>JAREYC010000007.1:43950000-53950000 GCA_030015325.1 Cryptoblepharus egeriae | reverse complement strand
ATAAAAGCATTTCGGGGCTTTTTTTAAACAAACAGGCACAGGGAGATTCAGAGTGCCACCTCCAAATAAGATATAAATGAGGCAATTCTTAATTTTAATGACAGACCAAACTAGATTATTTGCAAAACATCTTTTTAAAAAGAAGGCTACATTTAGTGCCCCCCACCAAGGGAGGTGGTGGACTCTCCCTAACTGGGGATCTTCAAGCAGAGGCTCGACGAGCACCTGTTGGGGATGCTCTAGGAGGATTTCCTGCTACAGGCACAGGGTTGGACTAGATGACCTACTAGGTCCCTTCCAACTCTAGGATTCTATGATACTATGATTCCAGAGTTGTCTTTCCCTCCCTTTCTCTAAAATTCTGGCACTGCCATTGAGCATGTACAGAGAGCAAGCTAAGACACAGAGAAACATTGTTACAATTGTTGACATGTATTTAGAATATTTATACCTCACCCCCAGCACTGGGGAACTTTGAGAAAGGATGCGTTTTGTATTTCAAGAGGCTCTGCTTGGTCATCTGTCAAGAAACGCAAAGAACAATAACGGGAGAGAGAGAGAGAGAGAGAGAGAGAGAGAGAGCTCAGTGTTGGATGGAAATATTGAACAGAAACATATTTGTAAAGTTTTCATTAAGAAGCAGGATTTATATACTGTTGTTTAGTTGTTCTTGATGATGATGATGATGATGATGATGATGGTGATGATTAAATTCCACCATCTTTGGGCTGGGTGGGATAAGTCAAAGATGGAGAAAAGCAGACTGCTTATGAGGGTGGTGGAAATAATTAAGTCTTGCATGAAAATGCTTACATTCCAATCCTATGCATGCCTACTGAGAAGTCCCACTGAGGGAAGTATCCAGAGTAACTTTGGGAGGTACTTGCTCTGGTGTAAGAACAACTTACTTTGGATTCCAATATGAATTTCCCATAGGTTTTCACAATGTGGTGCAGTAATTACAGGTGCACATAAAGTCTCATATGTGCTCCCGTAGTTACTCTGGACTTGGGAGTGAGTTCTTACCCCAAGGGAAGTGTGCATAGGATTTCAACCTCCTTCACTACCAGCTAGGCTGGCAAATGCAGCAACAGTGTTTTTCTCAGAGGCCACCTACTGGTGTACACTTTTTATCTGAGATCAGCCTTCTCATACAAATTTCTCATCCACCGCCACCTTCACCCCTGCTGCTATTCTTTCATGAAACCCTAGAATATCATATGTGGTTTAAGAGGAGTTAAGTCTAGAATTAATACTTGCTTGCAGGAGGTCAGCTGTAGCATGTTTTGATTTAAATACAAGATTCTGATCTCACCCCTGCTTTACGCTGGTGATGTCTGGGAGCCACTTATAATTTTTAACTATACATGCACTTTTTTCTCCTACCGTACCTTTCTTATATGGCATGGCATTAATCAGAATGAGTTTTTATTATGTGCATTTATATTCATAATGCCTTTTTGCATCCAAAACACTAAAGTGATGAATTCTGATGGCTTGAGATGGTACAAAAATATGACGATTTGTCACGCTCCGCAGCACATCTCAGGAAGGCTTCACTAAAATATTAATTACATGGGAAAATAACACCATGACTTTACAAGTTTATTTTCAAAACCAGAGAGTTGCATTTGTCATTGCTAACAAAGATATTTCAGGCTGATCTATGCCTAACCCAATACTGCTGTGTCTCTGGAATTGCCCATGAAAATGTGAAATATTTAGCCATGTTGGACAAGGCAGTTTACAAAAATCTGCACACAAAAAACCAAAATATAAACCAGAGCCTTCTCCATTGTTTAGTCTTTTATTTTAAAACATTGTAACAATCAAACAATATACTGAACAGTGAAACTGAAATTCAGAATGCAATGCTAACCGTGTAAACTCAAAGTAAGCCCCATTGTGTTCAATGGGTCTTACTCCCAGGAAAGGGTCTTTACGATTGCAGCCAAACTCTATTCTGAGATTGTATGGCAATGCCCATGTGCTTTTAGAAAGCAGGGTGGGCAGTCAACATCACTTGTGGTGTCCATGATATTTCAGTAAGGTAAACATTACTGAGTTTTGCCTTAGTGGTAAGAGATTTTGCCTTAATACACTCATACATATTGTTAAGTCAAGCAGAACTGTGGCTTATGCTTTTCCATTCTGCTTTGATAATACTGGAAGATTGAGTTACTGCGTAATATAATTTATTCCAGAAATTATTAGATCAATCTGCATAGTTGGATCAACCCTTGTAGCTGGTGGACTCCCCAAAACACTGCTAGTTCTCGGACAAGTACAGATAAATTCAACATGTTCATGCGAAAGCCATGTCTTTGGCAGCTCAAAGCATTGGAGGCTTTGGAACAAGTGTAATACAACTGCTGATGTGCAGTACAACTATGGACAAAATCCAAAGTAACTACGGGGAGTCCTTGGTCTGGTGTAAGAACAACTTACTCTGGATTCCAACATGAATTTCCCATAGGTTTTCACTAGGTGGTACAGTAACTACGGGTGCACATAAAGTCTCTTACGTGCTCCTGTAGTTACTCTGGATTGGGGGGTATGTGATTCCATTTACAAATGGCAGTTTCAGAAATCTAGTTATAGTGCTGACCTCTTATATCTTACAGCCCAATCCTAAGCCTGTGTGCCAATGGCTCCAGTGGCATCAAAATGGTAACTACACAATCCAATGGACTCCAGCTAGCATCAGGAATATCCTTCAGGTAAAGGATCATTTGTTTCCTTACCTCAAGTAATGTAGCTGCAGTGCAAATGGGTCACCTCCTATCTGAATTCACTTTTAAGTGGGTGCAAGCCTGTGCTGGGCGGCTTGGACCAGAAGGAAGGTTAGGATTTGGTGGCCAAACCTGATGTCGCTTCCACTATCTATCTATCTATCTATCTATCTATCTATCTATCTATCTATCTATCTATCTATCTATCTATCTATCTATCTATCTATCTATCTATCTATCTACCTACCTACCTACCTACCTACCTTATTTATATACTGCTTTTCAACTAAAAAGTTCACAAAGTGGTTTACAAAGAAAACGAAAAATAGCTAATAGGTCCCTGCCTCCAAAGGGCTCACAATCTAAAATGCAAAAAGAACACCAGCAGAAGCTATTGACATTAGGGGTAAGTAGGACTGGTTACTCTCCCCCTGCTAAAAAAAGAGGAACACCCACTTAAAAGAGTGCCTCTTGCCCAATATTGCCCACTCCTGATCCCAATATTCCCCTCTCTCAGCCTTCCTTCCACGCTATTCACCAAATTCCCCCTCCACATCCTAAAAAAAAACCCAAAAAACAAAACTGCTGGCCAATGTTGTAGGAATGCCATCCATCATCTGGCACTGGCCCAGTGCCCATAAACTTGCTTTATGGCATATTTGTGACATTGGTGCCAGCAATGAGCAACAGCACTAGTGCTGCGAGCAATTAGAATTAGCCTGTTAATTTAAAGCAGGCCTCCGTCAGTCTTGAAAGACTATGGTATTGTGCTCGGCGCTGCATACGCTGCATGCAAAGCATGAAAGCCTGGGTTGGATTGTTATGGAGAATAGGCTGTTACCCAAGCAGCAAATCCCTCCTCTCCACGCCACTGAATTAGTCCAATGGCAAGGCAGAGCCAATACAATTGGATCCAGCTGACATCACAGAGCTGGGCTAAGGACAGGAGCTCACTCTGTCTTGTGGGGCCGACCCGGGTCTCGAACCCTGGCCTGCTGGTTAACAGGCACAGCGTCTTAGCCACATGCGCCACCCACAGCCCTTAATTAATTTAGTTAATTTAGTAAGCCTGAAATTGGGATAGCGGATAGTTGCAAATTTGTCTGTGGAGCGCTTGATTTGAGCACTGGATCAAAATTTATTTATTTTTGATCCACTTGATTTGATCCACTTTTGATTCACAAATATTTATATCCCAACTTTCCCATGCCAAAGCAAATGCTCAAGGTGGCCTAGTTTAAGCCTTAATGATTGATAAACATTATATCTTATGACAGTACTTAAGGAATGATGGAGGTTATTTCCACTTTGGCCACACAGCATTATCACCTGCGGCTAACAAACCACTTCATCAAAATTCTTGAAAGGAGGAAGACGAACTGCACTAATGCATTTTAGACTTTTCCATCTGCCAGATGACATTCACCTCTGAAATAATGGAGATGAAAAGGAAATAACAGTGTGCAATATTGCAGAATAAGAAATTTGACATAGGTAGCAAAGAGGAGAAGGGGCAGTTTTATCAAAAAATTGCGTTTTCCATTTAAACTGGAAATTTCTTTTTCTTTCCTTGCTTGAACTTCAAAGAGGAAAATCAATACATTCCATTCCTAGACTCTCTCTCTCTTTATATATATATATATATATATATATATATATATATATATATATATATATATATATATATATATATATATATATATATATATGCATGCTGTTTATACATTTTTTTCCCTTCAAGTTCAGAAGGTTAATTACACAAGTAAAAATATAAATTGTTGAGAGGCTATTGGACTATATAAATAAGCACAGTATTCTTCAAGGCATATGTTGCCGTCTCTGCAATTTATTTTTCATTTTGCCTTACCACTGAACAGTTAGGATCCTTTCCTCAGTTTTGCCAGGCTTTTTTTTGCGGTGGGGGGGGGGGGAGAAAACCTATGAGGAACTGGTTATTTCTATGGGAAGCTGATAATGATAAATTTGGAAGAGTTCACCAATGCAATTTTTATTGTGTTTTACTATGAAGCACAGAGACAAACTATCTGCAGATAGATGTTATGTAAGGAGAGGATGCAGTTCCTTTGCATATAGCAGGCCTCCGTCAGTCTTGAAAGACTATGGTATCGTGCTCAGCGCTGCGTACGCTGCATGCGAAGCACGAAATCCTGGGTTGGATTGTTATGGAGGATAAGCTGTTACCCAAGCAGCAAATCCCCCCTCTCCACACCACTGAATTAGTCCAATGGAAAGGCAGAGCCAATACGATTGGATCCAGCTGGCGTCGCAGAACTGGGCTAAGGACAGGAGCTCACCCTGTCTTGTGGGGCCAACCTTGTGGGGCCCCCAGTGTCTTAGCCACTTGCGCCACCCACAGCCCATATGCTGACTTGATAAATAAAGGCTGCAATCCTAAACAGACTTTCCTGGGAGTAAGACCCGTTTAATGGAATGGGGCGTGCTTTTGAGTAGATATTGTTAAGATTGTACTCAAAATCTCAGGGTGGGCTCCCATATCTATGGTTCTGGTATCCATGGATTTAATCTGAGGATCAGCTGATCTATCCCTGCTCCTGCACCTATTCCATTACCTTAGTTTATGTTCTAGTATTGGAATCACTGGTGTTTATTCCATAAAACAAATGAAATTCTTATTAAACTGAAGAGCAACTTGTAGGTAACCAGACTGTATGCTAGAGGGACCTAAATTAAACATTTAGAGGAGATCTTCCTGTTAACATTGAGTTATAGCGCAATCTTAACCCCTTATAAAGTGGCACAACTCAAAGCACAAGTTCCATGCAGGCCTGGGGGTGTCACAAAAGTATCATAACACACTTCTGAGGCACTGTTAGGGGGATTCGACCAGTGCAAGACATGCACTGGCCTCCCTACAGCACCATAGAAATGAAGAGATAGGTGTTTTCTTCTGGCTTAGTCTTCTAGTTGTGTTGGCTTAGGCTGCAATCCTAAAGACATTTTCCTGGGAGTAAGACCCGTTGAACCCATTGAACACAATGGGGCTTACATTTGAGTAGACATGTCTAAGCAGAGGCTTGGATTGTAGACTTAGTGCAGTGGTGGGATTCAAATAAATTAACAACAGGTTCTATGTCCCATTAGTAACTGGTTCTCAGAACCAGGCGCTCATTAGCAAAGGTTTCTATAGAACCTGTGAGAACCCCCTGAAGCCCACCACTGCCTTGGTGTTGTCTTAAACAACCAGATGTTGGAGGTTTAGAAATGTATAAATTATAGGAATCAGGAAGCGTTGTAATGAATTTCTAATGAATATCATTACGTATGAATATCTAATGAATATCATTAATGAATGTAATGAATATCATTATAACCAATCTGGTGATCAGATCAGCTGTATGTAGGCTCCGTGGTATTGCAGAAGTCCCAGACCATGGACCGAAAATCCATTTGCACATCTGCTCCTACCAAGGCATTGTTCTTTTCCTATTTTAACCCTCTCTTAATATTTCTTTTTTTCCTCACAGGCAGGACTCAGAGCATTCTTTCTCTAGTCATTCACAGACGGCTCTTTAATCCCAGCTTCACATACAGAGAATACCTTGACACTGCCTCAACTCTTCCCCTATCTGACATTGCTCTCTCCTTCCAATACATACTTTAATACTTCCATGCTGGATGGAATAAACCCCTTTGACCTAGAAGCTCTTCTCCCTTAACTCAGAAGCATGGCAACCAGTTGTGGTTTCTGCATGATGAGCAAAAGTCACTCCAAATCTCTTGAAGGTCATCCTCTACTCTTCTTCCCTTCTGGATGGAGCCCTGCCATTCAAAAGCCAGCTGCAAGGCTGAGCCTGGCCCCATGCCCTCAGATGTGTGACTCATCTATTTTGTTCTCCCACAATAAAAAATGCTCTCCAAGACTCCTACTAGCTGAATTTCACTTTTTTTGGTTCCCTGGAACACTAGCCATCATAAGATCTTTAGGTCAGTTTGGAAAAAATTCCTATATTGAAACACTGGAGAACTAACACTAAGTTCAAATTAATACATAGCAACTTTCTCTGTTTGTATTATAGCCCTCTTTTTTATTCCAGGGCATTGAGAGTGGTAGCAAAAGGTGTCTGGGACAGTGCACAGTGCCTAGGAAATGTGCTAGTGAGGTAAGACATACATATTGTTAAGTCAAGCAAAGATTGGGGCAGTGATTTTCAACCTTTTTCATCTCACGGCACACTTAACAAGGCACTGAAATTGTCAAGGCACACCATCAGTTGTTTTTATCATTGACAAGGCACACCAGACTGTTCAAATCCCCCAATTTTCCTATTAATGAATGTCAATCTCCAAATTCCTGTGGCACACCTAAGGTCTATTTGCAGCACACCAGTGTGCCATAGCACAGTGGTTGAAAATCACTGGATTAGGGTGTAAGGATAGGGATTTAGGTGATTCTTTAAATGGAGGTTGCCTTGTCACAAATTTAAATAAAACTGATATTTTATCCAGCACGTGAAGCTATAGGTGGCATCTTTAGGTGGCACAGATCTGAATATCCCTAACCCTGGCTCCATGCTGAGCCACTTTAGGCCCCAACCTCTTGCCTGATATACAGCAGGCCATCCAACCACTTAATTCCAGTGGATTGGGATTCGGATTGGGCCCCTGTAAAGAACTGTTGGCAAAGAGATCCCAACACTCAGGGCTCAAAATGAGTTTACAAACATGTTAACTATAAAATACATGTGCAATGCAAATTGGGTGATTTTGAATGTAAAAATATCAAAAGTAAAAAAAAAAACTTGTATAAAATGAAAATTTTTAAGGCAAAATGCAGGTGTAATGGGTGTATTTGGCGAAACATGATGACGAAAGAAAAAGCAAATAGAATGATGATAATGATATCTGATTACAGAAAAAAAGGTGAAATAAGAGACCACATTGGCCAAGCACAGAAAGATGCACACATCTCCCAGAAAGAAACAAATTACAGAAGCAACTTAAGGGAGAAATAGAAAAACACCTAAGGAATACAATAATAAATCAATCTGACCCTAATATACTTACAGCTGGCAACTTCTATAAAGAAGAAAGTACTGCAGTTATACAAAAAAAAATTGCCAGTGAAGGAAACCTTGAAAGCATTATGAATTGCAACATCTTTCAGGACTGCATTAACATACAAGAAAAAATAGGGTGCTTTAAAAATAGTTCCAAATAAAACTGGCCATACTTATCTGCAATTTGTCGCAGTATAGCCATTTGCATGATATTACCATATATCTCCATTAAACCATTTTTTTCATCTGGCCACTGTCATTTGTACCACAATGACTTACAGACTGGACTATGTGGGCACCTCTTTCAGGGTCTGGCGTTGAAGACAGTACAGGCCGGTTCAGAGCATGGTACCCAACCATTGATGGTGGTTGTCAAACTGGTGTGAGTATAATTACACCTGTTGGGATATAGCATCATGGAAGGCCATTTGTGCCCAAATTGAAGGTGCTTATTCAGGGTAATGAATAATCGTAGAGTTTTATTTATATGTGTTTGCAAAGGATGGCAGCGCATTTGATGAAAGCACTTTTCACAAACATAAAGCATTGAGTTGAAGGATGCAATCCTACACACACATTCATGGGAGTAGACCCCATTGAGTACAATAGGACTTATATCTGAGTAGAAATGCTTACGTTTTCACAGTTGGTTATGATGCTGTGGAAGTCAGATGCTGTGGTTGGGATGATGTGGAAGTTCTTGTGGTGGGACAACCCAATCCGAAGCTGCCTGGTGCCCAAAGAAGCAGTGGTGCCAAAATGGTTGCATCCTGTGGATGCCACAGCAGCCATCAGAAGCTCCTTAGCTAAAGGGGACATATGCCACAAATGCCAGAATATAAATCAAAAGCTGATTCTGCAATGCAGACCACTGTCCTTGAATGGCTGGGTGGACTGGACATTTACATCTGATTTACCATAAATCCATGTATTGTATGCCATAGGCTAAAAATGTCCCCTAATGGCACAGATCCCATAATGGGTCTCCTCCAGTCTGCGATGACTATTTTGCTAGTGCAGTCTGTGGGAGCTCTGTGTTAGGTATTGCTCATTGGAACTGGGCTCTGCTGGTCCCATCCTCCTCCCATTCCAGTTCCTCCATCTTCTCCTTCTCTTTCTGCCTCCTGGAACTTCTCCATTGCTTTGGGTGGTGCTGGGCTCACTTCCACCGATGCTGGGCCAGCATCAGCTATTCCTACAGAGGGTGCCATAAACATGTCTACAGTATGTTTATGACACCCAGTGCTTGTTGTACATTTGCATCTCTGGTGCTTAAGATCAGGACTGGTCTTTAAGGTGTTTTCCACCTGTTTCCACACATACCACATAGGTGTGTGCAGCCTGGCCATTGCCTCGAGCAGTGAGTACAAGCTCTGTGCACCAAAAGTCATGAATGCCTCCTAGCACTGCTAAATTTGCACAGTGCGTGCAACGAAGACCCCGTTCCTGACCTTGATCCTCCAACCTAGGTCAAGGCAGACTTGTTCTAGCTGTAGAACTGGCACAGATCCAAGGGAACCAACAACAGAAGAAAAGCTTCCCTTAACCTGAGGAGGCCAAAACTTCCCACAGGGAATCACAGGTGCAACATTGTGGGGTGTTGGATTGGATTGGGCAGTTATTGACCCAATTTTCTATCAAGATCTTTGTTAAAAAGGGAATGATTGATTTATTGTGTATAAAAGTACCGACTTCTCAGCTGGAAATGCAACAGCCTTCTCCGCATGCTCCTGTTTGAATTACCTTGTTATGATGATTAGCAGGTGCAAATATAACTGGCTCCCTATTAGCACAATTAAGAGATGACAACAGAATATAATCCATTAGCACATTTTTTTCTTGTTAATAACTAGAAACCAAAGTAGCTTTGAATGATTTAAAGAATGATTTAAAGAATATGCAAGAACATACAGATCTCCAGCATAGCAATTTTTAATAACCTACCCTCTCCTCAGTGTGTTGCCCTCAAAAGTGCTTCTCTCCATCTGTGAGATACTTGGGCGAATGTTATGCCCTTCTGATTAGAAAAAAAGAGTTCTTCATTTTATATATGAGTTATGGAACTGAAATTAAACCTTCTCATAATCAGTAGATTAGCAACCAGCAAACATAACATATATCACTGGCAAACATGATAGCCTATAAACTACTTTCCCAAGGGGCAGTATCACATTATTACACATGTATGCGTGTAAATGGGTGTTAACTAGTGTTAACTAGGCCAACAATACCAGTACCACCAACATTTGATATTGTCACATGCACTTCCCAATAGTAGTTCTGGCCCCTTATATGTGGTTCCTCACATTCTCTCCCCTCCTTCTGGGAAGGGGACCTGGAATCAAAGCTCGACCTTGAATGAGGTGTACTTGAGATGTTGAGAGTTATTTTCTTACTCCCTAGACCTGCGAAAAGGGTACAAAAAAGTCTTTAGGAGTCTGTTAAGTCCGTGCAGAGTGCTTGAAGTATCTCTCCTCTTCATCAGTTCTGCCATATTGCTTTGCTGAACTCGAAAAGTCAGGACAAATCATTCAGGGGAAAAAAATGTATTACCAGATGCTACAAGCACAGGTTTAATTTCCAATACACAATGCCGACCACAAACTACAGCACAACATCGATAATAGAGTCAGATATCTATAGCTCTGCTGAAAAGAATGGATCTGTCGGAAAATATGATAGCAACTCAGAGTTGGAGCAAAAAAATTAATTGACACTAAAGGAACACAATTTCATGGTGTGAGATAGAGAAGCCTCATGTAATACTTCTAAAAACCTATCTGAATTGGGATGTTTATTTAAAAACCTTCCTTTTGAGGTTACTTCCCCCTTCATTTTCTGTGTTGGGGGTATTTCTATTTCCCTTTTATGTCTATCTAGACATATATAGCCTCTTTGTTATAGTCAATGTGCAATGCTATTTCCCTCAGTGTCACATACCTATTCAGAAGATAATTTCTGGCTTCCAGACAGCGCTGAAGATTCACTGATAATACAGCTGATCGTGACACATGTTTTTGGTTCTGCTTTACGTTCCTGATGCTTTTTCAGAACGTGATTTGAATCTGAGGACGTTTTTACACATTGTTTTGAATGTGTCTCACACAGTTTCTGTTTCTGTCAAGTAATAAATTCACAATCAAAAGAGAGGGAAAATATAGGTTGTGTGCATACTCTTTGCTTTTGCATGTATGAAGAATATTGTCTTTTGGGGTCATGTGAAAATTTCACAGCCACCTTACTCATATTTAGTTCTCCAAGTTGGGAACATTATTTAAATTGTACAGTGTCAGACAGCATAACCAGGGCTGTGTGTGAGATGTTTAACACTTTGCAAGGACTTCTGCTAAGGAATCCTAGTCCGTGCATATTTGGGCATAATACTTCATCCATAAGCTTTTCCAAGACAATCATGCTGTGGAAACTCTTTGCATTGGCAGTAGGGCAAACAGCTGGCAAATCACAGTACCATCCAGACTGTGCAAGAGCGAAATGTGTCACCATTTTCATGTCCCATTCAGGAGCACCAGTATTCCTCCAAAGGAAGACATTTGCCAGGTGAACAAAGCCTTTACAATTCAATTCCAAGCAAACAAAGGTGTGTTCCCTCTTTTTGAAGGAGAGACGAGTTTTAGACTCTTTTTTAGGTATTGATTCTCTTTTTCCATCTGCTGAATCAAATTAAATCAAACAAGTTTAAGCCAGCCCTTGCTGCTTAGCATGTATCGGCTCTTCTGTCTTGATAGAATGAAAACTGAATGCACAGGCAAAGACACACTCTTACTGCCTCCCGGTTAGAACATTTATAGATACCTTTGAAAGATATCTTTGAATCAGTTAACATGGTTGAGAGAAGGAACAGTGCCTTTTGGTGGCATGCATTTGCAGACATGTGGGACTCGACCAAAAGCAAATAACTATCAAAGAATTACTAATAGGGGAAAATGCTTCAAATGGTGCAGCACATTTTTTTAAGTGACTTGACCTAGTTCTCATCTCAGATTGCCTTGAGACGGTATCTCCAAAAAATGACATAGGGAGATAATATTTATACCCTACAATCCAGAGTAACTACGGGAGCACGTAAGAGACATTACGTGTACCCATAATTACTGCACCACTTAGTGAAAACCTATGGAAAATTCATATTGCAATCCAGAGCAAATTGTTCTTACACCGGAGCAAGGACTCCCCATAGTTACTCTGGATTGCGCCCATCATCTCCTGATAAATATGACAGGAGAGTTTGTGGAACATGGTTATTCCTCTAATGACATCGATGATGAAATAGGCTTGATATCTATTTTTAGGAGTTTTCTGTTCTCAGGGATGGGTACTAGAGTTAAGTGACTCAAGTCAATAGTCACAAAAGCTCATGTTTTTCACTGAACTGTGAGGACCTGAGTCATGATGTCAAAGACTCAAGCAAATACTTGAATCTGGGGCTATTGACTCAGAAGACACCATGGATTTGGATAATTTGATTTCCCCAGACATGGCTTGGGACCCGGCTTGCACACTTGTACCAGAAATACCCTGTGTGGTGATCTAGAAGCTGGACATTGAGATCTGCACCAGCAGCATCAACAAAAGCAGGGTATGTTATGTTCAGTCAGGAGTCAGAGATAGCGGTTGGGGTGGAAGGAAATGGTTAACCTTTTCCTTTGGGTTTAAAGGCATTAGGTTGCCAAAGTAACTAGTTGAAGAAGTAACTAGCTGGGTGCTGCTCATGTCAATTTCAATAAAGGAGGGTAAAGATCTATAAATGCCTCCTTCCACATACTTCTAAAAGAAATCCCATGACGCAGACCTGTATTTACCTTGAGATTGTTTGACATTCTTCTCTAATGAAAGCTGGTGCACCATATAAATGATTAATGTCCCCCAACTAGAAGGCGACATTGGATGTTGCTGATAGTTTATCTACATCTTTGCGAGCCCCCGTGATACAAAGCAAGCATTTGCAAGTATGAGCCTTGGTATTTGTCTTCTTTGACTTCTATCCCCCCTGGGAGTCCTCTTTAGCATTGAGAAGGACATGCCAGGTGGTTAAAAAGACATGGCACCATGAGCAGCCACAGATTACGCTTCACAGGTAAAAGGCCGTTTCAAATAAACTTTTATTTCCCCTGTGGTTGCATGTTGGAAATAAATCTCAATCCAATGGTTGCCCCAGTACTGGCCTTGAGCTAAATAGGATGGAAAAATAACTTTAAAACACAGGGATGTGTTTTGCGTTTGTTTATCTTTCCCCGTCAAGCATAAGAGCTCAACTACAGTAGGACAAATAGCAGCTTTTTGAGGGGGTAGGTGTTAAGTTTTAGAAAGACCGTCATTCAACTTGTATGCTTCTCTCCCCCTGCAATGCATTATTAATGCCTCTATTCAATTACATAGGTAGTCTCAAGTGAGCAAGTTGTAAACCTCCACTTTCCCACTTTAAACAGAGAAACAGCACTTATAAGCTAAATTGCTTATAAGGTATGTAGCAATGCATTTTGTCAATGGTCTCCAACCCTTCCAAGAAACCCCCCGAGAGAAACAGCAAGGACTTTAAAATAGTACCAGTCATTGGAAAATTCTTACAGGCTGAGACCCTCTCCTGCATGCGGATCAGTTCTTCTCCTTGTGCAAGGACAATCGAGCCGCATCCAAAGAAATCAGGCCAGGATTTCTAGAAATCACTGTCATTGTGAACATAACCTGGGCAAGGACCAGCACCAAATTGTAGCCCTAAGCAGGGTGACCATATGTTCTGGTTTTCCAGTATATGACCTGGATTCTAGCCTGTGTCCTGGAAAAAAAATCTTCCTTTCCCTCCTTTTCCTTGTGAGTAGGCAGCATGTAAAATTCTTGTAATTAATAAATTATATGTTATAGTTTTAAATTTAATAATAAGTAATAAAGTGTTTAAAAGCAATGCATATGAGTATTTTTAGCTTTTATTTTGTCATGTCCATCATTTTTCTTGGGTATCCTACATTTTGGGAGGGACTCGCCCTCTTTTGTGGTTATGACATGTGGTCGCCCTGAGCCTAAGGACCTTTCCCTGCTCTAATCAAGATGTTTGTGTGTGTGTGTTTACATGGTTATCAAGGAGTCTGACACAAAAATTTGCCAACATGACAAAAATAAAAATAAAAAATCAGATGAAACTTTTAAATTCTTTTTTTCTGGGCATGAGATATTATTGCAAGAAGAAATATAATAAGCTCTATCTACTCCATTTCATCAAGTTGCTATAAGGGTCATTAACAGTTAATATGTGAAACTCTTTTGCAGTCAATGGAACATCAGTAGATGTCTCATGATCCCCCCCCCTTAAAGAATGAATTCAAGGCTATTACAGTTTTCTACATTGTATAACAAGTTGCAGACACAATTAATAATATTAAAGCTAATATCCTACACAGTGCATGCTTATTAAATTTATTGCATTGACATTTATCATTTCTGGATGCCTGAGGAATGAAGCTCTGAGCTAGAGCCAACAGTTTCTACCCCTATAATATTCTGCATTCCCAAAAGCAAACCATAAACACGAAATATGGTGGAAAGTGTTTTCTTGCCTTAAAGAAACGATGGAAAGAAATTAATTGCATTTGAAGCTACCTCATACTGAGTCAGACCATCGGTGCATCCAGCTGAGTAGTATCTAGTCTGAGAGGCAGCAACTAGTCTGAGACTGCCACTCTACCACTCCTCAGTCTGGACCTGGGAGCCTTTTATAGGACTTGCTGGACCAGTTAAGACAGTGGATGATTGACTGGTTACTGCTTGAACTCTCTCTTAACACCTGAACTATTTTATTGGGGGAAGGGGTCGAGATTGCAGTTTGTTAAGGTATCTGAAAGCTTTTAGAGCAGCAATTTTGAAACTTTTTCATCTTGTGGCATGCTGACAAAGTGGTAAATTATGACCAATATATGACTCAACCAATATATATGATGCTCTGAAAAGTCCTGTGCAGAGGCATACCTAGGCAAAATGGTGCCCATAGCAAGAACTGAAATTTCACCCCTATCAAAACACCTGAAACCCACCTTTTAGCTAATATTACAAGTCAATAATATCAAACTGGGCTTATGCGCCCATGGCAGGAGACAGCTTGTGCGACATAGACTGTATGCCTCTGGTCCTGTGGTACACCTGCAAACTATAGACAGCACACAAGTGTGCCATGGCACATTGGCTGAAAATCACTTTTAGAGTTACCATTAACACACTATCGTCTCTGCAATGCATTAGGGTAATAGAAGTTTATTGGAGGTGGATGAAACAGCAGTGGAAATGTGGAAAATTTGTCATAGCCTGGACATTGGAGATTCCCGACACTGACCCCTTCTCCACAGCCTGCTAGTCCTGCTTCCCAGTCCTGCTACCAGATACTTTTTAATTGTATATGCTCAGACATTGGCTTGGGACCATCTGAATGAAAAGCATGTGCTTCATTTTAAAGCTCTGCTCCGCACCTAGTCTTTTACCTGCG
The DNA here is from genome assembly GCA_030015325.1 of Cryptoblepharus egeriae. NCBI lineage: Eukaryota > Metazoa > Chordata > Lepidosauria > Squamata > Scincidae > Cryptoblepharus > Cryptoblepharus egeriae. The sequence goes on along the minus strand of JAREYC010000007.1, from coordinate 53,934,740 downwards.
TTACAGTCTACAAAGTGAGAGGGCAAATGGAATATTGAAGAGCTTAGGAAGCAAAGAGTTTAGCAACTCACTGACCTCGCTGCAAAGACGCTTAGCTCACTTCTAAACTATTACAGCATGAACCTTTCAAGGCCAGCCATGCAGTAATCTGCCATTACTGTCCGCTATCAGTGGGCAAGCGAGAGGCAAAGGATCGCGAGAAGGTATCTGGATAAATAAAAATAAACTTTATTACAACAAATAATTATAACAAATAATATTTTATTATAACAAATTATAATAAACTTTATTTACATTCTGCCTTTCTCCCGGAGGGCCCCAAGGCAGCTTACAAAACAATCTGAAGCTGTGTGTCACCATTTATGCAAACCAGACCTAATTTGTCACAGGCAAACTCCATTTGCCCAAGTGAGTCCAAATGCTGAAGGCTTAAACGGTTCTAAAGGTTATCTCTTCATTAAGCAACTCATTAACAGATTACCAGCTGCTTGGAAGTTGTCTTCCAAAGGCATGACACTGTAAACACGACCGGCAACCTTTTCCCACTCTTTGAAAGGAGATCATCTCTTCTGTAAACAAAATACTCCAATCCAGCTGCAAAGGTATCTGTATGTTTACTGAAATGTTTTTCCTTAATTGAGTCAGCTGGAACCAAACATATATCTTCCGAGGAGTTCACATTATCTGACGCTGCTATGGTTCTTTGGTATATTTTTCCATCACAATGCAAATTAAAGAAGCAAGACTTAATGTCACCACAGTCATCTAAATGTTTAGAGTTTGCACATGCCCTTCACGGTCAATTGACTTAGCAGAGATTTAATGGCCACTGTGAGATTGATTATATTGGGAAAAAACACATTTCTTTAATGCAGTGTCTACTTCCATCTCAGGTATTACACTTACTCCCAATTCTTCTACTTTGTGGGAAGAAAGAAAATCAACATCATGGAGTATTCTGACCACACACTGCACATTGTGATTCCTCTACCCCGAAGGGCAATATATTGAATGGTAATACTTTATTTCTCCACTTTTTTATTAATTTGTTTTCAGGAGTGAAAGACTACTAATTACATCCGCCACGGCTGCTAGCGCCTAACTTGCCTCCAAGAGGTATTTTCATGAGATTATGCTTATGCATACTAATTGGTCCATGCCTGGAAAATGGTTTTTCTGTTTTGGACTAAATTCATAATCCCCAAGGAAAATTACAATGTAGGAGTTGCTGGCATTCCAGGGTAATTGAAGTATGAGATCTGTGTCTTTTAAAAGTTGTTAATATTGTAATGTTAACAGCCTAATCCTATCTAACTTCCCAGTGCTGATGCAGCAGTGCCAACGGGCATGAATAGCATCTTGCAGTAGTTGTGGTGGTCGTTGAGACCTCTACAAGGCAAGGGAACATTTATTCCCGTATCTCAGGGGTGCATTGCTGTTGCATCAGTTGAATAGGATTGGCCCCAGTACTATTGAATTAGCACATTCCAAACATGTGCTGTAACAAGCAGCCTGGTGTTCCTGTGCTACATCCAGCACATGTTTGGGACTGCTGCTATTCTTCCTTGAGATAAAGGAAAACTTCTCCTCTTACTGTGGGTAATGCAGCAGCAGCCATGTTGGGTTTACTTGGATCTGTGCCACCAAAATCAGTGGCAAAAATCAGAGCAGCCAGGACTGATGTGGGCTGTTTGGAAATTGGGCTTGGATGTGGCACAAGTGCCAGGTTCTGGCCCAGTCTCCCACACCTGCCCGTCCACCCACAGTCCCACATGCCAACAATTCACCTGCCCTGAAATGCATCCTCTCTTGTCTCCTCCCTGATCTCTCCATGCTCTGGTCAGGCCAAACCCATGTGCTGGGTCGTGCTCAACCAGTCCACTTCTTTCCAAGGTGATGTGGAAATCCCTTGTGCTGGCCTATGGCCTGAGAAAGTGGTGTGGGACTGCTTTAAGGCGCTTTTGTGACCCTCTTGGTCCAGCACAAGGGACTTGTCTCTGGATTGTGCTCAGAGTTGAATAGGATTGGGACCAATGATGACTTACCTAGAAATAATATTTAGCACTTTTAGAACACTTTTCCATCAAATGATTTAGACACTTTCTCCCATTTGACAACCACCAGTTAATGCAGGTTCCTCGTATTTCCTGGGGTCGGAGCATGTCGAGGCAGCTGATGCTAAGAAATATCAGTTTACTCAAGGTTATTAACTCATGGCTAATGCAAAATGTGACCAATGGATATCTTCTAGCATCTCTGATGAAATAATATTTTCCAAAGAAATATCCATGCTAATCAATTGCTGTAGAGTCTTACAGCATCTTAAAGATGGTCACATTGATATATCATAAGCTTCATAAATCTTTATGGTACTTCTCATCCTGCCATGGTTAAATGAATTAAGCACTTCCCAGTTGTCCTTTGATAACCTAAATTTTTAAAAAGCGTTGCCCCATTTTTCTCAGAGACTCAAAGCAGCTTATAATAAATAATACAGCAGGTCGAGAATGCTGCTAATAAGGCTTTCCTGGTATAGACTGACACTTGATAATTCTTCTGTGAGTAGTCCATGCATTTTTGTTCGTTTGTTTTGTTTTAGTGTTTCATTTCTAATGCAGCTTCATTGGCCTTGTTTCTTCAGTGCCTCCAAAGATTTCGATTCCAGTCTTGCCTCTTTCATCCAAATGTCTCGTGGTTCATCAGGACCAGTGAAGGCCATGAGAAATGCCACTGTTGTTATGAGAAATCTGAGACAATCACAGAAAGATAAAATACATCTTACCCAAACTTCTTTGAAATATCCTTTGCCTGGAGGCAGAAATCCACATGGTGCTTAAGGTAGTACAAGATTATCCCTACAATCCAGAGTAACTATGGGAGCACGTTAGAGACATTATGTGCACCCGTAGTTACTGCACCACCTAGTGAAAACCTATTGGAAATTCATACTGCAATCCAGAGTTAATTGTTCATACACTGGAGCAAGGACTCCCCGTAGTTACTCTGGATTGTGCCCTATGTCTGGTTAGCAATGCAGAGCTTAGCTGATTCCAAAAGTCACTATATCTTATTGGTTGAAATAGCTCTTTGGAGGGATACCCATACAGTCAGGCAACTAGATAATCAATAATCTAACACAGTGATTTTCAGTCTTTTTCAACACATGGCACACTGCTATAATGTTAAAATTGTCAAGGCACACCACTAATTTGTTGACCATTGACAAGGCACACCATGCTGCTGATGGGAGGATCACATCACCCAATGAACCTTTTAATAAATGACATCCCCTCCCAAAGTCCCACAGCATATTTGTGGACCATTTGCGGCACATCATTGTGTCATGGCATACTAGTTGAAAATTGCTGATGTAACAAAATGGCAATAACCATCACTGGAAACAACCTCCCAAAAAAATGTTTGAAAGTAAATTGGGGGAGAAACAGTGCAATGAGTTAATTCCTTAAAGTATCAATGTGCTGACTCAGTTTTACAGGCTGCTCATACTTGTAAATCATACAATACACTTATATTCATATCAAAATTTTACTTTTTTCATCTTGGAGAAATATTCCAGGGACTTTAAGTAGAGGATTAACATGCTGAGACTGAATTTTGGCCCTTAGCAGTTTCTATTAATACAGGTCTAACCTAATTATATGCAATTTATATATCTGCGATTTTGTCTCAAAGCTACTGAGATTTTAAATTGAAAATTGAAATTGAAAGATAAACATACCTTATACTTTAAAGATACTTTAAATTGAAAGATAAACATCCCCTAAGGAGCAGTTAATGGCTTAAAGGCAGCCTGCTTACCAACGCAATGTGATAGGCTATTAAGCTTGCCTTAGAAAAGTTCACAAAGATGTCAGTTTAATTTCTGTTTCAGCTGGAGACAGATCTCCCCCCTTCTCTGAAGCGATAATCACTTTTGAACTTCCTCTCAGATGAAGTTTTAAGCCACTTGAAAGGGAACTTGATTCATTGCCTACCTTGCTATTATGGTATCTAATTGCCTTTATATAACACAAAAATAGGTAATCGTGGATGTTCCTGGAACCTAATGTCATAGATGGGGAGGTTCAACCTGAACTATTCAACCCACTACATGAGTTTGATGTCTCTGGTCTAAAGGGTTTTTTGCCCAAGGACCCCTAAAATCTGGTGTTCATGTTGTACGTTCATATCCTTCAACAACGAGCAACACAGAGAAAATCATCACAATTGTGCCTCCTTTACCTGGCCTCTTGAAAGAAGACAACAGAGATGGAAAAGGCATGTTCATATTTATCAAATTTATTTAGCTGATGGATTAAAAAAATGTTTCAAGTTGTGTTCCTGGTAAACTCAAATCTTCTCAGTTTGATGTAGACAAAGGGGAAAAATAGCCAAGAGCATCAGCACAGGTTTGTGTGGTGGTCAAGTTCAATGAAAACCCAATTATAGCTAACCTCCAAGCTTCTTGAAAACCCACAGGATTAGTGTGAGACAAATACAGTCTTAATAGGCTGCCTAGCTTGTAATCCCCTATTTATCCAAGTAACAGATGGGGAATGGTGGGGGCCATCCGTTTTTCAAATCCTCTGAAACTGGAGCTCCAGTGCTGCATTGAATTAGGACAGGGAAGCAGGGGGAAAAAATCTGAATATGCACTTGTGCATCTCAGATGTGCTTAATTACAGTGAATTATTGTGAGGAACTGTATCAGCTTAGCCTCTGGAATGGTTTACAGCGAGGCTTAAAATATGTCACTTAGCAAAAGGCGATGCAACCGGTATCTGCCCTTGTTCTAAAGGCCTGCTAAAGAACTCAACCATGAGCTAATTGAGCAACTCCTAACCAGGGCTAATTGCCTTATTAAAGAAGAATGCCTGAAACTGCTTTAAAGCGCAGGTTTGAAATAATTACTTTCTATTTTGTTTTTGCTGGCTGAGCTTTCATTTCTTTTTCATCAAGAGCACATTCATCTCCATTGTACCTAAATTTGTTGGAGGAAAATGAAATCATATAAATAAGTCCACAGCGGTAACATATTAAGGGCCCTATACTCCCCAATTTCCAGTGCTGATGCAGTCCAAATGGGTACAAACAGGATGATAGATGTCTTCTTTTTCCAGGACATGTTTTCTTTTTAAGCCCTGTCTCCTGGGAAAAATCTTCATTGTCCTCCTTTTCCTTCTGAACAATCAGCATGTAGCTTTAATTAATAAATTATATGTAATAAATTATATGTAACAATTTTAAATTTAATAATAAATAATTGAGGACATAATCCTAAAAAAATTAGGCTGGCATAAGTTGCTCATGGCATAAATCAACTGGCATATCTTCCTGTGGAGGTGTGGGAAAGTTGACATATGACTGTACACTGGCCTAATCACCCCTCAGGAGTGGGGCAATTCTTATGGCACTTTTCTGACACCCCCAGGTTAGCACAGGATTTATGGTGGAGATTAGGCTGGCCAAGCTGGAGGTTAGGACTGCAAGATTAATGTTCAAATTAGCCACATGAAAACAATATATGTGTGCATTTTTAGCTTTTATTTTGTCATATCTTTTTTTGGGGGGGGGGGTGCTTGTCCTCTTTTGAGGTTTTGACATATGATCACTCTTCCCATGGAACAGCAAATATCTGCATCAGTGCTGGAAAGTGGGATAGGATTGGGCCCTAATTTTGTTAGTCTATGTGCAAAACATGAGTCCCACAAGAGAATTATGGTAGGCCACCCACATATGAATCATAGAACAATACAGTACTTGTAATAACTCTGTTTTGATGTGAACCATCTTGAATCTATGAATCAGTGTTGCAGGTCCAACAGCCCAGGACTGGATTGCCCAGGAGTAGGATTATGATCCAGTTTACATGCTGGATCCTGGCCCAACTCCAAGTGCCACCCTCCTGTGCCACCCTCCTGACCCTCTCACCCTCCCCACCACCCTGGAACACACCCATTCTGCCCTCTTCCTCCTCCCTCTTGAGACCCCTGCTTTGTCCTCTCTTGGCCACTACTCAGAGTGCAATGGTGCCAGATTTGGTCTTCCAACTCCTGAAGTGGCACAAAAGTGATTTATGGCAATTTAGGATTATGCCCTAAGAATCTTTTTGTGCTTTTCATACACTGACATTAATGGACTGTTTATGTTTTTAACAAGTCATTAACAAGTCCAAAATCAGGAATAGCAATATAACCATTTAAGCCATGAATCAGCCAGAACTAAACATATTTAATTGCCATATATTTTAATGGGAAAAAGAAGAATGATTCTTACCTTTCTTCTATTAAAACAATATAACCTAAATATGCAGAACACTGCCTTGTTTCCTTCCCCTTCTTAAAGGACATTCCTTTTCTTAGATTTAGAAATGAAAAATTGTAAAAACAGAATGAAACACTATTTCCGAGAATCAGTTACCTGGCAATTCATTTTAACCCTATGGCATGCCACTGCCCAGTTTATTGTTAGCTGTCACAAAGAGGCGATGGCTTGAAGACAAACAACAGTGTTTAAGACAAGTGTAGTGTGGTTATGACTGAGTGATGACACACAACACTACCCCACATTTCTTGCCGGGAGCAGGGCAGATGTGGATGTTCAGAACTGGTGTTTGGGAAGTAAAAGAGACTGGCAGTGCAATCCAGTTAGGCTGGCACAAATCTTGGCACAATCCTGTGTTGGTCTGGGGTGTCCCAAAAGTGCCATAAGCCAAATCTGCACCACTCTTAGGAGTTTTAGGCTAGTGCACACAGGGTGACCATGACTGGATTTTTCCAGATTTATCCTCTTTTTTGACTTCTGTCCATATGTCCTCCGAAAGGTCTTCATTGTCCTCCATTTTGGCTTCATTTTTGGAACTGTGCACTGGTGTGCAGTACCACAACATGACATATGTTGTTGGATTTGTATTGAAGAGCAGAATCCATTGCAAAAATCAGTTTTGAAATATTTCATTCCAATCAAAGGTTACGGCCAAAAACCTAAAAAATATGCATTGAGCTCTATGGGAAAGTGAAAGTGCCCAATAGTGCAGCTTTACTTGTTAGTAGGCAACATGCCACTGTCTGCCAGGATGGCCAGGCTGAGAGGAATCCAAGACCTTGTCCTCCTCTTCAGGTTCAGGCATCTGGTCACCCTGAGTGCACAGGCATGCACCGATCTCATCATGCCACTGTGGGAAGAGGGAGAAGGGTGAGTGGTGCTGGCCTAATTTGGTTAGAATTGCATTCTGGATATGATTCAATAATTTGAGGAGTTATCAGGTGCTACTTCTTGATTATTTCTTGATTAAAAGCTTAGTTCTGGAATGAGATTGCAATCTCTTCTAGGTGGGGTAAAAACTTGAAGATGAGATTCTCAGGACATAATCCTAACCAAGTTAGAATTGGTTCATCCATCTCCCAGTTCCCACTGTGGCGTTGGGAAACTAGCACATGTCTGTGCATTGGTCTAATTCCTCTTCCCAAGTGGTGCAATGTGCCTTACAGAACTTTTGTGACACCGTGGCCAGCACGGGGCTTCTGCCAGCCTAACTAAGAGTGATGATTGTGCAGTCAGAGCACAATCTACAAGTACTCTTAGGTTGATGCAAGTTATTTGTGCCAGCCAGGAGGTGCTGGAAAATCCTTTACATTAAATATTATCCTGGGATGTGGAGCATGTTGTGGTCCCATGCACAGGATAGCATGAGGCCAGGTCCACAATGGTCTGCACAACTTAAACTGTTATTTTTCCACTGTTATTTCTCAAGCACAGATATAGGTTGACAGGGGTCCTGTCCTGGTTTAGTGGAAGAAAATTTTGGCAACCCAAACCATACTTCATTTCAACATACACTCAATATAATTTTGGGTATAGCACTGGTCAAAAGAGCTCATGACATAGTTGTTTCTGTATATTTCACCTAAGGAGATCAGAGGAGTATACACAGCCTATGGGCACAATCCAGAGTAACTACGGGGAGTCTTTGCTCCAACGTAAGAAAAATTTACTCTGGATTGCAATATGAATTTCACATAGGTTTTCACTAGGTGGTGCAGTAACTACATCAATGTAAATGCCTCTCACGTGATCCCGTAGTTACTCTGGATTGTAGGGTACGTCTATTTTGCCTTTATGATGAGCATGTGAAGTTGGTTAGAAAGAAAGTCAATGAATCTGAAAGACTTGACTGAAACTGGATGAAGACATGACCTCACATCTTCCTTGTCTAAATCTAGCACACCATTCACTATACCACGCTGGCTTTTGTCGATGTAGTTAGAGACAAGAATTTCAGAATGTGAGATGTTACAAATCTACCATAATACCTGTAGACAACTTATCAATCCATTTATGTCACACTTGCAAGTTCCATTTCAACAAGAGTTCATATAAAAATAATAATATTGAGCCTGGAAAGCTTTTTCCACCACATTTTATTAAATAAAAAGCTAGGGGAAAAACCATATCTGCAGACCTGATTGCTGCTGCCAGCTCTTGTTAGTATTGCTGTTATTTGTTGCTAATGGCGAGACTGCATACATATGAAATTGGATTGGCTTCAACTCTCCTCTCAAATGAAATCAGGACACAAGTGCATATCGGCTTCCTCTTAAGCTGTGCAAAATATGGTTCAAAAATGAATGTCTGTGCTTTTTCTTTAAATATACCAGTACATTTAAACTCGGATTTTGTAATAAAGTTTAGGAAACTCATGAGTTGGCCATGAGCAACTTAAAAAACATTTTATTTAAAAGACTTTCTGCTTCCGTTGCCCTTAAAAACTATTAAGTGCTATTATTCACTTTTATTCTATTAAGGTTCTGATCCAAAGCAAAGCGCACTAGCACATTACTGTAAAGCACATACACAGCAGTGGTCATTCCTTACAGTTATGTCTTACAGTGCCTTACAATGCTGTCATACTACAGTGCTCATGCCTTACAGTGTTGGAGCAGACCTAGTGCAAGCCTTCACTGAACCGAACCAGCGCCATCATCTATGATTATAACATATCATAGTGAAATGGCACAGCAATAAAACACATCAATAAAAATGTCTTCTCTTCCAATAAAGCAAAAAGTAGGAAGAACATATGGTAAGAAACATGATGTTATCGCTGAAAACAGAAGTCCCATGTTGAGTTCTACCTCACTACATTTGCTCTTTCTTCTTCTGTTTCTTTACCCACTCTAGTTTCAGCCAAACATGTGGGGCAAGAAAACACACATTGTCTTCAGGATACAATGTAAATTTATTTTATGGATTTGTATCTAAAGACATGGATTAAAAAAGACAAACTTTTCCATAAGCACCTAAATTTTCCCTATCTTACACACTGTGAAGTGGCTTATAAAAAGGATGTGTAGTAGTAGTAGTAGTAGTAGTAGTAGTAGTAGTAGTAGTAGTAGTAGAAGTAGTAGTCATTGTTGTCGTTGTCGTCGTAGTAGTCATAGTAATGGTGGAACAAACCATTCATTAAGAACCAATCCTAACCATCTTTCCAAAGCTGATGGAGCCACAATACATTCTTTACACTAAAGATTCCTCCATGATTTCTCTCTCCATTGCAGTATGTGGCAGAAAGCCCTTTGGCACCATTGCATCAACTCTGAAAACACTGATTAGGTTTGCGCTCTAACCCTACAATCCAGAGTAACTACAGGAGCATGTGAGAGACATTACATGTACCCGTATTTATTCACCACCTAGTGAAAACCTATGGGAAATTCATATTGCAATCCATAGAAAATTGTTCTAACATTGGAGCAAGGACCCCCCCATAGTTACTCTGGATTGTGCCCTAAGATACGTATCTGAAGCTGAAAGTACGCTCCCCCTATCACACTGATACTGCAAAGCATTCTTGTCTGACCTATTTCAGTTTGCTCAATTGTTGCTAGAAATGTATTCATTCATAGTCATTCATTCATTGGAGCACATGCAAACAATATGCATTTTAATAAATGGCAGCTATTAGGTGAAGCTATTGAAGTGCTACCAAAAATGTAGCAGGCTCAGAATTGCAGGCAATAAGAAAGTAAATAGTTGCTTAAAGAAAACAAGGCTCATTTCCCTTGAAATAAAAAGAAAATAATGATTGCAAATTCTGTTCTTCGAATGTTAGACAGCAGTAGTCTAACCACTACAACTGGTTAGACTGTGGTAGAATCCATTTCATGGTGTGATCATTGGTTACTAACCAAATGGTGGGGTGTTAGGGCCAAACTACACATGATGTTCAGGGGGAGGATTAAGGTCAGTCACATCCAGATAGTAACTCTATGCTGCACAAGACTGATGACATATTTGTGCATGCTTATTCATTCTCCCCACTGGTTTATTGGGGTTGCTTCTTCCCCAACTGGCCAGTGAGAAGGACTGAAGGGCAAAGCAATGATGCAAATCTACAGATCACATGCGAGGAGGACATTTGGATGATACATATATGTCACATCAGTAAGAGCAATGGGAAGGAATGTCAGAAGGGGGAGCTAAATGTATGTGATCCCATATCGAATTGTGCAGTAGGTAGGGTTGCCATAATTCCCTTACACAAAATTGGGACAGGACCCTCTGTCCTGAACAAAATCCCCCAAAACTGGGATTTTCCTTGTTTTTCAGGACATAATGGCAACCCAAACAGTAAGGAACAAAGTTCAGAAGGTATTGTCCAAACCAGCCCAATCAGTACTCAGTTGACTCCTACAAGATGTGAGCTTCAGAAAGTTCACCTTGAGAGTGTGTCTTGAAAGGAAAAAAGGATCTGGTGATTGTAAACCTCAAAACACAGTGCAGTATGTCAGTGTTTATGTGAATTAGCCATGTTAAGGCAGTTACGGGAATGGATATGATATTACAACTGCAGATACTGCATCATGGAAGAATTCATAGATACCCAAAACAGCAGATAATAGGAAAAACTTATTCAGATCTCCTATTACACACGAGTCAATTTCTTCATTTGCAAATATTTTGCAAATGAAAGTTTTATAGGAAAAAGGAAGCAGACAGCTGATTGCTAGGCTTGTAACTACTAGAGACATGCCAGAAGAAGCAACAGTGAGAATGCTAGACTGCTTCCTATTGAAATGAAAGCAACAGGGCATCAATCAGAGCATCCACTCAGATGACGGTGCTCAGAAACGTATCCTGGCTCTGAATATGGGAGAGCCATTACACTATGCTGCCTAAGAATTATAGACAAACCAAGCCTTCCTGAATTTGTCTGAATCATTTTGAAAACTATCTTACAGTTCACACCTATGCATGTACAGTCAGATGTTAGTCCACTGAATTCTTCTCCCTTCCTCCTATGAAAGGCTGTATAAGATTGCTGACTTAAGAGCCCGGATCTATGCATGTCTACTCAGTAGAAACATTGTTATAGTTAATAGGGCTTACTTCCAGTTAAGTGTGGTTAAAATTGCAGCCTTATTGACTTGCATTGACTTCTCCAAGGCACTCAAGTCCTTTTTCATATCATAATCAACATTTTCGTTTTCAAACTACAGTGGTGCCTCACATAAAGAGCTTAATTTGTTCCGGAGACATGCTCTTTAAGTGAAACGCTCTTTAAGTGAAGCAGATTTTTCCATAGGAAATAATGGAAACTCAGACAATAGGTTCCACAACCCCCAAAATATTCATATAAAAATATTAACTGGATGTAAAAACGATGACAAAACACTACAATTGAATTCAAAACATGCATTCAATGTGCATGATCTTATGAAGTCTATTTATGAAGTCTACAATCCTAAAGACACTTTTCTGGGAGTAAGCCCCATTTAACACAATGGGCACTTTTCTGGGAGTAAGCCCCATTTAACACAATGGGGCTTACTTCTGGGTAGACATGGTTAAGAGGCTGCAATCAGACACTTCGGGTAACTACGTGCACCCGTAGTTACTGCACCACCTAGTGAAAACCTATGGGAAGTTCATATTGGAATCCAGAGTAAGTTGTTCTTACACTGGAGCAAGGACTCCCCATAGTTACTCTGGATTTTGCCCATAGCTAGGAGACTGCAATCAAAGGCACTTTCCTGGGAGGCTTACCTGGGCTGCTGCTGGAGGTTCAAGGTGGTTGGTGGGGGCACTTGGGGGCAGCTGCCTCTGGCACCTCCAGGCAACTGCCTCCAAGTTGGGGCAGTTAGAGGCAGCAGCTCTTTTAAAAAGCCTCCATGCGGAGTGTCAGGGCTGCATAGCACGTGTGCCCATAGTGCCCTTGCTTGATATGTGAAGAGAAACCTGTTATGCGAAGCAAGATTTCTTGGAAATTTTTGCTTGTTATGTGAAACGCTTGTTAAGCAAGGTGCTTGTTAAACAAGGTACCACTGAAATAGGAATGGGGGAGATTATGGATAATGCACTGGGAGTAATATTACAATCAATACCTTGGGTGCCCTTAGGAGAGAAAGTTGTAACCCAAATCCAGTAAATAAATAATAAAAATTATTTGCCTGGTAAAACCAAGAACTACATGGTTAATCCCTATTGACTGCAATAAACAGCATCTCCTAAGTTCTGCAAGCCTCCTTGCCATTGCTGCACCAGGAAACAAGGAATTCTAGCACCTTGTTTGAATCAGAACTGGTAGCACAGCCGCTGTGGTTACGTGTCTTCCTCAATAGCACCTTAGCCTCTGATCTTGTCAGAGCTTGCCAGTTTGGAAGATGAATGCAGGCTGCACTGTGCTGGAAAATTGCCAAGACACATTAGCTGATGCTGAAAGTATTGATGGCGAGTCAGAACCTGGAACTGTTTCTTTGCAAAAACAGTGACTGAACCACCACCCAAGCAGGTGCTAGGGATTACGAGAGCGAGGAACGTGCTGTCTTCAAGGTTGCATCAAGAGAAGGCCACCCCTGATTATTTGGAGCTGTTAAATTACAACTGGGCACTTCCCGAAATAAAAACCTGCCTAGATTGTCATTTTTGTAATTATACCACTTACATCCCCTTTAGTCTTCCTTGCACATGTTGTATTTCTGATAGAAATGTCTGTGTTTGTGAAGACTTCAATCTCCATCTACTGTTTGTTTGAAGGCTCCGTACAGTGGTGTAGCTAGTGATGTGCAGGGGGAGCAGTTGCAATGGGCAACAAGCTTGGGGGGGGGGTACAAGCTGAGCTTGACACTAGTGGCTAAAATTGTGAAAAACGGACTATGTATAAATGATAATACCATCATGTTATATATCATTGGAAAGGTAATTGAATGCATAATGCAATGAACAAAATTGCATTGGCTTATACCGTATTTTATGGCCAATTAACTAGAAAATGAAAACACAAAAGCCTATGGAACAAAACGTGGATTTTCTATCTGTTCCCATGATACAGATTGCTTTGAGAGCCAACGAGATGTAATTCTGATACTGTGTGGAACTAATAAGGTATTAATATTAGTCAGCTCTCATTTCCATATTCATAGATCATAATACAGTTACCTGTGCTAACTGGGTAAAGAGGCATTTCTAAGTGGCACTCCTCTTATATTTAGCAGGGGAAAAAATAGCCATTCCTCTTTGTCGCAGCAATTTCCCAAACCAATACGAGACATACATTTTATTTTTAACTTAACTAAATTTGATTTTGTTATTGTGAGGGGTGGGTAGGCAACAAAATCTTCAACTCTAGAGAGAAAATAGGTGCTTTAGCTATGCCACTAGCCGAGCAAATCAAATGAATGGATATTTGGGGAGTGACAGAAAGGATAGCATAGAAGAGATAGCAGCTTTTGAATCCACATGCTGTATATTTTCAGTCACTTGGGCTGCAAACTTAATCCCCAGTTATTCTGGCATAAACCCCAGCACAAGTGCCATGCTGCCTGAAGGAGTCACAAAAGTGTGGTAAGTTATTTCTGTGCCACTCCTGGGGGAGGGTTAGGCCAGTGCACAGGTATGCACTTACCTCCCTACATCTCAATGGGAAAGGGAAGACTGATGAGATGTGCCGGCCTAGGTTAGGATTGCACCCTTAGTTGTTCTGGGTTATTTCAAAATGTCAGGCTTTACAAAGACAAATGAAATCAGAAGACTAATAGGTAGAATTTGTATGCATAGATGAGCACACTGTTTTTAACATACATCACCTTTGGGGTGGCCAATGTTATATTAACTGGGATTTCCACACCCACATTGGCCCTTTATTTTACCACATTACCTGACTCACAGGGTGTGAGATTTGAACATCACATATTTGTGAAACTCGTGGGCTGACGCAGGACTGTCGTGACAGCCCAAGTTCACTCTAGGATTGCACTCTCTGGTTTTACAGAACTGGAAGACAATTGTCTTACCCTACAATCCAGAGTAACTACGGGCACACGTAAGAGACTTTACGTGCACCCGTAGTTTACTGCACTACCTAGTGAAATCCTATGGCAAATTCATATTGGAAACCAGAGCAAATTGTTCTTACACTGGAGCAAGGACTCCCCGTAGTTACTCAGGATTGTGCCCTAAGTAACCAAAATTCTGGATAAAAGCATTTGTTACTTCCTGATAAAAATTTGGGATGCTCTTGGCATCACCACACTTTGAAGGCTGACTTTTATATGTCGGTTGCCAGTGGCTGTTAAGATGAGGTGCCTTTAGGAAGTAATCTGATACTGAGTTATATGTCTATACTAGTCTACTATTTTTCACTGGAATATTAGGTTAAGTAGATGTCCTAAGATACAATAGTAAATGCTCAAAATGCAGCATATGTGAGATACACACTAATCTGGCCTTAGTTTGTTTCTCCTGCATTTAGAAGATTCTACAATCTGTCTGAGCATTTTAAAAATATCTGCTCTCATTTACCAGCTATTGGAATACTAACATTATACAGAGAGACATATGGAATACAGATCATTGAAATGTGTCCTACTAAATGATAAAGTCCTTTGGGATGAGATCTTAATATTATCTACTAAGCAGTATGTAGTCTGCTGATCGGTAGGTTTTTCTTTCAGTGAACAAGCTTAGAATGGGCTATACATTTACTATAAAGGACAATAATTTAATAAATCAATCATATAAAATACAATCATCATTTTAATTTGATCCAAATACGGCAGCTACCAATTTTAATCTGCATTCTATGTTTCCTTTTACACATTTTCATTTTTCAAAACTAAAAACAAAAATTAAAATGTTCAGAACATATACAACATTTCAAGACCCCAATGTCTACTCAGTTGCAGTTGATAAAAAAAATCACTTGATGATGTCATAGAAATTGGAAACCAACCAATGGATTACCCAAACTCAGGAACCTCAAGTTTAGGGAGAACCTCAATCAAAACCATCAAGTAAACTTTCTAAACTTTTCTAAACTTTCTAAGTTATTTGTAAATAAATTCCCTGTTTGAATTAGGTGACAAAAGGAAAATATTCCTGGCTTGAGCTGAGAACACAACCAACCTCTTCATGACCATCAAAACAGGATCATCTTGGACTTGACAGATCAAGCATTAGAAAAACCTCCTCCTCACAAAAACCATTCAACACAGATAAATGCCAAAAGAGAACATGCTTTACATGTATGGAGTTACATGCCCTCCAGGTAGGCTTCTCCAGGTAGGCTGGAGAAATACCTGTTTGAGTCCATGGAGAGCCACTGCAACTCCATCTGGACCAGGTATTCTTAACTAGAGGTTTGATGTCACTTGGGGGTATAGGAACCAAATGACAGGGAATCTGGGATTCACTCCAACTTTGAATGTACAAAGGTATAAAATATACCTACTTGGCAATAAGAAGTCTTTAAACTTAAATGTAAAAAATCTGACAACTATGGTTCTTTCTGCCTAATTCTCTGTGGATGTTACCCTTTTGCAAGCTCGCAATGGTGACTTGCCTCACATTGCTGTGTTAATGACCACATGGCCTTGGTCCACAACATGCCCTTTAAAGTGAATCAGGAGTTCAGTCCTCAGCATCAATTGACATGTCCCCTGGCATACTGTATTTTTTTCAGGCCATCGTTTAAATAAAAAATTATCTTTCCGCAAGTGGAGCTTTAAAGGGATGCACGCCATGGAGGTTTCTCCCTGTCACTGCACTGTTAGAGCATCAAGTCTAGCATGAAATGTCAACGAAAATGTCATTCATCTTTCCTGAGACTCACTCAGTTCTGGGGTCATCCTGGAAAGAGCGGAAAAAAGTTCAGCAGCTTGTTACAGGTGCCTTGGTTGATACTGAGGCTATTACTGTGGCACTAAAAGAAGAGTTCGGGAACCTCAGTTGTCCCACTAATTGTTCTAGTCATCTACATTTCCAACCATCAAATATGAAATAAACTTGAATTGCACCTTTCTTGCAAACTCCTTCTGGGCATTTGAGCTTGAAGCATACCAAGTATGCTTGTCAAGAAAAGGAGAGGAGAGGAAGGAATTAGATTTCTCCTTTTTTCCAAAAAATCTTCTTTGGCCAGCCGCAGAATAAATATCAAGTTGGCATGCTAAGAATACAAATCTCTTCTCATTAGAACTTTTATGCACACTGTATAATGTTGAAAGTTTCAAATATTTTCAGGGTTTAGTCCTGTACAACTGCATAATATTTACTTTCTGCTTAATTGGCATATGTTTCTTTTCCCCCTGCCTTCTTTGATGAGGTTCTATATCAGCCAGTTTGGTTACTTCTTGGAGTTATAATGTGGGACTGGATATAGGAATAGAAATCTGGTGAGTATCCTAAATATTCAAAGGCCAGTACAGATCATAACAGGCTGTCTGTTCTGGGCATGCCAGCTGATGACTCTTAAGGCCTGAATTGCCAAGTCCAACCAAAATGTATTCTGGCTGGGGATAAGCTGGGGACATTTCAGTCCTTCTCCGGTGTTGGTGGTTGATCCAAGTCCAACGCATAATTGACAGCAGAGTGCTATGTGTTACTGTGAATATAAGCTATTGCCCCAGCTTACTTAGTTAAGAGGCATCTTATCAAACAGGTACAGCTAGGTTGATACATGAAGAGACTAAACATAGCCTTGATCTTCTGCAGTAAAACACTGAGGAATGCATCCTATCATCCTGATTCTCATAACACTGGGCAGGTGTAGCTGAATTTCAGGCCATTTTTTTGAGACAGACTTATGCTTCTCATGAGAACAGCTTGGTGTGAAAGTTGACTCTTACCAGGGGCTAGAAGACCGAAGATGGCTGACAGACACTATGGCATCTTTATAGAGCACGTTACCTGATACAGGAGACTAGCATGTCACCCCCATGATAGACCTCATCCAATGCAATGGGAGGGCAATATCCTGGATGGTGAGCATGGTGATGTACCATCACCTTACCCCTATTTTTTTTGACTAAAACTTTGTGATAGAATATGATAGATAGATGTTCCAACATGTTTTGTTTCATTGCCTTCTGCATGAAACTACACATTGAACAATATATAACAAAATGGTATTATTTGAAAATTTGATGGTATTATTTGAAAAATTTGAATTTTTGGCCGGAATGCATGTACCCTTCAGGGATGTCACCTGGTGTGGCTTACATCCCCTGCACTCATCTAGTGATGCCACTGGACAGGTGCCCAAGTGACTCGGTGGCAGGGGTTGCAACCCAGAGATCTTGCCAGTCTCTGGGCTGCAACCAGGCAGCAGAAGAAACTTGGCTGATGTGACGTTACTGTGTGGATCCTTTGCTCACCTTTCTTCCTCCTGTCCTTTTGGGTAAAACTTGGCATCCATCAGTCTTGGAAGACTATGGAATTGTGCTCAACACTGAAGCACATGGAGGATAGGCTGTTACCCAAGCAGCAAATCCCCCCTCCATGCCACTAAAATAGTCCAATGGAACGACAGAGCTGAAACTATTGGTTCCAGATGCATCGCAGAGCTGGGCTAAGGACAGGCTCTTACCCTGTCTTGTGGGGACCCAGGTCTCGAACCCTGGGCTACTGATTAACAGGCACTGTGTCTTAACCACTTGTGCCACCTATAGCCCACAGGGAATCTCGTTTACTGCAGCAGATTGGGAAGGACAGTGAGCAAAAGGTACCATGTCTGCATCTTTTCATGAAACTGTTAAAGGGCATTCTGAGTTAGGAACTAGAAACATGTGTATCTGTTCCCCAGAATGTATCAAGATGGTGGTAAACTTTGAGCCTTGACTTGTTTAGCTCCCAAATTTGTCCAGGCACATGGAGAATACTGATACATAAGTTCTGAGAATTGCACATCCTTGACCACATTTCATTTTGTAAGGAATAAAGGAAACTTTAACATTTGACATGTAAAGGTGTTACTCCGCAAAGACATGCACAAAAAGATCACCCATGTTGCTGTGACTTATACTAAAAGATCTTTGTGCAATTCGGAGCTAGAGAGCATTTTATGAGAGGCTATAAACTAATACCCTTCAATAATCTAACCTTGGAGGTCACAAAAGCATGGAATATAGATATCAGCATCAATCTGTAGAAGCCGGGGATGAGTTCTGGTAGATGAATTCTTGTGTAGGCGACAAAATGAAGACCAAATATAAAAGTCAAACGACAGAACCGCATCTCCGGTGACCTTATAATATACAATGATAGAAACAATCTGGTCTCTATTAACAGGCAGATTGAAAGAGACATCTTCAGCAAATAAAGTGACTGAACTTCAAAGGATGAAACGTCCTCCATTTTTTCTAGGCCTCTAGGCTTAGAATTCTAAGGCTGGATCTATGTAGGCTGAAGATTAAGGGCAGTGACCAAATGAACTGGTTAAACATATCTTTTTTACTGCTTCCCCATTTTTCTAAGGAGACGACTACCACAATTTAAAAAAAAATTATAGTCCTACCTTACAATTCTATTTGAAGTTATGCAAGGATACATTGAAATATGTGATTTTCAAATATGTGGTTGTATGAAATGGTATGTCTATTTTGAAATTGCTATACCTCTTTACCTTGTTCCCTCTTTAGGAACAAGGATCTGCAGCAAAGGTATGCTGCTGATGTTGATCCACTGACACAATTTTGAAATGATCAAGGCACACTGTTCTTTTTGGAAAATTGAGAAAGCACAGCATACTTTTGCACATCATAAGCACATGATACACTGCCCACCCAGGTGGAGGCTTACATCTCCAATGGCCCTTCTAATAAATGATGTTTCCCCAAACTCCCATCATGGCATAGCTGCAAACTCTTTGTGGTGCACCAATGTGCCATTGCACCTGATGAAAATCAGGTTGCTCTAACCTGACGGTGAGACAAGTGACTCACCTTACCAATGCTAGGGAAGGTTCAGATAACCTAATGGTTAAACAGTTCAGAAGCTGAGCTATTGCCCAAGTACAAAGTGGAGAAAAGGTTACAGAAACCCTTTGGAGTTTCCATCTTCTCCAACTTTACTGAGTCGATGCAATGCTGTGCAGCCCCAACATAAGGCAACAAACATGCCCTCAACAAGCCCCTTCTGAATTGTGGATAGATCTCTTTGACCAAAACATTGTATGTATGTAGTGTCATATCTGCAAGGGATGCAAAGCACTGAGTTTTCCAGGGAGCTTCACCACAGCCTACAAGTAGCCCTTCCCACTCTGCATCAAAACCATTCCTGGTCTGGGCAACAAAATGGTGGTGAATGAGGGATGAGGGTCCACCTGCATGATGTGGGGAAGCTCTCCGCAAAACCTAGTGCCTTCTCTAGCTATGGGCGCAATCCTGAGTAACTACGGGGAGTCCTTGCTCCGGTGTAAGAACAATTTGCTCTGGATTGCAATATGAATTTCCCATAGGTTTTCACTAGGTGATGCAGTAACTACGGGTGCACGTAAAGTCTCTTACATGCTCCCGTAGTTACTCTGGATTGTTCATTGATACATTGCACAGTTATATTTTTTAGTATAGTTCATTAAAAAATAAAAATAAAAACAGCCTGACATACCAGTGATTTGAAAAAGACTGATTTTAAAAAATTTCGTTATAAAATTTATTTAGAAAAATGCTTTAGAAATAAACTGATTTTTAAAAATTTCTTTATAAAATCAGCAGCATTAAAAATGAAATGTTTATTAACTCATGGACTCCTCATTACCAGTACTCCTGTGACTCCTGAAGGAGACTGGAGAGTCCTAGCAAAATGTCTCATTTACATTTTGCATACCTGACAAAAGCAGACTACGTGATTGAAATTGTGACTAATTCCAGTACAGTGATGTTATATATTAGAAATTGATCATCTCATTATTTCTTCTGTAATTGCCTCATTACATTTGAGTGTGTGTGCTCATTTGTGTGCTTGTGTGTATGTGTGCTTGCTTGTGTGTGCATGCATATGTTTGTACATGTGCCTCATTTCCCTCTCACTCAGAGTAATGCAAGAGTTAGATCATTAATGTGTGCAAGAGTTAGATCATTAATTTTTATATGTTCTGTTCTTTCTGCCTTCGCACCTCACACAAACACATTGACTATTCTTGATGACACATTAAAAGCTCTTTCATTATAAGCTGCATTTATCTCTGAGGAAAATGAGATTGCTTAGGATAAGCATGTGTTGCTATTTAAAAAGGGGACTCTTTTAATGCCTCCTGTATGTATCCACAGTCAGATAGCAAACAGAAGTGCGGTCCTCTTTGTGAGGTGGACTGGGATGCCTACACGAGATACAGTATGGAGCCAATGGGGGTCCACCTTGGAGAGCCTGAAGGTCTGGGAGCGCCCTGATTATCCTCCCCTGGACATACAGACATTTCCAGATTCTATGGAGGTGTGGAGAATGGAGGACATGGTTTAACTATGGAGGACTGGAGGGAGGGGAGGTCCACCACGGAGAGGGATAACGATGGAGCCTTCAACAAGGTGGTACGCGCATGGAGGGGTACCCTCATTGGCAGGGTTCTGGCGGGAGGAGATGGGGGAGGAGTCAGGGATATAAGGGAATTTGAAGGAGAGGAGTGGGAAGTACTTTGGCGGGAGGAACTCCCATGGAAGGAGCCTAGAACATACAAGGCTTGGAGAGAGAACCCCAAACAGGGAGGGACGATACGGGACCCCATCCTTGAGGAAGGAGCTGGGGAAAGAGAAAGGGAAAGAAGAAGGAGACACCTCGCAGCCAAAGGGACGGTGACAAGTCTGGCGGCGGCGAGAACATCCACTGGCTGGTGGAAGGAGAGTGTCCAGGAACCCCATCCTAAAGGAGAAAAGGAAGAAGAACAATGAGGCAAGGGTCTTACTTGATATGGACAATGTTTAAGGACGTTACTTACCTGTTATAGTTGAGGTGACAGGAATGGTGAATGGGAACCTGTAACGAAAGAAGTGAAATAAGTGCCTTTGCAACCAGTACGCTTTATAACAAGTAAACGTGTGTTCTTTGTTACTTACCTGTGTTGGAAGTCTTCTTCAAGATGTATACCTTGGGGGAGGAAGATGATGATGCCACTCAAATATCTGTGGTCATAGATGATCCATCCACCGATAGCGGGGGCGGGGGGAGGCGAGAGGGAAGACTAGAGCAGCCCGAGACACTCTTAAACAAATATTTTGCAGTAATTTAAATATCAAGGTATTTTAAATACCAAATACTGTAAAAGCTGTATTAAAACTTGGATATATTTCTTAGGAGTATCTTTCTGAATTTTGGTCTAGCTTTGTTCCATTCCGCTAAAGATCATTTACACAAAATATATCCTCCCTCTGCAAGCAGTTTGGGCATCCCTGGTCTTTTATAAGTCCTACAGCCCAATCCTAACTATGTCTACTCAGAAGTAAGCCCCATTGTATTCAGTGGGGCTTACTACCAGGAAAGTGTCTTTAGGATTGCAGCCCTAGTCTTCCAGGATTAACCAAACACTGGGGTGGCCAAGAGTTTTTGACACCAGAGGCAGCATGCCAAATTTGCCCCCTTCACTCTACTACTCCCTAAACCAGTAATTTTCAACCAGTGTGCCATGGCTCTCTGGTGTAACATAGTTAGTCCTTAGGAGTGCTGTGGGAATTTGGGGAGGAACATTTATTAAAAGGAAAATTTGGGGATTTGATCAGATGGTGTGCATTGTCAATGGTTAAAAACAACTGATGATGTACCATAAGATGGAAAAAAACATTGCTCTAAACTTTTAACTTAGCGTTCTCCTTTACATCTTGGTTCTCTCTCCCTACCAGGGTTTCTCAACCAGTCATATGGATACCACCAGCGCTACTTGAGGTGGTGTCTGGTGATATTTGTGGGATTCCTTCCACCCAGCAGTGAGATCAGGAGCATAAAACAACAACCAGTTGTAAGAGGCTCAGTTTGGCAGGCAGAACTCCAAAACATGCTTTTGCACACTCAGAAAGCTCCTTCTGTTCACCCTACGCCTAATATGGGTATCTGTCATGCCACATGCGACCTACCAACCTGGAAGTAACTGGTAATGACGTCATTGCTAGTTGGTTCTACTGGTACTTTGAACAAATGGACCAGGTGAAGTGGTAGAGTGGGGGAACACACATTGGGAAACACTGCTGTACCACATTTCAATCTAGTGAGTGGAATAAAGAAGAGCATTGGGGTCAAAGAAGCAGACAGAAATGAATGCCACATAATATGAGTGCTTCAGGTGGTCTGCAGTCCTAACCCCCTTTCCTGCAGCCACCAGCCCCCTTTTTCTCCTCATACTTGTGCTAGTACAATCACTAGCACAGGTCCAAGGAGCTGGAGGCTTACAAAGGTGTATAGGAATTTATATTCTATACAGCCTCTCTTATATATCCTAAATAAGCCTCCCAAGCCATCCCTTCCCCTGGATTCAGGTCACCCATTTTGGTGTGGCTGCATCAGTGTGAGGCAAGAGGGTAGGATTGGGCTTTTGTGTTGGTATGTGGAGGTAAACACTTCCTTAAGACCTTATTCCATGGATATGCAGCCTTCCTTTCCACATTGTGCTTGTTGGTGCTCCTTGGGAGCTACTGAAGTCAGAAATAATTTGTTGTTCTTCCTTTAATTTTCTCCAATAAAAAGGGATGTTTCCCACAGGACCCACTAATGCAGTTGTTCTAGCTGCCTGCATGGGAACTGCTGCAATGTGTGTCCTTCCAATGTGGCTCTGGTAACACTGATAATTCGAGCTAGGATGAGAAAAGCCCACAAACAGTATACTTCTCATGCTGCTTCTGCCCCAATTTCCAAAAGACATGATGGTCGGTGTGGAAAGGAGCCATTTTACCAGCTCTGCTGATATAACCTTGACCCATCAACATGACCAAAGAACCTACCGTCAACCTACCCCAAGAAGTGCTGTGCCCCAACAATAACATTGGGAGGGAATTTCCTCAACAATATACAGTACAAACAATATTTCTTTGTCAGTCAATTATAGTCATAATGCAGGCCTCCGTCAGTCTTGAAAGACTATGGTATCATGCTCGGTGCTGCATATGCTGCACGCAAAGCACGAAAGCCTGGGTTGGATTGTTATGGAGGATAGGCTGTTACCCAAGCAGCAAATCCCCCCTCTCCACGCCACTGAATTACTCCAATGGAAAGGCAGAGCCAATACGATTGGATCCAGCTGGCGTCACAGAGCTGGGCTAAGGACAGGAGCTCACCCTGTCTTGTGGGGCCAACCCGGGAATCGAACCCTGGCCTGTTGGTTAACAGGCACATTGTCTTAACCACTTGCGCCACCAACAGCCCAATTAATTCACACAGCCCAAATAGTCCTAATAAAGGGTAATAAAATATAGCCATTCTTTTTCTCATATTACAACCTCATCTTCCAGAACTATTAGTTGGAGAACTTTTCCCTCCATATACGGTAATTTTATGGCTCAGTCCTATCCAATTTTCTGGCTCTGATGTAGCCAGACAACGCCCCAGTGACCACCCCTTCACCACAGGATGGAGCACACACCCCAGCATACACACCGCTTACTCTCAACCTGTTCCATATGCTTAGGATTGTTGTCTTACTGAAGTTTTCTTTGACTGCTGAAGTTGCTTGCTATTTTTAAAAAGCATTGTTGTTCAGCTCTCTTTTAAAGTCTAATCCAAAGTAATGTGTCACAATTCTCTTTATTATTTCTACTGCTCCCAGCTCATGCTCTCCTCAGGTTTTGTTCCCGTGTTGTGAGTTTGGATGATGAAATAAAATTTTAGGGAGTCACACTCCAGTCAGGATCAATAGACCTATTTTACTCCTTACATTTGTGTGCCTATTTTCCTTTTTCTCTCTTCCCCTCCTTCTCCTGCAATCTTTTGAGACTGTTAAAAATCCATCACAGAGAAAAAAACAGGAGCAGAAAGCATCGTGGCTCATCATTAAAACATAGTGACTCCATTTTGTCTACAAAAGTAAGTTGTATGCCTGCGATGTTGCAAAATTGCCAATTGTATGATTTTCAGGGCAAGATGGCAGATTGACTGACCTCATGTGTAATATCTCTCACATCTGGCTTTTTAATATGCTTTGAAGGGAACTTTTTCACAGACTGATTGGTGGTGCTGTGGCTGCATTTTAATTCTGGACTTTTGTTTCTTGCTTGCTGGCTGGATCCTGTTTAGGTGATCCTGTTAAGGTTTATTAAGGCTAGCAGCAGCAGTGCCCATTCCCCCCACCCCCAACACTGTTTTTTCCTATTGTTTCAAGCAGTGGTTCTCGAACTCCTTAGCACTACAGCCCCCTTTTTAGAATGATGATCAGCTGGGACCCACGAGAAGTGATGTCATTAACCTGGGAGTGACATCATGTTTGGAAGTGACATCATCAAACAGGATTATAATCCCCCTTATGACTAAATCAAATCAAATGAATGAACGGTGCAATCCTAACCAATTTAGGCCAGTTGAACTCACATGGCATTTTGTCCCGAGATGGTATGCAGAGGTTGGCATATACCAGCGCAGTGGCCTAACCCCCACCCCACACCCCAGAAGTACCTTATGACTGCACTTTGGTGACACTCCCAGGTCAGTACAGGATTTATGCCAGGTCTTATGCTGGTCTAAGTGGAAGTTAGTTTTGTAGCTGAAAAAAATTCAAAGTTTATAATAAGTATAAGTTTAAACTATTTAAAATAAAGAGGCATTCTCCAAAGCAGTTTTTTTTAAAAAAATCCCCAAATATTCCAAAGGTTGCAGTCCTTTCTGAATTTATTCCAGGAGTAAGCATTGTTAGGCATATGCATTGCACCAACTTTAACACCGCAGCCTGTTAGTTCTCTAAAGTTTACCAAATGCTGACACATAACATCATGGCATATAATCTAATACAGTGATTTTCCATCTTATTTCATCTCATGGCACACGATCAGTTGTTTTTACCACTGACAAGGCACACCATGATCTTCAAATCCTCAAGCTGTCTAACATATTAAAAATAAAATACACATTGAAATGCATGGAGATCCATGTGAAAATGGCTTGCAACTCACCTTCCTTGTCCTAACCCCCAATTTGAGAAAATTTGAGCTTTTGTTTATCTTTTTTTTTAATCTGCATTTTTCTATGAAATATTATGATATATATATTGCAAAAGACAATTGCACCATTTCACAGTTGAATATGAAAGTTTGAAAACGAACCTTTTATTGTGGAAACCTTGGTAGAACATTAGCTAGTCAGCATATGCAGTACATTACAGCATTTTTATTACTTTATATCAAAGGTGTCCAAATATTCAGCTTTAGGGCTGCTGGACCTTTAACAATTGTGTAGAAGAGGGAATTTCAGCAGGTGCAGCTTGTGATCTGTGAGATGAGAAGCTGCACCTGCTGAAATTCCTTCTTCTACCCAATTGTTAAAGGTCCAGCAGCCCTAAAGTTGACTGACAGCATTTCTCTTTATGAAGTCTAAAGTAGTAGTAAAAATATACAGTAAGTTGCATCACTCTTACTGAATGAAGCAGTATGTCACAATCCTATTCTGAACACATTTCTGAATGAAATATAGATGCTCAGAAAATAAAACAGAAGATTACTGTCAGAGGACAAGTAACACAAATATGATGACTTGCGAGCACCGAGAGCAAAAACTCATGCAAAATCTTAAAGCATCAGACCTTTAAAATCGCAGTTTGAAGGATTAAACTGTGACAAGCATCACAAAAAAAGAAAATAATTACAAGAACATGGAAGTTGCATAAACTTTCATGCCAAGTATACATTTGAAGTTGCTATTATTAGTGCTGGTATGGAACTAGCAAATATTTTGCAGGGACTAGAAACACCAACTAAACTGGATCATATAATTAAGAAAACAAGTTCTATTAAATATTACTGGAAAAGAAAACTGAGCAACTAATTAATTAACACAAGTGGCTGATGATAGCAAATGCATGTTCTTATAAAGAGGTGTAATGATGCATTATTCTTGGGATTTGGAGTCTTAGCCCCAGCACCTGCTATGATGAAGATATGCAATAATCTGGAGTGCCCTCTGTACGTAAATAAAAAAGTGAGCATCACTGCTGTTTGCCAAGTCCCATGTGAAATACTGCCGTTAAAGTAGATGTATGTCTACCTCAGTGATTTTCAATGTTGTATTTTTTTCTCATGGAACTCTGAAAAGACACTAATTTAAATAGTCAACCAACAGTATCAGCAAGCCTCAACTTCTATTGGGGCTACCAACAAAGAGCATTGTGATAGAAGAAGGCACTTCTGCTATAAAAAAATGGCTGTCGATAGCTTACATGTGCATTGGATTATATTCTTTCTTCCCAAAGACTCTCCACTCTTCCTTCTCCTTGGACTGGTGCAAGTCCAAACACACCAGACCCATTGCAAAGCAAGGACACTTACTGAGAGGTAAGTGGAAACTATCACCCTTACCCCAGCAAAGCATGCTGATCTGCCACACTCTCTGCCATACACCCAGTGGTGAGCTCAGACTGGTTTGGGCCGGATCGCCCGAACCGCTTCCTGTTTCTGGCCCCCCCGCTACCAATCCAGTAGCTACGGGGGGGGGGGGGCAGAAAACCGGCCACACCAGTTCAGCGGCCAGCCCACCACTGCACTGCGCATGCACCAACCAAAGAAGGTTGACGCATGCGCAGTGCGTCTCCTCAAGGTTGGCACAGGTGCAGTGCGCCGGAGTTGGGGCCTGCCCCTGGCCCTCCCCACCCTGCCCCTGGCCCTCCCTGGCCCTGCCCCTGCCCCTCCCCGCCCCCTGACCCCGGCCTGGCCCACCCACTTCCAGTGAGCCGGTTGTTGGGCCAGGCCAGGCCCACCACTGCATACACCCTGCCACCCTGATCTATGTGGATGATTGATATGTGATGGAAATCACGCACATTGACTAGATGACCACAATTTCTCCTTTGTGGTGGTGTTATGTATGTGTTCTCCATATCAACTGAATAGCCACAGTTGCCAGTGTTATGCATATTTTCCCATTTAAATTGCATGGATCCTGACATATTCATATGAATCAGAAGAGCCCTGCTGGATCAGGCTCTAGTCCAACTTCTTGTATCTCACAGTGACCTACCAAATGCTTCAGGGAGCACACAAAACAACAGGAAAGCTGCATCCTGGTTTCTGAAATTAACTAAGGGTATAACTTAGTGTCTAACACACACACACTAGGTGCTATAAATATGCAATGAAGCACATTTACAGTGCCTAGTGAGCAAGGAGTTCTAGCACTGGACCCATACCAGTCAGATACCAGAGCCAGTGCTATGCAGCACAAAGACAGACAATGTAGACAGGGATGGGCTACATATTTGGTGGTTTCCATTATTTTCATTCATTTCTAGATTAAAGATGTTGACTTATATGCAGAAACCCTTGCAGTTCTTTTTGCAGGAATATCTCTTTTGCAAATCAAATTAAGAACAATGGAAAGTTTCTTGCAATTTTCTAACCACCAGAAAAATGGAATAAACAGTACAGTCTGTCTGTTCAGCAAGCCAATTGCAGGAAAGAAACTCCCATATATTTCTTCACAGCAAACATCCTGTTCCCTTTATTTTGGTGGCAGGGAATCCAGACAAGTAGCCTGGCAAACAAAGATTCTGACTCTTTGTTAGGTTTAACAACACATATAATTTGCAGTGATGATAGAGTGATGATCTTGACTAGGTACTATTTCCAACTCAAGACAAGATATTGATCTGCTCTGTATCATTCCTCAGCTTGGCACTTTGAATTCATTGCCCTGGTAGAAATGTCAATCATTTACTGGACTGACTAAAACGGCCTCATTCTGCCCTCACTCTACGCCAACATATTGACTCAGTAAATGTCAAGTCTACTCTTTTTCATTTCTTCTCTTAATCATGGTCCTCAGGGGTGTCATTGCCAGCTAAGGACAGGACCTGCAAGAACTTACCTGCCAGTTATCCTAAAAACAAGAAGGAAGTGTTACCAGTGGAGAACTGATACAGATATTCATTTGTTTTCAGAGTGAGCCCTATGAAGTGGTGGTGATGGTTCATATACCATTTGTGGCTTCCATTGCAAGGTTCATACCTGCCTAACATCACAGAATGAACTGCAGTTCACAACAGGCTTGTAAACCATGGGTGTTCAGAAACAAAACTATCTAGAGAAGCATATCTAGGATTTTGAACAACCAACTTTAGGGAAGTTTAGAACGACTCCATAGAGAATGGAAAAGGCTTGGGTGGTTTCAACTCAACCATTTAAAGGCACACGTGTTGATGTACAAAAACTATGCCTACCTAGAACACGTTTTCTCAGTTGGGTCCCCGTTGAATTCACACATAGATCTACAAAGTTGAAGAAAGAAAACCACTTACCAGTGACACTTTGCTGCTGCCCGAGGCAGTTAGGAAGGCCTCCGGCATTGCCAGTGTGTATTCTGTACAAGAAATGAAGGACATGCAAAGGATTCAATGCAAAATAAATGTCTCTGCCTTGATTCGCATACCAACAATAAGTTCACCCAGGGCTATTAAGTTCCTCTGTCCTTGAGTATCAGAATTACCGAACAACTTTATTTTCAGTCCTGTCATATGTCCCTAAAATCAGGGAGTCATATCTCCCAAAATCCTGATTTTGGGAGATTGTCTTAACATACTGGCAAATGGGACAGAGGGTCCTGTCCCATTTTTGTGGAAGAGAATTATGACCACCCTGCTTAGGGATGAGGCAGGGATTTTTTCCATCCTACCTGGAAATTCTAGGGGGTTGAACCTGGAATTAATACAAAGTTGGTGTTAGGTCCTCCCAGGTCTGTGCACCAAGGAAAGATGGACATGCACCCTCCCTCAGTGAGAACACTGATTACCTAGTTTAGAGTAAGGTTTCTTTGCTATGGGATTTACGGTGGGAGGCTACAGTCTGATATACAAAGGACAAAACTTAATGAAACATTGATCTCATGTCTCTTTACATTTCTTTTAAAAGGGTGCGTGTGTGAATTGTATTAAATGGGATGGTTAAACTTTTCCTCGGTGCCTTTTTCCTGATGTAAATCAGCCTCCCCAGACACTATTTGAGGGACTTTCTTCTGAATAAACAAGGACTGCTTTGGAATATAAATGGCACAGCTCTACTGTGTTGGCTCTAGATTTTTTTTAAATTCATCCCTGTTTCTGTACTTTCTATTGATTTTCCTGTTGATTTACTGACTGTAGTTAAATACTGTTGTGAACCATCTTGATGGTCCCTAGAATGGAAAGAAGAGACATATTTTAACACATATATCAATATACTTAAGATTGGGATTGCCATTCTGTTTGCATCTAAAATCTATTGTAAATGTTGATCTTCCAATTTTTTTTTGGTATGAGGTTATGATTCATCATGAACCCCACTGTTATGTTTTTGTTCATTATCATTCTTTAATTGTTACATCTTCCGTTGGCCTGATCTGGTGGGGCTCCTCCTCCTCCTCCTCCTCCTCCTCCTCTTCTTCTTGATTCCTGCTGTCACCTTCCCTGCCCTTTCACCTTCTCACTCCACCCCCATTTCACTGCCTTCTCACCTCCATGCCATTCCTTGCATGGTCTTACTTGTGGCTGCAGGTGTCCCCAGGCTGTCATTGTGTGGACCTGGCTGTCCCCTGCTTTCAGCAATGACCAGATCACACTGTCCAACCTGCTGCATTTGAAAAAGCCAGAAAGTGTGTTGCCAAGATGCACATTCCAGCAGTGTGACTGGGGATAGCATTGCGTTTTGCTTCACTATAGCACATTCAAGCAATTGTTTTCATTGTGTCATTATGCAGCACTATTTTAAGTAAGGTACTAAAAAAATAAGAAATTACTTCTGTTTGAAAAAAGAATTGTTGTTTTGTTTGAATCTGCTTGTACATTGATATTGTTTCAGTTTTGTAATCCAGCAAGCCAAAATAGGCATCCTAGTTTTTTGGCTCAGGAATAGCAGGATTCCCTAGGTTCTAGTACATCCAAAACCTCAATCTTATGTTACTTTTGGCTGAGCATAAATGTACCTTTTCTCCAAAGTGCTAACATTTATGTCTGTACTTGATTCTGCCTCCAAGCGTATGTGAGGGCATGCGTGAAGATGAATGCACATATTAGAATAGCCCTATGAACTTGAATTGATATGCCTGGTATGTTTGGAGTCTACTGGGTATGCATTGCAGACATTACACTGTGTTTCTAAAAAGATGTGTATCTTCTACCCATATTCAACAAAATCAATAGGCATGTTATAAATTATAATGAAATTTGGACTGTATCCTTTCTAAACGTATCAACCAAGTTTTTGGAAACCTGATTTTTTAAAAACCCTTTTAAAAGTAAAAAAAAAAGACCGAAATTATCAGCAGAGCTCTAGGTCCAGACTCATGATAGCAGAGTCCTGAAGGTTCAAGAATCAGGCAAGTGAGCCCAACAGTGGGCCTCGCCTACCCAATTCCTGATGCCACTCATGAATCGGTAGGCATGAGCATACCTCAAAAAAATGAAATGGCCTGGGAAGTTAGGCCCACTTGCAAAGTATCTGAAATCACTTGTGCCTCATTGCATCCATCGTAGAGGAAAATTTGCCTAGAACAGTGGCCTCAAAACCCCAACTCTGGGGCCAGATGCGGCCCATGGCAATCCCTTCCTTCTGGCCTGTGGGGAAGCCCTGTAATCCTCCAGTGGTGAGGGAAGCACTGCTCCCCTAATCTCCATTGGGTAATATGAGGGCTGCCAAAGCTGCACACATTTTCTCTCTGTGTGTATGAAAGTCCTTATAAACTGGTTTGAAGATCACCCCTTCTCTCTGTGTTAGAAAGTGTTTATGAACTGATTTGAATTCATTCATTCATACATTCCGTCTTTAATAAATTGATTTATGTAAAATTATTCAAAATTTGAAAAGTAAATTAATTCTTTTTTTTCCACTCTATCCCCTGACACAGTGTCAGAGAGATGATGTGGCCCTCCTGCAGAGACGTTTGGACACTCATGGCCTAGGACATGGGAGAGGGGAGGCTGGAGTGAAGGCCATAAGATGGATGGATGAATGGATATAGAAACGACATGGTGTTGAGGTGAAGAGGAACAGTCCTTCTCACACTGCTGAACATAAGAGGAGCATCACTGTTAAAGATGTGTGGGAGGGAGGAGAAGGAGACTTGCTCAAGCCAAGACAAAGAAAAGGATGTTCAATATAATCAAATTCCTGGGTGGCCTTTGAGTCATCCTACTCTTTGCTTCAGTTTTAACATGAAAATGGAAGCTGGGCAAGAAGAAAAGAAAGTCTTGTACTAGTAGTTCAGGTGAGCAAACTTCCAAGTATTTTCTGCTTGCTACTATTCAGCAATTGTTTGGTCCCTGGCATTTTTGCCTTTCTTTCCTAGTGATAATGCAGGTGATTATTTTGTCACAGAGTTCCTTTATACACATGGTTCAAAGAAGACTCACTTCTATATTCTTTCTGAATAGCCCCATGTCACTCAAGGTATTACTAGAGGCTTTGTTACTGTTTTCCTGGGGAGGGGATTCTTTTATTTTACCGAGTTTGGATGTGAAGTTAAAATATCCCACTGATTCTCTTTGAACAAAACCGTTCTTTTGTCCATGGCATCGAGTGTGATGGGAGCAAATGAAATGCATAAAAGCAACCTTGGCTAATATTGTAAAAAGAAATGGCACCCACTTCTTTATCCATGATATGCTGGATTTCATCATTATAAGACTTGTATTTAAGAGGATAAAAAGATTCTGCAATTAGACTATAAAGAGCCCAGGCTGATTAAACTGATTTTTTTTTAAAAATCCTCCTTTTGTTTCCAGCCATTTGTTAATGGTATTTCTTTTCAATGTTCAATTTAAATGCACGAATCCTCTTATTCATACAGCAGATATTACCAAAAACAGATTCAACTGAGAATTATATCAAGTAAATTAAGAGGTTATGAATTGTTGATGTTCTCAGAAGGCTTTTGCTAGTAAGTCCTTGGGCTACTTGGGAGATATTTTCCTTTATGGTGCAGTAAAGTCCCATTTACCTTTATCTAGGTAAATATTTCAAAAGTCTACTTCTAATCCATGGGCAGTCACTAGTTTTGTAATAGCAAAGATTAACCAGAGGCCCAGAGCCAGATTATTGCTACTGCTGCGCTGGTCATGTGACAGGCATGACTAAATGCCAAATTTGCACACAACGCTATTACCTTTCCATCAAAGTTGTACCTATTCCTCTACTTGCATTTAAATGTGTTCAGATTGCAAGGTTTGGAGGAGCTGAGCAAGCAATGGGAGTTCATTTGGTTGTGTGGTACTTGGGTCTTGAACTCCCAACCTTCATATTGACAAGCACAGCAACTTTAACCACTGAGCCACTGGAGCCCTTAAAACTACATATAAGTTTAAATTAATAAAAATTGAGATGAGAATAAAAAACTACATATAAGGACCTTATAATCTGCTCTATGGGCTGCTTCACAAATTGCACACATTTATTTGTGGCTATGCAGATCAACTTCTACATTTATGTATATGGAATAACATATAATATGGCCATTCCTAAATTTACCACTGGTGCCAAGATATTAGAGGGTCTGGTTCAAAGCAATACCCTTTGCTGTTATAATCCACAAAAATATATTATTCTCCATTCTCTCAACACATACTTCACATAATTCATTGTTTGACTGTCAGCTGAAGAAAGTGAACCTGGCCCTTTAAAGTTTAGGGCCTTTGAAATGCACTTAGTGATTCTTTTTAATGACTTCCCAAGTCTATTTCTCACACGACATATGAGCACTTTCATATTTTTCATATGAATCATTTGTTCCAAAATGAACATACAAAGTACTTGTGATTCCAATCAGGCAGGAGGTTCTCCAGACTGATCTGGAGATATATTCATGTGATCTCTCTATCATGGGCAAACCTTCCAAAAATAATTTCAGAAATGAAATAAACCCATAAGACTAGATGGCCTGCAGATGTATCCTGGAGGCAGAGCTGGCATTCACATTCCTTTGAAACAGAAATATATATTAATCCGGAAATTTTCCCTTGGATGAAATAGCGAAATTTAAAAGGAAGTTAAATGTATGTTGATAAGGTTATATGTTCTTGGGATGGAGTGGAATTTAGCATATAATTTTTCAACTCTCTCTCTCTCTCTCTCTCTTTCTCTCTCTCTCTCTCTCTCTCTTTTTCTCTCTCTCTCTCTCTCAATTTCTTCCTCTTTCTCTCTCTCTCTCTCTCTCTCTCTCTCTCTCTCTCTCTCTCTCTCTCTCTCTGTGTGTGTGTGTGTGTGTGTGTGAGAGAGAGAGAGAGAGAGAGAGAGAGCTTATACAGAGAAAGATTTTACAGGGCAGGTTGTCTTTAACATGGGAGAATACCTGGTATACTGTTCTGAGCTTCTTCTGATGGATAGGTCAAGGTGACCATATAGAATGGAGGACAGAGTGCTGGTACCTTTAACCATTGCAGAAAAGAGAGAGTTTAGGCAGGTTTAGCTCAACATAGAAGGGTTTAAAAAGCATGCCTAAATTCCCACTTCTATGCAATGGTTAAAAGTACCAGCATTCTGTCTTCCATTCTATATGGTCAGCCTGGGGTTTAATAAAAATATAACTTATTATAAGAACAATATTGATCTGCTGTTGTTGTTCTTGTGCTGCTGTTGTCCTCTCTGGCACAGCCTGATGAGCCATTGGCACATGAGCAGGGTCTCTGACCATTCTGTACTGACATGTCTGCAATGCACAGCAGCTATGCATCTTTTGTGATGCCACACAGAAGATATTGTTGGTAGTAATTTCTCCCATGTGCCATCAAAAGGATGTGTTGCTGTTGCACATTGTGGGAGTGCCAGTTCAGATGCCCAAAACCTTGCACACTGGCTGTGCCAGATTAAGTAAATCTGGCCGTGCCAGATTAAGTAAAGTAGTTGCAGAAGGACACCATGGGTGGTTTGGATGAGGACTGAGAAAGAGTGGTGCTGGGAGAGGTAGGAGGCAGTCAAGGGTGAAAGAAGATGGATCTCTGCAGCAGTCACACACACAGCTCCTATCCCCCACTACATGACCAAGAAAACCCATTCAATGGCCTGGCAGTTCATGGAGAGGTAAAGCTTCTGGAGAGGCAAATATTTTTACTTTTCTGTATCAAGCTGTATGGTTTCCATTTCAGATAGGCTACAATACTGTTGGTGCTGTTGCACAGTATAAGCTGGTAATGGTTAGGATTTGGGAACTAGGTAAGTAATGCTTATATGACTGTCAGTGGCTCTTCAAGTTTTCTGATGAGACCTTTATAAGTCATACCTGCCTGGGACCTTCTGCATTGTTATACTAAACTGTATCCTCCAAACAACAAGTGAGAAAGTAGTATTTACTATAGGATGAAATGTCAGTAAACAACATTCAATAAGGTTGCAATGCTAAGCTCCAGTTAGGCTGCCATAAGCTCCAGCATAAGTCCTGTGCTGAAATGGGTGTCACAAAAGTGCCTTAAGGCACTTCTGCCCCACTTGTGGGGTTAGGCCACTGCACAGACAAACAAGTATGTCAACCTCCCCACATCAGCACAGAAACATATGTCTTGTGAGTTAGCACGGCCTAAATTTGTTAGAATTGTGCCCTGAATGAGTGTCGTGCACAGTTCAGGTGTTTTGGAGTGCAGGAAAGGTAAAGAAGTAAGTTTTTTCAGGTGCCAGATGCCATGTAAAGCACCCCTTCACCCTCAGCTTCCAAGCTATTCAGGAAGGCAAGACCAAAGTGCAGGAGATGCCTTCACCTTGCTTTCATAGCTGTGACACAGAAGACAAGGGGGAAGGGCTGATTGACATCAGTGACCTGGTACCTGAACAAAGCATTCTGCTTTGCTCCCCCATCTCTGCAGGAATGCCTCTGATTTACATTTATACTGTGAATATGCCTGTACTTCTTTCTAGAGCTTTCCTTTTTTGTGCACTGCACTTTAATGTGGAGGGGAAAGCATGCATATATGTGGTGTTGATGGGGTGGGAGAAAGTCTATTTAATCCTTTCCCATGTAGGAGGGAGGGCAATGTCCCTTGCAGTGGTTGTGGTGATGCAGCACTGCCTTGTACCCCCCCCCCCCCTTTTGCTATAACTTTGGATAGAATAGAGATATTGACTGTGGTCTGTTCATTACATTTTGCATGAAATTACACATCAAATGATATTTAACATTATGGTATTATCCTAAATACCAAGATTTTCAAAATTTTGGTCAGTAGTGATGTTAACCCCATCCCCACCCCCAGTGCACATCATTTGGTGTGACTTGCACCTCTTGCATCCCCTTAGCTATGTCGCTGAGCACAATACCGTGAGAGGTACTAAGCTGATCATACAGGATTTTTTCAGTGCAATCAGAAGTCCCATTGTGTTCAATAGTACTTACTCCACGGAAAGTGTGGAAATGATTGCAGTCTTTATTATATTTCTACATATAGTATTTGCCATTTTATGTTCACAAAAATACAATGGTGCCTTATTTCTATGGCAAAACCTGTCCTCCTCTATGGTAAAATAGCATAAACAGGAAAAGGCTGTGTCTTGCCACCCTAATCCTCATGATTCTAGAAAGAATTATGGAATTGCAAGTAATGTACTCTTCTGCCCTTCAATACATACTTTTAATGCCAGTCAAAATGATGCCATAAGAACACCAGCATGTGTGGGATTACTGCTCCGTGCCACTTATTCTTAGTTCACATCTTATGAACCTAGTGAAACATTTATAGACTGATATACTGTATAAATTGAAATTAAACAGCCAGTAATGATTCCATTAATGCTGCTATAAACACCGTGAAGTGCATTGTGACTTGTTCTGCTTGTCTCAAACTTTTGAAATGTAACCACTTAAAAAGTCTGTCTTTGCTTGATTTGTTGACAGCGCAAGACTTATTACTGTTGAAAACTGAGAATGAACTCTGAAAAAGAGTATGATGACCAAATAAAAAATAAAAAAGATGGATGGCAGTGGAATACGTATGCTTTAAACCTGAAATCATTCACTCAAAACCAGCTCCCCTGAAACCTGCCTAAAAGAAAGTAGGAGAAACCACTGAGTCTCTAATTTTAGCACCTGCACCAAGTGAAGTCATTTGAGATGCTAACATTATGGGAACATCTATGTGAGGGAAGCAATAAACTGTTTTCCATCCTGCTGGTTTAACAATCAGAGGGAGAAAAATAAAGTTTAAGACAAAAATAAAAGTTTAGTGCTTTTTAAACATTTTATTCATTATGGAATTAATCAATAGGCCATGTAATATCTTTCTGGTGCTCTGTGCAAAGGCTGGAAACAAGTACTCAATTTGGCCTGTGAAGGATGACCAGACAACTGGATTTTTCCAGGTTTGTCCTTTTTTCTTAGCCTTCTCTCCAAAAACCAAAAAACTAAAACTAAAAATAACAGCCAAAAAACTAAAAATAAAAAATATGTGTTGAGCTCTATGGGAAAATGAATGTGCCCAATATCGCAGCTTTACTCATGAATAGGCTAATGTGCCATTGTCCGCCGGAAAGGCCAGGCTGAGAGAAATCCAAGAGCTTGTCCTCTTTTTTAGGTTCAGGCATTTGGTCACCCTGCTAATGACAGATCATCTTGTTTCAGTTTAACAGTCACAGTTTTCCAGTTTCAGAAGGGATCTGGCCCAGCCCTACCTGGAAATGTAGGGCTGAGTCATGTACTGCTGAGTCATGTCCTCAGTTGTCTAGAGACCATGACAGCACAATCTCATTGTTCTGACTAATAGGAGAATCCTCAGTTCCATTTTCTAGATGACCCAAATGCGACTATCACATACATTAGATCTTAGGCTTGATGGAGTCACAGCCAGGGGTATGTTCAAGTCAGAAACTTAGATGGCTAGTAACAATGGTAGAGAAACTGTCAGGTGGATAAGAAGGGTAGGACTTGCTTTTAATAGGCTCTAATAGGATCAGGATCAGGCTAGAACCAAAAAGAGCAAAGCTTCATACAACCCACATACATCCCCTGCTTTCTGATGGTTCATTTTCTAACCATCCGCTTTTTCAACACCTTTCAATTATACTCAGAAATAATTCATTTAATGCATGTTCCACTCTTTCAACCTCTCTCTGTTGTTCTAAAAGCTACAATTCCCTACTCCATGTTGAATAGCATATGACATGGTGGGTGAGTGAGATAGAGAAAAACTCATGGCCACTTGAGCTCCTGGTCTATTCCTGAAGGAATTAATGAGAATTAATGAGAATCCATTTGCAAAAATTTTTGTATGATAGCAGGAATTTGCAAAATAAAAAGGGGATTGACAATTTGCTAGCTAATAAAACAAACATGAG
This sequence comes from Cryptoblepharus egeriae, assembly GCA_030015325.1. Classification (NCBI taxonomy): domain Eukaryota; kingdom Metazoa; phylum Chordata; class Lepidosauria; order Squamata; family Scincidae; genus Cryptoblepharus; species Cryptoblepharus egeriae. Next base: position 53,897,076 of record JAREYC010000007.1, on the reverse strand, counting down.
AAGCAACATTTGTAAACTTAAAAAAAACTCCTGGGTTATGCTTTCAACCCAGCTTCAACCATTTCACCACAGCTCTGGTCCCAAACCTGTCAGATAAATGGGGGCCACCTATATGAGAGTGATTGGAAATGCTCTAGGCATGATCCTCCATGTCCATTGGTTGTATAGAGGGGAAAGAGATGAACAGTGAGCCAAGCTAAATGCACAGATTCCTGAATCATGGCCTTGGTGAGTACTTGGAACTTTGCAATGTCAATGGGATAACTGGAAGATCTTTAGAAACTGTAGCAAAAGACATTCAATGAGAGATGCTTGACTGGGTGGGCAAGTGGAGAGAAGCCAGGTCAAGTGAGCTATTTTAATTCACAATAGCGTGTCTTAATGCAGCAGGGCTTTTTTGAAGCTGAGGACAGAAGGAGCTCCTTGGAACACAAGATTAACTGTTTTCCTTTTGACTTAAATCACATAAAGAGGATGTTGTGTCATAAATAATGTCCCCATTCTTCTAAGCTTTCAGGCAGAAGAGCAGTCCGATTGCACAGAAGGTTCCAATTCCAAATGTTCAGGAGGAAAAGGACTTTCTTCAAGTAAAAGGACTTTCTTCAAAGGATGGATTTAATGAAAAAATAGGGACCAATTTCCGAAGCTAACTAATCCTATTAGCCCATTTCCCCCTACTGATGCAGTGGAACCAAAACTGTGCTTTTGACATCCAATTGTGTGGTAGATGGGCAGTCCAGGAGGTCCATCTTTTAGTCCATCTTTTCCTTTTAATTCAAAATCATGATTTTGTGAAATCATGAAAAGTACCTTACCCAAAGATAAACCTCCGTTACATGGGAGGTCTGCATGAACCTGCATTACTAAGCAGCAGGCACAGCTCTACATGGACCCACACCCAGGGGCATTACTAGGGGGTGCGGATAGTGCAATCCACACTGGGTGACATGCTGAGGGAGGGTGACGTGCACTGGGGGAACTGTGAAATGCAACTTCATGATGGTGCATCAAACCCCAGCATCATATATACCATTGGATTCGTATTGAAGAGGATATTGGATTTGTATCCAATGCAAAAATCCTTTTTGAAATAGCACCTTCCTATCAAAGGTTACGGCCAAAAAAAACTAAAAACAAAAATATGCATTGAACTCTGTGAAAAGAGAAAGCGACCCATATTGTAGTTTTACTCATGAGTAGGCAAATGTGGCATAGTTCATTGGAAAGGGCAGGCTGAGAAGGAATCTGACACCAGAACTGTCCTGATCCAATGAACACAGATCCCACAAACCACCCTAGAAGGAGATCACTGATGATTGCATTGGAATTTATTGAAAATGAAAGTTAACTGCACAGCTGTGTTTACTAGCAAGTAAGCAAGCATGCCTTGGCTGGAGTTGAAGTTCAGTCCAGAGGAGTGCAAGGTTTCCAAAATGGTCCTGATCAGGGACATCAATAGAGTTTCAGAAAGATACCACCTTGAGGGGGATGACAGACTTTGTGACCTAAACGGCTAAAATCATGGTTTGTAGAAATACTGTTATATACCTTTGGATGCATAATTTGCAGCAGAATGCAGTGAAAACAAATCAGTTTGAAAAATCTTTATTGTATTAAAATGTGTGGCTAACAAAACCAGTGGAGGCAGGGCAATTGCACATAACCAACCCACCATTCACATTGTTGCCCCAACCACTGCATGGGGTGATGCGCTGACCTCCTGCCCTGGGTGATACAAACTCTAGTGACATCCCTGCCGCACCTTTGCATTGGATTGGGGAAGGCTATGTTGTGCTCCCCTGCCTGGATTGGCTCCAAAGGAGTGAAGCTCCATCCAAGACTGACAGCTCCACCCCCTCTAATTACACTACTGCAAAAGACACTCCATTAAACCCACTTATATGAAATCTAGAGGCAGGGAGCTGCCAATGAAACCTATTTGGATTTGTCTATTCAGATCATTTTTCTTTAAGCTGGGGACATTAAAGTCCTATTTATGTGTCACAGATGGCTTAGGCTTAGGGTTGTTTTTAAAATGTCTTTATGTCTATTTCAAAATTACTTAGCCTGAGGAGGCTGAAGTTATTTGAACTGAAATAGAGTAGAACCATTTTGGCACAGGGAACACTGAACCCACAGAAAGTGCTGGTCAAAAAGGAAATTACTTTTCCCCTTGATCTATACTGCTTCTTCACTCATTTTCTTGGAATCCTGGCTGGTTTAAAAACAAAACCTGGAATACTGGCTTTTTCTAAGTCAGGCCCAGTAATTTGGGCTATTTAAATATCTTATAAAATCATGATTTCAAATCAAAAGAAAAAGATGACCTATCCAATCTTATGGTTCTCAGTCATCACAACTTTTCCACTGACTACCATGAAGCAGTCAGTGCTAGTCATTAAAGGTGCTCAAGCACTGCACTACTCAACATACTGCTGGGGACATTATGCAGGCAGGTCAGAACCATCCAGACAACCCCAGCTGATCTGGAGTGACCTGCTCATCCAGGTAAGTTGGCAATGGAAGAGTGAAATAAGAGTGTTGTGGAACTGGCTGAGTGAAACACACCACAAACCCAGTGACTAATTACCAATTACTAAGTATATTCTGAATACTGAACTTATATTAGAATATTCATATTCTCTATTAAGAACAAGGACATCTGTTGATGGCCTAATATGTGATGGCCTCTGGAGTCCATATTTAATAGGCAATATGTAGTAGGCAATTTGTAGTAAGCAATATGTCAAAGGCAAATCAGTTTTTGGAGAGCTCCGTAACTGAAAAATAAATGCTCACGTGGTGCAGTGAGCTTACTGACCCTAATACAAAAACTTGCTTAAAATAAACTGATTCCTTTTACCCCTTAAATCCAGAGACTTTACGTGCACCCATAGTTACTGCACCACCTAGTGAAAACCTATGGGAAATTCATATTGGAATCCAGTGTAAGTTGTTCTTACATTGGAGCAAGGACTCCACGTAGTTACTCTGGATTTTGCCCACAGTCACATAAGTACCCACAGCATAATCCTATTCATTGGTGAGCCCAGCACAAATTCTGGCTGAGGGTATCACAAAAGTGCCATAAGGCACTTGTGTGCCACTCCTGGGGAGGTTAGGCCAATGCACGAATATGCACCAGGCTCCCTACACCACAATGGGATCAGGGAATGGGAGATTTGTACTGGCATAAATTGTTAGGATTGAACCCCCACTTATATGTGGACATTACCTAAGCTCAAAAGCTTCCCTGATTGATTCAGTGAGACAAACAGTAATATTGTAAAGGCTTGGAGTTTTACCCCTACCTTACAGAAAGGAGAATCCATTTTTGTGATGATGATAAGATATGTTGACAACCTGACTCTTGCAGCACAAGATAAAAACATGGCGGTTTTGGACTGCCTGCTCACTGAGGACCTCAAGACCTTGGGAAAATTCCTTGCTGACTGGCGACTCACACATAGTGTTAGCAAAATGGCGATACCTTTTTTCCATCTTAACAACAAACTTGCTAATGTAGCCCCAAAGGTCTACTTGAATAACAACTTACTCCCATATAACCTCACCCCAAATATCTTGGAGGAACTTTGGATTGAACTCTCTCCTATAGGAACATCCGCAAACATCTAGAGAACAAGTCCACAAAAATTAATACCAGGAATACCATTATCTGGAAACTTAAGTGGATCAAGATGGGGAGCCTCAGCCTTTACTCAGAATATCAGTACTAGGACTGATCTATTCTGCACCAGAATACTGTACTCCTATATGGCTTAGAGCCCAATCCTCAGCATGTCTGCTCAGAAGGAAGTACCATTATAATCAATGGGGCTTACACCCAGGAAAGTGTAGATAGGATTGTAGCCTTAATAGCTGCCACAGTAGTAAGATTAATGCCAAACTAAACGAAACCATTACGGTATAAGAGGTTTGTATAAAATCTACTCCTACTTTCTGGCTTCCTGTTTTGAGCCCTATAGCACCACTATCTTAACAAAAGAAGATGCCTTAGTGAAGGAATACAACAAAAATTATGAGCAACCCACTCCAACCTGCGCATGGTGATCTTCCTCATCTATCAGTTGGCAGGCTTAAATCCAGGAAGCCCTCTCTGGCACTCCAAAACATCTATCTAACAACGTTAACATCAACACGCAATGGAAAGCTAGATGGGCTGCAGAACACCCAGATACATGCAACTACGTAGAGGACCCTACATAAAAGATGCCAGGTTTTGACCTACCTTGCCAGCATTGGTTAATTCAGAACAGGATCCATACCCAACACAGTATGCCTTAACTTGGCATCCATCAGTCTTGAAAGTCTATGGTATCATGCACTGTTTTAGTGGGTTCTTGTACCTACCCCTCACTGTGACTGTGGTGCACCTCACATTGTGTCCAAGTGCCCATCAAGATCTTACACCAGCCCAGTGTCTGATTTTTAAAATTTTTTTTTCATGTTATACAATTTTATTAATTTGATTTTTTAAAAAAATATAGACCACTCTTTACAAAAAAGTGGCTGGGTGGACTGAATATTAACATCTGGCTGGGTGGACTGAACATTAACATCTAATTTACCATAATTCCACGTATTTGCTATACACTATATAGATAATGTGAAAAGAGTATTATGTTGTGTTAATAAATTAGGGGACACTTACTTTTAAAAGCATTTAAGCGTATGGATGTATGGAGAATGTTGGTAACATTACATGCTCCCCAAGATACCATATGTCTTGCATACTAAAATAATAATAATTTCAAAAATAATTTGATAAATTGTGCAAAATATTGTTGAAAGGCAGTAAATGACCCAAAACCTATAATTTTATAAACTTGAAAAACTCTAGCATTGTTCTTAAGCAGTTAAACCAACAGCCTGTTTTTTTGAAAAATGAAAAGTGTTTTATTTGAATGGATCAGACTTCCGTAATTTGCTCTGTGTTTATTTCATCAACTGAAAGGGAGTTATAAGACTCGGAAAGTCCAAAATTGCTATGTGCAGCTGAAGGAGGAGGACCAAAATATCTAACAACCATTATGATGTGCAGTGTTATTGTTCACCAGTCCTGAGTTATCATTTATTTACAATCATGTTTTTAAGTCCTCCTGGTTGTAGAGAGAAGAAGATGGAGGATAAAGGAGAGAAAAATGCTGATGCTAATTAAATGATGGGGTGGTGGTGACATGAAAGACCTTGCCATAATTTAGAAATGATAGTAACTAATTAGTGTCAGGTGTTATTCTGAAGAAATTTGATGACTATCCTTACTAATAATAACAAGAGATTCTTTGATATCCAGAGCTGAACCTAACAGATCTAGATAGATGCAATCAGCCAAGGGGTTGTCTTCCAATTTGCATTTGGCGTCCCAAGGGTTGATCATCCCCATTTATTATAGAAACCAAAATAAATGACATAACTATTAAAACTCTCTCAAGCAAGAAAAGCACTTGCAAAGATTAACCGTAATACATTCAACAGATCTTTATGCCACTGAAACCATAAAACTGAAAATATTACAGGCCTCCAGGCCATAAACCCCCAGCTTAATTTTTTTAATATCCTTTCCATATGAATACTGTGTAATCAAAGCATACAGATAAGCATTTGCAATAAGGTAAGCAGTTTTTAACAACTAAAGATGAACTTTAATTCCAAAGTAACAAATAACTAATTGGGGATATAATATGATACATATTACAAGCGGATACATAGGTTTCTTAAAGCCATTTGTTTCTGATTTTTTTTTCTCTCCAAGTAATAAACTGCTTTTACATTCCTACTCAATGTGTCTTTCTAGGATGCCCTTCTTCTTGAGGACTACTGGATCTGTGGATGTTTAGTAGATTGTTTAAGGGCCCAATCCTATGCTATCCAGCATGAGCAGTGAGCCCCAGTGCCAGCAGTGGGTGCCATAAGTATGTTGATGACATCTGGAGAGTAAGTGAGAGCAAGAGCTGGATGAGTGCTAGTTATATGGCTCAGTGCTGGCAGCAAGAGGATGCCAGAGTGGTTCTGGAGCCTGGAGGAGGACAAAATGAAGGTGAGGTTGGGGAGGAACTATGGTGTGACTGGTGGAGGCTGTTCCATTGGATTCCATTGGATTCCATCACTCATTTCTGAACCTCTGAACCAAGACAGAGGTATCTTGTCTCTGCACTGAAAAAAAAACTCCAGCAGGCTCCAGCAAGCACAGAATCAGGCTGTAAGATCCTCAGTACATTAGACCTGAGTTGAAACTAAGTGAAACTCTATTTTTCTAGCTGGGTACCTCTCTCATTTTTGAGGGGACTGCATTAAGAAGTAAGGACCTGATCTTAGGCCAAGGGAGCTAAAAAGGTTTTCAGAATTCGTTTTTCACATCATTAGTTCAATGATTGGAAGAACTTTTCCACCATAATAAATGATCAGGTTTCAGTATGAAAAACTGAACTTCACAAAAATTTGTCTCACCCTGATGGTACATCAGAGTTATTTTAATCCTGTTTGTTGTTTGGGCATTTTCTTTGCACAAGCAGAATTCTTCTCCAGGTCTCAATCAGGTTCAGGTGCTATCACCTATCTGTGTATAGTATTTATATACCTCTATTCAATTAAAAAGTTCACAAAGCGGTTTAAAAAGAAAATGAAAAAAAATTAATAGCTAATTAATAGTTAATGGCTCCCTGTTCCAAAAGGGCTCATAATCTAAAATTTCTTGTTAAGCAATGGAAAGTTGCAAATGTCTAAGATACAGCTTGCTTTGAATAGCAATACGGATTATCTTCAACAAGAAGGAATGTGACATGAGTCAAGTTTGACTCTTAAGGTAAGAACCTCAGATCATCTGCTGCTCATTGGATCATCATTCTTGTACTTTGATGGTGAAAGAAAGGAACTAATATCTGCACTGAAGGACAAATCATTACTCCAAGGAAGACTAGATGGCAATCCTGCTTGTTACTGGTTTAAGTGAATGATCCAACTTTGAAGTTCCAGTCATTGAGGGGTTATTTTAATGATCTGTTGTCCTGACCTTTTCAAGAGAGGGAGATTTATTGGTAAGAACCAGAGAGCCCTTAAAAAACAGATTAAAGAGCTCAGAAACGACATTAACTAGGAATGAGAGTTAATAAGAAAGAACATGCCATACATACGGCTTTGAAAATTTCAACGGAGGTTTCTGTGTTCAACCTGCCACAGATGACTGAGCTGCCTGCATAATAGGAAATGAAAGACAAATAAATTCAGTCGCAACGTTGAGAAAAGTACTTTTGCAAAGGTAGAATAATAAATATGTGTAGTCCCTCCAGATCAAACCGTTAAGGTGAAAACAGTGGAGTTATTCAGAGCATGATGGGTGTGCCTGCTGGGAAGATAAGCTTCTCTGGATGGATTATCCTTGGTGAGTTTTCTCCTCTTCTGAAACTTCCTGTGCTATAGCTGTCATGTGCAATAGTATATTACACCATTATTTATTTATTTATTTATTTATTTATTTATTTATTTATTTATTTGATTCATTCTTCTTTTAAAAAGGATTCACAAGACAGCTAAAAAAGGATAAATAAATATTTATATATTTATATCCCACCTTTATGCCGCAAGGATCCTCAAGGAAGGATCCTCAAGGAAACTAACAGCACTTAAAAGTAAATAATTAAAAGTAGATGAAAATAGGAAAAACTACAGTATAGAAAAACAATAAAATTCAGGTTAAAATAATTAAAAGTAGATAACAACAGGAAAAGGGGCAGTTAAATATAGTTAAAACTTATAGAAAATAAAATTCAGGTTTAAAAAACCATATAAAAAGAGGCAGTAAGGAAAGAAAAAAAACAGAAAGGAAGCTATTTCTTGATGAAAGCTGTGAGCTTCACCACATCAAGCTCCGTATGCTGTGTCAGGAAAAAAAGAGTACCAATTTCCAGCTCCTTTTCAGAAATTCAGGTCCCATTCCAATGTCCTTCCAATCCTACAATGCCTACCATGGTAGGCATGGAATCCAGGGTTTGGAACTTCACCACTGATTCTGCAGTTCCCTTTGTCCATGTTCTTCCCATCATATCATGTGTTTTGGAAACCGTGCTGGCAATAGCTTCCTGAAGTTTAGTCGTGGTGGTCAGTAGGCTTTTGTGGAAATGGCTTATTCTGTCCTCTGCCCTCATTTGGAGCATCTTCTAGTGGTCCCATGTCATATGATGACTTATGGAGCTGTTCCCATTTATAGGTGAAGATGCCAAGCGCAGTAGTAGGCATGGTAGGCAGCACTAATATCACCCATTCAGGTGGTTCTGATCCCCATACCTGATTCTACATAAGACTCTGACCCATCTCTGATTCTACATAAGAACATCAGAAGAGCTCTGCAGGATCAGGCCCAGAGACCATCTGGTCCAGCTTCCTGTATCTCACAGCAGCTCTCCACATGTCCCAGAGAGCATATAAGCCCACTAAAAATATGGATCTTGCCACGCCTTTGCAGCTGGTATTATATTGACCATCTTACCCCACAGTGAAGACACCAGATTTTGTTTAACTTGGGCCACGTTATTTTTAAACACAAGTGACCAGTTTTTCATGTTACGAACTGTCCTTCCCTTGCCAGAAAGCTACCATGGCCAATTTGGATAAAAGAAATTTGGCCAATTTGGATGAGAGAAAAAAATTCCTACCTAGTCCTCATGATAAGCTATCAGCTAATCTAGCCCTACAATCCAGAGTAACTATGGGAGCACATAAGAGACATTACGTGCACCCATAGTTACTGCACCACCTAGTGAAAACCTATGGGAAATTCATATTGAAATCCACAGCAAATTGTTCTTAACAGCGGAGCAAGGACTCCCCATAGTTACTCTGGATTGTGCCCTAAGACAGTACATATCCATCATGGCTTGTATATCAATCCTGGTTCATAGCAATGTAAAAAGAACAAGCAATGCCTATGCTGTCCTATTCATTCCCTGCAAGCAAAAAAACCTTATAAAAATTCAAGCGTCATTTTTAGACTAGCATCTGGAAAGAGGCTCACCCAGGGTTTTAAGTAGAAGGTGTACAAAATTGGTTTCAAAACTGCTCCTTGTTGTTTTTCCGAAATAGCTCTGTAGCCAGAGCTATTGAAAACTTCCATTATACTTGTACATATAACAGCATTTCATTTTCTTTTTTCGGTGACTGATATTGTTACCTCTTTGAATTTGATTGAATGTGACTGAACTGGTCAAAACAATCTTGCTATGTTATTTGTATTTATGAATTATCTCAATGGCTTGGTCAGGGAACCTTCACTTTCCGTCAATACTGAAAAATTATATTTTCGAGGCTTAATTGACAGGGATGATAAAACTGAGTTTTCTCCCTAATATTCATACTTTATTACCAAGATTAGAGGAGGAGATGGCTGTGACTGAGCAGCAAATCTGTTACCTCTGTTAATGATATATTTGGTCTGCTATTTGCTTTTAAAAATTGGATTCGGAAATTTTTTTCCCATAGCTTCAATGTGGTTGGCTGGATTCTAAGGCAAACAATTTTCTCAAATACTGAACAGCCTAACTTTCATTTGGAGAGTTTCATGAAGAAGGTAGAAGTTTGATTTCTCAGAGCACAGTATTCTCTTTGGTCTGATTTCTGATTTTTTTTCCTTTGAGGATCATATTAATCAGAAGAGGGGTACCATATTCATCCCAAGCATAGCTCTCAATGCCAATTTGCCTACCTTTTAGAAAACAGAACACCATCAGTAAAAGTATTTTAACTGATTAGTCATCTGATTTTAAACTGAGCACATCCAATAACTGAGTAATTACAAAACTCACAGTATAAATGTGTTAAAATTGTTTTTAAATCATCTTTGGACAAAATTCTGGGAAGGCAAGATCAAAAGAAACTTCAGAAGGTAATAGTATGGAGGAAGAGAGAGACCAAGAAGGCTGAAAAGAGAGGCACTGGCCAGCTCTTGAAGATTATATAGGCAAGTTTCCATATGTCCTCTTTTTCCAGGACATGTCCTCTTTTTCAGGCTTGTATCCTGGAAAAATATCCACATTATCTTCCTTTTCCTTCTGAACAGACAGCATGTAATATATGTAATATGAGATGTGATCAATATGTCTCAGGACTGGTGCCATAGTGAAGGAGCTAAAATACGCAAATGACATCACTTGGCACAGATTGACCTTAACCCCAACCATGAGTGGTTAAGACACTGTGCCTGTTAACCAGCAGGCCAGGGTTCGAGACCCGGATCGCCCCCACAAGACATGGTGAGTTCCTGTCCTTAGCCCAGCTCTGCAACACCAACTGAATCCAATCATATTGGCCTTGCCTTTCCATTGGACTAATTCAGTGGTGTGGAGAGGAGGAATTTGCTGCTTGGGTAACAGCCTATCCTCCATAACAATGTAACCCAGGCTTTCGTGCTTTGCATGCAGCGTATGTGGCGCTGAGCACGATACCATAGTCTCTCAAGACTGATGGAGGCCTGCATGCTCACTAAGTTTTAATGTCCTAGCTCACTTCCTCCCTTTAGAGTAGTGCTTGGAAGGAACATGTTTAGCGTGTGGTTGTCACATTGACCATGACAGAGAAAGTTGAGCAGAGAATCTGCATCAAATTTTTCCAAGAGCTTGGAGATACCTACGCAGGCACCTACACAAAGTTGCAGAAAGTGTATGGAGAGGAGTATATGAGCTGCACACAAGTGTACGAGTGGTTCAGACATTTCCAAGATGGCCTACAAAATGTCAACAGTGACAAACGTTCTGGGAGAACTGCAACAGCAGAACTCAGAAAAACATCACAGAGGTGCATGCAGCTGTGGGGGGAAATCGTCGAATCACCCTCCGTGTGTTATCCAAGGATGTTCAGATTAGTTGCGGTTCAGTTCAGTCCATTCTCACTGAAGATTTGAGTATGAGACATGTGTCTGTCAAATTTGTGCCAAAACTGCTTTCAGTTGACCAAAAAGAAACTTGGGTTTCAGTTGCGCAAGATCTCTTTGAGTGTGTCGAGAACAATAAAAACTTTGAAAACGGTCATAACAGGTGATGAATTATGGGTCTATGGCTATGATCCCGAAAGCAAGGCTGTCTTCGCATTGGAAGACCCCAACCTCTCCAAGACCAAAGAAAGCACAAATGAGTCAAAGGAATGTGAAGACTCTGTTGACCATTTCTTTGACTACGAGGGGATTGTTCATCATGAGTATGCTCCACGTGGTCAGACAGTAAACAAGGAGTACTACTGTGACATGTTGTGACATTTGCGCGATGCTATTTGTTAGAAAAGTCCAGAATTGCATTCATCTGTTAAGTGGCAATTGCACCATGACAACACACCTGCCCTTTCAGCGCAGCTTGTGCAGCAGTTTTTGGCCAAGCACAACATCCCCCAGGTCCAACAGCCACCATATTCCCCAGATCTCACCCTTTGTGACTTTTTCCTCCTTCCAAACATTAAATCCCAATTGAAAGGACAAAGATTTCAGGATATTGAGGAAATCCAAGTGAATGTGATGAGGCAGCTGCTGATTATCCCAGAAAACGAGTTCCAGGAATGCTTCCATCAATGGAAACAGAGTTGGGTTAAGTGTGTGGCTTCTGAAGAGGACTACTTTGAAGGAGATAAACCCCCAAATCCAGAGTAACTACGGGAGCACGTAAGAGACCATACCTGTAGTTATTGCACCACTCAGTGAAAATCTATGGGAAATTCATATTGGAATCCAGAGTAAGTTGTTCTTACAGTGGAGCAAGGACTCCCCATAGTTACTCTGGATTTTGCCCTAAATGCCAAATTGTTACGAGTTGTATTTTTCTTTTTATAGCACCAGCGCTGATACTTACTGATCACACCTAATTGTACTTATTAAATTTTAAATTTAATAAGTAATATAGTGCTTATTAAATTAATCACCTGAAAGCAGTATGTGGGCAATCCTAACCAATTTAGGCTGGCCTAAGTCCCCTGGTCTATTTTACTGTGGGGGAATATAACCTCCCCGCCCCCCAGAAGTGGAGAAGAAATGCCTCACAGCACTTTTATGACATCCCCAGGTCAACACAGCCCTTATGCTAAGGTTAAGGCCAGCCAAACTGTAGGTTAGGATTGCAGCCTGTATGAGTGTTTTTAACTTTTATTCTGTCATAGCCTACATTTTTTTGTGTCTTACTTTTTTGGGAGACACTTGCACTCAGTTGTCATTCCAGGCACCTCATATTCACACATACCCCCAAATCCAGAGTAACTACGGGTGCACGTAAGAGGCTTTACGTGCACCCGTAGTTACTGCACCACCTAGTGAAAACCTATGGGAAATTCATATTGGAATCCAAAGTTGTTCTTACACCGGAGCAAGGACTCCTCAAAGTTACTCTGGATTTTGCCCGTAGGCTACTTCTAAATTGTACAGATTGTATACAATCTATACAGATTGTATATAGTTATTATGGCTTGTAACGTAGCTTTATATATATTTACATTCATAAATATATCCAATCCCCTTTTAAAGGAATTTAGGCCAGGTGCCACTGTGACATTTAATGGCAAGAAGTTCCGCAGACTAATTCCCACAGCTTAGTTCAAACAGCTATATTTGAAAAATAAAATTGGTTGTTCAAAACCTGGAAATTCCACTTCTTGACTTGTTTGGCATTTAAAATCTATACATGCTGTTCATAATTGTTTTTATTTCAATTTATTTCAATTCAACAATTACAATTATAAAAACACAGAAATAAAACCAGCTAAAATCAGGCACCTTTCCATTGCATTGCATGACCAATTTTCAAGAGATTTTGTTTGTTCATTCATTCATTCAGTAACCTTGAAAAAAATGAGATACATTAATAGACTGTTCTCTTGTAATGAATGACTTGTCAAGCTCTGGTTTGATTCCTTCACTGGCCAGAAATCCACTATCCAGCAGCCTTAGAATTCTTGATTATATAAGGGCACAGCTTTAGGCTTTCTGTCATATCTGCCTCCTCCTTCATTTAATATCCTTCTGCTAGATGAAGTAGTTTTGAAAATCAATTGATTAGTAATGACTTTGAGATTTCTTTGCTGTACTTTCACTTTGTACTTTATATGTGTGAGCATTAGGAGAAAAAGGTGAGACCCAGAAGCCAAAACTGAGTGGCCTTAAGCATGCATATTACATTCAACTGTACATTTTCAGCTCACATAGAAGGACTACATGTTATCTCAGTCATCCTAACAACATCCTGATCTTTCCCAGAAGTAACCTTAAACAAACACAAGCAGCACCAGGGACTGGGTGTCAGGCACCCACCACCACTGGGCACTAACAGGCATGGAGTACCAGGGAAAACCAGGGGGCAATGGTGGGCAGCAGCACGCAACAGTAGATAGCGAGCTCTGGTGGGAACAGGTGGGCACCACCGGGAAGCAGGCATAACCGGGGACCACCATTCAATGGGCACCATCGGGTACCTGTGGGCAGCAGGTACCAGTCAGCAGTTGACACCAGCACCACTGGGCATTCCTCCTGGATACCACTAGGCAGTAGGCACCACCAGGTACCACTGGGCAGTGGGTGATAGAGGGCAGTGGTCACTACCAGGTACCATCAACAGCAGACAACAGGCACCACCAGGTACCAGTGAGAAGCAGGCACCACCAGGTACCAGTGAGAAGCAGGCACCACCAGGCATCTCTACCAGTCACCATTGGAAACTGGGCACCAACAGGCACCACTGGGCAGTGGGCACCACCAGGTACTAGGCATCCCTACCAGGCACCAGTGGACAGGGGGCAGCACCAGGCACCACCTCACCAGTGGGCACCACTGGGCAACCCTTCTGGGCACCACTGGATACCCCTACTGAACACCAGGCACCACCTGGTACTGGGCACCACCAAGCACCAGGCACCTAGCCCTGTCCTTCACAGTTGCAGACATGTAAATCTACCAAAATGAGGAAGACCATGCAGAAGCTCCCATTCCTGATCTTTCCCAGAAGGACCCTTTTCTGAAACCATGAAAACTGCTGCCAGCCAGTGTTGAAGAAATCAAGTAGACAGTGTTGAGCAAGATGAACCAAGTGGTCTGATTCAGCCTGCAGCTAGATATGGTCATCCATGAAGCACAGGACCTCCGGCAGTTGGCACAAATGTAGCTTGCCAAACAGAGGAGTCCTAGTTTTCTAGCAATGCAAGAATTTTTTCCCAGCTGCATTGGGATGTGTTTGCATAAGCCCATGGCTGTCTCACAGGGCCCTGAATGGTGTTGGCAACATTATGAAAAGCAGCCAGTTTTGTGTTTGGCTGCTGAACTGGATCCCAGCATTAATCTGAGCAAAATTTGTTCTCATATAAGTTGTGGTAACCTTATGAAAAAAACTTTAGTTGTAGCACAACTCGCATGATAAAGCTGCTGAATGGTGTGAAATTTTTTGTGTCTATCCGGTGATGAAATTCACTTCTGCTTCTCCATAAAAACACTGAAAATGTTCTCCAAATACTAACTGTTAGGGCGCAATCCAGAGTAACTGCTGGGAGTCCTTTCTCCGACATAAGAACAATTTACTCTGGATTGCAATATGAATTTCTCATGGGTTTTCACTAGGTGACGCTGTAACATCAACATCAATGTCTCTTATGTGTTCCTATAGTTACTCTGAATTAAAAGTGGAAATCAAAGAGTGGAAATCAAGGAGTGGGAAATCAAAAGGTTAAAGTGGAAATCAAGGAGTATTGATGAAAAGGAAATAAGATATAATACACGTACCATTCTTTTTCAGTTAGATATGGGCTGCAATCCTAAAGACACTTTCCTGGGACTAAGATCCAATGAACATACTAGGGCTCACTTTTGAGTAGGCTTGTAATATATGCGCTACAGTTACTTCAGGCATGCTCTAGTGTACTCTTTCCAATCTGTTTGTGGGCTAGACTCTTTCAATAAGCATTTTCATCCATCTATTATTCTGTGAATTTCATCTATCCGTCTGTGCATTGTAGATGCTCCTTTAATAAGGTAAGTATTAATGAGATAATGATCTTCTTGTTCCTTATTTTCAGATTCTGCCACTTAGAAAGCCACACCATATACATGTTCATCCGTTAACTCTTACAGACTGTCTTAGGACCTTACTCTGCAAGGTCAATTGCAATCAATCTTTTAGGCACTGATATTTATTCAGGCACCTTTTCCACTAACAGTGGGACTTTTTGCTAAAAAGAACATGTTTTGTGTCTGCAAATGCATTGACATGCAAATATTCATGGTCTCACTATGGCAGCACATACAGAAATGGTCAGAGACGTATCTATATACTGTGTAGGAAGTTTGTCATTATGAAAGCTTTACTCCAATTTGCAGTTCCTTTATGGGCAAAGTCATGAATCTTAATAGACTACAGTACTTATCTTTGCTGCTTCTGGGAGACGGATGGGAATCAGGGATATAAATAAATAGCCATCGCTCCTTACCAGTCTAGATGTCTACACCGCCTCATGGTCTAATATTGAAATGATTCAAGAGAAATTTGAGATAATTTGTTGAAATAATGGGTAATGTCAACTATCCTCACACTGATTGAGTAAAGGAGTGAACAAAGTGTGACAGAGACAGGCAGTTCAATACTAACCTGACCTGGAGTAGGCAGGCAAGTGACCCTGCCCCATATCCAGAATGGGGTTGGGGCCAGTTGCAGCTCAGCCAGAGGCGACAGAACTTGCTTCCATTTACCCTGGATAAAGCCATAGCAGCCACAATGGGGCTACTTAGATCTATGCCACCCAAGAATCTTTTTTCAAGAGGTATGAACCCATATAGAGTACTAGCACCTCTGTGGTTGAGTACTGGCACACATACACATAGACACAAATACACAGACACAGGTAAATACTTGTGAGTACTGGCAGGTAAGTACCTGCACCTATTTTCCAGAAAAATAGCACTGATGCCACCTAAAGTGGTGATGCAGTTCCAAGCAGCCCAGGGTTGCCCCTGGACTACCTGGGCACCTGGACTTAATGGGATTAGAATCCAATTCTGACACAAGTGTCAGATCCTGGCTTTAACCACCCCACTCACTCGTTGCCTGCCCTCCCCCACCCTGAAATACCTCCTCCCTGCACTTTCCATGCCAACCTATACCCCCACACCAGCTATGCCAATGTGGGTTTACCTATTGTTCTGGCTTGAGTGGGGCTTGCATTAGTGTTACATGTCCAGAGTTGGTGAAAAAAATGCTTTATGGCACTTGCAATATTCTTTAGGTGATTCAAGGGACTTGCTTCCAAAATAGCTAAATATGACAAACGTCAAGGCCTTAACTGGAACTTGGTTATGGAATAATTGGAGGGGAGAAGAACCTGGACTTCATTTTGTGTGAGATGTAATGTTTAGATCCGATGCAAGAGTTCAATTGAGCAGGAACTGTGACCATTGGACCATCAAAATCAATGTAACAGTGGAAAGTTATCCAGAAAATAACTGTGGGGCTGTTGATTTGTTTTCTCTAGGATCCCCCACAAAATGATGCTAGGTGATGATGTACTGCTCTTAATATGTTCTTATGTTCTTTTCCCTCTCTTGACCGCTCAATTCCAGCTGCAGGAGGAAAATATATGGAAAGTTGCAAAAGGGAAGATAAGTGTTGGCAGATTTAATCCAGACTCAATGCAGTGAATAATTAAGTTAGTGACAAGCAGTAAGTACAATAGCAGTCAAGCTTATTTTAAAATACCTTGGGAGAAAGAGGAATGGAAAATAAGTTTTATTGGCAATGAAAGAGGAGGAAACTGGGAGGAAACTACTGTATTTTCAAAAGAAGTGGAATATACAAAGCATACCAGTTATGGGTGGATGAATTTTCATCATGATACAAGACCTTAATTGTAACAAAGCGTGCAATCCTAAGAAATTTAGGCCAGCCTAACTCACATGGCACGTATTTCTATGGTGATCTGGGGAGGTCAACATATTCCTGTGCAGTGGCCTCAACCCCCTCTCCCACATGAGTCGGGCAGTACGGCATTTTTGTGACACCCCGCGGGTCAGCACAGGACTTATGCCAGGGCTTAACCTAGCTGAACGGGAGGTTAGGATTGCAGCCTTATTCATAAACATCTCTCTGTGTGTTCACAGCATTGAGCATGATGAAGAAGAAGCATCAGTGCAAACTCACTCCTTGAAGGAAATGAGTGAAATTTTAGAAGGAAATGCAATTTCTAGGTTCAAGAGAACCATGCAAGGGTGTAGCAGAGAGGAACCAGATCTCTGGGACTTCTACAGAAATGGAAGCACTCACATGCTGCCTTTGAAACTTTTTTTTAAAGCACCTTAATTAACAATAACAGATTCATGAGGAAGCAAACTGAGAAATTTGATTCTGATTCCAAAACCTCTATTGGCATATAAAAGAATGCAGTTGGCAGGTGTGTGTGTGTGTGTGTGTGTGTGTGTGTGTGTGTGTGTGTGTGTGTGTGTGTGTAACACACAGTGGCTGTAACAAGCGCCTCACGTAAAGTATGTTCCACGTAACAAGTTTAAATTTCCAAGGAATCCTGCTTCATGTAACAAGCAAACCCCTCTGGCGCCTGTTGGGCACACATGCTATGCAGCTTTGACACTCCACGCAGAGGCTGTTTAAAAGGGCTGCTGGCCAGCACTGCTGCCTCTAACTGCTCCCAACTTAGAATCAGAATCGTAGAATCCTAGAGTTGAAAGGGACCTAGTAGGTCATCTAGTCCAGCCCCTCACCTGCAGCAGGAAATCCTCCTAGATCATCCCCGAAAGATGCTCATCAAGCCTCTGATTGAAGACCCCTAGTGAGGGAGAGTCCACCACCTCCTTGGCAATCTGTTCCACTGCCGAACCACCCTCACCGTCAGGAATTTTTTCTGGATATCCAACCGGAATCTCCTTTCTTGCAGTTTGTACCCATTGGTTCTAGTTCTGCTTTCAGAAGCAGCTATGAACAAATAAGCCCCTTCCTCCATATAACAGCCCTTTAGGTAACTTGGGGGCAGTTGCCTGGGGGTGCCAGAGGCAGTTGCCCCTAACTTCCCCAAGTGCCCCCACCAGCCACGTTGAACCTCCAGCAGCAGCCGAGGTAAGCCTCCCAGGAAAGTGTCTTTGATTGCAGCCTCCTAACCATATCTGCCCAGAAATAAGCCCCATTGTGTTAAATGGGATTTACTCCCAGGAAAGTGTATCTCGGATTGCAGCCTAAGTAGACTTCAATTACAGTGTTTTATCATCATTTTTACATGATAATTTTTACATATAGTCAATATTTTATATGAATTTTTTTGGCGCCACTGTATGTGTGTGTGTGTGTATACACACATAGGAGTTATATGCGATATATATATGTGCGATATATATATGCGATATATATATATATATATATATATATATATATATATATATATATATATATATATACACACACACACACACACACACACACAAACACATACACAGGAGTTATATCGTATACATTTACATGTTTAAATAAATTAGATAGTTAATTAGAAGCATTCTGTTTGGCAATCTGGAGTTCTCCTTCTCTACAAAATCAGGTGGTGGAGCCTTGCAACCTGATTGGTGTGCAGCTTATTTTTTCCTGGATAAAAGGTAGTTCATTACTTGTAATTCTGATCTTCCAGTAAAAAGGAGTATTGGGCTAAGTAGTTTCTTTGTAAGTCATTGTAAAGTTTACATCTTAGCAATATATGGGGGAGTGTCTCTATATCTGAGTTGTTGCTCTTGCATCCTCTGGCTTGCAAATCTTGGCCCTTATTTCTGCCCCATGTGAGATTAGATGGGAAAGTGTTGCACCGTGCTAGCGAAAAGGCTCTGAGAAATTAGTCAAAGGCATCTGTTAATAGAGCAGGGTCTCCCAAACTGTTCTAACTTGGACAGGGTTGCAAAACTGAAACTGATAAGCTGGTAACATGAGAAAAATGCATTGAGCTCTCTATAGAAACCAGGTAGTTGCCGATATTGCTTCTGGGGCAATGGTGCGACAGAGTTGATCTGCCAAGTTACCATGAACACATAAGTTCATTCATTCATTTATTCATATATTCTACATAGAGATGCTTTATATTCCCAAGGAAGAAAAGTGCTGAAAGTGGTGTAACATGTTTTTACTCCAAGAAAGCATTCTTATAACTTATAATTATAAATTAAAACTGCTTTAAAAGTTTACTAAGTAGGTGATATAGGTGGTATAGTCAGTAGGCGCATCCACAGTCACTTACCCATGCACACACTTCTCAATGCTCACAGGCTAACCCATGATTTATTGTTTATTTTTCCTAATTTCTCAGTTAATTTTTTTCTCAGATTTCAAGGCAAGAAGGCTGTGGGGTGTCGTGTTCCCTGGTAAGTTTGGGAACCTCTACAAAGCCCAAGCAGGCTCTTTCCCTTTGATTTCTCAATAGGTTGGATTGTAGTGATGTGAGACACTTGAGCATGGCCAGAGCGCAGAGGGGCAGGTCATTGTGGTTGCCTTTCATGTGCTCTTTCACGGACATTTAAGCTTTTTCAACTCTGTGGAGGTTCAGTTTGGGGGGTGGGAGAGATGAGAGGTAAGCTAATAAAAGGCGCATGTTAACTGTTAATGTTCATTTAGCTAATCCTGCTTAAAAGCATGTAGTCTCAAAGCTAATTTCATCCAATTGCCTTTTAATTATAATGCCTTGCTCTGAGTTACAAATATAATTACTTTTTAATATAACTTGCACTGTTCTGTATCCAGTGTAGGATTTAATCATGTAATTTATTCAATCAGAACCAACACATTTTGTAATTAAACCACATGCAGATACACACACACATGCACAAGCACTGCACTTTAAAGCATTATAAAGACTCCATCTTTATTTAAAAAGGTAAGAAATTTATCATAGAGATTGCAGCTTTATAGCCACACATATTAGCATGATATTGTAATTAGGGGTATGCAGAGCCTCCCAGAGAAGTTTCACCTGTTTTAGAGACACATATTTGGCTTCCCTTGCAAATTCCCAGCTGTTTTGCCTTTTGAGGAATACTAAAATTCATTTCTAATGTCACCGTGTGGAAATTGTGGTGCCAAAACAACCTTCTGTAATAATCTGCATAGCTTTGTCTTAACTTTGCAGAACTGCTCAATCCTACCTTACACTTTGCCAGAGCATGCAGTGCATAACACAGAAGTTTGTGCTGTGTACTATGAAAGATCAGTAGGTCTACAAGTGGGAAAGGAAAATATTTTTCCTTTATCTCTGCACTGACCCATAATGGTCTATAGGCCTCCTTGGACCTGCACTGGATATATAACAGAAAAGAGCAGATCAGAATGAACATAAAAATGGGGAACAAGATCAAACATTCACACTGCTACTGGACCCATTTCTTCCTCTGGCACATGCCAAGTTCCTTCTCTGACATGATGTTTCTCCTCCTTTCCACTCCTTCTGCCACCAACAGACTCCTGGCCAGTTACTCAGCACACATGAGATCATGAACTATTTGTGCTGGTAGCTGCTTTACTGATGGAGAACATCTTCTGTTGGTGGAGCACTAGTTTCGTCAGTAGCAGGAAGCCATAGCACTGGGATTGAAATTAAACTTCTCCAGAATGGTAGCATGAAATCCTCAGCAAGGTTACAAAAATAAAGAGAACGTGGTTGAGCATGTCACAGTCTCCATATATTCTACACCATCTTATTCCCCTTGTATTCTACGAATGTAGGATTGTCATATGTCCTTAAAAACAGGGACAATCCTGATTTTGGGGGATTGTGTTCAAATACTGGCAAAATGGGACAGAAGGTCCTGTCCCAATTTTGTGGAAGAGAATGATGGCAACCCTATACTACTGCAGCACTGCAATGACATCACTGCGCTTGGAGTTGTCTGAGTTGGCAATGAAATGAAAGCATGAGAATTGGGATTACGGTGATGCCATCACTGATCATATATTCTGTAGGAGGAAGAAGGGGGCAAAGATATGGGCTGTTGTTTTCAGTGGAAGACACTGTTCTACTTTGTCCTAGTTGTCCTACTTTGTCCTGGAATGAGTTGTTGCACAATGTATTGGGATGTATTATTTAGAACAAGTGTTTGGGACCCTGTTTGGTATTTAAAACTGAATGTGCCTTTCAACAAAATTTTTGAAATGAAGCTAAGCAGCAAATGTCACCGTTGTTAATGACAGTGTTGTTTCTTTTCTTATCTAGTGAGTACAAGTGACAGTTCATAAATGAAAAGGTCAGGAAACTTTAGTTATTCTAAAAATTAATATTCAGGATGTTGCTAATATTGTTTTTATGGACATAAAATATGCACAATTTTATACAGTGTTCCCTGTTATACTGCCAGATACACAAATTCTCTGATTCATAAGTCAATTTTTAATGTTTAGAGCTCTACATCTTAGGAAGTTTTTTAGGGAACATAATTAGGAATAGGGCTGCAGTCTTCATTATTTCTATTCCTAATGCGCACAATTTGCAAGAAGAAATTTATTACGAGAGATTCAAATGACCAATGTAATTGGAAGTAGGATATGCTTCCATGTGCACTTGCCCAGATAAATGAAAACCAATTGCTCAAATTTGCTATCTGATCAGTGGTAAATTAATATAAATGTTTATAACCATGATTGCACCCTAATTCCATTGCTCATTTGTTCTCTTTAACTTGCATTTGGCAGCTCTTTTTTACCTTTTAAAATATAACATGGGCAATTGCACAAGGATTTACTCCTATTTCCTCAGGTGGAGACATTTGCAGCACAATACTATGTGTGTCTATTCAGAAGTAAACCCTGTTGAATTCAATGGGACATCCTTCCAGGTGATCATATAGAATGGAGGACAGAATGCCTGTACCTTTAACCGTTGCAGAGAAGAGGAAATGTTGGCATGCTTAGCTTAACATAGAAGGATTTAAAAAGCAGCTGCTGCCAAAATTCCCTCTTTTATGCGATACATAAAGGTAGAGGCACTCTGTCCTCCATTCTATATGGTCACCCTGTCCCAGGTGCTTCCTTAAGTGGTTGAGCCAAGGGTGTTCTCATTTCAATATACCAAAGTCAGAGGTATCTGAGATAGTTACTGAATATTTTAAAAAGTTTGTGGCCTGCACTTATCTGGGTCTTTTTCTCCTTCTACAGCATATTTGATTTTGGGGTTAAAAGGCCAAAAGCACAACATTCCTACAAATCTGTGATTTTTTAAATTCTTTCTATAACTGTAATAAATGCCATAGAATGTTATCTAAAGCATGCTTTTTTATTCCTCAAATAGGTATATTGTGGCTGGAATCCTGAATTGCACTTGGGCTAGCCTATCCATCACTGGGCTGGCCCACGTCCAAGATAGGGCGGCGCAGTTACTCCAGAAAGGCTTGGGCCAGTGTAGTCAACATAGGCTGGCCCAAGACAGATGGACCTGGGCTGGTCTAGCTGTGCCAGCCTAGGCAGTTCAGGAGAGGCAAGTTGAGGGCATGTTCAGCATGGCCTTGACCACAGCAGGTAGGCTGTAACCAGAGCCTGTTAACAAAAATAGCCTTTTCCTGTTCCTCAAAGTTAGACCACTTCAGGAGCAGGAATAAATCTGAGTAGACCCATAGGGGTCCATGATAAACCAGAGTAAAATTGGAAGTGACGGCGAGAAATTCTGAGTCCTAAGCCGGCTCAGTGAGCATGCTGCCCTTGTGCTACTGCCTCTTTAGCAACAGTGATGCCTTCTAGCCCTGTGGATTTGGATAGCTCAGAATATGGCCTACTTAGATCCGCTTAGCTGGGCCACTCTTCTGGCCTAAAGTCAGGATTGCATTGCCAGTCACTGCAATTCAGTCAAATTATAAGTAATCAACCTTTCTTCTCTAGAGCAGGAATATGAGGCTGAAGATTAGTCTCAAATGCTCCAACCATGGGTTTCCAATCTTTGTAGGCCTATATTAAAAATGCAATCAAATATACTTATATACAAATATACTTACTGTATGTATATAGGCATTTACTACCAAATCACATATTTGTACAGAAATGGTGGATTTGATCATTTGACCAAAGTTAAATGTTAACCTTATGGGCTGTGGTGGTGCAAGTGGTTAAGATATGGTGCCTGTTAACCAGCAGGCGAGGGTTCGAGACCCAGGTCCTACAAGACGGGGTGGGCTCCTGTCCTTAGCCCAGCTCCTGCCAGCTTAGCAGATTGAAAGCATGTAAATGCAAGTAGATAAATAGGTACCACCTCCATGGGAAAGTAAAACAGCGTTCCATACACCTTCAGCAGTCATGCCATCCCCATGACCACTGATGTGTGTTTGAACAACACTGGCTATAAAGGCTTAGAAATGGGGATGAGCACAGCACCCTAAAGTCGGTCACAACTAGCAGGGGACACCTTTAATTTAAATGTAAACCAAACATAACCATTTAAAATGCTTAACTTTATCCAGCATGTATATCATCATCAAACATGCTGAACAAAGGGGGAAAGCCTTACATAAATGCAAGCTTTTAAATATTCACAGCAATTTTCTGTAAGATCTCTGTCTTTGATATACTGGAATGAGTAGTTCCTAGACTCAGCTGCTGTAATGGAATATTGATGTCAATTCCAACTGTGCAGAAGTGAAAAAACTGCCCATATATATGGCCTAAGGAAAGATGGGACAACATGTTGTTGGTTGAAAAGGGTGCAACACAGAAGCAACATTTTTCTTATTCATCATTATGCTTGAGATAGTTTTGACTGCTTTTAAATTTTGTAGTATTTTGCATCTGGTTTGCACCGATGCATATCTACATGTGGATACATAACCACAGTTATGCCTCCTGTTCTATGATTAGAAATTTATAGCCTGCATCCTGTATTGTGAAATTGGGCTCAGTATCACCTGAAGACACAGAAACACAAAATGCCCCCCCAACAGGAGACTTACTGGTTTGTTCCCTCTAAAATTTGGCCCTCTAAAAGCCTTCTGAAACCAACAAAAACCAGAAGTACTGTAACCTCAAAAAGGCTTTTACAGGGTTAGGAAATGCAATACCAGCCCCGAGAAGGGCTCAGGCGGGCAGCAGTTGTGCATTGGGCACAGGGGTACGGTGCTATTTCCTGAAGGTGTGGCATGCTGAAGGTGTGGCTTCCCCCCACCCTACCCTGCCAATTCCTTTAGGACTTCCAGTGACCCCAGAAGTCTGAACTGACATGATTTTGTTTCATGTGGCTACATCACACCACATATGGAAGTTTTTTTTTTTGTAAAGAGGAGAATGCAGGAGAATGCAAGTGGAAGAATATGATTGTAACCCAGTGGTGTATCACATGAAGAAGTTCCTGATTTCAATCCCTGAAACTTCCATGTAGGGCAAGGAAAGATTCCTGTTTGAAACCTGAATGGCTTCTGCCAGTCAGCATAGGCTATACTGACCAAAATAGACCAATGCATGGTGGCTTCCCAGGTAGGAATGACAGGGGTCTTTCTTGTTATTAATAATGTTATTAAATGCAAGTTAATGTTGGGCTAAATCCATAGCAGTTACGGGTCCACGCAGTTACATCACCCTCTAGTGTTATCTTATGGAAAGTCATCTTAACTGCTCCGGAGCAAAGGGCTTAATTTCACTTTAGGATATAGACCGTTATCTTAATGTTATCCCAACGCAGCAGGAGGGAACACAAATTGATACTACTAGTGATTCCTTCAGCTGAAGAGCCCAATAAAAAGACCAATCAACGCTTTTGCAATGGAAGGCAGAGGTATGAGTGGTTCCGTCGTTGAAGGTATCTTTCCTAGGCTGTTCACTCCCTTTCTCTATATATAGACTTATGACAGCTACTTTATCAGGCATGGGTCAAAGAAGATTCATAGGTGGCCAAGAAGATTCATAGGTGTCTGTGTTGTTTTCTGTCAGTACAACTACATTACAAGCAACAATGGAGGATAGGCTTGGGCTGCCAAATGCATCTGATGAAGTACATCTTTATGCATCCAACGGCAAATTGTCATCGATGAGAGCTTACTGGGAAATAAACTAGATATAGTTTTTTTTTTTTTTTTTAGTAAGGTTGTCCATTTTTGTTTCATGCTGAGGACAAGCTAGGTCTCTATTTTCTGACAAATAGTCCATAGGAAGTTGTAAGATTCATCAAAATTGCATCTGAAGGCTCTAAATAAATTACCCTGCGTAATTCAATAGTTTCCTGTATTAAATTGTGTGTTAACACACCAAAAGCTTCTAGGTAATTAGCACCAACACTCATTCAAGCATCAGCTTATTGATTTAGGAAATCTGACATTTGCATCTTTTGTTAGTATTGAGAAGTCAACATTTTCAATCAAAATGCTTAATATCTGGAAAAAAAGAGTTCACTTTGTGTGAATTCTGCAGCCAGCCCTATTGATTGACCTTCATCAAAATGAATACAGTGACATTTAGTATTCCTTTGGATGTCAAACAATTTGTCTTGGCTAATCTAATAGGAATTTGTGCATCAATTTGTACGAGGATGTAAAGGCAATAAAAAGTCAGTTTAAGAATCAAAACGCCGTTGATACAATTAATAGTGTAATTTCATTCTAATTTTGCAAAGCCACTAAAAGAGAGATTTCCAACCACTGTGCCATGGCACACTGGTGTGCTGTGGATGGTCTGAAGGACTTTGGGAAGGACTCATTTATTAATAGGATAGTTGGAACTTGGAGGATTTGATTCCTCTACCAAAATATGGTGTGTCTTGTTAATGGTCCAAAAATTGATAGTGTGCTTTGACCATTTTAGTACTTTGTCAGTGAGCATGAAATAAAAAAGGTTAAAAATCACTGTACTAAAAGATTATTAAAGTTATAAAGTTATAGATATATAAAAGCCAGGAAACGATGCAGGACTCCTTGGGACAGTACTGAAGTCTTTAGGGCTCAATCAATCCTAAGAAATCCTAAGAAATCACCTGGCTTATCTTTCCATGTTGGAGGGGCCTTTGCATATGCCAGGAGAGGGGCAGCAATGCCTTACGGTACTTTTGTGACACCCACAGGTCAGCACGGAATTTATGCTGGGGCTTAGGATTGCAGACATTGTATGACTATAAGGGATGTTAAGAACTATTTCAAGTTCATGAAACATTCTATGGTGTACCAATTTCAGATTGAGAATAAAATGAGTAAAAAAAAAAGGCTCTGGCTAGGTTGCTTCTTTGTTCAAGCATTGGACACAGCCTAGAAATATTCAAACTTCCTACCATTTTTTTGTATTATTGTTTTACACCTCATCAGCATGTTTTATTATACAGATATATTTTACACAGCATATTCAAAAATCTGTCTACAATATTTATATACCGCTTTTCAACTGAAAAGTTCACAAAGTGGTTTACAAGAAAATGAAAAAAAATAATAGCTAATGGGTCCCTGTCCCAAAAGGGCTCACAATCTAAAATGCAAAAAGAACACTGGCAGAAGCCACTTGAGCAGACATTGCTGGGGTGTGTAGGGCCAGTTACTCTCCCCTGTTAAATCAAGGAGAACACCACTTGAAAGAGTGCATGGGTTAATATCCTAGATAAATATCCTAGATAATGAATAGGTTAAGTTTCTGCAAGCCTGTGGCATACTGCTGTTCCCTGAAACCCCTTGGCAGGCCACATGGACTTGCAAAGCCACATGGACAATACAGCTGGTGCAAGTCCATGTGAACCCAGGTTATATGATTGAGACTAGGATATTGATGTGTGCTGCCACTGAGAATAGCATCCATCACAGCCTTGATCCATCTTATCACCTCTCCATTCCTCCTCTCTCTACCCTGTTCCACCCCTCTGTTCCTCAGACTTCCTCAGTCCTCTGGCCTCTACTAGGCTATTGTAGTGGTGTTATTAACACATCACAAGTCCTGGCACAAGTCGTGTGCTGACCACTCCTGGGGGGGTTAGGCCAATGCACAGACATGTACCGACCTCCCCACACCACTGTGGTACTGGGGAGGCTGTTGAATTGTGCTGGCCTTATTGGTTAGGATTGCACACTCAAGGACTTGCAGTATTTTGTGACGTTCATTAAGGGCTTTACATTGCCTGAATGCTTGTTCTGGTGGCATAAGGTCTTAATAGGATTAGGGTATTCATTGTCCATTGTGAAATACTTGCACATTGGCCATGTGCAATCTTAATTAGTTTTCAGATAGCTATGGTTTTCATATTGGGGGATGAAGATAGTGCAGATTAATTTGACTTTACTAGAAGAGGAAACTGGTTAGCCCTTTGCCAGACAAACAAAGATGAGTGATAGCTGACATATCAGGCTCAGTTTCAAAAAATACACACAACACACTTACCTCTAACAGACAGCACAACAAAGATGCGCAGCAAGGGCATAGGTCTATTCCAGAAGTATATCCTGTTATATTTAATAGTGCTTACGTCCAGATATGAATAGAATTGTAGCCTAACCCCCAAATCCAGAGTAACTACGAGAGCACATAAGAGACTTTATGTGCATCCATAGTTATTGCACCACCTAGTGAAAACCTATGGGAAATTCATATTGGAATCCAGAGTAAGTTGTTCTTACACCAGAGCAAGGACTCCCCATAGTTACTCTGGATTTTGCCCTAATTAGTGGCAGTTGGAATATGGGAAATTAGGATTTTGCCCTAATTAGTGGGAAGTTGGAATATATCTTGCCACCAGTGCTGTGGATGTGCATGGTGCCTTACGGCACATTTCAACAATATTCTTGCCCATTCTGCCTTAGCCAGCATTGGGCTGTAAGGCAGATATCTAGACCTGAAATAAGGAAAGGTGGTACAGTAATACAGTGGTGCCTCACGTAACAAATTTAATTCGTTCCAGAGGCATGTTTGTTACATGAAACGTTCTTTATGTGAAGCAGATTTTCCCATAGGAAATAATGGAAACTCATATGATTGGTTCCACAACCCAAAACATATTCATATAAAAATATTAACTGGATGTAAAAATGATGACAAAACACTGGAATTGAATTCAAAACATGCATTCAGTGTGCATGATCCTATGAAGTCCACTTAGGCTGCAGCCCTAAAGACACTTTCCTGGGAGTAAGCCCCATTTAACACAATGGGGCTTACTTCTGGGTAGACAGGATTAGGAGGCTGCAATCCAAGACACTTTCTTCTGCAATCCAAGACATTTTCAAAGTGTCTCCCCACTTTCTCCTTCTCTCCATCCTGAGCCTCTCTCTCCCCTGCTCCCTTCTGGCTAGCCCTGAGCTGCTTCCCTCTTCTCCACTGCTCTTCTCTCCCTCTGCCCAGCGGACGCCCGGCCACAGGAGGAACAGCGTGGAAGTGTTGCTTTTGCGATCGGCAGGTGCGCTAGGCAGCCCTGACGCTTTTTCAAAGGGCTGCCGGCCAGCACGTCTGTTCCAACTGCCAACGAGTGTGTTTGTTACGTGAAGCACAGTTTGTTAATTGAAGCAGAATCCTAGAGAAATTTTTGTTTGTTATGTGGAACATACTTTACGTGAGGTGTTTGTTATGTGAAGGCGACATTGTACTAGGATTGAAAGAGCCATGTGAAAATAACACTGTTGAGAATTCACCCTCATGAAAACTGCGTATCTGCTTTAGCTAGTCAGCATCCCAAACGCACAGTGCCATTCTGTGGTAAGAAATATCTGCGGAAATAACAGGGTTTTGCAAATCCCCAACTGGGAACTAGAGTGGTATCATTATGGGGTCCTTTAAAAGGCTACTGTTCCTGCACTTGAAAGCCAAACCTACCGCATAATCCTGCCTCGTAGCACCTGCTGCGAGGCAGCAGAATGAGGCATAGGTCTGCCTACCCGATTTTACTGGGGAAAAATCCATTAGTATTGCACTGAAGACAGCTGATGCTTCCCTTTTGCACTGTGTCAAATACAGAGAGCCATCTCCTTTTCCATTTCATTCTGGACTATATTACTGCTTGTATAAATCAAAAGAGAACCTTTGTTTCTTTAAAAGACATGCCTGGGAACTGAAATTTCTAACCTTGTTAAGTATCAAAAAATATTGGTGAATCGGAAATCTCAGTCTTGAGTTATTTCAACAACTGGTATTTCCCTTTTGGGCAGTGCGTTAGACCAATGTTTCTCAAACTTTGGGTCAGGACCCATTAAAACTCATTTCAGATGGATCCCCATTCATTTCAAATATTTTATTTTTATAGACTTTATGCTTCTATGTTTTTGACTGCATTTGGGGAAATGCATTGGGAAAATGCATTTCATTTTGGGAAATGTTACAGATCTGCACTTTCAACATGCTACTATGTATATGCTTTTAGTAATGATAGTAAATGGGACTTACCTCTGGGTAAAGGCGGGTAGGATTACAGTTTAGGACGATTTAAAAATTTTTCCTTGATGATGTTATCTCCTGCCAAAACATTACTTCCAGCGGGTCACAACAGATTCTTATTCTAAAAAGTGGTTCTCTAAAATGAAAATCACTGCATTATCTATCTAAAGAGAATTGCTGCATTATCTATCTACAGTGGTGCCTTGCAAGACAAATTAAATTCATTCCGGAAGCAAGTTTGTCTTACAAAGCATTCTTCTTACAAAGCAGATCCCATAGGAAATAATGGAAACTCAGATGATTGGTTCCACAACCTAAAAAAATTCATATAAAAATATTAATTGTATGTAAAAATGATGACAAAATACTGTAATCATATTCAAAACACTGTAATGTAATACAGAACCCAATCAGTGTATTAAAACACTGTAATATATTGTACATTAAAACAGAAAAGAAAATTCTTTACAGCCAAGGATGACTCATTTTCACCAAAAGAGTCGCTGGTGTCTTTTTGAGCAACTTTAACAAGGAATCCATTCTGTGTGTAAGAGATCTATCTATGTAAACCAGTTTGCAGCAGCAAAAACTTCTGCCTTCATGTGAAAAAGGCAAGATCCTATGCTGTCTATTCAGATCAACTCCCATTGAATCCACTGGGCCTTACTCACAGGAAAGTGTGTAGGATGCCAGCCTGACTTTCCAATTTGCTGCAGCAGCAAATGCTTTTTCCTGGATGCAAAAGTGGGATGAGACTCCCTCCAAGACTGACTGCTCCAACCTTGCTCTACCTATGCCACCACAGTGGTCCACGAGGTCCTGCCTAGGTCTATAGCTAGCAACCAACAGTGGCTATACAGACACGCTCATAGCAAGTCTGCAAACATAGTCCAGGCAGGGAATGTGCAAGGGGGGGGAGAGAAAGAGGGGTGGTTGTAGTGGGGTCCAGGCAGGGGAGACTTCCTTGGATGGAGGCGGGTACAGGGCGGTTTTCCGTCCTACCTGATGGTGGCTGTTGCTGCGTGCTGGCTTGGGAGGTTGAGAGAACACTCCTGCCTGGAGCTGGCCACTCCTCTGCTGGCCTGTTCGCTGGTACTGCAGGCAGGAGGAGAGGTCCCATCTCAGCCACCCAGCCCGGTCAATGGGGATTCGTCTTACAAAGTACATTCATCCAACAAAGCAGAATCCCAGTGGATTTTCAGTTCGTTATTCAAAGCGTTCATCCTACAGGTCATTTGTCTTGCAAGCTACCTACCTACCTACCTACCTACCTGTCTATCTGTCTCATGGGACCTCTCCTCCTGCCTGCACTTTTTATCTATCTATCTATCTATCTATCTATCTATCTATCTATCTATCTATCTATCTATCTATCTATCTATCTATCTACAGATAGATATACAATATGTATTATGTTTCAGACATTATAGAAATATAGATTAAATAGCCAGTAAATTTGTTCTTACTGTATCTGAGAAAAAGGTACCATTCCACTCTGCCTAATGAATAATTCTGGACAACTTGGAAACTCTGGTTCCCAATGCTTTTCTCACTGCCATACCTCTTGGCAACTCATTTCCATAAAAGGTACCCTTCATATTAGCAATTTTTAAAAAAATTAATTCAGTTGCTGTTACTACAAATGTACATGCTTTCAACTACTAAACAAGCCCAGATCTTGCAACTTATCTTCACAGGCCATGGTGACATCACCCCCTCAATGGACCTCATCCCATGTCCTGCTCCACTGGTTTTTTGCCTATAATGTTTGATAGAATAGATGTATTTCAGTGTGGTTTGTTTCATTGTATCATGCATGGAATTACACTTTGATTAATATGTGACATGATATTATTTTTAAAATAGCAAAATTGTAAACATTTTGATAAGCAATGCTGAAAATATTTTTATTGTGTTGAAAGGCTGAATTAAATTATACATCTTCTAATGGGATGGTAGAGTTTACATGTCTTCAGTCTTGTGACTTCCCTACTGCGGAGAATTTGTATTGGCAAAGAGAGATCTGTACACTATTTATTTGTGTATTTATTGGGAAACAGTTTAATGCTGTCCTTCAGCTTAATAAAACTCCTAGGGCAGTTTATAACAGTAATAAAACAGTATCAAGAAGGGACCAAAAAATAATCCCATGGCAATACAGACACTGAAAATCAACACAGCATTTTACCAAGGTCATGTATCAAAAAATGTAAACTGTCCCAGTTATTAGAGACATTTGGAGCACACGATTTTCTCCTATTCCAGTCTGACTTTGTTTTCTCCTTTCTTTTTTCCACAAAACAAAAACAAATCCCTTACAAACTCCCCAAAATTTACATATGTTTAAATATCACTCAGGCTTGAAAATAGAAGTGAAGAAGATAACAGTGTATTCTGAAGAAAATATACATTTTCTGAGCCATTTTCACATGGCAAACAATAAGCCGTCACATGGCGAATGATCACCACAAAAGAATGATTTCTTTTGTTGCCAGTATGAAGGTGAAACACACAGGAATGTCATAACTGCATGCAAAAAAAAAGAATAAAAGTAATTCTATGTATTATTGGGGGTGATGACACAAAAATGTGAGATATTTGAAAACTTTCCAGAATTTGTCAATTTCTGTGTAGCACTGCCTGTTAGTAGGACTGAACACAAGCATCTGAAATCTAAGCACTGCATTGTCAGTTGATTTCCAAATGTTTCTGAATGTGCAGAAACACCCCAAGCCCCTGCATGGAAGGATGCAGTCTATAAGATGTGTGCTGGGCTGCTTGCCACTTCAGTAAGGTGGTTTTTGTTTTTTTGTTTTTTCATGCACAGTATGCAAAACCACAGTTAGGCAACTTCTTTTGTCAACATAGCATCATCAACTTGCAAGAGTGCCCAGAAATCTCAGCCAAGGCATAGTGACTCCAGGCACATGGGAACCCTGCCCAAGCACATTCACACTTTAATAAAAAGTCAGCCAGAGAAGTGCTCCTTTGTACATCAGTACTAATCAAAAGTCATACTTAAATAAGAAACTGAAGACTAAAGAGACAGAGCTCCTGGGAGTTCCCCCCGCCCCAATACAATTGATCATGAATGCTTTGGAAGTACTACTGCTTTTGTTATTGGATGTGCATCGTGGTGTTGGTTGGCATCTCTGAACGAATCTATTCCCGTGGATTTTCAAGATGATATAATGTAGTTAAACCAGGGAGGTCTTGTAACATCTCCAAGAGTCACCTGGAGATGGATGTTGGTTCCTAGAGAAACCAAGCCAGCCCTGGAGGATTGACAATCCTAGGGTGAGAGCTGGATTGTGGGCAGTAGCATCAGAAGAGTTAGAGTCACTCACATTGGAAGAGTTAGAGTCACTCACATTGGAAAGCAAGCTAGGAATCAGGATCAAAGAGTATGAAGCACAATAGTAGAAATCAAGACAGAGGAATCAAGCCAGGAGGCAGGAAAAAGAATCAGGCTGGGAATCAGATTAGAATCCATGGTTATGGGATGCTGCAGAATTCAGGTTGCAGGGCTGGTTGTGTGCCACAACAGGACCAGTAAACAGAGTTTTGCCCAAATGTTATGAAGGCATATTCCAAACTGGAAGTTCTTTATAGCACTTCTTTTACAATGAGTTTCAGTTACCAGCCTGAGTATGGGGATAGTCCAAAGATTTTTCTGATGTTCTATCAGCTCACTTGTCAGGCAGCGACTCACGGGATCCTAAAACTTTCAGCTGGAACTCCTGACAATACGTGACAGCAGGAGCTGATTTCAGATTTCTAAAGCCTCAACTGTTGATTATAATTCACAGTAAGATTCAGGACAGGAAAATAAGAAAAACTAGTTAGGTTTATCTGGTGATTATCTCTGATTCAGTTCCATTCATGATTAGGCCTCTTCAGCCTCCTACGGAGATTATATAGGAACAGCCACCCTCATGAAGATGCTTTCTATACAATTATAACTCTAAAAACAATTCCTCAGATGGTCTGTCTCATTCAGAGGTCTTCTGAACCTTCTTCTCAAAGAGGAACTACACAACATGTGTCATCCACCCAAATACGGAGCTTGTGAAAGAACCGACCAATATATCTGAAATGCTACATGAACAAAGTGAGCTCTTGGTCTCAAAGAATAATTCTGATATGATTATTTTGATCACACTTTGTGCAATCTTTTGTTTTTAGAAAAGAAACTCAATCCAAGGCACTGAATTCTTTGGAGAATCCCGTACACTGCTTGCTAATAAAAAATCTCTAAAATAATCAGACATGGTATTTCACTGGCAGTACTACAAACAAGATGAGATGTCATACATCACAGAGGGGTAAGTGGGAATTCTAGTGAACATCTGAATGAAATTTTTTTGTCCTTCTAGTTTTTAATGAAAATGAATGAGAAACTTGCAAGTTTGCACAAACTTCCCTTGAGCTCCTACTACTTTTCGGTAGACAGCACTGTAGTAATTGAACAGAGCACCAAGATTGATGTGAGGATTAAAGGTTATGAGCTATGAAGACAGGCTGGGAGCTGAAATCCATAAAGCCCAAGAATATTAGGTTCTTGAAATGGTATATACAGCATGTCAGCTTGAGTAAGTGTTTCAGCCTAACTGTACTAATTGGACAAGAAGATGTGAGCAGAAATTAAAGACTCAATCTGAAGGGCTAATCAAAAATTCAGAGAGTTGTTCTTTGTTCATATAAATATGTGTGTAATGCTTTGAAGCTGCCAAGAATACAGGATTCCACTGCATTGACAATATTCTAAGGGCAAAATCCAGAGTAACTACCGGTAGTCCTTGCTCCGGTGTAAGAACAACTTACTCTGGATTCCAATATGAATTTCCCATAGGTTTTCATTAAGTGGTGCAGTAACTACGGGTGCACGTAAAGTCTCTTACATGCTCCTATTGTTACTCTGGATTTGGGGGTAAGAAGATATTCTAAGAAGACATCTTATACATCGATATGCAAAGATGAATCCCACTCATTTCAATTGGTCTTATTTCCAAAAAAAGGCACCCAGGAGTTCAGTCTATTTGGAAGTTGCATATTTGCATAGACCTTGTTAATTGGGTTTAGACACAAATAGATGAATAGGACCCTGAAAGACATGTCTGAAATAGTGAAAGCTAAATTGTACTCAACCAGTTGAAAGGGACTGCAGGGGCTCAATGGTTAAAGACATTGTGCCATGTCAGTGGTTTGAGACCTTAGTGCTGCATGATGGAGTGAGCTCCCATCACTCGTCCCAACTACTGCCAACTTAGCAGTTCAAAAACATGCAAATTGTATGTAGATAAATAGGTACCACTTTGCTGGGAAGGTAACAACCTGGCAATAGGACTCTGAGGCAGGCCAACTGGTATCCTCAACGTCACATCAAAACATGGATTAGATGACTCCAATTCTGAATAGTAGATCCCACCACCACATGGGACAAATGCTGAAGAAGTTGCCATGGTCTTTAGAGCCAATATTCAGGATTTCAGAAATCATAGGTTGAGGACCTGGTTGACAAGTGAAGATGGTTCTTTCTTAGGGCAATGAGGAGGCCCTCTGATTTTTTTACTAGTATCTGAGGAAATTGATGCTTTCTGCTGCACTTCCTGAATTTTCCAGACTTTAATCAACAGATTGTTTGAATCAAAAGTCAAGAAATTTCCATATATAGTATATGTAAATAAAGTGAAAATTAAAATAACCTGCTTGTCCAGTATTGTCCAATGTCTTAAGACTCTCTCTCTCTCTCTCCTATTCAGTGGCTGAATAGGCTTTTTGTGTTTGCCTTAAGAGCCAGTGAGACGCTACAACTGGGTACAACATGTGAGTCTCTGAGGAAATTGGTAGTTTGCTACCTTTTTCAAAACAGCTTAATTACTCATTCCCTACTCAGAAGAATTAAATTACATAATTTAGTGCTATTTTAATAATTGTCTCTTTCTAAGGTTGCCACAATTCTCTTCCACAAAACCAGTACAGGACTCCCTATCAAACTTCACCACTATGTGAGCACAATCCCCCCAAACTGGGACAGTCTTGATTTTCTGGGACCTATGGCAACCCTATTTTTCACATTGCTTCTCAGAGGAAGGTTCTCCATTGCACAAGGTATTTCTGGAATTGGGGCTGTGGGTGGCGCAAGTGAGTAAGACACTGTGCCTGTTAACCAGCAGGCCAGGGTTTGAGACCCGGGTCGGCCCCACAAGACAGGGTGAGCTCCTGTCCTTAGCCCAGCTCTGCAACGCCAGCTGGATCCAATCGTATGGGCTCTGCCTTTCCATTGGACTAATTCAGTGGCGTGGAGAGGGGGGATTTGCTGCTTGGGTATTTCTGGAATTTGAGAAGTGGTCGCCTCAGGAAATTTTCTCTAATTCCTTCTATCTCCTTGAAGATCTGCAAAGGACCCCAAATGTGAAAGTAAAACTATGCAGGAACTTTGACATGTTTCACAGCTACAGATTTATTGGACACATCATGCTCTATAAGCACTGCCAGATTTAACAAACTGTACATTGTGTATCTGTCAAGAGGTAAAAAAAAATTGATATCCAAACTTGGTATTTAGATCCAAAAAGTTCATTTGGCATGACTACACATATCTGATTGCCTGGCATGTTCGTACATATCAGTTTGAAATGCTAATCTTGGAGGCCTTTCTCTTCTCTTAACAAATAGGAGATATGGTTGAATGAATGTTGATTTAGAAGGGAAACAGAATATACTGATTCAGTCCCCATTTTTCTTTTTTTCTTTCCTTCTCAGTTTGGGGTTTGTTTGTTGTTACTATTTAAAATTTAGCTTAATGCCCCACTCGCCTTCTGGAATACTTTTAAAACTATTTTATACAAGCATTTACAAATTTATTCTTTCCACAAATCATGGTGTTAGAGTTCAATTCAAAATTGTACTGCTGCATTGAGAAATTTATGTACCATTATACAAACAGCGCTTAATTATTTGTAGTGAATGCACTATCAGATAATTCAGCTTCCACAGATCCTCTCATAGCCCTGTCCCTATTTGCGCAGATACCAGCATGTGATCCTTCAGACTGTAAGCCTTTCCTAACACCAGCACGCCAACAGCGCACTGATGCGAGAGCAATAGGCGCATTTCTGTTCTGGCAAAACAGTGCTGCAACAGCCCTTTGGAAACACCAACGAAGTTTATTTCCCATGAGCACAGTCTTGGCATCAGTGCATCATCAGTGTGATATTGACAGATTGATACATTGTCACAGTTACATCATTGGTGAGATGTCCAATGAGCTATTTGCATATATTCAGTCAATAGAGGTGTGCTTGCCTCCCTACATAACCAAAGGAACAGAGAAACCTATGACTTGTGTATGATTTGTACGATGGTTGGTGCAATCCTAAAGACACTTTCCTGGGAGTGAGACCCATTGAACACAGTGGGGTTAACTTTTGAGTAGACAGGGTTAGGATTGTGTTCTCTGTGTATGATGTGTATGATGTCTCTTGTGTATGATGTTTATAAGTTATATAAGACTGCACCCTACACAAGTGGTAATGCTGAGATTCCTGCTGGTGAGATTCTTACATTTTAAATTGCCTAAAACGTGAAGATTGTGACTTGCACTCCACTCTTTCTGTTCCAACTTTCCACTGACTTTATAATGCTGGCTTTGAAACACTTAAAATGCCTTGTTAGGAAATGAAACCGTCACCTCAAAGAGATGTATCCTTTATCACATGCAGCTAGACAAGGTGAAAAACCAATTTGCTCAGGTGACTTTGCCACTATACAAAAAGTGAGATTATCACAGCTCAGTATAATAGGCCTAAATTATTGCACTGTCTATAAATATGCAGTGTTTTCCATTCTGAAAAGGGTTGGCACATTTTCCCCATAAATTGAATGTGAAAAATGTCTGATTTCTTTTTCCATTATTCTTTGATATCTAAATATTGAGTGCTCTGGGATCTCCACAGCGCAATGGGGCTCAGTGCCAGGTCTGGCAATAGTCCGTGGAGGAAATGGACCATTGCAAAGCTATGAAGAGTTCTGTGCCTTATCACAGCTGATGTCTGTATCCACCCTCATTATCAATGTCCTTTTTTGTTATACCACAGCGTTTTATTCAGACTCTCTGTACTCATTACAAGAGAACCTTTTCTTAGGGATATATTATCTTTCCTTTGTTCATGTGAAATCAATATTACTGCATCTTCCTTCATTACATCCTTTCATTATAAATCAATTATGATGAGGGAATTTGATGTACTCCCCTCCCGCTGGAGAATCTTCTGAACTGTCAGATGAATATTTGCCACATGTATCATCATCTGTTTCTCTCTTGAGCAATGCCATTTGAACCCTGGTTGGGGGGACAGATCCCAAGTTTGAAATGAGAAGACATTTTGGTTCTTTTCCTGCATGGTTTGTTCTGGTAGATCTGGGCACCAGGTTGCTCCAGCCACTTGCATCTTCCTGGACATCCTGTTATTTAGCCTTCTTGGACACTGGACAATGGATTTGATGTCCTAAATTATCCTAGTGTAGAGGTTTACCAGGAGAACAAGCTTCACGGGAGGAGAACCAAAAGCTGTGGACTGGGTAGGTTTGATCATAGTGGCACTGATGCATGCCAGGATCTTATCCCCATTCCATACTATAAATGGCTGGTGCAAATTTTAGGAGACCCTTGTCCACTTACCTTGAAAAGACCTCCCCAACTATTCTCCTCCTTACAGAACACAACACACACTAAAACTGCAGTCCTAAAGATAGTTTCCTGGGAGTAAGATATATTGAAGTAATGGGACATAGGATGCAATCCTAAAGGCACTTTCCTGGGAGTAAGATCCATTGAACACAATGGGACTTACTTCTGAGTAGACATGCTTAGGATTGCATTGTTAGTTTTGAGTAGAAATGGTTAGGATTGTGGTATGGCTGCAAGATGACGGAATTAGGAATGGATTGATAATCAAATTTGTAGCTCAAGTGAAATTTGAAATTATTCTGGTTCACACCCTTTTCCTCTAAACCAGTGATTTTCAACCAGTATGCCATGGCACACTGGTGTGCCACAGATAGTCCTCAGGTGTGCCACAGAAATTTGGTAAAGGTCATTAATTAATAGGAAAAATTGGGGATTTGAACAGCTTGGTGTGCCTTGTCAATGGTAAAATCAACTGATGGTGTGCCTTGACTATTTCAGTTCCTTGTTAGTGTGCCATGAGATGAAAAAAGGTTGAAAATCTCTGTTCTAAACTATGGGAAGCAGCAAAGATCCTAGATGCTATTAATACATACCGTCACATGTTAAAAAAGAAAAGTACTTGCTATGTTTGGTAATTTATTGAGTACTTTTGCCTAATGATATCATTTATGTAACTTAGCATTTAGCCTGTACCATTTTCTGCAGATTTTACAATCTTTTGTCAGCAGCTCAGCATAAGGTCGTGCTATTTTTCTATTCTTGTTACAGCTGGTGGCGCAGAAAGAAAGATCCGAACATTAACGGCCATAATAGTCACAGAATTATGATGGTTCGGAATGCACAACTCTGGCCTTTTCACTATGCTGCATTTTTGAAGGCCTGGGAACGCTACTATGTTCTTTGTTTACAGCCCCAGAAACCAGCACAGTGAAAATGGGATGGTAGCAAATCACATGAAAACAGCATAAAAAGTCAAAGCTGCCTGGCTTTGAAAGTGCCATGGTTCAGCAAATGGGATATTGCCTGTGAATATTCACATCAGATAATCCCTATTGTCAAGATATACGATTGGAAAAATCAGAAACTCACCAAGCATGGACCATAAAGCACAACCAAATCATATATTAGCATTTCTTGCTGTATAACCAAGTGAAGACATTTTTAAAATATATATCCTATGTGGAATTATGATATAGAGCTGCACAAATTATTTTACACCAGACTTTCAAAAACAAAACAAAACTCCTGGCTCCCCTATGCATGCTTTCAAATATTTATTTATTTATACCCTGCTTTACTTGTAAAAGCCCAGGATGGCCCAATACTAACCCAATAACATGTTAGTATAATGTCATGTTAATTAGAAGACTTAGGCGACAATCAAGAGTAACTATGGGACCTTTTACACGGTGCCACCTATGGGAAATACATAGAGCAATCCAGAGTAAGTACCTCTTATGTCTTCCTGTAGTTACTCTGAATTGTAGGGTCAGGGTACAATACTAACCAATTTTCCAGCCTTGGATAAAGGCAATGCAACTCTGAATTAGGGAACAAACATTCCCTTACCATGAGGATGTCTCTGTGATTACCCTCTAACTATGGGATGGAGCATATACCCCACTGGAACAGCTATTCCAATGGTGGAAAGTTGGTTAGGATTGGACCCTTAATCTTCTTTTTGTTCATCCTCAAATAAAATGGTATGAAGTTACAAGATGAAGGTTGAAAGCTTAAAGGTAAAGCTGTCCCCCACAGGTTGACCTGCTGTTCGTGATTGACTCTAGATGCTCATCCCTGTTTCTAAGCTGAAGAGCCAGCATTGTCCAAAGACACCTCCGTGGTCATGTGGGCAGCATGAATAAATGCCACAGCACTCAGAATGCTGTTCCCTTCCTACATAAGTGGTACCTATTTATCTACTTGCATTTACATGCCTTCAAACTGCTAGGTTGGCAGGAGCTGGGCTAAGGATGGGAGTTCATTCCATCTAGCAGTACTTGCATCTTGTTTATTGGAATTCCAGTCAAGCAGTGTTCTAACCCCACTGAGCCACTGCAGCCCCCTAAACCAAATACTGTATCTATCTGATTTATTACATTTATATACACCCTTTCTCCAAGGAACTCAGTTCCCAAACCAAAGGGCTCTCCAAGAGTGAGTGGTGGTGGCTGGGTGCCAAAAAATGCCATAAGGCATGTCACTGAGCCCAACTGCTGGGCCAGCACCAGAGCTAGCCCAGAACTGAGATGTGCTGCACTACAGGGTGACCAGATGCCCAAACCTCAAAAGGAGGACAAGGTCTTGGATTCCTCCCAGCCTGACCTTTCTGGTGGACAATGGCACATTTGCCTACTCATGAGTAAAGTCACGATATTGGGCACTTTCACTTTCCCATGGAGCTCAATGCATTTTTTTTATTTTTAGGTTTTTGGCCATAACTTTTGATAGGAAGGAGATACTTCAAACTGATTTTTGCATTGGATTCTGCTCTTCAATATGAATCCAACGACATATGACATGATGGGGTACTGCACACCGTTGCAAAGTTCCAAAATGAAGCCAAAATGGAGGACAATGAAGGCCTTTTGGAGGACACCCAAACAGGAGACTAAAAAAGAGGAGAAATCCAGAAATTTCCGGTCATATGATCACCCTGCTAGTGCCAGGCTATGCCAAATCTCAGCAAAAACCTGTGTGTGTGGGAGGAGGTGGTGTCTGGAATGTGGGGAAGGCAGCTGAATATTATGAGAGTTAGAATAGACAAAAGAAAATATTTCTTTACTTAGCTTGTGGGTAGTCTGTGGAACTCCTTGCCTCATGGTGAGACGCTGGCTTCTAGACTCAATGCCTTTAAGAAGGGATTGGACAAATTCCTAGAGGAAAGGACCATCCTAGATTTGACAAATTCCTAGAGGAAAGGCTATAAGCCATGATGGGTGTGTGTGTGCGTGTGTGTTTGTGTATGGATGGATGTAGGCAACCTCAAAATACCAGATGGAGGGGAGGGCATCTGGATGCAGGTATCATCTTGTGTTTGCTCCCTGAGGCATCTGGTGGGCTGCTGTGAGATACAGGAAGCTGGACTAGATGGGCCTTTGGTCTGATCCAGTGGAGGTCCTTCTTATGCTCTTTTATTCTTTGGGACAGGACGGGGGGAGACTAACCTGTCAATGAACAGAGGACACTTGTACCTATATGAAATTCACCGCAAGTACAAGACTTTGAGAGTTAGCAGTGACCAGTGAGCAAGGATGCTTGTCTAAAAGGAATCAGGAATTCTCCCGTTGCCTTGTTTCTGTAAGTCAGCACATAACTGTATAACAAAACACATAATATAGTACAAGAACATCAGGGCTTACAAGGGCTAGTTATAGTGATTGCCACCGTGGTTGTCAGAAGCTGCTGTTATGTTTCTTGACAAGTCCTAAGATGCTTTGAGAACCAAAAGCATCAGAAAGTGGATTTGTCTGAGCTCTCTTCTCAGCCAGGACATCCACTACCATCTCTGATCGTCTGCCAAAAATGTAACTCCATTAGATGTCTTCCGATGCCATTCCACCCTCTGTGTCACAGCTTAGATTTTTCCTCTCTTGGCTCATCCTATTGTTATTGCAGTGTTGTATTTCTTCACAGATGTCAAAACGGGGTTTTTAGACAATGTGTGCTTGTGAATCTTTGTCTCCGAGAGCAGCACATGCATAATCAAAGCTGACAAGATACCACATGAAACCTGACATGAAACCACATGACATTAAGCAACACTTCTCAATTTTTTTCCAAACCACAACACCACACTTTTCACCGGAGTCCATCCAATTGCTGCGTTACCACACTAAAAATGTGTCAGGTCAAATGGTGACAGCAGGATATGGGCCAGAATTAAACCCTGGTTCAGTTCATCCAATATGTGTCCATGAGATGTCTCTTTACTTCCTGTAGGGATGAAATATCATGGATAATGTAATATGTGGCCCAGTATAAGTCTAGATACAGCCACTAAGGATAACTACTACTAAGGGCAAAATCCAGAGTAACTACGGGGAGTCCTTGCTCCAGTGTAAGAACAACTTACTCTGGATTCCAATATGAATTTCCCATAGGTTTTCACTAGGTGGTGCAGTAACTATGGGTGCACGTAATGTCTCTTACATGCTCCCATAGCTACTCTGGATTTGGGGGTATGTCTGTAAACTGTGGTGTTTTACTAGTAACAGTATATACCTGTCACTGGTGGAGGTACAATATAACAACAATCATCAGTTGGAAATGGCAGGTGGAAGAGGCAGAGACTGCTGTACCCTTTTCCAACCACCTCATCTCCACCCTCACTCTGGCAGTTGGAAATGGCAGTTTGAAAAGGCAGAAACTACTTGACCCTCGATGCCAGAGGTGTGGCACACACCCTAAATTACTGTGGTGCACTCTTTGGAAAATGCCTAAGCTAAGCAGGACTCATAAAAAGGTATGTATCTGCATATACATTAACAAGCACACATAGAGCACAATCCAGAGTAACTACAGGGAGTCCTTGCTCCGGTGTAAGAACAATTTGCTCTGGATTACAATATGAATTTCCCACAGGGTTTCGTTAGGTGGTGCAGTAACTACAGGTAGCTATAATGTCTCTTACGTGCTCCCGTAGTTACTCTGGATTGTTGTGATAGACAGTTTTCTAGTATAGACTGTCTTCCTCATAGTTGAGATTCCATTAGATTCCATTATTTAACCCATCTAGTGGGCTGAATGCAGTATAGCATTGGACACACACACTAACACACAAGTTACGGCTTTTATGTACATATGTGTAACTTTAGATACACAAAGTGGGGGTTGGGACCCCCTTGGGGGGTTGTGAAGTCAGGTCAGTGGGTCACAAGAGGGGGGATCTACCATCCTGGAATTTGGCACTTGGCTATCCTGGAAGTAAGTCTCATTGACCACAATAGGACTTACTTCTGAGTAGACATGGAAGAGCTCTGGCATTGCAGTGATGTCACATCCCAGTTAGTTTGACTGGGAGTCCTGGACAGATTTTTAAGCTTAAAGGGGGTCCCCGGATGAAATGTCTTAGTACCATTGTTTTAGATGGTCTCTAATAGAACGATCCTTGATGGTTCATTCCATTTGGGTGAAGCTTGTGCTATTTACACAGAAGATCCTAGTAAAAACTCATTCATTCATTCATCCATTCATCCATTCATTCATTCATAGAACTGATATTTTTCAGCCCATGAAAATGTGTATGATGTGGCTCTTGTACTCAGGGTGACCATATAAAATGGAGGACAGAATGCCTGTACCTTCAACCATTGCATTCTAAAGTTCTGAAGCTGAGACTGGCTGTGTCTTTTTACAAACAAAATGAAGGCTATGGATAACTTTGATCCATGTCAGTGGTGTCTACTCAGAAGAAAGTTCTAGTCTTGCTTCCAGGAAAATGTGGATAGGATTGCATCTTGTGTTAATGAGAAGCATAATGCAAAGCGGCTGTTCTCATGCTGGAAAGAAGAGCAATTTAAAATGAAAGCGCTATTGATTTTTAGTTAAAAGCAACTAAGCCTGGGCCTGTCATGTGTTCTACAGATGACTTGGATGGCAGCATTTATCAGTTCATTGGAAGTGGAGAGATAACTTGTGAATTTCCACTTGGTGGAAATTTCCACTTGTTGGCACTGACGGTGAGACTGTCAGAACAATAAGCCTGCACGAAGTCCTGTATATATGTCATCTGATGCACACTGCATAAGCATTGTGTTCTGCCTCATTGCAGGCCTCGTCAATCAGTTTATAGCACCTGAGATATTTTTTTCTGGAAAGTGATTTTCCCCCCGTCATACAACCTCAGCTAGATCAGCCTTCATTGCTACAAAATACTACCAAATGTTGGATTTACTGTGGGTGACACAGTAAATGGTAGCAGTTTGCAACCATGAAACATGGTAGGGCTATGGTAGCAGTTTGCAACCATTTTTCCATTATATATATAGTGCCTTTCCCACGAGCTTGCCACCAATGGATCTCTCACAGCCCAATCCTAATTTGTGCTGGAATAGGATGGCAGGCATTCCTGTGCTGCATCCAGGTTGAGGAGCTGAGTGGTTAAGGCAATATAAGGGTAATCATTTCCCCAAAACCCAATGGGGCTACTTGGATTTGAAATGGTGGCAGAGGTTGCTGCTGGTTCTTATCCTGCTTCTTAGCCTGAAAGCCAGTCTTTTCAGTCTGTTCAAGTCTATTCAGATCTGCACCATTGATTTGGTTCAAAGTGGTTCCAAAGGGGTTGCAGTGACACTACACAGAGTAAGGGCGCAATCCAGAGTAATTATGGGCAGTCCTTGCTCCGGTGTAAGAACAATTTGCTTTGGAATGCAATATGAATTTCCCATAGGTTTTCACTAGGTGGTGCAGTAACTACGGGTACACGTAATGTCTCTTACATGCTTCCATAGTTTCTCTGGATTGTAGGGTATGAGAAGTGATGTTCTTGTACCCAAGAAGACCTCCAGCTGCTTCTTCTGTCCTTCAGGAAAGTGGTGGCCAGTACAGTGTCACTGTACTGCCAAGTGGTCAGATCAGCGTGTCAAACTTGGGAATTTTTGAAAATCCCCTGTTTCCCCTGCCTCATAATTCAAGTACTGATAAGGCATATTCATATGGTA
This sequence comes from Cryptoblepharus egeriae, assembly GCA_030015325.1. NCBI lineage: Eukaryota > Metazoa > Chordata > Lepidosauria > Squamata > Scincidae > Cryptoblepharus > Cryptoblepharus egeriae. Next base: position 53,852,428 of record JAREYC010000007.1, on the reverse strand, counting down.
TTATGTTAACAAATTAACAAACCCCATAAAAACACATGATTGTCTCTATAATGTCTGTAGGATCTCAATTTAATATATGTATCATTGACTTTGCAGATGACCAAGTGATTCAAAGTGAGAACAAAGTCTAAATGAACCTTAGACTTAAGTTTTCTGACAGTAGTTCTTCATGTATCCCTTCACAGAACATTTATTAATCTACTGATTTATTACCTCCATCCTAATATATCTTCTCACCCATCATACAATGAATTAATAGGGGAGATAAGTTAAATAATTTAAGAGCATATATCGAGCACAGTTGGGACAATGTCCCTCTTCTAATTATAATATTTAATTTTGCTCCTGTGCATTTCATGGTCAATTGTGCCAAACATTTGTACGCTCACTTTTAAAATTTAATTTTACTTTTCTTTTATCTGTAACCTCCTTATCTTAAAGAGATCTTTTATCCTGGAAAAAGCTGACAGCACTATTTTGTAACTCAGGCCTCTTTCATAATTACATTTTTTGGCCTAAAGAGAAAAAAAAGTCAACCTCATCAAATCCCACTGATTTTTTTTTTGTTCTCCTCAAAAGAGCAAGTAAAAAGGTTTACCTCTGATTCACTTGTCTGTGATTTGATTCTAATGTCACCTGATATTTGACAATTTAAAGTTTTATTCAGATGAATGTCATAGGGAGAGAGATTTATGGTGGGTTTTTTTTTTTTAGAATACCAATCTTTGTGTCACCATAAATGTTGAAGGAACCTTGTGAAGCCAATGGTAAAATAGATCTTGCCTTTTCATCCAAAATATTTCACCATCTTCCAGATCAATATCCCTTCAAGTCTCTGAATGGCTCCATACTAGCACCTTCCTCTCATGCTGACCTTTTCTCTCTTGGACCCGCAACCCTTCCAAGTGAGGCCTCTGTGGATTTCTTAAGAGGTGAAGAAGGATAGCTCAAAGAGTACTACTAAGTGTGCAAATGTGATTTGTAGAGGTTCTTCAGTTAAAGAAATATATGGGAAAGAGCCCCCTCCCCAAGAAAGAGCTACAAAATAGAGCTTCTGGAGCAGACCATGTGAATGAATCTTTATCTTTGTCATTAAGAAGTATTTTCTAACTGAACCACTTTAGTTAGGGGGTTCCTTATACAAATATATGCCATGCTTGGGTTCCAAAAGATTTCCAACCAGCGGCTCCTTTAACCTATTGGTCACAACTCCCCCTTAAGGCTACAACCATGAAACACTTTCCTGTAACACTTTCCATTGAACACAATGACAGGATACTACTTTTAAAGCACTACTATTATTATTTGGAGCAGTACTGTATTATAGTTTGTGGAGCAAGTAGATTAATACGTACCACTTTGGTGGGAAAATTAACGTCCTGGTGACTGGCTTCTGTGACAACCAGCCAGGTTTCCCCATATTGTATCAATAAGCAGACCCCACCATGGGGTGGAAAAATTACTAAGAAAATGATGATTATAGTAGATGGAGCAGTATCCAAGCTGGATCTGAAAGGAGTTATAATAGTGTCATGTCTGGAGGTCTCAAAGGCCATCCCACCGACTTGCCCATTAGCTACCACACTGGGATGTGAAAGAATGGCTCTGACTCCCTTTCCATTGGGCACATCCAGATCTTGATTTTTGCATTCTCCCTCCCTGGCTGTGGCAGCACATGCAACCTTGCTCACATATACCCAGGCAGTTGTTCACCCCCACACAGGAGCTGCCATCACTGCACTACACATCTCCACAACTTCACCCAACTACTGCCTTAAGAGGCAAAGGCCACCAGTGGTTTGGTAGCAGGTCTGACACTCCATGAATGGGGTCACAAAGAGTTACCAGTCCAATGAAGCCAGGTGCCTTCATTGCCTAGCCAAAGAAAGCCAAGCAGATGCTTGAGAAAGAAAACCCTGCCTGATCAACTGTCTTCAGGCTGCTTCAATTGTCTAAACCTATTGTGGTCAATGATGCCCTAAGAACTGCACAAAACCGTAACGCATGGAAGACTGTGTTATCATTTGGCACTTTCCACTGTACGAAAATGATTAACACACAGAGATTGAGAGGGGCGGTGCTAACATCCCTTTTTCGTGTTTCACTCCATGGGCAGATCCTGTTACGCATCAAGATTTCCAGTTTTGTGAGTGGGTCTATCTATGTGTACATACACACGTGTGCACAGAAAAACTCAATTTTAACTTTTGCTTCAACATCCAAAAGTCAGGGCAGAGGCAGCCAGCATTCTCTTGCTTCCTCCCCCACATGGAATAAATGTGAGGATATGGTGGCGACAGCATGCTAGTGTTTCACAGACTTCTCAGAATGCCTTTCATTGACTTCCAAGAGGCTAGAATAACTCCACAAAATGTCAGTGGTCTTTCACTTATCTGCAGCTATTTCCATATGCCCTATCAACTGAACTGGGCTGGAATAGTAATAGATCAAAAACATATTGGATAAGCAAGATGGCATTACTTGTAGCCTGCTCTAGCCGAAAATTATTTCTGCTTTCTGCAAAATGCTTCTCACAATCTGGGCTATATGGAAAGGATAGTTTTGCAACACTACCACATCACATGGAATAAAATGTCATTTAGCTTTCAAATTTAATCTCTTATTTTATTATTGGAGTGCCTCACCTTTATATGACAGGCTTTGAACAAAAGGACGAAGGTCAGCAAGGCACTGTGATCTTGCAAGCTTCTTCTTGTGCACCAAAAAGATCATGCGTGTGCCACGGGGGCTCCCCTCTTTTGCGATTCAGCAGGATATTTCATGCATTGAGGGAGGGTGGCTATTGTTTGAAGAAGTGGAATAAAAAGTATACAAAGATCTACACAATCCACCTGCAACCCAAACAAGAGGCAGTTATAATCTGGATGCATCTTGAGATGCATCCTTGTAGATTACAGCACAGAGGCTTTAAGGAAAACATAAAAGCTTATCTGATAGCAAAGAGTTACAGTTACCACGGATGGCAGCAGGGTCACAATGACCATTTTTTTTCCAGGACACAAGACTAAAAAAGAGACATGTCCTGGAAAAATTGGACAAATCATCACCCTGTGATAAGAACCATTTCCAGACCTCAAACTTGTGCCATATCCCAGAGCATTCCTAGGTGTAGGATGTGAGAGTTCAACATACAGCAACTGGAATACAGATCTGGGCAAACTGTGAACTGCCCTTTATCCATGTTATAAAATCAGAATTTTTTAAACTTCTGCCACCTTACTGTCCTGGCTTCGTTTTGTTGCTGTGTGTGAAGAATCAGCATTTTTTATTCAAGAGTTGTGCTTTTTCTAAAAAGTATTTGCTGAGTTAGGAAAGTTGTAAGGCTAAAGGGCTGTTACATGCAAATGTCTGGTAAGTGATCCATTGTGGTGAAGGAGCATCAAACCTAATTTGCTGTAATCTAAAGATAAAAAAGTGTAGGAGGGCTTTCAAAAAAGGGTCATATGGAATAAAAATCACAAAGCCATCACTTTGCTTCCAAAGAATTATTATGGCAATCTGTTTTAAAGAGCTATAACTTGAAATATTTAGCCACTGGGTTGCAAAGTAATGAAATTACAGCAGTAAAGTAGAATGAAGTTGAGACATGCAAAGTACTGTACAAACTTTCATTTAAGTAATGGGGCTCATGGTGATTGGCTCTTGGAGTAGTTTTCTGTACAGATGCCATCAGGTGTTGTCTGGACTCACCATCTAGTTTAACTGAACTCACAGCCAGCTACAGCATCCTCCTCGGGCAGGGTGACTAGATGCTCAAACCTCAAAAGGAGAACAAGTTCTTGGATTCCTCTCAGCCTGGTCTTTCTGGCAGACAACAGCACAATTGCCTACTCATGAGTAAAGCTGCAATATTGGGCACTTTCACTTTCCCATAGAGCTCAATACATATTTTTAATTTTTAGTTTTTTGGCCTAAACGTTTGATAGGAAGGAGATATTTCAAAACCGATTTTGGCATTGGATTCTGCTCTTTAATACGAATCCAGCAACATATGTCATGATGGGGTTCTGCACACCATTGCAAAGTTCCAAAATGAAGCCAAAATGGAGGACAATTAAGCCCTTTTGGAGGACATACGGACAGAAGTCTAAAAAAGAAGACAAATCTGGAAATTTCTGATCATATGACCACCCTGCCCTGGGGTTCAGGCAACTCCATACCAGCATTTGCAGTGCTCCTCAAGCTGCCTCAAAATTGTCATTGTGATTACTGGTTTTGTGAACACAAAAACTGGAAGTACAGTTGCAATTGTGACCATGACTGTCTCTGCAGCTTGAGAGGATGGTGTCCACAGTAGGTAGCTGCAGCTGACCATAGGCCCAGTCAAGTCCCTCAGCCCTTGCACAGTGACACAATCCAGGAAGTTACATCCTTGCATGTCTCCCATTCCGGCGAGACTAACAGCACATCAGACTCCCCCCGAGAGTTTGAGAAATGCTGGAATACTGATTTACAATGCAATTTTTTTCATTATGCAGGGATGATGCACAGGCTTCCGCACTGGGTGATGCACAGAGTCGTGAGGCCAAATGTGCCTCACTCTTTCTGAAGCCATTCGACTCCGTGCGCCACCCCTGGGATGCATGCACCCTCACACCTGGACTGTGCAGTTGCCAAAGTTGGTGCCTGCACAGTTGTTTCAGAAGCCAATTGGCTTCAGAAAGAGTACTGCGCAGGCACAATCTATGACGCCTGTGCAATACTTTTCTGAAGACTTTCAGCTTCAGAGGAGACTGTGCAGGAGTCAGAGTTGGTGCCGGTTCTGTACTTCTGAAACAACTGGCTTCTGAAAGTTGGCTTCTGAAACAACTGTGCAGGCACCAACTTTGGCAACTGCACAGTCCAGGTGAGGGGGTGCGTGCATCCCAGGGGTGATGCACAGACTTCCGCACCGGGTGATGCACAGAGTTGTGTCACCACTGTAGGCACCACAGCTGTTCCTTGTTCAGTGTGATCTGAGGGGTGTCTCCTCAGGAGCAAGTCCTCCCCATGTGTCAATTACTTAGCATGCTATGGAGCAGTTAGGGCAGCCCAGGCTTCCTGACTCTCTGGATGCAGCATAACTTTCTGCTCTGGATACAGAATAGGTAGGAGAGAGCAGTTAGGGCAGAGCAGGCTGAACTTGCTCTGGATTGTGCCCTAAAATCTCTTGTCCAGTGCAGTTCAACTCTTTGGCCATGCCATTAAAAAAAGCAGGCCTCCATCAGTCTTGAGAGACTATGGTATTGTGCTTGGCACTGCATACGCTGCATGCGAAGCATGAAAGCCTGGGTTAGATTGTTATGGAGGATAGGCTGTTACCCAAGCAGCAAATCCCCCCTCTCCACGCCACTGAATTAGTCCAATGGAAAGGCAGAGCCAATACGATTGGATCCAGCTGGTGTTGTAGAGCTGGGCTAAGGACAGGAGCTCACCCTGTCTTGTGGGGCCGACCCGGGAATCGAACCCTGGCCTGCTGGTTAACAGGCACAGTGTCTTAACCACTTGCGCCACCCACAGCCCTTGGTCTTCTCAAAAAAGACAAGGCCATTCGGAAACAGAAGAAACATGAAGGGTAAAAAGAAAAAAAAGAGGCAGTTAGAAATTAAAAGCCCAGGAGTAATTGTATGTTTTCAGACCAGGGGCAGTTTGTGTTGACAGAGAGTCATGAGCCTTGAGTACTTGCCAGAAGTTTGGATGTCAAGAGATACTGAATTATAAAGAAAAGGGGCAGCAAGAGGGAAAGAAAGACAGAAGTGAAAGCTAGAACCAATGACTTAAGGTGGAAATGAAGGGAAGAGAGTTTTTCAGAGCTGAGAAACCAAGGTTTAAGAAACTGTGACTGAAATGGGATTTAAAGAAGAATCAAAAGTCCATGGAATGTAACAACTGAGAAAGGTGTGGGGAAAAGTGGAATACCCAGAGGGGGAAGGCAGCAGAACGAAAAAGAGAGGGGGAAGCTAAGAGCCAAGAAATCTTGAAAGATCAACAGTCAGACCACAAAAGAATGAGAAAATAAACCATTATCTTCTGCAGGAAGTAACTTGGGAAACTCTGCTGTCAAGTACATTAGCAGGAAGTGAAGTTAATAAGGCTACATAAAACATACAGGCAATGAGTAAGTAGCAAGTGCTATGGAGTGCTGTTCTCCTAAGGAGGCAAAGAGGCACCTTTCAATGTGGTGTGCTGTTATATGTAGCGGTAGGAGTTATTGTCCCTCTTCACCATAGCATGGTGCCTTTTACACTGGCTGTTGTTAATTTCTGTGATTTTAAAAAAAAATATTAACCCTTTTGGGAAAGGAAGAGATTGACTAATTGATTGATCGATTTAGCTATGTGAACAACTTTGTTAAATTATTATTGTTGAAAAGTGGCACATGTGTATAGAAAAACGTTGGATTGAGAGTAACTTGGATTGAGAGCATTTTGCAAGACAAGCAAACATCTTCTCTATACAGTGGTACTTTGCTTAACAAGCGTTTCACATAACAAGCAAAAATTTCCAAGAAATCTTTCCTTCACATAACAAGTTCCGCTTCACTTAACAAGGACTTCCTAGGATCATGCACACTGAATGCATGTTTTGAATTCAATTACTGTGTTTTGTCATCATTTTTACATCCAGTTAATATCTTTATATGAATATTTTGGGGGTTCTGGAACCAATTATCTGAGTTTCCATTATTTCCTATGGGAAAATCCACTTCACTTAAAGAGCATTTCACTTAAACAGCATGCCTCCGGAACGAATTAGGCGCTTTATGTGAGGCACCACTGTTTATAAAACTGAAAAGTTACTGACTCACTCACTCACTGACTCATCAACATTCCGCCCCAACCCCTGGACCTAGAAGCATGGAATTCTGGGAGGGAGTTCCTTCTGTCACATGAACAGCCACCGAGAACCCATGTGGATAAATTTAACCCTTAAGGAGCTGAAAAGGGGTGCAACGAGTTTTTGTCCTATACCTGATATTGAAGACTGACTGATTGACATCCAGTTAATGCACTGGCAGGGAGGGTGCACAGAAGATGATGGCGTGCATGGGGGAATGGTGCGCATGGGGGAATGTTGCTCATGGGAGAATGATGCGCATGGGGACATGGTGCACATGGGGGAGTGTGTGCATGGGAACAGTGCACATGGGAGATGATGCACACGGGGGTGTTGCATATGGTGCACATGGGTGGACAAAACACATGGGGGGACGGTGCTCTTGCAGGAATGATGCACATGCAGGAATGATGTGCATGTGGGAATGATGCACAGGCAGGGTGTTGCACACGGGAGGATGGTGTGCACGGGGGGATGTTGTACAGGGGGATAATGTGCATGGGTGTTGCACATTCAGGGATGATGTGCATAGGGGAGTTGTGTTAACTCTTACCCATGTTGCGGGTGGATAGAACACTTGGATGAACAGTGTGCATGGGTTGATGGTGCCCAGGGTGGACAATGTGCATGGAGGATTATGTGCATGTGAGGATGATGCACAAGGGGGTGTTGCACATGGGGGGAGGGTGCACATGGGGAATGGTGTGCATGGGGATGATGCACATGGGAGTGATGCACATGGGGGATGGTGCACATGGGGGACAATGCACATGGGGGGACAGTGTGCATTAGGGGACGATGCGCAATGGGGGTATGACATATGGGGGAATTTTACTCCCGCAAAGCAGGTACGTTTTCACTAGTTTCTAATAAATTTAACTTGATATACAAGTGGTGTCTTGATCAACATACAAAAAAGATAGTCAAGGCCAGGATACGGCTGGTACTGGCACTCTGCCAGCACTTGCTCAGCCTCTCCTTGGAAATCAGCCTATGCATGTCTACTCTAAAGTAAGGCTGTTACAGTCAATGGGGCTTTCTCCTGTGTAAGGGAGGCAGATTGCAGGCTGAGAAACCCGAGAGACTATGTGCAGGTTAATTTGTTTTATTTTTCTTTATATTTTGTATTTTATTTATTATTTTGCATTATATTACAGCATTGTAATCATTTTTATATGAATATTTTTGGGTCATGGAATGAATTGTCTAGGTTTCCATTATTTCTTATGGGAAAATTCTCTTTGATATACAAGCATTTTGGATTACAAGTATGCTTTCAGAATGAATTAGGATCATAAACCAAGGTACCAGTATACATCATTGAAGGAGGAGAAGTTCTGCAATCCCAGTTATTAGGGCTATTAGGTCAATTAGATCATTAAGGAAACATTTAGCCCAATCTAGTGCCTTTTTCAAATTTTTTTAATCTCATGGCACACTGACAAGGTGCTAAAATTGTCAAGACACACCATAAGTTGTGTGACCATTGACAACACACAGCATGGTGCTGATAGGGGGCTCAAATGCCTCACCTGCCCTAGTTTAGTTCCTCCCATTCTGTTGTCCTCACAACAACCCTGTGAGGTTAAGCCAAGCTAAGAGTGAGTGACTGGCCCAAGGTCACCCAGGAAGCTTCATGGCTGAAGGGGGATTTGAACCTGGATCTTCCAGGGCCCAGTCCAACTCCCTAACTCTTAATCTGTTTGAGTACCCCACTCTAATATCAAGATCATGTAATAGAGGCTGACAACAGCATCACTGTAGCTTGATTATTTCATTTCATTCTTTCTAGGTTTCCTGTATGCTAACCTACATCTATATTGAGGTGCCTTTTGTTGTTAAAAAAAATCTGATTACATGGATCCCATGTGAATTATTTAAATATTTTATTTTTATTATCTTACTGGAGACAAGTACTTCCGAGAAGTTCCTGTGCCAATTTATTTGAATATAAATGATTATGCTTCTTTGTCTCTCGTGCCTTCTCAGATTCATCAAGATGAATCTCATGATAATGTAACTTCCTATTTAACATGTCACACTGAAATGCATGAGTATTTTCTTTGAGAACCCTGAAGACAGAACTAACTTTATTAAATAAACCAATATCTCCATAAAATATGTAATGCATTCTTCTCTAAATACGTGTCAGATGATCTAGTTTTTCTCATCAGAAATAATATAAAGAATTCAGCAGTCCATTCTTACTTTTATATTGTGCCAGTGGCATGAGCAGTCATAACAGTACCAACTCACAAGTAAGCAGCCCCACGAGAACAGCCTGTGCTGATTCTCCAGCCTGGCTGCCAACAGTGGTGAGTTTTTGCACTGACCAGTGAACATGCTGGGAGAGGCTGTGTGGTTATTTTTGTTTCTTTGATTGATTGATTTTTTTTTGCAGATGGGGTTTCTAGGTGGATGGAAGGGAAGAATGGGTAGAATGGGCAGAATGGGGAATGGATCAGGTCCAGGAGGGAGGCCTCCTCCTCCATATCCTGGGTAAAAATATAAAAATAATCCCCAATAATCCCACACAGGGCATGTAGCTTGGGGTGCCAGAACAACCAGAATAACAACAGTGCCCAAAATTTCATCCAGGTTAGGTCTATAAGAATGAAAAACAACCCTGCTTGATCAGAGTTATTTGAACTGAAACCATGTCAATTGGTTTGAATTGTAGCTTATTTTGCCCATTGGTCAGAGGTCATCATCCGGTGAAAAGATCCTAATTTGCATAAAAAATAGACCCGTATCTTAACCCCAACTTCCCCAAGCCTCCAAACTCTCACCAATGCCAGTGCCCCCAACTTCCACATGTGCTCTCAAACACACACACACACCCCTTTCATCCCATGCACTCATTCATCCACCCACAACACACATACCCACCCCATGCACTCACTCACTTATTCACACACACACACACACACACATGAATATGCACACAATCCATGCACTCACTCACACATTCACATGCATACACATACACAACCCATGCATTCATACACACACACCCCATACTCCTGGGAGAAGGCAGACTTAGAGGGTGTAGAACGTAACAAAAGAAAAGGTCAAAATAAACACCTTACTTTCATGTGCTTAATATAACACTGTATTATTAACCTTACATTTAAAATTATTACGTATACAATTTATTACATATAGTTTATTAATTCCAAGCAGGAATTCCAAGTCATGGGTCAGGGTGCGGATCCACATCCCTGTATCACAATCTCTGAACATGATCTGAAGGTTGTCCATGACTTTGTGTACCTTGGCTCAGCTATCTCTGACACTCTCTCCTTAGATATGGAGCTGAATTGATATTGGTAAAGCGGCTACCACGTTCTCCAGGCTTACAAAGAGAATATGGCTTAATAAGAAGCTGACGGAACATACAAAGATCCAAGTCTATATAGCTTGCGTCCTGAGCACACTCTTGTACTGCAGCGAGTCTTGGACCCTTTATGCATGGCAGGAGAGAAAGCTGAACACCTTCCATATGCGCTGTCTCCGACGTATTCTTGGCATCACCTGGTGTGACAAAGTCTCAAATGACGCAGTCTTGGAATGTGCTGGAATCTCTAGCATGTTCACACTTCTGAAACAGCGGTGTCTACGCTGGCTTGGGCATGTCGTGAGAATGGCTGATGATCAGATTCCAAAAGATCTCCTACATGGAGAATTAGTGCAGGGAAAGCGCCCTAGAGGGAGACCACAGCTGTGATACAAAGACATCTGCAAGAGGGATCTAAAGGCCTTGGGAATGGACATCAACAGCTGGGAAACCTTGACCTCCGATCGTTCAGCGTGGAGGCAAAAGGCCCAGCATGGCCTTCTCCAACTGGAAGAGACACTTGTTTGGCAGGCTGAAGCAAAGAGACAGACCTGAAAGCAGCGAAATCTGGGGCCTGGGCAGGGGACGGAATTTATTTGTCCTCAGTGTGGAAGGGATGGACACTCTCAAATTGGCCTCTTTAGTCACACTAGATGTTGTTTCAGGACCTCCAATAAGAGCACGATACCATAGTCTTTCGAGAATGAAGGAAGCCAATGAGTCCCAATGAGTCCCAAGCAAGCTACAGGCTGCTTGCTTACAAGGAAATGGAGGACTATGAAGATTTTTTTCCAGGATAGATGGCTAAAAAGAGGACGTGTCCTGGAGAAAGAGGACATCTGATTAAAAAATACATAAATAAAAACAGCATTAAATGCCCACTCCCCAGAAAGCATTCAAACCCCAGAGGGATAAGGACAGGAAATTAGGCTTGGGAGAGAGGAAAGAGCAGTTTGGATTATTTTTACGAATAAATTTTAAAAAATATTTTAAAAATTCACATTACCTGTAGAGCCAGTTTCTATCATTTTCAGTATTGGGGGCACTTTTAAACTCCAGGTTCCTGGGATCAGGGGCAAGCTGGAAGCCTTGCACCCCCTGAACTAACCTTCCACACCAACCAAAGTATTTGCTTACTCACGACTGAATACGGCTGTGCAGTGAGGAGAGAACTTCCTTCTGGGATGATTGGGGGGGGGGGCTGCACTCATTGGATCAGGACCCTTCTGGTGTCCTTGGATTGCTCTCAGCCTGCCCTTTCCAATGGACTATGGCATGTTTCTCTACTCGTGATTAAAGCCACAGTATAAATTACTTTCATTTTCCCATGCATTTTCTATGAATAATTTTGCTTCTCAGTTTTTTGGCCATAACTTTTGATAGGCTAGAGCTATTTCAAAACAGATTCAGCTCTTCAAGATGAATTCAACAACATATAATATGATCAGGTAGTGCGCACCATCGTGAAGTTGATTTTGGGGGGTCTCCAGGACCAAGATGTTGATCCCTCAGCCTTTGCAAACCTCCTTTTGGGTTTCTGCAACCTCTCTGGGGGTCATGACCCCCACTTTCAAGATCACTGATATAAAACAATTTATTTACTCTTTTATGCCATTTATACTCTACTTTTCTCAAAGGACACCCAAAGTGGATTATAAAATGAGAACAGTATCATAGGCTGCAATCCTAACTCCCCAATTAAGCTGGCATAAGATCCAGCACAAGTCCCATGCTGATCTGGGAGTGTCACAAAAGTACCATAACACACTTGTGCACCATTCCTATGGGAGGTTTAGGGTCGTGTACAGTCAGGGGCTTGCCTTCCTACATCATCACGGGAACAGAAAGACCAATGAATTGTAATAACCTAGGTTAGGACTGCGCCCATAAAGAATTAAAGCATAGCATGACATAGATATGTATATAAACTGACAATTTTAAAAAGTTTAAAAAATTAAGTTCAATGTAAGAAAAATCAGCATAAAACCAACCAGTATAAATCCCTCATAATATTATTTAATATATATATATATATATATATATATATATATATATACAGTGGTGCCTCACATAACAAATTTAATTCGTTCCAGAGGCATGTCTTTATGTGAAACATTCTTTACGTGAAGTGGTTTTTCCCATAGCAATTAATGGAAACTCAGACGATTGGTTCCACAACCCCAAAAATATTCAAATAAAAATATTAACTGGATGTGCAATGACTGTTCTAGTGGCTTCTGCTGGTGTTCTTTTTGCACTTTAGATTGTGAGCCCTTTTGGGACAGGGACCCATTAGCTATTAATTAGCTATTAATTTTTTCATTTTCTTGTAAACCACTTTGTGAACTTTTCAGTTGAAAAGTATATAAATACTGTAGATAGATAGATGTAAAAATGATGACAGAACACTGGGATTGAATTCAAAACGTACATTCAGTGTACATGATCTTATCAAGTCTACTTAGGCTGCAGTCCTAAAGATACTTTCCTGGGAGTAAGACCCATTTAACACAATGGGGCTTACTTCTGGGTAGACACGGTTAGAAGGCTGCAATCCAAGACACCTTCAAAGTGTCTCCCCACTTTCTCCTTCTCTCCATCCTGAGCCTCTCTCTCCCCTTCTCCCTTCTGGCTAGCCCTGAGCTGCTTCCCTCTTCTCCACTGCTCTTCTCTCCCTCTGCCCAGCGGACACCCACCCACAGGAGTAACAGCATGGAAGTGTTGCTTTCACTATGGGCAGGTGCGCTAGGCAGCCCTGATGCTTTTTAAACAGGCTGCCGGCCAGCGCGTCTGCCCCAACTGCCAACAAATGTTGTTCTTTACGTGAAGCACAGTTTGTTACGTGAAGCAGAATCATAGAGAAATTTTTGTTTGTTATGTGAAACATACTTTATGTGAGGCGCCACTGTGTGTGTATATATATATATATATATATACACACACACACACACATATATATATATATATATATATACACACACACACACACACACACACACACACACACACACACACACACATATATATATATATATATATATATATATATATATATATATATATATATATATATATATATATATATAATATAGAACACCAGTAAAACTCATCCATAAAATCTCACAGAACAATTTTTTTGTCTGGTCAGACGGTGTTGAACCTGCATAGTGACTAATGTGCTGTACTAGTGATATACTAGTTGCACTGTTTGACCACTCTAGAGTACCATTAATCAGTGTACAGATGTACATGAAGTGATGTCTGGTGGCCCAGCAATGAGACCCAGGAATGTGACACAATAAAGAGCAGTAGGAAGTTCAGTGTGCAGAGCTGCAAAGAATGCTTTCCCATGCACACACTGAACCTTTTACTGGCATAATATCTGGCCTCCCAAAATGATGTCACCAGTTATTTCTGGTGACACTTTGAGCAGATGAACCACGTGAAGTGGTACAGTGGAGGACAAATGAGAAACACAGCTCTAGGGTTTTTATGGTGCTACCCATTATGGCTTTTTGTTTGCATCACTGTGTCATTCACAGCTGATAGAACAGAAGTTTCTGTAGCCTGAAGCAGAGTAATCTCTTTGTGATCTCTTGAGCTGGATCATGCGATTAGACTGCTCCTATTTGCTTGGCAGTGAATCCCCAGGGGAGTGGTTCATTGGCTTGGCACCAAAGGTTTACTCAGAGGAACATGAACTCTCAGAAAAAGGTCTGGCTTAGTTTTCTGTAGGTTTGGCCTGAAAGCTAAAAATGACATTTGCATGAAATTATAGCTAAATGACGTGCCCTTATTCACATGGATTTGCAAGTACAGTACTTAAAAAAATACTTCCACTGAAGCCCCACAAGGGTGAGGCAAAATGTATGTGGTGGGAAAGAATCCACAATTTTCTCTTCACATCCAAAATACCTCAATAATTTATACCAGGGGTGCCTAAACCCTGACCCTGGGGCCAAATGTGGCTGACAACAAGTCTCTATATGGCCTATAGCAAGTTCCATGGGCAAACTCTATAATCTTTTGGAGGCAAGGGGAGCTCTGTTCCCCACATCTCTGGAGGGGGTTCTGAGGGCTGGGGAGGCTGTATGTGGCTCCTCTTTGTGTGTAATATCTTCTTATAAGCTGGTTTGATTAGCCCTTGTGTGTTTATGAACCAGTTTGAATTCATGTCTTTACTTATAAATTCTCTCTCTTAATATATTCATTTATATAAATTTATTCAAATTTGAAATGTAAATCATTTTTTCCCTGGCCCCTGACACAGAGTCAGAAAGATGATGTGACCCTCTAGGCTAAAAGGTTTGGAGCTCTTTGGACTTCTTTGTTTCTCATGGTGGTTCACTGGTATTCCATAATACTAGATGTGACGGTCATGCTGTGAAGGATTCCACCTTGAAAGGGAAAGTTTCGACAAACTACCTGTACAACAATGTAGACTAGCCTGCACTCCAGGCATAAACAGTCTATACTCACTGGCTGCTGGACCTCACAAAAGGATTTCCCGTACTGTATTTGCTGTATGCTAAATAAATAAACCCCTGATCTATAGCAAACCTAAAATTGTGTCATGATGTTCAAACATAATTCCTGTAGGAGAAAACAGCACACGTAAAACTACAATAACAGCTTAAAACTAAATACCACCACCCCAGAGATTCACCACCAGAGTGCACACTGCATCCTGCAGAGAAGCAGTCTCTGAGGTCTCCACATTTGTTCTCTTTTCAGTGGTAAACCTTAAATGCCTGAATGAGTCTACTTGCACCTGCAATTTTGCTGATGAATGTCTGAATGTACTAGGAAGGCAGATTGAGGCCAGGAAGCGGGATAGGATATTGGCAGTGCTGCAACTAGGATACTCCCTGTTCCAAAAACATATTCTCAGCCACGTTTTCCACATTTTTGCTTCCAACTCAGCTTTCTCTACTCTCTCCACTCACTAATCCAGAATGCTTTTTTAACTCATGGACTAGCTGATGGACTAGCTTTTGCAGTTAACTCAGTGATTTCCAACCAGTGTGCCATGACCCACTGATGTGGTGCGAGTGGTCCACAAGTGTGCTATGGGAGTTTTGCAAATTTATTTATTTATTAAATAAATATCATTTAATAATAGGGTCATTGAGGGATGTAAACCCTCCTCAGTAGCATGGTGTCAATTGTCCAAAGTTTGATGGTGTGCCTTGACAATTTTAGCACCTGGTTGATGTGCCATGAGAGAAAAAAGACTGAAAATCACTGAGTTAACTGATCATCTGGTTATGAAGTCCATTCATATGACTACAGAACATACATCTCCACATCAGATGTCTGTTTCCATTGTGAATGCCCATGCATTAACTGGGTTACAGGGCTTAAGCATAGCCTTGAAGTGATTAAAAATTCAAGTGATGATGTTCCTCTGCCATCCCATCAGAGGCATGTCCAAGCCAAGCTTCAGTTCAGGAAATGGTGGAAGGCAATATATTTTCAGCCACAGTAAACCACCATGAGAAACAAAGAAGTCCAGAGCACTCAGCCCAACTGGCAACTCCTTGACTCACTACTAATTATTTACATCTCACAGATGTCACTGGAACAATTTAAGAAGAGCAACGTAAGAGCCCTGTGAGTACCGGAAAGATCTCCTCCTCTTTGGATAGATGGAAGCAACCATTTCCTTCCATTTCTGAGAATATCATGTAAAAAAAATACATCAATCCACCCGCCTCTCAAATGAGTTGTCATAAAAAAATTATAGTTTTAATTATCTTATGTAGATACTGTACTTTCATGTTTGATATTTGAGTGTGTGCCAGCTGATGGAGGAAAAGATGAGAGACTGAGGCTATATGTAATTCCTCTTTGGTGACAGATTTTTTTCTGCTATGGCTCACTCAGTGTTAGTATTATTTAGCACGGTTATAATTAGACTTGCAATTACTAATAATATCCATCTTTCACGCCATCTAGACTCAAAACTCTGTTCAGCTGTTCCAGGCAGCATGGTTTCAATCACCAAGCGCCTAGCCAGACTTCTTGCATTGAGTGAGTCACTACAAACAAGCATGTATCAATTCCCAAATTAAATATATCCATAAAGAATGAATTAATTATTCATAGGCACCAACCAGTCTCCTCCTGTGAAAATCAGAAACATCCTGGAAATTCTGCAACATATCAATCTGATTTGCACTCCAAGGTCTCTTTCCCTTGCAGGGAGAAACAGATCCGTTGTCTCTGTTATGAACAATAGTTCTGTTCACCCGTTCTCTAAGAAACAATTTTTTCTAGACACAAACAGAGCAATCCTGTACAGGTTTACTCTGAAACCCATACAGGTTTACCCAATCCTATCCAACTTTCAATACTGAGAGCTTTGCTGTCCCTGAAATGGCTCTGAAAGTGAAGAGGGGACAGCTTGCATTGAGGTGCCATTAAAAATGTAGCATTTTGACCTCCTTATAGCTATGCCACTGAACATGATGGGGTTTATTTCTCATTAAACCTGCACTGTCCTAAATGGCCAATCACAGCTTGCCACATTTTATTTAAAAAAAAATTTAAAATGTTTTTCAGAAAGCAATATTTTATGGGAGGTTCATATTTTCCATCAACTTTATACAGTAAAATGAGTTATAAATACAGTCATGCTAACAATCCTATGCATGTTTATTCATGTTAACCCAATGAGTTCAGGTAGGCTTAATCCCAGGCATGTGTGTGCATAGGATTGCAACCTAAGGTGAATGCCTTTTAGAATTTTCAAAAGACCATGTCATTATCTTTTATCCTTTAATCCCTTAATTAGTTTAAAACTACTCAGAAATGGGAAATGTGATAGTACAATTTGTCTAAATTTGTACAGCCTACTTGGGATTGCAGTGGTTCACCTGTTTTGCCTCTTGGCATGCTCACAACATTCAGGTCCAATCTGACATTCCTGCCCTATTCCACCCTCCACCACCATGATCAGGACTTCATGTGGCTTCCTGTGTTCAACTCCACATGCTGCCAGAATATGTTTTAAGATTGCCACAAGGAAATCAACAGTGGTGGATCACTAGTAACGTTAGGGCAATCCTAAAGGATTGAGCTGCCAGAGACTCCTCTAAAGGAAATCACCTCTTTGGGAGCAAAAGAGTGGACTGGTTTTCATCTACCAATGGATCTGTATCCATTTTGTACAGATTATCTCTTTTTCTTTTTAATAATTAAAACTTCCGAGGAATTTTCACCACTGAAAAGTGTGTTGGCAATGCAAATTCTAGTTCCTAATTCTTCACTCTCTTTTTTTCAACACTTGTAAGCACCTTTAAATGTCTTCACAACCATTTCCTCTCCCCACCCCCCAACAACTTATAGCTTTCCATTCTTTTTCAGCCAAGCTGTATAACTCTCAATACCTATTGGTTGCGCACTGGATAATGACAAATGTGGATCACAGGCATTCTGTATTGAACTCATGCAGAAAATAAGCAGAATGAGCATCTGGGATGAGCAGGTAGTATTTAATAATACCAGACAGTTCCTTGCTGTTGGAGAATTTACTAATTTATTAATCAGCCTTCCGTGTTATAGCAGCAGCTGCCAATTAGAAATGTCATATCTTGGCAAGATGCTCCGCAATCCTAATGAGAATTACCTGCAAGTAAGCACCAATGGAGCTTACTTTGGAGTAGACAAGCATAGGCGCTCCTCCAAGGAAAGGTGAAGACAAGGGTGGTGGTGTTCCATTCTGGGTCATGTTTTTCTTCAACTCAAAGGAGACGAAAGACTGAACTCTAGGTAGCATCTTTTGTCGCCTCCAAGGATCTTTCATCTCCAGAATTTCATCTGGTGAGGCAGTGGGCTGATGCCTCTTTGGTAGTGATTCACCTAAAGCAGAAGAAGTACAACCCAGAACTCTATCTGATGCTACCTCAAAATGCCTCTGCCATCTCGGTCTTGCTGCCATTTTTCATAAGCAGGTCATCACACTCTTGTTTCAGGTCACACACTCTTCACACAAACACAAACTCATACACACAGTCATCACACTCTTGCTACAGCTGTGGAAGGAAGGGATTTTTGGTGTGACTGAAAGGGTCTGCATAAATGATGGTTCAAAAAATCAAACTGGAAATCCTGCACTTCCACATTTGGGGGAAAAACTGCACTAGAAACAATAGAAAGAGGTGGAAGATCTGATTTTCACTCACTTTTAGTGTGAAGAAAGGAGATCAGTGTAGCTCATGTCCAGATAGGGCTAGAGTGAGGCAGTGATAGTGACAGATTAAGAGTGAAGGGTACCCTAAGCCTGCTATCTTCTCACTCCTCTGCAATTGACTGCTGATCCAACCTACTCTACTTAATCCCATCTAAATGTATTCATTAGAAAATGTCTCATCAAAACTTTTTTTAACCTGAGGTGTCCTTGTGCCCAATCCACAGATCTTGCTTGTGTTATTTATATTTAATTTTCTGTCATCATGGAACTCAACATAGGGGTCCCAGAGGTTCTCCTCTCCCCTTGGCCAGACACAGAGACACAGACCTACTTGACTTAGGGTGCAATCCTAAGCATGTCTACTCAGAAGTAAGTCCCATTCGGTTACTCAGAAGTAAGTCCCATGGGACTTACTCTCAGGAAAGTGTGTGTAGGATTGCAGCCTAAGCAACATTGCTATAGTGCCTCTCTCTCTCTCTCTCTCTCTCTCTCTATCTATCTATCTGTCAACAGACAATGGTATATAAACCAGATTACAATATAACTTTTATGAGCACACAGAACCAAGTGGCAACCTACTTGTGGCAGTCAATTCCTCTGTCTAATAATTTTTACCAAGCAGACATGAAATTAGAAAGGAATTATTGCTATCTATAACAAATTTCATCAAGTTGAATGATTAAAAAAATCCAGCTAAAAATGAATCATTTCCCATTACCTACAAGGCAGACCATTAACATCCATTATCACTTATGATGGACATTTCTGTTTTTGAATGTAAAGCTTTAAAACCTGGGCAAAAAGTCCAATTTGCATTCTTATCATTATCTAGACTTCTGCTTTCCATATTGCTGGTGAGCCACATTCATTTCTGTACCAACATATGGATAATTAAGACAGGAACAATCTAATGAGATTTTAAAATCACATCAGAGTCTCAAGATCCCTTAAACAGTAGAAGAATATCGCCAGTGAAACATCATTAATTAAAAAGAAGCCTAGCTACCAAAACATAAAGTGAAAATGAATTTTGGAAGATTTACAACCCATTCCTATCATCGTGGTGCACCATCAAACTGCAAATTAAGTCGGTGCACCAGGCATTATACTCAGTCTGTGCAGAACTGCTGCTGATACAAATGCCACACACTGCCAGCTGCCAGTTACTAGCTGCTGGCAGGTTTTTGCCACAGGAGGATCAGGGTGGTTTGGGGGCAGATTGTAGCAGCACCCGGGTCTCCCAAACCCCCAGCCTGAACCATACACATCTCCCTTGGATATGGTGGTAGGTGTGAGATGGTGGTGACCAGGAAAGTAGGTTAAGTGGTTCATTCCTTACCTCCCCAAACAGTGCGCATTCAGTGGACACCCAGACTCAGCATTTGTACTCTATTGTGTATACCTGTCTACCTTTCAAAATTATTTGTTTTCCTTTAAGTTATGGCACAACTTTCCAGCACTGAGTTAAGGGCACTGCAGCTCTGAGACAAGGGAACAAATGTTTCCATATCTTGAGGAGTTCTCCATTACTGCCACCAAGTTGCAGGAAGCAGCAAATGCCCCACTGGCACATCTGTGTCAGTGTGGGGAAGTTGGTTAGGATTTGGGATTTGATTATTTATAATTATTTATTTATCTTGGATTTCACTTTTGAATGTGACATCACTTCTGGTGGGTTACAGGTAGGCTGTCATTCTAATAAGGGAGTGCTGGTGCTAAAAGTTTTGAGAACTACTCCTATGCAAGGTATTGATTAGCACTGAAAATGTATTGCCCATAAATTGCCTGGCATCCAGACTTCAGGTGCAATTCTAACCAATTTCACCAGCAAACTCACCCACTCCCTGTTTCTGTGGTGCTGTTATGGGGACTCTAGTATGTCTATATACTGGCCTAACCACCAGAGGTTGCACAGAAGCGCCTTCCAGCACTTTTGCAACACATCCGGGCCAGCACTGGGCATGTACTGGGACTTATGCCAGCTTAACTGGAAGTTAGGTTTGTGGCATGAGTCTCACATCATTATCAGATGAAGCTGTTAGGGTGGGGATGTAAGAATCATCACACCTTAAGTGGCTTAGCAACATTGCCAGGTAGGTTTCCCAACTCTAACGGAAGCTATACCTTGAGCTTTTATTTTTTCCAGCCTGACATTAAGTTGGCAGGTCCTGGAGGCCTTGTTAAAATTTCCAAGATTATTTTCAGTTATCACCAAGAGAACGCTGATGATTCCTTCCCAACCTGGAGGATTAGAAACCTTTTTGCCAGGTGGGTGAAGCTGCTGCCAGACTTAGACTGTAGGTCCAATCCTATTCAACTTTCAAGTGCTGGTACAGCTAGACCAACAGAGTATGTGCTGCATCCTAATTTGGGGGACAATCACAAAGATCCTAAATCATGGCAACATTGTGGCTGCGTCAGTGCTGGAAATTTGGATAAGATTGGATCCTAAGTGTAGAACCTCAGTTGTGCAGGTGTAATGGATAGATACTCCCCATGTACACCAGAACCAAGAAGTAGCATGAGAAGTGAGGGTGGAAAGGCTACTGCTTTCGGACAGGTATTTAAAAATGAGATGTTAGGGGCTAAAGACAGATTTCCCCATTTTCTCAGTGATCAGAGTGAATCAGGAGCTATAAAAAGATAATGTGCCAAGATGGTGCCTCTGCTTTCCCCTATATCTAAAGCCCCCTCAGAAGGCACAGACAACGTCAAGGCCCATTGTTGGAACCCTGGATTGCCACAAAAGCTATGTAGAAACACAAGTGAAGCTTAGGTACTATATAGATTATATATAAGGCAGATAATTGTATGGCACCAAGGAAAGAGAGAAATATCGGGGTGCACATAGAAAAGAAAGGGGGAGGAGGAGAGAATTAAAGTCAGGATGAACAAGACTGACGTTGAAATGTTGGCTGAGGTGCTTTATCATCAGGTTGGATCATTACTGGAAGTGCCGCAAGGAAAAGGCAGGGATATCAAGATGACAGATCTTATCTTCCCTCAGGCCTGAGAGAAGAACATTCTGTTTCACAAGATCCAGCTGAACATTTTTTGCAGCAGCTGTCACAGAAGCAGCTTTGTCTTCCTGTTTAGAGCCGAGTTCTCCTTATTGACAAAGATTCAGTCTCACACTGTATTTTTTTTTCCTACAGACGCTATCCTGTGGAGTCGGAATTTCTCCTAGATGTTATCTGATGATTTTAAGGAAAAACGGATCAGGGAACCAAACATTAGACAGTCTTGATCTACAAAGATAAACTGTTTGATTAATGTACTCATTTTTTATTTTTGAAATATATATAGGCTGCAATCCTAACCAAACCTTCCTGGAAGTTATTACTGTTGAATACAATGGGACTTACTTCTGAGTAGACATGCTTAGGATTGCACTATTTGCCTATTTTTCCACTCCTTCAGGAGCATCCGGGGCGGCTAAGAACAAATATGTGAAATCAGACAACTCAGCTAATGCCATTTAAAAATAATAAAATAATATTTAGAAAATCTTGAAAGTACTTCACATCTAAAATATGAATAATAGCTGTTTTTAAAAAGACAACTTCATAAGCAGAAGGTTAGCTGAAATAAAAGAGTCTTAACGTTCTCTAAAAACCACCAGAAAGGAAGTCATCTGTATTTCCTGAGGGAAAGAGTTCCATAAATAAGGTGCCACTTTCCAGAAGACCTCGTCTTTCATTTCTGCTGTCATACTTCATTGGAAGGGTTTCACTAAAAGCAAGTGAAATGTGTGGGCAGATACATAAGGAAGAATATAGTTCTGCAAGCATCCATGTTCATGTAGGGCCTTTAGGGTGCAATCCTAACATAGGCCGGCACAACTCATCGGTTGTCCCATTCCCGAGGTGATATAGGGAGGCAAGTGCATGTCTGTGCACTGGCCTAATCCTTCCCCATGAGTGGCACAGAAGTGTCTTACGGCACTTTTGTGACACCCTCAAGTCAGCACAGGACATATGCCGAGGCCTAGGCTGGCATAACTGAAGATTAGGATATCAGCTTAAAAGTAATAACAAGTAGCTTGAACTAGACCCAGAAGCATACTGACAACCAGTGCAGTTGGTAAACCACGGAAATAATGTAAACAGACAAATGGACCCCACGTAGCATCCAGGCTTCCATATTTGGTAATATTTATCTTCTAGAACCTTCTAGATAATTTTCCCACCTAAGGCACATTACAATAAACCAGGTCAGGGCCACATCTGCTTTCCTCAAAAAACAGGTACAAGCAGTGCCGGATTTATGTATAAGCTAAACAAGCTATAGCATAGGACCCCACTCTCTTGGTACCCCCCAAAAAATTGGCTGTACATACCAATTACTTTGATAAAATACATATTTTGTTATGTGGAACTCCCTGCCACAGGATGTGGCAACTTTTTGTTATGTGCAAATGGCTTTAGATACCAACACCTGGTTCTGCAGGTCAAAGTTGAATCCAGAGCCACTTGTAGATTGCAATCCTGGTTGTTTAAGAAAGTGGTCTCCAAATGATGGTTTGATGTATGCCAAAAACTAAATCCATCATCCTACAGAACAGTGCTTTCCATTCTGCATCACAGACACTTATCTTTCAATCTGACCTGCTCAGAAAATCATGCTGGGCAGAATTGTCTGGTTATTCCAGTACCAATTTCATATCTGACACTGGATTTAAATGGCAATTATGTTTTCATCATTTTGCGAGAACATGCTTAAACCTCTACTATTCATCTTTTTGCAATAATCCCAGGTCAAGAACAATATTCCTATAACAAGTATCTGGAGCATAATCTGTAGTTTCCAAAGATCTGATTTAATCTGACCAGGCCCAGACGCTCTGAAAAACCAGAGGACCAATCAGGAACAATTCCAATTTATTTAAAACATGGGGGAAAATATGCTGACACAGGGTCATAAAAGCACAACAACTTCAAATTGAAAATTCTGCCTCCTTTATGTTACTGCCTGATAAAAGATAGCATCTAATTTGATTGAGGAATGGATTTGCTTACTGGAGCAATATAGAAGAATATATCTTCCATAAGTCCAAGAAAAGTCTGTTCATAGCAACTGAACAGAGCTCTTGGTACACATCACATACACAAAATGAACTGAAAAATGTGTGAAAGCTTCCCAGGACATTATTGATGGTCTTCTAATCAGCCATTTATTCTTCATGGTGATGCAGGCATAAAACCTTAGGGTGCGGTAGTATATAGGAAAAAGAAACTTGGAGAAGATAACTTACTAGTAGTGAATCTCACCATTCCACACATCAGTTGGTGTTCTTGACACTAAAATGAACCATTACTGAACAATTTACTAATTATTTTTATGGAGCCAAGTGCCAGATGTAAACTGATAATAACATACCAATGCAGGCCTCCGTCAGTCTTAGAAGACTATGGTATCGTGCTTGGCGCTGCATAAGCTGCATGCAAAGCATGAAAGCCTGGGTTGGATTGTTATGGAGGATAGGCTGTTACCCAAGCAGTAAATCCCCCCTCTCCACGACACTGAATTAGTCCAATGGAAAGGCAGAGCCAATATGATGGATCCAGCTGGCGTCGCAGAGCTGGGCTAAGGACAGGAGCTCACCCTGTCTTGTGGGGCCGACCCGGGTCTTGAACCCTGGCCTGCTGGTTAACAGGCACAGCGTCTTTACCGCTTGCGCCACCCACAGCCCTCATAACATACCAATATACATGCATTAACAACTGATTACAGTATCTTCATTCAAGAAAAAGTAATATGGTATCTGCGTTCAAGAATCTGTATCTGCATTCAAGAAAAAGATGCTTTATATTGCTTTCTTGCAGTATTTGACTGAGAGGCGATTCTAATGAGAGCAGTGAAATCAGTGGTTACTGTGACTCAAACAGCTCCTTTTCATGCCAATGGGTTCCACTAAGTATAGGCAACATGGCCTCCCACCAGAAAGCCTGCTAAATTACATTGCATGAGATCAACCACCATTGCCTCTGCTCTAGACCATCACCAAAGACCAAGAGATAGGTGGTCATCTACTAACAAAGACAAATGGAAGGAGATACCAGCTAATATTGCCCAGAAGTGTTGAATTCTTGTTGCACAGACATTATGTGATAAATTGTTTCATTCTGGATTTGATAGAATTTAGGCCCAATCCTATCCAACTTTCCAGCACTGGTGTAACCATGCAAAGGGGGATGGTGATGGGGGTAGTCTGAGAAGACTTCTCAAGGTAAAGAGAAGGCTTCTTTGCATATTTCAAACATGCATTAGCACTGCAACATTGGATAGGATTAGTCCAGGATTAGTCCCACAAAGAAATGAAACTTGTGCCATTGTGTGCAGTGGGAGTAAGTACAGTAGAGTTCAGTTCCGGAACCCCTACTGAATACAAAATCAGTGGAAAAATCACTTTAAAGATCAACTTCCAGGTGTCTTGCTCTCCTGCTGTCCCCCAAAAAGCATTGGCATAGACACATTCAGCCACTGGATGGGGTAAATAATGGAATCTAATTGGATGGAATGATAATTAATTAACAGCACAAAGGTAGAAAATTTGATTTTGGTGTTTTATTTTTTCCTTGTTTGAAGTCATTTAAAATGGATCTTGGTTTCAATCGTGAGTTAAATCAGAGGATACCAAACTAGTGGATACCGAGGTCCTACCTGCTCTATGTACAGCTATTTGGAAACTATTATTACCAGTAGGCCTGTAGAATTGGTTTATATAGATTTCCTGTCATTAGAAGCATATATAGTATTGAAGATCTCGTAGAAATATATTGGAACTGACCTCTTCATAAGATTTAATCAGATACATCCAACAAAAGATCAGACAGCAAATATGTAGCTAAGGTATAATGGGATATGCACCTCTCTTTTATTCATTTTTCTATCTGCAGTCACACAGACTGAGCCCAACATGTAAATTTGTTATTAAAAGAAATGTTGAAACTAGCTGCAAAAAAAAAAAATCTAGAATTATACCATATCATCTTCAAGGGGATTCATTAACAGAACAATTGAATAAGATGCTGATGAACATATTGAGGACCGCGGTAGAACTCCAAATTGAGTCAAGAATGCCACATGCATACAAGAAAATGTCACTAAAACGCCCCTAGAGTTATATCCCAATCTTTAATTTGGTAAGGGATCCTGCCTTTCCATTAATCTTTGTTTCATATTTCAGATGATGGAGATGCACTGGAAACACGTTGTCCAACTGTGACAAAGATGAAGGAGCATTTGCAAGAAGCTTATAGATTGGCTACGGCGACTGCTCAGAAAAATACAGATATAAATATGCAATGCCATGACATTACTGAGCGTTCCTATGAATTGTTATCTGGTTGTCAGAGTTCTGTTAAGAAATTTAACTATGGTGGAAAAATACAAGACAGCAGGCAGACATATCATCATTCAAAAAATGAATTCTGCTTGTGCATGAAATTAACTGTTAGCCTTAGAACCAGTTAAAATCCAACATAGAAATCATCCATTGCTAGATGGTACTGTTGGCAAAGTGAATAATAAAAGGTTGGAGAGTCAAAAGAACTGTACATTTGGATGTTATTTGATATAATTGAGCTTTCAATAAGTTAACAGTGAGCAAGAGTATTCCAAATCTGAATAGAATAAGGCAGATGAAGAGGATTTGATACTCTTTTGCAAATGGTTTGAGTCAGAAAGGAATAATGTACCTCCTGACACTGTTGAATGTTCATCTCCACATGAATCAGTAAATGATATGTAACTATTGGAGAAAACTCTTTAGATTAAAAGTTTTAATACTAATGCACCTAATGCATTGAAAACTCTAGGAAGAGAAACACACTGTACTCTATGCATTTACAGAATCTTCCCTGAATGGTTAATTTCTCTGTCTTCATGGCTTTTGTCTACAGACAACCGGAATTGGAGACTCCAGTTTCACCACTATCTAGTGAATTTTATCGCCCGCAAAAAAAAAAATATTTGCTGTTTACTGTATAATGATTAAAAAACATTTCTGCCTGTTTTTGCAATCCTCTCCAATGCAGGGTTTAGCAAATAATTTAATCCTTAAATTATTCAAACATAAAGATAGTAACAGTAATTATCAGAACTTTAAATGAGATTTTTTTGTCACTAAGGATTTGCATGTTTGTGTCTTTATAGAAAACAAGCTAGTTATAAATGAGAACAATATCACAAATGACAACAAAAACTAGTTACAGCAGTGGTTCCAAGTCTTTTAAACACTGGAACCCACTTTTAAAGATAACACTCTCATTGGGACCCACCCAGCTTTATGAGACAATGTCTACTCCAAAGTAAGCCCCATGGAACTCACTCCCAGGAAAGTGTCTTTAGGATTGCAGGCTAAAATAAAAGTTTAACTTTGCAAGCCACTCAAGCTTCTGTTGTTATCATTTAGAGCACAAACCTAACCATGTCTATTCAAAAGTAAGCCCCATTGTATTCAATGGGTCATACTCCCAGGAAAATGTCTTTAGGATTGTAGCACAGGTGGGCTCCAGCCAGTTCGCAACTGGTAGTTAATTTGGGCCCAATCCTAGTGAACCGTTAGTTAGCGCTAGGATGGGAACCACCTGGCTGCCACCAAATTTGCAACTCGCTGAGGTGAGCGAGTGAGCAGGGATTCAAATTCCGCACCACCTCACCTCAGCTCTCCTCCCACCTGTGCACCACATGCTCCTCTCCTCTCCCCTCACCTCTCCCCTTGTGGGGGCTCCTCCATGCCGCCCCCCTCCTTTCCTTCCTTGCTCCTCCTTCCTTTCCTTTTTTAAAAATAGACCATGTGCTGTGGCCATCATTCAAACAGGCTCCCATTAAGTGCATATATTCCCCCAAGCCTGAAATAGTAGGTGTCCAAAACATTATATAAATGCTCCAAAACTGTATACTTTCAAGTTTCAAGTGAGGGTGAGATGCATTTTCTGCCCTGAAGCGTTGGAGGGGGCTGTTAAGGAAGCCTCTCTCTGCTGAACATCTTATTTTAATTAAAAATCTTATTTCTAGCAAGTTTTGAGGAGGTATTTTCATGTGTGTCTTCATTGTCCTCCTTATCCTTATGAGCAGGCAGAAGGCAGCCTTCTCATAAATTTTATTTTTTCCCAGGAGCACATTTTCCCCAGGACATGTCCTCTTTTACTCTTGTGCCTGGGAAAAAGTCTTCATGGTCCTCCTTATCCTTATGAGCAGGCAGCAGCATGATGATGTAGCCTTTTTGGTTCTGGAAAGAGATTTTGCACAGATGATTCCAGCCTTAGAAAGGCTGGCTGTGTAGTTTTTGGGTAACTTAAACATGTGTGGGTTTTGGTTCTAGAAAAAGGTCTTGCACAAGGGATGCCAGCCTATGCAATCTTATGCATCAAATCAGAAGTAAGCCCCTGAGTTCAGTGTAATTTATTCCTATGCATTGCTCCTGTGCAATCCTATGCATTACCCAGAAGTAAACCCATTGAGTTCAGTGTGATTTATTCCTGCATGCATAGGAATAAATTACACTGAACTCGGGGTTACTACTTATTGATGCAGTCACACGTGATACAAATTTTTTTGGTAAACTACCCTACAATCCAGAGTAACTACAGGAGCACGTAAGAGACAGTACGTGTACCCGTAGTTACTGCATAGTGAAAACCTATGGGAAATTCATATTGCAATCCAGAGCAAATTGTTCTTACACCGGAGCAAGGACTCCCCGTAGTTACTCTGGATTGCGCCCTAAGGGTTAAAATGGTCATTAGAGCACAGAACCAGTTGTTAAAAAATTTGAAGCCCACCACTGGATTGTAGCCTTAGGCTGCAATCCAGAGCAAATTCAGCCTGCTCTGACCTAACTGCACTCTCCTAACTATTCTGTATCCAGAGCAGAAAGTTATGCTGAATCCAGAGAGTCAGGAAGCCTGGGCTGCCCTAACTGCTCCAGAGCATGCTAAGTAATTGACACAAGGGGAAGACTTGCTCCTGAGGAGACACCCCTCAGATCACATTGAACAAGGAACAGCTGTGGTGCCTACAGTGGTGACATGACTCTGCACATCACCTGGTGCGGAAGTCTGTGCGTCATCCCTGGGATGCGCACCCCCCCCTACCTGGACTGCGCAGTCACCAAAGTTGGCGCCTGCGCAGTTGTTTCTGAAGCCAGGTGGCTGCGCAAGAGTACTGCGCAGGCACCATCTCTGACACCTGCGCAGTACTTTTCTGAAGCCTTTCGGCTTCGGGGGAGACTGTGCAGGCGTCAGAGTTGGTGCCTGTGCAGTACTCTTTCTGAAGCCATTCGGCTGCCGCTCCGCCTCCTGAGTGAGGCCGAACGGCTGTGCAGAGGCGCGGACTTTCTCTGCTCTAAGGAAGTCTCCTCTGAAGCTGTTCGGCATGCTCAGTGTGTTTCTGCACAGTGCATCTCAGATGGCCGTTCAGGCCAGCTCCTCAGACAGGGCCTGCCAAAGGACAGTCAAACTCCTCCGGCACATCACCCCATACGGATCGCATCACCCAATGCAGCCCACACCAGCCGCACCAGTCTGGTGACGCCACTGGGTGCCTGCCTTATAAGGAGTCCCTGATGAGATGCCAGTACATTCTACAGTGAATACAAGGGGCTTCTTGGAGTGGCCTGCTGTATCCTGAGGTTTGTGGGCAGCCGGAGTTTGTTCCATATCCTGAGGCTGAGAGGAAGGGGTTGCAGCTAGGATGGCCAAGAACTCAGATTTTTGGTCAGCACTGCCATTCTTACTCGGGCCTTATCATGGACCCCTATGGGTCTACTCATTACTATACCTGCTCCTGAGGTGGTATAACTCTGAGGGCTGGAAGAGGGCATTTCTGCCTTGGAAACAGGCTTTGGATACAGAGTAACTGCTCTGCCCTAGGCAATGCTAAACATGCCCTCAAGTTGCCTCTCCTGAGCTGCTTAGGCTGCCCCAGTTAGGGCAGAGCAGGTCCACCTCTCTTAGGGCACCCTATCTTGCCTTGCTCTGCCCTAAGCCTCCTTCAGAGTAACTGGGCTGGAGCATCTTGCAGTTGCTCCAACCTAGTGTTAGATAGGGCAACCTAAGGGCTCTTATGTGGACAGATTAGTTGCTCTGGATTGGGCTGTTAGTATGATAGGAGGGACTGCTTTTTGGAGTATTTGTTGAGCTCTATATCAGTTCAGGACCCCTCTAATGATCTTGCATTCCCCTTTGCCTGGCTTTCCGTAGACCCAGGCACATTAGTCTATGTGCACATAGCATGTGCTGCCCTGTTTCAGTTTCTATAGGACTCCATACATGTTCCTTCACAGCTATCAGCTTCTGAGGCTCACAACCCACCAAAAAGATCTCAACCTGCTGGTGGATCCCAACCCACAGTCTGGGAATCACTGATTGAGGATAAGCCACAAGATGACGGCAAAAATAAGCATTCATAAACTTGAAAAAGTTTGCCAGCTATATGAGATCATGTGGCTTGAAAAATATTGTTTATATATCATTCCAAATTCACTAAAGAAAGGTGCAGAGCCAGTAAATCTTTGGCAACCAACTTTATTTCTCAAAGCAAGGGGGTGGAGACATCTGGAATTGATAGTTCTACTGTTTATTTCTTTCCACAACCATATGAATACCAACCCATTTTGTAAACCAAGACTTTCAACAGTCAGAAGATTCATCCAACTTATAATAAAGAGGACTGCTTAGTAATGACTGAGCTTATACAGCAGTATAAACAAATTGAGTAAATTTTAATTAACAAGAAGATACATGTTCTGCGCTTTGTTTCCTCTTCCACACTCCTCATCAAACAGTCTCCTTTGTGGATATAGTTCATATTTGACCTTGACTTTGAACTACAGGATGCATATTATCAACTGGAAATATTCTGCAGTAACCAGATACATCTTCAGAAAATTCTTTCCTAGCAGCCGATGCCAGGATTTAGACATAATTTCAACCTTGGGAAATATTTTCCCAGCGCTTTGCAACAGGTTATTGTTATTATATTCATTTATCTAGAGGTGGTCTCAAGGACCATATGTGTACACACATTCCTGCACTGAAAAGAGAGAGAGAGAGAGATCTTCCATGATTCAACTTCCTATGTTTGTTTATTTCCCACCTTTCTATGCTAAATCAGAAGCCCAAAGTGGCTTACAAAGTTTTTCATCCTTTTGTCTTCACAACAACCTTGTGAAGTAGGCAAGGCTGAAAGTGAATGACTATCCCAAGGTCACCCAGGAAGTTCATGGCTGAGGCGGGATTTGAACCTGGATCTTCCAGGACTCAGCCCAACTCCCTAACCACTATACCTTCCTGCCTGTGTTGAACTTTGTAATAACCTGGTTCAGAATATGGATTCATAACATCTACATCTCACCCTTTTAATTTCCAAAGTATTGCTTATATTTTGAAAATGGCTTCGCTCCCTGACTGTTTCATCATCACAGTGATGGAGGAAAGAGGAAGGAAGGGAAAAGAGAGGGAAGAGACTTATTGTTGAAGCTGGTGGTGATGGATTTAGAAATCACCAGGAATGCAACCTGGCCCATCTTGTGTATGTGGTACTGGTTTTGTCAGCCTTCAGCTACAGTCTGGTTTTAAGGGGTCCCTTGAACTTGGGGACTCCCCGCAAGCCATGGTTTTCCTTATGGTATTACAGCACAGTCCTAACCATTTTTCCAGTTCTGAGGTAAGGACAATGAAACTCTAAGATAGCGTTTCCTTACTGTGAGGAACATCTACGACTACCTCCCCCCAACTGCACAGACCCCACTGACATGGCTAAAAAGTCCCTTCATGGTCTGAGAGGTTTAATCCCTGTACAGTGTACATAGGCTTGAAAGTCGGTCAGGATTGTGTCCTTCCTTCCTTCTTTCTTGAAATTACTTGGTTTGGGTGGTAACAAGTGCCATAACATTTCAACAAGTAAAATGGGGACAGAGTGGTAGCGGTAAGGTGCTGATCTACTATTTTTGGATTGCCATCAGGACAGTTCAAATCCACATTTTACCAAGGATAAGACAATAAAGGAGTACTTTCCCTGAAAAAACATCAAAGTGTCTTGAAGTGCTCTATGGTTAACCATTTATTACTGCCTAAGCTTTGGTGGACTGCAGTCCACTTCATCAGGTTGTAGTCAATAAAAGCTCAGGATAAGAAAAATGAGTTAGGGTGCAATCCTAACGAATTTAGGCTAGCCTAACTCACCTGGCATATCTTTCTGTGGTGGTGTGGGGAGATCAGCGTATGTCTGTGCACTAGCCTAACCCCTCAGGAATGGGGCAAAAGTGGCTTAAGGCATTTTTGTGACACCCCCAGGTCAATACAGGACTTATACTGGGGCTTATTCTTGCCTAACAAGAAGTTAGGATTGCACCCTTGGTCTTTTAAGTTCCTTTTGCTACAACAGAGAAACACATCTATCCCTGTGGAGGTTGCTTTGTGTTCACTATTCTACTGGTTCCTTTTTATAATGGTGGCCTTCTTATTTTGATGAAATATCCTCTTTTTAAGAAAGTGACAAATATTAAGTATAAGGTCCCAGATGAGTTATTTTTACTCAAATAACTTTGGAGTTATTTTTACTTTAGAAACATAAAAAACATTTCGGTAGCCCTCTGCTCACATTTACAGATAGATACATAACAAATCGGTTGCCAGTTAATCATGACAGTTCTGCGGAAGAAAAATAGGTACTTGAAAGCAAGAGCTGGTAAAATCTTATTTCACACTCCAGTCACCAAGCAGCTGCTTAGCTATCTTCCACCGAAAACTTAACTTGTACTGCTCAGTTTCAAAGGGGGAGAAAAAACACAACAAAAAACATATGTCCCTAACCACTGAGTTAAAGAACCACTTCCATCAACTAAGCCACCAGAGAGGAGAGCTATATCTGAGATGAGTTGACATGTGTATATTATAGTAAAAGGTAATGGTGCACATACATACATCACACAAATGTCAGCTTTTTTCCTTCTTCTTCATGAGACAGGCCAGTGATTCAACAAGGATCTTTTTCTCTCCTCGCAAAATTATAATTTACACTTTATAGCTGTTTTGAAAGGCTTCCTTCCACTGAAGCTGAGTCACTCTTCTGCATTCCCTAAATCACTGAGGCAAAAATAAATTGGAAGTTGTCCCCCGATATGCTCCATTGTCTTTCTTTTAATGAGTGCATGTAACTTTTGATTTGAGGGTTGTCACGATTTAAATAGAAAAGCAAATAATATGCTATGCATTTAATCTGATCTCCAGAAAGCAACAGAAAAAAATATACAATGGAAAAGACCTGCAATGTACAATATTTGTGTTTTACATTTGTATGGCTACAATCCTAATCCCCAGTTAGGCCGACATAAACCCCAGCATAAGTCCTGTGCTGACCTGGGAGTGTCACAAAACTGCTGTAAGAAACTTTGACACCACTCCTTGGGGAGAGTTAGGCCAGCGCACAAGCACACACTTGCCTCCCTACATCTCCACGAGAATGGGAAGACCAATGAGTTATGCCAGCCTTGATTAGGATTGATCCTTAAGTCTCCTCCATTAGGTTCAAGATGATGACTTAACAAAAACAACCCTCTGAGTTTCATGGCTAAGAAAGTTTTTGAATTCATATCTTCCTTGGCCACAAACCAATATTCTTTCCCCTATACTAGGGTAACTTGGTTAGGGCTTTGGTCTGAGTGCAGCCAATGTTCAATGTACCTACCTATCCATTGGCTGACAAACTGATTCATAAGGCATTTAGGGGACAATCCAGTGTGAATCTTGTATTGATGGAACTGGGTTATTGATGTATTGATGCATCTGTTGCCTCTCCATCAAGGCATTGTGCACAATGAAGAAGTCACCAGCATACCCCTTTTCATCCCAAGGAACTTCTCAAGGAGGTATATTGGTGGCAGGGTGGGCTGTGTATAGGGTAGAAAATTGAGAGGTTATTTGGGGGAAGAACCAGAAGGCATGTTAGGAGATGAAGAGGTGGATTTTTAGATTGTCAATATTAGCCAATAGCCAATAAATCATTAGCCAATAGCCAATAAATTTTTCATTCCCTTTGTAAACTGCTTTGTGAACTTTTAAGTTGAAAAGCAGTAGATAAAAACTGTAGATAAATTCTGTAGCTAGCTAGATAGATAGATCCTGTAGTAGTCATGTACAGTTGATCTTATCCTTCATACTTTGGCCTGTTCACCCCTGGACATATTTGGACTTACATGGCTTTATGGCTGGCAGAGGTCTGAGGAAGCCCGTAGGACATCACGGTTCCTACACAGAGATAAAGGGAAACTATTTTCCCTTACCTCTGACAAGCCTCCTGATCAGCCCATAGCAAGGGTGACCATATAACAAGATTTTTCTGGATTTGTCCTCTTTTTTAGTCTTCTGTCCAGATGTCCTCCAAAAGGGCTTCATTATCCTGCATTTTGGCTTCATTTTGGAACTTTAAAATGGTATTCAGTACCCCATCATGTCATATGTCGTTGGATTCATACTGAAGAAAAGACTCCAATTCAAAAATTGGTTTTGAAATATTTCCTTCCTATAAAAAGTTATGGCCAAAAAACTAAAAATCAAAAATATGCATTGAGCTCTCTGGGAAAGTGAAAGTGCCCAATATCGCGACTTTACTCATGAGAGGCAAATGTGCCAATGTCCGCCAGAAAGGCCAGGCTGAGAGGAATCCAAGATCTTGTCTTCCTTTTGAGGTTTGGGCATCTGGTCACCCTGCCCCAGAACATGGAGTACATTTATCTATGCCACACCTTCATAATAAGTTTCAAGGATAGGACTAGGCTGTTGCTGTTGCACTGTCCAATTGGCTGCTTTCCAGAACAATTATCTATAGCTTCAGTAGAAAAATAGTGAATAAGAATGATATGAAGAATGATGGCTCTTACTACTTGGAGCTCTGTAAGATCTTACCGGATGGGCTAGCCCTCTTCCCAGAATTGTTAAATGTTAATTATATGAGGAAGTGGTAAGCCTGCCTGCGCTCATACTTCATCCCCTGGATGTAATGGGATACTGTGTTTTGATGTTTGATAAGTATGACACGCCAGCTGCATTTGGTCAAGACCTTCTAGATTTGTTTTGCACATATATCATCAGGAGGGCAGGGAGATAAACCTTCCCTTCCAATGGTACAGAAAATAATGTGATTGGTGCACTGTTGAGCTGTGGGGAGCTGCTTTTTCCTACAACTTGTAAAACAGCCATTAACAGATATAGCCAGTGGCATTGCTAAGGGGGGTATGAGCCACACTGGATGATGTGTACAGTGGGGTGGGGTAACATCACTACTGGGTGAAATTTTTAAAACCTTGGAATTTCTGAATAATAACATTACGTTATATATTCTTTGATGCAGAATTTCATGCAGAATTCAGTGAAACAAAGAATAACTTGAAATATCACCCTCCCTGATGTGCCTCCTGCTTGCTTTCTGCCTGCCCTCCCACATCCCCAGATCCCTTGCTCTGCCCAAGAACAGATAGCACAAGTCAACAGCAGTATATAGATACTGAAAAGTGGTGTATAAATACTGTAGGTAGGTAGGTAGGTAGGTAGGTAGGTAGGTAGGTAGGTAGGTAGATAGATAGATAGATAGATAGATAGATAGATAGATAGATAGATAGATAGATAGATATCGATCGATCGATCGATCGATCGATCGATCAATCAATCAATCAATCAATCAATCTGGTGCTTTGTATCAGTCCAAGTGGGCAGTTTGGATAGCACTGGAAGCCCATAATGACATTAAATGAATGTCCTGTTTCTTTTGCCCACAGTTTGTAATATAATGCACTTTTTGTATACGTCAGTTTATATAAATCAAAGATAAAAGGGAATTTCCAGAAAAGAAGTTTCAGAATTTGATTCAGAATTACAAAAAAACAGATAACAGCATATCCCTTAAGCTCCATAATAAGTCCCTTCATAATCAGAGAGGTTTACTCCCTGTACAGTGTGCATAGGCTTGAAACCTTAAGCTACACTATCATTAGGTCAGGAATACAGAATGACTCCACACAGATGACTTACCATGACTGTAGTGTCTGGATTGCTTGTGTACTCATTTGACAGATGCTGGCTTGTTCAGTCCTTTACACTTCAAAAGATTTATGAGTGACTTGAAAGAAAATAGGGATGTGTGAGAAACTCTGAAAAATTACTATCCTTATCAAAACTTTGTTGGTTTTCTTATATTCTTCAGAGATCTTCCTCAAGGAGAAATCTGCACATTTCTTTGTACAGCTACAGTATCAGAGTGTTTTCCAGTTGCACGGTGGTATTAATGACCACAACTTTGAGCTCAGGACCCAGTGGTGTCACAAACCTCAATTGTGGGGTCATGGTACTTACAGGAATGAGGTTGAGGATGGAATGGCTCTGCTTCAGCAATAATTCCTGCTGCTAAACAGCCGGCACAGCTCCAAGAAGACCCACTGCCTCTGCCTGTGTTCTACACGGTGTAATAGGGCAAATGTTCCCTTATCCAAAAAGGACACCAGCAGCTGCCCCAGTCCTGTAGGACATACCCTACAATCCAGAGTACTCTGGATTGCTCTATGCATTTCCCATAGGTTGCACCGTAACTACATCAGTGTAAAAGGTCCCATAGTTTCTCTGGATTGTAGCCATAGTGGTGGCCGTTTTGGTGCTGCCACTTCTCCAGGTACTGCTCCAGTTTTAGGATCTGGCTGCCCATTAGTTTTAGAAAAAAACTTCAATCCACTATTTATTTGAAGACATAAATTACAGAGCTAAAAGTGAATAGGTTCTTAAAATAGGCTTCTAAAAAAATTCAAAACTGAGAGTAAGGCTGCAATCCTAAAGACACTTTCCTAGGAGTAAGACCCACTGAACACAATGGGGCATACAGCTGAGTAAACATGGTTAGGATTGTGCTTATGACTTTCTTTGAATTTCTTTTTATTTCATTTATATTTAATTCGTTATTTCTCACAGCATTTATTTTTCTTACATGGAATTCTGAGCAATTCATAATGTTACCATGAAATTGGCAACTTTTCTAATGATTGAAATAGCACATGATGGGCCAGTGTTTTAAAGTAAATACATTCTTAGATAATTATGATTGGTATACCAGGAAAGGGACAGGATTTCCCAGGGAATCTCATCAACTTGAACATGGAGACTATCCCATCTGGTTTGCTAGAATAACTTTAAAAAGCTTTGGAAGCAGAATGTAATATGAAAGTTATTTCCTCAGCTATTCACGTGCCATTAATTAATCTGCAACTACTTATAGACTAGTGTTTCTCAACCAATGGTACTTCACGTGATATCTAGTATAGGCATGGAATCTTATCTGAGCAGAAGGTTGTGGAATACATACCGCAGTTCTATTCTATTGGGGTTCCTATTTATAGGTGCTATTTACCACCCATATTTCTCGCCAAAGTGGTACTTATTTATCAACCAGCATTTACATGTTTTCAAACTGCTAGGTTGGCTGGAGATCACCAGGTTAGGTTACAGTAATTTTTGGAGGATGCCAGTGGGACAGTCCAGCTTCACCTGCCACCCACATGTCCCTTGGAGCTGTATGCTACCTCTGTCAGCCCATCACCCAACCCGGGGTTGATAGTTCCATTTTATTGAAATTTTCAAATTTATCAGATACTCGTATTTGAATTTGAAGACACTGCAAAATCCAAACTGAAAATTCTGCAAAAACCCTGCAAAAGGATCTCTTGACTATGGGATATAATATTTCTGTAAGTTTTCATCCCTTTCATTCGCAGATTCCAAGATGCAAATGTTGGTCTAACATTCCTGTTTTGTTGTTACTTCCAAAATGGTTGACTCACAAAAATGACATTACCTCCATGCCCCCACCAGAACTTCTCATTCTTTCAATCGCTCAGGATGAAAAAAGAGGTCCGTGTTTTCTGGACAATGGGTGAAGTTTCGAGCAAGTCTTTTTTGTGAAAATTGTGACTCAATTTTCACTCATTTTAACCCTATGTAATAGGGAGGTGATGGATGCAATCCTAAGCATGTCTACTCAGAAGTAAGTCCCATTGTGTCCTAGGGGACCTACTCCCAGGAAAGTGTGTACAGGATTGCAGTCATATAGTAACTATTCAAGTAGTACTGCAGCACAAGAAGACTAATACCCTACAATCCCAAGTAACTACAAGAAGATGTAAAAGGTACTTACTATGGATTTCTCTATGCATTTCCCATAGGTTTCCCATCGGTGGCACTGTAACTATGTCAGATCTTGCCACGGTGACCCCATGCCCTCGTGACATTGAGACTGGATTATTGTAACACGCTCTACATGGGGTCCAGAAGCTTCAGCTAGTTCAGAATGCAGCGGCCCATGTGGTTGCTGGGGCTTATTGGTTCGTCTCGTCGGGCCACTGCTTCAGCGACTACACTGGCTGCCCATTTGTTTCCGGGCTGAATTCAAAGTGCTGGTTCTGACCTTTAAAGCCCTAAATGGCTCGGGTCCAGGGTCCCTGAGGGACCGCCTTCTTCTGTACAATCCAACACATCACTTAAGGTCTTCCGAGGGGGCCCTACTGACTGTGCCGCCATTAAGAGATGTGAGAGGTGTGGTGGCCAGAGATAGGGCCTTCTCGGTGGTGTGACCCCGGCTTTGGAACTCCCTCCCCTTAGAATTGAGGAAAGCTCCCTCAATACAGAGCTTCAGGCAGAGCCTTAAAACCTTTTATTTTAAAAAAGCTTTTGAAGGGTGCAAAGGCTGGGTGGCTCTTGTTTTATTGTTTTTAGTCTATATGTTTTTTAGCTTGTATGTATTAGTTGTTTTTATTGAATCGTTCTTTTTATGTTTTTAATTATCTTTTTTGTTAGCCGCCTTGAGTTGGGTAATAGTCCGAGAAAGGCAGGATATAAATTTTTTAAATAAATAAATAAATAAATAAATAAATAAATAAATAAATAAATAAATAAATAAATAATGTTGGTATAAAAGTTTCTGAAGTTACTCTGGATTGTATACTCGATTGCTAAGGCATTGAAAATTATGCTTAAACAAGTTATTTGGATATATATAGTATGCCTCAGTTATGTTTTATTTAACAAGTCTTTATCTCTAGATATATATTTACAGTATGACCTTGCAGACAAAGCACAGATTATTAACATGACAGAAATAGATGGATGGGGTCAGAGGACGATATGCTAAAGGAAAAGGAAAGAAAAGGGGGGAAATGAACCAGAAAATCAAAGATCTACTTGTCACTGGGAGGGCAGCCTCATCTTTAAAGCAAAATCCATTGTTTCTAGTGCAGAGGGAGGCATGAGATGTTCTTACAACACCCTATAGCTGATTCCATATAGCCATATAGTTCTTACAACACCCTTTAGCTAATTCCATATAGCTGGGGACATGTTTTTCCCTCTCTACATCACACTTTCTCATCTGCTTCTCTTCTCCTTTTCAAATCCATCACACCAAGAAAACAAAGGAAGACCCAGAGTGACTCTTTTGTGATGACACCAAGTGATGGTAAATGATGATTTAGGAAAATGCGGGTTAGGAGAATGTCAGGTGATGTACAGAGGGTCAGGTATGGTGGGGCCAAGATGACCATTGACAGTAGGTTATCTGTTTCCAGATTGCAAAATTCATAAAACCTCCATCTTCAGTGAGTCTCCCATGTTGTGCAGCAAGCAGCAAAATGTTCCTGTCATGGAGCAAGATCTCTGGAATGAAGCCATTGGAATTACGAGGTCATTCCAGAACACTGAGACTGATCTCTCTTTCTGAGACTGTAAAACATGAGACTGCTCACCATGATCACATTTTTCTCCAATACTAATCCCTTTCAAAATCTTTTTCTTTCCAGTGAACACATTGAATTTTCCTCATTTGGAACACGAATTGCTCTGGCAACTTTGTTCAGTATTCATGCTTGAATGTTCAATAATTTTCCTTTGTTTTTCCTTGTGAAAGCTGTAAAAACAACTTTTTCTTCACAAATTGATCAGTTCATATCCTCTAAAATAGTGTCAGGAGAATAATTCCCTTCTTTCCATAAATGGAAGTCCCATTCTTTGACAGTTTTATTGTTCCCAATGTCACCAACTGTCCACCAGTGGACACACTAGGGTTTGCATCAGGTAGTGTGGGAGACCAGCACATCCCTCGTATGCTGGACTCCTTCCCTTCCCCTGGCAGTTTAACTTTTTAATCTTTATTTTCTCTCTCTTACCTTTGTACTCATATTTTTCCATACATCTTCTGCACCTCAATCTGTTGAGAGTTTATTAAAGAGACACCTTTTAAAGTGGTGCCCTCTTGTATTTAGCAGAACAACTGTCCCTCTTCACTTGAGTATGATGTCTTTTCCACTAGCTGTTGTTGCATCTCTTTTTAAAATGTCAGCCCTTATGGAAAGAGCCATTTGATTTATTTTACTACGTAAACCAATTTGTGAATATGCTGGTTGAAAAGCAATATATAAATATTATTATTAATCACAAGTTTACAACCAGATCTGTACTAATCGACTAAGCTAGTGTCAAATTTGGATTTGAAGCCAGATAAAATTGCCTCTGTCAGATCAAGCCCAAGAATTTAGGCAAAACTGGCTTCTGAGTTTAATCACAGTGCTATTTTTGATCGCCAATGTAATAAAATTCAGGCAATAAAATTCAACCATTTTGAAAAGCCAGCCAGTTGTCTTGTACAATTAATTTCTCAAGTAAAATGTCAATATTGGTCAAACAAAAATAAGCTAATATTACTGAGCTGATGATATGCTCCAGCCTCCTTTCCCAACCACTTATTCCTTCCCTAGGCTTAAAACTATTTTTCTAGGAATGCTACCAATTGCCAGACTCTCTCTGTGTCCTGTTATTCTACCTAGCTTTCTAATATAAACCCACAAATCTCACAGGGCATCGTCTTGCCTGGAAAGCTATCATAATAACATAGCCTGAAAAACTTGGCCAGTGGTTACTGTAGCCTGAGAACACACAGGCATAATGATTCTGAATGCTGTTGATGAATCCAATATCAATTTTTCTTAGACTGACATGATTATCTTCTAATATAATGATCCATGAATATGGTATTTATTGGAGAAAACTTGACAAGAGAGCTGTGTTTTATTCACATTGTTGAATCTATATGATTATACACAGACACACTGGGCAGCTGCACACAAAAAAGAAGAGTGTCTTTTATATTTTTATATATTTTTTGCACCAACAAGGTGTCAGAATGGAGCACCCAAATTTCCAAAACCTTAAAACAGTAATTCCCAAATTGTGGGTTGAGACCCACCAGTGAGGCGCAAAACAATTTTAAGTGGGTCACAGAGGAGATTCTCCAATGAAAACATGGAAACATCAGAAAACTGTCTCAAGCCTTGAAGCTATTCAAAAATCAGATAGTTGCTAATTACCTTGTCAAAAGCTCAGCTTCTGCATTTTGCAAGCCTCTTTATAAATATAAGGAGGCAAGTGTTTGAGCATCTTTTTTCTGCTTATTATTCTACTTGTGGGCTGTTGGTGGCGCAAGCAGTTAAGACGCTGTGCCTGTTAACCAGCAGGCCAGGGTTCGAGACCCGGGTCAGCCCCACAAGGCAGGGTAAGCTCCTGTCCTTAGCCCAGCTCTGCAACGCCAGCTGGATCCTATCGTATTGGCTCTGCCTTTCCATTGGACTAATTCAGTGGCGTGGAGAGGGGGGATTTGCTGCTTGGGTAACAGCCTATCCTCCATAACAATCTAACCCAGGCTTTCATGCTTCACATGCAGCGTATGCAGTGCCGAGCACGATACCATAGTCTTTCAAGACTGACGGAGGCCTGCTTTTAATATAACTTGTAAATAAATATTATTTATTTCAATTTTTTTAAAGTTTCTTAAACCTAGTTGGGCCTCAATAGAATTACATTTTAAAGAAAATGGGCCCCCATGGGAAAACGTTTGGGAATCTCTGCCCTAAAGTAAAGGAGGCACATACATGACACACAGGCTCCAACTTTCCTTTCCCTTAATGTCCCTTAATTAGTAGATTTCAATCTACTAGAATCTGATCCATGTCTACTCAGAAGTAAGCCCCATTGTGTACAACGGGACTTACTCCCAGGAAACTATATTCAGGATTGCAGCCTTATCCTAAGAGTTCAGCTTGACCTCAAAAGTCCAGCCTTGCTCTCAGGAATGCCAGCCAAAAACAGATAAAATTAGGTAAGACTGAGGGCAAAATCCAGAGAAACTACAGGGAGTCCTTGCTCCAGTGTAAGAACAAGTTACTCTGGATTGCAATATGAATTTCCCATAGGTTTTCACTAGGTGGTGCAGTAACTGTGGGTGCACGTAAAGTCTCTTACGTGCTCCCGTAGTTACTCTGGATTTGGGAGTGAGAAAAAGAGGAAGTTTATAAGGCAGTCAAAATATAGGACACCCATTTGTTAAAGAAAATGTTTTGGAGGAATGCTTCAAACCAACATAATGTGGTGGATTAATTTTGCATAATCCCCATATAGATGATTCTTGTCAGAGTATTTTAAGAAGGCTTCATTAATGATCCAAAAGCACTGGAGCAATCCCACTGAATGCAAGTAAGTATTTACTACAGTAGTCACAGAACTCATGTGATATAAAAGAAATCCTACAAATATTTTTTAATGTTATTATAAGAAAGCTCATGCCATTTGTAGTTCTTTGCTGTTTAAAACAATTCCATTTTCAGTAGATTTTCCCTTGCTGCCAACAGCATCCATTTTTGTATTATTTCTGATCTGTTACAGAAAATATCTTAGATCTCAACTTTTGATTTCCCTCCTCAATGTTACAAAATAAAATTATGCACCATGAATGTGTAGAGGTAGGAAAAGGAAATATCACAGCTTTTCCCACTTAACCCATCACTTGAAGATGTCCATATTTTTGAAGCAAGGAAATTAAATGGGGCAGAATCAGGAAGTATTTATCCAGTCTTTACCAGGGCATGGTTTAATAGGCTAATTAGGCCTTGGGGAGAAAAAGATAACCCACCTTTTTTCCCTATTTGCACCAAGAATGCTTCAAAAACTAATCTGCTGTAGATAATCCTGACAAATGCATTAGTTAAAAAATGTTCTTAGCTTTTGGCTGTTTGCAGGAAGAAGTTCCACGCACTGTAACGTGCCATTCAAATTATTCCCCCAAGCCATCAAATGAGCCCACATCCTGACTGACCAAAATGCCACATCCGGAGGATGCAATATTATTGCTTGTTAACATGTCAAAGAAAATAACATGAAGGCTTACAATAAATCTCGGGAATTGTTCAGTCATGAGA
Organism: Cryptoblepharus egeriae; assembly: GCA_030015325.1. Classification (NCBI taxonomy): domain Eukaryota; kingdom Metazoa; phylum Chordata; class Lepidosauria; order Squamata; family Scincidae; genus Cryptoblepharus; species Cryptoblepharus egeriae. The sequence goes on along the minus strand of JAREYC010000007.1, from coordinate 53,809,777 downwards.
AAGATTCAATGCCACCTTGAATAATATAGATCTTGCCTAGGGAATGAAAACCAAAGCAATGTCAGCGTTTCATACTTCTACCATGTCTTCAACCAACATTTTTAATTATTTCTTTCTAACTGACCACTGATTACTTGTGAGATTTTCTTCCACTTCTTTTCCCAGCCACTTTATTTTCTAGGAACCCTCCCTGTTGTGTGTTAACTATGACAACAAACCTCAGCTTGGATCTTCTGAGACTGATGACCAGCTGTTTATCTATTTTGTCAACCCAATGAACATGTATTTTTAATTTTTTTAAATTTTCTGACAGCACAATCCTAACTTCTGATTAGGTTGACACAAATCCCATAATAGCCTGGGAGTGTCACAAATGTGTGGTAAGGCACCATTCCTTGGCATCCCTCAGTCTTGAAAGACTATGGTATTGTGCTTGGCACTGCATGTGAAGCACAAAGGCCTGGGTGGATTGATATGGAGGATAGGCTGTTACCCAAGCAGCAAATCCCCCCCTCCACTCCACTGAAATAGCCCAATGGAACAGCAGAGACAATACAATTGTTTCCAGCTACATCGCAGAGCTGGGCTAAGGACAGGAGCTCACCCTGTCTTGTGGGGACCCGGGTCTCGAACCCTGGCCTTCTGGTGAAAGGCACAGTGTCTTAGCCACTTGCGCCCACCCACAGCCTCATAACCATTCCTAATAACGTAAGAAGAGCCACTGCTGGATCAGGTCAAAGGCCCACCTAGTCCCGCTTTCTTCATCTCATGGCGGCCCACCAGATACCTCAGGGAACCCCATATATTAACAAAATACCTGCATCCAGATGCCCTCCCCTACATCTGGCTTCTACATCTATCAAACCACACACTCGCCCATACCCATTATGGTTAGTAATCTGTGATGGTCTTTTCCTCTGTGAATGTGTTCAATCCCTTTTTAAAGGGATTGTGACTAATTGCCCTTACACATCTTGTGGCAAGGAGTTCCACAAACTAATTACAGGTTGGGTGAAGAAATTTTTTTTCTGTCCGTGCTAATTCTCCCAACATTCAATTTTAGTGGATGTCCATTACTCGTGGTGTTACGTGAGAGACAGAAAAGCATCTTTCTGTCCACTATATCCATACCTTGCATAATTTTTGTATGTCTCAATCCTGCCCCCCACCCCAATCGTCACTCCCAGTGTGTTAGGCCAAAGCACAGACATGTGCCAACCTCTCCATGCCACTGTGGCAATGTAGAGATTGATGAGTCCTCCTCCACAGAGGCATTTTGAGGGCCAAAAATGGTCTCTTCTGGCATGCTTTTCTTCAACAAGATGTCTATAACATGTTATCAGATCGCACCCCAATATTGCTTTATATTGCTGCATGATAAATAAATGCTGCAAGTGCTGAGAGCTACAACACAGAGTGGGATCCAAATTTTTTGTTTGGTGAACCAAAGGGTACATTAGGGTCACTAATGTTTAACTAAGGGTGCAATCCTAGGCTGGCACAACTGGAGGCAAGCGCATGTTTGTTCACTGGCCTAACCCTCTCCCAAGAGTGGCACATAAGTGTTTTATGGTCAGCACAGGACTTATGGGGAGGCTTAGACCAGCCTAACTAGAGGTTACCGTAGGATTACAGCCGCAGTCTGTCATGTACCAAAGTTAAAAACTATAAGAAAACTATATTAAGTTTAATCATTACTTTGGAAAAATAACTGTCAACAAACAATGCTATTTTTTAAGAAAAGTATATCATTCTTTTTTAAAGATCATTTTTATTAATTTTCTCAAATAAGCAAAACAAAGAGAATTACAAGAAAGAACAAGAAAAAAAGAAAAAGAAAAAGAAAATAGAAAACATAAATGATAAGGATAGAATTGAAAAATTATAACTATATCCTTCTTAATCCTGAATACTGGTGCCAGAACATGTGCCTACAGCACCATCATAATGTGATTTCTGTGACCTTCCAAATGAGAAGCAGTTGAGGTGATCCACTCTTAACAGTTAATCGGATTGGGCTAGAAAGAAACTTGGCATTCATAGTGCCTGCATATGTAAGCAGAGTCGAAAATGTGCACTATTACAGTGCAATAGTGATCGTGAAATAATAGGTATAGTCATGATGGGAGACTTACTGTAATTGAAACGTCAATGGGGATGGCTGGAAATCTCTATTTTAGAGATGTGGGTGGGTATTAATGCCGACAGCAAGTGACAACTCATCAATAACTGGGTTATGGAGCTTATTTTCCTGCTTATGCTACTGTGAGTTTTAGTGATAGAAGGAATAAATTGCTAGTGACTGAAAAGGAGAAAAAGCACAGGCATCTTCAAGGATAAATTAATGTTAATTTGAAATGTGAATAATCCAGTCCAGCAGACAAAATAAGGAAAGATGATAGCTTCCTGTAGGTTGCTGCTTGAGTGGGTGCAAGTTTGTAGAAGGTGAATCAGGTTTCCAACAATGGAAAAATGCTCACCGAAGCATATATTCACAGACAACTTCCAAAACTCAGAATGGTGTGAGCTGATCAAAAGGGAAAAAAAGGCCAGCCATTTTTTCCTGCGTGTCATTTTAATTTTAATGAGCAAACAGCATTCCTCTTTATGCAAACGAGAAAACGGATAAATGATTCATCCTCCAAAAATTACAGAATTTTCGCAAGCTTAGGACCCAGCTACACAAAGTTAGAGTTTAATATTTATGAAAGATTGGTTTCCTACTAAGAGAGCATTTCAACAATTACCATTATAACAAATAAAGCTCATTGCTTAGTAATATATAGCAAAAGTAGGTGTATGAAAAGAGCTGAGACGTGTAAGTAGAGGGGAAAAGGGGTGTCACAGGGATAACTCAGAAGCTGCAATTTTGCATTATTCATCCTTATCTGTGAAGGTATGAAGGAGATGATAACAAAATACAGCCGAGCCTGCAATCCTAAGAGTGCATACTCGGAAATAAGCTTAGTTGAAATCAATGGGATTTCCTTTTGAGTAAATATGGACAGGATGAGGATGTAAGATTGGAGTTTTAATCACATTCACATGCCTGTAAGCTTCAATGCGGGTGGGTGGAAAGATGAGTCCTAACAAAATGGGATCAGAACACAGCAGGAGATGCTAAGTTGGTTGAATAGGGAGCTTAAACAAGGCTGAGAAGACAAGCAGACCATAGGAAATAGATCAAAGTGTGCCCTGGGTACCGGTCAATAAAGACAACACAAGGTTTGGTTTAAAACTGGGACACATTTACTAAATATAGTGTCGATCAGCAAGACAGCATAAGCTCTGAGGCTGGACCACCCTACAGACTCTTCTTTTTGGGGTAGGCACCTATCTTGGAGGAGAAGACAGCATGCAAAAGTGCACTGAAGAAGAGATCAAGTTTATAAGAAAATAACAACAAAACCAAAACTGGCAGGTGGCCTCACAAGATCCCACAGTCATGTGGCATAGCTAAGGTGGCCGAGAGGATCTCAGAAGAGGGTCTTATTTTCTCCACACTCCTCATGGTCTAGCACCCCCTTCTTGGGTTCTCCATTACTTTTATTTCTTTAGTCAGAGGATTTCCAGGGGTTTTCCAGCAAGGTCACTGGTCACATTCAAATTATTGTTTATTATTTGATTTATATATCACCTTTCTTCCTTGAAAAAGAAAATCTAAGGCAACTTTGCATTTGCTTTCCATCATATTCTGTCTCTGAATCAACCTGGCCTAGATGGCCCCCTTTTAATTTTTCTAAATATAATATCTGATGACACCTGGAGAGATTAGAACAAGTGTTACCCCCCACGCCGAGAATAAGGAGCCGGAGACAGATGCTGGATTTGATGGCCACTTTATTAAAATATAACATATTTAACCCAACAAAAAGGGGCTGCTAACTTATCGTGCTGGTAGCTAAAAAATAAGGGATGGTGAAAGCCTGGCTCAGGTGTCACCCTCGCAAGGGTACCCATCAACACCAACCCGAAGGTCGAGACAGCTGGGCGCTTGGTCAATCAAAGCAGCTGGACACTCGGTACACCCGAATTAATGCCCGGCCGAACCAAGCCTAACTTCCCAGGTACAGGGCTAGCCATCCCGACCTACGTCCGGTCGGGTACCAATAGGCAAGGAATGCGTAGCACTGACCCTGCTGTCTCAGGCAGTCACCGAAGGCCTATCCTGCCTACTCCAGCACGACACCTGCCACACGGGGAACCTGGCTAGAACATGGTTCCACCACCCCATTAAAGACAGGTTAGCAGCCCCTTAACTAAATTCCAAACATATTCCTCAATGGCCAAATCACTAAAGTGGACCCCATCTGATCTAAAAACATGGGGCAGCTGCCACATGATGTGACGGTGATAAATCACCAACCCACCCCAGCTCTCAACAAAATGTGCCACGTAGGCGTTGACCCTCTTACGGGCCAGATCAATCTTCCGGATGCTCCTAGCCCCCTTCCAAACCCTCCTGGGAAGGAAAGAGGACCAAACAAACCGGATCGCTGGGCACCACCACTTCACAAGTGACAGGTCTTGTATGATCTGCACCCTGAGGTCCACAGTCCTCGTCTGGGTCAGATCATTCTCACCCAGGTGCACCAGCAAAACATCAGGGGGTGGGTTGTCACGCAAAAATTCGCTAACTATGGGCAGCAGCTGACCCCACCCCATTCCCCTCTGGACAGCCCAGGCAATACACACGTCCGGACTGAGGCCGAGACAGGAATCGGCGCCACTGCGTTCGGCCCACTTCCGGGCCCAGAAGAGGATGGAGTGGCCGATCACCAGGACACGAAGAGGTCTTGATGACGAGGAATCTGTAACATAAACAAAGAGAAGGTCACTAAACAACTGCAACGTAGCAGTAACATCAAACACAGAAAACAGGCAAATGAGCCCCCCAGAGCCTCATTTGCGAACATAATACTTAAAGGCACCAGAGCGCCATCTCCCGATGCACCTGATGACCTCCTCAGGGAGCCCCATGGAAGATGTTAAGGTTGCAGCGCCAATCCGCAGGGAATGGACACTGTAAAATTGCGGGGAGAGACCAAGAGTGGTCACAGCCCAAGCAAAAATGGCCCGAAATTGAAAAAACGTAAGTGAGGTCCCATCTGCATGTTGGAACAATGGTCCAACAAAATGAAGCACCCTGTCCCTATACCTGGTCAAAGCCCTAACTGGGCACAGGGTGTGGCCGGGAATAGCTCTCAACCTGATAACCAGTCCCTGAGCCCTCTGGTCAGTCTTGGATCTGCGTAGCCGCAGGATACAGACCGAGCTTTCGAGGGTCACGTCCGACCACCACAGCACCCAGGCAGGGTCAGCCGAACGAGACCGCACCAAAACCTCGCTGATCCGAAACGCTCCAAAGAACATAACCAAAGTCACTGCTCAAAAGAGGTCCCTTTCGAAGTCAGAGCTACAACACCGGCCGAAGCCCTCCAATAAACCCCCCAAAATCTTAGTAGTTACTGGCTTCCGTTGGTCCGGAACTGAAGGTCTGTCCCTACACATGCCTTCAAGCATGTGTCGTATCTTAAAGTCCTGTGTAATATCTACCACCCCTCTCAAGGCAGCCATGAAGGCCAAGGCCGACAGGTACACAGAGATAGATTTTGGGTGAAGGCCAGATTCAAAGAGGAAAAGCATGAACCTGAGCAGAATCTCTACCGGTAAAGGCCACACCACAGGCACACTCTTGGCCCGACAGAAGGCCTCAAACTCTCCCACCTTTCTCTCGTAGCTGCTCCTTGTAGAAGGAGCCAGCGACCCCATAATCAACCTTTGCGCTCTCACGGTCCAAGGCTCCACAGCCACTCGGGCATGGGGTCCGGATCCTGAAGAGCAGTCGGGGCGAGTTGCCGGAAGCGCTCCTCCTGAAAACGAGACAGAGCATCGGCAACCCCATTTTCAAGCCCCGGTACTTGACTTATTGAAACCACCAAGTTAATGTGCAGGCACTGCAACACAAAGGCACGAACCAAACGCATAACCCTTGGAGAACGAGAAGTCTGTTTGCGAATCACATCTACAACAGCCTGGTTATCACACCAAAACCGAACTGTAGAGTTCTGGAATTGGTCTGCCCAGATGTGTACCGCAACAACAACTGGAAAGAGTTCCAAAAAGGTAAGATCTTGCACAACATCACTGGCCGTCCATGCAGAAGGCCAAGGACGAGCACACCATCTTCCCCTAAAATAAACTCCAAAACCATGGCCGCCTGCAGCATCCAAATGGACCAGCAGGTCAGCCCAGAGGATCTGCACCTCCCTCCAAAAAGAAGTGCCATTGAAGTCAGACAAGAAGGTCAACCAAACCCTCATGTCTTCCTTCATGGCCGCAGAGACCCTGATCTTATGATAAGGCACCTTCAGGCCCACCATAGCATCACATAGACGCCTGAGAAAAGTCCGACCGGGCGCCACCACCCGACAAGCAAAATTCAAATGTCCAACTAAGACCTGTAAATCCTTGAGCGAGAGCTTCTTTGCATCCAAGGATTGCACAAGAAGGTTGTGTAAAGTCACCAATTTGTCTAAAGGCAACCTGGAACACTGGGCCAAAGTGTCCAGCTCTATGCCCAGAAAGGTCAAGGTGGTGGCAGGCCCCTCGGTCTTTTCTTCAGCTAAGGGGACTCCCAACTCTAAACAAAGGCTCTTGAATGAGGCAAGCAGCCGGTCGCACTGATCAGTGCCTGCCGCCCCATAAAGAGAAAGTCGTCCAAATAGTGTACAACCCTCCCAAAAGGGGACCTCGATCGGAGAGCCCATTCTAAAAAGTACTGAAAGCCTCAAAGGCGGAACAGGAAACTGAACAACCCATGGGGAGAGCCCTGTCAACATAGTACCCACCCTCAAACCACATACCCAGCAGGCAGAAATCACTCGGATGAATGGGGAGCAGCCTAAAGGCTGACTCCACATCAGTCTTGGCCATCAGTCTTGGTTCGTCCGCAAAAGACGAACCGCGTCATCCAAGGAAGTATACCTAACCGAGCACAGGTGAGGAGGGATACCATCAATAACAGACTCACCCCGGGGAAAAGATAAATGATGAATTAACCGGTACTGACCCGGGGCCTTCTTGGGAACGACACCCAAAGGGGAAACCCTCAAATTCGGAAAGGGAGGGAACGGAAAAGGACCAAGTACCCTGCCTGCAGCAACCACCTTGGCCAACTTTTTCCACACAACCACCTCCATACCCTTTAACGATTTCAGGTTTGCCGCCCAAAAGGCCTTGTCCGGGCGAGGGGCTGGAATTCGAAAACCCTCAACAAAACCATCCAACAAAAACTTAGCAGCTTCCCTATCAGGGTAAGCCTCCAACAAAGCAGTCAACACAGACAGCTTAACTGGGGTCGGCCCCCTTTGCTGCAGCTGCGGATGGCTGAGGTGGTTGTCCCCCACCCCCTTTTTTGCCCCCTCTTGGTCCTGCACCCTTAAAACCTTTTGCTTTTGCGCAAGAGCTGGCGGGGTGCCTTCCGCCACACAATGCACAGAGATGGCTAAAGGGGCAGCTGATCTTGGAACAAGTCCCTGAAGAGCTAAACTCGTAGCAGGCCCTTTGTCCTTGAACCCCCAGGGCGCCCAAAGACGCCCTGGGTAGTGACGAAGGGTTGCGAGCAATAAGGTGACCACTATCCGAGCGGTCACCCTGGATGGGCTTGGCAGTAGCCACAACCTGCATCCAAAGCTCAAATTTCGGGACCGACCAGTCCGGGGAAGGGTCATTAGCCGCCCTCATCCTGAAATTTTGGTCATAATGGAGCCAAGCGTTGCCTCCAAAATCCCGAAGGGTCCTGTGCACAATGTCCAAATATTTTATAAGCACTGGGGCCCTCTTGGGCCTCAGCTGGACCACAACGGCCATATAGATACAATATCCATATAGCCAATTGGTCCAATTGTGATCAATTTTGCGGCGCTTCGCCGCTTCTTGATCCCTCTCTGGCTCCCCAACTTTTGGTACCCTTTTGGGCTCTACATGGAGAAGGCTGAAGAGGTCGACATAGTCGCCCCTCCAGATCTTCTCCTTTATGGACATGGCTAGATGTCCGCCCAGCGGCAGGTCAATGCTGCCATAAGGGCGATCCTCTGGACCGTCCTCAAACTCAGCATGCCTAGCCAGCTGGTAAATTTCTTCCCATGTGGGCATACCCCGCCACCTGTCTCCCTCCATGCCCTTAGCACGTGCAGGTCGGGGTAAACCCATCCAATCATATGCCCCCATGCCCATAGGGGGCCATGAGTAGTAGGGGTACCCCCACCCTGGCATCCACCAAGGCATCATTTGGGCAGCCTTTTTGGGAGGAGGAGGTGTAATGACCGGGCACTCCTCCCAGCAACCCACCACCTCAGGCTCCTCATTGTCTTCAGAGTCCTCACCTGTGGCACCATCTCCCCAGGAGGAAGCTTGGACCCCGGCAACACCAGTTGGTACTTGGTGCGGCTGAGGAGCCTGAGGTTTCCGGCCGCCTGACCTGGAGGGGCAAGCCGAAAACATTAAAGCCCCCCGACCCTTCCTAGTGAAGGTACGGGCGGGCGTAGGAGCAGAAGGCCCCGCATCCCTATTCTCAGCCCGCTCCCGAGCCTCCCTCTCCAGTGCCTTACAGCGCTCCACCAATGTTCGGTGGTCCATCGCCTCCCATTCCTCATCCGAGGAAGTTGGTTCAGGAGGGGGAGGAGGGGGTGGGGTGGGGGGACGAGGGGCCCTGCTTCCCCGCTCTTGCAACCTTTTACCCATGGCTCACTAACCCAGTAATCAACAACACCCTTGTGTTATACTTTATTGATTCAAAAAGGATATAAGCTTTTATATCCTTAAAATAGCAGCAAGCACTGAAGCGCAGAGTTGCAGCAGAAGACCAGGCCACGTAGCAGGATAAGACAGCCGGAACACCAACAGGATCAAGGCAGCAGCAGCCACCGCAGAGTTGCAGGTCAGGTAGCAGGACAATGCAGCAAGCACAGCAACAGGGTCAAGCCAGCAGCAGCCTCACCAACAGCACCAGCAACAGCACCACCAGCAGCAGTAGCACTCACTCACAAGCGCCAAAAGACGCTCCAAAATGGCCACCTCAGAAGGAGGCAAAATGGCCGCCGCCCCCAGATGGCCAGTGCACCACGAGGCGCTGCTCAAAATGGCGGATGCTGCCCCATGCGCACACAAAATGGCGCCCACCGCCCGTTAAGCGGGAATGTGGCGGGCGTGGAAGCCGCCTAAGCCCCGAAGTACGAGGTGCCGAGGGGGGGCAGAAGACCCCACGTGCGACCACGCAACCCAGGTCAACGGGGGCATCCGAGGACAAGCCCTCCCCGCGACCTATCTTCGCCTCGGGCGAAAGGCCCCGTAAGAGAGTGATCCGAGAGCGCTGGAAAAGCCAACCGCCTCGGACGACTCTCCGGCGAAGACTGGAGGGACGCTGCCGGCAGCACGCCTACAGCGTCCCTCCAGCGCCGCCCCCTGGCCATAGCAGCCAATAGGCTGCAAGCATCTCCTCCGGCCAGACCATCCCGGCCAGGGGAGGCAAAAGGGCCAGCCCATTAACAGGCTAGCCCCATTCTCTAACTTTCCAAATACCTCCTCTAACCCGTTCAAGAACTTTATGACTACTTGAACAAAAAGAAGGGTCCTGATTTAGCCAGATCAAAATTCTGATCTAGCCAGAGCTCAGGGTTACCAAAGGACCAAAAATGGCTGCTGTGGCATTCAGCGCATGGCATCTCCTAGCAGCCACTGCCATCTCCGTGGAAGAAGGTGTAAGCAAAGTAGCGTCAAAATGGGACTACTAAATTCTGTGGCAGCTCTTGAGCTGATGCAGAATCAAAGTGTCCAAAGTCAGGTCATGGGGCTCAGCTCCACCAATCTCACTCTCCCTCCACCATGGTACCTCTCCCCACCTGGTCCTTCTTTTCAGTCCATGCTGGTCAGTGGTGGGCCCGGCCAGGCCCAACAACCGGTTCCCCAGAAGTGGGCGGGGCCAGGCCAGGTCCGGGGGAGGGGGAAGGGTCAGGGGGCGGGGTGGGAGTGGGGCCGGGGTGGGGAGGGCACACCACCCAACCCAGCGCGCTGTGGGTGCGGGTGGGTGGAGCGAGGGGTGGGCCCCAACCCGGGCGCACTGTGCATGCGCCAAGGAGGAACGGGTTTGGGCGATCTGGCCCGAACTGGCCTGGGCCCATCACTGATGCTGGTGAAACAGCTGTTGTGGGGCTTTGCTTGGAAAATGGTACAAATGTTCCCTTTCTTTGAAGAGATCTCTGGCTCCCTTAACTGCACCACCAGATACAGCAGTCCCCATTTTAGCACTGCTACCCCCAGCAGCCCCTCTGAGGATAGGATTTGGTTGTCCCATGCCTTCCAACCACAATTGTACACCGTTGATACATTTATGGTACAATTCTAACTTAGGGCGCAATCCAGAGTAACTACGGGGAGTCCTTGCACCGGTGTAAGAACAATTTGCTCTGGATTGCAATATAAGCTTCCCATAGGTTTTCACTTGGTGGTGCAGTAACTACGGGTACACGTAATGTCTCTTACGTGCTCCCGTAGTTACTCTGGACTGTAGGGCCAGGCCAGCACAAGTCATCAGTCTTCCCATTCCCATGGTGATGTAGGGAGGCAAGCACATATCTGTGCACTGCGCTAACCCCTCCCCAGGAGTTAGCATGTTTGTGACATTCCCCAGGCCAGCAAAGGGTTTATGATGGCCTAATTGGAGGTTAAGATTGCAACTTCAAACATCCTTCACACCACTTGGTAGTAACAAAAATATGAAAACCACACACTGAGAGTGTGGAAAGCAAAGGACTATTTTTGAATTATTGATTGCCTTATGTGCCATCCTGTTCTCATGCACACACGGCTGTGTTAATTTTATGCTGGTGTTCTTTAATTAATGAAATGTTTAATGCTGATTTTGAATTGGCTCCCAGTACAAACAATAATATCTTATGTGAACATATTCTCTGCGAGAAAGGCATTTAAGGCAATTCCTCTTACTACATTTAAGGCAATTCCTCTTACTACAACAGTAGCTCAATTAATGTTATCCGTAAGTCTATTTAAAAAAAAAATATTCAGTACAACCCTAAGCATGTCTACTCAGAAGTGAGTTCCATTGTGTTCAGTAGTACTTACTCCCAGGAAACTGTGGTTAGAATTGCACCCATAATGGAAAACAGACGAAAGGGAGAAGAGATTGGCTAATACTGTATTTGTGTTTTATTATTTTGTGCATGTGCACATGCATGTGTGTACATATGTGTGTACTGATACATACTACTTTTCAGCTACAACACCCACAGTGCATTTTATAATTATTCCTTATAAAATATAATAGTGCATCATTAATTAAATAAAGTAATTACAAAATACAAATGTTGATACAATCCAGTGTCTAAACAACATACTATTTTTCTTATTAAACATAAACAAGAGAATGAAAACTAGGTATGTCCCAGCATAATTACAGCAACTGATTATAGTCTGGTACATTATATTCATGAGCAATTTATCAGAAACATGACGTTAAAATTACCCTAGTAGAGTTTGGGCAAAGATAGGGTGCAATACTAAGAAATTTAGGCTGGCCTAACTCACTTGGCTTATCTTTCTTTGATGGTGTGGGGAGGTCAGTGTATGCTTGTGCATTGGCCTAACCCCCCCGGCCCGCCCCGCCCCCAACCCCAGGGGAGGGGGCAGAAGCAGTGGTTGGATTCAAATAAATTAACAAGTTCTATAACCTAATAACCTAAATTAACAACGGGTTCTATGTCCATAGAATAACAGGTTCTATGTCCCATTAATAACCGGTTCTCAGAACCAGGCACTCAGTAGCAAAGGGTTCTACACAACCTGTGAGAACTCCCTGAAGCCCACCACTGGGCAGAAGTGTCTTACTGCACTTTTGTGACACCCTCAGGTCAGCACAAGACTTATGCTAGGGTTTAAGTCAGCCTAAGTGGAAATTAGGATTGCAGGAGTAGCTGATGAAGAAATTTTCCTGGAAATAATTCTGGTGTCATTCAAAGATGCTGATGAGATTTGAGACTAGAGGGCTGAAAGAGGGCAACCCACTCCTGCAACTAGTGTTAAGTCACACTTACATGATAGCAGTAATTTTGCCCTTTCACATTCCCAAATATTGTGAACCACTCTCTTTTTTGGCACCTGCAAATAAAGCCAATTTGCATCAGCACATAATGACATTCCAAAGGGATTTATGGAAAAAAAAACTGATCCTTCATCCAACAGGATTATCATGTTCAGGACCCAACAGAGCATTGCTCCACCAGTCCTACCCTCTCCAGACCTGCTTCCTCCCCAGTGCCTTTCTCCCCCGCCATGTTCCACATCCACCTTCCCTGCCCCTATATACTGACTGGTGACCAGCACTACTACAGCCTTAGCCAGGTCTCCAAGAAGCTCTAAGTATCAGCACCGGCAGGCCATTGCCCAGCATCAGTGGTCCCTTCTGTTGGCATCACGTAGATGTGCTTTATGGTATGTTTGCATCACTAGCACAGTGAAGCTCAACGCCACAGCTGCAACTATATATGATTGGGCCCCAAATCTTCGATGGAATTAATAAAAGGAGCTCCTCTTCCTCCTCCCCCAGGATGCCTTCAGTATTTTTATTCAAATAAAAAGCCATAGGTTTCTGTCTAGGTTCCACCAGCTACAATCAATGTGAGAATAGTGCAGTTAACCGTCCAATAGCAAAAATACCTAACAGCTGGCCTGAAGAATTTTAGTTCAAAATTAAAAAAAGAATGCATCAACACATCTCTGGTTTATAAACTAGGTCTTGGTTAGTGGGAGAATGAAGCCTTTCTTAACAACTGAGATTAATTGCAGGGAATATCACCAACCTAGCTGCAACCGTTTGACTGACAACACTAGTATAAATAGACTAAAGTGTGAGTTGTGTGTTTGTTTTAATAACGTAATTCACTGGCCCTACAAACCAGAGTAACTACGGGAGCACGTAAGAAACATTACGTGTACCCGTAGTTACTGCACCACCTAGTGAAAACCTATGGGATATTCATATTGCAATCCAGAGCAAATTGTTCTTACACCAGAGCAAAGACTCCCCGTAGTTACTCTGGATTGTGCCCTTAGTCCATAAAGTAGGGTTTGTAATGAAGCGCATGTCTGGATCCAAGGTCCCTAGACTTAATTTTTTTTAAGGAACAGAGTGAAAAGTATTGAGATTGTCTAATCAAGGCTCACTAAGCTCTTTTATTCTGCCTTCCAGTTGAAGCAGTTCATTTTGACACAGTCACTGGTTCCAATGCAATCTGCAGAGCAAAGCACACAGTATAAATTAAAGGGTTTAAAGGCCTTTTCCTTGATTCACTCTGTCACTGTAATATTCCTAAATATACTGTCTCACATACTTGGATGCTCATTCCTGTGCTTTGCGGCTTCAGATTCAGAGTCATATAACATTTTATCATATATACTCTCCCCTGCTTCCATCTCTTTGGTTTCTCCTCAGGCTCAGCATTATACAGAGAGTAAAATGAATCTAACATTCTCAGTGACTCTCTTAAGCACACATAGATATTCTTGCCACTTTTTTTGCTTTATTTGATGAAGTCGCTCTGAAGTGGTGAATGCAGGAAAATAGCTGAGATCCGCTAACATCTATCTCTCTACAGTATTTATATACCACTTTACAACTAAAAAGTTCACAAAGCGGTTTATAAAATAAAAAATTAATAGCTAATTAATAGCTAATGGGTCCCTGTCCCAAAAGGGCTCACAATCTGAAATGCAAAAAAAGAACACCAGCAGAAAGCCACTTGAACAGACATTGCTGGGGTGTGTAGGGCCAGTTACTCTCCCCCTGCTAAATAAAGGAGGAGCACCCACTTGAAAGGGTGCCTCTTGCCCAGTTAGCAGGGGTTCATCAAACTACTTTGGTTCAATAGGCTTAAAGAAGAGACAGGAAGTAAAGGTTCAGTTACATGTGGCCCTCCGCATGGAACATCTGTGGAAGCATCAAGTTCTCCACCTGTCCCCTGATAACAATTAGACCCTCAGGTTTGCACACTTCCTGTCCTGGCGTATCTATGCTGAGTGATGGGGACACATACGTTGTGATGATATTAGCACATTAGGTACACAACCCTAAACTCGAAGATAAGAACTTGAAATGAAATGGTGATGCTGACTTGGGGAGCAGTCCTGTGTCAAAAATAAGGATGGTTCTGAACATTATGAAGAATGGGTGTTGTTGTTCAGTTAAGTCATGTCTGAATCTTTGTAACCCCATGGACTGCAGTGTGCCATGCTCCCAATCTTCCACTAACTTCCAAAGTTTATCCAATTAATGTTCATTGCTACAGTGATACTATCTAAACATCTCATCTTCTGCCATCCCTTATCCTTTTGCTTTCAATTTTCCCATCATCAGGGTCTTTGCTAAAGAATCCTCCCTTCTTATGAGACGGCCAAAATATTTGAGCACTTCTACATATATAAAAAGTATATATTCCAGTAAGATTCAGCCCCACAAAAAGGCATGCTCATTTAGGAATGGGAATTGTCACTAAATATTCACTGCATATGTGCCCCCTTTGACTGAAACCACTTTCAGGTTTGTCTGTTACCCCAGACAGACGCAAATAAAGAGCCGGACAAAAGTGCTGGATTGAGGGCCACTTTTATTAACTATTTAACATATTAAAATTAAACAGGGACTGCTCTAGAATAGCCGTGCGGTCTAAGGGGATGCGGCTCTCCGTATAGTTCCCCATGCAAATGTTAAAGTTGGTTCAGGGCGTTCCCAGCCTGGCTCAGGGCATTCCTTGAACAGAGTTCAAGGATGCCCGTCTTTGCCAACCCGAAGGTCAAGGTAGCTGGACGCGCAGCCGCCGGCTGTCTGGCCAGACACTGTGCCTAGGTTTCCCATCCAGGTAAGGGGGTTCGTCAGACTTACCCCCGGAGCCAGAAGAGCATCTCAGGGAGCTTCCTCACCCCCAAACCCTTGCTACCTAAGGCTGCACACCGAGGCCTATCCTGCCTACTACCGCACAACTCCTGCCACCCGGTGGGCCAGTCTGGCACTTGGCACCACCGCCCCACTACAAAAACTGGAGCAGTCCCCGTCGCAAGTTAAACAAGAAAACAGTAGCAGCGATTGGAGACAAATGCACTCCATCGGCTCTGTATAACTCTGGCCGCCTCCATTCAATTTGGGGGTGCCGGATAACCACACCACCCACACTAAGGAGGAAATGAGACACATAAGCTTTAATTCGTTTACGCGACACGCCCACCCTCCGGACGCTTCTAGCGCCCAGCCACGCACGTCTGGGCAGCATCTCAGACCAGACAATGCACACTCCTGGGAAACAGACCCTGACTAGGGATAACTCCTCAGTGATCAGCACTCTCAAGGACACAGAGGCCCTCTGAGTGAGATCATTCTCTCCAAATGAACCAGGAGTACCTGTGGAGGCGGGTTCCATCCAAGGAACTCTAACAAGGTGGGCAAAAATTTCCCCAACGCATCCCCTTCCTGGCAACGCAAGAAATGGAGGCCCCAGATCCCAGCCCGAGCTGGGTGCCAAATCTGCTGCATTCGGCCCTCTTCCTGGCCCAGAAGAGGATGGAGTGGCCGATGAGCAGGAGCCGAGTCCAGGTTCCTCCTAAGAGGGAAAGAAAAAACATAGCCCAATTTGAATGCAACATACAGCACCATAGGCTAATCAACAATGAACCATACGGGCAATACCCGTGCTCGACCAAGCCCTAGCGGTTGGTCAATGGACTCAGAGGCACCGAACCAAGCCCCTAGCCCTAACATAGGCCGTAGCCCAGCTAGCCCCGCAGGTGCTAGCAACCACATTTGGGCTATGCCCGATACGTGCCACCCTATCAGGATCATGACACTAGCAGACCGAAGCCGACGCCTGCCGGGCCGCTCACAACACAATTTGGGCACAAGCCCATAGAACAACAAGCCAAGCTGATGCCAGCAAGGCAGGGGCATTCACCCCAACATGCCAAACCCCATGGGTAAAGGCAAAACGCAATACAAAGTTGGGCACGTGCCCAAACATAGGCTAACCCGGTTGGGAAAGGCCCAATGGTAAAGCCTCGTGCAGGCAATACCAATCTCTCTGGGATAACGCCCTGGAACCTGGGCACACGCCCAATCATAGGCCGACCCGTGTGGGAACAGCCCAGTGGCAAAGCCTCGTGCAGGCAATACCAATCTCTCTGGGATGACGCCCTGGAACCTGGGCACACGCCCAATCATAGGCCGACCCGTGTGGGAACAGCCCAGTGGCAAAGCCTCGTGCAGGCAATACCAATCTCTCTGGGATAACAGGCCCTGGAGCCCGACTGATCTTCCCTGGGCAGAACAAGCCCGGTAACAGCCCTTCAGCAGCCAATGGCTGCAGTGCATTTTGCCCAGCTCTGCAGCAGTCTGCAGAAGGGTACAGTGAGCCGGTGCTACAATCTGCACCATCTCCACTGCATAAATTGTCAAGTTGGATTTGATTCATACCAGAGGGCGGAGGAATCCACAGTAACTTATGTCTTAGCCTTAACCTTTTCCTGCCACTTTAACTTTGTAGCTTCATCACACTTTTAGGATAGTAAAGCTTATTTAATTTTGCTGGCTGGAACTTGTAGCAATTTCCCAACATTTCTTTAAATCAGCATCTTTTGGGGTGTGACACTATATGAAATTCTTGCTTATGGAAGTCTGTCTTGGAATCCACTCCAAGGACTTGCCAGCTTCAAGTGAATTTCTTTTTTAAAAAATCAAATTTTCTTAGAATTTCTCCCCAATTTATTTCTTCCATAAACTGTTCTTCAGTCAAAATATTCTGAGGGCAGTTGGCAAAGTAATACAGGAAAATGCAATGATGCAAAGTGGGTGAAAATTAAAAGTTCTAACACTGTGCCTCTGAAAATTTGTTCATAGATGGGAGCAATCCTGAGTAACTACGGGGAGTCCTTGCTCTGGTGTAAGAACAGTTTGCTCTGGATTGCAATATGAATTTCCCATAGGTTTTCACTAGGTGATGCAGTAACTACGGATGCACGTAAAGTCTCTTATGTGCTCCCGTAGTTACTCTAGATTGTAGGGGATGATTAGTTCAGCAGCATTAAAAGTACTATTCTAATCTCTATAATTGATGTTATTCAAAACATTGTTCATGGTGAATGGAACTTAAAAAAAATTTGTTTTGCTTATTTTTTGTGTGCTTGGATAGGCATTGGACCAAATTGGATAGACATTGGATAGGAGCAGGAACAAACTTTTGTAGCCCCCCATATTGATTTATGAGTAGCATCAAGTGGAAGAAAAACCTGTTCCAGTGCTGCATCCACAGTCTAAAAATGTCAACCCACAAATCGGATAACCTTAGGCCACCAGGAGGCCTGTGCAGAAGTACAAAGAAAGTAATTGCTTCTTACTTCTCCTATGTCTCCTAGTTGCACAGCTATAATTGGAAGTATTGCATGCTCCACCAGCAGAGCATCATCACCACCAATGTTGAAGAATAGGATTGGAATATAGATTGGTTGATTGATTGATTGATCAATTGATCAACTGATCAATTGATCAATCAATCAATCAAACAGTATTTATATACTTTTTTCAAAACAGTTTGAAAAGTTGAATCCTGGGCAGGATTCCAGGTTTCGATAATACATCCAGTGTGTAATGTGCAATACATCCAGGCTACTTAAACTACCCAGAGACCATAAACAGCACTCTTCACATGAGAAACACAGAATCCATATGCATTCAATTCAATATACTCATGACTTGTTTTCTCTGGCCGTTGTTCTATCCAAAAGTATACTGACCTTCCCATGCTGCTATGATCACATAACACATAACTTTCAATAGAAAATTTGGGTCTCTAATATTAAAGACTCCCAAAATATTAGAAAGGTTTCAGTTTTTCTCAATGCCCCATTAGGCCTGCGCTTGAATAGCTTAAAAATTGAGTGAAAAATTATAACTCTTAAAGAGCTACTAGAGCTTCCGTATTTAAATTTAACAGTCTAATAAATCTTTCCTTTACTTCTAATCCAACAATATGACAGAATGTTCAGGGTGGAAGATATATTTTTACACATTTTTAGGTTGGTTAAGCACAATATCCGGAATAATTTGTTTCTTTTTACTTTAAAAAACCCAAACATTAGACATAGTTGAAAACTGGATATATCCCCGATAAATAAGGGCTAAGCTAAAGAAGGGGTGGTTCTTAAAACATATTCATCAGTATCAAAATTTTAGATGAACAGAGGTTTCCTTTCCCTCGAAGGATGCTACTCCATATGACAGTTCTATGTCATCCATGGCAAGATCACCCTGATTTGTGATCTTTGATACCACTGACATGGAATGTTCATAGGTGTGAATCTGACACATGTTTATGAAATCATCTCCAACAGAACCAGGTCTTGGAGAAAGATCCTACATAGTGCCTTTGATAATGACGACTTTTTTGGGACAACTGAACAGCTCTAGGGTTGACATCAAAAGGGCATACAAACTGGAATTCAGACTGAATGTCAGGGTAACTCCTAAAGCCAAGATTTCAAGAATGAAATCAAATGAATCCCCCCAAAATTTCTTGGAAAGTTTCTGAGAAATCAAAACAGCACAATCTTAAGTGTGTGAATCAGGATGAAGACTAAAAATGAAAGAATGAAGTCAGAGTTCAAAAACACTTTCACAGGATCAGTGTGCTTAAAACTGTAGACTCTCCCTTAGTATTAGAGGTAATAATATATTGAAGGACTGCAATTCTGAACTCATTTCAGCTTTGGAACTGTGTAGGAATAATTGTAGAGGACTAATCACCCTATACCTTGAGGGCATCCTTGGATCAATGTTAGTACCTGGAAGTTCAGATTGTAGAGAAACAAGATTTCCAATTCAGTCATTTGCTAATGAGACTTTATGTGAGAACAATGTTTATTTCTGGCCATCCTCTGCTTGATGATGTCACTTTCTGCTTAATGATGTCACTTCCAGCCCTCAGCAGACTCCATGAATGCTAACTTTGGCCCTTTCTATGAAGTAAGTTTGACATCCCATCCAGCGGTGGGTTTCAGGGGGTTCTCACAGGTTCTACAGAACCCTTTTGCTAATGAGCATCTGGTTCTGAGAACCAGTTACTAATGGGACATACAACCTGTTGTTAATTTAGGTTGTTAGGACATAGAATCTGTTGTTAATTTATTTGAATCCCACCACTGATCCCATCCCTTCTATATCCAGTTGGATGATCCTTCTGGAAATGCGATGCAGTCCCTACTGCAAGCCAATGTTTCTAAATTTCAAGATATAATAATGTGATTAAAACAACAGGATTAAGGACATTGGGTCGGGGGTGAGGGGAATTGTTTCCTCTTACAGACCTTTTCTGGAAGTCTGTAAATACAGCTTGGAAAATAATAAATGGTTGTAGTCAGAATCCCTTTTATGGGCACATTAATATTCTGCACATGTTCAGATCCTGCATAAAAACCAAATTTACTTCTGTCATTTGTATTGAGAATGGATGTGTGTAACCCACACTTTGCCATCCCAAATAAATTAATCCATAGAAAAGAGTTTACAGTTTCCATTTTCTCATATGAGCAAAGCACAAGCTGTTGAGTAGAGGAAATATAACAGTAATGCAAAATATATACTTGGATATTTTGGCATATCTAAAAAAAATACCGAACTCAGGGATCATCTAGTATCACAGAAAGCTGTTTAAACATTAGAAGGCAATGGAACATATGTCAGCCAGAATAGGCATATAGAAAGAAATCTGTATAAATAGTATGAGAAATTATGAAACATTTGCAAAAGTATAACTTTGGTGGTAGTGGAGTAGCTTTGATTTGAGGAAGCTTATTTGTAGAAGGGCAGGAATGAACTAGAAAATGGAACCAAGAAGTTGCTTCATCTCAGTTTAAATCAATATCTTTTATTTAAGCAATTAGAAAATTGATAAATCAGCTTTGGTTCCTTCAGTGAGTCAGAATTTTGTTGTCACAATAGCCTTTCAAATAGAGCCAGTATAGCAACCTTGAGACAACACTTGCTTGTAAAAATGGGCCATCACTGATATGACAACCAGGATAGAACCTCTGATTTACCATGACATTATTCTGTCCTCTTCTGCTATTGTCTTGTTTTTCTTATTTTTAGATTATGGGCACCATCTTCTGTTGGATAACACAGGTGCCATACGAATAAATAAAAACCCAATCCTATTTATTCCCCTGAGATAGCTTGATGCCACATCAAAATAAACTATCCTGCATGCTATGGATGGGGGCAGATCAGGAGGCTATCCCCATAAGACCCTGATCATAAATGTGTCCCCTCAAACCTATGCCAGCTCTTTGGCTGGCAAAATTCCAAGGGGACACATTGAGAGACAAGGAAGCATATTATTTCAGGTTGCACATGTCTGAACATATTCCATCACATCCCCAGTGCATTTCCTCCCCTCCCTGGTCTTCACTCCATTTTGCCCACTCCTCTTCTCTGTTATGCCAATCCTGCCAGCTTCACACCCCATGTGGAGCCAGCATCTGATGCCATGGTCAAGCATATCTGAAATATCTGAAACCTTGAGCAATGTGAAATCTGAAGTATCAACTGTTTGGCTTTCATTGCAGTGATCTCATAGGAATCCCTCTTTTTTAGGTTTGTCACTAATGATAACAAAGAATTGCCTAAAATACACATCTTAAGTTATTCCCATTGGGTGATCTTACTGGAAAAAATACCAAAGTCTATATTCCTACACATATTTGTTATGGGAGTAAATTCCAGTGAATCCAGAAGACACAGTCACAAACTAAGAGTATAAGCCTGTAGAAGAATAATTTAATTTTCTCATATATTTACATTGCAGCCCACAAATCCAACATATATTTAATAAGTTTTAAGCATCTTGAAATCAATGGGTTTAAGTGTGCTTGGGCTGGCTTGTGACCTAAATATTTGAAGGATATATCCAAGTTATATGATGATCTTCCTTTAAATAGTTTCAAATATTCCTTGTTTGGAAATTTCAAGTAAGCATCCAACAGTAAAGATTAAGGCTCTGGAGGATAAGGATGTAATATAGCATTTACATTAACATATCAAAAATATGAATTGTATGTATGTCGCCTTTGAACGGAAGGTCAGGTAGGACATCTTAAAGAAAACAGCTTGGAAATATAATTAGCATATTATTCCACTAGGGTCCTGAGAGTTTAGTTTGGTACCTATTAGCATAAGATATTATCTGGTACAAAGAGTCAATATATACATTTCTTTCTTTTGTCAATAGATATGAAAGTCAAAGTCAAAACATATTCCTTTTTCTTTCAATTAAGGTTGAAATTCTAACCACACATTCCTGGAAGAAAGTACAATTGAACACAGTGGGACTTACTTCTGGGTAGACATGCTTTGGATTGCTTATAAATTGTTTAAAATGTAGTATATGTTTGTGAAAACTGGACATGAAATTTGTGATTAACGCACAAGTGAAATACATAATAAAAATATTATGAATAAACACTGACAAGCAAATACTAAAAGGTTTTTAATTTCAGCATTCCTGTTTACATTTTTTAAGGAAGGACATGAGCGTAAGAGGCAACTGAATGTTGTCTATATAGTAAATGTTACTATATTGAAATAGCAGCAAAGGTAGTTATTCAGAAATTGATAGTGGTAGATAATAAATTATGGTTGTCAGAGTTCATCTGTTTTCCTCCATGAATGTTATCTTTCATTTTCAATTCATGATTGAAGAACATACATTTCCAGCAGTGATATGGAAACCACAACTTTGAGATTTATTTCCACAATGTCTTGGTAATGTTCCTGCATTGCCTAGTAAACTATGAGGATGTTTACTGAGCAATGGAGGATAGTGGGAGAGGTATCAAGTTAATTCCTGGGCAGTAGTGGTGTGCAACATGAGCCCTTTCAAGGCCTTGAGTCTTCTGCACCTGCTTTACTAGGCCCTACCTGTGATGTTGCCTCTGCCTCTGATTATTTACATTTCAATGAGTTTATCCATATGAACCTAATATATATAGAGGCCAGTCCCCATCTCCATTGCATGATCCTTCCACAAGTGTCTCTCAGAGTCTCTAAGGCAGTGATTTTTATCCACTGTGCCACAGCATACTGATGTACTACAAATAGTCCATAGTTGAACTGTGGGAGTTTGGGGAAGGCAGACCATTTATTCATAGGGCTATTGGGAACATGAGCCCCGTCGGCAGTGGGATGTGCCTTTTAAATTGTCCAAAAACTGATGGTGTGCCTTATCAGTATGCCACAAGATGAAAAAAAGGTTGCAAATTGCTGCTCTAAGGAAAAATATATAGATGGGAAAGCTGCCTTTTGCAGAGATTTTATCTTCAACAACTAGGAGGAATGACTTTTACCAACTGGAGAAAAAATTGATACAATTCCAATATTATAAAATCCACAGAAACTTTGATTAAAAAAACCCTTCCATTCTCAGTTTCAACAAAGTTTTCAGATTTCACTGTTCATTCCAATCTGTTGTGGTTCTTCCCACGTGTGTGGTTCTTCAGTCACAAAGTGCTACATAAATGAAACTGACGTATGAGCTGTCAGTCACATGGTGGCACTTGATCCCCAAACACCTACAATGAAAAGTGGAAAATCTTCATCAATAGCAATTAACTGTCTTCTTCCCTCATTCACATCTCTAATCAGGGTTGTGACTACACAACTGTTATCAAACGAATGC
The DNA here is from genome assembly GCA_030015325.1 of Cryptoblepharus egeriae. Classification (NCBI taxonomy): domain Eukaryota; kingdom Metazoa; phylum Chordata; class Lepidosauria; order Squamata; family Scincidae; genus Cryptoblepharus; species Cryptoblepharus egeriae. The sequence continues at coordinate 53,786,993 of JAREYC010000007.1, read as the reverse complement.
AATAGTTGCCAAACCTGTGACCTCTGAACACTGAAAAATGGTCCCTGTTTAGACCAGAGGTTACCATTCCACTTTTATGATGTGTGACTGCCATGCAGATCTGGGCACAGGAACGCTAGACCGGGTAGTCACATTTGTTGTCCAGTGTCCCGAAAGGCTCATTAACAGGACATCTGGATATCCACAACTGGTGAGGACATTCCTGAGCCAAGATCTACAGTCAGACTGTCATGAAGTGCAGTCAAAATGGTAAGCTTAGTGATAAGTCATGTGGCTAGCGTTGTCATATGTCTTGGAAAAGTGGGACTGTCCTGGTTTTCGGGGATTGTGTTCACATACTAGCAAATATGACAGGGGGTCCTGTCCTGGTTTTGTGAAAGAAAATTATGGCAACCCTACATGTGGCCAGCGTGACTAAACGCTGAAGTGCATGGAACGCTGTTACCTTGCTACTGAAGTGGAACCTATTTATTTACATTTATTTGCATGCTTTTGAACTGCAAGGTTGGCAGGAGTAGGGTAAGTAAAGGGAACTCACTCCGTGGTGCAGTACTCAGGCCTTGAACTGTCAACTTGCAGGTCAACAAGCACGGCGTCTTCAACCACTGAGCCACCAAAGCCCTTTGAGAAAGGGCAAGATGAAAATCCAATTAAAAAATAGCATCACTATCATGGTAAAATATAGGCTACAAATCAGCATTCACAACTCACTAATTCGGATTTGACTCAGATGCTGTAAAATTGCTGGAAAGGTGGTCTGGTTTGGAGATATGCAAATAATTCATTAAAGTAAACAGAAGCGGTTCCAACCATTATGAGTTTGCAAGTACAGGAAATTTTGTCTGGAGGAACCCAAAGAAGACATATTGCAGTTTTGGATATTACTATGTAGAAACATAAGAAATGCACACGTTGCCGATGAATCTTTCAACAGCTTTACATAAAAAGAGAAACAGACAGATAACTCAAACTTTTATGATACCATTTTGGCTGTTAAGCTTAATGGATGCTGTCTGTAGAGTGAGTCTTTCAAACTATACATGCACATAATCTTTCCTAGTACATGGATTATTGATAGAATATGTACCTGTTCCTATATCTTCAGTAGCAACTAAGAGGTAAAACTAGATGTGTTGGTGGCAGGTGATATACGAGAAACTGAGCCACCACTGAATTCCAGTAAAACAGGATGTTGTCAGAGCAGGGTGACCAGATGCCAAAACCAAAATTCCTGAATCCCAAGTCCAGAATTCCTACCTCTCAAGCAGAAATTCCTACCCCCAACTAAAATTCCTACCCACTTAAAAATTGTAGGACACCCCAAAAATGTAGGACACGTGTAGGACATGTTAAACTAAAGAAAAAAAATATTCATATTGTTTTCCTGTACTTAATTTCAACATTTTTAAAATTGAAAACCTTGTAAAATGCATGATTCAGACACAGATATTTAAGAAACAGTTTGCAGTAGTATAACACAAGTAAGCACACTCACATGCACACTGGCAAACCATGCACTCACACACACACACACACACACAAAACGACACCATCCATGTGTTTCCACACCATCCACAGCTCACCTATAGGGGAGAGGCAGAGCTGGCTCTGGGGAAGCCCCACTAAGAGCTGTGACCTGAAGGAGAAGCTGTGGGACGGGATCCTCTGGGGCTTCCTGATACATTTAAAGGGCCAGCACGAATGCATTTGAGGACAGTATGCATAAGAGGTATGAAAATCTCCCAAATGTCATCATTTCATGACACTATGCATGAGAGGTATGAAAATCCGGAGAGGCAGGTCTTTTTTCCCTTTTCCCCTTGCGCCCGTCTTTTCCAGGAAAGTTCGGGAATTTCCAGTCATCTGTACACCCTGTCAGAGTTGAGCAATAATACAACCGCAACTTTGTTGCATGCCTTTTAAATTCTTCCTTTTGGCACTATGCTTTCTAAAAAATGCCTTAGTTATAAGGAAGCTTAACAGATTTGTCCCAGCCTGAAAATGAACAAAACAATTTCCATAAAATATATTAAGGCCAAATAACAATAGTGCAATGAATCCTTGAAGTTGTATTGATTCTACAGTAGCCACAAGCTCTTCAAATGTTTTACAATTTTTTAATATTCATGTCTCAGAGCAAATCACCTCTAAGCAAAGCAAAACGCTATGTAGATAATTTATGTGATTCTTGCACATTGCATGGTATTTGCAATCTTTCCTTTGTCCTGATTTCAGGGTATTGCTGGAATATTACTTGGAAATAGGTTTCAGAATTGATATTTCCAGCAATACCCTGAAATCAAGACCCATCTTGAAATATTGGACAGTGGAAGAATTGCTCAAAGTTGGAATGAAAGTACATCAAGGGGCCACCAGTCAAAAAATTTGATAATCAGTGCCTCAAGTTATTGATAGGTAGACTTCACTTGAAGTCTTCACACTTCAAAATAAATAGCTATGAAGGCTGGGACGCCCAAGAATTCATCCCAAAACATTTTCTCTTCTTTTTAGGTCACCTGATCTCAGTGCTGTGATCCAAGAACTGATAAAGTGTTTGATCAGTCAATTAATATTGAAGAATTGGTACCAACGAGCAGCCAGTTTTAGAAAGATTTTAAGGATCTATGGTAACAATCTTTTTTTTTTACTCGCTTAGTTGCTTATCTGAATACTTTTGCTCTATGAAAATGATTTGTTCATTTGCAGGATGGGACAGATCTATTGAACTGGCACTGATGTGTGTTTATATTTTGACAGAGAGGTCCTGGGAGGCTTAATGCCTAAATGGATGTTTTAATGGCAAATAGCAGGATTTCAGCTGTACCATTGCTCATCACTTGTAAAATAGACATTTATTGCCATGATGGCCCCAGAGAAAAAGAGTGGGATCCAAGCAGAGTTAAATACCTTTTAAATCCCATTGATTTTAAGGGCAAGTGCTTAAACTCTGTCCAGTTGAAATCAATGGGATTTAAAAGTTAACTCTGACCTGATAGTGCCTATGGTAAGATGGTTTATTTTTAGACGACCAGTTTCTGTGGCTAGAAAATTTGGAAAGCCTGAGAGTGCAATCCTAGATTGCATTTCAGCCAGCACAAGTCCCTTGCGCCAGCTTCCAGATGACACAAACATGCAATGAAGCACATTTGCACCAGCACAGGAGTCAGGGATGACAGCACAAGGCGCATGTCAGCCTTGCCGCACTGCAGCAAGTTCTGGCAAAGGTACTTTTGTACTGGTGGAGAATCATCGGCATGGGAGATTCAGGAGAGCATTTTATGGCCATTGCAGGGTCTGTGACCAGTTGATGGGCTGGGTCTGGAAGCGATGTGGGACTGGCCTCCAGAACTGGATCGTAAAATCCCTCCCAAGCAGCAAGGTTTGACAGTGGACTTTTTGGATCTGCACCAGCAATTTAATTGGCATAATTCCCATTGCAGTAGCTGGAATAATGCTTGGGTAAAGGGGAAAAAATCTCCTTGGTTGTGCCACAGCCACTTCCAACCCTGCATTGGATACAATACAGTCCAGCTGGCCTGCCCATTTGAGCACAGATTAGGGCTGCCCAACAGCATTTAGGTTGCAGAGCTCACACTCAGAATAATAGAGAAAAAAGTTTGCTTTAATATTTTGAAGCATTTCAAGGTTATAGCTTATTTCAAGAAGCAGTTTCTTTAATTGGAACAACTCTACCATCAGTGATAAGCACAAAAGTTGGTTAGTCTGCATTTCCAGAGCCTTAATCTGCATTTTCAAACCCCAGGATGTGCAAAGACCTAGCAAGTACTCTGAGTTTGCTTAATAATTTGTACAATTAATTTGGCAAAACTTTATTCCACATAAAATTTTCAAGCACATGTCTTATCTCAGTCAAGCCCTCAACCATAATATAATATTTGAAGTTATAAAAATACCCCAAACACAACTGCAGTTTTCAGAGTTTCTTAGGTCTATTTAAATCTCCAGGATTACTTTTAGTGACCACAAAGAGATCAACACTGATACCTGGATACTCCAGGCCAGTACTAGAGAGCTGGTAATTACTCCTATGGCCATCAGAAGCCCCACTTGAAGTCTCAGTACCAATGGTGGTAGTAGCAGCTAATGTACAATTGATTGAAGAATGGATGGGCCACCAGGGTACCCAATGAAGCGTTTTGTTTAGGGCATCTAGGCTGCAATCCTAATCTCAGTTTAGGCCAACACAAATCCTGTGCTGGCCTGGGAAGGTCACAAAAGTGCTTTAGTGCACTACTGTGCCACTCCTGGGTTAGATTTAGGCCACTTCACAGAAAAGCGCTTAACTCCTTACATCACCATGTGATGGGAGCAGAAAGACTTATGGGTTGTGCCAGCCTTGTCAGAGTATGATAGAGTGGAACAGTAGCCAATAAGCCTGTTAGAGCCTCCAGTGCCAGGAGCAGTGTGTGTGCAGGAGGGAAAAAAATGAAGCAGCTGTCAAGAGATATAAACACCAAGAATTCTATTTACACATATATTCATATAGAGCAGTCAATTAAGAATCAGACAAAAGAGCAAAGTCAGAACAGAGACAACAGAGCCTGAAGGTGTCCCTGTTTACAGCTTGGTGAATCTGAAACTGCTCCTGCTGGCAGCTTGGAAGGCATTCCCTGATGTCAGATGTGATAACCATGCAGTGAAGGATTCCATCTGGAACGGAAGAGTTCTATGAGCTGCGCATAGAACAGCTGCCTACCTTACAGGGTTGTCGTGAGGGCAAAAGCATAAAAAGTACATAAGTCAGCTTGGACCTTTGCTTAAGCATGAGAAAGGGTGGGTACAAATCCATTAAAATAAATACATCTTGGTTGTAAAGCAGATTCATGTTTTAAAAGGATGATTGTGGTTGGAGTATAGCAATGGATTCCATCAACTTGCATCCTCAGAATTCAGCTGTACTAGCAATCCTGTTTTATGGTGCACTTTTCTGAATTACGATGTACAGGCCTATTCTCGAGCATGTTATATTTAATACAAGGTGAGAGTTCAACCCTCATTCTGGTGACTTGATTTTTGTTCTGATGGCACATGACAAATAATCCTTTGAACAATTAGTAGCTACCATCTGCAGTGTGAGTCATGTCCATCCACACGTCTCTTGAAAATGAACTTAACAGATACCCACAATTTTTTAAAGCTAGCAGTAGTTTAATCATTTTTACTGGTTACATTTTTCTTCCCTTAAAACTTTTTAAATGAATGTTTCATGTTCTGAGCAACAGAAAATACTTGATGTCCAGCAGATCCATAACAACTGCTATATATTGTCAGATGTTAACAATCAGTGATGCCTAAAAGGGAATGAACATTGTGGAGATATTGCCAAGTAGAATATACTGGAGAATAAAGGATTGGGGACATGTGGTTCAGGAAGAAATACAATGGGGAAAACTCCTATATACTGTATGTATCCCCCCCTTCAAAAAAAGGTGACAAACAATGGTTACTCTGACAAAGATAAATGATGGAATCTGTTTTTTTAAGTCTTTTAAAATGCTTCCAGATGACGGACGTGTCCAAGGCATCAGAAGTCTGCACATTTTCAAGGCTGCAGTTAAATATTTTAAGAGACATTCTTAACTGATGCCCAAAATAGTACATTATAGAAGCATGAATTTGTCAGATTATAGTTGGTGGTTGCAGTCATTTAGCTCATATAGCTCTCATTTAAATTTGAAATTTTCTTGATTGATACCAAATCTGAACCTTCCCAGCTTTACAGTGCAATCCTAAGCATGTCTACTCAGAAGTAAGTCCCATTGTGTTCAATAATACTTACCCCAGGAAAGTGTAGTTAGGATTGCAGCCAGTCTTGTATACAAAATACAGAGATAACTGCTGCTGTGCTTGCCACTTCCGTTCAGAACTAGCTGGTTTTCATTCCCAATATAGGCAAATAGAGGTAAAGTCCCATTCTGTTTAATGGGGCTTACTCTTAGTTAAGTGCTTGTGGGATGTGGCCTTTGACTTTCCTATTTTTTATATGCCAGCAGTTTCTGTTGATGGGAGAGCAGACATGTTGTTCATTGTAAAAAGATATTCAGTTGTTTAACATGGTATATCCTCTGCTTAAGAAGTTTCTTCACCTAAGCCATATATGATTCTGAAGATGCTGTTTTGTTCTATATTTCCATTTTTCCTCTGGACATTCAGGAAACTACATGGGGTTTTTGTAGTGACTAAAGACATGGAGCACAAAATCCCTTTCACTGGAAGGAGAATCCATGGGAGAAAAGTGCAGGAGCCACAGAAAGGTGCTCAGGAGCCACACGAGGGGCTTGAAAATTCATGGTATCTCAGAATATATGCACATATATTGTTTGAAGGCTGAATTCACATTTTGTGTAAACTTTATGGTTATGTAATCCATAGAAATTCTTGTCCACCTATTGTATAACATACCCGCATTGCGGGAGTAAATTCCCCCTTATGTCATCCCCCCAATGCACATCAAATGCCCATGTGCATCAGCCCCCCACCCCCATGCACATCAACCCCCATGCACATCAACACTCTATGCGCAGCAACACTCCCCACTGTATATCATCCCTCAGGCATATCAATCCCCCTGCCCACCACCCTCCCATGCACATCAACCCCCTATGCGCATCAACACTCTATGCGCAGCAACACTCCCCACTGTATATCATCCCTCAGGCATATCAATCCCCCTGCCCACCACCCTCCCATGCACATCAACCCCCTATGCGCATCAACCCTCCATGTGCACCATCCTCATGCACATCAACACCCCCCCATTATGTTTCATCCCCCATGCACATCAATCCTGATGTGCACCACCCTCCCATGCACACCAACCCCCATGTGCACCATTCCCCATGTGCATCAACCCCCATGCTCACCACTCTCCCATGTGCATCAACACTCACCCATCTGTGTATCATCCTCCATGCACATCAACCCCCATGAGCATCCCCATGCCCACCACCCTCCCATGTGCACATCAACCCCCTATGCACACCAACCCCCCATGCGCACCACCCTCATGTGCACCAACCCTCCCATGCGCACCACCCCCATGAGCACCATCATCCTCTGTTCTCCCTCTCTCCCAGTGCATCAGCTGGATGTTGATCATTCAGTCTTCAATGTTAAGTATAGACTGAAAATGCAATGCACCCCTTTTCAGACCCTTGGGGTTAAATTTCTAGAAATTAGTACATGGTGGGTGTTCCTGTCACAGAACAATACACTCCCCAAATTTCATGCTTCTAGGCATGGGGTTGGGGTACAGCTCCCCTCAGTCAGGGATTAATTTTAAAATAGTGACAGAACAACAAGGCCAAACAAGGGGAAACAAAGCCTTAAGAAAAACCACAACTTTTAGTGAGGCATTTAATACATGGCATCAAACCATATTGGGAACAGTGAAAAGAGCACATTAAAACACATGGAAGAACAGGAGGATCTTAATCTATGGCCTAGCAAGAAAAGCTTCAGCAAACTATGGTTTGCTGAAAACCAGAATTGGAAAAGCTTTATTAATTTGCTTCCTTTGAGTGTGATAGGATGGAAGGAATCATAATGTGGCCCTGAATGTGTTGCTGTCACTGGAAAGCTAAACCATCATTTACAGTTATGCCTGAACCTAGCCAAGATAAGAGGAGTTTATTATTACTTTAATTGATGAATACTTCATGGCTTTCATTTGTAAACAGAAACTTAGAACTACCACTCATTTTCTAGATTACATGCACGCTATGCTGGTACTTTAAGTGGATTTGACATTTTGCCTATGCAGTCTATCCGTCTCCAATAAACCACTCCAAGCTTGACAACAAACCCGTCCATTTATTACCGAACCTGTTATATGACATTGGCAAGAAACATGATTTTTAATGCATGCTTGGAATGAAAAATATTTGCTATTAAAAAGGAATAGTTTATCGTGTTTATTGTGAAGGCTTTATTGATCCATATTAATCACATAGTGCAGTATGCAGAATTTTTGTTAAATGTAGTTCAAAAGGTTACAGTTGATTGTTAGGGTTTATTTATTCATTTCTGATAGTAGTGAGCAGAGATAATATCACTGCTATAAGCCTATATAATGTCAGTAAGTCGCAGATCTAAAACACTAATCAGGCTTCCTAATGAGACATCCATGTTCAAGACTATTTAGAGTGAATATTTGTAAAAGAAAATGACATGTACTGGCCTTATTTGTAGCTTGTTTTAATGTTAGCTATCTTAGAGCAGCTTATGGGCCACTAAGAGACTTACCCAGGGCTGCATCTGGTCCCCAGATCAGTGTTTGGAGACCCCTTAAAATAATGCCTACAGGACAGTGAGGGATCCAATAGATTACAATGGTTCACAGGCCAAGGGAAACTGGGTGTTCTCTGTGGACTGAAGTAGACATGCACAGCTTACAGCACTGAAAAGTCTCCATATGGTATGGAATTCAAATTTGCACTGTCTGGTTGGTGGCAGGTTGGGGTCAACTGAGCCTTTGAGTCTGTAGTACCATATATATTTATAACTCTTCATCTATCAGAGACGTAATGACATGGCTGGATCTCTGCTTTAGTTGCTACACAGGCTGCCTTCTTGCTTTACTCCCAATTCAAGGTGATGGTTCTAACTTTAAGGCGGTTCTAACCTAAGCCTAGGTTATCTGAAAAGCCGTTTCCTTCCATGCATTCTAGCCTGCTGGAAAGTCTTCCAAACTTGAAAAACAGAAAAAGGCAGTGCTTGAAATGGGACCTAAAAAGCAAAAGTATACAGGCATGTGTGCATGAAAGGTATTTGCTGAAAAAAATGTACAAGCAACCCAAAGGACACAAACGCACACATACACACCACACTGGGTTCAAAACAAGGCAGTCATAACAGGTCAGGCTAACATAGGGCTTGGAGAATGGTGGGAGGAGGACAGAGTGGAGGAATTCCAGGATGGGGAAGAGGAGGTGGTGGACAGGCCCATTGGTTCCACCCAGAATAAAGGCAGGGTTGTAGCATGACCAGTATACATATACTTATTCCAGAGTAACCAGGAACAGATGTAAGCCACTTGGAACTGCACCACCTCTTTAGGTGATGTAAATTGAGAGCCCCAATGGGGTAATGACAAGTAACGAATTCTGTTTGCCTTTGGCTGAGCCCCAACCATGCTCTGAATATGGGACAAACCAGCTGGCCTCCCCATCTCAGTGCAGGCTAGGATTGGGTGTTAACTTCATTCACCATTTATAAGAGTGTGGACATGCATAGGTGTAGCTCTTTGGGATTTGAACAGTTTTGAATATAAATGTCAAGTACTCCAATGGATAAGCAGGATATAGAAAGGGGAGCTTCTTGCGATCTGTGCTTCTGAAGGATAAGCATTAGTCTTGAGACCATCATTGAAACCAGCATTAGGTCATGAGACCATCTGGTTCATGGTTAGTGTGGGCCGAGAATTATAATGAAAAAGGGGGACCTTATTCTACACAAACATATAAAAATGGGAACAAATAATGAAAATGATTTTTAATGTATTGTAATAGCCAATGTCTGTTAGCTACCTTGCATGTGAAAAGAAATGTGTAACTGTTTTAGTATGAAGAGCAGGGCTGATGAGAAGTGGGTGCAGGGAGTAAATTGTATCCAGGCTCAGGGTAAAGAATGGTCCAAGGAGCCAAGGCCTATGAAAAAGGTGCAGGGGTACATCATACCTAAGCCTGGCTCAAAACAGTGATCCAGGAGTCAAAGGAAAGAACCCAGAAATTTCCTGGAATATCAAAAAATGTTTGCATATATTGCATGAAGTCCAGCACTAACATGTTCTATAAACCTACATAGGTCTGAATATTGTCATTTTTAGATAATACGATATTATGTAAGATCCAATGATTGTATGAAATTATGGTCCAATGAAGAAAAAAAACTTTACACCTCCTCGTAAAATTCGTGTAGGAGGCCCTGTTGGGGACCAAGAGGTGTACTTAATTAGAGAGCTCGACCTGAAGCTGTGAAACAAGGCGAGATGGTTTCAAAATGGCAAGTAACAACTACCAGTTAATAACCAAACTGTTTAAACAGATCTGGTTTTGACGGTGTTTCAGAGTTTGGACACAAATCTACAGAGCTATTGTGTCGCTTTTTTAATTGGATTGCCCATCAACATTTCATTTTTGGCAGTAGAAAGCGCAGTCGTTATTCGAGAGCAAACTCTGTCGATAGTTCCCTCTTCTGGGTTTTAAAAGGTGCCCAGTTTAAAATTGGGGAGGGGATCAAGCTGAGAACATTCAACAGCATTTGCAGTGCCAAAATTTCATTAGTGTTAATGGCAAGAACAGAACCACGTTTACACGGAACAAAGAAAGTGATGGACTCCTCATTTCGTATGCAGGATCTCAGCCATCTCATTAATTTGGCTGCAAAACAAAGTACATCAATAATACAAGAAGGCCAATTTAGTCACAGCAAAGTTTCAGCATTCTGATTAGGGAGTGGGTCCCAATTTGGCACGTAGTCTTTGGGATTTGCCAGTGCCTAATGCGTTAAGAGAAAAGGAGAATTTGTAAACATATATAATGGGGCTTCCTGATCCCCACAGGTGATCTATTTACATTTAAAATCAGGACATTAAATGCTAATTTTCATTGAGAGGCATGCATTGCATAAGCTTTCTAAAACCATCAAGCCATAATAACAGACTCAATGGAATTCTGAAGCAGGTGGTCATGAAGATAATACAGTACATGCAAGGTAATATTTCAGTCTCCTGATTTAAAAGTCTTTGTTACAGAAACTCAAAGTATGCCTCTCTTCTGGGAATTGGTGTTCACTGTTGAATATTTCAGAAACCGTAATTACAGCCACAATTATAGTAAACAGACACAGATTGAAGCCAACATGCAATTGTGGGGCTCTGTTTAGACAAGTCACCGTGCCATCCAGAGCACCCCTAGGCTGGCACAAGTCACTTGTACTGGCCACCATGTGTTGCCACTGCATGGGAGGAAAGGACAGGTATTGGGAAGTGTGATGTCAGCCATAATTATCTTTGGATCCCAGGTCTACAAGGCTTCCTAATGCAGAAGATGTAGACACATTCAGATACAATGCTTAGTATATATAGAAAAAGAGGGGTATTGATATATCACTTTTCTCTGTTTTTTACACAGCATTCAGTTTCAAGTAAATTCAATTTACTTGATGGGATATTCTGTTGATTTTTAGCCGATTTCAGTGGAAGGCTGCTTAGGGATGTGTACATGAGTGTGCATTTTGATGTGGCCAGCATGTTTCATGCCCAGTATAGGCTCAGTGGTACTTAGATCCTGTTAGCTCTGCTTGTCTTTCAGACATGTTTCCACCAGACATGAACCCAGTTACATCAATCACATACTGGCATGTCTCACTTCCATCTGAATCTCCAAATTCAAGCTGATGGCCCACAGATTGACAATTCCTGCTCCCTGACCCACTGCTAAACAATTCCTCATTCCCTACAAATATTTGCAGTGGGCATCACTAGGATTTGTGTCACCAGATGTGGGAGGCCAGCATATCACCCCTATGATGGATCTCCTCCCATGCAGGGTAATGGCCCAAGTAGTGGAGCAGTAAAGTACCATTTGGCTATAATTTTTGATAGAAAATAGATATTCCAATGTGGTTTGTTTCATTGTATCATGCAATTAAATGTATCATGTATCATGCACATTTTATGAATGTATCAAAAAATTACACGTCAATCCATATATAACATGACGGCATTATTCAAAAACATCAAGAGTGTAAACATTTTGATCAGTAGTAGTGTCACTCCACTTTGTGCATCAACTGGTGCGGCTTGCACCCTGCTCCTTAACCTCCTCACAACACCAATGAACATTCGTCATTCCTGTCTTGCATATAGCTTTGCCTGTGAAAATATATGATGTTTCTGATTAAACTTTTTAAATCATGACTTACTTTAAGGTGCTGCAAAGCATTATAATTATATAGATGGTTTCCAAAACCAGTGGAATGATTACTTTCTGGTGAAGCATTGCATCAAGGCGTTGGGCTTTCGTGTTGATAATTGCCTCCACCCAGAAGTGAGCAAAACACTATTTGTAAACATCTTCAGTCAGGAAGTTGCAGTTGTTAAATTGGAAATTCAAGATGCAAAGCCTGGTTTAAGATAACACTAATTTATATTTAATATTGCTCTTCCCCGAATTAGCTAATGATTAAGCTTCCCTGCAGACTCTCACTGGAATTTCATTTTATTCTCAAGCAAACAGAAGCTAAATCAACCTCCTATTTTAATCTATAAATCAACTGCTATTTTAATCTATAAAATAGTAGTTATGGCCTTCTGCCTAATTATTTGCACTCAATGGCTAATTTAAATCGCCACATCCAGGGTCCAACCCCCGCTTTAAAACATCTTTTTAAAATGGGTTCTTAATATCCTTGTGTTTCACAGGGCAAATTTTCTGCTATAAATTATAATCAAATATTTTGCATTTAGGTTCCTTCTGGGTATGCAACCAAATATCAGCAATTCAAATGGGGGAGGAAGGGGACTTTTAACTTTTAAGTTAGGCAGGAACTTGTTTTTCCTTTTCCATTCAAACTTTGCTTTATTCATTCAACATGAAAAATGATATGGCAGAGGCTTTCCCTGCTGGTTCCAACCACTTCCAGACCTGATCTGCCTTCTCTTCCCTTTCCACTGCCCCAATATACCCCATTCCTCTGGTGTTAGAGCAATTCCTACCTTTTCTGTAAGGTGCAGCTCTGGATTCAGCATTAGTAGGATATTGCATTCCTTCCCTCTGGTGCTCCTTATACCCAAACTGCCTCAAACATATTGTATGGCATGTGCCCGATATCCTAGGCTCTGCTAGGTAATGCTCTGCTGGCATTACCCAAGAATAGGACTGGGCTGAAAGTAATTTAGGTAACTTCTTGCAATTGTAGCAAATGTGAATGCACTTACTGGGATCCAGTTTCACAAAGTGCAATACACGTTGTATTAATAGTATTTAATAGTATTAAATGGCCGAATGAGACGGAGTGAATTGATTGAATGCATCCAGCCACAGACATCAAAATGAACGGAAATGTCATTGATACTATTTTCCTGGATCATTGCCTTGTGGTGGTTAAGCAGGAAAAAAAACTGCCTTAGGCTGCAATCCTAAAGACACTTTCCTGGGAGTGAAACCTATTGAACATAATGGGGTTTACTTTTGCGTAGACATGGTTAGGATTGTGCTCTTAGTTGTTCATCTATATCTTAGATTTTGGTGTAACCGGTTTTTTTACAAAGCATTATTCTTTTCCAACTGTTAGACAGCATTTTAAATATACCAAAGTGGAGATTTCATGATAACGACATTTTTAGCTGCATAAAAGTTTCCTCTATTTCAAAAGCTCTTTGCTTTCAATTGCTCTAAGCATGTGGCACTGAAGGCACACTGTTTTCTGGCTTGATTTCCTCTAAATGTACTCAGAAAGGAAGATTGTCAACAAAAATGGCTCAGTTATTTGTGCATTTTTGCACATCCAAAGAAAAGCAACAATTATAATCTTCCCCCTGGGAAAATTATTCTGAGCTGTTTTGAGTAAGTCAAATAAGTGTATGTGCACAGGAAACTGTAAGTTTGCCGAAAAGAGTCTTCTTTGGGAAAGTGCTTTGGAGTGCTCTCACAAAATTGGATTTTGTCTTGTTGAAGTGGCGAGGTTTTAAAAATATTAGGTTTCATTTGTGGACTGGTACGATTGGGTAGATTGTCTCACTTGCTTCAATGCAGCAATGAGTAAACCAGTGGATCATTTTGAACTAACATCCCAATCTTAATTAAGGGCACAATCCAGAGTAAATATGGGGAGTCCTTGCTCCGATGTAAGAAAAAATTTACTCTGGATTGCAATATAAATTTCCCATAGGTTTTCACTAGGTGGTGAAATAACTACATCGACATAAATGTCTCTTACGTGCTCCCATAGTTACTCTGGATTGTAGGGTTAATCTCCCTCTCTGATACAGTACCCCAAAGGAGCATATACCATATCCTGAGGGAAGCAGTACTGAAGTACTGCCAGAATATTGGCTAGTGGAATTGATAGACACGGACCCAGGGACCCCAGAGAGAGAGAGAGAGAGAGAGAGAGAGAGAGAGAGAGAGAGAGAGGCTTGTTCTCTTGTTCTTTCTGCAACTTAACATGTAAAATCTTACTACTGTGAGATGACGTGTTTCATAGCATGAATATAATTAGCGTTATTAGCTGCTACTGCTAAAGAACATGAACAACATATGTTATTTGAACCATGTACAATACATATTGTACCCTAAAGATAGGCATGCTCATGTTCTTTTAACGGCAACTTGACATGTACAAATATCACTCACTACTGTGAGATGATGTGTTTCATAGCATGAAGATTCATAGCTGCTTATTATTAGCTATTAGCCGCGAATGTCCATTCTGTTAAAGAACATCAACATTTGTTATTTTAACCATTGCATGGTATTTTATTTTACATATTATGCCCTAAAGTTGTATACTGTACTATAACACTAGTTGGGACTCTTGTACTCAGCACGTAGGCAAATGCAGGGAGCCATAAACAGACCAGGATGATTTACAAGGGGAGCCAATAGATCCTTCAGTTGCTTTTAATCCAGATGGATTGTTCTGTCCAGTGCCCAAATCGAAACCAGTTGAGAAAGATATATGCTCACTAGATAAAGCATTCCATTCTAAATCATCTACTTTGAGCACAGGGTACGTGTCTTCAAGAGATGGTCTCTCTGATCAGTGCAACTGTCAGTGAATTTTAATCCAGTAGGCAGGATAGCCGGCAAACAAGAATCTGTCTGTAGGATTTTTCCTCCCTAGGAAAGATAAGTTGATTAAAACAATGGGTGATGGGGAAGTTTTCCAAAATCCTTTAAAACCTTTTGGGTGGTTTATCGAGCTCACACTGTCTTGAAGGCATAGCAAAATGGTCGCCATGAGAGGAACCAGAAGCATGCACCACTCTCTCTTCTTTTATCTTTTAAAAGAAGAAATCTTTTATTTGCACCCTTTAAAAAGGAAATCTTTTATTTGCACCCTTTAACCTCTCACATCACTTTCCAGGCTGCCATACACAAAAGCACCCTCCTTGCTGAGAGCTCAGGTGATAGCTCCAGCTTTCCTAGGCCTGAGATTTCTTTAATTTGGGCAACTTCCAAGGTGAGGAACTGAGAGTACAATCCTGGCTCTATGTGCAGCATAGAGATGGTGGAGGAACTGGGGGAAGGGCAGGTAAGAACAGCGATGGAGGCAGCGGCGGTTCAGATGGGGGCACCAAATCCAATAAAATCAATCTATTCTGTAAGTTTCTGGCCTTATAGCAATACGTCCTATAGATTCATTTAATTAAAACTATGGTTTTCCCTATTGTAATGTATGGCTGTGAGAGCTGGACCGTAAGGAAAGCTAACCACCAAATAGATGCCTTTGAATTATGGAGAGGACTGAGAGTCCTTTGGACTGCAAAAAGATCAAATCGGTCAATCCTGCAGGAAATCCACCCTGACCGTTCACAGGAAGGACAGATACTGAAGCTGATCTCAAATACTTTGGCCACTTCATGAGAAGGGAGAACTCCTTAGGAAAGAGTCTGATGCTGGGAAAAACTGAAGGCAAAAGGAGAAGGGGCCAGCTGAAGATGAGGTGGGCAGATAGTGCCATTATGGCAATGAACATGAATGCCAGCAATTTTGGAAATTAGCAGAGGATAGGGTAGCCTGGCATGTTGCAGTCCATGGGGTCATGAAGAGTCAGACACAGGGTGACCAGATGCCCAAACCTCAAAAGGAGGACAAGGTCATAGATTCCTCTCAGCCTGGGCTATCCGGCAGATAATGGCACGTTTGCCTACTCACGAGTAAAGCTGCGATATTGGGTACTTTCACTTTCCATTGAGCTCGATGCATTTTTTTTGTTTTAGTTTTTTGGCCATAACTTTTGATAAGAAGGAGATATTTCAAAACCAATTGCATTGGATTCTGCTTTTCAGTATGAATCCAACAACATTCATAAACACACCATTGCAAAGTTTCAAGATGAAGCCAAAATGGAGGACAATGAAGCCCTTTTGAAGGGCATCGAAACAGGAGACTAAAAAAGAGGAGAAATCCAGAAATTTCCAATCATATGGTCACCCTGGTTGGACATGACTTAACAACTAAACAACATAAGTAGGGTTTTTTGAAAATTGAGTTACTGGATTTATTTTACTCAGACATAAGTCCGCTGAATTCAGTAATACTGTACTAATGCTGCACTCCTATTTTACTCAAGGGAAACAAAACATCTCTACATATGACACTGACCCTACAATCTAGAGGAACTACGGGAGCACATAAGAGACATTACATGCACCTGTAGTTATGGCATCACCTAGTGAAAGCCTATGGGAAATTCATATTGCAATCCAGAGTAAATTGTTCTTACACCGGAGCAAGGACTCCCATAGTTATTCTGGATTGCACCCTGATTCAGACCGTTCAGTCAGGAATTCCCATCATTCCTCAAAGTACTGCAGTACTGTATGAAGGATGGCATCTATAAATTGCAAGTGAAGTAGGGTTCATAATTCTCTTCTACAAAATTGGGACAGGAACCTCTGTCCCATTTGCCAATAAGTAAACACAATCCCCCCAAACCAGGACTGTCCCTGGTTTTCTGGGACATATGGCATCCCTAAAGTGAAGAGAACATCAGTGAAGAATTGGAAACCCTCCTTGATACTAGAAAACGAGGGGCTGACACAAAACGAAAGTTAGCATTCTTATGTTAGTTTTGTGTGTGTGTTAGGTTTGTATGTTTGCATGTAAGGAAACATGGCAATTCCAATCTGCAATCTGAAGTGGTCTAATCTAGCGAAAGCTTTCCCTTTTCTTTATTGCACACCTTAATAGTTGTGCAAAATCGGTTGCAGAGTGATGGAAACGTTCAAACTGATTGAAGAGGGGTGATGTGCGCCATCAATTACTTTATGATTGTGCATTTGCTCCCCTGAACATTATCACCCTCTGAAACATGCATTTCTGTTTATTCAGCTTTGTATATTTCCCTGTTAAGCTGAGATATGGGCACATAGCTCAGGATAATGATAGCTCTGGAAAATTATGTTTTGATAGAGCTCTGCGCAAGGAGACCGGCTGGAAAGATTTATAGACCTTTAATCATTTTCCTAAATCTTTGATGTCACATTTTAGAATAAGAAAATGTCTTCATTATCACCTTTGGGACTGAAGGCATGGAAAAACACTACTTGGCTTATAAGAAATATAGTTCAGAAAGCTTTTAACTTATTATAACTTATCAAATGGTCCCCTGGATGTCCTCCTTTCAAAAATCTGAGAATTATCCATTCTAATGCAGAGCTTTTGAATTAAGAATCAAGCTGCTACCTAATAGCAGTTTCTTTAATTCATTTTGTGTATGTTATAATAAAGTATATGAAAACATTTGGATTGTAGCAGCATTGCAGTAGCAATTTTACTTCCAAGTATCCCAGAATCTACTATTTTATGAGTTAACTAGTTGATAGTCTACTATTCTTTTGCACAAAAAGTAAGTTCTTTTTTATATGTGAATTTCCATTATCTGCAGATTTACTTATCTGTGAGAGACAGAATTGCCACTTACCTCTCATTATCTGCAATTCTATTCCTGTTATTGGCAAATCCTGTGCTGATTCACTCTGGGCAATGCGGTCTTTAAGCTATAACCATGCAGCTATGGCCTATATCCCAAAGTGAAATTAAGCCCCTTCCTCTAGAGCAGTTAAGATGACTTTCCATAAGATAACACTAGAGGGTGACGTAATTGCGTGGACCCGTAACTGCTATGGATTTTGCCCTAAGTCCCACAACCCCATAGACTTCAAGTTAATATTTAGACTGATATAGTTCCTAGAGTGTATGGTGAAGAGAATCCCCTGAAACCTGATCTCATTTTTCCCATAGGCTCAATGATTCAGTATCTGCTAATTTTGTATCTACTTGGTTTTCCAAGAATTGATCCCAAGTGGATAATGAGCACTGACTGTACCTCCTATCCTCATTTCCTTCCAATATATGCAACCATTGTATTCTCCTTTAAAGAAACAGATACAGGTGGCCAATTAAGGATATAGAAAAATAAATTATTCATTTCTGTTTTTAGTTTCTTTGTTTCCTCATTCATTTGTTTACTCATTGGAAAGAATTTCTTCATTTTGTGCATTATTTGGATGAGCACTTTGTTTCAATGTTTTTCATTTTTTGTCACACTTATTTCAGTGGAAAGACATAATCCACTATAATGTTTTAATTTATTTCCAAAATTGGATAAAATTGGTAGAGAAAAAAATCCAAAAGAGAACAATATCCACTTAGGCTGCAATCCTAACATCCAATTAGGCTGGCATAAATCCCAGCATAAGTCCTGTCCTTACCCAGGGGTGTCACAAAACTAACATACCCTACAATCCAGAGTAACTACGGGAGCACATAAGAGACATTACGTGTACCAATAGTTACTGCACTACCTAGTGAAAACCTATGGGAAATTCATATTGCAATCCAGAGCAAATTGTTCTTACACCGGAGCAAAGACTCCACATAGTTACTCTGGATTGCGCCCATAATGCACTTCTGCCCCACTCCTACACTGACCTCCCCACACCACCATAGAAAGATATACAGTGTGAGTTAGGGTGCAATCCAGAGTAAGTACGGGGAGTCCTTGCTCCAGCATAAGAACAATTTGCTCTGGATTGCAATATGAATTTCCCATAGGTTTTCACTAAGTGGTGCAGTAGCTACGGGTACACATAATGTCTCTTATGTGCTCCTGTAGTTACTCTGGATTGTAGGGTTAGTCCGACTTAAATTGATTAGGGTTGCGCCCTTAATGTCATCCAAATAATGCAGTGCTGTTGTTGTTTTTAAATTGAAAGCAATCGACCTTTGATCATTTTACAAAGGTTTTTTTAAAAATTGGTGTTTAGGACCAATTTGCATAAAACTCAAAGGGTAATATAGACATGACCCTTGGAAAGATCCTTGCTAAATTTCATAAGGATAGGTGCACAAGAGTTATCCATATAAAAATAATAAGAGGTTGGAATGATACAGGCATCCTCCCATGTCCCCTGTGCATATAGATTCCAGTTGTATACCTAAAACCATGGATAGCACTCTTGTAGTGCTCATTATTAACTTCCTTTTGCATTTGGTTTAACAACTTAAGAACATAATAACAGACTCCACTGGATCAGGCCAAAGGCCCATCTAGTCCAGCTTCCTGTAACACACAGCGGCCCACCAGATACTTCAGGGAGCATATATGACAGCTGCATACAGGTGCCCTCTCCTGCAGCTGGTATTTTGCGGTTGTCCACATCGATACATACCACTCATGGCTTGTAACCTGTGATGGTCCTTTCCTCTAGGAATCCCTTCTTAAACGTATTGAGGCTAGATGCCATCACCACATCCTGTGGCAGGGAGTTCCACAGACTAACCACTCGCTGGGTAAAGAAATATTTTCATTTCTCTGTCCTGACCCTCCCAACATTCAATTGTAGTGGATGTCCCCTAGTTCTGGTGTTTTGTGAAAGGGAAAAAGCATCTCCCTATCCACTCAATCCTTCCCTTGCATAATTTTGTACATCTCAATCATGTTCCCCCTCAAGCGCCTCTTTCCTAGACTTTGCAAAGGACAGCATATTTTAATTCTTTGGAGAGCGAGAATGTAGCTGCTAAAGGAGCATGCCAGAAGGCATCAGTGAGAACAAAGTGGACAGCAGAGGACTTCTTGTTAGTGTTATCTAACAAATGGGGAGGGAGAAGGAATTTGAGAACTATGGATATGTGGAACTGCAGATATGGAACCTGAGAAAATAGGGGTGGGGGGGTTGCCTGGTGCAAAGTCACCCCTGGTCCAAATTCACCCCACATTCACAGGAGATACTGAGCTAATCACAGGGTGAATCACATTGCTCAGAAGCCATCTTCCATGCATCGGAAAAAGTAGAGATGGACAAAAAAGAGGGGGAAAAAGCAACCAAATGGGCCATCCATATCCTCTGTATTATTTAGCTGGACTATTGCAGATCCATCCATAGGTAGTCTCAATTCAGAAATTTCCAACTGCTAATGAGAAACACCTAACAATTCTCAAACTAGGTTAAGTTAATTGTGCCTCTGGCTCCTGCTTGTCTACTAATAATACTCGTATATAGTTTTACTGTGTGTGCAAAGCACTTACCATATATTATGTATTATATATTGATTTGCAGTTCAGCTTCTTAAGTTCAACACTATACCCTCTCTCTGACAAGTCACATGCCTTGGGCACTATTTAACTAGGAAATGAAGTGAAACTCACATCCTGATTGACTTCTGATAGTGCTAGTATGTTGAATTTGAGAAATACACTCTTTTACAAGCCAGGAGTTTTCACTACATTAACCCCATGATATACTAAGTCAATATGGATAGCCACATGCTGGCAGCATAGACAATACACTTCTGATATATACTAGGCTCAGCAGCAGTTTTTTATTAGGATATGGTAAAGATAGTAAAAAAAATTAGGATATGGTAAAGATAGTAACGAAAAAAATATTTGCTCAGAATGAGCAAATATAAGACATAGCTGCAATCCTAATCCCAGATTAGGCTGGCATAAGTCCTGGCATAAGCCTTGTGCATAATTGGAGTTATCTCAAAAGTGTTGTACAGTGACGAGCCAGTGCACAGACATGTGTTGGCCTCCCCACAACAACACAGGACCAGGGAGACAGGTCAGTTATGTTGGCCTAAATTGGTTAGGACTGCACCCTAACTGCATTTACCAATTGAAAGGTAATTGACCAGCTCTTACCTGATAAGTTAAATTATTTGGTTCAGATGAAAAATAAGGAATACTATGATACTCTGGGAAAATATCATACGGGGGGCTGGTTAGAAGCCTGACCAAAGGGAGGAGATCCATGTGGTCTCCTGGCTTAAAACACATCACTGTAAGAAACCAGCCCTAAGTGGTGACATGAGTGTACAGGGTGATTGAAAAGTTAACTCCCTATATTGACTGCAACGATAGACCACGAATTAGACCAGCCTAAAATGGTTAGGATTGTGCTCATAGTGCATAAATCAAATTTATGAAAGCAATATTTTTTTGCACTCAAACAACAGATTTCCAAACTTCATAATGCATAATGTGATGTTGTGGGTTTTTTTGTATTTTAGATTGTGAGCCCTTTTGGGACAGGGACCCATTATTAATTTTTTTCCATGTTCTTTGTAAACTGCTTTGTGAACCTTTTAGTTCACAAAGAGAGAGAGAGAGAGAGAGAGAGAGAGAGAGAGAGAGAGAGAGAGAGAGAGAGAGAGAGAGAGAGAGAGAGATAGATAGATAGATAGATAGATAGATAGATAGATAGATAGATAGATAGATAGATAGATAGATAGATAGATAGATAGATAGATAGATAGATAGATAGATAGTTGGTTACGCTCCTGAAGGGTAAGACATCCAGCCATGTTTGTAAGGCTTCCAAATTTCAAACAAAATAATCAATCTGAAACACAGATACAAACAGATTAAATTTACAAATTATATTCTCATACATTAAAGATTAAACACAAAAAATCTGAGACAAAAATTGTAACAAATAAATAATTATAAGTATTTTTAAAATAGGGAATTACTTTTCAATCAGCCTGTAGATAATCAAGCCATTGTAGTTTGGCATGGGTGAAATAGAACTGTTGGTTCTTTAGCAGCTAATATGCATTCAATTTGATTTCAATTGTGAACAACCAGCCAGCTCAACTTAATGAAAGAGGTAAATTGACGAGAAGGCATTTAATCAATGGCCTTTATTGAATGAGTTAGCAATTGATAGAAGACAGCCACTGTAGGGAAAAAAAATCAGAATGAATTGCCAGTGTCAACACAACAGCCACCCAGGTTCAGAACCTTATTTAGGAGCTGTGTGTAGAGTACATAGTGTGTTGAGTCAACATCTTACGGGTTAAAGAGGAAAAAACAGTTTTTAAAAGTGCATATGCACTGTTTGTCCTGCGGGTTTTCAGCCAGCGTCTGCCATCATTCTTGCTGGCTCCCAACCCAGTGGTAATGACACTGTCACAATTGCTTCTGCACCACCTTCCCCTTTCTCCCCTTTGAAGGAAAAGGGGGGACACAGCACATGCTCCGATGGAGCCTCTTGTACCATTGAACAGTCTGGACTGACCGGCACAGAAGGGGGCTAGTGACAGAATCCAGAACTTGGGCCAGATCCTAAACTCATAATATTCCTTAACAACTCAGCACAGCACTGTAGGTGGTACAGATCTAAATAGACCCATTGGTGTTGTTGCTGTATAATGAATGCCCCTTGATCTGGTACAAGCAAGAGGGAACCCCAACTGCATATGGGATAGGGGGTAAGCCAGGTGGCCTGCTTAGTTCAGTATGGGCTTAACCTTAACTTAGGATTAACCTGCTTCTTTGATTTTTATAGGACTCAAGACATTGGTTAGTTTGGAGGGAAGGACTTCCATCTTGGGTGTCTTGAGGAGCTGCTTTCATTGCGTTGGGATTATTCTGGTACTGTTGGATTCAGAGGCATACTGAGTGAACGTGGCGCCTTTGGCATGCCATGATGGCATGATGCCATGTACCTTCATGACATCATGATGCACATGTGCCGTGGAGGGCACATGTGGAGGGCACGGTGGAGGGCAAATGTGCACTGCAGAAAGTCCCACCCATTGGCAATCAGCAAGTAGAGGGACCAAGCCTTTTTTGGCTTCTGAGAGGCGTGGGGGGCTCTCCTCTTTTCCCACTGGGAGAAACATGTTCAAACATGTTTCTCCCAGTAGGGAATGTAGAGATCCTCCTTTGGGCTCTGAGAGGCTCATGGGGTATTCGCTATCCCTGTTGGGAGAACCAGCAGGGAAGATGGAGATCCACCTCTCTGCCTTTCAGCTTCAAGAAATGAGGGGGTCTCTGCCCTCCTCACTGGAAAGCCAGTGGGGAAGCAAAGACCCCTGAGCCTTTCAGAGCAACTTTGCCCTACCAACTCTAGAGTACTTCAGCTGCCCACAGTTGGATGGGGAAAGCTCCCAACCAGCTGCAGACAGCGCATGCGCCTTCCACAGTCAGCCAGGTAGAAGAGCCTAACTGGCTACAGACGGCACCTGTGCACTCCCTTGACTTCCCAGATGGACATTCTTCTGGTCCATTGACATGGACCATTGACATGTCCATTGACATTCTCCTGGTGGCCCCATGGTAAGAGCCATGGAGGCCAGCACACTCATCCTGCTTGTTGGAATCAACCTCAGCCTGCCCTCTGCAATGGACAGGACTCCATTTTGTTGCAAGTAAATATGCAGTGCTCAATGCATTTTATGGTCTGCTATCAGCTTGTCAGTTGCATCATCAATAAACATATTTGTGTGCATGCCTATATGCATGCATGTTTGTGTGTGGCAGAGGGTAAAGTACAGTATATAACAGGTTTCTCAAATTCTCAAATATTCTCAAGTATATAAGTGGGTTGCATCCTGATTGTTGATGCAACTGATGGAGCTAGTGTGCACAGTAGAGAAGTTCCCATGTAATCTCTCTGCTATAGTTGGCTTCTTATCTTTCCCACAAGGGCTGTGGGTGGCACAAGTGGTTAAGACACTGTGCCTGTTAACCAGCAGGCCAGGATTCAGGACCTGGGTCCCCACAAGATAGGGTGAGCTCCTGTCCTTAGCCCAGCTCTGCAACGCAGCTAGAACCTATCATATTGGCTCTGCCTTTCCATTGGACTACTTCAGTGGCGTAGAGAGGGGGGATTTGTTGTTTGGGTAACAGCCTATAATCCATAACAATCTACCCAGGCCTTCGTCTTCATATGCAGGATATCATAGTTTTTCATAGCATCGAGCAGGATACCATAGTCTTTCAAGGTCATCAGCCAAAAGGAGTCACCTTGCATCATGACAACGCAAGGCCTCACACAGCAGCCCAAACGGTGCAGTCATCAACGAGCTGGGCTGGGAACTGCTCCCTCATCTCCCTTATAGCCCAGACCTTGCCCCTTCAGACTTTCACCTGTTTGGTCCCTTGAAAGCGTTCACGAGAGGTACAAAGTTTGAAAGTGACGATGAAGTCAAAAGTGTTGTGAGCGACTGGCTGAGACATCAGTCTAAAGATTTTTATGCTGAGGGAATACGGAAGCTTGTGCACAGATGGGAAAAGTGTGTGACAGTGCTGGGAGACTACGTTGAAAAATAATAATAATAATAAAAGCTTCTATCTGTATTAGAAGTCCTTATACAGAAAAATTCACCTTATTTATTGAATCACCCTCGTGTGTGTGTGTGTGTGTGTGTGTGTGTGTGTGTACGTGCACACACACGCACACACACACATTTTCTATCAGAGATTCTATAACATGTGGTGCTGAAAAGGCCTCTTCTGAAAAGCTGATGGATTTTTTGACTCACTTAAAAATAATCTCCAATTCAGCTCATGTAGGTGTATGGGAGGGGAGGCCACTGGAAAAGAGTAGTAGGTTTAAGAGCCATTTAAGAGCATTGAACACTGGGTTTAACACAAAATCATGACTGGTTTTTGTATCATGCTTCGCAGTCCCTGAGAATTACAGTCAGGCCTAAATCTCTGGCTTAAACTCCTTTGGTATCCTTTGATCCCTTTCAGTGTGAGTTTCAAGTATTCCCACAATAGAGGTGGCAAGATATATGTGACTATCTGACCTGACCTGTGATCATAGGGAGCCCTAAACAGCTAGTGTCTCATTCAGAGCTAAGACCTCAGGGCAAGGAAGTTGTAAAGCTGAACAGAGATATAAGGTGTCACAGCCCAGCAAGCTGAAACCTCTATAGAGTGCTAACAGAGATGACAGAAAGGCTTCCCATTCTGATGGGGAAAAAGGATGTATATGCTCTACTATAAATAGGCTTATATGCTGTATAAGGATGTGTATGCTCTACTATCAAAGGCTTGAACATCTTAGAGTTGTAAAGATGGAGGCATGAAATAGAATCCTGACTTCTGTTTTGATCCAAAGAGATTGTGATCTATATTACAAAGTAGTACTAAGAGAAGCAGCACCAGCAAGCAGGTATCATGCTGTTAATTGGACAATAAACCATATGGAAATAGTGGTGTTCTTCCAAATACTCTTTGGCTGTTATGATCAGCCCTGGTCTTGGACATAAAGGTTTTCTATCCAATGCTGCCTTTAAATTAAAAAAAAATTCCCTTTACCTAAAAGGATATCTTTGGCTATAAGATTTAAATTTAAAAATACATCAACATATTTATTGTTGATTTATACCACAACATAAGCTGTGATATGCAGGGATGAGAACACAACTCAGGATGCATCTTAACCAACTTTCCAGCACCAACCTAAGAACAACGCAGCTTCAAGATAAGGGATCAAACATTCCCTTACCTTGATAAGGCCTGCATGATTATCCAAGGTTGGACTGTAAATCCAAGGGTTATACCCAGTGGTGGAATTCAAATAAATTAACAACAGGTTCCATGTCCTAATGACCACTCCACTCTTTCCTGGGAGAAAGCCCCATTGGCTATACTGGGACTTACTTCTGAGTAGATCTGCCCAGGATCAGGCTCTAAGTAGATTTAGGCTGCAATCCTCTCCACTCTTACCTGGGAGTAAGAACCATTGGCCATCATGGGACTTCTGAGTAGGAAGGCAGTCTGAGGCTGCAATCATCTGCACACATATCTGGGAGTAAGCCCCATTGGCCATTATGGGACTTACTTCTGAGTAGACAGGCTGTGAAGTGATTCTGAGGCTGCAGCCCTCTGCACACTTACCTGGGAGTAAGCCCCATTGGCCATCATGGGACTTACTTCTGAGTAGACAGGCAGTGAATCGGGCTCTGAGGCTGCAGCCCTCTGCACCCTTACCTGAGAGTAAGTCCCATTGGCCATCCTGGAACTTACTTCTGAGTGGATTGGGTTTTGAGGCTGCAGCCGTCTGCACACTTACCCCACCCAACCGCCTGAGATAGAACCTGTGCTAATTTAATTAATTGCAGTTTGCTAAACTGAATTAGCAAACAGTTCTACAGACCTGGTGATAACTGGTTGAAACCCACCACTGGTTATACCTAATCTCTCTCTCTCTCTCTCTCTCTCTCTCTCTCTCTGTGTGTGTGTGTGTGTGTACAGATTTCGTTTCTTAGAACCATTTTTTCCTTCCCCATATCATCCTGGTAATGTGAGCCACCTAGCCAATCACATCACATAATCACTGTTACAAAGAAGAAGACTATAAGTAGAATGAATTGAGGCCAAAGTAGTCACCAATTAGCACTGCAAAGATGCATAATTGAGTTTGAACTGCTGACACCACCTAAATAGTAAATATCAAGAAGGGAGAACTGCCTAATTGTGTGCTGGAGGGAAACAACCCCATTCTCCCCATTCTTATGAACCCCATTCTCACAGTAATGCCAAACCGGGGCGGGGGGTGGGGAGGCACTTTTCAGGAGACAAATTTTTCTCTGCAAATGCCTTGACTTTACAGTTCATCCCAAGAACATCCTCTGTTATGCTAGTTTTCTTTGAGCACAGTCTTACCCATGTCTACTTAAAAGAAAGCCCCAAAGTGTTTCATGGGCCTCACTCCCCGGAAAGCATCTTTAGGATTGCAGCCTTCATTTTATGTGCAAAATCATTTTTGTATTCAAATTTGAAAAAAGGAAAACCTCAGAAGTGCCAATGTATGGTTAGACTTTTGTATGACTTCTATTACAGTTATGCACACAGAGTGGTCTGTTGCATTAAAAAAGCAGGCCTCCGTCAGTATTGAAAGACTATGGTATCATGCTTGATGCTGCATACGCTGCATGCGAAGTACGAAAGCTTGGGTTGGATTGTTATGGAGGATAGGCTGTTACCCAAGCAGCAAATCCCCCCTCTCCACGCCACTGAATTTGTCCAATGGAAAGGCAGAGCCAATACGATTGGATCCAGATGACGTCGCAGAGCTGGGCTAAGAACAGGAGCTCACCCTGTCTTGTGGGACCAACCCGGGTCTCGAACCCTGGTTAACAGGCATAGTGTCTTAACTGCTTGCACCACCCACAGCCCTTAATATTATTTAATATTAATTAATATTAATGTTGTATTAATAGTGATGCAATTTGATGCAAAAGATCGGCATGGGTGCATAAAAAGCCATTTGTCTGTATTCAGTTCAGTTTATACTCAGTTTACCCAGTTCACTTCTTTGTTGGAACCAGTAAGACCCTGAACACATTCAAACTTGAACGGTTTCTTTCCAACACCTTTTCCTCTATTCATATCTTTGCTTTTTTGAGAAGGAAAAAAGTGACAGCAGTGTAATATTTTCTGGGAAGAGTGTAGGAAAGGGTTCGTTCCGGCTTCTACTTGGCACCCATCAGAAGACTGGCACTTCAGCCCTGTCAAAAACGAGGAGGAAATTGGAGGAGCCAAAGCTAAGTTCTCATTAGCCAATACAGAATGAGAAAGCAGGTAGCCAAGTTATTGAAGTGTTTATAGAGCAAGGAAACCAAACTGGAGTTCAGAATGCAAGAAAAAAAAAACCGGCTGGACTGGCAATTACAGCTGAGATGCTGTTAGGTGGGACTGGAATAGGCTTCAGTGGCAATTATAGAGGGATGAGTGGAATAAACATCACAGCCTTGGATTCACCCACCAGTTCTTAGGTGACTGAGATAAATGGGAAAGACATGCTGCAGCTTGCTTGCTTGCCCTAAATCTCCAGGATCAGATGGGAGAAGAAATCCAAACGGCCATATTTTTGATTTTTATATTAAAAAGAACATGTTTTTGGTTTTAAAAAAGAAAAAGACATACTGCAAAGTGTTTCCAATATAAAGACATAAAATGGTTCCAATATTTTCAAAGAAACATTGGTGCAAATTTATGAATGAACTTGCAGTCAGTACACAAATTTTCCACAATGATCCAAGCAGACATTATGGAACATATAGCATAAGTTGGAGTGAAATGGGGCAAGTGGAGGCACTTTCCCAACTATGGTTTTGACCTTGACTGGGAATTCATCCCAATGTGCTATTTTAATGGGAAAAATCCCTTCCGCTGTCTTGCAATTGAAAGTTTTTTCCAGTGCAAGAAGCATATGATGGAATTTGCAACAGGTTCAGAATGGCAGCAAGAGACCCCTTACACCTATACTTGTGCCATGTTTCATTCCACCCATGGTACATTATAATCTAGTGTTGGGAAGAATCTTGTGGGGCTTGACTCGACTTGAGTCTAAAGTCACAGCCCCATGACTAATGTGAAAAATGTCATAATGGGGCACTTAATGAGTCCTTAAGTAACTGTGATTCTATGGGACTTGAGTCAAGTCACCCAACCCCCTTTAAAAAGCATACAGTGCAAAAAAAAAAAAACACGCCAAAATCCCAAAATAATTATTTAAAAAAACCAGTAAGCATGCAGTCCTCCCCCAACATGGGCAGACTTAACTTGGCACTTGAATATGAGATTTGAGTCAGTGGGGCCCGGATACAAATTTTTTAGAGTCGTTCACACTCAATTTGAGTAGGCACTCAAATTCTTTTTAATGAAACAAAAATACAGTTCAAGGTGGGAGTCACTAGCATGATTCCCAGTTCTTAAAACAGTTTCTCAGCCAGCAACACTTGTATGACCGGTGGTACTTTAGGGTGGTACTTGTGGGATCCCCTCCTGTCTGGCAGTGAAACCAGCAATGTAATTTGACAAGAAAAAGTAGGAGGCTTATTTGCACACTCAGAAAAGCTTTCCTGTCCAACTTGAGCCTCTTACTGGTAGTGTCCAAATTGAGCCTCTTACCATTGTCTCTGGCCTCCCAAACTGGAAAAAAAATGGTGGTTACCATCAGTGGTATTTTCAGTACATGGACAACGTGAAGTGATACTACAGGGGACGAACTTTGGAAACACTGATCTAAAAGGATCATTTGGAAAGGAACAAGGCAAGTGATCCTGATTTGTTTGTTGTTATGTATTGGATCTCAGGTGGCAATCCCAGGCACTAAACAATGAGTTTTATAAAAGAAAGCACAGCAAGTGGAGTAACTTCAGTTTCTCACCACATCATGTGATAATAAAAATGGTATTTATTTTATGCTGCCAAGAATTTCTCTTTCTGATTAATACATGCCAGGACTGAACATCTGTCTCTTGATATTATGTTCCACTCTTTTCTTCAGGCAGAGTGATCTTTTTCTAGGGTGTGTTTTGTCTGGGACAAGTACCCTGAATAAATATTAAACTGGCTAGTTGCAGATTTTTTTTTTAATGTTGGCCTTGGAGTGTGGTTTAAGTACAACCAAAATAATGGTTCCTTTCAAATTCACAAATCAGAGCTAAGTATCAATTTCCACTGACAACGTAGTTGATGGTATAGCAGTATTAGGCTGGGCACAAGAAGCATTTATAATAATTTGCCACTCTGGGGCACCGTTTCAGGTTTGTGAGATGAAGGAAGGGGAAAGATTCCCAACATTTCAAAGGAGAAAAAGAAGAAATAGTGCATTTGATTTGGCTACATTTTATTATTTAAAATGCAAATATTTTTGAGGAATATTCATGTGTTCAACAGCATAAGAAAGGGATTGCACCTTTGCACTCCATAAATTGCATTTTTGCTGTACAACTATAAAATCTTGGCCTTCAGGACATAGTAGTGGGATCCAAAAGCCTCACCACTTCTGGATCTTGTTTTTAATTATAGGGTGGAAAGTTTCAAAAATCAAACACCTTCTTACTTACCTCCCCATAAACTGCCTGGCCACCAATAGATCTCCTTGGAGCAATGCCGGCTATTTAGCGTGCATACATCTAATGATCCCTCAGGGGATGTGTCAGTCTAGGAACAAGGGGATAAGGATCTAGATGTGTGCCCTTTTGTGACTCCAAACTCTCTTTGTCCTGCCCTCTTTGCCACTAGATGTGTGCCCTTTTGTGACTCCAAACTCTCCTTGTCCTGGCCCACTCCCTGATCTTCCCCAAAACCACCTACTGATATAGTGGGGCACCCAGAATTGTTGTAGTAATTGTGTAGCCTTCAGTGGTTCTGATGCGTATGGCATCAGTGTAGCTTTCATGCTGTATGACACCATTTCTCAATCAGTGTGCCTTTACACATTGATGAGCCCCAAATGTGCAATCACACATTGGTGTGCCCAAATTGTCCTTAGGCAGTAGTTTATTAGTAGGGATACTGGGGATGGAAATTTCCTCCCAGAAGTCCAATGTGCATTGTCAACTGTAAAAAAAAAACTGAGGGTGCGCCTTAAAAAAATATAGTGTGTTGTGAGAAGACAGAGGTTGAAAATCTGTGCACTGCCATCAATAGGATTGGGCTGTCATTCTCCTTAAGCATTTTTTTTAGTTGATGTGCTCATTGTTACATCAGATTTAATTTTGGTTATTCCAAGTAAAGAACAGTTTTAGAGAAAGAAACAGCAAAGGTAATGAAAACTAAATTTACAAGCATGGAAACAGTACAGATCAGAATTGCAGTCACATGGTCAAGTGGGTGGCAGACCCGACTTACAGCAAGTGATAATATAGCCACAGAAGAGACCAGAGCTCTGCCAATACCAAAGGAAATCAACGTGCTGACTCCAGATCACAAGAGCCAACACTTTATTGCTGGGAGGAAACACAGCTGCAGCAGAAACTATATTCAGATTAAACAAAGGGGAAAAAATCCAAGTCTGCTAATGGAATCGCTGTAGCACTCGAGGAGTCTTCTGTCTGTGGAACTGACCCAATTGTGTGGTTTGATGAGGCAGAGAATTCTCTGTAGGGTCAGCTGGATGCAGAGCAGGAGTTTCTTCCAACACTTTTATTAAGTCATCAGTTCAGTGGAAACACGTCCCGTTCACAAGTGCCGAGTAGCTTTGGGCAGTCTCATTTCCTGGTCTAGGTGAGCAGTTTGCAATTTGTATTCAAAATTACAGCACACCCTAGAGTGGAATTTGAACTCAAGAAGTTGGTAGGTGCTGGGAACCATTGGGTTTAGGGACTGAAACTGGTGTTTCAGTATAGCGCACAAAGGCCTCGAAACACTCTGGTATTGTGTGTGTGTGTGTGTGTAAAACTCTATGGTATTGACTGCATAATAATAATTGCTCACTCATCACTGTTCAGCATTAAGCATCCAGCCCAAACATGTTCTACTCTAGAGACTGTGTTGTCACTTAATGTTGTGTGTGTGTGTGTGTGCATCTGCATATATGAAGACAGAGAAAGAGAGAGTACTGACATAACAACACAATGTAATTTTCTAAATCCTGTATTTATGCTGGGTTTTTTTGTTACACTATCATAAATGAGACTCCATGATTATATTGACTGTGCTAATCCTTTAAAATAAAATTGGGAGGTTGTGTTAAGCCTGAGTTCTATGTTTGAACTTATTCATGCCAATCCAGCAAGAGAGGTTGGATAGAATACTTATTCAGGTGCACTCATGTGACATCAGGAGTCAACCAAGTTGGGTACTGGCAAAGGGCCCACCTCATACCTATCACAACAGTAACATGGAGAAGCATTTCCCTGAACATTCAAAACTAGTGGCACCATTAAACTTTAGGGGTTGGGATATCATGGGACTAGGGCATTAACTAGAGGGGGAGAAGCAGTTTTGCAGGGAGCCTCGCTGCAGCATGCTGCTTCACAGCCATTCCAGGCAGGGTGTGCAAAACGAAGCCATACAGCTGTGAAGGAAAGGAGCCCCTTGCATGCTGTGGTGAGGCTCCCTCCGACTGCTGCACCCTCCCTCTGGCTATGCTACCACCATGGAAGTCAGTGTAGGCCTTAAATCCAAGGCCTATAGCAGTCTGGTCCCAGCACTGTAGGTGTACGTCCATACTGCAGTGCTCATTCAGAGGCAGGGCTACAACCAGCGCATAAAAAACGTTTGTACATTTTAGGGAGATACCCCTTCCTCCCTGCTGGAATTTACATTCCACTGGCTTTCCTCCTCCTCCTTCTAAGACGAGTGGCAGTTTCTTAGATGTGACACCATTGTGAAAAGCACAACTGTACATGGCAGCCTTGAACTGAAGCCAGTCACTCTGATGGGAATGTCTGTTAAAGGGGATGAGAATAAGCATGTGTTGACTGCAACATGATGTCCTTCTAAGCATGATGTGTATTGGGTGAGGGCAAGGGTATTAAAATGCCCAGCCTGGTGAACTTCAAGGTGGCTCACAACAACACCCCTCCATCTGGCCCTCAGGCAAGCCTTGTAATCCTCCAGATATATCTTTAATACATACTTATATGTAAATTATGTAAAATTATTCATGTAAATTTATTCATAATTTACAAATTATGTAAAATTCAAATGGAAATCAGTTTTTCCTGATCTCCAATACAGTGTCAGAGAGATATTGTGGACCTCCTGCCAAAAAGTTTGGACACCCCTGGGTTCGCATCTCTTTTCGTAGGCAGTTGCATAAAAAAAAATTGATAAAACCATATATGCTCAGAGGAAAAAACTGATACTAGTTCTCTTTATATGCAGGGACAGTCTGGTGGACGAATGAGGGCTTCTAAAGGACTGCTAAAAAATGACTGACATACGTTTTGGATGGGAGACTGAAAGCTGATAATGCTGTCATGAGACAACAGAGCCAGGAGGTGTTGCTCTTTACGGCTTGGTCGACCTGAAACTGCTCCTGCTGGAAGCTAGGAAGGCATTCTCTGATGCCAGATGTGATGTAAAGGACTCCATCTGGAAGTAAAGAGTTCTATGTGCTGCCAATAGTGGGTATAAACTTCATAAATAAATACCATATTGGCTTATTTGTGGGGGAAGAATTGCCACCTACCTCTCAGAAGTGTGACTCTGTTCTTGTTACCCACAAATACTGTGCTAATGCCACATCAAACATCAGGCATTGGCATTAGCCCATTCTTTACTGGACACATTTCGACTTCCATCTTGAGCACCTCCTTGAAGACTCCAACTGAACCTTCACAACCTGGTCTATGATGAGATGACCATGATGAGAGATCTCTGGAAAGCTGCATGCAGGCCATCTCCACCTCTAACTAATTTAGGCCAGCACAAATCACTTGTCTCTCATTCCCATGGTGGTGTGGGGAAGCTGGCTCATATCTATATGTTAGCTACCCCAGGAGTATCACGGAAGTGCCTTACGGCAATTGTGCAACACCACTAGTCCAGCATTGGAATTCTGCCAGGACTTATACCACCCTAACTGATTTTAGAACTGCAGGCAAAATGTAACAAATTATTATATGTAATAATTTAAAATTTAATAATAAGTAGGGCTGTGGTGGTGCAAGAGGTTAAGACATTATGCCTTTTAACCAGCAGGCCAGGGTTTGAGACATGGGTCCTACAAGTAGATGTGAGCTCCCATCTTAGCCCGGCTCCTGCCAACCTAGCAGTTTGAAAGCCTGCAAATGCAAGTTGATAAATAGGTACCACTTTGGTGGGAAGGTAACAGTGCACATGCAGGCCACAAGTCGGACAATGCTGGCTCTATGGCTCTAGAAACAGAGATGAGCCCCACACCCTACAGTCGGTCATGACGAGCAGTATAACCTGTAGAGGACACCTTTAACTTTACTTTAATATAGTGTTTAATTTAACCACCTAAAAGCAATATAAATGAGTTTTTAGCTTTTTTGTTATGTCTTAAGTTTTTTTTTGTATGTCCTACATTTTGGGGGATCTTGTCCTCTTTTGAAGTTATGATATATAGTCACCCTGGAGAAGCACCATCATGGGTAAGATGCCATGTAGGTGAACCCACACATGTCACCTTGTCAGGAGCCAAATAAATCTGGCAATCCTCATAGATCCTGTTTCAGAAGGCAATGAAATACAGGACAGAGGGTAGTCTTCAATAGCATGTTCACTGGTATTTGAATGGATGGAAAGAAGAATGTCTCTATTTTCATTGGTAGAATAGTGGACTGCACACAGTATGGAGGAACACAGAAATAGGTTAGGACTTCAGGCAGTTAGCCTTTCTATGCCCTCCTATGTAAAACATCAACCTATTTTGTGGGTTTGAATGTGCTTTCAAAAGGATTTGCTATTCTTTCCTGAGAAAAAAACATTATTTCCTTCTTTCATAAAAGATAGTTTTATTTTTTGTTGCACCACTCTTATAGCACAATTAAATTATTCAGGCGTCAAAGCTCTTCCTGCATTTGACTGACATTTTTATTTTCCCCAAGCAGCAGATATAATGGGCATTTCAGTCAGACAAACCTTCTGGCCAAGCTGTTAGTCATAAACTGGTGAGGTTTTGATGGCAACATAATGTAAAATGCAATGTATTTTCTGCGGCTGCTTAATGCACACTGTGGACTGCTCTGCCTCGAACCATGCAGGCAGATCTCGCAAGTCAGACTCAATTCAATCAGCCAAAGTTAAAACTCTAATCATACAAGGTTTATTTAAACATGTTGAGCCTTATCAGGGTGCAGCTTTCCAAACACATTTTGTGCACTGCAGTACAGCTAGAGGCTGCAACCAAAGATGTGGCTGGTTTCCTTCCCCACATCTATATTTATCTATTAGCAGGTGCATATCCTGCTTTCCCTTTTCCAAAAATAGAATACCTCCAGTCTATTTAAAAACTAAAGAAAATCAAATAATTGTAATAACAATAATTAAGCATTCTGAGCTGACCTAAATCAAAACTATTTGAAGCAATGTTCAGATTCTGCCACTCATCTGTATTTTCTTCACTGGTGCCAGCATCATTGCTGATTCCTCTGCTTTCTCCAGGGATGTATTAGGATAACGGGCTAAATCCTAGAGGTCCAGTAGAGAAAAGAGACCCATCAATTTATCCGATGTTGGGGCACAAGGCTTGAGCTGCATCCTGTCGCTTGTGACAGATGGTCACAAGCAGTCTGTCCAATCCATAGGGAGCCAAGCCATGACAGTGTCCTCTGGGCAGCAACAATGTTCCTGGTTGGATGCATCCTGCAGAGCCTGGATGTGCTGACACTGCTGCCCCACACACCAGCATCCTCTTGCTGCTGGGGCAGCAGAGGAGGCACTGAGCAAGGTGTCACAGGACACTGGGGCCAAATGGCACCTGCGTAGCCAGTGCCTGCCTACCTGCCCACCAACCCAGATCCTGGGAGCTGGCAGTCCAGTCTTCCAAGTTTGTCCAAGGAGGCCAAAAGTGTCAGAGCTCATTGTGCCATACATTGAAAAGGGTTGAAATTCACTGCCTTAAAGGTGTCCCCCATTTATCTGATGGGTTAGGGACCAGGGGTGTGGTGAAAAGTAAAAATGATTGAAAAGCGGAACCCTTTCTTAAATTTACAAATGTTGTTTCCCATGTTTTTAGCTAGCAAATTGCAAATGCCCTTTTAATTTTTAAAATTCCTGCTGCCATACAAATATTTCTGCAAATGAATTCTCATTAACTCCTCTTGGAATGGGATTAGCCTTAAGGGCTACAACATGGGAGAGGGCAATTATGACTTTTAGAACAGCAGCGAGAGGTTGAAAGAGTGGAACATGCATTTAATAAATGAGTTCTGGGTAAAATTGAAAGTTGTTGAAAGCGTGGATATCAGAAAACAAACCATCAGAAAGCAGGAGATACCTGTGTAGAATAAACGATACATGAGAATAAAAGTACCAAATGGGGTCAATTGAATGAACTGCAGAAGAAGTAAAAGGATAAAGAAAAAGAGTTCTTCCATCTTGAGTTCCTTTGGCAAGTTTTCATCTGAATCGCTGGAAAACACCTTAAGAACTTCAGCTTCATATTCAGGGCAACTGGCCTTCACTTGTTTCTCATAAGTTATCACTTAATTAACAGAACCAGAAGTGGAACTGGGCTGAACTTAGCTATGAATGTAACAACAGAACTCCAGTCTTATGGAAACACATTTCCTGCCTTGAGATGGAGTTACAGTAATTTTTAGAGCCAAAAAAGAAAAGCATATTAAGACAGCTTCTATAAAATGGAGGAATACAGGAAAGTACCCATTTCTGCCAAGAACTTACAGTAGCTGGATCTCACCTCAGATGAAACAAGAGAACTCTTAGCTCAAGGAAGTTAATTTTGCCCTTCTAAAAGTGGAACTTAATTGTGTGAGCCAAAATGTAAAATAATAATGAGACAATTCCTACTGATGGGGGGTGAGGTGGAGGAGAGGATTGCCAAGTGTTATTATGCCAGCTAAAAACAAAATTGCAGTGGAAAATGTGACTTTTATGTGACACACACACACACATTTGGGTATTTTACTAGGGTTTCTATACTTGGCCCATGAATGATATAAGGTTTTGATATGGCTGTGCTATTAGGACAGTAGTTAAGAACATAAAACATAAGAAAAGCCTTATATTCTGGGTAAGGTGTCCCCTCAGGTTGTACTGCTCGTCATTACCGACTGTAGGATGCAGTGCTCATCCTCACTGTTTCTAAGACATAGCGCCAGCACTTTCCAAAGACGTCTCCATGGCCATGTGGCCAGCATGACTATATGTTGAGGAACACAGAATGCTGTTAACTCTCCACCAAGGTGGTATCTGTTTACCTACTTGCATTTCATGCTTTTTTAACTGCTAGGTTGGCAGGAGCTGGGCAAAGGATGGGAGCTCACTCTCTCTTATAGAACCTGGGTCTCCAATCCCAGCCTCCTGGTTGACACACACAGCATCCGCTACAGCCCCAGGTTCTCCAGAGACCTACGCTACATTGTTCGCATGAAATGGTTAATTAACAAGTGTTTACCACATAAAAATAACCACGATATGATTAAATTAAATTAACCACATTAAACGGTTAATATACAAGTGCTTTAGCTTTTATTTTGACATGTCTACATTTTTGCAAAACTCGGTCTACATTTTTGCAAAATGTCTACATTTTGCAGTGCCGTGTAGTTATGACGCCTGTTCTCCCTACAATCTCTGTGTATTGCTCCTAAAAAACCCCTATAAAATAAAGGGTTAATTTGTCAGCTCCTTGACATCTTCTGGCTGAGAAATATTTCATTCCTATCCCATTTAACACTGTCCACATCTCTAATCTCGAGTTTGGACTGCATCATGGTTATCGCAGAGCTATTAGAGACATACTGCAGATAGATTGAAAGACCTATTCAGCTAACACCTGCCTTTAAAAATGTTAAAGTGAAATTCAGAGGACTGATTGATTGGCTTTTTGAATGACATTGGATTTTTCATTGTTCTCATTCATGTAGATTCTAATTTATTAATCCTTTCTGTAATTACATTCTCTGTAATTAACTCGGTCATAAAAATAGTTTTCATCTGGTTTCATCTATAGCCTCAGGAGTTTTTCACCCTTAGCAAAAATAATTTTAGAAAATCTTATGATAAGGCACAGGTGTGTAGAATAATTAAAATGTGATACTAAATGGTCTTAAGTGAGTGAACCATGACAGAAAAGGAGTGGATATTAATGAAGATCAGTATAAGGAGAAGTTTTGTTTAGAAGAGAGAGAGGGGGAAAATTTCACACAACTACAGGGGTTTTTTTAGCAGTTGATGGAATGTAAGCTGAGCTGCAACAATCTTGACCTGTTTGATGTTTAGTATAGGAAACTTAAAACCCACCTCATCTAATTAAATGACAGACTGATGTGTCGAGAATGCAGCCTTTCTGTGCACAAGGCAAGAAAACCTCAGCTTCCGTCTCTCAAAATGTATGTTATTTTCAAGGAATTGTTTTTCTTTAAATAAAGCCTGTCTTGCTATCTGAAGGTTTAACGATCATTCAATAATATGCCCCCATCCTGTCCCATAATCTTGGTCATAATTTACCAGTAGTTCTCTTTATGCTACAATCTCAATATAGAGCACATGAGGAGCAGCATATATAAGAGCAGCAGAACGTATATAAGAGCAGCAGAACGTATAATTATATACGTATAATTATATATACGTATAATTATATAAATATAAGAGCAGCAGAACGTATAATTGATAATATCACACCAGTTAGAAAATCATGGCAATAGTATGATAATGATGATGATGCTTCTTCTTTTAGCAAACGCATGGATGGGGCATGGTGCCAATGGTTGACTGACCTTATGTACAATGTTTTTTCACTCTTTACTGTCCACTGCTTTAATTTTTGCCTCTGCCAGGCTGATTCTTTGAAACAGTATTCTGGAACATAGAGGATTATGGGGAAAATAAAAAATGTCACAATAGTCCATTTATATCCAATTTATTTTTAAGTGTTCCTTCTTATAAAAATGATGTGGTGTGCTTAGCTCCCCTTCCCCCTATTAGGAAAGCAGCAGCCCCAATCCTTGCACTGAATTCAGTTCAGGGTAAGGCAGCATGACTATTCCAGTGCACGAGAGAGAGAGAGAGAGAGAGAGAGAGAGAGATTGTAGCTTAAAAATCTTATACAAATAAATACCCATTGGGTGAATTTTCCTACCTTTGCTGAATTTTTTTCTTGAGTTTTAAACTGAAATGGCAAAACTGCTGGAAGTTAGAAATTAAACTTTCATATTAATTAATTTCAGCTAATTGTCTGCTATGAGTCTGGGTCTTAAAGGAGTCACTGAACAAAATCAAATCCTGTTGTGTCTTTGAAGTACTCACCAGTTTTTTGAACAATGTTCTCCTTCACCTTCAAACAAATCACACAAGCAATTTTAAACCCCAGGGAAATTCCTTTTTAAGATCTGATTTTCTTAAGAGGTCCTGTAGATAATTTTGATTGTGCAGTAAATACAGTAAGTTGTGGGAATGAATCCTGTTAAAATCAACAGGTTCCCATCACATCTAGAGCCAAGATGATTTATTTATTTGTTTGGCAAATCTAGATGTGATGGGAACCTGTTGATTTTAACAGGATTCATTCCCACAACTTACCGTATTTCCTGCACAATCAAAATTATCTACAGGACCTCTTAAGAGACATTTATGTCGATGTAGTTACGGTGCCACATAGTGGAAACCTGTGGGAAATTCATAGAGCAATCCAGAGTAAATTTTTCTTACATCAATGTAAGCGTTCCCATAGTTCCTCTGGATTGTGCAGTAAGTGAATTTTGGGGCACTTTTAGGCAAGTGTTTCAGCTGTGTTTGCAATTATGCCTTTGAATTTCAGTGTTTTTTCCAGTGTGCTGGACCCATGCATTGCATTTCAGTTTAGTCAATATCTGCTAAACCATGGACAACCTTACAAACCCTTCAGAAGGTCATAGAGGTCCTCCAAAAGTCGAAGAAGGAAGGCAATGGACAGGGGTGGCATGGCTAGAGGTGTGCTACTGACCATGAGATGTGCTGTTCTAGGTCAAGGGACCCTCCGAATCATCCCAAGCTACACCACTGCTACAGTCACAGAACACATCAGTTTACACAATTCACATATTCACACAAAAATGAGAAGTTTGGAAAGTGTTAATATGTGAAATATCCCTCTCTTCTCATGTGTTCCTAGCTGGTTTGGCACATGTAGGCATACCAACATCAGCTCTAGTGTCGGTGACTTAATCTCACTGTACATTTTGCTGTTTTGAGGCAGGGACCATCAAGCAGATAAATTTGTCCTTGATGTTGAAGTGTTTTCCAGATGGCAAGATATCAGCAGCTTTTTAAAAGAAGAGGATTGAATGAATGATCTCTTACACTAGGCTTGTGCCGTGCATTGCTACAATGAAGTGCTATCCTGCTAACTTGGTACCCTTGCTGAGTTTAAGGACAATGCTCACTTCACTAAGCTGAACTAATAACAAAGTTCTTATCCTTTCTGTCTCTTGCTTTAATCTGGGAGATCTCACAGGGGGCTGAAAAACATACAATTTGCTTGCTCTTACTACAAAAACCCACAAAGGGTCAGGTACACATAGCAAGCTAGTCAAGATGAGATGGCTCATTACACAGAGCAGCTGTGAGCTGAAGGCAGTTCTAAGTGGTCTTCGCAAGGTTGGACCTGTAATGTGAAGTAGTTTTCACCAGGTTCAAGCTTTGGACTTATTTTCACTGACATCCCCTACAATCCAGAGTAACTATGGGAGCACGTAAGAGGCATTACGTGTACCGTAGTTACTGCACCACTTAGTGAAAACCTATGGGAAATTTATATTGCAATCCAGAGCAAATTGTTCTTGCACCGGAGCAAGGACTCCCCGTAGTTACTCTGGATTGCGCCCATCATCTTTCAGGACAAGGACTCACTGAGGACTCATAGAATTGGAAGGGATCTAACAGGTCATCTAGTCCAACCCCCTGCCTGTAGCAGGAAATTCTTCTAGAGTATCTCTGACCGATGCTTGTCAAGCTTCTTCTTGAAGATCTTCGGTGAAGGAGAGTCAACTTGATAATGGAGATGACAGAAGAGCTTCAAAGCAACTTCTATCAATTTTCTTGCATGCTTGTGAGAGCCCCAAAATCTACAGTGAGGCATGTTTAGGAGATGAATGGAATACAAATCAGAGAAGA
This sequence comes from Cryptoblepharus egeriae, assembly GCA_030015325.1. Classification (NCBI taxonomy): domain Eukaryota; kingdom Metazoa; phylum Chordata; class Lepidosauria; order Squamata; family Scincidae; genus Cryptoblepharus; species Cryptoblepharus egeriae. The sequence goes on along the minus strand of JAREYC010000007.1, from coordinate 53,746,454 downwards.
GCCATTAACAAAGAGAAGCAGAACCTGTTTTGCACAAAAGTATCACGTAAATTAGGAATCAATTTTGGATACGTACATTTAGAAGTAATATGAAAGTTTGATATTTTATTAGTATATTAACATGATACTATTTTGGACTACTTCTAAAGGATGATGGCTGCAATCCTACAGACACTTTCCTGGGAGTAAGATCCACTGAACACAAGTGGATTACTTGATCCATTTGTGTTCAGTAAGATCCACTGAACACAAAAGGAAGTGGGCTTACTTTTGAGTAGACATGGTTAGGATTGTGCTGAATATGTCTTAACGTTTGAGATTATCATAATTTACTGCCAAATATGCATAAATTTACATTTGATTCGAATTAACCATTCTAGGCAAGGATGAGGTGGGTAAACACCTGGTTTCACACTCCAAAGAATCCTGTCCACAACCTCAGGTTCTACAAGCTGAGAAAAACCAAATGATATGAGAGACAAGAACATAAGCAGTAGCTTCGAGAGAGAAGATTAGATTTTTTCTCTTATATTGCATAGAAGTAGCAGGGCATCTAAAGCCATATGAACTCAAAGCAACTGATAGGCATGATATTTCGACATTGTTAGGTTCAGGGAAGATCAATGCAGTTCCATAGAATGTAAATAAGATGGGTTTAGCCATGTGTATGGTTGGCAGATGTCAGAGAATGACAAATTCTCAATTACAGCTGAGTAAATAATTCATCACTGAAAAATACATATTGGACCTGTTGAATGTAACCAACAGACAGAGACAAAATCTCTCCTTTCCACTATAGATCCTCACCATTTCTGTAATCTCTGAAGAGATTTTCAACTGAGATATTGTGTTTGCCACTGAGGTATTTAGTGCTGAATTGATATTTAAAATGTTTTGTGGATATTGTTGCTTCTTTGATACTCATCCCCCTTTGCTGATTTTTCACATTCCGTTCCACAAACCTTTCTCAAGGAAATAGTGGTCAAGTGAAGAGAGAATGCCGATTGCTCTGTTTGCTTCATATACAGGCAAATCCAACCTGGGGTTGCCATAATTGTCTTCCACAAAATTGGGACAGGACCCTCTGTCCCATTTGCCAGTATGTGAACATAATACCCCAAAATTGGAACCGTCCCTGTTTTTTGGGATATATGGCAACCTTAATACTACCTAACTTCCTCTGCTAATGTAGCCGTGCCAATGAAAGGTCTCATTGGCCTTCTCAAGGTAAGGGGACATTTGTTCCCTTACCCTTGAGCAAGCCTCACCAGCCACCTTGCTGGTACATGTCCAAGTGGACCTGGACTGGGGAATTTGAGGCTAGGAAGAAGGATATGATATCATATCAGTGATCAGTGGCATCACAGATCAGAAGATCAGTGGCACCACTGCCACTATTTTACCAGTCTTGATCCTATCTGAAATTGCCTGTAATTACTGGTGGTTGACTTAATTCCATCTGAGCAAAAAGTGACCCCAACCACTGGAACCCTGCTAGCCCTTACTCTGCAGTTGTATCTGGTCTGCACAAACACAGTCAACACCTTTGGAAGGTAAAGGTACTGTATCTCAAGTTGTCCTGGTCTCCATGACTGGCTATCAGGTGCAGTTCTCATCTCAATTTCAGGGCTGAAGAGCCAGTGCTGTCCAAAGATGCCTCCATGTTCATGTATCTGGCACAGCTCATGAAATGGTGTTACTTTTCACCCCAAATTGGGACCTTTAAAAGCAAGTCTTAGAAAGTAAGGCAAAGTTTTTGAAAAACACTACTGAATTCAGCCTGAGTTGTGAATTAATTTGGTTTCATTCTGCCTTCACATCATGTTTCTTCCAGCGAACATCGTACCCATTAGACTGATCAGGGCAGCAAGTAGGACCTGGCACAGATCTGTATTCAAAGCTAACATTTTTATTTCAGCAGCAGGGAAATGCAGCCAACATATCATATGAATTTCCTCATGTATTGTTCATATTTATGTTCGGTATCTTAGTAAAGTTCTGTCTGACTAGCCTGGAGCTACAAGCTACTAGTCTGGAACCAAGATCAATCTACAAACTGTCAAAATATAATGAGAAAGAGTGGAGGAAGAGACTGTATAGCTTAGTGAGATGGAACTGGTATATGAAGTCATTCACCTCTTAAATCACTGCTCTGAATCTTCTTGACGCAGTACTGAATGTATTCTTCCCCTTTATGATTTGAGCATTGCTTGGTGACCTATGCAAAATAAGATTTTGGTCTTAGTCCAGCTACTTGTCGACTAGTGTCCATATCATTGGAAGTATCACTTCAGTTGACATTAATTGAATTTTTCACCCTTCTGGTAATATCAGAAAAGAACTCAAAGCAGAGAAAGTGATATTTTATTTGAGACCGTTATATATCTAATGTCTAACATCCCAATTCTATACTCTCAGGTGAGGAAGAGGAACCAAATGGCCACTGATACATCAGGGCTAGTGCCAAGAGCCTCCTCAGGATAAGGAAGCATTTGCTGTGGTGCCAATGGGTCTCCTTGGATCTGTACTTGCTTCACTTTATGTATTCATAATATTTCTGATGCTTCTTTGGAATATTTTCCTTTACCAACACTAGTAATTTATAGGATGCACTGATCTGAATTAGTGATGTTATATAGGTAATTCATGTGAAGCGCTTTGCCTTTTAAAAAACCCACCGTTTTTGTGAAGCCTCTGGCAGTATGCCTTAATCCCATCATTATTAATATTAATATTAAAGTGCAATTTGAAATGAATTGAGGGAGACTATTCTTAAAATTTTCAAAGACGCCAAAGTAATTTTAATATACTAGACTAGGGGCCTACTAGTAGCTGGATTTTCTCTCTAGCTAAAGCTCAGGTTGGTGTATTACCACATTATTGGGGAAGATCTGATAAATATTAAGACAACCAACATTTCTCACACATGTTTCACCACAGTCCAAGCCATAATTAATTGCAAAATAAATTGTTTAAAAGTACAGCTATTCGGAAATGTGCATAGCTTTAATTCAGCAGAGATTCTTCACAGATACAAGATCAAGTACTAGTGAGTAATTATATGTAATAGTTCTCAAGGGAATATGTTTATACACCTGTGAAGAAAAGTCAGTTTTAATAGATTAGGAAAACTAGTGGAGCAAATGTGCAGGAGGAATGAGTTTCAGTATCTGGACCAGGATCTGGAAGATGGAAATATAACAAAAGCAAACTCTAAATTCATCAGAGAGAATAGAAACAGAAGAATGAAAGACAGAATAGTGTTTGTAGAACTTGAATTTACATTTTGAGCATGGGACAGAAAGACTATGAGACATGTTAAACAACCGTACAGTATAAATTAACAAATCTTATTAGAATTTTAGGAATGTGTAAAATTTATGAGCCCAACCCTAAGCACTTCTACTCAGATGTTAGTCCTATCAAAGTCAAAGGGCTTACTCCCAGGGAAAATGTGGACAGGAGTGGACAGGACATTTATATAACAGCAAGCACAGCTCTTTAGCCTAATGAATGGCTAAGTGGAAACCCCTGTGTATGAGTTATTATGGACAATGCTACTGAGATGTGTTTTCAACCAACAGAAAGCACCTCTTTTTCCTTCAAAACAGTCCCTTGGGATGGTAATCCTGATCAGAATCAGGGCAGGGGGTTGTTATTTTCCTTTTTTTATCCTGAAAACTCCCTTAGGAAGTGCTGATATACTCCTAAAACGGAATTACAGCTTTTGGGGCAAATCTTTGACTTCAGCCAGTCAAATCTCAGGATTAAAAAAAAATCTGGGAAAAACCCCAATTCCAGCTAGGATTGGTACTAATGAAAGTGATTTCTAAGATAAGAGAAGTGTTTTCATACAGGTCAGTCCTAAGAACATCTTTCTCTTTTAAAAAAAAATCACACAAAATTGAATTGAAGTTACGAAAATGAATCAGGACCTCAGTTTCAGAGGAGGTCTGGGTCTCTTGTTCTTTTGTGTGCTCCCTGAAGCATTTGGTGGACCATTGTAAGATATAGTAATTTAAATAAGATGGGAATCTTATTTAAATTGGAAAGAAAGAAAGAAAGAAAGAAAGAAAGAAAGAAAGAAAGAAAGAAAGAAAGAAAGAAAGAAAGAAAGAAAGAAAGAAAGAAAGAAAGAAAGAATTGCCTTTGGTGTTGGTTGGAGGTTTCAGTCAAGCATTTTTCTCCAAGCATTCTTCCAGAACTAGGGGTGGGGCAGATGCTTTTTTAATTTAAATGGAAAACCAAATGCTATACTGAACACATGATTTCATAGTTAGGATGCCACCCTATTCTGAGGTCAGGCCATGGCTCCACCAGGTCTACTGCACTGGCCAGCAGCAATTTCTTCAGGGATCTTCTTTCCCATTCCTTCCTGGAGATTCAGGGATGGACCAAGGGATATTCTGCAGGCACCACATTTGTCATACCACCACTGAGTTAATCTCTCCACATCTCTGTATTATAGTGGATGGTAAAGTTTCATGAATGCTAAGATTAGATCAAGAACGGAGCACAAAGAGCACCAGTATTTTACTATAGTAAACAATAGGAAATGTACACTACAAACATATCTTGACTGTATCTCAGTGTACTAGTTTCACTGCAGTGACACATCAATGAAACTTGACAATTGTATTTTGGTGAGGCAGCTTTTCATTTTTGTTAGAGATCACTTGCATTCATCACCAAACTACACTTCCCAGAGTTCCCTGGCAAAGGGAAAGAATATTAAACAAAATTAAGTATGTGGTTTACTGATGCCCGCAGCTTTATGCCAAGCCATATGTGAATTTCATTCAGTTGCACTTTCAGTGTTGAATTTCATATGAGCGATGCATCAGAGGCATCAATATGTACAGGCTAAATAAAAGAAAGGATTGTAATTCTAATACAGTTCTGGATAAACAGCTCCATGTGGCCTGACTCCAATACCAGCACTTCATTTTAATGATAACTGCAGCTCTGGTATTCATTCTTAAATCCTTAAATGTACTTAACAACCTGTTTATGCTTGGAGTGTACTGAGTTTATGGGGATCGCTAAATGAAGCAGATAAGTATATTATGTAAAACTGTATTCTGAAATGCTTATTCTCGCAGTTAGTATGCATCTGGAGTGAATTTGTAGACTATGTAATGGCTCCATGCATACTAAATAAAGGATATTCGTTTTAATTTAGGAGTGCCCAATTATATAGGAAGCACAAAGAAGTCAATGAACCAATCTCAGTTTGCTCACTGATAAAACAGGTATGGCCATTTGGAATTCAATATTCATATTTTATACATCCAAATGTCCCTTGTATACAGGTAATGAGGGATTCATGCATGGATCACCAGCTGCAGTCATTAAAGTTATAAGTCTATTATGTATATTAAAACTTTAACACTGGGGCCTTATTTTCCTTTCTTCTTTGTAACGAACCACTTTCTCGGTCAAAAACAAGACCAGTTGGAAGATCCTATTTTCTCCACCGAGCCAAGATATGTGCATCTATAGTTTTCGTTTCCAGACCTCCCATCATTGTATTTTATTTGGCAATAGCAAACTCTCTTGCATTTCACAGACAAGAATAAAAATATGCTTGCAGCACCCTTATCCCATCAGTAACAGTTGACACTCCCTAAGTCTTTCTGTTACACTGTTATCCATTGCTGAAGGATGTATTCTGCATTCATTTACTTGGCAATAGTTTATCAACAGTTGCTGTTGTGAGTTTAGTGTTTAAAGCAGGCCTCCGTCAGTCTTGAAAGACTATGATATGCTCGGTGCTGCATATGCTGCATGCGAAGCATGAAAGCCTGGGTTACATTGTTATGGAGGATAGGCTGTTACCCAAGCAGCAAATTCCACCTCTCTACGCCACTGAATTAGTCCAATGGAAAAGCAGAGCTGATACGATTGGATCCAGCTGGTGTCGCAGAGCTGGGCTAAGGACAGGAGCTCACCCTGTCTTGTGGGGCCGACCTGGGTCTCGAACCCTGGCCTGCTGGTTAACAGGCACAGTGTCTTAACCACATGCGCCACCCAGTGCTTAGTACCTCTATTTCTATGTACTAAAGAAGGTGTCAATAAACCAGTAGTACTTGTTTAGCTCAGGACCTCCTTTCAAACTTAAAAATCTGTCTGGGTCCCCCCTCAAACTTACCTGTCTGGGTCCCCCCTCAAACTTACCAAACTTACATGGAGGATGTGACATCACTCCTCCATGTCTACTCAGAAGTATGTTCCATTGTGTTCAATGAGACTTACTCCCAGGAAAGCCCAGATTTCACAATGGCAGACTTCACCTCTTACAACCTCCTTGACACAAGGTGGTCCCGTCCCCTACTTTGAGTACCACTGCTTTAAATGTTTCAGCCAGGGGGCTGTATCAAATACCTGGCATGAGGTCAAATATCAGAAAATAAATTAAATATAAAATTTAAATAAATACTTCTCTATATTATATATATAAAACTGAAAAGTCACTGACTGACTGACTGACTGACTCACTCACTCACTCACTCACTCACCAACTCCCAGCCAAAACTGCCAGGCCTAGAAGGATAAAATTTGGGGAGGGTATTCCTTTCATGATGGAATTTCTGATGGTTTTCAGAAATTTCAACAGGAAGAGGGTGAAAAGGGATGCAACGCATTTCCTCCGTATTCTTTACATTGAAGAATCCCTGATGGAGGGAAGTTCTGCCCCAACCCCTGGACCTAGAAGCATGTAATTTGCGGGGGATGTTCCATCTGTGACATCAACACCCACCAAGAAACAGTGTTGAGAAAATTAACCCTTAAGGGGCTGAAAAGGTGTGCAGCGTGTTTTTGTCCTATACTTAGTGGGGGGTGGGAATGTGCAGATGGGGGGAAGATCAGTGATGGGCTTCAAAGAAATTAACAACTGGTTCTATGCCCATCTGGCAGCCACTTTTAAATGGCTATTTTTAAACTTTATATGTCCTATCTCTCTTTAACAACCGGTTCTATAGAGTAGGTGCAAACCTGCTGGAGCCCACCAGTGGGAAAGGTGCACATGGGAGGATGATGTATGGGGGATTGCACATGGGAAGATGATGCGCGTGGGGGGATAAAGCGCAAATGGGGTTGATGTGCAGTGGGGGAATGGCATATGGGGGGATTTTACTCCAGCAACATGGGTACATTTTCTCTAGTTAGAGATAAAACTTAGATGAATAAATAAATTGGATAATACATGGGCTGAAATTTCTAGAATTTATCCAAGTACAAACACATTATCACAGAAATAAAGCACATGCTCAAATGGACCCCCATTCAGCCATCTCCCAGGCACCTTAAAAATCCTTCAGAGGACACAGAAAGTTATTTACGGTTTTGGGGAAAAGGGGATGTGATTTTTGGGGGCCCTCAGAAACCCTTCAGATCTAATTTGACTTTGTGTTCAGGCAAATGGACAGATGACCTGTAAGTGCACTAGCTTAAGAGGTTCAGAGGCTGGCCACAGGCTGGACAGAGGCTTGCCGAGGAACACCAGGGTTTGGAGAGCCCTATGCTAAAGACACATGTTGCCTGCTATGGTGGGTGATGGATGGGGGGATTCCTGCATCTTACAATTGTCCCCCCAGTTGCCCCAAGACAACAAGGTAAGTGCCATTTTCTTGCATCTGGCATTCTAAGGTAGAACCAGGAGGGTGCACATACCAATCATGGCTTCCAAACTATTCCAATCTCCTTTAAAGGCATCTAGGCCAGGAGTTCCACAAACTAGTTATATTCTGGGAAATGAAATACAGTTCAGTTTCTGATAGCCACTGGCTTTCACACAGGCTGGTGAGCCATTTGCACCAGCAGTCTTACAGAATACAACAACTTGCAATGCTGTAAGAGGACTTATAGGATTGGGTTATAAGTGCCCGTACTTGGAGATTTAACTTCAAGCAACCCTAGTGAGAGGGCCGAATGCTACAGAATGAAGACCTGAACAATTCACAGTTACAACATTTTTGAGAACAAGCCCCCCAGAAGGCAAAAATAGAGACAGCATAGGAAAAGGAGTTCATAAAATAATGAGGGACTCTCAGCCAGGAGTTTTCCCCAGCACTACTTCGATAAACCAAAGATTACTTCTGGACAGTTCTGCATGAGAAGCAACCACTTTCTATAGCTCCCTCCCATGCTCCATTGCTTCTTCACAACTGTATTTCAATAACCTACCATTTGAAGATGTTACCATTCAATGCCATTTTGAAACTCCATGAAGACCGTCCACCGACCTGATAAAATACACCTGCTTTTGGAATGCTAAATTTCATGTGCTGCATATTCTTCTCTTCAATTTCCCAAGAAGTTATGACGATTTCTTCATAGAGTTCAGTAAATGATCCCAGCCTTATTGAAGTTAAAGGATATTGTTATGTACTGAAAACACTGCAGGTGTTAATGATTTCCCAAGAATCTTTCTGATTCTTCAGCAAAACTAAATAAATTTACAAAAGAGGTGCAGAAAGCAATACTGCGTCATAAAACGCTTTCCATCAAAAGTGCTATCACATTACAATGACTCTCTCTCTCTCTCTCTCTCTGGATTCCCAGTTTCACTGGGACAGAAGGCTGTTCATATTCTGCCCTGGAGGCATAAAACAACTTTGATACACAAGGAGAAATAGGGAAAGCTTGAAGGGCAGAAAGGCAAGTTCTCTTTCATTAAGAAATTGGAATGCATATATTGTCAGACTTGAGAGGGTTTGCATGGCGTCTTGTTCTCAAATGGATAAAAATGTGCAAACCCTTTGGAATCAAAGCAGAATCAAAGAAATAGCATCTGAGGCAAGAGCAGAGACAGCTCATCAGCAGCTTGCTGTATGACTCAGATGGATGCAAGAACTGCTGGCCTAGCTTCCTGTTTAACTTGTCGGTATAAGTTTGATGCTCACGGCAATCCAATTCTCCTCTTTTCAAGTCAGGTCCTGCATTTACAGGCCAGAACTTGGATGCTTTTGTGATACAGTTAGAACTTTCCTTCACATTGGGACTCTCAGAGTCCACACCAGCTTTTTTTACCTGGTGTATGATTGAGGAAAGGCAAAAGATATGTAAGGCGGAAAAAAACAGGGTTATGATTTGGAAAACAGGGGATCTAGTTGCACTATGATACACCCTTTCTGCCCTAGAACAACCCACTGCCCTGATCAATCTTCCGTTGATTCTCCCCCTCCAATCCTATAAACTGCCTTTCACTGTCTCCTTATCTCACCTGTACTGGTACAGTGTCTGGGATCTCTAGTGCACATGCAGGGCATCTCTCCATTTTGACCAGCAACACCAAAATACACAATGGTTCATGGTGTCTGCAATGCCAAAAATGATTGCTAGATTTGCTATCATAGGGGCTTATCAAATTGGCCTGCTTGGCTGCTTACATGGGTGTAAATAGGATCTAACACAAAGTTCACTTGCACAGGATTGTGCTGTGAAAGTCTCAAAGCAAGACTTAGGATTGTGTAGTAGTTAGGCTGAGATTAGATCCAGGTTCAGATCCTCCAACAGCCATGAAGGTTCCTGGGTGACCTTGGGCCTGTCATTCAGCCTCATGTGACATGTGATGTTCCGCATTTCTAGAAATGCTTTTGTTAATTTTGGCCAAAAAAATAAAATAAGTTGAAATGGGTGACATATGATTTCATGACTTGCAATCGTAATTTGAAAATGGTCTGCCATAACTGTGGAAAATGAAACAATTATAGGATGTGTCTATGCAAAAAATAATCCCATTAATACTTTCCCGTGAAGTTACAGATGACAAGTGACCACAGATGTCTTTGTAGCTCATTCTTGTCAAGGACAATACAATAGACAGGAATGAAACACAAACTTTGTGTATTTCATGATCTCTAATACCGCAGATACTGCTGATTCAGACACTCCTTACTTGCCTCCTCTTTTCCTTTGAGCATCCTGGAAAACAAAGTAACTGCACAGAGACTAACAGGACAAATAGATGCATCTTTACTCAAAAGTAAGGATAATTTTGTTTAATGATGGTTACTATCAGGTAAATGTGCAGGTGTGCATATGATCATACCACTATAAGGCTACTAAGATACATAACACACACTACATACGTACTAAGGTACATAACACATACTAAAGTACATAACACTGTACTGTACATAGCACATACTCCAAAGATGTTAAAAGGCCAGAATTTGTACAGAGGAATGAGAGAGTGGATTCTTAAGGCTGCTGGGAACACCAACACAAATGGGGCACATGGGGGCAAATGGGAATACATCAACAGAACACTCCCCTGCACCACGGCACTCATTGGCAAAATCCCCTAAGCCTCCCTGTGTTCAACACTTGTCTACAGAAAGCAATGCTGAGTGCAGCAACATCTAATCCATGCAGTTCTGAGCACTGCATGTGGCTCAGTGGTTAAAGATGCTGTGCCTGTCGAGGTCAGCGACAGGCTGCCAGGTCAGTGGTTCAAGACCAAAGTGCTGCACAATGGAATGGGCTCCCGTTACATGTCCCAACTCCTGCCAACCTAAGAATTTGAAAGCATCCAAAGGCAAGTAGAGAAATAGGTACCACTTTGATGGAAAAGGTTATGTCCTGGTGACAGGTCTCTGGGACAGGCCAGCCATGTTTTCTCAATATCACATCAAACATGAATATAATAGATAGGCCATCACCACTCATTGCATGTAGAAAAAAACTGGTGTGAATTTGTCCTAGTATTCTCCAAAAGGCACAGAGCTGGGAATACCCAACACAGAGATGCAGAAGGCGGACATACCCAGGCACATTCTTCCAGTGACTTCCTAGAAACCCACCACATCAGTAGCTATCCTTAGCAAGGATATAGGTCATATTGGGTGATGCACATGGTAGCAGGGTATGATACTGGCCAAAAAATTTTAAATCTTGGAATTTCTGAATAATATAATACCATCACATTATGTATCATTCAATGTTATTTCATGCAGAATTCAACAAAGCAAACTTAATTGAACTAAATCAATTATATCAAAGGTAATAGACAATATAACCAGAATAAACCAGTAAACCGTAAGACACTTCTGCCCCACTCCCGGGGAAGGGTAAGGCCAGTGCCCAAAATACGTGTTTGCCTTCCTACATCATCATGGGAATGGGAGAATCAATGAGTTGTGCCGGCCTAGGTTAGGGGTGCAGCCATATACCTTGGATATACCAGTGGCTCCTTGGTAGCAAGGCCAGGTTCAAGGAAACTATCTCCAACACTACCCCAGTCCACAGATATGCTGAACCTCAACTAGGAAGAGGGAATGAGCTGAAGGAATTGGGCACCATATAGAATTATGCATGCAAATAAAAGGACTTTAACTCAAGCTGTGTCCCAGGGCCAGTGAACCCTGGCTCCAACTGCAGAGGTGCAAGGAGACTTTCCCAAAATGAAGAAAAATAAAACCTAATTCAGATATAAAAGAAAAAATTTTCTGTGTATTTAACATATGATGTTAAATACACATTAATATTACCATAAAATGTGTGATCTTATGTATAAAGTGATACATTTAGATCTAGATCAATACAGTCTCTGTGGGTGGCGCAAGTGGCTAAGACATTGTGCTTGTTAACCAGCAGGCCAGGGTTCGAGACCCGGGTCGGCCCCACAAGACAGGGTGAGCTCCTGTCCTTAGCCCAGCTCTGCGACGCCAGCTGGATCCAATCGCATTGGCTCTGCCTTTCCATTGGACTAATTCAGTGGCGTGGAGAGGGGGGATTTGCTGCTTGGGTGACAGCCTATCCTCCGTAACAATCCAACCCAGGCTTTCGTGCTTCGCATGCAGCGTATGCAGCGCTGAGCACGATACCATAGTCTTCCAAGACTGACGGAGGCCTGCTTTTTCACAAGGCCTCCAAATGCCTTACAAGGCATCAAAAATGTCAGTTTCATAGAAAAAAATGGAAATAACTTTATTTTGTACTAAGGCTCAGTCTAAACTTGGCAGAGGCCACAGATGGATATCCTGGATACCCTGGAAGGGAGGGCAGCAGAGGGAAGCAGAGCATGGATAAGTGAATCCGTGGATATGGGATTTGTGAATATGGAACCCCGTATTCCCTGTATGGTATTTACTGATTATGTATAGAGATGATAATTAATAACCATCTCTACAGTATGTTGCTGCAATGTCAGCAAAATGTTCCAATTTTTGTTGTTGTAATAGCCTATGCCGGGGGTGTCCAACCTTTTAGCTTTCCTGGGCCGCACTGGAAGAAGGCAAGTTGGTTTGGGCTGCACATGGGACACGGTCACTCAAAAGTGACTTTTTAAAATAATGTAGGATGTCCTATATTTTGTCCTACATTTTTTAAAAATCAGGGGTAAGCTCCATTGACTTTTAGAAAGCAAGATTAATTAATCAATGTGATTACTAATGTGCACTATGCTGTGGATTTCCCTTTCAAATTAATGGGAAGCAGAATGTGATTGGATTTTGATACAGAATCCGCAGCCAATTTTGCTTCAAAATCCGTTGTGTGAACCCAGCCTAATGGGAAACACAGACCACAACACTGGTTTTCTTTGGGGTAGTGGGCACAGGCAGGGCCAGGGGTTGGTTGAGGGTAGTGGGTGCTGTAGGCAGCATGGTGGCTGGAGATTTCTGGGGGGGGGGGAGATTTCTCTGGGGGGAAATGGAAGGGGTTTGCAACCCTAGCCACATTTTACCTGAACTGACTTTAATGGAGCTTACTTCTGTGTAGGCATGCGTAGGATTGGCCTCTCAGACTGCATCCATAGCCACTTTACTTGAGAATAAGCCCCACTGACTTTAACAGGGCTTACTTCGGAGTAGGCATGATGCATAGGATGGGCTGTGAACCTCTCCAAGCTTAACCTTGGACATATGCTGCAATCCTGAACACACTTTCCTTGGAGTAAGACCAACTGTGTAAAATGGGCCTTACTTCTGAGTAGACATGGTTAGAATTACAGCCATAGCCCCATAGCCATACATAGGATTGGGTCCATGACTGCAACTTGGGAGTAAGCCTCTTTGACTTTAAGGGGGCTTCTGAGTAGGTCTCCAGGGACAGCAGGCAGCAGCCGGGACTAAGGCTGCAGGTGGGCATGTAGGTGGGTGGCTTGTGGCGGCAGCAAGCAGGCTTCCAGGAGGCTGAGGGCAAGTGGCTCATGCTGCGGACACACGCAGGTCTCCAGGGGCAGCAGGCAGGGCCGGGACCAAGGCTGCTTGTGGCTCCTCCCCCTACCTGCCTCCCAGCCACTCAGAGCACTTGCATCACCTGCTCACCTGCCTGCCTGCCCGTCCTGCAGTGCTCTGAATGGCAGGGAGGCAGGCGACTCAGTGTGAAATTTGAAAATGGCGGCTGCCACAAAGCCGGTTTTTGCGGCGGTGGTGGCCATCTTTGCTGGAGGGCCAAATGTACCCTCATCCTGGGCCGCATGCAACCCGCGTGTTGGACACCCATGGCCTAAGCAATCACCCCAAACCACACAGAAAATGAATAATCCAAGTATTCTGAATGCCATGCATTGTAGTCAAAGCTTTAATCTGTGAATCATTGAAAAAAATATTGTTTGCAGTTCCTAACGTACAGTACATATTGCGCATGCTGCTGGAAGAAATAAAGGCAAAAAGAGATTAGGCAACTGCCTTTGATCTTTGGTATTAATAGCAAGTCTAAGATGACATCACAAACATGGAAGCATTTCAAGAGAACCTGCACATATGTTGTATTTTGGGGGGAAAAGAACAATAGAGCTGTTGCTGAAAGTTTCGCTTTGGTTCCAACACAGGATCTCTTGTCTAGATATGTGCAACATGCATTTCTACATGTGCAATTCATTATGTTGGATAATGACCTTTCAAAAGCATCCACTTAAGTAGTACCACAACCAGCGATGACATCTGATGGTGGGTCGGATGCTATTACTCTCTTTAGTGCTTGAGTTGCCTGATGTTCAAAATATATAAAGTGCCTGGCACGATAGCTTCATGCTCAAATGATTACTGAACATGAATACAAAATGACAGTGAAAGCCTCTGCTTTTAATAGGAACAGAAGGTTTACCTTGCAAGGTAACATATGAGTTATTTGTGTTTTCATAGGACTCCACTTACGGCATGGGTCACAACATGCATCGTTTCTTGCTGAAAGCTGAACGAAATAGCAAGAACTTGGGCTCAAGTAGGTCAATCTGGCTGTTGGTATGCTTGGAGAAAGTCACAACTCTGAGTAAATGAATCAGCTGGCTTGTAAGAATTTAAATGAAAACAAACATTTTTTAAAAAGAGAGAAATTCTTCCCTCTGGCTTTTTTCCACCCTTTAGCACAAATAGAAGTCAGTGTCAGATGAACTACTGAATTTGACTGTCTGGGGTCAACATCAACCCAATTGGGTGGTGTTTTCATGCATAATGAGATAGTTAAACTCACTCCTCTCAAAAATGTTTCTACAACTCAATGAACTTGGCATAAAAAAGCAAACTTTTGTGTGGATCTGGCTTATTATATCAATGCAAGGGTTACAGTGCTGTGTCATAACATCAGGCTCAGTCCTACCCTTGTCACCTGTTGATGCAGTGGTACAAAAACGGTGGCTGCTGCATCCTCTGGGAGCAGTTCAGGAGGTGTTCTCTAGGTTAGGAAGCAATTATTCCCTTACGCAGACGTAAGATATCACAGTGCAATTGGGTCTACTTTCAGAGGTTCTCAAGCATTTCAGCCCAAAAGCCCCTTCTGAGAATGACAATCAGTCCAGGACACCTGGAAGTGATGTCATATCCTTAAGTGACATCAATTAGGAAGTAACCTCAGTGATGTCAGAGCTCCTCCATGTCTACTTGAAAGTAAATCCTACTGTATTCAATGAGGCTTACCCAAGGAAACTATGGATTGCAGCCTAAAAGTGCCCCATTTCAGATAGCATTGCCCTGTGCCAGATTCCAAGATGGAGATGCCCAACTTTTCACAACCACCCTGAAATGGTCACATGGGGGTCCTGACCCACATTTTGACAACCACTGGTCTCTTCAGACCTATGACAGTTATTTTGCTAGTGCAGGTCCACTTTTCCAAACACTGCAGGATTAGGCCTAAGAGGGGGTTAGGTTTCTGGTGGTACCATCTGTGCTGATCCCAATCTCTTCCTGCGTCCCAATCTACCCGTTGCCCACCCTCTCCTCTACCTCCCTTTCATTCCTCCCTATCTCCATCCCATAAATGTGTACATATCTGGCTGCAGAAATAAAATCTTCTCTTGTTTGAGTCATTCTTTATCATGTCCCAAATAAAATCCTAATCATAGACCAGTGTGGGATTGTAATGGCATTTGTGCGGGGGTGGGCCCAGCCAACCCCAAGATCCAGTTCGCCAGAAGTTGGGGGGCAGGCCAGGGTCAGGGGGTGGGTCGGGGCAGGGCCCCAACCCCGCTGCACTGCGCATGCGCCAGGCTTGGCACATGCGCAGTGTGTCTCCTGAAGCCGAGCTTCAGGAGACGCGGCGGCCGCTAGTGAACTGGTCCCCGCGGTTCTGCAAACCGCAATTCTTTCCAGTTCGCCAGCATCCGCCACGTGGGAAGATCCAGTTTGGGTGAATAGGCCCGAACTGGCATCTGCCCATCTGTGGTATTTGTGGTGAAGAAGAGTTTTCAGACCTGCTTATAATGCTCAGAGGGCTGCCTGGGAAATTGCTTGGGGTAAGGAGATATAATTCCCTTTTCTCCAAGCTGCACCAAACCTGTGCTGGTTATAACACAGGCCAGCTGGCCTGCCTGTTCCAGCATAGGTTATCTGTGTGTCCTAAGTTATAATAATTTTTTCCCCTTCAGTCTAAGCAAGTTGTTTCATCACTGAGCTCTTTATATGGCGTTATTGTTGGGGTTTGTGTGAAATCCCCAAATGAACAATGGGGGAAAACTCAGCTTTGCTCAGATCTGTGCCACCTACCAGTAGCTAAATAGATGGCATTCATTTGATGAGAATCATTGGTGGCCAGATAGCTCTTGTGGAAGTAACCTAAAATTATTTTTACTTCTCCGGGGCCGAAGGCACAATCCACTGTAACGATTCCACTAGATCCATCAACGTAAGGTAGATTTGCATTGACATAGTTACGGCGCCTATGGTAAGGCCCAGCAGACTGAGGAGGAGGAGTTGGCAGAGGATCTTATGTGGATGGACTTGGCACGAGAAACAGAATATGTGCCAGTCTGCTGGTGCCGTCCATACAGATTTACACCTGTCAGAACCCCCCACCCTGAAGAGAGAAAACGGAGAGAGGAAGAAGCAGAGGCATTCTTGTGGGGAAACACAGAGATGGAGGCAACTAATGAAGAAAGACCCCCACAGGAGGAGGAGCCGAAGACATCTCCAGAAGTGCCTAGGAGGAGGAGGAGACCACCTAAGTGGACTTGGACTGAGGAAGAGGTTCCCAGGCAGTGCACCAGGGAGAGACCTGAACTGCCTGAACTGCTTGGTCCTGCTTGGTGGCAGAATCTCCCACTTCCCCCACGCCCTGATTAGTGGAAACCCTCCAGTGGGAGGGGAATCTGGAGAGATTAAAAGGGGGAGGCAAAAGGTGGGAAAGGGAGTGCAGGAGAAGGAGAGAGATGAGAGGAGGAAAGGAAGGAGGGTAGAGAGAAGGTTGGAAAAGAAGTAAGGAAGAGTAGGAGGAGAAGGAGGGAGAAATTGTATGGACAAGCTGTTTATACCAATTTTATGTTTCGGGCATAGTTTTGTGAATGCTTGGTGACAGTAAATACTTACCTGAAGTTACCTGTTTATTTGCTCGTTGAATATTGGAAATACTGTAATTCCCGCTTGGAGAGACGGACTTTTTTTCCCCAAAACAATGGGGAGAAATGTTGGTGCGTCTTTTAAAGTGATGGTCCTTTTAACACTCAATTATCCACTCTGCAGGATGCCTGCAGTTTGAAAA
Organism: Cryptoblepharus egeriae; assembly: GCA_030015325.1. Lineage (NCBI taxonomy): Eukaryota > Metazoa > Chordata > Lepidosauria > Squamata > Scincidae > Cryptoblepharus > Cryptoblepharus egeriae. The sequence continues at coordinate 53,729,531 of JAREYC010000007.1, read as the reverse complement.
GAAATGTTTGCCTGGTTGCTATAGAAGTTAATCCCTGCCTGCATAGAAGTTAAATAGCCTTTTAACCCTATTAGTTCAGAATTTTAACCCTCTCAGTTCAGGTTTCTCTGGCTCTGAACAACCTTTAAAGCCCTTTAAAGTGTAGAAATTAAGTACAGGAAAACAATGAGTATTTTTCCTTTATTTTAATGTGTCTCTCCTTCCCAGCCACCCACTGCACCCACTCATCCCAGCCACCCCCACCAGTCACCCCTAAATGCTCCCCCCAGAAACCCTCCACTTACTAGTTTCCCCTCCCTCCAATAACCCCCAGCAGCCACCCCCACATGCACACACTCCCCCTTCCCCAAGACAATGAAAATATATACATATATAATATGAAATATATATAATACACACACTCACACACACATATATGTGAGTGTGAGTGTGTATTTTTATATGTATTATATATTTATTATATACAAGTGTGTGTGTGTGTGTGTGTGTGTGTGTGTGTGTGTGTGTGTGTGTGTATCTCATAAAATCTAGATTGGCAGGCACCCAGGCTTAAGCCAATCCAGGATTGACTTGGCCTGCACAGTGTCCATCTGTCCCCCTTTTCCAGGACATGTGCTCTTGTTCAGCCTTTGGGCACAATCCTTTCCAGGTCTACTCAGAAGTAAGTGGTATTTAATTCAGAGAAGCCACCAGGCAATCTATTCTTTTTTCAACCCCTATGCTTCAACCCTGGATTTCATGACAGTGATGATGGCTCTAAATACAGTACATGGTACATTTATGGTACATGATTAATTGTATTTCTATGGTTGAATGTTTACATCGTTGAATGTATTATTATTAAAGAATGTTAAAGAAGGTTCTTAATACCACTGTTGACTTTACATGGTTGAAATATTAATTCTTCTACATTTTATTAAATATATTAGTACACCATTTGGTTCAGGATTTTTTTGTTTTGTTTTTCTCCTCTAAATTTTGGTGCGTCTCATGGTCCGGTGCGTCTCATGGCCCAGGAAATACGGTACTTACCTCAAGAAGCAGTACCTACAGAGATGGAAGCAAATAAAGAAACTGTTGTGAACATGCCTGTTCCTTCTCCTTGGACTTATTTTCCTGAGGAACTTACCTTGGGTCTCTATCCTCCACCTGAGGGATCTACCCCCTCTACCCACATCACCCCCCAAGCCCGCATCACAGCACCATCTAGTGGAAACCTATGGGAAAGTCATATTGCAATTCACAGTAACTTTTACGTTACTGCAAGAACGTAATAGTTACGGCGTCTGTAGTTGCCGCAAGAAGTGCCGTAACTGCTATGGATTGAGCCCTACGTCGCTTATAACTCTTTAGCCCTGACTATCAACACTGTTATGTAGCATGTGCTCCATCAGCACCACTACCTCTACAATCCAAAGTAATTACGAGAGCACGTATGAGACATTACATGCACCCATAGTTACTGTACCACCTAGTGAAAACCTATGGAAAATTCATATTGCAATCCAGAGTAAATTGTTCTTACACTGGAGCAAGGACTCCCGGTAGTTACTCTGGATTGTGCCCACCATCATGCAAAGATAGGATTGGACTGGCCATGAAACATCTCTGAAATGGAGGCAGTGGTACACAGATTAATGGATAAAGTGTGATGAGCATCATCTTTGCAATCAATTATCAGTAGCAAAGCAATCAAAAAGTTGTCCATCTGGATATACCCTGAATGATTTTAAGTACCTGCCACTCTCATCATCACTCCAATGATACACGAAGCTTGTGCTAAAACTCTGATGATCAAAACATCCATTTTGAATTTAGACTTTCCCCCAAATATTTGTTTAACCTAAGCATTTATCAGAGTCTATCTACTCATTAAAAGGACAGCTTCGAAGCCATAAAGTGCACCTCTGCATACACATAATCATAAGACCATTTGCCTGGGTTTCAGCCAAGAATACCAAGTGTCAGTGGCTGACTTTCTGCAATCTGTTTCATAAACACATTGTTCTGTTTGTTTTTTAACGTGCCAGAAAGTGGGGGGGGGGGGGGGGAAGAGGGACATTACAATATGCTTATCATATGTGCCATTTTCTTTCCACTGCCTTAGTAAGAAAACATTCAGCATTAAATGAGAGTTGCAGTGTTTTCTATTAAGAAAGATGTTCCTCAGATTTGATTTGATCAGAAAAGAATGATATAAACCAAGCAGATTTACAATGAAGGAAGTCATATACATTTCAGTGGTTATTCTATACTCTCAAGGAGGCATGCCATGCTGTCATTCTTATTCCTGTGGCTAATCGAAGGAATTCACTGCCTTAAGGAATTCAGGCAATTCTGGTGAAAATCACAGGTTTAGATGGCTTGAAGAAGGTGGTCCATCATCAGGGTGATCATATGTTCTGTTTTTTTTCCAGAGATGTCCTGGAATTTCGCCTTGTGTCCTGGAAAAACTTCAGTGTCTTCCTAACCTTCTTATAATTAATAAATTATGGCTATTATCCTAACCACACTTCTTTGGGAGTAAGTACTATTGAAAAGAATGGGACTTGCTTCTGAGTAGACATGCTTACGATTGCACTATGCAATAAGTTATAAGTAAGCAGCAGCAGGCCTCCGTCAGTCTTGAAAGACTATGTTATCATGCTCGGCGCTGCATGCGAAGCACGAAAGCCTGGGTTAGATTGTTATGGAGGATAGGCTGTTACCCAAGCAGCAAATCCCCCCTCTCCACGCCACTGAATTAGTCCAATGGAAAGGCAGAGCCAATACGATTGGATCCAGCTGGTGTCGCAGAGCTGGGCTAAGGACAGGAGCTCACCCTGTCTTGTGGGGCCGACCCAGGTCTCGAACCCTGGCCTGCTGGTTAACAGGCACAGCGTCTCAACCTCTTGCGCCACCCACTTATTTAATAATAAGTAATATAGGCTGCTTAGGGCTGTGGGTGGTGCAAGTGGCTAAGACACTGTGCCTGTTAACCAGCAGGCCATGGTTCAATTCCCGGGTTGGCCCCACAAGACAGGGTGAGCCCCTGTCCTTAGCCCAGCTCTGCGACGCCAGCTGGATCCAATCGTATTGGCTCTGCCTTTCCATTGGACTAATTCAGTGGCGTGGAGAGGGGGGATTTGCTGCTTGGGTGACAGCCTATCCTCCGTAACAATCCAACCCAGGCTTTCGTGCTTCGCATGCAGCGTATGCAGCGCCAAGCACGATACCATAGTCTTTCAAGACTGACGGAGGACTGCTAGGCTGCAATATTAACCTCCAGTTAGGTCGGCATAAGCGTCAGCATAAGTCTTGTGCTGACCTGGGGATGTCACAAAAGTGCTGGAAGGATGCAATCCTAAAGACACTTTCCTGGGAATAAGACCCATTGAACACAACGGGGCTTACTTTTGAGTAGACATAGTTAGGATTGTGCTCAAAGAACCTGGATGAAAAGGCATGCAAGCAGCTTTACAATTGTGCTATTTAAGCTTCCATATTGCAACTCAGTTAATCTTCTACCATCTAACTTGTTCCCCAGACAAGTCACCTGATCTATTTGTATAGGAGTTAGAAGCAGTTCTTAATATGACTGACACTAAAGTTTATGAAAGGTAATTAACTTATTGCTGAAGGAACGGTTCTCTCTTGCAAAGGTTAAAGGAGGTCAAATGGGAGCAAAAAGACAGGAAATGAGGAGGTAGAAGTTGAGAGGGGTATCAGCCCTTCTCATTATAGGCTGCAGAGGGCATTCAAGCTCAGCTAGTTCAAATTCAGTAATACATACACTGTATTTTCTGACTGACCATCAATGCTTACATGTTTCTCATCATCTGTTACATAAAATTGAAGAGTCACTGACTGACTCATATTCTCACTGACTACTAATCAACACCCAGCCAAAACCACCAGACCTAGAAGTGTGAAATTGGAGAAATGTATTCCTTCTGTGATGTAGGCATCCACTAAGAACTGGTGTTTAGAAATTTAACCTGGAAGGAGGTGAAGGGGAAGTGCAACATGTTTTGGTCCCTATACTTAACATTGAAGATTCCCTGACTCATCAATGTCAAGCCCCAAACCCTGGGCCTATATGCATGAAATTTGGGGAGTGTATTCCTTCTGTGATGCAAGGAACCATTTGATTTGATGCTCAGTGGTGCTTTCTGCCCAGTGTGGCACACTAGTGCCTGTTCAGCTCACTGGTGCCCAGTGGCGATTGATGCCTGGTGTTCAGAAGGAATGCCCGGTGTTCAGAAGGAATGCCAGGTGCCCTTGGTGCCTGATGGTGCCCAATGCCTGGGGGTAACTAATGCTGCCCACTGGTGTCTGATAGGGATGCCCAGTGGTATCTGGTGGTGCTCACTGCCTGATTGTGCCAGGTGGTGCCTGATGCCCAGTGGTACCTAATGGTGCCGGGTCGGGATACCCGGTGCCCCATGGTGCCTGGTGGTGCCCATAGTCCACTAGTGCCTGCTGCCCACTGCACTGGGGTGCTCGGTGGTGCCTGCTGCCCAATGGTGCCTGGTGCTCACTGCCTGGTGGTACCTACTGCCTGTTTGTACCTTGTGGTGCCCAGTGGTGCCTGCTGGACATTGCACGGTGGTGCCCTGTAGTACTGCTGCCTGCTTCTCCCCACCACTGCTCCCTGATATCCCCTGGTGTGCGGTCTCTAGCAGTGCCCAGCTCCACAAATATTCTTGAAATTTTACTCCAGCAATGACGGATTCATTCTGCTAGTTACTGCATGAGCTTCAACACAAGTACCTCAAAATTTCACAGGACACTCTACTAATGACCCAAAATTTTTTAACAAAGGAATTTTACAGGGAAATGGTGATCAAGCATGTATTTTGAAGTATGATTGACAGTGCAATCCTAAGCCTGTCTCCTCAGAAGTAAGTCCTATTGTATTCAATGGGGCCTACTCCCAGGAAAGTGTGTTTAGGATTGCAGCCTACGTTTATTTCAGCCTGAACAAAAATTGAGATTTTTTAATCTCACTCATTGAAAAGTAATGCTGCAATGCTTAAGTCACTTTCTAGTAACTAAGACCCATTGAAAACAATGGGGCTTACTTTTGAGTACACATGATTAGGATTGTGCCCTAAGTTCACTCAGCTTTACTATATATTGTTGCTGGAGTCACTTATCCCTGTAGTTAATCTCATATCTTTATGTAAGAACAGTCGCTCACTATACCGCTCATATTCCATGCTCCCTTCATTCTGGGCTTGGGCCTCTCCAAATAGATTTTAATATGACATAAATTGTTCTTCACTTAGTACTCAGCCTAGTTATGGAAGCTGTTTTATTTATTGTGACCACTGGAAATTATCACTAATTATTATGTAATTATGCAATTATCATTAGCACATATAATGACAAACTGCACTCTTTCCTTTGCATGATTATTCACCTTTCTCTGTATGTGTGAGTATGGGTGCAATCCAGAGTAACTATGGGAAGTCCTTGCTCCGGTGTAAGAACAGTTTGCTCTGGATTGCAAAATGAATTTCCCATAGGTTTTCACTAGGTGGTGCAGTAACTACGGGTACACGTAATGTCTCTTACGTGCACCCGTAGTTACTCTGGGTTGTAGGGCATGTGTATGTGTGAATCCGTGTATCTATTTGGTCTTGAGGTGTTACAAGATTATTTTATTAAATAAAGCCTTGTTTTGGTCCCCAAAACTCTCTGAGTGTGCAAGTGTATCTGTAGGGGTATGTGCATTTGTTTATTTTTAGTTTCTGTGCCTTATTTTTCAGCCAACTCTTTCCCAGTATGCTTTACACAAAATAAATCAATGGAAATCATTACATAAGTAGAGGTGGGGGCTGCCCATCCTTTTCTCCTCCTTTACATCATAGGAAAGCTGGTGATTTGGTGGCCTCTGGGGTAAGGAGGCAGCTAAGTTCTATCAGAAGAGGCATGAATAAGTAGAGGTGGCAATGATGCCTCTTTGCCTTATGTAAATGTCTATACCTTTTAATGGTTCAGTAAAATAAAGTGATCTTTGATTTTCACATCAGTACAAACACATACACTTTTCAAGTGAGATGGTGCTGGAGTGTTGTTTATTTATGTGCAAAAAATATTGATATACAGGGTGATTCAAAATGAATGGGACAAAAAGGCTAGCAATGTTTTCTTTTTGTCCCATTCATTTTGAATCACCCTGTATTTTCTTTTTTCCCTCCCACGTGATTGTTTTTATAAAATATTTTCCTTCCTATGTGTTCCTAACAGCTACTTGGCTAAAACAATAAGTCATCATGAATATAATCTTCCTCTCCCAATTTCCTGTCTTCAGCTGCCTTAGAACAATGGAGGATTTCCACAAAAAACCTACATCATCCATTATCACCAGCGACTGCAGCCTGGTCTACACATGTCAGAAAAGGAGATGGCTGAGTAGACTTTGCCACTTGAACCTGCATGTAGGGATTAGCCTTCATGACTACTGCAGGCAACTGAGGCAAATTTTCCTGCTGCCTCCCCGGAGATTGCTGATGGAAGGCACCCATTATTACAGCCAGTGATGGGCTTCAAATAAATTAAGAACCGGTTCTCTGCCCATCTGGCAGCCACTTTTAAATGGCTATTTTTAAACTTTATATGTCCTGTCTCTTGTTAACAACCGGTTCCATAGAGTAGGTGCGAACCTGCTGGAGCCCACCACTGATTACAGCCCAACCTGCTGGAGGTTACTCTTTCTGTTGCCTCCCCAGAGGCCGCACTAAAGCAACATCAGTATAGGAAAATTTGAAAATTTATTATTCAATAAAAATCATTGTTTTATCTGACTTTTCCCAAGTCTGCAATCCTGAAGTGCACTTAGGCTAGCCTATAAGGCACTTGGGCCAGCCTAATGCCGGGTAGGCCAACCTAGCTACACCAGAGAAGGCCTAGGCCAGTGTAAGTCCACTTAGGCTGGCCTGAGACAGATGGACCTGCACCAGCCTATCAGTGCCAGCCTAGGGCTTGTACACCACTGCCTGTTAGTTCAGTTTTTATGTTCTCTGTATGCCTTGAGGTAACAGCCATCTCCTGGGTTCCAACCCCAGATCCTCATGTTGCTCCTCCGTTATCACAATCTTCAACTTGATCCCAGATTTGTTTCATGCGCACACTGCAGGTGCAGGCACCAAGTGTCTGGGTTTGGAATGATTATGAACTACATATAACCATCAATGACACATTTATCTGAAAGCTATTAACATCTGTCTCCAGTAGGTGAATTTCAAACATGCACTAGAAAGAGGTGGAGAAAATTAACAGCAGTGAAAGACTGGGACATACTGTCATCCTCAGATTAGTCTGTAGCTCAGTGTTTCATCTTTTGTTCATTTTATTTTTCATCTACAACCTATCTGGATTGTTCAATGATGAACTCTTCTAGTGAAATAATAGGGTGACTTTAAAGGCAGGACTAATACTTTTACATTTGTTTTGCTCTGGGATGGTGCAGAGGCAATATAATATGAAATATCACAATCATGAATCTCTTGTTATTAGGCATGCTTAGAAAAAAGATTCCCTATTGTCAGCTTTCTTTTAGAGGCCCATATTTTTAAACTGTTCCAAAACAAGTGTTGTTTCAGTTTGAATCTTAGAAATTGTGTGTGATACTTGTTGCATATGACCTGCTGTGTATAAGGTATCTGGTATGTACTGCTCTTCTGAGATTTATTTTATTTTTAGGTTTTTTTCTAAGACAGTTCATCCGAACTTCCATGAATTTTTATGACTTGGTGCCTGCTCTCTTTTATCAACCCTATGAAAGGTATACTTTTTTATCTACACATCTGGAGTCCGTTGTTTTGTTTAAGAGTGTGTAGAGGTCACCCATAAGGGACTGCCATATCATTTTTGGTGTTTGTTCTATTTCAACTTTTTGTGGCAATATTGCTGCTTGATCTTATTTCAGAAATAAATTAGGAAGGGGGAAGCCTGGAAAGAGGCCCATCAGAGCACAGCAGATATAACAAAATTCGTACTCTGAGCCAGTTCCTCATTCTATTTGAGTACCAGGGGTATGCTTCCCGAGATCAATGTCTCCCCACTTTTTTAAGTACATAAGAAAGTGCAGCACACTTTCCACATCAAGGTATAAAGCTCTCTTTCACATGTTTTATCAACACATAAGGTAGCCAGGTTCTTTTGTTCTTACCAGTGTCTCCAAATTCAGGGAAGACTTGAGCATACGTGCTGTATATATATCAACCATAAATAAATGTAGCAAAAAACATACGTACATTCATACACATGGATTTTTATGGACTTTTAATTTGATTCCCAAGATTATTTGCTTAGTTTTTGGTATAAATTAAAAAAAACTGTTTGCAGCCAAATATTTAAAGTTTCTTGCATTTGGATAGGAACGATTCCTATTCTGTAAACTCTACGTTTTAATAATCCTTATTTTGCAGGCCAATGGGAATTAACCAACTTTAAAAGTTATTCAACATCAGTGGTAAGTACATACTAAATAGGCAGCCCAATCCTACCTAAATCCCCATGCAGTGGTGATACAGTGGTGCTAGTGCAGCTTCTACTGCATCCTATGGGAGATTTTCAGTTGCAGGAGGTCACATTGGAATAAACCCCAGTATATAAGGTCATATATGCATAGCATAAAAGCATTAGAACAGTAAAGGGTTGGCCAAATGAGGCACTGCCTAAGTAAGAGGATGAGATCCCATCTAGTCAAGCAACCTCAACCTTCCGTAGTACTTAGTAAGCCATCTGGGGTACCACTGATGCAAGGGAATAAACTGATTTAGGACTAATTTCTTGCATTGATATACAATATTTCTTGTATGAAGAAAGTGGTTGAGGATGATTGTCCCAGGTGCCTGGCTCCAGGAAAACACCATTGCATGATGTTAAAATTTATTTTTTCAAGAATAAAACTTGTTTCTTTTTTTTCTTATTTCCATTTTTTATTTCTGAAAACATTTCAAAAATAAGAAAACTTCTTTTTCAGTTGTTTATGGTATGATTATACGGTACATACAAAATTATCAAGTTTTATATAATTATGCACATGTAAATATGCTGTGGCTGCAGTGGCTCAGTGGTTAAAGATGTCGTGCTTGTTGACCTGGACTAATGCAAAGTACTGTTGAGTACTGTGAGCTCCTTTTACTTGCCCAGCTCCTGTCAATCTAGCAGTTTGAAAGCATGTAAATGTGAGTAGATAAATAGGTACACTTTGGTGGGAAGGTAATAGCATTCTGTGTGCTTTGATGTTAAGTCATGCTGGACACGTGACCATGAAGGCATCTTCGGACAGTGCTGGTTCTTCTGCCTTATAATGGGGATGAGCACCACTCTGTAGAGGCAACCACAACATACAGTAGCAGGGCAAACTGCAGGGGAGACCTTTTCCTTTTAAATATGCAACTTAATTTGGTCATTGAGAGGGCTAACAAAAGGATCTTGTTATGCCACTTGTTCCTTGGTACCAGGCCTTGGTCAGGCCAAGAAAGTCTGAGATTGTCTAGGCTGCATAATTTAGGCCAGCCTATCTGCCACTTGGGCCAGCTTAATGCCAGATAGGCCAGCTTAGCTGCACCAGAAAAGGCTTGGAACAGGGTAAGTCTGTTTAAGCCAGCCTTATTCCACTTATGGCGGCACAAGATAGATGGACTTCGGCTGGCCTAGCAGTGCTAGCCTAGGCAGCACAGTACGGGTGTGCTGGGGGCATGTTGGGCATGTCCAAAAACAGAGCAGTTAGGCCATATCCAGACCCTGTTTCCAGGGCAGACACAACTCCTCCTAGCCAATTTATGTGAGCTCCGACTAAGGTCACCTCAGGAGAAGGCATAAATCTGAGTAAAGATTGGGATCCATTGGGATCCATGATAAGCCAGAGTAAAAATAGAAGCAAAAAGAAAAAGTTCTAATTCTTAGGCCAGTCCAAGCACCACTCCTGCTTCTCTTCCATCACAACTACAACAGCCCATCTCAGGATATGGCACAACTCAGACAGGTACTGCTGTACTGCAGTATCATGCTGCAGCGGTTTCTAGTTGCCACGGACTCTAGGGCTTTTTTATATGGCAGGCACCACAGCTGTTCCTTGTTCAGTGTGATCTGAGGCAGGTCTCCTCAGCAGCAAGCCCTCCCCAGGTTCCACTTCCTTGGTTCTTAGCAGCAGGCCAGGCTTAGAAGCCTTCTAGCCCTATGGATTCGGTTTGTCAGCTCAGGATATGCTTACTTGGGCCAGCTTAGCTGGGCCGTTCTCTCTGGATTGCTCCCTATGTCAGTGTCTGAGGTGAAATGAAGGGCTGTGGTTTGAACTCACCTTGTAAAAATTGAGGTCCACTAGCTTACTCAGGGCACTTTCCCTAAAGTATTTAGGCCAACACAACTCACCCACTCCCCATTCCTGTGGTGGTGTGGGAAGGTCAGTTGATGTCTGTCCACTGGCCTAACCAACCAAGAGTGGCACTGAAATAACTTCTAGCACTTTTGGAAACTCCCAGGCCAGCAAGAGACTTGTGGCAGACTTAGGCCATCCTAAGTGAGGGTTAGGATGGCAGCTTTAGATGTAAATGTAACTGAAGTTTATATGTACCAGGATTCCTATAACTTCAAGTGTGATATTCGTAAGTTTCCATGACACAGCTCTTAGCCTACAATGCGGCACTAAATGTTCACTTCACCCCACACATACTGAATGGAAAATATCACCAGGTTTTTAATATAAACCATAAAATACCTTATTAATTAAGGACATGATTTATTAAGTCTCCATGTGTATACAAACTTTGATAAAGTTAAAAAAATGGTAGTAAACTAAGATCTTACAATAGATATAACCCAGGAAAGTGGAGTATTTGTATTTATTTTTCACAGCACTTCACAGGTGGAAATTTTATGTAATGCTCATTAATGCTACAGAGCAATTTAGATGGCCCAGGGGATATAAAAATTGCCTCGTACTGTAATACAATATCTGAATGTATCTCTGAAAATTCTGCATTTAGTGACCAACAAATCAGAGAGCTATTGCTCAGAATAAACATTTCATTAAAAGGAACAGGTGTTTGTTCTAATTTGGTAAATTAAATATACCTTACATCATCTGCTTGCGGCTGGTTACACACACCTTTAAATCATTTATTTGTTGCTGGTCTATAAATATAGACTTCCGTGAAATGTTGCCAATCTATCGGCTTTAATGTCAGCTGTCTAGTTGATACTGTATGAATAAAAACATCTACCTACACACCATACCACCTGTAGATTTTATGGGGTGGTTACTGCATTTTGGCTAGTGTATGGAATGGGGTGGAGAGTGGGGATTTGCTGCTTGGCTAACAGCCTATCCTCCATAACAATCTAACCCAGGCTTTCGTGCTTCGCATGCAGCATATGCAGCGCCGAGCACGATACCATAGTCTTCCAAGACTGACGGAGGCCTGCTTGCTTAGAACCCACATGAAATTGGACTACATGGTGTCTTGTGTCACAGTCTCCAACAACAATTAGGCATCTTTCTCCAGCTAACCAGAAAAGACAACATAGGGATGGAGCTGTGCAAAATCTTGCATGATTCAAAATGGTGGTGCTAAGTTTGGGAATCACCCTACATCACGGTGGAAATGGAAAGCAAGGGATGAAACCTGCTTTTTATTTTTCCAAATGAGAAAGAGATACAGTCAATGGAGGTATACATTCCATAGGGATGAATGTATGCATTCTGCAGAAGGGCTAAGTTTCATCTCCAAGGGCCAAGTTCCATCTCCATGAATGGATAGGAAAGACCAGTCTGCAACTGTTATTAGCTGCTGACAATCATCATTTTCTTAATGTTATTTCCACTCCTGGCAGGGCCTGCTTTTTTTTAAGATGATGGATGGATACAACATGGGGAAATTTGGTCATCCTGTTGCAGGGGGCTGGCACCAGGCTGTTGCTTTCTGCAGCAGCCGGGTCTCAAACCGCTGACCCGCTGAACTTCAAATCAGCAGGCGCAGCGCCTTTAACCACAGAGCCAGGAGGGGTCCCCAGCTGCTGCCAGTCAATGTCCCTGATACTGACCAAGAGGTAAAAAAAATCCAGTCCAACTCACTATATAAGGTAGCAACATATAAGATATATGCTATATAAGGTAGCCAAGTATAACCCCAAAATATATGTGGTGGCTTGAAGAAAACTGCCCACTTCATTTTGTGGAGATAAATGACCACTACAATATCTTTCAGAAAATACAGTTTCAAAAGCCCTCCAAAGAAAACCCTGTTCTTACATTTGTCATGTAACTAGCACTTACTGCAGATGTTCAGAAAATGGTTTAGAAAGTTTCCATTTATCAAAGCAAAATATAGACTGATGGTGCAATCCTTAACCAGGTTGTTAAGCCTGCACAAGTCCTGGCTGGCCTGGGGTGTCACAAAAGTGCTGTAAGGGGCTCCCCAGAACCCCAGAGTCAATGTAATCCTTGATAAAGAGAAGTCTACCTGTGCCTGCATTGTGCCTCTATCTTGGGGATCGCGTGACTGCTTTCCACCCACTCCAGCAACCCTTTGTGCGCTCAAACTCCCTGCGAGTTTGAGAACCACTAGCTTAAACATGTTATTTTTTAAGCTGGCAATTATCTGAATGACTAAAATGACATTAAATATCTGTCAGAAGGTCTGATCCTCCAAAACATGCCAACTTTAGAAGAGATCATAGCCAGGCCTCCAGCTGCCTTCCTTGCAACGAACAAATTTCTACCTCTTTTCTGATATCACTAATTGGTTTGCAAATCACATGTCTACAAATCCTTGGCATTTTAGTGCTTGGTTTCTGAAGCTTGAGAGTCTGTATCAAAGTGTTTGGTGTCTGGAGTTGCAGGCGGCAGGCTGGTAATTAGAAGGACCTCACGGCACTGAGTCAGCGGATTCTGAAAAAACAGTAGCAAGGAAAGACTATTCTCATAACAACTAGCGGGTTTTTTGCAAGCTCCTGGACATTGGCGGAGAAGGTTCTAATGCCCAGGAGATAATAAGCAACCAAGACACAAGTACAAAACGTAAGGTGTAGAGAATGCAATTATTTTACCAGATAGGCCACTGTCTTTTGCTTGTTATCTCCCAACATTTATGGACATTTGTAGTCAACGTGCTATAAATGCTGTAACAATATCCTTGAGACAAAAGAGCAGTTTGGCACTTTTCTGACCTGGACTACAGGTTGTGATCAGCCCTTAATGAGTTTTTCAGCCTGTTATATATATATATTTTTTTAAAAAACAAGTACAACCTTTTGTGCTTTAGTTGTTACTATTTTTGCACCTGCTGCACTGAGGGTGCAATCCTAAGCTCCAGTTAGGCCAGCATAAGTCCTGTTCTGACCTGACGGGTGTCCCAAAAGTGCCATAAGGCATTTCAGCCCCACACCTGCGGGGCCAGTGCATAGACATATGCTGACTTCCATGCACCACCGTGGGAAGATATGCCCGGTGAGTTATGCCAACCTAAACTGGTTAGGATTGCGCCCTCAGAGACAGAAGCTGTGCACAGAAGTTGGGTGGTTTATCCCATATTAGTAGATTTGTTCTGCACTCAACTTTTTAAAACAGGTTTCTTTTGACAAGCCAGGCAGCTACAAAATCATGTCATGCTTACTGGTATTGCTGATATTTCCACTTTCAGTTGCTGATATTTCCACTTCCACCAGGCTTGGGCTCGACACAGTAGTACCAGGAACAGGGAAAGGGACAAGTGGAGCTCAACAAAATAGCTGGCACAGACTTGAGGAGCCCTATTGTGAGAGATATCCAGCAGCTCCAGCAGTGCCATAGGATGTAGTGGTAGCCAGTCTGAGATTGGCACCTTTAACCAACCTTTTCTATGTTTTGGCTATAACTTTTGATACAGAACAGATCTTTAAATGTGGTTTGTTTAATTGCATTCTGCATTAAATTACACATAGAAGTTACCTACCAAGATTTTCATAATTTTGACAGTGGTGGCATCAGACTCACTCTGAGTGCATCCCCTGGTGTGGTCCATTCACACCCACACTGCCCCAGTGATGCCATTATATTAACTATTGAGATTTTTAGTCCCCAATATACTGTGACTGAAGTGTGGAAAGGAGCAGAGACTATTACTACAAGAGAATTAATCTCACCTCTATAATGATAATGAAAAGAGTGAAAATCCTGCATAATCTGTGTGCTGGTGTGTGTGCTCGTGCATGTGTGTGTGTGTGTGTGCGTGTGCGTGCGTGCATGCAGTACTTTTATGTAGTATATGTATATGAAAAGGCTGATTGCCCTGCTAATCATGATTGACTCTAAGGGTGATTATCATCCCAGTTACAAGGCTGGAGAGCCAGAATTGCCCAAAGATGTCTCAGTGTTCAAATGGGCAGGCTGACATAGAACATTATTACCTTTCCATTGAAGTGGTAGCTATTTATCTACTCGCATTTATGTGCTTTCAAACTTTCAGGTTAGCAGGAGGTGGGCAAGTAACAGGAACTCATTCTGATGTGTGATACTTCGGTCTCAAACTACTCTCATTGCCTGTGTGAACATGAACAAAATGAATGGTCAAATATGATGCTATAAAAGAAGCATGATTAACTCTCACATAGCCATTTATTTAACAACTAGGGGTGACGAATGAAACTAATAAAAATAAATGACTTCTTTATATTCTGAAGTTCCCATTTCATGAAAGAAATAGACTAGTACCTTGTTTTACCCAAATGTGTAATAAAATTAGGCTTTGATCATAGGAAGCAATATAATGTATCTGCCAACCATATCACTGACAGTGATTCTTAAGTCTCTGCAGTTTTTGATGTTCTTCCAAAGATCAACTAATTCTGAGCACTGAACAAAAAACTGCATATCCTGAAATGGTCTGTCATTCACTCTGTGGTCATATAATAAAATGGAATCTAACTCTGGTCTTGTACTGTTGAGAATGAAGGTGGCACCAAAGTTTTAAGCAGTTGAAACAGAGTTCTACAAGATGAAATATCCGAGAATCAGCCTAATCATTGGTGGGTCATCAAATGGACAAGCTGATAGTCAAGGAGAAAAATGTATTGAGCCCTATGGAAAGCGAAATTGAGCCACATGTTTACTCATGAATAGACCTTATCTCAGCCCACATCAAAGGGCTGACAGAGAAATGCAACACCATCAGAATGATCCCAATCCACTGAACACAGGCAACATAAAACAATCAAAAATGAAGTTCTTCCTCCTCCAAGCTGAGAAGGGAAATGTACTGAGCTTATTGAGCCTTATGGAAAGTGAAACTAAGGGCAAAATCTAGAGTAACTACGGGGAGTCCTTGCTCCGATGAAAGAACAATTTGCTCTGGATTCCAATATGAATTTCCCATAGGTTATCACTAGGTGGTGCAGTAATTACGGGTGCAAGCAAAGTCTCTTACGTGCTCCCGTAGTTGCTCTGGATTTGGGGGTAAGGGTCCAATCCTATCCAGTCATTGACCTGACATTATTTTAGAGCAGTGGTTTTCAAACATATTAGCACTGGGACCCACTCTTTAGAATGAAAACCTATCAATACTGACTGCAGGTGATGTCATTAATCTAGAAGTGGAATGAAGTAGGAAAATTAACACCCTTATAGAACATAATCATAATTATAGAATTAACACCCTAATAGAACATAATCAAATCAAGTCAATTAATTAAAAGCTTACAATAAACATAAAATTTATTAAAAATATTTTGAAATTTATTGAAAATATAGACCTCTCATAACCCTTGTCCATCTATTGAAAAAAATTCCCTGACATCCCAAAGGTTGAAACGTTGTCCACATTTACCCAGGATGAAGCCTCATTCACTATTATTGTTTGAAGCATGTAAATAGAAGCCGGTTAAAAATACAGATCTATAACATTTCTCCCAGTGCAATCATATACCATGGTAGCATCAAAGTTAATACATTAAAAATAAAATACACATTGAAATGAGTGGTGCTGAAATTGGCTCGTGACTTATTAAGTGGGTCCTGACCCACAGTTTCTGTTTTAGAAGGTTTATTTCTGTTCAGAGAAAATAATTCACATATACTACATATAATAGGACTACATGAAAGTTTTCAATGCTTAGCTCTTCAAAGTTGAAAGCACATTATTATGAAAACTTTTCTAAAATGTTAAGAAACTCTCCTGTTTTTTGGAATATGGTTTTGATTACAAAGGTGAAAGCAGACCTTTGCCTGGTTACAGATACCATGCGAGGTTACAGATCTCACAAACTTGTGCAGTTTTTGCATGTTCCATGGTGGGGAGGAGAGAGCTGTGTTCCTGCAAGTGACTTGCAACGATCCTTTCAAAGGTTTATTTTTTATTTTTTGCCAGTACTAAATCAGGCTCCAGCAATCCTTAACAATGCCAGGAAATAAAGTGGACTTCAATTGCTTATATGTTGTCAGCAAGTACTCTCCAAAACACTTGTGCCCTATGAAGTGTAGTTCAGGCACTTGGGCTTCTCCTTACAGATTAATATTCTTCAAAAAAATGTAGGAAAACAAAGGGCACAACCATCTGGAATCTTCTCTTGCAAATGCCCCACTAAAATGGAAGCCTGCTGGAAGAGGTCTTGGCTGATAATTGCTGAAATGAAAGGAATGGTTTTAAAAGGATTATTTTTACCCTATTATTTAACCTTGATCGAAGAGAAGACATGGAAGAGGTATGCTTGGGCATAAGATACACCAAACTTCATTTTTGTATTTTTTTAAAAAAATCAAGTTCCATTGACCATAACAACAATAACAGCAAAGTATTTTATGAAAGGCAGTATATAGAAGTAAGTTTTGCAAGAATTTGGTAATCACTTATAGTGATAAGCTGGAGACATATCAAACAAAAAAAAATCATAATCAGATTGAAAATTTGATTGACAATCCATTGTGGTTTATATTTTTCACCCATGAAACTATAGGATAGAAAAAATTATGCAGTGGTATTAGTGCTGCAGCATTAAATTTTATTCTCTTCCCTGATACTTTGTTAACCAAATTTCTTGTTCTTGTGATTATTTTGTCAGTGCCAATGTGACTTATTTTAACACAAAGAATACTCTAGTTTTTCTAAATTCTTGCAAGTTTTACATGTTCCCAAAGTCATTCAGATAAGTGAGAGGCATTTTACATATTAGTTTGATACAAAAGAATGCTGGAAATATTTCTGATATGAAAGCATTGATTTAGGAACCTGAACATCTAGGAGACTGAGCTAACTAGGAAGACTTAACTAGGAAGATCTGTTAAAGATCCTAGAGCTGGAGAACAGAAAAATGCCTTCAGTGAATCCTTGTAGCTAGATTGCAATGTATTTTCAAGTCATAGTTTTAACATAATTCTGCTTAGTTTTTCAATTTAGAGCACAATCCTAACCACGTCTACTCAAAACTAAGCTCCATTGTGTTCAATGGATCTTACTCCCAGGAAAGTGCCTTTAGGATTGCACCCTTAGTCTACAGATATAATTACCTTGCAAAATTGGTATACCTTGCTAGACTCAGGAAGTTGAATAGAAAGAAAGAAAGAAAGAAAGAAAGAAAGAAAGAAAGAAAGAAAGAAAGAAAGAAAGAAAGAAAGGGAAAAGGTGCTGATCTCATATTCTTCCTGCTAAGTGAGTTTTCCTTATATGTGCTGTCTAAATATGGAGTCTCTAAATCTGTGACAGCAAAATAGCCAGCACAAACTTGAGAAACCCCACAGTGGTGCTTTGGGCTTTCCCCATAAGAAAGGGAAGAATGTCTCCTTTCCTTGAGAAGACCTCCAGCAGCCTCAATGGTGCTGCTGGATGTAGTTGGGAGCAGTTTTGGCCACCATCAGAATTGGGCTGCGCAGTAATTAATTCCCTGACCTGCTTGTTATGCAACTTATGCCTTATCATTTGATACTTTTAGAAATTTTGTGATCAATTATCTCCACTAATTCTCTCAGACCCCAATCCTATGCATGTCTAATCAAAAGTTGTCCCATGATTGTCAGAAGGCTTAATCATAAGCAGCCCAATTCTAACCAATTTTCCAGCACTGAGGATGCCACAATGCAACCCAGAAGTAAGGGAAGAAGTGTTCACTTCATGTCAACCTCCCCAGGGTAAAATGCAGAGTGAACTTTGTTGGTATGGCTGCAACAGTACCAGAAAGATGAATAGGATCAGGCTTTTGTTTGTCTAGGATTGCTGCCTCATATTTCAGGTTGTCTCAGGTGAAACACCGGCTACTGCTTTTCCTCGAGCAAAACAAGTCAAATAACACACAAAAGCCCAGAAGAGCAAAGGGGAAGGCAGGCCTCAAATCAGTACGTTATTTTATTATGAATCTGTTTCCATTGTAGGTTTCCCTTGGAGCAAAGGACTTTCATGTGTCTCATTCTGATATAGCAAAACAAACAATCAAACGGAATGAGACGCTAAAATTCAGGAAAGGTTTCTTGATTTGTTTTTGCTATAACAGGGTAAGTCACTCTGAAAAGGAAATGCATAACATATTTGTCATAAAATTAATTAACTGTTTTCCATCACCAGCTTCTCTGCCACTTTTTCTCCACCTAATGCAGTATATGGGTCTACAAATACCAATACATGAGGTCCACATGCATCCATGTTCACGTGGACGTGTTTTATGTAAAAGAGTTTTATGTAAAAGAGTTCTCTTCACTTCCAGTGGGTCCTGCAGATTCTCATTTTAAAAAGAGTGGTTTCCTGACCAACAGCACATCTTTTCAGGTTGTTCACCCCCATGCAGCCCCTTTCTATTTCCAACTTTTTTTTATTTCTGCAGCCTCACTAGCTTTGACTGAAGTTGAAATAAACAGTTTGGTATAATCTATGTATTGATGTCAATATCTAACCCTGATGATGTCCACCACTAGTTTCACGTAAATAACAGAATAAATCCCTATGGCACACCATAGGTCAGAAGTCAAAGGAAATTCAAGACATTCAAAGTTAAAAAATGTAATACAGAAGCATCTTTTCAGTTCTTTGTAAGTTGGAAATTTTGACCATAATCAAAGTTTGAGACCAAAGTGTAAATTCCCAATTCAGAACTGTATTGATGAATGGTAAATAATTCCCTTTCAGAAATGATACATTTTAATGTTTCCTTTTCCAACTGTTTTATCTGGTAAGAAACAGAAGGGGGAATAACTGCTGAAATACTGGGTTTTTTTAAATAGTTATTCTTGTTGCATCGTCTTTTCCACTGCATTGGGATGATGCACAGTAATTGAATGTCATAAAAACATTGCCTTCGATTCTCGTGAATAAGACTGGTGACCACAACTGGTTTAATAGACCCTCTCCCTGTGATGAATACTTGTCAACTATTTCTATTTATGAGTGCAGATTCCAACACCAAGACTTGTTTATGACACTGGTTTCTCTCCCATCCTATTTATGACTGTAGTATGTAATTGTTATCTTTTGCTTGCAGCAGGGAGGGCAATCCACTTCCTACACAAGTGAAAAGGCAAAACTCCTATTAACTTTAATGGTTCTGGATTACAAAATCTATATATCTATCTATACATGCAGTGACATCTAAAATTATCCTTATATTCTGGAAGGGACTTATATTCTGGAAGAGAAGCCACAATGTTTGCAGCTTGTGCATAATGTGAATGTATATCTTCTGCATCAGTGAACTCAACCTCAAACCCCAGCCTATAACATGTGATCCACTTTCAACAGTCCAGAGCAAAAGAGGGGACAGTGAGTCGGCAGCCATGGTTTCTCTTCTTTTTTCTGCCTGGTACTAGCAAATCAATGTGCTTTCTGTAGCTTTGCCCCTTCTCTCCTTACAGGTCAGTTGGAAGGAAAGGAGGTGCAGTAAGAAGTAGCACAGCAGTCACTGACATTCAATTTTAAAATGTGGATAGGAAGCGGAAACAAAATGAGGCAAGATTTCAGGACAGGGAGTGCCTTCAGCAAGAAAGAACAGGTATGTGGATGGGAGGAGATTGCTGAAGATTGGAGGGCTAAGCCAAATCAATTCCAAAAAAGTATCCAGAGGGACTGACCTAATTCAAGATTCCTAGATCTGGATAATGATCAAATCATGCAGGTCTGAACCACAGAACAAAATGGCAGCACTGCCATGGCCCACTTCTGGGTGCTGAACCACTTGTTGAAGACCTCTGCTATCCTTCTTTGTGTAAATAGATGTTGCACCTAACTATTACTTTTAGGTCTCCTAGCCAGTGATTTTCAACCAGTGTGTCATGGCACACTGATGTGCCACAGATCGTCCTCAGGTGTCCCAAAAGAATTTGAAGATTGACATTCATTAATAGGAAAATTGGGCATTTGAACAGTCTGGTGTGCCTTGTCAATGGTAAAAAAGCAACTGATGGTGTGCCTTGAAAATTTCAGGGCCTTGTTAAGTGTGCCGTGAGATGAAAAGGGTTGAAAATCACTGCTCTAGATAGAATATGCCACATTTTTACAATTTACGTAAAATAAGGCTGTCATGTTACACCCTAAGCTGAGGGTAGTGTCATGGATATGGGTTTGGGCCAGGCACCTAAATGACCACAAGAGGATGGTACAACCAAATGAACAACAAGTTAGGATTATATACACATCTTAGGTAAACAAGAGTAGGGGTGTGACACTAGCCAATGAATAAGCCAATGAGCCAAAGTAATTGTTGAACTGAAATACAATTTAAATGGGGGGGGGGGCAAGAGAGTGGGACCCTAATCTATAGCTTGTTTAGCTTTTATGTAAATCCAGCACTGGGACAAGTTCCTGGGCAGTGAGCATAGAGATGCACCATTGCCTCTTGCTGGCTAGCTTTTTGGCTGTACCATTTGAATAGAGATATCTCACCATTGTATATTTCATTGAATTTTGCATGAAAATGTACATCAGTGAATAACATACCATGATAGTAATATTCAAAAATGCACATCAATGGATAACATATCAAAATAGTAATATTCAAAAATACCAAGATTTTTAAAATTTTGGCAAATACTGGTATTACTCCATCCGTGTCACTTGGAACAGCCTGAAACCTGAACAGCAGTGCTGCTATTTTTTTTCTTAAAAGCTCTGAATTGCTTTATGTTTTGAGAGAAAGCAGGCTATAAACTGCCTTTATTTTATTTATTTTATAAAGGTGCTGCAGGAGGTCTGACAGTTTGCCTTGAAATGTCAGCAGAGGTTTAGTGCTACATTTCCATAACCCATAGATGGCCAACCGGATTTTTTTCTGGCTATTATCATTATGCAAATTAGGCTATTTTTAGATGGTCATCTGAGGTTAATAAGATGTTGGATAAATTTTTTAGGAAAAATCTTTAGATAGTTAATTTTGCTTTTCATTCCTAATCAAGTCTATAATATTAATACCTTAATTCTAACCTCTCTTACTTGGGAGTAAGCCCCATTGTCTAAAATGGGACTTATGTCTGAGTAGACAGAAGATTGCACACTAACCCCTAAATCCACAGTAACTACAGGAGCACATAGGAGATTTTACGTGTACCCGCAGTTACTGCACCACCTAGTGAAAACCTATGGGAAATTCATATTGGAATCGAGAGTAAGTTGTTCTTACACTGGAGCAAGGACTCCCCATAGCTCTGGAGTTTGCCCTAAATGCAACTTAAGGATCTGGAGTTATGATGATAGTAATGAATAACCAGCAGGCCTCCATCAGTCTTGAAAGACTATGGTATCGTGCTCGGCGCTGCATACGCTGCATGCGAAACACAAAAGCCTGGGTTGGATTGTTATGGAGGATAGGCTTTTACCCAAGCAGCAGATCCCCCCCTCTCCACGCCACTGAATTACTCCAATGGAAAGGCAGAGCCAATACGATTGGATCCAGCTGGCGTCGCAGAGCTGGGCTAAGGACAGGAGCTCACCCTGTCCTGTGGGGCTGACCCGGGTCTCGAACCCTGGCCTGCTGGTTAACAGGCAAAGCGTCTTAACCGCTTGTGCCACCCATAACCATGTTTTAGGAAAATGTCCTTAATGAAGATATGTCCAATATCAACATTTCTGCTGACAGCACTAAACATACAGTAATACCTTGTAAGACAAATAACTTGTAAGACAAATGCTTTGTAAGACAAACTAAAATTTCTAAGGAATTCTGCCTTGTAAAACAAACAGTGCCTTGTAAAACAAAGTTTTACAATGAAAATTTGTGTTAAAATGATCAGATTGATAGATTTGCATCGTGAGCAACAGCAAGAGGTTTTGGAGGAGATCTCATCTGCAGAGAAGGAGGAGAATAAGAAGGAGGAATCCCACACATCAAATGAGATTTGTAAACATTGGGAAATTGTGTAAAATATTCTAGAAAAGCACCACCCGAATAAGGCATTAGCAGTGCGAGTGATGAATCTGTTTAATGACAATGCAATGTCACATTTCCATGAAATCCTCAAAAGGATACATTACCCTACAATACAAAGTATGGGAAGATGTAAGAGGCACTTACTCTGGATTACTCTATGCATTTCCCATAGGTTTCCCATAGGTGGCACCATAACTACATTTGCATAAAAGGTCCTGTAGTTACTCTGGATTGTAGCTAAAAGCAAGTGTCATTAGATAGGATCCTTGTTAAAGTAGCTCAAAAAGACACCATTGACGCTTTTGGTGAAAGTTAGACATCCTTGGCCAGAAAGGTTTTTCTTTTCTGTTTTATTGTACAGTGTTTACAATTTTTTATTAATATTACAGCAATTGTGTTCCGTCTTATATTACAGTGTTTTGAATTTGATTACAGTGTTTTGTCATCATTTTTACATACAGTTAATATTTTAGATGAATATTTTTGGGTGGTGGAACCAATTGTCTGAGTATCCATTATTTCCTATGGGAAAATCTGCTTTATATAAAGAATGCTTTCTAAGACAAACATGCTTTCGGAATGAATTATGTTCATCTTACACCTTACACTGTAATTAGAGAAATGGCAGAGGATTGTTCAGTTTTTAGCACAAACATAAGAAACATTAAATGGAACGTTCCTTCCACTGTTGGAAGAAGACTGAGAGCAGAATCCTAACCATGTCTACTCAAAAGTAAGCCCCACTGTATTCAATGGGTCTACTCCCAGGAAAGTGTCTTTAGGATTGCAGCCAAAGTGGTCTTCCACAAAGTGCAACTGTATTTATTTAACTAGAGTTTGCGTTAACCAGGATGGGTAGCCAGTGTACAACCACTCTTGGTAGTAAGGTGGGGATACATTTTGCTTAAATCAGTGATTTATACCTTGTCACCATCGCACTGAGAGAGAAAAGGGAAAACTAAATCCAAATATATTTTTTCTCTCTGTATGCCTAATTTATCAGCTAGAGCTGCTATAAAAACTAGCAGGAATAGCAGAGCATTTCTATACTGTCAAAATATGTTCCATGTATATAAAAAAGTATTATTACTACACAGATGTGACACTGGGAACTTGGAATACATTCAATGCTGAGTCTACAGATATCTTCTCTGAAATCTTTTTATA
This sequence comes from Cryptoblepharus egeriae, assembly GCA_030015325.1. Lineage (NCBI taxonomy): Eukaryota > Metazoa > Chordata > Lepidosauria > Squamata > Scincidae > Cryptoblepharus > Cryptoblepharus egeriae. The sequence continues at coordinate 53,706,056 of JAREYC010000007.1, read as the reverse complement.
CAAAATTACATGGTAGATCAAAGTTGGGAGTTGTGACTGTTGACAAGCTTAAAACTTAGATTATGATATCATATCCAGTGATTAAAGAATAACGAATCCAATGAATAAAGATCCTCACTATTCTAGTATATTTAGCAGAGGCGATAGGTGAAGGAAAAATGAAAGTGAATTCATTGAGAAAGGAAACACATACAATGGTGCCTCACATAAAGAGCTTAATTCGTTCTGGAGGCATGCTCTTTAAGCGAAATGCTCTTTAAGTGAAGCAGATTTTTCCATAGGAAATAATGGAAACTCAGACGACTGGTTCCACAACCCCCAAAATATTCATATAAAAATATTAACTGGATGTAAAAATGATGACAAAACACTGGAATTGAATTCAAAATATGCTTTCAATGTGCATGAGGCTATGAAGTCTATTTAGGCTGCAATCCTAAAGACACTTTCCTGGGAGTAAGCCCCATTTAACACAATGGGGCTTACTTCTGGGTAGACATGGTTATGAGGCTGCAATTAAAGACACTTTCCTGGGAGGCTTACCTGGGCTACAGCTGGAGTTTCAAGGTGGTCAGTGGTGCACTTGGGGGCAGTTAGAGGCATCAGCCTCTGTCACCTCCAGGCAACTGCCCCCAAATTGGGAGCAGTTAGAGGCAGCAGCGCTGGCCGGCAGCCCTTTTAAAGAGCCTCCGTGCAGCGCGTCAGGGCTGCATAGCACGCGTGCCCATAGCACACTTGCTTGTTAAGTGAAGTGGGACTTGTTATGTGAAGCAAGATTTCTTGGAAATTTTTGCTTGTTATGTGAAATGCTTGTTAAGTGAAGCGCTAGTTAAGCAAGGTACCACTGTAATTTTAAACCCAAAGAAAGCTCTACTAACAAGATTTTACCATGATGCCATCTGAAGGTATATATGGGAGGCAGAAAAAATGAATAACTTACTTTCTCATCTGATAGTTATTGATGTGGAGCAATGAAAGCTGATTTGCATTCTTTCATAGAATCATAAAGTTGGAACTTGGAAAGGAACTAAAAGGTCATCTAGTTCAACCCTTGGCCTGTGGCAAGAAACCGCCCTAGAGCTTTTCCAACAGCTGTTTGTTTAAGAACAAATGCATCCCGTCTTTCATATGGCAACTTTTCAGGTATATGAAGAGTGCAACCTGATCACCTCTTAGCCCTTTCTTCTCCAGGCTGAACAGACCAAGTTCTCTCAACCTTTCTTCATAGGGCTCATTTTCTAGTCTTCTGATCATCCTTGATCATCCTTCTATACAGTGACATTGTCAACATATTAAGGTTTTAAGGGCAAAATCCAGAGTAACTACAAGGAGTCCTTGCTCCGGTGTAAGAACAACTTACTCTGGATTCCAATATGAATTTCCCGCAGGTTTTCACTAGGTGGTGCAGTAACTACCGGTGCACGTAAAGTCTCTTACATGCTCCCATACTCTGGATTTGGGGGCTAGTGCCCAAACCTTGGTGGGAAAATGGCAGAAGAAAAAGGAGTTATCAGCTGGTCATTTGGGTGCAGTCTTAGAATACAGTCAAATGTTGGGACTGACATAAAGTAGTGAAAATATTTTTAATGTATCAGTATTAGAAAGTTAATCAGCCAATACTGGAAGAAAAAAACAAGAAATTATGCTGGTCAATAATTTCCTTAAATGTAATGTATTTTTTTAGATACAGAAAAAATATAAGTAGTTATTGATATTCTCAAAGTAATTGAGTTTTTTATTTTTATTAGGAAATAAATTGTTTAAAACACCACTTTGGACTTGATAGATATTCTGAATTGATGAAGAGAGTGCCACATCTCAGCCATTTACATGTAAATTTAACTCGGCTCATTGAAGGGAACGTTGTTGAATATTGCTTTTCTGTCTTTGATAACTACCAATAACTTTCATATGTCAATTTGGTATGTGTTTTTGAATATTTAATATGCCAGTAAAATATTAATAAAGATCCAAAGAGATTACGATGGAGGTTGTGAGAAACAAGCCCTAATAACCTCGAGGCCTTGGAATGAAATGCTAGAGGAAGCTTGCCAGTTTGCTTCTTGTCTAAGATTTATGAAGCTTTGTGAGTCATATATTTTTGAGTCAAGCTTTAGAAGTTGAGCTGAAGATTTTCCTGTTAAAGTGATGTAGTGCAGCTACTTGTAGATTATGGATTTTTCTCCTGATATATTGTCTATTAATTTTATCGCAGGTTGGTTTGTTGATTATTTCTATGATTTACATGTTAATTTATTATGATTTTTACTGCAGGGCTTGTCCCTCCATGAGGCCAACTGAATTGTAGTCTCACATGCAGATCAATGAGAGGAGCACCCATTGGTGAAATGAAGCTGAGTTAGTCCACCCTTTTGGGGGCACCCTACCAGTATCTTTAGTTTTCAGCCCAGAGCAGAAAGTGGAACTGTTTCAATGGGCCATCCAGCCCACATTTGCTTCCAACTGATCTTAAACCAGGCTACTCCAGAATCAAGTGGCAATTATGATGTGTCACCAGTGGTGTAGCTAAGGCAGAGTCCTAAGGGGTGCAGTTGCACCAGGCTACAGGCTTTAGGGGGGCTACAAGCTGAGCTTGACACTAGTGGCTAAAAGTGTAAAAAAAATGGGCAACATATGAATGTCAATAGTGTTATATATGACATCATGTTATATATCCTTGGAAAATGACATCATGTTATATATCATTGGAAAAGTTATTTAATGCAGAATGCAATGCAACAAACTGCATTGGAATATCTATATTCTATCAAAAGTTATGGCCTAAACCAAAAAATGAAAACACAAAAGCTGATGGAACAAAAAGTGGATTTCCTTAATTCAAACTTTCCCATGATACTGATTGCCTTGAGAGCCAAGGAGATGTAATTCTGATACAATATGGAACTATTAAGGAATAATATTAATCGGTTCTCATTTCCATATAGATATATCACAATACAGTTACCCATGTTAACTGGGTATATAGACACTTCTAAGTGATGCTCCTCTTACATTTAGCAGGAAAAGAATACCATCCCCAGCAAAGAGGTTTCCCTAGCCAATAAAGGACACACTTTTCTCTATATAGATAATTAAATTTGATCTTGTTGTTGCATGGATAGGGTGGCAACAAAATCTTCTTCAACTCCAGTTAGCAAATCTGTACTTTCGCTCTGCCACTAGCAGAGCAAATGGGTGGTGGACTGCTGAGGATAAGCCAGGTGTTTCCCCAATTTTCCTTTTTTAAAAAAAAAAAAATCTGAGGATGATATCACTTCCAGTTGTACCATCACTTCCAGGGTAACATTTTGAACTTTGGACTGGGCTACATGATCATTAGCTACGTCACTGTGTCAGATCATTGCCAACCTACTTCTGGGCACCATCGTTCATGTCAGCATGCCAGGCACCAATGGTTCCATGCCTCTGCTACTCTTCACATCATTAAGTAACATGCCACCTCAGGCACCTGGAGATCTTGGCCCATCTCTACTGCATTGGAAACTGCCTTCATCTTGTGCAATGGTCATGTAAATTGATGTTCAATACGCAAAATTTTTATTTGGACTCATAATGGGTGCAATCAAAACCAGGCCAGCCTAATTAATCATCTTCCTGTTCCCATTGTGATGGAGGGAGGCAAGCGCATGTTTGTTCAGTGGCCTAACTTTCCCCTCAGGAGTGCCATAGAATGGTTTTATGGCACTTTTGTGACAATCCCAGGTCACCACAGGATTTAGGCTGGCCTATGTGCAGATTAGGATTGCAGCCATAGTTTAAAAAAAAGACACAGGTAGTCACATTTTATTGTGCTGTGCATGTGTCTCCAAGCCCAGTAAACCATCCATTTGCATTTTGTTGTGGGGGGGAAGAGAGGCTACAAATGGTGTTGGCTATACCTGGGGATGATGCACACGGGAGTGACACCACTACTGGCCAAAAATTTTTAAATCTTGGTATTTTTGAACAATATATCATGTTATATATCAATAGATGGCATAAATTAATTCACATCAATAAGGAGCATGCACATCAACCTCAGGCATGCTTGCAGTCATGACTTGTGGTCATAATACTCTACTGCATAACAGAATGCAATGAAACAAATCAAGTTGAAATATGTATATTCCGTCCAAAGTTATTGTCAATAATAGCAGCCAGTGCTGGGCAACTATACATCAATTGTGTTGGCATTGCTCTATTCTATCAAAAGTTATAGCCAAAAAAACAAGGAGGGTGATGAAGCATCACTAAACCCACAACTCAGGGAATTGCTCTACCTACTGAATTGATGGAGGTCTATTGATATAATAGAGCTTACAATCTAGCTTCCCAACAAGTGGATGCAAACCTTAGTGATGTGACTGATTTTCAATGAGCCTATTGCAAACCTGTTGTTATATACTATTTGCTATTAATTAGAGTATCATATATTTCTTGGCAGAAGACTTAGGGTGAAATCCAGAGTAACTACGGGGCGTCCTTGCTCCAGAGTAAGAACAAGTTACTCTGGATTGCAATATGAATTTCCCATAGGTTTTCACTAGGTGGTGCAGTAACTATGGGTGCACGTAATGTCTCTTATGTGCTCCTGTAGTTACTCTGGATTGTGCCCTTACAGTACATTCTGACAATGCTCAGTTGCTTTCACATGATAGCACAAGGAGGAAAGAAAACCTCAAACTCAATTCCATGGTTTTCTGCTTTACACCAATAGTACTATAGTTGCACATTTTGCCCTGTGCATTTAAAAAAAAAATCTGTACCTGACTATTATTGTTACATGGCATTACTAATGTTCATTTAGATGTCGCTTGACAGCACACAAGAATTACAGCGTTCATTTTTGAATGAAACCCACAGGCAAGTTTAAAATTAAACAATATTGCTTTTTATGGTGGGAGAAGATGGGAGCGGCTTGCCTCTTCCCAGGATGTTGGTATTAAATGAGTTATTAAAATAAAGAACGATGAACACATGGAGTAAAATCTGTCAATGATGGCTTTTCAGCTTTGCTTCCATTCCTTGGCTGTTAATGATTTTTTTTTTTGCTTTGCAGCCCTTCTCTAGTGGTGTAAGGTACGTCTGGCATCACCTAGGAAGATGCTACCGTCTTAGTTCAGCAGCATTAAGTAACCATGCAAGTGTGGCACATTACAAAGAGACTTACAGGACTAATGTGCAATGGTGCCAACTTGTTAAACAAATCGCAAGTGTGCCCACAAGTAGTTTATATTCCTGGAGAGAAGCTGTGTTTGGAGGGAAAGCTTCCAATTTTCGAAGCTGCCGTCCGCTACAGTATTTGGCTGCTGAACTCCCATGGAACTAAATCAGATTTATACAGGCTAGTTCACTATGCACAGCTAGAATCACTACAAAATGATGAACCTACTCTTTTAAGGCTGCAATCCTATCCACACTTTCCAGGAAGGGGGTGTTGAACACAAAATGACTTACTTTTGAGTAAACATTTCTAGGAAGTGCTGTGAAGAGATGAAGAAACTGACATAAGTTTTAGGACCCACTGCTACCTAGCAGCAGCACAGGTCTTGCACATGATGCGAAGGAGATGGCTGTTGTGAAAATGCCATGAAGCACTTAGTAGCAGCCATATAGAAGCTGCTTTATAGAAGCAACCACTGGTGCTGGGTCCATGTAAGTTAGTGTTGTGCCCAATGCAGGAAGGATGCCAGCCAACTGTAGTGGCACCACTGGTCAGCAGTATGGTTTTTGAAGGCAGGAGAAAGTGTTCCAGAGCAGAGGGGGTGCAGAACGAGGTAGGGGCTGGAGCAGGAGTGGGTGGAACCAGCAGAGATCTCCTATACTAGATCCGATCCTCCACTTTGGGTTGAAAAGCCTTACATGGAGGTTTTCCTGTGTGCTGGCAAAACAGCCAGCACATACTTGAGTAGTGCCATTGTGGGGCCTACACCCTTACTAGCTTACTTACACCATACTAGATGCACCAGAGAAGGCTAGGGCCAGTATAAGTCCACTTATGCTGGCCCAAGGCAGATAGACCTGCATCAGCTTAGCAGTACCAGCCTAGGCAATTCAGCAGAGGTTTGTGAAGGACATGTTGAGTATGGTCTCGAACAGTGCAGTTAGGCTGTATCCAGAGCTTGTTTCCAGGGCCCTTCACAGTTCCTTTAACATAGGCCACCTCAGAAGCAGGCATCAATCTGAGTCTACCCATAGGGGTGCATCATAAGCCAGAGTAAAAATGGGAACAAAATAAAAAGTTCTGAGTCTTAGGCCAGCCTAAGAACCACTCCTGCCTCTCAACCTCAGAATATGGCACAATGACAACAGCCCATCTCAGGATATGGCACAACTCCCACAGCCCACTGAGCATGCTGCATTTGTGTTGCTGCCTCTTCAGCACCAGTTAGGCCAGCCTATATGCCTCCTCACCCTGTGGATTTGACTTAACACTCAGATCAGGATATAGCCTACTTTAGGCCAACTTAGCTGGGCCAGTCTCTCTGGCCTAAGTCAGGATTGCATTCAAAATAAGTAAGGCAGCAATCCTAACCACACTTTCCTGGAAGAAAGTACTTTTGAATACAAATGGACAGAGTTGACAAGTACAACTTATGAGTTGACTTGTTTAGGGTTGCACATTTGTAAAAGTAAGTAGGTAATGATGGCTCAGCTTTGAAGCTATATTTTCAATTTCCATATTAAATTCCAATATCCAGAACTACATCATGATCACAATTTTGTTGATTTTTCTGCAGTGATGCAAATGGATTAAATTCAAATTAGATTACAAATATGCCAGATTTAATTATAATGTTGACCTAGAAGAGACTTTTATAAATTTCCATCAGGTAAAACCTAAACTCAGACCTGCATTTTCAAAGCACTTTAATCTTTGTTCCAGGAACAGATGGGCTTGTTTTCATGTCCAACGTATAAAATACTTTTCAGATGATACATTCAAGCCACATTACATGCATGGTTATTCCCTATTTATTATATATAGTGCAAGCATCTTTTATTGCTGAGATATTGAATTTTTACAGCACTTAAAGGACCATGTATGTATAGGAAGTATGCAGCAATAGGGGCAACTGAAGGAATAGCTGATCTGCTGTATAGCTCTGTATTTGAAGCATCTACACATTATTTGCAAATTCAGTTGAGAAGACATCGCCATTTTTCAACTTAGTCACCAGTTATCTTAATTAAACCCATTTGTCCTTCTCATTACCTAAACTATTCCTTGTAATCTTCACTATTTATCTTCCTTATAGAGTTAGTCCCTTGATTTTTGCACGTAGGAAAGCTAAAAAGGTCTTCTAAATGCAAACTAATATGGCCATTTCCTTTTGTCCAAAGTCCAGGGTCAGATTAGGAAGTGAAAATTAATCAACACTCATATATTTGGGCTAAAAAGACAAGAAATGGAAAAGCCGTAACCTTTTGATTCAGTAGCGTTTCTCCATTTCTTCAGATGTGGCACGTAGGTTAAATGCTTACTGCCGCATTAACATTTTTGTGCCCTTCTCAACGTTAAGGTGAGGACGGACATCGAATCAAGAGAATGGCTTGCTTTCTTTTCTTTGGGTCTGTCTTCACCCTGCTGCAACCTTGTACATGTTGGGAATGTCAGATAGCTGATGCATGCAGACCACAGATAGCAGCTGTGCACGAGACATGTGGCAAAGATAGCAGTGCCTTAAGCTGGGGGTGGTGGTGGCAAAGATAATAACCAGGCAGGCCTCATACGCAATGTACCAGTGCAGAGATAAGAATGTTAATGAGGTCACTGAGCAATTGCTCAAGTTCTGAATAATGGGACATCAAGTTATGCAGATAGTGCCACTAAAAAAAGATGAAAGAAAAGTTAATAATAGAAAACTGAGTATTTTTTAATCCTTTTTAATTGCAAAAGCCTATTTGGTAATGATGGGGATTTATTAACTGCAGCAGAACAGAAGCCATTTGTTTCTATATGACTCAGCACAAGTACCATAATTTTATTTTATTTTTTATTTATTTTTTACCCAGATTGTTACTGTACTTGAAGCAAACCCAAGATTTCTGTATTTTGGAAGAAGAGTGACTACAATGAAGGGCAAACCTTTGACATTCTAAAGGCCTGGTCCTATTCTTTCCCTTCCCATTTATTCCCTTATGTGGGGTAAGCCTCTGCCATGGAAATGGATCTACTTGGACCTACACTAGCAATTTCACCACTGAAGCCTGATGGAGGAGAAGATATCAGTAATACCACTGTCATCAGTACTATCCCCTTCCAGCTCTTGTTCAACCTGCCCCATTTCCTTCTAATTCCTCCATATTCCTGCCCCATTCTATCCCCTCCTCATCTTCTTCCCACACTCAATGGTGTCTTACTGGTACTGAGGGCCATAGAGGGACCTGTCCACAGCCCTAAAGAAAGGCCAAGCCTATGCTACAGGTATGTCCCATTTGAACTTAAAGAGCCTTCAGAATGCTAGCCCTGGTGCCAATAGACATGTGCTGCATGACTGTGTTCTTATGCATGCTTACCTGGGAATAAGACCCTGCGAGTTGACAGCATTTGGAATTAGTGGGTCACAAAGTGGTGGCCCTGATGTTATTCCAGCTTTCCCAGCGTTGTTGTACTGGATCTTTATTTGTTATCGCTATAAATTAAACCACAAGTTGTAAAAGTCACGCTTTGCAAAGCATCATATGGTCACTCACCATAGACTAATCTTTCTTAGACTGTGTATTGGAGAACTCCTGAGTAATTCAAAAACTTATGAAGGATTCTACAATCTGTCACCCACCAAACTTGAATGCTGTCTACCACTCATTGATGCAAGGCAACCTCCATTTTACAAGCCGTGATGGGTATGGGTGTGTTTGTGAGTGCATTTGTGTGCATGTGTATAGATGGATGTAGGCAACCTCAAAATGCCAGATGCAGTGGAGGTCACCTGGATGCAGGTGTCTTATGTACTTCCTGAGGCATCTCATGGGCCGCTATAAGACACAGAAAGCTGGACCAGATGGGCCTTTGTCCTTATCCAGCAGCAGCTCTTATATTCTTATTTATTCCATAGTCCTAGGCAAACAGCAAGAACATGAGGTGTATATTGTTCCTGGAGGACTTCCATAAAGGATGGTTATGACAACACTTAAAATTTCCCATTTCTCTCAGGCAAATTGCCTTCATCTTGACTTCTTCAGCTTCCCTAATCTGTTTTGCTCATTCGTTGTTATGATGGTGTTAGTTTGCTTTCTTTCATACTCTATTTAAACTTCTATTAGCTGTCTTAATTTGACTCCATCTGGCTCCTTTTACTGCAGTATTTCAATGCTTGGTAATAATGCTTGTTCACATTGGATCCCTTGACATCTGTCTTTTTTCCTTCCCAATTTCTTGTATGCCTGGCTTGAGAACAGAATAGGTGTAAACTTCTAGTTTTGTAAAAAATACTAACAGCCGCATCCATAAACATAATGACAGGGTAGGTGAATGGGGCGGACTGTCTCAGAAAGCCATTAAAATGACATATATTTTAAAGTGAAGATCAATCTTCGTTCTCAAAGGCCTGATTCCGATGGAATATTAATGTGGTTTAGTGATAGGTTTTACAAACAGAAGCCTACTACCCACATGTGTTTTTGCATGTAATGCTAGCCAAAGCATGGTCTAGCATTAAATCTTTCTTTAACACTATAAGTGCAATCCTAATTTTTTTTAGGCCAACACAAGTCCCATGCTTGCCTGGTTGGGCGGGGCGGGGGGGGGGAAGTGCTGTAAGGTTTTTCTATGACACTCCTGGAGGGTCTAGAACAGTGCACTGATATGGCCAGACTTCCCACACCACTGCAAGAATGGAGAAATTGGTCCATAACTTTTATGTTGGCTGTTTCAGAGTTCAAACATTCTTCAGACTTACCAGAAATTCATCAGGGACAAGTCCAATAATGGCAAACAAACCTCTTGAAGGGACAGCTTGCATACTGTCTTCCATGAGACCAGTCTTCCATGAGACCTTCCAAGAGACCAGTCTTCCATGCAAAGGGCAGCCAGAGCCAGGTCCAGGACCTGGGCCAGCTTGTTAAAAGCCCCAAGGCAAAGCCCTGCAATGCTCCCTATAAGCTTACTTTGTCAATGGGCAGTGGGGCTCTTCCAACCCAACTCAATTAGTGTTGAGCCTGTGGGTGCCAGTGAGTGCCAGGGAGCTCAGAAGGTAGGGTTAGGGAGGTTTGGGCTCTTGTCTGGTGCTTAATCAGATTGATTGCTGAATGCCACCTCTGAATCAAGCTGGGTATTGATTAGTTTTGAGGGGTGCACAATTTTCTTAAAAGCCAACAACACAAAGAAAATTTAAATAATTTTAAATAATAGAAATTTTAAATATTTTTTTTTTTAAATTTCCCCTGCAAGAATGAAATCAAATGAAAATTGTGCCTCTTATTGGTTAGGGAAACTGCTGGGGCAAAGAGGAATGGTTATTCTTTCCCTGCTAAATAGAAGTGGCACACTACTTAAAGTTCCTGTACGCTCAGTTAGTATGGGTTAACTGTATTATGATATATGTACATGGAAATAACAACTGATTCATACTAACACCTTATTTGTTCCATACAGTATGAGAATTGCATCTCATGAGCTCTCACAGCAATCAGTATTATGGGAACATTTCAGTTTAAAAAAATCCACCTTTTCTTCCATAGGCTTTTGTGTTTTCATTTTCTGGTTAATGGGCCATAACATTTGATAGAATGTAGATATTCCAGTGCAGTTTGTTTCATTGCATTCTGCATTAAGTTACCTCTCCAACCAGTGATGGGATTCTAAGAAATTAACAACCGGTTCTATGCCCATCTGGCAGCCACTTTTAAATGGCTATTTTTAAATTTATATGTCCTATCTCTTGTTAAGAACTGGTTCTATACCGGTTCCAGCGAACCTGCTGGAGCCCACCACTGTTTCCAACACTATATAACATGATGGTATTCTCATTCATATATAGCCTGTTTCTCACCGTTTTAGCCAATAGTGTCAAGCTCGTAGCCCCCTTAAAGCATATAGTCTGGTGCAATTGCGCACCCTGTACCCCTTAGCTATGCCACCGGTCCCCAGCACTTTGTCCTAGTGATCTACATACCTTAGACCACCAAGAGAATCCCCAACAAGGTACACATTTCTTGAGAGGATCGCAGCAGAAAGGGCTTCCTCAATGCAGAAGTATAATCAGCATGTCTACTTCTTGCTTTCTTGGAAGAAAACAGTCAAAAGAAGCTATTGGTGCAAAAAGAAACTTCTGTAAATAAACTTTCTTTACAGTCAAGGCTAACTAGAAGATCATTCCTTTATCTAATGTCACTTTTACACCTTGCATTTGGATGCTGCTAATTCAATTTAGTTTGTCACCCCTCCTTTAACTTCTAGCAATGTGCTTGCTCTCTCCTTCTTTACACATTATTTCATGTTTATCAGCAAATGGATATGGAAATTACTTACATAAATAAGGCATATGTTCTGATGCTGTTAAACTTTGGCTACCTCTTTCTGGGATTTTAAATTAAAAAATGCCCTACTTTTGTTGTTTTGCGCTGGCAATCACATTCATTTACTACAGCTGAATACACTGAAAATTAATTCATTCCAAAGAGGTTCAAAAATCAGCATGGGATTTTCACTCCGTGAAATGCAGTTTATTAAGTGGTATGGGATATTGGTGAGCAAAAGCTTCCCTGTCAAATTTAAACAACTTCATTATTGAATATATTTATTTTCTGGAACCAACTTAATACGCTGGTTTTAACCTTTGAAGCCCTTACAGAGACTTGGGGAGGGTTCTGTGGGAGTCTCCACAGAGCAGGGTAACCATATGACCATAAATTTCCAGACTTGTCCTCTTTTTAGCTTCCTGCCCAGGTGTCCTCCAAAAGGGCTTCATTGTCCTCCATTTTGGCTTTATTTTGGAACTTTGCATTGGTGTGCAGTACCGCATCATGTCATATGTTGTTGGATTCATATTGAAGAGCAGGATCCAATGCAAAAATGGTTTTATAATATCTCCTTCCTATCAAAGGTTATGGCCAAAAAACTAAAACTAAAAATATGCATTGTGCTCAATGGGAAAGTGAAAGTGCCCAATATTGTGGCTTTACTTATGAGTAGGCAAACGTGCCATTGTCTGCCAGAAAGGCCAGGCTGACAGGAATCCAAGACCTTGCCCTCCTTTTGAGTTTTGAGCATCTGAGTTTTGAGCAACCCTGCCACAGACGTAAATAAAATAAACCAGCTCTAGCAACCTTGTTATCGTGGGGACTGTATCACTACTTTTTCCCATCCTGGCAAAGACTTACAAGGGTTTTCAAACACTCTGGAAATTTCAGAAGCACTGGTTTAGCACTCCATCCTATGTATGTCTATTCAAAGGTAAGTTCCAATGTAATCAATGAGATTTACTCAAATGTAAGCATGGATAGCATTTATGGTTAGACAGTTAGAACCTGTGTGTAATGCTACTGAAATTCCTTTACCTGTGGAGGCTTTCCACACCATGACAATCTTATTGGAATTTTTTGCCCACGTGTCCATGTGTGTTATCCTGCAACATGCAAGATTTGGTGCATCCTTTGGTCTCCTTTGGTGCATGCAGTTGTAATATTAATAAGGCTTGTATGTGTTCAGGATGCACATGGTGTAAGAATTTTTTGAAGAATTATGAGATCTCCATATGGATCTGTGCTTTGAACACATGAAATAACTCTGAATTTCGTCCTCTTCCTACAAATTGTATTTCAGAATTTTTATCCAATAGATTGTGGCAACAACCTGAAGGCATTGTTTACAATTCTCTCGTTTGGGTTGGTTTTAACATGGTATATGGAATACTTTTTGAATATAGCGTTTTACATTCAACTGTCATGTTTCTTTTAGGTCAAGTTTTAAAACTATGTTGGTATTCACCATGAGCCTTTGGGATCAGGTGATTATATTTTAAAATTGAAATTACAATTTAACACATAACTATGGCCCATATCCTAAAGTGAAATTAATCCCCTTGCTCCAGAGCAGTTAAGATGACTTTCCATAAGATAACACTAGAGGGTGACGTAACTGTGTGGACCCGTATCTGCTATGGATTTTGCCCAATGTTGTGTAAAATTGCAATATCCAGCATCTGTAGCATAGCTGAGAGGGAGCCACAGGGGTCATAGGAGCAAGGGTAGCACTCTTCTAGGGGGTGAGAATGGCATCCTGATGGGGTCTTCCCCTCCCCACTTCATGCCCCCTCTGAATGCTACCAGAAGTGAGGAATGGTGCTTCCAGATGGTGTTCTGAAGCCTTCAGGAAGCCTTAGAACAGGGGTGTCCAACACGAGGCCCGGGGCCGCATGCGGCCCAGGACGAGGGTGGATGCGTCCCTCCTGCAAAGCTGGCCACCACCATTGGAAAAACTGGCTTTGTGGCAGCAGCCATTTTCAAATTCCGTGTGCTTCTCTGTGCACTGCCCTGGGCGGCCGCCACAAAGCTGGTCTGGGCTGCCTGGCAGCTCCCCCTACTTGCCTCCTGGCACTCAGAGTGCTTCAGGCCCCTGCAGACCTTGCAGCGCTCGCCCACCCACATCCCCCAAAAGCAGCCTCAGCCTCTATTCCAGCTGCTGCCTGCTGCCCTTGAGATCTACTCAGAAGCAAGCCCCACTAAAGTCAGTGAGGCTTACTCCCAAGTTGCAGTCTGAGAGCCCAATGATGCATAGGATGGGCTGTGATCCTCTCCATCCTTAACCTTAGAGATATGCTTCAACCCTAACCATGTCTACTCAGAAGTAAGACCCATTGTACCCAGTGGGTCTTACTCCCAGGAAAGTGTGTTCAGGATTGCAGCATATCTCCAAGGTTAAGCTTGGAGAGGATCACAGCCCATCCAATGCATCACGCCTCCTCAGAAGTAAGCCCCACTAAAGTCAATGAGGCTTACTACCAAGTTGCAATCTGAGAGCCCAATTCTACGCATGGCTACGCAGCAGAAAACCCCATGATAATCAATGAGACTTACTCCAAGGTTTTGCTTGGAGAGGATCGCTGCCCATCCTATGCATCATGCCTACTTAGAAGTAAGCACCATCAAAATCAATGAGACTTACTCCAAGGTTTAAAAAATGTAGGACAAAATATAGGACATCCTGCATTTTGTCCCATATTTTTTTAAAAAGTTGTTAGTGTTTATGTGTGGCCCAAACCAACTTGTCTTCTTCCAATGCGGCCCAGAGAAGCTAAAAGGTTGGACACCCCTGCCTTAGAACATCACTTACAATTTCCCAGAAAATAAAAAAATGCTCAGTTAGCAGGGATAAGCATATAAGATAGTATCATCTTTACCCTCTAGTATTTACCTACAAGATTCAACTGCACTCTTTCTCATCCTTTACAATGTATAAGATTGTAGTCCTAATGGGTAGCTTCAGCTCATGGTCCAATACGACAAGAAAGTCACCAATTGGAAAAGTTAGGGAACTACTGCCTTCGAATTAGAAATCCCACTGCGTAAACCATGTTAGCATTTGATATGATGAAGTGTGATGTGGCCAATATAAGAAAGTTATCTCAACTACATTAAGCTTGCTAAGAAGTGCCAAGTACTGCATTAGAAAAATCCATAGTGGGAACATGCTGGGAACTGAATTTTGCCACATCTATGGTTGAAGTCTCAGTCCATTCTCAGAAGAAGAATGGTGAAAAGCTAGGTCTGAGCTAGAAAACTACATTTAAGCAGAGTAACTACCCCCATGCAATATTCATGCTTTCAAACAATCAGCTGGTTTAAGAATCAGTAGGTATGTTTCTGATTGCCCACTTTAGTCAATCATTTTCTTAAAAGCTGATCCATGCCTGCCTCTTTATTGAGCTTTGCTAGAATAAAAGATGAGAGCCCAATCCTATGCATGTCTACTCAGAAGTAAGTTCCATTATGATCAATGTGGTTTACTCCCAAGAATGTGTGGATAGAACTGCAACCACAATCAGTTATTTTTCTGAAATCTTGGATGCAGACATTCGTTTTCATGTGGCTAGATCACTGTCTCTTCGTCACCCTTAAAGAAGGAAAACTCCAAAAATCCCTCTGCATACAAATGATCAAAGCACCTTGTATGGATTTTCAGCAAGCAAATGCAATCTAGATCCACTTCTTGCATCCATTCTTATGAGAATGACTCCAGAATCTGTTAACTGGAGCAATCTGTCATTTTCTGTTAAAATAAGATCTAATATAACCATTACACAATTGCTTCAAGGGAATGTGCATGCATATATTTTGCTGTGTTCCACATGTGTTGACATGTGGCAGTTGATCACTGGTTCCTAGTGTGCATACACTACAAGACTTGCAGCAAGATGCATGTATAAATTCAACAGAACTGTATTAAAATATATGCTTTAATTCATCTGCTCCATCTGTTTTTCATGTTTGTGGGTCTGAGGAGACCCATTGCTAGCTGAAAAAGATAAGGGACAATATTAGCTATCCCAAGCTTCCTGATCCATCCCTCCTCACACAGTAGCCTTTTTTTGGCACAGAAAGGATTGGTTTAGGCTGTGAGTTTACACTTTCTACTCTCCAATGAAGTGCACAGATTTTGAACACAATCCTAACCATGTCTACTCAAAAGTTAGCCCCATGTTCAATTGGTCTTACTCCCAGAAAAGTGTCTTTAGGATTGCAGCCTATATCCAGTGATGGGATTCTAAGAAATTAACAACCGGTTCTATGCCCATCTGGCAGCCACTTTTAAATGGCTATTTTTAATCTTTATATGTCCTATCTCTCGTTAACAACTGGTTCTATAGAGTAGGTGCAAACTTGCTGGAGCCCACCACTGCCTATATTCTTCTGGCCACCTTGTAAATTTTAACATTACTTTAAGAATATTTGACCAGTTGCATTTACAAGTTCCTATTGAAAATATTTCTTTTTCTCTTAGTCTTCTGCACAGTCTGGGTGAATTAAAATCATTACCTGTAACACTGAAGATTACCTATATTTGTCAGTGGTTAATTACTTAACTTGTTCAGTAGGAAACATTTTTTCCCAAATCTTTTGGTGTATCTCTAATTACTATTAAAAGCCTCAATTACAATTCTGTTTAGTCCCCAGGCACTTGAGACATTTGACTTTGTGTTCTTTTTTATTTTTATCTTTTAAAACTAATCTTTATTTCACGTGCAGCAGAACTTAAAATAATTTGGTGTAGTGAGCACCATTCAGAAAAAAAATCTATTCTACACATTCACCCAGTAGCAGTATACCCGATGGATGCTGGACAAAACAGGAATCTCAAACTATATTTTTAAAAAAACTACTAAGGAGGAATGCAGCCAACAGATATTATCCTTCCATTCCAATTAGAATGAAAGTTTGGTATTTTAAAGGGCTGAAGAATCACAAACAGTGGAACAAATAACGTTTTGTGATTCAAGGGACCTGGAAATTGAATTTATGTAAAGGAGTCTTACGCATATACAAAAGGAACCTAAAGCAAATCGCTTGGTTGAAAATCATGCACAGTTCTCAAACGTTGTGCACGCATGCGTACACATACATACACCTTTCAGGAAGAATCTGCAAGTTGGTATACCGAAGATGCAATGTGGTGACTTTAAATGCTCAGGGGGCTGAATTCATCCCACTTTGCCTTTCCATGCATTTAACTGTGGATGGCAACACCAATAGGAACTAAGTAAGTTGTTGAGATTGCATAGCAGGCTTGATAGTTCAGTGACTGTGTGTGTGATCATCCACCTTGGACCAAAACTGGCTGAAGCCCCCTGAGCATGAAGACTGCAAGCACTATAAGTACCTGAATACTTAGACTGCAGTCCTAAAGACACATTCCTGGGAGTAAGATCCATTGAACACAGTGGAGCTTACTTTTGAGTAAACATGGTTCGGATTGTGGTCTAAGTATCTTACTTTGGATGCAGTCATGTCCTGGGGTAAACATAGTGGTGGGCTCCAGCAGGTTTGCACCTACTCTATAGAACCGGTTCTTAATGAGGGATAGGACATATAAAGTTTAAAAATAACCATTTGAAAGTGGCTACCGGATGGGCATAGAACTGGTTGTTAATTACTTTGACTCCCATCACTGGGTAAACAGTATGATTTTCTCAGCCCTGGCATTCCTTAATTTGGCAGGGAGTGGGGATGCTACATTTTTGAGGTGCCAGAATGATGTAAAGCACCTTTACCTCTTTGCTTTTACAGCCTTTCCTGACGTGAAAGCAATAAAAGTATGTTCTTTTCTTTGCCCTGGGAACCCTGGATGCATTAAGCAGAGGTTCCCAAATTCTCTTCTTGGGCACCACCATCATGGATCACATGTGATTGAGCGCAATCCAAAGTAGCAGTGCTTGGGAAGAGAATGTCATTGAGGTAGTGATATTGGTTAGTCCAGAAACCTCTGCATTCATGAATGGGAATGTTTTGGAAGAGACAGTAAACATTTCAATGTGACTGCTAACATTAGTCTTGTAGCAGCTTCTGCCATAAATCTCAAGATTTTGGGTTTGAAATGCTGAAGGTCACAGTATGCATTTTGGGGAGGGGGGTGCTAATATGTTTTATATATATATATATATATATATATATATATATATATATATATATATATATATATATATATATGTTATATACGTATATGTTTTATATATATTAAAGAGAAAAGTCACTGACTCACTCACTCACTCTCTCATCAACGCCCTGACAAAACTGCTGGGCCTAGAAGTGTGAAATTTGGGGTGGGTGTTCCTTCCGTGACTAAGAACATGTTTTTGGAAATTCCACCGGGAAGGGGATGGAAAAGGGTTCAACGCATTTTCTTCCCTATACTTTGCATTGAAGAATCGGTGACTGAGGGATGCTGTTCCCCAACCCCTGGACCTAGAAGCATGACATTCGGGGAGGGTGTTCCTTCTGTCACATGAACACCCACCAAGAACCGATACGGAAAAATTTAACCCTTAA
Source organism: Cryptoblepharus egeriae (assembly GCA_030015325.1). NCBI lineage: Eukaryota > Metazoa > Chordata > Lepidosauria > Squamata > Scincidae > Cryptoblepharus > Cryptoblepharus egeriae. Next base: position 53,688,071 of record JAREYC010000007.1, on the reverse strand, counting down.
GGGGCTGAAAAGGTGTGCAACATGTTTTTGTCCTATACTTAACATAGAAGACTGCCCAACATCCAGCCAATTTGGTGCTCAGTGTCTGGTGCACTGGAGGGATGTTGTTAGGAGGAAGAGCTTGCACTGGGGAGGATGCTACACATGGGGAGATGTTGCACATGGGGAGATGATGCGCATGGGGGAATGATGCGCATGGGGGAATTATGCTCATAGGGCAATGTTGTGCTTGGGGGATGTTGCGCATGGGTGAATTATGCGCATGGGGCTGTGTTGCACATGGGGGATGTTGCATATGGGGGGATGATGCACATGGGGAATGATGCACATGGGGGGATGGTGCACATGGGGGTTTGATGTGCATGGGGGATGTTGCGCACGAGGGACTGATGCGTTGGAGGACTGATGCGCAAGGGGGGATGGCATACGGGGGAACTCCTGCAACGTGGGTACACATTTTGCTAGTGGTAGAATAAAACAGTGGACATCTAGTATTTTGCCTGGCCTTTGAGAATGCCTGCCAGGACTGCCAAAGCTAGGTATTCACTATTTTGTTCTAATGTGGTCAATCACCTGAACAATGGAAATTTCAGTTCTATGAATTCTGTTCATGAAAGCCTCAGTATTTACATTTTTAATTTACACTTAAATGTAAATGTTATTTGTTATATTAATGAAAGCCAATGTTTTATGATTCAGATATTCCCAACATATTACAAAAAGCTAGGTGTTTGCTCCCATTTGTGCTGATACACATTTAAGCATAGATGATGTCAAGACCTGTACTACTCAGCCTGTGGCATGCAGTAGTTGCACATGCTTCTAGCTGTTGCTATAATGTGCAACCAGGAAAAAATTTAAAAGAGAAAATATCCTGGAGGATATTCCAAAACAATCAAAAAGTCAAAACAAAGTTCTTCAGGCATCCAAATGCCTGTATAAAGCACCTCTACCCCCTTGCTTTCAGAGCCATATGTCCTGGAAACAAATAAAAGCAGCACAATATACATCTCAGAAGTAGCAGAAAACACATCACTAAAGGGCACTTCAGATTTTGGCTTTTGTATATTAAAAGTTAATTAGCACTGAGACATTGTATCCCTCTCTCTACAAGTGAGGCACAGTAATGATCCGTAAAGAACATGGTATATTATTAAAAAGTTTAGCTGAATCATCTGCAACACCTGGATGGCTTGAAACCATTCAAGGTTGTCATCCTAACCTTTGGATTTCTCCCTTGTGCAGTGTACTGGCACATTTCACAAAACTTGCTTTTTTAGTGCTGAAAGAATGTATTTCTTGTTAGAACAGTTCCCTCCCACTAATTAGGATAAATTGCTCCTAATTTTTTTATTTTAAAAAAACCTTGGCATTTCAAGATTGGTTTGAAAACTGAGTTCTAAATGTCTGCAGGAAAAAATACTCAGTAATCCGAATCAAATAAATGATATTGATTCTGCAGCTGTCTGGCTGGAAATGCTGGATGTTCATTACTCATATGATTGTTCATACAATAAGTTTTCTGTGACAAAACATTAGAATGAGAAATTGCTTGATAATCAAGGGGTTAGCTGGCAGTTTGATGCTAACGGGCTGTGTTCACAAACATAGCTCCATCGATTTCCCTCACACTATTCTGCAGGTTTCTGTTTGTATGATGCTATGCAGCGAGTTGGAGTAAAAGAAAGGCAAAAGATAAAGGATCGTGGAAGAGGTTTTAGGAAGAGGCTTTAGGAACCCAGTAAATGGCTTGGCTACACTCAGTGCCTGCAGCATTTCTTAAACCAAAGTGGATATAGACATGAATGGCAATGGGTAGAAGATCACAGAGAGCCTCAAGTGAAAACAGGAGACAGGTATGTTCAGAGGTATTTGTTTCTGGTTAGTAACAAAGGATTACAGCCGTTGGGCACAATCTAGAGTAAGGGCAGTAAAGAGAGCCCGAGTTGAGCTGCCCCAACTATCCTGTAACCAGAGCAGAGAGTTATGATACATCCAGAAAGTCAGGAAGCCTTGGCTGCCTTAGCTGCTCCTGAGAATGTTAAGTAGGTATCAAGTAAGTGACACCTGGAGAGGACTTGCTCCTGAGGAGACCCCCGTCAGATCACACTGAAAAGGAACAGCTGTAGTGCTTGCCTTATAAGGAAGCCCAGAAGTTCCTGACAACCAGTAACAGCTGCAGCATGAGAATGCAATATCTCTTGTGGAGGGTGGATGCTTGGAGTGGCCAGGTTAGAGGGCTGCCATAGTTCTATCTTTCTACAGTATTTATATACGCTTTTCAGCTAACAAGTTCACAAAGCGGTTTACAAAGAAAATGGAAAAATAATAATAGCTAATTAAAAGCTAATGGGTCCCTGTCCCAAAAGGGCTCACAATCTAAAATGCAAAAAAGAACACCAGCAGAAGCCACTTGAACAGACACTGCTGGGGTGAGTTATGCCATATAGTTGTGCCATATCCTGAAGTTGAGAGGCAGTGGTTGCAGATAGGCTGGTCAAGAACTCAGATTTTTTGTCAACACTGCCAGTCTTATTCAGGCCTTATTATGGACCCCATATGGGTCTACTCATTTATGTACCTGCTCCTGAGTTGGTATAACTCTGAGGAGCTGGAAGAGGGCGTTTCTGCCCTGGAAACAGGCTCTGGATACAGACTAACTGCTCTGCCCTAGGCAATGCTAAACATGCCCTCAACGTGCTTCTCCAGAACTGCCTAGGCTGCCCCAATTAGGGCAGCCCAGGTCCACCTGTTCTGGGGCAGCTGCCACATTCCTTTGCCAGAGTAACTAGAGTGGAGCAGTTTGCAGTTAAGTCAGCCCAGTGATAGATAGGGTAACCCAAGTGCACTTCTGGATTGTGCTTACTTCTGAGTAAAATGAACAACACCATTTTCAAACACCTCTAGGTAAATTTTGTTCTCTTTTTTATGGCTGCAGTTTTAATCAGAACTTTTACAATAAAAAAAGCATTGCCATTTTTTTCTGTCACTTGAATCGATTAGTTGAATTGATTAAAATTCTCCAGATCAATTTAGATAAAGGCTGAATTTATTGGGCATCCCTCTGCTGCCACTCTGATCAGTTTCTAACAGTATGATCCTATGTCTACCAAAGTTCATTACGTTCTGTTCAATGGGGCTTACTCCCAAGAAAATGCAATATAGGATGGCATACTAAGTTTCTTGTCTTGAGGAAAGCATCATCTTTTGTGTGATAAAGAAGCAAGAGGAGTAAAGAGCAGGGATGGACAGAAAAGGGGGAGGATCAAGGCTGGGAATGAAACCAATGGCTCTGTTTCATGCTAAATGCAAGGAGTACCTCCAGCTCATCTGGAGCCACACATGTGCCATTTGCAGCCTGCCAGACATGTGCCCTTTGGTCAGTTGTGAAAAGCACTTGTGCGGCTCAGCAGCTGAGTTGCATATGCATCCTTCTGAACCAGCTACGCTCTGGTTTGGAAGAGCTCATGCGCAGCTCAGCTGGAGCCACTTACAGGCCCTTTGGAGCCAGCCGGGGAACATTCTTCAGCTGGCTCAGAATGGTGCATGTGCAACTCAACTGGCATAGAAGGATCCTGGTGTGAGTGTTGAGTGGGTGGTTGAATGGGTGGGTGCACGTGTGCCCACCAGCGCTTATGCACACATGGCACAAGGCACCTCATGCTATATAGAAAGTACACCACTGCCAATGTCCCTTGGCCAAGAAGCGCTATGTGGGCTGATTGTGTCAGCTAAATAGATCCAAATGGCCCCCTAGGGCAGGCTGGTATGTTCGAGTAAAGGAAAAATTGTCCCAATTCCAAGGTGACCTCCAGCAACCTCCAACCCTGCGGTGGATAAAGTATAGGCCATGCAACCTGGTTGTACCAGTGCTGGGTTAGGATTGCAATCTGTACAGTCACTACGCTGTATGAAAGTTAAATAACCACTACAGAGGGGTGTGGTGGGCAGAAATATAGCACAGAAAAAGGGTTTTATGTCATGATTCTGATCCAAAATGTAGGTTCTGATCTCAGGCAGTTGGGACCTTAACACTGTCAAAATGAAAGGCAATACAATACATCTTCATGTGTTATCTCAGTGCTGGATTATTCTCCAAAGCATAATTGCATTATATTCAATGTTTGTCTACATTTTAAATTAGCCTAGCAATGGGCTTTTAAATACATACTTAGAATCCTAATCCCCTGCTCAGAGATGGGGGAAGATGTCAGTTCTAGAACAGAGCTGCGATGGGAAGGGAAACAAAAGCAAATATTAGAATCTTCAACACAGTGAGGTTTGGTGTTTGCCTTGTATGGTTGAGTACTTCTTAAACTTCTATTATTTAACTGAATACAGCATCCCATGTTATGACATTCATACAGGTCGAACATATCAGTATATGTATGTCTATGGGAAATGCTGCAGAGTTCCCAGGTCAACATATATGTGCTTATTAGGCAAGCAAATACTCTATATTTTTTCCCCTTTAGAATGTGTTCAGGGGACATGCAATGTGTTCAAGGGGTCATGGGGACTTATACTTTGGGAATTGCTGCACCAGTGGTGTATGTTCCCTGCAGGCCACCACTGTGAGAAGGGGTTCCAGTGTGCCCACCACATCTACAACGTCCCCACCTGCAGAAAACCAGGGAACACTCAGTTGTGCTCTGAAGCTGGTCAGACTCTGCTACTTGGCCAATTGTGGAGGGTGCATGTGCCATGGCTGGGACATGCATGCACTATCCACAACCAGCTGGGAGCAACATATTGCCAGTGAGCGGAAGTCACTGCAGTCCACATGTGCATCCATGGCACATGCACATCATGACATACTGGCACCACATGGTAGCAGTAGCATAGTAGCAGCCTTTGAAACTTGCGCCAGATACTGCACATGCATGTCAGCTTACCTGTTCCAGTGCAAATAAGAATTGGGCTGCCTGTTGCATACCATGGTAGCATCAAGTCAAATTCAGTGGTACCTTGGTTTATGAGTGTAACTCCTTCCGGAAGCATTCTTTTAATCCAAAAAGTTTGTATATCGAAGCAAATTTTCCAATAAGAAATAATGGAAACTCAGACAACTGGTTCCACAACAGAAAAATATTTATATAAAAAAGATTGCAATATTTTATAATATGATGCAAAATAATAAAGAAAAGACAAAACATAAAGAAAAATAAAACATATTAACCTGCAGTTAGTCTCTCCGGTCTCTGAGGCTGCAATCTGCTCCCCTTACCCAGGAGTGAGCCTCACTGATTATAATAGGCCTTACTTTCAAGTAGATATGAAAGGCTAACCAATTGGGCTAGCCAATTGCAAGATGGGCCAGCCCAGTTACACCAAAAAGGCTTGGACTGGCCTAAGTCAACATAGGCTGGCCCAAGACACATGAAACTGGGCCAAACTAGCTGTGCTAGTTCAGGACTAGTTCAGGAGAGGCATGTTGAGGGCACGTTCAGCATGGCCTAGAACAGAAAAGTCAGGCTGTATCCAGAGCCTGTTTCCAGGGCAGAAATGCCCTCTTCCAACTCCTCAAAGTGAGACCACCTCAGGAGCAGTAATAAATCTGAGTAGACCCATAGGGATCCATGATAAGCCAGTGTTGGCAAAAATTTGGAGTCCTTGGCCAGCCTAACTGCAAACCCTGCCTCTCAGCATTAGGATATGGCAGAACTATACTAGCCCATCTCAGGATACAGCACAACTATACCAGCCCACCTCAGGATATGGTGCAACTACACCAGCCCAGTGAACCTGCTGCCCTTGTGCTGTTGCTTCTTCAGTAGGACTTGAGCCAGTCGGAGGCCTCCAGTGCAATATGTGCAACGTCCCCTCATGCACAACATACCCCCCCCCCATGCGCACCATCTCTTATAGTGCATCAGTCACTGGGCGCCGAATTGGCTGGATATATATATGAATGAACGGGACATATTTATATATTTATATATTTATATATTTAAATGAATGGGACACACCTGAAATTTTCCTGACTCACCGCTTGAGAATACAGTAATAGACAGCAAACAATATTTGCTGAAAGGCATGCCAGTGCCCACATCATATGTTGGACAGTGAAAATACTAGGCTGGAAAAGGGCCTAAATATAATACATACACACAATTAGGATACTCCATTTGCAAAGCATCTGTGTCCCACATGAAAAATAAGAGCAAAAGAAATCACAGCATACCAAAATTGCTTGAATGTCAGGCTACCTTGTGTGGAGGGGGGAAGTAAACAAACAGCATTGTGTATTCTGATCTCTGTGGAATAGATATCTCCAGTAGGCAAGCAGCAACCTGCTTTGATGCAGCTAAAGGTTGGTTTTATTGCTGGCAATTTAGGGAGTGTCAACACTCATTGTTACTTTTCCAATTTGGCTATCTCACTTAAAAAAAATATACTTATAGCTCAGAAAAGTGCCTCCAAAGTGATATATAGATGATAGAGGAAAGGAAAATCTTTTTTCTGCATATAAGTGCATCCAACTTGTAGTAATTTGTAGAAGTGTAACAGAATTTGGATGGTCTACTCTTACAATAAGAAATTGGAGCCATTTCTCTTTTCCTCCAGAACAGGCTTTCAAATGTATTTTCAGTGTTCCAGTTAGGGAATGTTAATGTTACTTTGGTTTAGCATACGGTTTTGGGGGCATAAAGTTAAAAAATCCTGTGGTTAAAAATTCTGAAAAATAATTATTTCCAGATGCTGCAAGACATCGGTCCACGTCAAGCGTAGATCAGAAATATTAAAACTGAACTCCAATATTACGCAGCTTGTAATCTTCAATAGTTGTTACCTGAGCAGGGTTGCTGAGAACTGGCATTAGGCCTGGAAAAGATGCCTCTTTCTAAATGCACTAGAAGTGCACTGAAAGTGGATTAAAGATATAAGAAAAACATAAACCTGGACGATCTGAAATTGAGGTACCCAAACTTAATTTTAATACATTTGTTTTGTACTGTGTTATAGGTGGTTCTCAAACCTTTTAGCAATGGGACCCACTTTATAGAATGGCAGACTGCCTGGACCCACCAGAAGTAATGTCATTAGCCTGATGTCATGGCTGGAAGTCACATCATAAAGTCACACCATTTGTTTTTGTTGTTTTTTTTTTTTTGACAGTTGACAAGGTACCTTATGCTGGTGTTTGAAGGCTCACATACTCCAATTTCCCTTCTGAAAGATCTCCCTCCTGCAATCTCCCACAGCACACTTGCAGACTTCACAGCATACAAGTGTGCCATAGCATACTGGTTTCAAATTTCTATATTAGGGGAATATCTTAATACACGATGGGTAAGGGCCCAATCCTATCCAGTTCCCATAACTGAAGCCACCAAGGCAATAGAGTGTAGGCATTTGGGGTAGTCCTAGAGGCCTCCTCAAGGTAAGACTGCACTGTAGACTGCACTGTTGAGACTGCACTGTAACTACATCAGTTCTGGAAAGTTGGATAGGAAAGAGCCCTTAACCCCATTAAATACCATGGAGTTTACTTCTGAGTTAACGTATGTCATGCCTGGCTATAATGAATGGTAAGAAAGGTGTTTTGTAAAGGACACTTTTTCCATTTAAAGGGCCCTTATTATCCATCATGGCTGTGTAGAGTCAAACCCATCAATGACCCAAACCGTGGGTGAGTCAAACTGCAGATGAGAAAGGTGGGCCTGTACAGTATATTCACACTGGAAGGCTAGACTTAATAAGTCTATAAAGCAATCACCATAAAGCAATCTGCCGTAACTCCTTGTTTACTCAAGACCGCCTCAGTTGTTAATGGAGGAGACTGCTCTGTGTGGTTTGGTTTCTGCACTCATCAAATGTTCATAAGATCCTATGCAAGAAGAATGTTCAGGCCAAATGCAACAGCCATCTCAACACAAGCAATCCGCAGAGCCAAAGCCAAGCAAAATTATATAGTCTTGATTATTAAAACTAAAACAGAATAGTAAAAGAGAGGCTGTATCCCTCATATTCTAAACATTCTGCATTACAAACCAAACATGAAATCTTTCCTAAAACAGCTAAGATGAATTTCTGAACCGCCAAAGCACCAGAGTATAAAATCAAGGTAAATATTATGTCAGACTTCTTATTTCAGATTTTTTTATTCCCCAGTGCTCCTTTTTATTTTACTCACTGGTACAACAAAATAGGTTTTTCAAGTCTCAGTGAGACTTCCATTTTCTTTGCTTAAGGAGTGTCTGAGTGACATCGTATTTGGGAATCCCATTAGGATATCTATGGTTTATATATAAGGCATGCCTGTTCAAATGCCTTAAAATACTTCTTTTGTTTGGAAGACGCTATCTAGTGATGCCTTTCAAACACAAACTGTAAGGGGAAGGGAAAATGCTATATAAGATATATATTCATTTTTTCCTTAGGCAAAAGATCTATAGAGCTAAACTGTACTAAATCAGACTTTGGATTCCAAAAAAGTGTTTGCTTTGGACACCTACCTGAGTGGCAGTCCAATTTGCATGGAAAAATATGAGTCTCTCCACCTAAAGTAACATGTGATGCACACAATTGCTCAATTCAAATGATATTCCCACTAAAAAATGGGGGAGAGTGTGCAAAAAGGAGCCGTTATATATGCAGGCATCTGTGTGGAGAGCTCACCTCACAATTAATGGTAGACAGGGCATCCAGACGCCCGGAAACCCCCAGACAGGTCCAGAATTTGTCTTCCTTCTTGCCTTTCCGGGCATGGGGGGGCTTGTATGGGCGTGGGGGGGTTATGTTGTGCTTTGTGCCACATAAAACGCTGCTCGGACCGCATGCATCTAGAGCTGGGGTCCGAGCAGCCATCTTGGCAAAACTGTGTGCATGCTCACAGCCTCTCTATCCCTGTCCGCTGCCCTGTTTTAATTGGTAGGCACTATGCGCATGCGTACAGCCTCTACTGATTAAAACAACAGTGCACAGGGATAGAGAGGCTGTGCACATGCGCACACCCTCTATCCCTGTGAGACCACCCGGTCTCTTAGATAGAACGGTCTGTGGCTGTGGAGTCATCCTGCCACAGACCGCTCGCTCGTCTCAAGCGCGCCTGGCTTCCTGGCACCTGGCATCAGCACTTAAGGTGAGTGAGCAGTCTGTGGAGGGATGGGTCCACAGCCGCAGACCGCTATTGCGCTATTGTTTTAATCAGTAGAGGATAGACACGCATCGGTCCGAGCAGCATTTTATGTGGCACAAAGCACAACATAACCCCCCCACACCCGGAGAAGGTAAGCCCCCAGGAGTGAGCTTTTTAAAAAATGTAGGACAAAATGTAGGTCATCTTCCATTTTGTCCTACATTTTGAGGTGAAGCATCTGGTCACCCTGATGGTAGACAGCATGTTCTCTCGGGATCACTGCCCTATGTATGAACTGGGTTGAAAGCCCCCTAACTTAGTATGAAAAGGCCAGGGTGACCAGATGCCGAACCCAAAATTCTCCCCAAAATTCCTGACAACCAAACCAAAATTCCTCCCCTGTTAAAAAATGTAGGGCACCCCCCAAAAATGTAGGACAAATGTAGGACATGTTAAAATGAAGCAAGTATACTCGTATTGCTTTCCTGTACTTAAGTTCAACCCCTTTTAAATTAAAAAGTGTTGCCTCTCCCTCAGGTACCTATAGGCATTGCCAAGAAAGTATATGTTTTTAGGGAGCTCTGGGGAAGGGGGAAGTTCTGCCATCAACAGATTGACGGGCCACAGAAGATATTGTCTCTCTTTCTGGCCTTCCCCCCAATCCTCTGACGACTGGGGGCCTTTGCAGCAGCGCCATGGGTCTGAATTGGCTGCTTTTAAACACCAGGTCTGTGAATAATAAAACCAGCCTCATCCTAGATCTTATCCAGGATGAGGATGCCAATCTAGTGTTTATTATAGAGACCTAGTTGGATGAAGCTGGGGGAGTGAACGTTACCTCGCTTTGTCCACCTGGTTTCTCCCTTACCATCTCCCTTACCAGGAACTCTGTCCAGCAATCCACCAGGTTTGAGTGCCGCATTGAGTGCCACATTAGATGGGCAGGATAGGATAGGGATACTGTTGGTATACCATCCGCCCTGTTGCCCACTCCCCTTGAAAGAGCGGGTTCACAGCTTGTGGGTGATCCTGGATTCACAGCTGCTCCTGGATGCCCAGGTGTCAGCTGTGGCCAGGAGTGTCTTTGCCCAGCTTCGGCTGGTGTGCCAGCTGTGGCCATACCTGTCTCAGTTGGATCTGGCCACGGTGACCCATGCCATGGTGACCCATGCCATGGTGACATCAATACTACACTATTGCAACATGCTCTACATGGGGCTGGCCTTGAAGATGGGCCAGAAGTTACAACTAGTGCAGAATGTGGCAGCTTGTGTGGTTGCTGGTGGTCAGCAGTTTGACTCTGTCATGCCTGTGACATAGACTGGGACCAGTATACACACTACAACATGGAGCCTACGGGAGTGCATAGGGGGGAGAGCTTGTATGTACACCATTGCCCACCGTACCCTCCCCTGGATATAAAGTTGTTCCTGGACTCAGTAGAAGTATGGTCCATGAAGGAAACTGTGGAGCTGCGCAACTGGGGAAGAGGACATTTCCGCCCACCCCAAGGAATAACAGTTGAACCCTCCCCGAGATGGTATGCCCATAGGGGCGTTCAACAGCGCCCATGGATCCGTGACAGAGGAAGGGGCAGTCGGAGACACAGGTATATAAGAGGGGAAAATGCAGGAAGGGCAGTCGGGCGGGAAGCAGCCAGGAGAGTGGAAGCTGAAACTGCTGGACAGACACCTGGAGAACCTGAAAGGAAAGGGGTCAGTGTTAGTGCTGAATAAGGAAGGTTGTAAGAGAACTGAGTTGGACTTAAGTATTTACCTGTTGTTGGTTGGTTGGTTGGTGGGCAGTGTTGCCTACTTGTACCTGTAATGAAAGAAGTGCCTTTGTAACCGTCAAGCATTGTGCCAAAAGTAACCACTAAGCATATGTTCCTGAAGTAAACCAAGTTCTGTTCCACTACTTACCTGTCTCTGGTCCTTAGGCTGAGGATGTCAGACTCCAAAGAGGAGGAAGAAACCCAGCTGACAGGCCCCCTAGAGAGACATGTCATGCAGAGAGGAGGGAGGGGCACAGAGGGTGGACGGGAGCATGACAGCGCCATTGCTCCAGCAATGCTCCAGCAATTACATTGGCTGCCCTTTCATTTCCGGGCCCAATTCCCGGTGTTGAATATGTCTTATAAAGCCCTAAATGGCCTGGGACCAGCATATTTGAGACACTGCCTGCTTACATATAATCCGGTCCACTCTCAGAGGTAATCAGAGGGAGTCCTATTGGTTGTACTACCACTGAAAGAAGTAAGAGGGATGACAGCCAAAAACAGGGACTTCTCAGTGGTGGCACCCATTCTGTTGAACTCCCTCTCCACTGAATTAAGGAAAGCCCCCTCAGTGTTATGCGTCTAGCGAGGCCTCAAAACTCTTTTATTTAAACAGGTATTTGATAGCAATTAGAAGGTAATATTATTATATTGTTCCCTGCCTGTTTTTAACTTGGGTTTTATTGTTTTTAATTGTTTTTCTATTGTTTAATTGTATTTTAATTGTATTTTAATTGTATTTTAGCTTCAAGAGAAAGAACATAAGAATATCATACAATATAAGGACCTATGGATAGAAAGTGAGAGAATCTGGGAAAAGAAAGCCACTGTGATTCCAATAATAATAGGTGCTCTTGGAATGATTCCATTAAATATCCAGGAAGATCTAAACTGGCCCTACAATCCAGAGTAACTACGGGAGCACATAAAAGACATTACGTGTACCCTTAGTTACTGCACTACCTAGTGAAAACCTATGGGAAATTCATATTGCAAACCAGAGCAAATTTTTCTTACACCAGGACTCCATGTAGTTACTCTGGATTGCGCCCTTAATGGGCCTCCAGGAGATCACAACTGCCCAGTTACAAAAAGCAGCACTCCTGGGAAGTTCACACATATTGAGACGATACCTTTGTGATTCCTAGTTCCTTGGACAGGAACTGAATCACAATTGAGCCAATTCCAGTCAAACATCTGGAGACTGTGAAATAGTACCATCATCATCATCATCATCATCATCATCATCATGAGAAGCTCCCCTGTATTCTTACTGCTCACAGCTTCGCAAACCCCCGGAACAGCAGGATCCATTTTATTTACACAGCTTTGCTCACGTGAATGTGCCCAGCTCATTAAATGCTGAGGTGTCCTTTTCCTCATAACCTGCCTTCCAGCCACTATATTACCCCATTTATTGTCAATCACATAGTATTAGGATAGCAATTTTTCAAGGAGTTTTTCACATGGCATGCACCAATTTAACCAACTGTCAGTGCTGCCACAAGAAAGCATCTGCCTAACAGTATTCTGACACTTGAAACGCAGCAGAAGTAATTCTAACTTTCTTTTTTTTATTTTACTAGGTCACAGCCACCTTTACTCTTACAATAATAGCTGGTTTTCTGACCCATGGAAATTCTCTGCATGGCATTTGTATATTTTTTATGGTTCTTATAACTTCTCTTGTGTAACTATTCTTGCGGTAGCTTATGACATTTTAGATAACTTAGTGTTGGTTCTGTATTTATGCTTCTTTCATAATTTTTTTATTTTATATCCTGTACTGAGAATGCACACCTCTCTTCCATACTCGAAGGAGGTGATTTATAAATCTCTCAGATAGTATTGTAGTCACAGCATCTCTACACTACATATTTAAACCACTTCCAACTACTTGAACTATCTCACCAGCCAACTAAGGAGGAAGATTAAAGTTTTTATACCTACTAGGGTTCCTTGCTTGGAAGGTCAAGTATCTGGCAGAATCCAATGTATGCCTACCCAGAATTAGGTACAAGTGAGTTCAATGGGATTTGATACCAAGTACCAGCCCAGTTGGAATTCCAGTCAGAGGGGATAGGATAGGACAGGACTGAACTTGGTTCATACATGTTCTGCCTCCCCGCCACCCTTCCGTCTGTCTTTCCCATCCTCAGTCAAGTAAGCAGCACACCCAGCCAGCACTGCATGCAGACCTAAGTGGCAGAGGTGAGTTTCATGTTGAGCTGCTGAGAAAGGGTGATAAGGCATATTCTGTTTGCAGGGTAGGGATATTTCTGGAAGGGGGGCAGATTGCCCTTAGTTGGATAGGATCGGCAAAGCCATAGCCTAACCCCTCTTCCAGGCCTAGCTGATGTTATATCAAGCAGTTCTGACAGTTATATAGCTGGTGGAGATCTGAGTAGCCTCATAGGGCAGGCTAGGATGTTACTCGAGGTAAGGGGGAAAATATCCTCTTACCCCGAGACCTTCAGTTGCCTCCTAAACACACAGATACAATTCAGGATATGTAGCCAGGCTGTGTCAGCAGAGGTTAGGATTGGGCTACTGGCTATCGTGAGACACCAGCTCTTGGATTGTGGGCTCAGTCCCCCATTAAAAAAACTATCTTGTAGGTGCTGAGGAACATTGCACAATCCTGGAACTGATGAGTCATTTGATTGCCCATTTGACAAATTTTTTCCCTTTTCACACCATTTCTGTGCTATGGGTTTTTTTCCACAGTGCAGAAGGGAGATAAGTATGATGTCCCATCAAAAGCATGCAGAAGAAGCCAGTGGTTGTCTTGCATCCATCATATTAATGTTTCTTAGAAATATAACAAATATAACAAAACATGAAATATGAAAGTTCGTATTTGTTCCAATTAAGTGCAATTACGCTATAATGATTCCAGTTAGAAGAGATATATTACACCTTTATGTGGACTCCCACAAGCTTAAAAGGGAGCAAACATCTGTTACAAATTCATTCCTTTAAAATCATTAAATTTAAAATGTAATCTGTTTATTGCAGCTCCTGAGAAAGGAATTGTAGAGGCAAAGCCCTATAGAAACAGTTTCCCTGCCTGAGTGGCAAGGGATGCCCCTTTGTGCATTCATAGCCAATACAGGTGAGATAAGTGCTTTCACAGAAGGGAAGAAAATGTATTTTTTGTAAGAATTCAACAGAGAAAAGCACACATTGTTAGGTAAAAATGGTAATCAATTCCTTGTAGAATATGAGTCACAATCCTCCATAGTACATCTTGATTTCATATTTCCAGAAAATGAAACGGATAGAATGAGTAACACCCTCCAGGAACTGATGGCACTTACCTATTCTCATTAGTGAGGATCAGAGACTGTAGCTTCAGGGCAGCGTGTTGATCAGGAACCATTCCCATGACAAAACACTTTGTACAAGATACATGGATTTCAATCAGTGAGTTCTCAAACGTCTCTACTAGTGTGGCATTCTTATGTCACATACAGTCCACTGGCACAGCTAATGATCACGTAGCCTGGTGCAAAGCTCAAAATGTTGCCCCAGAAGTGGTCACAAACAGAAATGATGTCATCTCCAGGTATTTTTTTAAAAGAATATTTGGAAAAAGCCTTCCACCTCCTCCTCAGTAGTTCACAACCCATTTGCTCTTCTAGTTGCTTAGCTAAAACACCTATTTACTATATGGAGTTGAAGAAGATTTTGTTGCTCTCCCACCCACAACTGAAAAATCAAATTTTATTAAGTAAAAAAAGAAATGAAAATTGTGTCCCTTATTGGACAGGAAAACTGTATTGGTGCAAAGAGGAATGGTTATTCTTTTTCTGCTAAATATAAGAGGAACACCACTTAGAAGTGCCTGTATATGTATATGCAGTGGCATTGCTGGAGGGGTGCAGGGAGTGCAGTTGCACCGGGCTGCAAGCTTTAGGAGGGCTACATGCTGAACTGGACACTAGTGATTAAATTCTGAAAAATGGGGTATGTATGAATGATAATACCATCATGTTATATATATGGTATTTTCGTATATATGATATGTTATATATCTTTGGAAAGGTAATTTTATGCAGAATGCAGTGGCTCAAACTGCATTGAAATATCTATATTCTATCAAAAATTATGACCAATTAACGAGAAAATGAAAACACAAAAGCCTATGAAGCAAAAGTGGATTTTCTTAACTCAAACTTTCCCATGTTACTGATAGTTCTGAGAGCCAATGAGATGTAATTCTGATACTGTATGGAACTAAAAAGATTTTAATATGAATCAGTTCTCTCTGCATGCAAAGCACAAAAGCCTGGGTTAAATTGTTATGGAGGATAGGCTATCACCCAAGCAGCAAATCCCCCCTCTCCACGCCACTGAATTAGTCCAATGGAAAGGCAGAGTTGATACGATTGGATCCAGCTGCGTCGCAGAGCTGGGCTAAAGACAGGAACTCACCCTGTCTTATGGTGCCAACTCGGGTCTCGAACCCTGGCCTGCTGGTTAACACAGTGTGGGTGCGCCACTCACAGCCCACATATATCCTATACAGTACATATATCATAATACAGTTACCCATGCTAACTGGGTATACTGGCACTTTTAAGTAGTGCTCCTCTTATATTTATCAGGGAAAGAATAACCATTGCTCTTTGCCCATGCAAAGAATCCCTAGGGGCTGTGGGTGGCGCAAGCACAAGCGGTTAAGATGCTGTGCCTGTTAACCAGCAGGCCAGGGTTCGAGACCTGGGTCGGCCCCACAAGACAGGGTGAGCTCCTGTCCTTAGCCCAGCTCTGCGACGCCCGCTGGATCCAATCGTATTGGCTCTGCCTTTCCATTGGACTAATTCAGTGGCATTGAGAGGGGGGATTTGCTGCTTGGGTAACAGCCTATCCTCCATAACAATCCAACCCAGGCTTTCATGCTTCACATGCAGCATATGCAGCGCTGAGCACGATACCATAGTCTTTCAAGACTGACGAATGCCTGCTAGTTTCCCTAGCCAATAAAGGACACAATTCTCATTTTTTTACTTAATTTAATTTGATTTGATTGTTGCAGGGTGGGTGAGGGGGCAATAAAATCTAATTCAACGCAAGACAGCAAATAGGTACTTTAGCTATGTCACTAGCAGAGCAAATGGCGGTGAACTGCTAAGGAGAAGGAGGCAGGTTTTTCCCCAATTTTATTTTTAAAAATACCCCATTTTTTTAAATGGGGTTGACATCACTTCCAGTTGTGATATCAGTTCTGGGGCAACGTTTTGAGCTTTGCACCGGGCTACATGATCATTAGCTACACCACTGTGTATATGAAAATGAGGACTTATTCATATTAATATCTTATTATTTCCATACAGTATCAGAATTACATCTCATTGGCTCTCAGAGCAATCAACATCCATGTGAAGTTTTTGAGTTTAAAAATCCACATTTTGCTCCATAGGCTATTGTGTTTTCATTTTTCTGGTTAATTGGCCATAACTCTATATAGAACAGCATTTCTCAAAGTGCAGGTCGGGACCCCTTTGGGGGTCGCCTAGAGGTTTCCTGGGGGTCATCTAAAGACCCCTGGTGCAGAAGGCCAGGTCAGGCTTGCCAGACCTCCGGCTGTAGCTGTGTGCACACTGGGGCTGACTTACAGCCTCAGGGCCCAATCCTATGAATGCCTACTCTGAAATAAATCCCATTATAATCAGGGGGGGCTTTACTCCCATGTAAATGTGGATAGGATTGCAGCCTCAGGGCCCAATCCTATGCATGCCTACTCTGAAATAAATCCCATTGTGTTCAATGTGTGCATAGAATACACATTTCATTTGCAACAATGAAAATACATCCTGCATATCAGATATTTACATTACAGTTCATAACAGTAGCAAAATTACAGTTATAAAGTAGCAATGAAAATAATTTTATAGTTGGGGGTCCCCACAACATGAGGAACTTATAAAGGGGTCACGGCATTAGGAAGATTGAGAACCACTGGTATAGAATATAGATATTCCAATGCAGTTTGTTTCATTGCATTCTGCATTAAATTAACTTTTCAACAATATATAACATGATGGTATTACCTTTCATACCTTTGTTATGGTATGATACCCCATTTTTCACAATTTTAGACTCTAGTGTCAAGCTCAGCTTATAGCCCCCCTAAAGCTTCTAGCCTGGTGCAACTGCACCCCCTGTACCTTCCGTAGCTACGCCACTGACGTTGTCTTCTCCAAGTCAGACTCCTGGTTCTAGCTCAGTATTGTCTATGGAGGCTAACAGCTGCTTAGAGTTTCAGACGGGTATTTTTAAGATCTACCAGGAAATATCCACAATTATACTCAGGACCTTCAGCATACAAGGAAAATGTTTTGCCATTGACAGTTTAAATATGAAATCTGGCATTCTGAATTACACTGATGTTGAATTACACTGAGAACTCCATTGGTATAGGAAATTTCCATATCATCCACCCATTCCATTTAAATTAATTCTCCATATCATCCACCTATTTCACCTCCAAAGATCACTTCTTTCCTGGCCATTTTTAGGCCCTAGGAAGCCTCTGGCTAACATGTACTCAAGCATAAGTCCATTAAAAAAAATCAAAACACTAAATGTGGTATTCACTTATTATTTTATATCCTCCCATCTGAACAAACTGAACAGTTTACCAACTTGTAATAAAAGCCTTGATTCAGTGAAAACAAAGGACTGAAAGCAACAGCCTGACCTCATTGACACCACAACTAAAGCTGTGCTCTACTGACCACAGTAACATCCACAGAATTTTAAGAAAAATATTGCTGGGGTGCAAATGCTTTTAGTAATTAAGCTGCTGAGGAAGCCACACCAATTGGGGAATGTTCCCAGAGTGCAGTGACATGACCAGATGAGGAGAACTCAGTAATCAGTAAGCAGAAATCAAATTGGAATTGTAATATGCTGCTTCCTTTCTCAAGACTTTTTTTAACTTTAAGGAAGTTTAAAATACATTGGTATTTTACACAGAGGCCAAGAGTCATCTGATTGTACAACATGCTAAGAAATTCATGCACCATGTTCCAAAGAAAGAATGTGCTGTCACTCTAGGCAAGAGAGTGAATAGAAGAGCAGCATTGGTTACTATGTTATTATTTATTTAAGGGATTTGTACCATGCCATTCCCATGATATGCAAAGTTCCAGGCAGCCAATATGTATAGCCAAAAAGTAGGTGAGATTGAGAGATTGGCCCAAACTCAATCAGGGAACTTCATGGCCAAGGAGGGATTTGAACCTGGATCTTCCAGGTCTCAGAGTCCAACTCCCTAAGCACTCCACCATCCTATCTGTCATTAAAAGAGTTCTTTGACTCTAGGTGTCACAGAATGGGTTATGAATTTATGTGCTTATTTACTGATCTAGCTGCTTCAGGCTTGTGATCAAAATCCAGGGCAGCTGAAATAATTTTATTTACAGCCTGAGATGAAAATCTGCTGCTGTTGTACAATGGGAACGAAATGGAACAGGCCTTTCAGCAAAGGCACTTTTCACATGTGCATCAACCACTTTTGACAGCATGCACATTCCCTTGGAGCTATTAAGTTCTATCTATTCACTTAGTTATACATGGGATTAAAATGATATGTGCTGAGAAGCAGTAAGAAAAACAAATTTGTGGCTTTAGGTCAGTGTCTGATTGAATTAGGTGAGAGAAGTGGTAAGTGCAAGAGAAATACAATCCACCGCAGGCTTCCATGGTCTGGTTAAGTCCTCCTATAGTGAGTCTTTCCTAAGGCAGTAGTCTCCAAATCTCGGCACAAGGTACATTGTGCCATACATTCATGAATGCACCAGTACATTCATTTTAAGAGAAGTAGTGGTGAAGTCTTACCATTCTGCACTGCAACCACCAATATTTGGGCTGGATAAATATTCTGGCACACCAGATCTGGCCCATGGACCAGAGTTTGGAGGCCCTGCTAGAAGGAAACAAGACCTAGGAGGCAGTACTTACCATTTGTTCCCATCTGAAATTGCTCCACCCTTCCCTGAAATGCAAGTGCAACAGAGGCCATTTCCCAGATTTCTTACTGGCATCTATTTAAAAGGAACCAGGATATGACTATAGAGCCTGCTCCACCTCTTGAAGTTGACTTGTTTGGGATCATGCCCTTAACACCATCCTTGCAGTTAACTGTTTTTTCAAGCCAGTAACATGTTTTCATTGCCATTCAGAGTGTTCGTCTGCAAAAATGGATAGAAGATGGTCTGAATTTTCCTGATCCAGATTATCTTTAAAAATGTGCCAACTTTCACATACATCATCTATGACACCCACATCCCAGTTTGCTCACTGACAGCTGGAAGAGATCATAGCCCCTAACTGTGTAGTAAACATGATCATAAGGAGACCTTGGTGATTCACACAGTTTCAGATAGTTTACAAGAAAGTTCTATAAACTGCTTAGACAACACCTTTCGTTGTATTGTTACTGAAAATACACCTGAGTGGGAAAAAGCATCTAGTATTTCATTGCATGATCTCTGAACAGTATCAAACTCTGGATCATCAGTAGTGTATCAGGAGTATTGGGCCCACAAGTAGTGAGGTTCCTGTCCTCTCTATTCCTTGAGTAAAGTCTTATTCAAAAACCTAGTGGTAGGAGTCATTTTGGTCTGTCTTCAGCTGCAGCATTTGGAGGCTGAAATATCAGAAAACAATAGTGAGAATACACATAATAAATACAGTTTCCAACCTTCTCCAGGTTGCTGCAAAACATGCCTCAACATGTTATCCTGGATGTTGTCCATTTTTTTTGCTACTTGACACCTCCAAACTCCTCCATATTCCTTCATCTCTTGCCAGCGACTTCCAGTCATCTATCAAAAGCAAGACACGAGTTGATCCTGCTTAGTTTCTCAGTCATGGTGATAGCTCAACATCCAGACCACAACTTCTGCTTCTTCTGAGCAGAGATACATAGGATTTTGTTGTAAATGGCCTTATGTTGAAACACCCTCCTAAAAAGTCATTGGCTGTGAAGGTGAAGGGTGTTTACAGCAGCTAATGCTGTATGATGTGAGATCAGAATCTTGTACTTACATTAAAATCCTTGTTTTTTTGCTTAAAATTGGCTTCTGATAACCAATATTTTTTTTAAAAGTGGTTCTTTGTTCTACAACCAACAGGGAAAAGTCATAAACAGGCTCGGATCAGTTCTTTTTCTCCTTTATCATCTTTTAAATTCTTCTAGCGTATGTATTTTCCTCTCAAGGCAAACATCCTAGCTCCTAGTGAAGACTTTGCCTGTCCCTCAGAGAAAATGCCAGTTTCTAAGTGAGAATGATTTGGGAAGTGCTAATTAAATTCTAGTCTGGTGCTGACCCTCCTAACTTGCTTTAAGAGGCTGCCTTATGTAATCCTATAATCCGCGCTTAACACAAGTTCTACTCTGATATATGAATTATTGACAAATAATTATTGACTTGCTGATACTAAGTACAAGAGTAAGCTTATGCTCTCGTGAGCTTACTGAAGAAACAAAAGCAGTGCACAATTGATTTTCTTTGTGTTTGCATGCTGTTTCTGAATTTTCTGCCACCTCTTCTTACACTTGGGAGTGGAGAGAGTTCTGGCATGTTTCTTGAAAACAACTCATATAACACCAAAGTGGGGGTGGTTGGCATTTGTCCTCTGGAATTTGCTTTGAGATGGCAAATATATAGGCATCACACATGAACGTGGAATCAAGTTTTTTAAAGCATGGTGGTTTAATGTGCAGAAATCCACGTTTCCACTTGGATTCCTCTCTGATGACCTAGAGGTCTATTGCATTTTGCCTTTTTTCCTTCGGCAGAATAAGCAGGTAGCATTGAACTAACAGTACTAGCAGCTCCCCAAAAAAGCAGCCAGTAAAAGCAGTGCTCTTCACATGGGCACTGCTTCTAGCAATGCGATAAAATTTAGATAGAGACTTTAGTGCATGGGCTACTTCCTTCCTCCCCCTCTTTATAAATAGGAGAAAGAAGAAGGTTGATGGAATGACAACACCACAATTACTTTTGGGTTGAGAGCATCAGATCTGGGAGCGGCCATGGCAGGAAAAGCCACTGCTCTCATCAATGTGGAAATATAAGCAACAACCCAGTGCATCTAATCTATTATGACAACCAATATGCAATTGATTCCCAGAGACAGTCCAGCACGTGAACACTTCAGGCTCTCTGACCACCTCTTTGTGAGTTCGAATCAGCAGCATCATAACTGATTGGAGTGGTGGAAACTCCGCTTCACTGTAAAAAGTTTGGCCCTGTAGGAATGCCGCCTTTACGGGAATGCTGGCTTGTTCAGCTGCAATTAAGAGATAACTTGTGGCATCGGAGGACACAGTCCAGATGGCTCCCAGCTGTGAAAATCTTTCTTGCGCCGCTGAGAGTTTGTTTTCCTTGTCATCCAGCAAGGCCTACCCTCCTTTCACTACCCGAAGAAAGCAGGGTGCAATCTGTCCTGAGGGGAAGAAGCCTAAAAATAGAACTAGCTGTGGGTTTTCTTCCTGCTTGCTTTAAAAAGAATATCTAGGCCACAAACCCAATGCTATTATTTTAAGCTGGGATTTGGGAATTATGACTAAAGTTGTGGGTGAAATTTATGAGAAATTTGTGCTACCAGGAATTTTTCTTGTGTGGTCAATTTTCATTTGGACATTAGAAAGTTCTGCCAACAATTTCACATTGAACCAATTCATAATAACTGATTTCATTACCATAGTTTTATACACTGGAAAAAATAATTTTGATATTATTATTACTAATACTAATATAAAGTGGATGAAATGGAGCACTGAAGTTTATTTTAATACATATACTGGAATTAGTGGTTCACAAATAACATTGAAATTAATCAGCTATTCTTATAGTACAGCTAGCAAAAACATACTTGCATTGCGGGAGTAAAATTCCCCCTATATGCCACCCCCCACTGTGCATTGTGCCCCCGTGTGCATCATCCACCATGTGCATCTTGACCATTGTCCCCCCATGAGCAATACCCCTGTACAACATCTCCCATGCTCACAGTCCCTCCATACGCAACACTCCCCATGTGCAACACCCTTCATGCACTCTGTCTTCTCATGTGCACCGCCTCTCCCAGTGCATCAGCTGGCTGATCAGTCAGTTTTCAATGTTAAGTATAGGACAAAAACATGTTGCACCCCTTTTCAGCCCCTTAAGGGTTAAATTTCTCAACATCGGTTCTTGGTGGGTGTCGAGGTCACAGAAGGAACACTGTCCCAAATTTCATGCTTCTGGGTCCAGGGGTTGGGGCAGAGTGTCCCTCAGTCGGATTCTTCAGTATACAGAGAGGAAAACATGTTGCACCCCTTTTCACCCCTTTCTGGTTGGAATTTCTGAAAACCGGTTCTTAGTGGATGCCTCCATCATAGAAGGAGCACCTTCTCCAAATTTCATGCTTCTAGGCCAGGTGGTTTTGGCTGGCTGTTGATGAGTGAGTGAGTGGGTGAGTGAGTGAGTGACTGACTTTTCAGTTATATATATAGACTAGTGAAAACGTACCCACATTGTGGGAGTAAAATTCCCCCATATGACATCCTCCCACTGCGCATCAAGTCCCCATGCCAACATCCCCCCTGCGCAACATCCCCCATGCACATCAAACCCCCATGAGCACCCAAACCCCCATGTGCATCATCCTCCCATACTCCCTTGCTGGGTGTTCATGTCACATAAGGAACACTTTCCCCAAATTTCATGCTTCTAGGTCCAGGGGTTGCGGCAGAACATCCCTCAGTCAGGGATTCTTCAATGTAAAATATAGGGAGGAAAACACGTTGTGCCCCTTTTCACCCCCTCCTGGTTGGAATTTCAGAAAACCATTTCTTAATGGGTGCCTCCATCATGGAAGGAATACCCTCCCCAAATTTCATGCTCCTAGGCCCAGCGGTTTTGGCTGGCTGTTGATGAATGAGTCAGTGACTCAGTGAATGATTGGGTTAGTGAGTCAGTCAATGACTTTTCAGTTTATACATATAATGACCCCACATCTATCCAAGGCAAATCTCTGGATTCTGTGAACAAGGTAGCAGTTGTATATATTTGTCATGGCCATATGATATTTTTCTATTACCTCTGACAAATTAATTGAGACCTTGGTATTAAAGGGAATCTACCTATGGTGGCCATACCAGAAAATATATTAAATTGTGAGGCAAAAGTATACTGTTTACTCCAGTGGAAATTGAAATAGAGATTATCTTAAAATAATACTGTGTCTCATTCAGTTGTCACTTGCGAGGTTTTGCATGGGGTGATCACAAATATTATGAATCATATGTTTCAACCAGTTCACAAAGTGATTTATGAAGAAAACTCCATTAAAAACAAATATTGTGTGGTTAGAGAATTCCTAAAGGAGACTATTTTTCCCTCTTCCTGTCTCCTCTACCAAGTCAATATTTGATGGTGGAAAGTGAACTCCCAGCCAGTCTGCATGCACCGCTGTCAGCCACTGCAGAACATCATTTCCACCCAAGGCCATGAAGAATTGGACAGAGGCCTCAGTCAGATGGAAAATTGGGATGTCTAATAAATATTCCAACAAGCCATTAACCAGTATTAAACTCATCTTAGTTAAACATATCTTAGTACCACAATCTCCACACACTAGAGATCTTTCAACATCACAATTCATAAACATCATCAAAGGCATAAACTAAAAAAAAAGCAGGCCTCCATCAGTCTTGGAAGACTGTGGTATCATGCTCGGCACTGCATACGCTGCATGTGAAGCACGAAAGCCTGGGTTGGATTGTTATGGAGGATAGGCTGTTACTCAAGCAGCAAATCCCCCCTCTCAACGCCACTGAATTAGTCCAATGGAAAGGCAGAGCCAATACGATTGGATCCAGCTGCATCGCAGAGCTGGGCTAAGGACAGGAGCTCACCCTGTCTTGTGGGGCCGACCCAAGTCTCGAACCCTGGCCTGCTGGTTAACAGGCACAGTGTCTTAATTGCTTGCTCCAGCCACAGCCCAAAGGCATAAACTAATGTACTAACTAATCAAGTAAAAAAACTCACATAGGCTGCAATCCTAAGCACACTTTCCTGGGAGTAAGCCCCACTGAATTCAGTGGGGATTGCAGTCATAGTTGATTAACTTCACACAACTGTGTGGAGTGATCTTTGTCCTTCAAGAAACAAATGTTCTATCAGTTGTATAAAGACCAATTCTATTCTCAGCTAGCCCATAATATGCAATGACACTGGTATGGGCTCCAATGCATGCTATAAATTGGCCATAGACCATGATGTGATGGAGAGGGAAGTAAAAACATTAAAAATTATTAAGTAATTACTTATCTATCGTGCTGCACCATGGTCCCCAGTGGGCCTAATAATATCTGTGCCAGCTCTTTGCCAGGCTCATGTCCAAGTGGGTCCAAGAGAGCAATGAAGGGAGAATGGGATATCAGGATTATTGCTACTGCCAGTATCCTCCCAAAATACGCCTGGTGAGTTCCGTCCTCCCAACATACCCATTTCCTCCAAACATACTCTTATCCAGTTTTATTTCCACCCAATCCTTCTCCCTCCCACCCTCACCCAACCGTCTTTCCTCCTTCACTCATCACCTACCATTGCCACAATCTTACTACCACTAGCAGTGGCTGAGTGCTCCAGTGGTATAGCACATTCATTTAATTTGACAGCTCCATTCTATATGCCACTGCTGCAAGTTTTACACTGATGGAAGGCCTAAGTAGGATTGGGATACTCCTCTAATTTTATCAACTTTTTTTCATTTTTATTTTCTCTTTACAATATAAGTGTATTCTAGTACTGCCATCACTTTCCATTATCTTATTTCCAGGAAGAGTTGAAAGTCAGATAAATTAGCCATTTTTACATGTGTGCAAAAACAAAAAATATAATCCCTTTTTCTTAAAATATAATGAGCTGGTATATAACACCTAAAGTACTATGCACTTTGCTGCTGCCATAGCAATCAATCAGTTAGTCAACCAGTCAATCGATCGATCAATCAGTCAAAACTCATTTGCATGGAAATCAACACATAGCCTTTCTGAAAGAGACCTGAGAGAAGGAAGCCATAATTCAAAACGCTGTGGTTCTTTGCTCTTTGTTTGTTCTCAGAGGCTTGCAATGGACTACTTCAGTTTTGCAGCATTGTGTATATACTGACCAATCTGTTGGCAACTGGTAGATTTCCACTGGGATCTGCTATATTTTGTACATTATAATGCTTTTGCTCAGTCATGACATGGCAGATACCCTGGTACAAGGTTTTTTTTTTTTCCTGGAACAACAATTTCCAAAAGATATGTTTGCAAACTGATGTGGTTTATTTTAAGAGTACAAGTGGAGGTTGTAATCCCCAAATCACTCGAGAGGGGAAAAATATTAGACTACCCTGGTATTATTTTTTTATTAAGTTACTGGATGTTTTCCTGGACTCTTATTTGAAAGCAGATACTTTCAAATTTCCAAGTCTGCTTCTACTAAAGTTATAACTGTAAAATCTCCATGGTTCTATAAGACAGAAGAAACTTTGGTGACAATGCCAATAAACACTGACTTCTTTAAACTCAGTGTCACTCTTTTTGGCATTGGATTCCTCCCAGTACTTGATTATGGATGGTTTACACAAAACTGTCTATTCTACGTACCTCTTTTTTCCCCCAGTACCCATGAGTGTTTATTGGAAGAAGGACATGAAGTTTAATGAAATATGAACTGAGATCACTGCAGAATCACAATGCAGTGCGATGATAAATGAGAACAGCTTTACAGGAACACAAACTTTGCATTTCAATCCTCCTATATTTTATAGTTATGGCAGCAGCAATTTTGGCACTTGAAAGAGCCTCCTTTGAACAAAACATAAGAACAACGAAAGCAAAGGACAATAACTAAAACAAAGTTTATTTCGCATAATGCCAAATACATGTTTTGCTCCATCTTTGGTTCCACAAACAAATTATGAATGTGAATAGGAGTGCTGTATATCTCCCCATCTACAGCTCCCTTGTGTTACTATTTAGCTACATGCATGAAACAGATGTTCTCTCTGGTGTATGTATCTTAATAAACTGACACTTTTTTGCAAGTGGGGGAGAAGAAACTGCCTAGTCAAGAGAACTGGTTAAGTCATTGGAAACTGGAACTCAGCTAAAGCTCTGATAATTTAGACAGAATCTTGCTAAGCACTTTGTCTTGTTCAATTTTTAATTTATGAATGTGCACCCTGCTCTAAGCATGGAGCTCCCATGTAACAGCCATGATTCTTAGGGAGACCTCTCAGATCTGTACCACTGTTCCCAGATCTGGTGCAGGCTGCTTGGGAACAGGGCTTGGATCTGGCACAAGTTCCAGGTCCCAATGCTGCATCCCACACCCCACCCACCTGCCCACAGTCCTGCGCAACCTTTCCCACTACAAGATACAGATAAAAAAAGAACCACCTTCTGTCCACTCCAACCATCATCCTATGCTTAACTTTATATTTCTCAATCAAGGCCAACATCCTCAGGCACCTTCTTTCTAGACTAAAGACCAAATGATCTGATACCTGCAGTTTCATATGTCAATTAATAAACTTTTTTTTACTTTAAACAAAACAACACGTTGTGCCCCATTTCACCCCCTTCCAGTTGGAATTTCCGAAAACCGGTTCTTAGTGCACCCCTCCGTCACGAAAGCAACACCCACCCCAAATTTCATGCTTCTAGGCCCGGCGGTTTTGGCAGGGTGGTGATGAGTCAGTCACTCAGTCACTCAATCTGTCAGTGACTTTTCTTTTATATATATATATATATATATATATATATATATATATATATATATATATATATATATATATATATATATATATATATATATATATATATATATATATATATATATATAAAAAAACGTATGGCATTTCCTGGTATTAATTTTAGTAGACATTAAGTCCTCTCTCTCTCTCTCTCTCTGTGAGAGGGTGCAATCCAAATTCGTTCAACATAAGTACTGGGATAGTCCATACAGACTAAAGAATACCCACCCTGTAAGTAGTCTGTGAAACTCCTTGTTGTGGTGGGATGTAGTGTTGGCATCCAGTCTAGATGCTTTTAAAAGGGAACTGGGAAGATTTCTGGAGAAAATCTCTATCACAGTTTACATGTCATGATGGTTTTGTACAGTCTGAGTTTAGATGATCACACATATGAGGCTGTGTAGGAAATTTTGTCTGTCATTCAATTTGGCAGGTTTTTTTCTGCCCCGACTGGTGAGGGTGGGAAGGTATGGTCAGTTGGTTTCATCCATTGAAAACTGGTCACTGTGGTATCTCAGTTACAAATAAACTACAGACTTTTCTATTTACTAAGCCAACCTTTAATCTAATGCACAGCATTTTCAGCCGAATGTAGCTTCCAAAATCAGAGTGCACTTTAGATTTGATGGCACATTAGATTCTTGGAAATATAAAGTTTTTATTTTTAGTATAGGTAAGTATTTAACTGTTACTGTACTATAATAAAAATATAACATAAACCCATTGTTGTAAAAAGTCAGTTAAAAATCATAACATAAACCCATTGTCATATTATTATTGTCATAAAATGTAAAATAAAATTTTGTACTCGCTTTGCAGCTGCACATTACAATCGCCAGTAAACATTTTTTTTTTTAATCTGAAGCGTTTTAAAATTGGGGAACACATAAAATTCGACAGTGCATTAGATTCGAGTATGTACTTGTATTCAGTATACATGTTTTCATATATACATGTATTCAAGAGCTCATATACAGTATACAGTATACAGTATATATATATATATATATATATATATACACATACATGATATATACATGTATTCAGTATACATGAATTCAAGAAATCAATTACTTTCTTCACCAATGTGTAACACTCTGCTTCTTTACTAATAGAGTAAAATATAAACACTTTTCCTGGAGCCAAAAACTAGAGCTGCCCTTTTTTACAGTCCATCTTTTATTCTGAAATCAATTCAGATCAACATAGCTGGCCTTAAATGTCTGCTGCTTTTTGTAGAAAGAATCTGGTGATGTATCATCTGTAACTAACTATAAAATTTAACAGTATGCATTCAAGTGTAATAATGTATGACTTGGCTTAGGTTACAGATATAGTAAGGAGGAGGGTGCCTAACCTTGACACTCCTTATTAGACTACCATATTTCTTTTAACATGATCATCTGAGAGGGATTTCCAGCTCAGAACTGAACTGTAATTTAGCACTCGCTCTTCCCAGGCACAGTGAAGTTATTTACATTAGCAGAAACATCAGTCCATGGGGACGGATCTACTTCTTGAAATCCAAAGTGGCACAGTCAGTTTGCCTTTTCCTCCAAGGAAATATTTATTCTGTGAAAAAGAAAAAAAGAAAAACATCCTGTGCATGAGCTACTGCAAAGTTGCAAATTGGAACTATGTGACTGACAGCCCAAACCTAACATGGCACAGTTGGAGGCATAGGAGTGCCAGCACAATGTAAGCCATTATCCTATGTCAATGGCTCCACTGTATCTCAAGGGACGTTGGATGCAAGTGGGCAAGATGAAAAACAAAGCTCAGAGAAAAGCCAAACGTGGCACAGAACACACAATGGCCAGCTAGCACCTAGGATCTATCCAGCAGTCTTTTTGAGCTGGAAAGCACCTACACGCAGTTTTGGGACCTCTGCGGCCATACCAGGACCCTCTGCTGAGGGAGGCTCTCCATCTGAGGAAGGCTTGGATTGGCTGGCTCAAACTGGTGCCTTCTCTCATTCAGCTGAGATGAGGATGGGAACATGCACTTCCTCCTCCACCTCAAGGACAGCCAGACATCCCCAGACCTTTGCACCATGTTGGTCTGCTGCAGAGGGCAGTGAGAGGCAGTGGAGGAGAGTGCCTTGTAAGGGCAAACAGAGGGACTTGGCAGGGTAGGTGTGATTGAGGGGGGATGGAGAGCAGAAGGTGCAGGGGAGCCTCTCCAGCAAGGCATGTGTGTATCATCTGAAGGGACCACATCCCCTGCTCCATGCTTGGGATCCATAGGAGTGGAATCTAAGGATGTTATCCCATCCACATTTTCCTGCAAGTAAGCCCCATTGTCTAGTATGGGACTTGCTTCTAAATAGGCATGCATAGGATCATGCCCTTGAGGTCCCGTTTTGCAGCCCGCAGTGTCTTCCTGGGCAGAGTTAAAAGCCTGATTGTTGTAGTAGCTACAAGCTGCCTCTGTGCAGAGACCTTCTTGGAAACATACACACACACTCAGAGAGAGAGAGAGAGAGAGAGAGAGAGAGAGAGAGAGAGAGAGAGATGTGAGTACCAGTGAATACTAGTAGATGAGTACCAGAACCTATTTTTCCAGAAAAGTAGCACTGAATATATCTGTACTGAAAACACCAGACAGCTGAGAGCACAATCCAAATTTGCTCTGGAATAGTTAGACTGGCTTAGCCTGTGTTAAATCCAGTGCAAATTTTGGGATTGCTGCTGTGCTACCACAGTGAGGTGAGGCTTGCTCCTTCCGCAGGGTAGGAGCGCAACAACCCCAATAGGTCTAATTGGACCTAGGCCTCCACTAGAGGCCTAAGTCCGAGCAGTCGGGACTACCCAGAAGCTTCTCCCAGCTTCCCACAAACTGAGGTTTGAATCTAGCATAACTGCTGGTGAAGCCACCTGTGCCAGGATAGTGTAGCGGCCAGTTCATGGCTTGACATCCATCTCGTCAACCATCTTCTGTGTATCTCCCAGCTCTGTGGAAGCTATCTAAACTCTTCCCATGAGAAGCTTCATAAGCCGGACTCAAACTAATGACCTCAGCTTCTGCACCTGCTCAACATTATGAGATTCACGTCTACTAAACTTAGACTGTTTAATAGCCCTTTTTCCAAATGATGGGAACATCACTTGCTGGCAATAGCTTGGCCATTTTCCATTGTGCATGTCAGCTCGAATGTCTTTTTAATGTTGAGAACTCTAGCAGTAGCAACATCTACAGTGATATAAATCACCTCCATTTCTCAATTTTTCACCAGCCAATTACTCGATTTCTAGCCAATTAGCCCCAATTTTCCTATAAGTGAACTGAAGTAAACAGCTAGCCTGTTTAACAAGAATAAATAGCAGCTGTCTGTGGAGAGAAATCAGGATTGGGACCACAGCAGAGAGAGAGAAAGAGAGAGAGAGAGAGAGAGAGAGAGAGAGAGAGAGAGAGAGAGCTTTTAACCTTTTACTTAGTTCTGATAAAAAAATCACCTAGTGATTTTGTCTTGTGACCACTGAGGCCATAAGTCTCTTATTATTGTGGGTTTCACCAATCAATCAATCAATCAATCAATCAGTCAGTCAATCAAACTATCTATCTATCTATCTATCTATCTATCTATCTATCTATCTATCTGTCTGTCTGTCTGTCTGTCTGTCTGTCTACAGTATTTATATACTGCTTTTCAACTAAAAAGTTCACAAAGCGGTTTACAAAAAAATGAAAATAATAGCTAATTAATAGCTAATGGGTCCCTGTCCCAAAAGGGATCACAATCTAAAATGCAAAATACCAGCACTATACCAGCAGAACATCCTTATAGCCACATTTGTGGCTTTTTCTCAAAAAAGGATTCAGCAGTTGCTTTCAAATGGATACACTCCTTCACCCACAAAATTGATCTTTCCTACTGTTCTACTGTCAAACGAGATCAAACTAGACATGGCCTGCTTTTACTGATTTTAGGAGGGGGTTTTTGTTAGATTTTCTTTTTTAAAAGATTCTTGGCATTCTCTCCACACATCTGCCTGCTGTTTATCGTTGGAGGATATTGTCCAAAGCTGTCAGTGGATGGAAATCATCTTTCAAATCCAAAGAGAATACAAATGGGGAACGTTCCCTATAAAAGCTCTCATTTGATAATCTGTAGACATACCAATATTGCAGCTTCCATTTGCACCTCCCCATATGCATCCCCCAGCCTGGAAGATTGGAAGTTCGTTCAGCAGGATATTGTTCTATGATTTTGTTAGCAGCTCTCAAAATATTGGGAAACTCAAACAAGAAGTTTTGATCTACTCTTGCCCTAATACATTTAAACTAAAAAATTGTTTTCTCCCCTCCAGGGGTGATGTGTGTGTGTTATCCTCAACCTTGGGTCCTCTACCAGAGGCCTGGGAGTTTGAGGGATCTGTGCAGTATCTTAGCTGTTCCTAGCATTGTGCTTATCTGGATAGAGTGTGTATATATAAATTAGATTAGGTATATATATATAAATTCTATGAGTACAGCAAAGTATTCTATTGGGTTTTTACTGCCATTAGCCTGAGGATGCTTCATTGGGAATCTTTAAGTTTGTGCCAGTGTCATGCCTGAATGTAGCATTGTTTACATTAGCTGGCTCATTTTGACAGCTGATGAAATGAAAATGGCTGTCAGGGGACAACACAGGTGAAAGGAATGATCTAATAAGGAGCTAATCTTCCCAAGGATCTATAAAATAAGGAGCTAATCTTGCCAATTTTCAGCTTCTGCTCCACATGGAATTACCCTAGTCATGTGCACGCTTCTTCCTATGGGACAAAGCAGAATGATTTGATGTTCAGAATGACACCAAGTGCTCAAGGGTTGTGTAAATGTTACACCAAGAATGGTTTCAGTTTCATGCCACCTTTAAGATTGGCACCAAAAAGGAAATGTACCAATTCTTCAATACTTGGTTCCTGTTTAGCATCAGGAAAAATAAATGTAGAAGGTATTTTTTTCCCAAAAAATATCTTGCTCAGTTAGCAATGAAGTTCTGCTTTGGTGAATATCTTCTGTCATTGAGAATTTTTTGAAACTCAGCAGAGAAAAGTGTCACTGATACAATATCAGCACTAGCCTTTACTTCTGCCGAGCATGGCTCATGGCATGCTTTACATTCCATGTCAGGAACTTGTCCTTCTTGAGCTGCCTCCTTCTTCAAATTGTGAAACAAAGAAACAGCTTTTTCCTGGACAGGGTGAAAGCAGTGTTCAGAAACTTTTTAGCATCAGGACTTTCTTTTAAAATTACACTCTGTCAGCAGGTTTACCAAACTTTAAAAAGAAAAAAAGTTCTATTTATCAATAATAACCAGTTTGTGTTGTGTTTTTTAAATTAAAAAAAAAAAACCTGCAAAGGTTCATCAGGTCCAGACCCACCCGGGGGTCCTGACCCACTTTGGCCACATGTGGTAAAGAAAATCATATGTAATATCCATTGATGCAATAGATGCTACAATGTTTTAAATGCCTTGTATGATTACAGCCAGCTCCAGGTGATTGGATTTTAACAGTCTAATTCCACCTGCAGAGAGATTGAACTCATCAGAGTGTTTGCTTGCCTCCAGAGGCTTGTCTCACTTGAAATAGCACCAAGTAATCAAGGAACACAGGAAAGCCAGTGTAGCCTTCAAGCCAAGAGATGAAATACTCGATCACTTGTTTCACCTTTAAAAGGTTTACTAAGGTTCAGGTAGGAGTGCCCTCTGTACTTGTGATCCCAAACCATTTTGAATTTCAAATGTACCTGATAATATAGTGTTGTCGTGTTGTTGATGGTATCAGTTTACTGTTGCAGTTTTGCTGGGTGTTTGATATTAATATAGGATGTTATCCATGAATATTTGTTAAGCACTAAATCCCATTATACAACAGCTATCAAATACTGGCAGATATTCATTACTGTTATCAGATATCAAATGCTGTCAAATTTTAAAGACTGAATTCACATACCACTGGATATAAAATATGGATAGAAAGTACACGGCAAATCGTAGAAAGTTTAGAGAATATTTTAGAGAAAGTTTAGAGAATGTAAGTGTTCAACTGCAAAACTGAAAAATGGGTAGCACTACCCTAAACTTCACTGGATAAGCACAGCATGCATTGTATCCAACCTAGTTCTGGAGCAGGTTGGAGGTCTCCTTCTACCCCAATATTTTTATTGGATAAAATATTTTTATATATTTTATACAGGGGATGTTTTTTCTCCTCCTTAAGTTGCACCTCAGCCTGATCCAATAGCAGCATGAGTTCAAGCAGTCCTGACTAATGACAGCAGATCCAGAACAGGGGTTAGGCTACGGTTGCCAAATGTCCTGAAAAACAGAGACAATCCTGATTTGGGGGGATTGTGTTCACATACTGGCAAATAGGACAGAGGGTCCTGTCCCAATTTTGTGGAAGAGTATTATGGAAACCCTAGGTTAGGCAAACAATTATTCTGCAATTTTTTACCCTCTCTGGTTTGATCAACTCCCTTTCTGCCCTCACCTACACCAAATGCTACCTCCTCACCACCATTCAACCCTCCTGATACATTTCCATTGCACAATTATTACCACTGTGGTTAGCTGCTCTTTGGAATGCAACGTTGGTATGGTATTTATATGGTTCCTCCCTGCCAGGAAAAAATTACATATCATAGCATTTAAACATGAAATAGAATTTAAAATACCATACATGGTTTATAAATAAAATCCACAGCAATTAAAAATACAATCCTATAAAATGATTGTTGCTATCCCCAGAAAAGTGATAGGAGAAGAACTGATAATATGCATGAAATTCTGAAAGTGGTGATTGCCTATTCCTTATATTGAGGTATGTACTACTTATATTGATCATACACCTCAATTCTACCCTTTAAGGAAGCTGAACAAATGGAAAGGTATCCATCAAAATCTGACAAGAGGCTACCAGTGGTGGATGCAAGTGATTTTAGTTGCAAACTGTTTTGCAGTTTCACCATACCTAATGATCAGCTCTTCCACCTGCTTTTCTCAAGGAGAAAAGAAAATATATTTGCCATTAAACCAGAACAGACCCTAAAATGGCCTTAATCTTATGTTCAGTTCACTTACTTATAAGATCTCCTTCACTGACACTCCAGTTGTCATTCCTTCTGCTTTATCACTCTCTGTGCCAATGAAAACAAGGGAGATGCTTGAACTTGAAGGAAAGGGAGAGAGGATGTTTGACAGAAATCATATCTCCTGCCAGGGTCATCCCTGTCTGCCACAGATCATTCACAGTATCAACAGAATTGCCAACTGTTCTCATGAAAACCCCTCCAGAACCATCAGAAAACTGTCTGGTTTTCTGATCAGTTTCTAAGGATGAATAATCCTAACTGGATCCCTCCTGCAGCAGAAAAGAAAAGTGTGATCCTAACCATGCTTGGCAAATGAATTGTGTCAATTTACAAAGAAACATGTCAATAGAAATGAAGAACATCAAGTAACTTGATATCTGTGTTGAGAAAGTAATAGCTCAGTCCTATCCTTTATTTTAAAAATGCTTTATTCCTTTAAAAAAATTTAAAAAATTACATATTTTATGTGTATTAGATGTTTTCTTATATACATTACATGCAAACATGTATTACAGTTACATATTAAAAAGAAAGAAGAGGGGGAATGGCTATGTACCAGTACGTGATCAAGATATTGACAATTAGTATAGAGTGGTGCCCAAATATCAGTAACATGAAAGAGATTTATGCAATCCTAAAGACACTTTTCTGGGAGTAAGACCCATTGAACACAATGGGGCTTACTTTTGAGTAGACAGGGTTAGGATTGTGCTTTGTTCAGCTGCTCCAAAAAGCTGGTGTGATGCACTTAACCTGCAGTGCATCACACCAGGTTGGACATCAAGAAGAAATTATCAATCTTAAGAAAATAACTGCAGAACTGATTACTGTAAGAAATGGTAGGTTGTTCCTATATGGAAGGTTTCAAAAGAATCCAGACAGGCATCATTTGAAGAGGCTGTAGAGAGGATTTTTGTGATTCAAACAGGTTGTTGGACCAGATGGCATTGAAGGCACCTTTTGCTTCTGATATTACTTCCACCTCCAGATCATTCTGCACACCCAGTTGAAAAAAGGAAGCCAAGTGAACGTGTCGTCTAAAACTTGCATGGCACCTGATTGGAACTGGAATAGGACTGTAGCTGACCAGTCACAAAAGAACCATTTTTTTTCTGTGATGTGAACACTCTGATAAATCTCTTTTGCATGAAGTGATCAGTAATAGTGCACAACCACATTACATTACAGATTCTTGCATTTTCTCAGAAGCTGCAACACATGTGACTTTGAAGAATGTGTTGGCGTTGCTGAGTTTAAAGCCATGTTTGTAAAACAATCAATTGATTGATCAAAAGAAAGGCAAGTCAACATCAGTCTTTGATGATTCCCAAATTATTCTCAACAAAACTGTAATTGTGACATACCTGATAGTAGTGATGTCACTAGGAAGGTGCGGGGGGTATAGACTACACCAGATGACACATGTAGTATTGACTCATGACAGGTGATGTCATGTAATATTGACCAAAATCTTTTTAAGATCTTGGTACTTTTCAATAATACCGTCATGTTATATATTATTGATATATT
Source organism: Cryptoblepharus egeriae (assembly GCA_030015325.1). Classification (NCBI taxonomy): domain Eukaryota; kingdom Metazoa; phylum Chordata; class Lepidosauria; order Squamata; family Scincidae; genus Cryptoblepharus; species Cryptoblepharus egeriae. Next base: position 53,652,786 of record JAREYC010000007.1, on the reverse strand, counting down.
AATTTCATGTAGGAGGCAATGGAATAAACTGTATTGAAATATTTCTATGCTATCAACCATTATAGCAACAAAACAAAGTAGTGGGGCAATGGTGTATCATCTTCTTTAGCCACCACCGGGGCATCTTAATGGGAGTAGGTCAATCATGGGGGTGATGTTCTGGCCTCACACTGGCTGATGCAAAGCCTGGTGATAGTAGTGTGTTCATACTGCCATAGAACTGTTGAAACATTTTCAAAAAATACACAGTCACTAGCCAGAGTAACTACGGGAGCATGTAAGAGCCTTTACATGCACTTGTAGTGCATGTACTGTACCACCTAGTGAAAACCTATGGGAAATTCATAATGGAATCCAGAGTAAGTTGTTCTTACACCAGAGCAAGGACTCTCCATAGTTACTCTGGATTTTGCCGTAGGTTGCATTGATAAAGGTTGTTATTAGTGATTGCCGTGTAATGAAGAACACTTTATTAAAAGTCAGCCAAATAATGAGGATTCCAGCCAACATTTCAGCAAATTATTGCAAAGAAGGAATAGAGGAAATGGCCATTGTTCTGGGCCATAAATTGCAGCCACCTCTGGTTCTCCTCCATATCTAGTGTTTGTAGTTTTGCAATTAGGAAGAAACTTGTCAGCAGTACAATGAAAGTGCAATGAATGACACTGGGGGAAAGTCTCACAGAATAGTAACTGCCATCAGTCGCAGAAGCAACAAAGCAATTGTTGCAAATGCTTAAAAATTTTCAAACCATTTGGCAGCTTAATCTGTCTGAACAGTCGGGCATAAAATCTGTTATATCTGTGATGTTCGCTTTGATTTACACTCAAGTGGTTATTTGGCTTTTGCTGTGGTACAAACAAAAGCTGTCTTGCTCCAACAAAATGAAGTGCTAATGAGGATTTGTTTGAATTTGTTTGAATCCTTTTAATAGATTGTGATGGTCGTAAGACAAGTACACATGCAGTGTGTTTGTGGAAGAGGGGAGAGATCGACACAGTCTTTCTAGCAAGCCAGTATGAAATCATTTAGGAAATCACGCTGTCTTACTAGATAGATCACACATTAGGATTATTTTTCTATTTCAGTGTTAAAGAACAGTTGAGCTGCTAATTGGCAGTCAACCCAGTTCCTTTAGGTGTAATACTGACACTTGAGGTGCTGCAACTCAAGCAATCTTCTCTAGTAAGGTCAAGAAGGACCATGCTATTCTGCACAACTTGCTCTTAAAAAGTCTTACAGCCCCTCGCTATCTTGCAATGTGCTGCAGCTATGATTACAGATTATGTCTTTAATATAGCATCAGAAAGGTTTACCCAATTAAAGCATTTTTAAAAATCTGAGCTCTCAGTGTCCTTGGTATACATATGGACAGTGAAGATCCTGGCCCTCGTACCGCTCTGGTGTCAACAATTTGCTGTCCCCACCAGCAGACCTGCTGCCCCCTTCCAATGTGGGAGGGTTCACCCCTTGAAACTGAAAACTGGACTTATGAAACTATTTTTCAGTCCTCTGAGGTCTTTACAAAGACCTTTTAGGTTTTCTTTCAGTCTGAATGGTGCAAATGGGAACACCATGGGAAGGATGGATGGTGGCATGAAACTGTCCCCAGCCTGGCAGCTGGGCATGTGTCCCCCTTGCCCCCTCTCAGGTATACCACTGCAAATGGAGTGATTATCTGTTTAATTAACAATTAAAGAATATGGCTTTGGATCCACTACCGAGTGGAAAAAGAATCACCCAGGTTAGCAAAAACCGTTTGTTGACCTACCCTACAATCCAGAATAACTACGGGAAGACGTAGGAGGCACTTACTCTAGTTTCCCATAGGTGGCACCGTAACTATGTCAGTGTAAAAGATTCCATAGTTACTCTGGATTGTAGCCCTATTCCTATCATGGGCCAAACTTCCTAGATTTCGGAGTGAATGTTTTCGGCTTGTCTCCTTTATCACATATATAAATATTCCCTATTGTGAAATGGTTTGTGAAACTATTTCATATTTCTCTCCTATTGTGAAAATAGTTTGAGTGGTGTACAAACTGTATACAAAATTTTCTGTTAATGGCAATATTAACAGGCCAGTCCTAATTAATTTTCCAGCACTGATGCAGCTGAGCCAATGATGTATGTGCTAAATCTTGCAGTGTATGGGGTTGTGCAGTGTGTGCGGTGTACTGAATCCTTAGACTACATTGTGACTACATCAGCTGTTGAAAAGTTGGTTAGAATTAGGCTGTGAGTGTTGTGGATCAACATCTGAAAATTTTGGGAAATGAATTTCCTATCTGGAAATGAATTTCAAAGTGTGGTCTGAGTAACCTGGTCGTTGGACACTTATTCTCCAAAGTTCAACTGTATCTCAAAGTTCATTGAGAAGGACCATCATGGAGGACAAAGGCAGCTTGATCAATTCTTTCTTTAGATTCATAACTGTTGATGTTATCCTCATGGAAGTGTGCTCTGCCGCTTCATGTGGGATTACAGGCCAAATAGGACTATGGTAATTGAGTGTGAAGTAACTTCTATTTCTAGAATATGTTCCACCATCTTCAACATTACAAATTGTTTCTATGGCAAATGGGTTTCTTCAACGAGTAAATCAATGTGGAATAACTTCCTGGGGACTGGAAGTCTTGAAAGCCACTGAAGCTAAAAAAAAAACACTTTCCTGTCTACGCTGATCCTCTTACAGGTGTTTTTATTTCCTAAATGAAATCTAGGTGTATCTGGTCTCCTAAACAAGAAGTAACTGCTGACTGTGTCATTGCCAGTTATTTCTGATGGTACTTTGAATTTGTGAATCCATGTACAATGGTACAGCAGAGGCCAAATGTTGAGAAACACTGGCAGAACTCCAGTAAAACTGGATACAAATAAGATTTATACAGTGCGTACATCAGGCCTTTATCCCATCCTACAGAATGCAGGGAGAACTGAAACTTTGTTTTAGCAAGTGTCCATAAACTATAGTAGAACTAGTAAGAGCTAGAGAGAATATAACTGATTAAACAGTCAAACGTTACACATGTTTCGGAACCAATCTCAGGCATGTGTGCTTCTGAATGAATGAGCAGTTCCAGCTCATATCCTCTGAAGACTTAAAATTAGTTTTTCCTTTGTTATTTTGCTTTCCTTCAGTATTTTGCTACTCGGATGCAATACAATTTGAAAATTCAGTAGTTCATTGAAAATATCTGCCTCTGCAATACCATACACCTGTTAAAATAATAATAAACAATGAAATGGATGACTGCACCACAGTGCACAAGACATACCTAAAGGTCCATATTGCACATTGTGGGATATGAACTCATTCAAATGTGAATGGCTTTCAGAGACAAATTCACCAGGTGCAAACAATGCTATGAATAATTTGAGGCAGGACAAAATGAATCGGTGAGGCAGGTGTTAAAGAAACGCTTGGAGAGAAAAGCTAAATGCAGGGAAAGGGTTGCTTTGCATTACTGTGAAAAGGTGAAACTTGGTTCTGAGAAGGAAGATAGAAAATGGGGCACGGGAAGATATGGTTTCACAGGTTGATGATTTATAGCCAAATCCCATACGTGTCTACTCAAACACATCCATTTACGTTTCATTGTATTTACTCCTGAGTGTATAGATTGCAGCCTACCTAGGAATAGGCTCCATTGATTTCAGAGAGACTTACTTCTAAGTAGACACTCATAAGCCTTCTGACATGCATCTCATGAGTCTAAGAACCCCAACCTCTGGATCCTTAACGGCCATGGAAGTGGGAAAGCAGCAATATGATCCCCCATATTGTGCTGCTAACAACAGCGTGGCTGCTACAAAGTCCAGGAGTTGCAGAGAGCCCTGCACAGCCCTTGGCAGGGCTCCCCAAGTCTTAGACTATTGAAAAAAGCAATTGCAAACTACTTCCAGTTTTGTGATAGCAAACTGGAAGTTGCTTGTGATCAGTTTTTTTAATATTCTCACCCCCAAATCCAGAGAAACTATGGGAGCACATAAGAGACTTTACGCGCACCCGTAGTTACTGCACCACCTAGTGAAAACCTATGGGAAATTCATATTGGAATCCAGAGTAAGTTGTTCTTACACCGGAGCAAGGACTCCCTATAGTTACTCTGCATTTTGCCTTTAGTTTAATGGGGTCCTGCGGAGGGATTTGTGGGGCTCCCCACAATTGCCAGATTTTGCACCAACTCTCTGAGTAAAAATAGCACTGTTAAGGATAAAAATTTGAGGGATCACATTGCTGCCTTCCCCCTTGTCCCCCTTTTTTCCTGAGATAGTTGAGAACCTCTGGTCTAGGTTCTTGGTCAACTAAAAGAAGACAGAAAGAATGAGGAAGGGAAACAAATTAAAATCAAGGACTGTAACACATCTCCATTGCATATTTTATTTGTAGGGCAGCCAAGCACTATGCAGGCATTAAATTATTAACTAATTGAGATACTGAGCCAGCCTCTTGACTTGTGAAACTCAACTTTTAAACACAGAAAAGAAATAATGGGTAAAAAATGGTGCTATGAAATTGACATAGAAGATTTTAGAAACAGACAACTGAACAAACATGCAAGTCCACTGAGATTTTTGAGAGGTTCTCCTGGTATGAAAATGGCACCTGAGATGCCCATTTAAAGGAAGGCGAAAGTTGGTAAAGCATAGACATCCTCTGTAAGTTAACACCTATTGCTGAAGGTTTCTCTCATATGTCAAAGCTAATTTGAAATGTTTTTGTTACAGAAGATAGCTTTAATATTCTCTTTTTTCCCCTTTGAGATTATGTGCTCAATCTTCTGGATTAGATCTCCTGGGGTGATGAACAAGTCAGCATGACTATGTATGCCAGCTGTCTTTTAAAAATAAAAATCTGGGTGTTGACCAGACAGCAATGAAAAAAGTATTAAAAAAACTAATTAGAAAAGTCAAGACAGAAGTTGGAATCAATACATTATGTAAATGCTTAGAGTCACATTGTGTCTTAAATTAACTTTTCAACACTCGCAGCTTCCAAGTACTAACAGCATGACTTTCCAAGTTCTTAAATTATGAGTGGCCATGACTTTGGTTTCTTTCATACCATATTAAGACCAGAACCAGTGTCATGTGTCAAATATGGGATTCTCATGCATTTCCCACCATCATCCAATGCAGATATAAATATGTATCTTGGGGAGGTGGGGAGAGTAGCAAGTGGTCCGCTCCATCCTCCTCGATGTCCTTCTAGCAGTTTTAGCTTAACCTGATTTTGAGACCAGCTGTCCTACTCAAATGAGGAAAAGCTGCTGGGAACAAAATTTGCAAAGGAAAAGTAGCATGTGGTGAAAAGTTAAGAACCTCCTCTCAGCTGCCTTCAATTCCCTCACAAGTGGCCTCCAAAACCATATTTGTGCACTCATGGAGAAGGGAGTCAGAGCCTGTGTTGGCTGCTTAACCATTCATTCTAGCCGACGGTACCTCAATAACATCCAACCATTTTAGAGTAACCCATTTTCTATTTTGTTTTGAAGAACGAGACAAGGCAATGGCGAGACCTATAGCAGCGTTTCACAAAACGTTGTGATTTTTCACCACAATGAACTTCTATGTGTCTATTTAAAGCAGATAATAACATGCTGACTTGTTTTTAAATGCAGCTCAGTTCCTTTGTATCCCAAATACAGTACTGAATTTCTTCCAAGTGGGGATTCCATTGGATTCGTTATTATCCATTTTCAGTTGGAGCTGAAGCCTACAGCTTCAGATGACTCCCTTTCCTCTCTTGGAATCTGTCAGGAGGTAAGCTCCAGCTTTAAGACATTTCCTGTTTTTCGTCTCTAAAGATTCCTGAGCTTTCATGGTTATCAATTAAACAGTCTCATTAGCTATGACTCAATCTACCAGCTGGATTTTTAACTGCTGGACAGAGGTCTGGAAAATAAGAAAAGCTTTTCAAATATCGTCCCCATTCATCTGGAAAAACATTCAATTTACCAATCTCCAGCTACTTGTTCTCTGTTTGTTGCCTTGGGAAGCTCCAAAGGATAATAATCTCCCCTGACAATTTGAAGTCCTGGGTTCATTGTAATTCTCTGATTGACCTGGAATAGTGAGAAACATAGCATCACAATTTTCTGTGGGAATAACACATTGCATGCGAGATATTAAATAGTCTTAATGGCATCAGGAAGTATGACGAGCACAATCCCCTAGGAGAAAAAGTTCAAAGAAAAAGCAAACATGTAAAGTCAGACTATCCGAAACTTCAAGCAAATCCAGCATTTCTGTTCAGTATTGTAGGATGGGGGAAACGGTAATAAGCATAGATCATGTGTGTTTCCATTGGACAACAGTTTTTAGAAATAACGAATTACACTGCTGGATCAGATCAAGGTTAAACCACCGTTTAATATTTTTTTCCAACAGTGACCAGTTAGGGTGGAACAAGATGTAGATGTTATCATTCTATGAGCCCATTCCTCCCGTAGGATAGGAATGTTGCTCCATTAGAAATTACCTTCCAGCAGCAAAGCATGTTTTACAAAAGACATTTTGTAAAATTCAGCACAGCATGGCTACTGCAGCAAGAAAGGAGTAGCCATAGCTGTGCCAGTCACTCCAGTAAGTCAGCATAGGGGACAAGCAAGGTAGGCTGTGTTAAAAAGTGGTTTTGAGGCTACAAAGTGTATCAGTGGCAGCAGCTCCAACTATATCCTATCCCTCTTCCCTGCCTCAATCCATCTTCCCAGGTCCACTCGATCCTTCACCAGCAAAATCACTGGCATGGGTCCAAGTGGAGCCAATTGGGCATTACAGTGGTATCATGGTGGTTTGTATCACCCAGTGCAAAAAGTCAGCATGTCACACTTGTGATGGACTTCCCCTCATGCTGTAGGTGAGACAACACCCCAAGTGGTAGGTATGATGATGTACCCTCTCCCCTTTACCACTGGTTTTTTGGCTATACATTTTCATAGAATCAAGACATTTCACTGTGGTTTGTTTCATTGCATTGTGCATGAAATTACACCTCAATTGATATATAACATGATGGTTATGGAGTAAAGAATAATCCTTGGAATTAGAATGAGAATAACTAACAGATGCAGGTAATGAACTACAGAGAATATAGAAAACTCTTTTGTTTCTGCAATCTGTTTACACTACTTAATGATGATTAGATTCTTCCATCCTTCTTACTGCAACATCATACTACACACTAAAGAACATTATACGAGTGTTAAAAACATCTTTTGTTTTCATACACAATCCTCTTGTTTTTTTATAGTTCAGTTTTCTTGATTAAATAAATCTGGAAAAAATTACGGCTTTTAGATTGAGACAAGTTTCAACATTTGGTATCGTATTTTGAAATTCTACTATAATGTCTGTGCAGCAGTTAGTCCATAACTCAATTCATAAATATTCTGTTTTTTGTTTTCATATTTGTCAGACACTTGGCAAAGCTGACATTGGGCTGTTTGATTTCATTTCATAGCCCCATCTCTTCTCTTCCTTGCATAAATCTGCTTTTTGAGTGTGAAGAGTAAAAAAAAAACCAAAAATTGGCATGTAAAATTAGCTTATTGGTGAACCACTGCAGTCAACCCTGTGAGTCAATGCAACTACTTATGAGCCAGTGCAGAGCCTGCATACGCCTCTTGGCACCACATTCAGAAATGGCACCAACTGGTCTAGGACTTGCTCCTGAGGAGACCCCCTCAGATCACACTGAACAAGGAACAGCTGTGGTGTCTGCCTTATAAGAAAGCCCAGAAGTTCCTGACAACCAGTTACAGCTGCAGTTCCTCTAGCGGAGGGTGGATGATTGAAGTGGCCTGCTGTATCCCCAGGTTGGTGGGCTGCCGTAGTTGTTCCATATCCTGAGGTTGAGAGGCAGGGGTTGCACCTAGGATGGCCAAGAACTCAGATTTTTGGTCAGCCCTGCCATTCTTACTCAGGCCTTATCATGGACCCCTATGGGTCTACTCATTACTATACCTGCTCCTGATGTGGTATAACTCTGAGGGCTGGAAGAGGGCATTTCTGCCTTGGAAACAGGCTCTGGATACAGAGTAACTGCCCTGCCTTAGGCAATGCTAAACATGCCCTCAACATGCCTCTCCTGAACTGCTTAGGGCAGAGCAGTTAGGGCAGAGCAGGTCCACCTCTCTTAGGGCACCCTATGTTGCCTTGCTCTGCCCTAAGCCTCTTCCAGAGTAACTGGGATGGAGCATCTTGCAGTTGCTCCAGCCTAGTGATAGACAGGGCACCCTAAGGCCTCTTATGTGCAAGGAATAGTTGCTCTGGATTGGGCTGTTAGAAGGGTGCAATCCAGAGTAACTATGGGGAGTCCATGCTCCAGTGTAAGAACAATTTACTCTGGATTGCAATATGAATTTCCCATAGTTTTCACTAGGTTGTGTACTAACTTCGGTACACAAGAGACTAATGTCTCTTACGTGCTCCCGTAGTTACTCTGGATTGTAAGGTTAGAATGAAATCACACTCAACTGCTATACTCACCAGTGGTCTTAAAAGGGTGCTGCTTCCTGACCTATTTTGCCCAGTGTATTTCCTAAGGCTCATGCTCATATATGTTGCTCTGACCGACTTGGAAAATGGGTTTGGTGTCATTGTTGCCTTCATTTTGTGGAATTACATATGGTTTACCCCAGTGGTGGGCACCAGCAGGTTCGCACCTACTCTATAGAACCGGTTCTTAACAAGAGATAGTACATATAAAGTTTAAAAATAGCCATTTAAAAGTGGCTGCCAGATGGACAGAGAACCGGTTCTTAATTTCTTTGAAGCCCATCACTGGTTTACCCTGAAAAAATAAGGCTGTAGTCCTAACCGCCACTTAGGCCGGCATAAACCCCAGCAGAAGTCCCATGCTGGTCTGGGATTGTTACAAAAGTGCCATAAGACACTTTGTGCCACTCCTGTTAGGCCAGTGCACAGACACACGCTTGCCTCCCTGCATCACCATTGGAACAGGAAGATCAATAAGTTGTTAGGATTGGACCCTCAGTTACACATTGCATGTCACAGCCTACCTTGAGTGTTCAAAGCTGGAACAAACCTGCTATATTGTTGACTGAGATAAAGCTTCTTAATCTTGTTTTTTCAGTTGATTATTATATGAAGATAGATTGGCTGTTTGTGGTTTGGAATTCAGAATGGAAGTTTACCCATCCTCACCAATCTGATTTAACAGATGTTGAAGCATTTGACATTTTTTCTACATCCTCACAATTTCAGATGACTTTGAAATTGACAGTGGGGTCCGCACCTCTGTGACATTTGAACATTTCAAATCTCTCAATGTAATTTCAAAGAGACTTCTGTTCCCCCCTATGTTTGGAATAGCAGGCGACCTTTTAAATTTAAGCTCAAGTTGTTTTGTGATGGCAGTGGCACGATACAACAGTATCTATTAACATCTTTTTATGTTAGAGGATCCCCAGGAAGATAGCAATTTCCCTTTCTTCAGCGAAAAAGTCTTTAAGGGAAGCATTTTGTGTGTGAGTGTGTGTGTGTGTGTGTGTGTGTGTGTGTGTCATGGCCTCAGGGGATATAGTGAAAAAGAAAAAGGCCAGTTGACACACACAGAGAACTCTTACTGGGTTGATTCAGAAGTGTCCTAATTAAATACAACATATTATTCCAAAACAGGAGTCTTCACTTCCTTCTCCTGTCTGTGCATCATTCTTATGTTTGATTTGGGTTGACAGCAGAAACAAGTGTCAGTCTTTCCCCCTCCCCTTTTGAAACATTTTAATTAAGCTATCAGGCACACTTATTCAATATTGTTGTCTCATTTTATTAGTCTTGTACTTTAGACTTTAGTCTTTAGACTAGTTCTTAAACCATCTCAAAGAGGTGGTTTATCACTTTGGCTTGATAGATAGATAGATAGATAGATAGATAGATAGATAGATAGATAGATAGATAGATAGATAGATAGATAGATAGATAGATAGATAGATAGATAGATAGATAGATAGATAGATAGATAGATAGATAGATAGATAATCTTTGGTTTTATAATATGGCAGCACATTGACAGCAGGTCTGATGTCTGAGTGAAGAGTTAAACAAAGCAAAACAAGTAAAGACCTGGATAATGCTTGGATGGGAGACTGAAAGTTGATAAAGCTGTCATGAGACAACAGGGCCAGAGGTTTACAGCTTGACTGACTTGAAACCTTCTCCTGGAAGCTTGGATGGCATTTCCTGATGTAAGATGTGATGATGACCATGCGGTAATGGAGCCCACGAGCTGCCTGTAAAAAAAATTACAGTACCTACTTCACATAGCTATTGTGAGGATAAAAAACTATGTAAGCCGCTTCAGGCATTTGTGTTAGTATGGGAAAGGCAGGGTACAAATGAATGAATGAATGAATGAATGAATGAATGAATGAATAATAAATAAATAAATAAATAAATAAATATTTTATTTATTTTCTAAATCCCATTCAGAAGCAAATAAGTAAAAATATCATTTTAAAAAGAATATCAGGAAAGATTATTTATTTATCTGAAGGCAGAACAGAAGGATCTTTAAGATTTATTGTTAGGTTTCCCCATCCAGAAGGGCAGGTGACATTTCCTGCAACACTGACTTTAATTCATAATCCCCTTTTGGCAAGGCAAGAAAAATTACAATTTGAACGATTTTCACAGTTTCGCGCTCTGCTGGGATGAAACGCAGTGGAGAGGCCTCACTTCAGCTGAGCCAGAGAAAACCTCCCATTGCCAATATCTCTTTTGTGTTTCAAAGTTGGCCTCTCGGTGCAGATTGGATTCACACCATTTAAAAATAAATCCGTTGTCTGGAAAGCGGAAGATTCAGCTATGTTGTCATGGCATTGGTATTTCCATTTTGATGCTTGCAGATAGCTTAATCTCCAATGTGAGTAACAGAGTAACATCACGAAAAAGAAGTTTTTCTTAAAAGAAAGGTTGGGAAGAGATGATACAGAACCTCTAATAGCGTTACTGGAAGAGTTTGGCCAATGCCTTTTATTGATGCAATTAAAAATATATTTATGTGGAATCAACTGCGTACAGTCAAGGATTTATTTTATGGTTTGATAGAAGATCAATATATACTCCATAGCTGAATGCATGTGAGTACATTAAAACTACATTAAGTTTGGCTTCTAACATAAAATTAATAGAGCTATAAACATTCAGCAGTGGCTGAAACTACATTAGCCTTTACTACGCCCTAATGTGGCAAAACCACACAATTGCATTTCCCATCAGCATTAAAACATCTTGAATACTAGGATGCCTTGTTTCCCTTTTTTATTTTCAGCAACTCGGGATTCCTGACTTAAAGAGTCGAGGCAAAGTGGAGTGGTATCCACATCCCTTGATACCAGCTCATCCCAGTGCTTATATGTACTGGAAATACACATGGTGTGGAAGTGGAATTGTAAGCTCCAGTCTGACTAGGAACAGCATTTTCATTGAACAGTGGTCATATTTCTGGCAACCATTGAGGACTGCAGCTTTAAGAATATTCTTTGGAATTGTGCATATAGAAGGCATTTTGTGTTTTCTTGAAACTTCTGTTTGTTAATGGGGACAAATTGTATCGTTCATGTTGTATTTAAAAAATGCACCGTTTTTCTTCTTGTGTTTATTTTATAGATTTAAACGAAGCATTCCTTAATGCAAAAGCTGACATGATTTTAAGTGGGGCACAGCTATTACTACTTACCAGTGTAATTATTTGAAGAGCAAAAAAGATAAATTATACATTTGTGCAGGAGACCTTTTTCATTAGTGCTCAATTTAAAAACATAATTGACATAACTTCTGATATTAATGCAGTTTTATTATGAAATCATTCATGTAGTACTCTGAGATTTTAAAATAATGAATCAATCAAGCTTCGTAATGTAGACTTTTAAAAGTATATTATTAATGGACAGAAAAAACCAATTAAAATCTCCCTTCAGACATTAAAAGCATATCTCCATGCAAAATAAATGGTTTTTAATAAGCTACATCTGTCATTTAAATACTTTCAAACATGTAGCAACAATTAAATACTCCCAACATGCAGCAACAACAAAAACATATAACCTTAAGTGCATGTATTAGTTGCAAGACATCAAACTTGTATGAGCTCCTTTTCAGGGGCTGACGTGAAAACTGGTTTTGTCCTCTACTCCTTTACATGTGTTAGTGTGTATGTACGCTTGCACACATGCACACACAACACGCACACACAAACACCTTCATTCCATGACTAGAGGCTGAATAAGAGCGAATGAAGTGGCTTAGAGGAATTGTAAAGAATGCTGATTTTTAATTTTTTCAGCTCATGGCACAGTGACAAATCATTAAATTCTCGTCACACTATCACCTTTTTGACCCTAGTTTTTTGCCTAGCACTACACGAGGCTGCTTGGATTTGCGCCAACAGTTTCTGAGTAACCTCATAAGGCTGGCTGGGGTGTGACATGAGGCAAGGGAGAAAATATTAGTTGCACTCCAGCCAGAACCTACCTAGTCCTGGATACAGTGCAGGCCACTCAGCCTTCTGTTTCCAGTGCCAAATTAGGATTGGGCTGTCAATGGACTTAGCTGAACCAATTCCTCTCACCTTCAGCTACACTATTAGGATTATATGTACTTTGAGCATGCCGAAAACACTCTATGAATGCCAAGTATGGTCATTAACACCTCCCCCAGCACTACTCCTCATCTGATTTTAGCTCTCTGATGGCTGCTTTGAAGTTCAAACAAATATAAAGGCGTTCCATTCAAAGATCTCCCAGTGCCTTGCGTACTTTGACCCTTCAATATGGTTTTGAATTACAAAGCTAAAAACTGTGAGTTTTAATGTTGATGAGTAGTGGTTTTAAAAATGAACCATCTTTTATAACTGATTGGTTTTGTTGTTATTATTCGTATGCCATTCATGAGGGAAAAATCCTCTTCACTTTTCTCCAATTAAATTTAAAAAAAAAATTTAAGCAGGCAGACTTACAAAGGAAATCTAAGCATGTCTGCTCAGAAGTAAGTCCCATTGAGTTCAATAGTACTTACTCCCAGGAAAGTGTAGTTAAGACTGCAGTCTTAGGGTGCAATCCTAACCAATTTAGGCCAGCCTAACTCAACTGGCATTTCTTCCCATGATGGTATTGGCCTTATCTATCTATCTATCTATCTATCTATCTATCTATCTATCTATCTATCTATCTATCTATCTATCTATCTATCTATCTATCTATCTATCTATCTATCCATCCATCTATCTATCCATCCATCTATCCATCCATCCATCCATCCATCCATCCATCCATCCATCCATCCATCCACCTACCTACCTACCTACCTACCTACCGCTTTTCAACTAACAAGTTCACAAAGCGGTTTACAAAGAAAATGGAAAAATAATAATAGCTAATTAAAAGCTAATGGGTCCCTGTCCCAAAAGGGCTCACCATCTAAAATGCAAAAAAGAACACCAGCAGAAGCCACTAGAACAGACATTGCTGGGGTGTGTAGGGCCAGTTACTCTCCCCCTGCTAAATAAAAGAGGAGCACCCACTTGAAAGAGTGCCTCTTGCTTACTCCCCCTCCCCAAAAAAGAGTGGCACCTTATGACACTTTTGTGACACCCCCAGGTCAGTACAGGACTTAGACCAGGCTTGCCTGGCCTGAGTGGAGGCTAAGATTGCTGGGTTCTGTACATATACTGTATAGTATCCTAGCAAAAAGTGTACCCATGTTGCGGGAGTAAAATTCTCCTGTACACCATCCCTCCACAGCACATTAATCCCCCATGCACATCAACTCCCATGCGCATCATCTCCCCATGCGCATCATCTCCCCATGTGCATCAACCTCCCATGCACATCAACCTCCATGCGCATCATCTCCCCATGAGATGCATCAATTGTGCATCAACTCCCCCATGAGATGCATCCCCCATGAGATGCAATTGTGCATCATCTCCCCCATGAGATGCATCAATTGTGCATCAATTCCCATGCGCATCATCTCCCCATGTGCATCAACCTCCCATGCACATCAACCTCCATGCGCATCATCTCCCCATGAGATGCATCAATTGTGCATCAACTCCCCCATGAGATGCATCCCCCATGAGATGCAATTGTGCATCATCTCCCCCATGAGATGCATCAATTGTGCATCAATTCCCATGCGCATCATCTCCCCATGCGCATCATCTCCCCATGCGCAACCCCCCCAAGCGCAACCCCCCCCAAGCGCAACCCCCCCATGCACAATATCCTCCCCAGTGCATCCCCTCCTTCCAAGCAATATCCCCCACTGCACTGGGCACTAAGCACCAAGTTGGCTGGAGGTTGGTCAGTCTTCCATGTTAAGTATAGGACAAAAACACAGTGCACCCCTTTTCAGCCCCTTAAGGGTTAAATTTCTCCACATTGGTTCTTGGTGGGTGTTTGTGTCACAGAAGGAACACCCTCCCTGAATTTCACGCTTCTAGGTCTGGTGATTGGGGCAGAGCATCCCTCAGTCACCAACTCTTCAATGCAAAGTATAGGGAAGAAAACGTGTTGCGCCCCTTTTCACCCCCTTCCGGTTGGAATTTCTGAAAACCATTTCTTAGTGCACCCCTCACTCATGACAGGAACACCCAGCCCAAATTTCACATTTCCAGGCCCAGCGCTTCCAGGCCTAGTGGTTTTGGCTGGGCTTTGATGAGTCTGACAGTGAGTCAGTCAGTGAGTCAGTGACTTTTCTCTTATATATATATATATATATATATATATATATATATATATATATATATATATATATATATATATATATATATATATATAGATTGTATAGTATACTGTATAGTCTTTAGCGGGTAGGGTGATGCAAAGGAATCAGGGTGGGAGGGTACAAAATCAATGGAGCTTTGGTGCAATATCCCAAATCCTGTGTTGATCCAGAAGGTCTGATACTGAGTCTCAAATCTACATGCTCAAAATAGCCAGCGCAAACATGAGAATCCCTGTTGAAGACCTTGGGACTTCTCTTGAGAAAACATCTGGCTGCTTCCTAGCGTGCCATGGATACAATGGTAGCTGCTTTGGAACTGCTGTTCCAAAGCGTACCCAATGGGTATCCAATGTGTTTTCCAATTGGTACCCAAACAAAACTAGTAGCCCTCAAGTTTTTTTGCACCTCAGAAGCAAAATGCAGTTGTGCAGAAAAGAAGTGATGAAGTTTGAAAGTTGCTAGGAAATGAAATTCTTGTCTATACACAACGTCTGTCTGGCTTTCAGAATATACTTAATGTGTCTATATTGGTTTTCCTATGAGTAATTTCAGAAACAACCTTAATGGCAGTCATAAGGGTTATTACTAATTTTAGAATGTCTTCTACCTAGAAAATGAGGAAAATACATTATTTTCCATGGAATTCAAACTTCAGAGGTTTCTGTACATCAGTGGAACATAAAGTGACCTTTGGAGAAGGGGGGTTTGCACGTGGCAGGAAGAGGAAACTTCAGCCAAGAAAATGTAGTTATACCTTGATGTGCCCAAACGGCTTTCTTCTGCTTCATATTACCTGCAGTTTTCTCCCACTGGAGAAGAAATGGCTACAAGATTTGGCTCTGCCAGCACTTTTTAGAGCGGCTGCTATCCAAGCATATGAAAAGGATCTGAAAATATAGTAAATAGTCCTCTCCAAAGTGAGTAACAACAGAAAAAACTTTTGAGCTAGCAACTTTCAAATGCACAAAGAATACGAGTTTCCCCTTAACATTGCAGCAACTGTAATGGGTCTATTCAAATTTGGATTTTGATCTTCAATTTTAGTGGTACAAATCAGGAGCAGCCTGGAATTGATGTGAACTCCCTAGGAACAGGACTAGGATCAGGCAGAAGGGTGGCATCCTGACATCAGCTCCTGCTCCCTGCTCATCCAAAACCCTGCCCAACTTTCCCCAACTATGGAACTCCTCCCTTTTGCCTCCTTACTGATCTCTCTCTACCTGCAACCACTACCCCATTAGGTAAGGGGTAATGTTTCCCCTTTGGTGTTGGTGCAGCTGCAGCCCCAAACTTGCACATCAGGCCATTGCTCAATTTTTTTACTAGCCCAGCTAACTCCAGAGTAGTCAGAAATTTGCTTTATGGCACATCCGTGTCACAGCTGGGTCCGCACAAGGGACTTCTGCTGGCCAAAGAGGGCATTAAGACTGGCCTCCCAATCATGGTAGGACAGTATAGAAGTTCTTCTGCAGAGCATATTACCTTTAGGCATCCGTGCTGGGCATCTGTGCCCATTTCCTTGGTGAAAGTTAGGTTAATTCAGGCTTCTCCTTCACACCCTTTTTTGTTTGCTTGGGTTACTTGCCTTTTAATATATCTGTGGCCAATTTAATCTCACTCCTTGTGTCTGTTTGCTTATTGCCCCGTAAATGGTTGATGTATACCATTTGAATAATGCCAGAGTTTGTTACATCTGTAACGCCAAGATCACATCACTGCGGCATTTTTTTTTTTTTTTTGGAAGTATGGTGAAAATGTCACTATTCTTTCTTTGCCTTGAACTTCGGCAAAGGGAATTGCTCTGAAAGCATTTGAAGGGCTCTGAGAATAAAAGCACTGATCCTGCACTAATGCTAAATTTAATTCACTTTAAAAATGTTCCACAAATGCATTGTTGTTTTCTTTTATTTTCCCCAAGCAGAAAGGGTTTATAAAGGGCATGAGGAAGTTTAATGAACAAGCTCATAAATTTTCAGTTTCACACTCATTTCCATTAATCTGAAAATCCATTTAATACGTAGACTCCAGAGTTGGTTCCTAACTAGAGTTGCTATCAATTTTAATCTTCAGGAGCTTTGCATGCTTTGCATAAAAGGACATAGGAGACAATAAATCAAAAACCAAATGTCCGGGAATGTAATTTCCTACATCACATATTAAAATTTGTCTTTTACAATTCTGTTTCAAGGATGCAGATTATATAGATTTGGAGTGGTACGTAAAAGATAATTACTTCAGTCCATTTAGTTTATATGTAAAATCATTTGTTTTCTTGATATATTAGCTATATAGTAAACATTTGGGACTTTAAAAAAATCATATACTAGATATACATAGGAGTTTGTAAATTTAATTTTTTTAAGAGAAAGAAGTAGAGGAATAATAAGAGGAAGCAGGACACTAGGTTTGAGAGGAGGAGGCCGAAATCTTATGGCACCACTCCAGTCCTGTGCCAGGCTGGCACACCTCAGATTGTGCCATCTCAGTTTGGGGTGGCACAGCAGGAGCCCTGAAATTGTGCTGGATGCAGCAAAGACATGCCAAACCTGCCTGTTCAAGCACTGCTTAGAATTGCTCTGTCTGATGGAAACATGTGCATTTCATATTGCATGAGCATGTGACATGGTGCTGGAGACGATTCCGGAGAGTCTCGTTCAAATCAGTCAATCCTCCCAGAAATCAACCCTGACTGTTCACTGGAAGGACAGATCCTGAGACTGAAGCTGAAATATTTTGGCCACATCATGAGAAGGGAGGACTCCTCAGAAAAGACCCTGATGCTGGGAAAAACTGAAGGCAAAAGAAGAAGGGGACAGCAGAGGATGAGGAGTCACCATGAGGATCTTGGAGTTGCCGTGGATCACAAGCTGAACATGAGTCAGCAGTGTGATGTGTCTGCAAAGAAAGCAAATGCCATTTTAGGCTGCATTAAGAGGACTGTAGCTTCCAAGTCGCGAGAAGTTCTCGTTCCTCTTTATTCAGCATTGGTCAGACCTCACCTTGAGTACTGTGTTCAGTTCTGGGCACCTCACTTTAAGAAGGATGCAGCCAAACTGGAGCAAGTCCAGAGGAGAGCAACAAGAATGATCAGTGGGATGGAAGGGAAGCCCTACGAGGAAAGGTTGGGGGAACTTGGGATGTTCAGCCTGGAGAAGAGAAGGCTGAGAGGAGACATGATTGCCCTCTTCAGATACCTGAAGGGCTGTCATAGGGAGGAAGGGGCTCATTTGTTCATAGCTGCTTCTGAAAGCAGGACTAGAAACAATGGGTACAAACTGCAAGAGAGGAGATTCCGGTTGGATATCCGGAAAAAATTCCTGAGGGTGAGGGTGGTTTGGCAGTGGAACAGATTGCCAAGGGAGGTGGTGGACTCTCCCTCACTGGGGATCTTCAAGCAGAGGCTCGACGAGCACCTGTCGTGGATACTCTAGGGGGATTTCCTGCTGCAGGCAGGAGGTTGGACTAGATGACCTACTAGGTCCCTTTCAACTCTATGATTCATGATTCTATGATAGGTGATTAGATAGTGTCACTGAGGCTATGAAAATGAATTTGGATGGGCTTTGAAAGCTGGTGGAGGATGGGGTGGCCTGGTGTGCCATGAGGTCATGAAGAGTCGGACACAACTATATGATTAAAGAACAACATGTGACAAAGGAATTGCAGTGGCCAAGGCTCATGTTTCTTGCACACAGAAACAAAAAAACCTACTTGTAGCTGGCACTGTAACTTAAGAAAAAGAGGAACAGACTATGGGATACTGTATGCAACTACTCATACAAGTATCCCTTGTTTTATGATGGTTCATTTTCTGATGATCTACTTTTTCAACATCTTTCAATTGTACATGAACTCATTCATTCAATGGATGTTCCACCCTTTCAAACTCTCTCTGCTGTTTGAAAGGCCAAAATTGCCTCTCCCCATGTTGTAGCTCCTGATCTCAAAGGAGTTTTAATAAGAACCCATTTGCAAAAATCTTTGTGTGGCAGCAGGAATTTGCAGGCAAAAAGGAGCATTTGTAATTTTTTAGCTAAAAAGGCATTGGAAGTAACATTTATAAACTTAAAACATTGGGTTCCACTTTCAACAGTTTTCACTTTTGGACAGTGCTCTGGTATAACAGTATTATGTGTGTCCTTGGCATCTAGTCATGCCAGCCACGTGACCCTGGAAGCATCTTCGGACACTGCTGATCCTTTGGCCTTATATACAAGGATGGCCTTTTGTGTGTGTGTGTGTGTGTGTGTGTGTGTGTGTGTGTGTTATAATATATATAATATAATATTATACACTGCCCTTAGTTGGTGAAAGCTGGTGGAGGACACCTTTACGTTTAAATCTAAAATCATTCTGGCCTTTGAGGTAACATCCAGGCTCAACCACTCATAGGGACCTCTGTTGGAAAAATATGCCCTATATGGTCCATTTATTTATTTATTTATTTTAAAAATTTGTCCATCTTATAGCTCCTGCCTTCCAGAAGCAGTACAATATATAATACAGTGCACAGCACCATATTACCGCTCTCATGTTGAGAAAGATCAAGACTCAGGTATTTCATGTTTTTGTTTTCCATTGAGATGCCCAAAGCCAGACTGATAAAATGCAGAGTTCTTAAAGCAATGTGGTCATGACATAAGAAGACATTAATATTCATTCAAGGTTTGCATTGATTTTTTTCTCTTTCGAAGCTTCCCGAAGAACAGCACATTCACCTCAGGACACGCGGAAGCATTTCTAATGTTTTGTTTTGACATGAAGAGCGTTGCAAGCTGTTTGCCGCGGACTGAAAATCGGCACGATCTGAGGCGCATATGCCAAGTTAATGGAGGCAATAATTGAATCCAGGCTTATCTTTTGGAATTTGCTGAATGCAATTTAATATACTCAATATTAAAGGTAATTGGTGTGCAGAGCCAAACAGCAGTATGATAATGCCGTCTTCCATGATATAATGGTGAGTTTCGGTGGAGAGCATTTTCCT
Source organism: Cryptoblepharus egeriae (assembly GCA_030015325.1). NCBI lineage: Eukaryota > Metazoa > Chordata > Lepidosauria > Squamata > Scincidae > Cryptoblepharus > Cryptoblepharus egeriae. The sequence continues at coordinate 53,633,045 of JAREYC010000007.1, read as the reverse complement.
ATCTTTTCAAGTGTGCGTGGCTGCCTCTCTACACAGTTCAGGGTTCTCTTCTATAAAAACAGATTTCCTCCCAGGATGCTTGCATTAAAACAGACTGGCTATTAAAAAACAGCTGCAAACTTAAATAAGCATTTATTTTACCACTGACTACTGTACCACTTAGCTGAGCAAAATTTTATGCTCCTGTTATGATAGCTCCAGTTATTTATGCATTTGTTTTCACGGAGCTACACCACTGGTTAAGTGGCTACCCAATGAACACTAATGGACTGAAGTTGTAGGCAATTAAAACCAGGGAGATGGCAGTTCTCAGGCATAGAAGCTACTAATGCTGGCCTTTGCACAGATCCTGGGAGGAAGGATCTTTCATGAGTCATAAGGCTGAGCCAAAAACTAAAGTCACAGTTATTATTTATTTATCAAATCCAGATGTTCGGGTGGTGGGATGATTTAGCCACTGGTGAAGTTTCCAGTGTTGTCCAGTATGTACCTGATTGCTGGGAATGTCATTTACACAATAGCCTTTGAGCTCCTTCCCTTTTTGTCCTCACAACGACCCTGCAAGGTAGGTAGTTGTTCTATGGGAAGCTTGAAGAACTATACTCTTCCAGGTGGAATCCTTCACAGCATGGTCATCATCACATCTGGCATCAGGGAGTGCCTTCCAGCAGGGTCTTCAGGTGAGCCAAGATGTAAACAGTGACACTTGTGGCTCTGTTGTCTCATGTCAGCTTTCATCAGCTTTCCAAAAGTTGTCCAGGTCTTTTCCTGCTTAGCTTTCTTTGAAAGCCCTTCACTCAACCACCAGATCAAGCCTGCAAGGTACAATTAAGAACATAAGACAACCCCACTGGAATGGTTAAAAAATGGAGGCACTGTTCAGTTTAATATTCTTCTTTATTAACTGAAAAAGTCCTGATCCAGAGCACCTAGTCCATCTGCAGCAGTGCGTGACTTTTTGATATGTGCCACCAAATTGGTGGTGCTGATCCAAGTAGACGCATTGGGGCTGCTACGGAACTATCCAGGGTTAGCATAGCAGCAGCCCCAATCTTGTGCTGGATCCGGCACGTTCTTGCTGGCCTGTATGTTCCAATGCAAGATAAGATAATTCACTAATGGTGCGAATTTTAAGCATGTATGCACTGCTTATGAGCAATCCAGACTTAAGGCCAGAGAGAATGGTCCAGCTAAACTGGCCTAAGTAGGCCATAATCTGAGCAGACAAAACAAATTCACAGAGCTAGGAGGCCTCTAGGCTGACACTTAGGCCAAACCCATAGCGCTGGGAGGCTTCTAGGCTGGCTAACTGCTGCTGAAGAGGCAGGAGCACAAGGGCTAACAGGGCTGGTGTAGATGTGCCATATCCTGAGGTAAGAAGTTGTAGTTGTGTTGTATCCTGAGTTTGAGAGGCAGGGGTTGCACTTATGTTGGCCTGGGCTCATAATTTTTTTGCCATCATTTCCATTTTTTACTCTGGCTTATCACAGACCACTATGGATCTACTCGGATATTCCTGCACTGGAGGTGGCCTAAGTCAGAGGAACTGTAAAGGAGCATGTCTGCCCTGGGAACAGGTTCTGGATACAGCCCAACTGCACCATTCTAGGCCATGCTGAACATGCCCTCAATATGCCTCTGCTGAGCTGTCTAGGCCTATACTACTGGGTCACCCCATGTCCATCTGCCTTGGGCCAGCCTAAGTCAGGGTGACCAGATCCCAAACCCAAAATTCCTGAACCCCAAGGCCAGAATTCCTAATCCCAGGCCAAAATTCCTACCCGCTGAAAAAAAATTGCCAAAAAATGTATTTTTTGTTTTTGTTTTTCTGTTTTTTGGCCATAACTTTTGATAGGAGGGAGATATCTCCAAACTGATTTTTGCATTGGATTCTGCTCTTCAATACAAATCCAACGACATATGGCATGATGGGGTAGTGTGCACTTTTGCGAAGTTTCAAAATGAAGCCAAAATGTAGGACAATGATGCCAAAATGTAGGACACCCGGACATGAGGCTAAAAATCCGGACAAATCCGGGTTTTTCTGGTCATCTGGTCACACTGGCCTAAGTGGACTTACACCGGCCAAACCCTTCTGATGTTAGGCTGGCCTATCTTGGAATTAGGCCAGCTCAGTGCAAGATAGGCTAGCCCAAGGGTCAGCAACCTTTCAGCAGTATAGTGCCAAACTTATGTTACAATGTTATTCTGTGTGCCAACGTGATTATAAAATTGTTATTCCGCGGGCCAACATGATTATAAAATTACGTATGTATGTATGTATGTATGTATGTATGTATGTATGTATACACAGTATACATACACACCCCTATATATAAAAAATTATAAAAATAATATGATTTTTATCTCTCATTTTTTTTTATGAGAGATGGTGCCATTCTGGGCACCAGCAATAGTGATGAGCAGCTTGCTGTTGGCAGTTGGGACAGCAGCAGTGGCAACACCTCCAAGCTGTGTGTGCTGATGTGCTTTGGTGTGCCAACAAGCACCATTTTGAGTGCCAAGCTCGGCACTATTGCCAGGGGTTGCCTGCCCCTTGGCTGGCATTATGTGCACTTCAGGATTGCAGCCTTACTCACAGGAAAGTATCTTTAGGATTGCAGCCTAAGTTGTCCAGCTCAAAACTTCTATTAAGTTCCATCCTAGTCACATCAGGCTCTTAAGATTTCAGCAACAAAGTTAAAGTAGGCAATCAAGTGCCATTTTCTCTACTATGTAAGGAAATATATTTCTGAATATAATTCCATTTGGTGCTGAAGAAAATACAAAAATAATATCAGGCCACTTTAACAGCTCAGAAAGATAGAGAGAGCACATTCAATATTTAAGAAGTGCTTTGGAGTATTAAAAAAAATGCGGATGAGCTCTGGAACCACCTAAGGCAAATTCAAATGAGCTGTGGTTAGATGGGAGCCCTGCTACTTCAAGGTCATCATTTGACAGCCTCTCCAGGCCTGGTTTATCCTTCAAGTCTGAAATATTTTGCAACATTTTCCATCATTGCCAAGAATGTCACCTTCTTTGCTTATAATAAAATTGCCTCCCATTTGGTTTCCCCCTTATCATTATTGCTGTACAGTTGCCAATTTAAGGCGTTCTAATCTTCAGCTCAGAAAGGCACTGTGTTTCTCTTTCTTCAGAGATGGCATTAGTAACATTGCATTAATGTTTTCGGCAGCGACTGCGTGTCCCACAGAATATCTGTTAGATATTCAGATCTTCTGTGCATTTCCAACCAAGAAGTCAGAATTCACTATTCACCCAATAGCTGCACCCACTAAAAGTTTTCTCTGTTATTTTTTTAATATATAATTTTTCAAGAAACATCTTGAAGGATGAAAATTTGTATAAATTCAGGCATTTAAACACATACTTTCTATGGTTATGAAATTCTCTTAGCAAAGTAAGTTGTCTAGTTCAATAATTATCTTATAGATGCCAAGCAAAGCACCTCCTTTCCATCCAATCTTTTAATAGAACTGATTTCGTCTTAATTGTTTATTTAGTTTTTGGCAGTTTGGGGGATATTCTTTGTCATTTTTTTAAACTAACACAGGCTACGATCTTAACCCCAGTTAGGCCAGCATAAGTCCTGAGCTGGCCTGCGGCAGTGTCACAGTTAGGACAGTGAAAAGATATGCATTAGCCTACTCACATCACCATGATAAAGTTATGCCAGGTGAGTTATGCCTGCCTAACAGCACAATCCAGAGCAACTAATCTGTCCACATAAGAGGCCTTGGGTTGCCCTATCTATCACTAGGGTGGAGCAACTGCAAGATGCTCCACCCCAGTTACTCTGGAAAAGGCTTAGGGCAGAGCAAGGCAACATAGGGTGCCCTAAGAGAGGTGGACCTGCTCTGCCCTAACTGGGGCAGCCTAGGCAGCTCAGGATAGGCATGTTGAGGACATGTTGAGCATTACCTAGGGCAGAGCAGTTACTCTGTATCCAGAGCCTGTTTCCAAGGCAGAAATGCCCTCTTCCAGCCCTCAGAGATATACCAACTCAGGAGCAGGTATAGTAATGAGTAGACCCATAGGGGTCCATGATAAGGCCCGAGTAAGAATGGCAGTGTTGACCAAAAATCTGAGTTCTTGGCCATCCTAGCTGCAACCCCTGCCTCTCAACCTCAGGATATGGAACAACTATGGCTGCCCACAAACCTCAGGATACAGCAGGCCCCTCCAAGAAGCCCCTTGTATTCACTGTAGAATGTACTGGCATCTCATCAGGGATTCCTTATAAGGCAGGCACCCAATGGTGTCACCAGATTGGTGCTGCTGGTGCAGGCCGCATTGGGTGATACACTCTGTATGGGGCGATGCGCCGGAGGAGTTTGACAGTCCTTTGGCAGGCCCCGAGCATCAACGCGCCCATTCAGGCCTGCTCCAAGGCGGAACAGCAGCCAGAAGCTGCCACTTGTCCTCAGAGCTGGCCCAATGGCCAGCTGAGATGCACTGCGCAGAAACACACTGAGCATGCCGAAGAGCTTCAGAGGAGACTTCCTTAGAGCGGAGGAAGTCCGCTCCTCTGCACAGCCATTCGGCCTCAGGAGGCAGAGCAGCAGTCTAATGGCTTCAGAAAGAGTACTGCACAGGCAACAACTCTGACACCTGCACAGTCTCCTCTGAAGCCGAAAGCCTTCAGAAAAGTACTGCGCAGGCATCAGAGATGGTGCCTGCATAGTACTCTTTCTGGCTTCTGAAGTTGGCTTCAGAAACAACTGCGGAAGTGCCGACTTTGGTGACTGCTCAGTCCAGGTAGGGGGTATGCGCATCCCAGGGGTGACACACAGACTTCCGCACCAGGTGATGCGCAGAGTCGTGTCACCACTGTAGGCACCTCAGCTGTTCCTTGTTCAGTGTGATCTGAGGGGTGTCTCTTCAAGAGCAAGTCCTCCCCATGTGTCAATTACTTAGCATGCTCTGGAGCACTTAGGGCAGCCCAGGCTTCCTGACTCTCTGGATGCAGCATAACTTTCTGCTCTGGATACAGAATAGTTAGGAGAGAGCATGTGAGATGGATTGGGATGCGTACCAGCGCTTCAACGTCGAACCCATGGGGGTGTACATGGGAGAGAGCCTCCGAGTCTGGAGAAGACCCAATTACCCCCCCCCCCCTTGATACAAAGGACTTCCCTGACGCTGTGGAAGTGTGGACCATGAGGGACATGGTCCAGCTGTGGCAGATGGGAGGACAGGGGGGACTGAAACGGAGGGGCATAACGGTGGGGCCCTCCACCAGATGGTATGCCATGGGGGTGTAACCTCATTGGCCGGGACCTGGCGGGAAGAAATGGGCGGGGGAGTCGAGGATATAAGGGAAAGGGAGGAGGAAGTGGAGGAGGTCCTTTGGCGGGAAGAGGTGCCCTGGCGAGAGAGGAGCACCTACAAGGTGTGGAGGGAGAATCCTGCGAACGTGGACCTGGAGACCCTAACCCTTGAGACGCGTATGCAGCAGCTGGGGATCCAGCCAAGACGTCTGAAGCCCCTTCCCGGTCAGAGCCAGCCAGCCACAGAGGAAGGAGAAGAAAGCAGAGGAGGGGACGCTGCATCTGCAAGACAAAGGAAAAGTGAGGTGTCAGCTATGGTCACCGAAAGAATGGACTAGAGGGTTGAAAAGAGAGACACTTACCTTTTCATGGTGGTGGGGTTCTGTTGCTGAGATGTTTGTCACTTGTATGATCTATAGAATGGAGAAACTTGTTAAAGTCTATTGAGCTGGAGAGAGAGAGAGAGAGGAAGAAAGAGATAGTAAATTTGTTTTGAACTTACCTTGACCGTGTCCGTGTATGACATGTATGCTCGGGAGGGAGATGAGGACGAGACCCAAATCTCAGTCATCTTAGAGGATCAGACCCCGGAGGAGAAGGGAGGGGGCAGACAAAGGAGAAGGACCCGTGACAGAGCAGTTAGGGCAGAGCAGGATGAACTTGCTCTGGATTGTGCTCTAAACTAGTTAGGATTGCATCCATAGGGTAGGAAGAACAGGGGTGGGCAATGTTTGAAGAACTAGGGCACAATCCAGAGCAAATTCAGCCAAAGCAAATTCAGAGAGAGAGAGAGAGAGTCTCCATTTACATTACCATCACCTTGATTAAAGCTGAATCAATAGTCAAGAGTCCGCAGACAGCAGAACTAGAGTATAATGGAATGTTTTCAACTCACTTGTCTGTATGATATTTTAATAATACCCTTCAAGCAGCTGCAAATAATCCTTGCACTCACAACAACAGGCAAGGTTGTTGTGCTCTGGGGATCCTGCTTTGGTCAGCAGGGGCGGAGGATTGGAATAATTATGCATTGCAGAATTTTTTAAAGGCAATGGTATTTGCAAAACTGCACTTCTTAGGAAATGGTTCGAAGCTATCCTTTTCCTTAACATAGCTGAAGCCTATGCAGATCTGTTCAGAAGTATGCTTCAGTGAGATCAATGGAATTTACAGTCACAATAGTGTGTATAGGGTTGCAGCGATAGTAGTCTTTAGGATGATGATGATTTTACAGAGAAGTATTTGTAAATACAAAGAGGGTTTCTTATATGGAGTGACATCTGTTATGCTTATATGGACACCAGATTGCTCAGAAAAAGCCCTCTTGGCCCTCTTGTGGTCTCTCAAGCTCTTCTTTACGGCTGCTACAATTGCAACATGCATCTCAGAATTGGCCTGGACAGGTAGGATGTCTTTTGGGCTGATCTCTGACTTTGCCAATTCCTGGCACTTCCTCTTAGAAGTGTTCAAAAATGCCACCCTGATCCTGACCTGACCTGAACCTGGTCTGAAATAGTAATACTTAGAAGCTGTGTTACACCAGTTCTCTGGTTGTTGCGCTTTTGGAGAGCTGTGACTAGCTATTTAAGACAGACAATATAATGAGGAACCAATCTAGAGAGAAATAAAAGTATGTTGAAAGATGTCTAGAAAAAAGAAGGCTACAAATTAGCCTGTTACATGCTATTTTCCTTTCTCAGAATAAACGAACATGATTGCAACTCACGTTCTTCTTTGCAAGTTCTTTTTTCATGCTTTATATAAAAAATTAGTGGCTTGCAGTAGTTTGATGAGAGAACAATCGAGCAAAGGGTTGGAAAATAACAATTGATGCACATTGTTTACCACCACACATGATTTCAGTTAAACCTCACATGGAACCAGATAGTAAAGCCATCCCGTAGTAGCCCAATTATATACAGGCTTAAACGTCCTTTACATCTAGAAAGTCTTTACACTCCTGTTTTCAGAAGATGGACTATCTGATGCTGCTGTTCCTAGACTTTAGCCCTTCAAAGCAAATAACAGCAAAACACAAAAGGACAAAACCTTTCTAGGGATGATTATCAATACAAATCGCAACAGCCAACAAACCTTATGGATAAAGATATGCAGATGAACAGATGGGGCTATGCATGTTAGTATTATAAGTAAATTGAAAAGTACACTATTCTACATTTAGTATACCAGCCTCTCCTGGTTGATCCTATTCTCACTTGCTCCTGTTGAGTTCAGCAGGGTCCTATTACAAACAGGAACAAATTAATAAATCCTAAATGGAACACAGTAAGACGGGGTCAAAGTGGGCCCCTCATAGTATCCCAAATATTGGGCCATTAGGGCATGGACAAATTAGCTCAAGGTGACCAGTTTGCCCCAAAATTACCTTGTAAGGAAAAAGTTAGGTGCAATCCCAAGCATGTCTCCCATTGTGTTCAATAGTGTGTACTCCCAGGAAAGTGTGATTAGGATTGCAATGTTAGACAGCAATCCTATGCATACTTTCCTGAGAGTAGGGCTGCAATTCTAAATACACCTTCTTGGGAGTAGGCCCCACTGAATACAAGAGAACTTACTTTTGAGTAGACATGCTTAGGATTGCACTGTAAGTCCCATAGAAGAGAATAGAACTTATTTCTGAGCAGATGTGCTTAGGACTGTGCCCTTACTTTCAAGTCTGCTTAGGATTGTAGCCATATGGCTACAATTCAGAGTAACTATGGGAGCATGTAAGAGACATTATGTGCACTCGTAGTTACTGCACCACCTAGTGAAAACCTATGGGAAATTCATATTGCAATCCAGAGTAAATTGTTCTTACTCTGGAGCAAGGACTCCCCATAGCCAGGGTGACCAGATGCCAAACCCAAAATTCCTAATCCCAGGCCAAAATTCCTACCCACTGAAAAAATTGCCAAAAAATGTATTTTTCTTGTTTTTGTTTTTCTGTTTTTGAACATAGCTTTTGATAGGAAGGAGATATCTCAAAACTGATTTTTGCATTGGATTCTGCTCTTCAATATGAATCAAATGACATATGGCATGATGTGGTACTGTGCACTATCGTGAAGTTTCTAAATGAAGCCAAAATGTAGGACAATGAAGCCAAAATGTAGGACACCCAGACAGGAGGCTAAAAATCCGGACAAATCCGGTCATCTGGTCACCCTGCTAAGTTACTCTGGATTGCGCCCTTAATCTTGTACATTTGTGTATTGTTGCCGTCACTTCCAACCCAGCTTTATATTGATTGTTTCCAATGTATTTTTCCTTCCATTTTTCAGTTCTGTGATATCAGCCCCAGCTGCAGAAAATCTCAGGTTTTTATGTGTCAGTCTTGGCAACCACCAGCATATGCTTTCTTCCCTTGTATTAATGAATGCCTTTTGACCATATAGGCAACAGTAAAGTGCTGCAGTTGAGGGCAGTGATACCATGATTCCATACCTACCCACCATCTGTGACAACCTGACTCTGCTTCCATGAACAGAGAATCCTGTCAATAAGTCCATTCAGTGCACCACAAAGTGCAGAGGCACTTTGCCTTCTTCTCATTACCAGACAACTCCCTGAACTATACACGCATACAAGCCTTCTCTGTGTACATGCATAGTCAGTAGAGTCATCATACCACCACGTGGATTAATTTCTATAGATTAATCTACAATACATAGATTGAGTTCTATAAAATACCATTTTTAGGGTAACTTTCAGAATGATTGCACTGAATCATTGCAGATCAGAACAACTGCACTGAATCAGGAGTTGAAAATGCAGGGGTTCCAAATCTCATGGGCTATAAGTGGCCCGCAACAATATCCCCTATCCAAGCTGTTGGCAAAACTTATAATCCTCCAGATCTGTCTCTAATATACTCGTATATAAAAATCCTCCCCAAGATTGGATGCCCACCTAAACTCCTCAACATCATCAGGTCCTTTCACGAGGACATGAAGGGCATCACCTGGCATGACAAAGTCTCAAATGACGCAGTCTTGGAAAGTGCTGGAATCTCTAGCATGTTCACACTTCTGAAATAGCAGTGTCTACGCTGGCTTGAGCATGTTGTAAGAATGGCTGATGGTCGGATTCCAAAAGATCTCCTATACGGAGAATTAGTGCAGGGAAAGCGCCCTAGAGGGCGACCACAGCTGCAATAAAAGGACATCTGCAAGAGGGATCAAAAGCCCTTGGGAATGGACATCAACAGCTGGGAAACCTTGACCTCCGAACGTTCAGTGTGGAGGCAAAAGACCCAGCATGGCCTTCTCCAACTGGAAGAGACACTTGTTCGGCAGGCTGAAGCAAAGAGACAGACCTGAAAGTTCACAGGATCTATATGTTTTGTAGCATGGTTTAGATCAGGGGTATCATTACATACATTTCATTCATGGAATGTGCAGAGGGCCGGAAGTAACATCATGAATTACTGAAGCAATTACTGAATCTTACCAAAGCAAGAAGTTACATCATTACTCAGATGATGACCAGAAATAAGCATTTTGTTCCCACATAGAAAGTCATTAGCTGCAAATGACACAAGATAAAACGTTCAAATCTTATTCATATCTTCAAGATATGAGAGAGCCCAATTATCATGCTGGGAGAACCCAATTATAATGATGCTGGATAAATTGCTTTTAGGGGCTGCATTCAGCCTGCAGGCTTTATGTTTGATATCCCATCCCAGGTTTAGGACATTTTGTGGCAATATTAGGAAATTAATTAGGAATCTCTCTCTCTCTCTCTCTCTCTCTCTCTCTCTCTCTCTCTCTCTCTCTCTCTCTCTCTCTGCTGTCAAATGAATTTATTAAACCAGGTTTTGATAACCGTTATCTAAGAGTTGTTCTTATATTCATCATCCAATATGAAAAAGACAGTCACACCTATAATTATGAAAAGTACATTAATTTCCATTTGGGAGATGTATTTTTTTTGTTCAAGTTGGCATTCACACAAATCAGCATAATGATTAATTGAGAATCTAGCAGCTGCATGCTATGGTTAACAGGGGAAAATGAAATATTCCTGATGCATGTTTCACAGGCTTCCTATAATTTACTTTTTAACCCGTTTCACAAAGGAACAACGTTCTGCCTTGTTATCTGACACATGATGAGAGTTGGTACCAGAAAGGATTTTGCAATCGGAAAAGCCCAACAAGGAGTCTGGAGATATGGCAAGCTCAAAGCATAGTAGTAACTGATAAAAAGTAAAGCATAGTTAGAATTTGGAGCAGTATATAAAATGAACAAAATGCATATATCCTTCTTCCTAAACCTAATTCACCTCTGTGCTTTAGCACAACACTTTCAATTATAAATGTGGTTGAATGTTAGCTGTAAATGAGGAGACACCAGTTTCCTCAAAAGGGGTTGTTGATTTTTGAAGTGAACTAAAAAAAATCAATACGAGTGTATCCCATATGCTTGCGGTGAATGCTGCTACACACAGCTGTTTTTAGCATATCTTTCTCCTAGTTGTGTGTGTGTGTGTGTGTGTGTGTGTGTGTGTGTGTGTGTGTGTAACCTGTAGCCAACAAAGATTTCTTTAAAATGGCTGAAGAAAACTTCTGCCAGTCATTTTCAAGGGGTCTCTGTTGGTCATACGACCCATTCTGAAGATCCCTGAGCCAGGAGGTTTCTCCAGCATTCAAAGTTGTTGTTGTTGTTGTTTTGCACTGCCTCTTACACATTCCCTACAATTCAGAGTAACTACAGGAGCACGTAAGAGACATTAGGTGTACCCATAGTTACTGCACCATATTGCATATCCAGAGCAATTCAGGGAAATTCATATTGCAATCCAGAGCAAATAGTTCTTACACCAGAGCAAGGACTCCCTGTAGTTACTCTGGATTGCGCCCATCATTGGCTTCCTTGGGGCCTCTGCTAAATTCTTCTGATGGTACCTCTCCTTCCTCAGGGCACCCCATGTCCCTAACCCCATAAGATCCTGTAGGATCAACCTAACCCCATAGGATCAATGGTTTGTTATCTAAATATTTGCTTCTCACTATGGACCTTACCCTAGCAGATAATTTCCTATATAAACTGATGCTAATGCCATCACATTGGAACCAAGCAAGGCTCTCTGGCATAAACCTGAACATTCTCATAGTCCTGCTACTATACCAACTATACCAACTGCCAACTATACCTGCCAACTATAAAGAACCTATTGCTTCAATTTTTTTTCCCAACAAGATATAGAGTTGAACCCGTTGGAGGCCACATTGATACTGCTGGTATTGCTTTCAGTGGTTACCTGGATAATACCTGGTTACCTGGATATTGGTGCTTCTTCGAGGAGATTCTAGACCAATCTTGGAGAAATCATAACCCTCTTCACTTGTTTTTGCCGTACACCCTTTTCTCTTCACCAGCTTCTGTCCTTCGTTTGCCTCTCTACCTAAAGTTCTCATTTCATATTGACTTGTGCTAGATGAATGTCGTTTATTGGATAAGACTTCCCAGTATGTGATTCGCTATAATGATGGCAATCCATATTTGCAAATAATTCACTTTACAACTGTAAAGTATGCAGAGAGTTGTGTCTTCAAATCCTCAAAGCAGGAACCATGACAGGATAACTTGTACCTGAGTCTAGGGTTAAAAAGTGTGGTCAGGAAGCAAATGATGGTCTAAAAAAATCTCCTGGGATTTTACATTTTCCAGTCTGGAAAACTGGGAATAATGGGCTTTGAATAATTGTCACTCCATGCATAGAAGCAATCCATTGGCCAGGAATATCTGTGCTGCTGTAGAACAGAACTGGAATGGTGTCCTATATTCATCCTAAATATCACACCTGCTTACATCCCATCTGATGCAACATAAAGAACGTAATTTATGAAGAACGTAATTTATAGCTAAGCTATTTTAGCTATAGCTACTAAGATTGTAGTTAAAAATAACTGATTTTTCTACCCTTTTCTTCCCTCAGAGGCTTCTGTAATATTTCTGTCTCTTAAAATACTGCTGAATAATCCATCTGTTACGATTCTCCTTGACTGATTTAAGTTTACTCAGGAAGAAGGTGGGTTTCCCATATTCTGCTTTTTCTTCGTTTAAGGGTACTCTCCAGTTTAGATTTAGGGGTTCTTCATTATTCTGAGAGACAGTCTTTCTCAATACAGTTTCTTTCTAGCTGGACATTGTAGCCTTAAGTGCTGGCCCAATCCCAATCCAAATATCAGCCCAATCCCAGTCTGACCAGTTGCTGAGTGTCAGACTAACCCCCAAATCTAGAGTAACTATGGGAGCATGTAAGAGATATTACATGTACCTGTAGTTACCGCACCTCCTAGTGAAAACCTATGGGAAATTCATATTGCAATCCAGAGTAAATTTTTCTTACACCGGAGCAAGGACTCCCCATAGTTACTCTGGATTTTGCCCTAAGGCTGCAGTCCTAAGCTCCAGTTAAGCCAGCCTAAAGTTCAGCATAATTTTTGTGCTTACCTGGTGATGTTACAGTGCCGTAAGAACTGTGCCACACCTGCGGAAGAGTTAGGCCAGTGCACAGACATGCGCTTGCCTCCCTACATCTCCCTAGGAATGGAATGACCGTTGACTTGTGCCAGCCTAGGTTAGGATTGCACCCTGGAGAAGAAAGTCCATCATCATCAGCTTCTAGGCTTTGTGCCTGGTCCCTTCTTTGTGGCCTCACCGTCTTTTTCTTTCACAATGTGACACATGGAAACCGCATGAGACTAGTACTGTATCGCTAACGGTGCTGCACAGCACTGCGTTTTATGGAAAGTATACAGACTGGAGAGGGGAATTCCAATAATTTTAGTCTAGTGCCTCTCCATTTTCTTCCTCGAGGCAGACACAGGAGGAAGTAGTGGTGTTCTACTGAGTGGCAACAGGATATGAAAAGTGCTGAAAAGGCATCCACACCCCTTGTTAGCAATAAACCTCCTCTCTAAGATCTGTGTCCAAAATACCTCAGGGGTGGACTGCAAAGTGGAGAGCTACACTTGCAGCACCTACCAAGAAGTGGTTTTCTCAGCCAAACCTCTCTGGCTAGAGGTGAAGGATGCAGTCATTCCAGCAGCTGTTTTTAGTTCTCTTCTTCTGTCGCTCTGAGCAGATGAAGTCATTCTTCTCATCTGCAGAAGTTCTTTCTGTAAAACCAGCTTGCAGCGGCTCCTGTACGCTATCCAGTGTAAAGAAACTTCAAATGCAAAGATATGGTATTAACTGCTGCATGCAATTACCTGAAACAGATGTCCTTCATTTTCTATTGCTTCATTTTCTGACTGTTCAACTCTTTCAACACCTTTCAGTTATACCCAGAACTCATTCATTCAATACATTATCCACTCTTTCAACCTCTCTCTGCTGGTCTAAGGGCAAAATCCAGAGTAACTATGGGGAGTCCTTGCTCCAGTGTAAGAACAACTTACTCTGGATTCCAATATGAATTCCCCAATATGAATTCCACTAGACGGTGCAGTAATTACGGGTGCACGTAAAGTCTCTTACGTGCTCCCGTAGTTACTCTGGATTTGGGGGTAAGGCTGCAATCCTTAGCCTGCAAAGCTAAAATTGTGTTCCTAATGTTGATTTGCATGTAACATGATGATAAAACTGTTCCTTGGCATTTATTTATGTCTTTCTTCAGTAAATAATTATTATTTAAATACATGATATTCATTGCCCACACATTCCTTTGTTCATTTTTTTGTAATTTTTTGTGTATTTTGGCTATGCCTTCATGTGTGTGTGTGTGTGTGTGTGTGTGATTTAGGCTTTTGAAAGTGATATTTATGTCTTTTGTGGTGGCTATTTTGCATTTGCAAGCTGAAAAAGACTGGTTTTCACTTTTGGATGGTGCTCCAATAAATCCATCCAATAAATGGAGGATGCCTGTATATTATATTCTGTCTCAATTTTGCATAGTGATTGTCAGGACATTTTACATGTGGACATGTGGGGGAAAAGCCATTACACTTGTGTAGCAATGCTAAAAACACCAAGAGAGACTGGAATGAATGTCACAAAAGAGTGTGTGCCAGCCCTGTGCACCAGCAGATTTCACCAGCGCACCAGCCCCAGAACGGATGTGTAGTGGCGAGAAGGAGGCAGGGTGGATAGAACAGAACAGTGGTGGATGGAACTGGAGTGAGGAAGAGGATATGTTCAGACTGGCAGTGGGAAGGGGATGGATTCACAGCAGGATCTGCCAAACCTCAACCACCATTGATCCTGAGTCCATGCAGCCTTGTATCGGCACAGGTCCAAGTAAATCTGGTGGCCCAACAGAGATTTACCCTGGGGCAAAGAAACATTCCCTTGCCCTGAAGACATTGCTGGAGTCCCAAACTTTCCCATAGTCACAACAGGTTCATACACTCCGTTTAGCTCCGTTTTGCTTTCAGGAAAAGCTCTGAAAGGCTGAAGCTCCCTCCAAGACTGACTGCTGCACTCCACCCCCTCTAGCTATGCCACTGGCAGGTGGCAAGTTGGAAGCAGTGCTTTGCTACACTGGGAGTTATAGGGAAACTGGACTGCCGATTTCACTTTTTTACCTTTAAAAACATCTGTGGACAAGTTTTTTAAAAATATGAAGATTGTATATAGCAGTGCACATCTGTTTCATTTTATCCTTTAAAAAATTAAATCCTTGGGAATAATCATGGGTAAATTCTCCCTCATTAAATTTGGACAATCTAGAATTAACTTGATTTATTCTGAGCTGGATTCCAAGTACAATTCTGACCCCATCATTATTGTGTGATGTAATTATGAGTGAGGTTCTGATCCCCAACTCCCCATTATTCCTGAACTCCTCTGCACTGAACTCCTCTGCTCTTATAGCTGATCCTAATATCTAATTCTACTTATTAACAGAGCAGCATAAGTGGAGATGGTGTCTCTTTCTCCCTGCCATCAGTTACAGTGGTTCTGAGATCCACCAGGGTCTGAGATCCACCAGTAGGTACTGACCCTATTTTGGTGGTTCACAAACCTGACAGGACAGATTAGACCATATGCATCAGGGGTTATACAAACTGCTACTTGTGGGGTAGGCACGGCTACCCAATCACCTTTCTAGCCACACGTTTGGCATTTATAAATCAGGCAGCAGCCTCTAGGATCTCTAAACATTTTGAGAACCACTGATCTGTTAAAATGCTGCTATGGTAGCGTCCAACATGACGTAGGAAATGTGCATATTCCAGACATTTGACCTTTATACTTTTCTATGCTAACATCTCAATCGTAATTGAATCCTCATATGGTGATAACAGTGATGCTAGCTTTGCTGCTGAACACCTTCATAGGGTAAGGAGACATTTTTTCCACTTACCCTAGAGTAAGCCCCAACTGCTGCTATGGATCAACTTAATACCACACTCACCTCAAACACGAGCGCAAGTCAATCCAAAAAGGCAGGGAAGGCCTTCAGTACCACCACCATTGAACCTTCTTCTTTCTCTAATCTACTCTTCCTCACCCACCCCTGTCACTGCCCTGTTTGGCTCACCTCTGTTTTGTTCTACTCTGATCACATATAATCCTAAATCAATGGTTTGAGGCAGGATGAGAAGAGTTTCAGCCTTCAATCTAATGGGCAAAGAATCATTAATGGGAAGATAGAGGTCAGTTGCATTGTCTGGAGTTTGAATCTAACATACATTATTATGCATGAAATTTATCCTCAAATCACTTAGTTGCTTGCTTTAAATATAATGGACCAGATCAAATTTTCCCCATTGATGGCAAGAATCAAGAGCATGCCTGCCTTCTCCCAGTCTGGTATCCAGTGCCACAATTTCATATATAAACTATAATGTCAGTAAAGGCATATCTGCATCTAATTAAGTCATGCAATTAATTTCCGGATTTTATTTGCAAACTTGACAAAGCAAGCAGGACTCTAGACACAGGACGCAATCCAGAGTAACTACGGGAAGTCCTTGCTTTGATGTAAGAACAATTTACTCTGGATTCCAATATGAATTTCTCATAGGTTTTCACTAGGTGGTGCAGTAATTATGGGTGCACGTAATGAGCACAATCCTAACCATATCTACTCAGAAGTAAGCCCCATTATGTTCAATAGGTCTTACACCCAGGAAAGTGTCTTTAGGATTGCAGCACATGTCTCTTAACATGCTCCCATAGTTACTCTGGATTGTAGGGTAATGGTGTTAAAACAATTTATCTCCATTATAATTGGGCTTTCCCAGCATGATAATTGGGATCTCTCATACCTTGAAAATATGGATAAAATCTGCACATTTCCTTTTCCAGCTAAAGTGTTTGTTATGTAAGAAAAAGTGTTTATTTCTGGCCATCATCTGCATAATGATGTAACTTACTGCTTGATTTTGTCACATCCAAATCTCAGCAGGCACTTACAATGCTAATTTTGGCCCTCTGTATGAAACAAGTGTGACATCCCTGCACTAGATTATATGTGTGTTTCATCATTTATAATCTTGTATATGTCACTCGAATGTGACATGAGAATGTGGGTAGCAGTGCTAGCTGAACATATACTCCAGGTGCCTGGGGATGGAGGCAAAATCTCAATCTACGCCAGATGTAGGGAATTTGATTAAATGTACCATCTGTTCCAGCCCAGAGTATAGCTCATTTAAAACACGGTATGATTCCACAAAATTGAGAATATTTTGCTCATTTTATAGAACATGAACTGTGTTTCCTTCAGATTAGAAAACGGGAATGTCACTTAAGCAAGCAGAGGTAACTCTGAATCAACAGATTTATAAGTGAATTATCTGTTACTCAGGTGGCTTTCCCAGTAGAGAAACAGTCAGAAACGTTGAACAAGTTACGCATTCCTGACAATGGGGTCTCTTTAAACCAGGGATCAAACAGTGGCTGCCTTTTAAACTGGGCAGATAATGTAATAAGTATGGCAATTTTCTAAAAGAATTGATATTAGTGTGGAATGTGTTTCCTGCATAGCAATTTGGTGACATGATGATAAAAGTGTTCCTTTCTCCCACAAGTCGTGGTAGCACTTATGGCACTTATGGTTGCAATCTGGATGACTTTGATGATAAGCACAGCATGCTTTGTAAAAATGTTCTTTGAAAATGCTAAAAAAATCACTCGAGCTATGTGACAAAGTAGAGAAATATTTTTTATAGGTGACATATCTTTCCATATCTTTCCATGCAAAAACAATATATTAATATTCAGAATTTTTTGGTAATTATTAGGGGTGAAATCCAGAGTAACTACAGGGAGTCCTTACTCTGGAGTAAGAACAAGTTACTCTGGATTGCAATATGAATTTCCCATAGGTTTTCACTAGGTGGTGTAGTAACATACGTAATGTCTCTCATGTGCTCCTGTAGTTACTCTGGATTGTGCCGTTGGTCAAATAAGCTACATTTTTACAGTAAAATCTTGTATACATTTACTGATAATTTAGTTTCTCTCTATTCAGTACTGTATAGTACCATATTTATTTGAATATAATGCGCCATCAAATACAATGTGCATCCTATACTTAAGAATCAAGTATATATACTCAATTCTAATTAATATTGTATTTAATGCACACTCTGATTTTGGAGACTGAATTTGGCTGGAAAAGATGATATAAATATAGTATAATGCAACATTTCTTAAAAACTGTGGATCAAGATTTACTTGGTGGGTCCTGACTAGATTTTTTGTGGACCCTGCACAGCCTCCAATGAAAACATGCACAATGGAATACTAACTGCCTTAAGCCTGAAGATTTCAAGAATCAGGTGGATGATATGTACACTGCAAAGATCTAAGTACCTGCAAATAAATAAATAAATTTGCCAAACTCCCATGGCACATTTGTGGACCACTTGTGGCACTCTAGTGTGCCATGGCACACTGCTTGAAGATCACTGTTCTAGATGATAGCAGGTGATAGTTGCAGCAGAAGTTCTAGGTTACAGATGCTTCTTTTCGGACTGTCTTTTTCTTATCAGAAGCAGTTGGGGAAAGGAGAAGAACCTTTTGGCTGTATCTGTGTCCCAGACTGGTCTGGATGATCTGCCAGACTCCTCCTTCTTGAAGAGCCAGCTGGCACCGAGGCTCCTTGTAACTATGGAATGGTGTTCTCTAGGAAATCTCCCCGGGATTCTCAGACTTCTCATTGCATCTTCAGAATGGAGCAAAGCTGTGGGCTTGTTTGATATAAATTGATCGGAAAGCCTTGATTACATCCCATCGTTTGCTGAAAGTTGAAAATTCCCACTCAAAAGATGATACAGAACGCCAAACAGACCACAGTGAGTTGGTTAGTTTTAGTACCTATGTACATGTTTAATGGAATTTTTTTTTCCAGTTCACATAATGTTGTGGGAATTGTGGGGAAAATTAGACTGCAGAGCCAAAAGGATTGTTAATAAATGATTAGAATGGGCCACAAGCATCTTTTCAGACAACGCAGCTAGAAAATGGTTCACTGGAGGGGGGGGGGGGGTCTTGATTTTCAAAGGACAACCACATTTGCTTTGCATCATCTTAGCCCATACTGGAAACAGACAAGTGCAGCCAACCCTTTTTGGCATCTTCTCAATTGTTTCCAAAGTGCGCCAGTGATTGATTTCAAATAATCATTTGGCCAGCACATGATCTCTGTCTTCAATTCTTCTTGGGGAAACAGCCAAGCCATTTCTCACTGCTGTTTCCAAACCATGATTAATACCTGTCCCAGAAAAAGTTTAAAAGCTACAATTGTCAGTTCTACCAAAACAAAAAAAAGATACATAAGAAAATAATTGCAGTGGCAAAAGTCAAAATAAAACAGCATAGCAATCTCAGCTCGGTTGATTCCAACGGATTAAAAAGGTGAATTAAAAAGAGGGAATTTGCAAGCAGGCACTTATTAAGAGTAAGAGAGGCCCTTGTATTCAGCAAGAATTTAATATGATTCTCCTCAAAGGATAAATATCCACCTCATTTAGGCACCAAATCCTCCTCATTACTTGACAATCTCCTTCCAGCTCAGTCTCAAAATTACTCAGTTATCTTCAATTATGTCTTGTCTCAAAGACTCTTTCCATTTTAATCTAGAAATAGTAAAAAAATGTATATAAATCAATGAATGTTGCCTCCCACAGAAGCAGAATGATACCAGAGAAAAGTGCCAATTTTTGATAGCTTGGGTACATTCCCATTCTACAGTTCTCAGGATAAGGATGGAAACTATATCCCACCCATACTCCCACATGCATGACAGTCGTCTGCTTGGCCATCCTAGGCCTCTCAGCATTTCCACAGAACCTTTTAATCAATGAGTTTCTTGGAGGAAGCGCAGAAAAAATTGTCTTCTACCTGCTTCAATTAGATGGTGAAGCTTATGGGAGTGAGTTTGTCAGTTTTTATAAGCTTTATAGCATAAAACAATTAAAAAACATGCTTACCTGCCTCTATCAGGGCAGTAGAGCCATGTTTCTCAAGGTTTGTCTTCCACCATACCACTTCATATGGTCCACCTACTGGAAGTACCACCAGATCTAGCTGGTAATGACATCATTTGGCATATTTTTGTGTTGGGTGACCAGATGTTTCATCACACATGCAAGAAGCATGGATGGGAGGACATTTTTTTAGCATTAGAAAAGCATGCTTTGGAGCTATGCCTGCCAAACCAAGCCTCCTACTGCTGTTTGTTGTGTCACATTTATGGTCTCACTGACAGGCATCATGGATCCTTGAGTCCTGTGAGTACCTCAAGTGCTACCTCAAGTACCTCAAGTGATACCACCTCAAGTGCTACTGGTGCTTCTCATACCACTAGTTAAAAACTGCAGTAGAAGCAAGTAAGACAGAAAGCCAACAACCCACTTTTAATTTTTTAAGTCATATAGCAGTTTTCCATGTGTTTTTAAATCATTTGATATATGTGGTTTTAAGGCATAGGTTTCAACAGAACAGATCTAAAAGAAGTGTGACACATTAAGTGTGGGCATGGACTTGCATGACATTGGTCAGAGACGATCCAGCCAAACCAACAGATGCCTCTAAACCAGCTTCAGAATACAGAACTGAAATAATGATTTTGATGGACTCCACTTCCACGTCATTAGGCATCAGCATAACATTGCAGTGCTGAATTTATCCAGCCATTTGTTTTAATTGCTACATGATGATACAATTACAGAATACAGAACACTGAGAGGGAAAGACAAAATGAAAATGGAAAATTAAAAGCTCATGTCAACCAAAGGCACCCCTATGTTTGTAAATACAGCCAGCGAAGGTTAATAGCAGAGCCCCGAATATATATGAATTTAGCAAACTCCAAAGCACCCATCAGGCAACATGAGGTGGGAATGCTGGGGGAGGGCAGGAAAAGATACAACAGGATGAGATAAGGTGGAGATCGGTTGTATCAAGCCCGAAATGGGATCCAAGGCACTGGGACATGTTGAATCCTACTGAATGTTGAATGCACTTTAATCCTAAGTGCATCCGTTGAAAGGAAACAGTGTCAAGCATTATGAATACCCTATGTGTGGCATTTTTCAAGGATGTAATCAAGGTGTGGCAAGCCAGAACATTTGCACAGGTTAGTATTGACAAGTGGTGGCATAGGCGCACTGCTTTGTCCACTGTCTTGCTTTTACTGGGTTTGAAGCATGCAGGTAGGCAGCTGCATGCTACATAGCAAGAACATTAACAGGAACCTAATGTGTTTCTAGCATGCAGCCTGCCTGCCTATCATCTTTTTCTTTCTTTCTTTCTTTCTTTCTTTCTTTCTTTCTTTCTTTCTTTCTTTCTTTCTTTCTTTCTTTCTTTCTTTCTTTCTGTCCTGTTTGTGAGCTATCCAAACTGATGGTACACTGTGGGGAAACAGGATGCTGGACTAGCTGAGCCTTTGGCCAGCTCCAGTTTGACTTTTCTTATGTTTCTGTGTACAGTTGTTTGTAGCTTTCAATTTTTGTACTTCATGTGAAATTATTACCTAGTGAAACTGCTGTCGGGTGGAAGCACAACTTCAACAAACATCTTCAAGGGGTGGGGAGAAAGAGCATGTCATTCCAACCCAACCAGCTATTTTTTTTATATGTGTGACTAGCTAATGAGTCAGAAAAAAAACTGCAAATTATCTCAAGTTGTAAGTCCTCCATTGTAATGTCTTTATATGGATTAGCATCCAAGAACTTCAGAAGATTTCTAAAGAATGTGGTAACCAGGTTACAGCAAGTTATCAAAGGCACACACAAATCATTATACTGGAAACAATGAGAATGTTCTGACTTTTATTAAATCTGGGCAATTCACATCCTTGGGCTGTTTAATTAGTCCTCTGTGAATTGCAAGCTTGGAATAGAAAGTATAAGTTCTATTTGATAGCTATGATTTAAATTCTCAAATAACAAATTACTTAAATGAGCTTTTAATTTTAATACAGCATTAGTATAGCTTGATTTGTAAAATTCAAAGATATGGATTTTCCCCAGCTGCATTCAAAATCCTTCTATTCTTTGTTCCTAGATAGGTCCAGTCATTGTACAGACAGGACCACATGTGAGGCCTTGCAAATCCTTGCCTTGCTAATCCTTGATGCAGCTTGGCTCCAAAGGTCCAATGCTGCATGGAATCCTGGTGGATTTTAACAGCTGTAGCAGTGAACCATCTTCTTCATCCCCAGCAGCATTTTAAAAATCCTGGAGGTCCTGGCTCTAATGCCTTAAAAGTATAAAAAAAAACATAAGAAGAATTCCACTGGATCAGACCAATAGTCCATCTAGCTCAGCTTCTTTTATCTTACAGTGGCCCACCAGATGCTTCAAGGAACACACAAGACAACAAAAGTCCAGCATCCTGGTGCCTCTTTCTTGATGCTGGCATTCTGGGGTTGTCTACTTCTAAAAGCAAGAGGTTGAACATACCTGTGTATGCATGACTTGTGACCTGTGTTGCCCTGGTGTAGCTCCCAAGTCCTATAGCCCATATGTTGATAGATGTCCAGTTACTTTAACACCTGGCATACAGTGCAATCCTAAGCTTGTCTACTTAGAAGTAGGTCCCACTGTGTTTGATAGTCTGTACTCCCAGGAAAGCATAGTTAAGATTGTACCCATAGTCCTTGCTGACCTGGTAACAAGTGATCCAGAATAGATTCTGGGCGCAATCTAGTGTTACTATGGGGAGTCCTTGCTCCAGTGTAAGAACAATTTGCTCTGGATTGCAATATGAATTTCCCTTGGGTTTTCACTAGGTGGTGCAGTAACTACGGGTGCACATAATGTCTCTTACGTGCTCCCATAGTTACTTTGGATTGTAGGGTTAGTTCATTTTTCCTCATTATGACTCATCACAAGCCCTTCCACCACCCATGGAGGGGTAAATGCCTTTGCAGTTGTCATGATGATGATGGTGGTGGTGATGAGGTTGAGTGGCTTAGGACACAATCCAGAGCAAATTCAGCCTGCTCTGACCTAACTGCACTCTCCTAACTATTCTGTATCCAGAGCAGTAAGATATGCTGCATCCAGAGAGTCAGGAAGCCTGGGCTGCCCTAACTGCTCCAGAGCATGCTAAGTAATTGACACAAGGGGAAGACTTGCTCCTGAGGAGACACCCCTCAGATCACACTGAACAAGGAACAGCTGTGGTGCCTACAGTGGTGACATGACTCTGCACATCACCTGATGCGGAAGTCTGTGCGTCATCCCTGGTATGCGCCCCCCCTACCTGGACTGCACAGTCACCAAAGTTGGCGCCTGCGCAGTTGTTTCTGAAGCCAACTGGCTTCAGAAAGAGTACTGCGCAGGCACCATCTCTGACACCTGCGCAGTACTTTTCTGAAGCCTTTTGGCTTCGGGGGAGACTGTGCAGGCGTCAGAGTTGGTGCCTGTGCAATACTCTTTCTGAAACCATTCGGCTGCCGCTCTGCCTCCTGAGTGAGGCCGAATGGCTGTGCAGAGGCACGGACTTTCTCTGCTCTAAGGAAGTCTCCTCTGAAGCTGTTCGGCATGCTCAGTGTGTTTCTGTGCAGTGCATCTCAGATGGCCGTTCAAGCCAGCTCCTCAGACAAGTGGCAGCTTCTGGCTGCTGCTCCGCCTTGGAGCAGGCCTGAATGGGGGTGCTGACGCCCGGGGCCTGCCAAAGGACAGTCAAACTCCTCCAGCACATCACCCCATACGGAGCGCATCCCCAATGCAGCCCACACCAGCCGCACCAGTCTGGTGACGCCACGGGGTGCCTGCCTTATAAGGAGTCTCTGATGAGATGCCAGTACATTCTACAGTGAATACAAGGGGCTTCTTGGAGTGGCCTGCTGTATCCTGAGGTTTGTGGGCAGCCATAGTTTGTTCCATATCCTGAGGTTGAGAGGAAGGGGTTGCAGCTAGGATGGCCAAGAACTCAGATTTTTGGTCAACACTGCCGTTCTTACTCGGGCCTTATCATGGACCCCTATGGGTCTACTCATTACTATACCTGCTCCTGAGGTGGTATATCTCTGAGGAGCTGGAAGAGGGCATTTCTGCCTTGGAAACAGGCTCTGGATTCAGAGTAACTGCTCTTCCCTAGGCAATGCTAAACATGCCCTCAACTTGCCTCTCCTGAGCTGCTTAGGCTGCCCCAGTTAGGGCAGAGCAGGTCCACCTCTCTTAGGGCACCCTATCTTGCCTTGCTCTGCCCTACGCCTCCTTCAGAGTAACTGGGCTAGAGCATCTTGCAGTTGCTCCAACCTAGGGTTAGATAGGGCAACCTAAGGGCTCTTATGTGGACAGATTAGTTGCTCTGGATTGTCCTGTTAGTTGCCTCAGCAGCAAACGTTTAGCTGACCATGCCCATTAGGTTTAGAAAATGGCTTTGTCCAGAACCCCAGTGCCACTACTGGTTCTATGCCAATGCTCTGTGCAAGGTTATCTTATTTTCATGAGCTAGTGATGACTTCATTGTTGTTCCACCAACACATTTGACCACCAAAACTATTAAATGTTGCTTTTGCATTTGATAATACACTCTGATCATGGGTGAATGCCAGCAACCTTCTCTTGCTTCTTATAGTTCCATAACTTTTCACCACTGGGGCCCTGATTTCATTTTCATTGCACTGGGATGACAGCAATGCTATATAGATTTGTCTTGGAAAATAAGAACAAAATGCTGACATTTATTATATGCTTGGTCTGACATTGCTGCAGTGGCCAGACACTTTTCATGCTGCCATTTTCAATGAATTGGCCTGACAATAAAGGTCACAAAGCTTTATGAAAGGAAATAAAGAATAAAATGGGTCAGGCAAAATATAATTGTTTTAGATGAAAAGTTCAGCAGGGCCAAGACACATGGGGTCCTGGGAGACTGATTTTATTTTCTTACAATAGCATGGGTTTCGATCACAAGACTGCTAAAATTTAGTATCTATAATTGATTTCCCACTTTGCATGGCAGTGACCAAAATACCATACAGTATTGCTGGAAAAAGGGTTGTCAGTGAATGTTAAATAATCCCAAATTTGGAGAAAAGCATGCTTGGGCATCATCCAGAATAAGAAATCTATTGTCTGAGACTTATGTCTAAACAGGAGCTGAGGTTAGGGATGAACCAAGTGATGAGCCACGGTGTGTATGTGCTTCAGCCACAGAACTTCCTGAATAAGTCTCTGTGGTTGGAAAGCAATGTATTGTCACAAGATTGGTCAAATAATGCATAGATAGTGGCTTGCCTTTCGCCGTCATACAATCAACAAAGTAGCATCTAGGATAGGATTGCTGTCACCACTAGCAATTGACTACAGGGATCTTGGGCTGGATACCCACTATAGATTAAGGGTGCAATCCAGAGTAACTATGGGGAGTCCTTGCTCTGGTGTAAGAACAATTTACTCTGGATCACAATATGTCTTTCCCATAGGTTTTCACTAGATTGTGTCATAACTACGGGTGCATGTAATATCTCTTACGTGCTCCCATGGTTACTCTGGATTGTAGGGTAAATCCCCAATAGACTATACTCACTATAGAATGGCTTCCACTACGGCCAGCGACAAGCTCAGAGTGATCATGATAATAATAAGTCCACAGGACTTCAGATATCCAAATTGCTGCCTTCTCCACAAAAAGGAGGAAAATAATATAGGCTGTACAGGTGACTTTTGCAAATCATTACAATTTTGTTTCATGTTCTATCTTTTGAATGCTTATTATCTAGTCTGTTGGTGAATTTGACCTACTCATGTGCAATCTGTGAGAGGTTTTCTAGATCAAGTGGTTGTTTTTGTCCAAGTAGAGAGCATTTGCCCCTTCAGGGGAGAGTGCTGGTAGGTCTAGAGCAGCGTTTCTCAAAGTTGGGGTTGGGACCCCTTTCGGGGTCGCCTCAAAGTTTCCTGGGGGTCACCTAAAGACCCCTGGTGCAGGGGGCCAGGTCAGGCTTGCCAGACCTCCGGCTGTAGCTGCACACACACTGGAGCTGACTGACAGCCTCAGGGCCCAATCCTATGCATGCCTACTCTGAAATAAATCCCATTATAGTCAGGGGGCCTTGCTCCCATGTAAATGTGGATAGGATTGCAGCCTCAGGGCCCAATCCTATGCATGCCTACTCTGAAATAAATCCCATTGTGTTCAATGTGTGCATTTCATTTGTAACAATGAAAATACATCCTGCATATTGGATATTTACATTACAATTCATAACAGTAGCAAAATTACAGTTACAAAGTAGCAACAAAAATAATTTTATGGTTGGAGGTCCCCACAATATGAGGAACTTATAAAGCGGTCACGGCGTTAGGAAGATTGAGAACCACTGGTTTAGAGTTCATTGTTGTGATGGTGAGGTTTGTTGCCTGTTGTTCTTGCATGCCATAACTGAAGACAATGTCAAAAATCGCAATTTTATTTTTTTTATTTTTCAAAATTTGTTGGCAGATTCTGTCCTATACGAAGATCTTAGCAAATTTGTTGTTCCTCAAAGCATGCCAAAACACCCCCTAAGTAGATTTAGGGGGAGAGAAGGAAGAGGGGGGAAAACAGGATTTTAAAATATTGGACTTAAGATAATTTTTCTGTTTCTTAAAAAAACACAACAATAAAAGGGATTTTTTTAGTTGAATAAAGGAGCAGTCGAACTGTCAGCTGATACAATAGTAATAAGAACTTTCTTCCTCTTCTAGCATCAAAACTGAAACCATAAACATTCCAATAGAAGCAGTATCTAAAGGAAAGCAGTTACGAAGGCTTCCCTACGCTAATGAACAAATATTTTATATTACAGTCTCCAGCATTGTTTGCTTATGAGGTGTCAGCCAAGCTGTAGCATTTGGAAAACTCTTCTTCCCTCTGTTGCATTTTATAATATATTGATGTTGTTAAATTGGAGTAATTAGAGCAACATATTGCAAGGCTTTTTCCCCTAAGAAAATAAAACACTCAGATAAATATTCTGATAGCAACAACGCTTGTGATTTGAACAAAAACCGGCCTTTTAAAAATAGTCTGATATCACATAGAAGTGGTTTCACATCATGTAACAAAATGAACATTTTCCCCATATATGCCCATAGCTCGAGGGTATCACAACATAAAACCCAGTCTGGGACTGTAGAATTAACTGGCAGAATGCTGTATATTACACACTGCAAGGGCTTTTGCCTTGTTCAAACATCATCAAATTCTCTATGAAGTATGAAGCAACTGGTTTATAAAAATAAGTTGAGTCAATTAGGTCTATTCACATATTATACCCCACCCAGATAAAGAATAGCAGTAAATGGGTATAGCTATCTGTACACCAGCATATACTTCTTTTGTGGATTACTGTGTCATTCTGTACAAATGTCATTCTGTATGAGTGACTGGGCACAAATCCTGACCAATTAGGCCAGCACAACTCATCCATCTCTCTGTTCCCATGGTGTGGGGAGGCTGACTCATGTGCACTGTACACAGTAGTGGCACAGAAGTGCTTCACCGCATTTTTACTACACACTAGTCCAGCATGGGACTTGTGCCAAGACTTGTGCTGCCCTAATTTAGGATTAGGATTGCAGTCTTAGGATACAGTCCTAAGGGGCGACAGCATAAAGCACTTTTGGACTTCCCAGGGACCAGTTCGGCTGACGCACTGGGAAGAAGGGAGAGGCATGTCACAGCTTCTCTCTGTTCAAGCTTGCATCACTTCCAGAGGTGGCGCAAATCTGATTAGACCCACAGAGGCTGCTGTAGCCTTACCCTGGGGAAGAGATTGAGTCTCTGAAACTTCCACTAGATATAGCGCAGGCATATCAGCCTTCATGTTCCAGCGAAAGTCTGGATTGCACTGTCATTATATCTCCACAATAGAAAGGGTGAATAACCAACCTTCCTTACCCTACAAACCAGAGTAACTACGGGAGAATGTAAGAGACATTGCGTGTACCCGTCGTTACTGCATCACCTAGTGAAAACCTATGGGAAATTTATATTGCAATCCAGAGCAAATTGTTCTTACACCGGAGCAAGGACTCCTGTAGTTACTCTGGACTGTGCCCTAAGAGAAAAACATAATTTGACACTCCCAAAAGTAAAAAAAAAAATTGCATTCTGCATTTGTGTGACATTATTACCCAATGATTATTGTCATCTAAATTATGAATTATCTTCACAAGAAACGTGGACAGTCTAGGCATTTCTGTGTTAATCTTGCTATATTTTGAAGACCTCTTAGGTGCACTTTGAAACACACAAAAGAACATTTTTCTAGCTACTGCTAGCTGAAATTAGCTTGTTGAAATTAGTTCTTTCATGTTGATTTAGCAGCAAAATCCCTATCTTGCTGTTCTATCTTTTCACTGCAAGATAAGAATAGTGCACATGGAAATAGAAAAGATTGATATAATAAGTTTGTCTCACCATCTGACGTATATAAAGTACCCCAAAAATGACAGTGCATTTATAGTTATTACTCCATAAGCTTAGTCTACAAACTAGATAACTGCCGGATTTACAATGGCGAGTAGCTCTTTTGGACAGGCTGGAGCGTTATGGGGACAATATCCCCTTCCAGAGTAGATTTCCAGCCTCCTCCTCACTTGTGCTAGTTACAGAGTAAGCCACCAATTCCCAATGTTTCAACAAGCAGGTCCCTTGACTTACTGCTTGGGCCATTGGCTGTGGCTCCTATTTGGTTCCTTATACATTATATAAAGATGAGTACCCAAGGAGACACAAACGTGCTTTATGGCAACCCTTGGCAATCCTTAGTAAGCCCCATTGATTATAATAGGGCTTAAGTCTGAGTAGAAACCTTAGGAGGCACAAACATGCTTTAGGGCAATCCTTAGGGTCAATTATAAGGAATGCCCTATTATTATAGTCAATGGGGCATACTCCCAAATAAGTGGGGTTAGGATTGTAGCTTTAGACATACAGCAGTCTGTCATTTGGGACAATCACAAGAACATTTCTCCACACAAACTGCACTAGCCATGCTAGGACAACTTAAGGCAATACTATATATCTGCACATAATTTGCACCTGCTTTTGATACAATTCAATGTTAAGAATGCCATTTTCATTGACACAGTGTTAAATACCCCTTCTCAGGTGTGGTGCTCTCAATCTTGATATAGGGGCTAATTCCCTATTCAAGTTTTTTTAAATATATGTGGGGCCAAATTATGCATTTAATGTAAGTTGTGGTTTGGTTCCAAGTATCCCATTAAAGAACAAAGAAGATACAGTAAATTTGCATCTTTACAGGGACTCAGCTTCAAAACTTGGCAGCTACCTGTTTGATATTCCTAGAAATGGTTTTCAGCTGTTGGAAGAATTCATTGTTGTTGGAGAAAGAATGCTGTTATTTTAAACAAAATGGAGAAAGATGCAGTAATGACACTAAAAGAAGTAATGTTGGAACAGAATAAGAGGAAAGGGTGAGACTACAATGTAAACCAAAAAAGACACACTTGATTTAGTTTAATTGGTATACATTTCATTGAAGAGGCTTGGAGGAATGCAACAGTTAGTACTATAGCACAAGCAAAATCTTTTAAGGTGTAACAGAACAATTTGCCAGTGATTAATGTCATAAATGTGCCATAAGGCACATCTGTGTCATCTGGAGAGAAGGGAGCAGTAACATAGAAACTGCATTAGAAGAGGCTTCAGTGCTGCGTGGATATTTAGCTGGTGATCGTGCAGCCTGTGGTATGTTTGGGTGTAGGGAAGTGGGGAGTCTGCAGAACAGGGTGGAGGAAGAGTAAGGTGAGTGGCGTGGGACTGGCAGAGCTTTGATCTGCTCATGACAAATGTTAGAAATGCCTCTCTAACTGCCTTGGACCCCAATCTCACTTCCCTGAGATGCCAGGAACCCACCAAGAAATGGGTTCATGGATGCCAAGATGCCACAGAATGCTACTAACCCTACAACCCACAGTAACTATGGGAGCACGTAAGAGACATTTACATCGATGTAATTACGCCACCACCTAGTGAAAACCTATGGGAAATGCATATTGCAATCCAGAGTAAATTGTTCTCTCATCAGAGCAAGGACTCCCCATAGTTACTCTGGATTGTATCCACAATGTGGCTTGTTAATCTCCAACTTTGTTACTAAGAAAAAGAAGAACTTTGATCAGATGTATGATTCAATTTGATTCTGTCATTGGAGCAACCTCCTGACTTGAAGACACCTGAGGTTCCTGCAGATTCCTTATCCTGCAACATATCTTCTCCCACTGCCTGCTTACTCTAGACCTTGTTAGACCTTGTTACAGTTCTTATCTTAGAGCAAGAAGGTTTTCATGCCCACAATATTTTGATGAGCGGTGAGCTACTCAGGTAGCAACTCGTGTGAAGCTGATGAGGAGGAATATGCACCTCTCTGTTTCATGGGTTCATGCTTGAAATACAACATGGCAGTGAATATATTTACCAAGAACTCAAGGGATAAGTTTCTCCTAAACAATTAGTTTACTTTCCCTTAGCCATAGATACAGCTTAATTCTATGCATAAAACAAAGAGTTAAGTATTGATAATTGCCTCTGTTAATGTAGTCCAGCACTGCAATGACTTTGTTTTATTTTATTTATACTATTACTTATTTATCTAGTACTGCTCTGTCATGCTATCAGCTCATGGACCACTACTAAAAATCATGGTCTCAGTATATGCAGCCCTGAGTAAGATGTTCCTGTGTATTCTCCCCAGAGGCAAAATGAGGTGAGGAGCAACGAGGAATCTCATTCAAACCAGCCCAACCAGCAAGTTGTCTTAATTTATATCAATATTTCCCAAGGTTAGGACAAAATAAAAATATGTCTCAGCAACAATTATAAGATTCTTTCCTATGTTTCCCAGGACTAAAGGTGATCCTCGGCTTTGATATGAAATCCGTTTTCTTCTTGACCTCCGATTCTCATACATTCCTACCATTATCTTGACATACTGTTCTTCCCCGGAATGTCTTCAATAGCTTGCTAACCTTCCTCTTGACTCCCAAACATTGCTTAATCCTGGTAAGAGATGGAGAAACAAATAGGACTGTTTTGCTAGTAAGTGAACTTGCTTTTCTCACAGGGAAAAGGTTAGAAGGTGAATCAGAGCCCAAAGGGCAGGAACTGAATTTTTAAAAGGAGCATCTACATTGAATGAAGACTCTGTTTTTCAGATCAAAGCCATTATTTTCTTCATGTCCTTGACACTCACTTCTCATCAGTTGCTCTTTATACAACCACCTTCAAACAACCATCTAGTGAAGGATCTTAGCTCATTGCTGCCTTTTATTATCCCATGCAATTGTGACCTGTGTCAAGTAGATTCCAGTGACTACCCTGCCTTGAAGGACTCCAGTGATTAAGAAACCGCTATTATACCCCTATGAAGTCTGTAAGATGTATCATGTTATGGTATCTGTGATATCTCGTATGTGATATTCTCATCACGGTTACTTTCTCCAGAGCAAAGTCTGTCACCTGCTAAGAATTTGTGCTCAAGCTTTCAATAACCCAGACAATAAAATTGTGCACCTGGACAATAAAATTGTTCAGGCTCGTAAATATATAACATTTTGGACCACCCCTGAATATATCTATAAATGAGAGGGCAATCTCCAAGTATGAAGGTTTTAAGAAGGTTGTGCACCAAAACGTCATGCACCAAAGTTCATGCAGAGAAATTTAAGATGAGGAATACAAAAT
This sequence comes from Cryptoblepharus egeriae, assembly GCA_030015325.1. Classification (NCBI taxonomy): domain Eukaryota; kingdom Metazoa; phylum Chordata; class Lepidosauria; order Squamata; family Scincidae; genus Cryptoblepharus; species Cryptoblepharus egeriae. The sequence continues at coordinate 53,601,631 of JAREYC010000007.1, read as the reverse complement.
ACGTCATGGAGCAAATTAAAATCTGCTTAACCCACAATATAATTGAGAACCCCAACAGCAATCAACATTAACTTCCATCAGATGTTAACTGTAAATTTTTCATCTGGACCATATTTATCTAGGTAGACCCTTTACATGGTGGGGATCTTGCTCTTTGTTGACTTTGGACATGGTTGTTCTTCCCAGAACTGATTATGGGCATAATCCTATTCCCATCTACCCAGAAGTCAGTCCCATGATAGTCAATGGGGCTTACCTTTAGGAAACTGTGGTTATGATTGCAGCCTTGCCGTACAATCCGGAGTAACTACGGGAGCACATAAGACACATTACATGTACCCGTAGTTACTGCACCACCTAGTGAAAACCTATGGGAAATTCATATTGCAATCCAGAGCAAGTTGTCCTTACACCAGAGCAAGGACTCCTCGTAGTTACTCTGGATTGCACCCTATGTCTTAAAGGTCATTCAAAAGATTAATAAAGAGAGCAGTAATGTAACTAGGGTTTGCATCAGCCAGTGTGAGAAGCCAGTGTGTCACCCTCATGATGGATGTGGTCCTATATGGTGGAGGGGGCAGTGTTCCAGGTGGGGGGCACCATTCCCTTCCCCTCTGGTATTTTGGCTCTAACTTTTGATAGTACTGTATAGAGATATTTCACTGCAGTTTATTTCATTTCATTCTGCATGATATTAAGCATCAGATGATATTGTATTATTCAAAAGTACAAAGATTTAAAAAAAATTGACAAGTAGTGAAATACCCCCAGTTCATATCATTTGGTGAAGGCTGCATCCCATTTACCCATTTAGCGAGGCCTCTGAGCCCATCAGAGGCACTTCATAATGCTTAGTAGGCAAGGACCTTTTCCTTGGCTCTGCCACTGTCCTCTCTTTTCCCTTTCTTATATAGAGTGAGTTTTGCTGGTTGGAGAAGCTTTTAGCTTTTAGATTTCTTTATTTTATTTTTTTGGCTTGAGTTTTAAATACTGAGTTTGAAATTCTGGCATTTGTCGCTTTATGATGGATTTGCACATTCTTCTATTTTCACTATAGTCCTGGAACTACTATAACCTAGAGGCTGCTACAACCTGGGGAACTCCCAGGAGAAATAGGGGAAATAAAGAAATGAAATACCTGCAATATATACATGTATATAGGTGTATATATTGTAAGCGGGGTGGTCACCCCCCTCAAAAGTGGCACTTTTCTAATACCCCAGTGACGTCCCTGATCAGGACCATTTTGGAAACCTTGTACTCCACTGGATTGACATTCCACACCAGCTGAGTCATGGTTGCTTACTCGCTAGTAAACCTGGCAGTTCATACCCCTTTTCAATGCATTTTAATGCAATCATTAGGGACCTACTTCTGGGGTAATTTGTGGGGGCTACATTCATTGGATCAGGACAATTCTTGTGTCCTTGGGTTCCTCTCAGCCTGCCCTTTCCAATGGCTTATGGCATGTTTGCCTACTCACAAGTAAATCTGTGACAAGTAAAGCCATGATTTCACTTTTCATAGAGTTCAATGCATATTTTTGTGTTTGGTTTTGTTTGTTTTTTGGCCATATCGTTTGATAGGAAAGTGCTAATCAAAATGGATTTTTGCATTGGGTTCTACCCTTCAGTATAAATCCAACAATATATGTCATGATGGGGTTTTCCGAACCATTGCAAAGTTGCATTTCTGGGGTCCCCCAGTGCACGTCACCCTCCCCCAGGGTGCGTCACCTGGTGTAGAGCGCACCCTCTAGCAATGGCCCTGTTTGGTACTGTGTTATACATTACCAAACATGTCTACTATACATGTCTACTAAAAAAAGGTGAGTTACATGAAAGTTTTTACTTTCATGAAAGCCTGTTTAGGATCACAGTCTTCAAGTTGCTTCACTTTGGCCTTTGGTAAATATATTAAGGCCAATTCTAAAGAGAACTAACATGACTGATATCAATTTTTATTAAATTACACATTTTATTATTTTTATTAAATTACACAATTTTTATTAAATTACATCAATAAATAAAATAAACTTTGACAGGGTTTTTTCTGTTTCCCTTTCCTTTTATCTATTCCAAACATTGGATAGCTGTGATTTCCAGAGAGCAAATTCATTTACAGTAGCTTGCTTTGCCCTCCTGTTTGACATTTTTCCCTGGTCCAGTTTCTTTAAAGAACTGGAGATAGAGACTGACCTTTAATATACCCCAAAATGAGAACACTTCAGTCACTTAATCCTGATTCAGCCACAGGAAGCAATTATTCCAAGAAGGGAAAAGTTGAAATATTTTCACTTAGATAAGATAAATAACCATTATAATAAGCCCCAAATTGGCAGTTAGTTAAAATTCATAAAGTACTTTGATAATGCTAACTCCCTTGATTAAAGGACACTGTTGCTATAATTTTTAGCAATAGATATCATAAATAAAAGCATTTAGGTATGTGACAGCTGTGCCTGTTAGATAAGAAAAGTATTGTGAAAACAGTGGAGAAGTAATTTTCTTGCAACTTATTTATAGTTGCCATAGCTATAAAAGTAGAAGAGGGAAAGGCAGATGAAAAATCAATCCAGCATTTGGAAAGAAAATTCAATACTTATTTGGTAAACATTGTGAATTGGTACAATGTTACAGTTATTCTACTTCGTTCCTCAGTCATTCTAGATATTAATCTGCACGGGGAAGAGTTCTCAGCGATTTCATGGCTTTATGTTGAAATGTTATGGGAACGCTGCCCATTTGTGAAGAGCTATTTGTCTTGAGACTCTGAATCCACCATGTATTGAACAGTTATTCATGATTGGGAATTTGCTTTGAACAATAAAAATATAGGTCTTGGATTGGTTTGCATTATATCTGTGCTTGTCAGCGACGCTGCTATTTCTCACAAAGGTCCTTCATCTCTACCATGTATGAGGTAAAGCATCCGAGGTGAGTATTTCATGTAGGGGCCCATATAGGCAACAATCAGTAGTGCAGCTAGAGGGGGTGCAAAGCACTAAGGCTGCAATCCTCACTTCCAGTTAGGCCGGCATAAGTCCTGGCATAAGTCCTATACCAATCTGGGGGTGTCACAAAAGTGCCGTATGCCCCATTCATGGGGGGATTAGATCACTGCACTGGAATACACCAACTTCCCCACACCATCACAGAAAGATATGCCATGTGAGTTAGGCTGGCCACAATCGGTTAGGAAACTAAAATATTAACAAAGTATGAACAGAAAAATAGAGCTTTTTCTAGTCATCCAAATACTTCTATAGAAGAAAAAGAAGCATTTTTTGGTAAGGATGTAGAGCACAGTGCTCAAACTCCCTTTCTTCAGAAATAGGTGTGACTGGCATACCAATATTCCTCTCCTTGTGCCGATCTACAGGTATGCAAAGTAATTTTGAGTACAGTATTTGGGTTTTTCTTGGCATTGAACCCTCAAGAGTCATTATTTATTGCTGCATGCCTCAGGGGCTGCCCTATATTTCTTTATTTAAGAATCCTCGTGTGATGTTTCCCAATGTCAAGCCCTGAGCCACCTTGAAGGAGAGGGAGGTAGTGTCATCTACCTGCATCCCTGATCATTTTTAATGATCATCCGGTGTTGGGTTTTTGTCTCATTCATTTGATCTGATTTTTTTTCAGTGCTGCTATAACTGATTGGTACATAATCTAATGTTTAGCTTTCTGCCCTCATTAGATTGTTCTTCTTTACCTCTCAAGTAAGCTTTTTGCAGTGCAACATATGCAGCCTGCTTTTACACAGAGTATTATGGAAGGGTTAGGTTAGATAGGTGTAGTGGTTAAAGGACTGGGCTGCCAATGGGCTCCCAGGAAGTACTCAAGGAAGTATAAGACTACTTAATAGCCATTAAGACCAAATGGTAGCCATTTCAGTACTGCTCAGTGGCATAGCTAAGGAGGTGCAGGGAGTAACAGTTGCACCAAGTAAGCTTTAGGGAGCAACAAACTGAGCTTGACACTTGTGAGCAAAATTGTGAAAAACAGGATTTATATCAATAATAATCCCATCATGTTGTATATCATTGGAAAGGTAATTAATGCTGAATGCAATAAAAAAACTTCATTGGTATATCTGTATGCTATCAAAGGTTATGGCCAATTAACCAGAAAATGAAAACACCAACTGCCTATGATGTTCTGTTACCTTTATTGGTATTCAAATTCAATCACAAATAAAAACAATTCCAATACATGAAAACAAACTAAGGTTCCAATATGTACAAGAGACTAAAATACAGTTGACACTAGGAACTAAGAACTTCAGATGATAGGGGCACGCTTAAGATTAGACACCACAACTTGTGAAGTAAACATTGCTGACTGACTAATGATGGTAGGGTCAGTAGAGGCTAACAAGATCTGCAACAAATCATGGTCCGGGGGGGGGGGTGATTAAGTAAGAATGGAGGGCTAAAAATTTCCTTCTAGTCTCATTATGTAGCGGGCAGTGTAGAATAAGGTGATCTATTGATTCTACTACTCTCATGGGGCACAGGCATAGTCCTTCTTGAAGAGGTGTGCCACTAAATCTACCCCATAAGACTACAGATGGGATTGAATTGTAGTGGGCCAAAGTAAAGACCCTTCTAATTTTGGGGCATTCCAGAATGTACAGGTAAACAGGGATTTCCCCTATGTTGACCGGCAGATGGAGATGTAACAATGAACACGTTTTATTGGCTGCAGTTAAGATGTTCATGGCATGGAGGTCCAAAAGTCTCCCTTTAATAAGCCTAAATGCTTCATCTTGAGATAATGAGCCAATTAAACCAGGCTCCACACCTATTTGTTTAATTTTTATGCTCCAAGGTTTATCTGAGAAGTATGGGTCGCCAAGGAGGTGATATAGTAGATTGTTAGCATCGTTGTTATAAAAGATTTTCAGCCAAAAGTTGGCAGCTCTAATCCACGCTAGTGTTTCTATAACCCCCTATAATATTTGGGGGGAGCATTTCAGGTTAAAAACCTTCAGTGCTGCTGGAATAAAGGAGCCACCCTTACAAAAAAAAATGCTGATAATGGCTTATGATGAAGCTTTGGCAAGAGTCCGGGTCATGTTATGATGATTCGTCCATGCTAGATATAAATGAAAAAGGATAACCAGGTATTTAAATATTTTAATTGTTCTATGTCTTGCCGGTTAAATCGCCACATTCTTAATCTCAACTTTCTTTCAAAAACCATGATTTTGGAGACTGCCTATGGAACAAAAAGTAGATTATCCTTAGTGACCTACATGACTGATTGCTTTGAGAGCCAATGCAATGTAATTATGATATTGTATGGAACTAATAAGTTATTAATATGAATCAGCTGTCATTTCTGTATATCATACTATATGCTATATACACATATATGCATGATATATGCATTTCCATATAATACAGTATATGCTTTATCCATGCTAACTGGTGCTTTATCTTACATTTAGCAGTGAGAGATTCACCAACCCTCTCTGCCCCAGCACAGTTTCTCTAACCAGGAAGGGACACAATTTTATTTATTTAGGTTACAATCCTAACCGCACTTTTCAGGTAGTAACTACTATTAAACACAATGGGACTTACTTCTGAGTAGTTGTGCTGAGGAGTGCACTTTATTAAATTTGATTTTGTTGTTGGAGCACTACAAAATTTTCTTCAACCCCAGATAACAAATAGATGCCCAACTATGCCACTAGGAAGAGGTGAGTTTTCCCCAATTCCCCCCAAGCAACTGGCACATTTGTACCCTTACCCACTGGGTACGCCCCTCAGACGATTAAAAGGTTGATGCTGGCAAAATTCTGCCAAGCCAGAAATGAAGCCAACATTACTGTAAATAATGGGTACAGCTCAAGGAAATTGTGTAATTTGTCACCCTGTAATCACTCAAATCTAGTGATGCCTTTTCCCAGCTTTGAAAAAAGGTGCAACAGCCAAATGTTATTGTGTAATATTTGAACATCCTTGTATGCTATCGCACAGTTTTAAATGCCTGACTTACTGTGAACAGCAAGCATAGACCTGCATAAAAGGATTTAATTTTTCAAGTGCTTGGGGACATTATCCGATTCCTTAATACCTGCTTGACTGACGGTCAAACAAGATAATTGCAAGTTGGTATTTGCAAATATCTGAATCTTACTTGAAGTGTTGTATGTAATACCTTAATCTGAAGGAAAAGGGAGCATGATGATTAAGATAACTACCTGTCAGACGTTGAGCATTTCTTATGTTTTTTTAAAAATATGTATAAAGTAATCACTTCTATACTGGGATTCTGTTCAGTACAGATTAATTTAGCCACTGAAAACAAATAATGTAACTCAGTTCATTCGGACCAGAAGCCCTTGTTTATCTGATGGATTCAACTTAAATTCGGAGCATCACTTATTGGATATAAATATACTGCTTGCATAGATATTTGGAAACTGATATAACTGTTAGAAGTTATCGGTAGCAATCCGTTGGCCAATAGCTACTGTTCTTTATTCTGTTATTTTTAAATCAAATTTCAGCCATGGTTCATGTCATTCTCTTAAGGGCTGTGGGTGGCGTAAGTGGCTAAGACATTGTGCCTGTTAACCAGCAGGCCAGGGTTTGATTCCCGGGTCAGCCCCACAAGACAGGGTGAGTTCCTGTTCTTAGCCCAGCTCTGCGATGCCAGCTGGATCCAATCGTATTGGCTCTGCCTTTCCATTGGACTAATTCAGTGGCGTGGAGAGGGGGGATTTGCTGCTTGGGTAACAGCCTATCCTCCATAACAATCCAACCCAGGCTTTCATGCTTCGCATGCAGCATATGCAGTGCCAAGCACGATACCATAGTCTTTCAAGACTGACAGAGGCCTGCAAGTTATTCTCAAAAACATGACAGACACATGGTCAAATTTAAAAGGGAATATGTCTCACATTATTTTTATCATTCTGGACAGTTCCAGCCTGCTACTGCAAATGTTAAAGGCCAAAAAAATTATTATTTTATCTAATTATGTGGTTCCCAAACTGTGAGTCAGGGCTCCCTGGAGGAGCAGCAGAAATGAACCATGGAAATCCTTGGGACAAAACAGCCACTCTACACAATGTATGTACTGTATAAAATTGTGCCCAAATGAGGAACCACAGCCTAGTAGGTCAAGGAAGGTACCAGTCAAAAATGTTTGGGAAACACTGAATTATGATAATATTATGAGGAAGCAGCATGATTGACATCATACAAAGCACAAACCTCTTGACTTTTATATTCTGGTTATTGAATTTTTGCATAAATGTGAATATATCATTTTTGTGTCTGTGAGAACTGGAGAATTAAGACTGGGCAGCAAAAGCCTAGCAGATCACCAGCCAGAGCCTGCACAGTAAATTAGTCATAAAATATATCTATATATAAAACGGAAAAGTCACTGACTGACTGACTCACTCACTCATTCACTTACTCACTGACTCATCAATGCCCCACCAAAACTGCTGGGCCTAGAAGCATGAAATTTGGGGAGGGTGTTCTTTCCATGGTGGAGGCCCCCACTAAGAACTGGTTTTTGGAAATTCCAACCAGAAGGGAGTGAAAAGGGGCACAACTTGTTTTCCTCTCTATATTTTACATTGAAGAATCCCAGACTGGGGAACGCTCTGCCCCAACCCCCGGACCTAGAAGCCTGAAATTTGGGGAGGGTATTCCTTATGTGACATCAATACTCACCAAGAACCAATTTTGAGAAATTTAACATTTACAGGGCTGAAAAGGGGTGCAGCATATTTTTGTCCTATATTAACATTGAAGACTGACTGATCAACATCCAGCTGATGCACTGGGAGAGAGGGTCCACAGGAGGTAATAGTGCATATGAGGGGATGATACGCATGGGGAGATGGTGCGCATGAGGAGATGGTGTGCATGTGGAGATGTTTTATGGGGGTATTGTGCATGGGGAGATTATGCACATGGGAGTATGTTGCATGGGGGTATTGACCCAAAATTCATAATTCATAGTCATAATTCTTGACTATGTTTCGTGTGATTTTTTAATAACAACAATAAAAGTGTAGTTATTAATAACAAATAATAAATCACCATGATTTCTACTCCAGAATCACCATTACCAGTGATGTATACTTGGTAATGATAGGCAAGTTTACTTGGAGGCCACAGAGGTGCTGGTGCTATCTACAGAGATGCTGGTACTCAGTACTACCAGTGAGTACCCCCTCAAAAGGACCCCTGACAGTAATAATAATTATTTTCTTTGGTTGCTGATTTGTCTCCATACTAACTCTTTTCTGGAACACTATACTCCAAAACTGATGCAGTATTCCCCATACAGTGGCTGTTTGACTGTCATAAATGGGCATTGATGACAACCTGTTTCACATTGAGATCCTTCCATTTTGTCTACTGTTATACATGACATGAATGAAAACCATACTGTCACCACTTGATATATTTTAGTATTCATAGTTTATGAGTTTTTCCCCACAGTTTCAGTTAGCAGATATTACTTTAGTGCTTTCTTGGCATGTATGTTTTGGCAAAAGGGCATCCAGAGATAATCTGGCAAGCAGATGGTTCAATAAGGAGTGCCCACGACTCATAGTTACTGTTTGGTTTTATGCAGCCTAAGCCAGCTTCTTGTATCTTGCTTGTGAAATTCCAATCTAGGGAATTCAAACCCCAAAAGCAAGATGCCATGTGGATAAAAGAAGGAGACAAAAAGCAGAAAATCAGCAGCATTTATGTTGTGCAGGTGGCCAATGGCTGACATACCTTTCAGTAATAATCAAGAGGCTAAACTGGAACAGATGCACAAACATGGCACAACTAGGGATATAAAATGCCAGTACCTTTCCCCAGTGGGATCACGCCATTAATGCATGTGTTATAACACAGTAGCACATACAGAGTAAAACAGATTTGCTGTCCAATCCTATGCTGGACTCACCTATCGCATGCACTGGCTCTAAAGCAGCCTCCACTGCACATTATGTACCAACTGGTGCCAGGCTGTGATGGAAAAATAAGCAAAGAACATTTTTCTTTGCTCTGCCTTTGTCCCCAATTGGCCTACTTGGATCTGTAGCACCTCCTTGGCTGGTGTAAATCCATGCCAAGTCTAGGTAAGGGGAATAGATAGTGGTGGCAACTCACAGCAAGGCCTTTTCTGTTGTTGGCACCAAGTTTTTTTAACTTTCCTTCCAGAGACCCCCCTTTGTTGAAGTTTTTATAGAGAAATTAAATTTATTTCATCAGGTCTTTCGTCATCATCATTATTATTAACAGTATTTATATAGCACTTTTCAAAAAAAAAAAAAAGCTCACAAAGGGAACTTTTATAGAGAAGATCAAATGACTAATGTTCAAATAAGATGAATATCTTCCATTGACTTTGTGGTCTATTTTTCTATTCTCCTTGTTGAATGTTCTCTTGGATTGACTCTCCGTGGCTATCTTGACTGGCTCTCAGCTTTCTTTGATTGATGTCTGACACAACTTATAGATTGCATTTTGTTGTTATATTGTTTTGCTGGATTTGTTTCATTGTTTTTCTGGTTTCTTACTGTAAGCTGCCTGGGGCTTTCCCACGAGGACTAGAAAAGCAGAATATTTCCTTTTTTCAGAAATAAATATAAAAATATCAGCAAAAAGTCAAGACTGACAATCTGAATTTCAGCAGGGAAAGACTGAGGGTAAAAGAAGGGAGAAGAACAGACAGAGAAGAAAGGCTAATAAAATGGAGAGATAAAGGAATGATGTGGTAAGAATAAGAGTAAATGAAAGAAATATCAAGGATGTGGAGTGCAGGGCCAGTAAGTGAGGCAGAATCACTCAGAGATGTAAGGAGAGTTTCCTCTGGTGTAACCCTGCAATCCAGAGTAACTATGGGAGCACGTAAGAGACATTTACGTCAACGTAGTCATGGCACCACCTAGTGAAAACCTATGGGAAATTCATATTGCAATCCAGAGAAAATTGTTCATACATTGGAGCAAGGACTCCCCATAGTTACTCTGGATTGCACCCTAAGTAAGCAAGGCAGATGCAGTGATTTTCCATGCACTATGATGGGACAATTATGCCTTACCTGATATATCTCTGCATTTCATAACTCTGAGTCAGATGTATTCAGTTGTGCTCTTAGATATGCAATGGCAACTTATTAGTTGGTAGGACTCTGCATTGATTGTCCTGTATTGCTGATTTTTGAATGAATGAATGAATGAATGAATGAATGAATGAATGAATGAACGGGCATGTTGCATTTGCAAGATGCAATACTAGCCTACTGTATATGTGGCTCTCAACATGATCTGCATGTTGAGAGATCTCAACATGATCTCTCAACATGATCTGTATGTATATGTGCAGATCATATGTGCAGGATCTGCACATATACATACTGTATATGTGGCTCTCAACATGATCAACATGGCTCTCAACATGATCTGTAGATCATGTTGGCTCTCAACATGATCTACCCATGTTGAGGGTAGATCTCAACATGATCTACCCTAATCTTGTAGATTAGGGTATCTTGTAGATTAGGGTATCTACAAGTACCCTAATATCATATACTCAAATGTTTATCTAGTTAGGAGCTCTCAAGCTTGTAAATATGATTTTGAAACTACATTTACTTCTTTTGCTAAAAGCTACATGTTTGGATATTATTTTTTCAAACACCAGTTGCATGTTTTGTTGTTGATTAAAAATAACCTCTGTATGAAAAGCTGTTGCTTTTAATAATGAAATAAACGGGTGAAAATTGCTCCTGGAAAAAATGCTCAACCAAACTTATAATGAAGAGGGTTATCATGCTTATCATTTGAATGCATGTGAATTTCTGAAGAGACTCATTTTGGAAACCATAATTGGTAACTTAGCCAGGTCCACAGCCACTCATCACCACCATGTGGCAGAAAACTATTTATAGTAAAATTTGACAACCAGATTCATATGGGATGCCGGCTTTTCAAAACACAGCATCCTTAAAACATATGTTTTGGCTTACTGGTTCTCAAAATACTTCTCCGGAGCCACAATTAAAAGAATGCTGTACACTCTGATGGACCAAATTGGATACATCTTATTTTGTTTGTTATAAACATATGTTGGCAGTTGCCATATTAATTGGATATCATTATAGTCCATCCTTGCCATCCATGGGGATTGCATTCTTGGAACGATCACTGATCCTAAAATTTTTGGATAATGGGACCAATTGTTGGGCTTCTTCTACGATCTCCAGATTAGTGCCCTCTAGTAATGTCTAGAGGTGTTCTGAGGTGCAAAGAGGTCCTCCCCATGTCTCAGAAAGACTATACAGGACCCTAAGAGACACTTGTTGTTTTTTTTAAAGTAAAACCCAGAAAGTGGTCTCTTGGAGAGCCTTCCAGACATACTTCTAGTTAAAAAAATAAACTCAGAAGTGATTCTCAGAGTCCTCAGCCAGGATTTTGGAGATATGAAGAGGCCATGTGAAGCCTCCCTGCATTGCCAAAGAGGTGGGTTGGATCTAGGAGATCTACCCACAACATGATAGGTTTGAAACCAATAAAGAGTCAAATCCACAGGTTCCAAATCCACAGATTAAAAGAACGAACCTATATTCACATTGCATTTTATTCAAAAAAAGTCTTTTGACTTTGGACTTTTTGTCAACTAATTTATGGAAATGTGCCCATGTAATGTCCCCAAGGATTCTTTGGGACAACACTGTGACACTGCATGTGGATTAAAAGTTGGTTACCTTCCGTTTTATAAATAAAATACTTTAAAAATCCTATTATGTGGCGTGAAATGGATTTCTCACTTTATAAGAGTGTGGACGGAAAGGCAATCATTGCAGACAGGTGACCCTATCTCTATAATGTTTCAGACTATGCTGTGAATGGCTCACTGGCAGGTGAGAAGATGTTAAAAAATACACAGAAAATGGGGGAAATTTGTGTTTGGAAAAACCTTTGAACTTTCACCTAGGTCATACCTCCCCAACACTCATTTCTCCTTTACATTTTTGGTCCTTATGAGAGACAACACAACAGATTCCTGGCAATTACATCTCTTTAGAGTCTCAACTCTGGGTTTTGGGGTGCACTTCACATTTACAGAGCCAGACTAATATTTATTTCATGTATGTTTTTTAAATGTACAGGTCCAAATTTGTTATACATTTTTTATACGCAACACAAATGTCTACTGCAAATCACAGTTTAAAAACTGCTTTTCTTACTATTGTAGGAAGGCAGTTATGCAAGCAATTATTCCATTCTTCAGTTGGCAATCAAAGGCCTTTGCATTTCTAATTGCTGACTGAGATTTGGGACAGATAGAATGATTTCTTTTCGCCACTAGCTACTAAGATTAGCAGGTAGAACTACAATGAAGAGATGGAAGAAGCAAGGGTCTGGGAAAGAAGGAGATGAGATAGCGAAACCCACTTTTTCCGTAAGTCTTCATCTCCAGCACTCCCCATCACTGAACCTCTATGATAACAGCTGCTTTTTACCTTCATCCCCAACATTTCTTCCTTCAACATTCTAAATCAAAATGCACCTTTGCCTCTTATGACACTTTCATTCCAGAACGATACAATATTGTTAAAGATTGTACAATATTATTAAAGAAAAGGAAGAAAGACGTAAAACCATTCCCAAGTTTGGGACAGAAAAGTACAGATGTCAGTGTTGTGCTTTCAGCCAGAAAAAGCTGTGTATTGTGGTGACCACAACACCAAGGGAGTGTTGTGTTTTGGCTAGCATGGGGCCAATCGCTTGTTACCAAGAAGTTCTGGAGAGGAAACAGTGGCAAGGCAAGCTACCCAGATGCCTCCTTCAAAACAACAACGACGTGGCTTTTCCTGCTAGGAGCAGCTTTTCTCGTTGTCTTCCACCACTGCCATGTAAGAGTACAGCAATGACGCTGGATTACACGGCAGACCTCATTCAATATGTTGGTGAGTACAGTTCTGTAGACACACCTATATCAGAACAGGGATATAAATACATGATATTTCATTGTTTTCACTTAGCATTCTGTAGTCTAGCACCTGGTTTGGGATACCCTGCCTGTACCATTGGTTGTTACAGAGTTACAAAACAGCTGGTTGTAGAGGAATTAATATTACACATTTGCTGGAGTGGTTTAGTGGTTAAAGACACTGTGCCTATGATTGGAAGATCAGCAGGTCAGTGGTTCAAAACCTGAGTACAGCAAGAGGGAGTGAAATCCATAGCCTACCTCCTGCCAACTTAGCAGATAAAAGCATGCAAATGCAAGTAGATACATAGAAACCACCTCAGCGGGAAGGTAACAGCGTTCCATGTGCATGTGGGCCTAAATGTCCACAGTGGTGTCTTCGGACAAGAGCTTTGCTGTCTCTATGGCTCTAGAAACAGGCGATGAGTACCCCACCCTAGAGTCGGTCACTACTACCAGGCAACCTTCAGGCATGGTGACCATATAACTGGATTTTTCTGGATTTGTCCACTTTTTTTACTCTCCTGTCTGGGTGTCCTCCAAAAAGGCTTCATTTTCCTTCATTTTGTCTTCATTGTGGAACTTTGCAATGGTGTGCAGTACCCCATCAGGTCATATGTCATTGGATTTTTATTGAAGAGTAGAAACAATGCAAAAATCAGTTTTGAAATATCTCCTTCCTGTCAAACGTCAAAAAACTAAAAATAAAAAAATATGCATTGAGCTCTATGGGAAAATGAAAGTGCCCAGTATTGTAATTTTACTTGTGAGTAGACAAACTTGCCATTGTCCACCAGAGAGGCCAGGCTGAGAGGAACCTTGTCCTACTTTTTAGGTTCAGGCATCTGGTCACCTTGCCTGCGGGGGACACCTTTATCTTTAATATATGACATATATAGATATAATATGACATATATGGATCTTACTGGATCTCACTGACAAACCAGCAGACAGAGATGTCTTTATTCAGAGATCACTGAGATTTTTTATTATAAAAGAATATAGATAGAAATCGTGTATAATGATATGTTTCTTTACCCTAAAATTACAGTGGTGGTTGCTTGTAATGAAGAGTTGGGAGTTTCCTAGCAGGGATTTTGAGGTTCTGAGCAGCATGGTGTCTCCATCCAATTGCAACACACAGAGAACGGTTGTCCATAAGAAGAGGAACATTCTGCCATTCAAAATCCTTCTGTACTTAAGGAGTTTTAGAGCTGCTGCTCTGTGCTCCATTAACTCATGAACTTCCCTCCTACTATTTGGAAGGAAGGATAGGGTGGGGGTACCATGTTTGAGAGTGCAGATACGTGATGCCAGCTAAAAAGCTTTGGAAAGAGAGCTGATGTACCTATAAGTAGACCAAAATGAAAGGGAAATCCTTTTAATCGGAAAGTGGAAGGACAGGATTTTGCCCAAGGCTGGATACTGGGATCAGCTAAAACGCAAATGTTCATTTTGAGCACAATTCTAACCATGTCTACTCATAAGTAAGCCCCATTATTTTCAATGGGTCTTACTCAGTGGTGGGCTAGAAAAAAATTAACAACCGGTTCTCTGCCCATCTGGCAGCCACTTTTAAATGGCTATTTTTAAACTTTATATGTCCTATCTCTTGTTAACAACCGGTTCTATAGAGTAGGTGCGAACCTGCTGGAGCCCACCACTGGTCTTACTCCCAGAAAAGTGTATTTAGGATTGCACCCATACTGAATCTTTCATGTCATAGCAAAAGCAGATACAAGCAGAAAGTACAAGTATTCTGATATTTACAGCGCAATCCTAAGCATGTCTACTCAGAAAGTGCACTTATAGGAAAGTGTGATTAGGATTACAGCCTTAACCAGGTAAAATACATACGTTTTACAGTGTGACGGGCAAAATCATCCACAGAGATGTCATTCAGTAGGAGAAGATAATGTAGGGCAGGACTCTCCAGACCTTGTCCTACGGGCCAGATATGGAGCATGGTCTTTTCCTTCCCCCATGAGAATGGTGCTTACCATTCCTCAGAAGTGATGTCATGTCTGGAAGTGTCATTAAAGGTGCCCAATGCCAGATTCCAAAATGGCTTCATCCAGCTTTTCATGACCCCCGTAAAATGAAATTGTGACCCCCTAAGAGGATCCTGACCCCCCCACTTTGAAGGCCACTGACATAGACATTAATTTAAAGAAATATATATAATCCGGACCCATAATACCCGTGGGTTTGCTGCCACAACTCCTAGTTCCAGTGGTTCCAAGAATCAGTAAAGACAGGTTGGAAGACGACCAGGATTTTTGTCCTCTGAAGTTCACCATTTGGCCTGAAATAACTGGCCTTTGGAGAAGCTGAAGTTCACCATTTGGCATGAAGCAAACAGCCTTTGGTTTTAGGCCTGTAGTATTTATGCCCCTGCTTGACAATAAAACACCATTGTAGTGAAACAGGGATGATAGCTCTGGAATTACAGCTAATCTACTGAAACGGTATAATTCACAGAGAAATCACTTTGTACCTTTAAAGCCATTTTATATTTGCAGCAGAGGCCTCATTGTTAACGTCAGGTTTACAAGGTTTTTCTACAAGATTGCATCTCTAAATCTGTCGTTGAAGAGAATATGCTGCCTCTCTTGCTGTTAACTGCATTGTCAGAAAGGAAAGGCAGCAGCTGCCCTCCCTCAATCCTTCCGCATTGGTGGAATATGCACTTTGAAAATTTAAACTTTGACAGATCCACTAGCCAAGCTCTGCCAGCAATGTTGCAACAGTAACATAGGATCCAACTCTTTCATCCAAGATATAAGTACTCTTACAGTGAAGGATGCACTGGAGACCCCAATGCTGAAGGTATATGGAGATCCCAGAAGCATCATGAATGCCCAAATAGCACACGCTCCAATTCTTGATTGACTTGGCAAAAGGAAGAACACATTTCTAGGAAAGAGTATTAACTGGGCTTCCCTGTAAGTGCAATGAGGATTTTTTACCAGCTGCTTAAGATAATATAAGAGTAAAATGCTCCACCAATTTTAATCCAGCAAATACCGTGATGCCTCGCATAAAGAGCTTAATTTGTTCCGGAGGCATGCTCTTTAAGTGAAACACTCTTTAAGTGAAGCAGACTTTTCCATAGGAAACAATGGAAACTCAAGACCTTTGCTTCCAGAACCCCAAAAATATTCATATAAAAATATTAACTGTTTATAAAAATGATTACAAAACACAGCAATATAACACAGTACAAAACACTGTAATATACAGTAACACATAATGCTGCAATAAAGAAAATACTGTACAGTACTGAACTGTACTGTATCGTTGAAAAACTTCATGGCAGGTGTGAGGGTTACAGAGAGGGGGATGACTTTCACAATTACTTATGGAGTCACTGCTATCCATTGGCTCAATGGAATCTATGTCTTTTTGTACAACTTTAGCATTCCTCAGCTGCTGATGGGGAGCAGCACTAGAACATTGACAAGGCACACCTTCCACACTGCCACACACAGATCCCACATACAAACCTATCTCAGACTGCTCTCCCCAGACTGTCCATGAGTTCCCTGGCCATGGAAGCCTATTCCGTATCTATTCCAAACTTTGCCCAGGGCCTCAGTGTAGCTCAAGCTAGTCCCCTCCTACCGCCTGTGGGTTCCCTTGCCATGGAAGCCTGTTCCAAACTTCCTCAGAAGTGCTCTTTAAGCAAGACAGTGCACTTTCAGCAAGTCAAAATTTCTGAGAAAATTTTGCTCTTTATACAAAACACTCTTTATTCAAGACGCTCTTTATTCAAGGTACCACTGTATCTTTCTGGTGTTTTAAATACACCATCCACTGAAGCTCACATGCACACTGATGTGGGAATTTGCAGAAACTTGGGCTGAAAATGATTGCTGAAGTTACCCTACAATCCAGAGTAACTAAGGGAGCACATAAGAGACATTACGTGCACCCCTAGTTATTGCACCACCTAGTGAAAACCTACAGGAAATTCATATTGCAATCCAGAGTAAATTGTTCTTACACCAGAGCAAGGACTTCCCATAGTTACTCTGGATTGCACCCTAAGAACAGTATCTACCTGGAAGGAGAATGGATTCAGCTAGTGCTGCAGGCATTTGACAGATGCTTGTTTAGCTTCATAAACCAGAGGTTGTTTCTTGCTGTCACTAAATGAAACAGTGAAGGAAACAAGTGAATGGTTGACAAGCCACTGTTTTTGGCTTCAAAGGAAATGCAAAAACAAAATTGTATCTGAATTATGTGGGCAGTGGCAGTGAGCATGATATCGCCTGGACAATGTGGCTTTGATAATTTCCCAAATAATCTGGCACTTGGCTCAATGAATGTATTTATTGTCCTGTTTTTAAAAGGCTCACAGTGGGATAAATCACATCTTCATGCATTGAATGTATGATTGTCCAGACCATTTGGGAGGTCTCCAAATTAACAAGAAATCATGTGATTGCAGCTAGCCGGCAGTGGTGTGGAAACTGCACACTAAGCTGGATGACTCCATGTAAGTCCTATGAACATTACATGCAACGTTTTATGTACAATGCAAAACTTGGTGGTGTAGCTAGAAGGGGGATCAGTCAATCTTGGAGCGTTGCCTTGCAATGCACAGAGGTCTGGCTGTGTTACAGAACTGATTCTCTGCTTTTGTGGAAACATACCTAACTATGGCTAAGAATATACTCAGTTTTTCATACTCAGGATATTGTATATCCCATAATACTAAGCAGCACACACAGGGATTGCTCTGCAGAAAAATTAATAATGGGCTGGATTTGCTGAAGGGCATAAATCACTGCACTGAGATGAAAATCTGTCCCCTTCTCTCTCAAACAGCACAGTATGGACCAGTTTGACTTTTCCTGCTCAGATCGCCAATATTGGCAAGACTCCTCAGGAAAGATATGTGTAATTCATTTTGACTTGGAAATTGGAATGATGATGAATATAAAATAGTGTTCCATATATTCGGGTTCCTGCTGTGGAAAAACTTCTGATCTGCTATGAAAAGATGAGAGAATGTTGAAAATGAATTCTCAGCCCATCATAACATGTGAATACTGCCGTTACCTTTATGGATGATCCAACCTACAAGTCGAAAGGTTAAAACAAATGCATTTCAGTAACAAAACTGTTATTCACGAAAGAATAATTCACAGAAGCACTGCATGCAATATGCCATTGTACATTTAAAATATAATGGATTGTTGTGAGGTCACCTGAATGTGCCATACTTGAGAAGAAAAAAATTGAAAATAAATGTCTGTAAAACCCAGTTTCTCTCAGTGAAGGCTATAGGCACAATAGGTGTGATGGATATGGACTAAGTTTTTTTATTTTCCAGATCTGGTTAGTTTCAGCAAGGTGATTGTTTTATGTGTCCTTAGATTTTAACTCATTTGACTTCACTTTGGTTTGGAAAAGCTGCACACACAAAATCCTCTCCCCATCTTGCTGGCCTGGACAGACTCTCAGGAGAGGGTGATTATGTGCTCAAAAACGGAAAAGAGGACAAGACATCCCAAAACATAGGACATTCAAGAAAGATGTAGGACATGACAAAATATGTTTAATTTAAACACTGTACTTAAATTTAAAAATATAAAAACTCTGCAAAAAATGCACATTTCAAGTCTCCCTAAAAACCCAGCCTTTTGAAAAACCACCACTGACATGCATAACTACACACCATCCCTTCCCAGGTAGCCGCCACCACCACCACCAATAGCCCCCCTCCCCGGCCAAGAAGGATATTTACTTGTTTGTTATTGGGGTGTGGATCTGAACGCTTGAAGAAGACTGCACAGGTCCCTGGAAAAATGGAGAAGCAAGTTGTTCTCTCTTGCTTCTCTGGGCCTGGTTGACTGTGTCAGATGGCATTCTTTAGATTGATGAGATCGCTCATTAGATTGTGATTAAGATCAATGAGATGGCTCATTAAATGGGCCTCTCTGGGTTCTGAAGAGCCTTATTGGTGGTGGCTCTGTGCAGGAGAACTGTGTTTAAAGGGAGCATAACAGAACACTCAAAATGGAGGACACTGATGCCCTTTGAGAGGACACCTGGACAAAAGGCTAAAAAAGAGGACATGTCCAGGAATTTGTTAGCCTGTCTCAGGAGTATCCTTGAACTGGGACTTGTACCAGCAAGGGAGCAAGTGTATATCCAAGAAGACTCAATGGAGGCCAGGTAGCCCATGGACAGGTAAATATTTTTATTTACTTCTCTTGCACCATCTGATAGCTCCCTTCAGGGTATGCAGCAGATGCCCTATCAGGAGAGCCTGATCTAGACTGGTGCAGGGACAGAATTGGAAGGATAGAATTAGAATTATTGCACTTCACACATGCAATGACAAACATAAGAGAAGGTCCATCCCCTCTTCTTTTTAAAGCATTTGAAACAGAATTGGAACTCTGACAGTGGTTAGGTGGTAATATAGCACAGTGGCCCCACTACATTTCCAATCCCAATAATGGTGCCCCAACACACCATTTTCATTCATTTCATTCAAATAAATGCCAGCAGTCTTTGGTTCACATTTTTCTTTGGTATAAAATATTTATACATTTCCTGTAAGTACAAATAAAAACTGCAGACTATTATCCCAAAAGGAACTGCAGAGAAGGCAGCCTGCAATTTGTCAATGCAAGTTGCTTCAGAATTTTGTGGGTGACATTACATGCACATAAAAAAGTAGTAAAAATTCCTTTTGAAACTTGCAGAAATATTCCAGGTTCTGGAACAGGGAGGAACATTCTTTAAATGTTTCTCTGTTCACCATCATGACCCATGAGATGGGGTAAATTGTACCTGGATTCAAAAGAATTGTATACACAGGTAAATTGTACCTGGATCCAAAAAGGAAGCCCAGGAGATGGACCAGGGGATCCAGAAATTTCCTGGGACCTTCCATTTTCCTATCTGACCCTGTACTGACGCCCATGCAGAAGTCTGGGGGTACTACCACAGGCATGAGACAGCAGTTATTGCCACAAGATGTGCCCAAGAATGCATACATTCCTTGTGTCACATCTGGGAAGAAACTAGCCTGCTGCAATAGCTCTTCATGGGTATGATTACAATGAAGGTGTGTTAAGATAAATCAGGGGCTTGGCTGCAGGATTACATCTCCTGCAGAAGTACATTTTGGTCCACATTGGACATTTTTCTTTCTAGAGGTAGCCTGAATATGATGATGCTAATTTTCTGCAATTATTTCCAATATTTCCAATATTTTAGAGATTTAGGAGTGATGCTTGTTTTTCTGTATTTCTTCATCTAGCTGCCAACACCGGATAGACAGGTAGACGTGGACTTTGCATTGTGAAGCCTAGTAGACCTGGGTTCCCATGACTATACTAACTCCTTCCATGTTCCCCTGGTCTGTTTCACTTCCCCTCCTCTCCCCTCCTCCATAAGAAACTTTGCTCACCATGGTTCCAAACCAAATAGCACCACTTTCAGTTACTATACAAGTGAGGATAAATCTGGTTTGTTACACATGATTTAGAATAATCTTACTCTGCAGCTACAATGTACTGCATATTTTCCAAATCTGGAAACTCAGGTTCCGATTCTATTTGAAGACTAACAAGGACCACCACCTTTGCTCATCCTTTAGTCAAAAGTCTGCTAGGCTCCATTTGTTTGAATGCAACTTGCCATATTTTTCCACTGTTATTTCAGCATTTTATCTGTGATGATAAATTTCTTAGTATGTTCTCCAAAGTCTTTCTGGTGAAGCTGTTAGTCAATGTGTTTGGAAGACTCTGATTAAAGCAGATCTGTAAAAACAAAAATGCTTGAAGGAAAACAAAATGAGATTTGTAATGAAGATTATTATTATCAGCAGCAACCTTACTTATTTCTCTGGTCTGCACACTTCTTAGCGCAACATGAAACACTTTTTTTTTGGATGGAAAATGAAACTAGAAAACAGTTATGTTATGTTGCCCTAATCGTTGACCAAAAGCAAAGGTGAATTTATTATCCTTCATTGGTGTACTAGCTATAAGGAAATAAATATTCCAACTTTCAGACAAATGTCCAATTCAGTTTTGCCTTTTTAGACTGTTGACAATTATTACAGAGCTATTTTGTTTAGCTATTGTTACATTTACACCCACTAAGATTCAACAATGCATTCAAATGTACAATGATGTCATTAGAGAATGACAGAAGAGATCCAGAACGTTCTTCTCTTTCAAAAATTACTGTGTAAACAAACACATATATCATCTTAAGAAGAATTATGCTGAAGGCTTTATAGTCCAACCCTGTTGACACAATCCTCTCATCTAACATACAGGTGTTGATCAGCTTACAGGTGGCCTTGGTATCGCTAGGTTTGGCACCCACTGATTTTAATATCCCCAGGTTCCTAACCCACAGGATTGGACACCTGTAGCTCTCCAAGCTCAACTAGAGCTGTGACCCAGTTGGGTCTGAAGGCTTTCAGGGGGTTGAAAACCATGACTTAACATTTTTGATTGAATACTAGAAGTCATGGTTTTTGACCCACATATGGCCTTCCAGGCGGCAAAGTCTGCCAATTAAGAATCTGCAGGGGTTCCAAGAACAAACAGGTGAATCACATTTTACAATTAATCCATTAACTACACTTGCAAAAGGCATTATCAAAGTAAAGAAAAATTCTAACATATGTCCCATTAAGTATTTGTCTCTTCTTCCTGATCAGATGACTGATGTACATGACTCCTGATTGACCAAATTGACAGCAGGAAAACACTTAAGAGTGCTATTTTAAACACAAGAAATAACTACTGATAGATCTATTAAACATTAAACTTTCTAAGCTTAATGGTGCAATCCTAACTCATTGATCTTCCCATTCCCTAATGATGTAGGGAGGCAAACGCATGTCTGTGCACTGGCCTAAAGTGGCGGAGATAGTTACAACACTTTTGTGACACCTCCAGGCCAATATGAGACTTGTGCAGGAGCTTATATGAGCCTAACTGTGGTTTAGGATTGCAGCCTAAGAGACTAAGGGCAAAATCCAGAGTAACCACGGGGAGTCCTTGCTCTGGTGTAAGAACAACTTACTCTGGATTCCAATATGAATTTCCCATAGGTTTTCACTAGGTGGTGCAGTAACTACGGGTGCACGTAAAGTCTCTCATGTGCCCCTGTAGTTACTCTGGACTGTAGGGTGAGGGTGCAATCCTAAGCATGTGCAATGCTAAGGGTGAGACTAAGGGTGCAAACCTAAGTATTCAGAGGTAATTCACATTATGTTCTAAGGGACCTACTCTCAGGAAAGTGCATATGGGATTGCAGCCTAATTCTAATTCCCACTTGGAATCAGACCATTTACCTTAGTATTGTCAACTGGGATGACTTGATCCCTCTGAGCATAAGCTCAGATGCACTACCAGTGAGCTTCAACACATGCTCTCATTTTCTTCTAATAAATGAATATGTGTGAAATATTTCATGTTGTACTATCATATCATATGACTATCATATGCTACGCTCACAGTAACTCAACTCGAGTCATGCAAAAATGCTGTTTTAGATTACTCAAGTCAACTTGTGTAATGGATGTCAATACACAACTTGATTTGTGACTTGAACTTACTGAATAGAGCATATCTTTACTCATACCTGACTCAAATCATGCTTCCATCTCCTACTAGCTGCAATATTTGCCTGTTAGTTTTTATTTCTACAAATAATAGCTCAAATTTGTGTGGGGGTGAGACAATTTGGCTCTGTGAGAGAAATTTGATTCTTAGTACTGTCACATCAGCGCTGGGAAATATCCATCTGATAGTCAGGAGAACTGTTGTCAGTCACTACTGACAATACTGAACTAAAGGTGCAATCCTAACCTAGGCTGGCACAATTTTTTGGTCTTCCTTTTTCTGTGATGATGAAGTCTGTGTACTGGCATAATCCTTCCTCCCAGAGTGGCACAGAAGTGTCTTATGGCACTTTTGTGACACCCCCAGGCCAGCACAGGATTTATGCTGGGACTTAGGCTGGGACTTAGGCTGGCCTAACTGGAGTTTAGGATTACCTAAGTGAACCAATATTCCAATGGTCTGATTCAGAATAACAACTTCCTATCTAATCTGTTTTTATATATCTAAACACAGAGAAAGAGAGAGAGAGAGAGAGAGAGAGAGAGAAAGAAAGAAAGAAAGAAAGAAAGAAAGAAAGAAAGAAAGAAAGAAAGAAAGAAAGAAAGAAAGAAAGAAAGAAAGTTTTCTGTCAAAGGGCTCACACAAGTTTTGTTCTAGCCTGTTCAGAAATGAATTATGGAGAGTACCTCAAAATAATGACCAGCAGCTTGAATTTTATGTACTTCGGTCTCTAGAAAGAAGTGTAAATCAAATCAGCACAGTTTGACAACAATGTTATCTGTGCATTTATAATTAGGTTGTGTGAGCCTATTTCGACAAGTTAAATTAGTACAGATGGATAAAGCAAGCTTCTTCATATGATTTATGGCAAACCTGTTTTCCAAGTTCAGCCCATGAAATGGGAAGTTTGTAATTAGTCGCAGTCACAAGGTTGTCTTCATAATCCCCAGAGCTCAGAGATCAAAGTTAATAGCCGGGTGCTGTAACATGTACTGCTTGGTTCACATAAGGGGATATGGAAATGATCTTGGAAGAACATGTGGCACTTTTTTGGCTGGGATTTCTGAACCAAACCTTAACTTAGGCAAATTCTCTGAGTTGGCACTTATACAAAGAAACCCACCTGTGCTGCAGTGCATACCAAGCTCCTTCTTAATGATACAGTGCAAATCCATTCTCGGGGTAATATTCTAGACACAAGAGGTCACAAAACTAGTTCAAAGCATGACTGCTGCAAAATAAGCACTCTTGACCTCAGTGACATGTAATTTAAATTTCAGGTCTGAAGCTTACACATGAACAAACAATGCTTTGCAAAAATAAACACAAGTTAATACTGCTTGCAACATAAGGTAATAACAATTAATACAAAGAAAGATCTCATACAAAGTATATGCATCCCAATTTTATGTTACCAGTGTCAAATATGGACACATAAGATAAAAGCATAAGAGAAAATAAGTTACAATAGAAATGAGATGTTTTAGGAAAGCTGTCAGGGTAACAGGAAGGAATAAAATTAGGAACAAGATACAGTAATATGGGAAAGAATTGGAATTGAACCAATTCTCCATTACATACAAAGACGGCAAATAAAGAGGATTGCTCACTTGGAGAGAATGGGAAGAAACCTCCACTGCACACTGGCTGGATCCCAACCAACATCACCCCTGAGCATTATTGCAGGCTGCTTGGATTGCAACAGCAATTTTGAGTAGCCCCGTTACAGTGACTGGTTTGTTACTCAGGGTAAGGTGTCATAAATCCTCTGACTTGAGTTGTGCTCCTTCCACTTAGTAACGTGTACTGATTATGGCACAGGACAGCTGGCCCACCTCTAGCAGCACAAACTAGGATTGGTCTGTCCTTTCCAGAGTCTTTGGTGGTCAATCACTGAGGTGTTGGAAACTAAAGAAATTTTCTACAGCTAAAAATAAAAAGAGGGAAAATGGTCCTATCGGAAGGAAGTGAATAGTCCACTTCCTTCAGAAAATTTTGGGTTCTCTTTGGAAGAAAAGTAGAATAAAAATCTAACAAACAAAATCCTATAGTTGAACAGACTACAGATTCATTAGTATCCCTCCTCTGTAGTAGGTTTATGAGGTCAAGAGAAGGGTATGCATGCAATAGAAGGATAGTGATCTTCATGCAGCTGCTCAAGCTTTCATCCTGTGGAATGCAGCAGCCTCAAAGGTACAGTGATATAAATTAAAGAGCTCATCATGATACACACCCATACCATAGCCACACCTATACAGACATGTTAAATGTCTTCACTTGAGGGTTTTCTTCTGCAATATATTATTACTTTCAAAAACACATTATAGTGCACTTCATTTCAAGGTTTGACTGATTTCATCTCAAGTCTTGAGGTCAACAGTTTTGGAGCACATGGGCAGGTCATTGTGGGCTTGGGTCTGAGTTATTCTCATTGCAGATACTGGGTCATATATTGGGTCAATGGAACAAACATCCCCTTATCCAAAGCTGCTTACCCAGCAGTCAAAAATCACTCCTAAGATGTAGCATAGCCTGTGCCAGTTCCACAGCATCAACAACTAGGGATATAAATTGAACTGGGTTGCTAAATGTAACATTTATTGTTAGAGTGCTAAATGCACTCTATCCTCCATTCAATATGGTCACCCTGACGGGGAGCCACGAGTACTCTCAATCTGAGGCACAGGGGCAGGGCAGGAGCCAATTTTGTCACCCC
This sequence comes from Cryptoblepharus egeriae, assembly GCA_030015325.1. Taxonomy (NCBI): domain Eukaryota; kingdom Metazoa; phylum Chordata; class Lepidosauria; order Squamata; family Scincidae; genus Cryptoblepharus; species Cryptoblepharus egeriae. The sequence continues at coordinate 53,576,337 of JAREYC010000007.1, read as the reverse complement.
CAATCTTGTGGTACCCAGGGCCAGCGGCCCCCTTAGGTGCTCCCTTGCAATGCCACCGACTACAAATAACAATAACATATATTATTTATTGTAATGGTTCATCGCCAAAAGCACTTTTAATCTAAATGTTTCTTTGAAGATTTCTCCTGTCCCTTATGTCTTTTCCATCTTAACTGCCTTTCAATTATATAATGTTTTCCTTTGGGCTGTATCCAGCTTTAATTTAAGTTTGGCATGTAGTTTTTTTTCCCATATAACATGCTCCTATGAGTTGTGCAGTTGAATTGTCAATGCATGAATGCTTTCCGTAACCCTTAGATGCCCATCCGGATCCAGAGTCCGGAAATGCAAATTTATGCAAATTGGGCTATTTTTAGATGAGCATCTAAGTTGAGATGATTTGCATATTTTTGTTGGAAGGTATTTATTACTCATTGACCTCTTAAAACCCTTCCAAGCATCCAAGCAGGCGTCAGATTCCATCCAACCCAGAATTTCAGTTTATCTTTTTAAATTAAAAAAAGATTTAAAAATATACTTGCAGCTATTTTTTTAATTTAAGAAGCATTCAGTTAACTGTATGATGCTGAACGGTGTTTAATACAAGAAGTTCCCATTGCAGTTGAAAATACATCGTTAGATGTTCTGAGAAGTGCTATTCAATCCATTTACCTTTATAACAGCAGGCAAGACACACTGGACACAATCCAGAGCAAATTCAGCCTGCTCTGACCTAACTGCACTCTCCTAACTATTCTGTATCCAGAGCAGAAAGTTATGCTGAATCCAGAAAGTCAGGAAGCCTGGGCTGCCCTAACTGCTCCAGAGCATGCTAAGTAATTGACACAAGGGGAAGACTTGCTCCTGAGGAGACACCCCTCAGATCACACTGAACAAGGAACAGCTGTGGTGCCTACAGTGGTGACATGACTCTGCACATCACCTGGTGCGGAAGTCTGTGCGTCATCCCTGGGATGTGTGCCGCCCCTACCTGGACTGCACAGTCACCAAAGTTGGCGCCTGCGCAGTTGTTTCTGAAGCCAACTGGCTTCAGAAAGAGTACTGCGCAGGCACCATCTCTGACACCTGCGTGGTACTTTTCTGAAGCCTTTTGGCTTCGGGGGAGACTGTGCAGGCGTCAGAGTTGGTGCCTGTGCAGTAATCTTTCTGAAGCCATTCGGCTGCCGCTCCGCCTCCTGAGTGAGGCCGAATGGCTGTGCAGAGGCACGGACTTTCTCTGCTCTAAGGAAGTCTCCTCTGAAGCTGTTCGGCATGCTCAGTGTGTTTCTGCGCAGTGCACCTCAGATGGCCGTTCAGGCCAGCTCCTCAGACAAGTGGCAGCTTCTGGCTGCTGCTCCGCCTTGGAGCAGGCCTGAATGGGGGTGCTGACGCCCGGGGCCTGCCAAAGGACAGTTAAACTCCTCCGGCACATCACCCCATACGGAGCGCATCACCCAATGCAGCCCACACCAGCCGCACCAGTCTGGTGACGCCACTGGGTGCCTGCCTTATAAGGAGTCTCTGATGAGATGCCAGTACATTCTACAGTGAATACAAGGGGCTACTTGGAGTGGCGTGCTGTATCCTGAGGTTTGTGGGCAGCCGTAGTTTGTTCCATATCCTGAGGTTGAGAGGCAGGGGTTGCAGCTAGGATGGCCAAGAACTCAGATTTTTGGTCAACACCGCCATTCTTACTCGGGCCTTATCATGGACCCCTATGGGTCTACTCATTACTATACCTGCTCATGAGGTGGTATAACTCTTGAGGGCTGGAAGAGGGCATTTCTGCCTTGGAAACAGGCTCTGGATACAGAGTAACTGCTCTGCCCTAGGCAATGCTAAACATGCCCTCAACTTGCCTCTCCTGAGCTGCTTAGGCTGCCCCAGCTAGGGCAGAGCAGGTCCACCTCTCTTAGGGCACCCTATCTTGCCTTGCTCTGCCCTAAGCCTCTTCCAGAATAACTGGGCTGGAGCATCTTGCAGTTGCTCCAACCCAGTGTTAGATAGGGCAACCTAAGGGCTCTTATGTGGACAGATTAGTTGCTCTGGATTGTCCTGACCGTCTAGACTCAAAGATTAGACTCATATTCCTCCTTACTTGGAGTCCACTTATGTTTTGTGTGCTTTCCAAGAATTTTCCTTTTCATGAACAGAAAACTACTACGTGACTTACCTAATTACACTCAGATTGTTGACGAGGAAATTTGCTGGCCAAGAATGTGCAGACAAAATATTAAGATGATTGCCATATAAATAATTATCGTCATATGCAGAGAGATTGAAGACAATCTGTTCTCAGCCTCCTTTCAAAAGCATGCTGAATGTTTGCTCCAGGATGAAGTTCAAGATACTATGTAAAAAAAACTATATGTTTTGGGATTTGTTGCCCACTTTCCTGCTCTTATGAAAATTAAGAACAACCAAGAGGCAGGGCATTTTGTTGCTAACAGTTCCAACATTTCTTTTAACATTTCATCAACAATTCAGAATGGAGAACCAACCCTGCAAATCTTTCCTATAGCTACAACTCAGCCACTTGGAATTGGGATCAGAGAAGCAGAAAATGGTTTGCTTCCTTTGAAATGGATTTCTCAACCCGATATTTACATTTTTTCCATAAGGAAACTTAACTCTGAAATCTCAAGTCAAGTCCTCAAACCTTTTTGTGACCTATATCCCAATGTAGAATGAATGCTTCAAAAAGACAACAATCATGGATGAAGCATTGGAAACATGATTAAAAATTCGGGTCATCTTAACATTTAGGGTCAAATGAAGTAGCCTTCCATGCAGCCATCTTGAGTAGCACACATATATCTATGCTTTCGGAAGTAAATAGTGAGTGCAAGGAACGGTATCGAAGTTCATTATTGCTTCAGTTTCCATGGGACGGCTCCACGAGCAACAGTTTCAGTGTTTATAGGGCACATGAACTTCATGTTCATATTCTACTATCTCAATTTAGGTGCATCCTAAGAAGAAACCATCTCATGTCTGAACCAGCAACCAGACCTCCATATGCCTGCATTCAAACCAGTCACACTAGATGGTGAATACACAAATTTGTATGAAATCATCCTTGCTGTAGTACATCATTGAATTACCAGTTCATTGCTCGTTACTCTTTTCAGAACTGAAACATTAATAGGGTATTTAGGTCAGGGAGTATTCTGGGGCAGATCATTGAGGGGCTGGCCGGTGCCTGGAGAAGACACATCCTCTTTCTCCTCTAGTACCACTGCCATGCACACCAGGGTCTCTCACTATTCACTATTCACAGCACCAGCAACAGTGCACTTGATCTCACAACTCTGTACTTTGGAAAAGTACTGGGGTTTTAGGAGTCCCTTGCTAATGCAGATATGACATTTTCTACAATCTGGTTAAGCAGAGAGCCCAGCTTCCCATGTGTTGCTTCATATATCCCAGACAGTCTAACTGGCAACATATTTTTTGCCCTTTATTCATTCCAACTGCCTGCCAATGTTTAATTCCATCTTTTGCATCTGCAAAGTGTTGCCCAAATTACTGTTTAAAAGTGCTTCCAATTAAGATGTATGGATTTGCATAACAGTAAGTGCATTGATTGTAGTGGTGTCCAAAAAAAGAGTCAGTTTGTCTGGTCTGAACATGAGTTTTTCTATATAAAACAATGATGGCTTCCATGTGACAAAGGAGAGGCTGTGAATAAGAAGGGGGACATAATTAACTGAATAAAGACCTGCTGTTTTTCTAGCAATACCAAAGGAGAAAAACTTCCTTGGGAACTTTTCCAAGAAAAACAAAACTAGAAGACACAGACCACTAAAAGTGAATCAGGAAAGGGTGCAATGTGCACGCATTAATCTTTGGTGTGCTCTAAGACCGGGGGTGTCAAACTCATTTCATATAGTGGGCTGAACAGCATTCATGGAGGGCCAGAAGTGACATCATTAAGCAGAAAGTGATGTCTCCTACAATCCAGAGTAACTACAGGAGCACATAAGAGAGATTATATCTGTAGTTACTGCACCACCTAGTGAAAACCTATGGGAAATTCATATTGCAATCCAGAGCAAATTGTTCGTACACCTTAGCAAGGACTCCCCGTAGTTACTTTGGACTGCGCCCATCATTAGGCAGATACTGGCCATAAACAGACACTTTGTTCTTGAATAGAAACTTGTTAGCTATGAATGATGTAAGAGAAAATATGTAAATGGTAATCATATCTTCAAGATATGGGAAAGTCCATGCTATCACGAGGGATGGCCTTTCAACACCACTTTTGTCATAGTGTTTACTTTGTAGCTCAGCAACCGAGAGGTACTGTGAAGTTATGACTCAGCAGTAGTGGTGCATGATAAATTGGTACATCCAGAACCATAGCACTATCTCCTTCTCAATCTCAGAGTGCCCATTCCCCATAGTGTTACTTGCCTTTTGAGGTCCCATACCTCTCTGCAAGAGCCTTGGCCGAATTGAGAAGCTGGCATTGAGAACTGGGCATGGATTTAAGCACTGGGCGTAAGGGACCATGAGCATTGGGGGTGAGAAAGCAGAGTTTCCAAAGATCTTTTCTGTGCCATGGTGAACTCATCGCAAATGATAAGTTTACGTGTTAAATTGTGCACCCATGACCCACTTGCAGTTCTTAAACACACAAATAGTTGCTAGGCAAGTCACATATTCAGAGTCTGTTCAGACACACAAAGAGACAGAATTTCAATTTTTTATATAGACAGATTGAAAATTGGCCTACACTGAAAAAAGCAAACATCACAGAATCAATAAGAATGTTTTAATTTGAGAAGTAAATATACTCTAGAAAGGATTTGCCTACTTCAAGACCACATCCTTTAAGGAACCCTTCCTATGGTATAATTCCATATCTCTAGCAAATATTACAACCCTTTTCATACTTAGGGCCTGCCCATTAATATGGTCATCTTGGGCAGCACATTGGTGGGCTGCCCATCTTTGCCTACTTGCTTTCACTGCCCCAATTTCTCCTTCTACTTCCTGAATTGACAAAAGAAGAGGAAAAGTAGATAAAGCTGAATAACATTTTTGGGTAAGGATATCTTGGGCTGATCCAATTCACACTGGTGGCAGCAACCACGCTTACAAGACTTTTGCCAGCTATCTTAAGGGACATGTGCACTCCTAATCATCATAGAAACTATTTTGGGTTAATGGAGCCTACATTCTCAAATCTGACCTACTTAGAAAAAGTTTGAAAAATTGCCATCATGACCACAGAATAGGATAGAATTGGGATCTAACATAGCTAGCACATTTCAGTGGAATATGGTTATGACTAAACAAGTTGGATTGGCGCCATGTTGTTGAACCAGACCCATGCAAGAATATAATCTATAAGAAATGTACAACATTAATTTTAAAAAAAATAGACTATTGCTGCTATCCTAATCAATTTTCCAGTACTAGCACAGTTGTCTCAATGGGACATGGGCAGAATCCTGCATTTGGGGGGCAATCATAGAGGTCTCAAGGTAAGGCAATATTTGTTCCCTTACATCAGATTTACATTGTCCTTACCTCAATGCTAGAAAGTTGGTTAGGATTGCGAAGTATGAAGGAAATGTGATGGTCCAAATACTAAACTATAAAGGTGTGAACATCTGCAGATTTCAACAAACATAATGTTGAACAACTCTGAACAATTTCTTCACGTCAAATATAAGAACTGCCAATGAGATTAGTCTGAAATTTGCTTTGAATGAAAAGGACTGGGAAAAGTGACAATTCATTATATTGTAAAGCCCGTAGTTATCACTGTGTCCTTGACTGTGAAATTCCATGAGGAAACAACCCCATTATTTGTCTTAATGAAATGGAACATATAATTGTTCTTGGGAGCAAGGGAATCAATCTGTGGTTGACTGATGCTATAATTTATAGCTGATAATATATCTGTTGATTATAGTTCATCATTGGCATCCTTCAGTCTCAAAAGACTATGGTATCGTGCTCTGATTGGAGGTCCTAAAACAACATCTGGTGTGGCTGAAAAGGCCAATTCGAGAGTGGCAATCCCTTCCACACTGATACTTGATATAAGGGAATAATATAATAGGTCAGTACAGATGATCCTAAGCATGTCTACTCAGAAGTCCCATTGAGTTCAATAGTACTTACTCCCAGGAAAGTGTTTTCATTGCAGGGTTTCATTGCAGAACCTCCCATGGATAAAAAATATCCATGAAGAAAAACAATAAAGACAAACAATAGAAAAACAGATTTAAAGACCCATTTCCAGATTTTTTTGCTCCTAGTGGAATAAGATTGTGCCTTAATATATGCAGGAGTTTGATTCTGGACTGCTTCCTGATATTTTGTTAAAAAATGTGTTACATAAAAGCAATGCAAAAAGTGCATCCCTTTACAAGCTTTAAAAACAGCTTTTCTTACTGTTGTAGACAGGCAGTCAGTAATTAGAAAATTGAATATTCTATAATCAGAGCATCACCACAGCAAAGATCTGTGTTAGGGTTCAGAGGCAGTTACAGGAAAGCAACTGGTAGAGAAGAATGCTTCGCTTTTGGTTGCAGTCTGTCAAAATACAGCTAGTGGACAAGTATGAGAAACAGGATACTGGACCAAATGGGATTTCAGGTGCCTTTTACACCCTATTGCTGTTTTGTATCTGCCATCCTCCAACGGATGGAAATAATCCTCCTAACACAATCGTATCTGTTCATAAACAAGCAGACAGCCCTTTAAACAATGAACCGATTTCTGTTTCAAATCTATTATGACATGCTGTGTTAATGCAGGAAGATTCTCATCCAGTTATTATAAATAAAAGTTTTTACAAATATCTTCATAGACCTAACCTGTATCATCGCTAGAGCCCATATCCTGACCTATATCACTACGATAATTGCTCTCCAGAGGCCCACAGACATATGGAAACTGATACATTATGTGATGGGTTTATGGTGCATACCAATGGGAGTTCAGCAAGTGTACTCCAGGGGCCATAGCATGAAGTAATATCATCAGATAGTCAAGGCAAGTTCATGATCACTTATTACCGTCATATCAGCACAGTTTTCAAAGCATGTGAGGAGACTGTTAATCGGCTAGAATCTGCAGGATGCAGCACAAACACAAGCCTCTGTGGTTTTTCCAGGAGAGCATTCACAATGAACAATGTGGCAGGGAATGGAGTTTTATACTCAGAAGAAGAATTATATTCACCTTCAGAGCAATGCCATTCTAGAATACAATTTAGATTAGAGTAAATGACAAGGGAATGGTGAGGACACGAATACTTCTTTTAGAGGACAGTGAGATAATCTCGTTCATGATTAAACACTTTTTTAAATGAAAATTTCAACACAAGCTGCCAAAAGGACAAAAAGAATGTTAGAATGTGTACTCACATTACCATGCTTAATTCATTAAATAAAAGTGAAAAAGTTAAATACAGGAAGATGGAAGAGACAGTCATTAACTGGGGCCAGATGTGGCCCCAGAAGTAACAATTGGGCTTTCCCAGTGCCACCCTTTCAGCAGCACTGGTATTTGCAACACACAGTGCCAGCGGACCATGTGCTCTATGGCTGCTAAGGTTCAGTAGAAATGTGCCCACAATGGAGTTCACCCCTCTGGAGCCCCCCCTCAAACAGACCCCTTCCCCCCCAAGGAAACTCCCCTCAAGGAACCCGCCTGGACCCCACTTCAACCAACCTATAGGCATCCCCCACTTATTGGGCAGGTTAGGGACCACAGCACCATCCAAAAGTGAAAACCATTGAAAAGTGGAACCCAGTCTTTCTCAGCTTGCAAATACAAAATGGCCACCAAAAAGACATAAGTATTACTTGCAAAAGCCCAAATAACACATATGTATTAACACAAACCCCCAAATCCAGAGTAACTATGGCAGCACATAAGAGACATTACATGCACCCATAGTTATTTCACCTCCTAGTGAAAACCTATGGAAAATTCATACTGGAATCTAGAGTAAATTGTTCTTAACCGGAGCAAGGACTCCCTGTAGTTACTCTGGATTTTGTTTATAGTCAAAATATATAACTAATTACAGGAAAATAAACAAAGGCATGTTTGAGCAATGAATATCTTATGTATTTGAATGTTGGTGGGAATGCCAAAAACAATGTGATCAGCATGTCACATGCGAATCAACATTAGGGAAGACAATTTTAGCCTTTAGACCAGCAGAGAGAAGTTGAAAGAGGGGAGCATGTGTTGAATGAATGAGTTCTGGGTATTATTGAAAGGTGTTGAAAGAGCAGAACTGTCAGAAAATGAACTGCCAGAAAGCAGGGGAAGTCTTATTACAATGGAATGGCAACATTTCAAGCATCCATGTAAAATCACAAAATTATTTACTTATCCCCAATGAAGTCTACACACTGCAGAGGAAGATGTTGCTATCCATGGAAAAATTCCATAATTCCAGCACATTTGGGGGACTCTGCTTGATCAGAATGCAGGTTTTTTTAAACACCTATATGAATATACAGATATTTTATGTGGTTTCTAGACTGGTTCCACCCAAAAAGATGGAAAAGAAATGCATGTTGATTTCTGCAGCCGTAGGGTGAAAAGCAGCCCCAAGCCTCAAAAGACTGTCTGTAAAAGGACAGCATTTGCTGCTGAGAGGCAAATGGCTATGAGTTCAACTTCTTCAGCACAATCTTGTGAAATTAGTTTTAAGTTAAAAGGAAATCAAATATATTCTAATTACTGTAGAATTAGTCCACTTATTGTTGGAAGCTATGGTTTGAGGTGATTTTCTGGAAAGGAAAAAAAAAAAAAAATTTTTACAGCCGAATACTGGTGCCATGATGTAGTGCGGTGCCAAAATGGCCATTGCAGAATCCCTTGGAGCCGGCTCAGTCTTGACTGTAAATATAACAGACCTGGAGTATATAAAAATGCATTTTAATGGGATCATCTGAAAACAAGACAAAGGCCAAGAGCGTGCTGATGTTGTAGGACAGCGTATATTATCTGCTCTCACGGTTTGGGACATGCAAATTGAATCTGTTGTTGCAAAGAGTCTGCTATAATTGGGTTTCATGCTGTTTTTAGAAGTTGCTTATTATAGAGCTTTTAATAGTAAATAAAACCACAGCTTGAAACTGTTGGTTTAGATTTTCTGGTCATTTAATGTAAAAATTAGTATTTTCAAGTTCAGTGGTTTCTGAAATGTCACTGTTTCTCTGCCAAAGAAGTCAAGCTTCTCCTTGAACTACTGGGTTTATTCCAGTTTATTGTATCTCACACCCCAGAGCATTTTTCTTTTGCACTCTATATTTTGGACTTTGAAAAAGTTTAAAGATAGAAGTGGGATAAATTTGGAAATCAAATGGTGACATCTGAGCCACCATCAGTGTTTTGTGGCTCTCCCCAAAATAAGGGGTGAAGTTTCCCCTGCCTTGGGCTGTGCCAGTAAGCCCCACACTTGCGCTGGAAACATTGCAGCATGCCAGACTGCCTGTTCTAGAGTAAGGGGTGAAGTTTCCCCTGCCTTGGGCTGTGCCTGTAAGCCCCACACTTGCACTGGAAACATCAAAGCATGCCAGACTGCCTGTTCTAGAGTAACCCTACAATCCAGAGTAACTACGGGAGCAATCCAGAGTAACTACGTAATGTAAGAGACATTACGTGTACCCATAGTTACTGCACTATCTAGTGAAAACCTATGGGAAATTCATATGGCAATCCAGAGCAAACTGTTCTTACATCGGAGCAAGGACTCCCCGTAGTTACTCTGGATTGTGCCCTAAGTTAGATTTGTGCTGTCAGTAATTTAGATAGAGCAGTAATCTTAGATTACTGATTAGTCAGTAACTTAGATAGATCAGTAATCTGACTCAAAATAAGGCCATTTCATATGTTCCAGGGATGACTAGTTCCATGCATGGCAAGCTCAAAGAATTGTTTCAACTCAACTGATTGTTGCCTCTCAAAACTTTTCCAGTTTTAAAAAGTAATATGTGTCTCTCACATATTTACTACATATTTACTACTATATATGTCTCTCACATATTTACTACTAGTCATGATCAAATGTAGGGTGCACTGCTCATCCCTGTTTCTAAGCCGAAGAGCCAGCACTGTCCAGAGACACCACCATGATCATGTGGCCAGCATGACTTAATGATGAAGGGCATGCAACGCTGTTACCTTCCCACTGACATATTACCCTATTTATCTACTTGCATTCACATGCTTTTCAAACTACTAGGTTGGCATGAGCTGGGCACGGGACAGGATCTCACTCCTTCTTGTAAGCACCCGGGTCTCAAATTCCAGTCTGCTGGTTGACAGGCATCTTAACCACTGAGCCACGACAGTCCTATTTTGCAGTTTTACTTATTCTAAGTTAATTTGCTTTTGCGGCAATATGTACTATATTCTGTCTTGATATGGGGGGAGAGAGCAGACAAGAACTGCACTCCTTTCTGAGAGATAAACTAACAAAAAATATCTATCCTAAGCAAACCAATTATACCAGTGCCCATGTTGGGCCCTCTCCATTCTGAATAGCCAGGAGACTGTCTTGCCTAGAGTTTGAATTAAAGGGTGTTTATTCAGAGAGATGTAGAAGGAACATTTCTTCTACAGATGTAGAACCAGTAAGAAATGTTAGAAGAAGTTGTAGGGCAAGCCTCTGCTCTTCAACATGTTTACCCAAAAGGACATTTTAAAGGCACTGTTAAAGGGTAGCCAGCTCAGTTTTACAGCGCATCAAATTGGATTTGTTTCACCTGAACTGGTCTCAGCAGAAAATAATCAAGAGCAGGCACCACTCCTGACGATGCAGAATCAGGGAGAGCAAGAAGCAGTCAAATTAAGTACCAAAGGCATGGTTCTTACCAATAAGAGTAGGGAAGTGCCCTTGGCCGAGTGCAACAAACAGACACCTCTATATCACAAAGCCATGGTGAGCTGTCACAAAACCATAACCTGAGCAGTTTCTTAATTGCACGTCTTTGATAGCTTGACTTCACCTGTGAAGTTTGTCACCTCGATCATGATTACAACACCACCTGCGACACTTAGGCTGAACAAATGGATTCAACAACAAAATGAATTTCAGTAAGAAAAGAATAAAGGGAAGAGAATTCAGATACTTCAGATACTTGAAGGGCTGTCATAGGGAGGAAGGGGCTCATTTGTTCATAGCTGCTTCTGAAAGCAGAACTAGAACCAGTGGGTACAAACTGCAAGAGAGGAGATTCCGGTTGGATATCCAGAAAAAATTCCTGATGGTTCAGGCGGTTCGGCAGTGGAACAGATTGCCAAGGGAGGTGGTGGACTCTCCCTCACTGGGGATCTTCAAGCAGAGGCTCGACGAGCACCTGTCGGGGAAGCTCTAGGGGGATTTCCTGCTGCAGGCAGGGGGTTGGACTAGATGATCTACTAGGTCCCTTCCAACTCTATGATACTATGATAATTTTTTTTTAAAAAAAATGTTCACTGCACTCTGAAGAGAAGTGGTTGTAAAATCTGAAGCAAGCCCAGAAGTCTTTCTTTTCTGAGAAAGAAATGTTGGGCAGATTGGAAGATACCATTTCCAATCTTTTATACTAATCAGAATAAGTTGCTCCTTAGTTCTTGGAAATGGCAGTGATCTTATGACTTGGAGGGGCAACAAAACAGGAATTAACAAGCCGCACATTGTATTTGAATCAAGAGATCTAAGAGATTCAGAGTCCAATCTTATCCAACTTTGCAGCACTGCAGCATTTCTTCCTTAACTTAAGGCCGCATTGTGGCTATATCAGCACTGAAAAGTTGGATAGGATTGAACCCTTCAAGTGCAGTCCTAATTTGCATTGGAACAAGCAAGCCAGTTCACCTGTGCAATATGCAGTACAAGCTCAGAACTGCTGCAACGCTACTGCGGGGCAAGAAACAACTTTTCCACTTACCCTGGCTAACACAGCAGCAGCCCCAGTGGGTCTACTTGGATCTGAACCACCTCTGGAGGTGGTGCCAGGTGAACATAACCTAGCAGCCGGAGGTTGCTCCATACTGTGCAGGATATGGGGCTTGTATCTGGTATAATTGCCAGGTCCCAGCCCTGCCATACCGGCCCGCTGCTGGATATCTGTCCGTCGCCTCTGCCGGGCTCATACTGAGCTCAACAGTGAAAAAGTAACTTCTGGTTTCTCTGTGAAACCCAGACATGACTTTTTAATTCCTTATAATACATTGGGTGGCCCAGATAAGCCTAACCCTAGCTTAGTGCCCACTGGAGCCAGCAGTAGCAATTTCAGTGGTGCTGGAGCCCTCATGCCACTGGCTTAGCATTGGACAATAAAACTTTGTAGGAAGGAAGGAGTAAAGACTGACCTGGTCATTCTGGCTCAATGACATCTAAAATATTTTTCCGAATTTCTCTTCCAAAGCAGGGTGTTTAAAATATTCTGAAATGTTTTGCAGAAGAAAAACATTATTATTAGAACAAAACTCAAATCTGTGTTCATTATACGTCTAAAGGATTGTTGGTGACCTGTCATTCACTGCTTTCAGAAAACAGGAGATCCTTGGGCAGATTAAATTAATTGGATTACATTTTACTTGCCTAATCCAAGAAAAAAAGATTATGAAAATGTCACTTTTGACAATTTAGCAAATGCCTGAGGGAAAGCACACATTGAATTAGATTTTATTTTTGTGCTCATAATATATCGCATTGGCCACAATCCAAAGCAGACTTTCTATACACTGATCCTGAAATCAACATTTTACACTCATCTCAATGAGGCTGCACGATTGGAGTAAGGAATCAAAGTGAATGAGGCAAATTGAAAGCTTAGGGTGCAATCCTAACCAAGTCTACTCAAAAGTAAGCTCCATTGTGTTCAATGGGTCTTACTCCCAGGAAAGTGTCTTTAGGATTGCAGCCATAATTAAAGAAAAAAAGTGGCTTCCTTGGAAAAATTAATGCATTTTGACAGTTCAATTTTTTTAATTTCTATAGAGTTTAGTAGTACAATTCTTTTTTTAAAAAAAATTTATGTAATTTTTTTTACCATTTTCATTTACCGGGTGAAAGAAAAAGGATGTGAAGGGCAGACATTAAGATTACAGAAAATGAAATTGCGGAGCTGTGAATTGAACTGTAACTCGGAACCAGAGCTTATGCTTAGGTTCAAATCCTGGTTATATTCAGTGATAACCTCCCATTAGCAAGGAGAGGAAAGAGATGTAGGGTGCAATCCAGAGTAACTATGGGGAGTCCTTGCTCTGGAGTAAGAACAAGTTACTCTGGATTGCAATATGAATTTCCCATAGGTTTTCACTAGGTGGTGCAGTAACTATGGGTGCACGTAATGTCTCTTACGTGCTCTCATAGTTACTCTGGATTGTGCCCGTACTCAAGACAAAAATGGCCTGCCTCAGGATACAGCAGCATCAGGTCTCCATATGGAGCTAAAACTATTTGGAAGAAAAAGAATGGGGAAAAAAATCTGTGCTGAAAAAGTTCACAAAAATTATCAACACCAATTCTAGAAAGATAAGGGTCTGTGAATGACTGGATATCTCCATGGATGTTTCAACCATGGATGTTTCAAACATCCCACCTGACCCACAGTTTTCTAGCAATCAGGAGAGCCAACAGAATTAGGTGATATACTAGCTATGGTGCCACAATCATGCTATGGTGGGGGGCAACAAAGAGGTAAGTTAAAAACATGTTTGTTTGCTTCCACAGGTCCCCTATAGCCCATATATGCTATGGGTCACCTCTGACATATGCCAGCCCTTTTGGTGGCATAAACGAGATGCCACAAACTTAAACACTTACCCTGCATAATGGTTTTGTAGCATAATGGTGTGGCATAATGGTTTTGTAGCATAATGGTTAAACACTGTTTTGTAGCATAATGGTGTGCCGCAGGTCTGAGATGTGCCACAGGAGAATACAGGAGAATCTTTGAATTGTAGCTTTTTGGTAGCATGGTGTGCCTTGTCAATTGTCCAAAATTTGTCCTTGACCATTTTAGCAGGTTGTCAGTCTTGAGTGACTATGGTATCATGCTCGGGGCTGCATATGTTGCTTGCAAAGCATGAAAGCCTGGGTTAGATTGTTATGGAAGATAGATTGTTATGGAAGATAGGTCACCCAAGCAGCAACCAGGGTGACCAGATGAACGGAAAAAGCCGGATTTGTCTGGATTTTTAGCCTCCTGTCCGGGTGTCCTACATTTTGGCATCATTGTCCTACATTTTGGCTTCATTTTGAAACTTCGTGATAGTGCACAATACCCCATCATGCCATATGTCTGTGGATTTGTATTGAAGAGCAGAATCCAATGCAAAAATCAATTTGGAGATATCTCCTTCTTATCAAAAGTTATGGTCAAAAAACAGAAAAACAAAAATCAAAAAAATACATTTTTGGCAATTTTTTTCAGCAGGTAGGAATTTTGGCCTGGGATTAGGAATTTTGGCCTTGGGGGTCAGGAATTTTGGGTTTGGCATCTGGTCACCCTGGCAAATCCCCCCTCTCCACGCCACTGAATTAGTCCAATGGAAAGGCAGAGCCAAAAGATTGGATCCAGCTGGTGTCACAGAGCTGGGCTAAGGACAGGAGCTCATCCTGTCTTGTGGGGCTGATCCAGGTTTCAAACCCTGGCCTGCTGGTTAACAGGCACAGTGTCTTAACCACTTGCGCCACCCACAGCCACATGTGGGATGTGGGATGCAGTGCCGAGCACGATACCATAATCTTTCAAGACTGACGGAGGCCTGCATCATGACATGATATTTAAAAGTTTACAAATTGCTGATCTAAGGAAGGGAAAGTGGTGGGGATGTTTTAAAAAGGAAGAAGATCTAGCATACATGATTGCCATCAGATTCACTTACACCCTCCCCAAAATGCTCCTGGTTCTTCCCCTGCATTACTTCCCCTCTTCATCCCTGGATCATGTAGATTAGCCACTGGGCTGGCTTACCTGCATAGGAGCATGATCCAGACTATAGGAGCCTTGTGCTTTAAAATGTTATATACAAAATTTGAATTACATTTGGAATTCTCTTTTCATAGCACGTTTGGTGTTTTTCACA
This sequence comes from Cryptoblepharus egeriae, assembly GCA_030015325.1. Taxonomy (NCBI): domain Eukaryota; kingdom Metazoa; phylum Chordata; class Lepidosauria; order Squamata; family Scincidae; genus Cryptoblepharus; species Cryptoblepharus egeriae. The sequence continues at coordinate 53,561,268 of JAREYC010000007.1, read as the reverse complement.
ACTTCAACGATATTTTACCCAATACCCAATGCTTAGCTGTAAGAAGGCAATTTTGCTTTCAGTAGCTAGCCAGAGCTGCAGGCTACAAAACACACTCCAAACCATCAGATTAGAAGGCGGTAAACAAATCAATGGAGAGATTCCAGTATCATAGAACGCAAGTCTTGAATCAGTTCAGGTTAACTGACAATAAAACAAGTAGAGTGTGAAGTGTGATTATGATCAAACAGATTATTGTTAAACCAGCCCTTTCTTTTTGTAGAAGTTACTTTTGCTAGCGCTCGCTCTCTCTCTCTCTCTCTCTCTCTCTCTCTCTCTCTCTCTCTCACACACACACACACACACACACACGTCTACGCACGCATGCATGCACACTTTTGTCCTAGAACAGAGATAAGTAAACCTTTAGGCACAAGGGCCACATTGTATTTCTGACACTGTCTCAGGGACCAGAAGAAAAAAGAATTTACATAAATTTACATAAATGAATATATTAGAGATGGAACTTATATGAATGAATGAATGAATGAATGAAATCAGTTGATAAAACACTTTCCAACACACAAGAAGAGGGAGACCTTCAAACCTGTTCATAAGCACTTTCATATATAGAGAGAGGTGTGCTGCCTCCCCAGCCCTCAGAATACCCTCCTGAGATGTTGGTAGCAGAACTCCCCTTGCCTCTGGATGATTACAGGCTTGCTTGTTGGATAGATGGGGGGATAGATGTGGCCAAGGGCCACATAGAGGCTTGTCTAGGGCCACATCTGGCCCCAGGCTGGGGTTTTGACCCTGTCCTAGAACATATTTTAACATAATAGCACAGCATATGCATAAGAGATAAAGGTATCATTCATATGACCCAATCCTATTCACAATCTTATTCTGCAGATCACTTCAGTGATTGCAGGGTGACCATACAGATTGGAGGACAGAGTGCCTATACTTTTAACCATTGCATAGAAGAGGGAATTTAAGAAGGTGCTGCTTTTTAAACCCTTCTATGATGAGCTGAACCTGCCTCAATTAATGGTTAAAGGTACAAGCACTCTGTCCTCCATTCTGTATGGTCACAAGAATAGCTTTCCTACTGCATTTATTCATGCCATTCATCCCCTACTGCATTCATTCATGCCACTGCTGAAGCTCCATCCCCCATGTTGTCCTGTCCTTCTCACTTGCACACCTGACTAGATCTATAGGCCAGCAATGTGCAAAGAGGCACCACTCTTGGCCACCATATGAAGTAACAAGCCAGGCAGGCATTGTGGTGAAAGGCAGGCAAGTCAGCACCTAGTTGATGCACCTTCCCTATACAAGTCAGGCAGGATTTTGAGCATAACTCTTTCTTCCTACATAACACTTAATAACACACCACCAGTAGCACAAATCCTCCTTTGTTTCTCTATGAAAAACCTGCCCACTGCAGATATATATGTCTTGAATCAATGCCTATATATGGTTTGTTTAGAGGACAAACCATATTAAACAGCTTGGAGCTTTGGGGAAAAAATTCTCCGGTCTTCAAAAGCCAGAGGATGTGAGGTGGAAGAATTGTTTTAGCATTGCTCCTTTCCCAAGGACTGTGTCTTTGCCTCAGATGACAGAGGCATGCCATGGGAAAACTATGTGAACTATTTCTCCTGCTCCGTTTAAAATAGTCTGTGCAGGAATGCAGTATTTATTGAACTGAACATTCTAGAGAAACAAGCTGTTTCGTACAAGAGAGTCTGAAAATGGCTTTTAAGCCACACGGCAGCAATGCTTTAATTGATGGTAGCCCATGATAAGCTTTCAGGGGGTCCTTAACAACATATCAAGAAATAGGAAATCATGAAATCCTTTTCCAAAGCAAGCCATGATAAATGTTGAATTAAAATATAAATATTTTAGCACACTGATACACAGTAGCTGCTGGAACATGTGGTATAAAGGGAAAGGACAAGCATTCATAGGCAGTAGACTCACATAACTTGGCTTCCATATACTCCAGGTTAATGGACCATGCTCAGACTTTCCAGTGCCTACACACAAAATAGTTATGCCTCGCCTTGTACAGCCAATGAATAGTCTCCTGGAGAGGGAATTAAAAAGGAAGAAGTGGACTGTCTCAAGTACATTATTAACGCTGCAGAGTGTAGCCCTACCTATCATGTTTAAAGCAATGTTTTTCAACTGGTGGTACACATACCACTGGTGATACGTTTGTACAGCATCGCGGATACCTGCCACAGCAGCAAGATTCCTTGGCAGGCGGATCTCCAGGGTGCTGTTTTCACACATTTGAAAAGCATTCCCACTTGTGCCAAGCCTCTTATAGATGTTTGTCACATCTGTACTCGCAATCCAGAAGAAACTAGCAATGATGTCATCGCCAGTTACTTCTGGGTAGTACTTAGATAATTGGATCATGCAAAGTGGTACATTGGGAACCCCTGATTTAGAGTGATATGAAACCGACATAAATGAATATATGTTGAGCGCGAAGGATACAATCCTAAAGACACTTTCCTGGGAAAGTGAACACAATGAACACACACCATTGTGAACACACACACACCCTTGAGCACAATGGAGCTTACTTCTGTGTAGACATTGTTAGGATTGTGCTCTAAATTCCTAATGGGTCCTCTGGAATCATGTGGCCTGGAACTCCTGCCACTTTTAACATTGTTCAGTAGGTAAATAGCCAGGATAAATAATTTTTCCTGCATCAAAAAGGAAAGAAAGAGACAACTGACAGGCACAGTGGTTCTTTTTCTTTTTTAATGTCAGATATCCCATTGTTCAGCTCTCACTGTAGGAAACGTTCCTTGAATTGAAAAACAGTTTCCTCAAGTTATAGAGGTGTAAAAATATTAGGATGCTAACAGGGATGTTGAAATGCATTATTCTTGATTCGGCTATGAAACTCCCATTGAGATAAATACAAGGTCTATGTGTTTCCGTCTCCTCCAAAATGTCGGTAACAAGCTAGGAAAAGCTGCTGCTGCCCTGACTTGCTCCTTTTGATGTCTCCTGGCTTTTATGCCATAGTTAGTCAGGTAAGAAGTGTGTTTTCCTTGAAATATAATTACTGAAAGAGCAACTATCTCAGTAAGGGACACAGATTCTGAATATATTTAAAATCCATAGAAAGGTTATCTTAGCATTGTCGTGCCTTTTTCTATTCCAGTGGTGTCTGACATCTTAAAGTTGTCAGCGGGGAGACACAGCATGCTCAGGACTACTTGGCATAGAATTTACTGTATCTAATAAAATGTACTTTGGCTGCTTTATTTGCAGCACATCATTGAGACGACACAGGGCCGGTGGTTGTAGTAAATTCACCTATTCCCCGATATAAGGTTACATGCAAGCAGGCAGCTGCTTAGAGTTTTTGGCTGCAGGGAGGAGGAAAGCAAAATAAAGGCATTTTCAGAAACCTGGAGTGCGAGGATGAAATAATATGTAGTTCCAGTTGAGATTGCTAACGGCAGTCCCATGGTTTGGGTTCTCTAGTTTTACTGCTTCCTTCCCTGTCAATCATCATTCACAACATCCAAAGCTCAAGGAATGCCGCCTGACTAGACTGATAATCAAATAGATGCTTGTCATTAGCATATTTAAACGTGGGTGATGCAATTCAAAGAGGATCCCATCGGCATCCAGGGGTGCTCAGAGAATTGGTTAATCTCAAATAAACTCTGTAGCGTGTATAGGCATGTTTTTGTTGGTTGAGAATACACCAGGAAATCCAAAGCACATCTGTTGAAATCTCTCTCTCTCTCTCTCTCTCTCAGGTTGCAACATTCAAACTCCCAAGAATTCTCTAAATTCAAAAAAATCATAAATTCTATTGCAGCATCCTGTTAAAAAGTCTTCAGGGATTAATTTGTTCTTTGCATTTACAGAAACATTTTTAGTTCTCCTGTTCTTTATACAGTTCTTAACACTGCATGCTTTTTTCCTTTGTTATATTACAAGTAATTCAAAATGTAATGCCGAAGAAATGTTTCTGTCTTCATTTCAACATCCTGTGAAATCAAATTAAAACAAGCAGTTGCATGAAAATGAGTCTTGATATTTTTGTTTTGTGTTGCTTTTGCTTGTGGTTCACAACGCCTCAGGGCTTTACCTCAATTGCCAAGAATATGGTATGGTATAGCTGTGGAATTAGCTGGCACATCATGTGACCACCATGCTGCATACAGGCCACCAACAGCTCTGTACAGTGATGCGCCCAGCCCTTGGTAAAAGCAACAGTATAGAGGAAATATCAACAGTGCTAGAGAGTGCTATCTATCTATCACTAGCACATTCATAGATAGATAGATAGATAGATAGATAGATAGATAGATAGATAGATAGATAGATAGATAGATAGATAGATAGATAGATAGATAGATAGATATGAATGAATGAATGAATGAATGAATGAATGAATGAGAAAAGTCACTGACTTACTCATTCACTCACTCACTCATCAATGACCAGCCAAAACCACAGGGCATAGAAGTGTGAAATTTGGGGAGTGTGTTCCTTCCATGATACAGGGACCCACTAACAACCCATTTTGAAAATTCCTACCAGAAGGGGGTGAAAAATGGCACAACACATTTTCCTCCCTATACTTTCCTTTGAAGAATCCCTGACTGAGGGATGCTCTGCCACAACCCCTGGACCTAGAAGCATGAAATTTGGGGAAGGTGTTTCTTCTGGGTTCCATCAACACCCACCAAGAACCAATGTTAAGAAATTTAACACTTAAGGGGGAGGGGGGGGAAAGAGGTACAACATGTTTTTGTCCTATACTTAACATGGAAGACTGACTGGTTGACATCCAGCCAATTTGGTGCCTGGTGTCTGAAGCACAGGGAGGGATGGTGCACATGGGGGGGGGGTGCGCATGGGGGGATGGTGTACTTGGGTATTTTCCTCCTGCAACGTGGGTACATTTCGCTAGTATAAACATATAAATGTAATAACATACTATCACAACAATAGACCTTGTGTTTTAAGTCAATACTGTTCTTAAGGGCCATTTTTAAAGGAAAGATGGCAACTAGCAGATAAATTGAGACAAAACCTATTGTTCCAAAACTTGGCAATAAACCAGGCTAATATAGAGCTAGATAATCTATCATCCAATTGTTGGAGATGAACCGTCAATTGATTCAAGTGTCTTGTCCAAAATGGCACATAAGAAACCAGCTAGAAAGTATTCAACCAGTTTAAAGTTTTCTCATTTTCTCAAAGCATGCATTAAAAAAAAATTTATTTAAAGCATTCTCCAGATAAACGCTTATGAAAACACCAGGGAGAGGTCATCAACAATTTCCATATGGCTCAAAACAACTGAACATAATTCTCAGCTTCTGCTGATTGCTTATAGCCCAATCCTATACACATTTAGGCTGCAATCCTAAAGACACATTCCTGGGAGTAAGACCCACTGAAAAAATGAGGCTTACTTTTCAGTATACATGGTTAGGATTGTGCTCTTATTCAGAAGTAAACCCCACCAGATTCAATGAGACATTCTTAGGTTATATATGTGTACATATGACTGCACTATTTTTACTAAAATATTTTTACTATTTTGCAAGATTTTTACAAAGTCAATGAGGAAGGAGTTTCATTTGTATAATTTAGTATACTTTCTTTTACTTATTCCTACCACACATTCTGATACATAGAAACTGTTTTAAAAATGACACGTTTCTTGTTTTTATGCAGAATGGGCAGATGGTTTCCGATTCCATCTGCTTCTCTGAATTTCTAGTGGCTTGCTTTTCCTAAGAAATGTGCATGCATTCTGTATGGTTTTCAAAGTATTTGGAATCCAATTTAACTTTAGCCTTCAGAAATGTTTAGTAATCCAGCTAATTTTCAGGCCTCTAAAGCTTGCAGGACCACCCTGCAGATACTGCTGTACTTGAATTTTCTTCGCCAATCCGGCTGAGGAAAGTTTTGAGAGTCAAACATATTTTGCCAATATCAGCTTACAGGTTCAGAAACTCCTGTTCTATCATAAAGAGTAAGATTTGTTGTTAACAACTGTTCCCAAAACACCCTTTTCTCCTCCTCTTCCTCCTTGCCACTGCATCAGTCCCTGCACATATAACACATTTCCCTCATTCCATATATTGCACGTGTTCTGAAAAGCACACCTGGTATCAAATCCAGATCAAGTATATTTAGTGTACATCATGTGATTTTTCAAACAGTTTAAAGCAGGGATGTCTTTTATGGAGAGTCAAAATTAACATTCATGATGCCTGTTCAGGTCCAGAAATGACATAATTAAGCAGATGGCTAGAAATACAAACTTTTTTCTCAACTCAGTGGTTCAAAGGACAGAAAAGAAAATGTACAAATTTTGTTCCTATTTTCAAGATATCAAAGAGTCCTATTACTAAGCTGTGAGATAGTCTAAATTTGGAGGCCAATTTCTTTGGAGGCCAAAGAAATTGATTTTGAGGAGACCATTTAGCACAGAACCCTTGTTAATTGGGCCAGTAGCACTCTTTCAAGTGGATGTTCCTGTTTATTTAGCAGGGGGGAAAGAACCAGCCTTCCTCACCACAGCAATGTCTGTTATAGCAGCTTCTGCTGGTGATCTTTTGCATTTTAGATTGTGAGCTCTTTCGGGACCAAGATGCACTAGCCATTATTTTTTTTTAATTTTCTTTGTAAACTGCTTTGTGAACTTTTTAGTTGAAAAGCAGTATATAAAAATTGTAGATAGACTGATAGCTTGATCGATCATAGAAGTGTTTTAAAAGCAGCACCTGCCTATAATCCCTCTTTTATGCAATAGTTAAAGGTACAGGCACTCTTGTCCTCCATTCTATATGGTCACCCTATTATCTATCTACTTAAAAGCAGGTCTCCAGTCTTGAAAGACTATGGTATTGTGCTCGGCGCTGCATACGCTGCATGCGAAGCATGAAAGCCTGGGTTGGATTTTTATGGAGGATAGGCTGTTACCCAAGCAGCAGATCTCCCCTCTCCATGCCACTGAATTAGTCCAATGGAAAGGCAGAGCCAATACGATTGGATCCAGCTGGCGTCACAGAGCTGGGCTAAGGACAGGAGCTCACCCTGTCTTGTGGGGCCAACCCGGGTCTCAAACGCTGGCCTGCTGGTTAACAGGCACAGCGCCTTAACCGCTTGCGCCACCCACAGCCCATCTACCTACAGTATTTATATACCGCTATTCAACTAAAAAGTTAACAAAGCAGTTGACAAAGAAAATAAAAAATAATAGCTAATTAATAGCTAATGGTCCCTGTCCCAAAAGGGCTCACAATCTAAATCTGCAAAAAAGAACACCAGCAGAAGCCACTTGAACAGACATTGCTGGTTTGAAGAGGGCCAGTTACTCTCCCCCTGCTAAATAAAGGAGGTACACCCACTTGAAAGAGTGCCTCTTTTACTCTAACCACATTGATTGATTGATTGATTGATTGATTGATTGATTGATTGATTGATTGATTGATTGATTGATTGATTGGATTCATATCCCACTTTTCTTCCTAAGAAAGGAAACCCAAGGCAGCTCAAGGATAGCCATGGATATTCAATGTTTGCGAGGCTCTCTGTTGAAGAATTGCAGTGCTTGTTGCCTGAGTGTTTGGAGAAGCCCTTGTGTCTGCCAGTACTTATGTTAGGTGCCAAACCAGAGCTATTGCAAAGGTAAAGTGTGATGGCATCATCCCATCACATCACCTAACCTTGGGTACCCGCTGGCCTAGCAATGTCACTGAGGATGCAATCCTAAAGACATATTCCTGGAAGTAAGACCCATTGAACACAATGGGGCTCACTTTTGAGTAGACATGGTTAGGATTGTGCTCTGAGCCTCCTACGCAGCAAGTGATGTGAACAGAAGTAGATAATATGTTAATGGAAGTTTAAACTGTGCAATTGGATAGCCTAAGAATTACAACATAATGGTTTGCTTTTGAATGTACAAAATTATTTTCCTTTGTAAATCACTTCATTATATAAATGAGGAAAAATAATCCCTTAACATTTAACTTAACATTCCTGTACAAAATATTTGGCCATTGCCACTTAGCTTCTCAGTTCATAAGTAATGATGTATACAAAACAGCAACAGGAAGCTACGCGTACATTTTAGATAAAATGTCACTGATTCTTATGCTGTGATTATCATTCAAAAAGCTATTAGCCACATAATGGTTTATAGGTATCACCCATGACTACCCTCTCTTCGTTTACCAAAGTACTGCAAATTGCTGTTGTTGTTTTTTGCTTTGCTTATGGAATGCTAATGAAAATGAAAGCAAACTAATGAATTATCCTTTCCCAAACTCCCATGGCACACCTGCAGACCATTTGTGGCACACTAATATGCCACAACACAGAAGTTGAAAATGGCTGGTCTAGCAGCTCTAAGTGTTTCCTTTCATTTTCATTTCACTTGCTTTCACTTTCATAATCACGGTGTTCTCTGACTACAAAGCAAAAAAAAAAAAACAACATCAACAAAACCCTGTTTTGCAAAGCCTTGGCAAACAAGAGAGATAAGTCATGAGTGCAAGGGGGGAGATTTGTGAACCACAGATAACAGGTTCATTGGATAAAAGAGGATACCTGTAGTCATGATATGAAAGTAGACATGGGATTACTTTGTGTTGGAGATAATAAAATACTAAGGTAGAAGTACATACTGTACCACGTCTGTAAAAGATGACATTTTTATTACATTCTATTCAACAGTTTCTGCAAAAAAATCTATATATATAAAAGAGAAAAGTCACTGACTGACTCACTGACTCACTGACTCACTCACTGACTCACTAATCCCCTCCCTGCCAAAACCGCCGGCCCTAGAAGCGTGAAATTTGGGGTGGGTGTTCCTTCCATGACCGAGGGGTGTACTAAGCACCGGTTTTCGGAAATTCCAACCGGAAGAGGGTGAAAAGGGGTGAAAGGTATTTTCCTCCCTATACTTTGCATTCAACATTCCGCTGCGCATGGGGGAAGTTGCGCATGGGGGAAGTTGCTCATGGGGAAGTTGCACATGGGGGGGTTCATGCATATGGGGGTTCATGCGCATGGGGGGAAGTTGTGCATGGGAAGAAGTTGCACATGAGTGGTTGATGCATATGTGGTATGGCATACAGGAGAATTTTACTCCCGCAACGCGGGTATGCCTTTCGTTAGTCTATATATAAAATCAGAGTCACTGAATGGGATGCCCGGTGCTACACACTAGTGCCTGGTGTCCACTTGAATTAGTTTCCTGGTGCCTGCTGGTTCCAGCTGGTGCCCACTGCCTGCTGCAAAGTGGTGCTCAATGCCCAGTAGTGATGGTCAGTGCCCACTGCTGCCAGCCACTGCCCCTGGTACCCACAAGTATCTGTTGCCTGTTGGTGCCCAGTTCACCGCCCAGCGCCCATCATCCAGTGCCTGGTGCCCATCAGTGCCCTCCAATGTCCAGCCATACCTGAGGCCCACAAATATTCTTGCAGCTTTACTTCCACAATGATGGATAATTCAGAAATGTAGTCCTCCCATCCTCTTCAGTACATTTATTGGTCAATTCATTCTTCCATCTCAGAAAATCTCAAGAGTATGGCTATATTTTGATTTCCCCATCTAGAGTGACTCTGAATAGCACGGGCCACTTGCATACCATGAGGAAGTTCCTTGCAAAACATACGTAGTGTTTTGTACCCTCTCTAGCTATGCCACTGCTCAGGACCTAATTGTTCCCTAATTCTCCCATCAGCTTCCATTTTCCAAAGGGTGTTAAATCTGGTACAGTATATTATTCCCTTGCAATCTAATTGTTTTTCCCTTGAAATTTCTGGAAATGGAAGACAGAATTATGGGGTTTTAATTGAGACTTGAATTAATTGTGTAGCTACACACAGAGTTTTTTAAATTTTTGCATTACATTTTAATATAGAAATTTTGTAAACCACTGGATACTTTTCTATTTTGGAAAGTCTTTTGAAAATGACAGTTTTGGAAAGGAAAGGCTAAAAAAAGGCATTTAAAAATAAAATAAAGTCACCTTGCAAAATTATACAAATGCAGAGTAAATGTTACCTGAACTAAAAGAAAATTTTAAGATTTTTTTCCATGCAAGGGGGTGAGTGTCAGTAAGATTAACCAGCCTGAGCTGAGTTTATTTCTTTTTATGAATGCAGGAGGGGGGAAAAGCCTTTTTTTCCAATTTAATTTGAAGAACTGCAGACATTTGACCTGAATCTTGTGTTTAGAATCACAAGCCCCTTGAGTGTGGCTTTCTAACAGCAGTAGTTCAGGGGAGCATGCTATCGGCTTCCTTTGAAGCTGGGCATATCTCCAAATACATATTTCCAACAACAGGAGAGCAGGGCATCTACAAAAAAAGTCAAGCTCATACTCCAGGGAGGGATATATATTGTTGCTTTGTTTCTTTTTGGGAAAGGACAGAGGGTAGCAAATGTGAAATTAGTTGCTGGCTTCAAGTCTGATTTGATGGTTTCTAGAGTTAAGATTTTTTCCAAGATGCACCTTTCTCCCATGTATTGTTGTTGGCTTTATGTCCTCTGAGCATGGTTTTCTACTCTGTGTACCTTAACATTTATTATGGTGTTTCAGTTCTAGGGGCTATCATAATACAGCACAAGACACTGCAATTCTAGTTAGCTTTCAACCTTCCGTGCTAAGGGCTTCTTCATGAAAAATGTTTGCATTCATTTTTTTATTATGAATGAAAAATTTAATAATTTCTTTTGCATTTGAGTATTAGACATCACACCAGCCTAGATATTAGACTCTTTGTGCAATCTGTCTTCCCAAAGCACATTGCTACAAGTGATCACTGCACAGGCCCACCAGCACTGAATCATAACTCCTAACTACTGGTAGAGGTGCGTTTCATGCCAAGTGGTTCAAGTGCTGGGAGAAAGTGGTGCAACGTTGTGGTGAGAAAGGGATATTTCTGATTAGAGGATCAGAATGGGACGAACATTGGAGGGGCATGATTAATGGAGGCCTCTTCCTCTGAATACTATTCCCCCATCCCAGTCCAGCTGGCCTTACATCAGGCTGTTCAGATTTCTGCCAGCCTATGGGCATTACTACAGATAAGGGAAAAATCTCCTGCCCTTAATGAGGCATACCACCTTCTAACCTGCTCTAGATCAGGGTAACCATATGTCATAATCAAAAAAGATGACAAGGCTCCCCAAAATGTAGGACAGCCAAGAAAAATGTAGAACATGAGAAAATAAAGGCTAAGGCTGCAATCCTAAAGACACTTTCCTGGGAGTAAGACCCATTGAACACAATGGGGCTGACTTTTGAGTAGACATTGTTAGGATTGTGCTCTTAAACACTCATATGTTGCTTTCATGTGCTTAATTTAAATACTATATTTCTTATTCTTAAATTGTAAACTAGTTTATGTAATTTATTACATTTAATTTATTAATTACAAGGAGGTTACATGCTGCCTGCTTAAAAGGAAAAGGGGGACACTGAAGTTTTCTGGGACAAAAGGTTAAAATCCAGGACATGTCCTGTATGTCCCATTGAATTATTCTAATGTCATGCAGTACCTTGCATGGTTCTTGTGAGCCTGCTTTGAAAGGACAGATATGACCCATCATGACACAGGTCATGGTACAGATGCAAAAGACTCACCTACTGACAATTATCTCAAGATTGCAATATCAAATATTCGGAACCAAATAAAAGTGAATGTTCGAAACCCCAAACACAAGGTTTGAGCAAAAATAGAGTCTCTGGGGTGAGGATTCTAAATTAATACTCTACCAACTGGCTACGATGGGCACAATCCAGAGTAACTACGTGGAGTCCTTGCTCCGGTGTAAGAACATTTTGCTCTGGATTGCAATATAAATTTCCCATAGGTTTTCACTAGGTAGAGCGGTAACTAAGGGTACACGTAATGTCTCTTACGTGCTCCCGTAGTTACTCTGGATTGTAGGGTTAATCTTGCAATCTGGAACGACACGAGTGCTGTCCATTCTCTTCAAATTGCTATGCATGCTACTTCTTTGCTCACAAATGCAACAACCATATAAGGTGGTGGACTCTCCCTCATTGGGGATCTTCAAGCTGAGGCTCGACAAGCACCCGTCGGGGATGCTCTAGGGGGATTTCCTGCTGCAGGCAGAGGGTTGGACTAGATGATCTACTAGGTCCCTTCCAACTCTTATGTTTCTATGATTCTATGATTCTAAGGATTTCATTTGTCCCTGTTCCCAGTATTTATGGCACTGATGTAGGTCATCACATGATTTGTAGTCTGATTTTTCACAGATCATATTGTTTGATTGCTATGTAATAAAATTATATGCAAATTTAATTTACTATTGTGAACTGAACACTAACTTTTGCAGTTCAGAAGATCTGGTGCCTTAAATAACCTACTTTGTAGGAGAAGGTTAAAATGTCCCCCACAGGTTGTACTGCTAGCTGAGACTGACTGTAGGGTGAGGGGCTCATCTCCATTTCTAAGTCGAATAGCCAGTGCTGACTGGAGAGTCAGGAAGCCTAGGCTGCCATAGCTGCTCCAGAGCATGCTAAATAGGTACCAAGTCAGTGACACCTGGGGATGGTTTGCTACTGAGGAAACCCCCTTCAGATCACACTGAACAAGGGACAGCGGTGGTGCCTGCCTTATAAGGCGTCCCTGATGAGACTGCCAGTACATTCTACAGTGAATACAAGGGGCTTCTTGGAGTGGCCTGCTGTATCCCAGGTTAGTGGGCTGCCATAGTTGCTCCATATCCTGAAGTTGAGAGGCAGAGGTTGCAGCTAGGCTGGCCAAGAACTCAGATTTTTGGTCAACACTGCCATTCTTATTCAGCCTTATCATGGACCCATATGGGTCTACTCATTACTACACCTGCTCCTTAGGTGGTATAGGTAGCCCAAGTTCATTTTTTGATTGTGCCCTAAATGCCAACATATACTAAATGCTATTACCTTCCCACCAAGGTGGTACCTATTTATCTACTTGCATTTCTGTGCTTTCAAACTGCTAGGTTGGCAGGAGGTGGGACAAGTGAAAGAAGCTCATTCCGTCTTGTAGCACCCAAGTCTCAAACCCTGGCCTACTGGTTAACAGGCATGACATCTTAACCACTGAACAACTGCAGCCCTGATGTAGCGTTTGTAGGAATATATAGGTTATTTGCTCTTAGCCCCTTGAAATAATAATATAAAAATGCATAGTATTGCATACCTGGAAAGGTTTATGGGGGGAGGGGGAAATACCTTCCATAAATGCTTGCCAAGATGGTACTAATCTGCACTGCACTAATCTGCAGTTAATGAACTAGTGTTTGATGTGACCATAAAGAGAGGAAGAAAAGTTTCCTAAGCATGCCGGAAGTCAAGAAAAAAGCACAAAAATTGAACAGTGTGTTGGAAACATACCTAAGGCTGAAGTTCTGTGCAGATAATTTCAAGGTGGTATGGTGTATCTAGTAAAGGAATGGGTCAAACTTTGATTTCACCTCCATTAGCCTCCCATAGAGCCATGGGTATCAAATCACTGGCAGAAATCCAAGGGAAAAAAGTGGCAGGGATGATGCAGACAAACAAGAGGAACAGGAACCATCACATGCTATAACAGACAGATCCATCTGCTCTAGCACTTATGGGCAGCTCCAGCAATGGACTGGAAAAGTGCTTTTTCTGGAAATAAAGGTGGGGGTACTCAACATGAAGATGTTATATAGGTAGAGATACTCACTATGAAGATGTGATTTATAATCATATGCATATCTTCTCAGGGCCCACAGAGGTGCTGGTACTCAGTACTAGTGAAACCCCTTCAAAAAAACCACTGGTCTGGAAGTGCTACTTTCTACACTGCTCAGTTAGCAACCATTTTGCCATAGCAGAATTTGGCACTGAAACTTAGCACATCTTTGTCAACGCCACTTGTTAGGCCGGCACACATCCCAGCACAAGTCCCATGCTGGCCTGGAGGTGTCACAAAAGTGTAATAAGGCACTTCTGCGCCACTCCTTGGAGGATTAGGCTGGTGCACAGACATGCGCCACCCTCCCCACACCACCACAGAGACCAGGAGATAGATGAGTTGTGCTGGTTTAAATTGGTTAGAATTGCACCCTATGATTGTAGATCCAATTCAGAACAGTGGGCTTCTCTTTCAAGTAATCATGACACCACATATCAGTCCCATTGCCACGTAAAAGTTTGTGAAGTAAAAATAATGTTCTTCCTAATAATTCAAGTCAACTGTCATTTGTATGGATAATGGAACAACATATGTTCATATATTTCCTTGATTAGTTTTTCATAACATTTGCAGTTCCTGATTAATTCAATAATCTAGGCCTAAATGCTCAGTTATGTGAAACCTTTTTGAGTTGGTTGATAAATTGTGGTTTTATGTGAAATTCTGGGCATCCCACACACAAAAATGCTTATAGGGCAAACAGGAAATATGATGGGTTGGTACTACAAATAAGCAGGGGACTAAGTGGTTAACAAAAACTTCTATTTGATTGCAGTTTTCTCTCAATGATTACCAGAAAACCAAGAGCAATTTGGGAGTTGCTTTGGGCCTATAACTTTGTGGGGAAGATGCTGTAGATGCCTGCATGGGGCAGGAGTTTGGTTGGATGGTTGTTGGCATGTTGGTTGGTTGAAATGCATTGGAAATTTGGATAGGATTCAGCCTTAAGTGAGACTAACTTTTCACCAAAAATGGGAGAAGCAGGGTGACCAGATCAAAAACTTAGAATGCCTAACCTGGTCACTTTAAAGTGACTTTAAAAAAAAAACACCAATGTAGGACAAAATGTAGGACATCCTACATTTTGTCCTACATTTAAAAATAATTAGGGAGGTGTTGTAGTGGGGTGGAGGTGATTGGGAGCACTGTGGGACAGTGGGGCAGGGTGACCAGATGCGAAACCCAAAATTCCTGAACCCCTAGGCCAAATTTCCTAATCCCAGGCCAAAATTCCTACCCGCTGAAAAAAATTGCCAAAAAATATATTTTTTTGTTTTTGTTTTTCTGTTTTTTGACCATAACTTTTGATAGGAAGGAGATATCTCCAAACTGATTTTTGCATTGGATTCTACTCTTCAATACGAATCCAACAACATATGGCATGATGGGGGTACTGTGCACTATCACAAAGTTTCAAAATGAAGCCAAAATGTAGGACAATGATGCTGAAATGTAGGACACCCGGACAGGAGGCTAAAAATCCGGACCAAATCCGGGTTTTTCTGGTCACCCTGAGGGGGCTCTTTAGACCCAGTTTTGGGGGGTGGGAGGGTGATTGGGGGCACTGGGGGCTCATTCGCATCAGTAGCGGTTAGCTGCGGCTAACCGCTACTGAAATATTAAAAAAATAACTGCGCATGCGCACGCAGCTAACTAGTGGCCAAGAGAGTTCCGAGAAACTCTCTGCGTAGGAGGAGATTTCAATTGAACTCTTCCTCACTTTCACTTGGCACGTGCCAGAAGAGTTCATTTGAGGTCTCCACCTATGCGGAGACTCTCTAGGAGCTCTCCCAGCTCGCTGATTAGCTGCGAGCGCATGCGCACTCATTTTTTTTATTTTTCAGTAGCACTTAGCCACAGCTAACCACTACTTGATGCGAATGTGTCTCCAGTGCCCCCAATCACCCTCCCACCCCCCAGAATGCCGGACAGGGGTCCATTTGGACCAGACAGTCTGGAGCAAAGCCCCATTTCCAGACCTGTCCGGGGGTTTCTTTTTATTAGAGAAAAAGAATTTTCTTTATTATTTTAAAGGCACCAGCAGCAAGAAGGTGCAGAACTTCCACAGAAAGAGCAGAAAGGTTTTAAACATTTTTGAAGGCTCAAAAGCTAAAAGGAGTTGTATGCACAAAACTGAGATCCTGAGATATTTAAAGTTAAACTTTCCTCCCTGGTTTTTCAAATAGGTTGTTATCACTGAAAAATGGGACAGTTTTGCAATCAGTTTTTGTGCTTCCAGGAAGACTTGGTTACTTCCAGTTCATCCATTCATCACCCACATAGAGCAGTTATAAGATATGTGAATCTGTCTGCTCTTCTTTCTCTATGCAAAACTGAAACACGCTTTTTTGTTCTCTAGTTTGTTTTGTCCCTGACTGACCTGCCATGTAACTAGAACTGTGTGAATAATGGAAACAAGCAATTTCTTGGCAGCACAATGTAGTGGATGAATCACTAACAGCCCTTGGTTCAGAAACTGTAAAACCCGGTGTTTTGCTTGCAGTTGAGGGTACAAGGAACTTAGGTTGCACTATATTCCAATATCTGAATTGGCATCCAATTGAATGCTTATCTTTTGCTTACTTGTGCTCTCCTACAACAGCATTAGTCTACATTCTGTTGAAGTTGTCATCATTGTCATTGTAGTGCAACTACAAGTCGGTTTCCCTTATCCAGTGCAATTTGGAGCAAAAGTGTTTCAGATTTTGGAATTTTCCAGATTGTAGGAGGTTGGGCAGTGCAACTGAGTAGAGAAGCACTGTGTTTCAGTAGAACCATGCCTGTCAGAGGCAGTATAGAATCATAGAGAATCATAGAATCATAGAGTGGGAAGGGACCCAGTGTATCATCTAGTCCAGCCCCCTGCCTGTAGCAGGAAATCCTGATCTTGTGGGGACCGGGGTCTCGAACCCTGGCCTGCTGGTAAAAAGGAACAGTGTCTTAACCACTTGTGCTGCGTTCCGTGTCCTCCAGAAAAGCCCTAGAGATTAGATGCTGGGAGGGAGGGAAGGATTAGTGCTTGCTAGCTCTTGTGTTTGCTAACCTTGGCAGCATTCATTGTGTGCAACTTGTGCTGGATGGTATGTAAAAAGTGATCCCACACACTCCACATACGCCCATGTTGCAAGTGCTACCTGGAACTGAAAAGTTACCATACTGGGCATGTTGGAGAAGCATAACTGTGCAGATCTGTGGATAAGTGAATCCATGGATATCAGATCCACAGATACAGAGGCTTGTATGTATTCATCCTATGAGGAGGCTCTTAGAATAGCCATCAATAGCATTCTCACATGCACATTGATGCAGTCCTAAATGAAAGTTGTAAAGCCTTGACTAATACTTCAAGTCTGAATGTGGACAAAAAGCTGAAAATGCTAAAAGGGAAAGTTGCAAATCTACAGTGATATAACACAAATGCCCAGTGGAAATACATATTGCCAATGCCTTGTCAAGATGGCAAAGGGCAGGAATAATTTTAAACGAAGTATTTGTTGTAATATTATTAAGATTATTAAAGATCTCATTTCATTCCATTTCTAAGTAAATTAATGACTGGTTGAGGTTGCTACCCTTCATATTTACCCAGGGCCATTAATCCTCCCCATTAGCCATTAATTCTTACAAATGTGGTTGTGATCATTACAGCAAAATGGATGGAGTAGCAGCCATGATTAATGCACATTTCTTGTTGCATACACAAGTCTCTGTACCCCTTCCCTTTTGTTCAACGTATCCATTAATCGGGGTGGCTGACACTGAACAGATAGCCAGTAGAATAATACAATTGCTCTGCTAAATGTCTTTAGCAATGCAGTCTCCTCAGCCCATGGATTGGGTTTCAAGGTAAATTCTGCTATACAGATAAACTCATATTTAACAGATGTGAGGTATATGTATTTGGTTCTCTTTTCTTTTGAGACCTGAGCAACTAGCCTCTATAGAATATGATAAACACATTGAAAAAGCATTTAAAATATTTAAATTAGTCTCCCTCCCCACAAAATGGAAAGAATGTTGATCATGCCTAAAATTGATTATCTAAAAATGATTTGAAGATATTGAAATTGGACATATATATCTAGTCAAGAAAAAGGGAAAATTGAATGGCCTGATGGCAACAGGGATGAACTATATGAAAAAGGCAACTTCTTCATTTTTCCCCCATGTGGTGGTGGGATCTCCTATATAGGATCAGAGTCATCTAATCCATGTTTAGATGTGCTGTTGAGGAAACCACTTCCTGTCGAAGGAGCCTGTCAGGTTATTACCTTCCTATCAAAATGGTACCTATTATCTACTTGTATTGACATATTTTCATGTCAATGAAGCTCGGTTGGCAGGAGCTAGGATATGTAATGGGAGCTCCACTCTGTCATATGGCCCTTGGGCCTCAAATCACTGACCTTCAAGTAGACAGTCCCAGAATCTTTAACCACTGAAGCACCACTGCCCCCAGATAAACTATATGAAAACTCAAAACAAATAAGAACTGTAAATGAAAAGGGCTGAGGAAGGAACACCACCCATTATGTCTGTGCTAGCTAATCACCTTTTAATATTAGTCATGAAGACTAAATGAAACTTCCCTATCCAGGATAGTATCTCTGAACTCTCTGCATATTTACAGTACATAGCAGGCCTCCGTCAGCCTTGAAAGACTATGGTATCGTGCTCGGTGCTGCATACGCTGCATGCAAAGCACAAAAGCCTGGGTTGGATTGTTATGAAGGATAGGCTGTTACCCAAGCAGCAAATCCCCCCATCCACCCACTGAATTAGTCCAAAGGAAAGACAGAGCCGATACGATTGGATCCAGGTGGCGTCGCAGAGCTGGGCTAAGGACAGGAGCTCACCCTGTCTTGTGGGGCCGACCCGGGTCTCAAACCCTGGCCTGCTGGTTAACAGGCACAGCGTCTTAACCGCTTGCACTACCCACAGCCCACAGTACATAGCTGGGTTTATAGCACATAGTTTACAGTACATAGCTGGGTTTATATCATCCAAATACACATTGCAAACTTATTTACACAATACACAAAATTACATATCATATGCATATTTTGTTAAAAATGGCTGTTGAGAATGTCAGAAATATATCACTAATACAATACCTTATTTTCCATGTTTTGTGAGACCAGAGGTCTTGGAGATCTGTGGAAAATCTTGGGCCATTTTTTGCCCTGAACTTTCTAACTTTACAACCACAACACCTGTAGTTGCCTTAAGGAAAAAAACCTCACAAGAATTATAATCAATATCCACCACCCACATAGGCTTTCTTTTCATCCCCTCCTAATTTTAGCCACTTTAGGATGTCACTCTTATTTTTAATATTTTTCTGTCAGTTTCACAGAAAAAGTAAGACCTAGAATAGCACTTTGGCACATTATGGGTGGGAGTTGTTTGTTGCCAGGCCTTCCTATCACTCAAAGGAGTGTGGGAAGGTCCTCTTGTGTTCTCTATTTTTGGGGATAGTACTTCTCTGGGGGTTAGTACTCCTCTCATTTGGCATCACTTTGCTTCTACATCTCACGCCCACCAACCCTATCATAGCATAGTTTGGTTGCTTGTGAAGCCATGTAGGTATTTTTTGCTCTACATCTGATTGACCTTGGTTGGTAGGAGAAAAGTGTTGTAAGGCTTGCAAGATTGTTCAAGATTCGTTTTCTCAAGAAAATGGCCCACTTTATATTCCAAGCAATTTGTCTTGTGAGTTTACTGGGGAAAGAACAGGCAAAAATACATGTCAGCCTTATGTTCTAGATGTTATGCACAAATTTACTCATGATGGCTACAATGAAATTCATGCCATTTTCTAAAATGTTGCTTTAAGGGTGCAATCCTGAAGTACACTTGGGCCAGTGTATCACTGTGCTGGCATAAGTTTTGATATGCCAGCCTAGCTGCACCAGAAAATGCCTAAGCTGAAGTAAGTCAACTTAGGCTGGTGTAAGACTACACCAGCTCAAGGCAGGTGGACCTGGGCCAACCTAGCAGGGCTAACTGAGGCATCTCAGCAGGGGCACGCTGAGGGCACGTTGAGCACTGTCTACAACAGTGCACTTAGGTCATATCCAGAGCCAGTTTTCAGGGCAGAAATTCCCCTTCCCAAGTCCTCATAGTCAGACCAACTCATGAGCAGGAATAAATCTGAGTAGACCCATAGGGGTGCATGAAAAGCCAGAGTAAGAATGGCAGTATGGACAAAAAATCTGAGCTATTGACCAGCCTAACTGCAACCCCTATCTTTCAACTTAAGGATACAACACACTACAACAGTCCATCCACCTCAGGAAACAGCACAACTCTAGCCAGCCACTCCAACAAGCCCCTTGGATCCACCCTCTGTACTGCAGTTTCATTCTGCTGCTGCTACTGGTTGTCAGTACTGGGCTTCCTTATAAGTTGCTCATGCACCAAATAAATGTATTCTCACCAGATAAACTGAAGGTATTGAAATATTGAGTTTGAAATATACGTATCTATATATCTATATCCAGCTATCTATTTGGATATCGATATTGATTTCTATCTGTCTGTCTGTCTGTCTTTCCATAGTACAAAGGAGATTTTGAAAAGTGCACTGGAAAACGGGGTGAACTGCAAACAAGAAGCAGCAAGAATAGGCAAGGAGATGAAGGAAAACAGCTCATGGTTGACAGCTTGGTGAATTCTATGGCAACTGAAGACAGCTGAGTTGTGATTGATAGAACGCAAATTTGCACACTCTACTTTGTCTGCTCCAAAATAAAATATCTGTTTAATTGGGACATGTACATGGTATGAGTCTTGTCTTGGCAAAAAGCATTGGGGCATTTCAGTATATTGTCTGTCTGTTATTGCACCACTAGAAAAAGGCATTAATAGCACTTTCCTCACTTGCACTGGAGCAGATAGGCCAGCATGCCTGTGCTGCATCCACCGCAAGCTTGGGGTCCCTGCTACGCTACTGTGGAACAAGAGAAAACCTTTCCCCTTACCACATCCCAGCAACATTCCCAATGGGTCTACTCGGATCTCAGCCACCTCAGGATGCGGCACAGATCCAAGCAGAACAGAGCAGCCTGGAATTGCTCTGTACAAATGGGGCTTGGGTCTGCCACAAGGGGATGGCAGAGGAGACTGCCAAGCAAAGCCCCTGCCTTCAGGAAACAAGTTCTCAGACACAATGAAAGTAGCTTTTCGGATTACAGTGAATATCCAACATTGATTTTGGCATTCCTATGTGTTCTACCACCCCGGGGGCAAAAAATTAGAAAAAATTAAAGGGCCATCCCTTCAAATGCTGCTCCCAACCCAGAAAAAATTGTGGTGAGGTGATGACTCTGAGCAGTTGCACACTTCTCAAAGTTTTTTATTTCTCTTTCCAAGATGGGGGTGGCCAGTGACATAGCTAGGGGGTGTAGAGGGTGCTGGGCAATAAATACTGGGCAACAAGCTTGGGGAGGGGAGAACAAGCTGAGTTTGACAGTGGTTAAAATTGTGAAAAATTGGTTCTGTATGAAGAATAATACCATCATGTTATATATCATTGGAAAGGTAATTTAATGCAGAATGTAGTGAAACAAACTGCATTGGAATATCTATATTCTATCAAAGGTTATGGCCAATTAACCAGAAAATGAAAATACAAAAGCCTATGGAACAAAAAAGTGGATTTTTCTTAAAACTTTCCCATGAGACTGATTGCTCTGTGAGCCAATGAGGTGTAAATCTGATACTTTATGGAACTAATAATATGAATCAGGTCTCATATATTCGATATTATGAATCAGGTCTACATATATTATAATATCATGCTAACTGAGTATGCATGCACTTCTAAGTGGTGCTTCTCTTTTATTTAGCAGGAAAAGAATAACCATTCCTCTTTGCTCCGGCAAAGTTTCCCTAAACAACATGGGACACAATTTTCATTTTTAAAAAACTCAATTAAATTTGATTTTATTGTTGCAGGGAGAGGAGCTGGGGACAAAATCTTCTTTGACTCCAGAGAACAAATAGGTGCTTTAGCTCTGCCACTAGCAGAGCAAATGGGTGGTGAACTGCTGAGGAGGAGGCAGGTTTTCCCCAGTGTTCTTTTTAAAAACACTGGGGATGATGTCACTTTTGGTTGTGACATCACTTTTGGGACAACATTTTGAGATTTGCACAGGATGCATGGTCATTCGCTACATGCATGGTCATATGCATGGTCATATGCATAGGATGCATAGGATGCATGGTCTTATGCATCACTTGATGTGGGGGTGGCCACATCAAGTGATGCACAGCCACTCTGAGTGACCACAGTGTGTGTGTGTAGGCAGTAGGTCACTTGTTCCCAATGACTCCCCTCCTAGAAAGCTAGTAAGCACTGATAGTTATTTGTGAGAGGGGCAGCTTTATCAATACCTACTTCTCCGTTCTCTACAGACATAGTTTTTGACAAGTACGGTATATGTGCATAGTGTGCCTGCCCACTTGCAAGCTGTCACGTCTCTCAGTCTGCCTGTGCTACAACAGCACCATTTTGGCTGTTGCCTGTCAGTTTGCTGAGACTCTCTGACAAGCCTTTGGTCAGCTGCCAAGGCTCCTTGTGCTTTGTGCAAATACAGTTTGAGCAATGAGATGTTTTGGTTACGTTTATTTTGTCGGCCATTTGGAATCCCTGGACTCTCCTCAGAAAACTCCTCAGCCTCCACTTTCTGGAAAGGCCTTTGGAATCGTTCTCCATCCTCTTTTATCCCCATGACACTCAAAGTCAAGCCTCTGCTTTGTTCTCTGCCAAGAGTCACAATATTATTTTTGGGTTAAATGTGACCAACATGGCTTTTTGTGCTGTTCCTTTTCTTTCTTTTTTCCCCCACTTCTTTCTTTATTTGGCCTCCTTGTGTGGAGAAATCTTCTTGGCAAAGTCAAGATTGAGGGCATCCTCAGCAGGAGGAGAAACACAGGCCTTTGTCAACAGTGAAAGAATTAGACAAAGTCCTTTTTTAGTCTCTCAATGTGATAAACTAGTACAAAGAGTCCCTCCACCTTAGGAACACTGTTATCAAATGCCCCTTAAATCTCTCTTGCCTTGCAAGTCACACTTTTTAGTTTCTGTCTATAGCATCCTAACAGTATTCCCCCCTTTTAAGCTTGATGCACAACGGCAAACAGTCCTTTACAGATGTCTCTCAGACTGTTTTTCTGTTCACTGTATTCCAGTGTCACTGAGTTTTTGAATCAAATGCTCATTATTTCTCATACTAGTTTGTAATCCTTGATAAAGAAATAACTTAACACACATTCCTTTATCACCCACTAATGGAACATATTTGTTTATAGGTAAGTTTGAGTTAATATGACTCCATGACAAGGTAATGTCTGTCAACTGTTTGCTTCAGAGCAAGCAGCCCCTTTTGCTCTGGATGCAGTAGTGCTGTATGAAGTAGTCTACTATTTTGGTTGTTCTTTTGAAGCCAGACAGCTTGAGAAAGAAAGAAAAAAATATTATAGGGAGAGAAGAATTGAAACTCAACCCAAGAATTTGCCAGGCTCAAAGTGGGCCAAAGAACAGAGTAACAAGAAGAGAAAGCCGAGCAAAGAGATAACAACATAGGCATGTGGACATGTGGGATAAAAAGCACTTAGAAGATAAAAAGAAGATGTTTTCATCCAGTTTGTGTACTCGAAGCAAAGAAAAATTTTCTCTATAGGAAAGAAAATAAGAGGAAGGGGAGCAAAAAATAAATGAAAGACTAAAGAAAACAGACAAATAATAACTAATGACACAACTATTAAAAGGGAAACTGGGAACAAGGAAAAAACCAAGGCAAAGCTGCAGAGGTGATGGTCACTGTAGAAGAACATTGCCAGAGAAGAATGAATTAAAAATTGGAAAGAGGAACAGGAAAATATTCCACTTTTTGGAAGATAGTTCTGTGCAAGCAAAACGATGCATAATTTTTTTTTTGTTTTGCTTTTCCTGGCAGGCATCCCAGAATTCACTAAGAGGAAAATGGGGAATCCCAGAAAAGTTGTTGCTGTGCAGATTTGGCCAACTGTCATGGGCCATGTGATTCATGCAAGCAATAGGGTGTGCCCTTTTGGAAGTGACATGATGACAGCCATGTCCAGCTTCCATTCCAAATTGCAAGTCCTTATGGGGACCAGACAAAAACAAACACAACTCTAGATAAAGCTCCTCTGAGTCATTTGAAACATGAACTCTTTGTAACTGTATAAGTGGCTCCCAAGAATGACAGAATGACTTTGTAAGTCCTTGGGTGATTATTTCCATACTACTTAGATGCAATACACCAATGCAATGTATAGAACAGGTTTAGCAAGCTAAGGCCTGCAGGACAGATTCAGGAGCCATCCAAGGACATTCAGCTCACATGGAGCTTGGCTTGCACACAATTTGCTAGTACACCAGGCAGAAAACAGAAGAGCTATCTGTGCAAGTTTGCAGAATCCTATGCATTGTAACTTCTTGCAGCTTGGCAATCTGCAAGTTCAGCTATTCATTCATTCATTCATTCATTCATTTTCTACCTTTCTTCCTAAAAGTACACTCAGGGCAGCTGAGTGATGCTCAGCCCTAGTGATGCTGCTGAGTACAGCATTTTATTTTCAACACCAGCCAGCAAAATGCTTCTTTGGATGTTCACAAAAACAATAACCCCCATATAGTTTGTCTTCAGCATCTAGTCTTTCTTTACAGGGATACTTACTTGTTTCACTATGAAAAGGCAGGAAAATAATAGATGGTAAACACTAATAAATGGATTATAACTGCTTAGCAATTAGTCATCACTTACCCTACAATCCAGAGTAACTATGGGAGCACATAAGAGACATTACATGCACACGTATGTGAAAGTTACTGCAACACCTTGTGAAAACCTATGGGAAATTCATATTGGAATCCAGAGTAAATTTTTCTTACACCGGAGCAAGGACTCCCCATAGTTACTCTGGATTGCGCCCTTATTTAGAATTCCATTTGTAACACAGTAGATTTAAAGCAGGGGTCAGGGAACTTTTTGCCTTTTACCCCAAAATATATTTAGTTATGCCAACATTACCCCCTTGATTTGAAAGTAAGGAAATCATATATTATTTAAATTCCAAATTTTATTGGAGCTATTCAAAAAAAATCCAGACTGTAAAAAAGATGTAGGACAAAATGTAGGATGTGTTCCTACAGTGCTTGGACTTAGCCACGCAAAGCCGCGGCTGCCTCAAACTTCTCCCCAGTGCTCCCGGGAATTTCATTTTTACCCCATTTGGGTAATGGGTGTCCATTACCCCCCAGGATTACCCCATTTGTGGTAATTTACCCCTGTTCCCTGACCACTGACTTAAAGCATTCAATAAGCATTTTTGGGAAAGTGTCTACAGATGTACTATTGAGAATGAAATTCTTTCTACAATGGAGTCACAGTTTATGTTTTTGTTTGCAGAACAAGCAGCATGATCCTGCTAAGAGGTTGAATATTTCTTAACCATTCACACAGCCAAGTCCTAAGTATAGGTGATTACTATATGATGAGAAAGCAAAACATATAAGTGATTACATATTATATCTCTGGGGAGACCCAATTTTCTCTATTGAAACTGCCTTTTCTTATGAGTTCCTGTGTTTTTCAGAGCTGGGATGGAATAGGGAGAAGCTAAGGCACCAAAGGACAAATATGCTCAGAGACATTCACTGCAGCTCTGTTACAACTGGGGGTGAAAAACCAAGGAGCTAGGCTTAAAACTTCGAGTAACAGGTGGGCCACATTTTTGTCAATAGATAACAAGTGATCTCCATATTCCTTCTATATTTAATCAACTGCTTTCCTATATCATTTGCTTATAGGATTATTTAAAAATTTAAATTATTAAAGTGTAACTTATATCAATACATTTGTTCCAGAAGGAGAGTGATCTTTGAAGTCCAAATAGTCCTTGCTTTTCTGGACACAACATTTCAATGACTGGATAAAGAAGCAAGAAGGAAAGACACAGAGATATGGCTGGCTCAAGGAAAAAATGTACCTCCTCTGACATCTGATCCTTGCAGTGAATGTTTCATTATAAGATCATTACTTCCTCGAGGGTGCCATAGAAGTTCTTGTGGTGGAAACATCTGTCTACACTTCCACAGCTGCAGGATAAGGTCAGACTATCTGTAGAAGCAATGATAAAAATATACTTCTGAAGATAGCCTGTACACTTAAATTTATGTAACTTATCAGAAGGAGGTAGGGGTCATGTTGATTCCCATGTTGATTCTGGAAGAATAAACTGGCCATGGAGTTTTCTGATTCTTTGTGTTTGAGAGAATTGACATTGACTGTGGCACATTTGTGCCTAATTTAACCGTGGAACACCAAATGTTCAGCCGGACTTTTGACAGATTGAAAGGTCCTTTTGTGTGTCTTCAAGTAGACTCCTGTTGCTGTTGAGCTTCTGTTGTTCAGTAACCATATTTACTGCAATTCAATGTTGCCTCATTTTACAGGCTCATTGAAGAGTGTTCAAGGAGCTGGAATTTCTTTTAGGTTTTGGAATCAGGGAAAATTCATCTGACTCCTTAAGAAATTAGCAAGAAACATAACATTATAAGGTCTGATTAACACTATTTGTGGCATCTCCCTTACCAAGTAATGCATATCACTGTTCTGAAATTAGTTGTGCTACATTTTTGTATATTTATCTAGAAAGGATAGCTACTGCAGTGGTTGTCCACTTATGAGGCATGCAGATTGGAAAGGGCGAGTCACCCCAAGTCTGCCACCACCAGCCTCCTTCCAGCCTGCAACCCACACTGATCTAAAAGGGAGTAGAAAGTGGATCAACTACCTCCTTACCTTGCTCCTGGACCAGTTTCTTCAAACACAGATGTGCAGGACTAGCAGTTTACGTTATAAGAACTGTACAAGAAAGCGCTCTTTCATTCACTCTGTCCCTTTAAATCAAATGGAAATCCTCAACTGAAACAACCGCATATAGAGTATGGTAAGTGGCTGTTATTTTTTAAATCACTTCCATTTAGAATAGTAATTGCTTTTATAGAGATATTTTTCAGCCTGAATGTGACCTATAACATTCATTCTGATGATGTTCTGGAATTTTTTCAACCTAACCAAAAATTTCAATCTTTTTTGTCTTGCGGCACACTGGCAAGGCACTAATATGGTCAAGCCACAGCATCAGTTTGTTTTTTACCTAGAATCAGTTTCCGCTTGTGCTTTCCAAGAAAGGGGGGAAATGACATTTTTTTGTCCAGTGAGGAATATCCTTTGTGTGTAATCAACATTTTGCTGAATCAATAGAAGGTTTGAGATATTTTGGTTTACATCTAACACACTAAATTGAGAATAAAGTGTCCACTTTTTTAAAGATCTGATTTAAGCGCCATAATTTTCTGTCATCATCTAAGCAGATGAAAAGCAATTTGCTTCCGGCAATATATATCCAGAACTAAAGGCATTTAAAAATATCTACTTTTGCTATAAGCCTTTACCACAGATATAAAAACTGAAAATGAAATCAGTGCTGAACACATTTTCAAGAAGTCTAGGTCAATATGAGCTTTACCACTTTATCTAATGTATAATTGAGCATCCTCTAAAAGCCTTGTTCCATCATAAATTATTTTTTTACTGAGGTTTCATTATGACTGTTGGTAGTTTACAACCTTCCGAGTATCATGAAAGCATCATAAACAATGTATCACATATCCACATACAAAATAATAGAGAAAAATCACCTGCTTTGTCATTCAACCCTCAGGGCAGTAGGAAATTGTATAGAACTGCAGAGCAGAAAAATATTAGCTTGTTTCCATAACCCATTTCTTTGTTTGTTTACAAAGAATTGGGATATGGAAACAAGCTAATATTTATCTATCTCCAGTCATGCCACTTTTCATAAGGTACAGTACAAATCATCCAGTAGGCAATTTAGAAGGAAGGACTCAACCCCACCACATGGGACTAGTAAAAATATACTATTAGTCTTGATAAAGTGCTTGATGGCTTTTGGGATCAAAACTCATCTGTCAATTCATATAGTTATGTCAATCTCATATAACCATATCAAGAGCTATGGGATTTGAGCAGTAAATTTACTCTTGTTTGTGGAAATAAGCAGCCTAATGGAAAGCCACCAAATATTGGTCAATCATTTCGGCATGCTAATGCAACCCAGTTTTCCCCTTTATTTCAATTTATTTCAATATTTGCTCTTCTTCCTGTGTTCCTTGAAGACTTGTGTGGCACAATCCTATTGTGCCTCTGCACTAACAGAGCAAGTGCTCCAGGATGTTAACATGTTGTAAACATGTTGTGACAATGATGTAAACATGTTGTGACAGCGCAACATCAGAAAGTGCTGACAGAAAGGCCTTTGGAGGTGGGTAGGTAGTGCCACCATGGCCTTTTGGGGACCTCATGTGCCCCAGAAGGGATGGGGGATGGGGATGGGATGGAGAATGGTGAAAAGGACAAGGAGGTGGGAGGGTGGGCAGATCAAGTCCAGGAGTGGGAGAAAGAATTTGTGGTAGTGGCACACTCCATATCCTATCCCCCTTGCAGGACTGGTCTGCCTTCACAGTTCCACTGGAGTTTCACCAGTGATGTTGCACGAGATGGTCCATGTTGACCCACTGCATTGACTGGACTTTACCTGGGACAAGGAGTCAAATGGCCTTGAGGAGATCTCAGTGAAAAAAATGAATGAGTCAGGGAAATGTGGGGACACTAAAGACTATCAGGGAAGCATTTCAAATAGGGCAGTCTTTCGGAGTTTCTTGTGGATCCTGGTTGACCATATAGAATGGAGAACAGAGTGCCTCTACCTTTAACCATTGCAAAGAAGAAGGAATTGAGGCAGGTTTAACTCATCATAGAAGTGCATAAAAAGCAGCACCTGCCTCAATTCCTTCTTCTATGCAAAGCTTAAATGTAGAGGCACTCTGTCCTAGTTCTATAGGGTCACCCTGAGTCAGTCTTTCTAGAAATGGGTTATAGTCTGAAAATGCTCAGAAAAACAAAATCCATTCCAAATCAAGATGGGTGGTAATACACCCTTTTCTACTATCATTGCAGTCAGACTTCTTTTATGTTGTTTATCTTTTTCCTTACAAAACAGCCCCAGCAGGAAGTGTGCACCTACACTTTGCTCTTTATAAATTATTGCTTACTTCAACATGAGTGTTCTTATGGATTATGACTGTAGTTAATGGAGGAAACCAGTGTTTGATTGAAACCATTAATCTAGCTTTAAATCAGTGCAACTGTTCTAGAACAACTGGAAACACCATTTCTTGAAATGTGCCAACAATGTTCCATTTATTCTGTTTTGGAAAATCTTAGCTGTGGATCTTTTTGGCAGTCAATAACTGCATTCTGTTTCAAGCTTTCCTTTTTTATATTTGTCTGTGTGTTTTTCTCTAAAATCAATTAATATATTTCTGTAACGTAGGATACCCAAGAAAAATTTAGGGAATGACAAAATAAAAACTAAAAACACACATATTTATTGTTTTCATAGGGTTAATTAAAACCCCATATTACCTATGATTAAATTTAAAACTATTGCATATAATTTATTAATTACAAGAATGCTACATGTTGTCTGTTCTCAAGGAAAAGGTAGACAGTAAAGATTTTTTCCCAGGTTACAAGACTAAAGAAGAGGACATATGACTTAAGCCCAAACCATAAGTTTTTCTTTTATTCCTCAGCAGGCCTCCACAACTTGTAAACTTGAGTACAGCCAGGTACTGGCTGTGATCCTAAAGACACTTCCCTGGAGTAAGACCCATTAAACACAATGGGGATTTCTTGTGAGTAGACATGGTTAGGATTGTGCTGTGTACTGAGATACTGACTACTCAGGTTCTGAGTACTGTGGCCAGTTTGGGGCTTGGCAAACTCAGCAAAAACTTACATTTTTGCAGCCCAAGCAAGAAACAACAACCAAATTATATTGATCCATCTACAAATTACCACACATGGCTAGTTGGCTGTGTTTGGCTGAATGGGTGAAAAGTTGTAGGCCTTTTCTAAGGCTTCCAAACTTTAAGCTGAACTGCCTTTCAAAAACCAGCACCTATTACAGTCCTTTAAAAGAACTGTAGTCATTATGTAAAATCAATTGTGTTTAGTCTAAATAATTTCTTTCAGAGAATCAACCCTTTTGGGATATGGTACCTTTTAGGGGATTCCATTCAAAATAAACCAGCATTGTAGGGTCCTTTCAAGGACAGAAAACCCAATGGATTATCTTTGCATGCTTCGTTCCAAACTCTGTAAGAGGAAATGCCATTTATAATCTGTGTACAGTGTTGAGTGTACTACTGATTAATGAAACAGGCTCTTATATTTTATTAAGGTTATGTAATCAAGCATCGACCTTAAAATGAGCATGTGCTTTTTATTTCAAAGGCACTTAAAAATAACAAAGCTTTTGAATTCAACCGACATTGCTGCGAAGGGCCTCTCCCACAAGGCTTGCATACCCCATTATGCCAGCTTCTTCTCTATAGATCTCATTATTGGTATGGAGAAGCACGATTCTTATACTTGGAACTGTAAATTGCATTAAGAGACTTCATATTCATCTCACACTCCGACAAAGAAAAAGTTATTTTTTGTGGTATTTTAAAATCTAAATTATTTGAAAAATAGTGACCATGTCTATAGGATTAAAATGATAAAGTAAAAATGAATGTAATTGCAAGCATATTTGATAACTTAATACAAGAAATCCTTTTCAAACAGCTAGTAATGAGTCACTTCTGTGTGTGTGCGCGCACGCGCATGCACGCATGTATGTGTCTTAAGATGAAGCATCTTAAGAAATCAACTACCTCACTGAAACCTTGGGATTTAAAGTATGTCAAAAGGCATTTTATTTTTGCATTTAATATGCAAAAACACCCATTGTACTGAATGGATGCTAAAATGTTACTATGCTGGTTCCCCCACTTTCTCACAGTTCATTTTCTGATGATTTGCTCTTTCAACACCTTTCAGTTATACTCACAAGTCATTCATTCAAGGCATTCATGTTCTGCTCTTTAAACCTCTGTTGTTCTAAAGGCAAAAATTGCCCTCTCCCATGTTGATTTGCATTTGACATGGCATTTCATATTTACGTTTAGCTGTGTGTGTGTGTGTGCGTGTGTGTGTGTGTGAGAGAGAGAGAGAGAGAGAATGCCCTGGTCTATTCCCATTTCCTAATACGTTTATGAGAATCCATTTGCAGAAATGCTTTGTGTGACAGGAGGAATTTGCAAGATTAAAAATGAATTTGCAATTTTCTAGCTAAAAAAAGCATCAGAAGCAACATTTGTAAACTAAAAATCAAACAAACCAGATTCTGCTTTTCACCACAGCTCCAGTTCCTAACCCACCAGATGAGCAGGGAATGCCACTTTAAATCAAAGAACAGAAATAGAGTCGATGTAACTGTGTTACTTGATTTTGAGAATCAGAACTACTCTTAGATCAAATATAGCTCCATGAATTTCCATTGGATTTGGCCTGGAAGTGATTGCATACTGCATTATTATAAACAAAAGTTATGTGTGGATAAGCACCTCTTCAATATGTGTATGTGAAGAAACTATAATGGCTGGACCTCCTGAAATGCCCAGCTGAGATTAAGACCCTTGCAGCATTAGAGCTGGACATTGTGCTGACAGCTCAATCTTAACCCCTGATTAGGTTGGCACAAGTTCGTGCTGGACTGAGAGTGTTGCAGAAGTGCTCACCTGCTTTCTGCTTGGTTCATACTGTGGGCTGGATTGCAATGCACTGGCGTATCTATTGAGTTTGAATCAGAAGACCACAAATTCTAGGCTCTACAGTACTCTGCCGGTATACTCAGTCAATAGAATTGGGCAATATATTGGGCTATTGTGTGAAAGCAGCAGAATGAAGTTGGCATGCTGACCATTTTTTTTCCCCTCCCCGTTGGGGAGCAGTGGGGACAGGCACCTGCAGCCCATTGGCTGCCTCATGCCTGAAGGCGGCGGTGCCCGGGAGCACACCTTGGGTGCACGCTGCCCAGGGCTTCATCGGGGCTCAGAGCCACATTCCCTCCCTCCCTCCCTCAACACAGCTTAAGATTAGCTGGTTGCATCTGGGCCAGTTAGGAATTTTTTGGGTTCCATCTGAACCCCATCCTTTGGTGGAGCTCTTTTTCGCCACCCTGAGCTGATTGGTTTAAATAACTTGGTCACTTTATGGCAGGTGTCATGCAGGGTTAATTAAGCAGGATAGGCCTGATGTTCAGCCTGAGGTAGCAAGGGTCAGGGTATGCCAGAGTGGGCCTATTGATGCCTACCCAGATCTAAGTGCTGGCTGGATAGTCCTTGGCCAGAAAAATTAGGCGAAGTCAGTTGGGCAACTGGCTGGCTGAGCATCCAGCTGCCTCAACCTTTGGGTTGGCAATGAGGAGCAGCCTTAAGTGGTTTAGGGCTGGCTCTGAATCAGGCTTGTTTGCCCTTCGCATTTTTGTAGTTACCCACAGAATCTTAGAAAGCAGTCCCTAATTTTTTATTCTTTTATTGTTGTAACTGGTTAATAAAGTGGCCCTTAAATCCAAGTCTGTGTCTACTGCTTCATTATCACCAGTGGGGGGAAAATGGAATAAAACCATGTCACGAAAATTCTGGGAATCTTCAGAGAACGTTTCAACCACCAAATATATTCTATACCAAATATATTTACTCATGAAACTTCAGCTCATTAGCTCAGAAAACTCCCACATCTATACTTTGATCATTCTGAGATATAATATAGCCTACAGAACCATTGATCTTACAGGCAGGTCACTAATCAACATCTTCCATTCTAGAACTGTGCACCATGGTGCAAGATAAGGAGAAGAGGAGAGAGGGAGAGAGAATAAAAGTTCAAAAGCTGTACAGCTTCAGATAAAACCTGAATTATGTTACTGGGTGTGCTTTTAAGACATCTTCACATAGGGAAATCTATTGTGTGCTGGGATCAAGTGCACTTGGAATTGAAACAACTGAATAGAATGGCATGAAATGAGAAAAAGAGTGGAGTTAAAGGTGCCGCAGTAGAGAAATTTGAGGCCTGTGGACCTGAGGCCTCTTGCTATCAATTCACTACAAGTAATTGTGAGATAGATGTTTGATCTGCATCATGCTCTCCTTGCATCCAGTCAGTGTTGTGTACACATGAGGGCACAAACCTCACCAAGTTTCCAGCATTGGGGTAAAGGCAATGCAACAAGATAAGAAAACAAAACAATAATTTACCTTGAGGAGGTCTCCATGATAGTCCCAACTGTAGGATGCACAGGGTGACCATATACAATGGAGGACAGAGTGCCTCTATCATTAGGCCTTGTCTAGAATAGGGAATTTTGGCAAGTACTGCTTTTTAAACCCTTGCATATTGAGCTGAATCTGCCTGAATTCCTTTTTCAATGCAATGGTTAAAGGTACAGACATTCTGTCCTCCATTCTATAAGGTCACTTTGAATAAAGCTCATGTCCCACTGACACAGCTATACTAGTGCTGGAAGTTTGATTAGAATTGTGCCCTCAGAAACATTGATGGTTGCATAGTCCTTTAAGGAGTACACAGTGAACTGGATCAGTGCATACTTATTGTCAGTTTGATTTGGGGTGAGTGTTTGTTGTTCTCACCTCTAGCCATTTGAAAATGCCCAGAAAAATGTTATCAAATGAAATTCTTCATAGATTATGGATGAAAAGCCCAAACTGTTCTTCTTGCAGTGCTAACCATGATATGCTTTAAACATCAGGCAACAAGGACTCATTGCTTGTGTGCCACATGAAATGCATTATCTAATGATTCCTTTGAAGCGTTTGGTATGGCTCCTTGAAATCAGCATCTTCTGAAGGGAGATAATCTCACTGTGTCTTCCCAACAGGTGTGCTTGAATGTTCTCTGTAGACAACTGTAAGAAGCTTCCATCCTCAAGGCAGACATCTGCTGGATCATCACACCACTGTGCATCCAATTTTTGTTTAATAAAAATAAGCTATTCTGAAAACTGGACACCACCACCTTTACTGTTGTCAGACATTCACTTGCACTCACAGAGTAATTTGTGTGCCATTCTGTGTCACTGCCACCAGGCAAAGTGAAAAGTGACATAAAGTACAGGTGTCCCTTGCCATCCGCTAGGGTTCTGGACCTCCTGTGGATAAAAAAAATAAAGTGGATAAAAAAGAGTGGAAAAATAGATATAAAGACCAACTTCCAGGTTTCTTGCTTCTCCTTTGCTCTTAATTGAATAAGGTTGTTCCTCAGTATCTGCAGGGGTTTGACTGTAGGACCTGCTGACACAAAAAAATGTGTTCAATAAAAGCAGTGGGAAAAAATAAAAACTGTAAAATTGTTTAAAAATAGCTTTTCAAAGTCTGCAATCCTAATCTCGAGTTAGGCCAGCCTAAACCCTGGCACAAATCCTGTGCTGACCTGGGGGTGTCACTAAAGTGTCATAAAGACAGTTCTGCACTACTCTTAGGGGAGAGATAGGCCAGTGCACATACATGTACTTGCCTCCCTACATCACCATGGGGGATGTTGCACATGGGGGTGGATGCGCACGGGGGTTGATGTGCATGGGGGATTGATGCATAGTGGGGGATGGCATATGGGAGAATTTTATTCTCGCAATGCGGGTACACTTTTTGCTAGTGAGTGTGTGTCTGTGTGTATGTGTGTGTGTGTGTGTGTGTGTGTGTGTATATGGGGACTGATGCGCATGGGGGAAAGTTGTGCATGGGGGATGATGTACATGCGGGGAGGTTGCGTGTGGCGGAAGTTGTGCATGGGGGATGTTGAGCATGGGGGACTGATGCACATGGGGGACTGATGCGCATGGGGGTTGATGCGCATGGGCGATGTTGCCCATGGAGGTTGATGAGCATTGGGGTTGATGTGCATGGGGGGAAGTTCCGCATGGTGGGATGTTCCGCATGGTAGGAAGTTCCGCATGGAGGGTTGATGTGCATGGGGGGTTTGATGCGCATGGGGAATGTTGCGCATGGGGGATGAACATGGGGAATGTTGTGCATGGGGGTTGTTGTGCATGGGGGATTTGTGCATGCGGGTTGATTAGCATCGTGGTTTGATGTGCATAGCGGGGATGATGCGCATGGGGGGGTTGATGTGCATGGGGAATTGATGCGTAGTGGGGGATGGCGTATGGGGGAATTTTATTCTTGCAATGCGGGTACACTTTTCGCTAGTGTGTGTCTGTGTGTGTATATATATATGTATGTGTGTATCTATCCATCTATATGTATGTATGCGTGTGTGTGTGTGTGTATATATATATGTATGCGTGTGTGTGTATATATATATATATTTATGTGTATGTGTGTGTATGTGTGTTTGTCATCAAGAATTGAGACATTCGCTTGTGAGGTGTGCGGCAGAATATGCATCTAAGGTGTACAGCAGCTCCTCCATTACATTATTTCTCTCTTATGTTTTGCCCTTGGAGAATGTGCTCTAATTATACATATCTCTGTCCTCAGAATTGGCCTGAGCAATTGAGCAAATTGTCATGAAAAATCCCTTGAGACATCCCTGCGTTCTTCTGATTTCAAGAGTCCCCACCGATTGCAAAAGTTAATGAAATCTCGGTGTGGCTGATGTGGCATCGTTGTGGTTTGGGCTCAAATCTCTCCAAGGGCAAACCAAAATTAACTCTCTTCGTCTAAATGACTTTTACAATGCAGGGTGGAGTAGTCCCAGTGCACTTGTAGCAGATTAGGCATGAATAATTCAGTATCAAAATACACATGTGGCAATTGGCTTCTGTTATGTGACATCCATAATTCATCAGGCATCTGTTGTACAGTTTCCTATTTTCTTGGGGTGCGTGGAAAGTGCAAAGGCAACGCAGCTTCAGGCAGAGATATGGGAGCATTTGATTTCACAGCAGTGGCTTTCCAGTCTGTTCAATTAGAGGGTATGGTGAGAGTGATATATCAAAATAGATCCAGGTTTTGATAAACCTTTTTAAAAGAGACAAAGTGGCACAGTGATTCCTCTCCCATCTGACATGTTGGGGTGTTTGGGGACAGTCAGCATGATATAGCTCTTCCCACAAGGGAACAAGTAGAAACTGAGATATTTGTTGCTTACTACTGGCTTATCCTTCCAGTTCAAAGTCAGATAAAGAAAACAGGCTGAATTCATCTACGTGTTGAATTTGAAGGTGTAAAAAACACAAGCATGCCCAAAATTGGCTTGTAAAAAACACAAGCATCAAAAATGGGATTTTCAAGGCTTCATCTAAAAGCTAAGAACAAACTTGGGTTTTCCAAACATTGAGGTCACCTGTAGCCTGCAAACTCATAGCTATCTGTAGATGTGTATTTGCGTTGTCTGGACTATTCAGAAAATATTTATCATATCTGGGCAATTCCTCTCAAGGCAATGAGTGGCACATGCTTGATCCCACAGAACAGTTTCATCATTTGGAGGCCTCTATGGAGGCTACGGGAACACTGGTTTTCTTGTCTATGACAAGCTGGCACCAGGTATACTTCAACCTGCACTAATTTTATAACAAGTGCAAATCTGTGTGGACTCAGGTTGGTATCCAGTCTGGGAAGGGGGATAGGATATTGATGAGAGGGCAGGATGACCAGAAGCCAAACCCAAATTCCCCCCTCCCCCAGCTCCTGAAAATTCCTATTCCCCAAGCAAAAATTCCTACCCGGTTTAAAAAAATTGTTGGACACCCCAAAAAATGTAGGACAAATGTTAAAATAGGACATGTTAAAATAAAGCTAAAAACACTCATACTGTTTTCCTGTACTTAATTTCAACACTATATTACTTCAGGAAAGATCTCTGCAAAGGATCAGACAGACTTCTATACAAAACATAGAAACATAGAGTTGGAAGGGACCCCAGTAGCTCATCGAGTCCAACTCTCCGCATGTAGCAGGAAAGCATCTGAGCATCCTTAGCACACTTGTGCGCCCATTCAGAGTTATTTTCCTTTTCTCCTCCTTTCTCCCACAATAGCCCTGAAAAGTAGGCCAAACAAAAGGTCCTCCCCTGTTAAAAAAATGTAGGACACCCCCCAAAATGTAGGACAAATGTAGGACATGTTAAAGCTAAAAACACTTGTATTGCTTTCCTGTACTTGATTCCAACAACCCAAAGCACATCCCAGCACCCAAACACATGCTAGTGACTTAATACAGACATGAGTCTGACCCAAGTCCCTCCAAAACCAGTAGTACTCATGCAAGAGTGTGGGTGGATGGCTGGATAGGTAGATGTCTGGGTGGGGGGCATCAGACACACATAAACATGCAGCATGCACACACTTACACACACCTTGCACTCAGTCACAGACACAAATAAACACACACACACACACACACACACAGCATGCACTCACTCAGACAAACATACATTAATACACACACATCATGTACTCGTACTCACCTACACACACACAAGCACACACAAAGAGCATGCATTCACACAAACACAGACACATATACAGCATGCACTCACTCAGACAGATACACATAAATACACACACCACATACACTCACACACACAAACACATACACAAAACACACTCACCTTCAGGCTGCGTGGGCTCCCACCTTGCTGTTGTAGCACTTGGAGGGCGCTCCTGCAAGGTGCTCGTTGGAAGCACCTTGTAAATGTCCAGGGGCCTGGGAGGGGGCTGTAGCTGCTGCGTGGGGGGGTTATGGCTGTGGCAAATGGCTGTGGGCAGCCATGTGGGGGTTGTGCAGGAGGCGGAGCTTGCTGGAGATGAAGGGCTGGCCAGCAACGCTCTGGAGGCTGTGCGGAAGCCGTGGGAGAGCCAGGGCTGGCCAGCAAAACTGTGGGGGGGGGGGGCTGCAGAGGGCGCTGTAAGGGCTGTGGAGCTCCAGACAAGCTGTGGCCGAGAAGTGGCAGGGGGCACAGCACTTGTGCACAGAATGCCGCTGCAACCTGCAGGAGAGCCTGCCATGCCTCGCTGTGCAGTCTAGGCACACATGAGGCAGAGGAGCCCACTCCTCCTGCTGCCTCCTCTCTCTCTTTTCTGACACAGGCGCAGGCAGGAAGTGTGGCCAGGTCAGGGGAGATGTTCTGCCCCCACCTTATTTTTTGCCTCTCAGGCTCTCCAGGAAAGCAGCAGCTGCCTCAGAAGTGCACACCAAAGTGTGCACCAACCCAGCAGCTGCTAATTCTGGACAGAGGGCAGTTCCAGAGAATGTCCGGGAAATAAGTAATTTTTCCTGAGACCTCCAGGGGGTCCCAGACGTCTGGTCAGCCTGTGTGAGGAGCCCACAGTGGCATTGTGGTTAAAAGTGTTCTGCCTGCCCATCTGAAGATCAACAGGTCAGCGGTTTGGGAACCAAGTACTGCCAGATGGGTGAGCTCCTGTCCTTAGCCCAGCTCCGGCCAACCTTGCAGTTCTAAACCCTGTAAATGCAAGTATAGTAGATAAATAAGTACCGCCTTGGTGGGAAGCTGAAGAGCATTCAGTGCGCCTCAGTGTATAGTCATGGCATCCACTTGACCATGGAATTGTCACTGAACAATGCTGGCTCTTCAGCTTAGAAATGGGAATGAGCAGCACACCCTAATGCTGGTTACAACTAGCAGGGCAACCTGCGGGGGGACACCTTTACCTTAATGCTATCCTGTTCCTTCCCACTCCACCCTGTTGCTCGTTCCCAACTAACTCCAAACTCCTGCACTGACATACCAGCACCAGCAGTTTTCCTCAGTTCATTAGCATGCATATATGGCCACATGTAAATAGCATGCCACTCCAAATGGTCTGTCACATACATGTTCTGACTCCACGACATTCAAATAAGATTGGGCCATGAGACTGTACTCTTATATACACCCTTACCTGGAAGAAAGTCTCATGAAATTCTGTTAAATATACTTCTAAGTAGACACAAATAAGTTTATACTGTAAGGGAGGATCACTGTTATAGACAGTTAGTATGAAATATTTTCAAATTGTTCCATTACACACTCAAAATATTTGTACAGTGGTACTTTGAGTAAAGAGCAACTTGAATAAAAAGCATTTTGTATAAAGAACAAAATTTTCTCAGAAATTTTGACTTGCATAAAGAGCACTGTCTTGAGAAAAGAGCACTTCTGGGGAAGTTTGGAACAGGCTTCCATGGCAAGGGAACTCACAGGCAGGACGAGGGGACTAGCTTGAGCTACAGTGGAGCTCTGTGCAAAGTTTTAAATAGGCTTCCAAGGTCAGGGAACTCACGGGCGGTCCAAGGGGAGCAGCCTGAGCCGGGTTTGTATGTGGGATCTGTGTGTGGCAGTGTGGAAGGTGTGCCTTGTCAATGTTCTAGTGCTGCTTCCCATCAGCAACTTGGGAAGGTTAAAGTTGCACAAAAAGACAAAGATTCCAGTGAGCCAATGGATAGCAGTGACTCCATTAGTGATTGTGAAAGAGCACAATCCTAACCATGTCTGCTCAGATGTAAGCCCCATTGTGTCCAATAGGTCTTACTCCCAGGAAAGTGTCTTTAGGATTACAGCCAAAGTCATCCCCTTCTGTAACCCTCACACCACCCATGAAGGTTTTCAAAGGTACAGTACAGTTCAGTACTAGTATTTTCTTTATTGCAATGTTGTGTGTTACTGTATATTACAGCATTTTGTACTGTGTTATATTACAGTGTTTTGGAATCATTTTTATAAACAGTTAATATTTTTATCTGAATATTTTTTGGGTTGCGGAACCAATCGTCTGAGTTTCCATTATTTCCTATGGGAAAATCCGCTTCATGTAAAGAGTGTTTCACATAACAAGCATGCCTCCGGAACGATTTAAACTTGTTATGTGAGGCGCCACTGTATGCTTAAATTTATTTTTTAAAATGTTGAATTAATTATCACTAGAGAATGAAGGGGAAGGATCTAAATAAAGGAGACACATTTATAAAAGAGATTCCTGCGATTTTTTTTAACAACCTTTTTAATTTCATTTTCTAGCACCTACTGTGCTGCCCCACTTATTGTTATAATTCATGAAATATTTGTACCTTGAGCTCAGCAATGAAGAGCACCAGGGAAGTTTAGCATCAGTCAAGCTGTTAATTTAAAAAATCTCAAGTGAGGTTTTTTTTTTTAATCACATCATATCAACTACTTTACCCAGAGCTGTGTTCATGGTATAATGATGAGCCTTTCATTTCTACTTACAGATAAACTACATTTCTTTGATCACTAAGAACTGCTGGGAAGGGTAAGATTTGGGATGTATTCTGAATTCCTAACTGCTAACTCTAGGCTGTTACACTTTGCATCCCGTCACTCTCCTACCAATGTATGCATGAAAAATGCAAACTTCTATAGTCATACAAAGTATGATCATCTCCATATATAGCAAATCCTCACTTAAAGCTGTTGCTAGATTCTTGGAAACTGCAACTATAAGTGAAATTTTAACAAAACCATTTTTTAGCATAAGCAGGCTTAACGATATTCTTTC
The DNA here is from genome assembly GCA_030015325.1 of Cryptoblepharus egeriae. NCBI lineage: Eukaryota > Metazoa > Chordata > Lepidosauria > Squamata > Scincidae > Cryptoblepharus > Cryptoblepharus egeriae. Next base: position 53,521,016 of record JAREYC010000007.1, on the reverse strand, counting down.
AAGTGTTGAGTGTACTGAGCACTTTCCTACTGAGCCTCAAGACATTGTTTTACCCCATAGTGCCTTCCAGGGTGACCATATAGAAAGGAGGACAGAGTGCCTGTACTTTTAATCATTGTATAGGAGAGGGAATTTAGGCAGGTTTAGCTGAACACAGAAGGGTTTAAATAGCAGCACCTGCCTAAATTCCCTCTTCTATACAATGGTTAAAGGTAAAGGCAGTCTATCCTCCATTCTATACGGTCACCTTGGGGCACAATTAGGCCAAGGGAGTGGGCAATGAGAGCATAGCCAATGAGGCTTCCAGTAGCCCTACAATGTGCAAACACAGAGAACATGGAAATGAGAAGACTGAGAACCACTGATCAACTTGAAAATGAAACCATTTTAAGTAATCTGGTAATACAAGATCTGTGCACAGAGGCTTCTATGTTTATAAGAAATAGGAGTGTGAAAAAATGCACAAGCACAGCATCTTTAACCATTGAGCCATCACTGCCCAGTATACTGGGACTTACTCCTGAGTATTTCCTTCCTTTTGGCCTGTGAGGTAAGCTAGACTGAGAGATAGTGATTGGTCCATATTTTAAAAAGAAGCCTTAGGATTTACTCAGATCCTGGATGTGACCATCCTTGGATTTTAAACCCTGAGAATCTCCTGCCACCTACTCTGAAAATAGTTGCCAGATTCTTATGAAAAGATGGGAGTTTATTCAAATTTTGGTGTAAGTATCTTCCAAATCTTACGCTAGGCTTGCATGCAAAAACACTCAAACTCAGAATAACTCCCAACTCTGAGCAGTGACTGTCTTAACTCACATAAGTATTTTAAAGAATCTCTAAGGACACTGGCACAACCTTTTATGACCTTCTGCAAATACCTTTCTCTGCTAGGCAATTGATTTTTTTGTTGTTGTTTCATTTTTTTCTCCTAGTTCTTTCCCTTGGGTGGTCACTTGAACACAGGTTTCACTGCACTTTCCTGCAACATGGGTTAATAGGATGAAATGAACAGAGCCTGCAGACCAGAGGGTATTGAATTTATTGCACATACATGCAGGTAAATAATTAGAAAAGCAGCAAAGGTTATTTTACTTGATGATTAAATAGGCTTTCCCTCTACCAGGCAATTTAGTTGTCTCCAACACAGTATCTTTGTGTAAACTCGAAGACAAATTGGGCCAGTGCAATTTTTATCCCCAATGAGGCCGAAGGTAAAATCTGGTCACCGTCATGGCTTTGTAGAGAAATTGGCAGAAACGGCTGGTCACACTAAAGTGCTCGTGGCTGCTGAGTAGAAGGCGGCCAATTTGAAAACAGGACAGAGAAATACAGATTGTACTCTGAGCTGTGTATGGCAAGAAGATGGTACCTGGAGCCACTATTCTGCACTGCTGGAGTGAGTAGGTAACCCAAAATTATGCGGGCATTTTCTGGTTGCATTAATACTTAGGACAGAATGGGGGGAGCGATCAGAGTGGCCAAGAAGTGGGAACAGTGGAAGCCTTCTCTGTCAAATCCTATCCCCTGTATCAGGTTTGGAACAAAAATTAGTGGCAAAAAGAACTGGTCCTAACATTTGCCCCTTTTAAACCTCCTTCTATTTATTGTCTCTTCTGGATATATTCAGAGTTTCCTCACTCTAAATTAAGGGTGTCCAAACTTTTTGGCAGGAGGGCCACATCACTGTCACACTGTGTCATGGGCAGAGAAACAAAAAATTATGGGCCCGATCCAGAGTAACTACAGGGAGTCTTTGCTCAGATGTAAGAACAATTTACTCTGGATTGCAATATGAATTTCCCATAAGTTTTCACTAGGTGGTGCCATAACTACGTCGACATAAATGTCTCTTATATGCTCCTGTAGTTACTCTGGATTGTAGGATTAGGGCGCAATCCAGAGTAACTACAGGGAGTCCTTGCTCTGGTGTAAGAACAATTTGCTCTGGATTGCAATATGAATTTCCCATAGATTTTCACTTGGTGGTGCAGTAACTATGGGTACACGTAATGTCTTTTATTTGCTTCCGTAGTTACTCTGGATTGTAGGGAGAGTTACATATCAAATGTGAATAAATTTACAATAATTTAAATTTTACATACATGAATATATTAGAGATGGAACTTATAAGAATGAATGAATTCAAATCAGTTCGTGAACTTTGACATGGGATGGAGGTCTTCATACCAGTTCATGAACACTTTTACCCACACACACACACACACACACAGAGAGAGAGAGAGAGAGAGAGGAAGTATTCTTATTTTAAAAATCCCGAAAAGATTGCTATGTGGTCCCTGTTGTGATTACTTATTTGCTCACTTATAAGTAATTATTTATTTGTGATTAGCAAACTATTCACATTTAATCCTTGCGAGGCAATTCATGGGATCTTCATTTCTACCTTATATTGCAATACATACCAAGTATACATAAATAAAGAATATCACATAAAACTTGTAAACATGCTTTTACAATATAAATACCAGAGACATTTAAATTTAAACCAGCTTGCCCCAAAACAGATAAGGCTGGTCTATATAATAAAACACACATATACTTCCATGTGAAATGGATAAGCTAGCAACTGTTTGGTTTGCCTCAGAGACTGTCAAATGTTCTACCTTCGGGGAAGCTTTCTTCACATTGATCTGTCACGGGAACTATGTGTGTCTGCAGCATAATCCTATGCATTACAGGAGATTCTGAGCCGGCTGGAGGGGAGGTCTGGTTTTATTTGGCTTTGTGAATGCCCTGTGTAAATTAAAAGTGTACCTAACTCAGACAATACTTTCCTGAAACAGCAGGAACTATTTTTCAAAGGAATAGTTGTGAGACAAAAGCCTCCCTTTCAAGACAGCTTGGCCACCATTACTGATCGACACATGGAGAAACCCATGATAAATTTCCAAAGAAACACTGTGTTCGCTCAGAGCACAGTTTGAAAACCAGTGATTTTGAGTTCACAGCACCTGCTGGCAAACTGATGGGAATTGAAAAGTTGGCACTTTCATCTCGATGTGGCACCTACCATAAAATGTTCGGAAATCAGGAAGAAGAATGAACAAGAGCCTCACTTCTTTGTTCCGTTGGCGATGTTCAGTATGACACATCACCATTGTACATAGGCAAAAAACAGTAGGTGTGCTTATTGCATCATTACTGGCATATGGTGTGAGAAATTACACGCTACCGTTTTCTTCCCCCATTGATATCTGAATTCTAAACACAATGAAATCCCATTGGGTAGTTAACTACAACGAACTCCTTTCCATTGCCAATTAAATTTGGCACCAAGAGCAGCATGTTTAGAACAGCTTCCTGCAAGATGCCACTTCAATGAGAGGTTTGAATAGCAGGTAAAAGACATCATTAGATTCCTAGCAAGTCTCATCCGCCATCGTTTAGTACATGTTCTAACAAATTAACCATAACTGAATCACAATTTTAAACACTTCGGGAAGGATTTTAAATGCTTTGGGGAGGTTATTACTGGCAAAGTCCATCGCCCCCCCCGCCCCCAACTCTCTGGAAAAGAACAAACTGTTTAAATGGGCAAATCTTTGTGTTCTTATTTATACATACAAAGACAGAAATATGAATTTTTTTAAGTATCTCTCAAAATTGCCATCCAGTAAGTTCAGGAATTTATCAATGAATTATTAATTTCCCACCATTTCCTCAAAACAGGTTTGTTTGACTATCTCTGGAACCAATCCTTCTTAGCTATTAGGCGGTGGATATCAAGTGATCTCTTTCATTTTCCCATTAGCTATTAATTAGCTATTTTTTCATTTTCTTTGTAAAATATTTTATGAACTTTTTAGTTGAAAAGTGGTATATAAATACTGTATATAGATTCCTACAAAACAGCAACTTCTTCAGAGTTTGTACCATGTTGACAGTGTCCTCTTGTTGTGGATTGGAGTTTCCTCCAATCCATGATGGACATGACATGTAGATACCTGGTCGGCCTGTCACAGGGGCCTGTCACCAGGACGTTGCCTTTTCCAGAAGATCTTTTTCACTTTCTTCCCATCCAGCTCAAATCCCGGAGGATCACATAATATAATGAGGGATGTTAATTTCAGAGCCCACAACATCAAGTGATGTGATGCAGTCCTAAAATCCTGAAATCAAGAAAAGTGGGAAGAGGGAGGAAAGAGGGAACAGGAATACAACTTTGGTTTTGGAGGGGGCTCCCTCACTCTTCCACCAGCTTTATGCATTCCAGAGCAAAACAATTATGGAATTGAAAGAGGTAATGTGTCAGGGAAGCACTAGGGTAGAGAGGGTGCAATGGGGCAGAGGACTGCAGAAAGAGGTAAGAAAATAAAAAGACACTTGTTGGATCAGGTCCAGCGCACATCTAAACCAGCTTTCTATATCTCACAGCAGTCCACCAGGTGCTTCAGGGAGCACAGAGGATCATAGGATACGTGCATTTTGCTGCTACTCCCCTCATGCACCCTTGCATGAGGTAGGGGAAGGCAAAACATGGTGGTGATGATGTGGAGGATGGGCAGATAAGGTCCATGAAACTCGGGAGGATTGGATCCAGGAACATGGAAACATTGTTGAGTGGGCGGCAGCAGCCACCGAACCTTAACCCCCTTTCTGGACTTGGTCCCCACGGTACGGGTCCACATGTGCCAGCTGAAACATTCTTCCCTTACCCAGAAGAGATCTCTGCATCTCTCCCCCCACCCTTCACACATATAGTAGCTATTTTGGTGTTGCTGTGTTGGCAGAAGAAGAATAGGATTGAGTCATGCAAGTCAAAGGCACAAATCAGAAGCAGTCCTGATAACAGAAGCAGTCCTGATAATGGAAATTTGACTGAATATTCTGCCATGCTTACAGGTTAAAGTGCCTTCTCTTTTGTGCTATCATTCTAGCAGCAGGCATTTCAGAATTATTTTCCTTTGACATGTCAATGGTCCAATTACACTCAAAATTGAGCAATTGCCACCCTATTTGTTTAATAGAAAGCTGTGTTAATGTTGATTTTTTCATTACTATTATTATTTATCCATTGTGAGTTTGATGTTTTACAATCATCAGTTGCGTTAGAACATTTTTCTATAATGTCATGACAAACTAATTGAGCAAAACGCAGGGAACTTGACTGAAAAAAGCACTACAGTATCCATTTATCCATTTAATCCGTGTTTCACAGGTTTGTCTTCCACTGTACCATTTCGGGTGGTCCACCAATTCAAAGTACTACCAGAAGTAATCCAGAAGTAAATGTTGAGGATGTCAGCACCAGTTATTTCTTGATTAGGAAGTCAGATACGATGCAACAAACACCAGAAGGAGGGTCAGAGTAGATGGGAAGGCTTTCTTACGCATGAGAAAGCATACTTTGGAGTTCTGTCTACTGAGCTGTTTGTTGCATTGCAATCCTGGCCCTGTTGCATAGGTGGTCCTATGTGAACCACCAAGCACCACAAGTACCACTGGTGGTATTCATACCACCGGTGATACTTATACCACTGGTTGAGAAATACTGATCTTAAGTCAAACTTCTGCAGAAATGAGTCTCAGGTGTGCTTTATTGACACACTGAAACCATAATGACACCCAAGATTAAATTAATATTTGCAGGTATTTCTACATTATTTCGATAAGACCTTAATTTTATTATTTTAGCTTATTTTGTTACATCTTAAGAAGGGATACGAAACTTACTTTCTACTACATAGAAAAAAGTTCCATGTAGGTGCAATTTTTTAAAATGAGATCCACAGTAAGAGGTAGGCTTTGAAAACAAAAGTTATGAAACTGTATTCATGAAATGGTGAATCTTTTTTCCAGATTGTTGTCTCTTGAAGTCTGTTTCAGTCTCAATCTGCAAAAACAAAGAAATCAGCAGAATTGCCACATAAGCATTTACTGGCTTGAAAACATTGTTTAAATCAGTTATTTTCCATATTTTTCATCTCATGGGATACTAACAAGGCACTGAAATTGTCAAGGCACACCGTCAGTTGTTTTTACCATTGACAAGGCACATCATGCTGTTCAAACTCCCCAATTTTCCTGTTGATTAATGCCCCTCTCCAAATTCCTGTAGCTCATCTGAGGGCTATCCACAGCACATCAGTGTGCCACAGCACACTGGTTGAAAATCACTGGTTTAAATGTTAAGCATGTTTTTTTTTAAATATCCAGCAACGTCAAGAGATAGTATAACAGGAATAATTATACTTTCTCTTTGTTTAAATTAATATATATATATATATATTAATATATATATATTATATATATAGTTGCGCATGGATGACTCATCAACATTCCGCCCAACTGCTGGGCCTAGAAGCATGGAATTCTGGGAGGGATTCCTTCTGTCACCTGAACACCCACCAAGAACCCATGTGGAGATATTTAACCCTTCAGGGGCTGGAAAGGGGTCAATGTGTTTTTGTCCTATACTTAACATGGAAGACTGATCAACATCCAGCAAATTTGGTGCTTGGACCCTGATGCACAGGGTGACGTTGTTCAAAGGAAGAGGTTGCACTGGCGAGGATGCTGCACATGGGGGGAAGTTGCGTATGAGGGAAGTTGCGCATGGGGGAAAGTTGCGCATGGGGAGATGATGCGCATGGGGGAAAATTGCGCATGGCGAAGTTGCGCATGGGGGATTATGCCCATGGGGAAAGTTGCGCATGGGGGATGATGTGCATGGGGGAAGTTGCACATGGGGATGATGCGCATGGGGGACTGATGCGCATGGGGGTTGATGCACATGGGGGAAGTTGCGCATGGAGAAAAGTTGCACATAGGGATGATGCACACGGGCGTTGATGCACATGGGGGAAAGTTGCACATGGGGGAAGTTGTGCATGGGGGATGATGCGTACGGGGGAAGTTGCTCATTGGGGGAAGCTGCTCATTGGGAGAAGCTGCACATTGGGGGAAGCTGCCATGGGGGGAAGTTGCGCATGGGGGATGATGCACATGGTGGAAATTGCGCATGGGGAAAGTTGTGCATGGGGGGTAGATGTGCATGGGGAAATTGTGTATGGGGGAAGTTGCGCATGGGGGTTGATGCACATGGGGGACTGATGCGCCCGGGGGACTGATGCGCATGGGGAAAAGTTGCGCATGGGATGTTGATGCGCATGGGCTGTTGATGCACTGTGGGGAGATGGCTTATGGGGAAATGTTACTCCTGCAACACAGGTACACTTTTCACTAGTATATATAAATGTGTTTGAGGATGGATAATTTGTATAGTATGAACAAAATTAATTATTTTAACTTTTTGCCTTTATTTGTGTATGTTATTTAAAAATAAAAAATATAAATTAAACCAAGATCCAGCTTTGTAAGTATGGAGATAAATGAATAAATAAAAATGTGAAATAAATAAATGAAACCCTAGCTTTGGAAACTTTGGCACAGAAAAATATAAAGAGAAATTATTAAAAATGCATAATTTCCAAGCTAGACAGTACAAAAAGCCCTGTCCTGTTTTCTGCTCCTGGGTGTGCTTTGGTATCACATGACAGATCCTAGAATCCAAAGTCCTTCATATGATGCCCCAGGACCTGTGCATCATCAGATCAGAGCTGTCAGCACCAGCATGAGAAACCTGATGTCCCTTTATGTTGCTACTGTGGAACCCTATCCTAATCCCTTGTGCCATGTTAATGGCAACCACTGCTAATACTGCTGCAACCCTTTTGAAACCCCTCATGCTCTTGGGGACATCTTACATGTCCCCAAGGGGAATCTATAGCACATGCATGTATCAAGTCGAAGGGCTGATAGAGTAGCTCAGTGGATTGGCAAACCTGAAAAGGTTCAAGACACAACAGTAGGTTTCTAATATATACTGGGCTCAATCCCAGGGTGACCATATGTCATAACCAAAAAGGATAAAAAGGACCTCTCCCCAAAATGTAGGACACCCAAGGTCAATGTAGGACATGGCAAAATAAAAAGTAAAAACACTCAGGTATAGTACATTCTAGTGGTTAAACACTAGTCCCCCAATCCGAAGTGACTACTCCACAAGACCCGTCTCCACAAGGTCCATTTGTGTCAACGCAGCTATGGCACAATCTAGTGGAAACCTATGGGAAATTCATATTGCAATCCACAGTAAATCTTATGTCAGTCAGAACAAGAACTTCCACAATTACTATGGATTGAGCCCTAGGTCTGCAATCCTAATCTCCAGGTGGGCCAGCCTAAGCCCCAGCATAAATTCTGTGATGATCTAGGGGTGTCACCAATGTGCCATTAGACACGTGTGTGCCACTCCTGGGGAGAGAGTTAGGCCAGTGCAGAAAACATGCTTTCCATCTTACATCACCACAGGAATGGGAAGACCCATGAGTTGTGTCAGCCTACATTAGGATTGCACCCTATGTTACTTATTATTAAATTTAAAACTATCATATGTAATTTATTACATCTAATTTATTAATTACAAGAAGAATATAGGCATCTCCCACTTATTGGATGGGTTAGGGACAGGAGCATTGCTCCCAAAGTGAAAACTGTTGAAAAGTGGAACCCAGTCTTTTTCAGCTTGCAAGTACAAAATGGCCACAAAAAGTATCACTGGGAAAGCCTAAATAACATATATTTATTAATACATAGCCAAAATGCATAACAAATTACAGTAAATTGAACAAGGGCATGTGTGGGCAATGAATATTTTCAGTTTTTAAATGATGGTTATTTACTAAAGAAAATCATAAGGAAATGTCAAAAACAGTTTGATTAGCATGTCACAGGCAAATCAACATCAGGGGAGACAATCTGAGCCTTTAGACCAGTAGAGAGAGGTTGAAAGAGTGGAGCATGTGTTGACTGAATAAGTTCTGGGTATAATTGAAAGGTGGTGAAAGAACAAAACCATCAGAAAGAATTTTTTCCAGGACACAGGGCTGAAAAAAAGGACATGTCCTAGAAAAAAGAGATAATGCTGACATTTTCCTAACCAATTTAAATCAGTGGAAAACACCTGTCTCCCCAAACAAATGGTGTCATGGGGAGACTGGCACATGTCTGTGCACTGGCCTAAGCTTCCTCCACCATCACCCCCAGGAATGTCACACAAGTGCCTTACACTGCACTGTAACACTCCCAGGCCAGCACAGGACTTGTCCTGGGACTTTTATCAGCCTAACTGGGGATTAAGATTTCAGCCTGGAAAACTTAAAATACAATAATTTGGATTTTATTTTAATTAAATAGGTAGGAAGGATGAAGTCCTTGGTATGCAATCTGAGGCATGCAAGGTCCAGAAATGAGCCAGAACCACCCCTATGATACCTGACCAGACTGATGGATGGGTAGGTGATGCGCATGGGGGGTGGGCTGATGCATATGGCTGTTTGTGTGTTGCACATGGGGAAAAGATGCGCATGGGGTGATGTTGTGGATGGAGGGATGATGTGCATGGCAAGATGACATGCATGGGGGATGATGCACATGGAAGTTTATTTTACTCCCACAACACAGATACATTTTGCTAGTTTATTATATTTTAGCTTATTATTCTGTTAATATAGTTATTCTGGCTTATTTTTTCTGCTGTTTATTATTCTAGCTAATGAAGCGGCTGTGGGTGGCACAAGCAGTTAAGATGCTGTGCCTGTTAACCAGCAGGCCAGGGTTCGAGACCTGGGTCGGCCCCACAAGGCAGGGTAAGCTCCTGTCCTTAGCCCAGCTCTGCAACGACAGCTGGATCCAATCGTATTGGCTCTGCCTTTCCATTGGACTAATTCAGTGGCGTGGAGAGGGGGGATTTGCTGCTTGGGTAACAGCCTATCCTCCATAACAATCCAACCCAGGCTTTCGTGCTTCACATGCAGCGTATGCAGTGCAGAGCACGATACCATAGTCTTCCAAGACTGATGGAGGCCTGCTTTTTTTAATGAAGCGGCCCACTTTCATTCCAAGCATGCATCTGTGTATTTATCGGCAGTGTGGGGTAAACAATTTTGCATTGAATTTTATATATTTAGGAATGTGATCCTATCCTTCCACCCTCACTGATTCATCCACCCACGTGCTGAAACCAGGCTTTGGAGGCTTTGCAGTGGAAAGATGATTTATTTCCCCAAACCTCTCCTTAAGCCTCCTTCTGTCCAGTGGATCTTCTTAATCTTGGGGCAGTCCTGTGTAGCTGGTGAAAGTAAACGGGATGAAAGGAAGCAAAAAGGGAGGACAAGATCTGGCATGTGCTGTGGCCACCTGAGCCACCTGTCTTGCAGCTTCCCTGCCTTCATTCCCAAACCAATTTCACCCCCTCCCCACTGCTACCTTAAACTACCTTAAGCAGGCTGAGGCAAGTCTGGCCACATCCCAAGAGCTTAGCCACCTATGGCCTAAGACATCAATTATGTTTTACAATTTATAAAGAGCACATGAACACATTTTAAATTCCCCTATAAGTCATTTGTCTTTGACACCTGGGAAGGGAAAATTTTGGTCACAAGGGAAAATTTCTATAATAGTACCTAATCTAAATTAGTAGACTGTTAGAAGTTTGTTGTAAGGATGACTAAACATTATGTACTTTTAATATTTCTGTGTTAAGAACAATGTTTCACTCTCGTTAAAATAATATCGTAGGATATGCCTCTCACTGCAATGCTATACTCTGGCTCCACCAGTGCAGCAGGCATTGTGTTGGCCTACAGATTTAGGATGCAATCTTATTTATGCTTTCTGGGAGTAAGCTCCATTGAATATAAAGAACTGACTTCTGAGTAGACATGCATAGGACTGGGCTCTTACAGTGCAATCCTATCCTGTCTATTTTTGACATAAGATCAATTATAATCAGTGGGGCTTATGCTGCAATCCTAACCAGACTTTCCTGGGAGTAAGTAGTATTGAATACAGTGGGATTTACATTTGAGTAGACATGCTTAGAACTGCACTGTTTCTGAGGTTAGGATTGCAGCATTAAGCAGCAGTCCCCTGAAACAGCTCTAATGTGCAAACCTTTCTCTTGGAATTATCTAGATTAATTCATATCATTCTTTTCCTTAATGATTTTTGCCACAAAATGCGTTCCTTGTAAACCAAAATATGACTGTTTACATGATGCCCTTATTTAAAAGGCTGGGCTCCCTAAGAACGAGCTGCAATCCTAAATACACTTTCCTAGGAGTAGGTCCCATTGAATACAATAGGACTTACTTCTGAGTAGACATGAGAAATAGGAAAATTGTTAAGTTTGTTCTTGGTCTGAATTGCTTCCTCCTGCCTTTGCTCAGGCTGTTTGGCAGAACATCAGGATTCAATTGTTCTTACCTGCAAAGACAGGATATTTGACAGTACTATGAGCTGAAGAAGTTGCTTGAACTTCAGCCAGCTAAGATAATGAGTTCGGAGAACAAAAGACGGACTGTACAATTTTATAAAAGCCTTTTGCCAGTTAATGTTCATTCAAAAATTATGCTTTCGTTGAAAGAGCTAAACTGGGAAGTTTTAGAATAGTCATAGAATAAATCTTTTCTGCCTTTCATGAACAGTTACTGTAAAAGAATATTCAGAGTCTGTGTCATGTTACTCATTCAATGCAATGTGCTTGCTATTCACTGTACTGGCAGGTGAAAGTTGGGCTCGGACATTTTAGGTATTGATTTTGATACACACCAAATGATCCCTGATGACAGTGGTTTTCAAACTGTGTCTTTCTGGGGTACCAAATTGATTAGGGACATTAGGAAGGGATCACATTAGGAAATAACTCCCTCTGCAAAGGCCAAGTGGAACAGATGGGGCTTCAAACCTCTCTGAAACCATATACAGTGGTGTCTTGGTTAAGAGAATAATTCATTCCAGAAGCATGCTTGTAATTCAAAATGTTTGTATATCAAAGGAAATTTTCCCATAAGAAATAATGGAAACTCAGGTTATTTGTTCCACAACCCAAAAATATCCATATATAAATGATTACAATACTGTAATACAAAATAATAAAGAAAACACAAAATATAAAGAAAAATAAAACATATTAACCTGCGTAAACCCTACAATCCAGAGCACGTAAAGACATTATATGCACCAGTGATGGGCTTCAAAGAAATTAAGAACCGGTTCTCTGCCCATCTGGCAGCCACTTTTAAATGGCTATTTTTAAACTTTATATGTCCTATCTCTTGTTAACAACCGGTTCTATAGAGTAGGTGCGAACCTGCTGGTGCCCACCACTGATATGCACCCATAGTTACTACACCACCTAGTGAAAAGCTATGGGAAATTCATATTGCAATCCAGAGTAAATTGTTCTTACACCAGAGCAAGGACTCCCCATAGTTACTCTGGATTGTGTCCTTAGTCTCTTTGGTTGCAATCTGCCCCCTTACACAGGAGTGAGCCCCACTGATTATAATAGGGCTTACTTCAGAGTAGACCAGCATAGGCTGGACTCTCAGGAGATGCTGAGCAGGTGCTGGCAGAACACCGAAACCAGCTGTATGCTGGCCAGGACTAATTTTTTTGCTTGTATTACAAGACAAAATTTATTAGAAATATTTGCTCGTCTTGCAAAACACTCTCAATCCAAAATGCTCTAAGTCCAAGGCTTTACTGTTATGAGGGAACCATTCTTGTGGCCCTCTCTGTCTTGTGGTCACACAAGACATGCAGGAATATATTGTCTTTCTGTTTCCATGCCTTGCAGTGTAGATGTCTGATGCCATAATGCTGCATTAACATAATTTGCTTTTCTCCACACTTAAGGAGATTACAAACATCTGATTTGTCCTTTATTTTTAATGCCATTCTTTTCTTTATCTGCTTTAACTGATAGTCCCATTAAGAAGTCCTGGACCCACTTGACTTGGAGAATCTTGGCCTTCTTAAAGCTACTCAGAGAAGCACTGGCTCAGCTGAAATCTGTTGGGACTTCTAAGAATGCTCTGTAGAATTCTAATAAAGAATGCATTGAAAAAATTGCAAAAAAAATCAAAGAAGTTTTTTTAAAAATAATTTTCTTTTATATGGCATCATTTGGAGCATCTATGCTTGGAAGGGTTTTTTAAAAAGTCCAAGGCTGTTTGGTTCCAGGTTCAAACTAGTTGCATTCACATACATTTTTATTCTGCTGTATAAAAAACCACAAAAAATAAAACTCATCTCAGGACATTGGGAATTAAAGCAGAACGACAGAAAAATAAACTGTTAAATGTGTCCCCTCCAGCATTTTCTACATAAAAAATAGTTGTTTCCAGAAGCTTCCAGAAGAATGAGTATCCATAAGTTTGGTTGTGTGAAGAAAAAAGCAGTTGCTCATTATTCACAGCAGAATAACAGGAGATTTGGAAAGGTTACAAAGTGCCTTCCCTTGCTGTTTTCCCCTTGAACTTTCAGCCTCCATAGGTTACTTTTCACTTTAAAGAAAACTGGGTGAAGGGAACATGTTACGGCACGTCATGCCAGACTTATCTGCATGTCCAAAGAGGTGCTGTTAGAGCTGCCATTCCTTTCCAGCTCTGTTCTGCCAGCTCTCATGAGATCAGCCTTGCCGCAAAATTAGTTCCACGTGACTTTGCATTCTAATTATTCTCTCATTGGACTCAGTAAATATAACACAATTTTGCTGAATTAAACAACCACTGATAAACCTTCTCAGATATAAAAAATTTTCTTCAAATGGAAATTCACTGTGAAAAGGATATTGTACTGCACACACCAGGATAGAGGGTGACCAATGTATCCTGAGGTTTGTGGGCAGCCGTAGTTTGTTCCATATCCTGAGGTTGAGAGGCAGGGGTTGCAGATAGGCTGGCCAAGAACTCAGATTTTTGGTCAACACTGCCATTCTTACTCGGGCCTTATCATGGACCCCTATGGGTCTACTCATTACTATACCTGCTCCTGAGGTGGTATATCTCTGAAGAGCAGGAAGAGGGCATTTATGCCTTGGAAACAGGCTTTGGATACAGAGTAAGTGCTCTGCCCCAGGCAATGCTAAACAGGCCCTCAACATGCCTTCTTGAACTGCCGAGTGCAGAGCAGCTAGGGCAGAGCAGGTCCACCTCTCTTAGGGCACCCTATGTTGCCTTGCTCTGCCCTAAGCCTTTTCCAGAGTAACTGGGGTGGAGCATCTTGCAGTTGCTCCATCGTAGTGATAAATAGGGCAACCCAAGGGCTCTTATGTGGACATATTAGTTGCTCTGGATTGTGCTGTTAATCTTATAACCCCTGAAGTGCTAGGTTTCTCTCCATCCCTTTAAATAGTATGTAAACAGAGACCCACATTGACTGTGGAAGGAACAGAGTCTTTCACCCCATATTCTGCTCAAATCCCAGTCCAATACAAGACCCCCTGCAAACCATTGACAGTGGAAAGGGGCACGAATAAGCATTTGTCATGCGATAACAGACATGTCTTGTCTGGCAATCTGCTGTTGGAAGTTTCATTGATTTTAGGAGAACATCAGATGCATACGTGAAAAAATGAATTGCAGCCCAAATCTTGACATCCCCATTATAAACTTAATCAGATTTTAGATTTATCTCTTTCATAGCTGTAGAGAATTAGAGATGCAAAATCTCACTGGTAATTAATAAGCCAAATGAAGAAGGTAACGGTAGCTGTATTCTTCTCTGAAAAATGCATGAGATGGCAAAGATAGCTCCAGTTGACCTCTCACAGATATTATAAAATGACGAAATCCAGGTGAAAAGGAAAAGTGAAAAATGGTATGCAAAGTCTATTTGGTGGAACTTCTCATCCTATTTGCATTACTACTCAGTTTTCATTTTTTTCTATTTTATTTCATTAAAAAAAATTATAGGAAACTCTGGAATTCAACAAAAATGTAGAGCTATATTATCAGAGCAACCTATTTCTCAAATTGAGCTCATGAATAAAACATACAATGCAAGTTTTCCACGAGCATCTTAGCGGACTAAATTATATGTGATAAACAATTGAAAGCCAAACTGATTTCTTTACACCTTTTTGATTTTCCATAATGGACGCTGTGTCTTCTCCACAGGGAAGTTAACAGGATTATTAATCTTTGCCTTCCAAGACACTGAAAGAACATTTAGCTGGGGCATTTCTACAAACTCTTCCATTTGTCTCAGCCATGAACCACACTCTATTGTGCCCATTCAAGTGAACCAGTTTCAGTCAAATCCATTTTTTATTTCTTTACCATTTATATGCTACCATTTAAATGCTATCCATTTATGGCCTTAAGAAAGCCTCCAGGGCCGCTTATAAAAAGCTAAGAGGCAAAAAAAGTCTGTACCCGCCAATGCTTCCTTGGGCCTCCCAATGCCTTATAGGATATTAAACATGTCACTTCTGGATATATGGAAAAACTCTTATGGAAAATAGTTGACAATTTTCACCTCCAGGACTCAGTTTGTGGCCTCTACTGGTCTCAGAGGACCATCTCTTCTCTTCCTAGATGGGGCATGGACTCAGGTGCCGTATGAGGGGGAACCTGTGGACCAGATCCATGGATTAGTGAATCTGTGAATTCAGGATTACTTACCACTCCCTATCCCAATGGGAAACCATGCTGAGCCCAATCCTATGCATGTCTACTGAGAAGAAAGTCCCATTATGGTCAATGAATTTTACTCCCAGAAAAGTATGGATAGGATTGCAGCCTAAGTGGCTGACACATCCTGTGTTTCCTGAAAGTGATGTAGTGACATCACATGATTGTGCCAACATGGAAAACATTTATATGACCACTTTTTGAACTAATAAATGGTACTTCCTTACTTTGACATGCATGGCATTTTTCTGAAGCAATTTGTAAACAGTATTTGTAGCATAACATCTTAAATATATCTATTCCACTTCAGTATAATGCCCAAAGTGCGGCACAGGTTGTGGGTGCAATCCTAATGTTTATTCCCTTACCTTGAAGTTGCACTGCCATAATGCCCGTGTTGGAAAGTTGGTTAGGCTTGTGCCCTCTATGTCTGCAGTTTTTTTTTTTCAAAAACTGAACTCAGCTGCTTGAGTCCAAATCCTGTTTTCACTTCCACCTCCTAAACCAGTGGTTTTCAACCAGTGTGTCATGGTGTGCTCAGGTGTGCTCAGGCACACCAGTCCTCAGGTGTGCCACAGGATTTGGGAGAAAGTCATTTATTAAAAGGAAAATTAGGGGATTTGAACAGTCTGTGCCTTGTCAATGGTACAAACAACTGATGGTGTGCCTTGACAATTTCAGTGCCTTGTTAAGTGTACCATGAGATGAAAAAGGTTGAAAATCACTGCCCTAAATGGAACCTGATAGAGTCAGTGCTGTCTGCTTGTTTAGCTGAGAACTGCACACACAGTTGCATGGCCCATGCTCTAACCAGCTGCAGCTCCCTCCACAAATGTCTGCCTGTATATCCTCTTTGAATCAAGGTCATCAGGAAAATATATCTAAAATTCATACAACATGAGATCTGTGTGCAGATCTCTAACGATAAGAGTTGTGCTGATGATTGTTAAACCTCAGCCTTAGCTGTTACTCCTTTTAACATCAGTGTATTATTTTGTCTACCCCACATTCACTTGTTTCTCTAAAATAGAACTGTGCAGATTGGAGCACCTTCCTGCCTAGCTTTGTGAACATCTGCACCCTGGTCTGGCATCTGCAGGTGCAGGCTTGCCTCCATTTACTAAAGGAAAAGGAGCAGTTGGCCCATTAAGAATAATGACACACTGATTAACAGCACAGCATAAAGCTGACAATCCATCCTTTGACCTGTTGTAATCTCATGCTACACGTTCCCTTCTCGCTCCCTTGCGATAGATAGAAAGCATGCTCTGTTTCTCAATTATTTTCAAGGTGCTTCCTTTTTCACATTTCCAGAAGCATAATTGCTTCACGAAGGAGAGATTACAGTTCTTCTCACCCAGTATTTATCCTAAAGTAAAACTAAGTTCAAAGGAACATACCCCCAAATCCAGAGTAACTACGGGATAGTAAGAAACTTTTCGTGCACCCGTAGTTACTGCACCACCTAGTGAAAACCTATGGGAAATTCATATTGGAATCCAGAGTAAATTGTTCTTACACCGGAGCAAGGACTCTCCGTAGTTATTCTGGATTTTGCCCATCGAATCAAATCGTATCTAAAGGCCCCAACCACAGGTCCAAGGACATGGAAGGGTATCACAAACAGGCCATAAGGCATGCCTGTTAGCCCTACCACTGGGTTTCTACCAACGGAGGCACAGTGTAGAGAGGGGCAGTGCCTCTGCTGGTGGAGTGCCCATTTTCTGCCAGAACATGGGCCAGTGGAGAGGCGAGTGGGTATGTGGGGGAAGGAGGAATTCCAGAGTGATGGAAGGTGGGAAGAGATAGATGGATAGAGAGATGCCTCCATTTTTCTTTTTTGTTCATGCCTGGATGTATACATTTACAAATTCTCATCCCACATCTCTCTATCGTCTGCTCCAACACCTTGTTCTTCTGTTCCTAGTTCCATCTAGCAGTTTCCTTTCCTCTCCCAGATGTTATTATTAATCCTTTCTGGTTTTTACCCCACTCCTACTTTTCATACTAGCACTGCATTCACATGAACAAAGCTACCACAATGCTTAGGTATTTCCAACATGGTTATTTAGTAGGGTGCATCTTATTATGGGTGGACCCTTGTTAGCTGCGGGAGATCAATTCCTGGACGTTCATAGCTACCAAATTCCATGTGAAATCACATCACATGGGTTTTGGCTCCATGCAGCTCCTAACACATCTCTAGTCTTGCTCTGGTCCCATTTGGAGCTCTACTGAGGCCTATGGGAGTTGCATACTGCACACTTCACTTACGGAGGTGTCATAAGTGCTTCTGAAGCATCTGGTGGGCCACTGTGTGATACACTGGACTAGAAGGGCCTATGGCCTGATCCAGTAGAGGATCTTCTTATGTTCTTAAGTAGTAAGTGGCAATCCTGTCTACACTTTCCTGGGAGTAAACTGCATTGAACATTAAGAGGTTTACCAATGAAAACTGTAAGTATGGTTAAGGGAACATCTTCCTTAATATGGGAACATCTTCCTTAGAACTTCCTCCAATACCATGCTTTAAATCATGATGGCTTCCTTGGTTTTGTTTTGAAACACTGCAGCTCGTTTTGAAACACTCATAATTTGCTGTTAAAAATTCATCAAATTCTTTGTTCACACATCAGGTGTAAGCTGATCAGGAAAAGGAGGTATAAATGTAAATTAGAGGAGATATCAGGAGTTGGTGTTTAACAAGTATTAAGTGTCAAGATAACCGCAAATTGTTGCATCTGTAACATTTTCCTTGGTAAAAAGTGAGATCAGTATCAAGGCCTTCCCTGCTTTCAGAAGTGAAAACTGCAACAAGAAATACAAATGAAGAAAAGTATAAGACATTTCAGAGATGGTTAAGGTGAGTTAAAGAGGGACAACTGTACCTTTAATTCAGCTGGAAGTGATAAATTTTTTATTTTTTTAAATTAAATTTTCCCTTGCAATAACAAAATCAAATTAAATTAAGTAAAAAAGGAAAGAAAATTAGGGAAACTGCTGGGGCAAAGAGGAATGGTTATTCTTTCCCTGCTAAATAGAAAAGGAACACCACATAGAAGTGCCTGAATACCCAATTCACACAGATAACTGTATTATGATGTATGTATATGGAAATGACAGCTGATTCATATTAATACATAATTAGCTCCATACAGTATCAGAATTACATCTCACTGGCTATCAGTGCAATCAGTATCATGGGAAATGTTTGAGTTAATAAATCCATAGTTCGTTCCATAGGCTTTTGTGTTTTCATTTTCTAGTAAATTGGTCATAACATTTTATAGAATACAGATATTCCAACTGTTGTTTAATTTCATTCTGCGTTAAATTACCTTTCCACTGATATATTACATGATGGTATTATCATTCATACATACCCGTTTTTAACAATTATTGCCACTAGTGTCAAGCTCAGCTTGTAGCCCCCCTAAAGTTTATAGCCCGGTGCAACTGCAACCCCTGCACCTCCCCTAGGTAAGCCATTGCCCTCCCCCTTAATTTTTGAACAATATAATACACTTTTGTGCACCTTCACTCTTATCCCCATTTTCCTTTTGTCATTGAATTGTGTCATTGGCCGTCTGCCACTAGCGGTCACTTTGGAACTTAGCACCCAATTGTATTTTTTCCATGTGCTCATATCACATGTATTTTCCAGCACACTGCTGGGTAAGTATATTGCAAAGAAGTTTTTCAGTTCTGCATTTTTGCATGCGTGAGAAAGAGCCGAAAACAAAGCTTGCAACCATCTATCCAGACATAAGGTTTTGCAAAGACAAATCTTATTGCAAGGCTGGGCTCTTGTAAACATGTGTTCTTGGTGGGTTTGTTTGCTTGCTTGCTTGCTTGTTGTTTTTGTAGGGTGAGTGATTAATGAGAGGTTCCGTACCACTTCCATATTTCATCTATTACTCACCGTGAGAACAGCAAGACCAAGAAACAGAATTGGAAAATACATGCACACCCCTTTAAAATAAGACCAGTGGAAAGCTGTTGTGCTTGCCCAGCATTCAAGAAATAACAAGGGATTTCTTATGGCAGGGGGGAAAATGAAATTAACAGGAGCGCGCAGACAGTACACACTGCTGTTTCTTTCTTACACCACAGCGCTAGAGGAGTTGGCACTCAATTTTTTGCCTTGTCATATGATTTGAAAACTGAGAAGGAGATCCACAGGAAAAGAAAGACCTCTTCAAGTGCAAGCTGCATGGGGATGACTGGATAATGGGAAACGAGGGTCCTGCATATTAGTAGCCTTGCCCAGTGATGGGCACCAAAGAAATTAACAACCGGTTCTCTGGCCATCTGGCAGCCACTTTTAAATGGCTATTTTTAAACTTTATATGTCCTATCTCTCATTAACAACCGGTTCTGTAGAGTAGGTGTGAACCTGCTGGAGCCCACCACTGGCCTTGCCCCAAAGGGACAATGAGCACAATCCTAACCATGTCTACTCAAAAGGAAGCTCCATTGGGTTCAATGGGTCTTACTCTCAGGAAAGTGTCTTTAGGATTGCAGTCATAGTCTGCAATCCTAAGCTCCACTTACACTGACCTAAGCCCCAGCACACATCCTTTGCTGACCTGAGTGTGTCAAAAAAGTGTTATAAGACACTTCTGCACAACTCCTGGGGGAGGGTTACTTAGGCCAGTGCACAGACATGCACTTGCCTTCCTACAGCACTATAGGAACTGGAAGTCTGATGAGTTGTGTCAGCCCAGGTTAGGATTGCATCCATACAATCTTATTTTTAAAAATCTGTTCTTAAAGAGTGGAAGTGGTGTGGTGATGGAAGATCTTGACCAGCCATCTCCCTTTTCCCCTTGATCTCTCAGGGCTTTTTGGATTAATGTGGCTACTGTGATAAGGGGGACTAGATCAGTTTAATTTAGCTTTCTCCTTCCCTTGCCAGTGTTGGGTAGTGGATGGACTTGGACATGGTCTTCATCCACGCTGTTTGGCCAAATACCCAGTGGACCTTTGGCAGTCCATTGTGTGTGCCACTGGTCACCATTTTGGAACTTTTACTGCAACCAGTTGCTATTACCAGGAAAATACAGGTAATCTGGCAAGAGGGGCAGGCAGTGGGAGGAATAGGGCATTAGGAAGAACTGGGGTGTACCTGAGCAAGGAGGGGGCAGGTAAGGAAATGCCAAGTTTCAGCATTTTGACAACCTCAGAAAACCTTTTGGGGATCAGGGAGACCACAGGCAGCATCTTTGTGAAGCATAAAAGACCTTCTAAGGTCTTGAAAACTGGGGGCCCAAACAAGAAAAAAAATTGTGATAGGGAAAGGTGATGCCACTGGTCACACTGGTGCCACCGGTCATTCTGAACCCTGTGAGAATTAGGACCTCCATGTACACATCATAGATGCTGGACATGTTACTTTTCAAATGAATTTTCTCACATATACAGATGGCTTTCCTTATTAAGGATGGATTTAACCAGAAGTGCTAAGCTCACAGCTGGAGGGCCTCATAGAACCACCAAACGTGACCAGATTTGGCTTCCACAGTGCACAGCACACCCCAGAAGACCTGCTGAGGTGCCTTTTGAAGAGCACTTCTGGATTTTCTGGCCAGACCTTTCTGTGGATTTAGTTATCTGCAGAATTTGGAATCCGCAGGGGGAAATTGTCCTGTGCTGGAAGAAAGCGTGTCTGCATTAACAGTCAAGTCTAGGCTTTCACAATCAACTCAAGTTGTATTCGGGCAGGAGAATTCTTGACTCATGAATAACACATAATGGAGCTATATTTTTGAGCTTATTTTATTTGAAGGAATTTTGTCTTTAGAGTGACTATTGGGATGCAACAATAATCCGTTCCTCAGAAAGCATTTGTTCATTGCATAGCAAAATGTTAAAATATGAGCAAATATTTGCTCTTGAACCTCCTAAACTACTTCTTTTTTAAAAAAAAATTAAAAGACTTATAGAGGGGGAAAAGTTGAAATAGTCCAAGAACTTGATAGATTTGCACTTTTCCCAACGGGATGCCATTTTCCTCTCCTCAGCCACAGTTGCGCTGGGCATTTTTCCTGTTTTCTGTCTAGCACTATAGGCCTAGTTAATGACTTGGTTGCAGTTTTCCTACCAATGTCGGTTGCTATGAGTGTATTGTTTAAAGCCATGGCCGGACAGCAACCATAGAAAATTGGAGTTGAGAAATTAGCATATCCATTCTTGCAATGTATAATCATGTGTGTAAAAAGAGAGATTTTTCTTTTCCTACTTCTTGGAGGAATGTGGAATGACTCAGAAAGTAAAATTATAGGATAGTCCAAGAAACCAAGAAACAAAAAAAGTGTAATAGAAAACCATAATACTGTAAAAACTGTACTCACCAGAAGATAGCTGGGACTATAAGAAATAAATACTTTTAGGTTACATGTGAATGCTTACATGAGTAGACCCCCTCAGACCATTATGATAGTATCTCAGTAAATAAAACATGCACAAAAATTCCAGGGACCATGACTTTGTCACTTGTGTGTTTTCCTGTGTTGTCTTTACTCAGATGGTTAACCAAACACTGAGAATTTAATATCATACATTTTGAAAGTGTTTGACATTGGTAACCTGCAACATAGCATTTAAAAGAAACCACACCATGCTAGCATCAGAAGGCAGAGGCTTCTCCTTTCCGAAGTGGGAAGCCAAAGCATCACTCCTATTAGGGACTTCCTTCCATCCAGTTCAGCAGAGCAATGACCCAGGCAGTGGCATAGCTAATGATCATGTAACCTGGTTCAAAGCTCAAAATGTTACCCTGGACGTGATATCATCCCAGGTATTTTTAAAAAGAGAATTTGAAAAAAAAAATTGCTGTTATCTGGCATTGAAGATTTTGTTCCACCTCATCCACAGCAACAAAATCAAATTTAATTAAGTAAAAAAAAAATGAAAATTTTGCCTCTTATTGGTTAGGGAAACTATGCAGGGACAGAGGAATGGTTATTCTTTCCCTGCTAAATAGAAAAGGAACACCACTTAGAAGTGCCTGTATCCCCAGTTCTTCACATAGGTAACTGTATTATGATGTATGTATATGGAAATGAGAGCTGATTCATATTAACACATAATTAGCTCCATACAGTATCAGAATTACCTCTCTTTGGCTCTTAAAACAATCACTATCATGGAAACTTTTTGAGTTAAAAAAATCCACAGTTCCATAGGCTTTTGTGTTTTCATTTTTTGGTTAATTGGCCCGTTGGACCCTGTTGGAAGTTTGTGTTGTGTTTTTTAAATGGAATTTATTATTATTATTTGATAAGAACTTGTAACATTTTTACTGCTAATTCCTTGGCCTCCATCAGTCTTGAAATACTATGGTATTATGCTAATTAGACAGTTATAAATCCAAAACATGAATGTCTTGAATTTACACTTTTTCTGTAAATTCATATTATAGCATCGAATACAAGCAGAATCCATCGGACCCATGTTGCTCCTCACTGCTTATTCAATATTTCGCTAGCTAAAATTATAATCAAAATTCATAAGTTCACAATATTTCACGATTAAAATTAGTATAAAATAATTATACTAAAACTTGATGCAACTTTTATTCATTATATGTACCAGACTATAGTACAGGGTACATTGGACCCTGGCGATCATACGTGATAAAAAAGGAGGTACTCAGCAGGATATATACATTCCAATACAGTTTGTTTCATTTATTCTGCATTAAATTACCTTTCCAATGATACATGATGGCATTATCATTCATACATACCCTCTTTTTCATAATTTTAGCAAGTAGTGTCAAGCTCAACCTGTTGCCCCCAAAAACTTGTTGCCTGGTACAACTGGACTCCCTGCACCCCCTGCCCAAGTACGCCTCTGGCCCCAGGCAGTATCTGTGAGGAGGCATTATTACTCTGCCTCATGTTGGTTTGGGGGGTATAACTTTTTATAGTGTACAGATATTTCAGTTCAAGTTGTTTCACTGAATTATGTTTGAAATTATACAGTAAATTATATATAACATAATGGCATTATTTTAAAATACCAAGATTTAAAATTTTTTGGCAGTATCCAAAATTTTGGGATATCAAAAAGTATGGGGTGGTGGTATCCTCCCCAATGCACATTACCAGTGTGGCCCTCAACCCCAATACCCCTGTAGCAATGCCACTTCAAAATCCAATTCAAAAATGAGATATTTCAAAATCCCACCTGACTCCCCTCACCCTCAAAATATTAAATCCATTTTTTTCAAAAGAAAACTAATAGAAGAATGCCCCTGAAGCATCCATGACATATACCTATCCATATAGACATTATTGAGATTTACCCTAAAAGCATCATTACATCCAAACTCTCCGGATGGAGTTCTGAATTCTCCTTTTCATACTTATAAATGTTTGAAACATGAAATAAATCTGAACAGAATATGTAGAGTTTGAAAACCTAGTTACTGAGTTATAGAAAATCCTTGAGTGACGATAATGCTGTCGCTACTTTATGAATCATGCAAGAATTTAACAGAACACTTAGAGATGAGAAAAGCTGCCTAGACTAAAAAAGATCACTGGCCATTTTCTTGGAAGTCACGGGAATAGAGGGATCAGTATAGCACTTTAGCTCTTAGGAGTGTTCAGGATGCACCCTCTCTTTTTGGCTCACATGTGCTCTCTCAGAAGAACCTATAACGCTGGTTATCCAAAAGTGTAAAAATTAATCACAACAAATATGCCTGAGTTTTTTATGCAGTTTAAATCTTGATTTATCCAAGAGCAAGCCACTTCTTTTGAAATTATGAATCCTTTTCCTTGACCCAGCAGAGAAATCTTGTCCTTCCCTTTAATGCCCTATAACAACAGAGAAAATAAATGTGAGAGTGGTTTAACACTTGTTTCACTATACATAGGCAGGTTAAATCACATGTTAATGCAGAGCTACTCAAATTGGGGGAGAGGGTTGTGATCCCCTTTTTCATTTAAAGGTCTGGTGTCCCTTTAAGGCCGTGGTCAGGGAACAGGGGTAAATTACCCCAAATGGGGTAAAAATGAAATTCCTGGGGATAATGGACGGTTGCGCTGCCAAGACACAGCCGGGCATGCATATGAATCTACATGGGGCAGTGGAGAGCAGTTTGAACCAGCCACAGCTTTGCGCAGCTAAGTCCGAGCACTGCGGGCATCCACCTTGAAAAAATGACTGCGCATGTCTGTGCAGCCTTTTCCTGACTCCCTGCCTAAAGGTTGCTTTCCCTTTCCTAATTGGAGGCATGTGCCAGCGAGATCAGGAGAGGATACTCGACCCAGAAAGAAGCCTCTCCATGGGAGGCAGGGAAAGTCTGCATGCGCATGCGCAGTCATTCTTTTCAAGATGGATGCTCGCAGTGCCTGCCCAGATGGCTGAACTCGATCTCAGCTGCCCCCAACTGCAGCCTGAGCCTCCCCAGCAGTCTGCCCAGCCAAGATAAGCACCCAATCCCAGGTGTCTACTCAGGAGTAAGCCCATTAATTCAATGGAGCTTACTCCTGATTTTTTAAAATTTAGGACAAAATGTAGGATATCCTTCATTTTGACAAACTTTTTTTTAAAAGTCCAGATTTTTTTGAATAGATTCAATAAAATTTTGAATTCAAATAATTAATAATATATTATTTCCTTCCTTTCAAATCATGGGGGTAACATCGGCATATCTAAATATATTTTGGGGTAAAAGGTAAAAATGTTCCCTGACCCCTGCTTTAAGGGGTAGGTAAAAAGGAAAAGCAGCAGAACGGATCTCATAAAAGATCTTGGAAAGTTCACTCTGCTGCAGGGGAATGGGGCAAAGTTCTGCCCCCCCCCCCCCCCAAGAGTCCTGCTACATCATGCAAGGTCTGGTGGGGTCTAGGAAACCCTGGGGGAGTCTGCAGTGCAGACTGCTTGACAAACCCCACACCATGGCTAGAAAAAAGGGGAAATTTTAGACATGATTCAAGCCTTTCCTTTTCTTTTCCAACACCCTCAGGTTACAGTAATCCTATGCATGTTGACTCAAAAGTAGGTCCCATTGAGTTCAATTGGACCTACTTCCAAGTTTGTACAGGATTTCCAAGAGTGAAGTTGAAATCTCATGCTGTGCTTCCCTATCAAGCAGCTTTGTGGGGTTTTGTGTTTTGTTCTTGAAAAAAAAAATGTGGGTAAATTCTAAACCTTTGCATCTGAAGTAATTTTCTATTTCTTTTCCCCTAAATTACAGTACACAGTTTAGCTTATAAACAAAACTACAGACTGTTAATGACATATTTCCTTTTTTAAAAAAACACCAAATTTCCTTTTGAAGGCAGAGGGGAAAATGAGACTTTATACTGCACATTCAACCCAAATATAGCATTTGCCAGCCATTTTGTACTCCACATAACCATAGATAATTTCTACATTCCTGTGGTATCTGTTTCTACAAAAAAAAAAGCTTTCATTTCATGTGATTATGGGTAATGCAAAACAAAACAGTTAAAAGAAATAAATCCAAGGCATTTGCATTTAGAAGAAACATTTTAATTCTTGTCAAACCCCGTCCCAGAATGGTTCTGCTCCAAACACTGATGATAGTTAAGAAAAACCAACCCTATTAGGCTGCAATCCTATGCAGAATTTCCAGAGTGTAAATCCCACTGAAGACAATGGGTCTTGTTGACTTGTGCTGTTAAAATGTACACTCACATGTATTGCTTTAATGTGGTCAATCTAAGCACTAGATTACTTATCACTAAATTTAAAACTATTATACATAATTTATTACATAATATTTATTATATAAATATTTATTAATTAGTTTATTAATTACAAGAAGGCTACATGCTGCCTGCTCACAAGGGAAGGGAAAACAATGGAGATTTTTTTTTTTTCAGGACACAAGGCAGAAAAAGAGGACATGTTCTGGAAAAAAAGAGGATGTATGGTCACCCTGGTGGGGTGAGACCGATCCTGGTGCACTGTATCCAAAACACTGTGTTGGACCCAAAAGGCTGCTGGCAGGATCAAAAGCCCCCTTGCAGAGTTATTACCTTTATATAGGGAAGGGGGCAAATGTCCCCTTCTTCTTGTGAGAAGCCTGGCAGTCAATTTGGGTTTGGGCTGCCTTTGGGCTGCTGCCTTAAGGCTGCAATCCTAAATGCACTTTTCTGGGAGTAAGACCAATTGAACACAATGGGACTTACTTTTGAGCAGACATAGGGCGCAATCCAGAGTAACTACGGGGAGTCCTTGCTCTGAAGTAAGAACAATTTACTCTGGATTGCAATATGAATTTCCTATAGGTTTTCACTAGGTGGTGCCGTAACTACGTCAATGTAAATGTCTCTTACGTGCTCCCGTAGTTACTCTGGATTGTGGAGATAGTTAGGATTGTGCTCTAAGTTTACCAGTAGCAGCGAGTGAGGCAGTATGTGGTGGTGGACCAATATTCTTGGTCTCTTCTGGGTGCAGTGATGATTTTACAGTTTTCCTTTTCTCTTTCTTTCCAGGCTTCTGAACTTGGCCTTCTGGAAGAGACATACAGATTCTCCAACAGAAGACTATTCCTGTGCTTTACAGTGGAACATCAAACAAAAAAAAGCCTGATGCCACAGAAGAGAGTTAATTGTTCATTGTTCATAGAAAGGTCATTAGTTGCTGAGTATTCTTAACATCTTTAGAAGTGCACAATGAATGGGCAATCGTGGCATTTTTAACAAAGGCAAATTATACAAGGGCTTGTTATCTAAGAGTCTCCACGAAACAGTGATGTTCATTTTCCCGTTTCAGTCAGTTATACATATTAGACATTCAGAAGAAAAAAAATTTTTGCCCCATCCATATTCAGCAGTTCTGGCCTTACCCGTACCAATGCATTTTTATTTGCTTTTTAAGAGCTCATAATCACAATCCAACTCTGCTTGAATCATTCATTTACGAGTGATATGGTAAGTGGACAGATCTGGGGGTGGAAACAGGAAAATGGTGAAAGGGAGTTGCCAAAAGGAGTTCTTCAATGATAAATGAGAGTCAATTGTTTCATCTCGCTAATAGGCTGAATGAGTACCTTTTGAAAAAAATACATATTCCATAATTCTTGTTCCCAAGAATGTACGAGACCATCTTGTCTTTATCCTATCCTCCTCTTCCCCAGAAAATATCAGCTAGACAGCTACTGAGGCAAAAAGTCAGATCCTTAAAAGTTACCATCTTCAGAAGGCACAGATGCTCACACAAGCAAGAGAAACACTATTCTAAACTTAATGCTGGCTGCATGCATCATGCTCCATAGAGGAACCAAGCAGCCATGGCTCAATGCTTACATTGTCTGCTATTCAAAAAAGTTGATCTGATGCCTGCGTGCACGCATGCACACACACACATACATAGACATGTATGTATGTGCATGCACATACTTGACCAAATAGAGAATATATAACATTTCTATGAGATGCTACAACTTCCACCTTACTCAATAATAATAGATTATTATTTTCAGTGTAAGCTCAGGTGCTCATGGATATGCAGAATGATGCTGAAGGTGGTGGAATTTTCAGAATTAAAGGTATCTACAAACTAAGGGTCTTTATTTAGCTTGTGTATCAAGACATTTTCTCTTAATACCCCAGGATGTCATTTTTGTTAACAGGGAATATCTCTAAGTTAGGGAGGTTGTAGTCTTTTGTGGTTACCAACTTCTTTGTTGCTTTTGTCGATTCAGGATTTTGGAAACATGCAAATGTCTGTTCTTGTTTTGCCAATATATTGAATGTCACATCGAGGATACTTTCATTCGATAACATGTGTGACGTGGGTGGACTTGCAAGTGATTTTTGTTTTATGAAACATGTTTTAAGAGTTTTAAGAGTTGTAGAGCAGAGCCTCCGAGAGCAAATTTATCAGGCGTACAAAGTATATTTTGAATCCTTTCTTAAAGGGGGAGGTGATGAAACAACAGAGGAGGGTGATGAAAAGGGTGGATAAGACAAGGGTGGGGGAAGGGCAAAACAAGGCAAGGGGAAGGTGGCAATAACTAGAAAAGTCTGTGGAGCCCAGATCTACTGGGTTTCCCAATGCAGAGTCCAGGTCTACCTGTCCACACATTGTCAGTAGATTCATTAATGCGAAAACCCAATTGGACCCCAAAAATTTTTAAAAATATTTTAAATATAAAAAAATATTATTGACAATTGGCATCATCGCATTTAGGCTCACACTACAATATAAAATGTCCTGGTTGCCCCAAAAATTACACTTGCACCACTTGTAGCCCCATAGCTGTCCCTGCACTCCTGTTCACACCTTAATGCCAAGGGGATCTACATGCCAGACAGCTACTGTAGCAGGTCAGTTTGCTCCCAGATATGACACTTGATAAGGAGTTTAAAATATACATTACTTGGCCACATACATAGGACTTTCGGTAGCAGAAGGAGCTCTGCACCTAGCATCCCGTGCAGTGAGTCCAGGTGAGATAGGAAAATATAAGATGACAAAAAAATTGCTGGGTCTCTTATTTGGTTTCTGGGCACCAGGTACAAATTTGGACCCAGGTAAAAATTACCCCCTTTCCTCCCATTTAATGAATCCTGTGCTGGGGCATAGTTGCATAGAGGTTCATAACTACATCCCCAAATAAAGCCTATTTTATAGATCCAGCGCACAACAGTAAATAACAAGTGTTGCTGAGACCACAGATACATGCAATAAATTTACATCTCTATACATATGTTTGAAGGTGAAAGACATGGGTTGGACTGGGCATTTGGAATTCACAAAAATAAATGGTCTTGCTGTAGATTTCATTCAACCTGGTGCTCAGCAGTGTCATCAATGGGATTTGCATCACTTGTTACAGAAAAGCCTGTGCTTCACCCTTATGATGGACTTTCAATACAATTGGCAGTGCAGTGCCCCTAATGGGCTTCTGACTACAGGTAGAGACTCCCCAAACCTTATCAACATTGGGTTCTGAGAATCCCCAAGAATAGCTATTTTTGCGTTATAAAAAAGCAGTTATTTACCATGGTAACTAATTAATCGATTAGTTAGGATTGAGGAGGCAATGAGTCAGTTTCCTTTTCCCTGGTTTAAAACAACTCCATTTCAGATTGTTCTTTTCTTTATTCAGATGCAAATGGGAAAGGTCCTTTAAGTCTAAAGAGGGGTCCTTTCTACCCACACAGAGTGGAAGATTTATTGCCTGCAATGTTATCAAAGCAAATAAGCTGTTGCTAATGATTAACTGCTAGAGAGACAAGACCCAACCTCATTTGCTTTCATATAAATACTTTTCATGCATAAATACTTTTCATATAAATAGGTTACACCTGTATAATTTCTTAAAGAACCAAGATATTTCAGTGCAGTTTGCTTCACTGAATTCTATACACAAGAATACATCAAATGTAATATAACATGATGGAATTATTTGAATGCCAACATTTAATAAATTTTGACCAGCAGGGGTATCATACAAACACACCAATGTGCATCTCATGATGCAGCCTCACCCCAGCATACCCTAAAGATGCCACTGGTGCTGAATGTGTTGTGTCTCCACTGAGTGACCTGAAGACACAAATAGTATGGGCCTTGCATGAATGGGATCTGACCCAAATTGTTCTAAATTGATGAGTTCAACCAGAATGTCATGACTTCCCTTCCCCATGGTCAGGAGTACACATTCTTGTTTCAGGAGATATCAACTTAAGTTTAGTGTCTAACGGAGTACCAGTAGTGCTGTTCATACAGGTATCCCCCACTTTCTGTTTGTTTCTGATGATCTGCTCTTTCAACACCTTTCAATTTTACCCAGAACTGATTCATTCAATGCTTGTTTCACACTTTCAACCTCTGTTATTCGAAAGGCCAAAATTGCCTTTCCTCCCATGTTGTAGCTTCTAGTCTAATCCCTTTCCCAAAGGAGTTAATGAGAATCCATTTGCAGAAGTCTTGTGTGACAGCAGGAATTTGCAAGATAAAAGGGGCATTTGCAACTTTTACTATCTAAAAAGAATTTATAAATGAAACATTTATAAACTAAAAAAGCAACATTTATAAACTATAAAAGATTAGGTTCCACTTTTCAACAGTTTTCACTTTTGGACTGTGATCTGGTCCCTAAACTAGAGCACAGTCCAATAAGCAGGGGATGTCTGTACAGCATTTCCAGGTTTTGCTGCTGCAGAACCTGCTGCTGCCACAACCAAGCATGAGTAAATAAAAAGCAGGTAGATTTTTTTCTTACCTGTGGTCAGGGGCGGCAGCAACAAACCTTGGAAGTGCCATACAAGTGACACTACAGGTCCCCAGTTGGATCACAATCCTCCTCATGGGGGTAGCATCTGAAAAATGGTTAAAAACCACTGCTCTAAATAGTGTCACTGAGTGAGCAAGTGAAAATGAATTTAAATTGTTTCTCTATTTTCCTGCTGCTGTTTATTCCTCTTCATATTCTGCTCTGCCCAAGGCTGTACCTCACTCAATTGGCAGGCAGGTACATGTTAACAGAGATGAATGTAGCATAGCATCAAGCTTTGCAGTTAAAGAATGATTGAGGGGTTATTTCATGGCAAACTAGTGGTTGGATCATGAACGCCTATTTAATGCTTTTTGTCTTTATGTGGAATGTGACTGTGTGATAAGATGCAAGAGAGCATGAAGTTTTGAGAAGGGCCAACAACATTCTTTCCAATTTCAGTCATTGCTAGTGAAATTATTTGTCCGTTGTTGTACCACCTTTCAACACCAGTATTTAAACAGATATCTGAAAATTGCCAGCTCACCCAGAAGATTCAAATATGCACCTAAAGCTGCAATCCGAACCATGTCTTCTCAAAAGTAAGCCCCATTGTGTTCAAAGGGTCTTACTCCTAAGAAAGTGTCTTTAGGTTTGCAGCCTGAAACAAGTAAACATATATTTAGGGCTAAACAGAGACACCTGGTTGACGACTTCTTGGTTCATGAGATGCTGTATAAGGTCTAAAGAAGAAAAAGAAATCAACAATTTAAGATGGACTAAACTTCAAAGAATGTTTTTTTCCCCTTCCTGTGGTCATTTGTACCATTATGGGTGGTCTGGTAACAAGGGGGCAAGGAACTGAGTTCATTGCGAAAGTTGTATTTACATGGTGGGATTTCTTTGAATGCTGTCAAATGTGTTTATGTTTTTAGAGTCTTTTTAGACTAAATCATATAGGCCAGAATTCCTTAAGTACAGATATTGGTTCCTTGGGAAAGGAAAATGTGTGTATATTCAACTTAAAAGAAACAACTGATGAAAAAGAATTCTCCAAAGGACACATAAATCTGTCCATCCTGTTTGCAATGATCTTTATTCTCCACACCAAATACCTCTTTTCAATTTTGGTTTTGCAAGATTAAAACTTTATATAAGAATGGAAAAAAGTGAGTAAATTCAGACTTCCCTGAACTTAGCTACTTCACTTCGCAGTGAAGTAGCTGCATGATTGCCAGTTTCAACATATGGCAATGACTTCTTTGATGCTCTGAAATATAAAGTATTGTGAAATATACTCACAGAGTATATCCAAACTATCTTTCCAGCACAGGCATAAGGGCAATGCAACTCCGAAGTAAGGGAAGAAATGTTGCCTTAACTTGAGGAGACCTCAGTGACTCCCCCTCCCAACTGCAGGTTGTTGGTACATGCCCCACTGTTCAGTGCCAGTGTTGGAAAATTGGTTATGATTTCGCCCACAATCTCTATCACTCTTGCCCTACAATCCAGAGTTACTATGGGCAAAATCCAGAGTAACTACAGGGAGTCCTTGCTCCGGTGTAAGAACAATTTGCTCTAGATTCCAATTTGAATTTCCCATAGGTTTTCACTAGGTGGTGCAGTAACTACAAGTGCACGTAATGCCTCTTACAAGCTCACATACCCCCAAATCCAGAGTAATTATGGGAGCACGTAAGAGACATTAGGTGCACCCATATTTACTGCACCTCCTAGTGAAAACCTATGGGAAATTCATATTGCAATCCAGAGCAATTTGTTCTTACACCAGAGCAAGGGCTCCCCATAGTTCCTCTGGATTGCGTCCTTGGATATTACAGATTTGCATTTGGGGGAAAAAAAATAAGTGATGATACAATTGAAGAAAGTTACATATATTTTGCATGTCTCGTGATGGAACATTTCCAGTAAACACCTAGACTTCACTGGAAGATAAAAGGTGCTCTCTGCTCTTCCAAACTCTCCAATCTATCATTCACTGCCTCTCTCTTCAACTTCATTGTCTACAAACACAGCTTTGAAAGAAAAAGAAAATAGTTGCCACAGCCATTTTTCACTGTTCTCCTTCATTTTATCAAATTCGTCATGTACATTGTTTTAAAAGCAATGGAACAGAACAATAAAAAGAGAGTTTCCTTGTTGCTCATTTCTGTAAAAGGACTGAAAGCGACCTTGTAAATATGCATTTTTTCCTACACAAAATGCAAATGATAAACAGCCTATTTTCTGGTAGCCTTATTCTTCTGTGATGAAACAGAGATTTCGCTCAACATTCAGCTGAAACAAAGGTGTTCTGAATTCATTAGTAATCTTTGCCTTTTTAAATGATTTAAAACTTTTTTTACCCTTCGTACGGGTATCATAAGTGGTTCCTGAGGTGGGTCTGTAGGTGGGTCCTGAGGTGGGTCTGTGGACTTGCAGGATCCTTGGGGACCTGCAGGATCCGTGGACACAGGCAAAAATGCTGCCTGGCAGCGAGACAAGCAATGTGTCATAACAAAGAGCTATAGGAGGCTCAGCTTGACAGGAAGATCTCCAAAGCATGCTTTTCTGCACTCAAAAACCTCTCTTGTCCTCTCCGAGTCTCTCACTGAAGCTTTAATGTCACATCTAGTCTCCCAGTCCTGAAGTACCCTAACTGGTGATGATATCATAACCAATTACTTCCAATTACTTTGAATAGGTGGACCATGTGCAGGGTGACCAGATGCCCAACCTCAAAAGGAAGACAAGGTCTCAGGCTGGCCTTTCTGGTGGACAATGGCACGTTTGCTTACTCACAAGTAAAGCCGCAATATTGGGCACCTTCACTTTCCCACAGAGCTCAATGCATATTTTTATTTTTAGTTTTTTGGCCATAATTTTTGACAGGAAGGAGATACTGTATTTCAAAATTGATTTTTGCATTGGATTCTGCTCTTCAATTCAAATCCAACGACATATGACATGATGGGGTACTGCACACCATTGCAAAGTTCCAAATTGAAGCCAAAATGGAGGTCAGTGAAGCCCTTTTAGAGGACATGTGGACAGGAGGCTAACAAAGAAGACAAATCTGGAAGTTTCCAGTCATATGATCGCCCTGACCACGTGGTTTGATGAAGGTCAAACATTAAAGAACATAGCTTTTAAAATACTTTCATGTTCATAATATATTTGATAACATTGAATTCTTCAGGTTCATCAGGTTTATGATGTGGCAATAATAATAATCTGATTGGGGTCTCATTCAATCAGGTAAGAACCAGGCACTCTAGAATCAGGCTGAGGGATGATTCTCCAGATCCCAACAAAAACCAGCTAGACTCTTCCTCCCACTGTCAAAAGGCACCATTGAGGTACCGTATTTTTCCTTCTTTGTCCTAAGAACAGGGCAAAGCAAGAAGGTTGCTACCAGAATTCTAATCCCATCCAAATACTTTCCTAATGGGAGTTTGCTAGTGATTTTTTTTCTCCATCTTTTCAGATTAGAAGGTCTTTGGACAGATAATCATTTATATATTTGCTGCAAATTTGCTAGGAAAATTGAAATTGCTATGTATGTATTTATTTGCTGAGTAAGCCACTTGGTGACCTTTGTTGTTGAAAAGTGGTTTATAAATAGTCTTACTGATGATATGTACTCTTCTTTTAACCCAGAATTTACTTGGGATTTGTGAAAATCTCAAAATCCAAGATTTGATATTTGGATTTAAACCATTTTAAAACATGATCCTATTATATGGTTGACATTTGATGAAGTTTCCCATAAAATTGATTAAATGGTAAACTATAGGCTTGATGGGTACTATGTAAGGTTGAATGGAAGCTGGTTAAACAACTATTCCCAACAAGGTCTATTAAATAGCTCTATGTTAACCTAGAGGGAGATTAGTGGAGTGCCACAGGACTCTGTTCCAGGCCCTATATTTTTAATAGTATTGTAAATTATCTGGATAATAGGACAGAAAAGATGCTTATCCAAGGGATCTGGTTACACAACCATAAAGGAGGAACCCAAAAATGTAGGATATTCAAGAAAAATGTAGGATATGATTTTAAAAAAGCTATGGCTTTTCAAACAGGTAAAGCCTGTTTATATATTCTTTTCATCAGTG
Source organism: Cryptoblepharus egeriae (assembly GCA_030015325.1). Classification (NCBI taxonomy): domain Eukaryota; kingdom Metazoa; phylum Chordata; class Lepidosauria; order Squamata; family Scincidae; genus Cryptoblepharus; species Cryptoblepharus egeriae. The sequence continues at coordinate 53,486,181 of JAREYC010000007.1, read as the reverse complement.
GATCTGGCTCAGTGTGGGTCCCTAGCCCTGTATTGAGCCAGACATGGCCCTTTGAAGGCCTTTAAAGCATCACTTCTGGTTTTGTAAAAAAAACAGAAAGTAACATTTCAGGAAATGAAACCCCCATGATAAAAGAGGTCCACCTATAAATCAATGACAAATGTTGGAGGAGTTGCACCTATTACCATTGGTGTCACCCATCCACTGCCATTGGAACATTTACAGCTGGCTTTGTACCAAGGCCTCTAGCAACCTGGCACCAGACTTAACTGTATGACAGGAGGAAATTCACTAGTTGAGTCTTCATGGAGCTGCAATAATAGAAAAAAGCTTTGAATTGAAATTCTGTGTTTTACGCACAAGTTAAAAATACAGGAAACCAGTCAGAAGAAAAATATGCCACACTGCTATTGAAACACCTTAACTGCATTCATCCCAAAGAGTTGTTGATGCTAACATCAAAACTAAGGGGAGGGGAGAGATTGAGATTTCCTTAATGAGCACAATCCTAACCATGTCTACTCAAAAGTAAGCCCAATTGTGTTCATTGGGTCCTACTCCCAGGAAAGTGTCTTTAGGATTGCAGCCTTATAAAATTCAATAGATCTTTCCAAGTATGTTGGAGACTCAAGGGACCAGAATTCTTGTTCAAACAGGCACTTTTAAAATTATTATGCATTCTCCTGGTCTCCAGCAAGTAATTTAAATATGTTTCTGTTTAAACTTATGATACATGCATTTAGAATGCTACTGTAGTGTTGTTGTTTTTTTAAAAAAACCTTTTTACTTTATAATTTACTCTGAGTCTTAAGATTGTTATTTTGAAAGTGAGATCAATGCATTTAAAACTGGCAAAAATATTACAGCTGGTTCCAGAAAGATGCTGAGGAATAAGAACATAGGAAAAGTCGGCGGCATTGAAATTCAAGATGAACATGCACAAGATTGGAAAGATAACCCGTCAGATGTGTGCTGATCGAATAATTATCCTATGTACGAGTCAAACAGGAGGAAGATAAAATCAGAGTTTCAAAAATTGTGCATTTACAAAATCCTTACAAGCGTGATGCTATACTTTGCTCTAAAAGGGAAAGTACTATAGAACATGTGGCTTCCCCAATAATGTATGATGTAACATGCTCAACTAATAGGAAAAGAATTTTGCTCTTTCTTTTAAATAACAAGAGCTTGAATGATGTGGCTGCTGATTGTGATTTATACATACTATTGCGAAACAATGATCAAAGGTACAGCTGGCAAAGGTGGTTTAAGGGGGAAGCTGGAGTGATGAAGAAGCATCCAGATATTTGGCGTGCCAAATGTCTAATAGCTTTCCGTTTCTGAACAATGAAATAAACAAGGATTTGCATCATAGGTGTGTGCAAAATGCAAAATCTGCTATACTGAGTTGGATTGTCATTTCCGCACTCAGAGGCTGCGAATGTTGAGACAAATGTTGGAACTCATAGGTTGCTACTGTGGCAAAAAAGGGCGTGTGCTTCACCCAAAATCTGTTTCCACCTCCATGCAGACAGACATGGAAAGTGCTAATCCCACTCAATAAAAGCAGAAAGTGAATCAGAAGACAGAAAGCCTGCCTCCCACATTGTGGTATAGCTAAAGTGGGGCTGGAGGGGGTTGACTGTATGGGAACCATGTCTTCAGGGGGTGATAAGCCAAGGCAGTACATTTAAAAGTAATTATTGTGCTTCAGGTTCAGAAGAAGACTGTTTGGAGGAATGTCCTCTGCAGGCCTCCGTCAGTCTTGGAAGACTATGGTATCGTTCTCGGCTCTGCATATGCTGCATGCGAAGCATGAAAGCCTGGGTTAGATTGTTATGGAGGATAGGCTGTTACCCAAACAGCAAATCTCCCCTTTTCATCCCACTGAATTAGTCCAATGGAAAGGCAGAGCCAGTATGATTGGACCCAGCTGGCGTCGCAGAGCTGGGCTAAGGACAGGAGCTCACCCTGTCTTGTGGGGCCGACAAGAACCCTAGCCTGTTGGTAATCAGGCACAGTGTCTTAACCACTTGCGCCACCCCTCTGCACCCCAGGACAAGCAGATGGGATTGTAGCTTGCAAATAATACCAAGCCAATAAAAAATCATCCAATACAAACATCTCCTGGAATTTAAGGTTGAAAACTTGATGGTTGGCTGTCAGACTATTTCTCTACAATGGGGTGCTGATCTGCAGGATCAGCTTCATGATGAGGCTGTCACAAGCAGTAACGGAGCCAGAAGGGTGAAGCTGTAAGTGACACATGGGTCTGAAATTTACCTTTCAGCTCCACTCCCTTCTGGCTCCGCTACTGATCGCAAGAAGAACCACATGCTTAAAACATGTTGCATTGATCAAAACCTGCATTTATAAACAGTTACAGAAATATCTCAGATTAGGTTTATTCGTTTATACATACATACATATATATATATATATATTCGTGTATATAGGGTAGAGGTGATAGCTTCCACCTTGTACTGTTTCTGTACTAGCATACATGTCTAGTAAAGGTACTAGATTTCCAGTACTTTTACTGATGCTTTTATACTGCATTTGCTTTCTTCTACATTTAGAGCCCAATCTTAAACATATCTACTCAAAAGTAAGCCACATTGTGTTCAATGCATCTTACTCCCAGGAAAGTTTATTTAGGATTGCAGTCTTAGGCTGCAATCCTAAAATAATGAGGCTTACTTTTGAGTAGACATGGTTAGGTTTGTGATCTCAGTCTCTTTCAAAGCACAATTTTTTTGCAGAGTCCTTTCCTAAATGGAGAATTTATTTTTGCTCTCTAAAAGTAGATCCTTTCCTTTGGCTTATCTCAGCTCTCAGCAGTGTGTTGAATTGTGGCTTTAAGGATAAAGAAATTGGGCCAAAGACATCACAGAAAAGCTAGGTTTTGAAGAGGGCAATGCAGGGGAAACAGAGAAGAGAAATAGAAAACTAAATTATACTGTGTCAGACCATTGTCCATATAGCTCAGTTGTGTTGACACAGGCCAGCAGTAGATCTCCCAGGAGGCTTTTCCTACCCGATGAGGAGATGGAAAAAACTATGCTATCTTGGGATTTTCTGTATGCAAAGCATGCCACTGAAAAGAAAGCCTTCTGGATCAGGCCAAATGCCCATCTATTCTAGCTTCCTATATCCCACCAGCTGCATCAGGCACACAAGACAACAAGATACCTGAATCCTAGTGCCCTCCATTGGATCTGCATTCTGGAGGTTGCACATGGCTTGTAACCCATGATCAGGGTGACCAGATGCCCAAACCTCAAAAGGAGGACAAGGTCTTGGACCTTGTCCTTTCCAGCAGACAATGGCACGTTTGCCTACACACAAGTAAAGCCATGATATTAGGCACCTTCCCATCGAGCTCAATGTATATTTTTTAGTTTTAGTTTTTTGGCCATAACTTTTGATAGGAAGGAGACATCTCAAAACTGACACCCAGACAGGAAGCTAAAAAAGGGGACAAATCCGGAAATTTCCAGTCAAATGGTCACCCTGCCCATGATGGGCATTCCTCAAATCATGTTGGTGTACATGTCCTAGGAAAGAATACTATTGCATGAGTATTTGAAAGAACAGTATAATAAGTATAGAATATCTATATCAACTGAACACATATCAAATTCATATCAAAAATATACATCCTTTCATCAACTTGTAGAAAAGTTCCGATATAGGCTAATATCCCTATAATAGCCAAACCTCAGCAAATTCCACAGCCTTTCTTTCCTGTAGGTTTCGACAAGGTCACTGACATCAGTAAATGACCTCCCAAGACACACCTGGATTGGTGTGTCTATTCTGGACTGCTCCATAACAGAGAACCTCTAAAAGTTATTGTAACAATCCTGCCCATTGCTTCTGAACTGTGCTTAGCTGGCCCGAGGATCTGACTGGCTGTATTTAAGACTGTTTAAGCAATATCTGTTTTCTCTAGCTTATCTTGTTCAATACCAGCTTTGTTGTTTCTTTTATTGACAGAGAAGAAAGCACCTTGGGACAAGTTGCGTGAAAGCTGTTGTAAAATAACAGTTTGTATTTTTCACTGCATTACTTACCAGTGCGCTGAGATCGATGGCTCTTGTAGTTTACCCTGTTAGTCTACAAAAGGAGTGCTTGAGACTCTTGCTGGTTCTTCCTTGCAGCAAATCAATCTGTATATGTAATACTTATCATCTCCTTAATGTAGACTCAAAATTTTTAGCTTTGTAAGGTTCCCCACTTCTCCCCCACCCTCCCACACAAAAATTAGCCAAAAAGGCTGGTTTTCCAAAGTTGGAGCATGATGCCCATAAATTCCCATTTGAATTAGATTGCCATTGGCACTGAACATTGGATCAGGCTCTCTGACGTATTGAAATTAATGGACTGACAACATAATCCTAATGGGGAGAGGGTGGAAAGAAGCGAGAGGCAGGTGTTCCAAGACTAATGGCAGGACCGTAGGTGTGCAGATGGAAAGTAGAACTTGATTCTGGTGGTTTTGTAAGATCCAAGTCCAAACCCTGGGCTGTTGGGAACAGCCTCCTATCTACTTGGATCTGTGCCACCCCCAGAGGTGGCTTAGATCTGTGTAGACCCATTGGAGCTATTCTTACCTTAACTTGGAGAAGGGAAACCTTCTGCACAAGAAGTTGTTTTCTAGTCCTTTGTCATGTCAAACACTTTCAGAACTTTACAATCCAATACATAAATAAAAAATGGCAAACTCTAAAGAGAGGCAGAAGATCTGAGAGTTCTACATCAGCCAGGATCAGCAGATCTTCTCTCCAATGTCACCTGGCTTCCTCGGCCAAAAGAAATGTTGATACCTGTATAATGCCTCCCTGGAACTGCCTAGAATTATCTTCTCTGACCCTGATGATAATAATGCAGGGAACCACTGTCTGATCCATGGAGCTTCTGGATAAACCCTGGAAGGACCTGGCACAGGAGCAGGGCTACGTTAAAAAAATAAAGGAAAAACTTTTTTCTTGTCCACCCATAGCAAGGCAGGTAAGTAAGAAGCCTAATTATCCTGCTGGAATAAAGTGTGCTTTGTTTATGGCACAGGTGTCAAACATAAGGCCCGTGGGCCATATGAGGCCTTCCTCACCATTTCATGTGGGCCTTCAAAAGCTTCTCTGTCATTCTTTCCTGGGAGTAAGCCCCATTGACTAAAATGAGAGTTACTTCCAAGTAGACATGCATAAGATTGGATTCCGGCCGTTAAGAAACACAATTAATGCTAACTTTGGCCCTCAGTATGAAATGAATTTGACACCCCTGTTTTATGGTATTCCATAATGGTCAGAAAGAACCTCAACCACACATGTGTTAGTTATTTGCACAGTGCTGTCATTAATCCTGACACGGAATGACAATACAAGTCCCTGCCCCAAGATCCATACAGTCATGCAGGTTGAAAGTTGCATGAAGAGGCTTACTACTTAAACATGTAAGTAGCCCAAAATGACTTTCATATGAATGAGTTAAGCTGCAATTCTAAATGCATTCACTTGAGAGAAAGTCATGGAGTAACTCTTTGACCAGTATGGGCCTTCCTTCTTAGTAGCATAGCAATATTTCACAAGTTCAAATATTAAGGGGTGGTATTATGGCATCCATAGAGGGGTGTGGATGGCGCAAGTGGCTAAGACACTGTGCTTGTTAACCAGCAGGCCAGGGTTTGAGACCGGGTCGGCCCCACAAGACAGGGTGAGCTCCTGTCCTTAGCCCAGCTCTGCGACGCCAGCTGGATCCAATCATATTGGTTCTGCCTTTCCATTGGACTAATTCAGTGGCGTGGAGAGGGGGGATTTGCTTTTTGGGTAACAGCCTATCCTCCATAACAATCCAACCCAGGCTTTCGTGCTTCACATGCAGCGTATGCAGCGCCGAGCACGATACCATAGTCTTCCAAGATTGACGGAGGCTTGCTTGCTTAGAGGGTATAATAGTTCCTTAGAGGTTACTGACAGGTCATCTAGGTGCCCTTAGAGGATATTAAAGTGGCATTAGGTGGTTCTAAAAGGGCTTAAAGGGTACTGTCTGAGCCATTCCAGGAGGGGGAAGCATCTTGGAATGACTCAGAGCATCCTGAGCCTGGAATGCTCAAAAGGGGAGGACGTCCCTTGCACACTGCGGGAAGGATCCCTGCAAAACTTAGTGCATCCCATCATGCCCCCTCCCTGGCTACAGCCCTGTCTCCACTGGTTTAAAGAACCATTGTAGAGGAGCCTAAGAATAGTCTGATTCCTTTATACAGGAAAGGGATAAGCCATAGCAATCATCAGCTGCCTGGGACTGGGCGCACAAGTCTATGGCTGATGCAGTCATGGTTACTTGCAAGAGGTAAGCAGGAAGAGGAGGTAGTCATAAAGTAAATACTCAAGCCAGGAATATCAAGTTGATCTGCTGTGGATTTGCCAGAAAATTGAAGGAGACAGCCACAGATCATCCTACCCATCAGACAACTTTGCTATAATTACACTGTCTGAATGGATTTTGCAAATGGAAATCCATTTTGGAATAAAAGAACTTGCTCCAGGAAATATTTTAGTGGCTCAGTGCTTTGTGATTCAGAACTTTCCTTATAATCTGATATCCTTTTAGGCGCTTAGTAGTTTTCCAGGACTGAATAGAAGCAATCACTGAAATGGCTTCTGTCTCTGTTGGTATCATTGAGTCTCAAATTATGCATCATCCCCATTCCATTCCTTAACAATGGGCATTAGAAGTCCCATAAGTTCTGTGCATATATGTACACTCAGTTAGTGGCTAGATAGATTACCATGGACACTTTCATGGATCTCTTCTGGACCCAGTTGTTGTATATTCATTCGCACAGAAAGTTTGGGCATGTGTGAATATAAAAATTCAGAAGTGTATCCTAGATCTAAAAAATGTAACATTAAAATTGGCCCTTGGTTTGAAAACATTCCAATTAGACTGCCTTTTGGGAAAGAAATTTAGTGTTGTTTTGTAAAAACTCCACAGGTTTTCTTTTTATTCTGTCAAAATTTCCTGCCCCCTTTGCTTTATTCCTTATTTGTCCCCTGTGCAAAATGTACCGCTTAAAAAGAAAGCAGAAACATTTTCTTTTCTTTTAAAGGAATAGAAATTCCACCATAATTACAGCCAAGTACTGCAACTCTGTGTACAACAACTCTGTGTACAACACTCCTAAATCCATGTGTTCAAAGTATAAACTCACAAAAATCTGAATCAACTACTAAGGTTATGTGCAGGGCAGCACAATCCTAATTTGCACTAAATTAGGATTACCTCTGCTGGATTCAGTGCTAGTATAGGGATTGCTGCTCTACTACCAAACGAAAGGGAAGGCTCGTCCCCTTCCCTGTGGTAGGGCTGATGCTGTCCTAATTCAGTAGGTCTACTTAGACCTAGGCCATCTCTGCTTGGGAGACAAGGTTCGGCTCTAGTATAACAAACTCCACATCGTGTCTCCCACTATGCCTCTTGCTTGTCCAAGATCCTGCCCAATATCTTCCCCCTCCTGTATCCTTCCTGCCTTTTCACCACCCTTCCCGTACCCTATCTAGACTCTATCCTGGCCTGGAAGGGCTAGTGCAAGTCTCCTTCCACTGCACCCTGTGGAGCTGCAGAGTGGCACATGATGCACTGACCTAACAGCTGGAGGGGTAGCACTTCTTATGGCACTTTTATGACATCTCTAGGTCAGTGCAAATGACTTGCACCAAGCTAAAAGCACTCTTAGATTGCCCGCGCCCCTGAAAATCATAGTTGACACCAAATTAGAAGATACTGAATCACTGAACTTATGGTGGAAAAAATGAGTTATGTTCCAAGGGACCCTCTTCACCATACTCTTCATGAACTTAAGGAACCTGATTCTTAACTTGAAAACCAGCTGCTGGGTGAACAAGGAAATTACTTTTTTTCTATGACTCTGCTCATCCTAGTCCACTGCTGTATGTTGGTAATGCCAGATCCCAAAACATTCAGAAGAAATCATATTTTAATCTGGGATCTGCATAATCAGATATTTCAAAATGCATAAATAATCAACCGCACGCTGGGCTTTCTCTGTACATTTCACTGTTGGCATACATAAGACAATTAATTTTGCTGGAGCTAGCCGAGGACCCATAATTACTGTCCCAAGAGCGTGCTATAATTGCCACTGCATTTTATTCTCCTCATACAAAAGTTATGAGACTGTTGCTGTTAGATGAAAACAAGTTTCTTCCCATGCCTTTCTCTTCTTACGCCGAGTTGCTGGGGTTAAACTCACAGTTGACAATACAAAATCCAGAACAAGGCTGCAATCCTTTCCACTTTCCTGGAAGTAAGCTCTATTGACTATAATGGTATTTACTTCTGAGTAGACAGGCATAGGATTGGGCTCTAACCCTTTAAAGGTAAAGAGGGCTAAATATTCTCTGTAGCCTGTGGGCTTCTTATTTTACTTCTAGATATTACCATTTTGATGTTTGATCACTGAAGGCCACAGTGATCAAACTGTGGCCTTCACGGGTCACAGTTTTGATGTCACAAGTCACCTTTTGATGTTTGAAGATCACATGCACTAATGCCCAGTGAAATACTAAGCATGTCTACTCAAAAGTAAATCCCATTGTGTTCAATAGTACTTACTCCCAGGAAAGTGTGGTTAGGATTGCAACTTTTATCTGCAGCTGTTGGCAACACTTCTGCCATTCACAAGTCTCAAGCAATACAGTGACAATTATAAAGCCTTGATGGAGAATGCACTCTTTGCACCTGTTCCTCTACATTTTCAGTATGGACACTTTGGTTTCAATGAGAGTATTATGATAAGGAAAAAGGTGTTTGGCCACTATCCACATAAAGATGCATTGCCACAATTGATGTTGACTTTGAAGCTCCTTCCTTTTTGTACCTAGGCTTGATTTTGATCCAGAGCTGACCATGATGCAAACATTTAAGAATCAATCCTGAGATGGTTACCGATACATTTGTTGTCTTTTGTGCCATTGTGGAAAGAAGGACTTTGAAGGTGTATTTATTAGTAAGAGGAGCGTGAAATGTCATGTGGGAAGAGGAGAGATGGAGGTGAAAGGAGAGCTTTAGCCTTTTCCCCTTAAGACCCCTTTCATTACAGATGTCCTACCCTCTCTTCCCTTGTCCTTTCGGCTTTCCATTTCTCCTCTTTCCACTTCACACTTCTGCTATTCTCTCTTGCCATCTTCTCCTGCCTTTATTGACGATTCGGTCACCATCCAGGATTGCAAAAAGTGATCTAATAATTCAACCAGAGAATTCTTTCCCTGATTACTCCCCACTATTTTGCTATCAATAATGATCATAGTGTAATGGTTAGGGAATGGAATCTGGAAGATCCAGGTTCAAATCACACCCTGGCTGTGAAGCTTCCTGGGTGACCTTGGGCCAATCACTCTCAGCCTCACTAAAGCTTTATAAGCTGCCTTGGACATTTGCTTTGGAATGGGAAAGGCAGAATATTATATATTCTTTATATACCCCCATTTCAACATGCCACCCTATCCCAGCCCCTGTGCCACCCAGCACAATTTTAACTGTGCCACTTAGTGTAGGGTTGGAATGTGGTGCTCTGAAGCCAGCATGAGCTGGTCCAGCTGGGTCTCAAGTATGGGTGCGCAGATCCTGAACCTGTAGGCCCAATGACCATTTCTTTTCCTACTTACCATTTCTGACTGTTGCACAGGCTGAAACCCTGGATCCACATGGCCTCTGTAGGTCTCAGACCCTCTGGCAGCGAGGGGAACAGAATCAGCTATTCATAAGGGGTTTCACCCCACAGATATGAGGGCACACCTGTGTCAACAGAGGTATCTTATGGCACATTTGTGACACTCTGAACGAGTTCATGGGTAGCTGCACTGGCTCAGCAGAGTCTTAGAATTACACAGCAAATGATAGAAACATCACAAGATAGGTGAAATAATTCTTGCGTAGTTGTATCCAGTCCCCCCCCCAGATATTTTATACATTTATTTTATATGTTATTTCAACACTTATTTAAAAAACAGATAGAATTATTTTGTATGAATGCTGTTACAACAGCTAAAATAGCTAAAAATATTGTTTTGTTAATGTCATAAAGGATTTTGCTAATATAGGATCTTGCAATCAGAGGTGGGCCCTAGGGGGCTCGCACCGGCTCGCCAGAGCCAGATCTTGGAATTTTCTGGCGCTGGTGAGCCGGTTATGGAGGGGAGGGCCAAGAATGGGGGGACCGGTACAGAGGGCTGGGGGTTGTCTGGGGGCACTGGGAGCTCACTACGATCAGTAGTGGCTGGGCTAGCCGCTACTGAAATATCATGAAAAAAATCACTGCGCATGACAACACAGCTAATTAGAGGCTGGGAGAACTTCTCCCTCCAACTCTGGGCCAATCAGAGGCTCTTATGAGCGCTCTAACTGTGATTGGCCAGGAGGAGATGCCTCCAGATAATCACAGAGCACTCACAAGAGCCCCTGATTGGCTAAGAGAAGCCAGCCTGCACGTGCAATTCAAATGTGCGTGCATAGGCTGGCTTCACCCACCTCCTTCCTCCCCTGCACGGCCTGAGTGGGGGGCCTGCTGCAGCCTCCCCGGCCTTCCTCCCACCACCAGCCCCCGTCCACTGAGGCTTCGTAGGCTGCAGCCAGCCTGTGCTCCCATCGCCCCCCTCCCCCCCGACCTCAGAGGCTCCGCAGGCTGCAGCCAGCCTGCGGAGCTCCCATCGCCCCCTCCCACTTTCCCCCATCCTTCTCCTGGCCTCCGTGGCCTGGAGCCAGGCTGCAAAGGTCCCTCACCTCCCCCATGCCTCTGCTCCTGACCACCTCTGTCCCAAGGTAAGTTCCCTCTCTATCTTTCTATCTGCCTAGTTCCCCTTCTTGTCCTGCCTCAGTCCCCCCTTCTCTGCCCACCCCAGTGTCCTGCCTCAGTCCCCCTTCTCTGCCCACCCCAGTGTCCTGCCACAGTTCCCCTTTCTCTGCCCACCCCAGTGTCCTGCCTCAGTCTCCCCTTCTCTGCCCACCCCAGTGTCCTGCCTCAGTCTCCCCCTTCTCTGCCCACCCCAGTGTCCTGCCTCGGTCTCCCCTTCTCTGCCCACCCCAGTGTCCTGCCTCGGTCTCCCCTTCTCTGCCCACCCCAGTGTCCTGTCTTGGTCCCCCCTTCTCTTCCCACCCCGTGTCCTGCCTCAGTCTCACCTATTCTGCCCACCCCAGTGTCCTGCCTCAGTCCCCCCTTCTCTGCCCACCCCAGTGTCCTGCCTCAGTCCCCCCTTCTCTGCCCACCCCAGTGTCCTGCCTCAGTTTCCCCTTCTCTGCCCACCCCAGGCTCCCACCTCCTCCCTTCCAAGCCCCCTGCTCCCCCTCACCACTCACTGCTGCTCCTCTGCCTGCTCCTCTACCCCCTCTAGCTATGCTCCCACCTCCTCCCTTCTGCCATTGTGAGTAGGATGTCCCTCAGGGCTCTTCAGTCACCCATCCTAATCATGACTACTCAGAAGTAAGTCCCATGATAGTCATTGGGACTTACTCCCAGGAAAGTGGCTGGCACTGCAGCCTCAGAGCCCAACCTGACAACTCAGAGGTAAGTACCATGAGTCAATTTTAATTTTTAAAATGTTTAAAATTTTTTAAAATTTTCAAATTAAATTTTTCCCTGCCTCTCCCCCTGACTCCGCCCCCTGACCCAGCCTGGCCCCACCCACTTCCAGGGAACCGGTTCTTGCACCAGGCTGGGCCCATCACTGCTTGCAATCCCAAACAATTTAAGCCAGCACCATTCTCCCCATTCCTGTGGTGACATGGGGAGGCCAGCGCATGTCTGCGCACTGGCCTAACCCTCCAGAAGTGGCGCAGAATTGCCTCACAGCACTTTTGCAACATACCCAGGCTGGCATGGGATTTGTGCTGGGACTTGTGCTGGCTTAACCAGGGGTTAGGATTGCAGTGATAAAGTGATATTTTAAAAGCCTCATACAACAATGACATCCTTGAAGTGAAAAAAACAATGGTCCAAAGTGGTTAAGAAAATGCTTGCTCAGCATCCATTATCCAAAATTTTGAGAAATCAACTCAAAATGATAAGTGGCTATAATTAACATAAATTCCACACATATGGGAAACACAAGAGTCTTTGCAGTGCACAGACAACTTCTCTAGATGCATGTCCTGACATAGCTATGGAAAACAATGCCCCAAAACAATGCCCCTTTCTCTTCCCACTTTCCATTCCTGAATCTGTGTATACCAAAACTGTGTAAGCATTAAGTGTGAATTATGGTTGACTTGCTACTTCAAAGTGTTTACAATGGTCATGGATGCAGTTGCTCATTTTTTCAGAAGGTTCCTAAGCAAAGCCTACCTGTGTTAGCTTAATGATACAGGCAGGCCCCCTTATCCATGGAGGTTCTGTCCCCCCCGAGAGGTCTCACCAGACCTTGAGCCAGCCAGAGCATTGTCTACGCATCATATTCAACTGACACCATGCCCAGTGAATCCCAACTTCACTCTCCATCCGAGATACGGTTGCCATAATTCTCATCCACAAAATCAAGTCAGGACCTTCTGTCCCATTGCCAGTATGTGAATACAGTCCTCAAAAATCTGGATTGTCCCTGTTTTTCAGGACATATGGCAACCCTAAACCCAGAGGACATCCTTCCTCAATACTGCAACATTTTGAGAGACCACGCACCTATAGCCCTTCTTTTGATTCACCCCACAGCCCATGGCAGGATGCAATGAATGACCTGTTGGTATGCCTGCATTGATGTTGCAGGTGGGATACGATTTGGCCATTTATCTATGAGTTTTGTATCCTTGTTACAAAAAAACTTACTGGAGACTCAAAAGTATTCATTGTTCTGAGGTAGGGTTGCCATATGTCCTAAAAAACAGGGACAATCCTGATTTTGGGGGATTGCGTTCACATACTGGCAAATGGGACAGAGGGTCCTGTCCCAATTTTATGGAAGAGAAATATGGCAACTCTATTCTGAGGAGAGGGCTGTGGGTGGCGCAAGTGGTTAAGACGCTGTGCCTGTTAACCAGCAGGACAGGGTTCGAGACCCGGGTCGGCCCCACAAGACAGGGTGAGCTCCTGTCCTTAGCCCAGCTCTGCAACGCCAGCTGGATCCAATTGTATTGGCTCTGCCTTTCCATTGGACTAATTCAGTGGCGTGGAGAGAGGGGATTCGCTGCTTGGGTAACAGCATATCCTCCATAACAATCCAACCCAGGCTTTCATGCTTCGCATGCAGCGTATGCAGCACCAAGCACGACACCATAGTCTTTCAAGACTGACGGAGGCCTGCTTTCTTTTCTTTTCATTATGAGGAGATTCATCAAGCTCAAAACATTGGTCACAACTCTTCTATCAATAGGAATTCCTTCACAGTTGTGCTCAGTGGAGGGCTTCAGGGGGTTCTCACAGGTTCTGTAGAACCCTTTGCTAATGAGTGCCTGGTTCTGAGAACCGATTACTAATGGGACATAGAACCTGTTGTTAATTTAGGTTATTAGGACATAGAACCTGTTGTTAATTTATTTGAATCCCACCACTGGTTGTTCTCCCATGGCATCTGAAATAGCATTAGACACACATGCTCCTTCTTGTCCCTTGGATCTTGGAGATAAGAGCTGCCTGTTATCATGGAAATATCACTGCTGTCATTCTTGAATGGTATTGCCATACTGCATGATTCCATTGGGTCATCCTTCCTGTCATTGTGTCATCCATATATAGTATTGCTATTTAATTGCTATTGACAATTATCATTACAGTGACACATCCTGTACAAGTTTTATGAATTCCATAACCAGAAAGTTCATCCAGAATGGCTTCTTTATTTGTTATTCAATGGAGAGTGTCAGTTTCACATTCATTCTATTGAATGGATACCTATGGCTGTGAAATTAAAAAACCTGTACTAACTATTATTACTACCATACTATTTTTCAGTAGGTTTTAAGTAAATCCTGCCTTATACAGGTCTGTGGGGTTTCTTGCCAGATATTGGGCCAGCCAGAATATCTATAGCAAGCAAGACCTTTGGCCAGCTATACTATATTAAATACTCACCTCATCCTACCACCATCCCAGTAGACATCAATAGCGAGAAATACACACCAGAGTAGTTGGGACTGAAACCAATCACTTCCAATTCCAGACTTTGACCAATCTTTTATTAATAATTTCTAAATATACTGAGAATGATTATGGCTTACATATACAATTATGTGCTACGAATTTCCTCTGGATCCCAAAGTAGTACTGAGGGGTTGATTAGAAACACTCATGGAAATACGCTTCTTGCTGCCAAAATACTTATTGCTGGTCACAAATACCTGAAAATGTTAAGGGATGTGGCAAAAAGGTTGTATTTAATGTGCAGTACACATGACCATGGAATTAGTAAACTTTTGATCCAGTCGTATAGACCATTTATGCCACTAGAACTAGCATTCTGGTGGCATAAACAGTTGTTTGGCTGTTTCAAATGAGACAAATTCATTTATATTCAGGAGGTTGGATTCGGTGCTTGAAAAGCACCAGGACTGATAAAATCAGTATCTTCCCTCTTCTTGTCAGCAGTTCAAAATCAGTATTGGAGTAAAATATGGAAAAATAGTACTGAAGCAGCAAACAGAATCATGACAGTTCTATGGATAGGCTTGCCCCCTTATCTACGGGGGTGCTTAGATCCAAACTGTGGGTAACTGAAGCCAAGGATCCACAGATATGCTCCCTCCTGTATGTGGTGGATTTGTTTAGCAGGCTTGAATTAAAATGAATTTGGTATTACGGAGTTTGAAGAAGATGATAGTAGAACAACCCCAAAGTTTCTGCCTCTGATTTTGCTATTAATTGACATCATTTTTACTGTGAGCAAAAGGAGAGAGGAAAAACAGGAAAGCAGGGAGGCAAGGATACCTCTATGATGGATCTATAAGAACCATATAGGAAGCAATTTCAATCAATTTTCCAGCACTGACCCAAGGACAATACAGATCCAAGGTAACAGAACAAACGTTCCCATAACTTGGAGGGGCCTCGATGACACTTCCAAATTCAAGAAGCCTCCAATTTCAAGGAGGCCTTCAATTTCAAGAAGAGGTTTGTGAGGAATAACTTACATCTTGTGATAATATTTATAATATCAAAACAGGAGAAAAGGATGTGGCACATGCCCCACTGGCAAAGCTATGTCAAAGCTGTGTTTGGATTTGGTTAGGCTGGTTCAGATTTGGGCCTTTGTTATATTATTTTCTCTGTAAATGACTTTGTGCACTTCTGTTGAAAAGCAGTATATAAAGAAATACTGGTTGCAATCCTAAGAGCACTTTCCTGGGAGTAAGCCCCATTAAACGCAATGAAACTTACTTCTGATTAGACATGAATAGAATTTCACTGACTGTCAATCATCATAAGCTGTCTCCTCCTTCTAATCAATATAGCAATACCAAGTGATAGCATGGTAGAAGAAAAAGAACTGGGGGAAAAGACAAAGTAGAAAGATTAACGAATAAAGACTGCAGAAGAAGAGGACCAAAGTTATCCCTGGGGGAGTTAGGCCAGTGCACAGATACGTGTTGGCCTTCCCACACCACTGCAGGAACAGGGAGATGTGTGAGTTGCACTGGCCTAAACAGGGTGACCAGAAAAACCCAGATTTGTCCAGATGGTTACCCTCCTGTCCGGGTGTCCTACATTTTGGCATCATTTTCCTACATTTTGGCTTCATTTTGAAACTTTGTGATAGTGCACAATACCCCATCATGCCATATGTCATTGGATTCATATTGAAGAGCAGAATCCAATGCAAGAATCAGTTTTGAGATATCTCCTTCCCATCAAAAGTTATGGTCAAAAAAACAAAAAAATACATTTTTTGGCAATTTTTCCCAGCGGGTAGGAATTTTGGCCTGAGATTAGGAATTTTGGTCTTGGGGTTCAGGAATTTTGGGTTTGGCATCTGGTCACCCTGGGCCTAAATTGCTTAGGATTGCACTCTCAAGATGATTTCTTGCTAAGAGCCCAATCCTATCCTACTGTCCAGTGCCCTTCAGGCACTGATGAGAGTGTGCTTATAATGCCTATAATAGCGGGGAAGGCAGTATTTTTCCTTGAGACTGCATTGCAGCTGAATCGGTGCCAGATCATTGAATAGGACTGGGCTTTAAATGAGTCTGGGGAATGATATATGAAGCAAACAAAAGAAGAAATTTGGTGTTGTGTTATTAAAAGTCTTTGCTATCGGAACGCATGCTGATTGTATGTACATAGTTTTAGCAAAGTGAACTATGCATTTAGAAGATTCCAATCTGGAAGCTGGTCGTTTTTCTCCTTGCACTTTTTCCCATGCCTCAGTTGCTATTCGAGCTTATCAGTGGGTCTACTGGCTCTATTGAAATGTTCTTGCTCATCCAGTTTTTTATTTTTCCTTCTCCACCTCACTCTTTATTGTTCTTCTAATCTATTACTTGTCAAGAACACAGTGTACTAATTAATTTCTTTTCAACAAAATCAATCACAAGCTGTTTGCAGACAATTTTTAATTGAAAAATTTGCTTGGGTTTCTGTACCTGCTAAGCTCTTCTGTGCCTTTCCCTTTATGCAGTAAATTAGTTTGCAGATGAAGAGCAGAAAGCAAAACTCTCCCACATCCTTTACTTCAGTGGTTCTCAACCTTTTTGGCCCCAGGGACCAGTTCTGTGGAAAAGAAATTTTCCAGGGACCAGCCCGGGGTTGGAGGAAGAGTTCTGCCTCTGGTGACCAGGAGGGAGGGCTTCCCCACCTACAGCAAAGCACAGCTGCCTCCAGCTGTAAATTCCATTATAATTAATAGAGCTATTGCTAGATAACTGCGGCTAGGATTGCAGGTGAGAACCCAGTGATTCAATGCATGTCTACTCAGAGCAGGGATTTTCAACCTTTTCGAGTGTGGGATGCACTGAAAATGCACAAAGCCAGCCTAGTCACTCTTATTGGAGAGTAAGCCTCATTGACTATAATGGGACTCGATTCTGGGTAGACAGGCATAGGATATGTCTCTGAGGCTGCAATCCTCCGGCAGAGCCCTCCTGCAAGGGGAAAATGTTCTTCAACTCAATTTTTTCTTTTAGATTAAGGCATTTCAAATTATGTCATTCCATCCTATTTAAATAAATAAATAAATAAATAAATAAATAAATAAATAAATAAATAAATAAATAAATGATTTTATTCGAGAAAATAAAATACGGTTTCCATATCCATGTCCTTGGCTCTATGCCCAAATTTTGGAGCAGAAATGTCCTCCTTGAGCAACTTTCTATAGCTATGTACATTCCCTTTGTACAGTGAATGGTAAGCCCAATTCACAACACAAACAGCATTTTCTTGGCACTGGATCTATGGCTTAAGGATCACAGATGGAATGCTTGGATCTAAAAAAAGAATTTTGAGTAGAAGAACACAGTCACAGCTTTGGAAGTGAAGGCTGGCAAGAATCATTCACAATTACGGTAATCAACATCATAGCCACATTTGGAAATTGTCGTGCTACCTTTAAGGCTTCAAATGATACAGAATCCTTGGGTCCCCTTTGGCCTATTTATTTTAAAGCTAAGAAAAATTTACTTTTTGTTCCATTTAATCATTTTGACGATGCAGAGTTTGTTACAACAACTCATTTGAATTCTTCATGGGCTGTTTGTCAGTGTATCACATTCATTACCTGTGCATTTCTAATTACGATGACTGAAGTGCAACAATTCTTTCACTTTCTCTGATTAACAATTACTCCTCCCCTGGACAAGATCCAGTTGGCAGTTTGATTTACAGCAAAAATGTGAACTTGGATTGTTCCTTCCTTGCCTACTTGTTTCTATCTTTTAATGTCAAAAAAGTATTCAATAAGAGAAATCGATATAAAGGTTGCTCAAAAGGAAAAGGGATATTTCCCTTTCCTAACAAAAGCTGCCAGCCTATGTATGTGTTTCTGGTACCCTTACCACCCCAGATCCCCAAAAGGGCTACTTGTGCATCCAGCAGCCCCATGGAGGCCATTGGTGGTCTCCTTAGGGCAAGGGAACTTTTGGAATAGAATGGAATAGTGAAGATAAAAACTGGGTTTTCAGGCTGCAATCATATACACATTTTCCCAGAAATATCAACATTGAACACAATGGAACTTCTGAGTAGACATCCAAGTGGTGTGGTGGAAAGGACCCCTCTGTGCCATGACCACTGCATCCCACCCATGGATGCCAGGGCACATGTGGCAAGAGGGAGGGTATTTCAATGCAGGAAAAGTGCAAAGTGGGTCAGGCCTGGAAGAGGGGCAAGGATGGAGAAGCAGGACTCTGATGTATCTTAACCCGTTACAGCCTAACCCTTGCCGGCCTTACACAGGGCAACTTGGTCTGCTCCAGCTATATAGCTGGTCCAAATCTGTATAGCCCTGCTGGGCCTGACAAAAATGTCATTTGATCCCTTTGAATAGAAAAAAAAAGTTTCTTCTATATAAACTGCTCACAAAAATTAGGGGACATTTCAAAATGAATATGAAGCAATAGAAAAGATCATTTGATTTTTTTATTAAACAAGAACATCGAAAAGGAAACAACAAGTCAAAGAAAGTTGTTTGATTATGCAAATGAAATGCAAACTCACTTATCGTGATAGAGTAGCAAGTGAAAGACTGGTGGGAGTGAACAGAAGCATGACAAACTGGACAAGTATGCCACACATTGACTGTTCAGTAGGGTGTATGGTCACCCAAGGCTGCCAAAACACACTGACAGTGATGGGGCATGGACAGGATCAGATTGTCCAGCAGTTCTTATGGAATCCTCTGCCATTCTTGCATAGGTCAACTTCTAGCTCAAGAACTGTTGTGGGAGGCATTGGACGGTTTGCCAAATGTCTTCTCAGTGCATCCTAAGCATGTTCAATGGGATTCAGGTCTGGATAATGTGAAGGCCAGTCCATGCGCTCGATTCCTGCCTCCTGAAGCATGTTGACAAGATGCGCACAGTGGGGTCTTGCATTATCGTCCATGAAAAGAAAGTTGTTTCCAACTGCTCCAGCATAGGGTACCACTATAGGGTGTAGGACCTTATCTCGATATCTGACAGCAGTCAGTGATCCATTTATGATGACGTGGAGGTCAGTATGACCACCAATGCTGATGCCAGCCCACACTATGATTCCACCACCACCAAAGGAGTCCCTTTCTCGCGTGAAACGTGGATTCTCCATGGATTCTCCCATGGATTTTCATGCGTAGGTTCTTGCATGAAACAGTTCTCCAGTGAACTGTTCATCATTCACGCCAGATCAGGACACGATGATTGTCAGGCTGAAGACTGAACCATGACTCATCAGAGAAGAGAACAGTTGACCACTCATCACCGGTCCAATGATGATGCTCATTAGCTCACCTTCTACAGGTTCTACAGTGTTCAGCAGATGATGGAATGCTTTCCATTGGTTGCCAGGCATACAGTCCAACACGATGAAGCCATTTTCATATTGTCTGGGTGCATATCTGTCGTCTAGTGGCAGCAAGAAACTGTCCCCACAGCTCTGTTGCAATGCTGCTCCTGTACCTTCTTGCCAATAAGGTCAATTAGTGGTCGTCTCTTGCTGTTGTGGCAGATAGGTGACCCTGTGCTGTGCCAGTCTCTTGAAAGCGATTTCACAGTCTGCTAATCACGCTTTGGGATGTTCCAAGTGCTGTTGCCACTGTCATCTGTGTTTGACCAGCTTCAAGACATCCTATGGCTCTCCAGGCCTCGCATTTGGGCAAATCATGTTGCAGGGGGACTGCAAGGGCTGGGAAAAATGCAGGATGTGCACTTTTGTGATCAGGGAACATGCAGATACTCCAGTACTTTAAGCATTTTATATAGTGCCTTTTCACCCATGACATAAAAGTTGGTTTTGCATCTCATTTGAATTATCAAACAACTTTCTTTGACTTGTCATTTGCATTTTTGATGTTCTTGTTTAATAAAAAAAATTCAAATGCTTCTTTTTTTGCTTCATATTCATTTTGAAATATACCCTAATTTTTGTGAGCAGTATATAAAACTGAAAAGTCACTCACTGACCCACTCACTCACTGACTCATCAACGCCCAGCCAAAACCACTGGGCCTAGAAGAGTGAAATTTGGGTAGGGTGTTCCTTCCATGATGGAGGCACCCACTAAGAACCAGTTTTCAGAAATTCCAACTAGAAGGGGGTGAAAAGAGGTGCAATGTGTGTTCCTTCTGTGACGGGAACACCCCCCAAGAACCAATTATTAGAAAATTAACCCCTGAGAGTCTGAAAAGGGTTGCAACAAAATTTCAGCCTATACTTAACATTGAAGATGGACTGATCAACATCCAGCGGAAGTACTGGGAGGGAGGGTGCTCAAAGGATGATGATGTGCACCTGGGAGGGTATTGTGCAAAGGGGGGGTTGATGAGAGTGGGGGTGGCATATGGGGGGAATATTACTCCCACAATGCGGGTACATTTTCGCTAGTACATTATAAACTGTATTGGATTATTGTATATTGTTAGATAGCTAAGGGCAAATTTGGAAATATATAATTTGGAAATATAAAAATGAGGAAATATATCCACCAGCGTAGTTTTTTTCCAAATTATACAAAATGCAACCAAATGTCCTTCACTGTATAATTCATTGCTACATCCCAGTCAAGTTTCAGTGTGTGGCCATAATTTTGTTTTAATATTGAAATGGAAATTAACATACAAATGTTAATGAGCCACAATAGGAGAACCCTGTTTTTACCACTTACCCCAATCTTCCTTCTTTAATGTCAAGAAATTGGAGATCCATGCTTCATTTTGCTTTTCTACTTTAAAATATTAAAATACATTTTAATGAATGCCCAGAGGACTTTTTTTGTTTTCCCTTTTGTTTCTGCCAAAACAACAGGCAGGCAATTTTTGTTGTCTAAAGGAGCTTACTTTTATGTGAGAATATCTGGGTCAAAATATTGTAGTCACATTTTCCTCTTTGGTTTACGGACTAGCAAAACAGTTACAAAACTGGACGATGCTAATATCACAGCAGAACACATAGTAAACATTCCCTTTTAGAGGATGTTTCCAGAAGTGAATATCTTTATTCATAATTTATTCATAAATTGCAGCTCTCTAAGAAACTGCTGGGATCACAAGTTCCCTGTGATCAGCAATCAGAATTCTTTAATTCAAATATAAGGTACAATATAACCAAAACTGAACATTTTTAAGTCACATTGGTTTCAATGGAAAAGCTTTAAATACATGGTTAAGTGCTGATCCAGTCCTCTCTTCCACCCACTGCCCAGAAGACAGCAGTCACACATGTGCCATATGATACATTGTGGTGGACAGAATGATGGAGGAACCAATAGTAAGGACATTCAGGGTGCAATCCAGAGTAACTATGGGGAGTCCTTGCTCCGGTGTAAGAACAATTTACTCTGGATTGCAATATGAATTTCCCATAGGTTTCCACTAAATGGTGCTGTAACTAAGTTGATGTAAACATCTCTTATATGCTCCCATAGTTACTCTGGATTGTAGGGTATGTCCTAGAAGTAAATCCCACTGTGTTCAGTGTGGTTTATTATCTAGGAACCATTAAATATTTAGCTGTAGCTGGATTGCAGCCATTGTTGGGTAATCCTTAAAGACACCAACAGGAAGATGTACCTCTTGTTGGCAACAGATGCTATCTCTGGATGTTCAGAATATTCGTTCAACAAATGTTAGCTTTTCTGCGCCTTTGGACATAAATGGCTTTATTGTATTGCTAATCCCATCTAGTTTGAGCTAAGCATTCCTGGAGGATTTGGAGTCACAAATATAGAAAACATAAGAAGCTGCAGATCTCCAGTTGCTGTAGACTGACAGAATACTGTAAAATTTGGAAAACAAAGAACTACAGGAGCTATGGCCAGACACTTCTGGCCACTTTTAAAATAAAAGAAGGAAGATACTAAAGAGACACTTGTTTCCTCCAAAGCCAGATGGAAAAATATGCACATTTCAAATTCCATTCTCGATTCTTTGGTTACTTAGAAATTCATGGCTTCCTTCCAAGCACTGGTCTTCATTTGTGTAAAATAGCCTGAACTGAAATGAAAGACCAATCTTTACAAAAGATGCAATGGTGTTCTATCAGATATGAATGTAGTCTTGACCACGTTTGTGGGCGACACAAACATATCATGTATCAGCTGTGCTGATCCTGCAAGTTGCTCCAAGTGTTCGAGCTGGACTGGATCCAATCTATTAGCTCTGGTTGTCTTTTGAGATAAAAATTTCCTGTATTTCAAAATAGCAGGAGCCAACAACAGGGGTCCCTTCATCCGTCCAGTCATTTAGAAAAAAAACAGAGCTTTGAGATATTGGTGAGTCTCCATCAACTTGCTGAGCCTCTCTGGATTAAACTTACATTTTGCCAGACATCTGTTGGCCTGGGAAGTAAGAAAATCAAATGGAAAAGGCCAAGATTATTGAATGCTATACAGAAAAATCTCTAAGAAGGGGAAGAGGAAACTTGCTTAAAAAAGAGTTGCTTTTAAGGCATTGAAAGTCCAATCCTAAGGGTACTGTGCCATGGTGGCAAGCAGTTCAGGATTTGTTTGTTATTCATTACCTGGAAGACTAACGGGTCATTATGTCTGGTCCAACCAAGAGATACATGGCAATTACTTTAGATTCAGGTGGTGGGGAATTCATGGGGGATTCATTTCTGGAACCCCAGAAGATACTAAAAAACTGTAGGTATAAAGTTCACATTTAGGCATCCTTTAAAGCCTTTAATGCTGCCAGAGCTGTGCTCTTTTTTTTCCTGGGGGGGGGGGGAGTGGAAAATCAATTCACTGATGTTAACATATGAATGAACATCATCTCGGAATTTGTCTCTGTCTCAGCTCTTAATTCAAACTGAAAAAAGAATTCAAAGATCTCTAGGCAGTCTCTTCTTTTTTCAGTGTAGAGTCATCACCCTCCAGACACATATCACATGCAAAAAATGGCAAACCTTATCAGCATCTTTATTTATACCTTACAATTGAACTTTGAGCACAATCCTATCCATGTCTACTCAGAACTAAGCCCCACTGTTTTCCATGGGTCTGACTCCCAGGAAAGTGTGTTTTGGATTGCAGCCTTTATTATATACAAGTCACAAAGCAGCTCAATAAACTAGGGAACTGAGGATTTATATGGACAAGTTACATTCTGCTATCTCCATCTGCAACTCTGCAAAAAAAGTTATTATGTTTTTCATTGGGAGAGCTTTAAATATCCCTTGACTATTTTTGCTGTTATCAACACTATTTTTTTCCTTACCCAAATGATCCAGTTTCCCATCAAATATACCAAATTAACCATGAGGATTTATATTAATTTTAGGATGCATTTATTTTCAAATGCATTTTTTAATTTTGTGTCACTATCCCCCTGCCCCCATTACATGTGATCATTTTCTGAATAAAGTTAGATATCCTAATCTCACAAACATTTCTTATGACATACTTATACAAATGCAAACCATAAATAGTGCTAACAAAGGCAAACAGTAGTGACATGAGACACAAGGGATTAATCGGTAGAAGTAAGATTTGGAGGATGATATATAGAGGGTACTGCACTGGCAATCCTCAATGGAGGTAGCCGGTGGAGGAAATGATTGGGCCTTTAGTGTAATACAGTAAAAACTTGGACTGAGAATGTTTTGGATTGATTGGAAAATTCAGTTTGATATACAAGTGTTTTGGATTACAAGCATGCTTCCGGAATGAATTATGCTCATAAACCAAGGTACCACTGTACATCTTTTTAGTGGTGTCAGTAGGATTTGCTTCACTCACAGTGGGAGGCCAGGATGGACCTCATCCCATGAAGTGGGTTGGGTAACAACCCAGGTGGTAAGCGATAATGCACCATTTCCCCACCTTCACTGACTTTTTTGCTACAACTTTTGATAGAAATACTTTAACAATCATTAAATTATGCATCAAATGATCTATAGCACAATGACATTATTTGAAAATAATTAAGAAAATTATTCTCTGATTTTCAGATTAGGTTAAAAAATAATGACCAGTACTGGTATCAGCACTCTGTGATGATGTCACGCGCTCCCCTAGCAATGGCTCTGCAACCTCCCATACAGCCAAGGGTAACGAGGTGCCAAAAAGCTATAGACAGTGAATGTCAATGAGGTTAAGATCTGAAACATTTTTTCCCTACCAAATTTATTTGGCACTTTCTTATTTAATTTATTTGGTTGATCTCTAGTTAAAACATCCTGTTTAAAAAGCCGTCTCTGAGTCTTCCCTCCAAGGCATTTTATTTGTATTTTGTTTTCTCGCATGTGTCTAGAAGTCCGTGATACATTTCAGCTGCAGAAATACTGCTTGGCATGTAATTATTTTTCTTTGCACCTGTTCAATCACATACATTTTTTCTCATCAGTGCAAGTTGTTTTACACAGTTTGGCTTAAAAGTATGGGTTTTGTCAATTAGCAGTTGAAATGTTTTGTCACTTCATTTAGTTTGCTACATCAGATGTGCTTGCGTTTCTCTCCCATGACTCTGTATCCTCCATCCGTTTGCTTCTACGATTTATTCTTTAAAAAACAAAAAAGAGGCTGATGTAGGAAAGTGAATTAAAGAAGAGAAATTGAAAATGCTGAATGCATAATTGTGTGTTTTAATTTTCAATTTCTAGAATAGATAATAACGATGTGATATGTGCAGTCATAACTATCAGGTTTTATGGAGACCAGATTACTTGCTTGCTTTATGTAGTTGCTTTCAGATTTACACAATTGTGGCAAGCAGGGAACAGACCCTTCACACATGATTAATACTGTTAAGGTAAATGTGCCCCCAGTAGGTTGCCTTGCTAATTATGGCTGTTTCTTAAGTGCACTGCTCATCCCCATTACAAGGCTGAAGAGTGAGTGCTGTCCAAAGACATCTCTATAGTCATATGGCCAGCATGAATGAGACCAACTTATTATTTGTAAGTTATAAATCAGCTAGAGTGGAGGAAATGGTGCACCCCGGATAGCACAAAAGTGTGAACCTAATGATTAGCAACAATTGGCAGCCAGACTACATTGAAGAATTGGCAGTTGGTGACAGTTGGCAGCCAGACATCAGTGTGGAATTCCTGGCTCTCAAAATATATGGCAATGGAACATTAACATCTGATTACCATAGATTCATGTATTTGACATACTGTAAATAAATAAATATAAATCAGCTTCCAGTCCAGTCCTAAAATCCCTGGCATCACAGTGTGCAGTGGCACCAAAATTATGCATCTCCTGCATCCATTGGGTAGGGAGGCCATTGTAGAGACTTTCACCCAAGGAAGGTCCCAGGCTACTTCCAATTTTGCTAGCTATTTTGCCACTACAGAGAAGAAAAACCCTATGGGGTTCATCTGGTTTCACCTCCTCTTGGCCTAGTCCCATCTCCATCCCACCCTTCCCACATTCTGTAACACCTTCCCTTTCCCCAAAAACTGCACTGTCTTCTTTACCAACACTGTCGTCTTGTCATCCTCCACCAGCACAGGGAACACCATTGACAGGTGCTGGCCCAACATGGGCACTACTTTCTCTGTGGGTGCTGTAAACATGCTTTATAACATGTTTGCGATACGCAGCGCTGTTAGTATAGACATACTGCCAAACACTTGAACCTTTAGGATTGGGCTATGTAATTTCCCCACACCTTAAAAAAGGAAAAGGTATAGCTCATTGGTACTCTGACATTTCAGCCCAGGACCCCCTTTCAAACTTAAAAATCTGTCTGGGGCCCCATGTCAAATTTACTGGGCTATGATGCCAGAGTTCCTCCATGTCTACTCAGAAGTAAGTCCCTTTGTGTTCAATGTGACTTACTCCCAGGAAAGCCCCAGTGCCAGATTCCAAGATGGCAGATCCCAATGTCTTGTGACTTCCCTGACTTGAGGTTGTGACCCCCCCCAAGAGAGTCCCAAACTGCACTTTGAATGCCATGGGTATATCTGGTTCATAAGAAGTGTAACATTGTGGACCTGACCCTAATTGTCTAAAATGGACTGGTTGGACAAGTATTATCCAACTGGCCCTATATTTCCCAATTTTTTACTTTTTTTTCTGGCTATTTATTTGCCCTCCCTGATTTCTGTTGTTGTATCCAGTTCCTTTGTATCCAGTTGTATCCTGATCTGCTCTGCTCTCCATCCATTTCCATTTTGAAATATAAATGTGCTTTGTTCCAGCATGTTCTTCTTAGTCCTGATCCACTGGGCACAGTACATTACATGTGTCCGTCTGCTTTCTCTCCAGCCCTAGTAATTCAAAGACCCTTAATATTCAGTCTGGGACAGAATCTGTCAACTGAATTTTGTGCCTTGCATGAACTTACTCACATGTGACAAATTCTGACACTAACTCAGAAACGTTCCATCATTGTCCTATTTACAGTCTGTGACAGCTATGAAAATATTTCATCTCAAATTTAGAATAGTGTTTGAGCTTGATTTAGTTCATTGAACCTACAATGAACAAAAGCAGCCACATGTGTCTAAAGAATGTAAAGAAAATGGGTGGGGTGCCACTGTGTCTGCACATACTCTTATTTTCAAATCAGAAAATCAAAGAGTTTGGAGGGACCATAAAGGTCATCCAGTCTGAATTATTTACCCATTTGAAATTTCTCTTGGATTGATTCTATTATTTTTATATTAATATTCTGAAAAAATCATATAATCTTCCTGGACTCTTTTAGAAAAAGGTTGACAAGGAATAACTAGGAAATAATAAGTACCGGTAAAATACAAGGTTGCACTCAGACACACAGTGATGCGTTATTAAGCTCATTGAAATCTAATGGTTTAAGGATGTTTAATGGTTGATTTGTGGGACCACTTTCTTTACTGAAATAATTTTGGAAACATTTGAAAACTTCAGAATGTACAAGATATTCCCACATTTTATCTCTGGGGCCCAAATAGGTAGTTTTGCAGATACATTTTTTCTGTGTGCACAAAACCTTTAGATTGTTAAAAAAAAAAGATCTGGCATATTCAGCTATCAATAAGATGCAAGCTGTTTAATGATCTAATGGGCTGGCAAACAAGAACAGTTCAAAGCACAAGACACTATGCCAAATTATCATTTGTAAGCACCTTTTGGTTGCACTTAGACTGGTTATTGTTCCCTAGTCCAAAGGGGCTGCGTCAGCTGCCAGAGCAAATGGAAGCAGCTTGCAACACTGCAGTACCTTATGCCAAGTAACTGGATAAAAAAAGAACTTAAAAGGAAGCCTGTGTGGAGCACTAGACACAGGCTGGGCAACTGGGTTTCATATCCTCACTCAACCATGACATTCACTGGCTAAGGGCACAATCCAGAGTAACTACAGGGAGTCCTTGCTCCAGTGTAAGAACAACTTACTGTGGATTCCAATATGAATTTCCCATAGGTTTTCACTAGGTGGTGCAGTAACTACGAGAGCACGTAATGTCTCTTATGTGCTCCCGTAGTTACTCTGGATTGTAGGGTAAGAGTGACAGCATGATCCTAATTTGCACTGGAACAGGCGCCTGCCTGCACTGTATCCAGTGTAGGTTTGAGGCTGCTGCTGCACTCCCACAAGACAAGGGGAAACATTTCAGTAGTATAAGAGTCCAATTGATGACATCCTAATCTAATTTTCATAATTGTATTAAGAGTGTATAAATTGCATAAAAATTTATAAACTTTTTTACATCCTGAAATGGTGTAATGCTTAGGGAGTGGGATTGAGTCCTGGAAGATCAGGGTTCAAATCTCCCTGAGCCATGAAACTTCCTGGGTTACCCTGAACCAGTCACACTCAACCTCACCCACCTCAAAGGGTTGTTGTGAGGACGAAAGGATTTAAAAAAACTTTTTAAGCTGTCTCGGGCATTTGCTTTGGCATGGGAAAGGTGGGGTATAAATCTCTTGAATGAATGAATGCATGATTGAATGAATGAATAAATGAATGAATGAATGAATGAATTTTAAAAAGTGGCTTCTTTTTAAAGCCACTTCTTTGTTTTAAGGCCATTTTTTAAAGCCACTGCTTTGACAGTACAGGCTGTCAAAGTGGGTTGAACAGGTTAAATAACAACAACAAAAGGCAAAGGCAAAAGGCAAAGTATTTTAGGATAGAGTGTTTCTGTGAGTTACCGGTAAATTGTAGATGAACTCAAGAGCTAGATGAAATCAAGAGTACCAGCCCAAGAAGCAATCTTTCCACGACTCTGTGGCTTTCTGGTCCCTGGAGGGTGATGATGTTCTCCAAGGATCTAGGCTTCCCTAAGTGCAGGGGGAAGAACACACAGCGTGACATATAAAGGGGGGTGGGTGACACCACTACTGGCAAAAAAATTTTAAATCATTGTATTTTTTTACTAATTCCATCATGTTATATGTCATTCAAAGAATAATGTCATGCAGAATGCAATGAAACAAACTGGGTTGAAATACCTCTATGTTTACTATCAACAGTTATAGCCAAAACCCAACAGGAACAGGGCAATGGGACATCACCATGTCCTCAACCAGGGCTTGTTGCCTTGTCCATTGCATGTGAAGAGGATGATGTGCTAACCTCCCACACCAGGTGACACAAACCCTATTCTTACCCTCCACTGCTTTCTCCTTGTCCTGGGATAGACACAGCTCAACTAGGCAGGAATAAGAAAGGAATGTCACACATCATAGCAAACAGCTGCGCCTGTAGTGGTGTCAGAATCCGGCACCAGCACAAGGGGATATTCACTGTCATTGCATAAGATCCCGACTGTTGTATCCTGTGAGCTGCTGCCCCAGGGCCATTTGTTAGCTCTGCTTGTCATGCTTTTGGTTCACATTATATGCATCCAGATTTCACAAGGGTCAAAATCCAAAGATGTGGTATGTACGTAGGAGGGGAAACCACAGGCACTGCCAGAGATTTTCTTGTTTTCTCTGCAACAATTTCCACTGTCAACAAGACCAGCCACTGTTCATTTTTTAAAAAGTCTTTGTCAATGCAATGAAAACAGGAGATGACGAGTAATGGACGAACAAACTTCCCTCAGCTTGTTTCAGAATTAGTTTGGTATTTATGAGCTTGCCAACTGAGCATTTCGGGGAAACACTTTTTCCCTTCCTGCTTTTCATATTGGCGCATGGTTGTTCTGTGCACAAGTGTATTATAATACTGTCTTCTGAGAATAGCTTGGTTTCAGCTAACCCACTGCACCAGCTAGTGTGGACAGTCATTTGGAAATCAAATGCGCCTTTACCCCCTCAAAAAGTGGTTTTCAAAATGGGGGTCGGTACGCACTTGGGATCACAACCATTTCAAGGGAGCACAAAAACTGGATGCCACCACCTTGGAATCTGCACTGGTTGCCGCCATTGGTTGCTGTCATTGGTTGCTCTCATGGGGCACTCAGGCTACAATCCATGCTTTCCTGGGAGTAAGACTCATTGAACACTGCAGGATTTACTTCATGACGTGGAGGAGCTCTGACATCACACTGATATCATTTCCCGTTTGATGTCACTTCCAACTATGACATCATTTTCAGGGGGGTCCCAAAAGGATTATCATTCTCAGAAACGTGTCCTGGACTTAAACATTTGAGGACTACTGCCCTAGAAGAAGAGGAAATTTTTTGATTTGGATGGGGGACAACAGCCAAATCAAATGTTTGGAAGAAACCATCATGTCAGTTGACACAAATACAGAATATAAGCAACAGGTTGTTCAGGCACATGTTTTGGTCATAGTGACTGTGGCAATTAATGACCTTTATCTAGAACAGAGGTGTCCAAACCTGAGCCCGGGGACCAGATGTGGCCCTCAGCGAACCTAAATGTAGCCCATGGGAGGACCCCTTTATCTGGCCCTTGGGCAAGCCTTGTAATTCTCTCTAATACAATCTTATATGTAAATTAATTTGAATTTAATCACATTTAAAAAGTAAATTAGTTTTCCTGCCCCAAGACAGTTTCAAAGAGATGGCATGGCCCTCCTGTCAAAAAGTTTGGACACCTCTGATCCAGGTGTCCAAAGGTGCCTGGGGAACAGATGCATCCCACAGCAAAACCATCAATCTGGTCTTTGGGCAAGCCTTGTAATCCTTCAGATCTGTCTCTAATACACTCTAACATGTAAATTTATGTAAATGTATTCAAACTTGAAATGTAAATCATTATTCTGGATCCCAACACATGTCAGAGAGTCTGCCGAAATGTTTGGACACTCCTGATTTAGTACCAGAGATTAAATTTAAAGAAGTTGTCCCATGTGCTGGGAATCTGAATGACTAAATTCCCTGACCTTGCATGCTCCAAATTTCATTTTACTTTTGGAGTTGAAGAACTTCAGCAAAACATGATCCATTCCCTGAGCTCTTCAGATCAAGTTTCAAGGAGAGGCAACATTGGAGGCAAACTTGGGCCCAAGTCAGAGGAAGGGCCTGCCAACCAAGAGATCCTAAAGCAAGGATTTCCTTACTATCCTGAGGAAACAGCTTTGCCTATAACAGGAACCTCACATTCCCTATGCCTATGTAACAACAGAAAAAACCAACAGGCCAGGAGATGTGGATGGAGTAGAAAAGCAGCCGTGTACCTGAAAAGTGTACCACCATGGGGAACTGGGCACACAATCCATGCCTGTCCCTAACCCAAGCTACCCTGCACCTTGCTTGTGTCCAGAGGGCATTTTGGGGAGGCCATGGCAAAACAAGAAATAATATTTTAAGTACTCGGAACACCCTCTGCAATCAGAACACAGCTTGCATTTCAAAGATGATTATTAAATCTAGAAATGTTTGCAGCCTGTGATTTAAAAAATACCATACAAAAAAAGTAAGTCGAGTCTAATGCAGACTAATGGAGGCTGTTGGGCTTTGGCCTGATCCTATTTCCATTGAAATGAATGGAAACATTTTCCATAGATTTCAATGGGATAAAGATACAGGCTTGCTGTTAATATAAGGCTATTGTATTACAAGGCCTGATGTCTTTCTCTGTGACTTCCATTAACAAGGTATTATGAATCACAGTCAGAAGGATGCTTACCATCATGTTTTCCAGCATTCACCCTTCCACTCGTTCATATGCTCACGATATACTGTGGTAGGTGGAAAAATACGTTTGCTAACTGACCGGCTCTGGATCAGATTCACTATTGAAGAGTGACAGAGTTTCTGCACCCGCATGTGCACAAATGGCCGTGTAATGGTTTACATCTGGTTTTTCCAGAGACTTTATTTCCTCATCCTCAAATATGCATGTACAGGCAGGCATATGCCTCTGATAGCATATAGCACAAATATAAAAACACAATTTTCTAGATAAAGCAGTCTGTGATCTTGTGCATGCTCTCTCATCTATGTGCGTGTGCACACGCACACGTGCATGAGTCTCCCATAAAGTAAAGTAATTCCTGTAATTGTAAGATCAGGAGCAGATTGTAGACATATTTTCCAAATTTCTTTATTTCCCAAATCTTTATCATTGTTGCAAATAATGATCAGTGACAATGGAGACATGCTTTTTGAAGTCTGTGGAATGTATCCAGTGCAGCTTGACTCGAATGAGTCACTAGTCTCTGCCCCCACAATTCAACTTTGTACAAGTCCTAACGGGCTGACTTTATGTGTTGCCCAGAGCATTTTCAGAAAGAGTCATGAGTCATTCCCTTTAAAAAGACAGCTCCATGGGGAAAAAAATCATCGCTGTTGCTGGGGTTTATGTGTTTCAGAAATCTCTTTAAACATTCCCCGTGTTGTCCCATCTATTAATTAGGTGTGATGAGGTTGGAGGAATTGCATGAGAACAGGGACAGAAGCAGAAAGGTCACATTCAGCAGCTGCAAGACTTACCAGGATGACCCAATCCTTTGCAGCTCTACTCAGTAATTGCATTGCAGCTGGTCATTCAATGAAGCTTCTTCCTCCCAAATAAAAACAGTAGCATGGATAGAGATTTTGCAGACAGCTGACCTCGGCTTGCAAAGTTGCAAATGTTTCCCCTCCCCTTACGTGCCTCCCAGAGCAAGGTGGCGTGTGAGCCAGTACTGCCCTTTGTTGTTCATGGAGCAGCACTACAGCCAGCCACCTACTTACACCAAGGAGACTCTCCATACACTCACTTTCTTGGGTGTCAGGATAGCCTCCTCAGTTGGAAGCAGGTGGGACAGCTATGGTATTTTTCCATGGACTACAATAGGGTAGTTTTGCTTTACCCGCTACCCCCATTGGATGTTCCTTCTTTAATACCATTCCAGTCAAATAGTAGTGAAGCCCTGTGAAATGTGTAGTGCTTTGCAAGTTGAGGTAAGGCTCCCTGCAAAACAATGATTTGCATCCCCTCTAGCTATGATACTGGAGACCACAGGTGCCAAAGCACAATCCCTACGAACCTCATCTTCCTTTCCACAGGATTTTCTAGACAATTCTAAGGCAAGAATCCGATTGAGCTCCTCCTGCCCTATTTCATCCAAAGAAAATATCTGTCTGTCCATCCTTCGTCCAATGAACTTCAGTTCTTATCAGACAGGGGCAAGAGGGCCTGCTTCCATCTCAACCCCCCTCGCACTCAATCCATTGTGTTCAATGGGTCTGTCTCCCAGGAAAATGTCGTTAGGATTGCAGCCATGGTCTCAGACTCAAGTCAATGGCCAAAGTACTGGTGCAGGTGGTTCTAGTGTACAAAAGTCAGCAAAAACATGATTTTCTGCAACTCAGATTCAAGACACCTGACTCAGGCTCCCATCCCATTATTCAAATTGGGGTTTGGGACATTATACAAAAGTTTCCTTTTGTGAAAAAATCTGTTTTTCTTTTTTCCTCTCCCAATTCCACTCCGTTCTACAAGAACTAAAAGGATTGTGGTCTATAAAATGGAATTCACTGAGTTCACACTTTGTACATGGGAGAATGCAAGTTAGCACCACGCAGTTTGCATTCTGAACTTGCTCATCTGTGGACTTCATACATTTGTTTGCATTAGACACCGGCTCTTTGAAGTCAAATGATGTGATTTATTCTGAATGGCTTTCAAGAAGATTTTCTTTGTGAAGAGATTCCAGATTCACAAGCACGCAAGGCAGAATCACATCCTTTCCTTGTGTTCTTCAAAAGGGCTTATGGTTTGTTTGGTTTTATTTCCATATTTAAATATTAACATATACAATTCATATGGAATGACATAGCTTGTCTCCCTGCCTTCACTCAAACCAAGCAGCCAAACACTATGCATGCCCCACTCCTTCCTTGCCAACAGAGGTTGGAACTATATATTGTGGCTAGCAGTCAGTTAAGCTCTTCTCAGCTGAGTGTTCTCCCTCTCTTATTCCTAATATTCCCCTAACATTCCTGTTCCCACATATACATGTTTTAAAAAGTGTTTTTGCACCCCAGAGTTTGCCAATAAGTTGGACATTCCCGGACTTTACCGGGAATGGGGCACTTACAACAGGCATCTGGGGTAAGAACCCCATAACCAGCATTTTTAGTGCTTTTGCACTTTAAAATTTTTTAATTTGGTGGGCCTCAATTTGTGGCACAGCCACTAAGGGACAGAGGTGGGACCTCATGCGCTCCTCACTGAAACAGCAAGCCCTGCCCCTTCCTTTTTTTTGCAGGCATGCGGTGCCGTGTCCCTGGGAGAGGATCATGCCTGCTTTGAGCCACTTTCATTTGTTTGGGTGCTGAAAACAGGCATTGAGGAGACTGGCATCCCTGGGTAAGGATCATCTCTGCTTTGAGCCACTTCACATGTGCATTGTTGGTGAAAATAGGACTTGCAAAGAGGTTTTCAATTAAAAAAGAAATAATATAGTGTTAAAATTAAGTACAGGAAAGAAAAAAGGGTGTTTTTAGCTTTTATTTTAACAGCAGTGTGATGAGTCAGCAGTGTGATGTGTCTGCAAAGAAGGCAAATGCCATTTTAGGCTGCATTAAGAAGTCTGTAGCTTCCAAGTCGCGAGAAATTCTGGTTCCTCTTTATTCAGCATTGGTCAGACCTCACCTTGAGTACTGTGTTCAGTTCTGGGCACCTCACTTTAAGAAAGATGCAGCCAAACTGGAGCAAGTCCAGAGGAGAGCGACAAGAATGATCAGTGGGATGGAAGGGAAGCCCTACCAGGAAAGGTTGGGGGAACTTGGGATGTTCAGCCTGGAGAAGAGGAGGCTGAGAGGAGACATGATTGCCCTCTTCAGATACTTGAAGGGCTGTCATAGGGAGGAAGGGGCTCATTTGTTCATAGCTGCTTCTGGAAGCAGAACTAGAACCAATGGGTACAAACTGCAAGAGAGGAAATTCCGGTGGGATATCTGGAAAAAATTCCTGACGGTGAGGGCGGTTCGGCAGTGGAACAGATTGCCAAGGGAGGTGGTGGACTCTCCTTCACTAGAGATCTTCAAGCAGAGGCTCGATGAGCACCTGTCGGGGATGCTCTAGGGGGATTTCCTGCCGCAGGCAGGGAGTTGGACTAGATGACCTACTAGGTCCCTTCCAACTCTATGATTCTATGATTCTATTTATTCTATGTCGTACATTTCGCATACATTTTTGGGTGTCCTACATTTTTAATGTGTCAGGAATTTTTGCATGGATGTCAGGAATTTTGGGGGACCTTGTCCTCTTTTTAGGTTCAGTCATCTGGTCACCCTGTCTGCACCTCTCTAGCTAACTCCACCAGAGCTTTTCAAAATGGTAGGCAGGCACTTATTTTCCCAAGTGTTCAGTATAAGACTTCTGCAAATTTGATTGATTGATATCCCATCTTTCATCCTAAAAGGATACCCAAGGCTGCTGTAAGGGTACAATGATTTTCTTTATCCTTCAGTCAGCTTCCATTACATAGGGCACAATCCAGAGCAAGTTCAGCCTGCTCTGCCCTAACTGCTTTCTCCTAACTATTCTGTATCCAGAGCAGAAAGTTATGCTGCATCCAGAGAGTCAGGAAGCCTGGGCTGCCCTAACTGCTCCATAGTATGTTAAGTAATTGACACATGGGGAGGACTTGCTCCTGAGGAGACACCCCTCAGATCACACTGAACAAGGAACAGATGTGGTGCCTACAGTGGTGACACGACTCTGCACATCACCCGGTGCGGAAGTCTGTGCGTCACCCCTGGGATGCGCGCACCCCCCTACCTGGAGTGCGCAGTCACCAAAGTTGGCGCCTGCACAGTTGTTTCTGAAGCCAACTGGCTTCAGAAAGAGTACTGCACAGGCACCATCTCTGACGCCTGCACAGTACTTTTCTGAAGACTTTCGGCTTCAGAGGAGACTGTGCAGGCGTCAGAGTTGGTGCCTGTGCAGTACTCTTTCTGAAGCCATTCGGCTGCCGCTCCGCCTCCTGAGTGAAGCCGAATGGCCTTCCTCCACTCTAAGGAAGTCTCCTCTGAAGCTGTTCGGCATGCTCAGTGTGTTTCTGCGCAGTGCACCTCAGCTGGCCATTCAGGCCAGCTCCGAGGACAAGCGGCAGCTTCTGGCTGCTGCTCCGCCTTGGAGCAGGCCTGAATGGGCATGCTGATGCCCGGGGCCTGCCAAAGGACAATCAAACTTCTCCGGCGCATCACCCCATACGGAGTGCATCACCCAATGCAGGCCGCACCAGTCTAGTGACGCCACTGGGTGCCTTCCTTATAAGGAGTCCCTGAAGAGATGCCAGTACATTCTACAGTGAATACAAGGGGCTTCTTGGAGTGGCCTGCTGTATCCTGAGGTTTGTGGACAGCCGTAGTTTGTTCCATATCCTGAGGTTGAGAGGCAGGGGTTGCACCTAGGATGGCCAAGAACTCAGATTTTTGGTCGACACTACCATTCTTACTCGGGCCTTATCATGGACCCCTATGGGTCTACTCATTACTATATCTGCTCCTGAGGTGGTATATCTCTGAGGAGCTGGAAGAGGGCGTTTCTGCCTTGAAAACAGGCTCTGGATACAGAGAAACTGCTCTGCCCTAAGCAATGCTAAACATGCCCTCAACATGCCTCTCCTGAACTGCCTAGGGCAGAGCAGTTAGGGCAGAGCAGGTCCACCTCTCTTAGGGCATCCTGTGTTGCCTTGCTCTGCCCTAAGCCTCTTCCAGAGTAACTGGGCTGGAGCGTCTTGCAGTTGCTCCACCCTAGTGATAGATAGGGCAACCCAAGGGCTCTAATGTGGACAAATTAGTTGCTCTGGATTGTGCTGTTAGGCTGCAATCCTAACCACACTTTCCTGGGAGTAAGTAGTTACTTTCTAGTAGACATGCTAAGGATTGCACTGATAGGTAGATAGTTCAAAAGTATATACATATCCACAAACAACTTTACTGATCACTGATCAGCTAAAAATCTGAAAGCACATAAACAGCTCTGCTATTTTCAACCTTTTAAAGGAGAGATCTCAATGCAAATGTGAATGTAAATTACAAAATGCAAATGGGATAATGGGTTTTGGATGTCTATTGGGTTTTAGACCTTGGAAAGCATTTGATATATGTGGTTCAGAGTATATCTGTTATTGCATCTGTTAATATTTTAAGAGTTTTCAAGTTTGTTAAAATCAACTTCTGCTCTGAGAAAATGCGGTTGCTTCATCAATACTGAATTTTGCTTCTGAGGGAATCAAGCCATGTTTTCTGTTCTACATCATGGTGCTACAATCAAACTGTTTCGAACTATTGGCATACATGAAGCAGAGTTTGGCCCAATATGTCACATTCAATAATTTAATATTATGATGATGGCATTGGTTGGAACTGTCAAGCAAAACAACAAAAACAGAGATTAGAAACAGCATGTACAAATTAGAAAACATCAATAGCAACCGCTAGGATTTCTCTGGATCCATTTTTATTAAGGAAACAAGCCATAAAGCATCTAATTTGGGGAAATCAACAGAAAATATTGCCAACACAATTGTCATGAGGTTATTGCTAATGCAGTTACCGTACTCTACTAACACTATAGCTCAGTGGTTTTCAAGCTGCCCGTCCCATAAAACCTTGAAAGCTTATCAAACATTATTTAACACGATCAGTGAATATTGCTGAGATCCATGGTAAACAGGGTTGCTAAAAAGCCGGAAACTGCCGGATAGGTCCGGGTGCGCCCTAGGGACCATATGGGGAAGAGCAGGAGTGTCTGGAAGCCCTGCAGTCTGCAGGAGGCTCTTGGGGGAAGGCGAGAGAAGGCACTCCTCAGGGGGCCAGAAGCCCTGGCAGAGCGGGGAGGTAGTCGTGGGGGGGGCTCCTGGTGCTCCCTCTGCTGCCC
Source organism: Cryptoblepharus egeriae (assembly GCA_030015325.1). Lineage (NCBI taxonomy): Eukaryota > Metazoa > Chordata > Lepidosauria > Squamata > Scincidae > Cryptoblepharus > Cryptoblepharus egeriae. The sequence continues at coordinate 53,448,881 of JAREYC010000007.1, read as the reverse complement.
CTTCTTTCCTGGGCTCCTGTGAGTGAGTTGGGGTGAAGGGCTCTCCCCTTCCAGCCCTCCCTCCCTCAGTGAGGCTTCACTCCAAGAAGGCACTTAATAGCTTTTTTAAGTTGTTAAACGGACTCATTTACATCTTAAAAGTTGGCTGCTGAGGCTTCTTGAAGCGGTGCAAGCTTGCCTTGGAAGCTTCGGTGAGGGAGGTCTGGAAGGGAAGAGCCCTTCCCCCCTACTCACAATGCCCCCAGGAGCCTAGGAAAGAAGGGACAGCCAATCTTGGGGAGCAGAGCAGAGAGAGCCCCCAAGACAACCTCCCCACTCTGCCATGGCTTCTAGCCCCCTGAGAAGCACCTTCCCCACCTTCACCAGAAACTTGGTTTGTGTGTGTGAGGGTGAGAGTGCATGGTGTCTCTGTGTGTGAGAGTCCATGATGTGTGTGTGTGTGTGTTGTGTGTGTATGTGTGTGCGTGCGAGAGAGAGAGTGCTTTGAGCCACTTTCATGTATTTGGGTCTTGGGAACATGTATTGGGGGACTAGAGTATCTGGGGGATCATGTCTGCTTTGAGTCATTCATATGTACTATGCTTGGTTGGTGGAAACAGGTCTTGCAAAGAGGTTTTCAATTTAAAAATAAGTAATATAATGTTGAAATTAAGTATAGGAAAGCAATACGAGTGTTTTTAGCTTTTTAAAAACATGTCCTACATTTGTCCTACATTTTTGGGTATCCTACATTTTTTAACATGTCAGGAATTTTTGCTCAGACATCAGGAATTTTGGGGGACCTTGTCCTCTTTTTCAGATTTGGCATCTGAAATCCTTCCTTTTACATGTATCCTAAAGCTTCAATCCTAACCTTCACTTAGGCCAGCATAAGCCCAGCATAAATCCGGTTCTGTCCTGGATGTATCACAAAAATGCTATAAGCCACTTCTTCCCCACTCATGGAAAGGGTTAGGCCAGTGCACAGACATACACCAACATCCCCACATACATTAGGATAGCCATAATTTGTTCCATAGGGTTGGCATAATTGGCACAAAATCAGGACTGGATCCTCTGTCCCATTTGCCAGTATGTGAACACAATCCCCAGAAATCGGGATTGACCCTGTTTTGGGGGACACATGGCAACCCTATCCCCACACCATCATGGGAAGATTTGCCAGGTGAGTTAGGCTGGCCTATATTGGTTAGGATTGCACCTTTACATTATACATGATTTATGCATCATAAAATCATAAGGAAATCCCTGCTGATTAGGCCAAAAGTCCAACCAGTCAAGCATTCTTTTTCCCACAGAGGTTTTCCAGTTGCCTTTGAGATGCTCATAAGTTGGAGAGACGGTATGCAGGTTCTCCCTTATCTTTGACTATGATTTTAGCACACAGAAATAGAGAGTTTGTTTTACTGTATTTTTTTAAACTTAATAACGTCTATGCAAACCTACTGATATACATTTTCTTATTAAAAAGAGGCTTTGACAAGCTTTGTTATGGATAGTTAGAAGAGGGGGTAGGGAACACATTTTACACATAAAACAATAGCAGGGGTTATTCTATTTTTGTTGCATTCTGCATAATTTAAATGTTGTTGATTTTATGTTACATTCATACATAATAACTCACAAACCAAGTTACCTGTGATTCCTAAATAAGTCACTTGAAGCTGTAGCTGATGTGGTGTATTCATGCATCTGGCTGAATTACTTCTTCAAGACTTTTATTTCATTTAAACACAGATGGGAGTAGGGTGGAGGCATTATAATATTTCCTGAGTAAATTACACAGATCCTATTCAAATAATAGCTTTATCACACCAGGGGAAAAAAATGATATTTAGAAAGACGGACATTCTTTGTGCTTCTGTAAAATCACTTAGATGCTGCCATAAAATGTATTAATGCTGCAGATTTTAAAAATCTTTTTTTTATTTAGTTCATTATTTCTTCCATAAAAGCAATTCAACGGGCGCTTTAAGGAAATAAGGAATGATTTTAGCTGGGTTCATTAAACTAATAGTTTGAATCTTGGTCAATAAGAACATCAAACCAGATGATGGATGTCTCCTCTTTGATGAAGGCAGCTGCTGGGAAGATGAAAAAAAGGAATTATTAAAACTGTTCCCCCCACCCCACATTCCTAACAGGTTAGATAAATGAAGAACAGTTAGGAAAGAATGAGCTATTTCACCTTTACCTTCTCCACCCAAGTGTCTACTAGACAAAATTATATCGTAACATTCTTCTGTGAATGCTAATCTTCCAGTTACCTTCCTCTAGGACAATCTACATAATTCTGAAAATATTGCAGGGAAAAAATGTGTGGGGAAAAAATTAATGAATTCCAATTAACATTGTGAAGGTTGGACAGCTGTTATTTTAGGTTTGGGGTGCTCCATTTTATACAGAACCTCCAGGGAAGAATGGAATGTTTATGTGCACATTCTTTACCAATGAGAGACGTTCTGCAAAGAGATACCAGTAAAGGCATGTAAATATGACCGTTAAAGATTCTGGCAGTAGACGCAAGATTCTATTATTGCAATCCCCAGGAAACATTTATTTTACAACCATAGGCTCATGGAGAAAGGAGGAGAGGAAGGGATGTTGACAGGAAGATCATGATCTCCTTGAAGTCAGTATGAATTTGGCCACAACCTTTCATGGGAATTCCAAAATCACACATTTGAACGCTAGACCAATTTATTCTTCTAATGCATGAAAATGATAGCCCAAATAGCTGCAACTGGCAAGAACATTAAAATGTGATTTCTGAAGGAGCCAGAAATTATGTCCTTTTAAAAGAATGTGTATCACACCTGAGGAAAAAAAATTCAAGTTAATATGGAAGTTTAAAAAATGCCTTTCTCTAGTGAGCACAGTTCAAATGCATAGTAATAACTACTGTGGAATTTCCCTAAACTGAATCTGAAATGTGGGGTTTTGAAGAAATTATTGTGGATAATAATAAAATTGACACTAATAAAAATGTAATAGATTTTTATTTGAAGTCTGTCCTCTTAGAGTGCAATCCTATCTCTGTTTACTCAGAAGTTAGTCCCAATATATTCAATGGGGCTTACTCCCAGAAAAGTCTGTTTAGAATTGTAGACTTTATTGACAAAAAATAATCCCTTATTTTCTGGAGATGATGGTGATTAGCAGAGACTAAAAAGCAGGCCTCCGTCAGTCTTGAAAGACTATGGTATCGTGCTTGGCTCTGCATACGCTGCATGCGAAGCATGAAAGCCTGGGTTAGATTGTTATGGAGGACAGGCTGTTACCCAAGCAGCAAATCCCCCCTCTCCACGCCACTGAATTAGTCCAATGGAAAGGCAGAGCCAGTACGATTGGATCCAGATGGTGTCGCAGAGCTGGGCTAAGGACAAGAGCTCACCCTGTCTTGTGGGGTCGACCCGGGTCTCGAACCCTGGCCTGCTGGTTAACAGGCACTGTGTCTTAACCATTCGCACCACGCATGTCTGTACTATCTAGCAGAAACTAGCAGATAGCAGAGATACTAGAACTCTGTACTAGATAGCAGAGACTATCTAGACAAGAAATACTGATTTATATGGTTTGTTCTTTGCATGTTATCTTTGCTTGCAAATACTATGTGCTGTGGGAGCTAGATACATATTGATGTACAGGAAAATAAATTTACTGTATTTCCCGGCTTATTACACGCACCAGACCATAAGACACACCACAATGTTTAGCAGAGCAAAGCAAGAAAAAATATTATGAACCGAATGGTGTACTAATATATTTAATAAAATATAGCAGAATAATATTTCAACTATGTAAAGTCAACAGTGATGGAAGAGAGATTTTAAGGTTCAAGCACTTTTCTAATTTTCTTGAACCCCCAAGAACTCATCATTTTCAAGTTCTAACAAACCAAATTCTATGCATTTGCAACCTCTACCAACCAAATTCTGTGCATTTGCCAGTCCTTGCAAACCAAATTCTGTGCATTTGCAAGCCTCAATTCCAAGCCTCCCCCACCCCTGGAAAGAACTGCAGCCCTAGGAACCAGATCCTGTGCATGTCTACTCAAGTGCAAGCCTCCCCCAACCCTGGAAAGTATGCATAGGATTGCAGCGCACTGACCTCTCTCTCCTGGGCTGCTTCCTCCTTCCCTCTTCCCACCAGTGCCCCCTTGTTTTTGCCTGCCTGCCTCCATGCTCTGCTATCCCCCCCCCCACTTTGGGGAATAAAAAAGTCAGTCTTATAAGCCAGCAAATATGGTACTGTATATGTTTGTGGTACTTAAGACTTGCCCTCATGTTTCATTTGTTATTTTTCTGATAGATTGCACATTCAGTTTGGTACCAATTTATTTTATGATTCCCATTTGTTTGGTGTCTCTTCCCTTCACCCATTGCTCTTTTTTCTTTAGTTTTTGTCCCCACTATCATCTATATATGTGGCAGAATTTGCTCTGTGTGGTGGCCTCTGGTGGCCACCATTTTATTTTCTCACATTACCCCAAGGGAATGCTGCATCTGTAAACAGAATGGCTGCCATAAGGCATATAAAACAGAATTCAGTCTTCAAAATCAATAGCCATGATGAATGTAGTACTCAGTTAGGAATCTGCATGCCAAAAAAGGGCTTACATATTAAAAAAAAAAAAAAAGCAGGCCTCCATCAGTCTTGGAAGACTATGGTATCGTGCTCGGCGCTGCATACACTGCATGCGAAGCACGAAAGCCTGGGTTAGATTGTTACGGAGGATAGGCTGTTACCCAAGCAGCAAATCCCCCCTCTCCACGCCACTGAATTAGTCCAATGGAAAAGCAGAGCTGATACAATTGGATCCAGCTGGCGTCACAGAGCTGGGCCAAGGACAGGAGCTCACCCTGTCTTGTGGGGCCGACCCAGGTCTCGAACCCTGGCCTGCTGGTCAACAGGCACAGTGTCTTAGCCTCTTGCGCCACCCACAGCCACTTACATATTATGCACCACAGAACAGCAGCACATGGCACATCCTTGTGAAATGGAAGTGTACGATACTTGCAAGAACATGGAAGGATCTACTATTCAAGAAAATTCCACAAGGAATACCCAGCTTTAGGAATACTTAAAACAGTTTCTAAGAAGTATATCCAACTGAGATAATGTACAGGCATTGCCTAATTTTCCATGAAGAAAAGAGAACTCTATGAATCTGTGAATAATTGGGTGGATTCATCAGGCATCTGTTATTCCAGCAACATCAAGCATTTTCTAATTGCCACAGTATACTTGTAAGTTGCACAGTAATTGAAGTGGTGCAACTGTAGCCAACTGCAGAGGTGCTGCCATGGGATCGTGCGATAAGAACATCATGCTCAGTAACGCACTGCGTAAGTGGCCCCTCCTCTTCCACATTGGATCTGTTAGAGCATCATCATCATCACTGCCCTGAAAGGTGGCAATGCCAAGGAGAGGGGGCTGCCTACATGGTGCTTTGCAGAGACCCATCATACATACCAATGTATTCTGGGGTGACAACAGAGGAGAAAGAAACCAGGAAGATAATCTTTAAAGCTATTTTTCCACTGATTTGGTATCCAGTAAATTTTTCTAACCAACTGGGAGGTCTAGAACGAAACCCTCATGGATAATGGAGCACAAGATTTAAATGATTTTCCCCAGATCAGCCATAAGTTCCCAACATCCCAGTCTTCAGCATTCTACTAGTCATACAAGAAATTTTGCTTTCTATGGCAAAAGCTGAAAAAGTTTGGTGACCAGAACCATGTTTAAATATACATGATCATCTGAAACTTATAAATACGTTTATAAATTCATCTTTTGGGGGGAGGGATTCCCAAAACTGCAAAATTCTTTGCTAGAGTTTGTTCCATATGCATTTTGGCCCTTCTTATTCTCTAGGCTACATTTAGAGATCAGTGAAATGAAAGTAAAGGAATCTTTTTCTCTCTCTTTCTCTAATCTACAACACATATTTGAATAACAATGCATCCCCTTTTCCAAGATTTTGTTTGATCTATTTTTCTTTCCAAGCCCTGTGTTAATTTAACTGAGCCCTTTTCTCTTTCTGCCAAGCTGTGGATTGTCTTTTATAATTATGTAGCTCCACTTTCTGAATTATAAAGCAATTACAGTATTTTACTACTTAAAGAAACCATATATACTTCCTGTTTGGAAGGTAAAGTCTTTGCATGCTTCCTTCAGGGAAAAAAGAGAGGACTAAGGCAGGCATAATAAAAAATAAGGTAATACATGGCAATTATATAGTGTGATATATCTTCAAAGCACTGTGTAAGCTTTTAATAATTTAAAATGCTGGTGAAATGGCTCGTTGCAAATTAATTATCCATTACATTTCCATCTTTTTTCTGTTTCCAAGTTATGTGGGAATCAGTCCCATTTTGTACAAATAGATTCTGTGTTTAAAAGTATTGTATCACTGGCTTGATTTGCCAAATATATTATCTAAGCAATTTTCAGCCTACACCCTCTGTGTAACTAATAATTCTGACAGTTTAAAGTTTGTTACTCATTGTTGCTGCCTATGACACATATTTCTGGTCCTTTATTGATTGGGCAAAACCTAAGAACAATGAAATACAAACGATAAATATCAAGCACAAAAGGCAACTGTTGCTATCCATGAATATTCTTCCATGACTGAAGCAACGTAGCTCAGAGAAGCCAATTCTGTGGATGGCCACAGCTAAAGCCTTGATCTTTTGCTTGGTTTGATGTGAAGCAGCCCATAGAGAGGTCCCCTGTGACCCAAACCAGCCAAAAGCCATCGGCTTCCGTACAAAGATCTCTGAAAATCAATCATGACGGATTTCTGGTTTTTCATCCCACTTCACCAGAATTTAAAAAGGGACAGTGTAGCATAGTAGTTCATCTATTGGACTAGGCCTTTATATACATTGGGTGATTCTCTAGGGCAGTGGTTCTCAATCTTCCTAACGCTGTGACCCCTTTATAAGTTCCTTGTGTTGTGGGGACCCCCAACCATAAAATTATTTTTGTTGCTACTTTATAACTGTAATTTTGCTACTGTTATGAATCATAATGTAAATATCTGATATGCAGGATGTATTTTCATTGTTACAAATGAAATGTGTGTTCTATGCACACGTTGAACACAATGGGATTTATTTCAGAGTAGGTATGCATATGATTGGGCCCTGAGGCTGCAATCCTATCCACATTTACATGGGAGTAAAGGCCCCCTGACTATAATGGGATTTATTTCAGAGTAGGCATGCATAGGATCGGGCCCTGAGACTGCAATTCTATCCACATTTACATGGGAGTAAAGGCTCCCCTGACTGTAATGGGATTTATTTCAGAATAGGTATGGATAGGATTGGGCCCTGAGGCTGTTAGTCAGCCCCAGTGTGCGCACAGCTACAGCTGGAGGTCTGGCAAGACTGACCTGGCCCCCTGCAACAGGGGTCTTTAGGCGACCCCCAGGAAAGCTCTAGGAGACCCCCAAAGAGGTCCCAACCCTCGCTTTGAGAAACACTGCTCTAGGGGATGTTACCTAAGCTCATTAGAAGGTTGGTGTAAAAGTTTCAATTATCTTCTGAAACTGAGTACATTCTTCCACTGATCCCTTCTTTGAAATTAGGTGGGAATAAGTTATACTGGACTCAATAGGGCTTACTTCTGTAGATATGCAAAGGATTGTCCTGCAATAGTCTATTTCCTAAGCCACTCCGAAAGGAATTTATGGCTCTCTTACTACCTCTCTTACTATTTCTACCTCTCTTACTATTAAGTAAGAATATAAGAATGTAAGAAGAACCTCCACTGGATCAGGCCAAAGGCTCATCTAGTCCAGCTTCCAATAGCCCCAGCAGCCCAATAGATGCTTCAGGGAGCACATATGACACCTGCATCCAGGTGCCCCCCTGCATCTGGCATTTTGAGATTGTCCACATCTACACACATCCTTCATGGCTTGTAGCCTGTGATGGCCCTTTCCCCTAGGAATTTATCCAAGCCCTTCTTAAAGGCATTAACAGTAGATGCCATCACCACATTCTGTGGCAGGGAGTTCCACAGAACAGTTAAAAAGTATATATAGCACACAGCTTCTGGTCTGCTGACCTTGCGCCCTCTATCTTCTTGGAAGAAACATTTGTATACCCTTGTAGATTTTAGGAATCTGCCCAGGTTGGTCCTCACCAGCCATCCTGCAATATCCCCAACAATTGGTAGTCTATGCCACGGCCTGACTGGGCCTGCCACAGAGTGGTCCATGCATAGTGTTCCTCATGGAATAGCAACACAGTCACTACTGGGCCCTTTGGGGCAATGCCATCCAGTGAACATGATAATCACTGCCCAATGCAGCAACCTTTCCCAAGCACACTGTGAGATGAGCCAATGATGTGGGCACACAATCACAGCCACAGCCTCAGTGACCTTCCTGCAGAGATGTAACCACAGTTTCAGCTTTACTTAGACAATACATTGGCCTTTGCCTCAGCTGGATGTCTTTTTTCTGTATCCAAGGAACTTATGTGTTGCTATTAATCATTTGTTTACAGGAAATCAACTACTGTACTCAACATTTGTATGGACTAAAACGCTTTCCATGTGCAGTCAATTACAACCAGGATCAAAGCTGTTCCTTCTTTTAAAAGTATTATATTTAAATGCAAGTGCAGTATATTTTTCTGTCTGTTGGGAATGAAATTGGTGGTTTGTGTCACGTTGCCATGCATATGCATCTTGGTTGGTTTCTGTTAGTATTTACTTTTATTCTTTTTTAATGCAGAGAGCCAAATTTACAATGAGCTGACTCTCATGCAAAATTTATAATCCATCACTGAATACAAATTAGTGTATATGGCATACAGATGTTATTACTTTAGCAATTGATCTGGAGCAGGGTGACCAGATGCCCAAACCCCAAAAGGAGGACAAGGTCTTGGATTCCTCTCAGCCTGGCTTTTCTGGTGGACAGTGACACATTTGTCCACTCAGGAGTAAAGCCGCAATATTGGGCTCCCAGAGAGCTCAATGCATATTTTTTATTTTTAGGTTTTTGGCCATAATGTTTGATAGGAAGGAGATATTTCAAAACCAATTTTTGCATTGGATTCTGCTCTTCAATACAAATCTAATGACATATGGCATGATGGGGTTCTGCACATCATTGCGAAGTTCCTTAATGAAGCCAAATGGAGGACAATGAAGCCCTTTTGGACAGGAAAATGCGGAAATTTTTGGACAGGAAAATGCGGACATGCGGAGAGGAAACTAAAAAAGAGGACAAATTCAGAAATTTCTGATCATATGATCACCCTGGTCTGGAGTTGTCAAGAATAATTTAGTGGGCCAAAAACTGATGAGATGGAATTAAATCAATGAAAAAGAGGAATCATAATCTACATGCAGTATAGTGTATCATGAAGCCTTCTATTCAACCATCTGCATTATATGAGATAAAGGGAAAACCCCTGGATTCGTGCAGCACTTTGATTGCTATGGCATCTTTGGCTCACACCCCTCTGGCCCAGGCTCCACTCCCACAAATACCCACCTGTGGTCCCCAGGTCCAAGTAGGATTTTGGGAGCCTAATGCCTTAGACAAATTTCTCAATTTGCCTCCTCCTGACCCTGATGCTATTTTCCCATTCAGGTCCTGTGGAGAAAGTTTGAATAGCATCATCCTGACAACATCAACCCTTCTGCTATGGGAAAACTCCTAGCGCACTGCTTCCTTTGAGTGTAGCTATGGCTTCTACCCAAAGCGTTGAGTTGTGGAAAGTGATTTATGCACAATGTGGTATCCAAGAAAAAATTATTTTCCTTCATCCCAAAGGATGACAACAAGACTACATTAAAGCTAACATGAAATAAATGAGGAAAATTGAGTAACAGCATACGCATTTTCATAATTTGTCAGCAGCATCTGTATTTCCTTGGCACAGACTTTGTGGAAGGTCCAAAAGAGGTGGTGGGATGAAATCATCAGAGTTTGCAACTGGTCATGGCTTAAATGATAATGTATCAGCTTTGATCCCATACAGTAGGGTACCTATGTGCTTGTGAACTGTCAGGTCACCTTGCTAAAACACATTTCCTTTATAACAGAATGACCAGGTATATAATCACGGCATGACAGTTTAGCTTAGTGTCAGACAGTTTAGACTCAGTTGTCCCTAAAAATATTTCAGAATTTTAACCTAAGGGAGACCATTTAAAAAGAACAATGTCTTGCTAATTAGGCTTCAGTATGCTGATTGCCTTCCAGCACAGTTTTATTCATGTTTACTTAGAAGTAACTCTAAGAAGCTCAGTGATGTGTCAAAGGTAGGCTTGAAGATTCACTGATAACCTATACCCAAAAAGAGAGCTGAATTACGGTAGGTGGTACAGAAAGAACAGGCTTCCCCTTTTCAGGTCTATTTTTCTGAATCTTCAGTTGCAGGTTTCTACAGGACATCTGTCTACAATCTATTCTATTCGAATAGACACAGTCTTGAATTGTCAATTGCTCTCACAAATTTAAACACCCAGAATGGTTTTGCACATGATTTTTTTCACTTGCAGTTGCAAAACATCTTGCAACTGCAAGTGAAAAAAGGCTTGTAACCTTAGGGCTGAGTAAACATATTATTCATTATCTGTTTTGCTCTAAGTCTTACCTTGAGTGACAGAATGTGGAAACATGATAGGAGATGGAAGCAACCTCCAACAGATATTTTCCAGTATATCAATTCCACGAGAATGCAAACCGTTCTCGTTTTAATGTGAAAATGCAGCAATAATGCAATATGAGACTATCCTGGTGAAATCCAAACCAATTTGCCAGATCTGGAGTAAAACCAAAACAACTCCAGGGTAACATTGCCTAATCATGAGAAGGCCTCTGTGACTGTCCCCAAAGGAAGGGTGAAGCATATCGCCCATTAGCACAACTGTGTGTGAGAAAGTTGGTTAGGATTTCAGCCTCAGAAACTATGGCTGCATCCTAAAAACACTTTCCAGGGAGTAAGATCCACTGAATACTTTCCAGGGAGTAAGATCCACTGAGCCTTACTTTTGATAAGACATGGTTAGGTTGGTGCTGTATAGTATGCATTTCAGTGTATACCCTGCCATGGTGAAAGCATTTTTCTAAGAATGATTACAGAAAATGCTAATATTACCATTATAGTCATGCTTGAGTTCTTACCCTGGATGGCATCCTAAAAAAGAAAATGGGTTGTTTAAAGATGTTTGCATGGAAGAAAACCCCATTGAATAAAATAGTGTTTACTCCCCAGAAAACAAGCATGGTGTCAATCTGTAGATGTGCTTATACCAATGTGGCTGGAGGAGTTAGTGCCAGCAGCGTAGAACACTTTTTAAGGCACTAACAGTGCTAAAAAGCTGCTGGTTGTCAGCCCTTAACAGCTGGCCTTTCCTGGTCAAACTACAGGTGACAGCTGTGTCCTTTCGATAGAAGCCAATTCTCAGTGTTCTCTCTTTTTGACCTGGATGTGACAGTTCAGAGAGTGACAATGAAGTGTAAGCAAGACAGCAGGCATTTATGGTGGGGAAGGCAATCTGCCAAAGAGGTAGTGCCTACCCTCTGTTTGAAATCTAGAATTGGGGTAGAGATGGAGCCATGCATTACCAGCACTTTCTTCCCTTTCAGCCTGTTACAGAACACTCATGACCAGATGACTGGAAAAACCCGGATTTTTAGCCTCCTGTCCGGGTGTCCTACATTTTGGCACCATTGTCCTACATTTTGGCTTCATTTTGAAACTTTGTGATAATGCATAGTACCCCATCATGCCATATGTCGTTGGATTTGTATTGAAGAGCAGAATCCAATGCAAGAATCAGTTTGGAGATATCTCCTTCCTATCAAAAGTTATGGTCAAAAAACAGAAAAACAAAACCCCCCAAAAATACATTTTTTGGCAATTTTTTCAGCAGGTAGGAATTTTGGCTGGGATTAGGAATTTTGGCCTTGGGGTTCAGGAATTTTGGGTTTGGCATCTGGTCACCCTGCTCATGTGACTGTACACAACAAAGAAGTGGAAATCATACTATAGCTGCAATCCTAAACACACTTTCCTGGCAGTAAGACCCATTGAACACAGTGGGGCTTACTTCTGTGTAGACATGGATAGGATTGTACCCTATGTCTTTGCAAAGATCACACAAGATCGTGTGATGCCTTGCAAATGGTGGTGTAAGTTTGGAACCTCCACTCTTGTGATTTCAGTAGGCTTATATATTATGTTTACACTGACCCATACTTATGATTCTCGTGTCCACTCAATAACAAAACGTAGCACTACTTAAGGAAGGGAGCCAGCCTTGAAAGTTATAGCAAAAGCCAATACAGTGCTTGCATGTTGCAGATCCTGTTCGGAATGGCTCTGATGACAAGTGGGAGAAGCTATTTAACAGGGCCTTCTCGGTGGTGGCACCCAGTCTGAGGAACCCCCTCCCCCTGAGTTAAGGAAAGTCCCCTCATTGCTATCCTTCCGGCAAGACCTTAAAACTCTTTTATTTAGACAGGCATATGATGGCTTTTAGATGCTTAATGTTATTGTATTGTCACCTTCCTGTTTTTTAACCTGGGTTTTAGTGTTTTTACTGTTTTTGTGTGGTTTAATTGAATTTTAATTGCATTTATTGTTACCCAGTTTTAATGGTATTTTATTGTTTTAAATGTTGTTAGCCGCCTTGTGTTTCCTTTTGTTAAGGAAGAAAGGTGGGATACAAATCACATCAATCAATATTTTCTTGGCCCACTCAGTGATGGGATTCAGAGAAATTAACAACTGGTTCTATGCCCATCTGGCAGCCACTTTTAAATGGCAATTTTTAAACTTTTATGTCCTCTCTCTTGTTAACAACTGGTTCCATAGAGTAGGTGTGAACCTGCTTGTGCCCACCACTGGGCCCACTGCAGTGCCTACAGTACTCACCTAACACAACCCCGCTGTCCCCATCTGCAAACAAAAACAGGGTTCTTTATGTGAGGACAGCAGTGCAGAAAGTGCCAATTGGTTCCTTATGAATCCCAGCAATTGCTTGTTCTTGAGAAAAACTTGCAGTTTTTTTGGTGCCGAGTCCAGCATTACTTCCGGTTCTAAAACAGGTGAAACTTGAGTCTGAACGAGTCCATCAAAACACATGTTTAGAGACACATGTCTTCCAAATCGAGTCACCCATCCCAGCTGGATGGAGCATGCTTGGGGTGCAGGAAGGCAGGCTGGGGGAACATGCTGTGCAGGGCTTCTGGGTGGGAGAGAGGGATGAGCTGTGGGAGGAGGGGTCAGGATGACAAAATGCCTAAACCTCAAAAGGAGGACAAGTTCTTGGATTCCTCTCAACCTGGCCTTTCTGGTAGACAATGGCACATTTGCCTACTCTCAAGTAAAGCCACAATACTGGGCACTTTCACTTTCCCATAGAACTCAATGCATATTTTTTATTTTTAGTTTTTTGGCTATAGCTTTTGATAGCTTTTATTACACTAAGAGCTAAATCCAGAGCAGTTATGGGTCCACCCAGTTACGTCACCCTAGTGTTATCTTAAGGAAAGTCATCTTAACTGCTCCAGAGCCAGGGGCTTAATTTCACTTTAGAATATAGGCCCTAATTTATTAATTACAAGCAGACTACAAGCTGCCTGCCCACAAGGAGAAGAATACAAGGGTAAAATCCAGGGCATGTCCTGGAAAAAGAGGACAGTCAGTCACCTTGCCGGTAAGGGCAGCTGCTGAAGTGGAGAAACTGGGACTCTGTTTGAATAGAGAGGAAATTGCTGAAGAGGAGGAATCTTAGGAGGAGGGAAGGTGCTTAACTTTGTTTCCCAAGTTTCCTTGATTTCTTTTCCTTTCTTGGCAACATGTGTATGCTTCAAGGCACATTCTGCCTGTTTCTGAGCAGTTATGTCTGGGGGGCTGCAATCCTATCCACACTTTCTTGAGAGTAAGTCCCATTGACTATAATGGGGCTTATTCAGCGGAGGGATCCATATAAATTAACAACAGGGTCTATGTCCCAATAACCTAAATTAAGAACAGGTTCTTTGTCCCATTAGTAACCAGTTCTCAGAACTAGGCACTCATTAGCAAAGGGTTCTATAGAACCTGTAAGAACCCCCTGAAGACCACCACTGGGCTTACTTCAGAGTAGACAGGCATAGGATTGGGCTCTTAGTGTGATTCAGGGAAAGCATTCTGCTTCAGAGTCAGATAACATGTGTCTCCAGGTGTTTCTGGCTTTGTCTGTACTGTATATTTTTGTCCTGGCCAGAACGTAGGTAGGTATTCATATATTACCTACTAGCGAAAAGCGTACCCGCGTTGCGGGAGTAACATTTCCCCCTATGCCATCCCCCCATGGTGCAGAAACACCCCATGTGCCACTTCCCCCATGCGCATCATCCACCCATGCGCATCATCCACCCATGCGCATTGTCCCCCCATGTGCAGCGTCCCCCCATGCACAACTTTCCGCCGTGCGCAACTTTCCCCCATGCGCAACTTTCCCCATGTGCATCATCCCCCCATGTGCAACTTTTCCCCATGTGCAACTTTCCCCCATGCGCATCAACCCCAATGCACAACTTTCCCCCATGTGCAACTTTCCCCCCATGCGCAACTTCCTCCCATGCGCAACTTTCCCCATGCGCATCATGACCCCACGTGCATCATGTCCCCACGCGCATCATGCCCCCTTGTGCAACTTTCCCCCATGTGCAACTTCCCCCGTGCGCATTACCCCCGTGCGCATCATCCCCCCATACGCATCATCCCCCCATTTGCAACTTCCACCCATGCACAACTTTCACCCATGCACAACTTTCACCCATGCACATCATCCCCTCATGCGCAACTTTCCCCCATGCACAACTTCTCCCCATGCGCAACTTCTCCCCATGCGCAACTTCTCCCCATGTGCAACTTTCCCCCATGCGCAACTTTCCCCCATGCGCAAGTTCCCCCATGCGCATCATCCCCCATGCACATCATCCCCCATGCGCATCATCCCCCATGCGCAACTTTCCCCCATGCACATCAACCCCCATGCACAGCTTTTCCCCATGCGCAACTTCCCCCATGCACAACTTTTCCCCCATGCGCATCATCCCCCCATGCGCATCATCCCCCCATGCACATCATCCCCCCATGCGCAACTTCCACCCATGCGCAACTTTCCCCTATGCACAACTTTCCCCCATGCACAACTTTCCCCCATGCACATCATCCCCCATGCGCATCATCCCCCATGCGCAACTTTCCCCCATGCGCATGATCCCCATGCGCAACTTTCCCCATGCGCATAATCCGCCGATGCGCAACTTTCCCCCATGCGCAACTTTCCTCCCATGCGCAACTTTCCTCCATGCGCAACTTCCCCCCATGCGCAGCATCCTCGCCAGTGCAACCTCTTCCTCTGGAAAACATCCCCCAGTTCACCAGGCACGGAGCACCAAATTGGCTGGATGTTATTCAGTCTCCCATGTTAAGTATAGGACAAAAACACGTTGCCCCCTTTTCAGCCCCTGAAGGGTTAAATTTCTCCAGATGGTTCTTGGTGGGTGTTCAGGTGACAGAAGGATCCCTCCCAGAATTCCATGCTTCAGGCCCAGCAATTGGGGCGGAATGTTGCTGAGTCAGCAATTCTCAATACAAAGTATAGGGAGGAAAACGCGTTGCGCCCCTTTTCACCCCCTTCCGGTTGGAATTTCGGAAAACCGGTTCTTAATGCACCCCTCAGTCACGGAAGGAACACCCACCCCAAATTTCCCACTTCTAGGCCCAGCGGTTTTGGCAGGGCGGTGATGAGTCAGTCAGTGAGTCAGTGAATCAGTGAGTGACTTTTCTCTTTTATATATATAGATATATGTTCACGTTTCACCTATATTATAGTTTTCTTATATATTTGTATTATAAATAGTATTTTTATTATGAATAAGTGAAGTAAAATCCATTCCTATAAATTCATATAGATTAATTTATGTAAATTTATGTAAATTTATTTTAATTAAAAATGCAAATTAATTCATTTTCTCCCCCAGCCCTTTGACACTGTATGAGAGAAATGATATGGTCCTTTGGCCAAAAACTTTGAAGACCCCTGCCTTAAATGGTTCTCCAGAACGTGCTTTGACTTAGCTTTGCTTTGACTTTGTACTCACGTTGCTGATCGTGGATGTCCCTGTATCATTAATCCTTTTTAAATAGCAGGTGTGGTCTGATGGTTGAGTTCAGGGCCATTGAAGAAAGCTACGCAGGGAAGGATCTGGATAGCTCCTGAATGGGAGACTGCAAGCTGACAAAGTGGTCATAAGTCAACAGATCCAGAAGAAGTTATCTTTTTCAGCCTGGCTGATCTGAAAACTCCTGCTGGAAACTTGAAGGCATTCCCTGCAACCAGATGGGATGATGACTATGAAGGCTCCCAACTGGAAAGAGTTCTATGAGCTGCCCTCAGAAAAACATAGACTAGCCTGCACCCCAGGCATAAATAGTCTATACCCTCCTGTCCAAACTTTTTGGCAGGAAGGCCACATCATCCCTCTGACAGTGTGTTGGGGGCCAGAAAAATGAGTTACATTTCAAATTTGAATAAATTTACATATAAGGCTGCATTAGAGACCATTACAAGGCTTGCCAAAGGACCCCAAGGATTGGGGATATTGCTGCAGGCCACATTGAGACTCATCAAGGGCTGCATCTGGTCCTCGGGTCAAGGTTTGGACATCCCTGGTCTATACTTAACAGGCTACTAGACCTCATAGAGGATCTCCCAGCAATTGTATTGTAACTGCAAAACAATAAATAAAAAATTACTCCTGATTGATCTTTTGTCTTCATGTGCATTGCATTTTCGTCACTGCCCACACATTAGGTTTGAAATATTCTCATTTTATGTCTATATCAAAAGAAAAGGAAATCTATATATTTATTGTTCTTATTTTTGTACCGCCAACCCTCCAAGTCGTTCAGGGTGGTCTACATAGCTTTTTCCTCCTTTTGTCCTCACAAAAACTGCACAAGGTTATACAGTGGCACCTCATGTAACAAATTTAATTCGTTCTGGAGGCATGTTTGTTATGTGAAACATTCTTTATGTGAAGTGGATTTTCCCATAGGAAATAATGGAAACTCAGACAATTGGTTCCATAACCCCAAAAACATTCATATAAAAATATTAACTGGATGTAAAAATGATGACAAAACAATGGAATCAAATTCAAAACATACACTCAATGTGCGTGACCCTATGAAGTCACTTAGGCTGCAGTCCTAAAGACACTTTCCTGGGAGTAAGCCCTATGTAACACAATAGGGCTCACTTCTGGGTAGACATGGTTAGGAGGCTGCAATCCAAGACACATTTCTCCTTCTCTCCATCCTGAGCCTCTCTCTCCCCTGCTCCCTTCTGGCTGCTTCCCTCTTCTCCACTGCTCTTCTCTCCCTCTGCCCAGCGGTTGCCCAGCCACAGGAGGAACATGGAGGAAATGTTGCTTTCGCTAGGCAGCCCTGATGCTTTCTAAAAGGGTTGCCGGCCAGTGCGTCTGCCCCAACTGTCAACGAGTTTGTTTGTTACGTGAACCACAGTTTGTTAAGTGAAGCAGAATCCTAGAGAAATTTTTGTTTGTTACGTGGAACATACTTTACGTGAGGCACTTGTTAAGCAAGGTACCACTATATAATAAAATGCTCTGCAACTCCTTTTTTCTATATCTGCTGCCAGCATCATTTGTGTACTCTCTACCTAGGACACTGGGAAAATTCCTTCCTCGAAGACAGGCAAATAAGGAATCATTTTCTTCGCCACAGTTAAAATCCATCGGTTTTTACTTGACCCAAGAAACAATAAAGCCATAATTCCTGTTATAAAAACTAGACAGCATTTTTCAAGGTGATAGCAAAATATCTTCTATGATACAAATCAAATAAAATGAAATCTATCACATAAACGATGACAAAAAATATCAGTTTGTATAAACTGGCTTCAGAATGGACTAAATTCTTATTGGTGGGAGTGTTCATAAAACATTAATCAACCTCCCACACGACTGCTAGTTATTAAATGTTTTTCTTGGGTAATTCCAGAATTACCTTCACATTTGTCCTAGGGGTCTTATCAAACCAACATAGTGTGCACTTCAAAATACATGGTAAAGAAAAAATCAAGACAGGAAAATAAACAGGGTTGTAAAACATCATGTTTTCTGCTGTGAGACAGTGTAGGTGTCTCAGTGCAGCAAATCTTTGCCTCTGTAGACCTACCCATCCTGAAAAAAATTCAGACATCAAGAGTACTGCATACATGCACGCTGGTAGCAAAACAGTCTACTGTCATGATTTGTTATCAAGTGATAAATGAAATGTGATAACGTTTGATAATGTTGAATTGATAGCAAATACTAACGTGACTCATTATCAAATGATTATTGAATGAAATTCAATAACGCTTTGAATAAAATTATGAATTATTCAATTAAATTTCATTATTCTGAATCATTATTATTCTGAAGTGACAATGGAGGAAAACTAAACACAGAAGTGAGTCTGTAATGCTATATTTAACCCTGAGAAGCTTGCAACCAGAGCAGTTTAATGGGAAAAATATAGAGGAAAATATATTTTGGTATTTTTTTCCTCATTACAACACATCTAAAAGTGGACTCTGGTATCAGTGGTAAGTCAAATCAGTGGGTGCCAAATCAGTGGCTAACAAGTCACAACTTGGAAGTATGTGAGAATGAATTGGGCTTCTTAAGCATAATCAGATAAGCTGATATTGACCTTGTATAGACCTTCTATAAGTAAAATGGTTTTTTCCCCCTTTTTCTTTCATATCCAGTTTCCTGTCTTTTCTTTCCCTGTTTTTAATACCTTGCTCTTGGGTAGGAGGTTGATTAGATTTTATATTGTAACAATATTTAAGCCATATCTTTGGCACACCTTTTGGCAGCAATCCTGTCCACACTTGATTGGAAGTCTGCCCCACTGAACATAGTGTGTAGACATAAGAGCCTTGCAAGATCAGATCAAAGGTCCATGTGGTCCATGTTTCTGAATCTCACAGTGGCTCACCAGATGCCTGATGGGATGTTTATATACAGATAGGATTGCACCATAGATCATGTAGCAAAGGATCAGCTCTAAATTTTTATTCTGTTCATGCATAAAACATACTTCTATCAGCAACCAAAGTTCCTTTGGGCTCATCTCTGTCCTTATTTTCTTATTTGCCTCCTTCCTTGATGTCAGGATTTTATTCAGCATGTCATCTATAGCTCTTCCTTCTCCAGACAGCCTTCTTTAATAGCCAATATTTTATTTGGCTACACTCCATTAACTCCACTGTTACATCTCTCATGGGTTCAGCCTGGAGACTTGCATTTTGTCACTGTAAATGCCAGAAATATCCTTTGTAAAGAAGGTATTATGTACTCCTGAGTGTAATGTGCACGTGCTGCTTTTTTATTGCATTTTTTTCTTTAACAGATCTTTATGCAACATTACAGTTTGATAATCTTTCCAGTTTCAAAAGCTAATCATGTAGCATGGCACAATGTCACTCTTAAAGTACCATCACCACCCCACCAAAAAAGAGAAATCTATCTGATTGTGCAGACATAATAGTGCAGTTCTTTATATTCTAACAAAATATATTTCACATTTCTATTCCATTCTATTCTCATCCAGAATCCTGTTACTAATTTGGAATCCACACCCAGTCTGAATTAAAGTCTCTATAGATTGAACGGTTGGCCTATTTATGTCAACCAAAATACTAAGAATATGTTCAATTCGCTGTTTGAAATGCTAACAGATAAGTCATGAACATTTGAAATAATACTATACTGTGTGTGTATCTCATGCCACAAGACATGAAAAGTAGGTAAACAAACTGATGGTTTACTTACTACAGAAAAGGTTGCATCATATTTCATGTGACTGACATTTTTATGTACATTCAGTGCTCTGAAAATAAAATAGATTGGTATTGATTTTTACTTAGATGCTTCTTGGTTATTGTTCTTTTATTTTACAGTCATTGACCTTTATATGATCTCATTTAGAGCAAGAACTTCAGCACATTCTGTTTAATATATAATATTGGTCTAAATGAACATTTCGGCAGTCTTCCTTATCAGTCTCATTTGCATGGTAATAGCCTTATCTGAGATGCTATATCTTCTAAAGATCATGTCAAAACTAAATCTACAAAATAAAAGACAGGACAGCATACTGTTGGCTATATAACAAGTTTGTTACAATGATAAAACTAGGGTTAAAACTGTTAGGGCCCAGTCCTATGCCAGGGAAGCACCGGCAATTAGCATCGAACCCAGCAACAACTTTTGTGTGAATGATGTATTGTAAGGCATGTCGCCACAACTGGTAAGCCTACAGCAGTGTCACAGAGACAAGCTGATGCAGGGTTTCATCTCTTTGCAGGCACACACTAGGAGCCCAGGCTGGTAAATGTTCCTTCTGGCCAGAGATGAGAAAGCATTAAACCAGAACTGGACAACTTCCAATCTGTACCTGGTGCCTGATCCAATACAATACTCCTATGGCTTTGATCTTCCCAGGAGGAATTGGGCAGTACTCAATTAGCCTTACACTAACCAGGATATTATTGGAAATGCAAGTGGGGACTGGTTGACAATGCTAATTGTGACAGTGGGAATGTCCCACAAACATTGTGTCATATTTCCATTGAATGCCCTTTTAGAAAGTACTCTGGCTCCCTGCAGGGATTGCACCAACTTGAGGACACTGCTGTCCAATGGATAAATGACTTAGATATCTGATCACAGACCTAGACATATGCTCATATACTGTACATTATTTATATGTAAATTCCATGTTATGCTGCTGTATTTTGCCAGGCAGGCAGGCAGGCAGGCAGGCAGACAGACAGACAGACAGATAGATAGATAGATAGATAGATAGATAGATAGATAGATAGATAGATAGATAGATGAGGGATTTTTAAAAGGGAAGTTTGGGGAAGAGCAGAACTGAGTGGAAGGAGGGTTGTCCAAAGGGAGGATTGGGCAAGGATGATGGCAGTGTCTGCCAAAGAATACTATGCTCCCTACTGAGCTGGAAAGGCCTACATGGGCCTCCTTGATTCTGCACCTTGATTCTTGGGCCTCCTTGATTCTGAATATGTGGATTCTTCTTTCCATCATTTTTTCCCCTTCCTTTCTTCCTGTTTTCCAACCACAGCAAATCAAGAGTAGGCATGGCCACCCTGACTGTGCCCATTGCTGCATTAGTAACTTGGGGGTGTGCTTTGTAAGGAGTAGGAAAGAAATCCAGCAACATGTGAAATGCTGTGGTGCTTTATTCATTATTATTTTTATATTTTTATATTTTTATATTTAAATATTATTTAAATATTTAAACAGGGACTTCAGACAAGCCAGTTTCAAAAGTGTCCACATGCAACTGGTGGCCTATGTGTTGCAGATTGGCCACTGCTGGTCTATATGATGTGCCCGTAAAAATTAACCAGAGCCCTCTAAATGCTACATTCGTTGGCAGACAGACCTGGTTTTGGTAACATAAAAGACAGAACTCAGGAAAAAGAAAATTTACATCTTTTACATTAATCCCCTTGCATTTCTGCTATTGTTTCATCATACATATAGGTTGACAGAATCTCTTGAATGCAATAAAACTGAAGAATCGGTTCCATTAAGAGCATAATTTCATGCTTTTTCCTCTATAAAAAGTGCATTTCACAATGCAATTGCTAAGCTATGAAGTAATATGAATCCATCATATAACAAGGGAAAAAATGTATGATTAACACTAAAGCTGAGAGATAGAGAGAGAGAGAGAGGTGTACATATTTAGACAGAAAGAGAGAGAAAAAAGCTTTTATCACATTGATGTAATTTTTAGGGCTATGGAGCACCCTTGACAGTTCCTGTGCAAGGATGGGTGCTCAACTTTACTATCATATTGTAACGAGTTTACAGTCATGAATGTTGGCTTACAATTTGCTTTGTTAGGCTCGTGATTTAAGTGGACTGGTGATATTTGTGAACGACTCTTAATGTAACCAGGTCCACAATATTTCCTTAAGGAGAGTTCCATGAAAGCAGGAAAAATGTGCATCAACTGATGGGAGGAGAGTTGAGGTGAAAGATCATGGACTAACAGCACTGGTAAGATGTAGAAATATCTTTTCTGGGAAAAGGAGACAACCTGTTGTAGCTCATAAGAACTGCTCTGTTATCTACAGTACCTTCATGATCCATCTAATATTAATTTGCTCCACTACATTTATAAACAGGCTCTCAGTGAGACACTATAAGCCTCCAATGCTTTTTTTTCTCCAAGGAAGTGAGATGATAATCAGCATTGGAACACCGCCCTTCTTGGGGAAGACAGGGAGGTATGCATGACAATCCCAAGAGGTGGACAACCTCAAAATGCCAGATGCAGGGGAGGACACCTGGATGAAGGTGTCATATGTGCTCCCTGAAACATCTGGTGGGTTGCTGTTCGATACAGGAAGGTGGACTAGATGGGCCTTTGGCCTGATCCTGTGAATGCTCTTCTTATGTTCTGACCACAAAGTTGATTAAAGCTGATGCTTTTAGTGCTGCACTAAATGGGGTGGGAGAATGGGGGTCCATCATCTCTCCCCAATCCAGCTGCTGTCCTCCAACCACATTAATCAATCCTCAGATCCTCTTCTTGCTCAGCAGTGGAGAAGGAGGCAGTGGCAGCTCTGATCTTCCTCCATGAACCTGATTGCTGATAAGTGAATCTATGGATATGGGATATGCGGATATAGGGATCCTCTGTATAATGTATTTATTTATATCCCACCTTTCCCTCCCCCATTAGGAGCTGCCCAATGGGACTTAGGCCACAATCCTAATCTTCTGTTAGGCTGGCATAAGCCCCGGAGTAAGTCCTGTACTAACCTGGGGCTGTCATAGGGTTGCCATAATTCTCTTCCACAAAACTGGGACAAGACCTTCTGTCACACTTGCTACTATGTGATCACAACCCCCCCCCCCCTCAAAAAAAAATTAAAAATTGGCTGTCCCTATTTTATGAGACATATGGCAACTCTATGACATATGGCAACCCATAAGGCACTTCTGCCCCACTTCTAGGGGAGGGTAGTAAGGCCACTTCACAGGCATATACCAACCTTCCGACACCATCATGGGAAGATATGCCAAGTGAGTTAGGCTGACCTAAATTTCTTAGGATTGTGCCTTTAGAGTATTTCATTTTTCCTATATACTGGGTTGATATCGATTATTCAGCAATGAGTAACTTACTCAGTGGCACTCCAACTTTTATTATTCACTATTATTGATTAATTTTGCTATGTAAATTGCATTGTGAACTGCTTTTGTATTGAAAAGTAGTACAAACCATCACCACCATTGCCAAACTGTTATCAGAAGGTCTTCTAAAAGGGCACTACTTAAAAGGGCACTTCTGATTTTTCACTGGAGTGTCAGTCCCAAAATTGAAAAACACTTACTGTATTTACCCGAATGCAATGCGGCATCGAATATAATGCACACTCCATACTCATAATCAAAATACTTTATTTACGAAATTCAAATTAACATTATAATGTGCACCCTCATTTTGAAGACTGAATTTGGCTGGAAAAGGTGAGCATTATATTTGAGTAAATACAGTCTCTCCTCATTACAATCACTCAGTAGGATAAGTGGTGATTATTATCACCATATTGCTGAGGCTATATGTGAGGATGTGAGGAACCAAGACCATTAAGTGATATTTCATGGCAGAGCTCAGAATCCACAACTCAGCCTCTTAACACTTTGCTACCCCAGTCTCACCATTATAGAGTATCCCCATCAGGCTTCCCTGTGCCATTATCAAATTGGGAGTACTCACAGTGCATCATCATCATCATCATCATCATCATCATCATTAATAATAAAACTTTATTACGGTCAACAGACCAGCCACAACTCACAGTGCAGATTCCAATAGTGGAAAAGTTTTGTATGGTATCAATGCCAGACTCAAACTGAAAGAAGTCTCTTCATTCTCGCATGCCTGAGATGGCAACTACACTATCAGCAAAATGTCTGAGATAGTCCTCACTAGATTTAACTGTCTAGGGGTTGATGCCATGGTATTTGCTGCAAAAGACCCTTGCCTTCAGTCTTTGCTTTCCTCATAAATCACTTTCCTGGTTTATCTGACAGTGTGTTAGTTTGTTATCATTTGAGATGCAGCGAAAGGTTGTCCAGGCTTGTTCGTGAGACAGACCTGCAAAGAAAATTATGTGCATTAAAGCTGGAGAGGTGGTTCAGTTTGGCTGGGAATTTTTTTCCCACTAGCTTGATTTCAATGAGAATGTGATAGGGAAGTGTTCCTATAATGAACTAGTCAGATGCTGTGATTGCCCTGGGTTTTATCAGGTAATAAGGAGTTGCTTGCCAAAAAAACACA
Source organism: Cryptoblepharus egeriae (assembly GCA_030015325.1). Lineage (NCBI taxonomy): Eukaryota > Metazoa > Chordata > Lepidosauria > Squamata > Scincidae > Cryptoblepharus > Cryptoblepharus egeriae. Next base: position 53,424,435 of record JAREYC010000007.1, on the reverse strand, counting down.
CATTGAGGCACAGGCCTGACTCCAAAGAACAATGTTAAAATATTAAATATCAAATGTTATACAACAACCCGTTCTTTAAAAAATTAATTCCAAGAGTAATGTTTGGATGTTAGATAAAGATCCAGACTCAGGTTATATGGACAGGATCAACCGGGAATCTAATGTCACTGATTAACAATCTTCAGGAAAGTTCACAACCTGTGCTGCTTATCTCATTAGCTACCAATTCTCCACTTTGGTGGGAACAGGTCAAAGAGATGAACATATTGGGAAAGAACTTGTAGTCTGGTAGTATTTAGTTCACACTCTGAAGAGTCATTCGCTATTCCCCTTGTCTGAGTAGTTGATGACACCTGCATTCCTCCTTCATCCATTTGAAGGGATAAGTCAGAGTATCATCTTCTACATGTTTAGAAGGCTGGTTGGAGTATCATCTGAGCTGACCCAGGGAGAAAAAAAAATGAATACTTTCCAACATTTACCAAAAATGGCTAACAATATTTGTGTTTAATTTTTTTATTTTAGAACATATTTGAGAAAATATCCTCTCCTAGCATGGAGAGAACCAGGATGTAGCCCAATGTTTAACAGTTGCTGATATGGAGTTTTGTTTGGTTTTATTAGTTTTGAAACAACACTGAATTAGAAATGATGCCCCATACCTATGTTCTCATAAATACAAGGATGTAAGTTTAATACAATTAAATTTAAGCTGCAGTTCTCCAGTGATGGGTGGCAAACCAGTTAACAACCGGTTCGCACCCCACCAACTTTGGCGCATGTGCAGTGTCAGAAAACGTCAGCTGGCGTCAGAAAATGCACTGCACACGCGCCCAAGGTTGGCGCCTGCGCAGTGCAGCTTCTGGCACCAGTTGGCATCAAGTGCTGCGCAGTGCAACTTCTGGCACCAAGGTTGGTGCCTGCGCAGTCTCAGACTTCCTCCTCTCCAAGGAGGAGCCGGTGGCCTCCTCTCCAAGGAGGAGGTCTGCGCCTCTGTGGGGCCATTTGGCCTCGCTAGAGAGGCAGAGTGGCACTTGCTGCTTCACCTCCCTAGCGAGGCCAAATGGCCCCACAGAGGGACGCACTGCGCATGTCCGAGACTTTGGACATGCGCAGTGCGTCTGCGCAGCCATTGGGCCTTGCTCCGGAGGTGGAGCAGCTGGCCCCGCCTCCGGAGCAAGGCCCAATGGGTGTGCAGAGACACACTGCACATGTCCAAAGTCTTGGACATGCGCAGTGTGTCTTTGCACACAGTGCCATTCCTGCTAGCTCTGAGACGGAGCGGCAGCTTCTGGCTGCTGCTCCGCCTTGGAGCTAGCCGGAACGGGTGGGTGCCGGGAATTGGGCCTGACGCTAACAACCAGTTCGCTATCATCGGGCCCAATTTAACAACCGGTTCTACAGAACCGGTGCGAACCGGCCTGGGCCCACCTGTGAGTTCTTGTTACCAGGTAATAAAACTGCAGTTCTACACATTGTTACCTGGTAATAAAGTAATAAAGCTGGTAAGCGCTCGGGAACTTACTATTAAATAGGCATACAGTTGAGTTGCTAAGAATATTCTAAAGTCTTTCAGTGGGAAATGTGAAACACCTGCTTAAATATTTAATATATGAACTTAAGGGGGACCTAGAAGTGCTTGGTGTTTGCTGGATCAAACATTCGGAGGCTTCAGAAGCATAAAGTATCATTTCAAATACACATATATCTCATATATACACATATATCTCAGATCTAAATTCTGTTGTCAGAAGACGTTTGGTTGCTAAAGCACTACTGTTATCAAATCCTCCCGGGAATTATTTGTTTGCAGGGAAACATTATTTGGTTCAGTGGCTAGGTCTCCTCTCTCTCTCTCTCTCTCTCTCTCTCTCTCTCTCTCTCTCTCTCTCTCTCTCTGTGTGTGTGTGTGTGTGTGTGTGTGTGTGTATAGCAGCCATCCTAGTTTCACAACAGCTGAAAAATCCTACGCACTTCTGTGAATCATGCATCTGTAAAAGTTTCCATCAATGAATGCTTTACATACGTACCTAATTTAAATCTGTATATCAGAAGGGCTACAGAAGGAGTTGTATAGCTGTATAGCTGTATAACTGTATAGCTGTTAACTCTTCACCTGCCTATTCAGAGCAACACACTGTAGAGCAGAATATGATGTGTCTATATCATATGACATATATCAAGATCACATTAAGGACTCTTACTAGATGACTCTTCCTTGCTTCCCCATCACCTTCAGTCATGTAAGGCTCTACCCCCAATTTTTAAACTAGCTGTGATAGGCAGTCAAACATACACAACGCAGTTGATTCACTGACATTTATCCCCAGAACCATAGCAATGTATATCGAAGGCCTTAAGGCACTAACATAATCATCTGTGTCTTTTGCTACATACCCATAAGAACAGGAATCTTGATGTTAAATTATCTGGACAGATTCATTCAAAACACAACTCAGAATAATTGGGATAACTTGATTCTGTGCAGTGTTTTCTGTTCTACTGTATCCAGCACAAAATATTCCCCTGCAGCCCAGAACATGCTGAATTTTAGCATTACTTATATATGAGCCCATGGAAATTCATTGGAAGGTTTGTTCCATTTGGTTTATCCCATTCACCTTTTATCTCTACATTTTTATAGGTTGTGGTACTCTCCTGAATAAAATTTTTTGGCTTATCTAAAATGATTAAGGTCACTAGGATTTGATGCAAATGGATATGAATAAGAGCAAGGATACACGGAACTCCACCACGCTGTTTCTGAGAGAGAGAAAATGACATGTAGGAACCCAATGGGGCCATCTAACAAAAAGAGAATAATTATTTTTTTTTAAAGTAGATGGAGACTCACAGCCCAGATTTAACTTCTGGTTAGTACAGCACAAGTCCCATGCTGGCCATAAAGCATTCTGCACAACTCCTGGAAAGGTTAGTTTGTTGGTTTCTCAACACAAGATGCAATCTTTCTGACTACGTTTCTCATTTTTTGTTTCAAATCTCAACACTTTGCATTTCAATTTACAGTTAGAAGGAGAGCTGGGGCAGAGAGGGGCATGACAATGCTGTGCACTCAATTTTGAAAGGTAGAAAGAGAGAAATAGGAAGTGAGGCAGGGCAAGGCACAGCCCAAGGAATGCCACAGCAGGAAGAAAGATGTGGAAAACGGGGAGACCAACGGGGTACATTGAAGACTACAATGCATACTTTCATATTGTGTTCACTTGAGCCTTAAAACAAAATTGTGGCAAAAACAATGTTGGGTAGTGACCCAATATGGGGTATTGACCTGTCCGTTGGAGACTTCTGTCAACTTAACTGCTTGAACTCAACTCAAATAAGAGGATTCAGATGATTTAAAGTGGCAAAAAAGTGAAGGTTTCAGAGTTGTTAAGAACATAAGAAGAGCCCTGTTGGATCAGGGCCACGTCGCATCAAGTACAGCTACCTGAATCTCAAAGCAACCCACCAGATTTCTCTGGGAGCACTCATAATAAACTTGCATCTTGCTGCCACTCTCCTGCATTTGATGTTCTATTTACCTCACACCCCAATGTAGATTCTAGCCTGCAGATTTGTTTTAACTTGGGACACTTTATTAAATACATAAAGTGGAAAAGGAGCCCAAGATGGGTGGGAGCTCCTTAAGAGGCAGCTTCTACAAGCACAGTCAGTAACAATTCCCATGAAAAAGAAAGGGGGAAAAAACATGAAAAAACTAGGTTGGCTCCACAAGCAACTTGAGGATCAGCTGAAGTTAAAGAAAGAGAAGAATAGGGAATGGAAGACTGGAAAGATCACCAGGGAGGAGTACAGGCAGATAGCCCGGTCTTGTAGGGAGGGGTTCAGGAATGCTAAAGCTCAGTATGAGCTGAGGCTGGCCAGGGGAGTCAAAGATAACAAAAAGAGCTTCTTTAGGTATGCCCAAAGGAACAGGAGGAGAGACAACAGGGTGGGGCTGCTCCTGGACAAAGATGGACAACAGGTGTCTAGAAACCAGGTGAAGGCAGAGCTGCTCATCTCCTCTATTCTCAGAAGGAGGGCTGTGCAAATGGGGGTGAGGGATCGTTGGCTGATGGGGAAATATGCTTGCATCTGCAAAGTGGTAACGGAAACATGGATGGTGCAGAACAGCAGTTTGGCAGTGGAACAGAATGCCAAGGGAGGTGGTAGACTCTCCTTCACTGGGAATCTTCAAGCAGAGCTCAACAAGCACCTGTTGGAGATGCTCTAGGACAATTTCCTGTTGCAGGCAGGGGGTTGGACTAGATGACCTACTGGTCCCTTCAAACTCTAGGATTCTATGATTTTATACATGTTACCATTTTTAAAACATGAAACCAACTGTACATAATGTCCCTCTCTCACCAGTCTGGGGCATTTTGGCTGCAATCCTAACCACATTTTCATGGGAGTAAATACTATTGAATACAATGGGATTTACTACTGAGTAGACATGCTTAGGATTGCAGTCTACTGCTTTGTTGTTTTCCATCTAATCTTGATCACTACACTCATCACCACTTATTAAGAACCAAGATTCTTGCACATCAGATCTGTGCTTACTATCTGTGAATTGGATGTGTTTTGTCAATACAGTAGTGAAAATGATTAGATTTGCTGGACAGAATCATTTTTTTCCTAACTAGCTTCGCCATTGCCCAAATCCATCATCTGGGGTCACATTACTGTCACATCTGCCGTTTTTCATCACAACGCTGCAATAATGAATCTGATATAGCAGTGAAAAAGCACATACAAAAGGGTATGCTATCCTGCCAGATCATTTTCTCTTGGACCCTGCAAATCCATCATCTCATGTTCACTGCATCACACATCTGTCTACCTTCCTTGATCAAAGACTACAGTAAATCAGGAGCAGCACTGTGCTCTGGAAGGGATGATCCTATCAGATCCTAAAAGCTTTCCTCTGTCTCTGTAGCGAAGAATATACACAGTGGTGGGCTCCAGCAGGTTCGCACCTACTCTATAGAACCGGTTGTTAACAAGAGATAGTACATATAAAGTTTAAAAATGGCCATTTAAAAGTGGCTGCCAGATGGACAGAGAACCGGTTCTTAATTTCTTTGATGCCCATCACTGAATATACAGTGGCGCCTCACGTAAAGAACGCCTCACGTAAAGTATGTTTCATGTAACAAACAAAAATTTTTCTAGGATTCTGCTTCACGTAAAAAAACTATGCTTCACCTAAAGAACACATTCGTTGGCAGTTGGGGCAGACACGCTGGCCGGCAGCCTGTTTAAAAAGCGTCAGGGCTGCCTAGCGCACCTGCCCATAGTGAAAGCAACACTTCCATGCTGTTCCGCCTGTGGCCAGGTGTCCACTGGGCAGAGGGAGAGAAGAGCAGTGGAGAAGAGGGAAGCAGCTCAGGGCTAGCCAGAAAGGAGGAGGAGAGAGAGAGGCTCAGGATGGAAGGAAGGAGAAAGTGGAGAGACACTTTGAAGGTGTCTTGGATTGCAGCCTCCTAACCATGTCTACCCAGAAGTAAGCCCCATTGTGTTAAATGGGGCTCACTCCCAGGAAAGTGTCTTCAGGACTGCAGCCTAAGTAGACTTCATAAGATCATGCACATTGAATGCATATTTTGAATTCAATCCCAGTGTTCTGTCATCATTTTTACATCCAGTTAATATTTTTATATGAATATATTTGGGATTGTGGAACCAATTGTCTGAGTTTCCATTATTTCCTATGGGAAAATCTGCTTCACGTAAAGAACGTTTCACATAACAAACATGTCTCAAGAATTAATTAAATTTGTTACGTGAGGCTTCACTGTATATTTATATACATGAATTCAGCATATATTGGTGATAAATCAGGTTAAAAGGCAAATTTTATATTGGCTTTGCTTATTTTATTTTGGTCACTTTCATTAAAATGAATTGGAGTCTGAAATTATTATTATTAACAGTACTATATTTATATACCACTTTTCAATTAAAAATTGACAAAGTGATTTACAGAGGGAGAAAAATCAAGTAATTAATGGTTAAGTCTACAATTCAGAGTAACTACGGGACCTTTTACAATGACGTAGTTATGCTGCCACCTATGGGAAACCTATGGGAAATGCATAGAGCAATCTAGAGTAAGTGCCTCTTACATCTTCCCATAGTTACTCTGGATTGTAGGGTTTGTGGGTTAAACCTTTGTTTTCCTGAATAAGAACACAAACCAGTGTTCTAACTCCTGCTGAATAAACTATTATCCGGGTGTATGGTGTTCAGTGGCACCACCAATGGGATGTGGAGGGTGCAGGATACACCGAGTGATATGCAAAGAATTGGTCACTACCCACCAATTTTTTTTAATTCTTGGTCTTCTTGAATGATACCATCATGTTATATATAAATCAATGTGCAATTTCATACAGAATGCATGGTGGGCCTCCCTTCTCCCAAGGCAGCATGATTCATTTCGTTATGTATTGAATACATATAGTTGTGATAAGCCCTGCAAATTGAAACTAACCTGTATGTGACCCTAACTATTAACTCCAACTGTTTTGGAGGAATAGAACATTCATATTTGGGCAGGCTTTTTCAATTATTATGATTGGTTAAGGCCCTTTATTTATACTCTAATTTAGAGAGTATAAATTACAAGCATTTGCCTGCTGTTCTGCAGTTCCAGTTTGTGTCAATAAATGCTGTTGTAGCTATGCTGGTCTGCTTTTTGCCTGCTGAAGCCCACTACACAATACACTTCTTTGAGAATGTGATTGTTGGACCAGTCTGGCCACAACTTAGATGGACCCTTGGACTTCCATTGTCCTTCTGGACCTCAGAATCTACCATTTCAGACCTAAATATATGTTGCGTCACTAGAGGAAATGTTTCCCGGATAGTGTTTAATTATTAATATGGCTTATTCTTTTGATGACTTTAAATCTGCTACAGCCCAAAAGCACTTTTAGAGTGTGTAGGAGTAAGAATGACATAAAGAACATCTCCCATGAATCATTGATCTGGGTGTTATTCCTGAAGAGAAAGAGGTAAACCCAGAAACATGACTCATGTAGTCGTGGAGCTTCCACTGGGGCTGGTTAATTCTGCTGTGTCTGCATTATAGACAGTCATCACATCTGGAGTTATTAACTCCATGCTGTGATACTTCTCTCAGAGGTTGACTGGAAACCTCTGGTTTCTGTCCAGCTAGAAAGGCAAATCATGCTGAGACACAGCATGAAGCTTCCACCCTGCATGGGCACTTTGGATTCACAGGAAATGTTAATCATTTCACTTTCACTACTGTGCCTTGGAATAAAATTTGGGAACCACTGGTCTGGAGAATTGGGATGGGACTTATTTTTCACCCTTGTACATTGCATTTCCTCCATTGATCTCAGGTGGACACTAAAAGATCAGCCCTATTTTATCCTAACAATAATACTGTGAAGAACGTCTGACTGAAAGAAATTGACTGGCCAATGATGCCAAGTAAACCTTGTAGCTGAGTGGCAATTTCAGCTGGGCTTATCCCAACCAGAATCCAACAACTTAATGACTGTTACCCCAAGACTTCCCAATGAAGGACATGATTTTATCCGGTACTGAATATTATTTTCATATCTCCCCCAAGTCAAATGTTTAAACAAGCACTGGACATCCGTTATCCATGGCATCAATGGAAGCCAGAAGAATCACACAGCAATTTATGAGAAAGGCAGCAAGAAAGAACTTGAAGCTGTGTAGATTTGGCTGGTTAACCTAAACCTATCATTAGGTTGGTCCAATTTCATAATTCTGCCATATGTTTGTAGAGAAAGGCAAATGTAGCTGGCGAAAAAGATCCAGAGCTCTCATTCTGTCAGATGTGAATGATGTGATCATTCCTCTACTCTGCAATTTCCTTCCTGTGCTTTATTTCTTTTTTCAATGAAAATTGGATACCTTAATGAATAAAATGATTTTGATTCTTGATTCAAACCTATTTGAATTATTATTTTTCTTTGGTCTTCTTTGCTCCTACAACACATCTGGCTGTTGCAAGGGATTACTGCCCCATCATCAACTCAAGTCAGTATGATCCGACAGTATTTCCTCTTTTTTAACCTTGTGTCCTGGAAAATAACTTAAATGTCCTCCTTTTCACCATGAGTGTCCCCTGCAGACAACTCATAGTCTTCTGTTGATTAATAAATTATATGTAATATAGTTTTTTATTTAATAATAATAAAGTATTCAGGGCTGCAGTGGCAAGATTCTTTTCTTGTTCAATATGAAGTTTGGGAGATAGGTGGTTCAAGACTGAGTATGGCAAGATGGATTGAGCTACTGTTACTTGCCCTGCTCCTGCCAGCTTAGCAGTTTGAAAACATGCAAATGTAAGTAGATAATTAGGTACCACTTCGGTGGGAAGGTAACAGTGTTACATGCACCTTTGATATTTAGTCATGCCACACACATGACCATGGAGTTGTCTTTGGTCAATGCTGCTTTTTTGGCCTTGTAATGGGGATGTGAACTGCCCTTAAAGTTGGACACATCTAGCAGAGCAACCTGAGGGGGGACACCTTTACCTTTTAATTAAGTATTAATTTAAATAGAAGTGTTTTAACTGCTATATTAACCCCACGAAATTGACACAAGTGTTGTTAAACTTTTTTTGTCATGTTCTTCATTTTTTAAATGAAGGGTGCTTGTCCGTTTTTTGTGGTTCTGACAGCTATTCACCTAATGCATGATCATGAGCTGAGGATCGAAAAATGAAATCATCAGCATCCACCCCACAGGGAGATCCAGGATTTCCCACCTCTGAACAATTCTCTGGGTGTGTGTTGACCATGTCTTTGAAACAGTGATTTTCAACTTTTTTTGGTCTCAGGATACACTGTCATGAATACACTATCAGTTTTTTTGACAATTGACAAGGCACACTGTGATGCCATGGGGGCTTACATCCCGAAATGGCACATCCCTCAATGACTCTATCCCAAACTCGCATGGCACATCTACAGACCATTGTGCCTTGTGGCCATGGTACAAGTTGAAAATGGCTGACTCTGAACTTTGGAAAAGTCATGTTATAATAATAATAATAATAATAATAATAATAATAATAATAATAATAATAATATGATGATGATGATGATGATGATGATGATGATGATGATGATGATGATGATAAAACCTCTGAGGATCTGCTGAGGATCAGCAGTCTCCTGTGCCAGGTCGGATCCAGGGTGACCATATTTTATTTTGCTGTAATAACTAATAACCATTAATTATTTCATTTTCTCTGTAAACCACTCTCTGAACTTTTTGTAAGTACTATTGATTGATGGATTGATTGAAATTAAGATGACACAAAAAATGTAGGAAACATAAGAAAAATGTAGGACATGATAAAACAAAAATTAAACCCACACACAGTATTGCTTTCATGTGGCTAATTTAAACGCTATATTGTAACTAAATTTAAAAAGTATTACATATACATGTAACTGAGGCCACAATCCTATGCATGTCTACTCAGAAGTAAGCCCTATTGTGTTTAATGGAACTGAGGCTGCAATCCTAACCACACTTTCGTGGGACTAAGTACTATTGAACCCAACTGGACTTACATTTGAATAGATATTCTTAGGATCACACAGGAAAGTGTGGATAGGATTGTAGCCTCAGTTTTATTCATTGAAAGAAGGCTACATGCTGCCTGCTCACAAGGAAAAGGAGGACGATGATGAAGATTTTTTTCCAGGACATAAGGCTTAAAAAGAGGACACGTCCTGGAAAAAGAGGGCATGTGGCATATGGTCACCCTGGATGATGATGATGATGGTGATGAAAACACCTCTGAGAACTTGCCAGGCACCTCCTGTGCCAGCATAGGAAGGATCATCCTTCACCTTGATGATGATGGTGGTGGTGTTGGAGGTGGTGGTGATGGTGGTGATAAAACCACCTCTGAGAACTTGCCAGGCATCTCCTGTGCCAGCATGGGAAGGATCATCCTTCACCTTGATGATGGTGGTGGTGGTGATGATGATGAAACCTCTGAGGCCATGCTCAGCAGAGTCTCCTGTGCCAGCCCAGGGAGGAGAGGAGAAGTTCACCCCTCGCCTGCAGCCACTCACCCCACTTCAGGGTAGTCTGCAGGCGGGGAGAGGGGCAGGGAAAGGCGCTTCCAAGCGCTCCGCCCTCCATTGAAGCCAGGCGAGGAGCACCAGTCTGCACGCAGCAGCAGCAGTACTACTGCCGGCTGGCTGGCTGGCTGGAGAATCCAGCGGTGGGAAGGGAAAGGGGGAGTGGGAGTTTCTAGGGGGCGGGAGGGAAGCTGGGGGGAAGGAGGGAGTCTGGGGGCAGCTGCAGCCTGAGATCTCCCTGCACACTCTTTGCCTGGACATGTCTTGACAAACTTGGATGCTGCCTGCCCTTTTCTCAGCAAAGCAGCTCCCCCACTGGGCTATGGGGAAAGCGAGAGGGGCAGCAGATCGCCCTGGAACAGACTGGGCAAAGCTGGCTTGAGATCTTCCATGACTCTCCCTGGGACCAAAGTGCCCTGCAATGGACTGAGCCCAAAGGGAACTCCTGGCAGCACCCAGCAGCACCCAGCACCCACCTGGCCTGGAGAGGGGGTGAGTTGCCTTCTATTTCTTGCCCCCATTTCTATATGGGGCTTTCTACACCTCCAGATTTATTTTTGGGGTCGCCTTTAAGAGCCCAATCCTAGGCCTGTCTACTTAGAAGTAAGTCCCTTTATACTCAATGGAGCTTACTCCCTGGAAAATGTGGATTGGATTGCAGCCACAGAGCCCCATCCTAGGCATGTCTACTCAGAAGTAAGTCCCATTATAGTCAATTGAGCTTACTTTCAGGAAAGCATGCAACCACAGAGCCCAATCCTGGGAACGTCTGCTTACTTCTATGTCCCATTATAGTCAGTGGAGTTTACCCCCAGGAAAGTGTGGGTAGAATGGCAGCCACAGAGCCCAATCTTGGGAATATCTACTCAGAAGTAAGTCTCACTGTAGTCAATTAAGGTTACTTCCAGGAAAGTGTGAGTAGGACTGCAGCCACACATCCCAATCTTAGGCATGGCTACTCAGAAGTAAATCCCATTATGGTCAGTGGAGCTTTCTCCCAGGAAAGCGTGGATAGGATTGCAGCCTCAGATCCTAATGTAGGCATGCTAACTCAGAAGTCAGTCCTATTTTAATCAGTGGAGTTTACTCCTAGGAAAATGTGGATAGGATTGGAGCCACAGATCTTAATTTAGGCACGCCTACTCAAAAGTCCCATTAAAATCAATGGAGCTTACTCCCAGGAAAGTGAATAGGATTGCAGCCACAGAGCCCAATTCTAGGCATGGCAACTCAGAAGTAAATTCCATTAAAATCCGTGGCGCTTACTCCCAGGAAAGTAAGGATAGGATAGCAGCCTGAGTCACCTCAAGCTGATGCTAGGAGACATATTCAGGATTGGGTCATGTTAGTGCAATCCTGTGTTTCCCCTCCCCCTTTAGTTTCGTTGCAAGAGGTTATCTATCTATCTATCTATCTATCTATCTATCTATCTATCTATCTATCTATCTATCTATCTATCTATCTATCTATCTATCTATCTATCTATTCCAGGAGTGCGATTCAGGGGTCTAGTGCTGCAAAGATGTGCCGCTGGTTATTGCATGCATGCTTGGCAAGTGTGCAACATGTTTGTAGAAACCTTTTGGGAAGGAGAACTGTAAGGAGTATCCATAAGGATTTATTGTGGTGCAGCGCCCTCTAGTGGCGAAATCGAGTCTTGAGCCTAATTCCAGTTCTCCTTAACCGCTAATAATCCAGTATCCGCGGAACACGAGGACTCCCTGGTTCATTGTCCTGGTGGTTGCTGGGGAAATGGAGGGGGAGATCATGTTTCCATCAGGGCCCCAAACCCATCAGATGAGCTGAGCTGGTGGATTCTTGTTCCCTCCACATGCAAATAAAGTGATGTGTTTTGTGCATAGTGTGTTTTGTGCAAACACCAGTGATGTGTTTTGTGTTCATCTTTATAACTTGATAGTGTTTTTTTGTGGGGGGATAAAAGCAAAAGTCCAGTGTGAAGTCAATATGTGTGAAGGTTTCTGCTCAAGACCCCAGCCCCCCCAAAAAACCTCACCAGCTTCCTTCCAAGCCATCCAAACTTAGGCACGTCTACTCAGAAGCAAGCCCCTTTATTAACTCACAGGTAAATTGTGTATAGGTCTGCAGCCTCAGGCTACAATCCAATCCACACTTTCCTGGGAGTAATCCCCTAATGACTAATGGGATTTACTTCTGAGTAGACTTGCAATGGGGTGTCAGGCTGGAAGCCCCTAGTGTTTTCCTAGGAGTAAGACCCTTTGAACACAGAGTAAATGTGCACTGTGTGTTACTGGGGGGAGGGGAGGTGGGGGAGGAAATCAGAACTGTACTACCCAAATAAGTGCTTGATCGCTCTTAAATCCAATGGATTATGCATGAGAGTTGATTTCTTCAAGGTTTTGGGAGTAGGACGTGTAACATTATAATATTTGTATGTGTTGTGTATGTAACATTTTAATGTTACAAACGGTTCATTTCCAACAGTTTATACAAATGTACTTTTATGTTACAAATCACTCATTCTTAACGTAACTCCCAAGGGGGGGCACAACGCAAGGCTTGTAGCGTTTAACGTAATACTTGAATGTTACTGGGTAAAAAAAAAGTTGATTTTATACATAAGATTCTGTCCTTCCATGAGATTTGAGCATGTATTTTTCAATTGATTTAGGTTGCGATCCTCTCCACACTTTCCGGGGAATAAGTTCCATGGACTATAATGGGATTTATTTCTGAGTAGGCATGAATAGAATCGAACTCTTAGAGCACACTCCTAACGATGTCTACTCAAAAGTAAGCCTCATTTTGTTCAATGGGTGTTACTCCCAGGAAAGTGTCTTTAGGATTGCAGCCTCAATTTCTCAGCCTTCCAAAGAGGTGACCCGACTACTTGGGAGTAAGCACGTTGATAAAAAAATATCAACATGGTGCAAAACCTTTAGAGCGCATGTTTACTCGGGAGTAAGTCCGATGGCGTTGTACAAGCACCTGCTCCCGAGTAAGCCCATGTGGGATCGCATTGGTTTAAGTATCACTTGTCCAACCCCCGACGTTTCAACCAAAACAGAATGAAATCCATTTTGAGAGCAGAAATTCCAGTTGAACTAGTTGGCTAAAAGCACTTGCAAATTAACCTTCTTACTCTAGAGTATACCCATAGGCAGTGCTGCTTTACTTCCACCGTACATGACTTTGAGAAGCCTTCCTATCAACAGCCACTATGTTGGTCGAATGTGCAAGTTCACTTTGAAGTTAGTCTAATTTTGTTCCATGTGGTTTACTCTAGAGTAAATGCCCTACTATGGCACTGTGTTGTAGAGCTGGCAGCCGCTAAACACACTGGTTTAATTAACACAGCTATTAATTAACAGGTCCATGGGTGCAGGCTAGTAATGATTAGACAAAAAAGCAAAAATCCATTCATCAGGGTGGGTATGTCTACTCAGAAGTAAGTCCCATTACTTTCTATAGGGCTTACTCCTAGAAAGGTTTGTATAGAATTGTGGCCACAGGGCACACTCTTATGCATGTCAACTCAGAAGTTAGTCTCATTGTGTTCAATGGGGCTTACTCCCAGGAAAGTGTGTATAGAACTGTGACTGCAGGGCACACTCGTTCGCATGTCTACTCATAAGTAAGTCTCATTGTGTTCCATGGGGCTTACTCCCAGGAAAGTGTGGCTAGATTTGCAGCCACAAGGCACACTTCTATGCATGTTTACTCAGAAGTAAATATCATGGTGTTGTATAGGGCTTACTTCCAGGAAAGTGTGGCTGGGATTGCAGCCTTAGTCCCTTGTCAGGGAGTAGTGTTAGTTTGGAGAGACCCTGAATGTTAACACCACTACTGCCACTATTGGCACACTCGAAAATACTACAACTCTGAAAAGGAATCTGATCCCTCTGCAGTTCTTTCTGAGTTTCCCCTCCGCCCCCAGGACAAAAAAAGTCACTCTGTTTCTATTGGAAAATCCCATCTGGAGTTCACTCTCTCAGAAATAAGGCAGTCATGCGTTGGGGTCTCTGCATGGAACACACTACTCCTAAGAGTAAGTAACTAAGTTTTGAAAACTTACTTGGGGGGGAAAAACTACACCTCCCCCCTTTTTCTCCAATGGGAACTGGAGTTAAAAGAGACTGATGGAGATGAATCGAATTTCTTTCCCTTTAGAAAGAGGAGGTGATAGTTGGAGGATGGAATAATCTGTAGTTAATTCTACAACCTCTTTGAGAGCTTGTGGAAAACCTCTAAGGGGGATTCAACATAGGGTGAAGATGCTCCCTAGGTCCATTGCTTTAGGCAGCAATCCTATCCACCCTTTCTTGCGAGTAAGCCCATTGACTATTATGGGACTGACTTCTGAGTAAGTATGCATCAGAGTTGATTGAGGCTTAATCGGGTTGCCTGCTGGAGGCAGTGCAAGCCCTATCTTCTACAGGGAAGTGAGACTTACTCATGAGCAGAAATGCAGAGTGGTCTGGGGATTCCCTTTGGTGCTTGAGGTATTTGACTGGAGCATGATTCATGATTCTAGATCCTCTATGAGAGATGTACCATGTTACTCCTGGGAGTAATTTTCCTCCCCTCTTTGAAGTTAAAAAATTCCTTTGAATTCAAATACATGCTTTCTTTCAAAGCTTTCTCTCTAGTTGGTATGTTTGACTTTTCCCTCCTCTGATTACTAGTTGGGTAATGAAGGAGTTGGCGGCAGGGTGTACCTTGTAGCCTACCTTGTAAGGCTGGCGTTTTGAGGTTAGCATTAACCCAGCAGTACAGCCAGGTTTTCATTGCCTGGGTCTTGTTAGGCGTTGGAGTGTTAAAGGCTTTGGAGGAGGAGGAGGGAGGATGTGGTTTGCAGAGGCTTCCTTTTAAGGGCTTGTAGCATAATCATCAAATTATAAAGCAATTATAGACTTGGAAATGGGATGGAGATGTATTCAGAGGCAGATAGGAGTAACAGTTCAATCCTGTGAATGTCTACTTGGTAGTAAGTTCCATTATAATCAATGGGGCTCACTCCCATGAAAGTATGGGTTGGATTGCAGCCCTGACAGTCCAGTCCTATGCATGTCTACTCAGAAGTAAGTCCTATTGGAATAATGGGGCTTGCTTCCAGGTGGATAGGGTTTCAGCCAGACAGCCAAATCCTATGCATGAGTACTCAGAAATCCCATTAGAAACAATGGAGCTTACTCCTAGGTGGATAAGGTTGAAACCTGACAGCCCAATCCTATGCATGAGTACTCAGAAGTCCCATTAGAATCATTTTATTTAAAATGTGCATGGGATTGTTTATTTAAAATGTGCATGGGATTGCAGCTTGACAACCCAACCCAATGGCTACTAGAAGTACATCCCATTAGAATCAATGGAGCTTACTCCCAGGTGAATAGGATTGCAGCCTGTCAGCCTAATCCTATGCATGTCTACTCAGAAGTAAGTCCCATTAGAATCAATGGGGCTTACTCCCAGGAAAGTGTGCATTGAATTGCAGCCTGACAGCCCAGTCCACTGCATGTCTACTCTGAACGAACTCCCATTAGAATCAATAGTTCTAATGATTCTCACTCCCATAGAATCAATGGCTCTAATGGGTTACTCAAAAGTAGGTCCCATTATAGTCTATGAGCCCTATTCCCAGGAAATTGTGGATAGGATTCTTTCCATTCTTATGGTACTTACTTCTGAGTAGACATTAGGTCAGGATTGGGCTCTTAGGCTGCGATCCTAAAGACACTTTCCTGGGAATAAGGCCCATTGAACACAGTGGGGTTTACTTTTGAGTAGACATGGTTAGGATTGCACTGTCAGTCTCTGTGGAATCTGGGTGGTGAGGGTGGGGGTGAGGAACAAACTTTAAAAAAATGAGTTGTTTTTTTTAAAGAATAAAGGATTCCTTGTTCTCACTTTCTTGATTCATTGCAACATTCATCTTGTGAATCAAAGTCAACTATTTTGATAAAAACTTTCTAGAGCACAAAGTACAGAAACCTCAACTTGGGATGCAATCCTACACATTGATCTGAGGAGTAAAGGCCATTGAACATAGCAAGGCTTACTTCTAAGTAAGCATGTAGGATTGCGCTGGGAATGCACCAGTTGTCTGATCTTACAGTAGAACGTTTGAGTTTAATCAGTGCATATTGAGTTTAAACTAGTGCATATCTACTAGTCAGTAAGCCCCATTAGAGTCAATGGGGCCTAATTCTGAATAAGTGTTCGTTGTCACACAGCCCAATCCTATGCATGTCTAAGAACTAAATCATGATAGTCAATGGGACCTATAGGATTGCAGCTTGAGGATGCATCCATGCTTTCTTGGAAGCTCTATCCATACTTTCCTGGAAGTAAGCTCCACTGACAAAATGGGATTGACTTCTGAGTTGTAACTACTGTGTTGAGTGGAGCTTTCAGGAAATTGTTGATAGGAGTACAGACTGAGTCTACTCAGAAGTAAGTTCTATTGAATTCAGTGAAACTTTGGCTGCAATCCCAACCATGTCTACTCAGAAGTAAGCCCCATTGTGTTTAATGGGTCTTACTCCCAGGAAAGTGTCTTTAGGATTGCAGCCTTAGGCTACAATCCTAAAAACACTTTCCTGGGAGTAAGACCCATTGAACACAATGGGGCTTAATTTTGAATAGACATGGTTAGGATTGTGCTCTTACTCTCAGAAAGATATGGATTGCAACTTATCCTATCCATACGGTCCTGGGAGTAAGACCCATTGACTTTAAGGGGCTTACTCCCAGGAAGGCATGGCTAGGATTGCAGCCTGAATCTACTCAGAACTAAGTCTTATTGTGTTCAGTGACGCTTACTCTCAGGAAAGTGTGGATTGCAACTATCCTATCCATACCTTCCAGGAAGAGCGGCTAGGATTCCATCCATTTGTACAGTATGGGGCTTACTTCTGAGTAGACAGCCTGGGGTTCCTAGATGGTGCCTCTCCTTTTTTTTGCGCAAACCCCTTTTTGCGCATCTGCTGCCTGCAGAGGAGGGTGAGGGGTTTGGAGGGGCTCTGATCGCCGCGGAGGGAGGCTGGGGGGAGCCCCAAGGGGGTGCTGGAAGCTCCAATGCCAGAGAAACGAGTTCCGGGGGCGGTATGGGGGGAGGAGGAGCCCGGCAGCCCAGCCTTTGCCTTGGCGGAGGAATCTGGGCAGGAGAAGGAGGGCAGGGTGAACCCTTGGAGAGGATCTGGGGGTCTTGGGGGAGATCATGAAGGTTGTGCATCGGGGGGTCGTTCCCTCCCCTTGGAAACTCCCCCTGGGGAGATGCTGAGAACCAGGAGGAGCAGGTGAGCCAAATGGGGAGGGGAAGAAAGTTGGGGCAAGTTAGTGGCAAGAAAGTTGCAAGGGGACTGGGTTATGGGGAAATCATGGATGGTCCCGATCCAGCTCCTGCTGCTGGCCCAGAGAGAGGGTCTGCTTGGAGGGGGGCTTCTTTTCTGGAGGGGGGAGGGCGTGAGGGGAATGGCAGATGGAGACCCAGGGGAGTCTGGGTCCTGCCTGGGTATTGTCCTGCTGCCACGAGAGCAGCACAAAGCCTGGCCATGTTGGGGAAGAGGAGGGGGTGGGAGCCAGGGAGGCTGTCTGCAACCTAGGGAGGGATCTGGGGGGGGGGTTCTCAGGGGTGCTAGTTCCTTCAGGGAATGGACTTTGGGGAGCCTCCACAGGCAGGAGTGCAAGTCTGTTCAGGGAAGGGAACAGACCCGCAGGGAGAAATGCTAGCCTCCTCACAGAGGAGTCTTATGAGGTACTCCCAAAGGGAGGAGTGATAGCCCCTTCAGGGAGAGGTCTTTTATGGATCTCCCACAGGGCCAGTGCCCCTCAGAGAGGGTCTTATAGAGTCTCTCATAGGAGAGTGCTAGTCTCCTCAGAGAGGGTCTTTTGGGGAGCCTCCACAGGGAAGAGTGCAAGTCTGTTCAAGGAAGAGTCTTTTGGGGAGCCCCCACAAGGAGGGGTGCTGGTCCCTCTAGGGAGGGTTCTTAAGGGGAGTCCTCATAGGGAAAGGTGCTAGTCCCTTCAGGCATTGGGAGTCCCCGCAGGGAAGAATGTTAGCCCCCTCAGAGAGAGGTCTTATGAGGAGCTCCCCCAGGGAGAGATGATAGCCCCTTCAGGATGGGGTCCTTTTGAGAAACCCCACAGGGGGTACTGGTCCTTTCAGGGAGGGGTCTTTTGTGGAGCATTCACAGGGAGAGTGTTCCTGGAAGAGGGTCTTATGGAGAGCCCTTCAGAAAGAGTGCTAGCCCACAAAGAGAGGGGTCTTATGAGGAGACCCCACAGGGAAGGGTGCTAGCCTTTTCTGGGAGGAGTCTTTTGGGAGCCCCAAAAGACTCCCTATCACCAGGGAGGGGTGATAGCCCCTTCAGCGAGGGGTCTTTTGGGGAGCCTCCATGGGGAGGGGTGTTAACCCTTTCAGATAAGTCTTTTGGGAAGCCTTTTCAGGGAAGGGTTTTTTGGGAATACACCTCAGAGGTGCTAGGGGGAGGGTTGTCAGTCCCTTCAGTCTTTAGTGGGAACCCCTTGGGTATGTGATCCCCCTCAGGAAGGAGTGCTAGCCCTACCATACCCCCTTACACTTTTGGGGGATTCCTGAGGAGTTCCAGCCTCTTCGTGAGGGACTGCTAGCCTCTCCAAGTAAGGCGTCTTTGCCAGGAACTCCTCAAGATTGCTAGCCCCTTCAGGGAGGGCTCTTTTGGGGGGACCGTCAAGCATGCTACTCCCTTCAGGGAGGCATCTTGGGGGCCAGCTCTTAACTGTGACTAGAAATGACTTTTTTCCTGGGTAGCTATGCTCTTGCTCAGGAAATGGTGCAGCCATTAGAAAAAAGTTATTTGAAATATCTTTTCCCCCACATTTATATCTCTATTTTTCTCATTGTCATCAAGCACACACTTTTTGTAATGTATGGCTTTTTGAATAATGTATGGTATAATTTTTTATATAATTTAATTTAGGCTGCAATCCTAAAGACACTTTCCTGGAAATAAGACCTATTGAACATTATGGGGCCTTCTTTTGAGTATGCATAGTTAGGATTGTGCTCTTAGTATATGACAGAGTTCTTCAACTTGGGGTCACAAACCAAGTGGATCACAAAGCCTAGTTGTGGGGTCACAGCAACGTTTGGGAATGAAACGTTGCATTCTTTTCAGGGTTGTGGCACAAAAGGATTGAAGACCACTGATGTATTGATTACAGTTACCTGCTGGCAATTATTTCTTGCCTTTGTAAGAGAAAGAGGGAAACCTTTCTATAAACCAAGCTTGTAAGGTTTGTCTTTTTTAAAAAGATTGCATTGAGGAAGAGCATGGGAGATAAATTTACGAGCATAATTTGTTCCGGAGGCATGCTTGTAATCCAAAACGCTTGGATATCAAAGCAAATTTTCCCATAAGAAATAATGGAAACTCAAGACGATTTATTCCACAAACAAAAAATATTCATATAAAATTAATAAAATACTGTAATGTAATACAAAATAATAAAATTAAAACAAATTAACTACACTTACCCCCAAATCCAGAGTAACTATAGGAGCATGTAAGCGACTTTACGTGCACCCATAGTTACTGCACCACCTAGTGAAAACCTATGGGAAGTTCATATTGGAATCCAGAGTAAGTTGTTCTTACACCGGAGCAAAGACTCCCCGTAGTTACTCTGGATTTTGCCTTTAGTCTCTCAGTCTGCAATCTGCTCCCCTTACACAGGAGTGAGCCCACTGATTAGAGTAGACATTCAAGGCTAGGGGCACAATCCAGAGTAACTACGGGGAGTCCTTGCTCCGGAGTAAGAACAATTTGCTGTGGATTGCAGTATGAATTTCCCATAGGTTTTCATTAGATGGTGCAGTAACTACGGGTACACGTAATGTCTTACGTGCTCCCGTAGTTACTCTGGATTGTAGGGCCAGTCTCTCAGGCTCCTTTCCATTGATCACTTTACATAGGAGTGA
The DNA here is from genome assembly GCA_030015325.1 of Cryptoblepharus egeriae. Taxonomy (NCBI): domain Eukaryota; kingdom Metazoa; phylum Chordata; class Lepidosauria; order Squamata; family Scincidae; genus Cryptoblepharus; species Cryptoblepharus egeriae. The sequence continues at coordinate 53,404,380 of JAREYC010000007.1, read as the reverse complement.
GCTCCATTGACTGTTATAGGCTTACTTCAGAATAGAAGTAAACCTATTACATAGGCTGGTCTCTCAGGGTAGGCTGAGCAACTGCTGCCAGAATGCTGAAATTGGCTTTATCCTGGCTGGGATTAATTTTTTTGCTTGTATTGCAAGACATTGCTTGTATTGCAAGACAAAAATTATTAGAAATGTTTGCTTGTCTTGCAAAACACTCTCGATCCAAGGTTTTACTGTAATGCCCTTTACAGTGGGAAGGTTGCATGTATCCTATGGGTGTGCATGATCCGTATTGTCATGACAAAGTGTGAACCCACAGGCCAACAGCTATGTTATTCTGAATTAATAAAGACATAATCCCGAGATCCAGGCCTACTTACACTCTTTGAATTTTGCTTCCTTCCAGAAGGGAAGTTAAGGCTATGCTTAAATCTCCCATCATTAAGAGATCTATTGAACAGTCCAAGGGTTATTTTAATTTAATGTCAACAGTGACCAGCCAGATTCTGTTGCAGTTTTGATGGAATTTGTGAGTGCTTCCCTGCGACATAATTGTGCCCTTGATCTTTGTTGTATTTCCTTTTTTGTTGACAGTATCTGTGGTATCTTGATTCAGAACCTTTTCTGATGGCTAAAGACCAGAGAGTTCAGAGAGTTAGAATTTAAAAGCTTTCATGCTTAGCAACACAGTCCTTTGCATGCCTACTTGAAAATAAGTTTTACGGAACAACTTCCATGTAAATATCCATAGTACTGCAGTTTTAGTATATTTATTTCCCTAACCTATGTCTTTTGTGCAAATAGTTATAGTTATAAAAATACCTATACAATTAGTAAAAGTATTGTATAAAATTACTTTCTGGCTATGTGTAAAATGGCTATATGAAAAATAAATGAATTTTGTGTTTAGACTTAAGCCCCATAATCAAGATCACTTTTTATGTATGTATGTACAAGTATTCCAAAGTATGGAAAAATCCAATAACCAAAATGCCTTTGGTCCCAAGTTCTTTGGATAAGGGATATCTAATCTATATTATAGTTGTTACTGGTGTATTCAAACCTTACTAGAGTACTGGTGATCTAAATCAGTGAATGCTACTAGGTATAGAATGGAAGAGTTTGCATATGGTATTCAGGAACTAGGCTGTTAGTGATTGATAAAGCTGCCATGCACAACTGTTTTAGCTCAACATATACAGTTTAAAAGTTAAAAATCGTTCTTTAGGGGTAAAAAGTGATTTCTCATTGTTGAGATTTTCCACAATGGTCATAGTAAGTGCTTTATTTTATGCTAATTTAAACACCAATATCATAAATACTGGTCATGTCATGTGAAAGATGGAACAAATTTGTATTCAGCTGCCTCTGAGAGTAGTAGATTAAACTGCAAGAGGTAAGAATCTGGTTGGATATCAGAAATCTTTGATAGTGAGTGTGGTTTAGCAGTGGAACTGCTTGCCAAGGGAGGTGGTGAATTCTCCCTCTCACTGGATATCTTCAAGAAGATACTCTCCAAGCACCTGCTTGGGATACAATAGGAAGACTTTTTTTGCTACAGGCATGGGGTTGGACTAGATGACATTGTGGATACTTCCAGTTTTATGATTATGACTCTTCTCTTTGCTGTCTGGTTTCTGATAAAAGATGGCAGCTGCAATATAATTGCCATGTCTGCGCTATAATTAAAACAGAATTCAATAAAGATGTTAGCATTATTCTTGAAGGGAATGAAGAGGAAGAGAATGGCATTGTAATGATGTTCAGAAAAGAAGTGTAAGGTGTAGCCATCCTCTGTAGTCATCCTCCCCCAAGTGTCAGGCTCAGGCAACTGCCCCAGTTGCCCTACCCAAGAATAAGGACACAATCCAGAGTAACTACAGGAGCACGTAAGAGACATTCCATGCACCCGTAACTGAACCACCTAGTGAAAACATATGGGAAATTCATATTGCAATCCAGAGTAACTTGTTCTTACTCCGGAGCAAGGAGTCCCCGTAGTTACTCTGAATTTCACCCTATGCCTTGCTCTGACATTCCTTTGATCCATAAGTACTATGAGTTAATTTTGTCCAGATTAGAAAGAGAATAAGGGAAGATAGCTTCCAGGCAGTTATCTTACCTAGTCATTTGGATAGCTATACTTCAAGGGGAACATGCTTTCTGTAAAATATTCATTTAGGGAAATTACTTGACCTATATAGCAATCTTCTAATTTCAACTTTTGATGAAATTTTTTGGGGATGGTGCCATGGTTGCAGTCTGTTCAATGGATTAATGTTAAATTATTGTTTCTTTTAAATAAAACGCAGACAAAAATGTAGCAACCTTAAAATAGGCCATCATGTTAAGAAAAACAGTAGTACTTACTAATCGCTTGCTTCAGATGAGAAACTTAAATGTTTGATCTATGACTGTTGGAATGTTTTAATAAATGGAACACTATGATCCTTTGACTCCAATCATACACAGTAAAGAATAAGCCCTGTTGATTATTATGGGACTTGCTTATGAGTTCTTGTTTCAGTTTTTAGTTAATTATTTTGAAAAATGACCTTTGTCACTATTATAAAGTCCTGGCCTTTACAACTACTTTATAAGTATCTTTAGGCCACCTAAGCTTGTCATTTAGGGTATGTATAAATGTTCTTCTATGTTCAATCATGTCATTTGGTGAGTGAATATATATATCGTAGATTGGAGGTACAAAACGTGGATTTATGAACAAAATATGTTTGGAGATTGTTACAGGCCCTTAAGGAGAATGTCATTTGAGATACTCAACATAGTACATTGTTAATAATCCAGATGAGAGGTAAGATAGACATCCAAAGACAGCTCAGATTGACTTGAGAACAGGCTCAACAAGCTTCAGCAAATGAAGCTGGGCAAAGGCCACGTGTAAGGCTGGGTCCAAGAGCACACTAGGTATGAATAAAAGGTTCCATTACATTATTAGATCTGCTGACTAGAAAGATTTCTGCTTTATCTAGATTTAATTTGACATTAATCATCCACATTGTTTTACTGATCCACGATGCCAGTTCAAGCTGTCTGTAGTTGCTAAGGATGGCAGAGAGCGTAGTACCATTATTGAAGCCATGCTGGCCTGCAGGCATAACTTCCCACCCTCCATTCTGAACAACTTAGGTCTCCACATTCTGAACACTGTTAGGTCTCCAACTTAGGTCTCCACTATTTCACTGTGCAAGAGGTGTGTTTGGCAAACAGTTCATAGTTTATAAATAGCAGGCCTCTGTCAGTCTTGAAAGACTATGGTATCGTGCTCGGCGCTGCATACGCTGCATACGAAGCACGAAAGCCTGGGTTGGATTGTTATGGAGGATAGGCTGTTACCCAAGCAGCAAATCCCCCCTCTCCATGCTACTGAATTAGTCCAATGGAAAGGCAGAGCCAATATGATTGGATCCAGCTGGTGTCGCAGAGCTGGGCTAAGGACAGGAGCTCACCCTGTCTTGTGGGGCTGACCCGTCTCTCGAACCCTGTCCTGCTGGTTAACAGGCCCAGCATCTTAACTGCTTGCGCAGCCCACAGTTTATAAATACACTCAGTAAAACTGATCCATTCATATAAGACTATAATTTATCCATTTATGTAAATTTGTTCAAATTGGAAATATAAATTATTTTTTTTTCTTGACTCCTAGCACTAGAGATGATGTGGCCCTCCTGCCAAAATATTTGCCCACCCCTGCTCTAGACTGATCAAAATTCTTTTAGTCCCTAAACTGGGTCAAAAAGTAAATCAAAATTGTTCCAGAAAATTTATTTCGTTCAGCAAGACAATCAACTTGCATCCAAGGATCCAGCCCACATTCTCAGACTGTCTAAGCTGAAAAGAATCCAACCCCAGTCAGATGTTAAAGGCACCTCTCCCAGAACTGCTGATTTGAAATCCAAGTCACACCACATATAATTTTATTTGCAAAGTACCTTGCAAAACGGTCTAAGTGAGCTGCTAAAATATTCTCCATTTAAAAGGGATTTTATCACTCTGAGATTTCTTTTGGGATAGAAACACTATTGGTAAAAGTGAAGACAGTGAAGACGTTAATACAGTATATTTAACCAGGCAAATTAAATGGTCTGCAATTGCTTTGTGTTAAGTTGTGTGCAATGTTTGAGACTAGCTTGGAAAGTAAGAGTGCAGTATGCTTGCCAGTGAATTCAGTACAAAATGCATATTAGAGTTTCTGCTTGTGAGGGCCATCAATTTTAAGTCATACTTGTTGTTTGAGTCACTGAGAGTCTGTAAGAAGGAATTTCCTGGAGACTCTCTTCTCCATCCCTCTGGCTGTAGCTGCTCACAGCTGTTGGAAGAACAGAATGAAGCAGAGCCTTTCCCTCAACCCCCACCTGAGCTAGCTAGAGCAGACAAAATGTTTTACTTCTGTTCATTGCACTTTCAAAACTACCTTTCTTGGTTGAACTGCTTTAATCTTGTGTCTTTTTGAAGGGAGTCCCTGTTCAGGCCATCTTGGAACTGTCCTAATAATTTTAAAATTAAATTAATAATTTAAAATAATATTATAAACAAGAGATTGCAGTAGTATATTAGTATCAGTTTGGTTTTTTCCCCTTCTGTTTTATTTCATTTGAACATTTCAGAGTTAAATTTTGTAATGAACTGTAATATAGTTGTTAAAGACTTTATCTGTGAGTTATTTTTGGATCTGTTCCCCTCCCCCCCAAGTACCCATTACATGAAGTTTTACTGAAGAAGCACTTTCATTGTGGGTATTTTCTTAAAAGTTTTTTTTAAACTGAGTGCTGAACATGGGGGTAACCATCCTGCTTTCTAGAAGGTGACTAAGGCATTTCTATAATGGGTTCATGTGCTGCTGTTTGTTCAAGCTTCCCTGGATTTTCATTTTCTTTACTTGCACATGGAATGGGGAGAAAACAGAACCTGTTCCTGTAGAATGAGTATTCTATTTAAAATTTGTAAGAAAGTATTCAAAACACACAAAATCTGTACAGATTTTTAATATCCTTTTCTTTTTAATTTCAGGTTTTCGGGAATTGCCTCTGGGGAGAGCCATTTGACCATGTTGCTGCTGTTGCTCCTGTTGCTGCTTGTGCAGCATTTTGAGAACTGTGAAGGAAATCCAAGGCCGTATCTTACATTGCCAATGCAGTTCACACAAGCTCATTACAATGCCACAGTATATGAAAATTCAGCTGCCAAGACCTATGTTGGTCATCCTGTAAAAATGGGCATTTATATCACAGACTTGCTGTGGGATATAAAATACAAAATAATTTCTGGGGACAACGAGAACTTGTTCAAAGCTGAAGAGCACGTTTTGGGAGACTTTTGCTTTCTGAGAATACGGACCAAGGGAGGTAATGCAGCTATCCTTAACAGAGAAGTAAAAGACCATTACATATTAACTGTTAAAGCAATAGAAAAGAACACAAATGCAGAATCCCGCACAAAAGTCAGAGTGCAGGTACTGGATACAAATGACTTAAGACCTTTGTTTTCTCCAACTTCATACAGTGTTTCCTTGCCTGAGAATACAGCAATAAGGAGCAGCATTGCAAGAGTTAGTGCAACAGATGCAGATATTGGAACTAATGGGGAGTTTTATTACAGTTTTAAAGAAAGGACAGATATGTTTGCGCTTCATCCAACCAGTGGCATAGTTGTTCTAACTGGCAGACTTGACTATTCGGAAACAAAAGTGTACGAGATGGAAATCCTTGCTGTGGACCGTGGAATGAAATTGTATGGTAGCAGTGGTATCAGTAGCATGGCAAGATTGACTGTTCACATAGAACAGGCTAATGAACATGCTCCAGTTATCACGGCTCTCACTTTGACCCCTTCAGAGCAGGACAAGGATGCAGCATTTGCAGTCGTAACGGTTGAAGACAAGGATCAGGGTGTAAATGGGGAAATATCATCTCTAAGCATTGTGGCAGGTGACCCGCTTCAGCAGTTCAAAGCTGTAAGGACGTTTCCAGGAGGGAAAGAATATAAAATCAAAGCTATTGGCAGTATTGATTGGGAGAACCAACCGTTTGGCTATAATCTCACCCTCCAGGCTAAAGATAAAGGAAACCCTCCTAAGTTTTCTTCTATAAAAGTAATCCATGTGGCATCCCCCCAGCACAGATCAGGACCAGTCAGATTTGAAAAAGAAGTTTATAGAGCAGAAATAAGTGAATTTGCGCCACCAAACACTCCAGTGGTTATGGTGAAAATGGTACCTTCTTACCCACACTTAAAATATGTATTTAAAGATGCACCCAGAAAAATCAGATTCATTTTGAATCCACAAACTGGCCTTATTTCTACTTTAGATCCCATTGAAACCCAGCATGCATCCCATATTGAATTTGACATCATGACAAGTGACAGAAAGGCATCTACAAAAGTATTGCTTAAAGTCATAGATATGAATACTCATTCCCCTGAATTTACCCAAACGTCATATAAAGCTTCATTTGATGAAAATGTTCCTATAGGCTCAAGTGTCATGACTGTCAGTGCAAAAGATCTTGATGAAGGTGAAAATGGCTATGTGACATATAGCATTGCAAACTTAAGCCCTGTTCCTTTTGTGATCAACCATTTCACAGGGCTTATCAGCACTTCTGAAAACATGGATTATGAATTGATGCCAAGAGTCTATAAACTAAGGATTCGAGCTTCTGACTGGGGCATGCCATATCGCAGAGAAGTTGAAGTTCCTGTTACTATTGTTTTAAACAATTTGAATGATAACACACCGCTATTTGAGAAAATAAATTGTGAGGGGACGATTTCCAGGGATCTTGGTGTTGGAGAGCAGATAACGACTGTATCTGCTATTGATGCTGATGAATTGCAGTTGGTACAATACCAAATTGAATCTGGAAATGAATTAGATTTATTCAGTTTAAATCCAAATTCTGGAGTGCTTTCCCTGAAACAATCATTAGTCGAAGGGCCAGGTGCAAAAGCAACTTTTCACAGCTTGAGAATAATGGCAACAGACGGAGAAAACTTTGCAACACCTTTATATATTAATATCACTGTAGTTGCCAGCCGCAAACCTGTAAGCTTACAATGTGAAGAAACTGGTGTAGCTAAAATGCTGGCAGAGAAACTGTTGCAGGCAAATAAGCTGCATGGTCGTAGTGAGACTGAGGATATATTTTTTGACACTCATTCTGTGAACCTTCATACACCTCGGTTTGAAAATAATCTTCCCAGTCGCATTGAAATAAAAGAAGATCGCCTTGTGGGGTCCAGCATTGTACTTCTTAATGCTACTGACCTTGACACTGGTTTTAATGGAAAACTTGTCTATGCTATCACAGAAGGTAATAACGATAGCAAATTTATCATTGGTATGGAAACAGGAATGTTAAAAATTTTCTCTCCTCTTGACCGAGAAGTAAAAGATAAATATACATTGAATGTTACTGTTTATGACCTTGGAATACCACAGAAATCTGACTGGCGCCTTTTAGATATCACTGTGTTAGATGCCAATGACAACTGTCCAGAATTTTTGCAGGAAAGTTATTTTGTTCATGTAAATGAAAATATAGGCCTAAATGCAGAAATCATTCAAATAGAAGCCATTGATAAGGATTTGGGGTCTAATGGAGAAGTGCAATATTCAATTCTCACAGATACAAATAAGTTTTCTATTGACAGTGTGACTGGCATTGTGAAAGTTGTAGGACCTCTGGATCGTGAAGTTCAACCTGTGCATTTCTTGAAAATAGAAGCAAGGGACCAAGCTGAAGGAGAAGCTCAGTTGTCTTCAACTGTACTACTGAAGATAACTCTGGAAGATGTCAACGATAATCCTCCCAAATTTATTCCATCAAATTATCATGCAAAAATCCGGGAAGACCTCCCAGAAGGCTCAGTTATCATGTGGCTAGAAGCCTATGATCCTGACTTAGGCCAGTCTGGCCAAGTACGATACAGTCTTTTAGATGGTGGAAATGGAAGCTTTGATGTGGATAAACTTAGTGGTGCAATTCGTATTATACAAAGTCTGGATTTTGAGAGGAAACAAGTTTATAATCTAACTGTACGAGCCAAAGACAAAGGAAAACCCATTTCATTGTCTTCAACCTGCTATATTGAGATTAAAGTTGTTGATGTAAATGAAAATCTGCATGCTCCACGTTTTGCCAACTTTGTGGATAAAGGTTTTGTAAGTGAAGATGTTCCTATTGGTACATCAGTGATGACTGTATCTGCATTTGATGAGGATGCAGGGAGAGATGGTGAGATTAGATACTCAATAAGAGATGGATCTGGTATTGGAATCTTCAGAATAGATGAAGAAAAAGGTAAGAATTACTGTTTTTACACTCTATAATATAGAATTTCTATTAAAATGATATTTTTGTTTTTATATATTCTTCATATCAGCTTTAAATCATTGGTTTTTATATATCCTGCAACACAGTGTTCATAAAAGACGTATATCTGCATCTTCTATGTCTATAAAACAATTTATATGAGTAAAATAATTTACATCTTTTCTTTATGTGATGTAAATTATTTGCTATGTCCAAAGCATATTGTTATGGAAACCAAGATGGCGCAAGCCAAATTTGAAACCTTCCCCCTAAGGCTACATAGGGAACACAATTAGGAAGGTGTGAAGTCTACAGTATGGGAAAAGGATTGGAGTTTGCTTCTAGGCATGGTTGGTTTTGGCTCTGCTGGTGAGTACACAGTCCTAGTAGCAATAGAAGTAAATGCAGTATGTCCTGTTGCGTGTGTGTGAGTGGGCTGATAGATCATTCCATGCATAGCTGTTCTGAATATCAAATTGTGCTTTTTGATGTTATATATATTCAATGCCATCTTATCCAGGGAATGTGTTGGGTAAAGGATAGTTAGTTTGGTGAGAAGTCAGCAGAACCTGGAATATATGTCAGACAAATCTGGCACTAAAACATTGACTTTCAGATCTTTGCTGCTCCATCTTCCCCATTTTGCAGGCATGTCAACCCACTAAATGTAGCTGATGGTGTACTAAATACAGTTGGAAACTTTGGAGCAGACACATGTTCAGATGTGTATATTGTATTACCAAGGCCTGGTTCAACAAGATAGATTTCTGTAGTTAAGAGCTGATGATTTTGGAAGTCTAATTAGTTATGTGATATTGGTAAATTAAAAAAAACTTGGCCACAAAATATATTCCTATATTTATGCTAAATTTGGATTAGATCCTTTTGAATCTTTTGACTATTTCCTTAATTTGTCTCACAATTAATAAATGATACCTAGAATTAAAGAATGACAGTAATCTCTGAATCATCTAATTCAACATTCATTAGGTATTTGTACGCTCTTCTTGAGGTGCCCTGTGGGTAGTTATTAGCTTTGTTGAAAAGATATACGGTACTTGGAATTTGAGAAAGAACAAAATGCCGCTTGTGGTATTCACATTGTTCTTGCAAATGTATTATTATACAAAATAGTTTATGCTCTTTTTAAAAACAGTCCCAAGAGTTGTAATTAAGTCTTTTTGGCTTCTACTCTTCAAATTGATAAAACATATCTTACAAAGTGTGCTTGTTCAACTACAAAGCAGGAGAAAATACTTAATGAAGTGCATTCAGTGCATTATTTCACAAGTAAATTCTGTCTTGGTGGCAGATTGTGAATATAATTTAAAACGTTCATCCTGTTCCTAAGTGAATGTGAAAATACCTCTGCTAAAATGGCAAATGTCAGAATGGGTCAGAAAAACAAAGCATGAAAATGCAGTATGTACTTAAAATTAATCCTCCCTTAACCAGAACTATTGATAGAGTTTCTTGATTCAAGATTCTGCTTCTGGAGTGGGCTCGTAGGTTTTCATTTTGTGTATTCTTGCATGGAATTACCATTTATGTTATGCTATAAACATAACTGCTATCCAAACATAAACATAACATAAATATAACTGCTATCCAAAGAGCTGTTTTAACCATATCAAGGACTTTACTTATACCCTGTGGGACATGAGAAAATTGTCTTTAACCACCAGCTTTTTCTCCCCCATAGTGTATTATGTCATACTGCTTTTGGAACTCTGACAGTGCAGTCCTAACCCCTGGTCAGGCCAGCACAAGTCCCTTGCACTGGGTTGGGGATGTTGCAAAATGTGGAAGGATGCTAGGCCACTGCATGGATATGTGATGGCCTCCCCACTCCACTGTGGGAGCAGAGTGATGGGTGAGTTGCACTGGTCTGGTTGCACCTGGAATTTCAGAAATGGTTTTTTGTGAAGGTGGGACTAGAATTTAAAAATATATATTCTGGCCACATAGTTCTATGAACTGGATATCCCAAAAAAGACTATCAGTTGATTTAAGTCACTGGCCCTTAAATTTTACAATTGAAAGCATCAGTAAATGAGAGAGAGAATTTGCTTATTTTAAGAGCCTTTAATTGGAGGCAGGCAGACAGTGTTGTATAGGATATCTTTTTTGATGTCTGAAAAGCACAAACATCCCCAGATGAAAGAAACCTACTTTTAATAACCAAGGGAATGATATTGTAAAATCTTGATTTTAAAGCAAAATGTAGGTATAATTTTTCATATTCTGTATTTGAAGTGGAGAAATTTGCATACTCCTGAATTGACTATGTTCATACAAACTTTGGAACTGACTCTACAAAACTAGTTAGTCTACATAAAAGTCCTTACTAATTTGGAGTCTAAACAAAAGGCCTTACTAGTTTACCTTTATCAGAGAGAATAGGGAGTAATTAACTTACCTATATAACAAAAACTGCAGTCTGCTGAGGGTAATTTTTACTTGTTGCAGATGTCTGAAGTGGAGTATAAGTCTACAAATTTTATGTGACAATAAATTTGTTAGCCTTCAAAGTGTCACAAGAATTCCTGCATTTGCATTATAAAGCTAATTAAAAAAAATAGAATAAAACATGGTTGTACTGTGAAATTCAAATTCTGTATCAACCAGTACTGTTTTTGAAAATATATATAGCATTATTCAGCAAACCTGCAAATCCTTTACATGCTTACTTTGGAGAAAGCACCTGGAAAAGCAGTGGAATTTAATAATAAACATTGCAGGATTATACAACATGTTATCTCTAGGAATTTTCAGACATGAAAGAAAAGTGGTTCACAGGTCAATTCTGAATTTTAAAAATGTAGCTTCAACTGTTGACTGTGTTATGGAATATCTGTGAACAGTTAACAACCCTACTAGTTTGAAGGGCCACCTGGCCTTATTTGGTGAAGATAAGTAGGAGAGAATTAATGTCATGTGTTTGGAAGGGGATTGTATAATCTATGGATACGCACTCAATTTGACTCAATTTGAATCAAACAAGAGTTACAAGGAACTTAAAAATGCTTCAGCATGCTTCTGTTCTATTTCTGATGTATTGCAAAAACTACTACAAATTTGACTTTTCTTAGAAAGAAACATCATTTTAATTCTCTGGTTCTAAAAGAAACTTCTTTTTGCAGCTGAGTAAGCACATTGTCATAATCTAATTAGAATACGCTCGGATAACATGCTTGCTGGAACCAGCCATCAGTTGCCTTCCAAACAATGTTTGGAAGAAGTGGGGATGTTTTCTGTCCTGAGACTGAATGTGAACCAGAGTTTTAGTTTTGCCTTTATTCCTATTTGATGCAGTCATGCCAGATGCAAGAAGCTCCTGCCCCACAAATATAACTAGCTGTAATTCCTAAGAAGGGGAATCATGTATAATAATCCTTTCCATTTCTGCCCAGGTCTGTAAATGATCTGGTCTGTTCAAGAGCACAGATGAGAAGCAGAAAGCTATTTTAAAAATATGGGACATCTTAAGATTTCTTAAAGAAATTTTCCATAGGAAAAAATCTGGGAGAAGCTAATGCCATAGGCTGCAATCCTAAAGACACTTTCCTGGGAGTAAGACCCATTGAACACAATGGGGCTTTCTCTTGAGTAGACATGGTTAGGATTGTGCTCTTAGTTACCAGTGAGGAATGGACACTTCATAAATGAAGATCAATCAATCAGTAAATCAATTGTATTTACATACTGATTTTCAATAAAGATTCATCCAGTTTATATGAATTTAAAAATTACATTTAGTTCAGATGATGGAGACATGGGCTCTCCTTCCTACATGTATCCATACAATCTGCATGGCTTTTTGGAGTTAGAATGGGTTAGTGAATGACAGTTTTCTAGTACTAGTATTGTGTGTGTAAATCCTCTAAAATGGGAGGAAGTCTACCTATGTGGCAGATGCTAAGTGGTATATTGTAGTTTTAATTCTGCATATCTAGTTGAACAGGATTCTTTAGTGCAGGGGTGGGCAAACTGGGCCACTTGAGGGCTTTAACAAGTGTACAGGAGAGAATATTTCAGCAGGTGCAGCTTGTTGTCTCTGAGGCGACCTGTCCCTGCTGAAATTTTGTATCAGGAATGGACGTGTTCTGTGATTATGAGCAATATGGACATAAGAGCAATTCTGACATTCTTATTAAATTTATCTCAGCATATAAAGAGGTTTTGGGTATTTTTTCAAAACTGTGATGAGCACAAAAGACTACCTTATACACCCATGGCTCAACTTAAGAAGTCAGACTCTACATTGCCTCTGTTGCCAGAGGAGTGAGTTGAGTTTATTTGCATTCTCTTCTACACCTGAGTCCACAATGTAGATTACAGGTAATAAGGTATTTCATTTTCCTTCCTTTTTTAATTCTGAAAGTACAAGGTTGGTTATAAAATTGAAACCAGTTACAGTATTTAAATACAGTACAAGGAGGCTGCCATATCTAAGGATCTTGTATCTATGGTTTCACTTATCTGTAGGGTCCCCGAGACCCTTCTGGGAAGCTCCTTTGAGCCCAGTAGAGGTTGTGTATGTCCTCCTGACAACTCTGCAGGGCCCTGAAAGATGAATACAAACACAACAGATTTTTAGCAAAATTGTGATATTAAAAGGTATTATGAGGGTTAGGAAAGCCACAGCTCATAATATCACAGTTTCCTCATCTCACATATGAGGCATATAATTCCTTTTAAAGACATTAAAATATCGCGAATTAAAAAAACCAGAATTTGCTTGAAATTGTAATTCTGATCTCTGAATTCTGATCTCTGAACAGCCTCTGCAGGGCTCAGATGAGCTTCCAAAATCAAAGTGAGTACAGGTTTCCTTGCTATTGGGAGGCATGCCCAGTATCCATGGTTTTGAGGATACACAGATAGGGGTCCAAAATGGAACCTCCAAAGATATCAGGGGATGCGTGTACAAAAAAAGAAATGGGCCAGAGCAGTACAATCAACATGTAATAAAGCATTTGGTGTGTAAAAACCCAAACAGAAGGGAATATTCCTCTAACTCAGCTTATAGTTAGCAATTTCCAAAAATAAGTTTCACCTAAAACAAACCTATTAAACCGTGGCAGTCTCAGTGACTGTTAAAAGGAAACTCAGCTAAGCAGTGAAATGCAGCAGGTGTAACAAGACCCTATTCTCTGGGCAGGAGAGTCCATAGATTTAATCTGGATGTGAAAGTAAACGTCTATATTTAATAGAACTTGTTTTATTCTGTCGTACAGTAATAGTATTTGGATATATCTGAAATGGTCCATGAAAGTCTCAAAAGTATTTCTAGCATGGTCTGAGTGAACTATCTAAGATTGCAATGAAGTTAGTTAGATTAGTTCAAAAATATTCCAAAGTAGTTCTGGTGAACTGACTTAGGGTGCAGTCTAAGGCTAGCATGACTAATCGTTCTTCCCATTCCTGTGGTGATTTAGGGAGGCAAATGCATGTCTGTGCCAGGAGTAGCACAGAAGTGTCTTAAGGCACTTTTGTGACACCCCCAGGTCAGCACAGGTCTTATGCCAGCCTAAATGGAGGTTAGGATTGCAGCCTACTATATTGGATACAGGGTATGTGTTAAGCATGTTTTAATATAGTACTGCAAATTTTAATGTAATACCATGAAGAAGCACTTAAAAAACCCTAAAACTAAGCAGTTGATAGTCTGCAACTGATAGCACAATCCTAACCATGTCTACTCAAAAGTAAGCCCCATTGTGTTCAATGGTTCTTACTCCCAGGAAAGTGTCTTTAGGATTGCAGCCTAACCCCCAAATCCAGAGTAACTTCGGGAGCACGTAAGAGACTTTACGTGGACCCGTAGTTACTGCACCACCTAGTAAAAACCTGTGGGAAATTCATATTGGAATCCAGAGTAAGTTGTTCTTACACCAGAGCAAGGACTCCATGTACTTACTCTGGATTTTGCCCTAAGTCACTAAATAGTAGAATTGCTATTTAGTAGAGGCTCAATTTGAAAGCTTTAGGTTTTCCTTCCTCCCCTCTTTCTCCTATTGTAAGTAAGCTGTAATTTGCTTGTGTTGGCACTGATGAAAACAGACCAGGGTGACTGAAACCTGCTGAACTTAAAACTAACAATTTATAAGCAGGAATTGATTCATCCAGTGAAATGCACATGGAGGTGAATTAAAGTTTTTCCAGACCTTTTTTCCTCCTCAAAAAAGCTCTTGACAAGAAAAGAAATAATTGTCAAAAACTATAGAAGTTCTTGTTGCTGCTGATACAGCTGTCAAATTTCAGATTAATTTCCTACTGAAGTATCTGCTTAGCTTCTGAAGAATATATTAAGTTTGGGGAGAGGAGGTTGACACTGTGCAATACTGTTTACTTTCAGAGTTTTAAAGTTTAATCATGGAAGCCTTCTGAAAATGCATAAGATTCTTGGCAAACTTCTGCTTTATAGAAGAGTGCCAATTACCTCTGCCAATTACCTTTTTTATTAGTTGTTGAAACTGAGGTGTTGCTTGCTTAAATGAAGGATGTGACATGCATACTAATACAAAACAATGCCATTTTAAAGGGCATGCCCCCTATATCTGCAGATAACTGAATCCACAAATATAGGGGGAATGTTTCTATAGCAGGTTATGGCAGATAAATTTGGAAATTAAATATTTTTATGTAGTCCTGTGTACTGCATGTATAATTCAATCTAAGTTACTGACAGTTAAATAGTCTAGTATCTGAGGTTTTGTCAGATGTACTCATGTACAAAAAAGTTCATTACTATCTCAGTGGCAGCAGTATCTTCTGGAAAGAAACAGACAATGAATAATTCAATCAAAGGAATGATGTTTCATTCAAATATGAGATTGGCATACATGTGCAGAGGTTGTTTACTGCTCAGATGAACAGCTAGGCAGCAACAAAACTTTTTCCTAATAGAAAATGTTGTTGAATAGGAAAAGAAAAGGAATAAAGCTTAATTCCCTTAATGGAGAAGCACTTGAAATTTATTACTAGTAACATTTATTGGACTCCTTTTTGTATGCTGCTTCAGACAACATAAAAATCTTGAAGCAAAGCTAAAACCTACCACAAAAACAAATAACCTAGCTTATTATAGCAGAATTTGCTACTAATGTTTTACAAATAAAATGTTTCCACTTTCTAGTAGAAGCTACATAAGTAAAAAAAAATTATGGTAGGATGGGTGCTTTAACAGAACATACTCATCTGAAATGTGCACTTCAGAGTGAAGAAAATATAGGCAACTAAATACTGAGCAAATATTTAAATACTGTATTAATCTGTGAGATATGTGAAAGTTGAGCAGCACTAAAGGGAGAGCTTTAAGTGGAAAGACTCAACAGCTTCACAAATTGATTATGAATGCAAAAGGAAGTCTCTGTCGCTGGTCAATATGATTTCAGATTCTGGGCAATATATAACCCAGAAAACAAAGAAACATATATTTCTTTGTTTATGTGGAACTTTCCCAGCTATTTTGGGGGAACCTGATCTAAAGTGCAAGACAGTAAGGCTGCAATACTAAAGACATTTTCCTGGAAGTAAGACCCATTGAACATAGTGGGGCTTACTTTTGGTTAGACGTGCCCTACAATCCAGAGTAAATACGGGAGCACGTAAGAGACATTATGTGTATCCGTAGTTACTGCACCACCTAGAGAAAACCTATGGGAAATTCATATTGCAATCCAGAGCAAATTATTCTTACACCGGAGCAAGGACTCCCCATAGTTACTCTGGATTGCGCCCGTGGTTAGGATTGTGCCCTAAGTAATTCAAGCCAGAGGTTCCCAGTGCACAGGAAAACAATTTATTTGGTCACCATCTGAAATATGTTATCTCTGTGCTTCTGGTTGTTCCCAACATCTGCGAATTTGACTGTAATGTAGGATCTTGGAGGTCGCTAGCTATGAATGCATAAGGTTATTCAGTGTTTGAAATATGGCCAACATGCTTGTATTTTGAAATGTTCATTACATGTACTGTTAGGGTCTGAATTGTGGAGATTGGTGTTAAGAGAAAAGAACCTTCATATGTAGAGTTGTAGGACTAAAACCTCCTAGTGAATAGGTGGAGGTTTAAGGCAAAACTTTGCACCCTTAACATGTTTATGGAACACATTTTTAAGATGTATACAGACTTCTATGTAGGAAGAAACATCACTGTACACTTGTGAATAGTGTCAATTAAATAAAAGGGTTTCTATCTATCTACAGTGTTTATATACCGCTTTTCAACTAAAAAGTCCACAAAGTGATTTACAAAGAAAATAATAGCTAATGGGTCCCTGTCCCATAAGGGCTCACAATCTAAAATGCAAAAAAAGAACACCAGCAGAAGCTACTTGAATAGACATTGCTGGGGTGTGTAGGACCAGTTACTCTCTCCCTGCTAAATAAAGGAGGAACTCCCACTAGAAAGAGTGCCTCTTACCCAGTTAGTATGGGTTCTATTGCTAGTGATCAGTAAGCCAGAAAACTTCTTTCTGATCCATTTTCTTACATAATACTTGCATAGTAAATGCAACATGGTACATACATAAACAGTTCTTCCATACTACATAAGTGATAGTGTGCTTGGTGTTTTCTACACAGAATTTATTCTACATTCAGAGGTATGTCAATTACAAAGTGGGCAATAATCCCCCAAAAGGATTTAAATCCTAGGATCAAACCTTGGTAAACATAGCCTTATGAAGACAAGAAGAGCTTATTTTCAAAGAAGTAGAATTTTTTTTATCTTTGGTGAAATCACTTCCCAAATGTTACAATAGCAGGCATTTACATTCAGGATTTTTGCCTGCCTCTGATACTTGCTTCTGATTTTCTTTTGGACACTGAAATTGGCATGCCTTGTCAAACTTAGTGTTGCAGACAGGAATTTAGCAACAGTTTAACTAATTGGGCGTGTTCTATAGCCCTGGGGACCATTCCTTCAGCTTGCTGAGGTGGTGAGGAATTTGAAACTATGCTTTTTTTCTTATTCACCTCTTCACCCTTTTCCTTCTACTTCAGCACTGTGAAGAAAAATGTGAATATGGTTATCACATATATGTGAAGCTTGTTGAAATTGTGTTATTAAAAACACCGTACATTGAAAGTCATGGGGTTAAATGAATTTACACATTTGATTCAGGCCAGTGGTGGGAGAAAACTTGGAAATAAGGGCACAATCCAGGGTTAGGGCAGTGAGGAGTACCCTAGATAGGCTGCCCCAACTATTTTGAATAAATAGAAAGTTATGCTGCATCAAGAGTGTCAGGAAATATGGGCTGCCCTAGCTGCTCCAGAGCATGCTCAGAAGGCACAAAGTCAGTGACACCTGGGGAGGTCTTGCTCCTGAGGAGACCTCCCTCAGATCACACTGAACAAGGAACAGGTGTGGTGCCTGCCTTATAAGGCGTCCCTGATGAGATGCCGGTACAGTCCACAGTGGCTTCTTGGAGTGGCCTGATGTATCCCCAGGTTAGTGGGCAGCTGTAGTTGTGCCATATCCTGAAGTCGTCGCTGCACACTAACCAAGGCTGCTGTCATTAAGACAGTATTCTCTGTATAATAATTGTTTATATGCTGCCTTTTTAGGTATAAATAAGCATAGATAGTACAGGAATTGTGCTTATTCCATGCCTAATTCCATGTATGCGCCAGGCCTATTTTTAAGAATAGGTATACAGCTGTGCCTTGGTTTATGAGCATAATTTGTTCTAGAAGCATGCTTGTAATCCGAAGCAGATTTTCTCATAGGAAGTAATGGAAACTCAGATGATTGGTTCCACAACCCAAAAATATTCACTGTATATAAAAATGATTACAAAACACTATCATATAATACAAAAATTGTAATAAATACTGAACTATACTGTACCTTTGAAAGCCTTCTTGGCTGTGGGTGAGAGAGACAAGAGAGATGAGGGTAACTTTCACTCTCACTAGCAGAGTCACTGCTATCCATCGGCTCAATGGAATCTTTGTTTTTTTGTACAGCTTTTACATTCCCATGCCGCAGATTCAGAGCAGCATTGGAACATTGATAAGGCACCTCTTCCACACTACCACACATAGATCCCCACACACACAAACACCTTCCCACACACATATACAAACACCTTCCACACTGCCAACACACACAAACACACACCTGGCTCAGGTTGTTCTCCCCAGATCCCCATGTGAGTTCCCTGGCTATGGACACCTGTTCCAAACTTCCTCAGAAGTGCTTGTCTTCCAAGACAGTGCTCTTAAACCAAGTCAAAATTTCTGAGGAAATTCTACTCTTAATCCAAAAAACTTTTAATCCAAGTCACTTGTAAACCACTGTATAGTGTTTGTCATCTATATATATAAAAGAGAAAAGTCACTGACTGACTCACTGACTGAGTTCACTCACTCATCACCACTCTGCCAAAACCGCTGGGCCTAGAAGCGTGAAATTTGGGGTGGGTGTTCCATCCGTGACGGAGGGGTGCACTAAGAACCGGTTTTCAGAAATTCCAACGGGAAGGGGGTGAAAAGGGGCGCAACACGTTTTCCTCCCTATACTTTGCATTGAGAATTGCTGACTCAGCAACATTCCGCCCCAACTGCTGGGCCTGAAGCATGGAATTCTGGGAGTTCCTTCTGTCACCTGAACACCCACCAAGAACCCTCTGGAGAAATTTAACCCTTCAGGGGCTGAAAAGGGGGCAACGTGTTTCTGTCCTATACTTAACATGGGAGACTGAACAACATCCAGCCAATATGGTGCTCAGACCCTGGTGCACTGGGGGATGTTGTTCGGAGGAAGAGGTTGCGTTGGCGAGGATGCTGCGCATGAGGGGAAATTGCGCATGAGGGGAAATTGCGCATGAGGGGAAATTGCGCATGTAGGAAAGTTGCGCAGGGAGGAAGTTGCATATGGGAGGAAAGTTGCGCACGGAGGAAAGTTGCGCACGGGGCAAAGTTGCGCACGGGGGAGGAAGTTGCGCACGGGGGAAAGTTGCGTACGTTGCGCATGGGAGGAAAGTTGCGCATATGGGAAGTTGCTCATGGGGGAAGTTGCACATGGGGAGATGATGCACATGGGGGAAAGTTTCACACGGGGAAAGTTGCGCATGGAGGGAAGTTGCGCATGGGGGGAAGTTGCGCACGGGGGGAAGTTGCGCACGGGGGGAAGTTGCGCACGGGGAAAATTGTGTATGGGAGGAAAGTTGCGCATGGGGGAAGTTGCACATGGGGGGAAGTTGCGCATGGGGAAAGTTGCGCATGGAGAAAGTTGTGCATGGGGGGTTGATGTGCATGGGGGGAAGTTCCACATGGGGTAACTTGTGCATGCTGGGTTGATGCGCATGGGTGAAGTTGCGCATGGGGGGTTGATGTGTATGGGGGAAGTTGCGCATTGGGGGTTGTTACGCCTGGGGGAAAGTTATCCATGGGGTTGATGCATATGGGGGGGTGGCATACAGGGGAATTTTACTCCCGCAATGCGGGTACACCTTTCGCTAGTCAAGAATAATTCGCAAAGCATTTTTTATTGTAAGCATCAAAAATGAAAAGTGCAAGTCTTAAGCTTTCCAGATGATGTCCCAAACAGAACAGAGCAATATTTCAATCACAATTTATTGGTTGTGATACTACATTAAGTTGGTTTTCAGTTTGCAAACCAGTTTCAAACCATGATTTTGATTCCATAGAAGAAATTCATTTCTACTTGCAAACTTTGATTTGGCATTATAACAAACCATAGTTTTGTGTTACATCTGAATCATTTTCATAGTTTCAGTGGATTCCTTGTTTTCCACTGGATTCCTATATTGTTGTTTGTTGGATTTGCAAATCTTTGTTGGATTTGCAAATCTAAAACCATTGTTGTTTCAGTCCGTTTTTGAAAGCAAATTATGGGTTTAGGATACAGAAAGAAATGATCAGGAAACTCTAATTTGGTGCTGCAAGTTCTTTGTACTTTATGTATGGTGGCTCAACTCTATCTCCCTGTTCCTGTGGTGGTGTGGGAGGCCGGCACATGTTAGTGCACTGGCCTAACCATCCCTGGAATGGTTCAGAAGCATATTATGGCACTTTTGTTACATTCCCAGGCCTATATAGGATTGTAGATTTCACAGTCTGGAGGTCTTAAATGTACAGGTTTGGCACAGCTGAACTCTGCAGAGGTACTCTGAGGCCATCAGGAAATTTAAGAGGGTAACTTCTGGTTTATCATTAAAAAAGCCCTCCTCAGGCAAACCTTCTGGATTTTTAGAATAAAATTTTTCAGGCCTTGAGAGCAGGGAGGCATGTGGAGTCCCTGGCCCTGAGAACCATCTTTGGAGGTAATGAAACACAGCTCCATAGCCTCTGGAGGATTAGAAGGCCCAATACCTGTTGATTTTGTCATGTGTGGGTTTCAGTATTAGTAGAAGACTAGGTTCTAGAACAGATTCTCAACAAATACTAATGACCCACTCTTTTGAATCCTTCTTTGGCAATACAGACTAAATAATGTTCATGAATTTCAGTTTTATTTCTGTCCTCCTTTTTTGGCAGCTTGATATGATGTGAAAAATTCATTTTGGAATTTTCTGCTTGATCCAGTAGCAATGTCCTTGTAGTGCCTGTCATGCAGTGTAAAAAGAAAAAAAAAGAGAGAGGGGAGAGAGAGAGACTGCATCAAAGTGACAGAGGATAAGAGTGGAATGTGTGTAGTGATTATGCCTTTGTAATTTGTTGGTGAAATAGCGGTGCCTTTTTATACTTTACTGTATTTCCACAAAAGATTAGTAATGGCAATGGATCACTTTCTGAAGTCAGGTATCAGTCAGAAGGATGTCATTTTCATTGTGACTCTAGCTTTGAAGAGCAAGGACATAATCAGTGTAGTGTAATCATCAGTGTGTCAAACTTGGACTGAAGAAAACCAGCCTCAGATTCCTAGTTGTCAATGATTGGGTGACATTGAACTGTCTCGCGGTACAATCCTAACCAGTTTAGGCCTGCACAACTCACCTGTCTCCCTGTTCCTGTGGTTGTGTGGGTAGGCCGGTGAATGTCTGTGCACTGGCCTAACTATTCCAGGAGTGGCTCAGAGGTGCTTTACAACACTTTGTGACATTCCCAGGCCGGCATAGGACAAAGCCTGACTGGGGTTAGGATTGCAGCCCCAGTCAAACTTGCCTCACTCCCAATAAGAATGATATTGGGAAGAACTTTGTATGTCACATTCAGCACTTTGGAAGAATAGTATTACTTCCAGATTATGCCTTACTTATTCTTCTTGTGCTTTGCTACTTTCCAGTGGTGTAGCTAGGGGGTTGCACCGGGCTACAAGCTTTAGGGGGCTACAAGCTTTAGGGGGCTACAAGCTGAGCTTGATACTAGTGACTAAAAATGTGAAAAATGGGGTATGTATAATACTATCATGTTATATATCATTGGAAAGGTAATTTTATGCAGAATGCAATAAAAATGCATTGGGTTATCTATATTCTATCAAAGGTTATGGCCAATTAACAAGAAAATAAAACAAAAACCTATGGAACAAAAGTGGATTTTCTTAACTCAAGCTTACCCACTTTACTGATTGCGCTGAGAGCCAATGAGATGTAATTCTGATATTGTATGGATCTAATAAGGTGTGAATCAGGTATGAATCAGCTCTCAATACATATATCATACAATACATATATCATAAAACAGTTACCCCATGCTAACTGGGTATAAATGCACTTCTAAGAGGTGTTCCTCTTCTATTTAGCAGGGGAAGAATAACCATTCCTCTTATCCCAAGCAGAGTTTTCCTAACCAGTATGAAACACAATTTTCATTTTCTTACTTAGGCTGCAATCCTAAAGACACTTTCCTGGGAGTAAGACCATAGGACACAATGGGGCTTATGTCTGAGTAGACGTGGTTAGGATTGTGCTCTTAATTAAATTTGATTTTGTGGTTGCAGGGTGGGGGGAGGACACAAAATCTTCTTCGACTTCAGATAGCAATTGGGCGCTTTAGCTACGCCTCTTGCAGAGCAAATGGTGGTGAACTGGTAAGGAGGAGGAGGCAGGTTTTTCCCCAATTTTCTTTTAATAAAATACCCAGGGATGATGTCACTTCTGATGTTACATCACTTTCGGGGCAACGTTTTTTAGATTTGCACCGGGCTACATGATCATTAGCCATGCCACTGCTACTTTCTCATATATTTCATTGATGAAAAGCATGAGGAATAGCATATAGCTCCTGGACACTTATTTTGGAAACTGCCCCATATGCTCCATGCAAATTGTATGAAAATGCTTTTTAAACTGCAATTCTAACCTCTAGTTATGCCAGCATAAATCCTGGTCTGGCATAAGTGTTTTGCTGACCTGGGGGTGTCACGAGAATGCCATAGGGAACTTTTGCCCCACTCCTGGGAGGTTAGGATTAGCACATGCACATGCCAACATCCTCAAACCACCATGGAAAGATATTCCAAATGAATTATGCTGGCCTAAGTTGGTAAGGATTGTGCCCACAGTGACTTGCTGATTTCACCATGGATGCACATTCCACTATGATGTATATTTCTTTTTACTAAAAATTTAACTACTTAAAAATGCTTCTAACACTGTTGTTGTATAAGAGTCTAAACCACATTCTGTGGTGCACATTTTTGTTTGTGCTGCCAATAAAAAATGGTTATACTGTTGTTTGCACTTCACTAAAACGTTTCTGGCAACAGAATGGTTAATTCTTCATTTCTCTGTGGTCTACTCATAAAGTTTTCTTTGTTACCCCACATCAAAGCTTGATCAGCATAGAATGATTTATGTGGATAACTACTATATACTTGTCCCAAAATTTGACATACAAGCAGTCTAGTTGACTGGAAGAATAAAAGCCAAGGCTGGTATAATAACTGTAAACTGAGATAACAATAGGCACTGTCTGCTTTGGTTCCAATAGATTTCCTGAACTGGAAGTAATATGTTGAGTTCTTAGGCAGCCTCATCAAGGGCTCTAATTGCTTCCTTGTTTTTATTCATTGTTTTGAAGTGTGCTTTCACTTATTTTGATTGAACAGACTTGCCCTAACTGCCCTTAGTCTTCCCTCCCCCAGAATGACCAGATATTATAATATTGGATCTGAATTACTTTTCTGTAGAACACCCTAACAATTTAGTTTGGGAAATATTCTTTTCTGGATTTTTTTTTTTTTTGCTGACCAAACTGCTGAAATTGAACTCAATCAGATTTATTTTTCTGAAATAATGGATGGCATGCTGGAAACCAGGAAGTCTGGTTCACACATTCCTTTGCTTCACTTGATTCAGCTATGCTTGCTTACTCAGCACCTGGTAACTGTCAGCTAACTCTGTGAACTGTGAATCCATCAAAGAGTTTAATTATTACAAAAAGTTACAATTGGTATCAGATGATCTGTGATGAATCATTCACACAACCAAGCCACTGCTTGACATTTGGGTCATAAAGGGATGAACGTTTATATGTGGAGAAGGCCATATTATTTATTAGTTCTTCACAGGATCCAGAATACCTTCTTTTTTGTTCAGATTTAAAATTCAGATCAAACTCTTCTTGGCTCTAGGACACATAGGAGAGACTCTCTACTGCATCCAAATGCAATGGTTATGTACTGTACTAATACTTAGCTTATTCAACTTTTTTACTCCCAAATGGCATTTTATTTTCAACTAAGAATGCTGTGAAACCTTTACAGATAAACAACAGAAGTGCTATTTATCTGCAATGAAATGTGTAGCATAGTTGTTTCAGCCATTTGAAAATGCCAGGAAAGAATTTCCCACATTCTTTGGAATGAGAGAAGAGTTATGCGGCAGAGAATATTCAAGGGCAATTGGAGCAATTAGTGGTATCCTCTTATGCTAATTCTATCCAGTCAAAATGAGCTAGTTAGGCATTGATGAAAGTAGATCTGAGCATGTCTATTTAAAGCTGTATGTTTGAAATCTTGAAGGAGCAACAGTCACTGTGGTGGACTTACGCATGTAAAATCCATGTTCATTTTTTTCCTGCTCAACCAGGAAGCTTTCCTTCATGACCTTGAGTTGGTCACTATCTCTCAGCATATCTCACAGGGTTATTGTGAGGACAAAAAGCGTGGAATAATCCTGTAAATGCTCCTGAGCTCCTCAGAGGAAAAGCAGTATAAAAATGGAAAAAAAATCTTATAAAGCTGATGCAAATTTGCTTGGTGTTTATTTAGTTCCAATAATTTTTTCTTTTTTTAAAAAAAGATGGTATTAAAGAGCAATGCTCAGATAAGTAAAGTCCTAAGGAAGTGGCTATTTTGTAGTTATGGAAGTGTTTTGCATGCAGAAGTTCTAATTTCAGTCCCTGATATCTTCTTGCTGGGTGAGGAGCATCTTCATCCTGCAAACTGGGCAAACAGGTGATGACAACAGCATGATAGACCTGCTTGACTGACTATATAGAGGAGAGCTTCCTATGTATTTAAAAAAACATAGGTGTGCCCTGGAATCCTTGGGACCCCAAAGGACACGGACATCTGCCCATGGCCCCTGTGGACTTCAGAATATCCTTTTAAGAATGGCCCTTGGCCTCAAAATTACTTATAAGGTTAAAAAATCATCTTTGGCTTCCCAAGGAAACACAAAGGTTTTTTTTGCCCATGCAACCATTCTGAAGGCTGTGGACAGTGTGACAGACATGCACGGCTTCTGCAGGCTACAGAAAAGCCTCCAGAATTGAGGGGATACACAGATATGACCCCTTCCCAGTATTCGCTTTTGAAAAAGACTTATCATAACCAAATCCTTTTTCAGTATTTCTCTTCAGGTAAATGAATAAATGGTTGATTTGAACATGTATCATTAACACAGAGGGATGTAAAGTTGTTGCTTGGTTACTGGAGATGCAGAACTGTTCCAGCTTCCATGTGTTTTGTACTGCTGAAATCTTGGAGATCGAATGCATCAAACTGGGCATAGTTTTTCAGCCCACGTTTAGAAATTCCATTGAGAGAAGGCAATGAATAATATTAAATTTAGAAAATCCATTAGCAGTTAATTCAGATCCTGAAGGTCCGTTTTATCCTGTATAAAAATGACTAAGTTTTAATAAGACAGTTTTACTCTGTTGGTTACCATAAATGAAAGAAGTCTGAGTTACCTGGGTGAGAAGTTTGAGTTACCTGGGTGAGTCAGTATTCTCAGTGACACACAGTTAAACTACATAATAATCATATGCAAATAATGTGGCTTAGCTGCACTTTGTTCCTGAGCAAATACAGGTAAACTTTACATTCCTTTGTGACCAAAACTTTCCATTAAATAAATAAGAAGAAAAAATGTTCTTTATTCAATTTTTTAAAAACCAGCCTTGAAAATCAACAACTTTGAAAATCCTAATATTGAGCTATAATATCCTAATTAACCTTCCACCTAGTACTTCTCCCTATTAGCTCTATTGTGTTTTTCTTTTTAAGTCGTCTGCATTTTTCATTATGTTGTTTCTTTTGTACATCCTCAAATGCCAATAAAGGTTACTGATTGATTGATTATCCTTCCACTTGTGTCACTACATGTGAAAGTGATATCATAGGGTTCTTCTGCACAGAAATCCACATGGAATCCTGATGGCTTTGTGTAACACATTACACAAGATGACGCATACAGTGGTTAGCATTGCATAGTTGAACATTTTTTCCACATGTGGAAACATGGAAAAGTGTAAAATGCCACCTTCTTACTCTCTATGCTACTTAAGATGCAATCCTTTGTTTACAGTGGGTTTCCATTTTATAAACATTTTTCTGAGGTTCTGCACTCAATATGCTGGTCTATTTGTACAATGTGCATGCTGACATTCCAGTTCAGATTTTTTTAAAAAGGCTCATTTCATTCCTCCTTCAGGGCTTTTTTTAAAAAACTGTATTGAAGTTTGGTTTTTCAACGGACATTTTAAGTGCTGAATAGTTCCTTGTCTCCATAACAGGATGCACTTTAAAGCTTATATGCTTAGGAGCAACTTGTTTTGCTTCGTTGAAATAACCAGTAAAGCCACATGATGCTGTTTGGTTAGTATTTTTAATAGAGGCAGCCCAGTAATATTCAGTTTTGTTGATATCAGGATTTGATGCTGGTAGCAAAACTGCAGACAAAGGCCTTGGTTGTGCTCTCAGGGGCCTAGACTGAAAGGTATGCAAAATCTGGCTGTTTCAGAATGTGAGAAGGAAGGAATTTCTGCCCTTGGGAATTCTACAGGTTGAAATAGTTTTGGGGTTTTTCTTGCTCAAAGCAGCAGTGTTGGAGCAACAGTTCTTTAGTTAACTAACTGTGGCTTGGAGTTGCTCACTTTCAGTAATTTGCTGCTGAAAAAGCTATGCATAAACTGACCCAGTAGCTGCATAGAGAAATGTTACTGTATTTATGATGGATTTCCAACACTTGTGAAAGAATTCTTATAGTCAAAATAGTTTTATTTTAAAGTAAGGAGAATTATCTGTTCATTCTTTTCTGCATATGTTGCTCTATAAAATGAACAAATGTTTCATGGTTGCATTCCTTCACTGTCTGTTATCTATATGCTGTGGGGGAGGAAGGGGGCAGAACTGTTTCTTATCTGTCTATTATTATTTATTTTCTGTATCCTATGTGTCCAGTGAGCTTATCGGGGCATATGTGGATGTATCGTTGCAACAAACTTCTCTGGGGATGTTTGTGTGAGTGGGAGTAACTGGTGGCTCAAGGACAACCTGTGACTTTCATAATGGATGTGGGGAACTTAAACTCAGATGTCCAGGTCTCCTTAATTTAAGACATAGGGCAATGCTAACCAGTTTAGACTAGGGCAATTCACCCATCTTCTTGTTCCCACTGTAGTGTGGGGAGGTCAGCACGTGTCTGTGCACTGGCATAACCCCACCTCCAGGATTGGTCCAGTTCCTTGATTTAGTACTGTACATTAGTAGTAGTCCTCAACATTTGTTGGACCATGGCATAATTCAATGGAAAAAAATTTTTCCACTGACCAGCTGGGCTGTGCATGACTTGTTTACTCCCAGGCCAGCAGGACTTGCTTGGCTGGGGACAGCAGGGCTTCAGCCTGCAGTCCCTGTCTTACAGCCTCTGGTCCCAGTCTCCAGCCAAGGCACCGCAGACTGGCAATGGCTGCAGACCAGGGGTTGAGGACCCCTGCCATACAGAGTTTTTTTAAGGAACTTGTGCTGGGACTTGTACCAGCCTAACCAGGCTTTAGGATTGCACTGTCAAATTATATTAACCTAGCTCACTTACGTCCCCATTCCTATGTATATTTACTTGGAATAAAATCCTATTGTGCTTAATGGGCTCTTGGTACTGGACAGAGACTGAGCTATTGTAGCTTGCATAAAGATACGCAGAAAATCTTTGACCCATTGAAGATTTTAAACCAGTATCTTCAGCTCATATCTCATGCTTTCAGTGACACAACTGCAGTGTGCTGACACATTTCTTCTTTTCACAAAATAAATTAATGGGATGGGGAACATTTCTTTATTTTTCTTCTGAGGCTTGCCATTTCAGTTTATGCTTTGCAGCCTAAAGCTTTAGGTGCCTATGGCAATTCTCCTGCTTGTCTCTGTACTTAAAATATTAATTGCTTCTTAAAACCTGAAGGCAGAAGCTTTCTAATGAAATTAAGTTGATAGTTCAAAAGACAGATTTCAAGAGCTTGAATTAACATGCACATGCAAACAGAGTGAATTCAATGATTTGGTTCAGAATTCATGTTCTGATGCTGTAAGCTACAGTTCAAAGGGCCAGAAATGTACCACAGGCAAGGATGTACCTCTTATGTGCCAATTCTGTCCTCAGTTTACTGATTTATTTTGACCACATAGTTAGTCGAATTTGGGGAACTATAGGTAGTATCAGTTAACTTCCAAGCAGTAATATAAAACTTTTTGAAATGAGTTGTAAACCGTGATTAGGAGACTGATCCCAACCCCATTGCTTGATTCTGATATTACAGGCAAGTGTGTGGTTAGGACAAACTGGAAAGGGAGAGAGGAGAGCGTGCAAGCCCAGATAGCAAATCCACATATAAATAGAAACTCTGTATGTACAGTAAACCCGTTGGTTCTGCCTTATAATGTCAGTTACTACTTGGATGTTCAGTTTCCTTGGATCAAGAGTGCAAATACTTGCAATCAAGGAACTCCTGGAAAAGAACTATATATTGATTCATTTACATTCAGACAATGCTCTTGAAAGTCATTTACATAAAATTAAAAACAAAAATCAGAATTTTGCTTCTTTAAGGCTATTGATGTTAGTGTGGCTTCCAGGCTTCCACCTTTTCTTATTCACACAGTAGCTAAAGAGTTGGGACAGGATGCAATATCTTTTATTCCAGATGTTCTGGTGGTCTGATGTAAATTACTCCCCAGGAAAAAAAAACCTGGCAGCACTTGACAGATGCAGTGGGCATAGCTTCTCCTTTAGGGCACAGATGTAAGAGCTATTCCTGCCTGCCATCTCTTGTTTACCTACGTTTCTTCACATAACGTCTGATATACTGACAGGGAGAAAATGGCTTCTTCAGTTTGACACATTGTAAATCTATTAAAATATATTTTGTATATCTTTACAAATATATTCTGGAGTAAAATACATTTATTCATTCTTTGGCATAATAAACTACATTGCAGTAATAATGCAAAAAGGGAATGAAGGATGGGTGTTTTTGTTTTCTTGTTACCTAATGTTTTAGAATTCATATTAATTAGAAATGAAATGAAATTTTGAACTTTCATGTTCCAGATCAGAATACTGTTTTGCTTTGTTTCATATGTCACTCAAAGGACATGCTCTGCTAAATTGCATTTCCCTGCATTGCTTAAAAATGATTGCAGGTTTTGATTTCCACTACAGAGTCATTAATACTGTTAATGAGAGTTCTTATGGAGAAGCACACTTAAGGAGGATAATCCATGGGAATTGGGAGTATTACAGTTCGTTAATGGGATAAAATCAGCATACAAAAAGCTCTGTTAGCCTTTAGCAAATTAACAAGCCTGTTTTCTGTGGGTGGCGCAGGTGGTTAAGACACTGTGCCTGTTAACCAGCATTCCAGGGTTCGAGACCTGGGTTAGCCCTACAAGACAGGGTGAGCTCCTGTCCTTAGCCCTGCTCTGCGACGCCAGCTGGATCCAATCGTATTGGCTCTGCCTTTCCATTGGACTAATTCAGTGGCATGGAGAGGGGAGATTTGCTGCTTGGGTAACAACCGATCCTCCATAACAATCTAACCCAGGCTTTTGTGCTTTGCATGGAGCATATGCAGCACCAAGCACAATACCATTGTCTCTCAAGACTGACGGAGGCCTGCTTTTTTTTAAATAATTATGTTGAATTTTATACTTAATTTAGGGAAGGGGAATCAACCATATTCCCGTTGTGACAGTTCATTTTTTGTTAGTACTGATTTGCCATATTGCAAAAGGAAGTATAATTGGTCTTACTTAGAGCAAAATCCTAACCATGTCTACTCAAAAGTAAGCCCCATTATGTTCAATAGGACTTACTCCCAGGAAAGTGCCTTTAGTATTGCAGCCATAAACTGCAGTATTAAGGACTAATTAATCTCTTTTGGGGCTGTGGGTAATGCAAGCGGTTAAGACACTGTGCCTGTTAACCAGCAGGCCAGGGTTCGAGACCCGGGTCAGCCCCACAAGACAGGGTGAGCTCCTCTCCTTAGCCCAGCTCTGCAACACCAGCTGGATCCAATCGTATTGGCTCTGCCTTTCCAGTGGACTAATTCAGTGGCATGGAGAGGGGGGATTTGCTGCTTGGGGAACAGCCTATCCTCCATAACAATCCAACCCAGGCTTTTGTGCTTCGTATGTAGCGCCGAGCACAATACCATAGTCTTTCAAGACTGACGGAGGCCTGCAATCTCTTTTTGAAATGTAGCTGTATATTAAAAACACAACTTTTATGCTTTTGGTGCCATTCATAAAACGTATGTTTTACCCTGCTCTGTCCTAATCATGACTGCATGTAAAGATGAGAAAATTTGAGACTTTCATTAATATGAATAAACAAGCTCAGATGTGATCTCTGAGAAGTGAAATGCATTTTGATTCTGTCATGCACAGAAAACATTTTTTAGGTATTTTAATAAAGACTCTTTGTTCACCCATTATACTGCAGACTGATTTTAATATTCTTTTTCATTTATCCAAAATGGGAGAAGGTGAATTTTAACTCTTGTTTAATTTCTTGACCAACCAATCATTAATAGTAACATTTATATTTACAGTACATTTGAGAATTTAATTTCATATTAGAGCCAGGATGGTATCGATTGGAAGTTGGAATTCAGCCTGGCAAATCCAGGTTCTAATTTCTCCTCGGACGGGAATCTTCTTGGGTGACCTTTAGCCAGTCACTATTTATTAGCCTCACAGGTTTGTTGTGAGAACAGAAGGCGGGAATAGAAGTAGGAACCATGAATACCACCCTGAGCTACTTGGAGGTACAAAATGTGAAAATAATATTATGCAAATCATAGATTGCGATAGATCAAGATTATTTTGTCTACGGTTGCCAGCAAATTAAAGGTTTGATTTGAGTCAAGACTAGAGTCACTGCTCCTCTGTGTTTGACTCAAAAACAAGTCATAATGGGGTTACTTTTCAAGTCTCTGAGCTTGTGTTTTGTGACTCTGATAGACTTAAGTCAAGTCACTCCCTTTTAAAAGCTTGCTGTGACTCAATGGGGAAAAAGTAGGGTTGCTGTTGCTCTGTGTGTGTATGTAGTTTACTGTAAGCAGTGGCCCTGATGCTCCATCCAGTCTGTAAACAGGCAGGAGTGGAATAGAAACAGCAACAGGGAGAAATGTCATTACCTGTTGTTGACAATTCCAGTCAGGAGTCCCACTTAGGTTCCCTGCTCCTAAATTACAATAAGCCCATAGAAGCCATGAAGTTGGAAAGGGTAACCGCTCTGAATGCCCCCATTTCTCCTCAACTTTGGCTGCAATCCTAAACATACTTTCCTGAGAGTATGATATGAGAGTCTCATAGAACAGAATTGGACTTACTTCTGAGTAGACATGTTTAGGATTGCACACTTTTTCTCTTTCCAGCCAGTCATAAAGCAAGAAAGACCCTTGGGCTCCTCCTCATGCCCTCCTTCAGCCAAAGAAAATACTTGAACTAGAAAATACTCTTCCTTCACCCAGTGATAATCCACTCCAGTTAGAGATAGGAAAGAAATCCCAGTCCTTCCTCTCCTCTCCATTCATTGTAAAAGAAAGCATTCACTTTTCCATGCCTACTGGCTGCAACTTTGCTGCTATTCCCTGATTTTGAATGGTGGCCCCACAAGGTTTTTCACGTCTCGAAAACAGTAATCTTGCAAGATTGAGATTTGACTCTTGAGTCAAGATTGAGATTTGAGTCTGCATGCATGGGAATGAGAGCTTGGACTTGAATCTTCCAAGACCAATTCATAATCAACAAGTCAGCAAAAAGCATGCATTTTCACAACTCCAGTTTGAGTCACCTGAGTTTGAGTTTGTTAGCAAAAAGCATACTGTCAATTACAAGAGATGGGGAGTCATCTGACTCAACTTCCCATCCCTTGTAATTGACAGTATGCTTTTTGCTAACAAACTGCATCATACATTCGTACTTCTCTGTAGACATTACCTAGTTTCAAGTAGAAATGGTGTGCAAGAAATCTTGAAAGTGGGATGGAAGGGAAGCGCTACAAGGAAAGGTTGGGGAAACTTGGGATGTTCAGCCTGGAGAAGAGAAGGCGGAGAGGAGACATGATTGCCCTCTTCAGATACTTGAAGGGCTGTCATATGGAGGAAGGGGCTCATTTGTTCTTAGCTGCCTCTGAAAGCAGAACTAGAACTTATGGGTACAAACTGCAAGAAAGGAGATTCCAATTGGCTATCCAGAAAAAAAATTCCTGAGGGTTTGGGCGGTTCGGCAGCGGAACAATTTGCCAGGGAGGTGGTGGACTCTCCCTCATTGGGGGTCTTCAAGCAGAGGCTTGACGAGCACCTGTTGGAGATGCTTTATGAGAATTTCCTGCTACAGGCAGGGGGTTGGACTAGATGACCTAATAGGTCCCTTCCAACTCTAGGATTCTATGATCTTCCCCCAAAACCTATACAGACATACCCAGAAGGCTGATCTGGAGAGCAAGAAGCTTTGCTGCTTTCCTTTGCCATGGTGAAAAGGTCAGCCTGGAATTATATTTTATTAGAAAAGGGGTATAACTATTGAATACCATCAGTACAGTATTTTACAAATTGAATTCAGTGCTTTAAATTTCCCACTTACAGAAGAGGAAGAATGAGAAGCATATTTCACACTTCCTGAGGCCATTTATTCCTCCCTGCAAATAGAGCTTGGGAAGGATTAAGTACACTTCATATTCCTCCAGGTACTTGGTCCAAAGTAGATGTGATACAACAATCCATGGGTATAATCTGCTGTTTTTAAAGGCTTAATGGCCTACGGGACAGCTTGGATTGGGACCATAGTGCTAGATAAGGAAGGTTAAGTCTTTTCCCAATATATTTTCTTGATTAAAATCCCTTCAGCCACAACACAAAGATTATATTTTACATTGGATAAAATAATTTTGGTCTCTATAGATGAATGCATTTGTTTTATATGGCTCTTCTGAAGTAACTGAAGACTATAAAAATTATGATTAACACATTATGTTAGATTATGTTCCTCAGAGGCTTGACTGACTTGAATCAGTTTTACAAACAGCATCATGCTCAAAAGAAATACTTGCTTAAAATTTTGTGTATTTTTTTTAAGTGAGAATGACAAGTGAATCATTTTAGTCTGTTAAAGCTTAGCTAACCAGCTCAGGCTTCCTCAAGGTAATCATTAATGCAACAGTCTATCAGTTGATGCAGTCAAGCTGGAACAAGTGCAAAGAGCAAGTAGCATGATCAAAGTAATCAAGAGGAGGTGGGGTTTTTTGTGATAATGAACTAACAACACATCAGACTGCTTTCAGCAATTCTCATTTCAGAATGGTCCACAGGTGTGCTGTAGGATTCTGGGGGAGGGTCACTTGTCTAACAACTCAACATGCATTTGACTGCTACTGACCATATGCCACTTAGCTAGTGCTCTTTTAAAGCAAAAGAGTGGTACCTTGATTTAAGAGTGACTTGAATTAAGAGTGTTTTGTATTAAGAGAAAAATTATTCTTAGAAATTTTGACTTGTTTTAAGATACTGTCTTGAAAGAAGAGCACTTCTGAGGAAATTGGGAACAGGCTTCCATGGTCAGGGAATTCATATGGAACTGGGGGGAGTACTTTGAGATACGGTGGTGCTCTGGGCACAGTTTGGAACAGACTTCCATCGCAAAGGAACTCACATGGGGGATCTGGAGGGAGCAGCCTGAGCCAGGTGTGTGTGGGATCTGTGTTTGGCAGTGTGGAAAGTGTGGCTTATCAGTGTTCCAGTGCTGCTCCCCACCAGCAGCCTGGGAAGGTTAAAGTTGCACAAAAAGGCAAAGATTCCATTGAGCCAATGGATAGCAGTGACTGTGTTAGAGATATTGAAAGTCATCCTACCAAATATCCCTCCTCTTTGTCTCCCTCACATCAGCCATGAAGGTTTTCAAAGGTATAACTACATTCAGTACTGTACAGCATTTTCTTTATTACAGAGTTTTGTATTAGATTACAGTGTTTTATAATCATTTTAATATATAGTTAATATTTTAATATAAATATTTTTGGGTTGTGAAACCAATCATCTTGAGTTTCCATTATTTCCTATTGGAAAATCTGCTTTAGATTACAAGCATTTTGAATTGTAAGCATGCTTCCAGAATAAATTATGATCATGAATCAAGGCACCACTGTATAGTTATAACTTATCAAATCGCACTCATGAAAAACATATAACACTGCTTTCTGCAGTCTGACTTTAGAAAACATCGAAATATGCAAAAAATAAAATCATTTTCACCCACTTCTACTTATCAGAAGGAATCAAGGAAGTTGTCTTGTTGAGCTTTGTTGAAATTGAGACTGATATACAATAAATCTTTTCAGAGCATCATATATGATAATTATTTCTCATGAAATCAGGGCTTCCATTTGATTTTGTATTGCGGAGTTTGTTTTTATCGACTCAGAAGTCTGTGTTCATTGGTTTTTACTCCAAGGAAACTACATATAGGTGTCCCCCACTTTCTGATGCTCCATTTTCTGGCAGTTCCATTCTTTCAATTATACACCTTTCAGTTATACCCAGGACTCATACATTCAAATCCACACATACTTCATTCATTCAACACGTGCTTCGCTCTCCCTGTTGGTCTAAAGGCTAAAATTGTCTTCCCTGATGGTGATTTGCATGTGACATGGTGATCACACTTTTTGACATCTCCTTATGTCTTTATTCAGTAAATAACCATTATTCAACTACATAAGATATTCATTGTCCACACATGCTTGTGCACATTTTACTGTAATTTGTATTTTGGCTATGTGTTCATAAATGTGTTATTTAGGCTCTTAGAAGTGATATTTATGCCTTTTGGTGGTCATTTTGCATTTGCAAATTGAAAAGTTCCACTTTTTCAATGGTCTTCACTTGTTGGATGGTGTTCTGGTCAGTAGGCCATCCAACAAGTGGGGGGATGCTTGTTTAGGAATGCAGTCTCAGTAGTGTAGGAGGACGATTCAAATAAAGGATCAGAAATATATGTGTATGTTTTGCTGACTGTGCCAAGTATAAAAAGATAGCATACGGCCCATGCTTTCCTTTTCACAAAGGTATTGTTTTAACAGATTCCAGTATCACTCCTTTAATTAAGTGCAGTAGTGGAATCTGTAACAGAAAGAAATTTTAATTACATTGAGTGCCTACCCACTGAAAAATCTGGCCTATTTTATCTCTAACTTGTCACTTTTGAGACACATTGACACTTTTTGAGACACAGTGACACTTTTGAGACACTTTTTTAGCTTACAGTGACCAGAAGGCAGGAATTTCCCTGCCAGAACTGGAAATGAGGAACAAGACGTCAGGGATTTGGGGGGCATTGGGGGCATTTCCAGCCATTTCTTGGGATTTTAGGCCTGTTTTGGCCATGTTAGTCCTTTTAGGCCCACTTTTAGGCTGCGGTTGAGGGAGGGAAAGAATTGTAGTCTTTCTCCCTCCTCCCCATGCTCAAGCCCCTTTTCAACCCATCAGTGGCTCTAAGTAGCCATTCACAAATGGCTGTGCCTGGCAGTGGCTCCCAGTTCCTGCAGAGAAAAGGATCTGGATGGAGGAAACTCTGCTTGCTGTGCAAAGGAAGGAAAGCGGGATCTCAGCTGAGGCTGCTGAAGAGGAGAGCAGAGCAGGGGAAGGAGGGAGCCTTTGCGGGCTTGCAGGTACTTTGCAGTGAGTTTGGCTTTGGATAGAAAGGTGGGGGTGAATTAATTTTTTTTAAGCAGGGTCGCCAACTGACCAAACCTTAACCTGTCCTGCTCCAATGCTTTTGTAGATGGATCCACCAATATATACTTTTCACCAAAAGTATGTCATTCACAACAAGGGCTTGAGTTGTTCAGATTTGGGGCCTTTCATCCAGCTATTGTCAAAACAGAGGAGCAGGGCTGGGTGCAAATTTGGCAACCTTCTCAGGGTAGAGATGGTGAGATAACTCCTGGCTTCATAGTTTTGAAGCCTCCAAGCCCAGTTGTGTCCACTCAAAAGTCAGTGGAGCTTATATTGTGTAAGGGGGCAAAGGGAAGGAGACTGAAAGACCAAGTCTCTGCATGCCTGCCTGAGAAAGGATGGCTGCTTGGATCAATTAAACATCTGCCTTTTGATTGGTGTCTGGTCTATTGCAATGAGATTTGTGCAAAAATTAAGTACAGGAATGCAATATGAGTGTTTTAGCTTTATTTTAACATGTCCTACATTTGTCCTACATTTTTGGGGTGTTCTACATTTGGTTTTAGCCAGGTAGGAATTTTGTCTTGGAGGATAGGAATTTTGGGGAACTGAGGGGAATTTTGAATTCAGCATCTGGTCACCCTGGATAGCTATTATAGGACAGCTGTCGCTGAGGACAAATTCTGACAACCATCATTCTTACAGTGACTTCTTTATTTGGTGTTCTTCGCTTGAAGTAAATTTACCCAAATGCCTCCCTCATCTGCTTTAAACAGAATTTTTTTAAATTTTATCCTACAGAATCATTGCAGCTCTTCAAGTGCAATGCCAATTATGATAAGTTCTCTTAACCTTGTAAAATTGATGAAAGGTTATGAGAAAATGAAGCATCATTGTGAGTGGGACTGTTGTTTCCATGGACTTTTCAAATCCCAAAAATGGAATAGTAATGGTGTAATATATAAATAACTGTTAACCATAAGACTTGAAATACTTTCTTAGGGACTTGTTTAATCCAGTGTGCAGTTTTGGCTGTTGGCCAGTGGTTTCCAAATGTTTTTGGCTGATGGCTGATACTGGGCCTTTGGCTTTGGATCCCCATTAGAACTACTGTACAATCCTATACATTATATAGGGTGGCAGGTTTTGTGAGTATTCTACAGCTGTGAATTCTATAGCCATGGCTCACAGTTTTGATAACCGCTGCTGTAGGGGAATGACGTGGAAGGAGAGAACGTATAGGCACAGGTCTTGTGCCCAGCTTTCCACATAATGATTTGGAGAACTGGGCAGTTGATGATTGAATGAAGTGTGTGGGAAGAATCTCATTCAGTTTTACCACTAAAAGCATCCAGCCACTCACAATTGTTCTCGCACACCCAAACCACTTGGGAGCTCCTTCTGTGTGGTACTATCCCACCCAGCTGTGGTATGTGTATGAATGTTGCAAATGTTTGGGCTGATCACATGAGATAACATCATGGGTGGTGTAAAATCCCCAAGGGGCTTTTTCAGATTGCTTGAGACTAGTCGGCTTCATTTCCTGTGCAAGAACCTTCTGGGCTGACTGAACAGTGGGTTACGACATGGAATAGACATAATAGGGATAGGTTGGGGGAACAGAATTGTGTTAACATTAATATTCTAAGCGGATGAGATGATGTGTTTCAGTAGATGCCTCTGTTTCTCATGTAATCCCATGAGAAGCATGGAGCACTCAACGTCATACTTGATTCACTTGTGGAAAATATAATTTTTAAGTCACAAAACTAGTTTCTCCAAAAGAATTACAACCTTGAAAATATCTGTATCTCATGTAACAAATTAGTAGTAGTTGTACTGTATATTTATTAAACTGTAAACTGTCTGGATAGTTTCTGTGGCTAGAAGAAATGGCAGCAATACCATAGACTGATTTCGCTTTTGTATTTGAAAACTCTCACTCCAATCTTTTAGGGTCTGCAGGAATACGCAGCTTTAACACAGCTTTCTGACATTTCTTGTTACACAAAACATGCTGGTTTTAAACTAAGTTCTGAGTAATTTACATGCAACACTAAAAAGTAGAAATAAAATGCAGCCAAATACCCATGATACAGTAATGGTGTGCAAGTGCAGTGCGTGTGTATGTAGAAAATTGTAGATGAATATTGTGGAGCTAGTAAACTGAAGAGGTTGGAAAATATAAAATAGCAACTTTTTTAAATTTAATAGCACAGTTTGTTACGCTTATCAGAAATCAGACAATATCTGATTTCTGATAAGCATAACACAACAAAACAGAACAGAACTGCACAACCTTTTCTGAGAGGCAGATGATGTGTTTGGATGAGAATGTGTACGGGATTTGCATTTCAGTTTAAAGTATTATCTCAGCTTTGGTATAGCTTCTACAGTGACATCTAGTGGTAGTTAGAAATTTCATTTGAAGTTACAGACAAGGTTACAGACAAGATATACTTGAAGCAGATATAGAGAACAATTTTAATGGCAGCATTTAAAATGGGCTCCCCTCCATAGTGAAGAAACTCCAATTATGAACTGAATCAATGTTGCCTCCAGGTTAGTGTGAAATTGTACACTTGCCATGACTAGTCTTTGCTGCCATTGGTTTCTTCTTTTTCCAAATATGCCTTGCAAAGTGGGAAAGAAGGAAATCAAGGGTAGGGAATGCCAGAAACAGCTGAGGATTTAACCTACTCACTGTGTTTTGTGAGCAGCCTCAGTGATGATGGATGTTTCTGAACAGGCTCTATATTTTTTCACCAAGAATGCAGGGAAATATGAATGGGTTCTCTGCTGGCCCCAGGTTTTTCTGCTATAATTTCCCTTTAATCGCCTACTCGTATTGCACATTTGGATAAGAAGGAAACGAGGGACAATCAAAGAATAATCTTAATAAGACTTCAGAAAATTCCCAGAGTTTTTTCTTTCCCAAGAATTATCTGGAAAAGCTGAAAGAAAGATAAAGAGCATAATCCTGTGGTGTGTGGGCACTAACACTATAGTTGGGTGTCATAAAAGTGCCATAAAATGCTTTACAACATCCAGTCAGTATCCTTCCCAACAGTGGCTAGGGCACTGGGTGGTAGTAGAATAGCTAGAGGGCATTCTGGAGGTGGAGAGAGAGCAATTCAAGGGTGGGAGCGGCAGGGAAGGTGGAGAAAGCATACACCATAGTCTAACCCAGTGGTTCTCAAACTTCCTAATGCCATGACCCCTTAATACAGTTCCTCATGTTGTGGGGACCCCCAACCATAAAATTATTTTCATTGCTACTTCATAACTGTAATTTTGCTACTGTTATGAATAGTAATGCAAATATCTGATATGCAGGATGTATTTTCATTGTTACAAACTGAACATAATTAAAGCACAGTGATTAATCATAAAAACAATACGTAATGATAGATAGATGGATGGATGTGACATAGCTAAGAGGGGGTAACTGAGAAAGAAAGAAAGAAGGAAGGAAGGAAGGAAGGAGGGAAGGAGGGAGGGAGGGAGGGAGGAATGGGAAGGTAAGTACCTGGGTGAGAGGAGGCCTCCATAGGATTGAGATCTCAGGCAGCAGAGCCAGTCACTGTTTCCTAGGAGTAAGTCCCATTCACTATCATGGGACTGACTTCTGAGTAGACATGTATAGAACTGGGCTCTAAGGCTGCAATCCTCCCCGCCCCCAAGGCTCCACATTGTCTCACAGCTGCTCAGAGACTCCTTCTGAGCTGCTTCTTATCAGCTTCTTCCAGCTGCAGCGGCTCCAGCATTTCTGCCAGGTCTTCCCACGTGGCCCCCTGCACCAGGAGTCTTTAGGCGACCCCCAGGAAAGCTCCAGGCGAACCCCAAAGGGGTCCCGACCCCCACTTTGAGAAACAATGGTCTAACCCTTGTCCTGAGCTTAAAAGCTCTATACGGGGCTACTCAGTTCTGTGCCAGCTAAATACTTGGCACAGATCCACGTATCCCCATGAGCAGGCTGGAGAACTTCAAGGGGTAAGGTCTTTCCACACAGATAACTTCTGCCTTCTCTAATTCAGCACTGGGTATTAATGGCTCTCCTATGCCAGCATTGGATAGGATTGGTTTGCAAACCTATCCACAGTTACCTAAGAGTAAGCTGCATTAAGGTTATTATTATTAAGGTTCGTATTTCTGAGTAGACATGCATAGGATTGGACTATTATGGCTGCACTGAATTGAGAGTGGAGTAGATGATTTTGATTACTAGTTTTAAGATTAACTTATGCTTAAACCTAGTTTAGCATGTATCACTGTACAAAAATTACTCTGTTATATTGCATGTAGATGATGACTCATTTTCTTCTTGTTTCTTCTCAAGAGAACCAGAAACCAGTTTTTTTGAACATATTTTTTAAGAACACTAGATCTTATGGCTTATTCATTATTTAATAATTTTATGAAGGAGTTGCATTTGCTGCTTCTTTCAACTTGAACCAGATTCTGCTTGGTGATGCATACATCTTGGGCATATTAATCCCGACAGTTGTTGAAAGTCTTCATTTCATGTAAAAATGCCTTTAAACTTAATTTTTTCTTCTGGTAAAAGGAGGGAATAGCAGCCTTGCTTTGATTTTTGAAGAGCTAAAATCAATTTCTTAGGGGGAAAATACAAGCCGGGAATCCCTTAATCTGGAATTCTGGAATACAGAATATTCTGAAATATTTAAAAAATTACTTTTTTGCCTAAAGAAATAAAATCAGAAACTGTCTTTCAAGCATATTGTGATTATCAGATGCAAATGTATGTATTTTATTTATTGCTACTTTTGCTATCCAAGTTCCTTAATCAATTACAACCCAAGAGGTTGAAATACTTTTTATAAATCAATGTAAATCTTACGAACCTGCTTTGAAAGTGCTCAGATAAATCAGTTACAGCTTTGTGGTTTAGTTCTATGAGCATGTGGATGTTCTTATTTTATCTCCTATAGGCAAGATTATCTCCTATAGGCATGCTCTGTCTCAAGTGCTCTGCAGGGTTTTCCACTCACCCACTCATACTGGCTGGAACATTGGGAAGGCTGAACAAATCCCTATTCCCCTGCTTTCCTCCATCTCTTACCCGTTACACTAACTTTGGGGTCACATCCCCGCAGTTTGAGTATTACCAGAATAGATCAGCAGCAATACTGTGAGTGCACTGGGTTAAAAAATAACACCAACTGACATTTCAACTGTTCACCTGGCTATATTTTACTGTTCAATCATATGTATGTTGACTTAGAAGTCCCATTAGTTTTCGTTTGGCTTATTTCCAGATAAGGGTTTAGGATTGCAGTTCAATGTTGGGCACAATCCAGAGTAACTACGAGGAGTCCTTGCTCCAACGTAAGAACAATTTACTCTGGATTGCAATATAAATTTCCCATAGGTTTTCACTAGGTGGTGCCATAAC
Organism: Cryptoblepharus egeriae; assembly: GCA_030015325.1. Lineage (NCBI taxonomy): Eukaryota > Metazoa > Chordata > Lepidosauria > Squamata > Scincidae > Cryptoblepharus > Cryptoblepharus egeriae. Next base: position 53,363,257 of record JAREYC010000007.1, on the reverse strand, counting down.
TACATCGACGTAAATGTCTCTTGCATGCTCCCGTAGTTACTCTGGATTGTAGGGGTTGTTTTGTTTCCTCCCTCTTCTAAACTTCCTCTGCCAAAATGATGAACTGAGTAGACTTACCATTGTCCCTTCTAACATTCTCAATTTTAATTATAATTTGCTTACTTAAATGTATGTATTGAAGTTTGTACTATGTATGTTGCCTCTTTAATTTGATCAGATTAAAATAATTAATGCTTCCCAAGCACTTTAGCACAGGACACACTTTTGAAAACAAGAATCTGTAGTGACCCACTAGGAAAAAAGGAAGATCTGGAAAGAAATAATTAAGTATTGTCCTGTGCTTCAGGAGGTGCAAGAGACCTCATACGTGCATAAACATTTGCTTGACCCTCTCTGTAAATGAAATTCAAGGACAGTTTCCTCCATATCTTTACACTCATTCCAGGGTATACAAAAAGCTGAACTAGAGAACAAGATGTACAGTTAGGGGCTTCCTGGCTAGAGAAAAGGAATTTAAATTCTATAAATTTAGATTCTTTGGAATTTAGATTCTATAACGTGCCAAGTACTAGAGAATATGGTATACTATATGTAGAGAATATGGAATACTAGAGAATATGTGACATTTTAATTTGAAACTACGAAGGTTACCTCATACAAGATAATTTTCTTCCACAAATTGGACAAGAGTGCTTGCAAAGTTTTTTCATATTTCAGAAACTTTTTGCATTCTACCAGAAACTGACTCTCAACTCACTGTTGGGTTATGATGCCCAATTTGGAAAACACTTGAGTAGAAGTTGATGAAATTGTAATGCTTTTTAAATGATTTTGAAGCATTTACAAGCTTCATTGTTTTGATATACTGTAATTATGTTGATTTAATGTTGTGTCTTCTCCTCTTACTTTGAAACAGGTATCATAGAAACAGTGGATTTTCTTGACCGTGAGACTACTTCCCATTACTGGCTAACAGTTTATGCAACGGACCAGGGAGTTGTGCCTCTGTCTTCCTTCACTGAAATCTACATACAAGTTGGAGATGTTAATGACAATGCTCCACAGACTACTCAACCTGTTTACTACCCTGAAATCATGGAAAATTCACCCAAGGATATGTCAGTTATTCAAGTTGAGGCATTTGATGCAGACCTAAATAGTAATGACAAGCTGACCTACAAGATTACTAGTGGAAACCCACAGGGATTTTTTTCCATGAATTCAAAAACTGGTAAGTAAATACCAGATGCTTTTTTGTTTTGTTCCATAAGTTTGTACTAATGAATTTATCTTCCAATTTTTAATAGAAATGAAGTGGTAAAATTAGGGTGAAAAGCCAACCATGATTTTGTGCATGCATAAGAAGCCTGAGTATCATCAAGGTTGCTGAAACTGTAGATATTGAATTCCCACTTGTTTTAGTGAAGCATGATCTCTGAATGTTCTCCTCTCAAATCCGTGTATAAAAATCTGTCTAAAGGTTGGGCCTATATAGTTCACATTCAGACAGGAGATGCATTCAAAGAAGACTGTGTATATTGTTATACACATATAATTTTTAGTTATACTGGATTCTTAGTTTTCTATGATGGAGGGGAACAGGATTCTTCTAGCTCCTAGCATGCCTCACTTCTATGTGCTGAGAAGTTATACAGGAATAAGGCTCAGATCCAGGTGACTGATGGAACCATTGTGATGGTTTCTGCCATTGTGAAATGTTCCTGATCATTCCTTCACATGAACCCCATAGAACATTTTGGGGGTTGTATATATCTAGAAGAAACAGGTTGGCTCTCTTGCAAAGAAGAGCTTCAGGGATTCTATTGTGTGACAGCTTTGGTTTGTTCTATACTCTAGACAAGTGGTTCCCTATTTTTTTTGTTCACGGCTCCCTTAACCTACTGACTGTTGGCTGTGGCTCTTCGTTATATTCTTTTTTGTGGGAGGAGGTGGAGTAAATCTGGCCTTGATCATGCTTGTTTTTCTTCCAGTAAATGATTGAGTGAAAGGAGCTATGTGTGTTTGCTGTGATAGGATGTGACCCAAGTTAGAAAGACTTGGGTTTCAAGTGCCGAATAGACCAGAGAAATCTGGCTGATAAAGTCATCAAACTTCTAAAGGCAGTTTGGGTGAAGGGAAGTGTGTGTGCAAAAATCCTGTCGAACCATTAACCTGCTCCATTTCTGCTACCCAGTGGAGTCTACATTCCCCCACCTTTCCAACTATCAGTCTTTCCACCTGTCAGTTCTACAGGGCAGGCAGAAAATGTAGCTCCAATGGACTGAAACCCGTACTCTTGGCAGTTGAAAGCTTAGCTTGGTGGCAGTGTGAGGCAAGAAATCACATGCAAGGTCTGTTTGGTTCCCCCTTCTGCTTTGTCCTTACTTTTTTCTAACTCTTAGGGTGCAATCCTAACCTAGCCCAGCATAACTCATCAGTCTTCCCATTCCTGCAGTAATGTAGGAAGGCAAGCACATTGTGCATTGGCTTAACACTTCCCCAAGGGTGGCATAGGAGTGTCATACAGCATCTTCGTGACACCCCAAGGTCAGCACAGGACTCATCAGTATGCTGGGGCTTAGGCTGGCCTAAATGAATGTTAGGATGGCACCCTAAGTGTCTTTAAAAAGGGTAGAGTGAATGCATCTCCCCCATAATGACAGTCCATACTAATTTGTTCCTGTTTAGCAACATGTACTTTCATAAATATGGACCTACATTTTTTGATCCTGAATTTAATCTTGTCAGTGGGAGTAAAAATGTAGTGTGTAGAGAATGGGGAAAACTCAAGCTGAGATTGACTACAAAACTTCAGCAGTTATCCAATCTCAAAAGTAGCTATCAACTTGTGCATTCATAAGTTTTGATCCTTGGATCCATCTGTCTCAAAGGACGATTTATCTCATTCATTAGCTTTTCAGACATTTTACTTCACCTCTTTGCCCTTCTTTGTTGAAGCAGTAGATTAAGGTTAAATATGCTATGAATTTTGTCTCTTTGATCTCGCTCAGTGCATACAATCTGTTCAGTTAATGTTGGGATCTCAGTCACAGCTCTCTTCCATCCCTTTGCATTATTCTTAACTCTCCAATATTTGTTGTCTAAATCTTCCTTTTAATACCATTGCTTACAAGGAGAATAAATCTTCCAAAAGTCTTGAGCCATATGCACTAACCATTCCTGCTGGTTTCCATCCTTGATTATTTGGGTTACCAGCTAGTTTTGAGATTGCTTAGTCTGAGTAACAAAGATCCTAAGCATTTCATTAACCAAAAAAATCAGGATGCACATTACCAGTAAGGCAGACTCTCTGATCTTTTTCCAATTTATTTACCAGTGGGTAGCATCCAGATTACTATATTCTACTCTACTCAAGCTCAAACTCTATTCCCCCCTCCCCTATACTTTCATAAGCCCTCTGAAAAAAGCTTCTGGCAAGAGTTGGGTCATTTTTTTTAGCATAGGTACAGTATGTCTAACGTGAAGCAGGATGCAGAGGGAAGGGGGAGTCAACAGGGAAAGGGAAACTTAAAGTTAATATAGGTTGTGGATAGTATTCAAAGAATGAAGGCATCTAATACAATTATAATTTACAGATGAGAACATTAAGCTTTCAGATTGGTCTTAAATACAAGAAAAATTTACTACCGTTTGCAAAATGTCTTTTTAAAAATTTTTATCTGCTGTCTCCTGCTAGGTGGCAATTTTTTATGTGCTTGTCTCCTGCTAGTTGCTTTATATTTATATACTGCTTTTCAACTAAAAGGTTTACAAAGAAAATGAAAAAAATTAATAGCTATTATGAAGTTGTGTCTGAGAGTCCCTTTGGGCAGAGTGGTTTTTGTGTTTTGAACAATTTCCACCTCTGTCTCCCTACTCTTAGGAGAAGGAAAGCATTCAGCTTTAGTTCATTGTTTGAATGAAAGCACCCCATGAAATTGGAGGACAAGGGCTGTGATTTAAGCCTCCTAAATAGGAGTAGCTCAGCCACAGGAACCACTTGAATTCAAGTGGAGTGAAGGAGAGCTGTGTTAATTACCTGGGGACTGCATCCATTCAATTGCAGTTCACAAACAAAAGGGTTGTTGGGCTCCTTGCAGAGCTGGCTCTGAATCTGCTTTAAATATAGATATGTTAACCCAGCACTACTTAAAGGTTACTTATCTGAAGTGACATTAAAAGAGTCTTAGACCTAACCTGTGTTGAAAGGAGGTGTTTTGAAATGAGCCATTTGGTATCATGGCAGTAGATATACTGGAATAGTCTGCTCTGTTTGAAAGATGTATTTTTAGTAATGAAATCCTAAAGACACTCATTGAACACAATGGGGCGTACTTCTGAGTAGAAATGGTTAGGATTGTGCTCACAGTCTCTTAAGTAGGCATATAGGCAGTGTTTCAGCTGTTCAAAACACAGACTCAATTAAGCTGATATGATAAATCTGTATTAATTACCGGTACCCAGCCTCGTTGGCACATGTCAAACTGATGTTCTAGTGCCAATATTCTGTGTAGTGATGATGAAAATAGATTTAATTTATTTAATGTGATATTGTTTTTAAGTCATATTCTATCTTGGTTCCAGTGCAGTCCTATGTTTACTCAGAAGTAAATCCCTCAATATTCATTGGGGTCTACTCTCGGGCATATCTTTAAATTGCAGCTTTTCTAAACTGTTATGGACAAGAGATAGGATGGAAATAGGTAAAAAAATTAACAAATTTTATTAATTAATAAAATAATAAAATGGATATAGTGCATAAAAAATACTGAGATCACATTTTGTACTGTGTCTCTCATAGTGATTTACAAAGATTATACTTTTTTAAAAAGCACAACAATGTTGCAATCATAAAGAGACTTTCCTGGGAGTAAGATCCATTGAACACAATGGGGTTCACTTTTTAGTAGACATGGTTAGCATTGTGCTCTGTTTCATCAGCAGTAACACACTGTCTATATAGTGCTTGAATTAGTATTTATTTTTATAATTCATGCTGCCTTTTTATTGATCTTTCCTGTTGTAGAATTTTGGCAGCATTGCTGGGTAGCAACACCTGCCGAGAACTTTAAGGCAAGGAAGTGGGCCAAACAGGTGAAATTTACTTAGGTCATAATCCAGACCAGAACTTTCCTAGGAGTAAAGTTTTAAAATGAGATTTACTCCTGCTATTAGCCCATGATGAAGGAAAGACTTCTAATTTAGCACAATAGCTTCCTACCTGTGTTATTTGTTGTTGTTAGATGGTTCGTCAGTATAGTTTCTTCTTTCCATATAGAGTATTTGAGGTGAGATTTAACAATTCACTGAAAAGTCAAAATATGTGCTTGTTTGAGATTGTATGCCTTCATTGAAATATCCAAAAAAATATAGAGTGGACTCTATACTTATGAAGCTGTAGTGGTTCTCCAAGATGTTGTGCAACCACTAGTAATTCCCGATTTGTGGACTAAGGAGGACATTATGAATGGCAGTGATTCTCAAAGTGGGGATCGGGACACCTTTGGGAGGGTCGTGACTAAATTTCAGTGGGATTGTGAAAAGGAGGGTGCTGCCATCTTGTAATCTGTCATTCGGGTCTGCCATCTTGGAATGGGGCTCTGTAGCTTCAATCCATACTTTCCAGGCAGTAGGTCTCCTTGAAAACCATGGGACTTACTTCCAAGTAGATATGGCATCACAGTGATGTCATTTCCCTCCATGGCATCACTTCCAGATTGATTATATCATTTGGATGGGTTTCCAGACATTTTTAGAAGTCCTTCTGCTTGCACAAGAGCAGTTTTTCTAAAGGAAGGCATCCCTGAACACCACTCAAAGGTATGATACATTTGTTGGGAACACTTGCAAAATTTGTTTAGCAATTCTGAATCATGCATGTGACTGCAATTTTTTTCTGTTGGTGAATTAAAAAAACTTCAGATATGAACTTAGCTTCAGAATTGTGTGTGATCCTGTCAATTTTTATTCAGAAGGGCATTTCCTGTTCACTTTACTCTTGTTGCTAATAACAGACTCTCACTTATCTGGGCTTCTTGGGATGGGATGGTGTCTGGATTTCAGATTTGTCTGGATTTTGGAATAATTCCCATAAATATAATGAATAATGCTTCCTCTTGCTTTTTTCACTATCACCCATATGTGTCTGTCTGCTGGCCTCTAAAATGTTTTCAACAATGTCTGTAAAGGTTCACACCATCAAGCAGAGAATAGAATTTGTGTCTGCACTGTATATTAAAATGAACCCAAGACCATATAGTGTTCACAGTACAGAAAATTTTTAGAAATTTAAACAACTTCAATATATTTTAGATTGAGGAATTGAGTTGTTATGAGAGTAGAAGAATCTCCAGGAAATCTGCACTTGCCATATACAGTGTCGTCTCACGTAAAGAATGCCTCACGTAAAGTATGTTTCACGTAACAAACAAAAATTTATCTAGGATTCTGCTTCACGTAAAGAAAGTGCTTCACGTAAAGAACACATTCGTTGGCAGTTGGGGCAGACACGCTGGCCGGCAGCCTGTTTAAAAAGCATCAGGGCTGCCTAGCGCACCTGCCCAGAGTGAAAGCAACACTTTCATGCTGTTCCTCCTGTGGCCGGAGGGAGAGAAGAGCAGTGGAGAAGAGGGAAGCAGCTCAGGGCTAGCCAGAAGGGAGCAGGGGAGAGAGAGGCTCAGGATGGAGAGAAGGAGAAAGTGGGGAGACACTTTGAAGGTGTCTTGGATTGCAGCCTCCTAACCATGTCTACCTAGAAGTAAGCCCCATTCCCAGGAAAGTGTCTTTAGGACTGCAGCCTAAGTAGACTTCATAAGATCGTGCACACTGAATGCATGTTTTGAATTCAATTCCAGTGTTTTGTCATCATTTTTACATCCAGTTAATATTTTTATATGAATATTTTTGGGGTTGTGGAACCAATCTTCTGAGTTTCCATTATTTCCTATGGGAAAATCCGCTTCACATAAAGAAAGTTTCACGTAAAGAAACTGCCTCCGGAACGAATTAATTCTGTTACGTGAGGCGCCACTGTACTTTGATTAGAATATATCTGTTTTTTTCACTTGGTTTTTTCCTTTTTCTTTTCCTGTTTTTCTCTTCTTAAAATCAATAAATTAAAATAAAAAAGAGTGTAGAAGAATCTCACTGCAGTCTGTCCTTCGAGCACTGAAGCTTTCAGTCTCGCCACAGAGCATCATAAAATGCCAAGAATCAGGGGTACAGAGTCCATCTTACTTCTGTGTAAACTCACAACCTTTCTGGCCCTTCAGAGCAATTATTGTAATTTGAAGAATGAGTAAAGCAAAATAGGAAATGGCTATAGCTGCAAATAACTTCCAAGGACTTCCGATAACATTTAAAAACTACCTACTGAGGAAATAAATGAACCATGGTTGCACAATAGCCTATCGTGTAGGAAGCTTTCATTGTTTAATGACTTGAGGTTTTATATTTCCTGCAGTGAGTTTTGCTAAGTCACATACTAAATCAGCAGAAAAACCTGAATTTTCATTTATCTATTTTCAGTTATTCACTGGATATTAAGTAGGAATAGATTTCTCAAGAACATCATTTATATTATCACTGTATCATATTGGAAGTGAACATCTGCCAAACCTTTATGTCAGTCATCTAATTTCTTAGTCATCTAATTTCTGTTTAATAATAAAGCACTAATAAATATGTTGTCTTTTGAATGCCTGTGAATGGGTAAGTATTTATTTTGGCTTTCAAGTGTATGTTTAGGTACACACACAATTACAAAATGCATTTGTTGTCAAAAGAACAATTAAGGTAGTCAGATCTGTGCTTTATAAATTTGCATGTTTGCACAGAAAGGGAGAAGTACTGCTTTTTATTGTTCTTGATTCTCAGTAGAAACAAAAAAGAAGAGGGTTAAGAGGGTTATGACAAGAGAAACAACGTACCAGTTCAAAATATCAGGTGGCCTAATATTGTAGCATCTCTTGTTGGAAGGTTTGTGTATTCTTTCACCCAAATATTATTTGAAACTAGGTTCAAATCATCCTCATAAGTATATAATTTGATATCCAACTGTGATTCCATGGCTCCCAGTGTAGTCATTAATCAGACCTAGCCTACCTGGCTTCTGCATAGTTTGCTATTTCATGTTTTGTCAGTCTGTGCCCTAGGATTATGGAGAAAGTGCTTGTCATATGCCATGAAAGCAAAATAATGCTATTTTTTTCCTGATGTATTTCTAGAAGTGAAAGCTTAAGCTCCAGTGCTTACTTACGATCAAGCCTCATTGAAATTGTGGGAGTTTCTTCTCAGTAAAGAGGCATTTGGTTAGACCACATTTGGAAATAAAATAAAAGCTTTCTGTATAATAAAAACAAAAAGCTGCCTTTTAGTTTGTTTTTAATCTTTTTAGGTGTAGTTTCTTCTTCTTAGGCAGGCAGGAAGAAAGTCCTGCCTCATTTTTCAAAATCAGCAGTTTTGTAAACCTTTTGAGGCCAGTTTTTTAAAAGAAATGAAACGGTAGAAAAGCTGCTGATGTCAATGAAAGAAAGCCATCTAGTCTTTTTTTGCCAAGACCTGTGACTCATTTTGTTCAAATATTAGCTTTTCTAGGAAAAAGGGGGAAAATCAGTCAAGTGAACCTGATGTAAAACAATGGAAACCATCAAAACTGTTACAAGCAGCTGTCAAACTGCATTCTGATCATTATCACTGTGCTTTCCTGTCTCCTTCTCATGTTTACTTTAAACATAATTGAGTAGAGTAATAGAAGAACACATTAAAAAAAGAAACCCTGTATAATGCACTCCATACTGTGCTGGTGCAGGCATTCTAGTGCTGCTGTTGGGTGTCTATGCAAAAGTACAAAGTTCTGTAATCTGAGGTATCAGCTGAATTCTTTGCTAGCTTTTAAAGCCCTTCAGTTGTAAAATGGGCCACCATTTAATTTGTTTTATAATAAACATACAAACCTTAATTTTCTCTGCTGGAAGATAAGTTGGTGACTTGATTGTATGAGATCGTTTAGTAAGGCAGCAGTTATCAGACACATAGGGAGTTTGAGACAAAAGTCTTTTGGGAGGCAGGAGTTGGTCTCTATTGCATTTTTTCAATAATTGAGGTAAGTTAAAAAAACAAATAAAACAAAATTGTGTCCTGGTGATTGTATCACTGCCATTCATCTTCATCAGTTAAGATATAGTGGGTTGTGACTCATCAGTTTGAGAACCACTAAGTTTTTGGACTGGCTTCAAAATGTATTGTTTTGTAAGGTGGCATTACAATAAAACATTACACTGAAACAGCTGCAATTTAAAGCTATTTATTAACTACAGTGCCTTTGTCCAGATGTAATGCAGCAGCTGAGCAAAAAGAATAGGCAATAACATGACAGAGAAAGGAATCAATGACTTACATGCCAATAAGAATGACTCACATGCCAATTCTGGTCACTACTGAGCCTGCTGTGTTTCCATAAAAGCCTGCCGTGTGGTGGTAGCTGACTATGATGACTCCTAACATGTAGGATCACAGAACAAACCTGCTTGAAGTACCTAACCTAGGATGCGATTATAGCTGTAGTTCAGGTTTCTGTTATACTCTGTGAATTTCTGTTTCATATACAGAATTTTAGTTTCATATACAGAATTTTAGTACAGCATTTCTCAAACTGGGGGTTGGGACCAGGGGTGGGCCCAGCCAACCCCAAGATCCAGTTTGCCAGACGTTGGGGGCAGGCCTGGGTCAGGGGGCGGGGCTGGGGTCAGGGGCCGGGGCCCCAACTCCGCTGCACTGCGCATGTGCCAGGCTTGGCACCGGTCCCCGCAGTTCTGCCAGCAAACCGATCCCCGCAGTTCTGCCAGCCGCGGCTCTTTCCGGTTTGCCAGTGTCTGCCACGTGGGAAGATCCGGTTCGGGCGAATAGGCCCGAACCGGCATCTGTCCACCTGTGGTTGGGACCCATTAGGTGGTTCGTGAGCCAATTTCAGGTGGTTTGCATAACATCTAATTCAATCATCATTGAAAACACAAAGCTAAATATAAAGGGCACTGAGCTGCCAGGCAGGGTGTGCTTGCAGTGGAGAAGGTAGGCTCCACCACCTTGAAAACTTGTATTGGGTGCTAGTAGAATGGGGGCTGTGGTGGAACAAGTGGTTAAGACACAGTGCCTGTTAACCAGCAGGCCAGCGTTTGAGACATGGATCCTACAAGTCAGGGTTTGCTCCCATCCTTAGCCCAGCTCCTGCCAACCTAGCAGTTCAAAAGCATGGAAATAAATAGATAATTCTTTGGTGGGAAGGTAACAGTGTTCCATGGACATATGAGCCACATGTTGGACAATGTTGGCTCTGTGGCTCTAGAAACAAGGATGAGCATGACATCCTACAGTCGGTCATGACTAGTAGTACAACCTGCAGGGGACACCTTTACCTTTTATGTTGGAATGGGGCACTCAATCCTCTTTTTCTGGGAGTAAATCTTATTGAACACAATGGGGTTTATTTCCAAGTAGACATGGAGGACCTTTGGCATGATAGTGATGTCACTTCCTGCCATGACATCATCACATTCTGGAGTCCCAGAAAGATTATCATTATTCTAAAAAGTGGGTCCTGGTACTAAAACATTTGAGAACCACTATTAGTATATTAGAAATGAAACTTTGGTTGTAGAAGTTCTTGCTGTCAGAGATATACAGAGCAGTAAATGATGCAATCTTGCAAGTAAAGCTTTTAAAATCTGTAGAAATTGTGCTCTAATTTCATGATAATATTTATCATGAAATGTAAAAACAAAACAAAAACCAAACCAATTGGAACAAGGAAACCTTGAAGTGAAGCAAAGACCTTTAATGATTAGTCTTTGACTTCTTTATCTCCCATCTAATTCAAGTTTAATTTTCCATCAACAGCTAAAGGGTTCCTTAGCTGACATTTTCATTGGTAGAACAAAAATATATTACTGTAGCTGGGTTTAGTAGCTATTAAAATGTTTAATGGTAGCTCGGTATTGTCTTGTTACAGTTGCAAAATATACGTTCAAGAAATATCATGTAATAATATGAAATTTTTAAAAGCTTAAATGACAAGATTTCTAAATAATTACGTTAAGTTCAGAATTAATATTTTTTGTTTTTAGGTGGGTTTAGATGGGTGTTTTTAGATGGCATAACAATATATATATTTGAGACAGACTTAATAAGCAGTTTAATGAGTCTTAAAGGAGATAATAGGATTGAAATGCACAAAGGTTTGGGATTACTGCTGACTTTAATTCCTGTGAGCCTCAGTGTGGCACACATTTATCTTAGTTCTTATTGCTAGGTTGCCAGTAAATTTGCTAGGTGGTATTCAGAAACCTTTAGGAAATTATCAATCTGATTTCTTAAGAGAGTTCATTTTAGATGAGTAATATTTCTTTAAGATTAGGATATCAAAGAACAGATTACATTAGCAGTTAATTTCTCTCACTCATCATTGGACAAACTTGTTCATTAGTCAGGGTAACAAAAATAAAGGAATCATCCTATGTGGTGCTGGCGTCCCTGGTATGTGGACAGCACATTTGAGCAATGTCTGTTATATCCTAAACCTTTCAAGCACTAAGGGGTGAGGAAGGTCAGGGCCTTGAACATCCTGTTCAAGTACAGCCCCCCCCCCAGAGACTTTGCCAGCAACTATGGAAACACCAATTCCTCCTTCCATTCAGGGTAGTAGCATGGAAATGGCTTTATGTTGGTCAGATATACAAGGAACTGTTTATCATTCAGCTTTAAGCTGGCAGCTGGGACTTGCATCCAGGGTGAACCAATTGGGGCAGTAGTAGATGCAGGTTCAGTAAGTGGCCACTGTCAGTTTGGTGCCCAGGGCTGGACAAGCCATTGGGTGATTGTTACTACTGACAGCAGTACAGTATGCATACACAGTCTATTTTATATGTGATGCTCTGTACTGTTACAGGAACTACTGCTGCAAATAACATTTCAGCAAAAACAGAACAACCAGGATTCCCAGCACCAGTCATCCAAACACTCTACCAACCACACACTGCCAATTTTTTTTTTATTTTTTTTTTTTTTGGGGGGGGGGGGAGGTGGGCCTGTGTTCATCAGATTGGGATCATTCTGGTGGTGATATATTCTTCTTGGCCTGCCCTTTAAAAAGGACTGAGGCAGTTTCACCTGCTTTTAATGAAACATGTACATGGCTCAGTTTCACTTTCCATAGGGATCAATACATTTTTTTGTTAAGCTGCCAGTTAACACAGCTCATTAACAATTAGGTCACAAACTATGGAAACACAGTTTGGGAATTGCTGGACTCTAGACTAGAGTTTTTAAGGAAGTGATGGCTGCTGAGTTTTCTCTATCTTATCCCTTTGGTGGGAAGGTAACAGTGTTCCATGTACATATGAGCCACATGTTGGACAATGTTGGCTCTGGCTCTCCATCACATTTGGGAGCTTATGCTTCCTGGAGTTGTGCCAGCGATGAGAGTATGCACAGTGTTGTGCTGATATCTAACTGGGTTTTGTCTACTGGCTAAGCTTGCTTTCTATCAGCATCTGATGGCATCTGCATATCCGATGGTTTTCAGTACAGTGTTTCTGAAGTGTAGGATTGCAATTTTGCAGTTGCAGTTTTGCAGTTAGGATCAACAATTGTAAACATGCTATATGGAAAAAATATTTTTGATGGGTAGTATCCTGTTCTTTGGAATGGCAGCACTTAATGGCCATATATACATTTATATATAAAATTTATAGATGGATGAGAAACCTGGTGTGTGTGTTTGTGTGTGTACATGTGTCTTGAAGCGAAAGAAGTTGGCTCTTTAAATTGAAAGATAAACACCCCTTAAGTAATAGTTAATGGCTTAAAGGCAGCCTGTTTACCACAATAACGTGGCAGGCATTAAGCTTGACTTAGAAAATTAAGCTTGACTTAACCTTGACTTCAGAGATCAGTTTCAGCTGTTTCTGTTCCAACTGGGAGGCAGAGCCCCTCCCTTCCCCCAAGTGATAATTATTTCTGAATTGCTGCCTCTAAGGCACTTGAAAGAGAACTTGATTCATCTTGATTGTGCGCCTTGATACCATGTTAACTAATTGCCTTTGTATTACATGAAAATACAGTGATGCCTCATGTAACAAATTTAATTTGTTCTGGAGGCATGTTTGTTACATGAAACGTTCTTTACGTGAAGCGGATTTTCCCATAGGAAATAATGGAAACTCAGACGATTGGTTCCACAACCCCAAAAATATTCATATAAAATATTAACTGGATGTAAAAATGATGACAGAACACTAGGATTGAATTCAAAACATGCATTCAATGTGCATGATCTTATGAAGTCTACTTAGGCTGCAGTCCTGAAGACACTTTCCTGGAGTAAGCCCCATTTAACACAATGGGGCTTACTTCTGGGTAGACGTGATTAGGAGGCTGCAATCCAAGACACCTTCAAAGTGTCTCCCCACTTTTTCTTTCTCTCCATCCTGAGCCTCTCTCTCTCCCCTGCTCCCTTCTGGCTAGCCCTGAGCTGCTTCCCTCTTCTCCACTGATGTTCTCTCCCTCTGCCCAGTGGACACCCAGCCACAGGAGGAACAGCATGGAAGTGTTGCTTTCACTATGGGCAGGTGCGCTAGGCAGCCCTCATGCTTTTTAAACAGGCTGCCGGCCAGCGTGTCTGCCCCAACTGCAAACAAATGTGTTCTTTACGTGAAGCACAGTTTGTTACATGAAGCAGAATCCTAGAGAAAGTTTTGTTACGTGAAACATACTTTACATGAGGTGTTCTTTACGTGAGGTGCCACTGTAGTTAATCATGGAGCTCCCTGGAACCAAATGTAGCAAATGGGGAGGTTCAAGCTGTAATTTATAATGTTACATTAATGGTGAATTGATTGTCCACACTCCATTCTGTTTTTCTGCTTACCCAGACCTGCCACTGAATGAAATTGGTGTGGCAGTATAATATATAAACTAGTTCCTGAGATTTGAAAGTATTATACAAACATTAATACTGAAATTTTTAGATTGTGAACCTTTTTGGGACAGGGACCCATTTGCTATTATTTTATTCATTTTCTTTGTAAACTGCTTTGTGAACTTTTTAGTTGAAAAGTGGTATATAAATACTGTAGATAGATATTTCGAAGTAAGCATGCAAAGGATCAATCTGTTGGTAATTTGAATTTCTCAAAGCACTTTTTCTAGCTACATGTTAGTTTTGGCCATCTAGGGCGCCGTTCTTCACAGCCTGAATTCTGCTTCTACAGAGACTGGTTCTTGTAAACTGTTGACCTTTGCTTTTAAATTCTGTTTAGATTAGTGAGGGAGCAATCTGTCTTGCAAAAGTTTTACTGAAACTTGTTCTTGTATTTCCTGGCTGCTGATAAAATAGTAAGTGTTCCTCTGAAATATCAGGTATGAGATAAAGTAGCAACCTTTGATCCATGCATTTGATATATTAAATACTACAGTCATCCTTAGCAACACACATAAACAAGGCTGCATACATAATGATAAAACTGTGCACATTGATAGCTTGCCAAGTTCTATATTATTACCTATATGCTCAGGTATTACCTGTTATCACTACTTCTGTTCATATGAATATGAATTCTTTGGAAGATCAAATTACAGCAAAGACCAATGGTAAAGTGAAAAGCACCCCCGTCCGTAGAACATTGACTTGTCCTACTGATCACAGTAATTCTGTTTATGGATCTTAATGGATAAAAGTGCTATGAAAGAACTTAAGACCCAGTTAAGCATTAAGCCAAACACTCCAATAGATCAATTCATGCTGAAAATAAAGAACATTCAATAACACTTTACCAAATGAGGGTTTCTAAAAATGCATCAATGACTGAGAAATAATGAATGCAATCCTCAAACAAGTCTTGAAACATATGGGTGAATAAAGCTCAGAGGAAGGGCTGCAGCAAAATGCATTGCTTTCAAAGGATGTTTTATCCCTAGCCTTTCCTTGTAGGGCTGGGGAAGATTCCTATATGAACCCCCATAAAGCTATGGTCAATCAATCTCAATAACACTGAGCCTGATAGATCAGTGAGCTGGTTGAGGCAGTTTACTATGTCTTTTGAATCCCACTGGCATTTAAGTTTGTAATCCTAAAAGTGCAACTATCTTAACCTTACCTCTTCTTTTTTTGTCAGCACTTTTGAAAATAAAGGAACTGCAAGTCTTTGAGGAATTAAAGGACCAATGCTTAAGAAATGTATTCACCTTTGCAGTTTGCATTATGGATGTGGCATGTTTTGACAGGCTTTGCATAAAGCAGATTTAGAAATATGTATTATTTACTGGAAAATAGTAACAATTTGCTGCTATTATTTGTTCATCAGTTTTTTGCAATGGGATTTTATTAAAAGCAATAGCCATTTGTTTTCCCAAAGGACACTTGCCTATCTCATTCTATCAATTTCAAGTCAATATTTATACATGTTGAATTACATTTACTATTTTAAATTGTAAGACCATGTTACTCATTTTAGGAATATAAAATAAGAGTTGGAGATCAATTTACTTTGTGATATTTTCAGTGATATGTTACCCTGTATTAAGGGGAATATTGGTGGGTGTTCCAAGGATCCTACCCTGTGTATAGCTAAAACCATAGATTGATTAAATACCTATCCCCATGGTTGCAGGGCTCCTCTGGTGATGACAAAGAACCAAATAACATAGATTTCATTGGGGCTGCTCTTGCCTCACTTGGGATAGTGGAAAATCTTTCCTTGCTTCATGGTAGCAGAGCAGCAGCCTCAATGCTCTGCACCAGAACAACTTAGGATTTCACTGAAAAATAAGTCATCTTCTGGTTTTACAGAGTTCGAACTTGACAGAGTATGGAGGCCAAGGATAGATGCCCCCATCTTCTGCTAAACTCAAAAGCCCCTCCAAAGGTGTGGGGAGCATCCGGGTGGTGGTAGACCTCATTGACTGATGACTAAGTTAGTGGATACAGGATCAGCGGATATAAAACCTCATGTATCCATCTCTCTCTGTCTCTCTCTCTCTCTTTCTCTCTCTCATAGGGTCTGGCCTGCCTGCCTATTGTGTGAATTAAAAGTTAGAAACTCTTTCAGATCTATTGCAAATCACCCAGAAAATTCTAAACTATCTTCTGCCTAACTCTGGTCTTTAGATTCCTGTATAAATTCCAGAACGGTAGGCAATGATCTACCGACAGTCGATTAGAAAAGTAATGTAAAATAAATGGAGTATTACCACCAAAGCCTTGACTTACGTCACTGTTTATTGGGTCACATTGAACCACCTAATGTATTCTCCCCTCCTCCACTCAAATACTGACTAATTGTTTGTTTACTTTTGCAGGTCTTATTACAACAACATCAAGAAAACTTGACAGAGAACAGCAAGCAGAGCACATACTAGAGGTACACGTTGCATTTGAATTTCTGCATTCAGTCTTCTTTATATTTTTGTCATCTCAACTGTATGATGGGTTTGCCAAGCACTGAAACCCCCAAATGAAGTATGTGTCTGTTGAAACAGCTAGCTAATTAATTAATTAATTAATTAATTAATTAATTAATTAATTAAATCAGAAGCTATCATCACAATCCTGAACATACCATATTTGTGGGATGGGGGAAGGGAAGAGATCTTTCCAAGGACTCTAGGTTGCAGCAAATTCCATAATTTCATTGAAATTATGGACATTTGCTTGAGGGTTGTCCTCCCTTTATTGGGCTCAATCCCTCATGCAAGGGATTATGTAGCATATACCATATTATGCTTGTTGTTATGATTTTAAAATTTAGTTTTATTGCTTTTATTTGGTATGTTTGTTATCTTGTGTTGCACATGAGAGGTAGAGAGGATAAATAAATAAAATAAACCTTGAGAGACATGAGCTATGCCCATTGGCCTCAGAAGGGCTTATGGGAGGTGTTCTGTATTACAAAGTTTCTGCATGAGTTATAGCAGTTTAGATCCCTAGTAGGAAAAGAGTCAGGTGGTAAGTGTATTTTAATAATGTTCTAGTTCTAGGGCAGTGGTGTGAAACACAAGGCCAGTGGGCCAGGTTTAGCCTCTAGAGGCACTCCCCCCATTATAATTGGGCTCTCTCTTCTCTTGACATTATAATATTTGCACATTTTCTCTTCTGTCATTAGTAGCTAAAGAATTTGTATGTGACAACAAACTGCTTATTTGTAACCGTCATCTGCGTAATGATATCACTTCTGGTGAAGTCCTTGCTCCGGTGTAAGAACAACTTACTCTGGATTCCAGTATGAATTTACCATAGGTTTTCACTAGGTGATGCAGTAACTCTTACATGCTCCCGTAGTTCTCTGGATTTGGGGGGTAGTCTATCTCTGAATGCCAAATACAAGTGAGTGGCAATAGGTTTCAGGTGCCTTGATGTCATGCGTTCTCCCTGGCTGTCCTCCTGCCTTCCCTCTACTCTGGAATTTACTAGGGTTAAGGTACAATCCTAACTTAGGCCAGCACAACTCATCGGTCTTCCTGTTCCCATGGTGATGGAGGGAGAAAAGCATGTCTGTGTACTGGCCCAGCCTTCCCCCAGGGGTGATGCATAAGTGTCCTGTGGCACTTTTGTGACACCTCCAATTCAGCACAGGATTTATGCCAGGCCACGCTGAGCAGAGGATAGGCTTGCAGCCTAAATGTTTTGTCAGACTGTGATATTTAGTCTTCCAGCCAAACAAGTTCAAATATTCAGGTTAGGGTTCCCATATGTTCCAAAAAAACAGGGACAATCCTGATTTTGGGGGATTGTATTCACATATTGGCAAATGGGACAGAGGGTCCTGTCCCTATTTTGTGGAAGAGAATTATGGCAACTCTAATTCAGGGTGTATATTATTATTGAAAACGTTTTAGGAATTGGTTTCCCTCAATAAAATATAAAATTTTGTGTGTGTGTGTGTGTGTGTGTGTGTGTGTATAAAAGCAGCAACCCTCCCATAAAGAATTACATTCTCTTTTGATCACATACAGAAAATTAAGCACTTTACATTGTTTACAGTTTACATTGCAGTTTGATTGGACTGTTGTTTGAATTTTCCAAGTAGGTTGGACAAAATATTTCTTTAAAATAGCTAAATGGCTCATCTTCTATCCACTGACTCTGATTGCAGCAGGACAAAAAATAATGATCTGTCAGCTGTTTCACTGCTGTTTCACAGATTGACAAAGAAAGCGCACTAGAAAGCAAAATCATAAGAGAAAGGGAATGAAATTGAGGATAAAAATGAAGCCTAAGTATTGAGAGAGAGAGAGAGGCAAGCAGGCAGGCAATAACAGAAAAACAAGCAGAAAGCAGTTTAAATTTTTGCTGGGTCGATGGAGGAGCTCAGAGAGGGTAAGAAAATACAGTTCCTCTCTGTTTCACCGCCACTGGTGATGGGATGAAATGTTGGAATGAAAATGTTTTAACTGGTTCTTGAAAAGACACCACTTGAAGAGTAACATGTATTTTTAATTGAGTAACATTTGATTTAAAAAGTAACGTTTAATTAAACTTTTAATTGCTATTCAAAGGTAATGGTTACTGACAGTGGAATACCACCCAAATCAACCCTTGCCCGGGTCATTGTGAAGATCTTAGATGAAAATGATAATAGACCACAATTCTTGCAAAAGTTCTATCAAATCAAATTGCCAGAACGTGGACGACTAGAAAGGGAGAGGAATCCCAGAAGAGAGCCTGTCTACCGTGTCGTGGCTGCTGATAAAGATGAAGGGCCCAATGCAGAAATATCTTACAGCATTGAAGATAGAGATGAGCAAGGCCATTTCTTTATTGAACCCAAAACTGGAGTAGTCTCTACTAGAAAGTATTCTGGAGCTGGAGAATATGACATTCTTACAGTAAGTCTAGACTTTAGTGTCTGTCAGTATTTTAAAAATTCTTTTGAACAGTTATTTCTTATTTTGAATGTGATACTTAAAAGTCTTGAATACTTGTAAGTTAATAAAGATCAAGCTGATATTGAGTTAAGTAACATACTATACTGCTTTTAACCCTAAGTATCAGTGACATAGTTGACCACAAAGCCACCCTGGGACACACTGGTTATCTTACTGCCCCCTTCACATGCACTCCCCACTTGCAAGCAATGGCATGATAACATCACATTAATTATGTCCAGCACAGTCAAAGTGATAGATACATCTTTGTAAAGAATTGTATAATAAACACAATAATATCCATGGTATAATAATGATCTTTGTAAATGTTATTCAGGGATTAAATAAAACTGAGCAATCATTGGCTGGAATTCACAGATCTCTTTTGCTTCTGGCAAGTGCTTTTGCTAGCACAATGAAAGTTTTACTTTTTTAAAAAAAGTTTAAAATACCATAGTTTGCTACTGATTTGGTGCCATTTGTCAAAATGAGTGTGATATTTCTCTTGAACTTGAAGTTTTATGGTATTTGGTTTACTGTTGATAGTAATCTAGTCTTCTGGTATCAATGTGAACTTTAATTTTAGTATGTGTACATTTAACAATAGCCTGTGTTATTATTTGCATAATTAAAAATTTACCAAACTTGCTGTATTTCTCAGATAAAAGCTGTGGATAATGGTCGCCCACAAAAATCATCAACAACTCGACTTCATATAGAGTGGATCCCCAAACCCAATCCATCTCCTGAACCATTTAATTTTGAAGAATCATTTTTTTCTTTTACCGTTATGGAGAGCGATCCAGTATCTCACATGATTGGTGTAATAGCTGTTGAGCCACTTGGCATTCCACTCTGGTTTGATATTACTGGTAAGAATATGTCCTTCAAATTATGTGTTGATTATCTGTACTGTAGTTACAAACTTTAAAATTCTATTTTTAAAGTTTATTGAATAATTTCAAGAATTCTTTTAAAGTTTATTGAAGAATTCCAATTATTGAAGAATTTTTAAATAATTTTGCGTAAAAATTATTTTTCACATTTTTCCCCCCAAAAAATTTGTTACCAGCAATTGATGAAAAAATCTTTTAGTGACAATTCCTTTAATTAGTAACACTTCTTGTATAATATGTAGAATGGGCTTTGGGAAATCTGTTCCAGGACCTCCCTTATCAAAACCCATGGATAATGGAATCAGTGGGTCTCTGCCCTTCTTATACTCCAGAGACCATTGGAGCTGTGCTTCTGTTGCTGTAGACCAGGGGTCTCCAAAATTTTTGGCTGGAGGGCCACATCATCTCTCTGATACTGTGTCAGGGGCCAAAAAACTAATTACATTTCAAATTTGAATAAATTTACTAAATTTACATATAAGAATGTATTGGAGCAGATTACAAGTCTTGGTGAGGTGCTGGATAGAGGGATCTTGAGGCTTGCTGTGGGCCGCATCTGGCCCCAGGGCTGGGGTTTGGAGATCCCTGCTATAGACAATTGTGTGAGGACAGGGAAAGGCTGTACATGGTCTTCCCAGCACTCAGAATGCCTTCAAAAGAATCCTAATGACCTTAGAAGCTCTCTTCCAATTTATTGTAAAAACCAGAAGTGACATTTAAAGGCTAAAAAAAACTTGAAGGACCAGGTTAGCCATTCCTGTGCCCATAAAGATCTTTTAGTGCCTTTTAATATCTCATCTGGTAACTGGGAAGTGACCTTCTAAGGCCTCCTGAGGCACATGGAGGCTATGCACATGGGGCTTAGAACAGCCTATGGAGGCTGGTGGAGTGCAACTCCAGTCACTTCTGGAAGGTCCAGGTTAAGAAAACCCTGTGGATTTGGGATCCATGATAGTAAAATCTGTGAGTCCCAGGTCTGCAAAAGTATTTTTTAAATATTTAAATATTTTTAAATATTTCTTAATATGGCCTAAATCAGATGCTTGCAATTGTTTACTGACAAATGAATAACACTGACAAATGATGAACTGCCCAGTCCCATTCAAAGCTGATGCAGTGCAGTTGCTGGGGGCCCACTCTTATTTCTCACATTTGTTCTCTTTTGTGGTGTAGCATAACAACCTGCTTAATGTGACTACTCAGATCTGTGCCAGTTTAACTGGTGCAGAATCAAGTACACCCAATGAAGGTCTTTCAGGCTTGGGAAATGGTTAGGATGCAGAAGAAGCTTGTCCTGTCATCTCATCCCACTCCTGGCCTTTCCCATCCCTGCCCCAGTATAACCCCCTTGCTATCTCCAGAATCCATCTCTGCCACACTTCCTTAATCTCTCCATTGCTTGACACAACAGGTTCCAGCAGGTATTGGGGCACACTTTGCCCACAGAATGACAAAAGTCTTCTCTCTAATTCATTGAGTGTCAAAAAGTGCTTTATGGCACATTTGCAACAAACACCCAGCACCAGCCCTATCAAACCATAGCGTCGTGCTCTAAAACAGGCTTATTTTCCTACCATGTTCTACCCATTGCGACATCCACCTCCCCTAATATGACTGTCAATCAGGGTATATTTACCTCATTGCACCCTGATTGTATTGTGCATTTTAGATGGGGGACATTATGGTGGCTATGGAAACATGTGTAGAATCCACAGCAACCCTTAAGTTATGATTGCGAACCACTTCTGGTTTACTATCGCAAAACTGGTAGTGAATCTCATTTACAACTTTCACTTTCCCTGCCATTTAGGAGGCTGTGAGAAGACTAGTAACAGGCTCCCCATATCCTGGGATGGTGCTTCAAGCTGGGGTTTGTCCAGGAAATCTCCTGTGCATCTCCATAGCAGTATGATCCTGGTGATCACATTGCTGCCATTCCCCATTCTCACCCCTTAAGCCTGGGGAAAGAGCACAGGGCTCTCCGGTTGGGGCATTATGATGCCCCAGTTTGAGAAGCACTGAACTAAAGGAAGAATTTCACTGAGTGATTTTTGACAAAGACTGTAAGAAACAGTTAAAAATATATGTATTTGAGATCTGAATGTTAGCTGTTCTCTCAGGGAAATGCATGTGCATACATGCACTTCTCTATAAGTGATAATACATCAAGTTAAACTGATTGCTTCTATTTTAACATATCTTACTGCACCTTTTTAACTGTTACTAATAGCATGATTCAATTTGATTGACTCCCTTTCTTTCTTCTTTGCTTGCTTTTCATGCTGTCTTTCTTTTTGGCTGTGCCAGGAGACAAGCTTGCTAGTGACGTTTTTTACATCTTTCAGATGGCTTGTGACCTGAACTGTACAGCAGAAGGTATCTGCTGAGATCACATAATTAATTGTCAAGATTATGAGATCTAAACTGAAACTTTAGAATAATTTAGTAACTCTTAAAAATACATTTAATTTAGTTTTTTTTTGTCAAAATGCTTTCTTTCTTTCCTGTAGATGTTTGCTTTTTGTGCTGTTGCATATCATACATTTGAACCAAAGCATCACTTTGAAATGCTATTTCTGGGTTGGTTCAAAATGGTTTCTTCTGGCCTTTCAGTTCATTCAGACTGATTATCTTTTGCGTGCTACCTTCAAACCTGTTATTGAAAAAAACAATAACCAAATTGGTGATACTAGATCCTTGGGGCACATTTAGGCAGATGAATATTCCAGTGTCAGTGTGCATGGTTCAACCCAGGATCCCATGTGAGGATTCCTGTACCAGTCTAAGCTAGAGACTCTTAACAGGACCACTTATGGTACAGAGACTCTAGAACTCTGGCTCCAATCCTAAAGACACTTTCCGGGAGTGAGACCCTTTGAACACAATGGGGCTTACTTTTGAGTAGATATGATTAGGATTGTGTTCACAGTCTCAGTGCAACTTGACATCTCTTTGAGTTGCCACCATGCTGCTAAATCAGCTGTGGGGAAAGTTGTTATCTACTGTAGATCCACTCTAAAGTCTCTAGGGAAATGCCTGTGGGTATGTTGTGGAAGTATTCCAAATAAAATGTATTGCACAAGTGATGCAGATAAGATGTGTGGAGTTGCTTACTGTTAGGGAAGCATCCTCTGGGACCTTTAAAAAATTCCTACAATCATTGTCAGACACAGCAGTGCTGAAAAGCATACAGTGAAGCCGCATCCATCCCATAAGTCTAGACTGATTTGTCTGAAAGGCAGAAACAACCTCAAAAAGATAACTGTTTGCTGATGTTTGAATAAAGATGTAACCCTAAACATTTTTACTTGAAATAAAAGATAAAGGCTTACTTGCAAGTAAAATGTTTATGGTTAGAGGGAATATACAGTTTTATTGTGTAAAGCATATAATTCAAGCCAAAAAATTGGCATGTATCATTATGAAAGGAAAAGCATTTTTAATTTTGAGGCATACCTCTCAAAGGAACAGGAACAGGGCACATGAACTACATAATTAGGACAAATGACTTCGCCATACTGTGCATTGGGTTGACAACAATGGAAATTTGGTATTCTTCATTTTCATATAGTTTGCCTGAAAGTCACAAGCAATATCAGTATTTATTATCATGGCTAATAACATCTGGTTTTAATGGGTGTTGTTTGGGAAATCCATTCAGAGTGTTGCAAACATTATTAAGTATGAACAATTAAATACTTAGGTGATCGGCTGTGTTTGATTGAACTATATTTGAGTTTCTTTATTGAACTTTATATATCAAAGAGCATTTAGAAGTTTTGTAAAGGGAAAAAATTAATTCATCACATTAGTATTTAGTCTTTTTAAGCCTTCGCGCTCTTTTTCCTTTTCTCTTTCAGCCTTTAATTCAGTCTTTTCCTAAAGCTTCTCTCCCAGTGCCCCAGAACATGCCGGTCTTTGGGGGCACAATCCACCAAGCACTGCTCTTGTGAAAGCCACATAAGTTCAATAGCACTTGCGTGGCAGCAGTGCTCAGTGGATTGCACCCATGGTAAGCGTGCCTAATATTTTGATATTCACCCAAAGTGCTTTGGTTTACACAAGAAAGCACCATTTTATAGGTGTCATATGACAACATCAGTGATCCTTCTCTCAAGTGAATTGATAAGTTCTTCTGTCTGAACATGTAGTTTTGAACAGATTAGTAAATAGTCCATGTCTGTTCCTCTGTGGCAAAAAAAGAATATTCTCCAAGTGACTATGCAAGTAAGCCTTTCAAAACTTAGCTCTTCATTAAAAAAAATTGTTTTGAGGTATAGATGACCATAACAAGGCATGTGTGGGCAGATGAGCTGATAAACGTTGTGTGGGTTAGTAACATTTGTGCAATTACTTGTAAGGCTGTTTGAGAAGGACAATCAGCTTAAAAACAAAATATATCAAAATGCGCAATTCTCTGCTGTCTTTTTCTAAGAACGTCTTCTATTCATTCAAAGGGGAAAGAAAATTTTTCAAAATTCCCATTGCAACCCTTCCCCAATTATGAGCAAAATTCCAGAGTAACTACAGGGAGTCCTTGCTCCAGTATAAGAACAATTTACTCTGGATACCGATATGAATTTCCCATAGATTTTCACTAGGTGGTGCAGTAACTACAGGTGCACGTAATGTCTCTTTCATGCTCCCATAGCTACTCTGGATTTGGGGGTATGTCCTGATAACTATCCATTAAGGAACAGATTTTGAGAGGCATGGGAAATGGTGGTAGTCACCACCACAGGAAAGAAGGTGGTGGTAAAAAAAATTGTTCTCTCTGTCTAAATCTTTCATAAGCAGAAGACATTCTTAGAGATCAGCCCCATATCTTCACTTTGCCCAGGGTGACCAGATGCCAAACCCAAAATTCCTGAACCCCAAGGCCAAAATTCCTAATCCCAGGCCAAAATTCCTACCCGCTGAAAAAAATTGCCAAAAAATGTATTTTTCTTGTTTTTGTTTTTCTGTTTTTTTACCATAACTTTTGATAGGAAGGAGATATCTCCAAACTGATTTTTGCATTGGATTCTGCTCTTCAATACGAATCCAACAACGTATGGCATGATGGGGTACTGTGCACTATCGTGAAGTTTCAAAATGAAGCCAGAATGTAGGACAATGAAGCCAAAACGTAGGACACCCGGATAGGAGGCTAAAAATCCGGACAAATCCGGGTTTTTCCGGTCATCTGGTCACCCTGCTTTGCCAGATGAAGAAGTGTGCAAGGAACACATGGTTGGAATGCAGGGAGAACACCAACAGGCTCCAAATGTTCACAGTTTTCAGCAAATACTATCATTATAGGGGAAAGTCAGGGCTCTGGGAACACATCTACAATGGGTGAAGCTTGCTGATATGTTTCTTCTTTCACCCATCACATGTTCCTTGTACACTCAAGAAAGTTCTGAGCAGTGCTAATGTTGTGGAGGTAAAATTGTTTGGCCCTAATGGCTGTCTAATGTATTTCCACTAGACTACAGATAAAGCATAGCACTTCAACTGTTTTACAGCTTTGTTTTTTTAAGATTGTGTTAAGCAGCATGAAAAAGTATATTTTACATGAAAATGCAGAGCAGCATTTTATGAATTTCTTTTACGGATAATTTCTTGGACCAGGTGGCAACTATGACAGTCGCTTTGATGTGGACAAGGGCACTGGAACTATTGTTGTTGCTAGACCTCTTGATGCAGAACAAAAATCAAATTACAACTTGACAGTAGAAGCAACAGATGGAACTAGAACTATTGGCACTCAGGTAATGGAATTTCTAATGAAGTGTTTATTGAAAGAGAAATTCGAAGCTGTTTCTTTATTTTTTCTCCTCTTGGCAGAAGTACATCATGTATAAATTAGAAAGAGTTTATTTGAAAAAGAAGTGGTTTCCAGTACCCAGAGTGTACAATGGTCCTAATGTTAAATAGCCAAAGGGGAAAGGTTTTGTGTAAGTAGATAAGTGTCCTTTGAATTGAGAGCTTTAAAGCCATATCATGTTCTGATGCTTAGTAGAATAAATGATAAATGGAAGCCAATTTTTGCAAATTACAATTCACACAGAGAGAAAAGGATTAATTAATTGTAAAAAAGACATCACTGCCCTGGCCATGATGAATGCTGAAACTGGTTTTTATTCAAAATTTTAAAATTGGTTTAGTGATGCTATCTCACATTCAGCACAATCCTAACCATACCCATTCAAAAGTAAGCCCCATTGTGTTCAGTGGGTCTTACTCCCAGGAAAGTGCCTTTAGGATTGCAGCCGTAATGTATGCAGAATTTGTCTTGAAAATAGTAATATGGCATTACGTAGCAATACAGCTGGGTTTATCTCCATGCATTTGCCCAACTCTAATTTGTAGTCAATCACTTCAAACACACTGACTTAAACAGTATGATGCAGGTGTTTGCTCATTATACTTGATTCTTTAAGTGTATATTTGAACTTATTTGGTATTTGGAGTGTATAGGGTCAATAAAATCAGTGTTCATTGAAGTCCATGTACAGCTAGTCTAGGATAAAACTTGGGGTAACTATTTTCTTACTAGTGTAATTTGGTCTATTACTCTCAAGTGATGGATTAATCTCTAGGACTGTCTTTTTTAAAAGTTAATTTATATTTTATATGTTCCTTACAGAAACCACTGGAAACCATCTTCACTGTTTAGAGAGTTCTGTGGAATAACAGTAATCACCTTGATGAGCTAGTCTGTAATTCAGATGGTTTAGATATGGGGACTGTAAAATGTAGACTAATCCCTAAACCTCTTGTGATTATCACTTTGAAAAACTTCATTTGTTCAGGGAGAAGGATGTTAACAGTTTGAATGTAGGGTTTGAGAGGTCTTGAGAGCATCTTTAAAATTTATTTAAAATATCAAATTCAACCACACAGTTGCTGATCTGTCTTAAAAAACTCAGCACCCACCATCCAAAAGGCTAGAATCCTATCCACACTATCATTTTGAAAGTATATATATGTAGTAGCTTGCCAACGTACAGAACTGTAAAATTTCCCCATGTATAGTCACTTACACTGGTAGCATCAAGTTCAATAGGTTAAAAATAAAATACATATTAAAATAAATGGGTATCCACCTGTTATTGGGTCACAACCCACCTGGTGGGTCCCAACACACAGTTCCAGATTTCTTTCTCAAGATAGTTACTTCAGACTGTGGGTGGCGCAAGTGGTTGTCACTATGCCTGTTAACCAGCAAGCCAGGGTTTGAGACCTGGGTCAGCCCCACAAGACAGGGTGAGCTCCTGTACTTATCCCAGCTCTGCGACACCAGCTGGATCCAATCGTATTGGCTCTGCCTTTCCATTGGACTAATTCAGAGGCGTGGAGAGCGGGGATTTGCTACCTTAACAGCCTATCCTCCATAACAATCTAACCCAGGCTTTCATGCTTTGCATGCAGCATATGCAGTGCCGAGCATGATACCATAGTCTTTCAAGACTGACAGAGGCCTGCTTTACTTCAGACCAAATTGTATCACTGAGGAAGTTTAATATTCTGCATTTTGCCTAGAACATGGAAAAATGCTATTTGTTCATATCAGAATGGATGTTTTAAGCTGCATTTGACAAATTAAGTTTATATCCATACTTGGGGCTGTCATTATGGTTTTATCCATCTTTGTTTTCTCAGTCTCAAAATTGACAGTTTGGATTTCTGTGCCTTTTCTTGTTTTGTGTATTTTAGTGGGAGAGCCAGAGATTGGAGAGTTAGCTTTTGCAAGACAGCACCAAGGCTCATTTTTAATTGGATTCCACTTGATCCTTTCTTGAAAGGATTAGCCTGGATCTTAGAATTTCACATTACTGTGCTTCTGTGTTATAACTATATCCATTAGCACAAGCAACAAAGCTTCTGACACATGAACTTTGGATTTTAATCTAGGCACATCTCCTCTCTTGCCTCAGTTTCCCCAATTTCCACCATTTAGAAACTTTAAGAAAAATCTAGTAACTCTAGAATTTTACTGTTTCATCTCATGGAGAACAATTTCAGCCCAATGTTCTGCATGTCTACTGAGAAGTATGTTCCATTATTATTAATAGAACCTGCACCCAGGTTACTGTGGATAAAATTGCAGCCTTTGTTTCCATTGAAGATGAGTGCTTTTTTATTTTTTGTTTTTAGTACCAAAATGTAAAGTGATCCATAGTGTACAATCCTGATCTAGACCAACACAACTCTTTGGTCTCCCGTTCTTGTAGTGATATAGGGAACCAAGCGCATGTCTATGCACTGGCCTATCCCTCCCCCAGGAGTGGCTCAGAAATGCCTACCATGACTTGTGACACCCCCAGGCCAGCATGGGACATGTGCTGGGATTATGCCAGCCAAACTGGGGATTAAGACTGCAGCCATAATCTACTCAAATATCAACCATTTATATAAGATTTTTTTGTTTAAAAAAGAATTTTATTCTGATTAAATGAATAATAATAATAATCAAAATCATGTTGAATGTCCATATGAATGGGTACAGGAATTGTTAGAAAAATGTGATAAGCACCAATAAGCTAAATTACTTAATTGTATGCACAGGATGCACCAAAAAAAATGTTTTAAGCTCACCAAGTTGTCTTAGATTGTTAATGTCATTAATTGCTTGACTCAACAGTTGTTGCAATAGTTTAACAAGCCTTGATTAATAGCCACCCCCTTCTATCAATTTAGCCAGTGAAAGGGCATGTTGTTATCAAATTGTTGATAGTATATAAATAGTAAACCAAATATATGGCCTAATTATGAAAAAATAACCTATTGAGTATGACTGCTAAATGAGAAGGCTGTGATTGGCTGCAGGCCATGAACATCTGTGGAACATTTAACTCTGTAGTGAAATTATTTAAATAGCTTTGTTTGGAAAAAATATATTGAAGCAGGAAGCAAGTTTGCTGTTCGGATCTCGTACATAGCAATGTGTTGAGCACAGGATGTTTAAAGAGAATAAATGCATTCATGATAATGTATTTTGGATTATGAATGAATGCAGGATAATAATCTTGGCTTAGATGACTGAGAGGAAAAAAGCAATGGGGAAGAAAAATCAAGGTCATTCCCAACAGTTAAGCCATAACACAGTTAAGCTATCTTACTCAAGTTTTTCATGCTGATTCAGTGGTACCAACAAGGGTGTGTACTTCATCATGCACTGGGGTGGCCTCCTCAAGATTGACCTTATCTTGGTACTGTGTTGCGGCTGCATCAGTGCTGGAAAGTTGGATATGATTGGGCCCTAATCCTTAATCTTCATTTACGGTCAGAAGAAATAATTATTCATGGGTAGTGAAACAAAATGCTTCTGCAATTTAGTAGATATTTATGGAATTTTCCACCCATCCATTTTATAGTTATTGATAGGGCTTGTCAATTTTCCAGTAAGTAGTAATAGGTTTTTCATGTCTAAATTGCTACTGCTTACCTATTGTGTTTTTCTCATGGTAAAACCTTGCACTCTTTTAAGCTATATACATACTTAATTTAATGCATATATTACTTAAGTTATATAATACAAAATATTATCTTTTGGAAGATATGAAAAATAAGTTCTTCAATAATTTTCTTGATGTTTTCTATCAATTCCAAATATACACATATATTGAAAACAAAATAAGATTCTTGAGATTCTTAATTAATAGCACAGTATTTCTTGTAAAAACCTAAGTCTGTGTTCACTGTGCCCTCTATATCTGCAGGCTTAGCACCTGCAGATTTGAATATCCGTGGATACTGATCCCATAATAGGAGGGCCTCAGAGGAGCACCTGGAAATGCCTTTAGTCCCTCACCACTGAGGGAAATGCCTCTAATAGCAGACTAACTCTCCAAGAACTATTGTGTAACATGACTGAAAAAGATCTGACTTAAGTAGAATATCCCGAGGTCAGGAATGTGCATTTATTTGGCTAGTTTGACATTATTCTGCTTAGTTATAGCACTATTTTTAATGTATTAATTAATTTTTGAGTTATTGCCAAGAATACTTCTGAGATTCATATTGTGCCCTATTGTGGAAAAAAATAAACTAAAGCAAAAATGTATATAATCAGTGACATAGCTAGGAGGGAGCAGGGGGAGCAGTTGCATCCGGCTACAAGCTTTAGGGCTGCTATAAGCTGAGCTTGACTTCAGTGAATAAAATTAAGAAAAATGGGGTATGTATGAATGATAATACTACCAAGTTATATATTGTTGGAAAGGTACTTTTATGCGGAATGCAATGAAACAAACTGCATTGGAATATATGTTCTATCAAACGTTATGGCCAATTAAGCAGAAAATGAAAATACAAAAGCATATGGAACAAAAGTGGATTTTCTTAACTCAAACTTTCCCATGGTATTGATGGCTCTGAGAACCAATAATATGCAATTCTGATACTGTAAGGAACTAATCGGGTATAAATATGAATCGGCTATATATAGTACATATATCACAAAACAGTTACCCCATGCATGGTGGTACAAGTGGTTAAGACGCTGTGCCTGTTGCCATGCATGGTGGTACAAGTGGTTAAGACGCTGTGCCACTTAACAAGTGGTTAAGACAGCAGGCCAGTGCTCGAGACCCAGGTTGGCCCCACAAGACAGGGTGAGCGCTTGTCTTTAGCCCAGGCTCGATGCCAGCTGGATCCAATCGTATTGGCTCTGCCTTTCCATTGGACTAAATCAGTGGCATGGAGAGGGGGGATTTGCTGCTTGGGTAACAGCCTATCCTCCATAACAAACTAACCCAGGCTTTTGTGCTTTGTATGCAGTGCTGAGCACGATACCATAGTCTTTCAAGACTGACGGAGGCCTGCTTTACCCCATGCTAACTGGGTACAAGGGCACTTCTAGATAGTGCTCCTCTTCTATTTAGCAGGGAAAAAAATAACCATTCACCTTTGCCCCTAACCAATAAGGGACACCATTTTAATTTTTTTTTACTTAAATCAAATTTGATTTTGTTCTTGCAGTGGGGAGGAGGGGCAACAAAATCTTCTTCAACTTCAGATAGCAAATAGGTTCTTTAGCTATTCCACTAGCAATGGTGGTCAACTGCTGATGATGAGGAGGCAGGTTTTTTCCCCAATTTTCTTTTAAAAAATATCTGAGAATGACATCACTTCTGGTTGTCACATCACTTCTGGGGCAACGTTTTGAGCTTTGCATCTGGCTACATGATCATTAGCTACACAACTGTATACAATCTGTCTGCCTTGTCACTGGTCTGCTTGAAATCTTTTATGCATAAAGGTCAAGCATTTCTGATGTGATGGTTGGTGATCCAGAGTATAACTTAATTGTCTTTTAACACACTGTTTTTAAGGTTTGATTTTCTTTTGACTTTCTGCTTAATATACTGTAGGGTTGCCATAATTGTCTTCCACAAAACTGCCAGTATGCATTCACAAACTTGCCGGTATGTGACTGCAATCCCCCCCAAGAAGGGATAGTCCTGGTTTTCCAGGACATATGGCAACTCTAACGTGATAGTTAATAGGTGGTTACTCAGAGGTACATCCTATTGGGGCTTGCACCCAGATAACTGCATTGGATTTCATCTTATAACCCAATCCTAACGGGTGCAGGAACAGGCAAGCCATAGTGTTCAGAGCAGATTGAACCAGGTTGCAGTGCAACTGAGAGTAACAGAATTAATTCTCCTTACCATGAGTAATGCAACAGCCATCTTGACTTGACCAGCTCAGACTTTTACCTAGTATTGGTACACTGGAAGCTGGATTCGGTCTCCTGATTCTACGCCACTTTTGCCAATTTGGATGAGACACGGGACTAAGATTGCACTGTTAGTGATGTCTTTAATATTGTGAAAAGATGGCCATAGCATCCCAGATATCATTATTATTAACTAGGCATCCACAAATTTATTTATTAGATTTATATCCCACCTTTCTCCACAGATGCAGACTGACTGCTGCAACCGACAAAAGAACTACCCTTTAAAAACATTTTCTTGATGTATATTTTGCTATTCTTCTGTACGTTTTGTCTTGTGTTTGTCATTCAAAATCCTGTGGATTAGGAAGCATTCCACAGGACTGTATTACCATTGCTTTCTGATTAAGCTTTTGCATTTTTCATCTTCATTTTATCACTCGTATTCTGTCTTTGTGTCATTGCAGGTATACATTAAGGTCATAGACACAAATGATCACAGGCCTGAGTTTTCTGCATCAGAGTACCAAGTCATTATTCCAGAGGACACACAGCCAGAAACAGAAATTTTGCAAGTCAGTGCCTCAGACAGGGATGAGAAGAATAAACTAATTTATACAATGCAGAGTAGTGTCGATCCCATCAGCCTTAAGAAATTTCGCCTAGATCCTGCCACTGGATCTCTTTACACTTCTGAAAAATTGGATCATGAAGTCATGCATCAACATGTTCTCACAGTGATGGTAAATTAAGTGTTATATTTATCCTTTACTTATGCAAAATATTTGCAGGGTGCTAGTCATAAGAGACTTTTGAATCAGTTAAATGATGTAACTCAAGAACTCATATTCAAATCTTACTTCTGTTACAAACCTACTTAAGGTGGACTTAAGCAAACCATTCTCTCTCAGCCTTGGATGTTTATGCAGTTTGGGAGATAATAATACTGCAGACTTACCACAGACTTTAAGCATTACTGAAGTGATGCACTTAAAGTACTGCAAACTTTCTAAAGTGCTATCTAATGTGCTAAGTATCAACATGGTAATAAGAGGAGGCTCAATAAAAATGTTTATTTTACTATGTTTCTTTTACTATTTACCTTTATGAGGAAGTTATAAACTTTCTCTTTTTGTTGTATATTTCCAAAGATATACAGGAGAGGTATGGCAAAAAGAAGAAATATTTTCTTTTTTTCACTCACCCTCTCCAAAACTTTTCTGCCAATTTATATATAAGTATCACTTGTAGAATTGGATATTGGGGCACGAAATCAGATGCACATTCAAAAACAGATGTTCTTTATTTCCATCTGTTCTCTTCAGCCTAATTCTAATAGATGAGATTTTGAGCTTTCTTGCTGCTTTTCCCTTCTGTTGCTCACAACATTTGGACAGTATGGGTACATTTTCTCAGTCCAGAATGGCTTTTTGGATGTGCTTTCCAGTATATACCTTCAGGAACTCCCATTTGTAAAGACGCAATTCAGCTTTGGCCCTTCTCTCATTTGCTTTCTGTATATCTATATGTGCTGGGGAGTAATATTTAATCTCATGTTTTCAGATTATCTGTGCTGACAAACATGTTTTTGTCAGATTATTAAATATCACTGGAACGATCTACAAGTACTAGTCCAATGCTTAAATGGTTAGTGGTTAAAGGTGCTGTGCCTGTCAATCTGAAGATCGGCAGGGCAGCAGTTTGAGACCCAAGTATTGCAAGACGGAGTGAGCTCCCATCCTTAGCCCAGCTCCTGCCAACATAGCAGTTTGAAAGCATGTAAACGCAAGTGGATAAATAGATACCACCTTAGTGGGAAGGTTACAGTGTTCTGTGCAGTGTGGGCCACATGTCTGTGGAAGCGTCTTCGGACAATGCTAGCTCTATAGCTCTAGAAATAGAATGAGCATCACACTCTAGAGTCAGTCACGACTAGCAGAGCAACCTGCGAGGGGGACACCTTTACCTTTTACTAGTCCTTTAGCAACTCCATACCCCTGGGCAGAATCTTCAGAATATCTTCAGAATAGAATTTCTCTCTAAACAATCAGTAATTCTTATTGTTCTTTCTTACAGTTGGATAAACTAATTCATCAGCTGTGTGTAATGTATTAATTATTTTAGGTACGAGATCAAGACGTTCCTGTCAAACGCAACTTTGCTAGAGTCATCATTAATGTTAGTGACACAAATGATCATGCACCATGGTTCACCAGTTCTTCCTACAAAGGCCGAGTGTATGAATCAGCAGCTGCTGAATCAGTTGTTCTCCAAGTTACAGCACTGGACAAGGACAAAGGAAGAAATGCAGAAATTGTGTATTCTATAGAATCAGGTAGCCTCCCAAACTTACATTTTCTTGTTACTGTTACACAAGAATGTCTGATTAACATAGTTTTTTTTGTACATAGTAACAGTGTACAGCTTACAGCCCAGTCCTATGTACTCTGCAGTGCCAGGACTACTTCAGCACTGAAATGGCTGCCACTGTATCTTGAACACTGCAGGCTACTTCCAGAAGCTCCTAGGGATTTCCATAGAATCAGAAGTCTCCATGTAGTGCAAAAAGCCCCTGCATGGATCCTTTGGATCCATCAGGGATGAGCTCCACTAGTCCCACCCTCTCCTCCCATGCCCTTTTCCCCTAGAATATTTCCATATTCCCACATGGAATATCTCCATGGAATATCTCCATTCTGTCCTGGAGTATCTCCATTTTTTCTAATATATAAATTCATAGGTCAGCTGGGAATGGGATAGGGGATTATCTTAGCTGTGGGCAATATGTATCCTAGCCCTGGGGAATATTTACCATTCAGTGTTAGAAGTAACACCAGGAATTCAGTTGAAAACAAACTAGCAACAAGGGTAACTCATTAAAATGGGCAGCACATACACACAGAGAGAAACTCCCTTTTCCTCCTGTGTGGGAGGAAATGTTAAAACTTTCTCAGCTTTGTTTTTCCAGTGTTTAAACTTCTGTACAGTTAAACCATTAGAACTGAAGCTCTCAGCATATGAAATGAACATTCCTTAAATGCTTGTAGTGGCTTATAATATTAGTAATGGGGTATTCTAAGAATGGCACTCTGTGCATGGCATTCAGTAAGCAACAAGATAATATCAACTGCCTACCCAAATGCATAACTTAAATGTTTTAAATAAAATATTTTCATGATGAAGTTATGGCTTTGGCAGTGATTGATATTTGCTATGAACTATTTACTTTTAAATTACTGTCTGATTTCTTAGGAATTCCAAGAAATGGAAATAACATTGTTGCCTTAATTTTGAAAGGCTTGTTTATAGTCACTATTGTTAAGTGGTCAAATTGCAGTTGGTATTTAATATAGGGCATATACTCTATATATGTTAATTGGCTGTAACTTGGAAAAGAAAACATTTTTAACTAATTCATTGAAGAATTTCTACTATATATACAATGCTCTGAAGTGTTCTTTTATAACATCTTAATGGAGATTCATTTAAGACCACTTTAAGGAAGTGCTTTTCAGAAATGGACAGACATATCTTAACTTCTGATGGCCTGGCCTTTGCTAGCCTAATCAATTGCCCTGTGCCATAACCAGTGCAGGTTAGGAGGTCCCCTTCCTTTACTTTCCAAAACTTGTTTTCTGCGTTTTCTGTAATCAAGTGGTAATCACCTAAAGTCCCAACAACCTCTGGAAGATCTCTGGCACTTTCTGATGCTCACTACTGGCATCCTTAGGGTCTGTCTTGGATTCTTCTGATGGCAGGAAAGGTACTCCTTCCACCCCAGGATACTTTTTGCAAATTTGCTATCTGCATTTGCTATCTGCAAGAGTTTCCAGGAACCTGCAAGGGTTTCAAGATATATAGTATTTTTTTCATTTAAAACATTACACAAGGAAATATTTTATCATCTTGCATGTATTTTAAAAGATTTATTTCTGCTTATACCTGTATTTTCTTGTCATTAACTTTGCTTACCTTTCTGTGTGTTTTTTAAAACAGGAAACATTGGAAATGCTTTTAATATTCATCCTATCTTAGGTAGCATTACAACTGCAAAGGAATTAGATCGCAGCAATCAGGATGAGTACACTTTGATGGTGAAAGCAACAGATAAGGGGACCCCTCCAATGAGCGAAGTAACATTTGTGCATATTTCAGTCACAGTCTCTGACAATGCACCACCAAAGTTCACAATGAAAGAATATTCTACAGAAATCAGTGAAGGCAGCAGTGTTGGAAGTTTTGTTGGAATGGTTACTGCACACAGCCAGTCGTCTGTAGTTTATGAGATAAAAGATGGTAATATAGGTGGTGTCTTTACCATCAACCCTAACTCTGGCGTCATTACCACTCAGAAGATGCTTGATTATGAAGTGTTGCCTTTTTATACTCTTATAGTTCAGGGAACCAACATGGCTGGTCAGTCTGCTAACACTACTGTCCTGGTGCACCTTCAAGATGACAATGATAATGCACCAACTTTTATGAAAGCCCAATATACAGGACTCATCAGTGAATCTGCTTCAGTGAACAGTGTGGTTCTAACAGACAGGAATGTTCCCTTAGTGATAAGAGCTACAGATGCTGACAAAGAATCAAATGCTTTGCTTGTCTATCAGATTGTTGAGCCATCTGTCCACAAATATTTTGCCATTGATTCTAGTACTGGTGCCATTCGTACAGTAAAGAGTTTGGACTATGAAGAAACAAATATATTTAATTTTTCTGTACAAGTGCATGATATGGGAACACCACACTTATTTGCAGAATATACAGCTAATGTTACTATTTATGTAATTGATATCAATGATTGCCCTCCTGTGTTTTCAAAAGACGTATACGAGGCAACACTTTTGGTGCCAATCTATAAAGGAGTAAAAGTTGTCATGGTGAATGCTACAGATGCTGATTCAAGGCCTTTTTCACAACTGATATATTCTATCACTGAAGGTAACATTGGGGAAAAATTTTCAATAGATTCCCAAACCGGATGGATAACTGTGCAAAATACAACTCAGTTAAGAAGCAGATATGAATTGACAGTAAGAGCATCTGATGGCAGATTTGCAAGTACAACATCTGTAAAAATTAATGTGAAAGAAAACAAAGCAAGTCAGCTGAAGTTCACGCATAGCTCCTACAACGCTGTAGTGCAAGAGAATTCCACAGATGCAAAAACAATAGCTGTTATCACTGCTGTAGGGAGTCAATTAAATGAGCCTTTGTTTTATCATATTCTAAACCCAGACAGTAGATTTAAAATGAGCTACACTTCAGGAGTCCTTTCAACCACTGGAATACCATTTGATCGTGAACTGCAGGAAACTTTTGATATTGTTGTAGTAGTGACAGCTGAGCATAAGCCAACACTAGTAGCCTATGTTGTGGTGAAGGTTGTTGTAGAAGATATAAATGATAATGCCCCTATCTTTGTCAATCTTCCATATTATGCCACAGTTAAAATAGACACTGAGGTAGGTCACGTTATTCACCATGTCACTGCTATAGACAAAGATATTGGTAGAAATGGAGAACTGTATTATTATCTCAAAGAACACTATGACCATTTTCAAATAGGAACCACTGGTGAAATCTCACTCAAGAAGCAGTTTGAACCAGAGACACTGAATAAAGAGTTTCTTCTCACTGTGGTGGCACAAGATAAAGGAGAACCAAGTTTATCTGCGGAAGTTACCGTCCCAATTACAGTTGTAAATAAAGCCATGCCAGTATTTGAAAAAGCTTTCTACAGTGCAGAGATACCAGAAAATATCCAAGTCCACAGTCCAGTTGTCCATGTACAAGCAAGCAGCCCAGAAGGGTTGAAAGTGTTTTATAGCATCACAGATGGTGATCCTTTCAATCAGTTTACTATCAACTTTAATACAGGAGTCATCAATATTTTTGCTCCTCTGGATTTTGAAGTCCACCCTGCTTACAAATTAAGCATACGTGCTACTGATTCTCTGACTGGTGCTCATGCTGAGGTATTTGTTGACATAATAATTGAAGATATCAATGATAATCCTCCTCTCTTTACAGAACAATTTTATGCTGCCTCTCTTTCTGAAGCATCTGTAATTGGAACATCTGTTGTACATGTCAGGGCTACAGATGCTGATTCTGAAATAAACAGAGGAATTTCTTATCACTTGGTAAATAACAGCAGCAAAGATCTTGATTATTTCCATATAGATAGTAGCACTGGGCTTATTCTGACAGCAAGGAGCTTGGATTATGAAAATATTCAGCAACATACATTGTTAGTAAGAGCTATAGACAGTGGAATGCCTCCACTGAGCAGTGATGTTATTGTAGCAGTTCATGTAACAGATCTTAATGATAACCCACCAGTATTTAACCAGCTGCTTTATGAAGCCAACATCAGTGAACTAGCTCCCCGTGGGCACTTTGTTACTTGCATCAAGGCCTCAGATGCAGACAGTTCAGATGCAGTCAAGCTGGAGTATTCCATACTAAGTGGCAATGATCACATGAATTTTGTAATCAACAGCAAAACTGGGGTTATCACCCTCTCAAGCCTGTACAAACAAACTATGAAGCCTGTTTATAGTCTTAATGTGTCTGTTTCTGATGGGGTCTTCAGAACTTCAGCTCATGTTCTCATAAATGTAATTGGAGCCAATTTGCATAGCCCTGTTTTCAGTCAGAATGAATATGAAGTTGAACTTGCTGAGAATTCTCCACTGCATACCCTGGTGACCGAAGTTAAAGCAACAGACAAAGATGTTGGGAGCTATGGCCACATCACATACCATATTGTGAATGATTTTGCAAAAGATAGGTTTTATACTAATGAGAGAGGGCAAATATTTACCTCTGAAAAGCTTGATCGTGAAACACAAGCTGAAAAAGTAATCTTCATTAGGTTAATGGCCAAAGATTCTGGAGGTAAAGTGGCTTTTTGCAGTGTTAACGTAATACTTACTGACATTAATGATAATGCCCCTTTGTTCCGAGCAACTGAATATGAAGTCAGTATTCGATCTGATGTTCCAAAAGGCATGTCAATCACTAAGGTTCTAGCATCTGATGCTGATGAGGGCACCAATGCAGATATCACTTACGTCATTGAAGCAGATAATGAAAATGTTCAAGAGAATTTAGAAATTGATAATTTGACTGGCGTAATAACCACAAAAGAAAGTTTAATTGGTTTAGAAAATGAGTTTTTCACTTTTTTTGTTCGAGCACTGGATGGTGGATCCCCACAAAAGGAATCCTTTGTTCCTCTTTATGTCAGAATACTTCCTCCTGATGTATCTCTTCCAAGATTTTCAGAGCCCTTTTATTCTTACAGTCTTTCTGAAGATAGTCCTATCGGAATGGAAATTGATGTTCTACAAGCAGAACATGCTCAGAACTTGCTGTACAAGTTAGTTAAGGGAAACACACCTGAAAGCAACAGAGATGAATATTTTGTGGTAGACATGCAAAATGGAAAGCTTAAACTTGAGAAGAGTCTTGATCATGAGACCACAAAGTGGTACCAGTTTGCAGTGCAAGCTTACTATATGAATGAAGATTACAAAGTTGTTTCTTCAGTAGATGTAAGCATTCAAATCAAAGATGCAAATGATAATGCACCAATTTTAGAATCCAATCCATACCAAGCTTATATTGTAGAAAACATGCCATCTGGGACAAAAGTCATAGAAGTAAAAGCAATCGATCAGGATTCTGGAATCAATGGACAAGTTACATACAAGTTGGACCCAACACAAGATGTTGAAATTATAGAGTCTTTTGCCATAAATACAGAGACCGGCTGGATTACTACTCTGAAGGAACTTGACCATGAGAAGCAGGACAAATACACAGTTGCTGTGATTGCATCTGATCGTGGTGAGAAGTTTCAGTTGTCCTCTACTGCAACCATTCAAGTTTCTGTTACTGATGTGAATGACAACCCTCCACGCTTCACTGCAGAGATTTACAAAGGAACAGTTAGTGAAGATGATCCAACTGGAGGAGTTGTTGCAATTTTAAGCACCACAGATGCTGATTCAGAAGACACTAACAGACAAGTCAATTATTTCATTACAGGTAAATGCTTAGAAATACTATACAGATGTATTTTTAGTCCCTAACACTTTTAAATAACTGATACATCATATTATTCCTCTGTATTATTATTCTTCACTTGAATGAATTCCTCTTCAAGTGAATGAATGGCATGCTGGGCCATTTGTGGCAGGAAATAAAGGTTTCCTACTATTTGAAAAAAGCCTTTGAGAGCCATGGACACATTAGTATTCTTCTGCTCAACTTGCTTTTGTAACAGTGATGTTTCAGTTTTGGCTATCTTTCAATCAGGTGAAACCATATGTATTTTTCTGTGACCAGGATGTGAAGCCATCTAGAAACTCTGGTTTGACACTCTGGTAACCAGAGTTAAACTACAGCCCTCTTTTCTCAGTAGTATGAGAAACCATGGTAAATAATCAGTGAAAGTTTTAAAATGACATTTTCAGCAATTTAATGCATATTTGCACAAAATACAAGTATATGCTTACTTGTATATCTCTAGTAACTGACCACTTTAAAAGAATGAGTATTAAAAGTGTTAAAAATCCACAATAGATATGGTTTCCTGTGTAACCCCAGGCTATTCACTTACTGTTAAATATGTAACTCATTCCCAAATCACTAGACATGAAATCTATATTGTTGTTGCATACTGGACTAGTGCATGCAAATTCTCCGATAGGTATCTGTTTCTGCATGCAGTATTTAGCTTCAGAATGCAATCCTTGCTAGACTGGAGAAACCGCTTTTAAAATTGTATTATCAAAGGAGCTACTCTTCTAAAACGAGCATTTTATTATTATAGAATTGGTATCTTCACGATCTGATAAGATTATACCTCTATCGGTTGATTAACCACTTTATTTCTAATTTTTTAGGAGGTGATCCTTTGGGGCAGTTTGCTGTAGGAAATATACAGAATGAATGGAAAGTGTATGTCAGGAAACCACTGGACAGAGAAGTGAAAGATAATTATCTTCTAAATATCACAGCTACTGATGGGATGTTTGCAACAAAAGCTGTGGTGGAGGTTAAAGTCCTTGATTCGAATGACAATAGCCCTGTTTGTGAAAAGGTACTAACATAAATTTTGAAATTTATCTTTTAACATGAGAAAGTATACAGTTTTCTTTCACATATAAAATAATAAACAAAATGATAGCTATTATTTCTTGGGTTATCTTTGCAGTTGACAAAAAATGCCTACCTCACAAACACTTTAGAACCGCTTGCTAACTTTCCTGTGTCAACTGTTTGAAGTATGCACACATTTGAATGGAGGAGTTGCCTTCAGGGAGTGTATAAAATCTTTGCTGCCTGGTTGCTTTAATCTACCATAAGTTTCTCTTACAGTAAATATCCTTGTACATGTTAAAGATGCTCAAGAAAATTAATTTTGAGTTTTCCAAATTAATTTGCACTTTTCCTCATATTGTATATGCATGAAATGCTATACAACTTATAACTTAACTCAGTTTTTTTAATTCATTCAAGTCAATGTTAAAAACCTCTGTATAATGTTTGGGTAAGGGAACAGCATACATGTAATAAAAGGAACAAATGAAACATATAATAAATATTCTGTTATCTCAATCTTGATCATGGTTCTCCTGAATCATCTAAGTATTGAGTGCCAGAGGAGTTAACAACAATTTCTAGGGACTTCATTCTTTGAAGGTTCAAGATTCATTACTTTGAAGGTTCAAGAGAGCTAAAAGCTCTGGCAACAAAGTACTGTACACTGAATTGAGGCTACAATCCTTATCTCCAGTTAGGCTGGCATGAGCTCTGGCATACCGGTAACTCCTTTGCTTACCTGGGGGTATCACAAAAATGCCATCAGGCACTTCTGCCCCCCTCCTGGGATGGTTAAACCAGTGCACAGGCATACACAGACCTATCTACACCACCATGGGACATGCTAGGTGAAGTAGCTTGGATTAAATTGGTTAGGATTGCACCCTGAGATACTTATTTTTGGAACATTAAAATACTAAGGATCCATCTTAAGCATATCTACCCAGGAGTTAATCCCATTCTGTTCTAGAACACCAAAAAGAACACTAAGAGCACAATCCTAACCATGTCTATTCAAAAGTAAACACCATTATGTTCAATGGGTCTTACTCCCAGAAAAGTGTCTTTAGGCTGCAATCTTAAAGACACTTTCTGTGAGTAAAACCCACTGAACATAATGGTGCTTACTTTTGAGTAGACATGGTTAGGATTGTGCTCTTATTCTCAAGAAATTGTGTTTAGGATTGCAGCATATGTATTTTAATGCATTGTAATCTATTTGTGGCACAAGCGGTTTAGACGCTGTGCCTGTTAACCAGCAGGCCAGGGTTCGAGACCCGGGTCGGCCCCACAAGACAGGGTGAGCTCCTGTCCTTAGCCCAGCTCTGCAACGCCAGCTGGATCCAGTCGTATTGGCTCTGCCTTTCCATTGGACTAATTCAGTGGCGTGGAGAGGGGAGATTTGCTGCTTGGGTAACAGCCTATCCTCCATAACAATCCAACCCAGGCTTTCGTGCTTCGCATGCAGCGTATGCAGCGCCAAGCACGATACTATAGTCTTTCAATGGAGGAGGCCTGCAGTCTATTTGATACATCTTGCGTTTCAGAATGTTTTAACAGTCTTGCATCTTGCAAAACAAAATGTTTTACCCATTATAAAGCATATTAAATTCTATCTTTCCTGTGTCCAAATTTAAGTTTCTTGCACTGTTCCTTAATAAGTATTTTTCCCCCAATGTTATTCTTAACATTTTATAGGCATTGTACACTGAAACTGTTCCAGAGGATTCCCCTCCAGGCAAACTCATTATGCAGGTCTTAGCCACAGATGCAGATATTCGTTCCAATGCAGAAATAACTTATACACTGCATGGTGATGGAGCAGAAGATTTCAGACTCAGTCCAGATTCAGGTAGTGTTCTGTTAACATCAAAACATATAGCATTTATTATTCTTTTGAAGGTTTGATCAGTCCTAAGGTATAAGGAAATGTTGCTTATAGAAGAAAATTGAAAATAGTGAACTAAAATGCTTTTGGCCTCTATCTTTGCAGCTTTTTAGCTAAGGAACTTTTTAGTTAATTTGAATAGGTAATATTTTATCACTCTTTTGTGCTTTGTTTTATCACTCTTATTCCTCTTGCTTTAGCTGCATTATGTTAACTTCAGTTTTAAGTACATTAGATTGTACTCTAGACTTGTGTTTACAAACTGTGGCTTGTGCCCCGTCAAAAGGTCACAACCTGATTGTGGGTGGCTCCTGCAACTGAAAAGGTGACAGGTGAGGCCTGTGGAATGTACTGAGATTTATGGAAAATGAAACTGAGTTGCACATGCCTGTTTACTCATGAGTAGGTGTCCACGTTGAAGAGCAGGCCAAGAGAAATGGCCACCAGAATGGTTCAGATCCAATGAATGTGAAGATCAATAAATGCACCCTCCTTACAATAGTAAAAAGAATAATGGAGACTAGAGTGGCTTGTAAAGTGAAACAGTGAGCGGTATAGTTGAGTAGGGATTTGAACTTTGACTTCTCTGTTTGTATGCCATAGTTTATTGTAAATTAATTGTAGTTCTATCCGGGATGCTCAGTTCTTGTTATTAAAGCCGTATGTTTGCTTTGTTGTTTCATTTGTAGGTGAGCTAAAAACCTTTTCAACACTTGACTATGAAAAGAAATCATCTTATGTTCTAATGATTAAGGCCTCAGATGAAGGAGGAAGATCTTGCCAAACTAATATTATTTTGAATATAGAAGATGTGAATGATAATGTGCCAGAGTTTACAGCTGATCCATACTCCATCACAGTATTTGAAAACACAGA
Organism: Cryptoblepharus egeriae; assembly: GCA_030015325.1. Taxonomy (NCBI): domain Eukaryota; kingdom Metazoa; phylum Chordata; class Lepidosauria; order Squamata; family Scincidae; genus Cryptoblepharus; species Cryptoblepharus egeriae. The sequence goes on along the minus strand of JAREYC010000007.1, from coordinate 53,319,888 downwards.
ACTGAAGACTCTGCTGACTAGAGTGCAGGCTACAGATGCAGATGCAGGTACTGTATAATTAATTGAGGTATATTTGTAATAACCTAAATATTATTTACTTTGTTGTATTTGCTGTCCGTCCTCATGCTTAGCAAGTGCACAGTTGTAAAGCATATTAAATTAGAGCAACACTGTAAGAGCTTTATCATGGGCATCAAATCCTGCCCAACTAAAATGTTTGTGGGTGATTCACCAATTTAAAATTGTCACATTTTAAAGAAAAGGAAGTCCATAATTGTGATGCATGTGCTTGGTGACCCTCCCATACTCAGAACAAATAAGACCACAACAAAGACAGGAAATACAAGGGATAAAGGTGTGGAGTGAAGGGGTCTCCACACGCAAGGACAAGGGGATGGGTTCACACATTTCCCCTGTTCATAGCCCAGCAGCTCATGCTGACCCAGGAACGTACTAATAGAGGGTCCACTCTCAGAAACAAGCACACACACACTCAAACTCCACAGGCCCAACCCCAACAACCTAATGCTATAGGACTGTTATGGTGCATGTCTGCACCCAGACCAGCGTTTAGGAGGATGAGAGGAGGATGATGATGAAGCCTCCTCTTACTCTAGGTATCTTTTCTCTACACACACATTACTATACCTGATTAAGGTCAGATGTCTCTGCTTGGAGCCTTCTTCAACTTTCTTCTGCAGTACCTGCTGGTTCTGATGACCACTAGACATCAGCTGAGATAACAGCTGAACAACCGACGGTGGTCCCAGGAGAAGGTGTTGAGCCCCTGGGTCCTAGCATGGACCCTGGCACGCCTGGGGACTGCAACCAGGTCTAGGGGCAACCCCCTTGGAGAAGTGCCAGTTTCAAGAAGTACAACTGGACAAGATCCGAGTCCAAAGACAGCGCCAGAAATGTTGCAGTGTGTCCACCTTAAAGAAAAACATGGCTCAGACTACTTAGTGGTTCAGAAGCACAGGATATTATTACAGCATGCACAGCGGGGTCTTCCCAGCTGCATCATCTTCTGCTAGCAGTCTTCTAATACTACCGGGCTTCTAATACTACCAGACAGTCTAACACAAAAGACATTCTCCAAACTTTTTGGCAGGATGGCCACATCATCCCTCTGACACTGTCAGGAGCCAGAAAACTATATTACATTTCATATTTGAATAAATTTACATATTAAAATTTATTGGAGTGAATTACCAGGCTTGCCTAAGGACCAGTTAGAAGGGTCACAATGCTGGGGGCCACACTGAGGCTTGCCAAGGGCTGCATCTGGCCCCTGGGTCAGGTTTTGGAGACCCTGTACTAATACCTATCTTCTGGCAAGTTAGGGAATGTTGTATTCAAGTTGCATTGGGTAAAAGTTAGGTTTTGCCATTGGCTGCTGACCTTCCTGTGTAAATTTGACAGTACGCCCCAGCATTCTCTGCATTGTATGGGGCTTTATTGGCAAACAAACATTTGTGAAACTGGTTCCTTGTAGGTAGTAAATTTGAAATCTCCTATAGTATAAAGAAAGGGCATTCTCCAAAAACCACTTGGGAAACCATGTTGGATTTTATCAGATGGTTGTATAGAATGAAAATTACTGTCCAGTAATTGATTTTTTTTAGTTGTCAACAGTTGAAAAAATTGACTGCTAGACTTTTAATTTCTTCAAAACATAACAATACTACTGTGTATAGCTGTTCAAAGTAGTTGTTGAAAAAATACTTTTTAACCGTATATTCTTCTTGTTCTTAATCATAGGTTTAAACAGAAAGTTACACTACTCTTTGATAAACTCTGCAGATGGGCAGTTTTCTATTGATGAATTCTCTGGGATTATTCAGTTGGAAAAGCCTTTGGATCGGGAATTACATGCAGTATATATGTTAACTTTGAAAGTAGAAGATGAAGGTTTCCCTAGAAGACTGTCTTCTACTGGTACTCTTGTAGTTTCAGTTTTGGATATAAATGATAACCCACCTGTTTTTGAGTATAAAGAGTATAGTGCAACTGTATCAGAGGACACCATGATTGGTCTGGAGATTCTTCAGGTCTATGCTGCTAGCCGGGACATTGAAGCAAATGCTGAAATTACCTATTCGATTGTCAGTGGAAATGAACATGGGAAATTCAGTATTGATTCAAAAACAGGTAAAGAATATTATAATTACTAAAAAAGTGGATTTAGATCCCAATCCTGAGCTCTGCAAATGTGCCATAAGGAATGTTTTCTGGTGCGTTCATATTCATGTGCTGCAAATGGTTCACAGGTGTCCCTTGAGAATTTTAGCACATTGTCAATGCCATGTTATGACAAAATGTTGAAAATCAACAATCTTGAGGAAATTTGTACTGTTAAGCCCCACCAAAATCAATAGGACACTTTAGTCAGAGCCCTAATCCTGGTGAATTACGGTGGGACAAGCACAGCTATATTTTTTTGTACTGGAGCCAATTTGAATATTTGAAGTTTTTGTGGAGGTCAGAAGTTTTTGTTTTGCTTTGGATGAACAGGCATTTTATTCTATATTAAGAATCACAGTATAATCAGTCTTTATGTTTCAACTAACGTTCTTATAATTTATTTTAGTTTTTTTCCTTGGTTGTTTGTGCATTTTTTGCTCATTGCTCAGTAGTTATTACAGAGACCATAGAACCACCAACTGCCCTCTGAGGAGGAGAAACAAAGAAGTCAACGAGGCATTACTCCCACCCCTTTTCTACTGTAATTATTTCCCCTTGTTTCATTTTGTGTAAGTTCATCTGGGAACTTCATTAGTATAGTTTTTTAAATAAATAAAATAGTTTGATTGTTGTTGATTTAAAAGATAGTTTTTAAAATTTATGGAAATGCCATAAACATCTTGATGATCCTTTCAATAGGACAAACAGCGACCTAAAAGTTTTTTAAAGAAACCAGAAAGAAAATTAAAAGCACAAGCCTAACCATTACTCAAAAATAAGCACAGTTGTGTTCAGTGGGTCTTATTCCCAGAAAAGTTTATTTAGGCTGCAATCCTAAAGACACTTTCCTGGGGGTAAGCCCCTTTGAACACAGAGGGGCTTACTTTTGAGTAGACATGGTTAGGATTGTGCTCTTAGTGTTCTTTCTGGTTTCTTTCAAAAACTTTTAGATTGCTGTTTGAGTAGATCGCTGTTTGAGTAGATCGCTGTTTGAGCAGACATGGTTAGGATTGTGCTTTGTGTCTGCAATCCTAAGAGCACTTTCCTAGGAATAAATCCCATTGAACTCAATGGAACTTACTTCTGAGTAGACACAAATAGGATTGCACTGTATATGTGTGCAATCCTAATCGAGGCTGGCACATCGGTCTTCCCATTCCCATGGTGATATCTTTGTTTTAAGCCTGGGGAAAGGGACATTGTTACATATAGATGTATCATACATATAGATTACATAGATGTATCATACATATAGATTAATTGCCTGCCTCATTACCATGGTAAACAATCGCTTTTGCATAATGTGAAAATAGGTAACCATGGAGGTTCCTGGAAACAAATGTCATGGATGGTAAGGTTCAATCTGTAAAGGAGCCGGGATTTATCTTTAGAAGTGCTGTTGTTGTGCAGAAATTTAGTTATTTTGTACGCTTGAAACCTCAATCCTAAGGCAAAGAAATTGATTGGTGCATTATAATAAGCACAAAATATGTTTGAAAGTGTTGATGAAACCCTGAAATAAGCGTTGGATAACTATAAAAATTCCAATTGTCTTAGTGGAGCAGTGGAGCAAAATAAAACAGCATTTGGCATCTTCTTTTCTATTTCTTGCAGGTGCTCTCTTTATTATTGGAAGTCTTGATTACGAGAGCTCCCCTGAATATTACTTGACTGTGGAGGCCACAGATGGAGGAACACCATCCCTGAGTGATGTTGTTACCATTAATATAAATGTAACTGATATAAATGACAACACTCCAGTGTTCAGTCAAGACACTTACACAGCAGTAATCAGTGAAGATGCTGATGTTGAACAGACAGTTATCACAGTATGTACCTGATTCTCCTTTCTCTATCTTTTCTTTTATGCTATTTCTTTTTTGAAACAATAAAAATTTATGGGGTTTGATAATAGGAAGTTTATTTTGTTCTGCTAGAGCTGTAGCTTTTTAAAACTATCTAAAATTGTAAGCAAGAGAACAGAGGAACTAAAATACCTGAGTTGCAAATCTAATCCATTTTAATGCATTTTCAGAGGGATTACTTTTCAAGTCTTCTAATTTTGTGTTGTACTATATGCAAAATTGTATCCTTTGGCTCTAAGTGCAACAGGACTCGCACAAGTGATCTTGCCTACTTCATTGTTAGGATAGTTTATGGAGACTACTGAAAAACTGCTACTAGGATTCAATGACCCTTTGAAAGAAAGTAGATGATGTGCAGGGTTGTATCCTAAGTACTTTGACTTCAGCAGCACTTATGTAAGTGATTTTTTCCTACCCTTATAGTATCTCCATGAGATTCTCTTCAATCCTAATCTGTGGGATTAGGAGGTTCCCAGGAACAGTATGGAATACTGTACCCAAGGCTGCAGTGGATGGGTGTTTTTTCCTAGAAACAACTTCAGCTTGTAGAATATGCTTGAGCCTGTTTTCGGGTTCCTCCTTCTTTATTTCAACCCTATGTTGTGTATCCTGTACTGTTCATGAGAAACTATAGCATTATAAATTGAATTCAAGGAGCTGCCATAGGAGCAAGGATGATCTTTTATGTGAGTGCTTCTGAAATCACCGTACTTAACATACAATGCAATAGACTTTTTACATTGAGAAATCTCTGACATGCTCTATCTAAAACCAAGATTCTTGAATCTTGGTATCTACTTTGCCTGTTTTACTTGAAAATTGGATGTCCTCCAGGTGATGGCAGCTGATGCTGATGGACCTTTGAACAATCACATTCGCTACTCAATTATTGATGGTAATCAAGGAAGCCCATTCACAATTGATCCTACCTTGGGTGAAGTAAAAGTGGCCAAACCTCTTGACAGAGAAAGGGTAAGTTCTTCCATCCTGAATTTGAGAGTGCAGTCTTCCAAGTCTTACTGCCCATTCAATTCAGCAGGTCTTGCAAGGGGATTGAACTTTCAAGATGACGCAAACTCCTTCATTGAGTAAATTCAGTTGGTGTTTAGGAAGTAAGAGAAGAAAGGGACCGGATCCTAAACCTAAACCATTATTTTAATAGATATGTGATCAAGTCTGAACAGCATATGTGAAAAAATAATCATTGTTTTTATAGTCCCCAGACATTGTCTTGAGGATGTTCTATTTTAGGGATGTTCCATGAATGTTCCGTTTAAAATGTGTTAATGCAGCAGCCTCAGAACAATGCAGGTTATTATAAATTTATTTTCATATTTCAAAAGAATACTGCCTGTTTCTCTTCTGAAGTGTATTTGTATATGTTCCACTCCTAAGATTTCAGGTTACACTCTGAGAGTTCAAGCATCAGACAATGGGAACCCACCAAGAGTCAACACAACTACAATCAACATTGATGTGTCTGATGTAAATGATAACCCACCACAGTTCTCACAGGGGAATTATAGTATTATCATCCAGGTAATTTACATATCACTGTAAAAGAATATGAATACATAAATTTTATGAACAAACTGGCATACCGGTCACAGGAACCTAGAGACGTACTAACTCAAAAAGTAAATGTTTGAATCAGTTTTCAGTGAGGCTTGCCATTGGAAAAAAATTATTAATATTTTAATTTTTGACCATTTTCTTTAGTTTGTATTGTTTGCCTCTTTCACCTGTCAGTCTCAAGGTGATTTAATTTTTTTTTAAATGGAAAGGCATGAAACAGTGTTCAATAAGAAAACCAATTCAATAATTTTAAAAGCAATCAGATACTGACTAAATATAGTTTTCCATCAACAGCAGACATAGGCAAGCCCAGTTTCTCAGTCCCTAAAGTTGCTGATCTGGTGCATCTTAAAAGTGTTTATGCCAGTCTGGCCTCATTCAGTGACAGTGTGGATTAGAGCCTCCCCCAATGAACGTAACATATGTGTAGATTCAGGGCAGAAGGTGATCCTAAGTGTGTTGAAGACCCTAACTTTAATGTAAGGCATTAAAAATAATATCTGGCATGTAACCCACCTTTCTACCTGAAAAGGATACTCACGGCGGCTTAATACTCTAGCATTTCACATTTATTCATTTTTGCTTTTATAGTATTGGAGCTATTTAAAAATAGCTTTTTATTTATTCATTTATTTTTATTTATAAAATATTTATTTATTTTATCTTTTCATTTATGCACAAAAATATGGCTTTGGGAAGCTTGCTTTCTTTGATTGCATTGCACTTTCAAGCACTACTCTGCTTAACTTTTTGACTTATTTAAGGATGATCACTCTTTTTAATTTTGTGGTTAGTAACTGAAACTAACCTTTGCAAAATATTAGTGACAGAAATAGACATTTCTGTCTCATCTGCAAAAAATTAGTGAGAGAAATAGACATTCAAGGTTACTTCCATTTGTGTGACAATGAATTGATGAGCTGGGCATGTTAAGGTTACAGCACAAATGTATGAACCAGACAGAGGGTGGGAGACAGTAAGCTTTGTTCTTCTTTAATCAGATGGGAAGTGGGATGACAGAGAGATTAAGAGATTTACTTCACAAGGAGGTTGTGACGCAGACAGGAAGTAATCCCGGATCGTTTGGTTATCTGTCTTTTGTGTACATAAGGATTGTACTAATGGGTGAGACTCAGTGAACCATGTTCTGCACCCTAATTCAACAGTGGCTATTTCAGAGAAATCAAACCAAATAGTAATTTCTCTAAGCTTTGTTTTTTGTTGTTAGATTGTTGTAGTAGCAAATAACAGGCCAAGTGGTATTCTTGGGGCAGAAGACCTGTGCCTATGATATCAAACCATAATATCAATATTATGCTAAACTGTACTAGACAGATGTTTTAGGTGTTGATATTGGCAAATACTGATTTCTCATTGTCATGAAGTCAGGAGCTAAGTTTGTTTGCTTGGATAATTTTCTGTATAAGGTTTTTTTAATAAACATGTCTGGGCTCAGCAGTGCTTCAGGAGATCCAGAACTCCACATCAAGCTTCCTGGCCCAAAACGGGGCTGCTGAACTCTGCACCAGCTAATAGCTCAGCTGCTTCCTTATAAAAGTCCTTTCTCCAAGGAGCCAATGGCTGCCCAATATACCCAGAATGTAGTGGTCAAGATTTTGGTGGGCAGCTCAGGATTTGGCTGTAAGGCGTGATGTTCATCTACTTATAAGAAAACACATTTTTCCTCCATACTGGGATAAATGCATTTTTCCTTAACTGTCAGATTGCTGGTTTCATGATCCAACCAATAATCATGTTGTGACTCCCAGTTTGGGAAGCTCTTCATTTAAGGTTTCTAATAGTTCTACATGATTATGTTCTGTGGTAGACCATTTGAGTGAAGATGCTAATGAAGATTCATGGTATTCTAATGTAAACACTGGAAAAAGAAAACTCTGAACAGTGTGAGCAAAATTGCCTATAACAGTGGTTCTTAACCTTGTTGGAGGTACTGAACCCCACAAGTTTCATACATGCATTCACCAAACCCTTCAAAGTTGGAAAAAAAAAGTGTACAGAAATATATGTCATAACTTAAGTATATTAATGCATCTGGCAACCCTGGTGAACGGAATGGACACAAAGCTCTGCCAAACCGCTGAGACTGACTCACTGAACCCCTGGAGTTCGATCGAACCCAGGTTAGATAGATAGAAAGATAGATAGATAGAAATAGTGTAGATAGATAGGTTAAGAACCATTGCCTTATACAAATGGGCAAGCAACAAAGTGATCATACCTCCTATTCCTTGAGATTTACATGAGTTTTAGCCAGTTTTGAACTCCATGGCTAATCAAAGCCCATTTCTTTTTACACTGTTCCTACTTTTACAACATCCTTATAGGAAAACAAGCCAATTGGGTTTCATGTCCAGCAGCTGGTGGTTACAGACAAGGATTCTTCCCACAATGGACCACCTTTCCTTTTCTCTTTTGTAAGTGGAAATGAAGATAATGCTTTTGAGATTAACCAGCAAGGAGTCCTTACAACTGCCATTGAACTGAAGCGCAAAGTGAAGGATCATTATTTTCTTCTTGTTAAGGTATGAAGTATTGTGACTGAAATCTTTTAGAATATTTCCATGTGTTTTTTTGTTGCTGCAGGTACGTCTAATATTTCCAAGTGCTGCTGTATATTTCAAGTGCTGATTCAGTTGTATAGTGCACAAACGAGTTTTTGTGTTGGAGTAGCTTTATTGGATGGTCTTACTGAAACTTAGCATTTTTCCAGCACAGCTAGAACTGGGAGCCAATTTTTTAATGAAATTTAAGTTTAAAGTTTAAACTGAGTTTAAACATTTTAAGACTAAACTGAGGCTTCTATAAGTATTTAATTGGGAATAACTTGTATTGAAATAAACAGGGCTTGCTTCTCACCGGAAATGTATAGGGTTACACTGGAAATGTTTCCTGTATTCAGCAGCCAGTTCGCTTTGCATGTGAATTGCTCATGATCTAGTCTTAGTCACAAGCAGTGTTATGCTGAAATAGTGACCTTACTCATAAGATTCTAGCTCAGGGTTGTCAAACATACCATATTTCCCAGCTTATTACACACATCGGACCCTAAGACACACCTTGATTTAAAGGAGGAAAATAAAGAATTTTTTTTCCTCCTTTAAACCTATTGCGTCCTTTGCCAGTGCATCTGGGTTTGGTGAGGCCATAGCGCTGCCTCCTCCAGTCCACCCAAGTCTCTAGCAGGCTTGGGTGGGCTGGAGGAGGTGGCGCTCTGGTCGTGCCAGACCTTCCCCGAGCCAAGTCTGAGAGACTTGGGCTCACAAGAGGAGGTGGCGCTCTGGCCACGTGAGGCTTGGGAGGGTCTTGCGTGGCCAGAGTGCCACCTCCTCCAGTGCGCCCAAGTGGGAGACCCTCCCAGGCCAGATTGCTGCCCCATTCAGTCTAGGAAGGCTGAGGGAGGTGGTGCTCCGGCCATGGGAGACCCACCCTTGCCAGATCGCCGTCCCCCTCAGTCTGAGAAGGCTGAGGGAGGTGGTGCTCCGGCCATGGGAGATTCTCCTAGGCCAGATTGCCACCCCTCTCAGTCTAGGAAAGCTGAGAGAGGCAGTGATCCGGCCATGGGAAGGCCTCCCAAAGTTACGCAGCCATAGTGCCGCTGCCTGCAGCCTGCCCAAGACTCTGAGAGGCTTGGGCAGGCTGGAGGAGCCAGCACCATGGCCGCACCAGATCCAGGCAGGGGGGAGCCGAGATTTTGGCTTATAAGACACACTGCAGTTTTTATCCCCCTTTGGGGTAAAAAGTGCATGTTATAAGTCTAAAAATATGGTTTATCTGGCCATCACCTGCTTAACAATGCCAATGTCTGTTTAATAATGTCACTTCCAGCCTTCAACAAATGCTAATTTTGGTCCTCTGTATGAGACATGCTTAACAACGGTGTTCTAGCTGCTTTAATGTTACCATGTAAAAATAGAGAATTCACATGAATAACCCACCGTTATTTATTGGAATTGGCTTTAAGGCACAGCTATGAAGCATTCCAGACACCAAAACAAAAGCCAAAAACTTCACCCTGTTTTATCTGAACTGTGGGGAAGAGAGTGAAGAACATTTCTCCCGTGATCCCAAAATAGATTATGACTGATTGTGATAGAATGCTTAGTAAAACGTGTTGGAAATTTTAACTGGACAATCTGAGTATATTAATAATTACATTAATTGCACAGTTTTTTACGTGGCATATTTGCATTGGCATCCTTCAGTCTCAAAAGACTATGGTATCATGCTCTGAATGTCCTCTCCAAAGCACAATGGCCTGGGTAGATTAATATGGAGAATAGACTGTTACCCAAGCAGCAAACCCCGCTTTCCACATCACTAAAATAGTCCAATTGAACAGCAGAGCTGATACGATTGGTTCCAGCTGTATTGCAAGAGTTACCAGAACGTGATTGTACACAGTCACGAACTGCTTCCTGGACTCTGTCTCTTCTAGGACTTTTGCCTCAAGGTTGACTCCTGAAGCCTTTCCCATGGGTGGGTATAGCCACAAGGCAGTGTAGGTTTGAGGTGGGAGTTTTTCTTCTCTAGACGACCCATGTTCATTGGGATTTTGGACAGGTTTAGTCTGGCTCCTCAACAAAGGCCTGTTTGGCATGGGAATCCCTGCCAGTAGCTATGCTACCACCAGCATAGCCCTTTGTATCAATGCAGCACACAATCCCACCACCACAAAAAGGTACTGTCCATTGGTGAGATGTGGCTCATTAGGAGCCCTGAAATACCTTTACGTAAATATATACTTTGAAGAAACAAAAGATAATCCTTGGTGCCCTCTGCTGCTAGAAATTGGTTACTGCACTGTTAATAATTTTCATTTCACTATTGAACTTTCTAAAGGTGCAGTCCTAGGGTGTCTTAGGGTGCAGTCCTAAGGTGGGGCAGTCACTGAGGCCTTCTCAGAGTAAGGCACAGTTTGTTCTCTTACCTCAAATTGTGTTGCCCTTATCCCAGAGCTGGAAAATTGTTTAGGATTTCACACTTGGAGAATAACTATTCTAATTGCAGTTGACTTGAAAAACCAAAGACAGTGTAGTCCGAGTTAATGTACATCAAATTCCTGTGTTCAGGGTAGAGTCCCATTAATTTTAGTGGAGGGAATTATTCGAAGCGGTGTCACAGCTGGGCTTCCACTCCAATGAATAAGGAAACATTTTCAAGCAGAAAAATTCCATGTCTGATAGCCCAGACTCACAGTATTTATAATGGGCATAGGATTGTGGATTCACGTTGGATTTCCAAATACGGAGATGACTTTCCTTCCTTTTCAGCTGCAGAAACAACCTTAAATGCTTTTCAGGATGTTATATGCCATCTCTTTGGAAATTGTGCCAATGGTAGGAACTCTGAACATGTATGAGATGTGGTGCATTTGTTTTCATCTAGAAGCTGGAACCAAATTGTGGTTATATTTTTAGAATAATAGCTTTTATATTCACTTGCAATCTTTCTGTCAATATCTATTCTGATGTACAAGTTTTTAATGAGATCTTCTGTAATGGTTACTGATATGTAATGCATCTAATTAAAATCTGGTGAAGTTGAGCAAAAATTCATTTATTTTTGTTTATCTTTTTTTAACTAGGTGGCTGATAATGGAAGACCTCAGTTATCATCTTTGACTTATGTTGACATTAGAGTTATTGAGGAAAGCATCCATCCTCCAGCAATTCTGCCCCTAGAGATCTTCATCACAACCTTTGGAGAAGAATATTCTGGTGGTGTCATTGGAAAAGTGCATGCAACTGACCAAGATGTTTACGACACTTTAACATACAGTCTGGACCCTAGCATGGAATCCCAGTTCTCTGTCTCTAGCACGGGGGGCAAGCTAATAGCTCACAAAAGACTGGATAAAGGGCAGTACTTCCTGAACATTACTGTTACAGATGGAAAGTTTACTACTTCGGCAATCATTACCGTGCATATCAGACAAGTCACACAGGAACTACTGAACCACAGTATAGCTATCCAGTTTGCCAACCTTGCCCCAGAAGAATTCATTGGAGACTATTGGCGCAATTTCCAACGAGCTTTAAGGAATATCTTGGGAGTCAGAAGGAATGACATACAGATCATTAGTTTGCAACCCTCTGATCCTCCATCAAACCTTGATGTTCTGCTCTTTGTTGAAAAATCTGGGCATGCTCAGCATCCAACCAGAGCTCTGCTCCACAAGATAAATTCCACTGTGGCTGACCTTGAAGAGATCTTAGGTGTCCGGATACTTAATGTTTTCCACAAGTTGTGTTTGGGCCTTGATTGCCCATGGAAATTTTGTGCAGAAAAAGTGACTGTGGATGAGAATATCATGTCGACTCATAGCACAGCAAGATTGAGTTTTGTCACCCCACATCACCAGAGAACTCCAGTTTGTCTTTGCAAAGGTAAATAAAATGTGTGCACTGGTGGAAACTGGATTGTAACTTATTTCTGCCAATGGAAAATATTTACATTTGCATGCAGGGAAGGGAATTTTTGCCGATCTCTTAACCTTTCAGCCTTCTGTGCTCAGTACCATCTTATTCAGGAGGATCTTGTGATCTTTTAGAGAGGATTTGGGGCACAAGTGAATGCAAAGAGATACTGTCTTGCGCACGTTCCTTAGGATGTATCCCAATCAACATCTGTAGGGCTGCACTTTCCTGGGAGTAAGACCTATTGAACACAATGGGGTTTACTTTTGAGTAGATATGGTTAGGAGTGTGTTCCAAGTCAGAACCTTCCTGCAGTTGCTGTTGGTTCTTCTACAAGAGCTGACATGTCAGCAGAAGAAGTAAGAGAGGGCAGAAGTGGGGAGGCTTCAGGAGGGCATGGATCTGGCATTGATGGCATATGCCAGGTCCTTTTCCCTTTTCGTACTGCCTCTTTGCCACCTTTTGCTCCTTGGACATGTGTTAACAAAATGGCTAGTGCAGAAACAAGGAGACAAATTGCAGAGCAGGAAGCATATAGAGGTGTAAGAGAATTTACCTTTCAATGCTGAAACTTTCGGATTCCCCCTCCCCACTGAATGTGTTCTTGGCATGGCTACACCAGCAAGGGGGTTGTTATGGATATAGATTTCATTTTTTCTCCCTCTCTTTGCTGAATTTCATGGTCAACAGTTCTGCCACAAGCAATTTCCAGTATAATTTTTTACAAGAGAATAATAATCCAGTTTTATTTCAAAGTTGCATTTCCTTGAAATTTCAGGCCACTGAACCTTAAGAGATATGAAAACAGTTAAAGTATACATGTGTATTTGGTTAGGTAAGAGAAAATAATAGTACTATAATGGGACAAAAAGAGCACAATGTCAAGTGAGCAATTCTCTAGGTAGGAACTAGTATTATGGTAGTTTAGAAATTCAATTTCTGCCATGTTTTCTTGCAGCCTGGCCTATTTTCTTGTCACCCACTTGGATACTGCTATCATTTCCATTATGTTCCTGAAGAGAAGTTGGATTTAGATGTCTCTGCTTTAAAAATTGCCGTGTTTGGAAAAAAGAAAGTAAAAATAAAGCCTTGCTCTGTGTTTTTGCAGAAGGAAAATGCCCTCTCATAAACGGTGCATGTGAAGGAAGTCCTTGTCCTGAAGGAACTGAATGTGTAGCTGATCCTAGAGAAGGAAAATACACTTGTGTTTGCCATGGAAGCAGTTCTGGTCAATGCCCTGGTGAGTTTTTAACCCTTAATAAATTCCCATTGGCTGAGAATATAACCACCTCACAATCTTATAACAATTCTCATTGTCTTCATTTTCTTTTTAAAGCATCAGTTGGGACATCAGTGACTTTTACTGGAAGCAGCTATGTTAAATATCGCCTAATGGAAAATGAAAACAAGGAAGAAATGAAGCTCACGATGAGACTCAGAACATATTCAACTCATGCGGTTGTCATGTATGCACGAGGAACAGACTATAGCATTTTAGAGGTAGGCACTGCTGAAAATCAACATTTTAATTACACAGAAAGCTACGCCTACCCTTTGGCCACAATCCACAATCCTTTGCCATATGTCTACTTAGAAGTAAGCCCCAGCCATATGTCTACTTAGAAGTAAGCCCCATTGTGTACAATGAATCTTACTTCCAGAAAAGTGTACAGTGGTACCTCGCTTAACAAGCGTTTCACATAACAAGCAAAAATTCCCAAGAAATCTTGCTTCACATAACAAGTTCCGCTTCACTTAACAAGCAAGCACGCTATGAGCATGTGTGCTATGCAGCCCTGACGCTCCGCATGGAGGCTCTTTAAAAGGGCTGCTGGCCAGCTCTGCTGCCTCTAACTGGCCCCAACTTGGGGGCAGTTGCCCAGAGGTACCAGAGGCAGCCAAGTGCCCCCCCTGACCACCTTGAACCTCCAGCAGCTGGTAAGCCTCCAGGTAAGCCTCCCAGAAAGGGTCTTTGATTGCAGACTCCTAACTATGTCTACTCAGAAGTAAGCCCCGTTGTGTTAAATGGGTCTTACTCCCAGGAAAGTGTCTTTAGGATTGCAGCTTAAGTAGACTTGATAGGATCATGCACATTGAATGCATGTTTTGAATTTTCCAGTGTTCTGTCATCACTTTTACATGCAGTTAATATTTTTATATGAATATTTTGGGGATTGTGGAACCAATCATCTGAGTTTCCATTATTTTCTATGGGAAAATCTGCTTCACTTAAAGAGTGTTTCACTTAAAGAGCATGCTTCCGGAACAAATTAAGCTCTTTCTGTGAGGCACCACTGTATTTAGGGATTGCAGCCTTGGTTTGCAGTAAATTCAGTTCTCATCTAAATTGGTGCAGGCTTAGACTGACTGGTTGAATTGGATGGAAAATCAATTCCAGTCAAATTTGTAACAATTAAAATTTAAACAGGAGGAATGCATTTTATACAATAAGCAAGAGAACATATAAATACAGCAAATTTTTGCCTATGAGATAATAGAAAACTGGACTTAGCTTTGCAGTGGCTGTCTATAACCAGATGTTTTTGAAATTGGTGTCCCTATAGGAAGAAATGCTATGAAAATATATCCATGTAAATTAAGAGGGAGAGATGAATAAAAGGTTCAGGAAGAGGAACATGCCCAGACGTAACTGAGCATTGCGAATGTATATTGAAAGCATTAGGCAAAATCCTAAATCTTCAAACATTTTTAAAATGTTGTGCTGAAGTGTCATTACAGTTATTGAATCTACAGTATTGGAGGAAGAAATAAAGCACTTTAATTAAATCAAAGAGCTTACATATACTGACAGGGTAACATCATAGATGTGTTTAAAATGAATGAAGGAACTGTCAGCATAATCTAAGCCTGGTTCAATATGACAGGAAGCTTTTCCTAATGTGTAGGAAATAATTGATTTGTTTTAAATCATGATTCTCAGACTGCAATCTTATACACACTTTTCTGGTAGTAAGTCTCATGAAAGGCAAAGACTCCAAAATGCCATCACAATCTGGACAGGGGTCAATGATGGCCAGGTGTGCTCTCTTGGAGCTCCTGAAAAAATGTTAGGGAGCCTCAGGGCTTCTACTGGCACGTTTGAGAAACACCGCTCTATATTGTTTTTGGTATTTAGTCGTAGCACAAAGTGCTCTTATAGTATTGTGGTCCGTATACCAGTACCTCCGGCTGCCTCATTCCCCCATCCACTGCTAAGAGGTGTTCATGCACTTTCCACTGGCTATCACAAGGCAGTAAGCAGGTAGACAAAATGGTTTCAGTTTGCATGCAGTACTTGTAGCTACCGTGGTGGTAGCTAACAAAGTAGAAGAAAACCTCATGTAAGTGCATTACTGCTAATAAAATCAATAATTTTTCTCCATTTTGTCCTTTTTTCCCCTTTAGATACATCATGGGAGGCTGCAGTATAAATTTGACTGTGGAAGTGGTCCTGGCATTGTGTCGGTGCAGAGCATTCAAATCAATGATGGCCAGTGGCATTCAGTGTCACTTGAAGTGGATGGAAACTATGCCAAACTGATCTTAGACAGGGTACACACCGCATCTGGTATTGCTCCTGGTACTCTAAGGACACTAAACTTAGACAACTTTGTATATTTTGGTGGTCATATTCGGCAGCAGGGCACAAGGCATGGGAGAAGCCCACAGGTTAGCAATGGCTTCAGAGGCTGTATGGATTCCATTGTACTTAATGGTCAAGAATTGCCCCTGAACAGCAAACCACGGAGCTATGCTCATATGGAAGAGTCTGTGGATGTATCGCCGGGATGTTTACTGAGTACTACAGAGGATTGCATTAGCAATCCGTGCCAAAATGGTGGCAATTGTAATCTGTTACCCAGTGGAGGTGAGTTTTTTATTGTGGTAAAATGTTTTTTATGTCTTCAGTTCTACCTAGTACAAGAAGTGCTGGAGTGGTTGAAAACTCAGGATTCGAGAACATAACATGGGGATTTTCCTTTTATCTCATCCTATTCCCTAGTCACTGATAACAGATGGATGCTTTGTTCCCACCAGTAGAAGAAAACAAATTAGTTCCCAAAGTTCTTCATAATGTCTTAGGACTTACATGGGCACTGTGGTATATACCTGGTGGCCCTTTCTCCTTAGGCACTGCCATCTTGGATATCACAAGTTTTTGTGAGATTCAAGGTTTGTGCCCAACTGAGCCAAAGAAATGGCTTACTGATTTTGTAGATTTATTTTTTTTGTTACAGCCATGACATATCTCTCTATAACATGCTGTCTTTTTACTAACATCAAAATACGATTACCAGGTTTTCCCCAAGTACTCCTTACCTGATTTTGTTCCGTTGTTAATATTCTTTTTATTAAACAGAAGCAAAGCAAAAAGCAACAGAAGGCAAAAATGTGTTAGTTTAAAAAAAAACCACCTTAAAATCTCCTTTTCCATGCAAGACAGAAAGGAGTGTTTGGCTTTGCTTTAAAATCACAGTGGCCTGTTTTTCATTGCAGGTTATTACTGCACATGCCCAGCTTTATTTATGGGTACCCACTGTGATGTAAGCATCAACCCATGTGCTTCTAATCCTTGCCTTTATGGTGGAACTTGCATTCCTGTTAATGATGATTTCATCTGTCAGTGCAGAGGACTGTACACAGGTCAAAGGTATGGATTTTTTCTTACTGTTTGCATCATTTTTTGTGAATCATTTGTCTTTAGAATCTTATTTTCTCCATAATTGTTGTCTTTGTCCAGGTATTCTTTGTGTCAGTTTCACACATTACATCTTTTTGAAGTGAGCAACTGTGTGTTTTATGTGTGTACTTGAAAACAATGCTTTATATGTATCTAGCTTAAAAACAGCATTCAATTTGGGCCTCTAGTTAAAAAAACTACATTGTCTCTTGAATTCAAATGGCATGTCTGCTGATTTAAGCCAGACACAAATTCCAGTGCTGGATGTTCAAGCAGCAGATCAAGGGTAGATTTTCAAACCTTGGATCATCCTGATTCCAGAAAGGTATAATATGTATATGTAGAGCAAATGTGACCCAAGTTAGAGGAGTTTCAGACACACAGACAGACAGAATTCACCATTTATATAGAAATGTGAACAGCAACTGGGGTCAGACATGTTTCATATACTTAGGGAGCAAGGATGACCCATTGTACCTAGCTTAGTGTAGATTTTATGAACAAATCAGTTATTTCCTACATGAAATATGAAACTGTTTTATACTACTGGTCTTGGAAAACCTTTAAGCATCCTTTAGGCAATCTTTTCAGACACATGAGTAGACCAGACACTGAGGGAACACAAGGTCATCACCAATCCAGTATCATTTGGCACTTAGAAGACATTATATAAGTTTTTTCCCCTTTTTTCCTAGGTGTCAGATTGGTCCATATTGCAAAGACAATCCATGCAAAAACAGCGGCAAATGTATTGATAGCTTAGATGGACCTGTTTGTGAATGTGAGGCTGGTTTTCATGGTGAAAGGTTGGTAGCTATATACAGTACTCTTTGTAATGTTCACCAGGGTTAGCACCATAGCCCCTGGACAAAATAAAATACTGTTTAGTCTGCGAGAAAAAGGTATGGAATACTATCTGTATTTTGTAAAAGTATAATAACACTCAGTTTTTGTAGTACTTTTCTGTTAATCATGTTACTCCCTTGAGAATAGCCTGCATTCAATACTTCCAGACAAAGGAAGGATGTGTGGATATTTCTTCATTGTGCTATACCAGATATGGATATTTATGGATATTTCTCCATTGTGCTATACCAGATATTAAATATTTAGAAATATTGTTAGGATAAAACACAATGTTATACAAACAAACTGGGATCAGCTCCTTTAAGTTCTCTTGTCTCTCATCAGGTAAGAGATTTGTACAAATCTCCCTGTACTTGAGAGGAAAGAACATAAAACATGAAATTTTGATCTTTTTGTGTACATTTGTAAACAGAAAAATGCTAGCATTCTGAAAAAGGAATCAGAGGAGTAATTTTGACCACATGATTTTACCTGAAGACTAAAGAAAGTTCATATAGGTTATTTGAAATTGTTTCCAGTTTCTTACAGATTTGACTTCTTTTCCATTTCTTATCTTTTTCCCTTTTTCAAAATGTAATTTCTAAGGAATAGGTCAGAGATGCTCTCAAACCTGCAAAATTCCAGATTTGCAAACACGGGACAGGACCTTCTTAGTGATGACACCAGTACTAGGAAACACCCTCCCACTGGAGTGGAGAACTATAGCTTTTTGGCAGGGGGTATATCTTTCTTCAGCTGTAATCATAAGCTCCTGTTAGGCCAGCCAGCATAAGTCCTGTAGCGCTGACCGGGGGGGGGGGGGGGAGATGTCACAAAAGTGCCAAAAGAAAGTTTTGCACAACTCCTGGGGAAAGCTTAGGCCAGCGCACATGTGCTTGCCTCCCTACATCACCACGGGAATGGGAAGAATGAGTTGTGCCTGCCTAGGTTAGGATTGCACCCTTTTTCATTTAGCATTCCTACTGGAATTTCATTGCGTGCTTTCATGAGTTTTTCTCATTATAACCTGCGATGCAATTCCAGAAATATTTTATAGTTTTTTAAATGGCAGCTTTCAACATGCACCAGGGTCAAATAACATCAACAAAACATAACAATTAAAACAATGTTAAAAGCCAATGATAATCAAAAGGGCAAAAAGCAGCAACATATTCACTTTTGTGATTTTATGATGTGTATTATGTGGCATCCTGACTCTTTCTCATCTCTTATGTTGTTCACAGGTGTCTGACAGATGTAGATGAATGTGTAGAAAACCCATGTCAGAATGGCGCCTTGTGTGAGAATACGTATGGTGCATACAACTGTAACTGTAGCCATGGATTTGGAGGAAAACATTGTTCTGATGTTCTTAATAAATACGTTTCCACTTCTTGGAACATCAGTTTAGCAGAAGTAATTGGAATTATCATTTTCATAGCAGGAGTCTTTGTACTGGTCGGGATTTTTGTTTTCTGTCGCCAAGTAATCAGAAAGAAGAAGAAAAGTCAGCCAACACCTGAAGACAAACATCTGGGAACAACAACAGCATTTTTGCAAAGACCATACTTTGATTCAAAACTGAATAAGAACATTTATTCTGACATTCCACCCCAGGTGCCTGTTCGTCCCATTTCATATACTCCAAGCATTCCAAGTGACTCAAGGAACAATCTGGATAGGAATTCTTTTGAGGGATCCACTATTCCAGAACATCCAGAGTTTAGTACATTTAATCCAGATTCTGTACATGGCCATAGAAAAGCAGTGGCTGTGTGCAGTGTGGCCCCAAATTTGCCTCCTCCACCTCCTTCTAATTCTCCATCAGACAGCGACTCTATACAGAAGCCCAGCTGGGACTTTGATTATGACAGTAAGCTTCATTTTCTTTGTTGACTTTGGATTTAAAATGTTTTGAGGGCCAAGCATTCCTATTTCTAGTATGATTTTTATGAAAAATGTGTATTCAAACTTTCACATTGATAATTTAACTTTAGAACTCTTTCTTACAGCTAAAGTTGTAGACCTCGATTCCTGCCTGTCAAAGAAGCCTTTGGAAGAAAAGATCTCTCAGCCTTACAGTGCTAGAGAGAGCATGTCTGAGATCCAGTCTCTTAGCTCATTCCAGTCAGAATCATGTGATGATAATGGTAGGTGAAACTCATATTTCTGTATGTTATTCCTTTATCTCCCTGGGCTCCAAGTATCTTCAAGTGAGCTCCAAGTAGATGCCTCACACTGAATCACCTTGTATGAATATACACTGCATGTGCAAAGAACACAGGCTGCATTTGTAAATCATTTAAACAATTAATTGCTAATGTTGAATATTCCATGTGGAGTTAATTGCATTCAAATGAAATACGTCTTTGTAAAATAGAAGTAATTGGGATATAAATGTTGGAGGTTTGGAATACAAGAAGGTTTTAAAATGTTTGAAATTGGATTACAGCTTCATTTGTTTCCTTCTTTTTCTTTGCTGCTGCCTCAGCTCCCATATGGATCAGAGCAGTACTGAGTGAAAGCAGAGTATAAGGGAATTGCTTGTAAGTCTGACTGTATTAGTAATTGAAGGAAGTTATCCAATAAATTCACTTGCAACTTCATTACTATCTGGCTTATGCCTGGATAAAGTGCAAATGCATGTGAAATCTCTGTGCACGGAAAACATTTCACTTCATAGCACCACAGTCCTGGTTTATAATCTCAAAGGGATGTGGACAGGACCTCTCTTAATACTAAAAAGATTTGCTCATTATCTACTCTGCTCTTTATCAATCTATTCCTTTGTTGCATTTAAAGTAGTACAGAGCCCTTTTCTATGAAGTGTTTATATAGTATTGGGAGCAACTAAAATTCTGGAAAATAATTGACCACAATTTCCAAATGCATCGTCATTTGTTCAGACTCATTCAAGAGGCCAGTCCATTGATGTTTCATTTGTAGTCTTAACTTCCTTTTATTACTTAACAAAAAGTAAGTTTTACTGGTCACCAGCACTTTCAGTGAAGTTTATATGTATGTGTTTGTGTTAAGTGGTTTTTCATGGTGAAAGTCCATGGCAAAAACAACAACAATGCTTTATATAGAAAATAGTACAAGTGTTTCCAACCATGTTTACTTTTGATATTATGGCTATTTCTCCCTATGGCTGATTGCAAGTGCAAAGTAATTTATTATGATACAGTGGAATAAGAAAGGAATGCATATGGTAAATGTCATAACAGAAGGTCCCATTTGAAAACTAACAACAAACATAGCCAACAAATTGAAATTGTTTCCTCTGCCAATCTCCTTAGCTTTTCGGCTTTCATTCTCCCTGCCTCTCCTGCTGTGTCATAAGTCTACACTTTTTTTACATCCTACTTCCTCCATAAAGCTACATAGAACCCTATCCTGTGCATCTCAAATCAGAATCAAGTCCCACTATAGTCAATGGGACTTACTCCTAGGAAAGTATGGATAGGATTTGGCTCACATTATGCTAAATGTGGGAGTTGCCCCTTATTTTTGGTTTGCCTTAAAAGCAGTGTGCCAGGATGGAAAAGTGATCTACAGCAGAAGCATGGCAGGCCACTTGGGGTAGGAGCTTTAATATGTTGCCATCACCTACAATTTAGATTGTGTACATATATGCACACAGCATGCAGTTTCCACTCACAAAAATGTTCCATTGTAACTTCACCCTACACAAACCATTGGTTCTCCTATTCAGTCTACATCAGGCCACTGTTTCTCAATCTGCTTCTCATATCTGTTCTTCCTGCCTGTCATGTCTCATTTGCTGACATCCCTCCTGCTTCTCCACCCTCTTTTTGCTTGTGGACATTAATGTTTGTGAACATTCCCTGCTTTACAGCAGCTCATCAAATGGCTGATGATCACAGGCAGGCGGTGTTAGGAATCATCTTATTTTAGTTAAATGAATATTTTACAAAAACATAATTTGTCTCAGTCATTCAGAATGGACCTCAGAGTTTAATGTACTGGTACTTCCAAATCCCATCTGCAATCCTTTTCAGATCCATTTCATGTATCAGTAGACATGAATGAGGACTGATTGTTTAACTTTTAACAAAAGTAGATGAACAGTGCATCAATTGTGAACAGTGCATCAATTGTGAATGGTCCATGTTCATTTAAACTGATACCTATGGGTATATCTACAGGGGTT
Organism: Cryptoblepharus egeriae; assembly: GCA_030015325.1. Lineage (NCBI taxonomy): Eukaryota > Metazoa > Chordata > Lepidosauria > Squamata > Scincidae > Cryptoblepharus > Cryptoblepharus egeriae. The sequence goes on along the minus strand of JAREYC010000007.1, from coordinate 53,298,126 downwards.
CCATTCCCAGAACTCACATGGATGCCAAAAATTGTGTTAAGGAAATTCATTCAAAAAATAATGTCTCTTTTATCAGCGATTTAAAAACAACTTTCTTACTTTTGTATTGCAGGGCAGAGCAGCAGGCAGACAATCAATCTCCAGACACTTAGAAAGGTTTCACTCCAAGGAAGTGACTGGAGGAAAGAATGCAAAATGGAGTTCCACTTGACTTCCACTTTCCATTTTTTCACATGTCATGGGAAAGGGAAGAGTCACTTGACTCATATTGAAGCTGTTCTAAATGCCTGGAGAGATTGATTGATTGATTGATTGATTGATTGATTGATTGATTGATTGATTGATTGATTGATTGATTGATTGTCTGCTGGCTGCCCTCCCATATTTTTGAGGCTATTGTTAAAAAGCTTTTTTCCCTTTAATTTAGAGGGCCCTTCTCATCAGATTATGTAGTAAATAATCTGAGAATGATTGATATTATATATCACTTTTCAACAAAAGTTCACAAAACAGTTTATAGAGGAAAATAAACAACTAATGAGGTTATACCTGTACTTTCTCTTTTAGAGAACAGCAGTGATTAGACTTTTATACATGAAAATATGTCATCATTTAAATGTATGTGAGCCATTCACAATGCTACTCAGTAGGATATATTTTTTATTCAAATGTCCATTCCCAGGTAAAAACAGCAATGTGTGAATGAGCCATTCACATTCACAGGTCAATCATTGCTCAAATGTAAAAGCATGCTCATACTTGCAACAAATTTGTAGTTTTAATAACATTTGTAAACCTATTAGTGGGAAGGGTGAGGTGTGTGTGTATATATATATTTTCAGGGCCTGTGGATTCAGCATAGGATGAGAAAAAGAAATTGAATATTTCTATCCAGTCAGAATAGGATGTCAATAGGATGTTGCAGTTACTAAGACAACAGTATACATTCCTCATATTACAGCATGTAATTCTAAGAGAATTTCTAAGCCTTGTGTTACTTTTGTGGCATGTCTTTATATGCTGGTTGAAACTGCTGCTAATCATAGGTTTTCTTTTTTTTAATTTGCTCCTCCCCATATTTACAAGCTTCCCTAGTGACTGTAATACACCTTGTCAATACAGTTGTTGACTCGGTAGGAAAAGAAGGTATATATTAATATGTTTTAACCTTTATTTGTTACATTGGCAAGCGTTGCATGTAAATGCCTTATTATGAGAAGATAAATAGGAATAAATTTGATGATCATATATACAGTACATGATTTGCTTTATTGCTGTGAATATGCATATATAGCTTATTATTAGTATAGGCATCCCGTGATAACTGTGGAGGAAATGCAGATACAGGAAACATGGATAACATGCTCCTAGCCCTATGGCCCTTCTTTCTCTCATACCCATTATCTTTGTTGTTCTTGCTTACACTTACAATCAGGATCTTGCTTTCAAAGCAGGCTCTCAGCAGACTACAGACAGTCTAGCAGACAGGATGATTTCTTGCTTGAGAGATAACTCTTGGATAACATTAAAAGGAAGCTTACTGCTTCCGGTTAACATTCACAGAGTTGTCTCTATAGTGTACAGGCTTCCTGCCTGCTTGTTTATAAACATTATGTCTATAGTCTTCTATAAAAGCAAGATGCTGAATGCTTTGTGCAAGGGTAAGCAAGAACAGCAGAGGTAATGGATGAGGGGTGCAAAGGGAACAGCAGATACCTGGATCTGCAGATAACCAAATCTACAGATGCCAGATAATACCTGTACATTCATATTCTAATAAATAGGGGGCCATTGTATCCATAGGATATTAAATCTAGGAGCCACTGTGGATACCCAAATCTGTCGATGCTGGAATTTCAAGGTGGGGGGATAGTCACAGTGCTATAATTGGCCTTCCTTCCTCCCCCCAGAAGGCCTCCAGGATGCAACAAAAAGTGACTTCCAATTTGTGTGAAGTGGGCCACATTCTTACTAGTGCCTCAGAACACTTCCAAGACATGCTGGAAGACAGTGACATGAACTGGAAGTCACTTCCATTCACATCCCAGGAGTGATGTGTACAAGGCACAGAATGTAATCTGAAATTGTTCAAATCCTTGGATGCCAAGCCAGTGAATAAGGAGGTTATCACTGTATTCCCTTGCTTTCCAAAAAGGCCAGCTCTGCGTAGGTCTGTGAATGAGACCATAGGTCTGCATAGGTCTGTGAATTCTAGAGCCATTACACAAGAGCATAATCAAAATTAAGATTATTGAGGAGTTGGTGATTCTGCAGGAGAGAATCATGTGGGCTCCTGGTGGCTACTCCAAATCAGATATGCAATCTGGAATGCATCAGGTGTGTAACTGTTTCTCACAAATGAACAGTAATTACCTGCTTTTTGAGTATAATTCATATTTGTGGCTGGTCCCCCTTATCCAGTTCCTGCACCATTCACCACAAATATGAACTAGACCTTCTGTAATGCCATGAAAGATGAATTGAAAAAGTATTCTTCATATTGAGCTGTTGTGTTGTAAGGCCAGTGGCTCTGGGATTTAGTGACATACTGGAGCAGTGTGGCACCTCCACTGTCACTCCCTCCCTAGCATACAGACACAGACTTTATCTCAGAAAACAGTTCCATTTGGAGCCATACAAAGATGGAGGAGGTCAGCAGGGCTAATTTTGCAGTTTGTTAGATAAGCAAGATAAATGTGGTGACCCCATCTCACCATTTAGCAGAAAAGATAGAAAAGTGCCACCCTGACAATGAGCTCAGTACGGCCCCTGACACTGAGATGTGCAATACAATCCTATACATGTGTTCTCAGAAGTAAGTTCTATTTTGATTACTCTGAGGTAACGTGTTTAGGATTGTTGCTTCAGACTGAGATTCTATAACTTGAATAGAAAGAAAACAATTCTTTCAGCAATATAGTCTTGTTCGTTCTGTGTTGGATAGGAGAAGTAGGCTATTGAAAAAGCTGGTTGTAGTAAGCTAATGCGACCCAGCTGTTTAAATTGTGCCTTTGTCTAAGATTAATATATCAAAGTAATTAGTTCAGGATTCAGAAAGGGTCTGTTGAAGAGTTAAATATTTGCAAATACTGTATTCCTAATCTTTATATCCCCCTTATGTAATACAAGATCTGCATCATCTATTCAGATGAATGCCTGTCTTAAATTGGCTTGATATTATATCTAATTGAAACTGGCACCTTCTGGCACCTATTAGTGGCTTAAAATCAGTTTGCCCATGTGAAAAGTTGTCTAGACACCCAATTTCCCAAAATATTGTGATAGCAAGAGGGTGGTACTCTTCGGTAATGTATACTTGGTTATAGGCACTACACATATTTGTACACTTATAATTTTATTCTGGGAAAAAAAGGAATATATAATTCTAGGGATGGTATAATTTTATAAAACAACTATAGGTCTTAAATAATACTGAATAAATCATGCACTCAAGAATCTTTTATAATGTATGTTTCCAACTGTGTCTATAGATGTCATTACCATTGGAAGTCCATAAGGCAGCCATTTTCAACCATCGTGCTATGGCACACTGGTATGCCACAAATGGTCTGCAGGTGTGCCTTGGAAGTTGGGGAGGAGAGGTATTTTTAGTAAGGCCATTTGGGGATGTGAGCCCCCATCAACAGCTCTGTGTGCCTTATCAATTGTCAAAAACACCAGCGTTGTGCCTTGCAATTTTAGTCAGTGTGTTGTGAGAAAAAGGTTGAAAATCACTGCCATAAGGTTTTGTTGTTGGCCACTGTGTTCATTTGAACTATTTGACTCCTAACTGCACATATTCTCTTCCTTTTCTTTTCACTTTGCCATCTAAAGAGTCTTTTGCTGTTCCTGACCTGAGCAATTCAAGAGGTGACTTCTGCATGTAGTTGTTCCTTGATGTTCACTTAAATATTTCCTATTAATATTTGCCCTCAGTGCTAACTTGCCTTTGGTTGTCCACTCAGTGTGTTTATGCATTATTTTTCCCATGTGCTGGACATCACACCTTGTTTTAGTTCTTTACACTTTCCCTTTTTTGAAGCTATCACAAAATTAAGATGCTTGTAACATGGCAATGTTTCTACCCATCAAACTGGACGTTATTGTGTTTTGTTTTGTTTCCAGTACAACCTTTTCTACAACATAAAGCATTTCCCCAGTCTGTGCATGTTTTGGATATTTTACTAATCAGCAAGCCCTAAATGTATTAGTCCGGATGCAGAGAAAGTTAACTGGTGTGTAAGGCCACAGAAATAAGTGGGGAGTTAACACAAACATCTTAAATACTATTCACTTTATTGGACTAAGGCTGCAATCCTATCCTCCATTTAGGCTCACAAGCATAACTCCTGTGCTGGGGTGTCACAAAAGTGCAGTAAGACACTTCTGCCCCATTTCTGGGGAGTGGGGGTGGGGTTTAGGCCAAGGCACAGGCATACACTGAGCCTCCCCGCATGAATACAGAAAGATAGGCCTGGTGAATTAGGCTGTCCCAAAATTCATAGGATTGCACCCTAAGAGTCAAATCCTGAGCTCTTTAGCATTGGCAGTATGGGCATACTGTCAGCGCTGGGTGTTGCAAATGTGCTGTAAGGCATGTCTGCAACATCCTGCACTTAGCCAGCTAAGCAACAGTCTAAAGACAACACCCAAAGCTAGGTAAAAACTCCAGATGGCTAGGAGGATCTTGGGGGAGGGGAAGACATTCCAGGGCAGAGGGAGGCAAGATGGGAGCAGGAATTGGGGTGGAGTGATGGAGCTTTGCTCTTCCAGATCCTGACCTTCATGTCAAGCCAGAAGGCTTGACACTAATTCTTTCAAGTCTGCCTCAATGATATAGGCAGCACAGACTTGAGAAGCCCCACTGCAAGATTTAGGGATTTTCCTGAAGGAAGGGGGACTGCATACAGCAGTCCAAGAGACTTCCAGTGACTGCTGCAGGTAGTAGTAGTGGTAGTCACTTTGGTGTCACTGCATCTGCTGGCAGCACCACCTTTAGGATTGGGCTATAAAACTGTATAATACTGTGGGTTTCTACTTAGAAGTGGGTACAGATGACCTGAGACACAGACTCAGAATGGACCTTGCTTAAATTGAGGACTAGTGGAAGAAAAAGAAGCTTGCCCATTGTTCAATTCTGATTTAAATGGACTGATGATTATTCAGACACTACACCTTAGAAGTAGTCAGATCAGAGAGGCTATTAGACATTCTTATTTTAAACAAGGAATGATTTTCTGCCATTGTGTATCAGCTCATTTCTTAGGTGAACAGCAGCTCCTTTCACTTTAGGGTGAGGTATGTTGAAATTATTACAGCTAGTCCAGACCTGGATAATATAATGAACTTTTCTGCTGCATGGCACACTGTGAACTTGTGGTTGTAACATTGAATGCCTTTTGTTACCCTGGGGGCACATTGCTCCATAAATGCTTATGCACTAATCACTGGTGGTTGTGTTGTCCCGAGTGCAGTGCATTGGTTTTCAGTGTTCTTGATGCATCATAAGACCACATATTGAAATGTTTTTTCTTTTGTTTTAATGTGTGTGCTGCAGGCTATCACTGGGATACCTCGGACTGGATGCCAAGTGTCCAGCTGCCTGGCATACAGGAGTATCCAACTTACGAAGTGGTTGAAGAGCCAGCACCCCTGTACACAGATCCAAATTCTATCGATGCAGACTATTACCCTGGAGGCTATGACATTGAAAGTGATTTTCCACCTCCACCAGATGACTTCCCAGTGCCTGATGATCTTCCACCATTGCCACCAGAATATAGTGATCAGTTTGACTCAATACAGCAGCCCAGGGATATGTCTGCTGTAGGTAGTTTGGGGTCCTCAACAAGGAGCAGGCAAAGGTTCAATCTTAACCAGTATCTTCCCCATCACTATCCTTTGGACAAGTCAGAACTTCACAACACAACCAACTCTAGTAATTTCAGAGAACCCTATGCTCCTTACACTGTAGGGTACAATAGAGACTTTGAAGTACCCCCTGTAGACAACATGTCCATGTCTGTATACGCTTCCACGGCTTCATGCTCTGATGTGTCGGCGTGCTGTGAAATGGAGTCTGAGGCAATGATGAGTGACTATGAGAGTGGAGATTATGGACATTTTGAAGAAGTTATCATTCCTCCTCTTGACCCTCAGCAGCACACAGAAGTCTGACACTCTTCCTCAAAAAAAGTGCCTGGATGTTAATGAACAACAACAAAAAAAAGATTCTAGAGCAATCTTGGAGAGCTTATTTTTCTCATCAGCAGTGCTTGAATACTTTTCAGTGAGCTAAGACTGATATGGCTGCACTGGATCCTGCAACTCATTTCAGCATATTAACCAATTTCCAATTCTTGACCTCCTGCAGTCTGGCTAATCACATGTCTCCCATTGGCTGTGCCATTCCCAAAAGTGTTTTTTTGTAATTACATCGTCTATGTTAAAGAGATAAAAAGCAAAACACATACCACTTCATCACTTTAGCATGATAAATGTATTTATATAGCTCAAAAGCAAATTTTCTTTCCTTATCTTTTTTGTAAATTTTATGTACAGTTTTGATTTCAATAATTTTAACTAGAGTTTTGTAGATACTTTGCAAATTTTATTTCCACTGGCTCTTGTGATATTTTAGTGTGCCATTAAATCAGCGCACTTTGGTTTTTACTACATTCAGGAATTCACTGTATTTTTGTTTGTTGTTTGTTCACACAGGAATTTGACATTTCTTTTATAGATTTTAATGTAATCATGCATTCCCAAGTGTACATAATTTCCAGTTGTTAAAGATACCGTGCTATTTTCTGGGTAAGAAAAAATGGGAAGGTCTTACATGAGTTTATGTACTTTACAATGGTATACAGTTTTCCTTTCCTGAAAAGTATGTTGGGAGCTCACTGCATAGAACCAAAACCACCCTGGCACAGTTTTTATAGTGTCTGTATATTTGTGATGCAATGGTCTTGTAAAGGTTTTTACTGAAAACTACCATTAGCCAATCTTTCTTACTGACAATAAATTATTAATAAAATATTTTAGCTTTGTTTACTGTATCTATCTCACTTGTGTTATACAGGTTTAACTGTATGTTTGCACTCCCAAAGTAAATGTTCTTTAAGTATATCTTCTGTATGTCCAGCAGGTGGTAGCATAAGCCTACGTGTTTAAAATCAAACACAGCCATCTGGTGAGCAGAAATAGGATGAATGGGCACTAGATTTAAGAATGAGCATAATGTGTCAGCTGATTTTTTTAAAGATACACTGACAATGTCGTTCTAATGAATTCCTTTAAGTATTCTTTTTTGCATTATAATTGTACCCCCCACAGTTATTTAGGAAATCACAAAATTATTTTGCAATTATTATCTTTCCTTTCAATTGCTGCTTGTGCTTTGCCTTAGCGATTAGTTTATTGGTGACAGTTCTGTGTTCCTGCTGATGAAGAACCTCATTGCTGTTGACTTTATAATATGTCTATCATTTGCATAATGCTTCAAAAGGCCAATCCCAATATTTTCTGTCCAAGTAAATAAATATTTGGGTCTCAGGGTGAACTGTGCCACGTGTTTGCCTGTGTGACAAAGAGAACTTGGAAATTCTTGTCCTTTAGAGTGGATGCACCACTTTGCATAATGAAAAGAAAGTGTGAGCACCATGTGATCGTCTTGTAAATCTTCATGGTTTCATCAGAAATGTTTGTTCATGTTCATTTAAATTTTTTTTTTGTATGCAGCATCCTTTTTCTCGTTGTAATTGAAACCCCAGAGCTCTCGTATTCCATAAACGCCCTCCCTCAAAAGATATAAAACTATTTATTATAATTACAATGAAGTTATCTGGAAGGATAAGACAAGTTCCCCAAGAAACAAGAAAGATGTTAGGTGACTATAAGATTCTGCTGCCTAAATTGTATTCAGCTGGGTTCTTCAGCTGAGATTGAAAGAGGCCTACAGTTTGACCCACTTGCCCCACAGTAGCTCAATACTTGTGTTTCATAAACAGTAGCCCCACCTATCAGTACACAACAATCCCATTTTGAAACAACAGTATTGACAGGATGGTCTGCTCAGCAAGGCTGAAATTATTTGGCCTCTTTAAAAGAGAAATGCATTACTGGGCCACATTCCAATACAGTATTGAGTGCATATAAGCCCATTAAAATCAATGGGCTTAATTGTGAAGAGCCCTGCGCTGCAGCGTGAACTCAGGATTATTTCTGCAAATTTGCACGCCATTGCTGTTGACACTCAGAAGTTTACATTAAATATATTTACCACACTTAGGGCACAATCCAGAATAACTACGGGGAGTCCTTGCTCTGGTGTAAAAACAATTTACTCTGAATTGCAATGTGAATTTCCCATAGGTTTTCACTAGGTGGTGCAGTAACTATGGGTGCACGTAATGTCTCTTACATGCTCCCGTAGTAACTCTGGATTGCAGGGACCAATTTTTTTTTCCAGAATTTTTATTGATATATATTCTATCCATTCCTTGTATCCTTGAACTCTGTGAGCACAATTGGATGGGAGTTTTCCCATGCAAACCACTTCGTAAATTCTGACTTGAATATAATTTGCAAAGAAGTAGAGCTTCAGCAATTTACTTCCACTAAGGAAATAACAGTAGTAGTATAGTGCTAGTTACTGTGATGTATTTTGCAACAGGTTATAAATGTTTTCTGTTTAATTCAAAGTATATGTGGAACTGACAGTGTAATCCTAATCGTATCCAGCACCAGTTTTGGAGCTGCTGCCGTGTGAAAGATAAAACTTTCCTCTTACCTTTCTTAGGGTGGCTGCACCCCCAGTAGGCACACAATGACGCAAGTCCAAACAGACAGAAGCAGCCTCAGGCTGTGTCACACCATTCAAGAAACCAGGTTGGATATAGCATATCACTGGGACCCAGCCCCTGCCCTGGAACACCCACCTCCTCCCCTCCAAACCCCTGCACCTGCAGAAAATGGCCAGTGCAACTCACCCCTTTTCCTCTTCCCACAGTGACATGGGGAGCCAGCTCACTGATGTGCACCAGACTAACTCCCCTGACTATGGCTCAGGCACTTTGCAACAGGCCCAGGCCAGCGCAAGGGACTAGCATCAGTCAGGAGGCAAGAGTTGGATTGCATTCAGGATGTCTGAGTGCAGCATTACTCTTGGCTTGCGGTTGGCATCTTGCCATCAGAACTGCTTCGTCATCACATCAGTGTCCTGGTATGTGCTCTCTTGGCAGACACCCAGTTCCATGTGCACGTCTTGGCATGTCTTGCAAAATGACAAAAATAAGGCTTTTCGTGTAACACCCAACAGGAATTGCCTAGTTATGAGTAAACATGCTTGTGTGCACCTGCAGTTTTTTCAGAGAATTTTTCTTTAGCCTATTTGGTGTTGCTCAGAATTGGATCTATAACCTGCTTGGAAAGCACAGGCTTTGCCACAATGCTTCAGCCTCTCAGTGGGTTTCTCTGTTTTCACACCACAAATGGTATTTTATGGACCATAATGTTGTCTTTATCTTCCCATAAAGCTTTGGCCTGAACTCTGTGTTCTTTAGGACAGCAGCAAGGCTGTGATCTAGCACATCATAAATTTGATTAAAAGCAAAATATAATTCTTTGGAGCTCTCTCTCTCTCCCTCTCCGTCCCTCCCTCCACACCCAATTTTGATTTTGTCCCTTTTTAACTTAAAAAAAACTGAACAAATTGACTGTGTTGGGATAAAGATGGCCAGTAACGTGCTCAATATAAAAGTGGCCATTGGGCACCACTGGGCACTGCAAACCCCTACCAGGCACCATCGGCCACCACTAAGCAGCCTTGGGCAGTTTCTGGTACCAGGTGCACCAGGCCTCCATCAGTCTTGAAAGACTATGGTATCGTGCTTGGCGCTGCATACGCTGCATGCGAAGCACAAAAGCCTGGGTAGATTGTTATGGAGGATAGGCTGTTACCCAAGCAGCAAATTCCCCCTCCACGCCACTGAATTAGTCCAATGGAAAGGCAGAGCCGATACAATTGGATCCAGCCGGCATCGCAGAGCTGGACTAAGGACAGGAGCTCACCCTATCTTGTGGGGCCTACCCGGGTCTTGAAGCTTGGCCTGCTGGTTAACAGGCACAGTGTCTTAACCGCTTGTGCACCCAGGTGCACCACTGGGCACCAAGTTGGTTCTTTACATCACAGCACCAAATTGGTTCTTTACATGTAAATGGATCTTTATATCACATAAGTAATATGCTCCCCAAATTTCATGCTTCTAGACCCAGTGGTTTGGGCTGGGCATTGATGAGTCAGGTATTCTTAAGGGACAAAAACACATTGCACCCTTTTCACCCCCTTAGGGTTTTAATTTCTAAAAATCAGTTCTTAGTGGGCACTTACATGATGGAATACTCTCGCCAAATTTCACCCTTGTAGGTTGAGCAGTTCTGGCTGGGTGTTGGTGAGTGAGTGTGCAGTCGTAATCAATTTAGGTTGGCATAACTCACATGGCTGTGTTGCCTATACACAGTGTTTCCTATACACTATAACCCTATGTTGGTGTGGGGAGGCTGGTGCATTCTTATGCACTGGCTTAAACCCTCTCCCCCCCCCCAAAAAAAAAAAAGAGTGAGGCAGAAGTGTCTTATGGCACTTTTGTAACACCCCCAGGCCAGCAAAGGACTTACGCCAGGATTTATGCTGGCCTAACTGGAGTTAGGATTGCAGACTCAGCCAGTCAGGCTACAATCCTTTCCACACTTACCTGGGAGTAAGCCCCATTGACTATAATAGGACTTCTAAGTAGACATGGATAGGATTGTGCTATCAGTCAGCCAGTGACTTCAATTTTATATACAGTATATAGACTGTATAAAATTCAAAGTATGTGTATGGATGCAAGAAGTAAATGAATTTTGTGCTTAGACTTGGGTTCCATTCCCAAATCATCTCATTATGCATATGCAAATATTCCAATCCGCCCCCAATAAATAAATAAATTTAATTTAATCCGTAACTCTTCTGATCCCAAACATTTCAGACAAGTGATACTCAGCCTGTATTATCTTTTTTCCCTAGGCACTCTGACCACCAGATGGTGCAAATTCAAACAAAAGTCAAAAATGAGAGATGGTTTCTACCTCTGTGAACACTAAAATTATTTACATTTCCTCTAAGGGAGCAAAACGGTATTAATTCATATGTTGTTTCCCTGGTTTAACGAAGAAAGTTGATTTGAAGTTAATTTGATTTTTCTGCGGAGAAGGGAGACATCCCAGAGGGGAAAAATAAGTCTATGGAGTATTTTTTAACCTCTCAGGTCATCAGAATGTGAGTCTGAAAACCAATCAGCATTCTTAGAAAGCTGAATTTAATACCATTTATAAAACTTTAATTTTGTATTCCCCAGTACACCTCTTTCATATCTTTCACAGACATCAAATTAGGTGTTTTTTTGATTTCCCCTTTCCCATGATCAGACTGGCAAATATTCACATTTTATTATCATCTTCGTTATAAGTTATGATTCCACTGTATTTAGATTTGCCTTGCGCTTCAGTGAAACCGTCTTTTCTGGGCTGCTGCTCTCAAAAATCATTTTGGAAATAAATCATGCAACTAAAACACGCCTTGCCTGCTCAATGGAAGTAAATAGCACAGGCACATGCACCATCACTAATTCATGCAAATGTGAATCCATCAGAGGATGATCACATGGAGGAAAAAATAGCTAGCTGACGATCAAACTAAATTATGCCCCTTTTTAAAAGGGCATGTTTGAGAATTGTACATTGCTTGATAACCTGGGAAACATGGCCTCATCTCTCCCCCCATACCTTAAAATAACTCGGGACACAACCTTCACTAAACAAAAGTTTTCTTTTTAGCAATTATCCATAAGTAGATTTACTTTTATGTATTTTACAAGCCTTTGATCCTGCTATTCTTTCACTAAAAATCTTCCTCATTTTCTTTCATTTGTTTTGGGAAAGTCATCCATCAGCTTCCATCTCTTTTTATTGACATCCACACCCAAACATTTCTTTATCCTATAGTGCATTAAAATTATAAGTTTTCACTCTGAATCAAATAACACAAATGGAAAAGATTCAGAGCTAAACTCTCTTAATTCAGTCTATGTTAATTTTAATCCCAGGAATGTGTAGTGGTTAGAGCAGTGATTTTCAACCAGTGTGCCATGGCACACTGGTGTGCCGCAGATAGTCCTCAGGTGTGCTGTGGGAGTTTGGGGAAAGTCATTTATTAAAAGGAAAATTAGGGCATTTGAACAGCCTGGTGTGCCTTGTCAATGGTAAAAACAACTGGATAGTGTGCCTTGACAATTTTGGTGCCTTGTTAGTGTGCCATGAGATGAAAAAGGTTGAAAATCACTGGGTTAGAGAGTTGGAATGAAACCTGGAAGCTCCAAGTTCAAAAAAGCTTTTTGAACCTGGGTGACCTTGGGCAAGTCACTTATTCTCAGCCTCACCTACCTCACAGGATCGTTGTGTGGACAGCAGGAGAGAAGGAACAAAATCTTTGTAAGATTTCTTGGGCATTTGAGTTGACATGGGAAAAGTGGGGTATAAATACCTAAAAATAAATAAATTTCTCTCTCTACAGGAGAAAAAAAAAACACCACAGGGTGGTATTGAATAAGTTCTTTTTGCAATGAGTTGCGAAGTTCAAAAGGTTTTTACTTTGCTCCCAGTTTAAGAAATGTTCGTACTCAATCCCCAAATGTTCTCAGTTTTATATACAGGTCTGCACTGGCTGTATGATTTATAACTTTACAGCTATTGGGAGAGATGAATATATTGTAACTGAAAGCATGCATCAAAACTCAATATGAAGATTTGTTTCTGTTATGGGGACATGTGTGCACAGGGGAAACCAATTGCACATGGAGGTACCAAGTGCAGTAGCTCATGGCACCGTAAAATGGAATTGAACTGAAACAAGCAGGAGGCGATGCTCAAGGTGCAATAATATATAGCTTCTATTGTAGGGATCAAAACACAATAACTGGGAGGGATCCACACATAAAATGTAGCGCAATGTGTTCAGCAAACTTTCACATATCTAGGCCCTAAAGGTTTCTAGGTAAAAGGAAAGCAAGAGAAATGCCACTGCTTCTTTGGCTTTCCAGTCACTATTTTCATCTAACCTTGGGCTTGGCTGTTCAATCAGTGGGCATGTGGAGGGTGGTGGCCATATAGTATAACTGAAAAAAGACAAGGCCTATCAAAATGTAGGATACCCAAGAAAAATGAAGGACATGAGAATTTCTTTTAGAATTTTAATTGTTGGTTAATTTTAAGCATTATATTACTTCTTATTAATTTTAAAACTATAACATATCATTTATTACATAGGGTGCAATCCTAACCTAAAGCAGGCCTCCGTCAGTCTTGAGAGACTATGGTATCGTGCTTGGCGCTGCATACGCTGCATGCGAAGCACAAAAGCCTGGGTTGGATTGTTATGGAGGATAGGCTGTTACCCAAGCAGCAGATCCCCCCTCTCCACACCACTGAATTAGTCCAATGGAAAGGCAGAGCCAATACGATTGGTTCCAGCTGGCGTTGCAGAGCTGGGCTAAGGACAGGTGCTCGACCCGGGAATCGAACCCTGGCCTGCTGGTTAACAGGCACAGTATCTTAGCCACTTGCGCCACCCACAGCCCATAATCTAGGTTAGCCCATAACCTAGGCTGGCACAAATCATCAGTCTTCCTATTCCCATGGTGATAGGGTTGCCATATGCTCTGGAAAACTGTGACAGTCCCGGATTTCAAGGATTGTGTTCACATAATGGTAAGTTTGACAGGGGGTCCTGTCCAGGTTTTGTGGAAGAGAATTATGGCAACTCTGTGGTGATGAAGGGAGGCAAGCGCATTTCTATGCAGTGGCCTAACCCTTTCCCAGGATTAGCAGAGAAGTGTCTTACAGCAATTTTGTGACACTCCCAGGTCAGCACAGGACTTGTTCAGGGAGGCTTAGGCCAGCCTAACTGGAGGTTAGATTTACAGCCTTAATTTATTAATTACAAGAAGGCTACGTATTGCCTGATCATAAGGAAAAGGAGGACAATGAAGGCTTTTTTCCAGGATACAAGGCTGAAAAAGAGGACATGTCTTGGAAAAAGAGAACATTTGGGTCATCATGAGCATGTACCAATTTCATCAAGTGGGTGGCCAGTATCCTAAGTCTCTGGAGGGTTCAGATATGAAAACAGCAAATCTTTGGCAATGACACCGTATTCTGAAAAGAACCATGCTAACTCCAGGAAAATGTCTCAAATGTTTTTAAACTGCTGAATGTTTAAAATTCTCAAAGGAGAATTTAGGAATTAAAATTGGAGGAAGAAAGGTATAAAAGAGGGGAAAAATCAAGGATGTTTACCACATGCAATTGGGGGGATCAAGGGGGCCTCCGTTGTTAAATACTCTGATGCACATTAGCTGGAAAGGTTTGGTGAAAACAGTTCCGCATACCTCCAATTTATATTCAGTTAATTAACAATTGGAATACATCAGCTCAGTCAACCAAGGGGCTTTAGGTCAGATCAGTGTAACACAGCCTGGCAGCAGGAGAAATTGGAGGTTGGTACGTGACATGTAATTAATACAGCTGACTTGAGAAAGCAACCCGTGTCCTTTCCTGCTCAGCCTACTGGTGTGGAATAATTCACACCCAACCCTCTGGGGAAGGCAAAAACTAATCTGCGGTGGTGAAACCAAAGTCAAGAATGACAGAGCGATTGAGCTAATTTGTGCTCTTTGTATTTTTATGAGTCACATAGAGGAGTGACACCACTTCTGGCCAAAATTTCTAAACTCATTGTATTTTGAATAATACCATCATCTTGTATATTGTCTTTCGATGTGAAGTTACAAACCACATTGAAACATCTCTGTCTTATCAAGAATTATAGCCAAAAGAAACCCCAAAAGGATGGTCTAATGGTACACTCCATAGCCTGGAGTATTGCCCCGTCCAATGTATGGAGGTCCATCATAGAGGTATTGCATTAGCTTCACACTCCAGGTGATGCAAACCTTAGTGATCCCACTGATACTTATTGACATTCAGATTCCAATCCTAGACTCATTTTCCTGAGATTAACCCTACAATCCAGAGTAACTACGGTAGCATGTAAGAAATATTTCCGTAGTTACTGCACCACCTACTGAAAACCTATGGGAAATTCATATTGCAATCCAGAGTAAATTGTTCTTACACTGGAGCAAGGACTCCCTGTAATTACTCTGGATTGCGCCCTATGCCTCATTGAATTCAGTGAGATTTACTTCTGAGTAGACATGCATTGAATTGCATTTACCATTGGTGTCCCTGCTTGCCCAGTTCAGTTCAGAAAAGTTCTATTGGAGCCCTTCGCAAGTCAGTTTAACTTTACCCATCCTGAATAATCTGGTTTCATCTGCACATGTGACTACCTTTCTTGTCACTCGTAAACTCAATTGGATTTCAGGACAAGTGCTAGTCGTGGGCTACAACTTTGCTATCAAAGACTGTGGTAAGCTCCTTCCCACCCCAAAAGAGCCTCTAGTCTAAAGCATATCTGTGGACACCAATTATCCTTTAATGGATGTATTCTTTGAGGGGGTTTGTAAATGTCCTGAATAATATGAGTCCAGAATGTGGGAATTAAAGAAGGCATGTGGAGAGTATGGACAATGTGGACTGAACATCATGGGAGATGAAACCAAAGGAGGAGAACCAGAAATTCTTTTGCTTGATTGACGGGGAATCCAGGTCTATTGGACAGACAGACCTAGTCAAGCCTGGTAGATGTGAGCTCAGGTGTCTCCTCTGTCATTAGCTGACAAAAAAGGCCAACTGCATCAAGGAGGCCAGGTATACCTTAGCTCTGGAGACCTGTCTGGACATTGCAGTGTCCACCCCATTTTGGCTCTTTCTATGACTCTTCCTTCCACATTGTCCTCCGCCTATCACAAATGGATGACATTAACCCTAGTGATACTACTTTCTCAGAAGAAATATACCCAAACCTACTTTATGCCAATGTGACTCTTTTGAGGAACAGGTATGTCTGAGATCCTTACTATGGCTGCAATCCTAAAGACACCTTCCTGGGAGTAGGACCCATTGAACACAACGGGACTAACTTTTGAGTAGCCGTTTGAGGTTAGAATTGTGCTTTATGGCTGTCTTGGTTTCATGTGTGGAGAGGGGGGAGCCCTAACATTTGGGAAGGTTGGGAAGAATTGATACTCTCTCCAACCACTCTCATGAGTTTCGGGATGGCACCCAATGCAACATGAAGGACTGTAGCCAGAAGCAAAATATCAAAAATAATTAAAAAATGCTTCAGGTGCACACCTAACAAGGTAATCATCTCCACTAGTGAAGCATTTTGCTCCCCACAGTCTGTCAGTAAAGGTTTTATGTGTCTTTTGAGTGCAGTAGGTGACCAGGCTCATTAACGGAGTGAAAATGGGAGCAATTGGAATGTCTTTAAATAAAAATCAGCAGGATTCATAAGACTGCATTTCAAACAGACTGTTAAGTACAGTACACTCCGATGCTTCCGTAATATGGCCATATTATAGGAAAAACAACCTTATACATATTTTGGTAATGAGGTATGAAGTCTCCCACCTGAATATCATTAGACAGTAGGATTCTTTTCGTAGCATGAATTGGCATCAATTTTTTTCTCCACCTAGGTTTAGTTGCATATTCTTCTTTCTCTATACATATCCATGCACAGCTCTCATTTGGATGGACACATGCACAGATTTGGGTCTGCATGTAATGTAATGCAGTATATGTATTATATAGGCGCACCAATCTGTTTTCTTGCAGTTGCAGGTGAAGAGTCCAATGAGTCAAAATAATCTACTGTGAGCATTTCATCCTGGCAGTGGCATGTTTCTGGGGCAAAATTATTGTATAACAGCTGTTGTTTTGCAGGCTGATTACTGCAGTTTAACATGTTCACCAAAGAGACATCTCATCTTGTGATGTATTGATGCATGTATTGATTTTTTGAGGGAGCTTGTCTCCCTGATGGTAATGAAATAACATGCAGATAGAAATTATAAGCCTCACTTGAGTTTGTCAGTCTTATAGTAAAACATTTGGTTGGGATAGTTGCACACAGTGGCATCACTAGTGTTTGCATCACCCATGCAGGAGGCCAACCTGTGAGTGTGGTGATGCACCATTGCCCTGTACTGTGGTTTTCTTGGCTATAATCTTTAATAGAATTTTTATTCTACCAAAGTGGTTCTTAAATTTTTCCTATCCAGACCCACTTTTTAGAATGAGAATCTATCAGCACCCATTTGATTCATGACCTACTGTGACACCATAAAGAAGGAAAATTTTTTAACAATCCTAAGCTGCAATTATACCCACACTTACCAAGGAGTAATTCCCATTTACTATTATTGTTAAAAGCATATTCTGTACATAGCAGCCTGTCAAGATTAAATATCCATAATATGTCCCCAAAAGCAGTCACATATTATGGCAGCAACAAATCTAATATATTACAAATAAAATATTGAAATGAATGGGGACTTGTCTGAAATTGATTTATGACCCATTAGTAGGGTCATGAGGTACACTGGAATATAGATATTTCAAAGTCTGAGGTACACTGGAATATAGATATTTCAAAGTCTGAGGTACACTGGAATATAGATATTTCAATGGAGTTGTTTCCATTGCATTCCTCATAAAATTACAATTGAACGCTCTATAACATGATGATGTTATTCAAAAATACCAAGATTTTACAAATTTTGGCCAGTAGTGGTGTCATCTCCCTGTGTGTATCACTCCTTGTGGCCTGCACCTCTTTAGCTAAAGTGCATTGAGGATTTGAGATCCGAGCCCTCAATACAAATAGCACCTAACGTACCATCAGGGGTTAAAGTTTCTGTCCAGGAGTTCATCTATCCAGGGGATGAAGGTTCTGTCCATCAATTTGGCACTGGCAGTTTATCCAATGTTGTGCATTAGAATAACAGCACAATTCAGAGTAACTATGAGAGCTCTTACATCAACGTAAGAGACAAGTATGTTGACAATTACAGTGCCACCTATGGGAAATGCATAGAGCAATCCAAAATAAATTTTTCTTACGTCGACGTAAGAGCTCCCATAGTTACTCTGGATTGTGCTGTGAGTCTCTAGAACTAATACAGTATATCTTCATATGATGCTGCCATAAGAAGAGGCTTCATTGTCCAGTACATCAGGGTTATGGAATGCTACAGACCACACCAGGTATATGCAGATCCTTTCTCCAATGATGTTGGCAGGCTGGACAGAGTCCATGGCTGGGTGATACAATGATGCCACGGGTCATCTGCTAATGACCAATGACCAAAACGTATAGATGACAATGGAAGGGCAGGCTGCACCCACACTACGCCACTGCCTCTTCTTGTACCAAGTTATCACATTGGCATAATCTCTTCATGCTGGCGCAGGGGGCTCTTGCACAGGCTTAGCACATCATAAAATGTCAAAAAAGTGTCCAGAGGCACAAGATAATCCGAGTCCCAAAGTTCATGGTGAAGGTGCTTTTTCTTTGTTTTTTTTTTTACCAGACCACCCAAGATGCCTTTGGAAACAAACAATATGATAAATGGGGGGGAGCAGAACAGAGATTGCAGACTTGCAAGATTGTACTGTTATTACTCATCATGTTAGGAGAGCAAGCTTTTGACTCGTCATTTGAAAAGATCTCTCAGAAAGGAGGCCTGCTCTCAACTACCGCTGCTATTATGAGAAAGCTGAATCTTGACAAAATATTGATACTGTCTCTATTCAACAGCTGCAGACTGTGTGTTCACAGCTGTTGGAACAAGACTGCATCAGTATTTTGAAAAATAAATTACTGTTGCTATTACACAAAAGCTCTTTAAAAAAATAGCATCATTGGGATAGAGAGGAGACAGTGGTAGGTCAAAAGCACTGCAGGGACTTAACTTTCCTCCTCTTGCTCCCAGGGCTCCTCATCAGTCGAGGCCAGGCTGTTCCCTTTCTGCTTTGCTGCCCATACGGGATATCTCTGGGTACAGCATGTCATTCATCTCCATTGGGATAAATGGCAGTCATTGTATTCATAGAACACTCTTCCAGGGACAGAACCCAGAACACTTTCAGACAGGGTGGCGAGTTTGATCATGATCAGCATACTTTGCTCACTCAGTCTTTAGGAGACAGTACATTATCCATATCTATAATGTTATATCAAATATAAATACAGTGGTACCTCGCTTAACAAGTGTTTCACATAACAAGCAAAAATTTCCAAGAAATCTTGCTTCACATAACAAGTTCCGCTTCATTTAACAAGCAAGCGCACTATGGGCACACGTGCTATGCAGCCCTGACACTCCACATGGAGGCTCTTTAAAAGGGCTGCCGGCCAGCACTGCTGCCTCTAACTGCCCCCAACTTGGGGGCAGTTGCCTGCAGGTGCCAGAGGCAGCTGCCCCTAACTGCCCCCAAGTGCCCTTTGAACCTCCAGCAGCAGCCCAGGTGAGCCTCCCAGGGAAGTGTCTTTGCTTGCAGTCTCCTAACTATGTCTACTCAGAAGTAAGCACCATTGTGTTAAATGGGGCTTACTCCCAGCAAAGTGTCTTTGATTGCAGCCTCTTAACCAGGTCTACCATGTAACCATTGTGTTAAATGGGGCTTACTCCCAGCAAAGTGTCTTTAGGATTGCAGCCTAAATAGACTTCATAGGATCATGCACATTGGATGCATGTTTTGAATTCAATTCCAGTGTTTTGTCATCATTTTTGCATCCAGTTAATATTTTTATATGAATATTTTGGGGGTTGTGGAACCAATTGTCTGAGTTTCCATAATTTCCTTTGGGAAAATCTGCTTCGCTTAAAAAGCGTTTCACTTAAAGAGCTTGCCTCTGGAACGAATTAAGCTCTTTATGTGAGGCACCACTGTATAGCAAGAACAGCATTATACACCTGTGGTTATATCTTGCTGTGCTTTAAAAATTCAGGTTTTTTTCTAATGTGACATTTAAGTATAGGAAAACATAGGTGGGCAGCAGATGAATAATGATGGCATTGGCAACTGATACTGGTGCTGTTGAGAAAAACACTGAATTCCAAGACCTGTAACTCAACAGGTCCTCCCTCCTGGGTATACTCCTACCTTCCTCCTAGGCATAGTCCCACACCATCAGTCCCACATCATACCAGGCTGCCCCCACTTTTAATGATTTAAAAAGGCTATTAGGCAGATTTTGATTATGTCAAGGAAGAGTACCCTGGTGGTTTGGCAGTGGAACAGTCTGCCTTAGAAGGTGATAGATTCTGCGTCAGAGGAGGTATTTAATTGGAAGCTAAGCAATTCTATGATTCTGTGAAAGTAGTGGCAGTATCAGTGTGGGAGAGAACAATCCTACCCATGTCTACTCAAAAGTATAGGGGGACATGGGGGATGGTGTGTACTGTGTTCAATGCGTCTTACCCTGGAAAGTGGAAAGTGTTTAGGATTGCAGCCTAATTGCTGGTAAGGTCAAACCATGACACAGAGTTCCAATTCCAAGACCTTTTAATTAGAGGTGGTAGCAATAGCATCATAGTTGGAAGAACAGACGGAACCAGAAGAGGAAGACCAGAAACTTGATGGCTCAGCACAATTACAATTATAATGAATAAGACTCTAACAGACATCTCTAGACTTGCTCATGATAGCTCTTCCTATACATTGAATATCCACCAAGTTGCCATGGCTTGGGACCAAGTCAAAGGCCTCTGGTAGTAGTAGTAGTAGTAGTAGTAGTAAGTAGTAAAGTAGTAGTAATAGTAGTAGTAGTAAGGGTGTTGTTTTCAGCTCAGATTAAGTTAGAGAAGAACTTCTGAATTTTGATGCTTGTCCCACATAGGATATGGAAACATTACGAACACACCAAATTCCATTTCCAAACTGGACAGATAATGTTCAGCAACAACATTAGCAATACAGTAACATGTTCCTGAAACCTGTTCAAAACTCTTGTAGAAACTTCACCCTTTGAAGTATCAGAATAGTGGTTAAAGTAATATAAAACACATTACAATACTTTGGTCTGTAGATTGGTGGTTCCCAACCTGGGTACATGTACCCCCAGGGTACTTGTTGAGACAGTCATGTATGCTAAAAAAATTTAATAATGGTGGAGTGTCTTTTAAAGATATTTCTTTCAAAGACATGTCTGGTTTACAGTTTTCCTTGAGTCATGTGAAGAAGGCAGGATATAAATAAAAATTATCTATCTATTCTATATATATATAACAGAAAAGTCACTCACTCACTCACTCACTCACTCACTCACTCATCAATAGCCAGCCAAAACTGCTGGCTCTAGAAGCGTAAAATTTGAGGAGGGTGTTCCTTCTATGATGGAGGCACCCACTAAGAACTGGTTTTCAGAAATTCTAACTGGAAAGGGGTGAAAGGGGGCGCAATGTCTTTTTGTCCTATACTTAACACTGAAGACTGAGTGATCAACATCCAGCTGATGCACTGGGAGGGAGGGTGCACAGGGGAGATGGTGCATGTGGGTGGATGGTACATATAGGGGGAAAGTGCTCATGGGGGATGTTGTACGGTGGTGTTGTGCATGGGGGATGATGCACATGGGGGATGATGCACATGGGGGTGTTGCACATGTTGCACATGGGTGGATGGATTTCAAGGGTGGACAGTGCGCAGGGGGAATGATGCGCATAGGGGTGTTGCCCATGGCAGGACGGTGCACATGAAGGATTGATGAATATGGGTGGTATTGCGCATGGGAGGATTTTGTACATGGGGGATGATGTGCATGGGGGGTTGATATGAGAGCTCTATCTCTCCTTTCCTCCTGAGTCCAAGGAGGCAGATGAAGTCCTGAATCGCTGTCTGGAGTCAGTGGGGGACTGGATGAGGGTGAATAAGCTGAGGTTAAATCGTGGTAAGACAGAGGTTCTCCTGGTCTGGAAGTCCTTGATTCGGGTATTGGAATATCATCCTGTTCTGGATGGGGTTGCACTCCCTCTGAAGGAGCAGGTCCACAGCTTGGGGGTTCTCCTGGATTCGCAGCTGCTCCTAGAGTCCCAGGTGGCAGCTGTGGCCAGGGGAGCCTTTGCTCAGCTTCGGCTGATCTACCAGCTGCAACCATACCTGAGTTGCTTGGATCTCACCATGGTGACACATGCCCTCGTGACATCGAGACTAGATTATTGTAACGCGCTCTACGTGGGGCTGCCTCTGAAGATGGTCCGGAAGCTTCAACTAGTCCAGAATGCAGCAGCCCGTGTGGTTGCTGGGGCTCGTCGGTTCGACTCTGTTGGCCACTGCTTCAGTGACTACACTGGCTGCCCATTCATTTCCAGGCTGAATTCAAAGTGCTGGTCCTGACCTTTAAAGCCCTAAATGGCTCAGGTCCAGGGTATCTGAGAGACCACCTTCTTCCCTACAATCCGACCTAAGGTCATCTGAGGGGGCCCTACTGACTGTGCCGCCACTAAGAGATGTGAGAGGTGTGGCGGCCAGAGATAGGGCCTTCTCGGTGGTGGCACTCCGGCTGTGGAACTCCCTCCCCATAGAACTGAGGAAAGCTCCCTCAATACAAAGCTTCAGGCGGAACCAGGGTGACCCGATGCCAAACCCAAAATTCCTGAACCCCAAGGCCAAAATTCCTAATCCCAGGCCAAAATTCCTATCCTATTCCTGAAAAAAATTGCCAAAAAATGTATTTTTTGCACCCTGGGCCGCAGAACCTTAAAACATTTTATGTTAAAAAAGCTTTTTAAATGGGGCAGAGGTTGGGGGGCAGTTTTATTGTTCTATTTTATATTATTGTTTTTAATAAATGTATTTTAGTGTGTTTTAATTGTTCTTAGTTTTTTAAATCTAATTGTATTTTAATTGTATTTTAATTATGTTTTAATCTCTATGATCATTTTAATGGTGTTTTATCATGATTTATGTTAGCCGCCTTGAGCTCCCTCTTGCAGGTGAGGAAAGGAGGGATATAAATTAAATAAATAAAATAAAATGTGCAGGGGGGACGGTGCGCATGGGGGGATGGTGTGCATGGGGGAATGTATGATGTATTGCACATGGGGGACAATGCGCATGGGGTATTGCACATGGGGGATAATACACATGGGGAGTTGCATATGGTATGCACGGGGAGAAGGTGCGCATGAGGAGGGTGCACTTGGGAAGGGTGCACATGGGGGATGTTTTACAGGCATGTTGTGCATGGGGGAATGATGTGCATGGTGTTGCATATGGTGCACATGGGTGGACGGTGTGCATGGCTGGATGGATTTCATATGGGGATGGTGGGCATGGGGGGACAGTGCACATGAGGGGTTAATTAACATGGGTGGTATTGCAGATGGGGGATGATGTGCATGGGGGATGGTGCACATGGTGGGATGGTGCGCATGGGGACAGTGCATATGGGGAGATGTACAGGGTGATGCGCATGAGGAGTTGATGCTCATGGGGGGTTGATGTGCATGGGGGGTGTTGCACATATGGGGGTGTTGCACATGTGGGGGTGTTGCGCATGGGGGAATGTTGTGCAGTGGGGGTGGCGTATAGGGGGAATTTTACTCCCACAACACGGGTACGTTTTCTCTAATAATAATAATAATAATAATTCAGAATTCCTTTGGCTTCTTTTATCTCCAATAATGAGTCAGATGAAGATAGAAATATTAACACATAGAAAAAATGGAGGGATATAAATGTTGAGTTAACTTGCAGGATAGCTAACTATCTCTGTGGCTCTGGTTGCAGGATCATCTGCAGTGCTTCTGCCTTGGTAGTGACAGATCAATCTCTTAAAAACTGCAACCCTGAGACTTCACCCATATGGTGATTGTTCACTATACTGGATGTGCTTAATTAACTATGTTATTGATTAGAAATCAGACATACCAATTACAGCAGAAACAGTAATTATAAAAGCATCAGAAGGGAAGACTGGACTTAATAGTTACTACAAAGAGCATTGGCTTAGCCTGGTTTTATTTAACATCTATGAATGTAAAATGTGTAAAAATAAGCTGGAAATCGTCCTCAATGCATTTCATGACTGCATGAGATCAAAAGTTTCCCAAAGCACTGAAGATCTCATGGAGGGAAAACAGCACGGAGGGAGGACAGCATTAGCACAAGCGTTAACTCAACAGAGAGTGACCTACTTGGGTTTCCAAATCACCATCTGTTCCTGCAGATTTTCTGTTCTCCTAGGATAAAAGTTCAGGGATTGTTCACAGTTGCACACCACCTGGCTTGTTGGAGTCAAAGTCTTCTTGGGGCAGGCTGGACAACTGCTTCTTGGATTTCTGTATTTGGAAGTATGAGGGATAAGAGAACAAAGGAAACTATAGCCAATTCCTATAAAAAGAACCATCAGAGAACCAGCTAGAAATTTGTGTCACATCAAATTCTGTTTGGTGACCTTAGTACTCTCTAAGAAAGATTCTAGGAAATATTCTGTCCATGCTCAGAGTGCTTATATGTCCTGTGTTTTTTTTAAAGGATGTGTCCTTTTTTTGCCTTGTATGTAGAATCATAGAATCACAGAGTTGGAAGGGACCCAGTGGATCATCTAATCCAACACCCTGCCTGTAGCAGGAAAACCTTGTCTTGTGGGGACCCGGGTCTTGAACCCTGGTCTGCTGGTTAACAGGCACAGTGTCTTAATCACTTGTGCCACCAGAGGCCAGGAAAAATCTTCCGCGTCCTCTGTTTTCTTAGCAGCATGTAGCCTACTTGTAATTCAGAAATTATATGTAATAAATTGCATGTAATTAGATTAATAAATAATAAATAATAATGAACAATTAAATAATAATAATATAATAATAAAATTTAATTTAATAATTACAAGTTATTTGTAATTTAAGTTAATAATTACAAGTTATCCCATTCATGACATTTGATTCCAAGAATCAAATGATTATTTTTGTGTTATACAAAGGCAATTTGTTACCAGGTAACAAAGCAGGCAATGAAGCAAGTTCCCTTTGAAGTGGCTGTTGACAGCCTTGTAAGGGGATGAAATCCTGCAAATTTGCAAGCAATTTCAGCTCAGAACAATTTGCAAATGATTATCACTTGGGGGAAAGAAGAGGCTCTGCATCCCAGCTGAACAAAAAATAAAAGTTCATGAACTTTTAAGCTTAATTGCTTGCCATGTTGCCAAGGTAAGCAGGCTCAGTCAATCAATCAATCAGTCTGTCTGTCTGTCTGTCTGTCTACAGTATTTATATACTGCTTTTCAAATGAAAAGTTCACAAAGCAGTTTACAAGAAAATGAAAAAAAATTAATAGCCAATTAATCGCTAATGGAATCCTGTCCCAAAAGGGCTCACAATCTAAAATGCAAAAAAGAACACCAGCAGAAGCCACTAGAGCAGACATTGCTTGGGGTGTGTAGGGCCAATTACTCTCCCTCTGCTAAATAAAAGAGGATAGGTATGCCAGTGCTGAAACCTGGTTTGGATCGTGCCCTTAGAAACTCTCTCTGTGCTTATGTGCGTGGGGGGGAGGTGTGAGGATGACAATATAGGTTGCAATATAAACATTAAAATCCCATTAAAATAAAACACAGTAAAGATCTGCAATGTGTAATAAACCAGCCCGTACTAACCACAAGAATCAGGCTGCTATACCTTAGCTCCAAACCATTCATACCATTCCCTCCCAGTGGTTTTGAGAAGCAGTTGTGCTTGAAAGCGCACAACTAATCCTGCTTGAGCTCAGCACACATCCAGCAGCGGCAGTTGGGTTTTGTCTGACATTTGAGCACATGGCTATGCTGGGGACCGCCAATACAGGAACATGACAAGAGCAGCCATCATGGGCTCAAAAGATCAGGCACTTTTTCCTGGCATGCACAGTGGCCCTTTTCTCACTTCATGGCTTGGAAATCTGCCCCTGAATCTATGAATGCACCTAGTCAGATGTGCCTTCCTCCAGGTAAGCTGATTCTACTGGGAGGAAGAGAAGTTGTAGCTCAGTAATAGAGTATCTGCTTTGTACATGGGTGTGCCCAGGTTAAATGCCTGGCATATTCAGGTAAAGTGGTGAAAGATACCATCTAAAACTCTGGACATCTGCTGCCAATTGAGTCAATAAATGGTGCAAATTGGACACCTTGTCTGATGTGGTATATAGAAGCAGCCTGTGTAAGAACTGGTCCTTCATCTTAGAACGCTTAAATTATTCCCCTTATGAAAACTGGCAATTCTTTTTATTTTGTAGTGTCCTATATTTCTATTGGATGTCCTACATTTTGTCATTTTTTCATTTACGACTTATGGTCACCCAGGGCTAGCATGGCAAGTGGAACATCTCCACTTGTGGAGATAACCCACCCTATGTCCATTTGGCTCAAAATGGGTCTCCTTGAGGTGGTTGATGATAACATCATCATCTCTCATCTGGGTGATGCCATGCTTCGCAGCAGGTGTTATTGGCCATAGGCACACCTGTTGTTCATCTGCATAAGAGGAGGCCCTGTGAAAACTGATGCCACATTGGGACTCACAGTTTCTGCTTGTTCAAGGAAACCAGATGGGCTGGATGATGAAGCTGCTATGCTGGAAAAGATAGAGCACATCATGCTCCTTCTCCCCCAGAAAGCATCTAGAAAAAAGAAAATGTTTCCCGAGAATATAGTCGAAATGTACACTTTGGCCATTCTTTTCTGAAATTTGTGAGGTGCATACCAGGACACTGACAGTGTATGCTGGTACCTAGAGGCCTCTTGATGTCAATGAGGACATCCAGAACAAAAAGATCCTTACAATGGATTCTTTGAAGTGACACCAAAAATCTCTAGTGGTCAGTCTCAGAAAGTCATCATTGGGATTTTGAAGCTATGGGGTCTTTCAATATTCACCACAAGCACAGGATTGGCAAAAACATCACTTTAATCCACAGTGACTCAACAATCTATGTGGCATCTCAAGCCTTCTTTTATTCTCAGTTAGCCTCATGTGACCTTTGAACATGGCTACATGTTACTATTTTCTTGATAAGTTTTACTACTGTACTATATAAAGGAATGTTTCTGAACTGCTAACGGTTATTACAGACTCTTTTTCCCCTCCATATTTTAGCCATTACAAAAGTACAGTGATGTAGTGGTTAATTTTAACATGCAGGAGTCCATCGTGGCATCTCATAGCTGCCCTCCATGACTGTGCTCCTCTAAGACTAAACAACATAATCAACAACAAAATCAACTGAAAATAATCTTAATTGAAGCATTTTCTTTTTTGCCAATTATAACACCTTTGAAGCATACTGTTCTTCAATGGAAGATCTACTTCATTTCATTTCGAACTCTTGGAGGGGGTTGCAGTTTAGAACTGGTTGTACATTACTAAAAAATAGAAAGTTATTTTAGAAATATTTCAAAAGAATATAAAAGTTCAAGTAGCGCTAGCCTATGCAAGTTTCCTCAGATGTAGGACCCAATGTGTTCAGTAGGATTTTGTCCCAGAAAAATTTGCATAGGACTGTAGTCTTAATAAAATATAAACTTCATACTTTCACTCAGGCAGCCCTTGGAAAAGATAATGGAATTGAGCAGGGTTGTCAGATTCTGCTCCCCCCACTACACCAGTGATTTTCAACCAGTGTGTCATGTCACACTGGTGTGCCACGGACAATCCTCAAGTGTGCTGTGGGAGTCATAGAGAGGGACATTAATTAATAGGAAAATTGGGGGATTTAAACAGCCTGGTGTGCCTTGTCAATGGTAAAAATAACTGATGGTGTGCTTTGATAATTTCAATGCCTTGTTAGTATGCCATGAGATGGAAAAAAAATTGAAAATCACTGCACTACACCTTTTGTTATACAGTTAAGAAGTCTTAAGAGATCAGTAACAAGAGCAGCATATTCAGTGCTTTTAGTAGATACCCATGAAGAGGCTGTCACTGCAACATCTTCCAACATACATTCCAACTGTCCGTTCATGGCCGTTTCACTTATTCTGTAATTATTAAAGGCACAGACGTGATCCCATGTAAGACTGGCTTATTATCCTTCTACATCTGTGCTGCTTTTGAAGTTGTCATGTTGGTGGAGATGTTCCAGATGGTTTGATTGCATAATATGGCTGTGGATTCTCAGCACCTTGCCAATAATACCACTTGGGCTATGTTGTGAAATTGCCACTGAACGCTCCCAAGCATTGTTCGGTATCAAATGGGTTCAAAGAGGAAGATAATGCTTGTTTCGGATCTGCTGTCCTCGCTGTCAGAAGACCCATTCATTTTAAAATGCACATGCCAAGCGAGTTGGCACCACATCAGAAGAATAAAAACACATCTCTGATGCCCTCTTAGCAAATCTCTCCAAATAAATGCGACATTTATGATCTGGACCTGCATTTATGATCTGGACCATTTATAATTTGAGCAGCTTGTATCACTCAAAATTCAGTTCACAGAACTAACGCAGGTTCTGAAAAATAAGATGGGCATCTCAGTCCTATCATGCAGGGCTCCTCATATCCCATGTCATGTGGCAGCCGCCTTAATGGAGGTACTTGGAGTTGTGCAAGTTAAATCATTGCAGCAGATCTAAGCAGCAGTGCAATGCAAGGCTGCTCAGGAAAGGGATTAGGATTTGGCTTTGTGGGGAAGCAGCTGCTTTGCATCAGACACAAGCATTTCCAAGAAAGGCAGAGCAGTGGTGAAGCAAGTGGGGTGCCAGACTGGAATGGGAGGCCCACCCAAGAAGGTGGCGACAAGGGACAGAAGAAGCAGCAGAAGCACCAGAAAGCTCACAGGTATGTATGCCACCTGCTCCAAGTTCAGCGGCTTTGAAATCTCAGTGCTGTCCTGGTCTTCCTCCTTCTTTTGGGTTTGGGTGAAGCCTCTGGTGAAGAGGAAAACGTACTGTTGGAATCCATGACTTTAGCTGCCACACAAGGTTAACAATTGGCACTTGATGGACCAGTGGTTTGACCCAGTGGATAGCATGCTCCTGTGTTGTTTCCCTCCCCATTGGTAACCAACAGGAGAAGAAGTTTTCATGATAAGGAGGTGGAAATAGGATTGCCACAGGTCCTGCAAAACAGGGACAGTCCCAATTTGGGGGGATTGCGTTTACATACGGGTAAGTCTCTGTCATAGGGGTCCTGTGTCACGGTTCTCTGTCACAGGATCCTGTCCTGATTTTATGGCAACCCTAGGTGGGAAGAAGAAGTGTTAGCTTTGCCATGAAGGGACATAAAATGGAGTATGACCATTTTAAGGGTGGTGAGCATATATCAACCCATCTGGAGACTCTTGTGTGACTAGCAGAGAACAAGTAGGAAAAGGATCCTTTCCCCATGCATTGGGCAGGAAGAAGCAATCTGGTGCCTGCCTTTCCCACTGCCTCCCGTAACCACCATTTCATTCATCTAAATGCCCCCATGCAGCTTTTGGCTCAATGGAAGAAAAAAAAAGTCTATTAAGGCTGCAATCCTAAAGACACTTTCCTGGGAGAAAGATCCATCGAAAACAATGGGACTTACTTTTGGGTAGACATGGTTAAGATTGTGCTCTATCACTGTTTGGATTAGCACTGAAGCTACCTCCTTGAATCAAATTGCTTTTAAAGAAAGAAAAAATTGGGAGATCTAATTACAGAAATCTTCCAATATATTCCTTTTGGTTCTCATTAAGAACTGAATATTCTCTGAAGCCATTGATTCCTCCATTGTAGACAGTGGGCTTTCAAGGGCCTCCAGGGACTAAACTAGAGTAGATGTCCACCATAAAACAAAAGGCTTTAAGTAAGATTATTCCGTCCCACACAGTGTTGCCTTCCTAACTGGTTGTCAAGCAGGGTCTTTTCTCAGCATTGCTACTTGAGATACTTTGCTGAAGATACCAGAGATGGGATCTTGGAAAGTATATTTTGAACAACTTGTCTTTCATGAAACTTATTCCTTGTTCCATGTCTCTAGTGCTCCTTGATCCAGCTGAGGAACACGCCTGATGATTGCATGTTCCTATTTTTTCGAGCATGACCATTAACTGAGAAGCTTAGGTAGATTCCCAGATTCTCACAGGAGAACAGAAGGCTTGCTAATAAAGGGTGCAATCTATCCATGTCTGCTCAGAAGTAAGTCCCATTGTGTTCAATGAGTCTTACTCCCAGGAAAGTGTGCCTAGGATTGCCGCCAAAACCTGCTTTTAAAACCTCCTCCCCTTACCACACTTTCTTCTTCTTAACCAATGGCCAATCTCTTCCTTCTTAGTGAAAAGGATATATTCTTAGCTGCATCCTGCTTAGAACACACTGTGGATATTTCTAGGTTTCCATGGAATACAATGTCTTCCTATCCAGAAGTGCCCTCTGTGCAGAAATTATTTCAGTATGAGAAAACGTCCTGTGTGACTCCAGAAATGCTGCATTTTGAACACCAGCAGGTCCTCTTATTCAGTTATGGAACTTTATTACTTTCGTTCAGTGCAGCTGACAGCACCACCTTCTTATGGGCAGGCTCAGGGCAGCCAGTGCTAGAACAACAATTCTGTAACTTCAGGCGAATCCAGAGTAACCACGGGGAGACCTTGCTCTGGTGTAAGAACAATTTACTCTGGATTGCAATATGAATTTTCCATAGGTTTTTACTAGGTTGTTCAATAACTACGGGTGCACATATTGTCTCTTACGTGCTCATGTAGTTACTCTGGATTGTAAGGTTCTACTGCTTTGTCTTGTTGATGGTTGTACATTACATGGATTGGTGGAACACCTTTTAAGAGTATGGTACATTCTCAAATTAAGGTCCATATCCAGGTGTGTGTGTGCGTATGTGTGTATGTGTGTGTGCACGTGCATACGAGAGATTATTAGCAGCTGTAACAACACAATTGTGAACTCTCCTAGACAAGCTCCCAAAGCATTTTTCCAGAACTGATTGACTTGGGAGCAGAGATTCAACCAAAACCCTGCATGAATGGGACATGCAGAACTGCTGCTTGTTTTCCTCCTGTCTAGATTTGAAAAATCTTTTCTTGAAACAGCCCTCTTTTCTTCCAATGATAGAATGTCTGAAGATGGATCTGTCTCTCCATGCAGGGGGTGTACCAGAAGCCCTTAGTTTCCTCCTCACCCTGCATTCCTATGAATCTGTGATGAATACAAATAATAGAAAAGTTTCCTTCTAGCACGGGGCACGTGTTAGAGCACTGGGTGCTATTTTTAGCATGGAGGTTTTTTTTCTCCTGTCTTTTTTTCCTCCGAGTGGTGTGCCAAAGCTATAGCAAATAGAGAGAGCTGCTTCATCTTCTTAGACCTTGCTTATTTTAGTGTCAATCATTTCCCAGAATTTATTTTTTTCCCGCTCATTAAGCAGCTCTATAGTTCATAATTATCTGATCTCCCACCCCTCTGTTTTTTTCCCCCTTTACCCGCAATGGTAGTTTTAATTATGCAGGATCAAGAGCTTTGAAATGCCATTATCATCACTAAATGGTTAGGATCAGATTGTTCAGCCCAGAAGATTTGGTGCCATTTGACAAATAGCTGCAATTTTCTCTGTTGGTTAAAAAAAATTAATACCTTTCAGTTAAACTTGGATGATATATAGTTATAGCCTTGTTTTGCTTTCTCAGCAGACTTGGGGGCAAACTTGTGTTCAGGCTGTTGGAAGAATATAGTCGGTAGAGGCGGATGCTCTGCTGTGACATTGAATAACACGCAGCTTAAAGTTCACACCTTTGGAAATCACTGCAGGTGTTTTGCCTGGGGAATGATATTTCCACATTTTAAAAATGCCAATTGGTACTATGTTGGTTACCAGCACCTCATGCTACGGAGTGGCATAAAGAGCAAAAATCTTGTTTACTGAATGAGTCCACAGCCCCCTCCTTGTGTTCCCCACCCCAAATAAATGCCCCATGTGGTGCCACTCTGAGCATCTCTAAGATGCATCTTCTTACTGCTAACTTTGGAGATCATTGTAGATCCTTAATTCCCCCTTCCCCATGACCAATATAGGATTACGATGAGGGAAAGAGATGAGACAGTGTGTGAAAAAGAGAGAGATCCTGACTTTTTGATACACTTTTTGGGCCATCAGTCCCTCCCCCCCCCCCATAAAACTAGGCAGTCTTTCCTATTCATCTCTCTGCCTTCCTCTTTCCCCCCTCCTCTCGTCTGTGAGGCAACTGCACGTGCTGCTCTGGGGGATTCGGGTCCTGAGTTGCCCCCCCCTTCCAGGAGCTTTTTATAGCTCACTCTGCTCAAAACCAAGATTAGATCCCTCCTTCTCAAGCCAGCCCTGACTTCCCAAGAAGAATTTGGGCTAAGAGTTTAATTAACAATGATATGAATCCAACGCATTGTTATACTTTTTAACACACCTCTTACATATACACAACATATACCTTACACACAAACAACACACACCACATACACATACACACAACATACATACCTTATATACACACACTTTATACACACACACATTATACACAAACACAACACATACCTTACATATACACAACATACACCTTAACACAACACACACAACACATATACCTGATACACAAATCTTATACACAAACACAACACACCATACATATACATAACACACACCTTACACACAAATGCAACACACACCTTACACAAACACACAGCACATACTTTGCACCACCTTATATACACCACATACACAAACACCACACTCATCTTACACCTTACACAACTTTACACACACAACACTTTACATATACATAACACAAACCTCACACACAAACACATACCACATACAAACATACCTTACATATACATAACACACACCTTACACACAAACAACAAACACCTTGTACACACACGACACACATACCTTATACACAAACACAGCACACCACACACACACACACACACACACCTTACATATACATAACACATAACTTACACAAACATACACCACATACCTTGCACCAGCTTATACACCACATTCAAACACAACACACACCTTACACACAAACACACACTTTACATATACATAACACAAGCCTTACACACAAACAACAAACACCACATACAAACATACCTTACATATACACAACACACAACTTACACACATACATCACATACCTTGCACTAGCCTATACACCACATACACAAATGCAACACACATCTTATACATAACACACACCTTACACCACTTTACACAACACATACTCCTTACATGTACACAAACACAACACACACACACCTGTCACACAAACACATACCACTTTCCCCCCCTTCCCCGTGCGGTGTTGGCTGTCACCACCTCCATCATCTCCGCTTTGCCATTGCCAGATCTGTGAATCGAGGAATTAATGAATGAATGAAGGTTCCCGGTCCGGTTTTTATCAATGAACGAAAGAATGAATGGACGGGCCGGCGAGCGAGCGAGCGAATCAATGAATGAATAGGGGGGAAAAGAATGAATGGGGCGCGCGCTCAGTCATTCACTTACAACTCCGCCCGTGAATGGAGGCTGCGCTTCCACCCGTCTCCATGCGGGGGCGCCCGCGCTACACCGATTCCGCCTCGACGGCAGCTGGAATTCCCTCGCAGCGCACGTGTCCGGGGAGGGGGAGTCCAGGCGCCGACGCTAGATGTCACCTGGAGGCAGCAGTGGCGGCTCTTGGGGGGGAGACGGGGCGGGGGGGCCGATGTTTGGGGAGGGGGTGGACTGCGGCTGCAGCAGCTGTAGCTGTGGGGAGGGAGGAGGAGGAGGAGGAGGAAGGGGGATGCTATAAAAGTAACTATCCGTGGCACATGCACCACTTGGGCGAAACTTGGTCCAAGCCAAGGGGACATGGACGGATCGGAGGAGCACCGGAGGGGAAGGAGTGCTGGGGGGGCTGCGGAGCCCCGGGGGGGTCAGCAGTGCCCCCCCGCCCCTTGACAAGCCTCCCACCTGCACCCACCAAAGGGGACGTCGAGGCAGCCCCACCACCACCACCACCTTCTTCTTCATCATCTCCACTCAGCCCCCCGCCCCGTCTAGCAACATGCCAGGCAACGGGAGTCAGGGGAACGGCTCCCAGCCCCAGCCCCGGGACGGGCTCACCTTGGACAGGCCCCCTTGGGTGTCCTCCACCCTGGCCGCCATCCTCATCTTCACCATCGTGGTGGACGTGCTGGGCAACCTGCTGGTCATCCTCTCCGTCTATCGGAACAAGAAGCTGAGGAACGCCGGTGAGGAGGGAGCGAGGGGGGCCCAGGAAGACCACCCTGCCCTGCCTGCATCACTCTGGACGGGGAGGGCAGGACCCCCCTCCCTGCCGTCTATAGGGCTGGCTGGGGAGGGGGCAGAGGGAACGATCCCCCAGCCCTGGATCCCAGCAGAGCCACCCTGCCCTGCCCTGCCGTCGTGGGGTCCACCCTGCTGCTTCTCGGAAACTTTGGGGAAGGGAGGTTTGAGGCTGCCACCCCAGCCGCACTTTCCCAGGAGAAAGCTCCATTGACTAGAATGGAACTTCTTAGTACGCAGGCATAGGATTGGGCTCAGAGGCTGCGATCCTATCCACGCTTTCCCAATGGAGTAAGCTCCATTGATTATAATGGGACTTTCTTCTGAGTAGACAGTCATAGGATGCAATTCTAGGCGTCCTTATCTCTGCCACACTTTCCTATGAATAAGATCTATTAATTATAATACTTTGGAGTAGACAGGCATAGGACTGGGCTCATAAGCTGCAATCCTAGCCACACTTTCCTACGATTAAACCCCATTGTATATAATAGGACTTCCTTCTGAGTAGGCAGGCATAGGATTGAGTTCTAGGGACCCTTATCCCAGCCACATTTTCCCAGGAGTAACCTCCATTTATTATAATGGGACTTACCTCTGAGTAGGCAAGCATAGAATGGAATTCTAGGGGTCCTTATCCCAGCCGCACTTTCCTATGAGTAAGCTCCATTGACTAGAATGGGACTTCTGAGTAGACATGCATAGGATTGGGCTTAGAGGCTGCGATCCTCTCCACACTTTCCCAGGAGTAAGTATTATTGATTATAAGGGACTTACCTCTGAGCAGGCAGGCATAGATGGAGTCCCAGCCACGCTTTCCTATGAGTAAGCTCTACTTCTGAGTAGGCATGCATAGGATTGGGCTCCTAGGCTGCGATCCCCATGGAGTCGAATGGGGCTTCCTTCTGAGTAGGCAGGCGGGGCTCAGGAATTGCTGCTATTTCCAGCCAAGGGGGGCGCAGGTGTTGAGAAGCGAGGCGCGTGGGCGAGACGGGGATGCCCGGGCTGTGCAGCGCAGTCTCATCCCCATCGCTGCCTCCAGATCGGCTCCTCTGGTGGCTCCCAGACCACGATGATGCTCCAGATCATGCTGAGGTCCTCCTCACTGAACTCCTGGTACCAACTCTAGGAAGGCTCAGTCGGTGGCATAGCTAATGGGGGGGGGGGCAGAGCTCTGCCTTCTGCAGGGAGTAGACTTACCCTATGGCTTCATATGGACGTGTCCTCTTTTTTT
Organism: Cryptoblepharus egeriae; assembly: GCA_030015325.1. NCBI lineage: Eukaryota > Metazoa > Chordata > Lepidosauria > Squamata > Scincidae > Cryptoblepharus > Cryptoblepharus egeriae. The sequence goes on along the minus strand of JAREYC010000007.1, from coordinate 53,262,607 downwards.
TAAGCCAAAAAATTCTTTACTGTCGCCTTTTTCCTTGCGAGCAGGCATAGCATGTTGCCATCTTCTTGTCATTAATAAATTATATTATTAATAATTTAATTAAATGTAATTAATAAATTATGCAGTAGTTTTAAATTTAATCAAAAGTAATATAAAGTAGACTGCAATTCTAAAGCCACTTTCCAGGGAGTAAGATCCATTGAACACAAGCAGACATGGTTAGGATTGTGCTCATAGTGTTGTTAGCATTTATTTTGTCATGTCCTATATTTTTCTTCGGTGTCCTACATTTTGGGCTCTGTGTGGTTATGGCATCAGGAAGGAACTTATGCTTTGGCAGGAAGCCTCACCTTCCCAGGAGTAAGTTCCACTGACTTCTGAGTAGGCATGCATAGGATTGGGTTCATAGGCTGCGATTCCCAGGTAGTGGGTGCTTACATTGGGTGTAACAAGGAGAGGAAGGAGTCTCTTGCATGCTGGATGAGGATCCCCGCAAAACCTAATACTTTGCACCCCCTCTAGCTATGCTAATGGCTGGAATCACTCTTCCCCATAACCTCCTTTCACCCAGTACCCCTTTTTATGAATGGAAACCATTCATTAGCAAAAAAAGATTTTATATAGGGTGTTTGTTTGCTCTTAATATTCTATTGGCTTGAGCATGTAGCTATTTATTTATTTATTTATTTATTTATTTATTTATTTATTTATTTATTTATAAGCTAGTGATGGTTTCTTGAGGAAACCTGATGGTCTGACAGCCAGAGAACTTCTCCATTAGAGTCGCTCTGCTTTATCATTTCAGACCAGCTGGTGCACACGTGGTCTTCAATCTATGCTGCCCTCAATCTATGTGCGCTCCAAACCCCTTTTTAAACATCTATTGGAGAGAGAGAGAAAAACATGTGCAGGGAATTGCATCAGCAACAGAGAGAGAAATTGGCTTCCCTAATGTTGTCCCACCCCCTCCTTCAGTTTATGTGAATGAACCAAGTTGAAGATGGCTTCCCGGAGTTGCACTGGGCAGTAACCTAGATCCTTACTTACACTGTGCATGCGCTATTTTTCACTGTCTGGTAAGACAAGAAAAATACTAGATCCTGAGACTGATCCTCTAGTAGCATTATTGTGTCAATTGGACAAGTGGGGTTCCCTGCTCTTTTAGGAGTAGAGTTTGCACCAAAAAAACAGGGACAGTCCTGTTTTTAGGGATTGTGTTAATATACTGGCATATGGGACTGAGGGTGCTGTCCTGGTTCTCTGGAAGAGATTTAGGGTAACCCTATTGAAGAAAAATCTAATTTATATTTATCATCCATGGTTTGGTGATCATTTTCTGACAGAAAGGCTAATTTCAGGGGAAAATGTAACTGCCCTATGGAAGAATTTTGTTGGTTTAATGGGGAAGACACACAATGTATTGTTTGTGATCTTCTACTGTTGTTCTTTTAAGTTTGGGGATATTTATAGAAGTTGTCTTGGACTACCCTGTGAATGAGGTGGAAAACAACAAAAATGAAGCTGATTTTCAATTTCAGCCAAAACATCAAGAGCACAATCCTAAGCATGTCTACTCAAAAGTAAGCTCCATTGTGTTCAATGGGGTTTACTCCCAGGAAAGTGTCTTTAGGATTGCAGCCTGTGACTGCAATCCTAAATACACCTTCCTGGGAGAAGGCCCAATAGGACTTACTTCTGTGTAGACATGCTTTGCACTGAAAGTTTAGGGGTGCTTCAAGCATCACATGTTCTTTGACATGGAAAGCACTTCTATTTATGGATCCTCATATGGAACCATCCCTGCAGCATTCCAGTACAGCGCATGTGTTGGAGGTTTGTGGTGGGTGCTGCTTCTCAGGATATGCAAAACATACATACATGCAGAAAAAACCTATGAGTATGTTGAATTACCGTATATGACTATATTCCTATGACTGTACATGCATTGCACATTAATTTCCTCATAGAAGTAATATGAATATTTTTGGGTTGTGGAACCAATTGTCTGAGTTTCCATTATTTCCTGTGGGAAAATCTGCTTTGTATAAAGAATGCTTTGTAAGACAAACATGCTTTGGGCACAAATTATGTGCTTCTTACATGGCACTGCTGTATTTGGAAACATGCAAAATGGTCTTATGTATTAAGCTTACACATGTCCATGATATGTGATTAGCCTTAGATCTAGATCTAGCCAAATGATCTTAGATCATTTGGGCCAGTGGGACTTAGGCTGCAATCCTAAAGACACTTTCCTGGGAGTAAGACCCATTGAATATAATGGGGCTTTCTTTTGAGTAGGCATGGTTAGAATTGTGCTCTTACTCTCAAGTATGTAAAAGATTACAGCTCTCCTTGCATAATTGTGTTATATACATAATTAACCACAGCCTGTATTAATGTATTTTTGGATCCACCAAATGTATAGTTTGGGAGAAGAGTGCATGCTTATCATGTAGACAGATCCAGGTCACCTTTTTGCATATGAAGTAGCAAATTTGGGAAACCCGCTTGAGGTAACAGAGTGGAAAGCTATGAATTCAATAATATTTAGTGGTATAATCCAGATTAAAGCTGTTCTTATAATCAAGACTATAGTTGCAATTGCTTAATTTTTCCCCATGTAAAATGGACCAGGGAGGGCCATTTAAATCCAGATTGGGACCATGTCAGTTTTCACATGTCTCTTTGTTGCCACATTAGCAGTTTGACCTGTTACATCTCTATATGTTCAATGGCTTCTTGAACTTTTGTTCTCATAACTGTACATGCAATGAGTAGACTTTCTTGTCTTGAATTTATTGCTGTCAGGACCACCCAAATCACACACAGTGGATTCACAAGGTGTGTGGCACCAGGGGCCATAGAGTTTTTTACATTCCCCCATTTGACAGAAATCCAGAAGCAATTGTGATGTAATTATATTTCTTATTACTTCTGGGTTATGGTGCTCTTGAAGTAGTCGCATGCCACGGTGAGTGCAATCCCAGTCACCTATTTGGGCCAGCACAAGTGATTTGCACAAGTCCAGGGTGTTAACAAAATTGCCATAAGGCACTTCTGTGCCACTTCTGGATGGTTGAGGGTGGTACATGGTAGAGGCTGAAGAAGCACAGTGACAGGCGTGGAGTGATGCAGGGGGCAAATAACCCAATGGCTGCACTGATGCACCCATAAATAACATTTATGGTGTTCTGAAAGTACCGTTTAAGATTATACAGGAAGGCTTAAAAGGCTTTGAGTCATCCCTAACACTGCACAAGGCTTCAAGACCACAGCACACTGGTTGAAAAATCACTGTTCTAAGGTGACCGTGTGGTTTCATTTGGGGATGAAGAGCAAATGTAATAATGGAGTTGTTATATACAACTTGGAAAGGCTTGTGATTTTGAAATGGTAGATTGTGGGACAATAATTGCTATAATTAACTAAGGCGCCAATCCTATATATTGTTGGTATGACTATTCTTGTGGTGTTAGGAGCTTTCAGCTGTCACAAATGTGGCGCTCCAGAGTGCATGGCCTTCAAAATGTGACAGGTTCTGTGCATCAGTGGATGATGGATACCTATTGGTACAAATGAGTACACTAAGGGAGTGGAGTGGCAAAACATATGGGAAAAATGGGAGGTTGAGAAGGGAAGGGAAGAGAGTGGATTGGAACCAGGAAGGACCAGTTCCAGTGCCAGTAAATGCCAAAATGCCCTTTCTCTCTAGGGTTGCCACATGACCGGAAAAACAGAGACAATTCTGATTTTGGGGGATTGTGTTCACGTATTGGCAAACGTGACATAGGGTCCTGTCCCGATTTTGTGGAAGAGAATTATAGCAACCCTATTTCTGCCTCATTCTGATTCCTGGGTCCACACAAAAATGTCAGTGGTCCAGAGTAGGCTTATCCTGGGGCAAGAGAACAAATGTATCTTTAAGCCAGGGAGGCTCCTGGAGGGCAAAACTCTATTCTAGTACATGGAACTAGAAGTTAAAATTAAAAGTTTCCCATTTGAATTAAACATTCTGCAAGTACTGAAGTATATAATGAAGTAATAACTTCATTATTTGGGTGTATGGATTTGTGAATTATTAAACAATGGAGACAAAACCTTTCCTACCAGTTCACTTTAGTGGAAGCTTTGATTTTTACTGACATGTAGAATTAGGCTAGAGATGCTATCTGCTCTTTGATTTCATGGTTGTATATATATTGGTATAATTGCACAACTTTATATAGCAGGGTGATGGTGATTTAAAAAGGCACAGCATTACAGCATGGGACCATCAACTGTACTGAAACTACATATTTGCAAGAGGGCATACAGTGTTGGGTACTCATGTTGTTTTTGTACATGCATGTTTGTTGTGTGAGCAAGGATTTTCCTTTGATTTTGTTCATGCTACTTGGGCAGAAAATTTGTTTAGATGGATGAAAAAACCCACACCCTCCCTTTGATTTGTGATTTTCCAATTACAAAGAAAAGAAAATAGGATTATTTTCAGCATCCCAATGGAAAAGTGCTTTTTGACACAGTCATTTGCCGGGAGTCCCATTATGGAATATTTGGACTCTGAATCACACCTGGATCAGGTGAAGGAGAAACAGAAGAAGGAGGACCAAAGAAAATATTGGTGATGATTTTTTTTCCCTTCACTACGATGAAATAAAGACAAATTAACACAACCTAACATTTGATTAAAAATGGATACTGTGGTGACCTCCTGTGCGGGTTTTCAATCCACCCTTCTCATGATTGAAGAAAATGTCACAGCGGAGCTCTGGACTTATTATTGGCATTACAAAAAAAAAACACCCTTGCATAGTAGGAAGGCCTTAGAAGGACCTTGACAAGAAGCGGTGTCTTCTGCATGGAAATCAGAACTTTATAGTGAGAAACTTGAGTGCTCGAAACAGAGAAGTCAGTATCCCAAAGACGTTTTGTCCCAGCAAAGATGCGAGTCTGATACAGGGGGCTCCTTCGTAGTCACAGGCATGGCTTCAATAGATGCTCTTCTAGACCCAGAAGCTGGTGATGCTGCTGGTATGATCCTCTTTCATATAATGTACTTGAATGTGATAAGTATCTTCTAATCCATTTTGGTGTTTAATGGATTTACCCATTTGGTCTAGCACAACTTGCCCACCTTCCCATTCCTGCGGTGGCGTGGAGAGGCCGGCACATGTCTGTCACCAGCCTAATCCTGCCAGGGGTGGAGCAGAAGTGTGCCTTATGATACTTCTGCAACACCCCCTGGCCAACAGGGGACTTCTGTGAGCCTAACCAGGGGTTAGGATTGTGCTGTGTGGGCGCAATCCTAACCAACTTTTCACCACACAGGTAAAGGCAATGCAACTCTCGGGTAAAGGAACAAACGTTTCTTTATCTTGAGGTCTGTGACTGCCCCCCCCCAACTGCAGGGTTCACCACATGTCCCACTGGTACAGATATGCCAGTGCTGGAAATTTTGTTAGGATTCCATTTTCTAAGAGAAAAGTACAGTCCCTGGTGCTAATACTTACTCTAGTTTACAATAGATGCAAACTCAGAGAGAATATGTATGCATATGTGGGCTGTGGGTGGCGCAAGTGGTTAACCTGCAGGCTGTTAACCTGCAGTGCCTGTAAACCTGCAGGCTAGGGTTCAAGACCCGGGTCCCCACAAGACAGGGTGAGCTCCTGTCCTTAGCCCAGCTCTGCAACGCTACTGGAACCAATCGTATCGGCTCTGCCTTTCCTTTGGACTATTTCAGTTGCATGGAGAGGGGGAATTTGCTGCTTGGATAACAGCCTCTCCTCCATATTAATCCACCCAGACCTTTGTGCTTTGCATACAGCACCAAGCACATACCACAGTCTTTCAAGACTGATGGATGCCAATACTATACTATGTATGCATAGTATGCATAATATAGTTTAAACTAGATGCATACATACACTTGATGCATACTAAGAGAGGGCTTATAAATATGAGCTACCCCATTCATTTCAATGAAGATGGTGGATATGCACTTACCACACACAGCCAGATCTGCACCTCTATTGCAATGAATGGGGTAGAGCCTGTAGACAAGCTGTCTTGTATTAATACACGAGAATGTCAGTTTCTGAGAGTGAAGGACTCAGTTTTGACTTGTCTACCTGCTGGACTGTAACTTTCCTTCAAATTGCAGAGGCTTGAGGATAATGGTGTGTTAATGATATTGAGTGTAATCCCTGTTTAATTACAGATCTCTATTTAATCACCAGGATTGACCTTTGTTTCAAAGTAGATATCTGAAGTTTGAAGTTTCCTGTTAATATTGCAAAATATCATACCTCCATGGAATATAATTCTTTTTTCCTTTTGTCAACATGTCCTATTTCTGATGTAATTCTGAAATATTTCATTTCAGAATCTTACAATTTCATTGTCGCTCACATTTTATCAAATTATGCCAGTTGGATTCTCCTTTCCACTTTGTAAAGGTGGGAGATAACATTGTGTTCTTTAATATTCTTAGAAACACCCCTATAGCCCTTCTTTTATTCTTATTGTCAGCAGAGACCAGAGTTTCACTACAGGTACCCGAGGTCAAAGAGGGATTGGCAACTTGTGTGAAAGAATGCCTCCCATGAAAGAATTTTATCTGGCCACCAGGAGCTCCTAATATCAAAAATGAAATTATTTTTCAAAAGCTGTGTGAGACATATGATTTTTTAAAGTGACACCTTGGGTTTTTTGGTGTGATGCACTGGGCATGCCAAAACATGTGCTTCATAATTGTGCAGAGCTTTTATAAACAGCTCACTGCTAAGTTGCACTCTAATTCTATTAGCCAGGTAAGGTTTCTTTTCCATTTTTTCCTTCTCAACTTGGTTTGTACAATATCCTTGGATAAGGAAATGAGGGCCACTCACACAAGTGACATAAGGTCTAACCCTTTCCCGTTAGTCCATAGGCTGCAGCTTTGATGCTATGGGGAGGTGTGACCAGACGATGCTGGAAAGGCAAGTAAAGACTTTCCTTGCTTACCTCCTTGTAGGTAGTTGGGCTGCCAGTGGGGTTCCTCATAACTATGCCAGCTATTTAGGATAAGTTCAAGGAAACCCAGATGGCATTTCAGTGCAGGGAAAGGGTGATAGGATCCTGTGATGCATGACTGTTGGCAAGTTCTGTCCCCTCCTACTCCAGCCCAGCCCACTGCCTATCCTTAACCATCCATGGATCTCTCACAAACATCCTGTGCTGCTAACCCTACCTGCTGTGATGGGCATCAGGGAGCCACTGTCATGTATATGTCACCTTTGGTCATTTGCACCAGTGGCCCATGCTGTGCACAACACTAGTGCAGCCCTTGCACTTCTGGTCCAGGTGTTATGGTGGTGAATCACAATATCTGCCACCCTGATCAGATTGGGCTGACACTTGTGTTTGTCTATTTTCCTACATAGAAAATATTTGGTCATGTGTGACAGCTTAAGATGTGGCTTTATCTCTGAAGAGTTTGTAACAAGAATCAACAGGCAAACTTGTTGGCAGAGACATTTATGCGTTTGCCATTTATGCATATGCCATGTGTTATGAAGTTCATGGGCATAATTCACAGAAGTGATATTGGTGAAGGCTTTGGCTGCAATCCTAAAGACACTTTCCAGGGAGTAAGTCCCACTGAACAAAATGGGACTTACTTTTGAGTAGACATGGTTAGGATTGTGCAATTAGTCTTGAGTCTGGAGACACCAATTAGGTGCCAGCTAATTGCATTATGAGGGTCAGGAATCCCCGACCTACTTCTTTTCCCCAGAATGAACTGATTGCTTAAGCCTATTGCCAGTTAATAATAATATAATCCCCACTCTTTTCCTCCTTCTCCCCCCCCCATGTGTGTGCGTGTGAGAGAGTGATTGAGAGAGAGAGAGAGAGAGATGAAAAACTGGACATTAGAGGTCTGCAAGTATGAAAAGTGGCAATACTGCAAAATAGATCAAACACTGCTTACCTACTTTTTTGTCTAATAATATCCTTATGCCTTCATTGTTATTCATACAAAGAAAACAATATCAACAACAAAGGAATGGAGCAGATCTCAAAGTCATTCTGTAGGACAGAAATTCAAATAACTTTAAAAAAAATCTCATTTGCCCTATTAGCAGCCTATTAGCATGCATTTTCCCTTATACAAACTTCCGTTGACTTGCCAAAGCACAATTCACTCTTAAAATTAATTATATTTGCTATATAATTCATACTTTTAAAGTGAATATAATTGCTGCTTTCAACCATAATGTGTTATCCAGTCACGTTTTCTTTCCTGCACCTCCAGTTTGACGCAGGCTGGGATGGGTCTCAAGGCTTCTATAAATTTTTACATGAGGCTACTACAGGATCTTCATATAAACGCTATTACTTGGCATCTGCCAAACCCTTGGAAAAATACCTTTATTTTCACAGGTGGAAACCTCAGTATCCACTGATATGACCCACCTCTGATACCAAGGTCCACCTTTAAATGTCTTGTAACAAAGTAAAAAAGCACTAAAATCAAATTTCTTACCTTTGCCTTGTTAATTAAATATAATTTCATTATACAGTATTTGTTGCCATTACTCACCCCATCTAATGGTTGAATATGAAGTAATATCTATATCAGTGCATTCTAGGATGACAATAGAGGAATAAGCAACCTGGAATGAGATTTTTTAAAAGCTAGTTTTCCACTGATTTGGTATCCACTGATTTTTTAAAAATCCACTGGAGGTTCTGGAACAGTACCCCTGTGATAACAAGGCACAACCTCTATGTCGTTATTCAATAGACATTTTTTATTATAAGCATCAAAAAATAAGAGGAACAGTATATTCGAGCGTCAGTATATTCCACAGCTGAATGCAAAGGTATTCAAGGGCTGTAACAAGGGCTGCAAAATAGATTCCAAAATCTAGCCCCCTTGCAGTAAAAATTGTGCCAAATAATTTATTTTATTTTCAGTTGTAGTGGGGCGATCCTCTGAAAACTATTCAGAAGAAAGTTTCAGTGTTTTTATACAAGAAAAGAAATCGGATAATTGGTAGGAATTTTTTTTAGGGGAGAACTTCCCTCCATAATAACATTGTATATATGTACCCCTGGCAAAATATGCAAATATAATCTTTAACCTCTTGGACTCTAATGCCATTCTGATGAATTGGACAAGTGATATGCATGGCCATTCATTCAATTCGAGATCCAAAGTTAGTTGTCTCCCAAGTGTCTCCCAACTTGTCTGACTTGTTTGGGATAGGAGGGTACAGGATAGAAATCTTTGTGAGGAAGACTGGTGAGGAGGCTGTGATTGACGTTTGCTGCCTTTGAATGAAAACAATCATTACTCTTTCCTTGAACTAGACTGTACTTGGGCTATAATCTTATACACACTTACACAGGAGAAAATTCATTTGGACCTGACTTATGAATTGACATGCTTAGGATTGTGCTGCTTAGGATAGTAACAATGGTTGGCAGATTGGGAACTAGCTTGGGGTACATGCATTCCATACTTCCAAGATTTTAAGCTTTAATAAGGAACAAGTGGAAGGAATGGGTGCCTTTAGGAATGTTAATGAATATACTAAAGAGTTAATTGGGGCTAGGAGTTGCCCAGCTGTTAGTTGATTGAGGAAGATAATATAATCTTGAGAGCACTCCATAGGTTCATTGGGTGGTAGTTCTGTAGCAGGTATATTTATAGGATGGGGGCTTTTTAGCTAGGATAGTTGCTCCATTTTTGACTCTCAGGTAGTGCAGAGCAGGATTTTGAGCTTTTAGGTGATAGCATAATTCTTTCTGTTCCCTTGAGAACACCCTGCATAGTCGGAGTAAAATGTTGGGAAACCTTTGAAAACTTCTTATATACTTGTGGCCTGTCAGCACAAAAATGAATTTTCCTTTTTGTGATTATTCTGGCTACAAAAGAATTAGTTTGTAGACTTTTTCTTAACTCATTATGTACCCTGCAGGCCACAGTTTGGAGCCTGCTAATGTAATACACTGATGCTATACACTAACTAGGATCTAGTCTTAACTAGGGTTTGCAAATCTACTTCAGACCCTGGCTAGTGTTAACCATGATTACCATTAGTCTAAATGTTAAAGCGAACAGGTATGAAAAAGAAATTCATGTTGGAGCAGGAAGGAGGCAGGATGTATTCCTGAGGATGCTTTTCAGTTTAGAAATTGTACTTTACAGAAAGCTAGAATATCTGCACCAGATCTTGTGAATTCAGATCTCTTACATCATGGGACGTTCTGTCACCTTCAATCTGACATGATATAGTCTAGCTGCATCATATGATTCTACTTAATGTAGCATTCAGCTTTCTGCCTTTTTAAAAAAAGCAACAACAAATGCACATTCTAGTCAATATTTATATGTATTTTAAATTGCAGTCAAGCCCATGAACCATTTCTGATCTTATAGTCTTTAAGAATTGGATTTTGGCTTCTTCTAAAATGTTTGTGATGTTTTGGGTAGCAAAAGTATTCAATGGTTCACAGAGAACCTTCTATATTTCTGCTTAGGCAAGTGTTAGAAGATAAATTCTCAGTGCAAAGTAGGAGCCCTCTTCAGAGACCCAAGATGCCACTTTGATCCTCATTGTTCTTGATCTGTTTTTAAATTAACGTTTTGGTCACATCTGTGTCATTGTCTGGTTTTTGAAAAATAAATGTTGTTTTCATTTTGGAGTAAGAACATCCTGCTCTTTATTACAGATGTTTTTTTGAAATGCATCTGGATGCCCCAAACAAAAATTGAGGACTCAAGCAGTCATATGGACTTTCAGGAGCTCAGTTTCACCTCAAGAAGACCAATTCATGACCTACAAACTTAGGAGCTGAAGAAATGAAAAGTGGATGACAACAAATTCTGGTTTTTCAGACTTGCATGACATCAGATAGCAAAAAATGGTAAGCAAATTGTGTTTGTGTTGCAGTGAGAGAGTTACTGGATTTTGTCTGCTGTTAAGAACCATCAGTATACAGTGGTGCCTCATGTAACAAATTTAATTTATTCTGGAGGCATGTTTGTTACGTGAAAAGTTCTGTACGTGAAGCGGATTTTCCCATAGGAAATAATGGAAACTCAGACGATTGGTTCCACAACCCAAAAAATATTCATATAAAAATATTAACTGGATGTAAAAATGATGACAGAACACTGGAATTGAATTAAAACATACATTCAGTGTGCATGATCTACTGTAACCCAAGACACTTTCAAAGCTCCCAACTTTCTCCTTTTTGTCGTCTCCCCTGCTTCCTTCTGGCCAACCCTGAGCTGCTTCCCTCTTCTCCACTGCTGTTCTCTCCCTCTGCCCAGCGGACACCCGGCCACAGGAGGAACAGCACAGAAGTGTTACTTTTGCTATGGACAGGCGAGCTAGGCAGCCATGACGCTTTTTAAAAGAGCTGCCCGCCAGTGCGTCTGCCCCAACTGCCAACAAGTGTGTTTGTTACATGAAGCACAGTTTGTTACATGAAGCAGAATCCTAGAGAAATTTTTGTTTGTTATGTGGAACATACTTTATGTAAGGCGTTTGTTACGTGAAGGCACCACTGTATAACATTTTAAAATGTACTTCCTCCTCTTCCTGAACCTTGAAACAGTAGCATTCAATAACATTTTATGATAAGCTTCTGTGTAGGAACACGTAACACTACTGTGGTCCTGCCATGTTTCACAACTGACTTCTGGATGAAGTGGTTGTCACAAAAAATTCCATTCTTCTTTCTTTCTGCTGTCTTCATCAGTTTGTATATAGCTTATACATGTTATCATTTTCTCTTTCTCAACATTTCTGCCACCAGAAAACCATGAAATGTTTCAATGACATAGATAAATCTGTTGGATTTTGCTCTCCTAGATATTGAAAACATTATAAATTGCTAAAATGCAGTGTGCAGTCAGAAAAAAGTAATACTCCATAGACACATGTTTGGTGCAAGTTCTTTATGTTCTTACTGCCATGTCTGTCATGAATGATGCATCACAATTAATAGGACACAGTCCTAACCAATTTAGGCCAGCACAACTGAACATCTTCCCTTTCCTGCAGTGGGGTGGGGAAGCAGGCACATGTTTTTGTACCAGTCTTACTCCTCCAGGAGTGGCACAGAAGTGCCTTACAGCTCTTTTGCAACACCTCCATGCCAGCATAGGACTTATGCTGGCCTACCAGGGGTTATGATTTCACTGCCGGTGCTATGTATTTTATTTGAGAAATTGATGCATAACATTGAGAACCTGTATGGTTACTCAAACTTTCAGAAGTGATTTAACCCTATTAAATCTTTGGCACAGATCTTTGTAACCCTATTGGGAAGGTGGGGGTTGACGTGGGGTAAAGTAACAAATGTTCCCTTGTCCCAAGACAATATCCCGAGATAAACACTTCTGTTAAGTGCGTTCTCTGTTACATTTGGTCTGGAGGCAGAGTTTGTAGGACTGACATTTTCTAAATTAAGAAAAGAACATCCAAGAATAAACCCATAAAGATACTGTGATTTTTATGGTCGCCTATCAAGAGGGGTCCAATCCTGAGACTCCCTCATACCCAAGGAAGCAGCAGCACCAAAATGTTGACAGCTGCATCCATTGGGGCCCAAGAAGCACCACTAGGTTATCATCATGTAAGGGAACTAATGTTCCCTTACCCTATGTTAGATCCAGGTGGCGTCAAGGGCATATCTGTTGCTCCACGGGCATGTTGATAGAAAAACAAATTGCTCAGCAGCTCCAAATTGGCCAACTGGTTTTCTTCTAACTGGATATCTCCTGCAGAAACGTCCTTCAAAAAAAGACCTCTATAAGATTCTGGTATATGATGTGTTCTTGTCTTCATCAAAAATATTTAGATGCTACTTTTCTATACAAAGTAGTTCATAAAGTAGTTTATTTAGGAAAATAAATCAATAAATGGTTTATTGTCCCTAAAGGACCCACAATCTAAAATGAGAGCACCCTGCCTCTTTCTCTTCCCTTCCCCAAAAACACACCAAGCTAAGATCAAAAGGGACAGTTCCTCCTGATAAATGTCCTCTTCAAAGAGGATACCTCTTTGAAAGGTGCAATTTTTGCCCAGTTATCATGCAACCATCTACTCAGGAAATATATGAATAGCAAGTAGGATGTTAGGATGCTGAAGAGAAGATCCCTAGAGCCACCATAAATCTTTGATGAATAAGGCAGGATATAAAGTTAATATAATTATATATAAGGGTATGTAACATATTTTGGACCCTGCATGACTGAGTGCTATGTCAGTCTTAGTTGACTGGTTGGGCAATAAAAATATAAGATCTGTCAATGTCTAGACCTGTCATAGTTTTCCTCTCTGGGACCAGGCATCTTTTAATTTCATGGCTGCGATCGCTGACTGCAGTGATAAAAAACTGTCACAACTTCTATTTCTTCTCCTTCTATTTGCCATGAATTGATTGGATCAGAAGCCATGATCTTGGTTTTCTTAATGTTTAGCATTGAGCCTTATTTTGGACGTTCTTCTTTCACCCTCAACAAGTGGTTCCTTCATTCCTCCTCACTTTCTGCCATTAGAATGGTATCGTCTGCATATCTGAAGATACTGATATTTCTCCCAGCAATCAGAGCTAATTTAATTAAAAAGAAAGTGCCTCCACGGAAAGGAATGGCATTTTCTTGGCATGTTCTCCCTGGTATATCCTTAGATTCTTGCCCTGTTTCTGTTTATCATTATCACATTTTCCCCCAGCTTCAACCATTTGTATACCTCTTGCACAATCTGAATTTAACACCACAGATGGCACTTTTATAACACCTCAGTACAAACACTGCTTTTCAGGGTGCAGCTCAACACCTTTAGCTGCCAGTCTTGGAGATTTGGAGTAATCAAGTTGTTAAAAACAATGTGATGTACACTATAGACATGCCTGGAAAAGGCTTTGAAGATGAAACAAGTGGAAAGTGAGAACACCCCTAGATAATAAGACATTCTGGATGTGTTGTTGTTCTCACCATGAGATCAATTTTAGCTTGACTATGACCTGTGATAGAGCCAAAAGCGAGGGGTGGATAAGAACTTTCTCAGTTTGAATTGCACCTCTCCCAGGACCTCATTTGCTGGCCTTAGGCAAACCAATCTCAGACTCAACTGCAATACTGCAATATAAATACTCATTTATTTTACACCCCTGTTAAAAGGACTGCGTAAAAATAATGCTTCTCATACATCATACTGATCTTACATATTTTTAACAAGTTTAGGTAGCCATAATAGAATTAAAAGTTCACACTAGGTGTATATGTTAGTTGGGCTGGTTGTTATAAGAAGGTTATAAGTAAGATTGTTGTATATTAACTTACTAGTAGTAAGAAAGATGGACTGACACAAGGACCGAAATCCCAAATCAATCTTCTGAAATCTATCCAGTAACTAGTTTTATGGGTATCATTTATATTCCTTGCATTAAGAGAGTCAGATCCAGTTTGCTGAATTTGAAACCAAGTATCAAATTCTCATTTCACATCTTTCAGGAAAAACTGTTCATTTGTTAAACCTCTCATCATTACTCCTACTACTCCTATTACTCGTATTTACTCAGATCTTTGCTACTAGAATATTATCTAAGGCTGGTTAATCATGCATTACATATAGAGGTGGAACCTCTTTATCTGCAGGAGTTTCATTTCGTAATAAACCTCAGATATTGAAAACCATGGGAAATGGAATCTGTGCTTTTCAGAGCCTGTCTTTGCTCTGAATGTGACCAAAGCCTGTAATGGAAATCCATAAAATCCTTCAGTAAGATCGGGCTTGGTGTAAATGGTGGCCCCTTGCTCAGGCAGCAAGCATTAGGTTAAACACTAAGTCCTTAGATTATAGTGCGTGTGTTGCACAATTTCAGCCATTTGGACATAAGGTCCCCAGGAATAAAAGCAGCACCTGGAGGAAGGAAAAGGCTTTGGGTATAGAATGAAGGAGGTTGGAGAGACTCACACTGCAAACCTGTCCTAACTCCTACTTAGGCCAGCACAAGTCCCATAATGGCCAGGGCATGTTGCAAAAAGTGCCATAAGGCACTTCTGTGCCACTCCTGGAGGTTTAGGCCAGTGTACCAACATGTGTTGGTATCCCCATGTTACCACAGGAAAGAGGGAACAGATGAGTTGCGCTGGCCTAAATTGGTTAGGATTGTGCCCTGAGAGTGCAGAAGGAAAGGAGCTTTCGGTAGGCAGGACTGGCTGATGGATTAGTAGACTGATTAATGTACTAAGGGACTAATGGACTGGCTGAAGTACTACTGGACCTGCTTACTGAACAACAGATGATGGGCTTACTGACATATGGTTGAGTGAATGGACTGATGAAGACTGCTGGATGGATGCCAGGCCCAAGACCTCCTGAGAAACAAAGTGTTGCTGTGGTGGCTAGAGAAGAAGCTGGCAGCAGAGGGGAGGAAGGGTGACCTATTCAGGCGAGCTACCTCAGAGGTGTGGTTCAGCAGTGCTACAGTACAAAACCAGAGCTGGGGGAAGAAGAGGAGCTAATTAGCTTAAAGTCAATAATAAGTTCTATAGGCGAAGTGTAGTCTGGGAATGTGGCAAAATGGATCACCTGGATGATGGGAGGAGCACCGGATTCAAATACAGAAGGTCCCACCTAGTTCCAGTTCTCCAGGGAGGACTGGAAAAGATCTCTGCTACCCTGGAAATGTTGCTTCTGGTTAATGAAGATGATGTTCTTCTGGAGGAATGAATGAAAGACAGCTCATGTGTCCACTTCATTAGTACAGTACTATATTGCCTTATTGCTCCTTGGTAGAAGCAAAGGGAGATATTACAAAAAATCTACTGAGCATTTTATATAATTCCCTCAGGTCAGAGGCATACCTAGGCAAAATTTCGTCCATGGCAAGGACTGAAATTTACCCCTATCAAAACAGTTAGAAGGTGTCCCAGGAGGTCATCTGGTTCAACCCCCTGCTTGTAGCAGGAGAGATCTCTGCAAATGACTAGACTTTTGTACAAATATATTTATACACACACGTTGCCACACAACAATTAAAAATGGCTGCCCTGAAGTGTGCCTGAGGAAGAGCGCAGGAGGGGGCGACTGGGGGGACACCAGAGGAGTGTCAGTGTCACCCCCTGGTGCGCCTGGTGCCATGTTGCCCGCGGCAGGTCACATCACGCGCTATAACTTCATTACGCCTCTGCCTCAGGTTATACTAGTATTTACTTCCATATGTTACCTTTTGCATTAATTCACATGTTTAGCCAAGAATAAAGCTGTTGTTAAGTTAACCCAAACCTGCACATTTGAGTTGATCTCCAGAATCATTTTCAAAGACTGCTTTTGATTTTGGATTACTGTAGCTGGTATTATTGCTTTGGTATAGAAGTCGATAAGGAAGAACAGTTGCATATTGTTCTCAGTAACATTCTCATGTCGGAGTTACTTTAGGTTTCTCGTGCAAATGCCATCTGGCATGAGTTATTTGGATTTTAATATAGACATCAGGTGACAGCAGCCATACTTGAGCTACAAATGTATTTTGGAGACAGGGAGAGAAGCGGGGAATGCCTGTCTGAAAATGTTAGCCTTGGGGACCAAGTTTATTTATTACTTAGTATTAACTTGACTGGTTTCTTTTCCTTTTCCTCCTGATTTGAACCATTTTTATCATGACTTTGACATGCAACTATTGATCTTCATGATGGTTTTAAAGGATTTTAAAATTTAATTTTTAAGTCATTTAAATTTTAATTTAATGCAGTTTTTAATAGTGACATTTTGCCACTGTCTAAATTCAAGAATATCATTTTCAAAGGTCAAGAATAAGGCCAAAATGTGAGTGTCACTTAATTATGAGAATGTGTTCTCACAAGGATTGAACATAGGACCTTCTGCATGCCAGGCATGAACTCTGTCAGACCAATTGTCCCACTTCATCTTCAAAAATATGGGCCTTCTGCCCTCATGTGTAGAATAGGGCTGCAATCCTAAAGACACTTTCCTGATAGTAAGACCCACTGAAGATAACGGGGCTTACTTTTGAGTAGACATGGTTAGGATTGTGCTGTCGGTCTGTTTCTAGAAGTACCATTAGGCTGAAATCCTATAGACACTCACTTGGGGAAAAGACTCATTAAAAGAGGTGTCCATTCCTGGTGAGTAAGATAGGATTACAGCCCGTGCCTTAGGGAACACAATGGGCTTACTTCTGTGTAATGTAAAACACCATTTTCAAATTTCTTTACACATTAAGCTCAAGGAGGGCTTAATTCTGAATAGGCTTGCCCAGAACTGTAGTGCTTGAATCACCCCAGCCTTCCTTACTTTTAGATATCCTTTTTCTCTGCAATATTCCCTCCACTAACCTACGGGAAAATGCTATAGAAAACTAAATTGTGCTGTAATTGTGTTTTGAAGGATATCTCTGGAATAGCAGTTTTTTTTGTGCTTTTCTCCAAAAGAAAACCTGAGGGTACTGTAAATACATCTTCTCCTGTTCTACAGTGTGATTAGATGTCAGTACAGAAAAATAACACAAGTCATTCGCTTTTCTCTTTTTTGTATTCATGTGGCGATTGCTTTGCCACACAATATGTGGCTCCACACATTATAAAGTGGTCACTGGTGACTCTTGTGATCACTGGGTGAGGGGGAGGAATAGACTTTTATCATTGAGCTGTGAGTTTCCCATTTCTCCTCAGTTGACTTCTGTACCAAATTGCTTTCGTGTGTCATCCATTACCAAATCCTCAGAAGCAATTACTCCTTTGCCTCAATATTGATAGTATTTCTAATAAGTATTACTTAATAATTGCACTGACCGAAGTAAAGTAATAGCAATATTTCACTTTGACAGAAGGGTGTCGGAAGAAAAGTGTTTTGGTCATAAACTGAGAAACAAATTCAATTTATCTTCAATATGATAATACAGTAGAAGACTCTAAGGGATTAATGAACAATGTTCTTTGCTTCTTGCTTTCTTTGAGATTATGGATTCCTCAAGCATCAGGGAGAAAAAATCCTACTTTGGCTAAGCTGTTTGGATGTAGTAACCCATGCTCTATTAATTACCCAAACAGATTATTTACTGACTTAATTTTGCTTTAAAAATTCCCTTGGCACTGGAAAAGGGTCACTGTGGAAAGCTGAAGTCTCAGAAGTAACCAATTGACCCAAAAGTATTTATTTAGAAGATTTATATCTTGCCTTTCTTATGCTAAGTGTCCAAAGCAGCCCGCAGCATTTTTATATGTTTGAGGTGGCACAGATCTGAGTAGATCTGTTAGGACTGCTGCTGTTTAACCAGGGTTAGAGAAAAACTTTCTGCTTGATCCGGACTGGTGCCACAGAAGCCCCTAACTAGGATTGTGCTGTAAATGAAATGCACATGGAACGCTGGATAGGATTGGGCCTTCCAGACTCTATGTAAGCATATTATGGATAAATACTGGTGTATATTAAACATACGCATACAAATGTATCTCGAATACATAAAAATAGAATTTCTAGAACTCCTAAGGAACATTAGGCAGGCTTACTATTGAGGGAGCCTGAAAAGATTCCAGAGGAGTGATAGAATGCTTTTAGCCTAGACTGAAACATTGAAGACAGCAGAGCTCTCAATCTATCAATCAATCAGACATGTTTTATTTACATGAACGCAGGTCCCTCCAGATCCTCATTTCATTGTACATTGAACACACACAGCTATGACTCAATCACTGGGGGAAATCAATTCATTAATGCCCCTGTTGTAGGGAAATCACGTTTTCCCCAGCAGCCAAAAATGCAGTATTTTGTTGCAAAGACTGGAGCCTACCCCACTTTATTGACCACATGCAACACATGTATGCAACACTGTATGCTATAGTTAAAGGACTGTCATAGGAAAAATGCTTAAAAATTGTTTTATTTTTTCAGATTTTGTGATTTGAAAGGCAGGAAGCAGCATTATGTATTTTTATTCCATGTTAAGTTCTCATTTTATTACTTCTAAACATTTTGAAAGTGTACTAGCCACATGATATAGGTGAGTGTCAGCAGTTGTAGACACAGTATTATTTCTAACTGGAACAGTAATCTGTTTTAATTTCTGGAAAAATCTTAAATATCAAAATACAGTGTTCTGTGTTTTTATTTGGGTACCTCGAGCACAAAATGGTGGTGTTTTGTGTGTTTGTGTTTTTAACAAAACAAACATAGGCTGCAATCCTAAAGTCACTGTCCTGGGAGTAAGACCCACAGAACACAATGGGGCTTACGTTTGAGGAGACACGGTTAGGATTGCACTGATAGTCATAGTTAAAAGACCATTACAAGAATCCCATTGGCCACTGAATGGTGATGCAAGAGGGCTTCTTTTCTCCCATCCGTTGAATCAATTTATACGCACTGTTGTTTAACATGAGCCCAGCTATGGTTGTTGAAGTGACAGTGCGTTTTCATGTCTAGGCAGCTTACCGGGGTGAATTGTCCTGCACTCCTAAGTCTGGTTTCAAGCTTGCACTGCTTTAGCACTAAAAACTCACTCCATCTCTTGGAAAGTATTTTCATACTCAGTGGAAGGCTGGTGGAAATGATTGTTCTTTCTGGAGGAAAAAAATGCATCGCTTCCTATTTTCCCTGAATTTTTAATCCTTGGTTTCCCATTTAAATGCGTTTCAAACAATAGATAGTGATAGCATGACTGTCTTCAGCTGACAATAATTATAGTGCAGCTCAAATGGCCAAATAAAAAATGTTCCCTTGTAGATCTGAGATGCTCGGGGAGGGGAAGAGACACAAAGTGAGCAAAATCCAGGCAATGGAGAAAATACATTTGCGCATCTTCCACTAGTCATTAGTGTGATTATAATTCTGTGTGATTACAGTTAAGATGAAGAAAAGGAAGCTTACTTATTGTCTTTTTGTTCTTCGTGTAGGATCGACCTGAATGAATTATATCTGAGCCTAACTATGGTTTCTCATATGGCTATTTCATTTAAATCAATATAGCTTCCTTCAAAATATATTTCAAAATTGAGAGTGCTAACCTGTAATCTAGTGAATTCTCATAGAAAGTCAGAATGTTATTCCCCACGTACCCTTGGCTTCTGTCAAGGGAGACATTACTGAAAATCAGGAAAGAAAACAATGTCATTGGTATATTAGTTACTACTTATACAAAGAAGGAAATGCTGGCTACACTGAGCTACTTACTTGCAGTACTGTCCAGGGAATTGAAAATAAAGGATAGTCAATGGTTACAGTAACACAAAGCCCAATCCTATCTTTCCTCCTACTGGGGTAGCATGATCACCCTATATCCAGTGGGAGGGAGTAGTACTTAAAAGTTCCCTGTAATCTTCTGACCTGCAAAGGGTCTCCTTAACATGTACTAGCTGGTTCACTAGTGTAGATCCAAAGGGAGAAAGAAAGCTGGGGCAATGAAAATGGAAGGTAGGATCTGGTGCACAGCATTCTTTCCCCGCCCAAGTTATACACCCTCTATTCTGCCCCATGAAGCCCTTCTGTGACCTCCCTCCTGCCTCCCTTGGTGGCTCATCTGATCAGGCCTTTGGCTATTGAAAGGCAGAAGGCTCCAGATCTCCCTGCTCTGGGTGTGGGTCATGAAACTTTCATGCTTGCTTCAAGATGGGCTACCAGATTACTGTATTTTTTTTCATATCAACAGTTGGCTGATAAGTTGATTTTGCTTTAAAATTCAGGATTGTTTATTAACCCCCTCCCCCCAAAAAAAAGATGAAATATAAATAGGAAAATAAACAGAATTTTAAAAGATTGTAGGTTTTCAACATCCTGAACCTGTGGCAGTAATGAACGGCTCAACATCCGTTCATCTGGCATAGCACTGAAACCCCTTTCAATACTGGATTAGCATTCTGCACATATGTGAGGCTTCTATCAAAAGGCAGGATGAGTCAAAACCACTCTTTAGGAAATGGCCACCATTAGCCAAAGTGGAATTAGTCAGACAATGGAATTCAAGACACATTGGCAGAACAGGAAAATACAGGCATGGAATGTGATACATTTAGGATAGATGGGCATGAACCATCCACATGGCATTCCAGTAACAAAAAAATCTCATCAAAATCATTGCAAAACCATAGGACTTTGTTAACCACTATTCAAAGCTAGAACAGGATATAATAAACAACTCCCCCCATGCCATCCCTCCTTCTTTGGTTCCATGAACATGCTTTAATGTTCAGAACATTGGACCCAACAGTACATGTGTACTGCTGACTTATAGATTGGCTGTGAATAGTATAGGCATCCCTCCACTTCAGCAGGTCTCCTTCAGTCTTGAAAGACTATGGTATCGTGCTTGGCGCTGCATATGCTGCATGTGAAGCACAAAAGCCTGGGTTAGATTGTTATGGAGGATAGGCTGTTACCCAAGCAGCAAATACCCCCCTCCACACCACTGAATTAGTCCAATGGAAAGGCAGAGCCAATACGATTGGTTCCAGCTGCGTCGCAGAGCTGGGCTAAGGACAGGAGCTCACTCCACTTAATAATAATAATAATAATAATAATAATAATAATAATAATAATAATAATAAACAACTTTATTTCTACCCCACTTTTCTTCCAGAGAGACCCAAGACGGCTTTCAAAGAACAATCCATAAAAATACAATAAAATACAATACAAAAATTTAATAAAAATCCAAATTCATTAAAACATATAAAACAGACATCTTAAAACAATACATATAAAACATTTACTGATTAAAACTACTGATTAAGAGTTGTGCAGTAGAAATAGCCAGGCTAAAAGAAATAGCCAGCCACTTATTGGATGGGTTAGGGATTGGAGCATCATCCAACAGTGAAAACTCTTGAAAAGTGGAACCCAATCTTTTTTTAGTTTATAAATGTTGCTTCCAATGCTTTTTAGCTAGCAAATTGTAAATGCCCTTTTATCTTGCAAATTCCTGTTGCCACACAAAGATTTCTGCAAATGGATTCTCATTAACACCTTTGGGAATGAGATTGGCCAGGTGGTTCAACATGGGGGAAGGGCAATTTTGGCCTTTAGCACAGCACAGAGAGGGTGAAAGAGCGGAACGTGCATTGAATGAATGTGTATAATTATTATGTGTATAATTATTCTGTGGATAATTGAAAGGTATTGAAAGAGCAGATATCTGAAAACAAGCAATCAGAAATTAGGGGATACTTGCATCAGGCTACATTCCCATTAATGTTTACATGGAAGTAATCCCATTGAAACCCAAGTAAATTGGGTTTACTTCTAAGTATATATGCTGAGGCATAGGCTGTTACTAATGGCAGGCACCATAACAGGACAGACTGACTCATTTGTTTGGTACAGCATACTGCCCCCAGTAATGTCAAGGCGCACTGTCCTGTGCATCATCACTGTGGCAGGTTTGCCTTAGGCCTGGGCTTCGAATATAATACTAACTTGAAATGGCAGGTGAATGTGCATATAAAGAAAGACATTGTAGAGTTAATTCTGTTAATTCTGCAGTCAGTAGTGGATACTCAGTTCCTGACTGCCAGCAGAAGATATCGCACTTCTAGCAATGTTACAGAGCTCTGATGATGAATCAGACACTACACATGGGGATTGTGTGGTGTATCACAATAGTCAGTGCAGTTAGAAAGCCTACCATGTTTGGCACACCCATGTGGTCAGATTGGTATACAATTTGTTGTAGATGCTTTAGGGTGTCACGGACCTCATGACAAATTCGTGTGTGGTTTAGAAGTGTGGGTGATCCTAACTAATATGCATCTTTTAAAAAAAATCACTGTGCCTCATTTGCAGATACAATCTGGCATACTTTGTGAAATTATGCTTCATATTAGAGGAAAGTAAGAGGAATTCAGAGGAAAATCACAGGCTAATTCTAAGTTGGCTACTGCTGGTGGAACAGTGGTGTGCATTATTACAAAAGTGCTAAATGTGCAAATCCATTGCTCAGTGTGGCAGAGGTGACGAGCACTGCTCCATCACTGTGCAGAACTTTGGTTAGGATTTGGCTGCACATTTAATATGCAAAAAGGTACAATGTAAAAACATTCATCAATTAAAAAACTCTCTTTCCTGCATCTCAACTGGCCTTTTACCTCATCTCTCCCCAAGGCTCTCCTCAGTTGGCCCCCTGGCCTGTTCTCAGTCCGGCCTGTTATCTGTCCCAGAGACGGAAAGACAGTAGAAATGCACATGGAATATTGACAGTTCTTCTCCTCAACCTTCTCTGTCCCAAAGACACATAGAATAGAACCTTCAGCCTACTTGAATGACAGGGAATGAGTGGACACCTGTATAAGTCACGACTTTTAAGTAGATAAATAAGGATTAAATAAGATCACGTTAAGAAAAATAAACTTAACCTCAAGTGGGATTCAATCAACTTCAAACCTTCGTTTGCAGTAGTTTTCAAAGTAGGGGTTGAGATAGGGTTGCCATAATTATCTTCCACAAAATCAAGATTCAATAACAAGATTCAAAATCAAGATTCAATAACACCCTCTGATTCATTTGCCAATATGTGAGCACAATCCCAAAAAATCAGGATTGGCCCTGGTTTTCGTGACATATGGTAACCCTAGGTTGAGACCTCCTTGGGGGTTGCAACAATTCAGGTTGGTTGCAAAAATCTGGGTCCAACCATCTTGGAATCAGGCACAGGGCACTTTGGGGAACTTTGGTTGGGGAACTTTGGCTGTAATCCATACTTTTTTGGGAGTGAATATAATTTCCAAGAAGACATGGAGGAGTACTGGTTTCATAGTGATGTCATATCTGGCTATGACATCACTTCTAGGTTAATGACATCACTTTCTACAAGGTCCTGAGCAGATTTTCATTCTTGGAAGGGGGGTCTTGGGCGAAATGCTCAAGAACCACTGCTCTGTTGAATACAGCTCAGAGGTGGCAGAACTGTACAGCAGTCAGGTTTTGAAAATGTGTATATTATCATCAAAGCAAACCTCCCAAAATAGACATGTGATATCTAATTAACACAGCCATATTTTAATTATGATTTTTTGGAGTGAAAAGCCTTCGAATACACACGGCCCTGCTGGTGTATTTAACTTCAGCAAAGGTTTTGAAGGGATTCCCACTGAGTCCTTCAATCTGTTGTTGCTCTTGGGTATAATTTTTTTTATCTGTATGATTGAAATTAAGAACAGCCTGCCAAACTCTTCTCCAGCCTTTTTCCATTTTCCTTTATTTAAATGATAGATTTGTCTTGCTTAACTATGTAATAATGGGGTTTCATGAAAGAACGACAGCGTTAGTTGGAATTTAGCTTCCTCTGTTGAATGTTTGTCATTCTCTTTTAGTCACAACTCTTAACATTTCTTTTGACAAGGATTTTCCTGGTCTTCCATGGTGGTTAATGTGGTCGTTAATGGTCGTTAATGTGGTGGGCCACATTAACAAATTGAAAAGGAAAGGGTTTGGGGCTAGGCTGCAAATATTTAGATTCAAGAACAGTGATTTCTTTTTCCAGGACATATCTCATGTTTTAGCCTTGTGTCCTGGAAAGTCCTTTTCTCTGTGAGCAGGCAGCGCATAGCCTTCTCATAATTAATGAATTATATGTAATAGTTTGAAATTTAATAAGTAATACAGTGTTTAAATTAACCACATAAAATGCTGTTAATATAAAATATGTAAGTGTTTTAGCTTTTATTTTGTCATGTCCTAAATTTTTAGGTTGTCCTATATTTTTGGGGAGCCTTGTCCTCTGTTGCTGTTATGTCATCTGGTCACCATGTTCTTGGATATGGCTAGGGGCAGTAATGAGTTACACCAGTGAATGGAACTGGGACAAATCATGGGTGGAATCTGGCAGACCATTATGAGTCATGGATCAAATCAAGAGTGAAACCTAATGAGATGTGAGCAGAGATGAGCTAGTCTGAAAGTAAACTCAGTTTTTTGAAGGGCTGGTATGATGTTTATTGTCTTTCCAGACATCATTCTGGTTGCCGTGTTGAATATGGCTTTACTGATTTGGATAGTAAGAGTGACTAAGGCTACAATCCTAACCTCCAATTTGGCCGGCATAAGTCCATCTGGTCTTGGGAGTGATGCAAAAGTGATATACTTCTGGAGGTTCTAGGGCAGGAAAAGGCAACTGGGTGGGCTAAGCGCAGGAAGTTGTGGTGCCAGTATCCAGTAAGCCAGATCTTAACCCACACCTGGTGACCTGACACAGTTTCAGGCTGCCCATATCTGCACCACCTCTTTAATGGTGCAGGTCTGAATGGCCCAATTGGAGCTGCTGCAACAGGGTAAGGAGAGTCAACTCCCCTTGCTGTGGGCTAAACTGAAACTAGCACTAATCCCACATTAGAAATAGGGCAAATCAGTGCCCAAGTATGGGTTCGGATCTTTGAACTATGGGAGCTGGTGGCCTCCACAATCCTACCCATTCAGGGCACCCCCGGTACCTGATTTTCCTCCCCATTTTTCAAGGTGAGGTAGCCTTGTGGAATCATCAGCCCCTATCTTAGAAATCTCGGGTTTTCACATACATCCACCTGAGGGTGCATGTTCATATACAGAGATGAAGGGAGAATCTGACTCTGATGTAAGGGAGACGGTGGCACTTGGTCCACAAGCCCACCAACTTTTGTTTGTACTTACTGATCTCTGGCTTTTGCATTGACAAGCAGAACTCTATACATAACCAAAAAAAGTACTTTCACCTTCTCCAGCTTCTGTTTTACAGTCACAGGACAGCTGTGGCCATTATTTTTGCACCATTCAACCTGTCAGATTAGATTAGCTTACTGTCTACGGAGAACTCCCTTTACAACCAATTGCTTGTTAATTCATCTACAGCAAACTCAAAGGGATTTTCCTAAAAAGCCATTTTAGGCATTGATTTATACTTCCTTTGGCACCACTTAGTCAAAGTTCAACAAATGCCAGATGTTTGCCCTTGTTCACCGCAGCATTGTGAGATTATTCTCAAAACCGTGTGCTAAAATAAATAAGTAAATCTGGTTGTGGTGGTTTAGCACAGAATGCCATGTTAAAATCATGCTCATGTTCAAGGTACTGTTAATGCTTCCTAGAGTGCAATCCAGAGTTACTATAGGGAGTCCTTGTTCCAATGTAAGAACAATGTACTCTGGATTGCAATATGAATTTGCCATAGATTTTCACTAGGTGGTGCCATAACTATGTCGACATAAAGGTCTCTTACATGCTCTCGTAGTTACTCTGGATTGTTGGGCTAGAATACTAATCTTCACTAGATTCCACAAGATACAACATAATTCTATTAACTCTTTTAAATCATGTACTAGAAGTTATTGATATGCACACTGTATATTTTTTTAAATTAGTACTGGGAATTAAAACATATTGCTACTAATATATTTATTCATTTTTGTAGTTTTGTTCTGCCGCATTTTGTGCCTCCCACCAGTCTTCAACAAAATGTACTGATTGTACAATTTCCCCCAATTGTAAAATTGTACAACAGAAGTTATTTGATCAACAGGGAGCACAGTATACCTCATACAGCTGGTTTCTCAGAATCTTGTTTTCCTCCTCTTTGTATGATTGCTTGTTTGGTTTGAAATACCACAAATTTTTGACAAGGACAAAGGAAAGGAGAAATGGATGAATCCAGAAGGTACACATATTGGAACCCCAAGGACCCCATCCATAGATAACTGAATCATGTCCATGGATATGGAATCTATAGATATGTCCATTCCCCCCACTGTGTTTCTAGAAACACAAATATTGGTAAGACTAGAGTTTGAATAGTCTTGGATCATCCTTTTAGTTCATACTCATACCCTTGTATTCATGGATTAAGAAAATAAAATTTTTCCTGCTGCTAGGTTTTGTTGGAGAAAATGCAAATATTCAGTGGCAAAAAGGAAACAAATTGAAAAGTATTTTTTCAAAAAATTCCATATTATGGTGCTTTACCTAAATTGCATTGCAGGACACTGTTTTGCTCATGGTCATTCATCAGGGACTATGGGATAATTATAAAGATTAAGGACGCAATCCAGAGTAACTACGGGGGGGGGGTCCTTGCTCCAACATAAGAACAATTTACTCTGGATTGCAATATGAATTTCCCTAGGTTTTCACCTGGGTGGTGCCATAACTATGTCGACATAAATGTCTCATACGTGCTCCCATAGTTACTCTGGATTGTAGGGTAAGTAATTCATTGATGTGGGGGGGGGAGTTAAGCGGCAGTAAAGAGCTACAAGATTGTCTTACATTAGTCTCCTTTTCAGTGAATCTTTTAAAAAAATTTATGACATACACTGTTTTTGTGAAGTTTTGAAAAAAATTAAAAAAGAGATAGAGCTTAATTATATTAGGTATCATTAGCTACACATCACTTAACCTCAAATTGTTCTGGAGTAGTAGTTGACCACCAACGAGAGTACCAGGAATCGGTAGTTTTTCGAGCACATTAGGCTAATTATTGTTTGCATTCTTCTAAAGCTTGCATATTAATAGTATGCGTTCCACATGACTGGATGTTGTTGCATCAATAGGCCTCTGGGAACAAAAAAAGTCATCCAAACTTTGCAATTGTGGAATGTCTAATTAAATATTTACATGTACACTCTTCCCTCCAATGATCACCCCAGGGGAAGGAATCAAGACCCATGCACACATTGGCAAAACGGAGAGGGAAAACATGCATGCAACATGTTGATACCCTGATCAGGCTGAAATGGCAAAACATTGATGCAAGTTTCTATGTGACAGGGAGACCGCTATTATTGAAAGAGCCACATTATGTGAGTTGAGCCACCCAATGTAGACAGTACATACAAGTATATACAAAAATCCTCTGGTGGCGCAAGTGGGTAAGACACTGTGCCTGTTAATCAGCAGGCCAGGGCTCGAGACTTGGGTCCCCACAAGACTAGGATTTCCTGCTACAATGATCCACTGGATCCCTTCCAACTCTATGATTCTATGTTGGCCTCTGCCAGTTGAAGGAGTTTGTTGCTGAGTTCAAGGCCTGTGAGTGGGTCTGTAGGATTTGCTTTGGGTTCTTTTGTTTTTCTGCCTGTATAATAACAGCAGCATTTCTTTTCTGGTTATCATAAAACTCTAAGCAAAAGTCAGTTGTGTCAAACTGCTTTAATCCCTCTGCTGTGCTAACAAATCTGTTGCTGTTGAGCAGATAATTGCAGTTCTGGGCAGCTTCAAGATCCTTGAAGATTTTGGATATTTTCCCAAAAAACTTTGGCAACCCTAGGATAAGCCCAAGGCATACATATTTAGTATTTGGAAACTGCTTTTGGCTTCATCCTATGCCTTCATGAATCATCAATGTTAATTTTGTCTGTCTGTCTGTCTGTCTGTCTGTCTGTCGGTCTGTCTATTTCACAACTTTCTCCCTGAATGGACCCAAGTCTTCAAAGGGACCCTGAATTTTTTACTGTTGGGACAATCCTATCCATTGAGATCTGGGAGAACTCAGAAGTAAACCCCATTAATGGTTTAAGTGTAAGGAATTTTTGCCAAATTGAATTATGATCCAATCTCAACAGTCCTTTTTTGGTGCCAGAATGAAGCGGTACAAAAAGCACGGATCCTTTTTCTGGTGAATCTTTCCACCTGAATTTATTTCCTACATTCCATTCCAAGTTTTCCTTGCCATTCATGGTAGCCAGTCCACAATATCAGGAACATGCAGTGTAAGGATGGCAGGTGAAATGAAGCAGAGCTGTATTTGTGACAAGGCTGGAGGAAGGTAAGAACCTTCATGTGACCCAGAAGTGGGTCTTTCAACTCTGAAAATAGCTGCAGAAGTTGGAAAACAACAGTTTCACTGTGCAAAGTTTGGAAAGGCAATTTTGGCACTTAAAAATGCTTTATAAATATTCACAGATTTCTGTATCTATGAGGGTTTGGTATCCCATTGATTGGGGTGTCTATTGGGACTATCACGGTTCCAAAGGTACTGTCAAGTAACAGATCAGGGCTGTTACTAAAGGTTGTTGGTCATTTCAGGTATTACTTTGGGGTTGACACAAAAATGTCAATAGAGTTTTGCCCAATCTCCAATCAGAATTGCTGTGAAAGTTCAAAAATGTTTTGATGGCTTTAAAATGCCTGTACACAGCTTCAGAATTGCTGTGGATAGCTTTGAAATTGCTGTGGATGTTCAAAAAATGGCAGATGATGACTCCAAAATAGCCATGGCATATTCAATATGGCCACTACAGATGCAGTAAATATCTACAGGGACATCCAAGAACAGGTAGTGGATGGCACAATGAGAGTAAAATTGCCGATTATAAAAATCCTTCTGTGCTGATTTTGTGTTTTCCCAACTTTGGTTTGTGATTGTTGATGGCTTGTGAAACTGACAAGCTGATTTCAGGCTAGAAAAAGATATTGAGCCCTATGGTGAGTGAAACTAAGCTGCCTTTGCATGTTTACTCATGAGTAGGTGACCCATATTGTAAAGCAGCTTGAGACAACACCACCAGAATGGTCCTAATATTTTTATCTCTCCTCTTGTGTTTTCAAATTATCTATGACATTTACATCCCACCCTTATACCCCCAAGCCACACTTTGTTTAAAGTTTGTCACAACATCTTTTGCACAACCAACCTGCAGCCCTTTGAACATATATGAGAACAAATTTTCAGAGTTTAAATTATGATTTTTTTAAAAGCAAATGTTATTTCTGTAATTATTTATTATATTATTTATTACTAAATAATAAGTTAAATATTATATTAATAATAAATTAATAAATATTTTATCTATCTATCTACCTACCTACTTACTTACTTACGTATTTATTTATTTATTTATTTATTTATTTATTTATTTATTTATTTATTTATTTATTTGTGGGATAGAGCATGGGGCGACACCATGAGGTACCACACTGGATGATATGTAGAGACAGCTCTGTTGGGGATACCGAGATTACCCCTCTACAGTGCGTTTGAATAAAATGTAGTTCACAAACGGGGTTTACACAGCATAATAAATGAACTAAGCCTGTATATGCCTATCAGCTTTCTTTCCCCACAAATAGTTACAGAGAAAACTAACTCATGGAGCAATACTTTTAAAATGTTAGGAACTGATCAACTTGAGTAATGTTAATATGATAGTATTCATATGCTGTGTCTGAATATCAAATCAGATCAGTCATGCTAAAATTATTCTTCTGGACAGCATTAAGTCTGACCTTGCTGCCCAAAAGTGGCCTCCCCCCACCTTGGTTCTTGACTTGTCCTCATTGGTTGCTTTTCATATTGCCAGTTTCTCTTTTTTCCCCTGGGTCCATATCATTTATATAAATAGATGTGCCTTCACAGAGGATTATTCTAATACTTTGAAGCAGCATCTGTCCTGCATATATGGTTGTGCACATTGCAGTGTTATGTGAACTATGAAATAGTCAGGATATGTCTGCATTTATGTTATTAGAATCAAATTGAAGTTCAATCATCTTGTTTGCTTTTTCTTGTTGTTGTTTGGCTACCAGGCATGAACGGCTACTTGAGAAAAAAAGAGAACGCTCAATGTGATCTAAGCTATAGCTCGACGCTTGCCCTTTGGGGGATATGGTTTTCTTTCTTTTTTATTTTGTTTTGTCTGGGGAATCTTTTTTGGTAGTTCAGTACTTTACAAAATCATTGTTTCAAGGGGACACAAACAGTGTACATCTATAAACAGTTGACCAGGACTCAATCATGTGGATCCAGCATGGAACTGGAATACCCTGTGTTTTCATATTTCAACTTTTGGGGTTTTAGTTTGGGGAAAAGTTTGGTGTTTTAGGGGAAGGATTCAAAAAATTACAAAACTGGCAGAATCTTCACATGACACTTCAACCTGCCTCATTTTTTTAAAGCACATATATAATCAGAAGCATCACCTTCTCTTTTGTAATCTATAATTTTTGCAAATTTTTTGCTAAAATTTGCTAAATTTTTGCAATTTTGCAAATTGTCAAGAGCAAACTCAGGGCACAATCCAGAGTAACTATAGGAGCATGTAAGAGACATTACGTGCAACTATAGTTACAGCACCACCTAGTGAAAACCTATGGGAAATTCATATTGCAATCCAGAGTAACTTGTTCTTATTCCGGTGCAAGGACTCCCCATAGTTATTCTGGATTTCACCCTCAGTGTGATAACAAAAACTCAGCATTCCATCACCAACTTTTTCATTAAAGTTCACACATTGCCATTTCTAGGTTCATAAGCGCATGTTTCAGAAGTAAAATATAATCCTGGTGATTACAACAGCTGAAAGT
Source organism: Cryptoblepharus egeriae (assembly GCA_030015325.1). Lineage (NCBI taxonomy): Eukaryota > Metazoa > Chordata > Lepidosauria > Squamata > Scincidae > Cryptoblepharus > Cryptoblepharus egeriae. Next base: position 53,231,321 of record JAREYC010000007.1, on the reverse strand, counting down.
AGTGTCACTGAACATGGGAAGTGCATCTGGCCATTAGGACATCATTCACATGTGCCAACATCTGAGCATGTAGGCAGAACTTCTTGTTTGCTCTTGTGAGCTGTAATGTTAAGAAGGAAGATAGAATTTCAGATTGTATTATATCAGTACAGGGACCAACAGTTATTCCATCTTTTCTGGGCTACCTTTATCTGCATCTGGGCTATCTTTATCACGCATCCCGGCCAGCATATTCTGCTGCTTCTAATTTGGGGGGGGGGGTCTGAGGAGACCCAATGGCATCCTGGTGGCTTATGGAAAAGCAACGCTGCAATCTTAAACTCCATTTAGGCCGGCTTAAGCCCCAGCATAAGTCCTGTTCTGATCTGGGTATGTCACAAAAGTATCATAAGACACTTGTGCACCACTTCTGGAAGAAGGTTAGGCCAGGGCAAAAATATGCACTTGCATCCCTACATAACCACAGGAATAGCAAGACGGATGCAATGTGGCAGCCTAGATTAGGATTGCATAATTACCTTTCCTAGGCCATCTGCTACCTCCCTCCCATCATTGGATGCTCTGTTGGCATCGCTTTTTGAATTAGCTGGTGGGAGGTAGGATGGGGGTGATGGAGGTAACAAATATTACCCAGAATATGACCTCAAACATAAGAGCATTACTTAAGACTTCTTTTTGAAATAGAATTGGAATATTATTTCTCTGTAATAGGAGGATCTCATTTATACCTACAATATTTTTTACAACCTTGTTTGTATGTGGTCACCGGCCACACATTACTGACTTTAGAAGAATGATTGCAGCTTAGGTTTTATTTAAGCCAGCCTTCTGACCTCTGGCAAAATTTCTGTCTTCAGAAATCATTAAAATAATTGCTCAGAAGTGCATTCAAGCAGCTGCAATTTACAATAGCAGACACTAGAGGGAAAAATGGTCCACATTTTTGGAATTTTGAAGAACAATGCAAATATAGTAAGTTTCCACTTTCTCCTTATAGTGGTTTCATAGCAGTCATAGGATTGTTGATGTTTTTAAGCAAGTGATTCTGCATATACATTTAGAATAAGAACTTTTTAAAAATCAGTATCTTTCAACTTTTTCAATACTGAATATTGAGCAATGATGCTTTGGTACAGAAATTGTGCTGCAAGCCATTTGCAAGGTTAAGTGCAATCCTATGCATGTCTATTCAGAAGTAAGTTTTGCAATATTTAATGGGATTTACTCCATCGTATCGGTACTTAGGATTGCAGCCTAACAGCTCTATCCTGTTCTTAAGTGAGATTTGGCAGCTATCCACTGGACTGTATAGCACTGCTGATGGTGCAGCAGTTATGAAGCCATGTACTAGCAACCTCTGGCAGGATCCTACTGGTGGAGGGCTATGGATCATACAAGAATGGGGTGAATTGGAGTGGGACAATGATGGGATGAAACCTGTCATGATGGTGCCAGTGTCTGCCTAATTGTGAACCAAGCCAGCAAAAGAGCTGGTATAGATTTGAGCAGTCCTGTTGGAGACCTCATGGCAGGTAGAAAACAAAGTTTTTAATTACTTATCCCTGCTGAAAAGCCTGATCCCCATCTAGCATGGTGGGTGCATCATATGCTGTGCTTGAAGCCCTGCATCCAGCGCACCATCCACTATAAGATTGGTCCATATAGATTGAAAATTGGGCATAGGAGCATTCTTTTCTTGGACCACTGAGGAAGCACATTAAAAAAATTTAGAATGAGACAAGTGGGTTTTTTATAATTTGATTATTCGTCATCTTACTGGAGTACACCTAAGCTGTTGAGATTATTTGTGGTTCAGCATCAAAAGTTATCACAAACCATACTGATGCTCAGTAGGCAATATGCACACTGATTGGCTTTGAGAAGCTAATATTAACAGTGCCAGTTAAATTTCAGAAATCCAGTATGAAAGATTTATACAGCACAGACTTTGCTGCATTGCTGTGGAATGCAGTCATGAAAGAAGTATTGTCATGGAAAAGAAGTATTATAAAAAGAAAAAAGCAATAACATCCTTCCTGTTCTTGTGTTGTTGCTGTTATTATTTTATTGCTTTGATTTTTTCACTTTGTGTTTGATCCTGAACATCCAAGGAAAAAAGGGAGATTCTTTCCCCCTAAGAGTTCATATTTCTCAGAGACAACAAGTAGAGGATGTTTGGTTTTTGTTCAGAGGATGCATTCAGAGATTTTGAGAAAGGGCTACGTTTTAAGTGAGTTTTTCAATTATAGCAAGTTATTTTCCTGTAATCTGTAAGAAATGGGGGACGTATATTTTGTTAATCTAGTAATAAAGATTAAGGGCAATTTAAGATGGATTAACTAGCATCCCACAAAATTGAACGCTTCAGTACATGGTGTCAAGCTAGCAGTTTTATAGTATTGAGAGTAATCCTCAATCAACAAGAATGGCAGTAAAAGAACTATAGAATCTTCTAAGTATTTCTTTAAATAAGAATACAATACACTCTTTTGAAAACTCTGTATGCTTGCAATGACTTGATTGCAATGATTTGAATCCACATGTTTGGCTCCAGTTTGGCATGCATATTTGACACCAATATTTTTCCTTTGTAAAAAGGGCATTGTTTCGGGATTTTTAAAGACACTGTTCTTGCCTACCTGAAGGGTGGTAGGTTGGCAAGTCAGCAGTTCAAGACCCAAGTGCCATATGATGAAGTGAGCTCCCATCACTCATTCCAGCTCCTGCCAACCTAGCGATTTGAAAACATTCAAATACAAGCAGATAAATAGGTTACAACCTAGCAGCAGATCCTGGCTGAAGATGAAAGGAACCTGGCTAAAGGAACCTGGCTGAAGATCAAAGGACTTTACATCAAGCTTTTCTATACATTTCCCATTCATAGCAATAGTGGACTATATTTTGTGGAGTAATGCCCCCCACCCAAGAATGCTCTCAAATAATGTTCCAATTCAGGCAATTGTCAAGCTAACGTTGTGGCCAGTAGAAGACAACTATCAGATGTTGCTGGATCAGATGTTGCTGCTTAACAATACCTTTGCTCAGACTTCCCTGCATGGTTTTGAAACCAGCTTTCCTCAAATCTTCCCAAGGGTGCAGACCCTTACCATGGTTGCACAGGAGTTACTCAGCAATGATATTATCTGCTGCATCAGCAGCAGGCCTCCGTCAGTCTTGAAAGACTATGGTATCGTGCTCAGCACTGCATACACTGCATGCGAAGCACGAAAGCCTGGGTTGGATTGTTATGGAGGATAAGCTGTTACCTAAGCAGCAAATCCCCCCTCTCCACACCACTGAATTAGTCCAATGGAAAGGCAGAGCCAGTACGATTGGATCCAGCTGGCGTCACAGAGCTGGGCTAAGGACGGGAGCTCACCCTGACTTGTGGGGCTGACCCAGGTCTCGAACCCTGGCCTGCTGGTTAACAGGCACAGTGTCTTAGCCACTTGCACCACCCACAGCCCATTCGCTGCATCAGCAGGGGGTGGAATTTAGTCAGGACTGGACTGCAAACAAATTCTATGTACCACAGATAACCTTTATCAGTAAGATACAGGTAGCGGAACAGCCTGTCTTAAGACCTCACTATTTCAATCTTTTTGATATCCTTTTGGCATAATGAAATGAGTTAATTAAAATGATAAAAATATGAGTACATAATTGAAATTGAAACAAAAATACTATATAGGGTTCCATCATAATGCAAATTAGTTACAGCCGAGATGGAAATGGCCTTCATACAAAATTGCTATGACCAAATCACAACTTGAAAATTTATTTTAACAGGAATGGGGATGAGATTCCAAATCCAATTAGCCCACGATGACCTTACTAATCCATCAAATTTTTCAAAGCTGGAAATGCACACTTTCCAGTGTGATTTCTCATTGCTTCTATAATGAACTATCAAATTGTCTGTTTTCTACTCCTGAATTGCTTTCTGGTTGTGCATGGGAGAATTACTCTCCTATTGAGGTGGATTGGTGGGTGTTAATAGGCTATGTCTGAGGAAATTAACTTTTTACCTGGGCGAGGAAATCCCAGCCTCTTCACCCAAAGAACTGCATAGAGGAATATTCACAGCTTCTCCTGTTATATTAAGCCAATGAAAGCGTTGTGGTATCAGTAGTCATAATCCTTTTCCCCTAATTATCTTTCATGAGGGGTACCCAAATCCTGGCCCAGGGGCCAGATGAGGCGTGTGGTGGACTCCATGTAAGCTCTTCCATGCAGCTCACAGGTGATCCCTGTAATCTTCTGGCGGTGAGGGAAACTGCTCCTCTCCTGGGGGTTTTCTGAAGTCCAGGTTGGCTGCATGCACTTCCTCTTTCTTTGTGAAAGTGTTTTGAAGAGACCCTCCACGTGGAGGTATTTAGGAAGTGGTTCATGCATTCATATTCCATTTCTAATATATTTATATGAATTTATTCAAATTTAAAATCTATATTCTTTTTCCAGCCCCTGACACAGTGTCAGAGAGATTATGTGGCCCTCTTGCCAAAACGTTTGGCTGGCTGTATTGGGCATGATGGATTGACGATCTGATTAATTACATGGCCGCTTAATTTCAAACTGGTTCTCTCTGAGCTGGGTTTTTGAACACAGGATTTTTGAACACATAGATTTTTGAACACTGAGGGATAATGATAACCAGGATGAGCTGGACATCAGTTGTTCATCTGAACTCATCCTAAGCCTCCTAATGGATCTTTTCAACTTTGGGGGGCACGTTTTCTCATTTGTCTGATTAGTCTCCAGAAAACATTGCAGGGATTTTTTTTAGTTTTATTTTTTGTACTTTTGCAGAAAAGTGGTTTGATGTTCTCTCTCTCTCTCTCTCTCTCGCTCATATATATATGCTAGCTTCCGCTGCAAAAGTAATGACTTAGGATGCAATCCTTACCAATTTTCCCCAGCCTAACTCACATGGCATATCTTCCCATGGTGATGTGGGGATATTGGCATATGCCTGTGCACTGGCCAAAACCCCCCATGAGTGGGGCAAAAATGCCTTATGACACTTCTGTGACACCCCCAGGCCAGCACAGGACTTATGCCGGGGTTTATGCTGGCCTAAGTGGAGTTTAGGATTGCAGCCTTATTAATTAGCCATTTCAGTCAAGTTCAGATGGACTTGCTTGATTAGATTTATGCCACATTCATTAGATTTGCAAATATGATGAACTTAATGAAACACTTCTGTTGCTACAGTGACATTTGAATTCTTCAGCATGCAGCCAGATATATAGCTCACTCTTTTCCCCAAGGAATTGACTTGATTTATCTCACCACCCTTTTCTGGATCAGTTACCATCAGGATTACATCATGAAAGAGAATACTTGTTAACCATTCAATTGATAATTTTATCTACTTTTATTATTTTTATCATAATCATAAAGATTAGGTAGCAGTAAAAAGACGGGAGATTGCTGATATGGAATAAGAAAAGCGGAAGTGACTTGGAATTATTTTGAAGACACTTGTTTTCCCTTTAAATGCTTTTGAAAAATAATTGTGTGACATTTCTTTGCATTGTCCATCTGTGAAAAATGCATGAGCATTCTGCAGAGCTTTGCATTTGATAAATGTCAGAAAAGGCATAAACATATGAGAATTTATGAGCTGTGGTGAACATGTCATGAATATGGAAGATCCAAGAGTTCATCCCTACTCAGACATATACTGGTTTTTAAACAGAGTGTAGGAGTTGTTCCCAGTGTAAAAGTGTCAGCTCTGGAGCCAGCTTACTGTAGATAAGTTTACCTAGCTTACCCTACATGATGAGAAATTTCTGCCAAAAAATCAAGTGTAAATAATCTCTTCACCTTATCCACAGGTCACTCAGGAATCAATGCTGTTTAGTCAGCAAGAGGAAAATGCAGAGATAATCAAAGGGCTACTAGTTTCCCTTATAGCAAAGCTTCAAAGCTGCATCCAAAGTTAACATTTTCATTCCTCCTGAGAAAAAAGGCAAGCCAAGGCTCAAAAGTTCCATAGGAATTGAGAAAACCTCCTGCCAAAAAATCTCTTCTTTTGGCAGGATTGCACCAGCCCCTTCTTCAACCTCCTTTCATTTTGCAACATCTGGCACAGGCCTGGTTTTTAAAAAACCAGGATGTAATCCTCATCTCCATCTGAAACAAAATCTCAAGATACAACTCAGTGTACCATTACCTAAGTATTCCATCAATGGAAAGCAATGGGTCTACTTGCAGCTATGTGTAGCTGTGCTTGCTCTTGGTCATTGGTTGTTGCTTTTGTCTCTGCTGTGAGCACACTATCATTTATGTTCTATCAGTTGTATGTTATATGTTGAACCTCTGGCGTAACACTCCAGGCACCTTAAGGCAGGATTATTTATTCTTACTCTGAACTTACTCTGATACTGTTCATAAAACAGAAGATGGAAAGATGGTGAAACTGGGTTGGGAAGGGTGGCATAGGAGTGGGAGGTGTGTGGACCTAGCCCCTCATTCAAATTCCTACATGTAGCTGCTTGGTTCAGTGCTAGCAATTTATGGTAGGTCCACAACAGCTGCTGGAGGTTGACATAGTTACCCTTAAGAAAACCTCCAGCTACATGGTGTATAGAAGTGGCCATTTCGGTGAGAAGTGTCAGTAGGGGTTGAGTCACCTGCCTGTTAGAAATTTCCATGGATTCGGTGACCTGGCTTTGAGATACCTGCATTGCATCCTGCATCTTACAGAAACCAACTGAGCAGAATAAGGCTAAGTAATTGAGGCACTTGTCCCTTTTTTCCTGTCTTTCCAAGTTCTCATATACAATCCATATGCAGAAATATTTTTCCTACTTTGCTAGGTGCCTTTTGCTAACACATTTGCACCCAATTTTTTTCTTTCACTGGTGCAAGTCTGCCTTTACATACGAAGGTGAATCAGGATTGGGAAGTTAGATTAGGAATTGTTCACCATCTTCCCGACCTGGAACTCATCTGCTCTCCTCCCTACTACCATCATCAGTCTGTTCAGCCCCCCCTGTCCTTTTCAACCCTCTCCCCACTAACCTCCTTCCTTCCTTCCTTCCTTCCTTAGGTCCATAGGAGGCTGCTCCTACCTTCTGTCAACATACCCATATTGTACATTGGCAGATATAGAGCAAACTGTGTCAGTGGCACAGTGCATTACACTGACGGGGAAGGTGATAGGATTGGGCTGTCAGCAAAATATCTCTTTCATGATGTAACATAGCTCTCCCACCATTTTCAAATTTGCTAACTTTTATTGGGATCTGTTCATTATATTTGCCTATCTCACATCTTTACATTTCTCTCTTATTGTAAAAATCCCCCAATAAATTGTAGTTTGATTAATTATGTCTCCTGCATTTTTTTCTTAATCTCTTGAATGGCATCTTTCCTTTTTGGTTGTTTCACAAGCCATAGGTCAGTGAACATGCAGGTTTTAGTACACATGTCTGTTCATTTTCACAGGGCATTCACAGCAGATCAGGGCATTCCCCAGCCACATCTGGAGATCAAAAGTGTGTTCTCATTCATGTAAAGTATGTGTCTTTTGACCTAAGAGCAACGAAGCATGCTGCATAAAGTGCTTTGTGAACAACGTCTTGCTGAAAGTGGTTATATCAATATGAATATGTATCAGAAGTATTGAATAGTCTAAAGTCAGTATTATTTGATCCTGAAAACCCTTAAAACCTGAAAATGTCAAAAATCCATAATACGTTTATTTCGAAGTAAATCCCACTGAAATCAATGGGACATATTTGTAAACATGCTTAGAAAGGGGCTTTTCTTTTTGTTTTGTTGCTACCACATGGCAATCTGTGTGATTACAACAGGGGAGGGCATACATTTTGGCAGGAGGGCAATATCTCTGTATACAGGGCTGGTGAAAAAAGTATTAATTTAGATTTTTAATTTGATTAAGTTTACAGTATTTAATACAGTAAAGATGAAACCTATATGAATGGCAGCAAAATCGTAATGCCTGGTTAGGCTGGTATAAGTTGTGCTGGCCTTGGGGTGTTGCAAAAGAGCCATGAGGTACTTTTGCATCACTCCTCAGTGAGTTAAGCCAGTGCACAGGCGTGTGTCAGTTTTCGCATACCATTTTAGGAATGGGGGGAACATGTGAATTGTGCTGGCTTTTAGTTCAGATTAGGAATTAATTAATTAATTAATGCCCTGAATTAATTTTACTGAGCTTATTTATAATGCACATGAAAACTATTAATACAGGTATACTGTGGGTGGTGCAAGTAGTTAAGACACTGTGCCTGTTAACCAGCAGCCCAGAGTTCGAGACCCGGCTCGGCCCCGCAAGACAGGGTTAGCTCGTGTCCTTAGCCCAGCTCTGCAACACAGCTGGATCCAATCATGTTGGCTTTGCTGTTCCATTGGACTATTTCAGTGGCGTGGAGAGGGGGGGATTTACTACTTGGGTAACAGCCTATCCTCCATAATAATCTAACCCAGGCTTTCGTGCTTCGCATGCAGCATATGCAGCGCCGAGGATGATACCATAGTCTTTCAAGACTGACAGAGGCCTGCTTGTTGTTCAGAAGCCATGGAGGGGAGTTAAACATATTGCCCAGAGAAAATTGAAAACACATGAACTGACACATTTGGGACAATTATGGATATCACCACTGGCAGTCACAGGGCAGGCCAGTGTGGGCTCCAACAAATTCTGATATGCCAGAGGCTCAATGGAGACTGAGGGCTCCCTGAAGGTTGAATTGAGCGTCCTGAGGGCCACAGATGGCCTCGGTCTGAGTTTTACCCAGCCCTGGGCTACCAGATTACATCTTCACAGGTCATGTTTTTCTCTCCATTCCTGTAGGGGATCTCCAACCATATAATTTAGCCACAGTATTGTTGGAAGCAATTAAACTCATTTGCCAACATTATGATTTTTTTCCCCCACTCACCAGCTAGCATGTCAGTCCTGGCTGTGTTATATCTGTGTTTAGATACCTTCCCTACTGTGCAGCCTTTAACTTGTTCCTATGGCTAAGATGATTAAGTTTTATTTACATTGCTGCAACTGGAAACACATGCTTGTAATTTCATAGATATGCTCATCAATTTCTCTTGATGCTAAATTATTCAAAGCAGCCACCCTTCTTGCACATATATCACTTTTATATGAATATTTCCAGTGTAATCCAGTTCAGTTCTTCGGGGAAATTAATATTTACACATACATTATTTCAAAAGTGATTTTTCAAAATCCTGTACTTTTGAGTGACCTTAATATACTTGTTCAAGTAATTAATCCATTGTACAACATATTTATATATTTCATATTTAATGAGAAAGCATGTTTCCTGTTGTTTTTTCATGGTACAATACTTATCCCAAATGTCTCAAAATCAGGGTTTCTCCACTTTTGTTCTCTATCATATCACTTCACATTATCCACCTATTTGAAGTACCATCAAAAGAAACTGGCGATGACAACATCACCATTTACTTCAGGGTTGGGAGACCAGATGTGACTTGACCAAGACCAGAAAGTGGCTCAGGGTGAAAATGAGGGCTTTTTTATCACAGAAAAGCAGGATTTGGAGCTCTATCCACCATCCTAAGACTCCTACCACTATTGGTTGTGTCACGTTTCTGGTCTCGCTGAGAGACAGCAGGAGTCCAGGAGTTCTGCGTGTACCACCAAGTACCATCACAAGTACCACTGGTGATACCCTCGTTGAGAAATACTGTCGTATATTATGCCTTTCTGTAGTCTGACTGTGTTAAGAATTAATATCTAAAAATCTATTGCATCATCCAGAAATTATTGCATGTATCAGCAGGCTGTATCTGTGTATCTTTGAATCAGTGAATCTTTTAACAAGCTGTTGGAGGGTTCTAGGCCCACCAGCAAAGCTGACCCAGAATCACTTGTTGCAAGTCAGATAATCTTCCTATCATTTAATATTTAGATCATCTGGCAAATAGCTGATGGGAAAGAAATGGGCTATAGACTGATATATATAGGTGCATTCTCTGTTGCACATAGAAGTTAGTTCTTTTGAGTTGCCACCCAACAATTCTATCTAACAGCATTGGACTCTATTTCCCAGTATGCATGTGACATTAGTACACTATATGCACATTTTCATGTGCTGAATAGGACATACGTTGGGTTTAAGAGGTTCTGGACATGGAAGCTTTTCTTTCTGGCTAGTTTGCCTAATCTCATGATTGGCCCAAAATCTCCTGACACCTGAGTTGGACTAACCTAGGGTTGCCATAATTCTCTTCCACAAAATTGGGACTGGACCCTCTGTCCCATTTGCCTGAATGTGAACCCAATCCCCCCAAATTGTGAACCCAATCCCAAATTGGGATTGTTCCTGTTTTTCAGGACATATGGTAATCCTAGATCAACCTTCTTCAGTTCATCCCCCCTCCATCCCACAATGGGAAGTAGCCTCATGACTGGACCAGCCCGTTTTATGATTTGCATAATTATAAAATTGATCAAAAGTATCTCTGAATGATTGGGGCAATTTCTGAAAAATATTATTTACTAGACAAGGACTTTAGAAAGGGGAAATTGATGGCTCCTCCTGCAGAAGTAGAACCTTTGGCTCCAAGGTTATAAACAAAGAATGATTAACTGAATAGTATGTTTATTATGAATATTTTGTCTGCCTCTGGAAAAAGGCTCATGATTTATTGACATATAATTTCTTTCTTTGTACCTGAGAACTTGAATAGCTTTCTTGTCAATCATCCTTCAGAGATGATGAATTCATAAGCATTAAATAAGAGGCTGGAGCAGTGATTTTCAACCTTTTTCATCTCAAAGCACACTGAGAAGGTCAGTATGTCATGACACACTATCAGTTTTTTTAAAACAATAGTCAAGATATACAGTGCTACCAGTCCTCACATTCCCCAGTCATTCTACTAATAAATAAAATAATAAAATAATATTAATAAAAACTATTAAGTAGTGATTTATAGAATAAATCTACTACTAAAATCTTGACATGTACCTTTTCTAAACAACAATATTTTTTTAGATGCATCAGCATTATTTGACTTGACTTTTCTTAGAGTAACTCAATCCAGAGAGAACGCCTGCTATTAGAACGCCTTCAAATGAGTGTCTCTTGGCAGGTATGTAAATATTGAGTGAGATTTATTGCATAAAAAAGTGGCTATAAAAAAACTGCCTGGAAGAGACTGCCTAAACTTTTAACTCATGATTCAAAGTAAAAATGAGAGTTTAAAAATTGCAGGTGTAAATTAAAACTGCATGAAGGAATGGGACTCTGTTCAGGGGCAAGATAGTCATTAAATTAATGACATGTTTGAACTGACAATTAACTACCGGTACATGTATCCCTAGAAGTGATCTATGGAGCAATTTCTATGGGTGTCTATGGGTGATCTATGGGGCAATTTTCAAGGCCTTATATATTCCCCAAGCACATTTTTCTCTCAGGTGTGCAAATTAATTTCTCCAACGATGCCTTCAATATTTTGATTCAGCAGTTTACTTCATAGAATGTTATTTGAATACCAGTATCCCAATACCAATAGAATGCTATACCAATAAAATGCTATTCTAGTATATAATAATATTCTATATTCTGCTATACCAATAGAATGCTATTCTATTTTGGCCCTTTGGAATACCTATCAAAAAACATAAAGAATGGAAGGATCAAATTCTATTTGCGGTGACAAATGAAAATATACAGTGACATGGTTCTTTCCCACAAATTTTTAAAGTGCTTTGCAGTTACATTTCTATAGCAGAATAAAGGCACAATCCACAGTAAAAATTGGACCTTTTATGTCAATATAGTTATGGAACCACCTATGGGAAACCTATGGGAAATGCATAGAGCAATCCAGAATAAGTACCTCTTACTATGACACAAGAGGTCCCATAGTTACTCTGGATTGTGCTGTAAGGCTGCAATCCTATTCATACGTTCCTGGAAGTAAGCTCCACTGACTCTAGTGGGAGAGTACTACTTCTGAGTAGACATGCATAGGATTGGGCTTTAAGAGCCTCATTCTGTGCTCGCTAGCACTAGCGGACAGGCACAGGCTCCTGTGACTCCAAGCTTAATCTCAAGAAAGCTGAACAAGTACTGGATCTAATTCTCGAACCAGACACTTAGACAGAGCTGAAACATTCCCCAAAGCAGAATTTCTCAGGGACAATTATACTGGAAACAGTGTGTGTTAGAGGCAGATCCAGAGGATTACAAGTTTCCCGACAGCTGGATGGAGGGATTTTGCCGGGGCAACATCTGACCCCCAGGCTGGGGTTTGGACATCCTGATCTAAAGCAACTTGCTCTCCTGTAACTGTACAGGGTCTGATACTGTGCCCTACCTTTCTATTTTGCTAAGCCCAGGCATGTTCTCAATGCCTCTGCTCCAACTACAGGCACAAAATGATATGATTATGCTCTAGCGGGATTTCCTGCTGCAGGCAGGGGGTTGGACTAGATGACCTACTAGGTCCCTTCCAATTCTATGATTCTATGATTTAAGCAACAGAAGCCCCCAAGACTTGGATTAGTGAAAAGTGAGGCAGGAACATGTGAAACACTGGGGAAGATCTAGAAACAAATCCATCTTTACATATGGAAGATGCTTCCACTCTGAAAGGAAACGGACAACTTATATTTCCATTCCCCCCGGTAGTGTTTTGATTTGTTTCTAAATATGTGCTGTATGCAGAGCAAGTGTGTTAAAAGGAAATATATGCGGGCAGCAATTGCCAAAGTCTTCTGCTTCTGTGTCCTCTTTAGTAATTACACATCTTAATTCCAAAAGGGAAAATTGTCTTCTGAAGAAGGGACTTGCACAGTTTAGTTGGAGCCAACAATGTGTCCTGTTTTCAAGGATACAAACTCAGATTAAAGATGTCCATTCTCCATTGCCAGCAGAGCAACTGCAACTGCTGAGGAGGAGCAAAAACCCAAGTGCAAGGAACTGTCAAACACAATTTAATCAGACTAGTCTGGAGTTGGACACAAACCAGGAGATACAAAATGTAAGTGCCTGACATTTTCTGTGCAAGTCTTCAGAAGGAGCATTTGTAACAAAATACGTCTGTCAGGAGGATTCTGGGAAGGCAAGTGAACTTCGAAGAACAAGACCGCTTGAGGCGCATGTAAATTCTAAAGCAGACCCTGAATTATTATTCATGGTTCCTGTTTTTTGCATGTGTTCCAACACATTTGGACAACATTAAAATGAATTCTGCCTTTCAAAAACAATCCTTTAACAGCAATAATAGCCACTATTTTATAATCAAACTGATGTTTCCAGGCATGCATGTGAGATAGTGCGGAGCTGTTGAACACTTATTTAGGCTACAATCCTAATCTCTAGTTAGGCCGGCCTAAGCCCTTGCATAAGTCCTGTGCTGATGTTGGGGTGTCACAAAAGTGTCATAAGGCCGCTCCACTCCTGAGGGAGAGTTAGGCCACTGCACAGACATGCGCTTGCCTCCCTTCCCATGAGAATGGGAAGACTGATTTGTTGTGTCGGCCTAGGTTAGGATTGCATCCTTAGGCTGCAATCCTAAGAACACTTTCCTGGCAGTAAGTCTCATTGAACTCAATGGAACTTACTTCTGAGCAGACACATTAGTAATTCGCTATTTTAAATACAAGGTGCAAATGCCTTTTTGGTAGACATTCCCCTTTCAACATAAGCGAGAATAGCAGTTTTGTTTACTTGTTCTAATGAGTGAAAAAAGAGAAAGTGATCCTAAGAGAAGGCTTAGGACACATGGAATAAAGAATATTTTGTGACTTTAATATTTCCCAAGAGCTTCTGTGTCTTGAAAATTATCCCAGATTTTATCTCTGCACTGCATTGTTTAGCCTACTTCCGAAAGAAAATCTTTCATACGTTTTTGAGCAATTTAGAGCATGATTCATGTAATTGTTTCAAGCAAGGGAAGTGGTGATATCTTAATTAGGGAATGCCTGGATTCATACACTGGTGGTTTTTTGCAGAATAATGTTTCAAAATCCACTTCGGTAAGCTGGGAATCAAAGCTCAACATAGTACTACTCTAATGCATTCATATATTTGTGGATAGTAATTATCCTGGAGGCACTTCTAGCATTCCACAACACTGAGTCAGCATTACAAATGCTTCTTAAGGGAGGTTTTTATTCATTTTCCACCTGCCAACCTGCCCTCCATCCTGGAGGTATTGTTGCTAAAAGGTTAGACAGTTCTTGGGGAGGGGGGAACATCTCATTTATGAATTGGTGCACACATCTGAGATCTGATGGCTGAGCTGAAAGAAGTGTGTCACTTGTGTCCACCTGGAATTTTGGTACAGCACCAACATAGATGCAAAGTGTGGGAAGGGTGTTGTCATGGACTATAGCAGTCCAAACTTCTTGGCAGGAAAGCCACATCATCTCTGACACTATGTCGGGGACTGAAAAAAAAAAGAATTAACATAGGGCACAATCCAGAGTAACTATGGGGAGTTCTTGCTCCGATGTAAGAACAATTTACTCTGGATTGCAATATGAATTTCCCATAGGTTTTCACTAGATGGTGCCATAACTACGCTGACGTAAATGTCAGATGTGCTCCTGTAGTTACTCTGGATTGTAGGGTTACATTTCAAATTTGAATAATTTTACATTATTTGAATTCATTTTTTCATTCATAGGTCATAAACATTTTCTAATACCAATCCTCAAACCAATACATAAACAATTTCACACACACACACACACACACACACAGAGAGAGAGAGAGAGAGAGAGAGAGAGAGAGAGAGAGAGGATGAGGAGGTCTGTGCAGCCTTCCTGGTCCTCAGAACATCCTCTGGTGGGATGATTACAGGGATCCAGAGGATTACAGGGGCTGGATTGGGAGCCTTTCCACATAAAGCTTGCTGTGGGCCGCATCTGGCTCCACGGCCAGGATTTGGACATTACAGAGGGTTTCTTTTACTATTACCACTCTGTTGCCCAAAAATATTCAACTGATCAAAGTGGTCCTAGATCTAAGATGATGGTGTAAGAGAACCTCAGCACTAGTACCAAAGGCATCATATCCTGGGCAGCTTAGGACTTCATGTCCTTTGTGACAACTGCTGGGCTGTACAGTTGTGTCATTTGGGAAGTGTGACAGCAACAGTGACACACATAGGATGGTGAGACCACTACTGTCCAAATATTTTAAAACTTGGTATTTTTAAATAATACCATAATTGCCTTTTCTGTATCTTTCTCCAGGACTCACATAGTCCCTACATAGTTATAAAGATGTTTAAATATGAAATATGCTTGCAGCCCTAAGGCAATTGCTCTGGAGGAATCAGTGTTTGTAGAACTGAAGAAAAATAAAAAGTACCTTGGAGACTAGCTGTCAATTAATCCTCTCCCTGTTGCCATCATATCATATTCCAGAAAAAAAGTATGCATCAAATAAGATACACCATTATTATTATGTGCCCTTGGGTTACCACAAGCCAATTTGAAAGAAGCAAATGTCACAATAATGTACTTCCTTGAGGTGAAATGCTTGCATTCATTGTGAGCCTATTTCTATTCAGTACTTTTCCCGCTTTCCATCTTACGACCTGTGATATTTGAGAAGATTGAGAAACCTGCTGCTCCCAAAGGGAAATCTTCAGCAATCTATTCAATGTTTTGTTTATCTGCTTAAGACAAGGTACAAAAGATGCCAAAGAAGGAATCCAGAGACAGAATAACACAAGAGGATTCCTTCTGGATGAGACCAAAGGTTCAAATAGCCTAGCTTTTCATAAACATCGTGATCAATGGTAGGCTCCAGCAGTTTTGCACCTACTCTATAGAACCGGTTGTTAACAAGAGATAGGACATATAAAGTTTAAAAATAGCCATTTAAAAGAGGCTGCTAGATGGGCATAGAACCGGTTGTTAATTTCTTTGAATCCCATCACTGATCATGATCATCCAAGTTAGTGACCATTACCACATTTTTTGCAACACATTCCCCAAAGGTGCAAACACTTTCTCCAATCCGTGCCCCAGGAACACCTACCTCCTGCCCTGAAATATCTCCTACCCACATTCCCGCTGCCCTCTGCCCACCCTCCCCTGTGCTGGTCTAAATCAGCCAGTGCATCTTACCTGCCTCTGGAACCCAGAGAAAGGAGAGGCCACCAAATGTGGAGAGGCCAAAAACTCCCTATGCCAGTATTTCCTACTCTCTGGTTGTCACATGCCTTTTTTCCCCAGCATATTAGTGACACCCTGGGTTCCTGGGGTATTTGCCCCCATTTCCCCTAAATATGCCATTGGAACCATTACCAGCAGTGACAGAGACTTACTACACAACGTTAAGCATGTCCACTCAGTGTCAGCAGATGAAACCAGTCATCATCCATGCATACAATTAAATAATAAATTTTTAAAAATTGTTTTTCTTTTTTCATATAATTTTTTGTACAAAAAATGAAAAGTTCAGAAAAGTCTTAAGTCATCAGTTTTTAACATCACTTCCAAAAAGAAGAGTTTTTCTCCACCTCTAGCAATGCAACATCATCACACCAAGAAAGTTCAGTCCTGGCTGGCCTGTCCTGAACTTCTTCAAGAAGTTGATTACTCCATTTTTTTTATTTGTGCATTCATTATATTTTTAGCTCTCTAAGTGGAGAATTTCCTTCTTGCTTTTCTGCTTTGTTAGATCTTCTTAAATAATAAAGCAGGTCTGTAAACTCCTAGATGTAGCTAAAAATGGATGGTGAACTTACAACTGAGGTTCAGAAGGAGAACTGAGTTCTTACTGAATATTTAAAAAGAAACTATGTTTAGCTGTCTATATATAGCCTTTCCATTTGTTTAAAGGCACTTTCCTTTCCTCTCTGTCTGTATTTATTTTGTTAGACATCCCCACTTAATGCTGGGACAGTGCAAATCGCAACCTTCACTGCTTTGAAAGTCAAATGAAGTGGCTAATTAATAGTCCATCTCTAGGCTTATTATCAGAATTTGGCAGCACAGTTTGGGCTTGCTTCCATGGCCCATAAGATATGATGAAGACCTCACCATCTCCAAATCTGGTTCTTTTGGATGGCCCAAAGGCATGGCCAAAAACCACCTGAGGCTAAAAGCTTTCATTCTCATCTGAAGATGCACCTGTCTCCCTTCCACATATACTCCCCTCCATCATACTCCCTCTTTCTTCCTCCATAATTCCTTATTCTTCCTCCAGGTTTGTCTTCCATAATTCCTCTTTCTTCCTCCATCATTCCTCATACATTCTTCCTCCATAATTCCTTATTCTTCTCAGATTTGTCTTTTACAAGCCAGAGAATAAGATGATGAGCAAATGAAGATGGATGTCTCTGGCCAGTCTTCTGCCTAAGGCACCATTTTCAGTTAGCCTCCCAGATGGTCCAGCCCTGGAGGGATATTCAACTGCTTTTTCAGATTCCATTTAGTAGTATCACTTGCTGCCTTCTTTTGTCACCCTCTTTGTATACAGATGGTAGCAGGTTTAATCGACTGTATTTCTAAGTTGGATGGAGAAAACCTGTCTGAAACTGAAAATTCCCTATCGATCAGTGTCAGTAATCTGTATTAGTTGGATTAATGGCCTCAACTCACTATAAGACTGCTTTATCTAGGACCTGATTGCTTGGGCTGACTTATCAATGCTTAAATAAGTCAAATTTATGAATACTGTCTGAAGAAGGTGAAAAGTGTGATGATCACTGCAAGAAGAGAACTATAATATCATGAGTGGTATGATTTGTCTGAATTTCTTGCATTGTAGCTTCGGACACTGGTGTCTGACAGAGAGGGAGGGTTGAAGGGTCCCTGGGACCTGTGTACCATACTCATGTGGGTGAGACACTGGGGGTTACCAAAGTCACGAAAATCACAAAAATCATTCCAGCTAACCTCAGCAAGTCACATACTGTTGGATGTGTATTTTCCAGCAGATCCAATGCAAAAAATATAGCTTTGAAATATCTGGTTCCTATCAAAAAATTATGGCCAAAAACTTAAAAAATGCATGGAGTTCCATGGAAAGTGAACGGAGCCATATCACGCCTTTACTCTTGAGCAGGCAAATGTTCCTTAGTCGGCTGGTGTTCTGCTGGTATGTAATAGCTTAGTTACCATTCAGTAGCAAAGCTTATGTTTAGCTCCATCGCAACCACTTCAGTTAATATCCCAGAACAAATAATTATGTTGTTATTTATTTTCAAAACCATGTCACTGATAAATGCCTGGAGAAATGGATGCTATGGAACTGGAGTCTTCATAATGGTGGATTATGACACACCTGCCTGGGAAGTTCTGTCTCTGCCCCCTTATGTGGTGGGTTAGGTGATAGTGGTGATGTGATCCCCAGGACTGCACTGCCAGTAGGGTCAGTGGTTTTTTTTAAAAAAACTCATGTTCCTCTGTGCCAACCATGAAAGGTGTTAGAGGGAGCCCCGCAGTGCACTCTGCAGAGGTCTCCGTGTATTAGAATATCTATATATATAGCAATTATGACTTCTGGGTTGTGATCGTGAGACTGGAAGCATGTTGCAATCACTAGATTTAAACCATCTGGATGTAACCTGTGTGTGTGCATAGATAAAGGTAGATGTAGGCAACCTCAAAATGCCAGATGCAGGGGAAGGTATGTGGATGCAGGTGTCTTGTGTGTTCCTTGGGGCATCTGGTAGGCTGCTGTATGATTCAGGAAGCTGGACTAGATTGGCCTTTGGCCTGATCCAACAGAGGCTCTTCTTATGTTCTTAGGTGCAGAGAGCCATGCGGAGGGATTTGTGGGGCCCCCCACACCTCCTGGAGGATGGCACTGGTGAAGGTGAGTAAAGAAATGCCACTTTATCCCTGCTGGTGATGTAGACCAGAAAATCACATTGCCACCATCCTCCCATCCCTATAATTAGTGTCTGAGAACCATTTAGAAGAGCTACAAGCTGAGTTGGACACTAGTGGCTAAAATTGTGAAAAATGGGGCATGTATGCATGATAATACCATCATGTTATATATCACTGGAAACGTAATTTAATGCAGAATACAATGAAGCAAACTACATTGGAACATCTATATTCTGTCAAAGAGTATAGCCAATTAACCAGAAATTGAAAACAAAGGCCGTAGCCATGGATTTAGACCAGAATCTTTGTGCTTTTTGGAGATAGGCAGGAATTGAATCTGAAACTTGTTGATAGCAAACCATTTCCTCTACCACTACTGGACATAGTTCAATATGTTCACTATTGAATGTATGCAGGGCCATAGGCACAATCGTGATCCTTCTCTTTTTATGCATTCACATATATACATGTTTTGTGAGCAGAGTACGTGCATCTGTTTTAGAGCCTAATCGTAAGCCCCTCTGCCCTAGTGGTAAGAGCATACCACTGGCACTAAGTGGCATTAACATGCTGTAAATCAAGTTTATGGCACCTTGAATGTAGGGGCCACTGGCATTGGTCCAGGGCAATTGGAAATGAGCCCAGCAATGGATGGATGCCCTGTGCAAGGCAAGAGCTCCCTGCCTAATCTGGGAATATAAGAGAGAGAATATATTCTACACAACTGATTGCTTAGCTGGTGTGAACAAAATAAGAGGGTGAGGTGTGTGATTCGGAGACTCATGAGTCGTGTGCACGGAAGACTCTGAAAAACACTTGAGCCCAGGTTATTTGTGTCAGTCAAGTTGAGTATGTGTCCATTGGCCATCCATCCATTGGCTGAGTTGCCAAATAAGAGAAAAATGTGCATTTCATACCTTTAATCCGAGTTATCTGACTCAAGTTCCCATCTCTGATAAGTAATGTGTTGTCAACAGCTACAGGTGTCTGAAGCTTCCAAAAGACACTGAAAAATTCAGAATGCATTTTACCTCATAGGTTCTTCCAAACCTAATTATCTGGGCCTCATTCAAATATACTGCAGTTTTTTTCCCTAGGGGAAAAAGTGGCAGATTACCAAACTGTGACAGCTTTTAATATGCTTTAAGAAAAAGAACACTGTATGTTTTTTCCTAGAATAAGCTAACATTTAACTGTGTGCTACTCATGTTTATAAAGTGTTGATGTCATCTTCAGATAGTTTCAAGCTTTCTCAAATTTACTACTAAAAGGTAAAGGTGTCCCCTGCAGGTTTTACTGCTAGTCCTGACCAACTGTAGGGTGCTGTGCTCATCCCAGTTTCTCGAGCCATAGAGCCAGCATTGTACAACATGTGGCACCTACATGCACAAATGTTGTTACCTTCCCTCCAAACTAGTTCCTATTTAGCTATTTATATTCACATGCTTTTGAACTGCTTTTGGCAGGAGCTAGGCTAAGGACAGGAGCTCACCCCATCTTGTAGACCTGGGTCTCGAACCTGGTTAACAGGTTCCGGTTAACTGACCTGCTGGATAACACTTGGCATACATCAGTCTTGAAAGACTATGGTATCGTGCTCAACACTGTATGCGAAGCTGGAGTGTCCTCTCCAGAGCACGAAGGTCTAGGTAGATTAATATGGAGGATAGGCTGTTACCCAAGCAGCAATTCCCCCCTCTCCACGCCACTGAAATATTCCAGTGGAATGGCAGAGCCAATATGATTGGTTCTAGCTGTGTTGCAGAGTTGGGCTAAGGACAAGAGCTCACCCTGTCTTGTGGGGACCTGAGTCTCGAATCCTGGCCTACTGGTTAACAGGTTCTTAACCACTTGTACCATATCCCACGCATTTGCTACTACCTGTATGTTAAACAACCCATTACAGGACCTGATCCTGAACTCTCAGTGCCTGCCCTCCACTGACATTGAGTGTTGCAAATGTGCCATAAGGCATGCCTGTGACACTCATTGCAGGTCAGTACTGGTGCTGGTTAAGCACCAGTCCACAGTGAGCCAATGCCAGCCAGAGTTCTCTTACACACCGCCCAGAGCAAAGACAAAGTATGTGTGGTGGAGAGGTATGTCGGGGCATGAGCAGGGTGACCAGATGCTGAACCCAAAATTCCCCCAAGCTCCCCAAAATTTCGGTCATCCAAATCAAATTCCTACCCAGTTAAAAAAATGTAGGACACCCCAAAAATATAGGACATGTTAAAATAAAGCAAATTTTATTGTATTGGCTTCCTGTACTTAATTTCAACACTTTAAAAACTGAAAACTTTTTAACATGCATGATTCTGACCCAGACATATAAGACACCCTCAAAGCAGTTTGCAGCAACAGAAGCCACATGCAAGTGAGGGGAAAGGGAGGTGGGAGAGGTAAATAGGGAAGGTGAAAGGTAAGTAGGGAAGGAGAAGGGAGGTTGGAGAGGTAAGTAGGGAAGGGAGGAAAGATAGATAGGTTAGATGGAGGGGGAAAGGTAGATAGGTGTGAGGGAGTCACTCACCTGGGTGCCAGAGGAGGGTTGTGGGGACAGGCAAGGGATGGCAGGGACTGGCAGGAATGGCCGCTAAGGTGGCACCAGGGCTTGGGGAGCCTCCAGTAGCCACGGCCTGGCTCTGGGGGCTGCTGGGAAGGCTGCAGAGGGGGTAGCACATGGGCGGGGCAGCTGGCTCGCATGAGGCTGTTGGCCTGCCTGCTGGCCAATCAGGAGACGGGGGGATCTCCTCCTGGTCTCGCCTCTCCAGGCTCCAAATGGGAACCCCAGAACTATCCACAGCTGCTGCTGTGCATGAAAACAAAGTGTGACCAGGGCAATGCCTGGATCCCGGGAAAGGAGGGGGTTTTCCAGCTTGCAATGGCAGCCGTTTTGACATGGTACTCCTCTGAGTGCCAGGCAGCAGTCTAGGTTGCCATTTTCTTAAACCAAATCTTTGACTGATAGAATAGAAGTTGCATTTTTTACACAAGAAAATTACCTGTATAATCTTGCCTTAAGATCCAGCGCTTAGCATTAGTCCATGTTTCTGAATTATATGGTCTCCCATCCAGTGGTGGGCTCCAGCAGGTTCGCACCTACTCTATATAACCGGTTGTTAATGAGAGAGGACATATAAAGTTTAAAAATAGCCATTTAAAAGTGGCTGCCAGATGGGTATAGAACAGGTTGTTAATTTCTTTGAATCCCATCATTGCTCCCATCCATTCGGGCCACTTCCCGCCCAACCAGCAATTCTCTGTTCTACATCCTGCGTGTTGTCACTCGACTGAGTCTGGCCACTAACATTACAACAGCTGCCACTGAGTGGAACTCTCTTGGCTGAACTACTAAAATAGAGCCTTGTGAAAACTGCTAAATAATGTAAAGTGCCAGACCTATTTTTAAAGTGGAAAGAGGAAGAGATGGTTCGGCACACGTGCTTTTCAGCCGACATGTACACTCTGGGCTTGGAGCCATTCACATCCTCTCGCACGGCCACCTGCAGTACCAGATTTAATTTGTTAATCAGAAGTAAATCCCACAGGCCCCTGCCATGTAATTAAAATTTCATATGCACATGTATTCTTTTTATACAAGCCAGGTTTAAATATAGAACCTGGATTCTAAAATAGCCATTTCACATCTAAGAGAGATATCAACTGTAACGTGTTAAGTTCCCAGGAGAACTGGGGAGTTTATACAATATTTCTACAGCTCCTCTGCTATTGTGGGCCTCTACAGCTCCTCTGCTATTGAAGGCTTGAACTTATAGGTTGTTATCCTGATATGGATCTAGCTGCACATAGTTGAGTCAGAATAGGATGTGCATACTGATATGAATGTAATACCTGATGACCATCAAAATTACATGACTTTCAGTCAGATGCACAACTGAACAAGTATTCCCCTCCACATGGTGGTACAAATGGTCATCCTCATGTCTAATCTGGGGCAGATCTGGAGTTTGTATTGGGGGGATGAGCATTACCTAAACTCTAGAGTCAAGTCAATCAGGAGGTTAGACGTAGGCTCCTGGATGAATTTTTGCCTCTGTGGATGGTTTCTGGGTGGATAGACTAAGCTCCTTTCCAGACTCGGAGCCCAGATCTATTTAGTAGGTTGATCTGTGCTCCCATTCTGACTGTCTTCTGGAGATGCCTCTTCCTGGCAAGTAGACCTGACTCCCGGTTGGGTGCCTGGTTGGATAGAAGATTTGTCAACAGGCATATCCTACTGACATAACAGGGCATCTTCTCACACCAAAACAACTTTATTAATCTGCTAGCTTTTTTAGTCAGAGAAACAAAAAAATAGTGTTTTGTGTAGTCTGATGTAGGACAACCCACACTGTCACCTCATTCAGGTCCATGTTAGTCACACTATGATTTTGGTCCTGGAAAAAAGCTGTTTGAACATTGCAGTGTGTTGACAGTTCAACTAGTGTGTGACATCGGTTCAAAACAAAATAATGAGAGCCTACTGTTAACTTACAACTCTGTGTATTTTTTTTTTCCAGGGAACATCTTTGTTGTCAGCCTAGCTATTGCAGACCTGGTCGTGGCAATCTATCCATACCCTCTGGTCCTGACATCTATCTTTCACAACGGATGGAACCTGGGATACATCCACTGTCAAATCAGTGGCTTCCTTATGGGCCTAAGTGTCATTGGATCCATATTTAACATTACTGGAATTGCTATTAACCGATATTGCTACATCTGCCACAGCCTCAAGTATGACAAGCTGTACAGCGACAAGAACTCTTTGTGCTACGTCATCCTTATCTGGGTCTTAACATTTGTTGCCATTGTGCCCAATCTTTTTGTGGGATCCCTTCAATACGATGCCAGGATCTACTCATGTACCTTTTCGCAGTCAGTGAGTTCTGCGTACACAATAGCGGTTGTGTTTTTCCACTTTATGCTCCCTATAGCCATCGTTACATTTTGTTACTTGAGAATATGGATTTTGGTCATTCAGGTACGGAGGAGAGTTAAACCTGACAATAAACCCAAACTGAAGCCACATGACTTTAGGAACTTCATCACCATGTTTGTGGTGTTTGTACTCTTTGCTGTCTGCTGGGCTCCTTTGAATTTTATAGGTCTGGTGGTGGCTGTCAACCCAGAAACAATAATGCCCAGGATTCCAGAATGGTTGTTTGTTTCTAGTTACTACATGGCATACTTCAACAGCTGCCTTAATGCAATCATTTATGGACTTCTGAACCAGAATTTCAGAAGAGAATACAAACGAATTATTGTGACAATCTGTACAGCAAAACTTTTCTTCCAGGACAGCTCAAATGATGCAGTAGACAGGATGAAAAGCAAACCCTCACCACTGATCACAAACAACAATTTAGTGAAGGTTGACTCGGTGTGAAAACAGAAAAATTGTTACTGTTGGTTTACAGACACTCTGGTGGACAACACACACATGCTTTGTTATCCCTATACTTCAAACTCTGCAATGAGACATCGAGGGTCCACTCCTATTCAACTTTCCCACCACTGATGCAGCTTTGCCAAAGGGCATACACTGCATTCAGATGGGAGGGGAGGGGAGGGAGTCCTAAAGGCCTCCGCAATTGTTCCCTGACCTCAGGGTTTGCACTGGCACTGGAAAGTCAGATAGGATTGGACCTTGATCCTCTAACGTAGAAATGCACTCAGAATAGTTTCTATGTATAGTATTTTTGAGCCAAAGTAACAGGTTTTCTTTTATACAGAAAGAACCTTCTATTGCACTACATGTATATGTTGCATATGTTGCATAGGGCAGACATGATCTAACCAAAGTTAAGCACTTTTGAGACCCACTGATGTCAAAGGTGTAGTTACACATGTGATTAAATATCTCCCATTGAAACCAATGGATCTTAAGTATTTCCCTTTGGTTAGAGCAAGCCCAGTGATTCATTGATGCAACGACAAATGTTGATCATTACAGAATTACAGAACAATTAGTTGTAACTCCTCTGTTTTGTTTAGAAGCTCTTTGGAGATGAGTCATTATATAAAGTAGAGTCAAAATCATTATGCTTTATGAAAGCATCACATTCATCTTCTGGAACTTGAACAGCCCAATCCTATCCCCTTCAGCTGTGTATCATGTCAGTGTGCCATGGAGGGGCACGATACTTGCTAGGGGCAGGGAATCAAAAGGCTTGCAAGAGGGAAGGGAAATACGTTTCCCTTTCTATTATGTAGGTTCCTTGATGATCTCTTGGTCTCCTTAGCCTTATGCTAGCTATATCTAACAGCTATATCTGTTAGATGCAGGCCTCCATCAGTCTTAAAAGACTATGGTATCGTGCTCAGCGCTGCATATGCTGCATGCGAAGCATGAAAGCCTGGGTTGGATTGTTATGGAAGATAGGCTGTTACCCAAGCAGCAAATCCCCCCTCTCCATGCCACTGAATTAGTCCAATGGAAAGACAGAGCTGATAGATGAAATATCTGAAAAATGGAGGATAGGATCTAGTGCATGCTAACTTTTGCTGTATCCACCTTCTCCCTACCTGTTTTCAGTTCCTCCCCCCAAATATCAAATTACTATTCCTCCACATCCACAAACTCTACAGCCAAGATACCTCCTGTGATAATGTCTGGGCACTCCAATGGCCTGCCTGTTTGCATATCATTTGCACTGGCAGTTCTGTGGCACGCATTGTTGCTGCATCTACATCAGATTGGCAGGATTATGGAAGCATAACTTTCCACCATCAGTATCTCTTTGCTAAATTAAAATAGTGATAATTCATAATCCATGCATAAGAAATTCATAATTATGAAATTTTATTTTAATACATGCATCTAGTAATAATAATTTAATAAACACCATCATACAAAGGAATGAGGCAAAACCAAAGTGGAACTGGTCAATTATCAGAGCATATGATTCAGTAGCATAGCTAGAGAGTGTGCAAAACACTAAATTTTGCAAGGTGCTTTACTGTGCTGTTCAAGCAGCATCTCTCCTCCCCGCCATTTCAGGCTTCATATGCCTCCATTTTAACCTAGTGACCTGTAATTATTCTAAAGGAAAAGGGGCGAGGCAGCATGTGTGACATGGTTAGATACCCTTCCAACCTTAGGATGCAATCCTAACAAATTTAGGCCAGCACAACTCAGCCACTCCTCATTCCGGTGATGGGGGAGGAGAAAGGCTGGCACGTGTCTGTGCACTGGCCTAACGCCCCAGGAGCGGCACAGAAGTGCCTTATGGCATTTTTGCAACATCCTCAGGCCAGTAGGGGACTTTTGCCAAGATATATGACAGCCTAACAGGGACTGAGGATTGCAACCTTAGAGCTTTGCACCCCCTCTGGCTAAGATACTGTATGCACTAGAAAACCACCTACTAATAAGCTATTTAAAAGAGTTTTGAATTATAGGGATGTCCTCATTGTTATAATTATCTGAAAAAGGAAAGGAAGAGAGAAACCTCTGTAGTTGAATGGAAATGAGGAAATGGTATGATGCACATTGAAATCACAAGGGATGAAAAGATCTGCACATTCCATGCTGATAAGAAATTGGGACTACCAAGTCTCTCTTTGAGTAACAGAACTGAAGCTCTCAGGGGCATTTGTTCAGGGGTATCAGTCCCCTTGGGATGCTATGGCTACTGCCTGTTAAACTGAGCTCTGCGACTTATTCAGATCTGAGAAATCATCACAAAATCTCATGCTACCAATCTGTGATAAATGTTCATTGGACAGCAAGCTAACTATAATAACAGGCTTGAACCTGTTAAAGAAAAACAGGGATTAGTAATTTGCAGGATTTTTCTCTCAGATTCAGGCTTTGCCCAAATTGTTTGTTATGTATGTTTGAGGATTTTTTTCAACTGATAGATTTAGAAGCTATTCAAATCATAAGGATTATTTCTACTTACTAATATTTGGTTATAGAGAGGTGCGTGGATGAATAATTTATCCATATATTCCTTTCAGATTGTAACCCCTTCTATTTAGGTATATTCCAAAAATTTAAACTGAAATCTTTGGGTTGTATCCAACAAAGTTATGACTTGGCAACACTGAAATAAAAGGACAAGCCAACTTGGCTAACAAGCCCTATAAGTGTGAATGGAACGTAAGAACCCAATCCTATTTCCCAACATCTTCCATCATGCTGGCGTGCCAATATTTTTATGCAGTGAAAATATTTTTTCTTACTTACTCATAGGCTGCCTAGCCATCAAAGATCTCAATCTTGGCCAGCCACTTTGCTAGTGTTTGCCCAAGGAAAGGGAAGGAGGTGTATTTTGTAGGGGAAACTGAGATAGCATCGTGTAGTGCACTGCCACCACTCAATAAGGATCCACTCAATGAAGGTGGGATCTACTCAGCCTGAAAATGCCTCCTACCTTCACTGTTGTTCTCCACCTTGATTCTCCACCTTCCACCCTTGAGCCACCCTTTCTGTCACCATACCTGCTCCAATATACCATCCAGTGTTTGCACATGGCGCCTCTGACCATTTGAGCCACTAGTTTTGCACACCTTTTACAATGCTGTTTATGGCAGGGGACTCGGAGTTCTGCCATCAAAAGTGGCCAGTAGGTTTAGACCACTAATTTAGACTAACTTGGATACAACCCATTTATGTTCCAAACCTTCCCTGAATCTTGTCTTTTTTTCATCCACCATCCTGTTCTCAAATGGAATCAGTGTTGACCTGTATTAGTTTGAACCATATTTGGGGATAAAGTTTGACTTTGGTTATTGTAAGTTAAAATTGTACAGTATAGCTAATCAAGATTTATCAAATCACTTATATATTATATATTGTCAGATTTGTTTGCCAACACTTTAGGTATAATGCCTTTGGAGATGCTAAATAGTTATCATATAGACTTCTTTCAGTTCTAAGGCTACAGTTGAAAAAACATCTCATTTCCTGAGACATAATATCACTGTACAATTTAAGGTAGCTCATGAAGAAAAATATATACTTGAAACCCCACTTATGTCAGGCAGATTTTGGGGTTTATAAATTTTAAGAACAAGCCTTTTAGCTTACTTTAAGTACAACCAACTTTTGACTCACATTTGCTAGACACAAACCATCTTTGCCAGTCCAATTACTGTGTAAATAACCAGTGCTCTTCTATTGTGAATTGTATGGGTATGAATGACAAATTAAATTCTGTATCACAGCTTTCTTCACTGTGATTTAATCCTCAGAGGATGCCTGTTATGCATCAACATTGCTTTGTCTATAGTGATATCAGAATAGAAAAGGTGGCCAAACCATCAAATTTTGTTTCTGTGACAGACTCTATTGAAATTCTTACAAAAATCATGCCTTATTCAAACAATATTAATATGATTAATAATAAAGTAATGTTTCATGGTACGTCTGAGGAAATAGCATGGTTATAGTTTTGAGCGATTGATCTTTATTTGGTTTTATTTTTAAAGATGTTTTTCATTTCCCCTGTACAAATTGCAAAATCAAACCAGAAAATGATCATGACTTGAAATAATTTCATCAACCAGAATATATCAATCAGCATGGGTTATCTAAGGAGCTAAAGTATTTAATTCATAAATGTTAAGGTATATTTTATTATTTTGAAAATATCATTTGCTATATGCGATTTTAAAAAAATTGTAAATTATGCCAAAGGTTTATATTTTGGTGAAAAGGCCAGTTGTTAAAATGGAGAGCATTTTTCAGATCTGGTATTTTAAACTATTTGTATTAAATATAAACTCACAGAAGATATGCATGTTGGTGATGTTAACAAGCTGCTAAATATAGCAATAATTTTAAAGACCTATTACTGTATATGTGTTCTTTTGTTAGTTCTCTGTTCAGTTTGCCTGCAGGTTGATGCACATTACCAACAGAACTGACTCTTTAGAAAATTGTTATGTCTTGTTTTATTTATTAAAAATCTCAGGCAGCTTACATTACTCACTCACGTATAGAATCATAGACTCTTGTAATCATAGAATGATTGAGTTGGAAGGGACCTAATAGGTCATCTAGTCCAACCTCCAAGCAGCCCAACAGCTGCTTATCAAGTCTCTTTCTGAAGATCTACAGGGAAGGAGAGTCAACCACCTTTCTGGCAATCTTTGCCATTTTCGAACTGTCCTTACCATAGGAAATTTTTTCCCTAACATCCAATTGAATCTCTTGCCTTTTGTACCACTGATAAAGTAAAACCAGTCTAAGACCAAAGGCTTCACAATACACCAATGGCATAATCCATAAGGCATTTATGCAGCAGCAATATCAGCTACATGTGTCACCTGTCACTGGACCTCAGCATCCTAAGATGGCGGCCAAGAGGTCCTGGCAATAAGGATAGCCAACAGCCTTCATGGAGTGGGGATGAAGGGAGCAGAACGGGGTGGAGGAGGACAAGAGGAGAGAAGGAGTGGTTCTGGAAGGGGTGGAGGTGGCAGCATATCCTATTCCCCTCCTCCTGGCCAGGAAACCTAACACAGGTCTCCCTTCTGTACTAGCTCAGTAGAAGGCAAAAATCCAAGAAGACTCATTGGGGTCAAAGAAAGCCTGGCACTACTTCTCTGATCCATAGAATGCAGTACTCAGCATTTTGCTGCTGCTGGATCCCTGGGTGGTATGGCTGGTTTAAAGAGAAATAATTATAAAACCTAAGAGTGGGGTGTGGACTTATATTAGGCCAACAAAGGACTGATGGGCTAAGCACATCTTGAGGCAGTACTGAAAAAGTAGCAAGAAGTGCACCAGTCTCATCTCACAGAGTTGGAAGTTCCACAGAATGGGGGTTACTACCATGGAAGTCCTTGTGTGACACACACACCACCATCCAAATCTCTGATATTGGCAGAATCCGCAAGAGAGCGTCCCTAAAATATCTTATTGGGCAAAATCCAGAGTAACTACAGGGAGTCCTTGCTCTGGTGTAAGAGCAATTTACTCTGGATTGCAATATGAATTTCCCATAGGTTTTCACTAGGAGGTGTAGTAACTACGGGTGCACATAAAGTCTCTTACGTGCTCCTGTAGTTACTCCAGATTTGGGGGATTGGGTGTGGTGAAAGGCATTTCATCAAACACAGCAAACACTTTGGACCTAAGACACTGAGGTGCAAATCAATCCTAAGATATATAGGCCAGCCTAACTCATCTGGACTACCTTTCCTTGATGGTGTGGGAGGCACTTTTGTGACACACTAAGGTCAGCACAGTACTTATGCCAGGGCTTATGCCACTGGCATAAGTGGAGGTAAGGATTGCACCCTAATAGTTTTTAATGTCCCCACTTAACTAACTACTTAAACTCTGAGCTGGTGGTTGGTTTTCTTCTCAGCCAGTACGCTGCTCTAGGTGCCAATGGATTCCTCAACTCACTGATAATTGATTTCCACTATGTTACATGGTGATTCATTTGGCCTGGTTGATTGTCAGTCACTATGGCTACAATCCAGAGTAACTATGGGACCTTTTACACCAACGTAGTTATGGTGCCACCTATGGGAAACCTAAGGAAAATGCATAGAGCGATTCAAAGTAAGTGCCTCTTACATCTTCCCATAGTTACTCTGGATTATATCGACTTGTTTCACCCAAATTTTCTTTGGTGCTGCACCTTCAGTTGCCAGAAACATACTGGCAACCATCTCAGTCAGAGCAATAAAAACATAAATTATCTTGTGCAAGTCAGATCTATTAAAGCTTCAGCTATTAAAGCTGAAGTTTATGGAGGGTCTTCAGGGATAGCCTCATGTAAAGTGTGTTGTAATAATCTAGTTGAGAGTTAATTAAGGTATGGGCTATTGTGGCTAGATCTGTTTGAGATTGGAATGGACATAGCTGGCATAGCAGTCAAAACTGGGTGGAAGCACTCCTAGCAATAGCCCTACCTGGACATTCAGGAGAAAGGCCAGACCCCAAATTATCCCGTGCCATGAACATGATATTTCAAAGGTGTTTAATCCTGTTTTTCTCACATCAACTGATGTACACCAGGGCAATAAACAGGGACAATCTAAGCCTGCAATCCTAAAAACACTTTCCTGGAAGTAAGACTGATTAAACACAGTAGGTCTTACTTCTGAGTAGACATGGATAGGCTTGTGCTCTAAGATCTAAAATTAAAATGGAAAGAAAAAAATAATAGTGGTTATTCTCTGCTCTGCTACAATGTTACAAAAATAAAAATGCATTCCCTCTATATGATCCCTCATATAATCATTTAGGAACAATTCGAGAAAGGACTTTTTAAAAAAATCAATAACATATTTAAGTGGTGGTTGAAATAGCTACGTTTGCAAACAAGGTGACCTACGTTGGTAGACAAGACAAGTAATAAGACCACAGCTTTGTTAACCAGTCTGTTTGGGAAGCAAGAGCTGACCCAAACTTTTTAGAGGGTCTACTTTATTTTTGTTAGCGAATCCATAATTTTACATCCTTAAGAATTCTTAGGTGGATGCCACTTACACTTCTATAGTTTGTTAAATTTGGCTTTGTTAATAGGCTCTAGAATCCTATTGGTTATCATAGCTATTTGGGTGCAATCCAGAGCTGGTACTGCACCAACACAAGTCCCTTGCACCAACCTGGAGATGCTTCAAATGTGCTATAAGGCATATTTGTGTCTCTTCTAGTGTTGCTGAACAGGTGCAAGGATGTCTGAATACCCACAGGGTCTGAATGCAGTCCATGTGTGCTGACAAACCAGGTAGGTTTATATTAGTATCACAGGGGTCTAGTAGAGCAGACGGCAGGTAGTCAGCTGGCCAGATCCTAACCCCTTTTTGGTGACTTAGCACAGCACCAGGCTTTTTAGGTGCTACTCTTGTGGGGGGGGGGTGGGCAGATCTAAGAAACTCCAGTTGGGTTTCCACACTGCCACACAAAAATGTCCAAGTGTAATACGAAGCACACATTTTTAAATCCATGGATGCTGTACGCAATACTCTTAGGTACAGACCTCCAAGCTCCAACACAGCTCTGTCCAGTGAGGTTACAGCATTTATCCATAGCAGTATATACTGATTTTGAGAAATATCTTTGTATGATTATGATTTTGACAGATCATGATGATTTTGACAGATATGACAGATCTTTGTATGATATACTGGGAAGCCAGCATTCTCAACCTACCAGGGAAGATCTCTTCCTGGATACAGTGTCCATCATTGCAGATGGTTGCTGTGGGTAGGGTTTTGAAGCATGCCAGAAGTGGAAGACCTGTGTTTGCCGGCGCACTTATGGAGATGCTGTAACCAAGTCTCCATGGTTACAACTCTTCTGAATAGTATTTGTCTCAAGTATTGCAAGGGAAAGAGCAATACTCTTGATTTGTCAACATTAAAACAGCTACTAGCACTTTTCAGTCCCTTATGGATAACAAATGCATGAAGAAATAATGCACCTACTTGACTTGGCCTCCAAACCTCATCTGTGTCATCCAGTCGTATAGCTGCACACATCAGAGGTTGGCCAAGAGAACACACGAACCCGGGAGCTCACCTGGTTAGACCCCATTCTCCCTTATTTCCCAGTTTGTATGAGGCAAAACAGAAGTCCTGGTATCAAGCAATTCCAACAGGTACCTGATTAACAATGAAATCCAGACAATGAAAACCTGCGCAAGTCCCTGAGTGTCATAAACATGCTGCAAAACGTGCTTCTCAAGAGCAGGTTAGGATAGCAAAAGGATGTGTGCTCTTCTATTAGCTCCATGCCTGTGCCTGGATGGCATAGTTTGGGTAGGCCAAGAGGGTCGGAATGGGTGGTGAGGGTGTAACACAGGTAGGGAGGGAGCATTTTGGGGTGGGAGAGGGTCGTGAAGGAGGTTGGGACCACAGTGCAGGCCAGATGCAGTAAAATTGTGAGTGCAAATTAAAGTAGTCCCATATTGCTCAGTGACATGGGAATCAGATAAGGGAATAAAATCTCCTTTTTCTAATTTCTGCCCCAGCTCTCATACTGCATACAGGTCAGGAACTTGGCCTGATGCTTCAAGCACAAGTTAGAATTGTTCCCTACCTTGGTATTCTTCCTGATAATTTGATAAATTACGGTATTTGGACTAAGGATTGATTTTATAATGGTGAGTCCCCAGATTTAGCTGCTCTATATTAAGAGGCCACTTTAAATGTCACAGTCACCATGTAGGATCTATTTTTCCATGAACAGTCTCTGCAGATCTCTGTTGACTTTTCAAAATCTTTTAATATGTGAGCAGCATGCTGATCCCATAGTCAGGACCAGCATCATTGTTTCCAGCCATAAAAAGGAATGTCAACCTCCCAACTTAAATCACACATACACTCTTGCACAACCAATATTAATATTTTTGTGCTTGGAAATTTTCTTCTCCACAACTAGTATTATCTTTGAGAGTTCAGTCCCAAAGTTCAGTACAGGGAGTTCAATACAGGGAGTTCAGATTCTGTATAACAGCTGTGGACAGAGAAAGGTTAAATGCCCCTTGACCCCAACACAAACTGTCCCCATATATAGGTGAACCCTTGATAGCCATGAGGTTTTTGATCTTGGAACATCTGTGGATACTGAATTTCATGTGAAATCAAATCACACAAATGTTGGGGTCCAATGAGATCTGAACACAACTGGAGCATGGCTGTTGTCATGTCCCAAACTCTTCTGAGATTGGTGAAGGCTGAGCACAGGTCCACTTCCAGTTTCCTGGGCCTTTAGAAAAGCATCTGGTGGTAACTGTGGCACAGACCCAGTCATCACTGGAGGCTTCAGCTTAAGCCAAATCTGGATCAACAGGGTTCTGCTGCTGTACACAGGGAGTGTGACATTACCTGCTCCTATTTTTTAAGTGTAAAGTTTTAAAAAACATTTTAAAAGTTTTTACCTGATATCTTCAAATAATATTGTCCTGATATATATTCAGGGTTACCATGTAGAATGGAGGATAGAAAACCTCTACCTTTAAGCATTGCATAGAGGAGGGAATTGAGGCAGGTTTAGCTCAGTTTAGAAGGGTTAAAAAAGCAGCACCTGCTTCAATTCCCTCCGCTATGCAGTGCTCAAAGGTAAAGGCACTCTGTCCTTCATTCTATGTGGTCACCCTGAATATTTATCAACATTTAAAAATATATCAACACATGTATATTTCAATACTGAAATATATATCGATCACTTTTGTTGAAAAGCAGTATATAAATACTATTGATTGACTGACGGCTTGATTGATTGATTGATTTGGTGCAGAATTCAATGAAACAAACTACCGTACATTGAAATCTCTATTCTATCAAAAGTTACAGCCAAAGAACCAAGTGAGAGTGGGCTGGTAGTATATCAGATATTATGATATAACTGGGCATTGTACAGCTCACTCCTCAGAGGGTGGTTGTAGTGGAAGGGGAAAAAGGAAATACTTTAAGCTTTCTACTAACATGGCACTATGGCTTATGGTAGTTTTCCCAGGAGTTCAACATTTACAAACTAGGGAAGCTGTTCTTTTTCTAAGTCAAGACACAGAGGGGCAATTAGTTTTCTGAAGGATGTTGTGGTTCTGAAACAGATTGTTAGCTTGTTGTTAGAGGTTACCATTTAACTACTCAATGCCTCTCTGAAACCAGGAATTCAGTAATAAGATAAATACCAGTATATCGGAGGAGACAGTAATTCTTATAACAAGAATGGCAACACGAACCAAGAATATCCAAGAGAAAATTTCCCTGCTTTTCCAGACATACAGCAGCCAGAATTATTTTCCCATGCTATTCCAGATGCTATTCCAGATGCTGCCCTTTACCATAAAGCTACATTACTTCAAAATGTTCTACCACTGTATCCAGTTTCTTGCACCTCTTTTATTTCATACCGTATCTGTTTCTTCTTCCTTTTTCACTTTGAATTTTTAAACCACCTTAAGTTCTCTCTTGGGGGGAAAAACGGCAGAATACAAATAAAATAAATTTAGGCTGCAATCATGAAGTGCACTTGGGCTATCCTATCTATTACTAGGCTGGCCCAGTTCCAAGATGGACCTCCCCAGTTAAATCGGAAAGGCTTGGGACGGCATGTGAACATAGATGGACCTGAGCTGCCTTAGCTGTACCAGCTTAGGCAGTTCTGGAGAGGCATGTTGAGTATATGTTCAGCATTGCCT
The DNA here is from genome assembly GCA_030015325.1 of Cryptoblepharus egeriae. Lineage (NCBI taxonomy): Eukaryota > Metazoa > Chordata > Lepidosauria > Squamata > Scincidae > Cryptoblepharus > Cryptoblepharus egeriae. The sequence continues at coordinate 53,196,374 of JAREYC010000007.1, read as the reverse complement.
AGGACAGAATAATTACGCTATATCCAGAGCCTGTTTCATGGGCAGAAATTTCCTCTACCAGCTCCTCAGAGTTATATCACCTCAGGAGAAGGTATAATTCTGAGTAGACCTATAGGCATTCATGATATGGGAGAGTAAGAATGGCAGTGTTGACAAAAAATCTGAGTTCTTGGCCAGCATATCTGAACCCCTTCTTCTCAACCTTGGGATACGGCACAACTACGACAGCCAACTAACCTCTGAAAACAGGACAACTCCAAGCAATCCTCTTGCATCCTCCACTAGATGTACTGCAGTCTCAGGCTGCAGCTGTTATTGGTTGTCAGGGACTTCTGGGCTTCCTTATGAGGCAGGAACCACAGCTGTTCCTTGTTCAGTGTGATCTGAGGGGGTTCTCCTCAAGAGTAAGCCCTCCCCAGGTGTCACTGACTTGGTGCCAACTGGGCATGCTCTGGAGCAGCTAGGGCAGCCCAGGCTGACTCTGAATGCAGCACAATGTTCTGTTCTGGATATAGCCTACTTGGAGCAGCCCATCTGGGGCAGTCTCACTGCCCTAACTCTGGATTGAACCCTAAATATTTCAAACAGTGCAGACATTCAAAAATAAGTAGCTTACAGAAAAAGGTATACTCTGCATCACTGATCACCCACATCACTGAAGGTACATCAACGCATAACTATTAACAGAAGTTGGAGGAGAGCAGCAGAAGTTAAAGGTGATATTTGAAGCTTTCAAGACCCCACTTCACTCAGGTTAAATTGTTGCAGAATTCAACAAGCTAAAAAATAAAAAGAAACAAGCATTTTGATGGATAGCACGTGTTGTGTAACCGTCTGGGTTCCAGCCAGCAGACTTTAAAAATGCAATGAGAAAAGTATAGCTGTCTTAGATACTCTGAAACCTTGCTTTAAAAGAGAAGGGAAACTGCTGACACCATCAGTCTGACAGCCAATGGCTTGTATTTGCCTCAGGTTCTTAGAGGCTTGAGACTAATATGGCCCCATGAGTCCTCCCCGAAGGAAATAAAACTTCAAGTTTGACCTTCCAGAAGTGCTCTCTTCTGCTGCTTCTAAACATGAGATGATGCGTACAGTGCAGTATGAGTGACATTACATTAATGGGAGTTGGGAAATAAATCTCAAAGGATTCCCATTAAGAAGCAGGATCACGGCTGGGGCAGGATTTCACCAAAATAGCAGCTATTAGCAAAGACTGAGCCCTTCCAAGGACCATAAAGCCTAATTTCCAGTGGGACAGGTAACTTTTTAAGTTTCTGGCCTTGCACAATCAGACAAAATGATCACATTAAAAAGAATTTCATAAATGCTTATGTTTTACACTTGTCTTATTTATAGGTCGTAGCAAGTTCCTTGATTTTGGGCTCAACAAACTGAATTTTGGACTTAAAAAAGAATTTTGCCTCCTGACATGAGATCACCATAAATGCTAGAATATATAGCCTTTGTTAAATCTTTCTCCTTTTAGTTTTGATTTTTTTCCTTCTAATGCAGCATCTTGTATGAATATTCTATTGTTAATAATTGATCTAACCATAATACAGAAAAGGAAATTTTAGCAAGTGCAGCTCAACATGGGAGATTTTAAAAGCTGTACCTTCCCTCTACTATACAATGGTTAAAAGCAGAGGCACCTTGTCCCTATTTGTATTTGGTAATCCTAAGTATAGTTGATATACAAGTGATGACTCATCAATGAATTAGCATAACTAGGATTTTCTGCACACAAAGAAAGTGACTTTGATACCATTCCTCCTCTCCAAAACTAGCAGCCAATGAAGGACAGGAGAGTGACGTTCTAACATGTTGATTCATCAAACAAGTATCTTTTAATGGCATATTCCTGAGTTGAGAATGATGTCATTGTCCCTGCATGTCCTGTAACGTGTAGTTTGGCCCTACGTTAATGATGCTGTTGAACATTTCCAAGCACAGCTTCAAAGCTGAATCTGGCAAGTTAATTATGTTTGTTAGCCAGATTTTAGCACCCAATAATTTGTTTGGATTTTAATCTGCGTTGGAGTGAAATTTACAGCAAGTCCTTCCTATTCCCTGACTTCCACCATTGTATGTGAATTTTTCAATTACAAGGGCAAAAACATATGTTGAATATGTTTTTAAAACTAGTATGTGGGTGGGAGTGGTGGAAAATGTAACTATGGCTGCAATCCTAAACACACTTTCCTGGGACAAAGATCCATTGAATGAAGTGAAGCTTACTTTTAAGTAGACATTGTTAGATATACTCAAAAGCTGTAAATGTGAAGGTAGTGGAGCTTTAACTCTGCCCCTGGGATGGTTACAATATTGTTTGTGTCCTTCTCCGAATGCTGATTAGAATAAGAAAAGAGCATTAACTAATTTTCAAACTATGCTTTTATGCTACCGTAAATAGCACATGAGGGGAGAGGTGCATGATCCAACTTGGTGCTGTCAGGGCAAAGTTTTCAAGGTCCTTGTTCTCTTGCATTCTCACCATGATCGGCACACAAATACGTGCATTTTTGTAAAAGAAGGAAATGTGTCAACATATTCAAAGTAATTTGTGTTGTCTTGAAATTTACAGGTTGTGCCATAATTTCTGATGCCTGACAGACAGTGCACCTCCATGCGCTGGTGCAGCTTTTTCCATAGGAGGTGCAAATGTGGTTTATGGCACTTTTGTAATCCTCCCAGACCAACACAAGGAACTTGCACCAGCCTTGTGCATACTTAGACTTGTGCCAAGAATTACTTCAGAAAGACCTACACGAAGAGAACTTGTGAAGGGTCCAAAGTAGCAATACCAGGGAGGGAGCTGATGTAATAATGGAAGAATCAGGTGGCTGAGCTGTGTGTCAACAGCATTTCCTACTAAAAAAAAGAGACAGGTTATTTAGATTTTTAAAATGCTAAATTCTTTATTTTTCACATTTAAATATCAACCTTCCTTCAAGGAGCTCAAAACAGTACACACAGTATTTCCTCTCTTTTTCTCCCTTTGTCCTCACAGAAACCCTGCGAGATAGTAGGGTTGAGAGTTGAGAGATAGTAATAAACTTCATGTTCAAGTGGGGATCTGATCCTGGATCTTCCAGGTTTCAGTCCAATATCAGAAACACTGACCCGTCTTGGCTCTCCTCCCTAAGGAGTGTGATGTGCCTTTCACTCTAGGGCAGGAGTTTTCAAACTTTTTAAACTTTGGACCTTTAACAATGTTGTAAAGGAGGGAATTTTAGCAGGTGTAGCTTGTAACATGTGAGATGAGAAGCTGCACCTGCTAAAATTCCCTCTTATTCAACATTGTTAAAGGTCCAAGAGTGCTGAAGTTGAAAGTTTTGGACATCCATGCTATAGGGAGTAGCATTAGCATGGTGGATGGGTTTGTTATACCAAAACAAGAAGGTCTACACACATTAAAAGCAGAACCATGACTGTAGCATTCTTGGGGAGGGGGTGTAGGTACAGTGCTAGGTTTTGCAGGTTCTTCTGTGTACTATGTGAATAGTCCTTCCCTGTCACCGTCAGGGCCGTTTTGGGCATTGAAAGGAACATCGAGGATAAGGAAAACTTAGCGCTGTAACCAGTGGTGGGATTCAAATAAATTAACAACAGGTTCTATTTCCTAATAACCTAAATTAACACCAGGTTCTAGGTCCATAGAACACCAGGTTCCATGTCCCATTAGTAACCAGTTTGCAGAACCAGGCGCTCATTAGCAAAGGGTTCTATAGAACTTGTGATAACCCCCTGAAGCCCGCCACTGGCTGTAATCCACCCCTATGAGAAAGTTACTGCTTTATTCTCACCAGATCTTGGACCCACCGCAAAACTGAGGCTGAGCTGCCATCTCAGCTCCTTCCGATGTCAGCGTTGATGCAAGAATAGTGGAGCTAGTGTGGGAAATAACTGTACCTTGGGGTTATGTTGTCTCTAAGCTCCTGCACTGCAGCAGCTACTACCTGAAGTGATGGCAGAATCGGGCCGAAAGATATATAATCAGCTCTTCATTTTGAGGGCCAAATAAGGATAGGTGATCTGAAAGTCATGAAATTAGTCATAATATCTGTTTTCAGATATTTACTTCCAGACAAAATTAAAAGCATCCTGAATGACTTACACTTATTCCCTGACAGGACAAAAACAGCCCCCTTTAGTGTTTACGAATTAGAAATTCTGTATCTCATAGGGAGAAATAATGAATCGCCCAGCTTCCTGGATGTCATTGCTATAGCAACTCAAGACTATATCAAACACGTCACCCAGTCAAAAAGATTCCAGGCATGTGACTCCACCATCACATTTCCCTACTTTGCTTTGGCTTCAGTCCTAACAGCCGACGGAATTCATCGTCTCCGTCTTGGGTACGTCCAATTCTCATTCAGAGAATTGGAAATGATTCTGTCACCAAGAACTGGCTCATTGGTTCAAATCAATGTACAAAATATCTTGGTTTTCATCTCCTTGCTTTTTCCCCCCCACTTCATTTAACCCTCTTTCCTTTTGGCCAGCATCGCTGGTACTCTCCAGTGGTGGGCCCAGCATGGCCCAAGAACCGGTTCCCCGGAAGTGGGCGGGGCCAGGCAGGGTCACGGGGCATAGCCAGGGTGAGGGGGCGGGGCCAGGGAGAATTTAAAGGGGGAATTTTAAAAAAATTAAAAATTTAATTTTTTAAAAAAAAATCTAAGTTTTTGTTAGTGGGACTTACTGTCATGGGACTTACTGCAGAGTAGGCATGCATAGGATAGGGTTCTCAGGCTGCAGTTCTAGCCACACTTGCCTGGGAGTAAGCCCCATTGACTGTCATGGGACTTACTTCAGAGTAGGCATGCATAGGATAGGGTTCTCAGGGTGCAGTTCTAGCCACACTTGCCTGGGAGTAAGCCCCATTGACTGTCATGGGACTTACCGTAGTCATGCATAGGATTGGGCTCTCAGGCTGCACCCTGTCCACACTTTCCTGGGAGTAAGACCCACTGACTGTAATGGGACCTACATCTGAGTAGACCTGCCTAGCCTAGCTCCCTGAGGATGAACCCTGTCCACACTTTCCTGGGAGTAAGACCCACTGACTGTAATGGGACCTACATCTGAGTAGACCTGCCTAGCCTAGCTCCCTGAGGATGAACCCTGTCCACACTTTCCTGGGAGTAAGACCCATTGAGCACAATAGGGCTTACTTTTGAGTAGACATGGTTAGGATTGTAATCACCAGGCTGAGAAAAGAAGATCTATCCTGGAAAGAAGGGAGGAATGCTAGAGACAGTTTCCTGGGAGTAAGACCCATTGAGCACAATAGGGCTTACTTTTGAGTAGACATGGTTAGTATTGTAGTCACCAGGCTAAGGAAAGAGGCTCTATCATGGAAAGGAGGCAGGCAAGAGTTAAAAAGAAAAAGGTGCCGGGGAGGCTGTGTTCTCCTCCGGCTAGCTGCTGCTCGTGCTGGAGGAAAGATGCTCCATGCTGGAGCCTTTAACTGCTGGCGTACCGGTCCCCTTGGTTGAGCCCCCTGCCGCTGCTACAGGCTCTCCAGTGGCTGGGGATTTGGAAGATCCTATTCCCGGGCACCGGAGCAAATAGGCCTCTGCCCACCTGTGCTCTCGCCATATCTATTTGTAAGGCTGGGGAGAGTCCCCAGAGGGCTTGACTTGTGTCTAGAGTCACCGACTTCCACAACTCAAGTCAGAAATTGGTCATAATGGGGGCACTTTACCTCAAGTCATCTCAAAACTCAGGGTTGAGTCACCCCACATCCTATAAAAATCCTATAAAAAGTGAAGGTGAATGTGATCCCAAAAGTGATTGGAGCACTTCCATCCAAGCTGGAAGAATGGCTCCAACAGATTCCAGGAAGAACATCAGAATACTCGATCCAGAAAAGCGTATTGCTTGGAACAGCTATGATACTGCGCAGGCCTCTCATAGAGGACCCGAGATTGAGGATAACGTACATACACCACCCATGGAGGGTGAGAAAACATTTTTTATTTTATATATATATATATATATATAATTATAATTAGATTTGTATTCCACCTTAAGGTACCCAAAGTAAATAAAACACATTTAAAATGATAAAATACAGTTATAACAATAAAAGGAAGACTGTGTAAAATGCAGACAGCAATAAAAACACAGAGTAAAAATAGTTTCAAGGGAGCTGTTAAGTGGCTCAAAGACTCTGTGAAATAAAACAGTCTTTTGGCACCGCCAGAAGGTTAACATGAGTGAGATAAATTGTTGTGGGTATTTTTCTGCTTATTATTATCTGTAAATAAATTCAAAAAATATTTCTTTCTAGATCTCCTTTAAAAAAAAAGTCTGATAAACCTAAGTGGGTCCCAACAGAGTGCTGTTTTAAAAAATGAAGTCTAGTGCTAAAAAATTTGGGAAACACTGCTCTAAAATAAAATAAATGAGCATGTTCTCAGATATATACAGTACATTTGGAATCAGGTTCCAGTTCTACGAGTATTTGTCATTCATGTCTTTTATAACAGAAGCTCATAAATGACTAACAGAAGCTCATGATTGATACACAGAAAAGTGGGCTGAAAATATAAGAACCAATTAAAATATAATTCTTACAAAATACTGGAAATATTGGAATATTGTTTCATTCAAAATCTCCTGCAACCCTCCATGGCTCAAAAACTATTACACGGTAAAAAGAATGCAGGGTTGTAAGTATAGAGTTTTTCCACAAGTGATGTAATCGCATGTATTTTCATTGCTATGGAAACTATCCATAGCTACAGAACCATTTCAGAAAAAAATTGGCAATTGGTAGCTCTTATCTGAAGTGCGCAACTCGCAGGAAAGCCCGTCTTTGCCAAACATGATCCGTCAGCCCATGGACGTGACTTGTTGTATGATCTCTCTCTCACTCTCTCCCCCCTCCAGTTTTCTCATTCTAACAATAGAATGTACGTATATTTTGTTCAACAAAAAAGCAGGCCTCCGTCAGTCTTGGAAGACTATGGTATCTGCATACACTGCACGCGAAGCACGAAAGCCTGGGCTGGATTGTTATGGAGGATAGGCTGTTACCCAAGCAGCAAATCCCCCCTCTCCACACCACTGAATTAGTCCAATGGAAAGGCAGAGCTGATACAATTGGATCCAGCTGGTATCGCAGAGCTGGGCTAAGAACAGGAGCTCACCCTGTCTTGTGGGGCCGACCCGGGTCTCGAATCCTGGCCTGTTGGCTAACAGGCACAGTGTCTTAGCCACTTGCGCCACCCACAGCAATTCAACAATTGAATGCACTTATGCCCTAAATGGACTGGGCATAGCCTTCCATTGGATGTTTGGGCCAACTACGGTAAGTGTGACAGACGAGGAGCTGGGAAAAAAATTCAGGACTGATGGGAAAGAGAGAGGATTAAGATTCTAGAGGAAAAAAGTCTCACAACCCAAGCCTATCCAGGTCTCCCTTTTCTCAAGTAATCCAATGGCATCAAAAAACTGCTGAATTTTGTGGAAGGGAGGCAGTCCAGGAGGTCTCCTATGGTTAAAGAAAACTAGGATGGTTGTTTATGAAGGTGGAATAGGATAGGGTAGGATCCAATCCTATCATCTCTTGATTCTGATCCACTCATACCCCACCCCATCACCACCATTCCACCACCCGTTTGCCCCTTCTTATCCCTGTCCTGTGCTCTTCTACCCCACCTGCTTTTCCCATTGAACTTATTTTTAATAGCAAGTGGCAAGGGAAGTGGATGGGAAGGTGCAAGCCTCTCCATTTGTGCTGGCTAGCAGCATGCTAAATGGCACACATTTGGCCACATACCTTTAATGTCTGGCAGTGACTTCTCTATGACAGTCATCACCAGCACAGGAGGCAAACTGCCATTAGACAGTGTGCATAGGATTGTGATGCCAGTGAAGAAGTTGGAGATTCAAGAGGAATAAGAAGTCCTAGGGAAGCAGGGTGACCATATGCCTGACCCTCAAAAGGAGGGCAAGTTCTTGGATTCCTCTCGGCCTGGCCTTTCTGGAGGGCAATGGCATGTTTGCCTACTCATGAGTAAAGCTGCGATATTGTGCACTTTCACTTTCCCATAGTACTCAATGCATACTTTTAGTTTTATTTTTTTGGCCATAACTTTTGATAGAAAGGAGATATTTCAAAACTGATTTGTGAATTGGATTCTGGTCTTCAGTACAAATTCAACAACATATGACATGAAGGGGCACTGCACACCATTGCAAAGTTCCAAAATGAAGCCAAAACGGAAATGAAGCCCTTTTGAAGGACAACCGGACAGGAGGCTAAAAAAGAGGACAAATCCAGAAAAATCCGGTCATATGGTCACTGAGTCTGAGTAACATGGAAGTCTGAAAGCTGCACAGTTGTCTGATAGATCTCCTTCTACTTCCAGCTGTGTGTCACCAATCCATAGAAATACTCCTCTTAAGACTATCTTACTCTTAAAAGTTATTCTTGAAATTGTGTAGTTGCCCTACAATCCAGAGTAACTATGGGAGCATGTAAGAGACATTTACGTTGACGAAGTTATGGCACCACCTAGTAAAAACATATGGGAAATTCATATTGCAATCCAGAGTATTGCAATCCAGAGTTCTTATGTCAGAGCAAGGACTCCCCGTAGTTACTCTGGATTTTGCCCCTTAGTCATACTGATCTGCTTGCTTCCTCTTATTTTGTTTTCCTGCCCATTGAACAAATTTGAGATACTGTTTTCACCTTTATGTTGCCTACTACGTCTTTACATGAAACAAGAAGATGAAACAGATGTCCTGCCTGAGTAACCACATATTCATTTGAGCCTGGTATTATACCTTCCCTATCTGCCATAATTCAAAATAGAATCCAGTTTATCCAGAATCCAAAATACAGCAGTTTCTTCGTCCCAAACCAGGGATTGCTAGAGAAAGAACATCAAATGTCAAGAGACTGCTGGACTATTGCTGCAGTTGTATGGGTTAGGTATGCCATGCAAACAGCGTTTTGCAACAAATTTTCCCATCTGACTTTAAAATCTATAATATTTACCACCTAGTCTTTCTTTTGAATCTACCTCTTCTAATATGGCAACCATCGGGTTGTTTGATCAGTGCAGGTAGGATCATCTTGAACCCACTGAAGTTCTTGTAGTTGATGACATCCAAACAGAAGTAGCATTATCTCTCATTGAGATACTTCCAAATAATATCCAGGTCTTGGGAACTGCTAAAGTGAAGAGTTCCTTCAAAAAGATTCCCACATCTTTGACTCTTTCTTTAGTGGAATGAAGCATGAACAATACCTCCTCAAATGGAAGTGTCTACAAAGGGTTTTGGATGTTTTCTGATTTAACACCAACTAGTTTTTCAAAGCACGCAATTTTGGTCATAGAAACTTTTTCTAATGAGCTTCATGTTTTCTTATCACAAGAAAGCAAGATATCTTGGATGTGATAAATTTCTCCTTTATCCCATATCAACACCTGAAAGAAATGTAAGATCAATGGGGAACGTTTTTAGAGGAAATGAAATTTCCTCTATGAAACACTTTTTGAGACCAGCCACTACAATTTGCTGAAATTTTTTTAGGTGAATTTGGCCACATATCTCTAAAACAGTTTGTAGGCAACTTTGAGTCTAACACTTATCATATATATGTTTACTAAGAACTAAGTTCTGCTGTCTTTGGTGTAGCATATTTTGATGTAGGTGTACATGAAAATGAACCATCCAGACCCAACATTTTATGGTGTGTGTACTTGGAGGAAAATTGATGGACCCTGCCAGGGCAACTGAAGGTCTCATTGGAGTAAGGGAAAAACAATCCCCTTACCCGGTGGTGGGCTTCAGGGGATTCTCACAGGTTCTATAGAACCATTTGCTAATGAGCACCTGGTTCTGAGAACCGGTTACTAACGGGACATAGAACCTCTTGTTCTAAGAACATAGAACTTGTTGATAATTCAAGTTATTAGGACATAGAACCTGTTGTTAATTTATTTGAATCCTACCACTGCCCTTACCCAGATAGTTCTGTGTAGCTATCCAGGATCACTGCCAGCTAAATAACTGGCAGATTTTTGAGGAGCCAACTGTTGGCCCAGGAGGCCTCTTCCTTCCCTAAGTCTGATCGAGTTTGTTCCACCCGCCTCTCTCTTTAGAAACATCACCTCTTCATCTCCAATTTCCTCTTTGCCACATCTCCCAACCCCTGTGACACCTTACCTATCTGCACCAGCAGCAATTAGGCTGGATGTCAAACTAGCAGGAAGATGCAGGCTGCTCCGCTTGTGCTTACTCCCTAGATGTCATGGAGCAGTTTATGCATGTTTGCGTCACCTACTGGTGCTGAGAGCTGGTGGAGTTTGAAGAAAGGAGTGTGCTGTGATTAGTAACTTCCATTAACTTCAGTATAAATGTACCACATTTACTTGAATCTAATGTGCCATCGAATCTAATGCACATCGTATAATTATACTGAACAGGTTACTTGAATCCAATTAACTATCAAATCTAATGCGCACCCTGATTTTGGAGACTAAATTCAGCCAAAAAGGTGAGCGTGTTGCAGAATAAGACAGTAATTACTTTTTTGATATACAGAATATCAAATGATGCCTTAGAAATGGTGATATATCAGATGAAAGGTTTTGATAACTAATATCTGAACTCTGCATGAACTCAGAAAATTAGTTGTTGCACTTTAAACTAGAAACTTTAAAGTTTAGAAAGGTACTTCCAAAAACTTTCAGAAAGGTACTCCAAAAGTCTAAAGTTTCAGAAAGGTACTTCCAAAAGCTAAAAGTTTGCAAAATGGGAAACAGGACCATATGGTTAGACCTCTTGTCCTAACTGTTTGGAAACTCACATGTGCCTATAAATCCTTGTATTTAGAACTAACAAATTGAATATCTCCTCTGATAATTGATCAAGAGATTTTCCCATCAGATCTGGAGCTTTGCTTTTCTACACAATAAACCCTTGCCTTGAACCACCCAGCCAAATCTGCGTATCAATTTTTGTACCTCCTTCATTCTCAAGCCTTAGATTTGAGTAAATACAGTATTTAACATAAGAGAGAACTGTTTCCCACCCCAAACATTATTGTCTTGGAAAAAAGGACAGGGGAAATGATAATTGAAAGTGTTGCTCATATTTGAGAACTTTCATATGTTTCATATGGCCTTTCAAACCAAGGTGGGTTGAGGAACAAAATAAATAAGAAACAGTAGGTAAGTGGGTTAAATTGGACATTGCTGGATGCACTAACAGCAAAAAAGAAAATTGAAGTTGTGAAATCTGAAGTTGTTCCCAAAGTCACTAGTGACTTTTCCCTTCAATACAGAAGACAATGGAAGATTACTCATTTGCATTTGTGAATGGCTCATCATTGGAACTGCAGATGCAGAGAAGTTTGAGGTGTCCTACTGGGTTTACTGAACAGTAAGAAGCAAAAAGAAAAAAAAACCCCAAACAAAATCTGTACTTTTCAGCATGATTCAGTGGAATTTGATTAAAAGCTATTTCACATCCCACAGTAGACATTGATTAGTTTCATGCTTTGAAAGAAAAAAAAAAATCACAAAGTGCCAGGCAAAACAGAAATAAAAAGGAAATTGCCAGGAACACCATACAATACAACTTGTAGTTAATTTTTAAGGTAGAGTTAAAAGGTCAGAAAGATAAAAAGAATAATGCTGTATGGTGGTATAGGCAATATGTTAGTTCTAGCACTGTACATTAGGATAATGTGAAATAATTGTTTCAGATCATCATCATCATCATCATCATCGCCAGTATTTGTATACCTCCTTTCTTGGTGTTACTTGGAATTTGTTTACCCATTCGTTTACTCAGGGCAGTTCACAGACAGGCTTTTTCTTAACACCAATAACAAAGAAGTTCTAATTTTTCTAGAACCACAGTCTAATCTAGATGGATCTTTCCCAGTCTAGAACAACTTCTGGCCGTGGTTGCTTCCAACACCAACTGACAAACAGCTCCTTCTCTCGCACTGTAGGACAGCAGACATAACTGAGCAGAGAATACTGTAGATAGATAGATAGAAGACATTCACATTCCAGCTATGTTATTTCAGCCACGGAGCTAGTTCTTGCACATGGATATTCTCTTGAGTTGAGACAGATGAGTTCGCTGCTTTAAATGAGGCAGTCTACTTCTTAAAAATGAAAATTTTTCCAAATCAAGAACAGCTTAGTATGGTAAATGCTCAAAAGCGTGTCCGGATACTGATGTTTGAGGGTAGCTAAGCCTATTTCCCCACACTCAAAGTTTAAAATAGCAACCTAACATTCCCTCTAAAGCCTCTCACTGAATGCTGCCCATCCAAACTTCTGGGGGTAGGAAAGACTTAGTCATCCTGATATGAAACTAGAGAAACTAATTAAATCTGTAACATTCAGCATGAAATCTTTAATTACAATTAAATAGGATTTCCTTCCCTTCCTCCCTCCCTAGCCACTTGAGCAAAGGATCACGAAACAGAGCAGAGGAGAACAGGAATTATGCATATTGCTAATGCAGTATGTGTTGCATCCTGCCCTACAAAGCAGCAGGGATTAACTTTCAAATTGTACCCTTTTGCACATTAAACAACTTTCTTGGAGCCAAGCAGAAAGCACTAATACCATCAAGTCCCATCTTGCAGGAAACATTCAGCATGAACCTCTCATCCCATTGTCAGTATACCACATAGAGAATCTCCTTTGGAAACTTGAGTTTCTAACAGTCACTTAATAGCATTTATATTGCTCCGCTGTAAGAGCATCACTAGGATTAAATTAAATGGCCTCTTTACCTTCCTGAATATAAGCGTTCTCTGACCGGAACACAGTATGTTTTTCCCTTTATCACATCTTTGACCTTGGGGAGATGGAGAATTATAATTTCTTGTGCTACTTGAAGATGTCTACTTCTTTCCCAAGGTCAAACCATCTTCCTGATGATTGAGCTGAGGGTCTTTTAATGTGTTTTAACCACATTTTGAGTTTTGCTAACTCATCTGTCAATATAAATAGCTTTTACTCTAAACATTGCCACATCCTGCCTTGTAAGAATGTAAGAACATGAGCTTTGCTGCATCAGATCAAAGGCCCATCCTGTCCAGCTTCCTGTAACTTATCAAATTCTTCAGGACGAGACATCAAGAGACCTGCATGCTGGTGCCCTACCCTGAGCCGGACTGAACCTCTAAAACAGTGATTTTCAACCTTTTTCTTCCCATGGCACACCACTAGTTTTTACCACTGTCAAGTCACACCATGCTCTTCAAATCCCCAAGTTTTCCTATTAATAAATGTCCCTCCCCAAATTCCCAATGCACACCTGAGAACTATTTGCGACTCACCACTGTGCCATGGCACACTGGTTGAAAATCACTGCTCTAAAATAATGAGATTTCATATACATGAGATCACTTCCGGTGTATCCTGACAGATTCTCATTCTAAAAAGTAGGTCTTGGTGCAAAGGTTTGAGGATCACTGAGCTAGAAAAAGTGGCTAACAAAAAAAAAAAATACAGTGATTCAGGATAGGCAAACTCCATTGAAGGCATATATGTCTTTTTAAATATGCTTTAAGCTCAGTGGTACTCAGGCATTTCTGCCCAGGATCCCCTTTCAAACTTAAAAAATCTATCTAGGATTGTCTGTCATACTTACCAGGATATGACATCACTAAGATGCCATCACTAAGATGTCTTCTCAAAAGTAGTCCCATTGTGTTCAATCAGTCTTACTCCAAGGAAAGCCCAGTGCCAGATTCCAAGATGGTGAATCCCACCCTCTCACAACCCTCTGACCAAGTTCACAACTCTGCATGAGGGTCCCAACCCCCACTTCAAGTACCACTGACTTTTTTAGCTTGTGACAAGCACTGAACAAAAGTCCAGTTTTCAGAGAAAGTTTTCATAGCTTTTCTGACAGTGATATTAAGATTTGAAAGTGTTTGCTCTGCAACAGCAAATCAATATCTCCTGCTAAGGAAGTTCATCTTTCAAGCAGGGTCAAACAAACAAGATGGTTTGTGAGAGGTCCTGCTGATATGCTGATTCTTGGCCCAGTTAACTATAGAAAAATATTAGCTGCCAACAATGGAGCTTGCTTATTTTCAATGTGCTGATTTTTTTTCCTAACAGGATCTGCAGAACTCAAACTGAAAATTTAGATTGCTCTTAGGAAGAAAATTACTTCATCCTCTTCATCACTCCCCCTAAAAAAATGATTAAACCATTTCTGCTTAACCCAAAGGTTTCGAAACCTTTGGTTTGAAACCAAAGGTTTCAAAAATCTTCCAGCACAAGAAATATGTAATGTGTATCAAACTGGTAGAATAGGAAGAGGACGCAAGCCAGTTGGCAAGCCATGGACCATTACCAAATTCTAGACAGTATGGAATGGCCAACAGATTACAATATTTGTGATGTCTAATTTAACTGTGTGATAGACTTGAGCCCTGTCACACTTTGTTCCACTTAATCTAATTATTGTTTCATTCTTTGCACCCTTTTCATAAGCAATCCTATGGTCTGAGTAGCAACAATATTCCTATTTATTTGTTAGATGAGATTTATATCCTACCACATTCTTGAGACTCAAGGCAGCTAACAATATATCTTATAACAAAGCAAAGCACCTAAACCAATGATGGGCTTCAGGGGGTTCTCAAAGGTTCTATAGAACCCTTTGCTAATGAGCGCCTGGTTCTGAGAACAGGTTACTAATGGGACATAGAAACTGTTGTTAATTTATTTAAACTAAACTATTATCAAATGAAACAAAAACATCACAAAAGCCACACAACAAAGAAGTGTGAACCAAACTGGAAGCTAAACACAATGCAGAAAAGCACAAAAGAATAAAAAAATTTTCAGAGAGTGGGGGAAAATAGAGGGAGGATACACAATAGAGCTCCTTGAGGAGCAAGTTTCAAAGACAGGAGTCACCAGTTCTAAAGACAGGAACAGTATCTGTGATCTCACCATGGAAAAATCACAAGATGTGCAAAAAAATAGCTATGGCTGCAATCCTAAGGACACTTTCCTGGGAGTGAGACCCATTGAACACAATGGGTTTACTTTTGAGTAGACATGGTTAGGATTGTGCTCTAAGCTAAATTTTAAAAGTAATGAAATTAGCAACCCAAATTCAAAGGGCTGGACCTCATGGTATATATGTTGTGGAAATTAATTTCATACCATAGAATAAAAAATGGGGGCAAATCCTAAGCTGGCTCACCTGTGCTGAGCCCCCCTGGTACCATAAACCTTTAAGCATTTATTGGAGGGGAAGGAAATCTGAACTCAGGCCTGACATGAAAACTGCAATACTAAAGATTCTTTCCTGGGAGTAAGACCCACTGAACACAATGGGACTTACTGTTGCGTAGACATGGTTAGGATTGTGCTGTATGGGCAAAATCCAGAGTAACTACGGAGAGTCCTTGCTCTGGTGTAAGAACAATTTACTCTGGATTGCAATATGAATTTCCCATAGGTTTTCACTTGGAGGTGTAGTAACTATGGGTGCACATAATGTCTTTTACGTGCTCCCGTAGTTACTCTGGATTTGGGGGTATGTCTCAATTCTGTGTTGGCAAATTGAGAAGCTCTTTTATGGATCTTGGGGGATTCACTGGGAAAAGAGCCCTTCCCCTTTTGGTAGTTTCCAGTGAAATTACTGCTAAAGATTTTTGGAGGCTTCCCTCTACTTGCTGGATGCACCAACAGCAACTTTGGTGCTTTTTTTCCAGCAGGCTCTAGGATGCTTAGGATTGGGATACCCAAGGAGATCTAATGTCATGAAAATCTGACCCTTCTATTTCTCATGAGTTCTAACTTAAGGGTGCTTTGACAAAGTAAGTCTGCCCCTCCCCAAAAATAGATTGCCATGCATATTTAGACTTACCCTACAATCCAGAGTAACTACGGGAGCCCGTAAGAGACTTTATGTGTATCCATAGTTGCTGCACTACCTAGTGAAAACCTATGGGAAATTCATATTGCAATCCAGAGCAAATTGTTCTTACACCGGAGTAAGGACTCCACGTAGTTACTCTGGATTGCGCCCTTAGAAGTGACCATATGACCGGATTTTTCCAGATTTATCCTCCTTTTTAGCCTTCTGTCCTCTAAAAGGGCTTTATTGTCCTCCATTTTGGTTTCATTTTGGAATTTGTGATGGTGTGCAGTCCCCCTTAATGACATGTGTCATTGGATTCATATTGAAGAGTAGAATCCAATGCAAAAATCGGTTTTGAAATATCTCCTTCTTATCAAAGATTATGGCCAAAAAGCTAAAAATAAAAAAATATGCATTACGCTGTATGGGAAAGTGAAAGTGCCCAATATCTCAGCTTTACTCGTGAGTAGGCAAATGTGCCATTGTCCGCAAGAAAGGCCAGGCTGAGAGGAAACCAAGACCTTGTCCTCCGTTTTGGGTTCAGGCATCTGGTCTCACTGGAACATAGAGGAATACTACCTAATAGGGTCAGGCATCACAACAGAAGAAGGCAACTATATTAATTTGGAAACTGCTTTCACAAGCCTCACAAATTTAACTTCTGGGTTTCCACAACCAGAGGGACTGTGATATCTTTACAAGAGAAAACTCAGTGTTAACTCCAGCAAACCAAGGACTAAATGAGATGTGAGACTACACTTGTATCTGTTGACAGAAGATGTCATGACATTTTATATTTCCCAAGCTGTACTCCACATCATTTGCTGCTGCTGTCATGGGTTGAGGGAAAATGGAACATTTTGATGTTCAGTCACAGAAAAGTTCTGTTTGCAGGAGCAGATGTTTCACAGGCAGCCACAGGTCTACTCCAGCATCTGGTATAACACTGAGCTTATTCTGAAATCTATGCTTCTTCTTTGTTAAATTTCTTCGGGAAAAATTATTTTATAGCATTTTTTCCATTACTATCCCAAAATATTTGCCATTGGTTATAATGTGTTTTGTACCTGTTATGGAAATGCATTTTTGTGCTTCTTTAGCAACAGGGACTATTGCTGTAGTCCTAAAATGCAGTTCGGCCCAGGATGACCATATGGTCCATACAGTGACCATATGGTCACCCTCAAAATGTAGGACCAGAGTCCCAAAAAACCCAGATTTTCCATTGAAAATCTGGACATTTGGAGGAACTTGTCCTACATTTTGAAAATATAGGATGTCCTACATTTTGTCAAACCACTTTGTCACAGAACTTTGTCAAAAGGTCTTACCTTTTGGGCTCTCTGGGCTTGCGGGGGGTTGTGTCATGCTTTGGGCCACATTAAAGGCTGCTCAGAGCACTCGCAACCAAGTGCGGCCGTCTGAGCAGCCAGCATGTGAATGAGAGGCTGTGCGCACGCACAGCCCCTTTATCTCTGTCAGGAGTTTTTTTTTTAAAGTAGAGACTGTGTGCATGCGCATAGCTTCTATCCCTGTTGGGTTTTTTTTAAAAGAGAGGCTGTGCACATGCGCACAGCGTCTCTATCCTTCAGCATCAGACCAAACCGTCTGATTCAAGAGAGTGCTCTGCGGGGTCCTGTGCAGAGCGCTCTGCTTTAAGCTGCCTCCGCAGCTGCCTGAGGAGAAGGAAAGTCCCTCGCGTCCTCCCTCTTGGTGCAAGCTCTCCTCTCCTCGCTGCAAGCTTGGCTGCCTCCATTGTTCCTGCGCATGCTCACAGCCTCTCCTTTAAAAAAACAGGCCAGACAGGAAGCCAAATTCTGGACCCGTCCGGGGTTTGCGGGCGTCTGGACACCCTGGTTGGGCCAGACTATCTGGCATTGGGCCAGCCTAATGCCAAATAGGCCAGCCTTGTTGCACCAGAAAAGGGCCTGTGCCGGCACAAGAAAAAATTGTAAATCTAGGCTGGCCTAAGTGCATCCCCTATGTGTCAAACTCAGGATATGGCCCAACTCCAACAGCCCACTCCAGCAGACAATCCCCTCACACCCACCCTACTCTACAGGGACTGTAGTACTACAGATACATTATATGTACTGTAGTGTTTCCATGAAACATATGACAACAACGGATGTGGGCTTGTCTTTGTCCTGCCCCCCCCCCCATTTATCTGGGGCACCCTCCATTTTGCGGGACGGTGTTCCTTTTGCAGTTATGGTATCTGGTTCCCCAGGCAGCCACGTCCTTTCCATCATGCTGCATCTGTGACTGGATGCCAGGGACTCCTGGGGTTCCTCATATGGCAGATAGGGTGAAGGCACCATAGCTGTTCCTTGTTCAATGTGATCTGAGACAGGTCTCCTCAAGTGCAAGCCCTCCCCAGGTGCCAGTTACTTCGTCCTCAACAGCAGTTAGGCCAGCCTAGATGCTTCCTAGCTTTGTGGATTTGGCCTAATTGTCAGCTCTGGATATGGCCTACTTTAGGCTGCTAGACCATTCTCTCTGGCATAGATTAGGATTGCTCTGTATAACTATAAAACAGATGAATGTCTGAAATGTGGAAACTATACTGTGAATAATTTTTCCAATACTTTAATTCTTCTTTCTGTTGGATTCTTTATTTCTTACAGCCATTGGAATATGAAGAATTATTTTTACCATGTAAATAAAATAGAGAGTCAGACTTTCAAAAACAATATTGAATACTCCAGCAGTTTAAATATGGAATAAATTTTAAATACTTATTTAAAGAGAGACAACGTTTCTTTATTTTTTTAAATAAACTTTTACACATTACATTTTTATAATCCAGAAATGTGAATAGCTTCCAAGAATTCATGAGTATACATAGCTTCATGACTCCTAATGTAGTTCCTGGCTTTTGAATGCCTTCAATACTTGTATCAAGAATGTCTTAAATTCAAGTATCAAATATTCATAGTGTTATTTCAAAACCTAAGTTGAGCAGCTGGAATATGGAAACATCATTCCTATTTATTATTGTTTTTATTAACATTCCATAATCTGCCAGGTTTGCCTGCTGATCATCTCCTTCTCCTCCTCTTCTTGAACCACTTTGGGAATATAGTTGGGAAATGTTTTACAAAATTTCGACTAACTTCTCAGCCAACGTTCAGCAACCCACTATGTTCAGTGGGGATGACACTGCTAATCAAGCTTGATCATGCTCAAATGGGACATTTGAAGCCCAGTGTGCCATTTGTGAAGCCCTGTGTGCCATTTTTCAAAGAGAAAAAGATGTGGAACTCCCTATTTTAGGACATTAGGGATTAGGGAATTAGGGACATTGTTCTTTTCTAAAAGGTGGTCAGGTCAGAGTTTTGGAACTATTGGATGTAGTTTCCTTTCCAAGGAGCCCAAATTGATGAGTCCAGGCAGCCCAATCCTAACCATCTCTAGTGCCCAGGGATACAGTGGCATAAAAAGTCAACTATTGCATCCAATGGGGCCAGGAAAATTAACACCTGGTGATAAACCCAGACAGCCACAATGGGTTTTCACAGATCTGTCCCCTTCCCACCTTCCCACACTCTGAAGTATCATGCCACTGGTGAAACCTACTGCCAGGAGCCCTCACCACGTGTCCTTCAGGCCATAGCCCTTCACTGACTGAGGACAGCATTGGGTGTCCCTTATGGTACTTTTTGCAACAGTCAGGTCACACAGCTGCATTCTAACCCACCCATCTTATATCCATCTTTCTTTCAAGGACACAAGAAAATACCAATTTTCCTCCCAGATCACTTTCCCTACCCATTAGGGGAAAACATAAGAGAGTATTCAACATGTTCCCACATCCCTGTGCCATAACCCTTGCTGCTTTCTTGGCAGTCACAATGGCCACTGCCCTTTGATACTGCCCAAGGACACCTAGTTCCCAGCAGACACAGACTGGTTTTCTTAAACTAAATAATTCCTCAACTACCGTTTTATGCCTTTTCCACCATGTATCAGCAAAACATGGTTATCTAGCTCCATTAGAAATTTGCCTTATTCAGAACTGCTTATCAAGAAAGTCACTGAAGAGAATGCAGATCAATTTCCTTCCACTTCCAGTATTTAAAGAGGAGTTTTGCCTGACTGATCAACCATTTTTTTACATGCTTCTCTTATCTCTCCTCAGTCCCCTTACCACATTTCCTCTTCTCCACCTGGGCTTAGCAAATACATCGCAAATTTCTGGCTCAGCTGTTTCACCTAGGTAGTATTTCCTGTGGGTTTTCTGCCTAGTAGCTGTTAACCTTGCTGATGTGCATCGTTGTAATTTATGGAGGCATTTCGACACCTGTTTCTTATAATTTTTTTCATTACCTTGCTCAAATGTTCATTTCTTATTACATTCCTGTGTCTCTTATAGCACAATCCAGAGTAACTACGGGAGCTCTTGTGCTGACGTAAGAAAAATTTAATGTGCCATGAGATGAAAAAGTTTGAAAATTGCTGCCCTAGAAGCTGCTATCGTGCCCCATTAATGCCTCTTGCCATTAACAATAGTGGCCCAGCAGTGCCAACAACAATCCAGCTTTTGTGCAGTCTTAAAGATCTTGAGCTGTAGGAATGCTAGTAAAGTTAAGCTGACTTAAGTTAATAATGTGCTGCCACTTAAAGAGGAATGGCAGCCAGAAACAGGGCCTTCTTGGTGGTGGCACCCACTTTGTGGAACTCTGTTCCCACTGAGTTAAGAAACTGTTCTTCTGTCAATGCCTAAAAATTGTTTTATTTTAGACAGGCTTATGATAGCTTTTCTTAAATAAGGTTATTTTATTGCTAACTGCCTTTTTAAAACTTGGGTTTTTAAAATATAGTTTTAATTGTATTTATTGTTTTTATATAGTTTAAATTGTGTTTTATTGTTTTTAGCTGCCTTGAGTTTCCTTTCTCAATGTAAAAAGGTGGGATATAAATTGAATATATAAATATAATACTTTTGCAAACACTGCTGTATATAAAACTCAAATTACTTCCTCACTTGGGTTGCTGTACAAATATTGAAATTGGAATCGGCATCCCACTCCCATGCTACAGTTTGTTTTGTGTGATCCATAAAATAATGATCCATTTATTTTCCAAAATGCCAAATTGTGTCCTCTTGGGATATGTGTGCAATACCAGTGTGCAGTAAAGTGCTGAATAGAATTGGCAAAAAATACTGTACATTTAACCATGAAAAAGTAGGAGTACATGTTATAGGCTGCTGCAAAGATCAGCACTACTTAATATCTGAAGCTGAAGTCCAATCTTAAATAAGTCAAAGACCTCTCAGAACCAAAGATTAGTAGAAAGAGCTCCTACTGAATTCTCTGGACACAGTGTGTCATGTTTAATATTAGCTCTGGCACTCACTCCATTATGAAGTAGGCCAGTTTGATCTGGACTAACACAATAAAGGTAAAAGGAGATTAACGCTATTGTGAACCCGTGGCCATATTTTATTATCAATGTTTAATAAATGTTTAATAAAAGAGCAGGTTGATAAGAAGTCTAGACTTCTATAATTTTTACTCTTCCAAGGGAAGGCTTTAAGGACACGCAAAAGAGATTTTTTGGAGGAGACAACTCTAAAAAGTGCAGACTCAGAAGATAGTTAACATTTTCAAAGAAGTGCCAACAATTCTTCAATCCAACAATAAATTCCCTATTGTCTCAAACCATTTGAGAATATTGGCTTTCTTCAGCAATATTCTTTGCTCAATAACATATAACAATAACAATGTTGTGCAGTGCAATCCTAACTTGAGCTGGAACAGGTTACTCCTACCGAAGTAGCTAAGCCAGTTCAGGAGGTGGAAGTGGGTGTGTGGAAAGTGGAATAGGGTGCAGTAAAACTGTGCAGGGAAGGGAAAGGCATTGATATGGAAGGCTGCAAGAGTTGGATCTGGCAGCCAAGGCACTGGCTAGATCCTATCCCCTTTTGTAGCAACCTTTCAGTATATGCACTTTCACCAGTCAAGTTGGTGTAAGTTCAAGAAGACCATTGTAGTTTAGGAGGTTTATAAAAGGACAATAGATTTGTTTGTTTGTCTGTTTATACCCCGACTTTCTCTGCTATGTGGACCCAAGGTGGCTACAGCATACTAAAAACAATTTAATACATAATACTCATATATACAAAAATTTAAAAACATGTAAAAATTAAAAACAATAATTAAAACCTACCTGCATCAATTAAAAGCCCTAGTAAATAGGAAAATCTTCAGGCCCCACCAAAAAACCCATAGGGAGGCAGCTTTCTTTACTCAACTCCCAGGGGAAGGGAGTTCCAGAGTCAGGGTGCATCTACCAAGAAGGCCCTGCCTCTGGCTGCCACGCATTTCACTTCCCTCGGTGATGGCATAGTCAACAAGTCCCCCTCAGATGACCATAGGTGACAGGTTGGATTCTATGGGAGAAGGCGGTCCCCCAAATACCCAGGCCCGAACCATATTTTAAGTCCCATTTGGTGCTGCTATACCAGCAAAGGGAAGGGGAAGGATAGGATTGATGCATTAAGCTTGAATCTGTCACTGAGCTTAGGTCGACTAAAACTTGTGTTGTTTAAATTGTGGATAGGCTGTTTTAATTGGGATAGGGAAGATAGTTAAGAATACACTTGTTTATTTTGCAACTATTATGGGCACTTCTGAGTTTTGCCACTCTTGCTACAGAAAACAAGTGAATAAAAATATTTTTAAAAACTTACCTGTGTTTAGTGGCAGCAGTGACCATTTATGGCTTCACAGATGCATTTACCATGGAGGAAGGTGAACTCCACCGTGGTAAATGCCTAGTAGGATTGAACTGTCAGTCTGATTATACCAAATGTAAGGACATTTGACTGGGGAAAGGAAGTTTGGCTTAAAATTTTAGGGGTGGGAGAAGGGGAATTAAATACCAAACACACATTTCAGATTTAGTACATGTGCCATAAGGTCAGAAAAAGTACAGGCAGGGCACACCGTGGGATACAAGGGTGGTGGTGGATGACATGGAAAAAAAACCATATACACTTCAGGGTATACACACTTGTAACCAACAAAAAAATGTGAACTAGCAGTTTTGATGGCCAGGGTCCAGAATTAATTTTCCACTTTTGTACTGGCTGTACAGCTCATGTGCAGAGCTCCCTCTCTTAACTATTCAAGCCTTTACAAATCTTCTCAAATAGAATTTTAATGCACAGTAAAAGTTTGTATTGAAAGTAACGAGGATTGAGCATGTTTTGCAAGACAAGTAAACATTTCTAATAATTTTGACTTGATATACAAGCAATTTCTTGATAAACAAGTGAAAAATTTGGATACGACCAGCTTTGTCGCTCTGCCAGGACCTGCTCAGCCTCTCTTGAGAAACCAGCCTATGCATATCTACTCTGAATTAAGCCTATTACAATCGACAAGGTTCACTCCTATGTAAGGGGGGCCATGGAAAGGAGTCTGAGAGACCTAGCGTTGGATGTCTACTCTAAAGGTAGCCCTATTATAATCAGTGGGGATCACTCCTATGTAAGGAGGGCCTAGGAGGCATAGCCTTGACTGTCTACTCTAAAGTAAGGGGGAGGATTGCAGCCTGAGAAAATTGAGAGACATAAAGCCCAGTCCTAACCATGTCTACTCAAAAATAAGCCCCATTATGTTTCATGGGTCTTACTTCCAGGAAAGTGTCTTTAGGTTTGCAGCATTAGTACAAGTTAATTTGTTTTATTTTTCTTTATATTTTGTAATTTCTTTCTTATTTTGTGTTATATTTCAGTGTTATAGACTGTAATCATTTTTATATGTGAATATTTTTGGGTTTTGGAATGAATTTTCTGAATTTCCATTATTTCATACTGGAAAATTTACTTTCATATACAAGTATTTTTGATAATAAACATGCTTCTGGAACAAATTGTGCTTGTTAACCAAGGTGCCATTATACACTGAAAGGCTGGAGAACTACTTATGGAGAAGGAACTGTAGACACTGAGCATTCAG
Source organism: Cryptoblepharus egeriae (assembly GCA_030015325.1). Lineage (NCBI taxonomy): Eukaryota > Metazoa > Chordata > Lepidosauria > Squamata > Scincidae > Cryptoblepharus > Cryptoblepharus egeriae. Next base: position 53,172,516 of record JAREYC010000007.1, on the reverse strand, counting down.
TGTCCTTCCTAAAATTTGAACACCAATTCATGGGTTGTTAATTTGACCCTGGGGAAACCAGTGTCTGTCTTTGCAACCTGCTTCCAGGACAGGTGCATTTATTTTCCACCCCAATTAGGTGTGCACATGTCTTAAATTCAAACACTCCTAACAACCACTCTGTTTTGAATAGTATGTCTACTAGTTGTCAGCTTTTATTTCCTTAACTTTATTTGATGTGACATATGTATACAGTAGTTCACATCATTTGGCCAGCTTGTGTACCTGGATATAGGATGTGTTTCTCATATAACAAGTCTCAACAGCAACAATTCCGTTCCAAGATCTCCATCATCTCATCAGTCCTCAAACCTCAGTACAAAAAGGAGGGTGAGATGGCTGCAAATGGCTGCAGAGATGATGGTTGCTCAAGCCAGGCCCTTGAAAGACACCATTCTGCCATAGTCCCTTTGTCTGGCTTCACCCATCCCTGGCTTTCTCTTTAATCTGCCCAATAAATAGAGTTTTACAGGCAGCCCAGTGGGTTCCTGCCAAAATGTGTTTATACCATACAAACCTTCAGAGAATAGAAAGGAAGGATCTGACCCAGCCATTGGGGTTTTCTCCCAAACTGAGGTCCCTGAGCTAGTTCCAGGGAAGACATGCAAAGTCCCTTAGAAAGACTGGATATGATGTCATCAGTGACACCTTGTTCTGAGATCTGGGAAATATGGGGTTAATACTAGGGCCTTAGAGTACAGGGAATGTGTTTCAGAGCTGTAGCCACTTGAAGGCATCATGAACTTTAAGTTGTGGTAGGCTTCAGGGTTTCTCACAGGTTTTATAGAAACTTTGCTAATGAGCACCTGGTTCTGAGAAACAGTTACTAATGGGACATAGAACTTGTTGTTAATTTAGGTTATTAGGACATAGAACCTGTTGTTAATTTATTTGAATCCCACCACTGCCCTCAAGGATTACCTTTACCAACCAATCAAGCCTCAGTGGCTATGAAGGTGATCTGGTCCTAGAAGGTGATCTTCACTCTCAAGAAGCAAATAATTTAATCTTGATGCACATGGTCTAAATTCCTTGCTTAGTCTAGTGTTATTGTCAGTTTCATGACCCACCAGATGTTGGATTGTGACCCAGTTGTGGCCACCCAGTTTGGGAATCACAAATCCAAGCTTAGAAAGGGAATTTGGCAAAGCAACCACTAAAGAGCAATGCATAACAATTGGCGGGGTGAGACAGTGGAGGCAACTTCAGAATCATATCAAAAAGTGAGGAGTTTAGAGTAATATCTGCAACTCTGTGCTTCCTCAATAGCCTTCTAGGATGTTGCAATTCACACTGCTGCTTAATCAAGGGATGGATCCTACCTGTATGGGCTCTCAGCCCTTGCCCTGCAAGGTCACACCTATCAGAAAGAGCCCGGGATTACAGGAGGCCCCCACTTTCTGATAGTTCATTTTTTGATGGTTCTGCTCTTTCAACACCTTTCACTTATACCCAGAATTCATTCATTCAGCACCCACTTTACTCTTTCAACCTCTCCCTGCTGGTCTAAAGGCTAAAATTTTCTTCCCTATGTTGATTTGCTTGCGACATTGTGATCAAACTGTTTTTGGCATTTCCTTTCAACTTTGTTCAGTAAATATAGCAGGCCTCCGTCAGTCTTGAAAGACTATGGTATCGTGCTTGGCACTGCATACGCTTTATGTGAAGCACGAAAGCCCGGGTTAGATTGTTATGGAGGATAAGCTGTTACCCAAGCAGCAAATCCCCCCTCTCCATGCCACTGAATTAGTCCAATGGAAAGGCAGAGCCGATACGATTGGATCCAGCTGGCATCACAGAGCTGGGCTAAGGACAGGAGCTCACCCTGTCTTGTGGGGCCAACCCGGGTCTCGAATCCTGGTCTGTTGGTTAACAGGCACAGTGTTTTAACCACAGCCATCATTCAAATACATAAGATATTCATTGCCTACACATGCCTTTGTTCATTTTAGTATAATTTTGCAATGTATTTTGCTATGTATTAATAATATGTGTTACTTAGGCTTTTGCACATGATATTTATGTCTTTTGTGGTGGCCATTTTGCATTTGCAAGCTGAGAAAGACTGGGTTCAACTTTTGGGTGGTGATCCAGTCCGAAACCATCCAGTAAGTGGGGGATGCCAGTATATAGAATAGAGAAAATGGTGAGGTGAAGAGGCTCTCTCGAGTAAGAAAAAGGAAGATAATATTTAGCATCACAGACTCATTCAGAAGAAATGAATGGAGGAAAGATCTATATTTTGATTCTGAGTTTGAGTTTCTCTCTCAGGCACAAAAGATTCACTAAAGTCATTGATTATGCTTTAGGCCATGGCGGCATACTCATTAATATAAACTAATGTACTGTGAGCTTGCATTGGGGCATTATGAGTGACTGCTTTATCCTAATAATTGTCATCAAATATGCAATTTATGCTGTTTGTTTGGAAATGTAATGCTTTTGGCACTGGAGGAAAAAAAATTGGGTCACCGCTCATCTTAAATTCAAAAATGTGGTGAACAGATATTTCAAAGCCCTCAGCAATGACTATGGAGATGAGAATGTTCAAAATGCAGCAAGCTCACCATTATGCAAAACCAGGGGAGACACACCGAGAAACTTCACCAGAAATATATGATTTTACACAACATTTTAAACTGGCACTTTATCATTCGCCACACATTGCTGAGCTGGTGGGACAATGTTTGCTTTTAAAAACATGACGTTTCACCGATAGTCAAAAGGATGTTTTTGTAAATAGTTGGCACAGGCTCCTGCAACCCAGAGACAAAGAGAAGAGCACATGTTCTGTGTGTGTGTGTGTGTGTGAGAGAGAGAGAGAGAGAGAGAGAGAGAGAGAGAACAAACAGGAGATGTCAGTGAAGGCTTTGATCCGAAGCATATTCACACAGAAGTTGGACATTATCAATCATTTCTGTGTCAACGTGTGTGTAAGTATGGTCTGATTCATTTGTTCTCACACCACGTCTGTGCTGATGGAGATGGCTGCCAACAACCCCTACTCAAAGATTCATTCTCCATACTGGGGGAAAAAGTAAAAGTTTTTTGCCATTTTTAAAATGGAGATGAAACTGCTGTGAATCCAGATTGCACTCGTGAAGCAGTTCCTATTTGCTAAGTTAAACACAGAGAAATAATTCCTGGTTTCCCTGAAAGCTTAACATGCCCACCATCTTCTATCCATATGACATTGGAGAAGGAAGACAGGAATAGCTGATAAATTTATTGAAACGTATGGTGGCGCAAGTGGTAAAGGCGCTGTGCCTGTTAACCAGAAGGCCAGGGTTCGATTCCCGTGTCGGCCCCACAAGACAGGGTGAGCTCCTGTCCTTAGCCCAGCTCTGCGACGCCAGCTGGATCCAATCGTATTGGCTCTGCCTTTCCATTGGACTAATTCAGTGGCGTGGAGAGGGGGGATTTGCTGCTTGGGTAACAGCCTATCCTCCATAACAATCCAATCCAGGCTTTCGTGCTTCGCATGCAGCGTATGCAGCGCCGAGCACGATACCATAGTCTTTCAAAACTGACAGAGGCCTTCTATTGCAGTTGGAGACCACTAGGTGTTTATTTCTGCAGAGTCCTTCAGTTTTGTATCACATTTTGTTTTCTGCACAGTTCAGTGGCCACTCTAGCAAGAGATGTGCCCCATATTGAGCATTTATCGACCCGTGGAGATTAAGGTGTCAAAACTCCAGGGCTTCAATAGAGGCAGTCAAAAGATCTCTCTCTCTCTCTCTCTCTCTCTCTCTCTCTCTCTCTCTCTCTCTCTCTGTGTGTGTGTGTGTGTGTGTGTGTGTGTGTGTGTAACTCTAGGCATGTCTACTGACTAGGAAGTTTTATCCAGTTCAATCAGAGTTGGAATGCAACCAGCCAGTTCCACCAGTGCAGAGATCCCATAGGATTGGGCTATTTGTAATATTGTCTAGATTGCAGATTCATTGCCAGCACCAAAGTTTTTCATAAACAGAAACAAATATTCTGGGATCATACCAAAGAAAAAGTCTAACAAATATACCAGCTGTGTACGGACCAGAGTGTTCCACAACTATGCCAATGATGAGCAAATTATATTAATTAAATGTAAATGAAAATATTAAAGCAGGCTGCTGCCCTAATGTTTCCAAATGTCATCCTCAGTTTTCAGAAATTCAAAGGAACCCTTCAAAATGCAAACTGCATCCAGTGCTCATGTTTTCTTGTGTGCTGGGTCACTATCTTAGCTGGAAGCCCAGTTTCGCCCTGAAATTATGCATATCTAAGTGACTTGGAATGCTCAGAGTTTAGGGAAATGCCCTTTGCACATGCCCAAAGACATTTTTTTTAATTTTCACTTCACCAATCCGGTATTACAACAGCCTAGGTACTGAGATCAATTTCTGGAACAAAGCGTAAGAATCAGCTATGGTGACTGCAACCAAATCAATTCTTAAAATGTTCAGATGCTGCAGATAAAGTAAACTGTAGTGGGCTCAGCAATGGTGCTTGGCTCTCTAGGGCTTTGAGCTGCATGGCTACTTAGACTAAAAAGCATGCTGATTACAGGGTATTCTGGGGCACAATCTGTTGGATCAATGCAGAATAAGATCCCAGCAGTATGGCTTCTATGAACAGATGACTGGAGGTTCCTTATGGAAACAAAACCGCCTATTTGTTCTTTTGCAATTTCAGTTGCTATTTCAGTGACACTCTGTAAACCAGTGTTTTTCAACCTTTTACATCTTATGGCAAACCATCAGTTGTTTTTACCACTGACAAGGCACGGCATGCTATTCAAATCCCTAAGTTTTCCTATTAATAAATATCTCTCCCCAAAGTCCCGCAGCATACGTGACGACTATTCACAGCACACCAGTGTGTGCCGCAGCACACTGGTTGAAAATCACTGCTGTAAATACTCAATCCATTCAATTTAATACTGTCAACCCATTCAATTTCACTGCTTGTGATACTATCTGTGGCCTAGAGAGGGTTGCCAACTTTGGCTGAAACTAGGCTTGGAGATTTCTTTTTCCACCATAGTTCAGTTTTCTCAAAGTCCAGCAATGAAATGCAACCTCATCTGAAAATGAGCAGTAGTGGCGTAGTGGCAGTAGTGAAAGCAGGACGACTTGGGCAAACCACAGAGTTCTGCACCAGATGCAGAGCCTTCTAGGTGATCTTCCATGAAAGCATCTCCCTGGTACAAGGCTCTGTTAAATCCAGTGCATCAGCAGGTGAATGGGTATGGTGGTGGGGGAACCTTAACCTTCCAGCCTGAACAACCTGCTGAGATGCTGGGGAACCATGCAGTTATACACCAGAAGTTGCCCACATGCCATTGCTTGGAGACTTGCTCTGGTTGGATGTGGGGGTGGAAGAATCAGAAACTACTAGAATTCTTTCCCTACTCCAGTGGTACTTGGGCATTTCAGTCCAGGACTCCCTTTCAAACTAAAAAATCTGTCCAGGACCCGCATCAAGCTTACCAGGATGTGATGCCAGAGCTCTTCCATATCTATTCAGAAGTAAGTCACACTGTGTTCAATGAATCTTTCTCCCAGGAAAGCCCAGTGCCAGATTCCAAGATGGCAGATTCCACCCTCTTGCGACATCCCTGACCCAAGGTCATGCCCCCCAGGGGGTCCTGACCCGTACATTGAGTACCACAGCCATAGTCTCCCCATTCCCCAGTCCTTTCATTGGTTGCACCAAATACATTCTTAACACCTTCCTGGGCTGGCACACACTTAATTTCTCTGGGTACTGTTCTGACACCATTAATTTTGTTAATTAAAATTTATTCAACTTGATCTGAAGCACAGTTTATTACAGCCCTTCACATCTTGGCCAATATTCAATTGACACATGATCTGGCAATGTAACTTTCCATTTGGAAAGTCTTCAAGATGGGTCTAGTTTATTTTTATTTTTTAAAAAGTCTCTTTATTGTATCTGTTCTCATTGGCTTTGACAGATACACAAAACCTGCATAATTTTGTTGAGTAAGAGCAGGAAGTAGAAGAGCATGAGGAAGAGCAGTAAGGGTGCAATCCTAACCATGTCTATTCAAAAGTAAGCCCCATTGTATTCAATGGGTCTTTCTTCCAGGAAAGTGTCTTTAGGATTACAGCCTCTGTTAGATTTGCCGTATGTTTATATGATGGATTCACCCAACATTGGTAGAAAAAAAGTTGCACTAAATCTGAGGGTTTATAATGGTTTAATTGATAAAGCAATTGCAAGATTAATAGCGGGAGGATTTGTGATGAGTAAGTTTTCTTAGGCTATTTTGAATAGGCTAATTTGTTTGGATAGTGATTCACCATCCAATGCTCCGTGGCTACAGCAGTGGTTTAGAACATACTGCCATAGCGTGGCCACTGCAAAAGTTCCAGAATATGCTTTGCAAAGGATGGGCAGCAACAAACACCTCTGTGAAGGCTTGTGCATGTGCATGATGTTCTCTCCTGGTGACGGAAAGGAACCAAGTGCCAGTGATAACCAAAATTCCCCTACAGGATATTTGGATGCCACATTGGCACTGCTGCACAAGAAGTTCGAATTAGGCTGGCCCAGACATAACTGGATCAGGAAGGCCATGGAACAGAAGAGAAGCTCTCTTGATTTTATTTTTTCAGAGGAAAAGATGGAATATTTATAATTTAACAGATTAATGGATTGACTAATTCAGTAATCAGCATAGCTTAGGGCAACAACTCAGGTCACTATTAAACAGCTCAATATGGATGAAAAGATGGCTTGTTCTTTTTACATGGCATGCAGCCATGCAAACAAATAACCATACAAATGTTACATGGTAAATGAGAACTGCACATTTTGTGAGATTGCCTTGAGCCTTCATATTGCCTTAGGAACATGCATCAAAACCAAATCTTCAGTTAGGACTTTTTCACAAGAAAGTTGGCCAGCATCTTCTGCTGTTCTTCACCCCCAGTAAACCCAGTAAACTGGAGGCACAGTTGACAGCCATTCATAGCTACATTACAATTAGTTATCAGTGTAATGGAGTGTACCTAGGTATGAGCATGACCACTTTCAGGGACATGAAACAAACTGGCATGTGCTTGACCAGGTTTCACATCTGACCCCTGCTGCTAAGTTTAAGAGTATTCCATCTATATATAAAACTGAAAAGTCACTGACTGATTCACTAACTGACTTATCAACGCCCACCCAAAACCACCAGACCTAGAAACATGAAATTTGGGGAAGGTCTTCCTTCCATGATGTGGGACCCACTAAGAACCAATTTTTGGAAATTCAAACCAGAAGGGGGTGAAAAGGGGGTGCAACACATTTTTATTCCAATACTTTACATTCAAGAATTGCCCCAACCTCTGGGCATAGAAGCAAGAAATTTGGGGAGGGTATTCCTTCCATGATATGAGCAACCACTAAGAACTGATCTTTAGAAATTTAACCTCTGAGGGGGCATAAAAGGGTGCAACATGTGTTTGTCCTACACATAACATTGAAGACTGATTGATCAACACCCAGCCCCAACCCAAAAAAGCAGCATCTGACTAAATTCCCTCTTCTATGCGATGATTAAAAGCACTCTGTCCTCCATTCTATATGGTCACCCTGTATGCAGTGGGCAGAGACAAGGCATCTGAATCCACCCTATCTGGTTTTATTTTCCCCACCTATATTCTCATAGGTTTTTGGTAGAAAGGAACACTGAATGAGTGGAGATCAAAAGTGTGGTCCAGAGTATATGAACCCATTCCTTCAACATGATCTGTAGCTCTGGATTTGAACCAGCCTTATACAGTAACATAGTTAGAAAGGGTGCAGAGCACTAAGTTTTGCAGGGATCCTCACCACACTGTGCAAGTGGCTTCTCCCCCTCAAAGTTATATTGGGCAAATGCCTCATTATGTTCCTACCACCCAGAATGGCTCGAAAGGGGCTGCTTGCAAAGTAGTGAAGATTCCCACAAAATGTACTGCCCTCTATCTAGTTAAGATAATGGGGTTATGAAAAGGGTTACCAAGTTGTCCATTTAAAACAAAAACAAAACCCAGGTTTTATCCATATTGTCAAATTCTAAATTAAGGCACTGTTTTATTTTGTGTTTTTTTAAGAAAATATTTAATTACTTACAGCTGTAGAAAATACACTTTACCTCTTATTCAGCATGACTATTCAGCTCTCCAAGCAGTACTGCATTTGATTGTTCAGTTCGCCTATAAAGGCATTACTTTCCTGCTGAGTGGGATGGTACACTTGAAAGTGCTTTTGGTTCTATTGATTTCTAAGTTAGGCCAGCTTGTTGTTTGATCTTTTTGTTTAGCATAATTGATTTTCTTCCCATTACAACTTCTCATTCTAAACTTGCTCGGTGCTCTTAACTACTGTCTAATATTTGCATTGTTAACTTGGGCATTTTTGGTATACAGTAAAACCTTGGATTGAGAGTGTTTGCAAGACAAGCAAACATTTCTAATAAACTTTGACTTGATATACAAGCGATGTCTTGATAAACAAAAAAAAGTCCTGGCCAGGATATGGCCTGTTTCAACACTCCGCCAGGATCTGCTCAGTCTCTCCTGAGAGACCAACCTAGACATGTCTTCTCTGAAGTAAGCCTATTAAAGTCAATAGGACTCACTCCTTTTTAATGGGGGCCATGGAAAGGAGCCTAAGAGACCTAGCCATGCATGTCCACTCCAAAGTGGGCCCTATTATAATCAGTGGGCTCACTCTTGTGTAAGGGGGCAGATTCCAGCCTGAGAGACCTGAGCTTAATTTGTTTTATTTTTCCTTTTATTTTGTATTTTCTTTATTATTTTGTATTATATGAAGTATTATAATAATTTTTATGTGAATATATTTGGGTTGTGGAACAAATCGTCTGAGTTTCCATTATTTCTTATGGGAAATTTGCTTTAATATACAAGCGTTTTGGATAACAAGCATGCTTCTAGTACAAATTATGCTCATAAACCAAGGTACCACTGTATTTAACTTGAGGTGAATTGTGGGGCCAACAGCAAAAAGCATTACTGCCCTCATGGGAGTGGGAATGACCACACATGCCTTCTCCTATGGGGTGGGCCAGTTTACTATCCCCAGGGGTCTTTTTGAATGGATACTCACCAGCAATGAGTACCCGCATACCTGTGGTGAATACTGGCACTGCTGTGGCACCCAAGTATACATGCCTATAATTACAAATAACATCTCCAGGGTGAGTAACCCCACCTTTATCTCTTCATGGTGAGTACCCAACCTTTATTTCTAGAAAAAGCCCTACCCATCCCTAATGGTGTTGTATCCAGGTAAGTGCACTTATTGTGGGAACCATGGGTGCAAAATGGAGAAGGGACATTCCCACCCCTTTCCACTTCATGCGCACATGCCTCCATCTCAAGAGCCGGTTGGAAAAAGTTGCCCAGCCAGCAACAGAGAGTCTCAGTGACTACCTCGCTGAGGTGATTGAGGGAGAATGCAAGAGCAACTCCCCAGTGGTAAGATGCACATCATGACATCATGCGTGGCATGGGGTGCAAAGTGCCCTCAGTATGCCTCCAATCCCTAATAATCTTAATAATTATTACATGTGTTTTAATCTGTATCTATTTTTATCTAATTTTAGTATTGTTTTATTGTTGTTTTAAGTGTTGTTAGCCGCTGGTTGTTTTAAGTGTTGTTAAGTGTTGGTTTCCCTTTGTTTAGGGAAGAAAGGTGGGAAATAAATAAATAAATAAATAAATAAATAAATAAATAAATAATCTTAATCTCCTTTACCAGTTATAGACCTGTCTTTTGTTGCACCCTGTGCTTGCGCAAGTCTGTAACGCCACCTGTGCATCATGCCATTCCCCTCCCAGATACCTACCCAGCTCAAGACAGCCTTGCACAGCGTTGGGGATGACACAATGAATTTTAATTAAAACAATACCATTTGAAGTATTGTTTTAGTTGGCAGTTTAAAATATTTAAAATATTATTTAATTTAAAATATTAAATATTTAAATTTTAAATACATTGCAATTATATTAAATTTTAATTTCAAATCTTAATTTTAACTTTATCTTTATCTTAATTTTAATCTTAATTTTAAAAAATTTTAAATGTTATTATTGTGCATTTAGGGAACATCCACTGAGTCAGTGTGAACTGATTCAGATGGAAAGGATTGTGAACGAGGAAAGTTCTGTTTGCAGTGTTAAATGTGTGATGAGCCCTTGTTACCCGTGCAGATCATCACATGAGGTTTCAGCTGTCATCATGCACACTTGATCTTAGCCCTTAGTTTAAAAATTGTTTCATAGTGAGTCTTGACCTCATACATAGGTAAATGTGTTCAATTAATTAGAATGCTGCATGAAATGTATTAAAATTTATTAAATTTTAAATTAAATAGCAGCAAATACCAGATTCTTGTACTTTAACTGTGGTAAAGTCTGGGTTTGCTCACAACTTTTATTTTTGCTTGATGTGCACAAACTCCCAGTGGCTTTTGTCCTTCCCATGCTTTTATAAGAAGCCTATTCATAATACAGCATATACATTGTACTTTGTGTTGCAGTATACAGTATGAGGTATCTACAGTTCCCTACCATGGGTCTTTCACTAACAAAATTCTCTCATTCCTTTTCTTTTTTAAATACATTCCTTTCCTTTTTTAATATATTCACAAGTGCTACTAAAAATAGCCCAATAATTATTGTGCAAAATCATACAGATTAATCTATTTGAAGCTAAATCTCTGACAGCAGTTTCCATAGCTTCATTCTTTATCAGTTAAAAAGCTTTCTTCAAAAATGATATAGCCTAATTAAACAAGTGGAAGCCAAAGTTGATGAGACATTAATTACACTTTCTGACTCTGTGTGCCTTTTCTTTTCAAATATAAATAGCAGCCAATGGCCCCAAATATAGACAGGAATAGGGTATAAGGAAAAGGGCAAAACATTCTGCTGCAGTTCCTAACCAATTCAGGGATCTCCACAATTGTCTAACCCTAGTTTTTTTTGGTCTCGTTTTCCATCAATAAAAATAAGGGCCCATCCTATCCAACTTTTCAGCCATAATGCAGTCTTGAAGTAAGGGAACAATCCATATTTCACCTTGAGGAGTAAATGCCCTGTTGTTAAAGTTGCATCAACATTTTAGAGTTGGATAGGATTGTGTGCTAATTTTTGCTTTTACAGGCATCTCCCAATTTTTTGATGGTTTGTTTTCTTCGCTCTTTCAACACCTTTCGATTATACCGAGAAATCATTTATTCTATGCATGTTCCACTTGGTTCAACCTTTCACTGCTGTTCTAAAGGCTAAAATTACCCTCCCATGATGTGCCTATGATGGGGTGATTTGGCATGTGTTTGTTTGTGATAACACATGCAAGGCCACTTTTGCTCCTGGTCTACTCCCAAAGAAGTTAATTAGTGTCAATTTGCAGAAATCTGTCTGACAGCAGGAATTTACAAGATAAAAAGGGCATTTGCAATTTGCTAGCTGAAAAACATTCATCAACTAAATCATCAACTAAAAAAAGACCAGATTCCACTTTTTAAGCATTTCTGCTTTTCACCACAGCTCCAGTCCCTAATCTGTCAGATAAATGGGGACACCTATGTTTATATTTACAGTCGTTAATAATATTTTTTTTAAAGACCAGAAGTATGAAATCATATTTTATTATTCCATAGGGTTTGGGCACAACTGCAGCTGACCGTCATGTAGGCAAATCTCCAGGGGATAAGGTATGTACTCTACTAATATCTTATTTCTGTTCCACACTTCTAACCCACTCTGTTCCCTCAAAAGCTAATAATATTATCTCTATACCTTAAAAGCATAGTGTATTCCTTTCTATTAGTTTTTGATAGAACTACATATTCTTTTGAAGAAGATAAGAGCGTGTTCTCTCCATTCACAGAAACTAAAAAACAAACTAATTTCAATGTGTACTTTATGACAATACCAGACCTTTTATCAACAAATCTATTTACAGAGGGAAAGTGAAGCTTTCTGTTCTCATGAGTAACGACATAGCCAATTCCAGGTTAAAAAGGATTTGTGAAATATTCAGGTTGGAAAAAATAGTTTCTCATTGTGCTATGAATCTCTTGCATAAAAGGAGGGAGAAATCTTGACTTATTGCTAGTAATTGTTTATATTGTGTCTCTTAAAAGCCCTGTAAAACATTGGCAGTCGTGTGCCTGGTGTGCCACCAGTGGCAGCAAGAGGATCAAATGCCTTGGGGGCAAGGCTTGGGTAGTGCACCCCTACCCTGACACCTACTCTTGCCAGCAGCCCTTCATATAGCACTCAGGTGGCGCATCAATCTGAGAGTCACCCCCAGAGGCATTCTGGGGGCCTGGGAATCCAAGCATACCTCTCTGGCCCTTGTAAGTCCTTCTGGAAGCTTAAAACGTTTACTTCCAGTTTTTGGCTGAAAACCAAAGCGTCAATTTTTGATCTCCAGTCGGCTTTACAAGGCCTTTTGAGGATCAGGAAGGCCACCTGCAGCCTCTCCACTACTTGGAAAAGTCAGAGGGAAGCAGAAAGTCACCTCCAGGTGGCATGGGAAGCAGTACCACCTCCCCATCTCTCCAGCAGTCACCCCTTACAGATGTGACTTGGGTGGGACAGTGGCCAAAAACTCAACTGAGCATTAAGGTTGAAATAACAAAGAAAGCAGGAGACTGCCCTTGGGATCACTACCTGCTATGACTGGAGCTTACTATTCCACTGAGGAGGCTACCATTTTAACCACCGATTGCTCCCCTGATATTTACTCTGCCCTGGTGTGTCTACCAGGAAACCTGGAGCAGAACCTATACCTTACCAACTACATCAACTAGTACAAGAAGCATTAAATTTTAGCCCCTGCCCCCAAATAAAGCTAGTAGGCTATAATATTTGCTAGAACTTTTAAGACTTCTTATAACCAATAATGTGAAGTATCATAAATACAAATTTCTTCTCCACCACCCCCCTCTTCGATGCTCATTTGATAGCATTCCAGTCCTTTAAGATGTAAATATATTTTCTCTCTTTGGAAGACCTTTACTTAATTTTTTTCCCAGTTGACACAAGTAAGTCAGTTGGACTTTTGAGCATTTGATAGTCTTTAGCTTTACAAATGAAGTCAAACCTATTTATAAAGATGCTTTGCTGCACAGATGAAATTTTTTGACAGGAGTCTATTGTTGGTTCTGTTTTAAGGCACAGGAATTGCTCTTCTAATCAGACAAATGGTTCACCTAATCCAATATCCTGACAATAACAGTGAACTGTGCCAACAGCTACAAAGTTCAAACAAATGTTAGGAAGCCTCAATCAGAAAACTGAAGAAGCCATTTATTCCGATGTTAGTGGAGGTTTTTCCTTTTTCCTTTTAAAATATATACTCTGTCTGGTTGAAAAGAAAGTTATAAAAAACTTGTTTTTTTTTTAAATCAGGTCTAATATATGTCCAGTTACTGAACTTTAAGGAGGTATAACCTTTTTTTAATCTGACAAGTCACTAAAATTGTCAAGGCACAGCATCCATTTTTTGACCATTGACAAATCACACCATGCTGATTGTAGGGGGCTCAAATCCTCAAATTGCCCAACATCCCCAAACTCCCTTGCAAACATGCAGACCACCTGCAGCACGTCAGTGGTTGAAAAATAGGAGTGTATACAATGCTCAGGTTCATTGGAACATGTTCAGAGTAAAGCAGTAAAGAGCATTATGAATCTGGAAAAGGGATGAAGGACTGTTTAAGCCAAACAGTTTCATTAGGATATAGCGACTGAGGGCACAATCTTAACCATGTCTTCTCAAAAGTAAACCGCATTGTGTTCAATGGATCTTACTCCCAGGAAAGTGTGTTTAGGACTGCAGCCATAGTGACAGTATGATGACATAGGGTCCAGAACTGGGGTTCAAGGTGGCTTATCATATGTAACCCAATACTGCTGACCCACCCTGTCACTTTCCATTGTGCTGGTAGTTGGATATTTCAGCCTGATGCACAGGTTGGATTATATCAGACAAAAGTTAATAATGTTTAATCACTGCAGAAATAGTTAAGAAAAATTTACCCAAATAACTTCCTATTATGCTCAACAAGCAGCCCAATCATATCCATTAAGTTCTGGAATGATGATGCAAAAGTTGTGCTGTTATTCTGTAGGCTGTGGCTGCCGGGGCAGACAGCGGAGGCCATGCACAGGCAACGGAAGCCCACTCCTCCTCCTCCATCCCATTGTAGTCAAAGGGGAAAGAGAACAGGGGAAGATTATGGGATGTTCAGGGACCGAGCCTGGGGTGGATAGGGGAAAGAACACAGTGGCAGCAGCACTTGTCAAGATCATACCCCACTTTCCTAGCCCAAGCAGTAGAGGAGGGGCAAAATGGTACATACTATAATGCTGCAACTTGCCATGTAAGTGGCCCCTTATGTTAGCCATTGTAACCAGCGATGGCAATGTACAGGGGATGCCATTAAAGGCAGTGCTCTTCTGCAAATTTCCATCGCTGCCCAGAATGACTCTGATGGTAAGCGACTCTGATGGCCACTTACAAAGCATGTTGTGGTTGTTGCAGTACTTTCTGTTTTGCAACCTTTTAGCTGCACATTTAGGCCAAATACACCTCTGGTGTCTCCAACTCACACCAGGTAAATAGATGGCACAGATCTGAATGGTCTTATTGGATGAGAGGCAGCCTACATAAGAATAAATATTTTTTTTTTTGGGGGGGGGAGGCATGTCTCTAAATACAATCCATACAATCTGTCCATACAGTCCAGCCCATCACCTAAGATCATCAGGGGGTGGTGTTAATGCTGACTGTGCCACCATTAACACAGCTGAGAGGTGTGGCGGCTAGGAGCAGGGCCTTCTTGGTGGTTGGACCCCAGCTCTGGAACTCCCTTCCCTTTGACTTAAGAACTGCTCCCTCTTTGTTCAGTTTTTGGTGGGGCCTAAAAAAGTTTATGTGGACAAAAGCTTTTTAATCATATTGGAGGTTGGGGGGGAGAGGTGCTGTTTTTAGTATTGTCTTTAGCTGGTTTTATTGTAAATTTTTTGGAGGGATGCTTTAACATTTTTGTATAATCTGTATTTTAATTGTGTTTTAATTTGTATTTATACACTACTTTTTGTCGTGTTTTATTGTTGTTTTTAATTGTTGTTAGCCACCTTGGGTTCCCTTTGATTAGGGAAGAAAGGCGGGATATAAATCAAATCAATCAATCAATCAATCAATCAGGTGTTTAGCATTCCTGTTATATAGAAAGGTAGCAAGAGGTAATTCCCATATGGAACCAAAGTAACATAGAGCTGATTCACACGCACATGTACAATCTCACTATACAAATCAAAATCTCATCCAATAATGACATCACTTAACGACTTGCATCTAAATGTGTGAAATATACTGAATTGTACCACCATATGGAAAAGCTATGTCAACACATTCAGCTGATCAGCTGAGGTTGCATATACTGTATTTAATTTTTTTAAATCCATATGTAAACTTAACCTTACAGCCTTTTTGCATTCATATGTACTTCTGTAGTGCTGTGGTAACATCCTCATGGTGAGGCATAACATCATGGTTCAGGACGTTGCAATGGCTCTGATTTTCCTCTGACTGAGCTAAAATTGGATGATGCTTCAGGGACTAGAGTCCCATTCAAATGTGAAAGGAAGCACATGGCAAAGCCCTTTCTAGTACACTAACAGCTGGCTGATAATGCATATGAAAAATAATATATATTAGAAAGCATCCAACAGCAATATCCTTCTGGTTGTGTGCTTCTACCTCTTGAATCCCACCAGACTGCCTATTTAGTGTTATCTTTTCTTCCTTCCATGAATAGTTTGATGATCTTCCAGCTTGATTCCTTGATTCATGATCTCTTATCCACTTTTGTTTCTTGTGTTACCTGGTCCCATTTTACTATGGGACAGTTGTTGGTATGATATAACAGATGGCCAAGGAATGCAATATGTCATACAAGGACATTCAATCTATTTATTTATTCATTTAAATGTAAGACACTTCATGCCATTCTTGGGAGAGTGTTAGGCCAGTGCAGACATGTGCTTGTCTCCCTACATGACCACAGTAATGGGAAGACTGATGTGTTGTGCCAGCCTAGGTTAAGAATGCACCCTAAATTACTTTTAATTTACTTTGATGGACATGGGGGAATTGATGCGCATGGGGATATGTTACACATGGGTGGATGATGCGCATGAGTGATATTGTGCATGGGTGATGTTGCGCATGAGGAATTGATGCTCAAGGGGGTTTGATGCACATGCAGGGGTTGATGTGCATTGGTAATGTTGTGCATGTGGTGTTGATGCACGTGGGGGGTTGATGCACATGCAGGGTTGATGCACATGGGTGATATTGCACATTGGGGTTGATGCACATGGTGGGTTGCTGCACATGCAGGGGTTGATATGCATGGGTGATGTTGTGCATGTGGGGGTTGATGTGCAAGGAGGTTGATGCACATGTGGGGGTTGATGCACATGGGGATTGATGCACATGGGTAACATTGTGCATGCAGGGTTGATGCACATGGGGGTTGATGTGCATGGGTGATATGGCACATGGGGGTGTTGCACATGATGGATTGATGCACATGGGGGATGTTGCAAAATGGGGTGTGGCACATGTGTGGTATTTTACTCCTGCAAGGTGGGTACAATTCACCAGTATATATATAAACACCAAATTCTGTCTGAAACCCCTCTAACTTAGGCCACACTTGCTCTACATAGACATATTGTACCTTTCTGGAATCAGGATGATCCCACGATTGAAAGTCTGCTCTTCATCTGCTGCTTGACCATCCAGCATTGGAATTTTTTCCAGCCCAAATTGGAAGACATGCCATTTGAATGCCAGAGACAATGTATTTGTATCTTTAGTTTTGGGCCAGAGGCCCAAAACAGCCTCTGCAGGAGTTGGCTTAATTTTGGCCACTATCATCAAGCTCAGCTTGGTTTCCCCCTAAAGCTTGTTGCCTGAGACAGTTGCTACCTCCTGCACCTTTTTAAGCTATGCAACTGCTCAGAAATGATCTTGAATAGGCCTTATTGTCTTCAATAGGGCCTACTCCCAGGAAATTACATTTGGGAGTGCAACCTAATTTATATTGCATTGTGTAGAGAAGCAGAAAGGATGAATAGCAGCTGAGGTTTGGACGTAAACATCCAGTCGCATAAGCTGGTTAAGTCCCATTGAAATGAATAGTTTAAGGATCAGTGCCAGTAATTTCTGGGAAAACCAGTTGGAAGGACACAGCTGGACCGGACACTCACCAATATTGTTATGAGCCAATGACAACTGCCACATGAAATGTGAGGAGTGCATGTTGAAATGTTTATTTCCACTGGCTGGTAAATTTATAGTTCAATACTGGAAAACACCATTAATCGCTGGGAAGACACATTGTGTAGTATTTTTATTATTAGATACTCTGAAAACATAAGCCTCATCTCCCCCCACAGAGGAACCAACAAGACAGAGCACTGCCAGAGAGGTCTTCTCTCTTCACTCACATGCTGAGAAAATTAAACATAACACTGATATGGTATTTTCCCTTCAACAGTTGCAAGAGAAATGTAGGGAACAAAGACAGCCACTCTTTGTAGCCTCCACAGACCTTACAAAGGCTTTTGATTTGGTTAGTAGGGATGGCCTTTTTAAAATCCTCCCCAAGATTGGATGCCCACCTAAGCTCCTCAACATCATTAGGTCCTTTCACGAGGACATGAAGGGCACTGTAGTTTTTGATGGCTTAACATCAGACTCCTTTCACATCCAAAAGTGGAGTGAAGCAGGGCTGCGTCCTCGCACCAACTTTATTTGGGATCTTTTTTGCAGTCATGCTGAAGCATGCTTTTGGAAATGCAACAGAGGGAATCTATCTCCGGACCAGATCAGATGGAAAACTCTACAATCCTTCCAGACTAAGAGCAAAGTCCACAGTCCAGCTGAAATGCTTGCAGGAATTCCTCTTCGCCGATGACGCTGCTGTTACTGCTCACTCTGCCAAAGACCTTCAACAACTCATGGACCATTTTAGCAAAGCCTGCCAAGACTTTGGACTAACAATCAGCTTGAAGAAAGCACAAGTCATGGGTCAGGGTGTGGATCCACCTCCCTGTATCACAATCTCTGAACATGAACTGGAGGTTGTCCATGACTTTGTGTACCTTGGCTCAACTATCTCTGACACTCTCTCCTTAGATACTGAGCTGAATAAACATATTGGTAAAATGGCTACCACGTTCTCCAAGCTTACAAAGAGAGTATGGCTTAATAAGAAGCTGACGGAACATACAAAGTTCCAGGTCTATAGAGCTTGTGTCCTGAGCACACTCTTGTACTGCAGCGAGTCTTGGACCCTTTATGCATGGCAGGAGAGAAAGCTGAACACCTTCCATATGCGCTGTCTCCGACATATTCTTGGCATCACCTGGCGTGACAAAGTTTCAAATGACGCAGTCTTGGAACGTGCTGGAATCTCTAGCATGTTCACACTTCTGAAACAGCGGTGTCTATGCTGGCTTGGGCATGTCGTGAGAATGGCTGATGGTCGGATTCCAAAAGATCTCCTATATGGAGAATTAGTGCAGGGAAAGCGCCCTAGAGGGAGACCACAGCTGCGATACAAGGACATCTACAAGAGGGATCTACAAGAGGGATCCAAAGGCCTTGGGAATGGACATCAACAGCTGGGAAAACTTGACCTCCGATTGTTCAGCGTGGAGGCAAAAGACCCAGCATGGCCTTCTCCAACTGGAAGAGACACTTGTTCGGCAGGCTGAAGCAAAGAGACAGACCCGAAAGCAGCGAAACCTGGGGTCTGGGCAGGGGACGGAATTTATTTGTCCACAGTGTGGAAGGGATGGACACTCTCGAATTGGCCTTTTTAGTCACACTAGATGTTGTTTCAGGACCTCCAATCAGAGCACGATACCATAGTCTTTCGAGACTGAAGGATGCCAATGATGACTCTGAAAAATCTTTGCTTTTGATATAATAATATATTCCTTTCAAAACTGCTCTGTCTGCAATGATTATATTTATAACATCTCATACTTATGATTCAGTTTGGATGAGTGTTGCTTTTGTTGTTACTGTATGTGTCATATTCACCGTACTGCTTTTCCTTCGATTACAATCCTGTCTTGTTTGAGTTTATATATAGTTGCTTGCCTAATGTTGGAGTAATACCTAGAATGGTTTCTCTCAGACTCTTTGTGAACAGAATTTTCTTAGAGTAATTTCACTAGCCAATGGACAGTGCAAAACAGTGAGATTTATCAAATTCCCCCCTATTTGAAAATGTATAATACTTCATGCATACAGTGTGGAATATCTGAACGTGTATGGGAAGTGTTGCTTCATCAATGAAGGCTAGTAAGCTAATAAAATGAAAAAGTGGAAGAAAATATTAGACATCTCTCCAGATGAACTCAGCCAGTTCAACTCACCCCTTCCTGTGACCTGTGGCATGGAGAAGCCGGTGCAACTCCTTGCACTAGCTTCCCCTTCTCTACTGTCCAAAAGTACAATCTACTGACAACCAACAACTGGTGGAACCACAAACCAGAAAAGATAGTCCACAATGAACCAAAATCCTGTGGGACTTCCATGTTCAAACCAACCACCACTTGTAGCATAATACACTTGGACATCACGGACAGGATGCTGGGAATAATGTCTAAATCTGCTGTATAGAGAGGGTATTTTGATCATATTTTTAAACAATATCATAGTTGTTCCCCTTCTACACACACAACACACAAACACACACAAGGCAAGTGACAACATCTCTCCACCATCTTCTGCATCTCTGCTTGGAAGTACCTTCCACTGACCAGTCAATGTACAGTTTATTCATAGACTGCCACCAATGCAGACACAAGAAATAAAAAAACAGTTTCACCATGAAGAAGCACTCTCTGCAATGTTCCCTCCGCAATCTTTGCAGGCTCCTTGCTCCAGAGCAGGAGCATCACTAGGGTTTGCATCACCCAGTGGGAGTGGGAGACCAACACATCACCCACATGATGGACCTCCTCCCATACAGTGGGTGGGGCAACACTGCAGGCAGTGGGCATGGCAAAGCACTCTTGCCCTACCTTACTGGTTTTTTTGCCTAAAATGTTTGATAGAATAGAGATATTTCACTGCGGTTTATTTCATTGTGTTCTGCATGAAATCACACATGAATTATATTTAACATGATAGTATTATTCATAAGTACTAAGATTAAATTTTTTGCCAATAGTGGTGTCACCCCCCCCCCATTCGCATCAACCAGTGTGATTCGCATCACACCCACATCTCCATGCACCCCTTTATGGATGCTACACTTTTTAGAAAAAAATGATCTGAATGCAGGGAATGGGTGGGTAAATAGGGGGATAATCCTAATCAATTTTTGGCCAGCACAAACTCACCCGTTTCCCGTTCCCATGGTGGTTTTAGAGGATGGCACATATCTGCACAACGTGCAACATCTGTCCATGTGCAACATCCCCCCATGTACATCAACCCTCCATGTGCAACATCTGTCCATGCTCAACATCCCACCATGTGCAACATCCCTCCATGCGCATCAAACCCCCATGCACAACATCCTCCCGTACGCAGCATCCCCTTGCACAGTCTCCTCCCATGTGCAATATCCCCCATACTTATCTATCTATCCATCCATCCACATGTGCATCAAACCCTATCCGCACCATCCTCCCATGCTCATCATCCCCCCATGTGCATCAAACCCCCATGTGCATCAAACCCCCATTTGCATCAACCCCCTCATGACAACACCCCCCCCTCACAACATTGGGCACCCATATCTGGCAGTTGCAGGATCTGGGGCTGGGTGTTGATCAGTCTTCAATGTAAAGTATAGGCTGAAAATGCATAGCACCCCTTTTCAGACCCTTAGAGGTTAAATTTCTAGAAATAGCTTCTTGGTGAGTG
This sequence comes from Cryptoblepharus egeriae, assembly GCA_030015325.1. NCBI lineage: Eukaryota > Metazoa > Chordata > Lepidosauria > Squamata > Scincidae > Cryptoblepharus > Cryptoblepharus egeriae. The sequence continues at coordinate 53,151,498 of JAREYC010000007.1, read as the reverse complement.
CTCCCAGTCACACAAGGAATACGTTGTCTGAATTTCATGCTTCTAGGTCCGGGGGCTGGAGCAGAACGTCCCTTAGTCAGAGATCCTTCAATGTATAGGGAGGAAAAAGTGTTGCACCTCATTTCACCCCCTTCCTGTTGGAATTTATGAAAACTGATTCTTAGAGGGTGCCTTTGTCATGGAAGGAACACCCACCCCAAATTTCATGCTTCTAGGTATAGCGGTTTTGGCAGGGCGTTGATGGGTCAGTCAGTCAGTCAATGACTTTTCAGTTTTATATATATGTAATAGTGGAAAGGTCAGAATGGAAAGTATCATCTGAAACAGCAGAAATTGGGATCAACCATTACCTAATATGCCCATGACCACGCTGAATCCACATGCTAATTCTTTACAAACCATTGCCTGATTATTTTAAAATCCTTAGCTTAATTATTTTGTACTGATGCTCACCTAAGCTGGATAAAATACTCTGAACCTAATGCATGTAAATCTCTTGCTGGTGTTTCAATTTTCTGCCTCCTCCCCTGCCCTGTCTCCATCTTTTTAAAAAAATAGTAAGTTAAAAAAAGTAATTTATCCAGAAATATATGCTCAAAATACAAATGATTACATCCATTATTATAGGATGGTATTTTTTATGACTTGCTAGATTTTCTAACAGTATTTTTTTTTCATTTGTCTCTGTTGTTTTCCATACCTTAATTATATGGTTCTGAATGTTTCCAAATAGTAGGATTAAACAGCATGGATACGAAACACAATCAGCCACAAGCAAGGTCATAAGCCTCAGCAGTAGTAAAATGCTCATGGCTTCAATCCTTACCTCCACTTAGGCTGGCATAAGCTCCGGCATAAGTCCTTTGTTGATCACAGTTAGCAACCAGAGTACTGTAATGCACTTCTTCCCCACTTCTGGGTTGGGGAGGGTTAGGCTTGTGGTGGGTTTCAGGGGGTTCTCACAGGTTCTATAGAACCCTTTGCTAATGAGCGCCTGGTCTGAGAACCGGTTACTAATGGGACTTAGAACCTGTTGTTCATTTGGGTTATTGGCACATAGAACCTGTTGTTAATTTATTTGAATCCCACCACTGGGTTAGGCCATTGCATAGGCATATGCCAACATCCCCACACCATCATGGGAAGATATGCCAGGTGAGTTAGGTCGGCCTATTTTGGTTAAGATTGCATCCCATAGCATAGAAAGTTCCAACTCTGCCTACATAATATATGACTTGCAAGCTGCAACTTCAGGAAATTTCCATTATGCTCAGCTTTGTCAGTTCCTTGCCACCTATTTGTTTAACTTCTGGCCTGAAAAAACACTTGGGGGAATTCAAAACCACTTTTTCACAATATTCTAGTTGGTCCCAATCTACTACTGTATATGATTCAATTCCCTTCTATATGGGGTTGCCTTTCAGCTGGAGGTAAAACCTTCTCTTAGTCTTGGAACAGTGAAAGATTGAAAAACCATTGATTGATAATTTGGAAGTCATTATCACAGAACTCTTCCAATCAGCAGAGTGATTGATTGATTGATTGATTGATTGATTGATTGATTCATTCATTCATTCATTCATTCATTCATTCATTCATTCATTCATTCATTCATTGCCTGTAACTGTAAGCAGGCACTGAAAGCAGCCTGTTTATTACCTAAAGGGACATTTATCTTTTGATTGAAAGGGCCAACTTTGAGACGAATGAAGACTATAGATGAAAAATTCATTGATAATTAGATCAAAGCTGTAACATCCCACTTGGGCAACCCTAGTAGTTCGCTCTAGATCCCAGCCCAAATGCAAGTTCAGAGCTCAAACTCTCCAGCAATGTGCCTGATACACATTATATCATTAGCGTTCTTGTATTTTACACATATACACACTGAAAATAATGGTTGGAGGTCATGTGTGGGGTGATGGGGGACAGCAGGAAAACTTAATTCTTCTTGTTTCTGAGTTTGCTTTGAGAATGTTCACCTGAGATGGTTTCCTTCTTTCTTTCTTTTTTCTTGCTGATTGAAGCAGAAAAGATAGTGGGTGGAAAAGTGGAAGACAGGGACAGCCTCAGATAATTTGTGAGGAGGAGGTGATGGTAGGCATACTAAGTATGGTGAGTGTTAAGAAGCAGCAGAAAGAGATACAAAAGAATGAGCATATATTTGTGAGAAGCAGGGCACTGAAGGGATTATTTTAAAAGGCAGGAGGGGGATTACCAGAAGTTTCAAACTGGGACAGACAGAGAATGTAGTTTTCTTTGGTATTTTGCCACAGGAATATATTTTTGCCTATTTTTCACCCTTTTTGAATTTTCCTATTCCTAGCCCTCCAAACTGATGTCTAAAAGGAGATTCTGAAACCGGATCATGAAAAAACCTCCAAGTAACTTAAGAGTATGAGAATGCCCCTTTATATAAAGTACAAAGTGAGTGATGTTTGAAATCCAGCTGCTGTTTCACAAGAACACACTATACTGAAAGTGTATTTAGTGCACCCTGCTGGGTGCAGGGATCAGGACCCTGCAGATGAGATTGTATGTACTTACTTAATACATATTAGGTATTTTTTTCAACTTTTTTTAATGACATGCCAACGTTTCCAACTCACCTGACCCTTCCTGCTTTTATTCACTGATCTTCAGCTGGATTTTATCTTGTGCCTTTCCCCTTTTCTTTGCATTGTTTTGATATATCAGCCTTTTAATAAACATCCTGCATTTCAGTGTTTCATCTGCCTGGTCTAAGTTAACCTTAGAAAGGGCAGATTGCTACATCTACCAGATTACTCAAGTCTATAAATGGTCAGACAAGAGCACATTCCCTCTTAGGTGGTGGGGATCCCTCTTCACTAGGTTTGCCGTAACTCTCTTCTACAAAACCAGGACAGGACCCCATGTCAAACTTGCTAGTATGTGAACATAATCCCTGAAAACCTGGACTGTCCCCGTTTTCCAGGACATATGGCAACCCTACTCTTAACCAAAGGGCTATATCCCAGCATCTTTCTGTCTGGCTTCCTATTGAGGGTGAGCAGAAAAAGTTATCATGTTTCTCAGTCCAACCTCATTTTCCCCCAATAAAAGATGGAAGCATAAAATAAAGAAGTGGTTAATTATTGTTAATTATTGTTCTAGTTTTGCCTCTCTGGTTTCCCTTACAGATGGCCACAGTGACTTACCTTATGACAAATCACAGTTCAAGTACACATTGGGACTTAAAGACAATTTAGCAAATCTAAAGCTAGAAAATTCATGGCTCAACCAGGACTTGAACTTGGAATTTCCAGAACCATTTGAACTATCTGTCCATGAAACTATAAAAGGAAAGATATTTGTCTGCATTATAGAAGATAAAATATAACAGCCTAACTCCAAGGTCTAGGATAGATGTTAGAATTCAAATAGTTGATATTTACGTGCTGTGCTCAACTATTTTTCTCCTTTTATTCCTTTTTGGTATCTCAGATCCATGCCTTGCCCTTATCTCACTGCCTTTCCTTTTATAAAACATCAAAATAAAATACTTGCTTTTGGGGAATATCCCAGTTATCAGTTTGGCAAATAATGATCCTCCTTGATTAGGATGACAGATTTGTTTTTATCATCAAATTCATAATTATATTAAATTGCTGCAGTGGTGCATGGCTTTTATGTATTGGGAGGGGGGGAGAGAGAGAGAGGAACCCAAGCCAGATAAAAATGTCATTTAAGTTTCTTATCACTGTCACTCAGGTTGAAGCAAAACAAGAGAGCTCTCATATCATGCAGGAATGCTTTGCTCATGTACTGTATATAAAACTTTATTATATAACATACTTCAATCGGAAATACTTCATCACTCCTTATTTACCCCATTTTTGTTGTAGTAGTAGAACAGAAGACTGTGCTGGCCCAGCAGGCCTGGGCTGGGATCCGACACTTAGAACTAAACACCATTTCTTGGGCATCAAAGAGCAGCCTCTGGCTGCTTCTGTCTACCTAGACTTAGGCGTAGACCCATTTGGGGTACCAACCCTAAGGTGAAGGGAACAAGCCTCCTTTTCCTTGCTGTAGTGCAGTAGTTGTCCCAATAAATGCACTGGATACAGTAGAGGTGTTCCAGCCCACCAGTTAACAGCACAAGTTAGCATTGCACTGTGAATCTCTCTAAGAAAATCTCCCAGAGAATAAAACGTATTAGCATCATTTCAGTGATGGGCTACTGAGAAAGTATTGTCAGTAGAGTATCAGTTCTTGTCTTCTTTGTACAAAAAGGAGATTACATTATTATTTCTATGTGATATCCCTGCAGTAATGGTGAAGCTTTCTTGATCTCCAGTGTTTCAAGACTGACAAGCTCATTTTGCAGTTAACACTGACTGCCTTAATTTGGAAATTTACTAAGTGTTCTCGTGTTGAGAAGCTTAAAATTTGATATCATAGTGCAGATTAACCAAACGTATAAGCGCTGAATTTATATTCCCAAAGGCATACAACAGAATTTTAAGTTTTGCTTTATGGTGCATTAGTGGGTTCTGAGTATTATATTTATTTTTCTGATTGCTTTATCCAAATGTTCACCCATAGATTCCATTGTGGCTGACAACATATATAATAAGCACAATGTACTAAAATGATAAATCCATAGTATTTTTAAGAGAAATGTAATCAGCAGGAGGAAAATGTAAGCTTGGAAATATCCAACTAATCACTGATGTACTCACAAAATGTCTACTATCAAACAGCAGCGAAGGTCTGGCAGGACCATTTTGAAAGCTTCGTAAAAGCTGAAAGGGCAAGGGCTTCTCACAACAGGAAGTTCAGGACAGTGGAGTAGTTACTGCAGCAGTTCTTGTGTCTAAGGCTGCAATCCTAAACACACTTTCTTGGGAGTAGGACCCATTGAACACAATTGGGGTTACTTTTGAGAAGACATGCACAATCCAGAGTAACTACGGGACCTCTTACTTCGATGTAAGAAAAATTTACTCTGGATTGCTCTATGCATTTCCCATAGGTTTCCCATAGGTGGCGCCATAACTACCTTGACTTAAGCAGTTCCGTAGTTACTCTGAATTGTGCCTATAATTAGTATTGTAGTCTAAGAAAGCAGTATAATGAAGGCTTGATGATGAAACTGTAAGAATATAGGATGAGCTCAAACTAGGTCAGATTTTGGGATGGGAGGTTGCTGGGCTTGAGTGTTTCCTTTCTCTACCCCCTCTTGCATGCACTTGCAAGATTTTTTTATTTATTTTTCAATAGTGGTGGCAGTGGTCAAATTTGTGCTGTGCTTATTGGTGTAGGGCTACCATAGGTGGCATTAGAGCTCTACCTACTGTCCGGTTTAAAGACAACAGTGTATCAGAGTGTCAGGAGCTCTTCAAAATGAGACTAGGAAAGCAGAATAATCCACCTTAACAAAGGGCAGAGTTTACTGTGGAGGTTCACAATAAGTGTGATGCGCACAAAAAGCCTTCTGTGCTCTACATTCTTAGAGTTTTCCCTGCCCCTTCAGCCCGCCGGAAGACCTGGAACGGATCACTCATCTGTAATCACCCTACAGTGCTGGACTCAGTCCAGAACCAATCTTGGCTCCATTACAAACACGTCAGATAATTCCATAGCTCTGCCCAAGCACAGGGAGACGAATAGAAAGATTAGAATTATTTTATCTGCTGATCCCTGAGAATTGTGGTGCGATGGTTCACAAGACTCTCTGATGCTGGAGATGATTTCCATCTTCAAGTGCCCGGGGAGGAAACGTAGCTTGACTTGCACATTCATGCCTACAGTCATATTTTATTCATTAATTCTGCAGAGTGAATACATCCGAAGAATGTCAAGTCCTGATGAGAAGAAATTGCAAACTTGGACATCTGTAAGGAAAACAGTTGGGTGACATTTGTAACTATTTTCTTAACATTTCATTTGCATTTAGTCTTGTGGCATGTTTGTGCCTCTTGGGAATTGGTGCAAGGGGTCCGCACCAACTAAGCACAATCTTAGGATTGCAACCTTCCATATACTAGTACTGATTATTCTAATGCAAACTAGCTAAGTATTAAGCTGGTCAGTTTTGGGAGAAGGTGGCAAACCTATATACTCTTTCCTGGGAGTAAACCCTAGTGAATACCATGGGATTTATTTCTGGCTAGAAATACATGGGACTGGGTTGGAAAAATACAGTTTATGCTGTATGTTCCCTGAGGAAGATAGACATTTTAGTGTCACCAGCACTGGGAGTCTGTGGTTACCAGTATATTTCTGTTGTCAAGAGCAGTGACATCACCAAGGGGATATGAGATGCACCAGGTGATGCACATAGAGGAGTGAACATTACTATCTGCCAATTTTTTTTAAAATCCAGGTATTAAATTTTCAGTTGCCATCAGGTTGCATATCATTTGATGTGTAATTTTCAAATGATTGCAGAATGTAATTGCAGAATGTAATGAAACAACCCACACTGAAATATCTCAATCCTATAATATATTATAGCAAAAAAAAAACACCAAAAAACAGTTGAATGGTGCACCATCATGTCTACTGATCACTGCATGGAAGGAGGTCCATCATGGGGGTGACATACCAGCATCCTGCATCAGGTGATGCAAACCCTGGTTTGTTGGAAAGTCTAACGTTATTTTGAAAGCATCTCCCTCATCAGGCTGGTCAGATTTGCTTTCAGTGAAAACAAGTGACAAGTATCTCTGATCTAGATTTTCTCTTTTTAAGTCTCTAAATAACAAAGAAAGTTGTTAATTGCTTTGCTTTAGGGCTGCAACAGCAGCCATAACAGGGGAGGTGGTGAGAATAATTAAAGCTGCTTCACTGATCAATAAAGGTTGAACACAGAGAGGTCTTTAAGGAAATCAGGTTCCTACTTAGGGGTGCTAATTACTGCATTCAAGCACTTCCTTTACTGAGGGAAGATCTCAGGCTGAGCTGAAGAAGTAGAGATTCCAGCTTGGGGCAAATCAATACTGCTTCATATAATTCAGCTTGCCTGAGGCAAATTAATACAGGCTTTTTATTAATGAACAAAGGTGCAGCATAGGGGAGACTTTCAAAGCAAGAGGAAAACAAAGGCAGATCATCTATCTCCATATATAAAACGGAAAAGTCACTGACTCACTTACTGACTCATCAACACCCAGCCAAAACTACCAGACCTAGAAGCATGAAATTTGGGGAGGATTTTCCTTCCATGATAGAGGCACCCACTAAGAACAGATTTTGGGAAATTCAAATGAGAAGGGGGTGAAAAGAGGCAAAACACATTATCAAACTCTTTACTTCACATTGAAGACTGACTAATCAATACCCAGCCCCAACCCCTGGACCTGGAAGCATTAAATTTGGGAGTGTATTCCGTCTGTGATGTCAGGACCCACTAAGAACCAATCTGGAGCCCAGTGGTACTTGCTCCCCAGTGTTGCCTACTGCTGCCAAGTGCCCATGCTTGGTGCCTGGTGCCCAGCAGGGATGCCCAGTGCTCAGTATGGGTGCCAGGTGTTGCCCACTGCTTCCCAAGGGGGGGTGCCTCATGCCAGGTAGGGATACTCCCCAATGGTGTCCAATACCCAGTGGTGCCAATAAAGATGCCCAGCGCCCAGTGGTGCCTGGTGGTGCCTGCTGACCAGTGGTGCCTGGTGGTGCCTGCTGCTTAATGGAGCCTGGTGCCCACTAGGGGTGCCTGGTGCCCATTGGTGTCCGCTGATGCTCACTGCCCTGTGGTGCCAACTGCCCACTACACAATGGTTCCTGATGGTGCCTGCTGCCCACTGCATGGTGGTGCTTGCTGCCCAATGGTTCCCAATGGTGCCTGTTACAAATGCTCAATGCCCAAAGGTGCCTGCTGCCTGGTGGTGTCCGGTGGTGCCTGCTGCCCTCTGCCAACAGCACAGTGGTGCTTGCTGGTGCCCAGTGGTGTCCAGTAGGGTTGCCTAGTGCCCAGTTCCTGCTGGTGCGTGCCACTCAGTGCCTGTGCCAGTGGTGCCAACCAGTGCCCAGAGCCCATTACAAGCCATTCTGGATGGATGGACTCTGGGTTCCTATTACAACTGGCAGAGTTGTGCCACTTTCGGGACCTGCCACTTTTGGGTTGCTGGAGCATTTGTTTCCCCTTCCTCCTTTGTGATACAGGATAAGGCTATAGAATATGTGCATCAGATATTGCACCAGCAGAGCAAGGATGACACCCTACTTGGGCATAGGATTGCAGCGTTTTGAATAATTGAAACTGAGTCTGACCAAACTCACCAAAGCAATAGAATTTGACTCAAAGGAGCACTTTGAAAAAAGATGTTAAATGTGAATTTGTGTTTTCAGCTCCACAAGTGACCTCTATAAGCCTTGCAGAATCAGAGCGGGGAAGCCTAGCAGGAAGCTTGAACAGCTGCTTCAAACTTTTTTCCCAGTGCCTGATATATTATTAATTTGCTTTCCCTGCCAGGGAAACCCTGCCTTTTTTGCCTCGTGCCAGCAACAAGTGCAATGATAATTTGATATGCATGTTCTCTTTTGCTTTCCCCGCATTCTATTTTTGAAACCTGCCTCCTTCTCTCTGTGCTGTCAAGCAGCTTTGATCATCTCCTTACAACATTCAATGAGCGCCTTGCAGTTTGGCCTGCAAAACTGAGACTACTGAAGCAGCCGCAATTCTTTTGGGTAACCAGCCCTTGGGCCTCATTTCAGTGGAGAAGAATCTCTTCATATCCTTACTATAGCAAGGCTGTTCAGATCATCATCCACAGAATAAATGTTAATCAGACTTCTTTTAAAATTAGGATATCCTATTGAGGAATTATCACAATTATTTCATTGAATTACCAGATTTTTACTGTACCATGGAAACAAATCAAGGTACATAGTATTTCAGGTACTTGGCAATGGCATACCAGGGGGGCAACCAATGGCATACCAGGGGGACAAGGATGGCAAATGCCTTTAGTCTTCTTTAAAAAAAAAGAGAGAGAGAGAGAAATCAGAAGCTTGTCTGGCTTTATACACTTGAAAAAGAAAAGCCTCTTCCGGATGATGGGGCATGATGGCCAAGGCAGGACAGGTGGGACCAGTGGAGACCTATTCCACTTGGGTCTTTAAAGTCTGATATGGAGGTTCTCAAGATAAAGAGACTATTTTTACTAGCAAAATAGTGTGCCCCAGCAAAATACCTGCACTTACATCAGAAGTCTGGGCTTCAGGGCTTGAGGCATTCCTTAGGATAGTGGTTCTCAGAGTGGGAATTGGGACCTCTTTTCAGGGTTGTCATGAAAATCTGGAAGCCACCATCTTGGAATCTGGCCCTGGTTGCCACCAAGTTGGAATGGGGCACTCTGATTATTTCCCAGGAGTAAGTCTTATTGAACACAATGGGACTTTCTTCTGTACTGCACACCAAGTTTACTGATCTACTTTAAAGTCCTTATCTGGTCTCTGGGAAAACGGTTGTCCACTCAACCTCCACATTGCCATTGGTGCCTCTGGAATTTGTGTGTCATATACTTCTGCTCTTGGCAATTTCTAGCTTCACTGAAATGGTGAACTCCTACCTACCTACAGTATTTATATACCGCTTTTCAACTAAGAAGTTCACAAAGCGGTTTACAAAGAAAATGGAAATATAATAATAGCTAATTAAAAGCTAATGGGTCCTTGTCCCAAAAGGGCTCACAATCTGAAATGCAAAATACAACACCAGCAGAAGCCACTTGAACAGGCATTGCTGGGGTATGTAGGGCCAGTTACTCTCCCCCTGCTAAATAAAAGAGGAACACCCACTTGAAAGAGTGCCTCTTGCTCAGTTAGCAGAGGTTCTTTCTTTAGCTCCTGGTTCTTTCGATCTTCCTAAAATATTTCAGCCTTTTAAAATGATTTTTATGGTGCTGCATGCTGAACCCTCCAGTAGGCAGATTGCTCTAGTCAGAGGAGCTTGTGTGGCAGCCGACTGCTGTTCATTCTGTAAATATGGCCAAACCATTGAGGTCTGAGTTTTTCATTAGCTCTTCAATTGGTGGTTGATGGTCACACCTTATCCAAATTGTCTCATTACAGTGGTGAATACGAGGATCTGACTCAAGCATCTTATTTGGAAGACTTTGAGTTTGTTCATATCAGATTTGAGCATTCTTGAGCAGTGGTAAAGCAAGGTTCAAAACTGACTGTTCCAATTTAATAGGATATGCAATTGACAAGCTTTATTTGAATTTTGGAGCTGTGAAAATTCCATTTGAACTGGTGTAAACAAGTCTCCTTGAATGTGCCATTAAATCATTGATGGGTGGCTCAGTCAAAAGTGTGGTTTTCCTGGCCTGTAGATCTCTCTCCTTAAGACCATGTTCTGCTCATGATCCCCGGTAGATGCTCAGCCACCATGAACACAATGTATGATTTCTGCACATATTGACCTAAAGGCAAAAATCAAAGTAATGTCTGTGTAACATACGCTACCTGTGAGTGATTTCAAGTTTTCTCAAAAAACATGGCATCTATCAATCTTGAAAGACTATGGTTATCATGCTTGACGGTGTATGCAAAGCACAAAGGCCTGGGTAGATTGATATGGACGATAGGCTGTTACCCAAACACCAAATCCCCCCTCTCTGTGCCTCTGAAATAGTCCAGTGGAACAGCAGAGCCGATACAATGGGTTCCAGTTGTGTTGCAGAGCTGGGCTAAGGACAGGAGTGCACCCTGTCTTATGGGGACCGACCCAGGTCTCAAACCCTAGCCTTCTGGTTAACAGGCACAGAGTCTTAACCACTTGTGCCATCCACAGCCCATTAAGTGTTCTCAAGGAAGAGCTCAAAAAGGAAAGCTTGTTTTATCAAGGCAAGCCCAAGGAGTTGTGGCTGCACTGAGGAAGGTGGTTTCTTTGCTCATTCCCTGCATACAGTATCAAATACTCTCATGTACACAAGTTAAACATAAACTTGAATAGCACACCTGGTATCAAATCCTTAAGAGAAAAAGGCAAGGAATTTGGAGGATTGCAATACCATTTTCAATAAGACTAGAGAAATTTCTCAGAGGCATGCCAGGCATCCTTATAGCAGTGTTTTCTGAAAGCTACTGAGAAAACTGAACAGTGAAATAATCACAGGGAAAAATGAACATAATCATCCAAAATCTCAAGCAACACATTCTCTGTGATCAAATACCAGTTGGCTCTCTGAAAAATTTACCTGTTCACTTCATAAAGAAAAAATCTCATGCACCATATAGAAATAGAATTCTCATTCTGCTTATATATGTTTTATACAGGACTTCAGGGTGATGAGTCTTGCCGTTCATGTATTGAAAAAATATGCAGTAAACTTGTATTAAGGCGCCAAATTCCAAGAAGCGCTCTCTCTCTCTCTCTCTCTCTCTCTCTCTCTCTCTCTCTCTCTCTCTCTCTCTCTCTGTATGTGTGTACACACATACCTAAATGTATATGTACTATTTGTACATAGACCTCCAGGGGACACCTTTACCTTTGCTATATTTAGGCTGCAATCCTAACCTCCATTTAGGCTGGCCTAAGCCCCAGGATAAATCCTATGCTAACCTGGGGATATCACAAAAGTTCTGTATGAGACTTGTGCACCACTCCTAAGGGAGGGTTAGGTCAGTGCAGAAACATGTGCTTGTCTCCCTACATCACCCACGGGAATGGGAAGATGGATAAGTTGTGCCAGCCTAGGTTACAGTTTATCTAAATATCTAAATACAGGATACAATCCTAACCAATTTAGGCCAGCACAACTCACCCATCTCCCTGTTACTGTGGTAGTTTGGGGAGGCTGGCACAAGTCTGTACTGGCCTAATGCACCTACACCAAGAGTGCTGCAGGTGTGCTTTATGGAACTTCTGCAACACCCCTAGGCCTGTCACACACACACACACCCACACAAACAGAGAGAGAGAGAGAGAGAGAGAGAGAGCATCTTCGATAATAGAGCAGCTTGACAGCATATGTGGAAGTTTGCTGAGGTCTTATATAATTCCATTAGCAAGAAGAGACAGGTGCACATGTACCGCTACCCCAACTCAAACCCTTTAGACCCTGCACAGTAGGTCTATTCCACCTTGCATAAGCTAAATAACTGGTTTAACCCAGCTCTGTGACAGCAGACTGGATACAAAAAGAGGGATGGGATCTGGTACTCCTGGTTGCCACCATTCCCATACCCTTCCCAGGCCAGGTATGGGCCCATCCCCATCACTTCCTTCCCAACACGCCTTTCCCTCCCTTCCATTCTCCACTTCCCTTCCTCCCACCCCCATTCTGCCCTCTTACATTTTGTGGCATGCACCACTCATTCTATACATGCTTATGCCAGTGAGGACCAACAGAGCCAAGAAAAGATCTTTAAAAGTTCTCATTGGCCCAATAAAATGCAAAAAACCAACTTTATTTTTAAAAATGGGGAAAACATTAGTGATGACTGAAGGTCATGAAGGATTGAGATGATGTGCAGCAGTGAGCACTGTGTTCCTAAAACTGACAGGAGGTTCAGCACAAAGTATCATCTACATTCCCATTATAGGCCTCTGAAACTGTGAGCCACGGGACAGCTTGTATGTGGGCACCGTTGGACAAACTATAATGAAAGCTGCAACGTATAGCATGATTTTGCCCTAAAATTAGATTTGCTTTAAAGGGGGAAAAAAACATGTTTCATCTGCCAAACACATTTTTCCAAAGTTGGGTACAGAGTTTCATCCCCAGGAACTAACCTTAAAAAAGCAAGAGAAAATGGACCTATAAATAGTACAGAGAATTTGATCATGATTTGGAATGAGGGAGAAATCAGAAGTACACTGATATTTTAAAAAGAAAGAAATAGGAAAGGTAATTGCTCAGATTGCTCAATTGAAAGCATCTTTCAATCTGGTATTGAAATATTGGGCCTTTCACTGGCCCTAACTTCACATCATTGGTGGGCAGATGCCGGTTCAGGCCTACTCGCCCGAACCGGATCTTGCCCCCTGGCGGACGCTGGCAAACCGGTCAGACCCGCAGCTGCCAGAACCACAGGGACCAGTACGCCAGCAGCTGCCATGTGCAGTGCGCATGCGTCCAGCTGGACACACGCGCGCTGACTCTCCTGAAACTCGGCTTCAGGAGATTCAGCGCGCATGCGCCAAGCCTGGTGCATACGCAGTGCAGCAGGGTTGGGGCCCTGCCCCTGCCCCCACCCCACCCCGCCCCCTAACCCCAGCCCCGCCCCCTGACCCTGGCCCGCCCCCAACTTCTGGCGAACCGGAACTTGGGGCTGGCTGGGCCCACCCCTGCTTCATATGACTATCCAATATATGGAGAGGGTAGTGGTGACTAAACCTACCATCTCATCCCCCAGTTTGTCCCCAGATAGGGTTGTCATATGTCCCCCAAAACAGGGATTATCCCGATTTAGGGGGATTGTGTTCACGTACTGGCAAATGGGACAGAGAGTCCTATCCCAATTTTGTGGAAGAGAATTATGGCAACCCTATGCCCAGATTCCACCATCCATATGTTGAGTGGAACATCAGTGCAGGTGCATATTTGCTCAATGCACAGATATTGTGCAGGGTCAGAAGCTGTGTCAATATTACATATAAGACCAGCAATTGTAGCCCTACTTTCTCTTCTATGCACTAAGGAGACACTTGTAAATGGCCATGTAAGTATAAATGGTTTAATGCATAGGAAACAAGGTAGTCTGTCCTGTCTCAAGCCAGGGTGTACTAGTAATAAAATGAGAATATACAGTAATCCAAATTATCAGTGGGTGATAGTAGCTGACAGAGAAAATGGTGAATGGAAGTTAAACTTACTCGACGGAAGTTGTGTAACCACACTTTTATCAAAGGTGTGTTTGTGCAACATTTTCAGGAAACCTCCAAGATGATGTATTCAGTTGTTACTGAAGGGTTTTAATCAAAGTGGACTACAAAGTCTAGTTTCTTACAGTGGTGGGTTCCAGCAGGTTTGCACCTACTCTATAGAACTGGTTCTTAACGAGAGATAGGGCATATAAAGTTTAAAAATAGCCATTTAAAAGTGGCTTGCCAGATGGGCATAGAACTGGTTGTTAATTTCTTTGAATCCCATCACTCGTTTCTTACCATAAAGAGTATGCTAAAATTTCATTTTTACTTATGGGGCAGGGGATACCCTGCAAGCAATCTTTAGGTTGCCTTAGGGTGCAATCCTAATGCCTGTCTATTCAGAAGTAAGTCTCATTATATTCAGTGGGGCTTACTCCGAGGAAAGTTATCTTTAGGATTGCAGCCTTAGATTCCCTCCTAGTGCATAAATGAGGTGACAATAACATTCTGAAGTGCAGGGAGCAGAAAAGTGTTTCGTCTCTCTACTTTCTACAGGGGGTGGGGGGATGAAAAAATTAACTCCACTTCTAGAAATTGGTGCATTTTATGCCCCACTGGAGAAAGATTGCAAAATGAAATATATGTAAAGATGTCATTATTGTAATGGACCCTGGGAGCAAGCCAATGTAGTACATTTCAAAAGGAAAGTAGAGAAACTGCTACCTCGGCTGGCCAGGCAGCCCAATGCCAGTGTGCCACCATGGGCCAGCATATATGTGCGCCAACCAAGATCTCTGCTTTGCCAGGCCTGAGCACAACCAGCCACTGTCCAGGATTTAAAATTATCCTATTTAGAAGGTGTGCAAGCATTTGCTGGAGACGATGGCAGAAATCAGAGTATGGCAAAGGATAGCACAGCAACTGAACATGCTTCCCCTTCAGCAATCTTTCCTCCTTCCCCCTGACTCTGGTCTCACCTAAGCATTATGCTCCTTCTGCATGTTGAGACAATTACCCAGGCCTTGTGTTCATTCACCCCAAAAAGCCCTACATATTTCTCAGAGTTGCCCAAGGCATCAGTCTGGGCAATTCAAATGCAAGCCAAGCATAGTTTTATCTTTGGTGCATTTGACATACAGCAGATGAATGGCCTTCTTCAGCCCAGCCTGCTTTTTCCCTTACTCTGCCTTCACCATGTGAGCTTATGAAGAAAGGAGAAAGAGCTATTCATTGCAACCCTCTCAGCCTCCTGCCAGGATACCATCCTGTTGCTGAGAAAGTGTCTCTAATATTTTATTAAGTTCACAGCCGTTTCATGGTGGTCGGTCAGGCAATCGCAGCTTGAACCAGCTGACATTTTTATAATGTGTGGTGCCCTGCTGTTTCTCTGGGTCAGAGGCACTGCTAAATGTATGTCATGCATTTAACACCCAGAAGTCCTAGATCATAAAATACCCATCAACGTCATGGGATTTTCAGGTTTAGAAACTGCACCACAAAGCAAATGAAAGACTTAAGAGAAGGTATAATGATTATTAGGGGCTGCAGTTAGCTCAGTGGTTAAAGGTGCTGTGTCTGCCCATCAATCTGAAGATTGTCAGGTCGGCAGTTTGAGACCCAAGTACTACAAGATGGAGTGAGCTCCAGTCCTTAGCCTAGATCCTGCCTACCTAGCTGTTCAAAATGCAAGTAGATAAGTAGGTACCACCTTGGTGGGAAGTTACCACCTTGGTGAGAACACATGTTCTGTGTGCATCTGGGCCACATGTCCACAGAGGTGTCTTTGAACAACACTGGCTCTATGGCTGGCTCTATGGGATGAGCACCACATCCTAATCAGTCAAGTCTAGAAGGGTGACCTGCAGGGTACTATCTTTACCTTTTAACATTATTAACAGTGTAGTCTTTTCCAGCATGAAAAGAGTACTAGAGTTAGGGGGCAATCCAAAGTAACTACAGGGAGTCCTTGCTCTGACGTAAGAAGAATTTACTCTGGATTGCAATATGAATTTCCCATTGGTTTTCACTAGGTGGTGCCAAAACTACATCGACATAAATGTCTCTTATGTGCTCCTATAGTTACTCTGGATTGTAGGGTTAGTTTACCAGGGTGTTTGGAGATGTGATTGGTGCCATGAAGTAACCCTGTGTGATTTGCCTACATGTCCTTTATTTCCATCACCAACCACCGTCTATTCTCTGGTGAGACTGACAAGATGAGGAAGCAGCTTGGGCACTTTCATTTTCCTTTTCTTGCTGCCTTTTCCAGCTTTTTTCTTAAAAAATGTCATTATGCATACACAAAGAAGATAGAAGTTGCATACATACATAGTGGGGATAACAGTATACCTTATTTTTAACCAGGCATGCAAGGCTGGATGAGTAACAAAGACTCCAGGCTGTGTACTTTGCTTCACAATAATTTTTCATTAAATGAAGAATTCAGTAGAAGACATTTTCAGCATGCTCTCATTCTGAAATTTGCTCTCGGTTGCTTTCCACGTGACTCATCCAAAGGCCCACATTCCTTTGTAGTCGTTGTGTTCTCCCTTTAAGTAGGTCAGAATGCACGTGTTCACATTATACATTTTTTATCAACCCCGCTTTCTGACCTAAATGGTTTGTAAGTTGTTCTGGAGGCAGTGAGATGAGATGTGCAAATGGACCCCCTTTTGCTCTTTCACTTGCTTGCTATGATGGAGCCAGGGCATAAGTATATGGTAATCACCCAGTTGACCATTGCATATGGGACCACACATGCTGGCTGACTACTACGACAGCTTACCAGAGAGAAGTTTCAGCCCACCACAGCATCTGAGCCATGCTCTGCATGTGCTGTCTGTCTAACTTATTGATGGATGGATTGAAAGGCTCTTGCTGGAGGAGGATCCCAGCTGCAAGGACCAAGCAGCACACAAAGAGTGCACAATTCTGATTTTGGCACTTCTGTGTGAGCTCTGTCCTGGGTGGCCATATGCCCAAACCTCAAAAGGAGGACAAAGTCTTGGATTCCTCTCAGCCATGCCTTTCCAGCAGACAATGGTACATCTGCCTACTTACAAGTAAAGCTGCGATATTGGGCACTTTCACTTTCCCATAGAGCTCAACACTGTTTTTTAGTTTTCTGGCCATAATGTTTGATAGGAAGGAAATATTTCAAAACCAATTTTTTGCATTGGATTCTGCTCCTCAATTCAAATCCAACAACATATGACATGATGGGGTACTGCACACTGTTGCAAAGTTCCAAAATGAAGCCATAATGGAAGACAATTAAGCCCTTTTGGAGGACACATGGACAGGAGGCTAAAACAAGAGGACAAATCTGGAAATTTCCAGTCGTATGGTCACCCTGGCTCTGCCTCAAGATAAAAAAGTGACCAACTCTGCTTCAGTTGCCCAATCTGATCCTCAGTAGTGCCATCAGGTGCAGTGGCATTAAAATGGCTAGCGCTGCATCCAGCAGAATCAAGTTTCCCAGGCGGAAGTCCCCGGTCAGGCCCCATAATGGGGCTTCTCAAGTCTACACTGGCTATTTTTATTTTAATATTTTACACAGGCAGACTTGATAATATCCATGTCAGGCTTCACAGTTAGGCTCTGCTGGTCCCACTCCTCTCCTTTCCCAGTTTCTCCCCATCCCTGCCCTTTCTTGCTCTCCCCCCCACCTTACAGAGCATCAGAAAGCTGACTGTATATTATGCTCGTTCCAGTCAGTGGGAGCATTCCAGAACCAGTTATTCACATTGGGTGACGTTTCAATCAGTGAAGAAAATTGCTGTCATCTTGATGTCACAGAGACAAAGCATGAATGGAAATTAAATTGTGATATATTTAGCAGTGACATCCATAGCTACATAAGCCAGACATCAAAGCTAATACAGAGAACTGCATTTAAAAATGTGCTTCAACTCAAGTTAACATTGTATATATGTAGTGTGTGAAATTATGTAATGTGGTACACATTTATAGTTAATGTTAAAGGATGCCATGCTATTCGTGACCAAGGGTGGCGTTCATCCCCGTTACAAGGCTAAAGAGCCACTTTGATTGAAAGTAATTCCATGTACCTTTTGTGTTTTGTGTATTTAGTAATTCTGGTCGTATGATGACTTTGGACAATGCAGGCCTTGTAATGCCAACAAGTGCTACGAACACTCTCATGAATTTGAACCAGGACATGCAAAATGTTTTGCCAGGGAATTATCTGTGTAGCAAATAAAACAAAACAAAATACAATCAGGAGGCTTAAATAGGGATAACACTCTTTTATTCTGGGATTCACTTATTCACCTTCCCCAAAGAATTGGCAGGTGTTAATTAATCTGTTTATTCAGCACTTTCAATATAGACATTCTAAATATTTTTATTTTTGCCTCATCAGAATTCAGCAACATATGTAGTGACTCACGAAAGCCCACAGTTCATAAATGAGTGTTTGCCAAATCCAGAGGAACAGCAGGATCTCTTTTGTTTAATTTCTATATGCAAACAAGGTTTCCTCGGAATGGTCATCAGCAGTCTGACAAGATAAATCCTTTGGAGATCATTGTAAAAAAAAAAACACAAAGTGTACTCTGGAAGACTGGGTATGTGATGATGTTTTAAGAAATCTAATTAAAATTGATCTTAAGGACTGAAGAAAAATTAACTTTGATGTTGTCTATTCCTATGAATTGTGTTTTGAAAAGGAAAAAAAAGTAGCAGATTATTTTTTATTGCAACATGTATATAGGGCTTTTGTTCATTGTATGTTAAGGGCTACCAAATCCATGCATGTTTAGTAAAACTCAAGCATGTTCCATCGCAGTTCAATGGCCATGCAAGTGTGAACAGGATTGAAGCATTAAAGAACAATGGCTCTCAAATCACAGAATCAGTCACTCAACCAACCATACTTTCATATGGTTGGAATATCAACCTTTCAATATCAATCTTTCTATGAGGTTGTTTCCACAATACTTTTCTGAGATAAAACTCTAAACTATAGTGAACCCCTTGAGGAGTGGCATCCCAGTTGCCGTGCTGTTGTGAGGGAGACCAAGCTAAATGTGGGGTGTATGTAGAAGTGGACAACCTCAAAATGCCAGATGCAGGAGGGGCACATGTGTCATATGTGCTCCAAGGCACCTGGTGGGCTCTGTGGCTGCAATCCTAAAGACACTTTCCTGGGAGTAAAACCCATTGAAAACAATGGGGCTTACTTTTGAGTAGACACAGGATTGTGCTCTGTATGATACAGGAAGCTGGACTAGATGGGCCTTTGTCCTGATCCAGTGGAGGCTCTTCTTATGTTCTTAAGTTCTTAAACTGAGGACAATGGGGTAATGTAATTATTCTCTCTGCTTAAGCCAGAAATAAATTGTCTTAAGTGAAGTGAATTAGGTATATTACAGTGGTTCCCAAACTGTTTATATGTCCAAAAGGCTGACACCTGATTTGTGAATGCCAAAGGATATGGCTTTACTGGTTATTGGGCAGCAGTGATTCTTCCCAAATAGCAGTTTGTTTAACCCTTGATGCACAAAGCCTAATCTGCCCTGACAGTTTCATGACCAGCCAAAAATTAAGTCCACTGGTTTCACAGTTTGAGAACTACTGGTCTGTTGTTTCTCCCCCCTACTTGTTATGAAACAAAACTCCTACCCAGCAAGTTAGAGCTAGACTAGTACCATCTTCTTTGGACATCTAATTTTCTACAAGCAGGAATACAGGGGTATGTCGTTTAACAACTGTTCACTTAACAACAGTCCATATAAATGACTATTCTCAAAACACGGCAAAGAGACTCTTGATGAAACAGACTAGTTTCCAACAGCCCACAGTAAAGTAATTACATAAAGAAAAGGCAAAAAGAGGCGATCTGTCTCCAGTACCTTGTCCAGCCAAGCTTGTCTCTGGCAAGCTTGTCTCTGTTTACAGAACAAAGGCACTAGTGGGCTGAATGTTCACTTAACAACCTAATCACATAACAACAGAGTCAGGAAAATGTATCCCCTTCATATAAGTTGGGCTCAACAGTATTTTTTTTAAAGGAGCACTCAAACATCTGAGCCATCACCTGCAATCTGAAATGGTACTGTCCTGGGAGGATCAAAATCTGACAAGGAACTAGATGTTGAAGCTAAAAAACCTCCCATTGCAATTGTTTGATCATTCCACATTATGTAAAGGTGTTTGTTAAGTATGACTCTGTTACTTAACTCATAATGAAATAGATCAGGTGTAGAACCCCATATGGCTGTCTTTGTGTATCAGAATCAATAGCTTCAGTGAGGTGAATACATATCACTGGTCCATCTCCATTCAGAGCCATCTGCGAGATCGACAGGGTGCAAATTTAGGAGGGTAGCACCTGGCTTGCATACACAGATGTCAAAGAGTGATTGCTAATGGATGTGTCATGCTGCAAATCATTAGATGTTGCGCTGGTTTTAGAATTAGAATATTCCACCCCTTGCTTAGTGTGAAGCTGCAGTATTGAGCAGATTGAAAAGAGCTATAAGAAAGAGAATTGAACAGACAGAGTGCAATAGGAACCATTTTCACATGCATGAGAAATTTCTCTGTCATACAGCTTGCACCTGAAGGATAGCAAATGAATTTTAAAAAATGGAAGTTATTTTGTATTCACTGGTGTGGATCTGAATAGCCTGATTAGAACTGCAAGAGCTTAACCCATGTTGGTGGAAAAATACCCCTTCCCCTGAGGAGACCGTCAGCAGCTTCAGTACCTACACTGGATGCTGTTAACCATAGCACAGGACTATTATTTGAATTGTGCTGTTAACATATAGTAGCATAAGAGCACAATCCTAACTATGTCTACTCAAAAGTAAGCCCCATTGTGTTCAATGAGTCTTATTCCCAGGAAAGTGTCTTTAGGGTTGCATCCTAAGTCATCAAAAGCATTTCCAGTTTTAGCTATTTGAAGCCTAAATATTCCATTATGGATCCTTGGTTTAAAAAAAACACCACAAATGGAAACATGCGCTAAAAATCAACACAAGCATGTGTTAAAAATTAAGATACTGATTATTGTCTAATACTGTGTTGAGGGGAAGAGCTTTCCTCTTTCACTCTGGATCACAAACAGAGGATCCAGGCAGTTTGGCTTGAAGAGCATTGTAAAATAGATCTCAGCTATTTCTCATTCACAATACTGATAAGAGTTTTGAGGCACATCTTATTTTGACATCAGGTTGAACTAAAGTAAGACACAAGTCATTAATCTGTACTTATCTAATGGATTTAATCAATATTTTTATGAAGGCGTAAGAAGAGAAAGATTTCTCCACCAGCTCCATATCCTTGCTTGTATAGTACAGTATAGTATAGTTCAATTCTTTTCCAAGTTCCTCTAAAAGTCCTAGAACGTACCCCTGGGAGTACATGTATCCCAGGTTGGGAATCACCGATATAGAACACAACTGTACTAAAATGGAATTTGGAAGCTACAGTGTATACAAAGGGATGAAAATTCTACACAGGTATTTTCCATAAATATCCAGGGTTCACCTTTTACTGCAGTGCAGAATATTATCAGTCTATTATTCTTCTATTGGTTTTGGCTCTTTAGTATATTATCAACTTGAAATTGTATGCAGACTTATATTAACATACAAATTGTTAGCCTGAAGCCATTGTTCTGCTACCAAATTCTTCAATAGGGTGGTCTCGTATCAGAGTACAATGTGGAATTACAATTTTTTTATAAATACTATCTGTTTTGTTTAAAAAAAAATCTGAACTTTTTATCTTAATAAATTCACCTCATTATCCTAAAAATTATGGTTCTCAGAATTAAATTTCTTGTTATAACAGGAATGTGAAATAAAGTATTCACCCTTCATAGACATTTGTAAGAAGAACATATTTTCAGAAGTCATTTGGTTGTTATTATTTTTTAAATAATTCAGACCTTAAAACTTCAGCCTGCTATCATGGTTAATTTGTTTTTTTGCTTTATGAGTTCCCTTGTTTCAAAAATTGCCATCATTAATCATGTACTCATACAGGCAGGAGCCCTCAGGAAATTTCAGACGGACTGAACAGAATACATGTGTATCTGTGAATCTTTTGCATTCTTTGGGGTCACCATGAAGCTGGTATTTACAAAATGCAATTGTCTTCCCTTAATCTTGGCAAAGTCAGAAATCACAAACCATTTAAGCCACAGTGCTTAGAAGCTGATGACCAATTTACTGCTCCTTATTCAGGGAATGATTCCTTTGGGATGTGGGGAATGAAGGCGACAGTAACAATCAGAAATGTCTCGAGGAATTACTAATGCTGTTATCTCACCCTATATTCCTTGGTGCAGCATAGGATAAGGTGTTAGGTTTCTAATACCATTGGTGCAAAGGAATTATTCCACCCTTTTTCTACAGTGTTATGAGTTGAAACAAAACTATCACCTATGTTGGAACCAGTGGTATAGCTAGAGGGGATGTAAAGCACAAAATTTTGCAACCTCTTGAATGCGCTGAGTAAGCACTCCTTCCCCTTCAGATCCATTCCAGGCAGCAGTAGCAAAACAGAGGCAAATGGCTCTGTTTTGTTTCCACCATTTGGAAGGATCCAAGTGGTGGAAACAAATCCACCATTTGTTTCCACCATTAAAAGGATCACTTGCACAGCACAGGTACCTACAAAACGTTTTGCTTTGCACCCCCTCTAGTTAGTCTACTGTTTGGGACATTTGGAGCCAGGAAGGGGACAGAATGAGAATGGAAACAGACTGATATAAGTACTGGTGTTTTATATTCTTGGGACAACCAGAATCGTCCCATCATCACCCCCTGTGCCAACAAATCTTTTAACTAATGAAAAGAGGGACTTTCTGTCTCATTTATTTTTTGGAAGGTGGATAATTTAAAAGTAATTTACCTTACAATGGAGTGCCTTACTCATGCTAAAGCAGCCAAAGAAGATACTATGGTCATCTGCCTATGGAATGGGTTTCTATGGAACAAAATTGATATTATTGGACAAATGCAATTAACAGCAAAATCATAATTTGCTGAGACTTACGATATCTGACCAGCACCAAAGAGCAATAATGCACATGAAAAGTCCCGTTCTGTTATGCTGAGCCGGCCTGCTCTATAAAAACACTTTGTTGTAAAGGAGAGATAAACTTTGTGGGGCTCCTTAGTATAGATGTCTACTGGCGAAACTGGCAAGTTCTGTCTCATGATGGTATAGGACTCTCCCAGATTCAGACTGCAATCCTAGAAAAGGTTCTGGGAGTAAGAGCCACTGAACAAAATGGGGCTTATTTTTGAGTAGACATGATTAGGATTGTGCTCTCAGTGCCTCCATGTATGGTTTACATTAATGCAATGGACTTTATCCTGGTGCAGTGGAAACAAGAAAGTGGATAATGCAGCATGGAGCACTAGTAACACCGTTTGTGTCCTACAGATTTAAGATTGTATCTAAGATTGACTGTAAACCCAATCTTTGGCTTTCCTATGGCATGTTCTTTACCCTGCTTCTCATAAGAAGCTCCTGCAATATTTTCACCTGCATTGCAACTACCGGAACAGAGAAGAAAAGTATTGCATTGCATTGCAACTACCAAAACAGAGAAGAAAAGTAAGTGAGTCCATGTGGGTTCATGCGCAAAGGTACCACAAAGTTGGCTTAGCTGTGTGACAACCATCCTAGTCTTGACTGTACATTCAGTATCACTGTGAGATGCTATTATCTGAAGTCTGTGCTTTTTTTGACATATATTTGAAATAGCTTGCCATTTTGTCTAGGCTCCAATTTGCTGGGTCTATACTTCATTATAATCTGAGACTCTTCACTCCATGACGGGTCCCCCTGGTGTGATTTCTATTAATTCTCCAGTTAAAAGGGAAAAAAGGATAGCCACCAAGGTTCTGAGAATTTCTAAAACAGCCTCAGCTTTGGGACTGAACTTTTTTACCTTTTGTGAAGCTTCGATGGCAACTTTTACTCTGTGCCTATTTTTATACAATTGATGAATTCACCTTGAAGTCTACTTGTTCGTTATTCCCAAATGCTAGAAGCTGCCAGTATGGGTTCTTTGTTGAGAACATGTTTAAGCCAAGTGATAGAATCCTTTATCTCACTGTTCGTGATCTTCTAAGGTTTTTCTTAATAACCACCCTTGGATGCTTATCACTGAATTAAACAAATGTTCAAAACCATTTATAAAATGTTTAGGACATTGTGTGCTTCATGTTTTACAGAACAATATGTTTAAAAAAACCTACAAACATTACAAGTAGATTTACATTAAACAAGGTGACACTTTAATGACATGATAAGAAAAATTAATTTACTTTGAAGTTATACCATTTTTTGATAGGTGTAATAAGCTGCCTTGTTTTGGGTGCATTTGCAAAAGTTTCTTCCAAGTTTTTTTTTCCCTTTTATAAGCAGGTCCTAAGGTGGTTGGGTCATACACATTAATAGTTGATTCCCTTGGTGATCATTGAAGACTCATGACCTGTTACACCTTATCTGATCTGCAGTGTGCTCTCAGTAGAAAAAGTATTTTCAATGTGCTTTCACTGAGACGGCCATGAATTTAATTTAAGATACTTAAATGTGCTCTGAGAATAAAGGCTTCAGCGATATTAATATGTTGGAGCTAGTGGCATTGCTACAGGGGGTGCAAGGCACACATTTTTGCAGCCTCTTGAATGTGAGTCCCTCCCCTTTGGATCCATTCCAGGCAGTGGTAGCAAAACAAAGAAATTACATTTTCTTTTAAGAATACACTTTCAAAGCGCTTATCTAAAGTGTTTTCCGCTTTATATTTATTTTCCATTTTCCAAATCTCCAACTTAAATACCATAGATTTGGGAGTTTTCCATAATTCCTGTTTTTATATACCTCTGAACATTTTGATGCCAGCTTGCTGCCAAACATTTCTGACCATATCCTACAAATACACAATGACTGGGCATGTTTGTCCACCAAAGGGTATCAACACACACAACAAAACTGTTGAAGGAAGTATACAGATGCACCAACTATCATCATCACCATCATTTCTATAGAATTTTTGATTGTGCAAAATGTTTCACTTGAAATATCTGTAACCTGTACAACAATCCTGCAAGGTAAATAATGGCCCAATTTAATTGTAATGGTCCACTGCCAGAACTAGCATCCTGGCCATCAAAGATATCACTTTCTGGCCATCATAAATTTCAGTCTGGAAGCATGCATAAGTATGCACTTTTGGAATGCTAACAGATAGGCTATGGAGGTCCAGAGCCCAACCTTGAGAAGAAGAAAGCTAGTGGACAATGATGAATCACCAAGGAAGATGGAAAGGGGTGGAGGAGTGAGGAATGGGATAAAAATGAGGAAAGATGGGAGGCACACCAGAAGTAGAAGGGAGTAACTTTTAGTGCAGGGTGATTATATGACCAGATTTTTCTGGATTTGTCCTCTTTTTTAGCCTCCAAAAGGGCTTAATTGTCCTCCATTTTGGCTTCATTTTGGAACATTGCAATGGTGTGCAGTAACCCATCATGTCATGTGTCGTTGGATGCATACTGAAGAGCAGAATCCATTGCAAAAATCAGTTTTGAAATATCTCCTTCCTATCAAACATTATGGCCAAAAAATAAAAAAAATATGCATTGAGCTCTATGGGAAAGTGAAAGTGCCCAGTATTCGTGAGTAGGCAAACATGCCCTTGTCTTCTGGAAAGGCTATGCTGAAAGGAATCCAAGACCTTGTCCTCCTTTTGAGGTTTGGGCATCTGGTCACCCTGAGCTAGTGCAGACAACTGACACAATGTTATCCATTCTAGAGTGAGCCACCTTGCCATGTTTTTCTGCTTAAAAGCTGGTGTATTTACAATGAGATCAATCAGAAAGAGGGAATAGCCTGGAACAATGACTCATTGGCAGAAGAGTAAGCTCCACTAGGGGACAATCCAGTCGAGTGCCAATCCTGGGGAACAGATAGCCCTGCTTTTAACCAATATTCTCTAGTGGAAAGCACCTCTGGAATCTGTGTTAAATGAAGTAACCTCGTATTGGCACTGGTTTGCCTTATCAAGCATCGAAAGCAAGAGTGGAGATTCCCACACATCCTTCAATCAATATTCCTCAATGTTCAGTCATTTATTTTCCCTGTGAAGATTGCCGAGGTGGAGATATTTGTGACTGTGGACAGTTTGAAGAAAGAAGTACACAACTGAGAAAATAAATAGCAACATATTTGAGAAGGGCTATCTATCTATCTATCTATCTATCTATCTATCTATCTATCTATCTATCTATCAACTGTACTGCTTTTCAACTAAAAAGTTCACATAGCGGTTTACAAAGAATATGAAAAAAATAATGGCTAATGGGTTCCTGTCCCAAAAGGGCTCACAATAAAAAATGCCTTTATGCACATTGCTGAGATATTGTCCTTTGTTACCTCAAACAATAAAGTTTGTGAAAGTACATCTTTCCCATTTTTCTGTAAGTCCACATGAGATTGTCGGCTTCTCCTGTTTGGTATATCATCATCCCCAAATGTCCCTTGGTCAGAAGGAATGTTAATGTGCTGCCCTTGCTCATGGGATTATGCTAGTGGCTAAACTCTGCCAAACTATTATGGCTGTGAAAATAATGCCCTTGGGTCCAATTGAAGATCTTTTTTTCTTTCTTTCAGCGACGGAGGAACTTTGAACATGGGTCATATGGTGAAATACTACTTTTGCCTGCTAATTTGAATTCCACAAGGCAGCTGAGCTGCGTTCTCCTTGAAATATAAAACTTGAAAAAACTTTCACATCATCCCCTTTCTGCTGTTCCAGTGTCAGCAAAAACTCACCTTTGATAGCAAAGGAGGCATACTTTCTCCACTAGGGAGGTGAACCAGCGCCAGGCCTCTTTATCACCTGCTTGACACTGGAACGCTCAATGCTACCAATTATGACATAGGAAATTGCTTTATATTGAGCCAGAGACATTCTGACAGTCTTCTGCTCTCCTGAAAACAATCTCCTTTCTTCCTTGCAGCCTCCTATGCTTGGAATTGCCTCTCAGAACAGGTAGTGAGATGCTTCCTCACTCCCTTCCTTCAAATGCCTGCTTAACTTTCATCTTTGCCATACCTTAGGTTGGTACTATACATTAGGTTGCAATTTTACACAAATTGCACAATCCTAACTTGCACTGCAACAGGCAGGCATGTATCCAGTCCATGTTTAGGGACTGCGGAAGCGGAGGTAAGGCAATCTTCCACTGTGGTAAGGCAATCACAGCCCATACAAGTCTATTCAAACTTAGGCTACCTTCCGAGGTGGTACTGCTGCCTGGGAAACTGAGTTTGGATCTGACATAACTTGGATCCAAATTCTATATAATGGAATTCTTATAAGAAGTATAAGATAATATCTTTGTTCCCTTTCCATGCTTCAGACTTACTTTAAGAGGCATATACAACTCTGTTTGCCCATGATTCACACACTTTTTATTCTGTGGGTCAGCAACAAGGCCACAAAAAATAAGAAGGATGGATAATTGTTATTATCCATCCGTCCGTCCGTCCGTCCGTCCATCCATCCATCCATTCATGTGGCTAACAACACAGATTAAAAACTCATAAATTAATATAATATTTAGAAATGTTCAAAAACATTTCTGAATTACAATAAAAACAACTAAAACAACAACCCACCAGCTTCTGCATCAATTAAAAGCTCTTGCACATAAGCTGCTAAATCAATAATACATTTTCGGGAAATGTTAAAAATTAAGCTGTTATTTGATCTCTCAAGGAACATAAAAGAAGTGGCATAACTAGAGGGGGTGCACACACTACGTTTTACTGCGACCCACACCATGGCATGCAAACAGCCCCTCCCATCTTAGCCAGGTGTACAACCTGTTTTTCTCCTACAGCTCGAATGGCTCCAAAGGGGAATGGGAACAGTCCCTTGCACACTCCAGAGAGATTCCCTGCAAAACTTAGTGCTTTGCACCCCCTCTGGCTATGCCACTGCCTAAAAGCTTCTTTAAATAGTAGTTGGGTCACTGGCCCTTTTATGTGACTTGAGCAACAGTCTCTCCCTATAATTCTAAAGCGAAACAGTGACAGTTGCAGAATGTTAGCACTTGTACTGAAATTTGTTTGTTCCCTCTCACTCCCACATAGAGAAGTTTTTTTTTTAAGTCTAGAATTTCAGCCTTAAATGTGGTAAAGAAATATGCTAAAGATATGTCAAAGTTTAAAATAATGTGGCTTCACTTCTCTGAGCTGTACATTATTGTTTTCCTGGCTAATGGCAAGCTAGGTGGGGGAAAGGAAAGAAGGCACATCCAGAGGAGCTCAGTTCCTCCAAATCCATAGCCTTGATGGAGGGTGAATCACCCTTATATAGAGTTTTTGTTTCTGTATAAGCAATAGACTACTTAGAGCACAATCCTAACCATGTTTACTCAGAGGTAAGCTCTGTTGTGTTCAATGAGTCTAGGAAATTTTCTTTAGAATTGTAGCCATATGAAGAAAACTCAAAAATCTGTGAAGAACAGTGCATGTTGTTTCTGTTACTTTTATTGCACCTTCTTTGAGCTGCTTAAAGCTACTCCCCCCCCATATATAACAATAGGATGAAAGTTTTGGGGAACAGCTTAAACAAAAAACTGTGAGCTGTTAAGTCTTCAGGAATGAAAGTTTGATGCTTAATAATGAAAGATGGCACTCTATACCAACTTATCATGTCCCGTCTATTTGCTTGCCCTTTGTAGCTTCGCAATGTCATCACTGCACTGGTAAAAACTGAAAAGTAATCCTAATGCGATTTATACCCCACTGTGCTATTTTTATATTCCAAAATGTATTTATAGCCAATAATCTGTGCCAATGTTGTTAGTATTCTATCCACAACCCTCTAGAACTGTTTTCCCCTTGGTCTAATGCCCTGTTGTGGTCTTCTTTATGGAAATAGCTCTGATCATTCTTTAAGTGAAAAATATGATTTAATTACAAACTCAGGGCAGGTTTGGACAATACATGATTAGTGCAAACTGCAGATACAAACACCAGTTGCCCCTCTGCTTGCTGCTCACTAATAACCTAATGTATAAGACACTAAGAAATGGTTACTTTCACCCTTGGGGGAGTGATTCATATTAATTTTAGCTATTCAGTCTAAATAAAGTCTGATATATAATACCCAAATTAAAATACTAAATAAAGATATGATACCCAAATTGTCCCTTAGAGACAAATATAACTTTGAACAGTGGTGATGGAATCCCAACTGGCAGCAAGTATTGTATCACAAGTCAGTGCTAGGAAGCACTGTTAATTCTAGTATCCCCAGTGGAATGTGCTCCAAAATAAGGTCCAGTAGATGCCATGTGGCAATTCAGATCTGCACCAGCTCAATCACTAACACAATTTTTTTGCTACTCAGTGCAAGTGGATTAGGCGTAGGAAGAGGGTTGGGATTCAGCATACGTGCTTCCCTCCTGGACTTCATCCACTCTCCTCAGTACCCCATCTCCACCCCATTCTGCCCATTCTTTCCACCATTTTACTCAATCCTGCCCTGTTCAACATGTCTCTGCATCCCTCCAACCCCCTCCCCTGCTTACCTGCTCAGGCAGTTAAGAACATAAGAAAATCCTCCACTGGATCAGGCCATAGGCCTACCTAGTCCAGCTTACTGTCCACCTTCCTAGTCCAGCTTCCTCGTCCTGCCCAGCTTCCTCGTCCACCTAGTCCTGCCCACCAGATGCCTCAAGGAGCACATACGACACATGCATCCACATGCCCTCCCCTGCATCTGGCATTTTGAGGTTGCCCACGTCTACATGTATCTAGTCTCTCTCTCTCTCTCTCTCTCTCTCTCTCGCACACACACACACACACACACACACACACACACACACACCCCTCTCATGGCTTGTTGTAACCTGTGATGGTCCTTTCCTCTAGGAATTTGTCTAGTCCTTTCTTAAAGGCATTGAAGCTAGATGCCATTACCACATCATGTGGCAGGGAGTTCCACAGACCAACTACCTGCTGGGTAAAGAAATATTTTCTTGTGTCTGTCCTAATTCTCCCAACATTCAATTTTAGTGGAATTGTTCTAGTTCTGGTGTTATGTGAATGGGAGAAAGAGCCTCTCTATCCACTCTGTCCATCCCTTGCATAATTTTGTACGTCTCAATCATGTCTCCCCTGAAGCGCCTCAGTTCTCCATTGGTCCACCACACGCAGGAGGCCATTTATCAGCAGTGTCTGCTATATGACAGTTCTATAAAGCATTGTTTAGCAACCTTACAGCAGTGTTTTGCCAAATCCATGTTATAAACGTATTCCTCCTGGGGCTTTTCTGTCCTCCAGCCAGCACATGGCTTCTCTCACCCCCAGGGACGTTTTCATCCCTGTGCTGCTGTGCGAGATGGAGATGCTGATCCTATCCTTTGCATGTTTCTGGTAGCCCAGTCCTATGCAGGTTTATTCAGAAGTAAGCCTTTAAATACAATGAGACTTCCCACCAGGAAAGCATGCATGTTGCACTCTCACTCAGAAGCAAGTGCTACTGAGAGCCCAATCCTAGGAAGGTCTTCTCAGAAGTAAAACCCATCAGAATCAATGGGTTTCTTTTGTCTGGTAGTTCTGTCTTGGGGTCATGCTAGTGGTAAACCTCCAGCTAACATCCATTTATTCACGGAGCTCGGCTGGACCTTCAGATCCCATACAATCAGAGCAGCCTTTTCTTGTTTTCTTTTTAACACCATCATTACACCCTCTGTACAGGGGGGAGAATTGAAACAGCAAAGTGTACTCAATGGGGAATACCACTTGTCAACTTCCTCGTGGAGAGATTAAATAGAGTGATGCGAGTGGGACTGAGGAATCAGCATAGTTTACTGATTGTCACCTCTTCAAATCACCTGGGGATATGGTATTATGTGAGAGACCTGCTGGAAAACAACAGTTTATGTGGGGATACTTCAGAAAAGGTTTAGACAGATTTATGGTAGCACACAGTGAAAATGAGTACTTAGCTTGCAGGATGCGAGATTTTTGAGGCAACTTATTGCGGCACCATTTTCCTTTCAATTGATGTTTGGGCTACTTCACAACATGCCTGACATTTAAAGGTGACATTAAATCACGTATATTTCCCCGCTCCCAATGTTCCACAAGATAATAATTTCATATCCCCCCTACTGCTCATTTTCAATTTCTACCTTTTAAATAGTCCATTTAAAACTGTCCCTGGTTTCCTATAATCCTCACTAAAGAAAGAGTTTCAAGGAGAGGCTTTGCATGGACAATGATGACTGGGGCAAAAAGGTCCTCCAGGAATGTCAGTAGCATGTGTTGGCCACACATGCTTCTTTAATCACCAAGGGGCAAAGCAGAGTTGATGGTGCTCAGATCAACGTGATTGAAACCCAGCAATCTGAGTTCTTCCAGTTTCTGTGGGCACTTACCTGACGGGCTTAAAATACAGACCTATGTCTACTCTCAGAAATTGTTTTTAGTTGTTGTGTCCAGCACACCAGGCTCCCTATCCACTGGGCTTGCAGTGGGTCAGCTGGTTAAGATGCCATTACTTTTATCATAGTGGCCAGGGTGCAAGACTTGGGTGCTGCAAGACAGAGTGAGCTCCCATCCTTGGCCCAACTCCTGCCAACCTAGTACTTCAAAACTATGCAAATGCTATCATTGGCTACAATCCTAAAGACACTTTCCTGGGAGTAAGACACATTGAACTTACTTAGGGCTTACTTTTGAGTAGACATGGTTAGGATTATGCTCTAAGACAGTTTAGAAAGTATCAAAGACCAAAACAAAGGGAAAAAAATTCTAGCTAAAGTAAGCGTAATACTAAAAATAACTACTGATCACATATAGAAGAAAAAAATATGCAATAATCAGCAGACAATAGAGATTATATAGTATTGAGGTGATAATGTAAGATAGACCAGAAATTTTAAACTAGTGTGACATGGTACTTTGGTGTACCATGTATGGTCTGCAAGTGTGCCATGGGAGTTTGAGGTCATTACCATTGGGGATGTGAACTGTATTCCCACCAGCAGCATGTTGTGTCTTATCCATTGTCTGAAAACTGATGGTGTGCCTTGACAATTTTAGCTTGTTGCCAATATGCTGAGATTAAAAATGGTGAGAATTGTTGATCTAGTCTAGGCAGTGAGCCCTCTTTAGAACCTCTGCTGCTGCATTTTGAATCAATTGATGTTTCCAAACACATTTCTAAGTCAAAAAAGGGAAAGGAAAAAAGAGGACGTCAAGGGGCCAAGAATGAAAAGAGGCAAGGGCAAACCAGGCAGAGGGAGACAGTTCCTTCATTGGTCCTTGAGCTGTGGCTATAATATTGTGGGTCACCCATGCATCAGAGAAAATTGCACTTAGGAATTCATGGCATCAGGACTAGATCAAGAATATCTTAGACTTCCTGAAGGGAAGTATATATCCTCTAGGTAAGCAGGGACATATGGGTGGGGGGAGAGAAACGCTGCCTAAGGAGTTTAGGAAATCAAAATGTATGCATTAACCACAAGGCACGGGCTGAAGAGGTAGTCAAGAGCCCCAATTGGTGGTTGTGGCTGTCCAAGGAAATAACCTATAATAACAGCAATCAAAGGAAACTGCACATCTTTGCTCACCATATCATGTCTTACCTGACCCCATATGACATCAACCCTCCTGTTGGGAAGAGGTGGAACAACTGGGTCTCTCACAAAGCTTCACTTTTCCACATAAAGAGATACCCCTGAGTGTTTTCCAACCTTGAGATGACTTTCTTTGGATGTATGTGAAGGATAGACTTCCAATTTACAGAGAGGGGATGCTTTGCATTTGGATGCATTTCAGGCCAAACACAATTCTGAACTGGAAAGCACTGGGACATTGTGTCCCTGACGGTGCTACATTGATAATGAATAATATTCCTATATTGTTGGTTCTTTTGCTGGAGGCATTCCCTATTTATTCTATTTGTGCAAAATATTAATAAATGACAAATATGTCAAATAACAATGGAAAGTGGGAAGCTGAATGAAAGTTCTTGTAAAAGTGAGGAAAATCCTACAATCAGCCCAATCTGATCCTTTCCCCTATACCATACCATGGTACAGGCTGTTTGCATGCTGGTGTGGTGATGGGGAGGTCCGGGAAGAAAAATTGAAAATATGTTATCTTACCCTTCCATAAGCCCCACAAATGCAAGATGTGTGCTGCATGGAAAGGGGAGTGAATGAGGTCTGTTTAAATTAAGGGAATATTTCCTCTGGGAAATAGGGAATATCTCCTTTCCTCTGGACCACCTTTCCAATGCAGTTGGTTAGGAATGGGCTGCCAACCACAAGAGGGGCAGTTTAGTGGGGAAAATCTCAGCCAAGCTCAGTGGTTTGCTGGAACAAAGCTTAGGTTTTATTTAGCAGGGGGAGAGCAACTGGCCCTACACACCCCAGCAGTGTCTGTTCAAGTGGCTTCTGCTGGTGTTCTTTTTTGCATTTTAGATTGTGAGCCCTTTTGGGACAGGGACCCACTAGCTATTAATTAACTATTATTTTTCCATTTTCTTTGTAAACCGCTTTGTGAACTTGTTAGTTGAAAAGCGGTATATAAATACTGTAGATAGATAGATAGATAGATAGATAGATAGATAGATAGATAGATAGATAGATAGATAGATAGATAGATAGATAGATGGATGGATGGATGGATGGATGGATGCAAAGACTGTCTATATCAGTCTAGCAGCCACGGATGAGAGAGAGCCAGGAAAAAACATCGGAGTGTCAAATGAAAGACAACTGAAAGGAGAGCAAGAATAGGCTAAAGATATAGGAAGGGAGCTGGTGAAGGAGAGAAGAGAGAGAGAAGGGAGGAAGGGAGGTAATCCAGGAAAAACTGGTGGTGTGCATTTAAAAGAAATCCACCCTACAATCCAAAGAAACTACGGGAGCATGTAAGAGACATTACATGTACCCGTAGTTACTGCACTACCTAGTGAAAACCTATAGGAAATTCATATTGCAATCAAGAGCAAATTATTCTTATACCAAAGCAAGGACTCCCCATAGTTACTCCGGATTTTCCCCACAGGCTGCAATCCTAAGGACACTATCCTGGGAGTGAGTTCCACTGAACACAATGGGTCTTGCTGTGGTTAGGATTGTGCTCACAGTCTACACAAGACCTATAGATGGTACATATCTATAATAGAGGAAGACAGACAGGAATTTATGAAAGGGATAGGCAGTAGTTGAAACAAGCCTTAGAGACAGGGAGGGAAAGAGGAGGATGCTAGAGGTTCTTGCATAGTCCACTGATTACACAGCTAGGAATTTGGATGGGTTCTGTGTGTTAGAAATGCTGGCTGCAGGCCTCTGCTATAGATAAACAGTCATTAACAACTGGAAGTATTAGGGTTTCTTTACATATTAATAGGGTGAATGTATCTTCTTGGTTGCTTCTAGATGGCCACAAGGCTTTATTGTCAGTTTTCCCTCCGGATATACAAAACGTTAATCCTCCGAGTCCTATATTGGCTAGTGGCAGCTGCCAGGCACAACCTACAGAATGCATTTAGCATAATAACAGAACTGGTTGCTATAGTTACATATAATCTGCAGTGTGTACAGTATGCTTTTTTAATAACTGCGTTTTGATAAACACTGCAATTTTGGAGACCATCCTTGCTCGCTTCCTTGTTTTTCTTGTCTTCTTTTCCGTCCAAGCAATATATCTGTGCACATTGGGGGGGAAAGTTCTATGGCTAATATGTATGGGAACCGATGAAACAAATACAACAGTACAACTGTGGTTCCATTGTGCACCTTTAGAATAATCCATAAAGAAGGTTTACATCACAGAACGGGGCAGGGGAGAAAAAATGGGCAGATCAGGCCCGGGGGGGGGGGGGGTGCAGAGCATCAGCAGTGCCAGTGCTTGCAGACTCCAAACCCACATCTATTTGCACAGATTAGTGAGGTCTTGTGCCAGCAATACCACTAGCCCAGGTCCACGTTCACCCGGTGCAGTTGCTGGGCTTATTCTAGGGCAAGGAAACAAATGTCCTGTCTCCTTTTCACAAGAAATCTATCAGTCCTACAGGATACAGTGCAGCTCATGAGATTCAAGATGGAACAGAGGAACAGGCAGGAGGAACAGGTAGGAGGATGACCAGGAACAACCCAGAGTGCCCCTTTGAGTGTGCTGTGACACTGCAAGGTATCACAAGGCACGCTTCGGAAACTTCTGTACAAATATATGTGTACAGACATTGCTCCATATGCTCCCTGATGGGAGACATGCAGGGCCCATTCTCATTTCCAGCAATTCCAGCCAACTCTTACACTGAAATAAAAAGTATGTTATCATGGGACTTCCCAATATAAAGATTCTTAAATAACCTGGCACCAGCATGGCTTGTATAAAATGCAGTAAATCAACATGACCAGCGTTCTCAAACTTTTAGCACTGGGACCCACCTTTTAAGTCTGAGAATCTGTTAGGGCCAACCAAACGTGATGAAATGACCAGAAGTGACATCAAGCAGGAAAATTTTTTACAATCCTAGGTTGCAACACTGCAATGTTATATCCCACTTAGGGCAGATTCCAGAGTAACTACAGGGAGTCCTTGCTCCGGTAAAAGAACAATTTACTCTGGATTCCAATACGAATTTCCCATAGGTTTTCACTAGGAGATGCAATAACTATGGGTGCACATAATGTATCTTACGTGCTCCTGAAGTTACTCTGGATTTGGGGGTTACTATCATTGTAACAGCTTTTTAGTCATAGTAGCTTGTTAAAAGTATAGATCTGTAATAAGTCCCCAAATACAGTCACATGCCATAGTACCATCAAGTCTAATATATTTCAATATACAGGGTGACTGAAAAGTAACTCCCTGTATTGTAATTTATAAGTATTTTAAAATAGGGAATTACTTTTCAATCACCCGGTATTCAATTTATATTCAATATAAAATATTCAATATTGAAATGATTTGGGACCCACTTGAAATTGGTTTGCGGACCCTTAGTGGGTCCTGATCCACAGTTCAAGAAAAACTGCACAACGCTGTCACACTGCAGAGTTTAGAAATAATAAAAAGCACTTTGCACTTTCCCTGGAAATCTGACAACAACATACTGTATTTGTCAAACTAGACTCATGCAGGGTCAAAAATTCTGTCAAGTAACGGCCATATAAGAGTTATAGATTGGAAAACGGCTCTGCAATTTTGTCTGGCTGCTCCAACAAACATATTGATTCCTGAAAGTGGTGTTGAAGGTCCATGACAATTATTTACTTTGGCTGGCTGGAGTCAAGTTTCTGTGCTACATGCACTATGCCCAGCTGAGACACCTGAATAACATGTTCAGTCCCTGCTGATGGACATCTTTGAATAATTCACAGAGTTGTTAACTAGGTTGCTCTATAATAGAAAAAAAACCCATGGCATGGAACAGTGGGCAACCCAATCTGACTTAAATCCCCGTGCAGTGCTGCAACTGTGCCAACATGGACTGTTCAATATCCCGTGGGGAAATTGCAGCCTCTGGAACAGAATAAAGGACCTGGGGTGTCACAAAAGTGCAGTAAGGCATTTCTACCCCACTCCTGGGGGAGGGAGGTTCGGCCAATGCTCAGGGATATGCTGACACTATCATGGAAAGATAGGCCAGGTGAGTTAGACTGGCCTAAATTTCATAGGATTGTGCTCTTAGACCACCAAAGGATAGCACCATTAGGAATGTGAACTGCTTTGTCAAAAGGCAATTGTTGAGAAGCAATATATAATAGTATGCTTGCAACTTAAAATTCTATTATTCCTGAGCTGAATACTTCTTGTACGCACCTGTGTGTCACCCTTTTCTTCATCTGTGAGGTTAGTTCATAAGCTGTTCTTTCAAAAGTTGCCTTGTTGTCAGTGTGTCCCTCCAACAATATATTACTAATGTGATATACACATTGTGTGCTAGCCAGAATTGTGAGCCTTTTGGTGATGATTTCCTGTCATACAATTAATTGCAGAATCAAGAACACATTTGTTATTGTTTCCCTTTTTGCAGGCTTGTAGGAGCCAGCTATCAGGCATATTCTGCATTTGTGCCTAAGTTTTTTCAGCTCTCGTTTAATCATAGAATCATAGAATCATAGAGTTGGAAGGGACCTAGTAGGTCATCTAGTCCAACCCCCTGCCTGCAGCAGGAAATCCCCCTAGAGCATCCCTGACAGGTGCTCATCGAGCCTCTGCTTGAAGATCCCCAGTGAGGGAGAGTCCACCACCTCCCTTGGCAATCTGTTCCGCCCGAACCGTCAGGAATTTTTTCCAGATATCCAACCAGAATCTCCTCTCTTGCAGTTTGTACCCATTGGTTCTAGTCCTGCTTTCAGTAGCAGCTATGAACAAATGAGCCCCTTCCTCCCTATGACAGCCCTTCAGGTATCTGAAGAGGGCAATGTTTAAGAATGTAGGAGTTAGACTAACGAAGATTAAACAAACCAAGACTAATGCCTTTTAGCTCAGCATGGTCAACACTTGACCAGGATTCCAGAAAGGAAACTGTCTTTGCCCTACCTGGAGATGCTATAAATTGAACTTGGGACATCTGTATCTATTTATAATAACTGAAATAATCACTGATTTTGAAAGCTTCAGGGAACAGAGCAGTCCCTTGGCTTGAAAAGATGATTAGTGGTGGACTCTCCCTCACTGGGGATCTTCAAGCAGAGGCTCGACGAGCACTTGTCGGGGATGCTCTAGGGCAGTGGTTCTCAATCTTCCTAACACCGTGACCCCTTTATAAGTTCCTCATGTTGTGGGGACCCCCAACCATAAAATTATTTTCATTCCGACTCTATAACTGTAATTTTGCTACTGTTATGAATCGTAATGTAAATATCTGATATGCAGGATGTATTTTCACTGTTACGAATGAAATGTGTGTTCTATGCACACACTGAACACAATGGGGCCAGCCTGTTAATGGGTTGGCCCTTTTGCCTCCCCCAGCTGGGATGGTCTGGCCGGAGGAGATGCTCGCAGCCTATTGGCTGCTATGGCCAGGGGGCGGCGCTGGAGGGATGCTGTATGTGTGCTGCCGGCAGCGTCCCTCCAGTCTTCGCCGGACAGGTTCCCCGTGTGGCAGGTGTCGTGCTGGAGTAGGCAGGATAGGCCTTCGGTGACTGCCTGAGACAGCAGGGTCAGTGCTACGCATCCCTTGCCTATTGGTACCAGACCGGACGTAGGTCGGGATGGCTAGCCCTGTACCTGGGAAGTTAGGCTTGGTTCGGCCGGGCATTAATTCGGGTGTACCGAGTGTTCAGCTGCTTTGATTGACCAAGCGCCCAGCTGTCTCGACCTTCGGGTTGGTGTTGATGGGTACCCTTGCGAGGGTGACACCTGAGCCAGGCTTTCGCCATCCCTTATTTTTTAGCTACCAGCACGACAAGTTAGCAGCCCCTTTTGCTGGGTTTTAAATATGTTATATTTTAATAAAGTGGCCATCAAATCCAGCATCTGTCTCCGGCTCTTTATTCTCGGCGTGGGGGGTAATGGGATTTATTTCAGAGTAGGCATGCATAGGATTGTGCCCTGAGGCTGCATTCCTATCCACATTTGCATGGGACTAAAGGCCCCCTGACTATAATGGGATTTATTTCAGAGTAGGCATGCATAAGATTGGGCCCTGAGGCTGTCAGTCAGCCCCAGTGTGCATGCAGCTACAGGCAAGCCTGAGCTGGCCCCCTGCACCAGGGTCTTTAGGCGACCCCCAGGAAAGCTCTAGGCGACCCCCAATGGGGTCCCAACCAGTGGTGGGCACTTACCGGTATGGGCCTATGTGCCCGTACCGGTTCTTCCCGTTTCCCTGCCGCCAGCGTACCGCCAGCGACAGGGAAATGCAAAACAGTCCGCCATGTTTTGCGCCCACCGCCACCTGCCTAGAAGCGGGCAGGCCACTTCTAGGCAGGCTCTGCACAAGCGCCGACATCGGCGCTTGCGCAGAGCCTGCTTGGAAGCCCGCCTGCCAGGCCAGCTTCCAGGCAGGCTCTGCGTGAGCGCCGGTGTCTTCTAAGCAGGCACTGTGCAGGCGCCAACGTCGCTCCGCTCCTCGCCCCTCCCCAGTCCCGCCCCTCGCCCCGCCCACACCCCCTGGCCCCGGCTGGCCCCTCCCACTTCCGGCGTACCGGATCTTGGGATGGGGCCAGTCCATCTCTGGTCCCAACCTCCACTTTGAGAAACACTGCTCTAGGGGGATTTCCTGCTGCAGGCAGGGGGTTGGACAAGATGACCTACTAGGTCCCTTCCATCTCTATGATTCTATGATTCTAAGTAATCCAAGACAGAGTGAGCTCCAGTCCTTAGCCCAGCTTCTGCCAACCCAGCAGTTAAAAAGCATACAAATGCAGGTAGATAAATAGGTACCACATCAGTGCATTCCATGCGCATGCAGTCCATATGTCCATGGAGGCATATTCAGACAACGCTGGCTCTATGACTCTAGAGAACTGGGAATGAGCACTGCTCCCTACTGTCAGTCATGACTAGCCGGGTAACATGGTAGGTGACATCTTTACCTTTATGGCCCCAAATGTGGAATATCTTTGGCCAGTGCAAGTTTCTTGTGCTGGCCAGAGTGTGTCATAACATGCCATAAGCACATTTGTGCCACCGGATGAGTAGGTAGCCTGGCAAAATGATCCCCTTATGTCAGGGCAAGCCACTGGCTGCCAATAACATGCACTGGATACAGTGCAGGCATGCCAGCCTATTTGTTCCAATGTAAGTTGGAATTGCGCTATAGTTCTCTTCCTTGCACTTTACATTTAATGAGGTGCATTAAACTCAAGTATATGTGTCTGATATGATTACATAAAGTGAGAACCAGCCCCAAGTTCATGCACACAGGTTCTGATACCTGTTATCGTTTTCACCAAAGTTTTGACAAAAATAAAACTGATCAGTATTGTTTGCTAGAGACCAAGGCATTTTAATCTTTTAAAACAGTGATTTTCAACCATTATGCCATGGCACACTGGGGTTCTGTAAACTTTCTGCAAGTGTGTCTTAGAAGTTTGTGGGAAGGATAATGCTGAGTGGGGACAGTGAGAGCCTGAGCCCCCATTAGCAAATAGGGTGCAATACTAACCTAGCCCAGCAAAATTCATAGAATCATAGAATCCTAGAGTTGAAAGAGACCTAGTAGGTCATCTAGTTCAACCCCCTGCCTGCAGCAGGAAATCCTCCTACATCATCCCCGACAGGTGCTCATCAAGCCTCTGCTTGAAGACCCCCAGTGAGGGAGAGTCCACCACCTCCCTTGGCAATCTGTTCCACTGCCAAACTGCCCGAATGGTCAGGAATTTTTTTCGGATATCCAACCGGAATCTCCTTTCTTGCAGTTTGTACCCATTGGTTCTAGTTCTGCTTTCAGAAGCAGCTATGAACAAATGAGCCCCTTCCTCCTTATGACAGCCCTTCAGGTATCTGAAGAGGGCAATCATGTCTCCCCTCAGCCTCCTCTTCTCCAGGCTGAACATCCCAAGTTCCCCCAACCTTTCCTGGTAGGGCTTCCCTTCCATCCCACTGATCATTCTTGTCGCTCTCCTCTGGACTTGCTCCAGTTTGGCTGCATCTTTCTTAAAGTGAGGTGCCCAGAACTGAACACAGTACTCAAGGTGAGGTCTTACCAATGCAGAGTAAAGAGGAACTATAACTTCTCGTGACTTGGAAGCTACAGTCCTCTAATATCTAATATTAGTCCTCTATCTAATATCTAATCCATCTGTCTTCCCATTTACTGTAGTGGTGTAGAGGTGCAAACACATGTCTGTGCAGTGGCCTAAACCTCTTATGACATTTTCGTGACACACCTAGGCCAGCATAGGACTTGTGCTGGGGCTTATGTCAGCCTAACTGGGGATTAGGATTGCAGCCTTGACAATTGTCAGAAAAATTAATGGTGCGCCTTGACAATTTTAGCACCTTGTCACTGTGCCATAGGATGAAAAAGATTGAAAATCACTTTTTTAAATGTAAAGAAATGATGATGATGACAACGCTTGTTTGCTTGGTTGTTTATACATCTATAGTTAATACATCTACAGTACATCTACAGTTAATTCACATAACTTTGCCAAAGCGTGTTATGAACATAGATTGAAAGCTGACATTATTATTTTCAGATGCAACTGATGAACTAAAGCTAATTTCCAATGTGTGGGATTTACCAATCACTACCTCTTAATTAAGGCGCTTCAGAACTCTTCAACTCAAAAAAGCTTTCAGGCTCTCAGAGAACAACACTGAAGCATGATGACATTATGCATTTTCTTCTGCTCCCGTGACTTCCATCTCTGTGGCCTTGCCATGATGAGCTATTTGCATCTCAGAGTGTGCCAGGAGCTGCTCCCTGCCTTTTTCACTGCATCATTTCCATCCTTTTGCCAAAGGGATGGCCCTCTCTGACATTTGTGGTCTATGGAAGTTGACAATTTAGGGATAAAAATATATTTTTAGGTTACAGTAAGGATGACACGATGAGTGGAGATTTGTGTAATTCCATCTGCTATGTGTATAATTTACCGGCAACAGGTACAACACTATATAGAACATAAATTATGTGACAGTATAACCAGTCTTGCAACACGATGAAACCTTTTGATTTATAGAAGCTATGGCTCTCCATAAATTATGAAATTTTTTTCCTAGGACAAGTCTAACCAAATATAAAAATACAGTAAGAGGTTATAGAACATTTCATAGGAAGGACATTGCCTCATTTCTTCTGCAATGACAGAACTGTGAAGTGAAGAGATTGCATTTTCCCCAAAAAAGACAAAAGGCTACAATCCAGAGTAACTATGGGACCTTTTACACCGACATAGTTATGGGACCTATGGGAAATGCATAGAGCAACCTATGGCAACCAATGGGAAATGCATAGAGCAATCCAGAGTAAGTGCATCTTAAGTCTTCCTGTAGTTACTCTAGATCAGTATTTCTCAAAGTGGGGGTCGGGACCCCTTTGGGGGTCGCCTAGAGCTTTCCTGGGGGTCACCTAAAGACCCCTGGTGCAGGGGGCCAGGTCCGGCTGTAGCTGCATATGCACTGGGGCTGACTGACAGCCTCAGAGCCCAATCCCATGCATGCCTACTCTGAAATAAATCCCATTCTGTTCAATGTGTACATAGAACACACATTTCATTTGTAACACTGAAAATACATCCTGCATATCGGATATTTACATTACAATTCACAACAGTAGCAAAATTACAGTTATAAAGTAGCAACAAAAATAATTTTATGGTTGGGGGTCCCCACAACATGAGAAACTTATAAAGGGGTCATGGCGTTAGGAAGATTGAGAACCACTGCTCTAGATTGTAGGGTGAGATAGGTAGGAATTGAGATAGCAATTATGATTTTCCAGGATTGTATAACACTTGATTATGTTGCAGTGGCAACAGTAGGCTTTGAGTCCTCCAGTGCAGAGGCTGGTGTGTACCTCCATGATAGACTCCTCCCATGCAGCAGGCATGACAACACCACAGGTGGTGAGCATGGCAATTCATACTTTTCCTGCTCTTCAAGTTTTTTCCTGCTCTTCGAGATAATTCAGCACAGTTTCTTTCATGGCATTCTGCATGAAATTAAACACAAAATATATGTAAGAAGATGATATTATTCCTAAAATCCACAATTTTAAATATTTTGTTCCGCAGTGGTGTCGCCCTTCCCTTCACCCCATGCAGTCCATACCACGATAGTAACACCATTGGTATGTTGTCTCAGATGACTGAGGACACAATCTTGAAGTGCGCATGGGCCAGCCTGTCTGGCACTAA
This sequence comes from Cryptoblepharus egeriae, assembly GCA_030015325.1. NCBI lineage: Eukaryota > Metazoa > Chordata > Lepidosauria > Squamata > Scincidae > Cryptoblepharus > Cryptoblepharus egeriae. The sequence continues at coordinate 53,108,865 of JAREYC010000007.1, read as the reverse complement.
CCGGCCTAATGCCAAATAGGCCAATATATCAGCTCAAGATATGGCCTACTTTAGGCTGTCATAGCTAGGCCGTTCTCCCTGGCATAAGTTAGGATTTCACTGTTTGTCTTTCAGTTTAACAGTACCCATGTCTCAGAATAAGGACAAAGTTGTAAATAGAAAAATACATTGCACTTAATAAAACATACGTACATTCTAATAAAGATCTTAAGATCCTTCCTCATATGTCCCAGTCTTTGACCAATCACAGATCCACGTGAAATTTGTTAGCTTAACCTAATGTCAGTAAAGCTGACCTAATTAGCACCACAGGAAGCCCAATTGGAGGATATGACAGCTGAAAAATAGTCAGTATTATATGTCAGCTACTTATCACTTACAGCTAGCACTGATTATTGTAGCCAACCAAGCTGGAAGACGAAATAAGCGAAAGCAAAACAATACGTTTAGTAAAAGTTGGAAACACCTCTCTGTATGGGTTAGGGTGCAAACCAGAGTAACAACGGGGAGTCCTTGCTCTGGAATAAGAACAATTTACTCTGGATTGCAATATGAATTTCCCATAAGTTTTCACTAGGAGATGCAGTAACTATGGGTGCACATAATGTTTCTTACGTGCTCCCATAGTTACTCTGGATTGTACCCTTAGGCTCTTTTGAATCATCCAACATCAGCCTCATAATGATCCTGATCAGGTCTACTCAGAGCCAGGAAGATGTCAAAGGCTACTTCAGTGCATAATCAGGCACAATCTGCAAGCAGAGCATGTGCCTGGCAATGCCCTGATAGTTGCCAATAACCTGTCTAGACATGATTGATGTAGGAAAGCATAAATGTTTGAGGAAATTAAATCTTAAAGAACTCTGGAAACCTTTTAATGTTTCATTCTTGCTATGAATCAGGCTGCCACTAAGAGTCTGGATCCATCCTGCAACATTAGCCTATCTATGCCTGTGAACAAAATTAGCATGTGAACAAAATTTTTCCCCTGCAAAATTAAAAATGGGGTTTGAACTTGGATGTTTGCCAATGGACAGTCCTGACCACTATTCTATGAAAGATCTGATCAGTCTAGCCTCTTCCATCATACACTACAGGGATGTCAAACTTGTTTCATACAAAGGTCTGAATAGCATTCTTGTTTCCTTCTAAGGGTCAGAAGTGATGTCATTAAGCTGGAAATGATGAATTAAACAGGTTTTGATCAGTAGTAAGCCCTTTTTTTGACGGAGGAACCAGGGGCATCCACAGGATGGTGTGACCCGCACCTGGTAATGTGCCAAAGGGGGGATGAGGCACTGGAGGGGTTTGACAACCTCTTCCAGCATGTCACTCCCCTTCAGAGCATCACCCCAACCTCTCCACACTAGTGAGAGGCCACTCTGCCTTTCCCTAGTGTGAGAGGTTTCTGACACACCAGCCTCAGACTTCTCCAGTCCCATGAGAGGCAGGATAGCCTCTTGCAGGACTAGAGAGTCCATCTGATGCGTTTATGAAGCCACCTGCCCTCCATCATTACAGGCAGGCCCTTTGTCACTCCGATTTGGGCTTCATGGGTGCAATATGCCTATGCATGCATGACATTCGCATGTGCACATCATGCCTGTGATGCCACTTACCCTCAGTGTGCACATGCATTATGCACAACAAGGGTGTGACACACCAATATACTGCACCAGGTGATGTGGAGCCTGGCACCACCCCATTGAGGAACTAATTACCTGCAAATTTTAGAAAAGAAAATACACATATCTTGATAATATTTTCAAGATGTAGTAGAGCCCCATAATGTGGGCTGCCCTTTCAGCAGTGACGACTAAGTACAGATCAGTAGCTTAGAACAGCTGGGTGATGAAAATGGGGAAGCCAAGGGTCAGATATAAAGCTTCCAAGGGTAATATCTGGATTGCAGGCATTTTAGGATGACCAAGAAACAGGCAGTCTAGGGAAATTAGGCAGTTTAGGGACAGATGTATTTCCAGATTGCTAAATAACAAAGCTTGCAATCCTATATACACGTACAGTTCAAGTCGCATTGAACTTAAACTGCAATCCTAAACACACTTTCCTGGGAGTGAGGCTGCAATCCTAAAGACACTTTCCAGGGAATAAGACACATTGAACACTATAGGGCTTACTTCTGAGTAAACATGTTTAGGATTGTACTCCAAGTGGAGCTTATTTCTGAGTAGTCCTGCTCAGGGTTGTGCTGAAAGTAAATCTACTGCTCTCAGGTAGAGAGGGACAAACCTGACCCACCCACAGTAGGTTCCAAATGCAGAAGATAAGCTGAGACCATGACTCGAAAGAACAAAGAATTCCTTTATAATCTCCCATAAGGGATTGTGATGAGGTTACAATGTTAATTATGAAGGGGACAACTAGCTGCTAACAGCCCAATCCTGCCTAAATCTTTGGTGATGTAGAAGTACAGTGCAGCTATTACCATTTCCCATGAAGGATTTATGGCTTCTGAAGGTCTCCTCAGAGTAAGGAGTTACTTACTCAGACATTACTCATTCCCCCAAATCCAGAGTAACTACAGGAGCATGTAACAGACTTTACATGCACCCGCAGTTATTGCACCACCTAGTGAAAACCTATGGGAAATTCATATTGCAATCCAGAGTAAGTTGTTCTTACACTGGAGCAAGGACTCCCCATAGTTACTCTGGATTTTGCCCATAATCTATATTTCTTTAACAAACTTTAGAGAAGCCAAGTCTGATAGATACTGGTTTAGCTTAATTTTGAGGCATTCGAAGGTTAATTGCACCGCTCACCTGTGTCAACCATCCAAAATGGTCACATTTCTAAATTTCACCTTTTACTCTGAAAGTAATGCTAATTCCTCCAATTTGGTTCAATTTCAGTTATTATGTGTGTGCGCATGTAGGATGTAGGAGACACGTGTGCATGCAAGTGAGCAGTGTTGGCAAAAATAACTGCTGTTGAGAGATTGCAGCGACCATAAATTATTGCTAGAGATTAAATACATTCTAAGGGTAACTCTATATTAAGCAAGATAAGGCTGAGAGTTTATAAGATGTGTTTATTTTGAAAGCTCAAAAATGGTTCATAGAATAGAATCAGTAATGGAATATGGAATCTTGACCAAGGAAAATAAATGGCTCACTCGTATGCATGAGGTACGGTATATAGCAGAATGAATTTTATAGAAGCACAATAGCAGGATGCTCATCTTGCTGTCTTAACAGGCCAAGTGGTAGTGTGCAGGGTGTATTGCCCCCAGCCCAGTTAGAGATGTCATCAAAAAGCAACAACCACTAATGCATTGGAGCGGCACTAATAGACTATGGGCAAAATTCAGACTAACTATGGGACCTCTTGCATCAACATAAAAACAGTGGTCTGCATTGCAATACAAATTTTTCATTCATTTGCACTGGATGAAGCCATAACTCTGTCGACGCAACTGGCCCTTGCTCCGACACATCTCTTCACATAACTGTATGGATTGAGGATTATGGCTGCAATTCTAAAGACACTTTCCTAGGAGTAGGACCCATTGAATACAAAAACCATGTCTACTTTTGTACTCTATGGAGGATACAAGCATAGGTAAGTTGGCAAGGAGGAAGTATGTGTGTATGGAAGGGCAGAGGGAATTTTTGGGCAGATCAGCAAAGGTGGGGGATGGAAGGGTTGGATCTCAGTGGCAAATACCAACACTAGATTCTATCCCCATTTTTTACCCTCTCCTCCTCTTTATTTTCTCAGACTTAATACCAGCAAAATATCTGGCATAGGTCCAAGGAAACCCACAGGATACCAGGGGGCCTATGCAGAGGGGAATGGGGAAATATTTTCCTCATACATACATAACGAGCAGTTTGAAAGCATGTAAATGCAAGTAGAGAAATAGGTACCACCACAGTGAGAAGGTAGCGTTCCATGTGCTTTGGTGTATAGTCATGCTGGCCATGACCATGGAAGCATCTTTGGACAACGTCGGCTCTTTGGCTTCAAAACAGGAATGAGCACCGCACCCTGCAGTCAGTCATGAATAGCTTTACAATTTGCAGGAAACCATCAAGGAGAGATGTAAGGAAAAATTAATAGTCTCCTAAATATGATTTCAGTTTCAAAACTAAAAAATGTTTATCACATTTGAATAGCAAGCAACTGAGCCAGAACTGAAAAATATGAATAGAATAAAATCATTAAATCATGATCATTTTGGCCAAATTGCAAGTTCCTAATTAAGATTGCGGTCTTCTGTTACTAGGTATGATTGATTATTAATCTTCATGAGCTTTCATTTACTTGCAAATATAGCTTGTTGTGCTTATAAAACCACAAGACAACATTTCCTGTCCTGCCGTTTAAATTAGCTCTGCATCAGCCATTTAGGTTGCAATCATCTGTACACTTTCCTGGGTATGAGCACCATCAGACACAGCATGATTCCCTCCTGGGTAAATATGAAAAGGATTCCATCATTAATTTCATTTCAAGTTACAGATACTTGTCTTTACCTCCGGAGGCTCAATTTTACCGCCTGAAGTTTTACCTCCTAAAGTTTTACTTCTTGTGATTCAATTAGGTTTCTGTGCACCTTGCAGCAGCACACCTAATGATTATGTAACCCAGTGCAAAATGTTGCAACAGAAGTGATGTTACAACCAAAAGTGATGTCATATCTGGGCTTTAAAATGTAAATTGGGGAAAATCTATCTCCTTCCCCCAGCAATCTACCACCCACTTGCTCTCCTTCCTTTCCTCCCAGCTAGTGGCATAATCTACAGCAGGCATGTCAAACTGGCAGCCCGAGGGCCACATACGGCCCTTTGAGGCACACCTGCGGTCCTCGAGTGATCTCCCCTCGCCCAGAAGAAGCTCAGTAGTGGTGGTAGCACATTTGATTTTGAGCTGGAGAAAGAGCCCAGGAGGAAGGAGGGCTCATGCACAGCAGCAACTACTTCCCAGGGCAAGAGAAAGAGCCCAGGAGAAAGGAGGGCACTTCTGAGTAGTCATGAAAAAAATTGGATTGTGGCCCTCGGGAGACACTATTAATGCTAATGCGGCCCTTTGTGTGAAATGAGTTTGACACCCTGATCTACAGTTTCTGCTAGCTGGAGTCAATTATTTTATAGCACCCTACAACAAAATAAAATCTAAATAAATAAATACATTTTCCATTTATTGGTAAGAGACACTTTGCTGAGGCAAAGAGGGATGGTTATTCTCCCCCATATAAGAAGAGAAGCAGTTAGAAGTGCTTCTTTACACAGTTAGCAGGGGTAATTGTATTATGATATATGGAAATGGTAGCTGACCTATATTAACACCTTATTAGTTCCATGCTATTATCATAATTACATCTCATTGGCTCTCAAAACAAACAGTCTCATAGGTTAGTTTTGAGTTAAAGAAATCCACTTTTTGTTCCATTGGCAGTTGGTATTTTCATTTTCTGGTTAATTGGCCATAACCTTTGATATAATACAGATATTCAAAAGCAGTTTTTTTCATTGCATTAAATTATATTTCCAATGATGTTATTATATCATTGGAAGATGATATTGGATCTTACCATATTGATGTATTGCTTTGATCTAACATCATTAGAAGATGTTAAGATGGTATTATTATTCATATATATCCTGTTTTTCACAATTTTGGCTGTTAGTGTCAAGCTCAGCTTATTGCCCCCCCCCCAAGCCTGTTGCCCAGTGCAACTGCCACCCCCTGCACCCTTCTAGTTATGCTACTACCCTAGGAGAAAGAATAAAATGTTATCCTTTCACCTCTGGTAGCACATCCTCTCACACCCCACATGCCTTATAAATGGCCTCCACAAAACCATCTACCTGTAAGTAGGATTGCAATCCAGCCAATGCCCTGGTGCATTTCTCCCTGCACAGGATGACCAGATGCCAAAACCAAAATTCCTGAACCCCAAGTCCAGAATTCCTACCCCAAAGGCCAAAATTCATACCTCCCCAAGCCAAAACTCCTACCTGCTAAAAAAATTGTAGGGAACCCCAAAAATGTAGGACAAATGTAGGACATGTTAAAATAAAGCAAAAATACTCGTATTGCTTTCCTGTACTTAATTTCAACATTTTTAAAATTGCAAACCTTTTAACATGCATGATTCAGACCCAAACATGTAAGACCCTTTTAACATGCATGATTTAGACCCAAAAAATAATGTTGAAGTCACTTGTGTTGCTTTAAGATGCTTGTAAGATGCTTTCAAAGCAGTTTAAAGCAACACAAGTGACTTCAACATTATTTTTTTAAATGTGCTCATTTGAGGCCAGTATGCATGAGAGGTATGGCAATTGTGTTCATTTGAAGCCAGTGTGCATGAGACGTATGGAAATTATTTTTTATAAATGTGCTCATTTGAGGCCAGTATGCATGAAAGGAGTAGGGGAAACTCCTGGGACTCTGGGGTTCCCCCTCCCCAGAGAGGGAAGGAGGTATCCAGGGATATCCTGAGGTCTGATCACCCTGTCCCTGCAGGCCAATAAAGTTGTATACAGTATACAGATGCCTTAATGTTACATGTGTATAAAGAAGCAAGAAGCAAGCAAGCATCAGACAAGAGTCACGCAATCCCAGTGGAAGTTGGAGGTTCCAATGTGCAACATCATTCCAAGGCAATTTAGGAAAAAAATAGGCCTAAAAGCAAGAAAGAGATGAGAGCTTCCCACCATTTCTCTAAATCAGCTTTTCTCAAACTGTGAGTCATGAGCCAATTTCAGGTGGGTCATGTAGCACCTGCCAGAAAATACAAAGCTGAAACTCTGCTAGGCAGGGCTGAACCTGATAGGATAAAGGAATTGTGCTTTGTCCTTAATAGTTATGAAGATGAAACACAGGAAAGTGGGAAGGAATATCCAGTTTTGAGGAATATCCAGTTTTGTGTTCTGCTTGGACTTACAAGCTAGAATGTATTAATTCCCTGTTATGCAAAATAGCCACATGAGCACTCTGTATAATGGTATCTTTGGCTGACTGTCACTTAGGTTCGAAGCCTGATAGATTATGAGCACAATCCTAACCATGTCTACTCAAAAGAAAGCCCCATTGTATTTAATGGGTCTTACTCCCAGAAAAGTGTCTTTAGGATTGCAGCTGATGTCTCTTCTGGCCATGACATCACTCCGAGGTTAATGACATCACTTCCAGTGGGTCCCAACAGATTCTTATTCCAGAAAGTGGATCCTGGTACTCCGTCAGTCTTGGGAGACTATGGTATCGTGCTTGGTGCTGCATGCGAAGCATGAAAGCCTGGGTTAGATTGTTTTGGAGGATAGGCTGTTACCCAAGCAGCAAATCCCCCCTCTCCATGCCACTGAATTAGTCCAATGGAAAGGCAGAGCCAATATGATTGGATCCAGCTGGCGTCGCAGAGCTGGGCTAAGGACAGGAGCTCACCCTGTCTTGTGGGGCCGACCCGGGTCTCGAACCCTGACCTGCTGGTTAACAGGCACAGTGTCTTATCCACTTGCGCCACCCACAGCCCTGGTACTAAAGACCTTAAAACCCATGTTATAACCATACCTAAAAATTGCCAAAGGCTTCCTGATTCTTGCTGTCTGCCCATTTCAAAGCTCTCACAGAAAAGTGTGAGGTTGATAATACATCTGAAGAGGTCATCTTATACTCTCATCATTTCCGTTTCAACACCAGCCATATTCACTCCTAGTAAGTGCACTTTTTCAATTCCTATTCATAGCAACAAGGATAAAAAAGATCAGTTTTATTTATCCTCAGTACATCTTGGAATAGAGTAACATGAGTTTTCAGCTGTTACTATGGCATCGTCCTCCATTGGCTTAGATATCTAAGAAAAGATTTCCAATAAGTTAATCTATCCAGCTTTTAAGCCTTCCTTTCCCTTTTTAACTCACTCTCGGTGCCATTGGGATGATATATGCAATGACACATTTTGATAGATCTTTTGTGCCTGTCACTGATGTTCTGTTAACGCAGGAACTAACACTGCGATTGGGAGAGCTCACATGGGTTTGACTTTATTAAACACTGCCCCCATGTGCCTAAGTAAGGAAAATGTTCCCTTTTCATTTACATTTTCACTGGAAAATGAACTGGATGAATATATTGCAACCAATGTTTTGTTTCCCAGGAGTACGTGGAATGACTTTGGTGTTACAACCTTTACGTTGAAAAGCAGAAATGTTCTCAAACTGAGACATTGTGATGTACTAGCCTGAGAGCCTCATCCTCTGCGCCCTTAAGGGGCAAGCGTCACACCACTGAAACCAAGCGTCACACCACTGCGAGGGGTTAAATGGTTTCTATGCGCAGATCAGGAGGCTGGACTAGATAACATACGGGGTCCCTTCCAACTCTAGGAATCCATGATTCTATCAACACAGCAATCTCCAGGAGCAGCAGGGAGCCCCATGGAGTCCATCAAGGTGCACCCCAATCTGAGAATAGCAAAAATATGTGATTGCTTCTAGGGTGCAATTGTATAACTAAAACTGGTTTCCAATTGCTTTCTTTTTCTACAATATTAAAAGATTTGGGGAGCCCCACACCTCCTGGAGTCTGCTGCATTGGTCTATGAGTAAAAATCCCTCCTTGGCACCCAACAGCAGTGCGATCCTTGGGATTGTTTTGCAGCCTTTGTTCCAATCCTGACAAGACTCCCATCCCCAAACTCCCAAGGATATTTGGGAAATGCCAAGTTAAGAAACAGCTATAATGTACCTGCAATCCCATGAATGAATATACAACAGTGCACTAAATATACAAACTACATGTTTACTTACAAATTGATAAGAATCAAGGAGTAAATAGGCCACTAGTGGCAGGCTCAGCTTGTTGCTGCCCTAAAGCTTGTTACTTGGTGCAGTTGCTACCCCCTGCACACCCTTAGCTACGCCTCTGCACATTGCCATTCATTTAGGTTACATTTAGGAATTTCTCCATTTGGATCCCATTCAGATGATTCTAATTAATGGTCAAAACTCTATTTCTTTTCTTTTCTGTCCAAGTCAGTCTCCCATCCAAGTACTAACCAGGACTGACACTGGTTAGCTTTGGAGATCAGGCGCATTCAGAATAGTATGGAAGTAGTATGTTTTCCTGTTTAAAAGGGTGTTTTTATGAGATCAGATTAATATTTATATCCATGTAACACAAAATTTTCCAGGATGTAGGAAAGTATCTGTTTTACCATGAGCAAACAGAAATGCAAAAATTATTGGAGGATCACAAAATGATTTGGAATATTGTATTTTATTTATTTAAATATCAGAATTAGAGAATTTTCAGCCACCATTATCAACTTTGTTGCCATTCCATAGTGCACTCCATAGGTGATCTCAGTCCAACTTATACTTTTCTCAATATGCTACATATATATGCAAAAACAAACAATTCTCTCCAAAGGGAAATGATAAAACTACAAAGCCACCTGATAAATTGTGATTTACTACTAAAGACCATTAAACATATTCATTTAGTTCTTCTCTAAATGCTTTGTATAAAATCTAGTTTGGATCACAACAATAATTTGGATCACAACAATAATTTCCTACTTGCCTGGCTCAGAAAACGTCCAGCTATAGTTTTACTACCAGCCGCCATGAACTATATAGAAATTATACAATTTTTTTACTTTCACATATTACATTGACAGTGCAATCCTAACTTGCTGCACTTTCCCCCTTCCCCGGTGTTGGGCTACAGCCAATGGGTCTATTTGGATTTAGACCACCTCTGGAGGGGGTTTACACTGGTCTAAGAGCGTTTCTGGATTGCACGCTCAGTGGCTCTTTAAAAAACAGCAATACTTTTTTCATTCACACAAGTAATGATACTTATTAGAGAAAATTAAAAAATTGGAAGCAGGATTAAAGATGAGTGTTCTCACAAATTAATGTATCATGTCCTGGTTACTCAAGCACAGGCTTGAGGAGCACCTGTCGGAGATGCAATAGGAGAATTTCCTGCTACAGGCAGGGGGTTGGGATAGATGACCTACTGGGTCTCATCCAACTCTATGATTCTATGATTCTTCTCCATTTTTTGGAGGCTTAGGCTGCAATCCTAAAGACACTTTCCTGGGAGTAAGACCCATTGAAAATAATGGGGCTTACTTTTGAGTAGACATGGTTAGGATTGTGCTCTTAGACATACAGTCTTAACAATACATATTTGAAAGCAAGGATGTGCTGGAGCTATGCAACGAGGTTCACACAGAGTACAGTGTCACTGACTCTTTGACGACTCATACTCAGGTCTTAATAAGCAGCCCTGGGGACTTGTTCAGAGCATCTTTAGGACTTTGTTTGACTCAAGTCTAAGTCATTTCAAGAAACAGGTCAGGTGCAGCTGCTTCCACTCTTTTGAATGAAAGCTTCAGGAATTGATTCCCTAAACCAGGGAATCAAATTTACTAGCAGGAGTAAATTACTGACCAATTCCCTGAGGAAAGAATTTGAACATGGGAAGCTAAACCTTCATGATTCAAGTCCAGCATTCTAATCACTATACTATACTGGCTTTCCAGTTCCTGAGGAAAAATAACCTATTCATGAAGCTGGAACTCAATTCAAAAGTTGGAAGATTGGCTAAAAAAGAAGAACAATTATGCAATGACTTCAAGGCATGTTTGCTTACTCATGAGTAAACTTGGTTCAGTTTCACTTTCAAAAAGGAAGCAATGTGTTGGGAAGCTCAGAGGAGGTATTCCTGCTGGGTTGATTTGTCAGGCTGCCTTCACTGGATCAGGACCATTCTGGTGTCCTTGGATTCCCCTCAGCCTGGCCTTTCCAGTGGACTATGGCACATTGCCATCACTAGTAAAGCTACAATAAGACCAGCCTTCACTTTCCATAGGGTTTTATGCATTTTTTATTTTAGGTTTTTGGCAATAACATTTGATAGGAAGGAGCTATTTCAAAATGGATTTTTGAATTAGTTTCCACTTTAAATTTTGCATCCAACAAAATATGACATGATGGAGTATTGCACACTGCCATGAACTTCCAATTTTGAGGTGCTCCCCTCCCCCATGTGCATCATTCCCCCTGGGCACATCACCTTGTGCAGGCCACACCACTGCACCCCTTAGTGATGCCCCTGTAACAGACCATACCTAACTAAAAGCACAGTCCTAATCGTGTCTACTCAAAAGTAAGTCCCACTATGTTCAATGGGTCTTATTCTCAGGAAAGTGGCTTTAGGATTTCAGCCTAAAATATCTTTCTTTTCCACCAATAGACAGCAACAAATAAAAAAAAATAGCTGGAAACAATGAAAATAATTAGGGAAACAATAGTTGGAGATACAATAGCTGGGAATAGTAGGGAACCATTTCAAGGACATTTTCATGCCTGTCAAGGGCCAAACTAAGCATTACATTACCCATGTCTTTCACATTTGTGTGTGTGTGTGTGTGTGTGTGTGTGTGTGTGTGTGTGTGTTGTGTGTGTGTGGGTTGTCACGTGGAAAAAATTGACATGGATGTGAGGAATCAGGGAAGCAATAGTAGACTTCTCCTGAAGTGAATAGAAAACATTGTGCTCTCTCTCTCTCTCACACACACACAACACAACACGACATACACGCATAGTGCACTCATGATTTTATTAACATCACACATACACTGCACCCCAAACAAGAATATTTACCAGGGAGTAAGAGTTTGGGAAGAACTCAGTCTCATGATAATTTAGTGAAGCAGATAAGATGAACTCACATGCAACCATATGCAAGAAATTCCTTTTGCCACTGCAGTGTCTTTGAGAATGGACACACATCTCTATAACATGATCAGGTGAATGATGCCACCAGAAAGAGAAAAGTTCTACAGGTTGCCCGTAGAACATTTACCTAGCTTAATTACCTAGGGTTGTGAGGACAAAAAGGGGGTATATGGAAGAATATTTGACATTTCCAGCAGTCGGCCATATCCCAGGCACTACTGGAAACTACACCAGTGGCTAAATCCTTCCACCACCAGGACTCAATAAAATGTTGTGGGGATTTTGTGCCACCTTGGAGAATTGAACTATTTTAAGTGTACCAGACCTTTCACTGATCTGGTTACAGTTTATCTGACCAAGAAAAAGACCCAGGGCACAATCCTAACCAATTTAGGCCAGTACAACTCATGTATATCAATGTTCTCACTGTGGCAAGAGGAGCTTAGCCTGACCACCCCCAGGAGTGGCACAGAAGGGCCTTACATGGCCCAGAACATGTGCTAGCCTACCCAAAAGTTAGGATTGTGCTGCCTTCTAAGCATAACATGGTTGTCTCATTCAGGAATACACTTGGTTCACAAAGGAATTCTGATATGAGAGAGTCTGCTGCTTTCTGACAACGCAAAGCATGCCAAAGTGTAACTCTGATAAGCTGAAGAAATGGGTGACAGTTTTTATATTCTAAAGTTAGCCAGTTTAGCCTGCAGGCACTTTTGCTACAACTTTGTTTCCACTGTGTGAAATTCACAGATACACATTTTCCTATCTGCGTAAGTCATTTTTGGCACAGCAGTAGTGACATTAAACAGCACATTTCCGCACAGTGGCTCACAGGCACTAGATTTTTTTTTACCTTTCTTTTGCTTTTAGCAGCTTAACAAAACAAGCACAGGAGTGTCAAGATTTTGGAGGAAGGCAGAAGTCAAAAATGAGGCTGAAGTGAAGTGTATTTCATAGCATGGTGGTATCTGCTCAGCCAGCTGTGGAGAAGATGGTTGTTCCCCTAGGTGTACTTGAGATATAATTAATGTTAAAACCCAACAGATACGATTCAATTAAGACTGGATGGCAAAACAGACCTGTTTCAGTGATGAATGGTTCCTTGGTGCTTAAACAAAATTAAGCATATTTTGTTGTTTCTGTTGAGGCAACTGGTATATTTATTCCCAATACAGTTGGGGTTTTTCTTTTCCTCCCCTCTGGACTACCAAAATCTTCCTTGCAAAATTTGTTACATTTCATTCAAGATTTTCATGTAAGGCATTTAAGAAAATAAAATAGAAACCATATAATAAAACAGAATCTTATGTTGATTTTCTCTGACATCTTCAGGAATTATTCGAATAATGTCATCAGTTTTATAACTGGACAAAGGGCACAATCCAGAGTAACTACGGGAGCACATAAGAGACATTATGTGCACCCGTAGTTACTGCACCACCTAGTGAAAAATTATGGGAAATTTATATGGCAATCCAGAGTAACTTGTTCTTACTCCAGAGCAAGGACTCCCCGTAGTTACTCTGGATTTTGCCCAAACTGAATATTTCTGTTTCTACATATTAACAGACAGGTGTGGTCAATGGATAGCTTATGTATTTGAATAATAGTTATTTACTTAGAAAGTCAAAAGGAAATCATTTTTAAGTTACATCAAGGAAGACAATTTACAGGTACATCAAGGAAGACAATTTTAGCCTTTAAGACAGCAGAGAGTTTGAAAGAGTGGAGCATGTGCTGAAAAAATGAGTTCTGGATATAACTGAAAGGTGTTGAAAGGGCAGAACCATCAGAAAATGAACCATCAAAAAGTGAGGGACACCTGTATTATGGATAAAGGGCCCCATAGTTAAGTGAGTGAGAGTAGGCCCATAGAGGCCCAGGTGAAGGAGGTAAGTAAAAATTGTATTTTTTTCCTTTCCCCACTGGTCTGGTCACCAACTGGCCTACTGACTGCATAAGCATAGGTTGCAGCAGCAGAGACTACGACTGAGCTTACCGAGGTGACTAAAATGAGAATTTCAGTGAAGATTTCAAAACATTATTCATTATTTACCTGGTTTGCTGTGTCATGTCAATTACTTGTAATATTAACCTTCTCTTTCATAACGAGAAGTTTGTGAAACAAAAAGCTATGCTATTACACAAAGTCAGCTGAATTGACAAGAAAAGCAATGTGCCAATGGGACAATTTTCTCCTATTGTCATTGAACAACATCAGTTTCAATTTTTGGTGGAACCCTGAAAACCTTGTAAATTTATGCTCTGTTCTATAAAGTGTGTGCCCTAATAACAGCCATTTGAACCATCATTTCTGTCCAATTTTCAGATACGTTCCTCAGCTAACATTTCCTTCTCTCTGGTAACGAAGCTGGAGTAACCAAATTCAATTTTAAATAATTTCTGAATGAATCTCATTTGATGCTAAAACAGTAAAAACAAAACAAATTTCTCTCCGTTGACCATCTACTGTTAAAAAGAAAAGCCATTTGACCGCACTAGGCTAATTTTGCTCGACAGATTCAGTTCATGCTTCAGCTGTCAGAACAATTGCTGCCTTCAGACTGTTAGTGATCTTGACATTCCTTTGAGCAACTGAAATATCAGAGATTCAAGGTAGCCTAGATAATGGTCATGATTCATTTTTGAATGAATTTAAATGTGGAACTATAATAGAAAAAACCATCTGAACTGAAAAGTTTGTTCTTTCTGGTTATACTTTCATACTTAAATGACATCAAAATTCAACTAAAGGCGGAAATTTTCTAAATTAAAAAAATCAAATAAAAGTGGATTTTGCAGAACCGTGACCAGAAGCTATGATCTTGGTTTTTTAATGTTTACTTTTAAGCCACATTTTGTACTTTCTTCTTTTACCCTCATCAAAAGATTCCTTAGTTCATTCTCACTTTCTGCCATTAGAGTGGTATCGTCTCCTTATCTGAGATTATTGATATTTCTCCAAGAAAACGTAATTCCAGTTTGTGATTCATCCAGCCCAGCCTTTCTCATAATGTACTCTCCATATAAATTAATAAACAACGTAGTCCTTTCCCAATTCAGTTATTCCATATTTGGAACAATATGAACCACATATGATGAACAATTTTAAATGAACAATAAAAAGAACAATATGTTTATATGAACTATTTTGGAAAAAATTAGCTTCTGCAATTAGCTTCTGCATGTTGTGTCCTACTTACATGGAGATGGCTCCCTTAAGTCTCTGTGAGACTGCAGGGTCTCATACTCAAGACATTAGGGACAAGTACTTTTGTCTCTGCATCACCATGGCAGTTTGCTAGCAAATAGAATTGCTGGCCTGGTCTCTGCCATGCTCAAATGTCAGCACTGCAAATGATGAAAGGGTAGCAATTTTGCCACCAGCTCTGCTCAGCACTCATGACACAAGGAGCCAACAGGATACCACCTGGTGATCCTAACAAGCAAATAATTTTGGCTGAGTCTGAGCAGATTGCTCCAGTTGCTCTGCTGACTGTCAATTCTGAATGGTACAATGCAGGTGAGGAACAGCAGCTGTTGCAGTGTGATGGATGGTAAGGTTAGCAAGGAGACTTTTGATCTATGAAAAAAAATCTATGAATCCAAACCTATAAGTGAATTTGTATATATTCATAGATTTTGTTCATATAAAACTATAAATGAAAATGATAGATAATGTGATAATGATAGAAATGTTTATTTGTGCATCTCTCTCTCTCTCTCTCTCTCTCTCTCTCTCTCTCTCTCTCTCTCTGTGTGTGCGCGCGTGCATGTGTGTACATGTGCATGAGCAAAAATACTATCTGTCTGCCCTATAATGAGTAGTGAAATCCTACTTCCCCCATAGGCACCTTCCTTATATGCTATGTGGGAATGTGTAACATCAAGTGAATATAAATGAAATCCACTCTTTGCACTATAACTATGGGCCTGAACAGAGAGCAAAAATTGGATCAGAAAGCTTTTTAAATTTGATTTTTAGGTTTTTAAAGATAGGATGAATTTCAATATATATGTGCAAGTGAAATATAATTCTTTTTAAAAAGAGAACTTTTTAATTTCATGAATTTGGAAATGAATATATTGGTAGAAACAAATTGGCACTCAATAGCCTATCTTCAGATGAAATTCCACTTTTAATTCACTATTTATAGCATGTTCTATAAAGAAAAAAACTGGCAGATAACTTTTCCTCTGGGGGGAAATGGTTGAAGGTGAATATGTTCGTTTTGCTATATTTCACTGTTGGCCTTGAACTAAGAGGAAGTGTTTCAATTTGTAACAGGATAAAGCATATTTGTAAAGACAGGACTCAAATTCCAGCTGAGTTCTACTTCCCATCTGACCTCCTTTTCTACCATTTTATTATAACTTTCTAAAATAAATTCCTTTGGGGCTTGAATTTTCAATACTCATAGTCCCAAGTCTGGAGGCAGAATGTATTTTCTAATAAGATCTTCCTAGCTATTTGTTATGCAAACAGAGAAAACAGACTTTGAGTCTTCCCTTTTCACTGCTCAAAAACGTAACAAGCTGCAGAACTGCAATCTTGGCATAATGACTTGGAAATGAGCTGCAACTCTAAGGGCAAAATCCAGAGCAGTTACGGGTCCATGCAGTTAGATCACCCTCTAGCATTATCTTATGGAAAGTCACTTTAACTTCTCCGGAGCAAGGGGCTTAATTTGACTTTAGGATATGGGCCAAAGGCTGCAATCCTAAAGACACTTTCCTGGGAGTAAGTCCAGTTCAACATACTGGGGCTTACTTTTGAGTAGACATGGTTAGGAATGTGCTTAGGCACCTCTGATCTTGGTGAAGTATTTTCCTATAGATCAGACTGGGATCTTTCTCGCTCTGGCAATGCTGGAGAATCAGCACTACTACTGAGTTGCAACTTCTCCCCCAATCTGCTCCTATAGAAAAAGTTGTGACCTGTTCCAGTAGGTAAAAAGCATATTTTCAATTAAATTGACAAATGAAATCCAAGGTGTTTGGCATTCTGGAGGAAATCCAGATGTATCCTAAGCAACAATACCTTGAACAGTACAGAACAATCCAAAATTTTTGATAACTTTAAACTGACAATGTGTACAATGACAGCAACAAATAAAGGAATAATTTTTCACAAAAAATTGGGTGCTTTTTCTGGCTCCCTAAAAAGGCCTCTTGAGACTGTTAATTTGCATCTGAATAATCAGTAGAGTCACAGTAGTGAAAAACAGCAAAGAGCGAGGGTAAATAACATAGGACACCTTACCGTACAAATGTTTAGTGCCCATAGAGACTTGACTTTGAAAGCCTAGAATTAAACTGGCACCTGAAACTTTGTGGCCCAAAGGCCAGATTGCTACCAACTGAACAATAGTGACATGTGACGTCAATGCATATACCATTATGCATTATATCACATGCCACTCAGCTTTACTGCACGCTTCTCTACAAACTGCTCTGGGAACAAAATTTGTCCAAAAAAGGCTATGAGCACAATCCTAACTTACCCTACAATCCAGAGTAACTACGGGAGCACGTAAGAGACTTTACGTGCACCCGTAGTTACTGCACCACCTAGTGAAAACCTATGGGAAATTCATATTGCAATCCAGAGCAAATTGTTCTTACACCGGAGCAAGGACTCCCCGTAGTTACTCAGGATTGCGCCCTTAGTCTACTCAAAAGTAAGACCCATTATGTTCAATGGGTCTTACTCCCAGGAAAGTGTCTTTAGGATTGCAGCCTACGTTTCAAAACAACAGTTAGATATCTGTGTTGGAAATAAGTCAGAAATTCAGTATATGCAGAAAATTGAATATGATTTTATTTTTAAAATGAAATATACCCTGTACAAAATGCTTCACATATACCATAGCACACAGGACTACTGACAGTGCTGGCTTATTTCCAGTTACACAATGAGTACCTTCAATGATTAAGCACCACTATGCAAAATAGAGGTTCTATTTTAAAGTTTAAATGAATTTATTGTCACCAGCCGATGACAGCGCGAATGTTAAAGAGGTCAAGTTTAAACTGAGTTACCAGATTCAAGTGGGAACATACTTAACCATTGCATAGAACTGAGGTCTCCAAATCACATCTGGGGCAGCATGAGTCTCTCCACATGATTTTATCTGGCTCACAGTAATTTAGAGTTTGTTTATTTAGTTGGAGCTGAACCTGCCTATAAAACTTCTAGGGAATTTATATAAAAATACAGAAAAATAGTAAAAAGTAGGCAGGAAAACAAGAAATTCATCAAAATAAGGGAAAATCCCGTTCTCCCTTGATGATCTTGCTTCTCTTTGGTTTAGATGCAGGATTATAATTATAAAATTGCTTTACAAAGATTCTTTTTCACATGATCAATAATAAATGGAGAAAAACATAAAATGCACTCTTTCAAGCCCCACATGTGAAAATTAACAGCCTTCCAACAATCTCTATACTCACTGCATAAAACTGAAACTCAAGTTCCTATTCTTGACAAAAAGCTGTCATCAAAACTCATTGAGAATTCAGAAGTGTTTGATTTGGGACAATAAAACCTCCTGATTCTTTTCATCCTTTGTAATGACAGCCCAAACTAAAGAAGTCTCAAACAATGTCGGTTATCTCTAGCTGTCTAAATAATCTTGATAAAGAGAAGAACATAATAAAACTATGGCGTGAGAAAAGGGTATCTGATGGATCTGTCCATCTGTCCAATTTTAGTATTGCCTTTTGACTACCATCTTCCGATGCTCATATTTTCAAGAGGTTAAGTAGGTGAAAATGGAGAAAAGGAATGAAATTTTTTTCTTCTAATGGAGCTCTATATATACCTTGTAGAATATCTTCCCCAAACACTATTCCCTTTTTTGCTTTTGAGCACATGTGTTCAATGGGTCTTACTCCCAGGAAAGTGTCTTTAGGATTGCAGCCTTAGTTGAGTTTTGGTGCCAGGTTTTGAGAGACCTTTGGATAAGATGTTCTCTCTAGACACTTTGTTCACAGGTAGGTGGAACAGATTGCCAAGGGAGGTGGTAGACTCTCCCTCACTGGGGATCTTCAAGCAGAGGCTTGATGAGCACCTGTCGGGGATGCTCTAGGGGGATTTCCTGCTGCAGGCAGGGGGTTGGACTAGATGACCTACTAGGTCCCCTCCAACTCTATGATTCTATGATTCTATAGGTCCATCCTTGCCATTGTCATAA
Source organism: Cryptoblepharus egeriae (assembly GCA_030015325.1). Lineage (NCBI taxonomy): Eukaryota > Metazoa > Chordata > Lepidosauria > Squamata > Scincidae > Cryptoblepharus > Cryptoblepharus egeriae. The sequence continues at coordinate 53,089,949 of JAREYC010000007.1, read as the reverse complement.
TGACAATGCCCTTTACCTCTGGAATCAGTCTTTAGCCACCCAGAAGGAGAGAAAAGCAAGTGTAGGTTGCTCATCCTTATTCTGGTAAAAATAGGTGAGCTGGAAGACCTGGCAAAAAGCAGTGAAAACCCAATAGGGGTCAAGGGGTCAACAATGGTGACCTTGCTGAGCATGTTTTGTTGCTTTTGATAAGTTTGTGGCTTGTACTTAACTAATATCAGCCTCTCTGCCAGAAGGTTGGACAGTCGCAATGGCCATATAATAACAACTAGTAACAGCCCACAGCTGTTGCTCGCAGAGGTGCAATATGACAACATTTATCAGTAAAGAAACCTTCCCCCTTTCCAGCATCTCAACTGCCCTTTTGGCACTTCTCTCCTCAATGGTTCTCCTCAATGAGCTCTTCTCAGCTTAGCCTGTTCTTGATTGACAGTTGGAATGTTGACAGTTGCATCTCCTCAGACTGCTTAATTAACAAATGCTGCAATCCTAAAGACACCTTCCTGGAAGTGAGAACCATTGAACACAATGGGGCTTACTTTTGAGTAGACATGGTTAGGATTGTGTTCATAGAATGTTGACCAGAAGATGCAGACAATGTTACACACAAGACTTTTACGTAGAACAGGGGCCTCCAAACTTTTAACTTCAGGACACCTGGAGGGAATTTCAGCAGGTGCAGCTTCTCATCTTACAGATCACAAGCTGAAATTCCCTCTTCTACACACTTGATAATGGTCCAGGAAATAAATGTCCAGGAGACCTGAAATTAAAAGTTTGGAGCCCCCTGATGTAGAAAGATGTATTCTATTATCATCGGTGGAAAACAAGAAAACTACATGCTTATATTGCTAGAGATGTAACTGCACCACATGTTGGGAAGGCAGATCAGGTAAGAAAAAATCCAGCATGTTCTATGATGGCCTCATTTATCTGTCCTCCAGATTGGCCACTACTGTACTGTCTATGCAGGATGGATTCAGTCTGAAGCACCACCAAGAAAAACACTCCATGAAATCACATTGACGGTAGGCTGTTATCGGCTTACGGAGTTCTCCCTCTAATGTGTTGATTTAAAGCATCCAGTAGAAGGCAGGCATTGAGTTACTCATCACATAACGAAAGGCACAACAAGCTTCAGACAAAATTATTTAATCAAACGACTGTTACGCAGCCAGTGAAGATATTTTAAACCGTCCATTTGAAGGCACAGCCATGGGAGGCCAGTAAAAACATCTCCTAACAGCTCATGTTTGAGAAGAATTATTAAGTGGAATGAAAGACCTAAAAAGTCCAAATCTCCAAGCATGCACAAAGCAGTGTGTAAATTTTCATGCTGAGCAACTGAAAACATGTAGATGAATACTAACAGTGAAATGCTCAAGCAGAGGAAGGCAAAGGAAAGGGCACATATACACTGCAGCCCAGCAGCAGAAAGTGGCAGAAGCAAAAATGTCAGGCAGGAAAAGAGTTAAGGTCTCCATCTTTCACTTTTCTGCTCCAAAATTTCCCCTCCCAAAAGATTTTACTCACCCAGAAGCACCACAGGTTAATCATTGCAATGTTACTAACATGTTGATTGAACCTCATACTGGTCTCTATCTGGATGGATGAATGAATGATTTAGCAGCTATTAATTGATGCCTTCAAATTAGGAACACTATACACTAGAGCTGTGATATTTCACAGACCACTTTGCACCATATGATCAGTTCCTCAAGAGCAGTTGTGTGGGGTGCCATTGCTGTCTAATATTTAACCGGTGGCAACAAAATGGGGGAGCGTTTTCCATGGTGGTATCATGACAGATATGGAATTTCTTCCCTATTGAGTTGACACTGACTGACTGAAACTAGTTTTGATGTTTTTAATATTGCCATTTTTTAATTTGCATTTTTAAAAATTAATGTTAATGCTAGCTTGTTGCTAGCCAGATCGTGTCAGTTGCCCACACTAGATCAGGGTGACCAGATGCCTGAACCTAAAAAGGAGGACAAGATCTTGGATTTCTCTCAGCCTGGCCTTTCCAGTGGACAATGGAACGTTTGCCTACTCACGAGTAAAGCTGCGATATTGGGCACTTTCACTTTCCCCATAGAGCTCAATGCATATATTTTTAAAGTTTTTTGGCCATAGCTTTTGATAGAAAGGAGATATTTCAAAACCGATTATTGCATTGAATTCTGCTCTTAAATACGAATCCAACAACACATGACATGATTGCATACTGCACACCATTACAAAGTTCTAAAATAAAGCCAAAATGGAGGACAATGAAGCCGTTTTGGAGGACATCTGTTCAGAAGACTACAAGATAGGAAAATTCTGGAAAAATCTAGTCATTTGATTACCCTGTTTAGGACAGAGAACCACTTTTTCACTGGTTTCACAAATCTTTTTTGTTATTGAAAAGTGGTATGTAAATATTTCTTCACCACCATCACCATCTTACATCCACACTTTAAATGCTATCTTCCCCACTGTTATTATTAGGGATATATCTGAATATAAAAGCAAACAAAAATGGACGATTTGGGGAAGTAAATATTTCCTCACGTTTAGTGGTAATGGATTTTCAGTGTTTGTGCTCAGTGTGCACATAGCACAAGCAGGATACTGAAATTAAATCATTTGATATTGTGTCAAAGTTGACTTGATTTAAACCAGAGGGCATTGAGTTGTTTAGGAAACATAGTTTGGAGACAGAAAGTATAATTCCTTTGTCTCTTCTTCTCCAAAAAAATCCCTTTTCTTGGGAATATCCAAGAAACAGAATCAGCTTTAATCTCAGACAAATTAGTTCAACTCAGCATTGAAATCTTCAGTGCCTAGAAAATTAAACACAGAGTCTTGTTGTTCTTTATTGAAACCTTCTCTTTATTGAAACCCTTTTGGGGAAGAACAAAATTTCCTAGGAGGCTATTTATATTCAGAGTAAGCACATGGCAATTCCACTGGAGTTCACTCTTCCTTCAGTACATTCTGCCTGCTTTTGTAATAGTCTCATAGAAGGACTGCTGAATTCAGCAACACCGCAATCCGGACCAACACTTTTGGCCGCCATAAATCACCCATGCCAGCCTATGACAGTCACAAATGTGCTGTAAATCATGTTCATGATGACTTGTGAGCTAGCTAGGCTAGTGTTAGAACAGTGGTGGGTTCCAGCAGGTTCGCACCTACTCTATAGAACCGGTTGTCAATGAGAGACAGGACATATAAAGTTTAAAAATAGCCATTTAAAAGTGGCTGCCAGATGGGCATAGAACCGGTTGTTAATTTTTTTCTAGCCCATCACTGTGTTAGAACCTACCAGTCTATTAGCATTAGATCCATTTATGAAAAGTGTGAATTTGCACCAGTTGGCACAAGAGGAGGAAAAGAGTGGCAGGATGATAGAAGGGGGTGTTTATGGATAGGAAGAACGTGAGTCAGTGGGCAGACTGGGCCGGGGGTGTGTGAACTGGCCTTGGCACCTTAGGCCAGATCCTAAACCCCTTTTCCAGCCAGCTTGGGTTGATTCTATTCATGTATTAATAAAAACATATCCAATGGATTGGGTGAAGAGTTGAGTGTCAGGTTCTGTCCCAACTGTATATGAGTACTTTCTGACATTTGCAGCGTGGCTGTATGCCCATGTTTCTGTAGGGGGTGGACTACAGCTCAAAGTTGGGGACCATTTCGGGTAGATTTACAGTTCCATGTTAACTGTGCATGCAGAAGATCCCAAATTCAGTTTTTAGTGTCTTCCCTGAAGGGCTGGGACTTCACAAGGGTGTGCATCCTCACAAGGTCTCTACTGGAGGTGGAGGAAGGAAGCTCAAGAGATTTGCTCAGCTGAGCTACCCATAGAACTGGATGGGTGACTCTCAGGGGTTGAGCATGGACCTATTGACGGACTTGATTGTCCTGTGCCTGAGCTTACCAACTCCTGATGCCAACCCTAGGGGTTGCATTATTCCCTGAATACAGGAATAAATATTTTGAATAGATTAAATGCTTGTTTTGAATTCTGGACTCTTCTTGAGACTGGAGTTGTAATCACATTTCTTAGGACATCCAAAAGGAAAGCAAAAGCCTTCCAAGCTTCCACCATTGATGGTGTTGTCAGCAGCAATATACAGGACATGGAGGTGACTGACACCTGCTCCTATCACTTTGCTAACTGAATGAATGTGTTCTGATAAGGCCGTGACAACCATTCTATATAGTTTGCTTTCACGATGAAGAACTTTCCCCTAGATTTAAATGGATGTGAGGATCATTATCATTTGGAAAGTGATAATGTATTGTTCTGGGCTAGCCAGCCTTGTTGGTGCCTAATGCTGCCATAAATCATTTAAACAGCTTTGCCTTAGCACCGCTGAAACTCTGGCATGGATATAGGAGGGTATTGTAGAGGGCTTCCCTGCCAAGCTTAAGAACTCTCCAGCTCAATTTTTCTGTATATTTTCTGTATATGAAATATTTTTCTTTCTAATATTTTTCTTTTGTTTCTGTAAAAAATACTATGTCTTTAAAAGTATCTTTTATATTTTATCTTTTTATCTTTAAAATATTAGAAAAGAAATTTATTTCTTTAAAATTTCTCTGAAAGTATATTTGAAAGGTGGGGCCCCCTCATTCTCCTCCCAGAAGGAGCACTCAAGGAGATTAATCCTAGCCAAATTGTCTCAATAATTTAACCAGGATAAAGTTGTGAAGCATCAACCCATCTTGCTATGTCAAAGCCAAACAGCCTGCAACAGGTTTATGCCTATGACCAGCTTTCTGAACAAATTATCCAGTGTAGGTAATTTGTAGTTATCTAGTGGGGAACTGTGGGTTGTTAGCATCCAGGGCAAGGCAGGTGTTGTGCTTCCTAATATGTGATTGGCTGTAATTAAAGCAAAATAAAGTTAATGCTACTAAGAGAATACACAAATTTCTTTTAAACTCTACTGATATTGATTTGTGCACATTTTTCAAGAACAGTATTGAAATCTATATTGAAATCTCTCCCAGCTGAAAGTATTGGATCTTGAAAAATGTGCATCTTGGGACACTATAACTCCACATTTCTTTTCCAGAATGGGAGCAAGAAATAGCTGGCAGATCAAAAAAGTTTGCAATAATGTTTTTCCAATGTCCTATCAGGTAATCTAATTGATACTAAAAGCAAACATGAAGCAGTAAGTACCAATTATCTCAGTGCCTCTCTCCAAGCCACTGCTGGCTTTGCAACCAATACATCAGACATGATGGCAGCCCTTATTGCAGACAAGCAGTGTTGGCTCAAATAATTTCCTCTACTATGGGCACAATCCTAACCAATTTAGGCCAGCTTAACTCACCCCCAAATCCAGAGTAACTACGGATGCATGTAAGAGACTTTACATGCACCCGTAGTTACTGCACCACCTAGTGAAAACCTATAGGAAATTCATATTGGAATTTGTTCTTCTTACACCGGAATAAGTTGTTTTTGCACTGGAGCAAGGACTCCCCATAGTTACTCTGGATTTTGCCCTTAGCATATGTTCCTAAGGTGGTGTGGGGGGGGGAGTGTTGAATGCATGTGCACTGGCTTAAACCCACCTCCAGGAGTGGGGCAGAAGTGTCTTATGGCACTTGTGTGACACCTCCATCTCAGTACAGGACTTATGCAGGGCTTATGCTGGCCTAACTGGAGATTAGGATTGCAGTTTATGACATTACACTGAACATATTCTTGACTACCCAATAAAGAAACTGTGTGACAGCAGCATATAGGATCTCCTGATTTTCAAGGCTGAGTGATGCAGTGATGTGAACCATCAAGCCTCCTCCATAATTGAATGGAATTGTTTCTGAGCCATTCAGAACCACATGAGGGAAGATGGCCCAAATCAAGATGCTTGGTGTTTCCAGTGATGAGAACTGTACACACATATCCATAAGGCCAGGCATCTCCTGCAGCACTGTAAAGGGAGAATGAGTCACCTCAGTTGCTCCCAGGGCCACAGGCCCCCGTCACCCTCTTTACCTGCTACTACTGTGTGAACATTTTCCCATCTGGGATATGAACTCTACTTACATGGAGAATAACAAAACAGAACACTCCGTGTTTGCAAACACAGCAGATTCCAAGTACTAAGACTTATGGAAACTAGAGTTTGAACCGCCCATTCCTGATATTAGGTTGCAGAAACCTCAGTGATTACCTATTTTCACATTATACAAAAGCAATTATTTACCATGCGGGCAATGAATAAAGTTCCCTTTCAAGTGGCTTAAAACAGCTTAGTTTCAGCTCACAGGAAATTCAGATTATCACATCGGGGAAGGGAGTAGATCTGCCACCCAGCTGAAACAGAAAGAAAACCGACACCAGCATGGACAAATGTGAGGGTAGCTCTATCTTTACAGAAGAACAACAGCATTAATCTGTTCTAATTTTAAGTCACCGTGGAGGAAAAATACTTTCGTGAAATACTCTGGAGGTACAGTTGGCAATGATCACACATCGACTTTGGTTTGCTAGAGGGTGTCTTAACAAGTGCAGGAAGCCACTAGCAAAATAGCTTCTCAGAGCAGTGGCGAAAATGATTTGCTTACAGTCAACTCCGTACACATCACAACTGGCTTGGAAATGTGCAACTTCTCTCATGCGCGCCTAGTAGCTGTAGCACCTAGGGAATTTTAATGTGTTACATACACAGGAGCCACTTTTAAGGCAAGACATTTGCAGGTATACATGCACCATGTGAACTCAGCTAATATTCAAAAATACCAAAAGACAAAGAGGGCTGAAAAGGGATTGAATACTTAGAATCACAGAGTCATAGAATCCTAGATTTGGAAGGGACCCAGTAGGTCATCTAATCCAACCCCCTGCCTGCAGCAGGAAATCCTCCTAGAGCAGTGGTTCTCAATCTTCCTAACGCCGTGACCCCTTTATAAGTTCCTCATGTTGTGGGGACCCCTAACCATAAAATTATTTTCGTTGCTACTTTATAACTGTAATTTTGCTACTGTTATGAATCGTAATGTAAATATCCGATATGCAGGATGTATTTTCATTGTTACAAATGAAATGTGTGTTCTGTGCACACACTGAACACAATGGGATTTATTTCAGAGTAAGCATGCATAGGATTGGGCCCTGAGGCTGCAATCCTATCCACATTTGCATGGGAGTAAAGGCCTCCCTGACTATAATGGGATTTATTTCAGAGTAGGCATGCATAGGATTGGGCCCTGAGGCTGTCAGTCAGCCCCAGTGCACGCACAGCTACAGCCAGAGGTCTGGCAAGCCTAACCTGGCCCCCTGCACCAGGAGTCTTTAGGCGACCCCTAGGAAAGCTCTAGGTGACCCCCACTTTGAGAAATGCTGTCCTAGAGGATCTCCAACAGGTGCTTGTCGAGCCTCTGCTTGAAGATCCCCAGTGAGGGAGAGTCCCACACTTCTCTCTGGTTCTGATTGCATCCCAGCTTCCTTAGACAAGTCCTCTATGTCAGTCTATACCAGCATTTCTCAATGTTTGTTTCCCACCATATTGCTATCAACTGTTAATTAAGATTGGCAGGAGCTGGGACAGGAGTTCAATCCATCATGCAGTATCTGGGTCTTAAGCGGCCAACCTGCTGACTTTCAAGTTGACAAGCACAGCTTCTTTAATCACTGAGTCACTGCAGCCCTCAAGCCACCACCGTCCTCGTAGTGCCTTTCAGCACTTTTGTGACTCTCCCAGGCCTGCATGGGATTTGGGCTAGAGCTTATGTCTGTGGGCTGTGGGTGGCACAAGCGGTTAAGACGCTGTGCCTGTTAAGCAGCAGGCCAGGGTTTGAGACCCGGTCGGCCCCACAAGACAGGGTGAGCTCCTGTCCTTAGCCCAGTTCTGTGACGCAGCTGGATCAAATCGTATTGGCTCTGCCTTTCCATTGGACTATTTCAGTGGTGTGGAGAGGGGGGATTTGCTGCTTGGGTAACAGCCTATCCTCCATAACAATCTAACCCAGGCTTTCGTGCTTCACATGCAGCATATGCAGCGCCGAGCATGATACCATAGTCTTTCAAGACTGACGGAGGACTGCTATGCCAGCCTAATTGGGGATTAGGATTGCAGCCTAAAACAGGGCAAATCACCAATTCCAAGCATTTAAACTCAGAATATGCAGATAGCATTGACTCAGGACAGTCTAGTAGAGAGTAGGAGGACTGTTTAGCACCTTTACCGTAAATAATCAGGCAGGAGTTACTTTTTTAAAAGTTTTATTAAAATTAAAAGCTCAAGAACATATACAGCAACTTGAGCTCAGCAACAGTTCCCAAACTTTTTCACACCAGAGCCCCCCCCCCTTTTTTTAAATGCTATATCGGGACCCACCAGTTATTTCCAAATGATATCTGTAAATGCTTGCAAACTTCTGAGCACAGCTCCTTGCAGGGCAATTAGCAATCTTGCAAGTGCTGAGCTATTTACAATGTAATTTTAGCATCTAAGTTTTGAATAGCTTCAAGGCTTGGTAGTTATTCAGTTTTTCCATCACCCATTGGCAACTCACCAAAAATCAGGCTGTGACCCACTAGTGAGTCCTGACTGCCTATTGGGGAACCATTGGCTTAGAGGCAAAACACACACACGAACACACAAAGTGAAAGATCAACTGGTCTTGCCCAAAATTCACTCAGACCTTGGAGTGAGTTTAACTCCTAGAACTGGGCAGATGAGACAGCATCAGCTGGAACAACAGCTGGAACAACAGCTGGAACAAACTACGTGTGCATCACAACCAGAGGTGGGCTCCAGCATGTTCACACCTATTCTATAGAACCGGTTGTTAACAAGAGATAGTATATATAAAATTTAAAAATAGCCATTTAAATGTGGCTGTCAGATGGGCATAGAACCGGTTGTTAATTTCTTTGAATCCCATCACTGATCACAATCACCTTGCCAGATGAGCCAGTCTCAGCTCCAGCAGCTCTATTTTAACCCAAACAAAGGCTTTATGATAAAAGTGAAATGTTCCTTTTTTATGAGAACCATAAAGTAGCTTGTTCCACTGCAATGCTAGTTATGCTGGTAGGGAAGAGGATAAATATTAGGTTGTAAACATTCTAAGCCAGTGATTTTCAACCTTGTACATCTCACGGCACACTAACAAGGCACTGAAATTGTCAAGGCACACCATCAGTAGTTCTTACCATTGACAAGGCACCAGGCTGTTCAAATCCTCCAGTTGTCCTATTAAATTAATGACCCTCCCCAAATACCCACAGCACACCTAAGGACTACCCTCAGCACACCAATGTGCCGTGGCATACTGGTTGAAATTCACTGTTCTAAGCTCTTGTTGATCCATTGAACAACAACCAAAAAAGTTTTGAATTTTTCTCCACATACTCATACAAAAAAGCAACTGTAAATTCTAAGTAGCAAGAAATATTTTGTTACTATTTGTTTTGCCAAATTCCCAGTCCAAGTTTCATCTATAGAACATATGCCCACTTAAGCCAATTAGTTTGCTTAACAATACTGGACCCCACCACCAAAGTAACTTACCTGTTCTACCTGCAGAAGTCCTCCATTCTCCCCCCTTCCACCTGTAGCAGCACCTGGTATCTCAGCAGGTCTTGAGCAAGGCAACCAAACACCAGTTTCTGCTCCAACAGTCTCCATTTGGTCAGGCCATCTGTCAGCTAGCCAGACTACTAGATGGTTAGCCCATCTAACTTCTGTCAAACTTACCAGGATGTAATGCCAAAGGTCCTCCACGTCTACTCAGAAGTAAGTCACATTGTGTTGTATGAGACTTAGAGTGCAATCCTAACCATGTCTACTCAAAAGTAAGCTCCATTGTGTTCAATGGGCCTTACTCCCAGGAAAGTGTCTTTAGGATTGTAGCCTTACACCCAGGAAATCCAAGTGCCAGATTTCAAGATGGTGGATCCCAACCTTTCGCAACCCCACTGACCTGAGGTCACAACCTCCAAAGACGTCCCAAACCCCACTTTAAGTACAACCGTTGTAAAGCATTTTAATAGGTCTAGGCTACAATCCTAAACTCCAATTAGGCCAGCCTAAGCCCCAGCATAAGTCCTATGCTGATCTGGGAGTGTCACAAAAGTGCAGTTAAGACACTTCTGCCGAACTCCTGTGGCGGTTAGACCAATGCACAGGCATACACTAACCTCTCCATACCATCACGGAAAGATAGGCCAGGTGAATTAGGCTGGCCTAAATTTCTTAAGATTGCGCACTTAGTTACTTTTTAATGAAATCATACCCATAAATAGAACATTATGGCCTGGAAAAGAGTGTTTGCAGGTCTGTGCTCTTCCTGACCATGGTGGGAACAATTAAAAAGTATAATGATGGTACATTAACTACTGAGAACTTGGAAAGTTGCACTCTTTGAAAACAAAATTATGCATTGTGTTTGAACTTTAAAAAAAATGTATTCAGTGCTTCCACCATAAGAAGGAAGCAGAGATTATTTTCTTTCGAGGCTGCCTTAGAAGTCTTTTGATTTTTGAAAAAGCCCATGACTCATGCAAGACCTGAACCAAATGTGACTTAAGTCAATCAGATTCTTCCCACACGTACCACTGCCTCGATCTGCTGCACTGGCCTTCATCAGAATTATTTCCTTTGTAGTTTGATATCAGACTTTCTCCATGGATGAATGTCATTATTGTGAAAAGCAACGTTGTTATGGCCACCATTAAGAAAGGAGGAAGTCCTCCCGGCATTTTAGACTATATGTGACTGATTTCTCAGGAGGACTTATATTTTTCAATATTTTGAAGTAAAGCACACAACAAGGGTTTTTTTTTAACACATTGGCTTTTATCCAAAGACCATTTGCCATGGCATGCAGCCCAATCCTACCTCTGACAGCCCATTATATGTAGTGATCACGGAGTGCAGACTGCATGTAATGACGGGGGAGGATCAGCCAAGCTGGGAGAGATTGGTAAATTTAAAGCATAATCCTAACCATGTCTACTCAAAAGTAAGCCCCATTATGTTCAATGGGTCTTACTCCCAAGAAAATGTCTTTAGGACTGCAGCCATAGTATCTGATCATCAATGGGTCTTTGCTGTCTTCCCGGAGTTCAGGCTGTGGAGAAGCAGGGAATAAATCAGGTGAGAAAATAGGAATGGTATGTCAGCAGTGCTGCCATCAACCAGATCCTCCTACACAATCCCTCCACATCCTGCTAGTCCTCCTCCTGCTCTTACTTTGTCCCTTTCACTATCTTACCAGCACTTACCTGTACAGGTGAGTAAACAGTGTTCTATGCAGTCATGCTGGCCAATTGACATGGAGAAATCTTCTGACGGCACTGACTCATGGCTTGAATTGAGGATGAGCACCGCACCCAACAGTTGTGACTGGTGTCTGCATAGGCAGCAGGGCAACCAGCTGCCAGTCATGGCTGGCTGGGCAACCTGCCAGAGACCTTTACCTTACCTTTACATAAATGTGGCTATATAGCTCAGTTCCACTTTCCATAGGGCTCACTGCAATTCTCAGGAACTTCTTTCTGGGTTGATTTGTGGGGTTTGTTTTCATTGGATCACAACCATTCTGAGGATATTGGATTCCTCTCAGACCATCCTTTCCAGCCTGCCCTTACCATGTCTGTCTACTCATGAGTAAAGGCATGATATGGCCAGTGATGGGATTCAAAGAAATTAACAACCAGTTCTATGCCCATCTGGCAGCCACTTTTAAATGGCTATTTTTAAACTTTTTATGTCCTATCTCTCATTAACAACTGGTTCTATAGAGTAGGTGCGAACCTGCTGGAGCCCACCACTATTTTCACTTTCCATAGGGCACAATGCATTTTATTTTTAGTTTTTTGGCCATAACCTTTGATAGGAAGGAGATATTTCACAGCTTTTTCTTTTTTTTTTTTGCATTGCATTCTGCTGGAAAATATGCATCAAACAGTATATATCTTGATGGTGTTATTACAAACAATTGTAGTGAATTTAGCAATTTTTTGTGATTTTGATCACCCCCAATGTGTCACCCTCTGATGGTGGTATCCAGGTGGCTTCCTCAGCTCCCCCCCAAAATGTCATTGGCTAGGTGAACAAATGGTCTAACCCCAAATTAGGGGACTTCCTTTGTTCTACCTGACCTTGGCATAGGACAATCCAGCCTCATCTAAAGCACACCGGCATGGGGGGCTACTACCAGAATGGGACAAGCTGAGAAACAGAGACAGAAAGTGACACAGAGAAGATTTTCTGCTACCCCCTCCCACCATAATATCAGATATTCCTCCCGCTTGTGTATAAATGCCACTGCATGCTCATGATCTGTTCCACGGAGCCTCTTAAAATGACAAAAACCATCATCAAAGAGTTCTGTGCTTTCAACACAGACAGCGGGAATATCTTCCAGTGCAGAAGGCAGAAGTGAGCTGGACCTTAGCAAAATAGTTATAGACAGCAGAAAATACACAAACACACACACATGCGGATGCAGAAAGAAAAGAGATTCTCAATGCTAAGAATGCTAGATTTGACTTTGATCTCTTTCTCTCCAAGCACCTGGAGACTTTAATTAGGTCTTACACTGAAAAGGGTGAAAAATCCTTGTACCGCCGGGCAGAATTAGAAACTGTTTGTTTCCCAGTGAGAATCATGGGGATTGCATAGAGGCTACAGGAGGCTGATTGCAGCGCTAAGTATAAACAGGGCTAAATATAGATTTTGGCTCACTGACAGTCTTTGAGATTGAAGACCTGTTAGAGGCCAAAGGAGATGAGACAGTGGCAGACATATTTGTCTCACATGGCTGCTCCATTCACAAGTAAAACTGAGGGCGACTATTGTTACTTTAACAGTAAAATAAGAATATACTTTGACATAGGAGAGAGATGCTGAGTTAGACCTTCTGCACCTTACTCCCCTCATCCACTGCTCTTTGTTAAGGTCCTGACAAACTTCTGACACTGGAGTCAAGATGGATAGAAAGAATACATGATAGGGAGGTGGTGGCAACACCCTTCGACCATGTGTTTGTTTTGATGAAAGAAAGGCTCTCAACTATCAGTTCTGATATGAACAGAGAAGGAAATACGAGCTTGCGCAGGGACAAAGGCTTGGATGTGGCATAACTGGTAAAACCAATCCCCCATTCATATTCCCTCATCCACACCAGGAATGCCCTCTTCATGCTCCAGAAGCCTTGTCCCACATCCTTCCCAGCTTCACCCAACCAACCCAAGTTTCTGCGCTAGCCAGGGATGGCCATCACAATTTACATCTCATCCCTTTCCCAAAGTGGTGCAGGGAGGACCCTCCAGGAATGGTGCCCAACTGCCTTTTGCAACACCCACAGGTGTTGCAAAGGTTCTGGCATAAAGTGAATATTGAAATTATGCTTTGACTCTGATCAAGATTCAGAGCAGAAGGCAAGAAACTTTTTATTTTCATGTGTTGAATCCTCAGGCTTTTTAAAAAAATTAACTTGTGTCTGGTGAGGCTCTGCCTCCCCTTGCCTTACTTCCTCTGACTGCATGTCACTGTTATAATGATATGAATTGCTCAATAGGATAATGACCTTTAAAAATGTATCTGTCAAAATTCAGTCTGCCAAAGAGTACTCAGGTCAATGTTTAAAGGGTGGCTTTTTTAAAAGTCACTTTTATTTTATTATTATTTTTTAATCCATCATCTTTTGTGCATGGCACAATAATGAATCACGAAAATCTTCAAGTGTCATTTCGGCACCTTTCTTTCTTTTTCCTGAAGCAAACATTTAAAAATATCAAATCTGATCAGATAAATGCAATCATTTACCTACAGTACAGCCATTTATTTTGTTGTCAGTTCTTCAATTCTTTCTTGGTTAATTCACAGGTATAATACAAAGCAGCCTTCAGCTGTTGATTGACAGATTAAAATATTAACATAATAATACTTTTATACAGTAAGTGGATACTTTACAATTTAGCAGCTAATGTATGTATGCCTCATGCAATTATCTCTCAAGTATTTTTATAACATAGTTCCACGTCCTGCATTGATCTTTGATGCTGGAGGCCACTTATTTTTAAAATCAAAGATAATTTATTTTTCTTTACTGCAGAGATTAAAAAGGGGCCTGCTTAGTTAATAAATCTATTGAGAAAATGGCTTCATCTTTATGTATGCAGTCATACATTTTAATGTACTCTCCCTACATCTCCTATGGTATTCCCTGCATCAATATTTTGTAAAGAGGGAAGAGTTGCCACCTTTTTTTCTCCAGTGGCTTAAACATCTGTACAACATTCAGATATTCAGCAGGTGAACCTAGAAGAGAGAGAAAATACTGATAAAAGCATCACCTATTTATGTTTTTATTTGCCTTGCTTCTGGAAATGTTGCAGGGCCCCTATCCTTTAAGGAAAGGACATTTTGGAATGACTGGTTTTGCCTTTTGTAGAACGTCCTTGTTCTGAAATAAGGAGAAGCCATTCATTGGACGTGTGTATGAATGAAATAACATTCTTCCAAATATGAAGCATCCCTGAAAGCCATGGAGACACACACAAGTCATTCTAAAATGCCCTTTCTTTTAAGGTGGGGTGTCCATACGTTTTGGCCAGAGGGCCACATTATTTCTCTGACACTTGATGGGGGGAGCTGGAAAAACGATTTACATTTCTAATTTGAATAATTTTACAGAAATTTACATATAATTTTAGAGACAGATCCGGAGGATTGCAAAGCTTGCCCACAGATGGAGGAGTCTTGCCATGGGCCACACTAAGGATTGCTGCCAGCCGCACCTGGTCCAAGTCAAGGTTTGGACATTCCAGTTCTAAGGGCTTCCTCAGCAATTTATCAGGCCTTCTTTGATGAAAACAGCAAAATCAGCACATTCCTGAGAAAGAAACCTTTCCCAGTGTTATGAGAATCCTTCTCATCATAGTGCAATGGCTGCAGTGAGGTGGGCATGTTAGGAATTTAAGAAGCTGTCTTATACTGACTGAGATTATCGGTTCATCAAAGTCAGGATTGTGTCTAGGAATGCCCCTGAGAAATTTTATCTGTTTGATAAGAACTCATTTGACTTTAGGACTGGCCCAAAGTTGAGATGCAATGAAACAGCTGCTTAGCATTTTGCTCCCCCTCCAGGAAGTCTACTGGGATTCCATTTCAATCCCACTGGGTTTATGACTGACTTTAATAACAACTTGAAATTAAGCCAGTAAAGATTTCTTTCATCACTTTATCTTCCTGCCAGGAATAGTTTTTGCCTACTTAATTTCCATCTGTTAATCTAAGTTGTTAACATAAAGGGCAGGCTCATGTGTACTCATATAATTTTTTTTAAATTGTGCTTAAGGCAGAGACCTTATTTGTATTTGAATTAATTATTAATTAAATCAATGAAGACCAGTTGACAGTTCCTCTTTGTGTTGGATAACAGGTTAGAACTTAAATGAGCTTGCCATTTGACTTTTCAGCATTGCATCTCAACTCTTACTCACAGTTGATCTACAGGGTATCCTTGAAGAAAATGAAACCACTTGTCAGGTGATCAAATATCCATGTCACAGTGCTAAGAAACTTAAAGCACATGCAGTTGTGTACAGTGTTGGCCACAGGATCTGTCTAGCAAAATTCAACTGTTTGTGTACCTGATTTTCCATACAGCTAGGACTGTGCATATGGCTGCTGTCTAGACTGGGACAAATCTGCATTAGCATCATCTTAATTCTTCACTCAAAGATATTCAGCTCTTCAAAACGTCTGAGACGCCAGCAACATTCCTTGCTTCTGCACATTAATTCAGGAAGAGAATTTGGAAATGTCTCCTTCTCATCAAACATAAAAGCCCTTCCCCCATTAATGAATAATACATTTGCAGTTATGAGTTATTAAAAAAATATTCCGTATTTCTATATCTCCTTCCCTCCCCCCAATATTAATATGCATCAGTGAATACGCTGAGGCCTGATGCTGAATCATTATAATGCTTGAGAAAGTAGCTGGCAAGCATTTCTGTGTAAGACATAGAGCTATGTAAGAAGACATCATAATTCCAGTGCAATCACTACTGCAGGATAGAATTTCAACGGGATGGTGAAAATCTACAAAATCCTTGGAAATTTATTCTTGAGAAATTTGTGTACACATGGAAGGTCTGTATATACTTTGAAGGCCTTGATTTGAGATCAAAGTTAATGACTGGACCACCTAATCTTAGGAATGGAAGGTAGATAAAGGATAAGTAGGATCTTGTGGGGCATGTACCAAAATCCAATGCACACTGATTGCAAGTGTAAGTGTTCTAAAACATGGTACCCCATCTACTATTTTGAAGTGAAACAGTCCAGAATTCTACTATCTCAAGTCTTGGTACAATTCAAAAGTCTTTGTACTTTTGAATAATACCATCATGCTATACTGTATATGAAACAATGCACAATTTCATGCAGGATAAAGTAAAATAAACCACTTTGAAATATATTCTATCAAATGTGATGGCCAAAAATTTAACAGGGGCACAATGATACATCACCATGCCCATCACCCAAGGTGTTGCCCCGAGTACTGCATGGGAGGACAACATGGGTTGACATGCTGGCCCGCAGCACCAGATGACAAGACCCTAGAGGTATCAATGTTAGGTGTGACTTTAGATCACTGTTAGAATTACTGGTAGCTCCAGCGTGACTTTCTGTCAATCACCACCCTGCAATGCGTTGCCACTGTGACCAGTCCAGTGCTATGCTTCTGGTCATTGCTGATGTTATGAGACCCTGCCATACCTCACAGTTATTCAATAATCCCTGCTGGAGCTGTAGAACTGTATGCTGCACAAAGGGTGTCTGAAGAGGAGCAAGCTGCTTGAAGACACCAGGGAAATTTGGAATGGCTCCCTGTTACTGAGAATAACCTAACAATGTGGGGGACATGCCCAACCAAAGGCTAGTGGAGCAACAAGTAGACCTCAGGAGGTGACAGCAGAGGCCCATTTTGGATACATTCATTCCCTCTCTTCCTCCATCCCCCCAAAGCAGTGGTTCTCAATCTTCCTAATGCCGTGAGCCCTTTATAAGTTCCTCATGTTGTGGGGACCCCAACCATAAAATTATTTTCGTTGCTATTGCTGCAGTAAAGTAAAGTAAACTTTACAGTAAAGTAACTTTCCTGGGAGTAAACCTCACTTAACTCGATAGGAATGACTTCTGAGTACACATGCATAGAATTTGGCTCTAAGCCTGCAATCCTAGCACTTCCCTGGGAGTCGGCCCCACTCACTATCATGGGACTTTCTGAGGAGACCTCCATAGGAATGGGAGGAGGAGGAGGAGACTGCCGTCTGTGGTGAGTGTGTCGGGCGCCTCCCCGCCCCCAAGGCTCCACATCGGTCTTCTTCCAGCCGCAGCAGCTCCAGCATTTCTGCCAGGTCTTCCCAGCTGGCCCCCTACGCCAGGGGTCTTTAGGCGACCCCCAGGAAAGCTCCAGACGACCCCCAAAGGGTCCTGACCCCCACTTTGAGAACGCTGCCCCAAAGGAACAGAGATAAGAACATGCTTATTATGTGTTCTTATTGAAACACATGTTCAATACCAGTACATCTTTCTAACAGTCATATTTAGAAATTTAACTTTTGTTGTTCCTTTTGTTTTGCTTCTATCTCAGGGTTCTATTTTATTGATTTTTATTGCATACTAATTTGTCATCCCTTTTGCTCCAGCACTTAACATGTGCTGTGAAAATGAAAATTTATAGCAAATATTACTAATATAGATTGAGGTAAAAATCAAAGCCGTAATGTAAGCCAAAGTTCTTGATCTTCATTTAACCTCCATTCCATTCAAGTGATGTGAAGAAAATCAAAGTATATAGTCCTTCCTCTGTT
The DNA here is from genome assembly GCA_030015325.1 of Cryptoblepharus egeriae. Taxonomy (NCBI): domain Eukaryota; kingdom Metazoa; phylum Chordata; class Lepidosauria; order Squamata; family Scincidae; genus Cryptoblepharus; species Cryptoblepharus egeriae. Next base: position 53,072,099 of record JAREYC010000007.1, on the reverse strand, counting down.
AATTATGTGTACTATATGCATGCAGGGGTGTTTGCATTATTGAGGTGAGGTGGAAAGACAGGATTTTCTACCATAACAGGTCAAGAACAGTTTATCAACTGTACATCTAATCAATGCGCCTTGAATTTGACACAGAGAGCTAAGAGTGCAATCCTAAATACTCTTTCCTGGGAGTAAGACCAACTGAACATAATGGGGCTTACTTTTGAGCAGACATAGGGCACAATCCAGAGTAACTATAGGGAGTCCTTGCTTCAGTGTAAGAACAATTTACTCTGGATTGCAATATGAATTTCCCATAGGTTTTCACTAGGTGATGCCATAACTACGTCGACATAAATGTCTCTTATGTGCTCTAGTGGTTACTCTGGATTGTAGGGATAGTTCAGATTGGGCTCTTTGGCTGCAATCCTGAAGACACTTTCCTGGGAGTAAGACACACTGAACACAATGGGGCTTACTTTTGATAGACATGGTTAGGATTGCAGCCTAAGAGTGAGATTCTAAACAATATTCCAGCACTAGGTAAGGGCAATGGAGGTCTATTTTGAAATAGAAATGTAAATAAAATGTATTTCCAAATATGTAGAGTTTTTAATAGGATTTATCCACAATTGTACTGGTCTGTTCTTGTCTCTGAACACTATATTGTCTTGCCAATCACAGAGCTCTTCGACTGTGCAAATAGGATAATTCAGAAGGTTTTTTAAAAAAAATTGTGTGCACATTACTTTCCTAACACATTAACTCAGGCAGAGTTCTGATGAGTTAAATCAGTAATTCATATAATTTGAGCTTGCCAGTTTAGTTATAAAACAGAATTTCAAAATACTGTCTCAACACACAAATGACTCCCTTTTATCATTACATCAATCAGTGAAACTTTATCGCAGGGCTCCATAATACTACTTTGGCTTATTAGAAGAATTGTGTATCAGGCTCTGAAAACATCTGACAAATCTAGCAGCCCTGGAAACTTTGAACTTTCCAAACATAAGGGTGGAATCTCTGAGCCATTTATATGGGGTGGTCATTTAAAAACTTTCAGTGTGAAGGCATTACAGTGGTGCCTCACATAAAGAGCTAAATTTGTTCTGGAGGCCTGCTCTTTAAGTGAAACACTCTTTAAGTGAAGCGGCTTTTCCCATATGAAACAATGGAAACTCAGATGATTGGTTCCACAACCCCCAAAATATTCATATAAAAATATTAACTATGTAAAAATGATGACAAAACACTGTAATTGAATTCAAAACATGCATTCAGTGTGCATGATCCTATGAAGTCTACTTAGGCTGCAATGCTAAAGACACTTTCCTGGGAGTAAGCCACATTTAACACAATGTGGCTTACTTCTAGGTAGACATGGTTAAGAGGCTGCAATCAAAGACACTTTCCTGAAAGCCTTACTTGGGCTGTTGCTGGAGATTCAAGGTGGCCAGTGGGGGCACTTGGGGGCAGTTAGAGGCAGCAGAGCTGGCTGGCAGCCCTTTTAAAGAGCCACTGCACGGAGCATCAGGGCTGCATAGCACGCGCACCCATAGCACGCTTGCTTGTTAAGTGAAGCAGAACTTGCTATGTGAAGCAAGATTTCTTACAAATGTATACTTGTTATGTGAAACACTTGTTATGTGAGGTGCTTGTTATGAGAGGTACCACTGTACCTTGATCCAGCTTGAATTCCATTTGGGGAGGCTGGGGAGAAGCTGAGTAGACTCTGGACTCCCAATACGTGCAATTTTGACCCACAACTGGACCTCTGAAAATGGATCCTTTGCAGCCTGCAGCAGATCTGGACCCATCTTCATAGACAGTAACGTATTGTTCTTGCCTCAATATTTTTGTATATACCTGATTGTGAAATCAGTTGTAGGCTGTGGGTGGTGCAAATGGTTAAGACACTATGCCTGTTAACCAGAAGGCCAGGATTTGAGATCTGTGTCCTCACAAAACAGGGTGAGCTCCTGTCCTTAGCCTAGCTCTGTGACGCAGCTGAAACCAATCATATCAGCACTGCCATTCCATTGGACTATTTCAGTGGCATGGAGAGGGGGTATTTGCTGCTTGGGTAACAGCCTATCCTCCATATCAATCTACCTAGACCGTTGTGCTTCGCATACAGCGTCAAGCACGATACCATAGTCTTTCAAGTATGATGGATGCCAATACCTATACTGTGTAGAGTTGGGGGAGAGTTACTTGCCTCAAGGAACTGGATCTAGGACTTAGATCTAGGATCTAAAAATTAATATAATTCTTAACGTAAATAACTTAGGGTGCAATCCAGAGTAACTATGAGGAGTCCTTGCTCCGGTGTAAGAACAAGTTACTCTGGATTGCAATATGAATTTCCCATAGGTTTTCACTATGTGGTGCAGTAACTACGGGTGCACGTAAAGTCTCTTACGTGCTCCCGTAGTTACTCTGGATTGTAGCCTAAATCCATTGGGAATTCAGTGTCATGAAAAGAGCTTGCTGCAAAGCTCAACTTGCCCCCAAATCCAGAGTAACTACAGGAGCACATAAGATACATTATGTGCACCTGTAGTTACTGCACCTCCTAGTAAAAACCTATGGGAAATTCATATTGGAATCCAGAGTAAATTGTTCTTACACTGGAGCAAGGACTCCCCATAGTTACTCTGAATTTTGCCCATAGAGGCTCTCAAGTCTGCTGAAGGAAAATTGCTGATGCAGCTTTGAGAAGCCCCATTGCATTGCCTGGGTCTTCCCCTGAGGAGACTTCCAGCAGTCCCAGTGATCCCGCTGGATGCAGTGGTAGCCATTTTGGCACTACCGCACCTGCCAGAACCACTGAGAATCGGATTGGGCTGCCCATCTTTTAAGGCCCTCACATTAAGGTAACTGCCCAAACATGTCAATATTTCCTGCTGGTCAATGAAAGAATTATCAAGTGCTGGGCTGTGTTTCCTGTAGGATCTGCACTAGTGAGCTGTGTGGCATTGAGGTGCTGCTTCTATATGTTCTGCAATTAGGGCTGTGATCCTAAAGACACTTTCCTGGGAGTAAGACCCATTGAACATAAAGGGGCTTACTTTTGAGTAGACATAGTTAGGATTGTGCTCTGTCAACATATATTTGCTGAACCTCAGGGAGGTAGGCATTTTTGTGACCTCTGAGTATTTTCCAGTTGCTATTGTTTATTTCTGACTTTATGGAAACAGAAGTTGAACCCTTGGAGGAAAAAAATTGATATATGTGCTTTCACAGATTAAATTAGATTTGGCACTTTTCAAGAAACATTGGTCCGTGAAGTTAGTGTGAAAAATGGTACAATATTACCAGCATTTTAAAACACATACAGCTTATTTTTTTGAGATCTACAGGTCTGTTTCACATGCAGTGACAAAAGGTGTTGTAATTCCTATAGGAGAATTAAACATTTTTCTCCTGCTTAGGAATGAAAATAATAGCAATTGTTCTCTCATGCCATGGTAAAAAATACAACAATTCCAGTGTAGATAATAGAAAATGCTACCAAATTACTCAACTTAAAAGTAAATCTATCACCAGCACAGACTAATTATATTATGCTCTTACAGAATAACGTGTCACTGAGAGGGTCATGGGTGTTTGTAAGAAGGATGAATAACTACTCAATGGAAAGCTTGATTTATTCATTCAGGAATTTGGCAAATGTCAGCAACATTTGTTTTGCATTACCCAGCCATATAGGTAATAGCCACAGGGCAATGAATGTAATAAGATTAGGAAAACTTACCACAGAACATTAAAAATGCTTATGTGTAGCTTATGAGAAGAGCAAATCATTTGCATTTTATTATTATAGTAATCACATTTCTTTGCCCAGCTATTTTCATGATCAGTTTTACAGCATAAAGATATTTACTGTGGCTTCTAGATTATTCAAAAATTGCATACTCAATTTGCCCATCTTGTACGTAAATTGTATCAAGCATTCATACAGTATACAAGGAAGGGATCCCTTGAGACGACGGCTGTGCATTTCTTTGCGATCTGGTAGAGATGGGAACTCAAGTTGTGACTTGCTTTTTAGTGACTCGTGTACATGCAAGTCACCTGTGTCAATGACTTTGGCACTGATTTGAGTCTGAGGCGTCCAACTCAGAAATGGGTGTTCAGTTGTGCCAACTTGAGTCTGTCTGGATGTGCTTGCTGACATTTTTCAGCATGTAAAAAACTCTTGGGGCCATAATTCAGACTGAGCAACAGTAGTAGGAAGGTTCCAACCAAGATGAAAGAAAGGGTTAATATGCATCAAACAGAAGACAAGGGAGAGGCAGGAGAGAGGCAAGAGTGGGTTATCTTGTCATGAAGAAAAGAAGGAACTGATGAACCTTAGAGCAGCAATTTTCAATCAGTGTGTCGTGGCACACTGGTGTGCCATGGACAGTCCTTAGGTGTGCCATGGGAATATGGGGATTAACATTAATTAATAGGAAAAGGGGAATTTGACCAGTCTGGTGTGCCCTTTCAATAGTGTAAACAACTGATGGCCTTGACAATTTCAGTGCCTTGTCAGTATGCCGTGAGTTGAAAAAGGTTGACAATCACTGTCATAGAGGAAGCAAGGGTAGTCTCTCCAGCTCCAGTGGTACCTTGTAAGACAAAAGCTTTGTAAGAAGTACGCTATGTAAGACAAACTAAAATTTCTAAGGAATCATGCTTTGTAAGACAAACAGTGCCTTGTAAGACAAACAGTTTTGGCAGAGTTTGGCAAACAGTTTTACAACGAGAATTTGTTGTGAAACAAATGAATTGATGCATCTGCATCATGAGCAACTGCAAGAGGGTATGGAGGAATCTCATCTGCAGAGGAGGAGGAGAATAAGGAGAAGGACTCCCTCACATGAGATTAAGGACATTTGTGAACATTGAGAAATGTGCAAAATTTTGTAGAAAAGCACCATCCAAATAAGGCTGTAGCAGTGTGAGCAATGAATCTGTTTAATGACCATGCAATGTCATATTTCCATGAAATCCTCAAAAGGAGACAAAAGCAAGTGTCATTAGAAGGTTCCTTGTGAAGGTTGTTCAAAAAGACACCAGTGATTTGCTTAGTGAAAATTAGTCATCCTTGACCATAATGGATTTTTTTTCTGTTTTACTGTACAGTACTACAGTGTTTTCTAAATTAATATTACAGTAATTATGTTCTGTATTATATTACAGTGTTTTGAATTCAATTACAGTGTTTTGTCATCATTTTTACATACAGATAATATTTTTATATGAATATTTTTTGGTTCTGGAATCAATCATCTGAGTTTCCATTACTTCCTATGGCAAAATCTGCTTTGTAAGAAGAATGCTTTGTAAGACAATCATGCTTCTGGAACAAATTAAGTTTGTCTTACAAGGCACTACTGTATTATGAAAAAGCAGTATAGCTCATAAAATTAGAGTTCAACTCCAATGGCTAATGACCATCTGAGGCTCAATCACTGTACTTTGAATTAGGATTCAAAAGATTTTGAATTAAGAAAACTTATCTTGAGATGCTGTAACCCTGTTAATAGATTTGAAGAAATGGATTGCTCTATGACCCCTGTACCTTTGGCATCAACAGACCTGTGATTGTTTAATGCCCTTGATTTTGTATGTTTTCATACATATGTATGTTTTAAATGCCAATAAAGGTTCTGAGTCTGAGAAGACCAGACATTGCAATTAACTTTGAAGGTTAACTTTGAAAGGAAAAGGAAAGATGTCTTAATTTTTAAAAAATTCACTATGCTATAAACAAATTTTCCTGTACAAGCATTGAGACCCAAGAGGGTTACTTGTCTGATCAAGGGGAGCAAGTTGAACTACAGAGGCATCTGCTGAAGGCACTTATTCTGGATATTCAAATAGAATCCATAAATTGAACATAGCTGTGTGTAAAAATATATCCCCAGATCATACAGCGGTCCAACACAAGGAGACATTTTTATTTTGGAGCAATCTTTTATTTTCTTGTTTAACTTGTTTGCTTGCTATTTTACCATTTTTGTAATCACACTCACCCACACACTATTCCCAGATCACCCACTCACATTGTCACTTTGTCAGATGTCGTTCTCTACCATGTGCACTGCCATGTGCAAGAAAGCCTTTTTAGCAGAGATGTCCTGTTTTCTGATTCACTATCCTTGAAAGCATTTTTTGAAGAGACTCTCTGGTGAGGGCATATGGATCTCTGTGTTTGTCAGTGACCCCTCCGATTGACAGCACAATCCTAATCAATTTAGGATGCATCTACTCACCCACTCCCTGTTCTCATGATGATATGGGGAGGCCTGCACATGTCTGTGCACTGGCATAACCACCCCAGGAGTGACACTTTCCCAACACTCCCATGCCATCTCAGGACATGTGCCAAGGCTTATGCTGGCATTACTGGGGATTAGGATTGCAGCCTCAAGATCTTTGCAGACAGCTCTTCACAGTTTCTTATATGCAACAAGCATCTGTTCATTGAGGGCTTGGGGGCAAACTCTGGATACATCGAACAAAACTGGGTGATGCATCCTTATCACTGCATCTTATCACTGCAGTTTTCTTCCCAGTTTGTTTCTCATAAGTTTTTCCCTGGGGACACTTAGCAGAAAGGGAGAGAGGAAGGCAAGGAAGAAGAACAGCAAGGTAGAAGGAGAATGGAAGGAAGAGAGAAAGAAAAAAAGCTTTATAAATAGCTTGGTGTTGTCTTCCCTCCTAGACCTTGGTGTCACTAAGATTTGTGTAATCTGGTGTGGGAGGCCTGTGTGTCACATCCACGCTGGACTTTCCTCCCATAAAGTAAGTGGGACAACACCCAAGGAGGTGGCTTGCTTCTCTATTTTTTCACTATCACTTGATAAAATTAGGAATACTGTATATTAACAAAGTTTGTTTCATTGTATTCTGCATGAAATTACAGATTGATTGATGTGTAACATGGTGGTATTATTTGAAACTGCTGCTTCTGCCAATTTTGGTGACAATCGCCATGAAGCCAGCTCAGACCCCCTGGCAATGCCACTATTACTGTGCCATGATACGGAACTTCCTTTCTTCTTGAGTCCAATAAGGTAGTTCAGGTCTTGCTGTCTGGAGGCAATGGGGAGCTGCATGTGAGCAAACAAGGGGAAATTAAATCCTGGTAAGATAAAGGTTCTCCTGGTTCAGAAATCCACGACTCAGGTTTTGCTCTGAATGGGGTTGTGCTCCCTCTGAAGGAGCAGGTCTGCAGCTTGGGGGTTATTCTGGATCCCCAGCTGCTCCTGGAGTCCCAGGTGTCAGCAGTGACTAGGTGCACAATCCAGAGTAACTATGGGGAGTCCTTGCTCCGACATAAGAACAATTTACTCTGGATTGCAATATGAATTTCTCATAGGTTTTCACTAAGTGGTGCCATAATTACATTGATGTAAATGCCTCTTACTGCTCCCGTAGTTACTCTGGATTGTAGGGTAAGGGAAGCTTTCCTTAGCTTCAGCTGATTCTTCAGCTGTGACCAAACCTGGGCTGCTCAGATCTCGCCACAGTGACTAGTGACATCTAAATTAGACTACTGTAACACTACTAGACTACTGTACTACTAGATTAGACTACTTAACCCATATGTCAATAAAGGTTTTGGAGAACGGGTGAACGGACTACTTAACCATCCCCTTGGAAGACGGTCTGGAAACTCCAACTAGTGCATAATGAGGTGTCTGGTGTAGTTGCTGGGACTCGTCAGTTTGACTCAGTTGGACCATTGCTTCAGTGGCTACACTGGCTACCCATTCATTTCCAAGCTGAATTCTTGTCTTGATCTTAAAACACTATATGATTTGAGCTCAAGGACCACCTTCGTCCATACAATCTCATGACCTAAGGTCATGTGAGGAGATCCTGCCGAATGTGCCACCACTTAGAGAAGTGAGGGGTGTGGCAGTTAGGAACAGGGTCTTCTTGGTGGTTGCACCCCAGTTCTGGAACTCCCATTGGGATTGAGAAGAGCTCCCTTTGTAAAGAGTCTTTGGTGGGGCCAGAAGAAGTTTTCATGCACAAGAGTTTTTAATTGATGCTGTTTTTATTGTAATTCAGGAATGTTTTTGAATGTTTTTAAATGTTTTTAAACATTGTATTGATTTATGTGTTTTTTAATCTGTGATGTTAGCCGCCTTGAGTCTGCTTCTGTGGAGGAAGGTGGGATACAAATCAAATCAAACAATAAATAAACTTCCCATTCAATATATGATTATCACCTGCCAAATCAGTGATTTGGAAAAGGACCAACCACAAAGCACATTAATCTTTTGCATATAGGTCAGCAACAGTCATCTTAGAGGGGGAAAAGGCAGGGAGGATTGAGTCAGTATGTATAAGAGCAATGATGCTATGGGGAGCGAGAGCAGAGAAACTCCTAGACTATCCTCTCTGCAGATCCCATCCTAAAGTCTTATGAGATCAAGGGAACAGGGAAAGATATGGAAATAAGGAGCTTTGCAGAGCTCAGTTCTTAGGATAACCAGAGTTTTACAATGACGTGTTTCCTTTTGTTATTAGGATGGTCCCGAATGGACTTCAAATGAAGTAACCTGAGAAAAGCAGCAGAGCAAATATCACAGTAACCTTAATAATTAAAATACACATCAGGAGAGAACGAGGATGAGTCAGGCTACCACAAAAAGCAGGAGGTCATGCCAAAAAGAAGCCAGTGTTCTTTACAGTTGATAACTAGATATAAGCACACATCTTTTTTACCATCACATGGCTATATTCCTAATTAACTATATTCCTTCACTAGCTGAATTTACCCATTGGTGCAAGAGTAAAAAAGAATATTTGTGGACACTGGGCATGGCTGGGCAAAGGTGGGTACTGCTAGGCATTGGCAGTCACCAGCAGTCAGCAGGTGCTGGTGGGCACTGAGCACAGCTGGGCATCGATGGTCACCAGGGGGGCAGTGGGCACCAGCAGACATTGAACACTGACAGGCATTGAGCACCAGCAGGCAGCGGGCATTCACAGGCACTGGGTACTGGCAGCCACCAGCAGTCAGCGGGCATCAGTGGGCACTAGCAGGCAACAGGCACCACTGGGCCCCAAATTGTTCTTTAGTGGGTCCTTACATCACAAAAGAAATACGCTCCCAAATTTCATGCTTCTTGGTACAAGAGTTAGGGCTGGGCATTGATGAATCAGTAGGGCTGCCATAATTCTCTTCCACAAAACTGGGACAGAACCCCCTGTCAAATTTGCCAGTATGTGAAAATCAGGACAGTCCTGATTTTCAGGGACGTATGGCAAACTTGTGGATCAGTGATTCTTCAAAATATAGGGACGAAAACATGTTGTGCCCTTTTTCACCCCCTTCCAGTTCAAATTTCTAAAAATCAGTTCTTATTGGAGGCCAATATCATGGAAGGAATATCCTCCCCAAATTTCAAGCTTCTAGGTCTAGTGGTTTTGACTGGAGGCTGATCAGTCTCTCAGTCAGTCTTCAATTTTATAGAGAGAGAGAAAGATAAGAAGGTTTTTTTGTACTAATACATAACATAGACTTCTGCAATTCTCATTTTTAAAAAATCACAAAACCTCCAAAATCTGTAAAAATATAAAACTGTTCTCTTACACCTTTACATGCAAGTGGCTGCATCTGTGATTCTATGAAATGATCAAAACGTTAACAATTAATAGAAAAAATAAATATTTGTATACTTAAGAAATACAGCAAAGGAAGGTATTCGATCTTCCAAATTAGGTTGTCCATTCAGGAGCCAAGTAAATTATAAAATACTGGTTTTATGAAATATTAACTATTGAAATGCCATAGGAATTAAAGATTAATGAACTAGATCCAAAGCAAACTATGTTTTACCACTTTGTAATTAGGATGGAGGTTTATTTTGGACAACTCTTCCCTCTCCCATTTCCCTAAACAAACTCTGCTTCTTCAGTCATACATCATGATGTCAGCTACAGATAAACTGCACTGTCAGATAGCATAAAGTCAGTGCATCTTAAAATACCAAATCAGAGTATTCGTGGCACAATAGCCACCTTAGGCAACTTGCAAGAAAATACTTGCGCTGAGTCACAACCATGCTAATGCGTACTCGGCTTATTCTGCATAGTTATTAAAATCAAGGCTATGATGGCGAAGGCTTCATTTATAACCTTGAGAAACTTCCTCATCAATAACAAGTCAACCCCTAGGTGGGGGAATATATTTCTTCCTCATTTTAAAAGAGTAATGAGGAAATAAGGTATTTTCTTGTTCAACAAATACCTGAATCTTAGTGTCATTGCTGCCTTTCTCATGAAAATTATTTCATGACTAAAATAGCCATGGGTCTTTTCAATTATGTATCAGGATGCCTAGGAAGGTTTCCAGTGTTAATGCAGTTGGTAAACATTTCCATATTACAGAGAGGGAAAATATCCATTTCCAAACCATGATTTTATATACTGTCTTGCTTTGTTTGCTTAAAGCCTTTATGCTCTGCCTTTCATTACAGAATGAGTAAGTTCAAATTAAATAAAACATAGCAATCATTAAATACACATTGACAACTTAGGTAAAGGTATCCTCCACAGATTGTCCTGCTAGTCATGACTAATTATAAGGGCAGTGCTCATCTCTGTTCCAAGGGTGAAGTGCCAGCATTGTCTCCATGGTCAAGTTGCCAGCATGACTAAATGCCAAAGGCACACAGAACTATGTTATTTTCCATTTAAAGTGGTAACTATTTATTTATATGTTATATTATAAGTGGTAACTTATATTTATATGTTTTTTAAATTCTAGATTGGCATGAGCTGGGCAAGTAACAGGAGCTCAGGTCTTAAACAACCGGCCTACCAACCTTCGGCATGAAAAACACAGCATCCTAGCCACTGAGTCCACCCTGGCAACTTATTAGAAGCTAAATGAAATCTACAGAATGTGAAAACAGTATCAAAGACATTCAGCCCAATCCAGAGCAACTAATCTGTCCACATAAGAGCCCTTAGGTTGCCCTATCTAACACTAGGTTGGAGCAACTGCAAGATGCTCCAGCCCAGTTACTCTGAAGGAGGCTTAGGGCAGAGCAAGGCAAGATAGGGTGCCCTAAGAGAGGTGGACCTGCTCTGCCCTAACTGGGGCAGCCTAAGCAGCTCAGGAGAGGCAAGTTGAGGGCATGTTTAGCATTGCCTAGGGCAGAGCAGTTACTCTGAATCCAGAGCCTGTTTCCAAGGCAGAAATACCCTCTTCCAGCCCTCAGAGTTATACCACCTCAGGAGCAGGTATAGTAATGAGTAGACCCATAGGGGTCCATGATAAGGCCCAAGTAAGAATGGCAGTGCTGACCAAAAATCTGAGTTCTTGGCCATCCTAGCTGCAACCCCTTCCTCTCAACTTCAGGATATGGAACAAACTACGGCTGCCCACAAACCTCAGGATACAGCAGGCCACTCCAAGAAGCCCCTTGTATTCACTGTAGAATGTACTGGCATCTCATCAGGGACTCCTTATAAGGCAGGCACCCAGTGGCGTCACCAGACTGGTGCGGCTGGTGTGGGCTGCATTGGGGATGCGCTCCGTATGGGGTGATGTGCCGGAGGAGTTTGACTGTCCTTTGGCAGGCCCCGGGCGTCAGCACACCTATTCAGGCCTGCTCCAAGGTGGAGAATCAGCCAGAAGCTGCCACTTGTCTGAGGAGCTGGCCTGAACGGCCATCTGAGGTGCACTGCGCAGAAACACACTGAGCATGCCGAACAGCTTCAGAGGAGACTTCCTTAGAGCAGAGAAAGTCCACGCCTCTGCACAGCCATTCGGCCTCACTCAGGAGGCTGAGCGGCAGCCGAATGGCTTCAGAAAGAGTACTGCACAGGCACCAACTCTGACGCCTGCACAGTCTCCCCCGAAGCCAAAAGGCTTCAGAAAAGTACTGCGCAGGTGTCAGAGATGGTGCCTGCGCAGTACTCTTTCTGAAGCCAGTTGGCTTCAGAAACAACTGCGCAGGCGCCAACTTTGGTGACTGTGCAGTCCAGGTGGGGGGGCATGCATCCCAGGGATGACGCACAGACTTCCGCACCAGGTGATGTGCAGAGTCATGTCACCACTGTAGGCACCACAGCTGTTCCTTGTTCAGTGTGATCTGAGGGGTGTCTCCTCAGGAGCAAGTCTTCCCCTTGTGTCAATTACTTAGCATGCGCTGGAGCAGTTAGGACAGCCCAGGCTTCCTGACTCTCTGGATTCAGCATAACTTTCTGCTCTGGATACAGAATAGTTAGGAGAGTGCAGTTAGGTCAGAGCAAGCTGAATTTGCTCTGGATTGCAGCCTTGGTGGAACAACAGGATTAGCGTCCCTTTGAAACACCAACAAAAAGGGGACCATTCCCATTTAGAATGGAAAGTCTAGGTGCCACTACACAAGAGACCCTGGTGTAGCTAGAGGGTGTAAAAAGCAAAGTGGAAGCAAAGTGTCTGATGTCTGAGCTGTAAGAAAAACAGAATCAGAATCCTGTATCAGAATTTGGCATCAGAAATTCTGCTTTCTCTTTTGCAATCATATGATCTGATTTTCATGGCATTGAGCACAAAAATCTCAGTTTGGCATGATAATGCAATGTATCCAATCGCCCTATGAGAACTCATATTAACAACCTGTAGTTTGTCGGGCTATTCTGTGGTGTGTCGGGCAATTCTGTAGCGTATCAGGCTATGATGATAACAGTTTGAATGCTTCTGAATGCTTTACATATTTTGATTAGCCATTTTTGGTAGGAAGGTTAGTAGTTGTATTGTTCCCATCAGTCACATGTTGTCATAGGCTGGCATCCGTGGAGGATGCAAGCTCTTCTTGGTTTGCAATGTGTTGATTTGTCAATGTGAAATCATCTTATGTTCCTTCAACAACTTCATCGTACCTATTGTTGACTGTGGCCCTGTGTGATATGACATGTAGTATGCATTACATTTGCTTCTGTGCACTCATTAAAAATAAGGACGCTCCGCAGAGGGCAGCAACAGTGATTAGCCAAAGTAGCCAATTTGTATGGAGTCATGAAGTGAGTTAAACATGTTACGTTCGGTTAGAAGACAGCCCAGAAATGAGCACACTGCAGTGAAATTAAAATAGTGGTACATAACATAAACATTGTGGGAGGTAGTGCTCTGAATGAAATGATGGCCTTGAGGGAAGACTCCCTAAGGGGTGGAATTCTTGTTTCTATATTGCTTACCTTGTTTCTTTTACCCATGAATTTATAAATCTTATTCACAAATGCAGTGGAATCAAGAAAGCAATAGCCAGACAGAACATGAGGGTGGGCAGAAGTATACCTAGAACAGTCCTAGAACAGTGTCCTAGAACAGTGCTTCCCAAACCTTTTAGCACCATGACCCACTTTAAATAATGGCACACTATTGTGACCCACTAAGGGTGCAATCCAGAGTAACTACGTGGAGTCCTTGCTCTGGTGTAAGAACAATTTGCTCTGGATTGCAATATGAATTTCCCATAGGTTTTCACTAGGTGGCTCAGTAACTACGAGTACACATAATGTCTCTTATGTGCTCCCTTAGTTACTCTGGATTATAGGGTATACCAGGTGTCTCCAAACTCTGGCATGGGAGCCAGATATGGCCAGCAGTGAGCATCTACTTGCCCATGGCCAGCCTCTGGTCATCTAAGTGCATCTGACCCAGTTGACCAAACACAACTGGAGCTGTGATGGTGGGGTGAGGGAATGGGAGTCCATTTAAGTTTGTGCTCTGTTTCTGTGCTGTGTGTTGTTGCTTGCAGATATCCTGGAAATTTGTGCCCATTTATTCATTAATCACCATCCCTCTTCATTAAGATACCATGCCATCAACCAGCAGACTGGAATTCAAGACCCGAGTGCTACAATATGAAGTGACCTTCCCTCTTTGCCCAACTCCTCCCAACTTTGCAGTTTGAAAGCACCTGAAAAGCAAGTAGATAACAAGCAGTGATGGGCTTCAAATAAATTAACAACCGGGTTCTCTGCCCATCTGGCAGCCACTTTTAAATGGCTATTTTTAAACTTTATATGTCCTATCTCTCTTTAACAACCGGTTCTACAGAGTAGGTGCGAACCTGCTGGAGCCCACCACTGATAACAAGGTACCTCTTTGGTGGGAAGATAACAGTGTTCTGTGCACCTCAGCATATAGTTATGCCAGCCACATGACCACAGGCATGTCTTCAGACAGCGCTGGCTCTTTGGCTTAGAAACAGGGATGAGGCTGTCCGCACAACAAGAGAAGGAAAAACTAATTACAAGTCCAAGGGAGTGACAATGTTTTACATCTAAGTGGTACTTTAGCTTTGTGTGTTGATGCAGGAACCAAACTGTGAGCCTGGCATCTGAAAAGGCCAGTGATTACAGACAAAGGGGATTAATGTGGAAGTTACAAATGAAGTTTCGGAACAGCAATCTGATGATATGCACCAACATATACCAAGAGCCCTCATTGTCGTTGGTGGCATTTAAAACATCTTCTTTAGCCATAGGTTAAAGTTCAGAAGATTCATGAGTGGCAAGGGAATAATTTCCCCTTACCCAGTTGTAAATCTCCCATTCTTCTAAAGACTTGCACTAGCTCATTAGTGGGCACAAGTCCAAGGAGAAGGGGCAGGTAGCCTCAGAAAGGATATGAGTCAGTGCATACGGCTTCTACCAGACACATTCCTTCCACCGCCACTCTGGCTCCTTCCCCATTCTTGACTTTCACCTCCTCCCTGTCCTTCCCCCACCATCCTTTGCTGCAGCAGTCGTGGCTGATCCAGCTCTTACCACAGTATACTTTGCCTCCCCAGCAGCAGGATGGACATACATGCATCCATGCACTTCTTTAAGATCTTTTATGGCAGCCGTAAAGCAAGTCCTGCTACCTAGTTTGGGCAGCATGGAAATGGGGTTAGGATTAGGCCACTAGAAGTATGAAACAAATTTGACACCCCCACTCTGTTTAAAGGGGAGCAAGCTGGACACCCAAACTTAGATTCTGTGCTTCCTTTACAAGGCTCCGCACTGAACTTCAAATAACATACATCTAAGGTGAGCAAAGGAGAAGCTTCTGTAAGTGGAACAATGAAAATAATCTTGCTACGTGATCTTTGACAATTCCACTGCTTTAATACAAAACTATATTTATACACCATTGCCCCTGTACTGCTTGGAAGAGAACCCAATGAGTTCTATTAACAATAGTAACAATTGAAAGCTAATCCATTGCAAATGGTGAATACTAACACCATGTTTAAAATTCCAAGCGCAAAGAGGAACATGCCTCTTCAGACATAAAATGCTGAATAACAGGAGCAAGTTTTTCTCCTTTTTGCACTTGTTTTTTATCTATTTAGTTGAAATAGCTTATTTCTGGCAGCAGTTATTATTGCACAGCAGCATACTGGGTCCCAATTGAGATCCCAGTGATGACAATTTTTGTTCAGAGTTACTTATAGTCAGCCTGAATCACATATACAGGGAGGATGTAAACATCGCCACCCATTTTATTTCAGGTGAGGCAGTATACCATAACTTATTCTGGAATTTTGCACCAGAAGGAACAACAGATTCTTCAAATTCCAAACAAAGAGATGGAAATAATGACATGTCATTCTTATAAAAGAACTTATTCATTGCAAAAAGTACAGCATTCTGGGTGGTATCAGCAGTGGTAAGTGAAGACAAAAAAATAATTGAATGCTGAAATACTAAAGATACTTTCCTGGGAGTAAGACCCATTCAACACAATGGGGCTTACTTTTGAGTAAACATGGTTAGGATTGGGCACCAAGTCTTTCAACACAATTGCCAAAGTTTTGTAATCTCCAAACTACTACAGATGAGCAGGACCATTAGCCTGACTATTCTGATTGGGCTAATTTGAGCCAGTTGGGACCCATGCCAGGGGGCATCATCTGTGGCAGGAATTTGGGCTGCCCACAGCCACAGCTGGCATCTCACTTGAAGGTAAATCTCCATGCAGAGCCCAGTGCAGCAATCAGAGCACACCAACCCCTGCTTGGCCCAAAATCAGGCCACTATAGAAGCCGATAGTAGGTATGTGCCAATGTTCACAAGTCACTATAGGTTCACGGTCCAGTGTTGGTGAGTGAGTAGGAAGATGCAAGGGCCATGCAGCAAGACTCCTCCTTAAAGACCATGATGAATTGGGTCCTCAGTATCTATCTAGCAAAAGTATCTAGCAAAATCCATTCATAATTAAATCTGTGGGAAGGGAACTTTAGAGGACATCTAAACATGACCAGAACATATATGTCATGTCTGGAGGTGTTCTGAGGTCCAGGATAGCTGTGCATCACCTCCGCAAACCTCCAAAGGGTTTGTAGAGGCTTCTGAGAAACATTGCACTTGGACAGAAAAAGGGTATTGCCTCTCAGAAACATCCTGAAGGCCTCCTCAGGTCTACAGCACAATATACATATCTACCCACTAGAAAGCCCCACAAAATGGGACTGACATCCAGGTAAGTGTGTGTGTAGGACTGAAGCCTCACAGCCCTTTCAAGCATACACCAGAATGTAGAGCCACTGCTAAAGAGACTTGCCCCCAAATCCAGAGTAACTACGGGAGCACGTAAGAGACTATGGGTGCAATCCAGAGTAACTATGGGAAGTTCTTGCTCCGGTGTAAGAACAGTTTGTTCTGGATTGCAAAATGAATTTCCCATAGGTTTTCACTAGGTGGTGCAGTAACTACGGGTACACGTAATGTCTCTTACATGCACCCGTAGTTACTCTGGATTGTAGGGATTACGTGCACCCGTAGTTACTGCACCACTTAGTGAAAACCTATGGAAAATTCATACTGGAATCCAAAATATGTTGTTCTTATACCGAAGCAGGGACTCCCCATAATTACTCTGGATTTTGCCCATGAGCAGAGAGGGCCCAACCCATACTATTCAGTCAGCACAATGTTCTGTTCCTAAGATGTTATGTGGCACATGAGAGCCTGTAAGAGCTCAGCTCTTGCTAAAGCCTGCATGCAGAAGCAGCCTATCCATTCAGAGAGGTGATGCATGTGCGCAGTGGACAGAGGGGGAGCAAGGGGCCAGCAGATTTGGGCACCCAATGCCCTTCACCATCATCTAACCCAGTAGACACAAGATGGTATGCTCTCCTCTCCCTGCGAAAGTACAGTGGGAATAGGATGGACATGAATCAGGCACTAACATGCACCTGAACAGGGTATGACAGAACATGGGACAGAATTCATTGGGTCCCTCCGCATCACGAGATCCTGACCTCCAAACCTAGTTTGGAATCTTTTTCCAGCACTTGGCCTTAACATTACTTGCATGAGGGAATATCAAATAACTTTTGAAATAAATTGTGAACTTTGACAATGTAGACTTAAAGCACTACTTTATGTGAAACTGGTAAGAACTGTTTCATAATGAGGCTGCATGAAAGCTTTGAAAAACACGGTGGGTGTCAGGTATTAAGGCAGAAAGTTACATCGCCCAGGCTTTATATGTCACACTTTCAAAAGTGTTGGGCTCTCACTACCTCATGACATGAGTGTTCTGGATAGATTTTAGGAAAAGCTCAATTGGCAACATGCTGAGCTCGGTTTAAAATTTATCCATGAAGCTGGCAGCCAGCAAACTTAGCAAACTGATGGTGGAATCCTAACCTAGGCCATCACAGTTCATTAGTCTTTCCATTCTCATGGGGATGTAGGGACCTGACAGCACTGACAGCACTTTTGTATCAACCTTGGCCAGCATGGGATTTGCATTAGGGCTTATGCCAGTCTAATTAGGGGTTAGGATTGCAGTCTTCCTTGGAAACCTGTTATTTCATTGGGGTGTGTGTGTGTGTGTGTGTGTGTGTGTGTGTGTGTGTGTGCCTTTTTATAGCTTAAAAAGCTAGAACAGTTACACAATTTGCTAATCAAAAACAGTGTTGCTACCCGCCTCACTGAAACCTCAACAAAGTGCCTCCATATGAGCCTCCAGTAAGAACATAAAAAGAACCTCCACTGGATCAGGCCAAAGGTCCATCTAGTCCAGCTTCCTGTATCATACATAAGACACCTCCATCCATAATTTTTGCCATTTTATTCTCAGTCCCTTTCCTAAAGACTCCAAGCATGGAATTTGCCTTCAGGCGCAATCCAGAGGCGCAATCCAGAGTTAAGTACGGGGAGTCCTTGCTCTGGTGTAAGAACAATTTACTCTGGATTGCAATATCAATTTCCCATAGGTTTTCACTAGGTGGTGTAGTAACTACAGGTGCACGTAATGTCTTTTACATGCACCTGTAGTTACTCTGGATTGTAGGGTTCTTCTGCTGCACATTTGGTCAACACCTTCATTGAGCTACCCACCAGCACCCCTAGATCTTTTCTCCTAGACTTTTGCCACATCCAGCCACTTCTGCCCAGATATCTAGGTACAAAGCCTGCTGGGGCATCAGAAGCCCGAAAAGGGTGATGAAGACTAGAGGTCTGGCAGGGGCTTTGCAGAAGTAGGGCAATGGATCTGGCCCAAGGATCTGGAGATCCTTGCGGCAATCTCAGCATCCTTCAAAAGCATCAGAAGGGGCAAGTTCTAGAATCCTGCATTTGATACAAAACTTACTCCCAAGAAAATTGGGCAGATCATCAACTGAAAATGCATGGGATGGCTTTCTGTAGTATACTACTTAACTCTATTCCCACTCCCTAGTCAAATTCTTAGGATTACACTATTTATTAGACATGACCTTTAGAGTTTTCAGTTGATTTGAAAAAGTTAAGAGTGCCATAAATATGAAACAGAAAGTCAGCTCCTGAACTTTTACCTTTCATCTCTCAATTCTTATGAGATCTGTTCTCTTTCCCTCTGTTTGCTATTCTGTCATGGCCCGTTTGCTTTTTCATTAAGGCAGTATTTGACAAATGAGCAACTCCATGAAACCTTTGTAGTCCTCTGTCCTTCCATGAACTCCAGAAATTCAAGTTCAAGATTGCCACCAGCATAATAAAATGAACAGGAGCCAATGGGATGTGCAGCTCAGCTGCTGCCAGCTGAAAGCCATAACTCAAGGGAAGAGAGAGAGTCTAACACTGTTTGCTTTCGAAAATCTCTGTAAGCATTTTGCAGTATTAAATATGCCTCTGGGTGCCTGTAATTCTCACATTCACAGATGTTTCTGTCCAGGTTCTCTTCGTCAAATATCTTTATCAAGCCAGCCTTAGTAGGAATTAGATGAAGGACTATATTTTCAATAAGGATCAGTCAGCATTGTACTGATCAGTCACTACTCCCATAGAGGAAAGAAAAGACATGCACGTGCCACTTCACAACGGACTACTAACTGACGGACTGCATATTCAACGGTGGTCAAAACACAACAAAACGGCCCTTAATGAGGCAATCAGGTCTTCAATGACCTGCAGCAGTGTGTCTGTTTACACAACAGTGCAATTCTAAGCATGTCTATCCAGAAGTACATCCTATTCAATGGGGACAATTCAATGGGGACTATTTCCAGGAAAGTGTGTTTAGGAATGCACCCAAAGGGGCTCTTTGCAGAGCCTATGCAACCAGCTAGCATCTGGCAGTGACATTCTGTATACACAAAAAAAGCACGAGATTGGGCTCAATGTCCACTTAACAACCTAATCATTGTTAAGTAACAGAGAACATTGTTGAGTAATGTGCACATGTAATACTTCTGTCCGTTGTGCAGTGGGCAAAATTTTATTTTGGCTCTATTAAAAAATAAAATTTTTGTACATTCCAGAAGGCCATGAAATGTGGCATTTATTGTAATGCTATCATTTCTGAGCAAAGAAACCCCAACACTCCAAAATTAGTTTGTGTGCCTGTTCAACGGCTTTCATATTGTTTGTCTCTTCTATACAAAACAAATCAGCATTCCATGATAGCAGCATATTACTGTAAAAGCCGCTTAGTCAAAGAATGGAAAATGCTCAAGGGATTTACCATCTCCTATTGGAAATATATATTTACAGTTTTTGTTGGGGATTTTTCTTTTGTCTTTCCTTTTTCTGAAAGGGATCCCTTTAAAATACATTATATAAGTCATAAGATGAAATTTCCAGAGATTAAAAAACTGGATTGATCTTAACCTGTTCTGTAATTTGTCTTGCAATCTAATCCTACGCATGCTTGCTTGGAAATTTCAGGGGCACTTAGTGTCCAATCCTGATCTTTTCATGTTGGTTTGCAGCCTAGTTCCAACTAGTTCCATGGCCCACTGACTCTCTACAACAGTAGAAAAGAAGTAGCCACCTGAAGTGCTGGGTGGTTGACAGGTGAGTTGATAGCTGGGTGGTTGATAGGTGATAGGTGGTTGATAGGTGGTTGATAGGTGATAGCTGGGTGGTTGATAGATGAGTTGGGGTATGGGGAAGGGAGGCGTTCCAGGGTCGGGGAGGGATGGGAGGAGGTGTGGCAGGGAGGGACTGGCAGAGCTCAGCACTACCTGATTCATAGGCCATATCAGGCTTCCTAGCCCATGTCAGGCTTCTTGATTCTATATTGCAAAGTTAAGATGCCTCATTGTGAAGTCTTACTTGGGGAAAGGCTCCTCTTGAGGACCCACTGCAGCTCTGTGTGCCATGCTGCTCAGGATGTTATTCAGTGGTAAGGTTGCAACCAGGCTGACCATACGTCCAGAATTGCCCGGATAGGTCCAGAATTGGAGGACTTTTCCGGCCTGTCCGGTCATGGGGGGGCTTGTCCAGGGATCGGGGGCTTGTGTACTGCATTGCGACCACTAAAACAGTTGCTCGGACTGGAGCGTGCCTACAGCGGCTGTCCGAGCAGCCATCTTGGGTGAGAGAAGCTGTGCACATGCGCACATCCTCTCTATCCCAGCCCACAGTGTTTTTTCTACAAGCCTCTCTGAGACCACCCAGTCTCTTCTCAGATGGAGCGGTCTGGCGGCGATGGAGCATGTGGACTGTCTGTGCTTGTAGAAAAAACACTGCGGGCAGGGATAGAGAGGCTGTGCGCATGCACACAGTTTTTCTTTCCCAAAGTGGCTGCTCAGATGGCCGCTGTGGACGCGCGCCGGTCCAAGCAAGTTTTAGTGGTTGCAAAGCAGTACACAAGCCCCCCCGTCCCTAGACAAGGTAAGCCCCAGGGGAGTAATCTTTTTTAAAAATGATTTTGTCATTTTGTCCTACATTTTGTCCTACATTTTGTTTTTAAAAATGTAGGACAAGGTCCTCCAAAATCCAGATTTTAAACTGAAAATCTGGACTTTTGGGGACCCTTGTCCTACATTTTGAGGTGTGGCATATGGTCACCCTGGTTGCAACAGTGGGCTGTTATTCAGTAGCTGTAGTACTATTTACAGAGAATGTAATGTCCTGAGTGTTTGTTAGGTGCAAATGGATTGCACCCAATTGCATTGTGTAGTGTACAGGTGCACAAAGCAATGACAATAAAGGATGATGATGATGATGATGGTTATATTCAGAATTAAACAGTAGTACACAGCGAACAACTTCATGTTGGTTTCTGTGACATCACCAGTTGGACCCTTCCCAAGTGTCTAGAATACACATAAGTAAAGGATAATGATGATAATGATGATGATGATGATAATAATAATAATGATGATGATGAAAAATACTGAAGTAAATATAACAGAAGGAATGTAGTGGCTCAGTGGTTAAAGATGCTGTACTTGTCAACCTAAATGTTGGTAGGTTGGCATAACTGAGTAAGCTCCCATTTCTTGCCTAGCTTTTTATACACAGATTTGACTCAACACTAATGGCCACTGCAAATCACAGTTTTAAAAAACCCTGCTTTTCTACTGTTGTAAAGAGGCAGTCATGCAAGCAGTCATTCCATTTTTCAATCCCAGAATCAATCCCCTGCAGATATTAAGGCATTACTGTATTCAATTAGAGGAGCAAGAAACTTGAAAGTGGGACTTTAAACCTATTTTTCCATTGTTTTCTTTATACACTGATTTTTTAATCCACTGGAGGTCCTGGAATGGAACCCTAATTAAATAATGAGGGAAACATGTACTGAGGACTGATCTACAAATTACATGGAAATATGAATACTGTAAGTGTAGCTTGACGGCCCTTTTGACCAGAAAATGTTGCTACCTGGAGGAATCACGACAATTAGAAAAGCAATGGATAAGAAAAGCAATGGATTAAAAAAGCAATGGATAAGAAAAGCAATGGATTAAAAAAGCAATGGATAAGAAGAAAGAGGTAAAGCATTCACCTGAAACAGGTGACCAGAGGTAAAAATCACAAAAGAGGATACAGCACACCAAAATGTAGGACATCCAAGAAAAATTAGGGCATGGCAAAATAAAAGCTAAAAGCACTCATATATGGATCTCATGTGGTTAAAATTAAAACTATGGGCACAATCCAGAGTAACTATGGGGAGTCCTTGCTCTGGAGTGAGAACAAGTTACTCTGGATTGCAATATGAATTTCCCATAGGTTTTCACTAGGTGGTGCAGTAACTATGGGTGCGCGTAATGTCTCTTACGTGGTCCTGAAGTTACTCTGGATTGTAGCCTATATTACATATAATTTATTAATTACAAGAAGGCTATGCACCTCCCAGTGGCATAGCTAGGGGGTACAATTGTACTGGGCTACAAGCTTTAGTGAGGGCTACAACCTGAGCATGACACTAGTGATTAAAATTGTGAAAAACAGGGTACGTGTGAAGGATACCATCATGTTATATATTGTTGGAAAGGTAATTTTATGCAGAATGCAATGAAAAAACTGCATTGAAATATCTATATTCTATCAAAAGTTATGGCCAATTAACCAGAAAATGAAAACATAAAAGCCTATGGAACAAAAGTGAATTTTCTTAACTTAAATTTCCCATGTTACTAATGGCTCTGAGAGCCAATGAGATGTAATTCTGATACTGTATGGAATTAATAAGGTTTTAATATGAATCAGCTCTCAGTACATATATCATATACAGTACATATATCATAAAACAGTTACCCCATGTCAACTGGGTATATAGGCACTTCGAAGTCGTGCTCCTCTTCATTTGAGCAGGGAGAGAATAGCCGTTCCTCTTTGCCGCAGCTGTTTCCCTAACCAAAAGGGACACAATTTTCTTTTCTGTTTCCTTTTCAGTTTTTTTTTTGCTTAATTAATTTGATTTTGTTGTTGCGAGATGGGAGGGGAGTAACAAAATCTTCTTCAGCTCCAGATAGCAAATGATTGCTTTAGCTATGCAACCAGCTGAGCAAATGGTAGTGAGGAGGAGGAGGAGGAGGCAGGTTTTTCCCAATTTTCTTTTAAAAAATACCTTGGGATGACATCACTTCCAGTTGTGACATCATTCCTGGGGCAACATTTTGAGCTTTGCACTGGGCTACATAATCATTAGCTATGCCACCGCCACTGCCTGCCGCACCTGCTGACAAGGAAAAGGAGGCTTAAGTTCTTTTCCAGGTCATGTGGCTAAAAGACCTATCGTGGAATAAGAGGATGTCAGTCTGAACTGAAATTCAGATTCTGAACCCATTTAGGGGCAACATACAGCTTTAGATGTTGGCAAACAATCATGCAAATGCCCTTTTTTGGAACAAATACCAATGGCAAAATCATTTATCCCCCTTTGTAAGCTGAACTGCAGGTGTTAAGATTCTTACAGTGATCAATGTTTCTTTGCATTGATTTTAGGATCATCGTCTGCCTTACAGGTACACAATGTGAATGTAAATGTGTATGTGAGCATCTACCCAATTTTCTCTGCCGATTCCACCTGCTAGGGTGATCTTTCTTTACAAAACAAACATCAGTTTTTGGACAGCCTCCGGCACCATGTAACCTCTGTTCCTCTCCCCCTCCCCGTTTTGCCTGACAGGCTGATCTCTTAAATGTATTTTTAAACACATCAGCCCATTAAAAGCCTCAGGCACATATACACAATGCTCTTTTCACACCTTAAAAAAATCACTGCTTTACAGATGGCTAGGGGGAGGAGGAGGCAGCTTGCAAAAGGGATCGAAACACCCCCTTCACCAAGCCAATCATTTAGAAGGCAGCAATGCAAAAATAAAAAAAATATTTCCAAAATATGCTTTAAGAAACAATACTTTTTGGGTCAGAATCAAATTCTTCCATTTGCCCCACATGAAGAATCAAATTCTTCCGTTTGCCCCACATGAACCCCTATATTTTGCTTTGATTTGGTTACACCAGATCAATTAATGCAATGTTTCAATGCTGGAACATAAATAGGGAGTTGAATAAGAGACCTTAAGGTCTCCTATTCAGCAAATGATTTCGCACACGTAAAATCTACATACAATTTCACACATCATAACATGATATAACTTGGCTTACCATCTCTACTGGCTGAACTTCATTACTGGAAGTAGCGGGCAGTGAGAGTGGACACCCAGTAGTGCCACTCTTTGCGGCTATGGACTCAAAATGGCTGCTGAGACCATAGATGCATGCACTGTCATATACCATTCACGACAGCAGAAAATTTTTGCTGTCAGAAAGGGCAACCTAAATTTATTTAGGTTTAAAACAGTGGTTCCCACACTGTGAGCCATGGTGAGTGCAACCAGGTGAGTGCAGAATAATTTCAAAAAATCTACCACCCTATATATAGGATTGTAGACATGCAATGCAATCCTAACCTGTCTACTCATAAGTAAATCATATTGTTTTCAATGTGGCCTACTCCCAGTAAAGTGTGTTTAGCAGTGGTGGGCTCCAGCAGGTTCACACCTACTCAATAGAACCGGATGTCAACGAGAGATAGGACATATAAAGTTTAAAAATTGTCATTTAAAAGTGACTGCCAGATGGGCATAGAACCGGTTGTTAACTTCTTTGAATCCCATCACTGGTGTTTAGGATTGCAGCCATATTTGGAAAGTCAAGACCAATGGCCCAGTATATTAAGAGAGCCACTGGTCAAAAAGATTTGGAAACCACTGGAATAGGGTGTTGGACCCATCGAGAAGCAATCTAGCAGACAGGGCATTGAAATAAAGCCGAGACAGCAAAGAATAGGTTGGATTTCTAAGAATCTTATATTTTACACAGCAAGCAGTGGGGAGAGAGTGTCAAATTCCTCTTTGAAAATATTGCTGACCATTGAAGTCATTCGACCCATTTGGGAGTCAGTTTTCATTTTCAGACATAGACAAAGATTACTGAAGGAAAAGATCCATGATATACATTCATCATGACTTTTAAAGTGAAAGATTATACACTCAGTTCCTACATTTTCATTGCAGCTGTTAAAAAAATGAATAATGTATTAATTTAATTTGAACCTTTAGGTACATTGAATGCCTTTTAGCAAATCATATTTTTAAAAAAAAAATTTGTTCAGCTCTTTTGCCTGAATTTGATTTGGGTGATAATATTCAAGCCAATAACAGGTTACTTATCAGAATGAAATATTAACAATCAGGTCATTCCAGGGAACATGGTTTTAACTGCAGAATGCTTTGGAATGAAACGTGAACAGTTTATATCCATTTTTATTAGGTGCTCTGACAGTTACAATGTTTGAGGTGATTCTATAAGAACATAGGAAAAGCTCTGCTGAATTAGGCCAAGGTCCACCTTGTCCATTTCTAACAGTGACCCACCAGCTGCTTCTGGCCCTGCTCTTCTGCCATTGCTCCCTTGCACGTGGTATTCAGAGGCATTCCACATATCAGGAAATATGCGGCTTTATTCAGAAGAAAGGCTGCAAAATATTTTCCTGCTAACCACCTGGAAAGGTTTGTGACACATTCAAAAGTTGAACCTCTAGAGTCAATTGTGTACAATGGTGACTTGAGATAGCAGATGGGGATGCACTTTTACATACACATTGCAAGACAGATTCCAGTACAGCTTTCATCCTTAATTCACAGCCGGCAGAACACTGGACAATACAATGCTAGACATGCACCACAAGCTAGATGTGCACCCAAGGTGCTTGTGAGGTTCCCAGCTATGCAAGAAAAATCAAGGATACTCCCAAGTCCTCCTAGCACCTGAGAGTAGCATGGCAAATACTATCCCCATATATTTATATCCCCAAATATTTCTGCAATAATGTACAGGACTCTGATCCTCCCACCCCAAATGTGGGAAGAAGAGTATCATGCTTCCTCCTGTCATCAGAGACTCTACGTTCCCGCTGCCCCTCACTTCTTTCCCCAAGAGTGCTTATGTCTGGCTCTTCCTCCAACTCGGACATCCTTAAGAATTACTCAGACCAGGTAAGTATGAACATAACTCAAGTTTACTTCAGGTTGCACAGCTTAACAGGTTTCTTCTTTTCCTTTTAACAGGTCTAGACATATCACCAGACATATCATCTTGGATAAAAAGGTAAGTATCAGCTAGTCCAAATGTCCTAGAAATATGGGTTTAGCATTAATTTAACTAGGTCCCTTCTTTTCCAGGTAACCCTTTCAGGGTCCCTCAGGTGCCGAGGTGTCCCAGCACTCTCCTCAGCCACTGCCTCCTGTCCGACTGCCGACTCCCACCTTTTTCCCCTTTTAAACATCTTCTCCACGACCCTGACCTCCTCTTCCTCTGTTCCAGTTCCAGGGCAAATGAGACACCCCAGCCTGAGCATACCACTCTGTGGCTGGCCCCACAGTTATTCCACTAGTAGGTCTGAACCTACGGAACTCTGTTCCTCAGGTCCACGATCTCTTGTAATGTCCATATTTCCATGGAGTTGGGAAAGTCTTTTATGTCCAGTGTCTAATGGTGGGTAGGGAGGTCGATGATGCACATAAACGCTCTCGGCTGTGTAATTGCCTAGCGGGTCCATATGTACTTGGGACTAGTCCTGCTCATAAAGAGCACCAACTTTAACTGGCTTCATGGATGGGCCGGACCTGAGAAAAGTGTTCTGCTTCAACCTGAACCTTTCCAAACTGAAGAAGCACTCTAGTTTTAACAACGGCTGTAAAGCGACAGCAGTGGCAGGGTGGGCCATTCCGCTAAATTAACCACTGTGGCTGTGACTTCTGATCTAATGGCTTCTGGTTGACTGTCATCATCAAATGTTCTATGATTAAATGTAAAGGCTGCCGGTTTGGAAAGCTAAAGATCCAGGCTTCTCTATGACTCCAGAACGATGAGTTTGATTTGCTCATGAAAGCAGAATGTCTTTGGCTCTGGTTGCCAAGAAACAATTTGGCTTCGTGGAGGCAGGTGCAATTAGATAGACTGATGCTCTGCAGGAGTCCCACATTTTAAATGACCATCTTTGGGATCGTCATGTCAAGCTGCCATGTGCTCAGTGAGACTCCAGTTGCTTTCTTGGGGAATGTATGAAAGCAGATTTTTTGGGTAAATGTTTAGTAACTGATGAAGACAAGGTAATAAAGTGGTAGTAAAAAGAATCTTAATTCTCCTGCTTTCCTAAGCAACACCTCTCATTTTATTAGCCCGTTTGTCACTTAACTAATTTGCTTTATTCCAGTGAGCAGCACTATTGCCACATGAAGGTCAGGACATGCACCTCCTCCTCTTCTGTCTTCTAATATGATGAGCACAAAGGCCTGCAAACAAGATGAGTCACATCATTGTTCTATTTTCATGAAGCAGGAGATATCTTTGCTCCTAGGGTATGTGCATTTGCGCATGAGAGAAAGAGAGGTGACCCCAGAAAAAGAAGGAGGAAGATGAAAGGAAGACTGCCACATCTAGAGGAATCATGACAATGGATAGTCAGTCAGTCACAAGGCTTTCTCCGACATCAAATGCAGATGGCAATCCTTTTCTTCAGGGTGTTGTATCTAGTTATATGCCAGTACTTATTACAATATTTAGCTAGAAAGCAAAGCCATGGTTGAGCCCCATAATGCTTCATCCCAAAGTTACAGAACTTTTGAAGAAAATTTTTTGATGTGTTACTTATTATCTGAACATGGAAACTATGATGGAATATGCATGCTAAAAAGAGAGACCATCTTTTCTTCATGGGTTATTGTAGAATGTGCTAGTGGACAGTAAATAGGTGTTTCTTTAATGGCCTGTAATGACCCATCATGCATGGTAAGATCTAAGATGCAATTTTGGAATGTACTCAAATGTCACCATTTCCTGAAGAAGCTGAGTGCTAAAAGGATTATAACTGCAATTCTAACTGCCAATTAGGGCAGCCTAAGACTAACACTGCTAGGCGAGGGTTAGGCTGGTGCACAGACATGCACTTGCATCCCTACATCACCACAGGAATGGGAAGACGGATAAGTGTGCCAGTTAGGATTGGTTAGGTTAGGATTGCTCCCTTAGTTACACAGTATGAATCTGGGCAGAAAAAGAAAGTTTGTGTTTTTGTAGGTGACTTACCCTACAATCCAGAGTAACTACGGGAGCACGTAAGAGACATTACGTGCACCCGTTGATACTGTATCATCTAGTGAAAACCTATGGGAAATTCATATTGCAATCCAGAGTAAGTTGTTCTTACACCGGAGCAAGGACTCCCCGTAGTTACTCTGGATTGTAGGGCCACAAGAAGTAAGCCTTAGAGCCCTGGAAGGTTTATTCAGATAGTGCAATGGTATTCATGTCATATGCCAGCTGATCGCAAAGTCTGCTGCGGCCACCAATGCAACGCCTGGAAGCTGTGCCTCACAGACCAACCACTAGTGGATGTCTTCTGGAGGAAAGAGACAGGATGGAACAAATTGGGATAGGTCAGGGCAGATCTTGGTGGCAGTGACAGATGTTGACACCTATAACCCCACCCCAGAAATGCCTTCCACCACCTTGCAAATCTACACCAGCAAAAGAGTTGGGGTAGATCTGCAGAATCCCATGAGCAATCAGGAATGAAACTGGAAGCGTAGATACAATTGCAAAGACTAGCTATAAATATAGTGGAAAAGTTGGTCCCTGCTATTTCTCCAGTGATCTCAGATGTATATAATTACCATTTAAGATATGTAAGACAACAGGGTCCAATATGGGGTTAATCAAGATAGAATTAAGATGCATGAAGAATTGATTTTTAAAATGCAGAATTAGGGATTCCTCAGTTTGTTCAATATTTTAAATTTAGACATTATAGTTTGAAGCAAGCAAGAAATACAATGTAGATCCAGTTGTGCAGCAGAGTGTACCTCCTGGGTAAGAGATCAAATGTTCAATCCCTCCACAGGATGCAAATGGGGCTACATCAGCTTTAGCGCTTACATTGGGCTGGCTGAAAACATTATTTTCATACATTCTCCTACATACATTCTCCTGCAATAGTGTGGGGAGGCCAGCGCATGTTTGTGCACTGGCCTTTGCGCCCGCCCCCCAAGTGGTGCCGAAGTGCCTTAGGGCATTTTGTAACACCCACAAGCTAGCAGGTGACTTGTGCAGGCCTAACCGGGGGTTCGGATTACACTGACAGATAAGCTTTAGGGTCTCACATTTTAGGGTACATGATGAAAAGTAAACTAGGTAAAGAAGGAGGAGTAGGTATAAATTTAGTATTAAGATCTAATTTTTTAAAACTTGTGGAACTTTAGGAGGAGTCAAATTTAGGACAAATAAACAATTTGGCAGATGGAGTGTTATTTCTGAAACTCTCACTAGTTATTTAAAGGAAGGAGGACATAAATGAGGGATAGGCAGTTCACTGAACATATTTTTATTATAGTAGATTTTACACTAGTTAAAACTTAAAACAAGAATTTAGATGGAATATTTTAGAAAAAACAGACAGCAGAAATTCACTTTTCCGCAATTCACTTATGCAGTATTTCAGCATCCTATATTACTCAAGTAGATTGACTGCAATTCAAAATCTCTACCTAAATATCAGCAGTAATGTTTTAACTTTACTCAACCGCAAATCCAAAAGAACTTAAAGTGACTCATTGTATTTCTAAGATTATATCCAGGAAATTGTAATAACTGAGAAATGCACAATTCCTTTCTTAAATGTGAGATAGATGGGGGGGAATAGAGATGTAGAAGCCAAAGAGATAAAATCTGAAGAAATGCCATGGTAACAATCATGCCTTCAAACTTTTGGTACTTGAGTGTGATTGTATTTGATCCTCTTTCTGAGAAGTATGAAGGATGGAAAAAGCTGGAAAGGAAATAAAAACCATATTGTATAGTATTCATCCCATGTATTATTCATACGACATTGACCCAGGTGTGATTCAAATGTTGGTTGTTCCCTTTATAGACCTACACAACACAGGACAAAAATATCTCAAGGGCCAACACGTGTGAATCTATTTGTCCTGTTAGATCCAGGGGAGGACCCTTGCAGCTTCCTCTATCTTCTGAACTCTGGTAGATAGATATGCATGACAAACCCTGCTTGGTGGTTGCTCCATTCTGTAGAACTCCGTGCCATGAAAGAAATTCAGCAGCTCCTCTTACAATGCTCTTCCAATGCTGGCTGAAGACCTGCATTTTCCACCAGGCCTTCATGTCATTATGAAGAATATTAACTGATACTAGTCCTCCAATTTTAATGTTTTTTTCTGACCTGTAGAAAAGGTTTAGGATAAAAATCTTTAACATATATTAATAAAATATGGGCTTTTGTCGTAGCAAATCCTTCCTCCCAGTTGTGAAATACTCTCAGTTATGAATTACCTGTATTGCTTGTTTCCTTCTGGTGCTTTTTAAAAGAATGAGACTGCAATCGTAACCTCCAGTTAGGCCAGCCTAAGCCCTTATAAATCCTGTGCTGACCTGGGAGTGTCTGTAAGACATTTCTGTGCCACTCTTGGGAGAGGGTTAGGCCAGTGCACGGCTGAACTCAGTCTTATGCACTTTCCTCTCTACATCACCATAAGAATGGGAGGACCAATAAGTTGTGCTGGCCTAGGTTAGGACTGCACTTAGAGAGCACAATCCTATGCATGTCTACTCAGATATAAGTCCCATTGTGCTGAATGAGACTTACTACCAGGAAAGTGTATATAGCACTGCAACTTCAGTTTCTTCTTTATCCAGGCTTTGGGTACTGAACATTTAGCTACTAATAGCAGGCCTCCGTCAGTCTTGAAAGACTATGGTATCGTGCTCTGCGCTGCATACGCTGCATGCAAAGCACAAAAGCCTGGGTTGGATTGTTATGGAGAATAGGCTGTTACCCAAGCAGCAAACCCCCCCTCTCCACGCCACTGAATCAGTCCAATGGAAAGGCAGAGCCAATATGATTGGATCCAGCTGGCGTCGCAGAGCTGGGCTAAGGACAGGAGCTCACCCTGTCTTGTGGGGCCGACCTGGGTCTCAAACCCTGGCCTGCTGGTTAACAAGCACAGTGTCTTAGCCACTTGCGTCACCCACAGCCCATGTGGCTTGAAAGAGTAACTTCTCTTATTTTCTTAATTCAGTGTTGTGCAGTTGTGACATATAATTCTGAATTAATAAAAGGCTAATATTTAATGCATAATTCTTGTATGATATACCTTAATCCTCTGTGAAATCACAGCAAATCCAATAGAGGCAAAGATGAAATACTGGTATATAAAATAAATAAGCAAATCAAGTGCATGAATGAGAGCATTTGGGTGGGATTTTAAGCCCTGTTGAGAAAGGATTTTTTTCTTTCTCTTTTGAATGTAAAATTGTCAGCATTCTCACAACTTCTCTGAACTTTCACTAGAGCGTGTCATAAGAATAACTAGAAATTAGTAACAATATTTCTGTATCAGATATAGAACAAAACTAAAAGCTCTTATGCACTTTCTACATAACTGTACCTGAACTCAAAATTACAAGCTGAAGAGGACTTAACTGAAATAAACATATTTAGGCCCAAACCAATCCAACTTTCCAGCGGTGATGCTGGAAAGGAGTTGACACAGTTGTTCACATTCCACTGCTAACACATCATTATGGACTAAAGAGCTCATCAGGGAGAGCACTAAGAATGTTTCTTCTGTTCATATCAAGCTATAGTACAACAGGTCTTGCACACTTGTCATGATAAATTTTACGTGAGAAATACCATTAAATCAGGATAGCAGTGGTAAAACCATTCTCTTAGACGAGAATTAAAAGCAGGCCTCCATCAGTCTTGAAAGACTATGGTATCGTGCTCGGCACTGCATACGCTGCATGCGAAGCACGTAAGATTGGGTTGGATTGTTATGGAGGATAGGCTGTTACCCAAGCAGCAAATCCCCCCTCTCCACGCCACTGAATTAGTCCAATGGAAAGGCAGAGCCAATACGATTGGATCCAGCTGGCGTTGCAGAGCTGGGCTAAGGACAGGAGCTCACCCTGTCTTGTGGGGCCAATCCGGGAATTGAACCCTGGCCTGCTGGTTAACAGGCACAGCGTCTTTACCGCTTGCGCCACCCACAGCCCATACACAACAGATAAATCAAACCTAAATTCTCATCTGTGTAAGACTAAGGCTACAATCCGGAGTAACTATGGGACGTTTTACACTGACAAAGTTACGGTGCTACCTATGGGAAATGCATACAGCAATCCAGAGTAAGTGCTTCTTACATCTTCCCATAGTTACTCTAGATCAGGGGTCAGGGAACTTTTTTACCTTTTACCCCAAAACATATTTAGATACGCCGATGTTACCCCCTTGATTTGAAAGGAAGAAAATCATATATTATTAATTATTTGAATTCAAAATTATATTGAATCTATTCAAAAAAATCTGTACTTTTTTTTTTAAAAAAAGTAGGCCTGAAAAAATCAGGAGTAAGCTCCATTGCAATGGGTGCTTACCTTGGCTGGGGAGGCTGCTGCGGAGGCTCAGGCTGCAGTTGGGGGCAGCTGAGACTGAGTTCAGCCATCCGGGCAGGCACTGCGAGCATCCATCTTGAAAAGAATGACTGCGCATGCGCACACAGACTTTCCCTGCCTGGAGGTTCCCATGGAGAGGCTTCTCCATGGGCAGAGTATCCTTTCCTGACCTCGCCAGCACATGCCTCCCATTAGGTAGGGAAAGTGCCGGTGAGGTCAGGAGAGGACACTCTGCCCACAGAGAAGCCTCTCCATGGGAACGTTCAGGCAGGGAGGCAGGGAAAGGCTGTGCAATCATTTTTTGTCAAGATGGATGCCCGCAGTGCTCAGACTTAGCTGTGCAAAGCTGCAGCTGGCTCAAACTGCTCCCCTGTGCCCCATATAGATTCATAAGCATGCCCTGCTGTGTCTCAGCAGTGCGGCCGTCCATTACCCCTAGGAATTTCATTTTTACCCCATTTGGGGTAATTTACCCCTGTTCCCTGACCACTGCTCTAGATTGTAGGGTAAGGCTCCAATCCTATCTCCAGTTGGGCCAGCATAAGCCCAAGCATAAGTCCAGTGCTGACCTGAGGGTATCACAAAAGTGCTGTAAATGTCTAGGAGTGGTGCACAGGCCAGTGGCAGTGCACAAAGTTCCAGTGCACAGGCATACACTGACATCCCCACACCACCATGGGAAGATATACTGGGTGAGTTAGGCTGGCCTAACTTGGTTAAGATTGCACTCTAAAAGTATCTTCTTTTATGGTTATCAGAGTATCAACCCAATTCATCACCTTTAATCCATTCATTTCATTCCAATTGAAGTAGAATTTTGATGCAAGTCCTATATTTTTTAATGCATATCATACTCTATATAAAAATTTTAGGCTGCCAACGCCAACATTTCAGGATTCCATTTAACTATATTATCTGCTTAAAGGGTATTATCACATACATTGACACAAATCTAGAAGACTGGCATTATCTTCCAATGGTGGGAATAATTAAAAGAAATCCTCATGATAGGGAATGGATGTTTAGAACAGGCAAGATTTACCAATAGGATGACGTCTCCCAAGCCTGAGTTCAGAACTGTAGGGAAACCAGACTTTCTTTTAGCTACAGGATACATTTGACATTCATTACTTTTGGCATTCCCCTCAGTTCCTGTCCTTTTCAAAGTGCACTGAAGAATTTGTATTAATGATAGCACGTTCAGCCCCACAATACAAAGAAATAAGGGCACAGTAGAAAGAAATGGGGAAGTAATATGCTTTCCATGAACCAGAATTAAAATACATCAATAGACTGAAACATCATAAATCACTGGGATCTACACAATACAAATAAGACTGGATTAGGAATAAAGGAAGTTGCAACTCTGGCAACTCAGGAAAACAACCAAATAAATTGGTAGGATTCAAATAAATTAACAACAGGTTCTATGCCCTAATAACCTAAATTAAGAACAGGTTCTATGTCCAGTTAATAACCACTTCTCAGAACCAGGCGCTCATTAGCAAAGGGTTTTTTATAGAACCTGTGAGAACCCCGTGAAGCTCACCACTGAATACGACACTCTCCAGTTATAAAAATGTAAACATTCCAGAAAGTATGTTAAACTGGAGTGGTCTATAAATCAAAAATAAATGTCCGTAACCAAAGAAGATGCATTTCTGTTTCTCCAATTTCAAAAAAAAATACACTTTCTCAAGAACAAATTCAAACTAGAATTCAGAATTCACATTTGTGATGCTGTCACCGCTCCAGCAATGCTGTTTTTACATTTGCTCATTGTTTCTAGACTGATCCAGTAATCTATGACCCTGTATCATGGTTATCATGTAGGTTTTCCGCATACAGGCATCCCCTGACTCGACCCTTAGCAAGCACCTTGGTTGCTATTCATTGTATGAAACAAATTCAATGCCCCTGATACACGGCTTGTTCAGCATGAGAGTCAACCAGCAATGTTATGCAACATGTCATAAATGAATGTGTATCTGTCCTTTCCAGTGAGATTAACTAAATGGATGCTAATCCCAGCCATTTCTAAAAAACATATCTATAGCAGCTCATTTTTATATAGTCTGTGGGGGGGGGGAGTGTAAAGAGATGGTGCATCTTGCATCTCATCCCCAAATCTGCTTATTAAATGGTTTTTTTCCTGTGAAAGTTACTTCTGAATCTTTAGTACTAATGGTGGTGGAAACATCCAGTGCATAATCAGAGACCAGAGGAGGTACCATAAGGGTGCCCAATGCTGGGATTTGTCCCAAGATCCCCAGCAACTTGACACCAGCACCATAAAATTCCCATGATTTTCTGGGACAAGTATGATGCCCCTATGCCACTTCATTATTGGATTGTTTCCTAATAAGCTGATTTTGCACATATATACCTTCTCATAGGCAACTCATGAATTTATTTTATCATAATTATACCTTCTTTTACAACTAAATTTGGCTGCCAAAATAACTTCTAATTAAAACCTTCCCAAATATACACTTTAAAAAGGGAATATATGGTAGACTCTTTATACTAGGACATGTGGTGCAGGGGCAGCAGTGAGGCACAACCACCCATCATCATCTGTGGAAATGCACGGCAGTCATCACCCTCCCATTATACCTGAGAAGACTCTCCATATTCCTGAGAAAAGCAGTGTAAGCAGGAGGGAGTAAGAAAGGAGCAGTAAGAAAGGAGTAAGAAAGGAGCAGTGCTTTCTTCTAGAAATAAAGGTGGGTCACACAATGAAGCTGTTATTAAGGTGGGGGACTCAACATGAAGATGTTATTTGTAATCATAGGCATGTCTACTTGGGGCCACAGAGGTACCCATACGCATCATAGAGGTGCCGGTATCTATCTATCTATCTATCTATCTATCTATCTATCTATCTATCTATCTATCTATCTATCTATCTCAACTAAAAAGTTCACAAATGTTCCAAAAGGACTCATATTCAAAAGAACACCAGCAGAATCCTATAACAGACATTGCTGCGGTGAGGAGGTTCCATTCCCGACTTAAAAAAAGAGAAATACCCACTTGAAAGAGGGCCTCTTGCCCAGTTAGCAGGGGTCACTACCCCTTCAGTACCGGTAAGTACCCCCTCAAATATACACCAGAGTAGGAGTGTGCAGTAAAGAGTAAGTAAACAAGGAATAAGCAGGTGGGACAGCTATGATGCTTTTCTGGTGAACCTCTCGTGGTTAATGATACAGCCTGAGATCCAGGCTCTTCTCTTGAGAGGATGAGAGAAAGTGCAGGGGATACAAGCCACAGAAGCTGTACTTACAGTGAAATTATGGAGAGTTAAAAGTTATTATAAACATAGAAAAAGTTATTATTATGTATATAGATGTCTAGGTATAATTTCATCACGTGGCATTATTTTTTACAATGAGTTTCCAACAAAAGCTCAGCCAAGTTGTTGTTTTTTAGTAAGGGCTTTCAGTGCAGAAGGAACAAAATTCTAGATGATTTAGTTAATCTCCCAAATCATACCAGGCTACTGCTGATTAATAATATATAAAGTAAGTGACCTTCATATTGTACTTAGACCTCAAACCATCTTTGTAGTGTGTTTACCCATATGTGTCAGCCGGTGGTGGGATTCAAATAAATTAACAACAGGTTCTATGTCCTGTATTGGCATCCATCAGTCTTGAAAGACTATGGTATCGTGCTCGATGCTGTATGCAAAGCACAAAGGCCTGGGTAGATTATTATGGAGGATAGGCTGTTACCCAAGCAGCAAATCCCCCCTCTCCATGCCACTGAAATAGTCCAATGGCACAGAAGAGCTGATATGATTGGTTCCAGCTGTGTCGCAGAGCTAGGCTAAGGACAGGAGCTCACCCTGTCTTGTGGGGACCCGGGTCTCAAACTCTGTTAACAGGCACAGTGTCTTAAGCACTTGCACCACCACAGCCCTATGTCAGTATCCTATTAACCTAAATTAACAACAGGTTCTATATTCTAATAACCTAAATTAACAACAGGTTCTATGTCCTATTAGTAATCGGTATTCAGAACCAGGCGCTCATTAGCAAAGGGTTCTATAGAACCTGTGAGAACTCCCTGAAGCCCACCACTGGTGTCAGCCCCAAATGTCATGAACAAGGATGAAAGGCAAAAGAGCAGAAACCTAGAGCGGGTGGAAGATGCAGCCAGAGTTATAAGAAGAATCAAGCCAAACTCAAATTTCAAAAGATGTCAAGGACCTGTAGCCAACTGAATCTCTGGTTTGTTTTAGGACTCTAGGTCCTAAAACATACTGAGCTTATAAGTCTGGAAAGGCAATTCAGGGGCAGTAAATCCCTCCCCAGACAACCTTCTGAGGCCCTACCAAGCTGTATTAAAATGTGGTTTGAATGACAGCCCTGAGCAGACACAAAGAAACTAGAACCATTCCACAGGGGTGGGCTTCAGCGGGTTCTAATAGGTTCTATAGAACCCTTTGCTAATGAGCACCTGGTTCTGAGAACCGGTTACTAACGGGACACAGAACCTGTTGTTAATTTAGGTTATTAGGACATAGAACCTGTTGTTAATTTATTTGAATCCCACCACTGCCCAGACACCTTCCTTCCACCCATACAAGCCCACTGAGAAGGGGATTCACAGCAGCCCCAACTTCTGCATTTTATTTGTGGACCACCCTGAGATGAGGAACAGAAAATTAATAACAGGAAATAAAGAAAAGAGATGCAATATTTGTTACAGATCCTTGTATTTTTTTGCCCAGTGCATTTTCATGACTTTTTTTTAATTGATTGCCACCTTGAAAGGCTTTAAGTGCTTAAGATGGTGTTAGTAAACCAATCCAAATAATAACTAATATATGTTTAAATACATTTAAACTCTGTAAGGGCCCTTTTTATTTCAGTGATCTGCCAAGTGTCTAGTACCAGGCTGGTAGCTGAAAAATGTGTTGTTCATATGTGCTGTCATGTGAGTTTCCCGAGCACTTTGGTTTAGTCCTTATCTCAGGAAACACACTGCCCAGTGCAAATCCTCTTTAACATGAGCCAGCAGCTTTATAAGACTCATATGAAGATATACATCCAGAATAAGCCATTTTAAGAAGTTACTGGCTCATATATAATATACTTTACAGCAGTGCATGAGAGGTAAGTTATTTCATCTTGAACTTCAGTATTTAAAAAAACTCCAGGTTTTCCTTTTTCATTAATTTATAAAAACACAAGAATATATTTTCCAAATGCTCCACAAAGCACTGGAATGAAAATGCTCATGATTCTTAACAAAATATTAAGGGAATGAGAAAATAAGCCTGTAATGTGTTTGTTAAATTCGCAGGAAGAGGACAACTCATAGACCACTCCTATACAGAGCATATGGAAGTGTATCTCTACAATGACAGCACCATTTTCACAGAAGTCTGCCTGCACATGGCCAAACCATAGATCAGTGATTTTCAATCTTTTCTATTTCATGGCACACTGACAAGGCACTAAAATTGTCAAGGAACTCTATCCATCCTTTGACAATTGACAAGGCACACCATGCTGCTGGTAGAGGGTTCACATCCCTTAATGGCCCTATTAATAAATGATATTGTCTAATAAATAAATTTTCCAAACTCCCATGACACACCTGTGGACCACTTGCGCCACACCAGTGTGCCATGGCACACTGGTTGAAAATCACTGACATGGATGGTGGTTCAGTGCCAGAAAAATACCATAACAATGTGGATCAGCCATCAACACAACTCTGTCAGCTGAATGGCTAAGTGGGAAGAAGACTGGGCCATAATGTTGGAGTTGGGGAGTCAATTTATAGTGTATCCCAACCCTGTTTGAATGATGTACACACTCTTGAATGATGTACACACTCTTGATATTGGAAGTAATATGCTATCAACAGAGCTGGCATAGGTTGGAGTAACCCATGAGGACAATCAAAAAGGGGAAACATGTAGAAAATATAACTTCCTACTTCCCAGCCCCCACAACACACCAGGGGATGGGATTCAAATAAACCAGGGATGGGATTCAAATAGATTAACAATAAGTTCTATGTCCTGATAACCTAAATTAACAACAGGTTCTATGTCCATAGAACAGCAGGTTCTATGTCCCATTAATAACTGGTTCTCAGAACCAGGTGCTCATTAGCAAAGGGTTCTATAGAACCTATGAGAACCCCCTGAAGCCCACCACTGGAACCTACATTTCACAATTTTCCAAGAGTACTACAACTGAGATGAGAAAGTGTATGGTGTGGGCTTGTAACAGCTGATGCAAGTCCAAGGATCTTCTCTTTGTTTTTGTTTTTCCCATTTTCTGGAGGCTATCGGTTTATCACTGGATATGCCTACAATCTTCCTATGAGAAACAAAAGAAGTTGGGACTCGAAAGCAAATTTCATTAAACCCATAGAAACTGAGATACTTAAGTGAACTTTAGTCATTGTTGGATTATAGCCAGTATGTTTATGCAATAAAATAAAATCCATCCTAACATTTAAAAAAGCACAAAAGACTTAATATTTAATTCTGTTTACATGAAGCACTATCTATCAATTATCACTGGCGACAATTTTATTTGGTTTGGTGGGTCATAAGTTGCCGGCAACATAATGATTACCTTTCGTGCCCCCAACCCTTGCTTTCATAGACATGGAAACTATGTGCCCTTGTGAGATAGTGTTTTTATAATAAATAGCCCACAGACATTGTCAGTGGTTTTTTCATCTTGTTTAATGTTACCCTTCTGCCTGTTGCTAAACCTTTCCAACCTTTTCTTCCAAGTTTTGAAGTTTGCTCTTTTAAAGTTCACTGCCATTTGCAAGACTCCTCAAAGATCCATTCATTTGTTGTTACAATATTCAAGCTAATTGTGCATAGGACATTACTGGCCTCGTATAACCTTTGAGCTATTGCATTTATGTCGCTCCACCTATCTTCCATGGAGCTCACAAAAGCATCAATGAGTTTTCCCTCATTTTTCCTAACAGCTTACCCTGGGAAGTAGAATAAAAGCATCAATGAGTTACATTAGGTGGTGCCTTGTGCAATGTCCATTGGGGACATTGAGGGACATTGAATGTCCATTGGGGACACTGAGCATCATGACTGAACAAGAATCTAGGTTCTCGTTGCTACAACTCCAACATCCAAGCCCAAACCATTAATCTCAATGACAGTGCAATCCGAAACCCTGGCCAGGCGTGGCTCAAATCCTATGCTGGCCTGGAGGTGTTGAAAAAAGGCACTTCTGTGCCACATCTGGGTTACTATACAGACATGTGCTGCCCTCCCCATATGTATAGACAAGGAGATGGGTGACATGTGCTGTCTAAATTAGTTAGGATTTTGCCTTGATTCTAATGGATAAATCTACTCATCTGGAGCAAACACATATTCCTGCTATCTGGGGAAAGGGACATGGAGTTAGTAAGGAACTACTAACTGAAGCAACATATAGTTCCTTTGCATATAGTTCAGCACTGCTGAAGCATCATGTAGTTCCACCATGTTCAGAACATGAATAACATTATTCTAGACTCACATAACTTGTAACCTACCAAGTGACCGAACAGGGGCCGAACAGGGATCACCTAACAAAAGTGGGACTTGATAAAGTTCCGGTCTCTACTATTTTCCTTGAACTTCAAAAGCATGATGGTCATCAAGCATCACAAAACACAACTATTGTGCTGTGTTCAGTTTACAGGGCCACAAGTTGTGGAATCCTACACTATACATTGCAGAATGACTGTCATGCCAATTATTTCAGAATCACAAATGCTGCCAGAGGAACAGATTGCCAGTCCAAAAAGATTCAAGCACCAAGCACAAAATAAATAAGGAGCATAAGATGAAACTGTTACACATAAAGCCTGTATGTTTTGCCTACCATTTAACAATAGTTCACACTTTCAGCTGTGAGTCATCGAGCACCAAGTCATCAAGTGAGAAAAAAATTAAGTGCTGAACATGTTTGTTCGCATCATCCCAAGTAAATGATTTCCTGTGAATCTGTTCACATATTTGCAAGCTAGAAGGGGCAGCATTAAAACTGCATTTACACCAGCAGAATTCATGCAAGCTTCAGAGTGCAAAATCTTACTGCAAGTTACACAACTCTGTCAGTGCTTCAATGACCCTGCAAAAACAATTCCTAACTATTTAGGTTTAAGTTAAAAATATAGATTGTGAATTGAGTGTTTTTTTTAAAACAGTCCCTCTGGGAATCTGTAGTTTCCATTTTTATGTTTGTTTTGCACAAACAGCCAGGGCAATAGCCATGGATTCTCTGCCATAGTGGTAAGGGTGTTCCAAATTGTCAGCTGGACTACTAGAACATGAATGTTTGGTTAATTGGGTACAGGTAGGGTTGTGGGCTGTGGTGGCACAAGTGGTTAAGATACTGTGCCTGTTAACCAGCAGGCCAGGGTTCAAGATCCGGATCCTACAAGATGGGGTGAGTTCCTGTCCAGAGCCCATCTCCTGCCAGCCTAGTACTTTGAAAGCATGTATATGCAAGTAGATAAATAGGTACCACCTCGGTGGGAAGCTAAAACACCATTCTGTGCACCTTTGGCTCCATGACCACAGAAGTGTTTTTGGACAACGCTGCCTCTAAAGAAATGGGGATACTTCACCCTAC
This sequence comes from Cryptoblepharus egeriae, assembly GCA_030015325.1. Lineage (NCBI taxonomy): Eukaryota > Metazoa > Chordata > Lepidosauria > Squamata > Scincidae > Cryptoblepharus > Cryptoblepharus egeriae. The sequence continues at coordinate 53,030,784 of JAREYC010000007.1, read as the reverse complement.
AACTGCACCCAACTGCACCCTACAGTTGGTCACCACTACAGTGTAACCTGCGGGGGACACCTTTATCTTTACATATGGAGATCTAGCTATATGACCAACTGCTGGGCAACCTGCCTTGGAACAAGATGGCCAGCTAGACTGCACTGCAACTAGAACAACCCTGTCTGCAGCACAATTTGATGTAAGGGAAATTCATTCCCTTTACCCCATGTAGGGCAGCACCCCCTTACCCATTTGGGCAGCAGCTTCCTCTATCGCCAACGTGGCTGTACACCACCTAGATCAGTGAAACAGATCCATGTATCCATATAAAAGGCCAGGGCACATGGGAAGGGGCATTAAGATCTGGTCTAAGTGTAGCATCCTTATATAACCCACCATGCCCAATCCTTCACTAAAAAAAAAGCAGGCCTCTGTCAGTCTTGAAAGACTATGGTATCGTGCTTGGCGCTGCATACGCTGCATGCGAAGCACAAAAGCCTGGGTTGGATAGTTATGGAGGATAGGCTATTACCCAAGCAGCAAATCCCCCCTCTCCACACCACTGAATTAGTCCAATGGAAAGGCAGAGCCAATACGATTGGATCCAGCTGGCGTCGCAGAGCTGGGTTAAGGACAAGAACTCACCCTGTCTTGTGTGGCCAACCCGGAAATCAAACCCTGGCCTGCTGGTTAACAGGCACAGCATCTTTACCGCTTGCGCCATGCACAGCCTAATCCTTCACTACCCTTCACTACCCCTAATGCAAAGTCTGATCCATTCCTCAAGAGGTTGCTACTAGATTAAGCACGTAAAGTGGCAATGCATAACCCCCCAACTAGAGCAAATTGGGCAAAACCAATTCCATTTTTTAATTCAGCTTCCCAAATACTCCCAAGAATAGGTCTAACTTTTATGACAGTAAAACGTGCGCAGACTTATATAATTAAACTTTTAAGCTAGGGAAGGTTTTGTTGAAGACTGGTTTATTTTTCTTTTGAACTTCTCTTTGATCTCAAGTGTAGATCTGGCTGTTTGTCTTCTGCCTTTCCCTTTTCATTTCAATTGTTTCAAAACAAACTTCTCCTTGTTTGCTGAATTATTGAGCCAACAAGAGACCAAATGCCTCCTGTCTCCTTCAGACTTCTCCAGATAGCACTTCTCAAGGGCAGCTGTTGTGAATGTGTGTAAGTGTGTGTGAAAGAGATAGAGAGGACCATGATCCCAGACACTTTCCTGTTCCTCTCTGCAAGTAACTATCATTAAGGGCCATCAGTTAACAAGCAGACTCTTGACCAGATATGGATAATACCAGATGTGCTTTAAGACACACACATCACGGCAAAGGGGGGAATCTATAGTGTGAACAGGGACAAAGTGGATTGATTCAGCTGACCCAGTTCCATGAAACTGGCCAGATTAGAGGTGCAAACATCTAAAGACAGAAAAGGCTTAAAGGTAAACTAAGGAATGCTAAGCTGTAGCACTAGCTGGCTCTAGGATGGGAAGCAAGGCAATGGAGCCAAGATTACTTTCCTTCGGGGAAGGACAGATTTACATCTCAGCTCAGCAGGCACAGGAGCTGGGGTTTGCAGTTGCACTTAAGGTGAAGAGGAGAAGGTTGGGGAAGTGAGCAGTCTGGTATCCTGGCTGTCAGCTGGCACAGCAGTTCTGGGGTAGACCTTATGGGTTGTATGATGAAGCCCCATCTGGTTTTTAAGTGAGCCACAAACAGCAGCAACAGCAGCAAGAAACAGGAATGACACAATGGTCTCTAACAGTGCATGTCTCTAACAGTGCATCCTAAGCATGTCTAATCAGAAGTAAGTGCCATTGTGTTCAACAGTAATTACTCTCAGGAAAGTGGGGTTAGGATTTCAGCCTAAATCTTCTATTTAAGAACCAAAATTCCCACAGAGGCAACTGGTGGGTTTATAGAGGCAAATCATTGGCTTTGCTATGGCCTCGATGGCCCCACCTGGCAAGAGAAGGGTACCACACTGGGTTCCTTGATTGCACAAGATGATGGCCGGTGCCTTAATTATCAGACAACGCTTAGCTGATTTTTCAATGAGTTGAATCAGGGGAGCCAATGCTGAAGGAACTCTTCTATATTGCTAATGACTTTGTTTACTCTGAAGCCAAGTAGCTCCCAGAAGGTGGCTCATTTCCAGATTAAATCTTTGGACCAGACAAGATCATGAAATTTTCCAAACAAAAGAAAGACAAAGAAGGTCCAACTCCTGCCAGCTAGAGCAGCTGGAAGGCTTTGTAGAACTGTAGCTTAGACTTTCTCATATGTTCTACAGGACTCAAGCCTTCCTTACCCTCAGCCCAAGTGAAATGCCACAAGACTGGTCTGGATCATGCTTTTCTGCCTCTATCCAACACCATATGCACTTGCATATAAATGTGTCAAGAAACAATTCAATACAAAAAAGAAGCATGTTGATTAATCTAGAGCAGAGACACCCAAGACTACCTGGAGCCTGAGGCAGAATGCCAATTACTCCCTTATCTGGTGACTTATCTGGTAACAGTCCATAGTTGTTGCTTGCAGAGGTACAAGATAACTTGGCTTAGTTTGGTGGACAGAGCTCCAAAGTATGCTTTTCACAGGAACAAGAAAGTCATTTCATTAACTGGGCATCTCAGCTGTCCTCCCAAACCAGAACTAACTGGCAATGGTGTCATCACCAGTTACATATGACGGTAATTCACCAGTTATATATGACAGTAATTCCAATAGATAAACCATGCACAGTGGTACAGTGGGGCAGGGGAACATTGAGAAACACTGTCCTATAAGAACAGGTATCAGCTAACAGGGTCACAAATATGCTGTACCTTGAGCAACCAAATCAAATGTTCCGAAGTGGGATGGAGCTTCTTAAGATACACTTCGAATGAATTCCAAATGGGTTCCTTTCTAATGTTATTTGATGGCAATGTATGACACAGCCTACTGGCTTGTTTTCAGAGAAGAATAAATTCTACAACCTCATCTGAAGTACTGCTGAGTGAACTGACATTTCAGATGAGTCCAAAAGTCATGTAACATGCAACTGAAAGAATAAATGCTGTCAGCCATAGGTGACTGCCATGAAGAAGATGTAAGCTGAAATTTACTGGAAATAAAACTGAATTTCTTATCTGACTCATGCTTATGAATCACTGCCTTACTGCAGGGGTTTTAAGGTAAACTGAGTTTTTAAGAGGACCTCAAACTGCCATCTAAATAACAAAGTCAGGCACTGAACCAAAACAGATGACACATAGTTTGGAAAATATATATTCTTTGCTATAAAATTAATACAATCAACCCACTGGAATGTTGAATGTATTCATACCTGTTCATTTTAAACCATTCAGAGATAATAATATGCATACAGTATAAAATACACTCATGCAAACTTTATACATAGTTTGCAGTATCATGAAGTTTGTAACTCACATTAGAGGAACAGTCTAGAGAACATCTAGAGACCTCTAGAAACCTTCTAGACAAGGTCAGAGAGATCTTTGAGGTCTACAGAAAACAATCTGTTCATTATCCAAGAGTCCAACAATCTTTAGGATGTGATCCTGTGTGCACTAATTTGAGAGCGTGGCCCATTGAACACAGCAGCTTACTTATGAGTAAGCATACTTAGGGAGATAAACCACATTTTTATGCTGAATGTGTAATATTGTTGTTACATGCTGAATGTGTTGCTGTTGTTTCCAAAACAGATTACTGAAAGTTAAGTAACGGAGCAGAACCATCACAGGGTGTAGAGGCGGGTAGAACTGTACTCCCACTATAGTTATAGTACCAATTATGCTCCCTTGAATTATTTTAATGAAATTTGACTATTAATGGAAACTTTTTTCCTAGGGGCTGCAGCTACTCTGGTTAAAGACACTGGGCTTGTCAACCTGAAGTTCGGCAGATCAGAAGTTTGAGAACCAAGTGCTGCACAATGGAGTAAGTGCCCAACACATCCCAGTTCCTGCCAACCTCAGGATCCAGGCAGGTGACCATACAGAATGGAGGACAGAGTGTCTCTACCTTTAACCATTCCATGGATGAGAGAATTTAGGCAGGTGTTGCTTTTAAACCCTTGTAGGTTGAGCTAAACTTGCCTAAATTCGCTCTTCTATGCAATCTTAAAGGTAGAGGCACTCCATTCTATATGGTCAGCCTGGCCAGGTTCAGGACAAGACAGTACACAACTACAATAGAGGATTGCCCTTAAAGCACAGGGAGACCAAGCCTATGTATGTGTACTCAGAAGTAAGACCCATTATATTCAAAGAGGTTTACTCCCAGGAAAAGCATGGATAGGATTGCAGCCCAAAGCAACAGCCTTCTTCATACATTAGTATCCCATTAAAGCCCAAATGTCTGTGGATGCTTAAATACTAGTTATACTCCCCGCATTGATGTGCTCAGGGGCCATGGACTGAAGATTTAAGTTAGGGGTGTCTAAACTTTTTGGCAAGAGGGCCACATTGTCTCTCTGATATTGTATCAGAAAAGTGTTTTACATTTCAATTTGAATAAATGTACATACATTTACATATAAGAGTATTAGAGACAGATCTGGAGGATTGTAAGGCTTGCCCTCCGACCGGGTGAAGATCCGACTGGGTGAAGATCTTACCACAGGCCGCATTGAGGCTTGCTGCGGGCCTTATTTGGCCCCCAAGCAGGGGTTTGGACACCGTTGGTATAGGAAGAAATATAGGTATGCTGATGATGGGGGTCAGTTCCTCATCAGGACAAGGGTAAGAAACTGTCCCCCATTGTCATAGAAACTTTGTTGGCCATGGGTTCTAAAATGTGGAGGGAAAATTTCCCCATGTTCAGCACTTATCTCTGCAGATAAGCACTGAATACAAAGAGAGGTTGGACGATAACCACCAAAAGTACAATCCTGTAGTACACCAAAAGTGTACTAAATAACCAACAAAGTACAACCCTCTACAAACAGCTGATTGAGCCAACACAGCCTTTTGCCAGCTTCCTAGTGTTGCAAATATTCTGTAAGGCATGTTTGTGCCATCCCTGTTGTTGGCAGAGCCAATGCAGAAGCCCATGCTGGCTTGGCAGAGCTGGATCCAACCTTTGCAGTGGTTGGCCAGGGTAAGCTTGGCCTCAAGGCACAGAAGGTGATGGGAGGGGGTTCCAGGATTAACAAAGAGGTGTATTGAATAAGGGGAGTGTAAAACAGGAAGGATCAGGTCTGGGAGGAGATGGCATTGGCAGTAGCAATGTTAAATGAATCCTAACCCTCACTCCCAGCTTGGGCAGTCTTGCACTAAATACTGGCACAGATCTATAGGGAAGGTGGGGGTTTGACAAAGGATAAGGGGCAAAATATCTTCTTACCCTGAAGTGGCAAAGGTATTACAGTATATTTCTTTTTTTATGACAGCAAACTAAAAGTACTGAAGATTCAACAGTTCACAAAGATATATTTTGGGAATGTTCCATTATTTTGGAAAGATGTTACTGTCCAAACTGATTTAATTGTATCGTGCTAAGTCTTGCTTTCATCCACCCCTCATGGCTAGTAAGGCATGATGGTTCTTTCCTCTAGGAATATGTCCAAACCCTTCTTAAAGGCACTGAAGCTAATAAGAATAATAATGCATCCTTCATTTGGGACACATTTCTGTGAATTGGAAACTCCCCAAAACTGCCATATTCTGAATTGTTGGAGCATCAATGCGAACGAAACATATGACGTTGCAAGTCTGGAAAGTCTCTGTCTGTCCCAATAATGGAAAACTGTATTGAAGATCTTTTAAATCTGTCCATTAAAGAATAAATCACATACAACAGGAGAGATAACCCAGAAAAAATTAATGCAATCTGGCACCCTTTTCTAGACATTTTTATTTTAACTGAATTTTGATTTTTACTGGAGTCTCATCCCAGGTCCCAAAGGCATTTTGTCTTCTTTTTAATGTAATTTTTTATTAAATTAAACATATCTCTGTCCTTTTCCAATGCCATAACCAATTGACATGGAGCTCTGGGGCAAGCCATGCACTATACAACTAATTGGCAGATTGGTACTGACCATTGATGTGCAGTGAGATCAACAACTGGCACTTGCTGTGGTGCCACAAGGCATTCTGGGGTGTAACTGGCTGCAATCAAAGATATGGGTAATCTCATCACCTCCGTACAGGGCAGCAATGAGAGACAAAAGGTGCAGCAGTGATGAACTCAACCTCCCCTCTGTTTACACAACCCCTGAGGATCTGGCTGGAACATGGGCACATCCATGTGACTATTTTTACTGGAGTACAAGTGATGCTTTGCCTTCTCTGCCTGCATGTTCCTAGTACGGATAGTTTGGAGGTCAACCTCATGTCAACCCCAGATAAGCTGCTGGACCTCCTGAACAACTTTGGTTTCTTATTGGGTCACATGGGAGCACTGAGTGCATTTGCAGAAATGCCCAGCATTCTCTGCATATCAAGAGTCAAGGGATTTGAATTTCCTTGTGAAAGCATCAGGCCCTATATTCTTTGGGAATTGGCACTCTCAGCACCTTTGATGCTGCAATTAGAATGAGTTTTGCATAACCTCAATATTTGGCAAGTATATCATAGCTTCTGCATAGGCCTGGTGGTTATCCCGGATCAGACTGATGCTCAATAACTGATGTCCCTTATTCTTGTGTAGACAATTTTTAGGGTAGACACATCATGACCATTATGTGTAATTGCTCAATCCATGGGCCTTCAGAGCATGTTTGTTCACATAGGCTTAGTACACCTTCTGATCTGGATGATCAGAGGACACCGCCCCTTCCTTTTTAAATGTTGAAATCCTAAGGACATTTTCCTGGGAGTATGTTTTCCCATTGAACACAATGGGGCTTACTTTTCAGTAGGCATGGTTAGGATTGTGCTCAAAATCTATTAACATTATCAGTGAAATATAATTTGGGGTGGATCTGTGGTGGGGGAAAAATATTTGCTGATGTGGAAATATCAAAATGGCTATCTTTTCCAGTCTGATTATTTTATTAAATTGTTATTGATTTCTTATTAATTACAAAATAGTGGTAACAAAACATCTATTTAACTACATGATCCCAGTTGGATCCTTGCACAATACATTGTAAATACGAGAAAATCGTATATGGGCAGGATGACCATATAGAATGGAGGACAGAGTGCCTCTACCTTTAAGCATTGCAAAGAAGAGGGAATTTAAGCAGGTGCTGATTTTTAAACCCTTCTATGTTGAGTTAAACCTGCCTAAATTCCCTCTTCTTTGCAATAGTGTCCATTCTATATGCCTACCCTGTATATGGAAGACACATTTCAGCACCTTAAGAGATGCAGGAAATCAGCTGAATGAATGTTTCCTTCACCTGGCTCCAGGACAGACCTATAGACAGCGTGACTTGAGGACCTCTATTGCTGTTCACAAGATAAATGAATATTGATGTAGAAAACCCAGAAAATACACATCATAAACATCATAGAAATGCATGTCATATATATTAAGGCTCCAATCCTACACACTGAGAGGTTACTTAAATATCACAGAGATCAATAACATTTAATCAAGATGCAAATTGTAGATTTTCACTCCCGTCCAGCTAGAGGCTATACGCGTATGGAAATATCCACATATGGAAATAAGCAAGAATCATGTGCATAGAGAAAGACTAGCACATAAATGTGTTGCCTGTGAGATTTTCCTTCTTAAACTATTATCGGTTTCCTTGACTCACTCTTCTATTTTTGTACTGCTCTTTATGATCATTGTTCAGTTTATTATAAATTGTATGAATTATTTTATGTTTTATCATATGCTGCCCTGTGGCCCTCTGGGTCAAAAAGTGGGATAAAATCATGGAGAAGGAGGGATACATATGGGTTTGTCATACTTAAAGTGCCAGGAAACCTTCGGAATAATATTCAAGATGCACAATAATTTTAGAACAGAAGGCATTCTGCTTCTATTTTTGTGCTGGCAAGAAATAGATTAAAATTCCTCTTTCCAGAACCCTTTTTGCCCTTCCAGCACAGCCTTATTCCTGGGATGTATTGACCATGAGTCACCCATGACTAAGGGTATTTGTTTTCCGTATTTGCAAGATAAAACCAACTGAGTCAATAAAATGAAATAAAACTTATATTCTTTTTCTGTACATTGAGTAACACCACCAATTACACTCTATTTCATTGTGATTGGCCATGCTGTGGTTCTTCCATGTGCCTTCAATAACCTCAGATGGCACCATCCCTGCTACAGTGCAACAGAATTCTGTTGACCGTTGCTTTGTGACTGTAAAAATGTTGTCTGCTGTTGCAAAGAACAACCAAATCCTACATAGGATTGGGCAGTTAGTACCATATTTACTCAAATATAATGCACACCATATACTGTTAATCAAAATACCGTATTTACTCAAATCAAATTAACCATCTAATCTAATGCGCTCCCTAATTTTGGAGACTTAGACTGCAATCCTAAAGACACTTTCCTGGGAGTAAGACCCATTGAACACAATGGAACTTACTTTTGAGTAGACATGGTTAGGATTGCACCCATCATTTGGCTGGAAAAGGTAAGTGTTAGATTTGAGTAAATACAGTATATTCCATGTAATTCTGGAATTAAAACCAGTACTTTTCTGGGGGAAAGGTTGCAGGTACTTACCACAGTGGTGGAGACAGGTCATCCCCATATGACTAATTATTAATTAGCAGCTGGGGGAAAATGTGGGAAAAGGTGCCAGTACTGAATAGTGGTGAGTACATCCAGAAAAATGCCCTGATTAAAACTAATAATGGGGCACAAAGATATTGTAAGATAATAGTAAGAATATTGTAAGGATTTTTAAAAACAGCATTGTAAAGCTTGGAAGTCAGTTGAAATATTCTGGATGCAAATTTAGTGCAGCAGCAAAATAAAGGAATGCTTAATGAAAATGGAGTATTCAAATTAATATTAAGGGCTATACAGACAGGAGGAAGAGATCCATGCTTCTAGCAGGAATTTATTTGCTGTGAATTACAAATTAACAAATTAACAGTGGCAAGAAACTTGTTTAGTTGCCTTATCCCAGTGAAAAAACCTTGCTTAACAAGGTTGCTGGAAGTGTACAAGAGTGATCCTGTTAGCTTGGACATTAGGAAAAAACAAAAACAAAATAGATGGAGATCAGCAGGCATCAGTGACTTTACTCAGAAGTGAGTTCTATTCATTGTGGCAGGGTGATCAAATGTCTGAACTGCAAAAAGGGGACATGGCACCCCCTAAAATGTAGGCGTTCCAAGAAAAATGTCGGACATGACAAAATAAAAGCCAAAAACACTCATATATATTGCTTACTTGTGGTCAGATGGACTGCAGTCCTAACTCACTATTAGGGCAGCATAACTCCCAAGTCCCGACATAAATCTTATGCTGGTCTGGGGGTGCCATAAAAGTGTCACAAGGCACTTCTAGCTCATTCCTGGAGGGAGGGGGTTAGGCAAGTGCACATTCATGCACTGGCCTCCTCACACTATCACGGGAACCCAGGTAAATTATGCTGGCATAAATTATTTAGCAGTGTGCCTTTAAACACTTACCCTACAGTCCAGAGTAACTACAGGAGCACATAAGACACATTACGTGCACCCGTACTTACTGCACTACCTAGTGAAAACCTATGGGAAATTCATGTTGCAAACTAGAGTAAATTGTTCTTACACCGGAGCAAGGACTCCCCATAGTTACTCTGGACTGCGCCCTAAACCTCCTTTTATTAAATTTAATACTGCTGCTCACAAGGAAAAAGACAACAAAGATTTTTTTTTCCAAAAAAGTGGACATATGGTTACCCTGGTTCAATAGTTAAAAGCATTCAGGATTGTGGCCTAATGATAGCACATCGATAGAATGATAGAAACTGCTATTGTTTCTACCTAATGATAGAAACTGTGATTTCAGTTTCAGCTTCAGAAATTTGCTCTTGATTCTGCCCTTGATTCTGCCTTTGCTCTTGATTCTCCCCATGTTGTTGCTGCCTCTCTGAATCTATTTCATCTCACAAACAGGCCATTAATATGAACGTACTGTCCTTGAGCCAATCTGTAGCTTCTTTATTGCTTTGGTAAAGAGCATTGCATTTCACTGGAGGTATTTTGTGTTCTGCCTTGTTAGCTTGTGCACTTATTAGCACAATCTGCATATTTTATTATTTGATCTGGAATAAAAAATTCCCTAAGCTTCCCTAACTTGTGTGTGTGTGGTCTAGTACAGACCATTTTTTACCCATCATGAATTTTGTATACAATTAAGATTTTCAGAGCTTTATGCTGTGTTTTCTTACATTAAAAAAGGAAAAATTGAAAGTAACTGCTCAGTTTACTTACTGCAAATATGTTCTTTTTCCCATCAGAAATGTTGGATAAGATTTTGAGCAAAGTTGCTTGTATTTGCTCTTTTTTCCAGGCGGGTTGATTTGCAAACACTGTACAAACAGATGCAAGATTGGATGTCGGCCACATTGGAATGATGCCCAGTTCTGAAGAATACTGACATGGAGCAAGACAGCCCCTGTCTCTTTTGGTACCACATTAAGGGCATAATCCAGAGCAAGTTCAGCCTGCTCTGCCCTAACTGCTCTCTCCTAACTATTCTGTATCCAGAGCAGAAAGTTATGCTGCATCCAGAGAGCCAGGAAGCCTGGGCTGCCCTAACTACTCCATAGCATGCTAATTAATTGACACATGGGGAGGACTTGCTCCTGAGGAGACATCCCTCAGATCACACTGAGCAATGAATAGCTGTGGTGCCTACAGTGCTGACGTGACTCTGCGCATCACCCGGTGTGGAAGTCTGTGCGTCACCCCTGAGATGCGCGCACCCCCCAACCTGGACTGCGACTGTTGGCACCTGCACAGTACTTTTCTGAAGCCTTTCGGCTTCGGGGGAGACTATGCAGGCATCAGAGTTGGTGCCTGTGCAGTACTCTTTCTGAAGCCATTCGGCTGCTGCTCCGCCTCCTGAGTGAGGCTGAATGGCCGTGCAGAGGCGCGGACTTCCTCCCCTCTAAGGAAGTCTCCTCTGAAGCTGTTCGACATGTTCAGTGTGTTTCTGCCCAGTGCACCTCAGCTGGCCATTCGGGCCAGCTCCGAGGACGAGTGGCAGCTTCTGGCTGCTGATCCACCTTGGAGCAGGACTGAATGGGCGCGCTGATGCCCTGGGCCTGCCAAAGGACAGTCAAACTACTCCGGCGCATCACCCCATACGGAGTGCGTCACCCAATGCAGCCCACACCAGCTGCACCAGTTTTGTGACGACACTGGTTGTCTGCCTTATAAGGAGTCCCTGATGAGATGCCAGTACATTCTACAGTGAATACAAGGGGCTTCTTGGAGTGGCCTGCTGTATCCTCAGGTTTGTGGGCAGCCGTAGTTGTTCCATATCCTGAGGTTGAGAGGCAGGGGTTGGAGCTAGGCTGGCCAAGAACTCAGATTTTTGGTCAACACTGCCATTCTTACTCGGGCCTTATCATGGACCCCTATGGGTCTACTCATTACTATACCTGCTCTTGAGGTGGTATAACTCTGAGGGCTGGAAGAGGGCATTTCTGCCTTGGAAAAAGGCTCTGGATACAGAGTAGCTGCTCTGCCCCAGGCAATGCTAAACATGCCCTCAACATGCCTCTCCTGAACTGCCTAGGGCAGAGCAGTTCCACCTCTCTTAGGGCACCCTGTGTTGCCTTGCTCTGCCCTAAGCCTCTTCCAGAGTAACTGGGGTGGAGCATCTTGCAGTTGCTCCACCCTAGTGATAGATAGGGCAACCCAAGGGCTCTTATGTGGACAGGTTAGTTGCTCTGGATTGTGCTGCCTGTTTCTCCAGTGCTTGTAGCTCTACTAGCCAGTATATCAGATCATTACTGTTCACTCTGTAATCTAGATATACATAGATTACCATACTAAAAGAGGAAGCTAAGGTACAGAATTATGGAACTGCATAGACAAATGCAGCGGTCATTCCAAGCAAACACAGCATGCTTGCCAGATTTGGTCTATGGGAGGTATCTGGACTTTGATCTTCCTAACTCAGCATGCAGCCTATTTAAGGATTTCCATACAGGCCATGGTAAGAAAGAAAATAGCTGGTGTGTAGACAATGTGAAATGAGAGCATATCTGCTAAGAAAAGTATAAGAAAGGTTTAGATTTAGGAAACATCAGGGTGACCATACGCCATAACCAAAAAAAGAGGACAAAGCCCACAAAATGTAGGAGACCCAGGAAAAATGTAGGACATGACAAAATAAAAGCTAAAAACTCTCATTAAAAATTGAGCTGGTGTAGTTGTGCCATATCCTGAGGTGGGGGGTGTAGTTGTGCTCTATCCTGAGGTTGAGAGGCAGAGTCTTTGCCTAAGACTCAAAATTTGTTGCCATCACTTCCAATTTTACTCTGGCTTATCATCAACCCCCATGGGTCTACACAGATTTATTCCTGCTCCTAAAGTGGCCTAACTTTGTGAGGGGGCATGTCTACCCAGAAATAGGCTCTGGATACAGCCTGACTGCTCTGTTCTAGCCCATGCGGAACATGCCCTCAACAAGCCTCTCCTGAACTGCCTAGGCTGGCCTAGCTAGGCCAGCCCACATCCAACTGTCTTGGGAACCCTTAGTGTACCTACGTTGGCCCAAGCCTTTCTGGTGTAACTGGGCTGGCCTATCTTGAAATTGGGCCAGCCCAAAGACAGATAGGCTAGCCCAAGTGCACTTCAGGATTGCAGCTGTTAATTTATTAATTACAAGAAGGCTACATGTTGCCTGCTCACAAGGAAAAGGAAGACATTCAAGTTTATTGTCCAAGACACAAGGCTAAAATCCAAAACATCTTCTGGAAAAAGAGGGGATATGGTCACCTTGGATTAGTGCTTTAATAAAAATAAATTATAAACCCCCAACAAGTTACAGCCCTCTAAACAATAGACTTGAGAACTAAAAGTCTTGTACACTCTCTGAAGTTACAGTTTCTTGGAATGGCTGATGAGATAAAATTCTTCCCACTTGAAGCATTAATCATATACCATATTTACTCAAATATAATGCGCCATCGAATATAATGTGCATCCTATAATTATAATCAAAATACTGCATTCACTCAATTCTAATTAACATTGAATCTAATGCGCACCTTGATTTTAGAGACTGAATTTGGCTGAAAACAAGTGAGTGTTATATTTGAGTAAATACAGTATTTCAGGATGGGTTAAACATGGGTTCATACTATGCATCCTTTGAACAAGGCTGCATGCCAATTAGAGACAAAATTAAAAATGCTAAAAATGTACTTGACAGTGACCCAGTTCCAGCATGGAGAATCAATTTGTTTGCCAGCATGACAGCCCAAAATCATTGAGGAGGGAAAAATAATATTAAAGATTCCTTATCAGAAGAGGAGGTGTGCTAAGGTAATGGAAATTGCTACATATCTGATTTCAAAAAGTATATTTTTACACATCTAGTATTCTACCTTGTATTTAACCTTAGACTTTAAGAACAGTGCAAAGCAGTTGTTTCCTTTAAGAGATTATGGGCGCAATCCTAAGAAATTTAGGCCAGCCTAACTCACCTGGCCTATCCTTCCATGATAGTGTAAGGAGATAGGCATCTGACTATTCATTGGCCTCACTCCCCTAGGAGTGGGGCAGAAGTATCTTATTGCACTTTTGTGACACTCCCAGGTCAGCACAGGACTTATGCCAAGGCTTTGGCCTGCCTAAGTGGAGATAGGATTGCAGCCACATATTTCCAGTAAAAATTCTACTCATGTAAGAGGATCAGGGCACCTGCCTATGAAAAATTTATTTCAGTTCTCATCCACTTTTTCAATGTTATGGTTCCCAGAGCAACAGGCAGAAAAAATGTCCATAAAACCAGTACCCTATAAAATACATTCAAGCCAAGAAGTGATGTTATAAAAAGGAAGAGATTATCTAAAACAGCGGTTCCCAAACTGGTGGGTCATGACCCACAAGGGGATCCAGAAATGACCAATTCCCTTTCAGGAATGGGTCCACAAAGGCACTGTAATGATTGTAGTGCTGCAAGGACCTAGGGACATCCTAACATACCTGGGACATCTTGTAGCCTCCTGGAGGTCCTGGATACCTCTGAGAATCTCTGATGACTGCAGTGAGCTCTGATCTGCTATTGAACCTCACTTCCAGTCAGTGGTGGGCTCTAGCAGGTTCGCACCTACTCTATAGAACCGGTTGTTAACAAGAGATAGTACATATAAAGTTTAAAAATAGCCATTTAAAAGTGGCTGCCAGATGGACAGAGAACCGGTTCTTAATTTTTTTGATGCCCATCACTGCTTCCAGTTTGCATGATTGCAAAACCAAAGCGAGATCTCATGCATTGCTATTTGCCATCCAAAACCCTCGAGGAGATTGGAGGATGCCCCAGGTTTGTTAGGATAGGTTTGCACCAATCAAGTTAGGCTGATGCAGGGTTTTCATGGCGAGGAGGGTGGAAAGGAGGCATTCCAGGGCAGAGAGAGAGAGAGGGAGGGAATTGTTGGGTGCTTGGATGGGCTGTTCCAGGATTCAGCACTTGTCCTAGAACCAAACCCTAGTCTTGGTTGATCTAAAGCAGCTCTGGGTTCCTTGGAGCTGTGCCAAGAATCTGAGTAGCCTTATTGGGGCTAATGTAGTGTTACCCCCGTGTAAGGAGAATGAACTTTAAGCAGACCAACCCTTTTCTGGATGTGGGGCAGGCCAGCCAGCCTGGTCCAGGGCAAGTCAAGATTGGGCTGTGAATCACATTGACCCTCCACCTCTTTATCAGCTGATGGGACACACATACGTTTGTGCTGTCATCTTCTAGTAATCTTTGTCCTGAAACAGAAGGGACAACAGAGCACAGAAACAATGGCCTGTATAAATCTCTTTAAAATGGCACAAAATACTGGAGGCTTAAGCAAGACTGGCAAATGCTAAATGGCACCTTCACCGAGCTCTCTCCGCAAAGAAAACGGAAGATTGTTGCTATTGTGTGTCATCACCTGTCCTCCCAGTTGCCCACGATTTGCATAAATGCAGGTAGTCTTCAAATAACATGGTGGTATCTGAATTTTCCACCTGTTCTCACTTTTTTTGTCCACATGCCACTTAGGGTGTTTCTGAATGGTTTTCTCATCTTTAATTTAGTGAACATCTGCTATCTTTTGGCTGTGGTTCTTAAGTAACTTTCTGGGCTCTCTCTTCCTAAGTGATTTGAGGGATATAGCTCTTATCATGAAAAATTATAGCTTAAGTGCCCAATATGTTACCCATTTGTCCTTGGATTCCCTTCTCCCCAAGCACATAAGTAATTCTATTAATCTGAATACTGTGGTAAGTAAAGAAATGTAAATTTCTTCATGCCCCCATTTTGTTTTAATCAGGTCTCGTTAATTAGATTTGTGAAAGGATTCATAATGCATACACCAGTAAAACAATGCAAGCAGCAGAACAAACCCTCTTCACTCATTTCCTCCCCATTTGGTTCAAAGCCCTGCTAAATATAGTTTTACAACACAACCTGAATTTGTACTGGAACAAGCAGGCTGGCCAAGTGCTGCACAGCATCCACTCTGGGACATCAACTAAATTTGAGTGTTGGGAGAGTTCGCCCAAAGAAAATATTTCCTTATCCAGTGTGTAATTACTCTGTGGAACTCCTTGCCATTGGATGTGGTGGTTAAAGGGGTTTGGACAAATTACTGGAGGAAAAGTCCATCACATGTTACCAGCCGTGATGCATGATATTCAGTCTTTTAATTTTAGCAGTAGTGCATCAGGTTGCAGGACTTAAGATGGCCTTGTGTGCTCCCTGAGGTATCTGGTGGGCCACTTGAGATACAGTAATTTGGACTAGATGGACCTTTGGCCTGATCCAATTGGGCTGTTATGTTTTTATGTGGATAGGACAGAAGATATAATTTTACCCAGTAAAGCTGGGTGCCAGTTTCTGGTCCATTAACATTACTCCCATAAGGGCTTCAAAACAATCCACATCACAGCCTACTATCAAAATCGTGAGTCATGGTAGTTGGAATGACAAATGATCCTGTTTATGTAGCTTCACTTTATGATGAATGGAGTTAAACAATGATATACTATATTCATAAAGACCAAGAACGGTCTTTTTAGTAATATTTTTATTGGTATTTTTATCTGCTAATGATAATTCAAGGTGACTTACACCACAGGGATTGGCGGAATTGATATATGCTGTAATAATAATTCCTAGTCCTATTGTATTATTAAAAATATTCCTGCGTCATGATCAAGGGACATGAGAAGGGGTCAAAGATTAATGCACAAAGTAGCAACTTCTGGAAACGTGGGCAGGCAGAAGAAAGGAATAATGCATTACGAACTGCCATTGCTTTTGTATAGTAGATTTTTAAACTAAACTTCAGAAGAACCAATTTTCCAGTGCACCCTAGAATCATATTTAATAATCCTTTCATGTCACTCCTTCAGTATAATATCTGTTGCTAGTGACATTTATAATTTCATAGAGACAGACACGAATGACCTCCTGGTGACTCACATTTAAATGACAAGTATCTAAAAAGATGTTACCATAAGTCTGGGCCTCTATAGTGCAACGATAAGATTTTTATTTTTTAATAATTCAAAACAGGTGCAACATTTGCTTGGCAAGGTGAATATTGTTGTGACTTTGGGATGGTAATGTACTGTAGAACCCTGTGCTATGTGCCATGACCTCCCCTCCCATCTGTAGTGGTGAAGCATTTTTGAACACCTTTGTTCAGGCTCTTTTGACCTCCCTCCCAGGTAATGATGTCGGTGCAATAGATATTCTCTTTAGCAGCCCTTTAGATCACCTCCTCTCCCATTAACCAAGCATGTTTGCAGTCTTCCTCGTTTTGTTAGAGCCAAAGGAATTGTTACATGAACATGTATGTTGATCTCTGTTTCTCAAAGTGAAATGGCATGCATAGGAGGGAGGGGGCAAAATGCAGTGAAATTGTGGTGGGGTTATGGACCTTTAATATTTCAACTATGTTGTGGCTCAGAATATAGTTGCGTCTATTTATCTACAGTATTTATATACCGCTTTTCAACTAAAAAGTTCACAAAGCGGTTTACAAAGAAAATGGAAAAATAATAATAGCTAATTAAAAGCTAATGGGTCCCTGTCCCAAAAGGGCTCACAATCTAAAATGCAAAGAAAGAACACCAGCAGAAGCCACTTGAATAAACATTGCTGGGGTGTGTAGGGCCAGTTACTCTCCCCCTGCTAAATAAAAGAGGAGCACCCACTTGAAAGAGTGCCTCTTGCTCAGTTAGCAGGGGTAACTCTGCTAACTCTTTACCATAGGGGAAAAAAATAATTCTGTTGGTAACCAATTTTAAATTGTGTGTGTGTTGGGGGAACAGTCAGAAACACGAGGGCAAAGAATGCAATGCATCCAGGGACAACAATTGCGTCTGTCCCACTGTCTTGCCTTCATGTTATTCTAGAGAGTGCATTTTGAACCATCTCATGTTTCCCTGAATAATATTAGTGCATGGGTAACTGAGGCTAAATTGTGGACCCTTTTCAAATAGGGCTGAAGTGTGCTGGTGCCAATGCCAGGTCAGTGAGGGTCCTGGAACTAAACCCTACATTAGACCTTCTCAGTAGGCTGTGGGTGGCACAAGAGGTTAAGACACTGTGCCTGTTAACCAGAAGGCCAGGGTTTGAGACCTGGTTCCCCACAAGACAGGGTGAGTTCCTGTCCTTAGCCCAGCTCTGTGTTGCACCTGGAACCAATCGTATTGGCTCTGCTGTTCCATTGGACTATTTCAGTGGCGTGGAGAGGGGGGATTTGCTGCTTGGATAACAGCCTATCCTCCATATCAATCTACCCAGGCCTTCATGCTTCACATGCAGCATCGAGCACAATACCATAGTCTTTAAAGACTGAAGGGTGCCAAGTTTTAGTTTATTGAGCACCACCATGGCCACAGGTCCTGAAATCTCAAAAGGTAACCCATCTAATGCCATAGGCCCTCAGCAAGTGCTTGGTGTGATTGCCCTCTGATGCCAACTCTGCATTGGGCAAATCACTGCCATCACCTTAATTTCTGGGCAAGAGACACTGCTCAGGAAAATGGCAGCCTCTCCATGCATGGAATATTGTTTATTCAGGCAGGTCTTTTTTTGTGGGTTGGGGTTCTTTCACCATTCCCCTCCCTAAATCTGAGTTCAGCTTCAATGAGCCTTTCATTCAAATAATAAGTCAATGATATACCAATGTCTAGTTTAATAAATGTAGCCTGCCATTAAATAAATAATGCGTAGCTGGCAGACTGATCACTATTCCTTGTAGGATCTTAGAAAAACATTTGTAACCTGTATTGGCATAACCAGTGCATTAATATGTGCCACAGCTAATTACTGTTGTATTTCAAACTAATGCAAAGATTAGTTTGCATTAATTTGTGTATCATGTTCTAAATCTGATTTTCCTGATGGAGTATGACTTGGGCAAATGATTTTGCGGTGGGATTTTCAACAAACTGCAATGGAGCTTCAAAATGGAAACCTTTTATCAAGCCATTATGCTTCATTCGGTTTAGATAATTGAAAGGTTAAATAATGATTAACTTCTAATGTGATACAATGTAAAATTACTTAGCGTGTTCCAGGCTGTGCCCAATAATCTAGTCCAAGTCTAAACGCTCCTGCAACAACAGCGATAAATCTTCTTGGTGTTCCACTTGCAGCTCTTTGATGGTAGGACAAGCATGCCAGTATGTTCTTGAGAACATGTGTATTTTAGGGTACTAGTATCGGTGAAATAATACTTCTTCAGAAGGTCAACAATTTAAAGGAATACATTATTTAAGCCTGTGGTTTTTTAAAATTACTGTTCTATTGTGTAAATTTGAGATATTACCATTTGGTGTATTTTATTGTTATGGCCCATGGTGGGAATGATTTTTATGATGGAATGGCAGGAAATAAGTAAGTAAATACATAAATAAATACTTAAATAAAGCATTTTTGCTCTGTTCATCACACAATAGTGTGGAAATAACAATGAAAATATTGCTTTTATAATCACATTCAGTTCTTTAAAGTTTCCAACAGAACTGAAATTTTTTTGGAGTATCATCTGGTAATTCTGATTTTTCAGGATACATTGAGGATATAAATTATTCAGCTATGAATTTTCATAGATTTCTACTTGTATCTATGTAAATGTCTTTGGAGACAATGATTAAGCTGAGGGAAGCTGTTATTAAGGTCGATATAAATGTGCCCCCATCCATCATGACTCCAGATGGGCAGGGCAAGAATGGGCTTAATTTTTGTATAGATCAAAATTCTGAGTGGCAGATCAAGCAATCAGAAGCATAAACCCATCATTAACGTGTCTCTTAATGAGGTTATTATTAAGGCTGTCCATTTCCCCTGATCATTATGGATCTCAGTGAAATCCTTTCAGTGTTGTTAGGTTTTTTGGTGCTTTATATTTAATTAGGAAGCACCTGCATTTGGGATAATGGCTCACACAGCCTGCAAATTAATCTATGTTAATAAGTCACACTCATTTTGTATAAGCACAAGTAGAAAAGGAGAGTGAACGAGACCTGGCATTAATTTGGTCAGTTACAGATATAATTAAAAGTTACACTTTTTTGTGGTTAGGATCCAGTGTGTAATATTATTCACAGTGGCACTGATAGAGTGGTTGCAATGGGTGATGTGGATATAGGAGCAAGAACAATGAAACTGTTTGAATCTTGAAATTTTTGAATAATACTACCATGTTATATATCATTCAATGTGTAATTTGATGCAGAATGTAACAAAACAAATCAAGCTGAAATATCTCTATTAAAGCATATCTTTATTAATATCTCTATCAAAACATTAAAGCAAAAAAAATGCAGGGAGAAGCTCCATCATCAAGGGACACTTGATGCAAACCCTAGTGATGCCATACCCTACAATCCAGAGTAACTATAATCTATTAACATTTAAGACGTGCCAATGATATGTTTTACTTTCTTTCCTTGCCTTTGAAACATGGAGCCATGTACCCTTAGCACAGTCACACAAATGATGTGGTGGTGCTCACAAAATTGGTTTGTGTAGAAGTGATATGTGGAAAAATGGATTAAAAAAATAAGATTAAAAAGAGCAAAATCCATAGCAGATACGGGTCCACACAGTTACGTCACCCTCTAGTGTTATCTTATGGAAAGTCATCTTAACTGCTCTGGAGCAAGGGACTTAATTTCACTTTAGGATTTAGGCCTTAGTCTTTCTTTTGATCCTGATGCTTCATAACTCAGTATTATTAGTAAGACTTGGACTGCAATCCTAAACTGCAGTTCAGCTGGCATAACTCCCAGCATAAGTCTTGTGCTGATCTAAAGGTGACACAAAAGTGCAGACATGCACTGGCCTCCCAACACTCCCATAGAGGAGATGGGGAGATGGTGTATTGTGCTGGCCTAAATTAGTTAGGATTGTGCCCATCATTACATTTATTCTTGTGGGGGACAGTAACAGAATGAAGAATATCGGGGTGATAGGACCATTTTTTGTGGCTATTTGTAGCCACTATAAGGAGTGATTATAGTGATTGCTATAATTTCAAGACACTTCTTTGTAGGAAACATGGAGGTACTGAACTTGCAGACAATTCCTGGGGGAAGCAGTGCTGAGCAGCACATAAAACTGGGAGCTTAGCCAGAACATTTCAGAGAAACTGCGAAGAATGTTTTTGGAGAAACTGCCTCTCACAATAAAGCGTTACACTGACTTATTAACTGGTGTGGCCTTCATGTAATTGAACCCACCACATTCCTTCACGTTGCCATCCTTCTCCCTCTCAGCATAATTCCAACTGGAGATCATATAATAAGCAATTCTGTGTGTAGCGCCTCAACTTTGGCTCTGTAGCTTTGAACTGAGGGTGAATGAATGCGAATCCATGTGTACAAGCAGTGGTGACCCTTCGTTTTGCATTGAATTGTCAGGGAAGTTTCTTTGCTACTCACAGTGTAGAACAGGAATTGTGCTGGAACTTACGTTGGCCTAACTAGGGGTTTGGATCGCAGCCCCGTAACCATAACTCAAATTGAACCAAATTGGGGCAGTTAGCAATACTTCTACAGGTCTCATTTAGCAGTATCTCATTTAAAAGTTTAGGGAACACTGACATGGGTTTTCAGAAAGCACGAGAGTCAGCTTTTCAAAAGTTTATAAAAGATATAGAGATAGCAAATAGGAGGAACGGTCCAGAGATTAAGTTGCCTTCCTGCTGAAGAAAGCTAAATGGGAGCAGCTCAATTTAATCTGGGAGACCGGAATGAGACTGGAAATCACTGACAAGTTGTGATAACCCTCCTTGTGTGAGAGAGAAGTCACTGACATACCGCAGTGTGAGGCAAGAATAAAATGCTGAGAAATCATTTTTAGAAGAGTGATAACAACAGCGTAATTTGTCGCTATCTGCCAAAGCGTGGAGGCACAGGCTGCGTCACCGGAGAACTCACCACACCCTGGAAAGCGAAAATTTGGAGACTGAAAGGTTTTAGATATGAATAGAAAACCAAAACGCTTCTCAAATTTAGGATAGCCGGCTTATATAAACTGCCTTGAATAAAATAGGAGGAAGAAATAAAAATAAATTCAAATTATTTATACAGAAATCAAATTATTTATACCAAAATAAAAATAAAATCCAGCAGGAAGTGAAAGTCAAATTTATTTTAAGTTTTTTTTATTTAGCTTACGAGATTAATTGCAAATTAAAATCATCACACAGCGTTATTGTTTTTTGTTATGCAGACCCCCTAGTGTTCCTATCAGTGTTGCAGCAAAGACATCTGACGCTGTAAAATTATGAGATAAATGCTCATATAAATGTTTTCAATTGTGCTTGGATATTCTCCCAGCCATACATACTACCTAGATATAATAGCTGGACTAATCAGCACTGAAGTTTCCTTGAGCATCCCTGGGAAATTCGCTGTCTGTGAGCCTAAATGAGTTGGCCTCCCTGGCCTGCAGAACAGTTCTGGTAGGTGGTGCTGTCCTGATACGCTCCATAGGTTTGCCGCCTGGGACTTTCCCCCCTTCCCCAAGATTGCCTTTGAAATGTCTAGTGCATCCCTAGATC
Organism: Cryptoblepharus egeriae; assembly: GCA_030015325.1. Taxonomy (NCBI): domain Eukaryota; kingdom Metazoa; phylum Chordata; class Lepidosauria; order Squamata; family Scincidae; genus Cryptoblepharus; species Cryptoblepharus egeriae. The sequence continues at coordinate 53,008,623 of JAREYC010000007.1, read as the reverse complement.
AAAGAAACCTTCAATATGATGAAAGTCTTACTGCAGATTGGGGATGCCACAGAGATATGCAAGACCTCACTGCACATATGCGCATGTCTCATTGGTTTGTACCAAATAAACTTCTTGTAACTGGATTCAGAAGTTCTACCCATGGCCTTTCATTCTGAATACTTCTCTTTTATAATCTTTTGGGATAACTGGGTATAAGGCATCTACTTCACTTTTATTAAATTAGACCAGATGATCAATATCCTTCTTCCAGCTGCACAACACTGTCATTTTATCTAAACACTTTTCATTTTTTCTCCCCAATATTTTAAGAGGAGGTTTTATCTTTAAGGAGATATTTCCTTAAGAACCAAGTTTAAGCTCAACATATATTATTTCCCAACATCTGCTGGAATTTTTTAAAACCTAAATTAATATTAATGAGAAGGGAAAAATCAATAAAGTTTGACCTGCAAAAATTAATTAGTAATACGTCACCAGCATGTCTGCTTAGATTATTTCAATTAATCAACGAGCCTGAAGGGGGAAGATAATCTATACAAAGATGCTTCATTTGTTTTAATGTAGCTGATCTATAAAATCAGTTGTATGCCTGTTGTAAAGAGTGCATGAAAAAAGAACAGCTTTATTGTGTCGGAATCGTGTTTCTATTTGCCTTATGTTACTTTTGCTATTAACGGTAAAATGCATGAAATGTAAAACTTGTTAGAAAGTAAAACTTGTTTCTAGACTGGTACCAAGGAAAGTTGTATTCCAGTAGAAAATAAGCGTTTTGTTTTGTTTTTTCAATCTAGCAGACTGCATACGGAGCAGCTGAAGTTGTCACTGTACAGTTCAATGCTAAGGTCACACCTGGACTATTTCATCCTGGTTGCCACATCTCACAAAAAGAGATAGTGGAAATAGAAAAGGTTCAAAAGAAAGTGACCAAAATGATTACTGGGTACCAATATATAAATGTATCCAATATGCAATTAATCTGTGGAACTCTTTACCACAGGATGTGGTGATTGGCCTAAGCAGGCCTCTGTCAGTCTTGGAAGACTATGGTATCGTGCTCGGTGCTGCATACACTGCATGCGAAGCACGAAAGCCTGGGTTGGATTGTTATGGAGAATAGGCTGTTACCCAAGCAGAAATCCCTCCTCTCCATGCCACTGAATTAGTCCAATGGAAAGGCAGAGCCAATACGATTGGATCCAGCTGGCGTCGCAGAGCTGGGCTAAGGACAGGAGCTCACCCTGTCTTGTGGGGCCGACCTGGGTCTCGAACCCTGGCTTGCTGGTTAACAGGCACAGTGTCTTAACCGCTTGTGCCTTTTTAGAAGGGGCAATTTAAATTTAAAAATGTAAAAATGTAAAATGTAAAAATTTTAATTTCATGGGGAAAGATTCATCACAGATTACAGCCATGGTGACTATGTAGAAACAATCTACCCCATAATGCCAGATTCAAGGGATTAGCACCAAAACACAGGTGTCTTGTCCTGCGTGCAGCCTGTGGCATCTGGTGTGCCACTTTGAGATACAGGAGGCTGGACTAGATGAGCCTTTGGCTTGATCCAGTTGGAGTGTTCTTATGTAGGTTGTGCATGAGTAACCCTTTTAAAAAGCAGACAATCCATTATTTTTGGGGGAAGAAGGGAGAGGACCAAGGGATTGAATTTTCCCCATGAGGGCTGGATTAAATTCTAGATAACATCACAACACCTTGGCCTATCTTGAAGCACAAAAAGGAATAAAGAAGAGCAGAAATGCCCTAAACTGCCCCAAATTTTTTTATTGTCACTCTTCTCAACTGGCACTGGGTCAGCGCCAGATCTCTTTTACAAGGAGGGTGCAGTAAACATGCTTTATGGCACATTTACAACACCCGGTGCTGGAGCTTAGTGCAAGTGCTTACAGCTTTCAAGCAATAGAGATTAAATCCTATCCAGCCTTCCAGCATTGATGCAGCTGTGCACATGGGACATGCCAATCCTGTAGTGGGGGAAGTCGCTGAGGTCTCCTCGAGGTAAGAGAACAGCATTGAAGTTAAAGCAATGCTGGAAAGGAGTGAGCTCTACGATCTATAAGGACCTAAATGAATAATGTTAGCATCTCAAATTTTTCATATCTTTAGGATTAAGAATGCAGAAGCAAAGTAAATGCAGTTCCTTCCCTGATCCCACATAATTCACTGGCTATTGGGAAAAATGACGATACAATCAGCAAGCAAGTTAGAAAATGGAAAAAGTGATGATTTCTTGATGGCCCAGTCCTAACCTTGGCCAGTCAGTGGTTGGGATACAGCCTCTGCTGCATCCCATAAACTGGCTAGTACCATGGTGCAACAAGTGGTAGGTAACCAAATTCTTTCCTTCAAATTTTGGATGCAATCCTATGCATGTCTACTCAGAAGTAAGTCCCAATCTGTTCTATGGGATTTAGGCCTATATCCTAAAGTGAAGCCAGTTGACAGCAAATTCTCACTTCTGAAACTCAACAGGCACCATGAATGCTAACTTTGGCCATGAGTACAAAATGAGATTGACATCCCTGCTCTACTAAGTAAAAGGATACAAAACAAAGAAAATACGTTAAAAATAAGGAAAAAGGAGTGTTTTCATTATGTAGTGCTATGCAACAAATATATCCATTTGTATCATATGTAAGAAATATTATTTGTGAAAATCTGCTGCCTAGCCCAAGGGCAGAGAGAGAAAAAGTTTTCAAGGTGATTGTATCTGAAAAGCAATGTTGCCGTTTGCCAAGATTAGGGAAGAAAATGTTTAGCTATTTCTGAGATGTAGTTTCTTGGTAAGCTTAATTCCTTAGCTTGGTAAGCTTGACACACATTTTTCTACCTATCACTAAACAAAGAAATGTGGAAGAAGTTTCAATTTCAAATCACTGGATGATAGTTACGGTACTTTGAGTTTGTCATCACATAATTTCCCAAATGACAGTAGGCACAGATGACATCAAAACAGCCATCTAGGAAGCAGTGTGATTGAACACCTATCATGGAGGGGGTGCTGAGAACCTTCACAACAAACAGCATAAAAATAAAATAACCCAAATGTCAATAACAAACAGAAGCTGACCAGAAATTCCATGGTCCACGTCAGAAGATGAAGAGTTCTGTGCTATGATGTGACCCAAATCCACACCACAAAAAAGTGCACACTGTGGGAGGGAAATATTTTTACATACCTGAGTGTAAGCATGCAGACCAACTATCCCTACAATCGTGTGTGTGTGTGTGTATTTCAAGCAGCCAAGCCACTCTTCCCCATGGAACAGCACACTAAATGTAACTCCCTTACCAAGGATATGCAGATTGAGAATCCCTAATTGAAAATCCCAAATATTCCAAAATCCCAAAAGATCACAGATTGTTAACAGAGATTGCAGAGATAGCTGTCTGGTGGTTCAGTATACACAAACTTTGTTTCATGCACAAAATTATTTTTAAAATTGTGTTTTATGTGGTATACAGTGTCTGTAAAATGTCAATGAATTTTGGGTTTAGGCTTGGTCCCACCCCCAATATATTCCAAAACTGGCCACTCCAAAAAATCAGGAACATTTTTTGTTCCAAGGATTTGGGGTAAAAATACTAAACATATACCAGGGAGCTGCTACACCACTCTTCCTCTATCTTGGATTAAAAAATAAGGAGGGCTATGAAATAAGACATGAAATGTGGAGAAAGGCAAGTGGTGGTCTAGAGAGCATCTTTAATCTGCCATTCTCCTCTGCCTTTTCAAATCCTAAGAGTAGGAGGAGGAATGGCGGTAAGAGAGGATACCCTGTACCATCTGTGGTAACTACTTCAACCTGAATTTCACTGCAAAAAATAAGTGTGTTAAACCTATCAGTAATGAAACCTCTCACTCCAAGAATGCAAGATAGAAACAGAGAGTAGCTAGATTAATGAAAAAAATAATTATGGACGCTATTCTTCTGCACATGCTCCCCAACCCACCTGTTCTGTGATTCTAAATTTGGTTGAAAGCATGTAGAAATTAATAATGAGTCAATTTACATTTCAATTGAATCATTTTCTTTCTTGCTACTGTTAACTGTTCCTGTTTTATTTTATTCACAGCAAATAAAATCCTGCTAGAATCATGGGCCTCTTCCTCCTCTTTCTCCCAGCCCTTAATGTTAATTTGAATAGTCTATTTTCATTATTTATTCATTTATTTTGCTGCTGCATTACATTTGCATCCAGAATATTTCAACTGACTTCCAAGCTGTAAAAAATTCTTACATTATCTTTATTGTCTATTTACATTAATGCCTTAACTTGTGTGTGAGGGTGTCCACATCTTTTGGCCAATGTTCCATGTCAATCAAGCAGACTAAGGAGAGGAAACGATATAACCATCAAAATTTCAGCTACAACTGAGTAAAATATGGGAAAATGAGATGCTGGAGAGGGGTATGGATTTTAATGTTGTTATATTGTACCTCCGCATTCCACAAGGTAACTAGTAATCTTAGAACAGCTGTTCACCCAACCATTATTTTTAATTCCAGAGTTGATGGCACCACAAAGAGGAGCTGTATCTGACAGCCTTAGCTAAACACTGCTAGAAGTTTGTGCTACACTTGTGTGGGTCATGACACCAGTGGAGTCCACAAAGCTTCCTGTGGGGAACCATGGCAAATTCACTCTCACTTATTTCACAATGGCTGGAGAAGCCTGTGGAGTGACACCAGTAAACTCACAATTAGCATGACCTAGAAGGGACAAACCCCATCACCATAGCACTGCAAGCAAAGCTGAAGGCAGTTGACGATGTACAACATGGCATGTTCAGGGATGGACCATGAGCATCAAGCCTGGCCATAGCCACCTTCTGTGACCCCTAATGTTGGGTGGCACTGGTTGTGGTGTAGAACTGAGCAGATGACGAGATGATTTGGGTGCCACAAGGTTCCATTCTATCCCCCATGATTTTCAATATCTATATGAAGCCGCTGAGAGAGGTCATCCAGAGGTTTGGAGTAGAGTGCCATCAGTATACTGATGACACCCAGCTCTATCTCACCTTTCCTCCTGATTCTGAGGAGGCAGTTGAAGTCTTGAATCACTGATGGGAGGCTTAGGAAGCTGGATGAGGGCAAACAAGCTGAAATTAAATTCTGATAAGACAGAGGTTCTCCTGGTCCGGAAGTCCTTGACTCTGGCCTGCGACCATCGGCCTGCTCTCAACAGGGTTGCACTCCCTCTGAAGGAGAAGGTCCAAATACAGATTCTCAAATCCATCAGTTCTGTGGACAGAAGGAAGTGCTAGCTCATCATGAGGCTAATGAAAGTGGTAGCCTTAAGCACCGTCCACTTACCTGGTGGATTAGGGACTGTAGCACTGTGCAAAAGTGAAAACCATTGAAAAGTGGAACCCAGACAGCCAAAACACATAACAAATCACAGTAAAATGAACACACGCATGTATGGGCAATGAATATCTTGTGTATTTGAATGATGGTTATTTACTGAAGAAAGTCATAAGGAAATGCCAAAAACAGTTTGATCACCATGTCATGTGCAAATCAACAGCAGAGAAGACAATTTTAGCCTTTAGACCTGCAGAGAAAGGTAGAAACAGTGAAGCATGTGTTGAATGAATGAGTTCTGGGTATAACTGAGAGATATTGAAAGAGTGGAACCATCAGAAAACGGCCTGTCAGAAAGTTGAGAGATGCCTGAAGTTTGGTGATAATGCATGATAATTAATCTCTTAATTGCGTCTACTTCTCTTCTACTATTCACTGGATTGGAAACGCACATGGGGCAAAGAGAAAGAATATGGATAGGAAGAGAAATGTTGAACTAGAATATTCGAGAGTGGAAGGAGCAAAGACTGATGCATCACTGGATAAACAGGACAGCATTAGTTTACATGTACATGGTCACAATTCATGGCCTGACCCTAATGGGCTGCTACACATGTTCCGCAAGTGCTAGCTGTTGCAAAGCCAGTGCTGGATGCATGCTGGCACACTGGTTGCAAGATCAGGGACTTTTGATGCACACTGACAGATGTCACAGGCCTGCTTGAGCAGGTAAGCCCAGTGCAGGTGGAGGGCAGAACGTGGCGAACATGGAGCATGACACTGGAGGAGGCCTGGGGGTGGGGGGCAGGGTCAGCAGTAGTAGTGCATACCAAATCCAAATCCTCTTCTCTTGCCTAATCTCCTGGCATCAAGCAGAGGCTCAACGAGCACCTGTCGGGGGTGCTCTAGGGGGATTTCCTGCTGCAGGCAGGGGGTTGGACTAGATGACCTACTAGGTCCCTTCCAACTCTATGATTCTATGATTCTATCAATTCATACTTGTGCCAGCTATAGAGCTGGCACATAACACAAGTTGATTTACAGTGGCTGCTTGGGGCCACTGTATCCCAAAGAGACCTCCTGCAACCAGTAATGTCTGCATTGCTACTGCTGCATTACCACCAAGATTGGGCTGTCAGTCTCTCATCAATTTATTTCTCATGAAGTTCTGTTCATTCCTTCTCCTTGTTTATGTCAGTAAAAGCCACCAGTTCCCATTTTCTATGGAATCATATTGGCTTTGTTCCTTTGATGATAGCATTAACAAGGAAAAATTGTTTATCTGGGCTTCTTACATTTCTGCATTTGTTTACAGATTCTGTAAGATCTATAAACATCTGTATGACACCACATGACCTCTGTCCAAAGAAATATTGTAAGCAGCGGATCAGCTGTCACTATATTCCTCAATAAAATAGGTACCAGAAATGATGCTTCATTCAAATGATTTTGTTCACTGTCTGTTAACCAGATGAAGTGTCATTTTAGGTATTTGGCTTCGGAAAGCGTTCATTCAGCATGGCTGTCTACCCCCATCTAGTGCCAGAAAACATATATACGGTAAGCTTTCAGGCACTTGTGTCAAGGATTGATGAACAAATCAACCTGGATCATTTGCAGAATATTCCCCAGAGTGCACATTAGGGCTGTATTCTCGGGAGCCCTGAGCATTCCTTGAAAATTGATCAGAGGTTCTGCCATGAGAAGCATACAAAATTCCCCCAAAGTTGGTTTGCATGCCAGTGCCAATTTTTCTTAAATAAGACATAGAGAGATATACCAAGTCTATTCTAGGGCATGTTCTCAGTTCATGCAAGGTGATAATGATGCCCCACAGGGTGGACCAGCACTTTAGATCAACTTATTATGCATCAATACCAGATCTACCCATCTACCTAATACCTACCTACCTACCTACCTACCTAGGCTTCACTAGGGTTTGTGTCACCCAGAGCAGGAGGCCAGCGTGTCACCCCCCATACATTGGGCGGGGCAACAACATGAATGGTGGGCATGATTATGTGCCATTGCCCCACCTTCACTGGTTTTTTAGCCTTACATTTTAATAGAATAAAGATATTTCAAAGTGGTTTGTTTCACTGCATTCTGTTGTAAATTACACATTCAAAGGTGTATAACATGATGGGATTATTTCTACAAACCATAATTTTAGCCATTTAGGTCAGAAGGGCTGCCACCCCCTTCAAGGGTCCCCCCTTTCTAATGCCCTAGTAATGTCCCTGATCAGGACCATTTTAAAAGTCTTGTAATCTCTGGGATTGATCTTCCACTCCAGCCAAGGCATGCTTGCTTGCTCGCCAGTAAACACACCTGTGCAGTTCACATCCATTTTCAATGAATTTCAATTCTGGTGTCCTTAGTTTCCTCTCAGCCTGCCCTTTCCAATGAACAATGGCATGTTTGCCTACACGCAAGTAAAGCTGCAATATGGGCCACTTTCACTTTCCATAGAGTTCAATGCATATTTTAGTTTTTTAAGGTTTGGGGGCCATTATATTTGATAGGAAGATGCTATTTCAAAATGGACTTTTGCATTGGATTCTGTTCTTCAATACAAATCCAACAATATAGGACATGATGGGGTTTGATGCACCATCAGAAAGTTGCAATTTTTAGGTCCCTGAGGGCACATCAACACCTTGGGCGCATCACCCGGTGTGAACTGCACAACCTGTTTGCAGTGGGAGATGCTTAAATGTTTACTTATATCTACATCTTGTTTTCTTCTATCATGGTACTCAAGGTGGAATATATGAGGTTCTCAAGCGGTCAGCATTATGGCACTGACCAGAGCTAGACACACTTAGATTCAGCAAGGTACTTGAATTACATACGCTCAAGTCATTTGGTCCTAGGACCTAATGAGCACAGATAGACTTTACAGGATTTTTTTCCTAAAAGCAGGAAGGTATGCTCTGGTACAATTTCATAGTCACTCATTTTGGTGTCTCTTGGGGTCAGATCAGGACATTCATACCATAAAAGAGGAAATCTCAAAATGTGAAATTTCAAACTGAAATGAAACCTTGATCCACTAAGAGCACAATACTAACCATGTCTACTCAAAAGTAAGCCCCATTGTGTTCAATGGGTCTTACGCCCAAGAAAGTGTTTTTAGGATTGCAGCCTAAGAGTTTCCAAGAGGCAGTAAGGGCAGAATATATGTAGCCCAATTCTAAACCCCCGCACTGCTGTGAGGTACAGCAATGCCAAAAGTGCCACCACATATCCTGTTGGACCAGGGCAACCACTGGTGTCTCCTTGGGGTAAAGGAATTCCACCGGTAGCTAGTAGAAATGGGTTGGGGCAATATGAGTTTCTCTGGTCATAATGGGTCTCTTCCAGTCTAAGGGTGAAATCCAGAGTAACTAGAGGGAGTCCTTGCTCCGGAGTAAGAACAAGTTACTCTGGATTGCATTATGAATTTCCCATAGGTTTTCATTAGGTGGTGCAGTAACTACAGGTGCATGTAATGTATCTTACGTGCTCCCATAGTTACTCTGGATTGTGCCCATATTCCACTGTTTAGCAGACACAGAACTGAGAAGGTGAATGGAAGGGGGCATATGATTGATATGATTCAGGACAGACTCTTCCACTGTCCCCACACTCCTCCTAGACCCAATCCACATAGGAACATAAGAAGAGTCTCCACTGGATCAGGCCAAAGGCCCATCTAGTCTCTTGGATCATACAAGTACAGCAGCCCTCCATATGCCTCAGGGAGCACACAGAGGATCTGCATCCAGTTCCCCCACCCCCCATCTGCATCAGGCATTTTGAGGTTGTCCACCTACACACACACACACACACATCATAGCTTATAACCCATGATGGTTTTTTCCGCTAGGAATTTGCCCAATCACTTCTTAAAGGCATTGAGGCTAGATGCCATCACTACATCCTGTGGCAGGGAGTTCCACAGACCAACTACATGCTGAGTAAAGAAATATTTTCTTTTGTCTATCCTAACCTTCCCAAAATTCAATTTTAGTTCACATCCTCATATTCAATCTTCACATGAGTCCACCAGTCCAATCGTTACATCAGTCCATCCAGTCAGTTCTGCCTTTCCCCACCTTCCCCCACCCTCCATTGCCAGTTGGCAGGAGCATTTACTGCAGTAGCACATTCCAGTGTCTTCCAGCAATAAGGTTCAATACTGACTGGTGCTGGCTTCTCTGCCAACATAGTATCTCCCTTTGGCAGGAAAGTACAGCAGATGACTTTTACAACACCCAGCATGAATAGTCATTACAAATCACAGTTTTAAAAACTGCTTTTCGACTGTTGTAGAGAGGCAGTCATGCAAGCAATCATTCTGTTCTTTAGCTGAGCTAGCCAAAGGCAGGGGTCCTTTGCATTTCTAATTGCTGGCTGCCTCTGTACAACAGTAAGAAAAGCTGTTTTGAAGGAAAACATTTTTAATGCTTTTGTTTAACACATTTTTGTCAACAGTAGGGAGTCCCAGAATCAGACCCCTGTAGCTATTTAGGCACAACCTTATTCCACTGGGAGAAGTGAAGGAACAAGGTTCCTGAAAGTGGGTCTTTAAATACTTTTTCCACTTTTTAATCCATTGATTTTTTTTAATCAATGGGAAATTCTGGAATGGAATCCTAGTGGATAACAATTATGAAGGAAGGACAACATTCTTGGTAAGAGGCAATATTTCATCATAGTGGTTTTCAAACTTTTTAGAATCCCTAGATGCCCTTTGACTGATTTCGAAATATCAAAGTTTGGATATGATCAGTGTCATGCCCCCCCCCCCCCATTGCAGTTTGTTTGACCCTTGATGCACATACCCTAATATGTCCTGTCAACTTTGCAAACCACCAAAAATGGGATCCTTACACACAAGTGGTTCCCAGACCCACAATTAGAAAACTGCTATTTCATCAAATTCAAGGTGCAAATGGAAAGTGGGTAGATAAAATGCAGTGCAGACGAATGTGCATTAGAAAACTCTAGAAAGTCATCAGAGTTCTCCCCATCATGTACTGCCATCCTGCAGTTAAATCCTGATCCTCCTAGTGTTCAAGAAACACAGATGGGATGCTGGGAGCTGTACGTATAATTGGAAATCCTGTCACTACTCATCCTGGCAGTGTCAGTTGTTTCCTCCTTGATTAACAAATGCCTAATTCTTACTCTGTGCCAATCCCTCCAAAAACAAATAGGACTGTGAATCAGAACCACAGCAGCAACCGATGAAAGAGAAGTTCATAGACGCCTAAACGAGGCATGTAATTTAGACATAATGCTAGCTGTCAGTCTTTTACAAGTAGCAGACAGTTGAGTGAGTGTTGGAAAAATATTAAGCACACATAACAACTTTTTTTCCCCAAAGAGACAGCAAGTGATGCTGTTCTTGCTACTAAATTTAGTAAATGTGCTAAAAATCAAGTCAACTACAAGGTGATTCAGGTATTGAAACACTGTGTTATGTCTTAAGTTGCAATCCTAACCAAGTCTACTCCAAAGTAAGCCCCATTGTGTTCAATGAGTCTTACTCCAAGGAAAGTGGCTTTAGGATTGCATATCCTTCTTCATGCTTAAGGGGATTTTCCTAGGCAGAATTAATGGCACAAGGTTTTTGCACACAGAAATCTGGAGTCCAGCCTTTGGCTTTGTGGATGGGCAACATTTTCTGCAATCATTATGTAAGATGTCATATGTAGCATTGTCAGTACTTTATTATTGTTCAGTTTTGTGCCTCAAGTACTTGTGCAACCACATGCAGAATAGTGCCAATTGTCATCTTCTTTCCAAATAACATCTGTTAAAGTGCCAAATAACATCTTATTATTCTCCTTGGGTAATGAGATGCTCCCCCATATGTTTAAATCCCAAACAAGATGACGTTATCTTGAAAGTGACATCACTTCCAGTTGTGACATCACTTTTGGGGGCAACATTTTGAGCTTTGCACCAGGCTTGCATGATCATTAGCTAGGGGCAAAATCCAGAGTAACTACGGGGACTCCTTGCTCCGGTGTAACAACAACTTACTCTGGATTCCAGTATGAATTTCCCATAGGTTTTCATTAGGTGGTGCAATAACTATGGGTGCACGTAAAGTCTCTTACATGCTCCCGTAGTTACCCTGGATTTGGGGATAAGCCACTGAGAGAGAGGGGGTGCAGTGAAAAACAGAATCCTAAACTCAGCCAAGTTTGTCACAGAAGTTGAAGAACTAAATGGAAAAGGGATTGAATGTGCAGCAACTGTCATTGCTGTGAACCATCAGCAGTCATCACAGAGAGGGATGATGCCAGTGGAATGATTAGGACTGCTGCAGTTGGATTAATAGCTGTAACAGCACCTCCCTCCCTTGCCTTCCTGCTCTGGATTCGAAAGCCATCAGGAGGAGCTACTGAAAGGAGAAAAGAGTTCTGATTTCAATAATCCCTTCAAATGCTGACAACGGATGATGAGGCCTTGTTGACTGCCGAGTGTGCAACTAATGAGACTGCATTAAAAAAATACAGAGCGTTCCCTCCAAAATCAATACTGCCTTGAGATGCTGTAGCAACTAGCCAGCCTGCTGGTCACATTTATTAGGCTTTAAAGCTTTGCTGTCATTAGAATGTGCAGCGAGTGCCTGAATGGGATGGCAGCGCGGAGACGATGGCATCGCCTCTTCACCTCTGTTAATGCCACTGTGCATGTCTATTTCTAATGGAGTTCCCAGTGGCTGTGCTGGAAATAAAGACATATCTAGAAGGTCCCAACTAATTTGTAGGTTCACAGCTAATTTGTAGGGGCTTCTTCTCCTAAGTAAACCTTGCGTACATCTTTTGCTTTTGTTTTCATCTTGCAAACAAGTGATGCAGTTTTTGCATTGAGAACCTCTTTGCTCTGCCGATATTCTTGCCATTACCATATTAATTCAAATCTAATGTGCCATCAAATCTAATGTGCAGCCCGATTTTAAGATTTAAAAAAATGTTTACTGATAATTGTAATGTGCAGCTGCAAAGCAGGTGCAAATTTAAATTTAATTGCATAAAATAATGAGTTTTATAACAATAATATCATAACAATGGATTTATTTAATTATTTTTTACCTAATTGCACTACTTTATACATCAATGGGTTTCTGAGTGCAATCCGAAGCATGTCTACTCAAAAGTAAGTCTCACTGAGTTCAATAGTACTTTTTCCAAGGAAAGTGTGGTTAGGATTGCAGCCTATGGGCACAATCCAGAGTAACTACAGGAGAACGTAAGAGACATTATGTGCACCCGTAGTTACTGTACCACCTAGTGAAAACCTATGAGAAATTCATATTGCAATCCAGAGTAACTTGTTCATACTCTGAGCAAGGACTCCCTGTAGTTACTCTGGATTTCACCCTGAGTTACATTTCTTATTACAATACAGTAAATTATTCAACAAAGTACTGATCCATACTCAGGGTTTTTTTCCTACGAATACTCAGTACCAGCACCATTTTCCACCTGCAAATTAATAATTAGTCATATGAAGACCTGTGGTGAGTACAGCACATTTTTCCCAGAAAAAAGCACTACCAATACTTAAAAAACATATTTAATATTAATATAATATAATAATATACTTTATTTACAGTATATCCTGCTTTTTTCCTGGGGTATTCAAGGCAGGGGACACAAGGCAGCTTGAATATAATGTGCCAAAGAATCTAATGAATACTCCGGTTTTTTAGACTATGGCTGCAATCCTAAACACACTTTCCTGGAAGTAAGACTCATTGAACACAAAGCAGCTTATTTCTGAGTAGACATGGTTAGGATTGTGCTCTATATTTGGCTGAAAAAGGTGCAGATTTTTGTTATTATGGTGTTACCCAAACTGTGAGGAATGTCTGATGTCCATGGAGCACTGAGAGTTTCAGGACACATTCTTTTGGTAAAAGTTTATGAATGGGAAGATGGGAAAGGGCTTCATCCTTCGTACACCTTCTGATTCTCCTTAAAATGGTCAAACCATTTTAATGAATGAGTCAAACCATTCATTAAAAAATCCATGAATAACAAGGTTATACCTGTAAACCTGATTGTGATTGCTCCGTGAGTTAGAAAAAAAAACATTACCAAAGTTCAGTACCTGGAACAACTTCTCTGACTCATTCCCATCCTCTACCCCAGCAGCCTACCTTCGAATTTCCAGGGTTTTGTAATTTGTTCCCAGCCCACAAAATGTTCCAGGATCCAGCTAAAGGATCACCGTCTGAAGTACTGGATGCTTATGCCATGACCGTACCACTCTTGAATTAACTTGTTGGTCTATAAGGAACTTTTAACAAATATCAGCACTTTTCATCAGAAGAGGAGCTCATGACTAGGGGTGAGCACAAGCAGTTACTAATAAAGTGGTTGACCTAGAGGGTAAAACACATTACTAGTAAGGACTTGTCTTTTACAAAACTGGAATAGAATATTCTTTCTTACAGAAATTATTCTTTTTTACAGAAATTTCTTATAGAAATTTGTGGCACTAGCACTGGAAATCTAGGATTAGGTCCTAACGTATCAGCTAAAGGTACACTCTTTTGCACCAATTTCTATGCTGCCTTGGAATATGTTTTATTTTTATTTCTAGGAAAAGTATTGTTGGACAAACATACTCATCACCACAGATACTTGATACTGATACTTGATACTATACTTGACACAGGACTTTCCATGGCTTTGTCTTATACATGATGTAACAAATGAGCAATGGCACATGTGCTGGTGTTGATGAGAACTTATTTCCTTGGCACATCACAGCTGCTGGTGATAGATGAAGCCACCCCATCCTCTGACTTGCCACTCATCACGACACCTGCTTTAACATTTAAAAAGCTCATGTTTTCGAAGCATAAGCTTAAAGTAACATCTAACTTGACCCTGAGCATTCAATATTTTAAGATGTATCAGAAAAAGGGATGCTGTTGTTCATTATGTTGTTAATCTCTCTTCCAGTCTGGTTTGCATAACAGGGAGGATCTCCATAATGGTGTCAAGAAGAGCTTGACATGGACCTACATGAGTTGGTGGGATTTGCTCCCTCCCCATCTAGGATTGCCATAGAAAACCAGGACTGTCCTGGTTTTCTCAGATCACATTTGCATTCTGGCAAGTTTAACGGGGTCCTGTCCCAGTTTTGTGGCAGAGAATTATTGCAACTCTACAACCATCAAAATGGAATGCCACCATGAGCATCTGTTGTTTACAGACAAAAGGTGGGATATAAATCTTTTAAATAAATAAATTAATTAAATAAATAAAGTGAATCCTTCAGCAAGATTCTTCTACATAAGCGAACTGAGCATCTCATTCCACCAACATAGTGGTGACCGCATCTACCCCTACTTCATTCCTTACAACCTGGAGATCCTGAATCTGGAGTAGTTCTACACAAGCTTCTAGAGCAGAATTTCTCAAAGTGGGGGTCGGGACCCCTTTGGGGGTCACCTAGAGGTTTCCTAGGGTCGCCTAAAGACCCCTGGTGCAGGGAGCCAGGTCAGGCTTGCCAGACCTCTGGCTGTAGCTGCACGCACACTGGGGCTGACTGACAGCCTCAGGGCCCACTCCTATGCATGCCTACTCTGAAATAAATCCCATTATAGTCAGGGGGCCTTTACTCCCTTGTAAATGGGGATAGGATTGCAGCCTCAGGGCCCAATCCTGTGCATGCCTACTCTGAAATAAATCCCATTGTGTTCAATGTGTGCATAGAACACACATTTCATTTGTAACAATGAAAATACATCCTGCATATAGGATATTTACATTACGATTCATAACAGTAGCAAAATTACAGTTATAAAGTAGCAACAAAAATAATTTTATGGTTGGGGGTCCCCACAACATGAGGAACTTATAAAGGGGTCATGGCATTAGGAAGATTGAGAACCACTGTTCTAGAGCATCCATGACTCTTCTGGGGTGACCAACTTCTGCACACTTAGAAATGTTGGTAAGGAGAAAATGGCACAATTTCACCCAGGTGAGCAGGAGGTTTGTCAAGTCTTATCCCAACATTATTTCAAATTTTCTTTATTTTTGTGTCCCATTCATTCAGTAAGAGTCATCATTTTCTCACCCACAAATCATTTCAGAGCTCAGAGTTTGAATGAACACAAGAAAAAGTAGCTGAATGAAATGCAGAGAGTGAGAGAAATGTAATATTTTTCATTTTTTTAAAGAACTAATAGCATGATCCAAACTTGCATTTATGATGGCACGACCATCACTGGCTCAGAATGTTGAAAATACATGTAATACACATTTGAGGCTATTAGAGAGACAGTTGTCAGCTCAACTGCGTCGCATCCCATTCCTGTGACAGTCAGCTGAGCAGCGATTCACTGGGCAATGCAGGCACTGAAAGAGTGTGGCGGTTAGGAGGGCATGTTGAAGATGGAAAGGAGGTATTTTGAGTGGGAAGGAGTGGAGCAATGGGAGGATCAGGCCTGGGATGGGCCTCAGCAAGATCTGCAATGATGGTGCATGTCATAACCAGTCCCCTTCTTGGGTCAAGCAGCCTTACAAAGGGTGTTCCAGATTTGTGTCAGTAATAGAGCTGGTGCAAGATCCAAGGAGCCCCATAGGGATGACTGAGGCTTTATCGGGTACAAGGAGAAATAATCCCCTTTTCCTGAGACCTCTATACAGCCCCTCCCAGGGCTGTAAATTGCAACTGCAATTTTTTTTTATAAAACACCATTCATCATATGGAAAAATTATTTTAATCAAATCTTTTCCCACGTGGTCAAGTAAAAATATCTAAATCATCCTGTTTGACAGTCTAGTCACTTGCAGCATGGCTTTAAATTAAGTTGTGAGCCTTGGGTAAATTGACTTCACAAGCATATGCAATTTCCCATTAAGCCCTAAACAAAGCTGAGTTGCTTGTTTTAAATACAGGGCCATAGGAAATGGCAGGCAAGGACAGGTGTCTTAATTAGTAACCTGCCTATTTGTAAATTATTCTTCTGCTGAAACAGTGGATTGCCTAGAAGACACTGCTTCCCAGGTTGGTGTGCTTCTCAGTGCTCATTAGTTTCTTTTGCAAAATCATGAATGTGAATATTTCTTGGCCTTCAAGACTCTTCTTCCAGCTATGCAGCAAAATTACAATGCCTTCAAGAAAGACACGAGTCAGAGTAGCAATTTTCAATCAGGATGCCATGTCATGTTGGTGTGCAGTGAATGGTCTGCAGGTATTCCATGGAAATTTGGGAAAGGTCTTTATGGCAGATGGTCTAATGGGGCCTATGGATGGTGGCTTAGCCAGGTAATGGTTTCCTCCCCTTCCCCCACCAAACAATAAGTCCCGAACTTGAGATCTGGCAGTTCGACCATCTTTTAAAACATCATTATTTGGCATGAGTACCAGCAGGGACTGGTATTTGCATCCAGAGTATTTCTACTGACTTCCAAGCTTCACAATATTTTTATATACTTACAATATTATTATTACTATTATTTTAGAATAGCTGTGTGCCTAACTAATAATTTTAATCAGGGATTTTGTTCTGGGGGTACTCGCAGTACTCAGTATTGGCACCTTTACCCACCTGCCCCCTCCCACCAGCAGCTAATTAATAATGACCAACTACACAACAGTGTTGAGTATTGGTACCTTTTTCACAGAAATAAGCACTGAGTACCAGCAAGGTAATATTTTCTCCTATAAACTTCTGGTGAACAAGCCAACATTCCAGTAGAAGAACTGTTACTATTTCTAAGTCAATTATCAACTGCTCAGATCTTCTGAAAATTATGCCAGAAGCATCATGATTTACATGAGCAAAATTCAGTTTCCCAGTTCCATATTAATTTATGCCTTTGGATTATCATTTTTGTCTTGTCTTTAAAACTTCTAGTCCAAACTTCTAAGATTTCTTAACGGGGAGTGAAAGGAACAAATACAAATGGCTCATCAAAAGAAATTAGCAGTCTAAGCACAAATTACAAAGTGGTGCCAAAGTAACTTGACGGGAATAATTACAATGATGAATCCAGAGTGCATTCAGAAGTACAGTGCAGTGTTCTAATGTGTAGAGAGAGAGAGAGAGAGAGAGAGAGAGAGAGAGAGATGAGATTGGATGACAATATTAATCTAAATCCAAGCAAAAAGTTTAAATTGACCTATGCTGTAGAAACTTATTACAGGGCACCAAAAGACAGTCATGGTAAAGAATTTTTTGAAATGTGGTGCGGCTTCTGAATTATTACAGTGGGTCACAGAAATAGCAGGAACTAGTTCTGAAATGCCTCTTTCCTCCAATACAAGCATCCCCCACTTAATGGATATGTTACAGAACAGAGCACTGTCCAAAAATGGAAACCGTTGAAAAGTGGAACCCAACATTTTTAGTTTATAAATGTTGCTTCCAATGCTTTTTTCGTTAGCAAATTGCAAATGCCCCTTTTATCTCGCAAATTTCTGCCGCCACACAAATATTTCTAGTTTATAAATGTTGCTTCCAACATTTTTAGTTTATAAATGTTGCTTCCAATGCTTTTTTCATTAGCAAATTGCAAATGCCCCTTTTATCTTGCAAATTCCTGTCGCCGCACAAATATTTCTGCAAATGGATTCTCATTAAGTATAATCTCAGGGTCTTGGGAGGTTTGCCCAAATAGTTGAGAAAAGGAAAGGCTTCTAAAAAAAGACCTTCCTCTGTGCTGTTCTATAAAGAACATTCTTCTGCATGGAAAGACTTTTTAGCACAGGACTTTTTAAAAAGTGAATATGTAACATCTTGCAGGGAAAATGTGGAGCCCCCAAAAATGTGTATCTGTAAGAGCTGGGTGCATGCAGAAAGGAGCTATTTTTCAGAACAGTGATGAATGTTCTTAATTGCTTCTAATTTTGCCTACAGCTGGCAGATGAGGTGAGGCAGCTCATTGTGCATTTGCGATGTGAGAGAAAACTTCTGTAAAGATGGAGCATTTTGGCACAATAGAGTCATTAAAAAAGAGGTTATTAATAAAAGCTTTTCTTTCTCCAATTTCCAGTATACTCAAAGGATAAGTTATGTGTTATGGAGAGGATGTTATACAGTTGTTTGAAGATACAACTTTGTGTACATATGATGTACATTTTGTATATATGATGACTGTATTATAAAAATATGCAACTTAGGATGCAGTCCTAAACTACATTGGCCTAACTCATTGGTCTGACCACTGGCATAACCTTTCCCCAGAAGTGGCACAGAAGTGTCTTATAGCACTTTTATAATACAGCAGCTCAGCACAGGACTTATGCTGGGGCTAAGGCTGACCTAACTGGAAGTTAGGATTGCAGCATGAGGGTGTAAGCCTAACCAGCTTTCCAGCTCTTGCATAGCTGTGCCAATGGGGCATGTGCTGCATCCTTTGATGGGGGGGCAGTCACCAAGGCTGACTCAAAGTAAGGCAATGTTTATTTCCTTTCCTTGGAGTTGCATTGCCCTTACCCCTGAGCAGGAAAATTATTTAGGATTGCACCCACCCTTACATCTCAAAATCCTGTAGGCAAAATGCTGAAGAGGGGCAGAAATTCCTTACAGCATTTTTGTGACATGCCCAGGTCAGCACAAGACTTTGGGGCTTATGCTGGCCTAACTGGAGATTATACACATTTACACCCTGCCCCAGTTGATGGAGCACTCACTAAATCCTGGGGGAGGGAAGTACAGAGGATTCCTCGGGATCAAGGAATTTATGGTTCTCCTTAGCACCAGCTATTCTGCTGGTCTGGAACCAAGGAGTGTAAGGATGGTGAAAAAGAAAGTGTATAGAAATAGGATCTGGCATGTCAGTGTTGCCAATCCTATGATATCTCTCATACATCATTCTGCCACCTCCTCAGCCCACTCAACTGAGACTACTTCTGAGTTTCCCTGCCTAGGATTGTGCTGTACGAATGACAAAAGAAGATTTTGGCTGCAATCCTAATCTCCAGTTAGGCTGGCCTAAATCCTGTGCTGATATGGGGATGTCGCAAAAGTGCTATAAGACAATTCTGTGCCACTCTATGGAGAGGGTTAGGCTAGTGTACAGACATGCACTTGCCTCCCTACATGGGAATGGGAAGACTGATGAGTTGTGCCATGCTAAGTTAACACTGCACCTTCAGTCTCAGTATTTTCCAGCCCATGGATTCACCTTCTGTCATTATAAGGCACACATTGAATACTTTATTCATGACTTCATTGTTGCTTTCTTTTCAGGTAGCCAGGGAAGGCTTTTTCAAAGCAGGAAGACTAGGAACGAGGAGGGCAGTGGAAAGATACTCTGATGAAGGGAGAATGACAAGACACCAAATTACTCAAATTTCATTTTTGGAATAAATGTGCAATAAAAAATGAGAGAAGGATAATGCACATTTTGTGTTGCACTATGCGGTCCAATTTATAAACAATTCTCTGGACAACCTGGCAGAACACTTGCTTCCAGAATAATGATGTCGCATATAACGACATGGGACTGATACACACATCCATGAAAATTGCCCTCATTTCCAAAGTGTTTTCTGGAAAGAAGAAGCTGGAAAAGCATCTCCTCAGACTGGTGAACCAACCACAATCGTAGGTTGCATCGCAGTGTTTGGGAGTGATGAATGAGTGTTTGGTTGCCATTAAGTATGCCAAGAAACTTCCACAGCCAAGAAATTGTTTACCAAATAAAGGAGAGGGGCAGTTGGAGTCAATATTTATTATCAACAAAATGGACGTGCAATATAAGTTGTGGTGGAAATATTACAAGTAGTCCAAAATATTATGATTGTTAACATTATTTTTGATTGTTTGATTGCTTAATAATATGTTCAACTTAAAGTTCAGAAAGTAGTTTACAGAGGGAAAAAATTGAGTAACATATGAAGGTGCTGTGGGAATCTACTCACTAGCCACATCGCCTGTGTTGATGTGCCTTATCTGGTGGATTAGACGGACCTTTGCCTTATCAGGTTCTTCTTATGCTGAGGCTACTCTTATGTTCTTATGAACATGCCATCTGATCACCTGTGTGTTCAGTGCTCAGGTAGGATAACAGCCCTCACTGAACTTATTCCAGAAAATTTGTTTTTCTCATGATAGTGCCATGTTGGACATTCTTGATGGCTCTGTAAAAATCTGCAAGATTACTTGAAGTAGTTACCAAACTGCTATCTTGAGACCTCAAACCAGGGGTCCCAAAGTATGGCTTGTGGGCTATATCTGAGTCACCAACACATTTTGATCAACCAGTGGCCTTCCAGCGGTGTGTTCCCCTTACTTCTTTCTCTTTTCTCTTGAAATTCCTGTATACATTTTGCACAGTACAGCCTATTTTGAACATTATTTTAAAAAAGAAATTCTCTGCTACCCATGTGGATTTCATAGAATCATAGAATCCTAGAGTAGGAAGGGTCCTACTAGGTCATCTAGTCCAACCCCCTGCCTGTAGAAGGAAATCCTCCTAGAGCATCCCCGACAGGTGCTAGTCGAGCCTCTGCTTGAAGATCCCTAGTGAGGGAGAGTCCACCACTTCCCTTGGTAATCTATTGCACTGCCAAATTGCTCTCACTGTCAGGAATTTTTTTTTTTTTGGATATCCAACCGGAATCTCCTTTCTTGCAGTTTGTACCCATTGGTTCTAGTTCTGCTTTCCCAGGCAGCTATGAAAGTGTACTTACATTTCTGTCTTGTGTGAGTGCACCATTTATTTTTGTCGGCGGCCTTCCAGAAAGGAAGACCCACTGAACAAAATGATAGTGCTCATTGTCTGCTCTATTTGCTATCCCGGTGTACTGCAGTTATACTAGTATAACAGGCACAACAGAATCATTTTAACATCTGCATCCCCTCTGTTTTGGAATCTTTCTCCATGATCAGATTTTTCTCATTAAAGAAACATTTTGCATGATAAAGCCTTCTTTTTTGTCACTGATCAGCTGAGCACTATGCATATGTTCTCCCCCAGGGTTGTGGATTGTTGGAAGGAATTTGCATTTTTCTGAACTCACCTGGCATATTGTGTACCTGGAGAATGGTGTGTAAGGTCCTCCATTTATTGGTCATGAATAGAAAGTAGATGGTAGTGGAAACAGGCAGTTTTTATAATAATGACAGTTAAAATATGCAGTTCCCATGGAATTTGTACCAAGATTAGTACTATATAATTTGCTCATATAATATCCTGGAAGTGTCTCCTGTAGGTTGCTTCCTTGCTACTTCAAATCCTTTCTTAAACCACACCTTTTCTATGACACCTTTGTCAACATACTTTAATTCCCATTCTCTGCAGTAAATGAGTTAAGTGGCGTATGCACCATTGAAACTATCTGTATTACAGTATATAAAACTGATGTCACTCACTCACTGACTCACTCATCAATGCCCAGCCGAAACCGCTCAGCCTAGAAGCATGAAATTTTGGGAGGGTGTTCCTTCCATGATGGAGGCACCAACTAAGAACCAGTTTTTGGAAATTCCAACCGGAAGGGGGTGAAAAGGGGTGCAATGTGTTTACCTCCCTATGCTGTACATTGAAGAATCCATGACTGAGGGATGCTCTGCCCCAAGACCCAGACCTAAAAGCCTAAAATTTGGGGAGGGTGTTCCTTAAGTGACATCAACACCCACCAAGAACCGATGTTGAGATATTTAACCCTTTAAGGGGTTAAAAGGGGTGCAATGTATTTTTGTTCTATACTTAACATTGAAGACTGACCAACATCCAACTTATGCACTGGGAGTGATGGTGCACATGGGGGATGGTGCACTTAGGGAGATGATGTGCGTAGGGAGATGGTGCATAGAGGAGGATGTTGTATTGGGGTGTTGCGCATGTGGAGATGATGTACATGGTGGTGTTGCACATGGTGCTCATGGGAAGACAGTGCACATGCAGTGTTGATGTGCAGTGGGGGATGGTGTATGGTGGGAATTTTACTCCTGCAACATGGGTACATTTTCACTAGTTACATATATGATTGATTCAGCTCTGCCACCATCTCCTTCGCTTCATCTGTTTTGTCAGAATATCTTGATAACCTCAGGGCCAGGACCATTGACTCTATAGGAAATAACATGTGAACTGATGGTGCCTCATTATTAGTAACAAGAACAGTACCAGTGTCATGGATCAACAGTACAGTCTAGTTTGTGAATCGCACCACCTAGGATGGTGAAATCCTGAGCAAAAAATAGAAACTTTTAAAAGAATCTCTCCAAACCAGGTGATTGTACAACAAAATGGGAATAATGCTCCCTATATAGGTGAGGATAGATGACCAAATCCTAACTATGTAGCTAGGCCAGCAGATCAGGTAGACTCTGGATTTCATTGTCCAGGATAATAGATACATTTGTCCTCTTACCCAGGGTAAAGCTCCACCCTGATCAATGGGGCAACTCAGATCTGCACCTGCTAAATAGCCCAACCTGCCTGTGATGAGTTTTCAGATCTGGGAAAGGGCATAGGACTTGGTGTGCTCTATTTAGTGCCATGGATCCCATACCATCCTGGGCCATACCTGCCCTCTCTACCCTCCCCATCTTCCACCCACTTCTACACTGCTCTGAATCGGTTTTTAAACATATTTTCTCTGGAACTGGTACCAAAGGAATAGTGTGGCTTTTTCAGCAATTTTAGAGGAGAGAAAATTGCTCCAAAGGGATGTTAACAACCATAAGGGTTGATCGTTCTTAAGGAAAAGTTCTTTTGATGGGGGAGTCAAGGTAGCTTCTTCATTAGAAAAGGCAATTTTGCTGGAGCAGAAGAGACAAGCTAATTTAAAAGGCGAGACACGCTGAGCAAAGAGCCTTTTTCGGCATAGGCAGCTTTTGTGAGAAATATGGAACATGAAGTAGCACTTTAACCAAGTTCATTGTACAAGTGTTAGACACAATGTCCCTTTAAAGTATAGCAAGTATCTTCTTAAAAGCCCTGCTTTCCACACACAATAAAATATTCTCACTTTACAGCATTATATCAGCTCATATATAAAAGTGAAAGTCAAAAACAGCATTGGCCATGGTCAAGCCCTTGGTCATAACTAGAATATCTCTTTGCATAGACTTTCATTTTAATTTATGTAGTCTGTAATTTTATACTTGACAGCAAAAGGCCAATAATTAAAATGATGTCTGGAATTTTAAACTTGCTTTTTGAAATCTCTCCTTAACTAAGCAAGGAACTCCATAGCCAGTGAATTCTTCACTGGAGGAAGAATTCACTCAGGATTCACTGAGATGGTATAGTGCAGTGGTTTTCAATGTGGGGGTCAGGGGGATCATGAGAGGATGGGATCCACCATCTTGGAATCTGGCACTGGGCTTTCCTGGGAGTAAGTATCATTGAACACAAAGAGACCTACTTCCAAGTAGACATGGAGGAGCACCCCACTAAGTTTGAAAAAGTGTCCCAGGCTGAAATGCCTGAATACCACTGATGTCATGGACTTTACCAGGATAGTGGTAAAGGGAGATGGACTGGAATCTGGAAGAATCAGGTTCAAATCCCTCTCGGCCATGAATCTTCCTGGGTAACCTTGGGCCAGTCACTCACTCTCAGACTCACCTACCTCACCTACCCATCTACCTCACCGGGGGGATCCAAGGAATCAGATAATTTGGCATCTGTAGCTCAACATTGTAGGCAGGGGTGGGCCCAGCCAACCCCAAGATTCGGTTCGCCGGAAGTTGGGGCGGGGCAGGGTCAGGGGGCGGGGCTAGGGTCAGGGGGCGGGTTGGGGTGGGTTGGGGGCAGGGCCCCAACCCCGCCACACTGCACATGCACCAGGCTTGGCACATGCGCAGTGCGTCTCCTGAAGCTCGGCTTCAGGAGACTTAGTGCACATGCGCCAGGCTTCAGGAGATGCAGCGAGCCGAGCTTCAGGAGAAGTGAGGCTTGGCTTCAGCCGAGCTTCAGGAGAAGCGGGCTTGGCTTCAGGCTTGGCACATGTGCAGTGCGTCTCCTGAAGCTCGGCTTCAGGAGACTTAGTGTGCTTGCGCCAGGCTTCAGGAGACGCAGTGAGCTGAGCTTCAGGAGAAGCTTCAGGAAAGCCGAGCTTCAGGAGACATGGCGGCAGCTAGCAAACCAGTCCCCGCAGTTCTGGCAGCCGCAGCTCTTTCCGGTTTGCCACGTGGGAACATCCGGTTCGGGCAAATAGGCCCGAACCGGCATCTGCCCACCTGTGATTGTAGGATTTAAAAAGGTGCACCTGCCCAAACTTCCTCTTATATACAAAGACACATTCTGGGCCCCCATTGAGTCTGATCATCCTCTCCCAGGCAGCCAAAGGTCAACTGCAGCAATGGCAACCAGTTATCAGAAAGCAGGCAGTTATTCCAGGCAGGCAGGAGCCAGGAGGACAAGGTCCGAAAAGAGCTCCCAGAATTCAGAAAAGCCCCCCTTCCCAGAAAAACAAACAAAGAGAAACCTCCTAACACTATGCAAGGCATGCATGACTCAAGACTAACCATGTCAATCCTAACCATGTCTACTCAAAAGTAAGCTCCATTGTGTTCAGTGGGTTTTACTCCCAGAAAACTGTATTTAGGATTGCAGCCTTTGTTTTAAAAGCTGCAATGTAGGGAACCTCATAAGACAATTGGTTCAGAATGAAGAGCAAGATCTGAGACTGGCCTTTTATATGACAAAGAGAACATGAATTCATCTTTAGAGGTCTACTCAGTGTTAAGTCAGGTAGTAATGTTAAGTCAGTATGCAAGGCCGGAGGCAGGTGGAAGTAAAGTGTCAGGGCCTGGCTGCTGTTCTGATAATTACTATTCTACAAACTTTGGTCTAGGTATCACAGGTAGGACAATATTTTGTCAGGAAAAAACAGATCTCATGAATGGTTAAGCTACATAAGAAGGCTAGTGCTATCTAACAATAAAAACTTAAAATGATCAGACACTTATGGTAAGGCACATCTAGACAAGGCACAATTTCCTCTATTACCAAGATTAGGTACACTTAGGATTATAGGCCAAATAAGATTTACTAGAGGTTCGCAATCCTTCCCCCATCCTAAAAAAAAAAAATCTAAAAGGTATTTGTTTCCTGAGAATGCATCTCAACTGTACTGAGGCATCACTAATAATTTGATCACTTATCTCCTGACCATTTCTAGCTGACCTGAAATGGAAAGTGGAAGATTACTTTCAACAAGACAACCAAAATGCATTTGAAATTCACTGGAAAGCTGAATGTGTAAAAGAGAGAGGGGAGCAAATATGAAACAAACTGAGAAAAAGAAAAAAGGTAGGATGATTAATGCACATGACTCAGTGCTGCAGCCTAGTTCTGCAATCCATGGTGTGTTTACTGTGAAGTACAGTAAACTCCAGTTGAACTTGGGGCACAAGCCTATGCAGGTCTACTCAGAAGTAAGTCTCATTATATTCAATGGACTTACTCCCAAGAAATGGTGTATAGGATTGCAGCCTTATACCAAGGAATATATGCATGCTTTTAACTTTTGTTGCAGGACCCCCACTATCACCTTCCGAATCCAAAATTACATTCCAAAAGTAATGTAATATGGAAATGTATATCAATAGTTCAAGACTCACTTTTTTGGAATGATGATCTGTTGAGACCTGTCAGAAGCAATGCCATTATCCTGGAAGGGATGTCATGATAGAAATTGACATAAGTAGGGACTTGAACACATGCTTGTGCACTGGCCTAACCCAGGGATGGCACAGTCACACAGAAGTGTCTTACGGCACTTTGGTGACACCGCCAGGCCACCAATGTGCTAGGATGTGCTGGGACTTATGCCAGCCTAACTGGGGATAGGATTGCAGCCATAATCAGGTCTCAAATCTCAAGGCACGTAGTCAGGTTTTCAAATCTATGGGCGCAATCCAGAGTAACTACGGGGAGTCCTTGCTCCGGTGCAAGAACAATTTGCTCTGGATTGCAATATTAATTTCCCATAGGTTTTCATTAGGTGGTGAAGTAACTACGGGTGCATGTAATGCCTCTTATGTGCTCCCGTAATTACTCTGGATTGAAGGGTTAGTCTCGATCAGCCAAAGGTTCCATTATGCAGTGTGCTCATGCTGTTATTTTGCATAGCACAGAATTGAAATACTCCAGCTCACAAGTCAAATCAGGACCTAGAGTGGGACTTCTCCAACCATAGTCATCCCCCTTTTCCAGTCCCCCCCATCTTCCCACATATTCAGGGCAATGCACCAAACCTACTGGAAGCTCACCTTGCCCAGCGGCTCTATAATCTGCATTTTCAGCTTTGTGTTTCCCATGGTCGCTTAGCTAAGTGCACCATGACCCACCTGAAATGGGTTCATGACCCACTAGTGGTTCTCAGCCCACTGTTTGAGAAACACTGGTGTATAATATCTCTGTTCCTTCTAGCTTGAGAAAGAAATTATTTATGAGTGAAATTGAGAGCTAATTTTATGCAACATTTGGGACTACCAGGGGCTAGTTAAAATTCCTAAGAGCCCCCAATCCAGCACATGAGTTCCCAGTTAAGGCATGCAAGTGAAGGAGGAAAGAAGCTCTGAAATTATATTCAAGGTGAGTTGACCCCATGGGTGACTCCATTGATTAAAACAATACATGTGTAGAATAATTTAACTGATTCTTCAGACTTCCCATCTTGCTGAAACTTTAATTGCTGTTCTCAGGAGTGCTGTTCAGTACTTTATCCATATTCACCTTTTACTAGGTGTTTACTTCAGGCTGTCAAGCAAACACCACTGACGTGTTAAATCTGTGTCTGTGGATAAGAACCCGAAGGCAACAGAAAATTGCTGAAAGTTTAAAAAGAATATTGTCCCAGTGGAGATGGAAGAGAATAATCAGACTCTGGAAGCCGCCAAAGACTGAAGAGTAAGGGCCAAAAAGAGAACAAGAGAACAAGAGAAACAAGCAAATTCATACAAGACAAATGCTAGTTTGCCTTCTCATGGTGCATCCCGGATAGCACGAAAGTGTGAACTAAACGACTAGTAACAATTGTCAGCCAGACTACACTGAAGAATTGGCAGTTGGCAGCAGTGGGCAGCCAGACATCAATGTGGAATTCCTAGCCCTCAAAATACCTGGCATCGGAACATTAATATGTCCACAGAACCATAAGTCCATGTATTTGCCATACATTCAATCAGTCAGTCAATCAATCAGTCAAGAGGGAAATGTGTATTCTATAACCTTGAGCTTTTTAAGCAAGTAGTTATTGGTAGGAATTAAACTCTCCAAGAAGAATATGAAATGAGGATATCTTCAGACCTTATCAACATCCATATTTGTCCAATGCCCTTCAGGTGAGAACAGAAGATCTTATGGAGATCTTTCTGCCACAAGCTTCCAACAGCAGAGTAATTAAAGCAAAAGCACCATCTAGTGTTTACAGGGTGAAAGTACAATTGTGAAAACTAGCAGTAAATCCCAAATCTATATCTTACGTACATACTATATCTTACATATAGTATGTTTCTATGTAAGCATTTGCTAGATTCTTACGTAGAAACTGAGTTCAATCCTGTTTCGCCCAAACCTTTGAGTGATTCCAGGGAACTAGAAGGTTAAATTTGAGAGCAAGATGTGAAGTTAGGGAGTTTCAGGCCCAGACAAAAAACTGAAACTAGATTCAGTTGTGATCTATAGCACACCAATTAGTAGAGAAAACAGAAAATGTGACATTTTAATTTAGGGCAGGGGTTTCTAAACTTGTTGGCAGGAGGGCCAGATCACCTTTCTGTCGGGGACTGGAAGAAAAAAAAAGAATTTATTTACATTTCAAATTTGAATAAATTTACATAAATGAATATATTAGTGACAGCATTTGTGAATGAATGAATGAATGAATTCATAAACATTTTTGAACACACAGAGAGAGGGTGATCTTCAAACCAGTTCATAAGTACTTTCATACACACAGAGAGGAGGTGTGGGAAGCCTCCCCATCCCTCAAAATACCCTCCCGAAGGGGTAGAGTGCTCCTGAAGGATTACAGGGCATGCCTGGGGGCTGGATGGAGGGAGCTTGCCAACAGCTGGATGGAGACTTGCTGAGGGCCGCATCTGTCCCCAGGGCTGGGGTTTGGAGACCCCTGATATAGGGTATGAAGATGACCTTACCAGTTAACAATTTCCTTCTGCTAAGTGGACAAGGATCCTTGCAAAGTTTCTTTTTAATGATTTATAAAATGTTTTTATTAACTTGTGATCCACTGGTGATGGATCCCAACCCACAGTTTAGGAAATATTTCATACCAAGTATTATATATAATACTTTGCATGTAGAAATTGCCATGCCCAATCCCTGACATCTTCAAGTAGTGCAAACAGGAAAAGTACTGTCTGGAACTCTGGAGACGATCTGACAGTTGGTGTTAAGAATAGCGGGCTAGATTGTGCATTAATTCAGAAGCAGTCAGACTACTTTTCAGAGAGTAACTAAAAAGAGACACGGACTACAGGATATGCTACAGTAGAAAATCTATGATTTAATGGCATATAGAAGATGCATTACACAAACAAGACTTTATGTGCGAAGAAGATGCAAGAGGCAAAAGCAAACTCCCCCCACCCAGTCCGAAGGTGTGCTACAGATTTCTGACAGCTGGGGGCATATGCCAGTGGGGAATGTTCTGGGATGTAAGTGTGTAATCTTCATCCACCAGTTAAATCCAGAAACACACTGGAATTTCTGGATGTTCTGAATTTTCCCCCATGGAAAATTTTAGAAGCAACTATAAGTTTTTCACTAATTTAATTATTCACTAAATGCATACCTTGTATGAACTCCTAAAAGGGCATTAATGATAAAAAAGTCTGCATTTTTTCATAAGCATTTATAGTCAATCCTTGTTACTCATTAACTCAGTTGTGCTGTTTGCTGCTTGTTCTTGGCTATCTGCACCATCCCAAAGTTATCCACAGCTATTTTTAAGCATATCTGTCCAGATTAGCTACCCCCACAAACCCCATTGATCCCATAGGATCAATGAATTGGTATCAGCAGATTCAGTATCACTGTACAGTGATAAATCATGCAACATGCAGCTGTTTATTTCTATTCCTAGTTCCTAAGCCTAGCTTAATGACCAGCAGAGAGGGAAACTTTGGCTATTTACTTGATCCCCAGGATGGCAAGAGTCTTCTGAAGCTGGTCATGTCAAACACAACAGATGGACTGGAATCAAAATGAAACAACTTTCTGTGTACATACCTATTCTACATTGTGTCCACACAGAAAAATACACATTGATCAACTTCAGAATGTGTATCGACAAATAAAACTTTTGTTCCTTGTCCCTTATTTGATGGGAGAATGAAACAACTTTCTATGTACCTATTCTATATTGTGTCCACACACAAGAATGCACATTAATCAACTTCAGAATGTGTATCTACAAACAAAACTTTTGTTCCTCGTCCCTTAATTTAACTGTCTTTTGTATTTTTTTACTTTTAAAATGAATTTATTTTTCTTTTCTAACCTAGCCAGCATTTTGAAAGTCAAGAGAGAGAGAGAGAGAGTAGAGTTATAGAATCTAAAGTTTCTAAGGTACAACTTATTTCTCAGGTACAACTGTTTGTATGGCACCATTTTAAGAATATGAAAATGTCATTGCATATTTCTTTATCTCTCCAAACAGCATTCTTCATCAATTGTCCACCATTTGGTCTAAAAGCCAGTCTGAAGACTCAATCATATTTGCAAAAACTGCTGGTTTCTTCTCACGGGCACATCCTTCCCCCCAGCTGGTAATGCCAACCAAGTACCAGGTATCTTGATGTTTACACTGAAAAGGACCACCTGAATCTCCCTGAAATGAGGAAAGAAAAGTGTGCATAATTTCAGTATGTATTTATAAGCATCAGTAAAATTGTAAATCCTTACTGAACAACACATCCTAATTTAACAACTTTTAAAATGACTGCCATGTTGCTATAAATCGGGGGGGGGGGGGGGACGGACTCCAGCACTGGATCCATTTGCAGTCATCAGGACCCACAGTCTCCAAAGACTTTCTGCCCATCAGAGATTATTGGAGCTGTAGTAGCCAATAACTGGAAGTCATTTGCATCCATAATTGTCACATATGCAACAGTTCATGTTTCCATATATTTTCTGCTTTTCCCTGGGCTTTATTTTAACCTCCTCCCATTGCCTCTGAATTTATGTCTCCATGTTCCTGGTCAACGCTATGCACATTGGCTCTTGCTTGGAATTTAATGAATCTTTTCTGTCCTACAGGATATATGAGTTTAATGCAAGCTTGCACTAGCCCTATGTATGTTAACAGTTTGTTCCTAAGAAATAGGTAGTCAACTCCCACCATCACAGTAAGTGGATGCCTAGCAAGGGTAGCCATAATTCTCTTCCACAAAACCAGGACAGGACCCCCTGTCACAGACTTCCCAGTACAGTGGCACCTCACATAACAAATGTAATTCATTCCAGAGGCATGTTTGTTCTTTATGTGAAGCGGACTTTCCCATAGGAAATAATGAAGATTCAGATGATTGGTTCCACAACCCCCAAAATATTCATATAAAATATTAACTAGATGTAAAAATGATGACAAAACACTAGAATTGAATTCAAAACATGCATTCAGCGTGCATGATCCTATGAAGTATACTTAGGCTGCAATCCTAAAGACACTCTCCTGGGAGTAAGCGCCATTTAACACAATGGGGCTTACTTCTCAGTAGACATGTTTAGGAGGCTGCAATCAAAGACAATTTCTTCTGTAATCAAAGACACTTTCCAAGTGTCTCCCCACTTTCTCCTTCTCTTCATCCTGAGCCTCTCTCCCCCCTGCTCCCTTCTGGCTAGCCCTGAGCTGCTTCCCTCTTCTCTACTGCTGTTCTCTCCCTCTGCCCAATGGATGCCCGGCCACAGGAGGAACAGCATGGAAGTGTTGCTTTTGCTATGGGCAGGCGCACTAGGCAGCCCTGGCACTTTTTAAAAGGGCTACCAGCCAGCGCATCTGCCCCAACTGCCAACAAGTGTGTTTGTTACGTAAAGCAGAATCCTAGATAAATTTTTGTTTGTTATGTGGAACATACTTTACATGAGGCACTTGTTACATGAGGCGCCACTGTATGTGAAAGCAATCCCCCACAACCGGGACAGTCCCCGTTTTCCAGGACATATGGCAACCCTATGTTTAGTGATGGATTGTCCTAAAGCTCAGTTCAACAAGTGCTTTGAACTGAATTAAGAGGGGGTAAAAGAAGGCTTTTCTAACACACGAAGAGCCTTAAGAGCTCTTCTGGGAAATTTTATTTCCCAGGATTCTTTGGCAATTAAACTGTAACAGTAACATCCATATGTCATAAGTAGCATGTACAGTAAGTTGCTTTTACCTTACAAGCATCCTTTCCACCTTCAATATAGCCAGCACACAACATTGAGTCACTTATTCTATATTCTCGGTAGAGTGCCTGACATTCAGCATTTGATATTAGAGGGATATCAACCTTTTGTAGAACATCGTGGGTTTCACCTTAAGTAGAAGATGAGAGAAATAATTGGGTGGGCAACCAATGTTATGTAAACTCAGTAATTTCCAGCATGCCATAACTTACAGCCCAAAACCTATGAGCCAAAATGTATGGAGGGATATATTACGGTACATGTTTTACTGCTATGACCATGTGTTCTTTTATATAGTCTCTACTATGGGCGGGTAAGTTTTTACTATCTGTGTATTAGCTGGGATTCCTTTGGAAAAATCCAGTAGAAAGCACTATGAGCAATCTTCAGGTCAGAAATGCAAATTTAGAACTGTTGGCATTGCTATCCAGTAGAGCATATTCCAAGCATGGCATATAATCCTTCAGATTTGCTTAGTCTGGTGATCACTATCCCAATGAAAATAACTGTGCTGCATCATATAAGATGCGCACCAAATAAGATGCTGACTCTGCATGAATATGCATGTGTTCAGCTTACTAAGTCTGGAGATTCTTTATGAACTAACATTGCTTTTGGATAACGAGGTGGCTACAGGGACAAAGAGCATCTTTTACAATATGTACCTTATAAATCAAACTCTTTTGAACTATTCAGTTGCAAAAACAGAAAAGCTGTACATGATTTCTTGTAGATGAGTGAATTGGTATAGTTGGGTACAGTCATAAGAGCAGTGGTGCATCAGGGCAGCAATGATGCCACTGGCACTGCCAGTTTCCTCTCCCCCTTTCTGAACCTGATCCTGTGACAGGATCATGTCGACAAGTCCATGTCGACAAGTCCATGTCGACAAGTCCATGTCGACTTGATCATGTCGACAAGTCCATGTCGACATGGACTTGTGCCAGCTATTTAGTTAGCACAAGTTTGGGTAGACCATCTCCCCTGCTCTGCAGAGGTTTATCCTGGGGTAAAAGAATCTCCTAGGGTAAAAGATCTTATGCAGAGGAGACCTCCACAACTGCCCCTCACCAAATTGGCAATGCTGCTTGGCAGGGGGAGAAGGGATAGGTTAGGGCTGTGAATCTAATACTTAGGTTTTTCTAAGTGTTATTTTAATACCTTTCTCTTTCGTTTGACCCCATCCAGTCACCCAGCAGTCAGTATATTCCACGTTCCGTTCATTATTCAGTGGCAGGCACAGTGGTTGCTGTAAGTCTGAATTTCCGTTTAAAAGAATTAGGTGAGTTAGTGGGAGGAAAAGGAACTTACACTCAAAAATGTGTCCTATTTCCACTGCACCATCACCCAATCTTATTTTCTAGGATGGAACAATAACTAGTTAAAGCTCAACAAGGCAACTTACACTGCAATCATAGGACTATGCCAATACTCAGAAGGAAGAAAGTTTACTTGGAAGGAAGCTAAATGGCATAGGATTACACTATTACTTCAGTTTTAGAGTTTCACAGTAAATATAAAGGTTCACGTACCAGTGAAATTCATAGGCCTATCAAGTTTCATTAAAGCAATATCATATCCCTTTTCTGCATATTCAAACTTTGGATGAATAATAATCTTTTCAACGCCAAAGAAAGGGGTATCTGTAGTTATCTCCGACTGTTTCAAAATGCCAGTATAAACACGCCAAAGCTGAGGGTACGGGAGGCTAAACAAACAAAGAATCTCAAGATTAAACAATTTATCCTACTATATATGTTTTCTCTTTCATTCCATAACTCAATACAGAATACCCAAAGACTTGGTCTATTCCCTCAACTCTTTCCTCCCTCTCTTTTGTACTTTAAATTATTTAATTCTTCTCTCTTGTGTTCAGTGGCATCACTAGAGTTGCCTTGTAGTTCTGAGATGTTTTCCCTGTAGTTCCCACCCTGTATG
Organism: Cryptoblepharus egeriae; assembly: GCA_030015325.1. Taxonomy (NCBI): domain Eukaryota; kingdom Metazoa; phylum Chordata; class Lepidosauria; order Squamata; family Scincidae; genus Cryptoblepharus; species Cryptoblepharus egeriae. The sequence continues at coordinate 52,975,010 of JAREYC010000007.1, read as the reverse complement.
TGTTTAGTGGGTAAAGGGCAGAAATGAGGCATTTCATGCCAGGGGAAGGTGGGCAAGCCCATGGCCAGGGCAAGGGCAAGATAGTGGCAAATGTGGCAGATCATAAGGCCAGAGCAGTTTCAGGCTGGCTCAGATCTACAGCATCTCTATAGGTGTCACAGATCTGAACAAACCCATTGGAGCTGAGGGTAAGAGGAGGTGATTCCCTTTGCCGCTGGTGGAGCCACTTTCAGCCTCAACCCTTCTTTGAAAGTGGGAAAGTCCAGATGACCTGTCTGCTCCAGGGTAGATTAAGATTGGGATGCCTGATGAGCACTCAAATAATCCTCCTTGACCATGTGAGAACTACCTTCTCTTAGCAGTGGCATATATTGTTAGATTTATTCTCTGGTTTAAATGAAGTGGCGCAGCCATGCCCATGCTGTGCTCAACTCCACACAACATGATGTTTCAGATAACTGCTTCCCACATGCCTAGTTAAGCGCTTCAATAGTAGTTCATATGCAATCACATACTCAGAAAGACAGGTCTGGTCTTACAGTACTATGCCAATCTGTTACTAATCTGAGTACCTTCTAACAAATCTATCTTATTTACTTCACAGTGGTTGTACTTACTCTTCTGTGCAGTGAGCAGCAGTCACTATCCATTGATCACTGATGATGGAACCACCACAAATATGTCCTTGAATAGATGGCTGCACATGTAAACTGACTTGCCAGGGCCATTCACCTTGCGATGAATTTGTTCCTCCAACAATCCTTGTGTCCACTTTAGGCTTCTGTGTGCATACTAAGACAATAAGGTCCAACCTTGTTATACACAGATTATTTTTATACACAGACTTGACTCAGCACAAATGGCCGCTGCAAATCACAGTTTTGAAAAACCGCTTATCTAGTTTTGTAGATAGGTAGTCAAGCAAACAATCATTCCATTTTTCCATCCCAGAATCAAACTCCTACAGATATTGAGGCTCTACCTTATTCAGTTAGGCACAATAGAGGAACAAGAAACTTGAAAGTGGATTTTTAACCTATTTTTCCACTGATTTCTTTATACACTTATTTTTATTAATCAACAGGAGGTTCTGGAACGGAACCGTGGTGGATAACGAGGAACACCTGTGATCAAATCAATACAGCCAAGTTTAACTGACTAACAGTGGAAGGTACTTTCCAGATTTACAAACTGTGATCCAGAAGCATTAATAGCCCCTACATACATGTGGAGGTCCTACATACGGTGGCAGGGCAAAGAAGGCTAGCCACCAATGTTGAGTCAGCGGAGTAGAGATAATGTGATGAGGGAGTGTGGACACAGAGAAACAGAGAAGATGGGAGGCATATCAGCAGCAAGAAGGGACTGCATCCAACATGGGTGACGAATGCTGGATGCTATCTTCTCTGGAGTGAGCCACCACACCCCCTTTGCCTCCTAGAACTTGGATAAGGTAAAGGTCTGGAACAGATCCAAGAAGACCCTTTGGTAATGGGGTGGCTCGCTGAGGGGAAACAGGCAATAAGTTCCTTTTCTTGTCCCAAACATCCCAATTGCCCCATATTATTGCACCCATGCCACAACTGCAAGATAATTAGATGCACACTATGGGGCTGTTAGTGTTTTTAATGCAATAATTGTTCCCTCAGAGTTTTGTTCATTCCACAATTCTTGGATTTTATTCAGTTATGTCTCTGGTGTTTTGTTTTGTACTTTTGTTTAAGGTTCTTCCATGGCTTTTTTCCTTTGCCACTGACTGAGAGAGATAATAACGGGCAGGTTGGTTTTCTCTTATCTCAAAAAGATTGGAAGTAATCAGCACTTTCCACCAAAGTAAGTAATATTCATTTTGTATCCACCAGATAGCATGCCTGTTCAGTCTCATGTCTTTCTCAAGATAACTGAATACATGGGTGAAGTTATTGGCACATTAATAATTTCAGTCACTTTATAGTGTTCTTGCATTTTTTTAAGGGCCAAAGGTGCTAGCTGGAAGATTCATAGCCTAATTCTAGGTATATCAACTCAGAAGTAAGACCTATTAATTTCAAAAGGACAAGTATGTATGTAAATGATTGCAGCCTTAGTGCCTAATCTATCCAATTTCCATCTCCTGTGTAGATGTTGTGCAATGAGTCTTATCAAATGTGCAAGTGGACCCTTCCTTTGGAGTAATTCCAGGTAGTGGGAGCACATCGCAGGTAAACACCTCTGTTTTCCATCCACCAATATGGCTACAATCCAGAGCAACTACAGGACCTTTTACATCGACGTAGTTATGATGCCACCTATGGGAAACCTATGGGAAATGTATAGAGCAATCCAGAGTAAGTGCCTCTTACGTCTTCCCATAGTTACTCTGGATTGTAGGGTATGTAGATCCGCTCCAAAGAGGAGAGGCTGCTTGCACATCCTGTGAGTCTCCCTGCAAAACTTAGTGCCTTGTACCCACCTCTATCTATGCAACTGGTTGTACTCATTTAACATTTCTTGGGAATGCATCCTGAGCCTATCCATACTCGTCACTTCTTTTGTTATTACTTTCCAACTTTTAGCCCTAGCTATTTGAAACTAGTTTGGCTACTGAGCCCTAGTGAGCCTCAAAACAAATTAAGCCCTGAATAAGATTGCTCCATGGAATCACTTTGAAGGAGTAAACTGACAAGCACAGCAAACAGAAGCTGATGGTCATTGGATGGCTAGAAAAATCTGAAACAGAAATGTTTGCACAGAAATGTTTGCACAGAGCTACAACTGAAAGTTCAAGGACATGAGTCAAAAATTGTACAGTTATAGTTATAGTCTGGTTAAAAGACTTGGAGAAAATCAGATTAAAGTTGGGGAAAATATAAAACGTGTCCAGGATAGCTAAAATTATTGAATTTGTGCTTAAAAGTAACTTTCCCTACAATCCAGAATAACTACGGGAGCACGTAAGAGACATTACGTGTACCCTTAGTTACTGCACTACCTAGTGAAAACCTATGGGAAATTCATATTGCAATCCAGAGCAAATTGTTCTTACACCGGAGCAAGGACTCCACATAGTTACTCTGGATTGCGCCCTAAGTCTCAATTTCCATGTGTTCTGCCCTAGGCCTAGATAAGATATGTTTATGAATGTTTGCCCTGTTCCCCAATGGACAGTGCAACCAACTTGAGTCTGCTGTTGTATCTATTCAGATATAAGTCCCATTGTGTGCAATAGCTCTTACTCCCAGGAAAGTGTGGTTAGGATTCCAGCCATAGGGCAAAATCCAGAGTAACTATGGGAAGTCCTTGCTCCAGTGTAAGAACAACTTCCTCTGGATTCCAATATGAATTTCCCATAGGTTTTCACTAGGTGGTGCAATAACTATGAGAGCACGTAAAGTCTCTTACGTGCTCCCATAGTTACTCTGGATTTGGGAGTTAGTCTACAATCCTAACAGTCAGTTAGGCTAGCATAAGTCCCGGCATAACAGATAGGGCACAATATAGCCATCAGGTGAGATGCTATGGGCCTAGCGTAGGTTTTTGCCCCAGTGACCCTAGCTATCTGGCACTGGGATGTCCACAAGCAGGACAGGTCAGCCATGTATTTTCAACTCCACTCACCTGGATCAACTCTTACTTGACACAGTCTTAAAGAATAACCAGAAACCATCCCATTTTCAGGCATGATTTTATCCGGAGACGCATTAGCAGTTATCCTTAGGAAGCATTTACATTTACTATAGAGAAAAGAAAGCAAGTCATCAGACTAAAATTATTGTGTGCAGCATTCTGGAATAAATTTTAATCCTTTGAAAAATCTTACCTTTCAGAGTTGCAAGATGTTTCGCGAGGATCGTAAGTAAAAAACTGACAGCGAATCGTGTCTGTACAAAGCTGCTGACAAGCCTTGGGCCCACTGACATACTGCATGCTCAGGTCACTCCCCAAAAAGCTTACATTGGGGTAAGTCTGGGAAATGCAAGCTGAAAAATTTTAGTAAAAATATTAGTAAAATATTAGTAAATTAGCATGGCTTGGGTAAAGTAGCTAGTGATTTTTCTCTTGTGGGCAAGGATAATATATTACCAGGGAAAGATTTCCGGCAATTTAGGAGACTGAAGCCTGATGCTGTGTTTTCTCTTTCTAAGACGCTGTCTGGCGTTCCACTTCTGGATGTCATCATGTCACAGACATACCTAAAACAAAAACTCAAAGGAATTCCAAACTCATATTGAATGGCTTTGATTTCACCAGGAGGAGATAAATCTGACACTTTTAAAGCCAAATTCAGTTTCCAAAATCAGAGTGCATGTGGTTGTGATGGTTAATTAGATTTGAGAAAATACGGTGTTTTGTATAGGTTGTGCATTAGATTTGATGGTGCAATAGATTCAAGTAAATATGGTACTTTAGTACAGTTTTTATCACTGTTGTCTTCCCAAGCAGCATTGGCCTTCACCTACTGGAAGCAACAATTTCTTTGCCAGATGCAAGGGACAACACCAGGATGCAGGTTTCATGTTGTCTTTTGTTTGCCTAAGGATCTTGTGCGCTACTGTAAGATACTGGAAGCTGGAATATATGTGGGCTGATCCAGCAGAGCTCTTCTGATGATTGCCAAAATCTTGTTCCTGCTCTCTGCACTGGCCACTGCTGTGGACCTCACTTTTGTGCACTGACTTTTTCAGTAAGCTGGCCTTGTGTGGTTGTCTACCTACAAGGAAGTCCTCTAGGTGCATAAAAGCACCAAATTTAGATGCTAGGGTATTGCCTGGCTAACACTCCCTAAAGAGCAGAAATCTGGGAGGGCTCCTCAAAATAACCCTACAATCCAGAGTAACTACAGGAAGACATAAGAGGCATTTACTCTGGATTGCTCTATACATTTCACATAGGTTTCCCATATGTGTCACCTAACAATGTTGTTGTAAAATGTCCTGTAGTTACTCTGCATTGTAGCCTATGGCAATGTTTGTTCCCTTACTTTGGTGTTGTATTGTCTTGATCCTGGAGCTGGAAAATTGGTTAGGATTTCACCATTTATCTCTAGGTGTGCTCCCTTACCCCAACACAACATACAGGATCATCCAAGAGAACTGAAATTATATCAAACTTATCATTGTCATAGCATCTTTGAGCCACACATCTTTGAGTGTGTTGCCCTCTCCTTCTACCAAGGGCTGTGGCTCAGTGGTTAAAGACACTGTGCTTGTCAACTTGAAGATTTGAGACTTGAACTGAGTGAGTTCAGCAGAACTGAGTGAGCTCAATTACTTGCCCAGCTCATACCAACATGCAGTTCCAAAGCATGTAAATGTCAGAAGATAAATGGGTACCACTTTGGTGGGAAGCTAATAGCATTCCATGCACCTTTTGTGTTTACTCATTCTGGCCATATGACCATACAGACATGTTTGGATAATGCTGGCTCTTTGGCCTTATAACAGGGGTGAGCACAGCCTTAAGAGACTATCATAACTAGCAGGGAAACCTCTGAGGGACACCTTTACCTAAAGTTAGGGAAAAGCATGATATCTTCACAAGGGATCTTCAAGCAGAGGCTCGACAAGCATCTGAAGGATGTTCTAGGAGGATGTCCTGCTACCGTCAGGAGGTTGGACTAGATGACCTATTAAGTCCCTTCCAACTCTATGATTCTATTATCTCTCTCACAAGTGAATGGTCATACTCACCTTCGGTTTTTTACCGCCCAGTTACTGTTGTAAAAAGTAAAAAATAAGCAATTTGGATTATAAGTGCAAAGTATTCTGCATGCCTTTTCATCTGGTGAGAAAACCTTTGTGATGGAAGTCCCAGAAAACGCATGATGTTGAAAAATATCCATCTGGCAATCTGCATAGAAAAAAAGATGTACGAGGTAGTCAGTCCATAAGAAATCAGAGTATCAAGAATGTACACAGAGCAACTTTAGTCAGTGAATTTTCCAGGACTTCCCCCATTCCTGAAGAAAATGCTAGTTACTGCAGGTGATAGCATCAACTGCCTAAAATCCATGCTCTCAGTTTAGCCCTGTGGCTCTTTCAAGGATTTGGGCCAGTGGAAGTCTGGGACCAGCACAATAATTCTGCAGGTGAAAGTGAGGCTCTGATAGGTAGGTGGTAGAGTAGTGGTTGATGGTGTCATGTGCCACCAACCATGCCCAGATGTCAATCAAGGGAAGGGTATCAATCAATTCAAGGGAAGATGTCAATCAAAGTGCCTCTTAGCAGGGAAAGGGGTGGAAGGGGCAAAGGGGGAAAAAGTTTGTGAAATTTGTGTCTGGTAGGAGTTTGGAAAGAAGAAGTCTGGCACTTTGGCTTCATCCTTGGGAAATGCATCTTTGGCATTGAACAAAAAAGTTCTTAACAACTGTTAATGTTCTAGGAGTCTCTTATAGAGCTCGGAATGACCTCAACCAACCTCTACGTTAAAGGATGGGTCAAGGTTGAGCTGTAATGTCCTTCATCCCCACTCAAGTGTCTGTGAAAGAACAAAAATATTTCTGCTAGGAGTTTGCTGAATTCAGATAGAGGCAAATTTGTTCTGAGAGAAATGGAAACAGACAGTGGTAATGGGAAAACTCAGAGGATTTTGTGGTTCAGAGAAATTTCCTGGAAAACATGTCATCTGATATTGCTGAATGGTCTGCTGTAAATGACTGAATATGAAGGGGAGCACAATTACCTGCATACCGGGAACTATTTTGAGTGAATATCAATATTTACCATTGAGACCTATAAGTGGATTTCACTATTAGGCAGAGGGTAAAAAATCATGGAATTTTCTATGACCCTCAGATCAGTCTGGGTGTTAAACTTAGGGGGTGTCTTACTATAATTTTGACTGATTTTCCCCAAAGCCAAGTCCTCAAAATAACCTGCCAGTTATTTTACCTAAGAACTGTACAGTTTCTATTTAAAATATAGTAAAATATCATAAGATACATTTTATTCATTAACTTTAAATTCTGGTCTTCACAACCTTTTTGTAAGCACTATCAGAATAAGCGTACTGTAAAGGTACCACTAGAACCAATAATCAGCACACCAATAATCAACTCCTTCTTTATGGAGCCTCATTTGGTAAGCCAGAGGCTCAACATGTAACATTCAACCTATTACACATAATTGGATGTATGCAATTCAATTCACAATCGAGAGACAAGCAACAAGGAATGAGAATTAACAAGTGCAGCTATACATAGTTGGGACCCGATTTACTCAGAGGTAGACACATTGCTTTCCATAGGTGTTCTTATGTAATGGTGCACTGTTTTATAGCTTAGGATTTATATCCAAGGTAAGGATTACATCCATGATCCTGGTATCTTAAAAACAGACTTCTGCCAAATAGTTGCAAAATGAAATGAAGCTATAGAGTAGGGTTGCCATAATTCTCTTCCACAAAATTGGGACAGGACTCTCTGTCCCATTTGCCAGTATGTGAACACAATCCCCCAAAATCATGATTGTCCCTGTTTTTCAAGACATATGGCAACTCCACTGTAGAAGGGAAAGAGAAAGATGCTTGACTGATCCCAATGGAAGAGCTCTGGCTTCCTTTTTTCTCTGGAGTGAAAATGTTAAATTTGGATGCAGGCTTGAAGCCTTGTACCTATGAAAACTAATGACCCTCTCTATCTGCTATGCCCTATATCTGCATTGTTGCCCTTGCTGCCTGATCAGCCCTAACCTGAGTGACCCAAAAGGCAGAGAAGGAAGTGATTTACACTTGATTGATTGAGTGATTGAGTGATTTACACTTGATTGATTGATTGAGTTGCAGAAATTTCTACTCTTATAGGCAATTCTCTACTGTACCTGTTTCCGCAACCCCACAGGGTTTCAGTGAGAAGCCTGATATAGCATTTTCAAGTTGTCTTATGTGAGTTGGTGTTCCTGTAGTGCTGAATTTCAAGAAGCATTTATTGCTGAATGAAAAAGATAATAATTACATTTCCCAGAACGCACAATTTAAATCTCTAAGCTCCTTATCATTAAAACACCCTAATCTTATATATATATATCTTATATATATATAAAGTTGAGTATGTCAAATGGTGACATTTTCCTCCCTTTTCTCATAGTACTAGATCAGTAGGGTCACCAATGAAACTGATTTGCAGACAAAATACTTTTTCACAACACTCATAATTTACTAATGGATTTTAGTGCCACATAAGAACCAATTATTATGATTTTGAGTATAGATGAGTGTATCCCGATATTGGGAGAAGTGTATCATACACACTATCAGGCCCAGATTAAGCAATGCTTGGGCCCTAAACTATTCCAGATCAATGAAGCCTCACCTCAAAATATTACCCCCAAAAGATCATTATTCTGACAGAAAGGCAAAAATAGAAATATTTATTTATTAGATGTTTACTCCACCTTTCTCCCCAAAGGACACCCAAAATATTCATTTTTATATCTGCTTATATTCTCAAATGAAGATGTACTTTAAAAAAAACTAATCATAACAGTCCAATCCTATTGGACAAAACAGCCCAATCCTATCCATATCTACTCAGAACCAAGTCCCATTATTGTCAGTGGGTCTTACTCCCAAGTATGTGTTGACTAGATTGTAGCTTATATCTATTTGCATTCTGAGTCATTATGAGACTGATATGAGAGCCAATGAGGTAGTATAATACAACATGGAACAAATCAGCTGTTTATATGAATCAGCTCTAATTTCCATGGATTATAATACAGTAACTGTATTAAAACATAGTTTTAATACAGTTATAATACTCTTAGGGCTGTGGGTGGTGCAAGTGGCTAAGACACTGTGCTTGTTAACCAGCAGGCCAGGGTTCAAGACCCGGGTCGGCCCCACAAGACAGGGTGAGCTCCTGCCCTTAGCCCAGCTCTGCGACGCCAGCTGGATCCAATCGTATTGGCTCTGCCTTTCCATTGGACTAATTCAGTGGCATGAAGAGGGGGGATTTGCTGCTTGGGTAACAGCCTATCCTCCATAACAATCCAACCCAGGCTTTCCTGCTTCCTATGCAGCGTATGCAGCGCCAAGCACAATACCATTGTCTTCCAAGACTGACGGAGGCCTGCATTTTTTTTAATACTCTTAAAAAAGCTAGGAGGTGCTTTTTCAAGGGGTGATCCTCTTAGATTCAGCAGGAAGAGAATAACTGTCCCTCTTCTCCTAAGCACAGTATTTCTAGCCAACACAGGGCAAACTTTTTATTTACTTAATTAAAAAATAGATTATAATGAACATGCTGATGCACATTTTTTCCCATAGAATGGTAGCATATTTGGGCTTGACCTCAGTTCCATTGGAACCACAGAATAAGACAATTATGGCTGAAATCCTAAACACACTTTCCTAGGAGTAAGACCCACCCAACATAATGGAGCTTACTTTTGAGTAGACATGGTTAGGATTCTGCTCTATAACCAATTTAAGTTCTATCCTTCTCAGTGGACTTGGGGTAAAGGATTTGAATATCACAGACCTCACTGAAGAAACTGCTACACTGAAGCAAAGGCTTATAGGATCAAGTTTATGGATTCTAGAACTGATCAGAATAATGTATTTATCTCTTTCTGCCATTGGAAAGGCACAAGCCAAGCATAAGCACCTGTATAGATGCCACTGTGCCAGTCCTCTTATTCTTCTTGAAAGCATAGTTGTACTCGCACACACTGTATTAACTGCAAACATTAATTTTATTATCCTTTTATCAAGACATCTATACTGTTCTTTCCCCCTTTATTTGTCAGAGCTAATACAAAGGATCAAAATATTCACTGTTGTCTTTCTGGTCCCCCAAAAATTGTCTAAATATTATTTACCGATTTTGTGAACCATGAAACGAATTAGAGGTGTAGGTAAAAAACTGACAATGCTTCTGATTGGTGCATCTTTTTTGACACTGCTGATAACTGTCTTCAGTGGTTACTTCGTAATTTGTTCCTTGCATATCTAGTCCATCATGGGTATCCTTGCTGCAAGCTAAAAGAAAAGGAAAAAAACAGATGCACTTAGATTATGATCGTTTCTCTTGTTATTTGGCTAGTTTTTTCCCTTACATTTACCTAATGACCATGATGTACTTGGCGTCAGTGGCATCACTAGGATTTGCATCACCCAGTGTGGGAGACCAGTGCATTACCCTATGACAGGAGGGCAACACCCTACACAGTGGGAGCAGTGATGTACCACTGCTCCACCCCTACTGGTTTCTTGACTACAATTTTTGATACAGATATTTCAACACAATTTGTTTAATTGAATTCTGGATGTAAAGGCATATTAACTGATATAACAATTGATATAAAAAAATTTTCTTTTCCATTAAGCCTCTTTTCCATACACTCCATGCACAGCCTCCACTGGCTTCAGAATGGCATCCAGCAGTCTAGATGGACATTGGATGTGGAACTGGAACTGGACATGTCCTCTAGGTTCTCTGGAGACCCCCCCCCCCCCGCAATGGATCTTCCATTGAGCCAAATCCACAGATGCAAAATCCATGGATAAATAGACTCAACCTGTATTTATAATCTTGTTTTCTTCACTCACCACAACCTCCTTTCTAAGTCCAGATTCTTTATTTCCATTGCTCCTTACACCCATTATCCATAGCCACTTTTCCATTGATTTCTTTGACTACTATGGGAAGTCTCTGAATAACCAGACCTTACCAGTGATTCGACTACATTGTTTCCGGGAATGTCCAGATACTGCTCCTTTTACAGATGTTGTGGGCAACATTGGAGCATTGGTGTCTTTCAGGATGCATGCAAACCTGTGATTAAAGAAAAATGCCAATTATTCAATTAACATTCATTTAAGATTTATGTCCATTTCAAAAAGCTCACCTTGCCACTCTGTTGAAATAATAATAATAATAATAATAATAATAATAATAATAATAATAATAGTAGTAGTAGTAGTAGTAGTAGTAGTAGTAGTAGTAGTAGTAGTAGTAGTAGTAGTAAAAGAGTTTGAAGAACATTTCTCCAAGAAGAAAATGGAACAGATGGAAATAGCAACTGAAATGATCAGACAGAGAGTGAAAAGAGTTAAAAACTGGACTTCACCTGGTAATGATCAGGTCCATGGGTTCTGGCTCAAGTATCTGACTAGCCTGCATGGAAAAATGGCTGAACAATTCAATGAAATGCTACAAACAGGTAACATCAGCCAGTGGTTAACAACTGGAAGGACTCTACTAATACAGAAGGATCCAGCAAAAGGGATAGTACCAGGAAACTTCAGGCCAATAATGTGTCAACCCACCATGTTCAAGCTGCTGACAGGCATCATAGCTGACAGGATTCAGGATTTCTTGGAAGTAAATAACATCTTACCAGTGGAGCAGAAAGGCAATAAACGGAGCAGCAGAGGCACAAAAGATCAGCTCCTGATTGATAAAATGATACTGGAGAATTGTAAAAGCCGGAAAACCAATCTGCACATGGCTTGGATTGACTATAGAAAAGCCATTCATTGCCACACAGCTGGATCATAAAATACCTGGAGTCCATCGGGGTCAACAAAAATGTAACAAATTTCACTGAAAATGCAATGAAACTCTGGAAGACAAAATTATTCGTAGCCAATGAAAGTTATGGACTTCTCAACATTAGACGGGGAATCTTCCAGGGGGACTCATTGTCCCCATTGCTGTTTGTTATCGTGATGATCCCTTTGTCAGTGATCCTACAGAAAGCAAATCTGGGTTACCAAACTGCCAAAAATTCACAGAAAATTTCACATCTATTGTACATGGATGATTTGAACCTCTACAGAAAGTCAGAAGCAGAAATCCAGTCACTCACCAATACAGTCCGAGTCTTTAGTACCGACATCAACATGTTTGGCCTGGACAAATGTGCCACAGTGGCACTAAAGAAAGAGAAGATCACGGAAAGTGATGGCATTGAAATGCCAAATGGTCAAACCATTAAATGCCACCAGCCTGAAGCCTACAAATATCTGGGCATACTGCAGTTGGACAATATCAAGCATGGGCATGTAAAAACTGTGGTCAGCAAAGAATACATTCAAAGGGTTAGAAAAATTTTGAAGAGCAAATTGAATGGCGGCAACATTATAAAGGCTATAAATACCTGGGCCATACCTGTAGTTAGGTATACTGCTGGCATTGTGAACTGGACACAAAAGGAACTGGATGACTTGGACAGGAAAACAAGGAAATTAATGACCATTCACTATGCTTTACGTCCACGTAGTGATGTTGACAGCCTGTACCTGCCTAGAAGATCAGGGGGCAGAAGACTTTTGCAAGTGAAGCAGTCGGTGGAAGAAGAAAAACATGCCCTAGCAGATTATGTGCGAGAGAGTCAGGAATCTGCTCTGATTGAAGTCGGCAAGAGAAAGTTGTTGAAAGTGCAGCAGACCAACTATGAATATCGCAATAGTGCAATTCAGGCTCGGACTTCATGGCCACTTCATGGCCAATTCCTTGCCAAGATCGAAGGAAAAGATGATCAGGATAAGACCTGGTTGTGGCTCACAAGTGGAACACGGAAGGAGGAGATGGAAGGCCTGATACTTGCTGCCCAAGAACAGCCAATCAGGACAAATGCCATCAAGGTCAGAATTGAAAAATCAGCTGATGACCCCAAATGCCGGCTCTGCAAAAAAGTGGATGAAACCATCGACCACATTCTAAGTGGCTGCAAGAAGATCGCGCAGACTGACTACAAACTGAGGCACAACTCTGTTGCCCAGATGATCCACTGGAATCTATGCCAAAAGTATCATCTGCCAGTGGCAAAAAACTGGTGGGACCACAAGCCTGAAAAAGTGGTTGCAAATGAGCAGGTCAAGCTTCTGTGGGACTTCAGGATACAGACGGACAAGGTCTTGGAACACAATACTCCAGATATCACCATCATAGAAAGCAGTAAGGTGTGGCTTGTTGACATCACCATACCAGGTGACAGCAGAATTGAGGAGAAACAACTGGAAAAGGTCTCCCGCTACCAAGGCCTAAGAATCGAATTACAGTGTATCTGGTGTAAGCCAGTGCAGGTGGTTCCAGTGGTAATTGGCCCACAGGGTGCAGTGCCCAAAGACCTTGGCAGGCACCTGAAAACTATCAGCATTAACAAAATATCACTCTGCCAACTGCAGAAAGCCGCTCTTCTGGGATCAGCACGAATTATACGCCGCTACATCACACAGTCCTAGACCTTGGGAAGGGTCCGACTGGTGATGTGAATGAAACCAACACGAAATTGTTTGCTGTGTATTTATTATTATTATTATTATTATTATTATTATTATTATTATTATTATTATTAATAATAATAATAATAATAATAATAATAATAATAATAATAATATAACCAAGGTTGAGGAAAACAGGTCTAGATAATTGACATTGCAATACCCAGAAATCGTCGGCTTCAAGAGAAAGAACATGAGAAGATTACGCGGTGTAAGGACCTACAGATAGAAATTCAGAGAATCTGGGGAAAGAAAGCCACTGTGATTCCAGTAATAATAGGTACTCTTGAAGAGATTCCATAATGTCTCCAGGAACATCTAAACTTAATGGGCCTCCAGAAGATCACCACTGCCCAGTTACAAAAAGCAGCACTTCTGGGAACTTCACACATATTGAGACAATACCTTTGTGATTCCTACTTCATTGGATAGGAACCGATTCACAATAGAGCCAGTTCCAGTCAAACACCTGGTGTCTGTGAAATAGTACATAATAATAATAAACTTTATTTATTCCCCGCCTTTCTCATGTAGGGACCCAAGGTGGGTCAATAACTCAATTTACAGCCCAATCCAGAGTAGCACTTGGGTTGCCCTATCTATCACTAGGGTGGAGAAACTGCAAGATGCTCCACCCTAGTTACTCTGGAAAAGACTTACGGGCAGCCTAAGGCAACATAGGCTGCCCCAAAAGAGGTGGACCTGCTCTGCCCTAACTGGGGCAGCCTAGGCAGTTCAGGAGAGGCATGTTGAGGGCATGTTTAGCATTGCCTAGGGCAGAGCAGTTACTCTCTATCCAGAGCCTGTTTCCAGGGCAGAAATTCCCTCTTCCAGCTCCTTAAGAGTTAAACCACTTCAGGAGCAGGTGTAGTAATGAGTAGACCCATAGGGGTCCATGATAAGGCTGAGTAAGAATGGCAGTGTTGACCCAAAATCTGAGTTCTTGGCCATTGTAGCTGCAAACCCTGCCTCTCAACCTCAGGATATGGAATAACTATGGCAGCCCACTAACCTGGAGATACAACAGGCCATTCAAAGCATCCACCCTCCACTAGAGGTACTGCAGCTGTAACTGGTTGTCAGTAACTTCTGGGCTTCCCTATAAGGCAGGCACCACCTCTGTTCCTTGTTCAGTGTGATCTGAGGGGGGTCTCCTCAGGAGCAAGCCCTCCCCAGGTGTCACTAATGTGATGCCTACTTAGCATTCTCAGGAGCAGTTAGGGCAGCCCAGGCTTCCTGATTCTCTGGATCCAGCATAACTCTCTGCTCTGGATACAGAATAGTTGGGGCAGCCCAGCTAAGCTCTCCTCACTTCCCTTACTCTGGATTGTGCCCTAATGCAAATAACTCAACTAATGTAATCTGACTGTGTGTTCCTTGGGAGCAAATGAGTCAGGAACATATCTTGTTTGCTTATGTTACATTGTAAAACTCCTTGTACTGTGTGGTCACTGCACATACGAACATCAACGACCAAATACACCAAGATCTTAGCAATACCTTTTTGAAACTTCTGTCCAATTTCCTGACAGGAAGGTAAAGAATAGGCACTTTGGATTATATGTGCACACCAGCTGACAATACTCCATATCTGGGGTGAAAACCGTAGCTATATCTCCTCCTTGGAAAGATGTATCTTGATAGACCTGAGTCACACATTCTGAGACACAATCAGAATAAAACCACATATTAGTCCATGCTTACCTACAAGTTCAGGATTTTGATTTTGTTGCAAGACTGTTGACTAAGGAGTTCAGCATAGGAAACCACCTGATTCTGAGTCAGACCATTGCTCCATCCACCTTGATATTATTAGGGTTGCATGACAGCAGCATTCCAGAGTTTCAAAGAGGACATATTTTCACCCCTATCTAGAGTTGGTGAGTTTGAAAGATGGGACCCTTCACATGCAAAGCAGATGCTTCCCACTGAGCCACAGGTCCATCTTCCTCAAACTGTGACTTTAACTGTGTCAGATCAAGGACTTTAAAAGGGGACCAGTATTGTTATCTGTAAAAACAGAGCTTCAAGAAAATTGATCGCAGATGGTTGGCTTCACATGCCTTAGATCAATGTGGCCTGAGCATTCCATCTTTGTTTGCTGCAGTGCTATTCTTATAATTTGTGTTAACGTGTATTCCATTGCCTGAAATATTCTTGGGCAACAGCAATGCTAATGCAACTCTTAGGAAAGCTAAGCAGGCACTGGAAGGCTGTGGCCTCTCTTCTCCTAAGTGGTCCATTTCTGCCCACTATGCCAATTATACATCTCACTTCCCCACCGCCTAAGGCTCATCTGATCCTTTGCCCGTAGTAATACTTTTCATTTAAACTGGCTTAGCTATTATTGTTTCACCCAACTCAGGAAGCTCTAGTTTTGTGAGGATGCTGATTGAACAACCCAATCTGAAGTTCAAGTACTTCAGCCACATCATGAGAAGGAAGGACTCTTTGGAAAAGTCCCTGATGCTAGGGAAAATTTGAAGGCATAAGGAGAAGGGGAAGACAAGATGGTTTTGTCACCAAATAAATGAACATTAAATTGGACAGGCTTCAGAAGATGGTAGAAAATAGGGGGCCTTCCACACTGTGGTCCATGAAGAATCGGACACAACAATAACAACCCAACCATATCCTTTTTGGTGTCACCAGTTAAAGCGATGCCAACATGGCTACCACTGTATCCAGCAGGGCCAAAAAGTCTGCCAGAGATCACCTGGGTCTTCTCAAGGCTGCATCAGTGACTTTGCATAGTGCATAGGAGGCCTTCACATATTCCACCTCCCAGAAAAGCTACACCACCATCCAGCTGTGCTACTTGCCCCTGCCGGCTTGTTACATGCATCTTCCCAGCACTGTGGCCCAGCAAAAACACTCCCATCTCCACTGCAAACATGAAGCTGCAAACATGCTTTATGGCTCATCTGTAATACCTAGTGCTGGTAGTATGCTCAGGGCGCAATTCTAACCAAATTAGGCCAGCGCAACTCATCCATCTCCCTGTTCCCGCAGTGGCATGGGGAGACCGGCACATGTCTGTACACTAACATCTCCAAGAATGGCCCAGGCATGCCACTTTTGCAATACCCCAAGGCAAGTATGGGACTTGTGCCAGCCTAACCAGGGGTTTGGACTGCACTGTCATACTGCCAGTACCGAGCCTTTAGGATAGGGTCCTAGCCTCCTTCACAGTTCCCAGGGCCCCTAGATTGGGGAACAACAACTCTTAAATGGGTTTTATATTTTATATTTGTTGGCGTGTGCTTATTTTAGTAGAGTGGTATTATTTGTTTGCAATGGGTACAGGTTCTTTGTTCAATCTGCAGGTAATATATCCCACTCACATTTACATACTCTGACTTTATTGACAAAGCTTTAGCTGAACAATTGTGACATAGCTTTAATCTACAATTGTGCAAGTATCGAGACCTGCTCTTTAGGGACAACGACACCAGTTCCTATCTGCTGTACATTATGTGTGGTTTACTAATGCCTTTGAGAAAAGTCACATTCAAATTGCATTTTAGTTCCTCACTTAATGCAAGCCCACCTCCCATTTCTGGATGCCTCTCAGGAGGTGGTAGCTTTCTGTTAGCATCAAATCAGACAGCCTGTTTTCAGACACCCTCATTTGGAGATCTTTTGTTGACACAAAGCTGAAGTGCTACAGCTGTCCTGCCACAAGTCCTGTCCACATATTAACATATTTGTTAATATGTAAGTCATAATTCTTTCACACCCAGAATCTGTTAAATAACATCAAGTTTCAACCTGCCCCAAATGCACTTGTAAGCTGGGAATACAATAATTGGTAATATATAATTTTCCTAACTTGTCAAATGTTTTTGAAATGGAGTTTTGCCAGCCAAAGACAAAAAAGGGCAAAATCCAGAGTAACTACAGGGAGTCCTTGCTCTGGTGTAAGAACAACTTACTCTGGATTCCAATATGAATTTCCCATAGGTTTTCACTAGGTGGTGCAGTCTCTTACGTGCTCCCGTCGTTACTCTGGATTTGGGGGCTAATCATTCACACAGCCAGATATTGGGGGGAAATGGCAGGGCAGCACTGTGGCTTCCTCTTGATCATTGCCTTATGTTGGTAACTTCCCACAGTTTCTTAACTCATTGCAAGACTGATCTAAATTATGAAGTTGTTGAGTTTCCCTTGGAAGTTCTTTCAACTTAATAATGCTTGTAAATACTACAGAAGCAAAAGAGCTTATTTCAGCCTTTTTAAATATAGTAACCCCTTTTCTGATCACCTGTGACTGCAAAGAATCACCTACAGTTGATCAAGTGGGAAAACAACAAAGTTAGGATAGATTGGCAATTCTTGTTTTCTACCTACTCAGTAAAGGATTTTTTAATTTGCAGGTTCCAAACCTGCAGACAGTGAGCTAGTAAATAAAAATAGAGGCTATTAAACGTCTCAGGAACAGCTTATTTATAAAGATTTTATTTTTTTATCCAAGTACTACAATATACAAATAAGTACAGCATATGGAAACATAAGAAGCTGCCTTATATCGAGTTAAAAGGTAATTGATGCACCTAGTGCAAGCATATCAATATTGAATGACAGCTCTTATAGAATTTTTCTCCTGCCCTACATGGGACTACCAGGGATTGAACCTGTGATCTTTTGCATATAGACAAGATACTTTTCTCCTTAACTACTATCACGAAGAGTTTTGCATTCCTCTTAAAAGAGACAGTCTGTACAACTAAGAGCACCTGCCTTTTCTCAGATCATGCTTGTTAATGCAGGGATTGTCTAATAAAATGTCTTATGATGTCTAATAATAATGTCTAAAATGTCTAATGTCTAATAAAACAAATTCGGGGAGTTAAAAATTTTTTTGTTGTTACTCAAATGCAGTTAATGAAGAACAGAAGTGAGCCACATTGAAGGTGCAGTGGTGCCTCACATAAAGAGCTTAATTCATTCTGGAGGCCTGCTCTTTAAGTGAAACACTCCTTAAGTGAAGCAGATTTTTCCATAGGACATAATGGAAGCTCAGATGATTGGTTCCACAACCCCAAAATATTCATATAAAAATATTAACTGGATGTAAAAATGATGACAAAACACTAGAATTGAATTCAAAGCATGCATTCAACATGCATGATCCTATGAAGTCTACTTAGGCTGCAATCCTAAAGACACTTTCCTGGGAGTGAGACCTACTGAACACATTCGGGCTTACTTTTGAGTAGACATGGTTAGGATTGTGCTCTTAGGCTGCAATCCTAAAGACACGTTCCTGGGAGTAAGCCCCATTTAACACAATGGGGCTTACTTCTGGGTAGACATAGTTAGGAGACTGCAATCAAAGACACTTTTCTAGGTGGCTTACCTGGGCTGCTGCTGGAAGTTCAAGGTGGTCTGTGGGAGAACTTGGGGGCAGTTAGGGGCAGCTGCCTCTGGCAGCTCCAGGCAAGTTGGGGGTAGTTAGAGGCAGCAGCACTGGCCAGCCGCCCTTTTAAAGAGCCTCCATGTGGGACGTCAGCACGCTTGCTTGTTAAGTGAAGCGGAACTTGTTATGTGAAGCAAGATTTCAAGAAAAATTTTGCTTGTTATGTGAAACACTTGTTATATGAGGTGCTTGTTAAGCAAGGTACCACTGTATATGAATGGTCTGCATGACTGCAATCCTATGCAAATAACCACCTACGAGTAAGGTCCTTTGAACGCAGTGAGGCTTACTTCTGAACAAACATGGCATGTATAGCATCAGGCATAATTTCTGTAAGTGGATGACATTCCTAACTGAATGGGTTTTTTTAAAAAAAGAAAGTTTAAGGGTACATAATGCAACTTGAACCACCGCATGCAACTTCTGGGACTCACCAACAGAACCTCACAGTGCATCACCCCAACCCTTCTAGCTTTGCCACTCAGTGACTACAGAAACATAGGAAGGGAGTGTTTTCACAAGGTAAAACCTTAGAAACACTGGAAAATGTATGGAATTTCCTTCTCAGCCCTTTGACTGTAACTAGCAGCACAATCCAGAGTAACTACAGGACATCTTAACATCGACGAAAGAGACATTTACATCAACATAGTTACGGCACCACCTATGGGAAACCTATCAGAAATGCATAGAGCACTCCAGAGTGAATTTTTCTTATGTCGACAAAAGAAGTCCTGTAGTTACTCTGGACTGTGCTGCTAGTCTTTTAAGGCTTACTTTCAAAATTGGCATAATTTTAATTACTCTTTCAATACAAGTGGGGGGGGGGGAGTATGTCCATATTCCATAGCTGTATTTACTGTTAAGTTTTCCATCCTATAGTAAGTTTGTGAAATTTTTTTTTTCTCAATCACATAAAGCAAATCTGCATTTTGAGATAATGTACTGTTGCTAAAAAAAAGAAACTCAACACTTCTGCTGGATTGAGTGTTGAAAATGTCCCCAGAATTTGACAAGGATTTTATTGAAGGGGCCAGTTTGGCTGATATTTATTTATTTGATTTATTTGATTATTCGATACTCTGATTACCTGCCAAGATCAATGCAATAAAGAATATAGGTATGTTTTGGCCCTTTCCCACACTTGCAGGAGCGATTTGAGACGTTTTCAGTTATTGCAAATGATCTGTCCATCCAAACTGCCTTTCTCTAAGAAAGTGAATATATAACTGTATTTCAAAGGGTTGTTCTGATGGAACATGAATATACTGGAATATATCCATAATTAAAGAAAATGAAATTCTACCAGAGGAGAGAGTGGCATAAAAAAGGCTGGGGAGGAATCCAAACACCCAATAGTAACTTTACACAAATTTATTTAAAAATCTTATATCCTACTTTTCTAATTATCTGCCTAGTTCATCTGGAATGATATTCACACCTTTTGTCCCTCTTCGTCAATTATCACACATAAGAAATTGTTATATTGCTCAAGTACTTACCACTATACACAGAAGAAAATAACATGATGAAATAAAATGTTGAAAAAATCCATGCCATCCTAAAAATAAATGTAATGTAATGTTTTAATAGCAGTTACTACACTGGAAAATTTGAATTAAAAATAGAACATTTCAATGAATAGGCTACAACCCTGAATGCATGTGATTCCCATTCAGTGATGGGATTCAAAGAAATTAACAACCGGTTCTATGTCCATCTGGCAGCCACTTTTAAATGGCTATTTTTAAACTTTATATGTCCCATCTCTCATTAACAACTGGTTCTATAGAGTAGGTGTGAACCTGCTAGAACCCACCACTGTTCCCATCTCAACCCACCAACCACAAATGCACTGGTCCTAGCTCCTTTGTGGAGTTAGGTGTGGGGGGAGGCAGCCACATGATTCCCAGGATTGCACTGCTGCAAAGGGTGGGGAGTTTTTACTTGGGGGGTTGCCAGCCGCTGGAGAGAAAACCCTCCATACATCTCAGAAGGGTTCCCTATGCTTCAGTAACAATACAAGACACAATTTTAAAAACTGCTTCCAGTTTTTGATTGAAAACAGGAAGTGGCTTTTTAATTGTGTATTGTTTCAATTGTTTCTTCAAAGTAAATCCCGTTAGTTTGATAGGACATTTTCAAAAGAACATTTAGCTGTTCATTTTGTCATGTTCTACATTTTGGGTGAGTGGTTTATGCTGTTTATGCTCTTTTGCTGTTTACGACAAATGGTCACCCCAAGTCCGGAGGCCATCATACATCCTAAGGCTAGTAGTTTCACAGATTACATGCAGGGTAAAGACATAGGCTGCAATCCTAAAGACACTTTCCCGGGAGTAGGACCAGAGATGGGCTGGCCCCATCCCAAGATCCGGTATGCCAGAAGTGGGAGGGGCCAGCCAGGGTCAGGGGTGTGTGGGCGGGGCGAAGGGCGGGACTGGGGAGGGGCAAGGGGCGGGGCGACGTTGGCGCCTGCGCAGTGCCTGCTTAGAAGCCGGCCTGCCAGCTACTAAGCAGGCTCTGTGCAAGCGCCGCCACCGGCGCTCACACAGAGCCTGCTTAGAAGCTGGCAGGCCGGCTTCTAAGCAGGCTCTGCGTGAGCGCCAGTGTCGGCGCTCGCGCAGAGCCTTCCTGGAAGCTGGCACCGCCTTCTAGGAAGGCTCTGTGCAAGCACCGACGTCGGCGCTCGCAGAGAGCCTGCCTAGAAGCTGGCAGGCCGCCTCTAGGAAAGCTCTGCGTGAGCGCCGATGTCGGCGCTTGTGCAGAGCCTGCCTAGAAGCGGCCTGCCCGCTTCTAGGCAGGCGCGGTGGGCGCAAAACATGGCGGACCATACCGGTCCGCTATGTTTTGCGTTTCCCTGTCGCTGGTGGTACGCTAGCGGCAGGGAAACTGGAAGAAGCGGTATGGGCGCGTAGGCCCGTACCGGTAAGTGCCCACCACGGAGTAGGACCCATTGAACACAATGGGGCTTACTTTTGAGTAGACATGGTTAGGATTGCACCTATACACTATTTTGTTTTCTGTTCTAACCAGTGGTGGGATTCAAAAAAATTAACAACAGGTTCTATGCCAATAGAACAACAGGTTCTATGTCGCATTAGTAACTGGTTCTCAGAACCAGACACTCATTAGCAAAGGGTTCTATAGAACCCATGAGAACCTCCTGAAGCCCACCACTGGAACTCTCCAAACACAATTCTAGTTGATGCCCACTTATTCTGATGTTCTGTGAGTGGGAAAAGAACATCCTTCTTTTACCCCTTATATAATTTTGTACATCTCAATCATAACCTCTCTCAGGTGCCTTTTTCTAGCACCAAACTCAGTAGCTTTTCCTCATAAAGGAGATGTACAAACCCAGTAATTATTTTGGTTGCTATTTTATGCACCCTTTCCAGTTCCACTATCCCTACAATCCAGAGTAACTATGGGAAGACATAAAAGGCACTTACTCTGGATTGCTCTATGCATTTCCCATAGGTTTCCCATAGGTGGCACCACAACAACATCAATGTAAAAGGTCCCGTAGTCACTTTGGATTGTAGCCTATGTCCTTTTTGAGATCTGGTGACCAAAACTGTGTGCAATATTCCAGATGTGGCTTAACATTGATTTGTTCAATGGTATTATAATATTGGCTGTTTTATTCTCAATTCTTTTTTAATGATCCTAAGCATGGAATTACCGTACCCTTCTTCACTGCAGCATCGCAATAGGTCAAACACTTTCATTGAACAGTTCACCAGCATCCCAAAATCTCTCTCCTGATCTGTCACAGACAGCCTAAATCCATTAGCCTATATGTGAAATTTTGATTTTTTTATTTTACCCCAATGTGCATTACTTTACATTTATTTATATTGAAAAGCATCTGTTATTTTGCTGTGCATTTGCTGCTTTCCTAGTCTGGAGACATCCTTCTGGAGCTCTTTCCAATGCTTTCTGGTCTTTACCACCTGGGGAACAGGGGGAGAATATCCATCCTTTTTCATCCCAGAACAGTGTGCCACAAATGGTCTTCAGGTGTGCCACAAAGGTTTTGGCAAAGCGTTAATTGGGCCAGTGGGGATGTAAATCATCCAGCAGCATGGTGTGCCATGTCAGTGGTCCAAAAACCAACAGTGTGCCTTGAAGATTTTAGTGCCTTGTTAAAAAAACACAGCATAGCCCTCACCCTACTGCTGGCTTTCTTACTACAGAGCGTGGTATGTTTTAGTAGTTTGGTGCCCATTCTCAAGGGAAGTGAAGGGCAGTGTTTGGGGTCCTGGTTTCCGCGTTCAGCTGATAAAGTTGCACATGTACCTAACTTGCAGTGTCTTAGCTTGGCCTTTGTCCCAGTGAGGCAATTGGTCCCAGGTCATTTGCTGCACATGAAGAGCCAACTTATCATCAGGCCCTAGTTTTACTCCCATACAAAGTCCTCCCCCTGCCCTTTTGACTGAAAAGGGCTGGCCTCCAAGGTTGCAATCAAAAATCGGCAGGAGTGGAAATTTACTCCTGCAATAAATGGAATCTAAGGAATAGAGATTCTCCCATCCTTACTTAAGGGCCCCAATCCTATCCAACTTCCCAGAACTGATCTAGTTGTGCCAATAGAGTGTGTGCTACATCCTGTGGTATGGGAATATAGGAATTTTGTTCCCTTACCTCGGAGCTGCATTTTGCCTGCATCAGTGCTGGAAAGTTGGATAGAATAGGATTGGACCATTAGATTGTAATCTCATGCACACATACTCCCAAACATAAGCCCCGCTGAACTTGTTAGGAATTACTTCTGACTCAACATGTTTAGGATTATATCGATACTTAATCTTTCTTAATCTTTAATCTTTTGATATGTAAAATTTTTTCACTTGGTATATCAAATGAAGGTAAGTACGTTTAGCTGCCTTAAAGACCCACAATTTGGGAAAATAGTGGGATAGAAACAAAGACATAAATCTAGATTATTTAAAAGGAAGAGTAAACAATCCTCATTTTGAGTAATTTTGCATGGTAGGTGTTTTAAAATATTATGATTGGGTCTTGTGCACAAGTTTCTCTATAGTTTATCTTCCAGAAAATTAAGTGTAAAGCCTGAATCAGTGTTCTATAGATATGATTATTACTAGTTTAGTTATTAATGAAGTGTACTGAAATAAATTCAGCTTTAATCAGCAATGGAATTGGTCTAGAATTCTCCTTATGTAATATTTCAATATTAACACAAGCAGACCCATTCTATGCATAGCTGCTTGAAAGTAAGTTCCACTATATTAAATGACTTCTTCCTTACAAGAAGACCACAGTGACTGCCCCTCCACCACAGGATGCAGTGCACAACCCTTTGGTACAACTGCACTAGCACACTGGGTGGGAAAATGAGCCCCAACCCTACAATCCAGAGTAACTACGGGAGCACGTAAGAGATATTACGTGTACCCATAGTTACTGCACCATCTAGTGAAAACCTATGGGAAATTCATATTGCAATCCAGAGCAAATTGTTCTTACACCGGAGCAAGGACTCCCCGTAGTTACTCTGGATTGCACCCCAAGGCTGCAGTTCTATGCACACTGACCTGGGTGTAATTTCCATAGTACACAAAGTCGTAACTCAAAGGGTAAGTTGTAAACAAACAAAAAATTCTGCTAAATGGTTGATTTCTTAAATATATGCATAGATCTTGTCTTACTACCATTTCAAATCCATCTAATTATTTTCTCTGAACAATGCATGAATGAAATAACATTTCTCTGTCTGTTTTAGTTACACAGCTAATCTTAATAACTATTAATTGTTCATTGTAGATGGCTAGAGGCAATAATAAAAAAATGGGCACACTCTATATTACCAATTATCTTTTTTTCAGTTAGCGTATTTCCACATAACCCCTGAATAAAGTAAGTTCATTACCTGTGGATGATGCACTGGTTGTAATTTTTCTGCCTGAATGGATGGAATAGTCTGTGTCAAAAAAAATTGAAAAGAAAGCTCTAAGTTCTAAGAAAAGGAGAGAAGAGAAAAAAGAAGATGCAGATCAGTTGGGCTTTTGCTCATTCCAGTGTTTACCCATCTGGACTGCAGAGGAAAGTTTGTACTGTCAATATTGGAGAGTGTCACCTGCTTAACCAAATTTTATTGACACAATGCTTTCTCCATTGAAAAAGGTAATAAAAGGGGGAAAAGGAAAAAAAGGGGGAAAAATCCCGTATGTCACTGCAGCCCTCTGCTGACTCTGAAGGGAACTGCATCATACAGGTAAGAGAAAAGTACTGTAGAAGAATTTACCGTAATATAAATTAGTAGTGAATTTATTTAAGTTCTTAACTTATTTAAGTTCTTTTCTATTTGGTCAATATGTGCCTCAAGGACTACTGAAAACTTCTTTAAAATTTTAAGAGGATGCAAACATTTTGGGAGGAGGGCCACATCAATTCTCTGACACAGTGTCGGGGCCAGCAAAAAAAATAAATTAATTTACATTTCAAATTGGAATAAATTTACATAAATGGATATGTCTGAGATATTTCTGTGAATGAATGAATTCAAATCTGTTCATAAACACTTTCTAACACAGAAAGTGTTTCATTTCTAATGAAACGGGTAATCTTCAAAGTCATAGAATCATAGAGTTGGAAGGGACCTAGTAGGTCATCTAGTCCAACATCATGCCTGCCTGTAGCAGGAAATTCTTCTAGAGTTGTCCATAAGCACTTTAACATAGAGAAAGGATGGATCTTCAAAACAGTTCGTAAACACTTTCACACACATACACGCAGAGGTGAGGTTTTCATGCCAGTTCATAAATACAGACATCTCCCAATTTCTCATGGTTCCACTCTTTCAAGACCTTTCTATTATACCCAGAACTCATTCATTCAACACATGCTCCAATCTTTCAACCTCTCTTCTGGTCTAAAGGCTAAAATTGTCTTCCTTAATTTTGATTTGTATGTTAACATGGTGATCAAACTGTTTGTGGCATTTCCATAAGACTTTCTTCAATAAATATCATTCAAATACATATTCATTGCCCACACATGCCTTTGTTCATTTCATTGTCATTTGTTACGTATTTTGACTACATGTTAATAAATATGTGTTATTGAGGCTTTTGCAAGTTGTATGTGTTTTTTTGGTGGCCATGTTGCATTTGCAAGTTGAAAAAAACTGTTCTACTTTTCAATGTTTTTCACTTTTGGATTGTGCTCTGGGCTCTAACCCATACAATAAGTGGGGGATTCCCAGTTTCAAAAATAACACAGAGGGAAGGCACATGTAGCCTACCTGAACTTCAGAATGTTCTCTGGAGAAGAGAGGAGCAGAGCTCCCCTGATCACCAAAGGATTACTGGGTTCACCCATGGTCTTGAAGGAGGTGGTTTGTACAGGATACATCTGGTCCCAGGGCCAGGATTTGGGCACCCCTGCTCTATTCTGATGTACAACTAGTGTGTGCACCTTGTTCTAGTGATAAGGACTATCATCTTATACTACCAAAATGGCCCTGACACACTCTAGCCATGGCACATATTTATGTTACCAATTTACAACTGGTTCCTAAGTTACTTTTCCCATTTAAGCACTGCAGGAGAGCATGGATGAGGATGTTTGCAGTCAGTTGTTCATATCAATAGGCAGGTTTGGACTATTTTGGACTCTATTAAGGCGGCTTCATTCTAATGGCAGAGGAAAAGACAATTGCCTATAGGTTATGGTGACTACAGGGACTACGGTATATATTCAGCCTTGGGCTGAATCAGATCAGTAGTGCCTTTAATTCAGTGCTATCTGCACTAATTGAAAGTGGCTTCCTGGGTTTTAGGTAGATGAAACCTAAGAATTTCTGTAAGTTTGCCAACCTTCCAAGGAACTCCAGCAAACTGAAGCAAGCAATCCTGTATATTACCTTTGCTAAAGGTCTCCGTTGCTAAATGACAGTAAATGGAAAAGTGGAAGATACCTTCAAACATGGTTGGTACCCTTATCCATGTGCCAAGTACAGTAAGCCCTCCTCCTATGAGTGATAGGGCTTAGCATAGGAGTGATGAGTGGCTTAGCATATGAGTATTGGACCACCCATGGATGATGAGCCCACAATTCAAATGGCCTTAGGAGTGCCACCTGGATGCAACCAAAAGCCATTTCTGGTTCACATCAGTGACTTTTGGTCAAATTAAGAAAGGGTCACCATATGACCACATTTTTTCCAGATTTGTCCTCTTTTTTAGCCGTCTGTCTGGGTGTTCTCCAAAAGGGCTCCATTTTGGCACTTTGCAATGGTGTGCAGTACCCCATCATGTCATATATCATTGGGTTTGTATTGAAGAGCAGAATCCAATGCAAAAATCAGTTTTTAAATATCTCCATCCTATCAAATGTTATGGCCAAAAAACTAAAAATCAAAAATATGCATTGAGCGCTATGGGAAAGTGAAAGTGTCAAATATCGCAGCTTTAGTCACGAGTAGGCAAATGTGCTATTGTCTGTCGGAAAGGCCAGGCTGAGAGGAATCCAAGACCTTGTCCTCCTTTTAAGATTTGGGCATCACCGTGGTTAGGAGGTGTTCCAAGGTGCAGAGAGGTTGTGCACAGCCTTCCCGTGCATCAGAACACCTTCAGACACAACGAGAAGTCATCAACATGAAACACTTCTGTTTACTTCTAGTTTCTAATCAAATCTGGAAGGTATTTTGACGTGACTGGAAGGCTGAAGCAACTTCTGGTGGGCCAGCTCAGCCTCCGAGTAAATTATTGAGAAACTAGTTCCCTGAGGAGCTAGGTTTAGTGCAGAACCCATAGGGATGCGACAGGACCATGTTGATCAAGTCTTCAGTATATTCTTGAGTTGGCCATCCTGTGACGCCCCATGACTCTACTCTTCCATGAGTCACATTGCATGTCTGTCACTACTTAGCCTTAGCCACTTATTGAGTTATTTGTGATTCAAGTCCGAGTCATTCTAAAAAACAAATTGAGTTGTGGAAGCACACAAACACCAAAAGAGCCCACAAGCACACAAAAAAGCAAATCTTAACAAGTGTATTTCAGTCACAGCTCTTTTCCATGAATTGTTGGTGCACACAGCTCGAGTTTCCCCACAAATGGCAAAAAAACCTTCTTTTGTGACTTGAGGCCGAGTCTCAGACTCAATTCCTGTCTGTACGGAACAGAGTGGCCCTTTCATTTATTGCTGGGGGAATTTACTTCTTATAAAGGGTGCAGTAGTTTACTGTTATTGTTGGTTTAGGGTGGGTAATTTTGGTTCAGTTGTATTAGTGAGAGGGTTGGCTATCTATCTCAAGTGTGGGACTGAGTGCTTCTGGTTGTTGGTACTGAAGGACTTCAACAATGATATATTTTAATGGGCAAAAAATGTGGGCCAAATTTTAATGAAACAATGAAATTATGGACTAAAGGTGTAAAATTTACATTAAACATGAGCATTAAAGAGAATGTCTGTATAATAATGTATAGATGGTATCTGAAACTAGTTCAATTAGCTAAAATTTCTAAAAAGGTTTCAAATTAATGTCGGAAATGCAAGACACAAGAAGGAACATTTTATCACATGTGGTGGCCTTGTCTCAAGGCAAAAAATAATTTGGGTTCTGATTCATCAACAATTTCAGTTGATATTTAAAGTATACATTCAAACAGAAACTTTTCTGTTGGGAATATTAGACAATTCAACTCATTAAAATTGGAAATTATGTTTTATATATGACAGCAGATGCAAGGATTTTGTATACAAAATATTAGAAGGTTCCAGAAATACCTTCTGTTGAAGAATTGTGGATTAAAGATACTGGACTTTGTCAAAATGGACAAACTTACAACTTTTCTTAAAGAAAAGTCAGTCAAAACCTTTATGGACAATTGAAACTATTTAATTTGTGGACAGTTGGAAACCATCACATTCATGGACTTTCTGTACGGAAAAAGAGATTGAGTAAAGTCAATTATGGATATGATTAATAAATAATTTTTATATAATTTTAATCTCCTTCTCAGTTATCTTTTGGAATTGTTAAATAAGATTATAGTTTAAGATTAAATTTTTATGTACAGTGGTGACTTGTAAGAACATAATTAGTTTCAGAAGCATGTTTGTCTTACAAAGCATTCTTCGTATAAAGCAGATTTTCCCATAAGAAATAATGGAAATTCAGATTAGTTCCACAACCCAAAAATATTCATATAAAAATATTCACTATGTAAAAATGATGACAAACTGTAATTGAATTCAAAACACTGTAATATAATACAGAACACAGTTACTGTAATATTAATGAAAAAACACTAATATACTATACAGTAAAATAGAAAAGAAAAACCTTTATGGCCAAGGAGGACTAATTTTCACTAAGAGCGTCACTGGTGTCTTTTGGAGCAACTTTCACAAGGAACCTTCTAATGACACTTGTTTTCGTCTCCTTTTGAGGATTTCACGTAAACCTGAGATTGCATTGTCATGAAACAGATTCATTGCTCACACTGCCACAGCCTTATTTGGGTGGTGCTTTTCTATACGATTTCTCAATGTTTACAAAGGCCCTTAGTCTTATTTTGATGTGAGGGATTCCTCCTCCTCATTCTCCTCCTCCTCTGCAGATGAGATCTCTATAACCTATTGATGTTGGTCACCATGCAGATCCATCAATTTGTTCATTTTACAAGAAATTTTCCTTGCAAAACTGTTTGCCAAACTCTACCAAAACTGTTTGTCTTACAAGACATTGTTTGTCTTTCAAAGCAGAACTCCTTTAAATTTTTGTTTGTCCTCCAAAGTGTACTTCTTTCAAGTTATTTGTCTTAGAAGGCACCGCTATAATAGAAATTAAATTAGTAGAAAGTAATTTTAGATTAATGAAGAGTAAATTCGGAAATCTGTGCTTGCCAGGTAGTTCGTTTTTAGAAAATATCTGGCTTTTTCATTTTTTTCTCTTTTCCTGTTTTCTTCTTTGAAAAATTAATAAAAATTAAATTTAAAAATTGTGATATATTTTTGCATTTATTGTTTATGTTAGCATTTTTTACCCTTTTTCATCTCATGGAACAAAATAAGGCACAAAATTTGTCAAGGCACATTATTAGCTTTTTGACAATTGAACAAGGCATACTACATGTCTGGTTGGGGGCTCACATCTTCCAATGACCAAACCACTACTCAGAGCTCATGTGACAAACAGAAAATGCCTGGTATATATTGCTAATATTGTTTTTATATGTATTGTTTTGTTTAATTCTCCCCCCCCCCTTTTACCTTCATATTAAAATGTATACCAATGTTTCTTCAATTGATTTAAGCACCTAGTAAGGCAGTGTGATTTTTCTCCCTAAAAGTGGCCAAGCGTTGTACTGGCTGAGCACTGGGCATGCCTGTTGGAGCAGCAGCTAACTGGAACACATTCTCTGGACCAGTATATATGGAACCTTGTGGACAATGTCTCAGCATGAGAACTGGGAGTTCATTTCCTTCTCTTCTTTGCCATCATCATCTTCACCAGCATAAGTTCCTTCTACTGTGGGTGCTCCATTTGATGGGAAAGTTCCCCTGAAATACGAACAGGGTTACCCTGGGGTGACTTCTGCTTCCATCCATACACCTCATTCTATAGAAGTGTGTAACATGCTCATTTTCACACTTATTACAGCACAAGCACATTTAGACAAAAAATTCAGAACATTCAATGGTTTATGAATAAAAAATAAGAATGCCAAAACTTTTTGAACATCCTCCTCCCCAAACAAACATCAACTACTCCTTTGTCAGATATTTTTAAAGGTAACTTTGTTCCTCACCCCCACCCCCAAAATGAGTAAGTATGGGCAGCCTATTATGTCTCATTAAGAACACAGAGTTTTGAACCAAGTGATCTCAGCTGTGAGGAGTGAAGGAATCTTCCTGAATTTTCTCATTTTATTCTTATTTTGGACATGAGGGGGATCTCCTCTTCAACTGGATCCAGACACCATTCATTGGACGAAGAATCAGTTCTCCTACAGGAACCAGCTCTGCCCGCGTTTGTCTAGTTTCAATCCAGAAGTGCCGTAGGACAGTGGCTAAGACGGTTTTTTCTTCCATCTGTGCAAACCGTTGACCTGGACATGAATTCAAAGCAGTCATAGTGAAGGTTTACCAAAGCAATAAAGGTAAATGTTATTCAAACATGGATACCATTTATATTTGTGGAAAATGATTCCACTTGGTTATAGCACCAAAGTATGGTTGAACGCCGAATCAACTTCACATGGTGCCTCCTCATGAGGCTTGATGGTTGCATGAGGTTGGCCTTGTTTGAAGCAAACCACAATTTCTTGGCTTAGCTACATTAGTTGTTCCCTAAAGGGGTGGTGATTTTATGTTATGTTGGTAAGAACAAAGGACTGGTAGGTAAAACTGGTTTGCAGCACTATGTTAGCAAGTGGAATTCCAAGTTTCTACCTCTGCATTGTTCTGCAATCTGGAGGAAACTATTGGAAGTTATAGTGACACTACTAGAGCTCTCATCAGACAAAAAACACTATGTTTTGAGAAACTACCATCACCATATGTTTCTGTCTCTATAGAAAAAAATAAAAGCAGAAAATCAAAGAAGAAATTTAGACTACAAAGTATGAAATATCTGAAGTATGGATTTATACCAGCACCAACAAACCAAAACTGCGAATGTACCTTATATATACAGAACTAACGAAAAGCGTACCCACATTGCAGGAGTAACATTTCCCCATATTTCAATCCCCCACGGCGCATCAACACCCCATGCGCAACTTTCCCCCCATGCGCAACTTCCCCCCACCATGTGCAAAATCCTCGCCAGTGCAACCTCTTCCTCTGAACAACACCCCCCCCCCCAGTGCATCGGGCAC
Organism: Cryptoblepharus egeriae; assembly: GCA_030015325.1. Lineage (NCBI taxonomy): Eukaryota > Metazoa > Chordata > Lepidosauria > Squamata > Scincidae > Cryptoblepharus > Cryptoblepharus egeriae. The sequence goes on along the minus strand of JAREYC010000007.1, from coordinate 52,943,525 downwards.
CGAGGACCAAATTGGCTGGATGTTATTCAGTCTCCCATGTTAAGTATAGGACAAAAACACGTTGCCCCCTTTTCAGCCCCTGAAGGGTTAAATTTCTCCATATGGGTTCTTGGTGGGTGTTCAGGTGACAGAAGGATCCCTCCCAGAATTCCATGCTTCAGGCCCAGCAGTTGGGGCGGAATGTTGCTGAGTCAGCAATTCTCCAATGCAAAGTATAGGGAGGAAAACGCGTTGCGCCCCTTTTCACCCCCTTCCGGTTGGAATTTCGGAAAACCGGTTCTTAGTGCACCCCTCCGTCACGGAAGGAACACCCACCCCAAATTTCACACTTCTAGGCCCAGCGGTTTTGGCAGGGCGGTGATGAGTGAGTGAGTGAGTCAGTCAGTCACTTTTCTCTTTTATATATATAGATAATATATATAATTCTATATATAAATGGCAAGGCATTGATTAGTCAGGGATTTTTCAATATATAGAGAGGAAAATATGTGTGCCTCTTTTCACCCCCTTCCAGTTGGAATTTCTAAAAACTGGTTGCTAGTGGATGCCTCCGTCATGGATGGAAGACCCTCTCCAAATTTCATGCTTCAAAATCTGGCAGTTTTGGCTGGGCGTTGTTGAGTCAGCAAGTGAGTCAATGAGTGACCTTTCAATTAATTATACACACACACACACACACACACACACACACACAGTCCACCACCCCACTGCTCAACACCCTTCCATGCACATCATCCCCCCCAACGCGCATCATGCCTCCATGTGCAACATGGCCCCCCACACACAACATCCCACCACCCTGTGCACCATCCCCCCCCAAAAAAAAACCATGGGCACCCCTACTGGGCAGATGTAGCATTTGGGGGTGGGTGCTGATCAGTCTTCAGTGTTAAGTCCAGACTGAAATGAGTGGCATCCCTTTTCAGCCCCTTAGGGGTTAAATTTCTAGAAATTGGTTCTTGGTGGATGATCCCATCACAGAAGGAACATGCACGCTCTCCAAATTTCATGCTTCTAGCTCTAGGGATTGGGGCATCTGTCCATCTGTCAGCAATTGTTCAATGTAAAGTATATGGAGGTATAAGTATATATACATAATGAACCCCTTTTCACTCCTTTCTAGTAGGAATTTCCATCGTGGTTCTTAGTGGGTGCCTCCATCATGGAAGGAACACCTTCCCCAAATTTCATTCTTCCAGGTCTGACATGCTTCTAGGTCTGGCATGCGTTTGGCTAGGCATTGATAAGTGAGTGAGTGACTTTTCAGTTTTATATAGACAGATCCATAAGCTCCCTTGGGCATTTGCTTTGGCATGGGAAAGGTGGATATAAATATTTTAAATACCAGGAGCAACATAATATATGCTAGAGCTAGTTAAGTCAACTTAGCTGGACAATGAATCTCTCTTCTTCATCTATGTGTGCTTTATAAAAAGAAAACTCTAACTCAAGAGTTGTTATTTGCAAGGCAACTAAGAATGGATACTAAACGGAAGACCTTATTTTGTGTTTTTCAGCAATTCTTCAGAGAGATAGAAATACTGCTAACATACCGGCCTGTGCAACTGATGGAGTGTTGCCATCCCTAAGGGTAGCTGGGACTTTAATTGCAGAAAGAGGGAATATATCCCCTTGCCCCAAGAGACCTCCTAAGCCGTACTGAATGCAACACGGGCCACATAGCCTGACAGAGCCAGCAAAACTTAGGACTGGGCTGCCTGTGGGTTTGTGAAGAGAATTTACACAGGTTGTTGATGGCCATGTTAAAAAACAAGTTGCCACTGAAACAACATAGCACCATTCTCAATTATATAAGCCAATCATGTGCAAGAATTTTTGTTGAAAAGCAGTTTATAAATATTGTTGATGAATAGTTGCTTGATTGATAAAGTAATGTGGCAATTAGCAAATCACCATTTGCATATTTCAAATTCCCTAGGATAGTCCATAGGCCAGATGCGGCCCCCAAAACCCCCTTTTGCTGCCCCCATGATAACTGGTAGCCACTAAAGGGCTCTCCAAGCTGGGGAGACTCTAAAAATAACAATTGTGACCCACATTTGGTTTGCAATCTTGAAACTATAAGTGGGTCACAATTGTTATTTTTAGATTATTCCAAGTTTAGGGCACTCTATGGAGGCTTCTGAATGGCTCCTTCTCCTTCTAGTAAGTAAAAGACAGCCACTTCCACCTGTGATAGCGGCACAATCCTGGAAATCACAACACTGCATTCCCCACAAAGTCTTATTGCGCTTCCAAACTCTGTGATATTTGGAAACCTTAGATATTTGGGTTGTTGTACAGATAACATCAAAATAATACCCATGTAGTGTTTTGCATGCTTAGAAAGCATAGCACAAATGCTAAGTGTTATTATTATTATTCCATCCTCAGGAGCTATCATGCTTTGTAGCTTTGTGAAGATATAAGTCTAAGACTCTTGTACATACCAATGCAGTTCCTGGGCCCAGCAGAGAAAGGCACATATGCATATGGATGCCGTCCAACTGAGTTTTCTGGAAAAAAACGCTCTGGTTTAAATTCCTCAGGCTGCGGGAAGTGGTCAGGGTCTCTATGCAATGCATAAGGTACAATTAAGATGTCGGCCTCTTTGGGTATTTTGAATCCTCCTGTCAAAAAAGAATGAATATCAGTGAAAGCAGCTCCTCAGGAGATGTGGGCCACTGGGGCTAAGCTTAGATCCAGTGCAAAGTAATATAATGCATACTAATATGTATGTCCTCCTTCAAAGTACGGGCAAACCATGGAACTGATGGGAAAAGGCGAAGGGCTTCTTTAATAACACAATCCAGGTACCGCAGTTTTTTCAAGTCATCTATTGTGATGGGACGGTCAGAATCACCTGAGCACAAAGGGAAAGATATAATAAGGAATGGATGAAGCACAAAAAAATGTGGTGGCATGAAAACAATGCTAACATGCATGTGCTGCTAACAAACATGGGGTTGTGAGTGCTGGATTGTGTAGCATGATGAACGGGTTACCCTCAGTATTAGTCACAAGTCAATACTGGTTCTAGGAGAGGAAGCCAAAATCTCAGGTAACCTCTCCTACAGGCCAACTTCTGTCCCACAGTGTTGGACATCATGCGAGCAGCAGTCATATGGGCTGAATGCTGCAGCTGTCCAGAGCCCCTGAGGATTCCCTGGATTCCTTAGAAACAAATAGGAATAAAGTATGCAAAGATGCAGTCCTAACCTCGGCTGGCACAACTCATCAGTCTTCCCATTCCCATGGTGATGAAGGGAGGCAAGCACATGTCTGTGAACTGGCCTAACCCTTCCCCAGGAATGGTGCAAAAGTGCTTTACATCATTTTGGCCACAATCTTGAATTAGGACAGTGAGGAGTGCCCCAGCTGGGCTGCCCCAACTATTCTGTATCCAGAGAAGAAAGTGATGCCGGATCCAGAGATTCAGGAAACTTGGGCTGCTCTAGCTGATCCAGAGCATGCTCAGTAGGCACCAAGTCAGTGGCACCTGGTAAGGGCTTGCTCCCAAGGAGACCCCCCTCAGATCACACTGAACAAGGAACAGCTGTGGTGCCTGCCTTATAAGGAGTCCCTGACAACCAGTAACAGCTGCAGCATGAGGTTGCAATACAGTTTACAGCGCATAAAAGGGGCTTGTTGGAGTGGCAACCAAATTTAAAGCCTGAGCAAGATCTTCTGAAGAAATCTTGCTCAGTGTTTTAGTTTAATAACACAGGGCATGTCCTTTTCCATGATATCCCCATGTCCTCTGACCATGTCCTCTTTTTCCAGAAATATCCTTTTTTTTAGTCTTGTATTCTGGGGGAAAAATCTTCATTGTCTCCCTTTCCTTTTCCTTGCGAGCAGGCAGCATTTAGCCTGTATTAATAATTTTATGCAATAAATTATATATGTTTTAAATCTGATAATAAGTAATACAGTGTTTAACCACATGAAGGCAATAAAAATGAGCATTTTTAGCTTTTACTTTGTCATATACTGCATTTTTCTTGAGTGTCTTACATATGGGGGGCCTTGTTCTCTTCTATGGTTATAACATATGGTCCCCCAGTGCCCCATTCCAAAAAAACAAACTAGATCATTGTGTTTATCGGTTGTGGATGTAGGGCTTTGTTGTGGCCTCTGCTATTGGATTTAGGCAAATTCTCAGTTAGTTGTTCCTTGTATTATTATTGCTTTTAAATACTACAATTTTTATTAAATACACTAAGAAAGTATTTATTCTTATGCAAACCAATCCAAACTACTGAGGCAGCCTAGATGAGGCTTGCATCCACTTAAGGCTCATTGTGAAGGTGTCTGGGGAAGGCTTACATCCTATAATGTACTAGTGGTACCCAACTTTTAGAACCAGGACCCACTTGCTAAACAATACACTACTGAGACCACCTAGCCTTATAAGATATTTAAAAAGACAATCTATTAAGAAATTTTTATTTGTTTTATTTTTGTTTATTTATAATAAGAACCAGAAAAAGATTCTCAATCTCTCTATATTTATACATGCTTGCAAACTGCAGAAGCTCAGCTCCTTACAGGACAGTTACCAGCTTTCTTGCAAACTCTTTGCAGGGTAATTAGCAGCTACTGCATTTGATCTTTCAACAGTTTCATGGCTTGAGGCAATAAATTATCTGATCTTTCTATCACCTCTTGTTGATCAAGCAAAAATCAGGCCAAGACCCACCTGACTCACTGTTTTGAAACGAATATGCTGTACTACTCAAAAGATATGCCCAGGTGAAAGAGAAAGACAGAAAAACAAACTTACCAAAAATTTCATCCAATTCACAGTGAACTTTTCTTTGGACTTCTGGATTACTTGCAAGCAAGTGAATAGCCCAGCTCATTGCAGCAGCAGTAGTATCATGGCCCTAAAGACACAGATTTTTAACCCTAGCATTTCATCACAAAATATAGGCAAGCCCGCATCCCCACCCCATATCTGTGGATCCAAAATTTGTGCATGCAGGGGGATCACCCATTACAGTATCTTCGATTTCTGATTGCAGTGCGCTTTTTGCCAACTATTCTTAAATTCCTGTTACCTGTTAACATTCAATTAGGTTTTCTGTAATGTACTGGCTAGTTGCCTGCATGTTCTGCTCTGTTCATCATCATCCACTTATTCTTCCCTCCAATGTGCTTCTACTGCCCTTCCCCTTCTCCTCAGAGGAGACGCAATGCAGACTTCCCCAACCCCCCCCCCCAAAAAAAAAGCTCAAGGACACACCATTGTGATGTCACCATCACACCACTGTGATGGTGCTTCCTCCACACATCCCCATATTGTAGTAAGACTGAGAAAGAGCAGCCATATCTACAGATAGTAGAAGCCATAAACAACCTGGACACCCATTTGCTGCTCAGTTTTGTAACTACTTTGCCACACCCTTCATGTCTATACCTCAAACATGAAGGTATCCACTTCCTCTCGAACTGCCAAGTAGCTCAGCTTATTCCCATCATCATCAGTAGCACTTAGAAGCAGATCAAGAAATGCTCTCCTCCCTTTGTCCTTACTTTGCTCATTGCCGTTAACAGCATCATTTTGATGCAGCTCTTGGCTTTTTAGCTGATTCACTTTTTCTGCAATAACCTTGGATATAAAAAACAACACATTCATACATTCAGTTGCACACTCCATGTACGTTATGCAGAGTCATATAAAATGAAATGCAGTATCTACTGTACCCTGGACCTTGTGTACCCATTCCCATGGTGATGTAGGAAGGCATGCGCAAGTCTGTGCACTGGCCTAATTCTCCCCCAGGAGTGGAACAGAAGTTCCTTATGGCATGTATGCGACACCTTCTGGCCAGCACAAGACTTGTGCTGCAACTTATGCTGGCCTAACTGGGGATTAGGATTGCAGCCCTTGTGTAAGCAACATCTAAGTAAGCATATGTAAACTCTAAAAATATTAAGATTAGAGTGCTAGTCATATTATATTTCTGGAGAAATTCTCTGACACAAATGTGGAACAAACCCCAGTAGTCTGTACGTCAATGGTTCTCAAACTCTGTGTCCAGTTTGAAACCCACCAGTGGGCCATGACCCAACTTTTGAGCACTGCTGCCAAATAACCATTAAAGCCATATCCTTTGGCATTTATAAATCAGACAACAGCTTCCAGGAACTCTAAAAAGTTTGAAAACCATCACTCTAAAGAAGAATTAAAATCTAGCAAGGGTCTATCACTTTGCCCCAAAGATCCTGCTTATCAGGAATTAGCTCCACCATGAAGCCATTAACTGAAAATCAAGTTTTGAAAATAAAATTCACAATTTGGAAATTGTCCCAAATATAACTGGCATTTAAAGCAAAAACAAAAATACAAGCAAAAGGCTTTTTTAAAAAGTAAGAAGCTGCTCTGTGCTGACTTATTTGGGCATTCCTAATGTAGAATTGTCTACTACAATTGCCAGCTACAATCAGGACTTTAGGAAGGAGTTTTCCTTTGTAGTACCAAAGTCCATTCCTGACATCTTGGGATTTTCTACATGCAAACAACATGCCCTATCGCTTGAACCATTTCTTATTGTTTTATAGCTGTTATTATATAACAGGAGCCAGATGCAGCCCCAGCAACAGTCCCAATCCAGCCCCCCACGAGGCTGGATCCCATTTTCTACAGGATCTGGTCCTCTAAGGATGCCCCAGACCCCGTGCTGCCCCATGCACTGCCCCAGAGCTCTGGGCAAATGCGCTGGGCTTAGAGTGCTCCCAGTCTGAATGCCCTCTGTGGCATTCATGCCATAGATTCATCACCAGAACTGGCTAAGAAGCAGAAATGCTGCTAAGAAAAATTATTATAAAGCTGTGCCACCTTGATAAATGGATAAAGGCCCCAAATTCTTGGGAGTCTGAGCCTGAATCTTCATGGATGCATTTTGGTACTTCAGTTTATGCGATTTTTTAAATAAATGTAATCAAATTAAATTGTTATTTTATCAAATATTAAAGGGGAAAAACAAAGAAGTAAAGGGGAAAAAGAATAAAACAAAACAACACATATAAAAACAATATTAGCAAAATAGGCTGCAATCCTAAAGACACTTTCCTGGGAGTAAGACCTATTGAATACAATGGGGCTTACTTTTTAGTGGACATAGTTAGGATTGTGCTGTAAGTGGCAACTGCAGAATTCTAAATTTGCATTTCTTTACTCTCATACCAATTCCTACAATGTAGTAACGTAGCTTAAAACAATACATTTATGCACTATTAGAGGCAGGGAAAATACAGCAGCTTACTTTATCAGTAAAACTGTGAAGTATCTCCAGATTTCTATAATGCTCTCTTCCTTCAGGGTACAAACGGTACAAAAAGTCAGGCCAAAACCAGGGAAAAATCTGTCTGCGATGAATTATGTCACTCATTCTGGAATAAGAGATTACACTGTCATTCTGCCTACAAAATCATTCTAAAGAACAAACAATTTGAATTTCTTGCAAATAAACAGAACAGACCACCACATAAAGGTAGGGGGACAGAACTTGCCACAGAAGCCAACAAAATAAGATAACGTGAGCACAGTGAAAATACAGGGCGATTAGAACAAAAACGAACAGATAAAAAACAGTTTTTATCCCAATGCAGTGTCTAGACTAAATATGACAATATAGCAACATATTGAGTAGAGTTTAAGCAAATGTGATCATATGTGGAATCATATGTGATGTTTTTGCTTTTGTTGTAGTGTACTTTTTTAACCATTGTGAAAGCACCTAATTTGTACTCATTGTACACCTCATGTGTACAATGACCTCATGTGTACAATGACAATAAATTTCTATTTCTTAAGTGAATTCTATAAGGCAAAGTGAGCACAGACTCACACATCATAATAACAACATAACAAGATGGATAACAAGCAGGATGACCAGATGCTGGAAACCAAAAAGGAAGACAGGGTCCCTCAAAATTCCAGATTTTCCACTGAAAATCCGATCATTTTAAAAATTGGGGGGACCCTGTCCCCCTTTTGGTTCCAGCTTCTGGTCACCCTGGTTACTCAGGAGTAAGCTCCATAGACTTAATGGGCTTACTTCTGAATAGACATGGATAGGAGGAGAGGGCTTACCTGGGCTGGGGAGGCTGATGATGGTGATTTGTGTGGGGGGTACTTGGGGGCACTTTACTGGCTGCCCTGGCACGGCTTAGTTTCAGCCAGCTGGGGCAGCCATTTTCAAAAGTATTAGACTGCGCATACATGCGCAGCTTCTCTTCTCTTTCGAAAGGAAGCAACGCTTCCTACGGCACAAGCTGGGATGGGTGGAGCATCTACTCCACGGACCTTGCCCCGCACATGCCTCCACTCTCACTTGGATCTGGATCACCTTGGACCTAGCCTCCGGCAAGAGTGATAATGGAGGGGTGCGCATGGTTTTGATAAGGCCTATAGTTTTTATTATTCAAATGTACCAGTAATTCCTCTGCTGTTTTAGAAGTTTATTGTTCTTTTGTAATTTTCCATTTTAACCGTTTTGTAACTGTCATGGCTTTTAGCTAAACAAATAAACTTGTTGCTGTTGGTTGCCCCGGCCAGCCAGAACTAAGCCAAGCCACACTGGGGCAACCAGTAAAGTGCACCCTCCCACCCCCAGTTGCCTGGACACTTGCTTATTTGACTAGTCCAATAAGCAAAAGCCGGACATGTCCAGCCAACTCTGGCTTTATGGAAACCCTGCTCCTACATGGCTGTCGTGACTAGGAGTGTGTTCAGGGATCTTGCAGAGAGCTCTGTTCACGCTGAAAATCATCCACATGATGGAAAGGAATCATCCACATGACCTCCAAGGATCCAGTTCTAACAAAACCCTCCAGCTCTGCTCCTCTGTCTGATCTAGGACTGTCTTCTAGCTTGCCTAACATTTGTTTTGGACTGGAGATTGGTGGATGCCCTTGCACATCAAGAACTTAAATATCTGCCTATTTTTTAACCTGGGTTTTTAATTTTGTTTTACTGTCAGCCACTTTGAGTCGGGCTAATGGCCTGAGAAAGGCGGGATATAAATTTTTAAAATAAATAAAATAAAAATAAATAAATTACTTTACATAGTTTAAATAGTTTAATTGTATTTTTGATGTATTTTTTTTGTTTTTACCTAGTTTTAATTGTGTTTTATCATTGTTTTTTAAATGTTGTTAGCCGCCTTGGGTTTCCTTTTTCAAGGAAGAAAGGCAGAATATAAATAAATACACACACACCCCAGTTAGAAAGTTAATCACAATCATACTTACCTATAGACAGTACGGACATACTTTGAATCCTTGTTGCTTTGTGCAGCAATGTTCTTGCCCATTGCCGTTTCTAGAAATAGAAGAGAGAAAGACCTTACTAAGAGAAGCCCACAGTTTGGATAATTTTTTCTGCTCATAGTATGCATATTCATTCCTACAACTCATCACCTGAATACATCAAAGTTTTGCCATCTATCATTTTATACTTAAAATTCTATTCAATACTGTGGACAAATGACTCAATGTTTAAAAAAAAGATGGAAAAGCTGAAAAAGCAATCAAAATGGAAAGTGTTCAACATAATACTTAGCATTTGTGTAGTGATTTGTGAGTGCGCAAATACTTCACACAACTATCATGACTGAAACTTTACAACAACCTAACAAAGTAAGTATAATTATCCCTATACTGCAGTTGGAAAGGTAGGAGAAGATAAGGCTGCAATCCTAAAGACACTTCCCGGGAAAAAGACCCATTGAACACAATGGAACTTACTTTAGAGTAGACATGGTTAGAATTTTAAGGCTTGCTAAGATCACTGGATGAATTCCAAAGATTTGAACTTGAAAAGGAGATTTGAACTATAGTATAGACTGCAATCCTATATCCACATAAGTCCTATCTAACAAAATGAGACACACTAGTTTGTGAGCCCTTTTGGGACAGGGACCCCATCAAGCCATTAATTCTTTTTTTTTTTTTTTGGTAAACCACTTCATGAACTTTTTAATTGAAAAGTGGTAGATAAATACTGTGTGTGAGAGAGAGAGACAGACAAGGGTAGAAAGCTGTTATGCATACTAGCTCAAATAACAAAAGATATCAATATTCTTATAAGAGAACCAGCTTTGGGGGAGGGGAATGATTTATCACTATAAATTACATTCTGCCAACATTCAGGTGTCTGCTAGAACATTCAGGTGTCTAATTTATTGCCAACATTTTCCTACAGTAGGAAATCATCAAGACTCACCACAAATTATATCCAGGGTGCACAGTGTAATGTACAAATAGCAGTCAAATGCCTCTCCATCCACATGTGTTTTAAGTTTCTGAACAAGGGTGCTGGCTTGCTCATTCATCACATCAAGAAAATCCGATAAGATGCTAAAGTGGAAGGTGGGAGTTAACATCTTTCTTCTGGTCCGCCATCTGCTTCCCTCACTGCAACAAAGAATGAGACTTCAAAATCATTCATTATTATTTCTCCCCTTTTACTACCAAATCCCAAACAATATGCATTAAATATTGATGGTATACTTCACTACACTTAGATGGTTCTCAAAATGAAGTTTCAGTTGAGTTGTAACAGGAAAGCATGATTTCCTCCATTAGAATAGAGAGGCACGAGTATCCTCATGCTCCCCTTTCTCCTCTCATGCTCCCATGTCCTACATAATGCACTTCATGTCTTTATACTCCCTTCCTTCATGCACAACTAAAAGCTCTATATATGTTTTTAATAATTTCCAATTAGGCATGAAATGGGACAAACCATAATGTCAGATCCGGATTTGTTAACTATTTAATTAAAGCATACTTAAACCACTCTTAACATAATGGGAAATTATGATTCCCAGAGGTGCAGCCAACAATATATGTCACTTCCTGGTCTTAATCCAGTGGATCAGTTCAATAGCTGGAGGCTTACTCTCAGGCAAGGGAATATTTGTTCCTTACCCACTGGAGACTGCCTTCTCCCTGCACAACAGGGCATGTGGTTCAGCAGCGTGGCTGCTTTGGCGGAAGGAGGGTGAAGTTTAGGATTGGGCAGTCAAGCACATTATTCTGGCTGCCACAGGTCCACTATACATCCAAACCCTATAACCCTGTACAAAGTTGTCCTTTCCAGATGGTTTCATCTACTTGCCCTTTGGGCTTCCTTTGCCTACTCCCAACCCAGAACTTCCAGTGTGCAAGATTTATGTCCTGACTTCAAACCAGGACCTCTTATCAACTGCATACACAGAATGAAACTCAACGCTTGCACACTGCCATTGACGGCCAAGCCTAATATTCACAGATCTCCTTCTTCCCTCTTCAAACTGTTTGCTTGAACCACTTTTGGGAACTAGATCTTGGAAAAGAAGACTTCAGAAACCTTCATCCTGCAAACATTTTTAGGCTGCAATCCTAGCTGTATTTACGCAGGAGTATGCTCCATTGGACACAGTAGGGCAGAAGATTACAGAAGATTATGCTAAAGTGAGACACAGAAGATTATGCTAAAGTGAGACACAGATAATAATAATAATAATAATAATAATAATAATAATAATAATAATAATAATAATAATAATAATAATAATAATAATAATAGCAGCTCTGTGAGACACAATAAAATGATCCCAAATTCAAGGTGACCAGATACAATAGAGGAGCAAGCTAGTGCCTATATCTTTGGCCATAGTATAAAAGAGGAAATCTTGACAGATGCAGTATTTCAGTATGGAAGGGTGCTGTAGGTGCCAAAATTCCCCATTTTATACAACAGTTAAAGATATATGCATTTGATCCACCATTTTATCTCGTTACCTGCTCTATTACATTCTGCTTCAATCAACATATAGTCCCTATGGGCCAATTTGCATCACTTAATTCCTTCACACCTTTTCCTGAATAAATGCAAGGACTCAAACCAATTCTGGGCATGCCAATTAAAGAGCATGCAGCCTTTCCAAGTTCTAGTTTTTTTAGCTTTATCTTGTTAGAAGAATCTTACTTTACCTTGTTAGAAGTCCTGTGCCCAGCCAAGGTTTAAGAAAATTGTACATAAACGATTTTGTAGTGTGCTTTGAACTGCTCAATACAACCTGCAAGTAGAAAAGAACCAAGTGTGATATTTACTCATATTTATTTATTTGGATTTATACTCCATCTTTTCTATGCCAAAGCAAGGTGGCTTCAGTAAGATTTGATCTTCTCCCCTGCAGTGGGCAAGCAACACCCCGAATGGTGGGCACAGCAATGCACTACTGCCCCGCCCCACTGTGTTTTTTTGGTTTGTTATTTTGCTATCATCTTTTATAGAACAGAGATATTTCAGTGTGGTTTGTATCATTGCACTCTGCTTGCAAGTACATATTGAGTGCTATAAAATATGATGGTATTATTCAAAAAAGGTTTGCAGTGGTTCAGTTGTTTAAGGTGCTCTGTTCGTTGACCTGAAGGTCAGCAAGTCCAGACCTTAGTGTTGCAAGATGGAGTGAGCTCTCTACGCTCATCCCAGCTCCTGCCAACCTAGCAATTTAAAAGCATGCAGATGTAAATTGATATTATTCGAAAATACCAAGATTTCTAAAATTTTGGCCAGTAGTGGTAACACACATACCCACATTTCTCCTCTCATGCTCCCATGTCCTACATAATGCACTTCATGTCATACTTCCTTCCTTCACCCACAACTAAAAGCTACGTATCTGTTTTTAATAATTTCCAATTAGGCATGAAATGGGACAAACCATAATCCTTCGTGACACCACTTCACAGAGGACAGTCAGTCTGAAACTAGTAGATCGTTAGCTCAGTATCTGCACTGGATACAGTATAAACATTTTGTTATCGCACAATGAAGTTCCAGATTTGCTAAGGTCTAGCACTACATAAACAACTTCTCCGTCTTGCTGTTGAGCAGATGTATGGTACTTTTAAACAGAGGGTTCCCAAGTGGTATTTGAGCATGAGATCCAACCCATCAAAACCAAGGTCACTGGTGACTCATCCAGTCACTGAAAACTATAAAGTACATGTGTCATAGTACAATTAGCACTATGTTTACTGAAATGTAAGTCCCAATGAGTTCAGTAAGGTTCAGTAAGTATGCACAGGATAGCAGCTTTCAAAGAAATCCTGTGCAAGTAAGAGTCACTGTGTTCAACAACACACACTCCTAAGCACATGTACATAAGACATACAACTCATTGAATTCAATAGAACTTCTAAAAGAGGTAAAGGTTGCTCTTCTAGTCAAGATCAAATGGCAGTGCTCATCCCCATTACAAGGCTAAAGAGCCAGTGTTGACCAAAGACTTATCTGGGGTTTTGTGGCTGGCATGAATAAATGTTAAAGGCACATGGAATGCTGTTAGCTTCCCACCAAAGCAGTACCTATTTACCTACAACTTGCATTTACATGTTTTTGAACTGCTAGGTTGGCAGGAGCTGGGCAAATAACAGGATCTCACTCCATCATGCAGTTCTCAGGTCTCAAACTGCCAACCTGCTGACCTTGAGGTTGACAAGTACATCATCTTAAACCATTGAGCATTTGTAGCCCACTGCAGCTTTCTCATGGGTGGTCTGTTAGTTTACTGCAGTTATCAGCTGAAGGAAGTAAAATGTTTTGTACTTGCTGGATTTTTTAAGAAGTAGGGTTAAAGTTTCCATCTTTTCCAATGGGCAGGAACTAAGCCAGACTTACTCCTAGGAAAGTGCAAATAGGTTTGCAGCCTCATTCTTACAAAAATGAGTATACAATTGCAGCCTTAAGTGTTCACCTCACTAAAGGTGAACTAAACAGAATACCAAATAGCAAGACAAATAGCAGGATAAGCAAAGCAAGACAGGCTCCGTCTATCACCCCATCAATATCTGCTCCAGTTCTCTTAGGCCAAGATATTTTAGTGCATTGCACAGCACAATTCTATACTTATATGTTCAAAAATTAGATCCACTGAGTTGATCAACTTGCTCCCAGGTAAGTCTGTATACAATATCTACTATTCTTTTCCTAATCTTTCCCCATGTCATCCCAGCAGGCTTTGAACCTGGACTTCCAGGCAGATGCAATTGCCCAGAGGGTCGCACTGTAGCAAAAGGGTTGGATTCTTGTGGAAATGTCAGAATGGTAAGCACTGCTCATAGTGAGGAGGGCTTCAGTGTTGTGCCTGATGTGGCCCATGGGCCACAGTCTGCCAGACACTGATCCAAGCCATGGTTGCAATCAGTCTAATTCTTATGCAAAGCTCTAGCAGAGCCCACTGGAAACAAGCTGCATCAGGGGTTTGAAGGGGTGGCAAACCCGAAGTGCCTTTCACCTGAAGTCAGCAGTCTTGTCCAATTCTGCCAAAGCTGTCCCAACTCATAGGTCATCTTTATGCAAATTAGAAAGAGGCACCGCTTTCTCAATTAAAATTACCCTAGAATCTGAAGTCTATAGGAGGGACTATAGCGTCTTCTTCCTGGCTGAGCAGGGAACCACTAGCATGGATCGCATGATATTGTGGATCTCATGAACTCATCTTGGGTGAAAGATGGAAAATCTCATGAGATTTCATGAAATCTAAGATGGTGGTATGGGGGGGAGCAAACAGGGACACACCAAATGGCACCCCTTTAAGTGTGACATAAGGCCCTAAGGAAGGGCTGTCCAACCTTTCAACTTGAGGGCTCCTGGACCATTAACAAATCTGTAGAAGAGGAAATTTCTGCAGATGCAGCGTGATCTGTGAGATGAGAAGCTTCACCTACTGAAATTCCCTCCTCTATACAATTGTTAAAGGTCCTGGAGCCCTCAAGTTGAAAGGTCCTGGAGCCCTCAAGCCCTGCCCTAAGGCATTGGAACGCATACTTTTGAAACCCATCCACTAAGGCAAGCATGGCCACTGAGGTGCAGAGAGCAGACCACCAATATGTGTCCTGGTTTTGTTGCCTTCTTGAAGAATTGTTAAGCAACTAGATCACCACAGTATGCAGCTGTTGCATTGTACAGATGCATTGTACAGACTTTACAAAATCTCTTTACAATTTCAAGATTTTATTAAAAAATTAATAGACAAATCTGTGGAAATTATTATAAAATAGGGAGCAGACACTGAAAGTTTTTTTGCCTCATTTAAAACACCTCTATATGGGCACCATTAGTTGCATGAAGCACCTCAAAATGGTGCTTGATTAGTCCTGTTACAGTTTCACTGAGTCTGCGTATCAGATTTTGTTCCAATAAACCATTATGCACATTGTGCCTTTTCTTGAGGAGTAGCCTTTTTAAGGGGTTTATTCAGCAGCCTCTCTTTCATCAACAGGGATTACAAACTTTGATAATGACTGATTACATATGACTAATTTGATTAACCTATCTCATCAAATGCCTTTTTAGTAATTTTTTTGTAATTCTAAATAGACTTTGAGGACACCCTGTATTTAGTTTGGAGAGTCAAATGCTGCATAGAACTAACTTAGAACATTAAGACTGCAATCCTAAAAACAGTTTCCAGGGAGTAAACTCCGTTGAACATAATGGGGATTAGTTTTGAGTAGACATGATTAGGATTGTGCTCGAACATTCAGATTATAAAAAAGTGACATGAAGAACATTCTTACACAGAGCAAAAAACAGAATGATAGATTACAAAAAAATGCCACATGCAGAACATACAAATAACATGAGAGACATCCAGGGCCCAATCCCATTCAATCTTCCAGTGCTGAAACAGCCAAGTCAACAGGACATTCACTACATTCTGTGGTGAGGCTTCCAGACATGGAAGCCTCCTAAGGTAAGGAATATTTGTTCCTTTCCCTTGGGGCTGTATTGGTACTGGAAAATTGACTTGGATTGGATTTCCTGGTTATCTAAACAAGAAAGAACAATATAATGCTGATACATGATCACAGTGATACAGGGCTATGTTTTAACACTGATATGAATCCTTTTAACAAACACTGTTACAGCCAATGCTGCCTGACAATAGTATTGGAGAAACACAAGTTCTGCCATCACGGGTTACCAGAATGCTGCCAGAAAGCACTTTGTAGCAGTGCAGGCATCTGGCACACTGTTGGGCACAATGGCGCCTTTCCAAGGGTGCAGAGGTCTGCTGGAATAGGTAAGGTGGGCATAGGAGAATAGGGAGATGATGGGGAAGGTTAGTTCTGGATTGGAAAGGGAGGAAGCATTCAGCAGCAGATGCCAAATTGAAATCACCTTCCTGGGCCTATAAACCTCCTTCCTGTCATGCATGGAGCGATATGGACTTGTACCTGCAACAGATTCTGAATTCCCCCATGAGGACCCCAATTTACCCTGAGACGACCTCCAGCAGCAGCAAATTCCACACAGGATACAACAGAAGCTGCCGTGTTGCCACACTTCAGTTAAAGTAGCACTCAATGGCACAGCATGAATGGAGAAAGGGATTTATCGCCCTGGGTACCACACTTGGAGTGTGTTGTAAGAAGAAAAACAATCCCTTTTTGTGAAAATTTTTCTAACAAGCCAAGACCCCAAAATTTTTCTACTCATTATTCTAACTGAATAATTACTAATTAATTACTAATTATTCAGTGTTGAAGTACCTAGTGTCACTCAACAACTCATTATGTTTTAGGACAGGGGTGTGCAAACCTGGATCTGGGGAGAGGGGGCATTTGCAACCCTTAGGGACTCCAAATTCGGCCTGCAAGTACACCTTGATTTCCAGAGAGCCCATTTCCTGTCAGAGACTGTTGGAAGCCACCCTGGCCTGCCGGCAATCTTTTAATCCCCATTGCCTCTGAACAACATATGTCCACAAGTTTCTGGCTTGGTCTGTTTGATTTCATTGTGTATTGTGGCAAACAGTTCATAGTTCTCATCTGATGCTACCTGCTTGTAGCATGTGTTATAAATAAGCTTAGCAAAATTAATTCATTCATAGAAATTCCAGCTCTGATATATTTGTTGACGTAAATTTATTCAAATTTGAAATGAAAATTCATTCTTGTGTCAGAGAGATGATGTAACCCTCCTTCCAAAATGTTTGCCCATTCCTATTTTAGGTATACACTTAAGATATTCCCAAGTATATGAGTAAAAATTTAAAGCACAAATGCTATTGGGCCTATTTTACCAACAAACTGAGAGCCATGATGCATCTCCAAGGAGCATAACTTGATTGGAAACCCATATCTGCCTCCAGAATGTGCCACTGTGACAACATGGAAGTGCTCACACTGGAAGTTTCAGGATACTTAACTGAGTGTGCAAACCTAACCAATTTAGGTCTGCATAACTCACCTATTTTCCCATTCTCATGGTGGTGTGGGGAAGGTGGCACATGCCTGTGCACTGGCCTGACCCTCCAAGGAGTGGCACAGAATTGCCTTATGGCACTTTTGTGACACTCCATATGCCGGCCTAACTGGGGATTAGGGTTGCAGTCTGAGGTTGCAATCCTAAGCCTCATTTAGGCCAGCATAAGTCCTGTGCTGGCTTGGGGATGTCACAATAGTGACATAAGGCACCTCTGCCCCACTCTTGGAGGGGTTATGCTAGTGCACAGGCATGTGCCAGTTTCCCACACCACCATGGGAAGATGAGTTATTATTATGAGTTAAGATGGGAAGGTGAGTTATTCTGGTCAAAATTGGTTAGGATTGTGCCCTAAGGCTGAAATCCTCAACAAGGTCATTTTCAGTCACCAGGATTAAGATTCCACTGCACATCTAGCAAAGAATGACCAATGAACTTACCTCTACTGTATCTGCATGATACAAAGGCACCAATACCTTCGGTCCTATCCACATTTTCATTAGAGGTTGAGTCCGAAATGCCTCACTATACATAATCACTTGCTGAAAGAAAGCTGGAAAACACATTTAATTTGAAAATGAGAAATTTCCATCTAAACTCTTCATTCATTTTACATTTCTACCTATTCTCTTTGGTCTGTTTCCCAAAGAGTAGGCTTAAAGGAATACCTAAAAATACACACAAAATAACAGGTTATAAATTCCTGCAAATGAATTCCAGGAGTTTTCAGAACCACTACAGATAAAGGGGCATGTCTGGACAGCCAAAAAAATCATAAATAATTACAGTGTTTAGGTGAGAAAACAGGTTTTCTATGACATAAGAATGAACCCACTACAGGGCTGAATGCAAACAATAAAAGTACAGTAAAACCTTGAATTGAGAATGTATTTCAAGACAAGCAAACATCTATATATATAAAAGAGAAAAGTCACTGACTGACTGACTGACTGACTGACTGACTCATCACCACCCTGCCAAAACCGCTGGGCCTAGAAGCATGAAAATTGGGGTGGGTGTTCCTTCTGTGACGGAGGGGTGCACTAATAACCGGTTTTTGGAAATTCCAACCGGAAGGGGGTGAAAAGGGGCACAAAGCGTTTTCCTCCCTATACTTTGCATTGAGAATTGCTGACTCAGCAACATTCTGCCCCAACTGCTGGGCCTGAAGCATGGAATTCTGGGAGTTCCTTCTGTCACCTGAACACCCACCAAGAACCATCTGGAGACATTTAACCCTTCAGGGGCTGAAAAGGGGGCAACGTGTTTCTGTCCTAAATTTAACATGGGAGACAGAACAACATCCAGCCAACATGGTGCTCAGACCCTGGTGCACTGGGGGATGTTTTTCGGAGGAAGATGTTGCACTGGCGAGGATGCTGCGCATGGGGGGAAGTGGCACATGGGGGGAAGTGGCCATCGGCGGATGATGCGCATGGGGAAAGTTGCGCATGGGTGGAAGTTGCACAAGGGAGATGATGCGCACGGGGGGGAAAGTTGCGCACGGGGGGGAAAGTTGCGCACGGGGGGAAAGTTGCGCATCAGCGGATGATGCATATGGGGGAAGTTGCGCACAGGGGAAGTTGTGAACGGGGGAAGTTGCGCATGGGGTAAAGGTGCGCATCAGCGGATAATGCGCATGGGGAAAAGTTGCGCATGGGGAAAAGTTGCGCATGGGGAAAAGTTGCGCATGGGGAAAAGTTGCGCATGGGGGGATGAGGGGACGTTGCACATGGGGGGATGATGCACGTGGGGGATGATGCGCATGGGGGAAGTGGCACATGGGGTGTTTCTGCACCATGGGGGGATGGCATAGGGGAAAATGTTACACCCGCAACGCGGGTACACTTTTTGCTAGTTTCTAATAAAGTTTAACAAGATATACAAATGATGTCTTGTTAAACAAGGGAAAAAGTCCTGGCCGGTATAGAGCCGGCTTCAGCACTCCGCCAGTACCTGCTCACCCTCTCCTGAGACACCAGGCTATGCATGTCTACTCTGAAGAAAGCCTATTACAGTCAAAGGGACTCACTCCTATGTAAGGGGAGCAATGGAAAGGAGCCTGAGAGACTGTGCAATCCTATGTGAGTCTGCGCAAAATTAAGTCCCATAGTGTTCAATGGGGCTTACTCCTCAGTAATTGTGTTTAGGATTGCTGCCCTAGCCTTACATGTCTATTCTAAAGTAAGCCCTATTAAAATCAGTGTGGCTCACTCCTGTGTAAGGGGGGGCAGATTGAAGCTTGAGAGACTTAAGTGCAGGATAATTTGTTTTATTATTCTTGAAATTTTGTTATATTCTTTATTATTTTTATATGACAGTATTGTAATCATTTTGATATGAATATTTTTGGGTTGTGGAATAAATAGTCTAAGTTACCATCATTTTTATGGGAATATTTGCTTTACAGCTTTTTGCTAATTAGTATAAGCATTTTGGATAACAAACATCCTTCTGGAACAAATTATGCTCTTAATCCAAAGTACATCTGAATAGGTATTTTCAGGATGCCTTGATACAGTAAAGAAACAGTAAAGGCCTATTTTGGATCTGTGGCCAATAATGGATGAGGGGAACTCTTCTCTTCACACCCCAGTAGCGTATTTCACACCCAGTAGCTATCCCACACACCTCCCTTCTGTGTGTATGAAAGTGCTTATGAACTGGTTTGATGATCATCCTCTCTGTATGTGTTGGAAAGTGTTTATGAACTGATTAGAATTCATTCATTCATAAGTTCCACCACTAATATATTCATTTATGTAAATTTATTCAAATTTGAAATTAAATAATTTTTTTTCTTTTTCTTCCATCCCCGGATACAGAATCAGAAAGATGATGTGGCCCTCTTGCCAAAAAATTTAGAGACCCTGGTAGATGGTTAGAGAAATTTGAGTCCCCAATTTAAGGACATCAGACCTTAAGAAGTCTGAAAGTCAAGTCATGCTTTTTGCAGGCACAATATAGCCATTGCACAGAAACAAGAGAGCTGATTTTGGAGAAAGAGAAAGGCCTGGAGAAGGATAGAGAAAGATGCTGCAATTTTTGAGATATAGAACTAGTGAGAAAAGGAGAGCCAGTACAATCCTACACAGAATTGTACTCATGTTCCTCTCCAAACTAATACTAATGCAAATTATAATGTGTAAAATGTAAAATTGCAAGTTGGAAAATTCAGCCAACGTACATGGAAACACTCTCTAAGCTGCTCTAAGGCCTATTTTGTACATTACATTATGAATATTAAACAACAAGAAAAGCAGGCTTATCACTGAGGATCTATTCATTAAGGATATAAATATATTACAGAAAATTTTAAAAAAATATGTTTTTCAGACACAGGAATTTGATCACAATTTTGTTTATACTGTATTATGTAAATAATTTTTTTAAAAATTACAGTGCAATCCTAAGCATCTTTACTCAGAAGTAAGTCCTACTGTGCTCAATGGGGTCTACCCCCAGGAAAGTGTGTTTAGGATTGCAGCCTTAAACATACAAACATTAGAACAAAACCAGTGAGAGACTAACTCCTTGTTTACAAATATCATAGTTTTTATATATATAACTAGCAAAAGGTTCACGAATGGCAGGAGTAAAATAGCCCCCTTGGCCATCCCCCATGCACATTTTATTTATTTATTTATTTATTTTAGTAATTTTTATCCCGCCTTTCTTCCCCCACAGGGGGGAACTCAAGGCGGCCAAACAATTAAAAAACAATAAAACACCATTAAAATTACATATGATAATAAATAGAGATAAAAACACATTAAAATGTAATTAAAATACCATTAGATTAAGCTAAAAACGTAGACTAAAAACGATAAAACAGAAAAGATAAAAAAGATAAAAGCCCCCCAACCTCTGCCCCCATTTAAAAAGCTTTTTTAAAATAAAAGGTTTTAAGGCTCCGCCTGAAGCTCTGTAGTGAGGGAGCTTTCCTCAGTTCTAAGGGGAGGGAGTTCCAAAGCCGGGGTGCCACCACCGAGAAGGCCCTATCTCTGGCCGCCACACCTCTCACGTCTCTTAGTGGCGGCACAGTCAGAAGGGCCCCCTCAGATGACCTTAGGTGACGGGTCGGATTGTACGGAAGAAGGCGGTCCCTCAGATACCCTGGACCCAAACCGTTTAGGGCTTTAAAGGTTAGGACCAGCACTTTGAAATCAGCCCGGAAACGAATGGGCAGCCAGTGTAGTCGCTGAAGCAGTGGCCCGACAGAGTCGAACCGACGAGCCCCAGCGACCACACGGGCCGCCGCATTCTGTACTAGTTGCAGTTTCCGAACCGTCTTCAGAGGCAGCCCCACGTAGAGCGCGTTGCAATAATCTAGTCTCGATGTCACTAGGGCATGGATCACCGTGGCCAGATCCAAGCGACTCAGATATGGTTGCAGCTGGCGGATCAGCCGAAGCTGAGCAAAGGCTCCCCTGGCCACAGCCGCCACCTGGGACTCCAGGAGCAGCTGCGAATCCAGGAGAACCCCCAAGCTGCGAACCTGCTCCTTCAGAGGGAGTGCAACCCCATCCAGAACAGGATGATATTCCAATACCCGAGTCGAGGACTTCCGGACCAGGAGAACCTCTGTCTTATCAGGATTTAATCTCAGCTTGTTCACCCTCATCCAGTCCCCCACTGCCTCCAGACAACGATTCAGGACTTCAACTGCCTCCTTGGACTCAGGAGGAAAGGAGAGATAGAGCTGGGTGTCATCAGCGTACTGGTGACACCTCACTCCAAACTTCCGGATGACCTCTCCCAGCGGCTTCATGTAGATGTTAAATAGCATGGGGGATAGAATGGAACCTTGTGGCACCCCGCACCGAAGAGGCCAGGGTGCCGAACAAGCATCCCCCAGCACCACCTTCTGGGACCGGTCAGCCAGGAAGGAGTGGAACCACTGCAAAACAGTGCCTCCAATCCCCAACCCGGCTAATCGACCCAGAAGGACACCATGGTCGATGGTGTCGAAGGCCGCTGAGAGGTCCAGCAGGACCAACAGGGACGCACTCCCCCTGTCCATTCCCCGGCGTAGGTCATCCACCAAGGTGACCAAGGCAGTCTCTGTCCCAAACCCCGGTCTGAAACCAGATTGGAAGGGATCCAGATAATCAGCTTCATCCAGGACCCTCTGAAGCTGAGACGCTACTACCCGCTCTACCACTTTACCCAGAAATGGGATGTTTGAGACTGGCCGATAATTGTTTAAATTTTTAGGGTCCAGGGAGGGTTTCTTCAGGAGGGGGCGAACCACCGCCTGCTTTAATGCAGGCGGCAACACCCCCTCCCTCAGAGAGGAGTTCACCACCCTCCCTGTCCATTCGGCCAGTCCATCTCGGGCCAATCTAATTAGCCAAGCTGGGCAAGGGTCGAGCGGGCAAGCAGATGGTCTCACACTACAGAGAATCCTGTCCACATCCTCAGGTTCTACAAGCTGAAAAGAATCCCAAAAGATGGATAAGACAGGTGCCCCAGAGACATCGTTGGATGTTGTTAAAGTGGCGTCCAAGTCATGCCGAATCTGGTCGACCTTGTCCGCAAAGTGTTGCGCGAACTCACCACAGCGAGCCTCCGTGTGCTCTACCACATCAGTGAGGGGGGCCAGATGGAGTAGGCCCCGGACCACACGGAAGAGCTCCGCTGGACGGTTCTCTGCGGATGCGATGGTGGTAGCAAAGTATTCCTTTTTAGCTACCACCACCGCTGCAGAGTAGGCTCGCCAGTGAGCCCTAGCCTCTGCCCGATCAGAAACAACACGAGTCTTTCGCCACCGTCGCTCTAAACGTCGACCTTGCTGTTTCAAAGCCCGCAGCTCCCCAGAAAACCAAGGAGCTGCGTTTGATCTACGGCAGGGTCGAGGTCGCTCAGGAGCGATCACATCCAGGGCCCTGGTCATCTCCGTGTTCCAGAGATTGACCAAGGAGCCGGGTGAGTCGCCAGCTCTGGCAGCAGGAAAATCCCCCAGAGCCATCAGGAAACCATTTGGATCCATCAGTCTCCGGGGGCGGACCATGGAATGCAGTCCCCCGCCTGTGCAGAGGCTACCGGCTGCGATAAACCTAAATCCCACCAGGTAGTGATCTGTCCATGGCAATGGGGTGATGGAGATGTCCTTCACATCCAGATCACCATCAACCTGCCCAGCAGTGAACACCAGGTCCAGTGTGTGCCCCGCATCATAAACTCCCCATGCGCAACATTCCCCCATGCAGATCAAAATCCCATGTGTAACATCCCCCCATGCACAACATTTCCATGCACATCAACCCCCCATGCGCATTGTCCACCCATGTGCAACATCTCCATTTGGATCATCCCCATGCGCATCAACCCCCCCCCCCCCATGCCCATCAACATCCCAAGTGTAACATCCCCATGTGCATCAACCCTCCATGCGAATCAATATCCCATGTATAACAACTCCTCATGCAACATTTCCATGTGCATCATTCCCCATGCACATCAACCCCCCCATGTGCATCAAAATCCCATGCACCTCATCTCCCCATGCACTTCAATGTCCCATGTGCATCAACATCCCTTGTGCAACATCCCCATGTGCATTTACATCCAATGCATATTTTCCCCCATGGGCATTAATCCTCACCATGCCCATCAATCCCCATGCACATCATCCTCCCATGTGCAACATCCCTCCCAGTGCATCAGGCACCAAATTGGCTGGATATTGTTCAGTTTTCAATGTTAAGTATAGGACAAAAACATGTTGCACCCCTTTTCAGCCCGTAACAGTTAAATTTCTCAACATCAGTTATTGGTGGGTGTTGAAGTCACAGAAGGAACACTCTCCCCAAATTTCATGCTTGTAGGGGTTGGGGTATAACAACCCTCCGTCAGGGATTCTTTAATGGAAAGTATAAGGAGGAAAACGCATTGCGCCCCTTTTCACCCCCTTCCCACTGGAATTTCCAGAAACAGGTACTTAGTGACTCCCTCCGTCATAGAAGGAACACCCTCCCCAAATTTCACGCTTCCAGGCCCAGCAGTTTTGGAGGGGCGTTGATGAGTCATTGAGTGACTTTTCAACATCAATCTATATATATAAAAGAGACTGACTGACTCACTCATCAATGCCCTGACAAAACCACTGGGCCTAGAAGCATGAAATTTGGGATTGGTGTTCCTTCCATGACTGAGGGGTGCACTAAAAACCGGTTTTCGGAAATTCCAACCAGAAGGGGGTGAAATGGGGCGCAAAGCATTTTTCTCCCTATACTTTGCATTGAAGAATCGGTGACTGATGGATGCTCTGCCCCAACCCCCAGACTCAGGAAGGATGTTCCTTCTGTAACATGAACACCAACCAAGAACCGATGTGGAAAAATTTAACCCTTAAGGGGCTGAAAAGCAGTGCAATGTGTTTCTGCCCTATACTTACATGGAAGACTGATCAACATCCAGCCAATTTGGTGCTCCGTGCCTGGTGCAATGGGGGGGATGTTCTTCAGAGGGAGGGGTTGCACATGGGAGGATGCTGTGCATGCCAGAGTTGTGCGGGGGAGGTTGTGCATGGGAGTTGTTGCTCATGGGGAGATGATACGCATGGGAGTGATGCACATTGCGGGTTTGGTGCTCATGGGGGAGATGATGCGCATGGGGGTTGTTGTGCATGGGAGAGTTGAACTGCATGGCGGGATGTTGTGCATGGGGGATTGATGCACATGGGGGGCTGATACATGTGGGGATAGTTGCACCATGGGGGGATGGCGTATGGGGAAGTTTTACTCCCACAACGTGGGTATGCTTTTCGCTAGTTTTATATAACCTGTGCCTGCACATGATTTCTCCTGCACAAGAGTTTGTTATGCTCTCCACATTGTTCACCCTGGCAGAGGAAATCTCTCAGAAGCAAAAGCAAAGTTATATAAGAACTTGTTCATGATTGTGGGTAATAAAACTCTGAAAGTCTCCTATTTGGCAGACTCTCAGAAAGAGTCTTACTTACTTGAAAGGTATGCTCTTGAACTCTTAAATGAAAAATAGCGTGCTCTTATCAAATGGACTTTTAAAATCATTTTCTGGTTCCTAGGAGATGTTCAAGTAACAGTTGGGCCAACATATACCTGATCCTACCTTTTCTCTTTCTTTCTAGAGACAATCAGGGAGCAAAAATAGCAGGTTTGGAGGAAGTGTAGTTTTAATTAGAGTGCCAAGAAAATGTGTTAATTTCCTCAGGTCACTACTTTAACCCAAATCCCCCATCCTATCTGCCTTTGATATCAACCTTTGGAAAGTACTGTACTTGGCTAAGCAAGTCTGCAAAAGATTTTGTTCCAATTAGGTAATGTTACTGGAAATCTCACTAGCACAGGGCCAGCCTCTTATCCTCCAACCTCTTGCCAGACCTCTGACTGTAGCTGCGCACGCACTGGGGCTGACTGACAGCCTCAGGGCCCATTCTTATGAATGCCTACTCTGAAATAAATCCCATTATAGTCAGGGAGCCTTTACTCCCATGTAAATGTGGATAGGATTGCAGCCTCAGGGCCCAATCCTATGCATGCCTACTCTGAAATAAATCCCATTGTGTTCAATGTGTGCATAGAACACACATTTCATTTGTAACATTGAAAATACATCCTGCATATTGGATATTTACATTACAGTTCATAACAGTAG
This sequence comes from Cryptoblepharus egeriae, assembly GCA_030015325.1. Taxonomy (NCBI): domain Eukaryota; kingdom Metazoa; phylum Chordata; class Lepidosauria; order Squamata; family Scincidae; genus Cryptoblepharus; species Cryptoblepharus egeriae. The sequence goes on along the minus strand of JAREYC010000007.1, from coordinate 52,917,616 downwards.
CAAAATTATAGTTATGAAGTAGCAACAAAAATAATTTTATGGTTGGGGGTCCCCACAACATGAGGAACTTATAAAGGGGTAACGGCATCAGGAAGATTGAGAACCACTGCTTTAGACACTTTCCTGGGAGGGTGTTTACATTGTTTAAATGGGCTTACACTGTTGCTTTGTTACATTGTTTAAACTGGCTTTGCTTCCACTGTTGGGGTGGCAGAAGTGTTACTCGGGTGTTTGTATGTAGAGGCCTGAATCAGGTTACCTATAATAATGATCTTTAAAAAATATAACTGCTCTTTCTTTAGCTCCCCTCACAACATGAGGCTAGAGGCACACAGCTCCTTGCCATGAGTCCCATCTGAAATCTGGTCTCCCTGATTTGGACTTTAGTACTAGGACTGAAATTTGATGATGGGCTGCAAAGTGCCATCTGTTTCCATATGAAAGTGGATGTGGTAGGAAAAATAATTTAACTGGCTTTTCCCTCTCTCCCCATTACTTCCTATGGTTTTTTAAAAAACTCATTCATTCACTTTCAGATTCATTGGAGGATCTGGAGCTATGATGGTGGGAATGACACAGCCCTAGATTTCTGGACTGTACACTATATTCTATGGCTGAGAGTAAGCCCCACTAGACACAATGGGACTTTCTTCTGAGTAGACAAGAATAGGATTGAGCTGTCGGTCTGCTTTGAAGAGCAGATTGAGGCAGGGTGACCAGATGCTTGAACTCCAAAAAGAGGACAAGGTCCCACAAAATTCCTGACATCCAAGCAAAATTCCTAACATGTTTAAAAAAATGTAGGACACCCAATAAAATGTAGGACATATTAAAATAAAGGCTAAAAACACTCATATTGCTTTCCTGTACTTAATTTCAACACTATATTACTACTTTTTAAATTAAATACCTCTTTGCAAGACCAGTTTTCACCAACAGTGCACATCTAAATGGCTCAAAGCAGACATGATCCTCATCAAGGGTGACCATATGCCACAACCAAAAAAAAAGAGGACAAGGCCAAGAAAATTACAGGACTTGACAAAATAAATACTAATCTACAGTGCTTTCTTGTGGTTAATTTAAACACTATCTTATTGTTCAATTTAAAAATATTACATATGGTTTATTACATATAATTTATGCAATTTGTTACACCTAATGTATTAATCACAGGAAGGCTTCACGGTGCCAGTTCACAAGAAAAAAGGAGGACAATGAAGGTTTTATTTTTAGGACACAAGGCTAAAAAAGAGAGCATGTCCTGGAAAAGGGGGACATATGGTCCTGAGAAAGAAAATATGTTCTGGAAGAAGTGATCATATGGCCACTTTGGGAGCACTTCCAAATTCAGAGCACCACCTGAATTCTTTACCACACAGCCTTAAAACTTTTCTCCAAATTTTGCCATCCCTTCTCTATTTGAAATGGAGCCAGATGGATCCTTGCTAGGATGACTATAAGCCATAACTAAAAAAGAGGGCAAGGAGTGCCCAAAATGTGGGACACACAAGAAAAATAGAGGACGGACATAGATAGATAGATAGATAGATAGATAGATAGATAGATAGATAGATAGATAGATAGATAGATAGATAGATAGATAGATAGATAGATAGATAGATATGTGTAAACGGATGAGGATAAATAGATTAGGATGAGAATGCGAGTTACAATTAAGGATGAGATTAAGGATGAGGATAAGGATTAAGGATGAAGATGAGAGTTAGGATTAAGAGTTAGGATGAGGATGAGATTAGGATATACAGTGCAATCCTAAGCATGTCTACTCAGAAGTAAGTCCCATTGTGTTCAATAGTGCTTACTCCCAGGAAAGTGTGGTTAGGATTGCAGCCTAAGATAGATGAGGATGAGAATAAGGCTAGATGAGGATAAACAGATGAGGATGATAATGAGAATAAGGACAGATGAGGAGAGAGAGACTAGGATTAAGATAGATGAGGATGAGGATATGTAATCCTTATCTAGCTATCCTAATTTAGGATCCTAATTTAGGATAGATTAGGAGAGGGAGAGAGAGATAAAGAGAGAGAGATGCTGCAACTCTAAAGACTCTTTCCTGGGAGTCAGACCTATTTAACAGAATGAGGCTTACTTTTGAGTAGACATGCTTAGTATTGTGCTATTAATTAACGTGCTTCACTTACACATTATGCCTGCCATCCTAACCACACTTACCTGCTGGGAGTAGGTCCCATTGAATACAATGGGGCTTACTTTTGAGTAGACATGCTTAGGATTGCACTGCATATTACTTCTTGTTAAATTGAAAACGATCCCATACAATTTTATTAGATATAATTGATGAAGACCAAGAAGTTGTATTCAGTTCCTGGTGCCTGCTCAGAAGGGAGAGGAGGAGGTGGTTGTCGGGTGTGTCTTTACCTGCCCCATCCCTCTCAAAGCTGAGGACGTTGCCCAGCAGCGGGTAGCAGGGACAGGCTCCGGGGATGGACCTCATCCTCCTCCAGGTGCGCAGGTAGGTCCGCAGGAAGTCATAAACACCCACCCCTGCCAGGATCGTGGCCACCAAGGCCACCAGCAGCCCCGCCGAGCTCCACAGCCACGACTCCATCACGGCTCCCTCCGTCTCCGCCAGCAACGCCTTCCCCGGCAGCTGAAAAAGCTCCCGCCGGAGGAGGTGGAGCCCCGGCTGGGGAGGACCTCCAGGGACAGAAACGCCCCAGGCAGCTGGAGGGAGGGAGGGAGGGAGGGAGGGGGGAGGGGGGAGGCGCCTCCTCCCCCCAACAGCACCCCCAGGCTGACGCCGATGCTGCAAGGGACGCAAGACTGAAGGCCCAGCCCTGACAGCAGTTCCCCTGGGGCACCAACAGGCACAGACAGGGTGGACACAGTGGTGGGCTCCAGCAGGTTCGCACCTACTCTATAGAACCGGTTCTTAACAAGAGACAGGACATATAAAGTTTAAAAATAGCCATTTAAAAGTGGCTGCCAGATGGACACAGAACCGGTTCTTAATTTCTTTGATGCCCATCACTGGGTGGACACCTGGACTCTTTTTCCAGGGCATTTCCCTTCTTTCTTTCTTTCTTTCTTTCTTTCTTTCTTTCTTTCTTTCTTTCTTTCTTTCTTTCAGACATCTTTTTCCTTCCTTCTCTCTTTCTGTCTACCTCTCTGTCTTGACTGTCAGCCTGACTAACTTTCTCAGGATGGCCACCCTTCGTCTTTTTCCAGGACTTATCCTCTCTCCTCGCCACTTTTCCCTCCCTCCCATCCTTGCACCCTTCTTTCTGACTGACTGAGGGACCACCACCCCTCTTTTTTCTAGAACACGTCCTCTTTTCCCTCCCTCCCCTCTGACTGACTGACTGACTGAGGGACCACCTCCCCTCTTTTTTCTAGAACATGGCCTCCTTTCCCTGCCTCCCTTCTTTTTGACTGACTGAGAGTCCATCTGCCCTCCTTTCTAGAACATGTCCTCTTTTCTCGCCCTTCTTCCCTTTCCTCTTTCTTTCTGTCTGTCTGTGTCAGGGTGACCATATGTCCTCTTTTTCCAAAATATGTCCTCTTTTTTAGTTTCACATTCTGGGGGGGGGAATCTTCATTGTTCCCCTTTTTTCTTTTGGACAGGCAGCATGTAGCCCTTCTCTGATTAATAAATTGCATTAATTAAGTAGTACTTTTTAAAAAATTGGAACATCTGTTCCAGTGATTTTCAACCTTTTTCATCCCACGTCACACCTAACAAGGCACTGAAATTTTCAAGGCACACCATCACTTATTTTTACCATTGACAAGGCACACCAGGCTATTCCAATCCCCCAATTTTCCTATAATCCCCAAATTCCCATGGCACACCTAAGCACTATCCATGGCACACCAGTGTGCCACAGCACACTGGTTGAAAATCACTGATCTATACTAATAAAAGGCTAATTCTGGGTGCAGTCCAGAGTAACTACAGGGAGTCCTTGCTCCTGTGTAAGAACAATAGGCTCTGGATTGCAATATGAATTTCCCATAGGTTTCCCCAAAGTTGGTGCAGTAACTATGAGTGCACTTAATGTTTCTTACATGCTCCCATAGTTACTCTGGATTATAGAGTAATTAGAAGAATTACTGGCTGTCCATCAGGTCCCCCTCTTGCTCTGCCTATGAATGTTCTACATAGATATGTTATACCTCTGGAATGGGGATGATCCCGTGATTAACCCGCGCACACAACCCAACTCCACACCCACACACAACACAACTCTACACAAGTCCTAAATCCCTCTAGCTCCACCCACACCTGCTCTACGTAGCAATATTATACCTTTCTGGAATCAAGATGATCCTAGGATTAACCCCCACACACAAACCGACTTCACACACAACACAGCACAACTCCACACACGTCCTCTAGCTCCATCTACACTTGGTCTACATAGACATATTATAACATCCAGCATTGGGATTTGTGTCCAGATGAGGAGGGAACAGTCAAAAATTCAAATTTGCAAATAACTGACAAGAACCTACAGTGAGGCTTTCAAGTTCCATGCACTGAACTGAGGAATCCGAAGTTATTTCTTCAAAATTGCTGTTTTCTAGGCTGGACTAAAGTTTCCTTTAGTTTCAGGCCAAACGCCCAAAATGCTCTCCACAGGAGCTGGCTTAAAAGAGCCACACAGAATGTGGCTTTTAAGCTAGTCTATGTGCATAGAAAAGTCACTGACTCACTGACTGACTCACTGACTCATCAACGCCCTGCCAAAACCACTGGTCCTAGAAGTGTGAAATTTGGGGTGGGTGTTCCTTCCATGACCGAGGGGTGCACTAAGAACCGGTTTTCGGAAATTCCAAAGGGAAGGGGGTGGAAAGGGGCACAACACATTTTCTCCCTATGGTGACTGAGGGACTGAGGGAATCGGTGACTGAGGGATGCTCTGCCACAACCCCCAGACCTAGAAGCATGAAATTCAGGGAGGGTGTTCCTTCTGTCTTATGAACACCCACCAAGAACCAATGTGGAGAAATTTAACCCTTAAGGGGCTGAAAAGGGGTGCAACATGTTTCTGTCCTATACTTAACATGGAAGACTGACCAACCTCCAGCCAATTTTGGTGCTCGGTGCCTGGTGCACTGGGGCGATGTTTTTCTGAGAAAGAGGTTGCACTGGAGAGGATGTTGCGCATGGGAAGATGCGCATGGGGATATGATGCACATGGGGGTTGGTGCTCATGGGGAGATGTGCATGGGGAGATGTTGCGCATGGGGGATGTTGTGATTGGGGGTTGATATACATGAGAGAATGATGCTCATGGGGAATGATGTGCATGAGCAATGTTGCGAAAGGGGGATATTGCGCATGGGTGACTGATGCGCATGGGGGAATGATGCATATGGGGAGATGTTGCGCATGGGGGTTGATGCACATGGGGGTTGATGCATCATGTTGATGCATCATGTTGATGCATGGGGGTTGATGCACATGGGGGATGTTGCATATGGGGAAGTGGCGCATGGGGGTTTGATGCACAGGGGGGATGTTGCACATGGGGAGATGCTGTGCATGTGAGACTGATGCACATGGGCAATGTTGCTCATGGGAGTTGATGTGCATGGGGAGTTGATGCGCATGGGGGATGTTGCACATGGGGGATGATGCGAATGGGGATGTTGCACATGGGTGATGTTGCGCATAGGGGTTGATGCCCATGGGGGATATTGCGCAGGGGGGATGTTGTGCATGGGAGGAAGTGGTGCACAGGGGATGATGTGCATGGGGGATGTTGCACAGGGGGATGTTGTGAATGGGCAATGTATCAGTGCTGGGCTCCAGCAGGTTCGCACCTACTCTATAGAACCAGTTGTTGATGAGAAATAGGACATATAAAGTTTAAAAATAGCCATTTAAAAGTGGCTGCCAGATGGGCAGAGAACCAGCTGTTAATTTCTATGAATCCCATCACTGGTGTTGCGCATGGGGGTTGATGTGCATGGGGGATGATGCGCATGGGGATTGATGTGCATGTGAGGTTGATGCGCATGGGGGATGTTGTGCATGGGGGGATGTTGCACATGGGGAATGTTGCACATGGGGAATGTTGCTCACGGGGGGCTGTTGCACATGCAGGGTTGATGTGCTTAGGGGGGATGATACACATGGGGTGAATGAACATGGGGGATGTTGCACATGGGGTGGATGTGCATGGGGGCTGATTGTGTGGTGGATTGATGCGCAGTGGTGGAATGGCGTACAGGGGAATTTTACTCCCTCAACGCGGGTACACTTTTCGCTAGTAAGTAATATAATGTTTACATTACCCACATAAAAGCAATATATATGAGTGGTTTAACTTTTATTTTTGAAATGTCCTGTTTTCCTTTGATGCATTTTTGGTAGCCCTTATTTTCTTTTTACTGTTGGGTCATGTGGTCATCTTGAGCTGGCACCTAGAAGTGTCCAGGGCTTGGTGGGTGCAGAGGTGGGTGCTGGACATATGCACTTGGGTGGGAAGAGGAGCAAAGTTAGAAGAGGAGAAAAAGTTTTTGTTTGTTTTGCAACATGTTTGCTTTTTCAAGGGCTTTGCATCACCTAGAAATACAAGGGCTCACCACAAGAATAAAAAAAATTATTTTGTGCAAGGAAAAGAAAAGAACATACCTAAATGTGATCCGTATAAATTTCCAAGTTACCCTCCCTCCCCAAAATAATAGTAGCACTAACTCTCAGCCTCACCTACCTCGCAGGGTTATTGTGAGGACAAAAGATAAAAGCTTTGTAAGTTGTCTTGGGCATTAGCATTAGCACTGGAAAGGCAGGGAATAAATGAATGAATGGATGGATGGATGAAACTGAGTTGCAAGGAACCTAAAAGGTAATCTAGTCAAATATCCTATCTGGAAATCTTGCAGGAAATCCTCGTAAAACATCTCCAATTGATGTCATGCTTGTCAAGCTTCTGCTTGAAGATCTCCAGTGAGGGAGAGTCCACCACCTCCCTCATCAACCTGTTCTGTCATGACTAAATGCCAAAGTGCATGAAACACTATAACCTTCCCACCAAAGTGGTGCATGTTTATTTACTTGCATTTACGTGCTTTGGAAACGCTAGGACAAGAAACAGGGGCTCATACTGTCATGTTGTACTAGGGACTTGAACCATAGACCTGCTGACCTTAAAGTTGACAAGCACAGCATCTCTTGAAGTGGGCACCAAGCTCTCGAAAGCTACTGTTCTACAAATGCAGAGGAAATTAGCATACGCCTTCTTTGCAGCCGCATCCTACGCTACTGACTCATAAACATCCTGTGATCTGTTGCAACTCCAAGAACCCTCTTATGTGTTGTGCTGCAAAGCCAGCTATGAGCCATTCTATACCTTGATTATTTTTTATTAAGTGCAAAAATTTAAATTTATCCCCATTGAACATCTTGTTCCATTTCTTCCCAATATTCTATTTTGTCTAGGTCTTCCTGAAGGCTTCTACTGTTTTTTTTGTTATTCCTTCTAGCTCCTTCTCATGACAGATAAATCAACACTCTTATCTACAATATTTTTAAAAATGTATCTACCTGTTGCATGTAGTTTTAAATGCTTTTAACTGTCCAGATAGTTTTAGTTTTAAGTGTCAAGGAGTAGCCTCCAGATAGTTTCAGAGTTGTCCATATGCAACTGCCATATAAGCCATTTCCACAAAAACTAATAGGATGCAGATCATCCATTCATTGGATACAAGTCAGCGGGTGACATTTCATGGCATTCAAAGGGCTAGATGGTTGCACTAAGGGCAAAATCTGTAGCAGTTACATGTCCACAAAGTTATGTCACCCTCTAGTGTTAACGTAATCTTAACTGCTCCGGAGCAAGGGGCTTAATTTCACTTTAAGATATAGGCGTAAGAGAAGACAGGCGTCTGATAGATGAACATTAACAAGAATTTGGGGCTTGGCCTAAGCTTCTAGGATTTCTTGTGAAAGCAGTGATCCAAGCAAGTCTATACTGCCCTAGCTACTCTATATAGAGCAGGAGTGTCCAACCTTTTAGCTTTCCTGGGCCACAATGGAAGAAGAAAAGTTGGTTTGGGCCACACATAGGACATGGTCACCCAAAAGCGACTTTTTAAAACAATGTAGGACAAAATGTGGGACATCCTACATTTTGTCATACATTTTTTAAAAACTCAGGGGTAAGCTCCCTTGACTTTTAGAAAGCAAGGTTTATTAATCAACTATCAAAAAGCGTACCCGCATTGCGGGAGTATCATTTCCCCATATGACATCCCCCCATGGTGCATCAACATCCCAAGCGCATCAACACCCCATGTGCATCAACACCCCATGTGTAACTTCCCCACATGCGCAACTTCCCCACATGCGCAACTTCCCCTCATGTGCAACATTCCCCCATGCGCAACTTCCCCCATGCGCAACTTCGCCCATGCACAACTTCCCTCCATGTGCATCAAACCCCATGCGCATCTTCCCCATGCACATCAGTCCCCCATGCACAACTTCCCCATGTGCCTGAACTCATATGCAACATCACCCATCTGCATAAGTCCCCCATGTGCAACTTCCCCCCATGCGCAACTTCCCCCATGCGCAACTTCCTCCCATGCGCAACTTCCCCTTATGTGCAACTTCCCCCAAGCACAACTTCTTCCAAGCGCAACTTTCCCCATGTGCAACTTTCCCCCATGCGCAGCATCCTCGCCAGTGCAACCTCTTCCTCCAAACAACATCCCCCAGTGCATCAGGCAGAGAGCACCAAATTGGCTGGATGTTGGTTAGTCTCCCATGTTAAGTATAGGACAAAAACACGTTGCCCCCTTTTCAGCCCCTAAAGGGTTAAATTTCTCCACATGGTTCTTGGTGGGTGTTCAGGTGACAGAAGGATCCCTCCCAGAATTCCATGCTTCTAGGCCCAGCAGTTGGGGCGGAATGTTGATGTGTCAGCAATTCTCCAATGCAAAGTGTAGGGAGGAAAACGCGTTGCGCCCCTTTTCACCCCCTTCCGGTTGGAATTTTCGAAAACCGGTTCTTAGTGCACCCCTCTGTCAGGGAAGGAACACCCACCCCAAATTTCACGCTTCTAGGCCCACTGGTTTTGGCAGGGCAGTGATGAGTCAGTCAGTCAGTCAGTCAGTCAGTCGTGAGTCAGTGAGTGACTTTTATATATATAAAGAAGATGTGATTACTATGCTCACTATGCTGTGGATTTCCCATTCAAATTAATGGGAAGCAGAATGTGATTGGATTTTGATATGGAATCCGCAGCCAATTTTGCTTCAAAATCCGTTGCGTGAACCCTACTTAATGGGAAACACAGACTCCAACACTGGTTTTCTTTGGGGTAGTAGGCACAGGCAGGGCCAGGGGAGTTGGTTGGCTAAGGGTAGTGGGTGCTGCAGGCAGCAGGGGTGGCTGGGGATTTCTGGGGGGAGGGGGAGATTTCTCTGGGGCAAAATGGAAGGGGTTTGCAACCCTAGCCACATTTTAACTGGATTATCTTTAATGGAGCTTACTTCTGTGTAGGCATGCATAGGTTTGGGCTTTCAGACTGCAACCATAGCCACCATTACTTGGGAATAAGCCCCACTGACTTTAATGGGGCTTACTTCTGAGTAGGCATGATACATCAGATGGGTTGTGATCCTCTCCAAGTTTAACCTTGGAGTAAGTCTCATCTATATATATAAAAGGCATCTTCATCATCATCACTGACTCATCAACACCCAGCCAAAACCGCTGGGCCTATAAGCGTGAAATTTGATGAGGATGTTCCTTCCATGATGGAGGGATCCACTAAGAACCAGTTTTCAGAAATTCTAACCAGAAGGGGGTGAAAAGGGGTGCAATGCGTTTTATAAAACTAATCTTCATCGTCATTACTGACTCATCAACGCCCTGCCAAAACCGGTGGGCCTAGAAGCGTGAAATTTGGGGTGGGTGTTCCTTCCGTGAGGGAGGGGTGCACTAAGAACCAGTTTTCGGAAATTCCAACCGGAAGGGGGTGAAAAGGGGCGCAACGCGTTTTCCTTCCTATTCTTTGCATTGAGAATTGCTGACTCATCAACATTCTGCCCCAACTGCTGGGCCTGAAGCATGGAATTCTGGGAGTTCCTTCTGTCACCTGAACTCCCACCAAGAACCATCTGGAGAAATTAACCCTTCAGGGGCTGAAAAGGGGGCAACATGTTTCTGTCCTGTACTTAACATGGGAGACTGAATAACATCCAGTCAGTTTGGTGCTCAGACCCTGGTGCACTGGGGGATGTTGTTCGGAGGGAGGTTGCGCCGGCGAGGATGCTGCGCATGAGGGGAAATTGCGCATGAGGGGAAGTTGCGCATGTAGGAAAGTTGTGCAGGGGGGAAGTTGCATATGGGAGGAAAATTGCGCATGAGAGGAAGTTGCGCATGGGGAAAGTTGCGCATGGGGAAAGTTGCGCATGGTAGGAAAGTTGCGCATGGTAGGAAAGTTGCACATGGGGGAAAGTTGCGCACGGGGGAAAGTTGTGCACAGGAGAATGTTGCGCATGGGAGGAAAGTTGCGCATATGGGAAGTTGCGCTTGGGGGAAGTTGCGCATGGGGGGATGATGCACATGGAGGAAAGCTGTGCATGGGAGGAAAGTTGCGCATGGCAGGAAGTTGCGCATGGGGTGTTGATGCGCATGGAGAAAAGTTGTGCATGGGGAAGTTGCGCAGGGGGAGAAGTTGGGCAGGGGGAGAAGTTGCGCAGGGGGGAAGTTGCGCAGGGGGAGAAGTTGCGCAGGGGGAGAAGTTGCGCAAGGGGAGAAGTTGCGCATGGGGTTTGATGCATATGGGGGAAGTTGCGCATGGGGATTGATGCGCATGGGGAGAAGTTGTGCATGGGGGGTTGATGTGCATGGGGAGAAGTTGTGCAAGGGGGGAAGTTGCGCATGGGGTAACATGTACATGCGGGGGTTGATGCGCATGGGTGAAGTTGTGCATGGGGGGTTGATGTGTATGGGGGAAGTTGCGCATGGGGGGTTGTTACACCTGGGGGAAAGTTATCCATGGGGGGTTGATGCATATGGGGGGCTGGCATATGGGGGAATTTTACTCCCGCAACGCGGGTACGCCTTTCGCTAGTTGATAATAATGGGGTTTTCTTCTGAGTAGCCATGCTTAGGATTGGGCTCTCAGACTGCAACCACAGCCACCATTACTTGGGAGTAAGCCCCATTGACTTTAATAGGTCTTACTTCTGAGTAGACATTATGCATAGGATGGGCTGTGATGCTCTCCGAGCTTAAGCTTGGAAATATGCTGCAATCCTGAACACACTTTCCTGGGAGTAAGACCCACTGGGTAAAATTGGCCTTCTGAGTAGACATGGTTAGGATTGCAGCCATAGCCTCATAGCCATGCGTAGGATTGGGTTTATGACTGCAACTTGGAATTAAGCCTCATTGACTTTAAGGGGGCTTACTTCTGAGTAGACATGGTTAAGATTGCAACCATAGCTTTATAGCCATGCACAGGATTGGGTCTATGACTGCAACTTGGGAGTAAACCTCAATGACTTTAAGGGGGCTTACTTTTGAGCACAACTCCAGGGGCAACGGGCACCAGCTGGGACTGAGGCTGCAGATGGGTGGCTTGTGGCAGCAGCAAGCAGGACTCCAGGAGGCTGAGGGTGAGTGGCTCGTGCTGCAGACACACGGAGGTCTCCAGGGGCAGCAGGCAGGGCCAGGACCTGCCTTCCAGCCACTCAGAGCACTTGCATCACCTGCCCACCTGCCTGCCTGCCTGCCTGTCCTGCAACTCTCTGAGTGGCCGGGAGGCTAGCAAGGGAAGGAGCCAGGCGACTGAGCGCAGAATTCGAAAATGGCGGTCGCCACAAAACCGGTTTTGCAGCAGTGGCAGCCAGCTTTGCTGGAAGGCCACATCCACCCTCGTCCTGGGCCGCATGCAGCCTCCGGGTCATGTGTTGGATACCCCTGATATAGAGTTTCTGGTCAAACAGCTCATAGTACAAAATGACCTCATTTGATTTTGGCAGAAAAGGCTGCCAGTCTTGTCAGGTGATATTAACTAGGGGCCAAGTTTATATTATCCATTAACTTCACTTAAAGGGCATGACATAATCAGGGATTAAGAGAGAATAAAAAGAAAAAAAACCCCAAACTCAATCAAATTTGTTGATTCATAATAAAGTAATTACCATAGAACAGTGATTTTCAACCATTTTCATCTCATGGCACACCATCAGTTGTTTTTACCATTGACAAGACACACCATGCATATCAATTTTTCAAGTTCTCCTATTAATATTAATATTTTCTTATTTTCCTACCCAAATTTCCTCGTCTATCCACAGCACATCAGTGTGCCATGGTTGAAAATCACTGCTGTAGAACATGATTCCTAATTGTACTCTGGCACTGAAGTGACAGCCTGGATCAGCACCAATAAAAAATGCATTCTGTGCACACACATTAAAAGCAAGTGCTTCTTCATTTAAAGGGATGCGCAATTCTTTCAAAAGCATTATCCATTGTGTGCTATTGGGTTTTGGTCACTGTCTTAATAGGAATGGATGTGGAATAGGTGGAGAACACGCAGTGATAGAAGGTTACTATGTAGACTGCTGTTGAACACAACAGGGCACACACATGTGCAAAAGTGAAACTCTGAAGCTGCGTGGAGACTTCTGCTTTCTCTGCTCAGAATAGATTGCAACACACTTACGTGTGAGAAGTCTGTATTATGCCATAGATTATGCACAACAAAACCTAGGACAGTGCTCTCTTGTTACTGATTCTTGGGTGCTGTGATTTTGAAGGAATTGGATTAAAAGGAGAAGGAAATTGTGTAGGAAGGCATTTAGGTCATCTTTTTTAACCATCTTACAACAGGTGCACTCCTAACCTAGGATGGCACAGCATATCAGTCTTCCCGTTCCCCTGTTGATGTAGGGAGGCAAGCACATGTCTGTGCACTTGCCTAACCCTCCTCCAGGAGTGGCGCACAAGTGTCTTACAGCACTTTGGTGATACTACCACGTCAGCACAGGACTTGTACTGGGGTTTAGACCAGTCTAACTGGAGGTAGGAATGCATCCTTAGTCCTTAGTCATGAAGGGCTGTACAGGCAGCAGTCTCTGCTTGATCTCTTCTGTCATGAAGACGGATGCAAAGATCTAATTTCTCTGCTATCTCCTAATCCCCTTTTATCCGGGGTGACTATACATCACATTTTTTAAAAGGGACAAACATTTTGTATAGCTTGGAAGAAGAAAATATTACACTTTTTTCATAAGAATAACTAGGAAAATTTTTGTCTACATGATTAATATTGTGACCCTGATCAGTGGCATCCTAGAGGGGAGGCAGAAAGGCCCTGGGTACCACCCTTGGGGTGACATAAATTGCTTTTAAAAACTTTCAGAACCCCATAAAGTCATGAATGGTTGGATGCATAGTTTCCAGTGGAATCCAATGCAAAAAAAGCTTTGAAATATCTCCTTCCTATCAAACATGGCAAAAAAATCATTAAAAATGCATGACACTGTATGGAAAGTAAAACTGAGCCATATTGTGCCTTTACTCATGAGTAGGCAATTGTACCTTACAGCCAAATCCAGAGTAATTATGTGAGCATGTAAGAGACATTACTTGCACCCATAGTCACTGCACCACCTAGTGAAAACCTATGGGAAATTCATATTGCAATCCAGAGTAAATTGTTCTTAGACCGAAGCAAGGACTCCCCGTAGTTACGCTGGATTTTGCCCTTAGTCCATTGGAAAGGGCCTATCTACTCAAAAGTAAGCCCCCTTGTGTTCAATTAGTCTTATACCTAGGAAAGTTTCTTTAGGATTGCATCCTGAGAGAAATTCGCTGCCCCAGAATGGTCCTGATACAATGAACCCCCCCCCCCCATCAACCCAGAAGGAAATCCCTGATAAATATGGAAAGTGGAATTGAGCAACATTGCCTCCTTTACTCATGAGTAAGCAAATGTGTCTTAGCTAATGTACATGTCAAATACAGAGGAATGCAAGACCACCAGAATAATCTCAATCCAGTGAAAATGGAGCTCAGTAAGTGCTCCGGAAGGCAGCCTCTCCCTCCTGAAAAAGAGTAAAACAGAGGCTTAAAAAGGTATAGTGATTTTTAAAATAAGAAAATATTTAAAATATTAGCTAATTAATTGTAGATAATTAGATAATTGTATTAATTAATACTGATAATAATTAAATAATTTAGATGCATGAAGATGTCAGAAATTTGTGGGTTCCATATGCCAAATGGCCTAGCTACACTAGTGACCCTGTCAAAAACTTATTTTTATAAGTTTAGAAATTTCTTGCTTTCCTTGGTCTCCATTTAAGAAACTTCACTTGCCAACTTTCTATGCATTCAGTTGTTTTTAAAGGTGGAGGCAGCCACTTTTTTAAAGAAAAACTTATTATTGTATTTCTGTTTAAGAAATGTAAAATGTCTAAATGGGGACATGCTACAAAGCTTGCTTTTCCATGCTCAGAAATGCCTTCCTACCCACTTAGTGGTGTTTGTTGCATCACATCTGGCCTCCCAACATAGAAGTAACAGGAAATTATGTCATAACCAGTTATTTCCAGTAATACTTCCAATTGAAGTGGACCATGTGAAGTGGTACAGTAAGGGGTGTCACTAGGGTGGTGCGGTCCACACTGAGTGAATCGCCTAAGGGGATGATGCACATTGAGGGACCTAAAAATTGCAACTTTATGATGGTGTGTCAAACCACATTATGTGATATACCATTAGAATTGTATGGAAGAGCACAATCCAATGCAAAAATCCATTTTGAATTAGCACCTTCCTATCAAATGTTACGGCCAAAACCCTAAAAAACTATAATATGCATTGAACACTATGGAAAGTGAAAGTGACCCATATCACGGCTTTACTCAAGAGTAGGCAAACATGCCATAGTTCATTGGAAAGGGCAGGCTGAGAGGAATCCAAGAAATCACCCCAGAAGGAGGTCCCATTGAAATTCATTGAAATGGGATGTGAACTGCACAGCTGTGTTTACTGGCGAGTAAGCAAGCATGCCTTGGCTGGAGTGGGAGGTCAGTCCAGGAGAATACATGACTTCCAAAATGGTCCCGATCAGGGATGTTACTAGGGCATTAGAAAGGAGGCACCCTTGAATGGGGTGGCAACCCTTGTGACCTAAATGGCTAAAATCATGGTTTGTAGAAATACAGTGATACCTCGCTTAACAAGTGTTTCACATAACAAGCAAAAATTTCCAAGAAATCTTGCTTCACATAACAGGTTCTGCTTCACTTAACAAGCAAGCACACTATGGGCATGCGTGTTATGCAGACCTGATGCTCCGCATGGAGGCTCTTTGAAAGGGCTGCCGGCCAGTGCTGCTGCCTCTAACTGCCCCCATCGATGACCTTGAACCTCCAGCAGCAGCCCACAGAAGCCTCCCAGGAAAGTGCCTTTGATTGCAGTCTCCTGACTATGTCTACTCAGAAGTAAGCCCCATTGTGTTAAATGGGGCTTACTCCCAGGAAAGTATCTTTAGGATTGCAGCCTAAGTAGACTTCATAGGATCATGCACATTGAATGCATGTTTTGAATTCAGTTCCAGTGTTTTGTCATCATTTTTACATACAGTCAATATTTTATATGAATATTTGGGGGGTTGTGGAACCAATTGTATGAGTTTCCATTATTTCCTATGGGATCTGCTTCACTTAAAGAGCGTTTCACTTAAAGAGCATGCTTCTGGAACGAATTAAGCTCTTTATGTGAGGCACCACTGTAATCCCATCATGTTAGACACCTTTGAATGTGTATTTTACAGTAGAATGCAGTGAAACAACCCACTCTGAAATATCTTTATTAAAATATATTGCTAAAAAAACTAGTGGAGGTGGGGCAATGGCACATAACCACACCTACCGTTCATATTGTTGCCCTGCCCAATGTATGGGGGTGACCTGCTGGCATCCTGCACCAGGTGACGTGAACCCTAGTGACACCCCTGGGCGCAGCAGAGGATAAACCTTGAGAAAGGTTGCAATAGATCAATAAACCTACTCACTTACATAATTGGTCAGATGATTGTCAATTTGGAAAACAGCTTGACCCTGATGTAGAATAACAAACAGAGATCCTGGTGCCAGAATTTCATCAGCGCTGATGTGACACTGGAACCAGTCTAACAGATTATCTCATTCTCTGTCAATAAAAACTAATCCTGTTGACCTACATGCGCCAGGGAGGGAATTGGGGAATTAGTATTAATTCTGCTGACATATACAGAATTTCCTATATATCAGATTCTGTAACTATATTAATCCAAGCAAGTCTATAAAAGATCAATATGTTGTATAGCCAGACATGGGCTAAGACCGGATCGCACCATCTCTGCCGAACCTGTAGTTAACGGCAGCCTGACGGTGTCGATCCGGTTGTTAGCCTTTCTCTCAATTTCGGTCCGAACCGGTTCGGAAGGCAGCAGTGGCCCTTTAAAAAATTTTCGGCCGCCGCAGCCGCCATGTTAAATCTGCGCACCGAGGAACGCGCAGCCAATGAGAGGCGGGTGAGGAAGTCCCTCCTCCCCGCCTCGTGTGCCTCAGAGCCGGCCGGCCGGCAAAACTACAGAGCAAGCGCACGAGCAGCCATTGCCACCGCGTGCTCTTCAGCAAGCGGCCGCACAGACCGCTGCTTCTTTGTTCTTGCTCTGCCTGCCTGACCTAACCTGACCTGCCTTAGTGCCTGCCTTTGCCTTGCCAGCACCACCTCCTGAGTAAGTCCTTACTTCTGAGTAGACCGCCTCGCCTGCACGAAGCACTGAGTGTGTGAGTGTGTGTGTGTAACTTAGTAGATCGCCTTGCCTGGGCTAAGCACTGGCTTTCTTGTTTTACTCCTGAGTAGACTGGCTCGCCTGCACTAAGCACTGAGGTGTGAGAGTGTGTGTGTGTGTTACTTAGTAGATCGCCTAGCCTGGGCTAAGCACTGGCTTTGTGTTACTTCTGAGTAGACCGCCAGGGCACATTGCTATTCAGGTGTGTGGCACACTGTGGCTGGATACTGGGGGCACTGGGACTGCAATGTGCCCTCTGGCTGTCTACTCAAATTCCTGACCAGGTCCCGGTCACTTTAAAGACTTTTTTAAGTAGGACAAAATGTAGGACATCCTACATTTTGTCCTACATTTATTTAAAAAATTTGGGGTCTGGTGTGTCCTTTTGGGGGTGACTGGAAGGCACTGGAAGGCACTGGGAGCTTTTTCCCCTTAGCAGCACTTAGATATTGCTAAGCGCTGCTGAAATAGTCGAAAAAATTAAGTGCGCATGCGCGCGCAGCTAATTACTTGCCGGGGAAAGTCCTAGATTGTCTCTGCGTAGGCGGAGTCCTTAGGTGAACTCTTCCTCACTTTCACTTGGCGCGTGCCGGAAGAGTTCACCTAAGGACTCCGCCTACGCAGAGACAATCTAGGACTTTCCCCGGCAAGTAATTAGCTGCGCGCGCATGCGCACTTAATTTTTGTTGTGGTTTTTACAGGGATTCTACTATTTTACAGGGATTCTATTACTAGAGGGTTGTGGTTTTTACAGGGATTCTACTATTTCCCTCACAGTCTCTCCTAGTGCTCTGGGTGCCCAGGAGGACTTGGTGATCACTGGCTGGAGGTGATGGGCAGAATAGCAGATGTAGAATAGCAAGCAAGCGCTCTCTCTCTCTCTCTCTCTCTCTCTCTCTCTCTCTCTCTCTCACACACACACACACACACACACACACACACACACACACACACATGCATAGGCAGAGTCTTTCTGGGATTAAACCCTTCCTCCTATGATTTATTAAGTACCAGGCCACCTCTCAGGCCACCCTACCTCTACTCCTCTTTCCAAGGCATGTTCACTTTAAAGCTGTGTCCCCAGCAGGTACAGGGAGGAAGCCAGAGCCAAGCACTTCTGCATTGTCTTACCTTCACTCCTTCCCTTTCGCATTTTGCTGAGACATCCTGCTTCCCACCCCCCCACCCCACCCCCAAGTGGGAACGTTCTCAGATCCTCAGCACTGTCAAACACCTTTTTGTACAGTTGATCATTTAACAGCTGTACAATGTGCTGAGTTGTACAATAAGCAGTTTGAAGTCTGGAGTGCAATTTGTAGCAAACCTATCAGTTCTTGTACAACTTTGTTCTAGCTGGCAGTGTTGCACTGATCACCAGATCCAGTAGATACTGACAACCTCCTTTATAGAGTGAGTGAAGAAGTTAGCCAGAGAGGTGGTGTGATGGAAATAACTGAAAATGGCCATGATTAATGCTAACAAGGCACTCATATCTTTTTCCTTTCAAAGGTTTTCCTTTCAAAGGTTTTTCCTTTCCTATCTTTTTCCTTTCAAAGGTTCTCTGAAGGCTTGGGCCAACTAGAAGCCTACATTGATGCAGAGGAAGAAGTAGCTTTTCAGATGGACAACAGACTACTCTGGCTGGGGATCCTTGGGCATAACTTCTGAGGGGGCCATTTTTGGTTCGCCTAAAAAGGAGGAGTCAAGCAAGTTCATGGACACTTTTCTCCCTTCAGGAAAGGTTATGCTGAGAGATTCCTTGTTTAGTATTCCTTTTTGCACTTTAGATTGTGAGCCATTTTGGGACAGGGACCCATTAGCTATTAATTAGCTATTGATTTTTTCATTTTCTTGTAAACCCCTTTGTGAACTTTTCAGTTGAAAAGCGGTATATAAATATTGTAGATAGGTTGATAGATAGATTGCTTTAATTGTCTGTTCTAGTGGCTTCTGCTGGTGTTCTTTTTGCGTTGTAGATTGTGAACCCTTTTGGGACAGGGACCCATTAGCTATTAATTAGCTACTAATTTTTTCATTTTCTTGTAAACCCCTTTGTGAACTTTTCAGTTGAAAAGCGGTATATAAATACTGCAGATAGATAGATTGTTGTATTTTCAGCAGCTGCAGTATTACACTTTAATAAAATGTTGGTTTTCTGAAAACAGCTACTGTGGTCTGCTTTCCATCTTGTAACTGTCACAAGCCACATCCGGCTTGCAATTGTGAAACTGGAATGTCTTTCTGATAGATTGTTAGTAGTCTTACACTCTGGGCACTGCAGTGAACTTTTAAGGGTCTTCTGGGTCACTACTTCTGGGTCTTGAAGCAGCCCTCTGGGGAAAATTTCTCCTGTTACTGACACAGTTCTAGGAATCTTGTCTTTTTTTCCTCTGCCCCATACATGGCTGGGGCTGAGGCTTGAGAGTTGGATTTTGTCATGCCCCAGATTAACCATAGTTAGTTGGTTTATTATTCATGCCCCAGATTAACCATAGTTGGTTTATTTACGATCCAAGATCAAATAACATATAACTTTCTTAAGAGAACATCAGATTTATTGACAAAGATTTACATGTGAAGCATTTTACATTAAAAGGTTAATTACCAACCACTGCTGTTGGTAGAAGGGGAATGCAAATTTAGGGCCCGGCCAATCCTATCTTCTCTACTATCTGTGTACCTCTCATGCTTTCTGTTATTCTCATAATCTGCAGCAAAGTGTTTATACGCAGAATCATATTTAAGGCATCACTGGTGGCAAATAATGCTTCTAAGGGGTGGTGTAGTTTTCAGGATGGGAGGGAGACATTCCAGAGAGAGAGGGTCGGAGCCTCACAGGAGGAGGCAGGATTGACAGAGTCTTCTTCCTCTGGACTCCATCCTTTGCATTGGACTGCAAAGGTTAAAAAGGTAAAGGCCCCCTGCAGGTTAACTTCTAGTCGTGTCCGACTCTAGGGTGCGGAGGTGCTCATCCCTGTTTCCAATGCTTGAGAGCCAGCGTTGTCTGAAGACACTTCTGTGGGCATGACTGGACCTGGATGCCGAGACACATGGAACCAAACGCTGTTCCCACCGAGGTGACACCTATTTATCTACTTGCATTTATGCTTTCAAACTGCTGCGTTGGCAGGAGCTGGGCTAAGGACGAGTGAGCACTCAGTCACTCCACCTCACCTCGCTCAGTCACTCAAACATTTGCTCACACAGTCATTCACTCCACCTCACTCACGCAGACAGTCATTCAGTCCACCTCACCTAACTCACTCAGTCACTCACACAGTCACGCAGTCACTCACCTCACCTGTCAGGGCAGATCACAGTGGCCATTTCCCCAGGGTGACCAGATGTTGGCAGGCACCCAAAAAAAGGAGGACAGGGTCCTCCAAAAGAACCCTTAAAATTTTTTAAAATCACATTACATCCTTTTTGGGTGCCTGCATTCTGGTCACCATACAAGGGAGCACACTGTTGTACAAATGTCTCTTCAGAAGTGTAGTCTCATGATAGATAATATGATAACTATCTCATGATACCCTGAGAGACCAATCCTAGCATGACTACTCAGAAGTAAGTCCCATGACAGTCAATGGGACTTACTCCCAGGAAAGTGTGGATGGGACTGCCGCAGAGTCCAAGGAAGGAGCCGTGACTTAGTCCTTTAAATTGTCCCTTTAAGGAGCCTTTTAAATTGTCCGCAGTGCGGACGTCTTTAATAAGGAGGCGTGGGCGGGAGTTCCGGGGAGGCTGGGCTTTCCCTGTCTGCAGCCGGAGGTCACGTAAGGACAGGGAAAGCCGGCCCCTAAACAACGCATGCGCCAACCTTCGTTGGTTGGTGGCATGCGTAGTGCGCTTGTTTTAGCGCAAGTGCAGTGCGCCGAAAACAAAAAGCGCACTGTGCACGCGCTTTGTTTTCAGTGCATGCGCAGTGCGCTTTTTGTTTTCGGCGCGGCGGCGGGTGGACCTGCAGAAGAACAGGGGTGGGTGGCAGTATGCAGGCCCCGCCCAGGCCCCGCCCAGGCCCCGCCTCTGACCCGCCCAGGCCACGCCCCCAGGCCACCCTGACCCCTGACCCCGGCCCCGCCCCCTGACCAGACCTGGCCCCTCCCACTTCCGGCGAACTGGTAGCTGGGGCCAGGTCTGCCTACCACTGTGTATAGCATATATCTATCGGATTGATCTATCAATTGATTGATCAATAAATGAATCTTTAAGGTGCATTGTTTAAAATTGTATGAGAAGCTGCATTTTGCTCGATTATCCTTTGCAGAACTGCAAACAAAACTGATTCCCAAATTTTTGTTGTGGTCACTAAGATATGTCAGCTCTAGCTTTCTGCTCTGACTCATTAGAAACTTAAGGTGCAATCCTACAGTAACCAATTTCTCAGCTCTAGGGTAAGGGCACTACAACTCTAGATGAGGGAACAAGCATTACTTCACCTGGAGGAGGTCTCCATGACAGATCCCCCCATCTGCAAGTTGAACTACATGCTCCACCGGCAGAGCTACAACAGTGCTGGGAAGTTGAATAAGAGGTGGTTAATGTTAGTGTTCTTGACCCTATACTTATCAAAGCACAGGTTTCCTGCACAATTATGAAGTCGCAAAAGTCACAAACACACCTTTTTAGGGTTCTGCACATTAAGTGATTATCATCTCCATAAAGAATGAGATTTGTGATTCAAGTTGCAGGGGGTGGTGAGTCTAGACACAACTTGTCTCAAGCCACATGGGACTCTGTTCAGTGGTGCAAAGTTCTGCAAATGTCAATGCTACTACATCCATCATATGCTAAACCTTTGCAGCACAAAGGGAGAGGCAGAAATGGGGGAAGTTGTTTTTACTACAGCAACCCCACCCTGGTGCAACCTTCCTAGTAACACCACCAAGCATGCATGTAAACCGGACCCATTGGTTGCCCAGCTGGCCTGACGCCGAGCACAATCCTAACTATGTCTACTCAGAAGTAAGCTCCATTGTGTTCAATGGGTCTTACTCCCAGGAAAGTGTCTTTAGGATTGCAGCTTTAGCCCAACATTGGCTGAATGTGCAAGGAGTTAACCTATGTGCCTACCAGCCTCAATACTGCTGGCCAGAGAAATGCCATGAGAATGAACCAAGCAAGATGTGGCGACATATGCAAGTCCTCTAATAATCCTTTAATTCATTAAATCCTCTTATGCTACTTGTGCATGGAGACTGCATGTGCAATCATGTGTTGGATTGTGGGTTTGGTTTCTTTTAATAACCAAACCACCATGCTCCACCCATGATTTTATTCTGGCTTTATTCTGGCTTCAATTCCCTTTCCATTTGTCTGCTCATCAAGACTCAACATCAAATTTTCAGAGGCTTAAATATGGGGCTTAAATATGGCTTCAATATGGGGCTTAAATATGGCTTCAATATGGGGTAAGGAGTGGGGAAGTGCTTTCCTGCAGCACAACTTCTGCAAGATTAATGATTTAAAAAGTAACAATGATTTAAAAAGTAACAATTAAATCAATAAATAATGATTTAAAAAGTAACAGTGGAATGAGATGCATACTAGCCTTATCATGAGGAGCTGCAAGAGATAACAGAATTTAGCACAGCTTGTAACTTTAATTAGGATTATAAGTATAGGGTGCGTATTAGATTCGATGGTGCATTAGATTTGATGGTACATTCGATACTGGTAGATATTAACTACCAGTAAAAATTTGGTAATATTAACTACCAAAAATAAGCACCTTTAGTTATGTTAAGTGGTAGTCATAGACCATAGTCATACATGCCTTGGTTGACTACAGCCAACATTTTATAGGCCACCTATTCTGACCCCTGCATAGAATAGTGTCTGGATTTAATCTTCAGGTGACAAAACCAGCCCCGACATGCTGTTGTAGGCCCCAACACTGGCCTCAGATATTGAAAACTCCAGAGCACAAATCCTCTAAGAGTGGGATTCCCAAGGCCCCTGATCCCCCAAAGAACTGGCCGTTCTTATGCCAGGAACTTTATGCCCCAGTATCAACACACCCAATGCTCGTCAGACACGAAAAGCAAGACTCCAGACAAAAAGGCTGCCCTGTCAAAGACTTCCACATGCAGGGTGTATAATACTACATGGCACACATACAGTGGCGCCTCACATAACAAGTTTAATTCATTCTGGAGGCATGCTTTTTATGTGAAGTGCTCTTTACGTGAAGCAGATTTTCCCATGGGAAATAATGGAAACTCAGATGATTGGTTCCACAACCCCAAAAAATATTCGTATAAAAATATTACCTGTTTATAAAAATGGTTACAAAACACTATAATATAACACAGTAGAAAACACTGTAATATGCAGTAACACACAACACTACAATAAAGAAAATACTGTACAGTATTGAACTGTACTTTGAAAACCTTCATGGCTGGTGTGAGGGTTACAGAGAGGGGATGACTTTGGCTGCAATCCTAAAGACACTTTCCTGAGAGTAAGATCCATTGGACACAATGGGGCTTATGTCTGAGTAGACATGGTTAGGACTGTGCTCCTTTCACTGTCACTAATGGAGTCATTGCTATCCGTTGGCTCAATGGAATCTTTGTCTTTTTGTGCAACTTTAACCTTCCCAAGTTGCTAATGGGGAGCAGCATAGAACACTGATAAGGCACACCTTCCACACTACCACACACTGATCCCACATACAAACCTGGCTCAGGCTGCTCCCCCAGAACCCCCCAAGAGCTCCCTGGCCATGGAACCTATTCCAAACTTTGCCCAGAGGCCCGTTGCTCCAGCTAGTCCACTCGTCCCCGCTGTGGATTCCCTTGCCATGGAAGCCTGTTCCATACTTCCTCAGAAGTGCTCTTTACTCAAGACAGTGCTCTTTATGCAAATCAAAATTTCTCAGAAAATTTTGTTCTTTATACAAAACGCTCTTTATTCACATCGCTCTTTACTCAAGTTACCACTGTATAAGTATTATTATAGTCTACACACAGCAGGACCAAGCATTCATCAGATGGTAACATTCCTGGGGGCCACATCTCCACCCATCAGACCTGTGCCCCACACCCAACTTGGTTCGTGCAAGGTGACCACATGCCACCAAAAAAGGCCCTCCCATGATGTAGGACAAGAAAGAAAAATGTAGGACATGACAAAATAAAAGCTAAAAACACAAATATATATTGCTTTCCTGTGCTCAATTTAAAAACTACACTACTTATTATACAATTTAAAACTATTACATATATTAAAATTTAAAAATTAACATAAAATTTAAAATTTCTTACATATAATTTTATTAATTCCAAGCAGGTTACATGCTGACTGCTAACAAGAAAAAGGGAACACTCAAGTGGACACAATGCCAAAATCCAGGATATGTCCTAGAAAAAGAAGAGATAAGGTCACCCCAGGTTCACCTCAGAGGGAGGATCAGGGACTACGTTCCTAGTGAGCATCTGTAACTAATAGTCTGCATTTCTAACACATCAGTCGTAACCGATGTTTATGAAAATGAAATAGAGGTGTTATTGTCCGTGGCCATATGGCAGCACACCATTTGGGAGCCACCACCGCAAATGGCAGTTGTGTCAGCTGCTGGCTGCAGTGATGGGATTCAAAGAAATTAACAACCGGTTCTATACCCATCTGGCAGCCCCTTTTAAATGGCTAATTTTAAACTTTATATGTCCTATCTCTTGCTAACAACCGGTTCTATAGAGTAGGTGCAAACCTGCTGGAGCCCACCACTGGCTGGCTGCCATACTAGACTACCTTCTTCAGCACAGTGAGCCAATATGGGAGCAGGTGCTGGGAAAACGGAACAGGAAACAGGGATCAGGTTGGGGATGGAGCGGTGGGAAGTGGTCAGTGTTGCAGCATGAGATTCTGTCTTGTCTGCAGCATTTATGAATACACCAAAAACTAGTTTTCTGCATTATAGTATTGGAATTGTAAGTATGCAGCAACAGAATATTTCCAGTAGAATACTCCAGTAGAATATTTATTTCTAATTTAAGTTGTTGTGTTTAGGTTAAAGCGTCTGGAAGGTAATAATTAAGGGACATTCAAAGAAGTTTACACAGAACTTTGGTTGCAATCCTCTATACGCTTTCCTGGGAGTAAGTCCCATAGAAAGCAATGAGATTTACTTTTGAATAGATATGCTTTGGATTGTGCCCTTTGTGTCCTAAATATCTACAGACTGAATCACAAGGAAGTTATTTCCAGATAGTAAATAATATCCCAGACCTTTATTACCCACATACCTGTTTATGCCATTCCATCATCCCATTTCTAAATCTGATTAAAGAAATTAAAGCTGTGTTCAGCTTCTGTGAAATTGTTATGATGATCATCATGAAAGTCAGAAGTTATTGATGTCACATCCAGGAACCTCCCGAATCTAGAATTGGAGCTGCATTTCTCATCATTTTCTCTTTCTCCCTCTTGGGGAGGAGAAAGTGGTTAAGTAAATAGAGTAGATGAGCTCTCTATTTTTCCAGAGGTACATTCACCGAGCTATTTTAGTGAATACTCCCTTTCTGTGGAACATGTTCTTCACCCCTGCGTTCCCCAGCAAGGTGGCTTAACCCTACTTTAGGCATAGCTGGGATTTGACTTCCACCTGATTTTTGTTTTTGCTCCCTCTCTGCACCATGATGGCCAAGAGGCCTGCCCCTCCTAGTACCTTCCTAGTTCTGCCCCTCCTAGTACCTTCCTAGGCCCCCCTAGTCATTTTTCCAGCTTCTTTTCTGGGTAACAGTAGTGACACCCCTGGCAAATTTTTACCACCATCACCCCTCCTAAGCTGACTTTTGGAAGTTTCTTATTTCCTTTTATATTCATCATAACTGTTTATTTAGCTCTTTTTATGAATGGAAATTACAAAGGTTGTGGATATTGTACATATTTTTTACATAAATAAGTATTTTTACCTAGGGTTGCAATTAGATACAGTTCAGTACTCATTTGCTTTTTCTCTTGTCTTTTTCTCTTGTCTTTGAAAAAAGCCATCTCAGCCTGCATTTTACTGACCATTTGCTCATGTTGTCGTCATACCTTTGATTGTTATCTATGCACATGCTAATGTCCTCTTTGCCTTGAGGTAGGACTCTCCCATTGTTCATGGGGTTCCTGACCCTATTGATGATATGGATGTTCCCCCTTTCCCCCCTACTTTGGTGAGGTGTTGGTTTCACCTACCAGGGATAGCTGCATCTCCTGAATTTTATTGTTCGCTTTCCTGTTGATTTCAACAGTAACAGAGAACACAAGCAGAGAAGTTTGGCTTGTCCAACGAGGGCCGCATCTATGGGTTTTCTAAGCCAAATGCGGCCCTCAAGGCTCTTGTTGGACAAGACTTTCAGTCACAGAACTGAACTGCTGAAATTCCCAACAGCAACTCAGAGTGACTTTACAGTACCTATATTTCCAGTTCAGCTCATAATTAATGCTCATATGTCTTTCTTTTTCATGAAAACAAGGCAATGTGGAGGCGAGTATTAATTTTCAGTGATTTTGGTTTTACTTGCTGTATGATTAATAAATGAGGATTTTTGAATCAGCTTTCAAATATCTCTTTGTACATCCTAATGAATGTCACTTAACACTTTAAGAGTGTTACAGTTGAGTTAATTAGGTGCTTATGACAGTTTTCTAACAGTGGAATTTTATGCTCAACTATGCCCAACGGTTGAGTCAAACAGGCTACGCCTGATGAAGGGTTAATATGTCAAATAATAATTTGTTCAGTATATACATTAACAAAGGCTGCAATCCTAACCCGTTATGCTGGCCTAAGCCCTAGCATAAGTCCTGTGCTGACCTGGGGTTGTCACAAAAGTGCCATAAGATACTTTTATGACACTCCTGGAGATCGGTTTGGCCAGTGCACAGAATACACTTGTCTCCCTACCTCGCCATGAGAATAGGAAGACAGATGAGTTGTGCCGGTCTAGGTTAGGATTGCAGTGAAAGTCTGCCTACAGTGGAACTTCAAGGAAACCAATTAGCACCTACAGACAATATTGTTTCTCATGTTACCCTGTGGTTAAGAAACCAGCTAGCTCCTTATCGATGATGGCTGACTTCCAAGCACTAGGAGCATGAAGTGCACTTCACGGGGAACTCTCTACTGAAGAGTCATTAAAAAAAAATGGAACACCACATTATAGACTTCTCCAGACTAAATGAATAATTGTTCATTACAATCCACTCTGATCAAAAGATATGGGAGACATATCAAGCAACTGTCATTATGTTCTATAGATCTGCATAATTCATTTTGTTCTCAGAATATTTAAGAACACAAGATTAGCTTCCACTGGATCAGGCCAAAGGCCCATCTAGTCCAGCTTCCTGTAACACACAGTGGCCCACCATATGTGCTTCAGGGAGCACATATGACACCTACATCCAAGTGTGCTCCCTGCTTCTGGGGGGAAAGAGGTATTAGAACAAAGCCGGGCTGGACTTTTGTCATCAAGGAAAACATTTTTTAAGTGCCTGGCATGTTGGCTACTGCCTTTACATCATTCAGAAGGGGTAGTTCCATGTGCAGGGGTACGACACTTCAGAAGGACCCCGATAATCTGACATGATCTAGCATAGGTATACTGGAAAGTTAAAAGTTATGTACACAATCAGTGTCCTTTTTTTGCAACAGCAGTCCCTGTTTGTCATGCCCAGCAGTTTCTTCACTTGCCATAGGTGACCTAAATGGACATTAATAATACTAGTAGTAGTATTCAGTCATCATAGTAGTAGTAGTAGTAGTAGTAGTAGTAGTAGTAGTAGTAGTAGTAGTAGTAGTAGTTATTGTTGTAGTGGCAGCAGCAGCAGGGTGACCATAATTCCCCTTTTTCGAGGACATGTCCTGGATGTCCTTGTGTCCCGGGAAAAAAATCTCCCTTGTCTCCATTTTCTTGTGAGCAGGCAGCAGGTAGCCTTCTTGTAATTTCATAAATTATGTTATAAATTACATATAATAATTTAAAATTTAGTTACAAACAATATAGATTTAACCACATTAACAGCCCAATCCAGAGCAACTAATCTGTCCACATAAGAGCCCTTAGGTTGCCCTATCTAACACTAGGTTGGAGCAACTGCAAGATGCTCCAGCCCAGTTACTCTGAAGGAGGCTTAGGGCAGAGCAAGGCAACATAGGGTGCCCTAAGAGAGGTGGACCTGCTCTGCCCTAACTGGGGCAGCCTAAGCAGCTCAGGAGAGGCAAGTTGAGGGCATGTTTAGCATTGCCTAGGGCAGAGCAGTTACTCTGAATCCAGAGCCTGTTTCCAAGGCAGAAATGCCCTCTTCCAGCCCTCAGAGATATACCACCTCAGGAGCAGGTATAGTAATGAGTAGACCCATAGGGGTCCATGATAAGGCCCGAGTAAGAATGGCAGTGTTGACCAAAAATCTGAGTTCTTGGCCATCCTAGGTGCAACCCCTTCCTCTCAACCTCAGGATATGGAACAAACTACGGCTGCCCACAAACCTCAGGATACAGCAGGCCACTCCAAGAAGCCCCTTGTATTCACTGTAGAATGTACTGGCAACTCATCAGGGACTCCTTATAAGACAGGCACCCAGTGGCGTCACCAGACTGGTGCAGCTGCTGTGGGCCGCATTGGGTGATGCGCTCCGTATGGGGTGATGTGCCGGAGGAGTTTGACTGTCCTTTGGCAGGCCCCGGGCGTCAGCACCCCCATTCAGGCCTGCTCCAAGGCGGAGCTGCAGCCAGAAGCTGCCACTTGTCTGAGGAGCTGGCTTGAACGGCCATCTGAGGTGCACTGAGCAGAAACACACTGAGCATGCCGAACAGCTTCAGAGGAGACTTCCTTAGAGCAGAGGAAGTCCGCGCCTCTGCACAGCCATTCGGCCTCACTCAGGAGGTGGAGTGGCAGCCAAATGGCTTCAGAAAGAGTACTGCACAGGCACCAACTCTGACGCCTGCACAGTCTCCCCTGAAGCCAAAAGGCTTCAGAAAAGTACTGCGCAGGTGTCAGAGATGGTGCCTGCGCAGTACTCTTTCTGAAGCCAGTTGGCTTCAGAAACAACTGCGCAGGCGCCAACTTTGGTGACTGCGCAGTCCAGGTAGGGGGGGCGCGCATCCCAGGGATGACGCACAGACTTCCGCACCAGGTGATGTGCAGAGTCATGTTACCACTGTAGGCACCACAGCTGTTCCTTGTTCAGTGTGATCTGAGGGGTGTCTCCTCAGGAGCAAGTCTTCCTCTTGTGTCAATTACTTAGCATGCTCTGGAGCAGGTAGGGCAGCCCAGGCTTCCTGACTCTCTGGATTCAGCATAACTTTCTGCTCTGGATACAGAATAGTTAGGAGAGTGCAGTTAGGTCAGAGCAGGCTGAATTTGCTCTGGATTGCAGCCTAAGGCAATAATTTAGCTTTTTATTCTCATCCTACATTTTTCTTGGGTGCTCTACATTTTCGAGGGCCCTTGTCGTCTTTTTTATATTGTGACATATGGCCACTCTACTTCTTAAACACACACTTGCTTTCAGCTTTAAATGGCAGCAATTTCTTGCCCTTGCTTATGACAAGTAGGAAAGTCAACAGCAAATGTGGCTTTTCTGATCCCATCCTATCCATGCCTACTCAGAAGCAAGTTGCATTTTGTTCATTGGGGCTCATTTCTGGAAAAGTGGGCATATGAGGGCAGATCAGGAAGAGAGATCAAAGTCTGGAACACATTTCCTGATATTTGCTTAGTTGACACTCCTCCAGCCTCATGAGCATCCATGTGCATGTGCTTAGATGTCTCACCTGGTACATCTGGGTTGGCTTCCCCTTCCAGGAGATCCGCCCTGATCTCTTTGTTGTACCATGAACTTGGCTGTGTGCATACTTTGCTTCCTTTGTTCTTCTATACCATAAGAACATAGGAAGAGCTCCACAGAATCAGGTCAAAGGCCCATCTGTCCTGCTTCCTGAACCTCACAGTTGCCCCCACATGCCTCAGGAAGCAAACAAGACCACAAGAGACCTGCATCCTGGTGGCCTTCACTTGCATCTGGCATTCTGAGGTAGCCTCCTTCTAAAATCAGGAGACTTCACAGAGCCTTTGAAGAAGAAATGTAAACCCATCTTTTAGTGAAACCTGTAATACTCACTTATATACCTACTAGCTTAAAAGCTGCACTCCATATGAACTTTTAAGCCAGCTACTGCAGAGGGAATTTTGGGCCTTTGGCCCGAAACTGAAGGAATCTTTAGTCCAGCTTAGAAAACAGCAATTTTGAAGAAATAATGCTGCAATCCTAAAGACACTTTCCTGGGAGTAAGACACATGAAGCTTACTTTTGAACACAATGAAGCTTACTTTTGAGTAGACATGGTTAGGATTGTGTTCTAACTTTGAATTCCTCAATTCAGTCCATGAAATAGGAAAACCTCACTGTAGGTTCTGTCAGTTATTTGCAAATTTGAATTTTTAACTGTGCCCTCCTCATCCAGACACAAATCCCAATGCTGCGTTTTATAATAGGTTGATGTAGGGTAACTTTAAACTCAATATAAATTTAAAACTTTTAAAATAAAAAATTTTAAAACAACTTTCAAAATTGTGTGTGGGGATTGGGATTAGGCTGTGTTTGGAAAACAGTGTGGGTTAGGTTGGGTGTGTGTGTTTGTGGAGTGTGGGAGTTGGATTGTGAATGGGGGTTGAGATATGTTGTGTGTGTAGTTGTGTTGTGTGTGAGTGTGGGGTTGTGTTGCGTGTGGGGGTTGGGTTATGCTGTTGTGTGTGTGAAAGAGTGGGTTAGCATTTATGTATGTGTGGAGTTGTGTTGTGTGAGCGTATGGAGTGTGGGGTTGTATGTGTGAGGTTGTGTGTGTGTGGAGAGTGGGGATGGGTTGTGTGTGGGGGTTGGGCTACATTGTATGTGTGTGAAAGTGTGAGCATGTGTGTTATGTGTGGAGTGTGGGGTTCTGTGTGTATGTGTGGAGTGTGGATTTGGGTTGTGTGTGGGGGGTCAATCCCAGGATCATTTCAATTTCAAAAAGGTATAATTTGTCTATGTAGATCAAGTGTGGGCAGAGCTAGAGGGGTTTAGGACGTGTTTTGAGTTGTATTGTGTTTGTGTGTAGAGTTGGGTTGTGTGTAGGGGTTAGGCTACATTGTGTGAAAGAGAGGGTTAGGTTGTGTGTGGGGGGGATGTGCATGTGGAGTGTGGGGTTGTGTTTGTGGAGTTGTGCTGTGTGGGGGGGAGGGGGAGTATGGGGTTGGGTTGCGTATGGGCCAACCCCATACTCTTTGTAGAGCAAGTGTGGGTGGAGCTACAGGGATTTATGATGTGTGTGTAGTTGGGTTGTGTGTGTGTGGAGTTGGGTTGTGTGTGGTGGTTAATCCTGGGATCATCCTGATTCCAAAAACATACATGTCTATGTAGAGCAGATGTGGACAGAGCTAATGGGGTTTAGGATGTGTGTGGAATTGTGTTGTGTTGTGTGTGGGTATAGAGTTGGGTTGTGTGTGGGGGTTAATTCCCGGGATCATCCCAATTCCAATAAGGTACAATACAGTATGTCTATATAGAATAGGCATGGGCAGAGCTAGAGGATTATCTGACAGACAGATGGACAGAATTTGCCTTTTATTAATATAGGTATGAGCTACAAATCTAGTTCAATACAGCTAGAATTGTACTAGAGATGCTAAGGCAGTCCTCTGAGAAATCTTATCTTCCCACCTACCAGAAGTATTGAGTTCCAAAGAGTTCCAAAGTCTGGAATGCGTTTTTATCCCTTCCTCAAGAATGTAAAAAAACAAGTTCTAAGAAAAAAAGAGGATACTGATTTGTCTCTTTATATATGCATGATTACCTGTTGAATATATAGTTTCACTTCCTAATGAAAGAATTAGCCTAAGAATCATCATATGAAATCTCTTACAGAATAGTTACAAGTCTTACAGACTTGTTGACATATACAAGGTGACCATATGTTCTAATACTTTAACAGCAAGCCAGATCTGTCTATACTGAATGCATATGTATTAATATGAATTTTTAAAAATATGTATGTTCCACAGATTAATTACATGCTGGGTAAAAAAATTTTGTGTCTGTTCTAACACTCCCTACAGTCAGTTTTCATGGATGTGCCCTGGTTCTGGTGTTGTGTGAGAGGGAAAATAACATCTCTGTTTCTATTCTATCCAGCTCTGCATAATTTTGGTTATGCAGTCATAATCAATTTAGACCAGCATATCTCACCTGCTATCTTCCCATGAAGGTGCGGGGAGGCTGGAGCATGAAACCCTTTGGGCACAATTGTAAGAAATTTAGGCTGGCCTAACTCACCTATTGTATTTTCCCATGTTGGTGTGGGGAGGTTGGTGTGTTTGTGCAGTGGCCTAACCCCCCCCTCCCCCAACAGGTGGGGTATTTTTGTGACACACCCAGCTCAGCAGAGGACTTCTGACGGGACTTAGGCTGGTCAAACTGGAGATTATAATTGCAGCCTTTGTGATTCAAGGATGTGTTCTTCACCCATGGAATAGAATGCTTATTGGACTCAAACCAGCATCCACAGTGGCCAAACAAATGCTTTGGAGAAGTAAAACAAACAAAACAAAAACTGGAAGAAAATAGTCCATTCTCAATGGTTACTTCCCACCAACCTATTGATGATTTGTGACTAGAAGCCATTGAAATAGCAATTAGAAGAGAAAAGCATACTCTAAATTCTGCAGTAGAGAAAGTAAGTATAAAACAATTGTCAGAGTTTAAATATCTAAGAACAACATTTTCCAAAGATGGTAAACAGATGAAGAGATCAATGTACAGTTTAGTAAGGGAAACCAAGTGTTCAAACAATTACCAGTAGCTCTGCTTTTATGACACAAAGTAATACTGATTACCAAAAGCACCTCATACCATGTATATTCATTCCCATATTATGTTACCAGTGCCAAACATGGACACTTATAAGAGAAAGCTAGTTACATCACAAATGAGATGTTTTCACAAAAGCTGTCAGAGTACCTAGAAGGGATAAAATCAGCAATGAAATAATAAGGGAAACAATTGAACTAAAAAAATTCTACATTACATAAAAAGCAAACAATGTTGTTTGCTTGGGATGCTATACTATATAAGGCATATATTAAAAGAGCAAAGCAAAGAGCACAAGGTAGACCACAAAGTATGATGGAGAGACATCAAAGATATATGGCAACAGTTTCAAATAACAGAAGAGGCCACTAAAAGTGCAAGAATCAGATTTTTGTGTCTCCCTCAACACCCAAAGTAGTGGTGGTGGTGGTGAAGGAAGAAGAAGAAGAAGGCATCACATTTCCTAGTAGTGAATTCTGTAATCGTAATGTGGGAAGACATACAGTAAGTCCCCTATTTATAAACATTTGGGATGTGAACTTTCATACATACAAACATGCCTTCAACATACAAACTTTCAAACATATGGACCTTGCCTGCTGTATTTAAGGTGCACTAACAGTATTTTAACAGCAAACACTTCTGTAAAACTATTTTAATAGTAAATGTTATTAACAGTATAAACCACTTTTTTATCAGTAGAAATATTTAATTTATACCAGTGGTTCTCAATCTTCCTAACGCTGTGACCCCTTTATAAGTTCCTCATGTTGTGGGGACCCCCAACCATAAAATTATTTTTGTTGCTACTTTATAACTGTAATTTTGCTACCGTTATGAATCGTAATGTAAATATCCAATATGCAGGATGTATTTTCATTGTTACATATGAAATGTTTGTTCTATGCACACATTGAACACAATGGGATTTATTTCAGAGTACGCATGCATTGGATTGGGCCCTGCGGCTGCAATCCTATCCACATTTACATGGGAGTAAAGGCCCCCCTACTATAATGGGATTTATTTCAGAGTAGGCATGCATAAGATTGGGCCCTGAGGCTGCCAGTCAGCCCCAGTGCGCGCACAGCTACAGCCAGAGGTCTGGCAAACCTGATTTGGCCCACTGCACCAGGGGTCTTTAGGTGACCCCCAGGAAAGCTCTATGTAATCCCCAAAGGGGTCCCGACCCCCATTTTGAGAAATGCTGATTTATACTTTTAATTTTTTCCTTTTTTTACATTTGGTCAAACTGGGACAAACATGCATTAATATCAATGTATTGGACTTACAAACAAATTGACTTATGAACAAGCTTCCAGAATGGAGCTCATTCATAAATAGGGGACTTACTGCATTTCCTTTCCTCTCTTCCAAATCTTCTATCAATAGATAAATCTGGAGTTTTTTTATTATTGGAAAGGGTGAAAAATGTCCTCTGTTCACTTTCTCTGTACTAGATTATCAACTCCTTTAAACAATACATTTAGTTTTATCCTTGGTGGGCTTGCAAGTGTGAACTGGTCCATTGTTTAAGAAAGTGTTTATCTTCCCATTGTGTATGCTACACACCAGGCATGTCAAACTGGCGGCCCGAGGGCCACATGTGGCCCTTTGCAGGCACACATGATCTCTGCACCCCCAGAAGAAGCTCAGTAGTGGTGGCAGCACACTTGATTTTGAGCTGGAGAAAGAGCCCGGGACGAAGGAGGGTTCATGCACAGCAGCAGCAGCTTCCCAGGGCAGGAGAAAGAGCCCAGGAGAAAGAAGGACAATTCTGAGTATACATGCAAAAAATTGGATTCTGGCCCTCGGGAGACACCATTAATACTAATGCGGCCCTCTATATGAAAGGAGTTTGACACCTCTGATATATACAATACAGCCCATGACTTGGGCTTTGAATGAGCACTTACTACAATCATGACTCAAAAACTGCAGACACATATAAAGGATTATATATAAATTTCTACAGATGCACCGGTTTATGAAGCAAGTATTTTAATTTAATATTTTAATTTGCTGGAGTAGCAAACAAAATAATTGATTTTACATTAGCAAGAAACATTAAAACATGTTCAGGAAGGAAAAACTTGATAAGCAGGGACTTACTCATAGGCCAACAAGCAGGGTTCTTGAGGTCTATTCTTCTTGCACAGATACATTTTCACTTTCTAAGAACAAATCTATTGAACTGTTCTGCTTATTGTCCTTGATGTATTAATTACTGGCAATGAACGACATCCCACAGTCTAATCACCCTTCAAGGGGTGACATGCCTAATTAAGGGCAAGAAGGAGCAAGGGAGACAAAAGAATTTTAAAGCATAACAACAGACAATGGAAAAGGACATAATTAGAGATACTGAAGTCAGTATTTAAAGACATTTTACATAATCAATGCAGAACGGTCACTGAATAACAGAGGACAACAGGGTATTATGGAAATGATTTACAACCAATTTTTACATCCACATTTTGTCCCAGATGTTCAGTTCCAAAGAAGAAAGAAGGGAGCTGCCATTCTTCTGTATTTGATTTTGAGACTTAATATACACAGCTGCGCAGGCAGAGGTTGCCACTGATTTCAGTTTGCATCTTTTTTCCTTTACAGGTAACACTTATATGCCCTATTGCTGTATCTGTACAAATTAAAACACTGTGAAAAATATTTTGGTTATGTTGTGATTTAATCCATGGACATGTGTACAAAGGTACATTTTGCTGTGGAAAAAAGAAATCCTGATCTAATCATAAAATTGCAAAAACATTCCTTTTGTGTATAGTGTTTTAATTAATGTGCAAATAAGCTGCTTGTTTTCATAGGGACGAGAGAGAAAGATGTGAACTAAAAACTGTGGCAGCCTACGCATTCCCCAATTGCAAAATGAACATCTAGAAGTTCCCTAAGTTAAACAAAAGGCAGGTACAACATAATGAGGGGCAATCCCACCTCAAAAAAGTCACAAAAAATGGAATGGTGGACGTGTGCTATTCCAGGAGGGTAAAATCCACTCCTAACAACTCAACAACTGACAACTAAACAGCTGAGTCAACCTGTTCTTACTGAAAAACACCTCACCCTTTATGGGTTTTTTCAGTGCCCTCAAAATTTAGACTACTTTTTGTCCTAGATATTAAGAGGCAGTGTGTAAAAGTTCTCAAAAGCCAATTTTTAAGGTGAACAACAGCTGTTTTTGGTTATGAATATGCAACACTGCTGTTTAGTGAGTTAATTTATGGGGGATTACCATCAGCCTCCTCCTGTAGACTAGGAAGGAGAAGCTACTGCCACCATCTGCTGCAACATCACAGCACAAGTGAAGTGGACTCCTAAGGATGGAAGGAGCACAGGAGCTCCACTACCAAACTGGGCTAATGCTTAGCTAGAGACACTTCACAAACACTGTCCCTTCCTCCCAGGGTTTAGGAGTTTTCTTGAGCTACACTTTATGGGCTACTTCAGAGATGACACAATCTGCTTGAAGTATTCAAGTTCACTCTGTGGAGCTCTTGCACAGTTCTGAGATCACAGCCTGAATATGTTAGATCAGGTGCCTCCAAAAACTGGTGAGCTAAAATAATAATTCCAGGTGTGGCTCCATTACATTCTACAGTCTCCTTGTGACAGGAAGCTACTTCCCTGGAAAACAGGGGCATAGAGCCTTCTGAAGATAACTGCAACAGAAATGCCTCCCCAGTACAAGGCTCTGTAAAGATCTAGCACAAAGAAAAGTGACTGTGAAGCAAAATGGTAAGGCTTTACCACCACCATGCATGGAATGATCATTCCAACAGAACTCAGACCACGTTTGGAGACTGCTGGTTTAGATGAAAAATGGAAAAACTTTCCATTTTTGAGCAGTTTGCTTCAACAAATGTTCACCTTCTGGAAACAGGCACAGTTTTGTCACAAAACTCAAATCTCATAAAAATTTGGCTCAGCTCTAGTTGTTCCTTGCAGCTAGATCACAAAGAAAACAGAAGCAAGTGTGTACTCTTTTCTGGAGTTAGTGTGGCCTTGAAAAGCAAATGGCACTAACATTTACTCTGCATTCCAAACATGGTGCAATCTTCATTTTCTTATTACAAATATTTCCAACTAGTCTTTAGGGATATGCCTTTATCAGAAAGCCACAGGCAAAATGTGGAACTCTATGCCAGACAACTTCAATACTGCTTCTTCATCATCCCTTCTGATGGTGAGCTGTTCATCAAGCGCAAATCAGTTTGCTGCCTTCTGCAAAAGATTATGAAACAACTTGAAATCTCCTCCTGGAGGCAGGTGGATTTCTCTGGACTGATTTGGCGTGGAATTGTGAACCTACAAAAGCAAGCACACAATTAGGAAATGCTAAAGGCCTGAGCCCATATTCTTTAGGTAATCCACCTTTTCACACACTTGGAAGCTAATATAGTGACAAAGGTTGGCTCTTCACATTGAAAGATAAGCTTCCCTTAAGGAGCGTTAATGGCTTAAAGGCAGTCTGCTTACCATGGCAACATGGCAGGCAATTAAGCCTGTGTTAGAAAAGTTCATGAACTTTCCTTTAATTTCTGTTCTATCCCCTCCTGTTCCCAAAGTAATAATCACTTGTGAATCACTTGTGAATTGCTCTGAGCTGAAACTACTTGCATATTTGGAGAAGCTCAGCTCCTTGCAGGGCAATTAGCAGGTATTTCAAAGGGAACTTGATCCACTGCCTGCCTTGTTTACCACAGTAACTAATTCACTTTGTATAACACAAAAATACTAAATCAGGTTAATAGCGGAGAAGGTACTTTGAGCCAAATGTCACCAACGGGGGAGTTTTAACCTGCATTTGAGCATTTTTAACTTTTATTTTGTAACAGTCTACATTTTTCTTAAATGTCCTATATTTGGGGGATCTTGCTGTTAGATATGTGATCATTCTAGACATACCACAAGTATCTCCATTACAATGTATAATACACACTGTAATATAATACAATGTAATATGCAATGTAATGCTTACTAGCATAAACCTAGGAGAAGCACACATTGTACCAAGGGACTGTTTCATGGCCGAAGGTGTTCCAATATGAACAGCCATAAAGGAATAATTTCAGTGGAAGAAGTTTACAAAATGATGAGGACTCAATTATTTTGGAAACAAATTATTATTCTGGGAAATAATTTTGGAAACTATATATAGACCTTTCACTGAATCGATTTATTCATATCCCGCCTTTCCCATGCTGAAGTAAATTCCCAAAGCAACTTACACAGTCTTATCCTTTTAATCCTTACAACAACCCTGTGTGGTAGGTATCTGTTTTATAGGCTGCATGTAGAACATTTTAGGTGGAATAATTCCTACTGCTGTTCCACTGAGTCATTTTGTACCATGTGGTTGGACAGTGAGATACACAGATGCTTGACAATACTTGTAACTGTTTAACATTGCAACAAACAGCAAAAGAAATTGGAACAGAAAAAGATTATTCACTGGTACTCTCCACAGACAGGTTCTTTGGAAATATTGCAGGAACATCTCTACAGGTGTGTAAACATCAATGATACTGGACAGTGACTTTGCCATAACCTTTGCATGTGGCAAATTTATGAACAATCTTTTATTCCATAATAATATAAATATCTATTACATTTAGGGTGTAATCCTAACTTAGGCTGGCACAATTCATTGGTCTTCCCAATGAGTGATGTCGAGAGGCAAATGCATGTCTGGGTACTGGCCTAACACTGGCAGGAGTGGCACAGAAATGCCTTATAGCACTTTTGTGACACTCCAGACCAGCATGGCACTTGTGCTGGGGCTTAAACCAGCCTAAATGGAGGTTAGGTTTGCAGCCTTGTTAATACAGACACATGGCCAAATGGATCATATTCTTTCTAACTTTCTCTTTTCTGGAATAAAACACAGACTGTACCTGTCAATATCCCTTGACCTGTCCACATATGATTAGCAAAATCCATAGAAGTCAATGATCTTTTATGAGGTGTATCTGACTGAAAGAGAAATGTAGATTTTTCATATCAAACAATACTAGAACATGAACCAGAAATTACAGAAATGCAACTATTCCATAATGAGCATTGGCAGATAGTCACTTCCTGTTCCAAGGGTAGCATTAAATATACAGTATTTGTTTTTTCCCATTCTTAACCAGTTAAAACACAGGATGGTAACACAAATGTCAATCATCTTGGAAACAACTGGAATTTGGGACAATGTAATTATTGCCCAAGAAGACTTCCAAATCATATATACAGTATTTAGTAAAGAAGGTAACAGTATATGCAATGGAATGATGATTTTTCAACAACTAGAAGTCAGTGCAAGCCACAAAGGCTTCCCTAGCCCTCAGAAAGCATCTGGGAAGGGTGGCCCTCAGAGATCAATAGAAACACAACTGCCAGAGGAGTGGATGGTGGTGCTCCCCCAAAATCTGACACACTTCACTCTTCCTTAGTTACAGTATGGAGTACAAAATATAATAGAAATGGGACATGGAACCAACCATGGCTCATTTCCAATTGTGTTTTCAACACTGCACTGCCTAAGAGGCGCATACCCTACAATCCAGAGTAACTACGGGAGCACATAAGAGACATTACGTGTACCTGTAGTTACTGCACTATCTAGTGAAAACCTATGGGAAATCCATATTGCAATCCAGAGCAAATTGTTCTTACACCAGAGCAAAGACTCCATGTAGTTACTCTGGATTGCACCCATAGACTCCAACATTGCTAGTGTTGGCTGTAAGTGCTCAGACAGGAATAACAGCATTAAATTTCACAGAATCACAAAAGGAATCTCTTTATCTACTTCCAGGTTCTTTTCCAAGATTTGCAAATCTTCATATGCCTACCCGGAATGTGTGAGTAGTGTTGGGTCTTGAAAATTGATCAATTATGACAGTTCGCTCTCTAAGTGGCCGTCGTTCTGTACTGTCAGGTACTGCACTAGATACTCGGCTGTGAGGATACCTTCCTCGATGCTGAAAAAGGAAGGAAAATGACAATTACTTAAAAAATTAATTTAAACTGTAATTATTATTTTCTTTAATTCTTAATTTCATTACTATTCTCTTTAATTACAAAGTTAGCCTTAACTAGCATGTAAGCACTGAGATATGAGCTTATTAAATTACTTCCTTGGTCCAACTGAGCTTCAAATAAATTCAAGTGAAAATATCATGCATTTTCAAATGGAAAGACAGAAAAGTAATTGCACAAAGTTACACTCAGTAAAATACTGTATGTATACAAAATACCTGATCACCTATGCAGGTCCTGTCTCCCTATCCTTGGATTCCTTATCTCTAGTTTTAATTATGGGTTCTGAACCTATGGATTTGTCAGAACCTGGACCCTCCAGATGTGAGCAAAGTACAACTTCGCTTATACAGAGGATATTTGATAATCAACAGGTTTTTACATCTGCAGGGGTTACAAGAACAGAACCTCCACAAAAGCTAAGACACAACTGTAATTCCATCAGAATGCTGCATACGTGGCTGAATGCTGCATTTATACAGCAACGTAATGGAATTACATTCAGCCCCATCTACTGGTTGAATGCTATATAGCAGTGGTCCTCAATGTTTGTCAGATCATGGCCTGGTTCCATGGAAAGAATTTTTCCATGGACCAGCTGGGCTGCACATGCCCAGTTTGCAACAAGACTGAGCATGCAGTTTGTTCCAGGCTGGGACTGAACTGAGCATGCATAGCCCAGCAACAAGGCTGCATGTGCCCAGTTCACTCCTGGACAGAAATGAACTGGGCACATGCAGTCTCGTTGCAGGGCTGGGAATGCCCAGTTCGCTCCCAGGCCAGAACTCACCTGCCTAGGGACAGCAGGGCTCTGACCTCCTAGCCCAGCGCTGCCTGGCTACTAAGGCACTGCAGACCAGCACAGACAGCACAGCATAGTACTAAGGCACTGCAGACAGCCACAGACCAGGGGTTGAAGACCCTGCTTTCTATACTGAGCTAGGAATCCCCATAGATCCGGAAGTGGATTATTAGTGCATACTTTTAGCTCCAGAAGCTTTGTAACTGAATGAATGAAACACTATTTTCTTGTTTGCTTTCTTCTTACAGACATTTAAATTAAGACCTTGATATGTGGGTATTTTGGTATCTGTAGGGGGAGGTAGTTTTGGAACAAAACCCCTACAGTGTATATATTTATGCATAGGAAAAGCAATACAAAAATATTTGAAACAAGCAGAATTTACCACCAGGTACCAGTCATCACCAGGTGAAAACAGGCAAAACTGGGCATCACCGGGCATCACCAGGAATCCCTATCGAGCACCGGGTATCCCTGTTAGCTACCAAGCACCACCAAGCACGCAATTGGTTCTTAGTGGATGTTTAAATCACAGAAAGAATATATTCCTGAAATTTCATGTGTCTAGGTCAACAATTGCAGCTCAATGTATCCTTGGGTAACAGGATATTTGTTCCCTTTCCCCAAGGTTAACTCCTGCAGCTGCAATGAGTTAACTCAACAATATTGCTGACACAAGTCTGTGTTCATCCACACTGGTGTGTTGGGTGCAGGAATGGCTTCGGGATTTGGCCCTTGCTTGTGTCTCTGATCTTACCCGGATCTGCCAAACCTAGTCTCTATCACTGCATTATTCTGATCTTCCCCCACCTCATTCAAACCTCTCATTCTCCGTACCCTGTTGCACCAGTACCACCAACCCCTGGAGGATGTGGAACATATGGAGAAAGGGTCTGAGCTTCCTGTTGGCATGGCAGTTTTCTGAGCTGCTGCAAAGCATTTTATGGCACTTTTGCAGCAGCCAGCATTGGCTGAACAGGCATTCCATTGCACTTCCTATCAATACGTTTGGGACATAAATAAATATATAGAACTTACAAAGACTTGTCGAGAACCAGGAACTGAAAGATATTGATCCACAGCTTCTGAACTTACTGGTGGCAACTTATTCCGGGTTATAGGTGGAAGGGGAGAAGACAAGCGATCTAAGGCAGTGCACCTATGGAGACAGCAATAGGGTACACAAGATGTTGTGTCCTGCAATTCCTTCAATTGCTGCAGGAGTTGCTATTTTTATTCTTAACAGAAATCATGGGAAAGAGAGCTCCTGCTACATATAGAGAAACAGTACAACCATTATGACAAGACACTAAATTTAAAATCTGACATTCTGCAAGAATGCACAAGGCTCCAGCTCAGTGGTTCAACAGAAGAAGCTCCAGGTACTAATGCTTCAAGATAGGAAAACATCACTTCTGAAACCCTGGAGAGTTGCTGAGAGTCATGGCAGACTGCTCAGTCTTGCTCAGCATGCAAGGACAACTGTTGGATTTAGTCTTTGGTATCTGGGAATGTTCTTAACATACTATTTAAAGGATTTAATCCACTACTGATTTTCTCCACTTTCTGTGCATATTTTATTTTCCCCTTTTCATACAGAACCTTTAAGAAGTCTAACCATTAGTTCTTAATTTGCCTTTAAGATGGTACTAAAAAATTCTGCAGCATACTAAGTTTATGGCAAGCCTGTTTCTGTCAAGAATGCCTGAATTTTTCAATGTGAATTATGCTTTTCAGAACAGCTTCTTAGGATTTCATCAGGCTCTGCCCACACATTTTCAACACCATCTCCACAGATCTAAGGGCAACATAAAATTAAAGCTGAAGTACTGCTCCCAAAGCCAGTCTTTTCACCAGTTGACAGGTTCCTAGAATAGCCTGCCTGAACACTGTTGTTCAAGCAAAACACACAGTTAGAGTTACTGTAGCAAAGAAATCTCACAGTTTTCTCCCCCGAAGAACTTCATCACTGTAAACATTGGGGGTCTTTGAGCGCAGCGGCTCGGTTACAATTGAAGGTAGCCTGCGATGGCCTGGTGTTTTCCTAGATGACCCCTGCAATACTCGAGATGATGAGAAAACACCACTGTCACTCATTCGCCCCAGTCGGTTTCGTGCTGAATTAATAGCAAAAGCTACACCGTGTGGTCTGTCTTCCTGTTCATTTCTGAAAAAAGAAAAGCAATTTCAGCAAATTGTGTGGCTGCTAATATAAGGATCATACTAGACATATATCACAAATAAATATTAGGAAGGCATGAGCTACAATGGAACTGCTCTCTTTCATTATGGACTTTTAAGGGTGGAGAGAAGTGAGAACAACTTGGTGGGGACCAATGTTTGTGAACATGTAAGTTCTTCCCCTTATGCTGGTTTTCTGTTAATCTGCACAACCATCTCCAAAGCTGCAATTTCACTCTGAAGCAGAAACAGCTGCTTTGGGGAGAATAAATTTCCAGCAAGAAAATTTG
Source organism: Cryptoblepharus egeriae (assembly GCA_030015325.1). Taxonomy (NCBI): domain Eukaryota; kingdom Metazoa; phylum Chordata; class Lepidosauria; order Squamata; family Scincidae; genus Cryptoblepharus; species Cryptoblepharus egeriae. The sequence continues at coordinate 52,874,645 of JAREYC010000007.1, read as the reverse complement.
CCAGAAAAGAGGTAAGAGTTAGCCTCCCCAACACAGTCTTGATCAGGATCCCCATCACAGCAGGCATTCTTAGAATTGGAAGCACATCTGTATAAGCAGAGTTATGTCTAGTTGGACCTTATATTCAAGCACTACAACAAACCATATGCCCATACATCACTTTCCTCCTTCTTCTGCAAGAGATAGTATATTCAGCTGTAATTGTATCTTTCAAAAAAAAAGAACGTTTCACAATATCCAACTTACAAAACAATACAAGTACATGGAACCCATGGTGTATCCAGCATCCATTATTTAGCCCACTGTGGCTGACAAAGGGTAATGGGATTTGTGTGTCAAAATTTAAAGGGTTTTTAAAAAGAAAATGCCAAAATCAGTTTTCCTACCCTTGCACAACCAATCTCTGCCATTTCCCAGTTTATTTTTAGACCTTAACTACTCTCGTCCAGGTTGTATGGAGATTTTTTGTTCTTCCCAAGTTTGTCCCAAAATGCACTCCATTCTGGGGCAAAGCTGAGAGGAATGAAGAACCGCCTAAGAGGAAGAAGGAACCTCTGCACAACACAGAAGTGGGTCATTAAGTTCTAACATGGAACCCAACCATTTGATTTCTATTGAAATCCAACTTAACCACTGTACACCGAAGATGATTCTATATTTCATAAGTGTTAAGGATGTTGTTTCTATGAAGCCAGGCTACAAGAAATATAACAAATTAACTGTTCTTATTTATCCAGTAGGATTCCATTCTTGAACCTCCTGTGGATAAAAAAATTTCTGTATAACAAAAAAATGGAAAAAGTTTCTTTTCCATGTTTCTTTCTTGCACCTAATGAAATGAGGTTGTTCCTTAATATCTTCAGGGGTTTGATTCTGGGACTGAGGAATGGAATAATTGCTTGCATGACTGTCTCTCTACAACAGAGAAATGCAGTTTTTATGACTGTGATTTGCAGCGGCCATTTGCCTTGAGTCAAATCCATGAATAAAAAAATTGGTGTATAACAAGGCAAACTAACTAACTAACTAAACAAACACAGCATTTCCTAAGATAGTGAAATGTAATATCACATGTATTTACAACACATACTGTATCTTTTCTGCCAAACCCGAGTGTCTCTGTTGCAATGGTTTTGCCTGTATTGTCATCACACCATTTAAGTCGCTGTTTATGTTGCTGGGGAACCGGTGACTCTAATGAACAAGAGATATAAAAGCAAATGAATTAACTCATTCAGTGTGATTTATCAGTACATCCAAATCCCAAGGGGAAAAATACAAGATGGAGGGGGAAAATGAAACAGAGAAGAAGATTTAAATGTGGATCAAAATATTAAATCAAAAAATATTTGATATAAATGTGATTTAAATGTGCAGGACAATCCAATACAACTTCAGAAGGAAATTCACCCTATATAAAAACATAAATGAAAACATGAAAAAGTCCCCTTTAATATTTAAAAATAATTGAAGATTGGAAATAAATATAGCTGAGATATGGGGACGCTACCAAAGAAGGCCTGGAATAGGAAACCTCAAAAAGTGCTTTTTCACCAGATTAAAAAACACTGAATTTCCCTAAATACAGAATGAGCCATGATTAATAGTTATGAGGTTCTGTCAAAGAACAAGCCAAGAGGAACCAAAATTTTATGTGTGCATGTGCGCACACACTCAAAAGCAGCTGCTGTCTACAGGGAATAAAAAAAGCTGAAGACAAAGGCTCCATCTTGAAACAATGAAAATCAGTATACATGACTTAATGTAGACAAAGGACAGCAGAAGTGAATATTCAGAGAAATGAACCATCTTGATCAACAAGACAGGTATCTTGAGTTTAAAGCAAAGTAGATGAGAACAACAACCTGGTATAAAGCCCATGAATAGAAGAGGCTGTGTAAATTAGGTAGGAAGAGTTCATGTGTTAGCCACCTTGGGCTCTCTCTTGTGGATGAGGAAAGGCGGGATACAAATTAAGTAAAATTAAATAAAAATAAAAAACCACAACTCTCTGGCAGTCAAAATCTATTTTACCTGTGGTGGGACAAAATGCAAACTAAAAGATGTGCCTCGAGGCTCTGACCCCCTTGATGGGGGTACACTTGATGTATCCACTGTAACACGGGAAACTGGTAATAGATGAGGTAATTTATTTCCAATAGCTTTCATTTTTTCCATCCGCTTGTCGTTCTCTAGACCATCATATAAAAGCATAAATATGAATCAGGTATACATATAATACACGTAATATACTTGGTGATATGCAAACTTACACTGATTTTTACAGGTATGGTATAGACCTCATCCTGGCTCTCTGCAAACTTGAGTTTACAACACTAACAAACCTCAGGAGTACAAGCTCCCTCCCCTTATTTCTTCTTCTCTGAAACAATTTTGCATTTCATATCCCTTCCAATATACTAATGGTGGGATGCTGTTATACACTAATGTACATGATGACACATGTACAGCACTATAAACCAAAGTTCATTCAAGCCATGGGGCATCAGATTACAGACTGCTGATTATTAAGGAACACTATATTTTAACACAGACTAGCTATATGTAGCTAACCCTACAATCCAGAGTAACTACAGGAAGACGTAAGAGGAACTTACTCCAGATTTCTTTATGCATTTCCCATAGGTGACACCATAACTAGGTCAGTGTAAAAGGTTCCATAGTTACTCTGGATTGTAACCATTAGCATATTTATGATGATTTGATTCTTTGGTCATTGACATGGAATATAAAGAAACCATCAGCCCAATTCTATGCATGTCTACTCAGAAGTAGGCTCCCCTTAAGTTCAATGGAATTACTCCCCTGTAAGTGGAGAGTGAATAGGACAGCTGCTTCTAGGTGTTTCTGCCATTGGACTTTCTATAAATATTCCAATTACCTGCAATTGAGGAGTCCCAGTATTTTCTTATTAGTTCTCCCAGTACTTCAATTATATTCTTCCAGACATGATCAAACACTTCTAAAGCAACAGCATCTTTGATACAGGCATTGGGGGAAACGGGAGGAATGCCATGTTTAGTCCTCTTTTGGGCAAGCTGAGATTTCTTTTGTTCCAAATTCTCATCATCACTAATGATTAAAGCAAATTAAACCTTTGTTGCCAATAATGACCAGTTATTATTATCAACAGTCTATTTACCGTAACCATATTGTGCTACAGGGTTTTAAAAAAACTGTTTCTGATGATACAGCTCCCTTCTCCTCCTTTCGTTTCTCTATATGTTTCCTTTAAGGAAAGCATGAGGCTCATTCCAAAAGAGATTCCTATAAAATACTCAGAAAGCACTGAAGTTTCATTTGCCAGTTAATTGGGCACCCAAGAAAGTCAGATAGTAGGTAAGGATGTCCAGAAGGTTCTCTAGTCTAAACCATCCAATCCAATGATTCCACAACATCATTATCTTTTAGCTAGTCCACCATAAGGCCCTATAATTTTTGTATTTGTCCTAAGGATGAGCAATGTATGTAATCAAATTTAAATTCAACTAAGTTTTTTGGATAGTTCACACAGATGCATAAAAATATCTTACTGTACATGTAAAACCATACATTTACACACAGTAAGCATGCATCTGGTCTTTTGTACTATGAATCGGTGTCCACCTTATCACTTTATCACACAGTAGCACACATGCATTTGCCACTATACAGTGAAATTCAAACTAGTAATTGAATTATTGTTTTGCCATTGCTTTGTATGTAATGGCAGTTGTGTATTTGGCTACCCTATTTTGTGTTAAGATTGAGAAAAGGGGGGTGATATAAAGTGACCAGATAAGGATAAAGACTATAAGTTATTTGAAAGATGGAGTTTTTGGAGAGTAAAGAAAGGTTGGTAAGATAATGGGCTTTAACGTGGTATTGACAGAAGATGCTTGTAAGAGGAAGAAAGTGTATTTAAGTTAGTGAGCTGTTGCAGAGAGAAGTCAGTCATAGATGTTATTCATTGTTTTCTGGGCTGCCATATTCATTATTGGTTGAAAACCCTCTTGAATTAGCCTTATGTAAGATATTTTGTGTGTTTGAATCATTAAAAACTCCTTTAAGTTGATTAATATGCATTAATGAACTATGTGGATTTGAGGGAGGGTTAATTGCCTCAAAGGAACTGGATCTAGAACTGTTTACAAAGTAGTGTGCTTCTGGAGAAAGCAAGCAGACCATGTGTTTTTACTAAGAAGAAGGTAACAAGGGAGACTGCATTAGTGTCAGTGCCAGCTTCCCATGTTGGGCAAACAACAGCTGCATGGACTTCTAATCCAGACTGGAACAATGTGAACATACCCATCTAAATAGCTTCCTCCCCAAATGTTATTTACCCACACAAAATAAAATGAAAACAACAACAGTCTTGTAATAGTCTTGTTAAAGTTTTGTAACGCCCCTTTCAGAAAAACTGTACCTTAAGTCCATCAAAACAATTTTTCCAATACATTCAAGAGAACATTCACTATTTTTTAATACATCAATACAATATTGATGTAAGTGTACATCCGTACTTACAAGTCCTTGTTGTCAAATGCAAGAAACTCTTCAATTTTTCCTTCTGCATCATAGATTTCTTCTTCCAAGAATGAATATGCAGATGACTCCGCTAAAGGAATTCCTGGTAACACATAACTGAAGGATTTATGAACTGGAGAAGCTTCAGGAATCAGCTTAGAACCTGAGATGCATAACCTAAAGACAGTGATTTTAATGTAAAGGGTGACCAAGAAAGCACAAAGTAAAATGTACATCACTGAAAGCTATTTTTAAAGCAGTGTGTTTATGAAGTTTCCAAGTAATAAGTCAAAGGGAAAGCAACTTGCGTTTTTCATCCAATGAATTTAAAAAAGTATGAAATGGCATCCTCATAAAATGTATACGTTTGTATCCTAATCCTATGCTCCCTCCCATAATCTTTCTCTGCTGGGAGATAAGCATGTGCACCTTCACAAATATGCCATGAGGCATACTGAACCAGTCAGAGTTCAGTGCCTGCTAGAACAGGTAGGCATACTGCAGGACACTGGGAAGGTGAAACAGGGTTCGGGGGTAATGCAGGGTTGCCCTGAGGATTCTTTGGCTGCTACCAGCTGCAAGGACGGAGCTGCCTAAAATAAAGCAGGAGAGAGATCAATGAGACAAAGATTATGAACTCATGTTTGGACCATGTTTGTCATCTCCTCATCCTCCAAAATTTCTCCTCCTCATACAAGGAGGGGGTTGAGGAAAGATGCCTGCAGACAGGATAGTCCAATTTGGCCTTGGTGTATGGCTTAGCCTTGGCTTTCTTGCCCTTCTTAGGCAAAGGTTCTGCTTATTGGTCAGACACAGAATCAGCTGGCAGAACTGTGGAAAGGGGGAAATGGTTCTGGTAACGGTTGACACATCTCAACGTAAAAGTCCTGATGCTTACAGAGGCATGGATGGCCTTAATCGTCAATCACTTTTGAGGGAAAAGGCCTCATCTACCGCCTTTGACACCAAATTAGAAACCGTTGGGCTTGGCTTTGTTGCCTTGTCGGGTCCCTTCCTTCATTTGCGTGATACAGGGGTGTCAGACTCATTCCATACATAGGGCTCTCTCATGCCAGATAAAATGATGAGGTGGGCTGGATTTGGCCCCTGGGCCTTCTGTTTGACACCCATGCCTTAGAGGGTTGGGAAGATCCTTGGGAAGGCCCCTCCCCCTCCCAGATGTGTATCTTCTGTCTCTCATATCTGGTCATGATGAAGGATGAGGAGGACAAAATGGCTGCTGCCACATGCAGCTGTTCTAAAATGGTGGCCACAGTTTAAGCCACCCAGCTTCCCCTGAGGGAATGCACTGCACCGATTGAGGGACTTCGGAACTGTGCTTCTGGCTTGGACCAGGTGCCTCTGAGGGGCCCAGAGCCACCATCGCCTGAGGAAGCACCCTGGTGGAGAGTCCAGAGGGAAAGCCTGACAATTTGCTGTCAGTGGCTGCCCTTCTCATCCTTCAAAGGCTCTCCCTCCCCCTTGTGAGAAGAGGGGAGGACAGAACTGAAGTGGATCATGGAGGTCAATGGAAACCTGACTGGGGAGAAAAGCTGTAGGTTTCTCCTGCTTGCCTTCCTTTCCACAGAGTTTCTTTACCTCAGAAAGCTCAGAGCCAGCCTGAGTGGAGGTGGGTGAGGTGCAGGCCTTCTGCCTATGAGGAGATTTCTGAAGTCTTCAACTGCTGTTTGCCACCACAGAAGACAGTTTTGCCTGAGAGTTAACATGCTAAATAGCCCCCTTTCACTCCCCATAGGGCACGGACCCCAAGAGGACCCTGGCGCAGGCTTTCCTCACACACTCCTGAGGGTACACACAATCCTCCTTATCTGAGGCAATGGTGTCTGCTGAGGAGGCTGCTAACTCTGCCAACCCTGGGGTGGGTTATCAGGTGCCAGTCGAATGCCACACTCTCCCTTACAGGAGAAAGGTGTGCTAGTCAGCCGTCTGCTAGTCCTGGGTCTGGCTGCAGAGGCTCAGATTCCATCTCGCACACTTGGTGCCTGTTGCTTCCCTTGGCGTGAAGAAGCTGCACGCACTCTCCTGGCACCAAGCAGATGGCAGCCGGCCATCCACAAGCACTTGGGGATGGCTGTTGAGGCCCGCGCTGCAGACCAGCTTAACCATGTCTATTCAGAAGTAAGCCCGATTGTGTTAAATGGGGCTGACTCCCAGGAAAGTGGCGTTGATTGCAGCCTTCTAACCATGTCTACCCAGAAGTAAGCCCCACTGTGTTAAATGGGGTTTACTCCCAGGAAAGTGTCTTTAGGATTGCAGCCTAAGGAGACTTCATAGGATCATGCACCTTGAATGCATGTTTTGAATTCAATTCCAGTGTTTTGTCATCATTTTTACATACAGTTAGTATTTTTATATGAATATTTTCAGATATTGTGGAATATTTTATATGAAAATAGAGGATGATGGAAGTTTTAATTGGGTAAAGGGTTGTGGAACCAACCGTCTGAGTTTCTATTGTTTCCTATGGGAAAATCTGCTTCTCTTAAAGAGCATTTCACTTAAAGAGCATGCCTCTGGAACGAATTAAGCTCATTATGTGAGGCCCCTCTGTACAGGAAAACAATACTAGTGTTTTTAGCTTTAACATGTCCTATATTTGTCTAACATTTTGGGGGTGTTCTACATTTTTTTGTAATGGGGAGGAATTTTAGCTTTGATGTCAGGAATTTGGGGAATTTTGGGGGTATTTTGGGTTTGGCATCTGGTTACCCTGGTGTAACTGGGAGGGTGGAGAAGAGAGCAGTTCAGGTCAAAGAGGGATAGCAGAGAAGGCCTCCACTAAGCTTAATAGCCTGACACAAGGAGATCCAGATCTGTGCCAGCTAGAGAGCTGATGCAAATCCGTGAGGCCCCACAGAGGATGATGGAAGTTTTAACTGGGTAAAGGAAACTTCATCCCCTAACCTCAAGGAGATCTCCAGCAGTCTTCCAGGCTGCACCAAACCTGCACTGCAGCATGGTAAGCAACAACAGGATTCATTCCACCAATTAATTCTCCAATAATATGTCAAGAATATGGATAAAAGGATAATGGAAGAGACAACATACTCTTTCATGCTGCTGGAAGAAATTTCACTCAAACTAGGTAAAGATCTGGAGTAAAGAGAGCTGACGTTTCTGCTTTGGAAAAGCTGAAAGCCCTCATCTTTAGGTAAAAGGAGTTGCTTTCCCAAGATCCTGAAAAATAAATGTAGGATTACTAAACATGCTTTAAATAATCCACTATGCAACATATGCACAGAGATAGTCACAACTGAAGGAGTTCTAGAGAAGAAAATACAGTTTTTACAAAACAAAGATAAAAAAACTGACATGCCTTAAGTGAAGAGATCTGTTGGTCCAATCTCTGCATTCTGCTTGTAGACCCTCAGTTTGGGAACTCGCTTTTCCTTCAAATAGCATTTCATCCACATCCCAGAACAACTGGTGTACTCTTTGTGTATTTGCTTTATCAAATTCCTAAGAATGTCAAGATTTTCAAACAGTATTTTTAAACCCATTTGAAGATGAAAATCAGATTTTTCTCACAGGATTTAAAATTAAACAATCATAAAAGGCACAGGTATCAAATATTATTCTAGAGAGTGAATGGAACAGAGTGAGCCCTCATTACCCACAGATTTTTGGAACTATGGATTTTATTATATGTGGGTCTCAAACACATGGAGTTGGCCTGACATGGATACTCTGAAAGTAGGTCTCAGCACAGCCTATGTAGGACTCAGAATGCTTTCTAATGCTTTCAGGAGAACTTTAAAGATCCAGGGTGACCAGACGCCAAATGCAAAATCCCTGAACAGCAAGGCCAAAATTCCTGATCAAAGGCCAAAATTCCTACTCTCTACCCGGAAAATGTAGGACAAAATGTAGGACATGTTAAAAAGCTAAAAACACTAAAAAATAAGCTAAAAACACTGGTATTGCTTTCCTGTAAAACACTATATTACTTATTTTAAATTGAAAAATGATGAACTCTCCACTCACCCCGTCCCAGTCTGGTTTGGGGGTTGTGGAACCAATTTTGGGCATTCCCAAAGTTTTCCAAACAACTTTGCCAAATGAGGCATTCAGCTTCATGTAGGTTCTGTTCAGGTTTTAATGAATTGGGGAAAAATTGGGGAAAAATTGTGTTTTGGCATTATGGAAAATAAAAGCAGCTATTTATTTTTATGCCCAGACACTAAGTTTTTTGCACAGGGTGATCAGATTACAAATGCTAAATCCCTTAACCCCTAAAATCCCTATGTGCTTAAAAAATTGAAGGACACTGCAAAAATGTAGGACACATGTAGGACATGTTTAAAGAAGCAGAAATACTCATATTGTTTTCCTGTACTTAATTTCAACCCTTTAAAACTGAGAACCTTGTAAAATGCATGATTCAGACCCAGACATTAAAGCAACCGTTTGTAGTACTATAACACAAGCCAGTGACTCCAACATATGTGGTTCAGACCCAAACACACAAACACAAGCACACAAACACAAGCAAGATATGAAGCAGGGAGGGGGATAGAAAGGAGGACATCTCTGCATCAGGGAGGTGGGATCTGGAACCACCAAGAGAAATCTGCAGTGCCCCTGAGGGTGTGCAGAGTGCAAAAGCAGAATGTGGGGAGCCAGAAGGACCAGGATGTAAAGGACTGGGAAGGAGGAATCAGAGTTTCCCCAGGCAGGAGTTACCTTGCAGGTCTAGAAGTGGAGCACAGCCTGATTGTTGGCTGAGGCAGGGTTAAGAGGCACTGAAAGGGTTAAGTTTTAGGGCTGGAGTTTTAGGGCTAGGGAAATCTGAGCTGCGTGAGCTGCGTGGCTCGGCTCTGAGCTACATGGCTCGGAAATTCCAGAGGTACTCTTGTATTTCCCTACTCCCCGGACAAGGTAATAAATACCGGAGGTGTCTGGGGAAAGCCAGAGGTCTGGACAGCCTGCAAAGGTCACTACCAATTTTCAGGGGAAACCTGTGACATTTTAGGCTTTTAAATGGTCTGCTGTGGCCTTAGGAATCTGGGGGTTGAAATGCAGGTATGAGACTCAGAAATAGGACTTATACCAGCCTAACTGGAGCTTAGGATTGCAGCCTAAGTTTCTGCTTCAGTAAAACACATTAGTTTCCAAAAGCATGCTCTTTGGGTCACCACTACACCTACCAAAGCATTCATTACTTGACAAAGAAGATAGAATAATCTGGCACTGCACCTATAGAAACTCTTCTTATGACTTGCCATCTAAAGAGAAATGTGTCAAGATCAGACTCATCTTCCCTGTAGGAAAACAAGCAGCCCAATTCACTGCAAATTCCTGCAGTAGTGCAATGGCACCAGTGTGAACTACACTGCGGTTGCAATCCTAACTACACTTTCCTGGGAGTAAGTACTATTTAGCACAATGGGACTTGTGTCAGAGTAGACATGTTTAGAATTGCACTGTGCATCCTGCATGGGAAAAGCAGCTGCTGGAGGTCTTTGCAAGGTAAGGGGTATTTGTTACCTTGCCCTGAGGTAAACCCCAGCAGCTGAAAAGGAATAGCACAGACTTCCATGCATGATACAGCTGGTGAAAGTCCAGATTGGGCCTGGGAAGAAAATAGTATGTAATATATGCAAATACTGTCAATCCCACCCTCCTCAGCCAAATCTCCCCACCTCCATTGCCGTGCTTACTCTATGATGCCTCTTTACTACCTCCACCAATGCCACCACTTGGTCATGGAACTTACAGTGCCTGGTGTGTGCTGGGACTTCTTTCAGTGCAGGTGGGCTGGAACAACAGTTTGCGCCTGCTCCCTTGTTATGCCTTTGAAAGTGCTTTAAACCACTTTTGTGACGACAAGCACCATTGCAGAATCCACTCTGGTACTGCACTGCCACTCTGAACACAAAGTTTCACTGTGTGTTCTGCAACAATGACTGAGACTTCTGACATGGCGTAAAACTAGGAGCTGTAGAACTATACTAGCATTTTTCCCCAGCAAAAGGGTCTTCATGACAGAGATTGTAAACCAGGGAATTTGGAACAAAAAACACAGGAGATACAACCAAAGATCTCCTATCAAAGATATCCCGTTGTAGCTCAAGACAACTCAGTCCTTGTATACATTGACTGGCAATGGCTATCAGAGTTTCAGATATGGGTCATTCTCAGCCCTGACTGGAGATGCCAGAAACTGTACCAGAGACACAGTGCTCCCAATTAATATTTGAAACTTACTCCTTAGATATTCTTATAGGAAGATACCCAAACTTAATAATAATAAATTCTGATATATAATCATGAATTGTGACATAAGTTGTGACATTATAATAAACTAATAACAACAACAACACTCCAGATATCACTATCGTAGAAAGGAATAAGGTATGGCTCGTTGACATTGCCATACCAGGAGACAGCAGGATTGAAGAGAAACATCTGAAAAAGATCTCCCACTACCAAGATCTAAGAACTGAATTACAGCGAATCTGGTATAAGCCAGTGCAGGTTGCTCCAGTGATAATTGGCACACTGGGTGCAATGCCAAAAGACTGCACCAACTTCTGTCAACTGCAGATTTCTGCCAACTGCAGAAATCCGCTCTTCTGGGATCAGCATGCATTATACGCCGCTACATCACACAGTCCTAAACTCTTGGGAAGGGTCAACTGGTGATGTGAATGAAACCAGCATGAAGTTGTTCGCTGTGTATTTCTGTTTGATTTTCAATAATAATAATAATAATAATAATAATAATAATAATAATAATAATAATAATAATAGTGACATACATCATCCCTCCAAGAGTAAATAGAGCTTCTTTCAGTAGAAAGACCAGTGGTACAACTTTGTATTCCAGACCAAGAATGATTCAAATCTATGGGTGTTGTCTGCCCACTAGATGAGAGCGATGAAAGAGAAACACTGCAGAGAGAAACAAAATGCAGCTTCTAAAATAATGTTTCACATTATGGATCATCATGTACAAAACCACTGCATTTTAACACTAATCCTATGGCACCTCTTTTATGATCTAAGCCCCAATCCTTCAGTAGCAGATTGTAAATGTAAAATTACAAAACTGTAACTGAATGACATTAGCAAAAAGATCGGTTTTTAGTTTAAAATCTACTGGAAAAATAGAAAGATTCAATTCTCAATACAAAATTTTGAAAAACCCCTTCTGGTTCGGTTGGCCAGATTGGGGATTGGAGGCACTGTTTTGCAGTGGTTCCGCTCCTTCCTGGCTGACAGGTCCTGGAAGGTGGTGCTGGGGGATGCTTGCTCAGCACCCTGGCCTCTTCGGTGTGGGGTGCCGCAAGGTTCCATTCTATCCCCCATGCTATTTAACATCTACATGAAGCCGCTGGGAGAGGTCATCCGGAGGTTTGGAGTGAGGTGTCATCAGTACACTGATGACACCTAGCTCTATCTCTCTTTTCCTCCTGAGACCGAGGAGGCAGTTGAAGTCCTGAATCATTGTCTGGAGGCAGTGGAGAACTGGATGAGGGTGAACAAGCTGAGATTAAATCCTCATAAGACAGAGGTTCTCCTGGTCCAGAAGTCCTCGACTCAGGTATTGGAATATCATCCTGTTCTGGATGGGGTTGCACTCCATCTGAAGGAGCAGGTCCGCAGCTTGGGGGTTCTCCTGGATTCACAGCTGCTCCTGGAGTCCCAGGTGGCTGCTGTGGCCAGGGGAGCCTTTGCTCAGCTTCAGCTGATCCGCCAGCTGCAACCATACCTGAGTCGCTCAGATCTGGCCACACTGACCCATGCCCTAGTGACATTGAGACTGGATTAATGTAACGTGCTCTACATGGGGCTGCCTCTGAAGATGGTCCGGAAGCTTCAATTAGAATCATAGAGTTGGAAGGGACCTAGTAGGTCATCTAGACCATCCCCCTGCCTGCAGCAGGAAATCCCCCTAGAGCGTCCCCGACAGGTGCTCGTCGAGCCTCTGCTTGAAGATCCCCAGTGAGGGAGAGTCCACCACCTCCCTTGGCAATCTGTTCCACTGCCAAACCGCCCTCACCGCCAGGAATTTTTTCTGGATATCAAACCGGAATCTCCTCTCTTGCAGTTTGTACCCATTGGTTCTAGTTTCAGAAGCAGCTATGAACAAATGAGCCCTTTCCTCCCTATGACAGCCCCTTCAGGTATCTGAAGAGGGCAATCATGTCTCCTTTCAGCCTCCTCTTCTCCAGGTTGAACATCCCAACTTCCCCCAACCTTTCCTCGTAGGGTTTCCCTTCCATCCCACTGATCATTCTTGTCGCTCTTCTCTGGACTTGCTCCAGTTTGGCTGCATCTTTCTTCAAGTGAGGTGCCCAGGACTGAACACAGTACTCGAGGTGAGGTCTGACCAATGCTGAATAAAGAGGAACTAGAACTTCTCACGACTTTTTATTTTATTTTATTTACTCAATTTATACCCTGCCTTTCCTCCACCATAAGGGGGAGCCCAAGGCGGCTAACATTAAAGAATAAAACATCATTAAAATACAATTAAAATACAATTAGAATTATAGAATTATAAAATTAGGAACAATTAAAAACAAGCTAAAAACATTTTTAAAACAATAAAATACAACACTAACACTGTCCCCCACCCTCTGCCCCGTTTGAAACGCTTTTTTAAAATAAAAGGTCTTAAGGCTCCGCCTGAAGCTCTGTACTGAGGGAGCTTTCCTAAGTTCTATGGGGAGGGAGTTCCAAAGCCGGGGTGCCACCACTGAGAAGGCCCTATCTCTGGCCGCCACACCTCTCACATCTTTTAGTGGCGGCACAGTCAGTAGGGCCCCCTCAGATGACCTTAGGTGACAGGTCGGATTGTACAGAAGGCGGCGGTCCCTCAGGTACCCAGGACCCAAGCCATTTAGGGCTTTAAAGTTCAGGACCAGCACTTTGAATTCAGACCGGAAACGAATGGGCAGCCAGTGTAGTCGCTGAAGCAGTGGCCCGACAGAGTCGAACCGACGAGCCCCAGCAACCACACGGGCCGCCGCATTCTGGACTAATTGCAGCTTCCGGACCGTCTTCAGAGGCAGCCCCACGTAGAGCGCATTACAATAATCTAGTCTCGATGTCACTAGGGCATGGGTCACCGTGGCCAGATCTGAACGACTCAGGTATGGTTGCAGCTGGCGGATCAGCCGAAGCTGAGCAAAGGCTCCCCTGGCCACAGCCGCCACCTGGGACTCCAGGAGCAGCTGCGAATTCCGGAGAACCCCCAAGCTGCAAACCTGCTCCTTCAGAGGGAGTGCAACCCCATCCAGAACAGGATGATATTCCAATACCCGAGTCGAGGACTTCTGGACCAGGAGAACCTCTGTCTTATGAGGATTTAGTCTCAGCTTGTTCACCCTCATCCAGTCCCCCACTGCCTCCAGACAACGATTCAGGACTTCAACTGCCTCCTTGGACTCAGGAGGAAAGGAGAGATAGAGCTAGGTGTCATCAGCGTACTGATGACACCTCACTCCAAACCTCCGGATGACCTCTCCCAGTGGCTTCATGTAGGTGTTGAATAGCATGGGGAATAGAATGGAACCTTGTGGCATCCCGCACCTTGTGGCCAGGGTGCCAAGCAAGCATTCCCCAGCACCACCTTCTGGGACCGGTCAGCCAGGAAGGAGCGGAATCACTGCAAAGTGCCTCCAATCCCCAACCCGGCCAGCCGATCCAGAAGGACACCATGGTCGATGGTGTCGAAGGCCGCTGAGAGGTCCAGCAGGACCAACAGGGACGCACTCCCCCTGTCCATTCCCCGGCGTAGGTCATCCACCAAGGCGACCAAGGCAGTCTCTGTCCCAAACCCTGGCCTGAAGCCAGATTGGAAGGGATCCAGATAATCAGCTTCATCCAGGACCCTCTGAAGCTGGGACGCCACCACCCGCTCGACCACTTTGCCCAGAAATGGGATGTTTGAGACTGGCCGATAGTTGTTTATATTTTTAGGGTCCAGGGAGGGTTTCTTCAGGAGGGGGCGAACCACCGCCTGCTTTAATGCAGGTGGCAACACCCCCTCCCCCAGAGAGGCGTTCACCACCCTCCCTGTCCATTCGGCCAGTCCATCCCGGGCCAGTCTGATTAGCCAGGCTGGGCAAGGGTCCAGCGGGCAAGCAGATGGTCTCACACTACAGAGAATCCTGTCCACATCCTCAGGTTCTACAAGCTGAAAAGAATCCCAAAAGATGGACAGGACAGGTGCCCCAGGGACATCGTTGGATGTTGTTAAAGTGGCGTCCAAGTCATGCCGGATCTGATCGACCTTGTCTGCAAAATGTTGGGCGAACTCGCCACAGCGAGCCACCGTGTGCTGTACCACATCCGTACGGGGGGGCAGATAGAGTAGGCCCCGGATCACACGGAAGAGCTCTGCTGGGCGGTTCTCTGCAGATGCGATGGTGGTAGCAAAATACATCTTTTTAGCCACCACCACCGCCGCAGAGTAGGCTCGCCAGTGAGCCCTGGCCTCTGCCCGATCAGAAACGACATGAGTTTTTTGCCACCGTCGCTCTAAACGTCGACCTTGCTGTTTCAAAGCCCGCAGCTCCCCAGAAAACCAAGGAGCTGCGTTTGATCTACAGCAGGGCCGAGGTCGCTCAGGAGCGATCTCATCCAGGGCCATGGTCATCTCCGTATTCCAGAGATTGACCAAGGAGCCAGCTGAGTCGCCAGCTCTGGCAGCAGGAAAATCCCCCAGAGCCCTCAGGAAACCATTTGGATCCATCAGTCTCCGGGGGCGGACCATGGAATGCGGTCCCCTGCCTGTGCAGAGGCTACCGGCTGCGATAAGCCTAAATCCCACCAGGTAGTGATCTGTCCATGGCAATGGGGTGATGGAGATGTCCTTCACATCCAGATCACCATCAACCTGCCCAGCAGTGAACACAAGGTCCAGTGTGTGTCCCGCATCATGAGTAGGGGCAGATATTCTTTGAGACAGACCCATGGTTGCCATGGAGGCCATGAAATCCTGAGCTGCAGATGTTTGGGGTGCCTCAGCATGGACATTGAAGTCCCCCAGCACTAAAAGGCGAGGGCACTCCAACGCCACGCTTGAGATCACCCCAGTCAGCTCAGGCAGGGAGACTGTTGGGCAGCACGGCGGGCAGTACACCAACAGAATCCCTATTCTGTCTCGCCCCTCCAGCACAACACGGCGGCACTCAAACCCTGTGAACTGCTGGACAGAGGACCTGGTGAGAGGGATAGAATCACGATAGACTATCGCAACCCCACCTCCCCGCCCCTGAAGTCTTGGCTGCTGCAGCACCCGGAAACCTGGCGGACAGATCCAGGAGAGGCCCACACCTCCGGCCTCATCCAGCCAGGTCTCCGTAATGCAAGCCAGGTCAGCTTTCTGGTCCAGGATCAAGTCCTGGACCAAGCAGGTCTTATTGTTTACTGACCTGGCATTGAGGAGCAGCAGGTTCAGACTCAGGGGGCTGCTGCTCAGGCTGCCATAGGTCAGAGGGTTGAGGGGAGGGCCAGAAAGAAAGACTTGGAAGTTACAGTCCTCTTAATGCAGCCTAAAATGGCATTTGCCTTCTTTGCAGACACATCACACTGCTGGCTCATGTTCAGCTTGTGATCCATGGCGACTCCAAGATCCCGCTCACAGGTTGTGCTGCCAAGCCACGTATCCCCCATTTTATACCTGTGTTTTTGGTTTTTATTGCCCAAGTGCAGAACCTTGCACTTCTCCCTGTTGAAGTTAATTCTATTTGTTACAGCCCAGTTTTCTAGTCTGTCCAGATCCTCCTGGAGGTTTCTCCTGTCTTCTGTTGTGTTTGCTACTCCTCCCAGCTTGGTGTCATCCGCAAATTTGATCAGGCTCCCCTGTATCCCTTCCTCTAAGTCATTAATGAAAATGTTAAAGAGAACCGGTCCCATGACAGAGTGTTAGTAGGATTGCAGATTAGGAGCACAATCCATTGAATTATGTTCAATTGGTCTTACTCCCAGGAAAGTGTGTTTGGGATTGCAGCCTAGGATTGTTAAAAATTTTCCTGCATGATGATGTCACTTCTGGTCATGACATGATTTCTGGTGGGTCCTGACAGATTCTCATTCTAAAAATTGAGTCCTGGTAATAATCATTAGAAAGCCGCTACATTAACACACATGTTTATCTGCTATACTTCTATCCCCCCATCCCTGCACATTATTTTTTCTCTTTGAACTGAGGACTAACAGCAGTGTGTTAATATACAATACCAATAATGCACACCAATAATTTTATTACTAGATGTAATGAACATAGCAGCATCTTAACTTTAAAAAGAAAAGAACTGTCTATGGGTCAAGCTTCAATTAAAACTCTTTATTCTGTTTTACTTTTAATGCTTATTTTAAGTTTTAATTTAGTTTATTATAGCTGTATTGTTCATCCTGTTTCCTTTCTGAAACCATTGCTAGTCCATATCTTTTTAAAAATTTGATTTACCAGTTAATACATACAATGTGCAGCTGTCAATTGCGTCTTGCACACTTTTCATAAAAGGTGCTGGAAGAGAATCATCACTCTTCCCTTGGAAGCAACAGTCTGCAGATCCTTTTGACAATCCTTTCCTGAAAGAAAAACAAATGCAAGAAAACAAGTGTCATTAATTCAGTTATTTTTACACGTAATTAAGATTTTGTCTCTTTCAAGCACGCATAGACTCTAACTTCAACTTCCAACATACAGAACCATAGCAAGATGTAAGATAGATTTATAACTGCAGAGATAGGTTTATAAATGTACCCTGCATTTGGGTGCAAGGAGACAGTGGGGCAGAAGGGAAAAAGGGCCGGAAGACCTAAGCTCTGCTGGATCCACAGCCTCACTCAACTCATTATGGGTATGCTTGACTCTGCACCAGCTCAATAGCCAGTGCAGAGCAGGGTGATCAGATTATTCCTGAACCCCAGGGCCAAAATTCCTAATCCCAGGCCAAAATTCCTACCCACTTTTAAAAATTGCCAAAAAGTGTATTTTTTGTTTTTGTTTTTCAGTTTTTTGACCATAACGTTTGATAGGAATGAGCTGTCTCCAAACTGATTTTTGCGTTAGATTCTGCTCTTCAATACGAATCCAATGACATATGGCATGATGGGGTACTGTGTACTATCGCGAAGTTTCAAAATGAAGCCAAAATGTAGGACAATGAAGCCAAAATGTAGGACACCTGGACAGGAGGCTAAAAATCCAGACAAATCCGGGTTTTTCTGGTCATATGGTCACCCTGGTGCAGAGTCAGGTTTTCTCATAATAGGGCCTTTCCAGATGAGACAATGGGAATCACCAATGGTTGCCCACTCCCTATTTTGGTGCTGCTGCAATCCTGGGCACTAGGAAGCTTGGGATTCAGCTACCCACCCCATCAATTACAGTGGAGTTAACTTCAAGTAAAAATACACTACTAGATGGTGCTGCCTATGTAGGGCAGATCCTTATGTAAAGCAAGAAACTCTTTTTGTTATATTATTTCTACAACTTATGCAGAGGAAAAGAAACCTATTACTGTTTAACCCACTTATAAACTTGAATACTTCCTCCAAAAAAAATAATAATGGATGATGATATGTCTGAAAATAACTATGAAAACCAGTTCTTTTTTAAACTTTACCCAACAATGGCCATTGTATACGTTATAGAAAAGTGTTTTAAAGAAATGTGGTAGAGAGCATAAGCCAATCACCAACTTGCTAACACATGCAGATACCCTCTGTAGCATTATATAAGATATACGTTTTTTAACAGGCATTTGTTTTCCTTACATTTTTTTGCATTTACATTTCCTATGTATTTTACTGCTACATACAAAATAAGCCACTTCCTAACATCTTTTTTAAAATGCAGTCACATGTTATAAATGCAATATTGCATATATTGGTACACAGAAGGAAAATTATTTCAATCAGTTCATAATACGTTACCATTTAGATTAACATCTAGGCTGTTAACTTCTGTGGAGTACAAGGCTGCTTATTCATTCACCCAGGAGGTAGTTATTGATTAATAGTTTCTTGTATAGTAGATTTTAGAAAGAAAATTCAGTATCCACTACAGCCTTATAAAAGGACAAAAAATGTTGGGAGGCAATTCAAATCAGGAAATTGAAATGGTTAATCAACTTCACAACTGTTTTATTGTGGGATTGTTCTAAATGAAGGTCTACTAGTAGCAACTAAAGTGCAAGGGGTATGAAATTACAGCACCAATCTCTACACACATCCTGTTTAATTAGAATTTTTCCCACAAGCAGGAAAACGCCTATGCAGTTCTTGACTATGACATACAGAGTTGGTATTAACTCTTGGTTGAGATGAACTGATCAACAAACATGTCTGTGAACAGGAAGTGTATTGTGGCTCACACCTTCGGTTCTAAACCCCTTAGAAGTACATTGTAAAATAGTGAAAAGAAATGCATTTTTGTCTTACAGTAAAATCACTTTACAGTTATACAATTTTCAGTCTCATATTGTAATCAAGACTTCCTATGGCAAATTCAGTTTTTACAAGGAATATCTATATTATATTGAATATATTTATAGCAAGTGAATATATTTAGTAGCAAGCAAATTAGGATGCAATACAATGCAAAAGGAAGCTCTTTTTCTCCTTCACCATGAAACCACCCTTCAGAGATTGTGCATAGATGTGTACATGAAAACAGCTGAGATTGCTGTTCTTTGTATGTGCAAGTGATGATTGAATGGCCAGAGATCTAGAGCTTAAAAATACAGACACACACCCACATACACCATGGGAAATCTGGCATTTCAGCCTCATTTCTTCAGACTTACCCTATGACAACTAGTTCTAGCTCCAGCTCTTGCTCATGCTGCTGAGGGTTGGAAGGTACAGGCAGATGACAGGGGCACCGAACCCCACTAACAAAGCGCATGAAAAGCAGAGACTGGGAAGGCTTCCTGCCCCTCCCTCTTCATAAGCTCTGCACTGCATGCATTCTCTTTCACTCTGACACACACACAGCCTCATTTAATCAGCATATTGTCCTTCATCTCCCTTCAGGAGACAAGCTAGACTGTGTGGTTGGGTGTTGGGGGAAAAGAGAGAGAGAGAGAGAATATGGGAGGAGAGAAGGAAGGGATGTCTGCAGTATTTAGCTTTCCCCAGAGGCTGCTCCAGCTCCACTTCTGCCTCATTCTGTTCCTGTGCATTCCAAAGAGCTCTCACCAGATGTAAACAAGTCTTGTGGAGAAGGGAAGTTCCAGATCATTGCATTAAAAGGGACTGAAACCAGCAAATATTGCAAACAGTGACATTTCAGTGCTTCTAGCAGCTGTTGAAATCACAATTACTGTGCTGAAAAATATTTCACTTGTTTGTTCATGTTGATTTGTAATCCCAAGCGGACATAAATATCATTAAACTGTTGCCTATTTGAAATTATACCCAGAGGCCAGCAAGCAATATGATTTCTCTGTGACAGGCAAAGCAAGGGTGCCTGGCTGATGTTTCCAGTTTATTTTGTTGGACTCATCTATTTCTCCTTACCCAAAATACCTAATATAAAATAACTGCATGATCACTTACGGGCTATGGGTGGTGCAAGCAGTTAAGACGCTGTGCCTGTTAACCAGCAGGCCAGGGTTCGAGACCTGGGTAGGCCCCACAAGATAGGGTAAGCTCCTGTCCTTAGCCCAGCTCTGCAACGCCAGCTGGATCCAATCATATCGGCTCTGCCTTTCCACTGGACTAATTCAGTGGCGTGGAGAGGGGGTGTTTGCTGCTTGGGTAACAGCCTAGCCTCCATAACAATCTAACCCAGGCTTTCATGCTTCATATGCAGCGTATGCAGCGCCGAGCACAATACCATAGTCTTTCAAGACAGACAGAGGCCTGCATGATCACTGTAGAATTGCTCCTCCTTGATCATTCAAAATGTTACAACTGCACTTGCACTAGGAAATGTATTGTACATAGGAAAAAAGAAGCCTTTGTATATTGGATATACCGTATTTACTTGAATCTAATGCACCATCAAATCTAATGGGCACCCCATTCTTATAATCAAAATACCATATTTACTCAATTCCAATTAACCATTGAATCTAATGTGCACCCTGATTTTAGATACTGAATTTGGCAGGAAAAGGTGAGCATTAAATTTGAGTAAATACATTAAATACCCTACAGCAGTGGTTCTCAGACACAACCCACCAGGTTACAAGGTCCCTTAAACAGGAGTGGCCAAGAAATCGGCAACAATGATCACCATGATCACACAGCTTCTGGGTAGGAAAGGGGTTTTTGTACCTACCTAAAGGTCACTATGGCTCTTTGGAGGGACCAATGAGCCTGCTATGTCTTTTGCAGCCCTCCCTGTGCAGAAAAAAAACCAGTTTTGCAAAAAAAGTACATCAAAAAATCAGAAGTGCTTTTTGCTTTTTGCAGTATTTTGGGGGCTCTTTGAACCAGCTAGAGTGTTATAGTGACTCCCCAAGGTACATTTTTAAAATTCCTTCAATTCCCAACAGTACAGCAACTGTGATAATTGCATTTCTGTTCTCCCACTGCAAACATGTCTTCCTGAGAGTTTAAGAACTGCTGCCCTACAGCAAACCCCTTGATCTACAGAGAAATGGACAAAGATTAATGTCCTGAATTGGATTTACCAGACAACCCTCAAAATATTCGCATGTAAAAGGAAATGAGGGAGGAGATTAATCCCTCTTCCAAATTATGTACTTTATACCCATTTCCATATTCGATATACAAAGGACAAGAGGCAAATAAATGCAGGGTACACAGTGAAGGTGTGTTATAATTTAGACAGGGGTGTCCAAACCCTGGCACAGGGGCTAGATATGGCCTGCACTGAGCCTCAATATGGCTTGCAGCAAGACTCCTCCATCTGGTCCCCTGGCAAGCCTTAAACACTCTTATATGTAAGAATAACTTACTCTGGTGTAAAAACAACTTACTCTGGATTCCAATATGAATTTCCCATAGGTTTTCACTATGTGGTGCAGTAACTACGGATGCATGTAAAGTCTCTTACGTGCGCCCGTAGTTACTCTGGATTTGGGGGTATATTACACTCAATATTTCTTTGTGCCCAGAGTGTAATATTTACTAATTATTTTATTCCCCCCCCCAAAAAAAAATTAATTCAAGGAAAATTTGAACAGCCAAATAGCTACAGATACTATCATTATTTTATCAGTTTGTGATTAACAAACTGTATGTAATTTTCATAAGAATGACATTAACAAATACAATGGGAAAATGTATCTGTTTTTAAGGCCTGTCTACATAATATCTTGGTCACATTAAGGAGCAGCTTCTGCATGATGGCTTTTCCATCGTGCTGGTCTTCCTTCTGATGTGGAGAATTTCCATGGCAGCACCTGAAACTCCAGGAGGTACTGGTACGTAAACCTCTCCCACTACTTGATCAATCACTCTACATATTTTTGGAGAGAGGAGAAACTACTAGGTAACAGTGACTTCTAGCTACTGTTAATTCAGCAGAGATAATATGTAGCACCACCCTAATCCGTAAGACAAAAAGTGAATCAAAGCCCAATTCCTTAGGTGCAGCCAACCAAGCATGCCAGTTACTCTGGAGCAAACAAATGGACTATTGTACTTGCACACTGACAAGCTGAATTTGCTTATCTGTTCACAGGAACAATCACAAGTTGAAGCAAAATGAAAATAAATAAGAAATCTCCAGCTTGATCAGAATGATTCATTTATGCTTTGTGATCACTGTAAGAACGGAATTATAATCTGGAGTGGGAGGTGGAGTACACAATTCCACTTGTCATATCAATGAACAAAGAGAATTGGGCAAAGTACAGTTAAGGGCCCAATCATATCCAACCTTCCAGAAGCAGCCATGCTCACAGTATGATAGATAAAACCAGCTGTCAGAATTTATTAGAATTATTATTAGAATTATTGAAATTATTTGATACCTTTGAAATCATTCTGTGGGCTGCCTATAGTAAAGGACACGCAGCCAAGCACCTTACAGACATTAAACAATGGCTGGGAACACACATTTGCCCCAGGCAAGGCTATCCATCAAAATTCACAGGTTCTCACAAGTTCCCAAGAGAAGGGATTATAACATCACAATGAATTGTCCCAAGTTCTCAAGCATTGTTATTGTCTACAGTAAATGGCCCACTTAAGACTTGTAAAGATATGCTTATCTCAGCAGGAACTGAAAGAAATTTCCTTTCCTTTGTTTTGCCTAAACCCTGCAGCCTAGACGGAAAGTAAAGCAATGTTAAATTGTCAGGCAAATCAGAAGAACTTATTTGAAGCCCAAAGATTATAAAATTAAAATAAAATTTTAATTCTTCTTCCAGTGGGAAAGGAAACTCAGATGGATCAACCAATGTCAGAATACACGTGTTTGATAACCACAAGTGTTCTTCATTGTACTGATGTGTAATGTCATGTCTTGCCACACATTTTTCCCATCTCGGCTCAGGAAGCCACTGAAGATAAAATCTTTGATTGTATAAATCCTCTTGTTATGAACAGAATCATCTTATTATGTAGAGAAACAGTTATGCTATAAAAGGTCTAGTCAATTTGTACAAAGTGCTCAGTCCTTTTTGAAGGCAGAAAACTCTGTCCGGCTGAGCCCGGAGCTCTGAATAAAGCTGATCCTTGCTTGCATCATCGTCTCCTGAGTTTTCCCTGCTGGTACCTACTTCATTCCTATTACAACAGGACTTGTACAGTATCCTGCTGTGGGAGAAAGGTTTCCTCAAGGTAATGGAATATTTGTTCCATTAACTCAGGGCTGCATTGTGGCTGCATCAGCTATGAAACAGTGAATAGGTTTGGGCCCTAAATGAATTATCGCTCCTCATGAGCTTCATTTTATTTGGTATTAATGGGAGATTCCTTCCTAGAGCAACCAGAAGATTTAAAGGGGTCTAATTTGGATCCGAATCATGGTGAGGGCCAATGATTAACTCTCCTCCTTCACTTGGTCACCGTCTACAGTCCAGACAAATATCCTGCAAAGTACTTTCAATGACAGAAAAAAATTACAGTGCAATCCTTTAAGCATGTCTAATCACACAGAAGTCCCACTGAGTTCAATGAAACCTACTCTCAGGAAAGTATGCATAGAATTAGTCTAAGGTAGTGATTTTCAACCCTTTTCATCTCATGGCACACTAACAAGGCACTGAAATTGTCAAGGCACACCATCAGTTGATTTCACCATTGACAACGCACACCATACTGTTAAAATGCCCCAATTTTCCTATTAATAAAATGACTCTCCCCAACTTCCCGCAGCACACCTGAGGACTGGTTGAAAATCACTGGTTTAAGGGCACAATCCTAACAAATTTAGACTGGCCCAACTCACATGGCATATCTTTCTGTGGTGGTGTGGGGAGGTCAGCATATGCCTGTGCAATGGCCTGACACCCCCCTACAAGAGGAGGGTGTCTGAAGGAAATTTTGTGATACCACCAGGTCAGCACAGGACTTATGTTGGGGCTTATGCCGGCTTAACTGGCAGTTAGGATTAATTAGACCCCAAGAGAAAGGGACAGGAAAGAATATGGTCCCTACTGTGCACTGCACGGTAGTGCCCACTGTCCAATGGTGCCCAGAGGTGACTGCTAGGGATGCCCAGTGCATACTACCCAATTGTGACCTGTAAGGATGCCTGATCCCTTTCAGTGCCCACCTCTGCCTGCCACTGGTTCCTGGCACCCTTCAGTACCTGGTGCTGGTGTACACAGCAATGCCTAGTGCCTATTGGTGCCCACCACCCAGTAACAGTCCCAAGTGCCCAACACTGCACACCAGTGTCTGCCAGTACTCAGCTGTGCCCAGAGCCCACAAATGTTCTGGAAATTTTACTCCAGGAATGGTGGGTTAATTATGCTAGTTTAAAATTGAAGAGTCACTCACTGACGGACACTCAAAAATGCCCTCCTGAGGTGTGGAGAGCAGAACTCCCCCGGCTTCTGGAGGATTACAGGGCTTGTCCAAGGGCCAGAAGGAGGAGGCGTGCCAAGGGCCACATCTGCCCAAGGCCAGGGTTTGGAGACCCCTGCTTTACACTGAAGAATTGCTGAATGATCAGTACCCAACCCTACCCCATCCCTACCAACCCCTGGACCTATAAGCATGAAATTTGGGGAGGGTATTCCTTAAGCACCCACTAAGAATCAATTTTTAGAAATTTAACTCCTAAAGGGATGAAAAGGAGTGCAACGCATTTTCATCCTATACGTAACATTAAAGACTGACTGATCAACACCCAGCCCCAACCCCTAAATGTAGAAGCATTAAATTTCAGGAATGTATTCCTTCTGTGATGTAATGAGTCACTAAGAACCAATCTGGTGCCCAGTGGTGCCAGTGCCCAGTGGTACCTGCTGCCTGGTGTTGCCCACTGGTGCCTGGCAGGGATGCCTGATGCTCAGTAGGGGTGTTAAGTGATGCCCACAGGTGCCCGCTGCTGCCAGTGGGCAACACCAGTAGGGATGCCTGGTACCTTTTCCCCTTCATACTATTTCTGTCCAGGCAAAATTGCATCCCCAGTCACAAAGTGCTGTTTTCCACAGGAGGACAGAATACAGCCATCTCTTTTTTACCCCAGAGACAAAAGATCTGCAAAGATAAGGAAACTGATTATTTCTCTCCAGCCCTGCTACACCTCCAAAAAGTATCATACCATGGTGACTGCATTTAATGCTTTGCTTTTTCAAATTTAGGAGATCTAGTCACGATCCCTCATATAATAGATACTTTATCTCTAAATTTCATTACATTGCTTAGAATGGACCTCAGCTGGTAACAATACAGCAAATGTTCACTGGAAAGTTTTAAAGGATAAGGTTCAATCTTGGCTCTTAAAAGAGGGTGAAATGTATTATGTTTCTTGATATGAAACAACTGGAAATAATCCAGAAATAAATTTAAACCTTTTCTTTGGCTTACCTGCTACTACTCATGACACTTTAATGAGAAGTGAAATTGGGATGTTTTCAGTTTCTTCAGCAGACTGTTCTATGGCTTAATTTTAAATAACTGAGTTTAGAATTCAAAGGAGAGAAACAGAATCTTAGAGTCTTTACAACTGCTACCTGCCATAAAACCTGTTTACTGTACCTTGGGTGATAACATAAAACCACCACTAGGTGTCCCCATTTACTTGACTGTTACAAAGCCTCCACATAGTAACCATTACGCAGAAAGGCTTGGGATCTGAGCCCACAACCCTTTCCACATTTTCCTGAGTAAGTCCATTAACTATAATAGGGCTTACATCTGAAGAGACAAGCACAGACTTAAGGACCCTTTCCACACTTTCCTGAGAGTAAGCCCATTGACTATAATGGGGCTTTCTTCTGAAGAGACAAACACAGGCTTAGGGCTCTGAGCTTGCAACCCTTTCCCATCATGATCATATGTCATAACCAAAAAAGAGACAAAGACACCCCTCTCCCTCCCAAAAATTTTTAAAAAATTAGGACATCCAAGAAAAATGTAGGACAACATATCATAACACATATATTCATGTAATACTTGAAACACTTTCATGTGGTAAACTTAAGCATGATTAGGACAATTTTACTCCAAGGAAATTATCTTTTAGATTACAGTCTGTTATTTGTTATTACATTAAAAATTATTATATGTAATTTATTACATATCATTTATTAATTTCAATAAGGCTCCATGCTGCCAGCTCACAAGAAAAAGGAAGACAATGAGGATTTTTTTTCCTGGACAAAAGACTAAAAAGAGGGCATGTTCTGGAAAAAGAGAACATATAGGCATGCTGCCCCCACAGCACCTGATAGTCAGAATCACACAGCCACTGTCCATGGAAGTTCTACACATGCTTAGCAGTTCCTCTTCTCTGCAATCCGTCTTCTTCTGCAGCCACTGTGGTTAAGACACTGTGTCTGTTAACCAGAAGGCCAGGGTTCGAGACCCGGGTCCCCACAAGACAGGGTGAGTGCTTGTCCTTAGCTCTGCAACACAGCTGGAACAAATCGTATCAGCTCTGCCATTCCATTGGACTATTTCAGTGGCATAGAGAGAGGGGATTTGGTGCTTGGGTAACAGCCTATCCTCCATATCAATCTACCCAGGCCTTCATGCTGTGCATGCAGCGTCGAGCATGATACCATAGTCTTTCAAGACTGATGGATGCCAAGAAGTTTGTCACCATTTGGAATGGGGGATCAGCATCACAGCTAAATATAGAGAACCTTCCTAATCAGCAACATGTATTTTATTACCTCTAACTGATTAATTCCAAGAAGGCTACATGCAGCCAGCTCACAAGGAGGGCAATGAAGGTTTTTTTTAACAATGAAGAAAACGAGGACAATGAAGTTTTTCCAGGATACAAAGCTAAAAAAAGGACATATTTGGTCACCCAGTACTTTCCTGGGAGGAAGCCCCATTGACTATAATGGGACACATCTGAGTGGACATGCATAAGATTGAACTCCGGCCATTGGGAGATACCATTAATGCTAATTTTGGCCCCCTGTATGAAATGAGTTCGACATCCCTGGCTAGATGATTTTGGGATAGTAACAGAGGGGCTTATAACCCGCAGAACTGCTCACATTGGGAAGGATTTAGCATCAGACCAGAACCAGCCCACAGCCTACAGTTTGGTGGGCCTCAGAATTCCATTTTCTGCAACAGTATTTATCCCCACATAAGCATGCTGAGGATTGCCGCATTATATACTTATACATTCCTATGAAATCTCTCAACTGAGTGAAAACCACTATTGTGCTTTGGGGTTATTCTGTATTTTCATTTCCCAACTAAAAAAAACTCAATCACCTGAATTAGCTATTAATATATTTGATGAGGTATGATATAGAAAATAAAAGAGGTGCAAAAGAGAAGAAGAAAAAAGTCCTATCAAGCATAAGGGTCAATTATTAAATATCAAAAAAGGAAGTCAACATCTGCAACAGAATTCACAAAATTAATGTTCACTCATACATCACATTTGAATTCCATTTCTTCCGACAAACACGCTTGGAGCAGCAATCTAGCTTGGCAGCGAGAGCTTCTCCTGAGGCATCTTTGTCCCACAAGCCTTTTCTGCCTTTTACTTTAATTTTTGGTAATTTAACTATTTTATATTATCTTCATGTTAATCAACTTGAGTCAGAAATAAGAGTTGGATATAAATCAGCTAATTAGTAAATAAATCAATAACTACTAGGAAAGTATAGTCTCATTAGGGAAAAATGAATATATACTTTATGCATAAATAATTTAACAAAGTCAAGAAAAATGCAATCAGCTTAATTAACTGTCACAAAAAGAAGACTAATTAGTAACTTGGTAGAGGTGTTTTATTTCTTTGGGATCTGATAGGAAAGCATTTACTGCAATAGGATCAAGTATCCTTGAAACAGACGGGATAAAAGGTTGAATAAAAATCTTGGAAATGATCAATATGCCTCTGAGAATTGATAAGAATGCTATCTTCTAACACAGTGCAAACTGCAGGTATCAAGAATCTATTATATTACTGATTGTGTTATGTTGCGATCTGGAGGTTATCTGGGACGTGTTCAGACTTCCTTCCATTGAGGGAGGAGAGGCTGACTGGCACCAACACCCTTCCTACAATGGCAGGGTGACCATATGTCCTGTTTTTCAGCCTTATGTCCTGGAAAATAATCTTCAGTCTTCCTTTTCCTGGTGAGCAGGTAGCATATAACCTTCTTGTAATTCATAAATTACAGTATATAAATAAGGCTGCAATCCTAAAGAGATTTTCCTGGTAGTAAGATCCATTGAACACAATGGGGCTTACTTCTGAGTAGACATGGATAGGATTGTGCCCTTAGTTTATATTTAAGCTTATGTCAGGCCGAGGAAGCCAGTATGGGAGGTTGGGGAGGGCAATTTAGGACATTTCAGTGGGGGAGGGGAGGTTGAAAGGCAGACCAATGGGGAGCCTTGGCCCAGCCACCAGAGAGCGGTTGAAAATTACCTCCAATACATAGGCACGAGTCTCACCCCACCCCTGAGCAGCCTGGCCCAACACCAGGGTGCTTGCTTCCAAACTAGCGATTGAGTGGCACAGATCTGTGTACCTCATTGTAGTGACTAGATCAGTGCTTGGAGTAACAGAAAGAACATCTCTTTTCCCAAGTAGTGCCAACGTCACATCTAACCTTGTGCTGGATATAGCACAGGCCAGCTAGCCAGCCTTTCCAGTAAAGGTTAGGATTGGGAAGTACTGTAATTAATTTTAAAGGATTTAGGCTACAATCCTAAAGACACTTTCTTTGGAGTAACCAATTGAATACAATAGGGCTTATTTTTGAGTAGACATAGTTACAATTGTCCTCTTAATATTTTGACGTGATCCCCTTTTTGGTGTTTCCAATCAGCCTTTTGAAAACCAGTGTTTTATACATCATAAAATCAAGTGCAAACATGTTTCCAACCAACAATTTTCTTTTTATTTGTTAAAAATAGTGATGAATAGGGAGGTAATACTGGTCAGAATCATAATGCAGAAAGAATCATCTTCCCCAAAAAACTGTTTTAGAAGCAAAAAAATCAGGCCCCTGAAATAGTGATATATCCTGTCACTGGATAAGGATTTTTGGATCTAGATGTGGTGGGTACCTGAGACTGAAGTCCCTGTTCCCCCTTATCAGTGCCACTCCCCCAACATTATGAACAAACTAATTAAGAGTAGATTCAGGAAATGCAATGATGGTGAGTCACTGTGAATCAGGTCTGAAAAAAGAGGGAATGTCAACATGGAAAACACTGGCATTCAATGGATTGGCAGTGAAGTTGTCTGGATGCTAATGATGACCATTCCAGCCTGCACAAGACACTTGTTTTGTCTTCATTTTCACAACTCTTACTATTAAAATGTTAGTAGGCCACAGACTTTAGCCCAGTAGAAAAATACATTTATTGCTCACTCTTGTAATAAAATTACAGATCTTGTATAGTTTTCTCAGGTGACTATAATTATTTTGCTTTCAATATCCTAACTGCCCTGGAAAACATCAAAGGCACATATCTCCATCACATCCCCCTCTATAATCATTAACAACCCACTCCAGCACAATTTAAATCTTATAGCTACTGTCAACAGAAGAGGTCTTGGTGTATTTTTTCAAATTAATATTGGCACTCTTCTTTTGAAGACTCTGAGGTCAAGTGCTAATCAGAGACAAAATGTGTTTGCTCAAATGTACTCACAGAATCCCTCCTCCTTAGAAAGAATATCACTGTTCCACAATAGGAATGGTGCTCGTACACAGTATCACAATATGGTTGACTTCATTTTTCTGTGCATTTTATTAGTATCTTACTGGTTACAGTAATATAATCTGGCATAAATAGTGGCCCACAAACTCAACTGTTACTGTGATCTTAGTGACTCCAGACTGAAGAACAATTGAAATAAATAGCATATTCGAAAGTCTAGGCAAACTTGAATTGGAAGTGAGAGTAAGGAGGCCTGTGATAATCAATATTTCATTAGGGTGTTTCTTCTAAAAGCTTAAGTGGAATTGTCTAATTAAAAAAATGCTAATGCAAAGGTATAGCCTTTCATCTTCTGAGGGGCATATCTTATTCCTTCTTATGTACCTTTTCCTTTTTTAAAAGGAAGACAATACAGATTCACTACATATCGTCCAATATGAAAAAATTCTTTGCTATTAGCACATATTACTTTGCAAAGGAAACATCAAAAGGGGATAACAATAAAACATAAAAAGGGGATAACTATAGGGTGGTTTAGTACACCTGAACAATCATTTGTTAGACTAGATCTATTTTTGACTTTCCATGGGAATTTGCAAGTCTAAAAAGCCAGTACATTTAAGTGTTTGCTAATACATTTGAAAATTTAAAACCAGAATTTTATGTTGTTTATTTGGCACAAGTAGAAATATTACCCAACTGTGACATTTGGATATTTTGAAACTATAATATGCAATGAACATATCTCTCTACTTCAACTACTTTGTGCAGATAAATTCAGAATGAACTGCAACAGTGGTGTAGCTAATGATAATGTAGCCCAGTGCAAAGCTCAAAATGTTGTCCAGGAAGTGATGTCACAACCAGAAGTGGTTGGTCCCAGGTATTTTTAGAGAGAAAATAGGGGATGGGAGAAAAACCTGTTTCCTATCACTTTCCCATGATACTGATTGCTTTGAGAGCCACTAAGGGCGCAATCCAGAGTAACTACGGGGTGTCCTTGCTCCAGTGTAAGAACAATTTGCTCTGGATTATAATATGAATTTCCCATAGGTTTTCACTAGATGGTGCAGTAACTATGGGTGCACGTTATGTCTCTTACGTGCTCACGTAGTTACTCTGGATTGACTCATAGTTAAAGCACCTTTTTGCTCTCTGGAGTCAAAGAAGATTTTGTTGCTCCATGCCCTAACAACAAAATTAAATTTAATTAACAGCCCAATCCAGAGCAACTAATCTGTCCACATAAGAGCCCTTAGGTTGCCCTATCTAACACTAGGTTGGAGCAACTGCAAGATGCTCCAGCCCAGTTACTCTGAAGGAGGCTTAGGGCAGAGCAAGGCAACATAGGGTGCCCTAAGAGAGGTGGACCTGCTCTGCCCTAACTGCGGCAGCCTAAGCAGCTCAGGAGAGGCAAGTTGAGGGCATGTTTAGCATTGCCTAGGGCAGAGCAGTTACTCTGTATCCAAAGCCTGTTTCCAAGGCAGAAATGCCCTCTTCCAGCCCTCAGAGTTATACCACCTCAGGAGCAGGTATAGTAATGAGTAGACCCATAGGGGTCCATGATAAGGCCCGAGTAAGAATGGCAGTGCTGACCAAAAATCTGAGTTCTTGGCCAGCCTAGCTGCAACCCCTTCCTCTCAACCTCAGGATATGGAACAAACTACGGCTGCCCACAAACCTCAGGATACAGCAGGCCACTCCAAGAAGCCCCTTGTATTCACTGGGATGTACTGGCATCTCATCAGGGACTCCTTATAAGGCAGGCACCCAGTGGCGTCACCAGACTGGTGCGGCTGGTGTGGGCTGCATTGGGGATGCGCTCCGTATGGGGTGATGTGCCGGAGGAGTTTGACTGTCCTTTGGCCGGCCCCGGGCGTCAGCACACCCATTCAGGCCTGCTCCAAGGCGGAGAATCAGCCAGAAGCTGACACTTGTCTGAGGAGCTGGCTTGAACGGCCATCTGAGATGCACTGTGCAGAAACACACTGAGCATGCCAAACAGCTTCAGAGGAGACTTCCTTAGAGCAGAGAAAGTCTGCGCCTCTGCACAGCCATTCGGCCTCACTCAGGAGGCGGAGCGGCAGCCGAATGGCTTCAGAAAGAGTACTGCACAGGCACCAACTCTGACGCCTGCACAGTCTCCCCCGAAGCCAAAAGGCTTCAGAAAAGTTCTGCACAGGTGTCAGAGATGGTGCCTGCGCAGTACTCTTTCTGAAGCCAGTTGGCTTCAGAAACAACTGCGCAGGCGCCAACTTTGGTGACTGTGCAGTCCAGGTGGGGGGGGCGCGCATCCCAGGGATGACGCACAGACTTCCGCACCAGGTGATGTGCAGAGTCATGTCACCACTGTAGGCACCACAGCTGTTCCTTGTTCAGTGTGATCTGAGGGGTGTCTCCTCAGGAGCAAGTCTTCCCCTTGTGTCAATTACTTAGCATGCTCTGGAGCAGTTAGGGCAGCCCAGGCTTCCTGACTCTCTGGATTCAGCATAACTTTCTGCTCTGGATACAGAATAGTTAGGAGAGTGCAGTTAGGTCAGAGCAGGCTGAATTTGCTCTGGATTGCAGCCTAAGTAAAAATTGAAAGTTGTTTCACTTTTTAGTTAAGGAAATTGTGCTGAAGCAATGAGGAATGGCTATTCTTTCCTTGATAAATATAAGAGGAGAACCACTTGGAAGTGACTCTTAATCCAGTTAACAGGAATAACTACATATGCTTGTTTTTATGCATTATATATGCTTATGCATATGAGAGCTGATTCATATTAACACCTTATTAGTTCCATACAACATCAGAATTACATCTCAGGGCACAATCCAGAGTAACTATCGGAAGTCCTTGCTCCGGTGTAAGAACAATTTACTCTGGATTGCAATATGAATTTTCCAAAGGTTTTCAGTAGGTGGTGGAGTAACAACGGGTGCACATAATGTCTCTTACGTGCTCTCGTAGTTACTCTGGATTGTAGGGTTAGTGGCTCTCAAAGCAATCATGGGAAAGTTTAAGTTAAGAAAATCTACTTTTTGTTCCACAGGCTTTTGTGTTTTCGTTTTCTGGTTAATTGGCCATAACTTTTGATAGAATATAGATATTCAAATGTAGTTTGTTTCATTACCTTCTCAACAATATATAACATGTTGGTATTATCATGCATTCATACCCCATTTTTCACAATGTTAGCAACTAGTATCATGCCCAGCTTATAGCCCCCCAAAAGCTTGTAGCCTGGTGCAACTGCATGCCCCTTAGCTATGCCCCTTATCTGCAAACAAAAATAAATGTGACTGTTTTTCACAAGATGAGAAATGTAGAGTAAACTACATTTCAGCAACTGGAAGTATACAAGGTTAATGTCATCCCAGAAATGTCAAAATAGAAACTAAACAAAAGTGAAATAGAGCTTCAGCAATGAAACTTGCTGCAAGCCTCTGTGGAGGTTAGGTTCTGAGACCGAAACAGAAGTCTGTTAAGAATATACTGAGAACCCAGCACGGCATTCTTTGATTAGAACTAAACATTATCTTCTTAACACTATAATGAAAGTGCTCAGTTGCATTCCAAGTGCTCTGGATTCCAATATGAATTTCGCATAGGTTTTCACCAGGTGGTGCAGTAACTATGGGTTCACATAAAGTCTCTTACATGCTCCCACAGTTACTCTGGATTTGGGGGTAAGATTTTTTTCAGAGCTAAAGGCAATTTTGAAAGAAGAATCCTACTTGTGGTGGTTCCCATATTTAGTTTCACTTTTGCTTCTAGTAAACGGGTTTCTATTGTTTTGGAAACTCACAAGAATCTGACTCCAAGCAACAAGAGACCAAATGTGTAAGCACCATAGAATGTGATGTTTCTTTCAGCCCATTTTCATCTCTTCTAAAAAAACAATTGCCTGGATTCCAAGAGGGAAAACTAATCAAATTAGTCAATATTAAAATGGTGCAGTTTTTAACCTACCGGTACTTCATTCAGTTAATAACTCACAATTAGAATTAAAAAGTTTACTTTTTAATGGATTTTAGTGTTTTTTCCAGAGTTAGAAGTGAGAAAAGTGGTGTTAGGTTTTTTAATTCCAATGGTCCTTTTTAAATAAATATAATTAATTATAATCATTTTTAAAGTTTACTATCATCCATCCAAACCTATTCATCACTTAAGGTCATCTGAGGAAGGCCTCGCTGACTGTGTTGTCACAGAGGGGTATGGCAAGTAGGAATAGAGCCTTTTTGGTGGCAGCACCCCAGCTAGTTTCTGATGGGGCCTTGTTTGCTTATGATTCTTGTTTGCAAGGAGTTTTAACTAATAATGAGTCTAGGGTGTTGTTATGTTTTTAATTGATTTTATTGTGATGTAGGGTGTTGAAATGTTTTTAAATGTTTTTAAATATTTTTCAATGTTGTATTGTTTTATGCATTTTCAATTTTAATTGTATTTATGCTCAATTGTTAGCCACCTTGAATTCCCCTTTTGTGGGAAAAAGGCAGGATATAAATACAACAAATAAATAAAATAAATACTAGGTAGATGAAATAGGGCACAATCCTGACCAATTTAGGCTGGCCTAACTCACCTTGCATATCTACCTGTAATGGTGTGGGGATGTTGGCATATGCCTGTGCACTGGCCACCTCCCACCCCCACCTCCTCCAGGAGTGAGGCAGAAGTGCTTTACATCACTTTTTTGTCACCCCCCAATCTCTACCTGTAAATATGATATGTTTATTTCTCACAACCCATCTCAGCCCTTCCTTCCAAATACACCCTTCGACATGCAGAGTTCTCTTCCTCTCAGATACATGCAGAGGTGTACCTAGGCAAAATTTTGCCAGTGGCAAGGACTGAAATTTTGCCCCATCAAAACAGTTAGAAGGCATCCCAGGAGGTCATCTAGTCCAAACCCCTGCTTGTAGCAGGAGAGATCTCTGCAAAGGACTAGAGTGTTACACTAATATATTTATGTGTATGTACACACACACACGCGTATAACATAAGGCCGCCAACCAAAAATGTGCCCTGCGGTGCGTTAGCAGCTGGCCGCGTGGAGGGTCAGGAGGCTGTGGGAGTTCTATGGAGCCAGTGGCCAGCCACACTGGAGCTCTGGAAGTGGCGGTCAGACTGGCAGACAGGATCAGGCTGAAGGGCTGGCTGGCAGGCTCCAGGAGACAGGGGCCGGCAGCCGAAGGAAAGGAATAGCTGGCTGCAGGGAGCTGCAGGTGCCGAGCGGCTCCAAGTCCTGGAGGACTGGAGTGAGAGTTGGTCATGTGCCAGGCGACAGAATCTTCCAGCCCAGCCAGCAGCCATTTTTGAATTGCGTGCGGCTCTGGGTGTTCCCAGAGCTGGTAAAAATGATGCGGGCCTGGAGGAAGCTCTTTCCCCCACCTCCTGGCCAGTCAGAGAGATATTTAGAAATTCAAAAATGGCTGCCTCAGGGTGCACCCAAGGAGGAGTGCAGGAGGGGGTGACTGGGGGGGTCACCAGAGGAGTGTCAGTGATGCCCGTTGGTGCCTCTGGGGCCCTGTCGCCCATGGCAGATCGCATCCAGCACTGTACCCTCATTATGCCTGTGGATACATGGTATTCCTTTGCCACAACATATAGCAAATTCCCAACAAAAAAGACCTCAACCGTACTATTTCAACACAGCTCTCTACCAATAATCCCCTCAAGACCCTCACATCAAATCCTGTACAGAGCCTTTGCTTCACAGATCTTCTCAACCAACTGTCAATAAATGGAGCCTGGAAATGCAAAACCACCCCCTGAAAAATTAACAGTCCTCTTACAAACAAAAAGTAATGGGGGAAAAAACAAGGCCAATCCAGAGAAATTCCCCTCTGAAGCAATTCCCTTATTTAACCAAGGAAAAAAATAAAGTGTCACCCATTTCCACCTTCACTTATGTATGAGTTGGGCAGCTGATGCCTTGAGGCCCCTGTCTAGTAACTCATGAAACAACCCAAGTTGCTGCTTAAAGATTCTCTGTTAACCAGGCTACATACAAAAAGTCTCCTGATGCATTCATTAACCATTTATGCACTTCAAAAACACTTTTATACTAACAACCAGAATGGTGAAGAAGCAGGAACAATACATTAATTTTCTCCTCCATTACTGTAAGTTACAAATATCACCTGAACAGCAAGTTGTCTCTAAATATGCAAAACCATTTATCAGGGACTGGTTGTCTACCACTCATTTAGAGGACATAAAAACTGACATGCTGGGGTATCATTTATACTTGTACGGAATTATTTAGGCAATGGTGACTCACATAAAGAGCTTAATTCGTTCCGGAGGCATGCTCTTTCAGAGAAAAGCTCTTTAAGTGAAGCGGATTTTCCCTTAGGAAACAATGGAAACTCAGATGATTGGTTCCCCATCCCCAAAATATTCACATAAAAATATTAACTGGATGTTAAAATGTTGACAAAACACTGGAATTAATTCAAAACATGCATTCAATGTGCATGATCCTATGAAGTCTACTTAGGCTGCAATCCTAAAGACACTTTCCTGGGAGTAAGCCTCATTTAACACAGTGGGGCTTACTTCTGGGTAGACATGGTTAGGAGGCTGCAATCAAAGACACTTTCCTGGGAGGGCTAGCTGGGCGGCTGCTGGAGGTGGTCAGTGGGGGCACTTGGGGGCACTTGGGGGCAGCTGCCTCTGGCACCCCAGGCAACTGCCCCCAGTTAGATGCAGCAGCGCTGGCTGGCAGCCCTTTTAAAGAGCCTCCATGCGGAGCATCAGGGCTGCCTAGCATGTGTGCCCATGGTGCGCTTGCTTGTTAAGTGAAGTGGAACTTCTTGGAAATTTCTTGGAAATGTTTGCTTGTTATGTGAAACGCTTGTTAAGCGAGGTGCTTGTTAAGCGAGGTACCACTGTATCTGCATGCATCAGAAACCTACTTACCTGACATGTTAGGTACCAAAGCTGTTTTGAAAAGAGGAAATGGTTGAAAAGTGGAAGCTGACTTTTTTTAACTTTACAAATGTTGTTTTTGATGCTTTCTTAGCTAACAAATTGCAAATGCCCTTTTTATTTTGCAAATTCCTGCTGTTATGCAAAGATTTCTGCAAATGGACTCTCACTAAAAACTCCTTAGGAATGGAAATAGACCAGGAGCTAAAGTGGCCAGGGTGCTCTTCTCATACACTCACATGCCAAAGCAGTCTGAATCAACATGTCATTTGCAAATCACCATAGGGAGGACAATTTTAGCCTTTAGAACAGCAGAAAAAGATTGCAAGAGCAGAACATGTGTTTAATAAATTTTGGGGTATAATTTAAAGATGTTTAAAGAGTGGATCACCAGAAAATGAACCAGTAGAAAGCGGGATCTATTTTTAGCCAGATCCCTTATCAGCAGCAAGTGACAGCAACAGCCATTTGTCTCAGCTCTTATTGGCATCACTGCAAACTGGTCTACTACTACTGCAGAAAAGGGAGGTCACAATCCTAAATCAACATTTAGAAGAGTTACAGATTAACATTCAAAATTGGGGATGCAAGACAGAATAGGCACAGCCTTCAGAATGATTTCCAATGTGTCACTTTGAAAGTTATAGATATATTGGTCAAGGGAAGCAGATCATTATCATATGTATGATCTGCCAACTAAAACTGTTCAAACAATCATGGGAAAATTCAAACTGAAAAACAAGCAGCTAATACGATCAAGGAGTTAATGAAATACGAAACAAACAAAAATCCCCAGCCAGAAAGAAAATAGGGAGAGTTCAGTACTTAATTCAATAGGGATAGAGTTCCACAGTTATGTTACTGCTACTACATTCAAATCCATATGCTTTTTAATATGGAAAACTTAGTTTTACAGGCAACACTTGTTACTTAAAAGTAAGTCGTAACAAGGGCTCTTTCAATGGGGTTTTCTCCATTAAGTGTTTCTACAGTGAGCCCTCAATCCAAAGTAGTTATGGCAGTCTTTGCATCAACGCACGTAAAATTTAGTCTGGATTGCTTTATGAATTTCCCATAGGTTTCCACTAGGTGGCACCATAACTGCGCCGATGCAAGGACTGCAGTACCTTCTCTGGATCAGCCTAACAGCCCAATCCAAAGTAGCACTTGGGTTGCCCTATCTATCACTAGGGTGGAGCAACTGCAAGATGCTTCACCCTAATTACTCTGGAAAAAGTTTGGGACCGAGCAAGGCAACATAGGGTGCCCAAAAAGAGGTGAACCCACTCTGCCCTAACTGGGGCAGCCTAGGCAGCTCAGGAGAGGCATGTTGAGGGCATGTTCAGCATTGCCTAGGGCAGCGCAGTTATTCTGTATCCCTGCCTCTCAACCTCAGAATATGGAACAACTATACAACCCCCTAACCTGTGGATACAGTAGGCCACTCCAAGCATCCACACTTCACTAGAGGAACTGCAGCTCTAACTGGTTGTTAGGTACTGCTGGGCTTCCTTATAATGCAGGCACCATAGCATTGTTCCTTGTTCAGTGTGATCTGAGGAGGGTCTCCTCAGGAGCAAGCCCTCCCTAGCTGTCACTGACTTAGCATGTTCTGGAGAAGTTAGGGCAGCCCAGGCTTCCTGACTTTCTGAATGCAGCATAACTTTCTGTTCTGGATACAGAATAGTTGGGGCAGCCCAGCTAGGGTTTTCCTTACTGCCCTTAGTCTGGATTGTGCCCTAAGTCTGTCAGCTGCAATCTGTGTTCATTACATCCCAGATGTAGGTTGTGGGTTGTGAGTGGCAGGGTTAACTAGAAAGCCAGGGTTCAAGACCTCAGTGAGCTCCTGTCCTTAGCCCAACTCTGGGACGCAGCTGGAACAAATCGTATTGGCTTTGCCATTCCATTAGACTATTTTAGTGGCGTGGAGAGCAGGGATTTGCTGTTTGGGTAACAGCCTATACTCCATATTAATCTACCCAGACCTTTGTGCTTCACATACAGCATCGAGCATGATACCATAATCTTTCGAGAATTAAAAAGTTTCAGGACTGATTACAGGAGCATCACCAGGCAAAGGGAGAGGCATTTGGTGTCCTCCTTCAGGTACTAGGAGTTTGTGGCTACAATCCTAAGGACACTTTCCTGGGAGTAAGACCCATTGAACAGAGTGGGGCTTACTTTTGAGTAAACATGGTTTTTAATTCCCATTAGTTGCCAAGACCTCACAAGAGGGCTTTCACAACCCCACTGGAGTCCTGACCCCAACGTTGAAGAAACCTGTGTAAGTGCTAATGGTCAGCTGGCCCACACAGTGTCATGGATGACTGTATTCCACCTCTTCTGTCTGTGGCATAGCTAGATGGGATGAAAACAACTAAGTATTGCAGAAATCCCTCCCCTTTGGAGCCAACAGTTAACTCATGGCTAACTGGGCAAGAGGTACTCTTAGTGGTATTCCTCTGATTTGGAAGGGGAAGAATAACTAACTGGTCCTCTCACCCCAATGGCTTCTGCGCTTTTTATTTTAAGATTGTGAGCCCTTTTGGTAAAGGAGACCACTAACCATTAGTTATTTCATTTTCTCTGTAAACCGCTTTGTATATAAATATACAAATTATATACAAAGCTGCTTGCTTGCCACGGTGAAGCTCCCTACAAAATTTTGTGCTTTATCCCTCTTTAGCTACACCCTGCCACTCACTCCCTGCCCCTGTAATGCCCTTCCAACACTGTTCACTGTAGCCAAACATTCTTATTAGTGCAGAAAAAAGATACCACAAAGTCTGGAATTAGTGAAAGCTACAGTAATTGCTATTGCTAAAAAACTGAAAAAGTCAGCACACCATCTCTGGTACCTGTAGGGGTGTACCACATGCCTCTCCCTTGACCTGGTGGAGCTCTAGTCCAGTGCTCTTCAATCTTTTTCATTCCCATAAACTGCTACAAACCCACACAGAGCCTTTGCGACCACACTGGGGAAAAACTGGAAAACCCTGAGTGAATGCAGCTACGTTCTGCTCCCTGGTATGCCACAGATGGTCTGCAGGTGTGCCATTGGACTTTGGGGAGGATTTTTTATTAGTGGCCAGTTGGGGATTAGAGCCCCCTACCAGCAGCAAGGTGTGCCTTGTCAATGAACAAACTGACAATTGCCTTGACAATTTTAGTACCTTGTCAGTGTGCTGTGTGATGAAAAAGACTGAAAACCTCTGCTCTTGATGCTACTCTTGCAAGCTAGGGAGAGACTCCCTGCAAGCAGTGCTTTACCCCCCTTTCAACTACTCCACTTGCGTGCTGTAGTGAACAAGGTGACCATATGCCATAATCTCAAAAAAGGGCAAATGTAGGACGCAACAAAATTGAATTTCAAAACACTCATAAACATTGCTGTCATGTGGTTAATTTAAACACTACATTACTTATTATTAAACTTAAAACTATTATATATAACTTATTAATTGCAAGAAGGCTAGATGCTGCCTGCTCACAAGGGAAAAGAGGACAATGACACAAAGAGAACGTGTCCTGGAAAAAGAGGAGAGATGCTCTCCCTATTTAGGATGACCATATGGCATGACCAAAAAAGAAAACGCCCCCCTCAATCAATCAAACAACAGGATGTATGTATGTATTTACTTAGAGCACAATCCTAACCATGTCAACGCAAAACATGTTCGATGGGTCTTACTCCCAGGAAAGTGTCTTTAAGATTGCAGCCTTACTTATTCACTCATAGAGCCCCAAGGCGGCCAGTTTTCTAAATACTAAAGTACATACAGTCCCAATTTTCTAAAAGCCAAAGGAAATAATTTTATTTTCTAAATACCAGGTCAAACAGTATGTCCTAAATTGTAGGACACCCAAGAAAAATGTAGGACTTGACAAAATAAAAGCTAAAAACACTCCTACATCTTGCTTTCATGTGTTTGATTTAAACACTGTATTACTTATTATTAAATTTAAAAACTACTCCAGATAGAGCGCAAGTCTAACCACGTCTACTCAAAAGTAAGCCCCATTGTGCTCAATGGGTTTTACTCCCAGGAAAGTGTCTGTAGGATTGTAGCCATAATTTATGAATTACAAGGAAAGGGAGGACATGGAAGTGTTGTTTTTTCCAGGACACAAGGCTTAAAGAAGAGGACATGTCCTGGAAAGAGAGGACAGGTCAGGGTAGACCCCCTGAAAAAGTGAGTGCCTTGCCCCCTCTAGCTACTCCACTGACCCCTTTCAAGGGGTGGCTGCCCGGTAAGCTCATCATCAGCTTCATCATCACCACAGCCCCTTCAGGGAATTCCTGGCCGGGGGGGGGGGGGCTGCCCTCACTTGCCTGGGCTCGGAGGCTTCTTCGTCGGGCGCGCCCTCCTCACCGATGTCGGGGAGAGTGAAGAAGGGCAGCTGCTTGCCGGCCCCGGCGGGGGGGTCCCTGGCGGAGGCAGCGGCTGCCAGCCTCGGGGAGCTGCTCCCGGTGGCGGTGCTGGTGACGGAGCCACCCCCGGAGGGCTTCCCCGCCCGTGTTGCCCCTGTCAGGGCGGGCGCCAAGGCGGCGCTGCGGGAGGCGGGCGGGGACGGGGGCTTCTGCGGAGGGGCGGCGGGGGCGAAGGGTTGTGAGGCGGCGGGCTTGAAGAGCCTGGCGAAAGCCGTGCCCAAGTCCAGCACCGCCACCTTCATGGTGGTGCAGCCGAGCCCTGAGCTCCCCTCAGCGCCACCCGGGTCTGGAGGCGACGCGGAGCCCGGCCGCCCAGACTCACTGCCCCGCCTGCCCTCTCGCCTCTCCTCGGTGCCCGCTCAGGCAGGCAGGCAGGCGGAGAGGAGGGAGGGAGGCAGCGGCGGTTGCTAAGCTAAACAAAAACCGTTGGCCCCTCCGCCTCACCAGCTCCTTCTCCCTCAGGGAGGGCGCGCGCTCCTCACAGCCTTCTCTGGGGGTGGCCGTTGGGCCTCGACAGAACCCCCGCAGACCCCCTCAGACCCCTTCACACCCTCCCCTCCAGCACCCATGGGCGCCTTTCCTCGAGGGGACAACAGACCTCTCCTCAGGGGCCTCCTCAACAGCCTTGACTGCTGGACTTACTTCTGAGGAGACACATTAAAGCCCCATTGACTCCTCCCTTGAAACTGACTTCTGAGTAGACATACATAAGATTGGGCTCTGAGCCCCACTGACTAGAATGAGACTGACTTCTGAGTAGGCATGGCTCTTAAGTCCCATTGGCTAGAATGCACAATCCTATGCTTGTCTACTCCGAAGTAAGGCCCACTGTCTTCACTGGAGGTTACTCTTGGGAAAGTGGGCACAGGATATTCTCACTCACCTGAGCTTAAGCCCCTTTGACTCTCATAAGGTTTACTTCTGAGGAGACATGCATAGGATTGGGCTGCAATCTCCATTGACTAGAATGGGACTTACATCTGAGGAGACTTATAGAATTGGGCTCTGAGCCTTGCTGACTACACATCCTTCAGGGTAGACATACATAAGATTGGGCTCTGAACACCATTGACTAGATTGAGACTGACTTCCGAGTAGACACACATAGGCTTGGGCTCTGAGCTTCATTGACTAGAATGGGGCACACTTCTGAGTAGACAGACATAAGATTGGGCTCTGAGCCCCATTGACTAGAATGAGACTGACTTCTGAGTAGACACACATAAGATTGGGCTCTGAGCCCCATTGACTAGAATGGGGCATACTTCTGAGTTGACATATAGAATTGGGCTTTGAGCCCCACTGACCTGAATGGGATTTGCTTCTGGGAAGATATTCATAGGCTTGCACTCTGAGCCCCACTGACTATAGTGAGATTTCTGAGAAGACATATAGGATTGGGCTCTGAGCCTCATGAAGTTAGTTTTCATTCATTCATAAATAAGACTGATTTTTAGGGGGCATAAAAATATATAAAATACACAAAGTGTCCCTCATACTGAAATGTTTGGAGATTCCTGCTTTAGTCCAGTGGTCTTCAACCTTTTTATTCCTTTTAACTTGCTGGGGTTCTGCAATTGAGGATTCACAACCCCAACCCCCAAATTGAAGAACACTGCAGTATATCATTCTCACAAGCAGATACTAGCAGACTGGTTGTAGTTATTGCCACAGTATGAAGTAGCCCTGAGGCTGTTTTGCATGATGCTGGAAAAGATTCTAAATAAGAGTCCATTTAGTAGAATACTTATGTGCATTGTGTATTCTTTCCTATATCAAAGAGTATCCTACGTTGGTTCATGGATTGTATAGTCACAGTATGTAACACACAATGCAGACTGCAACATCAAATGATGGCATCTAGCCTCAGTGCCTTTAAGAAAGGTTTGGACAAATTCCTAGAGGAATGGTCATCACAGGTTACAAGCCATGAGAGGTGGACAACATCAAAATGCCAGATGCGGGGAGGACACCTGGATGCAGGTGTCATATGTGCTCCCTGAAGTATCTCCTGTGTTACAGGAAGCTGGACTAGATGGGCCTTAGACCTGATCCAATGGAGGCTATTTTTATGTTCTTATGTTCAAGTCTGTTATGCTGTATTTTGAGCATTTTTGGAAAGTGGGCATGAAACAAGAGAATAAGAAAATTCTCTTTCCTCTGATAAGAAATCATAATTTATTTCAATCAAGTAATCAACTGTATTTATATACCACTTTTCAACAAAAGTTCACAAAGCAGTTCAGAGAGAAAATGAAATAACTAATGGCTAATGGCTCCGTCCCAAACGGGCTCACAATCTAAAAAGAACACCAGCAGAAGCCATGATAAAAGACATTGCTGGAGTGAGGGGGCAAGTTATTCTTCCCCAGCTAAATAAAAGAGGAGCACCTACTTCAAAGAGTACCTGTTGCCCACTTAACAGAGGTTTCTGATATTATTTCTGATATGAAAAGTACTGAATGCAAACAGAATTCATATTTCCAGAAATACTTTGGTAATGGAGATT
This sequence comes from Cryptoblepharus egeriae, assembly GCA_030015325.1. Taxonomy (NCBI): domain Eukaryota; kingdom Metazoa; phylum Chordata; class Lepidosauria; order Squamata; family Scincidae; genus Cryptoblepharus; species Cryptoblepharus egeriae. The sequence continues at coordinate 52,831,025 of JAREYC010000007.1, read as the reverse complement.
CAGTTTATTTAGGAGAAACATACTGGGCAATTAATAGGATGCAATCGTAACAAATTCAGGCTGGCCTAGTTCACATGGCATATCTTCCCACGGTGGTGTGGGGAGGTTGGTATATGCATGAGCAGTGGCCTAACCTCCCCACAAGTGTGGCAGAAGTTCCTTGTCGCACTTTTGTGACACCTCCAGATCAGCATAGAACTTATGCTTGGGCTTATGATGGCCTAAATGGAGCTTAGGATTGCAGAATCAGTGTTTTGACTCTTCTGTACAATCAGTATATTGTGCACTAAGCAAACAGTAAGCATTGTGAATGGCTGGGTATACCCAGTCAGTGCACTGTTAATTCTAAAAGAATGATCAGTGGTTGCATAGGGAGGCACTTATAAGATGCTTTGAGGTTCCTAATGGAGAAGGATATAATATTATTCCTATACTACTGTATATAGTCTTGGCATCCTCTGTTGGGATTGCTTTTCCTGTACAAATCACAATTTCTAAGCAAATTTGAACAATTGTTAATGTGAAGAGTTGAATGTATATTTCCTCTTGAAATGCCTTTTTGTAATAGTTTGGTATCTGCTCATTAATTTTTATTGCTAAATTTTGTTCTGCAAAACTCACATGTTGAGTGCAAAACATCTCACTTATGAGCAATGCCATTCCACCTGGTGGTAGCTATATACCAACTTGCAGTCACCTGTTGGGGTAGGGAAAAGGATAAAATAGAGGTGGGAAAGGGACTTTTTGGGGTGGGGAAGAGCAGAACAGGAGTGGAATTGGCACAGGAGGGAATGCAATTGGTGAAGACCTCAGCCATATCCCATCCTCAGACCTGTAGACTCAGATCCCAGTGGTTCTTGCACTAGGGTTGCCATATGTCTTGATAAGCAGGGACAATCCAGATTTTGGGGGATTGTGTTCACATACTGGCAAATTGAACAGAGGGTCCTGCCCCATTTTTGTGGAAGAGAATTATGGCAACCCTATGTTGTACCACCTCAGTAGCTGGTGCAGATTCAAGGAACCCATTGAATAGGCTGGGGCTTGACACAGGTTAAAGGGCAGTGGTGGGATTCCAATTAACAACAGGTTCTAGCTCCTAATAACCTAAATTAACAACAGGTTCTGTGTCCCATTAGTAACCTTCTGAGAACCAGGCACTCATTAGCAAAGCATTCTATAGAACCTGTGAGAACCCCCTGAAGCCCACCACTGAAAACATCCCCTTATCCCAAGACCTTGCACCTCTTCCTAACTGGTGCTAAATACAGCACAGGCCATTCAGCCCAGCTGCACCACTTCAGGTTAGGATTGTGCTATAAATTAGTTTATATTTTTATATACTGTAATTATATATATTTTGGAAATCTCTCTTGAATAATTTCTGTGTTTTCTGAATACTGGGTCACATTCAACGTGTTTTGCAACAAATCAAAATACAGATGTCCCTTGTTAACCATTAGCATTCCATTCTGTAATCTCTCATGGATAAAAAAAGTGTGTATAAAGAGCAATGGAAAAATACGTTTAAATATCCACTTCCAGGATTCCTGATCCTCTGTTGTGCCTAATTGAATAAGATAGTGCCTCAATATCTGCAGGAGTTTGATTCTGAGACTGAAAAATGTACTGATAATCATCTACAGCAGTAGAAAAGGAGTTTTAAAACTTGTGATTTGCAGAGGCCATTCATGTTGAGTTAAATCGGTGTATACAAATATTCCAGTATAACAAGGATGGACCTGTAGTGAGAATGGTGCATTGTTAACCTCTTTTGTGCTTTTATCAATATGGAACTCAGTTTCAATCAAATGGCACCATTGTGCAGGTTTACCATAGATCATAACTTATAATTAAGCAGAGTAAGGCCTATATCCTAATGTGAAATTAAGCCCCTTGCTCCAGAGCGGTTAAGATGACTTTCCATAAGATAACACTAGAGGGTGATGTAACTGTGTGGACCCATAACTGCTCTGGATTTTGCCCTAAGAAATGTTTCTTCAAATAAAATAAACACTTTCCAACATGCAGAGGGTGATGTTCAAACCAGTTCATAAGCACTTTCATACACAGAGAAAGGAGGCACGTGCAGCCTCCCTAAGCCCTCAAAATACTCTCCCACAGTGTAGAGCTCCCCTCTGGAGGATTACAGGGCTTGCCCGCGAGCGGGATGGCTCACTGAAGGCTGCATCTGGCCCCAGGGTTGGGGTTTGGAGATCCCTAATTTGTCTCAACTTCATCACAGTGATTTAAGGAAAAATCTATGAGCTTGTCTTAAAGAGTAGAAAGTATAGTTTACTTGGCATTACCACCCTGAAGCCTCCTCAGCTTTCAAGGCTTAAACAAGAGTGGAGAATCTGTCACTTCAGCTGAAAGGAAGATCAGAAAGACGAGATGAGGGCATCACAATGAAGATAATACAATTACTGTAATTAAAGAATCAACACATACAAGCTCATCTGTAAGCAACATGCTTTATTTTTACTTAGATGTCTTGTTAGCTACTGGTTAGTGATGCAAAAACAAAAGCTTTAGTTTAATACTTTTCCCCCCAATTTTGTTTTATTAACAAAAGGACATCTCTAAACATTCTCAACTTTATTCAAATGTACGGTAGGCCTACATATGTACAACTCATCACTGTATCTCAAAACAGTGATGGGGAACACTTTTGTTGAATAATTTACATATATACATGGAATAATTCTTGTCTGAAATTTGTATTTTATCAAATACAAATGTTATACACATTAAGGTAATTTATCCTCTTTCACTAGCATATAACAAACTGACTTTGAATGGAAAAGAGAAAAATCAGCTGAAATATGTGAATCCTTGTGTGCAATATTATGTTTACATGGAAATAAATTCACTTTGTTTAGTGGGCTTTACTCACAGGAAACTGCATAAGATTGCTTGAGGCCATGAGATAATAAATAAAAACCCTTGTGGAATCAGAAGAACAGTATTTTGTGTTTGTATAAGGGTATCCAAGATGCTTTAATACAACCCTTTTAAAATATCACAGAATCTTGCTACTAGATTTAAGTGCCAATTGTAACTGCTGGTAGAATGCAGCAATCCGGTTTTTTTGTGCTGGCCATTCCAAAATACAGCGAGATTTAAACATTCCTCTTCGCAAACATAGTGCACTGTTCAGTTTGTAATCAGGAATGTCATGTAGAAAAATCAATATGATAGAATCCCGACTCTGTTCAATAGCTTGCTGAATGGCATGATACACCTTGAACCTGAATAAAGAAAAAAAATATTTTAGTTTATACATTCATTTACTCCTGAGTTTACATGAGGAAAATATAGCAGAATGGTCTGTGGCTTTCTAGGATTAAAGGAACAATTTTAAAAATATGTGAATGAAAAATGAAAAATCATATTTTTAATTAACAATAAAAAAGGAAAAATCATATACTTTATCATACTTTCATACAAAAATCATACTTAAAATCATACTTAAAAATGAAAAAAATCATACTTCATTTAAAAGGAATAGTTTGCTAAAAAAATTCTATTTTATCAATCCTAACTTACAATCACATGAATTTAAACTGCAGCTCTAAATCACGCTAGATGAAAGTATCATAGAAAGCAATGGGATCTATAACTTGGTTCTAAGTTACAAAGATTGGGTTGTCTCTAAATAAGCATTGTGTTTCAGCTCACAAATAATATTCAGAGCATTTGTTCATACTGTAAGTACTGGATGGAGGGCACATTTATAAATGATGTGATCATTCTAATAATTTTAGGCTGGACAATTACCCAGATATTAATTACTAGTTTACTTACCCCCAAATCCAGAGTAACTACGGGAGCACGTAAGAGACTTTACGTAAGTGCCCTTGTAGTTACTGCACCATCTAGTGAAAACCTATGGGAAATTCATATTGGAATCCAGATTAAGTTGTTCTTACATTGGAGCAAGGACTCCCCAAAGTTACTCTGGATTTTGCCCTCAGAAAAATACTGCAAGCTGGGTTGATACTAAAAAGCAAGGAGCTCTGAATTTAAGTCCTGTGGTGACCCACCCATGGCATATACCCTAACCCTCATGTTATCATGTGTTCCTAACAGTGCAAACATAGAGCCAGTTCTTTAAATCATTTTAATTTACCTTTTGCACCAGGCATCTTTTAAGAGATGTTCAGTTACAACAAATATTATCTTCCTACTCCTGTTTATGCTGTCAACGATGGCTTCAAATTCAGATACACCAGCTTCAAAATCACGCTCTTCTAAACAAAACTTAATTACTGGTTCATTATTTTCTTCTAGCGGAATAAAGTTCTTCGTCACCCAATTCTTGTCCTTTACAGCATGGATGATGTAGGCATCGTAATCAAACTGCTGCTGCAACCTGTCTAGTTCTTTAAAACCAAGGACTCTGTTTATAGAAACACTCCAGAAGAATTTTATTCTCCATCCTTCAAAGTGGAGGAATAGAACTAAAGTGATAAAGAGGAGTGTCACAGTGGTAGTCACAATGTACACCACTTTAAATGGAGCATTATCACATGCCGAGGTATCAAAATGTACAACTAAATCACCATGGGATTTAAGTGGTGTGTTACATAGATAATCTTTTTCGTCTGGCATAGCTGTTTTGCTCTTATTAAGCCAGTCAACAAACCAAGCTATACTGTCACAAGTGCAGTCAAAAGAATTGAACCCCAAAAATAGTTCTTTCAAGTTTTTGAAAAGTTTACCAAACACTTTTTCTTCTATTGCGGTGATGAGGTTCCTCTGGAGAGACAGTGAATTGAGAGAGGTCAGGTCATCAAAGACAAATTCAGGGAACAAATTCAAGTTATTGGATCCCAAGTTCAAGATTCTTAATTGAGATAACCCATGAAAAGCCTGATCAGGAATCTCATCAAAGCCATTTGATTCTAAATTCAGAATATACAGTCTTGGAAGGTCCTTTAAGAAAAGGAGAGGACCCCCAGGGTTGGCATGCTTCCATAATCGGCCAAGATTATTATGCTGCATTTCCAAAATTTCAAGTTTGTGGAGTCCATTAAGTAGGTCATCATATATGTTCACAATGTTGTTGTTGCTGATATCCAAAAATGTCAAATTTTTTAACATATGGAATGGCGAGGGAGAGATGGCAAGATTGGTGCAGAATATTCTCCTCAACATCAGCTTGCTAACACTTGGAATAAAAATGAATGAATCACTGCTCAAAGATAGCTGGCTGTTGAAAGAAAGGTAAAGAGTCTCAATATTACTGAGTCCTTTAAATTCCTGGCCTGTGAGTGTACTCTTAAAACGGTTGAAGCCTAAATCCAGAGTTTTTAGTTCCCTTAACCAAGAAAAAGCTCCAGCGTCAATAAAAGTAGTTTTAGTATTTGTTAGGTTGAGAAACTGCAAAGGAGAATTAGCAAGAGATGAAAACGTTTTATTTGTTATTATTCCTGAAGTTATGGTGCAACTGCTTAAACTCAAAATTTTCAAACTGTCTAAACCTGTAAAGGTATTAGAAGCAATCTCAGGAAAGCTATTATCGTCCATAATAAGAACCTTCAAGCGTTTTAAAAACTGAAAAGCAAGATCAGAAACTTTTTTGATACCAGAATTTTTCATATTCAGGTAACTCACATTGTACAATCCACTGAAGGAATGAGAAAACAGATGTGTGATCTTATTATTCTCAAGATTTAAACTCTCCAAATTTGGAAACCAGGCAAAAGAGTCGTTTTCAATCACAGACAAACCGTTATTAGAAAGGTCTAAAAAGGCAAGTTTTGTGTTATTCATTCCACTAAAGGTTGACTTGGAAATCTGGGACAGTTGCACCTCGTTCAGAGAGAGATTCCAAATACTTGTGCCAGATAATTCTAAACAAAGTTTCTTTGTGTTGTCGGGTCCCAGCTGAACTTTGTCCATGACGAGGCTATGCAGAGCTCCAATAACACGGAAGCAGCCTGGGTGAATCTAGAAAGAAAGAAACTATATGAAGCTGCCTTCGACAATATAGGAGAATTGGTCCACCTCAAGCCAATTGTCAATACTCTGAATTGTTAAGGAGAAGCTAACCTCGTTGGGAAGCCTACATGTCCTATTGTTACAGATGCATCAGCACTGTGATCAGTAAGCCCTGATGTCTGCAGCTGCATGTACAACCCACAATCTCACACCTCATTATCAAGAGAGCACAATGTCCTGGGCTGTAACAAACAGAATGAATTTCAACAGGGAGAAGGTTCTGCACTTAGGCAATAAAAACCAAAAACACAGGTATAAAATGGGGGATACTTGGCTTGGCAGCACAACATGTGAGCGGGATCTTGGAGTCGCCGTGAATCACAAGCTGAACATGAGTCAGCAGTGTGATGTGTCTGCAAAGAAGGCAAATGCCGTTTTAGGTTGCATTAAGAGGACTGTAGCTTCCAAGTCACGAGAAGTTATAGTTCCCCTTTATTCTGCATTGGTCAGACCTCACCTTGAGTACTGTGTTCAGTTCTGGGCACCTCACTTGAAGAAAGATGCAGCCAAGCTGGAGCAAGTCCAGAGGAGAGCGACAAGAATGATCAGTGGGATGGAAGGGAAGCCCTACGAGGAAAGGTTGGGGGAACTTGGGATGTTCAGCCTGGAGGAGGCTGAGGGGAGACATGATTGCCCTCTTCAGATACCTGAAGGGCTGTCATAGGGAGGAAGGGGCCAATTTGTTCATAGCTGCTTCTGAAAGCAGAACTAGAACCAATGGGTACAAACTGCAAGAAAGGAGATTCCGGCTGGAAATCCGGAAAAAATTGCTGACGGTGAAGGCGGTTCGGTAGTGGAACAGATTGCCAAGGGAGGTAGTGGACTCTCCCTCACTGGGGATCTTCAAGCAGAGGCTCGATGAGCACCTGTTGGAGATGCTCTAGGGGAAATTCCTGCTGCAGGCAGGGGGTTGGACTAGATGACCTACTAGGTCCCTTCCAACTCTAGGATTCTATGATTCTATGTTCAGCAGTTACATTATCATTAATTGCTAGTGCAACACTGAAACCTAGAAATTGGAAAATAAATGAAAACAAAGTTCCCAGTGCATTGAAGTCTACACCTCCCAAATAAATTATGAACAAAGTGAGAAGGGGGAAATGAGGAGAGAGAAAACCGCAATTAGTAGTCCAAGAACAAGTGCCATAAATAAATTATTGTAGCGAAGAGCACAATATTAACTATGGGCACAATCCAGAGTAACTACGGGGAGTCCTTGCTCCGATGTAAGAACAATTTGCTCTGGATTGCAATGTGAATTTCCCATAGGTGCAGTAACTACGGGTATATGTGATGTCTCTTATGTGCTCCAGTAGTTACTCTGGATTGTAGGGTATGTCTACTTAAAAGTAAGCCCCATTGTGTTCAATGGGTCTTACTCCCAGGAAAGGATCTTTAGGATTGCATCCTAACTCTTTGTAAAGTTCTTGTCTCTGAAAAAGACATTTTCATTGAAATGGATGTGATAGTTATGGATAGCCTCCACTGGCAGGCAACAGGTGATATCAACTCTATATTATGTGAAAGGCTTTTGAATTTTATGCACACCAATAAATCATATTTTGCCTCTCTGCTTTTTTCCCCTTTTCTTTTTCCTTAAGAAAATTCAATCAGAAGAATTTTAAAATAATAAAAAGTCAATATTCTGACTTGCTACAGTTCTGATATTTAGCAAACCTAAATATCTGTTTATCAAGACTACAAGCGTAGGCAGATTTTTACCTCTGTTATGGGGTTTGATGACAAGTCCAGTGTTTTTAATGAAGAATTACTAAGAAAATACAGATCTTCTTTCTTTAATTCAGCAATTTTATTCTTTGACATTAAAAGTTCCTGAAGGTTCTCCAACTGTTGCTGAGAACCTAGTTTCATAGAGTTGAGGTGATTAGACGAGATATCCAATATCTTCAAATTCTGAAGTAGGAAAGAAAACAATTGCAGGTTAAGATTTTGTAATGGCTGGCAACACTTTTCGACTTAATTTTAAACTGGTTCAAATGTTCCTAATTCATGGGATAGAATATGGAAGATTATTATTATTATTATTATATATATATATATATATATATATATATATATATATATATATATATATATATATATATATATATAAATAAAATTTATTTATTTATTTATTTATTATTTTTTATATATATAAAAAAGAGAGAAAGTCACTGACTCACTCATTCATCAACACCCTGCCAAAACCGCTGGGCCTAGAAGCGTGAAATCTGGGGTGGGTGTTCTTTCCGTGACTAAGGGGTGCACTAAGAACCAGTTTTTGGAAATTCCAACCAGAAGGGGGTGAAATGGGGCATAACGCGTTCTCCTCCCTATACTTTGCATTGACTGAGGGATGCTCTGCCCCAACCCCCGGACCTAGAAGCATGAAATTTGGGGAGGGTGATCCTTATGTCACATAAACACCCACCAAGTACCAATGTGGAGAAATTTAACCCTTAAGGGGCTTAAAAGGGGTGCAACGTGTTTTTTCCAATACTTAACGTGGAAGACAAACCAACATCCAGCCAATTTGGTGCTCAGTGTCCGGTGCAATGGGAGGGATTTTGTTTGGAGGGAGGGGTTGCACTGGGGAGGACACTGTGCATGAGGAGATGATGCGCATGGGGGTTGATGCACATGGGGGAATGAACCTGGGGAATGTTGCGCATGGGGGATGTTGCACATGGGTGGATGATGAGCATGGGGGTTGATGCGCAGTGGGGGATGGCATACGGGGAAATTTTACTCCTGCAATGCAGGTACACTTTTTGCTAATATCTACATAAAAGCCTTGATCTACATAAAAGCCTTGATCCATGTCAATCAAGCAGGCTAAGGATTCTATTCCATGAGTCTCTGTGGCAGAGAAGGCTGATAATAAGAACTAACAACATTACATTCACATTTCAGCTATTTTATAACTGACAGATCATAGGTCAGGCTGAGACTAGGCTAGAGGTGCAGTTGCAGAGAGCCACTGAGAAGAGGCAAAAGGGCAGTTGAGATCATGGAAAGAGGGGTGGTATTTTACTGATGAATGATATTTTATACCTGCACAAGCAATAGTTGCAGGTTGTTACAAGTATTTCTATACTACTTTTCAACAAAATACTTACAAATCAGCTTGCAAAGAAATAAATTTATTGTCATGCCCCTCGCTGTCTCCCCCAATGGACACCTCAATCTCGGACTGGTCATCTCTCCCTTCGGCCATCCTGTTGCTGGATTGAACTTCCCCCAGACTGACTACGCCACACAGGTACATAGAACTCGTCAACAGGGATAGTTTTATCAGAAACTTCACAGACGAAACATAGGGTGGTGGGAGGACGGACTTGGGTCTTACAGACAGCCTTGGGGAAGAAAGTTACAGGAGAAGGGGGGGGGGACAATTTTACACCTGGTTCGTTTCAGCCTCCCCGGTTTACGACAACTGCCTCCCTCTTGTTCAAAGTCCTTTTAATACAGCCTTCCTCTCTTTCTTTCTTGCAGGTCTTCGTCTCCAGGGTCACCTCAGGTAAGTATCCGCTTCAACAGATCAGAACCTTTAATAACAGGTAAGTCCAACTCGCAAGCAATAAGCTTTTTAACCAACTGTTCTTTCTCTCTTTTTCAGGTGAACACTAAGGCCTGCTGCTGGACAGCGCCAGCGCTGGATGACTCTCCTCTCTCCCTTCTCACTCCAGCCCTCCTCTCGCCCTCCTGCCTCCTCTCCTTATATACAGCGCCCACTCCCCCTCCCTCTCCTACTCTCTTGGGGCCTTCTTAGTGGTCCAACGGAGCGGGAGACACCTGGATTGGGCCTAGCAGATATGGGGCATCCTGGGTAAACCCCAGTGCGCCCTGCGCAGTAGAGCCAGAGGAGGTCCCACCAGGAGTCCGACCAATAGACTCAATCTGCCTCCGTTGATTCTAGAACCTTGTCCCATGGTGGCCTGGGTCGGATCTGCACTCCTGCCATCCCATCCTCGGGGGTAGGCTCGGCACCACCACATTTATCCACTCCAGTTATGCATAACTGTGGTATCATTCCTTTTAGCAGCAAAATCAGTGTTATGTGCCCAATCCCTATGCCTGTCTACTATGCTAGTCCCAGTAAAGTCCATGGAGATTACTCCCAGGAAAGTATGGATAGGATTGAAGCCTATGCCACAGGGCTTGTGCTACTGTGCCATGGAGGGTGAAAGCAAAATGGATACACCCCCAAAAGATTTTTGCACTTTTGAGGGAATCCCAAGTATGTAGAAGCAGCTTTCTTTTCAAATTAATCAGCTCAGAAGGTGTGGAAAGATTGAAATTAGTACGAATACAAGATGCGTTATTAGCAATGGATAAAATTTCATCTCAGTGACATGTGAAATGGATGTCATAAAGACCTGTTCCTGGTAAAACTGTCCCTTTCAGCACAGTTTTATTACTGCTGAATCCAGCAATAGCATCAGCCACCCTCACCCACAAAAATGACAAGTGAAAGCTATTATCTTACAGTCAGTTTCTTGAAAGGCTCATTCTCAATTATTATTATGTTGAATCCCAAGTTAAGCTCCTGCAGATGGGTACAATAAGCAAAAACGTCATGAAGAACATGTAGCTGATTATGCGGGAGTTTCAGCACTTCCAGCAAGCGCAAAATCTGGCACAGTTCTGGCTGGAGTTTTGCGATGTTGTTGGATCCGGCATCCAAGTACACAAGCTTTTCATACTTTGTTAGGTTTGTAGGCGGCAATGTTTTCAGCTGATTATGAGAAATATCCAGTGCCGTTACGTTAACTGGAAGATCGGAAGGAATTTGCATCAACTTCAAGTGACTGCAGTCTGCCAACTTGTTTGTGATTTTGCAGGTATTCCTGGCCAATCCAGAATGAATCCAGAAGATCAAAAGGATGAAATGTAGGGTCATCTGGAAAACCCTAAGATTCCTCATTTTCCTAAAAAATAAAAAGGAACGTATTTAATGTGTGCTTTTCAAAAAATATAAATTGAGAAAATATGATTTATGGATAGTAACAGGGGCCATCCTTGACCTGATCTTAACAAAGATGCAGCCAAACTGGAGCAAGTACAGAGGAGAGCGACAAGAATGATCAGTGGGATGGAAGGGAAGCCCTACAAGGAAAGGTTGGGGGAACTTGGGATGTTCAGCCTGGAGAAGAGGAGGCTGAGAGGAGACATGATTGCCCTCTTTAGATACCTGAAGGGCTGTCATAGGGAGGAAGGGGCTCGTTTGTTCATAGCTGCTTCTGAAAGCAGAACTAGAACCAGTGGGTACAAACTGCAAGAGAGGAGGTTCCGGTTGGATATCCAGAAAAAATTCCTGATGGTTCAGGCGGTTCGGCAGTGGAACAGACTGCCAAGGGAGGGGGTGGACTCTCCCTCACTGGGGGTCTTCAAGCAGAGGCTTGACGAGCACCTATCGGGGATGATGTAGGAGGATTTCCTGCTGCAGGCAGGGGGTTGGACTAGATGACCTACTAGGTCCCTTTCAACTCTAGGATTCTATGATTCTATGATTCTACCATGGGCAAAATTCTGATTCTTGGTCCCAGCTGAACCAGAGTGTTTGCCTAGCTTTGCTTTCTCACTCACCACAAAATTGAGATTAACAGGACAATCCAGAGCAACTAATCTGTCCACATAAGAGCCCTTAGGTTGCCCTATCTAACACTAGGTTGGAGCAACTGCAAGATGCTCCAGCCCAGTTACTCTGGAAGAGGCTTAGGGCAGAGCAAGGCAAGATAGGGTGCCCTAAGAGAGGTGGACCTGCTCTGCCCTAACTGGGGCAGCCTAAGCAGCTCAGGAGAGGCAAGTTGAGGGCATGTTTAGCATTGCCTAGGGCAGAACAGTTACTCTGTATCCAGAGCCTGTTTCCAAGGCAGAAATGCCCTCTTCCAGCCCTCAGAGTTATACCACCTCAGGAACAGGTATAGTAATGAGTAGACCCATAGGGGTCCATGATAAGGCCCGAGTAAGAATGGCAGTGTTGACCAAAAATCTGAGTTCTTGGTGCAACCCCTGCCCCTCAACCTCAGGATATGGAACAAACTACGGATGCCCACAAACCTCAGGATACAGCAGGCCACTCCAAGAAGCCCCTTGTATTCACTGTAGAATGTACTGGCATCTCATCAGGGACTCCTTATAAGGCAGGCACCCAGTGGCGTCACCAGACTGGTGCGGCTGGTGTGGGACGCATTGGGTGATGCACTCCGTATCGGGTGATGTGCCAGAGGAGTTTGACTGTCCTTTGGCAGGCCCCGGGCGTCAGCACCCCCATTCAGGCCTGCTCCAAGGCGGAGCAGCAGCCAGAAGCTGACACTTGTCTGAGGAGCTGGCCTGAACGGCCATCTGAGGTGCACTGCGCAGAAACACACTGAGCATGCCGAACAGCTTCAGAGGAGACTTCCTTAGAGCAGAGAAAGTCCGCGCCTCTGCACAGCCATTCGGCCTCACTCAGGAGGCGGAGCGGCAGCCGAATGGCTTCAGAAAGAGTACTGCACAGGCACCAACTCTGACGACAGCACAGTCTCCCCCGAAGCCAAAAGGCTTCAGAAAAGTACTGCGCAGGTGTCAGAGATGGTGCCTGCGCAGTACTCTTTCTGAAGCCAGTTGGCTTCAGAAACAACTGCGCAGGCGCCAACTTTGGTGACTGCGCAGTCCAGGTAGGGGGGGGGGGGCGCGCATCCCAGGGATGACGCACAGACTTCCGCACCAGGTGATGTGCAGAGTCATGTCACCACTGTAGGCACCACAGCTGTTCCTTGTTCAGTGTGATCTGAGGGGTGTCTCCTCAGGAGCAAGTCTTCCCCTTGTGTCAATTACTTAGCATGCTCTGGAGCAGTTAGGGCAGCCCAGGCTTCCTGACTCTCTGGATTCAGCATAACTTTCTGCTCTGGATACAGAATAGTTAGGAGAGTGCAGTTAGGTCAGAGCAGGCTGAATTTGCTCTGGATTGTGTCCTAAGGCATGCTGTAGCTAGGGAGGTCTTTCCATAACTAGTATATAAGCCTTCCGGTAGCATTTTATTCTGACCTACTTCTTCTCAAGCTGCTTCTCAATACTTAACAGGACACAAAACCTCACGAGAGCAGTGGTTTTCAAGTCCAGGACCCCTTCTGAAAATGACAATCTGTCTGGGACCCAACAGAAGTTATATCATCAAGCTGGAAATGATATCATGGCCTGAAGTGCCATAAATGTGATGCCAGAGTCTTCTTGGAAGTAAGTCCTATTGTGTTCAATGAGACTCCCAGGAAAGTATGAATTGCAGCTGGAGTGCCCCATTCCAAGATGTTAGCACCCAGCTTTCTGTGACCCCCCTGGAATGAAGTCATGCCGGCCCACCCATCCCCAAGTGTTTCTGACCCCCACTTTGGGAACCACTGCTTTAGAGTCACTTGGGAAAGTAAGTATGGAAACCAATCTGAAGTTGTGAATCAGGGGTATCTTCAGGCAGCACATACTAAAAAAGGGAAAATAGTCATTTTTCTAGCAAACCCATTCTGATGGGGAGGGGGGTGGAAAGATATGCCACACTGCCACTTACAAACTTCCTCTCAGTTCTGGATGGCATACAACTTCTAGTCAGTGTTGTAAAGCAGCTGGATTGGGGAGAAAGAGGACACCATCTGGGTAGGGGAAGGTCAATGGGAAGGCAAGGTGGGCAGAAGCCAACATAATAAGCAGACAATAGGTTAAATAGGTTAATTTTGTACATATTAACTTTGTTCCAATACAGTGTAACACGAACTACAGATTTCCACTGATACAGTGATTGAACCACAAGAGTTCACACCGATATCCGCATAACCAGTGGTGGTCTTCAGGGGGTGGTCTTCAGGGGGTTCTGACAGGTTCGATAGAACCCTTTCCTAATGAGTGCCTGATTCTGAGAACTGGTTACTAATGAAACATAGAACCTGTTGTTAATTTAGGTTATTAGGACATAGAATCTGTTGTTAATTTATTTGAATCTCACCACTGCGCATAACCATATACACTACTACTAAGGATATCTAACTACAAAGTCTACTTTATACTTCCTTGTTAGAGTGTTTTCTTTTCCTGCCACTTACTACACACCACCTAAAGATGAGGCTTGTTTCATCCCAGCTTCTTGGTAGTGGCATGCTCTAGTTTAAGACAAACATAAAAAATGGATGAAAACAATCCCAAACAAGCAGATGGTATATTGGAGTGCTTACTCAGAAGTGAATCCCACAGCGTTTCTAAGACTTGATCCTACGGAACAAATACATTTGCATAGGATTGTATCCTTAATGTAACGCAAGCATTATCCCTGAGAAAACCCTTGTTAAAGATGATCCCTGAACATTATATGCCCCTATACATTTTTTCAGAGGAGAGGTGAGAAGGAACACAGAGTCCCAGGTGAGTGGAGGAGGGGGGCTGCTTAGCTGAGTGCTTAATTGCTGCTAGCTGTTCATTGGCTGGTTGCCTGGCGGGAGGAGCTTTCAAGGGCTTTATTAGGACCTGAGGCGCGATCCTGTGGACTGGAGCCTGTGAGCAAGGAGGACTTGTGAAGTTGACAGGATATGGAAGGGAAGGGCGCAGTTGTTGTGACATGCACCACGTGTGCCATGTTTGTCTTCTTGCCCAAGGACCCCAGGGATTATCGATGCTGCAAGTGCAAACTGGTTGCACTGTTGGAGGAGAAGGTGGCAGCATTGGAGGGTGAAGTTTCCACCCTTCGTCAAATTAAGGCATCTGAGGAGTTCCTTGATACAACACACACGGAACTTCTCCAGAGGGATGACACCAGTGGGGACCCCAGCAATGATGTCTCTTCATGGAGACATGTGACAGTCAGGAGAAAAAGGGGCAGGAGTAGTCGAGAACCACTGGAGCTATACAACCGTTTTCAGAGTCTCTCAGATTCCACCATGCTGGCAGAAGTTCCTCTTGCTAGCACACCTACACCGGATCCTGGCATTGCCCATACTGGCATGCCTACAGATCCCCCTCATAGACAGCAGCCACAACCAGTTAGTGTGGGGGAAGCTAGACACAGAAGGAGAACACGGAGGAGGGTGGTGGTGATTGGAGATTCTCTCCTGAGGGGCATGGAAGCTGTATGCCGACCAGACCCGTTTTCCCGTGAGGTGTGCTGCCTCCCTGGTGCTAGGATACGGGATATCACGGAGAGGCTACCGAGGATGATCACACCTGCTGATCGTCACCCATTCTTACTCATCCACGTAGGAACAAACGATACTGCTCGGGAAACTTTCCAAAAGATAGTTGGGGATTATGAAGCTCTGGGGAGGAAGATTAAGGACCTGGGGGATACCCAGGTGGTATTCTCATCCATCCTCCCAGTAATTGGCAAAGGTCCTCAGAGAGATAGCAAGATTTTTCAGGTCAATAGCTGGCTCCGAAAATGGTGTCATCGGGAAGGATTTGAATTCTGGGATCACAGGATGAATTTCCTTGAGGAAGGACTCCTAGCAAAGAATGGACTACATCTTACGGGTTGGGGGAAGAGTGTCTTCTGACAGGAGATGGCCAACCTTATCAGGAGGGCTTTAAACTAAATAAGAAGGGGGTGGGTTACGTCCAAAGGGAACCTAGGAATAAGGAAAATGCTCTGGATGGAAATTGCCAGGGCACAGCTGTAACTCAAAAATCTTTAGAGGGGCCTGGCCTTACAAAAAAGGAGGGAAATGCATTGAGTTGCAACCTCCAGGGCTTAAGTTGCATTTACACAAATGCACAGAGCAAGATGAGCTGGAGCTTTTAGCAAGTGAAGGGAAATTTGATTTGATAGGAATAACTGAAACTTGGTGGGATGACTCTCATGACTGGAACACACAACTGGAAGGCTATCAGCTGTTCTGGAGTAACAGAAGTGGCAAAAGGGGAGGTAGAGTAGCATTATACGTCAAGAACATATATACTTGCTCTGAAATCCAGGAGAGTGGTCCGGATATCCCTGTGGAGTGTGTTTGGGTAAAAGTAAGGGGGGGAAACAAGAAACAAAACATTGTGGTGGGCGTCTACTATAGACCGCCAGGCCAAGGAGAAGGAGTAGACAATGTCTTCTTGGAGCAACTGGCAGGCATTGCAAGGAAATATGAGGTAGTAATAATGGGGGACTTTAACTACCCAGACATTTGCTGGGAGACAAACTCAGCCGAACATGGAAGCTCCAGTAGATTCCTGATGGGCCTGGAAGATAACTTCATGGTCCAGAAAGTGGAGGAAACGACAAGGGGAGGGGCCATCCTTGACCTGATCTTAACAAATCGTGAAGAACTGGTTGATCAGGTCAACATAGTGGGAACTTTAGGGGAAAGTGATCATGAGCTGCTGGAATTTAGAATAATGTGGGAAATAAAAAGAGTGCAGAGTTAAACTTACATGTTGGATTTCAGGAAAGCTGATTTCAACAGGCTTAGAGGAGTCATAGGTGGGATCCCATGGGTTGATGATCTAATGGGGAAAGGGGCCCAAGATGGGTGGGAGCTCCTTAAGAGGCAGCTTCTACAAGCACAGTCAGAAACAATTCCAATAAAAAAGAAAGGGGGGAAAATGCTGAAAAAACCAGGTTGGCTCCACAGGCAACTTGGGGATCAGCTGAAGTTAAAGAAAGAGAAGTATAGGGAGTGGAAGACTGGAAAGATCACCAGAGAGGAGTACAGGCAGGTAGCCCGGTCCTGTAGGGAGGGGGTCAGGGATGCTAAAGCTCAGTATGAGCTGAGGCTGGCCAGGGGAGTCAAGGATGACAAAAAGAGCTTCTTTAGGTATGCCCAAAGGAACAGGAGGAGAGACAAGGGGGTGGGGCTGCTCTTGGACAAGGATGGACAACAGGTGTCTGGAAACCAGCAGAAGGCGGAGCTGCTCAACTCCTACTTTGCATCCGTCTATTCACAGAAGGAGGGCTGTGCAAATGGGGGTGCGGGATCATTGACTGATTCAGGGATGTGTTTACATCCCCTAAGAGGTAATGAAAACATGGATGGTGCAGAAGAGCAGATTAAGATTGACAGAGAACTGGTTCGAAACCACTTAACTGGTCTAAATGAATTCAAGTCATTTGGACCGGATGAGCTGCATCCTCGAGTTCTTAAGGAACTTGCAGATGTCCTTGCAGAGCCTCTGTTGATCATCTTTGAGAAATCCCTGAGGAGTTGAGAAGTGCCACTGGACTGGAAGAGGGCAAATGTAGTCCCAATTTTTAAGAAGGGGAAAAAAGAAGACCCGGGAAATTATAGACCAGTCAGTTTGACTTCAATCCCGGGCAAGATATTAGAGCAAATCATAAAACACACAATTTGTGCACATCTAGACAAGTACTCGGTGATCAAAACAATCCAGCATGGATTTACCAAGAATAAATCTTGCCAGACAAATCTGATCTCCTTTTTTGATCAGGTTACAAGCTTACTGGACAGTGGCAATGCTGTGGATGTCATTTATCTTGACTTCAGCAAAGCATTTGACAAAGTCCCACATGACATTTTAATTAGGAAGTTGGAAAAATATGGGCTAGACAGGGCAATTGTTAGGTGGATCTGCAACTGGCTCGATGGCCGCACTCAAAGGGTTTTAGTAAATGGTTCTGTGTCAACCTGGAGGTCAGTTTCTAGTGGGGTACCCCAAGGCTCTGTCTTGGGACCGGTTCTCTTTAACATTTTCATCAATGACTTGGAGGAAGGGATACGGGGGAGCCTGATCAAATTTGCAGATGACACTAAACTGGGAGGAGTAGCAAACACATCAGAAGATAGGAGAAACCTCCAGGAGGATCTGGATAAACTGGAATCCTGGGCTGTAACAAACAGAATGAATTTCAACAGGGAGAAGGTTCTGCACTTAGGCAATAAAAACCAAAAACATAGGTATAAAATGGGGGATACTTGGCTTGGCAGCACAACATGTGAGCGGGATCTTGGAGTAGCCGTGGATCACAAGCTGAACATGAGTCAGCAGTGTGATGTGTCTGCAAAGAAGGCAAATGCCATTTTAGGCTGCATTAAGAGGACTGTAGCTTCCAAGTCACGAGAAGTTATAGTTCCTCTTTATTCTGCATTGGTCAGACCTCACCTTGAGTACTGTGTTCAGTTCTGGGCACCTCACTTGAAGAAAGATGCAGCCAAACTGGAGCAAGTCCAGAGGAGAGTAACAAGAATGATCAGTGGGATGGAAGGGAAGCCCTACGAGGAAAGGTTGGGGGAACTTGGGATGTTCAGCCTGGAGAAGAGAAGGCTGAGGGGAGACATGATTGCCCTCTTCAGATACCTGAAGGGCTGTCATAGGGAGGAAGGGGCCAATTTGTTCATAGCTGCTTCTGAAAGCAGAACTAGAACCAATGGGTACAAACTGCAAGAAAGGAGATTCCGGCTGGAAATCCGGAAAAAATTGCTGATGGTGAAGGCGGTTCGGCAGTGGAACAGATTGCCAAGGGAGGTAGTGGACTCTCCCTCACTGGGGATCTTCAAGCAGAGGCTCGATGAGCACCTGTTGGAGATGCTCTAGGGGGAATTCCTGCTGCAGGCAGGGGGTTGGACTAGATGACCTACTAGGTCCCTTCCAACTCTAGGATTCTATGATTCTATACGAATTTTTCAGTTTGCTTCCAACTGAGCCTCATGCTTCTCAGCTAGGTTTCTATGAAAAAAGTTGCCAAGACATCATCTGAGCACTCCAGCTAATTACATCCTCATCATCAGTACCAGTGGTGGGCAGATGCCTACTTGGGCCTACTCGCCCGAACCAGATCTTCTTAATTGGCCGCCGCTGGTGAGCCGGTAGGGCAGCGGGTGCCGAGAACCGCTGTGACCGGTTCGCACAGGGCGGCTGCCATCTCCTGAAGCCAAGCTGGCCGGCCCGGGGGGGGGGGGCTCCAAGGCCCAAGCACAGCTCTTCCACGTGGCTCCTGCCTTCCCCTTCCTCAGAGCCCCATCCTAAGACTGCAGCCTCAGAACATCATCCTGAGCAGGTCTACTCAGAAGTAAGTCCCAGGCCAGTGTGGAGAGGACTGCAGCCTCAGAGCCCCATCCTAAGCAGGTCTACTCAGAAGTAAGTCCCATGAGAGTCAATGGGACTTACTCCCAGGCCAGTGTGGAGAGGACTGCAGCCTCAGAGCCCCATCCTATGCATGGGACTTACTCAGAAGTCAATCAATGGGACTTACTCCCAGGCCAGTGTGGAGAGGACTGCAGCTTCAGAGCCCCATCCTAAGCAGGTCTCCTCAGAAGTAAGTCCCAGTATAGTCAATGGGTCTTACTCCCAGGAATGTGTGGAGAGGATTGCAGCCTCAGAGCCCATCCTATGCAGGTCTACTCAGAAGTAATTTTATTTTTTTAATTTCTTTTAATTTTTAAATTAAAAACCTCCCCGCCCCGCCCCTGCCCACTTCCAGAGAACCTGTTCTAGGGCAGGCCCTGCTGATGATGTTGCCCTGCTGTAAGAGAATTCCTGCCATTCCTCTTCCCCCCAACCACATATCTGCTTCTTTCCCACAAGAAGGGTCACTGACTTTCCTGGAGAAGGGTCTAAATACCAAAGGTTTTTTTTATTTTTTTCATGAAAAGGGATATCTGTGTAAAGTGCCTCCCCCCTGTCTTCAGAACAAATAATATATACCCTATCTACAGAAATGTTGATTATTTGGATTCCATATTGATCTAGCTCAGGGGGTGTCCAAAGTCTTGACACTGTGTCGGATGCTGGAAAAATTATTTACATTTCAAATTTGAAAACATTTACATAAATATATATATGTGTGTGTTAGAAACAGATCCAGTGGACTACTAGGCTTGCCTGAGGGTGAGAGAGGGAAAATGCTTGCTGCAGGCTGTATTGAGACTCCCTACAGGCCACATTTGGCCCCTGGACACTCCTGATCTAGCTATGGCACCCTGTTGGTTGCTTGGACTAGATCATGACTAAGATAAGGACTAAGGGTGAAATCCAGAGTAACTACGGAGAGTCCTTGCTCCGGAGTAAGAACAAGTTACTCTGGATTGCGAAATGAATTTCCCATAGGTTTTTACTGGGTGGTGCAGTAACTACGGGTGCACATAATGTCTCTTACGTGCTCCCATAGTTACTCTGGATTGTGCTCCTCGATACGCACAGGACTAGATCAGCCTGTATGCCCTTTATGACTTGCAGGTGCTGGATTCATGAAATCAGTGTGCCTACCTGAAAAAACAAAACAAAAAAACTCACAACTTCTACATGAAAATGCCTTTTTTGTTCCTCTTTTTGTTTTGCCACAGGATCCAAAGTTCTGCAATTTAAAGAGGGCGAAAGTGGGGTGATGCAACTCAACCGGTCTGGAGGGCACCTCACTACCGCCGTATTTTGGTCATGAAAGTGCATCTGCCCAGTTGTCCTGCTTAAAGGATGTCTCGGGGGGGTGGGGCAGGCCAGAAGATTTTTAAAGCACCTTAACTTCATGCTATTCTCTTGATCTAAATCTGTCCTATCTGGTTTGATTCTGTGATATTAACCTGACCACATATCTAGCACATAAATAGGCACATCACTGTCAACACTAGAGGTGCCTAAACTTTAGGGCTCTTCGCCTTTTAACAACTGTGGGTAGAGAATTACAAACAGATGCTGCTTCTCATCTCCGCATGGCACCTTCCTGTAACAATTCAAAACAATTCCAGTGCAAGCTGGAGCCTACAACTCCTTTTTGGTTGCTGCTCAGCCAAATCCAACATGCAGAAAAAGCCTGAATAAAGTGCTTGTACCTTCCGGACTCAATCTTTTCCAAATCGACTGTACATCCAGCCCAATTCTAGGCATGTTTATTCAGGAGTAAGCCCCTTCACTGACGCTAACAGGAGCCCAGAACTCCCCCTTCTTGGGCTTATTCCAAAAATGATGATCCTCTCTCCCTCTGGGCAATCCTACACTTGCTCAGAAGCAGGTCCCATTCAGTTCAAAGGAGCTTACTTCCAGGTGGGAGTGTATAGGATTGCAGCCTAAGAGCCCAATCCTAGCCAAACTTTCCTGGGAGTAAGTCTAATGGAACATAGGATGGGTCTTGTATCCTGGGGAAAAAAATCTTCCTTGTCCTCCTTTACCTTGTGAACAGGCAGCATGTAGAATTCTTGTAATTAACAAATTATATGTAATTTAATATACAATAAATTATATTTCAGTTTTAAATTTAATAATAAGCAACAGTGTTTAACCACATTCATTTCCCTTGGGTGTCCCACATTTTGGGGGGAGAGGTCCTCCTTTTATGATAATGACATTTGGTCATCCTGCTTACTAACTAATGTAATCTGGGAGTAACTTTCCTTGCAGTCAATATAATCGGGCTGGAAGGATAGAGCATATTCAAAGCCCCGAGATCTCTCTCTCTCTCCCTGTGTGTGTAAACACATGTATCCAAAAAAACTGGAACAGTCCCAATTGGGGGGATTTTGTTCCCATACTGGCAAGTGTGACTGAAGTTCCTGTTCTGATTTTGTGGAAGAGAATTATGGCAACCTTGTGTGTGTGTGTGTGTGTGTGAGCAAACTTAAGATCAGAAGGTAAAATTCAAACAAAGAAATTATTTATAGACAATTCTCATGAAATGCAAGAGAGGACAGCAAAAAACCAGCAACTTTTGAAATCTGATCACCTCCCCAATCCGCAGAAAACATACTCTTAGGATACTTACTCTGATTTTGCAGCTGACTCCTTCCCCTTCAAGGAAGAACAGCTGCAGAGAATCACCCTGCAGGAACTCTGCCTCTTGGCAGACTGCCTGCTTCATGCCCTTCAAGCCAAGATGCCCCAGATCTGTAGAGCACGGCACCTCCCAGGAAAACTGGAGGCAATGGAGTCACTGGGCTCACTCCTCCCTTTCAGAAAGGAGGGCTGTAAGGGAAATCTAGCAGTCAGGATTACTTCCTCCTTTGGAACCCAGTGAAGGCTTCCTACCCAGAGGAGACAGCAAAATGCAAAGGATTTTTTTAATGAAGTCTAGAAATATTCACATATTTGATCATAGCTCCCCTTTTTCCAGGACATATCCTATTTTTAGCCTTGTGTCCTGGAGAAAAACCTTCACTGTCCTCCTTTTCCTTGTGAGCAGTCAGAATACAGCTTGTAATTAATAAGTAATAAATTATATGTCACAGTTTTAAATTTAATAACAAGGATTAAAGTGTTTAGATTAACCACATGAAAGCAGTTTTTATATTGTCAGGCATTTATTTTGTCATGACCTGCATTTTTCTTGGGTGTCAGAAAGGTAAAGGTTGTAAAGGTAAAGATTCATGACCAACTGTAGGTTGCTGTGCTTATCCCTGTGTCCTATGTTATTTTATTTATTTACTTATTTGTTGGATTTATATTTATAGAAGGCTGCAATCTTAAACACACTTTCCTGAGAGTAAGTCCCACAGAACAGAATTGAACTTACTTCTGAGTAGATATGCTTAGGCTTGCACCCTAAGTTTCATTGAGTTAATTGGGTCTTACTCCCTGATGAGTGTTGCACAGGATTTCAGCCTGAGCTATCCAACAGAACTTGAAATTTTATTGTGCCATGAACTCTATATGGTTTTTGACAAACTACTCTTTTTACAAAGCTTCATCTACTTCCCAGATGTGCGGAAGGTGGTTGTTACTAATTCTTAGGTACATCAAGCAAATTACTGTATGACATTTGGTGAAATTAGTCAACCACTATTCCTTGAGAGATAACAAACTTCCTTTACTTTTCACAGTAGCAAAATTACAACACCTTTAGGGCCCAATCCTAATCGATTTCCTAACACCATTACAGCCACAATGCAGCCTCAACATAATAAAAGAAATGTTCCCTTACCTTGGGGGAGCATGTGTGTGTGGCCTCCCAAACTATTGTGCCCGTGGGGAAAGGTTCCCACCAGGTTGGAAAGAGAAGTTGGGTGCCAGGGGAAAACCAACTGGGCAGGATTTCATCGGAGAGATCACACTCTGGCTGGCCAAAGGCCTCGTAAGATCTTGGATGTGGCCAGAAGGAGCAGGGATCCCCAACCCAGTTGCCAGGTTCATAAAGTATAAACATTGAATAAACATGTATAACTACTGTATAAAAATGGCATTGATTTACAGTGCAAGTCTGTGCATGTCTACTCAGAAGAAAGTTCAGCTGGTTTCAATATAAAATTTGTGCCAGGTTGTTTCAGTTCGGATAACACCCTTAAGCTATTAATAAAGATGCAGAATAAAATGTTACGATTTCTTCCTAGGTTGAAAAACAGGAACATCTAGCTTTGGGTATGAGGAAGCGTCTCCCCACAAAGAAGTTATTTTGGATAAGGTACTCACAAAACATTTTCCTGTCCAGTCATAAGGGGCAGCATGTTTTAGTCTTACTTGGCAAAGAGTTTTTGAAAAGAAGTAAAAAAGAGCTGCACCAGAATTCCTCTCAAAGACACATTGCCATCAACAACTTTTACTCGTGCTCCGACACTTATGTTTCACCTTTGTTTCATTCACATATGTGTATTCTCCAATTTTACGTTTCATATTCAATGCACAGTTTGTTCCAAGTCTATTTCATGCTTGGAAAAACTGCAATTCCTTGCAAAAAAAACACATGTGGTTCTAAGAACATTCAGTGTCAGCTATTTTAGACATCAAGATAGACTGATGCTGTTCTCTTTATGGAAAGTATTCATTCATTCATTTCATTCAACATAAATGTAAAGGGTCCAAACTTAACATACACTATTTTTGTGTTATACAAAAGGAGTTATTTACCATGCTAACAAGGCAGGTAATGAATCAAGATAAATCAAATTTCCTTTCAAGCGGCTGCTAATTGCCCTGCAAGGAGCTGAGCTCCTGCAATTTACAAGCATGTGCAAGCAATTTGCAAGCAGTTCAGCTCAGAGCAATTCACAAGTGATTATTACAAAGAAAAAGGAAGGGCTCTGCTTCCCAGCTGAAACAGAAATGAAACTAAGAGCACAATCCTAACGTGTCTACTCAAAAGTAAGCCCCATTGTGTTCAATGGGTCTTACTCTCAGGAAAGTGTCTTTAGGATTGCAGCCTTATAAGATTCATGAACTTTTCTTGGACAAGCTTAATTGCCTGCAGCATTACCAGGCTGCCTTTAAACCAGGCTGCCTTTAAACCATTACAGGCTGCCTTTAAACCATTAACTACAACTTAGGGGAGCCTTGTTTTTCAATTTAAAGAGCC
The DNA here is from genome assembly GCA_030015325.1 of Cryptoblepharus egeriae. Taxonomy (NCBI): domain Eukaryota; kingdom Metazoa; phylum Chordata; class Lepidosauria; order Squamata; family Scincidae; genus Cryptoblepharus; species Cryptoblepharus egeriae. The sequence continues at coordinate 52,806,844 of JAREYC010000007.1, read as the reverse complement.
AACCTCATTCACTTTAAGACAAAAATCACATATAAATAAATCACATATAATTAGGCTTAACCTGTATGCGGCAAGATACATCACACTTTGTTCAGGCCTGGCAGTACCATTCCTGCAGTAAAATTATTCATGGAATTTCCCTTCCTGATGAAGTACAGCATTACTTCTGAACATGGCTGGCTCCATGCCAGGCCCAAAAGTACTTAGGAGGTACCTAAAATTTTTTTCCCCATGACATTTTATCATCTTTTCATTTCATGCTTAGAAGTTGCCTCACATGTTTTGAGCTGGGACGCTCCATTGGATGCCTTGCTTGGGATATGCAATATCCAAAATTCACCCCACCCTCTGGATTATGGAAATCTGGCTGAAGGCCATTGCTAGCTCCACAGAAGTGATTTCCCACCAATAATGATGATTCACTAAAGGACATTACAGCTTCAGTCCATTTTTATTAGCTTTAAGAACTAGGTGAATATATTCTCTCGTGTGTTATTAATAGCAGTAACAGCCCAGTCCAACCCACAGGTGCTGTATCCTGCCCAACAGCTGCTGGGGCACGTTTGTGTTTCACAAGATGATGGGAAGGCAAGTGCAACCTTACCCAGGGATGATCTCCTGCCTGCTCAGTTCCAACACTGGATACACCATGAGGCCAGTGAGCCCACCTTGTGCCAGTATAGGATTGGGTTTTAGGTTCTCCATTCTCTGTCTGTTTGTTGTTCGTAGAATTTTATTGGTATAACACTACTAACTTAGCTGTTTTAAATAATTTTGCATTAAAAAGCATTTTAAAATATTCTATATTTTTGTTATTGTATTTAATTTTATAGGGCTGTAGTGGCTCAAATGGTTAAGGCACTGTGCCTGTCAACTGGCAGACTGGAGTTCAAGACCCGGATTCTACAAGACAGAGCAAGCTCCTGTCAGTTGCTCAACGTAGCAATTCAAAAGCATGGAAATGCAAGCAGATAAATAAGTACCACCTTGGTGGGAAAGTAACATTCTGTGCACCTCAGCATATATTCATGCCAGCCCCATGACCACAAATGCATCTTTGCATAATGCTGGCTCTAAAGGCTTAGAACCAGGAAAGAGCAATCCACCTTCCTGTTCGTGACGACTAGCAGTACAACCTGCAGTGGACACCTTTACCTTTTAATTTAATTTTTGCGTGTTATAATATTTGTACAGGTAGATTTCCCCTCAACAGGACATCTGAAATCCAGAATATTCAAAATCCAGATGTTTCTGTCCAAGACTTAAAAAAACCTCTGTTGTGTGAATGCTAGAATTTATGTACCTAATTTATGTACCCAACATAAATTTAGAATTTATGTTACCCAATTACAGTACAGATACAGTGTATGCAGTCCCCACAAATCAACTCAGAAAGAAATCTCAGATAATTGCATTGAGCCCTAAGGAAAGCAGAACTGACCTACACAGCCACATTTACTCATGAGTAAGCAAAGGTGCCGTGGCTCATGCTCAGGTCAGTCACAGAGGAATGGAAGGCCACTAGAATGGTCACAATCCAGTGAAAGTAGAGCTCAACAAGTGCCCCAGAAAGCAGCCTCACTCCTCTCAATAAAAAGGATAAAACAAGTAAGGTAATTTTTTATATTTGAAAATATGAATTAATATCCAATTAAAGCAGGCCTCCATCAGTCTTGAAAGACTATGGTATCATGCTCGGCACTGCATACACTGCATGTGAAGCACGAAAGCCTGGGTTGGATTGTGATGGAGGATAGGCTGTTACCCAAGCAGCAAATCCCCCCTCTCCACGCCACTGAATTAGTCCAGTGGAAAGGCAGAGCCAATACGATTGGATCCAGCTGGCGTCGCAGAGCTGGGCTAAGGACAGGAGCTCACACTGTCTTGGGGGGCCAACCCGGGTCTCGAACCCTGGACTGCTGGTTAACAGGCACAGTGTTTAAACATCTTGTGCCACCCACAGCCCATTTAACTCTATTAATCTATATGTATAAAAGAGAAAAGTCACTGACTGACTCACTGACTGACTCATCACTGCCCTGCCAAAACTGCTGGGCCTAGAAGCGTGAAACTTGGGGTGGGTGTTCCTCCCGTGATGGAGGGGTGCACTAAGAACCGGTTTTCCAAAATTCCAACCGGAAGGGGGTGAAAAGGGGCACAACGCGTTTTCCTCCCTATACTTTGCATTGGAGAATTGATGACTCATCAACATTCCGCCCCAACTGCTGGGCCTGAAGCATGGAATTCTGGGAGGGATCCTTCTGTCACCTGAACACCCACCAAGAACCCATGTGGAGAAATTTAACCCTTCAGGGGCTGAAAAAGGGTCAATGTGTTTTTGTCCTACACTTAACATGAGAGACTGACCAACATCCAGCCAATTTGGTGCTCAATGCCTGGTGCACTGGGGGGATGTTGTTAGGAGGAAGAGGTTGCACGGAGGAGGATGCTGCGCATGGGGGAAGTTGCTCATGGGGGGAAGTTGCATATGGGGGTTGATGCGCATGGGGGTTGATGCACATGTGGGGAAATTGCACATGGGATGTTGATGCGCATGGGGGAAGTTGCGCATGCGAGGAAGTTGCGCATGGGGGTTGATACGCAGGGGGGTTGTTGCGCATGGGGGAAGTTGTGCATGAGGGGTTGATGTGCATGGGGAAAGTTGCGCATGGGGCAAGTTGTACATGGGGGTTGATGCACATGGGGAAGTTGCGAATTGGGGAAGTTGCGCATGGGGGGTTGATGCGCATGGGGGAAGTTGCGCATGGGGGGGATTGATGCGCATGGAGGAAGTTGTGCATGGGGGGGTTGATGCATATGGGGGGGTTGATGCATATGGGGGGATGGCATACGGGAGAATTTTACTCCAGCAATGCAGGTACGCTTTTCGCTAATACTGATAATAATTTTGACATATTGGGGTGTCAAAATTTGGCCCCTGGTGCCAGATGAACTAACTAGGCCACCACCAATGAGTAAGATAGAATTAAGTCTGACTGGACACTATGGGCTTACTTCTGAGTACTTGTACAATAAATAATAATTTCCAAACATCTCTACTTAGGAACACACATGGACAGTTCTGTGTGATACCTCCATCTAGTGGTGTGCAGTAAGTACTACAGTTTGCATCTCCCCGAGTGGAAATTTATTTATTTGTTTATTTAATACTAGCGAAAAGGATACCCGCGTTGCAGGAGTAAAATTCCCCTGTACGCCATCCCCCCCCGAGCATCAATTCCCCATGCACATCAACCCACATGCGCATCCACCACCATGTGCAACATCCCCCATGTTCATACGCATCATCTCCCCTATGTAAATCATCCCCCATGCTCATTGACCACCCATGTGCAAATCCCCAATGCTCAACATCCCCATGTGCAACATTCCCCATGTTCATTCCCCCCATGCATATCACCCCCCCATGTGCATCAACTCCCCATGCATATCAGTCCGCCATTTGCATCAACCCCCAATGCGCAACATCGCCCATGCGGAACATCTCTGCTTGCGCAACAACCCCAATGCACATCATTTCCCTATGCACATCATTTCCCCATGCACATCATTCCCTGATGCACATCATTCCCCCATGAGCATCAACCCCCATGCTCATCAACCACCCATGCGCAAATCCCCCATGCATAACATTCCCCATGTTCATCCCCATTCGCATCAACCCCCATGCACAACTTCCCCCATGTGCATCAGCCCCCCATGCGCAACATCACCAGTGATGGGATTCAAAGAAATTAACAACCAGTTCTCTGCCCATCTGGCAGCCACTTTTAAATGGCTATTTTTAAACTTTATATGTCCTATCTCTCATTAACAACCGGTTCTATAGAGTAGGTGCGAACCTGCTGGAGCCCACCACTGAACATCACCCATGCGCATCATGTCCCCACGTGCAACTTCCCACCATGCACATCATGTCCCCATGCGCATCAACCCCCCATGTGCATCAACCCCCATGCACATCATTCCCTCATATGCATCAACCCCCAATCGCAACATCCCCCATGCGCAGCATCAACCCCCATGCTCATCAACCACCCATGCGCAAATCCCCCATGCATAACATTCCCCATGTTCATCCCCATTCGCATCAACTCCCATGCACAACTTCCCCCATGTGCATCAACCCCCCATGCGCAACATCACTCATGCGCATCATGTCCCCACGTGCAACTTCCCACCATGCACATCATGTCCCCATGCGCATCAACCCCCCATGTGCATCAACCCCCATGCGCATCATTCCCTCATATGCATCAACCCCCAATCGCAACATCCCCCATGCGCAGCATCAACCCCCATGCACATCTTCTCATGTGCAACCCCTCCATGCACAGCATGCTCCCCAGTGCAACCTCTTCCTCTGAAAAACATTCCCCAGTGCACCAGGCACGGAACACCAAATTGGCTGGATGTTGGTCAGTCTTCCATGTTAAGTATAGTACAAAAACACTTTGCACCTGTTTTCAACCCCTTAAGGGCTAAATTTCTCCACATCAGATCTTGGTGGGTGATCATGTGACAGAAGGAACTCCCTCTCTGAATTTCATGCTTCTAGGTCTGGGGGTTGGGGCAGAATGTTGATGAGTCATCAATTCTTCAATGCAAAGTATAGGGAAGAAAACACATTGCACCCCATTTCACCCCCTTCCGGTTGGAATTTCTGAAAACTGGTTCTTAGTGACTCCCTCCATCACAGATGGAACACCCTCCCCAAATGTTACACTTCTAGGCCTGACAGTTTTGGCAGGGCGTTGATGAGTCTGTAATGACGATGATTAGTTTTATAAAACACATTGTGACCCTTATCACCCTCTTCTGGTTGGAATTTCTGAAAACTGGTTCTTAGTGGATCCCTCAATCATGGAAGGAACACCCTCATCAAATTTCACGCTTATAGGCCCGGCGGTTTTGGCTGGGTGTTGATGAGTCAGTGATGATGATGAAGATGCCATATATATATGTGTGTGTGTGTGTGTGTGTGTGTGTGGAATTAACGCATCCTTGCAGGCCCTGAGCACAGCTGGGCACCAGTGGACACTGCTAGTCACTGGTGGGCACTACTGGATACTGGTGAGTGGTGGGCACAGGCACCGGTCACAGGCACAGGGGATCAGAGAGGACCAGGGGTAGTGATGGAGAGGCACCATGTACCACCACTTGGCACTAGGCACCAGTGTGCCACACCAGACACCAAGCTTCAGTGTGCCACATCAGGCAGAAGACACCACTTGGCATCAAACCGGTTCTTAAATCATAGAAGGAACGCGTCTCCCAAATTTCATGCTTCTAGGTCCAGCAGTTTTGGCTGGGGGTTGATGAATCAGTCAGTCATTCAGTCAGTCTGTCTTCAATTTTATATATTTTTGTCCAATTAGCAGAAAGCAGAATTTGGGCTTGAGGATTTCAGAAAACTAATTTGAATCAGACTTTATGGGTGCAATCCAGAGTAACTACGGTGAGTCCTTGGTCTGGAGAAAGAACAATTTACTCTGGATTGCAATATGAATTTCCCATAGGTTTTCACAAGGTGGTGCAGTAACTACGGGTGCATGTTATGTCTCTTATACTAGATTGTAGGGTAAGTCACAATGGGTGCAATCCTAACCTAGGCCGGCGCAACTCATTGGTCTTCCTGTTCCATGGTGATGTAGGGAGACAATCACATGTCTGTGCAATGGCCTAACCCCTCTCCCAGGAGTGGCACAGAAATGTCTTATAGCACTTTTGTGACATCCCCAGGTTAAACAGGACTTATTCTGGGGCTTAGGCCAGCCTAACTAGAGGTTAGGGTGGCAGAGAATATCAATTTTAAACTTCTAGGCAGAATGCTCTGAGGACTGATTGCACAACAGAATTGCTGGGGTCAGCAGCTCTCAGATAAGCACAAATCCATCCGAAGTATTCATTGGTAATTCACTGATTAAATAATGGAATTGTTGGTTCATAGAAGAGAGCAAGAAAATCCATATGGGCATTAAGTTATTTGCATTTATTAGATTGCACCCCTTATATAAAAGAAAGGCTGTGCTGAAAAGGTAAAAATAAAAGGTGATTGTATGTGAAGATAAAATAAGCTGTTGCTTCTACCAACTTTGTAATGCAAATATAAAAATATGTATTAATCAGAAAGGTCATTTGTATTACAAAGATCTCTCATCTACTTTAGCTTCGGTATTAACAATCAGAAGATAACATGAGATAAGAGAAAGGCTCACAGGCAATTTAGGAAAAAAAATTTAGAAAAAAAATTTATTTAAAACATTAAATTAATTCCATCTTTCCTGCCTGCAAAACTCTAGCACTAGGAATGGTCCAAGGATAGAAAGAGCATGCTATTGGACAATCCAGTTATCAGTCCAACTCTTTCTCAGCATGAAGGTCTGCAAAGTGTCAGTGAGGCAAGGGGACTTTAGAAGTCCTATTTCAAATCATTAAGAAGGCTTTATAAATGATATTGTTGTTGTTTAGTTGTTCCGTTATATCTGACTCCTTGTGATGTTATGGACTGTAGCATACCAGGCCACCCCATCCTCCACTAGCTTCTGAAATTTGTCCAAATTCATGTTCATTGACTTGGTGACACGGTCTAACTACATCTGCTGTCTCTGCCGTCCCCTTTTCCTTTAGCCTTCAGGTTTTCCCCCAGCATCAGGCTCTTTTCTAAGGAGACCTCCCTTCTCATGAGGTGGCCAAAATATTTGAGCTTCAGCTTTTTGTCTTCCAGTGAACAGTCCATGTTGATTTCCTGCAGGACTGCAGGACTGATTTGATCTCCTTGCAGTCCCAGGGACTCTCAAGAGTCTTCTCTAGCACCATAATTCAAAGGCATCTATTCTTCAGTGATTAGTGATCAGGGTTGCCATATGTCCCAGAAAACCGGGACTGTTCGTTTTCTAGGATTGTATACTTGCAAGTTGAGGGCTGTGGGTGGCGCAAGCGGTTAGCTCACTGTGCCTGTTAACCAGCAGGCCAGGGTTCGAGACCTGGGTCGGCCCCACAAGACAGGGTGAGCTCCTGTCCTTAGCCCAGCTCTGCAACACCAGCTGGATCCAATCATATTGGCTCTGCCTTTCCATTGGACTAATTCAGTGGCGTGGAGAGGGGGGATTTGCTGCTTGGGTAACAGCCTATCCTCCATAAGAATCCAACCCAGGCTTTCGTGCTTCTCATGCAGCGTATGCAGCGCCAAGCACGATACCATAGTCTTTCAAGACTGACAGAGGCCTGCTTTTTTATACTTGCAAGTTTGATGGGGTGCTGTACTATTTTGTGGAAGAGAATTATGGCAACCTTACTCCTAATCTTGCAAGCAGTTGCTGATCTCTTTTTTAAAAATTCCCCAAACATCCCAAAGGCTGTAACCCTATCCACCCAGGAGCAAGCCCAATTGACTATTATTGTTTAAAGCAGCATTTCTGAAAGTTGGGTTGGGACTCCATTGGGGGTCACCTGGAGCTTTCCTGGGGGTCGCCTAAAGACCCCTGGTGCAGGGGGCCAGCTGGGAAGACCTGGCAGAAACACTGGAGCTGCTGCGGCTGGAAGAAGCCACCGAAAAGCAGCTCAAAAGGAGCCTCTGAACTGGTGTGAGACCGCCTTGGGGCGGTGAGACACCCAACACGCTCACCACAGACAGCAGCCTCCTCCTCCCCTCCCCCCGCAGATCCTCAGTGCGCCTGTGGGCTGAGAGTGAAGCACGCTGAGGTGTGAGCGTGGTGTGAGTGAGGTGCCCAGAGTTCTGGTGCGTGGGATGTCTGGTGGGCGCCCCGCTTATGCACTGACCATTGTGCCCTGCTCCTTGTGCTCTACTCAAAAGTAAGCCCCCTCAATGTTGTTGTTGTTCATGATAAGTGAATGGGACTTACTCCCAGGAAAGCGCTAGAATTGCAGCCTGAAAGTCCAGTTCTATGCATGTCTACTCGGAAGTCAGTCCCATGATAGTGAATGGGGCTACTCCCAGGGAACTGTGGCTGGCTCTGCTGCCTGAGATCCCAATCCTATGGAGTTCTCCTCAGAAGTCAGTCCCATGATAGTGCTAGGATTGCGGACTTAGAGCCCAATTCTATGCATGTGTACTCAGAAGTCATTCCCATTGGGTTCAGTGAGGTTTACTCCCAGGAAAGTGTGCATAGCACTGCAGCAGTAGCAACAAAAATAATTTTATGGTTGGGGCAAGTGACGGGATTCAAAGAAATTAACAACCGGTTCTATGCCCAACTGGCAGACACTTTTAAATGGTTATTTTTAAACTTTATATGTATTATCACTTGTTAACAACCGGTTCTATAGAGTGGGTGCGAACCTGCCGGAGCCCTCCACTGGATGAGGAACTAATAAAGGGGTCACGGCACTAGGAAGATTGAGAACCACTGGTTTAAAGCATATCCATATTGGCCTGTTAAAAGTACAGATCTGCAACATTTCCCCAACTGCAGTCACATACCATGGCACATCAAGTTTATAAAAAATAAAATACACATTGAAATTAATGAGGACCCACCTGAAACTCATCTAGTCAGTCCAAATTTGAGAGGTGATGATCTAGTACAGAGTTTGCAATCTACTGTTCTGCTTCATAAACACTAGATGGCAATCTTAACTGTGCATATAATTTAGGCAGCTACATATTCTGCAATTCAGGTGAGGTCCTGTTTAGACTTCTATAAATTCAGACCAATAAAAATTACTAATAATTTCATCAGAATTAATTTATTTTAATGAATGAATGTATTTATAAATACATTTTAATATTTTAGTAAACCAGTGCTTTCCGTGGTTATTTGTTACAAATGTGCAATCAAGAGTTGCCCATCTGTAAACAAAAAAAAAATCAATCAAATGTGCACATCGTTGATCCGCACTTAACCATGGATGCAACATTTCAGATCTAAAATGAGCATTGCAATTTTGTTTCTATTTCACAACCCAATTCTAAGTCTTCCTTGAGCCAGCACAGCAGCCTCCACACCAGATCACAGTTTTGCAACTATACCTTGTCACAAACTTTTGTAGGGTCCACTTGGCGGAGAAAGGTGGGGTAGAAAGACTTTAAATAAACAAACAAACAAACTCCTGTGACAGCTGGGCCAGTGGAAAGCCCCACACTGGCTTGGCAGTGCCACATCTGAACTGACTGTCAGCTGGCAGAGATAGGGTAGCAGGATGGTGTTTATAGGCAGGGAGGATGTTTGTGGGGGGGGGGGGGGGAAACAGGCGTGGATCCAAACCCTACTTTAGACTACCTGGATTCCTGCTAGCCATATAACTGGTGCAGATCCAAAAAGTTCCATAAAGATAGCTGGGACTTTACCCAAGGTAAAGGCAGATTTATCCAAGGACCTCCAGCCACCTAACTTGTTTTGGATGCAGCAAAGGCCATGAGGTTTGGGATTGGGCTGCCCATCGTTTTAACCCAAATGTTTATCATTAATTGTTCAGGATTATCAAAAAATTGCATATTTCAGAAATTATGCATGCCTCCAGTACAGTGATTTTCAAACTCCCTAGAAGCTTGAGAGCTTGCGGGGTGGGGGGGGGGAGGCAGCAACATGTTCCCCAACATGATCTTATTGTTATGAACAAGCCTAAACATGTCTACTCAAAAGAAAGCCCCAAGGTGTTAAATGGGTCTTACTCCCAGGAAAGCGTCTTTAGGATTGCAGTGTATGTCACTTAGGAAGGGTGTAGGGACTTGCTTGCACTTACCAGAAGGTGATTTGATTTAAACAGATTTGGTATTACTACAGTATATTCATGTGACCAAACATGGTGTATAGTTCATTTATTTCAAAACGTTATATAATCACGTCTTATCCATGTTGACGGGGCTACATCATGTGTAAACTAAATACTGTATACTTATCCATGACTACAACAACAAGATGAAACTGTTGCCTTTTTTGTGTGTGAAGTTGAATAGCTATTTGAGCAAATTCATTTGAGAGATTCTAGCTTTGAAAATATTCTGCTTTCAAAGAGCAACTCACACCATTCTGCTGACATAATCTTGGTTGCTCCTCCACCCTTCTCCACAATGAGCTGTACAAACCTATTTTCCCTTGTCTAAATTATGCTGTCAGTTCAGTCATATACCGTAATACTTATTTGAATTTCCAGCAGAACACAGGAAGGTCAAAACTTTGATTATTAAAATAGCAAAGAACTCCCCACAAAAGGCAAGCTTTTGCACATTTACTCAGAAGAAGGTCCTGCTGTGCACAAGCAGCCTTACTTTCAAATTCACATAGGACAAACCAAGTAAGTTTGTCCTATGTGAATTAATGTAGGACAAACTTTTAAATAAGGTCACATTAAGGCTGTATTTGCAATCCTAACCAAGCTTTCCTGGGAGTAAATACTATTGAACACAATGGGACTTACTTCTGAATAGACATGCTTAGGATTGCCCTGTATATCTTCTGAGTTAAGCCTTTAGGACAGTGATGGGATTCAAAGAACTTAACAACTGGTTCTATGTCCACCTGGCAGCCACTTTTAAATGGCTATTTTTAAACTTTATATGTCATATCTCCTGTTAACAACCAGTTCTATAGAGTAGGTGCGAACCTTCTGGAGCCCACCATGCTTTAGGAGACTAGAATTAGTATAGCCATGTTTATCCATATAACTCAGGCTCCTGTGCTGTAAAGTCCTACTGAAAAACCAATGAGACTCAAAGCACAATCCTAACCTTATCCACTCAAAAATAAGCCCCATTGTGTCCAATGGGTTTTACTCCCAGGGAAGCGTCTTTAGGATTGCAGGCTCACTCTCATCTTAGACTGAAATTCTGTACACACTTACTTGGGTGTAGATTTCATTAAATTGGGCTTACTTCTGAATAGACATACATACAGTAGATCTGTATTATTAGGATGCAAAGAATTTCAGCTTTATAGCCTGAGCTATTGTTTACAAGAGGTAAATTCTGTGGAGTTCAATAGGACATACTCCCAAGTAAATGTGGGTAGAATTGCAACTTTGACCTTAGCGTGCAACTAAGAATCAACGTTTCTGAAATCTAAAGAAGCATCCCTGATAGAAAAGGAATATTCCCATTGCAGAGAGCAGACTAGCCAGTATCTAGCTTGACAATATTCAAGTGAAGAGCTTCCATGTGAATCAATAACCGCCATGGCATGGCCAAGGTCAGAGAGCTCAACAGGAGTGTGGATTTGCTGAGTTTGTGCTGGCCGTGCAATTTTTCTGTTGCTTGGACGGACAGTTTTCCTGACGTCCCCAGTTTTTTCCTTCCAAGTTGTCATCAATTTGGGAGCCTCGGAAATGCATGAGAAATGCTGATTTGACTTTGTCTTGTTTTCTCTCCTTCAGTGTTAGACATTCTTATGTGTAAGTCTCACCATCTTCGCATAATGCAATATGCACCCGATAATAAGGTGGGGGGGGGGGGAGAACTGGTGCTCTGCATAATTCTAGTGAGATGCATAATGCTGCGGCTTTATCATTCAAGGCATATGAAAATGAGAAATGTAGAGCCACAAATAAAGACAGAGAGTACAATCCTAACCATGTCTACTTGAAAGGAGGCCCGTTGTATTCAGTGGGTCTTACTCCCAGGAAAGTGTCTTTAGAATTGCAGCCTTATTAATAATCTTCTCAACCACCCACTGCAGTAACTGGTAAGACCTCAAATGCTCATAGTTTTCAGAGTCTGACCTTTTCACAATACTTTTCCATGATCATGCAATACTGAATCAGGAGCAGATTTATTTTTCCCTCCAGTCAGATTGACTGAAGACATTAATGAATTAATTTTGTTTTCTTGCAGCATGTCAGCATGCAGTTTAAATCACCTGCTAGAGTGGCATAAAGTTACTTGCTCTACATGTCACTATGTATAAAACAATGTGATATGGATTTCAGTTGCATAGGCTGATCTGTAAGGGAGAGCTGGCGGTGTTTTTCTTTTGGTAAGGGTTAGGGCTGGATGACCTCTAATCTCGTTCTACTTTGAAAATTTGGGTAGACTCCATGATGCTGAGCTTTGCCAACAATACAACACTATATCTCAGCTATGGGGTATCAGCTGATTTTAAGAATATCTCTGGAATACTTCCAGAAAAAAAATACCCTTGGCATTCTGAGTCAAACTGACCGACAGCTCAGCACTGTACTACTTTGACAGTTGTTTATGGGTCAGGATGACCATAAAGAATGGCGGACAGAGTGCCTCTATCTTTCAGCATTGCATAGAAGCAGTAATTTAGGCAGGTTTAGCTCAACATAGAAGGGTTTAAAAAGCTGCACCTGCCTAAATTCTCTCTTCTATGCAATGCTTGAAGGTAGAGGCACTCTGCCCTCCATTCTATATGGTCACCCTGTTCTGGGTGCCTGCAAATTTGGAAAGAAAAAACCTGACAACTATCTTTGCAAAGTATGCAATGTTGGACAACTGGACAATCTGGAAAAATAACACTGCATTTTTCTTAACTATACCTATACTTCCAGAGGGATCACTGTGTTAGGCTTCAAACCTAATCTCCAGTTAAGCCAGCCTATGAGCTGGCATAAGTTCTGTGCCAAACTGGTGCCGTACTGCACCACTTCTGGGGGAGGCCAGGGCACAATCATGTGCCTGCTTCCCTATATCTCGATGGGAACAGGCCAGCCTGAGTTAGGATTGCACCTATAGTTAATAAAGAAAAAGATTTCTGTGGCATCGTAAAGACTAATAGTTCCCAGCCCTTCTGACTTAGGCCACTTCAGGAGCAGATGTAAATCTGAGTAGACCCTTTGGGGCCTATAATACGACAGAGTAAAAATGGATAAGAAAAATTCTAGACCTCTTAAAAGGTCTTAGGCTGGCCTAAGCACAACTCTTGCCTCTTAACCGCAGGACACAGCACAAACTCCCTCAGCCCACTCCAGCAGCCATTCCCCTTGCACCCATTATCATGCTGCAACTGTTACTGGTTGCCAGCTATGCTGGGCTTCCTTATGTGGCAGTCACCACAGCTGTTCCTTGTTCAGTGTGATCTGAGGCAGGTCTTCTTGGGAGCAAGCCCTCCCCAAGTGCCACTTAGTTGGTCCTCAGCAGCAGTTAGGCCAACTTAAGAGACCCCTAGCACCGTGGATTTGGCCTAAGTGTCGGCTCAGAACATGGTCTACTTAGGCTAGCTTTGTTGGGCCTTTCTCTCTGGCCTAAAATCAGGATTGCACCCTTAGATTATTAGTCATTTAAAACAAGAAAGAGATTCTCACAGCCCAATCCTATTCTTTCCCTTCTCTGCTAATGCAATGTTGCATCTGCGAGGAAGCAGTTGCAAAGGAACATGTGTTCATGTTCCCGTACCCAGAAGTAATCTTATTTAGTGCATAGGGTCTACTCTCGTTTATGCTAGTGAATTTGCTTGCACATGTCTGCAGGTTTGGATTCAATGGCCACCTCTTCCCAGTCCTGATCCACTCTCCTCCACCTCCAACCACTGTCCCACCTGCCAATTACCTACCTTGGTTGGTCTGTGTGGATCTGTTGGTGCTCTTAGGAAGAATCTGGCCTTCCTACTGCACTTTGGCAGCATGCACATCCATGTGATATCAGAGTGCTTCTTACAACTGCCATAAGGTACTCAGCAGTTGCAGAACACTCATTCTACCAGTGGAACAACCCTATAGGATCAGGTTGGCCTTCTCTTTGCTACTGTACAGTACTTTGCAAAATTACAGTGCAAAAATGTTCTAGACAATAAAATAAATAATGGCAGTATAATAAAAGCTTGTTTTCTCCCTGAGCCCAATGTTGAGGTGGTGACAAGGCTAGACTGTGCTGGACTGCTTATGTGCTGACCCTTGGAAGATTCAGATTTATGGACTGTCACAAGATTCAGGTTCAAATCCCTCCTTGGCCATGAAGCTTCCTGAGTGACCTTGGACCAGTCACTCATTCTCTGCCTCAACTGCCTCATAGGCTTGTTGTGAGGACGTGCTTTGGCAAGCAAAAGGTAGGGAATGAATGAATGAATGAGTAAGCAAGTAAGTAAGTACTGGTAAGTAAATAAATAAATAAATCCTAAAGATGTGTTCTCAGAAGCAAGTCCCATGTTGTTCAGTAGGGCTTACTCCCAAGTAAATATGTTTCTGATTGCAGTTTAAAATTTATAAATTAGCTCTCGCATGGACATCTCCCCATAGCTGCTTCTGTGGTTTACAGTGGAAGCCTTGTAGGCAGCTCTTGAGCAATGCAATCAAAATTCTTTCTGCTTTTTTTTTAACAGGGTAACACAGAAAACTACAGTGGCATAATGAAGCCATTGACCTGACAAAGAAAGAATGGAATTTGGAGGCTGTGTGCAAAGAGTTTGATTTTGAGATAATTTGCATAGCCTCTTTACCGACATAGTCCTCATGCTCCGATAACATAACAGAGTTCCCAGGACTAGTTTTTTCACAGATGTGTCACAAAAAATCTCCAAAGAAGAATTAAGACAGTTTCTCTCCAAATATTACACTTTGATGTTTCCTAAATTTGTGAATATCTTGGGCCTTAATCTTATACTAGGGGCTGTGGGTGGCGCAAGTGGTTAAGACACTGTGCCTGTTAACCAGCAGGCCAGGGTTCGAGACCTGGGTCGGCCCCACAAGACAGGGTTAGCTCCTGTCCTTAGCCCGGCTCTGCAACGCCAGCTGGATCCAATCGTATCAGCTCTGCCTTTCCATTGGACTAATTCAGTGGCGTGGAGAGGGGGGATTTGCTGCTATGGAGCCTATCCTCCATAACAATCTAACCCAGGCTTTCGTGCTTTGCATGCAGTGTATGCAGCGCTGAGCACGATATCATAGTCTTTCAAGACTGACGGAGGCCTGCTTTTTTTAATCTTATACCGTAAAGTACATCTCATTGAAGTCAATAATATTCTTCTTTGTAGGTATGCATAGGATTGCATGGTTAAGGCCCCAATCCCATGGAGGAACCTACATTCAGGCAGTGCATGGCACTTTATGGCAGCACAAAAGCTAGGCCACTGTTGTGTGCTGTCAGACAAATGTGCCAGATCATAAGGCACATGGTGTGCATGGTAGCAGCTCTCAGATGCTGGTTCTGGTGAGTTGTTGATGCAGGTGGGTCAAGGGAAGGAAATAACTGATGTGATGGGGGTGTTTCAGAAAGGGAGTGGGTGGATCTGGTAGCAAGGACTTACACCCAGATCTTATCCCCAAAATCTCTCCTTGGATTCTCCTGGTTCTCCTTGGAGTTACCTTAAAAGCACCATGTAAAAGATTTGACTATCAGGAGACATCACAGATTTTTGTATGAGAAAAAAACAAGGATGAAAATAGTTAAGATTGTACAAATATGGTTTGGAAAGGACAAAACAACCACAGCAAAGTTTTCTAGACTTTAGGGCTGCAAATAAAAACAAAGTTACATTCTGACTGACAGTTCCATTTTTAAAAAAATGTTCAAGAAAGTTCCCAGGAAAGACGAGATTAATTTTGGAATAGCAAAATGTCAGTACTATGACTATGCCTATGAAGGAATGAGTTCTTAATTTGTATTAAGTTGGCACATATGCATGAAATGCAGGGAGAAAATATGTCTCTTTGAATGGAAAAACTGAGTCTTAAAAAAATTCTGAAAAATGCAATGCTCTTGCACAAAATAGTACAAAATGTAAAAAAATAAATAAAACTGCTACAGTGGTGCCTTGGTTTATAATTCGTTCCAGAAGCATGCTTGTAATCCAAAACACTTGTCTAACAAAGCAAATTTTCCATAGGAAATAACGGAAACTCAGACCATTTGTTCCACAACCCAAAAATATTTGTATAAAAATGATTACAATACTGTAATATAATACAAAATAATGAAGAAAAAACAGAATATAAAGAAAAGGCTGCCTCTGGTACTCCTTGAAGTTACCCTGAAGTTACCCATACCTTGCTATGCCCAGAATACACTGTGGAAGTATTTCCAAATATTTCTGCTTGGTGCAGCAGGGCAAAGAGAGGGCATTGCAGGTCTCAGCATGACCAAAAGTGTCCCATGGTCCACAGTCTCAGGATCTGTGAATCTGCAGGTGGTATGGTCCACAGATACCAAGACTGCAGATAAGGAGGGACCACTGTACTGTCTGAAAACCCTTCCACGTGCCATCAGTGGCATACCTATGTGGTCCATGCATGCAAGTGCTCTGGCCATCTCAGTGGGGGTAATCCCCATCCTGAAGGCCACCTGTGCCCACTACCTCCCCACCTAGAGGAGTTCTCAGGACTGGAGAAACCATGTGTGGTCTCCCAAACACACAGAATGGCCTTTAAAATTGCCCTTAAATGTCACTTCTGGTTTCCCTAGGAAATTGCAAGTTACTGTTAAAGACCCTCATAATTGATGCTGCTGCAACCTGTTACTATGTTGTTCATTCCTATGAGCCTGCACAGGCATAGCCCTAGTGATGGTCTCACATTGGTTCTACCCTGCTACCACCCCTGCTCGGTTCACTCCGGTAGAGCTTTTTCAGTACTGGCACTGGGGCTGTGACTGGTTTTCTTATGTGTTGCACTGACAACCACCCTGAATATGCCCCCCCCCCCCCATGAATGACAGATTCTGTTGTGACTTCCATGGACACTGTCAACATTACCAGGAAGGGGTGCACAGGCACGACATTGCCCAAATAGGTTTGGGGTTGATGCACAGCATCCAAATACACTTGGGCTGTAAGTCACAAGATTTCTAGCCTGTTTGTTTCCTAGCATGTAACACACTGTCTAACGCTAGCAAGATTCCTAGCATGTAACACGCCATCTATAAAACCACTATAGAAAGTTTAGAACCAGAAAAAACTGTTGCCCAGTGCGATTTGATCAGAGGTAGCTTAGTAAGAGAGCCCTTAACGGTGGCATGGAAAGGTCAGCCTGAACACGATACAGGTCTATTTCAGGACACACTTTCTTTTTTGCCAGCATCACTACAGCACTTGTGTTATGCATCTCATTACAAACCCTAAAAAACACAAAGGGCCCAGTCAACAGGAGGGTTCTCCTGGGCAAGCGTAACTGAAACAACTGGCTGCTATAAAAGGTCTGATCTACAGATCCATGTATATCTATAGATCCATGATCTCCAGCTGCCCTGGATGTACAGAGTAGGTAGAAACCAACACAGAATAGGGTGGCGTTTAAGAACCACAATGACTATAGAAATCCCTCTGTTCTGGTATCTCTGGTAAATGATGGTTCTGGGACAAAGTGAAAAAAACTAACTCGTTTGAGGAATTATACTGTTCCAATTTTGCTAGTATTGCAGAAGGGCCAACCATATTTGTCTGTTTTGCTTAAAACAAAGAACTGCAGCACTCTAACCCTACAATCCAGAGTAACTACAGGAGTATGTAAGAGACATTTACATCGACGTAGTTATGGCACCACCTAGTGAAAACCTATGGGAAATTCATATTGCAGTCCAAAGTAAATTGTTCTTACATCGGAGCAAGGACTCCTTGTGGTTACTCTGGATTGCGCCCTAAGGCTGCATTACCATAATACACAGAAACTATACCATAGTACCAAAAACTATAGACAGAAACCCAGAAACTATACTGTATACCAGAATGTTAGTCCTTACCACTCGTAAACAAACAGTGCAATCCTATTTGTGACACAGAAGTAAGTTCCATTGAGTTCAGTGGGACTTACTCCCAGGAAAGGATTGCAGCCATAAATATTCATACACACAGAAACTGTATATATATACCAATGGCTATTGGCAAACACCTCTTGGGTTAACTGGATTTTGTGCCAAACATTGGCTACAATCCTAAGCACTCTTTCCTGAGAGTAAGACCCACTGGACACAATGGGGCTTATTTCTAAGTAGATATGGATAGGATTGTAGAAAATATACCATAACTATATATATATCATATTTCTGTATATAACTATATATATAACTATATATATACACCATAAACTGTAAATATACCAGAAAATATACCATAACTATACTATACCCTACTATAGGTCCACCCCCCAGTATGTCACGCCATTAAACTGATACATAAAATGCACACCTGAATACTACAAGCACTGATAATCTCCTCTAAGGGAACAATCCTAATAATGTCTTCTCAAAAGTAAGCTTTTGGGTCTTACTCCCAGGAAAGTGTCTTTAGGATTGCAGCCTTATAGCACAGTTTCTGTGTGTTATGTATAGTTTCTGTGTATATGATATATAGTACATATATATGGTAAGGACCTACGTTCTGGTATATGGTATAGTTTCTGTGTATAGTTTCTGGTGTTATATTATAGGTTTTGTGGAGCAGAGCTAGTCCAGTGTACTGAACTCTTGTTCATTAAAGTGTGTCCCACAATGCATTGCTTCATCTGTAAGGTGCCACAGTGTGTGCAGCATGTACACCAAATGCTTGGCTTCCACCGAGATCCCCTTTTCCTCATCACTCTCCCCACCTCATTCTCAGCTTCACGCATTTATGCATTTACAATCAAGGCAGTAAAACTAGAAAAAGAGAGTTGTCTAGAATTTGGTGCCGGGAAAGCTCCGAAAACCCTCTGCATGTTAATATCCGAGGTTTATAGGGATGAGCAGCGATGATTCATTTTTGAATGTCTGCAACCCAAGGGTGATTAACACGTCGTTAATGAGCTAGAGGCTCTGACAGGGACTGCTCTCTAAGGATGAAGCTCTGGTATCTGGTTTCATCAAGCTGTTCTCTTTGCCCTGGTTCCACAGAGTCTTGGGCATCAACTCCTGTCTTCATGCCAATGACAGGCTCCTCCTGCGTGGCTGGCCTTATAAGGTGTGCATTTTCTGCACTTGTCTTGCTTAAGCACTTGTGGATTGGAACATTAAGAAGACAGATGGTCTTGGATTTTTAGTTTCTTGCTTTGTGAAGGGCGGGATATGGAGAGAAGCCATTTATCCTACCACATACAGCTGTTGAGATGCAGGCATAGATGCACCACCCCGGCACTGCTCATCAAATTAATATCTCTACCCTAAAGCACATTACATATAATTTTAATAGCAGGACATATCGGGAGTGTAGGACCCATAGTGGGTTAAAACTTAATAAAATAATTCTAAAAAACAGCAAAATTAAATCAATCAATCTTAATCAATTAAATCAATAAATCAGTTAAATCAATCAGAAATCAACCAATCTGCTCTATGGCATTTACAGTTGAGAAGAACCACTGAGGAAAGATGTGGCACAAAGGAAAACGTGTTCCACATTACAGAGTAACCAGGATTTTTGCAAAAGTGACAGCAAACTCATTCAGTGCCTATTGATACAGAGCGGTGTTTTTCAAACTGCAGGTCAGGATCCACTTGATGAGTCGCAAACCAATTTCAGATGAGTTGTGTAGCACCTAGCACAGCTAAAATTGAAAATTTGGGAATGCTGGTTGAGATGCTAGAAAGGGGGTGGTGGCTTTTTAAAGTGAGGACTGTTGTTATATTGTATCTCTGCAAGCAACAGCTGCAGGTTATTACTAGTTTCTAAATAACATGCTTTGGAACATCCTTAAACTGCCAGAGGACTACAGTTTGCAAACTGTGAGCACAATCCTAACCATGTCTACTCAAAAGTAAGCCCCATTGTTTTCAATGGGTCTTACTCACGTGAAAGTGTCTTTAGGATTTCAGCCTAAGTAAGCAGATTTCTGCATACACAACCAAAGACAATATGTGTGTGGGAACAGTTTGTGATGGTCCATTATTACATTGGGAAAACCTTATAATATGTTCCCTTCTGGTCTGTTTCCTATGTTGACCCACCTTTTCTCCCTCATTCAGGTGGGTCAACATGGAAAGCAGACCAGAAGGGAACATAGTGCAAGGTTTCCTATTCATAATAATGGACCATCACTAAGTGTTCCCATTCACAAAATCCCTTACAAAAGAAAAAGAAGCCAGAAAATGTCATTCAGATATCCAGTAATCTTGTATCTTCAGTAGAATATAGATCTGACTCATCTAAAGCACTGGAAAGTTGTGGGTTTTTTCAGGTTTTTTGTGCCAAACTTTATATATAATGGGCACAATCCTACATGTCTACTCACAAATAAGCTCCATTGTGTTCAATGGGTCTCACTCCCAGGGTTCAATTGTGTTCAATGGGTCTCACTCCCATTGTGAGCTCCATTGTGTTCAATGGGTCTCGCTCCCTAAAGTGTAGTTAGGATTGTAGCCAATGTTTGGCACAAAATCCAGTTAACCCAAGAGGTGTTTGCCAATAGCCACTGGTTTTGCACATGAACACATTCTTTGTGATAACCAGAGTGGCGTTCTGCACACCCTGCTTGTTGCACAGCTCCTTTGATAGTAGTTAATGTTCACACTTTATAAGTTAAACTTTAGCTGACGTTGAAGGAGAAGTAAGCAAGTAAGCAACTATGAACGTCTCATCTGCAAGCTTTTTTTGTGCTCAAAGAGAACAGGTTGAGCCTATGTGACATTCAGATAAGCTATATGTAGAGCGTGAAAGGTAGTAAGGCAGGGTGACCAAGGAGAATAGAGCTTAGTGGATAGCACTCATACATCCTTACTTGCCTCTCTCTTTCCCTTTACTTCCCATTCTTGGCCAGTTGTATTCACTGCCACCATCCCAAGAAACAGTGACAAGGGAGAGAAGGGCTATATTGGAAATCTCCCTTCCCCACCCTCAAAAAACAAACACAAAACACAAAAACACTGAACTCCAGGCATTCTTATTATATGTAAAACTGACAACAGCATTTACAGGAAAAAGAAACAACCCCCCTGAATTATCCATTAACATGGAATAGTCAAGCAAAGAATTAAAATCTAACTAGTTAAAAGTCTAAACAAAACAGGAATGGAATAATATGCAAGGGATAATAATATTACATTTGTCCTGTTGGACCAGGGCTAGGTTTGCTTCTGCACCCTCTGGAGATTCTTTAGAATTTACTGTTATTAACAGAAGGATTAGAATAGATTAGATAATCTTGTGGGTTCCTTTCAACTCTATGTGTCAATTTCCAACTCACCCTTTAAGCAACAAGAGTCCACTGCTGCCACTGTTTCCCATCACTGCAGGATGAGTTAGGGTCAATGGGGACATACCAGGCAATTGTGAGGATGCAACAAGTCTAAGTTTTTTTCCTTCCCTGCCTTGCCATTTTACAATCACTTTCACTTTCAGTGCAATCCTATTCATGTCTACTCAGAAGTAAATTCCATTGAGTTCAATGGGGCTTATTGCCAGGAAAGTGCTCTTAGGATTGCAGGTGCATTGGGAACATAGACATTCAAAAACTCTTAAATAGCACTGGGGAGGAATGATAATGACCTACTGCTGCTGTTTCATTGCCTCTTGGTAATCTTCCTCATTGGATGCCAACAGCAAAAGCTAACCTGTAATGATGTACTAGAAAACAAAGCCAGGGTGTTCATGAACCTCCAAAAGGGACAAGGTCCCCCAAAATGTAGGACATCCAAGCAAAATAGGGGATATGTAAAAATGTAGGACACCCAAACAAAATGTAGGACATGTTAAAATAAAAGCTTTCACTTACTCTCATGTTTTCATGTACTTAATTTCAACACTATACAGTGGCTCCTCACGTAAAGAATGCCTCATATAAAGTATGTTTCACGTAACAAACAAAAATTTATTTAGGATTCTGCTTCATATAACAAACTGTGCTTCACGTAAAGAACACATTCGTTGGCAGTTGGGGCAGACGCGCTGGCCGGCAGCCTGTTTAAAAAGCATCAGGGCTGCATAGCGCACCTGCCCATAGTGAAAGCAACACTTCCATGCTGTTCCTCCTGTGGCTGGATGTCCGCTGGGCAGAGGGAGAGAAGAGCAGTGGAGAAGAGGGAAGCAGCTCAGGGATAGCCAGAAGGGAGCAGGGGGGAAAGAGGCTCAGGATGGAGAGAAGGAGAAAGTGGGGAGACACTTTGAAGGTGTCTTGGATTGCAGCCTCCTAACCATGTCCACCCAGAAGTAAGCCCCACTGTGTTGAATGGGTCTTACTCCCAGGAAAGTGTCTTTAGGGCTGCAGCCTAAGTAGACTTCATATCATGCACATTGAATGCATGTTTTGAATTTAGTCCCAGTGTTCTGTCATCATTTTTACATTCAGTTAATATTTTTATATGAATATTTTTGGGGTTGTGGAACCAATCGTCTGAGTGTCCATTCTTTCTTGTGGGAAAATCAGCTTCATGTAAAGAACGTTTCACATAACAAACATGCCTCCAGAACAAATTAAATTTGTCACGTGAGGCATCACTGCATTACTTATTGTTAGCACCCTCTTTGTAAGACCTGTTTGCAAAACCAAAAATGCACATGTTTGAGTGATCCAAAGCCAAAGCAGCCAACCTTCCTCAGGCCAGCATCAGCCTTTCCTCACTTTGACCACTGTAGCTCCCTAGTTGTCCATTTCTGGGCACAGTGAGTGATCCATTGACACATCCTCTTTGAAAACGTGGAATTGCCATTTAGCATTAATATATGCAGCAAACAAGATTTCTAAATAGTGGAGGCAGGTTCTCAGGTTATACACAACTCTCCTAGAGGCTTCAGTTATCACAGCTAAAACAAATATCAAACCTGCTGGAGGAGGCAAACTGATGGTTACCTTGTTGCAGAGGTTTACTGGCCACTTATGTTGGCTTAGAGATAACCTAAGCTAAATGTAAACATGACATTCTGATGTCATGTACAATGTGTCACGAACAGGACTGACAGAGGAAGAGACATTTAAATCAGACCGAATCTGAATACTGGCAAGATGGAGCCTTTTAACAGGTAGTGAATGAATTTATTTGGATATATTAATTTGCATGGTTCTGCTAAACTCACAAAAATTGTGATGAATCACACTTTCTGAATACTTATTAATACATTGGAGATATAAACCTGCATATTGTGAGTTTTATATTTTTTCCTGCAAAATTTCCTGGAAAATGTGGAATGCCATCACCAGAGAGATTTACAGTGCAATCCTCAGCATGTTTATTCAGAAGTAAGTCCCATTGTATTCAAAAGTATTTACTCCCGGAAAAGTGTAGTTAGGATTGCAGCCTTATAGCCAAATCCAAAGCACATAAGAGCACATACAGAAGCACAAAAGAGACTTTACGTGCACCTGTAGTTACTGTACCACCTAGTGAAAACCTATGGGAAATTCATATTGGAATCCAGAGTAAGTTGTTCTTACACCGGAGCAAGGACTCCCCATAGTTACTCTGGATTTTGCCCTTAGCTGGTCTATTTAGCTATTTAGTTGCTCAGAGAAACCCATCTTGTTTAGACAGGCCTTTACTTTTCTATAATCAGCCATGAGATGGTTTTACTTTTATATTACTTCTTTTGGTTCATGCTCATTTTTTATTGCTTGCATTTAAGTGCTGCTGTCATACCAAAGTGGCCCATTCTCTCACACCAGCCCTCTTCCTCATCTGTCAAAGTAGGGGAGAACATTACGTAATAGGCATTGTTTGCTTTAGTTTAGTCTTTTAAACAATGCTATTACTTTATTTTTAACTAGCGAAAAGCATACCCGCGTTGCAGGTGTAACATTTTCCCCTATGTCATCCCCCACAGCACAGAAACACCCCAGGTGCCACTTCCCCCATGCGCATCATCTTCCATGCGTATCATCCCCATGTGCATCATCCCCCATGTGCAACTTCCCCTCATGCGCAACTTTCCCCCATGCACATCATCTGCCAATGCGCAACTTTCCCCCATCTGCAACTTCCCCCATGCGCAACTTTCCGCCCATGCACATCATCCTCCCATGTGCAACTTTCCCCATGTGCATCACTCCCATGCGAAACTTCCTCCATGCGCAACTTTCCTCCATGCGCAACTTTCCTCCATGTGCAACTGCCCTCTATGCGCAGCATCCTCGCCAGTGCAACCTCTTCCTCTGAACAACATCCCCCAGTGCACCAGGCAATGAGCAGTTGGTCAGTCTCCCATGGTAAGCATAGGACAGAAACACATTGACCCCTTTCAGCCCCTGAAGGGTTAAATTTCTCCACAGGGGTTCTTGGTGGGAGTTCAGGTGACAGAAGGATCTCTCCCAGAATTCCATGCTTCTGGGCCCAGCAGTTGTGGCGGAATGTTGATGAGTCATCAATTCTCCAATGTAAAGTGTAGGGAGGAAAACGCGTTGCGCCCCTTTTCACCCCCTTCCGGTTGGAATTTTCGAAAACCGGTTCTTAGTGCACCCCTCCGTCACGGAAGGAACACCCACCCCAAATTTCACGCTTCTAGGCCCGGCAGTTTTGGCAGGGCGGTGATGAGTCAGTCAGTGAGTGAGTCAGTCAGTCAGTGAGTTTTCTCATTTTTATATATATAGATAAAATGATAACCATGACTTGATAATAATGTATATGATAGTGATGATAAAATGATAACCTTGATAACCATTACTTAAGGCTCTAGGTCTTGTCAAAGGTTTTTTCAAGCTTTTAACTTGCATCACCACAGAACAAGACAATTCAAATGTCATTGACTAGATCACTTACAAAAGGGTTTATGGAGAGCACTGCACAGGGCAAGATGAAGCTTTTCCTTAATGATAACTTAACTATAGATCATGTCACTAAGAAATCACACAAAGCTAAAGCCAAGGCTGTATCTTTTTGACCTTATCCCTCTGGGCCTATCACACTGGCCTATGAAACCTGTAAAATAATTCGCATTGTCAGGATGAAGGTCAGAGTGAAAGAGTCCACCCCTGGAGATGAACTACAGATCATCAGTCCAACAGCTCTGTGAAGATGGGCAAGGAAGACAGTTCAGATCTGACAAATTGTTCAGATCACTGGCTATTTATGTAATAAAAATATAGCTTTCAGTGGCTTATTGGAGCCACTGCAAGAAACTCAATTCTAACTCCTTTCTTTGACTCAACTCATGCATGAATTATAGCATGTGCCCACAGCTACTTGCCACTCATGTTGACTTGAGTCAGAGTCTCTTGTGAAACAAGCTGTGATGCAGATCAGAAACAACTACACAGAAAAACAAACCATTTCAACCAGTTGTTATTTGAGCAAGGGTAGTGGTGCAATTCAGAAGGAATGCCAGGGTATGGAGCGAGAGGGACTGGGATGCACCTGATCTCAGCAAGGCAGGAGGGAATGGGATGGACAATGTGAGAGCAGAGACAGAAGCAGTAAATGGGAGAAAAGTCATGTGGGGCAGCTGGTAAGGTTACCAGCATGATCCAGTTCTACTCAGAAGTAGTCCCATTGTGACTAGTCATTCAATGAGCCCTCTGGACCATGAGTTTTTCTTAGATCCCTAGGATCCACCTCTCTCAGGCTTACCCACTTATGCTGCAATCCTAAAGACACACTCCTGGGATTAACTTTCCTGAACACATTGGGACTTACTTTTGAGTAGACATGGTTAGGATTGTGCTCATACTCTTTCCCCCGCCCCCCTCTATTCTGCAGCCACTTCTAAGGCAAGAACCCCAACCCCATCCTTTGGGGGTCCTCCTTCCACCCATCCTTTGTTCAACGATGATCAGTTCCTACAGAGATGGACAAGAAAGCCCACTCCTGCCTCCTCCCCCCCCCAAAAAACATTAAGTGTATCCTGTCCCCAGCTGGAACTTTCCTGCTCCTTGTCTGAATGATGGCCCCACAACAACTTTTGTGTTCCCCCCTCCCAAAATGTAAGCAAACACACCTAGATTCACAAACTCACATTTCTCAGATTCATGACTCATTTCAAATGTCAGCGGCCTGAGACTTGAATCAGTGTCTGAGTCATTGATATACGTGACTCGAGTCTGACTTGAGTCCTGAAACATAGTTCCTGTCCCTGCTTATAACTGAATTTATTTTTCTAAATTAAAACAGAAAAAGAGATGTAGTGTGACTGGGATTAAACAAAAACAGCAAATGCAAAAGTGTTGAAACCCCCTTCCCCCCCCCCCCCCACACACTCATTCAATTGCAGAGGGTTTTTTTTTCAAAAAGGGAAAATTCCTGGGTCATCTCAGACATTCTTTGTAATTGGTCAAAGTTCCTCAATTTGGTGCTTTGCAGAAAATTACAATTTGCTGCCTGTATCACATCCTGTGCTTGGTTTTAGGCCCTGGAATTGTGGCATTTGGGGAGTATTCCTGTAGCTTAAACATGCAATGTAGAAATCGATGGTCAACCATCCACGCCATAGAAGGCTGTAATGCATGCCTTTGACACAAAAATAATTGTTATGATGATTGCCAAATCCATGCTTGCAAGCTGGAATCCAATCAAAGGATGCTAGATGGCAGCACCCTCACAGAACAATACTGAAATGTGCTCCCAAAGGCACATAACTCAGGTTTTAAATGATGGTCCAGTTTAGATTAACTTTTGAAAAGAAATTGAACTATTGAAGTAACCTTGTAATAATCTGCAGACTATGAGTTTTTAACTGGCATATCAAAACCATACTAAGATAATTTTACTTAGATTTTATTTTTGTGTATGTACAATCCATTCAATTTACCCCACTCCCTATCCTAGCAGTGATGTGGAGAGGCTGGCGCATGTCTGTGGACTAGCCTAAACTACCCTGAGTGGCACAGAAGTGCCTTATGACACTTTTGTGACATGCCCTAAGACAGCAGATGACTTGTGTCAGGACGTGACCTGGCCTTACGAGGTGGTAGTATCAGTGGTGGGCACCCGTAGGTTCGCACCTACTCTATAGAACCGGTTCTTAACAAGAGATAGTACATATAAAGTTTAAAAATAGCCATTTAAAAGTGGCTGCCAGATGGACAGAGAACCGGTTCTTAATTTCTTTGAAGCCCATCACTGGGTAGGATGATGCTGTCAAAGACAAATATTATGGCAAAGACAACTTGTACCAGAATTGCATCTTGCAGAAATCATTCACTTAAGTTGACTTTTAAAATTATTAAAATGATCTGACCAAACGGAGCTCTTCGTCCCTGCACCCCATTTTTGCCAGTTATAAATACCTACTAGCAATCCTAAGCCATCAGCCAATCATATGCCAACTGGAAATGAGATTTTGGGAAGTCCTATCATTCTTTTTGGAAAGGTAACTTTGGGTTTATCTACATATATGCTAGTGTTAACTGGTAGACTTCATTTTCTATAGTTGTGCTATATATTTCTGTCTCAAATCGGTATGATCTTTGTTAGTTTATATATTCATTTTAGGCTGCAATCCTAAAGACACTTTCCTGGGAGTAAAACCCATTGATCAAAATGGGGCTTACTTTTGAGTAGACATGGTTAGGATTGTGCTCTTAATTTTGTTCTTTGCTGAAAAAAGAAACTGCTGTCCATAAAGAATAAAAGGCCTCACAAACAAATGGGTTTGTCTTTAGGCATTGCTAAGGGAACTGGAGCATCCTTAATTCTAACATGGTTCTTTTAAGAGCAAACCAGTGAATCTTCTACATCTTCCACTGAAGATTAAAATTGCCAGTCAATGTTCATTCAGATATGCCCTCAGTTAAAAATGAATTTGACCTGGCTAACCCTACAATCCAGAGTAACTACGGGAGCACGTAAGAGACTTAACATGTACCCATAGTTGCTGCACTACCTAGTGAAAACCTATGGGAAATTCATATTGCAATCCAGAGCAAATTGTTCTTACACCAGAGCAAGGACTCCACGTAGTTACTCTGGATTGCGCCCTAAGGCTGCCTGATCGCAACCCTGCTAGTCCCATCAACAGCTCATCAGATGCAGAAGAAAATATGGCCAGGGCTTCTGCCTCCCTGCTCCTTCCTGGATATTATAATTCACTCTGCTTTCCCATTTGCTATGGGGCAAAATAAAAGTGTGGAAAAAGAGATAGTGGTTTTTGTTTCTGTTGCATTACTATACTGGATAGGGTACCTATCATTACTATTACTGGTAATTCTCTTTGTAAACTAATTTGAGTTCCTTGAGAAGAGGACAGTGCAGACACTTTCAATCAATCATCAGTTATGAATTCCCACCTCCATGAGACAATCTGGTGGTTTGGGGTCAGGGTATGATCAATGTTTCCCTTTGGCCTGTTGAAAAAGCAATTGTGAACAAAAATAAAAAACAAAACTCTGGTGCTTGAACCCAAATCTTTCTATAGTCCATTGCAACCTCCATTGTTTGTTCCCTAGCATCTAGTATCCACTGATTTCCCGTCCCTAACATGGTGGGTTTGTTATAGTTAGTAGTGGTTGAGAAGCCTCTTTTGTGAAAATACCCGTGGTAGTGGCACTGGCCAATATTCCAGCGCTCTTCACTGTGCAGTACTTCCTACAGTGCTAGCAACATCCAACCATACAGAGAATCCAGAATCTAGTAGGGTCTGTTGCATGGCGCTCTTTCAAGGTGCATTGCTATTGTGCCCATGAGAACCCACACGCTTTGGATACTTTAACCACAGCATGGCTGAACTGGATCTTAAAAAAAAACACAACTGGATCAGTTCTGTGGAAGAATGCTGATCTTTTATTTATTCTTATTCATTATTAAGTACTAGCGAAAGGCGTACCCGCGTTGTGGGAGTAAAATTCCCCCGTATGCCATCCCCCCATATGCATCAACCCCCCATGGATAACTTTCCCCCAGGCGTAACAACCCCCCATGCGCAACTTCCCCCATACACATCAACCCCCCCAAGCGCAACTTCATCCATGCGCAACTTCATCCATGCGCATCAACCCCCCATGCACAACTTCCCCCATGTGCATCATCCCCATGGGCAACTTCCCCCATGCGCAACTTCCCATATGCGCAACTTTCCTCCCATACGCAACTTCCCCCATGCGCAACTTCCCCCATTCGCAACTTCCTCCGTGTGCAATTTTCCCCATGCGCAACTTTCCTCCATGCGCATCATCCACCCATGTTCATCATCCCCCCATGCGCAACTTCCCCCATACGCAACTTTTCTCTCATGTGCAATTTTGCCCATGCGCAACTTCCCCCGTGCGCAACTTCCTCCGTGCGCAACTTTCCCCGTGCGCAACCTTCCTCCATGTGCATCATCCCCCCATGTGCAACTTCCCCATGCGCAACTTCCCCCATGCGCAACTTTCCATATGTGCAACTTCCCATATGCGCAACTTTCCTCCCGTGCGCAACTTTCCCCCGTGCGCAATTTCTCCCCGTGCGCAACTTTCCCCCATGTGCAACTTCCCCCATGCGCAACTTCCCCCCATGCGCAACTTCCCCCCATGCGCAACTTTCCCCATGCGCAACTTTCCCCCATGCGCAACTTTCCCCGTGTGCAACTTCCCCCGTGCGCAACTTTTCCCGTGCGCAACTTCCCCCGTGCACAACTTCCCCCTGCGCAACTTCCCCCTGCGCAACTTCCCCCCTGCGCAACTTCCTCCCATGCACAACTTTCCTCCCATGCGCAACTTCCCCCCTGCGCAGCTTTCCTACACGCGCAACTTCCCCCATGCACAATTTCCCCTCATGCGCGATTTCCCCTCATGTGCAGCATCCTCGCCAGCACAACCTCTTCCTCCGAACAACATCCCCCAGTGCACCAGGATCTGAGCACCAAATTGGCTGGATGTGGTTCAGTCTCCCATGTTAAATATTGGACGAAAACACGTTGCCCCCTTTTCAGCCCCTGAAGGGTTAAATTTCTCCAGACGGTTCTTGGTGGGTGTTCAGGTGACAGAAGGAACTCCCTCCCAGAATTCCATGCTTCAGGCCCAGCAGTTGGGACGGAATGTTGCTGAGTCAGCAATTCTCAATGCAAAGTATAGGGAGGAAAACGCATTGCACCCCTTTTCACCCCCTTCCCATTGGAATTTCCAAAAACCGGTTCTTAGTGCACCCCTCTGTCACGGAAGGAACACCCACCCCAATTTTCACGCTTATAGGCCCACCGGTTTTGGCAGGGCGGTGATGAATGAGTCAGTCGGTGAGTGAGTGAGTGAGTCAGTGAGTGAGTCAGTCAGTCAGTGAGTGACTTTTCTCTTTTATATATATAGACTAATAAAATATGGGCAATGGCTGCCAAGACCAAACCAGTAATTACCGTAAAATATGTGTGCACACATGCAGAGAACAGGAACTGGTGGAGGAATGCTGCAGCCATGCAGGTAAACAAGACTGCAGCTAATCAGTGGGGCAAAAGCTGCTTTGAAAGTAAGGATCACATTTCCTCTTTTCTCAAGGAGGAAGCAACTAATTAAAGGGCAGCTTGCAGGGCAAAGCATCAATAGCACTTTACATGTTCATTCTGGACAGGCTAGCACAGCAATTATCTTAAGCTAAAAAAAAAACCAACAACCTTGAATTCTGACAGGGAAAAAAGCAGGAAAACAACATGAAATGAAATGCCATAGAGCAGCTAAACTGAACAACACAATCTTGTGGATGTCTATTTTATTCATTTACAAGCGAAACGTACCCACGTTGTAGGAGTAAAATATCCTCCCATGCACCATCCACCCTGTGTGCCACTCCCATTGCACAGTACCCCCATGCACAACATCCCTCATGTGCAACATCCTCCATGCACATCAACCCCCATGTGCATCATTCCCCCCTCCGTGCCATACCCCCCATGCACAATCCCTCACAACTGTGGACACTTCTACTGGGCAGGAGAGGGATTTGGGGCTGGACGTTGATCAGTCTTCAATGTTGAGCATAGGCCAAAAATGTGTTGCACTCCTTTTAACCCCCTTAGGGGTTAAATTTCTAGAATTGGTTCTTGGTGGGTGCTCCCACATTGGAAGGTATACACACCCTGAATTTCATGCTTCTAGGTCCAGCAGGGTTGGGGCAGAACGTCCCTCAGTCAGGGATTCTTCAATGGAAAGCATAGGGAGGAAAACACCTTGCACCCCTTTTCACCCCCTTCCGATTGGAATTTCCCCAAACTGGTTCTTAGTGGGTGCCTGCATCACGAAAGGAAGATCCTCCTCAAATTTCACTCTTCTATGTCCACTGGTTTTGGCTGGGTGTTGATGAGTCAGTCAGTCTGACTTTTCAGTTTTATATTTTTAGAAGATTTCAGTCTTTATAAACTGCCTTTCTTTGTTGAATAGACAGCAATCAAGGTGGTCTGTACGGGCAGGCTAGTCCAAACCACCATTTTTCAATGGGATTTTACAAATATACCAGTATTTTGTGAATTTCAGAATCCCTAGGCACCAGGTGTTGCCTTTCACAGTATGATTATCTTCTCTGGTTGTGTGCCTTTGAGCTTCAGTAGGTAGTTGTAAATCAAGCCTGGACAGGTCTTCAAGGTCCTGCTCATCACACATTTCCATGCTCCTCTCTCACTGTGTGGCTATTCAGCAAAATAGCAACTAACTGTCCTGCCAGACGGGTACTGCAGCTTGTCACAGGCTGGTGTTCCACCACCCATCCAAAAACAAAACCACAAGTTCTCCTGCTTAGCAAGTCAGGTGGTAATGGCCACTCAACTATGAGTCCACATCCCTTGCCTATAGACCTCCTGCAGATGCATATACCAGAGGAATGCAAATACAATACATTACTGTACATTTGGAACTTACTCATCCACAATACCAAGAAAATGACTTAATTTAAACCTAGTTTCTAAGGAAATTTCCATCACTTGCTTTTATGTAACACCTCACAAGAGAAAACACAGGCATTAAAGGGTTGGCAGTTATGATTTCAACAGCTGCTGAAACCAGCATCTCCTGACCTTGATGGAGTTTACCAACCTGACACTTCCCTCAGGCTCTCCTATTAAAGGAGCGAAAGGCAAGTAGCATATATGAGGTCTTTCAAGCATATGGACTTTATCAGACAATCTGTTCCCAGTTGCTGTTGGTTGCTGTGTCTGAGCCAGCACAAAGTCTACAGTTCAACTGCTACACTTGGTGGTATTTCACTCCACATCAACATTAGAACTTTAGAATATCCTTTCCTGAAATAAGATGATCAATTATAGATATGTGGCAAATGTGTCTATATATACAGCTCCTAAGATCTATGGATCATATCCCAAGGGGTATGGAACATTAAACAAAGGCTTTGCCTGAGTTTGCAACAGTTTGCAACAGCCTGCAGTGTGGCAGGCTCATTGCTGTATGCACAATGAAAAAAAAGTTAGAAGACCATTGCTTGTGATCCAGATATGGCATCTGCTTCTTTTGTCCCTGTATCTTTCTGTATCTTCCCCATTTTCACCTACCAAATTTACCATGACAATAGTGTTACCTCTATTTGTTTAATGTGTTGAACCCTTAAAGCTTGAGAAGTGGGTTGGAAATACTGTATTTACTCAAATCTAACACTCGCCTTTTTCAGCCAAATTCAGTCTCCAAAATCAGGGTGTGCTTTAGATTCAATGGTTAACTAGATGTTAGTGAATACAATATTTTGAGTGTAAATATAGGGAGTGCATTAGATTTGATGGCATATTAGATTCGAGTAAATACTGCAATCCTGGCAGGTGCATGGCAGAGATATGCTTATGAAGGAAGCAGCTAAACAAGTGGGCAGCGATCTCCTGGAGGGAGGAAATATAGAAAACTTTTTTAAAAAGGAAACTCCTTGTTTTTACTTTTTCAAAACCCCACATATGATGTCATATCCAAGACATCTTCTGAGCTCAACACCAGGCTAAGCAATCTTTAGCTATTCCACTGAAGTCATCTGAGAATGTAGTGATACATTTATTACATACTCACATGAAGGTGATGCAAAATCAGAATGTTCTCACACTTGCTGGAAAATCTCCAAGAGTGTCAAGTGCATTTGCAATAAATGTTGATATTTCCCCCAGGCAGGTTTGTACCTGCCCCAAACAAGATCTGCAACGTGCATTGCTTCTCACATTTTTGGATGAAACTCAAGGCCACCTTTGTCTTTTGCCATGGTCTGAATCCTGTACTTTCTTGGCAGTCAATGCCTGTAGGTGAAAATCAGATTGCTAAAGGCATGGGCAAGGACTGTCTTAATCTCTTAATACGGAAACACTTCTGTTGGGAATTTAATTCATTGTAAACAAACAGATGTTTAAGAATTAAAACCATCCCCCAGTTAAGCCAATTTGAAAGTAAGCACATGTGTTACTGGAAAGGTCAGCAAGGAAGCAGGACCACTTATTTGATGACATATGCTTAAAACTTGCTGCTTTGCCTGTTGCTTGTCTAAAATGAACTGCAAAGGAAAAATCAGAGAGGCATATGTTAAATTCTCAGTCCCAAAATATTCTCCTTCAAATAAAAGGAAAGTAATATCTATTGAAAAGCAGTAAAAAGTAAACACTGTTGTTGTTGTGTTCCCTTGCTTCATCTGTCTGGTCCATTTGCAAATGAGCAGATAATACAGAAAAAAGCTAATTTTTCACTCTAGGAATTCTTCCAGTGCTTGCAGGGAAATTAGTGCATGCAGTTAAAGCATTTCGGAACAAAAACCAAATACAGTAATCTGTTTTTTTTTTTTTCTGAAATCTGTGTCTGGAGAAACATTCCCCCATAGTATCATAGCCACTTTTGTGTACAGCTGTTATTGAACACTTCAACCAATTAATCATGTTGTAGAGCTGCAATCCTGTATACACTTGCCTGGGATTAGGTCCCACTGAACATTACTTTATTTAGTATATGGCAATCACAATTGCTGGGAGATCCTTTGAGAGGTCCAACAGCCAGTAAGTGTAGACTAGTCTTTGGGGTGTAGGCTATCTACCTTGTTCTACAGGCAGATCGTAGAACTCTTCTCTTCTAGGTGGAATCCTTCACCTCATGGTCATCATCACATCCTGAATCAGGGAATGCCTACCAAGCATCCAGCAGGAGTTTTCAGGTCAGCCAAGCTGTAAACAGCAACACCTTCTGATTCTGAAGATTTATGACAGCTTATCAGCTTGCAGTCTCCCATCCAGGTCTTTCCCTGCTTAGTTTTCTTTGGCAGCCCTGCACTCAACTACCAGACCACACTTGCTGCTCTCACGGAATATAATATGACTTTTTTCCAGGTAAAAATAATTTAGGACGAAGCTGCGAAGTGATTAGGATGCAATCCTAACGTAGGCTGGCACAACTCATTGGACTTCCTGTTGCTGTGGTGATGTAGGGAGGCAAGCGCATGTCTGTGCACTGGCCTAACCCTCCCCCAGCAGTGGCGCAGAAGAGTCTTACGGTAATTTTGTGACACCTCCAAATCAGCACAGGACTAATTCCAGGGCTTACGCTGGCATAACTGGAGGATTTCAGCCTAACAGGCCAAACCTAGGCATGTCTACTCTGAACCAAGCCTCGTTATTAACAATGGGACTTACTCTCAGGTGAGTGTAGATAAGATTGCAGCATAACTTAAATCATGTGGACTTGCAGTTCTGGGGGTGAATGTTACAGATCTATAATTTTTCTATTAAGTTCTTCTGATTTGTTCATCTACCCCACTACACCACACCATCCTGCCTCTCATTTTATTTCCCGTAGAGCTGCTCTTTACAATACCTACCACAGGAGATGAGCAGTTCCCTTCTGATGCAACAGTCTAGTCCAGCCTTGTCTAGCGCATTTGTTTTTAAAATAGCGTCCTTAATATAGTCTGCTCCCTGCCTTTCGTTGAAGGGCGATTAGGCTAACTCTCCTTAAAACGGATCACTTCAGCACTGTGGCTAATCCTTTTTGGTGTACTGTCATTGTGTGGCACTCCCAACACTGGCTTCTCTGCACATCGTCAGCCTCAGAAAATGCAATCCTACAGCCTAAGCCTATGCATATCTACTCAAAAGTAAGTCTCATTATAGTCAATGCAGCTTATTCCCAGGAAACCGTGGATAGGATTGGAACTTTAGAGCCCAAGCCATGTTCAGATCTACTCAGAGGTAAGTCCCATTAAAGTTGATGCAGCTTATTCCTAGGAAAATGTGAGTAGTAGCCTTAGAACCTAATCCTATGCAGGTCTACACAGAAGGAAGACCCATCATGGTCAATGGAGCTTACTCCCAAGTGTGGATTGTACCCTTAGAGTCTAATCTTATGCAGGCCTACTCAGAACTAAGTCCCATTGTAATCAATGGAGTTTACTCCCAGGAATGTGTGGACAGTATTGTAGCCTTAGAATACAACCCTATGAATGAACCCTATGAATGAAGTCCCACACAGAATTAATGAACTCACACAGAATTAAGTCCCATTATAGTCAATGCTGCTTTCTTCCAGGAAAGTGTGGATAGAATTGAAGCTTTAGAGCCCAAGCCTATATAGCAGTGGTTCTCAATCTTCCTAACATCATGACCCCTTTATAAGTTCCTCGTGTTGTGGGGACCCCCAACCATAAAATTATTTTTGTTGCTACTTTATAACTGTAATTTTGCTACTGTTATGAATCGTAAATATCCGATATGCAAGATGTATTTTCATTGTTACAAATGAAATGTGTGTTCTATGCACACATTGAACACAACTGGATTTATTTCAGAGTAGGCATGCATAGG
The DNA here is from genome assembly GCA_030015325.1 of Cryptoblepharus egeriae. Classification (NCBI taxonomy): domain Eukaryota; kingdom Metazoa; phylum Chordata; class Lepidosauria; order Squamata; family Scincidae; genus Cryptoblepharus; species Cryptoblepharus egeriae. Next base: position 52,771,424 of record JAREYC010000007.1, on the reverse strand, counting down.
ATTGGACCCTGAGGCTGCAATCCTATCCACATTTAGATGGGAGTAAAGGCCCCCCTGACTATAGTGGGATTTATTTCAGAGTAGGCATGCATAGGATTGGGCCCTGAGGCTGTTAGTCAGCCCCAGTGCACGTGCAGCTACAGCCGGAGGTCTGGCAAGCCTGACCTGGCCCCCTGCACCTGGGGTCTTTAGGCGACCCCCAGGAAAGCTCTAGGCGACCCCCAAAGGGGTCCTGACCCCCACTTTGAGAAATGCTGCTATACAGGTTTATACAGATAAGGCTGCAATCCTAAAGACACATTCCTGGGAGTAAGACTCATTGAATACAGTGGGACTTACTTCTGAGTAGACATGGTTAGGCTTGTGCTCTATGTCCTATAATAGTCAGTGTGGCTTACACCTAGAGAGCCTAATAATAGCCTTAGGAAAAAGCCTTAGAGCCTAAGATTCCTTCCCGCAAAATTATTTGGCATTTCCTAAAAACATTTCTCTTCAGAACAGCCTTCTGAACTTTTTAGTCTGCTGTTTTTTTAGTCTGGTTTCTTCTACTGCACAACCGTTTTCTTACGGTTTTAATCAGTGTTTTTAATGTAGATATTTTATATTTATTGTTTTGAAGATGACTGTTTTAAATGTTTTAATGAACTGGATTTTATTGTTGATGTTTTTATGGATTGTTTTTTATTAGCTGCCTTGGGTCCCTCTGGAAGAAAGGAGGGGTATAAATAACGTTTATTTATTTATTATTATTAATAGCCTTAGAGTCTAAACCCATGCAGTCTACTCAGAAGTAAGTCTCATTATAATCAAAGGGCCTTACTCTCTGGAAAGTGTGGATAGGACTGCAGCCTTAGAATCCAATCCTATGCATGCCTACTCAGAAGTAAGTCCTATTACAGCCAATGGGGCTTACTCCCAGGAAAGTGTTTATAAGATTTCAGTCTTTGATCTCATGCCCACTCAGAAGCCAATGGGGCTTCTTCCCAGACAGGCCTGACAGCAGCCTTTCCGGAGGGGAAGGAAAAAGTATTTTTAACCAGCTGCTGAGCTGCAATTCTTGCCTTGGCTTTTTCCTGCCTTCTGCGGACCTCTGGAGACCCTGGAGGAGCGCATGGAACGTTCGGCCGGGCAAGACAATGGGCAGCCAATCAGAGCCCAGGAGCTCCCCAGCCCTGCTGCGTCCGGACCAATGAGATGCTCTGGTTTCCCTGGACAGCCAGGTGGGCAGCAGAGCCTGGGCAGGTGGAGGGAGGCACTCAGCAGCCTGCCAGCGGCTGGCACCTTAACCCCTTCCTTTCCAGTGCCTGCCTGACACCTTTCTGAGCAGTTGGGATACTCTTCCACTGGAAGGTACAGGCTCTTTGCTTCTGCTTTCTTTCATTCATTCCTGAATGGCAGGATTTATTAATGTAAATGCATGAGACTAAAGGGGGAGCTGTACCAACTTTGGGGGAGTGATTGTTAATAGGGGTGGATCAGCCTATGGGTCATGATTCTTAATGGGGGTGATCAGCCTTTGGGGGTGGATCAACCTTTGGGGCATGATTTCTAATGAGGTTGTATCAACATTTTGGGCATATACCTTGGGGTAGGAGTGAATCAACATTTGAGGCATAATCCTTAATGGGGTAGAACAGCCTTGGGGTATGCTCGTTAGGGATGGACCAATTTTGGGGGTATGAGCCTTATCCTCCGCCAGTGGTCTTCAAGCTTTGCTGTGCCAAGATAGGGTGACCATATAGAATAGAGGACAGAGTACCGAGTACCTATACCTTTAAGCATTGTGGGCTGTGGGTGGCGCAAGCAGTAAAGACTGTTAACCAGAAGGCCAGGATTCGAGACCCGGGTTGGCCCTACAAGACAGGGTGAGCTCCTGTCCTTAGCCCATCTCTGTGACGCAGCTGGATCCAATCGTATTGGCTCTGCCTTTCCATTGGACTAATTCAGTGGCGTGTAGAGGAGGGATTTGCTGCTTGGGTAACAGCCTATCCTCCATAACAATCTAACCCAGGATTTCGTGCTTCACATGCAGCGTATGCAGTGCCGAGCACAATACCATAGTCTTTCAAGATGGAGGCCTGCAAGCATTGTATAGAAGAGAGAATTTAGGCAGGTGCTGCTTTTTAAAGCTTTCTATGTGAAGCTGCACCTGCCTAAATTCCTTCTTCTATGCAGTCCTTAAAGGTAAAGGCACTCTGTTTTCCATTCTATATGGTCACCCTATGCCTAGATCCCAACAAATAAAGCCTGGCACTAGTGAGAGGTATTTTACTACAATTGCTAAGAACAAGAGCAGGACAGTAAGCACAATCCTAACCATGCCTACTCAAAAGTAAGCCCCATTGTGTTCAATGGGTCTTACAGGAAAGTGTCTTTAGGATTGCAGCCGGAGACACCGTTCCCTGGTTCTTGAGGCAGACTAGATGCCTCCTTCTTAACCTGGTGGTGCTCTATTTTGGTGGTCTTCAATCTTTTTAAAATCCCAACAAATAATGAAACTGAGGACCAATTGGCAATCCTGGCCCAGTCCTTGGACCCAATCCACTCATCTCAGTTCTGCCATCTTAGCACTACAACCAAATATTCTTATTAGGGCAGAAAATGTTACTGTGAGCCTGGCACTACAAAAATGTTATTTTAGCACAATTGCTAAGAACCTTAGCAGGACTGGGACAACAACTTTTGGTTCCTGAATGGGTAAACCAGAGGCCTTTCCCTTTAGCTGGTGCTGCTCTAGTACAGTGGTATTCAACCTCATTCCTGTAATTTGCCATAACTCCGCAACTGACTCCACCAAGGATTTATGAATTTCAGGACTTAATGACCCTTTGCTAAGCTCTAATAAAGATGAAGTGGCTACAATCAGAATAGGATTTCTTAATAAAGGAAAAGTTTTTTGTGTATGAAACATACGCACACACACAAACACACACACAAACCAGATGGTTCCGTTTCAGTCAAGTAATTGGATAATATTGTTAGTTCAGAATTGGCTTGATTATGTTACCCTGTCTTTTTCCTCTTGCTTGTATTTGAACTTGGTTTCAGTTGCAACTGTGAGTTAGGAAAAGGATCTTTTTCATGAACAACAATAAAGAGAGAATTAAAACCCTTTTCTCAAACCACCTTGCTCAGATTCTTTGTGAAAAAAGTTGGAAAAAACTGAAGTTGCAATGGCTGTGTAGTGTGGTTTTAATCCATCAACTGTATTTATTTACTGCTTTTCAACAAAAAGTTCACAAATTGGTAATAGAGAAAATAAATGATAAAGTTTGGCAAGTGCTAATTGTCATGCCTGTGGAAATGGAACTTAATAAGTCCCTGCCCTAAGGAGATTACAGTCTAGAATTGAATACAAGGGAGAGAATAGAGAAAGGAGAGGGAAATCAAAGTAAATCGTCCAACTATGTGCTCACTTCAATTCAGGCTTGCTATAATTCTAAACATATTTGCTATAAAATAATTCAGTGGGCTAACTTTTGCATAAACAAATTTGGAATTTCACCATGTGTTACAGCTGAGAATGAAGGCTCAAGAGACCAAGGTTGCAATTCTATGTATGCTCATTGGGATTGGGACATTTGCTGCAATCCTGAAGACACTTTCCTGAGTTTACTTTTGAGTAGACATGGTTTGGATTGTACTCTTATTCAACTTGGTGTGGCTTACTCCAGAGTAGACATGGCAAAGGGTTGGCAAAGGGTAATGCTGGTTGTAGAAGTTCAGTATTGGTAGTATTATCCTCTAGATAACTGATGCTTTATTTATTTGTATAGTATAGCAATAGTAAAAATTACTATTAGGATGAAGAAAAAAGGAAATATTTAGAAAGGTTCAATGGGTATGCATTGTATGAAGTTTCTTCACTGTTTTCTGTCTTCAGTCTGGCAAAGTAGCAAATTATAATTGAATACAGTACTGCGTACTGTTGGTTGGTTGCTTCTTGTGTTATCAGCCTGTTTGATTGATTTGGATTGATTGATTTGGCAGTTAATTTAATCCATTCTTCCCAGCAATATGTGGATTGAAAAAGTCAAAATGTTACTGGGTTCTAATTAGAGGATAATTAGATATTTTGAACCTCTAAAAGGTGAGGGTCTCTTTTGCATGATAGCTTCCTGCAATCTACTATCTATGGTATTTATATGCCAGTTTTCGACTCAAAGTTCACAAAGCAGTTTACAAAGAAAATGAAACAATTAATGGCTAATGGGTCCCTGTCCCAAAAAGGGCTCACAATCTAAAAAGATGCCAAAGAACAGAAGCCAATATAACAGACATTGCTGGAGTGAGGAGGGCCAGTTATTCTCTGCCTGCTAAATTAAAGAGGAACACCCACCTGAAAGAGTCGTCCTTGTGAGTTAGCTAAGGCTAATTTCAGATTCCTGGTAGCGCTCTATCTGAAACCACTTGGATGAAATTTGAGTATCACATACTGTGCATATATATTTTTTACATTTAAATTGTATTTTATTGTTTTATTTTTATGTTATTGTTTTTAATTGTAGGGCTTTTACTGTATTTTATTGATTGGTAGTAGTCGCCCTGGGTGCCCTTAGGGAAAAATGGCAGAGTACAAATCAAATAAATAAAATCATCAAAAGTAGAAAGCCATCCTGCATACCCAGTTGCTCAGCATGTGCAGAAACCCTGGTATCTAAAGAAGGCACTGAGTGCCACAAACCCCCCAAAAGCACCACTAGGTGTGGTTTAGGTCTGCCAGCATAGAGCTGCTCAAAAATTGAACAATCCAAACCACAATTTTACAGCTACTGGTTTGGATAATACTGTGGTTCTTAAACTGGGACCCTCTTTTGAGAGTGACATTCTGTTAGACCAACTAGAACAGATGTCATGACGGGAAATGACATAATCAAGCAGGAAAAATTTTTAACAGTCCTCAGGTGCCATCGTGCTCACACTTACTGGGAGTAAGTCCAATTTACTATCATTGTTAAAAGCATCTACAGAATGTTGAAAGTACAGATCTGAAAACATCTCCAAATACATACCATGGCACCATCAAGTCCAGTATATTAAAAAGAAAATATTGAATAGGGAACCACCTGAAATTGGTTTCTTCATTTATGTTTCTTTCTCAGTTTTCAAAGAATTCTCTGAACTGGTATAAAGCAGGCCTCCATCAGTCTTGAGAGACTATGGTATCATGCTCGGTGCTGCATACGCTGCATGTGAAGCAGAAGCACAAAAGCCTGGGTTGGATTGTTATGGAGGAGAGGCTGTTACCCAAGCAGCAAATCCCCCCTCTCCACGCCACTGAATTAGTCCAGTGGAAAGGCAGAGCCGATACGATTGGATCCAGCTGGTGTCGCAGAGCTGGGCTAAGGACAGGAGCTCACCCTATCTTGTGGGGCCGACCCGGGAATCGAACCCTGGCCTGCTGGTTAACAGGCACAGTGTCTTAGCCACTTGTGCCACCCACAGGCTGGTATGCTTCTCGAGAAACTTGTAAGACCATTCTTTCACATTATCTTTTTTCCATATCACAATTTTTTTCTTTTAGGGGTAGTGGTTTCAAAATTATTTTATGTCATTTCCTTCAGTATAGTACTGAATCCTTTCTTCTCTGAGGACATCACAATGACCTTCTTAGCCGTTGTGTTTTCAGATATGTTTGAAAAAGTACAATCAGTGTTCAGTAGTGCGTCAGAAAGAAGCCAGGGCCTTCAACAAACTCCCAGGGAGTGGATGCCTGCACTGATAGAGATCACTTTTCTTTTTCATGACTCCTATTCACAATTCTTCATGCACACTGTCCCTGATAACAAATTATCCATATTTTAATGTAATACAGTAATACTAATAATTATATTCTTTCAAAGTGGCAATAAGATTTTGCTATGAATCCTTGATTTCTCCTGTAGGGAGATCATTATTTCTAGTATCAGATCTGTGGTTTAGTCTTTAGCTCATTTATTTCAACAAGGCCAGATGTAAGGAATGATTTATGGATTGTATTATTTTCGCTTCTAGAGGAAAATAATTTTTTTGCATCACTAACAGCACAGTCTTATATGTGTAAACTCAGAAATCCAATTGTGTTCTAAGAGGCTTACCCCTATGTACATGATTTCAGTCTAACCCCCAAATCCAGGGTAACTGTGGGAGCACGTAAGAGACTTTACGTGCACCCGTAGTTACTGCGCCACCTAGTGAAACCCTATGGGAAATTCATATTGGAATCCAGAGTAAATTATTCTTACACCGGAGAAAGGACTCCCCGTAGTTACTCTGGATTTTGCCCTAAGCCTTCAGCCTATACATCCTTATCCAGTGGTGAGATTCAAATAAATTAGCAGGTTCTATGTCCCATTAGTAAGGTTCTCAGAATCAGGCGCTCATTAGCAAAGGGTTCTATAGAACCTGTGAGAACCCCCTGAAGCCCACCACTGTCTTACCTTGATGTCAATCCCATTGACGAAAGAAATCTCATTTGTGTCCTATGTAGACTTGTGTAGGATTGCTCCATGCCAGACTGGACATGTTTAATTGTATTTATTAGAACCTGCTGATAAGACATGGAAAGTATTAGGCTGAAAACTAATATGTTGCATCCTATACAGGCTGTCTCTGAAGTCCTCTTGAATTTGGGGTTTCTCCCTGAGTCACTGTGCACTGGATTTCAGCTTTGAGGTTCATGATCAGGAAGATTCAATAATCTCCTGCCAAATGATAAAGTATTTTCAGTTTGCTTTTTATTTCTTCCTCTAGATATCCCCCCCCCCAAAAAAAAACAAAGAGAGCCAATTTAAAAGAAAAGTCCCGATCGCTGTGCTTCTACTCTAAAATTAAAGCGCTGTGTCATGTGAAGACACATGTGAGCAATATTCAATATTTTCTTTTGCTGGTAGGCGGAACATGAAACCATGGTAACAGCTTGAACTTTACTTACATATTGGTCTAGAACTTGCTAACAATAGATACATGATGGAATTAAAATGTATGTTTGAAAGAGATCCTCCAGAAAGTCTGATTCTTAACTCTTTCTCAGGACCAACTTGATATCTGTAAACCAAGTGGTCGCAATTGCATGATGAGTAAACCATGTTTCAGTTCAGGTCTTGTAAGCTTGCTTGCTCCGAATTTAAGCTCCACTGTTTTTAATGCCACTCATTTCTTTCTTTGATGCACTTAAGACTGTGACGTTAGCTTGTGGTCCATTCTTGCATTGTATTTTCCAGTCAGTGCCTGATAGGTGGAGTTGCCATATTTTTCTGACTAGATATCTTGTGCCTTTAAAAGATGTGTGACCAGGAAACTTTGACCAGAATCCATGTCTACTCAAAAGTAAGCCCCATTGTGTTCAATGGGTTTTACTCCCAGGAAAGTGTCTTTAGGATTGCAGCCTTTGCTGCTGATGGTCCCCATCCTGTGTGCAGCAGTTAGATGGCAGATTGGAGTTGCCAGCACCTAGAGCAGTGGTTCTCAATCTTCCTAACACCGTGACCCCTTTATAAGTTCCTCATGTTGTGGGGACCCCCAACCATAAAATTATTTTCGTTGCTACTTTATAACTGTAATTTTGCTTCTGTTATGAATTGTAATGTAAATATCCAATATACAGGTTGTATTTTCATTATTACAAATGAAACGTGTGTTCTATGCACACATTGAACACAATGGGATTTATTCAGAGTAGGCATGCATAGGATTGGGCCCTGAGGCTGCAATCCTATCCACATTTACATGGGAGTAAAGGCCCTCCTGACCATAATGGGATTTATTTCAGTGTAGGCATGCATAGGATTGGGCCCTGAGGCTGTCAGTCAGCCCCAGTGTGCGTGCAGCTACAGCCAGAGGTCTGGCAAGCCTGACCTGGCCCCCTGCACCAGGTGTCTTTAGGGGACCCCCAGGAAACCTCTAGGTGACCCCCAAAGGGGTCCTGACCCCCACTTTGAGAAACGCTGACCTAGAGATTATTAGGTAATTACTATTTTTCTCCTTAAGAGAGATTTATCTTTTTTAATTTAAAGAGCCAACCTCATTCATGTTGAGACCAAATAGCTGATAAATAATTTACACTAATTAGGTTATACCTGTATAGATAGTTTAGAGACTATGGTATTTAAGGATGCAGAATCAAATGAAAAAGCCAGCTTTTGCAAGGTGATAAGTTGAGCTTGACAATAGTGGCTAAAAAATGTATAAATAATAATACCATCATCTTATATATTGTTAGAAAGGTAATTTAATGCAGAATGCTATGAAACAAACTGCATTGGAATATCTGTATTATATCAAACATTATGGCTATTTAACCAGAAAATGTAAACAGAAAAGCCTATGGAACAAAAAGGGGATTTTCTTAACTGAAAACTGACCAATGAGACCAACCCTACAATCCAGAGCAACTACAGGAAGATGTAAGAGGCACTAACTCTGGATTGCATTTCCCATAGGTTTCCCATAGGTGGCACCATAACCACATCGGTGTAAAAGGCCTAATTGTTCAATTGTAGCCTAATTGCTCTGAGCACCAATGAGATGTAATTATGATATAGTATGAAACCAATAAGGTGTTAATATGAGTTAGCTCTCATTTGCATATATCATAATATAGTTACACATGGTAGGGCTGCAATCCTAACCATACTTTCCTGGGGAGTAACTACGATAGAACACAGTGGGGCTTACTTCTGAGTAGTCATGCTTAGGATTGCACTGGAAGTGGGTAAATAGGCAATTGTAAGTGATGCTCCTTCAGTTGACTTTGGGGATAGCCACCCCATCCTCATCGGTTGAGCTGGTACAGACTTATACCTTTATAACTGATTGACCAGAAACTTAACTGGCAGAAAGGCAATGCAATAATTTAAACTTTCTAAAACTTTAGAACAAGATAATATTAAATAATATTTTCTGGGAATGTGTCAAATGTTTGCAGGAGCAGAATTACAGGTAAGATTGTTCTATAACCTTTCAGCATGTTGCTGAGCAATTGAAATAACCCTCTGTTATTGCTAGAGAGAAAGATGGTGACCCTCTGTGTGCCACTGCCTGAAATTTCCTTATAACTGTGTTGCATTTTCAAGTAATAACTCAGGGATTTTCCCCAGGAGACAGCTGAAGTTTATTCATTACCCACTTAGGATGCTCTAATGGCTTATCACAGTTTCTGAGATATGTTGGTTTCTGCTGGACATTCTTGGTATGGCACAGTCATCAATAAATCCAGTGGCGGGATTCAGATAAATTAACAACAGGTTCAATGTCCTAATAACCTAAATTAACAACAGATTCTATGTCCCATTAGTAACCGGTTCTCAGAACCAGGTGCTCATTAGCAAAGGGTTCTATAGAACCTGTAAGAACCCCCTGAAGCCCACCACTGAAAATCCCTCTATCAAAAACTGGCTTTTCTTTTCAAAGTAGTAACAATAGCAACATTTGAATACTTCTATAAGGGTAGGTGCTCATTCCAGTAGTTGTCATCTTGTCCTTGATTTTTCTCTCTCCTCCTCTTGACGTCTGAAGCAGCACAGATTTTATTAATAGAGGGACCTTGCAGCACTTTACAATAATGTCTTGAATGCCACCCAACGTGGCTTCACACTGGGGTGTCCAAACCTTAGCCTGGGACCAGATGTGGCCTGTGACATGCAGCCCTGTGATCATCTGAAGGTGAGGGGAACTCACCTCCACCCACCTCTAGAGTTTATTCTGATGGCTGCACACATATCCTCTCTCTGTGTATGAGTGTGCTTATGAACTGGTTTTCTGTGTCTTACGAAGTGTTTAAGAACTGATTTGAATTCATTCATTCATGCATTTTTCAATTAATATATCCATTTATGTCTGTAAATTTAAACACACTTTTTTCTGGCTCCGATTGCACAGAAATATGCGGTAGTTTCCAGGATCCAGTGCAAAAGCATCTTCTTATACTAGTTCTTTCATACTTTCCTAAAGTTGGTAAAAATATTTGGAAACTCTCTTTGCAGGAGCGGTCATGTCTGGTGTTCTAGTTCTAATATAAGATGTATAGAAATGTATATACGTTCCATTCTGAAGCTTTATTTGGTACTGCGACTTGTGGCCTGATTCTTTCTCCCCTCCCTACACGTATGACCTTTGGAGCTTTGGGTGTGAACCATTTCCTTAATAAAGTGTTATAAAGCAGCCAGTTAACATATGTATTGAACACTGATGGGTTTATGAGTGGATGGGTTGATGAACCTGACCATAAGCAATATCTCCAAACCAAAGTAATTCAAACACCATAAAGATGGAATAAGTCAATGCATTGTATTGAGAAATCAAGACATGTACAAATATGGGGAAATAAGTTTCCCCACATTTATACTGGAAGGTGATTTGGGAAGATGTAGCAAAGCAACATCGCTGTGCCCTCTACCTTTGAGAGGGGCAACAGTGTGATCCAGTTTTATTTCCATTATTTTTTAAATAGCCATTGCCCTTCATGGTTCTCATTAGTTAAGACATTTATGGTATTGTGCATCTTTCTCTTACCTGCTCTTTTATTTTTGAAATTTATTATAATGGTTCACTTGAATCATTTAGGATTATCCGAAAGAATAAAGTGGACACATCACTAGAACATTTCAAGAAATAAGCAGGTTTGGGCAGAGTGATGTACCCATCCAAAAAATAATTCTGGAAGGTGATGCAGAACATACCCCAAACACATTTGTGAGCCAGTTTACTGGTGCAGCAGATTCTGTGGTGCTTCAGATATAAATATAAAACAGAGAAAAGCTGATGAAACACATTTTTGAGGGTTGTATATCTTGAGATGTGTCCTCGCTCCTATCATCAGTTCTTCATTGACAAGCAGATGGATTATTGCATAATAGGCCACCTTCATCTTTCAAATCTGCAGGATCCAGATGTTGGAGTGACCTTTCCTAAAGTCTGTAAAAACATTTGGAAACATGAAGCCACGTCTGGTGTACTCAGTGGGAGCTGAACAAAGTACTTTTGTATTCTTTAGGACGTTATTGTTAATCATTTACAAGTGGGAGCCTATGAAATATATCATGGAATCAAGACAAAGAGAGGGTGGAAAGGAGTATCTCAGCTATTATTTCTCAGCCACAATGGCTTCAATCTGTACTTTCTGCAGAACAGGTCAGCAGAATAGAATGACCTTGAAAATCTTTTTGGATCACAGTACAGTTGTACCTCTCATAACAAGTGCCTCACATAACAAGCGTTTCACATAAGTATATATTTCCGAGAGCTTGCTTCATATAACAAGTTCTGTTTCACCTAACAAGCAAGCGTGCCATGAGCTATGAGCTATGCAGCCCTGATACTCCGCCTGGAGGCTCTTTAAAAGGGCTGCTGGCCAGTGCTGCTTGGGGACAGTTGCCTGGGGGTGCCAGAGGCAGCTGCCCCTAACTGCCCCATGTGCCCCCACTGGCCATCTTGAATCTCCAGCAGCAGCCCAGTTAAGCCTCCCAGGAAAGTGTCTTTGATTGCAGCCTCCTAACCATGTCTACCCAGAAGTAAGCCCCACTGTGTTAAATGGGGCTTACTCCCAGGAAACTTTAGGATTGCAGCCCAAGTAGACTTCATAGGATCATGCACATTGAATGCATATTTTGAATTCAATTCCAGTGTTTTGTCGTCATTTTTACATCCAGTTAATATTTTTATATGAATATTTTTTGGGTTGTGGAACCAACTGTCTGAGTTTCCATAATTTGCTAAGGGAAAATCAGTTTCACTTAAAGAGCATGCCTCCGGAACGAATTAAGCTCTTTATGTGAGGCACTTCTGTACATCTTCTATCTAGTCAAGTGGACTGAATCTTTAACTCTTTGGTGGGAAGCTGTTTTTTAAGAGTTTGGGAACATAGATCACAAGGTCCTGGCTTGGTTTAAGGATAGGGTATGGTAGACGTTCACTTTCCCCAAAGTCCAAGCGGGTCAGAACCCTGCAATTGGTTTGGGGGAAGAAATCCACCAGACATGTTCTTCTACCCAGACTAACAGTGCAATCCTAAGCATGTCTACTCAAAAGTAAGTCCCATTGTGTTCAATAGTACTTACTCCCAGGAAAATCTGATTAGGATTGCAACCGAAGAAAGTTTCTATCCGTTTACCAGATGGGTTGGTCAGAATGCAGAAGAAATATATGCAACTTATGGCACACTGTCGATGTAGGGATGCTTTAAATTGCGGTTAAAAAATCCATTTTTGGATGTTGTAAAATGCAAAAGCCTTTAAAAAAATCAATTTAAACAGCAAAATGCTAAATCAATAATGCTTTGTGTTTTAAAAATAAAACTTTCAGAAAGTGGTAAATAAATATCCGTTTGCATTTCTTAGGAAAAGCTTGGCAAACAACGTAACCACTGAGAGAACCAGGCAACAACTCCACTGCCATCAAGGCTCTTGCTCTGCCAGTTGTTTCCAGAATGGAAAGAAAGAGGCTTCCCACAAAACTTGCCTGCTTTCTGCAGTTGGCTCTCCTCCATACTGTGCCCTCCAGAAACTCTCCAATGCTAGCTGGATGCTGCTGAAAGCGATGCATAAATAAATTGTTTGACTTGTAGAGCCCTGATGATGAAGTGGTAAGGGTGTTGGACTGAGATTTAGAAGATCTAGGTTCAAATCCCACGTCAGCCATGAAGCTTTCTGTGTGACCTTGGGCCAGTCACTTATTCTCAGTCTTACAGGGTTGTTGTGATTTGTAAGTCACTATGGGCATTAGCTCTGGTGGCATATAAACTCCTTAAATATTAAATACAGTGATGCCTCATGTAACAAATTTAATTCATTCTGGAGGCATGTTTGTTACGTGAAACGTTCTTTACGTGAAGTAGATGTTCCCATAGGAAATAATGGAAACTCAGACGATTGGTTTTAAATAGGCTGCCGGCCAGCGCATATGCCCCAACTACCAACGAATGTGTTCTTTACGTGAAGCACAGTTTGTTACGTGAAGCACAATCCTAGAGAAATTTTTGTTTGTTACGTGAAACATGCTTTACGTGAGGCGCCACTGAATATAGTACCATCAATGTTTACTATACATGAGATGACAAAAAAGAGCAATAATACATATGTGTGCGAGCACCTGTTTCACTCTTTCAACCTCTCCCTGCTGATCTAAAGACTAAAATTGCCTTCCCCAATGTGGATTTGCATGTGACACAGTGATCAGACTTTTTTTGGCATTCCCTTATGACTTTCTTCAGTAAATCACCATCATTCAGATATGTAAGATTTTCATTACTCACACATGCCTTTGTTCATTTTATTTTAATTTGTTGTGTATTTTGGCTACATATTAATAAATGTGTTATTTGGGCCTAAGCAAGTGATATTTTTTCTTATTTTGGTGGCCTTTTTCCATTTGCAAACTGAAAATGGGTTCTACTTTTCAACGGTTTTCTCTTTTGGACGGTGCTGTGCCCCAATCCTAAGGGCGCAATCCAGAGTAACTACGGGGAGTCCTTGCTCCGGTGTAAGAACAATTTGCTCTGGATTGCAATATGAATTTCCCATAGGTTTTCAATAAGCAGTGCAGTAACTATGGGTACACGTAATGTCTCTTACGTGCTCCCGTAGTTACTCTGGATTGTAGGGTTAGTCTCTCAGGTCTCTCAGGCTGCAATCTGCCCTCCTGACATAGCTGTGAGCTTCACTGATTATAACAGGGCTTACTTTAGAGTAGACATGCATAGGCTATTCTCTAAGAGAGGCTTAGCAGGTGGTGGTGGAGCACTGAAACTGGCCGTATGACCAGTTTTTTTGCTTGTTTTACAAGGCATCATTTGTATTGCAAGTCAAATGTTTTAGAAATGTTTGCTTGTCTTGTAAAACACTCTCAATCCAAGGTTTTATTGTACTTTAGAACAACGTGTTGACAATATGTAGCAATTGTGTGAGATAAACAGATGCATTGCTTGACAGATGCATAACTGTGTTCAGCTTCACATCTTAGGAAATTGGCTAATCTATCTGCCTGTGTAAAGTAGAAGCAATGCTTTTGTGATGGTGCATGAATTCAATTGAGTCAATTTTTTTTAATGGTGGTCAATGGTGGAAAATTGTGTCCATTTTTTAAAATGGTGGTCTCGCTAGCAGTGACAAATTGCAGAACTTGTGTGAGAGATCTGCAGTCATGGGCATGGTGTCAAGTATTTCTCCGTCAGCATTTATTAAATACAAACTGTAACTTTGTACAATCTGCCATAGGTTACTAAACCTGAGGCTGTGATGGTGGGAATCTTCCACTGTCCAGTAGCACACCAGAGAAAATGGATATAACATGTATTGAACTCTTACTTTTCAGTCCAAAAGTTCCTTTGCGTTTCAGAATTAGGGTCTGGGGAAAAATCTTAGTCTCAAGTTTGCAACAGAATGAAGTTTTACATGATATGCTGTTTTGCGGACATCCTGTGATATTGCCAAGAAACAATATAAGCTGTTCCTGTAAAAGCCATTCCTAGAATATTTGTTTGGGACTTTAAAAATGTGACCTTTTTAAAACTTAGGAAGGCAGATACTAACGAATGGTGATTCGATGGTATTGATAATGAATGGAATTGTTCTCACTGTGATCTTACTGTGATCTGATTCCATATGCAATTTATGTCCTCCAACTTGTATGTATATTGTATGTATGTATTCTGCCAACTTGTTGTATGATATTGTGCCACTGTCATGTTCACACTGAATGACTGGGTTAAGGCCCTGTGAGAAGGGAAAATATGGCATCGGGACAACTTCTGCGAAGGGCAACAAATAGCTGCAGAAGAGATAAGTGGGGGTGACTTTTGGAGAACTCTTCTGATCCCTGAAGACCACTTTCTGCACGCTTTCTGCATGCTTAATAACCTAAACACATTCAGGGCAGTACTTTAAATCCAGTGCATCTCATAACACAAGTGCATAACACAGTGCATCTCAAATAACACAAGCTGATAGTTCTGGGAGCATGTGAATCAATGCAAAGCTTTGTTTGTGCTTGTACATTGTGATCCTTGATGGAGGTGCATTGCTAGGACAAGGAAACTTGCTGTCATCCACAGAAACATTGGGGCTCATAGTGAGGATTCAAGAGAGTCTATCATATACCTGTTTTTTCTGAGTACATCCTTTCAGGGCACACATACCACTTTGTATTTGATTTCTGTTGCTCTCTTGCCGTGAAATACCAGGGATACTTGACAAAGGTAGAATATTTTGAAAGGAAGTAGGTTTTGGGTTTTTTCTTCCTAACTGCCCATTGAACCAACTGGGATCTGTTACAAAGCCCATTGACGGAATATAGTGCATGTCTTTTTTCACAGCAGTTGTGTTCCATTTGACTCCAATTACATCCCAAATAGGTGTGTAAGGCATGGCGAGGCTATTGTCCTTGTGAAGTTACCCAGGATTCAGAGATAGTAGCACTTCTGTGTGCTGCAGTAAACCGATCTTCCCTTGCATTCATTGACTCCACCAATGAACAGGACTTGATTCTCCTCACAAATGGTGGGAACTGGCTTGCTTTCAGGTTTTTATCTGACCCACTTTGTGCTGTGTTTTAAAATCGGCTAACCAAAGACGGAGAGAAGGACAGTGGGTGGTAGGAGTGAACAGATTTTCCTCCTGTCTTTTAACAGAAAACTGCATTTTTAATGCTTTCTATCTTGCCCCCCAAATCCAGAGTAACTACAGGAGCACGTAAGGGACTTTACGTGCACCCATAGTTACTGTACCACCTAGTGAAAACCTATGGGAAATTCATATTGGAACCCAGAGTAAGTTGTTCTTACACCGGAGCAAAGACTCCCCATAGTTACTCTGGATTTTGCCCTTGTAGAAGTTATACTGGCATCTTTGAAGAGTTTTCTACCAACCACTTGTGGTACAGGTATTCCCTGATTTCTCACAGTTCATTTTCTGATGATCCACTCCTTTCAACGCCTTTCACTTAGACCCAGAAGTCATTCAATGCATGTTCTGCTCTTTCAACCTCTCTCCTGTTCTAAAGGCCAAAATTACCCTCCCCTATGGTGTAGCTCCAGGTCTAATCCTATTCCCGAAGGAGTTAATCAGAAACAATTTGCAGTGATCTTTGTGTGGGTAGCAGAAATTTGCAAGATAAAAGGAGCATTTGCAATTTTCTAGCAAGAAAAACTTTGGGAGCAACTTTTATAAACTAAAAAAGATTGGGTTCCACTTTTCAATGGTTTTCACTTTTGGATGGTGACTAACCCAATTCAAAATTCATATTCTACCAACCACTTATGGTATTCCTTCAAAACAGAGGAAGACGTGGCTTGCAGGAGTGGATTGTAGGAGCCACAATTTGAGAACTGTTGACATATAAAATGGGTTAGCAGTTTGATGTTTCAAGTCACAATGATACAAGCCCAGGTTGCTGCAATTCTAACTAGGATTGTTACTCTGAACAGCTTTTTGAAATGTTTTTAAGTTAATTTTGTATTGTTTTACTTGTTTACAATATCTTGAAAAGTGAAATCTCAAAGGAGATAAAAGGGCACTCTTATTGGTCTCCCATCCAAGCACTTATTTTATGAATAGAGGAAGTTGGGCTGATTGCCAAAACGCTTTCCAACTAAATGGGGTTGAATTTCCTCATCTAAAGTTTCTTAGGAAAGATAGGTTAAGAAGGCAATCTTATGTACTCATAAGTGGTTAAAGGACAAACCAAAAGAAAACAGCCATGATAAATGGATAGTTCTGCAATAGAGAGAAGGAAGTCTTTAGGTTGGGCCCAGCGTATGCAGTTCAGACATTATCTGGATCCAAAATGAATGGTGAGATTGCCAAATTTGCAGATGACTTGCAATTTTGCAAGACAGTAAAATTTCAGACTGACTCCAAAGCTCTTCAAAAGACCAGAATAGGCATAATGAAAGCTTTGTTATTTTTGTATATTTCCTCGTTCATAAATGAAGTGGGCACAAGTTGTGGTTTTGTGATGCTGTTAGGTAACTATTAACTCTTAGTGCTGTTTATGTTCCTATATAGTGCCTGTAAGGTTTGATGTGAAAGCAACTGAAATCCTACATTTATTGGATTTGGACCTAACTGTATGTTATCATTGACAGGACATTATATCCAGAATCCTATTTTATTGTGATGTGTAGGTTTTCATCTACATTTTAATACCCCACCCCCAGGAAAGTGACCACTTCCCTGCAGTGGCAGGATGACCTGAAATGCCCAGACCCCCCCTCCTGTAAAAAGAGGGGCTAACCGAAAAGAGGAAAAAATCCTTTCTCCAGAATTCTGAGGGCAATTCCTGGCCATCTTGCCCTTTAAATCATTTTCTGGCCATCACTCCTGAGGCTTTCCCGGCTGGCGAGGCCTCTCCTGCAACTTCTCCACCACCTCTCAGCCTTGCCAGCCAGTTCAGCTCTCCCCGCCACTGCTGTGCCATTCCTGGGGCAGGTGAATGTGTCTTTGTGTGTGGGGGAGTGAATGGTGTGTGTGTGTGTGTGTGAGAGAGAGAGAGAGTGAGAGTGAGTGAGTGAGTGAGTGAGTGAGTGAGTGAGTGCATGGTGCGTGTAAGTGCATGCTCTGTGTGTGTGAGAGTGCATGCTCTGTGTGTGTGCATGCTATATGTGTGTGTGAGCAAGTGCATACTATACGTGTGTGTGAATGAGTGCATGTCAGAATCATGCATGTCGAAGTCACTTACATGTGTTGTGTTGCTGCAAACGGCTTTGAGGGCGTCATACATGACTGGGTCAGAATCATACATGCTAAAAGGTTTTCAGTTTTAAATGTGTTGAAATTAAGTACAGGAAACCAATATGAGTATTTTTGCTTCATTTATCATGTCCTACATTTGTCTTACATTTTTTGGAGTGTCCTAAATGTTGTTAATTGGGTAGGAATTTTGGCTTGGGGGACAGGAATTTTGGGAGACTTTCGGGGGGGGGGGATTTTGGCTTTGACATCTGGTCATCCAGGCAGTGGTTGTTCTGAAAACTGGTAAAGGGCTGACTTTTTATTGGAGCCTCACCATTCTGGTTTTTCTGTTGTGGTTCCTATATGTTATATTAAATCCTGCAAGAGATGCCTTCCCTATTTTTTTTCTTCTGAACTGTTTCTTGGGGAATAAAAGAGACGAGCCATCACACATGATTCATTTTAATTGGGACAACATCAAATAAGTATTGTGTATGCAGTGCAAGAGTTTTCTCCATCTCCTTGTTGGGGGAAATAAGAGGTAGCTCAATCCGCTAGGTGCTTAAGATGTAGGAGGGAAGGCCAGGCAGTTTTAAAGAGTCACAGTGGGCTAAATACTGGACACACTGAATTCCAGCACACCTGCTGAATTGCCAAAGAAACAGGGAGATCATTTCAGCAAAAGCAGTAGGTGAATCAAAGGAGATAATGGTTAGTAAATGCAGTGAGGCTGAATTGAAGAATAGTGCAAGAGATGTGCATGGCGCACCTGGGATCTGCCACTGTGTTCTCCATCTGGGTTTTTTTCCCCCTATATAAAAACTGCTGTCATATGAAAGAGGTACAAACTTATTTGTTTGGCTGGTCTGAACTCTGTTTTCTTTCTCCTCTTGGCCACCTTGCCAACTTTTTTCTATTGAATTTGGTTCATCGTTTCATTTTAAGTGTGTATATAAATATTAATATTATAATGACAAGTTCCTTTGCAGTTGTGTTTCAGGATTCCTCCCAAACAATCAATACGTATAAAACTGAAAAGTCACTCGCTCACTGATTCACTCATCAACGTTCAGCCCAAACCACTGGGCCTAGAAGTGTGAAATTTGGGGAGGGTGTTCCTTCTGTGATGGAGGCACCCACTAAGAACTGGTTTTCTGAAATTGCAACAAGAAAGGGCACAACGCAATTTCCTCCCTATACTTTCCATTGAAGAATCCCTGACTGAGGGATGTTCTGCCCCAACCCCTGGAGCCAGAAGCTTGAAATTTGGGGGTGTGTGTGTTTTCCTTCTGTGACATCAACACCCACCAAGAACTGATGTGGAGAAATTTAACACTTAAGGGGCTGAAAAGGGGTGCAACATGTTTTTGACCTATTCTTAACATGGAAGACTGACCAACAACATCCAGCCAATTTGGTGCTCAGTGCCTGGTGCACTGGGGGGATGTTGTTTGGAGGGAGGGGTTGTACTGGGGAGGATGCTGTGCATGGGGGCTGTTGCATATGGGAGATGATGCTGCACATTAGGAAGGTGTTGCACATGGGGGTGTGTTGTGCATGGCGGGGATGATGCACATGGCGGGGATGAACATGGCGGATGTTGTGCATGGGGTGGATGCACATGGGGGTTGATGTGCATGGGGGGTTGATGCACAGTTGGGGGATGGTGTACAGGGGAATTTTACTCTTGCAACGTGGGGACGTTTTCACTAATTAAATTTGTAAATGTGGAGCATGGTGCAGTTGTACAAATTTATTGAAAGAGAACAAGGCAGAATGTGCATCCCAAGGGGAGAAAGTGCAAATGGATGAGAAGTGCACAGTCATTTTTTCAATGAGAGTGATAGATGAGATGAACTGCAGTAAAATGTGGCAACAACTTTACTCTGGCTTCAATGATTTTGCTAAGGTGAGTGCGGGCCACACTAGGTTACATCATTACCGTGCCCAATTTTTGAAATCTTAGTTTTTTAATAATACTATTTATTTATTTACTTAATTTATATCCCATCTTTCCTCCCCTGCAAGAGGGAGCTCAAGGCGGCTAACATCAGGAAAACAACAAAACACTACCAACACTACAGGCATCCCCCACTATTGGATGGATCAGGGACTGGAGTAGTGTCCAAAAGTGCAAACCGTTGAAAACTGGAACCCATCTTTATCAGCTTGCAAATGGCCACTCAAAATACATAAATATAACTTTGCAAAAGCCTAAATAACATATTTATTATCGCACAGCAAAAATATACAGCAAATTACAATAAAGTGAACAAAGGCATGTGTGGACAATTAATATCTTATGTATTTTAATGATGATTATTTACTGATGATGGAATATCTTATGTATTTTAATGATGGTTATTTACTGAAGAAAGTCATAAGGAAATGCTAAAAACAGTTTGATCACCATGTCACATGCAAATCAAAGGAAGACAATTCTAGCCTTTAGACCAGCAGAGAGAGGTTGAAATAGTGAAGCATGAATGAGTCCTGGATATAATTGAAAGGTGTTGAAAGAGCAGAACCATCAGAAACAGTCAGAAAGTGGGGTACGCCTTGTATCATGCTCTATATCTTTCCATATGTAATTTTCTGCAGAATGCAGTGAAATAAATGATGTTGAAATATCTCTATTCTAGCAAAAGGTATAGCAAAATCAGTTGAGGTGGGGTGCCCACTGCTCAGGCATTGCCCCACACACTGCATGGGAGAAGGTTCATCATGGGACTGATAGTCTGGTCTTCCTTACTGGGTGACGCAATCACTAGTGACGCCACTGACTGGCTTTGGAGGGAATGATCAGCGTAAGGGCAGTGCGCTGGCACATTCTGGTTAATGCAGCAATAGCTTTGGACCTTATTCCAGCTCAGCTAGACCTTTCAAAACCTTCTGGTGTTTTGGCAGTCAAAACCCCCATATTTTCTCGGTTGTGCTGTGAAACTGAAGTGCATTTAATCACAAAAACAAAGACTGTTTGCAAATGAATACTGCAAATCATAGTTGTAGGCAGAATCCTACCTTCTGCACTGGAACAAATTGCCAACTATTTTGTGGAGTGGTTTTCTTACAGATTTAACCAGTTTTTCTCCCTTTTCCAGTATAACTCAAAATCATGTTGGTTAATATTTTCCATGGCAACTTCCATATTCTTCCTCAGTTGAGAGTGGTTCTTGCTAAAGAGGCCCCAATGGGCAAGGTCAACTTCATGGCATGTAGGATAAGAGCACAGCTGTCCCCCTTTCATCTCTTGGTGTCCTGTCCTGAGTGGCATAATTGCATGAGTCTCTTACATGAACTATATTTGTATCAAAGTCATGTATGAAGTATGGTTGGATGAAACATGCATACATTTGTTAAAGAGAAGCCCCTTATCATATTTCTTGGAACAGTTTTCACAAGTGTAGGATTTTGTTTTTCTTTAAAGGGACCACACAAACAAAGGAGTTCCTCCAATTGTATGGTCCTGGCAGTTGTGTCCCTAGGGGATATCACCCTCAAAGGAGTGACAACTTAGAGGTGACCAAAATAACAAAAATTGCTGATCACTAAAATCCTTTACAATAACTGCATCATGTCATATACCATTTGATGGTATTTTCCAGCAGAATCCAATGCAAAAAACAGCTTTGAAATATCTTATTCCTATCAAGTTATGGCCAAAAATAAAAAATGCACAAAGCCAGTGGTTGGCTTCAGGGGATTCTCTCAGGTTATATAGAACCCTTTGCTAATGAGAGCCTGGTTCTGCGAACTGGTTACTAATGGGACATCGAACCTGTTCTTAATTTAGGTTATTGGGACATAGAATCTGTTGTTAATGTATTTGAATCCCACCACTGCATGAAGCTGTATGCAAAGTGAGCTGTATCTCACCTCTACTCATGAGTAGACAAACATACCTTAGTCCAATGGAAAGGGCAGACTGAGAGGAATCGAACAGTCCTAGAATGTATTGAGCCAATAAATGCAGCCCCCATAAATCAACCCAAATGGAAGTCTCTGATAATTGCATTGAGCCCTATAGGAAGCTGAATTGAGCTACTTTTACTCATGAGTAAGCAAATATTGATAATAATTCGTTAAATTTTTATGTATGAGAGTACGCCACTGGGTCCTAGTAAATAAAACCAGGAGTATTGCATTTTGGTGAAATTACCCTATGGCTTGCCCTGCCTAAATCCATGATTCTTCTAGGCTAAAATCACCTGGGCGAACATAAAGGTTTCTATTGACTCATACATATCCCCAAAATAAATGAACAAAGCATTTTTGTATTCTTTCATTTCTGTCCTTGTCAATTATTTTTTTTCCTTTTGAGAAGGTGAATGCTTTTATATCTTCAGTGGACATAATGTATAATTACAGTCATTTGTTTTCTGTCCCTTCAGGCCAGAGAGCTACATTAGCAAAACATGTTGAATCAAAACTGCTGTTCACTTTGGGTAAAGGCAGCAATCCTAAAGACAGGAGTCTAAATCCCAGGAGTAACACCCATTGAACACAATGGGACTTACTTTTGAGTAGACATGGTTAGGATTGTGCCCTTAGCGGAGATTATCAGTGCTTGTGGTATTCAGTCGTGCTCTCCTCGCCAAAACTGTACACTTGGATTTGATGAGCGGGGATGTGTCAAGTCTTGAGTCAAGTCCTGAGTATGTTCCCCTTTGACTCACTCATCAGTCATAATAAGTGGCCATCGTGACTTGTCCAGAGCTTTTTTCAGAGTCAGAGTCAGTTTTACACAAGTTTGAGTCTTTTAGAAAAGTAAGTTGTGGTGGGAGTCAGGGCACAATCCAGAGTAAATATGGGAGCACGTAAGAGACATTCCTTGCACCTATAGTTACTGCACCACCTAGTGAAAACCTATGGGAAATTCATATTGTAACTTGTTCTTACTCCAGAGTAAGGATTCTCTGTAGTTACTCTTGATTTCACCCTCAGGCACAGAAAAAATGAAGGTGGAGTGATGGTGTGTTTGAGTTCTCACTTAACACTACTCTGATGTTCCCATCTGATCTGCCTTCTGTGATGTACTTCACTTCAAAAGAGCCACGAGTTTAAGGCTCTTCTTCATTGAAGGGGTTCAGTGCCTGCCACTGCTTTGCCTGCCTCCTTAACCCTTCCTTTGGCTAAGGCAAAAAAATTGCCTATCCTCCTTTTCCTATCACTGGAACACCCTCCCCATCTTTTATGCTCCTGCTGTTTCCTTCTCTCATCTGGGGTGGGGGGAATCAGGCCAATTCATTTGCCCAGTCAATCGCCTGTTCCTTCCAAGATGGACAAGAGAGCCTGCTCCCCCATGTCCTTGCTGGTCTGCCTTCTTCTAGTTCTTCCCCCCAGCTTTGTGCATGTTTAACTTCTATAAAACAGAAATCTTTTGCCTCTGGAATATATTTATGTAAATGTAGCTACTGCATATGATGCCGAAGACCACATCTACCTTTGAGACATTTCACATACTATACAAAGTCACTGTGAGTCCATTCAGCTCATTTGGTATCATGTGAAAGGGGGATCAGAGATTATTTCTGCTCAGACAAAGGTGACCTGCTAAGTTTTCAGTCAAGCTGATAACCTTCAGATTGGAAAATAATAGTTTGCATTAGTAACCTTTACTTTTAAAACAAATGCAGCTTGCAGGGCCAGATTTGCATAGAATTGTCCAGTATAATGGGTAACATAGCTTGCTTCTTTCCAATACTGTATTAATATGAGTTTTTTTTAATGCTCATTGAATGCCTTTTATCCTACAAAGGATGCAGCTGACTTATGAATGGATGCATTTCAATATTGTCTCATGAGATTAATACTATAGTCTTATTTTTAGAGCCTTTTATCTATGGATTTTTATTCATGGACTGAAATCTTTTGTGGGTGACTAGAGGTGAAGATGGCAAAAAAATGGGCAAAAAGAACCCATGGATGTCAGTTTGGATCAGATCATAAGAATAAATACAGATGGAGGCTGCAATCCTAAAGACACTTTCCTGGGAGTAAGACTCAGTGAACACAATGGGATTTACTTTTGAGTAGAAATGGTAAGGATTATGCTCAGAGTCTAGGAGTTAGGAGGCCAGTTTGTTGTTGGCATAGGGTTGTCATACATCCCCAAAAACGGGGACAATCCTGATTTTGGAGGATTGGATTCATGTACTGGCAAATGGGATAAAGGATCCTATGCTGATTTTGTGGAAGAGAATTATGACAACCCTATATTGGCGGGGATGGAAAAAATTTCTGGATCAGAGACATTGGACTGAAGGACCAAGGAAATAGCAAAGCTAAGAGTCAAGCAGTTGTGGGGAATGAAATTACATCTGTTGGTTTGAATGAGCAAGCCAATGTTTGGCTAGATTTTTAGTGGTCACTGAGTGATGGTTTACAGACCCCTCTCAAAATCGATAGGGATGCAGGGATTGCTGGATTAAGTATTAAAACTATTTTTGTTGAGACAACTTGGGTATCAGCAGGATTTTTAGAGTAAAAACCTATTTGGGGGGACTACAGACCCATTCTGCCATGGGTAGAGAGAGCTGGAATCCTAAATAAAAAAATCTGTGTTGGAACTGCACCAGATTCTAATAGTTTAAGGTATGCTAGAAAAAACAAACATGAACTGAATCCCTAAACGTTATAGACATTGTTAGGTTGCCTATCATGAGCATCCAACCTCAAAGGCAAGCAGAGAAAATGGCCCAAGGAAAATCAACATGAATTCACATTTGTAACAGCCTTAAATGAGTTTGCCTGAACTGATAACTGACTTTGCCCCCTTGATCAATGCCACATTGGAATTACCTAGGAAGATCTAACAGACTAGCAGCAGTTGATACTACTATAGATGCTTCTACTATAGATGATGCCGTAGATACTACTTTATAGTAGATGGTAGCAGTGTTTCAGCAGCAGTAGACTTTTTATGGCCATCCTAAACTGTGGGAGCACACAGAATTGCCATGCTTCTGGAAGCTTTCTTCTACCAGGAGGATTTGGATGTTGCGTGTATGAGGATAACGAAAGATGCACCTGTTGGCAAAGGATCCTTGGTGGCTGGGATCCATTGCTCCCTGGGATCCTGGAGAACAGGTTGGAGATGTGTTGTGGAATGGCACTTAGCAGGGGTAACTCACAGTGATGCTTTTCCCACTTATAGCAATGGACACAACTCTTTGTCTTCTTGGATTTGTCCAAGGAGGTCCAAGGAGATCCACTGGTGATCAGGACACTCATGGTCAGATAAGGAAAAATATTTTTGTTTTCATTCCCAATCCCACCCCACCACTATAGCTGCATGCTATGCTGGGGAAACCCAAAGCACTGGGCTCTGTCTCCCTAAGGATATGGGGAACAGGATAAGGCACTGAATTTACAAGCTTGTCATTCTTTGTGTTCAGTGATGGTTTGTTTGAAAATGAGCTGCCAAGTCCATACAGTTGCACTTTACTCTGAAAACATGTCAGATGCATTAACAGTAAAAGCATGGTGTAAACAGCACTATAAAACTCTCTGATTAATACAGGACTTCATAACATAGACTCCTTGGGTAAGGTCCTTGTGGACTGTGTAAGCTGCCAAAGTGATTTATTCATGGCAGCTCCTGCACATCCTTTTATTTTTCATTATTTCAAAATTGGCAGCATTTGGCTGTTGCTGTATGTCTATAATCCCTTCTTGTCAACTTGCCTACCACCTTCTCCTGGCATTAGATTAGCTATAACTTTGGGTCTTATAGTAAACAATATGGTTGGGATGTATCCAGTGGTGGTATTCAACAACAGGTTCTATGTCCTAATAACCTAAATTAACAACAGGTTCTATTAGTAACTGGTTCTCAGAACCAGGCGCTCATTAGCAAAGGGTTCTATAGAACCTGTGAGAACCCCATGAAGTCCACTGCTGGATGTATCTCCTGGCTTCTGCTTCAGGGATGGAAGCTCCAGGGTAAACTGCTCCCTACAGAACACAGCTTATTTTTCTGGTGATGTGGTCTTTGTATATTCATCTGTTGAATTGTGTCTACGTGGTTTTTCCCACATAAAGCTAATAGCATTGAAATTTTTCATTAGAAAATCTTGCATTACTTCATGTGTTCAATCTGTTCGCCTACAGAGGAGAACTGTTCATCAGTCGCCATTGCTCATTGATTCATCATCATCTGACCTTGTCATAGAGAGGGATCTGCTGATAGGAAATTGCCTGTGGGGAGCTGTCATCTTGAAAGTATACTCTTTATTTGATCCTAAATGCTCTAGATTTGTTGACCTTCATGGCATGCTGTAAATCTTTAGGGAATTTTTTTCCGGCAGAGGGAATCTGTGAGTGTGTGACTCAAGAGAGAACATAGTGGTGAATTTGTATTGTGTGGTAAGGGCATGGTGATGTCTTGGAAAAGAACTATATGTTATAAGATAATGCTGAGGTTGGAGCAACAACATCTTCTAAGAAGACAGAAAGGGGGTGTTTAACCCATCCTGCACCTGCTATTACTTAAAAAACGACATCCCACTGGCTAGTTGTGACCCACTTAGATTAGATTAGATTCAGAAGGAAGGAAGGAAGGAGGAAGGAAAGAAGGAAGGAAAGAAGGAAAGAAATCACAGCTTGTAGCCTGTGTTCTTTTTCTCTAGAAATTTGTCCAATCCTTTATTAAAGGCATTGAGGCTAAAAGCCATGACTACATCCTGTGGCAAGGAGTTCCACGGACTAATTGGGCACTGGTGAAATATTTTATATTGTCTGTAGAAATATTATCTTTTGTTTTAGCTTGCTAAAGTGAGGAAGGCCAGTTATCTTCCCCCTGCTAAATAAAAGAGGCGCACCCACATGAAATAGTGCCTCTTCCCCAGTTAGCAGGGGTGAGGAGCCTCCTTATGAACATTGCTTCAAGATAGTTCACACTCAACTATTCAGATAGCAGCATTTTTAAATGAATCCCTGAGGTTGAATCCCTGACAATTACTGGATTACATCCACCCACAACCTGGCCAGAAATGCAGAAATGATTTGTCTAGGGTTAAATTGCCCCTCCTTTAGAAAGCAAGGAGTTTATGGGAAACTTGAAATGCATCAACTATAACAAAGAGGGAAGATGAGCACTCTCTGAAGTGGAGTGACAGCTTTTGTTTCCCTGCTTGCAAGCATGGCGCCTCTGTAAAGATTTCTCAACAAAAGTAGCACTGAACCTTATCCATCAGGCGCACACTAATGAAAGACAACATATAGCACAAGACTGATTTCAAATACTTGTGCCTAAGGCATGTTATAAGCAATATACTGTCTGGCAGAAAAAAACAATGACACTGAGGTTGTGTGAGGGGCAGGGTTTCACTATAGCAGTTCCTTAGGCTTACTGATCCAGACTATGGTCCCTATATAGGGATCTATAGTCCCATCACTAGATATGGGGTGCACGTGAGACTCATCATTGCATTTGCAACCAGACAGATGGCCAAGCTCAATCTTGTCTGCTTTACAACATGGATGGGAATGTGCATCTGTGCCAACAATGAGATAAATATATTTCATTTTATTGCTT
Source organism: Cryptoblepharus egeriae (assembly GCA_030015325.1). Taxonomy (NCBI): domain Eukaryota; kingdom Metazoa; phylum Chordata; class Lepidosauria; order Squamata; family Scincidae; genus Cryptoblepharus; species Cryptoblepharus egeriae. The sequence continues at coordinate 52,744,244 of JAREYC010000007.1, read as the reverse complement.
TAAAAGAGTATATCCTGCTTCCCATATGGTTCAATGAGGCGTTTTACCTGCTGCGTCCTCATCTGATGAACTTATAGTTGTCTGAGCTGAACTTTATTTTCTGTGTTCGGAATTTCAAAAATGTTACTGGCACATATTCCATTTGGACCACAGAAGCTTTATGTTATTTAGGCTGCAATCCTAAAGATACTTTCCTGGGAGTAAGACCCATTGAACACAATGGGCTTACTTTTGAGTAGACATGTTAGGATTGTGCTCATAGACAGACAAAAGAAGATCTTTGCTAGATCAGGCCAAAAGCTTGTTTAATCTTGCATACTGTTTTCCACAGTAACATTTGGGTATCCTGCAAACAGGAGTTATAGATCTTGGAAAGTGAAAAGCACATTGCTTCTGTACCTAAAGATGGCACATAGTATGACTAAAGGGCAGAGTTCAGGCCAGTCACTACCTCACCCAGTGGTACACAAACCCCACAACCCTACAGGAGGATGCAACCCTACAGAGGGCTGCAAACCTACAGGAGAACTACAATTCTAGTAAAGGTCCATACCATCTGCAGTACAGTATATTGGCTCCCTAGAACACTTTTAAACCTACTGTAATTTGTAATTATAATAATTATTGTTATATGTAATTATATGTATTATCCTTTGTAATTATTATCATTGATACAAATTTATTCTTAGAATAAAACCACAACTCTGGTTTCTGTGCTTTTGGGGGAGAAGGAAATGAATAAAAATAAAAAGGTGTAGGAACACATCTTCCTCTTGTTCTCAGTGTGGCACCCAAGAATAAAAATGTGAGAATTTTTTAATCTTTTGGAACAGTTTTTTTTTTTTGAGAGGAGGCTGAGATCAATGTGCAGAGATGAAGTCTTCTGGCGCACCGTCCGTTTGAGCACTATTTTATATGAAATCAAAGAAAAGAGTCCTTTTAAAGATTTCTGTTTTTAAAGGTCTGCTTCTCAAAGTGCGTGCTGTGTTTCTTCTTTGCCGCAGTGGGACTTAGCTTGACAGACTCCTTTGACAACCGTCTTGACCACCGTCTTGCTTATATGAATCCAAGCCATGATATGCTTAGAGGCTGAGCGTGCAAAAACACTGTAAATCAAGCAAGATTTGCTGTTCCTTCTTTCCTTGCTCTTCCTGCAGCCATGGCTGGAAACAAATCTCTCTTTGTAACTCTTTAAACCTCCTTTTACTAAATATTTGACACCACAACATGAGTTTTTGGAAGAGGTGGTTATCCAAGCAAAGGCTTTTTAAAAAGACTGTCTGAATGAAGCATATGTTTCCCCTTTTTTTCTTCTTTTCAGGGCTTTTCAAAACATCAGATTCGAGTTCATTCTCCAGCTCTGTCAAAACAGCAGGATTCAAAAGTGTCCTTGTTCTCAGCCTTGCAATTAATATATCACGTTAATCAGACGCTCCACGGAGGTGAAATAATGTGCAATTTCTCATTTCCAAATGAGAGCACAAGCTTCTAGGCAAAACTGTCATACTCTTTCAGTGATCCTTTTGTTTGTTTCCTAACTATCTTTTCATTTTGAAAGCCACCAGTTATAATGTAAATGATCTAGATTTTTAAATGTAAAAATGAACACACTTTTAATGGATAGAGAAAATTTGAAGCTTTTCTCTCCCACCATAGGGTGACCATATGACCAGAAAAACCCGGATGTATCTGGATTTTTAGCCTCCTGTCCAGGTCTCCTACATTTTGGCTTCATTTTGAAACTTCACAATAGTGCACAGTACCCCATCATGCCATATGTCTTTGGATTTGTATTGAAGAGCAGAATCCAATACAAAAATTAGTTTGGAGATATCTCCTTCCTATCAAAAGTTATGGTCAAAAAACAAAAAAAATACATTTTTTGGCAATTTTTTTAAGCAGGTAGGAATTTTGGCCTGGGATTAGGAATTTTGGCCCTGGGGTTCAGGAATAATCTGGTCACCCTGTCCCACCAGCAATGGAATTGTCACTTCCTAAAAATGGAATACTTGAGGAAAGAGACTAGCACTTTCACTTCCTTGCAGTGAGAACAAAGTGCTAGCCAACATCTAATGTAAAATGTCTGATGCACCTGATAGACTCCATCCCATTTATGGTTTTAGGTGGTAGACCTGTTTTAACTAGAGTGGAATGTAAAGGACTGAGCATTGCTGTAATTAAAGTGAGAATGGGGAAGGTGGCTAATCTGAAACGTTCTCTTCCTCTCTTCTAACCACCCTATGGTGCAATTTCTTCAGGCAGCCACTTGGTGCTAAACACCATGGTGTTGGCATGTTTTGTGAGTGGATGATAGAAACCACCCAGTAGTGACTTGATGTGTCTGAGAAGCTCGAGAGAATTCTCATGATGAATGAGGTGAATCAAACTCAAACAACCACTTTCTTGAAAATCTCTGGCTTGTGACAAAGACCAGTTGTTAAATGTCTACTGCTAAGGCTTGGGTTCAAGATAGCGGAGTCTTGATACCCATGAGGAGATGTATTCTTAGTTCTCCTTGTAGACACAAAAATTCTGTTGTCTCGTATAAACTGGAAGTTCCTTTTTAGGATGTTCAGAGGCCTTTCTGAATGTAGCTTCTATGGGCCTTTATGCCCCCCTCCAAAGTGTTGGAAGGCCACTGTTATTTAGGACATCTAATGTCCTATGTGGAATGCCCTATCTAAAACCTCATATGGAAGAGAGGCAGTTAAAGTGACAGAACTGCGCATGCGCATTGGCGGAGCAAGGCAGCCCAGCTCAGCCAGAGTGAATTGGGCAAGCAGAGCTCAGCTACTGGGACACATGTGCTCTGACTCCAAGTTGAGCTGGACATGCTCAGTTGGACTGTGCATGCCCAGTTGTGACTGAGCCAGGGCTGAGCACCCCCAGGACTCCTGCCTCCAGTCCAGGGCCCAGTCCTGGCATGGCCCAGTGGCCAAGGTGCCACACTGCGTCGCGGATTGGAGATTGAGGACTCCTGCTCTCCATGCCTGAGGAAGGCCTCTGGAGGTTGTAGAAAGGGACCTGGTTTTCACAAAAACCTTATAGGTCCTATACTGGCCTTTCTGAGATATATAGAGATTATGCACCAGCAGGCCTCAGAAAGGCTCCCAGATATGACAGGATAACATTTCCAGTTGCATCGAGGTGTTCAAGACTGGCACTAGGGAATGGGGTAGGAACCTGTGTTATATTAAGGCTAATGAACCTGAAGCTAACCCACAGATAATGAGGCTGGACTTGTACATATAAATACCTGTAATGTTCATGTTTTCCTAATCAGGTGTGGACAAGTGTAATGCTCAAACTAAGTGATCAAGGATATTCAAGAAATGCCTGGGAAAGGTCTAACTAGGAACATTTTTTACCAGTATGATCAACTGTTACCAGTTATATTTGTAATCATACAGTTTACATGTTAGTATTTGGTAGCCCATTAAAAGTATTTTAGCCTTTTTAGTCAGACTCTTGATCAAAATGCTGCATCAAAAAACATTTAAAAATCAGTTTGCGTACCTAAGCAATTAGGCACACAGCATAATTACATCTATGTGCTATGAAATTCAGAGGTGGTAAACAGTATATCAATCATAAAAGCTGTATCTGCAGTTTTATCTTTGGGTTCATTCATACTTAATTATTCCCAAGCATGCCTAATTGAATGCATCATATTAAATGTTGGAAGTATTTAGTTGGTATATAACTGTTCATAAGACTGTTACTTTATTACTGATAATGGGAAGATGAAACCCAGCTATTCAAGAATTTTGAAAAAGTGCAAGTAAAAAAAGTAGCAGAAAAAATATTCTGAATGTATTCACTTTAGTGTATATTAAATACGAGGGGCGCTTACTTATAGGAAACCAATTCATAAGCTGCAGGGTAGTACAATAGCAGAAGTCAAAGCAATATTTCTGAAATCAAATACTTAATCAATAAATATTTAATCAATACTTAGGCCTATATCCTAAAGTGAAATTAAGCCCCTTGCTCCAGAGCAGTTAAGATGACTTTCCATAAAATAACACTAGGGTGATGTAACTGCGTGGATGCATAACTGCTCTGGATTTAGCCCTTAATCAACTTCAGCTACAACCCTGAAGTACAGTTAGGCTAGCTTATCTTGACTGGGCAGGCCTAATTCCAAGATAAGCGAGCCTATCTACACCAAAGAAGGCTTAGACCGGCATAAGTCTGCTTAGCCTGGCCCAAGACAAATGGATCTTGGGATCTTGAGGGGCATGTTGAGGGCATATAGGGCATGGCTTGGAACATTGTAGTTAGGCCATATCCAGAGCCTGTTTCAAGGGCAGACATGGCCCCTCACAGCTCCTCAAAGTTATTCTGGGGTGGAAGGGTAGTTCTGGATGCCTACATAAAAGGAACATCCCTTGTCACCACTGGATAGGATTGGGCCCAGAATCACTTGCAGAAATAAGACATATCACTAACTTCCAGTGAGCTCTGCTTGAAAGGAAGCTGGTCTGTCTTGGTCCTTTTATTCGTGAAGCTTTTGTGAGCTTCATAAAGAACCTATTTCCATCCTTCAGTGACACTGTGGCTGTCAACTTCCCCAACACTGGCTTCCTCAAAACTCCTCGCTTATCTGTAAAAGTGTCCTTATTTGATAAATCAGTAATCTCAGAGAGCTCAGTTATACAGGTTGTTCTTTCCATCAATAAAAGGCAGAGCAGTTTACAAAAGGAACTTCTTTAAAATCTAGTAAATAATACCACTGACTTTGCAAATGGGCTGTATTTTCAATAGATGAAAGCAACTGTCCTTACTGGACTGTCTGTTGATAGAAACAAAGGGGAGGGAAAGATCTAGAAAGCTTCCCCCTCCTTGCAGTTGGCCCAAGTGCTGTTGCTTCCGTTCACATGTTGACTGTTGTTCTTTGGGTCATCTAAGCCTTATATAGAAGAAGGCAGTCAGAGTGACAGGTATTCAGTTTGAAAGATACTGTATTTACTTGAATCTCTCACCTTTTCCAGCCAAATTTAGTCTCCAAAATCAGGGTGTGCATTAGATTTCATGGTTAACTAGATTTGAGTAAATGTGGAGTTTCGAATATATGTATAGGGTGCACATCAGATTTGATGGCACATGAGATTTGAGTAAATACGGTAACTTGTTTTCTTTCTGTGGTTTATACTGGGAATGTCCTTCAGGATTTGGCTAGCTTGGACACTTGTTGGAAAGTCCACCTGATTAGGCTGATTTTAGCCCTAGTAGAAGTCGTACAAGTAGGAGGGAGATGTTTGGCTTTGCCCCTGGAACAACTGCAACCTGATGCAACTGGCTATAATTTGGCACACTGTTGTATGAATCAAAGCCACACCATCTTGAAAAGGAACTGTGCCTTGAAGCTCCAGAAGCCCACAGTCATATGTGACAAGTAGGAGGCTGTAGAATTGGATCAAGTCATGGACAGCTTGAGTGGAAACTAGGATCTGATATTTACCTCTCTGGTAATGTCTGACTTGGTGCACCAAATACTACCTCCACTTGGTGTAACCCAGAACTTGGGTAACACCCTTTGATAGGCTTGTGGATAAGGAGTTGTGTAGTTTCTCTTGGTTTTGTGAATTGATCTTTCCCCTTTTCAATTGCCACTTAACAAGCTAGGTGTAAACAACATAGGCCTACATCCTAAAGTCAAATTAAGCCCTTTGCTCCGCAGCAGTTAAGGTGACTTTCCATAAGATAACACTAGAGGGTGACATAACTGCGTGGACCCGTAACTGCTCTGGATTTTGCCCATAGTCTAGTGTGTTTGGTACAGAACCACTTGGCCTTCTCAATCCCAGCCCTGATTTCAGTCTTTGAACTGGAAATGGCAGAGATTAAATCTGGTACTTTCTGTATAGTATGGGTCTTGATACCAAGTGATGGGTATTCTCCTGCCCGGCAGAGGATGAAGTTTCTGGTGATTCCCACCATGGGGAAAGGCCAAATTTGAACCCATGACACAATGGGTACTAACTTTTAGTTAGTAAAGTGGCTGGTTAACTGTGCTGCCAGCTAATTAATTAGAACAGATATATCCTGCTTTTCAACGACAAAGTTCAAATGAATGTAACAGACAATGATAAAAATTCTCCAAAACTGTATTGTCTGTTTTTCATCTTTGCATCAAGAGTGCCCAAAATCATCCTACTGATAAATATCTGTGAGGTTCATTTGTTCCAAGTCATTTGACATACATTAATAGAAATATTGGTCTGGTCTCATTCATAGAGAAGTCTGGCACGAGCACAAAAGCTATAAAAGGAATATTCTTTCCCTCTGAGTACTCCTGAAATATGAAACATTAAGCTGAATTATCTTTGTTATTGTATGAAATCAGTTTGTTTTGCTTCCCTTTATGCAACCCAATTACAATGGATCTCCAACCATGTAGCAAGCCAAATGCTTTAATTCACATTTGTATAGCTGTAGTTTTTAAAATGTGAAGACCAAGGAAGCATGCAGATATTACTAAGAGAGATTTGGCTGCGCAGCTGAGTGAAATTGGATTAGCAAAATTTGGTCTTGCAGATATATTTAAGCTTCTAGACAAAGATCTCAGCACAGAATTGTTAGCAGCTTCTCTTCTTAAGAGAAAATTATACATTCAAATGAAAAATTTCTGCTGCACTAAACTGATTTACATTAATCTAACGTGTTTCTCTGGAAAATTGGTTAATTAGAATCTGTTATAGTACCGCATTACATCATACCAATATGTTAGCAGTCACTAGTTGTTTGTATTTTTTAAAGATTATACATAGTTGTCATAATCTCATTTTACATAAGTTATGAAGGCTTAAGCTCTATCCAACAACGGCTTTTCTGGGACTGAATTTAAAGAGCCTTGCTTCTGAGTAGACAAGCATAGAATTGTATTGTTAAGGGTGCAATTCAGAGTAACTGTGGGAAGTCCTTGCTCAGTGTAAGAACAATGTACTCTGGATTGCAATATGAATTTCCCATAGGCTTTCACTAGTTGGTGCAGTAACTAAGGGTGCATGTAATGTATCTTACGTGCTCCCATAGTTACTCGGGATTGTAGGGTAAATGTGGCCCCATTTTATTTGTGTAAAATCTTATTAAACAAGACTACAAAAGCACTGTACTATATAATGCAAAGTAATACACAGCGAAGCCTTTGGAGGTGCAGCCCATACTCTAGATGGGAAGTTGAGGGTGGCATCAGGCTGGGGAGAAGCAAAAGATGACAGGTTTGGAATTTCCTTTACCTGGAGTCTGCCGTGATCACAACTTCCCTTCAACCTGCCATGGATGCAATCTGCACCAAACTCCCTTCTACCTTTTAAAAGCAAGCAGAAAGCAGATCGCCCGTCTTCTTCCATGGTTTATTTGATTGCAGACATGCAGGACCTCCAATCTGATTTGCAAAAATAAAAAAGCTCCCTCATCAACACAAACCATGGAAGAAATCCTGCACTTCTGCAACTGAAGCACAAAATGTATAGCAAATAGATTTTATTTTTTTGCATGTGTCAGTTGTAAAGTGGAGATAGACCAAAGGCAGCATTGGATGGCATTCCAAGTTGTGCTGCTTCTGACTAATTGGTAGCCTTTTTTGTAGTATTTTAATATAGTGCTCCAGAATCCTTTATGAGAGTGGACTTAGAGCACAATCCTGACCATGTCTACTCAGAAGTAAGCTTCATTGTGTTCAATGGGTCTTACAGGAAAGTGTATTTAGGATTGCAGCCTTATTCAGATTCTTCTACAGGATATTGAGATAAGTGGCCCTTAATAGAGACCATTCTACTTGCAGTCCTGATTTAAGTCAGGCCATGACATTCAACTTAGAAGAGCCCAGTATAGTTTGGCTAAAGTTTCTAAATAAATCAGAACTTGGCACTGGACTTGAGAATCTGCCTGCTTTTGGATAGAGAGCTGAAGACATCCTGTCACTATATTTAGGACTGTGTATGTTTTTTCTTTAAATATACATTAGATTTACAGTGTCCTTTTGAGTTAATTTAGCATCTTTTATTCCTTGAAATGGTTACATATAGATAGTAGTTCTGTCCCCAAGAACTTGGGAGACTTCATCATCTATAATTTTTCTGCATGATTTTATGCCCTTTGGGGACTACCATCTGAGCCCTAGAGAAAGATAACACAGATCAAACAAGCAGACGGGCAAGGAAGACATTGCACTGATGTTGGGGATTAGGAAAGGGGATTGAGACAGGGCTATTTCTTCCCCATATTCTTCCTTATCACAAGAAACTTACCTTTTGGGAGTGACTGAAATGGGAAAGAAGGTACAGCAGGAGGAAGAAGAAGTTGTAAGGAGGAGGAAATTCAAATGTTCAGGAAGAACTATTGGAGACCCTCTACTGAGACAGGTGAGGATATGGATATGGATTAGGTTGGACTGAAAAAGTAGCGCAAAGGTAGAGTTGCCATATGCCCTCCAAAACGGGTATGATCCCAATTTTAGGGTATTGTATTCACATACTGGCAAATGGGACAGAGGGTCCTTTCCCAATTTTTTGGAAGAAAATTATGGCAACTCTGCTCAAAGCTATCCAGTGAACATCATAGTTGACAAGGAAATTCAGTTTCAGTTTTCTGTAACCTGGGCTGACAACCACTACTATGCCATGCTAATCCTCTTGGCTGTATTACTCACAAAGTGCAGGTGATCCTAAATGAAATTCATCATTGCTTTGAATAGGAATATTTGTAGCTTGTTGTCCCCAAATCCTTTAGCACTGGGACCAATTTTAAAAAAATGACACTCTGTCAGGACCCACCCAGGTTTACCAGCCTTTAAGTACAGAGATCTAGAAAAAAATTACGTACATAAGTAGCCAGAAAAAAAACACTCAAAATTTATTGAGTGTTTATATTTAGAATTTATATTTAGAATTTATATTTTAAATTATATTAAAATTTATATTTACCCATGCTTGCAAACTGCAGGAGCTCAGGAAATAGTTTTTGTCTATCACTTGGGCAACCCACCAAAAATTAGATCATGACCCACCAGTGGGGTCCTGACCCACAGTTCGGTTACCACTGGATATTTCTTAGGTGTATCCTGCTACAGCATTTTCTGTTTATAAGGCACCATGCCCTAACTCAAACCCCATCCTTAATAGATTTTTTTCTCCTAAAGCTTATTGTTGAGATGCTGAAGATTTCTCAAGGACGCCCATTTCCCTTTTGGCCTATCATTAAGTAAACGAGGGCTCTCTTACCTTAATATGCTAGATTAAGGTAATGAGTCCAAATCTCTTGAGTAGCCCAGTCAATAGTGAGGCTTAGCTATAACTGTCAAGCATGCTGGAGAAAGGAGGAGATCTCCTCTGGAGCCAGCTAACCACATTGCAGACAACCATAATCCCTGGGGAGCAATTGCTGGCCTCCTAGCAGCTGTCTGTTGCTTGTAAACATGCCATCGAAGCATAAGATGGGGAGGAGGGAATAAAAATGGAATAGAGGAACTTCATTAGTCAAACGGACTGCATTCTCTAAGTGGCGTGTCATGCAAGTTAGATTGGGAGTAAGGCCGTATTAGTTCATCTTCCCCCTTTTCCATGCCACCATTGCTGTCAAGTGCAGAAAGATTCACCAGCATGTCCTTGCTTGCTTCTATTTGCTTTGACAGCACCTTTGAACCACTGAATTTTTTTACATCTATTGTAAAAGGAGTTTAAGTAAGGTTTGGTGCATTTCAGACATACCCTACAATCCAGAGTAACTACTGGAGCACACAAGAGACATTTATGTCAACATAGTTACAGCATCACCTAGTGAAAACCTATGGGAAATTCATATTGCAATCCAGAGTAAATTGTTCTTATTTCGGAGCAAGGACTCCCCATAGTTACTCTGGATTGTGCCCATAGACTGCAAACCTAAAGACACTTTCCAAGGAGTAAGATCCTTTGAACACAATGGGGCTTACTTTTGAGTAGACACGGTTAGGATTGTGCTCTAGAAAGCATGCTTTTTAGCAGATATTGAGTTTGATCAAAGGATTCTGTCTGTTGGAAGGAAGGAAATGCATGGATTCCATCCATAGTTGATGTGATGTAGAAGCATATGCAACTGCTTTGACTGAAGCAATATATCATCCCACCTACTATGGCTTGTAGCTCTGACTCTCCAAACCCTGCCTAACCAGATATTATAGAGCTTGAACTGTGAAGCTGTTGCCATATGGAAACATGTGCTTCTCATTAGAGCCTCTCCAGTTCCAAGTTAATTTTGAAAACAATGTACATTATAGACCAGGAGTTTCCAGCCTCCTTTGAGAGGCTGCTCCCTGATTTATTGATTTATTGATTTATTTTGTTGATTGATCGATTGATTTGATTTGTATTCTGCCTTTCTTCCTGAAGGGCACCCAAGGCTGCTAACATGCAATCAATAATAAACCTAGCATTTATAAATGCCAAGAGTTGCCTTAATGGTGATTAAGCAGTAGTGCTTCTCCCAGAGATGATCCTAGTGCTGGTACCACCCAGCATACTCCACAATATCGTATGTACCACAATAGCACATGTACCTTCTGAATGCATAAAAATATCATTTCCGGTTTCCTCTGTTACCAGTTACTGATACTGGCAGTTTTTCAGTGCTTTGATGGCTTTGTAAGACCTTTGGAGAGTTGGGTACCACAAATGTACCACACAAATACCACAGGAACATGCTCCCACCCCGTCAAACCCTCTCCAAAAGTGCAGGGAGGCTGTGTGCTACCACTTAACTCAGATGCAAATATTTTTTGCCCTCTCAGGACTTTATAATGTCTTTGGATGATCACAGTGACAGATTGCTGCTTTCTCAAGCACAGGATGAATGCAAGGAGAGCATATGTCATAACCCAAAAAGAGGACAAGTTCCCTCCAAAATGTAGGACACTCAAGAAAAATGTTTTACGTGACAGTATAAAAGCTAAAAACACTTTTATATATATTGCTTTCTTTAAGTTAATTTAAACTCTATATTGCTTATTATTAAATTTAAAACTATTTTGTGTAATTTATTATATATATGGTAATTGACGAATTACAAGAAGGCTACATGCTGCCTGCTTGCAAGGAAATAGTGGACAAGGAGTGATTCACAGTTCATTCCTCTATATTTATTTATGGATTTGGTCTGGGAGGAGAGATGTTTCCTCCCTTCCCCCAGAGAAAGTTGGGAGTAAGACCAGTCAGTGCAAACAAATTCATTTCAGTAGCATAGTAGTCTTAATTAACATGACAGACATCATTAGATTTGTCTGCTGGGGAAATATGGAAACTCCATTCAGCAGAAAATAACTGGTATATATATGAATATATAGTTTTTTATAATGCTTTTTTGGAAACAGATTGACTGCTGCAAGCTAGTATTATAGGGAGAATCAAGCAGTTTGCAGCATACTAAACTGTCAGATTTCCCCTGAGAAAGAACCTCATGTTATTCAGAGTGTTGGGACTCCTGTGTTAGTTACTATATTAATTCACACCATGGTGTTGGCTCTGTCGCCCATCATTAACAGTAATGTAAAGGTGTTAAGGCACAGATGTCAGTAGCGATGGAAAATGCACAACCATGATGAGATAAAGTTGTTTTTGGAAGGAAACTATAGCTCTAATGTCTTGCAGACATTCAAAATCACCGTAGTCTTAGGGTGCAATCCTAAGCGTGTTCTTGGCTGGTGCAAATCCCTTGCGCGGACCTGGGAGGGATGCAAACATGCCATAAAGCATGTTAGAATATTTTGTATTGTACCATGCCATAAAGCAGCGGTCTTCAAAGTAGGGGTCACGATTTCCAGGGGGTCGCAAAAGCTGAGCAACCATCATCTTGGTCCTGGACACCCCAAAAAATCAACTTCACGATGGTGCACACTACCCCATCGTGTCTTATGTCATTGGATTTGTCTTGAAGAGCTGAATCCATTTTGAAATATATCCTATCAAAAGTTATGGCCAAAACACTGAAAAGCAAAAATATGCATAGAAAATGCATGGGAAAATGAAAGTAATTTATATTGTGGCTTAACACAGAAATAGGCAAACGTGCCATAGTCCAGTAGAAAGGGCAGGCTGAGAGCAATCCAAGCACATCAGTAGGATCCTGATCCAATGAGCACAGCCCCCAAAATCTCCCCAGAAAGAAGTTCTCATTGCAAAGCCATGTTTACTCGTGAGTAAGTAAACACTTTGGCTCTACAGGTAATGTGATATTTACATTTTTAAAAAAAATTATTTGTAAAAATAGTCCAAATTCCTCTTCCCCCTCCCTCCAAGCCTAATTTCCTTTCCTTATACCTCTGGGGTTTGAATGCTTTGGGAGCTGGGTGGGTGTTTAAGGCTGTCTTTATTTATTTATTTTTTAATCAGCTGTCCTCTTTCTCCAGGAAAAAAAATCTTCATTGTCCTCTTTTCCTTGGGAGCAGGCAGCTTATAGCCAACTTGGAATTAATAAATTATATGTAGTAAACTGTATCTGTAAAAATATTAAATGTAAGATTCAGTAATATAGTGTTTAAAAATTAAGCACATGAAAGCAAGATACACAAGGGTTTTGAGCTTTTATTTTATGTTCTACAATTTTCTTGGGTGGCTTACATTTGGGGGGGCTGCTCTCAGAAAGATGGGGGTAGCCAGGCGTGGGGAGGGGAGGGAGTGCGGCCAACCCCCCCATTGTTCCACAAGGGCCTTTTGCTTCCGGCACTGTGCAGTGCTTATTGTACATGTGATACATGTGATTATTGTACATGTGATAAACAAAGTCTCCTTATTAAATTGCAGATCTAAGAAATCTTTTAATAAAGAAATTGCAAAAATTGTTTGGGGATCTCTGCTTTAGATATTAATATTACATTTTAAAGTGACACTAATATGGGCCGTGAATTCCTACCTTGTTCAGATTTACTGAATACAGATAATAGATAATAACCACAAATAAGTAAAGGGCTAATGGGATAAGTTAAGAAGAATTAGGCAGGGATGGGTTGAGCAAAACTCAAAGGGCACCCAGTGAAAGGAAATGCAAGGAGTGTTTTGGAGCAAATCATGTTCATTTCACTGTGGGATTCAATGAAGTACCCACATGTAGCCTGGATAATGGAAAATGGATATATTTAGCACCATTTCAAAAAGGTGCTGAACTCTTCAGTGCAATATCCTTCATCATTGGCTGTGTCTTGCCTTTTTCATTTTTTAAGATAGGTCTTATAAAATATTGGCAGTAAATTAAATGCTTGAAATGGGTTGCTTCCTGCCACTGAAGGCAGATCTCATTAATGTACAATGATGTATTTAATGGAACAGGGAACTCAAGGCATATTAACTATATAGTGGTGGATGTTTTAAGCATAGAGTATGATGTATGTTTTAAAAATCCTCAGTTCACTCTTGCAAGATGACAATTAATACTTTGGCCGCCACAATATAAATTATTTTGAAAAAAAATTATATCCTGTCTTCAGGAAACAGTTTCCAAGACGTCTTCTTAGATTTGGTAACTTGTTTGCTTGTTTGGTAATTTGGTAACTTGTTTGGTAATTTGGTAACTTGCAATTAATTTTGCACAATTAATTCTCAATATAAGAGGAACTGAGTGGACCAATAACCCTGACACAGAGTTAAACTAAAATATGTAAACTGTATGTATAGTTTTGCATATCTCTCTAATCCAGCAGTTCTCAAACTGTGCTGTGCCGCACTCACACCACCATGCAGGCACTTCTTCCTGGCTCACCAGGCTGAGATCATGAGAGATCTTGTGCAATGGTGCTGTCACAACAGGTCACAACTATCTTATATGTGAGAACATGGTTGCTGTTTATCAGCTCTTGGCGAAGGCTAAGATCACTTTCTCTTTGCTTGAATCTCTGCATAAGAGGAGATTCAACACAGAGGTGTCTGAACTCCAGATCTGGGCCCTGGGCCAGGGTTTGAATGGCCTTGTTTTAAGTGATAACTTGAATGCCTGAGACTATGAATACTATTAGCCAATGTTTTTGCATTGCCTTGCTTCATCTTGGCCACAAATGCTAGTTCACACATTCAGCTATAGCTATGTAACTAGCTATGTTGCCCCTTTCAGTTGCAGGATGTTTGTTCTGTAAGGTTGTATCTTTCTCAGCTTCCAACAATTTCCAGCCAGCCCAGAAACACCCATATCTCTGTGTGTCTGTCTGTCTCTCTATTTTCTGGGCTTCAGCGCAGGAGAGAAGTTGACTCATCCAGTTTGAAAAAAACCACCCACTCTCCATCCCACTAACTGAGGGCTGTTGCCAGGGTCCACATCACCTGGTGCAGGACCCTGGTGTGTCACCCTCCTTTGGCCACATACCACCTCAGTTGAAGCATCCTCTAACTCAGTGATTTTTAACCAGTGTGCCATGGCACATTGGTGAGCCACGTTGGTGTGCCAAGTCCTCAGGTGTGCCACTGGAATTTGGGGATTGACATTCATTAATAGGAAAATTGGGGGATTTGAACAGTCTGGTGTCCCTTGTCAATGGTCAAAACAATTGATGGTGTGCTTTGAAAATTTCAGTGCCTTGTTAAGTGTGCCATGAGATGAAAAAGGTTGAAAATCACTGCTTAACTTCTGAAGCTTCTGAAGTGTCTCACACATATCCGGGGTTGTGCGTGCACAATAAACTGCAATAAACCTTTCTCAGGAAGAGCATGTGGCTTCAGAGGTGTAGCACACATGTGCAATGTTCTCATTGCACTGAGACTGAGGATGGGGCAGTCCTGTCCTTAGAAGGAGTACTCCCTACTGAAGGATGCATGCTCCCTACTGAATGAGTGCATCCATTGAGGAAAGGGGTAGTCCTCTCCCCAGCACGAAGGGTATGATGTGGCAGAGGGTGCTCTTGCTGCTGACGGGGCTCTGAGCAGTGTCAAACTCTGCCCGCACATTACCTATGTGGTCCACACCAACCTGGCAATGCCTCTACATGTACCCTACTGGCCTGTAGTGCCTGTAACAATACAATAGCATTCAAGCCTAGCTTAGCTGATGAAGGTTTAAAGCAATTGGAGCAAATCTGCCTCTTAAAGTTTGCTACTTAGCTAGGCTGTTCTTTCCCAGATGATGGAAAGAATATTGAATCCTGGAGAACCCTGGTGCCCCTGAAAAAACTGGAAATGCAACAGTCGGTCCCAAATCAAGAAACCACTAACTTTGAATAATTTTCTTCAAATGTTTTCTCTTTGGGGCCAATGGCCTGCATTCCTTCCAGGTAATATTTGTAGCAATAATGGTGCACTGCCTTCCCTAACAGTAGCACCGGATTGCTTCAGCAGGCTTATTAATATCTGAAGGGCCCCTTCTTCTGCTTGTCCAGTGATAACTTTGTTCCTAATATTGGGCTGTCAGATGCTTCCAATTTTTTATGACTGTGCCAATACAAGTGATATCGAGTCACCCGGCTGGATGATAACAATGGAATATGTTTTGTAACTTAAAAGGCAGCCGTGAGTTGATAGGGAGGTTAAAATTAACTATTGCACTAGAGGTTGTCACTCGCCTTATCTTGTAGAACCAAATAAATGGAACAGAATAGAAACTTCACAAGGATTGTTGTTGAATAAGGTCATCTGTCTTCACCGACATTAAAGTTTCAGGTAGCTAATCTGAATTGTTCTGTAGTAGTGTAACCATGGTGGGCGTCCAAGTATGCAGACTTCCTTTCATACCTTAGAAGTGTGTGTGACTTTTGGATTTATACGTATCTTTAGCTTGTGCAGGTCTTAAATTTTCTAGCTTAAGGTCTCTACATGACTATCACTCAGCTCTGACAAAAGGAGAAAACTGTGTGGCAAGACTAGTCGAGGATGGTTCCTTGCACCAAAATGCACGAGCAAGTCAGGAGATAAAAATCTGTTTTCTATTAAAAAAACAACCCTCAAATGGATGAGAGACCTCTTCTTGCTAGCTGAAGATTACTCTGTTGAGTCTGATGTTCCATGATTTTGAGCATCTAAGACAAAGAATTGCTGCCGTCATGTGGTTCTGTTTTATACTCCCACCCTAACCAACCCCCTTTGAGTAGACATGCTGCTGGAATTTCAGAAAGTTCCCAACTGGCTGGATGTCCTGCTCTAATAACTACAGGCCTTTTTATTTTTCCTCCAATGAGCTATATAACTATACTGGCCTGTGCCTTGAGGCTCATGGAACAGCAACAGAACAGTTTTGTCATGTGGTTCTGTTTTATACTCCCACCCTAACCAACCCTCTCTCTTGGTAGGAGATCAAATGGCATGAATCAATCCATGTGGGTGTCCATGTTCGGCACCACACTTATGGTTGTACTCATAAGAGTACCTCCCTTGGCTGGGCCAGCCCTTGAATATAACTGTTTGCTACTGCTGATGGGGAGCATCTTGTCTGTTGATATACTCAGGAAGAGAGTACATGCAGGGGTTTGCTCCAGAGCAGTGGGCCATCTGATTAGATGCCAGTTAAGCATCCTGAAACTATTTATTTCAGCAGGAGAGGTGTAAACATGATGGCTTGAAATCAACAGGACAGAAAAATTCTGAACTCTGATCAGATCATGTGCATGATTTCACATGAGCTGCTCTGCACTTTGATATGCACAGCTATCTGAAACTGTGTTATTGTGCTAACCTGCTTTGGAGTAATATAGCTCTCTTTGGAACAATATAATTATGTTATACAAGTCGGTGTTTGACATAGGGTTACTTTTAAAGATTTTGCTATGCTAAATGAGATTTCTTAAATAGCATTCCCCTTATTGAAATAACGTTTGTGGAATCCCAGTCCTAAACTCCTGTAACTGGAAGAACATTGTGCTGACGCTTGTGAAATGCGCCACTCAATACGTTTTCAGAATGAGGTCAAGGCCAGTTGGGAGGAGGCAGGAGAGCTATTTGCCCTGGGCATCAGACTTAAAGGGGTCTCATATTTAAACACTTAACATTTTTATCCCTGATGGACCAAAATTTGACACAAATGCTGCAATCCTAAACACACTTTCCTGGGAGTAAGACACATTGAACACAATGGAGCTTACTTTTGAGTAGACATGGTTAGGATTGTGCTCATACTCTCTCAGTTTTTACAATTTCTCAATTTTTATTATGGTTAGGAACTCAAAACCTGGAAATTAGACCATTCTTTCTGGACCATTGACCATGAATGAATGTATTTATTTCTCTTAACTGCAGCTTGTGTATACCCTTTGATTTGGCCACCTGAAAATTTGTTTTCAGCATAAGGCAACGGTTTTCAAATTGAAACATGGCATCCTGGGGAGCCACAGAGACCAGATTAGGAAACCATGGAATCCTTGCAGAAAATCTGCTATCCTATACAATGTGTATAATTTGGATTCTGGTCCATTGGCTTTCATTTAGAGCCACCAGGTGAAAAAGTTTGGAAATACTGGTAAAAGGATTTGGATTTAATTTACTGGATAAAAATTATAACTTTAGATTTGTGATCTTCTATTTATTTTATTTCTTTAAGTGGATTATGAAAACAGGGAACTCTTAAAATATTGATGGCCAATAAAAAGCCTGCAGAGTACCTTTCAATTCATAAGTTCCTACGTGTAGTGTTCATATTATGGGAAATGTGGTTGTCTGTCAACATTATTCTATGCCTGAAAAGAGAAAGGGCTTTAAAATATAAATATGCTAATAATATTTGGAATGTTTATCCTAAAAGGCAAGAATAAAGAGACTGTTGTTAAAATGGATGGTTGAAAAAACCTGCTTCCTTCCTTTTATAAAAAGTGCCTTTTATAAAAAGTTAAAACAGTATGTGAGAATTGGCTGGTCAGGGTTTACACAGCCTGGATATTATTACCTGTTTTTGTCTATAGATGAGAAAGGCACTGCATTTAAAGGCACTGGAGAAAGGCAAAAAAGCAACTCTTATCTTAAAGAGAATAAAGTTTAAAAAAATTCTAGGAAGAATATCTTCAGTGTTTTAAAAATAAAAGTAGGCATATTTGGTTAACCAAATTTATTTTTCATTGGGGAGTAGCCATGTTGGTCAGTCTGGCAAAGAGTCTGGCAGCACATCAGAGATTAATGCTGCAATCCAAAACACACTTTCCTGGACGAAAGACCCATTGAACACAATGGGGCTTACTTCTGAGTAGACACATTTAGGATTGTACTCTAACAAATTTATTTCAGCATAAGCCTTGATGGACATTAGTTCTTGAAAGCTTATGCTGAAATTCTGAGTGTTTATGATGCTAATAAAACTCTGCTTTGTTTTCATGAGTATTTTGTCATTTAGTGTTGTCTAGGTAAGTGATTCCCAAACTTTCAAAGCATTGGGACCCACTTTTTAAAGCAACACTCTGTTGGGACCTACCTACCCAGCTTTGAGATTTAAAAGAAAAGTTGTACCTTACCAGCCACTCGAGCCTCTTTTTTTACTATGGTGGAGGGGCCACCTTCTGGATCATTTGTTCAGCTCCCCATTAATCAGATGGGTGGCCTTGCATTCCCCTTTCCCTTGCCTTTGACAAGAACCGAGGCACATCCATCTACTTGTGAGTAAATGCACACATGTGGCTCTGTTTTACTGTCCATAGGATTCAATACATTTTCCTTGTTGGGTTCCCTGCCTCGGAGGGAAAGGATTTCCTTCTCAAAAAGTTTGTTGATCGGATCATGACCATTCTAGTGAAATTGTGTTCCCCTCAGCCCCTGTCCTTTGAAGTGGACCAAGGCACATGTTTACTCATGAGTAACTGCACGGGTGCTATATCTTTCTGTTTCCAAAAGGCTCAGTACCTTATCTTTGTTGTCTGTTTCACAACCCAACAAAATCAAGTTGCAACCACAGTTTAGGTTGACCCAGAGTATAGGAATGCTTTAGGTTTCTCACTTCTACTCATAACAATAGTCTTTGATTTGGACACAGCTGTGATGCAAGCAAATGTTTCCTACATTGCTAAAGGGAGTTAATTGGAGAACTTAAAAGGAAAAGGAAAATTAGATCATTGATTGGTTCTCTCCTCATTCAGTGCTGAGAGAGAGAAATTATATATGAGGTTAATGGTAGCATCAATTATGGTGGCTCTCTGTTAAATAAGATACTTGAAGAGATGATAAAAGGCAATTAATCGTCAGATCTGTGCCTGCTAAACCCTCCCCGGTTGATCCAATCAAACTCCAAATGACATTTGCTCCGTTTTCATTTTCAGTCTGACTTAAAGTACCCGTTTTTTCAAGACACGTTGTTCAGAGTAGTTTGTGACTGTGAAAATGTCTCTAATTCTCATTCCTGTTAAGTTATATGAAACTATCTGTTCATTAGCCTGCTTCTTCCATATGCACAAAGTATGCCTTGTGACAATCCAGAATTCTCTGAATTTAAATTGCACTACAATTTAAAAATTGCCCTAACTCATAAACAGTCTTTAAAAATAGAACACAATGATACAATGATTTCAATGAAATTATTTTCACAATTGGTTCTTCACATAGGAAACTTAGTAGACATTTTTAGACAGTTGATTGTTTAGGCAGAGATCATATTAATAATGACTGCTTATGGATTAGTTAATCATTATCTCTGGTACCATTCTGGCTTTCTTGACCCAAATATAGGGTTGGCCACTGCGCTGTGGGGCCACATTCACTTCCTGTATTTAGAACAACCTGCCATAAGAACTGGGACTTCTCTATAGAGGGTGTATTGCTAGTCATAGCTAAGAGTACTTACCATGTATATGTACAGACTGACTCCGGATTGGTCTATTCTAGACCATGTGGCCAGGATATAGCATAGCATCTAGATTAGCTTAGTTGACACGCTTTTTAAACTACATATCTTAATGGTGCTGCTGCTTGCGTGCCAAGTGCCTGTGCCCCACATCAATCTTATATCACTTTGCCTGGGCAAAGGAAGATCTCACAGGCATTGCTCTCCTTAAACTGTGCAGTCAAGCAGATCAAAACCTAGCCCAGCCAAGCTTAATGTAGACCAGAGCTCAGAGCTCTGGTGTAGACCCAGCGCTTCTGGAAATTTGACAGTGACATATGCAGAAAACGTGCCGAGCTACTGTGAAGCTGGTAAAGTGCTCTGAGCAGAAGCACAGACCTTTGCTGGGGAATACTACCCTCGGGTCTATAGGAAAATGCCAAACCCAGGTTCATCAGACAAGCTTCCCCACTGCAAAGTGTAAAGTTTTCTATAACGGACAACAGTGTTCTTGCCTGCAGCCCTGGTTCAGGTTTGGGTTTTATGAGCGGGTTGATTGTGTTGCCTACCTTGGTTTTTGTTTTTGTACTATTATCCTCACAGTAAAGTGAGATATACTTGCCATTACCGTGCTACCTCGCTTAACGAGTGCCTTGCTTAACAAGTAATCCACATAACAAGCAAAAATTTCTCTAGGATTCTGCCTCACATAACAAGTGTTGCTTCACTTAACAAACACACTCGTTGGCAGTTGGGGCAGACGCGCTGGCTGGCAGCCCTTTTAAAAAGCTTCCTAGCACACCTACCCATAGCGAAAGCAACACTTCTGTGCTGTTCCTCCTGTGGCCGGGCGTCCGCTGGGCAGAGGGAGAGAAGAGCAGTGGAGAAGAGGGAAGCAGCTCAGGGCTAGCCAGGAGGGAGCAGGGGAGAGAGGCTCAGGATGGAGAGAAGGAGTAAGTTGAGAGCTTTGAAAGTGTCTTTGATTGCAGAAGAAAGTATCTTTGATTGCAGCCTCCTAACCATGTCTACTCAGAAGTAAGCCCCACTGGGTTAAATGGGGCTTACTTCCAGGAAATAGTCTTTAGGATTGCAGCCTAAGTTGACTTCATAGGATCATGCACATTGAATGCATGTTTTGAATTCAATTCCAGTGTTTTGTCATCATTTTTACATCCAGTTAATATTTTTATATGAATATTTTTTGGGTTCTGGAACCAGTTGTCTGATTTTCCATTATTTCCTATTGGAAAATCCGCTTCACATAAAGAGCATTTCACATAACAAACATGCTGCCGGAATGAATTAAACTTGTTATGTGAGGTACCTATGTATATCCTTTCTTCCCTCCTAATTTCCTACCAACACACTGAATTGAAGTACTGCACAGTTCACACACAGCATTTCCTCCAACATATGCCCAATGGAAGAATGATATTTTGTATTTATCAGTATTGGAAAGAATGGCATATCGACGTCAGTTGCAGATGGACATATTCAAGAATATCTGGAGGCTATTTCTGAATATAATAGTATAAGCCACGTGTGGGATCTGGTTGTGTATTTTGGTCATATATAATTCTTTTTCCTCCTTTTTTATCAATGTAACTGTTAATAATGTGTCCATTTAACCTTTTCAGTTTTTTTTTGTTTCACTAGCTTAATACAAAATATATTTAAAAAACAGTTTCTTCCATGTGGCCTGTTAGGCCCATCTTGCAGTTCACCCAGTAACAGAATCTTTGATCCAATTAAGTGAGCAGGTGGTTATGTGAAGTGAATGCATCTTATGAGTCTCACCAGGATGAATAAACACCCTTCCTTTCCTGGAGAGTCATGTGTTGGCAAACAGTGTATTACAATTCTTCAAATTCCTGTAAGCAACTGAAGCTTTGTAAGGCAGGTACTGATAAGTGACTCAATAACAAAAGTTGATCTTAACTGCCTATGAATTGGTATTCAAAGAACTACTTCCCATGGTCTCTGTGCTCCCATATCTCTATCCATGATGAAAAATCCTGTTAATACGTAGCACTGGGAGGGATAAAACTCTTGAAAGCCCCTTATAAGGAATGTTGCACATGGTGCATTCCTCTTGGTGGAGTTTAATATTTATTCAAAAATCATTGAATGTTGTATAATAGTTCTAAGATCTGTCATGCTTACCTTCTCTCTCTCCAACATTTTAACCCCAAATCCTTCTGGCTGCAACTTCTGGGAACTTCTTAAAGGATTCCTCTACAACTGGGTGGGCAAGTGGGGCCACTGTAGGTATCCTGGACCTTTAACAGTTGTGTAAGAAAAAGAATTTTAGCAGGTACAGCTTGTCATTTGTGAGATGAAAAGCAACACCTGCTGAAATTACCTCTTCTGTACAAGCCCAGCTTGCATACCCTTGCGCCACAATAGTGGTGGTCCATGGATCATCACAGGACTGTGATATATTGGCCAATCTGTGGTGAATATCCAGGAAAGAGCAAATTTAAAAGTCACATTGTTATTCTACAAAGAATAATTTTCCATCAATAACATCAACAATATTTTCTTTTCAGAAGCACATACTGTATTATCATTGAATGATATTCCCTAGTATTACAGTACAATATTCTTGTGAATCTATTTATATATTACTTTTCAACTAAAAAATGTTCACAAAGCAATTTATAGACAAATAACGAGATGGCTCCCTGTCCCTGTCACATTCTAAAAAGACACAGAACACCAGGGAACAGCTACTAGAAAGGACATTGTGCTGGAATAAAAGGGGCAGATGATCTTCCCCTGTTAAAAATAAGAGGAGCACCATAAATGCCTCATTTATGTATGAGCATACTGTATGGACATGTACCTATGCACAGCATGTGTACCTATGCACATGAACTGGAGCATAGCTATGTAGTTGGATGGATCGAGTATAGATAAAAGCCTTAGGTAGTAGGTTTTGGGTGAGCTACGGAAGTGTGCGCTATCCCCACTTCTTCAGAGTTAAGACCTAACTCAATGGCCCACAGGCAATACCAATCAAGAAACTGAATAAAGAGCTTCATATAGAGCTTCACATTGGCTATTTGTGACCCCACTGATCTAAGAATGTGAGCAATCATAATATTAATGCATTCTGATAATTATTTTTAATCAAACCCTGCTGTATTCCTTATTAGTACTGAGCACTGCTCAGCCATCAGCAAATAGTCCTAGTTTGCTCCATATTCATACATGCTCTCATTTTTATTTAAAAGATACTATACACTGCAAATATGCTACTCATCCTTGGCACATAGGGAAAGGAGAATTCTGATAGTGAGAAGCATTGGTGTATAACACTACTTGCAGAACGTCCTTCAACACAGGATGCTCCCCCACTCCAGAAACATGTACCAATGGTAGAGAAACCAGATTGGAATTGCAGATGGGGCAAATCCTTATAGACATTGGCTGCTTTTCTGGAAGACACTTTTCTGGAAGTAAATCCCATTGAACAGAATGGGGTGTACTTTTGAGTAGACTTGGTTAGGATTGTGCTCATCCTTCCCTTGCAGTGATCTCAGTCTGCATTACATGTGCCCTCTCCTCATTGCACATGATATTTATGCTTTTGAAACCTAAAGGTGTCAGACCCCAAACAAACAAAAGCCATATTATTTAGATTGTTCTTAATAATTCACAAAATATGAGAGCTCTCTCCATAAAAACCTGGGGATCCTTTGAAGGATTGCCTGACAAAATGTGTATTGCCTAGCCACTGCTAGAAAATTCTTGCTTAGTACTATCCTGAGGATGGAACTGATTTACAGCCCACTTACTTTCTGAGTGTGCCCTGGAGTTTGTATTTGTTACTCTATGCCATTCCTCTGTACCATACATAATTGCTTTGTAAACTCTTCCAATATTAAACTGCATTTTTTTTAGTTGTATCTCTTTATTGCTATCTATCTTTCTTCTCAAGCTGTGTAAGCAAAGTTTCCAAGGCTTGAATGATGACTCTTGGGCACTAAACTTGTCCTTCAAACCCAGATACCGTAAAGAGAAGTCGATAGTGTCTGAAGTTAATTTGAAATTGTACTGAAAAGAAATGGCCAAGGTAAGGTTGGAGCATCTCAAAAGTTACTGAAAATGTTTTGTGAGCAGCCTCTGTCAGTCTTGAAAGACTATGGTATCGTGCTCAGCGCTGCATACGCTGCATGCGAAGCACGAAAGCCTGGGTTAGATTGTTATGGAGGATAGGCTGTTCCCCAAGCAGCAAATCCCCCCTCTCCATGCCACTGAATTAGTCCAATGGAAAGGCAGAGCCAATACGATTGGATCCAGCTGTGTCACAGAGCTGGGCTAAGGACAGGAGCTCACCCTGTCTTGTGGGGCCGACCCGGGTCTCGAACCCTGGCCTGCTGGTTAACAGGCACAGTGACTTAACCACTTGCACCACCCACAGCCTTGTGGGTGAGCACACATCAGATAAATGTGATGTGAGCACACATCAGATAAATGAGAAGAACTGCTGTCTCTACAGTTTGCTTCAACCAGTGCAGATTGTATGGCTACAATCCAGAGTATCTATGGGACTTTTTATACCAATGTAGTTACGGTACCACCTATGGGAAACCTATGGGAAATGCAAATAGCAATCCAGAGTTAGTGCCTCTTACATCTTCCCGTAGTTACTCTGGATTGTAGAGTATGACACTGCCATGATGGACCAGCTCCCATGTAGTGGACATTTCAATGCCCTGATCAGGGTGGCAAATCCCATTTGCCAGGCAAGTAATGCCAGAGCTGCTTGTCTAGGCTCTGTTTTTCACAGTATGGTTTGTGGCAAATTGCCTCCAAAGCCAACCGCTGCATAGCTGCTCTGGGTGCTCCACAACCCATAAATTCAGCAAATACATGATGAAATTCTTGCCAAGCATCTGGCCCCTTTGCCTGGAAAAATTGTCCACTCCATCAGGTATTGTCCTTAAAAAAAAGAAGATGCAATAATCAGTGATAAACATCAGAGGCCCTCCATTATCAGGTACAGCCACAATGCAACAATTATACAGTATTTGAGGCTTAAGGACAGAAAGTAAATTGCTTTCTAACACCTGCAGAAATATACCAGATAGAAATGTCATGTGGTGCCCACATGCTGTCTTCGATGCACATACCACATTTCTGTTATGCAATGACAGTCCCTATTCTTTGTACATGATAAATAGGAGAAAATTATCATATCAGTACCTGGAATTTTTGCTTCCCACACAGTTTTGGAAAGATTAAAAAATGTGGTTCTAAGCAAACATTTTAAAAATTGCTTCCCTAGATTGTGACTCATGATGTTCAGAACTTATTCCCTTTGGTGACAAGTAATGTATAGACTTCCTTATAAGCTGCTACATTTGCTATAGGGATTTGCACAAAAGTACTGTATGTTTCTTCCTATAAATTATGTTTAGGTATTTCTGCTTAATTGCTTTATTTACTGCAATAAATAGAGATTATTCAAGCCAAAATGGGTCATTAATTTGGCCACCAGAAAATAAAGATATTAGGGTAAACTTCAGTATAGCAGTTAAATCTATACTGGGTGTTTTCTTGTGCATCTTTGCAAGTTTGGTCTCTGGAAATGGGTTGAATTTCTTAACATAAAAGTGGACCCCTGCTTAATATATAAATAGAACATCTAAATTGAATTAGATGTTTCTTCTTTCTTGAGGTAGGGGCTAAGCGGGGCAATTCAGTGAGTCAAGCAGGCATGATACTATGGTATGACTATGGTATCGTGCTCGGCGCTGCATTCCAAGCACGAAAGCCTGGGTTGGATTGTTATGATACATTCTTTAGGAAAAACATCCATAAGGAGATCCTGGCTAAAATCTGAGGATGAGAAGGTGGGCAGGCAATTGAGGACAGGGTAATGCTATACAGAAATGTAGTGAATTCACCTTGGAACAAGGCTATCTGGGCAGAATTAAATGTCCATGCAGGCCGCCTTTCTAGCCATATCAGTAGTCAGGAGTCTTTGGTTAGCCCCCAAGAGACAACCGCATTCCCATGCTTCTTGCTGTGTACTTTATGGCACTCAGACATATATTTCCCTTGAATTTGGAGGCTATATTTAGCTATTGTGGCCACAGCTGAAAGTGGCATTAAGATGGAGTGGCATGTTCAAGATTGTCTAAATAAAAAAGTTGCACATAGTATGCCCACTCCCGACCTAGTGCAACAGTGGCTAATCAGATTCTTCCATGAAATCCACAAGCAAAACAAAGGCAAAAGCTTTCCTTACTGTTCTCCTCAGCATCTGTTGCACACTGTGTCATGAGCACATTAACAACATTTATTGAAGATTTATACCAGGGGTCTCCAAACCCCAGCCTGGGGGGCCAGATGCAGCCCTTGGCAAGCCTCAATGTGGCCCCCGGCAAAACCCCTCTATCCGGCCCTTGGGCAAGCCCTGTAATCCACTCCAATACATTATTATATGTCAATTTATGTAAATATATTCAAATTTGAAATGTAAATTAGTTTTCCTTCCCCTGGCACAGTGTCAGAGAAATGATGTGGCCCTCCTGCCAAAAACATTGGAGGCCCCTGCTTTAGACAATTGACAAAGCACACCATGCTGCTGATGGGGGTGGAAGCTCACATCCTCTGACAGTGGTAGCTTCCCTCCCTGGCTAAACAGACTATGGTTGCAATCATATTTGCCGGAGAGTAAGCCCCATTGACTATTATGGGACTTACTTCTCAGTGGACATGCAAAGGATTGTGATCTACAAGCTCAGGATCAGAAGTATGGAGAGGGAAAAGGATGAAATTTCATTCTCCTTGCCCAAATTTTTGGGGTTCTTGCCACTATTTTTGTTAATAGAAAAACCTCAAATGTTCAAAGCCAAATTCTGTGTTTAAAATAGTATAAAGTTTGGCATTAAACTGGCAGCAGTTGTCTCATCTCTTGGATGCAAATTATACTTTCTATGAAGAACTTCCTGAAGTTCCAACCATCACTTTTTTTGGGATGACTCTGAGTCCAAGTGCTAACAGAGAGGGAAAATATATTGCTTTTTCAAGCAAAAAAAAAAAAGGTTTGTAACGCATTCTGGTTCTTTGCTCTTGAAGACTTGCTTTCTGGTCCTAAAAATATTTAAGAGAGTGGCTTGTTTTTATCAGTTTGATCAATATCTCAAGGCAATGAAATTGCATTTAGAATGTAGCATACCATATTGCAAGAAAGCCTTCCTATTTTCCTGTTGCAAATGGTTTTGTTTGTGAAAATCAGAAAAGCTGCTAGTCCTTGCAAGGAAGAAGTTATGATCAGCCAATAGTGGTGGTTTGCATGCATGCAAAGTACACACTCCATATTTTCTCTGTCAGTTTACCTGTGAAGCTGCGCATTAATCAAACAGATCATTCTCTGAAAACATAACAAGGAGAATCTATTAGTTTGTGGAAGTTGGAAACTGGTACAGGTCTTGCTGGGCTGTTTCTCCACGTTCTCTCATTTTTGTAAGTCATTACACCTCCAAACCCTGGACACAGCACGATTATTCAATCCTAGTATAAAGACGCCATTTATAAACGGAGACATAGGAAACTACATGAACAGCTTAGTGGCTGTTAATACACTTTATGTCTTCGGGCAACTTCTGTCTTTTTCGGCTCTTAATGCAATGAAGATACTACTTATCATGCATGTTTCAAAACATTTACTCCTGATAATAGCACTTGGAAAATATTGAGCATCCAGATAGACATGATAAATTCCACATCTGAAAAGCATCTTAGCAATCTGGGGGCACTTTGGGAGTAATGACTTATTACAAACAAACAAAAGCATTCCTTAGTTCCATAGAAGGTACCTGTAGACGTACAGAGTTGCCAAACTGTGTACTTTTGTAGGTAAACCAGTATGCAAGTCAATTAAAAAATGATGTCTGCTGTGTTGGGTGCAATCGTAACTAATGTAGGATAGCCTAACTCACCTGGCATATCTTCCTGTGATGGTGTGGAGAGGTCTGCACAACATGGTTTCTACAGAACATGACCCCATCCAAGCCTGTTACATGTACATGCAAAAGACAAAATTGGATCTGTCTAAGACTATAGCTGTTCTTGAAAGATAGAAAGATAGCTTTGGTGCCCTGTCCAAAGCCCCCCAGGAGTGGGGCAAAAGTGCTTTCCCAAACTTTTGTGACAGCCCCAGGTTGGCACAGGACTTATACCGGGGCTTATGCTGGCCTAACTGGAGATTAGATTTGAAGTGTCAATGTTAGAAAGCTCATTCACAAGAGATCTCACTTATTTTGCAGCTTGCATTTTGTTATCTGCATTTAAATTCAGTATTCTTAATTTTTTGGGTAGTGCAGGGCCCCTACTCCTAAGACCGTGGAGCTGATCAAAGCTGTGCAAAGTGTTGTAAGAAGTAGCTGTAAGCTGAGGCTCATTGTTACTCAAGATGACAGCAACATGCCTGATCTGAAAACCCTTCTCAGAATGGAGCCATCTGCTAATCTGCTCAGTTTGTGGGCCTTTAAGCAGTACTATCCTTGCAGTTGGAACTAGGACCACACTGTACAAGCTGAACCCCCTTCCCTGATTCCCCCCAAGTGCCAAGCAACCACTGCAAATTTGACCTCCAACCTGGAATTTTGTAGATTTCTCTCTGGGGCCTGGGGTGGGAAATCAATCTGCTTCTATACCACTGTGCATAAATTGGTAGCCATCTGTTTCCCATCAATTTCTTTACCATCTTTATCAAAACTGTCTCCAGGAAACGGTATTTCATTAAATAAAGGTATTAAGTGGATGTTCCAATTCCCGAATGCATTTTCTTGCATGCATTTAAGAGACGAATCAGACTATACTGATGAAATGCTCTTACAAAGGATGTTATTTAAATAGTGCATTTGATGGTGCAGGTATATATAGATAGCAGGTGTTCTCTAAATATTAGTTCAAATATTTCAAAGTGTTCGTCTTTGTTCTTGATTTGTTCCTATACAATATGTGTGGAGAGAGGGAAAGTGAGCTATATGCATATACTGGAGCATAGCATAGCATAGCACAAGCAGAATTGTCCTTGAAACAATTTCCCTATTGTTTCAATACAAAAGATGCTTTCCCTTTCTATCACCAAAACTTTTCACTAAGGATAAAAAAAATGGCATCAAGCCCATCCTTAATATACATGGATTTTGGAGTGTGTGTGTTTACTTAATAGCATTACATGGATATGTCCAGTTTGGACTGGAACAGGACCAGCACCAGTTCCCCTATTCCACCAGTCAGTCTGAATTCCTAACTCACCCACAGTAATTATGAAGTATGGCATGCTTAATGTAATGTATGGGTATGGCATGCTGAACATACTGTACTTTTATATGTAGTTTTTCCCTTAAGACAACCTACATACACATTCTCTGGCTCAACCCTAGTGGAGCAGAAGTTTCCAGGTACATCAGTGAGACCACTCACACTGGTCTGTCTCACTTGCTCAGCAGGACACCAACTGTATAGGGTCAGTTTAGAACATAAATCTTTTACAGAGAACTTCCGGGAAGTGTTTATTCCATTATAGCTGCAATCCTAAAGACACTTTCTTGGGAGTAAGACCCACTGAATATAATGGGGCTTGCTTTTGAGTAGACATGGTTAGGCTTGTGCTCTATGTGAGTGTGGTGTATTGGAGAGGTGTTCCTACACCTGAATTTTGGTGTGCGACTTTATAGGACAAAAAGTGCTACAGAATTACAAGTTACAAATAACTGTTAGGTCAATGTTGCTATTAATACTTTTTTGATTAAGGCATTTTTGGAATGATTTGGAATTGTAGCACTTCAGGGAACCAATGGAACAGTGACCTTGTCATGAAAAGAATGTTGCAGATAAGCTGATTTGCTTCTTATCAAGTTGGCTTGTATAACCATGTTGTCAACCAACATGTTAACATTACTCAAGCATGACGTGCAAATGGTATTTATACTTTTGACTGGTGAAACTACTGCCCTTAACACTGACCATAAGTTCTAATGTCACCAACAAAGAATTCAGTTTTTTTTAAAATCTCATCCACACAAGGTCTTTTGATGTCAAGGAAAGACACAAAGAGTTTTGTAGTTCCCTGGCTACTTTTTCACAAATGGAACACCTGAATTACAGTAGTTTTATTAATCTTTTAAAGAAATATTTCATTCCTTATTTGCCCACCACATTCATTTTGGCAGGCTAATGATTAATGTGATACTTCCAAGCGGATCCCATTTCTGCAATGCTTTTGAACTTTGGTTGGAGTTGCAGGTTAATATTTTCCAAAGATGCTGTCTGGGAGGTCTGAATAGGGTTTGTGCTCACCAAGAAAGAACTTGGGCTGTCTATGCTTTGGTGGCCTAAGGTGGAAACTAATTGAAGGTGCCCTCTCCCTCTGAAGGAGGTTGATAGCAATAATCCAGGAAAGACTTGTAGGTGAAAAAGTAGATAGAAATGTTCTAATTTCTGAACCACTGAAAAAAGTTTCTTGAACGTCACACTTTAATTTTTTGCTCCTTTAAAGCATGCTTTAATTCACACTTGAATGCATGCTCCTTCGGTTCAAGTTCATTGACTTATGTGAGCAATCTTAAGATGGAACACTAACCTAGTCTGTGGTTCTCATTGGTGAGGAATGCATGGAATATAATAAAACCTGAGACACTGAAAAGCTGACTTGATGACATGACAGATGGGGTTCTCTAGTAAATCCTAGTTTGTAAACAAGATCCACAACCTGTGAAGGATCCCTTTCATCAAAAATAAGTTTGATTAGCTTCTAGTATTTCCAATTCCTTTTTTTCAAAATAATGTTAAAAGACATTTTGAGAAAAGGAGTGGGGCATGAGGGGGAAGGACTGACAGAGCTCAGCTCTGCCAGATCCTGACCTTCTGTTTAGGGCCTTCCAGCACTATATATTTCATTTTATGGCAATTGAAGTGTCACTGCAGAATTGAGTAGCCTCATTGCAGGGCTACTTTCCTAACTTGGGGGAAGAGGATGAAAATAGGGTTGCCATATGTCATGAAAAACAGGGACATATTATTGTCATGATTGAAGGTTCAAGTAGACAGACAACACAACATGGTTTCTGCAGAACATGACCCCATCCAAGCCTGTTACATGTACATGCAAAAGACAAAATTGGATCCGTCTAAGACTGTAGCTGTTCTTGAAAGACAGAACCTCTCTGTTAATTGTAAAATCCTCTCAAGGAGTTAGAAAAGCATGTCCATGTAAACCACCTTAAATAAAGACAAAGAGAAAATCCAGTGGCCAGAAATGTGGTATATAAATGTCTGTGTATTGCTTTGTATAGAGCTTCCCTGGCATTTATTCCATTGATCCACATATAACACTCTATGCAGGCAATTATCGTTGAGCTTACGTGCTCCGACAGGTGCCACTTCAAGCACAGGCCTTTCAACTTGAGAGCCAGGAGGTGTAGTGGTTAGGGACCTGGAAGATCAGGTTTAAAATCCCCCCTTAGCCATGAAGCTTCCTGGGTGGACCTTATTCTCACCTTTACCTTGCACTTATTCTCAGCTTTACCTACCTCACAGGTTTGTTGGGAAGACAAAGGTATCTTAAAAAACTTTGTAAGCTTCTTTGGGCATTTGCTTTGGCATGGCAAAGGGGGGGGGGTATAAATCCCTTAAATAAATAATAACTAACTCATGTCAAGTTTCCTCAAGTGCATGTTTCCCCAAGGTGCCTCATGTCAAGTTTCCCCAAGTGCATGTGCTCATCCTGACAATGGAAGCTGGCATAGGAAGGGGTTGTGGGTTCCATAGGTAACTAGCATTTCTTGGTTAAAAGCAAGAGGTTGTCACTGTGGACCAGAGGTGGGCCCAGGCCAGTTCTCACCGGTTCTATAGAACCTGTAGTTAAATTGGGCCCAACGCTAGCTAACCGGAAGCTAGCGTTGGGCCCAATTTCCGGCACCCACCCTTTCTGGCTAGGTCCAAGGCGGAGCAGCAGCCAGAAGTTGCTGCTCCATCTCGGAGCTAGCCAGAATGGCACTGTGCGCAAAGACGCACTGCACATCTTGGACATGCACAGTATGTCTCTGCGCATCCATTGGGCCTTGCTCCGGAGACGGGGCCAGCTGCTCCACCTCCGGAGCAAGGCCCAATGGCTGCACAGACGCACTGCGCATGTCCAAAGTCTTAGACATGCGCAGTGTGTCCCTCTGCTGAGCCATTTGGCCTCGCTAGGGAGGCGGAGTGGCAAGTGCCACTCCGCCTCTCTGGCGAGGCCAAATATCCCCACAGAGGCGCAGACATCCTCCTCTCCAAGGAGGAGCTGGTGGCTCCTCCTTGGAGAGGAGGAAGTCTCTTCTGAAGCTGACAGGCTTCAGAGGAGACTGCGCATGCGCCAAGGTTGGTGTGTGTGCAGTGCGTCTTCTGATGCCGGCCGGCTTCAGAAGGCGCACTGCGCATGTGCCAAGGTTAGCGCTTGCGCAATGTGTCTTCTGATGCCAACTGGCGCCAGAAGACGCACTGTGCACATGCCAACCTTGGCGCATGCGCAGTGCTCAGTGGTGGCTGCGAACTGGTTTTTAACCGGTTTGCAGCCCTCCACTGCATGTGGACCTTTCAAAAAGAAGACACTGCTGACTATGGACCAGCCTAATCCCTGGCCCTGGCATAAGTCCTGTGTTGACCTGGGAGTGTCACAAAAATGCCATTAGACACTTCTCCGCCACTCCTGGGGGAGGGTTAGGTCAGAGCACAGGCATGTTCTTGTCTCCCTACATCACCATGGGAATGGGAAGACCGATGAGTTGTGCTTGCACCCTATCCTGTTAGGATAGGATTGCTAATGATCCTGTCCTCTGGCATTAACCTGATTGTCCCTTCATTGTCTTTAGACTTTATTGTAATCTGTCTTGAAAATATGGAACTAAAATATGATTTCACACAAACATACGTATATAATCATGATGAAGAAATCTTCACAGAAGCAGTTTGTGTTAGATGTAGTCAGATATAAGAGCTATAAAGAGCCAATATGGTCTCTGGGGAACTGAGTTTAGACTAGGCAGGGACATTGGTTTGGCCAGGAAGTTCAGTGAGTGCTCTGTGGGCAAGACGCTGTTCTCTGCATTATTTTCCCAGACTGCTGTGAAGTTAAAATTATGGACAAACACTGTATATAACATCAAACTCCTTGAAGGAAGGGTTGAATATACTGTATGTTGGAAAGAACAGGCAACAGAAAATATTGGATAGTTGCTTCAGGGATCTGAAGAATAAGGCTGCAAACCCATCCACTCTTACCAGTGTGTAAACCTCATTGACCGTAATGGGACTTCAGGGTAGACATGTATTTGATTGGGCTCTAACTCCATTAACCTTAGTGGAAACCCCTTTTGGTACAGTTCTTTATTTGCTGCATGCGTCATAGGCAAAGAGCTCCTAAACTAATTGCAATGAAGTGGTATTTCTAAGTGATGCAAAGTAATTGCATGTCGGTAATAAATTGTAGTAATTGCTGCGTGCTCATCTGCCAGCAGCTTTTGAGTCGTCTACAAAATCAGGAAATTGCCACTAAAAAGAGACCATAGTGGCAGGGTGACCATATATCCTCTTTTCCAGGAGATGTCCTAGATTTTATTCTTGTGTCCTGGAAAAAATTCAATGTTCTCCTTTTCTGTGTAAGAAGGGTAGCTTGTAGTCTTCTTGTAAGAAATAAATTGAGTGCAATCCTAGCCAGGTCTACCCAGAAGTAAGACCCTTTGTGTTCAATGGGTCTTACTCCCAGGAAAGTGTTTTTACGACTGCAGCCTCTATATAATAAATTAGAGGCGATGAAAGACAAAGCTAATGCTCCAGAGTGGCATGGAATTGCACCCTGAATGGATGCCTTGGGGGAGACAAAATTGTGCCTGGTGTAGCTATGCAGCCCAGGATTGTGCCAGGTTCAACCACAAATTGTGGTCACATTGGCTATGATTTGGTGCCACAGAGGGTGAGGTTGGGAAAGAGGTGACCCGGAATGGCACTGAATTGCAGCCAGAGAGGCCACAACTTGTAGCCATGCTTGGTGTGATTTTGTGTCACCCCTTCTTTCATTTGGAGAGTATTTTTAAATGAAAGAAGCTGGCTTCTTGCTCTTAATTTTTTTAAAAAAAGGCAGCAGGAAGGTGAGGTTGGTGGCGCCTCTCCTGCAGGTGTGTCACCTTTGGCATTTATATATAAGATGAGAACACTTGGAAGTGCCTGTATACCCAGTTAGCATGGATAACTGTTTTGTGTATATGGAAATGAGAACTGATTCCTTTTTACACCTTATTAGTTTCATACAGTATTAGAATTACATCTCTTTGGCTCTCAATAAATATCATGGGAGATTTTTGCGTTAAGAAAATCCACTTTTTGTTCCTTAGGCTTTTGTGCTTTCATTTTCTGGTTAAATGGCCATAATTTTTGATAGAATATCGATATTCCAATGCAGTTTGTTTCATTGCACTCTTCGTTAAATTACTTTTCCAACATGATGATATTATCTTTTATACATACTCAATTTTTCACAATTTTAGCCACTAGTGTCAGGCTCAGCTTGTAGCCCCCCTAAAGCTTGTAGCGCTGTGCAACTGCACCCCCTGAACCCCCCTTCCCAGCTATGCCACTGTCTGCAACATTTCCCCAAATGCAGTCACATATCATAGTAGCGCCAAATTTAATATATTAAAAATCAAATATTGAGACGATGGGGGGATCCACCTGAAATTGGTTTGCGACCTACCTAACGGGCCCGATCCCACAGTTTGAGAAACACTACACAGAGGCATGAAAAGGTTACTGTTACAGTAATCCTTATCAATATTTTACAAGCCTCAGACCTGTTTTCCAGTTCATAGGACTGCAACAAACCCCAGCAACAGTTATGCTCGGTCCGTGCGCCTATGCGGTTAAAAGGGGGGGGGGGGGAGACGACACAATGTTATGACACCCGGCATTGTTCCAGTTCCTATAGAGAGTGGTTTTCAGCTGTCTAAAAAATTTAATTGAAAAAAAAATCCAAATGAGACTTTACATTTTCTGTGCCTCCCGATTAATAGAAAGCAAGGCGGACCTCTCTCTTTCCCATCATGGCTATGGAACAAATGGCAATTAACCTTCTATGTTGATGATGTGGGGGAGGAATCCGCACATGATCAGCCATGCTTAGTGGATAAGTCTGTTGGTTGTTGTCATGACTACAAAAAGCTCTTGGAGCCCAATGAGTTGTCTGCAGCAGTGCTGAAAGGAACAGCCATTTTGCAGGGGGGGTTGTGGGGGGTGGGAGGGAGGAGAAATATACCATATTATGCTGTGTTGTAGCGTGGACTTTTAAAAACAAAGCAGGGGGAGGGCCCGAGGGCTTGGAATCGGAGGTATCCAGCATATTGGGGGCTCATTCATAGAGCAGGGAGCTGCCATTTTGACAGGCTCAATGCAAGGCTATGGTGGAATGAATGCAGCCTGGTCAATGCTGCAGGTCTCCTCCTGAGGCTGCCCTTCTGGTGTCTGCCCTGTCACAGCTAACCCCCCCCCCTCCACCCCGTTGGAAGGTTATCTTTTGAACAGCACGCCTGCTGTGAGGGAAAGCTGGTGGTGTCACCCTCTGTCACCCAGAAATAGGGTGTCACCGTCTGCACACACCACACCGGTGGCGGTGCGGCTTTATAGAAGCAGACACCCCACAGGCTGAGCAGGTGTGTGGCTCAAGGCGGGCTGTGTCTTGTAAGGCGTGCAGAAGAAGAAGGAAAAAAAGAAGACGGCAAAAGACGCCCTCTCGGGTCTGAGTACACTTCCTATTAACAGATTGCTGGCTTGGGAGCATCTGGCTGTGGTGGATTTAGTCGTGCGCCTGAGCTGCTGTGGGAGAGAGAGGTAAGCTTTTGTTTGCTTGTTTCCACTCCAATCCCCCTTCACCGAAGCTGTCACTTGCATGAAGTTTCAAGCCCTCTGTATCCATTTCCGGCAACACAAGTGATTTTATTACTATTATTATTGTGACGGTGGGGTGCAAAGCAGCATTCCTTCCCATGCACAAATCATTGCCGTGTCAGTTTCACGACGTGCCATCATCACAGCCTTTGCTGTGGGGAGAAGCTGTCTCCCCTCTCACTCTCGATGCATTTTCTCCCTACTCATGTTTCACAGGAACATGGGTTTTATATGCTAATCTGTGACCGTAATAAAGATTTGATATGGCACATAGGTTTTCCGTACATGTCTGGAATTTGATATATAGGTTTTATGTACATTCCTGGAATCGTATCATTATTCAAGGTGAATTATCTTGGAAACACCATCTAAACAAAACAGTCTCGGTGTGTCTCTCTGTGTGTGACTGTGTGTGAGTGAAATACTTGAAAACTCATTTAAGCCCTTGGAGTTCCTTAAAATTGCAAATGTTGACAGTTTGCTTAATATTATAACTAGATGGAAGAAAACCTCTTCTTTCCCCTATTCCTGCTCCCTTTGCTCTTGTCTGGTATTGTTATAGTATGTAGGTCATAAGAGAAAGCTATGTGTACACTAGTTCTATGGGTTGTACACCCCATTGCTGTGCTTGATTAGTTTCTGATGCATGTCCTGTTAGGAGGTATGAGAAGCAGCTCATCGCACCTCCTTTTCAACCAGCCCCTGCATACCATACACTCGTGCGCACAGACAGCACAACACACCCATTGTGTGCCTCGGTGTGGAGTTGATTTGGAAGAAAGGAAGCCAGCACTCCACATGGACCATAAATGCCAGCTAGGTGGAAAAAGAGTGAAACTCACAGCCTCAATGGCAGGCTGTTTATAATGAGCAATGGAAACAAAGGAAGTGAAACATACTGTACACATATGGAATACCTATACATAAATTAAACAGGATTGAATTTGAGCGTATGTCTCTAGGTGCTAATCCTGTATGCTTTGAATTTATGAATGATTTCTAGGGGCATTTCACTTAAACCCTGCTCGGTATAGCTGCAGTAGGCTAACGGAGCAGAAACCAGATACTGTTTAAATTATGGCATAAGACAGAAGTGTACAGTACTTGCTCTTGATTACTAGTAGTGTGTCTTGCTATTATTTTTGGCTCCTTGGAGTGATGTTACATAAAGTGTCTGTCTCATTCTGGAATTCCACACATACATTTCCAAAATGCAATCAGGGAATTATTTATACTGTACTTAAATAATACAGTTGTAGCTCAATTGAACGTTCAAAAAGGTTGT
Organism: Cryptoblepharus egeriae; assembly: GCA_030015325.1. NCBI lineage: Eukaryota > Metazoa > Chordata > Lepidosauria > Squamata > Scincidae > Cryptoblepharus > Cryptoblepharus egeriae. The sequence goes on along the minus strand of JAREYC010000007.1, from coordinate 52,707,340 downwards.
ACTTAAGTAGATTAGTAAATTAGTAACAAAGGCGATACTATGTGCTGGTGAAGCAGGAAAGTATCAAAGTCCAAGATATTTTCAAATACCTTTGCAGCATGTATATTTGTAAAGGAGATGGGTACAGGGTGTACTCATTGTGCACAGAATTGCATGCTTTGGGATAACTTGTCAACCTGATCTTTTCAAAAGCACCTTTGAGATGTGGTGTTCTTGCTCTCCCTGAGCAGTTGTTACTAATTACTTGAAAAAACCAAGGTTTGTGTTCCTTATCTGTTACAGTGTAATCCTAAGCATGTCTATTCAGAAGAAAGTCCCATTTTATTCAACAGTACTTACTTCCATGAAAGTGAAGTTAGGATTGCAGGCATAATGCTTAAAGGTGTGGATTGGGGCTGGGGCAATGGGGGGAGATGAATCTAACCTTTTTTTCCCTTTGTTGTATGATGCACTATTATAGTATTACATGGACTCTGAACATGTAACATATTTATGTATCTACTTTTTCCCTGTGCCAGGCCTGCTAAAAACACTATGAGCACAATCATAACTATTTCTACTCGAAAGTAAGCCCCATTGTGTTCAGTGGTTCTTACTCCCAGGAAAGTGTCTTTAGGATTGCAGCATAACAGTTTTCACATTGTGAATATGTGAAACCTCTCTTAAGATCATTTTCATCTAGTGTGCCATGGCACAGTGATATATTGTGGATGGTCTGCAGGTGTGCCACAAGACTTTGAGCATGGCCACTTTGTCAGGATGACCTTATAGAATGGAGGACAGAATCCCTTTACCTTTAAGCATTGTAGAGAAGAGGGAACTGAGGCAGGTGCTGTTTTTTAAACCCTTCTACGTTGAAGTATACCTGCCTCAATTCACTCTTCTTGGCAATGTTTTAAGGTAGAGCCACCCTTTCCTCCATTCTATATGGTCACTCTGCACTTAATAGTAGGGAAAATGGGGGATTTGATCCTACTGACAGCAACATGGTGTGTCTTGTCAATTGTAAAAAAAAATGTAAAATTGTCAAGGCCTTGTGTGCCTTGACAATTTTAGCACCTTGCCAGGGTGCCAAGAGATGAGAAAGACTGATAATTGAAAGATCATAATATTTGGTGGTTATGAGTTTTGTTACATTATATAGCAGCAATCCTAAAGAAACTTTCCTGGGAGTAAGACCCATTGAACACAATGGGGTTTACTTTTGAGTAGATATGGTTAGGCTAGTGCTCTATATACAGTGATAACCTTAGTTTTAAAAGTGACGGATTAAGAGTGTTTTGGATTTCAAATAAAATTTTCTCAGAAATTTTGACTTGGTTTAAGAGCACTATCCTGGAAGATGAGCACTTCGGAGGAAGTTTGGGAGAGACTTCCATGGCCAGGAAACTCACAGAGGAGGTCTGGAGAGAGCAACCTGAGCCAGGTGTGTGTGTGGGATCTGTGTGTGGCAGTGTGGAAGGTGTGCCTTATCAATGTTCTGATGCTGCTCCCCATCAGCAGCTTGGGAATGTTAAAGCTGCACAAAAAGACAAAGATTCCATTGAGCCAATGGATAGCAGTGACTGTTAGTGATAGTGAAAGTCATCCTACAAAATCCCTCCTCGTCTCCCTCACACCAGTCATGAAGGTTTTCAAAGGTACAGTACAGTTTGGTACTGTACAGTATTTTCTTTATTACTGTGTTTTCTATTATATTAGTGTTTTGTAATCATTTTATATCCAGTAAATATTTTATATATATACTAGCGAAAACGTATCCACATTGCGGGAGTAAAATACTCCCCGTACACCATCCCCCATTGCATATCAACCCCCCCATGTGCATCGTGCCCCATGCACATCGTCCCCCATGTGCACCATCCCCCCACCATGCACATCATCCCAGTACACCATCTCCCCATGCATATCATCCTCCCGTGTGCAACACCCCCATGTGCAATACCCCATACAACATCCCCCAATGCGCAGCTTCTCCCAGTGTGCACCTTCCTCCTAATGTGCACCATCTCCCCATGTACAACATCCCCATGCACATCACCCCCCATGCGCAATACACCCATACACCATCCTTCCATGCACACCATCCCCCCACATGCACCCTCCCTCCAGTGCAGTGATTTTCAACATTTTTCATCTCACGGCACAATTAACAAGGCATTGAAATTGTCAAGGCACACCATCAATTGTTTTTACCATTGACAAGGCACACCAGACAGTTCAAATCCCACAATTTTCCTATTAATGAATGTCAATCCCCAAATTCCCACAGCATACCTGAGGACTATCTGCAGCACACCAGTGTACCATGCACACTGATTGAAAAATCACTGCTCCCAGTACATCTGCTGGATGTTGATCAGTCAGTCTTCAATGTTAAATATAAGACAAAAACACATTGCACCCCTTTTCAGCCCCTTAAGCAGTGGTGGGCTCTAGCAGGTACGCACCTCCTCTATAGAACCGGTTCTTAACAAGAGATAGGACATATAAAGTTTAAAAATAGCCATTTAAAAGTGGCTGCCAGATGGGCAGAGAACCGGTTCTTAAATTTTTTGAAGCCCATCACTGCCCTTAAGGGTAAAATTTTTCAACATTGGTTCTTGGTGGGTGTTGATATCACAGAAGGAACACCCTCCCCAAATTTCATGCTTCTTGGTCCAGGGGTTGGGGCAGGACCTGGATCAGTCAGGGATTCTTCAATGTAAAGTATAGGGAGGAAAAAATATTGTACCCCTTTTCACCCCTTTCTGGTTAGAATTTCTGGATACAGGTTCTTAGTGGGTGCCTCCACCATGGAAGGAACACTCTCCCCAAATTTCATGCTTCTAGGCACGGCGGGTTTGGCTGGCTGTTGATGAATGAGTGAGTCAGTCAGTCACTTTTCCGTTTTATATATATATAGATTTTTGAACTGTGGGACCAATTGTCTGAGTTTCTGCTCTGGATTACAGGCATTTTGGATTACAAGGATGCTTACAGAACAAATTATACTAATAAACCAAGGCACCACTGTATGTGTATCTATATATTATAGGTATACATATTAAATACATTATATATACATAGAGGTGTTTTTTTTTTTTGCATTATTTAACATTGGCTAACTAATCAAATAAAGGCAGCAAAAAATACAATAGTGATGACATATTTCAATCTACATATAAACATTACATTAGTTTCTACACAGCTTATTGGAATGGTATGTGGAGAGTGATAGTGAGAAGAGTATTACCAAATGATGCCAAGAACAATACTGGAAAGGAATTATACCAGTTAGAACATGCTAACAATTGCAAAAAGGAAAAAAGGTCAGCCAGATGTACTGCAATACACTGGAGCCTAAAGACTCTCTATATATATTCATAAATAATCAATATGTATAAGAAAAACCTAATTACAAGCTTTTTCACAAATGCATTTAACAGGATTCTGTAACCAATTAATTGCTTGTAGTAACCAAGAAGTACTGTATTGCCTAATTCCAGCAGAGAGAGACCCCCTTCCCAGGTTTTTATGCAACAAAGAAGGGAATGTGTTTCAGTGTCATGGGAGAGAGATGTCCCTTCCTCAGTCCTCAAACATCTGAAAGGGATCAGGGTGGGGTAAGTTTTTTCTCTCTCACTTCATGTTGGCATTTATGGGCATTTGTAAGCAATAGCAATTCCTCCTCTTTTGAGTGTCTGAAGAATGGGATAAAGGCATCTCAGTGCTTCAAATCCCAGCACCAACAGAATCTGCTTCCCCAGGGTGACCATATAGAATGGAGGACAGAGTCCCTCTACCTTTAAGCATCAGAGGGAATTTAGGCAGGAGCTGTTATTTAAACACTTCTATGTTGAGCTACAGCTGCCTAAATTCCCTCTTCTATGCAATTTTCAAAGATAGAGGCGCACTGTCCTCCTTTCTACATGGTGACTCTGTGCTTCCCCAACTGCAAAGCCTGTTTGTGTGCTTAAGGACTTGTAGGATGGATGGGATCTGAAATGATGCATAACTACCAGGTGCAGTAAAAATTCATGCATCTCTGACCCTTTCAGGTGAGGAACTGAATGATTGAATGCTCTTAATGTGCCTTTGGGTGAAAATCTAGCTTTTCTGAGAGAAGTATTTTAGTGGCTAATTGGCAAGAGCTTATGACTGAGAGACAGTCTTAAAAGTCTTTCTGTCTCCGTATTCCTGTTGGTTTTCATGGGGCCTCTGGTAATGAGTAATTTTAGGACTGTGGCCAAAGATAAATTTAAAGGAAAAATATTTGCATGTTCCAAATGATCAGTATATAATAATAGTATTCATTTAAGATTTGATTGTGTTGTCACAATTCCTCACTTTGTACATGCATTGCCTTTAGGTTATCTCAGCAAAACTTGATTTTCACAGTTGCATCACAGAAGGTAAATTTATAAAATTTCAAGCTTTATAATTTACCAGTTTTAAACAAAGAGTCAACTTAATTAAAACATAAGTTTAATGTTCATGGCAAGCACATATATTTAGAATACAAATGTTTCTTAATATTGTAGCTCTTGAACATCTCTCCTGTGAATGTCAATCATCTGAAGTTTATCATATGTAGCCTCTTGCAATATAAGCAAGTTTGTCCTCCTTGCTGTCCATAAAATGTGTGTGTAACAGAGTTGCTCTGTTCTACTTTAAACCAATCTGCTTCTGCAGTTATCTTTGAGGAAGATTGCACCTGAGATTACTGAGAACGGTGTTGTTCATCTATTAGTACTGTACAGTGGCGCCTCACATAAAGTATGTTCCACGTAACAACTCTAAATTTCCAAGGAATACTGCTTCATGTAACGGATCGGCTTCATGTAACAAGCAAACCCCTCTGGTGCCTAATGGGCATGTGCGCTATGCAGCCCTGACGCTCCACACAGAGGCTATTTAAAAGGGCTGCCGGCCAGCGCTGCTGCCTCTTAACTGTTCCCAAGTGCCCCCACCAACCACCTTGAACCTCCAGCAGCAGCCCAGGTAAGCCTCCCAGGAAAGTGGCTTTGATTGCAGCCACCTAAACATGTCTACCCAGAAGTAAGTTCCATTGTGTTAAATGGGTCTTACTCCCAGGAAAATGTCTTTAGGATAGTAGCCTAAGTAGACTTCAATTACAATGTTTTGTCATCATTTTTACATTAATATTTTTACGTTAATATTTTTTTTACGTTAATATTTTAGTATGAATATTTTTTTTGGGTTGTGGAACTACTCAGTTTCCATTATTTCCCATGGGAAAGTCCGCTTCCCATAAAAAACGTTTCACATAACAACCATGCCTCTGAACGAATTAAATTTGTTACGTGAGGCACCACTGTATATGATTTTTATCAGAAGTTTAAATTTTGATAAAATAATGAATTTATATTTAGCATATGATGCTGTCTCAATACAAGCTATGCTTCTAGTAAGAAACCTTTCTCTGGGATTCTTTATTGATTATCATTTATATGTTCATAACATTGACACTCAACCTTCTACAAGCAACCAATACAGAAATACCTTGTTTGAATACTTTCAAACAGGGCAGAAAACAGTGACCCAGGGCCTACTGCACCTATGTTTTCACATTTATTCAAGTTGTTCTAGGTTAGGGGGGCATAGTTCATCGTACTATATTGGCTATAAATGATGATGCAATTTATTTATTAAAACATTTTTACCTCCTCTTCCTCCTGCCAATGTATGTGCCCAAGACACCTACATAAAATAAAAAAAATTCCAAGTGACTCAGGAAAATAGACTTAAGGCAACAGCACGAATGTCACAAAGCATCAACAATACATAAAAAAATTAAATATAGGCTTTAAACAGCCTGGGGTCTGCATTTTCTTTTCAGCGTTCATTCATGATCTCTTAGATGACGCAGGAACATTTGAATGCACCAAGTATATGTCTTATGGACAAGTAGAGGCGTGTGATAACTGCTGACAGCTGTGAAACCCTTTTCCCCAGGGATTTACCAAAGCTCGGGCACAGCCATATTTCAAAAATATTTAAACTTTTTTTAAAATTGGCTTTTTTTTGCATCTGGAGCTAAGCTGGAGGATGGAGTTCTGATAGTGCACATTTTATGCTGATTTATCATAATCCTTTTGTGAGCCTTTGCTCACATACTAAATTGACTGTTTATCAAATGGTACCATTTATCAAGAGTTACTGCCCATAACCGCTTGCTTAGCTGAGCTTTTGGGCCCTCCCAAGTGATATGTGTAATATGGTACACATTTGTTTTATGGGACATCCATCAAGCAGTAGATTGTTAAAAGTGGTAAAATGGTAAGTACTGCAGGCATTGCAATGTGGCACGTAAGAGGCCCTGCCCACTCACCATCAGAGCTATCCAGGCCATGCTGGCAATGCACAGGAGATGCCATTTGGTGAGCACCAGTGCATTGCCACCACTGCGCTTTTCATGTGCTTGAAAAAAAATCTCTCATACACTCTGATTCTTTTACCAGTGTTTGTTGTACTGTGTTTGGCCTCCCAATCTGGGTGTTGGCATCATTACCAGTGACTTCCAATGATACTGCCAGTAGGTGGATGTTGCAAAGTGATACAGCATGGAACAAATGTTGGAAAACACTAAGCTATGCTACTGCCATCAGTTGCCACTTTTGCTGTTGGCTCGTATGTTTCTTGTACTTTCCTCTTCGTGCTTTTTCTAAACAGGGAAAATCCATTATTTTAAATTTGGAGTATTTCAGCAGCCCAATAACAGCAACACAATGTAGATGCTTAAAAGTGCTAAGGATCTGGTTTTTCAGGTTTCTCAGAATAGGTGTTACTTTGATGTAGTCACTGACTTTTGCTATTGGTGATTTGCCCTGGCCACACCTATGAATTTCTGCCAGAATATCTTTCCTTTTGATTTCTAGTTCCTTGACATCCATTGAAGGGGCTGTGTACGTATAAAAATGGCAATGATCTGTCATCCTTGCTTTGTGATTGTTACTAGTGCTGTAATTTGAAGGAAATTTAAAAAAAAATTGGTTGGAAGCAGTTTTCCTGGAAGTTAGTGGGATAAAACAGAAAAGAGCACTGAAAATAAGGATTCATCAATTAAATAAATTAGACTTAATAAATTCATACAAAAGTAAGATTACAATAATTAATGCCATGTTTTACATTATAATTTTTAAAAGGCAAATTTTCATATTGTCTTGAAAGCATGAAAGAGGTTTCAAAGGAAGGAAGATTGTGCTGTATGGTATGATTAGTACATTCTGAGTGTATGGGTATCAGTGGGAACAATAGGTAAAATTGGTAAAGCCCTTAATAGTTCAGTCCTAACCATGTCTACTCAAAAGTATGCCCCATTGTGTTCAATGGGTCTTACTCCCTGGAAAGTGTCTTTAGGATTGCAGCCTTAGACTGGTTTTGTGGAACCACCACCAATATGGAGATGGGAAAACATAAAGAAAAAAGAGATATTTGGAGTATCTGCTGTTCTCTCTGCTGTTGCATTCTCTGTGCAAGGGCAATGTACGTTTGTCCCTGGAGCATTCTTATCGTATTTCTGCTAAATGGTGAAGAAAATCTTTAGCATGTTTCTGCATTTGATTCATCCAAATCTCCAGGAAACCTCTTTGTACATCATGGGAAAGCAGTACAGACAGACAGCTTGCTAAGTGGTTATATCCACACTGTGATAGGTTGCCAAGCGGCAAGCAATTATCTGTATTTGTTCAACATTTTGGAGTTGGGTGGGCACAAACCTTGGTTTTAATGCAAGTGCACAAGAGGCATGGTTTGAAGGTTTGAGCTACTATCTACCTAAAGAAAGCTGAACAAGATCAGCTCTGTCATGTCGGTATAGGAGACCAGTACTGATAAACTGTGAGAGCAAGAAAGAGGGGAGATGTCAGTGATGAGTAATGGTGAGAAAGTGGATGGAATGGACTGCTAAGAGGTTAGTCCACAAGAGTGATAACAACTTAGATCCTAATGACTTGACTTGTAGCTATCTTCAGTAAGCTTGGAAGGCATGTGCTGTGCAGCCAGAGTGATGATCACACTGTGAAGGATAGTATCTAGAGGATGCTATCCTTGTGAATGGAACAATATAATGAAAACCCCATGTGGGAGTTTAGGACCACCTGCCAGGAAATCTCTACAATTATGCAGTGTAAACTCCTTAAATAAGTCTAGAGAGAGAGAGAGGTCTCCCTGCAGGTTAACTGCCAGTCGTTTCCAACTATAGGGTGCAGTGCTCATCCCTGTTTACAAGCCTTTAGAGCCAGCACTGTCAGGGTGACCATATGACCAGAAAAACCCAGATTTGTCCGGATTTTTAGCCTCCTGTCCGGGTGTCCTACATTTTGGCTTCATTGTCCTACATTTTGGCTTCATTTTGAAACTTCGCGATGGTGCACAGTACCCCATAATGCCATATGTCGTTGGATTCGTATTGAAGTGCAGAATCCAATGCAAAAATCAGTTTGAAGATATCGCCTTCCTATCAAAAGTTATGGTCAAAAAAACAAAAAACAAAAACAAAAAAATACATTTTTGGGGAATTTTTTTAAGCGGTAGGAATTTTGGCTTGGGATTAGGAATTTTGGCCCTGGGGTTCAGGAATAATCTGGTCACCCTGAGCATTGTCCAAAGACACTTCTGTGGTCATGGGGCCGGCATGACTATACGCCAAGGTGCACGGAACACTGTTACCTTTCCCACCAAGGTGGTACCTATTTATCTACTTGCATTTACATGCTTTTGAACTGCTAGGTTGGCAGGAGCTGGGTTAAGGACAGGAGCTTACCTTGTCTTGTGGGGACCTGGGTCTCGAACCCTGGCCTGCTGGTTAACAAGCAAAGTGTCTTAACCACTTCTGCCACTTGAGAGAGAGAGAGAGAGAGGGGGGGGTATATGAATGGATGGGTAGATGGTAATATTGTGATTTGGTCTGACTGGAAGTTACACAAAGGCAAAAAACCCCAGTAGCTGTTCTTTATTGAGAAATGGTGTGCAACTCACAATTGATCCTGATTTGTCAATATGCTCATTTAAGCGACAGTGATTTACAGAAATTTGTTGAAGGCCTAGTTCTCTCTGAGAGTGGACTAGCTCTCCGAACAGCAGAGGAGGAGCGCTTCACCTGCTATGAAAATAAGGCATCATTATATGTAAAAGCCTAGGCTCAAACATGTTTTATACATGACAGCTTTTAATTGGGAGGAACCTGTGTAAATGGAGGTCATGCAAGTTCCCCACCCGGTCTGAAGTGACCCTGATACAGTTTACAGATCTCAGTGAGATCTGGGCATGTGTCTAATCGCAAAGACATCATGGTGCTAGTAAACTGCAGAAATATATAAAATGAATTGTCAAGTGAAAGAGTCTCATGCTGTGAAGAAATTCCTGCTGTGGCATGGTATTGTAAGCATTGCAGGTCTGTAGCAAGTTCAAGTATGCAATGAAGCATGAAAAAGGCAAGGAAAGTTCTGGAGTCAGAGGAGGGAACAATGCTTTGAGGGTGTGTGTTAAATGCCTATTTAAAAAAAAACTAGGGCAACAGTAGCTAATGATAGCAATCCAAGGAAAGCCCCCTGGTAAATTAGTGAAAGCTAATATTAGGAGAACTTGAATTTTTATTTCCCAAGATATCCAAAAATTTAATATTGGGGTGAGTTTATATGATCAAAATTTGTTCTAATTTTTCTTCCCTTATCTATATTTTGTGTGAGCCTTTGAGTACTTGTGCTAACCTCCTTCATCAAGGGGACATTTGTTTCTTCTTTCTGCTTCTTGGAGCAGTCTCTCTCTCTCTCTCGGTATTGTGTTGAGATGGTTTTCTTCTAGCTGTTATCCTGATATCCTGAAGGGGTGTTACTAATACTAAGGAGTATTACTAATACTCGAAAGGGGAGAGTACAATCAATTGGCCAGAATAACACAAATTATTGGCCAGAAATTGGCCAACACAATTGGCCAGAAATTGGCACAAATTTCTTACGACCAGGACACAATTCCTGCTCTTAAGTATTCCTTTATCTGCACAAGGTCCTCTTTGGAGATGAGTCTGGATAACAGCTAGATGTAGAATTGTCTTAGAGTCATTGAATTACTTCCAAGATGTTCATGTGGAACTTACCTTATTGACCTTCAGGCAGTAAGCAGAGATCTTGTTGTCCCATGCCTTGTAGAAACAATTGGTTTAGTGATATATTAACTACTGGGTTCTGTACCGTTTTAACCTGCTGTGTCAAATTTTTTCTTCTGTTATTGTATTTTGCATTGGATATTTTTTTTTTTAAAAGAGATGCACCCCTAGATAAAGTGGAAGTAATACCCAGTGGCTTTGCAAACGGGTGCAAGGGTATGGGGGAGGTGCACACCAAGTATGTATTGAAGATTTGGAATTTTCAAGTAATACCTTCATGTTATATATCATTTAACGTGTATGCAATGGAAAAAACCATATTGAAATATCTCTATTTTATCAAATGTTATAGCAAAAAAACCCAGCAGGGGATGGGTTGATGGTGCATTGCCATTCCCGCTGCCCAGGGCATTGACTTGCCAACTGGTGATGCCACAGGTGATAGCCTTACACTAAAACTTTATAATTTTGTACTTCCTCTCTACTACCATATTAATGTTATTTGTAGAGTGATAGCACAATCCTGACTGCTTACTGAGCTGATGCAAGTGACTTGCACAAGCCCAGGGTTTTGCAAAGGTTCCGTAAAGCTGGACTGAGGCAGTTAGTAGGGGAGGCTGATAACAGGAAGTTGAGCTAGCCTTCCCACCACACTTGGGAACACTGGAAGCTAAGACGTGCTGGCTGATCTTGGCCAGCACACAGGACTCAGGAGTAGCTGCTCTGGTCTGTTTGGATCTGAGTCACTTCTTAAGATGGCACAGATCCAAGTAGACCCATTGGGGCTGCTGCTGTGTTACCTGGAGTAAAGGGGAAAGGGTTTTTTTTGTCGTACAGTTGCTGGATGCGGCACAGGCCAACTGGCTTGCCTGTTTCAACACAAGTTAGGATTGCGCTGTGAGTTTTTGTTCTACAGGCTAAACTGCATTCGTTTATTGTATGTGAGGCTCAAATCAGATTTTTGTTTAATTTGGCTTCAGTGAGAATGTATAATCTGTTTTAGCTGTAATGTACATTCCATTTTTCTTCCAATATATACAACACTTTTATATGATGCAAAAACTCCCAGAGGCTGAAATGTACTTATCAGCCCCTCCAAATTTTCTATGAATGATAGTTGTTTTCCTTAGAGTTTTGGGCTCTAAATGTCTTCATTTTGTTTATGAAACAGCCCTGCTGCCATTCTTGTTTCAAATTTTCTTCAAATTCCTAGTCCATGGTTTGCCCTAGTTTTCTGTGTGCACAAATCCATAAGAGCATTGATTTAAAACTCATCACCAAAAAAAAAGGCTAGGGTGGTCACTAACTGAAAATGTCAGCAACCTGGAATTTTTAATTTCAGAAATTCTCCAAATTGGAGTGGATGGTAATGAAGTATGAGCCACATACAACCATAGAACAAAATGAAATGCGAAATGTCACTCATCGTTATCTTGCACTATGTTATGTGTTCATTCTGATGGAGTTCATTTATCTCTTCAGGCCACTGATCAATTGTTACATGACCTACAACAGGGACTGCTTTCTTTTTTTGCAGTGGGGCAGGGGGGTGGGGTGGGGCTAGGCTGGCTCCCCGTGTGGCAGGCGTTGTGCGGTGGGGTAGGTAGGCATAGGCCCAGGTGATCAGCCTAAGGTGGCAAGGGTCAGAGGTAAACCAGAATCGGCCCCTAATGTTTGACTGACTCAGGGTATAAGCTGGATTGCCTTTGTCCTGGAATTAGGCAAAACCAGCTGGTGGAGCATCCAGGTACCTCAAGCTCCATGTTGGCAAGGAGGAGCACCCTGAAACAGGAGGGTTGCCCTGAGCCATGTTGCTTCACTCGATTAAAACTGGGTTATGTGGATAGCCACTTGCCTGCTTAGATAACTGCCATGGTTAGCTGCAGTCCCCGCAACTTTTTTTGCAATAATTTGTGTGTGTGAGTCGCTTTGCATTGAATAATCGGTGACTGAGGGATACTCTTCCCCAACCCCCGGACTTAGACCCATGACATTCAAGGAAGGCATTCCTTCTGTGTCGCCAACACCCAACAAGAACCGATGTGGAGAAATTTAACCCTAAAGGGGCTGAAATGGGGTGCAACATGTTTTTGTCTATATTTAACATGGAAGACTGACCAATCTCCAGCCAATTTGGTGCTCAGTGCCCGGCGCAGAGGAGGGGAAGTTGTTTGGAGGGAGGGGTTGTACTGGGGAGGATAAGATGCTGTATTACCCTAAAATTTTTAATAAGGACAAAACCCTGAATACAGGCTTAGAGTCTGATTCAATGAGAAGAAGTCTAGGAAAGATAATTACCTTCTCTATAGATGTGGACTCTTATTGGACACGATACTAAATTTGGTTTACTGTGACTTGACAAGTAGCCCAATTCTTTCCAAATCCCTCCTCTGCTGATGCACATGTTGGTGGGGAGGGCAATGGGGGAGGAGGAGGGGAGCGCAATTGCAGAGGATTCCAGGTTACAAGTACTTTTGCTTTACCTCTGCATCTTCTTAGATCTGTGCCAGCTATTTTACTGGAACATAATTGAGGAGAGTGTGGGAGAAGGAAGAAAATGGGCTGATGAGGAATCCATCTAGCCACAAAATAATTGGACCATTAAATAAATCAGTCTTCTGAGACAGGCTTTGACATACTTTCAGATAAATTTGCAGACAGAGTTCTTCAGAAGACCCCCTTTCCCTTAGGAGTCAGTTTACGGATACAGTATCATGTAACCAGATCAACAGAAGAGATTTCTATCCTATCTTTAAGCAAATACAAGACAGAGGGAAATGTTCTTAATTCCAATTTTGCATAGCTGCAACATTTGAAGACACTCCATGTTTTAACACAACACAACTGATTCTGTCTGTGAGGATTTATGGTTGGTTTTACACTCAATTCCAAGATCCAAGACAAATGAGTATCCTCTGGGCTACTAGCCCTTAGAGAAATTTTTGTGGCAGTCTGCACCTGTTTGAACAGTACATGCCTGTGTGAAATATGTTCTACTTATGTGATGAAGCATAGGTGGAAAGCCTACCAAATAAACTGCAATAAAACACAATTGCGGTCATTTGAAAGTTAAAATTCAATGATTGGAGATACTTGGCTGAAAATGAACTCCTGATTTAACTTGGCCAATAACTTGAAGCCAGTAGGTACATTTTTAAAGACTTGAAAATTAAGGATTTCTTCAGCTGGAATCATTTACTTGAGATATACATTATTTTTAAAAAAAATTGTGTGTGGTTCAAAAAAATGTTGTCAACAGTTTTCATCAGAAACTAGTTTAAACAAATGTAAAAACTAATTTATACAATTAAGGGTGCAATCATAAGAAATTAAGGCTGGCCCCACCTAACTCACTTGGCCTATATTTCTATGATGGTGTTGGGATATCAGTGTGTGCCTGTGCCTTGACCTAACCGCCCCCCCACCCCCGCACAAGGAAAGGGGCAGAAGTGTCTTACTGCACTTTTGTGACACCTCCAGGTCAGCAGAGGTTTTAGGGGCTTAAGCAGGTCTAAATGGTGATTAGGATTGCAGCCTAAGTCAAAACTGCTATTGGTCTGTTTTAAACGACAGTGGTCCATTATTTTACCTGACAGCCACACCTCTTATGTTAGCTGTTTTGTTGTATGCTTTTTATGCCTGAAGCCATCCATAGTCAAAAAATTGTTATTGTTATTTCAGTGTAGCAAACTACACTGTTTGTACAGCAATTAGCAGTATTGTTCAGAGGAAAAGCAACTGTCTATAGTACTGAATATTTTTCCACGTATGTGCAATTCTTTTGACTGTCTCTAGGCTGGCACTTGTCTGATGATATTGTCAAAGTGCCTGCTTCAGGATATACTATTTCTGCATTTTTTATTACATGTAAAAATATTGCTGCATTTGGAAATGTCTGTCTATTTGTTCACATGGATAGAGAAGTAGGGTTCATTCTTCCTTAAGCTGCTTTTGTGGTTGTGTTCAGTATTTGTGTTAACTAAAAAAACCTGCATTTTACTATTTTTCTGTTCTACCCTTTTTTCAGTTTTCTGTTTCTGTGGAGTGAAAGGCAGTATAGAAATCATTTAAATGAAATTGACCAAAAATGCATAAATTTCAGCATTGACTCCTCTTCTTTTTGGTTGTCTGCACAGAATGCATTGCAAGGTGTTTACAGGGTAGTAATACCTGTTCTTAAAGTTATTTATGTTAACATAAAAAACCTGTCCTGAACCTATAAATAGTGGGTTATCAGTTAAATAATCTCCAACCCATTATGTTCAGATTCTTGAATGCTTGTGTTCAACATGCAGTACAACCAATTTTTCTGTCAATTTTTTTTTCAAATTATCTGTACCGTAAAGTAGAAAAAAGTACAGTATGTGCATTTTCTAAAGTACTTAAGCATGGGGAACACAATCCAAACGGACACCTAAGCTGGCTCAAGTGACTCCTGCTACCTTCTGGGTGTCACAAATGTGCCATAAAACACATAAAACACTTGCAAATCAGGTCAGCCAAGCAGAAGGATTTGCACCAACCTCCTGTGCCAGATCCAGTGATGGGGAAGGTGAGTTTGCACTGGCAGTGCAATGCGGTCAGTTGGAAAAGGTGTAGGAAGATGGAACAAGAGCAATTTTGGATGGGAGGAGAATGGGATAGTGAGTGGACCTGGCCTGGAAGAGAGCACGCAACCAGCTTTGGCAAAGTAGGCCATGTACTAACCCCCACCAGGAGCATTACACCAGGTTGCTAGGATTCACACCAGCGATTTTGTGCTGGCATGGATCCAAATAGCCCCCTAGGGTGATGAGGAGATGAAAAACTCTTTCTCCAACTTGCACTCCAGCTGATGCATTTCTAGTTCTGTTTCAGTGGTCTTCAAAGTGGATAGACTATTGGCCAAAGTGCTTAGAGTTATGATTGCTTGAAGATTTGGAAGTGAATAATTATGTCTCTGGCTCGGTGGGATTGCTGTTTTTCTTCCCACTTCGTGGGTGAGCTGCTTGAGTGTATTGTCCTAAATGCAGGCCTCTGTCAGTCTTGGAAGACTATGGTATCGTGCTCGGCGCTGTATACGCTGCATGCGAAGCACGAAAGCCTGGATTAGATTGTTATGGAGGATAGGCTGTTACCCAAGCAGCAAATCCCCCCTCTCCACGCCACTGAATTAGTCCAATGGAAAGGCAGAGCCAATATGATTGGAGCCAGTTGGCGTCGCAGAGCTGGGCTAAGGACAGGAGCTCACCCTGTCTTGTGGGGCCGACTCGGGTCTCGAACCCTGGCCTGCTGGTTAACAGGCATAGCGTCTTAACTGCTTGCGCCACCCACAGCCCAACTGTGTTGTCCTAACTGCTTTAATATATGGTCCTATCGTTCAGAAAAAAATAAATAGGATGTGTAGATAGTTTTGCAAATTTTCAGAACAGTATGTAGTCTCAATTGAGTGAATTCCCTTTCAGTACAAGAGGTTGAATTGCTTAGATGGGCTAAACTCTGAGATCCCAATGTTTTGAGGAGTTTTATGCTCTGAAATTAGAGACTCCTCACTGCATTTTATAGGCTGCCCATCACCAATTCTTGTGTACATTTTAGGCATTTATTCCTAATCATATTCTAAATTTCCATGGCTAGCTACAATAGTATGGAGAACATACGTCTGTTGCTTCTGGCCATGCAATGAGGCAAACATCCCACAATGCATTAAAATATTGGGTGGAGGCAGTGTGATACGGTGAGTGGGTGTGAGATACTTGGGTGCAATCCTAATGAATCTGGGCCAGCATAACTCATCTGGCATATCTTCTTTTTGGTGGTGTGGGGATGTCTGCATATTCCTGTGCACTGGCATAACCCTCCCAGGAGTGGGGCAAAAGTGCCTTATGGCACTTTGTGATATTCCCAGATCAGCACAGGACTTATGTCGGGGCTTAGGCCATCCTAACTGGAAGTTATGATTGCAGCCCATGTAATTACTTGGGAAAATGCTATGAACACCCATGGCCTTCACTGTAACCTTCCATCCCTGTTTCCAAGTTGCAACCCATTAAATTATGAGCTCTGCTCCCCAAAAACAGCTGCATGTCTGCACCTTAAAAACTCAATTCCACTTTTTCTTTTTTGGTTATTAACACTAGTTTTGTGTGTGGGAGCACTGGAAGGTTCATGAACTTAGGTTCATGCACTGGAAGATTCATGTATTTGGAAGGAATGCAAAGTAGATGAGTTTCAGCAAGCCCAGACAAAATGTTTAAAAGTCCGGAAACATCCTTTTGTTTTGATTATCTGATGCTAGTCCGATTGATGTTTAAACTTACTGCCCATTAGTGAATGCCATCGTGCCCTGAATTACAGCGGCCCCAAAATGGCAACTACCACTGAGAAATTCTGAGGTAGCACCAAAGAATCTCCTCAGCTCTATACCTGCTTTTGAGTGAGCATAGAACTGAGGAGACCCATGTAGAGTTGCCCATCTTGGGAGAAGATTGTGATGTGGTGGCAGAGGCCACCACCATCTCCATCAAAGCCCAGTCCTACCCCTTTTGCCTTCCTTCCACCCTGTTCTGTTGTGTATTTTTGGCCTTCCTCCTGCCCAAGAAGTCTTTCTGCTGGTCGGTGTTGGAGGAGCAAAGGCTGTTCACGTAGTATTCTCATCACTGGCAACTAGAATCAGTAGCCCTTTCTCCCCAGGTGACACAGATATGCCTTATGGCATATTGGAGAACCCAATGTGGCACTAGAGTTCAGAGTCAACACTAGGGCCCCTCGGATTGGGCCCTGAGACTTCAGATTTATATTAGCTAGCAGGGCAATTGGTTTTCAAGGACTGGGGATTCTGAAATATTTAATTGTGTAAATACAGTGCTTGAATTTGTGGAGCGGATATGATTTGTAAAACATTTCCTGGGAATTTCCTTCCCTGGTTATATAAGCTGGGATATATGTCAAATTGTATTGTTTTTGTTTGAGTTTATTCCTTATTTTTACAATATGTAAGAAAAATGCTCAAAGTGATTAAAAAAATCAATTCACATAAAACACAAATTTAAAAATAGCAAAAATAGAAAGCAACATAAATATAAGAATATAAATTCCAAAATATGCCTAAGCAGCAGATGACTGATTAATGGCCACCCCTCCAGAGTGTGCCTCATTTTAAGGGCAATTCAAAATATAGATAATAATGTCATCATCATATAGCTAGCAGTAGTGTTCTGTCATAGTGGAAAAAACTTTGCACTGCTCAGTTTGTACAGAGAGTCTGAAAGTAATTCATTTTTTATTAATGAGTTCATTGAGCTCCCTGGGACATAATCTAGGTATGTGATGGGCCTCAAACACCTTTTCCAATACCACTTGAGTCCTATAACACTGAACCTTTTCTTTCCCTTGGAAGCAGTCCAGTGGTAATTGGGAAGCCTGGCATATCGAGCATTAAAATGCTCTGGGATAGCAGTATCCCAGACACTAGGAACTTGAGGAAATATAGTCCACCCCTACATTGACAGGCTTCAGGGGGTTCTCACAGGTTCTATAGGACCCTTTGCTAATGAGCACCTGGTTCTGAGAACCGGTTACTAATGGGACATAGAACCTGTTGTTAATTTAGGTTATTATGACATAGAACCTATTAATGTATTTGAATCCCACCACTGACTATTTCTCGAGAGGACATCAGCTCAGAAAACTACCAGTAAATGCCCAAGGGCTCTATAAATTAAATTTAAATAATTAAATATTGTTGGTTTGATAAAACTGCTGCTTGGGTTAGTCTTTTAAAACGTATATATATATAGAAGCCACTATCTTGCAATTCTGCCCTGAAATACTTTTTTGTTCCTAATTTTTATTTAGTTAATCCCTGTAAAGCAGTTTTATATTGTGGTGTCAACAAATGTGACCTCATAAGGCTAGAAGAAAACCTTTGTGCAATTTTTGCATGAAATTTGATTGTGTTATTTCACCGTTAGTGATGGGAGATGGAACTTATCCTCCACTGACATGGGTTTTGTTGTTAATATGTTTGGAAAATTATCCTTATGCTACACTGCTCATGTGAACTACTTTCCCACTCAGACAAGTTAACAAAAGTGCTGCTATACTGTGAGAGCCACTTGCAGTTGTTGTATTCCTTCCACCACTATAGACAATGGTTCAAGAATTTGCTTTCACTTTGTAAGTAAACATATAAAATATGTAGTAATTTATCACATGCGCCTGCTGCTTTTGTAAGCAAAAGAGCAAGTCACCAGATGGCTTGGGTTTGCCATTGAAGCTTCCCTTGGAGTACTATTAATAGGTTTCATTTATTTGTAACATTTGCAAAAAAAAAAGTACTGTATATTATGCTTGCTTCGGATGAGGAAAGATAAGTGGATACTCAGACCACAAGAGGAAGTTAGGGATTCTGTGTTTGATTATATTCTATCCACTGATTTGCAAATCTAAATTAAATTTTAGAGACTGTAGGGAGCTAGCACTTGGAAGGAAAAGGAAACTGCTCATTTCAAGGTAATTGATTAGAGAAATCTAATAAGGAGACTGTGAAGATTCTCCATCTTAAGAACATCTCTTACATTTAGGAACATTGAAAACCCATGATCTTTTGGAAGTAGTACATGCCACAGCTCCTTCTTGCCATAACGCATCCTTCCCACTGACCCTGGAATATACCCAGGACTCATTCATCTCATGCTCCACTCTTTCAACTTCTTTCTGCTGAAATTGTCTTCCCTGATATTGATTGGCATGTGATATGATGATCAAACTGTTTTTGGCATTTCCTTATGACTTTCTTTGTAAATAACCATCATTCAATTACATAAGATATTCATTGCTCACATGTCTTTGTTCATTTTACTAGAAGTTGTTATGTATTTTGGCTATGTGTTAATAAATATGTTATTTAGGTTTTTGAAAGTGATGTTTACTGTATTTACTCTAATCTTACGCTCACCTTTTCCCGCCGAATTTAGTCTCTAAAATCAGGGGACACATTTGATTTGATGGTTAATTAGATTCGAGTAAATGTGGTATTTTGACTATAAGAATAGGGCGCACATTAGATTCAATGGTGCATTAGATTCAAGTAAATATGGGTATGCCTTTTTTGGTGGCCATTTTGTATTTGCAGGCTGAAAAAGACTGGATTCCTCTTTTCAACAATTTTCACTTTTGGATAGTGCTGTCGTCCCTAAGATATAAAATAAGAGTTTCCACCTAAATCCTGTCAAGATTCTCAAGAATTGTCCTAAAGTAGCCTTTACTAGTGGAAGGGTTCATGGCAACTTTTTTGCTCTCTTTAATAAGAATATTGATTACAGCAAACAGTGCTGGCACAAGAAAAGGTTGAAGACCACTGGCATAGACTCCTTGCCTGAATCTAGCCATTGCGTTATTCAACACAGTTTGGTGTTAACGACTTTGTTTACTCAAAACAGGCGTTCCCAGAATGTAGCTTTTGTTCACAGGTTCAGGTGTGCTGCACAAGCAAAGTGTGGCCTCTTGTAGGACTCTTCAAGAAGTGAAAAGTCAAGCAAGGCTTCTTCCAAAACTTCCTGCTAGAAGATGTGTGGGGTGGTGGCAGCGATTGCTTTGGCAAATAAAACGTTTGCCCTTTCTCCCCACCTGTGGAATTCGAGGCCTCCTGTTATCAATCCTGCTGTTTCTGGCCATGTCATGTTCGCCTAAGAGACACCCAGTGCAGACTTGCATTAAAATAGTAATGCATCCCAATAAAATAAATAAGCTGCTGGTTGGGCAAAACTGAACATAACTTTGAAATTGTTGGAAAACAAGTCTCCCCATCCCTCTGACTCAAAACAAAACATGGATACACAACTGAAATCAAAACTGTCCCTTCCGTTCTTTCACTGTCAGATTCTTTCACCTTGTTTTTTATATAAGACTAATTAAAATCCAACTTTCTCTGGACCTGGCTAGGTGCAATTCTGACCCTTAAACTGCATTTGGCAGTATAATCTAGATGGTGGCATTGTGTTTAAATGGCTCTGTTCCTATCTGGAGGTCCCATTCTGGAAGGGGACTGTTGTTCAATCTTGCATCATGCATTTTCACCTAGATACCTTGGTGAAGTGAATGTCACTAGTATGCTGATGATACCCAATGCTTCTGCTTCTTTTCAGTTGATTATGGCATGCAGTGAAAGTGTCACCAGTGCATAAGATGTGGACTGCACGAGGATCAGGAAACTGGGGGCACTATCGTAGAGTGGCTCATCTGGGAAGGCAGGAGACTGATTATCGAAGTATTTTGGATGGAGTTGTACTGCCCTTAAAGGCTGAAGTTTTCAGTTAGTAAATTCTTATAGATTTAGCTTTATGGCTGAAGAGTGAAGCATCTGCTACCAGCTGTGTCCTCTTCTGGACAGAGGTCCTGGCCAAAAGTAATCCACGTTCTGCTTAACTCACAATTAGACGACTGCAGTGCACTTTGTGTGTATATCTGTGTGTGTGTTTGTGTGCCTGCCTCTGAAAACTGCGGATAATGCCAAATACAGTTGCTAGGTTACTAACTGGGAACAGCTGATGGGAATACTTTTTGCTTCTTCTAAAAAAAACCCTCTGCTAGCTGCTGAGCCTTTCCAAAACATAATCTGAAGTGCTGGTGCTTGCCTTCAAAGCACTGCTTAGTTTGGAGCCCAGGCACCAGAAGCACAACCCAGAACCTGGCCACAAGCCAAAGTAATCTTTGGAGCACCTTCTTAGAGTAGAATAAACAAAGCACCCTGATAGGGAATAGGAGTGGTGATGTGGGGTGGAAAATTTTCCTGAAAGCCCGTATTGCGGGATAGTATTTGGAGCCCATTCTGAAGTGAGAGTGTCTTCTGTTTCCCCCGTTGCATACAGCAGCCTGCAGATAAAAGGCTCAGAATTCCACAGAAAAGAGGAAGAAACATGGTTTCCTGTCCCAACCACCTCACTGTTGGCGAAAATTTGCCCACCAGAGATGGAACTGCTGATACTGGGATGTGGAGAGAGCAAATGCCAGCTAGAATGTGTTCAATTTGTAGATATGCACACCTAAATTTAAATTTTAAACATATATTTGCATGTGTCCTTCACATACATGTATGTTTGTCTTCACCCTGTAGCGTACACAGATTTTGGGGATAATAGTTTGGCTTTTTAGGCTGCAATCCTAAAGGCACTTTTCTTGGAGTAAGGCCTGTTGAACAGAATGGGGCTTACTTTTGAGTAGACAGGGTTTGGTTGTGCTCTTAGAGTAGTTTTTCCCTAAAAAAATTATGACTTAAATTTGGACAGGGAAACATTTTCTGATGTCACTGTAAGCTACTAGTAAACTAGTAGTACACTGTAAACACATAAGCTACTAGTCACAAGGTATTGTGTTCAAAAAACATGCTACTCTTCTAAGGCTACCTTCCTATTATGATATGTGCTAGGTGTCTCTTTTCCATGTAAGAACATAAGAATAGCGTCCACTGGATCAGGCTGAAGGCTTGTCTAGTCCAGCTTCCTGTATCACACAATGGCCCATCAGATGCTTCAGGGACCACATATGACACCTGCATGCACCCTTGAGTCTGGCATTTTGAGGTTGGCATTTTGAGGTTGACTACACACACCCCTCATGGCTTGTAACGGGTGATGGAGTTTATTCAATCCCTTCTTAAAGGGATTGAGGCTAAATGCCATCACCACATCCTGTGGCAGGGAGCTCCACAGACCAACTACATGCTGGGTAAAGAAATATTTTCTCTTGTCCCTCCTAACCCTCCCATCATTCAATTTTATTACATGTCCTCTACTTCTGTTCTTATGTGAAAAGAAAAAGAACATCTCTCTATCCACTCTATCCTTCCCTTGCATAATTGTGTACATCTTCAATCATGTTCCCCCCCCAGCACCTCTAGACTGAAGAGCTCCAAACTCTGTAGCCTTTCTTCATACAGAAGGTGTCCCAGACCATCAATGTGATTCTCAGGGGAGGAATTTCATTATTTTATTACTTTTGAGTTCATTTTTTCATGTGAAATAAAACATAATTTAGCATTATTAATCTAGAAATTATGCAAACTTTGGAACTTTTTGTTTTAATCAAGTAATATAACATTCAGTCTGTAAAGTTTGCTGACGATTTCAATAAAAGCCTGTCTTGCAATGATGCAGTCAGTGCTGCTAACTTGTTGGCAGAATCCAGGAGCAGATAACACAGTAAATCTTTCTCTGACAGGAAAACAGTCTTGCAGCCGAGTAATCCAAGTGATCCCTTAAAATGCTTTGTTCCAGTCAATTCAATGTCTGTTTAAAACTTTCTCTGTAAAATTTACTATTGCCGAGTTGCTTGATGTGCTCTGAAACACCATTTTTGAGTTGCTTTTTTGTTTGCTAAGAATACTCTGGTCATGGAGATTCCCTTCATATAAATTACTTGTGGCATACCAAGGTTATTTGGAACCCATGGCCAAATAAGCATGGCAATTTGTCTGTCAGTCTGTCTGTACATTTTTATATACAACTTTGTAATTTCATGTAGGGTATATAATCTTACCAGCTCAGTGGTTAAAGATGCTTCAGATTGTCAACCTGAAGGTTGGCAGGTTGAGATCCAAGTACCCCATAACAAAGTGAGCTCCCATTACTTGCCCACCTCCTGCTAACCTAGCAGTTCGAAAGCGTGTAAATGCAAGTAGATAAATCTTGCTACAGTATTTATATACCGCTTTTCAACTAAAAAGTTCACAAAGTGGTTTACAAGAAAATGAATAAATTAATAGCTACCGGTAATTAATAGCTAATGGGTCTCTGTCCCAAAAGGGCTTACAGTCTAAAATGCAAAAAGAACACCAGCAGAAGCCACTTGAACAGATTTGCTTGGATGTGTAGGGACCACATTAAACAGATACAATTTTGGTGGGAAGGTAGCTGCATTTCATGCACCTTTGGCATTTATCCTACAATCCAAAGTAATTACTGGAAGATGTAAGAGGCACTTTGGATTGCTCTATGCATTTCCCATAGATTTCCCATAGGTGGCACCATAACTACGTCGGCGTAAAAGGTCCAGTAGTTACTGTGGATTGTAGCCTTAGTTATGCTGGCCACATGAGCATGAAGGCCACATGACCACAGAGATAACAAACAGGGATGAGTATATATCTATCTATAGTATTTATATACTGCTTTTCAACTAACAAGTTCACAAAGCGGTTTACAAAGAAAATGGAAAAATAATAATAGCTAATTAAAAGCTAATGGGTCCCTGTCCCAAAAGGGCTCACAATCTAAAATGCAAAAAAGAAAACCAGCAGAAGCCACTTGAACAGACACTGCTGGAGTGTGTTGGGCCAGTTACTAATGTTAGGCCAGTTAGATGCAATCCTAACCATGTCTACTCAAAAGTAAGTCCTATTGTAGTCGATGGGTCTTACTCCTAGGAAAGTGTCTTTAGGATTGCAGCCTTAGTCATGAATAGCAGGGCAACCTGCAGTAGAGACTCGGTATTTTAACAATTTTGGCATCATTAATGTCACCTTCTACAGTCTGCACTCTCTTTGATCCTAGATAGCAAATAGCTATTGAACTGCTGAGGAGACGGCAGGTTTTCTTTCCTCAGTTTTCCTTTTAAAAATCCCCAGGAAAGACATCACTTCCAGTTGTGACATCACTTCCAAGGCAACATTTTGAACTTTGCACTGCGCTACATGATCATTAGGTACACCACTGCTCCCCAGGTCATTTATGAATAGGCTGAAAAGCATTAGTCCCAGATTCTTGGGGCACCTGCTGTTCATCACTCTCCATTGTAAAAACTGCCCATTGACATAACCCTACACTCTACATTTAATTAAAAAATTAAAAATTAAAAAAATTAAAAAATTAAATGTATGTTCCACCTTTTGGCTCGTATAAAGGTAAGTGCTTCAAACATTTTAAAAGAGTAATCCCTCAAAAAAGTGATTATGGTTTATCACCAAAAGTACCAGGGAAAATGCAGATAGCCAGAGTTTCTTTCTAACCATGCAGTGAACTGATTTTTAAATTTCACACTTTCCCT
Organism: Cryptoblepharus egeriae; assembly: GCA_030015325.1. Taxonomy (NCBI): domain Eukaryota; kingdom Metazoa; phylum Chordata; class Lepidosauria; order Squamata; family Scincidae; genus Cryptoblepharus; species Cryptoblepharus egeriae. The sequence goes on along the minus strand of JAREYC010000007.1, from coordinate 52,683,210 downwards.
GGCTGCCCCTCTGGAATCTGACAACTTTGGTGATTTCTTTCCATTGGCAGTACACATCAAATAGCACAGAACATTTTGTAGTTGTAAATGGTTCATACTGTATATAATAATTATCATCCCACATCCATATTTTATTATTTTCTTTGTCCTTTCAGGGACCTTAGTAGCAGGAGCCATTCACCCCTTACTGCAATCCATCTTCCTGAATTGCTCCTCAGCCAAAAATAGGTTGTCCAGGACTAAATGACAAGTTGCATTGTCAAGCTGATGCTGTTAGAGGGATTTTTGTACAGTATTTACAAGTGTTTTGTGTCATGATTTTACTTGTAGTCAATGTTGTGTCCTTCCCCATCCTATTTTGTTTAACACTATAAGTATGCAAATAAAGTTGAACTCAGCTTTTCTGGGGACACTGTTTTATGGGACTTACTCTCAGGAAAATGTGTTTAGGATTGCAGCATAAGGGCTCTATCCTATCCAACATTTTGGTGCTGATGCAGCCATGCTGTTCATCAGCACTGATGCAGCTTTGCATTCGGCATCCTGCAGTGAGGGTGGGAGCAGTCACAGAGGCCTTCTAAAAGTAAGGTACTTCTTTTAAGTAAACTAATTGTCTCATTGGCATGACTGCACCAGTGCTGGAAAGTTGGATTGGGTCCTCTGGCTCACAGCCTTGCATGCAGAGTTTAGTGCCTATGTCCCTTTGGTCATCATACATAATGCTCTCTGGATTGCATCCAGTGTTGCTTCAAAAAATGTACTCCTGGGGATTAGGAATTTCAGATTCCTTTCTTTTACTATTAGTAGTAACTTCTTTATCTCTCTCCAGCAGTAGGAAGTAATGTATTACCATGCATGTGAACTAAATGTGCACATTCTGTAATTAACGGTGTTCCATGCTCATGCAGGCCACATGTCCATGGAGGTGACTATGGACAACTCTAGCAGGGTAACCTGCAGGGGACACCTTTACTTTTATCTATAGACAAAAGCAAATCCCAATAGACAAATGATCCTTTCAGTAGGTCAATCCCCTGGCCACTTATGTCAGTTGATCTTCACCAGCTTGATCCTTCTTGCCTTTCCTCTTTCTTCTTGAATCACCTTGATGCAATCCCCTTTCTTTACTACTTAGAATGAATACCAATTTTTGCTAATGCCAGGGTTCCATGTGATAATGTGCAGTCTTTTACACTGGGGTGAGGAATAGGTTTCAGTCACAGTAGGAGTAGTGGTCTGTGTAGTGGCTGGTACATAGTGTAAAACTTAAACATTTTAGTATTGGCACAAAATTGTAAACATAGAAGTATTTTAGAAGGTACTGACATAGGCTGCAATCTTAACCTTTAGTTAGGCTGGCATAAGCCCCAGCATAAGTCCTGTGCTGACCTGGGAATGTCACAAAAGTGCCATTTGACACTTGTGCACCACTCCTGTGGGAGAGTTAGGCCAGCGCACTGACATGTGCTTGCTTCCCTACATCACCAGGGGAACCAATGAGTTGTGCCGGCCTAAGTTAGGATTGCACCCTTAATGATTGTCTACTTGTATGATGTAGAAGAGTTCTACTGGACCTGTTCAATGCTTCATGTAGTTTAGGACATGGTTTCAGCCAGTATCAATCAAGGATTTGGGGCATTTGTAAGCTGCATATGAAGATAGTGACTTTCTCCACTCTCAGATTAAATGGCCAGAAGTACACTGGTTGTTAATGTGTAACTTCAGCCTCCATGTAGCCTTACATTTAATATTTGTTGATTTATGATGTATTCTCCATGAATTTTCTAATACTTTCCTGAGCATCTTCATACTAAAGATGCCAGCATTATCAACAAAACTGGAAAACAATACCAGTACAATAATCTGTACTCCATGGGAGTCTGTGGAAAAAGCCTACATTTGGATTTCTAGTTTGAATTTTTATTTCAGGTCAGTTTCTGGTAAATGGCCTTTTCAATGTACATTATCTGAAGAGAGACAGACCAGCAGCATAATTTTGTAATACTTGGATCTTATGAAATATATATATTTTGTAACCAAGCAAAAGTGGATGATTTTATGATGGTTGCTATTAACACACACCACAGTCACTGTACTTAACAAGCTTACTAAATGCTATAAATGCTATAAAAATGACGGGTAGGAGAAGATTTATAACAAAACAATTAAGTTGCCAACATGATTTTCTACTGCTGGTAAATGAGGCAATTTGAAGGTAGATGAAAACTGTCCTTTGAGATCACTGCTTCATGAAGAAAAAAAAGAAATATAATTCTGCAGAACATGTATATCATTATAACGAATGTATGAGCAACATATCTGGCGATAGTCTACCATGGAAAACATTCCAAACTGCAGTTCTAAAAGTGGCTGGGAGCACAATCCTAACCAATTTAGGCCAGACAAATGGCCTATCTCCCCGTTCCCACAGTCAGATGGGGAGGCTAGCACATGCTGTGCACTGGACTAACCCCACCCAGAATGTGCAGGAGTGCTTTATGGCAATGGACTTGTTCTGGCACTGGATTGCTCTGAGAGGCATCAGTGTATAGGATCTGGTCAGGGTGACAATATGCAATAACCAAAAAAGAGGACAAGGACCCCCCCAAATGTAGGACATCCAAGCAAATGTAGGACATGACAAAATAAAAGCTGAAAACACTCATATATATTGCCTTCATGAGGCTAATTAAACACAATATTATTTATTTTTAAATTTATTTTTAATTTATTACGGTTCCTAGAATTCTGTGATATTACATATGATAATTCTATGATAATTTATTAAGCGGAATTCTGTGCTAATGATAAGAAAGCTATATGCTGCCTGCTTACAAGGAAAAGGAGGGCAATGAAGATTTTTTTTTTTCCAGAACGCAAGGCTAAAATCCAGGACATGTCCTGGAAAAAGAAGACAAATGGTTACCCTGTGGAAGACCTGACTTTGCAAAAAGCCACATGCTCAAGTTATCCAATGCATCCAGCGCTGACTTTGCAAAAAAAAAGGGGGGGGGGGAAGGAGTATGAACTATTATCTGGATTTACAAGTAAAAAAAATATCACCATACCTCTGCAGAAGCAAGTTGGAGAGGGAGGAGGCTGCTTTGTGGAGCATTGCTTGAGATTGTAACCATTCTGGAAGCCTTTCAAAAGGGTTTAATGTGGTAGAGCTTGGAAGAGGGGCTTCCTGGTAGAGGCTCCATTCACTGGATCAGGACCAGATTCCTTTCCGTCTGCCCTTTCCAGTGATCCAAAGCAAGTTTGCCTACTTGTTTGCCTTTACTTGTTTGCCTTTACTTGTGAGTAAAGGCATGATATGGCTCCCTTTCAGTTCTCATAGAGATCAATGCAATTATCAAGGGCTTCCTTCTGGCATGATTTTGGAAGCTGCGATCAGGACCATTCTGGTGTCCTTAGATTCCTCTCAGCCTGTTCTATCTGATGAACTATGGCACGTTTACCTACTCATGAGTAAAGCCTCAATATAGAGCAGTGGTTCTCAATCTTCCTAACGCTGTGACCCCTTTATAAGTACCTCATGTTGTGGGGACCCCCAACCATAAAATTATTTTCGTTGCTACTTTATAACTGTAATTTTGCTACTGTTATGAATCGTAATGTAAATATCTGATATGCAGGATGTATTTTCATTGTTACGAATGAAATGTGTGTTCTATGCACACATTGAACACAATGGGATTTATTTCAGAATAGGCATGCATAGGATTGGGCCCTGAGGCTGCAATCCTATCCACATTTGCATGGGAGTAAAGGCCTCTCTGACTATAATGGGAGTAGAGTATCTCAGAGTAGGCATGCATAGGATTGGGCTCTGAAGCCCCAGTGCGCGCGCAGCTACAGCCAGAGGTCTGGCAAGCCTGACCTGGCCCCCTGCACCAGGAGTCTTTAGGCGACCCCTAGGAAAGCTCTAGGCGACCCCTAAAGGGGTCCCGACCCCCACTTTGAGAAACGCTGATATAGAGTATTATGTCGTGGGTTCAAAGCACCATGGAGATTTGGATAAAAAATTCCATAGAGACAATTTATTTCACACGCCACATACACATGATAAAAGCACATAATGCACACTGAAACTCCCCAAATATATATATATACTTCACTCATATCCATAATCCCACATGCTTGGTGAGCCAATCAACAGAAAATCAAGTCACATAACCCACAGGTGGCAAATCACACATACACAACACAAAGCATTTTCACTTCCCCACAGAGATCAATGCATATTTTTGATTTTGGTTTTTTGGCCATAACATTTGGTAGGAAGGAGATAGTTAAAAAATAGATTTTTTTCATTGGATTCTGCTCTTCAATACGAATCCAGCAACATATAACGAGGGACCTGCAAACTTCCTGGGTGACCAGTCACTCACTCTCAGCCAAACCTACATGAAATATACATAAAATAGCAGTGTTCTGTAATATAAATTACAAAAGGCAAATGTTCAAAACTTTAATGGTTGATACTGGTGTTTTGCCAGATTCCCACTCCAGACTTCACCTAGAGAATTATGTCCACTTTAAGCTAATTTCCTGCAGTTTCCCTTCTTTCCCAAACAGTGTCCCCTCTTTTATTCCACTGCTGGACTCTGCCACGAGGTAAGGTAACATGTTCAACCTGCCAGAAATCTGCCACAGGATGAAAAGTTAATTTTGGCTGGGCAAGGTGTTGCCTGGAGCCCTCTAATTATATCTGCATTGTCCTCTGGCTGTTTGAAGAGCCCAGACGCTTGGGTGTCCTGGAGATAAGGCAAGAAGGTGGTTTAAATTTCATCTGTTGGTGGAAATTTCTTGTTTTATACATATCCATGGTACTTCCTTTGGTGATGCAGTGCTATAGGCCCCTATGAATAATGAAGAAATTTGCCTACCATTGTCTTCCAGATTGTTCCCTACTGCTGGTGCAACATAAGCTGTAGCTGCAGGACCCCTACTGCAGGACTACTCACTTTGCACTATTGTATGGATGTTTTTTGCTGGTGGTGTAGGTTGCTTTTTTTGTTTTGTTTTCTTAAAAGGCAGATAATGGCGATACAAATCCCTGTTGAATTTCCACATTCAAGGTTCATCATGCCTAAATAAAATGTTTTATGAGTTTTAGGAAATTTGATGGAAGCTGCTTGTTTCTAAGAAATGTCACTAAGGAATCTCTTTTGTTGGATTTTGTGTATCTAGCATTTGTCCCCCATGACTATCCTTTGTACATCTAATCCAAGATATAAGATGAAGTTGATCAGTAGTGGGGATCATAAAATATTCAGTTGGTCTGACCATTTAAGTGGAAGACTGCGCAAGGTTTTAAATAAAATGTTTAATAGTATCTATATCATAGCTTTGTTTGTACTTGACAAATTGGGTACAAAAAGTTAACTTTAAACCATCAATTTTCCAGTTGAATGGAAATAAAAGTCCTGTGAAGGACAAGGCAAAGAAAGTAGTCATGATATATGCCTATGCCTGGTCATGATATGCCTGGTTTTGTTGTTTTTATGCAGAGTTTCTTCCTCCTGCCATAATCAGGAACCATAATCTGTACAAGAGAACTTTAAAAGGTTTTTTATAAAATAAAAAAATTTAAAGAAGTCTAATAGAAGCATTATTGGTCTCACTCCATTAATGTTGATTTATGAGGGTGTCGGGACTGCTAATTTGGGAATCAGAAGGTCCTTAGATCTAATTTTGCTTTTGTCATGAATATGTTAAGTGCCCCTTGGCAAGCCACTCTCCCTCATATTCCATCTGGAAAGTGAACAATTCTTCTTTACTTTCTAACAGGATAATGGATTGAATCCCCATATATACTCAAACAAAGGAATGCATACTAATAAATTAAAAGAAGTTGACATGGTCCTCTCCAGTTTCCTCCTTTCCCTTTCAGCCCCCAATGCCTCCTATCCTTAGGTTCTCCAGACTTTCAGTGACATGGTCTTGGGGACAGTGCAGGCTGTGTGCATGGGGGGATGGTGGTGGTGGTGGTAAGGATATCAACAAATCTCTTTCCCCATGTGAGACTTCCTTCTCTCCCCATTCATCCTCAAGAATTAATTGGGATCCAGTGAAGTGCATGTCTAGTGTTTCAATAATCAAAACTGCTGCTGTTAATAATAATGGCAATAATTTGCATTAATGTATCAGATGAATGCTGTCCCAGCTTGAATAAGCTCTTGGTGGTGTTTCCTACAGTAGCTGAGCGGGTAGGTCATAATGACCCTAATTAGTTCCTCATTTGCCTTGTCATTTAGGTACTATAATGTCAACAACCTTGGGCCACTAGCATTCAAAAATAGAAAGGTTGCTGATTTCAGAAATTTAGTTGTGAACCTAGAAATAAACTTCTGCCCCTCTCCGCTTTGGGAAGCTAAGTTTGGCACTGGGCACTGACGCCAACCCGATTAAAAAAAAAACACTAGATGCAAAATATAGCATAAGACAAAAAGCTCACAGTATTTGCATCCTTATAACTGGAAAAGGGCACCTGTTAAGTGGTGTCCTCTTATTATTATTAGAGGTAGGACAACTTATTCCACTTCACTCCAGCATAGCGTTTCTTCCAGAGGGTGTTGCTGGTGTGACGGTATTTTTTTAAGATTGGGAGCCCTGTGGGCCTAAGGAGACATACATTGATTGATTTTTACTAGCGAAAATATACCCATGTTGCGGGAGTAAAAATACCCCCATATGCCAACCATCCACAGTGCATCAACCCCTCATGCGCATTGTCCCCGCATGTGCATCGTCCCCCTATGCACATCATATGCCTATGTGCAGTATCCCTGTACGTACCTCCATGTGCACCACCTCCATGTGCACCATCCCCATGTGCACTGTTCCCCGATGTGCTCCCCATACGCTCCATCCCCCCAAGTGTTCTGCCCACCCATGCACACCATATGCAACATCCCCCATGCGCATCATCCCCCTTGTGCAACGACCCCTATGCGCACTGTCCCCCATGCACACTATGTGCATCATCTCCCATGCTCAATACCCCTTTACAACATCCCCCATGTGCACCCTCCCCCAAGTGCATGGGGGGATGATGCACATGAGGGGATGGTGCGTAAGGGGGTGTTGTACATGGGGGGTTCCCATGCGCACCATTCCCCCATGTGCACCATTCCCCCATGTCCACCATCCCCCCATTTGCACTATCTCCCCTGCACACCATCATCCCCTGTGCACCCTCCCTCCCATTGCATCAGCTGGATGCTGATCAGTCAGTCTTCAATGTTAAGTATACGACAAAAAAAAGTTGCACTGCTTTTCAACCCCTTAAGGGTTAAATTTCTCAACATTGGTTATTGGTGTGTGTTGATGTCACAGAAGGAACACCCTCCCTGAATGTCATGCTTCTAGGTCCAGGGGTTAGGGCAGAGCATCCCTCAGTCAGGGAGTCTTCAATGTAAAGTACAGGGAGGAAAACACATTGCACCCCATTTCACCCCCTTCCTGTTAGAATTTCTGAAAATTGGTTCTTAGTGGGTGCCTCCAGCATAGAAGGAACACCCTCCATAAATTTCACACTTATGGGTCCAGCAGTGTTGGCTGAGTGTTGATGAGTCAGTGAGTCAGTGACCTTTCAGTTTTATATATAGTTTATGTAAACCACTTTCTAAACTACTCTGGTTGTAAATTAGTATATAACTACTACTACTACTACTACTACTACTACTACAACAACAACAACAACAATAATAATAATAATAATAATAATAATAATAATAATAATAATAATAATAATAATAATAATAATACTACCCAGATGATCCACTGGAATCTATGCCAAAAGAATCATCTGCCAGTGGCAAAAAACTGGTGGGACCACAAGCCTGAAAAAGTGGTTGCAAATGAGCAGGTCAAGCTTCTGTGGGACTTCAGGATACAGACCGACAAGGTCTTGGAACACAATACTCCAGATATCACCGTCATAGAAAGCAGTCAGGTGTGGCTTGTTGACATCGCCATACCAGGTGACAGCAGAATTGAGGAGAAACAACTGGAAAAGATCTCCCGCTACCAAGACCTAAGAATCGATTACAGCGTATCTGGTGTAAGCCAGTGCAGGTGGTTCCAGTGGTAATTGGCACACTTGGTGCAGTGCCCAAAGACCTTGGCAGGCACCTGAAAACTATTGGCATTGACAAAATATCACTCTGCCAACAGCAGAAAGCTACTCTTCTGGGATCAGCACGAATTATACGCCGCTACATCACACAGTCCTAGACTCTTGGGAAGGGTCTGACTGGTGATGTGAATGAAACCAGCACAAAATTGTTCGCTGTGCATTTATGGATAGTAATAATAATATTTACAGTATTTTCCAGATGATCAGTTTTGTCCAAGAAAAGCCGTAGTGGTCTTTTTCTTGTGCAAATAGGTCAGTTATTTAAATGAATGAAAACTATTGCCTTTTGAGCACTGGCTGCACTGCAAGTTTGGATGTGGAACTTGAACAGTGAGCAAAGTTGTTTCCAGCCTCTGTACTTTTCTGGTTTCTCTGATTGCAGACAAGCCCATCAAGTGCTGAAAATAGCTCAAATGCCCTTAGAACAGTAGCAGCAGCTGACATTCTTTCGTGCTCTTATCGCCCTCTCTCTTTCTCTCTATTGCAGGTTCTTGTTCTTCACTTACACTTTAGACCTTTGGAGAAGCTAAACATTAAAAAGGACTGAGTGAACAAGATATGGACATGAAAGAACATAAATATTAAAATCTCTTTCATCTGAAAAACAAGAAGACTCGTCTGACTGGTAATTTTTCTTTTTCTCTCTGTGTTAGGAATTTACAGTTTTGTACTACATTCATAGCTGACATTCCTTGGTCATTAATTAACATACTATGAAAACCTGTCCTTGTGAGAGTTTGTGCTTTTTACCCTCTCTCGCTCAATTTTGGCTTTGAATCTCTTAACGTGCTTGGGATATAAAGGAGCAAGAGAGTATGTCTGCATTACACAGTATTAGCATCCTGTGAGATCTGGAGCAGTTTCAGGAAACTTAAAACATTACTAATGTTTGGAGAGAGATTTTGAATTTTTTAAAGAGAGAATTTGAATTATTAGAGTTTAAAAGGTCTATTAGTTTATTATTGGAGTTTAAAGTTTAAAGTTATTGGTGCAGAGTAGAATAACTGGTTTTGTTTACCTTTCTATTTTTTGGTACTTAACAGAGAATTCTATATTTCTGCAGTAGTGTTTAGAAATACACTGAAAAGTATTTATAGCAGTGAAGGGTTCATATGTTGATTATTTCTTTTGCCTTTGTCATAGCACAAAAATATATAGTTAATTTTAACCTCAATACTAAATATGATATTGACTTATCAGTGACATCCCACTCGGTGCAACCTGAAGAGGTTTTGTTTGGAAATTGATTCAGCTGATTCTGCTGTAGATGTATAAACCGTCCTACACTTTCCTCGTTCTGTTGCCTTGTTTGTTTGTTTTATGTCCTCTTTTCCTTAGTAAAAGTATCAGATTCTTCAGTATCTTCTCCTCATTTCCTCCTTTGTCTTTGGATTATAGAATTATATCACAGTCTGTATTCTCCTCCTCAAAGATCTGCCCCATTTCTCTTGTGCTATTCTCTGTCAAACCTGTCATGCAGCAGTGAGGTGGATGGATGGGTAAACTTATTGTATCAGAAGGTTTGTTGGATTCCTAAAGGAGCAGTGTTCGGTGAATTCAGATTGGAGCTTTGCTAGGTGAAGGATTGGTGGCTATATTGTTGGCACTCAGGAGGAAGTGTATACCATGTATGAATGAAGGGAAATAGAAAAAGGATGTAAAAGGTGAATCATGGAGTAGGGTGATGGGTAGAAAAAAGAGAATAAAACTTTTTTAAGGTGCTGCAGAAGAACACAGTTTAAAAAGAGCTAGTGAAAGTTGAAATGTGTCAAATTAGAATAAAAGCCATTCTTTATAGTACCTGTAGTATTTTCCTTGTTTTCCTTGGTGTTGCAGCATGCCCACCTCAGAGGGGTGTGTGTAGAATTGGCAAGTGTTGTGCACTCCTTACTGTAACATTCCTGTATTTTTCATTAAAAATATTTTGAGTTGCTGGAATTATGTGCCAAAGAATGTCTTCTGCATGGTAATTTTCCACCCATTTAATGTTTAAATGCCTTCGCTTAGCTTACAAAAGCAAAGTTATATGAAAATAGCTTTCAAATTGGAACAAAGTCATGCCAAGTTTCAGCTGAAGATTAATTTTTATAGCCAGTGAAAGTTGCTCTGCAAAAAGGGGTCTGTAACTGAAGTGCTGACAACTCAAATAGAAGGGATATGAACCCAGCACTGCAGTGCTTCTGAAGGGAAATCTCGGGAGAGGGATGGAATGTCTTTCTTTTAGCAAATATACCTCTGTGTTCATGAAGAACAAACAGTAACATTCTGTGCAGGTTTCCTCTTCCACACTGTGCTCTTTGTTGGCTCTTTATTAGTGGTGTCAAGTGAAAATAATTTTTTTCCCCACATTTGCTTTTCTGCTTACCTAGTTTACTCCCAGCTTCTTGGCACTGTTGCTTGAGGGGCTGCGAATGAAAGGAGTTCTCAGAATGGCTTACTTTAGTGAAATCAACTAATATGAACTATCAGTATTTGAACTGGTTTTGTGAGTCTGTCTGTCTGTCTGTCTGTCTGTCTGTCTATCTGCAGTATTTACACACCGCTTTTCAACTAAAAATTTCACAAAGTGGTTTACAAAGAAAATGAAAAAATAATAGTTAATTAATAGCTAGTGGATCCCTGTCCCAAAAGGGCTCACAATCTAAAATGCAAAAAAGAACACCAGCAGAAGCCACGAACAGATCTCATGCATCAGAAAAGATGTTTCTGTGTGTATTTCCTTTGTAAAGGATATGTAGTACTATATACCACTATTGTTTTCAAAATATATTGCTTATTAAAAGTCCTTCAGCCAATTGAGAGAGCTAATGTGTGGGTCCCCCTAGTGCACACATGGCGATGTCTTCGCTGCTCAGCTTCACTTTAATGAATGATGCAGGACTGTGTGTGGAACTCCTCTTTTCATTGAAAGTGACTGCATTTAGTTTTAAGAGCCCTATAGGCACAATGGATTTCTTGCTGTGCTGTAGATCTGCATACATACATTCTGCCTAATACTGCTTGATTAGTGATCCAATGAAACTTTACTTTTGGTCAAGGCTCACAGAGATTACCCTCATATCTATAAGCTAAGGTTCAGTCTAGACCTGTGGTTTGTGCAGTTGCTCACATGGAACTTGTATTTCAGTAAACATGTTTGGCATGGCAGTGTATGAACTAAGTATTTTGCAGTTCAGTTAAAGAGGGACATATAGTTTAAAATGAGTTTCAAATGAGTGTACAATACATTTGAGTTCATATATCCTTGACAGTACCTGCCTCTAAAAACAGGGATCTCTTCAAAAGAAGAAGGGGAATAAATGTACACTGACCGCTAAAGGAAATTTGGAACAGGCTTCCATAGCCAGGGGACTCACTCATTTATATTTTAATATAAATATTTTTGGAATCAATTGTCAGAGTTTCCATTATTTGCACACTTTCAAATAAAAAAGCCTGCCTTTTATGCAGAAGTAGTTTGACCATAACCTGGGCAGCAGGGAAAAAGTACGAAGCACACATGCTTCCAGTTCTCTTCATATCAGTGTCTGAAGCCATTTATCACTGTATTTCTATCTTGCCTTTCTCTCTCAAGGGACCAATCTCAGTAGGAGATGCTGATCAGAGGAGATAAAACTTATAAGGAACAGACACTATTTAAAGAATGTTCAGTGGCATGACTTACCAGTATGTGTTGGAACTGAATTGGTAGTCCCTATTTACATTAACAAAACAGACATAAGAGGCCAAACTCTTCATGTCTGTTTGGCCTTTTTTTCCTTTCAAGGTTTTTATTTAATGTATCCACAGCTGCTTAGTTAACATTTATTAGTTAACTTAGGCTGCAATCCAGAGCAAATTCAGCCTGCTCTGACCTAACTGCACTCTCCTAACTATTCTGTATCCAGAGCAGAAAGTTATGCTGAATCCAGAGAGTCAGGAAGCCTGGGCTGCCCTAACTGCTCCAGAGCATGCTAAGTAATTGACACAAGGGGAAGACTTGCTCCTGAGGAGACACCCCTCAGATCACACTGAACAAGGAACAGCTGTGGTGCCTACAGTGGTGACATGACTCTGCACATCACCTGGTGCGGAAGTCTGTGCGTCATCCCTGGGATGCGCGCCCCCCCCTGGACTGCACAGTCACCAAAGTTGGCGCCTGCGCAGTTGTTTCTGAAGCCAACTGGCTTCAGAAAGAGTACTGCGCAGGCACAATCTCTGACACCTGCGCAGTACTTTTCTGAAGCCTTTTGGTTTCGGGGGAGACTGTACAGGCGTCAGAGTTGGTGCCTGTGCAGTACTCTTTCTGAAGCCATTCGGCTGCCGCTCCGCCTCCTGAGTGAGGCCGAATGGCTGTGCAGAGGCGCGGACTTTCTCTGCTCTAAGGAAGTCTCCTCTGAAGCTGTTCGGCATGCTCAGTGTGTTTCTGCGCAGTGCACCTCAGATGGCCATTCAGGCCAGCTACTCAGACAAGTGGCAGCTTCTGGCTGATTCTCCGCCTTGGAGCAGGCCTGAATGGGTGTGCTGACGCCCGGGGCCTGCCAAAGGCCAGTCAAACTCCTCCGGCACGTCAACCCATATGGAGCGCATCCCCAATGCAGCCCACACCAGCTGCACCAGTCTGGTGACGCCACTGGGTGCCTGCCTTCTAAGGAGTCCCTGATGAGATGCCAGTACATTCTACAGTGAATACAAGGGGCTTCTTGGAGTGGCCTGCTGTATCCTGAGGTTTGTGGGCAGCCGTAGTTTGTTCCATATCCTGAGGTTGAGAGGAAGGGGTTGCAGCTAGGCTGGCCAAGAACTCAGATTTTTGGTCAGCACTGCCATTCTTACTCGGGCCTTATCATGGACTCCTATGGGTCTACTCGTTACTATACCTGCTCCTGAGGTGGTATAACTCTGAGGGCTGGAAGAGGTCATTTCTGCCTTGGAAACAGGCTCTGGATACAGAGTAACTGCTCTGCCCTAGGCAATGCTAAACATGCCCTCAACTTGCCTCTCCTGAGCTGCTTAGGCTGCCCCAGTTAGGGCAGAGCAGGTCCACCTCTCTTAGGGCACCCTATCTTGCCTTGCTCTGCCCTAAGCCTCCTTCAGAGTTACTGGGCTGGAGCATCTTGCAGTTGCTCCAACCTAGTGTTAGATAGGGCAACCTAAGGGCTCTTATGTGGACAGATTAGTTGCTCTGGATTGGGCTGACAGTTAACTAAGGCTGCAATCCTAAAGACACTTTCCTGGGAGTAAGACCCAATGAGCACAATAGGGCTTACTTTTGAGTAGACATGGTTAGGATTGTGCTCTTAGTTTCTTAATTTATATACTCTTCTTTGAAGCTGTTATTTGTGATATTTCACACTGTGTGCGCAAAACATGTCCTGTCTCACTGTGTGAACTTGCAGCTAGCACTTGTAAAGTTCTTGCCTAAAAGCACAGGGATTATTCTTTCAACAAGAGTGCAATCCTATCCATATCTACTCAGAAGTAAACTCCATTGTGTTAAATTGATCTTATTCCCAGGAAAGTGTGCTTAGGATTGCAGTCTAAGCCAAAAGAACAAAGCAAACACCAAACACCCAGTTGTGGAGGTTTTTGCATGTTAAGAGTCTTGTTAAAATTGTTCACATTTATCTAAATGAAGCAGGAAAGCATTAAAAATGCATTTGTTCTGTTTGAGCTCTTTAAAACTTCTAGAGAGCAGCTGATGAACATATATTTCCATGTGGAGTGAAATCAGGAAGGTTAACATTAACAGGTTAGGCAGTGTTATATTTTTCAATATACAAGTGTAACTTTATATTTCAAAATGATACTATATATAATTTAAATGTGCTGAATTGTGGGAATAGGAGAACTGAATCTGGCTCTGAAAAAGTGTGGAAAATTCCTGATTTGCCAAACCAGCCACAATGATGAATGCTGTCAACCAGGATGTTTTCTTCACACATACTCTTATTTCTCTCCATTTAAAAAGAAATGGGATTTCAGACTTGTGGGATCTACCTTGATGCTGGGTACATTTTTCTTTTTGGGGTATGGGGGGCTGGAGGAAAGGGAGTGTTTGTATGTTTTGTAGAACCCTCAGTTACAACTGTGGAGCCAGTGGAGAAGAAAAACCCCCGTGTGCAATCCCCCATGGTGCATCAACCTCTGCGCGCAACATCCCCCCGTGCGCATCAACCCCCCTGCACGCATCATCTCCCCCATGCGCAACCTGCCATGTGCAACCCCCCATGCACAGCATCCTCCCCAGTGCAACCCCTCCCTCCAAAAAACATCCCCCCACTGCACTGGGCAACGAGCACCGAGTTAGCAGGAGGTTGGACAGTCTTCCATGTAAAGTATAGGGAGGAAAACGCGTTGCGCCTCATTTCACCCACTTTCGGTTGGAATTTCCAAAAACCGGTTCATTGTGACTCCCTCTGTTACGAAAGGAACACCCTCCCCAAATTTCACGCTTCTAGACCCAGCGGTTTTGAATGGGCGTTGAGAAGTGAGTCAGTCAGTCAGTGACGTTTCTCTTTTATATATACAGTGGTACCTCGTTTAACAAGCACTTCGTATAACAAGCAAAAAGTCACATAACAAAAAGTCACATAAAGTTTCACATAACAAGCAAAAAGTCAAGAAATCTTGCTTCACATAACAAGTTCCGCTTCACTTAACAAGCAAGTGTGCTATGGGCACATGTGCTATGCAGCCCTAACACTTTAAATAGGCTCTTTAAAAGGGCTGCCAGCAGGGCTCTTTAAAAGGGCTGCCACCTCCAAATGTAGGACAAGAGTCCCCAAAAGTCCGGATTTTCAGTTGAAAATCCAGACTTTTGCAGGACCTTGTCCCGCTGCATAAAATGTAGGACATCCTACATTTTGCCCTACATTTAAAAAACATGGGGCTTAATTTATTTGGAGCATCTGAGTCCCCCCCGGCTGGCAGAGGAGAGGCTGCTGGAGCTGCTCCATGCAACTGGCTGCTGGTTGCTGAGTCCTCCCTGGCTGGCCGGGGAGAGGCCGGCCGGAGGAGGCTCCATGTGACTGCAGAGGCTACGCGGGCTGGGGGCGGGGGAGGGACCTCCTCCTGGCCCACCTCCATTTTCCTGCACTGCCAAGCACAAGTGCGCACACAAACTAAAATGGCTTTCCCTAAAATGGCTTTTCCTAAATGGGTTTCCCTATCGTGCCGGACCCCCTGCCATTTCCAGAGGCTTCTGGGCATTTCTGGACGCCTGGACAGCCTGGCTTCTGGCCAGCACTGCTGCATTTAACTGCCCCTAACTTGGGGGCAGTTGCCAGGAGGTGCCAGAGGCAGCTGCCCCTAACTGCCCCCAAGTGTCCCCAACGACCACCTTGAATCTCCAGCAGCAGCCCAAGTAAGCCTCCCAGGAAAGTGTTTTTGATTGCAGTCTCCTAACCATATCTACTCAGAAGTAAGCCCCATTGGGTTAAATGGGGCTTACTCCCAGGAAATTGTCTTTGATTGCAGCCTCCTAACCATGTCTACCCCAGAGGAAGCCCCATTGTGTTAAATGGGGTCCCGAGCTTAAATGCTCAAATACACCGGCAATAGACCATTCCCTGTGGCAGCAAAAACGTATTCATATTTTACAGATGAAGAAAGGTGAGACTAAGGGTGCAATCCTAAGAAATTTAGGCTGGCTGGCCTAACTCACCTAACCTGTCTTTACCATGGTGTTGTTGGGAGATCAGTGTATTCCTGTGAATTGGCCTAACTGCCCCAGTAGTGGGACAGAAGTGTCTTTTAGCACTTATGAGACACCCCCAGGTCAGCACAACATTTAGGAGGGAATTAGGCTAGCCTAAGTGGAGATTAGGATTGCAGCCTAAGAGAAGTGATTGGTATAAGGCACAAGGCACCAAAGATTTTTAACATGCTTTTTTATTTGTAATTTTTGAGAGCTGAACAGCCTTGCAGATAACGCAGAATTCTGCCAGTAGAACTTGATCATCTTCTGTCCATTCCAACAGATCATCACATTGGCACAGAGCAGCAGCTTTCCTCTATCTTCTTTCCTTAGCATATCTTGTTGGATTTTGAAGCTACAAGCATGTGGATTGTGCTAGACACATCTTATCAGTTTTGTCTTTTTCAGGCAGGCCACAATCATATTGATCTGTAAAAGGACCTGTAAAATGGACCTGTTTGGTTTCTTTCCATGTAATGAGAGAAATCACAGAGATGCGGCTCTGGCAACATACCTGAGGCAGTACTATAGCTGTGTAGAAGGTGGGGCATGGTAAGCATAACAGGTGCCACAACATGGCATATAGTGGCCTCTTCCACTTGCCATCAGGGCCATGATGGGCATCAATGGCAAGATGCAAATGCTTGCTTGTATTGCTATTGCCACCTGGAATGGCTTTGGCTTTGAGTGGGAGGGGCCATTTACATGGTATATTGTGGTGCCTATAGGCCTTTCCCCACCTCCCCATTCCCAGCTACATCCCAGGCTGGAGGACTGTGGCACAAGTCCCCTAATCTCCCTCATTTGCAAGTGATATTCTCTTTTTCATGGATCGTTACTGTTACTCCAGGTGGCTCCTATGGTAGTAATACTGCAGCTGTCTGGTTTGGGGATTTTTGGGGGGTTTGAGGATTTTTGGAGTTTGGGGATTTTTCCCTTCAAAATAATTTCTTCATTATTAAACAGCCACAGTTCTCACTTAAAGAATGGATAACTATATGCATACTAATGAATCCAATGAGGATAATAACACTTTGGAAAGGCCACATCCTTCAAGGACCATAAAATATGAAACACACCTGTTAAAACTGAATAGCAGGCTTTACTGCCCCATTCCATAGATTTAAATAATATTCTAAATCTATATCACATATTAAAATACATATCTGGACTCCATCACAAAAAGAGTTTGAAGCTAAATTCATATACCCACAGAGACCTGAGAGTTGCATTTTAGGATAAGTGTATCTCAGCAGCCAAAGATCATGCAAGATGAAATAGCAGATCTGTAATCACGTCTTCCCCAGTTTTTTAAAATAAATAGTTGTGTGCAGTGATGGGCTTCAAAGAAATTAAGAACCGGTTCTCTGTCCATCTGGCAGCCACTTTTAAATGGCTATTTTTAAACTTTATATGTACTATCTCTTGTTAAGAACCGGTTCTATAGAGTAGGTGCGAACCCGCTGGTGCCACCACTGGTTGTGTGAGAAATGCAGTTTGAATCGGGTCCAGAGGAAGGGGTTTATCCTTGCCCTCGTGCATTTTCTTAGTGCAGATCCCCAATATCTGCTGATTGTTTTTTCCATAACAAACTTTTGATGAGTGATGTTAATTGGAGGAACAATACTAGAGAAAGTAATCCACCCCATAGCTATTTCCAATTTTTCTTTTTAAATGCTGGAAATTGAATTGTATATCCCAACATTATGTTAATATGCTCTAAGAGTGGACCTGGGTGTTGGAAGTTCTTTTGTCCAGATTTTGCATTGGTTGCAATTCAGTGAGTCCATCATATAATTAACTTGTTCAGCCTTGATGGCCCTCTTAAAAATATCAAGGTCATTAATATTGTTACAGCACACCTGTGAGATGAAAGAATTATTTCATCTGAATGTGAAGTACAATAAATGCTCAAGGGTACTCTGAGTGCTATATCATTACTATCAGATACTAAAAGGATTTGTAAGTTACAAATTACAAACCAAACTGACTCATCCACTCACTCACTCATTCCCCCAATTTCATGCTTCTAGGTCCAGGGGTTGGGGCAGGGCCTTGATCACTCAACAATTCTTCAATGTATAGGGAGGAAAATGCATTGCACCCCTTTTCACCCCCTTGTGGTTGGAATTTCCAAAAACCATTTCTTAGTGGGTGCCTCCATCATGGAAGGAACACCCTCCCCAAATTTCATACTTCTGGGTCCAGCTATTTTGTCTGGGTGTTGAGTGAGTGAGTCAATCAGTTAGTCAGTTAGTCAGTGACTTTTCAGTTCTGTATATATAGATAACTGTAAATATTGATTACTGTAAATATACATATTACTGCTTTAAGAAGCTGTGGCAGTCTGTGGCTAAAATAATACTGCTCTGTGGATAGTAATTAGGCTTCATGGTAATAAGCCTCACAGCAGGGTGTCTGGAACTGAAAGAACCATAGTGAAAGATTCAAGCATTATTTTTAACACCTTATTCTACTGTTTTATAGTATGAGTGCATGACTCTATGAGCATTCAGTCATTGCATTTCATTGACCTAAGGGCCAACAGATGTTCCAAAAGTCTGGTGACAGCAAAAGCAATATGGTATCATTTGCGTTGCTGTGTAGATAGACAGGAGGTGTGCAATTTATGAACTTACAACTCTCACAACACAATCCTGACTTATGCTGGAACAGATAGGCTGATGTTCCTGTGCTGTATCCAATAGGAGTGTAGAGGCTGGTGCCATACTACCGCTAGGGAGGGTAGCTTATCCCCCTCCCAGGGCTAAGGCTGCAACAGCTTGTTTGGGTCTACTTAGACTTGCGCCACTGCTGGAGGATCCAACAAAAGCATCAGATCCTGGCTCTGTCTCCTACTCTCCTCCCTCCCAACCTCCCACCCTGGAGTTCTCTTCCTGATAGTTTTCCTTAACTGAAAATCTTTGCATTTCTGATGCAGTTCTGATATAATCAGTCTTGGATATAATGTACCTAACCCTTTATTTTCCAATTCTTGCAAGTTTGATTTTCCTTTTAGAGTTTTCGACATGTTGAAACACTACATGTGTTCTACACATGTTCTCTGTTTTGTGGAGTCAAAGCAGAAATGATGTGGAAGATCCATAAGATGCTGCCCAGGTGTTCAGTTCAAGTATGGCAGGTGGCACTTCAAGTATGATGGTGCTGGGACGGGGGGATTTTAACTCAAGCTACTGTTTTCTTCCAAGTCTTGGCACTATGGAGCAAATAAATTGGGGCAAGTTGCAATTAACTGGAAAACATTGTGGTGAAAGTGTAGTTAAAATTTTAACGGAACCACTAGATTTTAACTATCAGTGATGGTCCAAATTGGGACTCCTGCTGCCATAAATTCAGTGTTTCTCAAAAGTGGAAGTTGGGGTCCCTGAGAGGGGGAGCACGAAACCTTAGGTACCACCATCTTGGAATTTGGCAGTGGGTGCCACCATTTTCTAGGTTTGGCTGGAGAGGGCTGGCTTTGGCATCTTCTCCCTCTGCTCGCTCCTGGAAGCTGAATCTAGGTCCTGCTGCCTGCCCCTGCTCAGCTGCAATCCCCCAAGCAATCCTCTCCAGTCCAGCAGCCCAGGCTCTCCTGCCTGTTTGATCCTGGTGCCTGCCAATCCAGCTGGGTTGCAGTCCACAAAGCGACATGGCTTCCTCTTCACCTTCCACTCACTTGGAGGACTGCAGCCAAACGGGAAGGGGGCAGCAGGACCCAGGAGACAGTGGCTTGACCTTCACCTTTCCTTTCCAACTTCCTTTTTTTATTAGTCTTTTATTTTTGAGAATCATATTTTTAAAATAGTTTAAACCATATTAACACTTCATTGATAACTGTAAAATTCAGTTAACTTTTTGATAGTAATATTGTCACTGTTTTTGAGCAAGTTAACAAAACTTGCAACTTCTATCAGATCCTGGGTACCACTAAAGATTAAAGTCTGCCTGAGTAAAATTGCAGATTCAGAGAAACACAATCATTAGGTCTAATTAGGATCAAATATTTAATAAGCACTGCTAGCCAAACTTGGTGTACTCACAGAAGCTGAGAGATTGTTTGGGCGTAATGTACTGTAGAAGTAACAAATGAAGCATACAGGGTTGAATCAACCTCTGCAGAGATTTTCTCTTGTTGTGGAAAGTCTTTTACTTAAGTAGAAGTTTTCAGTACTTAGCATATTACTTTCCCACCATTCTTGAATATCCGCACCAAAATTTATTAGCAATACAATATAAACCTGTGAAGTAGTCTGGTAGTGGATGTTTACTAAAAATTGTAAATCCTTTGGCTTAATGGCAATTTGAAAGGCGCCATACTGTAAATTCTTTCTTTTTAAAAATTTTGCTTTAGTTAAAAAGGTCAGAAAACATTCTGTTTCCTGAAAAGGTTTCTGAAACATCTGTTGCTTCCTCCTCGTTTGAGTTTGATTTTTATCAAATTGAATAAAAGAAGAAAAATTCAAAATGATTTCACTCCAGAAAGCATCAATCTTTTCCTCATGAACCTGTCACAGGGCAAGAAAGAGATGGGCTGATACAGGGCACTAAACAACTGATTTTTCCTGTAGGTTCATTGGTACTTAAAGTTCATCTGTCTTAAAAGCATGTTGTAGAGTCAGATACAAGTACTCTAAAAAGTAACGCCACTTAGAAACTACATAGAATACAGTTGTGTTTCACTTCCATCTTTCTATATGTGTAAATTATACCCTTACAGTATTTTTTAATTAAAGAAGGTACTGGAATAATTAGTGATGCAACAAAAAATCAGGGGTGTCAAACACATTTCATACAGTGGGCCAAAGTTAGAATTAATAGTATCTCCAGGGGGCCAGAGTATTATGCATGTCTGCTCAGAAATCCCATTATAGTCAATGGGACTTACTCCCAGGAAAGTGTGGATGAAGAAGCTCTCAGGGACCACATGAAATGGCAAGGCACCCAAAGGGAGTGACGCGCTGGCCTCCTGCACTGGGTGACATGAACCCTAGTGACACCCCTGCCCAGGAATTATTTATGGACAGGTGTCAAATTTTTGGTCCCCCAGTGCACATCACCCCCTTTGGACATATCAGCCGGTGAGGACCACGCCACCCTAGTGGCACCACTGTTCCTGGGAATCTAGATTTGTCAATTCTGACACTTACACACTGACTGCCCTCCCTCCCCACATGGCACTGCCTGTTGTATCATGTACCAGTATTTTGTTTATCTTTCCTGACCATCACATTTTCTTGCCAGGTGGCTTCACCTGGCATGGGAGACTACAGGATACTGTACTACCTCTCCAGTTCAAATTCTGCCATTATTTATGCTAGTCTTACCCATACTTTTGTTAAACCCACAATTTTGTCAACCACAGTAAATGTATACTTGAATTTAAATCAAAGTTTTAAAATCAATTGGCCTTGTATTGGGACCCATGTAATGCTTTACCATGCATGGAGTCAGCAAGAGGAAGCTAGGGTGGATTCTCATTCAAGGAGAAAGGGCTGTTTGAAGAAAGAAAATCTCGGAATAAAAGTTAATCAGGCTGCAAGCCTAATTCCAGTTTAGCTCTGGCCTGTGCTGATCAGGGTGTATCACAAAAATGCCATAAGGCACTGCTGCCCAACTCCTGGGACAGTTAGGCCAGTTGCATGGGCTGTTAGGTCAGATTCACAGGCATACGCCAACCTCCCCTTACCAGCACAGGAAGATATGCCAGGTGAGTTAGGATTGGTTAGGATAGTGCCCTAAGAATTACAATCAAAGTCTAAATATTTATACTTGGAAATCAGTCCCATTGTATTCAGTTGAGCTTACTTCCAGGAAAGTGTATGTAGGTTTGTCTTCCTAACCTATCAAATAAACTTTGGGCCATGATAATACATTCATCAAAGGTGAGGTGAGTGTAAGACCCCAAGTTCTTCATTTTGTAGTATAATGCAGCATATGACGACTTGAACTCAAGAAGATTCATATTAAACAACGGGCAGCCCAATCCATAGCAACTAATCCGTCAGCGCAAGGGCTCTTGCGCCGATGGAACGGCGTTTCCATCAACGGAAACACCGATAGCATTGGCGCAATTACGCCGGCGCATCTCTCCGGCGACGCAATGACGTTTGCGTTGACGCAATTACTTCAACGTCGGCGGAGCAACGAAAACCCTCCGTCGACGTAACTCGGTCGACGTAGGGATTTTTTTTTATTTTTTCAGGGGGCGTTTCGGGGGCGTGTTGGGGGCGTGTCTTAGGTTCCTCCCCCTTCCACATAACTATGTTGTATCCTGAACATTTTCAGAGGCTTATGGGCACACGTAAATGCCTCCTGAGTTATACTACCTCAAGAGGTAGTTTAGTAACGAGAAGACCCATAGGTCTCCATGTTAAGGAGAAGTAGGGGCTGGGGAAAGTGGGGACTTTGAAAAATTTTCGCACCAAACCTTACGGGCAGTACTTTCCTACTTGAGGATATGGAGTACCTGGGTCACCCCAGTGGCCGACCAATCCCCTCACAGCTACGCTCACATAAAAAGGCCCACCCCTGGACCCACAATTCCCTTTCAGAGAAGCTGAGTGCTTGGCCACGGACCATGTCACTCTGCTCTCTCTCAATGGGCACTTTGCTCTTGGGGAGCGTTCTCCCCACAAACACATGAACACATAAGGTCCATATATGATGATATATTGATATGATATAGATGTGATATGAAACAATATGATATCTGTGATATATGATTAGAGTGTAGACTTTGCAATTTTTTTGTATGTTTGTTGCTCTCTCTTTCTCCCTCTCCACAGGTACCCCAATCAGATAAGTGGGGGTGTTGAGCAATGTTTGCATTCAAAAACTCAAAAACACTTATACAGGCAATCTTGCAATGATGAAATGTTACCAATACCATATTTATGTCTCTGCAAGTTGTTGTTTCTCTCTTCCCCAGAGTTACTCCAACCAGGTAAGGAGGGCTGCATGGGGGGGGGGGGTTGGAAGCACCTCTTTTGTTTAAATTTCCTTCATCTTCCTCCAGTCTTGCATGTCTACTCTAAAGTAAGCCCCAGTATACTCAGTGGGGCTTACACCTGTGTAAGGGGGGGCTTGCTTCACCAGGAAATGGGCTTGCCCACTTGTTGGGAAATGCTGTGAGGTCCTCTGTAGGTTTGCCTTCCAACCCAACTGGTCCCCCAAGGTAAGGGGGGGCTGTAGAGTGAAAGGGGGAAGGGGTGCACACACAGACCCACCAGGAAACAAGGGCACTCACCCCTCAAAAGTGTGTGTGGTCTCTGTCCTTGCAGCCCCTCTGACTGACTGCCAGATCACACAGCCAGCAGGTGCTGATTCCACTCATCTTTGCCGGCAAGCCAAGGGGCACAGTTTGGCAGCTGATCTGATTCCATGCTCAGCCAATACCAATGAAAGCTCTTTGCAGGATGGTGTCTCACCAGCAAGGAGGCTAGCAGGCAGCAGGCTGCCATTCTACTGGGAAGGAGACACAGTGCAATCCTAAATATGCCTACTCAGATGTAAGCCCCATTGTGTTCAATGGGACTTACTCCCAGGAAAGTGTATTCAGGAGTGCAAGCCACTGGATCCCTGCAAGGAGCCCTGGGAAGAATCTCCCTTCAGACATGTTTGCACAAGCACTTACCTAGAACACAAACCCCACTGTCCCAATCACATGAGTTAAACAAGCACCATTCATACCTAATAAAGTTTGAGCCACAGAATCACTTCCCCCTCCACAGCTGATGTTATTAATGATGACAATTAACAACTACATACGTCGATGGTATGATACATCACAGGTGAAGTCCTTGCCTGATGACGAATTTACAATTCAATTTCAATTCGTCAATGTTGCTGTCAGATACGTTAACATTAATGATGTGAACATGTGTAGTAGTAGTTATTTTAAGGACTTCACAATAAACACATGCATATGATTGCTGTCATCAGTGGCTGGGGAAAGCTAGTTAGAGCTCCAGGGATGACCTGAGGATGGGTGAGTGGGGCAGTGCCTACCTAGTTGGGGGGGGGAGACAGGGGTGCCCATCCTCAGTGTAGACCCTCAATGGCATCCAGACCTGGTCCTCTGTTTCTGAAGAGGGGGCTGCCTGTAGCTTCCTTAGCATTGGATAGTCCACAACAAGAGGCCACATGGAAGTAGTGAGACCACCTGTGAGCATTGCAGAGATGAGGGAATTCAGGCAGATGCCAGTGCTGTGTTCAAACTGCCTCCAGTCTGAAGATACTGAAAGGTCCAGGCACTGTTTAAAGGTGCAGGCACTGTGTCATCCCTTCCATGTGCTCAATCTGAATGTGGTTGATTCTGGGGTCCCACTGCATCCTCACTGGAGACTGTTCTGTATCTCGAAGCCCCCCTACCCTGTGACCCTCTGAATGAGCAGGAGCAACTCCAAACATATGAACAAGTACACATGTGAACTGACCCCCCTTTTGTGTCTGTAAAAGGCCATCTGCGAGTCACTAGGGTGGGCTGAGAGAGGGTTCCTGGGGCCTGATGTCACCCCTTAGGCTTGTGAAGTGAGAGGTTTTGGGTGGGCAGTGGCCCCACAAGTGATCAGACACCCTTGCCCTGTTGTGGGAGCCCCAGGTCCCCTGTGCCCCAGGATGTGCTTTTGCTCCCTGGCAGACCCAGGTGGGCTCCTGTCCCCTCTTCCAGGATTCCCTCCCCACAGATGCCCCTGGCAGCCCCCTTGCCTCCCCTTGCCCCCTGCTCTGCCAGCTGCTTGGGGGACCCTTGCCCCTCCCCTGCCTGAGCCAGCAAGGGGGTTTGTTTCCTGGGCCTTCTGCCTTCTGGATGGGGTCTTCCCTCTCCTCCCAGCCCACCTGAGTGTGGACCCTGCATCTGGCATGCTGTACCTTTAATGCTGATGTTTCCTCCGGACTGTTGCCAAAGACCACAGGACACTCATGTTTATCTGTTGATGTTTTTATTGACACATGTATCCCTCTGTGCATCTTGCCCCTGCTGATGCCTGGGCTTTTCCTGGGGCACCTTGCCTGTTTGGGGGTGCAGGGGGGCACCTTGTTTCCCATTTCTACCCCTGACAACCCTGTCCTGTCCACCATGCTGGGGAGGCACTCTGACAGCTTGACAGCTACTCCCCCCCCCTCTTGTCAGCTGGTTCCCCATGTGATCAGGAGAGCAGCAGTTTGGACAGCTGCTAGTGATTCTGAGTGATGTGGAAGCAGGTCAACTCGTGTGTAACTGCAGGCCATGTAGCACTTACAGGCTGCCTTCTGAGCATGCCCGATGGAGTAACTTATGTGGATCACTGCACCGGAGCAGTTACGGGCAGACCTAAGTTATGGGCACTCCTAAGTTCTCTGCCTCACACATAACTTTGTGTTTAGGATATAACATAGTTAGGGCAGCATAGTTAGGTCAGAGCAAGGAGAAGTTGCTCTGGATTGTGCTCAAAGCCTACTTCTTCTGAGGAAGTCTTAATATAAGGCCATTCCAATGAACCAAGTCTGATCCTGAACAGTTGCGTTACTAGAGTAGTGCGGGTGGTGTGGTCCGCACTGAGCGATGAGCCCAAGGGGGGGTGATGTGCACTGGGGGACCTAAAAATTGCAACTTCATGATGGTGCATCAAATCCCATCATATCATATACTGTTGAATTCATATGCAAAAGTCCATTTTGAAATAGCACCTTCCTATCAAAAGTTATGGCCAAAAAACTAAAAAACTAAAATATGCATTGAACTCTGGAAAGTGAAAGTGACCCATATTGCTGCTTTATTCGTGAGTAGGCAAAAGTGCCATAGTTCATTGGAAAGGGCAGACCGAGAGGAATCTGAAGACACCAGAATTGTCCTGATCCAATGAATACAGCCCCACAAATCATCCCAAAAGGAGGTCCCTGGTGATTGCATTGAAATTCATTGAAAATGGATGTGAACTGCACAGCTATGTTTACTGGTGAGTAAGCAGGCATGCCTTGACTGGAGTGGAAGGTCAGTCCAGGAGAGTACAAGACTTCCAAAATGGTCCTGATGAGAGATGTTACTAGAACATTAGAAAGGAGGAACCCTTGAAATAATCCCATCATGTTAAGACATCTTTGAATTTACAGCAGAATGCAGTGAAACAAACCACTTTGAAATATCTTTATTCTATCAAAATGTATGGCTCAAAAAAACCAGTGGAGGTGGGGCAATGGCACATAACCACACCCACCATTCATATTAGGGCCAGGGGTCTCACACCGGGTGACACAAACCCTAGTGACGCCCCTGATCCTGATGGTCTCTGCCCAAGATTGTCCAGCACTATGCTGGTCTACTCATATTTGCATCAGCAATTTCCCTACCCTGCAGACTTCTTTAGGCTTAGCTGTGGTGTTCAAACTCATTTTTTTAAATATATAAAAATATCAATAAAAGCAGCTGGCAGCTAGAACTGAATGTTAAATGTATAATCAGCCATCCAGACACGGCTGAATTCTGACTAGGACAAAAAAAAATCAACAAAATCTGCTTGATTCCTTTCCAGATGCAATAAAGAATATTGACCCAAGTTGGCATTTTAAGAAGTTCTGTTTTTAGGCTCTTTAAATCAATATCATTGCATAAGTGAAACCTCCCAGGACAAATGAGGGGGAAGCAGAGAAAGTTTCCAGAATCAAGGATATGCATTGTGCATCCAAAATTGGGCTCCAAGGCAGTTGATTTCTATATCTTAAATCCCCAGAAGCAATAGTCTTTTGCAACCTAATGATATCATTAAGTGGCCTAGCCGGTGGCATCCACTTGAGATCTTTGAATGAAAATGATATGGGTGGAAGTAGGTCAGTGATTTAACTATCCTTTTTTTAGTCTAAAGATAATTCATGCAGTTGGAGGAGACTATGGGATCTGTGTGACAACTGAGCAACAGGAGCAGAACATGAGACTCCCACACATCCCAATGGATGTGACTGGAAAATGTTAATGAGGCAGGTCTTATCCTTAGCACTGCATGGCGTAATTGTCATTAAGGAGGTAATGAGAAGTAACTCAAATCACTTTTCATTGATGTGATGAGGTGGCACCAGATAACAAGGAGTGTATGATGTACGTAGAGCAGCTCTGTGAATATATTGTATTAAAGTTAAACTGACAGTATTGTAATTTAGTGAATATAGATGCAGTGAGCAAAGATGAGATAATGTAGCACTTTCCCTATATTGTTATACTTTCTACTAAATGATATCCGTGTTTGCAACATGTTAAATCTAGAGTTGTCTGGTTTCAACTGGCTTTGGGAAATTCATTGCTCTATCTGGGGTGTCAGACATAAGGTCCTCTGGACAAATACAGACCACGGAAGCTCTTCAGGCAGCCTATGTGATAATTGGGCTTTTCCAGCAGCTGCCCTCAAGTGGTGCTGCTAAAAGAGTGATTATAGGAGAGCTCAAATATCATATGCGTCACCCTTTCCGTAGCACTGCTTCTGCTGAGGTATCACTGCTGGAAGGGCAGCCCAGGATGATAACTGGGCTTACTGAGTACTGTCCTTTCAGCAGCGCCAGTGCTGTCAACGTGCTTAGAGGGAGGCACAGAAGGAGGTCTCAAGGGCCAGGAATAATACAGGGGAAATGACAGACCAAGAGGGGTAAGAGGGAGAAAAGAGGCACTACCGAGGCAGTGGAAACCATCTTTTCAGCAGTACTGCTTCTGCCAAGGGGTCACTTTACAGAGCACCTCTCAGCTGTTGAGCATTGAAATGGCACCATACAGAAGCACTGCAGCTGACAGGATAGGGTTCTCCTAGACCTTGAAGTATGATCAAGTATGATTTGCAGCCAATGAGTTAATAGGTCAGTTTCTCTCATGAGAAAAAGTGCTTATTTCTGGTCATCCCCTGCACATCACTTCCTCCTTAATCACACCACTTCTGGCCTTCAGTAGGCACCATGAATGCTATTCACCCACTGAATTAAGCCCCTTGATAGTATGCAATAGGAGCCTTTAAAAATTCCTGGTGATAAAGGAACTCGCAGTCAGAAAGTCATTTTCCTGAGAGTATTACCCTTTGAATACAATGCAGCTTACTTCTGAGTAGACATGGTTAGGATTCTGCTCAAAGAAAAACGTTTTGAGAAACCTTGGCAACAATGGTGATGAGAATGAGAGATTAAGCAATGACTTTTTCAAAAGCCAAGATAGAAGATCATGGATCAGGGCAGTTACCATGTGGAAATAGCATATCTTATTTCTGTACCCAAAGGCAAGCCACTGCTTGACAGAACTATATAGGTGTATTCACACAGGAAAATGTTTGGGAGTTGCCAAGTGAATTATTATGTCTGAGTGTATGATTTGTAGGAATGATTTTTCTGCGTGCAATTTTATGAACATTTACTCAGAAGTAAAAATACAAGATTTATTCCAGTAGGATACAGTAGGATTTACTCTTGAGTAAGGGGTTTAGAATATTTAGGCTGCAATCCTAAACACACTTTCCTGGGAGTAAGACCCATTGAACACAATGGGGCTTATTTTTGAGTAGTCATGGTTAGGATTGTGCTCATCATTAAGGTGCATTATACATGTAATACTGAGTAAAAATATTAATAACATCTTTCACTGAATATTGAATGACGGGTGTATGTGGACAGTATTTGACATGCATACATACTATTTTGGATATGTGGACACTGTACTATTTTGTCCAATATGTGGACACTGGGGATGTGACATGTAGGCTTTGGGGGATGTGTGTTTCCAAATGCACAAATATATGTGATGACAACTCCAAATTTTTCTAGGGATCAAGGGTGGACATCCGGAAAACAGATTTCCAGATATAATAGCTATCTAACAGAAAATAGGTTCTTGATAGTATCCTGGACATCTTCTTGTCTGCTCCTGCTACCACCTCACAGGATTGTTGTGAAACCAAAAAAGGTAAAGGAAATTGGGATAGGTGGATGAGTGGGCCCTCAATTTCATACCTTATCTATTGAGGTTGCTGAAAACAGTACAAAGCTAGATGACCAGTGGTCTGCCTGAAGCACTATAAGTCAGCCTCATATAATCATATGGGATACATTAGTTGAAATCTTCCCTAATCTTTTGCTGTTGAAGCTTTGGGGAAATTTAATCAGAGAATGAACGGGGGAGAAGTTGGCACCCTTCCCTTGCAATAGTGCTTGGATAAGAATTGGAACTTCCCACTACCACTCCCCTACCCCTATATCACCTTGAGGCATAAATGAAAACATTAGGAAACTGATCACAACTCTTTGTCTCATCAGTTTGGCCATTAGTTAATGGTTTCAGTTTTCTATCATCTATATTTGCTAGATGCTGCTGCAGAGGCCTTTGCAAATGGAAAGTCTTTATCCTGTTGCCACCATCTCTGTACTGCTGGTCTCTTTGTAGAAAGCTGACTCTTCTAATTTTTTCCCTTTTGACAGCATTCAACACATTTGTGCTTCATGAACTTTGGTTCACAGATGGATTTTTAAAAATTGCTTAGCATGCACCATTACTTGAAGATGTGTGAAAAAGGTGAACATTTGCAGCAGCAGTGAGTTTTCCAACCCTCTGCCTCCCTCCCTTTTTACTGATGCTGAGGGCTTTTTTTGGAGGTGTAGCTACTTTGGATTGTCTTGTTTCTAAAGCAAGTTATTTTCTGCAGGTCTAGTGAGTCAACTCATTTGCATACACAGCAAGACTTATTTTATTTTTAACCTTTACTTTGATCTCTGTATGAAACTTTATCAGTGGGAAGCAGAGCAGAAGATCATCACGAGTTACCATCACTGGTCACAAGCCATGAAGGGTATGTGTAAAGATGGATAATCTCAAAATGCCAGATGCAGGGAAGGGCACCTTGATGCAGGTGTCATATGTGCTCCCCTTGGCATCTGGTGGGCCGCTGTGTGATACAGGAATCTGGACTAGATGGGCCTTTGGCTTGATCCAGTGGAATCTCTTCTTATGTTCTTATCTAGTGAAGAAGAACAGTCTGTGTATAGAAGTCATACAGCCCAACTAATGCATCTCATGTGAATATATGAGGCTGACTTATTCTGGTTCAGGCAGAGTGTGGGTCTTCTGTAGTTCAGGACTGGGACTATGACTCACAATAGTTTTTCAGGGTTTTTCAGAGGTTTTCCTGATCTGGAAATTCCAGGAACTGAACATGGGTTCTGATTAGGCCAGGCCGCAAATACCAGTGCACCTGAATCCTTGGAATGGGATGAGTGGGTCCCCTCTGGATGATGGCAGGTGTGGGCCCATCATCTTCTCTGAAGCTGCAGTTTCAATAGTGCATCTCATATGAATATGAGGAAAGGAAATGCCAGACAAGAAAAGCAAATGAATGCAAAAGGAAATGTGAGAGAAAACTTCTTTCTTCCTAGAATCTGTACAGAGAGAGATAGGCGGAGGAGGGGAAGATGAAAGGAAAGAGAAATATTGAAGTCAGAATGGTGAAGGGGCACAGCAGAAGCATCTCTACCTGTGGGCACCTAGGTTGTCCCATAATGGAGCTTTAAAAACTGATGTGTGTTCAGTGAATTCTGTTATTGGAAGATTATGAGCTCATCATTAGGGCTGTGGGT
Organism: Cryptoblepharus egeriae; assembly: GCA_030015325.1. NCBI lineage: Eukaryota > Metazoa > Chordata > Lepidosauria > Squamata > Scincidae > Cryptoblepharus > Cryptoblepharus egeriae. Next base: position 52,652,821 of record JAREYC010000007.1, on the reverse strand, counting down.
GGCGCAAGTGGCTAACACACTGTGCCTGTTAACCAGAAGGCCAGGGTTCGAGACCCGGATTGGCCCCACAAGACAGGGTGAGCTCCTGTCCTTAGCCCAGCTCTGCGATGCCAGCTGGATCCAATCATATCCTCCCTGCCTTTCCATTGGACTAATTCAGTGGCGTGGAGAGGGGGGATTTGCTGCTTGGGTGACAGCCTATCCTCCGTAACAATCCAACCCAGGCTTTCGTGCTTCGCATGCAGCGTATGCAGCGCCGAGCACGATACCATAGTCTTTCAAGACTGATGGAGGCCTGCATTATGTTCCTTGTTTAATGTTGAGTTTGATAGCTTCTGTACAAGTACCTAGGGCTGTAGTAGCTCAAAGGTTAAGACACTGTGCTTGTCAACAGCAGGCCAGGTTCGAGACCTGGGTGCTACAAGATGTAGTGAGCTTCCATTCCCTTGCCCAGCTACTGCCAACCTAGCAGTTCGAATGCATGTGAATGCAAGTAGATCACTAGCTACCATCTCAGTGGGAGGCCAAAAAAGTGGACACAGTGGCATAGCTAGGAGGGTGCAGGGGGTGCTGTTGCACCAGACTTTAGGGGGGCTACAAGCTGACGTTGACACTAGTGACTAAAATTGTGAAAAACAGGATATGTATGAAAGATAATACCATCATGTTATATAACGTTGGAAAGGAAATTGTATGCTGAATGCAATGAAACAAACTACTTTGTAATCTCTATATTATATCAAAAGTTATGGCCAATTAACCAGAAAATGAAAACACAAAAGCCTAATGAACAAAAGTGGATTTTCTTAACTTAAACTTTCCCATGTTACTAATCATTCTGCGAGCCAATGAAATGTAATTCTGATACTGTATGGAACTCATGAGTGTTAATATGAATTAGCATATATATTTAACATATGTAACGTAAGTACATATATGTAGCATAAGTACATATATCATATACAGTGCATATATCTTAATATAGTTCCCCTGATAACTGGGAATACAGGCACTTCTAAGTGGTGCTCCTCTTATATTTAACAGGGAAAGAATAACCATTCCTCTTTGCCCCAGCACAGTTTCCCTAACCAATAAGGGATACAATTTTCATTTTTTTACATAATTAAATTTGATTTTGTTGATTTAGAAGAGGAAATTCCAAGAATAATACACTAAGGTCTCTGGAAAAGAAGAATAGTAAGGTAAAAGAGTGATTGACTCTTGGAAAGTAACATAAAATATCTTTTTTGGTGATGTACAACAGTACATCAGTACAACAGCCTTCCAATCAGCACTCTATATCTCGTTTCAGATTTTATTGTTTTATAGGCAATTTAATCTTTCCAGCATAACCGATTTTATTGTTATGCTGGAAGATGAGTTTCTCTTTGAGCTCAGCGTGTACAAGAAGGCTGTACATGTTCCTAAGTGGTGGTGAGACCACCTCCATGATGGGCTTATTTCTGAAGTTATTGACCAACTGCCTTAAAGGATTAGATCCTTCTCAGTTATAAGGTACACAAAATTCTAATGGCAAATATTACATAGCAAATACCACAAGAATATCCTGTTGTATAACAGGATCCTTCGCAGATTCAAGCAATCTTTGGAAATTGCTCTGCATGTTTGCTTTTAGTTACTGGATGTATTTTGGTTTTCCCAGCCTAGTATGTGGACTATTATAAAAAAATAATAAACTGAAGTCTGCTTCATTGGCAAGAAGTGTTCAAAAAAGTGTAAGAGTCTATCTGTAATTCTAAGTATCTCTATTCAGAAGTAAGTCCCAATGTGATCAGTAGTACTTGCTCCCAGGAAAGTGCGATCAGGATTCCAGCAGAAGTAGTTGTTGAGATAACAGGTAAATGTTATGTACAGAATATAACAGTTTAATGTTAGGTACTGAAGAAGGGCATTAATGGCTCAGTGGTTAAGATGCTGTGCCTGTTGATCAGAAAGTCAGCAGTTCAAGACCCAAGTACTTCAGGACAGGGTGAGCTCCCATCCTTTGTCCAGGTCCTGCCAACCTAGCCATTTAAAACCACGTAAAATGCAAGTACTGTACATAAATAGGTACCACTTCGGGGGAAGGTAATGGCATTCTTTGTCTGCAGCACCTCAGCGACTAGTCATGATGGCCACATGACCGCAGAAGAGTCTTCGGACAATGCTGGCTCTACAGGCTTAGAAAAAGAGATGAGCACCATCTCTTCAGTCAGATACATCTAGCAGGGGAATCCTTTACTGAAGAAAATATGACCCTTTTTTCTTTCATCTCTTGTTTTAAACATTTCACAAAAAAATAATCAGATAATAGCATTCTGGATTGTAGCTACACTTATACTGCCCAATGCAGCATTCTTTGAAAATCAAACAAAAAATTAAATCATAAGGGAAAAAATCACAATGCACTTCTTAGCACTTGCTCAATCTCTGTCATGCTCTAAAAATCTCTTACAATGCTGAAGGCTTTTTTTTGCTATTAAGTGGAGTACAATAACACACTTTCAGCTAGGAAAGTTCTGACCCTAACAAGATCATATTTTAACTTTATAAACAAAAACTCTTAGTATGCTAGACTCCTGGATTCCATTCTCACAAGAGGAGACCCTTTCCCTAATATATCCCTAACATGGAAAAATCACAGCCAAAACCAATTGCTAACTGATTGCTAAACTGATGAATATAAATATGAATTGACTGAGGGCACAATCTAGGGTTAGGGCAGTGAGGAGTGCCTTAGCTGGGTTGCCCCAACTATTCTGAATCCAGAGCAGAAAGTTATGCAGGATCAAGAGAGTCAGGAAGCCTGGGCTGCCCTAACTGCTCCAGAGCATGCTCAGTAGGTACCAAGTCAGTGACACCTGGGAGGGCTTGCTCCTGAGGAGACCCCCTCAGATCACACTGAACAAGAAACAGCTGTGGTGCCTGCCTTATAAGAAAGCCCAGCAGTTCCTGACAACCAGTTACAACTGCAGTACCTCTAGTGGATGATGGATGCTTGGAGTGGCCTGCTGTATCCCCAGGTTAGTGGCTGCCGTAGTTGTGCCATATCCTGAAGTTGAGAGGCAGGGATTGCAGCTAGGCTGACCAAGAACTCAGATTTTAGGTCAACACTGCCATTCTTACTGGGATTATCATGGACCCCTCTGGGTCTACTCATTAGTATACCTCCTTTGAGGTATAACTCTGGTGGTATAACTCTGAGGAGCTGGAAGATGTAATTTCTGCCCTGGAAACAGGCTCTGGATACAGAGTAAATGCTCTGCCCCAGGCAGTGCTAAACATGCCCTCAACGTGCCTCTCCTGAACTGTCTAGGCTGGCACAGCTAGGGCAGCCCAGGTCCACCTGTCTTGGGGCAGCCTATGTTGCCTTAGGCTGCCCCGAGCCTTTTCCAGAATAACTGGGGTGGCCCATTTTGCAGTTGGAATAGATACGGTAACCCAAGTGCGCTTCTGGATTGTGTCCTGAGTCTGTCTTTCAAGTCAAGAAGATTGTACACTAGATATTATTTTAGTTTTTTTAGCATGAGGCAATGAATGCAATACAGTTGTAGCCTAATTATATGAATTTTATTTATATGCAATTTTGTCTCAAAGCAACTGAGGTTGGCTCTTTAAATTGAAAGATAAGCTTCCCTAAAAAGAGCAGTTAATGCCTTAAACAAGGCAGCCTGCTTAACATGGCAGTATGGTAGGCCATCAAGCTTATGTTAAAGGTTGTGAAATTTTAGTTTCGTTTCTGTTCTGTTCTTCCTTCCCGCAAGTGTGAAATGCTGTGATCTGAAACTGCTTGCAAATTGCTGCTCAGCTCCCTACAGGCAGTTAGAAGCCACTTCAAATGGAACTTGATTCATTGTTGTCTTATTATCATGGTAACTATTTGCCTTTGTGTAACGCAGATATACTGTAGTGAACCACAAAGGTTCCGGGTTCAACCTGTAGAGTTTCTCTTATACTTTGGAAGTAATTCTTGGTTAATTTTTGTCTTTAGATTGTTTGCCTGTGCTGCTTCCATGTGCCTATGTGAGACTGCATAGGTATGCATTGTTTTGCTACTATAAATCATAGCAATGGGAGCTTCTTTTGATATATATTGTAACAGAAGTGGTCTCTAGTGCAATAATGAAAAATCCATGGTATAACATTTTGTAAATTTTCTTGGACTTGTAAAAGTGAACACATATATGCAGTACAGTATATGGTACTAAGAATAAAAATGAAGTTAATGGCCTTATCCTTGTTAATCCCTGTATCCAGTTCCTTTAACCATGGGGGATAACAGAAACTCCTATAACATCCCCCACAGATGCAGGAGACAACTGTAGATCCTTAGAATACTTTGAGATTTCTTAAACATTCCAAAAAGAAAACATATAATTGGCTTGATACTGAAAGCTGCCCTCCAAGTTGCAGTTATTAAGTAGAAGTACTACTGCAGTTCAGTACAATGATTAAAATTGTAAGCTGGGAGGTTTCACAGTAGAAGCATCCCTAGGACAACAGAAAAGCAGCCTAGAGCAATTTCGGGGAAGTAAACACAACAGGAAATGTAGTAACACTTATACCCCTTTCCACCCCTTTCCAGAAATCATCAGTCCCTTACCCATCTTTTCACCTTCTCCACCATCTTATCTCCTTCAGCAGGTCTAAGAGGATTTGTTGGTGCTTGAAGAAGACTCCAGCCTTTTCCCCACCCCAGTGCCACACACCTCTGTATGCTATTGGAAAGGTGTTTACAACGGCTATAAGGCAGTTAGAAACTTGTGAAATTATTTGTTCATTCCAATACATTAAAAACAGTTAATTTAGTTTTTTCCTTCTTATGTCTGTGCAATGCCATTCAGATAGTTTGCCAGCTTTTTGTCTGTACAGAGGGCTGGCAAGTTACAATTTGTTGATGAACTAGAGTTTGAACCCTTCTTCCTGGGTTCTATAGACCAATAAGAAATATTTGTAGTTCGGTTAGTTAGCCTATTCTGAGCTAACAAAGCCCGTTTATTTCCTCCAGTATCAGAATCTTCCACCCATTAACTCGGCATAGAGTTTAATCATATCATTATTAAATCACAAACACTTATTATCAATTAACTTTAAGTAGTACTTAAAAACATACACTTACCTAATTATTTTTTAAAATGCCTGTTATACACTTTCCAAAAAAAAAAAAACACCCAAGAGGCAATATAAGGCATGCAGTTAGTACATAAAAATGCATTGACTTTATCAGAGTTATTTAAGAGCAGAAGCAATATATGCCTTGTCTTTCAACTGCCTCAAATATGAAAAGGAATGTGCGTGCAAGTTTCTATGTACAAATTTAACAAAGATATGCATCAAGCAGCTTCATCTGTCCTATGATGCTCATCCAAACCCCATTTTGCCTGGATTATGGTACAAGTGATAGCTTCCACAACAAGGGCCACTAGTTCTTGTCTTGAGCTAGTCCTAGGCCATGTCTCACATGCGCTCAACATGCCCCCACTGAGCTGCCTAGGCTAGCCTTGCTAGCCCAGCACAAATCCATTTGTCTTGTGCCAGCCTAAGTGAACTTAGGTCAGCCAAGGCCTTTTTTGGTTCAGCTAGGGTAGCCTGTCTGGCATTAGCCCAGCGCAGTGCCAGATAGGCTAGCCTAAGTGCTCTTCAAGATTGCAGCCTTAGCTAATGTTTTTTCTTAAACAGGACATAATTCCAGTTCATCTTACACCCCTTACCTTCATACAAGTATTCCAACAAAAAGGCTAAAAAGGCCTCTTCGATTCCAAAGATCTGCCACTGGACAATCTGGGGATATTTTTATTCTGCTGTGTCAGTAGGTCAGACACAACTGTTTTCTTTTCCAAAAATGCCCATTCCAGATATTTCTCTCTTAGTCAGACCTATTTGTTTTAGGAAAAGTACACCATTATTTTGGCCTACCAAACTATCAGCTGCCCAGACATGAACTAAATGTACAACAAAAGCATTCAAAGAATTCTCTCAAAAATTATTGCAAAAGAAACCATCAGCTTCCATCACCATTAAAGACTAAAAGCACATTTACCTACATATTTGTTGTTAAATATATAAAAAAGATAGGATAAGAATGAGACAAACAGTGCTGGGCAACACACCATTGCACCAGTATACTCAAAAGAATCAAGACTGGCAGTAGGGTAACTAGATGTCCTCTTTTTCCAGAACATGTTAACTCAGTGGTGAAGCTAATGATCACATAGCCTGGTGCAAAGCTCAAAATGTAGCCCCCGAAGTGATGTCACAACTGGAAGTGACGTCATCCCTGGGTATTTTTTTAAAAGAAAATTGGGGGAAAAACCTGCCTCCTCAGCAATTCACCATCATTTGCTCTGCTAGTGGCATAGCAAAGGCACCTATTTGCTAAGTGGCGTTGAAGAAGATTTTGTTCCCCCCCAACCCACTGGCTTAACCTACTATCCCAACAGGAACCTGCTGGAGATGTTCTAGGTCTAGGATAATGGTTCCCAACTATTTTTACACTGGAACCTCCTTTTTAGCTATGACAACCTGTTGAGACTCTGGAAATGATGATAGCATGCAGGAAGTAATGTCACTTATTGCATTTTGCTTAATGACATCATTGTGCTGGTAGGGACAAAGTGATGACATTACTCATGAAATTTATTGTTTTAAATAAATCACACATGAGGTCTTCAGCAACACTTGTCTGTATTCTGTGCTTAATAGCTGCTTGGAGACCATCAATGCCTTCAAATAAACAACTTGGTCATTTCTTACTGAAATATGTTCCTTTGCATACAGTGTGTGTGATGTTTCTGTACCTGTGTGTATCCTTTCTTACCTACCACCCTCACCTTCCTTCTAGGTGTGTGTAAATGTGACAAGCCCTACAATCCAGAGTAACTACGGGAGCACATAAGAGACTTTATGTGCACCCGTAGTTACTCCACCACCTGGTGAAAACCTATGGGAAATTTATATTGCAATCCAGAACAAATTGTTCTTACACTGGAGCAAGGACTCCCCGTAGTTACTCTGGATTGCGCCCTTAGGCTTGTGATCTGTTTGGGGATCAGTTTGGGGATAGTTTGAGGATCTGAGGATATTGAAATTCCCAAACCATTAACTTGGAAATAGATCCGTTGGAAGTCACCTGCTTTTCTTGTTTAAAGTTATTTAACTGTCATTGTAGGCACTATGCTAAGCAGCTATGCTTACATTTTTTTTGAAAAAAATTGTTTCCTCAAAGGGAGGTTGGTTGTTTTGCCGACAGCAGACTTGTGTTACTGCCAAAACTTGCTTATTTTACATTTAAAACACCTCAAGGTACTTTAAGCAAACACAATTCCCAGCTGCTGCATAAACTCACTCTCCTTGCTGCACAGGTTATCACAGAATTGGTGATGGTATTATAAATAACTTATTTCCCATGGGCAGTGCATTCCTTTCTCATTATTGTCTCAAACAGATTTTGCAGGCTTGAAAATGTTGTAGAAACCTGGTTGCCCAAAGCGCAGTGAGATGGGAAGAAACGGAGGGTGTGTATAGATAATGTTGGCTTTTGAATGTGCTCAGCATGGTCATTCACCTGCTATATTAAAATTTTTTCAGCCAGTGAAAAGCTACTTGCCTGCACACACTCTGATACATTCATTTTTAAACACTCACAGTAAATTGCAGTAATATTGGTTGAATGTTGACAACAATAGCAAACAATCTTCCACAGCGAGGAAATGGATTGATTACACATCAAGTTAGGAATCTGGAAAGAGTATCCACCTCTCTGCTCCAGCTATAATATTCTTCTGTGGTTAAGCAAAACTAGATTTTTGTCATCATCTGTCTTTTTGCCATAAGGCTGGCAAATTTGTCCTTTTTTGGAGCTTGCACATTTCAACTAGAGTTTTGCAAAGTGGGCTACATATTACCATTAATACTTGCAAAGGTGTAATGCACTTTTGGATTGTACTTGTCACGGATGTCATATTAAGAGTTCATTGGAACAGAATGGGGAATGTATCCTGATTGTTAAATGTGCACAACCAGCTCATGAAATATTGTACCTGAATTCATTTAACACCTACCTGACAGGGTTTGGCCACAAAGTGATAAGCCCTTTAGAGGCTACAGGCAAGTGACTATAAGTGACTTGATATCTTGGCCTATGGGGGCTACGGTAACATTAGAGCAGACTAGGAACTTTCAGTCCACAACATCAACAGTGGATTTAACAGTTGGACTGGGGTTGGACTGAAAACTCAGAAGTAGACTCTAGGAGTCAGGGATGCTAGGATTTGTTTGCAATCCTAACAAATTTAGGCTGATGCAGTCCTAACTCACCTGGCACATCTTCCGATTGAGGTATGGGAAGATTGGGATATGCCTATGCACTTACATAAACTCTACAGCAGTGGAGCAGAAATGCCTTATGGCACTTTTGGGACACTCCCCAGTCAGCACAGGACTTATGTCAGGGCTTATGCCAGTGTAAGTACAGGTTAGAATTCCATCCTGAGTGGTAGTCAATCTTTGAAATTGTAGTCACACACTGAAATTGTCAAGGCACACCATCAGTTGTTTTTACCATTGACAAGGCACACCAGGCTGTTCAAATCCCCCAATTTTCCTATTAATTAGTGACTTTCCCTAGACTCCCACAGCACACCTGAGGACTATCTGCGGCACGAGATAGCACGAGAGTGCCATGGAATACTGGTTGAAAATCACTGCTCTAGGGTTTCAGACACACATTTTTCTCTGTACTACCTATGGATGCCTGGTATTGTGCCAAGGATCTCATGTATGAAAACCATGTATTCTTCCACTGAGCAATACCCTTTCCATCCATCCATATTTCAGGGTGTTTTTTAAGATGTCTGTTCTATGTGTTCCTTTCAGCCATGCTGCCTCTTTCAACTTCCAGTCTACAGTATGTGCTTCCTTGACTCAGTGTTGTCAACACTGAGCTGGATAAACCAATGGTGTGACTGAATAAGGCAGCTTCCTGGGTTCCTTCACTGGGGTAGATGGGGGTACAATGAGGCAATGGAAGAAAGAGAGCTTAGGAAGTAGGCACAAAAAATGAGACATAGGGCAGCAATATGGATGAGAATGACGTAGCTCTAGAAAAGTAACATTGTTTGCTAGAAACCCATCTGGGAAGAGAGAAGTCAAGGTTATTTCAAAATCAGTATATGTAGGCTGAAAAGTGGGAAGGGAAAAGATGTGAGTGGGTTGATAAGCAAAATGAATGGAGAGAATCACATAGGAGAGATTTATGTGCTGGAAAGAGAAAGGGAGTTTGAGGGGCAGGTGAATTGACTTGTGTCCAGGAGGCAAAACAGGCAGTTTGGGTTGTGGATTATTTTCATATATTGATTGAACTAATTAAGCAAATGTTTATTTCAGGCCCCTGGTAATCATGTCAGCAGTGAGACTGACACAGTTTTTATAGTTCAAGGTCAATTGGAACGGAATTATATGTCTGCAGAATAAGCAAATGATTCTGTGTTAAATTTTCCAGCTTCTGGTGTTTGACCCAAATATTCCCTTCCCCCAGACTATAGAAGTCTGGGGACTAAGGAGAACAGACTTCTTTATATGTATGTCCAAATTTTCTTTATTTGAAAAAATTTATGCCCCACCTTTCCAACGCTGAAGGAAATGTCCAGGGCAGCTAGCAAAACTCTTCAATAAAAGTGCAGTGTATCACAACAGTAAGTAAAAAAAAAATCAATACTGAGCATTAAAACATTAATCTTAATATTGAAAGCCAAAATATTAATAATAAAGCAAAAGCCATTTCTGTCCAGAGTTGCATATAGACAGCAGGAACCAATGTGTACACCTGTGGATTAGGCAAAAATGCGTTAATACCCCTGGAGGGGAATTCCATAATTGTAGCACCACTACAGGGAAGGCTTGTTCCTTATCTGCTGTCCCTGTCACTTGGGATAGAGTGGACACTTGTAGGAGATCCCCCTAAGAAGAACTAAGACTCTGGAATGGAAGAAGGCAGTCTGCCAGATAGCCTGGACCCAAATCGTGAAGGGCCTTAAAATGGGAACTTGTCAACTTTGTTTGACAAACTGTAGATAGGAAGGTTGGCCAGAATGTTACTAGAACAATGTTCACATCGCAATTCAAGGTTACTTTGATAGGCTAGTTTTTAAAAGGAAGATAATTATTATAAGTGTATGGCTGTGAGAGAGTCTAAGAAGCAACGTGGGCAATTAAAATCTAGAGTGTGGCGAGTTGCATACCTGCATGAAAGCTCAGCTACTTTGTCCAAACTGAACTCACGACACATTTGTCTATCTTTCTGGTTACTAACTCAATATTAATTTGTCATTAATTGAGGAGAATACATCAGGCTCTTCTATGGATAACAGGGAAATAATGAATCCTTGACTTCAGGAATTCAAAATCCAGGAAAGTTTAGTCTGCACGCTATGGCAGGGTGCCACCATCTTTTCTAAACAGTCAGTATATACAGTTTAGTCTACTCTGCTTATAATTGAGAATTATAACTAGAATGTCTTGTAGGGCGCAATCCTAACCAGCTTTCCAGCACTAAGATATCTGTGCCAGTGGGCTTGTGTTGCTTCCTGTGGTTGGGGGGAGTCATGGAAGCCTTTTCAAGGAAACGCAGTGTTTGATCCCTTACCTGAGAGCTGGAAAACTCATTGGTCACACCCATTCCTGTGGTGATGTAGGGAGGCAAGCACATGTTTGGGCACTGGCCTCCTAACCCCAGGAATAGCGCTTAACTGAACTTTTATGACATCCCCTGGTCAGTTATGCCAGGGCTTAGGATGGCCTAACTGGAGGTTAGTTAGCTCAGAAGTAACTAACTCAGAAGTAAGTTCCATTGTGTTCAATAGGTCTTACTCCCCGGAAAGTGTGTTTAGGATTGTAGTCTTAGTCTACAATCCAGAGTAACCACGGGACTTTTTACACCGACATAGTTACAGTGGCATCTATGGGAAACCTATGGGAAATGCATAGAGCAATCCAGAGTAGTGGGCTGTGGGTAGCGCAAGCGGTTAAGACACTGTGCCTGTTAACCAGCAGGCCAGGGTTCGAGACCCAGGTCAGCCCCACAAGACAGGGTGAGCTCCTGTCCTTAGCCCAGCTCTGCGACACCAGTGGATCCAATTGTATTGGCTCTGCCTTTCCATTGGACTAATTCAGTGGCGTGGAGAGGGGGGATTTGCTGCTTGGGTAACAGCCTATCCTCCATAACAATCCAACCCAGGCTTTCGTGCTTCGCATGCAGTGTATGCAGCACCAAGCACGATACCATAATCTTTCAAGACTGACGGAGGCCTGCTTTTTTTAAAATCCAGAGTAAGTGCCTCTTACATCTTCCCGTAGTTACTCTGGATTGTAGGGTTAGTCTCAGAAATGACCCTGAATTTAAATGGCTGTTTTATTATTAAGAATATTTACAGATATACCACTTTTCAACAATTTTCACAAAGCAAATTGTTGATGAATGTGGTAAAAAAAAGTTCATAGCTCCAAATTAAAATGCCACTTTTCCCCATTTTCTCTCGTAATTGCCATGCTGTACAGTATATCAAGTATAAACCTAGTTTCAGCCTTTTGCCTGGCTAAATGTTCCTAAGAGCAACCCTTTCTTTACAGGTCTGCCTTCTGTGTATCCTGGAATGGCTGCAAATGTTATAAATTCCATTTCTGAATTCCTTTTCTAACGAAAGTGTAAGGCAGCGAACATGAATTTGGACAAACTTTGGAAGCTTGTGGAGGATAGGGAGGCCTGACAGTTTATGGGGTCACAAAGAGTCAGATATGTCTTAACAACCAAACAATGAAAGGTAGTATAGCAAATTTCTATAAGTACATATTATATGTTAGGTTTCAAGCACTCTCAGGAGCATAGACCCCTATTATTGGTAAATGGTTTTAGTAAATGATTCTGTGTCAACTTGGAGGTCAGTTTCAAGTGGGGTGCCCCAGGGCTCTTTTACTGGCAAGTGTAATGCATAGCTGCATAGCAGGTGCAAAATTTAATTTTACTGCACATAACAATGAGTTATATGACAACAATGAGTTATATGACATAACAATGAGTTATATGGGTTTATGTTATGATTTTTACCTAATTGCAGTAGGTAATAAAATTCATACAACAATGGGTTTATGTTACATTTTGCTTTACAGTATAGTCAACTGTTAAAATTGACCTATACTCATACTCAAAATACTGTATTTACTTGAATCTAACGTGCCATCAAATCTAAAGCACAGCCTGATTTTGGAGACTAAATTTGGCTGAAAAAAAATGAGTGTTAGATTCAGCTAAAGAGGGTATAATCTTATTTATTTAGATATCAATTTTTTGTCTAGTAAAGCAGGGTGGATCACAACAGATTAGCATTTTAAAAATTGAAGCGCAGTGTTAAAGGGTTTTGGAAGAAATGCTGTATAAACCAAACAGAAAATTTGTATTGGACATTTGTGAAAAGCTTGCAGCCAGACATCTCAAAACAGCACAATTTTTTTAAAAAAGAGATGTATATGAGTCATCCAAATAAAACAGTGTGAAACCAAATAGTTACTAAACATACTGAGCCAAGAGACTAGTGACCTCTGTGGATCAATATAGTTCAGTTTGCATTTCCTGCAGTGTTACATTCGTGAAAGTAAAAGCAAAGGCTTTCCTAGGCTTTTTCAGTACGTTTCTTGTGGAATAGAAACACTGTGACAACACTTTAGTTTTCCAGAAATTGGACGAAAGTGATAATTTATATGGGCATGGTTATTCTTCTATAACACCATTATACCTAAGTTTTAACGGGTGAGTACAGTGCCTCTTTATTTGCAGAATAAACTCGGACGTGATGACAGGTTGCTTGTGTCTCGTAAGTTTTAGTTAAAGCAAATCTTAATTTTCACTGTCTCTCAACACCATTTAAAAAGTCTTGGTTAAGTAGTAATCCTCTTTCTCTGTCAATTATTTCACTTGAACTATGATTTACTGTATGGTATCCACAATGGCTCTAGGTAATATTTTTAAATATACAATATATAGAAGATTTCCAGTGATTGATGTTTGTTTCTTGAATGCTGTAAAATTGGGTGTTGAAGGATTTGGCACAAAACTGCACCATGGATTTTTTTTCTTTATTTCAGGAGCCCGAAGAAGGAATTATCAAAATATAATGGACAGTCTGTTTCTTCAGGTGGTTATATTTATGTCTTATGCTGACACCTGAAGTATGATAAAACCTTACTTGTCCTAATAGCAGAGAATTCAGCTCTTTCTTCTGTTAAGATTCAATACATTTGCTAAAAGGTTTTACTTTTTAAAACTGTTTAATAGAATTTGTGAATCAGCAGAGAGATTAAATAGATTCAGTTCATATTTACTGCATGTCACCTGCTTATTTTTTACCAAATTTGGTTGTCTGTTGTGGTGTATTGTACACAACATGGTACCGCAGTCATTCCAATAGTCCTACATAAGAATGTTGTGCCTTTCTGTACACAGAAGTAAGTTTCACTGAGTTCTCTAGAGCTTGTTCCCCCAGTACATGTATATAGGTTCCTTTAATTCCTTTTCGTTGATTTCAGATATATGTGTCCTTTCTTCTCTCCCCCTGCTCCTGCTTGGAAACTGTATCATAATATTAGATAACTGTCTGGGAAAGTGGGCACTATTGGCCTCAAAAATTAGTGATCAGGAAGTTGGAATATACTCACTATTAGATTAAGTACCACGAATCTTTGAAAGCTGCTGTTCTTTGACATGGTTAGCAGCTTCAGATACATCCTCCTTAAACAAGATAATTTTTGTCACTTTAAATCATACAGGGTGAAATCCTATCCTCCAGTTAGGCTGGCCTGTGTCCTGGCATAAGTCCTGTGCTGACCTGTGGGAGTCACAAATGTGCCATAAGACACTTCTGCCCCACTCCTCGTGGGTTAGACCAGTGCACAGGCATATGCTGACCTCTCCACTCCATTTCAGGAAGATATGCCAGGTGAGTTATGCTGTCCTAAATTTGATTTTTGCCCTAAGGGCTCAGTCCTATCCCACTTCCTAGGACTGATGCTGCTGCATCAACAGAGTACATATTGCATTCTGTGGTAGTGGTGGGTGAGTCATGGAGGTTCTCTTAAAGTTCATGGAACATTTGTTCCTTTGCATTGTGGCTACATTGGCACTGGAAAGCTGGATAAGATTGAGTCTAAAAGGCACAATCCCAATCAATTTTGCAGCTCTGGGGTAGGGACAGTGCAACTCAAGGTAAGGGATCAAAGATTTTCTTACCTTCAGGAACCCTCCATGACTGCCACTCAATTGTAGGATGTAATACATATCTCACTGGGACAGCTATGCTAGTGTTATAAAGTTGGTTAGGATTGTGCATTGGTCTGCCTGGAAAAGAACTGCAGAGGCAAGTTTATCTTCTTCTAACTGTCCAAAAAAAGAAGAAACTTCTTCAGTGTTTGTCCTGTACGGTGATCAGGATCCGAGTTGTCCAGTCCATGCTTGGATGCAACCTTGATGAAACTGGCCAGAATGTCACAGACACCTGTCACTGGGTCATTACCTTCCCACCGAAATGGTATCTATGATCTACTTGCATTTGCATGCTATTGAACTGTTAGGTTGGCAGGAGCTGGGACATGTGGTGGGAACTCACTCCATTGTGCTGCACTTAGGTCTTGACCCACAACCTTCCTGACCTTCAAGTTGACAATTACAATGTCTTTAACTACTGAGCCCCTGCAACTCCTTTCCATTCCACACACACACAAAATCAAATCTATTTATTTACTAAGCTAACAAGATTAAAAAATTGTTTCTATGCCAATGAATGGCAAGTACTACATATCCCGTGTCTTCACTTGAGCGAGTGAAGTTCTCATATTCCAAAAGCCTTATGACTGCAATACAAATGCTCTGTCTCAGCCTTCTCTGGGTACAAAGATATAACTTCTGCACAATCACAGCTGTTCTGTCGCCTCCTGTCTGCCACCCTGTAATGTAATAGCATAATCTCCCCCCTTTCATTTTAATGCTGACAGGCCATTACAAATTTTGATTTACCCAAGCATGTTAACCATAACTGTGTTGTGCTCTGGGTGTCTGGGTATGATTTATTAGCAGATAGTAGCCTTTCAATTTACATAGTCACTTAGGCTTTTTGAATTACTGTCCCTTGGGAACCTGGGATCCTTCCCATTTTACCTGCTTTGCTAAGCTATAAGAAAAAACTCCACTTATGCAGAGACAGAAAATGCTTATATCACCGAAATAGACATTTAACACTTTGCAATACATATACCTGGTGACTTACAGATCATAAAGAAAGTAAAAGAGAGGTTATTGCTGCAGTCCTAAAGACACTTTGCTGGGAGTCAGGCCCGTTGAACACAATGGGTCTTCTGAGTAGACATGGTTAGGATTCTGCTCTGTGTCACAGTACTTAGCCATGGGCATATGTAAGCAGAATGCATTCTGTTGTTGTGATTCAAGCATACTGGATCATGCTTAGGCTTGTACCCGTTAAGCAAAATCCAGAATTCTGCAGGACTAAACTTGGTACAGAATATACTGTGCATTTCCTATTTAGAAAACATAGTCCTTGAATATGTTTTCTTTGCAATGCTTTTTCATAGATATTTTACATCTTTGGCCACTCTTTTTATAGCAGGAAGAATGCACTGCATATTTTTGTATGGCACGGCCATATCCACAGATCTCACTTATCTGTGTTTCACTTATCCACGGTTATCAATTATCTCACATATCCACGGTTTCACTTACTCAGAGACCCATGCTTCTTCCAGAGGTGAGGGAAGCTTTGCCTTCAACACTTCAGAGGGGATGGTGGGGGAAGGCATTCCCTCATCTGCAAATTCACATGTCCACTGGGGTTCCGGAACTGCTCAGCACATGTGGTGGACTGTGGAAGTGATACCTGGTAGGGCTTCTCTTCTTCCTCTTCTCTTGTTTGGGGAAAAATTGAGATTTTTGTTCTTGAGATTCTTTGAAGTGCATGTTGGTAGTGACACATTTTTGTACTCATAATACTAAAAGGCTGTTGGTTAAATTTGGGGATGGTTTGGAGTGGTAGATTGACTTGTGCCTCAGAGAGATGCCAGGTAGCAAAAGAACTAAGCAGTTACCAGGCCAAAGAACCCAAACAGATAACAGCTGGATATTCAGCAGCCCTTGAAGTTCTTCATTTAATTTTCACTGAATAATTATGAACACTGGATCCATCAAAGGAGCTAACATTTTGAGCCTCTTAAAAGAATTTTGTTTAGACTACATCTTCTGAGGGTATAACATGGGAATTGAAGCTCTCAAAAGGTCTGTTCCAATTTTATACTGATGGAATCTCTTTGGATAAGTGAATAATATATAAGACAAACAAAAAAGCAGGGAACTCAGGGATACACTGCAAGCACTGCAGATTTCACAGGCTCTTACAAGCAAAACATTTACTGAATACTAAATTTGTCTCACCCTCAGTGGCTTCATAATTACTTGTCAAATAGTTGTATCAATTTGAAATGGTCCATTGCTGTCCCCTTAGCATGCCATGTGAAAATATATGATGGCATTAAGCAGTGGTGTAGCTAATGATCACGTAGCCCGGTGCAAAGCTCAAAATGTTGCCCCAGAAGTGATGACATTACCAGGTTTTTTATTTTCTGGTTAATTGGCCATAACTTTTGATAAAACATAGAGATTCCAATGCAGTTTGTTTCTTTGCATTCAGCATAAAATTACCTTTCCAACAATATATAACATGATGGTATTATCATTCATTCATACCCCTCTTTCACAATTTTAGTCACTAGTGTCAAGCTCAGCTTGTAGCCCCCTAAAGCTTGCACCCCCTGCACCCTTCCTAGCTACGCCTCTGATGAGAACTATTTCCAAACAATCTAGTATATTAATGCATTTAGGGCGCAATCCTGAGTAACTACGGGGAGTCCTTGCTCTGGTGTAAGAACAATTTGCTCTGGATTGCAATATGAATTTCCCATAGGTTTTCACTGGGTGATGCAGTAACTATGGGTGCACATAAAGTCTCTTACGTGCTCCCGTAGTTACTCTGGATTGTAGGGTTAGTCATCTGTGACTTGTTTTCATTATTCATATTGTATAAGGCTGTAAACACTATAACAGCCTATCTAATTTTATGAGGTCCTAAACCAAAGCTTTCGTGCAAGAACAGAACTCTTCTGTGAAGAAGCTATCCCCCAGTCACACCATAAAATGAGAGTTGGAAGAGATAACAGAGAGTTGGAAATTGTATTGGATTTAGCAGAAATTGATGAACTTATGACTCAATTTAAGGAGAAGTCAGAAAAGATTTTCATAACTAACTAGCAAAAAGCATACCTGTGTTGCAGGTGTAACATTTTCCTCTATGCCTTCCCCCCACGGCGCAGAAACACCCCATGTGCCACTTCTCCCCATGCGCATCATTCCCCCATGCACATCATCCCCCATGCACATCATAACCCATGTGCAACTTCCCCTCATGCACAACTTTCCCACATGCGCATCATCCCCCCATGCGCAACTTTTCCCCATGTGCAACTTCCCCCATGTGCAACTTCCCCCATGTGCAACTTCCCCCATGCGCATCAACCCTCATGCGCAATTTTCCCCATGCGCAACTTTTCCTCATGCACATCATCCCCCACGCGCAACTTCCCCATGCGCATCAACCCCCATGCACAATTTTCCCCCATGCACAACTTCTCCATGCGCATTTTCCCCCAAGCACGTCATCCCGCCGTACGCATCATCCCCCATGTGCAACTTCCCCCATACGCATCATCCCCTTATGTGCAACTTCCCCTCATGTGCAACTTTCCCCCATGCGCATCATCTGCTGAAGCGCAACTTTTCCCCATGTGCAACTTCCCCATGCACATCATCCCCCATGTGCAACTTCCCCCATGCTTATCATTCCCCATGCACATCATTCCCCCATGCGCATCATTCCCCCATGCACAATGTTCCCCATGCGCAACTTTCCCCCATGCACAACTTCTCCCATGAGCAACGTCTCCCATGCACAACTTTCCTCCATGCGCAATTTTCCTCCATGCGCAACTTCCCCACATGCGCAGCATCCTCGCCAGTGCAACCTCTTCCTCTGAACAACATCCCGCAGTGCACCAGGCACTGAGCACCAAATTGGCTGGATGTTATTCAGTCTCCCATGTTAAGTATAGGACAGAAACACATTGCTCCCTTTTCAGCACCTGAAGGGTTAAATTTCTCCAGCTGGTTCTTGGTGGGTGTTCAGGTGACAGAAGGAACTCCCAGAATTCCATGCTTCAGGCCCAGCAGTTGGGGCAGAATGTTGCTGAGTCAGCAATTCTCAATCCAAAGTATAGGGAGGAAAACGCGTTGCGCCCCTTTTCACCCCCTTCCGGTTGGAATTTCCAAAAACCGGTTCTTAGTGCACCCCTCAGTCATGGAAGGAACACCCACCCCAAACTTTACACTTCTAGGCCCACCGGTTTT
Source organism: Cryptoblepharus egeriae (assembly GCA_030015325.1). Lineage (NCBI taxonomy): Eukaryota > Metazoa > Chordata > Lepidosauria > Squamata > Scincidae > Cryptoblepharus > Cryptoblepharus egeriae. The sequence goes on along the minus strand of JAREYC010000007.1, from coordinate 52,634,313 downwards.
GGCAGGATGGTGATGAGTCAGTGAGTAAGTCAGTCAGTCAGTGACTTTTCTCTTTTATATATATATAGATTTAGAAACCACTCATGGACTGGGAAATGCATGAAGGGTGTAGTGAAAGATGAGTAGATAATTGAGATAGAGTTAATTTTTTGTTGAGAATAAGATAAAGAATTGACAAAAATTGATAAAGAGACTAATTTAATAAATTATTTTAGAAACAAGAGACTAACAGCCCAATCCAGAGCAACTAATCTGTCCACATAAGAGCCCTTAGGTTGCCCTATCTAACACTAGGTTGGAGCAACTGCAAGATGCTCCAGCCCAGTTACTCTGAAGGAGGCTTAGGGCAGAGCAAGGCAACATAGGGTGCCCTAAGAGAGGTGGACCTGCTCTGCCCTCACTGGGGCAGCCTAAGCAGCTCAGGAGAGGCAAGTTGAGGGCATGTTTAGCATTGCCTAGGGCAGAGCAGTTACTCTGTATCCAAAGCCTGTTTCCAAGGCAGAAATGCCCTCTTCCAGCCCTCAGAGTTATACCACCTCAGGAGCAGGTATAGTAATGAGTAGACCCATAGGGGTCCATGATAAGGCCCGAGTAAGAATGGCAGTGCTGACCAAAAATCTGAGTTCTTGGCCAGCCTAGCTGCAACCCCTTCCTCTCAACCTCAGGATATGGAACAAACTACGGCTGCCCACAAACCTCAGGATACAGCAGGCCACTCCAAGAAGCCCCTTGTATTCACTGTAGAATGTACTGGCATCTCATCAGGGACTCCTTAGAAGGCAGGCACCCAGTGGCATCACCAGACTGGTGCCGCTGGTGTGGGCTGCATTGGGGATGCGCTCCGTATGGGGTGATGTGCCGGAGGAGTTTGATTGTCCTTTGGCAGGCCCCGGGCGTCAGCACCCCCATTCAGGCCTGCTCCAAGGCGGAGCAGCAGCCAGAAGCTGCCACTTGTCTGAGGAGCCGGCCTGAACGGCCATCTGAGATGCACTGCGCAGAAACACACTGAGCATGCCGAACAGCTTCAGAGGAGACTTCCTTAGAGCAGAGAAAGTCCGCGCCTCTGCACAGCCATTCGGCCTCACTCAGGAGGCGGAGCGGCAGCCGAATGGCTTCAGAAAGAGTACTGCACAGGCATCAACTCTGACGCCTGCACAGTCTCCCCCGAAGCCAAAAGGCTTCAGAAAAGTTCTGCGCAGGTGTCAGAGATGGTGCCTGCGCAGTACTCTTTCTGAAGCCAGTTGGCTTCAGAAACAACTGCGCAGGCGCCAACTTTGGTGACTGCGCAGTCCAGGTGGGGGGGGCGCATCCTAGGGATGACACACAGACTTCCGCACCAGGTGATGTGCAGTCATGTCACCACTGTAGGCACCACAGCTGTTCCTTGTTCAGTGTGATCTGAGGGGTGTCTCCTCAGGAGCAAGTCTTCCCCTTGTGTCAATTACTTAGCATGCTCTGGAGCAGTTAGGGCAGCCCAGGCTTCCTGACTCTCTGGATTCAGCATAACTTTCTGCTCTGGATACAGAATAGTTAGGAGAGTGCAGTTAGGTCAGAGCAGGCTGAATTTGCTCTGGATTGCAGCCTAAGATATATGATCACTAACATTTTAAGTGATTATTGATTAGTACTTTGCAATAGAACAAAGTAATTTAGATCTAGGACTTCACACTTGCTATATATCTTTCAAATTCTGTTTTTATTATTATTTTTTAGTGCTGTGCAGTACTGTATTATTGTATGGCTAAACTATTGTGGATTTTATTAATTTCAACTGTCTCAATAAATTAATAATTAAAAAGGAAATGATCTTGAGAAGTATTCTCACTAAGGCGGGCAACCTCTTACCTCCCAGCTAAGCTCTGCTTAGTATAGAGCTTGGCAACCTGGAAGTTTGGCAGTGACAGGATGACAATATTGCCAAGTGTCCAGGGACAGAGCTGCAGTGCCAAACAACCGCCAAAAATGTATGCACATTGGCATGGACCCTTGAGAGAATAATACTTTGAAGGTTGTCTAGTCAGTACGCTATCGTTTCCCAGGCAGATATCAGTCCAAATCTCTACTCAAAAACCTCTTCTCTCCCATGAAAGAGAGCCCACAACTCTGGTGAGCCCACAGTTTCAGTACTGGAAGCTTTTATAGAGAGGAAATTCTTCATGCCTATCCTAAATCTGTTTCCTGTGGTTGCAACTCCTTGGTTCTAGTCTTGCCTTCAGTATCCACAGAGAACAAGTTCTCACTTTTATTCGTGTCAGTTCTTCAAATATATGGAGACTGATACTGTATTTCCCTACAGACTTTTCACTGTTCCTCATAGGACTTTGTTTCTAGACCTCTGCATTGTCCTTTGCCCTTTTCTTTAACCTATTCCAGCTTGTTGATGTCCTCCTTTAAAATATGGCCTTTAAAATATGGCCCCAGAAATGGATACCCTATATCAGTGGTTTTCAAAGTGGGGGTTGGGACCCCCTTGTGGGCTGCGACTTCGGGTCCAGGGGGGTCGCGAGAGGAAGGGATCCACCATCTTGGAATCTAGCACTAGGCTTTCCTGGGAGTAAGTCTCATTGAACACAATGGGACTTCCAAGTAGATATGGAGGAGCATCCCGGCAGTTTTGACAGAGGGTTCTGGATTGATTTTTAAGTTTGAAAGAGGGTCCCAGGCTGAAATGTCTGAATACCACTGCCCTATATCAAGTGAGGACTGACTAGTGCAGAGTAGAATACAACTGTTACTTCTTATAATTTGGATTTTTATGTGAGGTATAGCTCAAGCCAAAAGTAATTAGAAGTGGGGCACAAATGTCACTCTCCTTGCTGACGAACTACCCTTCCCCATTCACAAATTTCTAGTCAAGTAAAGGGGAGAAGAGGGAAAAGGAAGCCCTTGTCCCTTCCTTTTGGGACAGCAGCAGAACTGTGGAGCAGCAGGATCGAGAAGTCATCAAGTGTCGCCTTCACAGTACATCTGCCAGAACTATCACTCTATCACTCTACAGTAGGCAATCATTCAGTTTTAGGTTGACATATGAGAGCCCAGTCAGATAAATGACAGCTCAGAAGTAAGTCCTTTTTAGTCAATGGAACTTACTCCTAGGTAAGTGTGGATAGGATTAGACTCTCAAGCTCAAGCAATCCTAAGCTCCAGTGAGGCCAGCATAAGACGCAATATAAGTCTTGTGCTGACCTGGGGATGACACAAAAGTGCTGTAACCCTACAATCCAGAGTAACTACGGGAGCACGTAAGAGACATTATGTGTACCCGTAGTTACTGCACCATCTAATGAAAACCTATGGGAAATTCATACTGCAATCCACAGTAAATTGTTCTTACACCGGAGCAAGGACTCCCCATAGTTACTCTGGATTGTGCCCTAAGTCACTTCTGCCCCACTCCTGGAAGTAGGGATGGGGTAAGGCATAGGCATAGGCTGACAGAACATAGGCATAGGCTGACCACCCCAATCATCAGGAGAAGTTATTCTGGCTGAGTTAAGCCACCTTAAATTGGTTAGGATTGCATCCTCACTTAGTTGGTTTGAATTTACTTCATTTTAAGTACTTTTAGTTTTTCACAAGGCCAAGGATGCCAATATGTACCTTGCAGCATATCTTTTTATTATGGTATCATTTTTTCCAAAGACCAAGAGTGAGGGCTGCTTTCAACTATTCCCAAATTATCTTCCAACTTGCTACCTGGCTTACAGCTGCTGGCATATCTGAACAGAAGCAGCATATCTTTGGCAAAAAATGTTTCCAATAATGGAAACAGTGATGCCATTATGCTTGCTGCAGATACTATCTCCATGCGACAATGATGCCACCATGCTTGCGGAAGAATACCTACCTCCATGTGAACTGCCTGTCTGCTGGTAAGGGACTGAACTTAGATTTAGAAAAAAGTACTAGAAGTTGATTTCATTATCTTGCAATTAATAACACATTTGTGTACATAACTAGTATCTCACTTATTTTTAAGGTGACTTTTGTTGTAAAGTGTTCATAATTGATTATTATTTGACTATTTGACCTGTCCAGTGCTCAACTCTACAGAGGCTGGCCAGGCAGAAGAAAGTAGAATGAAGAGTAGAATAAAGCTTAAACTTTCAGAACAAAGAGCTGAAACATTTACCACTTGGTTGTAATTTTAATTACCATAATTAACTGAATTGCTTGGACTTTAACAGCAATTGTCGGGAGGGAGGAATGTCTCCTGCCTGATGGGATGCTCAATGGTGCTGATTTTCAAATAAACCCTGGCCCTCAAGAATTGTTCAATCAGAGGTAATTATAAATTGTTGGGACTAGCCTTGGCAGTACCATAGGTTGTCAATGTCGAAATGACAGTACTGCAAAATGCTCATAATTACCATGGATTCTATAGGAAGAGAACAAAAAAGAAGTTGACTCACTTGTTAGGTCTGGCAGCTGGCTTTGTATATCTGCTTTCACTCTAATTTTGTGTGCCTGTTACTCATAACGATATGTGTTGGCTGTACAGCACATTATCTTGCAAAATGCTGTTATAACAAAGACCATAAAATAGACATGTGCTTTTAAATAATCCTTTAAAATGAAACAACCCCTGGCTTCCCAGGTGTTTCCTCAGAATGCTGAGGATCTAGTCTCTGGTTCTTTAGAAGGTGATAATAATTTTTTTCTTTTTAATATATAAACAAAAATGTGGTTTCATGTTTTGTTTTATGGTAGCTCACTGAATAATGGAAGAATTATTTAGGTTTTATTTTTTAAAATTGCCTTCTCAAACACCACCACAAAATTTTTACCTAGTGCCTTTCATACAATTTTTAACAGAACAGTTTGACAGTCATTACTTAGGATCCAAAATAATATAATTTTCATGCAAGACATAACAGATCCTGGTTTGTGACTGAGTTTAAAAACTTCTTGAATTTGAATGATGAGGAGCTGTGATAGCTCAGAACATTACAATTGTTATACATATGTATAACATCGCATCAAGTACAGATTCATAAAATTTTTCCTCTTCTTATGGGCTCCCATCATTTGCAGATGCCACTCTGCATTTTTTTATTTGAACACTAACATTAAGGTGTAGCATATTTAGCATTAACCAGGATTTACAAATCAGCCCAGTGTTGATTTCTGGTTTCAAACTATCCATGTCAAGTGCCAACATTCTCTCACACCTGAAATACTATTTGTTACGACCATATATCACAAAGTTTAAAATATCACAAATGTTGTTTGCTTCTTTTTGATATTTTTGTTGGTACTAACTGTATCCCACCTTGGCTTTTTAATTTTTCCCTACAGTTTTTAGTCTTAAGACATACCGTAATTTAGCTTAGTTGTTCATCACCAAGTATCCTCCAGTTATGTAGGATTGTTGATATTTGATTCCATTTATTAAAAACTAGCAGAATGAACCCGCTGTTGTGGGAGTAAAAATTCAAGAATGGGTCCTGGGCATGGCTGGGCAGTGGTGGGTATCAGGCAGTGGAACTGAATGGTGAGCACAGGTGGGCACTGGTACTACTGTGCAACAACAGGCACCAGGTACTAGAGGGTACCAGGGGGCAGTGGTGGGCAACATCAGGTACCAGTGGGTATCCCCTTCAAGCACTAGGCACCATTGAGCAGCACCGGGCACTAACGTGCAGCAGGCAGCAAACACCACCGGGTACCACTGGGCACAGGTGGGCACTGGGCATGCCTACCAGGCACTGGGCATGCCTACAGGCACTGTTGGGCACCACTGTACACCACTGGACAGAAGTCACCACTGGACACCACCTGGAACAGGGCACCAGATACCAGAAACCACAGGGCACCGCGCACCCCTACTGGGCACCAGGCACCAGTGGTAGTGAGTAGCAGATAATACTTGGCACCCCTGGGCATAATTACCAGGCACTGAGCACCAGCGAACAACACCAGGCAGCAGGCACCATCAAGCACCAATGGGCAACAAATCAGTTCTTAGTGGGTGTCTATATCACTGAAAGAATAAGCACCCCAAATTTCATGCTTCTAGGTCCAGAAGTTAAGGCAGGGTGTTGATCAGTTAGCAATTCTTCAGTGAAAACTATAGCAATGAAAATGTGTTGCACTCCTTTTCCGGTTTGAATTTTCCAATATTAGTTCTTAAAGGGGGCCTAAATCATGGAAGGAAAACTCTCCCCTAATTTCACACTTCTAGGTCTAGTGGTTTTGCTGGACATGAGTGAATGAGTGACTTTTCAATTTTATATATACAGTGATGCCTTGTAAGATGAATGTAATTCGTTCCAGAAGCATGTTTGTCTTACAAAGCGGATTTTCCTATAGTAAATAATGGAAGCTCAGATGATTGGTTCCACAACCCAAAATATTCATATAAAAATATTAACTGTATGTAAAAAATGATGACAAAACACTATACAGTGGCACCTCGCTTAACAAGCACGTCGCTTAACAAGTGTTTCACATGATAAGCAAAAATTTCCAAGAAATCTTGCTTCACATAACAAGTTCCGCTTCACTTAACAAGCAACTTGGGGGCAGTTGCCTGGAGGTGCCAGAGGCAGCTGCCCCTAACTGCCCCCAAATGCCCCCACCAACCTCCGTGAACCTACAGCAGCAGCCCAGGAAAGTGTCTTTGATTGCAGTCTCCTAATTATGTCTATTCAGAAATTAGCCCCATTATGTTAAATGGGGCTTACTCCCAGGAAAGTGTCTTTGATTACAGCCTCCTAACCATGTCTACCCAGAAGTAAGCCCCATTGTGTTAAAAGGGGCTTACTCCAGGAAAGTGTATTTAGGATTGCAGCCTAAGTAGACTTCATAGGATCATGCACATTGAAAGCATGTTTTGAATTCATTTCCAGTGTTTTGTCATTATTTTTAAATCCAGTTAATATTTTTATATGAATATATTTGAGGTTGTGGAACCAATCATCTGAGTTTCCATTATTTCCTATGGAAAAATCTGCTTCACTTAAAGAGCATGCCTCTGGAACAAATTAAGCTCTTTATATGAGGCACCACTGTAATTGAATTCAAAATGCTGTAATATAATACAGAATATAATTGCTGTAAAATTAATTTTTAAAAAGACTTTATTTACTGTACAGTAATACACTGTCCAGTAAAACAGAAAAGAAAACCTTTATGGCCAAGGATGACCAATTTTCACTAAAAGAGTCACTGGTATGTTTTTCAGCAACTTTAACAAGGAATTTATCTAATGACATTTGCTTTTGTCTCCTTTTGAGGATTTCATAGAAATGTGATATTGCAGTGCCATTAAACAGATTCATCACTCACACTGCTACAGCCTTATTTTGATGGTGATTTTCTACACAATTTTACACCATGTTTACAAATGTCCTTAATCTAAATGCTCCACTCTTTTGAAGAAGGTGTTTCAAAAAGCCTGAGTTACTAATTTTAAAAAGGGGGTTAAAAATCAATTTATAGGCTTCTGTTCTGTTCATCCAGCAGAATTTCATGTAGCATCTTTGGGAAGGAAATTAAGTGAATTAAGAGTTTTACTATTCTCTTTGGTAGCAAAATACTAATGATTTTGTAAAAATTGGGTACTTATATTGAAAATAGAAGCAAAATTAATGTATTAAGTCTTATTTTTGTCTTTCAAATAGACAAAAAATTAAAGAAAACTGAAGAAAACAGACACCAGGGGGTGGAGTAGTGGAACTACTGTTTTGGTTCCATATACAGTGGTGCCTCACATAAAGAGCTTAATTTGTTCCGGAGGCATGCTCTTTAAGTGAAATCCTCTTTAAGTGAAGCGTATTATCCCATAGGAAATCATGGAAACTCAGACGATTGGTTCCACAACCCCAAAAATATTCATATAAAAATATTAACTGGATGTAAAAATAATGACAAAACACTGGAACTGAATTCAAAACATGCATTCAATGTGCACGATCCTATGAAGTCTACTTAGGCTGCAATCCTAAAGACACTTTCCTGGGAGTAAGCCCCATTTAACATAATGGGTAACTTCTGGGTAGACATGTTTAGGAGGCTGCAATCAAAGACACTTTCCTGGGAGGCTTATCTGGGCTGCTGCTGCAGATTCAAGGTGGCCAGTGGGGGCACTTGGGGACAGTTAGGGGCAGCTGCCACTGGCACCCCCAGGCAACTGCCCCCAAGTTGGGGGTTGTTAGAGACAGCAACGCTGGCCGGCAACCCTTTTAAAGAGCCTCTGTGCAGAGCATCAGGGCTGCATAGAACGTGTGCCCATAGCGCGCTTGCTTGTTAAGTGAAGCAGAACTTGTTATGTGAAGCAAGATTTCTTGGAAATTTATACTTTTTTATGTGAAACGCTTGTTATGTGAGGTGCTTGTTATGAGAGGTACCACTGTACCTCTTTGCCTAGTTAGCAAAGGCAATGATGGGTTGTTTCAACATTTGAGCTTAAAACATAAATGCATCTTGGATTTTTTTGGTTTACCAGTTGCCACAGTTGAATACAGGTAGCTAGTTCTGACTGTTCCCAATCATGTGAGTTTTTCAGCTCTGCGAAGTTTAATTTTCTTGGTCGTGTTTACTTTGACTATTTATAGGAGGCTGAATAGCAGCTATTTTGCTTTAAATAGTGACAAGGCTTGTAGGTCTATATTAGGCTATAAAGCCAGGAGACAACATTGTGTGTACAAGTTGAGTAAAAGAGGGTATCAAGGTCAGTCAGCAGCTTTTTTTGTTGAAGAAAATTGCAAGTTGTGACACCGTTATCACCATACAGATATGTTAGGACATTAGGCTGTTTTAGGGCACTGTATACATAATATTAGAATATATTGCCCTGACATGTTATATAATGCTAATAATGCTAATAATAATAATAATAATAATAATAATAATAATAATAATACATGGATCAACTCTTAGTGTGCAGGGAGACTATTTGTCCTCTTTTTCCAGGACATGCCCTCTTTTATTAGCCTTGTGTCCTGGAAAAAAATTTGTCCATATTTTCCTTCTGAGCAGGCAGTATATAGCTTTCCAGGAATTAATAAATTCTATAGCATAAATTATATGTAACAGTTTTAAATTTAATAATAAGTAATATAGTTAGGCACCTGAAAGCAATATATATGAGTGTTTTTAGCTTTTATTTTGTCATGTCCTACCTTTTTATTGGGTGTCCTACATTTCAGGAATACCTTGTCCTCTTTTGTTATTAAAGCATATGGTCGTTAGTGTGCAATAGCATGTATACAGATTTCCACTACATTCTGAAAGAGCATAATTTTTATACATACCATAAAATTAAAAGCATTGTGCTGCTTCTAAATTCTTTATTTTCCTTTATATCGAGTCCCACCTGATACAATAATCCTACTAAACTGATTCTTGGCTGTGGGCAGAATGTGTTCCCTTCGAGAAGTATGCATAGGGCAAAGCAATATGTTTGAGAATTGTTCATGTCTAATTCAGAGATTGAGTGGGACAGACAGGCAGGCATGCTTAGGTTACACTTCAACAACTGATTATACAGTCTGATTCCTTTTGTTATAGAAAGACTTAGCACTACAACACAAAGCAACTGTTTGACCAAGACCTTGACAAATCCTGTTGAATTTCTTACAATGCACTTATTTGTGATTCTTAACTTTTTGTCATGTGATATCAATTTCTACAGCAATGCCAGAGCGAGAATAGATTCCCCCACAGATAACAATGGAGGATTGTACAAAGACTATTAATTGAACACCCTGAATTTTGTTTTGGTTGTGTTTGGGGAGGTTTCTTCTGTTTGTTGATCTCTTCAAGTAAAGTTCATTGTTTGCCGCTGGTGAATATGTTTTGTATCTAACAAGCTTCTGTGTGTTTCAGCGCCTGGGTGTTTCCTACAGTATCTCACCATACCTTGAGCTGCAATCCTACTCTCCACTTAGGCCGTCCTAAACCCCAGAATAAACCCTAAACCACAGAATAAGTCCTGCACACCCTAGGGGTGTCACAAAAATGCAGTAAGACACTTCTGCCCCACTGCTGGGGGGATGAGGCTGATGCACAGCCATACGCCAACCTTCCACATCATCATAGAAAGATAGGCCATGTGAGTTAGGTTGGCCTAAATTTCTTAGGATTTCACGCTTACTGCTTTCTGGGTATATCCAATGCTCAGATTAATGAAAGTTGAGTCCCCACTGTTCAGATGGGAGAAAATTAACCACATTAAAGCAATATACATGAGTGCTTTTAGCTTTTATTTTGTTGTGCCTGGCATTTTTCTTGGGTGTCCTACATTTTGGCGAGCATTGTCTTCTTGCAGTTACAACATCTGGTTCAGTGACACACTTTAATTGGGAGGGGGGAGGAAGTTGAGGAATTTGTCTATTGTGTTCAAAATTAAACTGGAAAGGGACCCTTTCTCTATCTTCTACAATTTAAAGTGTGCTTACTCTTCCTTTTGTAGCTGCTTAATCGACGGTGCATATTCTCATTTGGGATGTTCCAGACCCTTCGTACATAGTATGCCACTAAAAATTGCCTTTATCCTATAAGTACAAAATATGAACTTTATGAACAAAGCAGGAGGCTACGTGCAAGGATTAGTGCTGTCCAATTACTGGTAATTTTGTATAATGAAAGCATGCATGGGAGCAGAAAGAAGCCAGAATACATAAAGCAGGGGTTTTTTGGCGATGAATATATGGTCATGTATTTATTCAAAAATTTCTTTCTTCCCATGCAATTTTGAATCCATAATAAAAAAGTGTGTGCCGTCCTAAAATCCCCAACTGAATGGCTAAATAAACATTAATTTATTGAGCTCAGAATATAAAAGGAACCTTTTTATTCACTTCCCTGTAGAGGGCTGCCTGTACAGTTCATAAAATGCATGTATTTTTGCTGTCAGTGTGTGTCACTTCCTTGACTTTTCCACCCTGACATTCACACAAGGTTTATTTTTGAGGAAAATGAGAAAAATCCACCTAAGAGACGGGGCTCGCCACTTGGGATTTCAGTACAAAAGGTCAAGGATCAAATTGTTACCTTTTCACACACAGCTACTTAAATATCTTTATACTCAGTTACACTGCCTTTATGTGAAAAGAAACGAGGCTCTCAGAGTTTGCTTCTCCCTGCAGTGGCTTGATGTGTTGCTCAGTTGTGGCAGTTCAGAAGGATATGGGAACATTCTTCATGTACCGTAACCTAGGAGTTTCAAATGTACAGATTACAAACTGTGTTTGCTCCCAGTTCCCTTTACTGAGCAATTTATCCCCCACTTGACTCTTCAGTGTTACACCCAAAGGAATGAACCCATCCCCAGCTTTAATTCTCTGTGACTTTCCCTGTCCTTGCAGACTTGCCCCGCATTTCTAACTGAATATTTGTTAGCAGACTTTCTCATTTTACTCTCACCTGGAGGCTTCTACATGACAGCATAGCACTTCTCTACAGATTTTTTTATTCCCCTTTCCAGGTAATGGTTAGTCAGCTTGGTTTTTTTTTTTTTTTTTGCAGTTCAGCTTAGTCACCATCTTATGAGTCCTGTTCTTATTAGAGGTGCATCAACAATGTAATTCCAACTGGATCATAGCAAGTGAGTGGTACTATCCATGTTTACAAAAACAAAACATGGATAGTAACCAAATGCAACACTGCAGTCTGTCCTATGAGAACAATCTTAGTAGCTAAGGCTGCAAACTTAACTCTGACTTAGGCTAGCCTAAGCCCTGGCATAAGTCTTGTGCTGACCTGGAGGTGTCACAAAGGTGGCACAGAGACACTTCTGCATCACTCTGCAGGAGAGTTAGGCCAGTACACAAACATGCACTTGCCTCCTTACATCACTACAGGAATGGGAAGACCAAAGAGTTGTGCCGGCCTAGGTTAGGATTGCATCCTAAGACTACAAATTAGAACTCCCTGCCTTTGAATCTCTCTTCTGCTATAAACTAATTAAATGGTCTTAGAGCCCAGTCATATCCAACCTTCTAGCACTGATGCAGCAACGATGCAGCCCCAAATTGGCAAATATTCCCATATCTTGGTTAAACCTCTATGTCTGCCTGCCATCACCACAGAATGCAGTACATACCCCATTCGTATGGCAGCCCTGATACCAGAAAATTGGATAGTGTTTGGCCCTCACCCCTGCTTGTCTAGGCTTCCCAGCCATAATATGGAGATAATAATGCTTGCTTACTGTACAGGGTTGTTGCTATCTTGATGCAACTTACACCAGTTAAATATTTTGAACCTTAGAAGTGCCATGCAAATGGTGGTGGTTGTTAATTTTCATTTACTGAACATAGAGAGGAGGACTGCACCAAATGGTCTCACCACTGATTGTCACGTGTACCTGCAGAGCGTGCATGTGTGTACGTTATGCATGCATTCATTCTGCTCAAAGATTCAGCTGGGCACACAGAGGTCAAGGACAAGCTAAAAGGTCTAATCTCTCCCTCCTCCAAAGATTTATGGTAAACTGGAATATCTTCTATAATGACAGGTGCAATACTAAAAAATTTAGGCCAGCCTATCTTCCTGTGGTGGTGTGGGGAGTTTGGCATATCCCTGTGTATTGGCCTAACCCCTTAGGAGTGGGGAAGAAGTGTCATACTTTATTTTTGTGCCATCCTCAGGTGTCACAGAACTTCTGCTGGGGTTTAAACCAGCCTAGATGGAGGTTAGGATAGCAGCCAACAAGCTATAGTGGGGTCCTGTGACAGAGACAGCATGTTTCCTGTGGTTCATTAAATGCCACTGCAACATTTCTTCAGGAGGAATTATCCCCTGTCTTCCCCCTATCAACCTCTCTTCCCTCTACCAACCTTCACCCCTAACAACCCCTTACCTGCCTCCATGAAACAAGGGAAGGAGTGACCTGAACTATGCAAGACATTGTGCTGCAGAGTTTGCCAGGCCCCCTTTTCTCAGCTCAAATTAGAGTCTCCAAATTGTCAGTGACATTTCAGCTATCTTTTTCACATCTCTTTATAATGGAGCCCAACATGTCCTTTACTATAGATTCATATAATTACACAGATTAGCAGCAAGTGTATTGTGTTTTGCTTCAGCTGAGCTAAATAGAGTTTATATAAACAAATCAAAGTTCTCAGGATAAAAATGTTGACATCCTTCTGTACAAAGAGTTCTTTACTCAGCATGCCTTTGCTAAAGCTCTGTGTGTAGCGTTGCTTTTATAGCCTGTTTTTGATGGTGCTACCATTTGTTCAGCTCCCAACCATGAGAACAGTTTAAATTGCTGTCTCCTCTAGCAGCGAGAAAACATTCTTGGAATCTGATGCTTTCAGGAATAATTTGTGACTGTTAAGGAAACCAAGGTCAGAATCAAAGACCGGTTATTGAAACAGAACAAAACAGACTGGACTCATTTTAAACTTTAAATCATCTGGATAATTCCAGGGGGGGCATTTGAGGATAATTTTCCTCTTAGTAGAATACTAAGGAATTTTATTTGCCATTCTCTGGATTCTTACAATTGCCCTTTTCTTTAATATTCACCTCATATGACCTGTCTTGTTTTTAGAGAACTCACTTTTTGATGTCAGTAAGGAGATAGAAGTTTCTTGGTTTAGGAATAATATTCTTGACTGCGGATGGGCATTTTTATTGTTGGACACAATAACTCTCTTACTTTGGAGTTGCATTGCCCTTTCCCTAGAGCTGGAAAATTGGTTAGGATTGCACCCTATGTCTGCAAGGTGACAGCTCAAGACATTTACCCATAATTATCATAAATATAATAGATGCAGGAATTCTGTAAATTGGTTGGTTTGGAACTGTTAGCAAAGAGCACTTCAGGTATTGCTGTTGCTGCTTTTGTGGCACTTAGTGAAAAAGAATACAGGTCTCTGTTTGAGAGGCTCACAATCATTTTAGATGATTTTAGATGACAGAGCAGCCAACAAAAAGAGTGATGCTAGAGAAAATTGATTGATTGATTGATTGACTGATTGATTAATTAAAGCTGGTAATAAATTTTTAATTAATTATTACAAGCTTTCATCTATCAAAAAAACTGCTAATTTCCTTCAAGTCCTATTTCCTACTCAAAGCAATAGGGTGAGAGGTAGAATCCTTTTCAACAACTGGGATATCATTGATGGCTCTTACCTGACACTGTTTTGCCTGCTTTGGCACTTGGTGTGATAAACACAGTCACAACATAGGTAGTTTATCAGTCTTAAGATAGCATCACTCCATCTCCTTTTTGGTTGCTATTTCATTTCTTGCTTCCTGGTTGTTTGTGTATTTGTTTTTTGTTTTGAATGCCATGGAGCGTCAAGTCCCCAAGTGGAATACCACAGATTCTGAAGTCCTTCCAACTTCCTGGATGAATGTATTTATAATTTGCTTTCAGTGCTTGTTAAGTATTTGGCAAGCTCTGTTGGGGGCCTGATTCAGCATTCATTGTGCTCAGTGATTTCTGCTACATAGAAATCAATTGCTTAGAAGCTGATTTTCTTATAGAGCCAGTACAAATAACCACTTCAGACTAATCAGATCCAAAAAGCAACATGCACACTTTGAAACTGTATTTGCTTAAATTTTTATGATGTTTTTCACAAAAATACCAAATGTTTCTCCCTTATATATTATCCCTTTTAATACCGGATCCAAATACAGCAAATATTGATGCAATACTGAGTCTCTCCACTGCCCAAAAGCAGATTGCATCTGTTTTTCATTTTATTGACTTGTAATATATTAATAGATATTTGTTTTCTCCAGGAAAACTGAAGAGTTCAGAAGCAGATCTCCCAGAGTCAACATGAATACAGGTATGCAACATGTTTATAAAGTTTTTCCATAAAGCAGATGGTTCTGATTTAAGGCAGCAGTATTCTAAATAGGTCCACCTAAAATATTGAAAATGTGTATATGTGTACATGGATGTTATGTGTTTGTCTAGGGTCATGACTGTATGTTTAAATACATGCATTTATATATATGTTATATATGCATGTTTTATTTCAATATGCTTTCAGTATTTAGTGAAATGTACTGACGCAAGTGGTGGCACTACTGGTTAAGACACTGTGGCCTATATCCTAAAGTGAAATTGAGCCCCTTGCTCCAGAGCAGTTAAGATGACTTTCCATAAGATAACACTAGAGGTTTGATGTTGACGTAACTGCGTGGACTGGTAACAGCTATGGATTTTGCCCTGTGTCTGTTAACATGCAGACCAGGGTTCAAGACCCCGGTCCTACAAGACAGGGTGAGCTCCTGTCCTTGGGCCAGCTCCTGCCAATCTAGCAGTTCAAAAGCAAGTAAATGCAAGTAGATAAATAGGTACCACTTCGGTGGGAAATTAAAAACAGCATTCTGTGTGCTTTTGGCAGTCATGCTGGTCCCATGACCAAAGAAGTATCTTTGGACAATGCTGGCTCTAAAGGCATAGAAATGGGAATGAACACTGAACAAATGACAATGACAAATGGGAATGACAATGCTGAACCCTACAGCTGGTCACAATTAGCAATATTACCTGCGGGGGACACCTTAACTTTTTACCATTTAGGGAAAGTTCAGTACACATATGTAGCATACACAGGGGCATATTTTGGTTCTAAACTAACTTCTGTTGTTTATTCTGCTTAAAATTATTTTTAAACATTTAAAACATTTACCTATTTATATATATATTTAAGTGCTGTTTAAGCTGTTTAGTGCATATGATTTGCATTATTGCTTTTCAGACCACTATCTTGGAACAGTACCATGTGGTGGCCTGCAGTGATTGCATATCCCATTACAGTGACCATCTGCCCCCAGATGGAAGAGAAAGATATATCACTCACTCTGAGTGAGAAAGACAGACGCTTTCCCTCTGGATTGCAAAGGATAAGTCATAGGAAGGATCAATCTAACTTTACAGAGAAATCTATAGGGGATCCAGAAGCAGGAAAAAAAATGTCTCTCATCCTCTGCTTTGGGCAGCACAAGCAGGACTTGCACAGGAACAGGCTGGCTGGCTGGCACTCCAGTGCTGTATTTAGCACAAATTATAGAGGCTACTGCTATGCTATACTGGGGAGGGGAGGCTTCTCCCCTACTCCAGTTTAAGGCTGTTGCACTCTCAATAGGTCTACTCCTGTCCTTGGCCCCAGCTCCTGTCAACCTAGCAGTTTGAAAGCATGTAAATGCAAGTAGATAAATAGATACTACTTCGCTGGAAAGGTAAAAACAGCGTTCTGTGTGCCTTTGGCAGTCATGCTGGCCCCATGACCAAAGAAGTTCAAGCAGACCAGAGTGGTGATGCAGTGTTCCTATCTGCCATTCAAATGGCATCAGTATACAACACAATGTCATGTCCTGGCCCTACCCCTGCTCTCCACCCTCCCACTCTTGGCCTGCCCCCTTTCCACTCCAGAATGCGCCCTCCCATCTCCTCCCCACCCTCCCTGCGTTCCGCCCACCCTTCTCAACTGCACCCACCCTTCTGGCTCACTGTGGTGGCTCAGCTGAGCCATCACAGTGATCCTCTTTATCCAGCCCCATGCTGGTCCGCCAGTTTAACAGGCCCCAGTGGCCCCAAGTGCCTATATGGAGCCTTGGGATTGTTTCCTTTGAGACTTAAATCCCTGGTGTACAATAAAAATCTGACTCATCCTCTCCCTAGAATATTCTGCTTGTGCCAGAGGACTTGGAGAGTAGTAGAGCTCTTAGCAATCACAAATAATATCCAACTACAAAGACCAGCCAAAATGTTTATTACTAATGTTCTCTTCAACCTAAAATTACATAGCACACAAGGTTTTTACATAGGGCCCCCTTTTAATACCACAGACTGCAAATTGGATCTTGAGGGGATCCAGAATAGAATCCCATAGATATTAGGGTACACATGTGCTGCTTTTGAAGTTACAGTCAAATATTGAGCACAATTCACTAACATTATAAATTTTAAGGTCTAAATCTTCTGTTGTGAAACTACCATGTACTCGGTAATCTCAGAGCACAGAAGCAATTTCAGAAATACTAGAACACATGAAAAAGCCACATCAGTAATCTGGGGCTGAATGCAGGTGTGAGGGTTTCCACAAGATCCTGCCACTTTCCATCACAATTTCTGTAGTCCTACACTACTAGGAAAGTTTTAGATGAAGTCACCTGTAATAATTACAAGTTGTAAGAGAAGAGTCTTTAGAACCCATTTTTGTCTGCTTTATTCTCCAGTGGAAATGGATGACATTTATTTTGAATTGGATTATTCCAGATATACGTAATTATTCCAGTCTTGAAACTGTAGATGGCTTGGAGCCTAAGGGACAGCCTAAATTCACCCATTGGTAACAATAAGTTATGCAATCATACTCCTTCCTGCCCAAGATCTGACAACTCAATGCAGACCATAACATGCTAGCACACGCTATCCATATTGACTTTTGGCTAAGATCACCAGAGGGTAATGATTCCTCATTGGCTGTCTGATTCATAACACATTACAAAACCCACAAATATCAATAATTTCATTCTAAATGCGTTAAGTACATCCTAACCAGAGACTAGTGTAAGTATTATGATTCTGTATGGGATCCAGATTCTGTAAGAGATCCGGACTAATCAAGATAAATCAGCTTTCAGGTTTGGAATTTTGAATTAGTTTGCTAAGCAATTTTTGGGACTCTTCCATTTTGGGTTTGTATCTCTAATTTTTCTGTTTCCTTCCTGGAGCTCCGAATGCTGTTCCCACAGATCTTGGTTCTCCTAAGCCTTTGACCTTGATCTTTTTACCCTTATGTTCTACTTGTTTGCCATCTTTAAAATGCATTGAATGTATATTTGTGTTTCTAAAACTGGCAGCCAAGATGGCATAGTAAAAGTGCATGAGTTTAATCCAGCTAGGCTAAAAACAATAAAGTATTTTAAATATAATTTTAAAATACAGAAGGTCAAACTCATGTTTAACATAGTGTGTAGCTTGGCCCTGTTAATGAAAGAGACTGCCTGGGTTTCACTACCAAACAGGTGCTCTATTTGGGGGAACTTTTCTTTTGGAGGAAAGGAACATTTCTTCTCTTCCCCCACATAAATGAGCAGGCCCACAAAGAGACTACATATTTTTGCACCAGCTATTTTGCTGGTGCAGAAACAAATGCCCTCCATAGAGGTTCTGAATTGAGCTCCTTTGAACCTCCCTCCCTCCCTCGGGCATCCCTCCTGTCCACTCTCCCTGCTTTCCCCATCCCAAAATGCCTCTCCCCCTCCCCCATGTCCCCTCAGCTCTCTACAGTTTTGCAGTCTGCGTGAAGAAGGGCACGTCCCCAGCAGGAGAAGGGCACATCCCCAGCAGATGGGCACATGCCTCTCTGTGCTGTGCTACCTCTGGTGGTAGCCCAGTGATGGGGCTAACAGCCATGCCTTATATATTTGTGACATCCAGCTGCCATCATGGCCCCATGCAGAGCCCTCAAGATTGGGCTCTAAATTGACATAAATTGAAAAAAAATCCTGCTTAAACTAGATTATAGATCAAGTTGCTTGACTATCATGGTGTTTTCTTTGAAGACAACATTTCAGATAATTTCCATTGTGGCTGTATGCCTGTAGGCTTCCAAAATATCTTGGCAATATATAGACTCAATTATACTTTTTCTCCAAAGATGGGTAATGTGTGTAGGGGTCAGAGTTAATTTGCTAAAATAGTTCCTTTGTGTCCTCTCATAAATATTTTAGCCAAAAATGTGCAAGGACAATATGCTTGATAAATGAATCTAATTTAAAACAGATTAAAGGAGCCAACTGCTTTATAATAAATGAAAGCCATCAATACAAGACATGGAAAGGCTACGCAGAGTCTTGGGGGGCTGCAAAAAAATCTGAGATTTAACTTTGTTCTTGTTATGTCATCATGGTACAAAATTATTCAATTTAACTAATATATTTCTGTAGCCTTGTAATGATAAAAGCAAGTGCAGGCAACTCATAGAAATTTGTTTTAGGGAGCGTTTCATATATGCAATGTAGCATGGATCCTGTGGATTTATTTCTGCCACCATCACAGCTTCATATCCTATCATTGTCAGGAACCTTTTGTTCCATCAACTTTATGATAAAATTAAATTTTCCTACACTTCAGTACATGATAGTAGTTTCTTCAGTGAATGGTAAGAAAACATATTCTTAGTTCAAGGGAAATTTGAAAGTTGATTTTTTAAATCTCACAGTAAATACCATCAATCTACTCAAATTTAGATTAACATTTTATGCAAAGGAATGTACAGAAAGTATTGTCTCATTGGGAAAGCAGTTTGTATTATATTAATACATTGTTTATGTTAAGCAATGTAAAGTTGGTTCAAGATGTACTGGAATCATTTCTTCCAATGCTAATTGACTAATAATGCTTCCAAAATATTGAAGATCTCTTTTTAATAAGAAGTGTACGAGCTTTGCTTGCTTTTAAGTTCTTTGACTTTCCAAAAATCCAAACAGCTTTGAGTACATATTTAAGTAGGGTTTATAGTGTATAGGTACCCCATCATATTCATGGGGTTCTATTCCCTCCATGGAGATGGAATCTGTGGATTGGAGGAACCCCATGAAAACAGCAGTCCTTGGGTCCCCAACCCACATGCCCTTTACTGTGCCTGTGTAGTCATTTTAGAAGCACAGGTGTTTCTTGCTTTAACAAAGTATCTTCCTTGCTGAAGAATGCTACTGGAGGTAACCAGCCTGTGCGCCAGAGGTATACTAACTGAACATTAACCACATTATTAATTAGCAAAATTCCTTTAGTACAAATCCTGAGAATCAACAGCAATCTAACTTGCATGAAGTTGTGGCTATAGTTGCATATGTCACTTAACACCATGCAATAATATTGCATGTGCTTGCTGTCTGTCGTGGGCCTGTGTCTGTGTCATTTTGTGCTTTCAGATAGTGGTGGGTGTGCTCGAAAACGTGCTGCCATGTCTGTCAAATTGACTGCCGTGAAGAGAGTTCAGAGTTCTCCAAACCTATTGACCGCAGGTATAACTATAAATAACCATGGAGTGCCTCACTTGAATGCCATTGTGTTTCTCACTAGAATGTCATTAGGTTTTTAATTCCTTTCTTTTTATAACTGGACAACAGAAATTAGATTTCTGGAATTAAGGAATTTTGGCCCATTAGATTTCATATTTACCTGAGTTCTGCCGTAGAACCTTTCCAGCTGGAAAATGAAAATCTCAATAAATGTTTATGGTGCCTTAACGACAAGCTATCACGTCTTTCTCAAAGGTTTTTGACCATTTTGCTAAAATTAAAAGCATTTTTTATTATTTGCATTTTAATATACTGTACTTTAGGGGTGCGAGAAAAGAATGATAACCAAACATCACTGCCAAAACATCAGTTTGTAAAGAACTAATTGTGAGATAACTAAGATTTTGAAATCAGCATCTATTAACATGAACTGAACAAATGCTCCTGAGCATTTATTACAGGTCAAACCTTGCTATACACTGGTTATTTTTATACACGGATTTGACTCAACATGAATTGCAGTTTAAAAAAACTGCTTTTCTACTGTTGTAGAGAGACAGTCATGCAAGCAGTCTTTCAATTCTTCAGTCCCAGAATCAAACCCCTGCAGATATTGAGGCACTACCTTATTCCATTAGGTGCAATGGAGGCACAAGAAACATGAAAGTAGCACTTGTTGGAGCCCTAACTATGTAAAAGTAAGTAAAAGCATCCTTCCTCACCCCATGAGAACCTGGGGATCCTGTCACTGCCCTTGCCTATCCTTTGCAAAGACTTACTTAGTAGGTAAATCTCCCTAAAAGTTTGAGAACCACTGGATTTTTAGGTACAGTTAAGACCAAAAGTAAGACAAGCCTGTTCTGCACTTTTGTATTTACTTGCTCTGCAAAAACTAGTATAGAATATTAAGAAAAAAAGAAAGAAAAGAAGAAATAGCAATCTTTATCTAATAAAGGGGTTTCTAAACTTTTTGGCAGGAGGTCCACATCATCTCTCTGACATGGTGTTGGGGGCCAGCAAACAAATTTACATTTCAAATTTATATACATTTACATATAACAATGTATTGGAGTGGATTACAAGGCTTGTTCAAGGTCCAGATCGGGGGGTCTTGCGGGGCTCACCAAGGGCCACATCTGGCCAGGATTTGGAGACACCTATAATAAAGCAATGCTAGAATTAAAGCAATGCTATAGCTATCTCTAAGTATAGTTTTCAGAAAATGTAATTTTAATGGAGCCATAAGCATTGATTATCTGTACTGCAGTCTCAGTTTAGCAGAGGGAAAACATAATTCCAATTAATCTGTGCATGTATGCAATCTCTATTTTAAGCAGGCAGCATCATATGAAATTCACAAAGGATATATTCACCTGGAAAAAACCCATACTGTCTCAACTCTGACAATTCAGTTCCCTTAGAAAGACTGTTTCATAAAGTGGATCCTTCAAAATTATCTGCAAGGGACTTTAAAATGCTCTTGAACAATTAATTGGAGATTAACAATGGGGCAAAGTTTGAAATCAATTTCCATGGGAAAGGCACCTTGACAAGAGGCTCATAGACAGTCTCATAGACATCATAGACATCAACAGATATTGTGGCTCTTCTGCCTCTCTAGTTTCCCTCAAGCACATTTGGTGTGCAATTATATGCTTGTTTACTAAGAAATTTTTTTATGTGTCCAGTAGAGCTTATTGCCTCATGTGTTTAGGTTGCATCCTCAGTTAACTCCCTTTAGGCTGGAATAGATTTACGTTTATTGATGCTTCCTAATTTGGAATAATTCAGAAAACAAACCCACCAGGCAGCTAACTGTGGGCCAAATTCTGCTCCACTTTCTTACTGTTCCCCTACCCCGCAGCTGTGGGTCTCCTTGAGATTGCAGGAATGTATACGTGCATGTACTTTTCTTAAATATTTGCATTACACTTATAAGATGGACTAAACTTATCCTCAGGAGTGGCACAGGCTGCAGTGGTGCCAGAGTGGCTGTATCCAGTATGTATCCAGAGGCACTGTGAGATCTACCACTGTATCCAGAGGCACTGTGAGATCTATTCCCTTGGGAAAACTCTAAGCCATGCTATGGGGCTTCTCAAGGCTGTGCTGGCTTAAGAGCCTCTGTGTCAGGCTTGGTAGCCTGACATGGAGGATAGGATATGGTGGAGTAGAGTTCTGTCAGTCCAACACCCTTCTAGGCAGGTTCCATCCCCTGCCCCAGAATACCTTCCCCGCTACCAACGTAGGGTTGCCATAATTCTCTTCCACAAAACCAGGACAGGATCCTCTGTCCCATTTGCCAGTATGTGAACACAATCCCCAAAATCAGGATTGTCCCTGTTTTGGAGACATTTGGCAACCCTACACCAAGGTCTTCACCACAGCCTGGAGATCTTACCATTCTCTGACCTGCACTATCGTTCACTCCTACCTGGCTGTCACAGATATGCCTTTCAGCACAATTACAAATCCCACCAGCTGTAACAAGGGAGGCATAGGCTGCAATCCTAAGCGCCAGTTAGGCCAGCCTGCTGACCTGGGGGTGTCACAAAACTGCCCTGTGACACTTCTACACTGCTCTTGGGGCAGAGTTAGGAGAGTGCACAGACATTTGCTTGCCTCCCCTACATTACCATGGAAATGTGAAGACTGATAAAATGTGCTGGCCTAGGTTAGAATTGCACCCTTAATAACATTTATGCTGAACCTTTCCCCACCAGATGTCTTCTGCCTATGTACCTAATTCCTCTTCAGAAACTTTCATTAGGGATAGACGATTCTGGTTCCTGACAGCAGAGTTAAAATAGAAGTGTGCCCCTTGGCTGGCTTTATTCTATTCAGCCAACCAACTGATATTCTTAGTAATGCAGTAGATTACTGGCCATATGAATATTGCCAACCAGGCCATAACATAGACCACCTTGCAGTCTTAATACTTGAATAGTTTTTTTCTGTTTGCTTTTCCTGTTAGCTGGTGTGCACATGACTGCATCACCACTCCCCAGTCACCATTAGGAAAAGAGAATTGTTTTTGGAAACATGATGAATAAGCATTTCCCCTACATTTGTTTTCCCTCTGTGCTTCTGGTTCAGTCATGCTTTTTCCCCTCTTTCTGCTATAATTATCTAATCTGAACGCATCTTGAACTAAATTGCTAAACTGTAAAGTAACTACTGCTGTGAGAAGTAGCTAAACCATGATTCAGGACCAGTGGTTTTAAAAGGGTATTGTTATTGGAAGAAAAGCCCATCACAGATTACAAGCCTGTGTTACAAGGCTATATTCATCCCTATGGTTTTAAGAGGTAGCCCAAATTTGAACGCCAAGAAGGAATAGTGTGACAACAGGATGCAGGTACCTGTTATCCCAAATAATCCCTAGAGCATCTGGTAGGCCACTCTGAGATATAGGAAGATGGACAGGTGATTGGCCTGACCCACTCTGTGGGTCTAATCATTTATTATGATTAAATTAAGAAATAAATAAATATTAGTTTCTAGGCCACTAGTGCAAGATAGTGATTATTTGGTATTCCAATCTGAGAGCTCACTCAAAATTACTGCAAACTGTCTGTAGTTTCAGTCACCTGCTTAGGTTCTTAGTACTGTTGCTGGAATGCTCTTGTGTTAGACAGACTTAATGGTGTTTGTGGCATCTCTGGATTAAGGCTGAGCAGAGAGAGCAGGATTAATGAAGTCCAATCTTGTGCATGTTTACATAGAAATTAAATTCTTATGAGTCTGAGGCTTATGCAAGGTTAATGTGCTTAATATTGCAACTTGCAGGATTTTTGTCCTTGACAGCATTGCCTGTTATAGTATAGTATGTCCTCATTATCCTCAGGCTTGTTTCTTGAGTTTTGACCCACAATTGGTTGCAAATCTGCAGTGGCAGAACTCACCAAGAACCTCCCAGATGTGACCTGAGGCTCATTCGGGTCATATCCAGAAGGCTTTCTGAGGCCATGTTCTGGTTCTGTCTAGAGGTCCTGTTGGACTGTAGCTCATGGATTTAATTTTCTGTGGATTTTGGTATCCATGGGGTTCCAGGAATAGATCCCCATGGATACTGAGGCCCAACCTGCTGTAGTATTTACTTCAAAGCATAACAGCTCTTGGTGATAATAAAATTTATTTATTATCACAAATAAATTATGTAGTAAGAACACTATAAGAATGTCCTGCGCATTAACTTGATATTTTCTTTTTCTAGGTCTTGATTCGCCATCTTCAGATTCAGGTACATATGATTCTCTTTAAGAGTGAATATTAGCATTGCTTTTAAATAAAATAAAGAAGGCCAGCTTTTGCCCACCACTACTTTCCAATACAAACCTTACTAATTTTGAGACTTACCTAAAACTTTGCACTATGGATCCCTTCTTAGATATGTGTGTTGTTAAGCTTTATTTAATGGATAACATGCCTTTTTTGCTCCTGTCTTGATTAATAAATCTGGAATAACTCACCACAAAAGATGTTGCATTAGATACTAATTTTTGACAATAACAAAGATTAGGAAGTGTTCATGCTTTTTCATTTAAGAAGCTGCAGGGAAATACAGAATTTAACACTGGAAATACAGAGAATTTTAACACTGTTAACAATGGAGTTAACAGCTTTCCTGTTGGCTAAAGGTTGTAGCGAATTTCTCCCTGTTAAAATAAAACTCAACAGTAAAATAAAATATAGCTTAGCATCCAATCCAAATGTACCCCATCCAGCAGTGTGGTAATAACCTACATTTTTATGGTAGATTACAGTCAGTGGTGGGCTCCAGCAGGTTCGCACCTACTCTATAGAACCGGTTGTTAACAAGAGATAGTACATATAAAGTTTAAAAATAGCCATTTAAAAGTGGCTACCAGATGGGCATAGAACCGGTTGTTAATTTATTTGAATCCCATCACTGATTACAATCTTCTAAAATACTAACAGTTTCATAATTGGCATCATTAAAATCTATAATGTATACCCTGCCAGGGAAAAGATTCCACATGTTTTGGATAGTCCCCCTTTTTTACACCTAATTTTCCTTGTCCCCTAAAACACATTCATGCATGTATAATTTAGATTCTTCTTTATCTGATGATTCTACAACTGGTTTCCTGAAAGTAAGCCTCATGAACATAATAGAACTGAATAGAACTGCATAGGATTGTACTGCAAATCAGTATAGCTTTGTTGGCTACATCACCAAAACATTCACTGCTGTGATTTTCCCTTCTCTTAGAGTCATCTGGGATGGTTTCTTCTGCTGTGTTCACATGTTGCTTCCATGTGGGATCATCTACCTGATGCACACAGCAGGAGAAACAACCTAGCTAAAGCAGATTGAAGGCAGGAATTTACTTATCAGAAAATGTCCTTTAAATCCTGTCCTTTAAATGGCTTGGGCTGCAATCCTAATCTCCACTTAGGCTGGCATAAACCCTGTGCTGAATTGGGGTGTGACAAAAGTGTCATAAGGCACTTCTGTCCCACTCCTGGGGAGGTTAGGACAGTGCAGAGGCATCCACAAACATCCTCATACCATTGTGGGAGATGACTTAGGCCAGCCTAAACTGATTAGGATAGCACCCTTAGTGGTGTAGAGGAAACCCTCTCCATAGATAGGTGCAGTTGTTCTACTGGCATCTCCAGGAATTCCACTCTTGGAACCCCTATGGATGCCAAAAACTATGGATAAAGGAATCTGGAGTACTTGCCACCAGGAAGCCCAAGGAAGTCACATGAAGCATCTTCAAGCCTCAGAAGGCCCCTGGTAGGACTCAGAAACACACTTAACAAAATGGGACATGTATTTGTGATGAACCTCCCCAGGTCTCACAAATACCTACAGGTCACCCTTCCTAACATAAATTGGGATCTGGATTTGATCTGCAGACAAGAAGGAAGGAAATGTACTTCCAAATTAGAAGGAGCTACCATTTTTCTCCTGAAAAGTTTTTTA
The DNA here is from genome assembly GCA_030015325.1 of Cryptoblepharus egeriae. Taxonomy (NCBI): domain Eukaryota; kingdom Metazoa; phylum Chordata; class Lepidosauria; order Squamata; family Scincidae; genus Cryptoblepharus; species Cryptoblepharus egeriae. The sequence goes on along the minus strand of JAREYC010000007.1, from coordinate 52,608,404 downwards.
CCCTCCACCATGCCACTTTTTTCTGGACTGTTGATTAGAGGGATATTGTTACAATGAATAGTTGTGGCATCCTGCTATGGGTGTACACCTCTTTGTAAAGCACCATACAAAATAATAAAATACAAAAATAATTCCTCCCTGGGGCCTGTGTGGATCTGACAATGTACTAAGTGATTCTGATTTATTAAACGTTTTCATCACTGTTGTGCATTAGTTCCAATTTAGAGAGCATGATGTTAAAAGATTATGGTACAAGCTCATGTTAGTCCATGCAAACAACATTCTCCTGCAATTCCTGCCACTCCATGAATCCAACTATTCTTTCTGGGCACCCTGAGATATATAGATCTGCCATTTGTTGCTGGCTCATGTTATAATTTTTTATATTGATGCCAGTGCCTATATTCTGTAGAATAAAATCACTTATATAAATATTTTTTAAATTATTATATAATCAAAATAACTCTATCAGAAATAAATTTGCTTGGATTTCTTTTCATATAAAAGCTTGGAGATCATTTAACAGTGGGAGTAGAGAGACTCTGAATGGAGACACTAGCAGTTCCTCTCTTGCAGCAAAAGGCTTTCGGAGTGTCCGGCCAAATCTACAAGAAAAGAAATCTCCAGTTCAGGTAAAATGGCAGATCACACTTTGCAAATCAGTCTTTGACTTCATATGGAGTTATATAACATAGGTAGGGTCGTTCTCACTGAATTATGTTTTCTTCTTTTTCTTTCCTAACATTACTTGTTCCTGTTTGCTTTGATGTCATTTTGGCTATATGTCTGAATGTGTTTACTGCTTGGAATGCATGGTTGTTGGCGCACTTTGCACAAAATTCCTTTCAGAAAGCGAAGCCTAGTGCTATGATATGTTGATTAGATTTCAAACATGATGTTGTCAAACTTTTATTAAAGTATATTTTTGTTAGAAAAAATGTTAAGTTTTAGAATATATAATTTATTTGGCAGAAGTATGTCATATAATTATAACAAAAATTGAGGCGCTTGCTTTAGTTTGGAAACATTAATCCATTCTTTAAATATTTGTACCATTAATTTTGAACACTAGTGTTTTTATTACTGTAAGTCAGCACTAAGGTAACATACATTTATTTCCTCAGGATAGTCTTGTGCAGTGATTCCCAGACTATGCACTTCAGTCTTCTAGGTTGCCACTCTAAACTCACAGGGGCACTAGGGGATATTCCCAGCCTCCTTTTTCCCCCTACAATCCTGAGCAATGCCATCGTGGGCAGGCTGAGATCACAAAAGATCTTAGGGAAGTGTGGGTGGCTGTTTTGTCCTTCCATTGCATGGTGCCAACACAAAAGGGTGTCGTAAAGAAGCTTAGAAAGTAAAGCTTGAAAATGCTGGTATAATGTGATAGATTGTGTACTACAACTTGTGTATAACTAAAAATTATTTTTTCTATTCAGTTTTAAAATTGTTCTGTAGATCTAAAGGAAATGCAATGACTTGATATTATTAGGTCAGAACTGACCACATTCATAAAAATTAAAATTAAAGGTTCTGATCTGGACAATAGTAGTAAATTGAAGCCTGCAAAATACAGCCTATGAATTTGGTTGGATATGCACTAGTGTCTGATTTAAAGTGACATTTTTAAACAACATTTGCTTTCTTGCTAACCTTTTGCTTTCTCTTTTTTCTGTAAAATTATTATGTTGTGTGGATGCTTTTGGCAAATAAGGCACCTCCACTCCCCCCTAGGAAAGAAAGCTTTGGTAGAACTGGAATAACTGACCGCAACAAGAGTGAAATTAACTCCCAGTACATAACATCCAAACAGATTAAGAAATCTGCTCCTGAAGCAGCGTCCTGTACTAACAAGGAGTCTAGTCGGAGGACCATTCATGCTAAAAAGACCAGTACCACTGTGTCTTATGCACAAAAACTTGTCAAGCCACTGACCTCGGTTTCCAGCACAAAAACAATAGCTGGCATTAGAGCTTCCTTTCGTCAAGGCCACAAACAGCAATCTCAAAAACGGAGAGTCTCTGCCTTGAAATTAACTCGGGCACGAAATGCAGCTGGTAGTGCTTCTTGTCATACACAGAAACAGCCTATGGCTATTGAAGCATCAGTAATTCCCCCACAGAGGCCTGCCTCACCTGCCTGTCATCCTGACCCTGAGATACACAAAGCTGCTATCTCCATTCAGATTGCTCCCATCCCTGATAATAAAGCGGCGCCTGAGTGCCAACAACATCCACCTAGGCTTTCTCCAGACACTTCAAAGACGCCGCCAAACAATTTGCAACCAATGTCAACAGTTCCTTCCACACAGTCCGCAGAAGGCGATGTGGTATATCATGTTTTACTCTTTTATTTTAGATCTTTCCTGTGTCACCTAACCTCTTTCTCTTTAGTATTCTCACATGAATCTGACTAGTAGCTACAATTCCTGGGTAAAACTACCTGTGGTCATATTGAAAACAATGTCTTACTACGTAGTAGTTTTATTGGTTTTGACTTCTGTTTCTGGCCCACCTTTTTGCATGAGGAAAGGAACATGCAGCATTCATTTTGTTAAGAAAGCAGCTAATTACTTGAAGAATTGCAGAGTTATGCTTTGAAAGAAAGTTGCATCCCTGAATATCTGATGATGCACATTCCAAAAGCACTTCTTGGAGTTGCTCCATTTAAAAGAAATAGCTTAGAGCCACCCACAAACCAAATTTCTGTGCATACACTTGCGTTTTAGGTACCTCTGTGCTCCAAGGAGACCCCTGTGGCCAGGCTACCCTTCAGTGGTATTTAAATAAGTATGATGGTAGGCTTCCAAACAGAAACTGAAGATATTCTTCCTTCCCATTATGTTGTCATGCCAGCCTAAACACATCAATCTGTTTGGATTCCCGCCATCACTCTTTCATTTTCCTATGTATTAATGAAATAGAAAAGTACTGAGCTGAATCTTCCTGCCTTCATTTCTTGCCCACCCTTTAAAAATATTTGGTGTAATCTGTGTATATCTTGTGTTTGACAGTTTTATATAGCACCTTGGGCCATTCCCATTGAAAAGTGGGAAATGCAGAGTTACTTCATTGTAAGCCTGTGAATTGCTAGGAATCAGGTGTTAAGGCTTCCACTGAAGATGTAATTCACACTTCATCTGAAAGTGTTGTGGTGACCATTTTATTCCCAAATATGAGACAGCCTCAGTGTGCTCCTAAATAGGCCCTTATGTACATCACTGAGATAATGCTAGACTAGCCAAGAATACTTGGCTGAAAAGCAAAATAATTTACAAAAGCACTGATTTTGTGGCCATTTTTAAACTATGATTACTATATTGGATTTGTATTGCACCTTTTGGTCTATGAAGCCCTTTACCAATTTTATTATCCCATTTAATTCTGGTGTGATCTTACTTCTCTTGAGCTTTTCATGTATCCTCAGGAAACGATGCATGTATCGTTTCACATGTACATGTGACCACAAAGGTTCATTCCCACAGTAATTCTGTGGATGCATTCTTGGAAGTATCAGGGAACTCAGTAGGATTGAATTCTTAGTAGAAATGGACAGTATTATGCTGTCGAGATGACCTTTTACTCTGCAGAATGGTTTCTTAATGAAGTTTGAAGGCAAATGACAAAATTTAAAAAAAAAATTTTTTTTAAAGAAAAGCATTCCTTTAAAAAAAAATCAGACTCCAAAGGGATAAAATTAGATGACACATTAAGGGAGTATTAATAAGAACGTTATTACTTTCTTCTTGGGGTAATGACTCAAAAGATGCCACTGCTAAATTGAGATTGAATAGGGAACAGGCTGTTTAATGTTTACAAGTCAAGAATTTAATTGTCTCTTTGAGTTGCTTTCACAGGTACTGTTATTTCTGAGTTGCTGGGCACAATCCTAACCAATTTAGGTGCCACAGCTCACCTGCTCCCCATTCTATCGTAGCATTGGGAGGCCTGCACATGTCTGTGCACTGGTCTAACCCCCCCTCCCTAAAGGAATGGAGCAGAAGCTTTAGGACAGCACAGAACTTGTGCCTGGACATATGGTGGCCTAAATGGGGGTTAGGATTGCAGCCCTAATGATATTTTTTTGCGATGGCCAGTAACTTAGAATTGCACTTTTAGTTAAAATTTCATTTTGTAAAATGCATTGGGATGTATGACAAAGAAGATCAGATACAGTAGAAGATAACTTAACACATAGATTTGAGTCACAGTGGTGGAGAGAGAGATGAGAGAGATGCAGTGTGATTTGGGGAAAACGTGTGGTTTTGTTCCCAAGGAACATTTGGTACACAAAGAATGATTTTCTTTAGGCTTGCTACAACTGAGAACCATTGGTGAAGTTTCTTAGATATATAGCATCTATATGTAAAGTATTGATCTGGTTTTCTGGACTATCTAATAGCAAGATTTAAGTTGTAATCCTAACCAATTTAGACACTGAGGTAAGGCAATACAGCCCCTAGATAAGGGAACAAACATTCCCTTACCTTGAGGGTACTTCCAGGTCTGCTACCCAACTGCAGGATATGGCATATGCCCCACTTTCACAGTTATTTGGTGCAGGAAATCTGGTTAAGACTTACCCTACAATCCAGAGTAACTACGGGAGCACGTAAGAGACTTTACGTGTACCCGTAGTTACTACATCACCTAGTGAAAACCTATGGGAAATTCACATTGCAATCCAGAACAAATTGTTCTTACACTGGAGCAAGGACTCCCCGTAGTTATTCTGGATTGCGCCCATAGGCAAATATTGAGGGTGGTTAAAAGATGAGCAGACATTGAGGGAAGTTAAAGGTATCAATAGGGTACAACTGAAGAGTTAAATTTATTTGCCCCTTTTGCCTGTGTTCTACTTTTTTAAAAAAGGGCAAAGATGACATATCAGGTTGTTAAAAGTAAGAATCAAGTTTGTCTCCAACTTTGAATTTTGAGAGAAATTTGAAGGTATTTAAATTAGATTATAAAGATAATTGTGTTCATGTTTTTAGAGGGCGGGGGGTGTGTGTGTAGATGAAGCTGAAAAGAGGCAGTACAGGAAGCTTCTGTGCAATTTGATAATGAGAGTCTGTAATTCTTCCAGCACAAACAGGATGAAGATGGCAAGTGAATATGCATATGGTACATATGCATATGTTTATGGTGGGTTGGCTGCCCACGTATATGGCTAAGCGGATATGAGGTGCAGTTAGGGAAAAACATGCTGTGCACATCATGTATACGTATAGTTAGGGCATTTTTTGTGGGAGTGCTCACCAGTACCGGGACTGGGACTGGCAGGTGGAAAAAGCTACCAGCACCTTGTTCCACCTGCCCCCCTTGCAGTTAATTAATAATTAGTCATTTGGGAATAACTAGCTATGCCACTGTGGTGAGTGCTGGCAGCTTTTTTCCCAGGAAAAAAGCACTGGCTGTGGTTGAGATAATGTGTATAATTCATTTTACTGTAGATTCTTAAGTCTGTCTTGTACTTTTGAAGCAAGGACTGGAACTGTTTGGGAAGCAAGATTCTGTTCTCTTTTGAGTAAAGGTGGAGATTGCACAGTTAATTAAGTACGAAAGTTTTCACCAGAAAATCCATATTGTGACATAATGTATGAGAAGGAAGATTTTGCAGATTCATTATTAAATGTCAAACATTCCACAATGAAGCTAGTTAAGAATATTAGACCATATGCTATTGCCCCCTAAATGGCATTCTTCAGGAAAAAAACAGCTCCCATGTGACTACATACAGTTGCCATCTATAACTAACACGGAGATTTTCTTAGAACATAAAGGTACAATCTGTGTACATGAATTATTAAATTGTGAAAATGAATCTAGATACAGTCATTCACATGGAAACAGGTACAAAAGGCTTTTGTACCTATTGCCCTTTGAATGCGAAAATGTGAACAGTCCTATGTCACCTAATGTTGCATGAAAGTTGATAGTCCTACATTTTCAGATGCTAATTTTAAGGTAGGGCTGGGGAAACTATAGCATACTTAAAGAGACCTTGCTTCAAAACATACTTTGTTGCAACTATTGTTGCTGCTTTTGTTATAGTTCAAAAGGCACAACTGCAAAAAAAAACACACAAAAAACGAACAATGTGTTCTCAATCCCCAGCTAATCCATAACTTGAAAACTTTAAAGGCAGTTACATAACCTTTGAACAGCTAAATTTGAAATTGTTGTGCATGATTCTTGACATTTTAAGATAAGAGGTATTTTTACCCATCCTGTGTGTTTGCTAAAATTGGATTTTGTGTGCTTTCTTGTTCTTTCTGTTAATTAACAAAAAAATCAGTTCACTTTTCATCTTAGATTCTTAATTGTGTCTTGTTTGTTTGAAGCAAGTCCAGCAATTTAGTGTCACTATCTATCTTTCGCCCATTTATGAGCTTTATTGTAAAAATTGGAAACCATTGCCAACAAAGCCTATCATTTTACAAGTCTCTACATAGCGGTATGTAATGTTAATTGACCATAAATGTCTCAGTGCAGGAATAGAAGAATGGAACTTGCCCTACAATCCAGAGTAACTACGGGAGCACATAAGAGACATTACGTACACCCGTAGTTATTGCACCTCCTAGTGAAAACCTATGGGAAATTCATATTGCAATCCAGAGCAAATTTTCCTCACACTGGAGCAAGGACTCCCCGTAGTTACTCTGGATTGCGCCCATAATTTAAACTCACTATCTAGCTATACAACACTTATCTCAGTGTGTGCATTTACATTTTTGACATATTTCTATATAGTATTCATATTTCACAAATAGCTGTCTGAGGCTGCAATCCAAACCCCCAGTTAGGCCAGCATAAATCCTAGCACAAGTCCTGTGATGGCCTGTGAATGCAAACAACAACCTCCTGCAATTCCATGAATCCAAATATGTTTTCTGGGCACCCTGAGATATATCTACCCTGAATAGATCTCCCATTTGTTGCTGGCTCATGTTATAATTTTTTATATTGATGCCAGTGCCTATATTCTGCCACTCCATGAATGGAATGCCATAAGGCACTCTCACAAAAGTGCCATAAGGCACTCTCCACCACTTCTGGGGCAGTTGGGTCATTGCAGAGACATGTGCCAGCCTCCCCACACCACCACAGAAACAGGGAGATGGGTGAGTTTTGCTGGCCTAAATTGTTTAGGATTGCAACCTAAGATGTCTTTTTTATATAGAAAAATTAAAGTAAGGTAATTGCATTACAGATTTGCTTTCTTGCATAGTGATCATTCCTTTCAAATTGGTAAAATTTTATTCAGTACAATCTAGAAAATCACATTTATAAACTATTTCAGATCATCTGATCTTGTGAGAGAGCACTCAGAGGAACTTTCATAGAAGCTAAAATGATCTTAGCACTTTTTAAAGTGGGAGGAAAGAATTTAGCGTGGAGAAAATACTTTTCACATTTCATATAACCTTATTTTATCAATGGCTATGATACAAATTCTGCTTTGTCACATATAGAAGATAGCAAAATTGTTTAACAGCTTCTATGCAATGCCACTAATACAGTGCTTCTTAAACTGTGGTATACATCCTATCAGTGCAGTCAATTACTTATAATTAACGATCAGAGAGGAACAGTCTGGAGGGTTTGGCTAGAGCAAATAATAACAAATACTATTTCAGGGCTCAGCTCCTTTCTCAGTACAGCTTACATACAGCAAAATGGTACAATGATGCATTTTTAAGAAGCTGGTAGGCATTCCTAGTTTTGTATATACTCTATCACTCAGGTGTTCAAGTTACAAGTCAACTTGTAACTGGTCTGCTCCTGAATTAAATTCTAATTTAAAAACCTTTCATTGATATCATGCCATTTAGCAGCCATATAATTTATTTGTATTAAAAACTTATTTCAGAAGCATTAGAAAATGTGTCTTTCTAAAAAAGCAGCGCAAAATTATAGCAATATTTTCACAAGTTCAAGAAATTTACTGGTACTCTCTTCTTATCTCATCAAATAAACAATTAGTAGGTTGAACTATAACTCTCCACTATGCACCATTACCAGCACTGCTGCCATTGACACATCTTTCTGTCTATGAGGGTTTCACAGTGATTATTATACTTCTTGTTCAAAACTTGATTTATTTTGTGAGATACTATGTAAGTTTTATAAGATAGTGTGTCTGCAATTATTGATCTATTTTGTCATCAGTGTTGACGGTTACTGGGGAAAATTGTTTCAGGTGCAACTGTAGAATGGATCATACTCCATATGATGGGGAATCATGAGATCCACAAAAGGTTTTTGTTAATTTGCAGATTTATTGCATTTAGCTCTTTCGATTTCTTAATAACGTTGGGCATAGAATTCCATGCCATCCATATATATTGCCCATTTACAGTCCAATGGATTACTCAGAACTATAAGTTCAAGGCTGCAATCCTTTCCACACTTACCTGGAAGTAAGCTCCATTGATAATAATGAAACTTACTTCTGAGTAAACATGTATAGGATTGGGCTCAAGTGCCATTATCTTTCATTGTTTACAGAAGACTAGCATAAGCAATGACTTGTTTGTGTTCTTCAAGAGTAGATTTCCTTGCATAAAAGTACCCTGTGGCTGTTGGTACCACGATGGATTTTACAAATCTTAATTTGTTAGTTTTTATTTTGTTATATTTATGATAATTGTCACAAAACATATAAACACAGTAGCAGTTTGATTCAAGTTGATTTGAAAATCCAAAGTAGAGCACAATCCTAACAATGTCTACTCCTAAGTTAGTCCCATTGTGTTCCATGGGTCTTTTTCCCACGAAAGTATCTTTAGGATTGCAGCAATAGAGCCTTTTCTATCTATCCTGTCTGTTTCAGTCCCACTGTAGCAACTAGCTATCACTTAAACATGTTACTTATTTCTTTTTTTCTTCTTTTTGTTAAAGCAGGAGCAATTGCATTATAACTTTGTCCTGCATTATCCTGCATCATGATTATTTTGCATGGTGATTTCAGTTTCTGGCTATAACCATGTCCATTTTTCTAGCTGCCCATCAGCAAGTTTGCTATTTGGGTAACATTACTTGGTGTCCAGTCAATTATCAATTGAAAAAAATTCCATTTAGCTGAGGGTGATTCACCCAACTGTGTTTATCAAGGTTAACACAGATGTGAAATTGCTGTCATGGATATTGAAGTAAGGAGAAGTAAGCTTAATAAGTGAAACTTAACTTTCCAACTTATGTGAATTTTTTCCAAAATTTTAAAGCTCTGACATTTGGGAGGAGTTACCTGGTGGTAGAGAATTTTGGTACTTCAGGATCAAAATGTGATTCAATTTGTTTATCTGGAAGTGATCAGAGAAGCTAGAGTTCTAGGATTAAATTAGAACAAAATAGTTTGGATCATAAGCTTATTCAGCATGTATGTAAATTATTATTATTTTAATTCATATGTAACCACAAAAGCAAATTCATTTTGTATTAGCAGTCTTTTTTAAAAGCAGTCTGAGGTCAGATTTGACAATCTCTCTAAAGCAGCCCAGCCTAGCTATGTGCTTAAGTGTGTTGCAAGAGCTTAAAAAGATATTTACAGATGGTAGATTAGAAAAGCATTTCAGTCACTCATGAAAGTCTTCTAGATTTGAAAATATTTTTAGAAGTCTAGTGTTTTTCTTTTGCTTGCTGTATACTGTAGATAGCTACACAGATAGCTAGGCACAGATACTGGCTGCAATCCTAAGGACACTTTCCTGGGAGTAAGACCCATTGAACCCAATGGGGCTTACTTTTGAAGGACCTGCTTAGGATTGTGCTAACTAAATGTTAAGACTTGGTCACAAAAAGATACACTCTGGTGTGAGAGTCTCTATGGACAAGGGGAGTTGCTATTATATGTACATTGCTATTATATGTACAATGGCAGTTGATATTAAATGACAAGGGCAGTTGTTATTACATGTTCAATATATAAATGACTGTCAATGAGAAATCCCAGAGAAAGGTTTCTTATTAGAAGCATAGCTTGTATTGAGACAGCATGATATGCTAAATATAAAATCATTATTTTATCAAAATTTATACTTCTGATAAAAATCATATACAGTGGTGCCTCACATAACAAGTTTAATTCGTTCCAGAAGCATGCTTGTTATGTGAAACGCTATGTTATGTGAAGCAGATTTTCCCATAGGAAATAATGGAAACTCGGACGATTGGTTCCACAACCCAAAAAATATTCATATAAAATATTAACTGGATGTAAAAATGATGACAAAATACTGGAATTGAATTCAGAACATGCATTCAATGTGCATGGTTATATGACATCTACTTAGGCTGCAATCCTAAAGACACTTTCCTGGGAGTAAGACCCATTAAACCACAAGGGGACTTACTTCTCGAGTAGACATGGTTAGGAGGCTGCAATCAAAGACACTTTCTTCTGTAATCCAAGACACTTTCAAAATGTCTCCCCACTTTCTCCTTCTCTTCATCCTGAGCCTCTCTCCTCCCTTGCTCCCTTCTGGCTAGCCCTGAGCTGCTTCCCTCTTCTCCACTGCTGTTCTCTCTCTGCCCAGTGGACGTCCGGCCGCAGGTGGAACAGTGCGTAAGTGTTGCTTTCACTATGGGCAGGCACGCTAGGCAGCCCTGGCACTTTTTAAAAGTACTGCTGGCCAGCACGTCTGCCCCAACTGCCAACGAGTGTGCTTGTTAAGTGAAGCAACGCTTGTTATGTGAGGCAGAATCCTAGATAAATTTTTGCTTGTTATGTGGATCACTTGTTAGCATGTTATGTGGACCACTTGTTTGCAAGGTACCACTGTAGATGCTATTTATCTGCTGAATTGAATCAGGCCCAAAGTAGGTCCCTTGGGGGACCATAGTGGCAAAAAAACACAACTTCCCGCAGGAAAATGAAAGTGACTTTCTCACCATATTATATAAGCCCTGCAGGGGCTTCCCTTCCTCAGAATGCCTTATATGGCAAAAGACATCACTTTCCTTAAAAAAAATAGTATTTTTCACCTCTCCAGGCAATTCTGAAGCCTGGAGAGGCAGTATGTGACATGGAATGCCTTTCTGGGCTCCAGAAAGTCTATTGGAGGGGAAAGGAGAGCAGCTCCAGGAGAGAGCTTTGGAGGGAGAAAATGGCCAAAAATTGTAGGTTTTGTTTCTGTGCAAAATTTATGTCTCAGCAGGGGGTCCAAGAATGGATCCACCATGGACACCAAGTCTCCACCTGTATATTCCACAGGTTCTATAGCTGTATATTCCACAGCTTCTCATCTTCTGAGAAGTGGAATCACTAATGTCATAATCATTAGCGCTTTTCCTCTGATATATTGATGATAGATGCCAATGTTTGCTCCAGACAGGCAGCAATAAATAACTGCTCGAGTTCATTCTGCAGCAGTTGCTGTGTAGACAATTTCTAAGAAAGCTTGAATTTGGAGACAAAAAGAAAAATTAGTACAGAAGAGCCATTTTCTTTGCTGGTTCTTTGTATAATCCCATTATGTTTATAACAGCAAATCTTTGCGTCTCCACACAGTTCGGGGGTCTTGTATTTTTTCTTTTGTTTTAAATTTAAACTGTGATAGTTCCAGCTGTGGTTCTTTGGTTGTAAACAACGGACAACTCCCTAGGACTTTTCATTCCACACTTGCTTTCTTTTCTCACACTTTTCTAGATCTGATTTGCAAAATACTTTTTAGTACTAAATAGGGTACATTTAGAAAGTAGGTACAATTGCCAAATATTGCTATGATGAAGCAAAAGTCCAGGCTTTGTGCCATTTAGAGATGGCTGAACTTGCCAGAGTTCGCCTCAAAAATAGAGTTAGCTTTTCTAAGTGTTGTCCATACATAACTGCTTGGCCTGTAAGAAGCTCAGTCTATTTACTATGATGGTGATGAGGGAGCACTGAAGATTCAATTTATTTTTCCATATAAGCAGATGCTATTTAGAGATTAAAAAGAAGGGGAGAACCCTTAATATTCCTTAAAGATAAAAGCAGTTTAATGAAACTTATTTTCCACAAAACTTCAAACAATTCAAACCCTTGGAAACCAACTTAAAAATTTATTCCAACACACTGTAGTTTCTGGCGTTGCTTCCATTAATACTTGATAAATTGTTACTGTGTTTTCTTTTGTAATACAGTTTATTTCCTAATCTACTTGACTGTGTACTTCCTAAGTCTACTAGAATTTTTTTCCTTATCCTCCCGCACACAACAAAAGGATAAGGAAAAGGCTTCTTTAAATAAAAAAATTTAGTAACATTTTCTTAATTTTTTGTTTGTTTTCTGTTTTCTCAAAACTCAGCTTGGAAACCAGAAAGTCACTGCCAATGTGATGGAGGTAAATGCTTCACAGGCACACAGACAAACTTCAACTGAAGCTTCACCACTGCCTCCTTCACCTCCTCCTACCATGGTATCGATTAACAGACCCAGTTTCTCACTCGACAGTGGCACCCACGCAACATCATTTGTTTTGCCAACACGTGATGATTTTTGGCCTTCACGCTTCTATAGAACCCTGGCCCTCTCACGGTTTTCATATACATACCCTTTCCTAGCTTCTGACAATATAATCCACAGGACTGAAACTGACTCTGCCATGAGCGAGTACTCCTCTCGCACTGTGAGCGAGTCCTCCACTGCCATTCTAGATGAGCTACAGAGCTGTAACTATGATACTACTGACCGTTCTGAAACGCCTTCCCCAACTTTGAGCCAGATGTCTGCTGTGTCAGATGGCACCACCCTAACCACAACTGCTGCCAGATCTCATGTAATTATCCTTCCTCATTCCTCCTCCATTTTGTTCTACTGGGCTGCCAAAGTGGAAAAGAACTAATCCTTGTCTTTCACCCAGTTTAGTTAATGAGCATGCTCATCACTCTTTCCTCAGGTTGTGTAAGATTGGGGATATTTCTGGGGAGAAAAGAAGAATTTCCTGTGTATAGCAAAATGTAGGTGATATTTGCTGTAGGTAATATCCACTTGCTATAGAGGTGTGGTTCTTCCTTCTCCAGGTAGGATGGTAGTTTCCCCACTTGGTTGGCTTTAAAGCTAAGGGATACATCTAGATTCCTTCCCTTCTGCTGAATCAACAGAAGTGTTTGCATTTGGAATATAAAGCACTGCCATTTCTTAATGCCTCATTTAAAGTAATAATTAGGGACAGATCTAGTGGCATGTCAGAAAAGGAACCTTGTTGAAAGCAAAGCAGGATTATGCTTGACAGATGCCTGGAATGTTCAGGATCCCATATATACATCTATATGTTCTAACATAGATATAAATGCAATAAGAAATTAAATGGCATAGTTCCAGCAAAGGAATGTGATGTGATTTCTAGGAAGAGTCAAACAAGCCTAAGGTTATTATGTTCCTAGAGAACCAGCTTCCTTAATTCCTTAATCAGTTTGCAAGCAGGTAGACATGTATGTGATGTAGGGAATTGGATGGAGGGAACAGAAAGAAAGTGCTACCTCTTCTTCTCAACATCTTTTCATCTCAGGTGAAACATATGAATTTCTTTTAGTCCAAAATGCGTAATTTGTCAGTAATATACATACATCTTAGAAGAGATGCAAAAGTATTTATATGCTTGTTGTGGTAGAACAGGAAGAACATGGTGCACGTTCATGCTCATTTTACTATACTCTCTACTTACTAGCCTTTTGTAGAAATGACTATAAGGTACTTTGCAGACACTCACAGATGCTCTTATATATTTGAGATTGCTTCATATGTTTTAGGGTCGTATTTTAACCTTGCAGCAAACATCAAGGTATTTTCTTGGAAAGCTTGGCTCAGATTAAGTCCTAAATGAACCCTGTAATTCTTGACTATGGCTATTCGCTGAGCTAATTAAAGTGTTATATGGAATATAAGTAGTACTGCTGAAAATGTTGGGTAAATGATGAGACAACAGGAGTATTCATGCAGAATGTTGAGAAGTTGCAAATTTGTCAGACCTCCCAATGAATCTATGAGATGCAGATGTGCTTCGGAGTTGAATTGTAATTGATGCATACAGCATTTAACACAACTTTATTTTCCATTACCAGTGATCACTGACTGCATGAACCTGCTTCTAATTTAGTCCTTTCTCTCTAATTGTTGCCCTATTAAGCACTTTTGTCTTACAGGAATGAAAGTATGAATAATCTTACATTCATATCCTACAACATGCATTATTTCTTTTTCAGGAATTCTCTTTTTAAGTAAGTCAGGGGAAGTAACTAAGAATAAATACATAAAACTTGCATATGCGAGTATATAAAAAAGTCAGTAGTCCAGGAAATAACGCGCGCGCACACACACACACACACACACAGCATATTTATCAGATATGGTTCCCTGTTGTACTTAAGGAGACTTCCTTCCAAGTAAATTCAATCTAGGATTTAAAAAGTTGGGTAGCTTCTGACATGCTGGAAACCTTCCTTTCCATACTTATATATCCAGTTGCATCAACATTCCTTAGAAGTAAAGCAGGTGGTTGTTACAAACTTAACGTTTCTTCAGTTTCTCCCATTAGTTGTTATGACAGATTATGTGCTCAGATTTTCAAAACAGCAGCATGTTGAATGACTGAAAAGCTGGCATTGTGCAGAATGAATAAATCAAGCCATGTCTAAAATATTAGCATCAGCTTAATTTTTCAAAAGAGAAAGGCAGAAAATAAAATCTTGTAGATTTAGTGTTAATTTAGCCATGGAGATTCATATTTTATTTTTTTATTTTTTTTAAACTATAAACATGACCATTACCTATGGCTTGCTACTTTCTTTCAAGGTGATTCTGCCCTCCCTCTGCTCTCTTGTCATCTTTGTGTTCACGTTCATAGCTTGTGGAACAGGTGAGAGTAATATATGATCTGCAAGAAAGGTTGGGAAAGCATATTCTACTCCCATTTTCATTTTATCCTACCTACACTCAAGAGACAGACTTTTTGATGCTTTTCAATGACTCTAACATGTTGTATTTGATAGGAGGTTGGGGGGGAGAGAAAGGGATTAGATGGCGAAAACCTCATCTTGCAACTTTTTGTTGCAAAGATTTTTAACCTGTCCCATAGTTCTCCCCTGCAGGGTCCATATATGTATGTCAGGGGGTCTGAAACTGCAAAAAAAACTTTGTCAATATGCATTCTTCTGGGCAAATGATTTGTTTATTACATCTGATTTTTAGAGGGGTCAATGGCACCAAAAAGTTTAAGAACTACAATGTTTGTTACCAAGATTCTATACTTTCTCCACACTATTTTAGATAGTTGGATTTAAAAAACTGTATGGAAAGTTAATAGGTTATGGTTTTTGCTTTTTCTTTCTCAGGCTCAGATAACAGTGAATGGGAGCTCTAGCTCAGCTGCCAGCCCAATGAGTCACTTTCAAAGGCCTTTCTCCCCTTCCTTGGCATACTCCCCACCGGCTTCACTCAATTCAAGCACTGTTGTTCTGCAGCACAGCAGAGCAATTGGTGAGTTTCTTATACAGAATTTACACTAAATATAAAAATGTAACAATTTGGAGAATTCTTGTGTGTGTGGGAAAGGGTTATAAAAATAAATAATAAATCCAAATTTATTATAAGCTTCTATGCACTGTGTACTGATAAAAGCAGATGTTGTTTGCTATATTTAGCAAATAATAGTGATAGAAAATAACAGCTTAGTGAAGAAAGTACTGCTCACAGAGGCATCTTCAGAAATATCTGATATGCAAAAAGATAGCAGTTTGTATTGCTATATTGTGTTGAAGTGCTTCTCCTCAATGACAGCCTTTAATGAGATGTACTGTAATACTTAGAACACTGATATAGTGTATTCTGGCAAGGTAGGAAATACTTTCCCAGGCAAATGACACTTATTGTTCTATGGGGAAGCTGCTGTTCTATGCTGCCATCTCCCATGAACTGCTAGCCATATCTGCCCAGAAATCCAGGTGCATTGATTGAAAAGAGGCTTTCCTATAGAATTGTAAGATCTCTTCATGCAGGACAGGTTTAAGCCAGGGCACCAGATCTGGTCCGCAGGGGCAGAATCTGGAGAGCCCAGATTAGGCCAATTTCCTGGTCTGTATTGGTAAAAGGAAGCCAAAGGTGGCAACTTTGTTAAATCTTTTCCCTTTGACTTGTAGTCAGAAGGTTACCATGTTGTAAATTACCCATTACTGAACTAATTTTTAAGATAATGTTTAACATTTAACTTTTGGTTTTAAGCTTAAGTTTGTTAAGCTGATTTTTGTTAATTTGGAATAAAGTTTTGCAAGAAGAAAGTCTTTGTTGAGCCTTCAGATCCATGGTCACATTTTTCATGTCGTAATTCATATGAACTTCTGTTCCCTTTCCTGTTTTTACACATTAGTATCTTTTGTTTCTTAATACCGCCTTGTCCAGCTAACTTCAATTTCCCAATACCCATTTACTGCAAAGGTTATGTCACATATACTCTTACTGCTGTGTGAGACTTTGAAAGTGCGTAGCCCAGTGTACCCCCTAAAAATGGTAACTGGGTTGTTATACAGTGTTGTGTTAACATTATCTTTGTAGAATCTGCGGAGACATACTCACAGCATGCTTACTCTGTTGGCGGTGGCAGCTCCACCAGTACAACACCAATCTTTAGAACTTCAGAAGAAGAAAAGAAAGTCACAGTCATTAAAGCACCACATTATTCAGGGATTGGCCCAGTAGATGAATCAGGAATCCCTACTGCAATTAGAACGGTAAGAAATTCTGTTTGTGTGTGTGTGTGTGTGTGCGTGCCTGCGCGCACACTTGCACAATGAATTGATTGTTGTAATGGATTTTGCCACATTCCTCTAGACTTATATAATGTGGACTAGAATGTGCGTAATCAGGGGCCTCATTAATATAATGCCACAAGTCATGGGGGAAGGAGGGGCTCATGATGTATAATTGGACAGTCTTATCTTTTTATTTTTCATTGTAAAGTTATCAGGAAAAACTGCTGTTTTCTTAGTTCTTCCTTTTCTTTCTCTTTCTTTCTTGTTTACTTTCTCTTACTAGCCCTACCTTCTTGTTTACTTTCTCTTCTTTAAAAGTTTGGCAAAAGCTTCATTAATTATGCAACTTTACCAAGATGGACTTGCAACTTTTAGCCTTCCTCACATTCATGAAACTGCAGAAATGCACACTCCAAACAATGTGTTAGAAGGATAACCAAAGGAAGCACAGTACTGAAGGAGGCTTGCCTCCGCTGACATGGAAATAAACAGTCAGGGAAAACTCTTTCAGGCCAGTTTTGACAGCTTGCCACTAGTTAGTGCTTGAGTGCTTTCAGGATGCCATACTGAAGTGTTTTGTTTTTAGCTATGCTGAAACATTCTTTCCACAGTGCTGCCCCAGCAGCCCCTTCTGGCTGGTCCAGGCGGTAGCAGTAGTAGCTGCAGCTGGTGTAGGGAAGGAACTGCTTGCTGGCCTTTTCAGCTGGAGAAGGAGTTGCTGTGTTAGCTGAATGAATCGACTAGGAAGCAAGATGAAAGCAACCGAGTTTTTGCAGGTGAAAGCTTTGGGAGGTGCAAGGACGTGGCAGCTGTGGATATACCTTGCCTGCCAACACCAACATATGGGGCTGTGTAGTTGCCAGGATCGACTTCGGTGCAGTGAAAAAAAAGCTAGGGGGGAGAATGGAATTGATGGAGAAAAGCTTTAGGGAAGATTTCTAAGTGGTAAGACTGGGGGCATTTATAAAAAAAAAAAACCAAGAAGGGAGGGTGAAAGCTTAACCTTTTATTGCTTTCCATTTATGCTGATTTTGGTTTAGATAAATCTTGTAAAAATATTTTTAAAGACAAATGTTTCTTCTGTTTTCTAAACTCTGGCACATCTTTGCATTTCATTGAAAAATTATTATGTGGATTAAAAAAAATTACAGATTAGTCACATAGGGTAGATATTAGTTATGTAACAGTTTAAATTAAAATCCTCCCAGCTGTACTTAATGGACTTGGCATACAGCCAGCTATATTATTTAAACCTCCAGATCAGATTGTCTGTATATCCAAGATTGCTGTTTTTATATATAGTATAACTTCAGCTTATTTATACTGCTTACATTCATGTACATTTAGCCAGTAATGTTAGTTAAGTGAATTTGTGAAGAATCTGCCATATAAACATATGCAGATTTGAATACGCTTAAGATATGTTTCTGTGTGACTTCAGAGATGGGTTTTCCTTTTATATGCACTTCAAATTAGGAAAGTTTACCGCATTATTTTTTTCAAAATGTAGTATGCTCATGTTAAGTTGCATGCAGAATTTCACCTAAAGTAATATGAGCATTTTCAGATGCAATGCTAGCAATATTATTTAGGTTGCAATCCCAACCTAGACCAGCACAACTAATTGATCTTCCTTTTCCTGTGGGGATGTAGGGAGGGAAGCACATCTCTGTGCACTGGCCTAACCCTCCCCTCAGTAGTGGTTCCTTATAGCACTTTTGTGACATCCTCAGGCCAGCATGGGACTTGAGGCTTATGCCAGCCTGAGGGTTATGATAGCAGCCTTACAGTCTGATCCTAGGTATGTTTAGTTTTAAGTAACTCTAACTTAGTGCAGTGTGACTTACAATGAGTTTTATTGAAAAATTGTATATTACTTGGACTTCTTTTTAGATGGATAGTTTGTATAAATAAAATTGGCAAACTGTCATGGAGATGGACTTCTATTCAAAGTTGCATTCATGGGGAAGGTTTGTGGGAATGTGGGAAGAACACTTTGGATGCCCTTTTCTGTGAGATTCAGGTGTTACTGTGAAAGAAGAGTCCTTCCTATAAAATCCAGATTGGAAGTAAAGTGTGAAAGTAAAGTAAGATGAAGTCAGGAGTCTGTCTGTACAGTCAGAGGAATAAAACGAGCAAAGGGGGTGTCAGGATGGGAAGTCTGGAAAGGATGGACACGCTGTGAATGTAAAGAAATTAACTTTCCAGAAGGTCAATTATCTGTTGAGGACAGTGTCCAGGTGCTGTGGTTTGGGAATTATTCCAGATAAAGTATCTGAAATTGGCCCTCCGCACCCAGCAATGTCTTGTATAGAGGCTTCTGCTGATACTCTTTTGCATCTTTTTTAGGTTGCATCTTTTTGGACAGGGAGCCATTAGCCATTTGTTGTACATTTTCTGTGTAAACAGCTTTGTGAACTTTGAAAAGCAGTATATAAATATTGTTGATTGATTTATAATTAGGAGGCTATTAATTGATTTGCTGTTATTACTTGAGAAATAGGTGTACAAATGCAGTTGAAATCAGCAATCATAACTCTGTTTATCATATCAGCAATCATAACTCAGAAGTAAGTCCCATTATATTCAATGGGGCTTACTCCCAGGAAAGAATGTTCAGGATTGCAGCCTTACCTCCAATACCTACAAGGGTAATGCACTTCTCTATTATTTCGGAAACATTTGGTATCAAATGCTAAATGTTGCATGAGAAAATGCAGACTGTAGAAATTGGGTGGTGAAATTGGTTTTTTATTGAAATTATGGTGAATATTCATATATTGAACTTATCCCTTTTATTCTGTCTTGTACTGAGACTACAATCCTACCTGTGATTACATGGGAGTAAGACCCATTAATGGGACTTACTTCTGAGTAGACTGCCCAGGATTGGGCTCCAAATCAACAGTTTCCTCCATTCACCAGTAAAGTGTGGAATTGAAGATTTTGACTGTTTCATAAGGTTCAGTTACAGCACAGCAACTTTTAAAAAGTACAGCAAACATGATTACAATATTCAGAGCTGTTTCTTGAGCAAAGGCATCCTTTTGTCAAGAGTTTGGGGAAAATCATTTTGCAGTATGTAATGTCTGTCTATTTAGGGACTTGGTCACTTTCCAAGGTTTTAATTTGTTGCCTTTATAACAGTTAAGCCCTCCATCAACTCTGGAAGGGTTGGAGAGCAAAGTTTCAAACTCAAGTAACCTATTTAAATAGTTCTATGAAAGTCTACTTCAAAAGTTATGAATTCTGTGCATCATTCCATTTTTTTGTCCCATCCCTCCCATATATTACAAGTTATCTCACAATGCTACACATTTTTACAGAGCTGATTAAAATTAAGAAACCAGCAAATTAGAGGGGCCCATTTGTAGGCTTATATATGTTTTATAGTTGTATTCAGAAGTGAAGCCTCATGGAAAGTGTTCGCCTTCCAAGCTATGTATAAATGGTGGCCTTGTTGTTTTTCATAGTTAAGCTTTTCCATACCGTATGTCAGTATTCTCATGTGACATCATTCATCTGTCATTTGAAGCGGAGGTTTATTTATATTTTAATTTGTCTTGAATTTCTACATGAAACTTTTTTAAAACACTGCACACTATGATTAGCTTCACCTCACAAAAATGGTAATATTTTATATAAGTAAATTGTTGTGTATGTAGAGGAACCTTTTTTGCACAAAAAAACAATATGTGTAAAATGCAGCTTCCAAGATCAATAAGGATATAGTTTTTTAACATGAAAATGGAAGCATTGAATAGAATTGTGTTTCCTGAAGCATCATGAATAAAATTCTTACAAAGTACTTTGTATAAATAGTTCGAATTATACAAAGTTCTATTTATACAAAGTACTATTTATACTATACAAAGTTCTATTTATACAAAGTAAATAGAACAAAGCAGTATAAGTTCTATAAGTAACTATAAGTTCATCTCCCCAGCACATTTCAGTTACAGTACTGAAGGTGTGACAGGTGTCTCTCATTTCTTAAAATCATGACCACTTTACATTCAGTCTAACTCCAGCTATCAGCAACCAGAAAATATGCAGTGCTGAAGGATAGAAATTCTTCCTTTCCCCCTTCTAAATAATAGAGAGCCACCACTTCAATTCCTCTTAGTGCTGTTAGCAAGGTAATAATTCTTGAGTGTCTTCTGTTTTGTTGTCTCAGAATGAAGTTAATCTAGAGCTGGTCTTTCTCCAGCACAAGTCCCTTATGCTGGCCCAGGCATGTTGCAAATATGCCATTAAGCTCATTTGTGCCTCCTTGTGAGTAGGCTAGGCCAGTGTGCGCACTGGCCTCCTTATACTAGATCTGGACTGGAAAGCAGTCAATTAGTGCCAATGGCTGGGATAGGGAGATAGGGAGAGGGAGAGGGTTACAGAAGAGTGAAACAGATGTGGGAAGAGGCATTTGGGGGCAGGGTGTAGGACTGGGAGGCAGATCAGGCCCAGAAGGGGGCAGAATTAGTTGTGGCTCCTTAGCCCACATCCTAACCCCCACTCCTGGCCTGATTGTCCTCACTGGCTGCTTGGATTTAGAATCATAGAATCATAGAGTTGGAAGGGACCTAGTAGGTCATCTTGTCCAACCCCCTGCCTGCAGCAGGAAATCCCCCTAGAGCATCCCCGAGCCTCTGCTTGAAGATCCCTAGTGAGGGAGAGTCCACCACCTCCCTTGGCAATCTGTTCCACTGCCGAACTGCCCGAACAGTCAGGAATTTTTTCCGGATATCCAACCGGAGTCTCCTCTCTTGCGGTTTGTACCCATTGGTTCTAGTTCTGCTTTCAGAAGCAGCTATGAACAAATGAGCCCCTTCCTCCCTATGACAGCCCTTCAGGTATCTGAAGAGGGCAATCATGTCTCCTCTCAGCCTCCTCTTCTCCAGGCTGAATATCCCAAGTTCCACCAACCTTTCCTCATAGGGCTTCCCTTCCATCCCACTGATCATTCTTGTTACTCTCCTCTGGACTTGCTCCAATTTGGCTGCATCTTTCTTCAAGTGAGGTGCCCAGAACTGAACACAGTAGTCAAGGTGAGGTCTGACCAATGCTGAATAAAGAGGAACTAGAACTTCTCGCGACTTGGAAGCTACAGACCTCTTAATGCAGCCTAAAATGGCATTTGCTTTCGTTGCAGACACATCACACTGCTGACTCATGTTCAGCTTGTGATCCACGGCTACTCCAAGATCCCGCTCACATGCTGTGCTGCCAAGCCAAGTATCCCCCATTTTATACCTGTATTTTTGGTTTTTATTTCCTAAGTGCAGAACCTTGCACTTCTCCCTCCCTGTTGAAATTCATTCTATTTGTTACAGCCCAGTATTCTAGTTTATCCAGATCCTCCTGGAGTTTTCTCCTAATGTGTTTGTTACTCCTCCCAGCTTGGTGTCATCCGCAAATTTGATCAGGCTCCCCCGTACCCCTTTCTCCAAGTCATTGATAAAAATATTAAAGAGGACTGGGCCCAAGACAGAGCCCTGGGGTACCCCACTTGAAACCAATCTCCAGGTTGATGCAGACCCATTTACTAAAACCCTTTGAGTGCGGCCATCAAGCCAGTTTTGCATCAGTGAATTTGCTGGTGCATGCAGAAGTACAGGACCAACCTTGTTATACATGGATTTAATATACACAGATCTGACTCAACACAAATGGCCACTGCAAATCACAGCTTAAAAACATACAGTTAAATAGAGGCATTTATTCTTCTCAGTTGAGATTCTGCTCTTTGCCCTACATTATGTCTGGCCATTGTAACAATCCATAACCAAGCTGTGCTTTGTGAAAGCAGGCTCCTAATTTTCACTGGTTAAAAATCCATTAAAAAAACAACAGAATAGCATGCTACAGTATTTCAACATTACTTAAATCAAGTAAATCCAGGTGGACCGGATTTAGTTGTTCACACATAAATGAAAGACCTCTTTGTGATTTGCAATAATAAGAGTGCTGACTATGAAACAATTAGATTGTGTAGTTAAAAGACAGAACAATTCTGAAGCACAATTCTTTTTTTATAAGATCCTTGGTGATGATAGTGAAACCCAGCAACAGCTAGCCTTGTCTTCTCTTTGCGAGCATAATTAACTATTAAGAAAAACAGTACTACTCAACTATTGTGGATACATAAGATATTAAAAAACTGATAATCAATGCTGGGAAATCTGTAGAATGTGTTGCAGGTCACTAAGCTGTATGTGAGTGTAAGCTGATTTTGTTCTACTGAGAACAATGTAGAGGAAAATCAGCTTATAACAAGGCTCTTCAAGTTGTAGAGAACTAACCAGGCAACACTCTGAACTGATGGTGGACATAATTCTGATCTCAGAGCTGCCCCGAAAAGCAGAACTAGGATTGCAATTTAGGCTGCAATCCTATCCATACTTACCTGGGAGTAAGTCCTATAGACTATAATGGAACTTACTTTAGAGTAGACATGTAGAGTAGATTGGACTCACACCTTTCAATCTTTCTCAAGAAAACATATCATCCTTACCCTATTGCAATGCTATTTGATTGCTGCAGAGATAGGAACACATTTTCTATGAAAAGCATTATTTTAATATAGTCAAATTCAAAGTTGGAGTTGGGACCCCCTTAAGGGGTCACAACATTGAGTCAGGGGGTCTTGAAAGGGTAAGATCTGCCATGGAATCTGATACTAGGCTTTCCTAGGAGTAAGTCTCATTGAACACAATGGGACTTGCTTCTGAGTAGACATGGAGGAGCTCAGGCATCAAATCCTGGTAAGTTTAACAGGAGTTCCTTCTGGACAGATTTTTAAGTTTGAAAGGGGGTCCCAGGCTGATATGCCTGAGTATCACTATTGTAATAGGAAAAGGAAACAGCTGAGGAGCTGCAGTTTTTTTGCAGTAACCCTGTGATGAGAATCAAGTCTAGTTAAGTTCCCAAATATAAACTCAATCCCAACCGTTCTTTGAGAGACTGTCAAATCTTTTGATTTCCTTTCTAAATCCAATAAAATTTGTGATCTGTAATTATAAATTTGTTACTGTCATGATTGTAATTCCCATGACCCTTGCTCTGAGCAGCAGTCGGGAGATAGAGGGGGAGAAATAGGTCAAATCTGTACTGCTTGTAAAATCAACAGAGAAGTAAGAGTCAGGCCTCAGTTTTAAGTCTAAAACCAGTAAACTAGAATGGAGGTAATCTTATAGCACCTCATTCCAAGAACAACATCTCTAAGAGATCACTGCCCCAGATGCATGCCACAGTACATAGGATGCATATGTGCGTAATAAAGAAAAGGCAATAAAGTGTTCGACTATAGGCTGATCCTTTACTCTCTATGTAAAAAGGTGGAGGTATAAAGCATTACTTGCAGTCGAGACTTCCAGAGCAAGTGGTTTTCAGCCAGAGATCTGTCCATGGTCCTGCAACTCACATGGTCACCCCCCCCCCCCAAAACACACACACTGTACCTGTCTATTCCCTGCAATTTGTGCACTCCTGGATCATGTGCACTAGACTGGACTCTCTCCACAGTTCTACTGAATTCTGTACTTGAATTGTTAACCTCATCTCCTGTCTCCCTGGTCATCCATGGATCTTGTGTTTCCCCAAATAGAACATTATTTTGTTCACACACAAGTATTTTGCAGTTGACCATTTCTGTGATAGGCCTGCAGTGGCTTAGTGATGAAAAGTGCTGTGCTTGCCAGGTCAGCGGTTTGTGACCTGAGTACTGCAAGATGGGATGAGCTCTAGTCCTTAGCCCTAGCAGTTCAAAATCATGCAAATGCAAGTAGATAAATAGGTGCACCTCGGTGGGAAGGTAATAGTATTCTGAGTTCATGCAGGCCAGATGTTCACAGAGGCATCTTTGGACAACGGTGGCTCTATGGCACTAGAAACAGGGATGAGCACTGCTCCCTAGAGTCGGTCATGACTAGCAGGGCAATCTGTGGGGGACACCTTTACCTTTATTTCCCTTATATGCAGTTGTATTTCTTACCAGAACTTTCTTACCAGACTGCTTAACTCCCAAAGTGAGCATTAAGGAACACAATGCTTTAAACTCTACAGTTTGCTTCAAACACTACAGGACCATGGAAAGCATATATACATATAAACATACGAGTACTGAATGCAAATGGATGATCTAGGTGTCCAAACATTCAACTGCAGGGCTTTTGAACCTTTTAACAATTGTATAGGGGAGAGAATTTCAGCAGATGCAGCTTTTCATCTCATGGATCACATGCTGCACCTGTTGAAATAACCTCCTCTGCACAGTTGTTAAAGATCCAAGAGCCCTGAAATGGAGAGTTTGGACACCCCTAATCTAGGCAAGGGGGTGAAAGAGGTATCAATATCCCCTCCAAGGCTCATGGCCAACTGGGCACTTATCTGTTGCTCCACAACTGGTCCATCGGTTATCAGGAACTTCTGTCTTTGCTCCTGCAGTGGGAGGTTGTTTGGACCCTTTTATTACCCCCACTTCTTCTACAACACTACCTGTCTGGGAGGTGAGGAAGAGACTCTACCCATCCCGCACTGTATCAAACTTACAGCGCAATCATAACTTGTGCTGGAACTGGCAGGCCAAGTGGTAGATGATGTTTCCAGTGCAAAGTACGTGCTTCTTGGAGAGCAACTTGGCGTAAGAGGATATTTTTCTCCCTTAACTTGAGTCACATTACCTGCCAAACCTACGGGGTATGACAGGTGTCCCTTGTTATCCATTAGGGTTCTGTTCCTGAACCTCTCATGGATAAAAAATCCACTTATAAAGAAAACTATGGGTAAATAGGTTTAAAGACCGATTTCCAGTTTTTTTCCTCCTCTGTTGTGCCTAACTGAATAAGGTTGTGCCTCATTATCTGCAGGGGTTTGATTCTGGGACTGAAAAATGGAATAATTGATTGCAACTACAACAGTAGAAAAACAAGCTTGGTTATGGATTGTTACAATGGCCAGACATAACGTAGGGCAAAGAG
The DNA here is from genome assembly GCA_030015325.1 of Cryptoblepharus egeriae. Classification (NCBI taxonomy): domain Eukaryota; kingdom Metazoa; phylum Chordata; class Lepidosauria; order Squamata; family Scincidae; genus Cryptoblepharus; species Cryptoblepharus egeriae. The sequence goes on along the minus strand of JAREYC010000007.1, from coordinate 52,582,705 downwards.
CAGAATCTCAACTGAGAAGAATAAATGCCTCTATTTAACTGTATGTTTTCTGATTAATCATCATCTCACATCATCTATTGCCATAACCTCACAGTTACCATTTGCATCTCTTCCTTTTTACATGGCTATTGATGCATGATAGTTCAACAGTGGTGTTTAATCTTTTAAAACAAAGATATATGTTGAATGCATTGATAAATAACACTAACCCCCAATGTAGTTACGAGCCTAAGGAGCTAATGGTTTTAGAGCACAATCCTAACCATGTCTACTCAAAAGTAAACCCCATTGTATTCAATGGGTCTTGCTTCTAAGAAAGTGTATTTAGGATTGCAGCTTTAAATGAAGTGTATTTCCACCCTTCCATCCTTCATTTCACCACAACGTAGAGCCAAAACATTATTTTAAACGTTTGTTCTTTTTGTTGGGCAAGAAATAACTTGCCCAAATGAGATTTGATTATGCTGCAATCCTAAGAACACTTTCCTGGGAACTCAGTGGAGCTTACTAAAGAGTAGACATGTTTAGGATTGCAGCCATATTATGACAGTGAGAATCTTTATTTTCTGTTGAAGAATCTTTGGATAAAATAGGAAAAATATCCTGTCCAACCCCCATCAAATAATGAGATACTGGCTAATGCATGAATGAATATAATGCAAGAATGATCCACAACTGTATAGACCTACCAGGCAAATCACAACCAGCTAGCTCTGTATAGTAAATCATAAGGGGCTAAACAAACAATCTAAGGTTGCCACCTACACTTTGATAATTACAAGAACAAACTCAAGAGCAGCTGGCCACCATAGCCAAAATTAGGTATTTGTGGAAAGATTAAAGTTCTGTAACATCCAGCAAAACCTGATTCCTAGTACAGTGGTGCCTCACATAAAGAGCTTCATTCCAGAGGCATGCTTTTTAAGTGAAAAGTTCTTTAAGTGAGGCAGATTTTTCCATAGGAAATCATGGAAACTCAGATGATTGGTTTCACTACCGAAAAATAATCATAGAAAATATTAACTGGATGTAAAAATGATGACAAAGCACTGGAATTGAATTCAAAACATGCATTCAGTGTGCATGATCCTATGAAGTTTACTTAGGCTGCAATCCTACACTTTCCTGGGAGTAAGCACTATTTTACACAATGGGGCTTACTTCTGGGAAGACATGGTTAGGAGGCTGCAATCAAAGACACTTTCCTGGGAGTAAGACCCATTTAACACAATTGTTAAGACATGGTTAGGAGGCTGCAATCAAAGACACTTTCATGGAGGCTTACCTGGGCTGCTGCTGGAGGTTAAAGGCCAAGTTGGGGGCTGTTAGAGGCAGCAGCAGTGGCCGGCAGCCCTTTTAAAGAGCCTCCGCGCGGAGCATCAGGGCTGCATAGCACACATGCCCATAGTGCGTTTGCATGTTAAGTGAAGCAGAACTTGTTATGTGAAGCAAGATTTCTTGAAATTTTTTGCTTGTTATGTGAAATGCTTGTTAAGGTGCTTGTTAAGCAAGGTACCACTGTATTGCTAGTGCAACAGAGTTTAATATTCTGACTCCTCAAGTTCGCAAAGAAATTGTGTCCCATTCCCACCAATATAGAAGCTTGGAGGCATGGACTTTCCAGTAAAATCGGGACCACAAAAACCACCACATTGTGGCTTCTGCCTTATTTCACCAGTATCTTTGTTTTAGAGGTCCTGTGGCATAAAGACGCCTATGCACATGACAAGAGGGGTGCTCAAGAGTGAGATATCCTTCTAAAGCAGCTATTTGTAAGCATATGAAAGGGAGCAACTACTCCTTCCTAAATGGTAGGGCTCAGTTTCCAGTCTCATCAGATCATGTGTGTCAATTCAGCAAAGGGTTTAGAATTGATACTGAGGCTTGATTTGATACCAAATATTTTTTTAAAACTGTAAATCGTTTACCAGAGTTATAGTGTAAACTGAAACTGATAGGATGGGTCCACTTTTTTTTCCTTTTCTAGCATGCTAGTGACAAAATGTTTTACCTGTGTTACAAATTAATTGCAGATTACTCTTGCTTTTAATTTATCTAATTTTTGTAGGTGGTGGCTTTCTGCTAATTGCTGCAACCTTGTTCTTTTTAGACAGTTGACAGGCCGAAAGATTGGTATAAGACAATGTTCAAGCAAATTCATATGGTTCATAAACCAGGTAGGTGTGATTTAATTTCTTTGCTACATTTCAATACATCTTGATGTCCTGCTGATATATCAAATATTTAGGTGCTTATTTGATAAGTACTTGGATCCAGTGGGCAAGTGTTCAAGCCAATAAGATGTAATTAATACACCTGATTTTAATTCATTGTTATTGTTTCCAGAGAAAACCATTGAACAGCCCTTAGTGAACATAAATATTTTTAAGAGATTTCATCAAAGTGTATTTCATGTGCATCCTTTTGGAATCAGTATATAATTTTTTTCATTATTCCTCTCTGCTATGGCAACATATATCTACTTGAGAGCCCTTCCCCCCCACCAGCAGCAAAACAATGTTAACTGCAGAATTAATTAAAGTGACTTGCATATGAGGGTTGTAAGTTGGCTGCAGAACTGCAATCAGTCATCTGTTCTTATTGAAACAAAGCCTTGTAAAATAGGTACTAAGAGTGAGGGTTTCATCCAAGAATATTGAAGGCCATTTTGGTAACAGTATTAAAAACAATATTTTAAATGCCATTACATCTTAATTTGAAGGCATGGTAAATGGTTCCATGTAAAGCACCCCCGTAGATGCAGTAGCATTTTGGAAGTGACCTGTGAGCAAGTCAGTGCTTCCCAGCAGGGAGTTTTTCCAGAAACCTCCTCAAAAAAACATAGTATGAGACTGGAAACCCAATCCTAATCTGTGCAGAAACAGGCAAGCCAGGCACCCTGCACTATATCCTTTGCAGGATTAAAGGTAGCTATGGTGCATCTTGGGGCAAGGAGAAAAACTTTTCCGTTACCCCAAGCTAACTATCTGGTGCAAATTCAGCAGCCCAGAGTTAGGTGAGGCTGCTCAGAAGTGGGGTTAGTATCAGAGACCAGACCTATCACTCTCCTGGGGCTTGACTTCCCACTGCCCTACCTTTCTCTCTCCCTAGAATGCCCATGAAATGCCACCCCCATCCTCCCACCCCCATACCAACAGCACAAACATATTCAATGGATCTTGAACTGCCATGGGGAGGCCAGCATGGATCATTGTGCCAGTTTTCCTGACTCAAAAAGTGGTGCAGTTCTGCCTTATAGTATGTATAGTATAGTATGTACATTGTACCTCAGACAGTACAATGGACTTGCACTGGGCAAATGAGTGTTCACTATTGTGTTCTGAGTCAATTTTATCTTTCATGTGCAACTTAACAGCCATTTGCGATGGTTCCTTCACATGCAAAGAAAAGTGAAAAACAAGCTGTAGAGAGTTTCTCCCACATTACTGTGAATAAGTGCGAAGAGAGCCAAAGTATTATGAAAATAATTTATATATTTCTTCATCCCAAGTGATAAACAAAGTGCAATCCAAACCTAGGCCACCACAACTCATTGGTCTTCCTGTTCCTGTGATGATGTAAGGAGGCAAGCACATGTTTTTGCACTGGCCACTCCATTCCCAGGAGTGGTGCAGAAGTGTCTTACGGCACTTTAGTGACACCTCCAGATCAGTACAGGACTAGTGTAGGGGCTTAGGCTGGCCTAACTGCAGATTAGGATTGCAGCCCTTGTTTGTGCTATTCAGCATGTGTTGATTTAAAGATAATCCATTTGTAGATGAGAGAGATTCCAGAAGTAAAATGCATCTGTGATGGGAGAGAGTAGGCTGCCTACTTAAGTTTTTATTTGAATTTGCAAATTCAAAGCTGCCTCGCTGTGATGAAGTGACTAGTATTGCACTACTATAATGCTGATGTTTCCTTTTGTAGATGACGACACAGACATGTATAATACTGCATATGCATATAATTCTGGTAGGAGTTATTCCTTCCTTTCACATGAGTCTTGCCTTGTTAGTGTCAGCCAGTAATACCGGCACCTAACCTCTAGGGCTACTCTTGTTGTGTTTGTGTAACAACAGATTCTGTTTTTTGTTGAGTGTGTAGGTTTCATTTCGTTAGATGTCTGATAATGCAATTCAGTCTGACCACCTACAATTCAATTGTGTATTTTTAATTGTTTCATTAAATTGGACATGTTCTAGATTACAGCAGAAACTACCTTGACTCCAAGCAAAGTCTCCTATCATAGTAAAACAAGATGAAATGCATGTGATAGGAACAGGGTAATACTCACTGGAATACTTTGTTGTGTTCACAAAAAAGGACATAATTCAGGCAATGTTAGATACATCCATGTCCATTGTATTTTAATAGGAAAGAGAGAAAATGGAAGTCACCTTGTTTAATTTTCACACCAACATGTCCTTATCACTGGGCAAGGTACAAATAAAAATGTAAAAGTGAACATATGAGAGACATGATAAATATCAATGAATACTAAAAGCACCTTGCTTTTGAAATCGATAAATGATTTTAATGTACAGTAACTGAAATTTATAGCAATATACAGTGGTGCCTCACAAAAAGAGCTTAATTCGTTCCAGAGGCATGCTCTTTAAGTGAAGCAGATTTTTCCATAGGAAATCATGGAAACTCAGACGATTAGTTCCACTACTCAAAAATATTCATATAAAAATATTAACTGGATGTAAAAATGATGACAGAACACTGGAATTGAATTCAAAACATGCATTCAATGTGCATGATCCTATGAAGTCTACTTAGGCTGCAATCCTAAATACACTTTCCTGGGAGTAAGCCATATTTAACACAATGGGGCTTACTTCTGGGAAGACATGGTTAGGAGGCTGCAATCAAAGACACTTTCCTGGGAGTAAGACCCATTTAACACAATGGTTAAGACATGGTTAGGAGGCTGCAATCAAAGACACTTTCATGGAGGCTTACCTGGGCTGCTGCTGGAGGTTAAAGGCCGTCAGTGGAGGCAGGTAGGGGCAACTGCCTCTGGCACCTCCAGGCAACTGTCCCCAAGTTGGGGGCTGTTAGAGGCAGCAGTGCTGGCCGGCAGCCCTTTTAAAGAGCCTCCGCGCGGAGCATCAGGGCTGCATAGCATACGTGCCCATAGCACGCTTGCTTGTTAAGTGAAGCGGAACTTGTTATGTGAAGCAAGATTTCTTGAAAATTTTTGCTTGTTATGTGAAACGCTTGTTAAGCGAGGCATTTGTTAAACGAGGTACCACTGTGTTTTGGAAATAAATCCCTGGCAAATGTATTACTGTAAAATTGTCTTAAGATAGAGAAAATTTAGCTGATTTCCTTACCAACAATAAAAATCTTTACAACAATTTTTATGTGCAGTATGCAAAATACACAACTCTATAGAAAGTCACATGCTGTAGTATAAAATGTCTTTTTAAAGAATTTATCCAATTGTCAGTTCTCTAGTAAATCGTAATGGTTCAATTCTTATTTGCAAAGCACCTGTGCTTTTTTCAATTTGCTTGTGTAATTATCCAGAGCTATGCTGCTTAATAACTTTACTAATCACAGAGGCATTCTCTGTTAACAACTATTAACAAAGGTATGCCTATATATAATAGCATAATATATAATATTATATTTATATTACATATATATTTGTATTATATATAATAATATAGTAATGTGTGTGTTGTTCAGCTTTCAGTAACAAACTGGAAATGAAGCTAAAATTATGAACCATCAATAAATGTATTTAGGCATATGCCTTGGGTATTTTCATTAGGAATTTTTTTTCTTAAATAAGAATCTATGTAACAGTCTCCATAAGCTTGGACTCAGACTACCACATGTGAAAACAACCTCACCAACTCCTCAACAAACCATCGGTTTTATGCTGCTTGCTTTGGACTGCAGAAATAATGGTCTAAAGCAAGCCCTATTATAATAAGGTATTGCAGCTAGAGGCTTTTCAGGATGGCATTGGTAGCTCCTTGGATGCCAGCACTTGTGGTGTGAAACAGATGCAGCAGGCAGGTAGCTCAGGACCACTTGAGGCTCAGTGGTACAAAAGACCACTGACCTTGGACTACCAGGGGTGGACATCTGGCTGAAAGGAAGCCAGCACAGCTGTTGGCAAGCACCAAAGCCTCACTGATGGTTGCCAGACCTCAGTCCCTCCTCCTCCAATTGGATGGCCCAGGAAGGGTTGGACTGCTGGACTAGGACTCCATCTAATAGCCTGCCCTGGAATGTGGTGCAGAAAAGCCTATTTGTGACACTCCCGGGTTGACACAAAGGACACAGGCTGGCGGACAATAGGATTAGGATTGCACTATCAGTTATGTTCATAATTCACCAAAGAAGAACAGTAGCAAGTTATGCCTACTCACTGTGGGAATACACACAAACACCCTCACTCCTTCAAGCAAGAAGATATACAAGCAATTCACACCTGTGTTGTCAGTATTTTGTATGGTTTATATGGTTTTATATGTTTGTAATGCAAGTTCATAACAATACTGTTTGTAGTTATACTGGTTTCTCTGCATTTTTTCCTGAATAGGTACCTTCAGCCAGCCCTTTTCCTCTCAAGCACATCCTGCTGCAAAGATGCAGACGTACAGACCATTGACAAAAAGTACTTCTGACAATGGCACTGAGGCCTTTAAGGTCTCCTCCCCTGTTCCTCCACCTCCACCAGTACCACCACTTCGTCCTCGGCAAAGATCTGCGCCAGAGAAGTAAGCCTTGTGTCATTATGTGACATTAAATTTGGAAATGGCACATTCAGAGATAGTGGGACAGATGGTGTGCAGGGTGGGTTGTTTTCAGCATGTTAACAGTCCACAGCTGCCCCTTGCAGGCATACAATATAACAACATTCATCAGTAAAAAACCATTCCCTTTCCTGCATCTCAGCTGTCCTTTTGCCTCATCTTTCCTCATTGGCTCTCCTCAATTGCCCTCAAGCTTCTACTCTGGCTGGCCTGTTATCTGTCCCAGAGTCAGTTACAACAGCCTTCTCTGCCATAGAGACACTTGAGAATAGAATCCTCAGCCTTCTTGCTTAATATGGAACATGCGGACACCCCTTGCATAAATCAAGGCTTTTATGTGTCTGGAATAAATGGAGAGCATCTTGCTTTACCATAAATTCCTTGGGCTGCTATCTAAGCTCCAGTAAGGCCAGCCTAAGCCCCAGCATAAGTCACGAAAGTGTCACAAAAGTGTCATATGGTAAGACACTTCTGCGCCAATCCTGGAAGAGAGTTGGCCCAATACACAGAGTTCCACATGCATCCCTACATCTCCATGAAAATGAGAAGACTGATGAGTTGTGCTGGCCTATGTTAGGATTGCACCCTTAGGAATGTAAAAAAAAATTCATTTTCCCTCTTGGCTTTAAATGCCAGAATATTACTAACATTATACTATCATGAAAAATGAGATTTCATAAATTTATGCTAGGAGTTCAAATATACTAACGTTGGTAAATTGCTCCCTTTTTAAAAGAACAGATGAGTTTATTAAACAAAATTAAGAGATGAGAGCAAATTTACAGTTTCAGTATAAATGCACATAGTTTGAAAGGCAGTTTCATTCATGCTCCAGTTTTGTTTTGTTTTTTGTTTAGGAATGACTGGGACCCCCCTGATAGAAAAGTAGATACACGCAAATTCCGTTCAGAACCAAGAAGTATTTTTGAATATGAACCAGGGAAGTCTTCCATCCTTGAACATGAAAGACCAGTAAGCAAAGTTGGTCAACTATTTGGCATGATAAACATTTTAATGAAATTTATTCTATGTTATAATGTGCTATTTTTGTCTGTGAGGATATCACGGTGTTTTGAAATGAAGTTTATAATATTGAATCTGTTTACAGAAACTGGTTATCATGCTTGAATGAATAACTATAGGAAAAGATGTTCAGTTGAGGAGAAGAGTTAGCATTCCAAGTTAGATATGTTAAAAGATTTAGGGTGCAATCCAAAGCCTGGCCTACCTGTTCCAGCACAAGATAGAATTAGGCTGTCAGTTTGATTTGCTTATTATAATTTGCTTTTGGAGATCTGAAGAAGTGATAAAATTTGGAAAAAGTGTTCACTTATGTGTGCTGCATAGTGCTAAAAATTTTTGTGCACTGCCAGTCACATTGTGCATGCACATTGTGTCACTTCTGCAATAGTTTTGCCACTATAGAAGTAACATGAGAGTTGTTACAAATGCATATGAAATTCTTGTTCGAGATGTTCCAGAAAAATTAAATACACAGATGTAACTTCAGCATTTTAGTGACATTTTCACAAATGAAAGCTTCAGAGCACACTAACATTTGACTAACATTTTGCATTATGGTTGGACTTTTTTTCTGATCTAGGAATGCTGATTTCTTTTGGAACTATTTGGAAGCATTTTTAATAAGCTAACACATGCTTAATTGTCTGTAACATGCATTTCCAGTAACCCAGAGAATGTCTTCTGACTACTTTTGTTTAAGAAAAATTATGTTCAAATATATTCAATGGAACACTACCATTATAACAATAACAACTTTTATTACTCTAGTGAAGGGAAGCATTGCTTTTCTTTAGCCCTCAGAACTGTGCTCTGGGTGAAGTAACTTTAGTTGATGTTCATTGCCTTATATGGAAGTTACAATTGTACTTTAATGCTCAATGTTTTGATTGTATGCTATAATATTCACATACATATATGTGTATGTATATTAGACCTATCTATTTTTACGTAGTGTATTGTTGACCATCTCTGTTACTTACTCTTCAGGTTGACTGGATTTTGAACTTGTTGAAGTTTTATTTTTTGTGATGCAATGCTTAATGATAATTCCGTGACATCTTTTGTTATCAGTCTAGTTGAGTCACACAAAATATGCTGTATGGGATGTATGTACAATTTACATTGCATGTTTCCGTCTGTTTCATAATATTCCTTAAGCTATTTCCTGTATTTAGATACTCAAGATTTATTAATCATACAGGTTTTTTTTAACTTTTCTTAACATGTACATGCAAAACTTGGCCATCACTTGGAATGGCTTAAATGTGGAGTATGTTTACAAATGGTGCTATGTATGTTTCTTGTTGGGGGGTTTCTTGTTTGTTGAATGGTATTTTTATGACACCAAAACTCAGAGACTGGTAAATTACTGGCTTTTTCAGTTGGAAGCAATTTATATAAGTGGAAAAATAGATTTTTAATTTTTTTTTTTACAAATTTCAATGTTTCATTAATAACCAAATTTGACAATCTTAGAGAGATCCATGATCTCATTTGGGGCAGAGGGGTAATCAAACTAAGGAAGGCTATTATATAAATGAATGGAAAGAAGTGGCTGCTGGATCCTTTCTTCTTTGGCTGTATTTCATCATCAACCAATAACCCTTCATTATATGCCACAATCATTATATATCACAATCATTATATACAGCTTATTAGCCAAAAGTTCACATAACGATTTACAGAAAAAATGAAATAACTAATGTCTCCCTGTCCCCAAAGGATTCACAATCTAAAAAGATGCAAAATAACACCAGCAGAAGCCACTAGAAAAGACACTGCTGAGATGAGAAGGGCCAGTTCCCCTGCTAAATAAAAGAGAAACATCCACTTGAAAAAGTGCCTCTTTACCTGTTAATGGGGGGGCACTCAACATAAGGCCTTCCCATCTGCCTTTTCACCAGGTGGGGAAAAGATGTAAAAGATGTAGCTATTTGTCCAGTGGGACCCTCTCTAAAGCTGCAATCCTGTTAGGCTCGCCTAAACCCTCCATAAGTCCTGTGCTGAGCTGGTGATGTCACCAAAGTGCATAAGACACTTCTGCGCATTTCCTCAGGGAGAGTTAGACTAATGCATAGACATGTACTTGCCTTCCTACATCACCACAGGAACAGGAAGACCAATGTGTTAGGCTGGCCTAAATTAGGATTACACTTTTTTCATTTCTCAAACCAGATTTGTAGATATAGCTGGTAGCTATTGGTTGAGTACTCCAAATGTTTCCATATTGTTGAATTCAGTTAATTTTACTGAGGACTGCAAATGCTATACATAGAAGCGTGGATTTCTGTGCCCCACTCATAGCTTTCCTTTAAACTGCATCTAAATCAATTATCACGGAGCTAAAGCTGCAATTGTAACATTAGTTGAGAAGTCTGCATTCTACAATGGATTTTAATTATAAAACTGCTCATTTGCATAAAGTAATGGGCCTTGATTTTTTTGGCAAAACTTCAGAATTGATCAACAAAAGAAATGCAATTACAGAGTGCAATATAATGGGATTTTTGCCATTTTGAATAGTGTTCATGTAGTGGGGAATTAATGCCATTTACACTAGAGACTAAAATCTGATGATGTTCAATACAAATGGAATGACTACATGGCAGTATGTTTGGAGCTTAAAATTGGTGTATATGTTAAACTAGCCATCAAATCTACTGGTGCAGTGGAGCCTTCTTTTTCCAGGATACCCTCTTTTTTTAGCTTTGAGTCTTGGACAAAATCTTCTTTGTCCTCCTTTTTCTTGTGAGCAGGCAACATGCAGTTTTCTCATAATTAATAAAAATATGTAATAGTTTTTAAATTTAGGGTTTAAATTTAAATTAACCACATGAAAGCAGCATATATGAGGCTGCAATCCTATCCCCCAATTAGGCCAGCATGAGTCTGGCACAAGTCATGTGCTAGCCTGGAGGTATCGCAAAATTTCCATAAGGCACATCTATGCCACTCCTTGGAGGGTTAAGCCAGTTTACAGACATGCACCGGCCTCCTGACACCACCACAGGAGTGTAATGCCCCAAGATTACACCCCGAGTATTTTAAACTTTTAAACTTGTATATTTGGTCATGTCCTACATTCTTTTTGGTTGTCCTACATTTTGTGTGATCCTTTTCCTCTTTTTCAGTTATGAAATCTGGTCACTCTTAGTATCCAGTGTTGGAATTGAACAGGCAGGAGGTCTCTTCTTGTTAAGGGAATATTTGTTCCCTTAATCCAGTCTGCTCAATGGGGATACTCAGATTATTAGAGTCAACTTTGTAAGTTGCTTGTATACTGTTAAGATTCGTTGGTCGATACATATATATGCACTGTGGTGGTGGGGAATTAAAACTGCAGAGCATGAATTTCAAGTTATCTCAATACTGTATTTCTGAAACTTCTTTGGACAGCGAAGTGTATAATAATAATAAGCATTAGTTTTGCTCTTTTGAGTGGTCAAAGCATGTCACATAGATTGTGATATATACCTTACAACTACCTTGTACAGTTTATAGCATGATCCCCACACTGCAACTGAGGAGGTGAAATTAAGGATCAGTGGCTTACCTGGCCCTCCTAGTGAGTTTGTAGCACAGACAAATTGGGGAAGCACACTGTGCTACCAGCTATCTTAAATGTGTAGAAGAGATAGGCAAGCCCATTCACGAAGCCCGTTCATTGCCACAGACCTTTACGGATATGTGATTTTTTTGCCTGTTAATTCTAATACTGCAGTTTTGTGCTGCATCCTTCTGAATTGGTGTTTCAAATAATGATGACTTTGAAGTCAGCAGTACCTACCTGATCTTACCAGTGGTTTCTGAAAATGCTTATTTTTCCACCCGACTTGTATCCATTCATTCTGTTGCATGGAGACTGTCCACTGGGTCCTACAATGACAGTAGGAGGATATTGTTGGTGACAAGTGATGACACATTTCACACTGAGGATGAGCAGAAGCTCATCACTACTTCTGTACTTGCCCTTTTGTACTTGACGAGAGGATTTACTTCATCACCTACTCCCACTCCCAGCTTTTCCCTTTCAAGAAAGCTGGGATTCTTTCTGCTTCTCTTACTATCTCATTGGCCTAATATTCCACAAAAAGGCTGGTCTTCAGCAGTTGTTCTGAGTTCAGCCATGTCAAGTATCATTTCAGACTGTTTCTCTTCAATGCATAGTTTTTGTTTCCCAGAAGGATAATGTTTAACACATTGCACAAGAACCATATAACTACCTATTTGAAATAAACAGCAGTCTGTGATTATCCCACCATGAATTGGATTTAGTGGTTTTAATTGTACCTGTTGATAGACAAACTCTGCCAATTAGTGTAATATGGGAACAGTCCAAGATATTTAAGGGCTTCACAGACATATTCTGTTGTTGCCATGTGTTTCTCTAAAACGCTGGACACCAATTGCTTCAAGTTTCCAGAGATCTAATTCTCGTCCCTATGAATGGCATGATATGCATGCACTTTTGCAGTCAAAGGCAGCAAGTACTTATTATTCTTTGTTTTCCAACAGATTGTAGGTTATTTCTGGCTCGAGCTTTAGAATATGTTCTTTGAAAATATAACAAGCGTTTTTTATTGTGATTTCTTTATGCAAATAAAAAAATCAGGAAGTAGAAAGTTAAATAGAAGTAAACCAGTGATTGGCCATATGTTGACCAACTGTCTGATATTACCAGTTGGTCAGCTCTTCGGTTGGGCCAGTCCTAGAAAAATCCAGTCTGGGCCACTCCCAGAAAAAAGTACCTGTCTCCCTTACTCCCCACCACAGAGAAATGCTATTAAAATTACTATCAGAATATAGGTGCAAGTGGGGGCAAATATACAGAGCTCTAATTTAACTAGACCTCAGCTGCCTCTTCACTTATGTGCATTCAGCATCTTGTATTATGACAGTACAGATCAAGTAACTCAGTTATTTTACTGTCTTGTTTACAGGCATAGCTGTTAGTAAGGAATTAAGAGTGCCAAAAAAATCTGCATTGCAAAAATAGCTTGTGTATGTTACCAAATGTCAGAAAGGTAACATTCACTCAGTGATTTTTGCAGGCGGTAGTGGGCCTTACACATTTGCCTTACACAGAATCTTGCACGTGTCCCAGTTGGCAAATTAACCAGCCAATTAATCAAGCATATTTTAGTTGAACATTATGCTAAATACAGTTAGTGGCTCAGTAGGTAAAGACACTGAACTTGTCAACATGAAGTGTAGTAGGGCAGCAGTTCAGGACTTGAGTATGGAATATGCTCCTGTTACTTGCCCAGTTCCCAAGTTACTGCCAACCTAGCCATTCAAAAGCAACTAAATGCAAGCAGATAAATAGGAACTATTTCAGTGGGAAGATAATAGCATTCCATGCACTTTGGCATTTAGTAATACTGGCCACATGACCATGCAGGAATCTTCAACATTGCTGGCTCTTCGGCCTTGTAATGGGGATGAGCATCGCTCCATAGAGCTGCTCAATTGCCATTAGGGCAAACTGTAGCAGACACCTTTACCTTTACTGTTGAGCCAGTGGAAGACAGATAAGTGTCCAAGGACGTAGAAAAGCCACAACAATATGTCAGAGGCAAAATGAAGAAATAACTTGGAAAACAAATTCTGATCAGATTAGCTGTTAAGGACTTTTTCCTGTTTCAGTCCCCATTGGAGATACCTTCCTTGGGATTTGAGAAGCCAGCTTCCTTTCAATTTTAAAAGTCAAGATTTCCCCATTCTGCAGATCACTTGCTTGTTGTGGCCAATGACTCAAAAAATGGGCCAGCTATAAGTCTCACTTTGCCAAGCCTACCACATCATCTGACAAGCAAACCCAGCAAGTTCTCTTGATTTACCTGCATGTAAGTAGTGTATATCTTATGCAGGCACCAATATCTTAGGAACATTTTAAAAAACCTGCCATTCAGCTGACTTTCCCCAGAGCATGGTCTTGTCGTACAGTATATGATCATTGCTTGGAAGGGAAACTATCTAGGAACACTACATATGTAGTCTTGAATTTTGTTTGAAAAACCTGGGAAAGGCAACCAAAAATATCTGTCAGGAGGATTAAATCCATTAAATGACATCAGTTGAATCTGCCCTCCCCTGGAATTCTGTACATTCTGTATAATGAAGCACAACTACATGGGGGGAGTGGAAAATGGATGTTGGAATTCTGTATAATTTATTTGATTGCATTTGATTCTGTTATTTTGCTGATGCTTGCTGTTAAAGATGCATAAAGAACATAAGAGGAACCTCCACCAGGGTGACCATATGACTGGAAATTTCCAGATTTGTCCTCCTTTTTTAGCCTCCAAAAGGGCTTCATTGTGCTCCATTCTGACTTCATTTTGGAACTTTCCAATGGTGTGCAGTACCCCATCATGTCATATGTCTTTGGATTCGTATTGAGGAGCAGAATCCAATGCAAAAACCAGTTTTGAAATATCTCCATCCCATCAAAAGTTATGATAGAAGTTATGATATAAAATAAAAATACGCATTGAGCTCTATGGGAAAGTAAAAGTGCCTAATATAGCGGCTTGACTTGTGAGTAGGCAAACGTGCCATTGACCACCAGAAAGGCCAGGCTGAGAGGAATCCAAGACCTTGTTCTCCTTTTGAGGTTTGGGCATCTGGTCACCCTGGCCTCCACTGTATCAGGCCAAAGGCCCATCTAGTTTAGCTTTCTTCAAATGCTTCAGCATGCATGTGACACTTGCATCCCGGTGCCTCCCCCGGCATCTGGCATTTTGAGGTTGTCTACATCTACACACACCCCTCATGACTTTGTAATCCTTGATGGTAGGAGTTTGTCCAATCCCTTCTTAAAGGCATTGAGGCTGGCATCCAACCTTGTAGCCAGTATAATCATTCCAAGTATAGCCTAATCATTACAAGCAGAGGTTGCACATTCATTTTTTTAAATTGAAGTTTTGCCTCTAATGTCTGTCCAGCTTTGTTAATGACAGTCTCAAGTTCCTTTACATCTTTTCTGCAAAACATTTACGTCTGGAGTAGGACCACTGACCTTAAGCTTTGCGTAAAATTTAATTTTAATACTGCAGATGCCTCTTCAGAATTAGATCTAGACAAATTTACCCATCAGCCTGCACTGCACAAGTCAGTTATGCCAGCACATTTAGATTTAAATAGATTTACAGCCAAATTCTATTGATGGGTGTATCTGTGATGTGTATAGCTACAGCAGCATCTGTGCCTTAAAAATTCCTAGGCAACCACCCTTTCTAATTTTATGGGCTATAAACATTACATAGGTGCAAGCATTATGTTGTCTCTGAAGGCATTGGATGCTTCTTACTCTCCTATTGGACCTGTTCAAGTAGTTTTTGCCAGTGATGGCAATAGTCCTGTGGGGCTGGAGTCAAGTCTAGAGTCATTGCCATCATCACCATCACCAACCTGCAAATTGACCAAGAATGACCTATAACAGGGGCACTTTCCACGTCAGTGAATCACCCTTACATGATAGGGCCTGAGTTGAGTTGCTTCTTCTTCTGCCATATCTCCATGCAGAGAAATGGGGCTGCTGCCAGGCGGTGCACATGCTTGGAAGTTCCATTTCAACTCTCACATCCATCCATACCCCGCCCAATGTTCCATATAGGCCTGGCAGGAGTAAGTGAGTGGTAGTTGTGTGATCTGAGCAAGCAAGACTAAGCCTGCTGCGGCCCTGCAGAAGGAAACGCAGACGAGCTGGTTAGAATATCTATCTTGGTGTTGCATTACATTTAACCATTCCTTCACTGTTCCCCTCCACCCCAAACAGTGTCAAACAGGAGTGCAAAATGGGCTGACCTGAAATCTTCTCTTCCTTCCCATGCACAATCCCACCCTAGCAGCAATGAACAAACTTCCCCCCACACTCCTTGAGCATGGCAGGATAAGGATATATCCCAGATTGGCAAGGGAGAGGCCTTACACTGCAATCCTAAACTCCAGTTAGGCTGGCATAATCCCCGATGTAAGTCCTGTTCCTACCTGGGGTGTCACAAAAGGCACTTCTGCCCCATTCCTGGGGGTCTTAGGCCAGTTCTCAGGCATAGGCTGACCTCTACACACCACCATGAGAAGATATGCCAGCTGAATTTAAAAAAAAAGCAGGCCTCCGTCAGTCTTGAAAGACCATGGTATCGTGCTCTGCGCTGCATACACTGCATGCGAAGCACGAAAGCCTGGGTTAGATTGTTATGGAGGATAGGCTGTTACCCAAGCAGCAGATCCCCCCTCTCCACGCCACTGAATTACTCCAATGGAAAGGCAGAGCCAATACGACTGGATCCAGCTGGTGTCGCAGAGCTGGGCTAAGGACAGGCGCTCACCCTGTCTTGTGGGGCCGACCCGGGTCTCAAACCCTGGCCTGCTGGTTAACAGGCACAGCGTCTTAACCACTTGCGCCACCCACACCCCCACCCATACCCACAGATACCCACACCCACAGCCAGCTGGGTTAAGCTGGCCTAAATTGATTAGGATTGTACCCTTAGTTATCAGTGTGTTAGGTGTGCAATTGCAGAAGACTCAGATGCAACTCTTATTTCTTGCTGCCCTCTACTGCTCAATCAATACATCGAACTGATATGTCCCATGGCCTTTGGAAAACTACCGTACAGCTTTACTGCAAACTTGTGATAATCTGAAAAAGAAAAAAAAATAACTCATAACCCGGATGAACTCACATAACAGACCACTGACTCTCACACAGCCTCTGCATAGACACATTTTGGTGAGCTGGAAGGATGATGTTCAGTTGCCACTAAAAATGTATTGTTGTAAAGACTGGATCCACTTTGCATGTTATCCTGTTGTGTGAGTGGACAGTTAAAGGTGAAGAAAAGGTATCTATTAAAATATTGCCAGTGCAGTGATGACAGTACTTTGCTTCAACCCTAGATGTTGTATATGGTCCAATCAACCCAAATCACTTAAAAGACTAACAGAAAAAAAATTCAAAATGCCTTTCCACACCTATACTAGTATAAATATGCTTTGTTTTAGATAGGATATAGACTAGCAGAGGATGTGGATGTTTTGTTCTAATAATACTACATACTACAGGTTGGCCATCCCTTATCCAAAATACAGAATATTCTGAAATATGAACTCTTTTTATCACCAACATAACTTTTTAAAGCTTTCACACATTTTTTTTTAAATTGTAAAGAAATATCTTCAGGCTATGTATATAGGAAGTATAAGAAATATAATAAATATACAGTGCAGTCCTAAGCATGTCTTCTCAGACATAGGTCCTATTATATTTAATGGACCCTATTCCCAGGAAAGTGTATTTAGGATTGCAGCCTAGATTGCAGCTCCATTCCCTAGATCTCTCGTAACGGATATGCAAACATGGGAAAATCCAATATAAAAAATGCTTCTTGTCCCACACGAATTGGAAAAGGGATGCCCAACCTGTATTGGCTTTAAAATACATAATTAACATTTTATGCTCAGTGGTTATCTTATGTAACCTTTAGCATTTCTACAAGGGATATTTCTCATTTTAAAAAGACAATTGGTTATCTTTTATAGTTAAAGTGTCATAGTTAAAGACAAGCAAACAATGGGATAATGCTTTTTATAATCTTAACAATTTTATATCATTTTATATTCTCATTATTAAGAATATGCTGCTAAATTAAGGTTTCTATGTAAGGAACAAAGCATATTGTATTTTATGTTTTTGTGCACAACAACTATTTGGCGGCCAAGCTGAAAAGGAGGAGTTCAAATGACAAGTGTGTGCCAACTCTCAGATCAAATCATTTTTCACAGTGAAACCCCCTCTTCCATTCCTTTGTTTTGGTTTTAGCCTCTCTCTCCTCTCATTTGTGTTAATATTTGTGTGTCATCTATGTGACATGTCATTTCCAACACTTTGATCAGTGTGTGTCTTTTCCTTCCCTTTTTCCTTCACAATTCTTTCAGACTGATCGCATAAACCCAGATGACATAGATTTAGAAAATGAGCCCTGGTATAAATTCTTTTCAGAGCTGGAGTTTGGACGGCCGGTAAGTGAGGCTAGAATCTTCACCTATCAGTTTAAGGGAAATAAATGCAAAATTCACACATTTCCAGATCAAGTGTATATGGGAGGAATAACCAATGTACGTTAGCATTGGTATTAATATAATATTATATAATGTGGTTGGTTGAGTATATAAATTTCACTTCCAAGAGAAAAAATTGCACCTGAACACCAGAAAAGGTGTTTCCTGAGAATGACCACCACCAATGAATTTGATCATATATTTTTGTTAAATGAGAGCTGGGCATCCCAAGCAATATCCTGAGTTTCCTCTGGCAGCAGGACTCCTGTGGGCTATCTGTGCCACATCATGGTAAAGGGATTTTTGTCTCCTACTCCCAAGTAAGTGAGCAGCTCTAAAGTGGAACTATTTGATTCTGCCTGGCTCTTGTGCTGTTGCAGAAAACGAGCCTCTGAGTAAAGGCAGAATATCCTCCTGGGGGCTCTGGATCCAGAGGAGCAAAGCTCCCCCAGTCCTAACTTCTTCCCCCAGCATACCTCCTACCCTTTCTCGTCAACTTCCCTTGACCCGGAACGCCTCCTCCCCCCCACACAGCTCCATTCACTGGCAGTGCACAAGGGCTGCCAAGCAGTGAATGGGCACATTGCCAGCAGTACCTCCCTGCACTGTGCTACCTTGGGTGGTGGCTTGCCAGAGGAGCTTATGGGCAGGCCTTATAGCTTGTTGCAACACCCAGTCACTGCTTTTAGCCCCATACTAAGCTCTAAGGATTGGGATCTGAATTTTTTTGAAACACTAATGAGCATCACTAATTTGGATAACATGATGGCTTGGGCTAATGATTGGAATGTAATTGAAGTACTTCTAAAATATGTTAAAATTTCTATTGTAGTTTTCCTTATTGCTTGTTCAGGTTTATCAATCAAAAAGATCAATGCTACCTTCTAATATACAGTTGCAGGTTGATTTTTCTTCTTAATTGAATATAGGTTAAAGCTAGCTATTTAAAAACAAGTGCTTATAGTGATGAGCAGCAACTGCCCACCTTGCCCCACATCAGCACCAGACTTCTGATGCTTCTGTCTGAAAAAAGTTGACTTGAAAGCTTCTTCAGATGTTGCAGCAGCATTAGCAGCCACCTGAATACAACAGCACCTTCCAGTTCTGTTCCAGTTCTTCCATCTTAGCTGGCCAAATCTTAGCTGGCCAAATTCACAAGTACTGTAAATCATACCTGCTCACGTTGAGGGTCAGGTTTGGACTTCCCAGCTGTACGTGATTGAAAACCATGTTTGGAGAAACCTAAGAAGGGGATTCAAAGACATGTTAAACATCATGTCTAAATAGACTGTTAGGTGCCCTTAGATCTCAAAGAGGTAATCTTCAAATACTGCCCTAGAATTGGTCATGACTAGCAGGGCAACCTGCGGGGGCAACTTTACCTTTAATTCTTGCTTAAAGCAGTGTTTATTTTTAACAAGCCTTTTTATTCACATTACACAAATTTTGAGACCTTTTCCTCACTAGATTTAATGATGTTACTTTTATTCAAAATGGACTTGTACCAACCACAAAACCTGGAGGTTTATTAAGTTACTGGACAATTACTTTCATACATTCTTCACCCCAATCCTCCACTTCCCTCCATTTTGTTTTGTTTGTGCCACTCTTGTAATCTGTCTACACTCGGTTTCTAACTATGTCACCTTCTCCATATGTTTCATTCCTTGCTGCCATGATTCTCCTCCATTTCATCTCTGCAATTCTGCTTACATGATGCAGCCTCCTAAAAAGCTTTTGGATTATGTTCAAGACAATCCACCAGGTCTTTCCAACGAGGTAAATTAAGCATGTTTCTTCTGTAGATTTAACTTGGCAACAACAAAGGTGTGAGAAGACAAAGATGTTGGAAGGTGTTGGTTGCTGTTTGTAGTGTTCACCTACCCATAGCCCTATGTCTTTCTAACACTACTGTATGCAGATGCTTGGCTCACTATACCAGAAATATAAAGGATATATTCATCAACAGCAGGCCATCACCAACACTGGGTTGCCTAGGAAAATGCTTTGCAAAGTAGGAATTGTTTTGCTGATTCAGATGGATTCTAGATGGTTAGCACTTCTTATGTAGCAGAGATGGAAATGGCATATAGGAGATCTTTGTCAATGCTCCCTAAGTTCAAGGTGGCCTTATGCTCCTTCAGGCAAGTAGAATCAACATTTATGGTTAATATAACTAGTCTGCGTATCAGTCCATTATTTGGATCCCACTTCCCATATACTTGAAAGAAATGCATAGAGAGGAAGGATTTTTGTGACCACCACACCTACTACATTGGCACACCTTTGGCATGTCATACAGTATCGCTTGGGAGTCTCCTAGCCCTCTGATGAAGCTTTTCTGGTGCCGCAAGATGGAGCAAGGAGTAAAAAAGTTTCATTCTGCAGTTGGTCCACCATTCTCTGTACCTTGTTTTAAAGCCTGAATTTAGATTTCCCTATATAAGTAAGTGGATTTCCGGAGAACTTTGTGTCCAGTGTGCTCTTCCGTATATAGGTGTCCCCTGCTTCCTGGTGGTTTGTTTTCTGTTGATCTGCTCTTTCAACACCTTTCAATTATACCCAGAATGAACCATTCATTCAATACATGTTTCACTCTTTCAACCTATCTCTGCTGTTCTAAGGACTAAAAGGCTACCCCTTATGAATTGCCTATGACATGGTGATTCAGGGCAAATATGCAACTATTTGTAACTCCCCAGAGTAACTATGGGATATGTAACTCCCCAGAGTAACTATGGGGAGTCCTTGCTCTGGTGTAAGAACATTTTACTCTGGATTGCAATATGAATTTCCCATAGGTTTTCACTAGGTGGTGCAGTAACTATGGGTGCATGTAAAGTCTCTTATGTGCTCCCGTAGTTAGTCTGGATTGTAGGGTCAGACTGTTTTGGTATGTATTTTTAAGAGAGCACATACGATTACCTGGTCTATTGCCTTTCCCAAAGGAATTAATTCTCCATTTGCAAAAATTTGCAAAAATCCATTTGCAAAAATCTTTGTGTGACAGCAGGAATTTGCAAGATAAAAAGACATTTGCAATTTTTTTAAAAATGAGAAACAATATTTGTAAATTTTTAAAAAGAAGGGTTCCACTTTTCAAACATTTCCATTTTTCATACAGCTCCAGTCCCTAACCTGTTAGATAAGTGGAGAACACCTGTAGAAGTATTTTGGACTTAAAAACTCTGAAGGCTGTTCAGAAGCTGCAATTAGTGCAGCCATTCTTATGTTTACTTCCCCCATTATCTGTAAAATTCCAAACAGTTCTCTTAGTCGGTACACTCATAATGCAAACATCAATAATTTTGTAACATTTTTCTGTTAACTAGGGTCTAGCACTCACAATAAGGAGTTAAGCCTATTTCTTGACTTCCAGATTGCAGGCAAGAGCTCATGGGAATATAGTAATTCTTTACACAGTTTGATGGAGTGATACCTAAAGTAAATATATTACCTGTAACATCTTGGCCTTGTACAGAGGCCATTGTACAACAATGTACAGAGATTGCTTTCTTTTTTAATGAAGGAACATCCATCATCTAAAGCGGACCCTGCCAGGAGCAGGAATAATGCTAAGAAAATAATGATCCAGACACATGAGCTCCCACCTGCAATGGCAAATGGTACACAGTTAGAAACAGGTTTAATTCCTTAACTCGTTGTTTTTAAAAACTGAGAAGCTTTTAAAACCTAAGAATCTGCTATACAAACATCAGTTGTCATGGTTTTTGGATTTAACAGGTTTTTTCTCCAGTTTACCTATTTTAGTAAAAATCATACAGACTGACAAAACTGACATGCTTTTTAAGGAACCCACATTCAGCTGTATAGCACAGAAATGTTCTCCCTCCACTGTCTGGAAGTAGTAATACAGAATGACACATATACATTTTCTCCATGCATTAGTATAATGAACTCTAGTCAAACTGCAATTTGAGCAGCATCTGAGAAAAATGCCAAATTAATCATTAAGGGAGTATCCATAGCAGATACAGCATTGGTATTACTATTCTGGTTACTTATTTGAGCTATTTCCATGACAAAAAAGTATATTCTTCTGGTTGTGATGTGTATTCTAAACAAGGACTGTATCATCTTCATTCTTCCCCATCACTACAGAGTCAGGAATAGTTGCCAGTGGCATGTTTGGAGGCTGTGACGCCTTGGCACACCTCAATGACAGTTTTATAAGAAAAATTTACACAATAATTGCCCATATAAAAATGCCCTAACCCTAACACATTGAATTCCTCCAACCTTAACTTATGTGAGCAACATTTGTGTGGGCTTTACTCTTGTGGGTTTTTTGTATTGCCAATTGCATTGAAATGGTATTGTCAAGCATAAGAGCTATCAGCCTGCATTAATATTTTTCTTCTTTTTCCTTTTTCAAATGCCATTCAGTAACTGTTTTGTCTTCATATGGCCTTGGTAGTTAAATCAGTTAGCAGTTGTCAAAAAGTTGGGGTATAACAAGTATGTTATGTCAGATGATAAAAAGATTTACAGTGCAATCCTAAGCCTATCAACTCTGAAGAGAAGTCGTATTGAATGAGGCATACTCTCGGGAAAGTGTTTTAGGATTGCAGCATTAGAGCACAATCCTTACCATGTGTACTCAGAAGTAAGCTCCATTGTGTTCAATGGGTCTTTCAGTGGTGGGCTTCAGGGGGTTCTCTCAGGTTCTACAGAACTCTTTGCTAATGAGCGCCTGTTTCTGAGAACCAGTTACTAAAGGAACATAGAACCTGTTGTTAATTTAGGTTGTTAGGACATAGAACCTGTTGTTAATTTATTTGAATCCCACCATTGGTCTTACTCCCAGAAAAGTGTTTTTAGGCTGCAATCCTAAAGACACTTTCCTGGGAATAACACCCATTGAACACAATGGGGCTGACTTTTGAGTAGACATGGTTAGGATTTTGCTCTTAAATTGGCAGAAATATTTCCACTTACCGGTAGCTCAATGGAAATCTAAGAACCATAATAGTTAAAAGGTTTTGAAAATGTTCTCTTTCACTGCTGGTTCCAAAAAGGGCTATGACACCAGCATTACATGAAGAGAGAAAAACGGCAGATAGATGGCATACGTGGATGGAATTTGGATCAATCTGGAGAAACATGACGAGGGTTATTGGAAACAGAGCTTGATTTGTCAACAGATTTCACCAGTATCAAAATAAAAGGTGAAACTTGAAATATTGCTTGGCAGAACAATTGTCAGGATTCTGAGAAAAGTTATTTAAATTAGGCAAATTCTTGGATATAAGGTTTGCATTATCTCTTGGCTGCCACTACAGTTCAGCTGATACCTGACTTGCAATAAATATATGTGGGAATAATGAAGCTAGTCAAAGGAATTTCAAAAAATATAGTGACTGACAACTTCAAAGGAGTTCTGCTTAGCTAATTCTGATAGTTTTCCTCCCATCCTATCCCTAAAAAAATTCCACTGGAATTCTCTTTCTGCCAATATGATTTGGTTTCTCAAAAACCACTTCTTCTATTCCCTAATGAAATAAAAAATGTTTTACTTTAATATGCTGTTTTTTTATTTTTACAAGTTAACAAATTTTACAAAATCTTCATGTTTCAAACACATTGCATATCACATATTCATATTGTTCAAAATTCTAATTTGGCTTTAAATAGAATTGATTACCTGGTTTTAAATATGAGTATGTTTAAAATATGACTTTAAACAAATCTTATTGATACTACTGTTGAAAGTTTCTACATTTACTAGTTTTCAAGAGAAAGATTACTTTTGGAGAAATAGAAATGAATGTACTGCTTGACATCTGTTCACCAAAAGTATCTCTGATAGGTCATGTTCTCTGATAGCAAAGGTCAGTTGTGATAACAAGACCCCTGTCAGCACTCATGGTTGGTAAACATGGGCATCTCGCAAGTGGTCCAATATTGACCAGTTCCCCTGAAATTGCATCTAGATACTTCAGAAAGATGTTTTCTGCTTACTTGTCTACTTATCCACCCTTTCCATTTGGACCCCAGTGATGACTGTGGTGCTGGCTTAACTTGATTGGGGAAGAGCAAAGGCACAGAGATACTTTCATGCCCAGGTTCAATACAAGCTGAATTCAGCCCTAAATGGTTGTTAACTTTTTACCATATATTCCAGCACAAGATGGACCTCTAGTGGTTGGTGAAATGTTTAGCAACATTTGATCTTTAATCGTTTTTTAATTGAGAAGGAATAACTGAATTCAGTTCATTAAGTTCTGCTCAAACTCATTGAAAATAATTGGATTTGCACAAATGCAGTGCAGTGGTCAATTGCTTCTTCTGGTATATTTTAAAGCTACGTCGTCTTGCATGGTTTTACAGTCTATTTCTTTTTTTAATGAAGGACAGTAGTACAGACTGTGACAGTTCTATTTTAAATTCCTCTGGCTGTCACTGAAATTAAGTAGTCTGAATGTAAAATATGTTTAACATGTCAATGTCATAGTTTCATGTCCATGAAAAGATGCCCCTGGAACAACATAGTTCTTTTTCTAGCTCCCACACTACTGTGTACTACTATGTGTGTCTAATTCCAGCTCAAGTGTTGACGCTCATTAAGTGTCTAGATTAAAAATAGTTGTCACTGAGGACTGAACTTACATCGAAAGTTTAGAGTATTTGCATTCCCAAAAATCATTTGCCAGTCACTAAGCAAAGAGAAGTCTTTAGTTTGGTGTGACCCACTTATCATGGAGTTAGAAATGTCAGCAAAGAGTGATGGGAGATACAGATGTTTAAGCTATGTTTACAAAGAATTTCCAGCATTGTTTGACATTAATAATTTGGTAAGTAAGAAAACCAATTAGCAGATTGTATACATTAATTATTATAATTTACATTCATGCTTGCAAATCATATTGTTTCTCATTTTGGGTGCAGGTAAAAGAGGCTTGAGTCTGAATTTTCACCTGCACCATAAAATAGAAGATGGGAAATCAACCTTGAATGCTATTGTCTTTTGTGAAGTTGTTAGATTATTCAGATGTAAATCTGAATAATTATTCAGCAGTGAAGTGTGCAATCCTAATATTTTTTTTGGACAATCATTGCATAGTGATTTTTCATGAATAATACCTGTGTAAATCTGGTGTAGAATTTTAATTGGATCTTTTGTTTGTCTCCACAGACTTCCTTATATTACAGTCCTACTGACAGACCTTCTAGGTAAGGAAAATCTGACGTACAAAATCTGATGTGTAAAAAGTCCCAAATTCTAGCAAACTCCTGGTCTGCAACTTGTTTTATAAACTATCAAAGTCTTTCGGAAAGTAAAAGAGAATTGGTTTGAATTTGCATCAGCAAGAACTGGCTTCTAATTATGATTATGCAATGCACTTCCTTCACAGGGAAAGTTGAAAGCGATCAGGACAATATGAAATGTATATGTACAGAAGAGTAGTTTGTGCTACATTTTTCCCACCTCACTCTTTGACCCAGGCTAGAAAAAAATACTGCCAGTTTCTTAGCCACAATACAGAAATTGGGAATATTCCATTGGCTCCCCTTGCCTCTTTCAACCTGCATGCTTTGTTAGTCTGATACATGGAACACCAGAAAAAGGGGAATTTGTTTGGATGTAATTCATGCTAAATTCATGTGTGATAGACAACTAGGTTTTATAATTTAAACTTCTGTTACTCTTTATTGGCCTACCATCTGTCTGTAAAATGGTTAATGGTATAGCGTTTTCTGGGTAATATACTGGAGTAGGTTTCAATTTCCTTCTCCAGTGGATCACATTTCATATGAATGCTCACAATCTAAAAAATGCAAAAAGAACACCAGCAGAAGCCACTATACAAATTATATGCAAATTAGGCTTTTCCTATACCTACCAATTTGCATGGATAAGGCAGGCAGGCAAATACTTTCTAAGATAACAAAGACAACAGAGATATCTTCTGGCAGGTTCATATTGCAGTGATGATTCAATATGCAATGATGATCTCACTAGAAAATCCCCTGAAGTAGTACTCTGCACAGCGCTGCCATTCTGCAATCCCAAAACCTAGCCATATAATTATTATTAACACCCAGATATTGCAGGAAATGGGAGCAGTATTCTTGTAGGCTGTTTATTTTACTTCCGGATTGGGAGACCAGAGGAAATGCAAGAAACACATAAGGGGAGGGCCTTATTGAGCATGTACAAAGTTCTGTCCTCTACAGCTGTTTGTTGCATTAAAGGTCTCGCTGCACAATGGCAGGAGTCCTGCAAGTACCCTTGGACACCACCCCTAATACCACTGGTGAGAAACATGGAGCTAGCACAGAATATGATTAAGTTGGCCATTGATGGAGTATTGAAGAGAAATTTTGTACATAGATGCACTTGCAAATTTGTATGCACAAATTTTGTACAGCTGCACTTACGTTGCTTATTTTCTTCATTCTGCAAGTACTGCAAGTGACTACAGAAAAAGAAGGAAGTCAGAACCAGCAGTACCTCATGAAAGGGCACACACTGATCAAAATGCAAACCGGACTAGTTTGGGCCGGACAGATACGCAGGGCACATACTCTGCCCTTAGGAAGCCTGTTACTAGTTCTTCTCCATCTTCTCCATCAAGAGCAAAAGGTAAGGAATGAGCAGGAGAAGGAATTTTTCCTGGATGTGATAAGTGCAATCTGTTTGAATTTCCCTGAAATGCAGATAGAGAAGAGATAAAAGATATGAAATGACTGAAGAAAGAGGAAGCAGAGAGAACAGAGCAGAACTTAGAACCAGAGCAGAAGACTAGAAGTCCTAAGTGAGTTGTTCAGTTTTATAGTATGCTGGGGCAGTACAATGACCTGGAATGAAATACATCAACCTCAAACACATCCACAACATGCATCTGATGTGACAGATGAAGGACTTCATTTTGGCCAGTTGTTCCTATCAGGAAGTGGTCATTCTTTGAAATGTTTACTTGGCTGTGGGTGGCGCAAGTGGCTAAGACACTGTGCCTGTTAACCAGCAGGCCAGGGTTCGAGACCCGGGTCAGCCCCACAAGACAAGGTGAGCTCCTATCCTTAGCCCAGTTCTACAACGCCAGCTGGATCCAATCGTATTGGCTCTGCCTTTCCATTGGACTAATTCAGTGGTGTGGAGAGGGGGGATTTACTGCTTGGGTAACAGCCTATCCTCCATAACAATCTAACCCAGGCTTTTGTGCTTTGCATGCAGCGTATGCAGTGCCAAGCACGATACCATAGTCTTCCAAGACTGACGGAGGCCTGCTTTTTTTTTTACTTGGAGAGCAGCTGTTCCCCTTAAACTGAAATTATTTGCTTGATCATGAAATACATTTAGAATATGAGCTGCTATTATAAGGACTTCCATTGAGATGTCTGTACGTGCAAGATCTATGCACTTCCAGAAATTTTGTCACTTTCTAGTTTTGTCAACAGTTCTCTCCCATAAATCTCCAAACCACTCTTTAAATCTCTTAATTTTAAGAAACAGCTGAAGGAACCAAGAGCAAAAAAAAACATTAACCAGAAACGTCTCATGTGTCCCTATTACGGAACATTGTGATCATGATATGTAATTTACTAGCCACTTTCCTATGGCTTCATGTCCCATCATGGCCATATTTGGAAGCCTTAAATGTGCTGCCTGGAATCTGAAAAGGCCTAGAAACCTGGAATATGAAAGGGCCTTGAAAGACATGGCACATTCTAGTAAATCATGTATGGAGAATTCTCAGTTTCTTTGCTAGAACGCATAATACATATTA
The DNA here is from genome assembly GCA_030015325.1 of Cryptoblepharus egeriae. Classification (NCBI taxonomy): domain Eukaryota; kingdom Metazoa; phylum Chordata; class Lepidosauria; order Squamata; family Scincidae; genus Cryptoblepharus; species Cryptoblepharus egeriae. The sequence goes on along the minus strand of JAREYC010000007.1, from coordinate 52,555,083 downwards.
GCAGTATGCATGTTTCTTTCAATTTATTTAATTATCAGTAAAAAATAAACCATCAAAAAAATAAATCAAGCAATATATACAAAGCAAAGCAAATGACATTACCTGAGTTTACAAACCAGGAATTCTTAACCAGGGGTAACTGTACCCAAAGGGGTCTGGGACTCAATCTCTGAACAATTTTTTTAAAAAATGTTATTAGGTTATCAGTGGTTCCCAAACTGTGTGTTTGTACCTACTGGTAGGTCAACCTGATTTTGGGGGGAGGAGGAAAGGGAAGGGGTTGCCAAAGGGTGATAAAAAGATTACCAGTAGTTCCCAAACTATGGGTTGGTACCCACTGATGGGCCGCAACCTGATTTTTGGTGGGTCATCAAAGAGTGATGAAAAGAGAACTAATTTTCTCAAACCCTAATGCTATTCAACAATCAGATACTGTATCTGCTAACTTCTCTGCAAGGAACTAAGCTCCTGCAGTTTGGATGTGTAAATATGAAGAGATAAAAATTTGAGGGTCTTTCTCATTGTTATTATTACTTATAAATAAATACCTCTTTCTAGATCTCTTTTTTGGGGGCCAACAAACTTTAGTAGGTCTCAAGAGTGCCATTTTTTTAAAAAAGTATGTCCTAGTGCTAAGAGGTTTGGGAACCACTATCACTATTATCAATACTTTTGGGGGCATTATGTTCAAGCTATTCCTATGTAAAGTAAAACCAAGCTACTGATACATTTTACTGGTACCTAATAAGCCTTGGGATGATTATTTTGACTTTCTGGTGAAGAGTATGTGGGGACGTATTGGGAATCCATTGGGGTTCTGTAATCATTTTTTAAAAAGTTAAGGATCCCTAATATAAATAATAAGTTAAGCATTGAAGCAGCATGGAAAATTCATGTTAATGGTTAATCAAGAGAGGCATTAATGGTAGCTCTATGTTCTAAAATTCAAATGGGCAAAAAACTTCATCCTAACTTTAACCTAACTCTTGTTGCTAAGTCATTGAAAAAGTGAGAATGCCTTGTCCAAAAGCTTCAACCTGATACTTGGACACTCTTGACAGCTCTCTATAGTTCCTTGTCCTTAAAACAGATTTTTGTATCTGAATTCGTCTTTTGAGAATCAGAATGATCCCAAATGCTCCCTGATCATGCTCTTATAGCTTGAGGCAGTAGATTCTGAAGAGCTATAGATAATTTGTCTTGATTTCTATGTGACTAGTAGAACTTCATTAATGCTTGCCTCCTGTTTAACATACTGTAGTTGTCTCAATCCTCAGACAGAGTATTTAAAAGTCCCACTTTTAAAAGAGATGGTAAAAGCAAAGTATATTTATGCTCAAGTGTCTCGTTTTGAGGTCACTATATAACTTCAGTTAGTCCCTTGCTGGGAGTAATAACCTTTGACCAACCTATGTGCAGTCTATGGTCATCAAAATGAGGCCAGCTTGACCTGTATGTGCCAGAATTGCTGAAAAAATTGTCTTCCCACCTAGACCACAATCCTAACCATGTCTACTCAAAAGAAAGCCCCATTGCGTTCAATGGATCTTACTCCCAGGAAAGTGTGCTTAGAATTGTAGCCTTAGGGTGCAATCCAGAGTAACTATGGGGAGTACTTGCTCCAGTGTAAGAACAATTTGCTCTGGATTACAATATGAATTTTCCATAGGTTTTCACTAGGTAGTGCAGTAACTACGGGTACACGTAATGTCTCTTACATGCTCCCGTAGTTATTCTGGATTGTAGGGTTAATCACTTTAAAGAATATTTAACTTTTAGTAGAAGTAACTGGTATTATTGACAAGAACAGTGAATATGTTCAAGTGCTAAGACAGCATTATCTGTTTTTCATCTTCTGTGCTTTAGTAACGTATCTTATATTAGTGTTTCTAGCTGAGCATTAAACACTAACTACTTTCTCGTCTCTGTTCTCTCTGGCGTGTGCTAATTGTTTTTTCTATCTTTTTTGAATCTGTTAATTTCTGGCAATGTCTCTTTTTCACCATGCTGCTCTGTGGATTATAAAGGTGGGGATCTTAGCAGTGTATCCTCATCCCAATCAAGTTGCCCAATGCCCAACCACAGCCCTTCAAATGAATTGGATTGCTGTAGAACCTACGGACAGCGGTTGGCTGTCCCAACTGACTCAAGAAGGTCAGTCACCTACAAGAATGGCTGGCAAATGGCCCGTCAAAATGCTGAGATCTGGAGCAGCACAGAAGAGAATTCCTCTCCCAAGCGAAAATCTCGTAGCTGTGATGATTTGTTGGCAGATGATCACTGTAGCTATCCTGACCCCCAGAATAAGTCTGAAAGCTTGGTGTCTCTTTTATGTGAGGACGATTCCAAAGGCATCTCCCCACTGACCTGGGCCTCTGAGAGCCATGATTCCAGTAGGTCTAGAGCACGTCATAGATCTGCACATGATGCTCCTGGATTCCTAAAACTGTATAAGAGAATGCACCGCATCAATCGCAAAGACTTGCTCAATACTGAGGTCATTTGTTCAGTAAAGTCCCGGGTGTTGCAGTATGAAAAAGAACAGCACAAAGGCCTTCTGCATGGCTGGAAAGAATCCTCCACTGAGGAGGTACCCAGAGACATGGTGCCCAATAGAATATCTGAGTTTGAAAAGCTAATTCAGAAGTCAAAGTCAATGCCAAATTTAGGAGAAGAGGCATTGTCGGCAGTCACCCTCCTCGAATCCCCTAAAAATAGTTTATGTGCAAAGAGGCGATTTTCAATTGAATCCTTGTTAGAGGAGGAAAATCAAGGTAGACATGCTACTCAGGTACAAAGGAATTGTAACTCCAAAACTCTGGTGCCAATTCATATTGAAGTGACAAGTGAGGAGCCACAAAGATCTCAGGTGGAATATTCAGACAGTGATCAAGACGGGGTGGTCTCTGACCTCAGTGACTTCATACAGATAGAAGGCTCATCTTTTTGTAGTGAAAGTGATTTTGACCACTTTTCTTTTACATCTTCCGAAAGCTTTTATGGGTCAGGCCATCACCACCACCATCACCATCATCACAAACATCTCGTCAGCTCCTGCAAGGGGAGATGCCCAGCATCCTACACCCGCTTTACCACAATGCGAAAGCATGAAAGGGCTAAACAAGAACCTACCCCAGATGATCCTAGAAGACAGGACTCAGACTCTGGCCTTTCTAAGATAGCATTCCTAGTCAGCCCAGTGCCTTTCCGGAGGAAAAAGAATTCAACTCCCAAAAAACAGGCAGAAAAATCAGAATGCAAATCAGCTGTCTTTGATGCCTTGGATTCTGCTCTTAAGGATATTTGTGACCAAATCAGAGCAGAAAAAAGAAGAGGAAGCTTGCCTGACAACAGTATACTGCACAGACTTATTTCTGAGCTGCTTCCAGACATTCCTGAAAGGAATTCCTCCCTTAAAGCTCTTAGAAAGAGTCCAGTGCACCAGCATTTTCATCCACTGCCTCAGGATGGTGCTATTCATTGTCCATTGTACCAGAATGAATGTGGGAGATTACCTCTTAGTGCCTCTTACCAAGACATGGATACAACCAACAACGCTTGCCAAGAAAACGATAGTGCGCTATGTTTCCAAGGTGGATTACCTCCTTTTCTTTATGCTTGTGATTGCTTCATCCATCCTTCCCCCTTTCATTTCCAGCCATTGTTTTTACATTTATAAGGTGTGTTTATCTGGAAGTTAAGAGTACATTGCACAAGAACTGACTGGGTCAGTAATGAACATAACAATTGTGGAAAGTTAAAGCTATCCGTACAAATATACATAATCATATTACCACTTAAAGGGAAAGTGTAATCTTATTACCATTTAAAAGGCCATTGGAATATGAGAGTTATGACTTTTAATGGAAATTAAGGTCACACATTTAAAAAGATCTGTTCCAAGAAATTAAAATAATTTTTAAAAAGTCACAGATTTTAAAGAAAACAAGATTCTTTCTACAGGTAGGAGACTAGGATTTAACAATAATATAGAAATTCAAAATAGTTGGCACTAAATTACGAAATAATATAATTTATTGTGAAATATTATTAAACAATTGAAGAAAATCTACTTCAACAATCAAAGAATATTAATCTGTGACTAAAAAGGTTTGCTGACTTAAACACTTGTGAATAGAGGATTAAATCCTGAGTTTAGGGTTCAATCCTAACCTAGGTCAGCACAACTCATTGGTCTTCCTTTTCCTGTAGTGATGTAAGGAGGCAAGCACCCATCTGTGCACTGGCCTAACCCTCTGCCCAGGAGTGGTGCAGAAGTGCCTGTTGGCACTTTTGTGAGACCCCCCAGACCATCACAAGACTTGTGCTGGGGCTTAGGCCAGCTTAACTGGGGCTTAGAATTGCAGCCATAGTCATTACTAAGAAATCATCACTAACTAGAGAGGCTTAACATTATGATTTGTATTCTATCTTTGTCATAATGTCACATTTCTAATGATAGCAAAACCAGACTTTTTTTTTACCTAAATAACTCCATTCAGTTTTAAGAGGCATGAATTCTAAATGACCCAGACAAGGTATCATTACATTCTTTGTGTAGCAATTACATAGTTGACAGGAATTACTGCTCCATTGTTTTCCATTTTAACAAAAAACATAATAATAAAAGTATTAATAATTATTTTGACCAGGGTAAAATATGGTGTACTTGATAGCACTGAATAATATTCAGAGACATTCAACATCATGGAGTTTATTCAGAGACATCACCTTTTCCATTGCATGTGACAAACTGACATACACGCCTTAGTTGCATGTGACAATTAGATAGTGAATTTATGCAGTTTCCGACAGTGAACTGATGTTGTTAGAAGAGACTCATCTTGTATGAAAAAATCCCAGAGGGCTTTCCAGATGTTGCAGATTTTAGCTGACACAAATTACAGCTTGAAATTATTTTGGTGATGGGATGCTATTATAGCCCAGCAGCAGTATGTTGGCTGTTAAATTTCTATGGCTGGAATTATTCCCAAGTCACTGTTAGATTTTCTGGAAGTAATGAAAATTAAATGAGCTGTCAACATACTAGAGAGAAGATTTGTTTTATTCAACAGCTAGACTTTCTGCAGTTTTGAAGCATTTCCTTTGCTTTTTTCCGGAAACATTTAAAAATTATAACTTTTAAAGTTAACTAAATGTTAGTTAGTAAGCAAATGTTATGATCCTAAGATATTTACTAAGAAATATGGTGCAGTGGCTCAGTGGTTAGAATACTGGGGTAAGAATACCACTTAACCAGAATTCCGATCAACAGGTCAGTGGTTCAAGACCCAAGTATTGCAAGACAGGGTCAGCTCCTATATGTAAATGAAAGTAGATAAATAAGCATGACCTTGGTAGGAAGGTAATAGTGTTCTGTGCACCTCAGCATGTAGTCATGCTGGCCACATGATCATGGAAGAGTCTTTGGACAGTGCTGGCTCTTCAGCTTAGAAAAGGGGATGAGCACCGCTCCATTGAATTGGACACAACAAGCAGTACAACCTCCAGGGAACACTTTTATCTTTACCTAGGCTTCACCTATGCCTAAGTTAGGGTGCAATCCTAACCTAGGCTGGCACAACTCGTTGGTCTTCCTGTTCCCAAAGTGATGTACAGAGGCAAGCAGATATCTGTGCACTGGCCTAACCCTCCCCCAGGAGTGGTGCAGAAATGTCTTTTGACACCCTCCAGTTAACACAGAGATTGTGCCATGGCTTAGGCTGGCCTAATTGAGGTTAGGCTTGCAGCCTCAGTTCAATAGGAATTACTCTCTGGTAAGCATATTTAGGTTTGCATCCAAATAATGAGTATCTTTATGCCATTCAAATGAGCATCTCAGAATAAAGTGCCTTGTGACAATATTGGAGCTTTAATTTTTATGATTAGAACTAGGAAATTCTTCACATGAAAGAGGAATGTGTATTGATAATCCTAAAAAAAGTTTACCTTGTCCTTTTGTCATTGTGGCATGCTTTTGACATAATCCCTGCATGTGATTACAGGTTGAACATACTATTATTCATTGCTGTGTTTTTTCCTTGTCCTTTCTGACCATTTGCATCTTCGATATTGCCTCTAGTTGCTAAAATCAGTGCTATATAAATTAGAATGGGGGGGGGGAGTGTTGGTCCTTTTGTGCTCTTTGTGTAAAAATTCAGCTTCAAACCAAAATTTACTGGTAGTAAATTACTAGTAGTTTCCACAATTTATTTTTAGACTACTGTTGTGCCCATTTTCATTTATTGTAATTGTATCTATGTTTTTAGCCTCAAACGTGTATTTTACATATCCAGTTATTTTAGATGTAGTATCCCTTAAAACGAAGCATAACAGATTTGCCTTAAATTAAATTAAATTTCACAAAATGGCATTTTATTTTGATAGACCAGGGGTCTCCTGGGAATTATTCTTCTGCCTTCACGGATGTGGGTCGATGTACATCAAAGGAAAGAAGAAGTGCTCCAGAGAGAGAGGTAGTTTAAATGAAATATATAATTGGGAAGGATGTGAAACTGGAAAAGCATTATGAAATAGTCTGCAAAGTCATTTGCCAGATACTTGTCAATGGTACTTTTTCTTGCTCAGGTGCTACAAAAATGATGTGCGTCTTGGGAAACTGTAGGCAGAACATAAAAAAATCTGGGTCCAAATGGCATGATGTCTTGGTGGTTGCACGCCAGCTCTGGAACTCCCTTCCCCCTAGAACTGAGAACTGCTCCCTGCATGCAGAGTTTTCATTTTTATTCTCCAAAGCTTTTGTTTAATGTGTGGGTTGTGGATTGTTTCGAGGGCATTTTCAATGTTTTAATGTTTTAAATATGTTTGTATTTGTTTTTTTAAATGTTTTTAATATTTTAATTGTATATTGATTGTTTTATTATATTGTTAGTTGCCTGGGTCCATCTGGAGAAAGACGGGATATAAATTTCATAAATAAATATTTTATTGTCTTGGAAAATGATTGTTGCAGTCAGGCAGCTCAATCCTGTCTGAGTGCAACTGGATACGACTGGATATAGGTGCCTGCACCCAGGCGCTATAGTTGCACTGTACCCAGCACAAGGTTAGGGTTGCAGCTGTGCTAACTTGCAGCCAGGAAAAACCTTTCCCCTTACTCCAGTTAATACAGTCATGGTGGTTTGTTCTGCAGTTCTTTCCAAAAGCACTTTTTGGGTATTCTAAAGCAATGTTGAGTACAATCCTAAACATGTCCACTCAAAAGTAAACTCCATTGTATTCAAAGGGTCTTACTCTCAGGAATGCGTCTTTAGGATTGCAGCTTGAGTCTGCTTTTCCAGAAAATTATATTAGTTTACAAAAGTCTCCTTGAGAATGTGTATTATGTGAACTCATAGATCTAAGCCCTCTTCTACCCTTTATAGGACAAAATGAGAATCTCTAGAAAGAACGTTAATGACACCAGGAAGAAATGTAATGCTGAGTGTTTTAAAGTGTCAGACATTTTACTCAAGTGCTTATGTAATAAAAAGTATATGCGGTAAACACTTTTTTAAAAATGGGACCTTTCTTTATAACATTATTTTTGAAGTATATAATGTGAGCCAATTTTTATCTCCTTTTCAGAGACTGCCAGCTAGAGCTGTATATGATTTTAAGGCTCAAACATCAAAGTAAGTAGCAGTGATAATTATTTTTCCTTGAAAAATCATCATGGCTGTTCCAGTAATTTTGAGAGCAAAGAAAAGCTACATATGTTGTCTTTAATTGGTACAAATGTTGGACTGTTTTTGATGTGGTTAAGCTTTTCTTGGCTAACTGAACACTCTTTAAGCATTCTGTAAATATGCAAATGTTTAATAATTCAATAGGAAATTAATCCCTATAGTATTTACTGTAATTACAAAACGGTGCATAAAATCCAACTGAGGCATGATTAATTACTGGAAATGATATTTTCTTTACTGTTGGGCTGTGGTTCTTCAGGTTTCAAGAAGGAGTCTTTCCAGCCCTTCCTACTGATGACAAGAATACAACCTGGAACTTTCTGCATGTAAAGCAGCTGGTTCTACCACTAAGTTGAAGCCCCTTTGGCTGTGGCTTCACCTTCATTTTATAGGAAACTGAGAATTTTTTTCAATATAACATTAAAAGCACATTTTTACTTGATTGCAACTACTTGCAATATTATCTAGATAGGAAATAAATTCATGTACACAGACAGATTCCGAGCATATTCCTTGATGATGATACAGATTGTTTAGATGTCAAACTCATTTTGACAGATGCGCTAGATAGCATTTGTGGCACCTACTGAGTGGCAAATCAGATGTTAGGAAGGTGATGACTGGAAATAACCACTTTTTTCACTTAGAAACTCATTCATTGCAAATGACAGAAGAGAAAATACGTAAATCTTGTTAATATTTTCAAGATATGGCCCAATTATCATGCAGGCCACCCTTATCATATTTTTCATATTGCCTTACAGGAGACAAAATAAGTCTTCTCAAATGAATTGATCAATATTGGGCCACCTTTGCAGCAGCACTTCTTGTTTGCGAATGTTCTGCAAACACCTGAGAGGTATTCTGTATCTCCTGAGAGGTATTCTGTATCTCCTGCTGAGTGAAACCTCAGCAGAATCAGCATTGCTGAAAGGGTGGCCTGCATGATAATTGAACATCTTTCTGCAGCTGTGAGTAGCTGAGAATAGCTGATGGCATTGCTGGGAGAGCCCAATTACCACATGGACGAAATAAAGAGTTTCAGTAGGCAATATTGGACCCATGGAATGTACGTATTTAAAATAAATAAACTGTTTTATAAACATCTGTTACAGGGAGCTGTCATTTAAGAAAGGAGACACTGTCTATATCCTCAGGAAAGTGGATCAAAACTGGTATGAGGGCGAGCACTATGGAAGAGTTGGTATTTTTCCCATTTCTTATGTGGAGGTTTGTCCTTTGGGGTTTTGGTTTGGTTTGGGATGTGTGTTTCTTGTCTAATTAATCTTACAAACTAGCTGCACAAGTTTCACAAACTTATTAAAGCAGTCATCTTTCTCCTTTCAGAAACTTACTCCCCCAGAAAAAGCACAGCCCGCACGGCCACCTCCCCCAGCACCTATTGGAGAGATTGGAGAAGCTGTTGCCAAATATAATTTCAATGCAGATACAAATGTGGAACTGTCACTGAGAAAGGTAATTGCAAACAGCCTTTTCAAGACGCAAGCGTTGAAACTACTGCTACTGATGTTGCCTAAAATGATGGGTTGGCATCCAGTCAAGTTCTTTAAGTGCAAAAAATGTTTTTCATTTTAAAAAAGAAGTGTCAGTGGATGGAGATACAGTATATATGTTACAATTCAGTAATTCTTTATGGGCACAATCCAGAGTAAGGGCAGTGAGGAGAGCCCTAGCTGGGCTGCCCCAACTATTTTGAATCCAGAGCAGACAGTTATGCTGCATCCAGAGAGTCAAGAAGCATGCTAAGTCAGTGACACCTGGGGAGGGCTTGCTCCTGAGGAGACCCCCCCAGTTCACACTGAACAAGGAACAGCTGAGGTGCCTGCCTTATAAGAAAGCCCGGCAGTTCCCGACAACCAATTACAGCTGCAGTACCTCTAGCGGAGGATGGATCCTTGGAATTGCCTGCTGTATCCACAGGTTAGTGGGCTGCTATAGTTGTTCTATATCCTGAAGTTGAGAGGCAGGGGTTGCAGATAGGCTGGCCAGTAACGCAGATTTTTGGTCAACACTGCCATTCTTACTCAGGCCTTATAATGGACCCCTATGGGTCTACTCATTACTATACCTGCTCCTGAGGTGGTATAACCCTAAGGATCTAGAACAGGGCATTTCTGCCTTGGAAACAGGCTCTGGATACAGAGTAGCTGCTCTGCCCTAGGCAACGCTAAACATGCCCTCAACATGCCTTTCCTGAGCTGCCTAGGCTGCCCCAGTTAGGGCAGAGCAGGTCCACCTCTCCTGGGGCAGCATACATTGCCTTGTTCTGTCCCAAGCCTTTTCCAGAGTAACTAGGTTGGAACATCTTGCAGTTGCTCCACCCTAGAGATAGATAGGGCAACCCAAGTGCTACTCTGGATTGGGCTGCCTGTTAATATAGTAGTTCAGTGCAGTCAGGAACTCTGGGTGGATGATTAACTGTAAGCTGAGATTTCTTGGCACATAATATCTTTGGATGTTCTCATGTGGAAAGCAAGTCAGATGCTTTCTGAGTTAATGCCAGACTGGTCCACGCCACAACATTGGCGTGGTCCATGCCACTACATTTACCCTGGCACCCACCAGAAAGAAGACACAAGACTGAAGTCTGGCATTAACTTAGGGCCACTTTATTTGAATAACGTCACAACAATATGCAGTAGGACCTGGCTTGAGCACCACAAGTTTTGCAGGGAGATAAGGGGGGGAAAGGCTCTGGCCAACTTCCCCATCTAACCATGGGGGTCCCATCTCTCTCAAAGTCAGATCTGTCCCAAGGCCAGACCCACTTATCAAAAGCCAACCCAACACAGAATTAAGCCATCAGGCCTACAGGGAAGGCCCCAGGGAGAGCCTATCAGCCTTCCTGCCTTGGCCAATCAAGAGGCTCACCAGGTTACCTTTCCAAGCCAGAGCATCAACATGTAACCTGACCTAGTTCACCTGCTGACTCAAGATGGACACTTTCCCAACCTGCACAACATCTGCCTCAGGTGACCAACCCCAACACCACTTAACCATAAAACCTTGAATAAACTTGTGGTGTTTTGTATAGAATTACCATATCTCCACAATTAATGTGTTTTCACATTGCTTTACAGGGAGACAAAGTAACTCTCCTCAGACGAGTTGATCAAAACTGGTACGAAGGCAAACTACCAGGAACTAACAAACAAGGCATCTTTCCTGTGTCCTATGTAGAAGTCATCAAAAAGAATGCAGCCAAAGGTGCTGATGATTACCCTGTGCCTCCAATACCCCAGAGTTACTCCAGTGAACGAATACATCATTTAAGTTCTTCTAAGGTAAGTAGGGCAGAATTCAGATTTATTTGCTTAAAAGACCAAACATCCAGCACAGCGAAGCCATATTCAATATTTTATATGTGCTTAATATTTAATATTTTATATAATATTTTTTAATATTTTACATTGCTTTCTTCTCTTTTGTTGCCTTTTACTTTCAAAAACAAAAAGCATACATTTTCCTCCAAAGTTTTCTCTACTTTTTTATTTGAAACGCAAGATGTTCTGTTGACACTACTCTTATTAAAGAACATAGAAGCCCAAATTCACATGTTACTGTTATTACAGCCAGTCTTCTCTCACTTGGGATCAATGTCCCTTGTTACACCGTTTCTTTAAAAGCTGGCCTGGTTCTACTATTCAGGTTCCAAATTTTCAAGGTAGCACCTCACCATGGTTATGCAAGAAGGACCAAAAGTATACAAGGGGTTTTCAAAGTGGAGGGATTGCCCTGCCCTTCCAAATCACCCTACCTAGCACCCAGTTCTTTTGGAGCTCCTCAAGAATTATTTTTATTTAGGCTTATCATTCTGCTTCTTACCCACCCAACATGATCTACAGAGGAGAGATAAAGGGCATTGGTGAGTTGAGTTTGATTTTAAACCTCCCATCACTGCTAAACTTCCCTTTCTAATCTAAGAAGAGGTTGTGCTCACCAGTGAGGTCAGTCTCTCATGGTTCAATAGATACAACAGGCTGTCCTCTCTAAGTGAGGAAGTAATACCCACAGCCCTCAAGCTATTTTCCTTACTCTGCCTGCTATCAAAGAAGGGTAACTCAGAGAAAGAAAGATTCAAAGAATGGAATTTATAGTAAGATATTTTTTATCTTCATCATAGAGAGCACTATCACACAACAATAAGGAGTTATTTATGTATTTTTCACATTTTTATGCTGCCTTTCCTCCACAGAGCCATATCAGTTAAATCATTTTTTTAAAATCCAGGTTCCAGCCAAGTTCATGTTTATAGAGAAATAGGTTCTATTGATACTTCCAATTAAGCTTGTAGTCTGATAACCAAAGCCACTAAAGCAGCTACCTCTGTATCCAGCAGGTGCTGGGAAGCAGATGGAGGTCTACTTGAGGGAAAGAGACTTTTGTCCCCTTCTCTCAGGGAAAGCACCAAGCCCCACCGTGGGAGTTCTCAGTTCTGGGCTGGCTGTTTTGCTGGCACAGAGCTGAGACTTCATGTCAGGCCTTCTGGCAGGGCTCCACCATTTCCACCACTTCCTTCCCATTCATCCCATCTGCCTTCCCCTCTCAAATGGCCACCCTGCTACCCAGCAATTTCACTTAACCCAAAACCTCTTCATGCCAATGCTGTTTCTGGTGCCTGATTTGCATAGACCTGTAAGGCACCAGTGGTCCTTACTTGTCAAGTATTGTAAATATGCTTCGTGGCACTCAGCAACAGTCCTAGGGCACCAGTCCTTAGTGCTTGCTGCTTTCAAATTGGGCATATTGGATTAATTAATTTCATGTACCTGGATAGAAACATGTAGAACTTTCCATTATAAGGCAGAAAATTTAACATAGAAGATGGATAGGACCATCAATGCATACATAGAAGACATACTGTTAATAACGTTACACAAGAAGCTGTAAAAAACATCCTTATTGGATTATATGAATCTTATTGGATCTTTGACTATTTTCTTTTATTTGGGTAGAGTGGGCAAGCCTGCAAAAGTTGTAGTGAACAGTACTAATTCTGCATATACTTCACGTGACCTTTCGTTTGGGGAATTTTCCAGCGGTATGGTTTGGCAAGCAGCAAGTGACTATCAGAAATCAGCCTGTAGTCTACCTTGGGATACCAGTGGAATCCTACCCCTCCTTGCATAGTGACACACCATAATAACTACAGCATGTCTGCCCACTTTTATCATGAAACCATATATCATGTTTCTTTAAGATTCCACTGTCTCGCCTCAACGTCTTTGTAAGCAAATATCATCCCTCATGTAAGATATGGAGCAGAAGATCTGCAACCATATTGATACAATAGATTTACAATACATTACAAATACAATACAATTTACAAGAAATTTCAGATACAAGAATGTCATAAGAGCGAGTGTCAGAATTAGGTCAGTTGTACGTTATTGTGGCTAGCAGTTAATGACTGTTTGAAGCATAAAATATTTGAGAATAATAGAGAAAATGAGCTATTTTTTCTGTTTTCAAAATAAATTTGACTCTCTGTCCCAAAATGGCTCACAGTCTTAAGCTGATGAAGGAACACAAGCAAATAGCCTGTACTAGAACACATCTGGTCAGTCAATCTCTCCCCCCTGCTATAAGAGGGACACCACTAGTTAATGTCTTCAACCTAAAATAGATATTTTATATCAAAAATAAAATTGATAGTTTATAGATGGTTAATTGAAAATGTCTTAATAGGGACAACTTCTAATTTGCTTCTAAAAGGAATTATTTTCCCTATTATTGTGTCCAAAGCTATGTCAAGTATGACTGAGATATTTCCATTTGGATTTTAGGGACTGAGAATATCATCAGTGAGATCTTTTTGCATTTTTTAATGAAATCCCAAGTTTGTTGTAATAAGGGTTGGCTAAGCACCCTTTTCCAAAGAAATTTGTGCTATCTAGTGCATTTAACCTGTATTTGCTACACTGAATGGCCAGTTTACTTATGGAAGATGCAAATAGGCCTTCTATAGCAGGTGATGGTCCCAGAGTGCTCAAATCTGGGCAGGAATCCACAGAAAAGGAAAGGAAGAGAAAGTGGTTTTACTGAGTCCTGTTGGAAAGCTGCCGTATCAAGTGTAGGTTCATTCTTCCATATTACTAGAATATATTCTATGAATATATTCCATACTCATATTCCTAATGAAGTCATATACCATATGAAATTGGCTGTATATCATTCGATACAAGAAACATTTAATTTGGAATTGATTCCAGTTATTCTACAAGCAATCTAAGAAATTTTTCTTTTCAAATGAAGATTTAAACTTGATAATTAATAACAAACACTACATTTTCAGTATTTATTGAAGCAATGGATATCCACCGATGCAATATACGTATGAACCCCATCTCTGCCATTGTTACAAAAGGACATTTATTTTTCCTGAAGAAAACTTCAATCAATATTTCATTTCACTATATTACGCAGCAATATTCAATATACCTAGCTCCATTTTGTCTACAGTGATTGTGGTTTACATTCATTAGGAGTTGAATGCTATGTACTTTTAAAGAAATGTGGTTACTGGTCTAAATGCTATTAATTTTTAATTAAAAATGTACTGTGTAGCTGTGAAGGAATTAATAGAAGCATGCAATTGTATGTAAGATGTTTCTGCAAGGTTGCAATGCTCAGAGATGGAAAGCTTTAATATTTGCACAACTGGAAATTCCCCAGTTGGAATAATGTTCATTGCTGTTTAATGGTGTCCCAATCTTAGCTGCATTTTCTTTTTTAGACAGCATTACTCTGCTCTCAAAATAATAGCTGTGGCTTGGAAGTTCTGGTAATCACATCTGGGCCATTAGTCATAGTTTACTAAAGGACAGTAAAGAACTTAACACTCTTGGATCAAATTCACTTTGTGAACTCAGTGATTCAGATCTGTCTTGATGTTTGACATTTAAGCACTGGAGAAGAACCTGATACATTTTCACTTTTCAGATATGCCTTCTACTCATCTGATTCAAGTGCTAATGATTTCAGACATTTATGCTCAATGAAGTAATACCCTATGGCCAGGAGATGACATAGGACTTTTTTTTAAAGCATACATACATTAGCCCAATGCCTTCTTTTCACATTGTTTTTAATTCCTATGCTTTCCCTTATTTCTCAAGTTGGATTCCAAAGCATCATCCCCTACTCTCAGGTACCAGTCCTCTCCTTGTCCTGATTCTAATAGAGGGAATCTTCAAGCTGTCACCAGTGAATGGTTGTCTTTGACTCTTGGCTTCTCACCTTCAAGCTCACCTTCCCCTACTCCTCCACCTTTTCCTAAAAACTTTGTTTCTGATTTAGAGGAACTCGGCTCTCTAGCTTTAACAGATTTTCAGAGTGCACCAAGACTCCCTGATAATATCACCCCACAAGTCAAGCATGATCACTTTGTTCCAATCACCTCACCAAAAGCCTCTCACTCCTTCCCTGAATCTCCAACTTCACCTCAGCCATTTTCTTCATCCACCTGTACATCACCTCCTCCAGCAACCCGGTTTCATGTCAAAGCCCCTAACCCTGTAACCAACGGCATAAACATAAACCTGAACGAAAGCAAACGTAGCAATTTCAGAGATATGAAAGGAAGCCCCACCATCAGAGAAAAGAAAAGCTTATCAAACAGTACTACTGAAGTATGTGATGTGGCAGGCAGAGTTGTTGCTGTCTCCAAAGAAGACCCATTAATCAAAACGCTAACTGAGGCAGATGAACAGGAAGAAGAAATCTGTGAAGAGTTGTTGTCAATAATCCAAGGGGGGCATTCAAAATGTAAAGATTCAGGTTTCTACAGACGTGCCCCTGATGTAACAGAACAACTAATAAGGCTTCATATAGAGGAAGAGCCAGATTGTGACCATTTAGAGTCACCAAGAATTAAGAGAGAGCCTATGATATCTTTTGAAGGGGACAATTCACCTGATAATAAAAAAGAGGTACTTTGTAAGATAAATTTCTACATCCAGATCATTAATTTGAGACTAATTCTTCTAGTGTGTGTTTCTGCACGTGCCTATCTAATATAAATAACAATTTTGAAAAACAGTATCAGCTTTGCATGCAGTTGGTCCCAGGTTTAATTTCCAGACCAGGTAAAGGAAAATTCCTTTATGAAACCCTGAAGAGTCACTGGCAGCCAGCGTCAATAATAGTGAGCCAGATGGACCAAGGAGCTATCTCTCCATAAGACAACTTCCTGTATACATTGAGATAGAAAGAAATATAATCTTGTACTGTGTGTTACCATAATTCATCAAGTCCTCCTTTCTTGCTCACAGTAGCTGCAATTAACCATGGCTTCCACAAGGAATACAGAATCAATGGCTTCCTTCTTGGGACCTTTGGTGGGAGATGATGACTTTAAATGCAGATTTGTAAATTATTCTGCAAAGTGTTAGTGAACTACCAATAAATGAAAAGTTTTTAAGAGCTACAGCCACTCGCAAAATGTCTACTGGAGTTATTGCTGCTCTGTTATAAACTAGAGATGGAGTGTTAAAGACTGCAGAACACAGAATGCAATGAAATCAGTGCAAGTCATTTGGAGGCATGTGGGGGGATGTAGACCCAATCTGTGGATAACAGCACAATCCTAACCGTGTCTACTCAAAGTAATCTCCATGGTGTTCAATGGGTCTTACTCCCAGGAAAGTGTCTTTAGGATTGCAGTCTTAGGGCAAAATCCAGAGTAACTATGGGGAGTCCTTGCTCCGGTGTAAGAACAACTTACTTTGGATTCCAATATGAATTTCCGATAAGTTTTCACTAGGTGGTGCAGTAACTATGGGTGCACGTAAAGTCTCTTACGTGTTCCTGTAGTTACTCCAGATTTGGGGTTAGTGAATCTATAGATACAGGATCTTTGGATACAGGGGGTCTCTGTACTTCGCAGAATATGGCACAGCTTATTGGAGACTTATTCCATGATAAAACTATGACATGGCAAAACTGTAACAATGTGCAACAAAACATGCCCTTCTTCACATCTTTGATTTTTTTTAGTTTAATTGGTTTACTACCATAGGAAACTATTGAACCTAGCAGTTGGAAAGCATGTAAATGCAAATATATAAATAGGTACCTGGCAGTAGATGTGCCTTCAACAACAGAAGGAGTTAAGCATCAGTTGAAGTACATCTCAGTCGTGTCAATGGTTATGGGCGCAATCCAGAGTAACTATGGGGAGTCCTTGCTCTGGTGGAAGAACAATTCGCTCTGGATTCCAATATGAATTTCCCATAGGTTTTCACTTGGTAGTGCAGTAACTACGGGTGCCCGTAAAGTCTCTTACGTGCTCCCGTAGTTACTCTGGATTATAGGGTATGTCTAGCCATACAAGCAGAATAACACAAAGATGAAGAAAAAGGAAGTACCCTCCTAAAAAAAACTCTAGGATTCCATGATTCTACCATAGAAAATTGTTGCCCACAAAGAAAAGCCATGTTGTTATTAGTTCTGTAATTCATTTGTGAAGATCTAAGATAACCAACAGGTGGGTTTTGGGTTAAAATGAAATGAAACAATATATATTTTCAACTTCTAAGAAATAGAGTTAGCATCCATTTAATATTGTATCTCTTTGATGGTTGCATGGTGTCCTTGCAGTGAATGGAGCATGCTCTGTAACCAAAGCCAGATTGTACCAATAGTGTTATTGAGGACTTAGGCACGACTTGTGACCCACCCAGCCAAAACACATCCTAGAAAACTGCATGTTGTGGTTTGTCTTTTCCTTCTCTATCCCTGCAAATGAACAAAATGAGAAAATTCAGTGATAGCCTTGTATTTGGCTTGATGAGTTTCTCCTTGAATATCTGTGAGATGATCAGTTTTTATAGCAAAAAATATATACTTCAAGCCCTTGTCTCGTAATCAGAATAAGCACACTGGTCATGAATACAGAGATTGGTTATCCTTGGCATATCGCTACAGGCTAGGGCTGGAAACCAGCAAGTCTTTTCCAAGATGCACCTGCATAACACAGCTTTTAAAAAAATACTTCTGCCTTTTCTAGTCTGATTGTAGACATCTTTTTTAATGCAGAGAAATCTTAAAAAGCAATTTGCAGTACTGTGCTGTCCAGGGTGGGGAGCTGCTATTCAAGAAACCAAGTAGCCTACTGAGTGCAATCATGGCTTGTTTCTTTTATGGATTGTAGAGCAGACTGTAATTCCCCTCTGTGTGATTTCCTCTCCTTTGTAATTGCTCTTCAACACAATTACTATTGTCTTTCTTTAAATGTTTAAGCCAGCTTCACTTCCTTATGAAATGCAAGTGCCTTCCACTTCTCCTTCCTGCCTTGCTTCTAGTCTTCCATCTGACACAACCAAAGCATCTCTCTCTGAATCATTACCTACATCTTCCAAGCCTGCTGTCACCCATTCACCCCCTCTCCTTTCCAAACTGTCATACAGACAAGAGAAAAATTCACCAAAGTTAAAGGTAACTTTATTGAGTATGAAGTATTGCATGTCTTGCCAAATGCTTGGCTAATGGGAAGTGTAGATTAATAATAAATTCCAATTATTAACAATCAGATTTCCTGGTAACTAACATTTCATAACATAAGCATACAATCAGATGGAAAGTATTTTAAGATTAAATATTTTATTGTGCTGAAATATTACACTATTCCTAAACATGTTTGTGCAAGATTGGGGTTCAAGAGGCCAGGGTCTCTTGCCAGGCTGATGTTGACCTTTAGTGTCAAGAGGCCAGGGTCTCTTGCCAGATTTATGAAGTTCACCCTTTAGTGTCAGATTAGATTAATTTAGAGTGAAATCTTAACCAATTTAGGACAGCATAATTTACCGGCTCCCATAATAGTGTGGGGAGGCCAGCATTTCTGTGCACTGGCATAATCCCTCCCCCACAAGTGGCACAGAAGTGTCTTATGGCAATTTGAGACACCCCACCCCAAATAGGGGTTAGGATTGCAGCTTTAGAAATAAATGCCCTCTCAGTTTTCCCAACTTCAGTCTCAAACCAGTCTGAATTCAGGTAAAAACTCTATATTAAGGGTAGGCAGTACTGAGCTAGATAAATTGTCTGAATCTATATAAGATAGCTTGATTATAGCACAGCAGTAATTTCACCATTTGTTTTTTTGGGGAGAAGTGCTAGATGTATAATGAAGCACTGTCATTGTATGGCACCGCTCCTAACAATGATGGTAAGCTACTCACAGAGTTGATTGATTGATTGATTGATTGATTGATTGATTGATTGATTGATTGATTGACTGATTGATTGATTGATTGATTGATTGATTGCAAAAAACTTTATTGGCATAAAAACTCACAGAGTTTTCAATATTGTGTAGCCTAATTCCAACCCCACCATTTTAGAAATCATTCAAGAGCAGATGATCCTTCTGCTTATGCTGCTGGGAGTAACACTGTCTTCTCTGCTGTTATCAGATTCTGTTTCCAAAACAGGCAGTAGCATGGTACCATTAAAATAATCAGTTATTTGTTCTTTGGATCAGAACAATAAGAGAGCTTTTACCATTTTGGAAGTCGTGAAAATCGGAAACCTTTTGCAGCTTGCACTTCTATATGTGAAAGCACACTTGAATCCTGCAGTTTTTCACACCCATTTTCTGAGTCAAGTGGTGAAATTAGTTTTGAAGTGGTATTAATTTGATATTTATCAGATTGCTTTCTAATATTACTCTCTGCCTTTGTGCAAAACCCTCAAGCAACAGGTCAGATTTTCACATTGATCTCTTCTAATCTCTCAAGAGTCATAGTGTTTTGCTAGCTATGAACTTCCAGCTGTCTGTAACCTTCCTGTAATATATTAGTAATTATACACTGCATTTTGGACATTTGCAGTGAAGAAATCTTGCATTCCAGGTGAATTCTAAATTTAAATGCTTGTGTTATAAATATGATGTAGGTGATAACAGTAGCTGTTCAGGCATAGTAGATGTAACAGATCTACATGTCATGTGCACAAAGATTTTTGGAGTTGTGAAAATTGGTGTGTGCAGCTTCTACTTCAGAATGGAGAAAAGCTGTAAGGCTTTTGGATGAACTGATCAATATTTATGGTTTTTCCAGGCTGACTTAAAAAGAGAGATATTTATCATCGGCAAACCTCCTCGTAGCCCTGTAATGGCAAGGAGATCTTGTGGTTCACCTGTCAAAGGGCACAGCTATTCACATAGGGTATGGTGTTGTATGGCCTGTGTGTTTTGCCAGAAACCTCTTGCATAACATGCTTGAGTAATTCCAATAGTCTGCCCTTTTTGTTGTACTGTTTAAAACCTGGAATATGTTTCAGTAATACCAGTTTGGAATTCTTAGTGTGCCTGTACCTTGTTTACACGGTTCTACTGGAAATTTGTCAAATCCCAAACTGTTGGAAGTGCCTCAGAACCAGATCTAAAAAGCAGCAAATTCTCTAAACATTTGGGTCTGTTTAATGTTTTTCTTCATCTTTCTAAATTAATCCTCTTGTTTCTAAGCATCTTACTTATAAGGCTATCCGCTGTGCATAAATGCACAGGTTCATGGCACATTATGGGGTTTCATAATGCTTGTCCTGCCATTCTTTGTTTTCCAATGCATGAATGTTTCAAATATTTTGTTGCTATAGCAGCGTGTGCTGTACTCAACATCATGCTTTCTCGTAACACTGCTTCTCTCTGAAGTGTCGTTTGTATCAGCTTGTCCTTGCAATATCAGCCTTGAGTTGCATCCTCTTTAATCTAGCCCCTATTCTTTAAAAATATTATTGTGTCTTCATAAATGGAAGTATGTGGTCAAAACCATGTTATACATATCCTTATTTAAATATCCCATATATATATGGGATATATATATATCTGCTCAGCTTATGGACTATCCCCACCAAGGTCCTGTGGGACTTCCATATCCAGACAGACAAGAAGGTACTGGCTAACCAGCCAGACATTGCGGTGGTAGATAAGGCCCAGAAGACAGCCGTGGTGATAGATATAGCAATACCAAATGACAGCAACATCAGAAAAAAAGCATGAAAAAAGAGCATGAAAAGGTGGAAAAAATCAGGGTTTGAAGGAGGAATTAGAAAGTATGTGGAAAGTGAAGGTGATCTCAATAATGATAGGAGCACTAGGGGCTGTGACACCCAATCTGGAAGAATGGCTCCAACAGGTTCCAGGAAGGACATCAGAACACTCGATCCAGAAAAGCACATTGCTAGGAACAGCTAAGATACTGCGCGGAACCCTCAAACTCCCAGATAAATAAACAATTTATCTGAACTACATAGAGAAGTTATTAGGGAGAGAGAAAAGATACATTCAGAATTATGAAAAATTGAAATGCTGATGTTACAATGACCTAATTCTACATCAGTAAACATTTGACGTCAGCAAAAATCAGTAAAGATTGGACTTAATGATAAACAAACAAAACAATTGAATAATAATTATAAAACTGAATATTGTTTATGGAGAATAAGTATGAAACTTTCACATAACTCCATTTAGAGAGAAAACCATAGTATAAGTAGCATTGGTAATACTTTAAAATTGCCCTAGAGTCTCCTGAAATCAGTATCAATATCCAGGTTAGTAATGAAAACAATTCTGGGGATTTTAACAAGGCCCTCTTGGCTTAAAGGCATTATGGCTTATTAGGTGGGGGAAAGCTTCAGATATAGAGTAAAAATAGTTTCAGATAGAGTTGACAACCTTAGTGATAGCAGTTATTCTTACAGCCCAATCCTATCCATGTCTACTCAGAAGTAAGTCCCATTATACTCATTGGCATTTACTCCCACATAAGTGTGGATACGATTGCAGCCTTAGAAACCTAGGGCCCAATACAGTGAATATTCAGAAGTAAGTTCCATTACAGTCAGTGGGGCTTACTCCCTGGTAAGTGTAGATAGGACTGTAGCTTTAGAGCACATTCCTAACCATGTCTACTCAAAAGTAAGCCCCATTGTGTTCAATGAGCCTAACTCCCAGGAAAGTAGGAATGCAGCCTTAGTTTGTGACCTTAATTGATACATGTGTACTGATTGGGACTGAACAACAGTCCTGGTTGTTGCTGTATAGTCATTAGTTGTGTCCTGCATCCAATGCTGGGAGGGGGAGGAAGTGAAAACCACATAAAAGGTTGGTATTCACATAAATCTTACTTGTGGGGAGGCTGTGAAACCATTGCATACACTGCACAGTACATATTACACAACCCCATGTTAAGGACAGTTCTCTTGAACGATAAATTGTTCAAGTGAAAGAACAGCAAAAAACAAACAAACCCAAACTCTAAACAATTTATTCCCATTTCTGATTTACTACACTTCCAGCTTTATGTTTGCACTAAATCTAGTTTGTGAATATATAACATTTTCCCATTCATTAGAGCTGGTTGCTTGCAAAAATTTTGGAAGTGTTGACTCTTCAGAGCTTGGACTGATGCCAAACTGTGTTGGAAAAGGAAGACTTTCTTTTCAACTTTTCAGTACATTAGTTATCATTTTTTTCCTTTTAAGGTTACATGATTTTGAATTATCTGCATTCTTGTAAGAATCTGTTGTGCTCTTTTTCTCATTCTCCAAGGAGTTCTTTAAAAAACCCTTCCACAGTCCTCTTAAGACTGGGTGGTTTCAATAGTAGAACAGTATGTTGTGACTGCTAGTTAGATAAGTGTGAGAGAGTATGGTATGCAAGAACGTTGTCTTGAGCAATCATAAGTAACAGCTGCTTATGAGTCAATGTTGGTCAAACTGGTTTGTTTTCTGCTCGCCTGAGACAGCATTTTCAGGTTAAGATTATACCTTATCAATTCATTGTGCATTTCATGAGTTACAGTTTGCACAAGACTAACAATAATTGCAACAGTGATGAGGCTAAACGTTCTCTGTTCTCTTTGGCATGGTGAGATTTAAGCTTAAAAGTAATGAAAGGTTCTCAAATGGCAAAAGGTTTTGAAGAACTTCTACTGTGTGTTTCTTTGTGGCTTTTTAATGATTTCAAATAACAATAAAGGCTTGCAATAACACTCAGCCTACAGCCTCTAGGCTGTAGGAAGCCCCTAACAGTGATCAACCATGATACAATTTGCTTGATCAGTCCTGTTTTGTGTTGCCCATTGCCAGAAAGATACAAGAGGGATTCTCAAACAGCTGGTGAGTAGCCATACGTGAGCTGTTGTGGTGAACTTGGTCCAGATTTAGGGCTGTACATTTAGCAAGACTGTGCTAAACAAAACCTAAATTTGTAGTCGTTTATATTCTTATTACATTTCAACTCATTTCATTTCAGCCACAGCGCCCTGTGTTTGCTCATGAAAATATACACAGTGGGGGGGAACCGTAAGTATTTTATCTACTAAAGTTCTTATTAAAATAACTATCAGATTTCTGGCTTGGGGAAGGAGGGGTTGCATTGAGGGGAAGCCATCTACAGAAGCGGCACACTCCCTAGGGCCCAATACAGAGCAAGGCAAGAGAGATAAAAGTACAACTGTAGCTTTGCTTTTCCTTCCAGAGGGCTGCTCTGTCAAACTTCCCATTCATTGATGCATAGACCCATAACCCATATTTGCCATCCATCAAGAATGCTTCTACAGTTCAGAGCCTCTGTACATATATAAAAGGGTGCAATGACACTAGTATCCATGGAAAATTAATCAGGTTGGATCATGTCCTTTGGACATAAACACGTAAGAACAGGATTTTTGCATAACACATTGGTTATGGTACATCTTTTGGTGAGGTACATCTTTTGGTGAGGTACATCTTTTGCATGTGTAAAGTCCCACAGCTCAATCTTATGCATATCTACTCAGAAGCCAGTCCCACAGGATCTAGTCCCAGGTAAGTGTGTATAGAATTGCATCCCCGATCCCTGATAATCATCCATTAAAAGGACCTCAGGTCTGAGATGAACTACATCCTTTTGAGTTCTGCTTGGGTTGTTCTGTTGAAATTCTTTTTCTTACATATACATATTATACATATTATTTTACATTACAAAAGCCACTATTGAGTTCCCCATAGTAGAAAGAACAAACTGAAATCCTTTGTTGGATAAATGAAATGTTCCTTAAATAATTCAATTCACTACCAGCTGAACCCTTGCATATTTCAGTGGTACGCAACCAGTTCCATGTTTGATACATGTGCAGAAACTCTGTAGAGGACCAGGGCTGATGGATCACTATTCATAATGTTGCTTTTTTGTTGTAACACTGTTTCTGATTGCCTCCAGCAACTCATAAGTTCTAGGCACCCAATATAAATGTAGGGAAATTCATTTGTGTAAATATGTTCTCTTGATTTACAGTGTATTTCCATGTTTCCACATTCTCATGGGCTTGTAGCCCAAGCCATGACCTCTTTGACTTCTGTATCAAAGACATCCCATTATTTTACTGTGCCTGGGTACTGATGCACAAAGCCTAAATAGTCATAATTTGAAAAACTTATATAATATGATTTTTGAAATAGAGTATTTTATAAATAAGAGACAATAAATTACAATAAATTAGATCAAAAATGATATTTTGGCTCTACATCATTATTTTGTATAGGAGAACAGGCTTTAATGCTATGTGTTAAAAGCATTAGAGCACAATCCCAACCCAGTTTCCCACACTTGCCTAAGGGCAATGCAACCCCGAGGTAAGGAAACTAGCATTGCCTTAACTTGAGGAGGCCTCCGTTACTGCCCTCCAGTGGCAAGTTGCAACATGTGCCCCACTGGCACAGCTATGCTAGTGCTGGAAAGATGGTTAGGATTGCACCCTTAATTTATTTTTATTCTATTTTTATACAATTTTTGTTTAGGTTATTTTAATGTTATTTGTATAATGGGCAGTGCAATCCTAACCTGCACTGGATTAGGCAGGCTGGCTTGCCTGTGCTGAATCCAGTGCAACTATTGGGACTGCTGCTGCAGTACCATGGGGAAAGGGAAGCTTGCCCATACCCTCATCCCACCTTCCCCAGACCCTCTGCTGGCCTGGAAAGGCCAGTGCATCTTCCCCTCGTGCCATCCCCTTACAGCACATTTATGACACTTCTAGATCTGTGCAAAGGACTTTTATTTGCCATGTTTTATTTCGCTCATTCTATTTACCCTGGTTTCTAATGTATGCAGAGGCCTACACTGGACATTTGTCCAATTGTCCAGCTCCATCCTGTGGAGAGAAATGAGTACAAATCTGCCCATTCGTTGTTCTTACTGCATCGATACAGTGTTAGAACCTACATAAAAAGCACAGTCTTAACCATGTCTACTCAAAAGTAAGCCCCATTGTATTCAGTGAGTCTTCTTAATACCAGGAAAGTGTATTTAGGATTGCAGCCAAAATCAGTTAGTAGACATTTCCAGTGGAGTAACCATAGGATTTTGACCTTTGCATTCTGTGTAGAATATATGAGTTTTTCTGTCCTTTAGGATTCCACAGTTATTTAGGATTCCACAGTTTAGTATTCCACAGTTACTAGGTGGAGAGAAGGGAGGCATATCTGTCCTGATAGACCCTGATAGGTTGGATCATAGGAGAGGTTTTGTCAATAGATGTTTTATACAATATATAAAATATATAATTTTTTTAAAATAATCTTTATTTGATTTTTCATATAAACACCTAACCATAAAAACACAGAGTGTACAATATATAAATCTTGATAATCAGGGGCATACCCTGTGCCACCGGAATCCCCTCAATTCTTCTTCTGGTAGACAAAGAAGCAGGTGTGCCCAGTGATGGGATTCAGAGAAATTAACAACTGGTTCTGTGCACACTTTTAAATGGCTATTTTTAAACTTTATATGTTCCATCTCTCATTAACAACTGGTTCTATAGAGTAGGTGCGAACCTGCTGGAGCCCACCACTGGGTGTGCCCATTGCCTCTTCTCTTTGAAATGAGAGAGAGCTTTACGTCACCTGCCCCTGATTGCTTGATGTTTTGTACTCTGGACCTGGCAGCCTTTTTTTCCTTCCCCTGCAACTTCACTAAACAGAGAAAAGGGCTGATGCGTCTGTAATCCTACTTCAACTTGCTCCTAACAGGTCAAGACAGAATTGGAGTACCTAGTGGAGCAGCAGGCTGGGTAGGGTGACAGGCAGATGGGATGGGGGCTTAACAGTTCCCACTCCCCTCCAAGAGTGCTGCTTTAGTCATCTATCTCAGGTTACTTCATAACAAGGCCAGCTTTAAAGACGCTGTGCCTGTTAACCAGCAGGCCAGGGTTCAATTCCCAGGTCGGCCCCACAAGACAGGATGAGCTCCTGTCCATAGCCCAGCTCTGCGACGCCAGCTGGATCCAATCGTATGGGCTCTGCCTTTCCATTGGACTAATTCAGTGGCGTGGAGGGGATTTGCTGCTTGGGGAACAGCCTATCCTCCATAACAATCCAACCCAGGCTTTTGTGCTTCGCATGCAGCGTATGCAGCGCCGAGCACGATACCATAGTCTTCCAAGACTGATGGAGGCCTGCTTTATTTGCTGAAGGCGACAAAAGTTATGGAAAGAATAATGAAAAATAAGTGGGTGAGCATGTACTTCTTAGCATGTATTCCCTATTTGCCAAATAATAACAACAAAGTGAAAGATTTCAGATAGCCTAATGTAGAATTTATTCACTGAGCTACAGTGTAAAAGCAAGAGAAATATAGATTCTACAGACCAGCACAGAGTTAGGCTCTGTCCACTGAAATTGTAATTCCACGAAATAATAGTTCTGTGAATGTCAGGCAATGGCAACCCAACCCATCATAATTCCCACACACCATTGCTGCTGCAGCAAATTCTATTTATTTTAATTCCTGAGAAGAATAAATTCCTTTTCATGCTCTGTACAAATTAGAATCTATCTTTTTTGCAGTACTTTTTTATTTTGCGATAAAGATATAGGCTGCAATCCTAAACACACTTTCCTGGGTGTAAGATCCATTGAACACAATGGGGCTTGCTTCTGGGTAGACATGGTTAGGATTGTGCTCATGGTCAGTTCTGCATGTTTTCTTCTAGTGAGTTGAATTCAGTAGCCAAGGCTTGAATTCACAAATCAGAGCATTCAGATTTAATGTACTTCACCACCCTATTGGGATCCAAATATGTTTGCTTAGCTAGCTTGTGGAGCAAGTAGTAAATTTGCTTTCATAAATTTTAATTATTATTCAATTTTTAATGGAGTATTTCACAAGCTTTTCTGGTTGAGTAAAAAGACGTGCTCAGTTGCAAGATACTCAGCTATTTTTCTTTAAATGCATCCATTTTGTCCTGTTTAAGGTTTCAGGTTCTGTATAACTATACTCCTAGGAACGAAGATGAACTGGAGCTGAGAGAGGGAGATGTCATTGATGTGATGGAAAAATGTGATGATGGATGGTTTGTGGGTATGTTCCTTTTTAATTTAGTTGTGCTTTAGGATATAGATATATCCTGTTGAGTTATGATTTGAAGACAAAATTTGGCATTCTTCAAGTCCCTCACACACTATATATATATATATACCATTGCTGATCCAGAATTCTGCAGGCATTAGGATATTCCACATATAGTTTTTGTGAGAACTATACGGGAAATCATAAGTGAACTCCCTGGTTCTAGCCTTGCCCTGTTTACCCACTTATAATAGTTTGCAGCTGAGCCCAGTCACATTCTTGTGGTGGAGGATGCAGGCCTACCATTTTGAAATACTTTGGATCATTAAAGTTACAAGGACAAGGCAAAAGTTGTCCCCAAGCACAAGACTCTTGAGTGATCTTTGAGCAAAAACCACCACATGCTCTTGGCATGGAACAGATTTTTGCTGTTTGCTAACAAGGGCCTGTGGCAACGTGGCCAGAAGCAACCCAAGAGTCACCAGAGAGAGGCATGCTTTTCATGTTTAAAGTAATGCAAAAGCTCAGACGACAGGGGGTGATGTGATCACATTGTTATATCAACCCAAAACTTCAAAACAGGTCATTGCTGCCACACCAAATACAGTCTATGGTTGAGATGCATCTGCTTTGAGACCTAAGCCTTGAGCAAGAGGCGTATGTGCAAGGTGTATGTGCATCAGAAGTAGTGCATATTTACTGTTCTGCTTCTAGCTGGGAGATAGCGTGAATGTACATCCTCAGAATCTCTTTGAAAAGCAGCAAAACTAATGGTCTTAGAAGGCCTCCACATTGATCTAGGCCTCGTCTATACCTTCCTTGACAGTTTCTCCCTGATGTCAATCAAACCTGGGTATGTGTATAAATGAACTATGGATAGTGCAATAGGTTATTTTCAAAATTCAGCTGCAGCTGCTTGTACTTCAAGAGGTAAGTCACATTTTAAACTTTTTAAAGTGTGGCTTGACTGGTCAACAGTGTTTGAAGATCTATGGACACTTTCCTAAAAATAGAATTTCAAAACTTTTAGTTTTTGTTAGACCACTGCCATTTTATTCCCTTTTCAAGACTGTATTCCCTATTTGCCAAATAACATTAGTTATGCTATTAAAGTGAAACATAAAGGCCATCTTTGCAGAGTAATGTGTTACAACCACTACCATATTTCACGTATTACTTCTACTTTCAGGAACCTCCAGAAGAACAAAATTCTTTGGTACTTTCCCTGGAAACTATGTCAAGAGGCTGTGAAATTTTTGCTTCTTTCCTTTTTTTCCTATTTATTTATGCTGCATCTCTGCAACACATCTGCATCTAAAGCTGCTAGAAAAACATGCTCCACCACCTTCTGTTTTTCCTGCTTTGCAGCTCCAAGTAGTTCATCTTCACCACCCCATCTTCATCCACCAGCCAGCAGTATTACCATAACCGCAATGATGGGATAACTGAGCTTTTATGAAACATGAGGAAATAGTTCAACATTTAGTACTTTTTTGTGCATTCAGCCTTTCCATGACCTAACAATCTGGCACGTGCAAATCAGAAAAGCTTGATGAAAGATACACCGTGACACTTCAAGAAATATCCCATAGTATTGGGGGTATTTATAATACTATTTTAAATGAAATGTTTATCATCTGCTTTCACTTCATATGTAGAGGAGGTTGTTGTTGACTCCTTTTTAACTCTTTGAGTTTTCACATTCTTTTTGTAAGCTCTGCACTATACATTGTTTTTCACTTTGCTGTGTCACATGTTTACCTGTTTTACCCATTTGCAATGAGTAAAATAGAATAGTTCTTGCACCCTTGTATGTTGCACCATATGCAAAGTGGTTGTAAAATGTCAAGCAGGCATAATTCAGAAGGGGATTTACTCCTAGAATATTAAAAAGCCACAGTTTTCCCCTGGATCATATAAGGTTTGTGCCAACATGCACAACTTCAACTAAAGAAGTTGAGTCAAGATGTTTCACACCATCTGCTTCAGATCTGAATCATATGTACAAATAGAGGAAATGCAAGTTTCACTCCTTTTATCTGTGCACATAAATGTCTGAAGAGGTACCAAGAGGTCTCCTTCTGTGGGGAAAAATGGATGTGCCAATGCCATGCATGCATTGCTCCACAGAATATGGGCAAGTTCCCACATCCATATACTATCAATATGCATGAATAAAGGAGACATGTCAGATTTTTTTGTATTCGCACATATTGTTGTCCCAGATTGAAATGTGTATATCAATACGTGGGGAGAAGTGGATGCTTCTCTACACCTCTCTACACAGAAAATTTCCACTTACTTAATAAAATGACCAAATAGAGGACAGAAAACTCACAAATGTGGCCTGTATTTGTGTGTATATCATTAGTTTCTGAAGCTTCCCCCCACCAAAAAAATCATGTTTATTCCTTTATGTTACAAAAGAACTGGGAAATTGTGCTAGCCATTTAACTATTGATAAAGCATTTCACTGCTATATCAAAAATGTTGAGCACAACAAGCCAAGCATTCAAAATTTATCGACGTTTCAGTAACAAGGAGAGCAATGCTAGTACTGTGTTTTATTGTAACTGTCACTGAGAAAAAATATCCACAGAAAGTATCACATAATGATATTCATTTGCAACATATTTATACACATAAATTAACAAACATAAACTATATTTTCTTCCTAGCAATATAGCAATTAAACAAAGAAATAGAGAGGCACAAATATGAACACTGGTATGTGTGGGTTGATTTTTAACCCATGGAATAATATCAGAAAAGCTAAACGCAGTATTTGTTTCCTTATGCAAAGATAAGGCATCAATAGTGTGTGGTAGAGAACACAAAGGTCTAACACAATAGACTTGAAGTCTTTGGCTTTAAGCAAAACAGCCCAGATTTGGTTTTGCTGGCACCTTATTCAAGGCAAAAATGAAAAACTTTTACTGCATTTCCCTTGTGGTAAAAGAGATCTTCTCACAAATGTGTGTAGCTTGTAGCATTTTGTACACGTTTGCTCTTTTTGTACAGGGCTGTTTATTGTTGATTTTTTTGAAGAAAAAAAATCAAGTTGCTTATTTTTCTGTCTCCCCCATTCCATTAAGAAACCTTTGTCTCCTCATTTTCTTTACTGCTCTCCCCTCCCTGTATAAGCACATTTGGATAGTGCAATTCTGTAAAATAGCATTTTATGCAAAGATTTTATGGATTACAACATGGTTTTACCAGCCAAAACTAAAATAATGTACATATGCCTTTATTATGGAAAATGTCAGTAAAATAAAGAAACGTCTTTGTGCAGCATACCTTTATAATTGCAAATTTCATGGCAAATCTTTCTATTTCAAAGGCTTTCCATTATAATATAGGTGTGCATGCAGCTTTGCTGTGAGATCAATACCCATCTTTGATGCCATTTATGATGGAAGACTTGAATGTCTGTTGCCTGTGACATTTTAAAACAAAACAAACAAAAAAGCACTGTTTCTATTCTGTATCTGATTTTAATAGGACAAGTTTTTCATACCTGGCTTTCAGGTACAGTACTTGACTGAATTCTTACATGCAAAGAGTCTGTGTTTTTTCCTTGAATAGACTTCTAATAAAATTTGCTTGGAGTATGCTGTGGTGTCTTCATGAATATTTATTTATAGGTTTCTATTCTGCTTTTCTCCCTCCAAAAGTGCTCCAAAGTAGTGAACACATCAAGTACAATAGAAAAATTAATACATAAGAAATTAGCAATTAATCATGGGCAGGATCATCACTAACACAAGAATCAAAAACAGAAACTAAGAAATTAAAATTTAAAAATTATCAATAAGGGGACATTCAGTCTCCACCAATATAAAAGATGATCAGGGGAGGATACTAGAAAGGCAGTAAGGGGCAGGGAATTCAGCAGCACAATCCAGAGTAACTATGGGAGCTCTCACATCAATGTAAGAAAAATTTACTCTGGATTGCTCTATGCGTTTCCCATAGGGGGTGCCGTAACTAAATCGACGTAAATGTCTCTTACATCGATGTCAGTGTTCCTGTAGTTACTCAGGATTGTGCTGTGGGTCTCATATGATCCTCAAAGGGGATGGACAAAGTCATATGAGTCTTTTCAGATAGCCTTCACCCAAACCATTCATCAACATGTGACAGTGAGCCCAGAAATGAATTTGTAATCAGTGATAATGATATGTTTATGTATACTAGATTAATTTTTTAATACAGAGCTGCAAAATCCTTCATCCTATAGACAGCAGAGGCAACCAAAATCAAAGGCTCATGTTATCCTGTGAAACCAGGGCTTTTTAGCACAGTTGCATTTTTAGGTACATCATTACAGGCAGTAGATCTGTAAGCACAGATTTGCTCTTTTAATAAGTATTCCAAAGGTTCCTTCCTTTCCCATACACTGAAATAAGCTAGGAAAATGCAAGGTAAAAACTATAGCACTCCTTTACTTCAGTTTTAAAAAATAGCTGTCCTGTATTCCTTCTAATATGTCCATATTTAAAATTGCATATAACGTAGCTGATGTATGTTCTCAGCAGAATCATTAATTAGAACAGTATGGGATTTTGCCGCATCAGATCATGGGAAAGCATGCTTTTAATATATCTTTTTTTAACTTACATTTTCCCAAATGTTTTATCCACTTTTACCAAATGGAACTGAGTGGAGGTTACATGGCAGCTTCGTGTCATAAAAATGTCTAGCATTATTTTGTTCAAATGTCAACTGATGGCAGAAATGTGTCACTGCAGTGGCAGAATGGTAAGTGGATGTTTTTCTCCCATTAGACATAGTTATACTCCTCACCTAGATTGCAATAAAGGACCAGGGATTATATACAATCTCCAGGTCTGAGTTTCCAATAAGTGAAATCAGTTGCTCTTCTGCTCTCGGGTTTTTTTTAATGCCGTCCTTGGAACTGTAGAGTATTTGGGGGAAGGAATCCTCAGCTGTTATATTCAATGTTACTATTTCCATTTTAGAATGGTTGGATGTCACACCCGTTGCATCTCAGTGGAAACAAAAATTTCACAAATGGGGAAAATACCAACTGGAGTATCCTGCTGGTTTATTTTGTTATTTTGACCCCACTCCATCATTCCAGCATGGATGCATGTTATCAAATCTGATGTGATACTAAATTCATATTTTAGTTCCCAAGCTCATTTTAGTTCCCTTTTTTAAATTTTGCAAGCTTCTCTTTCATCATGTGAGAGTTTCAACTGTACTGCATTCAGTATTGGGTTTCCTGCTGATTCTCCGCTCACGAATCAGTTATCAACAAGATTTAATGACAGATGTTACTGAAATACATATAGTGATGCTCAGGAAGGCAATCATTTTGGCATGAACAAAACAGCAAATTTGTTTTGTTAAATGGGATCACACACAATCAGCCCGCAATGTGGGAAAATAAAGAGTGTCAGCAGTGAGAAAACGATGAAGTGGTTCACTAAAATAGGACCCAAACAGAGATTCTTGACAAACCATAACTGGTGGGACCCTTACAGTGCAAACTTAATCATGCCACCTCAAAAATGATCTGATTTTAATTGAACTTACACCCATATGAGTCTGCGTAGTATGATGTCTTGCATTCTTTAGAAAAGACATTTACCTAATATACAATGCAATCCTAAGCATGTCTACTCAGAAGTAAGTCCCATTGTGTTCAATGGATCTTACTCCCAGGAAAGTGCCTTTAGGATTGCAGCCTATATTTGTGTCTTGCCTTACAGCTATTTCCAGCTAACTTACTTTCTGTCAGTTCAGTATTTGCTTCTGCTGGTGGCATTGGACTGATTCACAAATGTATGTGTATTGTTTCGTGGTGTCCTGTCAAGTGATGACTAGTTTTTCTCATTGTGTCACCTCCAGTGCAATGTCTTTCAGCAGTGTAAATCTGCACATTGTGACTAATCAAGTAATAGACATCGCGGTGGGAGAGCCGTTAGGTCACCAACTCTGAAACCAGAACCTGTCCTGTGATCTTTTCTAAACCCTACCCCAAATACGTACATCTTGAGGACAATTATACCTTTTCTCATTTCTTAAAGTGGCACAATAAAATGTTGCAATTGAGTTATCAGAGTACCACTCCTCATACTCTACTGTCTCCCTAATCTCTCCTGTGTTTGGAAGAGGAATGTCGGTCAGCTGATCTCACCTAAGTTTTCTCAAGTTTAAGCATTAATCTGCCCTCTGAATTCTGAATGGACTCAGCATTCAGATCACTTTCTGCTCAATTCTATCCAACTTTCCAATACTGATGTGCCATTGGGGTGGGTGCTGTACCCTTGAGAGAGTGCAGACTCAGTGGACTTTTCAAAATAATGTTTGTTCCCCTACCAATATGGGATCAGATTGGCCCCTTTATTAAGCACTGAAAGTTTTGCCATTCTGAACTGAAGGCTGAAGGGTATCCAGTAGGAACTTAGCCTTGTGCAACCTCCTGCTTTGATTCAAGGAGAGAACTGTGGGGAGAACTGTGGGTCAGAGCAAACTAGGGGAAGGGCCGGTTTACATATGGAAAACCCTCGGACCAGTCTTCCTTGGAGAACTGGAAAAGACTCCTATCTAAAATGCTGGTGAGCCAAGCAGACCGCATTGATCTAAACCAGGTGCTGCCAAACTGCATCCTGGATCCAATGTAGGATTGTAATTCAACATAAAGCACCTTCACATATCAATCATCCTTGACATTCCAGGTAGAGTTTGGAAAGATGCTGAAGGTAGGGTAGGCAATACCAATCTGACTTGGTATAAGGCAGATTCCTGAGGAGCCACACCAAACAATCAAATTTATGCACGAGTACAGGCCAGAATTTTCTCTATACAGGCATCCCCCACTTGAAAAGGTTGAAAGTGTGGTGGATGTGTTGAATGAATGAGTACTGGGTATAATTGAAAGGTGTTGAAAGAGTGGAACCATCAGAAAACAAAAAATATTCATATATTGCTTTCATGTGGTTAATATATTACATATTAAATATAAAACTATTACACATAATTGATTAATTACAAGAAGGCTACATGCTGCCTGCTCACAAGCAAAAGGAAGACTCAAAAGATTTCTTTCCAGGACACAAAGCGAAAAAAGGGGATATGTCCAGGAAAAGAGGACATATGGTCACTGAGAGTGCACAGACATGCGCCAGCCTCCCCATGCTGCCATAAGAACAAGTAGATGTGTGAGTTGTGCTGGTCTAAATTGGTTAGGACTGTGCCCTCAATCTCCTTTTCACGGTGCCCCATTTACGGGAAGAAAAAGTTCTTTACCTTTTAAAAAATACAGTAAACCTTGGATTGAGAGTGTTTTAGATTGAGAGTGTTTTGCAAGACAAGCAAATATTTCTAATAAATTTTGTCTTGTAAAACAAGCAATAAAAAGTCCTGGCCAGGATATGGCCGGTTTTGACACTCCACCAGCACCTTCTCAGCCTTTCCTGAGAGACCAGCCTATTAATGTCTACTCTGGAGTAAGTCTATTATAGTATATGGGGCTCACTCCTATGTAAGGAGGGCATTGGAAAGGAGCCTTAGAGACTGAGCCTTACATGTCTACTCTAAAGTAAGTCCTATTATAATCAGTGAGGCTCACTCCTGTTTAAGAGTGGCAGATTGCAACCTGAGAGACCTGAGTCCAGGTCAATTTTTTTCTTTATATTTTGTAATTTTCTTTATTAATGTGTTTTATATTACAGAATTATAATAATTTTATATGAATATTTTTGGGTTGTAGAATGAATCGTTTCCATTATTTCTTAGGGGAAAATTTGATTTGATATACAGTGGTGCCTCATGTAACAAATTTAATTTGTTCCTGAGGCATGTTTGTTACATGAAATATTCTTTACGTGAAGCAGATTTTCCCATAGGAAATAATGGAAACTCAGACGATTGGTTCCACAACCCTAAAAATATTCATATAAAAATATTAACTGGATGTAAAAATGACGACAAAACACTGGAATTGCATTCAAAACATGCATTCAAAACATGCATTCAATATGCATGATCCTATGAAATCTACAAAGGCTGCAATCCTAAAGACACTTTCCTGGGAGTAAGCCCTATTTAACACAATGGGCCTCACTTATGGGTAGACATGGCTAGGAGGCTGCAATCTAAGACACCTTCAAAGTGTCTCCCCACTTTCTCCTTCTCTCCATCCTGAGCCTCTCTCTCCCCTGCTCCCTTCTGGCTATCCCTGAGCTGCTTCCCTCTTCTCCACTGCTCTTCTCTCCATCTGCCCAGCGGACACCCAGCCACAGGAGTAACAGCATGGAAGTGTTGCTTTCGCTATGGGCAGGTGCGCTAGGCAGCCCTGACGCTTTTTAAAAAGGCTGCCGGCCAGCACGTCTGTCCCAACTGCCAACGAGTGTGTTTGTTATGTGAAGCAAACTTTTTTATGTGAAGCAGAATCCTAGAGAAATTTTTGTTACGTGAAACATACTTTACATGAGGCGTTTGTTATGTGAGGCACGACTGTACAAGCATTTTGGATTACAAGCATGCTTCTGGAATGAATTATTCTCCTAAACCAAGGTGCCATTGTACATTCAAATGCAGTGTATGTAGAATCCATTACCATCCTTTGTATCTGAGCATGTTGTCTTACTTTTTACATGCTCGCCATTTTTCTGTTACCAGCGCCATTCAACAAAGGGTTAATAGGAACATGGGACACTTTCTGTTTTCCTTAAAGACCAGTCACCGCCTAATGGGAGAAACTATCATCTGGAGAATCATTAGGTAAGCCTCTTTCCAAGCAGGTACAGTATTTTTATTCCCTTGGAAAAGCCTCAAGGCAAGTGGCGTCACCAGGGTAGTGTGGCTGGTGTGGGCCACACCGGGTGACACGCCACTGCAGGGTGACATTCCAGAGGAATTTGACACTACTCCAGTGCGTCTGGACTTCAGCGCCCATTTAGGCCTGCTCCAAAATGGAGCCGTGGCCAGGCGCTGCTGCTCTGCCTCAGAGCAGGCTTGAGGCAAACTGCGCATGTCTGAATTGACATCCCCTTTCCAGATCTAAGTACAGATCTGGCAGTACAGATCTGCATGGACTATTTAGGATTATTTAAGATCTGCCGGCTATTTAGTTTTCATAAGTCCAAGTAGACCCTGAGCCGAGGTTTAAATGTTCCCTTACCTGGAGGAGTCTGCCTGCACTCCCAACCACCATGGATTGCAGCACTTGCCATTTTGGTGCTGCTGATTCAACTGGGGTGGGGGTGAGTGGATAGGACTGCGATGTATGTAAATTAAGTCAACCAAAATGAAATGATGCTAATATTATAGTATAGGAAACAGAACAGGTATCACACTGCGAAAGGCCTTGGACAAAGCCTTGTACAGAGACCCTTGGCACTTGATGATACCAAATAACAAAGGCCACTGTGTTGTGATTGCCACCGACCAGTGGCATTGTGATAGCACCTTCCTTTCCTTCAAGAAAAAGAAAATTCATCATATGCTGTGCTGGATCTAGAGATTTATTGTTTGGGGGAAAGGAATTTGAAATCAGTATGGTAAGTAGTGAGGCACATGAGGCTGGGATAGAGTTGTCAAAGCTCAACAAGACATGGGCCACCTGTTGCCATCTGTTAACACATGATGTTAACCCTGGAAACATCTTTCTCCTGGCTCACATCCTTTTAGTTCACCATTTGCTATACAGGTTTCTCTTGTTATTCACTAGGATTCCATTCCAGAACCTCCTGTGGATATTAAAAAAACAACAGTGAAAAAATAGATTTAAAGACCACCTTCCATGTTTCTTGCTCCTCCATTGATCCTAACGGAATGAGGTTATGCCTCAGTATCTGAAGGTGTTTGACTCTGGATCTCTCTGCTGATACTAAAATACATGTTAAAATAAAAGCAGTTTAAAAATGTGTTCCTTTGCAATTACTATAAAACAGTTTTTATTACTGTTGTAGTAATAGAATTGCAATCAGCAACTCTTCTTTACTTCCTCTTTTAATGCACAGAACACAACCTTGCCTGGCTCAGCTGACGAATGGAATGATTGCTTGCATGACTGCCTCCCTACAACAGTAGAAAAGCAGTTTTTAAAACGGTGATTTGTAGTGGCTATTTTGTTGAGTCAAATCCATGTATTAAAAATATGTGTATAACAAGGCAGAACCCATATTAGGGCTAACAGCCCAGTTTATACTGCTGAATAAGGACAAAGATAAAAGTGCATTACTGATTGGTTGTTTTGAAATAGTCTTGCCCACACTGAGCTGTCAAGAATTGGATGGGCTGAAGAATTGGAATACATATCAGTTAAGAAGTTAGTTGCAAACCTGATCCCTAAAGGTCCTATATAAAAGCAGGCCTCCGTCAGTCTTGAAAGACTATGGTATTGTGCTCAGTGCTGCATACGCTGCATGCGAAGCATGAAAACCTGGGTTAGATTGTTATGGAGGATAGGCTGTTACCCAAGCAGCAAATCCCCCCTCTCCACGCCACTGAATTAGTCCAGTGGAAAGGCAGAGCCAGTACGATTGGATCCAGCTGGCATTGCAGAGCTGGGCTAAGGACAGGAGCTCACCCTGTCTTGAACCGGGTCTTGAACCCTGGCCTGCTTGTTAAAGGCACAGGGTCTTAACCACTCGCGCCACCCACAGCCTATTTAATGTAAAGAATTAGTTTGAATCAATGGATTTATGGATCATCTTTTGAAACTCTAGGCAGAAACTAAGATCTGCACAGCAATCAGTTGGAAGAAACCTATGATAGCATCAAAAACTGATCGGTCCAAAAGGATTGGGGACATTGCATAATCAAACATGCTTCTCAAGATATTATTTTAGAAACAAGACATGTATTTATTGAAGAATGATCTCTATTATGTTCTAAGATTAACTAGCAAACACAAAATGCAAATCTTGCAAAATGCAAAAGTAGCAAAACAAAATCTTTTCTCAGAGCTATCATGAGTTTATTTCTGCTATTAGGATGGAAAATTAGGTATTAGGTGGAAAATTATGCTTTCCACAACATATGTAAAGAAATACAATTCTGTTTTTTAACCAGGAGACCAAAGCGTTGAAAGGGAACATCCCACCTATCTATAATTTGCACAAGCCATGTGCAAGTGCTGATTCTGGCATCTTGTGCACAGTTTGGAATGCGGAGAATGTCATCTGTGATAATCCATGGCCGGGCGATGTCATGGCTAATCTCGGGTCTGGTACACAGAGGTTTCCCCTGGAGCAAAATAGCATGCACTGCCCGAACAGCACTGCGCAACCACCGATGACAGACAGACAGAGCAGAACGTGTTGTTCAGTTGCTTTCTCCTCTTCACGCTTTGACGGTCAGCCGTACATGTCGTCCTAGAATAGCTACAGACTGACTCAGATGCCAACCACGGGGTTCCTTTCCTGTTCTCATACAGTAGGAATCTCAAATCTTTCCTTTTTTTAACTATAAAGAGAATAGTTGCAATGGAATACTTAAGAGACTTAACGGAGCAACCCTAGGCATATCTACATAGAGTTCAATGGAGTTCAGTGTGCCTTATTCCCAGGTAAGTGTGTACAGAAGTGGTTCTCCAGCATGTCAATCTATCTGGAAACCCCCCAGAGGTGCTCAACCTAGAAGTGATAAGGCCAGAGGTGATATCACTG
This sequence comes from Cryptoblepharus egeriae, assembly GCA_030015325.1. Classification (NCBI taxonomy): domain Eukaryota; kingdom Metazoa; phylum Chordata; class Lepidosauria; order Squamata; family Scincidae; genus Cryptoblepharus; species Cryptoblepharus egeriae. The sequence goes on along the minus strand of JAREYC010000007.1, from coordinate 52,516,393 downwards.
TAATGCCAGAGCTCCTCCATGTTTACTCAGAAGTAAGTCCCTTTGTGTATAATGAGACTTACGCTGCAATCCGAAATTAACTTTCCTGGGAGTAAGACCCCATGAACACAGTGGGGTTTACTTTTGAGTAGACATGGTTAGGATTGTACTCTATCTCCCATAAAAGAATGCATTGTAGCCTGCGTGTCCCATTCCAAGATGGTGGTGGATAGTGTCATTTTTCAAGATGGCAGCACCCAGAACCCCCTTTGAAATGAAGTTGCAAGAAGGTCCCAACCCCCAGTTTGAGAACCACTGGTGTATATGATTGCAAGTGATGTATGAATCAGGTGGTCATGAACTTCTAAGTGGCCATATGAACACACACAAATCTCATCAGCTTCCCATCTGCAATATGGGCAATTAATGCTGAATTACCTTATAGAATTTTTGTTCCTTGCTTTCTCTAAGCTGCACAGTGGCATCACTAGGGTTTGTGTTACCTGGTGTGAGAGGCTAGCATGTCACCCCAGTAATGGACCTCCTCCCATATAGTGGACAGGACAACACCCTCGGCAGTGGATGTGGTGATGCACCATTGCCTGCTTCCTGATGGTTTTTTGTCTATACCATTTGAAACATTTGATAGAATAGAGATATCATATTTACTCAAACCTAATGCTCATCATTTTCAGCCAAATTTAGTCTACAAAATTAGGGTGCACATTAGATTTGATGGTGCATTAGATTTGAGTGAATACAGTATTTTGATTATAAGTATCAGTATTTAGTTTAAGTTTATTATCTATACTGTATATATAAAATTGAAAAATCACTGACTGGCTGGCTGGCTGGCTGATTGACTGACTGACTCACTCACTCATCAACGCCCTGCCAAAACCGATGGACCTAGAAGTGTGAAATTTGAGACTGGTGTTCCTTCCATGATGGAGGCACCCACTAAGCTCCGGTTTTCGGAAATTCCAACCAGAAGGGGGTGAAATGAGGAGCAACATATTTTCTTCCCTATACTTTCCATTGAAGACTCCCTTACTGAGGGACGCTGTGCCCAAACCCCTGGACCCAGAAGCATGAAATTTGGAGAGGGTGTTCCTTCTGTGACATCAACACCCACCAAAACCAATGCTGAGAAATTTAACCCTTAAGGGGCCTGAAAGGGGCGCAACATGTTTTTGTCCTATACTTAACACAGAAGACTGACCAACATTCAGCCAATTTGGTGCTCGGTGCCTGGTGCACGGGAGGGGGATGTTGTTCAGAGGGAGGGGTTACACTGGAGAGGATATTGCGCATGGGGTTTGATGTGCATGGGGAGCAGTGGTGGGCTCCAGCAGGTTCGCACCTACTCTATAGAACCGGTTCTTAACAAGATATAGGACATATAAAGTTTAAAAATAGCCATTTAAAAGTGGCTGCCAGATGGGCAGAGAACCGGTTCTTAAATTTTTTGAAGCCCATCACTGATGGGGAGGTGATGCGCATGGGGGTGGATGCACATGAGGGATGTTGCATATGGGGTGGAAGAATATGGGGAATGTTGCACATGTGGATGTTGCACGTGGGGGTTGTGTATGAGGTTGAATAGCTATAGACTAGAATAGAGGTTGCGCATGGAGGAATGGAATGCACACTGAGGCTGATGTGTATGGAGGGATGATGTGCATGGGGGGTTGATGCACATGGGGGATGTTGCGCATGGGGGTGGATGTGCATGGGGGTTTATGTGCAGCAGGGAGATGGCATACAGGGGAATTTTACTCCCTCAACGAGGGTACATTTTCACTGGTATTCTAATAAAAATGTAATATAAACCCATTGTTGTGTAAAGTAGTGCAATTATGTAAAAATCATAAAATAACCCCATTGTCATATTATTAGCAAATTAATAATTGTTGCATTCAGTAAATTTTACTGAATACAACAATTATTAATTTGCTAATCATAATATGACAATGCTAATAATATGACAATGACTTGCTTTGCAGCTGCATACTACAATCGCCATAAACATGTTTTTTTTTTAAATCAAGTAATTTAAATTGGGATGCACATTATATTTGATGGCACATTAGATTTGAGTTAGTATGTGTTTGTTTCAGTGCATTATATACACATGATATATAACATGATGGTATTTGAAAATAGAAAGATTTTCAAAATTTTGGTCAGTAATAGTGGCAAACTCTCTCATGTACGTCACCTGGTGTGCCCCCCCCCAACTCCCACAATGCCACTGCCCCTGAAATAAGAATAGTGTAAAAAAAAAATCTGGCATGCCCTAACCCTTTCTAACTCTCTGTAGCTATATTGAGAGGCTAGGAAATGAGACACTCAAGTTCAGATCCCAGCATTCAGAGCATCTATGGGCAACTTACAGTGCAATCCTAAGCATGTCTACTCAGAAGTAAGTTACATTATGTTCAATAGTACTTACTACCAGGATATGGTTGCCACATGTCCCAGAAATTAGCGACTGTCCCAGTTTTCGGGGACTGCATTCACATACTGGCAAGTTTGACAGGGTGTCCTGTCCCAGTTTTGTGGAAGAGAATTATGTCAACCCTATCCCAGGAAAGCGTGGTTAGGATTGCAGCCCTAGAATCTGACTAACACATAGGGTTCTTGCGAGGATAAACTGCAAGGGGCTGGTGGCATATTCAATAGACTGCCTTGGAAGAGAAACTGTAGGATTCTCTGTTTATGTACCTGATTATCTAACTGAACATAGTTTTACAAGCTCTCGCTATTGCTGCACATACCATCCCGTTTTCAGTAAATGTGACTCACCGAGAGAAGCTTTAACAATCCATCATTTGGACTTGCCTTTCCTTCCAGGGAAAGGCTGCAAGTTAGCGCAGGGGACTGTAATGTGAAACAGCCCTAAATACAGGCAGTCCCCACTACCCTGCAGAGCTCCAGCTGGTATAAGACTTACTAAGGGGTATTTCTTACATTGGCACAGATTCATCTTTGGAACTGGTAAGTTCTGAATACTTTGAACAGGTGAGCTTTATCCTCTTTCCCCTTCCTTACACCTCTCCAAAAAGTCACAAGAAATAAATGAACATGAGTCAGAGGCATTTGTCACCTGTTATATTTTCCTCTTTAACTCTGATGAGTACATTTAATGAAATATAAGGCACAGGAGACTTTGAACACAATTCTAACCATGTCTACTCAAAAGTTACATTGTGTTCAATGGGACTTACTCCCAGGAAAGTATCTTTAGGATTGCAGTCTTTGAGCACCATCCTAACCATGTCTACTCAAAAATAAGCCCCATTGAGTTCAGTGGGTCTTACTCCCAGGAAAGTGTCTTTAGAATTGCAGCGGCGTTATCTTATTAGCAAATAACAAAGTTGTAGTTGGATCAAGATGTTCATTGCCTTAACAACTAAAATACTTTGAAGTAAATCCAAGCCAACTATAAGCACTAACTATACAAGAGTAACAGAAGGCTATAATCCTAATCTCCAGTTAGGCCAGCCTAAACCCTAGCACAAGTCCTGTTCGGATCCTGGGGTGTTCCAAAAGTGCCATAAGGCACTTCTTCCCACACCCCCTTTTCAGCACAACTGCACCAGCGGGGGTTGGGGGTTGGAGGGAATATGACTGGGCCATGAACTTGGATAGTACCCATAGTAATTTTACTCTTTATACTTTATCTCATACTAGCGAAAAGCGTACCCGTGTTGCAGGAGTAACATTTCCCCATACGCTATCTCCCCATGGTGCATAAACACCCCATGCGCATAAAAACCCCATGTGCCACTTCCCCCCACATGCATCAACCCCCATGTGCCACTTACCCCATGCACATCATCCCCACATGCACATCATCCCCCACATGCACAACTTCCCCCACATGCGCAACTTTCTCCCATTGCGCAATTTTCCCCATTGTGCAACTTCACCCAGGCGCATCAACCCACATGCTCATCATCCCCACATGCGCAACTTTCCACCATGCACATCATCCACCCAGGCACAACTTTTCCCCATGCGCAACTTCTCCACCATGCGCAACTTCCCCACCCATGCACAACTTTTCCCCATGCGCAACTTTTCCCCATGCGCAACTTCCCCCCATGCGCAACTTCAGATTCTTTGAGCTAGCAATTTATTCATGCAAGCAGCAAGCTGAAGAGCCTTCTTGCATTTACCCTTGACTACCTATAGCAGCATCTCTACATAAAGCAGTCCCTCATTGCCTTTTGACTGCCCTGTACAGGCAGGTCAGGAACAAATATAGAGCACTGAAAGGCAACCAAGGGAGGGAGGAGGATGGACTGACGGACTCTGATACTATGCAAATACCAGGAGATCCTGCTAATCTCACAACTGAAAAATGAAAGAAAGGGGAGAGAAAATCCAAGCCCCACACTGATAGGGATCTGAATGGCAATGGTGCACGTCACCTCACTCAAAGCCACAGTATGACTCACTAGGTACTGAGTCTGCCAAGTTGCTGGCTTCCGTCCCATCTGTACACAGAAAACATGCCACCATATTTGCACTGCAGCTGCCTCTGTTTGTTAGAGCGGCCAATATCTCCATAGCTACAATGGCAAAATGTTAGACCAACTCTCCGGCGAAACTCTCTGAACACCAAGGACTATGCCCGAGAGCTCCCAGATATCTGGTGCTGGCACTGAGAACACAAGATTGTGAGAGCCAAGTTCAAATCGCAGTTCAGTGAGGCTGCAATCCTAACCAATTTAGACCAGCACAATTCACCTGTCCCCCTATTCTTGTGATGGTGTGGGAAGGCCAGCACATGTCTATGCACTGGCGTAACCACACCAGGAGTGCCATTGGGTCAGATGGCACTTGTGGCCAGAACGGGACTTGTGGAGGCCTATTTTGGGATTAGGATTGCAGCCAGAGTGGCTCTAGACTCTGCAGATAACATAAGATAATCCCATGTATGTTGCCCTGAGTTCCGAGGAAAAGGGGTAGGATACAAATTTGGACGGAAAAGAGAAATTTATCTTGTAAGGATTTGCTGTCTTAACCTATTTCAGCGCTTTCTGAACTTTCATAGGGCCTGAAGACTTTTTACATGCAAGAGCTTTTAAATGATGTAGAGGCTGGCGGGCTGTTGTGTTTTTAGTTGTTTTTAGTAATTCATGAATGTTGTTTTAAAATATGTGTTTTTAAACCCATCTTGTCAGCCGCCTTGAGTTCACTTGGTAGAGAAAGGTGGGATACAAATCCATTAAATGAATGAATGAATGAATGAATGAATGAATGAACCAAACTTTATTGGCATAAAAAAAATACAATAAATATTTCTACCCAGCCCACAGATGCACACATTTGGTCTATTTTGTTTTTATGCAACATTTTGCAGAAATTATTAGAAGACTCAGGCTGCAATCCGAAAGACACATTCTTGGAACTAAGTCCCATTGAATATAGTGGGGCTTACTTTTGAGTAGACATGGCTAGGATTATGCCCTTGACAAACAACTGATTGCATGGCAAGCTGCCTTAGCTGCAAAGTCATCATTTATGCTGGAGAAATATCTTCCCATTCCTATCCAGGCCAATGGATGTTTATATGTAGGTAACGGTTAGTTGACAAGCATGCTGGTGAAAGCATGATCAGGGGAAGCACAACATCCAAAAAGGAGTCAGGCTGCTTTAATAGACACGTCTTTTAAAAATAAGAGTGTAACCTGAACCCCTCCGAGCGTGGCTTGGGAGACTCTTGGGAAACAGCAAATGAGCAACAAGTTGGTTGTAATGATCAGAAGTGTCCAGATTTTAGTTTCCCATAGTTGGTACTTCCCCTCTGGGTGGAGGGAACCAGAGACACTTGACGTCACTCAGGAGAAGAGATAAAGAGGTGATACTGAAGGGGGTTGGCAGAAACCTGAGACCTCCAGAAACCCAACAGAAGAGGCTGCTATTCTGCCCAGGAGGCCAGTGCTGGTCTGACAGGCACCCTGATCCTGACGGCTCTTCAACCAGAGAAAGCCTAGTTTCAGATACTGTCAGAAATTGGTTGGGAACATGCCGCAGAACGTTGTTCTCCCAGGACCAGCACCTTGGGGATTCCGGCTGACAGGAGGACTCGATTTTAACCAGCCGTTAATCATATCCCGGGTATGTCCTTTTCCATTCCAGTTCTTTTTATCTTAACACTGACATCCTTCAGCATTGGGGGAAAGGAACTGTATAGATCAGAGTGTCTGGAACACACTCAGCCAAGAAAAGGTTAATTCTCTCTATGTATTTAAAAGCTGACGAAAAATATGATTATTATCATTATGCATTTCTGCATTTATTATTTTGCGTTTGTGCAGTATCCCCCAACAGCTTGGAATGATTGGGTTGCAATCATAGTCTCCAGTTAGATTGGCATAAACCCTGGCATACGTCCTGACTGGGGGGGGGGGGGTGTCATAAAAGTAAGACACTTCTGTGCCACTCCAGGGGGACTAGGTCAGTGGACAGGCATACACCGACCTCCTCACACCACCATGGGAAGATAGGCCATGAGTTAGGCTGGCCTAACCTGGTTAGGATTGCACTCTTCATGTGTTACTTTCCCCCTGATTCTGAGATTTACATCCCCCTGTATACATAATCCATCCAGCAGAACCCATGAGGACTTTGACAGCATAAACCTATTCACACTATCTCAGGGCACAATCCTAACCAATTTTCCAGCATTGGCATAGCTGTGCCAGTGGGGCACATTCTGCTTTTTTCATTGGGGGCAGTCAGGAGACCCCCCTCAAGGTAACGCAATATTTGTTCCCTACCTAACTTCAGAATTGCATTACTCCAGAGATGGAAAATTGATTAGAATTGGAACCTCAGTATGGTGCATGTGTCCAATGGGGTGCTTTAGAGGACTCCACAGTGCGGGGGGGGGGGGGTGGGCAGGTAGCTGTGCTTTCCCATGGCAAGAGCTCACTACATGTTATGTTCAAATGTGTGTTATATATATACAGTGGTGCTTCACATAAAGAGCTTAATTCATTCCGGAGGCATGCTCTTTAAGTGAAACACTTTTTAAGTGAAGTGGATTTTCCCATAGGAAATAATGGAAACACAGACGATTGGTTCCACAACCCCCCAAAATACTCATATAAAAACATTAACTGTATGTAAAAATGATGACAAACACTGGGAATTGAATTCAAAACATGCATTCAATGTGCATTTTCCTATGAAGTCTACTTAGGCTGCAATCCTAAAGACACTTTCTTGGGAGTAAGCCCCATTTAACACAATGGGGCTTACTTCTGAGTAGACATATTTAGGAGACTGCAATCAAAGACACTTTCCTGGGAGGCTTACCTGGGCTGCTGCTGGAGGTTCAAGGTGGTCGGTGGGGGCACTTGGGGGCAGTTAGAGGCCCTTTTAAAGAGCCTCCATGTGGAGCTTCAGGGCTGGCTGCATAGCACATGTGCCCATGGCGCACTTGCCTGTTAAGTGAAGTGGAACTTGTTATGTGAAGCAAGATTTCTTGGAAATTTTTGCTTGTTATGTGAGGCGCTTGTTAAGCGAGGTACCACTGTATATATAAAGCAAAGCCACATTGAAGGTGGTCAGTTTTGGGCACTTGATCTTTACCTGGCCAGATTTCTCTGCTCCGGTTTACACCCGTACTGGACTTCAGGTGCCTACTTGCAGACATCTTTCCAATAACACATGTGAGAAACCATGGGTTTGTGTGTGAGTCAAAGCAGAAAGTGAGCAGGGAGAGATCAAATTATCTCTCCCTTCCTTTTAAAAAAGGGCTGTTAAATTCCCCCTGCTCTGTCACTATTTCTCTATGCTGAATTTCTTAAAAAAAATTAAAGGGCACCCTTAGCTCATGGTACAAAGCTTGCCCTTCAAACTGCTAGAAAGCAGAACCTCTTCTTATAGGAAGAGCAAAAGGACTTCTGGTCAAATCCTATGCAAACTTTCTCCAAAGTAATCCCCTCTGAAGATAGTAACAATTGTGTTAGTCGTGGATAAGTCTGTTGGCATGTCATTCTCAGAGCACAATCCTAACCATGTCTACTGAAAAGTAAGCCCCATTGTGTTCAGTGGGTCTTACTCCCAGGAAAGTGTCTTTAGGATTGCAGCCTCAGTTTGACATCTACTCACAGCTTAGGAATGGAGAAGCATTATAGTGGGTAATAATACTGTGTTATGCCATGTTGACCCTAAAGGCAGCAATGTTGTACCTTCTTCATCTCATGGCATGCTGAGAAGGTGCCCAAATTATCAAGGCATACCATCAATTTTTAAATAACTGACTAGGTACACTACACTACCAGGGAGGGGGGGACTCAAATCCCCCAATGGTGGTCCTAAAACTTGGCCCTTTCCCAAATTCCTGAAGCATGCCTGCAGATCATCTGTGACACAGTGATTGAAAATTGCTGCCCTACAGTGCAATTCTAGGCATGTCTACTCAGAAGTAAGTCCCATTATGTTTAATAGTGTTTAATCCCAGGAAAGTATGGTTAGAATTGCAGCCTTGGATGCTAAAATTACTTTGTAAATAGCTCAGCTCTTGCAGTTTGCAAGATTGCCCTGAAGTTCTGCCCTGTATTGTAGTCGTGCTGGAGGATAGGATGAGGCTTTCAGTAGTGGGAAAAGGGAGAAGTGTCAATTCTATGGGTCATGGGACATCCCTGTAGGGAAGGGAGTATTTCTAACAACATAGTGTGCTTTCCCCATAGCTACTCCTCATTTCCAGAGCAGTAACTACTAGCATCCTATCAGATCAGTTCTTTTCATCTCTCTCTCTCTCTCTCCCTCTCTCTCTCTCTGCCTCAGGCTGCAATCCTAATCCCCAGGTAGGCTGGCAAACCTATCCTCACCTCAGAATAAGCCCTATTCACTAGAACAACGGTCTCTAAACCCTTGGGGAACAAGGGTCTCTTTTTGGCCAGAGAGTCACATTGTCTTTCCAATACCGTATTGGAGGCCGAAAGGAAAAAAAGAATTGATTTATATTTCAAATGTGAATAAATGTACATAAATGAATATATAGGGTGATTCAAAATGAATGGGACAAAAAGAAAACATACCTGTGACTTTTTGTCCCATTCATTTTGAATCACCCTGTACAGAGGTGGGCCCGGCCTGGCCCAACAACCGGTTCCCTGGAAGTGGGCGGGCCAGGCCAGGGTCAGGGGCGGGGCCAGGGAGGGCCAGGGGTGGGGCCAGAGAGAGTCAGGGGGGCCGGGGAGGCTGCACTGCACTATGCTGCAGGTGGGCGGGGCGAGGGGCGGGGAGAGGGGCAGCCCCAAGCCTGGCATACTGCGTGTGCGCTAAGGTTGGTGCAGGCGCAGTCGCGTCCTGAAGATTGACGCAGGCGCAGGCGCATCCTCTTCAGGATGCAATTGCGCCTGCATCAAGATTGACGCAGGTGCAGTGATGGGTTTGCCCGGGCGAACCGGTCCGCCTGGGTTTTTGGCCCCTCTCAGGCAGCAGGCCAAAATTAGGAACAGGTTTGGGCGATCCGGCCCGAACCGGCCTGGGCCCATCACTGAGGTCCCTGTATTGGTGACGGAACTTCAGATCAGTTTATAAACACTTTCCAATGTAGAGAGAGGGTAGTCTTGAAACCAGTTCATAAGCACTTTCATACATAGAGAGAGGAGGTGTGTGCAGTTTCCGTCCCCTCAAAATACCCTGCCAAGGGTATTTTGCCTCTGGGCTTGCCCAAGGGGCAGATGGAGATTCAATGAGGGCTGCATCTGACCCCAGCGCCGGGATTTGGAGATCCCTGCTTAATCAGCAATTTCAGTACAACTCCTTTTAGGTTGTCTAATTTGGCCTTCACAAAATGCACAGCTGTCTAGTTAAACTACTCAGACACAACTGTATGGCATTTGACACACAGAAATCCTGAAGACAAAATAAAAAACAAGATTGAGTTTTAAAACAATTGAAACTATTGGGTTGTTTTGAGACTCCCTTTGCCTTTTATGGAATTTCAAGTGGGAGTTTTCCATTATCTCTGAAGAAAAGTATTTTGGCAACGCCAGCCTTCTATTCTGCAAATGTTTAGAATACGCTTGCTCAAGTTTATAGTTGTAATAACAAAAAAGAAGCTGCATTTATAGTAAATTACTAAAAAATAAATTGTTTGGTTATTGAGAAAACATGAGATGAGAATCTTTGGTAGCTACATAACAAGATTATTTATTGCCTGTTCTATGGCCTACTGTGGTCCACATGGCAAAATACAGTATGTTTACATAAAAAGGCAACTATTAAGATAGATATCTTACTGTTTTTACTGGGAAAGCTGTTTGACGTTAACACAACTTTTATCTTTGGCTGCAATCCTAAAGACACTTTCCTGGGAGTAAGACCCATTGAACACAATGGTGCTTACTTTTGAGTAGACATGGTTAGGATTGTGCTTCTCGTCTCGTTTAAGCACAATTGTTCAGAATTGGAAAGTGATTTGCTAACTAATACTTAGGGTCCAGGCCTCAGGTGCAGTGAAAAATCAAAACAAATCCAAACATACACCCTTGAATCAGAAGATCTTAATTATATTTTACTGCACACTTGTGCCCCGTGTGCCTCCAGGGGTTCTGCCCCAGAATCTTCCATGGTTAACTGAAACCACAGATACTAAGGATGCCACCTGCCCACCTCAGGTGAAAAGCACTGCACTTATCTCTGAATGATCTTCTTAGTTCTGCAGAGACTATGTACGTACATCTACTAGCCACATTTCAGCCATTTTGGCTGATAAAGTCACTTCCAGTGCAGACCAAACCAAGGCTGGCACAACACATGATCTTCCAATTCCTGTGGTGATGTAGAGAGACAAGCACATGTCTATGTACTGGCCTAACTCTCTCCCAGGAGTGGTGTAGAAGTGTCTTATGGCACTTTTGTGACACACCCAGGTCAGCACAGAACTTCTGCCAGGGTTTAGGCCAGCGTGCAGGACATCTACCACGGTGTGCACTTAGATGGTGTCACACATTACTTTGATTATTTCCCTTTGATGTTCAAATGTTGCTGGTTTTCTACAATGCATGTGCGCAGGTCTCAGAATAACTCAGAATGAATTTTGCATTCTTACATTTCACTAGAACCATTCATATGCAAACCAAGCCAAGATCACGAGCAATTGTGCTCACAAGCATAAAGAGGACCATGATTACTACAATAAATGCTCAGAACAGTTTTCATACACTTCCATGGACAGAACAGTTTCACATGCAAACTCCTTCTTGCAAGTAAATGGATCCCTGAGAGATCTTGAGTTATAATCTGTGTTTAAATTCCCATAATGACTCGTGCCCTACAATCCAGAGTATCTATGGGAGCATGCAAGAGACATTACGTGCACCTATAGTTAATGCACCACCTAGTGAAAACGTATGGGAAAATCATATTGCAATCCAGAGCAAATTGGTCTTACACTGGACCAAGGACTCCCCATAGTAACTCTGGATTGTGCCCCAAGGAGTCAGGGTAACAGTTTCTGAATATTTTGTAAAGATTAACACTTCAATCCTGGGAGCTTTAAACAAGAAAGGATCATATAGTTTTCCTAGGTAAAGGCATTTATGTTTATAGTGCCAATTTGCCAGCTGTTTTAAGTTCAGTTAAAAAAAATGGAGATCAAATTCAAATTCAAATGGAGAACTGAGCCAGGATATTCTAAACCTTTTTCGATTAAGCTGAATAATATATCTGTGCCAATTTGCACAGGAGAGAATTAAAGCAGCATCACACCAGATTGTCACAAGACAACATGATGAGTCAACAATTAAAAAATCAGCATCACTTGTACTTAATGTTTCATTAGCATAATGTTTAAATAGACTGTAGCTGAATAAATAGCCTATACAGTCTGTAAAGAGAAGAGAGAGCGCTCACCATATGCTCATTTAGACGGGAAGGATTCTATTATTTGTTTGCCAATATAATGAACTATTGGAAACTTTTCTCCCTCCCTTTTTAATACTGTCCTTATAAATATAAAAGTGATACAAACAAGCAATGTTTTTTTTCTGGACATAATTTGATAGAGAAGGACTGCTTGAAGGGTGCATGTGACATTTCACTGAAAAATGTAGTTGCATAGGATATTGCTATAGCTGTTGCAAAGACTATACTCATCTCAGTCATCTATACTTATCTTCTCAGTCCTTCTGGACAGAATTATTTTAATGGGGGTGGGAGGAAGCTTTGAGCACACTAATCTTCCTTCTGAGTTTTGTCAACTATTCAAAGTTGGCTGCAAACTCTACACACTTATTTGGGTGAAATAATCTGGCAGCTCAATGGGACTTCTGAGTAGACATGCTTAGGTTTGTACTGATAAAGTTGGGGCCTGAGTACATGAGTTACTCCTTGAACTTGCTGAACTTACCAGTTGTTGTGGGAATAAAATTTAAAGAATATTTATGGGCACCAGGAACAGCTGGGCACCAGCAGGCACCAGGCACTGGCCAACACCAAGCAAGAGGCACCACTGGGCACTCGGCACCACCAGGCAACACCGGACACCATCGGTCACTAAATTGGTTTTTAGTGGGTCCTTATATCACAGAAAGAATATGTTCCCCGAGTTTCATGCTTCGAGTTTTAGGGGTTTGGGCTGGGCATTGATGAGTCAGTGAATCAGTCTTCAGTGTTAAGTACACGGACAAAAATATGTTGTACCAATTTTCACCTCCTTAAGATTTGAATTTCTTAAAATCAGTTCTTAGTAGATGCTTACGACATAGAAGGAATACCCTCCCATATTTCACGCTTCTAGGTCTGTTGATTTTGGCTGGGCATGAGTAAGTCAGTGAATGAGTGAGAGTGCAATCCTAACCAATTCAGGCCAGCACAACTCATACATCTCCCCATTCCCACAGTGTTGTGGGAAGGCCAGGGCATGTCACGCAATCACCCCAAGGGCCTTGCAGCATTTTTGCAACACCTCCAGGCAAGCACAGGATTTGTGCCAGGACTTGTGTCAGCCTAACCAATTCAGTTACTTGAATTGCATTGTCAATCAGACAGTCAGTGTCTTTTCAATTTTATATATACTCGTATATAGAAGGGACAAACTGTATCTCTTCCATTCCACAAGTAAGTGTCCGTTGCACTGCTGTGCCATCAGCAACCAACCTCAAAGAGTGTGGCAGTCTGCTGGTTATATAATATATTCTGCTAGCACTGCAGAGATGCATGGTGATGCATATAGTATTTGAGTGTAAATCACTTTGTGTAATAGAAATACCCAGCACATCGCAGAAAGGTGAGGAATAAATGCCTTTGGTTCCAGTAGTTTTTTTAGGCAAATACTTTCATAGGCTTTTAATATATGAACAAAATGGAAAGATCTATCCCCATCCATAGAATTGTTTGCATTTATAAGAATCCAAAGTATAGGAGAGAATGCTCTTTGAGTTCTGAATTATGCTTTAATGCTCACAGGCATAAAGAAGACTTAGAAAGTAATCCCTCCAAGCTTGTCAGTATTTGTGGATCAGTAAAAACTGAAAATCTGGATTTAAACCCATTTATACCATGATCTCTATACATAATGCAACAAGCGGACACCATCGTCGTGGTACAAACATATTGCCCTGATCCAACAATCAATTTGATGTACATAAAATAATGAAATCAATGGGAACTTCAATGCATTGTTCAGTATGTAAGCAGCCCTACTTTGGTTGTATGTTGTTGCTCTAATATGAACAGTCATGGAAGTAAAACCAAACCTTGGCCCAGATAGTACCTAAAAGGAAATTCTGGAAGGAGGAACATCTCCTCACCTATGAAATTGTCTTGTTTTGCTTTCTGCCCTGAAGCCTAGTTGAACACTTCTGGACTGTTAAAACACTTCAGTAGAGATTGTCAGACCACATTAATGTTGCTTTATGCATTCAGATTGGTGAACTCCACTGAAATGAATGGGGAACTTCCTTGCGCAAGAGTTTTCCATACACTATACACACAGCTCCAGCTAGGAATGATGTATTTGACTGCAGGAACTATTCTAAATTTAGTGGGTCAAAACTAATGTCAAATAGGGGAGTAGCATACTTTGTAATTCCTAGTGTCCATTTATTTTAACGTACCGATAGGTGGACAATCTCTTGACCTCAACAGTACTTCCCGTATTAGGATTAACATTTTGAAATTGGTTTAGTAATGGAAATTAGTTAATAAAGTGTAGTCAAATTATAGGTAGGAATATAAATTGCATTTAAAAGAATCCAAGAGAGAATGCTGTTTGATTTCTGAATTCTGCTAAAATGCTCACAAAATATTACTAAATTATAAGTAAATTATAGGTAAAGGTAACCTGTGTCCACTGCAGGTTGCCCTGCTAGTCATGACCAACTCTGGGTGATGTTCATTTCTGTTTCACAGCCAAAGAGCCAGTGTTGTCTGTAAAAGTCTCTGTGGTCATGTCGCATGTCTAAATGCCACAGGTATATCTAAATGCCAAAGGTGTAACACTGCTATGGTCCCACTGAGTTGGTACCTATTTATCTACCGGTACTTGTATTTACAATACATACATTCAAACTCTAGGTTAGCAGGAACTGGGCCAGTGGTGGGCTCCAGCAGGTTCGCACCTACTCTATAGAACCGGTTGTTAACGAGAGATAGGACATATAAAGTTTTAAAATATCCATTTAAAAGTGGCTGCCAGATGGGCATGGAACTGGTTGTTAATCTATTTGATGCCCATCACTGAACTGGGCATATAATAGATCACTCCATCATGCTATACTTGACCTGCTGATCTTCAGGTTGACAAGCACAGTGTCTTTAACCACTGAGCCGCCATAACCCCAAGTTATTTATAGGACTTTGTAACTTGATATAGGTTAACAAATAGTTCAAAAGATTTGCTTGCCATTCCTTTCAGATTACTCCAGGGAGCAAAGCTTCTCAAGCCAATCTGTGTCCTGGTGATATCATTATCGCTATTGATGGCTACAGCACAGAGAATATGACTCACAATGATGCACAGGAGAGAATTAAAGCAGCATCACACCAACTCTGTTTGAAAATTGAGAGGTGGGTTAAGAGTATAATATGAATTGATTGTATCACCAAATAGTTAATGCACAATCATGATACCAATTTGGATTTCGAGGTCTGATGTCTTTGGTGCCAATGTAATAATAGTACGGTATTTGGTGCCAATGTAATAGTATGGTATTTGACAACAGCCAGGTTCAGATCTAACATAAACCATGGTTTCTGATTTAAAATGAGATTCAAAGAGTCATATTTGAAGTCTGCTAACTTTTCCAACTACTTCAGCATGGCTGCTGCCCTATAAAATAGTGTGAGACCACAGCAATTTCGACTCGTTCTTCACATGAACACATAAATGCACATTTATTAAGCACATCATTTATTCAAGATTTCTTTCATTTTCAATATGTTCAGTTTATTTTGATAAGAGTCTTGTGCTACCCTATCTAATCTTCACAACCTCTTCATTCTTGCCTTTGCCAGAAGTCTATTTCCAAATACAGTATATGTTTCTGGGTTTCCCTTTCTTAGTGGAAAAAGAAACCCTCTTCTTCATTTTTTCCCTGTATAATTTTACTTAATAGTTTAATACTATCCATTTTAAGATTTAACAGGTAAAACAAATTTTGCAAGACTACAGCTGCAATCCTAACCACACTTTCCTGGGAGTGAGTACTACTGAACACAATGAGGCTTACTTATGAGTTAGACATGCTTAGGATTGTAGCGGTTCACAAGTGGGGAAAGCAATTCACTTGAGGAAAGGAAGGGCTCTGACTCACAGCTGAACAAAAAATAGAAGTTCAACTTTAAGAAAAGCTTAATTGCCTGCCAAGGTAAGCAGGCTGCCTTCAAGCCATTAACTACTTCTTAAAGTAAACTTATCTTTCAATTTAAAGAGAGACAAAATCACATATAAATAAATCGCACCTAATTAGGCTATACCTGTATGCTGAAAAGAGATGCATAAGGTTTAAATATTTGTATTTTTCATTTTTAGGGCAGAAACAAAACTGTGGTCCCCACAAGTATCAGAAGATGGCAGTCCACATCCATTTAAAGTCAACTTGGAAGCTGAACCACAGGTAGCAATTGTTTCAAGTCAACAGCATAACTGATGCCTTAGCCTGCAATTGTTTACACACGTTCCTGAGAACAAGCCCCATTAACTATAATGAGACTTACTTCTGAGTAGACATACATATGTTTGGACTCCCAGTTGCTTATTTACCTCTTAACTATGCTTGCAAACTAACTGTTTTAACAGAAGCAAAATATCTGTGAGAAACACTAAGCAGTGGTTCCTAGATTTTTGGCATCTACAGATATTGGAAATGATCAAATTCATACATCTATTCTAAGGTCGCCATATGTCCCCAAAAACAGACAATCCCAATTTTTGGGGATAGTGTTCACATATTAGCAAATGAGACAGAAGGTCCTGTCCAATTTTGTGGAAGAGAATTATGGCCACCCCAATCTGTTTTGAACTTCAATTTTCTTAATATCTCAGCTATAGCTCAGCTACAGAACATCAAGGATAACGTTGAGTGCAAAACCCTCATGGGGAGTGTTCCCTCGTACCTGCTTGGCTTCACAGCTAGCCCCACACAGCCTTTTTCATAGAGCTCTGAGTCAGCAATGGTGATGGTGCTGATGCGCAACTCTTGTTAGGGCTCTGTGCAGTTCCTGTATTTTTCATATGGAATGCAAGTAATGGGTAAGAGTGGCATCAGACATCGTGCAGTGGCAATGGCCAAGGGGGCACACCTATCAAACACCCCATCCAGTTGGGTTAACCGCTGAACTTTCAGTACTGAGATAGTGTAGTGCACTCAGTACAACAGTGGTTCCCAAGCTATGAACCATGACTCCCTGGTAAGCCACAGTACCCAGCCAGGGACATTGCCAAATCCACCTATCAAGTGAAAGGTACATTCTGTTCAAAGCAAAACAGTGAAGAAACATATCACATCTTCTCTTGGATATATTCGTATTTCAGCACATGGAACTGGATTAGATAATTGCAGGCATAACATAGGTTGTTTGAAATATGTAAAGAACAAAATATTGTACCAGAATATTGCCAAGACCCAAAAATATATTCTCTAAATGCTTTTTATAATGGGAATTGATCTGTGATGGGAAAGGTCTCTTAGGAACACAAATTCCAAGTTTTGAAACACTGATCCAATCTGATCATCCATCAAGGTGATCAACCCTGAATAGGCCTCCTTTTCTGTTCTTTTGGAAAAAAAAACTGCTTCTAATACATATTTAGAACAAGAGTTGTTAACCGTTTAGGGCAAATACCAGGATGAGTTTGCCCTTACTCGTTTTGCAAGGCTTACTTACATTTTGTCATTGTTCTAAAATTGGTCATGAGTTCTTGGTGAATTGTGAGTCAAAACAGGCAGATTTAGAGCTTAATTTACATATATATATATAAACACAAGAGCTGGACTATACATATGGATTTTTTAATCTGCTGCTATTTGCTTTGCCATTTATATTTTGCACATTTGACAATATCCCACCCACTCTATCAAAATTGAGAGGAAAAACCCATACTAGTAACAAGAATTTTTTTTAATAATGGTGTTGTAATAGGTGACTGTTGCACACTGTGCAATTATTTCAATTTGGAATTGAAAGTTTCATCTTTCAATTCCAATTAAAAACTACTTGATGATGCATTACTGAAAATTCACTTACATTGACATGGTTTCCAACAATATGTTATTACAATTGCAATCCTTTATAGAAACATGGGAGTAAATATCACTGAATTACTTCTGAGTACCCATGCCTAGCATTGTGCTATAACTTGAATTCAAGGCTTTAATTCTTCAGCTTTTGAATGAATAATACAATATGCCATATTTCTGCTTTTGCTGCACTTGCTTATTTTCATGCAGTGTATGTGGCTGAAACGAGCATACGTACAAGCAACCAACTTATTACTGTAGGTACCAGACAGGTTAAGCATCTGTTTATTAAAACTGTCCAAATAATTCAAGCAAATGAATAGTGCAGATCAACTCGATTGTAGTTGTATCCCTCAGCATTTAATCCCGGGTTTAATCTTAGCCACTGTGACCACCCCTATCACTGACAGGCCATCTTTTGGGAGGCTATACCTATATGGATTAGGGTTAGTTATCAACTAACCCTATCAAGCTGATCAAGCTATCAGCCACAAAGAAGGAGTCCTTTATGGCTTCTTTTATTGTGCTCATGCAGGTGGCATAACTAGAGGGGGTGCAGTCAGTGTTGGAAGGAGCCTCACCCCTTCTGAACCATTCCAGATTGAGGGAACAAAACGGAGTACCCCCTTTCCTTCTTTCCTTCTCACCTTTTAACTTGTTTTCCTCCTGCACCTGGCTTTAGCTTTTTTCTTTCCATTCAGTTTTCACTGTTGCACCCCAAATCCATGTGCTCGTAAGTACATCCAACCAAGTAAGATCTCCCAAATGAGCATCAAAGCCTTAGACATAATTTTGACATAATTTGACACCAAAGCTGAAAATAGATGTGGGCCTGCTGTGGTGAATTTGTGCATTTTGTCTCCTTCCCTTCTCCCCATTATGTGTAATAATCCAAAATCATTTAATGACAGTGTGACATAATTGGGGATGGGGGTTCTGTCCCCCCTTGCAGCAGTGAGAAATTTGTCATGTGATCACAACATGTTTTCCCCATATTTTTACTGAAGGTGGAGGAGGCAAGATGGGGGCCACAGTCTGGCAGCTGTCAGACATTCACCATAGCACTGTTTAATTCCAATCAAATTCTTATCACTTCTTCTCGCGCCAATAATGGTTGTCTCACACCTATATCCTCTTATCTTCTATATGCAAGGTGTAAAATTTTCTGGAGCGAATGGCCTGCTTGGTGTTTAGTGGTTTACTAAATCAAAGTATTTGTCGTTACTTTGCAGCAAGATGCATTTTATTAATAAACAGCAGCATTGTCAGATTTTGCTTCTTATTGGCTTCAGTGTGCATTGTAGCTTTGTGTGCTTTGTCTGCCTATCATGCACAGGAATTCAAGCCTATTGGTACAGCACACAACAGAAGGGCCCAGCCTTTTGTTGCAGCAGCAAACCTTGATGACAAAAGACAGGTAGTGAGTTCTTCCTATAATTCTCCAATTGGCCTGTATTCGTCTGGCAATATACACGATGCACTCCATGGACAGCTGCGCGGCCTAATTTCTAGCTCCTCTGCAAAGTAAGTACTATGTTGTATGATGGTCGTTCATTGTGGCATCTACATGTGTCTAGATTCATAACTATTGAGTCCAGCTCTTGTTGTTTTTTACCTCCTGATGTTTAAAACTTGAAAAATGCTCTCCAAAATATTTATTGTGGCCCTGAAAACCAGTACTACAGACTCTTCCTGGAGAGGGTTTGCTATGATCTTGCACACAATCACCTTCTGAATAACGTTTGACATGATCCAGTCAAAGCTAAGCACTGAAGATTGCAAACTTAAAACATAAGTGCACACTTACAAAGTGTAAGCCCCAATGTGATGGATTTGGCTTACTTCTTAGTAAACATGGAAAGGATTGGGCTGCAACTGTATGGATTCCAAGATATTTAAGTGCATGTTGTACAGTTTAATCCTTTGCATGTTTATTCTAAAGCAGCAGTTCTCCACACTGTACCCTCAATGTACATGTGGTGCAGCACTGCCCTTAGAAGTATCACCAGAAGTAACTGGCAATGGCATCATCAACAGTTACTTCCAGATTTGGAGACTACAGTGGAAGCTTCCAAGGTCAGTTAGAGTATCAAGGCAGGTGAGCAAGCCTTTTTTTTGCACTCAAAAATCTCCCACTAGAACTTGGTCCACCAGATCAAACTTTCTATTATTGTTGGAAGATCCGGTTGAGGTCCCACTGCAAGGCAGTGGGTGTCACCCGACACTGCCCAACACAACACAAGGGGTACATGTACTACTGGTTGAGAACCACTATTCTAAAGTATGTTCCACTGTGGTTAGTGGGAGTTGCTTTTTAGAAAGCAGTCTTGCACACTTAAAAGTGCTTAACTCTGGCTTGATTGACCCATTCCTCCTGTTTCCTTTCACATAACAGCATATGGGTTAATACTACTACTATATAATAATTTGTAACATACTTGTTAACTAATTCTATCTGGAAATGAATATTCGACAACTTGCTGAAGGTTGTTTTTGTAATCCTTTCCTTTTTTTCCAGAACTTGGGCTACTTTGAACACAAGCATAACATTCGGCCCAAACCTTTCGTAGTCTCAGGCCCGAGCAGGTTATAAGTTCTATCTGTATGGAATAACTGGATGCATGTGTGTGATTTAAAAAATGATTCCTCATAATTCAGCTGAAAGCAATAATGTTGCTCTTTTATTATCTTGGGAAGCCTTCTAATGAATAAAATGCTTGCTTTGCAGCACACAAAGATAAATATAAAATCAAATTGAAGTCTTCCCCACCCAACCCTAGATCCCTGGTCAGGACTGGCCAGCACAAACATAGGCTCTTTGGATCCTTTTTTTGGAGGTGGCCTTAGTAACAGGTGATGGGAATAGCCAGAGGCTGCTTCCAGCTGCCTGGAAGATGAAGTTTGGATCTGGCTTAACTGCCAGATCCAAGCCCTGCCTCCTGCTCCCTACCTTCCTGCCCTCCCCTGCCATGAGATGCTTTTTCCTACCTCCTTACTCTCTTCTCCCTATTTTTCCCTTGACTTCCCCAGTCTCTGCACTGGCCTGGAAAGGACTCCCTCCATGCCATCACTGCAGAGTCACAGTGTGGCTCAATTGGTGCACCTCCATGTACTGACCTAACTACCTTCTGGGTGACATAGAAGTGCTTTATGGCACTTTAATGACACTCCTATTTAGGGGTGATTTAGGATTGTGTCCTTAGTCTCTGTGTCCTTAGTTACTGGCTCATGGGCTAGTATTGCAGAAGGCCACATGTGCAGCTGCTCAGTAGGTCTTTTATTTAAGGCTATATGAGAGACATGGCATCCCCATTGGCCACCTACTGTAAATGCAAGCTCTGGAGTGGTAGATAAGAATGAAAAGAAATCCCACTAAGGAAATTGCAAGAATGAATGGATTTTTGAGACAAATGTTTTTTTCATCATCAACAGTGGATTATGTGGTAGATCCGCCTTGAGGAGTGAAGCCCTTCATTTTATAGTATTGGAAATTCAGCAGTAGCTGCGGATGGTTCCATCCCAGAAAGAAATAATAGTTTTCAGTGAATACAGTATAGCGAACCATACACTTTAATTCTCCCATTTTATTTCTTTTGCTCAGATTACCCAATCCTTACAAAAAAAGGGGGGCATTGCAAGCAATGGCATAGCTAGATGAGGGGCAAAGTACTACGTTTTTCAGGGAGCCACACCGCAGTGTACAAGCGGCACATTCCCCTCCTTTATGAACACCTTTAAAAGCTTTATCATTCCAATGCTATATACTCTGCAATCCTATATATGCCTACTCAAAAATAAGTCCCATTGTGCTCAATGAGGATACTTAAGTAAGTGTGTTTAAGATTGCAGCCTTAGAGATTTGGACCCTCTCTAGCTATGCTGCTGCTTGTAAGTTGAATCAGAACTGAAAATGCAGATTGTAAGCAGACCATAGTTTTACAGCTTACACAGTATCTGCTGACAGTGTCTGAAATAATTTTGCTAACTGCACTACCTTTCTCTAGCAGTAGCAGGACATGCCCTGTGGCAGCTAACAGTGACCATGCTTAGCTTTTTTTGAAAAGAATGTGCTTCAGATGTGGAAGTGAATATTAACATTACTGCTCACGTCTTCCAAACATGGGTCCTGATTTGAGTCTTGAGCTACTGCGTGTGGCTGTTTGGCTGTCCCCTTGTATGGACATTTGGCTGAGTGATCTGGCAACCTCAAAACTGAACACTGGCTTCAGAACATATGCGACTCTGTTGCAATTCTTTGTCTTGCCTTTGATGGTAAGGAATGTGCTTTTCTTCACGGGTTTGATAATATGGTCCTACATAAATTCCACAAGGCATCCAGGAGGGAAGCTAGTTATTTATTTTGTTAGCATCTTTCTGGAAAAAAAGATCCAGTCTGAAGAAAAACCTCCCATCTCAGGCCATAGGGGAAACTTATCTCTCTGTCATATTTGTTGCAGTAGATGCCTGGAATTTAGTGAATGCAGACATGAGAATGGTGATATGCTCAGATGAATGTTGTAGATAACTAAAAATTCAGAAACATACTTATAAAGTTGACTATTTCTTGGTAGGTGTCTGAAACGTAGAAGTATAAAAAATGAACTTCCTCCAAAATTTGTGTGACACTATCAGCATTCACCAAATTTAGGACATTGACTGTGGTATTTATCTTCCAACCCTAGACCAAGGGCAAAATCCAGAGTAACTACGGAGAGTCTTTGCTCCGGTGTAAGAACAACTTACTCTGGATTCCAATATGAATTTCCCATAGGTTTTCACTAGGTTGTGCAGTAACTACGGCTGCACATAAAGTCTCTTATGTGCTCCTGTAGTTACTCTGGATTTGGGGGTATGTTTACCTGGAGATAAAGTCAAAAGTCAGTTATCTCTACAGAATCTAGATTTCTAACACAGGCTTTAACTCAACAGCCTCAGAGCAACCCCATTTATTACAAAAGGTGAACAAGTGATTTATGCATTAGAGATTGCAAAATCCTAACCATGTCTACTCAAAAGTAAGCCCTATTATGTTCAATGGGTCTTACTCCAAGAAAGTGACTTTAGGATTGCAGCCATATTCTTATTTCTAGTATATCATTCTAAAGCAGAACCTGCCTGCAGTATTTCCACTGCTGTTTGGTACAGATCCAATTAGATGCATCCAGTATGTATATCTCACCAAAGAGGGAAAGTATATGTTCCATTTGTACCTTGTCCATCCTTTATCAATGCTTCCTGAAGCATCCAAAGTTATTCCAGGCTGCAGTCTGAAAGGCAGATGGATTTCTAACTTCCAGCCAAATCCAGAGTAACTACGTGCGCATGTAAGAGACATTACGTGCACCCGTAGTTACTGCACCACCTAGTGAAAACCAATGGGAAATTCATATTGCAATCCAGAGCAAGTTGTTCTTACACCGGAGCAAGGACTCCCCATAGTTACTCTGGATTTTGCCCTAACTTGCAAAGACACAGCTTCCATAATGATCAGATTGTGTTCCACAGGAATTCTGAGATAAGAAAACAAATTTAGGTCAGCTTTAAATACTTATATTCCATGTCTGTGTAGTTTTTGTTTTGGACCATTGGCTCATTAAAATTGGAAACTCAGTAATGACACACTGCAAGGCATGCCTCCATCAATGGAAACAAATGCAAGAAATAATGTGTGGACACTCACAAATTTGGAAATTTTCCTGACATCAAAAACTATATTAACATCCTGACTTTAAAAGTTACTATCACATTGATTCTTAGGATAAAATGTTTCATTGTAATGCTAATGTACTGTCAGAAAGCAGTGTGGCTGCAGCATTATAACCTTAACAGTAGAGCATATATTAACTGAATTATATGTAGGACTGAGGACAGCAATCCAGTGGCATAGCTAATAATAGTGTAAGTAGTCTGGTGCCTAGTTCAGAATGATGCTCTATAAGTGATATCATGCCTGGGCTTTTAAAAAAGTGAAAACAGGGGATCAATCTTTTTTGCAGCTTGCTGTCCATTTCCTCTAGTGTCCCCCCAAGCTCCCCACATATTAACACCTTATTGGTTCCCTGCTGTACCATAACACCTAATAGTCTCTTGGAACAAAAAGGGGGAAATCCTAACCAATTTAAGTCAGCATAACTGACCTTTCTCCCTCTTCCTACAATGGCATGGCATATGTCTATGCACTGACCTAATCCATCCTGGAGTGGTACAGAAGTGCCTTATGGCGCACAGCACATAATTATGTCAGAATTTGTGCCAACCTAATCAGGGGGTTAGGATTGTACTTTCAGGATACAATCTTATGGCATATATTTTTTGACTTACGGTAATTTTTTAAAAAAGCAAGCCTCCGTCAGTCTTGAAAGACTGTGGTATCATGCTTGGTATCATGCTTGGCGCTGCATATGCTGCATGCAAAGCATGAAAGCCTGGGTTAGATTGTTATGGAGGATAGGCTGTTACCCAAGCAGCAAATCCCCCCTCTCCACGCCACTGAATTAGTCAGAAAGGCAGAGCCAATACGATTGGATCCAGCTGGCGTCGCAGAGCTGGGCTAAGGACAGGAGCTCACCCTGTCTTGTGGGGCCGACCTGGGAATCGAACCCTGGCCTGCTGGTTAACAGGCACAGTGTCTTAACCACTTGCGCCACCCACAGGTTTTGAATAAATACAAAAAATGGAAATTTGGCACAATCTCTTTAAATGTCTATCTATGTACATGACAGGATGAGGTGTGATATATATATATATATTCCAACCATTTCAGTGGGTTTTCAGTGGATGTATATATATATTCCAACAATTTCAGTGGGTTTTCTTGCATCTGATTCCTGCTGTCTCTTACATCACTCTTGTCTATTCTTCTTCTCCTATCCTTTTTATTGTTTCACTGGTATGCATCACACCTTTTTTTCTGTGTACTGGTTTTTGGCACAGTGTATGCAGTACTCCTTCTGGTTTCGACTGTGGCAGTGGACGTAGCACACCTTCCTCAGTCAGTACGGTTAGCACTATCTGCCCTACTGAGCTAAAAGCTGCAGCTAAGATGGCCCCCAACATTCCCTTAGAAATGGAGCTTCCTGGTGTCAAGATTGTTCACGCTCAATTTAACACACCCATGCAATTGTATTCAGATGATAATATTATGGAAACCCTTCAGGGACAGGTTTCTACAGCACTGGGGGAAGCAACCCCAATAAGGTAATCAGAACCACCATGTGCACTTCAGCATATATCCGAATGCATGATTGCTATAATAATCACTGGTTCGTTGCTTCATTATTCAAAGTTTTTTAAACATCTTATTACCAAATTTTTGTCAATGGCCAGCTCTTTTTCCATTAACTTCAACAAAAGTGTGAAAGGTATGAATGGTGGGTGATAATGTATCATGGAAGGAATTTTTATGGACAAAATGTAACCTCAGGTCTGAAATCTTTATGAACTAATGCTTTAAAATTGAAATCTTGCACACTAGAAATCAAGGGTCTGAAAGTGAATATAGGAGGGTGATAAATTTTCTTGACTATCTATAGAATTTAGACTACAAATTTATACAAGAAGCATATAAATATTTAAGCCACTTGCAAAGTTCAACAGGAGATGAATGCAGGTTATATAATTTCTTATTAAATTATTTGATCCCAAGAAGAATTTGGCTTCTTTGTTTGTAATTTGCTAGCAAATTACACAGTTCAAAGCATCCACTCTTCATTCATGAAACGCTATCATGGATTATCTTACTAGGTACGGCTGAGTACTACTTTGATCCAATTCAGAGCAATAGTCTAGCAGGATTCTTTGCATTTCCATACACGTCTGAGCATATCTGCTTGTAAACAAGAGATACTGAATATCTTGGGTCTGTTCTGTGCATTTTAACTGAGAACCTAATCTTAATGAACTTGCCAGCTCCAAGGCAGCTATGCCAATAGGGTCAGACACAGAGGCTCTTCAGGATAAGGGTTTTTTCCCCCCTTACCTCAGATCCCATTGCAGTTGCATCATACTGGAACGTTGGATAAGATTGGGTCCTGAGTCACATCATAAACAAAAAAAAAATCTTTGTGGTACAGTTATATTTTCAAACAGGTAGAAAAATATTCCTCCAAAATAAAAGCCATTTAATAAGACTTGTTCCATTTAAATAATTTGAGATTCACATTTTATTTGCCCTCACTTGTTTGTCTAATTTTAAATTGTTATTGTTGTGCTGCTTCCATTTGATGGGTTAGTTTGTTTTCTTTCTCGCGTTTCACTTTTGAGATTTTGCGTGAATGTTTTTGAAAAGACATCTAGAATTATGTATTCATAAATAATTATTTTTACATGAATAGTGATTTAGGTTAAAACTCTGTATTGATAAACAGTGCAATTCAAAGTGATAGTTGGGCTGGCATAAGTCCTTTGTGTCAGCCCAGGAGTGTCACAAATGTGCTGTAAGACACATGTGCAAATCCTTTGGAGTTGGGAAGGTCAGCATGAGGACATGTTCTAGTTTGTAGGGTTAGTTTAAAAATTGTTTATAATTCATTGAATTGTAGCCTCAACTATCTGTTTGCAGTATTTTTATACAAGAGTGAGCTGGGCATTTTCAGGGGCATCCCTAAGGCACAATGGAAGTAGCTCTCTGGATTCTAATATTGTGTCGTAGAAAAATGAATGTGGCTTTTTTAAAAAAGAAAATATATTTTAATGAGTTTATTGTAATGTTTGCTCCTTCCATTCTATATTGGTTAACTATCTTTATTACATATCTCTGGTTGATTCTGCAGTGATCCAGTACCAGCTGCCGTCCCCCAATCTGACGTTTACAGGATGCTCCACGATAATCAAGGAAGCCCAAGTCAACCCCGTCAATCTGGCTCCTTTAAGGTGCTGCAAGACATGGTCTCGGATGAATCTGGTTAGCTGAAGTTTGTATATCTCTTTGCTGGGGCAGCATGCATAGTTGTGGCACTAAAAAAAGCTGAAAAAATGGTGCTCACTGATTAAAAAAACTAAAAATTATGAATTGTTGATAGAATGAAACATATAGTGAGAATGAGATGTAAAGAGGCCATTGTATTTTAAAAATTAAAATGTGCTTCGATGATGCAATTAAAAGGCAGAGTAATAGAGAGAATTGAAAGAAAAACAGGAGTAACAATTAAATGAGAAAATACACTATGTGAAATATTATAAGATATATAAAAGATATAATTTTGAATATGAAAACATCCATAATTTAATTTTAAATCTTCCATTATGAATATGTAGGTGAGCCTGAGAATCTGTACTGTTCTGTAAACAAAAGATCTTTTTTCTCTCCTTTTCCCTAGATGGACGACCCGCTGGTATAAGGAGTGTGAAAGCACCAATAACAAAACCTGCCGTTGGTGGGGGAAGTGTGCCAAAAGTGCCTTTGTGCGACAAATGTGGAAATGGAATTGTGTAAGATTATTTTATTTCATTTTAATAAATGTATAGCATTGAACTATAGATTGGGGAGGGGGCAAACTGAGGCATTTCTCTTTTAGGATGTTAAACACACATCTCCAGAACTAAGAAAACTCACAAATCAAGCTGTCTCAAATTCCAAAGAACTAACGTGGATTAAACCTGTTTCACTTTCATGGTGTAACATTCTTTTAAAAGGTTACAAGATGAAGGTTTGAGGCAATGCTATAAATAACCTTGGCACATCCTGTGTTTCTCTAAAGTAATGTTGGCAAAGTCGCTAAATTGTTACATGCCTGCTCGGCTCTGTCAGAAGTTCAACCTCAGTAGGGTGCTGAAAAGCCCTGTGCTAGACAGATGGACTTTTTAAAAAACTCTCAATTATAAATCTGAGAAGGAAAATTGAGAGAATGGCCATTGAAGACTTACAATCACAACCAGGAGCTTCAGGCAGAAATACACTGATTTGAAATAACCAACCACATTCAGAAGATTTCTAGTCCAGCTTTTCTCAATGCTTCTTAATGTACTACTTTCTCAGTTATCTCAATTTCTTGGTGTACCACCAGCCACCAACCTGTCCTTGGCGGTACCACCAGAATTAACTGGCAATGACATTATTACCAGTTACTTGTGGATTTGCAGACCATGATGGTTAGTAAGAGGCTCACAAGCCAGCTTTCCCTGAGGCTCAAAAACCATCCACTTTAGTTACACCCACTAGTTCAAGC
The DNA here is from genome assembly GCA_030015325.1 of Cryptoblepharus egeriae. Taxonomy (NCBI): domain Eukaryota; kingdom Metazoa; phylum Chordata; class Lepidosauria; order Squamata; family Scincidae; genus Cryptoblepharus; species Cryptoblepharus egeriae. Next base: position 52,488,531 of record JAREYC010000007.1, on the reverse strand, counting down.
TTCCTATCATGACTAGAAGCTTCTGTTGTGGTCTCATTGCCAACCAGTGGGTGATGTACGTAGCACTGAGTATCTCCCAACATGAGTCCTCTGGTGGCGCAAGTGGTTAAGATACTGTGCCTGTTAACCAGCAGGCCAGGGTTTGAGACCCGGATCCCCGCAAGACGAGGATTTCCTGCTACAGGCAGGGGGTTGGAGTAGATGATCCACTGGGTCCCTTCTACAAGGTCCCTCTCGTAATTCTAAGCTTCTAGGATTCTATGCCACTAGTGGCATGCATACCACTAGTTGAGAACCTCTGCTGTAATCCTATTCAAATGAATGATCTGATTTCTGAAATACTATCTGTAACGTCTGCTTGAACTGTGGATTCTTGACTGGAGTCTTTTTCTGTTCTCCTTGTTAAACAGCGGCACTGTGGTAAAGGCGCGTGATAAGTACCGGCACCCGGAATGTTTTGTCTGCTCTGACTGCAACCTCAATTTGAAGCAGAAAGGTTACTTCTTCGTGGAGGGACAGTTATACTGTGAAACTCACGCACGGGCTCGCATGAGGCCACCAGAGGGCTATGAAGCAGTTACTGTATATCCCAAGGCTTAATGACTTGGAAATGCATCTTCCTGCATGCACACAGAAGGTGTGATCAGCTTATAGCAACCATACCACCAGCTGCCTCGGTGCAGCAAACTGCTTTATAAAAGGGGAAGGGGATAGGACTGAGAGGTTGGAGGTGATGTTTCTTGTCACCTATATTGGTATATATATGGAAGTACTTTTCAGATTGCCATATAATGTTAATATGACATTCTGTGCTATATTAAGAAATGGCTGAATAATTGTATATTGGTTAATGCTACCTATGGCAAGAGAACTATATTTTTGTCCAGATTTTCAGATACAGTGCAAGGATTCTACCAAAAAGAAATCTAATCTACTGACAAATTTTTGTTTTAACAAATATATCACTTTCGTCCCACATATTCATTAACCCTACCACTCAGTGCCATTGTAAAGCAAGTTAACAAACATATACAAATGTCCACATCCAAAGAATTGTGCAATTAATGCACTAATGTGCATTATATTTTCATTCCAGCACCACTGACCTGGCAGAATGTGTTGCTGAAGAGGATGCTCACCCCATTCAGTGATACCAGCTGAACTAGAACAGGAAGGGGGAACTTAGCATGTGACATACACAAGATGGGGCTCTATTTAAATTATGATTAAGAAGCACACTGGACATGTGGAGGTCCTTGAGCATGCTGATGTCACTCTATCACAGCAAATAATATTTGAGAACATGAAAAACTGTACTTGTAGGATCCTTTGTCTGTATGTATACATTGCAATTAAACACCTTTTTGTTAAAATGTCTTTTCAGAGTATAAAGTGCTTCACCTGTGTAATCTTGACATTGTCCTATGTAATCTTCCTCATCTCATGACAGAGCAGGTTGCTTAATGTCAGCTGGTGGCTTCATAGCAAAAATGAGATTTAAAAGCAGGGAAGGTCAAATATACAGTTTAGTGTCATAGGCAGATTGCACCAGTTCTTGACTGGTCTCAGATTCTCTATTTGTAATTACTCTTGAGTCATTTGCTCAAAAATCCATTTGCTGCTTCCGTTGCATGTATTTGCTACAAAAGTTTCCTGAGGTCAGATAGGCTCCTATGTGCACCTCGTGGTCAGCAAGATTGTTAAGAGTTGATGACTTGACTAAATAGTTTGTGTGCATCCATATTAAGAATCGGCTACCTTATTTCACTCTCCCTCAGGTATTACTACTGCAGAGCTCACTGTAATCTATACCTCCACTGTGGGAGAAACATCGATACTTCTACCCTTTCTGAAGACCGGAAGCCATATATCACACATTCATTTCTCCAGGGAAAGAAACTAGAGATGGCAAATCAAGGCAGTGGAGGCATATCATTTTTCCAAGAGCTATAGGTAGCAGACCATCTTTGGCTGCATGCCAAAGGATTGTGCTAGCACCTGGTGCTTCACATAGGATAATTCATAGTTAAACACAGAAACAGTAGTAGGTTGTGGATAGATGGTTGGCAGAATAACTCTGGAAAAATTAACCCTACACATGCAGATGCCAGAACTTCTTAACTCTGCCTTTGCTGATCAGCCATGCAAACGGCAGCCATGCTCCATGTCATCCTTTTGAAGAAGATCTGCCAGTGTTTAAGCCTTAAGGCTTGTTGATACAGACTGTTGATACTGTTGTTGCCTACAAAGCAATTCACTTATCTGTAGAATAGAGGAAGCCATAATGACCAGACCATTAGTAGATCTCTGGATCAATATGTCAACTCTGATTTATAACAGAGTTATAACAAACTTTTTTCTTCTGCTCTACCTGGAGAGGCTACAGACTGAAATTGGGACTCTCAGCCGCAAAGAAGGTGCATCACTTCGGAAGTGTAATCCATTTGGGTCAACGTTGGCCCAAATGAATGCTTATAAGAATTGTATATGCTGAACTCTTATAAGAATTGTATATGCTGCTGAAGGTACTAGGGTATTTGCATCTTGGACAGTTGTGTCCTGGTCAAATGCTTCCCAGTCATTGCATGCCGGAACATTTGCACCTTTTTTAGTCTCAGCCATTTGCATCCCACTATAACACAACAAAGGGCTGTGGTGGTGCAAGTGGTTAAGAAACTGTGCCTGTTAACCAGCAGGCCAGGGTTTGAGTCCCAGGTCCTATAAGACGGGATGAGCTCCCATCTTAGCCCAGCTCCTGCCAATCTAGCAGTTTGAAAGCATGCAAATGCAAATCCTGTAGATAAATAGGTACCACCTTGGTGGGAAGGTAAAACAGCGTTCCATGCACTTTCGACAGTCATGCCAGCCCTATGACCACGGAAGAGTCTTTGGACAACGCTGGCTCTAAAGGCTTAGAGTAGCACCGTACATGCAGAGAACATACACTGCAACATACAGTTGGCCATGACTAGCAGTACAACCTGTGGGGGACACCTTTATAACTATAACCCCCATACTATATATCTAAGCCCAGTTTAAAAGCACATCTATACATAATTTGGATACAAAAAGAAAGGATACAAATGTCCAATATACTGCATTTGACTGAGATACAGTTGTTTAGGATGCAATAGTGTCATTACAAATGCTGAAATATGTAAAACCTGGTTCTTATGTGCCAGTAGTATAGGATCTGTGAGAAGCCCACACTTCTGTTTCTCTGTGTTGCCATTTTGCGAGGGTTGATGCCAATTCAGGAAAAAAGCAACACTTTGGTCTCCTCCTGTAGTGATGTAGAGATCACACTTCTCCAAGGTATCACACCAGGTCAAATTTAATAAGTCTGTTCTGGATTCTTATTTGTGACATTAAACAAAAGAAACCATTAAAGCAAACAAAAGTCAAGGTACCTGTGAAACTGCAGTGCAGAGTAGACTGCTTAATATGGCAGTGACTGGCTTGTTGTGTAATACTGCTGGATGAAGACCAGAGATTGGCCTTCTCAGCTGTTAGTGAACAGGTGGAAGAGGACTTACTAACCATGGCCTTCTACATAAACGCTAGAACTATTTGGAGAGGCTGACAGAACTTCAGCAATGTGGCTATTGATTTCGTGTGGCATGGGAGCCATGATCCTGGCAGGACCTGGGAAATACTTGTATGCAAAAAGCTGTTTTCAGTCTCCAGGAATAGAATACACATGCAGTGACCAACATACATACAATGGCCATCACTTCATAATTACTTATAAAAATATTCTTCATTCTCTGAAGCAGTGATTTTCAACCTTTTTCATCTCACGGCACACTTAACAAGGCACTGAAATTCTCATCACACCATCATACCGGACATTTTATAGACTAATAGGACCACCAGGAGGTTGCAGCAGGGTGCCAAATACCACTCCACAGCTCACTGTCTGGTGGTGCCACAGTCCAGTAGTCTTCTATGATCCTATAATTCCCATTGGAACTTTAAGGCTGCAATCCTAAGCTCCAGTTTGGCCAGTCAAAGCCCCAGCATAAGTCCTCTGCTGACCTGGGGGTGTCACAAAACTGCTGCGAGAATACCTCTGTGCCACTCCAGGGAAAGGCCTAAGCCAGTGCAAAAATATGTGTTTGCCTCCCTACATCACCACAAGAACGGGAAGTCCAATGAGTAAGCTAGGATTGTACCCTAAAAGTCTCTTTCCTCATGGTTTGTAAGACAGGGGAGGCAGGTAACAAAGACGGGTATTCAGTTCAGCTCTATCAAAAAGTCCTGTCCATTCCTTCCACTTATATTATTTAATGTATTTTCTGTCCTGTCTTTCTCACCTCTAGAGCACCCACATTATACTTTATATCAGGGGTTCTCAAATGTGAAGATGAAAAAGGGGTATAAGAACTTAGGCATCCCAAATTCAAGGTGACCAAAAGAGAAGACAAGCCCCTGATAATGTAGACCACCGAAGAAAAATGTAGGACATGACAAAATAAAAGCTAAACACACGTATATATATTGCTTTTCATGTGTTTAACTTAAAACACTTAGGCTGCAATCCTAAACACATTTTCCTGGGAGTAAGACCAACTGAATACAATGAGGCTTACTTCTGAGTAGACATGGTTAGGATTGTGCTCTTATGCATATGCTTTCATGTGGTTAACTTTAACACAATACTGCTTATTATTAAATTTAAAACTATTACATATAATTTATTAATTACAAGAAGGCTATGTGCTGCCTGGTCACAGGGAAACTGAGGAAAATGAAGATTTTTTTTCCCCAGAACACAAGGCTAAAAAAGAGGACATGTCCTGGAAAAGAGGTCATGTAGTCACCTGCCCCAAACTCCAAGAGGATAAATTTGGTGATCATATGCCACAACCAAAAGAGAGGACAAGGACACTCCACAAAAGTAGGACACCCAAAAAATTTAGGACATGACAAACGGAAAGCTTAAAACATTCATATATGTTGCTTCAATGTGCTTAATTTAAACACTGTGACTGCAACCCTAACCATGTCTGAAGTAAGCCCTGTTGGCTTTTAATCATCTATTGATCTACAGTATTTATATTCCACTTTTCAACTGAAAAAAGTTCACAAAGCGGTTTACAAAGTAAACCAAAAAAAGCTAATTAATAGCTAATGGGTTCCTCTCCCACAAGGGCTTGCAATTTAAAATGCAACAAGAACATTAGCAGAAGCCACTTGAACAGATGTTGCTGGGGTATGTAGGGCCAGTTACTCTCCCCCTGCTAAATACGCCCGGGAAAGTGTGTTCAGGATTGCAGCCTATTTAAAATTCCTATATAGTTAAAATTATAATTAAAACCACAGGGACCCTTCACCTTTACTATATATAATTATTGCATAATTATATTAATTTATTAATTACATAATTATTGCATAATTATATTAATTTATATTACTGTACACGCAAGCCTACACGCTGCCCGCCTTACAAGGAAAAGGAGGATGTTGGAAAAGTTATTTCATAGAATCATAGAATCATAGAGTTGGAAGGGACCTAGTAGGTCATCTAGTCCAACCCCCTGCCTGCAGCAGGAATTCCCCCTAGAGCATCTCCAACAGGTGCTCATCGAGCCTCTGCTTGAAGATCCCCAGTGAGGGAGAGTCCACCACCTCCTTTGGCAATCTGTTCCACTGCCGAACCGCCCTCACAGTCAGGAATTTTTTCCGGATTTCCAGCCGGAATCTCCTCTCTTGCAGTTTGTACCCAAACTATATACCCCCCTATATGCATTAACTCCCCATGTGCAACAAACCCCCATACGCAACATACCACCATGCACATCAGTCCCCCATGCGCATTTTTCCGGGACACATGGCTAAAAAAAGAGGACGTGTCCTGGGAAAAAAAAGAGGACAAGTGGGCATCCTGTAAATAAATAAACAATCAAACAAACAATCAAACAAGCAAACAAAGAAAGAAAGAAACAAACAAACCAACCAACCAACAAACAAACAATTGAATGAATTCTCTTCAAGGGGGTCAGTCTCAAGCTTTGCAGAGCAGCCTGCCTGCCTGCCAAGACTGCTGCAGGAAGAGCGAGTGGCCGCCAGAGGGCGAGCGAAGTGGTCCACGGGAGATGCTGTGGTCCAGCAGCCCTGCATCTGTTGCTAGGAGAGGCGTTGCCTGGCAAGGCAGGGAAGCTTTGAGCCCAGCGGCGGTTCGGGATGCTGAGCGGCGATTGGCAGCGCTGGACGGGATGAGAAGAGCTCACAGTGAGTCACCCGCACTGCCCCGCTGGGGCTCCGGCTGGGTGCTGGGTTCAGCCAGGGTGGGACCTGATCCACCCTTTTCCCAGGACATGTCCTCTTTTGTAGACTGGTGTCCTGGAAAAAACATCTTCATTCTCCTCCTTTTCCTTGTCAGCAGGCAGCATGGAGCCCTCCTGTCGTTTATAAATTATGTGTAATAGTTCTATAGTTAATAGTTTTAAATTTAATGTTTACATTAATCACCTGAAAGCAATATAGCCTGGTGTCCTGGATGAAAATCTTCACTGCCCATCTTTTCCTTGTGAGCAGGCAGCATGGAACCTTCTTGTAATTTATAAAAGACTAGTGAAAACATACCAGGAGTAAAATTGCCCCATATGCCATCCCCCCCACTGTACATCAACCCCTCATGCACATCCACCCCCATGCTCAACATCCCCCATGCACATCAACCCCCCTATGCTTATCAACCTCACATACGCATCACGCCGCCATGCACATCCACCACCATGCGGAACATCACCCATGCAAAACATCACCCATGCACATCAACCCCCTATGCACCTCCACCCCCATGCGCAACATCCCCCATGTTCATCCACCCTATGTGCATCATCCCCCTATTCACATCATCACTCCTGTGCGCATGAACCCCCATGCACAACATCCCCCATGCGCATCAACCTCACATACACATCATCCCGCCATGCACATCCACCACCATGTGGAACATCCTCCATGCAAAACATCATCCATGCACATCAACCCCCAAGCGCATCAAACCCCTATGCACCTCCATCCCATGCGCAACATCCCCATGTTCATCCACCCTATGTGCATCATCCCCCTATTCACATCATCACTCCTGTGCACATGAACCCCCATGCTCAACATCCCGCAAGTGCATCAACCCCCCTATATGCATTAACTCCCCATGTGCAACAAACCCCCATACGCAACATACCACCATGCACATCAGTCTCCATGCGCAACATCCTGCCATGTGCATCAGACCCCAATGGGCATCAAACCCCCATGTGCATCAACCCCCATGCGCAACATCCTCCATGTTCATCCACCCCATGTGCTTCAACCCCCATACGCATCAACCCCCACGCACAACATCCCCCATGCGCAACAGCCCCCCCACATGTGCAACCACCCCATGAGCAGTATCCTCCTTGCACGCATTTCAGCCCCTTAAGGGTTAAATTTCTCCACATAGATTCTTGGTGGATGTTCATGTGACAGAAGGAACACCTGCCCTGAATTTCACGCTTCTAAGTCCAGGGTTTGGGGCAGAGCTTCCCTCAGTCAGGGATTCTTCAATGCAAAATATAGGGAGGAAAATGCTCCCCTTTTCACCCCCTTCTGGTTGGAATTTCCAAAAACCAGTTCTTAGTGCACCCCTCAGTCACAGAATCAGTCAGGAACACCCACCCCAAATTTAACGCTTCTAGGCCCCGTGGTTTTGGCTGGGCATTGATGAGTGAGCGAGCGAGCGAGCGAGTTTTTTCTTATATATATATAGATTTGGAATAAATTATATTTAATAGTTTTTAATTTAATGTTTAAATTAACCACATAAAAGCAATATAGCCTGGTGTCCTGGATAAAAAATGTTCAATGTCCAACTTTTCCTTGTGAGCAGGCAGCATGTAGCCTTTATAAAAGATTTGGAATAAATAATATTTAATCATTTTTAATTTAATAAGAAATATACTGTAATGCTTAAATTAACCGCATGAAATATACAGTGGTACCTTCACATAACAAACACCTCACGTAAAGTATGTTCTACATAACAAACAAAAATTTCTTTAGGATTCTGCTTCACGTAACAAACACACTCGTTGGTGGCTGGGGCAGATGCGCTGGCCGGCAGCCCTTTTAAAAAGTGTCAGGGCTGCCTAGGGTGCCTGCCCATAGGAAAAGCAACACTTCCATGCTGTTCCTCCTGTGGCTGGATGTCCGCTGGGCAGAGGGAGAGAAGAGCAGTGGAGAAGAGGGAAGCAGCTCAGGGCTAGCCAGAAGGGAGCAAGGGGGAGAGAGGATCAGGATGGAGAGGAGAAAGTGGGGAGACACTTGGAAAGTGTCTTGGATTGCAGATGAAAATGTCTTTGATTCCAGCCTCCTAACCATGTCTACCCAGAAATAACCTCATTGTTTTAAATGGGGCTTACTCCCAGGAAAGTGTCTTTAGGATTGCAGCCTAAGTAGACTTCATAGGACCATGCACATTGAATGCATGTTTTGAATTCAATTATAGTGTTTATCATCATTTTTACATCCAATTAATATTTTTATATGAATATTTTTTGGGTTGTGGAACCAATCGTCTGAGTTTGCATTATTTCCTATGGGAAAATCCACTTCACATAAAGAACGTTTCACATAACAAACATGCCTCCAGAACTAATTAAATTTGTTACATGAGGTGCCACTGTATATAAAATGTTTTTTAGATTTTATTCTATGTCCTACATTTTACCTGGGTGTCATATATTTTGGCAGTCCTTGTCCTCTTTTTTGATTGTATGGTCATCCTGGACAGGGAGCCCCTGCTGCCACCGCAGGACCAGCCACAGCTGCGGGATCCTGGAGGAGGAAGATGAGAAGATGACCTCGTCCTCTCTGCTGTCAATGAACCGTGATGCAGGTGAGCCACATTCTCGCCCAAGCTGGGGTCCTCCAGACATTCTGGATGGCATTCAGGTGATACCCCCTTTTCTGGGATGAGTGTAGGGGGTGCTGTGATAGCCTGTGCCCATAGTTCCCTCTAAGTTGTGCGCATGTGCGTGCGCACACTACTCACCAAAATAGCACACACAAGTTTCTACAAAGCACACAAAGCCAAAACTGGCAATGACAAAAATTTTGACAATGACAACTGACAATGACAATGTAAACTCATTCTCTTCTTACATACATTGTATTGTATTGTATATATTGTAATAAATGTACATAATGTTTCCTGATGTGTAGTCAAAAGTATATAACTCCAACTGCTGTTATGTGGCACACAAAAATTGAACCTTCCATCAAAAGCTGCACAGCTAATATTTTTTGCGCACAAAGCCTATCAAAAATTGGAGGGAACATGGCTGTGCCACTTCTCAGTTCATCAATTCAAGGGTTCCTGAGGGTAGGGAATTTCAGTAGATGCAATTTCTCCCGTTATAAAGAATGCAGCTGGAACAGGCCAACTACTCCAGCTTCCTTAATCTCAAAGTGGTCCATCAGATGCCTCAGGAAGCACACGAGTTCACGAGGTTCCTGCATTCTGATTCCTGCCCTTGCATGTAGCGTCAACAGGTAGCCAACTTCTAAAATCAGAAGGTTGTGCATATTCATCATGCTTTGGAAATTGATATGAACTTTTCTTCCATAAATCTATCCAATCCCCTTTCAACTAATTTGGCAAGGAGTTCCGCAGACTAATTTCATGTTCTGGGTAAAGATATATTTTCTTTTGTTTGTCCTATCTTAGCACTGAATTTCAGTGGACGTCCAATTTCAGTTTCAGTACTTAGTAATGTCAGTGGATGTCCCTTGGTTCTGGTGTTGTGTAGGGCCATTCCCCAATGGTCCTACAAATAAATGGACCTCCCCCAACTCCAATGGCACACCTGTGGACTATGTGCCACACACCAGCATGCCTCAGAACAGTGGTTCAAAATCAATAAAAGTGCAATCTTGTGTATGTGTATTTTCAGGTGTGTATGGGATTGGGGCAAAGCAAAACTAATGTATCCATGGTCTCTCTCTCTCTCTCTCTCTCTCTCTCTCTCTCTCTCTCTCCCACAAAACATGCATCTGGCAAATACACAGTATGGGAAGGAACAGCCTCTCAATTTAGGCTGTGAACTGATTTATCTCAGCCTTAATTTAAAACCACCAGGCTTACTATAACTGCAAGATTGTTGCATTCATTTTTTCAGATAGATTTATTTCAGGAAGAGATGGTCATGTCCAGTCGCATTCAGCATTAAATGTAAGCATGTTTTAGATGATTGGTTTTTAGAATACTTACTTTTGGAACAAAAAAAATTACATGATTACAAATGTATGAACAGAAGGAAATTTCAGGTTAGGGCTCGTAACCTTATTGAAATTCTTTGAGTTTTTATCTCCTCAAAAGTACAGGTGGTGGTAACAATAAGACTTTCTAAGAGTATAATCCTAACCATGCCTACTCAAAAATAAGCCCCATTGTGTTCAATGGGTCATACGCCCAGGAAAGTGTCTTTAGGATTGCACTGTGTGATTTGTCCATCCTGTGGAACTCTCTGCCCTGTGAAGTGCTGGCTTTCTTACTGCTGATATGTATTTTGAAAAATAAATGTGCATATTAAGAACAAAGGCTACAATCTTAACTCCCAGTTAGGCTGGCACAAGTCCCATGCTGGCCTGGGGTGCCACAAAAATGCCATAAGTCACTTCTGCGCCACTCCTAAACAGATTAGGTCAGTGCACAACACTCACTGCCTTCCCACGCCACTATAGGAATGACCTTAATTGATCTAAACTGCTTATCTAAATTGGTTAGTATTGCACCAACAGTGAGATGATAAACTAATTACCATAGCTTACAGTGCTTCCAAAACGGAAGGGTAATAGAATCATACCCTACAATCCAGAGTAACTATGGGAGCACGCAAGAGACATTGCGTGCACCCATAGTTACAGCACCACCTAGTGAAAACCTATGGGAAATTCATATTGTAATCTAGAGTAAATTGTTCTTATGTTGGAGCAAGGACTCCCTGTAGTTACTCTGGATTGCACCCATAAAATCATAGATTTGGAAGGGTCCTATTAGGTCATCTAGTCCAACCCCCTGCCTGTAGCAGGAAATCCTCCTAGAGCATCTCTGACAGGTTCTGATCTACCAGGGAAACTGGAAGTCAATTCCCCCTTCAGGAAAGTTCTATACCACAATTAAAGATTGTGGCATGTCCAACACAGGGCCCCAGGGCTGCATCTATGGGCTTTCTAAGCCAAATGCAGCCCTCGAGCCTCTTGCTGGACATGCCTGGATGGGTGGAGCCAACCATCAGAAGGATTGGGGGGGCTCACATTTGGGGTCTCCACAGTTGTATTTTCCCTTGGGGAAAAAATAGTGGGATGTGCCGGACATGATTTTCCTGCTGTCATGTCTAGTTTTGGCATCATGAATAGCAACTGTTACTGTAGATTATAAACTACATATAGGAGAAAAAGTGTAGCCTACTTTAGCCCACACTGACTAAATACTATTTTTTTTACAACATTTAGATTCTACAACAGCAGCTGGATTCATTTCAAAACTTTCGGCAACAGACTTTACAGAATGTGAACATGGTAAGAGCTTCATGAAATAAGAGAAGGGAAAACATGGCTATGTTTATCAGAAGGCCCAACTGTAACTGAATAATTTAATATGATCATAATTGAAGTAATTGCATAGTTATGAAATTGTTACCCCACCTCTCTTGTCAAACAGTATCAACAAATTTATAGGCTGCAATCCTAACCACACTTTCCTGGGAGCAAGCCTCACTGATTATAATGGGACTAATTTCTGAGTAGACATGCATAGGATTGGGCTCACTAATACAGAATAAATCAAACTACAAAATAAATAAGATTTAAAGCAGCAGAAAATCTTTGGTTAACAATACACACAGTCATTTTCATATGCAAATGTCAACACAAGATTAAGACAAACCTCAACTCATTTTTTGTGTTCACCCTCTCTTGAAATTGGTTTTTTTAATCTAAAGACAGTGATCCATCACGTTTCTTCTGTGACTGTAATTCTTTTGTATCACATGATCAATTTATGATTTCATATAAACAGGAAACATTTCAGACCTTATGATTTCTCTGTTACTAGTGGCCTTGTAAAATCATCCTAAAAGCAGGGAGAATTATATATGCATGCAAAATCCGGACTGACAAGGAGTATTACCAGCAGGCCATGTTGAAAAGGCGAGATTGTGTAAAAACCAGTTCCTAATAAGCTCCTCTCTAGTTCAAGTGATCTCTTGGCAAACCTAGCTTCTAATTCTCCATTCTTGTGTAATCAGAGACAACACAATTATCTACTGTATTTAGAAATACATCTGATAATAAATGACAATTTTAAAATGCTGCTAAGTGCTATGTAGTAAACAGATCAGTGCCCGAATGTAGTAGGATACATACCTCGTATAAATTATACTAAAGGGCTAGAGAAGAAGATAAGCATCTTGCTTCATTTTTTCAGGTTCAGTCTGAAATTAGAGGAATACTTAATAATACTATTGCTGATTTGAAAAATCCTGAACGCAGCCGAAACGATACATATTTGACCAGCAGGCCTGTCAACAGCAATATGGTACGTTGACCTCCTTCTCTGACAAATGAGTTGTACAAGAGCTAGATTTGTGTTTGCTGATAATTAAATTTGTTGAAAGGGCCCAAAATGCCATCTTTCTCATGCCAAGGCTTACTAATCTTTTCCAATGCAGAGATCAGGCCATGTAAAATAGACCACAGTATTCTGTAAGTCGGACTGTGAAAAGTCGGACTTTTCACACTGTGAAAAGATGTGCACAAAGCAAATAAAGAAAACCTGCTTGAGTGAGCAAAGTTGTATTGCATGGCATTTAGGATCCAATATAAGTATAGTGACAGCAGATTTCTAGACACAAGTGCCTCCCATTTGCCTCCCTAGGATATTATTTAATGTAAAACATTACTTAATGTTTTATTGTTTTAATATCCTATTTTTGGGTCATCTTAAATCCAAGATCTTTTCCCACATCTGTGCGGCGGATCATGTCATGCTATGTTTTAAACCATCAGATGTAAGACTCCAAGTTACTATGTAATAGACCTGTATGGTAAGGTTTATAACTACTGCTTCTTCTAATATTAGGTGCCATTTGTTTAAATGGGTCTGTCCAAATGCTTGTACAGTACTTTGGGCTGCCTATTGATGGTAAAATAAAGCTTTCTGAAAATTCTTTTATTTGTGCATTCATGTGCACTTAGCAACAGTATTATAGAAACACCAAGTTTTATTATTATGGATCCTGAGACTGGTATAAGTGCTATGACATTGTTAAATCTAAGCACACTGAGCCTATGTAAGTTGCAATGCCATTCATGAAGGAAGAACAAGATTCCTCGGTTTAATCCAAGTCTGCCTGCTTACAATGTACACATTTGGTCCTTGTTGTATATATGCAACTGTGGATAAAAATAGCTTTTTTTAAATGGCTGACGTATGCAAGAATTATTGAAAACTATTTTGTCCCTAAAAGAATGTCTTAACACCCAAAAGGTAACATTGTGTAATGTGGGATGGTTGCCCATATTTGAGGCAAAAAATTGCTTAGCTATTAATTAGCTATTAATTTTTTCATTTTCTTTATAAATCGCTTTGTGAACTTTATAGTTAAAAAGTGGTATATAAATACTGTTGATTCTGATTCTTTATGGGAATTGTTTTCTTCTATATGTTTACATTGTTACAGGTGGAAGGAGTAATTACATTGTTTTGAAAATAAAAAGCGCACACACATGCCATAGCTTTTTGAGGGAAAGTAATATGCACGTATTATTTAAAATGTTTTCATTTGAGACTTTGCTCAAAATAATAAAGATACGGCATTTCCTCCCTTCTTTCCCCATTCATTTTCACTCAGGAAAAGTGTTATAGGGTGCAATCCTAACAAATTTAGGCCTAACTCACCTGGTATATCTTCCCATGGTGGTGTGGAGAGGTCTGTGTATGCCTGTGCACTGGCATAACCCCCAACCCCCAGGAATGGGGAAGAAGTGTCTTATGTCACTCTTGTGACACCCCCAGATCAGCAAAGGTCTTTTGCAGGGACTTAGGCTGGCCTAACTGGAGCTTAGGATTGCAGCCACTGAAACGCTTTTATTCTATTGATTAGAATAATATCTATTGAATTGTCTTCAATAGGCTCTTCAGCCTTGTAATAGGGATGAACACTGCTCTTTGAGTTAGGTCTAGCAGGGCAACCTGAAGGACCTTTTACCTGTTTAACCTTTATGATCCACCTTAAAAGCCAAGCACTATGATCAAGCCAAGCACTATTGATCAAATCTTTCCAGATTAATGAAGGCAAGACGGAACACAAAGGAGAGGGTAAGGCAGAAACTTGTCAAAAAAGCAAACAGTAAATCAAAAGCTGTTTGAACGACTGCAAAGAGGGAGAGATGCAGATTTCGGCAACAATTTTTTCCTCTGTTATATATTTTTTCCTCTGTTATATATATATATATGTGTGTGTGTGTGTGTGTGTGTGTGTGTGTGTGTGTGTGTGTGTGTTATATAAATGTTACATATGTTAAATATGTTTATATTTTAATTCTGATATAGTTTTTATTTCTGATATAATATACAATGGAATCCTAACCCCTGGTTTGGCCAGAACAAGTCCTGGCACAAGTCCCTTGCCAGTCTGGCAGTGCTGCAAAAGGGGGGTTAGGCCAGTGCACAGTCATGTACCAGCCATGCTGGGAACTATTAGATTTGTGCTCCTAATGTGATATAATAAATCCTATAAACGTTTTTTAAACCTATGCAGCTAATCAATGGTCCTTATGTTTCCCTTTGTTAAATACTGAATGCCTCTGAACATAATTGTTTTTTCTCTCTCTCTCTCTCTCTCTCTCTCTCTCTCTCTCTCTCTCTCTCTGTGTGTGTGTCTCAGCTTAGAGAATGTCAAGAAACATCACGTTATAAGAAGCTACATCATCTTAACAAAAGGTTCGGTACCAGTCAGAATTCAGATACGAGTTCTGATACTACCTTAACAGGTGAAGACATTTCACATCAGTTTTTGTTAAAATTTAAGCCAACTGAAAAGGCTGGAAACCATACCAAAATGATTAGAGATAAAACCAGCCTAGCTTTAAGTGATGACCACAAACCAAAGAATTGCACCAGCAGATGTTGTTCTTCATATTTCAATGGTTTGTCATCAGAAACAAAGAGTCCTCCAAGAGGGAACAAAGACAATGATTTATCAAAAATTTCCACACACTTCCATAGGTATGGTGAGGAGGACAATGAGAGTGTGAGTTTTTCTTTAAGGGATATGAAAGAGGAGCACAAGAAGACTCCCAGGTATGATCGGTCATATATGTTTGAGTTTCAAAACTCTCCTAATCTTTTGTATGGTAAAGACAACGATTCTGGTTATCTGTCAGAACAAGACCTCACAGAAAAAACAGCTGATACATCAAGTGAGGATTTGAAATCTAACAGAATTGTTCCTGTTAGTATGGTGTGTGCCGCACCAAATAGTCATAGTTCGGCACGAACTGAATCTGAAAGCACGTCCCACATAAGTGCCAATTCTATTGAGAAGATGCCATTACGTTTTTTGCCCAGAGTTGTAGAAGAAGAATATACAGCCAGAGGAGAAAGAGATCAACAAAAGCTGCTGCTAGAGTTTCAAAAACATGACAATGTGAAACTTGGTGATGCCAGCTCTGCATCAGATGATTGTTACAGGAGGTTGTTACAGATGTCTCTGAGAGATCCTGGATACTTGCGGAGGAAAGTGCTAGATCTTGAGCATGATAATGCAGAGCTCAGGAAGCAAACAAACCCTCTCACTACCATTATTCAGTCTCTGACCGAGCAGAACGCAAAATATCAGAGTCAGATTAGGAGTTTGCATGAAGAGAAGAATGACCTGCAAAAGAAGTTAATTAAATCAGATGGAGATTGTAAGGAGTGCCTTAAAGAAGTCAAAAGGCTCCTGAAGAAGTGCAAGGAGCTCCAGCAGCAAAAATCAAATCTGGAAGAAAAACAGAATCATTTGTATGCTCAACACCAACAAACTATGCACAACCTAGCGGATATGCAGAAGAAAGCACACGACAGTGTGGCGATCCTCACACAAGAAAACAGTGATCTTACTATGACCTTAAAGGCACTGGAAAAACAAGTGTCAACATTTCATGAGGAAAATAGCATGTTAGGGGCAAAAATCTCTCAGATTGCAGAAAATAAGAGTTTGCTTGAACAAGAGCTGGGAGAGAAACAGAATGAGATAGAACAGATGAAACGTCATGAAAAGACAGCAATATCTGACATGCAGGGTCTTATTGAAATGATAGAGTCTCTTAAAGATGAAAAGTCAAAGCTTGATCGGAAGTTGCAGGAGTCACTGGAGGCGAAGGAATCCCTGCAGAAGGAACTCGAGGAGGCCCAGTCAGGCCGAACACGTGCCGAGGAAACCCTTGTGACTGAATGTAAAAGCGCCAAAATGGAAACTGGGGTTCTGCAAATTAAGTTGTCCAACATGGAAAAAGAGTGCGAGAGGCTGAAAACAGGGGTGGCCCTCACCACCGAGGAGAACCGGTTTCTGAAAAAGGAACTGAACGAGCATAAACAGGAGGCCTCCGAATGGCAAAACAAAATACGACGCCTGAGTGAGGAGCTCTTGCTGATGGAGAACAAAATGTGTTCTGCAGTGAATGAAAGGGATGTGCTGCAGTTTGAAGTGGATCGTCTTCAGAAGAATACCGCTGGACTCCGGGACCAACTTACTAATTTGGTCCGAGAACAGTATAACAAATACTGTGCAGGAAACGGAGGGCAAAATTATCAATCGGAACGTTTCATGGAAACTTGTGAAAAAATATCAAGCTTCCAGCATTTTTCTTTCATACAACTTCCGCCAGGTATGCTTTGCTTTTTGATAAATCGGTTTTCATGTCATTTGGAAAGCAAAAAATAACAGGGATTTTATTTCAGGTAAATGAAGAAATGGCTTAGGTTGCAATTAATAATGCATCAGTGAATCAGGCTGTACCTAATGTTTTGAGAGAGGTATTTAAGTCATCTTAGCAGAGAGGGATTGGCCTGGGATCCTTTCTTAGGGGATCTTAGGGTAGACCTTGAGCCCATCATGTGTACTGGAGTGAATCAGCCAGTACTTTACATGAGCCAGTCAGTACTCCTACTGAACTCATACAGT
The DNA here is from genome assembly GCA_030015325.1 of Cryptoblepharus egeriae. Lineage (NCBI taxonomy): Eukaryota > Metazoa > Chordata > Lepidosauria > Squamata > Scincidae > Cryptoblepharus > Cryptoblepharus egeriae. The sequence continues at coordinate 52,471,309 of JAREYC010000007.1, read as the reverse complement.
TGTTCCTCAACAGCTCTCTGATTTGCAATTATTCCTGATCCTAATAGAAATTATTCCTATTCCTAAAGTATAAAGGCTTTATGGAACCCTATGCTAATTCCCCATCTGGTGAACTTAGGTAGAAATGGCTCACGCCCTTATATGTTTTCAGACACACATGAATACAAATGAACAGTCTTTCAAACTTTCAGTCTTTCAAACAAGCTCAAATGTTCTGTTCTAACCACTAATTTTGTATCCACACATTTGTTTGTGGTTCTCTGTCCCACAGCGATATCTGTAGATATCTATTTGGAGACATTTACACTGTTTTTTAGATTTGTATTTGCAGTAAGTTTTTTACGTTTTTGTGACCAAAAGATTTTCTGAGCTCAAAACCTACTTACATTTATTAGATCTGATAATTACCAATTTCTCTGAAATGTGTTTTTTGAATGTAACTAAATACCATGAGAGGGTTTTTAGGAGACTGGGGAATTAATGCAAAAATCCTTAATTAATACTGGTTGCTAATTTTTATTAGCTGATTACTTACAGATTAAAAGTATATTTGATTGCTATTTTTAAAGCGGGTTAAGAAAATACCAGCAGAGATGTTAGTGATTTATTGGTTTCTGAGGCATGATACTGCCCCAGGCTATTGGTTCATTGGGTATTTCTGTCTCCTGCAGTGAATTCCTTCCACTTTTAGTTGTGTTTCTTTTTTAAAAGAAACTATCTTTTTTTTCAGGCAATTCAAGGCAAACTCCAACAATCTATCCTTCAGAGAAACTGTAATAAACATTTATTTGAAACTGGTTTTTAAAACTCTTCTATCCAATTGCTATCTCTTTTTCTGAATTTTCAATAAACATTTTGGGATGATATTTTACAGATTTTCATTACTTGAATAATGACATTTCAAAGTCTTCTGCTTGATACAATACAGGGTGAGTGCGTGTGGTGCATATATTGGTGGTTAAAAAAGCCTTTCTTGGACAAATTAGCAAAGGCAATATAATTTTTGCGTCACCCTAATAAGGAGCATGGAGCAAACCATCAGAGTTCAATTTTTCATTTAAATAAAACCAGAATTGTGTCAAATATAAGCACAAATATAATGAATTTCATATGAACATTTCAATAAAAGTTGAGCCTACTTATTTGCAGATTTTCCATCTGAAGATCTGATTCAGAATGAGTTCCCAAGAGGGAAGCTCTCACAAAGCAGAGAAAGTTTGATCTGTACCCAAACAGCAGTATAAATTCCACCAGCAAACATTTAAATTGGCTGCTTCATTAGCGCTTAAACTATTTTAACTCCTTTCCCAACATTTCCAATTTGCTAGAGTGTGAAAAGATTGTTGAAATCCGAAGGAATCTGGAAGAGGAACTCATCATAGTGAAGAGGCATAGCAACATTACGCAGCTCTACAATACATTTTCAGGTAGCTGTACCAGATCCGTCATCAGACAGTTGAGATTTCATACTGCTGTACAGAAGAAATATGGGGCCCTTTGCTTTGCTACTTAATGCTTAAGGGTGCACCATCAAATTCAAATTCATCAAAGAACAGAGGCTTCAGAAATTAAGAACAGTGACATTGGGCATACATAGCAAGGTGCCTGAGTTTGTGAAAACTACTGAGTTTCTCCAAACTGCTATTACTAAACACACACACACAAATAAAATCTCCTGTGTATGAAGTTGTTTATAAATTCTCTACTACCCTTCTTGGGGGGAAAAACTCATCAACTTATAATTTTAAGTGTTATTTCCATTCAACAACATTTTGGGAAGTGAAGGTTATATGAAAAAAACCACAAACAAGATACGAGATAGAGAAAATGCTTCTCATCATATGGTACTACCTACCTATTTTTTGTGTGTGACAAGAGGACCAATAGCATTAAAAATAAAATTATGAATTGTTTCATAATTTATATGAAAATTATGAATTATGAATGCACTCTCTACGTGCACGATGCGCTAACCATCTGCCCACTTGTATCAGAGGCACTTCCTAAATTATATTAAAGTTTCATAGGACAATCCAAACTTGCCCTTAGTTCAGTGCAAGTCCTTTCTTCCACTTAGGTCTGTGCATGGAGATGTGTTGACCAAGCTATCCTGCCCTGCAACTCCGTTGGGGCAGTACTGAAGAAGACCTATGCTGGGCAGTGAGGAGGAGACAAGAAGGGGACTTTCAAAGCAAGGGGTAGGTGGGGTAGGCCTGTGGGCAGGAGTCTGGGTTCCCTACTTCCCCAGCAGTTATACTGAAGCAAAACCTCACTTTCTGGGCTCCTAAGAGCAGCCTTTGGCTGTTCCCATCTCCTCCAACAGGCCACCTCCAGAGGTGGCCTAAGACTCTGAGAAGACCTATTGGGAATGCTGTTGCCCTACATCAGGCAAGGGGATGAGCCTCCCCTTCCCTGTGGTAGCATAGCAGCAGTCCCAAAACATGCAGACAAGCCAGCGTGCCTAATCCAGTGCAAGTTAGGATTGCACTGTCAATCACACAATTGCCTCATGCCCTAAGTGTTGCATTGCTACCAAGGCTTCTTACCATACCTAAATGTTGCATTCCTTACCAAGGCTTGCTACTTTACGTGCACTGGCAGTGGAAAATTAGAAGGGAAGGAGAATAAAAAGAATCTAATGGCACATCATGACTGCAAAAGAAAGGGGAAAATAGAGCCTTGTAATTTCGGTTCACCTTTGCAGTTTAAAGGTTGCAGTGAAGGGGGTAGAGGGCTCTGCAGGGTTTGTTCCTTGAAAATACTTTAAGCCCCTTTCTTGAGATTTTCCAATTTCATTCATTTTGTCCCCATCGACTCCCCACACAGACTGACAGTCTGTGTCCTACTTCCATTTCTTGTTGAAGTGAATGATGGAAGCCAGAAAAAATATTTAGGAGGGCTAATCAGGGCTAAACAAAGAATGATGCAGTAAATGTATTTATAGGTTTTTAAAAAGAATTATTACCATCTATCGAGATGGGGGCATCTTTGTTGGGGAGGCCCCTTCAGCACCACAGGGCATCATAGTGATTTAAATCCTTGTTTCTTGCATTCTTGATAAAAATTCCTGCTGATCTGTTAATGACCCCACACAGTAAACATACAGGTATTTGGTTATGTAACCACTAATCCTTTGAAAAAACTTTCAATTACTACTCACTTTGTATATTTTACAAATGGTTAATTCTTTTTTTAAAAAAGTTGATATTTGTCACCACACAAAGGGTTTTAAGTATTTATTTTTGCCCGTTCTATACACACACATATATTTATTCACACTTAAACACAACTTAAATAAAAATTTATATCAAAATATAACTCACATTTTGTAGACATCATTGGTAAATATATTATTCATTTCTTTATATTTATAAAATATAGTCACAAGTGAATGGGGATACAGTTGTGGCAAGTGGTTACTGTGTTTGACACGTGTCCCTAGGTCACAACATCTTTATTTAATTTCAAGTTTCCATCAGCTGTTCAAATTCTCCTGTTCAGAGGGTGTAGAAAGTTCATTTACCTTCCTCTGATGATGCAGCTAATATGACATAACATGAGGATTTGTGTAGTTTGTGGCATTTAATGATCTGGAATTGAAATAAAGCATAAAAAATTTACTTGAAGTATGAATTTTGTTTGAAATAATCCCTAGGCAGTTCTATGTTCCATCCCAGCTAAGCTCTTCATTGGCATGCACAATCTAAAGGCCCAAACCTATCCAAATTGTTAGCACAGATGCAGCTGTCCCAAAGGTAGTTTTTGCACAACATCCAGTGGGGGTGGGACAGGCATAGGGGGTTTCCTCAAAGTAAGGGAACATTTGTTGCATTATCTTAGGGCTACATTGTAGCTGTATTAGTGCTGGGAAGTTGGACAAGACTGGGCTCTCAAGTCATCATAGTGCAGAATTTCTTCAAATACTATTTTGATAAATTCTTCCCCCTCGTCTTCATTGGTGAACAGGCTAAACAATTCACTGTTGACTAGTACTTTTCAGGGGACGGGTCCAGTTGGGACGGGTCCAGTTGGGAGGGGTCTTTGATGGGGATGGGCCCGCATCCAGGGCTTGACCGGGCTGATTTCATCTCCTTCCCCTACCCCAGCCACAAAGGATAGACATATTCAAAGCTTTACCACAAACAGAAAGGAGATTACAAAAAGCAGCAAATCAAACACATATGTCTTTTAGTCTGCAATCCAATCCCCAGTTAGGCAGACATACGCCCCAGAACAAGTTCCCATGCTGCCATGGGAGTGTCACAAAAATGCAGTAAAGCACTTCTGCACCATTTCTATGGGAGGTTTAGGCCAGTGCACACACTTCCTACATCACCACAGGAAGGGGAAGACGGATGTTGTGCTAGCCTAGGTTAGGATTGCACTCTTAGTGTGGTTTTCTGGGAAAAAAGGAATACCATATTTACTCGAATCTAACATTCACATTTTTCAGCCAAATTCAATTTTCAAAATTGGGCTGCACATTAGATTTGGTGGTGCATTAGATTCGAGTAAATACAGTATTTTGATTATAAATATTGGTCACTATTTAGATTAACAATTTACTCTACTGTAATAAAAACTCATTGTTGTATAAAATATTGCAATTAGGTAAAATCTTAACACAAACCCATTGTCATATTATTATTACCAGCGAAAGTGTACCCATACTGCAGGAGTAAAATTCCCCTGTATGCCATCTCCCCATGCTCAACATCCCCAATGCGCGTCATTCCCCCCATCCACCACATCCCCCCTGTGCATCATTCCCCCCTCGTGCAACATCCCTCCACTGCGCATCAACCCCCCCAGGTGCATCATCCCCCCCATGCACAACAATCCAACCATGCTCATCCACCCCATGCGCAACATCCCCCCAGGCTCATCACCTCCCCACTTGCATCACCTCCCCATCTGCAACACCCTCTATTTGCAACACCCCCATGCACAACCACCCCATGCATAACAGCCCCCCATGTGCAGCATCCTCCCCAGTGCAACCCCTCCCTGCGAAAAACATCCCCCCAGTGCACCAGGCACAGAGCACCAAATTGGTTGGATGTTGGTCAGTCTTCCATGTTAAGTATAGAACAAAAACACGTTGCACCCCTTTTCAGCCCCTTAAGGGTTAAATTTATCAACATTGGTTCTTGGTGATGCCACAGAAGGAATATCCTCCCCAAATTTCATGCTTCTAGGTCCAGAGGTTGGGGCAGAGCATCTCTTGGTCACCGATTCTTCAATGCAAAGTATAGGGAGGAAAACGTGTTGCACCTCATTTCCTTCCAGTTGGAATTTCCAAAAACCAGTTCTCAGTGCACCCCTCGGTCATGGAAAGAACACCTGCCCCAAATTTCACACTTCTAGGCCCAGCGGTTTTGGCAGGGCATTGATGAGTCCGTCAGTCAGTGACTTTTCTCTTTTTATACATATATAAAAAAAAATTTTCTCACCCTCCATGGGTGGTGTATGTATGTCATCCTCAATCTCGGGTCCTCTACCAGAGGCCTGGGAGTTTGAGGGTTCTGCACAGTATCTTAGCTGTTCCTAGCAATGCACTCTTCTGGATCGAGTGTACTGATGTACTTCCTGGAATCTGTTGGAGCCATACTTCCAGCTTGGGTGTCACAGCCCCTAGTGCTCCAATCACTATTGGGATCACATTCACCTTCACTTTCCACATCCTTTCTAATTCCTCCTTCAAACCCTGATACTTTTCCACCTTTTCATGTTCTATTTTCCTGATGTTGCTGTCACCAAATTGGCTGGCACCAATGTTGTTGCTGGCAGCTCAGCAGCATATATATAACTTTAATCCAGAAAAATTAAATTTTGCATCTGCACATTACAATTGCCAGTAAGCTTTTATAAACCTTAAGCCATTTAAAATCAAGGTGCGCATTAGATTCAATAGTGCATTAGATATGAGTAAATACAGCAATTATGGCCAACCTACAAATTTGAAGCATGGGGCAAGCAGACTGTTAAATGGTAAAACATTTGTGTGCAGAAGTTCACCACTTTTGTATGTGAATTGAATTTTTCATTTCTGTTCTAACCTGTTCTTCTCCCACATGTCTGCCAAAACAAGGACAAAAAATACACTGCCCAGGTGGTACAATATGCTGTCACCAGACAGACAAGGTCCGTAATATTGTGGTCTAACAGAAACTTGACAACTCTCTACATTTTTGAAGTCCCAAACACGCTGCAAACTTAGGGGGCCAACTTTTACAATGGGGGTAAGATGCATTTAGCTGGAGCACAACACTTTTTTTTAAAGGATGCAGAATAATACCCAGGTGCAGATTACTATCCTGAAAAAACTATTGGTTGATTATTCTATGAAGCAACACATTAAATAAGCAGATATTAATAACAAGGTTCACCATCTGTTCACCAGGCTATGCCTTAATTCAGGAGTTCATAAAGTAAGAGCAAGGCAAAGTAATGTTGAAAATATAGGATGTGTTTCCCTCACCACTGAGGATGTAGTACATAATTACCAGATCTGGGAAACATTTTCCAGATCAGTTGTATCTAGACAGACTTTAGCCCTGGCATAATTTCTGTGAAAATTAAAAATTATGGATAAATAGTACTTACTTTACAACATTTAATGCCATGATGCTTCTGGTTGGTCTGCTCTTTGGTCCAGCAGGAGGATTAAAGATCCGTCCTTGTTTATTAGTTGTGATTGTCTTGGGTTGCTTAGCCATGTAGGGGTCAGGAGTATGAGGTGGAAAGGGGTCAAATGTGCCTGCTTTCATGCCCCCTGGCTGGGAAGACAAAGAAAAATGGATCATTGGTGACCTGTACAAAAGTACCTAGATAAGACAAAATGCTCACCAGCAGTTTAGAAGTAATATTTGGCAGGTTATAATGTAAGCAACCAAGCAGGTTATAATGTAAGTAACCAAGCAAGGATCAAAGTTTAACACACTAGTGTCAACACTAGCATACAAATTGTTGTTGAAATTATTAAGTAATTCAGGGCCCAATCCTATCCAACTTTCTAGCACAGATGCAGTTACAATTAAGCTCCAAGATAAAGGAACAAACATTCCCTTACATTGAGGAGAACTTGGTGACTGTTCCTACACAGCAGAATGCAGTGTGTGCCCCATTAGCACAGAAGCATCAGCACTGGAAAGTGGGGCTGCCATCCTAACTCCATGTTAGGCCAGCACAAGTCTGGGCACAAGTCCAGGGAATCACAAAAGTGCTGTAAGGTACTTTTGTGCCACTTCTGGAAGAAATTAGGCCAGTGCCTATACATGCATCAGCCTCCCCATACTACCATGTGAACCAGAAGACAGGTGAATTGGCCCTTGACCAGTGATGTTAGTAGTGTGTGGGCCACACTAGGTAGTGCACACAGGGTGAAGGTGGCCAATATTTTTGAAATACTGCTATTTTCAAAAAATACCATCACTTCATATATCATTGATGCATAATTTCATGCAGAATGCAATGAAACAAATCGTGTGTTGAAATATTTCTATCATGTCAAAAGTTATAGCCACAAAACACAGCAGGGAAGGAGTGATGGTACATTGCCATGTCCACCTCCTGGGACATTACCATGTCCACTTCCATGTCCACTTATTGCAGCTGAGAAGGTCCATCATAACGGAGTCACGCTGGTCTCCCAGACCAGATGACATAAACTCTAGTGACACCACCACTGTAGACTGGTTTTAATAAATTAAAATTTAATAAATTAAAACCAGGTCATTCATTTATTAAACACTGCAGTCCTACAAATGATTAATCAGAAGGTCCTATTACTTGGAGTTTAGTTCTCTCAAGAAAAAGCAGAATACACTTAAAGCAGATCCAATCCAAAAATTAAAAAAAAAATTTAAAAAAACCTGTGCAAAATTCTGGGTTTCACAATTATCTTTAACAAGCATGTGATGGGCTTTTAAACGTTATACAAATGTAACACTAAAAATACATTTTTTTTACCGTAGCTAATGTAAATGCTTGCAATTAGTAAAAACTGGAAAAGAGGTTTGTTTTGGGGAAAATGCTTACCTTCTTGGGCGGAGAAGGTGGTTTAAAGGGACCACCTTGAACTTTTGCTGCAACAGGTTCTTTCTTTGGTTGTGGCAAAGGTTGGTCATCAAAATAAGGATTAGGATCAAAATAATCTCGGGGATAAAGATTTAACTTGAATGGTCCACCCTTCATTAGGCGGTGGTGTTCCTCAGATGTTTTCTATAAAAGTAAAGACAAAAGATAACATGTTGGTTACATTTAACTCCGATTATCTTTTGTGGGTAAACAATTTTTAATGTGGGTATTGCAGCAAATCCTAGAGCTGTGGTTCTCAAAGTGGGGTCATAAGGCCCTCTTGGGGTTTGTGTCTTGTGTTCAGGAGGGTTGCAAAAAGCTGGAAGCTGCCATCTTTGAATCTGGCACTGGGGCTGCCTTTGTGGTATGGGGCACTTAGGTTGCAATCCATATTTTCCTGGGAATATGTCTCATTGAACACAACGGGACTTACTCCCAGGTAGACATGAAGGAGCACTGACATCATGATAAACTTACTTTCTGTTTGATGTCATTTTCAGCCATGCCATCACTTCCAGATTGATGTCATAAATTCCAGGGTGAACGGGACAGATTGTCATTCTCAGGAGGAGCCCCGGGCTAAAATGCTCTCCTCTTCCCTCACATTCATTAACAAGAGAACTGTGAACCTTTTGATTTTTTGTTTTAAACGACAGTTGTTATAGGGGTTTCCTGTAAAAATTGGGATTCGCCACTGGAAAACCTGGCTTTACAGCAAAACAACCTGGGCTGCGACTTATAAAAGGAAATCCCCTCCCATAAGTACTAGCAGCTACCAGGGTTACCTGACAGAAGAATAAGCTTTTACCAGCGACTGAATCATGATTTGATTCCAGTTGGTTTGACCAAACTGTCTAAAACTCTGTATATATGTGATTTATACAGTTAACAATAGCACCAAAGCTTTAACTCTCTTCCTCTCACATCGGAAGATGCATGAGAACACATTATATGGGGAGGCTTGTTCTTGTAGCAGGAAATAGTGTCTGAACACAGCTGATAATAAAATGAAGATCCAACAAAATCTCACCTTAAAGCTTATTCTTCCTATGTCATACAATTCTACTGAGTGTGGGTACTGTTTACCAATGGTGAGATTTGCATACCTGGGTAGAAAAATAAAAACTCTCATCACACCAAGATTCAAAAACCTCCAAAATATATCAGAAATGATAATTTTAGAAACATGGTATCTGTCTTTACCCATAGCCAGTTCCCTTCTTTCCTGGATTAGTGTACATATTCTTCCCAGGTTGAACATATGGTATTCTGTCTTTTAGTTGTGCACTGAAGTAAGGATATGAACCACCAATTGTTCCATAGTAAGTTCCTATACCACAACTGCAATATAAAGAAAGAATTATTGCTTCTCCAGAAATACTACAGCTTATTGTAATAGTATAAACTAGTTGTTTGCTTAACCTGTTAGAATGAGAGCATATATTATTGTTCAAAGTGCTCACCCCATATTAAGAAACAACATACAGTAAGTTTTTCTGAGGACAAATGGATAAAAATTTTGTAAGCTGTATTGGGTATTTTTTCCTGGCGTAGGAAAGGCAGGATATAAACAAAGATTTTAAAGGTGACGAGAAGCAGAAGAACTGAGAAGAGGGTTTATGGGAAGCATGGTGCTGTTTCATAATACTTTCTACAAGTTTATGCAAGTACCTGATGATACTCCTTTATAATCCACAATTGCTTCCTCTTGTATAAGTGCTCTCTTTAGTCATATGACAAAAATCAAGATTCAACTGTAGAAAAATGATTGCAATTAACTAATAATTAATTAATTATGCTGTACTAATCTCACCAAATATTCTACAAACAATTAACCAGATTAAAAAGTACAGAGGAAGGTCCCTGTAAAATCTATACAGGTGTGCCTTATTATCCACTAGGGTTCTATTCCAGAACTTCTCATGGATTTAAAAAAATCTGTGGATTTAAAAAACAGCAAAAAATAGATTTGAAGACCCAGGTTTCTTGCTCCTCCATTGCTCCTAATGGAATAAATTTTTGTCTTGACATTCACAGGGCTTTGATTCTTGGACTCCCTACTGATACCAAAAAATGTGTTAAATAAATGCAGTTTAAAAAATTAAAAGATCGTCCCTTTACAATTGTTTAAAAACAGCTTTTCTTACTGTTATAGAGAGGCAGCTGGCAATTACAAATGCAAAGACTCCCTGCCTTTGGTTGGCTCAGCTGAAGAAAGGAATGACTGCTTGAATGATTGCCTCTCACAACAGGAAGAAAATCAGTGTATTATCCTGTTATTTTAAAGAGAAGCATTTTTCCCCTTCTCTAGGGATCAGCATGGACGTTTGTTTATCAAGTTTGTTGAGAACTGCTTTGCTTTCAGGGTCATTAGCTGTAAAAATGTTGTCTAGTTATCAAAAACCTTTCACCCATGATCCAGAACCTCACATATGCAATCTTCCAACTGGGTTCTGCAAAGAAAATAAACTACTGCAAGGCATTTCCATTGTGATGTCTGAATGTTTACTTCTCACTGGGGAGGATGAGAAGTTTAATGGTATGGGCAGGGACAGTGCTTGATGGAAGGTACAGCCCTGGGACCAGCGTCTTTATATATAAAATTGGGAGTAAGGAAAGTTTCCTTTGGCAAGCAATGAAAACCTAGAACTTCTGGTTAACTTTGGTGGGGATTTATGTAGCAAAATAAATAAATACCTGTAGTCTGAGCACTTACGGAAATTTAAATCCATTAGGGGGAAGGAAGGCTTTGCTGCCAATGTTTTTCTTTAACTCTGCCAAGCGATATCTTCTCCGTAGCTCAACAGGATTTGAATAACTTTCACCTTCAAAAATCCTTTGATACAGTGGCTCAAAGTAACCTGCCTGGGTAGCAGCTCTCTCTTTGCTACCTCCTGGCAACATTTGCTTATTCTTGCTTGCAGCATCATTGAAAGGACCTTAAAATAAAAGAAGGGCTGTTGTCATCATTGGCCTAAAGGAGCTTCATTGCAGAATTTAAATGTTTGGAAGGAATAACTTCTTACTATTACATTGCTGTCAGGATAGCCTTAACGAAAAGTACAAACCACACAGATGGTACCAAATGATTCTGAACAGTTTTTCTTAATTCAAAGAAAATCTCTTAGCACCTCCTTTCCGGCCCTCAAAACACAAGTTGTTTCCAGGAGACACAAAAATCAGAAGAAAAATACTTACCCCTATGCATTCAACATCACATAAGAAAAGGGTCAAATAGTTTGTCCAGGAAAAGGATCCCATATAATTTAGCTTTACAGAGTGTCTGGTACATAGATGTGCCTGCATAGCTAGCCTGTCCAATGGCATATCAAGATAACATCACTCCTGCCATGCTATCTCCAGCCAATGTTTCAATTCCAAAAACTTTCATTTGCCACATGTTGCTAGTGCCACACATGCTGCCAACATCAGCGCAATGTCCTGGTGACACATAGGCAGTTTTCCAAGTCATTTCATTGCCCTTGATTCTGTGCATTTACTTGACAGCACCCAAGCAAAAAATAAATAAATAAATCTGAAACCAAACTTTTCTTAGATGGCTGCATTACAAACTGGTAAACTCAGTGAAATTTACTTACGATTAAATGGTGAGATGTATTTATCACCAATTGAAATATATTCCATCTCACTGAAGAGGCCAATCCTCTCCATATCTGTTTTCCCTTCTGAAGGCATGGCTGATTCTTTGTGATAATCTGCTACACTAGGAAAAGTGAAAGTCTCTTACAGTTCCTAGAAAGGAAAAGGGAGGAAAGAAAAGTAATCATGCACTTCAGGTTTTAAGTCATTATTCCAAAATGATCACCATGAATGTGATTAATCCCAAATACTCGGCTTAAAGAAGTTAGCTGAAGCTCAAAAACTAAATTTTACCAAGATAAAGTGCCATCTTTTGCACCAGGCTCTTTAATTTTTGTTGGACAGAACACACAAATTCTTCCTAATTACTCAGATGGGCCTCCTGGGCAGGAATATCATTTTCTACCCCCACCAAATACCCAATTTTGCCACTTTCTTGAATCAGACCAAGACTGAAAGCCTAAACACACTTTCCTGAGAGTAGGCCCATTGAATACAATACTTCTTACTTCAGGTTTAGGATTGAACTGCAAATTCTTCAATTGACTGATTTGGGCTCCAAACCAAAAGACACTTTCCTGAGAGTAAAACCCACTGAACACAATGGGGCTCACTTTTGAGTAGACATGTTTAGAATTGTGCTCTCGGCCAAGTTAATCAAATACTATCAAGTACGAGTGTGTTTTCAAATCTTCAATTTGTCTTGAAATTTACCCCCAAATCCAGAGTAACTACGGGAGCACGTAAGAGACATTACGTGCACCCGTAGTTACTGCATCACCCAGTGAAAAACCTATGGGAAATTCATATTGGAATTCGGAGTAAGTTGTTCTTACACCGGAGCAAGTTACTCTGGATTTTGCCCTTAGTCCAGTAAATTTCAAACAAGATACTGCCATTGTGTTATAAAATCAAAGCCTAACGTCAAGAGATGCAGCTAATTAATATTGTTGTTTCTCAGAGATTAAATAAGTTTTGGAAACTTGTTCTCCCTTTGCTGATGGCTCTGTCATTGCAGGCAGATGAAACTGGGGCACGAAAATGTTTCAAGAGCAGTGCAAGTCAGCCATGTATCAGAGCACATTTAGCACAATTCCCAGCACAAAAAAAGTGGTGCGCTGACTGAAGGCCCAATCCGGTGTCCAGTGTAACAACATAACAGTTTACTATACTGGAGTTAACCCAGCACAAACCTGGACTGCCAGACTGTGGAGAGGAAAGTGGGGAAGGGGAAAGAAGCCGTACCTTACAACTGGCATTCTGTGGGAGCCTATTTTAAACAGGGAGATTGCACATTTCACCTATCATGGCTTGTAACTCCAGAAATGGCTTGTAATGGCTTATCATGGCTTGTAACTCCAGACAGACTTCATCCAGAAATCTGTCAAACCCCCCCCCCCTTTTATGAAGGCATTTAGGCCAGATGCCATCATCACATCTTGTGGCAAGGAGTTCTACAGAGTAATAACTCACTGGGTGAAGAAATGTTTCCCTTTATCTGTCCTAACTCTCTTGACACTCAATTACAGTGTATGTCCTCTGGTACTGGTGTTGTGTATCATGGCATCCAGTCCAGATGCCATCACCACAAATGTGGCAAGGAGTTCCACAGAATAATGACCGGTATATGGTGACTGAAGAAATATTCCCTGTTGTTTGTCCTAACTCTCTCCAACCCTTGGTTTCAATGGATGCCCCCGGTGCTGGTGTTGTTTGTGATGGCATCAAATCATGATGCCATCACCACATTCTGTAGCGTGCAGTTCCACAGACGGATCACACAAGAGAAGAAATATTTTTCTCTTTATCTGTCCTATCTCTAACACTCAGTTTCACTGGATGTCTCCTGGTGCTGGTGGTGTACATGATGGCTTGAAAAACTGACGCCGCTACCACCTCCAGTGGCAAGGAGTTCCTTGGCTAATCACATGCTGGGCAGAGAAATATTCCCTCAAGACTGTTTCACCGGCTGATGCCGGGGGTGTACGTGAGGACATTTAGTTGCCGCCACTACATCCAGTGGCAACAGGTGACAGGGAGTTCCACAGGCTAATCACACACTGGATGAAGAAATATTCCTTTAGTCAGCCTTAACTCTTCTGACACCGAAGGCTCCCCCTGGTGAAGGCGGGAGAAGCCTCAGAAGCCTCTGCCAGATCCAGTTGCAGGGAGTTCCACAGACACACCCTGTGGCAGGGAGTTCCACATACCCATCAACAGACACACCCTGTGGTAGAAGTTCCACAGACACACCCTGTGACAGGGAGTTCCACAGTCCCATTTACAGGCACACCCTGTGGCAGGGAGTTCCACAGACTAATGCTCCTTCTTGGGGTTCCTGGCGTCCTTCAGTGGGGAAGACACCTGCCCCCCTGAGTGGGCCACCCCAGAGAGCCCCCACCGGCCTCACCGGCTCTGCTGCCACCGCCTCCCCAGGAAGGGCCTCTGCCAGGACAGGGTCAGCTGCTGAGGCGGCGGCCACTGCCTGCCCCGCCCCTCCCCCTCCCATCCACCAGCAGCGCCGCCGCCTCACTGAGCTCTCTTTGTTGACGGCAACCCAGCCTGGCGACGGCCGGGAGAGCCCAAGCGCCCCCTAGGGGAGAGAGCGTCGCCTCAACCCTCCCCCTTCAGCTCCCGCAATGGTGCGGTCCACGGGGAGGTGCATGACGGGAAATGTAGTTCACAGCTCTGGGTAGGCCGCAGCCTGAGGTCTCAAGCCTACGTGTGGCTGTGGGTGAGGAAGCCGCCTTCAGGGGGCGGGGAGGAGGATGCAGCTGCCGGGGTCGCCTCCCCTCGGCGTCCCATTGACAGATGTGGTAAGTGGGGGCGAGGAAGGAGCCTTGCCTGGTGCTCCTGCAAGGCCTTCCTCCACTCCCTCATGGCTGGGAACGGTGCACTCAGGGCAGCCTGAGCTGGAAGGCACTGGACAGGGGGTTCCTGCCCTCGAGTCTCCCAGTGGCTTCACTGTGGCAGGGAGTTCCTCAGGCACATCCGTGGCAGGGAGTTACACGGGCACCTCCACAGACCCGCCCCATGGCAGGGAGTTCCACAGGCACATTCACAGACCCGCCCTGTGGCATGGAGTTCCATGGGCTCCTCAACAGACCCGCCCCGTGGCAGGGAGTTCCACAGGCACCTCCACAGACCCGCCCCTTGGCAGGGAGTTCCACGGGCACCCCCACAGACCCGCCCCGTGGCAGGGAGTTTCACGGGCACATCCACAGACCTGCCCCTTGGAAGGGAGTTCCATGGGCACCTCCACAGACCCGCCCTGTGGCAGGGAGTTCCACAGGCACATTCATAGACCCGCCCTGTGGCAGGGAGTTCCACAGGCACCTCCACAGACCCGCCCCGTGGCAGGAAGTTCCACAGGCACCTCCACAGACCCGCCCTGTGGCAGGGAGTTCCACAGGCGCCTCCACAGACCCACCCTGTGGCAGGGAGTTCCACGGACACATCCACAATCCCGCCCCGTGGCAGGGAATTCCACAGATTAGTCACACTGAATAGGGGAGCAGGAAGTAGGACAACCAAGAAAGTGTAGGACATGAAAGATAAAAGCTAAAAGCACTCATATCGCTTTCATATAGTTGATTTAAACACTATGTTGCTGTTTATTAAATTTAAAACTGTTGCACATAATTTATTGCATATAATTTGTTAATTATAAAAAGGCTACTATCCACCAGTTCACAAAGTAAAGGAGGATAATGAAGATTTTTTTCCAGGGCACAAGTCTAAAAAAGAGGACATGTCCAGGATAAAGACGACATACAGTCACTCTGGGTTTCCATCTGTTTTGGAAATTGCAGTGATGAGCTGAACTAACTGAAACGTTTTGTATTATATCTGTTTTGTCAGCTGTCCCCTATTCCCTCCCCCCACATGCATCTCAGCCACATTCCTAAGACGACATTTTTCAACCAGTGGTATGGGCGCCACCAATGGTGGCATTTGTGAGACCCCTGGATACCTGCCATGTATCATGCATCTCAGTCACATTCCCTCTAAGATGGTGTTTCTCAGCCAGGGGCACAGGTACAGGCATCCCCTCTTTTTCTGACAGTTCATTTTTCAATACATGTCATTATCTCTGCAAGTCATTGATTTAACACATACTCCATTCCTTCAACCTTTCCCCGTTCAAACTGTTCTGTTAAATTGCAGGGTGTCCTTAATACTATTGCTACAACTGCTTTTCCCCACAGTAATGCTAAGCACATTTCTCTGAATTAGCAGAAGATATTATTCCCTTTGTCAAGATAAGGAGAATAGGTAATTTTGTATAATCGGGACCAGATGTACTCCTATTTTCTCTAGTAGTGTTCAGTAAAGTGTGAGTTGGAACATGAAGACAAGTGCAGATAATTTTTTCCTTTTCAGGGTTTGTTTTTTTGTTCTTTGTTCAGCTTCTAAGATGTATCGAGCTGTCAAATGGCTTTCTGTCGCTTCTGTTACTCTGTTCACCCCATCATGAAATTTTATTGTTAGATCAGGCAGGGAACAGTAATGCAGCATGAGAGACATGCCAATGTATACAGTACCTCTCAATTTATCCCAATGGTATGTTCTCAAAAACCAGTGGGTATAATAAAAATGCATTAATTAAAAATGTTTAGCTATAGGAATCTTTGTAAATGATATAGATTAGGGGGAAATGAACACTTGAAATGATGACTGGTGACTTCTGCTTGCTCAAGATGGTTCGGGGGGAATGGTTGAGGGCAGGAGGCAGCTAGGAGAGGTAGTAGCTTCTGATGTCAATGGCTGAGAAAAAAATAATAAAAACAAAAAATGCCAGTAAGAAAAGCGGTAAGTGACAGCTCTGCTGACACATTTTCCCTATTTTTTATCCACCCAACCCCACCAGAAGCTGTCAGCATATAATGGTATTGCTCAATAGCAGTTAATTTAGTAGCAAATAAATTGCATTTCAAGGCTGGCAAAATGCACCATTTAGTGCCACATGGACAACCTCCAGCACAAATGTGGCACTGAGTCTCAACAACTACTGGTGCTTGCCCAACACTCCCTCCTCTCCATGGTACGTGCATACTGCTAGTGATCAGGATGGGACTCTCAGTGCCATGACAACCTATGTGTTGCTGTATAGAAGTTGCAAAAATCTTTCCGGTGTGTTGGAATATCTTTGGTTATAGCTTTTTTTTTGGGGGGGGGGAATCACCCATAGCAGCAGTATTTTGATTTATATTGAAACTCAGTTATGTCTTCTCTTCTAGGTAATCTTGGAGACTATGGATGTACTCTTCAGAATAAGAGGAGGATTGGATCTGGCATTTCAACTGGCCACTCCTGATGGTGTGTCTATGAAAATATAGGTCATTGTATTACCACCATCTTTCAGCAGAAACAAACAACTGCACAATCAAAAGGATTCTGGAAGCATTGTGTCCATAAAAGTTATTCATTTTACTCAGTTTGGTGTAGGTGAATGAAGGCCTTTGTTAAGGAATAGGGCATACTAAAGAACCCCTTGGTTAAGAGCTGACCCGAGTACTAGTGTAGCAGCAGCCAGGGATGCTTTTCCACTAGAGAAGTGCAGATTATTGAAAATCTGAAGAAGGTTTCAAAGCTTCCCTACAAAACTTCTCTCTTTCTGTACTGTTGCTTTTTTGTCTTGTAGTTTGAAAGTATTTGTAATGTAACTCAACTTGTATCCCTTTAAATAGGGTTCTGTTAAATTAAAATTCTATTATGTACTGATAGTACTTGTACTTTGATTCTTAAACTATCAGTGAGTAAACAATTGTGCTTTCTGACCAGTGGTGGGCTCCAGCAGTTCGCACCTACTTTATAGAACCGGTTGTTAACGAGAGATAGACAATATAAAGTTTAAAAATATCCATTTAAAAGTGGCTGCCAGATGGGCAGAGAACCGGTTGTTAATTTATTTGAAGCCCATCACTGTTTCTGACATCCTTTTAAATATTTGAAATGTGAACCTATTACCTATACCAGTCAACCTGCTCTGACCCTTTTATTTTTTTTCTTTGTGCTTAAGAGTCTTCAACAAAAGAGGCACTAAAATATGTGTTCAGTGATCTCACAAAGAAACTGTCTTCAGATGTGCTGGTATTCAGAATCTGCCATAGCTCTGTATATGTGTGGCCAAACAGTGGAATATACTCAGCTGCAGAGCTTACAGATGATTCTCCTTGTAAGGATATATTACGCTTTATTCAGTAAGTATTGCTGGAAAAGACTTGGGATGCTAGTTTTTTTATTGATAGTACAATTATTCCTCTATATAACTTAATCTTTATGGTGTTTTCAGATTTGAGAAAGAAGATGAGACAAAACGCAGGTTTTCCAAAAAGAAGGATAAGAAATTACAGGACTTGGTAAGAAGACCTTTCCATGCCACAGCTTCAAATTGCTGATATAATTATTTTTATAGTACCACTTTCAACAGAGTAGCTCACAAAGTAGTTTACATCAAAATAAATCAATAGATTTTTTTCCTGTGCCCAAAAGGCTCACACTTTTTTACCTCACACTTTTCTTTTTTAAGTATAGAAGAGACACCTGCAACAACCACCAAAAAAGACTCAGTTTTTCTCCCTACCAATATATAATATTTTGACTAACTATTTGCCTTGAGCTAACTTTAGATTTTGGTAATTCTACCGAGTCTTCAAAATTTAATTTTTCTCATCTTTCTTATCTTTTGGCCATCTGTAAAGGCTGTTGCTAACCTTCGAAACTTTTTGATTCTTGCCCTCTTTATACCAGGTGTATTCAACACATACATTTAAGTCTTTTATTTATTTGCAGCAACCGATAGTGAATATAGATCTTATGCTGGAAATGACAACTTTGTTAGATGCTGTGGCTCCAGTCATTGAAAAAGAGAACAAGGGGCATCACTATGTAAGCATGACCTTGCCAGTTGATGTTGTTGTCTCTGTGTCTCTGGAAAAAACATGGCAGAGGTGAGTATATTGAATTTTCTTAAGGTTTTTTTGTTCTATAATATCTCCTGCACTTTTAACATTAAAAGATAGCTAATTATAATTACAGCCATGTACTGAATTTCATAATACAGTGAAATTCAAAGCTGAAATATTCAGAAAAGTATGGCATTTAGTTTTCAGTGATGTGTTTAGATAGAACATAGCGAAAAGAGAAACAAGTCAGTGTATGCATTCGAGGCTTGTCCACTTGCTCTGTTCAGTCTCTTTCCCTACAATCCAGAGTAACTAGGGGAAGACATAAGAGGCACTTAGGGCGCAATCCAGAGTAACTATGGGGAGTCCTTGCTCCGGTGTAAGAACAATTTGCTCTGGATTGCAATATGAATTTCCCATAGGTTTTCACTAGCAGGTGCAGTAACTACGGGTGCATGTAATGACTCTTATGTGCTCCCGTAGTTACTCTGGATTGTAGGGCCTGTCTGGATTGCTCTATGCATTTCCCATAGGTGGTATCGTAACTCCATTGGTGTAAAAGTTCCCGTAGTTACTCTGGATTGTAGCCTTTGGCTCAGGCAGAGTGATAGCAGTTCGCTAGAGGTAAATACAGCACACTGTTCCTTATATTGTCGCTCAGTGGTTTCCACACTCATTGAAGTTGAGAACTGGGTAAGTTGTAGGGGATGGGCACAGGCAGTTGCATGATCCCAAGGATCTTGCTGCTGCTGGGGCTGATGTGGGTTTTTTTACCTTACCAATCAGTGTGCTGGCCTGGAGTAAGTCCTGAGGTGCCCTTCTTGTACTACTATAAGGGCTTCTCAAGCCTCTGATGATCATTTTTTCAGTTCCAGTTTTTGATTGTCAAACCCAAGTGGCTTCCAATCTATTTTTTACTGACACGGACACTTGGGAGCCCCAGACTATTGGCACAACTATTGGTAATGATCAGCCCTGGCATCAGGGCAGTCCTGAAGATGGCATCACTGCCTTTCCCCTTCCATCACTCCTTAAAGGATAAGAGGTAGGGCTTCTCAGGCTGGGGCATCACAACAACCCAGTTTAAAAACCAAAGATGAAGCTGAGGTTTATTAGGAAATAAATAAAAATTTGCTAATGTAGAACATTGCGAAGTGGCCAATATAAAGATGGCAACTATACCATGGTCTTACAAGAAATGTGTACAACTTTTATATTTAGGTTGTGGAGATTTGTGTCCTGCAAGTCTACTACATCTACTTTTCTCTTCCCAGTTAAACTTTTGGCAGAACAAGGACAGTCTCACATGTTACTTGTTTATAATATATATATACATATATGCGTTGTTGTACTAGCGTAGGTTCTGTAGAACATGTGCATAAATATGGGTAGTTGTGCCCCGATTGACAACAACCAGGTGTTGCGCACATTTCCTGGTCAACATGCATAATATTTAATTGATCTTGGACAATGTGAGTGAAAGAACAGTGTCGGTTTAGAATTGTGTACATTGATCATGGAAGGTATGCATATACAGAAGATTAGTGGAGGAGATGCTTATACTGTGGATTATATAGTAAATTTTCAGAAAGAATGTTGAGGGTATGCATATACAGTAAATTAGCCACGTATGGAATTTTTCTGAACTGTTAGTTCTTCAATATCTGCTGGTGCTGGTGATTATCCATACTGTCACTGCAGGTTCCTTTTTTAATATCTTCATGTGAACATGCAGAATTGTTGATATTCATGGACCCTCATCAGCTCATATTCACCTCTGTGTATACACCATCTGTATGTAAAGTTGACTTATAGCACAATCCTAACCATGTCTACTCAAAAGTAAGCCCCATTGGGTTCAATGGGTCTTATTCCTAGGAAAGTGTCTTTAGGATTGCAGCCTTAAAGATTTTTATTATATGAATGGTTTTCTTCCTGGCTGCCATGTATAGAGTCAGACCATATATAGAGTCAGACAGTGAAAAAGTGATCCTTCCCCAATGTTTGAGTCCTTAAACAGTTTTCTCTGTATCTTGCAGTGTGCGAAGTCTCCTGGTGGATGCAATTCACACACAGCTAACCGATATGTTAACATGCATAATGAAACATATGAAAGGAACATCTGTTGTAGTGCCTGAACAATTTCATTTCATGTTGCCAGGAAAAAAGCACCTTGTGACAGTCTCATATCCTTCAGGAATTTCTGATCAAGAGCTGGTGACCTATAGGGAGGTAGGACTTCAACGTTTGTTTATATCGTTTTAAAAACAGTTAAGGCTGAGTCTGTAACTGAGACCCCAATCCTGTCCAATTTTCCAATGCTGATGCAGCTATGCTAACAGGATATGCACTGCATCCTGTTGTAGTGGGGTAGTCACAGTGGCTTCTTTAAGGTTAGGGAACACACAGGGCTGCATAGTGGCTGCTTTGGCGCTGAAAAGTAGTATAGGATTAGGCCCTAAGTTCATTTTATGTGCTGTGTGGCATTCAAGAAAATACATTTCAATGTTCAAAAGCATTTGACCCTGATTTTACCCTGTATTTCATGTGCTGCTTCTTCTGAGCTGAGATAAATTAGAGTGCAGTGATGTTGTATCATCTCAAATTTTGTTGCTCTACACCAGTGGTACTCAAAAGGGGGGTTGGGACTCTTTTCAGGTTGAAAGGGTAGGATCCACCATCTTGGAATCTGGCACTGGTCTTTCCTGGGAGTAAGTCTCATAGGGGCTTACTTCCAAGTAGAATGGGAAAGCTCTGTCATTACAGTGATGTCATATCCTGGGGTACTGGACAGACTTTTAAGTCTGATTGGGGGTCCCGGGCTGAAATGCCTGAGCACCATGCTCCACATGTTCTCTTTTCCCTCTTGATTGGATCCCCCACAATTGTATGCAGGATTTTTGGTTCAGCTGCATGCTATGGCAAGGAAAACCATAGAATTGGGTTGTTAATCTAGAACAGGGGTTTCTAAACATTTTGGCAGGAGGGCCACATCATCTCTCTGACGCTGTCAAGGCCCAGGAAAAATGATTTACATTTCAAATTTGAATAAATTTACATATAAGATTGTATTAGAGCAGTGAGTTTTAACCAGTGTGCCGTGGCACACTGGTGCTGCAGATAGTCCTTAGGTGTGCTTCAGGAATTAGGGGATTGTCAATAATTAATAGGAAAATTGGGGGATTTGAACAGTCTGGTGTGCCTTGTCAGTGGTAAAAACAATTGATGGTGTACCTTGACAATTTCAGTGCCTTGTTAGTGTGCTGTGAGATGAAAAAGGTTGAAAATCACTGTATTAGAGACATTACAAGGCAAGTCCATATCAGTCTATGGACTGATAGAGGGGTCTTGTCAAAGGCCACATTAAAGTTTGCCAAGGGCCGCATTCAACCCCAGGGCTGCGGTTTGGACACCCCTGATATAGAATATTGATTTGGTTCTAGAGGTGGAAGTGGTTTGATACGCTGTGGTTTAATAAACTGTGTTTTAACTATGCCTTTTTATAAATGTCTGGTGTGGTTATAAAAACCACTATACAGTAGAATAAAATGAACCATTTTTCTTGATGAAACTTCAGTCTGCTCGTGCCTTGATTATAGGAATTGCATAGGCGATTCAATCTGCCCTTTGACAGACCTTACTTCCGAAGAGCCAATGCCTATCACTTTCCGGATGAGCCTTTCAAAGATGGCTATCTCAGAAATCCACACGTACACCTCAGTCCACCTGGCATAGAGTCTGGTATGGTGAGTTTCATTTGTGTTTGCTCTTTCTCTCTCTCTCTCTCTCTAATCTGACTCCTGACAAACTGATGTAATAAAAAGGAGGAGAAACAAGAAAATTAAAAGCAAGTCTGACTGGCTCCCCCAACAGCACGTGTGTTTTTTTAAACATAAATGAGAAGCTCGTGACCCAGTCTCCATCTGTTCACTCTATAAAAATTGGTAGGCTGGGATGTGGGATATTTTGGATACTGCTTGGGGAAGCTCACTTGCACTTTGAGATCCATGCATTTTTAAGCACATTTGTTTAGACTTTAGAGGGATTTTGATTGCAGATCTAGTTTGAGAACATATGTCTATATCAAGGGAGAATTATGATCCTTACAGAAACCTTCTGAGAACTTACCATGTTGCTTTCTTCTGGTACAGATATACTTGGTGTATGGCACATATTGTTATCATCATTACATGCAGGATCGTGTAGATGATAATGGCTGGGGCTGTGCCTATCGGTCTTTACAGACTATATGCTCATGGTTCAAGCATCAAGGGTATGTGGACAGGTCAGTCCCTACACACAAGGAAATCCAGCAGGTACCAATTATGGTTTGTTTTGCAGCATTTTCAGAACTAAGGGCAATGTGCAGGCTTCTAAGAAGACACTGTGGTTTTACATTACTATAGCTTGTCTAAGGAGCAGGTTTAAATTGTCATCTTATTTGTGTGCTTCAGTATATGATTAAATCCCATCACTGCAGTGCTTCATAAGGAGCAATATGGTCTAAAATGGTCGAGGCATCATTGCCAGTTAAGCGTCAAGCTGATTCTCATTGAGGTGGTAACACCTGTGTTTTGGCTATATCACTTAAGACTACAAGAAGGGGAATCTTGTGATAAAACCTGCAGAGTCCAGACCAAAAAACTAATTCCTCCTGGCAAAAGTAGAAAACTAGATGTTGGGGATAAGCGTGTAATGCAGTCAATCTCAACCTTCAACTTTGCAACACACAGTGATTTTTGGGAGCATAGAAAGTTGTTTGGAGGAGTGATCCAGTGGTACAGCTCAGAAGCAGATTCCCCACATCAAGGAGAAATAGCCATTCGGGTCAAAGAGATTTTTTTCAACCCTCTATGCCTTGACCATGAAAACAGTAACCTTCTTGTGAAAGACTATTAATATTATAGCTTGTTAAGTATTTTCTAGGTTGTGTGTAAACTCCTGTATACTTTGGGCATCTCTTTCTAAATTTTATATTATAGAGAAGGGAAATGCAATTTAAAAAAAATTATCTGCTTGAGTCTTCAAAAAGTATATTATTAGTGTAATTTTTAAAGACAAATATATTAATTGCTATAGTTATTATACAAATGACTGGTTTGCCTGTTTGTTTTTCATTTGTTATGATTCCCAAGGCTTTAGTTGATGTTGGAGACAAGCAGCCAGGATTTGTTGGATCACATCAGTGGATTGGATCTATTGAAGTGCAGCTTGTACTTAACCAACTATTAGGAATAACTTCAAAAATATTGTTTGTCAGGTAAGAATACTTAAAAGGAATATCCAACTGGGTTTTATCATAATTTGTGAGAGTGAAATAAGTGTGCGTTGAGGAATCTGTCCTGCTTCCCCCCCTTATCCTCCTCTTCACCTCCTGCAAAACTTTGTCTGCAGCTTGGGGAACTCTTAGGAAGGAGATGGCAGGACTTCCAATTGCATCTGAAAGGCTTTTGTAAGCCACCCCCTTCAGAGCTTAGTATCCATGGGGGTGTGGGTACAGATCTCCCACAGTGGCCCAACCTGTAAAAACAAGCTATTCACATCTTAGGAGTTGTACCTCATAAGACTAGTGATAATAATGTTTTTGACAACAAACGGATTATGGGGACATATTGGGCAAATCCATTAGGGGTTTGTAATTGTAAAAAGGTTAAGAACCCCTCCCTTAAGATTAATCAATGCTACCCAGTGACAATAGGTTATGATGAAATTAAAGAGGTGCTAATGATGATGACTTTTTCCTATAGTCAAGGTTCTCAGATGGCTTCTCAGGGAAGGGAACTTGCTAATCATTTCAAGACAGAAGGAACCCCAGTGATGATTGGTAAGCCTTTTTAAACCACCAAATACACATATTCAGATTGGATTCTCTTGAAGATTCTCTTGGCCTTTATAAAATGGTGTTGGACTCTACTTCTTCACCTTTCTGATAATGTCACTTGAGAATACAGATAGGGGATTATGTGCCAAACGATGTCCCACTCTGAAAGCTTTGTGTTATTGGAAAGCCAGGAGAACTGGAAAAGTTAAGGGTTCTCTCAATGACCCTAATATGAAATTGGAGCTGGATTTGTGAGGTATCCTTAAAAAGAGAAAACTCTTCTAATGCTACACGATTTTGCATCTTGGCCTTCTTTTTGTTTATTGTCCTTTTGGGATGGCTTTGAAGTAGTCCCACTGACAAAGAATGTCTGCATGTTTTTCCCCCTCTATGTGTGGGGGCCTATAAAGAAAAAAGATACTTGGGACTCTAAAGCAAGATAAGATTGCCTGCATAGAAGCAGATGACCTTCCATCAGTTATTTATGTCCCTCTAAAGAAGAAACTGCCCCAACCAGAATTCCTTTCCAAACAGAATTGTCCTAAATAGCCTTGTGATATATTCACATAACCTTAGGCTGCAATAAATGCCAGCAGAAGTCTGGTGCTGGGCTTGAGGTGTCACAAAAGTGCCATAAGGCATTTCTCAGCCACTCCCTGGGGGGATTAGGCCAATACAGAGACATGCGCCGGTCTCCTCACACTACCACGGGGAGACAGGTGAGTTAAGCCAGCCTAAATTGGTTAGGATTGGGCCCTAAATGTCTTTCTTATTTCATTTTCACAAATGACATATAACTCGAAAGATGTGCTGTTGTGAGCCATTTTCTCAGTTGATTTTTACAAGTTCTGCCAAGGTGTCTTCTGTTATTTTGGAAAGGATATTCTGTTTATGAGATCCAGGCTGATCAAATGGAATAAAGGAGCACAGAAATAATAGACAGTATTGCTTTAGTCTTTGGCCATGCATTATGTGAGGTTGTCTGCCTTTTCACATTGTAAAACCAGCAGCTTCCAGGCATAATGTAACAATGTAGCTAGATACCAAACTGGACACATGGACATTTAGGCTACAATCCAGAGTTAGGGCCATGAGGAGTGCTCCGGCTGGGCTGCCCCAACTATTCTGTATCCAGAGCAGAAAGTTATGCTGGATCCAGACAGTCAGGAAGCCTGGGTTGTCCTAGCTGCTCCAGAGCATGCTCAATAGGCACCAAGTCAGTGGCACCTGGGGAGGGCTTGCTCCCGAGGAGACCCCCTCCGATCATACTGAACAAGGAATAGCTGTGGTGTCTGCTTTATTAGGAGTTCCTGACCACCAGCAACCGCTGCAGCATGAGGTTATGAGACTACAATACAGTTTACAATGGATGCAGTGGACTTGTTGGAATGGCCTCCTTTATCTGCAAGTTAGTGGGCTGTCTATAGTTGTGCCATATCCTGAAGTTGAGAGGCAGGGGTTTCAGATATGCTGGCCAAGGACTCAGATTTTTTGACAACACTGCCATTCTTACTCTGCCTTGTCATGGACCCCTATGGGTCTACTCAGATTTATACCTGCTCTTGAGGTGGTATAACTCTGAGGAGCTGGAAAAGGGAATTTCTGCTTGGTAAACAGGCTCTGGGTCTAGCATAACTGCTCTGTTCTAGGCAGTGCTGAACATGCCCTCAACATGCCTCTCCTGAACTGCCGAGGCTGGTACAGCTATGGCAGCCCCGGTCCATCTGTCTTGGGGCAGCCTATATTGCCTTAGGCTGCCCCAACCCTTTTCTGGCATAACTTTGCTGCCCCATCTTGGAACAGGGCCACCCCAGTGATAGAGCAGGCCAAGTGCACTTCTGGACTGAAGCTTTAATTTCATATTAACACCTCATTGATACAATGAACTGAGTTCAGTTACCTACTTTTCTACTTTTCCCATTAGTTTTGTACCTTGCTCACAATCTGTTTTATTTATTTTTTCAGAGTATTTATATGTTGCCTTTTGGCTAGTATTAAGTTTTAAAACTGTCTAGCTTTTTAAAAAATTTAGTAAATGGGAGTAGTGAGATGGGTCTCTGCTGGCTTTTCTTCTTTTCCTCCTGACAAAAGCAGCTAATAGTTTTCTATGAGTGGGAGGGAGAACAGCTGAGCTTTCATGCCACTTAAATAGTTAGGAGTGCTGTGAAGATCTGTGTAGTTGTGTAGAAAATTGTAACTACCCTAAATTTTCTTTAGCCTGGTTAAGCCTTCTAGAAGCATCTCTTTCCTGTTAGGTGGTGGGGATTATGTTGCTCAAAGCTTATTTGGAGTCTCCTTAGCAGTAAGATCAAATATACTTTCTGCACAGTACAATTTTGATGACTTTCAGTAATTTCTCCTAATTCTTTATTTCAAGCCTTTTATAAAAGGGTTTTTTTTAAGTGGAAATAGATATTGCTAGGATTTCAAACTGTGGGGTTTGTGGTGGGGTCTCTCATGCAAACAATTATGTTTGTATCATCATTAAGCAAACAATTTTGACTTTACAAGCCTCCATTTTCTTGCTCCTCCTTCACATCCTGTCCAACAAAGGTGGTGGAGTCTTAGCTCACACAATACTAGGAGTAGCATGGAACGAGATCACTGGACACATGAAATTTCTGATTCTGGACCCACATTACACTGGAGCAGAGGATCTGCAAGTTGTATTGGAAAAGGTGAGATTCCAACAAATCTGGCTTTCCTCTTGACACGTTCTGGTTAAAGAAAGATTTTGTGGGGTCTTTAAATTCCAAGTTTTTAAAAAAACTTGTTAATATAATGTGTTCTCCACAAGAGAATGCATTCTTTAATGGATTTTTATTGCTGCTATCCCTTTTGTGATTATGACCCTAAGTAGGTTTGATGAGCACACCAAGCCTGGCTTGCTTTCTTCTTGAAGAAAACTACATTCCAATAGCCTCATTGTGTTCCATTATTTGTACAAGTCTTGTGCTTTCCCTCCTGCCCCCATTTGGAGAAGAGTTTAATCGCAACTTAAATTAGAACTGAAAACCCCAACTGGACCTTTATTTTTTTCGGGATCAGAAATCATTATTTTTTATTATTTTTCTTTGTTGAAAGTGAATCAGCATAAAGCTGTAAGAATTTTCAAATGACTGCCTATGGAAAGATTTTCATTCATTTTGTTGGCTTATGGATCTGTCCCATTTATAGGTCTGAGAAACAAATGCTTAGAGCTTTCAAGGATAAATTGAGAAATTGTCCAATATATGTCCTAACAGTATATGTCCTTGTGCCCAGTAGTGTCTGCCACTGCCCCCTCATATAGGGTTGCCATATGTCTCAGGAAACCAGGACTGTCCTGGTTTGGGTTTGGGGGGATTGCATTAACATACTGGCAAGTTTGACGGTCTCTTGTCCTGGTTCATTGGAAGATAATTATGGCAACCCTACACTGGTACCCTCCAGATCCTGGTGCCTAACAGTGCTGAGTGCCCAGGGTGCCTGCAGGGAACCAGGGTGCCTGCAGTCTGGTTTCAGTGCCCAGTAGAGCCCACAAATTTTACTCCCAGAATGACATATTAATTCCGCTAGTAATGAATAAAAGAATACAATTTTGGACATTAATATCAATTTAATGAAAATGTAGCTAGTATCCTTGTATCAAGTTCACATGTCTTAAAG
The DNA here is from genome assembly GCA_030015325.1 of Cryptoblepharus egeriae. Lineage (NCBI taxonomy): Eukaryota > Metazoa > Chordata > Lepidosauria > Squamata > Scincidae > Cryptoblepharus > Cryptoblepharus egeriae. Next base: position 52,443,253 of record JAREYC010000007.1, on the reverse strand, counting down.
TATTTTTTCTCCTTTTTTATTATTTAGGGATGGTGTGGCTGGAAGGGTCCAGATTTCTGGGACAAAGATGCTTATTATAACATGTGTTTACCTCAGCGACCCAAAACTATTTAAATGATCCTAACCCTATTGAGAAGATCATGGTTCACTAGTTATCTTACCTAGAAAAATCTGTATATGCTTTTAAACATTTATTTTTCATTTTAAAATAACATTGTGTTGCATAGAATCTCAGTTGAATAACTGCATTTATTGAATAACTGCCATTCCTGTATTCCAGAATGCATATTTAGAACATGATTATCTTTTCAATAAAAGTGGATTATTAACCATAGGTGTTTTCTAGTACTACATTTCTCTGCTTGTATACAGTACTTAACCCCAGAGTTTCTAACCTTGGCAAATTAATTGGGGGTGTGATGATGGCAAAAATTGTCAAAGTTGCACTGGAATTCTCTGAGCCTTGCACTTAGATGTGGATATTCAGCATTAAGTTTCAAATGATTGTTAGTAAAGGTCCTCAAGACCTTTATTGTTCTCTATCTATTGTTCACTGGTTTGCAGAGAGTGAACTATTGTGATAAAGTCATTCTTAGGCTGCAATCCTAAAGGCACTTTCCTGGGAGCAAGATCCATTAAACACAATGGGGCTTACTTTTGAGTAGACATGGTTAGGACAGTGCCCTTAGACTTTGATAGGAATTCATAAATTTTTTTTAGAAAAATTAATCCATAACCCTGCCTTGAACATATGCACAAGCCTTGTTAGTAGCAGTGGGAAAATACGACATGTAATTCTGTGCGGTTCTGTTCATGAACTTCAAGAATTGTTGCTTACTCTACTTATCTTCATTAGAATTTGATTCATTTCTTCACAAGTCTGGGCCCACTTAGGTAGATTTGAATAAAAAACTATCTACTATTACTGCTATTGTGAATTATAACTATAGATGGTAATTTCCATGGTCAGTAGGCATGACACCTTTTACAAACTTTTCCCTTACTTTCTTCATTCTAATGTGTAAGGAAGAAAGAGGGTAAGAGCACAATCCTAACCATGTCTACTCAAAAATAAGCCCCATTGTGTTCAATGGATCCTACTCCCAGGAAAGTGTCTTTAGGATTGCAGCCTAACTCTACAATCCAGAGTAACTATGGGAGCGCATGAGACATTATGTGTACCCATAGTTACTGCACCCATAGTAACTATGGGAAATTTCACTATGCACTCATAGTGAAAACCTATGGGAAATTCATGTTGCAATCCATAGCAAATTGTTCTTACCTGTAGCAAGGACTCCCCATAGTTACTCTGGATTGTGCCCTATGTCTCTATACTGCTTTTGCAATGTACAAACATGCCTTTAGAGAATATTATATCATTAATGAGTAAGAAGATGGCAATGACATGGCATGGTTCCAATATTTATTGTCAATACAGACAAAACAACAATACAGACAATAAAACAAAATTCTTTAAGAAGCAACCCATTTTCCTTCTCAGAAGGCAGAGTTCAAAGTATTTGATGTTTTGTTGCTAAAATTCTGCAGAAGTAATCCTACTACCTTGGCTTTTCTTCAAACAGTGGCACAGAGGAACCTTGCATAGACTGACTGGACCCAGAGAAATTCTGAACAGAATTAGCCACCAAATTATCAAAATGCTTTTCACGTAAAACTAGGCAAGCATATTATCCTGCAATGCTTTTGTGCCAGTCTAAAGAAGTCCAGTGAGTTTTGGGGAAGGCTTATCTCGTGCAATCCAAAACTCTGTTTCAGTCCAATTTATTCAATCAACAAGAAATGATATAAGGAATATAAAATGACAAAACGCTGGCAGAGGGATTGCAGCCAAGAGCTCTCAATCCAAGAGGGAAGGAGCTATTCTTAAGTGAATTTCAAAGCTCTTTGTATGGATCCATGTCATTGACATTTGTGTTTATCTAGACCAGTAGTCTGGTCTGGGACCCCCTTTAAACTTTTGCATTTGTCCAGGACCCCCGTCAAACTTAGGTCCCCCAATCCAGGACATCATGCTCAAAAAGAGAACATGTCCTAGAAAATCAGGACCTATTTTCCCCAGGCTCTCTCTCACCCCCAGTCCCCAACACCCAGCTCTTCTCTTTCTTACCATTCCCCAACCCCCACATATAATCTCATGCCTTGGAGATGATTCTGTGCACGATGGTGATGTTGGAGGTTCCACATGAGCATCCTAGAAGTGTGCTAAGCGGATTTTTTGGCTTCTTCATGTCCAAGATCACTCATATCAGGCCAGAATAACTTCTAGTGTTGACAGATTGCCAAATCTTGTCCAGTGCTTTTCTTTTTGCCTATGGCAGTCAAGTGACAAAGGTTGGGGGGCTTCTGCTGAGATTGACCTCTTTATGGTGACCCCACTTTTGCTGATGGGTGCCACCTACTACCAACTTCCCAACATATACATTCTTTTTTTGTGCAAATGCAAATATCATCAAGGGCAAATGTTCAAAACTTGCAGAACTGCACAGCATCAGACAACACTAGGTAGTATGCAACAAGGTTTTGTGTTGTAAAGGTTAGAACGTGCATAGGCTACACACATAGGTCACACTTCATGCACACAGAGTCCAATAGCAAAGTTCACATCATGATTAAAGTCTTAGAGTTCGTAACACAGTTCAGTTTTAAACTTTTAGTCCTTAAGCAGTTTGACAAAGTCTTGTGAGGATTAGGATTAGGGATGCTGGTTTTACTTTTGTTGTAGCAGGTGTACCCGATTTAGGCCAGACTCACAGAATCAATTTTAGGCCTTGTATTTTATTTAGGCCATAGCTGAAGAGTTCTAGGAGGGGGTCTTGTGGAGCACTGGAGCAGAGGCCATATTGTATCAACAACCTTATGAATTACATGACACAAGGGAGCGAGTTCTCACAATTAGATCATTGTATGGCTTTTGTTTTGAACCCATTGGTTCACTGCTGCTCCTTTTAGGTATTAGTACAGGCAAAAGACACAATTTTTGGACTCCACTTTGGAGAGTTGGGGTTGACTTATGACATTCTCTGCTTTCCTTTGAATGTCACATGGAAACATCAACCCGGATATAAGTACACTGTTCAGGTCACATGTGTGCGAGGGCTAACACGGCAAGACAGGCCCATGTGGCTCAGCAAAGAGGCTTGAAATTGATAGGCTACTATGAGGCACTTTGCAGCTTTGGAGCACAAGCCTGGCTGGCAGAAGGCTGTACGACAACCCTGTTAGGACGTGAAAAACCATGATTACATCATGCCTTCTGCCTACTGCTTTTTAGGTATTAGACCATCCTTCAGGCTTAGCTGCTGCTGTTGTTGTTGTTCAAATGACTCATCATATGGGCTGTGGTTTTACAGGCACAGGCAGCTACATCGTTGGATTCCTTGCAAAGTTGTTGTGTAGAGTTCTTTTTAACTCACACTAATGACTGGCTCACTTTGACATCCAATAATTGTTGCAAGATACAAGACCTCAGAGCCTTTTGGGAAACAAAACTCCATTGATAGTGGAACATAATTTTTGTATATGCATTAAGGCAGGGGACGGGTGTCCAACCTTTTAGCTTTCCTGGGCCACATTGGAAGAAGACAAGTTGGTTTGGGCGCATGTAGGACATGGTCACCTTTTTAAAACAATGTAGGAGTCCTACATTTTTAAAAATCAGGGGTAAACTCCACTGACTTTAAGAAAGTAAGGCTTATTAAACAATGTGATTACTATGTGCACTATGCTGTGGATTTCCCTTTAAAATTAATAGGAAGCAGAATGTGATCGGATTTTGATATGGGAATCCGCAGCCAATTTCGCTTCAAAATCCGTTGTGTGAACCCAGCCTAATGGGAAACAGACCCCAACACTGGTTTTCTTTGAGGTAGTGGGCACAGGCAGGGCCAGGGGAGTTGGTTGGCTGAGGGTAGTGGGTACTGCAGGCAGCAGGGGTGGCTGGGGATTTCTGAGGGGAGGGGAGATTTCTTTGGGGGTGGGAAATGGAAGGGGTTGGCAACCCTAGTCACATTTTATCTGGATTGTCTTTAATGGAGCTTACTTCTGTGGAGGCATGTGTAGGATTGGCCTCTCAGACTGCAACCATAGCCGCTTTACTTGATAATAAGCCCCACTGACTTTAACAGGGCTTACTTCTTAGTAGGCATGATACATAGGATGGGCTGTGATCCTCTCCAAGCTTAACCTTGGAGTCTCATTGATTATAATGGGGTTTTCTTCTGAGTGGCCATAGGTCACTCTCTCAGTGACATTGGGCTCTCAGACTGAAACCATAGCCACCATTACTTGGGAGAAAGCCCCACTGACTTTAATGGGGCTTACATATGAGTAGGCATGATACGTAGAATGGGCTGCAATCCTCTCCAAGCTTAACCTTGGAGTCTCATTTATTATAATGGGGTTTTCTTCTGAGTAGCCATGCATAGGATTGGCATCTCAGACTGCAATCATAGCCAATTTACTTGAGAATAGCCCCATTGACTTTAATGGGTCTTACTTCTGAGTAGGCATGATGTATAGGATGGGCTGTGATCCTCTCCAAACTTAAGCTTGGACATAGGCTCATAGCCATACATAGGCTTGGGTCTGTGACTGCAACTTGGGAGTAAGCCTTATTGACTTTAAGGGGGCTTACTTCTGAGTAGACATGGTTAGGATTGCAGCCATAGCCTCACAGCCATGCATAGGATTGGGTCTATTAATGCAGCTTGGGAGTAAGCCTCATTGGCTTTAAGGGGACTTTCTTCTGAGTAGGTCTCCAGGGGCAGCGGGCAGCAGGAGGGACCAAAGCTGTGGCTGGAGGCTGACCTGTGGGTGGGTGGCTCATGGTGGGAGCAAGCAGGTCTCCACAGGGCTAAGGGCAAGCGGCTTGTGCTGTGGACACATGCAGCTTTCCAGGGACAGCAGGCAGGGCCAGACCAAGGCTGCTTGCGGCTCCTTCCCCTGCCTGCAGAGCGCTTGCCCGCCTGCTTGCCCATCCTGCCTGCCCATCCTGCCGTGCTCTGAGTGGCCAGGACACAGGCAGGGGAGGAGCCAGGGAACTCAGTATGAAATTTGAAAATGGCTGGTGCCACAAAGCTGGTTTTTGCGGCGGAGGCAGCCAGCTTAGCTGGAGGGCCACATGCACCCGCGTCTTGGGCCGCGTGTTGGAAACCCCTGCATTAAGGTGATCCTGTAAGTGAAAAGCACAAAGACTGACAACACACAGAGAGAAGGAGAGATATAACAAGGCACATGTGGTGCACAGTTAGAACATAAAACAGCTATTTTGTTGAGCTTTAGACAGAATTTTAAGGGAACTTAAGCAGCACTGTTAATACTTTTTGTTATTCAATTTTTTAATGAGACAAAATGCTTTAGCTTTTTCCTGTAAAGGAAAGCTTAAGGCATGGTTAGTGCTGATTCACTCTTGCACAGATACTGATTTACAAAAAACAAAAACATACAGTACTTGAGGTCTATAAGTGTCCTTATCTACTCTTTGCGAAGTAACATCGAGATTTCTTCCGGACATGCTTATAACCCATCCCTCTAACTGCTCTATTAAATCTTCACCGTAGGGTTTTTTTATGGATACAGATTTGATTTGTTCCTTTTGCTTAGATCATGTAGTTTTTTCAGATTCTGTACAACCCTAAAAGGTTGGCGTTTTAGAACTCTGCAAGTGGCTTGGCTTACACTTATGCTGAAATAGAGAGACAAAGTAGTAACATGCAATAATAGGAACAAGCAATAATAACTGCGTTGGTTTCTGTTATTAAACTATAGATAAGATTTCATTTTTACAGAGAGAACCTTCTATATATATAAAAGAGAAAAGTCACTCACTGACTCACTCACTCACTGACTCATCACCGCCCTGCCAAAACTGCCAGTCCTATAAGTGTGAAATTTGGGGTGGGTGTTCCTTCCGTGATGGAGGGGTGCACTAAGAACCGGTTTTCAGAAATTCCAACCGGAAGGGGGTGAAAAGGGGCGCAACGCGTTTTCCTCCCTATACTTTGCATTGAGAATTGCTGACTCAGCAACATTCCGCCCCAACTGCTGGGCCTGAAGCATGGAATTCTGGGAGTTCCTTCTGTCACCTGAACACCCACCAAGAACCATCTGGAGAAATTTAACCCTTCAGGGGCTGAAAAGGGGGCAACGTGTTTCTGTCCTATACTTAACATGGGAGACTGAACAACATCCAGCCAATCTGGTGCTCAGTGCCTGGTGCACTGGGGGATGTTGTTCGGAGGGAGGGGTTGCACTGTGGAAGATGCTGTGCATGGGGGGTTGGTGCGCATGGGGGGAAGTTGCGCATGGGCGGGTTGATGTGGATGGGGGGAAGTTGCACATGAGGAGAAGTTGCGCTGTGGGGGGATGGCATATGGGGAAATGTTACTCCCGCAACGCGGGTACGCTTTTCGCTAGTTAATTATATGAGGCCGAAGCTGAATAAATGCAGTGCATCAAACCTGATTTTTTAAATAAGGCCTCTTAAGACAGCAATAGAAAGAAACTAATTATTAGACCAATGTTCAGTATAGAAACACAGACACACAAATCTGGAGATTCAGTATCAGTGATATAAACATTTTATAATACAAGCTAGACTGAGCAGAAACAATCACAAATAGCTTTTATAGTCAATCTAATTTATGCATTCCACACTTTGATTCATCTATTGGGAGGGGGACTAACCTTCAACAGGTTCATTCTGCCCTTTTTAAAAAATCAAGTAGCTGGTCTGACTAAATTTTCTTGTGCTGTCAGTTCAGCTTGTATGTTAGCCTTGCTTATTAGGAACTGAGAGTCCTCATCCTTTTGTATCTTTTCTTATCAGCTCTGCTTGTGAACCAAGGTTTTTTCTTTAGCTTCTGCTAGCTAAGGATGCAGCCTTTTACTGAGCATAGGAAAGTATGTCAGAATAGAATCATTGATTTTTTCTTTTTACACAACAAGTTCTCCCTTTGATTCCATCTTGACACTTTTTTCTTACCTGTTATAATTCTATATAATACATGTAGGCTAGAATCTTACATGAAGCAAGCAAACACAATGACTGACTATATGAAGGTTTATAATTGCAAATTAATGGAGATCCTGGTGAGAGGAATTACAAAACAGATCTTAATCTATACAGTGAAACATCCTGTGTTACATGTGGTTGACACATGACACATAGCATTGCTTTTTTCTGGCCCACAGCTTCATGGTTCCAAAAATCTTTTGGTTTTTATTTGGTTTTTATTTTTAGCCATGCTTAGCTAGCTCAGCCTTTTATTAGCTCAATTGATTAATATGGCATGATCATGTGATCCTGTATAGCAGTCACAAATTATATTATTGATTAACAATACCAAGCTTTGTTAAGTGCTGTGATTAGCTTGCTTATGTTCTAGAGCTGCTGGCACTGTCTCACACAAATCCAGATTTTCTGCCTTCTGCTAGTGCCTGTAGAATTGCATTCTCCCTTCCCCTGCTATTATGTGGTTTTGCAATAAATAAAAATCTTTCTTAGAAAAAAATCAATAGCCAATAGTGCCTAGTCCAGCTTAAGCTGTTGTTGTTGTAAGTCTCTCAAGGTTGAGAACAACCGCTTTTGTGCTCTCTCTCAAGGATGAGTGTGCACAAAGTGAACCTGTGCAAGAATGAGATTATAGGGGAAAGGTGCTGCAGCTTCTGATGCCAGCTCAAGGTAGGATTCCACTGACATCCAACACTGGGAATTTAAACCCAGTTCTTGTAGGGCCATGTTTTCTAATAATATCACACTGGTCAAACCCTCGATTCACACACCAACACCCTCAATTCATAGTCTATGTTTTTGATATACAAAAATTTGTGTACACAGACACATACTGGTAACTGTTTTCAGTTGAGACAGACTCTGGTCTTTCTACTGCAGTATTCTTGCCACTGAATGGTATTTTTGACACCCCCCCCCCCCCCCCGCCAAAAAAAGAGAAGACAAAGCCAGGCCCCTTAACCACAATGCTGGGAAATTTTCTTCCAGGAAGGGACAGGGATGCTCCAGACAGAGCCTTGTATTCTGGAGGTGTCTATTCCCATAGAAACTATGAGACGGTCAAGCAAACTGACCAATCAGGGGTCAACTGTAGGCTAAGAAGGAATTGAAAAAATATTCAGTTTCCCAGGAGCCTCCTGCAAAGCACATGGAGAGAGGGAAAGGCTTCTCCCCCAAAATCCTCCCTTTTCCTGGCATTGAGACTGTGGTTCCTAGACAGATACTGGCTCAGCTGAAATCTGTCGGGGCTTTTAAGAATGCTCTGTAGCATTCTAATAAAAATGCATTGGAAAAAATTGCAAAAAAAATAAAAGTTTTTTATCATTTTCTTTTTAAAAAGGAAAAGAGAGAGAGTCGGGCCCCACTCTCCCTCCCCAAAAGAGTGGGGCCCTAAGCTATAGCTTGTTTAGCTTATGCGTAAATCCCATGTATGTGTGTCTCCCCAGAAGTAAACCCCATTCAGTGCCCGATCCTATGTGCCCATTCTTAGCACAATCCTATGTATGTCTCCTCAGAATATGTCCCATTCTAGCCAATGACACTCAGAGCCCGATCCTAAGTGTGTCTCCTCAGAAGTAAGTTCCATAATATAGCATCACTGCTTAGCCATACCAACATGACTAGGAAACACAAAGCTCATTGTTCTAATGATAAATTTTCTTTCTCAGGATCAACATGAAAAGAACCTTATTTCTTAATTTAATTAGTAGAAATTAATTGATATTTTAGAAGGTAAATTAGGCAATCTGTGCAAAGAAAGGTAAATTAGGCAATCTGTGCTTGCCATATATTCTGATAAGAACATTTTTGTTTGTAATTTTAATTCCTTTTTGCTGTTTTTTAATCCTTTTTTCTCTTGCTTTCCCCATTTTTTCCTTTCTTTGTTTATCTTTTTGAAAAACATAAACATGAAACGAACCCTATTTGAGGTTCCTTAAAGAGAATTCCTTAGAACAGGGTAAAAATTTGTTTTATTTTACATATAAATTATCAACTTAAACAGCCAGTCCTTCAGCATGCTTCAGGAATATGGGCTAACTTACCAACCCCTTGAAAGCTCTGAGCCCCTCAAACAGATAAGGTAGATCTGAATGCACAGAGGGGATGGGTGAGGAAGAGGTGAACTCAATTCCAGTTAAAGGAGGAATTGATGTACATGACTTTACATGACTTGTAATTTACATGACTGTTTTATTGCTTTCCTTAGGACACCAGAGTCTGTGAAAGGTACATTCACAGACTGTGAACATTGTGGGTTCAGCCAATTTGGCGTAAAACATTTCGCTTGAAGGTCAGTAATAAGATATTATCAATATTTTCTAGTATTTTCTATTGACTTAGTGTTTTAGCAATAGTATATTTTTAAAACAGATATAACTTTGATATTTTGGAATAGATATGAATATGAATGCATGTGTACTGATGCATTAACTTCATATTAAAACTTTAGTTTAAAAACTTGCTTAACCTGAGAGTATGTGATATTTTATGACATGGTAATTTATTTGGAGAATTGTGGCTATTAACCCAGAATTGGGTTGATTCCTCAATTAGTGGACACATCCCAATCTCAGGAGGCTTGGCTAAACCCACATTCAACATATGGCTGACTGGGAACAGCATTTTCAAACAAATGGCAAACACACTCTTGCATAGTGAGTAAAGGGAATTGAAAGATACTTTTGGGTTGTAGAAAATCTGACCATTAGCAGTAACAGTGATTTTCCAAAATATTAGCAATAACAATGATTTTCCAAAATAGTCTTGTTAACGCTTTAGCTTAATATAGTTTGGCAGTGTTACAAACCAATCTAGGTGCTGTCAGGCATAATGGTGACACTTGTTTTAATGTGGCAACCTGCAGACAGGACGTAAGAATATAAGAAGAGCCTCCATCAGATTAGGCCAAAGGTCCTTTTAGTCCAGCTACCTGTATCTCATAGCTGCCCTCCCGATCCCTCAGAGAGCACATAAGACATCTGCATCCATCCTGCCTGTGGCATTGTGAGTTGTCCACATCTGCACACACCCCTCATGGCTTGTAACCTTTGATGGGCCTTTCTTCTAGGAAATTGTCCAATTCCTTTTTAAAAGCATTGAGGCTAGATGCCATCACCACATCCTTTGGCAGGGAGTTCCACAGACAGCACCAAAAACGACAGAAAAGCACAACTACCTGATTAGCATGATCCCATTAGCCCATCCCCTCGTGGTTTCCTCCACCTTCTGGACCATGAAGTTATCTTCCAGGCCCATCAGGAATTTATTGGAACTTCCATGTTTGGCTGAGTTTGTCTCCCAGCAAATATCTGGATAGTTAAAGTCCCCCATTACTACCACCTCATATTTCTTTGCAACGCATTCCAGTTGCTTCAAGAAGACTATTGTCTACTCCTTCTCCTTGGCCTGTATAGTATAGTAGACACCCACCACAAAGTTTTGTTTCTTGCTTTCCCCCCTCACCTTTACCCAAACGCACTCCACAGGAATATCTGGACCTGAATTTCAGAGTAGGTATATATTTTCTTGAAATATAATGCCACTTCACCTCTTCTTGCATTCCAGCTTAAGCAAAACAGAAAGACTGGAAGAAACAAGTCAAGAATGATCATGTCCGACCAATTCCTTTTTTAAAAAGTACATATTTGATTTCCATAACAGACAATTGCATAGCTCCAAGCACGCTATGCTTGTTGTCACACGTTGTCAGCATCTCACCACTGAGCAATTTTTTGATATGCACTTTTACACTCCTGTGCAACAGAGTGTATTTCATGCATTTCTTGGGATACAATCTTTTGTTTACAAAATATATACCAATAAACTGTATAAATGAATGATGTTATCAAAATGTCTCTCAAGTATCTAGCTAAATTTGCATCACTAAGTATTGCAAAACTCTTGATTTCTCTTGGAGACAAGGTACTTATGAGGATCAATTCTGGTTAGCTAATATTTTCATCAGACACACTGTTGTGTCGTTACCCCATTGATTTGAAAGAAAGGAAATCTTATACAAGGGTGATTCAATAAATAAGGTGAATTTTATAAGGTGAATTTTTCTGTATAAGGACTTCTAATACAGATAGAAGCAAGGCTCCACTGTATAGATGATGGTAACATTGAGACAATTAATATTTTCTCCTTGCTTTTTACAGAAAGATCAACAACAGCCAAGAAATGTGGCTTACCATACTGGAATTTTTGCTTTTTTCTCCATACTGTATTTGCTAATTTGCAACAGGCTCCAGCTGACTCGTGATGAACACGATTTGTTTCTTATGCTGGCAGCAGCATTTCGGGATGCAGCTCATGAAATATTGTTGAATGATCAGATGGATGCAGCTTTTCTAAACATCGGTTTCCACCTAGAGGAAACAGGCAGATCCATCAGAAAAGCTGCTGAGTGCCATTTCTTATGGGGGTTTATTTCAAATCTCCACAGGGCGGCAAATAGTTTAGACATAGCTGGTGATCAGTTTTTGACAAGAAGATTTTTTATAAGGACTATGGGGCAAGTTAGGGGTTATTTTGGGATGTTTTCTCTTTGGATTCTACTATCCAACACTATCATCATCATCATCATAGAAGATTTTTTATAAGGACTATGGGGCATGTTAGGGGTTATTTTGGGATGTTTTCTCTTTCGGTTCTACTATCCAACACCAGCCATCAGATAAAGAGGTGAACTTCCAATAGATTAATACCTGGGTGGCAGCTGGAAGTGGTACCTTGGATGTTTTAGATACTGTAATCACAGAGTCGGTCATTATTCCTTTCAAGATTAGCATTAAGATGATTGAACATGGGTGATAAAGCAGATTGTTTTGTTTTAAAATTGATATCTGAAGTGTCTCATCTGTTCTCTTTTTTTAATGTGATAAATGCCAAAACAAGTGTGGGATGAATTGATTTCCTTCCCAAGGTCTTAACTGTTAAGATGAGGAGGTGAATGGAAACAATGGAAGATATTTTGATATTATTGGTGAGTGAACTGGTTTTCTTTGGTTTGTTGATATGAATTAAATCAAGATAGTAGATTATAATGAACTACTATGATATTTGATTGTAACGAAATTATAGAAATTAAATGAGATATGTTCAGGATTGGTGTTAGCACTAAATGAAGGAGAAATTACAGTGAATATATACTGCAGTTGTTTTTTTGGAGGAAATTAGAGGTTTCTTATGTTTTGAACTTAAAATTGGATTTTGACTGGTCGCATTTTGGGAGGTCCTTGTGTGTATAACCTTGTGTGTACCCTTTCCCATGTATTTACCTATATTCCTGTACCTATATCTGTAACCAATAAAAGAAAATTTGCATACTCAAAAAAAATATCCAACAAACTAGAAAAATGTGGTAACATATCTCAGTCTGAATCAGCTCAAATTTGGTTTCTGCAGCAAAAAACCTGAAAGCTTGTACAGGAGTAAGTCCCTGTTGTTTCTTTTATTTTAGGAAAAAGAAATTTTGGGACCATTTTAAATCTTACCTGGAAGAAGTTCAGAAATCATTCTAGAATGCACAAAATGGCCAAAGAATGGGAAGCTCCCTCAAAACAGAGCTTGAGATGGAGCCTAAAAACATTTTATTTCAAAGAAGCATTTTATTGAGATGGTGATGGGGGTTGATGTTTTTACTGTTTTTAGCTTGTATGTTTTTAATTGTTTTTAATTGAACTGTCTTATTTAATGTTTTAAATTATGTTTTACTGTGAGCTGCCTTGAGTCGGTCTATGGCCTGAGAAAGGCGGGATATAAATTTTTAAAATAAATAAATAAATTTAGGGATTCATTCCATGAAATAGCAGCTATTTGTAGAAACATTAGACTTCACATTGTCTCTCATCACATGTGAACTAGAGGGTGATAGCCGAGGGTTAAACATCTTACAATTATCTTTACAAATGGAATGACTTTGAATGATACTTAGGTCACAATCCAGAGTAACGACAGGGAGTCCTTGCTCTGGTGTAAGAACAATTTACTCTGGATTTCAATATGAATTTCCCACAGGTATTCACTGGGTGGTGCAGTAACTACAGGTGCACGTAATGTGTCTTACATGCTCCCGTAGTTACTCTGGATTTTGGGTTAGTCAAAATAAAAGCATGACTTATTTTTTTTGTTTGAAATAGTCTTTTTTCCCCCAAACCTAGAAGTGAGAAAAATGGTGTTAATTTTTTAAAATTCCAATTGTCCTTTTTTAAAATACAGAACACAATCCAAACCATGTCTTCTCAAAAGTTCTATTGTGTTCAATGGGTCTTACACCCAGGAAAGTGTCTTTAGGATTGCAGCCTTGTCTTTGTCCTGAAATGACAGTCTGTGAAATTTGCTTTTGGTCTTAGCTCTTTGAGTTACTTCTAACAGGTATTTTTCTTGCACTTTTTATTGTTTTGCTTGAATTTGTTCAGTGTTGCATTGGTTTAAGAGCAACTTGAATTAAGAGTATTTTGGATTAAGAGCAAATTTTCTTAGAAATTGTGGCTTGGTTTAAGACCACTTCTGAGGAAGTTTGACAGTTATTCTAGTCAATGGAAGCAATGAATTATGGAAAGTGCATCATTAGGGCCATTTTTTTGCCTTAACCTTATTAATATATTTTACTTCACACAGAGCTCAACTTCTAGGAATAAATTTTCCATGTTATGAGAGTTATTGCTGGCCGCCACCAGGAAAACAGGCTTTGTGGCAGCCATGGCTTGAATGTTGAACGCTGCTGTGCACGCTTCTTTCTGTGCGGCTGGGAGAAGAGTGGGCGGGACAAGGAGGCTCCATCTCCCACTCTGAGCCCCATCCTGGTTGTGTCTACTCAGAAGTAAACTCCATTACATTCAATGGGACTTCCTCCCAGGAAAGTGTGGCTAGGGTAGCAGCCTCCTTCTCCCAGTCTGAACCCTATCCTAATTGTATCTACTCTGAAGTAAGCCCCATTAAATTAAGTGGCTTGGATTGCAGCCTGTCTCCCAACTGGATAATCTGTGCCACATTACTCAGAAGTAAGCTCCATTACTCAATAGTGTTCCCCCAGATAAATCTTCCCCTCCCAACCAGCCACCCCCACCAGCTCCCCTGGACCTGCCTGTGCCCACTACCCCAAAGAAAACCCGCACTAGCCATGCATGCAGCCACCCCACCCCCAAGAGAAAAAATATATGCAATATATTTATACATATTTATTTATACATATATAAAATGGTTGATGCTTGGTGCAAAAAGTGGTGGTCCTGCCTGTGCCCATCGCCACAGCCGCCTAAAGCCTCAGCAGCCTTCTCCTCCACCTCCATTAACTTATTTCCAGGTAAAGGAGAAGGAAATTCAGGTGTCTAAAGGTGCAATTCTGAGGCTGTCTACTCAGAAGTAAGTTCCATTATATTCAATGGGACTTACTCCCAGGAAAGTGTGGCTGGGGTTGCAGCCTCTGTCTCCCAGCAATCTTCTTGTGCCTGTAAAAACAGAAGGTCTCTGGAAGATGAGACTTCTGGCTGTGTTTGTCTCTCAGATAGAGAGAAGGGTAAGCCCCTGGGAGGGATTTGTGTCTGTATGTGTGAGTCTGTGTGAGTCATTTTGTCTGTGTGTCTGTCTGTGCCTCTCTACTCAGAAGAAAGCCCCATGATAGTCAATGGAGCTTACTCCCAGGAAAATGTGCATAATGTTGCAATCTGAGAGTTCAATACTATGCCTGTCTATTCAGAAGTAAGCGCCATGATAGTACAAGCCTATGCCTGTCTACTAAAAATGGTTTATAATGAATGAATGAATGAATGAATGAATGAATGAATGAATGAATGAATGAATGAGTTGTGCGTTCCTGCACTTTTTTAACAAAAAGCACTGGGTATTACTGTAGCTGGAGATAAACAAATGAATGGTTTCAATTGCTACATGAAAACATACACTCTTCCAGAACTTCAATTGCAAGATTAAACAGTCCCTTTTTGACATTACAGGTGCCTTTCATCATTCACTAGGGTTTCGTTCTGTAACCTCCTGTGGATAAAAAAACAAAAGAAAATAGATTGAAAGTCCCCTTTCCAGGTTTCTTGCTCCTCCACTGCACCTAATGGAATAAGGTAGTGCCTTAATATAGTAGGCCATAGTGAACACAGGACATCAAGAAACCTTCATCCCGTTGCCCACCCCTGCACTTCACATTCTGAGGTAGCCGTCATTTAAAATAAGAAGGTTGTACATACCTATCTTGGCTTGTAACCTGTGATGGACTTTTCCTCCAGATATTGTCCAATATTCTTTTGGCATCTAGGCTAGAGGCCATAACCAAGTCCTGTAACAAGGAGTTCCATAGACTAAGTACATGCTAGATAAAAACATTTTTTACATTTTCTAGTCTCTAGCTTTACTGAGTACCCATACAACTCTTGTCTTTGACATTTTTAGAAATAAACTGCAGGTACAGAGGAAAATAAGGCAAACTCTTCCTAAACCTGATTCCTTGAAAGTGTTCTGCCTAGTATACAAGAAAAATTTCAAGGTGTGGATGGTTCACATGCAAAAAATATACAGGTTATTATGTCTGAAGCACAGGAACACAGTATCAAACAGTAAACATGGGATCAGTACATAGGACTGCTCTATTTGTGGTGACAAGGTTTTTTTCCATGCTCAGTGTGGCGTACTATCTGGCTGCATTTGGCCAACAAATCTGATGACTCAGTTTCAATAAGTAGGCAGCCTCTACAGACACATAGAGAAGAAATAAAGAAGATCATGTTCATTACCTGTTAGCCAATATTGTCTAAGGCAATTTACGAGACTGGATAGCAAAAGTAGCTAAATGCAATAACAATGTTTCATATTTATGAAAATACATGGCATGTACTCCAATAACTGAAATCAATAGGATTTTCACAACATTCAGGACATCATCTCTGACTAATTGGATTGAAAGAAAAGGCTTAGCAAGTTATGCAGACGAGGCTGAAGATACAACATTCTTCAACTTTCAGCTCATTTCCAAGCAACACACTGATAGTCCTTCCTATACATATATAATTTCTTAATGGGAAGAGTAGGTATGCCTATTTTGATCAGGCTTTGCTACATACAACTATGACAAAATAAAACAAAAAATCCCAATTGGCACCAATTCATTAAGGGGTGAATGTAGAAAAGTGGTGGCACATGAAGCAGGCAAAAGCTCTCTAGTTTTTTTGTGGTCATTTCCAGAGGCTGTTTTTAAAGTACTTTTTCAGCATTCAAAGTATTTGATGTTTTGAACTCAAACTGAGTAATGATTGTTCAGTTTTTGGCAGAGCCATAATCTTTCACTGGATAAAGTCCTTGTATTGTTGCACATTGTGATTAACATGCAGACAACCAAGGTATCAGATTCAGGATCTTTT
This sequence comes from Cryptoblepharus egeriae, assembly GCA_030015325.1. Lineage (NCBI taxonomy): Eukaryota > Metazoa > Chordata > Lepidosauria > Squamata > Scincidae > Cryptoblepharus > Cryptoblepharus egeriae. The sequence goes on along the minus strand of JAREYC010000007.1, from coordinate 52,426,849 downwards.
ATTCTACACACGTGCAGGGCCAAACTCCCTGGACTCATATCCCAAAGAAAGGAGCGGCCAAGATGGCTCTTGGCTCTGATCTTTTATAGTAGCAAGCTGGTTACAGAAAGCAAGAAGGGGTCAATTGGTGACTTCAAATAACATGATCATTACAAACATTTCTAATTGGTTTACAAGTAAGCATGCTCAGTAACTTCCGAGTACTTTTCCATTCTCTCAGGGTATTGTTACAGACCCCCTTTGTTCTAGGACCCAGGGTCATACTTTGGATACATGTTATTTACTTAGGAACTTTCCCAGGGCTTATGACTGCTATTGTTTTCACTCCTTTCAGCTTACATTCTAACAAATGGTTTGGTCAGATGGAAAGCCAGTTCATGGTCAATGGCTTGCACAGCTTATGGGTATGGAGGCTTGCACCATCTTACAGTATCTGTTTAAATGCAAAAGAAAATGGGAGCATTTGAAGAAAGGATCCCACAACCTATTTTTAACACTCATTCTCCATATGGAATTCCTAGCAGTGGGAAATGTTTTTTTTCCAGAAGTCATGGCAGCTTCCTTCACCTCTCTTTCCACTACAGCACTTCTTATTTGTAGCATTTCTTAGTTTCTTGTTTAAAGCCAAGTCCAAAAAGAAGCATAATAGGAATTGCATTTACAGTCCTGCAGGACTGCAAGGAACACATGGCCCAATCCTATACTCACTGCCCACTGGTACAGCTCCTCTTATGCTGCCACTGGCTGAGTAAAGCAGTCAGTGACAGTTATAAAAGGTGCTCCAACTGTGCAGAAATCATGCAGAGGCAGTGGGAAGGCCTAAGCTTTCTACATGATCAGAGCAAAGGGTATTGAGACAAGTTAGAGGGGGTAGGAGTGAGAGGAACAGTAGCAGGGGATGGATAGATTGGGTCTGGGAAGGAGAAATGTTTGGTTACAGAAGTGGCCACCAATTCCTAGCTTCCTTCCAGGACTTGCAGGGTGGGTCCACAAGACCTCCACCAGTTATTTAGCGAGTAGAGGTCCAAGCAGACCCTCTCCCTGCCCCATGGGAATTTACCCAGAGGAAACCATCCTGGACTCTTCTAGGATTTAATATCAAGCAGAAAGTGGGTTGCATTAGCTTTTTCACTGTTTCCAATCTGCAGGGAGCCTGCAGAGGCTACCAAGGTCCCCCTACTCTCCATCCTCCATGTTCAGCAACAGTAAAGCTTGTTAAAGAAACCAAAACCCCATCTGTGCCTGCAGCAGTGTGACTCTGGGGAACATATTGCTGCCTTCCTCTTTCCCACAGCTCTGTTTGATACACTCTTATCTGTTTTATGTCTTAGTACTATCCTTTAAAGGAGCTGTCTTTGGTTAATCAATTTCTGCCCAGCCCACACGTATGGCCCCTGTTGGGTACATGCAACCTTGGGAAGAAATTAGTTTTAAGATAACTTCTATTAGATCAGAGAGTAAATACAATACCAGATGATTTCATTCTCTTCTTGCTGATAGGTCTCTTGCTTGCACATGCTCGTTTCAGACTTGAAGCTTCTGTAAGCGAATTGTTGTCATGCAGGGTATAACTTAGTTGTACTTTCTTATTCTGAATGTGTTTCACTTTCATGAGGAACTGAGCACACTCCACAAATCCAAAAGCCCTTGCGAGGTCTTCTGCTGTTTGTCCATTTTTATTGTGTAAACTAAGATAAAAAAAGATATTCACGTCTGACTGGTGATCTTACTTTACATACAAGCAAAGCAGAACAAAACCTTTTCTTTTTTAAATAGAGTGGATCAGGAGTCAACACTAAGGCTATAATTCTGTGCACACGAGAGTAAATTCTGGTTAATTCAGAGGGACTTGCATCTGACTAAACAAGTAGGATCTGACTATGAGTTTCTAATCCAACTATAGCTACGCAGCACTTCTAAACAAACTCACTAGCTAGTGAGTAGTTAACAACCCCATTGAACAATATGGAACTTCCCGGTAAAGATGTACAAGGTTGATTTTGTCAGAGTTATAATCAGGATGGTGACTATTTGAATTTCCGTGTCCTGTGATTGCCGAGAGATGACAGACACAGTGGAGTGGATTTAACTATTTACACTTATTTACACTACAGAGTAGTTAATACAGTCCAGGTCATTCACCATAAATCTATCCTTCAGTCTCTATACCTCGCAGAGCTGAACTGTATGTTTCTGCCCTCACTGGACAGCTAAGCCCTCCAACTGTCACCAACTGCCAAATAGATCTCTAACTGTCATTCTCCAAACGACCACACCAACTGTCAGTCAAGTCCTGAGAGTTCTATTCAGCCAAACGTAACTTATAAACAAACGTCAGAATCAGGAATTCTAGCAGATTTCAGCTCAAAAATAATGATTTTGAATATGGATTTTAATTTTAAAATTCATCTTCAAAGATCCCCTATTCACAGATTCCCCAGTACAAATATTAGATCCCCTATTCACAGATTCCCCAGTACAAATATTATTTTGATAAATTACCTAGAAGTATTGGTAATTTTAATAAAGTATTATTAACTAACTATTAAGTATACTTAATTAATAAGTGTTGATTAAGTATTTTGATAAATTATCTATAAGTATAGTATTTCCACTGCTGTACTTACTCAATTCTGGCATGACTAGCAACAAGAAAGTTGAGACACTCCAGACTTCCAACTTTGGCTGCCTTGTGAATTGGAGCTTCCCCAAGCCAATCCTAAATAAACAGATCTTTCATCATTCTGTTGTTACAATCCCATTGATATGCTCCAATACGGTATTGGTAAATAAGTGCAGTGCTATCCTACATGAGTTGCCATCAACTCCAGTTGCCTGACTTGAGCAGTACAGTTTGTAAAAAGAGGCAGATTTCTATATTAGAATATGTAGCCTAGAGTTTTTTGAGACCAGCAGGCCAAGTAAAAAAATGTATATTCGGGGCACAATCCTAACCAATTTAGACTGGCATAACTCACCTGGTATATCTTCCAGTCCTGGTGTGGAGAAGTCAGCATATGCCTGTGCACTTGACTTACCATCCCACTCCCAGAATGGGGCAGAAGTGCCTTATGATATTTTTGTGACATCCCTGGTCAACAACAAGTTATGCGAGCCTAAGGGTGAAATCCAGAGTAACTACGAGGAGTCCTTGCTCCGGTGTAGGAACAAGTTATTCTGGATTGCAATATGAATTTCCCATAGGTTTTCACTAGGTAGTGCCGTAATTACGGGAGCACGTAATGTCACGTAATGATAAGTGGAGGTTAGGATTACAGCCTCAGTAAAATACGTATATTACAAGAATATTCTGGGTACATTATAAAATGAAGCCAAACATACCTTTGTTTGCTTCAGAACTTATTGCCTACTGTAGTTTAAAAACAGAGACAAGTTTCTACATTAGAATAATCTATATACAATTCAGAGTTCTTTGAATTGTGCTTATTGAATGAAAAATACAAGTATTTTAATCATCCTTATTGTTGCTGCACTGTGACAGATGCACAGAAAGAGGTTTTTGCAGTGTTTTAGATACCATTTAAGTAAATGAAAGTTTACTATATTTTACATTTACTGCAGGAATGTAAAACAAAGCCAAATATATCTTGGCTTACTTCAGAGTTTACCGTATAAAAACAAAAGATACAGCCCATTGAAGAAATAAATGGCACAGTTTTAAATACTGTTCCTCAAAACCAGTCAATGAAATGAATCTATATACAGTGGCGCCTCGAGTATCAAGTTTAATTCATTCTGGAAGCATGCTTGTGATGTGAAACACTCTTTACTTGAAGTGGATTTTTCCATAGAAAATAATGGAAACTCAGATGATTGGTTCCACAACCCAAAAAATATTTATATAAAAATATTAACTGTATGTAAAAATGATGACAAAACACTGTAATTGAAGTCTACTTAGGCTGCAATCCTAAAGACACTTTCCTGGGAGTAAGCCCCATTGAACACAATGGGGCTTACTTCTGGGAAGACATGGTTAGGAGGCTGCATTCAAAGACACTTTCCTGGGAGGCTTACCTGGGCTGCTACTGGAGGTTCAAGGTGGCCAGTGGGGGCACTTGGGGGCAGTCAGGGCAACCCCTGAATGTATAAGAATGAAAATTTGGGAAGGGTGTTCCTTCTGTGACATGAACACCCACCAAGAAGCAATGTTGAGAAATTTAACTCTTAAGGGGCTGAAAAGGGATGCAAAATGTTTTTGTCCTATACTTAACATGGAAGACTGAGTAACATCCAGCCAGTTTGGTGCTTGATACCTGGTGCACTGCGGGGGATGTTGTTTGGGGGAGGGGTGTTGCAAGGGTGATCAGATGCTAGAAGACAAAATATAGGACAAGGCCCCCCAAAAGTCTGGATTTTCAATTGAAAATCTGGACTATGGGAGACCTTGTCCTACATTTAAAAAAAATATGGAACAAAATGTAGAACACCCTACATTTTGTCCTACATTTTGAAAAATTGCCCTCTGGGGGGCTTACCTTGTCTGGACTGGGGGGGGCTTACCTTGTGGGGTTGGGAGGCTGCTGGTGTTTGTGGCTGCCTGGCACAGTGTGGGTCTGTAGTGGCCGCCCGGGCAAGCACCCCCCAGTCCCCAGACAGCCGAACATTTGCATATTGGACCGGACAGTCCAGTCCAATATGCAAATGCCAGACATGTCCGGCTGATTCCAACTTTCTGGGAGCCCTGGGTGTTGCGCATGGGGAAGGATGCTGCACATGGGGAAATATTATGCATGGGGAGGATGTTGCACATGAGGGTGTGATGCAGATGGGGGTGCTGCGCATGGGGGTGTGCTGCACACTGAGAGGTGATGCACATGGGGGGTTGATGCGCATGGGGGATGATGAATATGGGGGATGTTGTGCATGAAGGAGTGATGCGCATAGGGATGTTGCACATGGGGGGTTGATGCGCATGGGACTTGATGAGCATGGGGGAAAGATGCACACGGGGGAAAGATGCACATGGGGATGCGTACAGGGAATGATGCACATGGGGATGATGCACATGGGGGGATGATGCACATGATGATGCGCATAGGGGTGGATGAGCATGGGGGATGATGGCCATGGGGGAATGATGCACATTTGCAGATGATGTACAAGGGGGGTTGATGCGCAGTGGGGGGGATGGTGTATGGGGCAATTTTACTCCTGCAACATGGGTATGTTTTTGCTAGTTGTAAATAATTTGAGCTTGTGACTTTCAATACGTCCAGTGAATCAAACAGTACATTCCTAAAACAGATGCTATATACCCTCCACAGCAAGAGGACAAAAGAGAGTTTTAAAACTACTAAAGTAATATAGCTTTGCAATTTTTTTAGTTCAGTTTAACTGACCGCTGGGGGAAGGATGCTTGTTAATGCTGTTATTCCATTAAAACTGCACACATTTATGACAATGCAAAAATACATACAAACTATTTATGACTTATCTTAAATAAGCCGACAGTGTCTTATCTCTGTCAAAAAAAATTAATGGTTTGTTGTATCTGATAATAGCTGTCTATTCCAACCTAATAATGATAAAAGGAAAGCTTGCTAGAACGAGACTGCTTCAGAAATAGAGAATGTACCTGTTGGTTCAAATTGGCTCCTGTTTCCCGTTGCCAAAGAAGGAGGAAAGCATGTCCTCCATGAGCAGCTAAGTGAGCTGGGGACTGGAGAAAGGCATCCGTAGACACGTTCACTGCAGTCCCTGATTCCAGAAGGTGGCTCATGATATCTGACTACAAGACAGAACACATTTCTTTGATCTAAAGGCTGGTTAGCAAAAAAAAAAAAAATAGGAAAAAATGGCCAAACATTTTAATGGAACAGATGAGCAATGGCCACACTGTTATGCTATCATTTCTTATTGATCTCAAAGGGCCTCGAATTCAACTGACAGTGTCTGTGAGCACTTGGTGCTGCAATGCATTCAACATCTGGAACTTTTAAAAAGAAAAAAATAGCATGGAACAATGTACCAAATCTTACCTCTGCACTGCAGTCTAAAAGTAACATGTTCTCTTCTTGCTTGGGCTAGTCAACAGCCTTGTGGCAGGAGTGGTGGTGGGACTGAAGTGGACGAGCTCCTCTAGCCCTTCCAGTGCAACTTGCCCAAGTCTCAGAGTGCCTGATACAGAAGAGTCACTCTGGCTGGACTCCCTCCCTCTCTGCTGGGAGCTGGCTGGATTCTGCACGTACACAAACAAGAGCACATGTTATTCAACTCACCTTCCTGTGCGCTGATTGGCTCCTGCCAGGACATCCTGTGCTTAGCATTTTATGAGATGGGAGGGAGAAGAAAATACTTATGGCAAGTGGGGCAGCCATGGAGCAGAGTGCAGTTAGACACGTATCTCTCTCTCTCTCTCTCTCTCTCTCTCTCTCTCTCTCTCGCATACACACACACACACACACCCCCATAGCCACCCACAGTCTGTTCTCTTGTTGAGGCAACCACAAAAGGGGAAGGAAGAAAGTGTTCATGTAAATATTGATGTTCCATTCAGGGGTGGATCTTAGGACACGTTCCTCTATGCATCAACATCTTTGTTAAAGTATATACCCTGGCCTGACCAACAGAGGTCCTGGACATGTAATTAAAAAAAAAATTAAAACAAGATTCCATTACTAACTTAAAAGCAACCATGTGAAGAATACAGACATGTCCACCATAACAGTCACATCAGGAGCAGCTTTGTAAAAAAAATAAGCTCCTAATCAAGGAATCTGAGAGTAGGATGGGCAGCTAAGCCTCTCCACCAAAGGCATTCCGTGGAGCAGATGCCATAGCAGGCAGAGAAAGACAAATAAGTGCAATCCTATGCTTGTCTACTCAGAAGTATGTCCCATTGTGTTCAGTAGTACTTACTCCTAGGCAAGCGTGGTTAGGATTGCAGCCTTTGTCTGGCAACTACTTGCACTACCTGAAAATGCAAAGGCATCCAAAGAGGGTCCTTGTCTAGCATTAGACAAGAGTATATTGAGGAAGCATATTGGAAATCAGCTCTCCAGGGTCATTCAGAACTTTATAAAAATTGAAACTGGCAATTTGAATGAGTTCCAAAAATTTTCTGGTAGTCTGCAGAATTTTTTGAGAAATTGAGGCTGCCACCCTGTTCAACCTTTTCTGGGAACAAGACAGCCAATAGACTCAAGAGTCCCAATTGCTTTCACTGGGTACCAATTTGCGTTTGTATTTCTTCTTGACATTTCTAACCTGAATGTAATCTACTAGTCTCCAACAGAATACCGGGAATGACATCAGATAACAAGAAACAATATTTCACAATATTCATTTTATAAATAGAATCTAGACATTGCAGTGATGACTACAAAGTGGGAATAAAAAAGAATCTGAGGTTACTTTTCCATAACCTCAAGATTCTGTTAGTGGTTGTCAGGGAAGGATCCAGTGGAGTAGCTACAGGCTAAGAGGAAAAGCTTCCTTGGATTGAAGGATGGTCCGGGGGGGGGGGGGGTTAATTAACTGAGAACAAAATATCATTTGGGGTCCATGCGTATTTTTCTGGGGAGGGTGTCCATAGCTTTCATCACATTCCCTACATGCTGTGGTATTGCAAGTAGGGATCAGGACCCCCATGGGGAGTTGCAACCACAGATCAGGGAGGCTGCAAAAGGGTGGGATCCACCATCTTTGAATCTGGCACTGGCTTTCCAGTGAGTAAATCTCATTGAGCCATAGTGGGATTTATTTCCAAGTAGACATGAAGGAGTTCAGACATCACAGTGATGTCACATCCCAGTAAGTCTGAAGGGGTCACAGTTAGATTTTTAAGTTTAAAAGGGGTCCTGAGCTGAAATTCCCAAGTACCACTGACCAAAAGGATCCATGATCCAAATGAGGTTAAGAACCATTTGCACAGTGGTTACTCCTCATGTACCCTTCCTGCTCTTCACTTGCCCATTTTTTTTCTGGGTCAGCAGATGTGTGTCTGGAATGGAAGACCTTGTGTGCAACTTGTAGATTTTTCCAATGATACCATCCTATACTTAGGAGACTATCATGTTTCCCCAATAATAAGACACTGTCTTATTATTATTTTTGGTCAAAAAACCACCATAGGTCTTATTTTCAGGGTAGGCCTTATTTTAATTAAGATTGACAGCAAAATGTAGGACAATTAAGCAAAAATGTAGGACACCTGGACAGGAGGTTAAAAATCGAGACAAATCTGGTCATATGGTCACCCTGCGCACAGAAGTAAGATCCATCCATCCTCACCACACTCAAAGGGCTTACTCCCAGGAAAGTCTGGCTGAAAGATCCCTATTCTGTGTGTGTCTGCACTTTTCTCAGAGTAAGACACACTGAACACCATGGGGCTTACTTTTGAGTAATCATAGTTAGGATTGTGCTCTTAAATTTTTAATCAAAACTTTTAAAGTTTAATAACTTTAAAACTGTTATTCAAAAATAAATTGTTATTTAAAAAAAATAGTGAGAAATCTGTATTCCCTATTTGGCCCCAAAGAAAGACACTAAAAATGGTTGGAAGATTTAAAAAATCCAGTCTCCTCAGTGATGAAGCTCTTGAGCTTCTAATGGGCCTTTAACAGTCTTGAGGACTATTTCTCTACCAACAGAAAGCCACAAGAACAACAGAGGCTGAGAGAACACAGAGTGAAAAGTGAAACGATACAGGACAGGGTGATCATATGTCCTCTTTTCCAGGACATGTCCTGGATTTAAGCCTTATATCCTGAAAAAAACAAACAAACTTGAATGACTTCCTTTTTCTTATGAGTGGGCAGCATTCTTGTAATTATCAAATTATTAGTAATAATTTGAAAAGTAATAATAATAAGTAAATGTAAGGCCCATGTAAGGAATATATAGATGAGCATTTTTAGCTTTTATTTTGTCATGTCCTACATTTTTTGGGATGTCCTACATTTGGGGGGGGTCCTTGTCCTCTTTTGCAATTATATGGTCACCCTGATACAGAATCAATGCAACTAGAGGGAGCTGGATGTAAGGGGACTGTTTAAAGGAGATTTCCTTGAATACAGGCAGACCTGAGCAGCACCCAAAGGAGGAAGCTTTCTCCTTTTCTCTCTGCATGGCACAAAGTCCCTACTAAGTTCCCCTGCTCACCTCCTTCTTTGCTCTGAGCAGCTGAACAAAGTGAAAATCTGCAGGTTTTGATCCCTACTCAGGAGCTTCTATCCTTTGGTAGGCACACCAGGCAGATTGCTGCAACTCTCAGCTCTGTCCTGACTGCTGGCTTAGCAGCCTGCAAGAAGCAACTCTTACATCCCTGCTCAGCTGCATTTTTGCTTTGCAGCAGGAGGTGAAACGTTGCACACTTTCCTAAGAGTAAGCCCCACTGAAAACAATGACACTTGCTTCTGAGTAGACAAGCAGAAACTTGGGCTCTAAGAAATCAGTGCCCTGAGCCCTGCTGCTCTTGCTCTCCTTACCATCCCCCATCAGTAGCCTGAACTTCCTACAACCCTTCAGGCATTCACACCTTTCCTGAGTTTCTTTGGAAGCTGCTGATTAGGTGTGAAAAGCAATCAATCAAGCAGCTCAGACCTCACTGAAAGACTGAATTTTTTTGTAAGGTTAGAAAGGGCTGTGGGTGGCACAAGCAGTTAAGACGCTGTGCCTTTTAACCAGCAGGCCAGGGTTCAAGACCCGGGTCGGCCCCACAAGACAGGGTGAGCTCCAGTCCTTAGCCCAGCTCTGCGACGCCAGCTAGATCCAATCGTATTGGCTCTGCCTTTCCATTGGACTAATTCAGTGGTGGAGAGGGGGGATTTAATGCTTGGGTAACAGCCTATCCTCCATAACCACGCTTTCACGCCCTCCTCTGCCTGTGGCATTGTGAGTTGTCCACATCTACATACACCCCTCATGGCTTGTAACCTTTGATGGTCCTTTCCTCTAGGAAATTGTCCAATTCCTTTTTAAAAGCATTGAGGCTAGATGCCATCACCACATCCTTTGGCAGGGAGTTCCACAGACAGCACCAAAAATGACAGAAAAGCACAACTACCTGATCAGGGGTCATGCTGGATGCTGAATTCTCAGTTCTATAGTTACGATGCTCACAAATAAGAGACAAGGATTTAGCTCTTCCTCTCAACATTGATTCCCTTGTACTCTGATGTAAACTGCCTAGGAACCTGGAGGATCTACTAGCAGCCAGTGATAGACATGCCTATCATGAATTTGCCCGCTCCTTTTAAAGCTATTTAAGTTAGTGGCCATGACTGTATCTTGTGGCAGCTCCTTCCACAGATAAATTACACTCCATGTGAAGAAGTACTTCATTTTGTCCATCCCTTTTTGTCCATTCCTTCATCACTGGATAGTCTGGGTTCTAATATTGCGAGAGATAATAGTGCGTGTGGTATGGAAAGGTTTTTTTTCTAACTCTTTTTTCTAACCAAAAAGTCAATGATGAGTGTTTCGTCCTTCTTTGGGGGTGACTCTAGGGAAAATAAGCTTTTTCTCCCAGTCTCCAAGTGGGGACTCATATGACTGAATGTCCCTTCCTACTAAAAATAAAAATCCTCAAACAAAATTTGATCTAGCAGGAAAAATTACCAATTACCATATATCCTTTTTCCTTATAGAGTGGTGCCTCACGTAACAAATTTAATTCGTTCTGGAGGCATGTTCTTTACGTGAAACATTCTTTACGTGAAGCGGATTTTCCCATAAGAAATAATGGAAACTCAGACAATTGGTAACACAACCCCCAAAATATTCATATACAAATGTTAACTGGATGTAAAAATGATGACAGAACACTGGGATTGAATTCAAAACATGCATTCAAAGTGCATGATCCTATGAAGTCTACTTAGGCTGCAGTCCTAAAGACACTTTCCTGGGAGTAAGACCCATTTAACACAATGGGGCTTACTTCTGAGTAGACATGTTTAGGAGGCTGCAATCAGACACTTTCCTGAGAGGCTTACATGGGCTGCTGCTGGAGGTTCAAGGTGGCTGGAGGGGACAGTTGGGAGCAGTTAGAGGCAGCAGCGCTGGCCAGAAGCCTTTTTAAAAAGCCTCCATTTGGAGTGTAAGGGCTGCATAGTATGGGTGCCCATGGCGAGCTTGCTTGTTAAGTGAAGTGGAACTTGTTATGCGAAGCAAGGTTTCATGGAAAATTACACTTCATATGTGAAATGCTTGTTACGTGAGGCGATTGTTATGAGGGGCAACACTGTATATAGATATATCCCAGGAAACTTAAAGCCAGTGGGGTTACTCCCAGGTAAGTGTGGGCAGGAGTGCAGCCTCAGAGCCCTTTCCTGGGCCTGTCTCCTCAGAAGTAAGTCCCATGACAGCCAATGGGGCTTACTCCCAGGTAAGTGTGGGCAGGAGTGCAGCCTCAGAGCTGTGTCCTGGGCCTGTCTCCTCAGAAGTAAGTCCCATGACAGCCAATGGGCTTACTCCCAGGTAAGTGTGGGCAGGAGTGCAGCCTCAGAGCCCTTTCCTGGGCCTGTCTCCTCAGAAGTAAGTCCCATGACAGCCAATGGGCTTACTCCCAGGTAAGTGTGGGCAGGAGTGCAGCCTCAGAGCCCCTTCCTGGGCCTGTCTCCTCAGAAGTAAGTCCCATGACAGCCAATGGGGCTTACTCCCAGGTAAGTGTGGGCAGGAGTGCAGCCTCAGAGCATAACTGGGGCCCTTTCTGGAGCTGTCAATCATCTGGCTAAGCCCCGCCCCCGCAGCCCAACGGCTCTTCCCCTCCCGCCCGAGTCCACTGAGGGCTTCAATGGTCGCTAGGAGACGGCGTTGCCAGGGCCACGTGACATTCCGCACTCCGCCCCTCCCTGCGGGATTGTTCTGGGGTTCTGAGCAGGCGGTGCGGGAGGGCGCAGTTGGCAGGATCGATCCTGAGTTCGGTGGGTCACGTGCGTCCAGAATGGAGTCGGGCGGGCTGATTCTTCTGTTCTGGGATCTGGTCTTCCCCTGCCTGTTCCTCTCAGCTTTGGCACTGAAGCCAGTGGTCTGAGTGGAAGTGCCAGGCTTGGTGGGAGCCCCACTGATGGCTCCAGGGAGGCTGAGCTGAAGGGGCGCCAGAGGGCAGTCATGGGGGGCAGTGTGGGGGGAGCCCTTCCCCACAAAACCCCCCAGGAGGGGGAGGAAGAGGCTGGTGACCAAGCAGGGAGTCAGTGGGAGAGGGTGTGGTACCCAGTGAGGTCTCTGAGGGACCCACATGGACACCCAAACACACACCCAACCTGTGCTCTGCAGGAGAAGCATCAGGAACAGACCCTCCTGCACATACTTCTGCAGCACTCTCCTCAAAACCTCACACCCCACCTCAAAACCTCACACCCCACGCTGCACTGACCAGGCACCAAAATGTCCAAGGCCCACCATTGGTGTGACTATGATAAAACTTGACTTCCATCAGTCTTGAAAGACTATGTTATTGTACTCGATGCTGCATGTGAAGCACAGAGTCCTGGGTAGATTGACATGGAGGAAGGGCTGTTACCCAAACAGCAAATCCCCCCTCTCCACCCCACTGACACAGTCCAATGGAACAGCACAGCTGGAACCCGTCGTATCTACTAGAGATATAGTACCTCTCAGAGCCTCATCCTATGGCACATCTGTGTAGGATCCACATCGAAGGTCGATTTAGAGCACAATCCTAACCATGTCTACTCAAAGGTAAGCCCTATTGTGTTCAATGGGTCTTACTCCCAGGAAAGTGTCTAGGATTGCAGCATTAGTTACTGATTTACCCATCAGTAGACCTATTGTTCATCCTCTTCTGTTCTCTTTAAAGCCATCAACATATCTTCAGCATATTCAATCAACAATCCTACTCAGCAATCAACAATCCTATGCAATCCTACTCAGAAGTTCCATTGTGTTCAATAAGGCTTACTCTTTGGAAAGTTATTGAATTTACCCCGAAACATTATTCACCTTTTAAAAGGTGGGTCCTGCTGTTAAAATTCTGGGTATATTTTCTGTGTGTGTCCCCAATATGTTGCTTATCAGATAACAACATGTTCTGGTATTATGAGATAAAACAAAAAAAAAATTATGTGTGCATTCTGAACCCCAGTGGTCTTCAACCTGTCAAGGGAGACCCTTCCTGGTCTTAACCTGCCATGTGAGATCCACCTATAAGACCCTGTGCACACTTTGCTAAAATCCAGTGTGTAAAGGAGCAGAAGTTTTGTATGTGTACACAGAACACTCCCTTAGACTCAAAACAAAATACAGTGATGCCTCACGTAACAAATTTAATTTGTTCTGGAGGCATGTTTGTTACGTGAAATGTTCTTTATGTGAAGCGGATTTTCCCATAGGAAATAATGGAAACTCAATTGGTTCCACAACCCCCTAAATATTCATATAAAAATATTAACTGGATGTAAAAATGATGACAAAACACTGGAATTCAAAATATGCATTCAATGTGCATGATCCTATGAAGTCTACTTAGGCTGCAATCTTAAAGACACTTTCCTGGGAGTAAGACCCATTTAACACAATGGACCTTACTTCTGGGTAGACATGGTTAGGAGGCTGCAATTTTGCAAATTTTGTGTTGCAATTCTCATGAGGGGATAATGTTGTGGTGGGCAATAGCAGGTACGCACCTACTCTATAGAACTGGTTCTTAACAAGAGATACAACATATAAAGTTTAAAAATAGCCATTTAAAAGTGGCTGCCAGATGGGCAGAGAACCGGTTCTTAATTTTTTTGAAGCCCATCACTGGTTGTAGTCCTACAGTACATTCCAAACACTATCATTAGTCAAAAAGATTAATACCTGGCCCAATAAGTATTCTCAGAAGTAACATGATTACCTGATAAGTTTATCAGCACAATTTTATCCCATTCCTGAGCTGCACAGCTGTCCCTCCATTGGCTTAGAGCAGTGGTTCTCAATCTTCCTAATGTCGTGACCCCTTTATAAGTTCCGCATGTTGTGGGGACCCCCAACCATAAAATTATTTTCGTTGCTACTTTATAACTGTAATTTTGCTACTGTTATGAATTGTAATGTAAATATCCGATATGCAGGATGTATTTTCATTGTTACAAATGAAATGTGTGTTCTTTGCACACTTTGAACACAATGGGATTTATTTCAGAGTAGGCATGCATAGGATTGGGCCCTGAGGCTGCAATCCTATCCACATTTACATGGGAGTAAAGGCCCCCTGACTATAATGGGATTTCTTTCAGAGTAGGCATGCATAGGATTGGGCCCTGAGGCTGTCAGTCAGCCCCAGTGCACACGCAGCTACAGCCAGAGGTCTGGCAAGTCTGACCTGGCCCCCTGCACCAGGGGTCTTTAGGCGACCCCCAGGAAAACTCTAGGCGACCCCCAAAGGGGTCCTGACCCCCACTTTGAGAAACACTGGCTTAGAGTGTCAAACATGCCATAAAGCACATTTCTTTCTACTTGTGAGCGAATAGCACTAGCCCAACTGCCTGCATTGGCCAACTGGTGTTGCATCCAGAACCAAAGCTTGCTAGTACAAGGTAACTTGTGTTGGGCAGTCCAGATGCAGGGAGAGTGCATAACAGCCCCCAGGGGGGAGTAGATTTTGTGGAGGTCTCCTGCCATATCCTAACCCCCTTCCCAGGTCAGGCACCCCTACAGGGTTTCCCGGATTTGCACCAGCCAAATAGCTGACACAGATCTGAGTAGCAACATAGGGATGGCAGGGGCTTTACTCAAAATAAGGGGAATACTATATCTTTGCACCACAAGGAGACCTTCAGCTGCCTCCTAACCTGCACCATGTTAGCGCAGATTAGCATTAGGCTATAAATATGGCTCTTCATTAGGCTTTGATATTAGTGTCCTCTACAAAGCTAATTTAATCCAGATATCTTCCTGTTAAAAAGATGCCACACAAGACTATCAATTATACCTGGAAATTTAGGGCCACTTCAAATGTGTAGTTGGACACAGGAAGCCACAATGCTACCTAGAAAAAAAGCTCTGTACTTAGAAAGTTAGCATATATGAAGATTTCAGTTCAGCTTGCCTCCAGAGCATGCTGATTTCCTATGTGCAGAACCTTTTTTAAAACCAGGGGAAGAATTTACGCACAAGACATTATCCAGGAGATATTTCTTAGTATAAATTGATTCTTGGTGTCAGGAAATAGGTGCCTTACTGTTTTGTTTTGCTTTCATTATCACACAATTTTACACTGCTTGGAAGGGATTTTTTTTTAAAAGCACACTACAGATTAAGGATTCAGAAGACATGAAAAATAGGACTTGCATAGGAGGCTATTATGTAAAAATTTCCTATTGTGGTCAATAACATTTATTTGTTTCTTTATTATAGGCATGCAGATTGGACCCTGATACAGCCTCTGAGCTTGAGCTGACAGCTAATCATGGGAGAATTTAGAGAATCACTTTGAAAAATATGAGCAATTTTCAGTAGTTTTACTTTTAACTACAAGGAATTATCTTTCAGACTCTATAAATCATGATTATTGTGCATAAAATGTTCATTACTTTGATACAGAATTTTTTCTCACTTTTGAAGATGTTAATCACTGTCTGCACTTTTACTTGCTTCTGACTGATGTGATTTTTGTAGTTAGCTGTCAGTCTGCTTTGTTTTATATTTTATTTTGTATCTCATCATCTCCCAGTATTAATTTATTATATTTTTATAGGTTTTAAAACTATTTTATTGGTTTGTTACATTTTACACCACTTTTGGAAAAGACACTATAAATCTTTTATTTAAATAAAAAATAAAATTTTATTGTTTTAAATTTAAGTATGCAAGCCATCTTCCATACTTGCACCCACTTGGAAAAAAGATGGAATATAAATACTGAGCAGCTGCACAAAACCCATTAGCATTGAAACATCAAACACTTATGGAGGATGGAAAGTGGTCTATGTGATTTGTTTGGGTTACAAACCACATTAAAGCCATCAGGGTGGTGTTTCTGAATTGTCCGTGGAACATGTGGATGCAACAATAGGGATATTCCAATTGAACTCCTTTAGAAGTTTCCTGCTACTTAAGAAACTGGGTAGTTTTCCTTTCATTAGGCAGTGCTAACTGCATTCTCAGTGCTGTGGTGCCTCAATGGTTAAAGATACTGTGCTTGTCAACACAAAGGTTCACAGGTTGGCAGTTTGAGACCCTAGTACCCCATAACAGATTAAGCTCCCATAACTTGTCCAGCTCCTGCAAACCTACAAGTTCCATATGCAACCTACCAGTTTTCTACCAGTTCCAAAAACCACTTGGATGGGAAGGTAACAGCATTCCATGTGTCTTTGGCATTGATTCATGCTGGCAACATGACCGCAGAGAAGTATTCAGCCTTGAAAGGTGGACGAGCCCTTAAGAGTTGGTCACAACTAGCAGATAACCTGCAGGGACACCTTTACAGGCTGTTAGGTATTTCACTAACACCTGTGCAAGTCCTCATTAATTACAGACAAGAAGCCCAAATGTCCTCTGTAAAACCTGAAATACTGCTATGGGTGTTACCTTGGCTATGGGCACAATCCTAACCATGACTACTCAAAAGTAAGCCCTATTTAGTTCAATAGGACTTACTCTCAGGAAAGTGTGGTTAGGATCGCAGCCTATGTTATAAAATTAATTTGTGGCAAAGGCCCACAATTCAACAACAGCAAAAGCACTGAAACCATTTTTAGAAAAATAAAATCAGATATTGATGAAATTGCTCTTTAAGTCATTTCTGCCAGCATTGCATGTATGCAACAAACCAAACGTGTATACTTGTGAGCTGGGCAGAAATAACTTAAAAGGGATACATTTAAAAGAACACTATCCTGACAATCAAGAGAACTTGACTGACAACTGAACTTCAACTTATCAAGGAAGATAACTCAATTCCACATTGCTTATGGGTAAGCATTCATAATAAGTCAAAATAACAATAGATCTAGTTTGCAGAATTAATGCATTTTGCTCTGAGAACAATAAAACCCACTTATGAGTCAAGTGACAATTATAAAACACTGCTGTCCAGTTTTGTTATTTATTGCTTACAAAGTCTCCAAACTATGGGAAATCTTTGGTAAAAATAAAAATAAAATTTACACAATATCTTTACATATATTGCACAACAAGGCTCTTCAATACACAAGAAAATAGAGGAATGTTCATTATCCTCAACAAGGAAATCAACTGTACAACATTCATTGGTATACCACTAAAGCAAAATGCCTTTCATAAATGTTTAAAATATTCCATAGCTCTTACATTAACATTTACATTTCAATCTGCATTTTAAACAGAATTTTATTCAACGAATTAAATAAAAGCCAGAAACTACACAGTACTGGCATTCTACCCTACTATGTCAGCAGTTATTTTCAAGTCTTTTTCACATAAAATTCAAAAATACCCTGCAACATCTCAGTAGTCTTCTGTCAGCCCTCTATGGAAAAGAGGGAAAATGAGTTTCATGTCTATTATTAAACAGACATTTCTCTAGTAATCCACTTGTGCAGATTCAAACTTGAGCTGCTCTTAGCTGCTCTAAATGAGTTCTCAACTCAGGACACAGTTCAATTAGCAGCAATTCCAACAATACCTGAAAAAGAAGAAAAAAGAGATTACTCAGTCACTCTCAGCTTCACCTACCAGACAGAATTTTGAGGACAAAAGAATAAAAGCTGTTAAATAGCTAATGGGCATTTGCTTTGGCATGAAAAAGGCAGGGTTTAATCCCTTAAATAAAATTTTCATGCTGGCCTTAGAAACAAAGATGGGCACCACTTCCAACAGTTGGTTACAACTGGAAGGTTTCCAGTAGGGACTCATTTACCTTTACCATGCATGGACCAACCCAATACATTTCCATATTGCAGCTAGGGAGGCTGAGAGGGAGTCACTGAAAATGCAGAGTATGTAATCATAGAGGATAGTACAAACACAGGAGAAGTTCCAGGAACCAAAGTCAATGATATTAGTTCAAAGAACTGATGAAAGGAAATAATAAACTTTTAAAGTTTAAAAGTTTACTCTTAAAGTTTAAAGTTGATTACTCTTAAGTAAATTTAAAAAACCCCAAAACTCCAGCAGTTCAAGATACTGTCCTGGAAACTTACATAAAGAAGATGTTTATTGGCCTTGGTTTCTTGAAGTGCATTAAAAACTTTGATTACACCATGACGTGCATTCTGTTGTCCAACAAGACTTTGCAGAGTGTCTGAAAGAAACATTAGTTCGGTTTGGATGATACATATACCAACATCTATGAAGATATAGACATTTATATAATATGTGGAGAGAGATGCAAACTGAGACAGAGCTGCATGCACCTGAAGAACAATTTGCTCTGGATTGCAATATGAATTTCCTATGGGTTTTCACTAGGTGGTACAGTAACTACGTGCACATAATGTCTCTTACGTGCTCCTGTAGTTACTCTGGATAGTAACTAGTTATTCTGTAGTAACTGTAGTTACTCTGGATAGATACTCTGGCTAGTCGTTACCCTCTTGAAGAACCCCCATGAATTAGCATTACTCTGAATAAAACCTCAAAATCTAATCAAAACTGCAAGAGACAAATCAAAATAATTAACTGTCACATTGAAAATTAAAGGGTGTGCAAATTTCTTTTCCTAAATTTAATATGGAATTCAACCTGCTGCCATCCCTCTCCACAATACATAAATGTGGGCCAAGAAAAACAAAGAATCAAAATTGCCACAACTACCTGGCTGGGTAGTAGTTACTATTGGTCTTCCTTCACTGTCTTTGCATATGCAGGCTGGCTTTGCATTAGTCATTGGCAAAGTTTTCATTTATTACCAACAAGAGTTTACCAGTTGATGGAAGGTATGACTTATGTAAGGGAAGTAATCCAGGCAAAATAAAGTGCAATCCAATTATCTAGCTTTAAAAACAGACTGATATGGATGTAATACCCTTTTATTTCAAGATGCTTGTGAGTAGTCTAGGTATGTTCCTCTGATTCTCCCGCAATCTCATCTCATCACCTAAATGCCATCCTGCCTTTGGAAGTGACAGTTCCAGACCTTCCCCACAGGGAACATTTGATAAATGTCAAGAATACCTTTACTGGTTAAATACACACCTCTAAGCATAAGTATCAATGTCCCTGATAAGGTAAAAAAATATTTTGCTTCTGAAGAGCTTTCAACACTCGAACTTTTAAGAATGGTAGGTATGGTAAGTAATATCAAAATTCTCACTATTATCCTCCTTTCTGTATCTTGACCTTTCAAACAGGCTCACCTGGAATGTTTTCAAGTAATTTCTGCTGTGCTTTCTGTTTCGTCTCTTGACTTTGCTCTTCACTTCTGGGCTTTGTGCTGGATGCCAATTTTCCATTTGGCCAAAAAGCATCTCGGAATACATTAATGTAGTAAACAAGCATGGGCTCACTGAACATCCAGTTGACTGTGTCACGAATTTGTCTTTAAAAAGAGAGGTCAAGAAAAATTAGTTGAAATGCTGTGTCAAGCATGTTCTAAAGTTCAACTTTCTAAACCAGTATTTCTCAACATTTGTCCCCTACTATACAACTTTGCCTGGTCCACCTATTGGAAGTAGTACTGTAAGTAAATGGCAATGTCACTCATTACTTCTGGACTGGGAAGCCTGATGCAATGTGGCACATACTGGTAAGAAGATTATGGCATGTGGGAGTGCATGCTGGAGCTCTGCCCACTGAGCTGAACCCCCTGTTGTACCTTGCTCTGTTCTTATCCAGAACCCTTCTGATCCTTGGAGAGGTCACATGCAGCCTCTAAAGGCTCAGAAAACTACCCAAAACTGGAAGTTGTATTTAAAAGACTCTGGGAAGCATTCTGAGCCTGAGAGAGACTGCACAGGGTGGCATATGGCCAAAATTCAGAAAACCTCCTAGATGTCTGAGAGATTTTCAGGGAGTGATCTAGGTATTCAACATCTGTGGTTAAGGCAATCCATAGCCAAAGAAGCCCAATCTGTATGTCTAATTCAGGAAATTTACAACTTATAGTAACAATACCAGGAGAAACCACTTATTCCACAGAAACATGGCCTGGAATGAAGATGGTTCAGAATGAGATGGTGGAATGAGCTATGCTGTAAGTAGAGGGAACTGAATTTTTAATCTTCCACCATGAATAAATACAAAAAATATTCCTTACAAGGAACTATTATACCAGGGAGAGGATGAAACATTCTGTTTTTAACTTAAGAAGAACTGAATTACACACATGCACCCCGAACCATTTGTCCAATAGGATTTGTTTCTGAATTATCCTCCTCCCATCAGATCATGCTGTTTTCAACTGCTTTTACATAAAGAGCTTATTTGCAAAGTGATAGTTGCAGAAGAATTACTATAATGTACTCACTTATTTATAGTTCCTCCAAAAGTGACTTGGACTAGTGCAATTAATGTCTTCCTCACCCACTTAAACACTATAAACAAAAACAAAGAATTAGTAGAACAAGGAAGTGAAGTGATGCAGCAATCAGGATCTACTCAACTGTATCAACTGGGTGGATGTCACAGTTTATCTACTGCCAGAAATGGTCATGTGACTATGTCAGGTCAGTTGCAATAATATAATGTAGATTATTAGACAGTTCGACAATGGCAAATTCTCATGCAGAAATACTGTCCCAGTACTATGCAGCTTTGTAAATGTAAAGTAACTACATTTATATCCCATCTTTGTATCAACATGGAACCAACATGGTATATACAAAGGACCATACATCATAAGCAGAAGACAAAGCCCCCTCCCCCTGAAATGTAGGACACCCAAGAAAAACGTATGACATTTAAGAAGCTAAAACACACACACTGTGTGTATAAAACTATATACCGGTATATTTCATGTGGTTAATTTAAACACTATATTTGTTAAATTTAAAACAATTATACATAAAACAATTATACATATACAAACAATTTTGTATATACATTATACAAAACAATTATGTACAATTATTTATGTACAATTATACATAATTTATGAATTACAAGCAGGCTCCATGCTGCCTGCTCACAAAGTAAAGGACAATGAAGAATTTTTCCAGGAAGCAAGGCTGAAAAAGAGGACATATGGTCACCCTGAATATACAGGTTTCCTCACTTTGTCACCCATCCAAACACTGAACAGACTCAAATCTGCTTTGTTATAGCAAGGCATCATGTACCCTTAGCTCAAGGTTCGAGACTAGTCACTACAGCTTAAGTTAAAGTCAAATTCACATGTAAAAAGAAAAATAATTAAACAATATAATCCTTAGAATTCATTGGTCCTATACATGTCATTCAACTGATGCAGTAAAATATCCATTGCAAAGAATTGTGTTACTATTCCTTTTTTATATCCTTCAGAAAATACTTCTTTATGTCAGGTATTCTATTCCAACACATTGGGTCATTCATTATCATACAATGACAATATCTCGACAGCAAGTCTTAAAATAAGTAACAGCCTGCATTGTCCAATATAATTTTCAGTCTCCACAAATAGTCAGAATCAGTCCCAGACTCAGAAAGGCAAGTTAGGGCAATTGCTAGAGACTGAAACTGAAAGGCCACATGGAATTCAAAAGACAGGATACTCTTGGCTCTCTCATGTGGGTGGTGAATAGTGCTTGGCAGCCCACATACCTAATTGCAAGCATATAAATGATACATGCAAATAAATGCATTAACATATTGGTTGTCCCATCCATATATCTTATGTATCCAGATATCTTATATACGTATCTATATATCTAATGTGTGCTGTCTCTCATTCCCGCTGCATAATGAGACGCCATGTTCTGTGAGATATTTTCCTCAACATAGCAAGGGTTATTGTTACAAATGTGCAGTAACAACTGCCTTCAACTCATCATTAGAATTACCGTATAATGTTTAAATACAATGCATAATTGAATACAACATAATATGGATGGGTAGGGCTACCCTGTATAATGAATTGCATGTGGCTGGTTCACATAGATAGGCCCTTTAGTAATGGCCCATACTGGGGATAAAGTTGTCTTCAAAAAGAAATACTTTTTGACTTTTTAATATGAAAAAGGATTGAAAATGGTGTACTGCCATATATAGGAGTGCACTGAAAAACGAAGTAATGGCTTACTTCCTCGCAGTTCAAAAATCTCTCCTATCAGCATGAAGCAAGGCTCGGCAAGGGCGTCCCGTTTCCCATCCACATCATCCCCATAGTCAGACAAATCATCGTCATCTTCAGCCTCCTCCTGAACAGTAAGAGGATGCATCTCTGGTTAAATAAATTATGGCTGCAGTGGTTGCTCTTCCTTAAAGGTAGCAAACCAGGCTTCTATGAATTGGCAAACTGATTGCCTGTTTGGCAACAGCAGTAATAACGTAAATTCTAATGATTCTCCCTTTCCTTCCCCAAATATTCTGCTTTAGTCTACATTCCAGAGTAACTACAGGATCTTTTACACCGACGTAGTTATGGTGCCACCCATGGGAAACCTATGGGAAATGCATGGAGCAATCCAGAGTAACTACCTCTTATGTCTTCCTGTAGTTACTCTGGATTGTCTATCAGCAAATAGGACTGCATTGAAACAAGTATCCACAGCTGTGCGGTATATAAAACAAGACAAATACACTGGCATTTGATGATGACCATATACAGTAGGTGCTAAGCTTCAAGGCCAAGGCAAGATCAGTATTTTGGCCTCTTTAATACATACATTGCTCAGCGTTTATACATTTACAACACATCTCACTATTTTGAGATCCCTGACATTTATTTCCTTTCCTATCTCTTCATGGAGTACCAAGTGCTCCACGGTATGTCGTTTGGGAACAGCTGCCCTAAGGCAACAAAGGATAAACATGGACACACAGAGTTCATCAGCAAAATCATTACAACTGGCAGAGAGCTTTAACTATCTTACTACTGATTCAAACACTAAAATAAAATAACATACAGGCACTTCTTAATTACTTTGTGTAGGCAGCAAATCATACCTCACCACTTACCTCCTGATGAGAAAAGAAATCACCAGGTAGTCTCTCCAAGAAAGAAGAAAATGAGAAAGAAGACTTCTTTCCCTGTATATCGATTACCTTGAGATGTCCAGGAAAAGGGCTTAAAAAGGCATAAAGTGCTTCACTCTGACAGAGCCTTTCGTCAGAAAGCAATTTCTATGGGGGGAAAGACAGGCAATTTCAAGACCCAGCAACTATATAAGGTTTTTAAAAGAAATTCAGGAAGCTGCTACAAACAATTGGTGGAACCAATTAAGGCTTTGCATGAGGCAGAGCAAGCCAAGCGTTAATCAGAACTACACATGCCTATCTGTTTTAAGACACTTCTGAAAGTCAGTAGGGCTTTCTGAAACCAAAATATCTTCTAGTGCTTCTTAATAACAGTGCTGGCAAATGTGTTAATTGAAAGCTTGCACATTTCACAGTACTGACCAGGAACCATAATTATATAATTAACACTACTGTTATGTGTAGAAGGTAGGCATCCCTAACAAAGGCTCTACCTTTCATTTTATATCTTTATATAGACTTATTTTAGAAGTCCTGGCTGTGTGGTCAACAGCCATCTAAACACCTCCTGATGTCTTCACTTAATATTAAATGCAGCACAAGTTATTATGCATGCTATCAGTTCCTTTCTCTATGCATATGGACAGTTTGGGGGACTTAAAGGGAGACTCATTTTCAAATAAGAGTGCAGCCTTGCTAATGGAATAAAAAGAAAACTTTAAAACCTATTGTATTTACCTTTTAAGGGAAATCTTTTAAAGTTTGTTTATATTTAGCAACTAAAATCATAGCATCTTTTCTAGTTACTGTTGGCAGTACCTCTGTGAGCTCCTTGGAACAGAACTGTCTTTTCACTATTTTACACAAGCCACACTGTAAAGTTTTCTTGCTGAAATGCCTTATAAATATTCTTAATAATTCTGATTAAACCCTTGAGGTTAATTTCTGTTACAATCTACAGCTTGCTTGAAGAAAAGTGATTGAAACTGTTCCCTTATGCCTTTCATGATTCTTATGAAGACTCACATTTTTTTCCCCCTCTTTACTTAAGAGCCAATATACCCCCAGGGGAAAATCGAACAACAATTGATTGAGATTCCAATCCAATGCATGCCTATTAAGAAGTAATCAATGGGTTTTACTCCCAGAAAAGTGTAGATAGGATTGCAGCCTCTTACCTGCAATGGAACCCACTTATGGCAGAGGAAAGAGAAATTGAACTAACTCTGCTTGTCCCCAGAAAGATAGATGCCAAAATCGTTAAGAGGATTTTATTAGAGGGCACATACATACAGTATGGGGGATTCACTATCATACCTTTGACTACATCTCTAAGCTTGACAAATATGCAGCAACTTCCTCAAGTATAACCTTGAAATTTTATTGGTATGCACAGTTGAGGAAGTACCACTGAACACCATGGGATTTACATCCAAGAAAATACATACTGGATCAAGCTGCTGGCTAAAATGGTTGGATGATCTAAAAAAACTCAGTGATCTAAACAAACAGCCAACTGTTTTTAGTTACCAAAATTTTAAACAGCTCAGATTTCTTACCTGTAAAAAGGTATTCAACTGGTTCTTAGATTTCTCCAAGAATTTCTGGTCTACAGATTTAAAGGGCAGCTTGCTGAGTGAAGGCAACTGAGCTTTCTTTAATGATGGGAAGCACTGGGTGGCAGAAAAATGCATCTCAATTAACTCCGTTATTTTTGAACACTAAATTGCAGAAAAGCAACAAGTAAAAGGGTTTTCATTGCTTCCAGAATCAACTAACTAAAATGGGTATCTGCAATGGGATAAGTGCAGTTCATGAAAACTATTTTTAAAAACCAGCTGATTAGGTATATAATGAAGCAAGCCAAGAGTTGTCAACAAGTCTTCATGCAGAATAAGAAAGACAACCAAACAATACAAAAAAGACCACTGAAAGCTTATTTTATGGAAATGAAAAATTCTGGCTGAATGGAATCTTAAAACACACTCACCTTTTTGGGTTGGCTTAAAATACAACAGATTCTCTACTATTGCTTACATACTCTGGCTATCACTATAGATACTCTGTATACTGTGCCTTTCACCTAAACTCCATATGACAGTAAAAAAAAATTTGTGTCTCAAAGCTGTTTCCAAATGTTGTGGGAGTATTGTATGCAATGCTTCAGCCATGGCCAAGCACCAGCACTGTGAAGTTCTTAATGATGAGTTCCACCAACTTTATTATTGTGATTGTCAACAAAGCATTTGGGTTCCTGCACCAATATATGGAGAACAGAGTGTCCCTGAGAATACAGGCATCAGTCATCCCAAAAAGAATACTTAAGAGTTTGAAGAGACAGAAGACCAACTCCCATAAAGTTTATCTGTACCTCGCTGAGTTTCCGATGCAGGCTTTGAAACTCACTGAGCTTTCGGTGAACTATCCATTCCTTTGCTTGAGCACCACCAATCTCTTGTAAATTCACCATGACAGAATAACAGGGCACTTGTTCACCATTTTCTTCTATGACCTAGGTGCACAGAAAATTATTTTATGTAACATATATGCCAATAAAGGTTCTTGGAAATTGAAAATTGTATGTAACAGACATTTCTCGAAACTTCTAAGGGTCATATACCAATCTGACATGAGAGGCCCAGGGGCACACTTGCATTACTGCACATTATTGATTTTGCAAACTTCATCTTCCACCTGGAAAATGTCTAATATATTAATACCTTGTACATATAAAAATAGTATTTGATTCACACAGCACGGGCAATGACAGGTCTTTTACCAAACATATTTAAAAAGCCAGTACCTCACTAGTATTTATGAAGGCTTTCCACATGCCAAAATTTTCACACCACCAATCTGTTCTTTCAATGTGCAGCTGAAGGTCATTGTGTTCTCTCTCCATCACAGTGATTTCATCTTTCAATTTAGAAACAATCTGCCAAGAGAGGAAAAAAATACAACATAATTTCTTTCAGAAGCCTTTGTAAATATTAAACTGGTCATTCTGGCACATATATTTTAGGGAATGTTGGGAGGGACACTAAAAATTTAAGACGTTAAGAGAAGGAAAATGGTCCTCTATGAAAAAATGGAATTTAGTTAAAGTCCTCATACTCAATTCCCCTATGAAAGTCTCATCTGAATTGGAAATCGTATTTCTTAAAGGTCACATAATTCAGGAATGAAAACTAAATTAGCCCTTGCAACAATAAATTACATACAAGTTCATACAAGAAGAATGTGGACAGACTGTTATAGAAAATTTAAGATTGTTGTGAGGTTTTATTGTTAAGTTTTATTTTTTAGCTATTTGTAACAATTTCAGATATTTTCGAGCAATACTTGTATTAGCCTTAAAACAAACTCTGGACTGGAGAGTCAACCAACTGTTAAAAGCTGAAAGAACGCTCAACTGCTTATAGACAGATGACTACGCGGCAAACAAATTAGAACATGTAAGTCTGAATCCTGAAAATAATTATCACCTTAAACATTACATTTTTAAAGAATATTTAAAATATTTCACATGTACTTGCAAAATATTTCTCATGTGCTTAACACTACAAAATGTGCAAGAGGCAAACATACATTTTCAGACATATGAACCTTGGAGCAAAGATTGGTCACAACTCCTTACCCTATTATTGTAAACACAGAAGAGTCCCACGGGATCAGGCCAAGAGCTCATTTAGTTCAACTTCCTTTATGCCAGAGTGACCCAACCAGGTGCCTCAGGGGCACACAATTCAACAAAGAGACCTGAAGCCTGGTGCCACTCCCTTGCAGCTGGCTTTCCCAGGTAGTATAAATGAGAGGTTTCGCATATTCACAAGACATCTGAAAATTCAGATGGGTGAAGCATTATAGACCTCCCAAGAGAGGAAATTTCAAAGTGCCTTCACAATGCATTTTGGAAGATGATCAGCAGGCAAAAAGCTCAATGGAGAGAGTCACTTTTCAATTTATTTTTGAAATGAAAAGTCCCTTGAGCAGAACTCAATGATATAAACTCAGTCTTTTGGCAGCAGAAAACAGAAGCCACCTACCTTTTTGTCAGGCTTTGGTGAACTGCAGAGTGAATTCAGAGCTTGCTTTTTATATTCTAGCTTGTCATTTAATTGGCGTAGCTTATTTACAGCATAACTGGCCTGCTCAGTAATTCCTGAGCTTCCTTCATCACAAACTTGGTTCTAGAAGAGATGGGATTGGTTATTAGCAGTACTCTTGGTTAATGTGTATCAGAGTTACTAAACACTGCTTGGCTTATTATACACTAAGTAAAGGTAACAAGCCAGTACAGTGTCATAGTAAAACTTGGAAGACTTGGGTTCATATCCAAGTCTACATCCAAGATTGTAGGCCACCCAATTGCTGCTTATTTTTAAACCTGTTCTAGTTAGCATTTCACAGACTTTGTGCTGCTTTTGGTCTCGGCACTTTGAGTTACTTCTAAAAGGTCTTTTTCTTGCACTTTTTATTGTTTTTCTTTAATTTATACAGTGGTACCTTGGTTTACAAGTGTTTGGATTAAGAGCAAAATTTTCTCAGAAATTGTGACTTGGTTTAAGACAATTTCTGAGGAAGTTTGGAACAGGCTTCCATGGACAGGGAACTCATGGGCAGGGGATGGATGGACTGGAAGGGTAGCTTGGGCTGGGGTGGGGCCCTGGGAAAAATTTGGAACAGACATCCTTGCCCAGGGAACTCATGGGGGCATCTATGGAGTGGTCTATGGAGCAGCTGATTGTGGGGGGGCAGGCAGCCCCTTTGAGAACATGGTGGGGGACACACAGCTTTGGCTGTGCAGTGAGAGTGTCCCCGCCTCGTGCCCCAGAAGACCTGGCTCAGAGAGAATACCATCAGGCACCCTGCCAGTACCTGGCCAAATATCCCTCCCCTTGTTAAGAGAAAATATTTCTATACCCAGCATTGGTCCGTGGAACTCCCTGCCACAGGATGTGGTAATGGCATCTAGCCTTAATGCCTTTAAGAAGGGCTTGGATAAATTCCTAGGGGAAAGAGCTATCACAGGCTACAAGCCATGAGGGATGTGTGTAGATGTGGACAGTCTCAAAATGCCAGATGGAAGGGAGAACACCTGGATGCAGGTGCATATGTGCTCCCTAAGGCATCTGGAAGGCTGTTGTGTGATACAGGAAGCTGGACTAGATGGGTCTTTGGCCTGATTGAGGGGAGGCTCTTATATTCTTATCTGGGGAGGAGTAGCCTGATCCAGGTGTGTGTGTGTGTGTGTGGGATCTGTGTGTGGGGGTGTGGAAGGTGGGTCTTATCAATATTACAATGCTGCTCTTCATCAGCAGCATGAGAATGTTAAAGTTGCCACAAAAAGGCAAAGATTCAATTCAGCCAATGGATAGCAGTGACTCTATCAGTGAAAGTCATCCTACAAAATAAATCTCCTCTCCTGTCTCCCTCACACCAGCCATGAAGGTTTTCAAAGATACAGTACAGTTCAGTACTGAACAATATTTTATTTATTACAGTGTTTTGTATTATATTACTGTTTTGTAATCATTTTATATATAAGAAATATTTTATATAAATATTTCTGGACTGTGGAACCAATCCTTTATAATAAAGAACCAGTCCTAATTTCCTATGGGAAAATCCCATAGGAAATCCGCTTTGGATTACAAGCATGCTTCTGGAACAAATTGTGCTTGTAAACCAAGGCACCAGTATAGTTTGTTTCTTTAGAGACAGAAGGTTGGGACATCAATATTTTAAATACAAATGCCTCCTCACCCATGTAGCACCCTTCCGCACTTTGGGCCAGTCAGTATTCTCTCAGCTGATACAATTTTGAAAACAGAATCTGGACAACTGGTATATATTACTGATATACTGAAGCAATGTATATGTAGTGATGATTTCTAGGTTTTGAAGCATAAGTGGAGCAAATTCCATTATATATATATATATATTGCATAGGAGGCTATAAATAAAGAAATGTATTCCAAACGACATCAAGGATTAATTTACCAATCCTAATTACAGTATTAATTCACATAACTTTGCTTAGCACCCATTCATTACCTGTTCATTCTCATTTGCTTTCTGCAGCTGACAGTTATTCTAGTCAATAGAAGCAAAGAATTATGGAAAGTGCACAATCTGTGCCAATTTTATGCCTTAAGCTTATTCATGCCTTTTACTTCACACAGTGCTCAATTTTTAGGAATAAATTTCCCATGTTATGAGAGGTATTACTGTAGCTGGAGATAAACAAATTAATGGTTTTAAATACTACATTAAAACATACAGTCCTCCAGAGATTCATTTGCAAGGTTAATCAGTCCCTTTTTGACAATACAGGTGCCCATCATTATACACTACCATTCCGTTCTGGAACCTTCTGTGGATAAAAAAAATCAATGGATAAAAAAAAGAAAAATAGATTGAAAGTTTCCCTTCCAGGTTTCTTGCGCCTCCATTGCACCTAATGGAATAAAGTAGTGCCTTAATATCTGGGTTTAGTTCTAGAACTGAGGAATGGAATGACAAAAGTAGAAAAGCAGTTTATATAACTGTGGTTAGCAGTTTCCATTCATGTTGAGTCAAATATGGGTGGATGTCAAATTATAATTTATTAATAGAATGTACAATCATAAGGCAAAGACACAGATCCCATCTATATGCTATACAGAGTGAGTTGGAATACTGCTACTCGTTTGCTACTGGCTGCAGCTGGAAAGTCATGTTTGAATCCTTTCCTATGTAAGAAATATCCGGAATACATAAAACCAGCAAACTAAGATGACATCTGTGTTAAAACTTTCTTCAATAGCCTTTTACTACATTTACTACAATAGTCTTTAATAGCCTTTTGCTACATTTAGTGAGGGACAGATTTTTTGCACAGTGAAACAGACCTAAAAAAAGATCCCAACTGAAATGGAACAGTCCAAAATTCTGCCAGCTGACTCTGGACAAAATGTAGATTGCATACTAGACAGCTTTTAAGTGGACTAGAGACAAATTCATGGGAAACAAAAGTAATAATGGCTACTTTCCAGAATAGATAATTTCTGTGCAGAAGGTCCTTGGCTCACAACGCTTGAGTTAGAAACATCTGACTTATGAAAGGACTTATTTGGATCATTTACAAAGTGCTGCTGGGAAGACTGCTAACAGGGAAAGCAGCTTCAAGATAACTGGAGTAGCTCAGGAATTGAAAATAGCAACCCCTTGCTGTGGAAATGAGGAAAAACAGTATTGGGCAACATTGAAAATCTGGGAATTCCTTGATGTAAGAGAGGAAAGAGGATGAAAGAAGCAGCAAGCATGACCTAAGACTGAACACACAGAGAGCTGAGATTTTTCAAGGCACAGGAGAGTGTAAATACTTGCCAGCCACTAAATGGAAAAGGGATATTGGATTAGAAGGACTTTTGCTTTTGATTTATTAAGGTTAATTTTATGTTAATGTATTTTGAGAGAATACTACCAAATGCACTTGCTCTTCACCCAGATTATTCTCCTTGATACAGCAAAACTGTAAGCATGACTCACCGCTTCATCTTTGCAATCAGTTGCTATCTGGACCGTGCTCTTCTCTTCTTCTTTCTTGATCAACCTCTCGTATAAATCACTGACAATGAAGGAGGGGTAATATCTGTCCTTCAGCGTTTCATAGATATCAGTCTGAATTTTGTAAAAGACTTCAATGCCTTTGTTACCCACAAGGCTCTGCTGTATCTCTTTGTACAGTGACTTTTCCACAGGAATTTCTCTGCTCTCTACAAAGAAATCCTGATAGATTTGACTTACCATTTGAGGTATTTCAGCCTAAGCAGCAAGAAAAAAGGGAAAAATAAAACATGCAGCCTACAGTTGTATGGGAAGACAATAAAAAAGAAACTGGTCATTTATCCTGATTGATTAAACTAGTGTAACTGTTAACATAAAACACTAATATTAACTTAGATCATATAAACAATCAACTAACCACAGTTAAAATGTATGTAAAAAAAGTAATGTAAAAAATGTGAAGTTACTCCCTATTTTCAGAATTATGCACATTTCTATATATGATATATTTTCCAGCAAAACCAGCTGACTTACCTGCTGTTGCCACCAATTACGAGTAAGAAATACATTTTTTATTCCTCGCACCTGGTATTTTTTGGCTCATTAGTATTTATCATTGTTTATTTTTTCTACAATTTATTCAAATACAATTTTCTAAAAAATTGTCTAAAAAAATATACTAGCTGAATGTACTTGTTGCAGGAGTTAAATTTCAAGAATATTTGTGAATCCTGGGCTCAATTGAGCCCTACCACATTCAGGTCACAACAATGTCTTTTAGTATTTTATATACTGCCAACTTCAAGACATGCATAAAAGAAAAAAAGGAATCTGAAAACAAGGAATTTTAATGTAACACCTCATCACACAAAAGATTAATTTCCAATCACAGGGTCTGGGATACTTTTTGTACTCATACCTTGTTAGCATTCTTCAAATATTCAACTGATTCCCAAAATGTGATCAGAGCCCTTTTATCCATTCTTTCCATGTATATTCGAAAGTGTTCTCTGTAGGATGGATTACACAAAATATCCTCAAACTGAAGAATCTAGGGGAGAAGAAATGAACTATGGTAGATTGGGCAACTGTTTAAACCCTGTTCCAATTATTAAAATACATGTTATTCAACAAGTTTGGAAGGCATGCTTGTTGACAATTTGGCTTATAAAAAGGATGACGAACAGAGAACTAATCAAAGACTTTTTAACAATGCTCCATCGTTGTAGAAATGAACTCTGCAATCCAAAAAGTGTGCCTTTCAGAACTTTCCAGGAGGTAACTACTAATTCTCATTGCCACATTTCTAGTCTTTAGCCCTTATCCTGACAGCCACAAAGTTGCAGCAGAGGACTGTCTTCTGCAGCAACTAAGAATGCCACAGAGATTTATAGACCAACTAGTTTATCATTACTAACTTCATTCATAGATGCTACTTTATATATATCTGTATCGGCTCTGCCTTTCCACTGGACTAATTCAGTGGCGTAGAGAGGGGGGATTTGCTGCTTGGGTAACAGCCTATCCTCCATAACAATCTAACACAGGCTTTCATGCTTCGCATGCAGCGTATGTAGCACCCAGCACGATACCATAGTCTTTCAAGACTGATGGAGGCCTGCTGCTTTTTTGTGTGCATGGTAATTTACAAAGTGAAGAGTCTGCCCCGAGTAGCTCAAAAATACACACTATTACATGCTAGATAAAAATTTTTTTACAATCCAGTCTCTAGTTTTACTGCATATCCATACATCTCTTTGTTGTCTTTGACAATTTTAGAAATGAACTGCAGGTGCAGAGGAAAAAAAGGCAAAGTCTTCCTAAACCTGATTTGAAAGCGTACAGCCTAGTATGCATATCTTGTGAAACATCCAGGTGTCACTCATTTAAAACAGGACTAAATTCAGCTACTATATATTTCACCTACTACTTAAATAGTTCAATCCTAATTAGATGCTTCTAAATCCCTTAAACCAAGGGCACATTAAAATGTGCAAAAAAAGGTCAGAAAGACCCTTTCACTGAACTCCCTCATTAGCTCCAACAGAAAGGCAGACCATCTACTTGCTCTTATGGTTTCCTAAAGAAAATTATTAGCAATATAATAATCATGGTAAGGGATTTCATATCTTGTTTTTCATACTGGTTTTCATCCCTTGGCTTAAGCATTGCAATCCTAATCACATTTACTCAAAAAGAAGTTTCATTCATCTCAGTAAAACTTGCTTCCAAATAAGTATTTATAATTGCTGCTTTAATTTTTTTAGCCATCTGGAAAAAGTAGGCCTTTGAGAGTATTTTGTATGGTCCTTGAGTATTTTGTATGGACCTTCTGAAATGTTCAGAAGACCACCTTGCATACTACAATGCCCTGCATAAAATAGAGCTGGAGGCTGTGCAGGAGGCTATACAGGGACACGTGCAAAAAATCCTGTCACATGAGTGTCTACCAACTAATGTACAGCAAGCAGATCTAATTATAGATTGTATCTGCAGATACAGCAGCCCTTTAAGCTTTTTAAAGTCAAGTAGCTTCAAAGTCAGGGATGAAAACTCAACAGGTGCCTTTAGCTCACACCAAGGAGCTGGAGAATTACTTGAACACTGCATCTAATCTTCCTGCTCACTGAGCTTGACTGGAATCAGTGAGATAATGGGCACAATCCAGAGCAACTACGGGGAGTCCTTGCTCCGGTGTAAGAACAATTTGCTCTGGATTGCAATATGTATTTCCCATAGGTTTTCATTAGGTGGTACAGTAACTATGGGCACACATAATGTCTCTTACGTGCTCCCGTAGTTGCTCTGGATTGTAGGGTTAGTCCAAAACAGGACGTGCACAGGATAGCAGCATCATGTGCATGATCACAGCTTTCGTACTACTTGTGGAACTGCTATACCAAAAGCATTTTGCTAACATCAACTGTATTGCTTTTTTAGTACTAGCAACATCTACAAAAGTCAAAAGATTTATATATTCCAACACTATAAATGTGATATGCTGTCTAAGCAACTGAAGATAACTTTGGTTGTCACCGCTACCACCCCAGGAAAGAAATAGTGGCAAAAACAAGCAACAAACTGGCTTTACCAATTCCCAAAGGTCAGCCAAAACCCACTATATAATTGTGGACCCTTGCCACCATGAGTTGGCAAGGTCCTCCAGAAGTTAAGAGAAAACATTGCTTAAGTGACAAGATATGAAAATTTTTGAAAATTCAAAGCTGTGGAAAAAATAATTTTTTATTTCCAGAAAAAACAAAAGTTTGAGAAAAATTAAAATACTGTATTGAGAATGCAACATGGACAGCCTAAACCTAATGGGACTTCCCATCCTGCGCTACAGCCACCGGTCTCCTTGAGGTAAGACAGGGGTTTCCAGTCTTTGGCTCTGGGGCCGAATGCATACCTCGGCAAGCCTTAATGTGACCTTTGGCAAGACCCCTCCATCAGGCTGCAGGCTTGCCTTGTAATCTATATATATATAAAAGAGAAAAGTCACTGACTGACTGACTGACTGACTGATCATCGCCCTGCCAAAACTGGTGGGCCTAGAAGTGTGAAATTTGGGATGGGCGTTCCTTCCATGAGGAAGGGGTGCACTAAGAACCGGTTTTCAGAAATTCCAACGGGAAGGGGGTGAAAAGGGGCGCAACACGTTTTCCTCCCTATACTTTGCATTGAAAATTGCTGACTCAGCAACATTCCGCCCCAACTGCTGGGCCTGAAGCATGGAATTCTGGGAGTTCAGTCACCTGAACACCCACCAAGAACCATCTGGAGAAATTTAACCCTTCAGGGGCTGAAAAGGGGGCAACGTGTTTTTGTCCTATACTTAACATGGGAGACTGAATAACATCCAGCCAATTTGGTGCTCAGACCCTGGTGCACTGGGGGATGTTGTTTGGAGGAAGAGGTTGTGCTGGCAAGGATGCTGCGCATGAGGGAAAATTGCGCACGGGGAGAAAATTGCGCACGGGGAGAAAGTTGCGCACGGGGAGAAAGTTGCGCATCGGCGGATGATGTGCATGGGGGGAAGTTGCGCATGGGGGGAAGTTGCACATCGGCGGATGATGTGCATGGGAGGAAGTTGCACATGGGGGGAAGTTGCACATGGGGGGAAGTTGTGCATTGGGGGTTGATGCGCATGGAGGAAAGTTGCGCATGGGGGGAAGTTGCGCATGAGGAAAATTGCACACTGGCGGATGATGCGCATGGGGGAAGTTGCGCTTTGGGGGTCGATGCACATTGAGGGTCGATGCACATTGAGGGTCGATGCACACGGGGGGATGATGTGCACGGGGGGAAA
The DNA here is from genome assembly GCA_030015325.1 of Cryptoblepharus egeriae. Taxonomy (NCBI): domain Eukaryota; kingdom Metazoa; phylum Chordata; class Lepidosauria; order Squamata; family Scincidae; genus Cryptoblepharus; species Cryptoblepharus egeriae. Next base: position 52,391,979 of record JAREYC010000007.1, on the reverse strand, counting down.
GTTGCGCACAGGGGGAAAGTTGCGCACGGGGGGAAAGTTGCGCACGGGGGGAAAGTTGCGCACGGGGGGAAAGTTGCGCACGGGGGGAAAGTTGCGCACGGGGGGAAAGTTGCGCACGGGCGGATGATGCACATGGAGGAACATTGCGCACAGGGGAAAGTTGCGCATGGGGGTCGATGCGCATGGGGGAAAGTTGCGCACGGGGGGAAAGTTGCGCACGGGCGGATGATGCACATGGAGGAACATTGCGCACAGGGGAAAGTTGCGCATGGGGGTCGATGCGCATGGGGGAAAGTTGCGCATGGGGGAAAGTTGCGCATGGGGGAAAGTTGCGCATGAGGTTTGATGCATATGGGGGAAGTTGCGCATGGGGGTTGATGCATATGGGGGAAGTTGTGCATGGGGGTTGATGTTCATGGGTGAAGTTGTGCATGGGGGGTTGATGTGTATGGGGGAAGTTGCGCATGGGGGGTTGTTACGCCTGGGGGAAAGTTATCCATGGGGGGTTGATGCATATCGGGGGATGGCATACAGGGGAATTTTACTCCCGCAACACGGGTATGCCTTTCGCTAGTATCTGTGATACAATCTTATAGCACACTTATGTAAATTTATCCAAATTTGAAATGTAAATCATTTTTTCTGGCCCCTGACAGTGTCAGAGAGATGATGTGGCCCTCCTGCCAAAAGGTTTGGACACCCCTGAGGTAAAATAACACTTTTTTCTATTTTATCAGGCTCAGCAGCCTCTGTAGGTACTGTATATCTGAACCCCATGTAGGGCTTTCAGGCCTAGGACAGGAGATAGGATTTGGCAGCAACCTCTAACACCATGTACTCCCTTCTGGACCTGAACCACTCTCCCATTCCCAGAAAGGGTGTTTCACCCCCTCTCTGCCTTGCCTTGCCACAGAATGCCCCTGTGGTGCTCAGTCAAAGAAAGCCAAATACCTGCCACCAATGGCAATGGAGCCCCAGAACCTGCCCTCATTTTGGCTACCGCAAAGTGCCCTACGGTACTTTAGTAATGGCTGTCTCCCAAGAAACCAGCACTGTCCTCAGGTTGAATCAGGTCCTTGGTCTTTTATTGCATACTAGCGAAAACATGCCCGTGTTGCATCAACCTTCATGCGCAACATCCCCCCATGTGCATTTTTCCACCATGCACAACATCCCCCATGTGCCTCATCTCCCCATGCAAATCAACCGCCATGTGCAACATCCCCCCATTCACATCACCCCCAATGCGCAGCATCCTCCCCAGTGCAACTCCTCCCTCCAAACAACATCCCCCCACTGCACCAGGGACCAAGCGCCAAAATGACTGGATGTTTGTCAGTCTTCCATGTTAAGTATAGGACAAAAACACATTGCACCCCTTTTCAGCCCCTTAAGGGTTAAATTTCTTAACATCACTTCTTGGTGGGTATTGATGTCACAGAAGGAAGACCCTCCCCGAATTTCATGATTCTAGGTCTGGGGGTTGGGGCAGAGCATCCTTCAGTCACTGATTCCTCAATGCAAAGTATAGGAAGGAAAAAGCATTGCGCCCCATTTCACCCCCTTCTGTTTGAAATTTCCAAAAACCGGTTCTTAGTGACTCCCTCCGTCACAGAAGGAACACCCTTTCCAAATTTCACGTTTCTAGGCCCAGCTGTTTTGGCTGGGTGTTGATGAGTGAGTCAGTGACTTTTCTCTTTTATATAGACAGAAGAAGATAGAAGATAGATAAAACAACTATATACATCTTAGTACATGATACTGGTTTTGAAAGGGGAAAATAAACATAGCTTTGAAAAGTATACATCTCTTGGTTTTAGTCAAATGGCTTACAAATATTCCCAAATATTAGATATGGGAAGGCAGCTGCTAAAGCCACAGATACATGAAATTCTTATTTTTTTGCCAGTTCTAAGAGGAAAAAAATAAAAATTAAAATGGAAGCAAATATACTAAGAAAAACCAAGCATTTGTAATCCTGACTTAAACACTGATGAGTACCATACCAATTAATGGCGCAATCCAGAGTAACTACGTGGAGTCTTTGCTCCGGTGTAAGAATAATTTGCTCTGGATTGCAATATGAATTTCCCATAGGTTTTCACTAGGTAGTGCAGTAACTACGGGTACACGTAATGTCTCTTACGTGCTCCCATAGTTACTCTGGATTGTAGGGTTAGTTTCAAAAGGTGTTAGGTGCTTCCCAGCACACAACAACTTGCAAGATGAATGCAACAACTTGCAAGATGAAACAGAAAAAGCTTTAGCTTTCCTGCTAAACATACTTTGCACTAGTCCCACCATCACAATCCAGACTTGTATTAGCCACAGTTTAGTGGCCAGGATACAGTACGTGAAGGAAAACCCACACCTCCCCACAACCACCCACCTACCAGTGATTTCTTAAATGAGGTCACTGGCCGATATCTTAAAAGACTATTGAGTAATTTTATAATCCTCTCAAATCCTAGAGGACATAGCCATCTCACTGAATTGCTCTACACAATTAAAGTGTTTGCAGTGTGTCACAGAGAATGTATTTCACAAAAGTCCGTCCAAAAGACAAGACTGAAGTGTTGAAAATAAGGAAGCAATCTTGGTAAATCTAACTGTTCCTTGCACTTAAAATTTACAAGCTCACACAGAGACTTGTCTAATACAGTCATTTTCAACCAGTGTACCATGAATTGTCTGCAGGTATGCCATGGGAGCTTGAGGGCAGATCATCTATTAGAAGTGCCATTGGGGAATGGGAGCACCAGACCTACAGTGTAGTGTGATAGTCCAAAAATAAAAACAACACTGAAGGTGTACCTTGACAATTTTAGTGCCTTCTCATGTATTATGTGATGAAAAGGTTGAAAATCAATTTAAAAGGATCCTTACCATTTTTCTGTTATTTCACCTGAAAGTATGTATTGCAAAGTACAGAAATAACTTCTCCGATTATGAATGCCAAAAGAAATGCTTTTAGATCAGCATAGCCATTTTAATCAGTACACATGACATTTAAATATACATGAGTGATTGCAAATGAAAAGATTTCTCAGCACAGCAGCAACTTTTCCTGTACTCTTCAATGAGGGAGGGGGGAAACGTTTAGCACACTTTCCCCAAGAGCAATCAATTAATTGTAGCAACCAATGAACTGTGCCTTTTAGGCAAATGTGAGTTTGTGGACATAATTTAAAATATTTGCCATTTTTCAGCTATATAGTATTAAAAGGAACATGCAATCATGAAAGTAATAATCTTTAAAAATACAAACAGCTACACTACGATCTAGCAGTAAAACAAATGAATACATTCCAGGAGTTACTGGTGGGCAAATAATGTTTTCCTCCCAGTACTTATTACATTAATCTTATTCCTCCAGGCTGATCAAGGTGAAGCTTAGAAGATTACAGCGAATGCTGCACTGTGAGCAGAAAAGTCTTGGAGTCCCTTCTGAAGTTACTGATCTTCTTTAGAATACACATGAGATCTATACTACAGGCATGTTGAACCATGAGAATTATGAACTTTTAGCACACACCTCTCACAGTGAAACATACAAACCAAGCAAGAAGCACATGGAGACATAAGTTGTTTACAGATAATCGGGGATTAATATAATGTCCATCAGCCAGCACAGGCTCCAACAGTATCTAATGGGTCAGACGCTCTTTGGAGAATAGAGGCTCCCTGTATGCTGAGTTGGGGATTTCAGAGGACCATAAACGGCCCCTGGCTGGGTTTTGCCAGCCCTGCTCTAGAGCATTGATTTTCAGCCTTTTTCATTGCATGACATACTGACAATATGCTAAAGTTGTCAAGGCATATCATCAGTTTTTGGACTGACAAGGCACTCCGCTCTGCTGATGGGGGCTTACATCCCCCAACAGCCCTAACAAGTGACCAAACTCCCTTGGTCACCATAGCACACCCTTGTGACCATAGCACACCCTTGGATCACTTGTGGCACACAAATGTTTCATAGCACACTGGTTGAAAATACCTACTCTAGGTCCTCTAAAACTTTGAGAACCATTGCTATAGATGTATGCTTTTGAAACTAGCATTGCCCCTCCTGAAAACTAGAGAGCACAGGCCGTGACAAACACATAGTGTAGACTCCTACAGGTTGATCATAGATTTTCACTATTATCAAACGATGCAAGTAGGACTTATGCTGCTGCAGCTAAAAGTAAAAGCTCTAAGATGTAGGACAATTCTCTGTAGCCAATAAAAGCAATTTTTAAAGGATATCTCTCTCTCTCATATATATATACACACACAGAGAACACTTACCTTCTGGTTCTGAGGGCAATCACCATCTTCAAAGATGCCATCTTCTTGCTGATCATAAGCAGGACCTCCCAAAAGACGTATCCGCTTTTCACACTGCTTTTTTGCTACTGTTAGTTGATTAATATATCTCTTCATGTTCCTGGCCCTCAGGTGGTCAGCTTTCATTGCAGCAGTGTCTTTACCTTTACTTTCTAAAAAAGAGAGTTTAAAAATTTAATTTAATTAACTTAATAGTTCCAAAGAAACCAGGTGTATTGCAGCGTAATGCTTTGCACTTTCCTGGGAATAAGTCCCTTTGAATATATAATCTCTAATGTGCAAGCATAGAGGTTGAGCCTACTTATCTAGGGATTTTGGATCTGCAGATTTGATCCTCCAGACCCCCACTGAGCCAGATCTCTCCCAATGTGAAGTCTCTGGAGACCATTCTAAGGCTTGTGGAGTTAATGTGAGGCTCAGTAGACACACATGAATTGCATTGGCATCCATCAGTCTCAAAAGACGATGGTATTGTGCTCGATGCTGTATGGGAAGCACGAAGGCCTGGGTAGATTAACATGGAGGATAGGCTGTTACCTAAGCAGCAAATCCCCCCTCTCTAAGCCGCTGAAATAGTCCAGTGGAATGGCAGAGCCAAAACGATTGGTTCCAGCTGCGTCGCAGAGCTGGGCTAAGGACAGGAGCTCACCTTGTCTTTGGGGACCCAAATGTCAAACCCTGGCTTTCTGGTTAACAGGCACAGTGTCTTAACCACTTGCGCCACCCACAGATTAAATTTTACACAAAATTTGGTATCTGTGAGGGGTGTCGAGGAATGGAACATGTTAAGCAACACATTTTTGTTTTCAGGGGTGTGTGTGTGTGTGCGCGTGTGCGTGTGCAGTGATTTTCACCCTTATTGCTGTTTTAGAGAGTTCAGGATACAATGATGAATCTTGAACTAAAGTTTCACTGGCAAGGTCATAAGCATCTAGGACAGTTTCTGTGGTATTTAGCGTATCATAAAAAGTCAATTTGTGTTTTACATGCTTCACAGCTGCAGTACTATTCTAAATTTATGCCATATGGAAATTCATCCATAAAAGCTAATAGCACATAATGAGGACTTACAGGAAATTAATACGTAGAAATAAAAAAGGGACCGACAAGAAGCAAGCTTGCTTTGCAAACCAAGCTCTTTTACAAACCACAATAAAACATGAGATGGCAACTTCTGCCATATTCACACACATACACCATAATTTCTTCTTGGGAAAAAAATCAATGCTTCAGGTCACAGGAAGAGCTAAATCCGGCTGCAACAGTGGCAAAAAAACCACTATAGGCTATTCTTTTGCCAAGAAAGATTTTTATTTATTGCAAAGCCACGTAACAGCAGGGGAAGGGAGAATACAATTCAACAGGCACTGTAGCAGAGGGCAAAAAATAGCTGCATTTGGTTAAAAACAAACGTGGAACTGGAACTGGAGACCCATCAAAGACCCTTCTTCATTCATGTTTTCCAGTGGTTCTCAAACTTTTTGTCGAGGACCCAGTTCTTAGAATGTCAATCTGTTGGGACCTACCAGAAGTGATATCATTAACCTGGAAGAGATTGGGCTATGGGTGGTGCAAGTGGCTAAGACACTGTGCCTGTTAACCAGCAGGCCAGGGTTCGAGACCCGGGTCGGCCCCACAAGACAGGGTGAGCTCCTGTCAGCCCAGCTCTGCAACACTGCTGTATCCAATCATATTGGCTCTGCCTTTCCATTGGACTAATTCAGTGGCGTGGAGAGGGGGAATTTGCTGCTTGGGTAACAGCCTAGCCTCCATAACAATCCAACCCAGGCTTTCGTGCTTCGCATGCAGCGTATGCAGCGCCGAGCACGATACCATAGTCTTCCAAGACTGAGGCCTGCAGTAGTGCAGTAACGTGGAAGTGGTTAAAGGACTGGGCTAAAAGTGACATCATCAAGCAGGAAAAAATATTCCTCCAATGCTGCAATACTATCTGCACTTAACCAGGAGTAAACCCCACTGAATATTATTGTTAAAAATATATACATTTTATCCTGTTCAAATTACAGACCTCCCCAAATGCACATGCAATGATGGCATCAAGTCTAATACACTAAAAATATATATCAAAACGAACTGGGACCTCCTGAAATTAGGTATTTAGCAAGCCATTCTGTATTTCTAGAAAAGGGAAAGGTATTCTGTGCATGTTGCCCTGCTTGTGGGTGGGTGGTGGGTGGTGGGTGGTGCTCTATCGCCATTAAAAGGCTGAAGAGCCAACACTGTCCAAGGATGTCTATGTGGTCATTTGGCCAGCATGACCAACACAAAATGCATATGGAACATTTACCTTCCCACCAAAAAAAAATTACGTGCTTTCAAACTGCTAGGTTGGCAGGAGATGGGCAAATGATCGGAGCTCACTCCATTGTGTGGTACTTAAATCTCAAACCACTGACCTGTCAACCTTCAAGTTGACAAGCTCGGTGTCCAACCACTGAGCCACCACAGCCCTATCGTTATTCTTTCATGAATTTTTAGAAATTAAAAGATTTTTTAAAGTTCTTTATTGTTGTAGAGACAATGCACATGGCTATATTAAAAGCTTTCTGATTTGTTAAATCCCATTTTCCCACAGCATCTGAACTAGAAACTGTGGTTTAAGTGCTCTCTACAAACAGGATAAAAACACGGTTCAGTTCTGATTTGTAAAAAATTTTATACTGCAGCGCTCAAGCTCTCATTTCAAAAACAACTTGAGCAAACACAAGACTACAACACCTATTATTTAATTCAGATATTTTGAAAGGGCCACTTCAGGCACGCCCAAGGAGAGAGCCGTCTGGCTCTCAGCAAATTTTTTTTTGCCATAACATTTTCTAATGTTTGACATATTTCTTCAGTACATTTTCCTCTATATCTTTCCTCAGTTTGAGGCTGGGATGTTTCTTTTTAATTGTCACATTTCTATTGTATTTTGAATTATCACTGGATAATGATAATTATCCAATGAATTAAAAAAATCAAGTAAGACATACAGTAACTATGGGAGCACGTAAGAGACTTTATGTGCACCCGTAGTTACTGCACCACCTATTGAAAACCTATGGGAAATTCATATTTGAATCTAGAGTAAGTTGTTCTTACACCGGAGCAAGGACTCCACATAGTTACTCTGGATTTTTCCCTTATTTGTTCAAATTTCATTAATTAATAAATCTGATTTTTTTGCCCACATATCTGCAATATATATTATGTTGCCTTTTACTAAAATGTTTAGAAATCCCTGATTTAATTGCAAGAGGTGCAGCTACATGAATGATTCATCTCTTCAACTGCATCTAGGAACATTTTTTCACTGTTCGTCCCTAATTTGTTAAAAAATCCCTACACACAAAATTGCACATTTTCACAAGAGGTACATACAGTACCTTGAACTGAAACAACAAAAGAGGAAGAAAATAGCTTATAGCAGCAGTTCCCATACTGTGATGTATGGCTCTATGGCAGTGATTTTCAACCAGTGTCCAGTGTGTAGTCCTTGGGTGTGCTGCAGGAATTTGGGAAGGGACATTTATTAATAGGAAAACTTAGGGATTTGAACAGCATGGTGTGCCTTGTCAATTGTAAAAACAACTGATGGTGTGCCCTCAGATGAAAAAGGTTGAAAATCACTGCCCTATGGGAAGGATGGTGAAAGCTTAGGGACACTGATTTAGGCGACAAGATCATGTCACACATCACTGCCAACTACCTCCGAGTGCCAAGCACCATACAAGGAGCAGGATTTGGGGTTGTGGCAGATGTAAGTTTGGAGATCACTGGCTTACACTAAAATAAAAGGGACTTCTATACTTACCATTCGTATTACTGAATCTAGAACTCAGTGCTGAGAAGGAACACATTCTTTTGAAAAAGGAGTGATATCTAAGATTGTCTAATTCTAATACTTACCTTCTGAGAACATACTCTTTCACCTACTTGGCCCTGACCAAGTAGATAAGAGACAGGTTATCTGTCACTCCTTTCCTTCAAAGTACTTGAGCAACTGAAATTTGAGATAACTTCTAACTTGTATCCCTTTAATATCCCTTTTCAGTCCCCGAACTGTTCCTTCTATTCTGCACAGCCTGACATACATTTCTTGGTGTTAAGACAAATAAAAAGTTTCTCAATAGTTGAGAAGTGGGCATTTCACTACTTATTTCCAAAGAGAGTACAACTGAGACTGAACAAGATTCAAGGAAAGTTAAACTTTTATTGTTACATTTCATAATTTTTAACACTTGTAGTATTATACGTATACACTTATCACTAGCACTTAACAAGTCTGTTTTTATATCAAGGCACAAGCAGTTCTCACTGTTCATGTATTTGACTTCCATGGATTTTCTTATCCACAGGAACAAGAGTGTTGCTCATTTTGCACCGTCTGCAGCCAGCTATTTGCAGTGGCCATCCTGAAACTATCTGCTACTGATATCCTTGACCAAGTTAGCTGCCCCTTTCCCTAATCCCAATATTCCTTTTCAGTACCCAACAATTTGATATACGTTTGCTTTTCCAGGTACCTAGCCCCAGCCAATAAGAAGAATAGACTGTACCTGCAACTGAGAAGCTAGTTAGAGTTCCAAAATTTTGGCTTGGAATTTTGAAAAAGATCACTCAGGTTGGTCTAAGCAAAAAGAACTGTGAGTAAAACCAAGAGGAAGTAAAACAACCTGACACAAGCTATAAAAGATGTCACTATCATGTCTGTATAAATGAAAAGATCTCCTTCCTGATATCCTAGCCACCTATAAGAAAAGAGTAATTGGTCACTATTTGTAACTACAGTCCTGACCCTGCAGTATTTGTTTGGGAATAAACATAAGGGCCTGGCAAACTTGTCCCATTTCTTGAGAATTACTGCTCCATTAACCAGTGGGGTCCTTATGATACAATTTACCACTGGCACCATATGCCAACAGTTAAGAAAATCTCTCAAATGCTCTTCAATATACTTATACTATCCAGTTAGCAATGATGAACAGTAGGACCTCTTTATCTGCAGATTAGCCTCACTGTTGAACCTCTGAATCACCTCCCTGCATATCCGGGAAGTTTTTCTGAGCTCTCCAAGGCTCAGAATGGCAATGGAGTTTTACAACTTCCAGTTTTGGGAGAAAACTGGAAGTCATAAAAAACCAAACCAAGCACCAATCACATAGCTTTGCCCTGCAAATCTCTGCTCTTTAAGTTATTTTAAAAAATACTGTATCTTGAAGCGAAAGAAAATCTGTATTTTGCCTTTTATAAACAGAAGTTAACTACAAATATTCTATTTGTTTACCTTTTATATTATTGCATCATAAATTTGTTTCATAAATGGCTGATAAAGTGCTTTTAAATTATGTGGCTCTAAAAAAGAAACAAGCCCATACACTTTAATGGAATAGTGAATTACATCAATATAAATTAACGGCAAATTCTGTCTGTTCATCTATGTCTGAAACCCCTCTAACTCGGGTCACACTTGCTCTACATAGACATATTTATATCTTTCTAGAATCAGGATGATCCCAGGATTGAAAATCTGGCCTTCATCTGATGCTTAAACATCCATCATTGGAATTTGTGTCTGGCCCAAATCGACTGACATGCCACTTGAATTCCAGAGACAATGTACTTGTCTCTTAAGTTCTGGCTGGAGGCCCAATCCGCCCTCCACAAGAGCTGGCTTAAAAGTCCACATGAAGATGGCTTTTAAGCTAGTGCAATATAAAAGAAATGGAAGAACACAAGATGTCCACAGAATGGCTCACAAATGCTTCTTTCAGAATGAGCATCCTACTCTAGAATTTCACCGTGCAATTTATTTATTGTTGGTTGCCAACGCTTTGTTGGCAAACACATTTATTAAAACTGCTGTAGGCAATGAATTGTGCTTAGCACAATGAACTGCCACAAGGTAAAAGAACAACATGAAAAGGAAATCCTTTTTCCAAACAGCTAAATGGGGCAGTGCAAGAAACAAGACAGAGGGAAGGAAGCCAACTTAAAGCATGCAGGACAGAAATTTTAATGGATCAACCAATATTCCAAATGTTGAACAACTGCTTAAAACAGTTTATTTGTTGTTACAGAAAATAAAAAGCGCAATGGAGAGGAAGGTTTTCAGTCAGCCTTCAATTTCCCAGTAATAAAAATATACTCGAGTATTCTTTCTTAAATATCCCTAAATTGACGCATGTGGATAAGACAAATAAAGCCTGTATTCTGTAATAACTTCAAAGGATACCTTTCTAAATCATAATAAATAAATGTGTGCAGGAAGATGAATTGGTATCCTCATTTTTTAAACAATGCAACAAACCCAACTACAATTATGAACAGCTTGTCAGAGTCCAACAATCTGACCTACCCAAATGCAACAAAATCCTAGCCCATGTGCACCTTAAACTTTTTTCCTATAAATATGCATATCTGCTCTTACACATTGTTGGCAGATGCAAAATGTCACACAGTACTTGGAAAAGGCATATTATTTTTTAAAAGCTGAAAGCATAGTTACATCTGAACAATTAAATGTCAACACTCAAAAATGTTATCAGAATGGACATTGAGAGAAACCATGGATAATGTAAGGAGTTAAGCAGAACCCCTGTGCATCCACTAAAGCAAGCCCTATCTGCCAGACACTGACCTGTAGTATCTGTGGCACTTGCTTCTCACTGGATTTGTTACAAGGGCACACCGAGGGAGAATTCTGCTAGGATAAAACTGTCAACAATAGCCAGAAGTACAAGAAACATACATCAGCATCCTAGGAACAGAATGGCAGCAGGGAGAAGTATGGCAGCATGGCAGAAGTATGGCAGAATGGCAACAGTAGTCAAGAAGTGAGCTGCTAGCAGTAGTTAGTGTGGAAGAGTTGCACTAGAAACAGACCAGGGAAACCTGGGTTCATATATCTGCTTAGTCTTATACTGACATCAGAAACTTTGGACAAATATTTCTAAATCTAACCTAATTCACAGGATTGCAGTAGCCCATGGCTTTCCAACTCTGGCCTATGGACCAAATCCTTTTAAAGAAAGCCCTCCACAACTGTCTTTTAGATCCTGGCCATCATCTAGCATTGAAATGCTGTCTACATATGCACAGTCTATAGAACGCTGAAACTAGATTTGAACTTGATATACAGAAGGAACAACTACATTCTCAGCATTTCTGAATAAATAATCATATACAGAATTATGAGAGTTTTCATTAGATTGAAAAACCTCCAGTAAGAAAGACAACTCACCTTTCTGCCTTTTCATTTGTGGGAAGCTGCTGATGGTAGTTGCTTGAACTATTTCTACTACAATCTGATACCTAGTTATAAAGAAAAAAAGAGCTGTTGTATTTTGTAGCTTGGCTCACAGCATGTCACGTAAATAATGAAAGCAGAGGTTTTTTAAAGCCTTTTTGCTTCAGAGATTTTAAATCTGATGAGATGAAGACAGGAAATTCTGGATTTGCTGCAATTATTATAGTAACAAGGCATTTCAATCTCCACATCTAACTTAATGTAGATGTACCTCAGGAGGTCTTCTGAGTTAATTGCAAAGATTGCTGCTCTAGCTTCAAAAAACAACAGTGGAGTCTTGAAAAATAGTACTTTCATTATTTTGTTTATCTGTAAACTGCTTTGTTGAAAAGCAGTATACTGTATAAACCATTTCAGTAAAAGAATTTCTATCAAAGACAGCATACCATATTTACCTGAATCTAACACTAACATTTCCAGCTGAAATTGAACTCCAAAACTGGGGTGCACACTTAGATTTGGTGGTGCATTCAATTTGAGTAAATATAGTTATTCTGATTATAAGCATAGGTCCGTATTTAGTTTAACAGTTTACAAGACTGAAATAAAAAATGGAACATAAGTCCATTGTCGTATTATTGTCATATAACTTATTGTTGCATGCAGTAAAATTAAATTTTGCACTTGCTTTGCAGCTGCACATTACAATTGCAAGTAAACATTTTTTCAAAAAAAAACAAGCCTTTTAAAATAGGGGTGCACATTAAATATGATGGCGCATTAGGGCGCAATCCAGAGTAACAATGGGGAGTCCTTGCTCCGGTGTAAGAACAATTTGCTCTGGACTGCAATATGAATTTCCCATAGGTTTTCACTAGGTGATGCAGTAACTATGGGTGCACTTAAAGTCTCTTACGTGCACCCGTAGTTATTCTGGATTGTAGGGTCAGTTTCTAATAAATACAGGTAAAAATGCCAGCATCACAAAAATTTATCTATATACAACCTGTGAAGAAAATTTCTCAGCCACACACAAACTTTAGGTACTAAACTCTCTTTAGTACCTAAAGAGAGTTACTAAAAGAAAACAGGGTGATATTAGTTATTACCCGAAAATCACCTTCAATCTAAGAAAACAGCCCCAGTAGTGCTTTTAAACTAATAAACTCCATATCAGTTTAGACTGGAGACAGAATCTTTTGAAGAGTTATTTCTCCTGTCAACAACTACATTAGCAAAATCTGAAAGAAACAATGAAGTAGCTGAGCAACAAAATCATTTAATTCTATTACCTAATGCATTTCTTACAGAAAATATAATGCATTTCTTATCTTCTATTCTGCTGTAATTATCCAGTCACTTGTAGCAAATCAGCATGCAAACTAACCAAGTATTAGTATATCTATCTATCTATACATATAAAAGAGAAAAGTCACTGACTGACTGATTGACTCACTGATCACCGCCCTGCCAAAACCGCTGGGCCTAGAAACGTGAAATTTGGGCTGGGTGTTCCTTCCGTGACAGAGGGGTGCACTAAGAACCGGTTTTCGGAAATTCCAACCGGAAGGGGGGAAAAAGGGGCGCAATGCGTTTTCCTCCCTTCACTTTGCATTGGAAAACTGATGACTCATCAACATTCCGCCCCAACTGCTGGCCTAGAAGCATGAAATTCTGGGAGGGATCCTTCTGTCACCTGAACACCCACCAAGAACCCATGTGGAGAAATTTAACCCTTCAGGGGCTGAAAAGGGGGCAACGTGTTTTTGTCCTATACTTAACATGGGAGACTGACCAACAACCAGCCAATTTGGTCCTCTCTGCCTGGTGCACTGGGGGGACGTTGTTAGGAGGAAGAGGTTGCACTGGCGAGGATGCTGAGTATGGGGGGAAGATGCACATGAGGGGAAGTTACGCCTGGGGGGACGTTGCGCCTGGGGAAATGTTACTCCCGCAACGCGGGTACACTTTTAGCTAGTAAAATTCTATAGCCTGCAGATATTTTGAATTCAGAATATACAGCATCCTGATCATAACCTACCTGTGTCACAAACCAAATTACTAGATTTGAATATAAGTTAATGATATGTCCTGAGCTAAGAGCCCAACAACTCACACTTCTCACTAAAGACGATGACCAGATGAGAACTGCAATAGATTCTCCAGACATCCAAACTACTGTAGATTTCCCAACTGGGTCAAATGATAATTATAATGGAGGTTTTCCCAGGCCCAGTTGAAGACAGTATGTAACCAAGATCCCACTGGTTTACCAATGTGCACTTATTTTTCCTTAAAGCACAAGCCTTAGAAGCTAAAAAAATTTCACATCAAAACCTTTCTGGAGAGCTCTGACTTTGTGCCTTTACTGACGAGAACCCTCAAGCAATCTAAATATACAAGGGTTTAGTTGGGTTCACTTCTGTGACTGATATGTTGCACTTACAGCTCTGCTTTCCCCTCTTGTTTTTGAAATTATTAGCAATCATGGTGGTCCCTTAAATGGGACAAAAAAGCAGCCTATACGTATTTTTAACAGTCTGACTCAATATATCAACACGGAAAGTATTGCAAGTGAAGAGTGCTAAAATGTAAACTTTGAATACCTTAGCTGTTTGAGGAATTCAACATCAGAGTTGCTGTTAATGAGCTTGATGAATTCCTCATAAGAAGGAGCGTACGTGTATGCTCTCTTGTGATGCTCATTCACCTGCTCTCTGTACTCCATTTGGACAAGCAGCATTTGGTTGATGTAGTCTGGGTTACTGAGCAATTCCACCATTGGCTTCAATACTGAAAGTGAAAAACACATATATATGTAGAATTAAAAGGTGCATGGGGGAATCACACCCTACAATATTAAGAACCACCTTGCATCAAACAAATGAACCAAATCCTAATATTTTACATTTCTATGATTTGCCTAACTTGCATAGCCAACACTGCCTGACACACATGGCTCATGCTTTAGCACAGCGTTTCTCAAAGCGTTTCTAGAGCTTTCCTGGGGGTCGCCTAAAGTCCTCTAGTGCAGGGGGCCAGGTCAGCCTTGCCAGACCTCTGGCTGTAGCTGCGCACGCACTTTGGCTGACTGACAGCCTCAGGGCCCAATCCTATGCATGCCTACTCTGAAATAAATCCCATTGTGTTCAATGTGTGCATAGAACACACATTTCATTCGTAAGAATGAAAATACATCCTGCATATCGGATATTTACATTACGATTCATAACAGTAGCATAATTACAGTTATAAAGTAGCAATGAAAATAATTTTATGGTTGGGGGTCCCCACAACATGAGGAACTTATAAAGGGGTCACGGCGTTAGGAAGATTGAGAACCACAGCTTCAGCAACTGCAATATATTGCTTTCTGAAAACACAGTGGCATTATTCCACAAAATAGTAGATGCTTTTAGATAGTCTAGTTCTAGTTCTATATTGTAAAGATAACAATAGCAGCTCAATGGGAAAATCGTTGATCATATCTTCACCATCATCATCATTTCTATTACAGCTTATCAACTAGGATTTCCCAAAGTGGTTTACAGAGAAAATCAAATAACTAATACCAGGGGCTCCCTGTCCCCAAAAGGTTCACTAAAAAGGTGCAAATGAGCAGCACAGATAGTCATTAGAAAACTCACATATAAAGTCTGGAGGGCAGTTACTCTTTGCTAAATAAAAGAAAAGCACTCACTTGAAAAAATGCCTCTTAGTTAGCAGAGGTAATATCTGCAAATTATTTCTGTGACCCAATTACCTTTAGATGCAAGTATTTCTGAAAGGATTACACGTAAGCTGACAGACTGCACATCCTTTGAGGGCAGGAGACAATACACCAGAATTTGAGAACATGCTTGCAGGAATTTTAATTCTTCGGCAGAGTCCTTTAAACAAGGATGCAGTAAAAATGGTCGTGGCTGCTCTTCCAGCCTAGAATGACAAATGCAGTGTCTAGTCACCTTTGTTTCAGGTAGCAACTCCATAGAAGTGTATAAAAATGTGCGAAAGATCACCACTTCTGTTGAAATGCTGTGAGCGATGAGTATTTTGACTTTTCCCCCACAAGATCCCTCTATTCTCCCTTATTAAAACTCCATCAAGGTCAAACAGCATTTTAAACCACTTTTGGTATAAAGTACGGTAAGTTACATCAGATTTAAAATCACGAACACTCTTCGTTTCTGCTCAGATATGGTCCTTAAGGTCAGACCACAAAGTTCACACTGTAGTAATCCAAATGCAATGTAATCTGTGATGAATTACCAAACCCAGGTCAGATTGACTCAAGGAAAGAGACAGCGTAAGCTGAGAAAAGCTCCCAAGCCACAAACAACATTATGCACACCTGTTCCTTCAAGGAACTATAACCCAATACCGAACAGGCAGACAGACCATAATCCTAACTACTATTCCAGTTTTAATTTTTACTTGTTTGACCTAGTCCAACCAAGAATCATCGTCCTATAGTGTTTCAAAACATCGGCAGCTTCCTTTTTATCAGATGAAATAGAGAAAAAAGAGCTCAGTGTTACCTGCATACTAGTGATAATCATGTAGACATTAACACCCAACGCAGACATTAAACAACATGGGGCACTGAGCAGAAATTTTTCCCCTTCCGCCTATACCATCTTGTTGAATCCACCTATCAGGAAAGACCAAAGCCAGAACCCAGTGTTCCCAAGGCCTATCCCAGCAAATACTGGTCAACAGTATCATGTTCAACAATACTGAAAGTGATTGGGAGGTGCACCAGAACCATCAGGGACACTCTTCTGTCTAGGTCCACTTTAAGTCATCAACTAGACCAGTGTCTTCCAACCCAAAGATCACAAAACCCTTGTCTCCAAAGTAGGAAACGACAATTTCAGACTTAAGGGAAGTAAAATCACATTTAACGTGATTTTACTGTAAATATGTGCCCAGATTCACCATAATTTCTTCTTTTTGCTATCGCCACCTTGCTTCTCACTATTACCCTATGATAGTTGAGATAAGGACATTTGGCAAGGCCTTTAAAAGTATGTGTCCACCTTTTTCAGAAGGCCCAGAATGGTATAACTGCAGAAAGCACTGCCCTTATAAGATCTGATTCCCTTACACAAGGTGATATGGAAACTTATTTTCAATTGCTCTAGCTTAATTTCAATTGCTCTAACTTAATTAAATTCAACTGCTCTAACTTAATTGCAAACCTTCCACTTAAAAGTAAATTAAATGAATTAAGGGATTCTGGGCGCAATCCAGAGTAACTAAGGAGAGACCTTGCTCCAGTGTAAGAACAATTTGCTCTGGATTGCAATATGAATTTCCCCTAGGTTTTCACTAGATTGTGTAGTAATTATGGTTAGACGTAATGTGTCTTACATGCTCCCGTAGTTACTCTGGATTGTAGGGTAAGACTCCTTTTTATCTTGCCGTCTTTCCACTTTTGTCCTACCCTACCTGCAACTTGATATACTGAGAATCTGCAACCAAGTTTACTAAAATATCTAGAGAGATAGAAGCAAAAATGTGTTGTTTCCAATGACTTTGCTGAACCAAATTTTAGTTTAGAAAATAGGTCAAGTTAAAATAAACTGCAAATTATGCCCATAAGTGCAAGTAAAGATAGCCTAAGAAAGCATTCATTTTATCATCCTATATTCCCAACTGTAGCTATTCAACAAATAAAGCTCTCAAATCATGCTGATGATTTATCATCTTGATAGCACAATGGTGATCCTAAGTGGGCATGCAGTAAATCTGAAAGACTTCACCAGTGCCATTACCACCAAGTATTCTGCAGAAGTTTGGAATTACCTGCAAAGGAAAACTGAAGTGGCTACATTAATTTTTTATTTGCCTTATAAACTGCTTTGTGAACTTTTTAGCTGAAGAGCGGTATATAAATTTTGTAGATCTATATCACTGTACATCTTTTTATCTAAACCTTTTGAGTGTGTGACTAGCTCTATTCCTGAATACTTGCCTGACAAATCCAATGGAGAAAAAGCAGAACATAAAGCATATTTTGTGCCTCATGTTTTGTGCTTCATGTGATTTAGGGAGTTTAGGAAGTCTGACATGACAAACCCCATGACATGACAAACACCATTAAGAGGCTCAAAGTGGCCAGGAGGGCTTTTTCAAGCACTTAAAAATACATACTGGTGCTCTGTCAGCTAAGCCAAGCCGCTGATTACTATTTATCATGTTGCCCTCACTTGTGCCAGGTAGTGGATGTCCAGGGGTCTTGTGTATACCACCAGAATTACCCTACATACCACCAGTGGTACACACCCACTGGTTTCTCATAGTTATGACCAAATGTACCATAAGTTAAGACTAAAGTTTCGTCACCACTGATATAAATGACATTTCTGTCTGTCTTGTCTCAAGGAAGTATTTATTGTATCACTACAATTTAGATATAGGTAGAGGAAAAGCTAAAATGGATTAGAAAGCAATGTAGTTACCTGGAATTTGCTGCTTTAAGGTCACAAAAGTGAGTGAGCAAAGCTTTCACTACATCATTACAGACAACTTTAACTACATCGATGTGATTGAGCCTGTAACGCAGCTGCTTGGCAACTTCCCAGAAGTCTTCAGAGAGCAGGTGGTACAGCTGCCCCTCATCACGGCTGAGGTGCCCATACCAGGACAAAATGTAATCTCTGTAGCTGTAGTCAAACACTGAAAAAAACATCATCAAAAATGAAGGTGCTGCACACAGCCAAGTAGCTTTGCCAAAAGAGACAATTATGAACAAACATTTGAAACAGCTGCTTGTTTTTTGTCCTTAGATAAAGTATTATGAGTCAAAAATAAGAATTGCTGGCAATGCGACAATACAAGAAACCTTTCAGTGAGAGAGATTATCAGAGCTCAACAGGGAAAGCCTGTAAGTGGATTTGGTCAGTCAGCTACCTGAACAGAAATTCCAAGTAGCTACCTGTTATAAGCAAGAATAAAATGATTTCCAACAGACTATTTTTAATTAAGGAACATGTAAAAAAAGCTTTCGTTTACAAAGACATAAACCTCAGCTAGACATCTAATTGCTCTTGACATTTGTATTTTACAGTCTGGACTCCAATATCTGTAAAGGATCATACTCAGGGAAAAATCCAGAGCAGTAACAGGTCCACACAGTCAGCCTCTAGTGTTATCTTAGGGAAAGTCACTTTAACTGCTCCGGAGCAAAGGGCTTAATTTGACTTTACGATAAGGACCTTACTGTATTTACTCAAATCTAACGCTCCTCTTTTTCAGTCGAATTCAGTCTCCAAAATCAGGATGCACATTAGATTTGATGGTTAATTAGATTTTTTAGTAAATACAATATTTTGATTATAAGCAGAGGGTGCACATTAGATTTGATGGCACATAAGATTTGAGTAAGTACTGTATATACAACCAATAGGGACTGGTTGTTAACAAGGTTAACATCAGTATGAACAATTTTCTTCAACCTCCTTACCCTGTACCACATAAAGCTCCATAGTAGCCCCCCGTCTTTGGTGAGCCTGTAGTTCCTATCCCATCTCAGTGCAAAGAATTTTCTGCTTCATTCACATCACTTTCACCATATTGGTCTATGATAGTAATAAAGGTGTTTTAAAAATGAATTTATAAGAGCTGTGCATTACAGAAGACTAGCTGTTTGCTTACCATATTCTACTCTTAATACTGTGAAAGGCATGGCTCAGCATGTTGCACATAGGCCCAGGTTTCAGCAGCTTGAGGTAGATGACCTCTCTGAAATTCCATATGGCTGAATGCCACAGGGATGGCAAGACTGCTGCAAACTGCAGCCTTCAGGCACATGTGCACAACCCACTCCTTACATAGAGGGCAGGTGGCCAAGCTAGCAACTACACCTTCATTCCCTTACTTACAATGACCATGCTGTGAAACCTTCTTGCTCCCTGCCACCTCATAAGGATCATGCCACATACCAAATCAGATCATTGGTCCAACTTGGTCAGTAGTATTCAGGAGTGATGACACCGAGAACCCAGCTTTCCTTACTCATGCTCATTGCAGAGACATGGAGCAGAGAGGCTTCACAGTTTGGTCATTGTAAGAAATTTCCTTTCTTACAATTGTCCTTATCCACCTGGTGTTTCATAAGCACCAAGTAGACGGGGAGAAGTTGCCACAGCAGCTCACTTTCTTCCCTCCTCCTTTGACTGCTGTGACCCTCTTCTGATGTGTTCTCACCAAAATGGAGGAAAACGAAGTGTCTAGTGATGTGGCAGGCTGAACAGATTGGTCAGTGAATAGTCATCCATTTGCCACCACTTTAAGGGAGACTCAGACATTTCAGATTGCTTCATGGCCTAGAAATTTCTATATAACGCTTTCCCATTAGCAGATTTTACCTACAGAAAGATGCTATTGTCAGCCATTCCTAGTAAGGTATAGCCCCTTCAAAGATAAGCTATAAATACAAAATAAGGCAATTTCTATGCAATAATCCAGAAACTAGCTAAAAGTAATTTATTCCTTTACGGACAAGATATAACCTGTGAGAACAGGTTCTGCCAATACTTTAGTTTTCCAATAGTTGCAGAACCCCAATTATAATAGATGTTTGATAGATGTTCACACCTTTTTATTGGAAAAAGAAATGCTTATAATTTGAAACAACTTAAATTTGGATGACAAGCTTCTAGCCCTAGAAGCTAATAAGAAAGTTTTACCTTCTTTCAGGGCTTTGTCCATATTATGAGAAATCATCACTCTTCTTGACTGGACAGATTCTTGGGAGTTTCCAGACAAAAAATTCTGAAAGAAAAAATGAACATACATACTGCATGTTACTAATCATAAAAAACAAGTACAGTGCATCTTGATGGCTCTTTTTAGTCACCTAGCCAAGCCATTATTGGAAGTTTATTATAGACCTGAAAGAGTTGTTGGTTGAACATTTCATCGCTTAAAAGATGTAGGAAACCATGAGAGGGAGGAGACACCTTGATTTTCCAGAAAAGTCAGCATGCAACATAGTATGTCAAACCTGGAGATCAAGGTAGGACAAGATGGAGAAGTAAGTTGGACTCACACCATTTAAGTGCAAAAAAAGCAACCCCAGAGACTTTAACTGGAAATATTACCAAAATAGCATTGCTAGTCACAAGAACAAAGAAATCACAACATAACGTAGGGGACCAAACAACTCTGGTTGCCGTTTTAACCAATTTATCTCAGTGCAACTCACACATCTACTCATTCCTGTGATGTGGTCAGCACATGTCTGTGCATTGGCCCAAAGGACCACTACCAACTCCAGAGCAGCACTGAAATGCTATCTGGCACTTTTGTGAACTCCTTCCGCCCCCACAGGCCAGCATGGGACCTGTGCCAGACTAACCAGAGGTTAGAAGTGCACTGTCAGGGGCATAATATTAATCCTAAACTAAAACCTGTTTAAGCAAGATGGATCCCATCACCCTACGAAAGTGAAGAGAGAAGAAATCAGAAAGGGAAGAAATGAGAGAAGAGAGGTAGAAATCCTCTACCTCAATGCCTTAAATCTCGTTATGTACTATAACGAAGCATAAGTATGGTGTGTGCAACTGAAAGACTTGTTCATTCTCTTTATCCCTGTTGTCCATCCCCTCCTTTTTTGCCCTCTGCCTATTTAGATTGTAAAACCGTTGAGGCAAGAAGGGTCAAGGGTGACACCCTGACCAGCATTTCTGCAACAAAGAGTTCCTTCCACAAACATAAATTTCTCCTTGTGAATCAAAGGAGTCTTCCACTCACAGAAGGGACCTTGCACAAGCATAAGAACCCCTTCCACAAGTGGAATACTTCTTTCATTTATGGGGAAAGCTTCCATTTCAGAGGGAGCTCTCAACAGGAGTAGTGTTCCTACCTCCTTGATTTTTTGCAACCAGTGAGGGATTTTAAAAAATCTCTGATTAAACTCATTAATGACTTCTACATCAAAACGAGCAACTGGAATGGAGCCAAGGACAGAAAGTACATAATGATCCTGAATTACCAGCAAAAGAAATGTTCTGCTTCAAACTATGACCCAAGATTTTAAAACTGCACAGAAACCAATATCAATGAGTCACTCAAACTTAATATTCAATGCTGAGACCATTATTATTCACTACTAGAGGACGTAACTTCTCATGATGTCAATTAATGTCAGATTTAACTATGGTAATCAAGAGTAACTGCTTCCAATAACATTTTAGTATTTGCTCCACACATTTATTTAAAGAACTAGCAAAAGTTAGCTACTGTTGCAAGAGTAAAAAATCCCCCATGCACCAAAACCACCCCTGTGCAACATCCCCCTCTGTGAATCTTCCCCCCTGTACCCCCTCCCCGCACAACATGCCTCCCACAACCATACACCATCCCCTCCAAAGCCATGGGCACCCTTACTGGGCAGGTGCAGAATTGGAGCTGGGTGTTCAAGTCACATAAGGAATATGCTTCCCAAATTTCATGCTTCTAGATACAGGGGTTGGGGCAGGACGTTGATCAGTCAGAGATTCTTCAATGTAAAGTATAGGGATGAAAATGCATTGTGCCCCTTTTTATCCCCTTCTGGTTGGAATTTATAAAAACCAGTTCTTAGGGGGTGCCTCCATCAGTGAAGGAACACCTTCCACAAATTCCACGCTTCTAGGTAGGTGGTTTTGGCTGGGTGTTGATGAATGAGTGACTCAGTGACTTTTCAGTTTTATATATATATAAGCTAGGCTGTACAGTTCCTGTGGAAGTACTCTCAGCATATGGCAACTTTCTTCAATTGCAGAAAAACCACTTATATCTTTCTTTACGAGTAATCACTCCACTATTGCAAAAACCAGGAATTTCTAGCTGCTCAGAGTGACTGTAGTGTGAAAATGCTTTCCTAGCAATTTCAAAAAAATTTATATTTGTAGAGGAATTTGTTTCTAGTAAGACAGAATTACAGCCTAAGTAATTATACAATGGATATTACTTCAGAATTAAACACCATTTTCAAACACCTTTGTCTCAAACTACATCACAAGAAAAAATAAGATCATTTGAGGAGATTTTAAGCATTCAAAATCAAATTGTACAGTTACTTCTCATTGATCTACAATAATGATCCCCACTCTAGATTTTACCTTTTATAATTTTAAAAACTTGTTAGAAAAGTGCCCAAACAAATTAAGAAGCAGCATGATGTTCTTACTACAAATATCTATAGTGCCATTACATTTTATGGATACTACATTTCCAGTCTACAAATCTAATTACTATCATTTCAGATTGCATAAAAATGTCTAGAACTAATTTATATACCCCAATCCACACATTTAAAGTCATCACAGACTAGTTAATCTTTGGGGCACTTTAGGGGCACTTTAGGATGCAATCCTATTACGTACACACTATTAAGTACACACTTTCTTGAGAGTTAGCCCTATAAAACACAATGGAACAAATTTCTGAGTAGACCTGCATTCGATTACGCCCTTAATCCTTTAAGCACTCTATTACAAAGAGCAGCATAAATTTTCCACAGTTGTTGCATTTTTAGGGGCAAGCATAATCTAAATTACAATGGAACATGTCACTGCAGGATAAACCATAGTATATTGATCTAGGTGCTTGTGGTATATAAGAAATGAAACCAGGTAGAGAAAACGGAATTAAAATCAGTTCATCTCTTATTTCAGGCCATAAATGACCATTGTAAGTACAGACAGGAAGTGTGGCAAGTCATTTTAGGGGCTAATTTTCAAGACTGGTCAAATTTGTATTTAAAATACCACTCTTTTGGCTCCGTAGTTATTTTAATTTATTCAGCTCATTTTAGAATTAAGATGAGATTTTCTATATGTGAGTGCAAGATATCAAAATTTAACATTATTAACCAAACCAACCTAGACAGCTGAGGATCTACCGCTAGGATACCATTTTCAATGGTCCTCCTAGCTCTATATAAGATCCTAGCTCTACTGAGATGCAACATAGGCACTTCCTCAGGTTGCATCAAAATCAGAGACTAATCAAATAAGCACAGTGTAATCTTTTAGTACATCTCTGATTGATTCTCAAGGCTATAGCATAAAAGCTATCATATTTGGACAGTCTGAAAACAGGAGTTCAGATATATGCAATTCCTCCAACTTCCTCTCCATTATCTGGGGCGCCCAAAGCAGCCACAGGGGCTTCACCATAGGTCATACCACCCCCACACCTTATAAAGAGATTAAGGGCACAATCCATGGTTAGGGCAGTGAGGCATGCCCTAACTGGGCCGACCCAACTATTCTGTATCCAGAGCAGAAAGTTATACAGGATTCAGAGCCAGGAAGCCTGTACTGCCCTAGCTGCTTCAGAGCACTTTAAGTAGGCACCAAGTCAGTGACACCTGGGGAGGGCTTGCTCCTGAGGAGACCCCCCTCAGATCACACTGAACAAGAAACAGCTATGGAGCCTGCCTTATAAGGAGTTCCTGATGAGACTGCCAGTACAGTCCACAGTGAATTAGAGGGGCTTCTTGGAGTGGCCTGCTATATCTACAGGTTAGTGGGCTGCCTTAGTTGTTCCACATCCTGAGGTTGAAAGGCAGGGGGGTACAGCTAGGATGGACAAGAACTCAGATTTCTGGTCAACACTGCCATTCTTAATCTGCCTTATCATGGACCCCTATGGGTCTACTCATTCCTATACCTGCTCCTGAGGTGGTATAACTCTGAGATGATGGAAGAGGGCATTTCTGCCCTGGAAACAGGCTTTGAATAGAGAGTAACTGCTCTGTCCTAGACAACGGTAAACATGCCCTTAACATGCCTCTCCTGAACTGCCTAGGCTGCCCCAGCTAGGACAGTCCAGGTCCACCTATCTTAGGGCAGCCTATGTTGCCTTAGACCAGCATTTCTCAAAATGGGGATCAGGACCCTTTTCGGGGGTTGCCTAGAGCTTTCCTGGGGGTCGCCTAAAGATCCCTGGTGCAGGGGGCAAGGTCAGGCTTGCCAGACCACCGGATGTAGCTGTGCATGCAGTGGGGCTGACTGACAGCCTCAGGGCCCAATCCTATGCATGCCTACTCTGAAATAAATCAGGGGGGCCTTTACTCCCATGTAAATGTGGATAGGATTGCAGCCTCAGGGCCCAATCCTATGCATGCCTACTCTGAAATAAATCCCATTGCATTCAATGTGTGCATAGAACACACATTTCATTTGTAACAATGAAAATACATCCTGCATAACAGATATTTACATTACAATTCATAACAGTAGCAAAATTACAGTTATAAAGTAGCAACGAAAATAATTTTATGGGTTGGGGGTCCACACAACATGAGGAACTTATAAAGGGGTCACGGCTTTAGGAAGATTGAGAACCACTGCCTTAGACTGCCCCAAGCCTCTTCCAGAGTAACTAGGGGGGAGTATCTTGCAGTTGGGTCAGCCCAGTGATGGATAGGGTAACCCAAGTGCACTTCTGGACTGTGCCCCTAACAACCCTTATTCTCAACATCTTCTTCAATAAGAGCCTGAACCTACAATAATCTCCAGTGCTGTGCTATTGCTGGCAAGATGTATCTCTAAATATAACTGCTCATACCATAATATAATCATGTATTATAACCGTATAATAACATAAACCAATTACTAAAAAATTCTGCAACATGCCAACATGATTTCAAAGCCAAAATACAAATTCAATTACTTGAGGCAAAAACTGAACAAGGACACTATGGCAGCAATCTAAACACACTTTTCTGGAAGAAAGACCCATTGAACACTTTTGAGTAGACATGATTAGGATTGTGCTCAAAGAGAACGGCTTAGGATGTCAAAACCTATAAAACTAAGAATGTTACTCATTTCAAAGACCTCCCCCCCAACCTAGGATAATAAGGATAATAAGGTACTGGTCTTGTAGCAAATCATTTCACTTTGACCTGAAAGCTAGCATTTCACTACAAAGGAATTATAGAGAGAGACTCCTGCAAGAATCTGGTGGGATACCTGTCTCACTGTACTATTGAACAAAAAGCAGGCCTTCGTCAGTCTTGGAAGACTATGGTATCGTGCTTGGCACTGCATACACTGCATGCTAAGCACGAAAGCCTGGGTTGGATTGTTATGGAGGATAGGCTGTTACCCAAGCAGCAAATTCCCCCTCTCCACGCCACTGAATTAGTCCAATGGAAAGGCAGAGCCAATATGATTGGATACAGCAGTGTCGCAGAGCTGGGCTAAGGACAGGAGCTCACCCTGTCTTGTGGGGCCGACCTGGGTCTTGAACCCTGGCCTGCTGGTTAACAGACACAGCGCCTTAACCACTTGCGCCACCCACAGCCCCACTGTTGAACAGCCAGCTTTTTATTTGAGTGGTGAAGTCATCATTTGGTTCAGATAAGAATTGCCATCCATTGCTCATCTTACAATTCATGGTACCATCATTGTTCCTCCTTAATACTCGAATAATCACAGCCAGAATGATTAACTGTTACTGTCATTGTGACTAGACACTGGATGGCACTGTTGGGGCATGCAGTCCCCAAGCAGGTTGGGTCAGGAAAATAGTAAGTGCAATAAGAATTCTCTCCAGCAGTATTCTTTGTTAATCACATACACCTGACCAAGAGATACCTAGCCAACAGATATATAATGAGGTGCAACCTGATTGGCTACTCTGTATACCACAGTGTAATAAAGCTGAGGTCTCTGTAATGGCCTGTGTGGGAGTAGGTGGAAGTATTGTAGCTTGTTACTCTGTTGCATTGCCTACTGAATTGGACTCTAAGTTGGACTGTATACTGACTCTGCTTTTTGGACTATCCTTTGGACTTTGGTTACTTGGACTGGTAAAGTGCATGACTTGGAATGTTTAATGGACTTGCTTTTGCCTACTGAATACACTCTGGTTCTAAACTGCTTCTGGTGTTTGCATCCTTCTTCTGCATCAGCACTCTGCTGCTCTGTCCATTGCAGAGTCATACCTGACACTTACTACAGTATCTATTGTAAGCAGAAAACGGGAACTTCATACACAAAATGAAGGAGCATTCTACTTGTGCTAGTACCTCTTCCGTTAACTCAATGCTCCTTTTGTTCACAAGGGAAACTTCTGTTCACAGAGGGCAGCAAGATAGCAGAAGAACTGGTTGGGATGCCACCTGCTGTGTTCTACATAACCATTCCTGACCATATACTATAAATATCCTCCAAACCCTTTACTATTCTGTTTTCATCTCAATGTGTACGTACATGGTTGTAAGATTTCATTTCACACAAGCATTGATGAGAACTCTAGTTCACAAAAACTTACAGTAAGCTGAAACAAACTGGTTAGCTTTGAAGAACTACAAGATTCTTAAAGATTTTTTGTAGATCCTTGGGTGTTTCAGTGCTGGTTTAAATTGTGATCCTCTCACCACCAAGTCTTCTTAAAAGTACTAATGTAATGTGGCCCATTTCTTGGTCAAGATTTATTGACTTATCTTTACGAAGGGAAAAAATATATAATACACACACACCCCCGGGGTGCCCAGACTCTATATGGAGAAAGGGAACCCTCCAGCCACTTCACTGGCCACAGCATTTGGTGTGGCCAAATACAACAGCATTTGGTATCACTGTACCATTTGGTACAGCATTTGGTATCACTGTACTGCACAAGGCAACATAGGATTGGAGCAGTGGTTCTCAACCTTTTGGCCCCAGGGACCGGTTCTGTAGGGAAAAAATTACCTGGGACCAGCCCAGGGGTGGGGGGGGGGGGAGAGTCCTGCCTCTGGCAACCTGGAGGGAGGGCTACTCCAAGGAGAGCACAGCACAGCTGCCTCCAGATGTAAATCCCATTATAATAAATAGAGCTATTGCTAGGTTACTGCGGATAGGATTGCAAGCGAGAGCCCAATGTCTCAATGCATGTCTACTCAGAGCAGGGATTTTCAACCTTTTTCACTGCAGGATTCATTGAAAATGCACAAAGCCATCCTACCACCAAATCCAGAGAAACTACGGGAGCATGTAAGAGACATGTGCTTGTTGTTACAGCACCTCCTAGTGAAAACCTATGAGAAATTCATATTGGAATCCAGAGAAAAGTGTTCTTGCACCGGAGCAAGGACTCTGGATTTTGCCCCAAGTCACTCTTATTGGAGAGTAAGCCTCACTGAATATAAAGGGACTTATTTCTGAATAGACAGGCATTGTATTGGACTCTGAGGCTGCAATCTTATCTGTGCTTTCCTGGGAGTAAGCTCCACTGACTACAATGGGACTTATTTCTGAGTAGATAGGCAAAGGATTGGGCTCTGAGGCTGCAATCCTTCAACAGAGACCTCCTGCTATGAGGAAGGGAAGATGCACTTAGAGGAGTCCTCTTGCGGACTGGTCAGGCACCTGCCAAGGACCTCCAGTGGTCCCCAAATCAGGGGTTGAGAAACCCTGGATTAGATGGTTATCTGTTAAAGGAGGATCCTTTATCTGTGAAAAGAATATTTTAAAGCAGGAAGGATGCATTAATTAGTACTACTAATGTAGGTGATAGTTGTGGTTGAAGAATTTAATTCTGAAGGCTTTAAACACCAGAGCAGTTGTCAGCCCAAGGCTGTATTTTACACCTCATCCATTAAGCAGTGATGTCCAAAGATAACAATCAAACTACAAGAGTAAGTACCATTCATTCCCGAAAATCAGAAGGTAAGAGGCCCATTATGCAAAGATACCAGTTATCAGCAACTGCATACTTTCAGAATGAAGCTGATCCCATTACCTATCACAAGATTTAAGAATGTAAACAGGTAAGAATGCAATGATTTAAGAGGTATAAATATATTTTCACAAAGCAAGCAGAGGTCTAATGAGCAACAATTCTGAGACCTGAAACACATATTTTGTAGCCAGTTAAACTCTGAGAAATTGTTCTACATTCTAAGGAACTGGGAAGGAACATGGAAATTTATAAAAGCAAATCCAGCTGTGCTCTATTTGCTGGTGAAGAACAAGCAATTTGCTCTTGAATCATTCAGACAATAATGCTGTCCAACATCAACTGCCTAAGGATTATAATAGGATTTTATTTTTTTTACAAAGAGATTACAGAGAACTCTATCATCAGACTCAATATCACTGGACCTTTTGGTGACACTTTTTATAGTCACAGGAATAAAAAAAGAGCCTGCCAATTGCTTCAATCATTATTGTCAAAGCAGATAATCTAATACAGTTGTAGGTTTACAAGCATAATGCACTCTTGAACAATGCTTGTAATCCAAAACACTTGTATATCAAAGCAAATTTTACCATAGACACTCAGATGATTCATTCCACAACCCAAAAATATTAATATACAAATGATTACAATACTGTAATATAAAACAAAATAATAAAGAAAATACAAAATATAAAGAAAAATAAAACATATTAATCTGGATTTAGAGCACAATCCTAACAAAGTTAGGATTTAGTGTTATTAAATCCCCCTTACTCAAAAGTAAGCCCTTGGTTTCTCAGGCTGCAATCTGTCCCCCTTACACAGGAGTGAGCCCCTCTGATTATAATAGGGCTTACTTTAGAGTAGACATGCGAGGCTAGGGCTGCAAGCCTAAAGACACTTTCCTGGGAGTAAGACCCATTGAACACAATGAGGCTTAGTTTTGAGTAGACATGGTTAGGATTGTGCTCATAGTCATATGCTCTTTTCCATTGCCCCCCTTAAATAGGAATGCTGCCCATTGACTATAACAGGCTTACTTCAGAGTCAAAATACATACGCTGATCTCTCAGGAGAAGTGGAGCAGGTGCTGACAAATGACAAAATTGGCCATATCCCGGCTGGGACTATTTATTTATCAAGACAATTGCTTGTATATCAAGTCAAAATTTATTAGAAATGCTTGTCTTGCAAAACACTCTTAATCTAAATTACTCTCAATCAAAGGTTTTACTGTATTTCCAATTAAAATCTTACTGTTTATTAGTGTACAGGTGATATTTGCATCTAGTCTAGCACAGCAGCATAACAAAACCTACTCTTAAAAGCTGACAACTTTATTGAATTCATGACTTGCCTGATCTCTCAGGTCCTTTCCATAAAATTCCAAACTGAAACTTCAGGATAAGGCAGGTCTTACTGTGTGAGTGTGAGTGTTAACACTGATTTTAAAAACACATTAACAGGAAAGAAAAATTACACTGAGGGATGGTTCACATGCAAACAATGGACATTATGTCTGAAGCACAGGAAAACAGTATCAAACAGTAAACGTGAGATCAGTACATAGGACTGCTCTATTTGTGGTGACAAGGTTTTTTCCCGTGCTCATTGTGGCGTACTCTGGCTGCATGTGGCCAACAAATCTGATGACTCCGTTTCAATAAGTAGGCAGCCTCCAAAGGCACAGAGAAGAAATAAAGATCATGTTCATTACCTGTTAGCCAATACTGTCTATGGCAATTTACGAGACTGGATAACAAAAGTAGCTAAATGCAATAACAATGTTTGATATTCGTGAAAGTACATGGCACATACTCCAGTATCTGAAATCAATAGCATTTTCACAACATTCAGGACATCATCTCTGACTAAATGGATTAAAAGAAAAGGCTTGGCAAGTTCAGCAATGATATGCAGATGAGAATGAAGGTACAACGTCCAACTTTCAGATCATTTCCAGGCAACACACTGATAGTCCTTCCTTAACTTCTTAACTTCTCGGAAGTTGTACAGATATAATTTCTTAACAAAAAGAGTTGGTATGCCTATTTTGATCAGACTTTGCTACATACAACTATGGCAAAATAAAACAAAAACCATCCCAACTGGCACCAATTCATTAAGGGGTGAATGTAGAAAAATGGTGGCACATGAAGTAGGCAAAAGCTTTCTAGTTTCTTTGTGGTCATTTACAGAGGCTGTTTTTAACAAGCTGAAAACTAAAAACAGGCATACATAATTGATTTCAACATATAGGACTTATAGCTATCAGCAGTTAAATTTGTTACTTTTCAGAACTAGGATATTCATCCCACATCCCAGATATCTCTACAAGTATAAATAATGCTGAAGCAGAAAGTGGGATCAGGCGCTTAAAAACTTACAATCCAGATCAAATGAACTGACTTCCAAGTAAATATATATTAATATATGAATAAGTATATTATTAAATCCCCCACCAAAGGACAGAATTACCAAGTAAAAGGATTCGGATTTGCAAGTCATCATTTGTTTCTCCATGTTTCTTTTACACAGTCCAATTTTAGGCACATATACTCAGAAGCAAGTCCAAATGATAGGTAGAGGATAGGTATAGGATTGCAACCTATGTCTTATACCCCAATCCCTCTCCACAGTACAGGTAAATAAATATGTACCTGTGTAGGATTGCAGTAGGAGATGAATTCTTGGAAGTTGTGCATGCCTTATGCAAGATGTACAAGAATCTAGTTTTCCTATATAGTTGGATGAGTTCCCACTTGGAACAAACCCATACATAGATTTACCACTTCACAGAGGGCTAAGCCAAATAATGGTATGCTACTGAAACCATTTGCAACCTGGTGCATCTTCTCTCAGGATATTCTCCTTCACAAATAAGAAAAACACTGCAAACAGAGATGGCACAACACATTTTGGAAACTGAAGAAGAAAATCCAGGTTAGTTGCCACTGGCGGTGGGAGAGGTAAAAAAAGAAAAGTCCTTCAGTGATGTCCCAAATATTGCTGCCAGATGGGCAATCTTATCCTACTGGATGGTATAAGAAACTTCTTGACATAAAGACCACAGTCACATAAAAAACATTTAAATGGAACAAATGTTACTTTTTGAAAAAAAAAATTCATAAGTATTTATAGTACTTAAGTGCTATCTAACCTTAAGCCACAATCCATTATACACTTATATATGCCTCGGAGTGTATATATACACTATATATGCTCTGAGGTTTACTGAAGAAATCTGACTTGCTTCTGAAGAAAACATACAGTACGTAAGATTGTACCATTAATTAAGAAACATCTTCCTGAATGGAACCTTTTAAGTGATGGTTCTCTTATAATTAGGGAGGAGAGAGCGCAACTGCTGCTACTCACTACTATGGGGAATCTTTTACAATGACCAATTTTCTGGCATCTTTCTGTGTATGTTTTAAAGACTGAGGGTGCTACCCTAACCAATTTAGGCCAGCACAACTCACCCTCCACAATCCCATGGTAGTGTGGGGAAGCTGACATACGTCTGTGCATTGGTCTAACCCCTCCAGGAATGGCACAGAAGTGCTTTATGGCACTTTTGTAACACCCCTAGCCAGCACGGGACTTGTGCCAGGACTTGCACAGGGTTAGCTAGGGATTAGGATTGGAGCCTGAGAGTCCCTTTTAAAGAAGAAATAATCTTTCACAGTAAATCATTTTTGTGAATTTTGTTGTTAAAAGTGGTGCATAAAAATGTTTTTAATAACAATGTAGTGGCATGTACTAAAAAGAAATATTAAATGTACTCTGAACAGTTTCTGTATTGAATTTTCTAGCTTGAAATTTTTTTGAACATTACAGTTAGCAAAACTAAATTGAACAGTTAAACTACAACAGGTTAAACCACCCTTCAACAACAATTAAAAGGGGATGTAAATAAAATTAAGTTATAGGCCTTGCAATGCACTCTTATCTTCCTCAAGGGTCTTACTGTTTTATTTTCCTCCTTTTATAGTAGGATTAAATATCCAAACTGTATTGAGGTTTTACATCATGGTTAATTGTGATGAGACAAACTGTAATTAGTCTGTGGAACTCCTTGCTGCTGGATATGGTGATGGTATCTGGCCTAAATACCTTTAAAAGGGGATTGGACAGATTTTGTCAGGAAAACTCCATCAAAAGTTACAAGCCATGATGGGTATGTACAACATGAGATTAACTGGTTGTGTTTGGGTTTAAATAGGACAATTTTATTAATAATAGGGCCACTTTATTAATCACAAGGGACCAATTTTCAAAATACGAAACCTACCACACGTGCTTCCTACTACATCTTGTGCATAGCCTGGGGCATCTGATGCGGCACAGATTAACCAATTTAGGCCAGCATAACTCACTGCTCCCCCTTCCTGTGATGGTGTAGGGAGGCTGGTGTATATCTGGGCACTGGCCTAAGCCCCCCAGGAGTGGCACAGAAGTGCCTTATGGCACATTTGCGACACCCTGAGGCCAGCATGGGGTTTATGCTAGCCTAACTCGGGATTAGGATTGCAGCCTCAGAGATGCAGGAAGCTATACTAGATGGCCCACAGATCAGATCCAGCAGGGCTCCTCTTACGAAAGCAATATACCTTAATGGGAGGAAGAAGACTGTGTGAATCCTTTCCCCAAATGCACTGGGGAAATTAGAAGCTAACCTTCTATTCCAAACCTATTTCCACTTCCCTAGAAATAAGCTCCACTTACTTTAACAGGGCTTACTTCCAAGCAGACAGGCATAGGACTGGGCTCAATGATTCCTAAGCAGCCCAACCATGTGTGTATTAGATTGCACCCTCATCCCTAGTAGCGTATTTAGAATTAAGACTTCCATCAGCATTCCTGAGCTGAAATCCTGGGCTCATGTGTTCATGAATCCCAGTACCCGTCCAGCACTGCTTTTGAAGGCAGTGACTCCAACAAAGAGCAGTAGGGGTTTGCAACTAACTCTTAGGTTAAGATGGGATTTCAGGCAGGGCAGGGTGGTAAGTGCTCGTGTTGGTGGGGGTGGAGAGGCTGCAATTCTATCCACACCTTCCTGGGAGTAAGATCTATTGCCTATAATGGAACTTCCAAGCAGAAATGCATAGGACTGGGCTCTGTATCTGCAATCCTACCCACACTTTCCTGCGTGAAAGCCCCATTGACTAAAATTGGACTTCTAAATAGAACGCCATGGGATTGGGCTCTAGGGAAGGTCATCCTATGTAAGGTCCTATCCCTATGTATGGGATTGGGCTCTAGGGAAGGTCATCCTGTGTAAGGTCATCCTATGTAAATAGAGTAGGCTCCATTGCCTATAATGGGACTTCTTGAGTAGACATTCATAGGATTGGGTTTCAGGGGCCTTCATCCCACAAAGCTTTCCTGGGAGTAAGCTTCACTGACAATAATGGGATTTACTACTGAGTATAGGACTAGAAGCCTAATCCTATCCACACTTCCCTAGGAGTAAGCCCATTGACTATAATGGGACTTACTTCTGTGTAGACAAGCATAGGGTTGGACTTTAGGGGCCTTCATTCTAGCTACACTTACTTGAGAGTAAGGTCTACCGATAATAATGAACCTTACTTCTGCATAGGACTAGTAGTCTACTCCTATCCACACTAATCTAGGGGTAAAATCATTTACTGTAATGGGACTTACTCCTGAGTAGACAGCCCATAGGATTGCCTGTAGGATTGCCTAACCCTGTCCACACTTCCTGGGAGTAAGCCCCATTGACTATAATGGGACTTACTTCAGAGTAGACATTACCTTATTCACACCTCCCTGGGAGTAAGCCCCATTGACTATAATGGGACTTCAGAGTTGACATGCTAACCTTATTCACACCTCCCTGGGAGTAAGCCCCATTGACTATAATGGGACTTACTTCAGAGTAGACATGCTAACCTTATTCACACTTCCCTGAGAGTAAGCCCTTTTGATTATAATGGGACTTACTTCATTCACACTTCCCTGGGAGTAAGCCCCATTGACTATAATGGGACTTACTTCAGAGTAGACATGCTAACCTTATTCACACTTCCCTGAGAGTAAGCCCTTTTGATTATAATGGGACTTACTTCATTCACACTTCCCTGGGAGTAAGCCCCGTTGACTATAATAGGACTTACGTCTGAGTAGACATCCCGGGGAGTAAGCCCCTGTGATTGCAGTGGGGCTTACTTCCGAGTAGAGAGGCGAGGGCTGGGCTTACTTACGGGGTGCAGCAGCGGGGAGGCGACCTTCCTCTGGGGGTAGCGACTGTTCCAGGCGGCCTGGAAGTCCTGCGGGGGCTGGAGGCTGCGGGGGCTGCGGGCGAGCAGAGCCAGGAGAGTGCCCAGCAGGAAGGCGCAGGCGGAGCACAGCAGGTAGAGGACGAGCCGGAGCAGGAGCAGCAGCACACCGGCCACCTCCTCCTCCTCCTCCGGGGCCCGGGGGCAGAAGGAGAGGGCCACGGCCAAGAGCAGCAGCAGCAGCAGACCCAGCCCGGAGGCCAGCATGGAGCGAGGCCAGCCGCGGTCCTCCTCCTCCTCCTCCTCGTCCTCCTCGCTGCTGGTGGTGCTGCTGCCGCAGAGGGAGTCACCGGAGAACATGCTGCTCCAGCCGCCCCCGGGGACCAGCGCATCTCAAGGCACCCCCGCAGCGGCTGCAGCAAGAGCGGCCCCCAAGGCTCACGCTCATCCCGGGACCCTCCAGGCGCTGCCGCTGCGGGCTCCTCCACCCCACTGACCCCGATTGCAGCAGCAGCAGCAGCACCAGGAGGAGGAGGAAGCCCTGAATGGCAGCTGCTGCTGCTGCTGGGGATGGAGCCACGTGCACCCTGGAGGGCAGGACCAGGAGGAGCCAGTCAAGGAAAGGGCTTTGACCCAGAGTGACCATGTCCTCTTTTTCCAGGACATGTCCTCTTTTTTAGCCTGGGAAAAAAAATCTTCATTCTCCTCCTTTTCCTTGTGCGTAGACAGCATGTAGGCTTCTTGGAATTAATAAATTATGAGCACAATCCTGACCATGTCTACTCAAAAGCAAGCCCATTGTGTTGAATGAGACTTACTCCCAGGAAAGTATCTTTAGGTTTGCAGCCTTAGAGCACAATTCTGACCATGTCTATTCAAAAGTAAGCCCATTGCGTTGAATGAGACTTACTCCCAGGAAAGTATCTTTAGGTTTGCAGCCTTAGAGCATAATGCTGACCATGTCTACTCAAAAGTAAGCCGCATTATAGTCAATGGGTCTTATTCACAGGAAAGCGTCTTCAGGATTGTGCTCTTATTCTTAATTTTAAAACTATTGTATTATTACATACCATTCATTAATTACAAGAACTGAACACCACATGTTGCCCGCTTATAAAGAAAAGGAGGACACTGAAATTATTTCCCAGCAGGACACTTAGAGCACAATCCTAGCCATGTCTACTCAAAAGTAAGCCTCATCGTGCTCAATGGGTCTTACTCCCAGGAAAGTGTCTTTGGGATTGCAGCCTTAGGCTGGGAGTAAGACCCATTGAACACAATGGGCTTACGTTTAAGTAGACATGGTTAGAATTGTGCTCTTAGGCTGCAATCCTAAAGACACTTTCCAGGGAGTAAGACCCATTCAACACAATGGGGCTTACTTTTCAATAGACATGATTAGGATTGTGCTCTAAGATCCAGAACATGACCTGGAGAAAGTGGACATGTGGACAGCCCCCAGGGTAACCATATGTCAAAACAAAAAGAAGAAGACAAGGCCCCCCAAAATGAAGGACATGACAAAACAAAAGCTAAAAACACTCAAAATACTATTTTAGCTTAATTTAAACACTATATTACTTCTTATTAAATTTATTGCATATAAATTAATTGCATATAATTTATTAAATTACAAGAAGGTACACTGCACAAGTACAAGCAAAAGGAGGACAGAGATTTTTTCCAGGACACAATGCTAAAATTGTGCCCAAGAGTAAGTGCCATTCTAACCAATGAGAGCCAGAGCCCTATCCTGTGTCTCCCCTCAGAATAACAGTGTAATCCTAAGCATGTCTTCTCAGAAGTAAGTCCTATTGTTCAATACTACTCCCAGAAAAGTGTGGTTAGGATTGCAGGCTTAGGGTGCAATCCTAACCATGTCTACTCAAAAGTAAGCCCCATTGTATTCAGTGGGTCTTACTCCCAGGAAACTGTCTTTAGGATTGCAGCCTCAGTCCCATTCTAGCCAATGAGGCTCAGAGCCTTATGCTGTGTGTCTCCTCAGGAGTAGGTGCCATTCTAGCCAATGAAAGGCAGAGCCCTATCCTATGTGTCTCCCCTCAGAATAACAGTGTAATCCTAAGCGTGTCTTCTCAGAAGTTAGTCCTATTGTTCAATACTACTCCCAGAAAAGTGTGGTTAGGATTGCAGGCTTAGTCCCATTCTAGCCAAAGAGGCTCAGAGCCCTGTCCTATGTGTGTCTCCTCAGGAGTAAGGGCCATTCTAGCCAATGAGGCTCAGAGCCCTGTCCTATGTCTGTCTCCTCAGGAGTAAGGGCCATTCTAGCCAATGAGGCTCAGAGCCCTGTCCTATGTGTGTCTCCTCAGGAGTAAGGGCCATTCTAGCCAATGAGGCTCAGAGCCCTGTCCCATGTGTGTCTCCTCAGGAGTAAGGGCCATTCTAGCCAATGAGGCTCAGAGCCCTGTCCCATGTCTGTCTCCTCAGGAGTAAGGGCCATTCTAGCCAAAGAGGCTCAGAGCCCTGTCCTATGTGTGTCTCCTCAGGAGTAAGGGCCATTCTAGCCAAAGAGGCTCAGAGCCCTGTCCTATGTCTGTCTCCTCAGGAGTAAGGGCCATTCTAGCCAAAGAGGCTCAGAGCCCTGTCCTATGTCTGTCTCCTCAGGAGTAAGGGCCATTCTAGCCAAAGAGGCTCAGAGCCCTGTCCTATGTCTGTCACCTCAGGAGTAAGGGCCATTCTAGCCAAAGAGGCTCAGAGCCCTGTCCTATGTCTGTCTCCTCAGGAGTAAGGGCCATTCTAGCCAAAGAGGCTCAGAGCCCTGTCCTATGTCTGTCTCCTCAGGAGTAAGGGCCATTCTAGCCAAAGAGGCTCAGAGCCCTGTCCTATGTCTGTCTCCTCAGGAGTAAGGGCCATTCTAGCCAATGAGGCTCAGAGCCCTGTCCTATGTGTGTCTCCTCAGGAGTAAGGGCCATTCTAGCCAATGAGACTCAGAGCCCTGTCCTATGTGTGTCTCCTCAGGAGTAAGGGCCATTCTAGCCAATGAGGCTCAGAGCCCTGTCCTATGTCTGTCTCCTCAGGAGTAAGGGCCATTCTAGCCAATGAGGCTCAGAGCCCTGTCCTATGTGTGTCTCCTCAGGAGTAAGGGCCATTCTAGCCAATGAGACTCAGAGCCCTGTCCTATGTGTGTCTCCTCAGAAGGAAGCCTCACTGGAGTCAAGGAGCCCGCTTTCCTGAGAATAAGCTCCCTTGAGGACAGTGGGCCTTACTCCAGAGTAGACAAGCTGAAGCTGCGCCCTCAGTCCCACCCAGTCAGTTCCAGGAGGGCCTCCTTCTGAGGGGGCGAATGAGGTTGGGCCTTCGCCTGTTGAGGCCCGAATCCAGCTCAAGGCCTCCCTCTGCAGCCCAAAGATGGAGCTCGACGCCTCAGAGAGTCCTTCCCCTCCATCCCCGCCCCAGGCCCGCCTTTCCCTGGCTACGCAAACAGAACAGCAGGCAGGAGAAGCGGGAGTGTGGCCAGGAGGGAGAAGAGGCTGCAGCGGAGGGTCTTGGGTGAGTTATGCGGCTGAGCTGAGAGCCTCGGGCTCGCTTAGGCCACGGGCTAGGGTGGGATGGAAGGGGAGAAGGAGGGTAGGCCGGCCATGCCCGCCTCCTGCTGCTTCCTCTAAGGGCAGCCCCGCCATCTCTGCACTCCTGGCTTCTCAGGCAGGCTGGAACCACTCCTTGCCACGCTTGCCTGGGAGCAAACCCCATTGACTACAGTGTGGCTGACATCTGAGTAGACATGCATAGGATTGGGCTCTGTGGCTGCAATCCTATCCACACTTTCCTGTGAGTAAGCTCCACTGACCATAAAGGGGCTTACTTCCAAGTAGACATGCATAGGATTGGGATCTCTGGTTGCCAGCTGATTCAGACTTTCCTGTGAGTAAGCTCCATTGACTATTATGGGGCTTATTTCTGAGTAGACATGCATAGGATTGGGCTCTGTGGCTGCAGTCCTATACACACCTTCCTTTCCTTGGAGTAAATTTCTATTGACTGTAATGGGGCTTATTTCTGGGTAGACTTGCATAGGATTGGGCTCTGTGACTGCATTTCTATACACACTACCCTTGGAGTTAGTTCTATTGACTATAATGGGGCTTACTTCTGAGCAGGCATAGGATTGGGCTGTGGGAAGTTTGCCAGTGGTTTTCCCCAATTGTAGAGATGTGGAATGGGGGTGTGTGTGTGAAGATATTATCTAGCCCATTGGTGTCAAACATAAGAACCACTGGCCAAATCGCATACATAGCCGTTTCTGAGGCCTGTTATAATCCTTGTGATTTGGCTGTCTCGAATCTTGGAAATATGAACAATATTTGCACATTTTCTCTTTTGTCATCTGCAGCTGATGAGTTTCTACGTGAGAACAAAGTGCTTATTTCTGTCCATCATCTGCTTTCTGACATCATCAAAGAGTGATAATGATGCTAAGCAGGAATCCTGAATTCTAGTTTTGTTGCTCTGTAGGAAATATTTCATACCAATCATGTGCCCTTCTCCAAGAGGGGAGCTCTGAGTGTTTTCCTATCCAGGATCCAGTTAGTCTGTGGAACTCCTTGCCATAGAGCCGTGGATCTTGAGCATTTCAGCCCAAGACCTCCTTCTGAGAATGACATTCTGTCCAGGACAACCAGACAGTATTTAAGAGGTGATCAAACAAATTTTAGGAGGGCCAGTCTATGTGCTTACTCCAGAGCAGACAAGCTAAACCTAACCTGCACAGCATACCTACCTATACTTCATTTTGTTTTGTGTGTGGTTTAGGCTGTTGAACATTACTGAGAGAACTGCTGCTTGCTCTTTTGATTGTTGCTTTCAAGGCACTTAGATTTGTTCCTGCCCCTCAACCCACTTTAGAGAAGCTACAGCCAAGTGATCATGGCTGGTATGAATGTACGGAAACAGAAAAGAGTTGACTACTAAAAGTACAGCAATGGAAGTACAAAAGTAATTAAATCCTGCACATATTGGTTGTGCAAAATTGAATGTAGGGAGGTTAGGATGGACAATGTTTCTTTACCCAGAGTGTAGTTGGTCTGTGGAACTCTCTGCCACAGGATGTGATGATGGCATCTAGCCTCAATGCCTTTATAAACTCCTAGAGAAAAAGACCATCATGTGTTACAAGCCATGAGGGTGTGTACAGAGGTGGACAACCTAAAATCGCCAGCTGCATGGGAGGGCACCTAGATGCAGGTGTCATGTGCTCCCAGAAGTATCTGGTGGGCTGCTGTGTGATACAGGAAGTTGAACTAGATGGTCCTTTGGCCTAATCCAAATGCAGTCTCTTATGTTGGTTGCAGGGATGGGCAGACTTTCACACATCCTGGACATTTAACAATTGTTTAGGAGAGGAAGTTTCAGCAGGTGCAGCTTGTGAGGCTTGTGATGACAAGGTACACCTGCTGAAATTCCCTCTTCTATACAATTGTTAAAGGTCCACAGTCCTTTAAGTTGAAAGTTTGCCAAAGATGTGGTTTCAAGACAGGCTTTGTTCTATTCAGGCATTCTCTAAAAAATAAGATCCATACCACAGAAGTGCTGGGATAGGAATATGGCAGGGTTTTTCCCCTTGCTCCTTCAGTATCGTTGGAGATGGGAGAGAGACAGTAATCCTTCAAGTATAGTTAAGCAAGCCTATGGGGACAAGAGCACAGACTTCTGTCTTTCTGAATGTCTGCCCTTTTCAGATGTGTGTTTGCATTTTCCTTTGATTATTCCACAGTCAAATTGTTAACAAAGCTCCTTTCTCCTTGTTGGACATCATCATTCTTTCCAATACTGCAGATCAGTGTTAACGTGCTTGCCAATGTGCTTGCCTCCTCCGTACATAGAGTTTATAATAATCCATCTGCAAAATGTTCTTCCCTCGCCCTTAGCAATTCTACACAAATAGG
Source organism: Cryptoblepharus egeriae (assembly GCA_030015325.1). Lineage (NCBI taxonomy): Eukaryota > Metazoa > Chordata > Lepidosauria > Squamata > Scincidae > Cryptoblepharus > Cryptoblepharus egeriae. The sequence continues at coordinate 52,351,582 of JAREYC010000007.1, read as the reverse complement.
AACTATGATAATTATCAGAGGCTGAGTTTTTAAATGTAATGCCTTTTCTGCATTTCTGTGAGTTGCCATGAAAGGTACTTGGTTTACTTTGTGGGCACTTGCATGTATCACCTGCTATATTTGGTAAGCTTCTGCACATATTTTGATTTGTACAAAATTCAAACAATGAAATTATGTTAAAGATGATTAATGGCCCAACTCTACATAAATACCATTTGATTCAGGATAAATCCTAAAGACACTTTCCTGGGAGTAAGACCCATTGAACACAATGGAGCTTACTTTTGAGTAGACATGGGGCAAAATCCAGAGCAGTTACAGATCCACGCAGTTACATCACCCTTTAGTGTTATCTTATGGAAAGTCACCTTAACTGCTCCGGAGCAAAGGGCTTAATTTGACTTTAGGATATGAGCCATGGTTAGGATTGTGCTTTCAGTAGGGCTTCCTATCAAATTGGTACATTGAATCATAGAATCCTAGAGTTGGACCTAGTAGGTCATCTAGTCCAAACCCCTTTGTAGCAGAAATCCTCCTAGAGCAACTCCAACAGGTGCTCGTCAAGCCTCTGCTTGAAGATCCCCAGTGAGGGAGAGTCCACCACCTCCCTTGGCAATCTGTTCCATTGCTGAACTGCTCTCAGTCAAGAATTTTTCCCCGATATCCAACTGGAATCTCCTTTCTTGCAGTTTGTACCCATTGGTTCTAATTCTACTTTCAGAGGCAGCTATGAACAAATGAGCCCCTTCCTCCATGTGACAGCCCTTCAGGTATCAGAAGAGGGCAATCATGAACTCTGAACATCGAGCTTCTCCTCTCAGCCTTCTCTTCTCCAGGCTGAACATCCCAAGTTCCCCCAACCTTTCGTTGTAGGGCTTCCCTTCCATCCCACTGATCATTCTTGTCGCTCTCCTCTGGAATTGGTCCAGTTTGGCTACATCTTTCTTAATGTGAGGTGACCAGAACTGAACACAGTACTCAAGGTGAGGTTTAACCATTGCAGAATAAAGAGGAACTATAAATTCTCATGACTTGGAAGCTACAGTCCTCTTAATGCAGCCTAAACTGGCATTTGCCTTCTTTGCAAACACATCACACTGCTGACTCATGTTCAGCTTGTGATCCATGGCAACTCCAAGATCCTGTTCACATGTTGTGCTGCCAAGCCATGTATCTCCTATTTTATACCTGTGTTTTGGTTTTTATTGCATAAGTGCAGAACCTTGCTCTTCTCCCTGTTGAAATTCTTTCTGTTATAGCCCAGTATTCTAGTTTATCCAGATCCTCCTGGAGGTTTCTCCTGTCTTCTGTTATGTTTGCTACTCCTCCCAGCTTGGTGTTGTCTGTAAATTTAATGAGGCTCCCTCATATCCCTTCATCCAAGTTGTCGATGAAGGTATTACTGAGAACCCTGCTTAAGACAGAGTCCTGGGGCACCTCACTCAAAAACCAACCTCCAGGTTGATGCAGAACCATTTACCAAAACCTTTTGAGTTCGGCCATCGAGCCAATTGCAGATCCACCTAACGATTGCCTCGTCTAGCCCATATTTTTCCAGCTTCCCAATTAAAATGTCATGTGGGACCTTACTTCTGCTCCCCATAAAGTGACCGCCACCATTTTTCCAGACATGTCCATCAAGTTCATATTTCTCTTGGACACTTCTCGACTGGAAGACTTTATAGTAACTTTTGTGGCATCCTCATAGCTCTTGCAGATTCCAATTAACATCATAGGATTCCAGCACATAGGATTCCAGCCTTAACATGTTGCTAAACTTAATTATTGTGCAAAAATGTATAGTGATGTTATAGAACTGCCATAATTAATCAGATTAACAGAAATTGTGGAGGCGCTAGTGGTTGAAACAGGCCAGGGTTTGAGACCTGTGTACTTACAATATGGGGTGAGCTGTCCATAGCCCAGCTTCTGCCAACCTAGCAGATCAAAAGCATAGAAATCCAAGTAGATAAATAGGTACCACATTGGTGGGAAGGTAAAACAGTGTTTTATGTTCCTTCAACAGTCATGCCGACCCCATGACCACAGAAATGTCTTTGGATAACGCTGGCTCTAAAGGCTTAAAAAAGGGAATGAGCAATGCACAGTCACAAACAGCAGTGTAACCTGCAGAGGACACCTTTACCTTTTTAACATTTTAATATCAATTCAAGAGCTGGTTGTCAGTGTTCTGAACCTACTGTTCAACTGTGCTGGCTGCACACTGTGTACACACTGCTAGGTAGGTGGTTCTGAAAATCTCAGAAAGCTCTTAGCTTTAGTCAAGAAGAGAGACGCACCAGCACTGAAGCTAGAACATGTGTTGGGCCTCTTTGCTCCTTTGAGAATCCCAGGAACTGTTGGCAATGACTGCCAGTGCTCCAGAGGTATTCAAGGTGAGTGAGGGAAGCCAGGGAGAGGGAGAATTTTGGTGGGTGAACATGGCATAGAAGCAGAAGACAAGTGGATTGAACACAGGAGGGCCATAGAAGTATTGGCAGAGTCTTCCTTCAAATCCCAGCTGCCAGTCCTGCACTAAGCTAGCAAGGATCTGAGTAGACTTATAGGAGCTGCTGGAGCGCAACATAAAGCAAAGGAACAGTTCCCTTACTAATAAGTACCTCAAGGAAACCTCCAGCCTGTTTGCCTGCACCAAATTCAGCAATGGCAGTTTCAGCACCACTGTATCACTACACAGGCTTGGACTGCAAGTTTCATCCAGTGGTCAAGTTGGCAGGGTGTGTCTAATTAACTCTACTACATAGTTTATATATATATATATATATATATATATATATATATATATATATATATATATATATATATATATATATATATATATAGTTTATATATATATATATATAGTTTATATATATATATATATATATATATAGTTTATATATAGTTTATATATATGTATATATATAGACATAGATAATTCTTTGCAGTTAATAATTTTTATAAGATATCTGGATAGATTTCAGTATTTAATCATTCTTGTGTGTGTGTGTGTGTGTGTGGTAATCGTATGCAGTGTTGCATCTGGTCACTTGAACTTTAACATTTGACCTTGGCATGTTTGCAGTAATACTGTAATACCACAGCAACGTAGCTGTCGAACTGTCATTTATGATGGGTTGGTTTGGACTGTAGGCTTATCCGTGTCTTAAGTGACTTGCAAGTGTCTTAAGTGACTTTCATACTGAAGTCATTGCTGTGGAAGCATTTCAGGTGGCCTCTCACATTAGGATTATTATAATGTGCAAATTGGACATCTGTCAAAAAAGAGACCGATGGCATCTTAAAAGGTGAAAATTAATTATTTTGGATATGAACTTTCTTAGGTAAACTCATGCCTTAAATGCCTTAAAAACTCATGTTGCAATATTGTAATAAGATTTTGTTGTCAGTTGACAAACTTATCTTTCGTTTTTCTATACAGTGTATGCATAAGACTTGATGTAATAAAGATGTAGATTCACCGTAACTTCTTTTATTTATCGGTGTAATGACTGTGTGTATTCTTTTTATAGGAACAACACTCAGGAAAACTTTTTTTGGTCATGGACCAGTATGATGATGTGTCAGATTGTGAAGTGGATCACTCCTTCTTTGACAGTGATTTTGAGGAAGAGGTGAAGAAAAATGTAACAACAACAAAAAGAACTGATGAGACCGATAAAAATGAGCACATAGAATTGGAAGACAAAAATGCAGATAATTCTGATTTGAATATGGAAATCAAAGTGGTGGAAAGTGATGGTACTAAAGAAGACATCAAAATGGGAGAGAGTGACTGTACTAAAGAAGAAAGAGAAAGGAAAGTGACAGACTTGCCAAAGGAGTGCACCTTAGAAAATGGTGTTGATCAGCCTGAGAAAATTCTGTCCTTGTTGGTTTCCCAGAATTCTGAGAATGCAGGAACATCTTGTAGAATCTCAGCGCAAAGTGAAAGTGTGTATGAAAAAAATACTCGAGCTCCCAAAGTAGTTAAAGAACATGAAGATAATTATGATACAGATGGAGAAAACAGTAGCGATGATAGTGGGAACCAGAGAGTTAAACTTAAGTCATCTAATAGTGCAAAGGTTAACAAGAAAATTTCAACCAGTTCCTCCTCCTCTTCTCCATACTGTAGTTCTGATGCAGATTGTTCAGACACAGATTCTGATGGTAGTGTGTCAGATTCCTCGTGTTCTTTTCCAAAAAAGAAAAGCATGTGCAAATTAGGTCTTCTTTCGCCAAGACCAAAATCCAGTCCAGGAATAAAGTCAGTGGAAGTCAAACCAAAGCTGGGTGACTGCACAGAAGAGTCTGAGGATACAGTGACTGATGTAACTCCTTTGTCAACACCTGATATCAGTCCTATCCAATCTTTTGAACTTGCAGCATCCAATGATAAGAAGCTAAAGGTGAAAAGGCAAGAAAATGTGAGCCAGGAGTTATATGGTAAGCTTCTAGGGCTTTGAGGGTACACATTGGAGGGTACACATTGGAGAGAGCTCCAATTAAAATGTATTGTTGAATTGTTTTTTATCATTAGAACCTGACTTGGATCACAGAAGCCATCAAAAGGCCTTGCATGATGCTGTGGATTTGAATCATCTTTTGAAAGGTGACTCTTTATTCTCAAATTTACTTGGAAAATGTAGGTGCTTATTTTGCCCCTTAAATACGATATATAGAATTCTAATATAATTTGTTGTGTTTGTTTTCCACTGGATACAAATTATTTTAAAGTTTTCCTAAAGATCTGTTGGCTTAGTAATAATTATGAAAGGATTAATGGTAAACTTACTGAGTTGTATCCTAAGAGAATTTAGCTACGACTAAGTACCACTGAAATCAATTTGACAGGTTGTGACAAGTTAATTGTGATGAGAGCACAGTTTTATCTTGCACTGGTGCAACACTGCTACAAGGCCCATGCTGTGGCTTGTGCTTGGAGTGAGCAGGTTAAGGGTCTCCTTAGGGTAGGGAACATTTGTTCCCTTACCCATGCCGAGCTCCAGCTTGTCCAAGTGGGCTTGGATCTGCACCAGCTATATCACTGGCACAAGACCAAGAAGTCTTGGGTAATGGGGAGAGAAGGCTTGGGAAAGGAAATAGAATATGACAGATGCCTCCTCCACAGATCCTGCAAACTCCCAGCCCTGATTTGCCTTGCTCTCTGCCCTCCCTCTGCCCCATTACGCTATATCCCTGTCTATCTTCCCTAGCCCCTGCACTGCTTGGAGCAACTCCTGCTTTCTCCACTGGGCGCAGCTCCAGATCTGATGGGACAACACAGGCCTTCTTGCCTATGCTCCTTACTTTCAATTTGTGACACACTAGGCCAGCACAGCAGCCAAATAGGATTGCACTGTAAAGTTGGAATCCATACTAACTTGTGAGTAAGCTCAGCGGAACTTACTTTTGTCTAGACCAGCGTTTCTCAAAGTGGGGGTCGGGACCCCTTTGGGGGTCGCCTAGAGCTTTCCAGGGGGTCGCCTAAAGACCCCTGGTGCAGGGGGCCAGGTCAGGCTTGCCAGACCTCCGGCTGTAGCTGCGCACACACTGGGGCTGACTGCTTCAGGGCCCAATCCTATGCATGCCTACTCTGAAATAAATCCCATTGTGTTCAATGTGTGCATAGAACACACATTTCATTTGTAACAATGAAAATATATCCTGCATATCAGATATTTACATTACGATTCATAACAGTAGCAAAATTACAGTTATAAAGTAGCAACGAAAATAATTTTATGGGTTGGGGGTCCCCACAACATGAGGAACTTATAAAGGGGTCACGGCGTTAAGAAGATTGAGAATCACTGGTCTAGACATTACTATTGTATAGGCATTGCTATAGACATATATTTAACTGAAGTTCCAGTAGTTTTGCAGGGGTGTCCAAACTTTTTGGCAGGAAGGCTACATCATGATGTACATTTCAAATTTGAATGAATTTACATATAAGATTGCATTAAAGACATTACAAGGCTTTTCCACAGCCTGATAGAGCGGTCTTGCCGAGGGCCACATTGAGGCTTGCCGAGGGCCACATTGAGGCTTGCCAAGGGCCAGGTTTTGGGCACCCCTGGAATATAGGAACCTTTTATATTAATTGTGGTGCAAAATGGATCTCAGCAAACATAGTTCTGCAAGTTGTATATTATATATCAAAGAATTACATGTGGCCTGTGAGTCACAGTTTGGCAACCTCTGCTTTAGGGCCAAAGAAGGTTTAAGAGTGTTCGGATGGCCATTGAAAGACATATTTTACTTGGGCTGCAATCCTAAAGACACTTTCCTGGGAATAAGATCCATTGAACACAGTGGGGCTTACTTTTGAGTAGACATGGTTGGGATTGTGCTCTTGGATGGGCTCCTACTCCTTCACCAAAATATCAAATTCTAGAAAAAAATTATTTCCTACAGGTATGATGAGGTAGACTGTTCTATGCCGTATTGAAGAAAAAGGACTGTCCTTTCTCTTGCCTCCAATTTTTCTTTCATACCCACTTATGACCACAGCAACAGCCCAGCCACATGACTCATAGATTGGTTCAGACATTACAATAAAATTTGGATTATTATGTATGGACCATACAAATGACAGATGTTTAAATTACGGTAAGAATGAATTAGTCATTTTCACGAGTTAATTTGGCTTCCATCATGTAAACCGTGATAGTCTTATCTTTCTTAGCTGTGTTGCCTTGTTGAATAATTTACTGAGATGTTAAAAGACATTGCGCAGTGATGACTCAATACCATATGTATAATTACGGCAGTTTAATTTGGCCTTCCAAAAAAACTACAATTATCACATGAATAATGAAATCTGTGAACTTTGTGTAGTACAGATCTAACCTTTTTTAATGGCCACTGCAAATGAAAAGAAAGGATCTGTTCCCTGGAGAAGGGGAAAAATGCATCCATTTAAAATCACCATTCTAAAAATGGCTTTTCTTCCTGTTCTAGAGAGGCAGTCATAAGGTAAGGTAATCTCTCACAGGTTATCCTTCCGTTCAAAGGTAGAGGGTCCTTTCTATTTCTAATTGCTGAATGCCTCTCTACAACAGTAAGAAATGTTGTTTTTAAATAATTGTGAAGGAACACACTTTTAAACTGTTTTTATTTAGTACTTGAGTAAGGTGATATTTCACTCCATTGAGCAGCCCAAGCCTGCTCAATGGAGCTATTCAAATTTATGCCAGCTATTTAGCTGGCACAAGGCTAAGAAGTCTCATGTAGTCTTCCTTTGTTAATCCCACCCTTTCGCAGGCCTGTCCCTCCCTGCATCTCTTCCATCCTTCCACGAGCTTGCATCCGCAGGTCAGGATACAGCGCTGGCAGAATGGCAAAGGACGTTCCGCCAGTGCTACTTAGACATGGGAAATCGAATGCACCATGAAGTTATTTGCAATCATAGGAATATCTACTTGGGGACTACCGAACTCGCCCATATAGATGCCAGTACTCACGCACAGGTGACGGTAATCCATTCTGGTGTGTTTTCCCTCAAAAAGACCCCTGCCTATTGTTTATTTTACATACTTATTAGAAAGCAAGTTGCGGGACTAAGGGGCAATTAAAATAATATGAACCAACTTTTTCTTTAAATACAATTTTATTCATCCACCAAAATGTATATACAGAATATGCACACATATACACATTGATAACAGGATTTTAAAAATGACTCCTTATTTTTCTGCTGGAAAAATATAATTTCTCCGCTTTTTATTCAAGCTTTCACATTTATAATATGTAGGAAGTGTAAAAATAAAAGGTAAAACCCAGATTTTATTATAGTTTGTACTGGTGGAACCTTGGTATCCACTGATTCTGAATCCCACTTTTAAATGCCTTGTAACAAGGAAAAAAGCGCCCAAACCCAATTTCCTACCTTTGCTCTGTTAAATTATAACTGTAATTGCATATACAGTATTTGTAATTCCATGTTCTTTTTGATGTTTTTATTTGTTATTTTGTTGTTTTATTTGTACTTGATTATAAAACTTTGTAATCGGTTTTGGGAATTTGCTTTGGCATGGAAAACGTGGGATATAAATAAATAAATTCCAGTAGTTTCTATTTACCCCATCAAGTGGCTGAATGCAGTATAGTATAAGTGACAATATGTTCTGGGGTGGCAATGGAGGAACAAGAAACCTGGAAGTGGGTCCTTAAATCTGATTTGGTATCCATTAATTTTTTTAATCCACTGGGCCTGAATGGAATCCCAATGAATAACAAGCCATGACTAGTAATTTGAATTTATAAAAATGAGACTCCTTTAGGCATTTTCTACACATGGCATGATGCTTCTTTCTAAGGAGTAGACATGGATAAAGTGTGTTGTCAGTAATGTATAAGCTGAATATATTAGTAGTTGTATTTAGTTACTGCCCAAGTCTATATTTCTACAGTTTGTTTCAGCCTCCATTTGATATATGTTGAACTTCCATTTGGGTACATGAAGCAATTAATCTTCTCCTCAACTAAATGGAGGCACAATGAATTAGAATAGATACTCCGCATTTATTAGCGGTCATTGGGAAATATTAATACACCTCTGAAGGATTGCTTGTTGCTAACATACTACCAGTTCCTGACACCTTCCATTGATTCAGTTTGATACACACATTGATGCATAGTAGAAATGTTCTCATACATGCAGTTCTCATACATGCAGTGATAAATAAGTGAAAGTTTCCCTTGAAAACCATAAATATTGGAATTCATTCAAGGGAATGCAAGCACAACCCAGTCTTGGAATAGCAACAGTATGGAGAGAAGTAGCATATCTCTTGCCACCTCATGAATTAAATATACCGTAATTGTGGTGGGGAAATCTGGCATATCTAATTGTAGATCTAATCTTATGGATGAAAATTGTAACTTGGCAACTACCATTACAATTCATAAACTCTTCAGAGCATTGTGTCTTTTATGTGGGGAAGAGTTTACCAATTGTAACATTTTGTACAATGCTTATCAATACCATGGTATTGGGAGAATATTGGTAGTCAACTTCTCTCTTCTATAGATGATCTAACTATTTTCTATACTAAAACCAGCCACACTAGGAAACATATACCAAGTTAACATCTCAGACTGCAATTCAAGAATGTATATAAGTACATGCTTTAGTTCTGGACAAGATATTCAAAGATCATCATCTAGGAAGATTTCCACTCTTCTTTCAGAAGTTTTAAGAGTATTTCTGTCTTAGTTGAGAACTGTCCCACCAGTTATTGCCATCTTATCTGATTATGATATCTTATATGACATCTTTAGCTGATATGTGATGTCCCGAGACAAGCTATTATGATGCACTGCTGATGTCATATGAGTAGATTCTGTATTATGACATGTAGACTATAACATTTGCAAGCGCTTGAAGTCTTTAAAGTTTTTTGAACAGCTGTTAAGGGGTTTCTCCTTACAGCTAGAATTGATATTGATCAGTGAGATGCAGCTGTCCATTTTTTAGGAATGTGTTGACCTAAAGAAAAAAGGTGAGTGAAATTGCTGAAAAGAAAAAAAATTAAAAGGTGTTGAATTATTAGGGAAAGCACAGGAAAGAGGATTCTCTGGCTGGATAGGCCAGACATGGCAAATGCTTATAATTTGAAAATCATGCTTTCTGTTGTCAGAAACCATCTACCTTTATTATGTACATAATCTAGTGCATATGCATCTTACTCCTAAAAATAGTTTCTAGATATTGCTGTAACACATATTCTTAATAGTATGCCTGCTTATGTTTAGCTGCTTATGTTTAGTCAGAAGTTAAGGACTTGTTTTCAGGTGGGATTACAGCCTCCAGCTGGGGAGGAGGTTTAATGCCCATTTTAGGTCTACTTTGAATAACAATTACTCAGTATTGCTTATAGATACTGCTCCTAGATGAAATTGCCTGTAATCTTAAAGGCACATTCAGTTTAGCTACATTCACTTTAATTTTGGGCTATAGAGAAGTTATATCTCTTTTTTCCTTGGGTGATATTTTGTGTATCAATACTAAACAATTTCTAACTGTACTCCATAGGGACTGTATGGTAGAGCAAGACTGGGGTGGTTTATCCATTGCAGAAAAGTAAAACACTCTTTTCTCTATGTGGAGACTTCAAGCAATGAAGGGTTGAGATGTGTAAGTGACTCTTTCTGTAGTATTTTATAGTAGTTACATTATAATAATAAAAATTAAGATTTTTATTGCCAAAAGAACTACAAACTACTTCATGCTTAAGAGCAGGGTCAGCTGAAGATAAACCTAGGCTAGCTAAGTGGACCTGCTAAGTTCTTCCCTCTCCACTGCCATCACTTCAACCCCCACAAAAATAGCAGAAACTGGGTTACATACAGGGAGCACTTTCTCTCAGTCTGCATTTACTGTTTAAAGGGGTTGTATGGAGGAGGGAATGAGGTAAAGGGAATAGATCTTTTGGTCGCAAACTAGAGAGAGGCAGGGAGTGGCTGTACATTGCTTCTCCCAATACACTACAGGAAGTTCATGTTGTCACATGTGTTATGGACAGGTGAGCAATGTACAGAGTTCTTTGAACTTGTTTTTTTCTGAAACAGCATTTGAAACATGATTGTCAAAATAGTTTATTGTATTGCATAGCAGTTTTCTAGTTCAGTGTGTCTTCAACTTGTCAAGTTGTGTGACCCATTCAAATCCTAACCTGCAGCATGGACCTTCCCCCTTCAAAAACCTACCAGGCAAGACAGTGAGTAACCACAGTTTCTCTTCTCACTAAGTTGTGCCCATGGAACAAATGTGCCTGAGAAAAGCAAACATTCCACAGCCAGGAAGTATTTGACTAATCTTGCTTTGGCAGCTACTGACACTCTATAGACTAAAATCAAATGGCGGTGGGAGCACTATAACCCTCTAGAGGTCAAATTGTGACCTGTTTCTGGGTCCTGAGCCACTTGTTGAAGAACTCAGATACGGGGACATATATATACCTCTGACTCTGTACCACTTCTACTTGAATACAAAGACTTGAGTCAGTAGGTTATTCTCTGATTCAGCATATCATGCTGAATATCTTTTTAAAATAATGAAGGTGGGGTGTGCAAGCATTTGGGACCACAGTGGAAATATTTTCTGTATTTGTATGCTCAGATGATAGGAATAGCATTAGTGATACTTAAATATTTAAATAGCATGAGTCTAAGCTTGTTTTTTATTTATAGTATATCACTACATATTCTATTACAGTTATTAAAATGTTTGGTAAAGAAAAAGATTAGAACACAAATTAACCTTACAATCCAGAATAACTACGGGAACACGTAAGAGACTTTACGTGTACCCATAGTTACTGCACCATCTAGTGAAAACCTATGGGAAATTCATATTGGAATCCAAAGTAAGTTGTTCTTACACCAGAGCAAGGACTCCCGTAGTTACTCTGGATTGCGCCCTAAGTTGTGCTGTAGTGGACAAAAGTGCATTCAAAGATTAAGGCCTGGGGCTGCAATCCTAAAGACAATTTCTTGGGAGTAAGACCCACTGAACACAATGGGGCTTACTTTTGAGTAGACATGGTTAGGTTTGTGCTCTGTATCTTAGAAAGGAATGGTCATGACTCAGTATTGTTGAAATTCATGAGACAAGTTACTTCAGGGTGACCAGATGACCGGAAAAACCCGGATTTGTCCGGATTTTTAGCCTCCTGTCCAGGTGTCCTACATTTTGGCATCATTGTCCTACATTTTGGGTTCATTTTGAAACTTCATGATACTGCACAGTACCCCATCATGCCATATGTCATTGGGTTCGTATTGAAGAGTAGAATCCAATGCAAAAATCAGTTTGGAGATAGCTCCTTCCTATCAAAAGTTATGGTCAGAAAACAGAAAAACAAAAACAAAAATATTTTGGCAATTATTTTCAGCAGGTAGGAATTTTGGCCTGGGATTAGGAATTTTGGCCTTGGGGTTCAGGAATTTTGCATTTGGCATCTGGTCACTCTAAGTTACTTGCATTAATTTGTGTCCCATTAATTTTACTGGAACTTGCATAGCACCTGAGAGAAATTGATCAGTGGGTGAAAACTTCAGTGCATTTTTAACCATAAGCAATGGATTTGTCAAACACACAAGTTCAGCAATTTTCAGTTTGTCCAAACTATATGAGCTAATAAGTGACATCACTAGCAGGAGGTGGGTGCTACACCAGGTGTCATACTTTAGGGGATGCCACTGGTGCTAAAATTGTAAAAATCTTGGTATTATGAAAAATACTATTGTGTTTGTGTATGTATTTTAATGCATAATACAGTACAGCAAGCCATAATGAAACACAAATGTACTCTCTCAAAAATTACAGCAAAATAACCAGAAAGTGAAAACACAACTGCCTTATGTAGAGCTAATGATGTGTTATGACACAGCAGGGAACCAAGAAGTTGTTAGTAGACTCAGTTCTCATTTCCATGTATTGGAGTTAATACTTATTCAGTTGTGTGTCATTGCACAATTTATTCTCACTTATTCAGTTGTGGGAGTGTGATCAGGTTGGTCACTGGTTTTTGCTGCTTTTGCATTTCTACAGATCACTCTCTCACCCTTTAATCAGTGGGCCCACTGCCACTGGTGCCTGCTGCCCGGTGGTGCCTGGTAGGGATGCCCTGTAGAGATGCCTGCTGCCCACTGCTGCCCACCACTGCCTCCTAGTACTCTCCTGTGTCTGTCGTGGTACCCAGTTCCCTCCTGGTACCTGCCACCGGGTGCCGGTGCCTAGTCCCCAGCTGTTCCCACCATTGCCCACAAATATTATAGAAATTTTATTCCTGCAATGATGCGTAAATAATGAAATCTTGGGGCCATAGCCCAAGTCTAAACACAAGATTCATTTATGTTACATATACCAATTATATGCATTGACCGAAGGTAATTTTTACAATACAGGTGGGGTCTTAGTATTTGTGGGGCATCCATTTTTGAAGCCCCTGCTGATACAGAATTTAGCCAATATTCAAATCCACAATCTTTATTCCTTTAACAACTCCAAAGGGGACAGAAGCCCAGAGAGGCAGTATGTAACTGTTCCGCTGACCTGCTTCAGAATGGTCTGCAGAGGCAAAAAAGCTACTTAATGACTGAATTTTTCCTGCTCCTCCAGGCCAAACTTAAGCCTGGAGAGGCAGTGGGTTGTCATGTGCTGCCGCTTTGGGCTTCAGAAAGTTCTCTGGAGTAAGGCTCTAAGCACAATTCCAGTCCCATTTGGAGGACTTAGGCAAAATTAAATCTGACTACATGGAGGTTCAGTGGACCTCCATGTTGAACCAGTTGTGTGGACATGTGATTCACGGATAAACAGACTTCACCTGTATTTTCAGTAATTTTGTGCATGAAACACAATTTGCTATTTTACTTCAGGCAAAAATTTAGAAAAAGTTATATTGGCAGTCAAAGTTCCTTATTTTGGAATATTCAGTACTTAAGAATTCTGGATAAGGTATACTCAATCTGTATTTTTAGGCACAGTTGCCTGTGAAGTCTTCTGATGTGTCATGATTACAGATGTATCCAATCATCTAAACTTTCATTAGGTATGCAAGTGTTTCCAATTAAGAGTCATGGACTTTTACTGGAGATACTTCAAATAATTAAAAAGTTGACTGCACCTTTAGAGCCCAATCCTGAGGCCACTGTTCAGGGGTGAAGAGATGGCTGGGTGTCAGAAAGCATGCATACCAGCCCCACTGCTGGGCTATTGCCAGAGCTAGTCCAGCATCAAGAGGAGCTGTGCTTCTGCCAGGTAAACACCTGGTTCTCTGCAGCTTGGTGGTCCAACTGTTGAACAGCAGAGATTTGAAGAGGTGTGAGGGATGAAGGGTAGAGGCATTCTGGGTTGGGGGATTTTGCGGAGAGGGAGTGCAGGGGGAGAGAGGGAGGTGGAACTGGTGAAGCTCTGCTCTTTCAGATACAGAACTTCACAGAGTTCTGCCCCTATCTGGAGGCTTTTTCTGCACCAAGTACAGGACTGCTGTGCTTGTGTGGGGGAAAGGGAAAAATCAGGTTGCTGTCACAGCAGCCTACTGTCCTGTAGGATCCTTCTGCAGACATTTTGCTGCCATGGTCCTCCTGGAGCTACAGGCAGCCCCGTTAACAAATTACCTTATCTGCATATCTAATTTTTCTGAATTTTGAGCAGAAATATTTTATATGTAACCAATTATATATGAAACTTAATAAATGACTACTTGTTTTCAAAGCTTTCCTGCAATTGGAGAAAAAGGAACAACAAGCACTAGTCTTGGATCATCCTCCTCCAGGGACAAGAAAAAACTATTCTTTCTCAAATGATGAAGTGCGAAGGATAGATCAGGAAAACCAAAGACTCTTGAAAGAATTGACAAAGTACTCAGTAAAGCCCAGAAGCAAAGGTGTCTCAATGAAGAAACCTTCTTGTCCAGCCCCAAAGATGTACCACAGTGCGATCAACAGGCAAAGAGAACAGCAAAGGATTGATAGAGAAAATCTGGTAAGTTGAAAAGACTTTAAAATAACTAGTTCTTAAATAACTACCATATATACTGGAGTATAAACCAATCCAAGTATAAGCCAAGGCACCTAATTTTATCACAAAACACTGGGAAGACTTATTGACTCGAGTATAAGCCAAGGGTGGGAAATGCAGCAGCTACTGGTACATTTCAAAATATCATAAAAATAGATACCAATAAAATAACATTTATTGAGGCTTCAGTAGGTTACCGGTAAATGTAAAGATTTTTTCCCAGGACGTGAGTGAAAAGAGGACATGTCCTGGGAAAGTTGTGGCCCTGGAAAAAAATATGAATGATAAGAAGGCTCCATGTTGCCTGCTCATAAGGAAAAGGAGGAGAGTGAAGGTTTTTTCCCAGGACACAAGAGTGAAAAGAGGACATGTCCTGGGAAAATTGTGGTCCTGGAAAAAAATGAATGATAAGAAGGCTCAATGTTGCCTGCTCATAAGCAAAAGGAGGAGAATGAAGATTTTTTCCCAGGACACAAGAGTGAAAAGAGGACATGTCCTGGGAAAATTGTGGTCCTGGAAAAAAATATGAATGATAAGAAGGCTCAAGAATTGACTTATATTCTTGAAACTGTTATAGTGTCCCAAGTATTATGCATCTCTGTTTGGAAGTAAGTACCATTGTGTTCATTGATGCTACTCCCAGGAAAGTTTGAATAAGAATGCAACATAAAGCTGTGTTCAGTGAAGCTTACTTAAAAAATAAATAGGACTGCACAGTAGCAGCAGACCTCAGAAGTGGTTAATTGGAGTTGTCTCAAGTATGTAAGATTTCAGTCTTGAAGGGTTGTTTTTTTAATTATAACTTTATCCTGTTATAATTTATCTATATAACTTTATCTCAGCAGATTAATGAGCAAGACGTCTCAAATCCACACTCTTAGAGGACAATATGATTCTTTAATAATACAATAAGCACATGTATTACTGTGAACAAGAACTCTAAGTTGCATCTGTAAATGTTTCAGCAGCCAATAAAATTAGTGTACAAATAGAAACCTATATAGTACTTCAAAGAACCAGCTTAAGCATTTACACCTGTAATTTGCACCAGCTGGAGTTTCAAAGAGCACAATCCGAACCATGTCTACTCAGATGTAAGCCCAATTGTGTCCAATGGGTCTTACTCCCAGGAAAGTGTCTTTAGGATTACAGCCTAAATGTTTTTTCCAATGAAGTTCCACATAAAGCATGTTTAATCCTGGTGTGATTCAACATTTTATTTATTTTTCCTAAAATACTTTTATCCCACCTTTCTTAATCCAATAAAAAATACTACATTGATACAAAACCTGCAAACAATAAAAACTAAACAATCCAAATAAAATAAATTTAGAAAGAATAGCAGCTCATAAGTTAAAAATCATTTTGCTCTGTGGTTCTTAAATTCCCTTTTAAACTAGCAAAAGAGGCAGTCGCAATCTCAACTGAGAGTAAATTCCATTCTACCAGATACTCATGCCATATTACAAAAGAATTTTCAAACATTCTTCAATGTTTGATCTGCTGTTGAGAATGGTTAGATATTCCAATGAGTATATCCAAATAGCTCTTGAGATCCAATTAATTTGAACTTTTTGTTAGTGTTAACATGGGTAGAATTTTGAATATGGGAAGTTCCTTTTGCAAATGTTGTTAACCTGTAGGTTCCATTACTGTGGTGAAAAGAAGAAATGTGGATACTAACATAAATGAAATTAGAGAAGACAGTGTATAAATAAGCTGAGCAGCTGTGAAAAGCATAGTGATCAGATGTCCAAGACTGATATGTCGTTTGAAGTTCAGTGGGTAATTTTCCTAACCTAAGTGCTACTTTTTGAAATAAAAGAGGAAAAAAGAAACTGAAAGAGCTTCACAATGCAAGCTTCACTACGTTTGGATTCCAGTAACTGAATTTTCTCCCTTTGATCTGTGGCGTGTATAGGAGTTCTGATGCAACTAGATGTTGAATCCCAACATAATTCTTGGGACACTATAACAGTCTCAAGAATATAAGTCAATAAGTGGTTTCTAATTGTACATAAATTACATATTGACTTCTGTTGAACTAGTAAGCTTATTCATTTCAGCCAAATCCAAAATCTTTTATCAACCATTCTTTTATCAAAGACATTTCTGTATTTTTCCAGTATCTACCTTATGCGTAAAACAATCTCACTGCTACTGTCATATATAAAATCAAAGTTCTATAATTGCTTTCCAAGCAAATTTATTGGCTTTTGTTTATGTTTACATTGTGTTGATTTAAATGATGTTTGTAGGTTTTAATAGGTTAATTTAGTTTCCTGTGTCAAAAGTGCCTATAATTTTTGTAATTGAATGAGCAGTGATAAATTTTTCACTACAACTTTAGATTATTCTAGATATTCTAAACCTTACCAGTAACGTTAGTTATATCAAAAAAGTCATATTTGGATGTAATTATTGTTTTGATTTTGGTTAAATAAAATCTGATATTTTATTAAAATCAAGGCTTTTTTGAAGAGACTTGAGGCAGTGAAACCAACAGTTGGTATGAAACGCTCAGAACAGCTGATGG
Organism: Cryptoblepharus egeriae; assembly: GCA_030015325.1. Lineage (NCBI taxonomy): Eukaryota > Metazoa > Chordata > Lepidosauria > Squamata > Scincidae > Cryptoblepharus > Cryptoblepharus egeriae. The sequence continues at coordinate 52,334,510 of JAREYC010000007.1, read as the reverse complement.
ATTATCAGAGGCAGAAGAGCTACTTAAGTTCTGCTCCAACCCCAAGGCGAGGAAAATCTGCTGTAAGCCACCACAGTCCTTCTAGTAAGTAGCATTAATGTGATGTTTATTTTCTTGAGTTTGTGTTTTATGTAATTGTAAAAACCATTTGGATTCTGTTAAGTACATAGGCACATGATTGTGAAAGGTCTTCATCCAGTTCTAGCATGATTCAAGTGTAGGAAAGAGTAACTACTCCCATAAAATTTTTTCTAATACACAGAATGCCTTAGAAAATGGGTGTACACAATTTAACTTTTTCACTAATGTTGAAGTACAGGTTCAATCTTGTTATACACTGATTTTTATAAATGGATTTGACTTGACCCAAAGGGCCACTGCAAATTACTGTTTAAAAACTGATTTTCTACTGTTGTAGAAGCAGTCATACAAACAGTCACCTCATTCTTCACTCCCAGAATCAAATCCCTGCAAACTGAGGCAATAACTATTTCTATTAGGTGTAATGGAGGACTAAGGGAGCAATCCTAACCAATTTAGGCCTATATCCTAAAGTGAAATTAAGCCCCTTGCTCTGGAGCAGTTAAGATGACTTTCCATAAGATAACACTAGAGGGTGACGTAACTGCGTGGACCCATAACTGCTATGGATTTTGCCCTTAGACCAGCCTAACTCAGCTAGCATATCTTCCCATGATGGTTTGAGGCAGTTGGCGTATGATTGTGCACTGGATATCCCCCAGGAGTGTGACAGTGTCTTATGGCACTTTTGTAATACCCCCAAGTCAGCAAAGGACTTAAGCTGGGGCTTATTCAAGCCTAACTGGAAGTTAAGATTGCACCCTAAGAAACCCAGAATTGGGTTTTTAAAACTATTTTCCATTGTTTGTTTATACCAGATTTTTGTAATCCATTGGAGGTTCCAGAATATAACCCTAGTGGATAACAAGGGACACCTTTACCTTTCATAATGTGAATGTGTACAGTGGCGCCTCACATAACAAATTTAATTTGTTCCGGAGGCATGTTTGTTATGTGAAACGTTCTTTACGTGAAGCGGATTTTCCCATAGGAAATAATGGAAACTCAGATGATTGGTTCCACAGTCCAAAAAATATTCATATAAAAATATTAACTGGATGTAAAAATGATGATAAAACACTGGAATTGAATTCAAAACATGCATTCAATGTGCATGATCCTATGAAGTCAACTTAGGCTGCAATCCTAAAGACACTTTAACACAATGGGGCTTACTTCTAGGTAGACATGGTTAGGAGGCTGCAATCAAAGATACTTTCCTGGGAGTAAGCCCCATTTAAAACAATGAGGCTTACTTCTGGGTGGTCATGGTTAGGAGGCTGCAATCAAAGACACCTTCAGAGTCTCTCCCCACTTTCTCCTTCTCTTCATCCTGAGCCTCTCCCCTGCTCCCTCCTGGCTAGCCCTGAGCTGCTTCCCTCTTCTCCACTGCTGTTCTCTCCCTCTGCCCGGCAGACGCCTAGCCACAGGAGGAACAGCGTGGAAGTGTTGCTTTTGCTATGGACAGGCGCGCTAGGCAGCCCTGATGCTTTTTTGAAGGGCTGCCGGCCAGCGTGTCTGCCCCAACTGCCAACGAGTGTATTCGTTATGTGAAGCACTGTTTGTTATGTGAAGCAGAATCCTAGAGAAATTTTTGTTTGTTACATGAAACATACTTTACATGAGGTGCTTGTTACGTGAGGCACCACTGTACTTCATTGTTGCTCTTTTCAACACAGAGTATAAATGTTTCCATTAGTTTTCCTAGCACTTGAGATTTGAATCAAATTTTAGATTTATTGGGGTGTGCAGGTACAGGTGAAATAAAGATGCATAAGGTTAATGGCTTGATCTTGAATACTGTTTACACAAGTTGGTGGTCCTCAGTTGTTTACCCATCTTAACTTTCATGCCATTCCTAAAAGTTTCCCAGCCCTTGGGAATTGTGTGGTTGAGGGCTCAGGTGATAGCAGCAAACAAGAAGTGTTTTTGCAGGAAGAAACTGCACTTGTAGGTCTTAGAATTCAGCCTAGTATTTGTTGTTATAAAATGCAAAATTGCTAATGTTCACTGATCAGTTGTTTTTAGATCATGGTGTTTCCTTGCCTTGCTCATAATGTTCTTTTCCGTGTCCCTCTTGACAGGAGGCGCTTCACGAGCATCCACTCACAGCGCTTCCAGTACGGTGAGTCGAAGAAGTGAGAGACCCGTTTTTGACTCATCCAGTGGAGCCCTGCAGCGATTGAATCCCAGTAAAATTCCTACTGCCTGGCTCTAAGTTATTTGCACTTCACCACCAGATTTCTAGTTCCAGTGTTTCTGCATATTGCTGTAATTCTGTTGCACGAGTATTGTAATATTCAATGTTGTTGATTAAAGGACACTGCAAAGTGAAATTAACACAGATTGATACAAAATTGATTTATTTTGAGCAGGTAAAATCTCTCTCCAGTTGATAATATCTTTCCTTTTATTGTTTCCTCTTATTGTTTCTTCTTAACAAGATATTTTTAGAAAGAAGTATCAACTAAACACAGTAATTTATATTTTTTCTTCAAATTTCAAATGAAGTTCACATTTGAAAAGTGGAGGTCTCTGTTACTGGATGTACAGCTCAGAGGTATAAATCTGCTATTTATTTTCAATGTTCAATAAAATCTGTCATCCCTAAATCTTGATTCTTACCTTGTAACTGATACTTTTAGGTTTAACTTTCTATTTATGCAAAGTTTTCAGTGTTGATTATGCCACTGATTTTTAATGTATTAATCAGTCTTATGGAAATGAGAATATATGCTGTTCAGTTAATCTCATTCCCTAATAGTGAGGCTTGAAAGGGTAGTGGTTAGCAACATTATGGAGAGATTGCATTCATTCTTTCAGATGAGCTCATGTTCTGCTTTTGCTTTTTTGTCTATTCTGAGAAGGAATTTGGATTTTTAAAATCACTCTCCAGCTTTAATTCTATTAAATGTGTGATATATAATATTAAGTGTAATGTAACTAGTACATTGTGTTTTACCCATGGAGAAACTTATCTTAATTATATAATGCTTTGCTTTTTGTGGATTAAACATAAAACTTTGACAATACTTTTTAATATTTTAAACAGTAAACATTCATACAGTAGTGTGGGAAAGAGTTATCTGTGTGGATTGGAGCTCTTTTGTTGATTTTGTAATGTGATCTTTAGATTGCTCTGCCAATGTAATGTATTTGCCCAGAATGCTGATTGAATTGTTCTTAAATGTTTCTTGAACGAACTGTAAAAGGAACAATAATTTTCTGGGTGCACTTTTTAATTATAAGCACTTTCAGTTGGGTAGTTCTTGATAACCACAATTTGTGTGGTAGTTTTAAATGACCTCATGTTGATGTTTTTCTTGATTTGTTATTGGACACATGGATTTTGTATGTTATTCTTAAAGTTTAAGTAAAACATTTAATAGAATTTTAATATGTATTCATCACTGCAATCTCTTTTGTAAGTAATTTATTCAAAATGGTAAATAAAATGAGATTTGTTATGGTATTATGCAGTTTCCAGCAGCCCAGCTTATTTCAGCCCTTTGTATGACCCTTTGTACTGTAACTGTATTAAACAGCAAACACATGTTCATTGTTCACTCTTCCTAGTATTTCTTAAAAGTATGAATAAAATATTTGCATATTAAAAAAATTCCTGAAGATAGTTTGTAGTGATGAACTGAGCTTGTAAGATAGGTTGTAAATTTTTTGAGCTTCACAAAATCAAGACTAGAGTTAAGCCTGAGGCAAGTTTGAATTAATCCATTTCTGCCTTGTGTTGCTTATACACAACAGGGTTCAAATGTGTCCACCTGTGAGCTGGGCAGAAATGGGTTAAGAACACTTAGCTTGTTACAAATAAACAGATTAAAAGAAAGGACAGTACATACCACAGTCTGGTTGTCTTAGCAGCCAGGTGCAACTTGGGAAGATTACACTGCATATACACACAAATTATATCCAGAAAACCATCTGCTGATTTTTTTCTCAAATATATTTTGATACAAGTCTTATAATATTGCAAATTTAGTTCAGAAAACATTAAATACTGTAATGCTATATTGCAGTGGTTCTCAAATTATGGGTGTGGGACCCATCACTGGATTGAGACTGAATTTTTCATTGTTTGCAAAACTAAGAGTTTAGGCCGAGTCCATAGTTCCCAAATCTTTTTACTCACCACTCCCTTGACTTACTGGGCCAGTGATCCATTCATTAAGGATGTGAGCTTATACAATGTAGATTTTTCATCTACATGTTGATTTCACAGCTTCCCTGTTTATTTACTGTTTGCTCTCTGGGGAGTCACAGCTCACACCAGGGGTGTTACTAATGTGCCAGAAGACACATTTGTGCCACCCAAAGAGGAGGGGAGACCAGTGCAAGGAGTTGTGCCGGCCTTCCTGGGTTGCCATGAGACCTGAGACAGGGTAAGTTGTTCTAAAAGTGTTCCCCCTTAACAGGGGCATGAGGGGTATGGTGGAGGAAGCAAGAGAGGGGTGTTCCAAGATGGGGGCTGGTGGGGCAAGTGGGCAAGTCTTTCCCAGCACAAGTTAGATTGTAATGCTTATTGTTTTAAGTATGCCTATTGAATTTATGTATGGGTTGAGTTCCTGTTAAAATTAATACTGTACAGTTTTTAAAATAGCAATTCTGTGTTTACCTTAGCAGCTTTGTTCTTAATCGCAACATTCTATGTTAAAATTCAATTTGTTGTGCAAAGAAATATCACTTGGAAATCTCCAGCCAAATAGTTTCAAATGAATGTTGTTTCTACTATTTTGAGGGGATAACTGCTCTCTGTACTTGTTTGAAGTTTTATACATGCCTATCCTCTTCAATATTTTCTTTTCCTCCTAAAGCCCTGCAGCCTCATTTTAGATACAGAATCATTTTGTAAGATCTTGAGCTCAACAATATTCTTTTTGAACCAATATAATATGTATTTTGGGTCCCTGGAGGAGGCAACCTAAAAGATCAGTGGTGGTGGGATGAGATGGAAGCCAAGAAAAGGAGACCAATACAACTACTTCTCCTTTTGGTTAAAGCTACCCCTTTCTTACCTGATGTCTACACTACTATCTAGCCCAACTAGGTATAACTTATAAGTAATAAGTATAAGTAATTTCTCCCCAATACAGCATATACATAACAGTGATCAGGGATATACCTGTAGGCTGGACTTGGTTTGTCACGTGTAAAATGAGCAACTGAACAAGACTTCTAGAATCTATATCATTGTTCTTCAGCTGATGGATTGGGGCTCACAAGTCTCTTATAGAAATCAGATGGTAGCATCTTTCTTTGGTGGTTTTCTTTTGGTGCCCAAAACCATAGAAGGACAAGCTCTACCTATAATAATTATGTATAAATTGAATTGCAGTAGCTGCTGCATTGAGCTTTGTCTCACTCTCTGCATGACAAGACCTGTCTACCAAAATTCCATCTGCTTAAAGGAACAGTATACCTGCTGCCCTGGTTACTCGTAGGGCGGTGTTTTTCAACCTTTTCCATATCATGGCACACTGACAAGGCAATGACATTGTCAAGGTACACCGTAAGTTGTTTTTATCATTGACAAGGTACACCAGACTGTTCAAATCCCCCAATTTTCCTATTAATGTAAATCCCCAAATTCCCATGGCACACCAATGTGCCACTGTACACTGGTTGAAAATCACTGCCCTAGGGAATAAAAGAGAAAGATGATCATGTACTGTTAAAAAAAATTAAAAGTCTCAAGTTGCAGATTGTCATTTACAGTGGACCCTGGAGAAATGCTGATCTAGGAAAATGTTATAAAGAACAATTTTATGAGTTTATACTACAGGAGGTGTCATAACTACATTTTCCCATTAATCTTCAGGTCCACTTGCGCATGTGTTTATGGTATTTTTGCATTGGACAAAGCCAGATTCAGACTAGACCAAGACAGATATGCCTCTGATTGGGTTTATTTGGTCAATTCATTAATTGATGATAAGAAAATAGACTTATTTTCCTACACACTCATTCCATCAGTTTTGTCGCTTTCTATAACTCTTAAAATTGAGCATATCTTTATGGGTATCTTTATGATACCCATAGGTTATCCCATAAATAGGGTATCTTTTTGATTCTGACAGATCAATGTTTCAGATAAAGTTTGTGGTGAATCCAAGCAACAAATATCTATGTGGGTGAGATTACTGTTGTCAAATTCCAAAATTTTGCAGGACTGCATTTGAGATACGCCATATGAATATACTGTATTCAGTGTTACTCAGACTTTTAGCACTGTGACCCACTTTTTAGAGTCAGAATCTGTTGGGATTTACTGACTGTCATGACTTGAAGAGACATCATCAAGCAGGAAAATGTTTAACAATCCTAGGCTGCAATCCTACCCACATTTTTCCAAGACTAAGAGCACAATCCTAAGCATGTCTACTCAAAAGTAAGCCCCATTGTGTTCAATGGGTCTTACTCCCAGGAAAGTGTCTTTAAGATTGCAGTCTAAGGGTGCAATCCAGAGTAACTGGGGAGTCCTTGCTGTGGTGTAAGAACAATTTACTCTGGATTGCAATATGAATTTCCCATAGGTTTTCACTAGGTGGTGCCATAACTGTGGGTGCACATAATGTCTCTTACGTGCTCCCGTAGTTAGTCCCATTTACTGTCATTGTTAAAAGCAGATACACAGTACTCTGAAAAGTTTAGAAGTATAATATTTCCCCAAATGCAATCACATACTATGATTCAAGTCTATGAAAAATAAAACATGGAAATGAATGGAAACCCACCTGACATTGGCTTATGACCCACCTATAGTTTGAGAACACCACTTATACAGTACTAGATGTATTTGTACTTAAATACAATGATATGTTAAAATGATTTATATAGACTTACTATAATGTATAATGAATTTTTCTTTTTGCCAGGAGTTCCATTTTTATCTGTCTCATCAGAAATTGATATTCTTTATTTTTTTTTCCTTTACTCTGACTCTCATGTTTCTTTCCTGGTTCTTTCCGTTGACATTGAATTCTTGTGTTGTGTAAAAATGGAAATGAAATTCTTTTTTGAAAACTAAGGAATTGTCACAGGAACAACTGGACATAAATCAGAATTTTACCTACTTGAAGCAGCAAAGGCTGTGAAGCCATCTTAGATCTAAGAGTACAGTATTTTTGGCCACTAATCTAACCCTTTTCTTCTGTTCTTATAGGACAAACTATTATGGAATGTGGAATGTCTCTGTAAGTTAGCCAGAAATGCTTCTTATCCTGAAATGAAGCGTCTTCCAGCACCTTCAACCGCCAAGTGCTCTTGCAAGAGGAATCATGCCATACCTTGTGTCATAAATGTCCGAACTTAGTGCTTCAGCAAACATTCCATCAAGATTACAGCATTGCCACTCTATTCAGAAGCCATTTCCATGTGGCACTTTAACAGCAGGCTGCTCTGCTGTCTCCATTAAAAGATGAACCAACACATTCTTTTCATTATTTGAATCAGTTTTGTCTTGCATCAAAACAACCTTTAGCAAAAAATAGGATTGCTTCACGCATTAAAAAAGTCTAATGTCATATGGCAAGGTTGCCCTTCAATAGTTGCCCTTAACACAGTTACCATTTAGTTGGTTATCCTGGCACAGCACGTTTTGGAAAGAAAATACTGGTCAGAACCCCTTTATGTGAGGTGAACTTCATGAGTTTAAAAGAAACGCTCCATTTGTTAGCTTATGATTATTATTTTTGTTGAAAGATTCTAATCTGATCATTAATCTACTGATGTCATCCTAGTGAAAGTCCCTGTGATGGCCTTTTAGTTTATACATTCCTGGAAGTCAATTCACAGATATGTGAAATCTGTATATAATGCAGTTGTGACCAGAGAGTAATCCAATAGAGTTTTATATTCTAACTAAGTTTGTGAATCCACACGTGGTTCACTCTGCTCTTTTATTGACTAGATAATTGTGTGTAGTAACTGTGAACATCTTGGAATCACTTGTGTGAACATTAATCACTTGATCTAGCTGGACTGTAGTTCTGTGGAACATACCCCCAAATCCAGAGTAACTACGGGAGCACGTAAGAGACTTTACATGCACCCATAGTTACTACACCACCTAGTGAAAACCTATGGGAAATTCATATTGGAATCCAGAGTAAGTTGTTCCTACACCAGAGCAAGGACTCCCCATAGTTACTCTGGATTTTGCCCATAGTTGAGTTTATATTCTATGCAAATTATGCAGTGTGAGTACTTTCTGTGCATTTGTTTGCAGCAAACTGTGCTTAACTAGAAAGGTAAAGGGAATTTTCCCTTCCATTTAAATTCTGTTTACATGAGTTGTCCTTTAAGTGACCAGGACATAAAAGTGTGTTAATGAGAGTGCAATCCTAACCCCTGATTGCCGGCACAAGTCCCATACTAGCAAGGGGGTGTCACAAAAGTGCCATAAAGCACTTCTGCACCACTTCTAGGGGGGTTGACATATGGTGGCCTCCCCATGCCACTGCAGGAACAGGGAGATGTGTGAGTTGTGCTGGCCTAAACTGGTTAGAATTGTGTCACGAATCTCTGCATGGCCTTTTTGTTTGCTATTCAGTTTTAAAACAGTGGTACAGACATATAACTAAAGCTCTGAGTTATAACTTCTGCTAGTTGAGGGAATCAGCAGTTTCCTTTAAGAGATTGCGTGTTGGACAGTTAGGATATCTGCACCTTTTCCAGTTCCACTAAAGATGCAGTGACCAGAACTTTATGCAATACTCCGTATGTGTCCTTATCAATTTGTACAGTGATCTTATAATATTGGCTGTTTTATTCTAAAACCCTTTTTAGTGATCAAAGCATGGAATTGGCCTTCTATTTGTTGTGGAGCAGTGGTAGTGACTGGGCAGTGAGAGATGGGATTAGTTTATCACTTCCAGTAGTTTCGTTGAATGTCCTTTAGTTAGAAGAATTATAGCCATTCTAACACAAACCAGGTTAGATATAGATATGTAGTGGAATGGAAAGAACTCAGGTAATAGAACAACTTGAACCACATCCGACTGCCTGTTGAGGGAAGGTGTAGGTGTGACATTTTACAGTGGTTTTCTGCATTGATCATCTCAGACAGAATTTATCATACGGTATATAATACATGGATTTATGATTAAATTAGATGTTAATGTCCAATCTACCCAGCCATTCAAAGTCACAGTGATCTATGTTGAAAAAATCAACTGGGCGGGGATAAGCAGTTGATGTACTCTTAGACACAGTGTGATGAACAGTGTGTTGAGGAGCACCTCAGTCACACTGAGGGGTAGATACTAGTCCCCATTTGAACAGTGAGTCCTAGCAGACACCATGTTGGGTATGGATCCTGTTCAGAGTTGACCAATGCTGCTGAGGTAGGTCAAAACCTGGCATCTTTTGTGTAGGGTCATCTAAATGTCTGTGGGCTGTGGGTGGCGCAAGTGGTTAAGACGCTGTGCCTGTTGACCAGCAGGCCAGGGTTCAAGACCCGGGTCAGCCCCACAAGACAGGGTGAGCGCCTGTCCTTAGCCCAGCTCTGCAACGCCAGCTGGATCCAATCGTATTGACTCTGCCTTTCCATTGGACTAATTCAGTGGCATGGAGAAGGGGGATTTGCTGCTTGGGTAACAGCCTATCCTCCATAACAATCTAACCCAGGCTTTCTTGCTTTGCATGCAGCGTATGCAGTGCTGAGTATGATACCATAGTCTTTCAAGACTGACGGAGGCCTGCTTTTTATTTATCTAAGTGTCTGCCTATAACTGGAGTTCAATAGCCCATTTAGTTTTCAATTGCCCATTGATGTTAGCTGTTGTTAGCTGTTGTGCCATGTCAGAGAGGGCTTCCTGGATTTAAGCCTGCCTGTTGATAGATGAGGAAGATCAGTGACCACAGGTAGAAGTGGGTTCCTCATAATTTTGTTGTTTTCCTTCACTAAGGAAGGCATCCTGCCTTTGCAAAGCTAGTGGTGCTATGTCATTCAAAACGGAGTCAGCTAGTAGGAGTAGATTTTATACAACTGCTTATGATCCTCATGGTTTTATGTCTGGCATCAATCTTACTAGTTAGTATGGCAGCTATTAAGCCATACAGAAGCACAGCATACTGCTGTGGAGTAGACCAACCCTAGTGCTGATATTGTGAGAGTAGAGGCTTAGTCTCCCCAACTGGATCCTGTTAGTTGCTGGAGTATGTTCCTGTTTTAGCCGACATGTTCTCTAGGTGCATCTTGTAAGAGAGGCCCAATCCAAAGTTATTCTGAGGTATTTGGGGGGAGAGTTATAATGGAGTAAGTTATTATTTAGATAGAGCTTTGGGGCTGCATTAGCAAGTTTGTTAAGTTGGAAACAAGTTGTCACCGATTTGCTGACACTAGGTGTGAATCTCCAGTCAGGAAATAATTTTCTCAAGGACTTAAGGTCCAATACCTCCAGGTTTTTATCTTCTGTTGCTAGAGCCAGGTCATCAGCATATCCAAATTTACGTCCCCTTGTAGCTGACATATCTGAGACATATAAATTGAATAGTGTGGGTGCCATTACTGAACCTTGTGGGAGGCCATTCTTTAATCTTTTTACCTTGCTTACATTGTCCCCTATTATATTCTGAAAGGATCTGTCACTGAGCATGTTGTTAGGTTAAAGAAAACAACCATGTTCTTTTGGAATGGAAAACAACCAGCCTCTTTTGTCCTGTTAGGCTCGGCACCTGATCCACGCAACTAGGGTTATGTCCAAAACCAGCTTGTCCCACAGGCAGAAATTTTTCTATTATGGGACCAGTTTCTATTTAAGATTAGTTTCTCCAGAAATTTGTAACATGAGCTCAGAAGGGCAACTGGGTGACTCCATCTTGTAGTTTGCTGAGATATTTGACTTTTTTGAATTCCAGCAGGAGTCCAAAATATAGACAGTACCAGTATCTTTGAAAAGAATTTACCAAGCCAGTTCCTTGTGAGTCTCCCAGAGTGTATTAAAAACTTAAGGTGGATGCAATCAAAACCTGTTGCTTTACTGGATTTCAGACTGTTGGTGGCTGTATTGATTTTGTCCACAGAAAAAGAGTGGGAGATATCAGTGTGCATTTGAGTTGACCGTCAAAAAGCTGAGAGTGCTTTCTTGATGGCACTGGAGTGCTTTAGAGAGGGATACAACTCAGAGGCTACTTGGTCAGGAGTTACATTTTATATTTGTCATGCAGGTTGTCTGGCATCTCCCAGTTTCCTTAATAAAAAAAACAGGCTTTCCTGCTGTATTTGCTGAAATGTAATGAGGATGTGAGTAGTTCCCATGTCTTGCAATGAGCTGCATCCAAGCTGTTTAAAAGATAATCAGCAATCTCTGGGTTGCCACTCTAAAAAAGTTCTTCAGTCTTTGTTCCATCCTGAAATATAGTCTTTCTAAATCCTAGAGGTATGTCTGAGCTGAAGCAAGTACTGCCCTCACAAATCTATTATAATTTGTTTTGTTGGTGGAATCCATTGTTAAGGCTTTTGGCAAATTAAGGTCAATTGGCTTTATGAAAATTCCATTCCAATTTGTAGAGCAAATTAGGGGAATCAGAATTCCAATTTTAAGCAAAACAGGGCAATATTGACTATGAGGAAATTTGTCCATTACTTTCCTAGTTATGGGAAGTGGCTGTAAATTTGGGCCTTCTGAGATCAAACACAAATCTGGATTAATTTCACATTTCCAAGTTGCAGAAACTCCAATCCACAACAAGCAGATACCGTCACCATATGGTACAAACGCTGAAGAAGTTGCTTTGCCTTTATCTGGCTGCCAGCTGTTGCCAGCTGCCAATTCTTCAATGTAGTCTGGCTGCATCATCTAGTCCAACTCCCTGCCTGTAGCAGGAAATCCATTTAATTCACAAGTTCATGATATCCAAGGTGCACCACGAGGAGGCAAACTAGCATCACACACACCCCCCAGACACAGAAAAATAGTAACAACTAGCTTGTCAGGAACCTCTCCTCCCCAGGTGTTAGTGTTTCTTTTGAGGGATACAGCCCCCACTGCTACCACAGGATTCTTCCACTGTAAGTGCAATCCTAACCAATTTAGGGCAGCACAACTCATGCATCTCCCTGTTCCTGTGGTGGTATGGGAAGGTCAGCATATGCCTCTGCACTGGCCTAACCCCCAGACTGATGCAGAAGTGTCTTGCGGCAATTTTGCAACACACTCAGGACAGTATGGGACTTGTGCCAGGACTTGTGTCAGCCTACCCAGGGGTTAGGATTATGCCATATGTTATACCAATGTATATAGCAAGAGCTACCTCCTAGTATAACTTTTAAATTCTTTAAAGAATGGAAACACTCCACCAGTTTTATGCGCTTTTAAGTCACACTGACTTTGCTAGAAAAGATGAGCAATTGCTTAACTCCCAAAATGAATGAATGGATTTTACAAGTTCTTAAACTTTATGGATTGTGTTGAATAATATTAATAAATCAAACTGATTTATTAATAACAGCAGTACAAAGAAGATTTTAATTTTTTCTGAAAGGTAAGGGTTGTGGGACAATTATCCTCGTTTTAATTCAGAAGTGTAAAATGCTTGTTGCTGCTTTAAAATGTCCCCATCTTATAATGCCCACAGTTCCTAATTAGCAAAGAACTCCTAATCTGAAATTGAGAGGGCTGCCAGCTAGAAACTAGGCCAGCTAAAAGAGTGTATCAGCATTATAGCTCATAATAATTTGTTCACTTCTTGTTTTCAATTAAAGTGTGCTTTTCAGTATGAGGCCTCTAGAGGTCCTTGATTTAGCACAATACTCTTACGCCTGCCTGCTTGCCTTCAGTGTACAATGTAGAATTATTAAGCTTCTTGATCAATATAATTCCAAAACTTGTTGAAAATACCTTCTCTCTGTGATTATTGAGTTTCAGAGATGAACTCCTATAGACTTTCTTAAGCAATCTTCATTAGTTTCAAATATTCAGCATTAAAACTGCAGTGAGGATGTGTAGGGCTTTAGCTTAAAACTTGGCATCCATCAGTCTTGAAAGACTATGGTATGATGCTCAATGCTGCATGCGAAGCATAAAGGCCTGGGCAGATTGATATGGAAGATAGGCTGTTACCCATGCAGCAAATCCCCCCTCTCCATGCCACTGAAATAGTCCAATGGAACAGCAGAGCCGATACGATTGGTTCCAGCTGCGTCACAGAGCTGGGCTAAGGACAGGAGCTCACCCTGGCCTACTGGTTAACAGGCACAGTGTTGTAACCACTTGTGCCACCCATAGCCCAGGAAGGGAGGGTTAGAGGGGCAAAATACTAGGTTTTGCAGGGATCCTCTCCGCAGTGTGCAGAGGACCTCTTCCCCTCTGAGCCATTCCAGAAGCAGAAAGCATCCTGGAATGGCTCAGTGCAAGGGATCTAGTCCCCCTCTGAGCCATTCCAGGATGCTTCCCCATTCTGGAATGATGGGGTGGGGGGAATCCTTTGCACTCTGCTGTGAGAGACAAAGGCTGCAATCCAGAGCAAATTCAGCCTGCTCTGACCTAACTGCACTCTCCTAACTATTCTGTATCCAGAGCAGAAAGTTATGCTGAATCCAGAGAGTCAGGAAGCCTGGGCTGCCCTAACCGCTCCAGAGCATGCTAAGTAATTGACACAAGGGGAAGACTTGCTCCTGAGGAGACACCCCTCAGATCACACTGAACAAGGAACAGCTGTGGTGCCTACAGTGGTGACATGACTCTGCACATCACCTGGTGCAGAAGTCTGTGTGTCATCCCTGGGATGCGCCCCCCCCCTACCTGGACTGCGTAGTCACCAAAGTTGGCGCCTGCGCAGTTGTTTCTGAAGCCAACTGGCTTCAGAAAGAGTACTGCGCAGGCACCATCTCTGACACCTGCGCAGTACTTTTCTGAAGTAAGAGAAAAGCCTTTTGGCTTTGGGGGAGACTGCAGGCGTCAGAGTTGGTGCCTGTGCAGTACTCTTTCTGAAGCCATTCGGCTGCCGCTCCGCCTCCTGAGTGAGGCCGAATAGCTGTGCAGAGGCGCGGACTTTCTCTGCTCTAAGGAAGTCTCCTCTGAAGCTGTTCGGCATGCTCAGTGTGTTTCTGCGCAGTGCACCTCAGATGGCCGTTCAGGCCAGCTCCTCAGACAAGTGGCAGCTTCTGGCTGATTCTCCGCCTTGGAGCAGGCCTGAATGGGGGTGCTGATGCCCGGGACCTGCCAAAGGACAGTCAAACTCCTCCGGCACATCACCCCATATGGAGCGCATCCCCAATGCAGCCCACACTAGCCGCACCAGTCTGATGACGCCACTGGGTGCCTGCCTTATAAGGAGTCCCTGATGAGATGCCAGTACATTCTACAGTGAATACAAGGGGCTTCTTGGAGTGGCCTGCTGTATCCTGAGGTTTGTGGGCAGCCGTAGTTTGTTCCATATCCTGAGGTTGAGAGGAAGGGGTTGCAGCTAGGCTGGCCAAGAACTCAGATTTTTGGTCAGCACTGCCATTCTTACTCGGGCCTTATCATGGACCCCTATGGGTCTACTCATTACTATACCTGCTCCTGAGGTGGTATAACTCTGAGGAACTGGAAGAGGGCATTTCTGCCTTGGAAACAGGCTCTGGATACAGAGTAACTGCTCTGCCCTAGGCAATGCTCAACATGCCCTCAGCTTGCCTCTCCTGAGCTGCTTAGGCTGCCCCAGTTAGGGCAGAGCAGGTCCACCTCTCTTAGGGCACCCTATCTTGCCTTGCTCTGCCCTAAGCCTCCTTCAGAGTAACTGGGCTGGAGCATCTTGCAGTTGCTCCAACCTAGTGTTAGATAGGGCAACCTAAGGGCTCTTATGTGGACAGATTAGTTGCTCTGGATTGGGCTGAAAGTGTTTTGCACTCCCTCTAGCTACAGCCCTGATGTGAGAGACTTTGAATAGGAGTAGTTCTCCATAGACTACCCAATAACTCTAACCCTTTCTTAATTCTGTCCACAATAGGTTCTGGTCTGGAGGGAAGCTTCATCAGTTCAAAATATATCATTTGAACTATGTTGCCTTCACAGAAAAATAGCAGAATTTGTGAAGAGGACCATGGTAAAGAATTTGAATGAGACACATTTTTCCATTTTAACAAACTCTTAATTATTCTTTGGTCCACTCAAAAAAAAAACCCTATGCAGAAGAACACATATAGTGGATTCTTTGGTAAAGTTAGGTAACTTGCTTCCTTAGAGAAACTCAGTGTGTGAATATTGTATGAAGGAAAATGCGACTTGTTTCCTTATCTCTACTGATTTATAAATTGAGGTTGCAATCCTAACGCCCAGTTAGGATGGCATAGTCTCATGCGGGCCTAGGGGTGTTGGAAAAGTGTTGCAAGGGACTTCTGTGTCACCCCTGGGAAAGGAGGGTTAGGCCAGTGCACAGATATACATCAGCCTCCTCATACCACCATGGGAATGGGGATATGGGTGAGTTGTGCTGGCCTAAATTGGTTAGGATTGCGCTCTGAATAGCCGGTGCCCTTATTGGTTAATCTGCATATGTGTAACTGCAGCAAACGCACTACTCTTTTTATAGACATTGCTTCACATACAACTCTCAGGAGAGAGATGTTAAAAAATAATGATGATCAGTTCATCTCCACAGGGTTTTCCTCTGGTCGGAAAGTAGCACATGAGCTTGTCAGTGTGAGGTTAGCTCTCATGTAAAATAGCTTGAGAACCTGTCTCCTGCAACTTACTGACAAAGAGATTGTGACCATTTTTAGATATGAAATTAATATCCCTGTGTTTTTAAAATATCCTTTAGCTCCCTATAAAGAGGAATAGCTATATGACAACAATAACAAAAATGTTGAAGAGATTTGATTTAAATAGTATTTATTGAATTCATATTTCTAATAGTTTAGTAAAACAGGAAGCCTTCAAGAGATGCACGTTAAACATAGGAATATATTACTGATATTTGTCAAATATATTTATATATACACATAGGCCTCTTGAAGTTTCCATACAAAAATTTAACTGTGATCTAACAGACAACCACTGCTCTATCTTACAATGACAAAACCTGATCTCTCAACTGAATTTGACCCACAATAGCCATGTCTATTTTCCTAGGAAATATTTAGTTGCCTGCTAAGCCACAAGTGGACACATTACAAAAGAGAACAACTGAATCAAATTTAGACATATTTCTTGATTTCATCATACAACACTAACACAAAGGCACCACCCATGCCTCTCAACACATTGGACCAGGCTCCTTTGAAGAACGCTTTCCCACCTTCATCTTTAGCTATCTTCTTCCAGCAATCAATTGTGCCCTTGTACATGATATCAGCTGTAGAAAACAATGCATACAAGTCAATTAAATTATATACAGATACACCTTACTTGAAGAAAATATAGTGTAAGCAATACTAAAAACATGGTCCTCACTCTGCATAAACCCTGGAATGCAGGTTCCATGGACTTAAAATAAATTATTGCTACTCAGGACTGCAATGAAGCTAATTCTCTTCCCACAAAAAAAGATTCAACTGAATCTTACCAAATGAAGTTACTATCAACTGAAGTTACCAAATGAGTCAACACATTTGAGGAGTGAACCTTTTCCCAATTTTTATTTACATTCATGAGCTAATGCTGTTTAAAAATTCAGACAAAAACAACCAAGAAGTGTATTAACTTAAGAAGCTGGAAAACCAACAAAGAACATCAATAATACTTCAGTACTAATAATAAATTGTCACTCAAGTACAAAAGCTGTACACTTAAATCAAATTGCACTGCCCAAAGAAACTCTCTTAATAAATGAGTATATGTAAGTATAAATGCATAAGTATAAATGATTTTTAAAATGGATTCTTAAAATGGGAAGTTACTGCTGATTTTTTCCATTTTCCCTTGACTATCTGGAAATCTATGAGTAAGGGTTCTCCCTAATTAATAAACAATTGTTGTTTTTTCTTACCTCCTTTCCTGCCAGACTGCATCATCATCCTACGTCGAACAGTGTCAAAGGGATAGGACACAAGACCTGCTACAGCAGTGACAGTCTGGGCAATCATCCAACTCACGAAGATATGGACATTCTTTGGGTCAGGCAGCATCCCTACCATCAGGAGTAGATTGCCCAAGAGAGGTGAGAGAAAGAAGAAAAAACAGTTATCAGTGTCTCCTTTTCACTTCTACCTTAATCACAGAACAGGAAGAGCAGGATCAGATAAGCTTGTCATACAGTAACTATGCATACACATACAGTAACTATGCAGCACAATCCTAACTAACTTGTGCTGGAGCAGGCAGGCTGGTGTGCTTGCATAGCTTCCAGCACAAGTTTGGGGCTGCTGCTGATCTACCCCAGGGCAAGGGGAAATGTTTCCCCTTATCCTGGGTTCACACAGCAGCAGCCCCAAAGGGTTTACTTGGATTCTGTATCAACAAAATTGGTGACACAAATCTGAGCAGCCCAACACTAGAATGGGCTGCCCAAGAACAGGGCTTGGATCATTCCAACTGCTGGATCTCAGTCTACCTCCCACTCCCTGCCCATAGTCCCGCCAGCCAAAAGGACACTCTGGATTGCACCTGAAGTCACATGGGAGATACCCCCTAAAATTAATTAGCTATAGCAAAATATTTAAGATAAAAATTCACACATTTACTTGGGAAAAATATGACATATTTCAGGAACTGTTGCATTTTTGGTTCTTGGAATGTGTAACTTCACATACCGGTAGTATGTGAATTTATATACTGTAGTGGTGATTGAAGGTTCTCCAACCATAAGTGACAATGTTCTCTGAGACACAAACTGATAATTCACATACTTTCCCCTGAATTCACATAATTCTTTCTTGTGAAGCTTTATCACAAAATCATGTGAAATTAGGCTAGTCTCAAAAGCAGGGTCATAGCGAAATTCAATCAGTGAACTTCATGGTTGAACAGGAAGTCAAGTCTTACTCCTTCACCATTCTAAAAATTATTCCATTGCTCCTGTCACATATTTACAACAAAGGTGGGAACATGAAGAATGGTGTCATCTGGCCAGGAAATATGTAGCCTAGAGGAAATATCTCCAGAGACTCCTTGGTCATACAAATATTAAGAGAGGAAGGGATTGGCTGGACATTTGGTCATACAAATACTAAGAGAGGAAGGGATGTGACTAGGAAGCTTGCATGAGGAGAGAACAGGGACAGGCTAGCATTCAAGAAATGAAAGGTAGGAGATAGAAGGGCTGGCAACCTTGACCTTCCAAAGTATACCAACATTAAAAAACAACACTATACCAACATTAGTATGTTGTATACCAACATTAAAAAACCAAACACCTCAGACAAGTTTGGCTTTGAATCCTGTATGACCTTGACCTTAAGAGCTCTCCAAATGTCACATGATCTTATCAAGTTAGCACATTATTTACATGTCTTTGAAAATTCTTTGGAGAGAGTGAATCAAAAGAAAGGTAAAAATTTAAGATTGCTTCCTTTTTCATAGAAAAGAAGTGGGGAATCTCCAGCTGTCAGTTCTACCAAGTTAAAGTCCAATAATCTAATAAAAAGTCTATATTTGGATTGTGCCAAAATATTCTACGAAATCACAAATTTAAATACTACACCATTTAATGCAGAAACTGTAGACCAGTGATTTTCAACCTTTTTCATCTCATGGCACACTAACAAGGCACTGAAATTGTCAAGGCACACCATCAGTTGTTTGTACCATTGACAAGGCACACCAGGCAGTTCCAGTCACCCAATTTTCCTATTTATAAATGACTTTTCCCAAAATCCCATGGAATGCTTGAGGACTATCTGCAGCATACCAGTGTGCCATGGCACACTGGTTGAAAATCACTGCTCTAGACTCATTTTGGCATTCTATCAGAGGCCTCTATAAAAAGTCAACAAGGCTCTCCTTTCTTACCCTTAGCTGTGTCATAGACACCAAAATAAGCTGCTCTGTAGATAATGATGCCCTGGACTGACACATTGAAGCCTTGGTAGAGACCTTTCAAGCCATCAGATTTGTAGATCTTGGCGATACAATTGCCGAGCCCACTGAACTGCCTCTCATTCAGCCCTTTGCCCACATCAGCGGCTAGCCTGGTCCTGGCAAAATCCAGAGGGTATACAAAGCAGAGAGAAGTTGCTCCTGCAGCGCCCCCAGAGGCAAGGTTGCCTGCAAAGTAACGCCAGAACTGCTTGTGCCTGTCCACGCCCCCAAGGAAGATCTGCTTGTACTTGTCCTTGAAGGCAAAGTTGAGGGCCTGGGTGGGGAAGTACCGGATGACATTGGCTAGGTTGCCTCTCCAGAAGGAAATGATGCCCTGCTCTCTGGGAATTCTTACAACACAGTCTATGATCCCCTTGTACTGCTTATCAGCTGTGATCTGTTGGCTGGCATGTTGGACCTGTTGGAGGAAAGAGAGGGGAGCAGAGAGAGAGAAAGGAAGGGGAAACATCAGAATAATAATGGCCCAGGTAGCTGTCCAAGTGTCCATGAACTTCCAATGTGAACAAACTGCTATTTCATTACTACCAACAGCAAGCTTACCTCTGATTCTTCAGTTCAGGGCCATTGTTTTGAAGTCACCTTCTAGAGGTCAGTATTACTGTACTAGGCCATAACAACCATAACAAACATGCAGTTTAGCTTAACTGAATGTCCAAATTAAGATACAGTTTTCTCTTACATGGGCACACATTTTTTTGCAAAGGTGACTATGTGGCAAACATAAAACTGACAATATATATTTACAACTGGGAAGGCAGTTGTAAAGGCAGCTATTTGTCTTTCCATTCATTTGCCCAGCTCATCTATCAAGAGAGCTATCAATAAAAATTTCAGAAGATTCTAAAAGAACATAAAATAACTTAAATGGATGGATACCTGCATATTGCATGCAAATACCAGCTCTACTCATTATTAATTTATGTGCCAATTTGAGTTTCTGGGCTTCATGGACATCTGCTTCCATCACCTTCCCAAAACCAAAGAGGAGACTACCAGAAATTTGAGGGTCATTTTTTCCCAAGGTTGGTGTACTTGCAGCCCTGTGCTATAATCAGAGATGGGGAGGGGAGAGAAGCAAGTGAAGAGCTGCGCTGGTCTTGTGTAATCAGAACTCCACAAATGGAGTTTCCATATTTAGTCACTTGTAGCATGTGCCTCTTGACATTAAGGATTTCTGCTCTGCTGTCCTACGCTGTTAACCCTGTCTGTGAACACTGTTTTTTCCAAGAATTACAGCCAAACTCCTTGGAGAGGAGAGCAATTAACAGGAATCACAGTTAAAGAAAGATATACAATGAGTGTAATTCAGTTTTAAATGGGACAGATGACTTGTTATGCGTGAATTGTTAAGGGCCATGGACGCCAGAAAGGTGACATAGATAGAAAGGGTGCAAAGCACTGTTTTGCAGGAATCCTCACCACAGCATACATGGAGCACCTAGGAGCCATTTCAGGTGGGGCAGGGGGGCATACAGTGGCCTCCCCACCTCTGATGGGTGGTGTAAGTGCACCAAGGTTTGGGAGACAAGTGATCTAGACCAGTGGGGGAGGGTATATCTCAGTTTGACTCCCTTGCCTGGAATGGCTCTGAAGGGGAGTCATGGTGACCATATGTCATAACTGCAAAAAGGAGGACACTCAAGAAAAATATAGGACATGTCAAAATAAAGTCTAAAATCACTTATGTTTACTGCTTTCATGTGGTTAATTTAAACACTATATTACATTAAAAAATTTTATTACTTATATTTTATTATGAATTCCAAGAAGGCTCTGCGCTGCCTGCTCACAAGGGAAAGGGGAACAGAGAACATTTATTTTTTTCCAGGACACAAGGCTAAAAAAAGAGGATAAGTCCTGAAAAAGGTCATGCAGAGAGGAGGGGAGTTCTGAGACTCCCTGAAAAATTGAGTGCTATGCCACTGTGCTGTGGGTGGCTCCTGCCATTGGCTTCTTGGGCAGTGCAAGGAGGAAGCCTCCTCTCCAAGAGGACACTCCAGGGGTCACCTTGCCCCCCAAGGTGGAAGCCAGGGGCGCCAAGAGGACCCCCCTTACCTGCAGCAGCAGCTTCACTCTCTCAATGGGGGCCACGGCCGTCTTGGAGATGGCAGCAGCGATGCCCCCCGCCAAGAAGTCCTTGAGAAAGCTGAGCGCCTGGTCAGCCATGCTGGGGGGCCGTCAAGTCAAACCAAGGGGGTCTCGTCCACCTGCTCCCCACCAAGGGCCAAATGGACAGAGCTCTGCCCCTCCAGGCAATTTATAGCCCCCCCCCCTCGTCTCGCGAGGCAGGGGGAGGGCGGGCATTGGCTGGGACCCCCTCACTGGAGGGCAAGGGAGCGAGGAAGTGCCAAGGGCAAAGCAAAGTTATCCAGCCGTCGGTGCTGAAGGAACGCGGAGCACAACATGTGCCGGCCGTATTAATAGCACCGAGGAGGCGCAGGGTGGCCGTCGAGGGGGCGGGGAGGAGCACAAGGCTCCGGGCAGAGCAGGGGACCCTCAGAGCTGGACAGCCCAGCGAGCAAAGGGGAAGGCGAAGGCGGGAAGCACGCCCAGCCGTGCGTAAAGGCGCACAGGTTGGGGCTCTCCAAGTCCAAGGGAGACTTTGGGCGTTCACTGCTCCCCTCCCAGGACTGCTGGGGCGGGGGACTGGACGGGGTTGAGTCCCCTGCCTGTGGGGCTCCCTCTGGCTCTCCTCAGGCCGCCCCCTGGCCCTGCTCCCCTTCTGGAGGAGACCTACACGGGCACACTCTTGGCGCGTCTTTACGCACAGGCGCACCTGCAGCTCTTGCAATGCTGCACAGGAGGGATGCTGCACTCCTTGAAATCCCTTTTGCGCCTCACAGCCTTACCCATAGCCTCCTTGGGCTTCCTCTTATAGGAGAGGAAAGGCGGGATATAAATATTTAAAATAAAATAAATAAATTACCCAAAAACATATTTTTAGGTCATGTACCTACAGCGTGACCATATATCCACTGTTTCCAGGACATGTCCTGGATTTTAGCCTTGTGTTCTGCACAAAAACTTCAGTGCCCTCCTTTTCCTTGTCAGCACACAGTATGTAGCCTCTTGAAATGGATAAATTACATGGAATAAATTAGATGTAACCGTTTTAAATTTAATGATACTGTAATCCTGCAATCCTAAAGACACTTTCCTGGCAGCAAGACCCACTGAACACAATGGGGCTTACTTTTGAGAGGACATAGTTAGGATTGCACCCTACGTCATATAGTGTTTTAAAAGTGCATGAAAACTATATATAAAAAACTGAATGGTCACTGACTGACTGACTGATTCACTCTCTCATCAACACCCAGCCAAAACCACCAGACCTAGAAGCTTGAAATTTGGGGAGGGTCTTCCTTCTATGACATAAGCACAAATTAGAACCTATATTTGGAAATTCAAAACGGAAAGGGGTGAAAGGGGGCACAATGCATTTTTGTCCCTATACGTCACATTGAAGAATCGCGGACTGATCAACGCCCTGCCCCAACCACTGGACCTAGAAGCATGAAATTTGGGGAGGGTCTTCCTTCTGCGATGTGACCAACCACTATGAACTGATTTTTAGAAATTTAACCCTTAAGGGAGTGGAAAGGGGTGCAATGTGTTTTCATCCAATACTTAACATTGAAGAGTGATAAAACCCATCCCCAAGCCCTGCACCTGCCCTAGGGTGCACACGGAGATGGTGCACAGGGGGGTAGTGTGTGGGGTTATGGTGCAGGGGGGAGTGTTGCATGGTGGGAATGGTCTGGGGGAAAGGAATGGTGTAGGGTGTGTGTGTGTGTGTGTGTGTGGCACAGGGAATGTGTGCAGCATGGGGGAGTTTGGGAGGGTCTTGCATGAGGGGATTACCCACAATGGCAGGTAAATTTCACTAGTACAGTGGTGCCTCACATAAAGAGCTTAATTTGTTATGGAGGCATGCTCTTTAAGGGAAACGCTGTTTAAGTGAAGCAGATTTTCCCATAGAAATAATGGAAACTCAGACAATTGGTTCCATAACCCCCCAAATATTCATATAAAAAATTACCTGGATGTAAAAATGATGGCAAAACACAAATTGAATTCAAAACATGCATTCAGTGTGCATGATCCTATGAAGTCTATTTGGCTGGGAGTAAGCCCCATTTAACACAATGGGGCTTACTTCTGGGTAGACATGGTTAGGAGGCTGCAATCAAATACACTTTCCTGGGAGGCTTACCTGGGCTGCTGCTGGAGGTTCAAGGTGGTCAGTGGGGGCACTTGGAGGCAGTTAGGGGCAGCTGCCTCTGGCACCCCCAGGCAACTGCCCCCAAGTTGGGGGCAGTTAGAGGTAGCAGTGCTGGCCAGCAGCCCTTTTAAAGAGCCTCTGTGCCGAGTGTCAGGATTGCATAGCACATATGCCCATAATGCGCTTGCTTGTTAAGTGAGGCAGAACTTGTTATGCGAAGCAAGATTTCTTGGAAATTTTTGCTTGTTAAGTGAGGCGCTTGTTAAGCGAGGTACCACTGTATATATCTTTCAACACAAATCCTAGCAAAATGCAACATTGTGGTTTTGAAATTCAGCAGAGATACTTTCGGATACCAGTAGTTTCTCTCTGTTCATGGGTGTAACAAGGACAAGTTCATTCTCTTTTTTGGCTGGAAGGGTCTTGCAAGGACAGCTGTAGCATGTGATAGGAACACAAATACCACTTTGAGGAGGGAAGGAGGCTGGAGAGAGGCTCTAGCAGCACCTGACTAGGAAGTGGAAAGTTCATCACCCAAAATGTGAAATGTAACACAGGAGGTGTTACTTCAATGCAGTGCAACAAGCTTACTGGCTGACAACAGATGTTTGACACTAGGGCTTGTGTCAACCAATGGAAGATCTCACTGCACCACTGCCATGGTGGACATACTCCTGTACTACTAGACCATACAGAATAAATTCCAATACCATATGCACAGCCTAAGTGCATTGGCTTAACTAGGGTTGATGTAACCCCCATTCACTTCATTTTAACAATACAGATAAGCCAATAAATCACTACAACTTGATCACTGCAATCACTAAAATCACTATACAAAATGGCCAACTTGACGACGCAAGTGCATAAGAGTTCTAGTATCAGCTCTGATACATGGAAAGGAGTCCTGACATATTAACATATCTTCGGTTCCCTGCTGTATTATGACCTCATTTGATCTCAGAATAATCAAGCCTCATTAGTCGGCTTCAAGTTAAGAAAATCCACTTTTTTACATAAGGTGGTTGTTTTCCTTTTCTGGTTATTTGCCTATGGATAGAATGCAGTTATTTAAGTGTTTCAGGGGCATTGCTAGGTGGGAAAGTGACACACGGGGGGGACGCTCATGGGAGATCCCTAAAATGAATCTTTGCTATGGTTCATCAAACCCCATCATGTCATATACCTTTTGATTTGTATTGAAGAGCAGAATCCAATGCAAAAATCTGTTTTGAAATAGCACCTTCCTATCAAATGTTATGGCCCCAAATCTAAAAACTAAAATATGCATTGAACTCTATGGAAAGTGAAAGTGACCCATTTTATGGCTTAACTTGCAAGTAGGCAAACATGCCATAGTTCATTGAAAAGGGCAGGCTGAGAAGAATCTATGGACACCAGAATTGTCCTGATTTAATGAAAATAGTCCCCCCAATCACTCCAGAAGGAGGTCCTTGATCATTGCTTTGAAATTCATTAAAAATGAATATGAACTACACAGCTGTGTATACTAGTGAGTAAGCAAGAGCATGGCTTGGCTGGAGTGGAAGATCAGTCCAGGGGAGTGCAAGGCTTCCTAAATGGTCCTGATGAGGGATGTCACTAGGATGTTGGAAAGATGGCACCCTTGAGGGGGGTGACACCCATTGTGACCCCAATGGTTTGTAGAAATAATCCCCTCCTGTTATATACCTTTGGATGTGTAATTTACAGCACAATGCAGTGAAACAAATCACCTTGAAATATCTTTATTATATTAAAACGTGTAGCTAAAAAAACCAGTCGAGGTGGGGCAATGGCACATAACAATGCCCATCATTCATACTGTTGCCCTGCCCACTCTATGGGGTGATGTGCTGGCCTCCTGCACTGGGTGATGCAAGCCCTAGTGACACTGGCCTACTGGCCATGAAACAAATTCCTAGCTAAGTTTTTTTCCCATATTTGACTATTAAAGGTACATTGTGTTTATGATTATGATAAGCAATCCCCGTATCAGCTCAGTTTACTGTGGGTAAATTAAGTAAAATAAGTATTTACCTGCAAGTACTTCATCTTTAGGTCTCTAAATAGATTTTGGCCTGTTTAAGCACTGGCCTTCTGCAGAGAGTGACTCTTCACCTGACTTGGTACCAAGCCAGGACTTCAAGGACTTCTGCCTTCCAGCCTGACTGGGAAAACCTACTGCAAGCAGGGATTGTACCCTCTGGATTCTGCCTCCACTGTAAGGAGAGTGGCCTGGAATAACCTTGTAACATATTCACTGTAACATTATCCCTGCAGCACATCTCTGGAAGGAGGTCTGAGTCACACTTCAGCATGGCTACCCTCTGCCTTCTGCAGTAGAAGAGTAGAAAGAGAAAAACATTTTCAAATTCTCACAAAATTCAGTTACAAAAATGCACAAACAAGTGCTGCCCTTTAGTTAAATTCCTTTCAAATTTCATCCCTGCCTCTAATAACTAGCAGTTGCTTTTCAATTGTTTGTACAGTAGTTTGCCATCAGTCATGGTGTTCTGATCAGTGGCATAGCTTAGGAAGTGAAGGAGTGCAATTTTATTTTATTTTTTGGAGGTGGATGCAATAAGTTGAGCTAGTGGCCAAAACCATGGTACAAATAATGCCATCATGAGATATACCATTGGAAAGGTAATTTAATATAGACTGCAAGGAAACAATAAGCATTGGAATACAGGTACCCCTCACTTTCGGACTGTACATTTTTTGACAATTCTGTTCTTTCAACACCTTTAAATTATAGCCACTACATATACTTCATTCTTTCAACCTCATTCTGCTAGTCTAAAGGCTCAAATTGTCTTCTATGATGTTGATTTGCATGTGACATGGTGATCAAACTGTATTTGGGATTTCCTTATGATTTTCTTCAGTAAATAACCATCATTCAAATACATAAGATATTCATTGTCCACACATGCCTTTGTTCGTTTTATTGTAATTTGTTATGTATTTTGGCTATGTGTTTATAAATATGTGTTATATAGGCTTTTGCAAGTGATATTTATGTCTTTTTGGTGGCCATTTGCTTTTGCAAGCTGAGAAAGCCTGGCACTTTTTCACATTTCAATTTTCAACGGTTTTCACCTTTGGAGGGTGCACTGGTCCCTAACCCATCCAATAAGTGGGGACGGGGTGTATGTTTCTGTATTCTATTAACCTCCCCTCCCCAAATGAAAACTGCTTCATGGAACACAAAGTGGATTTTCTTAACTCAAAATGTAATTATGAGACAGATTGTTCTGAGATCCAACATCTGTTGGTTCTGAGATTGTTCTGAGATTATTATCCAGTGAGATACAGCATAGAAGCAATAAGGTGTTAATATGAGACAGCTCTCATTTCCATGTATCATAATACAGTTTCCCTGCTAACTGGACATAGGGAGAAAACAACCATCTCTCTTCACTCCAACACAGTATCTAACCAATAAGGGGCACACTTTATTTAGTTAGAGCACAATCCTAACCATGTCTACTCAAAAGTAAGTCCCACTGTGTTCAATGGTTTTTACTCCCAGGAAAGTGTCTTTAGGACTGCAGCCCTAGGCTGCATTCCTATCCTCCAGTTAGGCTGGCATAAGCCCTGGCATAAGTCTTGTGCCATGACACTTCTGCCCCACTCCTTGAGGCATATGCCACAGGCATATGCCAGCTTCACCACACCATCATGGAAAGATATGCCATGTGAGTTAGAAAACATGAAACAGACCTAGAAACATGAAATTTGAGGAGCATATTCCTTCCAACTAAGACACAATTTTCATAAATTTAACTCCTATGGTGAAAAGGTTTGTGTCCTATACAGGTGTCCCTCATTGTTGTCGTCATCGTAGGTTATAGGTAATGTCATTGAAGCTTATATCTATATAAGCTTATAGATTGCCCTAATGTTCAGTAAGAGTAATTCTGTTGTTGTACTGAAGCATCTGAATTGTCTTCTCCTTTATGAGGCATATGACTATTTTCTTATTTATGTTAAGAAAACTTGAACAATTTATATCAACCAAAAATGTTCATAAGCAAAATTCCATGTTTCTTATAATCTTATTTATGTGCCAAATTTTCCTAATGTTGAAAATTCTGTGCCACTAGATGGCAGAACAACCACAACTTAGAAGTCGGTTTCTTGCCTGGTCCATGTAGGTTTCTACCACAAGACGCCTTCTAAGACGCCAGGAGACAGTCTCTTATTTCTGCTATAACAAAGTTTCCCCTCTGGATTTAGCTTAGAACTAGAAATAAATGTTACTGGAGAGCTAAACCCAGTCTGAAGATTTATTTTAATTATTTATTTTGCCTTGCTTCAGAGCTGAAATAACTTTCTGGGATTTGATTTCAATTAATAATACAGGCACAAAGATAGAGAATAAATTTTAGCAAACTATTTTACATAGGGTTACCCAGTGGAGAACAAATGACCAGAAAAAAAACACAATTTCTGTAGCACTTTTCTGGCTACAATGTATCTTCCAGTCCTTATCTTATTTGTCTAACAAAAACCATGTGAAGTGGGTCATGAATGTCGGGCTGAACCAGGGACATGTGCTGCTGAGCAAAGATTTCAACATTGGTTTTCCATATCCAGACTTAAGATATAATTTACTTACGAGAAGCTTTGACTTCAAAAATTTATTTATCTTGTAGATAGTTATAACTTGGAGTTGAAATTTGTGTTTTAAAGAAAGGATATTCTTTCTGATTATCAATTATTCTAAAATTGATATGTGTTATAATTGATTTTATACAATGTATAAAATATTAAATATTAATTAAATATTAATTAAATATTAATATGGCAGAAACAAAAATAGTATGATGGGTCATATTGATTCTGTTGAAATGTTTAACTGATTTTTTTGGTCCACTCCTGATTTTTTGGTCCAAGTAAAAACCTTTTGCTGATGGATTTCTCACTCTGTCATTGTTGCACACAATGTTGCTCTGACAGCAGGCATCACATTATGTCTTAACATAATGGCATCACAACAGGAAAGCCCTGCACTTGCAGCAATTGGCTGCTGAACCCATGACAGAAAACAAGTTGGCAATGGAGAAAGATTGGGAAGGATTGTGGGTGGCTCAGGCTGGGAGGGGTAAGGGGAAGGATCCAAACTGCTATGGCACATGTTGAGATCGTACCTCCTTATTCCAACACCCTCTTGCTCCCCTTAGACGTATAGCAACTACAGTTTATTCGCTCTGGAAGCATGATTGTAATCAAAAACATTTCCCTGGCCATGGAAGTCTTTTCCAAACTTTCTCAGAAGTGCTCTTCTTCCAAGCTCTTAAACCAAGTTAAAATTTCTGAGAAAATTTTACTCTTAATCCAAAACACTCTTGATCCAACTCACTCTTAAACCAAGGTACCACTGTACATAGCTGGGTATGGGCTCAAGGAGACCCATTGGGGACCCATTATTACTTACCTCACCCAGGCCATCTTAGCAACATAGATGCAGCACATGCTCCTTTAGTAGTGCTATGTGCTATGGAGTGGCAAAAAATAGGACACAACTGCTCATATAGTCTTTCACATCTTCACTTTGAAAGTCACTTCCAGAACTTTAGAACTTACAAAATGTATTAAGAAAATACACCAATGAATAATGGCTTGGGTTCTTTCAGGGAGAAATGGATGCTTTGGATCTCTTTGCTGTTAGTAGGACAGGTGAAAGCAGAACTTGTAGTTGTTGTCCTTGCTCTTTGACCTTTCATTTTCCATGGAACTTGCATCATTTAGGAGGTAAGGATTTTTTATGTCTTTGTCTCTTTGTTTCATAATATCTCAATTTGTATTGCCATTGGTGCTACATATTTTAAAATGCTATTATAACACCAAGTATTTATAAAAAAAGATAGGAGAGGGATGAGGGAACCAAACCAACAGATCAAAGTTATAGAAGCGAATCCTTTCAATGCCTCCCCAAAAGGGAAGCCTGCCTTACCTCCTCAAAAGTCAGCTGGGCCTTATCAATGGCAAAATGGTGAATGAATGCCTTGTTCACTATGATCGCTTAAGCCATTCCTATTTCTGCCATTAATTCATGGATTATGTTTTGATGAAAACACTTTCTTGCTGATGAATAAACAGGGCTGCTTTTAAAATATTTGTATGCAAAATGTTCCAAAGGCCATTATGAAGATGCTTTGCAATAAGGCAAAAGAAGCCTTTGCCAGCCTCGGTTCAAAAAGCCACTTTTTCTCTGCGTTTTCTTTCATGCTAAACAGTCTAAATGAAAAGCCTTTCAGAGTTAACTAGTTCCAGCAACACCAGTGTTTTAGTTTAATGAATAACTTTTCATAGTAGACAATTGCACATCGTTCAATATGCCGGTATTTCTATTTCTGTATGCCACCAATGGAGGGATTTCGGTGGCGGGATTTCTTTCTCTGAGAAAGCTGAGGCGATCAAAACCCTGATTAACCTCTGATATTCACGTGCTGCTCTTGATCTTGGGGACCGAAGCAGTAACAAAGAGTTAATGGCAGCCATATGCTTGGGGTATTGTGGGTTCCGTTGACCCAAATGTGAACTCCGTGAGTGGTTGCACCAACCCACTGTTTGTTCGAAGTTTGGTGTGCAGATTACCGATGAAGAGTCTGGGCGGCTACTTGACAGAATCCCTCTTGATGAAGATGGAAATGTCAAATATCCCCAGTTCATAGCCATGTTTGATTCATAGTTTGCAGCTTTGACATTTTAAATTTGTCATCTGTCAGTCAATCTCTTTTCACTAAAGAGGCTTTACAAGAACCTATGTGAGCCAGCTCAGGTTATTCAAAGGTGCTCTTCTTAACCATTCTGTTTGAATGTTATGGAATTTAATGTGATTCACTACATCCACTGAGAGATCAACTAGTACTTAAATCTTGAGCACAGTGAGGCATTTTCATAAGAGACTGATGCTTAAATCAACATTTGCTTAACGTGGCTGTAGACCATACACGGGCACAATGCACCTATGATTTTCCTTCTGTGTTCCTATTAATTGAAAATATTCACCATGGCGCAAACTGTGTGAAATTTAAAGGGTTTTAAACATTTTTTCCCTGATGCTGGGCACATATTTGCAGATGACTGTTTAAGAGAGGATGGGGAAAATATATGTGCATTGCATTACACATGTTATCTGTCAGTACGAATAATTTATAGGCTATGAATAATTGCAAATACAGTATGCATGTTACAGCTTATCTGCTATAAGGAGAACAAATTATTTTACAGAGTTCCAGTTTACATTTGGATTTTTATTATTATTCACACAGCACAATCCTAATCATGTCTATTCAAAAGTAAGCCCCATTGTGTTAAGTGGGTCTTACTCCCTGGAAAGTGTCTTTAGGATTGTAGCCATAGTAAGGTAAGGGCAGACTTCAGTGGTTCTTTTTATTTATTTTAATAATTTGTGATTACACTGTACATTTAATTGTTTTTACTGTAATTCAGGGTATAGAGATGTTTTTAAATGTTTTAAAATATGTATTAATTGTTTATGTGTTTTATTTGTGTTGATAGCCACCTTGAGTCCACCTTTGCTAAGAGAAAGGCGGGATATAAATCCAACGAACAAACAATTCTGCAATTTTTATTATGAGCAGCTGCTGAAAGAAGGAAATATATACAACCACACTGTAAACTCATAGTTCACAGTTCAGCCCTAACTATGGTTTTTAACTCAGCTGTAATCCTCACAGAATTCAAAGGGACTTATTTCCTAATCACTGTGCATTGCAGAGGGTGGCAATTTGACATATTTTTCAGAAGTTATATTTGTTATAGGAATATTTCTCCCTTTTGTCACAGATCACAATGGATTATAACATTAAAAAGGTGTATTAGTATGCTGAACTTTTATTTTGCAGGGTGGAACTCGGGGCTGGATTTAGGTTTGATGAGGCCTTAAGCTATTGAAGGTAATGGGGCCCTTTATATGTCCAGCTGTCCTTCGTCAGTAACAAATTGTCTCTGTTTTTTGTGTTGATTATATACTATATGATAATCGTGCTCTGGAGTGGACACTCAGAGCACGATACCATAGTCTTTCAAGACTGAAGGATGCCAATGATGATGATGATGATGTTAATTTATGGACCTAATAGGTATCTAAAGCCATTTGCACAAAATTATTTTTATATCCAATTTTTTTTCTTTAAATTTTTTGGGGGGCCCCCAAGAGAGAAGGGCCCTAAGCTATAGTTTCATAGAATCATAGAGCTGGAAGGGACCCTGTAGGTCATCTAGTCCAACCCCATGTCTGTAGCAGGAAATTCTCCTAGAGCATTTCCGACAGGTATTCATCAAGTCTCTGCTTGAAGATCCCTAGTGAGGGAGAGTCCACCTCCTCCTTTGGCAATCTGTTCCACTGCTGAACTGCCCTCACCGTCAGGAATTTTTTTCCTGATATCCACCAGGATATTGTTGTATAAGTTATTATTCAGCTTAAACATAAATCCAGCACTGATAAATTAGACCTCAATCCTGAGCACTCGGAGGCCACTACTGCTGCTTAGTGCCAGCACTGGATGTTGTGAACATGCAATAAATTAAAGCATGTACATTGAGCCCAGTGAGGAGGGGCTGATGGTCCTGGGCCAGTGCCAGTCAATGCCAAGCTGATCTTACTATCAGTTTTAGAGTTTAAGTAGTGTATAAAACTAATTAGGGAGAGTTTGCAGAGGAAAATTAGTAGTGCTCAGACACTTCTATTCAATTTCTATCTTGCATGTACCTCTCTTATAATGTCTTGTTCCATTCGGTAAGTCTTCAGATTGGAATCTTCCAATATGATTTTGATCTATTGAAGTGCTATCAGCTGCTCAGCTGAGAGAACGAGAGTTTTCAGAAACTGAGGAATTGATTGAGAAGTTACTAAAGTACATACACATTTTTTAAAACACAGCAGTATATATTTTCAAATTTATATCTTGTTCAGTACAGTAAAACCTTGGATTGAGAGTGTTTTGTAAGAAAAGCAAACATCTATGGTATATATAAATAAAACTGCAAAGTCACTGACTGACTCACTCATCAGAGCCCAGAGAAAACCATCAGACCTGGAAGCGTGAAATTTGGGGAGGGTGTTCCTTCTGTGATGAAGGCACCCACTAAGAACCAGTTTTCAGAAATTCCAACTGGAAGGGAGTGAAAAGGGGCACAATGCATTTTCATACTTTACATTGAAGAATCCCTGACTGAGGGATGCTCTGCCCCAACCCCTGGACCTAGAAGCATGAAATTTGGGGAAGGTATTCCTTCTGTGACATCAACACCCAAAAACCAGAAGTCACCAGAAGTTTGCACCAGGAACTTCCAATCACATGTGGGTGGTATTTTGCACTGCAGGGAGGCCTGCAGGAACATTTGAAGGAACATTTCAACATTGGGTGAACATCTGAAGGAATATTTCATCGTTGGATGAACATCTGAAGACAGATGAGATGATCCAATGATGACATGTTCCTTCAGAAAAATTGGATTTGTGACAGTATCATTTTTGGGGAGAAGAAAGAAAACATTGTAGAGAAACTTGTCATCCATTTCTTTACATACAATTCATTTTGTCCAATGATTGCATTTTTTCTGCGCCAACCATGATCTGTCATTAGGATAAAAGTGTTTGAGAACTGAGTCCTGACAACAACCTTCTTCACTACAGCCCATCATGCATGTTTACAAGATGAATTCCTGCGCATGGGGAAAGATGTGCACAGAACTCAGGCTCTAACATATAATTGAAGAGAACCACATGAATTTCAATGGACCATAATTCTACATGCGGCAGTGCTGGCTCCATCTTTCAGGGAGAGAGAAAGATGTGCTGGAGCCAAAGCCCGGTGGGGGTACCCACTGAGGCTGTGTCCTGTTGTTTGAAAAGTGCACTCCGTCTTTGTGTCTTGATACCAGGTTGAAAGAAACATGCTACCTCTTTCACGCTACCACCGGCAGCTACAGCAGCAGCAGTGATTGAGGACTCTTGCCTGCCTCCTGCCCGTTTCCAAGTCAGTTTTCCCTGCTGGGTACCCAATGAGGAAGCTTCACCACCAGGTGGTGGCAGCAGGGCATTCTTTTTCTTTCCAAGATCCTGTTTAACAATTCCCTGAAGTCCTGGCCAGTGAGTTGTGCCAGCTGGGTGATAGTGGAAAAATTACAGCAGCAGATCCTTACTGCCTCAGGGGGACAGGCACAGTGGCAAGATCGTGTGAACAGGCCTTACCTGTTGAGATATTCTTGCCATTATGTAAGGTGGTAAAGGCATCCCTCACAGGTTGTGCTGCGAGTTGTGACCAACTGTAGGGTGCGGTGCCAGGGTGACCACATGCCCAAACCTCAAAAGGAGGACTTGGATTCTTCTCAGCCTGGCCTTTCCAGAAGACAAAGGCACGAGTAAAGCCACAATATTGGGCACTTTCACTTTTCCATAGAGCTCAATGCATATTTTTTTAGTTTTAGATTTTTAGCCATAAATTTTGATAGGAAGGAGATATTTCAAAACCAATTTTTGCATTGAATTCTGCTCCTCAATACAAATCCAATGACGTATGATATGGGGTATTGCACACCATTGCAAAGCCAAAATGGAGAAAATGAAGCCCTTTTGGAGGACACCCGGACACGAGGTTAAAAAAGAGGTCAATTCTGGAAATTTCCAATCATTTGGTACTATGTGTGGTGCACATCCTTGTTTTGAAGCCAGCATTGTCCAAAGAGGCTTCTGTAGTCATATGGCCCACAGCGCATATGGATCGCTGTTACCTTCCCACCAAGGTGATACCTATTTACTTACTCACATTCACATGCTTTCAAACTGCTAGGTTGGCAGGAGCCCATCATTATTGAGAACAAGAGTAGGCATGATAGTTGCTTAAGATTAGGTCTCCAGAATAAAAAATTGAGTTGTCTGCAAGTTTCAATAAGTTTCAGTGTCAATTCAGTTTAGGTCTGTTCTCCCCTCTTCAATTTTCAGAGAGCCAAAATGAAAATTCATCAGTTACCAGATGTAATTAAGATCTATTACAGTGGTACCTCACATAACAAGTGCCCCACATAAAGAGTGATTCACATAACAAGCACAAATTCCCATTGGGAGTGTGCTCCACTTAGCAAACCTGCTTCATTTAACAAGCCCCAGGCAACTGCCCCCAAGTTGCTCTGCACTTGGAGCCTGTGCAGAGCCTGTTTCAAAGGGCTGCTGGCCAGCACACTGCTGTCTCCAGCTGCCCCCAACTTGGGGGCAGTTGCCTGGGGGCGCCAGAGTCAGCTGCCCCTAACTGCCCCCAAGTGCTCCCACCAGTCTCTAGCAGCAGCCCAGGTAAGCCCCCTATCCTCCATGCAGCCTCCTAAGCATGTATACTGAGAAGTTAGCCCCATTGTGTTCCCAGGAAAGTATCTTTACTCCCAGGAAAGTATCTTTAGGATTGCAGCCTCCTAAGCATGTCTGCTGAGAAGTAAGCCACATTATTGTGTTAAATGGGTCCGACTCCCAGGAAAGTGTCTTTAAGATTGCAGCCTAAATGGACTTCATAGGATCACATTGAATGCACGTTTTGAATTCGATTCCAGTGTTTTGTCATCATTTTAACATCCAGCTAATATTTTTATATGAATATTTTTTGGAACCAATCGTCTGAGTTTCCATTATTTCTGATGGGAAAATCTGCTTCATATATAGAGTGTTTCTCATAACAATCATGCTTCTGGAACGAATTAAACTTGTTACATGAAGCACCACTGTATTTGAGTCAGAACAGAAGGCAGGTTTCATAGATGTTTCTTCTTGAAAATGCACTTCCCCTCTTGAAATTTGGGGGGGGGATCATGAATATAGCAAAAGTGTTAGCAGTGTAACTTTAGCAGCCATTCAAAATGAGGGCAACGGCTTCTGCCCTTGTTCTGAACCATCTCTGTGGCTTTGTAACATAGCCAAAAGTGAATAGGCTATGTGGAATCCTGATACTATCACCTTCACAACATGATTCCCTAAACAAGAAACAAGAAGAGAAAATTAATGCAGTAACAGCAGTCAAGGAATGTTGTAAATACCCAGGAACAGGTACAAAAAATAAACACTGGGAGCTGATATGAAACAAACTGGACTCTTAACACCCTAAACTTCATGCCAAAAACGTGCTGGAGAATACTCGATTGAGCACCAAACTTTTCCAATTCTGACTGTGTTATCTGACAGCAAGAGACCCAGGATTTGCAAGTCAAATGCTCCACGGTGCCTTTTGTCACCCAATTAAAACATCTTCACTGAGACCTACAGAACTAACCTTTGTGTGGTCTTTGGTCTCAGATAGAAATGGTCTCTTCATGCATTTGGCAGTGTGAATTCTGAGAAGATACTAAATGTGTGTGGGAACTTGCAAAAAAAAGGCAACTCTTAAAAGATCTAGGATCAGGGTGGTGATGGTGGGGAGAAAAAGGTGACGTTAGAGATGCTGGTAAAAGTTAGTCGTGGTCAAGCTTGGGGTGAACAATAGCACAGTGTTGTTATGGGCTGCTTTTACGACTTAGATATTCTTCCCATGTCAGTATAATCACTACTGGGAGGTAGCTCGATTAAGGATTACCATATCATTAATAGTATCCATGACTTTTGTTCAAAGGCTACTTGTGTAATGTTGCCTTGTGGATGAAGCTTCCTAATCCGCTGAGCTGCAGCTGTAGAGGAGGGCCTTCCTCAGAGCTGCCCACACTGACTTCCCTGTCCCCTTGGATCAGTTCTCAAAAACAGACAGAAACAACAGTCAACTCAAAGCCAGAAATAAAGAAACATCCATTCTACATTTCCACATTCATCCCCAAGCTTCAATCCCTGCCAATGTCTCCCATTCATCTCTTCTCTAACATCCAGATCACCACTCGGATGGTGGCCAGATTAAAAGGGGAACAATGCAGTTTTAAATGTAAAGTTTGCATCTGATTTTTATCCTTTGCATGAGAAAAAGCACATTTATTCTATCTGTCTGTCTAATGCTCAGCTCTAGATCGTTGGTTTTTTCTTTTTCTTTTTCTTTTTTTTAGCAATGTGAGGCATGCTTCTGCCTGTGTGCCCAAGTCTACACTCCTGCCCCAGTCTAGCAAAGCCTCTAAATAAATACCTTGAAATGTGTACATTCAGACAACAGAAGCTAAATTTAACTAGTTTTGCTTATACAGGAACCATGATTAGGAAATAACCTTTCTCATGGACTGACTATAAATTAACTATGAAGAATGGAGTATAAGAAAAGTATTGGTATGTCTGCAAGCTATGCAGACATTCATTTTTAAATGAATTAAACCATTAATGAATCATTAATGGTTATGCAACCATTCATTAAATGGTTATGCAACCATTCATTAAAAAAACTCTCCTCAAAATCCCCAGAATGAGCAATTACCTTACCTTTTCCAAGTTAATATAACATTTGGAAAGGTGACATTAGATCAGTGAGGGCAAAACCCACCTGTCTATTAAACCAACAGCAAACTCCAATTGATTTTAATAGAGCTGTATTGTACTCTGAGTAAAAGCCTCACATTGCAATGGATTAATCAAATTGTCACTCCAATGTTGCCTAATACTGTTCTCAAGTGGGTCGATGCTCGGTTAAAACCATTGCTTGTCCCAGCAATTTTGTGATCAGTAACAAAAATGTTCTCACAAAGTCTGTAATTAGTGGCATTTATCTGTTAGGCAACAGTTTAAAAGTTGGTTCGGGCCAGTCACACAAGCTGGTTTTCATAGAGAACTTTTGAAAAGAATTGGAACGCTGCCTTTGGGTCAAAATGTGTCAGATGCTTGCTGGTCTCCATGGAGTATTGGTTTCTCAAGCAACATATATTGCAAAAGGCAGCACTCTTTTTGTTTCAGCCTTCCATTGGACACACATGTCTCTCCTTTCTTTCTTTCTCTGGCTCAATATGGGTCCTTTTCCAATATGCAAAAATTTTGGCAGTTTTAACATTTATTACATACTAGTGAAAATGTACCCACGTTGTAGGAGTAAAATTCCCCCCGTATGACATCCCCCACTGTGCATCAACCCCCCATGTGCATCAACCACCCATGTGAATCAACCTCCCATGGACATCATCCCCCCCATTCGCATCATCCCCCCATGCACAACATCCCCCATGCGCACCCACCCCACATGCACAACTTCCCCATGTGCACCATCCCCCCTGTCCACTGTCCCCCCATGCGCACTGTCCCCCAGGGACATCATACCCCAGGCACACCATCCCCCATGCTTATTTTCCCCCCATGCACATCATCGCCCATGTGCAACAGCCCCGCACAACATCCTTCCATACGCATCCTCCCCCATGCACACCATCTCCCCATGTGCACCATCCCCCTATTTGGAACATTCCCCCATTCACCATCACCCTGTTTCCCCTTCCTCCCAGTGCATCAGCTGGATGTTGATCAGGTTTCATTGTTAAGTATAGGACAAAAACATGTTGAAGCCCTTTTCACCCCCTTAAGGTAAATTTCTCAACATCAGTTCTTGGTGGGTGTTGCTGTCACAGAAGGAACACCATTCCCAAATTTCATACTTGCAGGTCCAGGAGTTGGGGCAGAGCAGCCAGGGACTCTTCAATGTAAAATATCGGGGGGGGGGGGGGGAAACAAGTTGTGCTCCTTTTCACCCCCTTCCAGTGGGTGAACCAAAAACCAGTTCGTAGTGGGTACATCCACCCCAAATTTCATGCTTCTAGGACTGGCAGTTTTGGCAGGGCATTGATGAGTCAGTCAGTGAGTCAGTCAGTGGGTGACTTTTCAGTTTTATATATATAGATGTGTGCCTGCATGTGTCCCAACATGCATCAACATTGCTAAGACTATGCATTATTTTAGCAACAGGTTGTTTCAGTCCTTGTTTTGAAGTAGAATTGGTAATGGCTTTGGAATATAAATTCAACATTGCCTCAAAAGAGATTTTTACCTATTTACTCCACTGAATATTTATTTGTTTAGAATCAAAGCCTGCTCAATTCCCAAGGTTCACATTTCCTTGTCACATTTCCAGTGCACCACATAAAGTTGATTGTTACTATTCCCATTTTATCAGTGAGGAAATGGAGGCTGAGAGATGATCTGTCTAAACTGACCCTGTCTAAAGTGACCCAGTGATCCTCAGATGGACTGAATTAGTAGAGCTGTGTTTCAAAGGCTGCAGTCCTAAGAGCACTTTTCTGAGAGTAAATCCCATTGAACTACTTCTGAGTTGACATGAATAGGATTTCACTGTATATCTAAGTTTTGGGCTCAGTTTTTCTAGGAAAGTCTAGCATCTCATCAGTCTGACCTGGAATATTCTGGATCCTTCCAGCTTTTTAAAAAAGTAATGTTACAATTCCTTCCTTCCTCTTATAATGAGGTTGATTAGGAGGGTGGGTGTGTGTGGATTTAATGCCTCATCCAATGCAAGGCTTATGGAAGTGGATCTCAAAATCTGATGTTGGAAGTCCTATTATGGCAATATGTAAGGTTCACCACCATCGCATGTTCTGAAGCTGCCTGCTCAAACAGCCAGAGTCTCTACATGCCAACCAACGGATCCTGGACAGCAACCAGAGCAGGTATGGTTGCAGCGGAAATCAGGTTGGGGATCAAGGGATCACTTAAGACAGGTGTATTTTGGGGATAGGAGCATGAAGATTTCAGCAGTTTCATTTCCTCTGGCCCCTTCCAAGTCTGGCTTCATGGCATCCCATTTTATTTTAATTTGCCAGTCAGACTTGAGATTTCATCCTTTTATAAATGAATGAGAAGAAAAGGTTATTACACCACACAGGCATCAGTGCGAAGGGAATTATTGCTTCCAGTGGTGCTCATAGGTTGCAGGGGAATCTGGGACAAAGCTGTGCACTGAGCCCCCCACAAATTCCCCCATGGAGCCCACTGGTGCTGTGTTGGGTGTTGCCACTGCAGTTGGCACAGAGGTTTCATTAGTTAACCTGAGTAGATAGACCTCCTGATAAGAACATAAGAAGCGCCTCCACTGGATCAGGCCAAAGGCCCATTTATTCCAGCTTCATCTATCTCACAGTGGCCCACCAGATGCCTTTGGGAGCACATATGATATCTGAATCCAGGTGCCCTCCCCTGCATCTGGCCTCTTGAATCTACACTATCTGCATGTGCACACACACACACACACACACACACACACACACAAACCACCCCTCATGGCTTGTACCCTGTGATGGTCCTTTCCCATAGGTTTTCACTAGGTGGTGCAGTAACTATGGGTGCACATAATAGTCTTATGTGCTCCCCTAGTTACTCTGGATTGTAGGGTTAGAGTACAATCCTTATCATGTCTACTCAAAAGTAAGCCCCATTATGTTCAATGGGTCTTACTCCCAGGAAAGTGTCTTTAGGATTGCAGTCTTAGTGTCTCAGGCTGCCGTCTGCCCCCCCCCCCGCCCTACACCCCACTCCCCACTCAGTACTGAGCCCTACTGATCATAATAGGACTTACTGGTACTGTATAGGAGACATGCAAGCCTAGATCTTTCAGGCTTCTTTCTGTTGCTCCCTTACATAGGAGTGAGCTTCTTAAACTGTAATAGGCTTATTTCAGAGTAGACATGCATAGGCTGGACTCTAGGGGTGGCTAAGCAGGTGCTGGCAGAGTGCCAAAACTGGCTGTATCCTGGCTGGCACATTTTTGCCTGTTTTACAAGACATCGCTTGTATTGCAAGTCAAAACTTATTAGAAATGTTTGGTTGTCTTGCAAAACACTCTCAATCCAAGTTAGTCTCAATCCAAGGTTTTGCTGTATATCCTTTTTTGAGATGTGGCGACCAGAACTGAACACAGTATTCCACATATGGCCTCACCATCAATTTATACAAATGCTTTATAATATTGTAAGACTGATATATGTGACCCCTTAGCGCATTGGTTCTCAACCTTCCCAGTGCTGTGACCCTTTAATACAGTTCCTCATGTTGTGGGGACCCCCAGCCATAAAATTATTTTTGTTGTTACTTCATAACTGTAATTTTGCTACTGTTGTGAATCATAATGTAAATATCTGATATGCAGGATGCATTTTCATTGTAACAAACTGAACATAATTAAAGCATAGTGATTAATTACAAAATAATATTTAATTATATATTGTGAAATATTTATTTCTGATTACAGATAAAAAAAGATGCAAAATACCTTGCAAGGCCCCCTACACCAGGGGTCTTTAGGCGATTCCCATGAAAGGGTCAGGTGACCTCCAAAGGGATCCCGACCCCCCAGTTTGAGAAACACTGCCAAGGTGGATGTCTTAGCTGGCCAACCCTGGATAGTTCCCTGGATAGTTTTTGCTTTTCACAATCAACATAAAAATGATTGGACTTGTTATAATATTATAGTCTCTCAGAGGGCTGGCTAACGTTCTGAAGTGTATTTTGTTGTGCACTAATTTAACTGGTAAATTCTGCTTCACTCAGAACTGTTATAGTAATGCAGACAACAAACCACAAAACGTATTTAAATAGTACTTTAGAATAGGCACAGGCAGTGGAAAGCTCAGATTTTCAGATATCCTATTTCCAAGGATATCTCCTTCACTCTTACAGTTCGCAGCTGCTTTGTCTGAAGCTTAGGCCAAACAAGGCAAAGCAAGACAACCTGCCATTGTCAAGTTGGAGATTATTTTAAAGTACAAATAGAAGCCACAAGAAGCTCGATCTCAGGTGAGAATCTGGCACAGTGTTAGTGGCAGTTTAACCTAGGCTGCAATCCTAAAGACACTTTCCTGGGAGTAAGACCCATTGAACACAATGGGGCTTACTTTTGAGTAGACATGGTTAGGATTGTGCTCCTAATCTCCCTGCCCTCAGCCACTATGGACTATTGCAGAAAGTAGGATCTTTGCAGTCTGACTATAAGTTCATGGAGACTTATGGTGAGAAAACAGTACAGTAAGAAATGGTTAAACACTCCTACCTCTGCCCTATGTTTTGATCTGTACTAGGGTTCTCTGTGGCCACTATTTTTTTTACCTTAAAATGAAACCCCAAACAGACATCCTCCAGGAAATCAACCCTGACTGTTCACTGGAAGGACAGATACTGAAGCGGAAGCTCAAATATTTTGGCCACATCATGAGAAGGACTCCTTAGAAAAGAGCCTGATGCTTGGAAAAACTGAAGGCAAAAGGGGATGGCAGAGGACGAAGTGGTTGGATAGAGTCACAGAGGCAATGAGCATGAATTTGGATAAATTATGGAAACTAGCAGAGTATATGGTAGCTTGATGTACTGCAGTTCATGGGGTCACAAAGAATTAGACATGACTTAAAGACTAAAAAACAACAAATTTTGAGCAGTAATGAGATAAATCACACCCTGGTACTCATTCTGCACCAAAGGCAAAAATCAGCAGCAAATTATAAATTATCAGCACCAAGGATAATTGGATCAACACTTTTCTTTACAGCATTTTATTTGTTTACTAGCATGGTTGTAATTTACTGCAAAAATTTAGGCTTTAAAAAATTAAGAAAAAAAGCATGCTCTGGCTGTTGAAAAGGAATGTGTAGATAGAACATAGATAATGCTGAATTAAATCATGCCTGACATCTGTTAGGATGTGATAGGTTTGGATGGGAAAGATTTTGGATGGAAAAAGTTGAATCTAGATCCGTGTTCTCCCAAACAACTGTGTGGAATTTTAACCTTTTTGAATGGGCTTCATAGCTTGGTGCAGCCAAGAAACAGAGGGTGAACAATGCGAAAAGATGGAGCTTTACCAGTCACATCCATAAGCACCTCATAGACCATTTCTCATTCCTTTTGTGAGATAGTATCACACTTTTAGCCTACACATTAAAGTCTGGCACAAATTAGCAAAAACCAGGCCTTTTAAAAAATGGAGAGCAACAGAGAAAATAGTGTTGGATGCAATGGTTTGGTAGTTACATTATCTAGCAATGAGAGCAATGGTGGTAAAGAGGTATGCCATTCTCTCACGTGTTCTCTCTTTCTAGAAGCAACTGGTGGGATATCATGAGACACTGAATATTTCACTAGATGAGCCTTTGATCTGATCCATCAGGGCTTTTCTAATGTTCTGATGGATTCTGCAGACTGAGAGATTCTCCCACTGAGTCAATGAATGATTACAGTTTTTAAAAAATGGAATGTGATTCATCATCATAATCCAAATAACCCATTTTGGTGGTGACATCCATTACATTTGTGAGCATTACTCTGTAAATCAAGATCAATATTACATATTGTTGAGAGAAAATGCCTTGCAGAAAATGCCCATCAAATCATTTTATGGCCAACCTGAGATATGAAATACAAACTATCTGGTTCATAGCTTGGATCTTAAATCCTAATGCTGACCTCCTTGGGAGTGCACTTCTAGATGTGTGCACTTCTAGATGTGTGCACTTCTTCTACATTCTTCTGCCATGTGTTCATAATTTAATGCGTGTTTGCAAAAATTAAAAACATAATGCAATAAAACAGAAGGAGTTCAATTGCCGTGTTAAATGGAACAAGAAGCAAAAAAAGGTTTTATCGGATGGAGGACTGTTTCAATGTCGTCTGTAAATGGGGCCAAATCTTCATTGCAGAGTGGCTAATTTCACTAATTCATTTGCCACATTTTAGCATTTCTGGACTGCTATGAGGCTGAACTGACATTTCCATGAGATAGTTTTTGTGACCCAGTCAATTACCTAAGACCAGAGGTCTGGCCCCCCACTATTAAAATCTCACAGTCAAGAATTTACCAGCTTTGTCCCCATATTTACAATACCTTTTGACTGAGATGTCGAAGACCTTTTAGCTTAAGGTTTAAGAAGGACAGTCAGCTCTGACACTTCTTAGAAATCTTTTCACAGGGCCATGTGGCAAACTCCTAATCCGAGAAGAGCCACTGCCTCTCTGTGTGATCTGACAGAGTGACATATCACTTGACCCCAGTCACAGCAGCTGTGGCCCTAGGTTAGAAAGTCAGGCCTCAACAGAAAATCAGGCCATGC
This sequence comes from Cryptoblepharus egeriae, assembly GCA_030015325.1. Lineage (NCBI taxonomy): Eukaryota > Metazoa > Chordata > Lepidosauria > Squamata > Scincidae > Cryptoblepharus > Cryptoblepharus egeriae. The sequence goes on along the minus strand of JAREYC010000007.1, from coordinate 52,291,205 downwards.
TACCTATGCAACCCTTTCCCTGTTAATATGTTTTCTTGCCCCTTCCCTCCACAGTTGAAATATGAGGGTGAGAGTTGGAATAGTGCCATTTCCATTTCAATAAACATTTTATCCTAGAGAATGAAACACATATGTATCAGGTGTCTAATACCTCTAAAACAACTGAATGCCAGATTTTGTTATGTGCACATGTTTAATTTATGTGTTTAATGCTGTCAGCTTACCAGTTTTTCTCAGTTCATTGTGCTTAGAAATAATGCAGCATATGTTTATGGCTGCCATCCTAATCCCCAGTTAGGCTGGCATAAGTCCTAGGACAAGTCCCATGCTGGCCTAGGGGTGTCGCAAAAGTTGCGTAAGGCACTCTTCTACCTCTCCTGGGGTGAGTTAGGCCAGTGCACAGACTTATGCTGGTGATCCCATATCACAGCATGACCATATAGAATAGAGGACAGAGTGCCTCTACCTTTAAGCATTGCATAAAAGAGGTAATTTAGGCAGGTGTAGCTCAACAAAGAATTGTTTAAAAAGCAGCACCTATCTAAATACCCTCTCTATGCAATGCTTACAAGTAGAGGCACTCTGTCCTCCATTCTATATGGTCATGCTGTGATATGGGATCGCCAGCACATGTCTGTGCACTGGCCTAACTCACCCCAGGAGAGGTAGAGAAGTGCCTTTCAGAACTTCTTCCATTCTATGGTCACCCTGTCATACCACCACAGGAACAGTGAGTGAGTGAGCTGCAGGTTTAAATAGTTTAGGACTGCACCCTCTATTAAACCATATGTTTTATCTATATCTTATCTATATATATAAAACTGAAAAGTGTAGCACGTTCTCACAAATACGCAGACAACCTGAGGTATCAGATACAGGACCTTTTATTCAACATGTGTTGGGCAAACTCTTCGGAGTTGACCAAAATGGCTCCTGGCCTTTACAATTTAAAGTAGCAAAGCAATTTACAGAAAGCAAAAAGGCCTTAATTCCATTCAATTGACTACTTCAACCAACATGATCATAACAAATAATTCTAATTGGTTTACAGATAAGCATGCTCAGTAATGTCTGGGTACTTTTCCACTTCTTAGAGGATTCTTACCGACCCCCTTTGTTCTACGTCCCAAGGTTACAACTTCTGTCTATCTACAATATTTATATACCGCTTTTCAACTAAAAAGTTCACAAAGCGGTTTCCAAAGAAAATGAAAAAATAATTGCTAATTAATAGCTAATGGATCTCTTTCCCAAAAGGGCTTACAATCTAAAATGCAAAAAAGAACACCAGCAGAAGTCACTTGAACAGACTTTGCTGGGGTGTGTAGGGCCAGATACTCTCCCCCTGCTAAATAAAGGAGGAAAACCTACTTGAAAGAGTTCCTCTTGCCCAGTTAGCAACTGAGATACATGTTACTTTCTTAGGAACTTTCCCAGGGCTTATGAATGCTATAGCTTTCATGCTGTGAAACAGAGCTTACATTCTGTGGTTGTTGCAAATGGTCTGGTCAGAAGGAAAGTCTGTTCATGGTCAATGGCTTGTACAGCTTATGGTTAGGGGGCTTGCACTGCCTCACAAAAGTCACTGACTGACTGACTGACTCACTCACTCACTCTCTCACTCACTCTCATCAATGCCCAGGCATGACCTAGAAGCATGAAATTTGGGGAGGGTGTTCCTTCCATGATGGAAGTACCCACTAAAAACTGGATTTCAGAAATTCCAACCAGAAGGCAGTGAAAAAGGATGCAGTGTGTTTTCCTCCCTATACTCTGCATTGAAGAATTCCTGATTGAGGGACAATCTGCCCCAATGCCCAGACCTAGAAACATGAAATCTGGGGAGAGTGTTCCTTATCAACACCCACCAAGAACCAATGTTAAGAAATTTAATCCTTAAGGGGATGAAAAGTGGTGCAACGTGTTTTTGTCCTATACTTCAGGGGTCCTCAGCTCTTGGTCTGTGGCCCAGTGCTGGTCTGCAGCACCTTGGCCACTGGCTCACACTGGCACTGGGCCAAGGACCAGAGGCAGGAGCCCTGGGGCGCTTAGCCCCGGTCCAGCCCAGTTTCTCCCTGGCTGTGACTAGCTATGTCCAGTTTCTCCCCAGGCTGAAACCAGCTCACCTTGCAGCCAGAGAGAAACTACGCAAGTGCAGGCTGGCTACTGAGCTACGCCTACGCATCCTGCCTGGACTGTGGGATTTTTTTCCCATGGTTCCAGGCCATGGTCCTCACAGGGTTGAGGACCACTGCTGTACTTAACGTTGAAGACTGACTGATCAACATCCAGCTGATGCACTGGGAGGGAGGGTTCACAGGGGCTGATGGTGCACATGGGGGGTGATGCGCATAGGGGGTGGTGCACATGGGAGGGGTTGATGAGCAGGGGGGTTGATGAGAAGTAGGAGATGCACATGCGGAGATGGTGCGCATGGGGATGTTGTACGGGAGGTGTTGCACAATTGCTGGGGGTGTTCCGTGTGGGGATGGCGTGCGGGGGGAATTTTACTCCTGCATTACGGGTACATTTTTGCTAGTGTTAAACAATAAGAGCTGTATAACTGAAGCTCCCGGTGAGCAGAAATATATGAGTCCAGTTCTGTTCAAATAGCACCTGTGAGCAAAAGAGACATAATTTTAAGAAGAGAAAGCACAATGGTAACTTTAAATCAATCAATCAACAGTATTTATGTTCTGCTTTTTTGAAAAAAGTTAACATTTAGTATATTTAATATACATTTATTTCACATAAAACATTTATGTATAGGCATGTTGATTTAATGGGAAGAATACATTTCATTACAAAACCTGCAGAGGGCGCAATTCCTCCTCCTTATCAACACCAACCATGTTACTGCCTGAAATTCTATTCTTTTAGTTAGTGGCTTATGAAGATAAAGTTTTATATGAAAATCAAACAGTATTAGGCTGGTATTAGGCTAGTATTAGGGTGGCTGTGGGTGGCGCTAGCAGTTAAGACGCTGTGCCTGTTAACCAGCAGGCCAGGGTTCAAGACCCGGATCGGCCCCACAAGACAGGGTGAGCTCCTGTCCTTAGCCCAGCTCTGCGACGCCAGCTGGATCCAATCGTATTGGCTCTGCCTTTCCATTGGACTAATTCAGTGGCGTGGAGAGGGGGGATCTGCTGCTTGGGTAACAGTCTACCCTCCATAAAAATCCAACCCAGGCTTTTGTGCTTTGCATGCAGCGTATGCAATGCAGAGCACGATACCATAGTCTTCCAAGACTGACGGAGGCCTGCTTTAGGCTAGAAAGTAGTAGAGATTGTATATTGTCTGAATTTATGTGTCAATGTATGCATGTGTTTTTAAAAAAGCAAGATAACACATGCTTCCATCTATGAATGTAATCTAATACAATTTGATTTAGCCATGATTTTTTCCTCTTCTCTGTGTACAGCAATAATTGTTTTCTGTTAGTGGGAAATGATTTTATTTTATTTGTGCCTTAATTCCTATGTTTACACAAAAGTGTATCCTTCCTTTAGGAAAAAAGGTGGGATATCAATCAATCAAAGTGATTCCACTTATTTTAATGAGCATAACAGCCACAATAGTAACTGTAGATTTTTCCCAAATAAGTGGAGGCCCAATCTATCCCATATTCCACCATTAATGCAACCATGCCAAAGTGCACTGCTTCTTTCTGTGGAAGGAGGCAGTCCTGGAATCCTCAAGATAAGAAACATTTGTTCCTTTATCTGCCTCTACCTTACCTGCATGCAGCTGCATTAACACCTAAAAGCTGGACAGAATTCGGGTTAAGTACGATAGCTCCCTTTCAGATTGTTTTTCTCTAGCCTGAGAAAACAAAGTGTGTGGGGTGGGCTTTTGAACAATATGGAATATACAGGGTGATTCAGAATGAATGGGACAAAAAGAGTGGGACAAAAAAATAAACGCTGTAATGGGTTTATTTTTGAAATACAAATTTAACGTGAAACTGTAACTATACAAGTTTCTAAAGCTGTTCGATGTGGGCCCCTTCCGTGACATGGCAAATGTCTATGTGGTAATCCAATTTCTGCCACAGTTTTGTTTGCGGCCAAAAAAGTAATGGCAGATCTTTTGATCCAGCACTGAACAGCAATGTGTTTGGGCCATTTTTCTTCATGGAAGACACCAACACGATTACAGGGTTTATCTACCGAGACACACTCTCTGAGTGGTTGTTAACTCAGTTGGACGAAGTAGTTCCCGACTTCATTCTGCAGCAAGATGGTACTCCACAACATTGGCATAACAACGTATGTGACTACCTCAGCAGTGACCTACCCCATTGCTGGATTGGCCATGTTGGGTCAAAAGATGTGCCATTATATTTTGGCCACACAGATCCCCAGATCTAACACTGTGCAATTTTTTCCTTTGGGGGTATGTGAAGGACAAAGTGTTTGTGCACCCACTTCCTCAGGACTTACAGCAATTAAAGCAGCAGATAAGTGATGTGTTGGACTCAATAACACCAGATGTGCTAGCAAAAGTGTGGCAGAAATTGGATTACCACATAGACATTTGCTGTGTCATGGGAGGGGCCCACATACAATCTTTAGAAACTTGTGTAGTTGTAGTTTCATGTTTAATTTGTATTTCAAAAATAAACCTGTTACAGCAAATGTATGTCACAGGTATGTTTTCTTTTTGTCCCATTCATTTTGAATCACCCTGTATTTCCTCTGCCTGGTTTCTTTACAGAGTAATTTGAACTATAACTATTTCAGCCTGCCTGTCTGCTAACTCCTCTGTCATTCTATTAAATATAGTCATTCTATTAAAAGAACTGCAGTTCAGAGTCAGCCTTGTCGCATCCCAAATCATTTGAACTTATCATTAAAAGTATTTAGATTCCAGATAGTATCTGTCTGAGTGTAACCCATCAGAAAAAAATCCTTCCTACATATTGCCCAAGGAGCCCATTTTGCACCTGATTCTATAAAAATCAATTTGAAATTCATGCAAGGCAGTTGGAAAGCTGCTTAAAAGGAACGAACAGTAGATCTGTTCCTAGATAAATTTTTCTCATGTTGTGTGGCTACAGGAGAAAGAAGAAAAGCCACAAAATGCACCACAAATCAAAGACAAAGCAGAAGAACCTGTTCACAGGCAAAGCAGCTAGAATGGTAAAACTTTATGAGCTGATCTACGCATGATCTTATGGCAAAATGATTTTCATGTGGGAATATTTCTAAAGCTGCAATCTTAAAAGACACTTTCCTGGGAGTAAGTCCCATTGAACACAATGGGGCTTAATTTTTGAGTAGACATGGTTAGGAGTGAAGCTTGCTCATCTGATCAGTTTGGTTTATGTGAACTGTTTTCACATGCAAAGAAGCCATGCTATGTGTAACAGCAAGGAGTACCTGAGCAGCATGGTGAGATCTGCTAGGTTCATACCCACTGGATGACCTGCTAGGTTCATACCCATTGGAGGACCCATACCCATTGGATGACCTGCCAGACCACACTGCCCCTTAAGCTTTTGTATTAGTGGCAGCAGCCATGCCCAACATGCTATCAGGGGTTGGAGGAACCATGAGAGACCCAGAGCAGGGCTCCAATTCAAGGATGCCAGCAACCTGGACCAGTGGTGTCACTAGGGTTTCTGTCATCTGGTGCAGGAAACTAGTGTGTCACCCTGTTATGAACTCTTCCCATGCCATAGACAAGTCACACCCTAGGCAGGTGTGGTGTGTGGTGATTCCCCATTGTCCTGCCCATGCTGGTTTTTAGCTATAACATTTGATAGAATTTTGATGTGGTTTGTTTCATTGCATGAAATTACACCTCAAATGATCTATAATATGATAGCATTGTTTGAAATACAAAGATTCAGTGGAATAGCTAGAGGATGCAAAGGGTTGCAAAGGGATGCAAAGGATGCAAGAGAGGAGATTCCGGCTGGAAATCCGGAAAAAATTCCTGACTGTGAGGGCGGTTCGGCAGTGGAACAGATTGCCAAGGGAGGTGGTGGACTCTCCCTCACTGGGGATCTTCAAGCAGAGGCTCGATGAGCACCTGTTGGAGATGCTCTAGGGGGAATTCCTGCTGCAGGCAGGGGGTTGGACTAGATGACCTACTAGGTCCCTTCCAACTCTATGATTCTATGATTCTTCTATGATTCTATGGTTGCTGTCTCACCCAACAACTAGCTGAGCCAAAAATTGTGAAAAACTGGATATATAAAAATAATAATACCAACATTATGGTGGTTTAATGCAGAATGCAATGAAACAAATTGCATTTGAATGTAACAAATTGAATGAAACAAATTGCATTTGAATAGGAAAAATAATGGTCATTTAACCAGAAAACAAAACACCAACTGCCTATGGAACTAAAAGTGGATTTTCATAACTCAGAACTGAACTATGAGACTGATTACTCTGAAAGCCAATGGCTTCAATCCTATATATATTTTCCTGGGAGTAAACACATTTTAACACAATACTGCTTACTCCTGAATAGACATGCCTAGGGTTATGCTGAATGAGATGTAATTATGATACAGCATGGAACTAACAAGATGTTAATACGAATTGGTTCCTATTACCATATACCGGTAAATCATAATGCAATTACCCCTGATAATTTGATTTTTATTTATTTGAATGGCAAAATACAGCAGCATAACATGGAATCCATGTACTGTATATAAAAACAGCATACGAGCAAAATTATTTTACACAGAACTAAATCCCTTGTTGAGGAACTCATACCTAAGAACCAGGTGGATTTATATCAAAAAGAAGCTATTGTGACCTGGTATTATCACTAACCTCCCCTACCGAAAATGGATTCCAGAAGAAAAAAAATCTATTGCTGTGTTTATTGATCTATCATCAGCCTATGATACAGTGTGGAGAAAAGTGTTGATTTTTAAATTTTTATGTATGTTGCCCTGTAAGAAAATAGATTATAAAGGGAGTGGCAGAAGTGTGAGGCAAACTCCTACCTATACATGAGGATTGCTATAATCAATTATTTAGGCTGCAATCCTAAACACATTTTCCTGGCAGTAAGACTCATTGAACACAATGTTCTGAGTAGACATGGTCAGGATTGTGCTCTGATTGTGATTGTGCTCAGAATCCATCATGGAAATTGGGGCAGCAACTAGGCAGAGATGTTTTGATTTGGTTGGTATAACTAATCAAACATTTGATTTTGTTGTGGGGAAGCTACAAAATCTTCTTTGACCCCAAATAGCTGATAGATGCCATGCCACTGACTAGGGGAAGGCAGCAGAGCAAATAGGTGATGAGCTGGTGGTGGGGATGAGGCAGTTTTTCTCCCAATTTTCTTTTTTTAAAAGCCTGGGCATGACATCACTTCTGGTTGTGACATCATTTCCAGTACAACATTTTGAGCTTTTCACTGGGTTACATGATCATTAGCTGTATTGCTGAAAGGATTCATCTACGCTGGGTTCTGACTAGAGAGGAATTAATAAAATCATAGTATTAGAAAGGCTTCAGGTCTAAAATACTATGAGGTCTCTAACATAATTCTAAAATATCATGAGGTCTACCACTCAGAAAGTAGTTAAAAATCAGGGGGGCCTGATGTGCTGTGGTCCATGGAATCACAAAAAGTCTGATACAATGTAATAAATAACCTAACAACAACTGAGAAATTTTGCTTCGGTTTTCTCATGAATGGGCTGCTCCATTCCAGCCAGGGCCAACCTTACCATAAGGAGACTTGAAATACAGTGGAACCTCACGTAAAGTATGTTTCACGTAACAAACAAAAATTTCTCTAGGATTCTGCTTCACATAGCAAGCTGTGCTTCACGTAAAGGACACGTTCGTTGGCAGTTGGGGCAGACACACTGGCCGGCAGTCTGTATAAAAAGCATCAGGGCTGCCTAGCGCACCTGCCCATAGTGAAAGCAACACTTCCATGCTGTTCCTCCTGTGGCCGGGTGTCCGCTGGGCAGAGGGAGAGAAGAGCAGTGGAAAAGAGGGGAACAGCTCAGGGCTAGCCAGAAGGGAGAAGGGGAGAGAGAGGCTCTGGATGGAGAGAAGGAGAAAGTGGGGAGACACTTTGATGGTGTCTTGGATTGCAGCCTTCTAACCATGTCCACCCAGAAGTAAGCCCCATTGTGTTAAATGGGTCTTACTCCCAGGAAAGTGTCTTTAGGACTGCAGCCTAAGTAGACTTCATAGGATCATGCACATTGAATGCATGTTTTGAATTCAATCCCAGTGTTCTGTCATCATTTTTACATCCAGTTAATATTTTTATATGAATATTTTGTGGGTTGTGGAACCAATCGTCTGAGTTTCCATTATTTCCTATGGAAAAATCTGCTTCACATTAAGAACGTTTCACGTAACAAATATGCCTCCAGAACGAATTAAATTTTTTACGTGAGGCATCACTGTATTTGCATGTAGCAGCAAAGCTGCAGGGGTAGGAAGTGCTCTGAGACATCAGGAAAGAAGCAGTGTAGAAGAGCATCATACTCCTTGTTAGAAGGGGGCAGATTACCATTCATCTCCACTTGATGCTTGAAAACTTAACTCAGGATGGGCAAGGAGAAGCAATGTGGAACTGGGCAGCTACAGTATTTTCCCCCTTCAAGACAGAATAGAAATATCCTATGAGGGCATCTTTCTTCATCTTTCTTCATCCCTCAATTGGGGAGTTGTCTCCTACCCACTCACTCACTAAACCTGTCACCTGTCCTACCCTCGGGCTTGCTCGTCTGCTCATTTCTTTGCCTATCATCCTCCAATTTCCACAGGGGCAGACCCTTGGTGGGAGGGGGGGTGGAATGTAAAATTATGGTGAAATTCAGGCAGTGCCATGTCATGGACTGCCCATCATTATGGCTTTTATACTTTATCATTTCGGAATCTGTCATGAATGCTACAACCCAACTATTTTTTAAAAAATTATTTATTTGTTTGTTTGTTAGATTTGTACTCTGCCTTTCTCCCCAAAAGGTTCCCAAGCCAGCTAACAATCAATAAAAGGCATAATAAAATACAACTTAAATACAATTTAAAATAGTAATATACAATTAAAACCATAGAATACAATTTAAATAGTATAAAATGCCATGCAGTTAGCAATAAAATATCATATTTACTTATTAGAATAAATAATCTTTGATCTATACAGGGCTCTTGATCTAGAACAGCAGGGCTTTTGGACCTTTTGGATAGGTGAAAGTTTGGATGCCGCTGAAAGAATGAATTTTTCTTTCTCTCAGGATAGTTTCATATTCCTATGGATTCATGTGGGTTTAACGCTTGATAAATATAAGGGCTGTTGCTCAGAAAATTGGGGGGGGGGGAAGAAAAGAGTTTTAAACATCACTACAAAACTGCCCTAATAACTGAAAGACTTATTCCTAAATCCCAACCCTGTTAAAAGTATCCATCTTCTCTGTTGCTAAATGAGAGCTATTGTTCAGCCATATCTGAATCATGGGGACTTTCTACAGAATAAAAAAACCAGGGAACCTCTTCAGCTTTTGTCCTGTATGGTGGCGGAGTCTCCTATTCTGAATCCGTCCTTGTCTTTCCTCTGAAGTGGTACCTATTTATCTACAGTACTTGCATTTCTATGCTTTTGAACTGCCAAATTGGCAGGAGCTGACGCCAGCACTCAGGTCTTGAACCATCAACCTGCAGACCTTCAGGTTGACAACAACAGAGCCACCACATTCCTTGAATTTAAAAAAAAATTAGTCATAATTACTGTTATTTTAAATTTTCCTTTAAAAGTTTACACATTGCCAGAAAACAGCAACACTGACCATGTCTGATACCATGTTCTTAGTCCCTTTCTTCATGAATAGGGAACAAAAGTCGTGTGGCGTACCAAAATTATTTTCTGTATCACTCCAGCCTCACAATACTTCTACAGTGGTGCCTCACGTAAACAGCTTAATTCATTCCGGAGGACTGCTCTTTAAGTGAAACACTCTTTAAGTGAAGCAGATTTTTCCATAGGAAATAATGGAAACTCAGATGATTGGTTCCACAACCCCAAAAATATTCATATAAAAATATTAACTGGATGTAAAAATGATGACAAAACACAGGAATTGAATTCAAAACATGCATTCAATATGCATGATCCTATGAAGTCTACTTAGGCTGCAATCCTAAAGACACTTTCCTGGGAGTAGGACCCATTTAACACAATGGGGCTGACTTCTGGGTAGGCATGGTTAGGAGGCTGCAATCAAAGATACTTTCCTGGGAGTAAGCTTACTTCTGAGTAGGGAATCAAAGACACTTTCCTGCAAGGCTTACCTGGGATGCTGCTGTAGGTTCAAGGTGGGGGCACTTGGGAGCAGTTAGGGGCAGCTGCCTCTAGCACCTCTGGGCAACTGCCACCAAGTTGGGGGCAGTTAGGGACAGCCAAGCTGGCCAGCAGCCCTTTTAAAGAGCCTCCATGCAGAGCGTCAGGGCTGCATAGCACACATGCCCATAGAGCGCTTGCATGTTAAGTGAAGCAGAACTTGTTATGTGAAGCAAGATTTATTGGAAATTTTTGCTTGTTATGTGAAACGCTTGTTAAGCGAGTTACCACTGTATTTGATAACTCCCCACAGATCCATAGTTCCAGGAAAATCTGTGGGCTTGGAAAAGGTTGGAAATACAATGGTGCCTCGGATTACTGGCATAATTCGTTCTGGAAGCATGCTTGTAATCCAAAACACTTGTACTCCAAAGATGATTTTTCCATAGGAAACCTAGATGATTGGTTCTACAACCCAAAAATATTTGTATAAAATATTTACTGTATATAAAAATGATTACAAAACACTGTAATAAAGTAATTACTTTACAGTACTGAACTGTACTTAACCTTCAAAAACCTTCATGGCTGGTTTGAAGGAGACAAGAAAGAGGAGGGATATTTTGTAGGATGATTTTCACCATCACTAACAGAGTCACTGCTCTCTATTGGCTCAATGGAATCTTTGACTTTTTGTGCAGCCTTTCCCATGCTGCTGATGGGAAGCATCACTGGAACATTGATAAGACACACCTTCCACACTGCCACACATAGATCCCACACACACCTTCCACACTGCCGACAAAATCTACACAAACCTGGCTCAGATTGTGTCCCCGCCGCCCCAGAGTTCCCTGGCCATGGAAGCCTGTTCCAAACTTCCTCAGAAGTGCTTGTCTTCCAAGACAGTGCTCTTAAACCAAGTCAAAATTTCTGAAAAATTCTGTTCTTAATCCAATCCACTCTTAATCCAAATCACTCTTAAACCAAGGTACCACTGTAACCTGTAGTATCTCTATTGCCTGCACGCACAATAGAATTCCTGTAAGGAACGATGCAAACTCATCTAGGAAGGTTTATGCCATAATAAAACAATTAGTCCCAAAGGTACAAGAGCAATTTTTGTTGCCCTGCTGTTTGCAGAATTACATGCTGATCTCCTGGTATTTGCCTTGATGAGACACATGTCAAATTAGCATCTTCCTCTTCAAAGTCTAATTAAGTGTCTTTCTTGGTAGATCATTTTCAAGGCTTCCTGGAGTGCTTTACAGAAGTGCACAAAAGCAGCAGGATCTGGTCCTCCTCCAAAGGATTCACTTGATGTGACAGTTGTCTCCACCCCCCCCCCATATGTGACTTTTTACCTCCCACCCCTACACTTACATGCTGAGATGTTGTGTTCTTTTTCTCCCTCGGGTCATGTCCTACACACAACACCCGCTGTGTCATACTCTGTTAGGTCAAAGAAATATGGGATGACAACTTCAAGTACCAAAAAATATAAGTGTCCAGAGGGGGGATAAAATACCTGTCTGTTTCATCTATATGTATATATAATCATCTGAAAATATGATGACATTCTAATAGTAGTTTTAGGAATAAAGGACAGGTTCATTGCAGTGATGGGATTCAAAGAAAATAACAACTGGTTCTATGCCCATTTGACAGCCACTTTTAAATGGCTATTTTTAAACTTTATATGTCTTATCTCTCATTAACAACCGGTTCTATAGAATAGGTGCGAACCTGCTGGAGCCCGCCACAGGTTCATTGTCTTTTAAATAAGACATGTGCAATTCTGGTCTCATCACAGGAAATATTGTGTGCATATACGGTACATCAGATAAAGGCAGACATTCACGTAAAGCAAAATGTATGTTTTGCTTGCAAACAAAAAAGAATTTTTAAATTCTTTTGATGTATATTTCCAAGCGGTTTTATAAATCTGTATAAGTGATTTTCAACCAGTGTGCCATGGCACACTGGTGTGCCACGGATAGTCCTCAGGTGTGCTGTAGGAATTTGGGGTTTGACATTCATTAATAGGAAAATTGGGGGATTTGAACAGTGTGGTGTGCCTTGTCAATGGTAAAAATAACTGATGGTCTGCCTTGACAATTTCAGTGCTTTGCTAAGTGTGCCGTGAGATGAAAAAGGTTGAAAATCACTGGTTTAAACAAACAAGGGTTTTTTTTTGCCATATTGACTTGAGCATTCATTTGCTAATTTGCTGGACATTAAACTCTGCCCAAAATCCTTCCCCCAGTTCCTTTGCAACCATCTCCATCCCTGAATGGGATACTTTGGTTCTTAATGTTGCTTAGGCTCCACATGAGTCCTGGTACGCGCATGGTTTTTCTTCTCTCTTTCTCTCTCTCTCTCTTACATTAAAGTCAACGTTTTGATCGCCTTAAGGAAAATAATGAGTTAAATGGACCAATATTGTATCCTTGGCTCTAAACCTGGGCCTTTTCAGAAATGCCTCTCAGCACCTGCAGCAGCTCAGTCATTTGCACATACATAAATAAATAAATTAACAATGAATAAATAATTTAATCCTCAGCTCCCCCCCCCACACACACTTCACAATGCCACCTTGAGGATTTGATCCTTTGCTCCCAGCCAGTTTGTCCATTTCTAATTCTTTTTTTCCTTTGCTGTTTTGTTTTGATAAAGTCCTCAGATACTTGCTGACTGTCAGGCTAATTTTATTATTGTTTTCGCTTGATTAGCTCTGTATGACCTTAGGTCACCCTTAAAATCCACATCTCTCGTGGAGGCTCCCAAAAGGCTGTCCTTTTTTCCCCCCTCAAAGGGGATGGAAAGTGCCTGCCATTTCCCTGGAACAAAAGCTATGGAACGTTTTCAGTTATTAGTCTTCTGAAGCAGCCCCTTCCGCTCATCCAAGCGCAAAAAAACCTCATTAGGGGGCACCTTTCTTTCTGGCTTCTTATATGCAATGCATGTAAGGTTTGCATATGTCAAGTTTCTCAGGTCTCGGATGAAGCTGAACATTCACCTCTTTAACCTTGCAGGACTGTAAATTGATCCCCACCACATGGACTGCCTCCTTCTTTTCCCTTCAGAAGTGTCTTGATTCACGATCCTGGGAATTCTTTGAAAAGGACTTATAACTGGATGTATTTGCCAGATCACATGGGTACTACAGGGCTGAACTCTGAAAAGGGTGCATCAATAAATAATGTTTGATAGGGATCAACAGTATTATCAATAGCATTTCTTTTGCAGAAATCAAATTAGCTTTTCAATCCTCTGGATGACTGTTTTATTTTTATGGTTGCCTGTCCTTTTGGAAAGAGTACAGTATTTGAACAGGTCTGACTTTTGCCCATATTTCAGGCCCAAATGCAACGCACTGACCTAAGGGTGTTGCAAATGTGCCATCTGTGTCATTGTGAGGGGGGGGGTTTAGGCTGGCACATGGATGTCTCATCAAGAAGTCCAAGATGTTTCAAGAGCATCATTTCATCACTTTCCAGCATTTCATCACTGCAGTGACTTTCCATGTGTGAATATTCCATCACAGATCAAGATCAACACAGAGGATTCTGCCTCTGAGGGCTGGTAGACCTCTGTGCACCAGTGTGGTTTCCAATCAGGATGGCGTAAATGTGCTTGACAGCATGTATGTGACCATCCATTCCACCATGCCAGTGCATTCTTTGGATTATACCATGGGGACACAGTCGTGACCAATTTAGGCCACCACAACTCACCCATGTCTGTGCACTGGCATGTGTTGGCCTCCCATGCCACAACAAGAATGAAGAGATGGGTGAGTTGTGCTGGCCTAAACTGGTTAGGATTGCGTCCTCACAGTGGGACAGAAGTGCCTTACAGCCCTTTTGCAACACCCTAAGGTCGGAACAGGACTTATGCCAGGACTTGGACTGGTTAGGATTGCGCCGTGAGTTGCAGATCATCAATTGCTAAGTGAGCAAATTCGAAATCTAGTGATGAGCTTCATAATTTGAACTGGCACAAAATATGTGTGAGTCTCTTCATTTGGTGTGTCAACAGGTCTCTCCTTAATTTGAATGATAGCTTCTGAAACCACAAGGTGCTTATTTCTTCATACTCTGGTTCTGGTTAAGTTGGGCTATTGGATGCTTTTGGCCCCCTGCTCTTCCAGGTTGCTTTCCATGTCACTTTTTTATTTATGAGGGCATTTTAACCCTGCTTGCAACTGCCCCCTTTCCACTGGATCTTAACAGGTGTCTCTTGTATGCCCACGGCCAGTCCAGGACTGTTGAGCCTATAGCCATGAGGAGAATATGGGGATTTGTTGATTCAATAATGCTTGAAAGCACAAGTGACCTCTGTATTAAGAAAGCTGCCCATCACTGGCTGGACCCATGCCGGCTATCAGGCTCCTCCGACAAACAAGGCTGATTCAAGGAGACGGAGACCTAGTCCTGGCAAGCAGCTTTGTTCCTTACCCCCATGTATAGGGAGAAACTTTGATTTCATGGGGATGATTATTTTTATTCTTGCCCACTCAAGGATGAAGCCCAAGAAACAAGAGATTGTCTCTGTCAGAGATACAACTATTGTTCACTCCCAACCAAAACCACTGGGAAGTTTTCTTGCTGTTTTGTTGGGGGCTCTTGGAAACCAGCACTATACAACTTACTTAAAAAGAGAGCGCATGAATCGAAGCATTGTGGGAAATGGTGGGGAAACACGCATTGAACTCTAAACATGCTTCAGAATCTATTTCTTCCTTGTCCTAAACAAATATCAATCATCAAATAGAAAGGAAATAAAAACTATCTCAAGTTTGACTATTGGCTCTTATTGAAATGCACAGATATGAGGGGAGGCATTTCTTTATTTATTTACTTATTTGAATGAATAAATATTTTTATGCCATTTTTCAGTACAATCAAACCAGTTTGCTTAGGCAGGCTGAACATAAATCCATTTCTTCATTGCTAAAAAAGGATGGAGAGCTTGAAAAGTCAGGAAGAAATTTGAGGAGAGACAAGAGACAAGACTTTTATTCCAAAGCTTTTGTAAATCATAAAGAGGGTTTATCCTCCTCACTGAAATAGGAATAAGAAAAAAAATCAAGAATAACAACATTTGAACCAGTCACGGACCACTGCAAGTTTGCAAAATTCTATGTAAATGACTCCAGGTTTGACTGTGGTGGCCTTTTGCTAATCCAAGAGAGAATATCTACTTAGCTTAGAATATCTACTTAGAATATCTACAAAGGGAAGTTGTGGAGTGAGTTTTTCTTTCTAATTTGGTTAACAGTGGCCAAAATGGTGAATAAATTAATAATAATTTATATTTCCAGGGTAACACTATATCTGTAATGCTTCAGTGCAAAGCAGATACTGAATAGCTTAATGCGGGGAGCGGGCAAAATAGTCAAAGACTTTTTCTTCATATTCCACCTCAAGGGATGGTGAAAATGAGTGTAGAACATGTTTTACAATAATAGGCACCAGGCATGCTCCTATTGCTGCATATACATTATCCCACAAACGTTCAACAAGAGCGGCTTGTCCTACTGCCCTTATTTGGTTTTGAAATCCCAAGTGGTTTTGAAATCCCAACCCCTTGACAAGACTGTTATTTCTCCCCAATCCTCAAACTGTCAGGCTATATGACCTCTTTTAAGTCAATATGTCACACCAGATTTTTCTGTGTTTACAGTTTAAACAGAAAATACACATTGTAATGAAGACCATTTTTTGTCTGTTTCTGGATAATGAAGCTGATGACTCACAAATTGTGTGTTAGCCTATTCCATGACCTCAGTAAACAATCCAGCTCAAATCGCCCTAAAGCCCACAGAATGAAGTCATATAAGTTAATTTACTTTCCATCGACTGATCTGGAAGTGCAAATCATGCACAAATGTAAAATACAAATTCACAGGAAATGCAGGAAATATACATGCAAGAAAACATTTTATCTAGTAGCACATACATATATGGTCATTCTCTCAAAGACACAGCGTGGATAAAAACTCACGTAAGTATAATGTGTGTGGGATATCAAAAAATAGGCACAACTGATGAGAAAAACTACAGTAGTATATTCATTCATCCATTCCTTTGAATGATTTATATCCCACTTTTTCCTCCAAACAAATGGTGCTTCAAGTGGTGTACAACATAGAGAAAAAAATGGTGTAAAATGCAAAAATAGGAACAAAATCTAAAATGCAATACTCATAGGAATCAGAAAGAACAGAGCAATAAAATTAAAACAAAGTATAACCACAAAATCATGACACAAGTAATTAAGAAAGTATGGCCAGGTAGAACAGGAAAGTCTTTATTCCTTGCTGGAAGTCTACCAGGGAGGGCCAGTTCTTACTTCTACTGGGAGGGAGTTCCATACTAGATGTTCCACTATAGCAGTGGTCAGGGAACAGGGGTAAATTACCCCAAATGGGGTAAAAATGAAATTCCTAAGGGTAATGGACAGTCACGCTGCCGAGACACGGCCAGGCATGCATATGAATCTATATGCATGCCCGGCTGTGTCTCGGCAGCACAACCATCCATTACCCCCAGGAATTTCATTTCATTGCATATAGAATCTATATATAGATTCTATATGCATGCCCGGCTGTCTGTGTTACAGTTCTGTAGTGTACAAAAACCTGACGCAGTGCACTATATTAATAATATATGATTTCCTTCCTTTCAAATCAAGGGGGGAACGTCAGCGTATCTAAGACTGTAATCCTAAATACACTTTCCTGGGAGTAAGACCTATTGAACACTATGGGGCTTACTTTTGAGTAGACATGGTTAGGATTGTGCTTTAAATATATTTTGGTGTAAAAGGTAAAAAAGTTCCCTGACCCTCCTTGCCATTAATTTGCCTCTGTCAGAGACAGCATGTGCAGCAGATTCTCTTCTGCTGACTTTAGAGCAGGGGTCTTTAATTTTTTTGGCAGGAGGGCCACACAGTCTTCTGATACAGACACTGCTTTCTTCTGGGGGTCACAAGAAAAAAAAAGAATTGATGGAAGGGACTAGCTGAAGGCCAGATAGAGGCTTGCCACATCTGGCCCCATGGCCAGGGTTTGGACCCCTGCTTAAAGAATGGGTTCATATATGCATTGAGCGCTATGGGAAAGTGAAAGTGCCCAATATCGCAGCTTTATTCATGAGTAGGCAAATGTGCCAATGTCTGCCAGAAAGGCTGAGAGGAATTCAAGACCTTGTCCTCCTTATGAGGTTTGGGCATCTGGTCACCTTGAGCAAAATGATCTGTTTATATGTCAAAATGAAAATTGCTGCTTGAAGTCTGTGTAAAATATTGTGTAAAATATTGGTTTTATATGGTTGGAAGAACTAGCAGATCCAGCTTCAGCAACGGTATACAAACCATGTTTTATAGCAGCATGGAAACCTTTGTTATTTGATACACAGAGCAGGTTTTTCCATTTTCCTTCTGTGATGGAGCTCATCCCATTGACTTCTCAAACCTACAATTGCCCTAAAATTCAAATCTAACAGTGCACATTTTATTTTACAGTTAGTTTTCCTTGCATTTCTGTCAACCTCCCATATGAAAGCAAATAAGGGGAGCATGAAGTTTGAATCATAGGTCCTCCTGCTAAACCACTTCACAGTAGTAGCAAAGAGCTTCAACATGATACCTTACTTTGGCTGCAATCCTAAAGACACCTTCCTGGGAGGAAGACCCATTGAACACAATGGGGCTTACTTTTGAATAGACATGGTTAAGATTGTGCTCCATGTGTTATGTAAAGGCTAGCAGTGTGAGCCTGGATCTGGAAAATCTGAGTTCAAATCTCACTTTTTTTGTGAACTTACATGAATGCCTTAGCTTTCTGCAAGGGCATTAACATGTTGCCCTGGTGAGACAACCTGCACTGAAATCCTTTTTTTACCTCATTAAATACCTCATTAAATATTAATATCATTAAATACCTCGTACATTGAAATCTCAGCCTACAGTTATCTACCACAAAAAATAGTGCACTTCTAACTTAGGCTAGCACAACTTATTGGTCTTCCCATTCCTGTGGAGAGGAAGGGAGGCAAACACATGTCTGTGCACTGGCTTAACTGGCTTCACCTAGGAGGGGCGCAACAATGCCTTACAGCACTTTTGTGACATCCCCAAGCCAGTACAGGAGCTGTGGTGGAGCTTAGGCCAGCTTAACTGGAAGTTAAGATTGCAGCCGAAGTCAAATAGACTGGGAAGACTTAGAGCACAATCCTAACCATGTTTACTCAAAAGTAAGGTCTTACTCCCAGGAAAGGGTCTTTAGGATTGCAGCCAAAGTCCACTTCCCTCATATAAGAATAAGGCACCGCCTTATTGTTTGTGCTGCTATAGACAGCCACGTACCTCTGCGGATGCTGTACATAACTTGTACTCAGAGCAATCATTTGGCTTCTGAATACAATAACAGAACAGATATATCTCAGTGTCACCAAAATCAGAGCCTATTTAAAACAGTATATCTTTATTTTACTCTACTTACCCAGACATTCATTTCATATGTATTTACATGTGTGCAAGGAAGTTTGTGGTGTATGATATTTTACTTTCTTGAGATAATACATAAATAGTACACAGAAGAGGATGGCACTGGAAACAAACCATGGAAAGTATTATTTGCCCTAAGAATGGCATGGCAAGAAGACGTTTAACAGAATGGCTTCTTTTCTTTCTGCACACTGGGAAGGCAAAAGCCGTGCATTTCTTAGTCCAGCCATTAAAGACAGAGGAACCCTCTTTGGATCATGAGTTGACAGTCCCAACTGGTTATAACAGGTTATAGCACAGATGGATGCTGTGTAGCTGGTAAGGTGAAGGCATTGGGGTGGGAATGGCCAATCAGGTTGAGGTAGTGGCGGTCCAGACCTTGCACAGAAGACAGGAAAGTGCTGCGCTGCTGTCCAGAGCTGGCAAGGGGCATGGCAGTATTTGGAAAGTAAGGAATAGTGGGGCTTCTGGAAGAGCTATGCCAGGAGAAATGCCCATGCCCAACTCCCTGCTGGAAAACAGGGTCACTGGGGCTATGACCCAAGCAGTCTGGAGCTGGTGGAAGCTGGTAGGAGAAGTCTGGTTCTGGAAGAGACCCCAGGGTAGTAAAGATGGGTTCAGTGACAAAATGAGCTTTGGATTGCAAGAAAGCCAGAATCCGGGCATACTTGGTGTCTTTGGTCTCCATTCGCTCGACTGTGGTGAGGTAGTGAACTAGATTCTTCATGCATTCATGGTAGCCATAGTGGAAGTAGTTGGCAAATTCAGCAAGAAGCTCTGCTAGAAAGAAAGAAAGAAAAAGATGAGGTTTACTTTATTCTTTCATTTAAGGATTCCTGAGAATTCCAGCCTAACAGAGGCTGTAAGGCAGCTTAAGTCAAAAACTACTGTCATAATTAGCATAGTGGTTCCCAAACTGTGGTAATGACCCACTGATGGGTTGCAATCTTATTTTTTGTTGTGATTGCCAAAGGCTGAAAAAAGATCAGATAACCAATTGTCCTAAGTCTATACAAAAATCAAATCCAATAAAAGAGCTTAGCTCCTGCAGTTTATAAGATGGTTGCTAACTGCCTTGCAAGGAGCCGAGCACCTGCAATTTACACTCCTGTGTAATGGGGCAATGGAAAGTAGCCTGAGACACTTACCCTACAATACAGAGTAACTATGGGAAGACATAAGAGGCACTTACTTGGATTGCTCTATGCATTTCCCATAAGTTTCCCATTGGTGGCATTGTAACTACAGTGTAAAAGTTTGGTGTAAAAGGTCCCGTAGTTTCTAGGAGTAGGCCAGTCTGGATTGTAGCCTTAGAGCACAATCCTAATCATGTCTATTCAAAAGTAAGCCCCATTGTGTTCAGTGGGTCTTACTTCCAGAAAATTGGGTCTAGGATTGCAACCCTAGCCTTGCATATCTACTCTGAAGTAAGCCCTATTATAATCAGTAGGGCCTATTGTAAGGGGGGCAGATTGCAGCCTGAGAGATCTGAGAGACTAAACCCCAAATCCAGAGTAACTATGGGAGCACGTAAGAGACTTCACATCCACCCGTAGTTACTGCACCACCTAGTGAAAACCTATGGGAAAATCATAATGGAATTCAGAGTAAGTTGTTCTTACACCAGAGCAAGGATTCCCTGTAGTTACTCTGGATTTGTGACTTAGGCTGCAATCCTAAGAGCACTTTCCTGGGAGTAAGCCTCACTGAACCCATTTGAGCTTACTTCTGAATAGCCAGTAATAGGATTGCACTGTAGGTGCAGGTTAATTTTATTTTTCTTTATATTTTGTATTTTCTTTACTATTTTGTATTCTATCACAGTATTGTAATTATGTTTATGTGAATATTTTGGGTTGTGGAACAAACTGTCTGAGTTTTCATTATTTCTTATGGGAAAATTTGCTTTAATATACAAGTGTTTTGGATTACAAGCATGCTTCCATGCAAGCTACAAACTAAAGTACCACTGTATCTTACTGACACTGAATGTTCAGTGAGACCAGTGCTCTGTCTCCAACAGCATCAAACCTTAGGAAATTCATAGGCAATCTCATAGCCATGCTTTACTGTTTGTCTCCTGCAATCACTATCAGAAGTGGGCTGGCTGTAATTGTGGAGGCTTCAATTGGCTTATTGAATGATGTCCTTAATAGATCTGTTTGATTAAAACCACTTCTATATGTCTGATTAAAACCACTAAAAGGGATGTAGGGAGGAATCCTAACCAACTTTCCAACACTGGCATAGCTGTGCCAGTGGGGCATGTACTACACTCTACAATTGTGGAGGGGAGGCGTTATGGAGGATTCCTCAAGGCAAGGCAATGTTTGTTCCTCTACCTCAGTGTTGTACTGCCCTTACCTTGGTGATGGAAAGTTGGTTAGGATTGCACCCTTATAGCATTAGCATGAGTATTCATTCCTTTACTATTCAGCAGAAATATTACTGTCACAGGTAAGGACTGAGGCTAGGAGACTATGAATTGGAGGTTCTTATGTTTTTATGGCTCCCTGTGGCAGTCAGATTCCTTTCCTTCCCATTCCAGGCACCCCCTTTTCAGCTCATCCAGTTCCCCCTGAACAGAGGTCAGCTCCATCCCATTGTCTCTCTAGGAGCCCAGTCCTATGCATGTCTACTCAGAAATAAGTTTCATTATAGTCAATGGGGCTTACTCATAGCTATCCTATCCAGTCCTATCCAATTTTCTAGCGCTAGTGCAGCCATGCATCCTGCATCCTGCAGTGGGGCAACAGTTAAGGAGGCCTCTACAAGGTATGGGAACAGTGATGGGATTCAAAGAAATTAACAACCGGTTCTATGCCCATCTGGCAGCCACTTTTAAATGGCTATTTTAAAATTTTATATGTCCTATCTCTCTTTAACAACTGGTTCTATAGAGTAGGTGCGAACCTGCTGGAGCCCACCACTGTATGGGAACGTTTGTACACCATAGGGCTGCACTGCAGCTGTACCAGTGTTACAAAGGTGGATAGGATTGGGACCTAAGTGTGGATAGGATTGCAGCCTAGAACCTCTCCAGGCTTCCTTGTGCCTGCCAAGTACTGAAAACACACAGCAGCCAAGCAGGGCACCTACCTTTTTCTCTTCCCCGAGGGAAATCTGCAGAATGAAGAGCTCTCAGGTACTGTACAGTCATCTCCAGGATCTCTGCCTTCTCCAACTTGCCAGAGCTCTATAAGGCAAGAGAGAGCCCAACTTCAGAAAAGGGATCCTTGAAAGGGATCAGGGTGTGCTGATCTTGGGGATGGAGCTCATCAGGGACAAAAGGCAAGGAATGCTGCTTTCCTTGCCTGCCAGAGGCAACCTTTTCCCCACCCTGGAGCTATGGTAGGTTTGCCATATGTTCCCAAAAAAAGGACAGTCTCGATTTTTGTAGATTGTGTTCACATACTGGCAAATGGGACAGAGAGTCCTGTCCCAGTCTGGTTGAAGAGAACTATTGCAACCCTAAGCTATCGGGAACCCCCTTTTCCCCTTTACTCCTGGTTTCTTAGCTGATTGCTTGCACCTCTCCAGCAGGGAGGCCATATGGCACATTTCATAACCCCCCAAAAAAGAAGACAAGGTCCATGACTTGGTGACAGCAAAACGTGACCCACTCAATCAATCAATCAACCAACAGTATTTACGTATATGCCATTTTTCAACTAAAAGTTCACAGTTTACAAGAGAAAAAACAACAACTAATGACTCTCTGTCTGAAAAGGGTGTGCAAAAGATGACAAAAATGTAAGACACCCAAAATGTAGGACATAACAGAATAAAAGCAAAAAAATTCATATATATTGCTTTCATGTGGTAATATTAAACACTATATTATTCATTACCAAATTTACAGCCATTCTTGTATAAATAATTTATTACACTTTATTATTTACAAGAAGGCCATGTGCTCCCTGCTCACTAAGGAAAGGAGAACAAGGAAATTTTTGTTTTCCAGGACACAAGGCCAAAAGAGGGCATGTTCTGGAAAAAGAGGATATCTGATCACCCTGCTGTCCAGTGATTGCTTGGACCTCTCCAGGTAGAGGCCACTCCATCCATGCGCTCTCCAAAGCCAGCTCTCCTGCCCCCCACCTGCATACCTGTTTGGCCAAGGCCATAGGGACTGTCTTCCCCAGTTCGGTGAGGCAACGGTTGATCCGATCCCTCCTCCTTTTCTCAATCACCTTGTGGGAAACTGGGATCCTCTGCAAAAACATGTGGGGAGACACAATGCAGGTGGTCACACATAGGTGGGAGAAAGCCAAAAGAAGGCATCACATCCATAGTGATCTTTAGCCATAACAGCAAAAAAGAGGACAAACAAGCCCCCCTCCCAAAATCTAGGACAGCCAAGAAAAATGTAGGACATCACATAACAAAATGAAAACTAAAAAAACACACACATATGTATATTGCTTTTGTGTGATTAATTTAAACACTATCAATCAACAATATTTATATAGCACTTTTCAACTGAAATTTAAGGTGGTTATCTATATGATTTATTATTAAATTTCAAACTATCACATATCGGCTGCGATCCTATACACATTTTCTTGATAGTAAGTCTCATAGTACTCAGTGTAACTTACTTCAGAGTAGACATGGTTAGGATTGCACCCTTAATGTATGAATTACAAGAAGGCTACTTGCCCACTTGCAAGGAAAAGAAGGACAGTGATGGAACATTTTTTCTTGACAAAAATCCAGGACATGTCCTGGGAAAAGAGGACATCTGGTCACCCCAGGTTGACCATCTGTCATGACAAAAAAAGAGAACAAGAACACTCCAAAACGTAGGACAAGCAAGAAAAATGTAGGGCATGACCAAATAAAAGCTAAAACCACACATATATTACTTTCATATGTTTAATTAAAATATTTTATTACTTAATATTAAATTTAAAATTATTGCCTATAATTTATTAATTACAATAAGAAATTTATTAATCTCTTGCTGCCTGGCCTCAAGAAAAAGGAGGACACTGAAATTTGCTTTCAGGACACAGGGCTAAAATCCAGAACATGTCCTGGGAAGAGGGACATCTGGTCACCCTGGGACACTTTATCAAACCCCAATGCAGAGAAACCTGCAAGGCCTTGGCCTCTTGGTTGATCTCTTGGCTGATCTCCAGTGATTTCTTGGACCTCTCCAGGCACTGGACCTGCCCGTCCACTTGGATGGGGACAGTTGTCCATCCCTGGAGCTGTTTCTCAGCCAGGATATGCCCAGGACTGAGGCTCTCCAATGCTCTCTTGTTTCCAGCCATCATCACCCTAGATGACCCTGATCTCTCTGCAAGGCTCTGTGGCAGCTGCGATGATGGGGCTTTGATCTCTCCAAACTCCAGCATGTGCCACCCAAGCGCACCAAGGTGGAGCCCCTGCCTGGGTGCACAGAAGCCATCGGTGGCTCCAACTCACTTTCCGTTCCTTCAGCTTGGAGGCCATGGGATCGCTGGGGAGATGGAGAGAGAGGCGATGTCCCTCGCTGTCCCTGCTCAGGTGGATTGGAAAGCCCCAACTTCCAAGGGGCTGCTTATAAAGCCATCATTTCCCAGGGAGAGGGAGGAGGTGGGGGGAAGGAAAGATTCATGGCCTGGCTGTGTCCATAGGATTAGGGAAAGCAGGCTGGGGAGGAGAAAAAGCAGGCATGAAAGAAGAATCAGTTAGTTTGGGGACTGGTCTGGGGGTCCCAGGCTGCTTCTCCTCCTCCCTTGCAGGGTGGGATGGAGGGGAGGGGAAGGGTGGGATGTGGGGGGGGCAATCCAGCTTTGTCCCTCCACGTGGGCCCTTCCAAGGCCACGAGATGTGCCCCCTCTAAGCACCTTCATGCCCAGCAGCGCAGAGGCGAGCGCAGTGGCGCACCGAGGATCAGCAGCCCTTTCCTTCCCCTCTTCTCCCCCCCCCTCCCCTGTTTCCAGCCCCCACCCCGTCTCCCCGTCGCTGACTGCCCTTTAAAGCCTGTCCAGAGTCATTACAGTAATTAAGTAAGCCCTTAATAGGCTGTTCCGCCCGGATCCAGGAGGAGTCCTCGGAGGCGCGCCGGGTCCGTTTGTTCTTCAACTTTTCTCACGCGACTCGGTGACACGTCCAGCTTTAGGAGGGGTGGCAGCAGCATCGGGGCCGGTGGGGGGCTTTGTGTCTGGAGGGGGCACCGTGGCAGGTGTGGGGACTGGAGGCTGGCACGAGAGAGGGAGCCCCCCTCGCTTCCCCTCGCCAGATCCAGGCGGGGAGGCTCCCTCCAGCCTTGGGCACACGACGCGCCTTGCTGTGCGCCTCCCTCGAGGTGCTTCTTTCTATTTTTCCCTCCCCCCTTTATTTTTTTGGAGAGGCTCAATTTGTAGCCTATTATCCTAGAGGAAAAGGTCCCATTGAAAAAGGGTGAGCGATCTCAGTGGGGTCAAAGAAAAGAGGGGCTGCTTGGCTTGGTTCTCCCAGTCGCAGCTGGGTCCGGCCGGGCGCGCATTGTGCACCTGCGAGGAGGGTCGCCTTCATTTGCCTAATTTGGGTCGCTTTAACCAACTTCGGGGGGAGGAGGAAAGGCGGGGGTCTTTGTGCGGAGGGCAGAGCCTTCTGATCGAATTAACAGCCCGTTTTGATCCGGAGAAAGGCAGAGACAAGCCCGGGGGTGCGGCGCGCCCGAGCGCTGCGCTCACAAAAGGCGGCCACGGTGGCTCGGCCACAGGGGCACTTTTGTGCGGGCACATCGAGGACGGGGCCACACAAAAAAGGCATTCTTTTCCCCCCTGAATGCGCCTAATCCAACGATTGTCTGTTTTCTGCAAACATCTTTTGCACAGCATTGTCAGCGCTGCTTCTTGCCAGGGCTTGTTTGGGGAGCGCCTCCGGAGCGCAAAGGCATCTCTCTCTTGTTCTCCCTTTGGGGGGGGCACCGTTTTGCCTGGGGGGGTCGTCGGGGGATGAATGCCTCTTGGGGGGGTCTCTCTCTTCCCTCTGCGACGCTGCAACGGGAAAACATCCATCACACACCCGCAGGAGCAATGGGAGATCCGAGCGCAAACCTCGCCAACTTTTCCAGGAGCGCATAGCTGTGCCATCG
Source organism: Cryptoblepharus egeriae (assembly GCA_030015325.1). Lineage (NCBI taxonomy): Eukaryota > Metazoa > Chordata > Lepidosauria > Squamata > Scincidae > Cryptoblepharus > Cryptoblepharus egeriae. The sequence continues at coordinate 52,265,338 of JAREYC010000007.1, read as the reverse complement.
AGGCATGTGTTGCATCCTAGAGGTTTTTTTGGGGGGGCAGCCAGGGAGGGCTCCCCCAGCTAAGGCAATGTTTGCTCCCTTGTCTCGATGTTGCATTCCCCTTACCCCGAAGCTGGGAAATGAAACAGGATCGCACCCTCGATCCAAAAAGAAGGGTCCCCCTTTCCTCTCCAAATCTTCGTGCGCACTTGCAAGCCTTTGCTCCTTTGCCCGGGCACCACCTGAGTATGGGATATTAGGGACTATCCATATACCCTTCTCCCAAAATGAACCCCACTCACACGTTGACTAACTGTAGGACACGTGCAGCTGGAGGCAGCACCATCACCTAACATCACCTTCACTTTTGGAGATGCGTGCCCGTCTGTCCAGACGTGCATCCTCTCCAGCGTGAAACGCTGCAGTCTCCAATGGACCATGATAATGATCCATGGAATTTAACACTTTTTGTCATCTTTTCCCTTTACTTCTCAATGCATTGCATTTTTCCTTGCTTGATGGCATAAATATGTCTAAATGTGGGGAACAACAGTGCCATTCAACCTCTCCATGAGTTGGGCGCTGGTTCTCTCTGCAGAAAGGATCAGATGCTAATTCGGTCTTGTCAAACCCAGTCCCATTTCAGGAGATTTCCCCTCCTGATGTTTTGTCTGCAGCCGGAGGGGTGACTAAACAAACCCACACAAAACTGTGCTCAAAAACCTTTGCCTGCCTCCCTCGCAGGGCTCAGCCAGCCTGGGGACGCTCCTGCGCCTTGTTCTGCTTGCAAGAGATGCCCTTTCAGAAGGCTTGTAGGTTCCAGTATATTCAATCCTGCACAATGGGATTAGAAACTAACCGTTATCATCCAAATTAACTAAACTGTGAATAGTAAATGTGGGAGCTTTATTTTTTTCTTTCTCCAGCGAGCCAGTGGAGATGGAGTTGATCCTCTTACTGTCTGTGTTAACTGCCAGCTGCAGGCACCTGCAAGGCCACTCTTTTTGACACCACTCCACTTGTTTATTTGCTTCTTTTTCCTCCCCGCTGAAGAATTGTGTCTGGGCCAGGAGGTGCAGGTTCAGGGCTGACAATGAAAGCTGGAAAGGATACATGCAAAGTGGATATGACAGGGCTGATGGAGCTGGAGTGCTGGAAATGTTATGGCGTATTAAGGGGAGATGTTTGCTTTTACATCTAATTTCTAACGTTACATCTCTTCTCAGGCTAACAATGAGGCCCCAGACATACATTATGAGCTGCTTTGGAAAGCTCTTGACACTTTTCCAGTTGGAGGCTTACAGAGGTAGAAGAGCGTGCATCTTTCACTCCCCAGAAAGGCACTCCTTTCTTTGGCACAGGCAGGAATGTGCATGATTCCAAAGGAGCTCTCCCTTCTTGCCTTTCCCTCTCTATAACCCTGCTGTTTTCATTAGAAAAAAAATCTCTAGTTTTATATTTATTTAAAAAAACTTTTTATAAAAGGAAACTGTACAAGCTTTCTGTTCTGCAAATGCTTCATTTTCCTTCATACTTATAGGAAAAGGCATGTAAGAAACCAGACAGTTGAATACAAAGTTATTCTTTCCAACTTTGATATAATAGCTGCAAGCCTTTGAGTGCTTATTTGGAGTAATGCTTCTTAAAATAATGGGGTTTACTCGGGTGTAAGTATGTATAGGTTTGGACCTCACAACTCATGCATTAATGTGCCTACACATAACAACACAGAGTTACATGCACATGTAAAAACATACATATGCACAGAAGCCCTAGTAAGCAAGAGCACCCACATTGGAGCATCCTCAGCAGTAGAAACAGACATAGCAAACACAAGAATTTTTTCATAAAGGATGCTGTGACTTGCACACATAAGTTATGGTAACAAGTGGTGGTAACAGGTGGTGGTATCGAGACACACTAGAAAGTTTTTTGATTTTCCTTCCAAACTGGAAGCGCAGATCTGCTTTCCCTTGAGCCCATTGATCTAATATGAATACGTCATTTTAAGGATCAGATTTAATTTCTGACATGCTGTACAGGGGTTTTTGTGAGCGGGGTCCATGTAGTGTAAATAACTTTAGCTATTAGAGGTTTATGCACTAATTTGAATATAAAATGAACAATATCTGTATTATTCTTGGCATGTTTATTCAAAAGCCAATTCAATGGAATTGAATCATCCAGCATATTTCACATTGTAGTCCATTAGATAACGTAACTATTTAAAAAGTGAATATTATGGCATAATCCTACAGAAGCAAAAGTAACACACAGCTCAAAATTAGATAGCATTTTTGAAAAATTCTGTAAGAAGCTCAATCTGAGCAATAATATTACTTAATATTAATTCAATAATATTGATTATTAAAGTATTAATAATAGTAACAGCAAATACAGTAATCACATTTTCAAAATCAAGTTCTACTGAGTTTTTGTTCTCTATTTAGCTCTCATAGGAGTGGTGTTTTTTTCTCCCCAACACTTGTGGTTCATCATCTAATCTATCATATATATTGTATAGTATTGACATCCATCAGTCTCAAAAGACTATGGTATCGTGCTCAACGCTGTATGCGAAGCACGAAGGCCTGGGTAGATTAATATGGAGGACAGAATGTTACCCAAGCAGCAAATTCCCCCTCTCCATGCCACTGAAATAGTCCAATGGAAAGGCAGAGCCGATTGGGTCTCGAATCCTGGCCTGGTTAAGACACAGGCACAGTGTCTTAACCACTTGCGCCACCCACAGCCCTATCATATAGATTAGATTCAATAATTAACCCACAGTCTTGGTCATGTCTACTCATTAGTTGACACTGAGTAGTCATCAAAGAGGGCAATCCTGATCATGTCTACTCAGAAATAAGCCCCATTGTGTTCAATGCCTCTTACTCCCAGGAAAGTGTTTTTAGGATTGCAGCCTTAACCACAAAGTTCCATAGGGTTGACTCCCAGGAAAATATGCATACCAGACCTTATACTAGACAAGCAAGTATAGGTTGACAGCCTTGCAGCTGAACACTAACCTGCCCTGGAGCAGGCAAGCGGGCACATCCTGAGGCAAGCCTGCTCCATATCCTGAGCAAGGTCAGGCAAGTTGTGGCTCAATCAAGGGCAAGGGGAATTCCATCAACCCAGCAAATGCTGCTGCTGCAGCCCCAGTAGGGCTACTTCGATCTGGGCACCCTCAATAGATAGTGCAAATAATATAAGAAGCACACAGCTGTAAATCTAAGTAACTGTAAATCTGAGCATGGGACCAGAATTAGAATCAGTGACAGATCCTGGTCCCATTTCTTACTCTCCTGCAGCCCACCCACCGGCCTGCCCATCCTCCCCTGCCCGCACCTTCTTCCCACCTTTCCCATGTTCCCCAGACCCTCAGCTGGAATATGTTGCCTTTGCACTGGCCCTGCATGGCTTGGCCTCACATCCAGAGACCAGTGCGTAGATGTGCACAGAGTGCACCCTCATAGAAAGAAAGTACTTTATAGCACATTTGAGGCACCATTGATTTGATGCAATTTGCACTGGCCCAAATCATTTTGTGGATTGCATCCTTAGTGACCTAATTGCCCTAATGCAAGTTCCACTTGTGGTGATTGCTGAAAAACAGCTGCAAAGAGCACTCAAGCAGTATGCTTCATATAACCACATCTGCAAGGTGGGAAGGGCACAGGCCAAAGCCCTCCTGCCTGCATCAGGGGACCAAAAAGGACCCATTGAGGCAGATAAGATGGTGGGAAAGTTGAAAGGCAGTACGAGGGGCAGTTTGGGAAGGAACAGGGTCAGGGACGGATGGGGTGAGAAGGTTGTAGAACAAGGTGAATCTGGTGGCCATGGCATATGCCTGATCCAGTCCCCTCAGGTAGCAGTTTCCTTGCCCCTTTCTCCCCTTGGATTTGTGCCAATGAAATTGCTGGCACATGTCCAAGAAAACCCATAGCAAGACAAAAGCTTTATGGATATTTAAATCCCCTTTCTCTTTTGAAACTGCCTGCTCCATCCCTCTCTCCGCTGGATACAGTTTGTGCCGTTCATAGTGGCTGCAGAAGTGGGGGGGACACAAAATTGGGCTAAGTGTAACTGAAAGGGTAGACTTATTTACCAAGGTTACAGCCCTATACTTATTGGCTGGGCATCAGTGTAATATGCATTACACAGTAAAACCTATTGAGAGTAACTTGGATTGAGAGTGTTTTGCAAGACAAGCAAACATTTCTAATACATTTTAACTTGATATACAAGTGATGTCTTGATAAACAAGCAAAAAATAGTCCATGCTTCAAAAAAATTTCGGTGCTCTGCCAGCACCTGCTCAACCTCTCTTGAGTGACCAGCCTATGCATGTCTACTCTGAAGTAAGCCTATTACAGTCAATGGGGCTCATTCCTACATAAGAGGGGCAATTAAAAGGAGCCTGAGAGACCTAGCCTTGCATGTCCACTCTAAAGTGAGCCCTATCATAATCAGCAGATTATGTGGGGGCAGATTGCAGCCTGAGAGACTATGCTGCAATCCTAAAGACGCTTTCCTGGGAGTAAGTTCCACTGAACACAATGGGGCTTGCTTTTGAGTAGATATAGTTAGGACTGTGCTCCATGTGCAGATTAATGTGTTTTATTTTTCCTTATATTTTGTATTTTCTTTATTATTTGGTATTGTATTACAGTATTGTAATCATTTTTATAACAATATTTTTTGGGTTATGAAATGAATCGTCTGAGTTTCCTTTATTTCTTACCAGAAAATTTGCTTTGATATACAAGCATTTTGGATTACAAGCATGCTTCCAGAACCATGATCGTAAACCAAGGTACCACTGTGTCTGCAAGAACTGTTTTAAAGCAGTCACAAAGCAGTTTCCACCATGTTGGTGGGAGGGGGAGAGTATGAGCCATACCAGGTGTTCACATGGGCGTGACACACTACTGGCCAAAATTTTAAAAATCTTTGCACTTTTATGATCATGTTATATGTAATTCTTTGCATAGGTTCATGCAGAATGCAAAGAAACAAGCAGCAGGCCTCCGTCAGTCTTTAAAGACTATGGTATTGTGCTCAGCGCTGCATATGCTGCATGCGAAGCACGAAAGCCTGGGTTGGATTGTTATGGAGGATAGGCTGTTACCCAAGCAGCAAATCCCCCCTCTCCACGCCACTGAATTAGTCCAATGGAAAGGCACAGCCAATATGATTGGATCCAGCTGGCGTTGCAAAGCTGGGCTAAGGACAGGAGCTCACCCTGTCTTGTGGGGCAGACCCGGGTCTCGAACCCTGGCCTGCTGGTTAACAGGCACAGTGTCTTAACCGCTTGCGCCACCCACAGCCCTAAACAAAGTGCACTGAAATATCTCCATTTGATTGAATGTTATAGCAAAATACCAGTGGGGCAGGACAATGGTGCAACACAATGCCCACCACAATATTTTTAAGCTTGCCTGGCACTCAGTGTGCCAAAATACTTGATGTGAGTCAACAGGAGGCCTCCATGCCCCATGTAGCTGGTTGAAAAACCCTTGCTGAGACGCAGAATGTGCCCAGGCACATTCTTACTGCATTACTCTTACTGCATTACCACTTTCTGAGATAAAAATTCTTCCCCCTGTTGGTGAGAGTTTCAGACTGCAGTCCTAATCCTCAGTTAGGATGGTATAAACCCCGCACAAGTCTTTTGTTGACCTGGGGTTGTCACAACAGTACCATAGGGAACTTCTGCCCCACTCGTGATGGTAGGGGGTTTAGGCCACTGCATAGGCATATGTCAATTTCTCCGCACCCCCATGGGAAGATAAACCATGTGAGTTAGGCTGGCCTAAATTGGTTAGGATTCCGCCCCTAGGCTAGTTGGGCTGGCACAAGTCCCCTGCTGGCCTGGGGTGATAAAAATGCAGTGGTATAGATGAGAAAAAAAACGCCATAAGACACTCCTGTGCCATTTGTGGAGGTGTTGGGCCAGTGCACAGAAATGTGCCAGCCTCCCAACACCTCCGTGGGATCAGGGAGATGGGTGAGCTGTTATGGCCTAAATTGGTTAGGATTTTGCATTTAGTACCTAATGAAGGACATGCGGAGAGAGAAGAGGAAACCCTCTTTTGGTTGAGAGACTCCCCTTCCTCCACAAACACTTGGGAGTTCTTCCTCTTCAGTGTCTAGATCTACAGCATTGGGAGACTTGCCACGAACACTGTTTTGCCCACTAGATTCCTTAGTTTTCGGGGAGATGGGAGCTCAACATCTAGCTCAGCCTGATGTGGAAGGGATTGGTGCTGCATAAGGGTCCAGTGATCTGACTCTGGAGGGTTCTCATTGCTGTGTCCATGCTGGAGCAGACACTTGCATGAACCATGTTCTGAATCATGGCCATTAATTCCATCCAGTCGATAAAGGCAGGGGACAGAGTCTGGTCTCGAAGTCTTGGGTTCTTCTCTAAAGGGGCTTGCCATCTTGCACAGATTACGCCTGTACTGAATCCTAAAATGCCTCAATCAGAGGTCAGGGCTTCTGAAGGACTCCGTCACTGCTCTGCTGTGCCCTCACAGCATCCTTTGCAGCACCTTGAATGCTGGATGGTGTTTTGGTGGGAAACCATCTTGTCAGCACCATCATTTGAGTGGGAACTGGGAGAGTACTGTAATTCTGCCTTTACCACTTAGCTTCTGGGTAGTAGGCTAATGCTGTGGTGCAGTTTTGGAGGGAAAGTAGCCTACTGTGTGGTACAGTTTTGCTGTGGTATCGTTTTGGCGCAAAAGGGCTGTCAGTCACCATCAAGCATCACCCTGCATCTAGGCTCCAATGCTCTACACCACACTGGAGGGACATGTGAGCCCCATAGTGAGCAGGTTGAGCATAGTGAGCAGGTCAAGAATCAATCCTGTTTTCTGCCTCAGTATGGATGGCTGACAGATCAGGAAGCAATTACCAGAATCCTTTCCCTCACAGCTTATTTTAAAAGAAAAAGAAAGGGCCAAAACCCCAGGAAAAAAAGTTTTTAAGGTCAGGTAAGCTGACCAAGAAAAACCCTATTGTGCCTAGAGGCAAGATCTGTCTGGGGAATAGAGGAACTGGTCCCCTCAGGAAGACTTTGTAACCTGACCTGCCTGCCTAAGGGGGACGAGCTTCCCAGATTAGATTATTAGAACTTATTTTGCTATCGATATCCCATTGGAGAAGTAGTTGGTAACTGGCCACTGCTGCAATCTGCTTACTACCATATACAGGTGTCCCTCATTATCCACTAGGGTTCTGTTCTGAAACCTCCAGTGGATGAGAAAAATCCATGGATAAAAACTGTTGATAGATTTAAGGCTGCAATCCTAAACACACTTTCCTGGGAGGAGGTCCCACTGAATACAATAGAACTTACTTCTGAGTAGACATGCTTAGGCTTGCCCTGTTAAAGACCCAATTACACGTTTCTTGCTCCTCCATTGCACCTAATAAAGTTGTGCCTCAATATCTCCATGGGTTTGATTCTACAACACTTCTGATACAAAAACTGCTAAATAAAAGCATTTTAAAATAAAATAAAATGTGTGTTCCTTTACAAATATTGAAGAATAGCTCTACAACAGTAGAAAAGCTGTGGTTTTTTAAACTGTGGTGTGCAGTGGCCATTTGTGTTGAGTCAAATCTGTATTTAAAAATCTGTGTATAACAAGTTGACCCATATTAACAAAGCATCCTCAGGTTGATGGGAATACAGTACAGTGGCGCCTCACATAAAGAGTTTAATTTGTTCCGGATGACTGCTCTTTAAGTGAAACACTCTTTAAGTGAAGCGGATTTTTCCATGGGAAATAATAGAAACTCAGACGATTGGTTCCACAACCCCCAAAATATTCATATAAAAATATTAACTGGATGTAAAAATGATGACAAAACACTGTTATTGAATTCAAAACATGCATTCAATGTGCATGATCCTATGAAGTCTACTTAGGCTGCAATCTTAAAGACAATTTCCTGGGAGTAAGCCTCATTGAACACAATGAGGCTTACTTCTGGGTAGACGTGGTTAAGAGGCTGCAATCAAAGACACTTTCCTGGGAGGCTTACCTGGGCTGCTGCTGGAGGTTCAAGGTGGTCAGCAGCACTTTTAAAGAGTCTCCATGTGGAGCATCAGTGCTACATAGCACGTGTGCCCATAGCACGTTTGCTTGTTAAGTGAAGCAGAACTTTTAATGTGAAGCAAGATTTCTTTGAAATTTTTGCTTGTTATGTGAAACGCTTGTCAAGTGAGGCACTTGTTAAGCGAGGTACCACTGTACTTGTTCCCTATGTGCCAAATGCATTAACATATTCAAAGAAATAATAAAGTACTGTAATAAGTACTGTAAATAAAGTACTGTAAATCCTGGTAAGACAGAGGTTCTCCTGGTCCAGAAGTCCTTGACTCGGGTATTGGAATATCATCCTGTTCTGGATGGGGTTGCACTCCCTCTGAAGGAGCAGGTTTGCAGCTTGGGGGTTCTCCTGGATTCGCAGCTGCTCCTAGAGTCCCAGGTGGCAGCTGTGGCCAGGGGAGCCTTTGCTCAGCTTTGGCTGATCCGCCAGCTCCAACCATGCCTGATTCACTGCTCCTTCAGAGGGAGTGCAACCCCATCCAGAACAGGATGATATTCTGCCCATTCGTTTCTGGGCTGAATTCAAAGTGCTGGTCCTGACCTTTAAAGTCCTAAATGGCTCGGGTCCGGAGTATCTGAGGGACTGCCTTCTTCTGTACAATCTGACCCATCACCTAAAGTCATCTGTGGGGGCCCTACTGACTGTGCCGCCACTAAGAGATGTGCAAGGTGTGGCGGCCAGAGATAGGGCCTCCTCGGTGGTGGCACCCCAGCTTTAGAACTCCCTCCCCTTAGAACTGAGGAAAGCTCCCTCAACACAGAGCTTCAGGAGGAGCCGTAAAACATTTTATTTTAAAAAAGCTTTTTAAATGGGGCAGAGATTGGGGGGACAGTTTTATTGTTCTATTTTATTGTTTTTAACAAATGTTTTTAGTCTGTTTTAATTGTTCTCAGTTTTTTAATCTAATTGTATTTTAATCTATATTTATAATTCTATTTTAATGGTGTTTATTTTTCTGAGTGATGTTAGCAACCTTGAGCTTTCTCTTGCAGGGGAGGAAAGGCGGGATATAAATTAAACAAATAAATAAAATAAAATAATAAAGTAATATTTTCATTATTATCCCCCCTAAGCATTACCGCTACTTTATGTGAATTCCCACCTCACTGCACCATTTGTTTTCCTAGTTAACACAATGAGGTATATTTAATTTTTTTAACCAAATGCTACAAACACATATCATATGCACACACATGTAGAGGTGGAAATTTCCAGATACTTCATTCTATTCTTGCCAGCCCTCAGTTGGCATCAGCATATACAAAATAGTGTATATTTCATAAATAGTGCAATCCTTAGCATGTATACTCAGAAATAAGTCCCATTGTCTTCTGTGGAACTTACTCTTAGGAAAGTGTGTACAGGATTGCCACTGAAAAGTATTTTATTTAGCAATCAGATTAATAATACTACTGAAGTGGGCAGGTCTTCCAGTAAGAAGACAAAAAGTGAATACACATTGAAATTGTCCTGTTTTAAAAACTACAGCTCTGATGAGCCTGAGAAATGTAAATGTGGCAGCTCAAGCCTATGAATGTATACTCAGAAGTCAGTCCTATTAAATTCAGTGTGACTTACTCCCATGTAAGGGTGTATAGGATTACAGCCTGAGTTCATTCACTTTTGTTTCATGAAAAAAGGCTCCATTGCTATATCCAAATTGAACAGATATATCCCTGGAAGTGTAGTCAGAGATTGTTCACAACAGTTAGTCTGTTCTTATCTTGCAGGGTGAGAGGGTACTTAGAGAATATTTTGTTACTTTTCGGAGAAAAAAATATGCAAAATCACTGGGTCAAAGATGCAGTAGCTTTACAGACTCCATTTCTTCCTTCCTGGACTGTACAGTATTCAGGTATAATTATTTAAATGTCCCCCTGCGCATGGAAACTCCTTGAACGGCTAATCTTTTTATGGAGCAAACCAAAAGTACTGTTTATTATTGCAATAGGTGACAGAGGAAAGGGCAACAAAGGTGTAAGTGAAACCCTTGTCTACAAGTGAAGCACAGTACTGAGTCTGAGCTTTTCATAGTGCTATTAGAACCCAGTATCCCTGAAAGGTTCACTGGCATACTGTGCCATGTTAACCCTTCCCTTGTTGCTGTAAGTGACTAAGGGTGAAATCCAGAGTAACTACGGGGAGTAATTGCTCCGGAGTAAGAACACGGTACTCTGGATTGCAATATGAATTTCCCATAGGTTTTCACTAGGTGGTGACATAACTACATCGACATAAATTTCTCTTACGTGCTCCCGCAGTTACTCTGGATTGTGCCCTAAGACCCACCTCCTCCCCTCCCTGTGATCAGCATTTGATTGCAGTGAGAAATGCTGATCATTAAGAGAATGATCATCCAATGCTACCATGGAACATTCCAGGGTAGTGATCATTGGGAGAAACTCTCTCCTATTATCAAGAAACTTTCCCTGTGATTACATTTGTTGCTGCAGATAAATGCTGATAATGGTGGTATGGGCAGGGTAAATGCATGCATGCATACATCAACAATGGAGAAGCATGACTAGAGGTGCATATTCTTAAGAAATTCATAGACTTGATCATAGAGTATTTCTTTTGTTGTATCTAGCTCAAGTTTCTTTTTTCTCTACACTTCTCACAAGTATGAGCTGCAATCATAACAAAGTGTTGCCGACTCTTATCTAGGAGAGTATCTGTAACAACTGGATAAGTCAAAGTTTAGTATATGATGCTTCTCCCCCACATCCCCTGATAAGGAGATACTGTATGATGATCAAAAAAGCTTCTTCTGAATTTCCTCCTGTTGTATGCCAGATACCTTACCTGGAAGGGATCCTCCACAACTGGAGCAAATTCATCTCTAGGAACAAACCAATTCTTGTGATCCTTTGTAGTTATAATATACTTTATTTCCTAATTCTGTTTTGTACATTGGGAGTACAATGCACACTGGCACAATCCATCCTTTTACCTTTCTCATTAGCAAATCCCCTTCCTGTTCTTGTTTTGGCATTAACTATGGTTACAGTTGTGTGGTGTATAATGTTTGCACTAACCATGGTAACTCAAAACAGAGTCTGCAAAGTGTAATGGTTAGTTTATTTAATCCATTAGTTTATTTATGGGATGTATATCCTGTCTTTATACGCCACTGCAAATACCTAAGATGGTTTACAAAGATTTTTGTTCCTCATCTCTTAAGGTGAGATATGTGAGGCTGAAAATGAGTGACTGGTCCAAGTTCACCCAGGAGACTTCTTGGCCAAGCAGGGATTTGAACTTGGATCTTTCAGGTTTCACTTACCACTGTACTGTCCTGGCTCACCATGGTTAGAATGTAAACCACAGCTAGATTTACATGGTTGGTATAAATCTGGAGCATGGTTAGTTATGAAAAAGGAAGGCAGACAAATTCATTCATGACTGGTGGAACACATGTGCATGAGCACACAAGATTCTCCCATTCTTTTAACCATGGGTAAAAGATTGTATGTATTCCATCTTAACTGGATTGAGGACCATGAACTTGAATAATGAGAAGATGCTAGACCATTGCAGTTTCCCACACATATTTTTTGGTCCCAGAATTGCTAGTTTTTGGTGGAGTCGCCTGGTGTGTACCTTAATGCCACTCAGAAACTGCATGCTGAGCAAGACTCAATATACTGCTAGCACTAATGGGTGTGAATGGACATTTTCCTGTGCTTTAGAAAGTTTAACCCTTATATGACCAACCGGGTCCATTGGGTCCACATTTATAATTTATGCAAATTAGGCTATTTTAGATGGGCATTTAAGGGTTAAATAAGTTAAGTAAATGCTTTTGGATTTAAGCAGCAGCTTTTCTGGGTTTATACTGAAAACACAACCTCCAGCAAAGCTTAGCATCAGCAAAGCAGCTGCCTTCTACAGCCCTTCTGTCTAGTTAGTAACATGAAATCCCTGTGACAAAAAGGAAGGAGACTATCAGAGCTGTAACAAAATATTGAAGACCTGTAAGACATGTACCCAAAGGCCATTCCTCCAGCAGAGTATCTGAGGAATAAATTACATTTTCAAGAAATACCGGTACTTGATGCAACATTTAACTCTGTGTTTAGCTCTTACTGTTGCTCTAGCAGAGGTGCCCAAACTCTGACTTAGGGACCAGATGCGGCCCATGGTGAGCCTCCATGTGGCCTTCAGCAAACCCTCTCCATCAGGCCAGCAGGCAAGCCCTGTATTTCTTTGGAGACAAGTGGAGTTCTTGTCCCCTCACCTCTGTAGGATATTCTGAGGGCCAGGGAGGATGCACACACCACTTCTCTGCATATGAAAGTGCTTATGACCTGGTTTGAAGGTCATTCCTCTCTGTGTTAGAAACTGTTTATGAAACAATTTGAATTCATTCATTCATTCAGTTCATCTCTAATATAGTCATTTATGTAAATTTATTCAAATTTGAAATGTAAATCAGTTTTTTCTCAGCTCCCAACACAGCATCAGAGTTTGCTGTGTTTGGACACCCCTGCTCAAAAGGTATAGCTTTTGTTGTGGTTGAAATACCTAAGAACAAATCCCATGGAACTGAATGTCAGGAATATCAGGTGTAGCTCAGATAGCCATGGATTAATCATTATACACGCTATTTCTCAGCCTAGCCTGCCTTACAGTGTGGTTGTGGGAATAATCTCTATGTCACCCTGAGCTCTCTGGAGAAAGAACAAGATTCAAATAAACTCAAAACAAATGAATAACTTTCACTGGAGCTTTCTTTGGAGAGCTTCTCAGTTAATTGAACGCTAAATAAATATTTTCAAGAAACTATACCTTCTTAAAACTTTAAGTATAGCCTCAGACTACACTCCTAAGCACATTTACCTGGTAATAAACACTCTTGAATTCAGTAGGATTTGAGTAATCATGCATAGGCTTATAGTATGTGCTGTTAATGAAGTCATACATCCTATGCATATTCTTGCCAGTGCTGTAAATCATTAAGAGTTGGAACAGCTAAAGCATATATAGCCACTAGTCCAGACAGTGTATAACGGCACAGTAGCAGCAAGCAGTAAAACAGGTTGGCAACTTTTTTAATGCAATGGATTTGGCTAAATGCCCAGAACAAAAATTCATCATCACCAACTATGGTTTGTACATTTCTACTAAGTGTTCATAAGGATCTGCAGTTTTTCTACAAATCAAGGTACAGTATATACATTTCTAGTAAGTGTTCATAAGGATTTGCGGTTTTTCTATAAGTCGAGGCATATACTGTACAGACCTTTTTGGATAGTCTGGTCACACTGCCACCAAGTGGGAAAAGACTGCCAGACCCTACCAAGCAGCTAACATTATTAGCATAATAGCATGTCCAACCTTAAGATACTAGGTTTGGTTATTACCTGATGGCTATACTAGAAACTAGTGAAGCTATCAGTCTAGCCCCCAAATCCAGAGTAACTTCGGGAGCACATAAGAGACTGTACGTGCATCTGTAGTTACTGCACCACCTACTGAAAACCTATGAAAAATTCATATTGGAATCCAGAGTAAGTTGTTCTTACACTGCAGCAAGGACTCCCCATTGTTACTCTGGATTTTGCCCTAAGGCTAAAATCCAGACTAACTACAGGACCTTTTACACCGGCGTAGTTATGGTGCCACCTTTGGTAAACCTATGGGAAATGCATAGAGCAATCCAGAGTAAGTGCCTCTTACATCTTTCCTTAGTTACTCTGGAATGTAGGATAAGATAAAATGGCAAAGGTGCTGCACAGACATTTTCCCAATACATAAATCACATTGCGTAATTGTGTGTATCTACCACTGTTGTCTATCCTCTCGCCTAGTGGTTTCTTCTTCATCCTGTTTTGTTCTGTATCTGTAATGATTATGGTGACCAAAATATAGATATTGAAGAAAGAGTAAATGTGATAGGATTGTGTTTCAATATGGTACAGATCAACAAGCGGGTCTTGAAATACCAAAGCTAAGTAGACTGATTGTAATAAAAAATGCACTGCAGTTAACATAGATTCCTTGATATTTGTCAAAGATAATTTCAGTCTTGGATAATCACAGTATTGGTTCCCTTCCCCCAGAAAGGTTGAAAGAAATTGTCTTTTGACTTTTCATTTTTGCAATCAAACATCCAATGCATAATTTTTTGAGTATCAGAGGAAGGAAATGATAAAATAGACAGTGGATGAAACTTTTTGTATTGCTGTACCATCATATTGGCCAAAGCTTCCCTATCAAGTTTGTGCCTATCATGTTGTGTAAAGTAGTATGTTTCACAGGCAACATTTTCTGGGAGCACAAGCCACCTCTCATCCTATCTTCTAATGATGCAACAGAACAGAACAAAGAGCAAACTGCATATAAACATACATACTCCCAACTACTGTTGTCAATTTTATTACCAATCCATGATCTTGTGGTTTTTGCTGCAGAATGATTTGAAAGTATTAGTAAGTGATAATGCTTAAACTCCATTTCATGAAAAGTATCACTTGTTTGTTTCTAAATATAAAAGACATTGTGCTTGTCAACCTGAAGGTTGGCAGTTCGAGACTGGTCTGCTGCTATCTCTGCTGGCCTGTTTGCTGGTACTGCCAGCAGGAGGAGAGGTCTTGCCTCAGCCACCCAGCCCAGCCAATACAGGCAGGAGGAAAGGGAGCCCAGCTAAAAGGGATTCGTTTTACAAAGCATATTCGTCTTACAAAGCAGAATCCCCTATGAATTTCAGTTCATTATTCAAAGCATTCGTCCTACAGGGCATTCAGGATATTCGTTGTGCAAGGTACCACTGTAGTTCAAAAGCATGTAAATGCAAGTAGATAAAAAGTAGGTGATGGGAAGGTAATAGCATTCCGGCATTTAGTCATGCTGGCCAAATGACGCATCTTTGGACAACTTTGGCTCTTCAACTTTGGAAAAAAAGGAGGAGCACCACCTTTAGAGTTGTCCATGGGTCACAGGGTAACCTGTGGGGGGGGGGACACCTTTACTTTTTTATACCTGTACACACATACAATTCTTATGAATACAAGGAGAAGTTAATGTGTCATTCTTTTTTTGTTTTGTTTTATTAAAAAAAAATACAGATCCACACTTTTCAATTAAAACAGCATGTATATTTGACCATAAATGTGAGATTTGGTGTTGATTGCTGCCCTCTGGTGGCTATGGAATATACTTAATTCAGATTTTCAAGAACATTCTTTTTCCTAAGTCTTTGGGGGTTACTATTTCTGTGAATAGGCAGTAACCAGCAATGCAACCTGTGTAAGGGGTTTCAAGCTTCAGCATGCCAATCACTCTTACCAGAAAAACACATGCTTTCTCTGACAGCTGCTTATTCTTACCTTTTTGTGTATATCCCATCTTATTTTTTGTGCACCCCATCTTTTTCAAGTGCTTGAAAGTTGAAAGTAATATCTAGAGATTGGACTTTTGGTGATTACAAAATAAAAACACACAGCACCACTTTCTGCACTTTTCACGTTTGTAAAATTAAAAAAAATCAAATCTGCAAAATCTGCAAAAAAATTGAGATCAGTCTCTAACATCTCCACATGCATGTGGCTACATCTGCTGATATTATATATCACCCCTACCTAGTACTCTTTTAAAACAATTATTATTTATAATTATAATTTATAAAAATATGCCTTTGGTATAAAAATACACTTCACTGCACTTCTAACTTCGGAAAACATCAAATCGGTGAAATAATAAAACAATTTTCACCCAAATCTAGAAATATCATATTTAAAAACAAGGAACCTCATCATATGGACCAGCTGCAAAACAGGAGACCTGTTCCAGCATTCTTTACAGTTGTTGCAAAAGTCAGCACACCATAGAGTGCAGGTGGGGTGCCACCACAAGCATCAAGTGGCTTCCATTCTACTTAAATGGCAATTTACGATTGTATTTCCTCCAGTCCAATACTCCAAGCCCCTTCCCAACTTTTACATAGGTTTCCTTTTAAAAAAATATATTCTACCCAATTTATTTTTGTAATTTTTAACAGAGTGATTATTAGCTGCAGTATTAGCCCAGCGTTCTTCAACATGGAGTCACAACCTAAAGGGGTCATGAATCCTCAGTTGTGAGATCATGGCAACTTACAGAAATGAAATGGGTTGAGGACCACTAGACTAGAAAACCACCAGATAAAGAGAGAGGCACGTGAATGCCTCCATTTTGCTATAATCAGTGGACCAGAATGGCTCTCAAGGGAAGGGGCTGTTTGCACAGCATGGTGAGGCCACAAAACTTTGTGCTTTGCTCTACTTCTTGGCAAGAAATGAATAAAAAATAATGCAGTTTAGCAAAGGAGGAGACATTTTGACATCAATTCATTTCTTCTATATTAAGATTCTTTCTTCAACTCCTTTCTTTTGGAGCAAAGGACAGGCCCTCTAGACATTTTGCAATATGCATTTGCACTTACATTGTGTAAGTAGTTGGTTACAGTGTACATAATTCCCTGAAATATATCTGGATAAACTTTAACTTGCCCAATTGGGGTGCATCTGATATCACAAAACAGCACTTTGAGCAATTCTACAAATGTACCAAGCTGAACAAAGTTCAAACTTGTACAGTGATACAAGAATAGTAGACTATTTTACTTTTACTATCTATTTTATTTCTATGAAATAAGAAAAATCAGAGAATATCTGAGCCACATAATTCTGTTTCATTATGACAAAGGTAAAACATTTGTTTCACTTATTTTTGTTCTTTTTAATGTTAATTAAATCATTAATTTCAGCAGTCAAATTCTTTCCTTTGTACAGTGTGCAGTTTTTTGAGCCTCAGCAGACTGAAGCCCAAATAATGGCAAACTCTTCTCAGTCCCTGAAATCGTTTTTCAAGCAGCCAAAATGAGACAGTTTAATATCATGAAAGTGTTGTAATGTGAGAATCTAAGAGACCATGAGCCCAATCCTAACCATGTCTACTCAAAAGTAAGCTCCATTGTGTTCAGTGGGTCTTACTCCCAGGAACATATCTGTAGGATTGCAGCCCATGTCTGTGCAAGGTATATGGTAACATTGGCCATCTCTCACCAGAAACATAGGATCACACAGATGCGTTCACATATGGGTGAGAAAGTGGCAAAGACCAATCATCTCTTTTTAAAGTAACTGACCTTGGGCTGCATTATAGAAAATGTACCGGGACCTTCGATGTAACTTCCTACACAGTTAGTTGGGAGTGGAGAAAGAAGTTAGTTGGGGATTTTGAAAACTGTCCCATAATTACCGGTAAATAGCTCATTACCAATCTATATAGCCTCTGTGTATCTTAGCACAACTTCACACATGGGTTATTGTGTTGGTGCCCATGGGATGTTCTTTCCCTGACCAAATTGCAGAACAAGGGTGAAGTTAAAGATCTCAACCTCTCCACTGCAGTCTTGAGCCAAGGGGAGCCCAATCTGTCTGCTATATTTAAAAGCAAAATTTAAGTCCATTAAGATTAAAGAAGGGCCTAATGTACTTAATGTGCAGTTTTTGCCTTTTCCTCATCATACAGGGAAGCACATGTGCTAAGGGGGAGGACTGTGTTAGGTGACAGATGTTAAATTCAGAGCACAAATGGAAAAACAACCAAAGGTCTTTCACTTATCAGCAACACATTCAGAGAGGCATTTTGAAACCCAGACATGGTATTTCTATACCATGCAAGTGTGTATCTCTGTATAATGAAAAGCAGCAGTCAGAGAAAAAAATCTGCTCCAATACCTTGTGCAAAGCTGTTATAGCTCAGCATTTCTCAAACAATGTCTTAAGACACACTACGTGGGTCATTACCCAGTTTCAGGTGGTCTCATAGCACCTAGCTCAGAAACCATTGAAAACACAGGGAACAGAAATGATATAGGCAGGATGGGATTCCATTGGGAGAGAAGCATGGTGCTTTGCCCTAAACTGGCAATTCAAAAGATGGGATGGGAAGATGGGACCCTGGAAAGGAGGATTGTTGTATGGTTGGAGAAGGATCATCCAAGTTTGTGGTCTGCTTTGACTTCCCAGTTGGAATGTTTGAATTCTGAGTGCCACAAAATAACAGCACAAACATGCTGTATAATGGAATTTTTGGCTGGTCATAGCTTAGGTTTGAAGCCTGAATTGATATCACTTCCAGCCATGACATCAATTCCAGGTTTATGACATACCTCTGGTGGGTTCCCATAGATTGTCATTCTAAAAAGATTGCCAGTGCAAAAAGGCAAAAACCACTTGCATAGCTTATAACAATTTGGCATAAATATGCTGAATGCTATAGACAGCTATAAGGTGTTTCCTACTATATTCTTTTTTGGCCCTCTGATGTCAATCCAGCTGAAAATCAGTTCAGAAAGAATGAAATTGATCAAGATAACAGATTTAGAAAGCTTTGCATGGCCATATTTGAGGATAGGTGCAGGTCTGATGACACATATCCAGCTGTGGACTAATACAGTGCTCGTGTCAGAATGCTGGGGACTTTAGGGCAATGCTCTGCATGAGCCTGCCAAAACATTGCCTGATGGTACACTGAGTGCTACCATCACCAGTAGTACCAAGGATTCAGAGCCAGCTTGGCAAGGTGGGTCCTCTAATGAGCATGGGCTAAACTCTGGTGTGATCTCTGATCACAGCAGTTGATGGTTACCAGCTAAATCTGGAGATTTAGATGGAGAACTAAAACACTGCTAGCATTTGCCTATCCAGGTACAAATCTAGACAAGTCAAGGGTCTGGATTAATAAAGCAAGTAATGAGGACAATAAGCAAAATCTGAGGTGTGAGAAGGAGGAAGAGTGCCTGGCAAATAAAGAGCAGAGATTCATCTGCCTGAGGAATTTCCTTTGCCTTAAATTCAGACCAAGCTCAAGTAATTTCCTTTGTTGTCTGGTAGGGATGCCTAGTGCCCAGTAGGGATGCCCAGTGGTGCACACTGCATGGTGGTACCTAATTCCCAGTGGTGCCTGTTAAGGATGTCTGGTGCTTAGTAAGGATGCCCACTGCCCAGTGTATGATATCACTTGGGTGGGGCCCAGTACTTGCTAGAGATGCCCTGTGCTCACTTGTGCCCACTCATGTCTGGTGCTTAGTGGTGCCCACTCCCCGCTGGTGGCCACTGCCTACTGCATAATGTGGGGCCCGCTACCCATTGCACAGTGGGGCCCAATGATGCCCAATGCCCAATAGTGCCTGGTAAGGATGCTTAGAGTTCACAAGGGATGCCCAGTGCCCACTGGTGCCAAGTAGTGCCCAATGCTGCCTGCTGCCCATGGCATAGTTGTGCCTGCTAGTACCCAACACTGCCCTCTGCTACCCTTTGGTGCTCAGTACCTGTCGATGCCCAGTGGCTGCCATTCCTGCAGCCCATAAATGTTCTGGAAATTTTATGCTGGCAATGGCAAGTTGTTTCTGCTAGTTTTTTATAATATTGTAAAGATAAGTTTTAAGATTTACAATTTATTTACAATGATTTACAATAATAATATTTATAATGAGTTACAAATCAAATATGTTGTTTTTGAAGATTGTAATTTGATTTAAGCATATAGGTGGGGCCTTGGTATTCGTTAAAGAACCCCTTGCAGATACTAAAAACTGTGGATAAACAAATCCAGAGTTTTTGGCCACTTAAACCCTCCATAGAGAACTGGAGCTCTGATTGCTTCCAGAGGGCTTTCTGAAGTCCACATAGTCTGTGCACATCCACCCCACAGTCTCTGTGGACTTCAGAAGGGCCAAAAGGACTGAATAAAGAGTAGTTTCCAGTTTCCAGAGGGAAACCAGAAGTGATTTTTAAATGGCAAGTAGGGTCCTGCCATTCACTGCAACCAGACAAACAAATTCAAGGTCATGTTCAGACTTTATTGAAGAGGACAAGGTTGGCTCAACAGGTCCTTATCCAGGACGAGCCCCGCTGCAGCTGCTCTTCTGGAAGCCGGCCCATGCATGAGGCTGGCAGAGCACCAGAGACAGTTTAGCCACCACTTTCAGCTTCTCCACACTTCCTTTCTGCTCCCTTCTTTTTCAAAGAAGTCCAGAGTGGAACAGTAGTTGTACTTCAATACCAAGCTTCCTAGATTTGAAAAGGGGTGGAAGAGGAAGGGAAGGAGTAAGGAGTGATTTTGGTGATATCACCATCTGTTTTCTGGATACTCCCTTGCTTGTGAATGTATTTCAGAAAGAACAGCTGGCAACCATGCAAAGCTCTGATGAAACCAAATTCTGCCAAGACTCACAGTGAGCCTAGTGAGGCAGATCTTGATAAAGTTACTTCATCCAGAAATCCACTCCTATCCTAGCTAATTTGATGCTATCATTAAACTAGAAACAGGGATAACAGTATCTCCAGGCAGATATACCAACTTGCATTGGGGATATGTGTTGATCTATGGTTCCTGTTGTGGACTGAGCAACCAAGAATGATCCTAATTATTCAACAGATCAGTCTGCTGTCTGGACAAACAGTGATGAGCAAAGGTGAATGGACTGAGGTACTTGAGATAACATGACCCCAGAAAATCACAAATCTGCTTGATACTTCTAATATGGAAAGTAGCAACATTCCTGAGGTAGAAAAAAAACGATTTTTGGGGACATCTTCTAACATCACAAGATATGCTCAGGGATCTGAACATATGAATTGTTCCATAACAACATGATATCAGAGCCTGCTAACTTTCCAACTTACCAACTTTCTTCTACAGTTTTTATTATGGAGGTTAAATTTGGAGGTTAAATTTCCAGTGATGCACTAGGTATCGGGTTGCCATATGTCCTGAAAAACAGGGATAATCCCAGTTTGGGGGGATTGTGTTCACATATTGGCAAATGGGACAGAGGGTCCTGTCCTGATTTTGTGGAAGAGAATTATGGCAACCCTAACTACATAGTAGGGTCAATAATGGACAAACTATTGCATTTCCAAACAATAAACAATCCAAACAAATCCAAACAAATGAAGGATTACCTACTTCACAGTATGATGGTTTATACAGTAGTAGTGTTTCTCAGCTAATGGTACAGGTGGTGTCTGGTGGT
Source organism: Cryptoblepharus egeriae (assembly GCA_030015325.1). Lineage (NCBI taxonomy): Eukaryota > Metazoa > Chordata > Lepidosauria > Squamata > Scincidae > Cryptoblepharus > Cryptoblepharus egeriae. The sequence goes on along the minus strand of JAREYC010000007.1, from coordinate 52,244,202 downwards.
ACTCACAGGATCTCTGGACATCCTGGATGTCCAGAATCAAGGAGAGAAATGTGATGCAGAACTCCAAAGCATGCCTTTCCACACTCAAAAAAGCCCTCCCTCCTCTCATACTAGTTGTTGTGTTGCATCTGGCCTCCCAACTCAGAAGTAGGTGGTGAATATATCATTACCAGTTACATCCAGTGGTATTTCAAATATAGTTGGATCATGTAAAGTGGTACAGCAGAAGACAAATCTTGAGGATGAGCTTTTACTTCCTGAAAGTAAAGTCCCATCTTCTGCCGTGACATGCCCTTAGGCATGTGACATGCCCATTCCCACAGCCGTTATCTGTTAAATAAGGTAAACAGTAAAACTAATCCTTCTCCCAGAGATTTCAGCAAAATGTTTGATTACATTTTCAACCAGTACCTTTCAACCAGTTTCAACCAGTATCTTTCTTGTCTTGGAACTGGCTGATGGGGGTAGAGGCCTGGGGGAGACCAATGATTAAGAAAACTGGAGAGGCAAGGCAACCCAACCCCCACAGATTATCTCCACTGGTCACCAGAGATGGTGCTATTTTTCTCCTCCGGGCACAAAAAAAGTTTGTGAATGGATAACCAGATACCCTGATAACTATTAACATTCTTACAGGAAACTCAAGCAGACCATATCATTGTAACCTTTTACCTAGATAATGTTCCAGCAACTATTATTAAACCTCCATCTGTCTCCAGACTCACTCTGGATTAAACAACAAAGGCAGCAAGAAGGTGATTTTTCTTCGCTATTTTCATTTGCACTTCCACCAGTGTAGGAAGCCTGCTCTCTTTTTTAAAAAAAAAAACAAATAAAACCTGACAATTGGCCATAATTTTGAACTAGGAAAGATCTTTTGCACCACAGGAAATTGGGTTGTGCAAGTTTTTGGTAGAACTGTGCACACCAAATTAACAGGTAGATCAGTTGGGCTCAAATTCTCACAGCACAGAAAACCCAAGAATCTTAGTTGGGTGGGAAGACACATCCCTGAACCCAGAACCAGTGGAAGAAAACCAAAACCCTAAAGCTCCAACCAAATCTAAAGCCCATCCTAACCCAAACCTACATCATGGGCAAGCAGGGAGCACCATCAGGGGCTAGTTCAGTACTTTGCCAAGGGCTCCCAGTAACCTCAGAATCATGTCATCAATTTTGCACCTTCTACCACAACTCTGACATGGCTAAAAGTCTGACAAAATATTCCCAACATGATGTGGCTGGGCATGCAAGGGTGCAAACATCACTCTATCCCAAGATCATATGGGTACCACTAGGGCAATTCCCCTACTGCAGTAGAAATATTTTTCTTTGAGTGCATACTTGTTGGACACTCAACTGACCTATAGCCCTCGTAGGTGCATTTTAAGCAAAGACATCACAAAAAGCTGGAATCCAGAATAATGCTCACAGGAAAAAAGAAGAGCTGCAAAGACAAATCCCTCTTTTAATGTTCCAAATACATTTTAAAGAAACATTTTTTCTCTGCTGAGAAATATGGTATAATGCTTTGCAATACAATAATTATAGGTGATAGACCAATCATATGGGGTTCTTGCAGTACTGGAACTAGTGCTCTTTTGAACAGCTCCCTTTCTTACCTTGCTATAGAATCTCACTTATAAGATGAGAAATTTCTGCCAATAATTCAAGTGTAAATCACCTGCCTTATCTGTGGGTCAGTTAGGGCTGTTCAGACAGCAATGTGGGGATAATTAAATGGCTATTAGTTTACATGGCAAGAAGGCCTCAAAGCTGCAACCAGTGTTAACCTCTTCACTCCTCCTGAGGAAAAAGCAAGCCAGGCCTTCTCACTTCCATTTGAATCAACCAGAAAGCCTTATTTTTTGGCAGGATCTGCAGCTGTGCTTTATTTTGCAAATATTTGGCAGAGGTCTGGTTTTTACATCAACAGGATGTAATCATCATTTATATCTGAAACCAATTTCCAGGCTACAAATTAGTGAAGATAAATGCCCATGGAAAGCAGTTAGTCTACTTCTGAGTAAATCAGGTTGCAAGTGTGTGTAGCTATGCTTGCTCATGCTAATTTTTTGTTGCTTGTCTCTTTACTGTGAATTAAATTGCATACTTTCAGTATTACACTGAAAGCCTGCATACTCCAGGACTTTGGTGCTTTTTCTGCTAAATATTAAAAGTACACAACTTGGAGACTCAGAGATTAAGGAAGCATGCAGTTATACTGTATGTTATATGTTGAGCCTCTGGCTAAACATGGATATCTTAAAGATAACAGTGGCACCAGTGGTGGGCCCTAGCAGGTTCGCACCTACTCTATAGAACCGGTTCTTAACAAGAGATAGGACATATAAAGTTTAAAAATAGCCATTTAAAAGTGGCTGCCAGATGGACAGAGAACCGGTTCTTAAATTTTTTGAAGCCCATCACTGAGTGGCACCACTACTGCCAATATCACCCCCTTTCTGGCTTCAATATGATGTTCATCCTCCTCCCTTTTCTGTTCTGCTCACCACATGCTGACATACCAGTGCTATGGCTCCGCGGCTGCAGCCTCTCATCACTTACATTGACATCCATTGACATTGACAGTCTATGGCATGTTACCTTTTTCAACAACCATAAAGTCTACTGCATCACCAAAACTCAAATTCCAGGAGATCAGTAGGACTGGGGCATCCCTGGATTTCTTCCAGTTCCTAAAATGTTCTTTTATATAAACTTCAAACATGTTAACAGGCCAGGTTAATGGTTTTTTAAACTTCAACAATTTTTTTTCATTACTCAGTGTAATTTTTCATTACATTTCCTTTGTAACTTTGAACCACTAATTATCTCCATAGGAATTAAAGGTTCTGGTTGCATAAAACTATGGAGATGTAGGTGCATTAAAGCTCAGAGCAGATCTGGATAGGAGCCAAGGTGTTTGTATTTTTTGTTGTTGTTGCCACTACACCTGGATGTGGGGCAGTAAAAGAACAATCTGCACAGTGGGGCAGTTTGGCTGAAATCAGATATAAGTGCATGCTAACTTTCTCACTCATTGAAACAAATGGGAATTAAAAGTGCCTAATGTTTGTTTACAGAAGCCAAGATGAAACACTTTTATGGGCTGCTCATGACTACATTCAACATCATGTGCTAATTCACATTAGGATAAAGGTTAGGTTGAATATTGTAACTTGATTGTCTAGACTCTAGCACATGGTACAGTTTAGAAAGACAGATTTAGCGTGCAATCCTAACCTAGGCCAGCACTCATTGGTCTTTTCATTTCCTGGTGATGTAGGGAGGCAAGTGCATGTCTGTGCACTGACCATATCCTCCCACAGGAGCGGCACAGAAGTGCTTTATAGCACTTTTGTTACACCTCCAGGTCAGCACAGGACAGGACTTGTACCAGGGCTTCGGCTGACCTAACTGCTGCTTAGGATTGCTGCCTTAGAGCACAATCCTAACCATGTCTACTCAAAAGTAAGCCCCATTGTGTTCAATGGGTCTTACTCCCAGGAAAGTGTCTTTAGGATTGCAGCCTAACACATGAATATCTGTACTTACTCCAACGTACTCCAGGACGTTGGTGCTTTTCCAACGTACTCCAGGACGTTGGTGCTTTTCCACTAAATATTTAAAGTGTACAACTTGGAGACTCAGAACTAGTAACCTGAAGGAAGCATGCAATAGTGTAGCTAGAGGGGTGTAAAGCACTGTTTTTCAGGGAGCCTCACCACAGTGCAACAGGGCCTCTCCTCTTCAGAGCCATTCCAGGCAATGGGAGTGAAATGGAGGCACATACCTCCCTTCTGAGGATAACGTTGTGTTATCCTTGTCATTTGCTAACCAGCCATTAAAGAAGTTGCTCCATTCTAATTGTCTGGGAATCTTTGCTCTGAAACCATAAGACTGCATTAAAATGGGCATGGTAAATGAGCAGAAATGGCGATAAACTACACTGTGGTCTCAAGAAAAAAAGAAATGTACTCCATTAAATATACAGCAAACTACTATTGTGCTGGTGTTGCTCTAACCATTATGGAGTAAAAAATGTTATTGTAAGATTCCAGAACTTTGAATCAATAGCCTCAGAGGTTGAAATGGAATACCTAACCTAGGTATTTACTTGTGATTTGCATGAACTCACCTCCCAGAATGATTTTAAATGGCTGGTGTGAAATCCAAGTTGTCTTGGGTTTTCAAGCCTGAGAAGGTTGGGAAACCTACCCCCTCTAGCACCGAATCCTTTGAGGAGAAGGAATATGGTTTCTCTTATCCATTCATTCACCTTTTGCAGGTGATTCAGAAGCCAATAATGTTACTGGACTGAATCTGGTCTTAACAAATGTTGTAAATATTGGGGGGGGGGGACTAGAAGGAGTTCTTAAAGCTAATAGGAAAAAGGTCTTCTAATATATGACTAATTTATAACCACAGACCTTTATTTTCAACAACAAACAGCACTAATGTCAAAAGAAAGCCCCATTGTGTTCAATGGGTCTTACTCCCAAGTTCAAATTTTGCTATGGCAGGGGTGCTTGCAAAATCTAACCTTGACACTCTCTGAGGTTGATACCATCAGAAATCTTATGAACTGAGAAAATGCTTATCACAGACCACAGAGATGCACAGAGGAAAGTCAAAAGTAAGCCGGTCTAGTAGAGAGAATGTATTCATTCAGCTTGTGATACCAAGCAATATACTCGAAATGATTATAAAGCAGTCAATTTAACAGCATCTTTATAATAATACAGTGATTAGTAGAAGCCAAGATGGATTTGTCAAGAATAAATTGTGCAGTGTAAATCTTATGTCTTTATTTGATTGGGTTACAAGCTCCCTCGCTTGTCAGAATGCCTTGAATATGGGCATATATAGATTTCAGCAAAACTTTTGTAATGTTTCTCCGATATTTTACTAAGCACCTCACCTTACGGTCGGTCACAACTAGCAACACAACCTGCGGGGGACACATTTACCTTTAAAGAGAGGGCAGTTGTGGATATGGAGAGGACTTAAAACAAATGGTCTGAGTGCTCCGAGTGCTTTTTCTAGTTTACATAACACATTAACACGTCATTTAGGAATGGAACCACTGAGTCCATGTTGCTGTTTCCTGGCACTAGAGAAGACATTTTGCTATTGCTTATGTACACAGACCATTTATTCTGAAGTCTAATGATCATTATATACGGTGAATTTTGCCGTTATTCAATCTTTCAGTCCATTACATTAGGAATCTGCAGATACAAGAGCTCTTCCCATTTTGGGAACGAATGGCTACGTTTTTTGTTATATCAAACCACTCGAGATAACACAGTCCAAAAAATGAAATCGTCCTTGATGGTTTAGGAATGCTTTATTTGCAAACTGAGATTGACTGATGTTGAAAGAAAGTTCCCATAATCTGACCTGGAAACCTATCTTTGGTGGAAGAGATTCAGCTGAACAGTGTTCATATGATAGAATTGGCCCTTTCTCCGTCACTCTCCACATGTTTGACTGGGAACTATGGGAAAATAAGAATTACCTTTCACTGCCACAACTCAAGATGGGGAAAGATCACACAGGGAAAGGTTGCTTTGGGAAAGCCTCTGAAAAGGGCCTCTATTCCTAGAGCTGCAAGAGGGGGTAAATCCCCTGGCAATGGTGTGCATCTGATCCTATCAACATTTTTAAAAACTTCCCTCTTTCTCTCGTAGAGATATATCTGTCTCAATCCACTGTGAATGGGCTGTAATCTGTCTTACTCACCAGGAACAAACACCAGTAGAAATAGCCTTGATACAGATTAATCTGCTATGCTACATATTATTTCACATAGAATACTCTGGAAAGACTGTGGCCTAGCCATTAACACTGACCTCTAGGCCAGGGGTCAGGGAACATGGGTAAATTACCCCAAATGGGGTAAAAATGAAATTCCTGGGGATAATGGACGGTTCTGCTGCCAAAACACATGCCTGGCTGTGTCTCAGCAACGCGACTGTCCATTACCCCCAAGAATTTCATTTCACTGCATATATAATCTATATATAAATTCTATATGCATGCCCGGCTGTGTGTGTTACAGTACTGTAGTGTACAAGGACCTGATGCAGTGCAGTGTGTCCAGGGTGTCCAGACATCCAGCTATCCCTGGACTTGTCCTATATTTCCTACCCTGTCCGGGGTGGTAGGGAAACCCCATCCAGGATTCTGGGGTGGGTGGCAGGGTGCTTGGAGACACTGGGGAGCAGTTTGAGCCAGCCGCGGCTTTGTGTGGCTAAGTCTGAGCACTGCAGACATCCATCTTGAAAAAAATGTCTGCACAGACTTTCCCTGCCTCCCTGCCTAAAGGCTGCCATGGAGAGGCTTCTCCGTGGGTGGAGTGTCCTCCTCTGACCTCACCAGCGCTTTCCCTTTCCTAACTGGAAGTTTGTACTGGCAAGGTCAGGAGAGGACACTCTGCCCACGGAGAAGCCTTTCCATGGGAACCTTTAGGAAGGGAGGCAGGGAAAGACTGTGTGCGCATGCGCAGTCATTCTTTTCAAGATGGATGCCTGCAGTGTCTGCCCGGATGGCTGAACTCAGTTCCAGCTGCCCCCAACTGCAACCTGAGCCTCCCCAGCAGGATCCCCAGTGAAGGTAAGCACCCATTCCCAGGTGTCTACTCAGGAGTAAGCCCATTAATTCAATGGAGCTTACTTCTAATTTTTTTAAATGTAGGTCAAAATGTAGGACATCCTATATTTTTTTAAAAAATCCAGATTTTTTAAAGATTCAATAAAATTTTGAATTCAAATAATTAATAATTTATGATTTCCTTACTTTCAAATCAAGGGGGTAATGTTGGCATATCTAAATATATTTTGGGGTAAAAGGTAAAAAAGTTCCCTGACCCCTGCTCTAGGCAAATTTTTAGTTTGCCTCCTGTTGATAGTTCTTCTCAGGTCCTTTGAAAAAAGTTTCAAAGACACCACTTGAGCACTCTTGTTACAACATCACCACTCTCAGACTAGGAAAATTCCCAAACTTTGCTCCCCCTTGACTACCCATTGCTTGAAGGCATCCATAAGTAATAAGCAGTGCTTTGATCTTCCTGTGCCCTCACCTAGCGATGATTACCCATGTCTACTCAAAAGTAAGCCCCATTGTGTTCAATGGGTCTTACTCCCAGGAAAGTGTCTTTAGGATTGCAACCTATGTCTAGGGAGAATGTCCTCATGGTATTTTTCTCTTTTTTCGACCTGGGCAATAACATTAACTAAATGTAATGAATCCTTTGTGACCAAATAGTACATGATTATACACATACCACAAGATTTTATGTATACAGCATCTATTTTTAAAAGGTGCCATGTATCAGAAAGATCTAGTATACTGGTAAATGTAGGTATGTGAACCATGGATAAGCAAAGCCCTGTTTCCAATTTCACTTCAGTCGTGAACTCATGACCTCAGAAAAGCCACATCAAGCTTCTCTTCTGCAATACAGAGATAATACTGACCCACTTGACAAATCTTTTGTACCAATTGGTAAGACACTTTATTGTAAAGTGCTATAAATCTTCAAGAAGGATTATAAATACCTGGGGTCAAACTAAATGTGACTTGGAAAATCCATGACTAAGATTTCCTGCAGAGATCTAAATGGATGCAAATGGATCTAAATGGAAGCAGGGAAGGTCAGGGGAATACTAGAATTACAGCCTCTTCTGGCCTGCCCCTTTCTTCCTTTTCCAATTCAGGGAGTGGGAACAGGAGTACGTGGATGGGCATGAGCACTGCCTCACAATATGGATTTGCCTGACCTGCACAAGAACCACCACTAGTGTGGCTGCTGAGTGACTCACCTATAATGATATTATTTTTTAACATCCCTATAAGTAATCAAAACATTTCATTTTACAAAACACAGTAATAAGAAGAGCCTTTATAACCCTACAATCCAGAGTAACTATAGGAGCATGTAAGAGACATTAACGTCAAAGTAGTTACAGCACCACCTAGTGAAAACCTATGGGAAATTCATATTGCAATCCAGAGTAAATTGTTCTTATATCAGCACAAGGACTCCCCATAGTTACTCTGGATTGCACCCTAAAACTTTTTGGAATGGACACACAGTGTCTCACATATCTGATTATGATTCTTACACCAGCCTTTTAAGGTAGAACATTACAGGTCATGGTTCCTTTTTTTTAACCCGCTAGGATTCTTTCTGGATTCAAGCAGTATGGCAGAAGTCTGGTGGAGTCCAGTGCAAGGGTGAGAAGGGTTAGAACAGAAGGAGAAGAGGATTGATCAGACAGGAGGGGGCAGGATTGACAGCACACTTCCCAGGTCTGATCTACCTGCATGGATCTTGATCAGTGATACCTGATGCAGGTCAGAATTGAAGCTGGAGCTGACCCCAAGGCAAGGGGGCAAAAATTCCTTTATCCTAAGTAGCCCTCCAACAGCCAAAATCCCCCACAGGATGTAGCATAACCCACGTTGTTGCTGTTGTATTGCTGTGCAGGGATTTAGGTAGGATTGGGGTGTTAATTATCCAATAGTTTACTGTCTTAAAACAGTCTGCCAGATTATGGAACTCAAATTCCTTTTGTGCTTTTATCCTGTTCAGTCAGACCCTCGAAAAACTGCAGTCGATCTTTCAAAAAATCAATCTTTCCAAAAAGATTGACTACTACATCACGCTACATTGACTAAAAGATAGATTACTGCATCATACAGTTATTAATCTGACAAGCCTTGGAAACAAAGAAATTATATCCACAAACAAGCACCAGATCTGTGACATAGACAAAGTGGCCATATGCAACATGTCACCAGGACACATGGGATGTGTTCTCACAAGTAGCTTTGCTTACTGCATCATTGTGAGAGGAAACTGACAACAGGGAACTGGTTAGTGGTTAATCTTGCTCGTCAAAGAGTGTTCACCAACCCTTTCAGTAACCGCCTATGTAATAAGTATGGAATGCTGATGGATAAGTGAGGGTTCAAAAATAGATCTCTGTGTGCATCTGGGTCTGGGAGGCAGGTTAAGACTAAGGAATTTCAGGAACTTGAGACTGATGGTTTGAAGGAGCTGCAAGAGTCTATTCCTTTTTGAGAGTCTCCCTGAACTCTGACAAAATCAGGTGGGACAGTTCTGAAGAGCATCCCCTTTTGCGGGTTTTGTATTTATTGGATGATTAGTATGACAAGCTTATTCAGGATTTTTGTTATGACTCTTTTTAGAGTCAGAGTTTTAGAGTCAAGGTCATTGCACTGTCATGTCAGCAATGAATCCTAACAAACTGCCGCTGGTATGGATAAGTTCTGCACAGAGCCATACAAGCATGGGGTAGTGTGGGGAGAAGGTGTAATCGAATACGGGAGGGCTGATTGACATGAATTCAGACCAGGAGGGGGTTAGAATTGGTGGAGTAAGACGCCATACCCAAATCCTCTTCCCAGTCAGGAAGCTCTACCCAGCAATTTCTGGCAAGCAATTTTTCCATTTTTTAAATTGCTAGCAATTTCATGTTTCCTTACCTTACTTCAAGGTGACCTCCAGTCTGCTCTGTCCCATTATTGGATCCAGCATGGATGTGCCACCCCACCAAACCAGTGCTGGATAGGATTGGACTGTTAACAAGGACATATTAAGCTATGTCACCAGGGCTCAAGGTGACCAGATGTAATAACCAGAAAAGAAGACAAGCCCCCTCCCCCAAAATGTAGAACACACAAGAAAAATGTAGGACACAACAAAATAAAAGCTAAAACACTCATATGTATTGCGTTCATATGTTCACTTAAATACTATTTTACTTATTATTAAATTTAAAATTATTACATGTCATTTATTAATTACAAGGCTACATGCTGCCTGCTTAGAAATAAAATGACAATTCAGATTTTTTTCCAGGACACAAGGTTGAAAAAGAGGACATACCCTGGAAAAATAGGACATATGGTCACCCTGTTAGGGCTGGGCCCCTAGGCTGGTGCTTCGGGGACCCCTGGTTGGTCAGAAAGGAAGAAGTGTGCCAGCAAGCAGTTTGTGCCATGGGTCCAGCTGGTGCACTAGGTAGGCCTGAGTGACCTGGAAGGTTGTACTGTCTGCCTTCAGGAGTCGGCAGTTGAGTCCACAGGTGCAGCTTCCCCCCAGTGCCATGGTCCATACCCTTGCAGGTGCTTTACATCACTGTGGCTGGGATGGATTGTGAGTGACAGAACCTGGTTCTGGTCATGTACCCCAACACTGAGACACAGAAATGGGCACCCCATATTAGTCTGCTGTCTCAGGCAACTGCTCCAGTTGGCCATAGGATGAACCTGGTATATTCAATTCAACTTTATTACTATGCCAGAGCAGAATAAAAGCAGTATACAAGCTTACAAACACATATCAATCTAAAATATACATTGTAGGTATTAAAACGTTAAAGGTTAGAAAGCTACAACTAGATACTTCTGATATCTAGATAATCTAGATAATTCTGGACCTGGTATAAGACATTTTTCCTTCCAAAAACAATCCACTGATGCTGGGATTCTGCAGTTACTCACTGGGTATTGTGTATTCATTTTTAGTTAATCAGGAAGCGTTGCTAAGAGTCGTTATGATAGCCAGGTAGCTATTCTATACCTTAAAATGACTGTGACATCTGAAGCCACTGCAGTGGTTTTAGAACCAAAATTTGGATTTGCACCAAATCAAATAAAGTATCTTGTCCTGTTTATCATAAACAGAAAGCTCTGTGTTTACAAACTGTTGGTGTGTCAGCCAAAGTTCAGAAAAATCTTGAGGACTACAAAAACACAACAAAACACTGAACTGTCTTTAAGGGAGGTACCAGCAGGGTAATCTGAAATCTGCTTCTAATTCATGTGTGCAGGGTCTTGATTAAGGCTGCAATCCTAACCTGCAGTTAGGCTGCCCTAAACCCCACCACAAGTCCTGTGCTAAGATGCGGTTCTCACAAAAGTGCCATAAGACACTTATGTGCCACTTCTGGTGGGGGGTTAGGCCAGTGCACAGACATGCGCTGGCCTCCCTACATCACCATGTGAACAGGAAGACTGATGAGTTGTGCCAGCCTCGATTAGGATTGCACCCTAAGTGTTTATCACTTCTTGAATTGCATTTTCACTATGCAACTTGAGCTGATTGCATGTAAATTAAAAAATTTTCCATTCTAAGCAAAAGCTAGACAAACAGTAAAGACCGAGGGCATGATTTCATTCCATTTGCACCTGCTATTTTCTTATCAGTTCCAAATTAAAACACACAGTATGTAAGAACTGAAGCTGTTTTCCAAATAATTTCCTATCATAGTTCATGCTTCTTAGGGTGCAGTCCTGGCTTGCCCTTGGACTGGCACAGATCCCTTGGGCTGGCCTGGGAGTATTGCCAACATGCCATAAGACACATCTGCAACAATTTGGGAGAAGGCAGAGCCAGGGAACCAACGTGCCATCCAGATCTGGGAAGGCCCCATGCTGCCCAGACCCAGACTGAGGGTTTGGGGAGGATGGGGAGAAGCTGTGGTGGGATTCAAATAAATTAACAACAGGTTCTGTGTCCTAATAATTAAAATTAAATTTTTTTAATTAAAATTAAAATTTAATTAAAATTAAAAAAGGTTTTATGTCCATAGAACTACAGGCTCTATGTCCCATTCATAATCAGTTCTCAGAACCAGGCACTCATTAGCAAAGGGTTCTTTAGAACCTGTGAGAACTCCCTGAAGCCCACCGCTGGGGAGAAATGGGGGGTGTTCCAGGAATGGGGCAGGGTAGATGGCAGGTGTGGGTAGGATCCTAACCATTGTTGTTGGCCTGGGTTGACCTTACATGGACCACGTGGATTTGCAGGGGTGGGCAGATAGTTGGTGGGATCCAAACTCTTTCCCTGGCCTGGGTGACCCTATATGGATTACTGGATTAGCACCAGTAAGAACTTACTGGATTAGCACCAGTAAGCACCAGCTAATCTTACTGGATTAGCACCAGTAAGAACATAAAAGCATAAGAAGAGCCTCCACTGGATCAGGCCAAAGTCCCATCTAATCCACCTTCCTCATAGCGGCTCACCAGATGCCTCAAGGAGTATACAAGACAATAAGACACCAACTTCCAGGTGCCCTCCCCTGCATCTGGCATTGTGAGGTTGCCTACATCATTAATTATAGGGTGGCTGTAGTAGCTCAAGTGGTTAAGGTGTCGTACCTGTCAACTGGCAGGCTGGGGTTCCAAACACGGATACTACAAGACGGAGTGAGCTCCCATCCCTTGCCGAGCGCCTGCCAACCTAGCAGTTCAAAAGCATGGAAATGCAGTCAGATAAATAGGTACCACTTCAGTGGAAAGCTAACAGCATTCCATGTTAGTCATGCAGGCCAGATGACCATGGAGGCATCTTCGGACAACATTGGCTCTTTGGCTTAAGAGACAGGGATGAGCACCGCTCCCTAGTGTAACAACTAGTAGGGTAATCTGTGGGGAAACCTTTACCTTAACAATATTAAAAAGAATTTTACACACACACATCATGGCTTGTTTCTTTAAAATGAAAGAGATGATGAATTCTGAAGATGATGAATTTGGTAGCCAAATTTTCATCTGCATCGTGCCGTCCACAGCTTAGTTTTGCATTCCAAAAAACAAGTAGAAAGACCCTATGATTGAAGCCTTCCCATCTTCAGCTATTTTTATTTACTCTCAAAACTAATTTGAAAGGTAGTAATTAATTGCATATCCTTGGTACAAAAATCTTTATGATGTCTGAAATCAGCATTCTGGATCAGCAGATGAATCCTGATGCCAAAAGAGTCATGAATCCTGATGCCAAAAGAGTCAATCATCCTTTGATCAATAAGTCAAATGACATGGCAATTGTTCTGAAACATTTACTTAGGGAAATTATTGAGGATTTAAAATTTATTAATGCAAGTATGTCTTGAAGCTGATCCAGGATACCTAACTATGCTTTCATTCAAATTTCAGTCCTTCTGAAGGAGTTGTAATAGGACATGACCTGGAAAGATGGCTCACTACAAGACTTGGCACATTACAAGATTCTTTCTTGCTTTTGCTGAATCAGTGGAGTAATATGGCTCTGCTCCTGGAAGCTGCTTTGCAACAGTGTTTGAGCAACTCCATTTATTGGGTGGGAAAGACAAGCTATCAGTCATTTAAAAAAACAAATACATCTATAAATCCTTCCCAACTATATTTCTTAAAGCCCTTCTCAGCAGTTTCTTCTCGACTAAAGGGGAAATTTGGTTGCTGTCAGGGGCACAGTGAGAAAGTAAAGGCCAGGACTTGGGCAATGTAATGTTGCTGAGTCAGGTCTGGAAGAAGCATTTCATGATACATGGGTCATGATGCATATACCTAAATTTGTGGATAATTAGAGCAAAGGAGGCAGGCTGAGGATCATTTTTATTGAAATGTGAAATCTGTTTATAATGTCTTCAAAAAATAATGAGCAGGATGCAATTTATCAACTTATTCTATTTGGTTGAACAGAGATATCTAAACTGCGCAGGTGTTGTGTTAATGGAAATACTACTGGGGATTTAGAAAGCCTGCCTATGTAAACTGCCTTGGATTAAAATCAGAGGAGATATCCAATGACTAGAAAGGAATTATATATGTACTGGAGGTATTATTATGTACTATTTCACAGTCGCCAAGTGTTTGACTGGAACTGGCTCTATTGTGATTCGGTTCCTGTTTCGGAATTCGGAATCACAAAGGTATCATCTCAATATGTGTGAAGTTCCCATACATGCTGCTTTTTGTAACTGGGCAATTGTGATCTTCTGTAGGCCAGTTGTGATCTTCTGTAAGTTAGATGTTCCTGAAGGATTGATGGAATCACTCCAAGAGCACCTATTATTGTAAAACCTGAACCTTCCAAAAGTGACCAAGTCTGGAACTCTTTCTGAAGCCTTCTGAGACTGTGCATGTCCACCTGTGGCCCCTGTGGGCTTTGAATGCATTCTAGAGGCAAAAAAAAGTGACTTGGTCACTTTTTTGGAGAGTTGGAAAAACCCCAGTGCTCAATCCTTGTCATCTGCTTTTCAAAGTTAACATCTAGTTAGCGTTATCTCTGTATGTGTTTTATAAAACAAGGTGATGCCCGATTAAGCCAGTCACCTCTGTATCCGACCTGGAATTCTGGCTACAGTTTTAATTACCCATATCCCCTGGACTGTGAGTTCATTATAACAGACTGTTCCATAACATTAATGCCAACATCATACCAGTTGCTTTAGTGACCCTTAGCAAACAAGAGTTACAATTGGCAAACTGCTCCTCCAGAGAGAAGCAAGCAGTACACAACTTTGTCCTTTTTGCCCTATCATATTGGGATGACTTGTTTGTGCCAAGTATTGAGCTGCTGATATTCCACTCTTCTTCCCATCCCGTTTTCTTTAGAAAGGACATTGGGATAGGGCTTTGCCAATGTCTTTTTAAGATTCCATTTCCATCTTACAGATTGGTCCATTAAATATAGAACATACACTTGGCTTCAAAAGTGGGTCAAGGGGTACAACCTGTAAAATCTGTTGTATTCTTTGCATCTGTTTCTCGAACAAGCTATATTAGCTCATTAGAATTTTGCAGCCCACTGTAAACATCTTCTTATCTAAAATATTTGTTGTTGTGCCAAAAGTCTCTGTATAATATGGGGGAACATGTACAAAAATGTTCAGAGCGTAACATTTTGAACATAAAAGCATGGGAAAAACAATTTGTAAAAAGAATGTATAAACTTTTGCATTTTCTATCTCTATTTACGCCCTCCTCTCCCACTCTTAACACATAGGACATGCAAGTAAACTGATCTCAGATTCACTTAGCATAGCATTGGACTGAAACTAGAAAATACAAGTGTGCTGGTCTAAGACCGTAATAAAGGTTTATTATTATTATTATTAGAAAATACAAGAAAGGATGAGAGATTGGTAAGTCCATTTGTATTAACATGCAGTATATTTTTATTGTGAACAAATGAATGAATTCAGCCCACACGGATTTGCTCACTGCCAGTGAAACACGTTTTGCTCACAGTGACTGCTTTATGGCAGCCATAAAAAGCAGTCAGGTAGCATTTCCATAGCATGCTGCAGAAGTGCTTGTAGGAAGGTTGGAGTTTTTACACACCCACCAGATGATTGCCAGCAACTTGCCAAGGTAGGTAGGATAGTGAGAGTTGGGACTGGCACAGCGGGGGGATTCAAATAAATTAACAACAGGTTCTATGTCCTAATAACCTAAATTAACAACAGGTTCTATGTCCAATTAGTAACCAATTCTCAGAACCAGGCGTTCATTTGCAAAGGGTTCTGTGAGAACCCTGAAGACCACCACTGGATGGCTGGGGATGGAATGGAAGCAGGGGTGGGTGATCAGTAGCTGTGGGTGCAGAGGGGGGTAGAAAGAGATCTTGGGAAACTGATTGTGTTCTGGAAGGGACTAGATTCAGCAGTAGCTCCAGCAGTCTTAATGGGACAACTATTAATGTTCATGCAAGTCTTTGCTGATTCATGTCAGTGGATCAAGCCTAGGAAGGGGATGAGATATGGCATGTGCCACACCACTAAACCTGACCCTCCCAGGCATAATCTGCCCAATTCCCAGACCCCTCAGCACTGTACCACTGCCCTGTTCTACTCCCCTTGCCCTGTGCACAAGCCATGCTGACCGTCGCAAGTGATGATCAGAGCTCCTTGACAACTCTGATGAGTGTTTTTTATTGGGCAATAAGCTCAAAGACTCTCTCTCTCTCTCTCTCTCTCTCTCTCTCTCGCACACATGTGCACATCACATGCACGCACACTTTCAAAAAAAACATTTGATTTGTCACAAGTCTATGTATTTGCCACACACTATATCAATAATCACGTTCAGTTCATACAATGGAAAGAATCTATACTCCTGTTCCATGCTACAGCCAACTCATGATTGTCAAGGCCATGGATCAGTGGGTTACCATTTTCTTTCTCCTTCATTTGAGCCCCCTTCAGTGATAATAGCCATAGAATTATATCCCATCTGCGCATAAGGGTAGTTTTTTTTACAGCAGGGCTCCTTGCAGCTGTTGAACTGTAGTCCATGAAAGTTTATGCTAAAATACATAGACTTCAAGGTGCCACAGAATGCTTTATTATGTCTGCTGCAATTTGTAGACCAAAAGACCCTCTGGAAATATGTACTTGTATTTTAATGGCAGTATTCGTAGACTATTAATGATAATGCAGTTTCACTTTGCCGAGCCAAGTCAGTCCAATTTAATGGAATTTACTTGTGAATAGAGGTGTATTTGTTCAGAATGATAGATGTTCTTTTCTGTTCAGTGGCAAGTTTCCAAATGGGGGTGTTTCAGGAACTAATTTTGTAAGAGGTTTTCATAAAGTTTATTCTTTTAGTATTAAGGGTGTAAAAGCTGTTATCTCCCATTATGTGTATTTTATAAGCTGTACGTGTGTCCCAAAACTATTAACTGAACATTTTACAAAAGGGCAATCTTTGGAAAGCTAATGAATAACAAAAGAAGTTGATTTTTTCCCCTAAGAAAGTGCTTTTGTAAACACTTGGTTGTGCTTGAATATTTCCTTTGCTGCTTTTGTGATTGCCTTGAGTGATCTCTCAGAACCTGTTTTTCTCCTGAGTTTGACAGGTAGCTGTTGGCACTGGCCAGGTATGTTGTAATTATTCAGGTGGAGTGAGCCTTGAATTTATTTCCTCTGAGCTGGTTTGGGATTTCTTAATTTTTGTGGCCGAAAGTATACTTTTTACAGATAGTATACCTAAAAGACCAAAAGAAATCAAGTAACTGTTGGTCTACGGCTGCAAACCTAACGACACTTTCCTGGAAGTTAGACCCATTGAACCCAATGGGGCTTACTTTTGAGTAGACATGGTTAGGATTGTGCTCTACAAATCTGATGACTGTGTGAAGTCAAACTACAGATGCATTGTTGATATTGGGTAAAACCTGCTGTCAGTTCCGCCAGCTCTTTTGTTAAACGGATTCCTAATAATAGTCAACTGATGTTTCCTTAATTGAAGGTATCTAGGAGACTGTTCTGATTGGTAAAAAGCATTGGAGGTTGTAAGGTGACACATCCTTTCCCTCATTACTCACAGGAGTGGCAGATTTGAGTGAACAGAAACATAAAGAGCATAGGCTGAACAAAGACACAGAGAGAGGGTGGAGGAGGGAAGGCCCTTTGCCTCGCAGGGTTTATCTCAGGAATCTCACATGATCTGTTATTGATGTAGGTGTGCGTATATCCAGTTTGCCTCCACCTGTTGCTCAGCCTATATATTTGAAAATCAACTAAATTTTTCAAAGACTTAAAATAAGCCTCTACTAATCTCTTGTTCAAAGGCATGCAAGCCCTGACACAATCTATGAAACTTTTCAGTATTTAAGGAAGTGGGGACTGTGGAATACTAATCATTCTGCCTGGTTGCAACTCCCTGCACATTAATGGAACAATCCTGAAGAATTCGAAACATAGCACAGCACATGACAGTGGGAAGGGGGTGTAATATGTGAGGGAAGGGTGAAGAGGGGAGATGAGAGGATCAGATTCCGGGGGTTGGGCAGGACTGATAGAAGCTGAGCACATCAGTCCATGGGCCCTATCAGCTTACATGGGACAATATAGATTTGCACCTGCTACAGAGTTCCTCTTACTCTTGGGCAGTTGCACTCAAAAGGGGGTTTGGAACCCCCTTGGGAGGTTGGGGGGTCATGAAAGGGTGAGATCTACCATCTCGGAATCTGGCACTGGGCTTTACTGGAAGTAAGTTTTATTGAACAGAATGAGACATACTTCCAAGTAAGTCTGACATCACAGTGATGTTACATCCCGGTAAGTTTGACAGGGAGTCCTGGAGAGATTTTTAAATGCCCAAGTACCACTGCCCTAGGGAGACTTGTTACCTGGGCAATTCATATATATGATGCAGTGTGGGCCATGATGGCCCTGCTGCATTGGCAGGGGTGGAGGATGGCATCTAGGATTGGGCTGTGCAATTCCTAAGAGCACCATTAAACATTCTTTCAAGTAAATGTGCATGGGACTGGATTGTATAGCTGGTTGTTGGCTATAGCTGTTTGATGGTTTAGTTTGGAGCTTTTCTTTCACAATCACACAACAGCAGCAGAAATCAGAATACAGCAAAATAAAATGCTATACAATCAGGTACAGTTACTGAAACCATTTGGAAACTCAGGGTCTTTTGTGCTTAATTTATTTGTATTGGTTCAAAGCTTTTATATTTTGAGTGCTCACTTCAAATCACTTGGAGGCCCACTTCTGCATTTTATGAAATGAACAGAGCTGTGTCACATCACATGCAGAAAACCAGTTTTGTTACATTTTAACCTAGTGGAAGTTTTTCAGTCTACTTTTTCCACTTCATCTTTTTCCCTGCAACCTACAGGACCCCCTCTTCTGTCTATCTCCTGCTGCCTCTCTGCATCCTCAGTTCTGTTATTCCTCCCGCTTTTTTCACCACAAGTACAGTGGCGCCGCACATAAAGAACGCCTCATGTAAAGTATGTTTCACGTAACAAACAAAAATTTCTCTAGGATTCTGCCTCACGTAACAAACTGCTTCACGTAAAGAACACATTCGTTGGCAGTTGGGGCAGATGTGCTGGCCGGCAGCCTGTTTAAAAAGCATCAGGGCTGCCTTGCGCACCTGCCCATAGTGAAAGCAACACTTCCATGCTGTTTCTCCTGTGGCCGGGTGTCCGCTGGGCAGAGGGAGAGAATAGCAGTGGAGAAGAGGGAAGCAGCTCAGGGCTTCCCAGAAGGGAGCAGGGGAGAGACAGGCTCAGGATAGAGAGAAGGAGAAAGTGGGGAGACACTTTGAAGGTGTCTTGGATTGCAGCCTCCTAACCATGTCTACCCAGAAGTAAGCCCCATTGTGTTAAATGGGGCTTACTCCCAGGAAAGTGTCTTTAGGACTGCAGTCTAAGTAGACTTCATAAGATCATGCACATTTAATGCATGTTTTTAATTCAATCCCAGTGTTCTGTCATCATTTTTACATCCAGCTGATATTTTTATATGAATATTTTTGGGGTTGTGGAACCAATCGTCTGAGTTTCCATTATTTCCTATGGGAAAATCCACTTCACATAAGGAACGTTTCACATAACAAACATGCCTCCAGAACGAATTAAATTTGTTACGTAAGGCATCACTGTATATTGCTCTCTGTACCTTTGTATCAGTTACCACTTTTATTTTCTCTGCATTTCCATCTCACATATTTCTGCACTTTCTCAAACTTTAACCTTCTTTTTAGAATGAGAATCTGTCAGGACTTACCAGAAGTTTTGTGATGATTGGACATGGCATCATCAAGCAGGAAAATTTTTAGCAATCCTATGCCACAATCCTCCCCACACTTACCCAGGAGTAACCCCCAAATCCAGAGTAACTACAGGAGCACGTAAGA
This sequence comes from Cryptoblepharus egeriae, assembly GCA_030015325.1. NCBI lineage: Eukaryota > Metazoa > Chordata > Lepidosauria > Squamata > Scincidae > Cryptoblepharus > Cryptoblepharus egeriae. The sequence goes on along the minus strand of JAREYC010000007.1, from coordinate 52,224,735 downwards.
GACTTTACGTGCACCTGTAGTTACTGCACCACCTAGTGAAAACATATGGGAAATTCATATTGGAATCCAGAGTACAGTTCTCTGGATTTTGCTCTAAGTCTCATTTACTATCATTTTCAAAAGCATAGTAGCCTTTTGAAAGTACAGATCTGTAACGTTTCTTCAAATGCAGTCACAAACCATGGTAGCATTAAGTCAAATATTAATGGGAACACATCTGAAATTGGCTTGCAACGCATTTGAATTTTTGCCAAATAATCCCCAAACTTCCTGCTGAAAACCTTGTTATTGCTCGTTGTTATTGCTTTAAAATAAACATTAGAAGTCTATGCACTCCCTTTTCCAAAGCTACAACTGTTTCTTTGGGAAGGGATTGAGCAGAAACCACCAGGAAACAAAAATCCAGCCTTTCTCAATGATATATCCTCAATTTTACATCTCATTTTGGAGAGCAACTGATATTGAGATGTGCCCAAGGCAAGGCTTTCCCCACTCTACAGTTTGTCCCACATGCACTTTGAGACCTTGGGAAAGGTTGATGCAAAGGAAAAAATGAAGTTAAGTTGTTCTAAACAGCATTGTGTGGATACATTTTAATCCATTTATGATTTCTAACACGCAAGTAATAATGGTGTTAGCATCAAGCAAGAACAAAATACTTTGAATTACTTCTCTCAGATTTCCATGTAAGCAGACACTGGGAAATGTAAATAAAATAATAGGTGAGCCTGTTTTTTGTAAAATGATACAGCTACCTGGATTAATTTCTCAACTCAGAGAAAAACAATCCTCCTTTGTAACCTAAGATTTTAAGAGCAAAAATTACAAAAATATATTATCTAAGACTAAGAGCAAACAAGCATTGACACATAGGTATTTATATGTTGTTCTTATGTCCACTTCTTTGAGGAATCCACCGGCTGCTAATATAATACTCCTGTCCAAGTAAAACCTTGGATTCAGAGCATTTTGGATTGAGAGGGTTTTGCAAGACAAGCATACATTTTTAATAATTTTGTCTTGCAATACAAGTGATGTCTTGCAATACAAACAGAAAAACAGTCCCAGTTGGGATATGGACAGTTTTAGCACTCCACCAACACCTGCTCAGCCTTTCCTAAGATACTAGCGTAGGCATGTCTGAAGTAAGCCTATTACAGTCAGTGGGGCTCACTCCTATGTAAGAGGGGCAATGAAAGGAGCCTGAGAAACCTAGCCTTGCATATCTACTGTAAAGTCAGCCCTACTACAGTCAATGGGGTTCACTCCTGTGTAAGTGGGATTGCAGCCTGAGAGAACTGAGAGACCTAATTTGTTGTATTTTTCTTTATATTTTATATTTTCTTTATTATTTTGTATTAGATTACAGTATTGTAATCATTTTTATGCATATTTTTGGGTTGTGGAATGAATTGTCTGAGTTTCCATTATTCCTTATGGAAAATTTGCTTTGATATACTGTACAAGCATTTTGGATTATAGGCATTCTTCTGGAAGGAATTATGCTCGTAAACCAAAGTACCACTGTACATCATAGAATCATAGAGTTGGAAAGGAACCAGTGGATCATCTAGTCCAACCCCCTGCCTGTAGGAGGATGTAGTTTCATAACTTCTTTTGCTGTTTGTTGTAAGTTATGCAATCATATTATGTAGATATACAGTATTCTGCAATGAACATACTGCAGAAGTGTTCTGTTGTGGTGTTACTAATAAAAATCCCCAACTGTTGCTTGCATAGGTACAATATAACAGCAATCATCAAAAAACAGCAAAAACAAAACATCTTTTTCCATGAAATGGGTTGACCTTTGAAAATTAATTTGAACTAGCAAAATGTAGGAGTACAATACCCCCCATATGCCATCCCCTATTGTGCATCAACTCCCTATTGCAACCCCCCATGCGCATCACCCCGTGCACATCAACCCCCATGCACATCAATCCCCTGCGCTATATCCCCATGTGCAACATTCCTCCATGTGCATCATGCCCATGCACATTACCCCATGCCCATCACCCCCATGCGCACCAACCCCCATGTGCAACATTCCCCATGCACCTCAACCCCCCATATAACATTCCCACATGAGCACCATTCTCCCATGCACATCATCTCCCCATACAACATTCCCACATGAGTACCATTCCCCCATGCACATCATCCCCCCATACAACATTCCCACATAAGCACCATCCCCCGTGCACCATTTCCCCATGTGCACCATCCCCTTGCACACCATTCTCCCTGCGCACCATTCCCCCTTGTGCACCAGGCACCGGGAATCAAATTGGCTGAATGTTGATCATCAGTGTTCGGTGTTAAGTATAGGACACAAAAACATATCACACCCAGTGATGGGATTCAAATAAATTAACAACCGGTTCTATGCCCATCTGGCAGCCACCTTTAAATGGCTATTTTTAACTTTATATGTCCTATCTCTCGTTAACAACCGGTTCTATAGAGTAGGCGCGAACCTGCTGGAGCCCACCACTGATCACACCCCTTTTCACCCCCTAATGCTTAAATTTCTCAGCAACAGTTATTGGTAGTGCTCGCTTCACATAAGGAACACCCTCCTCAAATTCATACTTCCAGGTCCAGGGGTTGGGGCAGAGTCTTGACAGTCAGCAATTCTTTAATGTAAAGGGAGAAAAATGTGTTGTGCCCCTTTTCACCCCCTTCTGGTTGGAATTTCTGAAAACCGGTTCTCCATCATGGAAGTAACACTTTCCTCAAATTTCATGCTTCCAGGCCTAGTGGTTTTGGCTAGGCTTTGATGAATCAATCAGTCTGTCAGTGAGTGAATGAGTCAGTGAGTGACTTTTGAATTTTGAATATATAGATTACCCAGGGAAGACTGCGGAAACCTCTCTGTCTACTCTACCCCACAGTTCTTCTCTTTTTTGAGGAAGGCACAATGAGGTATCCACTACTTTTGTGTGGGCACTGTTTAGCCACACAGGGCTGCAGTACTCAGCCATTGAGTATTCTAAGGTAAGAGTTTACTCCTGGGAACTGGGGCGCTTCCTCCCCAGCTGGTGCCAGAAAGTTGGTGTAAAACTGTCTGATATGATAGATATGGTGAGCTGATGAAATCGGTCCCCATAATGTGCTTTTTCCATGCCCTGCCCCATGTGTCAGCATTGTTAGCATGCTGCTCCATGATTTATACATGTTAGTGGTGATGCCATAGCATAGTTGCTGGAGGGCTGACTGACAGGAGTGTATAATTCTGGGATTTTTGTTGCTCTTAATTAGTTAGAACTAGCAAAATGTACCTGCGTTGTGGGAGTCATGTCCCTTTTGTGCTGGCTGGTAATGTATCCAGATTAAGGTGATGGGTCCTAGTAATGTATCCAGATTAAGGTGATGGGTCCTAGTAATGTATCCAGACTAAGGTGATGGGTCCCAGTCCTATCCCAGGCCAGATAACATAGTGCCCGACATGGGGGAATGATGCGCATGGGAAGATGTATGCCTGGGGGTGTTGCGCATGAGAGGATGATGTCTGTTGCATCTTGTGTCTGGTGCATCTTGTGTGCTGGCAGGAAACCAGGAAAGTTGGGAGGGATCGATCAGTAAATTTTTACTTACCTCCTTGGCTATTGCCTGGCCCTTTATGTGACTCCTCAAAGGTATGCCAACTCTTTTGCTGGTGTAGCTTTGAGGAGGCTTGCTGTGGTATGCCCAAAGTTTTTGTATATGGTTGTCACTAGTGCTGCTGTGATTCACCTTGTCCTGCATCCCTATCCTATCCCCTGTAGAAAGGTTGCCACGATCGAGATTTTGCACTGGCATAGTGAATAGTATACTGGCATCCTAGGATAGGATTGCACTATTAATTTGAGTACAGGATTGCACCCTGTCACTGTGCATAAAAGTGTATTCAAGTGTTGATGAATTATCTTTTGCAAAATTTAACAATATTCTTTTGCTTTAAGTGATTACTGTTTTGTTTTGTTTAGTTTTTGCAGAACTGCATAAATGTTCCTAATTTTTAATTCAATTAAAAAAAAATACAGAACAAAAGATTGATAAACGGCAAAGAGAAAATAACCTATATATCTACTACTTACAAATCCAGTAGATATACAAAACACTACATACTTACATAAACTAACAAACAACATTTATACCACCGTTGCCAATGAAGTGCAAAATCCAGAGTAATTATGGGGAGTCCTTGCTCCGGTGTAAGAACAATTTACTCTGGATACCAATATGAATTTCCCATAGGTTTTCACTAGATGGTGCAGTAACTTCGGGTGCACATAAAGTCTCTAACGTGCTCCCGTAGTTACTCTGGATTTGGGGTATATCTATTTGCTACGTATTAAAAGTACAAATTAAAAGGAAAAATTGGGTTCTTTAAATCTGGACCGAAGAGCAGCAATATAATTTTAATACCACAACCCCCAGTGTTGATTACTGGATTGGCAAAGAGCACGCTCAGCTGGATACAGATAAAGTTAGTGTAGCAATGAGGAAGGGAACATGGACACAGCACAGTAAAAATGTGATGATTACTAAATTCTGACTAGTCTCGTCACTGCAAATGCCTGACCTGGATTTCACAACGACAGACATAAACAGAATTTTAAAATCCGCTTGCTAAATACAAAATTTTAAAACCATACTTATAATGCAATCCTTTGCATATTTACGGTATTTATGAGTCCCACTGTGTTAAGCCTGAGGCTGCAATCCTAAACACGGTGACCCGATTGACAGTCTGGGAGGCAGATAATGTGAGGGTGATCCTTCTGTCACCTGAACACCCACCAAGAACCGTCTGGAGAAATTAACCCTTCAGGGGCTGAAAAGGGGGCAATGTGTTTCTGTCCTGTACTTAACATGGGAGACTGAACAACATCCAGCAGATGCACTGGGAGGGAGTGTGCACAGGGTGTGATGGTGCGCATGGGGATATGTTGTACAAGGGTGTTGCATGGGGGACAGTGCGCATGGAGGTATTGGCACATGGGGGACGGTGTGCATGAGGGTGTTGTACGGGGGTATTGTGCATGGTGGGTGTTGCACATGGAGGGATAATGCACATGGGGGAATGATGCGCAAGGGGAGATGTATGCCTGGGGTTGTTGCACAGGGGGGGGATGATGTGCATGAGGGTGTTGTACATGGCAATGTACATGTGCATTGGGAGCAGTATACATGGGGAACGGTGCATGTGGGGGATGATGTGCATAGGGGGTGCTGCATATGGTGCGCATTGGGGGATGTTGGATGGGGGTATTGCACATGGACAGTGATGCGCATGGGGGATGTCTATGGGGGAGTTTTATCCCTGCAATGTGGGCATGTTCTTGCTGGTATATATAAACCTTGTCATGTCCTACATTTTCCTGGATTTCCATAATTTTGCCAGTGCCACTTTCCAGGCAGCCCCGGGTGGGCGTGGCCTTGCGTTTCCACGCCCCCAATTCCTATTGGCTGCGACGCGGAGAGAAGGCGGAGCATCACCCAAGCACCTTCTCCTTGGCAGTCACTGGAATGTGGGCGTGGCTATGTATTTCCACGCCCCCAATTCCTATTGGCTGAGATGCAGCGAGGGAGAGCAGCACAGAAGCGGTTCTTGGCCCTGGCGGCGATTGACTGAGTGGGTGTGGGCGTGGCCTCGTGTTTCCACGCCCCCTCGGGTTCCCATTGGCTGCGACGCGCAGAGTGGACAGGCGCTCCTCTTCCTCCGCCGGCGGGGTCCTAGCGCCGCGTTGTCTCCGTCGCAGCTGCGCTGACAGGAAAGGCGGGCCCGGACTGACGGAGCGGCGCTTCGCCTGGGCTGCTGCTGCGGCTTAAATAAGGCGGGTCGGGCGCTGCGGCTGCAGATCTGTGCGGTGGGGCTGTGGCTGGAGCGGCCTGGAGGTAAGGCTGGGCTTTTCCTCTCAGGCCGAGCCTTCCTTGAGGGAGCCCCTCGCACTCCGGGGCTCGGAAGGCCGGAGGGGAAGCGGGGAGGAGACCCGCCTCGGGGCATCGCGGCTCCCCTTCGCCACCGCCTCCCCTGCACAGGCCACGCAGCACAGCCCAGGCATGGTCTACTCGGGAGTAAGCCCATTGTAGTCTATGGGGTTTACTCTCAGGAAGGGTGGCTGGCTGGGTGTCTGGGATGGCAGCCTCCGGACACGATTCTCTGGTCTACTCAGGAGTAAGCCCCACTGCAGTCTCAGGAAACAGTGGACTGGGTGGCAGCCTTGGAGCCTAATCCCATGCTGGTCTACTCAGGAGTATGACCCATTATAGTCAGTGGGTCTTTCAGGCAAGTGGAGATAGGAAGGCAGCCTTCACTCAAATCCTTTGGTCTACTTGGGAGTAAGACCCGCTGCAGTCAGTGGGGTTTGCTCTAGGAAGGTATGGAGAGGACAGTAGCCTTAAAAGCCCAATTTCACGCTTGTCTACTCGGGAGTAAGACCCAATATAGTCAATGGCGCTTACTCTCAGGAAAGTGGATTGGATGGTAGCCTTACAGCCCAATCCTAAGCTTGTCTACTCAGAAGTAAGCCCCACTATAGTCAATGGGGTTTACTCCCAGAAAACTGTGGAGTGGATGTTAGCCTTAGAGCCCAATTCCAGGCTGGTCTACTCAGGAGTAAGCCCCTTTATAGTCCATTGGGTAGGTGTGGACAGGATGGCAGTGTTGGAGCCTAGTCCTATGCTGGTCTACTCAGAAGTAATCCCCACTACTGTATAGAGCTTGCCTATAAGCCTCCTTATAGTCAGTGGGTCTTAATCCTATAGTCAGTGGTGTTTACTGTCAGGAAGGTGCAGATGGGATGGTAGCCTTAGAGCCTAGTCCATGCTGGTCTACTCAGGAGTAAACCACACTGCCATATAGTCAATGGAACTTACTCTCAGGAAGGTGTGGATAGGATGACAGCTCCTACAGCCCAATCCCACTTCTCTGGGGTAAGTACTACTCTGAGTACTCTCAATCCCACTACTCTGGGGTCTACTCTGAGGTAAGCCCTGTAATAGTGAATGGGTCTTGCTTTCAGGCAAGTGGGGTTAGGAAGGCAGCCTTGATTTAATCCTCCTGTGGCTTCCTTGGGGAATGGATGCTGTAGCTGAGCTGCTGCAGGCGCTATCCGTGGCACCCCCTTCCAAAAGGATCTGTGGCTTTTTGTCCCCTCAGCACCTCCCTGTCTCTGATGCTGCTGGTGGATTTTAAGACAAAGAGTTGCTTTTTTAAAAAACACCAAAGCCATGTATCCTGCTCCATTCCAGGGTATTTCTTTCCTGGTCACTGGAAGTAGGTACAGGCCATTTTTTTTGCCACAGTTGGTATGGGTCTCTCTTGGTACGTTGGCCCTAAAATTGGATGGCCTGGTTTGATCCGTAAAAGAGGCAGAATCTAGATAGGGTTGCCATAATTATCTTCCACAAAATCGAGAGGACCCTCAGTCCCATTTGCCAGTATGTGAACGCAATCCCCCCAAATTGGGACTGTCCCTCTTTTTGGATTCATATGGCAACCCTAAATCCAGATTCAGCCCCCTCCTAACTAATGCTGCCTATAAGGGGGGGGGCCTAAGAGCTCTTTTTAGGATAGCTCTTCACATGCATGTCCTGGAAAACTGGGACTATCCCAGTTTTCCGGGTTTACGTCCACATACTGGCAAATTTGACACGGGATCCTATCCCAGTTTTGTGGAAGAGAATTATGGCAACCCTAACTGCACAGTGCTTGTTGTGTAGGATAGGGTATGTGTAGAATACTTTATTACGTATTTGGTGGAAGGACTCTGCTTACCATTTTGGCGGTAGGAATCTTTCTGCCGGGTGTTTTAGATACGTTTTAAGAGTTGTATTCAGTTGTCATTATTCATGTCATGCAACATGATTGCATGTTTTTGTGTATGTGTGCACAAGGTGGAGTTGCTCAGTAATTTTGCAGTACAGGTCCTGAATGGCGGGACAAATCACTGCACTTTCTGCATTCATGTCAAGCCATGAACTGGTCAGTGCTTGTTGAGTGGGAAAAAATTGTGATAATCTGCCTTTTCATATTCTTACTATCCGAAGGCAACCACATCACACTTACTGGTATCCCCCACTTTCTGACGGTTCATCTTCTAATGATCCACTCTTCAACACCTTTCTGTTATACACATAACTCATTCATTCAATGCATGTTCTGCTCTTTCAACCTCTCTCTGCTGTTCTAACAGCCAAAATTGCCCATCCCATATTGTTGCTCCTGGTCTAATCCCATCCTGAAGGAGTTAATGAGGATCCGTTTGCAGAAATCTTTGTGTGACTGCTTGCAGTTTGCAAGATAAAACAGGCATTTGCAATTTGCTAGCTAAAAAAGCATTGGCAGAAACATTTATATACTAAAAAAGTTTGGGTTCCACTTTCCAACCATTTTCATTTTTGGGCTGTGCTTTGGTCCCTAACCTGTCCAATAAGTGAGGGATACCTATATAAGCTTTTAGTCATTGTGTTAACTTTCAGTAAAGGCTTTTATAGTTGAAAAATATGCATATGGTGGATAGCTTGGACTACGTGTGCTACAAACTGAAGTTTTTGTAGTATCTTGGATCATGCAGGCCTCCGTCAGTCTTGGAAGACTATGGTATCGTGCTTGGCGCTGCATACCCTGCATGCGAAGCACGAAAGCCTGGGTTGGATTGTTATGGAGAATAGGCTGTTACCCAAGCAGCAAATCCCCCCTCTCCACACCACTGAATTAGTCCAATGGAAAGGCAGAGCCGATATGATTGGATCCAGCTGGTGTCGCAGAGCTGGGCTAAGGACAGGAGCTCACCCTGTCTTGTGGGGCCGAACTGGGTCTTGAACATGTTAACCTTCTGGTTAACATGCACAGTGTCTTAGCCACTTGCGCCATTTTGATGGAAATGATTCTGACAAATGCACTCATCACTCTAATGAATTTTACATTGACTAAGATTGAACGGTGTGTTTAGGAATTGCAGTGGAGTCCAAAGGTAATGGAACAAGGTATCTGAATCCAAATTCCTACTGCCCTTGCCCTTGGACAGGAATAGGGTGAAGTCCAAAGTAACACTGCCTGCAATAGTCCATCTAGAAAGTGACCTGAAAACAACTTGGCTTTCTATTGGTTTGTACATGTTGCATTTTAAGTACACGCTCAAATTTGTCCACAGTCAAACTGAAAATGGATTTATTGAAACAGACACTTATCTTCTTGATAGGGGTATACAAAAACGAAATGTATAATAATATAGTATATAATATAGTATAGCCTGATTGTAGGATGTATGACTGCAGGTGGGGAGTGACTCATGAATTCCTTGCATATCTATTGACACAATTTGCCCTGCATTTAGAAAGCCAGCATGTAATGGATAAGGCTAACTTTAGTGTATACACTGAAGAATGGTTAATCTACATGGATGTCACACATAGTCTGGTATATAGAAATGCTGCTTGGCTTTGTAGCTTAGACACAATTAAAGACTTTCACTCATTTTCCTTCCCAGAGTTATCTAACTTTTGACAGAGAATTAGAGCACAATCCTAACCATGTCTACTCAAAAGACCCATTATGTTCAATGGGTCTTACTCCCAGGAAAGTGTCTTCAGGATTGCAGCCTAAATGTATGATGTACTGAAATTCAATTTCAGATCCTGGCTTGAAAGAATGTTGTTTGCTGCTTCATTACATGGAACATTTGAAGCAATGTAGCAATGACTGATGATGCTATCTGATCAATCAGAGTAATCCTCTTAACAATATTATTAAGATATGCTTGGGAATTATTGCAGTATAACTCTTTGAAACCATGAATGGGAATGTTGGCTTGGATCAGTGGTGGGCTCTAGCAGGTTCACACCTACTCTATAGAACTGGTTGTTAATGAGAGACAGGACATATACAGTTTAAAAATAGCCATTTAAAAGTGGCTGCCAGATGGGCATAGAACCGGGTGTTAATTTCTTTGAATCCCATCACTGGCTTGGATCTAGGTTACAACAGTGTTGGAAACTGAGAATTTGCCCTTGAAGTGAGCATTAGAACATCTTCTCAAACTTTTTATTTCAAAAGCATAAGGAATGAAATGTGGAATACATCGAATCATAGAGTTGGAAGAGACCCAGTGGATCATCTACCCCATGCCTGAAGCAGGAAATCCTCTTCTTGTGGGGACCCAGGTCTTGAACCCAGCTGGTTAATAGGCAGAGTTTAACACTTGCGGCACAAGAGGAGGATGCTTTTGGGAAGAAAAATCTCTAGCTAAGATGTCCACTTGGTCATTAATTGCTTTTATAATTGTATGATGCATATGATGCTGAAGTAGGAAAAAGTCTTCTGGGACAGCCAAAGTCTCCTTTGTACCCAATTATACTGCATCTAACAAATGGATCATAGATATCTTTTTGCCTAAAGAATAGCATAACTGTTCTTATACTTATTATTGGCAAAGTGTAACAAATGGACTACAAAACCCAGATTTTTTTGTTTCAAGTATTCTCTGAGCCTCTTCTTGCTCACAGTAATTATTGGAAATGTACTGGAATGCAAAATCAACCTGTGGAATAGTCTTGCGGCTGTCTGTGTTGATTAGAGGTATGAGGATGTTTGGACAGAATGAAGTTTGGACAGCTCGGCAGCAGTATATATATCTGGAAGCTAATTGAAAGGGCCCTGCAAGAATACAGTTTAGATTAGTCTTGTAGTTGGTGTTCTTAAAAAGAAAAAGCAGGCCTCCTTCAGTCTTGAAAGACTATGGTATTGTGCTTCGCGCTGCATATGCTGCATGCGAAGCACGAAAGCCTGGGTTAGATTGTTATGGAGGATAGGCTGTTACCCAACCAGCAAATCCCCCCTCTCCACACCACTAAATTAGTCCAATGGAAAGGCAGAGCCAATACGATTGGATCCAGCTGGCGTTGCTGAGCTGGGCTAAGGACAGGAGCTCACCCTGTCTTGTGGGGCCGACTTGGGTCTCGAACCCTGGCCTGCTGGTTAAGGGGTTTTCTGTGGTGACTTCCACATCAGATGACTTGAGGTGGAATTGAGCCATTTTGTTGGCACTCACGTACTATAAAAATTAATTTAAAGAATTTTAACTTACTTTGCATCTTTTAGTGTAGCGCTGTTCCACATTTAATAAACGACAGTATGGATTTGCTTTTAGGCTTTATGTGCACTGGCAAGTAAAAAGGCTGTGATTTTCTTTTAGGCAATACTTCTTTATGCCCTTGGACTGAAACTTAACCCACCAGATTTGCCTGAACATGGCTTTTAAAGAATTGAATCTGCGACAAGCTACAGTAGCAAAAATGCTGCAGATTTCAACTGTGTCCTCCAATGATGGTTCTGTATTTATAAAAACTCCAGTGGTAGATCTATATTTTGAGCCTCGCAGTTCACCTCATGGGTAAGATCGCAGCTTATAGCCCCTTGGATCGACTTGACTTCTCTAACAGCTAAAAAAGCAGAGTCTTTAGCCTTTTAGGAACTCTCATTCAACAACTCATTGTGAGGTTTTTTCCTGTCAAACAGCCGAGCTAGAGAGAGAAGCTATTGGCTCAGAGGTTCTTGCGCTACAAGTGAAGAAGTTGACAGTTGCCCTCGAACGATGTCTGCCTATTGTCGGACAATAGGAGAACATTCTGCCCTCTGTAAATAGATCATTGTGCTTGGTGAGGGAGGAGGAGGAATGGCAGCGCTGGGCCAGCTTGGACGACTGCCACCTAGCTGAGTTCAGCTGGAAAGATCATGTCTTGGCTGATTCAGTATTTTACTTATACATGTGTAAAAAGGCTTTTTGCTGGCATTGAGCATAGTATTTTTCAAGTGAATGGGCATGGCAGAAGAAGCAAGGACAAACCTGAATGTGCTGATCCTTCAATGAAAACATTTTCTAAGTATGCTGATCTGTAAATTTCCTAAACATGGAGCTAAGATCTCCATGTCGGTGAGATGCTAGCTCTGTCTAGAATGCTAGCGCTGGGTTTGCCTGAAAAAAATATTGGAATTATGTACATTGCTGCATAATTTTTGCGGACACAGGGCTTTCTTTTCCCAAAGACCTCAGATGTGCAACTTGGTTGTAATCCTTTGCTTGTTACCGACAATGAATAAAATAGTTAAAGAAACAAAATGCAAGGCATAGTGAAATACATGCTTGGCTTGGGTTAATCTAAATGTCTCTAAATGGAAGCTGCTTATTATGAACTTGGAATTCAGGGTGCCATTTTTTAATACAGTTTTAAACTTTACTTCTTGTATACTAATCCTGGAGTGCTTGTTGCTTTAGATTGCAAAAGCACTTTACATGCTAGCTCATGCATGGAAAATTTCCAGACATGTTAAATGTTACGGGATCTAAGCGGTAGACTGGTCTTGGATGAAATAACTTTCACTTGTGCTTTCATACTTTCATCCTCCCTGCTGGTGTCAGTGGGCCATGCTTCCAAATGTGACACAACTTAAACAGGGTTCTGAGAGTAAAATGTTGCTCCCATCTCTACCTGGCTCAAACTAGGCTAATTCTGTGAATTTTCTCTTGCTGCATCAAAGTGGTCCTTAGTTACCTCATATTATCTAGCTTAGCCAGACCTCATCATATATGATAAATATAGTTACTCTACATAACTACATGTGCCAAATAGGCTAGCTGTAATGGCTATTCTCTAAGCAAAATCTCATCTTGCTCTGTTGCATGGTGTTGGGTTTTTTGCTGGCATACAGACAAGAGCTTTTAGTTCCAGACCACCTTCTGTAGGGTAAAAAAAAAGACAATTAAAGTTGCCAGAAAATGAAGCTGATCTTAAGGAGGAATGTCAAGGATATTCAGGAGATGGAGTCTGAAAGTGTTGGAACCTCAAAAGGTTATGGCTTGTAGGTTATGACAGTTCAGCTCAGAGGAGCCAAGACCCTTTCACCCAGATAATTAAGGAGCTGGGCAAAGGAGAAAATAAATATTGTCAGTTGCACTACTGTGCAGTGTAGCAATGAAAACTTAAATTTATGTAATGCTTTCTAATTGATCAAAGTTGAAAAGAAGCTTTGGCAAGCGACTGACAAGAGATTGCAGGGTGCATTCTAGGTACACATGGAGCAATATGGAGAAAAAGAAGCATTGGCAAGCGACTGCCAAGGGATTGCAGGGTGCATTCTAGGTGCACATGGAGCAATATGGAGAAAAAGAAGCATTGGCAAGCGACTGACGAGGGATTGCAGGGTGCATTCTAGGTGCACATGGAGCAATATGGAGAAAAAGAAGCATTGGCAAGCGACTGACGAGGGATTGCAGGGTGCATTCTAGGTGCACATGGAGCAATATGGAGAAAAAGAAGCTTTGGCAAGCGACTGACGAGGGATTGCAGGGTGCATTCTAGGTACACATGGAGCACTATGGAGAAAAAGAAGCGTTGGCAAGCGACTGACGAGGGATTGCAGGGTGCATTCTAGGTGCACATGGAGCAATATGGAGAAAAAGAAGCGTTGGCAAGCGACTGACGAGGGATTGCAGGGTGCATTCTAGGTGCACATGGAGCAATATGGAGATGGAGCAATGTGCACATGGAACTGATCGCACAATAAGAACTTCACTGACTCCTCTGTGAAAAGTAGCAATTTGCCATTCCACATTTGCCATTTCACAGCAGTTTGTGTGCTGACCATCTGAAAATGGTTGCCCTAATGAGAGACTTAAGTTGCAATCCTAACCTCCAGTTAGGCTGGCCTAAGCCCTAGTAGAAATCCTGTGCTGACAGTGTTGTGATACCAAAGTGCTTTTAAGACACTTTTTCCTCCGCTTATTCAGTGACATCACTAGAGTTGCTGTCACCTTCATTAACAACTGTGCAGATCACCTAATAAATCAGCAATCAACCCCACTCCTCAAAAAAAGATGCCGACCTGATAACACTCGCACCTTGCATAAGAGTTCCAGTATGAGTTCTGAAACATGGAAATGATTGCTGACTCCTGACACTTTATTGTTGCTTGCTGCTTCATAACATTTCATTGACTCTTGGAACAATTGGTCATATTGGTCAGTTTTAAGCTAAGGAAATCCACATTTTGATTCATAAGGTAGCGTTTTTTTCAGGTGTTTTGGCTATAACTTTTGATAGAATAGAGATTTCAACATGGTTAGTTTCATTTATTCTACATGGCATTCCACATCAAATGATATAGTATCACATTATTTGAAAACGCAGTACCAAGATTTTAACAATGTTGGCCAGCAGTGGGGTCACCACAGAGGGTGCCTGTTCTTCCCACCCTCCCCTGGTGATGCCACCAGCAAGTACATGATTCTGTTGTATGATTGCAAACAATAAAAAGCAGGCCTCTGTCAGTCTTGAAAGACTATGGTATCATGCTCTGTGCTGCATACGCTGCATACGAAGCACGAAAGTCTGGGTTGGATTGTTATGGAGGATAAGCTGTTACCCAAGCAGCAAATCCCCCCTCTTCACGCCACTGAATTAGTCCAATGGAAAGGCAGGGCCAATACGATTGGATCCAGCTGGTGTCGCAGAGCTGGGCTAAGGACAGGAGCTCACCCTGTCTTGTGGGGCTGACTCGGGTATCGAACCCTGGCCTGCTGGTTTAACAGGCACAGCGTCTTAACTGCTTGTGCCACCCACAGCCCTAAAGAAGTAAATGTGGGGGATCTTCAGATGCTTGTGAGCTTGTATCTACTTCTTGTGCTTTGCTGGGATTCTCTAAACACACAAAACTCCCAAGGTCATAATACAAGGCAGTGTCAAAATACCTATTGTAACCTCATATTGGGCACTGTAAGTGCTGCCCAATTGGGCACTGGGCTGTGGGTGGCGCAAGTAGTTTAGACTCTGTGCCTGTTAACCAGCAGGCCAGGGTTCGAGACCCGGGTCAGTCCCACAAGACAGGGTGAGCTCCTGTCCTTAGCCCAGCTCTGCGACGCCAGCTGGATCCAATCGTATTGGCTCTGCCTTTCCATTGGACTAATTCAGTGGCGTGGAGAGGGGGGATTTGCTGCTTGGGTAACAGCCTATCCTCCATAACAATCCAACCCAGGCTTTCATGCTTTGCATGCAGCGTATGCAGTGCAGAGCACAATACCATAGTCTTTCAAGACTGACGGAGGCCTGCTTTTTTTTAAGTGCTCCCTGATCGTTTAAAACTTTGAAAAAGAGCCTATTTTGCAGTGTCTGCTAGGCTCTAGGGCAGTGATTTTCAACCTTTATGCCATGGGAGTTTGGACTATTTATAAAATTAACATTTATTAATAGGACTATTGAGGAAGTGAACTACCCACCAGCAGCATAGTGTATCTTGTCAATTGTCCAAATATTAATGGTGTGTCTTGACAGTTTTCACACCTGGTTGGTGTGCCATGAGATGAAAAAGGTTGAAAATCATGTCTGTAGTGCCACAGTCCTGTTTACTGTGGTGTCATTGAAGTTTCCTGCTGTACATCTCCAGTATAAAGGGCAGAAGGGATGTGTCGGACATGATTCACATACCTTGGCTAGCATCCTGGCACATGCAACTGAATACTGCACTATATGTATATGCCAGGTAAAAGTATAAGGCAGCTTGGACTGCTTTCTTTGTAGCATCCAGAGCGCTGCATTGTCCGCTAAATTTTTCCTCTCCTTTAAATGTTCCACTAAATTTTTCCTCTCCTTTAAATGTTCCTTTGTGTATTTCAGCTTCTGTCCTATTGAGGTTATTGTCTTCTGGGATTATCTTGTCATGTGAGTCAACTATGTTACTGGTTAGGTATTTGTGGCGAGAAAATACATGCCGAATGTTCATACTTTTGAATGGAGGAACGTGCGTCCTAACCGTTTAGGTTGCAATGCTCAGACCTCGTCCCTGCCCCATTTGGGTTCTGAGCATTTTCTCTCACTTAAACTGTCTGCGTCTGTGACTTCCAAAGCTTCTGCAAACCAACTTCATGCTGAAGCTCTTTTTCTTTTTTGAAAAGGCTTTTTGTCAGCCTTCCCCTGGTGTCAGGAATGAGCTGGTGGACATTAATGAATGCCTCTGCCAGTTGTGAATTTCTGAGGCCAACATTGTTTCCTCACTCGCCATCCTCCACGCAGTGGGGTGACTCCAGACTCTGTTTCCATTGGCCGCCCTCCTCTCAAGGCTAAGTATGGACTATGACTGCTAGTTACCTTTGGCCCAGTGGGCAGGAACTAGAAGGGTAAGCACATGACTAGTGCCCTGAGGGACCTTGACTGTGGAGCAAAGCACCAGCTGAGCCGACCCAGCAGGATGTAGTCTATTACTCCTTTACCATGTTTATGTTAGAGAGATTTAAAAGGCTTCTGTGGGAGAGTAAGTGCTTGATATCTTTCTCAATTATGTTGTTGGCTTCATTGAATAGGCAGCAAGCTCTTGCCTCTCTTGATTTTGAAAAGCCCTGGTTTATCTGGGAAAAGTAAATGTAAGTTGGCTTCTTTTGGAAGAGAATGATTATATTTTGCATTGTAAATATACCATACCTGCTACTCTTATCACATGATTTCTACAGAAAGATATTTCCCAAAGGAACAGAACATTTTGCAATTTATTTTGCAGTTTAAGGCAATATATGATTGCACCTGCAGCAGTTATCTGATGCATATAGAAAGTTAACTGGAAATATCAGAAACTTAAGATAAAAGCTTTCCTTCTCCAAAACTTTCCTTGTTATACATTGATTTGACTCGGCTCGAATGGCAACTGCAAATCAGTTTTAAAAGCTGCTTTTCTACTGTTGCACATAGATAGTCATGCACGTTGTCATTCAGTTTTTCAGTTCCAAAATCAAACCCTTGCAGAAATTGAGTCAAAGCCTTTTTCAGTTAGGCACAATTGAGGAGCAAGAGATCTGGAAGTGGGTTTTTAAGCCCACTTTTCCATTGTTTTCCTTATACACTGATTTTTTTTAAATCCATGGGAGGTTTGGAACAGAACCTGGTGGATAACAAGGGTTACCTGTACTTTCATGAGACATGGGCCAGATATGTTCAACTTGGAATGGTGGTGGGGTATTTGAAGATGTGGAGGAGCTCTGAAAGAGAATAAAAAGATTCATTTTCTCTCTTTTTCTCTCTTTTTGCCAACAGACTGCCAGAAAAACAAGTGCAAAAGACCACAATGCAAGCACATGAATTGTTTAGGCATCTGCGGATGCCGGAACTTGGTGATGTCAGACAGTACGTGCGCACTCTTCCAACAAACACGCTGATGGGGTTTGGCGCTTTTGCTGCTCTCACAACGTACTGGTATGCCACAAGACCTAAAGCTCTGAAGCCACCATGTGACTTAGCCATGCAGTCTGTGGAGGCTGAGGTAAGTTGTCGTTTTGGTTTGTCTGTCTGCTGCTAAGACTAGTGTCTAGCTACCTGGCCGACAAAGGGATAGCATCTTAGGCCTTGTGAAAATGCTTCTGTAAGGCATTAATGCAATTTAAATGGCTTAAGATAATGCTTGATTCTGATGATAGTTAATATGGCACCCATAGACCATGCCAAACAAACTTGTTCCTGCTTTGAGTGCCGTGAGAGAAGATGCATCAAGTATCTTGCAGTGCAAGGTTGTAGTATAAAAAGGAAGCACTGCAAGTGGGGAGGGATAGTGAACAAGATGGGACACAGATGCCAAATATCTGAGGAAACTTGATTAAAAATTTCCCTAATCTTCTGAGAAATGCAGTACAAAACTAAGCGATTTGACTCTGAAGTAAATCCCACTCAGTTTTGTCTGGACTTGCTGCCCTCTAAGTATGCTGAAGAATGCAGCCTTAGTTTTACCCAAATTCTCCAAACCTTATCTGCAGCAATGAGTTGAGGAATTCTGTTGAAGAAGAAGAAATTGATTTAAATAGTAGCTGAGATGGCAAATGCCCTTTCAGATTAACTTATCTTCAGAGGTCCTTGCACCGCTACCTACCTTCCCTGAAAGGCTGGTGCTGGCTTAGGGAAGTCTAAACCAGTGGTATTCAAGCATTTCAGCCCAGGCCCCTCTTTCAAACTTAAACAGTCCAGGGGCCCTCTGTCAAACTTGCCAGGATGCTCCTCCATGTCTACTTGGAAAAAAGTCCCATTACGTTCAATTAGACTTACCATAATCCCAGGAAAGTCCACTCCCAAATTCAAGATGATTATCCCACTCTCTTGGGATTCCCTTGACCCGAGGATGTACCCACCAAGGGGGTCCTGACACCCACTTTGAATACCATTGGTCTAAACCCCTCTTTTGTTACAGTAGTGCTGTGATAATGTTGCCATCCCCCACCCTGCCCCTTAAGGGGGAAGAGAAGGGCTGGTGCATCAGTCTCCAACTTTGGAAATCTCTGACTTAATCACACAATTATATGTTTTTGGAGTCTGAATCTGATGCAGAGCCCTTGGCCATACTTTAAAAATACTCTGGTTAGAGGGCTCTAGTGTGTAACTTGTTGCATGCAACAGCTTGTGTTATGTGAATGAAACTGTATTTTTCCCATTTTCACCAAGTGACTGGCAATACCTGTTGATCTAATATGGCCTGAGCTTAAAGAGATTCACTATAGATTCACAGTGCATTACTATTGCTCTGATCTTGTACCTACTAATTAGTCTGTCTTACTTACAATATTGTCTCCTCATGGGTAGCAACTTCATTTATATCATATGTAATCATATGGGGCAAGTGAAGTAACAGGGGACATGTGAAGTAATAGCTGAAACCAGCTTGATCTCTTGCCTTGAGAGTTATATAGGATGATGCCTCCTTGTCCAAAGGTGTGTTAGCTGACAGCAGTTCCCCTTTTCCCTGACCCTTAAATGCAAGAAGGAAACTGACCAGCAGAAGGAAGTGAAGAGTGGCATGCCAAAAGGCTGCTTATGCTCCTGTCAACCACTTTCCTCTAGACTTGCTTCTTATGTTCCCTCTTTGAATTTGGGGAGGGGGAGAAGCAGTTGGGGAGCAGCTATGGATATTGCTCATTTGAATCCCCAGATATTGGCTATCGAGAGTAAAGCCATGGTCAGTCAGCCAGCTTATATCAGAATTACAAATTCAAGATGTAATTTTTATGGATAAACAAGGATTTTTGAAATCACATTCCTTATTGTTTTAGAGCTAGAAAATGGAGTTTCTTTTAGTGTGGCTGTTGCAGGGAGTGGAAACTGGTTTGAATTTAAGACATGGGAAACTGATTTTGATTATTCCAGTGCCAATTCTAATGTTCTAGATCAGGGGTCTCCAAACCCAGACCCTGGGGCTATTGTGGCCCTTTGCAAGCTTCAGTGTGGCCCTTGGCAAGACCCCTCTATCCAGTCCCTGGGAAAGCCTTGTAATGTTGCTAATACAATCTTATATGTAAATCTGTGCAAATTTTGACATGTAAATAATTTTTCTGTTTCCCAACACAGTGTCAGAGAAATGAAGTGGCCCTCCTGCCAAAATGCTTGGAGATCTCTGCTCTAGATAATCACAAGTCTTGAGCCAACTAACTTGTTCATAAGTTTGCATGCAACACAGTTCATGTTATGCAAGAAGTACCCTTGCAACAAAAAAATCTGTCTGTCTTGTGCTTCTGCTGATGACATACATATTTTCAGGAGAAGGGAGAAATAACTGGATAATTCCTCCAAGTTTAAGGGTATTTTAGAACAGCATTTCCCTAACCCTTTGGAACTGAGATCCACTTTTTAAAACTATAGTAAATCATAACTTGCTTGATAAAGCAAGAGATCTAGAAAAATTTTTGTGCATTACTGGTAATAAGTGATTGATAAATAATTGGGGTCCTATTTTCCTAAGGCTGGTAGAGACTTTACAGATAATATGGGTGTAGACATTTGGAATATTCTCCATAGAAACTGAGTTCAGTGACTGTTCCTCCAAACTTTTACAGTCATTTATATAACCAGAAAGCTGAACTGGAGAGCAATATGTGCAGTTATACTTCCAGGTCTACTTGAGAAAGTAGGAAAATATGATATTTTAATTTGGGGCTATGAAGATTACCTCATACTCAAATTAGTATTGTGGCTAACAATTACTTGCAAAGTACTTGCAAAGTTTACTTTGTTTCAAAAGCTTTCTTCAGCCCACCAAAAATATGATTGCTACCCACAGTTGGATTCTGATCCACTGTTTGCAAAACACTGCTTTAGACTGCATTCTTATCTGCACTTCTCTGGGCGTAAGCACCATTGACTATAATGGAACTTGTGAGTAGATACAGGTAAGATTGTTGGGAGTTGGGCACGTAGCTGGAAGGAGTGCCACCCTGGATCACACCTTCCAGGAAATAAATTCTCTCTGCCCTCCAAACATGACCAGAGCTATGTTCTGGTCATGTGCAGTGGATATTCAGAAGGCCTGGACCAATTTGAGTGAGCGTAACAGGAGTCTAGTGGTCTTGGCGCATCATTACCTGGGATCCTGTGAACGCTTCTCAGCTACACAAATGCATGGAGTCAACAACTCTGGCTCGTGGGACTGACTCATGGGAGAATCCTTCTGCATGAAGCACGTTCTCAGCCATTAGTAATAGGCCCTTCCAATTTCATTTAATGAACAGGTGCTTGGCTAGCCTTCATATGTAGGAGGTATTCTTTGTATGTGCTATGTGCTGTAAATTTTTCATCTGCTGTCACTGCATAGCATATTGCTTTGGAGGATACAAAGCCAATTTATTAATCTTCACCATAAATTGGAATTTGCTTTTAAAAAATCTCACAGCATAATCCTAACCCCTGGCACAAGTCCCGTGCTGGCCTGGGAGTGTTGCAAAAGTGCCCTAAGGCACTTCTTTGCTTCCACTCCTGGAGATGTGTGATGGCCTCCCCACACCTGTGTAGGAACAGGGAGGTAGGTGAGTTGTGCTGACCTAAATTGATTAGGATTGCACCCTCAAAGTACAAATTATCAACATAATAAACTGTCAACATAATGTAAAATGTTGTGTCAGTCTTTCAGGATGAACAGACTGATGGTGGAGAAGATAGGTAGTCTTGGAAGCAATCATTCCATTTTTCAGTCCCAGAATTAAACCCTTGGAATTATTGCACCTAATTCTAAAACAGTAGAAAGCATTTTTAAAACTGTGGCTTGCAGTGGCTATTTGTGTTGAGTCAAATCTGTGTATAAAAAAATCCACATATAACAAGGTTGGACCTGTACAGCAATTACAAGCCAGCATGGTGCAGGAAATTCTGAATAATCAAAATTCCAGTGTTCAGTGGGGATAAGAGAACCTGAAACTGCTAAGCATTCTCTTCTGTAGCAACTATGAGTACAGGGGACCTGTTTCCTTTTTATTTGGTGAAGGAAAAGTAAGCAACATTTTCTGTACATCCCAGAATGATAGACCCCAGCCACTCCTGCACATAAAGATTGTGTTCAATTGCCCTGCTAAAAATCCTAGAGCAGCTAATTCCTACCGCAGTTGTAATGCTGAGAGTTAGTAACTGTTGATAAATGCTCTGAACTTACCGGTAATAACTCTTGGTTGCCAGTCTTTAGCTGAAATGAGCAGCTGGCAATATTGAATGTTTCTGGCTTATGTGCTGTTCTTGTGACATAAGCACAAAAACAGTGTTCCAGCTAAAAGCCCCAACAATGATCACTGGCGGGCTTTCCTGACATCGGTATACATCCAAGTATTCTTTCTCACCAGGGAAGTATGTATTAGATCATAAGTGTCCACACTTTTTGGCAGGAGGGCACATTATCTCTTTGACACTGTGTTGCGGGCCAGGAAAAAAGAACTTGCATACAATATGCTTACATGAATGAATATATTGGTGACAGAACTTCAATGAATGGATAGATTCAAATAAGTTCATAACACACACACACACACACACACACACACACACACACACAGGGTGATCTTCAAGCCAGTTCATGAACACCCTAGGGTGGGAACTGCAGCAGCTACTGCTGTTTTAATGAGGAGAAAACAGCCAATGTGGTGAGCCATCAAGCTCCTACATGCAGGGAGGAGAGGGATCAATCTGCTGACCTGGGTTTTTTCTTAAAAAGGAAGCAAAGCAGTCTTTCCTGCTTTTTAAAAAGGCTGACCTAAGCTGAGCTGCTTGCCCACCCTGGACTGGACTATTGCACATTGTCTGGAGGGCAGGAGATCTGGTCTATAGGGTTGAGCTGCTGGCATGCTCAAAGCTCGTCTGTTCACGATCACTGGAAGACTCAGTGGGGGCAACCTTGACAAAGCTGAGTGGAGATTTTTTGGGCGCCAGCCAGAAGGCGTCTACTTTGAAACCTTGTCTATGTGGGAAGACCCCACCCCCAGAAGCAGATCAGTAGTGGTGGCAGCACACTTGACTTTAAGCCAGAGAAAGTCCAGGAGGACTTTCAGAGAAAGTCCAGGAGGAAGGAGGCTCTTGCGCAGCAGCTGTTTCTGCTCCTGCAGAGAACTCTGTGCCCTCACTGCAACCTCACAGGCCAGCCCTGGCCAGCCCTGACTCTCCTGCAGTGTTGGAGCATCTCCATCCATCCAGGGTCTCCCGCCTGTGTGTGTGTGTGTGTGAGAGAGAGAGTGTGTGATTTCTTGGGAGCAAGTCCCATTGGCTATCAAGGGACTGGCTTCTGAGGAGAAAGGCAGAGGATTGGGATCTGAGACTCCTATCCCATCCACACTTTCCTGGGAGTAAGTCCCATTGGCTATTAGCCTATATTGGTAATAGCCTGCTGCTTCTGAGGGGGATCCACAGCCCCTGGCCCCTGCAGAGTTCTCTGTGCCCTCCCTGCAACCTCACAGGCCAGCCCCTGCCAGCCCCAACTCTCCTGGAGATCGCAGGATCTCAGGCCATCCAGGGTCTCCTGCCTGCAAGGATTGTATAGGAGTATCATGCATAGGATTAGGATTTGAGGCTGCTTTCCCATCTTATCCCTTTGAGGCTGCTTTCCCACACTTATCTGGGAGTAAGTCTTCTGAGTAGCATGCATAGAATTAGGATTTGAGGCTGCTTTCCCATCCACACTTTCCTGGGAGTAAGCCCACTGACTATCATCATTGGCATCCTTCAGTCTCAAAAGACTGTGGTATCGTGCTCTGATTGGATGTCCTGAAACACTATAATGGGACTTATTTCTGAGGAGACTGGCAGAGGCTTGGATCTCTCCCTCCAGACCTGTTCCTCCAGTCTTGTCTAGTTTTTAAAGAGTAAACCCACTGACTATACTGGGACAACCCTTTGGTGCAAGGGGACCATATGTCATAACTGAAAAAGAAGACAAGGTCCTTTTGTAGGATATAACGAAATAAAAGCTAAAAACCACTCATATTTACATTTAATGTATAGTCATGTGGTTAATTTGATTTTAAACATGTATAAATTTAAAACTATTACATATATTTTATTACATCTAATTGATTAGTTTAAGAAGGCTACATGCTGCCTGCTCACAAGGAAAAGGAGGGCAATTAAGTTTTTCCAGGACACAAGGCTGAAAAAGCAGACATGTCCTGGAAAAAGCATATAGTTACCCAGTAGTTTCCTGGGAGTAAGCCCCATTGACAATAAGGGACACTTCTGAGTAGACATGCAAAAAATTAGATTGCGGCCCTCAGGAGACACCATTAATGTGTATTTGGCCCTCTGTATGAAATGAGTTTGGCACCCCTGATGTAGACCACCTTAAGTAAAGCCAAAGGAACAATCCAAGGCCAGAAGGCCTGTT
Source organism: Cryptoblepharus egeriae (assembly GCA_030015325.1). Lineage (NCBI taxonomy): Eukaryota > Metazoa > Chordata > Lepidosauria > Squamata > Scincidae > Cryptoblepharus > Cryptoblepharus egeriae. Next base: position 52,201,094 of record JAREYC010000007.1, on the reverse strand, counting down.
ATTATTGATCCACACTTTTAAGGAAAGGTATAACTAAATGCAGTGTGACACTCCTGCATAATACATGAAGCCTTCTTAAGTGAACTGCCAGCCACTTCTTTCTTCCTAATGTGGCTTTCAAAAGTTCCTTATGAATGGTGTTGTGTGCTGAAGAATATGAAATGGTTTTTTCATGAGGAAAACAGCAGTGACAGTAAGAACACCCTTTAGACCAGAAAGGAGATACTGGATAGTAGTGTCTATACTCTCTCTCTCTCTCATTTACAATCTAACTCAGAGCTCTAGTCTGTGAAGGTTCCATTTCACATGACGTGACAATATAAAAGCTAACAATACTTTATAAATACTGCTTTCATGTGCTACCTGGCATGTCCTCTTTTTTAGCCTTGTGTCCTGGAAAAATCTTCATTGTTCTTTTCCTTGCAGCATGTAGCCTTCTCTTTCCTGGAAGTAAGCCCACTGACTATAATGGGGCTTATATCTGATGATACTGGCAGGGGTTTGGATCTGTTCCTCCAGAACCCCGCTGGACCTCCCCACCTCCAAAAGAAGCCCCCCACCCTTTCCTGCCTGACCCTGGACACCATTCCCCACTTACCCACCTGCCTGGATCCCTCCTTACTCACCTGACTCCCTCCCCACACACTTACCTGACTCCCTTCCCACACACTTCCCTCCTTCCCTCCCCACTCACTCACCTGCCTGCCTACCTGGATTCCCCCACTTCTCAAAAGAAGCCCACTTCCCCCAAACCTACCTACCTGTCTGGACCATTTGCAATGAGATTTGTGCAAAATTTTGGTGTGTAGTTATGGGCAAGGAGATTTGTGCAAAAGACATTGTCAGTTCCGTCCCCCCAAGCTGTAGCCACATAAAGAATGAGAGTGGGAAAAAGAAGGAGCCCCCACTCTCTGGGTCTGGGTGTGTTTTGGCTGTGTGTGTGTGTTGTTTGTGAGTGCACTTGTGTATGTGTGTGAAGGTATTTGTGTGAAAGCATGTGTGTTAAGGGTTTGTGTATGAGTGCATGTGTGTACCAGTATAAACATGTACTGTTATATGAAGGTATGTGTGCATTTTAATCCATGTGTGTGAAGGTGTGTGTTGTGTGTATTGAGAATGCATGTGTGGAAAGGAGGTGTGTGTGGGGGGGGGGCCTTGTGGAACACATTACTGGGGTCACATTACTGATAGTTTACTGACTTTACATGATTGAAATATTACTCTGCTATATTTTATTAAATATATTAGGACACCAGAATATTTTTTCCTGTTTTCCTCCTTTAAAACTAGGTGTGCCCTATATGCAGGAGCAACCTATGCGCCCCGAAATATGGTAGATCATGTATTTATGGCCTCTACTGGCCCTTTCCTTATTCCTTCTTTTGGCGCAGTTCTTGGTTGATAACTTATCAGAATTCTGTAATAGTTTAGGTATGATGAACTATCTCACTTGGAAAGGGATGTCCAAGAAGGTTTTGGAGAAGTAAATATAGAATTTAATTTTCTTTGACACAGGGTGACGAAGGTGCCCGAAGATCATCATTACTTGATAACGATGAGCCAATAGAATTCTACTATGATGATGTGAGAACAGTCTATGATGTCTTTCAAAGGGGAATGCATGTGTCAAGTGAGTATTGAGTTTTTGGCAAAGGCAAGTAGAGAAGATTCTGCTTGTTTAAAGAGGAGAATGTTTCTGGCTTTCAATAAGGCAAGTTGTAAAAAGCAGTGGTCTGGACAAAATCTGTTTCATGCAGACAGGTGCCTTTCTCTAGATATCCATCTATCCATCCATCCATCTATCCATCCATCCATCCATACATACATACATACACACAGACACAGATGTACACACACAGAGAGAGAGTTTTTCACCCAGTGTGGACACTGAAGCAGGCCTCCGTCAATATTGAAAGGCTATAGTATCGTGCTCTGCGCTGCATATGTTGCATGCAAAGCATGAAAGCCTGGGTTGGATTGTTATGGAGGATAGGCTGTTACCCAAGCAGCAAATCCCCCCTCTCCACGCCACTGAATTAGTCCAATGGAAAGGCAGAGCCAATACGATTGGATCCAGCTGGCGTCGCAGAGCTGGGCTAAGGGACAGGAGCTCACCCTGTCTTGTGGGGCCAACCCGGGTCTCGAACCCTGGCCTGCTGGTTAACAGGCACAGCGTCCTAACCACTTGCGCCACCCACAGCCCAACTGGATACTGAAGACTGCTTACAAAAATATATTAACCCTACACACAGTTTTAAAAGCAGGTTGAAATCCAGCAGCATTGACAATAAAAACACTGCAAAATCCTTCAAAAAGCACAAACAGCAGGAAAGTTGCCAAACCAAACTCACATGAAAGTCACATGGAGGAAATTTTAAGCCTTTGTAGAAAGCAAACCAGAAAGGACAACCAAGTTGACTAAGCATTTAGAATTTGAGGGGTGAGGTTGAGGTGATTTTATAGTCCACATATCTGTAATTTGTTGTGTGGGAGTTGTCAGAACCCCACACAACACAAAAGAACCACTCATCTAGAATGATAGAATGGACTACCCTCTCTCCAATAATGTTTGTTAAAATATATTTGACCCTTTAAATTGTTTTTCATCATAGATAATGGTCCCTGCTTGGGTGTAAGAAAACCACATGAGCCATATGAATGGATCTCTTATAAAGAAGTAAGTTTGCACAACTTCAAGTATGATGTAATTGATGTGTTGGTGGTTCTTGTACCTCTATCTTTAACTGCGAGAAATGTTACTAGCAGTGAGAGCTTCAGTAAATAGAGTTACTGAGTTTGCAGCTGAAAAACTTTGGTGTTTTCAGAGGGCCAAACTTCACGATTGGCTTGCTATGTAAGTTTCACTAGTGTTTAGACTCTTCGTGCTTGCACAACTCTCCTAATTTCTCAGATTCTCACCTGCAGGAGGATCTTGAAATGTCAGAGAATCGTGTCCAAGACAACTCAGCTTGGCTGTTACAATAAATATGTCTAGTAGTTAAAAATATTGACCTTTGGAAGACACTTCTCTGGATGGGATTCTAATAGAACACATGGATGCTAAATTTTTTATTAGATGAGCGGATTAACTGCATAGTTTCTATTTTCTCTCTCCATGAGCAAAAAGTTTAATAGCTGAAAAGCAGAAGAGGGTATTAAAATGTAAACATAACAAAGAGCTGTGTGTGAAAAAAGGGGATAGAATTGTGCCCTAACCAGATAGTGTAAAGTTTGTGTCGAATGACTGTACTTTGACTTTTAGAACTGATTTTCAAAGTTTGTATAGATGTCTTGCTTCATTCTCTGCACTAGCAAAGTCTCTTGTGTGAGCAGCTGTTTTGAATGTCTATGGGAGATAAAAGAATACGAATTTTAGAATAAATACATTACAAAGCATATAAAGCAAAACTTCGCCACTGACTTGATTCAGCTGTACATGCATAATAAATGATTTTAATGAATTCATTAGGCTTTTATAACCAGGATTGCAAATCTAATCAACTTGAGCATTGGCCAATACGTCTGTCATTGTGAAATGTGTTTTATTCATAAAGTAGTTTCAGAGCATTGCTGAATTAGATAAAATGGAATCCAGAATTGCATTTTTGTTTGTAAAGAAGTAGGAGGAATACAGAGTTTATTTTGACATGTTGGGGTTTTTTTTTCCCACTACAGGCTGCAGACAGAGCGGAATGTGTAGGTTCAGCACTTCTCCACAAAGGCTTCAAACCATCTCCTGACCAGTACATAGGAATCTTCTCACAGAACAGGCCTGAGGTAACTGAGGACCAATGGATATCCAGTTTTGTACCCAAGTAACATTTTTCCCTTGGAATATCTTGCATTAGTCCCATGAAGTGTGTACCTATCCCAGATTTGGCTTGGTTACTGATTCTTGGGTCTGGTACCTTTCCCTACAATTATGTGGTTTCACATAATCTATAAATATAAAACTGAAAAGTCACTGACTGATTGACTCATTCATTCACTCACTGATCAACGGCCAGCGAAAACCGCTGGGCCTAGAAGTGTGAAATTTGGGGCAGGTGTTCCTTCCACGATGGAGGCACCGACTAAGAACTGGTTTTTGGAAATTCCAACCAAAAGGGGGTGAAAAGGGGCGCAACTCATTTTCCTCCCTTTACTTTACACTGAAGAATCCCTGACTGAGGGGTGCTCTGCCCTACTCCTGGACCTAGAAGCATAAAATTTGGGGAGGGTGTTCATTCTGTGACATCAACACCCACCAAAAACTTATGTTGAGAAATTAAACCCTTAAGGAGGTGAAAAGGGGTGCAACATGTTTTTGTCCTATACTTAACAATGAAGACTTACTGATCAACATCCACCCAGTTTGGTGCCCAGTGCCTATTGCACTGGGGGAGGGTGCATATGGGAAGGTTGGTGTGCATGGGGAGTTTTGCCCATGGTAGGGTGAAGCACATGGGATGATCTTGGTGCGCATGGGATGATGTTGGTGACCATGGAGGATTGATACGCATGGGGGATGGTGTATGGGGGGTTTATTTTATTCCTGTCATGTGGGTACATTTAGCTAGTTGCTTAATAAATTGCAGACTATGCCAGCTGTGCTGTATTGGAAGGGGGAGTTGAGACTGTTTATGGTTAAAAGTTGGATTGCATATGCAAGGCTATGGCACTTAAGGCAGCAATATTATCACAATATCATAACATCACTTTGGTTTCTCCAAATCTTCTTGGGTCAGAAAGCAGCTGGGGGTTGTTGGAACTCACATCAACAGCTGGGGTAAAATTGCCCCAGCTGCCACGATGAGTGGCTGGTAATAGGCTCTCTGCCACTTTTCTAACTCAGAAAGTAACTAGAGTGCAGGTGCCTTCTTTGTAGCAACTGAGTAAAAAATTCCCAAGTCGGAAAGGCTCATGTGCTCCAATTGCTTCCTGAATCAGAAGCAACTGGAGTGCATGGTCATTAAGTGCAAAGATGCAGCTGATCACTTGCGGGTGCTACTGCAGTTGTACTCTAGACCCTTTGCTTGCATTGCATTCACTTTAGGGAAACTGCAACTCTCTTTGGCAGCCAGAAAATTCTCCAGCAGCAATTCTTTGCCCCATTCATGCTTCAAACTTAAGACAGGATAAACAATATTCTGGAGTGATGGCAAGCCTGTTTGGTATTAACCCTATAATATTAAACACAGTCGTCTGAGCTACAGCTAGCACAGGAGTTGCTTCCTCCACATCTGTTAATTGGTGATTTATCCAGTATGGTCCTTTCTGTGTTTTCTTGTTTCTTGGCTCTCTTCCTGCATTGCAGTATTTCCCTCCCCCTTACAAAGCAGGAATAATCTCCCTGAAACTGCTCCCTGGCCAGATGTTTCTAGTTTCTGTCACTCCAATAGCTGTTGTCCCTAGATTTCTTGAAAGACAGGGCTACCCAGGACACAGTGTAGACGAGATGAGCAGTGTGGAACAGTGGCCCCTTCGCAGAACAGAAAGCAATCTATCTCTTAACAGTGTCTTAGGTTAGCTCTTACTAAAGTATCTTGGTGCAGGCTGGCATGTTTTTCTTCTAGTATGGTAGGGACTTGTACTATATCTGTGCAAAATTACTACTTTCCAGAAATTCACCCAGGTATCAGCAGCCTTTGACTCATGGACTTACACTGGACCACAGCCACACTCTGAGTAGCATTTCCTTAGTCATGGTGTGAGTTAGAGTTATAAACCTACCCCAGTATAGCATCCTTCCCAGTGATGATGGTGTCCCCCCAGAATTCCCTCCCCTTACAACAGGATATGATTCCTTGCAACATGAAGTGCTTTGAGAATTGAAAGAACTTGTATAGATGATTTATATGTAGCTACTGCATACTCTTTCCATTGTTCAAGAAGACTTGTCAATTGTTATATATGTACTTCTCCCTTCAAATACTGTGTATACTGGTTTACTAATCTTCTGATATGGTACCAAACTTCTGCATCAAGTTTCTTTCAGTTAGCAGAAAATAGCATAACCTTTCCTGCATCCTTTACAATCACTACTCTATTTCTTTTCCATGAAAGGAGAACAAACCTGATGTTATTAAGGTTATAATGCTTATCCAGTTTCTGAATTAAAATGTGATACAGGCTTAGTTGCTGCATCTGCAAGACTTTCATTCCAGGAAGCTCTGTCAATACTGAAAATTGCATTAAACAAAGCAAATTTAAAATTCATGTCCCTCTAGGTAGCACTTTAAAAATAACCTGGTTGCATTGGTAATGTGGCAGTCAATCAGTCAATTAATCTTGCCCTCTTTGGGAATTGGAACAGCTTCATTTCAACTCCCTCCATTGCCCTGGAGCAATGAAAGAATCCAAACTGATGATCACTAATAAATATGGAATTTCTATTAATTATCATTCATGCCTGTTCCAGAGAATAGGAAGAGGTCTTCCTCCAAGCTGAAATGAAACTGTTTTAAGCCCCAGCCCTGGAAGAGGGAGATAGATTGCTATTTTTAATCCATTAACTACTGCCTGAAGGGATATTTTTAATTTAAGGAACCAACCTTATACGCAGTGAACAAAACTGCAGGTGAGGAAACCACTGATAATTAGATTACACCTGTATTATGCAGTTGATAATTAATGGTTTTTAAGATGGCTGCATGTATTATAGTTTTCAAGAGGACAGTACAGTATGGGGTTATCACAAATGAGTACAGTAGAAACATACCAAGGAAACTTGCTCAGGCCAGGTTTCCTAGGCAGTAATTTCAAAGGAATGTATGACAACCACATGTTTTCTACAAAAAGTACCAGTTATGTAGCAGTCTGCTTTCTGCACAGCTACTGTCCTTGTTTATGTCAACAGTTTGCTTGGAAAACAAGTGAGTCTGCTTGAAAAGGGCATTTCCCAACTTGAATTTCTGTTTGAAAATGTCTCAATCAGGCTATCTACATACAGCAGTGGTCTTCAAAATGGGGGTCACGACTCGCAACTCCCGGGGTGTTGTGGACATCAAAAAGGGGGAGTCGCAAAGGCTAAGGGACCACCTTCTCTGTCCTGAGACCCCTCAAAATAAACTTTGTGATGGTGTGCACTATCCATCATTTCATAACCAATGCAACAATCCGTTTTGAAATAGCCCCTTCCTGTCAAAAGTTAAGGCCAAAAACCTGAAGAGCAAAAATATGCATAGAAAATGCATGGGAAAATGAAAGTACATAATTTATATCATGGTTTTACTCGTGAGTAGGTAAACTCACACACATACACAAAACCCATGCTCCTGGGAGAAGGCGGGTTTAGAAGGCACTTGCCAGAGCTCGGGGCTTGGGAGAACATGGTTTTCCGTTTTGATGCATTCCCTCCCCTCCCCAAGCTTGGCTGCCCCCTTCCTTCTGAAAACTGCTGTTAACCAGCAGGCCAGAGTTCGAGACTCCTCACAAGACAGGGTGAGCTCCTGTCCTTAGCCCAGTTCTGCAGTGCAGCTGGAACCAATCGTATTGGCTCTGCCGTTCCATTGGACTATTTCAGTGCCGTGGAGAGGGGGGATGTGCTGCATGGGTAACAGCCTATCCTCCATATCAGTCTACCCAGGCCTTCATGCTTCACATGCAACGTCGAGCACGCTACCATAGTCTTTCAAGACTGATGGATGCCATTCGAGTGTGTATGTGTTAGAGCATGGGGTGGGTGTATATGTGTTGTGGGTGTGTGAATGGGATGAAAGGTGTGTGCATTTGTGTGTGTGTGAGAGAGTGCATGTGGAGGTTGGGGCAGTGGGGTGGGAGTGTGTATGGGGGTGTGGGGCAGTTGAGGGTAAGAGAGGACCTCTGGGGTTGTAGAGAGCATAGGGACTTTGGAGGCAGAGTGACCATATAGCCTCTTTTTCCAGGACAGGTACCCTTTTCAGCCTTGTGTCATGGATTAAGGGTAGCAAGTTTGACAGGGGGGTCCTGGACAGATTCCAAAGATTGAAAGAGGGTCCCGGGCTAAAATGGCTGAAAATCACTGACTTACAGTGACTGACTTGGAACTGAGTGCTTCATTAATGCCGCTTCTCTTTCAGTGGGTTATCATTGAACAAGGATGCTATACTTACTCTATGGTGGTTGTGCCTCTCTACGATACCCTTGGAACTGATGCTATCATTTATACTGTAAATAAAGGTAAGTTCTGCATTCCTTGAATACAGAAATCTGCTATTACTTTTTGTTGAAGGGCCTCTAACTGAACCCAGACACAACCACAATTGCAAATGCTCTTAGATAAACTTTTAAAAACTGGCAACAAACTAAAGAATTAGTACCAAATTGGCTCATATAGCTTTGTAGATATTTGGACATGCTGGAAATGTTTCTGTCAGTCTCTGTGGATTAATTGATTTGGGAGAAGCAGCAGTTGAATTGTGTTTTTATTAAATACTCCACATGACCCTGCAGATTCATAATCTCTACATATAAGTAAATTTTATTTTAAAATTTATTAATCTTTACCTTGGCTGCATAATTCTTCCATGTAGAAATAACATTGGATAAAATACTTTTACAAAGGTAATGCTCCCAAGATTAAGGCTGCAATCCTAACCACAGTTTCCTGGAAGTAAGTACTATTGAACACGATGGGACTGACTTCTGAGTAGACCTGATTAGGATTACACTGTAAATTACTAATTTCTTATAGATTTTAAGATGCTAAATACAAGCACTCCAAAGAACATGAAAAATTGGTTATGATTTGTGACAGATCTACCACAGATACTTCCATGGGGATGTAGGACCCAATCCTAACCAACTTTCTAGCACTGGTATAGCTCTGCCAGTTGGGCACACACTGCATCCTGTAGTTGGGAGACAGTCACAAAGACCTCTTCAAGGTACGGCAGTATTTGCTCCCTTACCTTGGAGTTGCATTGCCTTTATGTCAGCGCTGGAAAGTTGGTTAGAATTGCACCCGCACTAGTGTCAACCATACCATCACTTAGGCTGCAGTCCTAATCACACTTCCCTGAGAGTAAGCACTATTGGACACAGTGGGAGTTATTTCTGAGTAGCCATGCTTAGGATTGCACTGAAAAATACACAATTCATTTTGTCTAGGCTAAAAAAGAGTCAATTGACACATTTCATTGTCATTTTCACGTTCAGCACATTGAAATTAGTAAAGATGTTCATTTCAGAGGCAACATGTGTCCAGAATAATTGATTTCACCTAGATTAAATATTACTGGGACTAATTACTGAAATTTTAAATATTTGGTCTATTTAATGAAATTTTGAACCACTCACATTTTGAAATTTCTTCCAATTTAGCTGACATTTCCTTGGTTTTTTGTGATAAACCCGAGAAGGCTAAGCTGCTGCTGAATAATATTGAGAGAGGAGAAATGTCAGTCCTCAAAACTATCGTGATAATGGATACCTTTGACAGTGATCTTGTACCCTGTGGAAAGAAGTGTGGAGTTGAGGTCATCAGCATGAAAGAACTTGAAGTAAGCAAAGGAACTTCTCTTATTGCCTCCAGTTTTACTGGAATAGCCAGATGTCTACATCCCAGACAAGGAAGAAGCAGGGTCCAACCAATTACAAAACACTGATCTTTGACCAACAGAGTAAAGGTTAGAATTTTTGGAGAGACTAAGCATCCTGGACAGTCAACAAATTGTTGCTGACATTGCTTAATACCTAGATTTAATAACTTTTATCTGGATTAAAGGCACACAGTTCAACTGGTTCAAATGTTGTGTTAATTCTGAAAATGGTGCTCTCTTCAAATTAACTGAGGTCTGATTCGTTTCCCATTGCAACTAGGAGAAAGTATGCACAAATAGATGCTTTAGGATTCAGTGGTATGGCACTGCAGTAGGGATTTGAGCAGACTTCTAAACATCTTCATCCTATAGTATTAAAAAATAAAAGTGCCTGATATATCCAATACTGATGATAGTAAATTTTCAGTTGTTAGGTTTTGCATGTATTGTAAAGTTATCTTGGCACCTTGCTCAAGAATGTTCACAGTTTTACACTTGGTGTCCCCCTGGACAGAGAAGCTGTGAATCATTTGTTGACGCATGTGAATCATTTGTTTCAGCCCCTTAAAATGATTAATAGGAGCTTCAGAACTTAATGAGTTATAGCAGTGGGGAGCTAGAATGGCCCTGGGCCCCAGTTACCACCCTTGGGGGGATTACACACTGGGGATGACTGAAATCACTAAAATAATTCTGAATAACCCCATCAAATAATATGCCATTGGATGTATATTCCCTAACAGAATCCAAAGCAAAAATAAATAAACAAAAACCTTTGAGCTTTGAAAAAAGCTCCTTCCTATCGAAGTTTATGGCCAAAAAAAAAAAATGCATGGAACTACTGTATTTGGAAAGTTAAGCTCCAATCACACTGCTACTTGCAGGTAGGCAAACATGCCTTACGCTGCAATCCTAACTTCCACTTAGGCCTGCCAAAGCCCTGGCATAAGTCCTGTGCTGAGCTAGGGGGTGTCACAAAAGAGCTGTATGACACTTCTGTCCCAATCCTGTGGGCGGGGTTAAGCCAATGTACAAGCATTCGCCGACCTTTCCACACTATCATGGATGGATAGGCCCAGTGAGTTAGGCCGTCCTAAATTTTTTAGGATTGAGCCCTTTGTCTGTTGGAAAGAGCAGACTAAGAGGAATCCAACACTGTCACCTATAAAAGCAGAACTGAGCTACACAGCTGTGTTTACTCATGGGTAAGCAAAATGTGCCTTGGCTCATGTTCAGATCAGGCACAGAGGAATGCAATGCCACCAGAATGGTCCCAATCCAGTGAAAGTGGAGCTCAACAAGTGCTCCAGAAGGCAGCTTCACCCCCCTCCCAAAAAAAGAATAAAACACAAGCTTAATTGGTAAGGTGATTTTTAAAATATGAAACTATGAATTAATATCTAATTAATTGTATTAATACTGATAATGATAAATTATTTAATGTTTGGGGGTGCCTGTATTGCCAATCCTAACCCACCACGGGAGTGAAAAGATCCGAATCTGTAGGTGTATTCCCCATTATAGAACATAATCCTCATTTGGCTTTGAAATTTGTAAATGAAGATTTTTTTATTCATTTACATGATAAAAATATATGATAAAAATATATGATAAAAATATATGATAAAAATAAAACAAAAACCTCTTGTAAACATTTTAAGCTTTTGTGAATATTGAAACCAGGTTGGATGAACAGAGCTTGTTTTCTAAGGGACATTTAGTCTTGGTTAGAACGCTGGAATGTAACAGAAATATAGTACATACATCCTTCTATACCTGCAGGGAGTTCATTCCATGACCCTCTGCAGATTTGGAAATCATGGTTATAGGGTAACCCTATCTCCACAAAACAAGAGGGACAACTTGGAGAATGTTAGTGTTCTTGATTCATCCCCTGAAGTGTTTAGGCTTCTCACCTGCTTATCTATGTATAAGGTTCATACTTATAGCAACCAGTAAAAGCACTAAAGACATTTTCATCCTTGGCACTAAGAATAAGATTAAAAATAAAGATAATGGTCCTGCAGTTTGCAGGTGCAGGCCTATCAGGTCAACAGATCTGTATTTGTTATCGAAGGGACCTGTGATAAAAGTCTATAAATCTACAATAAATTCCTCTTTGTAATCAAACTTAGGCTGCAATCCCTCCCACTTTCCTGGGATAAAGATCCTTTGAACACAATGGGACTCACTTTTCAGTAAACATTGTTAGGATTGTGCTCTTAATGCCTATTCTTATCTCCTCTCTCTCTCCCCTTTTTAGGCATTGGGAAGAGCTTACAGACATAAGCCTGTAGTAAGTATCATTCAGCTTTCCAATGTTGTTTGAAATAAATACAGTAATTTGAAATATTTAATTTTCATTTGTAAGATTCATCTTGAGTCTATATGATTTTTTCAAAGTCATTTGTATGTTGGTTTTTTAAACCAACTAGACTAGTGATTCATCTCTTGTTTCTAGCTTCCAAAAACAGAAGATCTAGCCATAATCTGCTTTACCAGTGGAACAACAGGTATGCTTGCTTTAAGACTTATACCATTATCAACATTTGTCAGGATGTACCTCCTAAACAACCTGTTCTGTTAGCTTAAACTGACAGTGAATGTGCTTGCAATTTAATTTAGGTAGGTCATAAATAAAAATGTCTTTACTGATATAATGTTCTTGATTGATATTTGAGTGGGCACTTGAATTTTGAGGCACCTGAATTGGAATCTAATGTCAAAAGTTTTACTATTGTAGAATTGATTTCTTACTAAAACTGTCTTGAGCAAAAACCTTTTGAAAGAGCTTACGGTAGTTATGTTTCTGAGAAACAAATAAGAAAGTTCTGCAGCCTTTATAGATGGGCTGTTGCCTAAGATCAAGTATAGTAACTCTTGGGTATCCAAGATCTGTTTGGCTTTCTTTTAAAGATAATATTTGAAACTACTTTTGAAACTACTAGGAGTAATTACAAAGCCATTATTTAACCTCTTGCCCACATATACAGGCATTAAAAACTGCATGTATAAAGGTATAAAAAAATTATGTATCCTCTGGTGGTGCAAGTTGTTAGGACACTGTGCCTATTAACCAGCAGGCCAGGGTTTGAGCCCCAGGCCCCCACAAGATGAGGATTCCTTGCTAGGCAGAGGGTTGGACTAGATGATCCACTAGGTCCCTTCCAACTCTATAATTCTAAGGCCTTCACTGTTTCATATCCTAATAACTTTCTTCCCTAGGAAATCCCAAAGGAGCCATGATCACACATCGAAATATAGTCAGCAATATGTCTGCATTTGTGAAAGCTACAGAGGTAATGTTTCAAGATTAAAAACATCAAGACTTTGGAGTGTGGCTCATTTAGAAAGGAAGTATTTGAAGCTTTCACAATGTAAAACCATCTACAGTTGCTAAAATCTAGTGTAACTAACCAAGACTTGGAGACATTAGTAAGTTTTGAAAAGCTTTGAGCACTATATTGTGCTCCAGTATCTTTTTTTACTCTTCAACTTAATGTTGTAATTTTTTAAAATAAAACAAAAACAATTTATTGGCTTATGAGGCATAAGCAAATTATCCTGTATTAATCATAGGCAAAACAGAAATTGGCCACTGGAATGTAAATGTGCCTGGTGAATTTATTAATATTTGCCAATCCAAAGGACTTGTTCTAGTAATTACATTGGTCAGTGTATTGCTGAATCTAATTAGGCAAGCCAGTATTACCCTGTGATTATCTGATGGGAAGCAGGGTAGATACGAGAATAGGTTGCTTATAATCACTTAACTGTTGTATGCAGGATTGGTTTCCCTGAATCTATTTGAAAAACCTGCTTTCTGTGATCCCATCTTGATTTACTAAATCATTCCTTATCTAACATTATCTCTGCTTTTGAATGTATCTCTTGATTTGCCCTTTGCTTTGCACATACCAGACTTGGATTATATGGGTTACTCAGTCTTGGAGTTTCATATAATGAAGAATCCTACCTGAAAGGAATGGACTAGAATGGATGACTATGGCTGCAATCCTAAAGACACTTTCATGGGCGTAAGACCCATTGAACACAATGTGGCTTACTTTTGAGTAGACTTGTACTCACTGGTTAGGCTTGTACTCACTGTCCATTTCAGCTCTTCTATTATAAAAGTCATACAGTATGTAGCATTTTGGATTGTAAGCTTCATGTTGATTTAGTCTTGTTCACAATTTGGAAGCTAGAACTTACAATTCTGTTAGTAACTCAAGATCAGACATGGGTACCTTGTTGAGTAATGAAAACTAATATTCAGATCTTCCTTAGCAAGTAATAGTTGAAAACTTAAGAGGCTTTGATTAAGGCTTTGATTTAGGCTTTGATTATTGCTTGCCTTTTGTGAAAGAATAATCTGTGGCAAGAGTCACAGCATTACAGAAAAGAGGCATATATGATCTGTGTGTACAGTACTTGCATATGCATCTTTGTTCTGAAGTTGAGCGTACCAGTATCCTATTGAAGTTGCACATGCTGTGTAAACACCCCCAAGTTTAGGTGTGGGAATATTGTACAGGAATATTGTACAAAAGGTATCTTGAAAGACTTTTGGGAGAACCTCTGAGAGTATCTAGGAGGGATTTTCACTAAACTATACCCAAGATGTATAGGTATCCTACTGCTGGAGCAAAAGCATCTTGACATAGTTGATTCTAAAGACACCCTTTGACTTATTTTAATCAGCAGTGTTGTATGTGGAGTTTAACTATTTTGTCCAGTTGCTCTATTACTGAAGGACTCTGCCACTGCTGTCCAGAGGTCTGTCAGAGGGCTGGTATCCAGCCAAGTCATACAGCCAATTTCCAGTTCAGTTTTAGGACTGCAATTTTATTGGTATTTTTTTTATGGTAACCTGCTTAGAATGTAGACCATATGGTCTTTTTAAAAATTATATATTCAGAGCACTTGATCACTATCATATGCATGCTTAGCAGGAAGCAAATCCTATAGAATTCAGTGTAAAGTCTGGGTACCAGTATCCAGTGTAAAGTCTGGGTACCAGTATTCAGTGTAAAGTCTGGGTCCTACGTTGGTTGCAACAGTTCACGTGGGCATAACACTTCACTGTGCTAGCCTGAATTGTAGGGTCTAGGCTAGGGTCAATTCTGGCTTGAATCCAAAATGCACCTTGCATTATTTCTAATGATTTCAATGACTTTGGGATCATATTCGCGTGAAAGGCAAATGCTGTATAGAATATTATTTCAATGGCATTGCATTCCACCAAAATCTAAAAGTATCCGTTCTATGCAAATAAAGTGCTCCATTGAATGTAATGCACACCCCATTTTAAAAGGCTTGAGATTAAAAAAAGTTTAATGGTGATTATAGTGTGCAGCCTTTTAAAATGGGATGTGCATTATATTGATGGCACTTGGTGTCCTTGAAGTGGGGGGGAGTGGAGCCGCTGTTACCCCCTCCTCCTCCAGACATGCTTGCAGGGTGGTGATGCCTTACTCCCAATGGGGGAGCTGTCCCCAGAGTGCGCTTCCCTGAACCCTCCCCCCACCGCTCCTGGGAGCATCCCCTGTCTCCTGTCCCCGTGCAGCCCCCAGTCTTACCTCCAGCCGGCTGGCAGCCTCACATCTACTCCATTGGTGCCTTGCGGAAGCTCTGCAATCTGGCACCCTCTGGCAGCTCCACGATCTGGGGCATGCAAGCGGAGGGGTGCAGGGACTTGCATGGTCCCTCTCCAAGCTCCCTGCACCTGTCCATACTCTGTTCCCATCCTGGCTGAGCAGACAAAGCACTGAGTTTTCCAGGCTCTCCGGTGGGACCGAGAGTTAATAGGCAGGAGCACTTTAAGGGCGTGCATTCTTAATTTAATATATGTATGCCCTTAAAGTGCATATATGTGCTCGGGGAAGAGCACCCCAGGGACAGCCCCCCATTGGGTGTGCGGGCAGCATCAGCACCCTGCAAACCTGGCCGGAGGAGGACGGGACAGCTTTGGCAGCACCTCTCTCCACTTCAAGTATGGCCCATTATATTTGCATATGTGGCAAATATAATGTACCATCGAATATAACGCACACCCGCTTTTTCAGCCAGGAATTTAGCTGAAACAGCTGCTCATTATATTCGAGTAAATACGCTATATACTTTTAGAGCTTTCTCAAATCAGTTTGATTTCTAAGGCTACTAGTTCTTGTGGTGTACAAATTATCTTAATCTTAAAACTTTTGATTCTGACCTAATCAATTTTTCCTCTCTTTCCTTTTGCTGGTGTTTGACAGAGAGCAGTTTTCCCTTGTCCAGAAGATACCTTAATCTCCTTCTTGCCCCTGGCCCATATGTTTGAAAGAGTTGTGGAGGTAGGCACCTGGTTGTTGGTCTATGCAACAACTATGTCTTCTCTTTTTGCAGAGTGGCTATGTAGTGAATACCAGCGACACTCACATTTCGTTTTTGCCTCTTGCACATATGTTTGAAAGAATAGTTCAGGTAAGTTGAGGGTGGGTGGGAGTAACTCGTCGATCTATCTACCTGCAAAAGTAAGTAAGTTTCTTGTGTTTGTAAAGCAAATGGGGATGCACATTTCATATTCTGGAGGAATTTGATAATACAAGTTCGGTTTTATTCCGGAATCTGAGATTTATGATAAATATTTCATAGATAATGTTGATGTAAAATTAAACATCCAACTTCTGGCACAAACTGGTAACTTTAAATCCTAGAAGTCATTATGGTTAAGGAATCCTGCCTATGTAAATTAAGGATGTTTCTACATACCGTAGTTAAAAGTACAACTGCTCACAAAAATTAGGGCATATTTCAAAATGAATATGAAGCAATAAAAACGAAGCATTTGATTTTTTTATTAAACAAGAACATCAAAAATGCAAACAACAAGTCAAAGAAAGTTGTCTGATTATGCAATGAGATGCAAACTCACTTATCTTGATAGAGTAGCAAGTGACATGTTAGTGGAGGTGACCAGAAGCATGTCAAACTGGACAAGAGCACCACAGATTGACTATTCAGTAGGGTGTATGGTCACCCAAGACTGCCAAAATACACTGACAGCAATGGGGCATGGACAGGGTCAGATTGTCCAGCAGTTCTTGTGGGATCCTCTGCCACTCTTGCACGAGGGCAACCAGAACTCAAGAAGTGTTGTGAGAAGCATTGGACGGTTTGCATCTTCCCAGTTCATCCCAAGTATGTTCAAAGGGATTCAGGTCTGGAGAACATGAAGGCCAGTCCATGCATTAGATTCCTGCCTGCTGAAGCATGTTGTTGACAAGATGCGCATGATGGGGCCTTGTTGTTTCCAACTGCTCCAGCATAGGGTACCACTGTAGGGTGCAGGACCTCATCTTGATATCTGACAGCAGTCAGCGATCTGTTTCTGATGATGTGAAGGTTGGTATGACCACCGATTCTGATGCCAGCCCACTCCATGATTCCACCACTACCGAAGGAGTCCCTTTCCACATGAAATGTGGATTCTCCCTTGTTCCCTGGCATGGACTTCCTCATTCATGCCAGATCAGGACATGATGATTGTCAGGCTGCAGACTGAACCATGACTCATCAGAGAAGAGGACAGTTGACCACTTATCACGGGTTCAATCAAGATGCTCATCAGCCCACCTTCTATAGGTTCTATGGTGTTCAGCAGATAACGGAATGCATACTATTGGTTGCCGGGCATACAGTCCAACATGATGGAGCTGATTTCATATGGTCTGGGTGCATATCCGTCATCTAGTGGCAGCAAGAAACTGTCCCTGCAGCTCTCTTGCATTGCTGCACCTGTTCTTTCTTGCCAATAAAGTCAAGTAGCTGTCATCTCTTGCTGTTGTGGCAGATGGATGACCCTGCCCTCATCTTTGTACTGTGCCAGTCTCTTGAAAGTGATTCCACAGTCTGGAATTAGAGTGCTTAGATTTTTAAAAAACTAATGCATATCAAAAGGACAGCTCTCCATTTGCTTGTTATAATTCAACTCAGAACATTCTTTCAAAGGCTTTAAAATTTACAGTAGAATGTAACCATTCCCAACAACCAACTCATATGTTCCTTATGACTCAGTTGTGGTAGACGTTAGTGTAGCTGACCAAGGTGTTTTCTGCCATTGAAGCTCGCTAACTTGTTTCTGTTGCTCATATTTTACAGGGAAGGTAATGAAGTAAGTGTGAACTTTAGTTAGCCAGAAAATCTTCTGAATACCAGAAGATTTTCTGGTATTCAGAATACCAAATTGTTCAGAATACCAAATTGTTGCAGGTTTCTATATAACAGAAACCATGTTATATAGGGTTTCTAACACCTATAATTCCTCATTTGTATGGGGAATGGGAAACTATTCTACTACTCATCCTCCCTTACTTTTGATGGAACTTGGTCTTCACGCTCCAGCTAATGCCAATGGATGACTTGCATGAGAATAGTTCTTTTCATGTAGTTTGAGTTAGACAGAGTTCTCCATTTTAGGTTTTTCTCTTTCTCTTCTGTTGTTCCCTATATTCCAACCCCAAAGGCATTCTTCTGGGTGCACACAGAGCTTCAGAGAGAAGGGGGTTGAGAAAGCCTGTTTCTTTGTGGTGGTTCTACACTTTCTCTTAATGGTAGTTGTACTCTTGCTCAGGCAAGTAATTTTTGGGGTACAGATTGCTCTCATGTGAAAATAGTTTTTACCAGCAGTTGAATATGAATAGCTTTGTTCTTTAAAATGGATCCATCATGGGCAGTGTTGTGGGTAGAAGATTGTGTATGGCCAGGTATGTCTTTTTCATACTCTTCTGCCATGCCACCAAAGGCAACTTCTTCAGGTTCTTGTTGGGATGTTGTAGTTTGTAGAAGGGGAAGAGGTATCAAAGTTTGGGCACTTCCTGGGCAATCAAACGATGATTACTAGAGCTAATGATCTTATGGGTCTTAATTGATTGCAAAGCAAAAGTGGCTTCTGTGTTGCAGCAGGTATTTATATCTGTTTTTGTATGAGAACCACCTTGAGATTTCTTTTGGACAGGAAATGTGGAATACTGAACTTTAGAAATATACTGGTGAACCATTGCTTGGCTATATCTTTTATCTTTATCAATATGCCTGCTGTAGTAATGTAGTCTGGAAGAATCTGCTACTCTGATTTTCACTCCTTTTATTAAGAAAAATAGATTCAGGCAAAAGCTTCTTTTGTTCACATGGGCTTGCTATTGATGTTCTGCGGTCAACTTCTTCTAGTGTGTGATTCTCTGCCATGGAGCCCGGATAGGATTTTTCCAGGGAGACATCCGGCTACTTATGGATGACTTAAAAACTTTGCAACCTACAGTGTTTCCAGTTGTGCCAAGACTGCTGAACAGAATGTATGACAAAGTAAGTTCCCAAAAGACTGTTTTTTCCTTCCTACCCCTTACAAATTCAGAAGTATTATGTCTTTGTGCTGGTTTTGATTGCCTGATCCACCAACAACTTGACTAATCTATACAGTACCGTTGTTAGTAACGCAGTAAAGACTCCCACTACTGTCCTTACTAAAACTCATGAAAAAATTGTTAATTTTTCAGATCTTCGGGCAAGCAAACACTTCGTTTAAACGGTGGATGCTGGATTTTGCTTCCAAGAGAAAAGAGGCAGAACTTAGAAGTGGCATCATTCGGAATAATAGCCTGTGGGATAAAATGATTTTTCGCAAAATCCAGGTAACTATATAGCTACAACATGCAGTAAGTGCTGGCTCCTAGTTCATGGAGATGATTTTACCATTATTGAATGCAGGGGGAAGAAGTAGCTGTGTCCCAAATACCCCAGGTTACTTAAATTCTAGGGGCAGATTCAGCTCTTGGATCCCGGTATGGTTTAGGTAGGAAATGTTAGAATCCTACCACTAGCTATTTGACCATGCAATGTTAATTCCTATCTGGCTACTCCAAAAGCTATATGTATACCCATATCGTTCTGCTACTGTATATGGGTGTTGCTTCGAAATGATTATATGCAGCAGTCATTCCAGAGACTGTGAAGCGGACAATCCATGAGGCAAGCAATTCTCCCTGCAGCTGTGCAGCTCTAGTGTGTGGGAAATGGTATTTAACCCTATTGCAAAACTCTTCTCGCTGATTGAACTGTACAGTTGACCTACTATCTCAATGAATAGCTTTTTGACTCTTCTGAAACTGCTTCAAGAAATTAGTTGTGACATAGTTTGTGGAACTCTGAATGATCCCATGATAATATATTGCTATCAATTTCTGTTAAAGCCAGTGGGACTTAACCTTAAATATACTTTCAGCTATGGTTTGTGTGCTACTCAGAAGTTGTTTTTGTTGTTGATGCTACTATATAATGATTTATGAATACTTTCTCTTTAGGCAAGTCTGGGAGGAAAAGTTAGACTAATGATTACAGGAGCAGCTCCTGTTTCTGCACATGTCCTGACCTTCCTAAGGGCTGCTCTTGGCTGTCAGGTAAAGCTGGATTATAGATTATGGAAAATTTTTGTGATTTTTAAAGGATGTCAAAATTATCAATATTTGAGACAAAGCAAAGGCTCAGTCCATAGTCTTATCATATAACTAGCGAAAAGCGTACCCGCGTTGCGGGAGTAACATTTCCCCATACACCATCCCCCCACGGCGCATCAACACCCCATGTGCAACTTCCCCCATGCGCGTCAACCTCCATGCGCGTCAACCTCCATGCGCGTCAACCTCCATGCGCGTCAACCTCCATGCGCGTCAACCTCCATGCGCGTCAACCTCCATGCGCGTCAACCTCCATGCGCGTCAACCTCCATGTGCATCATCCCCTCTTGCGCATCATCCCCTCTTGCGCATCATCCCCTCTTGCGCATCATCCCCCATGCGCATCATCCCCCATGCGCATCATCCCCCATGCGCATCATCCCCCATGCGCATCATCCCCCATGCGCATCATCCCCCATGCGCAACATTTCCCCATGCGCATTCAGTCTCCGATGCGCAACTTCCCCTTGTGCGCAACTTCCCCTTGTGCGCATCATCCCCTTGTGCGCATCATCCCCTTGTGCGCATCATCCCCCCCGTGTGCATCATCCCCCCACGCGCAACTTCCCCCCATGTGCAGCATCCTCCCCAGTGCATTCCCACCCTTCGAACAACATCCCCCAGTGCACCAGACACTGAGCACCAAATTGGCTGGAGGTTGGTCAGTCTTCCATGTTAAGTATAGGACAGAAACACGTTGCCCCCTTTTCAGCCCCTGAAGAGTTAAATTTCTCCAATGGGTTCTTGGTGGGTGTTCAGGTGACAGAAGGATCCCTCCCAGAATTCCATGCTTCTAGTCCCAGCAGTTGGGGCGGAATGTTGATGAGTCAGCAATTCTCCAATTCAAAGTATAGGGAGGAAAATGTGTTATGCCCCTTTTCACCCCCTCCCGGTTGGAATTTCTGAAAACCGGTTCTTAGTGCATCCCTCGGTCACGGAAGGAACACCCTCCCCAAATTTCACGCTTCTAGGCCCAGCGGTTTTGGCAGGGCGGTGATGAGTCAGTGAGTGAGTCAGTGACTTTTCTCTTTTATATATATAGATTGTAAAAGTTTTAATTCTACAATGTAGCCTTTTAAAAGCTGATTTTTGGGTGAGGGGGGATTTCCTCACACGCTGAGAACCAATGACAGACATCTGAGGAACTGTTCCTTTGGCTCTTCAGCTAACATATTAAGTGGCCCTTAGATCCCCCAGATAGGTGTCATTGAATATCAAGGTTCCTTGCCCAGCTGAGCACGTATTAGAAAAATTTAGATTCACCAGAAGTCCATAACTTTGGGAGAAACTGCCTTCCTCTTCAAGAATTTAAGAGTTACTATTGTATACTCTGTCACTCACTGGTTTCATAATTTCCAGTAATGATAGCATATAGTTGACATTCCATCCAAATGTGAGTTAATGTGCATGTTAACATAACTTAAATACCTACCTCATGTACACATGGTTGGTGGACTTGCTGAGTCAGTCTTGCATGCTATGTTTACAATAACCACTATCATGCTATGTCAGTCTTGCCTGCTGTGTTTACAATTCAGTTGCAGGAGAGGCGTATTTCAACAGACATGATTGGTTGTGAGAACAGCTAGGGATTTGTTGAGTTCTGCTATTAAACTTCTCATGTTGGACATTTACATAGAAGTTTATGGTGCACAGTTTGTATGAATGACTATTTTTTGAAAAATAAAAAGAAATCAGTAGCATTAAAGTGGGAAAAGATCATGAATTGCTCAGTTACATTGAATTGTGCTGTGGTGCAGGGACTTTTGTAAAAAGTGATCCTGTAGCTAGCTGGCTTACTGGTCTGTTTCCATTTTGTAGTGTGAGACATTACCAATACCCAATACCCCTTGAGCATAACAAAGCTGATCAATAATATGATTTGTATCTTGGGCCTAAACCTCTGGCTAAAAGCACAACGCAGCATAATTCTGTCAGTCAGCATAATGTTGCTATAGCCTGAACCATGTCAGCTAAACAGAGTCAGTCAGGTCTTCTTCATGGCCGTGATCCGGTGCCAACTTGATAAGTGAACAAAGGCTGCTCTGTAAGTAAACTACAAAGAGCTTTGCTCCCAAGCCTAAACACAGCTCATAGTTAGAAGTATAAGATGCTACCCAGTCTGGTGCAGAGTGACCTAAAGAGGTGAGATCACTCTAAAGAAATACCCAAACTTTGCTGAGCATGCTCGCCAGTAAACCAAGCACGGTTTCCTATAAACCAGTTAGAATTGTTGTTATGATCATGTTGTATGATGCAGCCTATTAAATAGAATAATGCTTTCTTGCTTTGCTACTATAAAGGATTAAGGCCGGTAGCCATCATGGCCGGCTCCTCACTTTGGGACATGAGTCTGAGGAGTTTGCCCAGCTTGTGTTGAATAAAGATCTTATTTCTGATAACTCAAGTTGACTGAGAGTTTTATAAAGCGTCTAACAGTAGGAATATCAGAATAGTATTCTATAAGCATTAGGGTTCTGGAAGAGTCCGGATGATTGATTCATGTGTTCTGTTTGGCAGTTCTATGAAGGCTATGGTCAGACAGAATGCACAGCTGGATGTTCCTTAACGATACCTGGTGACTATACTGCTGGTAGGACTTGCATCACTGTTCTTCCTGTCGTAGCATGAGATTCTGTCGTGGTGCTGAGGCTTCTGAAGTCTAGAAATCACACCCTTCCTTACTGGAAGCAGGGCACAAGAAATAGTGCCACTTTCTAGTCTTCATAGCCAACTTGCAAAGAACTCAATGCAAGTTATTAGCCTTCTGTCAGATACTTCTTACTTTTCCATTTCTGCACAAAATGTGTCTTCAAGTGTCTAAAGAAAGGCCTGTGGAATCCAAGAGACTTGGGTCACTTTGAGGGTCAATTTGCATCAGAAATAGTGATGGAAGAGGAACTCACTTCACAAAGAGGGCAGCAGGAACTGATGTCATTAATCTGGCTGTGACCCAGATTAATCACCCAGTAACTTCTTAGCATAAAAACAACATAAGAGAAAATATGCAAATCTTGATCACATTTTTAAGAAATGGAAGAGCCTGATTATCATATGGGCAGCTCTTTAGCAGGGACAGCTCAGCACTTGACACACCAGAAGCCACATCCAGTCCATGGGCCTTATGTTTAAAACCCAGAAGCTTTTCTTCTGGAGACATTTCTTCATTATTACAGGCAATTGACAATGCAGGACCACATAACAGTACACCTACTTGATTTTCTAAAATGCTATTGATATGAATATTGATGTATAGCAGACCCTTCTTTGTAATCAAGGCTATCCAGAACTCTGAGGAAAGGCCTATGGCATATTTGGAGCATTTTTTATAGTCTGTTTACAAATAAAAGTAAGTTGAAGAGCACTTAGCTTGCACAATTGAAGAGTTCTTGCATCAAGATCTTGAAGTCAGACTGCTTCCTAAATACTAAACCCATGTTTTAGGTATTGAAGACTATTCAATGTCATGATTACAATTAATATTTCAGTCTGAGAGATGATATGCATGTGATTCATATGCGGGCAGGAGGTCTGGTCTAGAGGGTAGAGCCTCCGTTTGCCTGAAGATAAGAGCTGAAGGTTGCCGGATCAAGATAACCGGAAGTCAGATCCGAAGCAAGACCTTGAAAGCGGCTGCTGTAGCTGAGATTTTCCATCTGCTTTTCAGTGGGAGTGAAGGAGCTTTCTCAGCTGCCCTTCGTGAGAACTGTAGGAGAACTTGGTCAGCCAGCATTTCAGACATCGGGGCCAGTGTTGTTAACCAGACT
Organism: Cryptoblepharus egeriae; assembly: GCA_030015325.1. Taxonomy (NCBI): domain Eukaryota; kingdom Metazoa; phylum Chordata; class Lepidosauria; order Squamata; family Scincidae; genus Cryptoblepharus; species Cryptoblepharus egeriae. The sequence goes on along the minus strand of JAREYC010000007.1, from coordinate 52,177,334 downwards.
ATGAATGTAACATCTTGAATGTAGTGTGTCTTGAAAGATAGAGACAATCTGTGTTTGTAAAAATCCCTTCGGGGATTTAGAATTCGCCTGCCTACGTAAACTGCTTTGGTTAAAGACTGAGGAGCAATCCAAAATGTCCAGAAAAGTGGTATATAAATGCCTAGTTGTTGTTGTTGTTGTTGTGATGATGATGATGATGATGATGAACAGAGTAGACCTGGCAGGGAAGACAAACTGTCATATTTTAAAAGCCATTATTTATTCATCTACTAGGTCATGTTGGTGCTCCGATGCCTTGCAATCTCATAAAGCTTGTTGATGTAGAAGAAATGAATTATTTTGCTGCCAAAGGAGAAGGCGAGGTATGTTGCATTCTAAAATCCAAGAAGCCTATGCCAGGAGACCTTAATTATCAATTGCATCTAAAGTCTGTTTTTCAGGTTAATAACAATCCCTATCTTGAATTTGGTGCATGGAAAACTTTGTGTATTGATTCTGATATCCAGATCATTGCTAGCCGCCTTGTGTATCCTTCTTTTAGGAAGAAAAGTGGGATATAAATCAAATAAATTGATAAAAAATAAATATTGCAACTTGTCAAAGCATGTAAGTGCCCTTACTCAAATCTTCTCCTTTATTAACATTTTAGAAAGAATCCTTATTAGTGCACTTGACCAACTATAGAAAATAAACTTTACTTCCATGCTAACATTAAACTATTAATTGGCAAGAACTTACAGATTATATTGCACTCTACTACAGGTTTGCGTAAAAGGACCTAATGTGTTCCGAGGCTATCTGAAGGATCCAGAAAAGACTGAAGAAGCTATTGACAAAGATGGATGGGTACATACTGGAGATATTGGAAAATGGCTGCCAGTAAGCAAATCTATGAATTGTAAAGTGTTGAAATTTTTGCTAGGATTTTTTTCTTAGCAGACCCAAATGTCACTGCAGTACCCATCTAACATACCCATCTTCCCTTGCATGGAGGCATACCAAGCATCTGCCCATGGCACGCCATGACATGATGCGCATGCGCCATGGAGGTGCATGCGTACTGTAGCAACATCACCCACTGGAAATTTGCCAGTGAGGGTGCTGACTCTCTCTTGTCTCCTGAGAGGCATGGGGTGATCAGCGGCTTCCCCATTTGGAAGACCTAGTAGGGGAGGTTGAGATCTGCCTGTGTTCCTCAGTCTGAGGGGCACAAGGGATGTCTGACCTTCACTGCTGGGACTTCCAGTGGGGGAGGCTGACATCTGCCCATGTCCGGAGCCTTTGCCTATCTAGCTCCAGAGTGCCTCAGCCCTTAGACATATGCATGTGCTGCCCACGGTTGGCTGGGGAATGGTCCCAGCTGTCTGTGGTCAGTGTGTCCCAGCCAGGAAGCATCCATCCTCTCCAATCAGTGAGGCAGCAGAGTCTGATCGGCTACAGAGGGCACCTGTGTGCTCCATGGACTTCTCCAGGATGGGGAGTCACTGGAGTGGGAGGGTGCACTGGTGCTCCTCTCACTGTGGCACCCAAGGCTCCAGCCTTGGCAGCCTGTAGGAATGGTACGCCACTGTCCTTGCAAGAGTGCTTTATACACCTTGAGACAATATTCCATTCCTGATCTGGCATCACTTCTCCCAACTTTACAAAAAGGAATGATGCAATCTGGATATTGCAGATGGCCATCTAATAAGCACATCTTTTCATCTTCACCCCATGTTTCTTTTTGCTTGCAAGTGTCTTTATCTTTTTGTAAGAGTTCTTGAGGAACCTCCTTCTTATCTTGTAGATTAGGATGAAATGGCTCATCTTGGTAATTATCCTACCAAATTAGATGGGGCAGGGTAGCTGCTAACTTCTTACTTTCAGAGTGTTCCTGTAAGGTTCCTTTAAAGCCCAACTTGCTGCAGTCTGTGCTGTGTTCAATGCCTTATCAAACTGTTACGTCCTTCCCTAGATATGTGGAGAAGGATTTATATACCATACACACAAGAAATGCAAATAACGCACTTAAGTACAACATAGCTATTTTTAAAGCCATGACTTTAAAATCCAGCTTTGATTATGCTGATGCAAGATTATAGGTTAAACTCAACCATGAGAATGATCCACTGTGTTCAGTAATCTCATTTTACTACTCTCACAGCTCCAACTAGATCCATTTTGATAATTGGCAAATATCTAGAATCAAAACGTTTTTGGGTTTCCTTTTTAAAAGTATGCTATGTTGACAGTGGTTCATTTCCATATTGACAGAGGTCCAATGGTTCATTTCCCCCGTCAGAATGAACAGCAAGTAAGTTTACTGTGGAATTTCTTAAAACAGGTTGTTACAACAGGAATGTATTCCAAAAGTGACATCATGATCTTACATTGGGTTCTAGTTGGTGACATTGTGGAGAAAAAATGGAGTCTTATTATTTTTTTCTCCTTGTTTCACAGAATGGTACCCTGAAGATAATTGACAGGAAAAAGAACATTTTCAAACTTGCTCAGGGAGAATATGTAGCACCAGAAAAAATAGAGAGCATATATACGAGGAGTGAACCTGTTGCCCAGGTGTTTGTCCATGGTGAAAGTTTGCAGGTAAGTATCTGTGCTTAAAATGAGGTTCTGGAGGGATAAAACATTTAATAAGCATTTGTTAGACTTCCATCTGATTACAAGGGAACATTTTAGCTTCATTTGCAGGATTGTGTTTGCAGTATTATTGAAGCAAAACCTACCATCAAAGGAGACATAAGGTAGCTAGGCACACAGTGACACTTCAATCTGTGTCTACAGCAGTACTGAGGATTTTTTGCCCTACATTTTGAGTCTTAAGTTGAAATAAGCCTGTACATTAAATGATTAATGTGAAAAAGTATGAATGTGAAACTTATGCAATACATGCAATACATGTATAAGTTTATATGGCTTATTTGGTTTTAGGCTTTCCTAATAGGAATTGTGGTACCAGATCCAGAAGTGTTACCTACCTGGGCCAAGAAAAGGGGTCTGGGAGGCTCCTTTGAAGAATTATGCAAAAACAAAGTAAGTGATCTAAGTGTACAGAATGTTTTCAGTATTTTAGGAATATTCTTCTGTTGTGACCACTTGTAAGTGAGTCACAAATAGTTCACTTTCTTGCCATACTGTTCTATAAGCTTGTGTTTTTAATTGCTCTTAACTGAATGTCTTATTTATGTTTTAATTAAGTTTTACTGTGAGCCACCTTGAGTCGGTCTACAGCCCAAGAAAGGCAGGATATAAATTTTTTAAAATAAATAAAAAATAGTGTTCATTCTGGGTTTCAACAGGAACTTAAAAAATATATTCTGGAAGACATGTTGAAAGTTGGAAAAGAATTTGGCTTGAAGTCATTTGAACAGGTGAGTTGTCTTCTGGAGCATGAATCCACAGTGGAGCTATTTCTTTAACTTTTCAATAAAACTTGCTTAGAAGAACTACAAGATTTTAATTAATGGTTAATTAATTAATTTTACATTTTGGTTAATGGTTATTTTTTGGTTTAATGGTTAATTAATCGTTAACGGTTCATTTAGTTGTAAATAAGCTAAAGCTGTCATTTCAGGGCAGAGGTCTATCAATGGGGCATGTTTTAAATCTTAAGGTTTTTTTTTTTTTTAAAAAAGAGTTGTCTGTTGTGAATTGTAATATAAAGGAGAGCCTTTCCATGGATTGGAAAACTGTTACTGCATGTCTTCATCTGATATTTTTTTTAATTGAAGTTTTTAGTTGTAAGCATACTCATTTAAAATAATGGTCATGTGGAATACAATTAGTCAAAGCATTCTTTAACCTTCCAAAATGTTGGAATTCCTTCTTAAAAGGAAAACACTTTCAAAACCCCTAATGGATTTAATGTACAATTTTTCAGGTCAGAACCATTGCCCTTCAACCTGACATGTTCTCCATTGAGAATGGCCTATTAACACCAACGCTGAAGGCCAAAAGACCTGAACTTCGCAAGTACTTCAACTCTGAAATAGAAGAACTCTATGCCAATACCCAGTTGTAACTGAGAAAAACTGTTGGGAGAGCAGCACTTGTTGTTGACCGTCATATCTATAAATTGACTACAGCAAATATAGGGAAGGAAACAGTGCAATTATTAACCAGTACGAAAGGGGTACTCGACATAGGAATACCGAAGAAAAATGGAACACCGCCTTATTGTCTACTTGTGTTGCTGACCATTTCTTATGGTGACATATACCTTCCTCAATGCGCCTTAAACTGTAAATGGTATCTTATGTGATTTGTAAGTTATTTAAGACTTCCTCAGCCAAAAATGTGACCCTCCAAGGCATATAAAGGGATATGTGTGTTGCCAGCGCATTTATTGTCGTTGGTATGTTGTACAGCTGGTGATCTTTTCCAAAATGTTTGGTATATAAAATTTCAATGAATTGCAATTGTGGAATACTGATAAAGGAATGTCACTTGTTTGTGTTGGATCTTAAAATTTGAGCAAAATGCTTCGCCACGTTGTTTCCTCGCTGACTGTTCAGGAGCTTTAATTAATTCCTGGGTATCAGTACAACCAGCCACAGGGTAATTGATCAGATAATGTATCTATAGAATGAATTGGGCATCTCATTATCTGCTCTAGGACTCTTCGAGAAAACTATTGACATGACACAAGGTTTTTTCATGAATTCTAGAGGTGGCTGGGCTATAATATTCATCCTCTACTAGCATCATGCAGCATGATTATGCAGGTAGCAGATGAGTTCAGTGCTAGGCTATTGGTTATGTGTGGTCACTGCCACTCGAGCAGACTTAACATTGATGATTAAAGTTGCTTGTTGTTTATACAGAATTAGCTTCTGCCTTTCATCCATGGACTATAAGAGTGCTGAAGGAGTAAAAATGCATACCTTGAATGAAATGGGTTAAAGCAGAGTGATTTTTTTGTATTGATTTTGTAAAAACTGTTGCAAAAGAATGGGAATTGAATAGACTTTCATAGGGAGTGGGGAGGATGAGTACCACACATCAATCTTTCCTGGAGGAGATGGAATTTGAGATGCTTTTAATCACACATGTTTGAGTTTTTTCCATGTAGCAGTCATTAATTCCTGTTAAATATATGTAAACAAGCACAATGAGGTTTGCACTAAAGATTGTGTGATTGTAATGCACTACTCAGTTGCATAACTTCATACACGTGTACCCTAATTGCACATCAATATCCAAGCCAATACTCCTAAGAGTATAAGTCATTTGTTACATTGGGGTTAAAATGTTTGCTTAGTGTTGGCTATTTCTATATTTTATAAACCAAAATTTCCAAAAACCAATGAAGGAAACCAAAATAAATATTTCTGCATTATACTTTGAGTAAATCTTTTTTATTGCATTAAAATGATCATATTATGCACTCAACAAAGAAGAAACTTGTTTTGGACCTCATGAGACCAGCAATATTAAAAGAAATTGAGTGTTTCTGGTATGTTTAAGGAACTTATTACTTCATCTTAAATGATACCAAGAAGTCAATGTTAATCTAGTTTAAAGATGCTTCTGGATTTTTTTTTGTCTTGCAAGGCATACCTTGCCTACTTATTAGATACAGTGGAGAAACATTTCTAGAATTGAATAATATGTTATGTGGTGCTGAGTCATACATATTGCTCCTTTGGGGAAGAAAGATAACCTGTTGTAATTTGCAGTGTGGAAGACATAAACAAGGAAGAGACCAATAATTAAAGTACAAAGAGAATATCTCTTGCTCCAAAACTGCTGCACAAGACAGAAATTCCTGCTATTTCAGAATGTGCCATGTGCTTATATGGAGTTAGTTGGCTCTGATTCCCTCTTGCAAACACAGATCATAATGGATTTTAGTGGTGTACTAATAGATAAGCTGGGAAACATTTTTTCTAGCTGTAACACTGTGACATTTAACCTGTGGGTGATGACCCTAATGGGTAACAAAGTCTTAATTTGGGGCGGGGGGTGGTGCCTTGGCAGCCTGTCAAAACCTGAGTAAGAGAGGTGAGTAAGAGAGGGCTTGGATTTAACCGAGTAACGCTACTACCTTATCAAAGTTGAGTTCTTGATAGTCTCTTGAGAACCTGCATTGCCTTAATTAGCTGTCTTGTCCAGCAGCTCCTGAGGCCATTCCTGCTCAGGCTGCTACCTTACAAGGTTGTTGTGGTGACAGATAGAGGTAGGGGAAGTGGGTTGGTGTATTGGGCTCCTGGAGGGAAGGTGGGATCAGTGGTGAATCCCCAATCTTGTCCACTTAGGGCACAGTCCTAACCATATGTACTCAAACATAAGCCCCATTGTGTTCAGTGGGTCTTACTCCCAGGAAAGTGCCTTTAGGATTTCAGCCATATTTATTGGGATCATGATGCAAAAAGGCAGAAGGGTACTGCTTACCTCATACACCATCATGACTCAGAGCTTGATTGCCTTGTACTGTACATCTCACTGCATCCAGCATCCTGCTACACATTCCCCTACTAAGTTCTTAAATAGTGGGCAGAGGCCAATAAGTAAATGTGTTCCTTATATCTGCAGTTTCCATTTTCACAAAAGTCTGTGGAACGGATCTCCCACAGATATGGGGGCAGATTTGTACTGCCATGGCTAGTGTTTGTGACACTGGAGTGAACAATCTAATAGGCTACCATCAAATGAAGCTGTTCAAATCTAACCCTATACTTCAGTGACATCAGATATACTGGGTAGTCTGAGGAGCTACTTGCTTAATTTTTTTAATTGTCCTTTAAAAATGCCTACCGGTGTAGTAGGTGAAATGTTAGATGTGAGTAGCTTTATTTGACCATGGCCTTTTAGCCTGAATGTTGTTCATTTTAATATGCTTATGATTGCTCTGCAACCATTGGATTTTATACGAATGGGAAAATGGGATACCCCTTTCTTAAATAAAAAAGATATGCTTCAAATCATATACAGTGCTTCTCCAGATGTATGCATTCCTTTTGCATGTTTAAGAACATAAGAAGTGTCCCACTGGATCAGGCCAAAGGCCCCCCTAGACCAGCCTGCTGTATCTCAGTGGTGCACTGAATTCTTCAGGGAGCACACAAGAAACAAGAGACCTGCATCCTGGAATCCTTCCCTGCATCTTGCATTCTGAGGAAGCCTATATATAAAACAAGGAGGTTGCACTAAAACCCATTATGGTTTGTAGCCCATGGTGGACTTTTCCTCCAGGAATTTGCCCAATTCCCTCTCAAAGCAATCTTAAATCCACATCCTCTGGCACGGACTTCCACAGACTGTTTGTGTGTAATTTTGTGTGAGATTGCAGCATTTTGCTTTGACATAAATAAAAGATAACTAGCATTTTGCTAATAATAAATAGCATTTTACGATTAAATAAATTAAAAAATAAATTTATATTGTATCTAAAATGAAAGCTATTTAAAATGTTTAACCCAGATGCTTAAGGCTAATGAGCATGGATTGGCCACAACTTTGAAGACCTGGACTTGAGTTGCAAACGTGTTTTTGGGGTACAGTGTTGAGTTTATCAAAACCTTGTGTCCCAACTTGGGGGTTTATTTACCCTAAAAATGAGAAGACTTGAATAGACTCAAATAGAGACTTTTGTGTGTGTGTGAATGTGTCCACTTGTGGTCTCCCATCCAGGTTTCTCATGCTCTGCATCCTTTGGTGGCCTTCCACTCAACCGCTAACTCACACCTCCTGTTTGAGGTGATGCTGCTTGAGAAACATCTATTTGAACTGCCAGCCTGGAATTGAAGTCATGGCTGGATGTGACAAGAAGTGTCACATCACTGCAGTGCCAGCTCTCCCATGTCTACTCAAGAGTAAGTCCCATTGAGGTCAATGAGGCTTACTCCCAGGAAAGTACGGATGGCAGCCTTTATGCCAGTGTCAAATTAAGAGATGGGGTTCCTTGCTCTTCACAACCCCCCGAAACGTAGTCCTGACCCCCAGGGGGATCCAGACCCCACTCTGAGGACGGCTGGAAGGGCAGGGTGACCACATCTGCCCTTTGTCCAGGACTGTCCCCTTTTGCACCCTCATGTCCTGGGAAAGTCTTCATTGTCCTCCTTTTCCTTGTGAACAGGCAGCACGAGGCCTTCTTGCAGTTGATAAATTATAAGTATTATAAATGTATATACGTATAAGTATTATAAATTACATATAAATACATATTATTATGTATAATACATATACACAATTACATATTGTGTGTGTATATGTATATATATACACACAATTATATAATACATATACACACACACACACTACATATTGCTTTGTAGTATTACCGGTGTGTGTGTGTGTGTGTATATGTGTGTATACACACACACACATATATATATCTATACCTATATGTGTATATACAGCACTGCACATGATATGCGTGTGAGGCAACTGCACTAGAGGGATGAGAGATTCAGGGGCTGTCTTGAGCCTTGTCCTGGGCTGAGCGAGGGCTCTGCAGTCCCTGCGTCCTCCTGGAGGAGCCGCTTCCACTTCCAGCCAGCAGGTGGCGCAGTCCCCCCGCGGCCGTTCCAGCCGGACCAGCCCATCTGCCGGCGTCGGGAGGGGGGAGGAGGAGGCGCGCGAAGAAGGCGAGCCCGCTTCCCCCCCGCCTTCCCTCCCCTCCCGGCCAATCCAGACGGAGGGCGGGAACCGAGACCGACGGAGCGGGAAGCGCAGCGGCCGGGCCTGGATGGGACTTCGGGAGAGCCGTCTGGTGAGTTCCGCCCAATCCCCCCCCCCCCGCTCAGTGGGTCAGGCCGGTTCTGGCTGGAAGGAGAGAGGCGTGTGGGGGGGGGTCTTTACCCTGCCCTGCTCCCCCCTCGGGGCACTTGGAGCGTTCCAGCGGCGTCCAGGCCCAGCTGAGGGAGAGCGAAGGAGGGCGCCTGTCAACGCCCAGCGCCAGTGGGCGGCGCCTGTTGCCATGATGACGGCTGGGCAGAGGGCGGGGCTTCCTTCAGTTCTCTTCCCTCAGAATCCTCAACTCCTCCCAGAGCCTCTGGAACTCCCTGCCACAGGACGGCTCCTCAGAACCAGAAAGGAGGACAGGCACAAGGAAATAGGCAGGACACCACTGAAGTAACACTATAAAGGCTCTTCACATATTATATATCAATATTTCTATATACACCTCTGTGTGTGTGTGTATATATATATATATATAAATATAAAAACTACATCTATCATACATAACATACATATACCACCCATATATACATATACCACCCAAGGAGGGTGAAAAAACAATTTTATATATATATATATATATATATATATATATATATATATATATATATATATATATATATATATATATATATATAATGCTTCCATAGCTACTATATTATTAAATATATTAATATATTATTAAATGTAAACACTATTATTTTTAAACATTATTATATATTATTATTATATATTTATAAACATATAATTTATTTTGTATAACGTATACATATATTACAGATAACAAGGGCTTTTTTGAGGGTATACTGTATTCAGTACCAGCACTGCTTCCCACCTGCCCCCTCCCCCAGCAGCTAATTAATAATTAGTCATGGGGATGCTTAGTGGGAGTGCTGTCACCTTATTCCCCAGAAAAAAGTACTTCATATATCATATAACATAAAATTACAGTTACATAACTGATTACATATGTATGAAATAAATTACATATAACTAAGTAAGTGATTTATTACATATACAGTGGTGCCACACATAAAGAGCTTAATTTGTTCCGGAGGCATGCTCTTTAAGTGAAATGCTCTTTAAGTGAAGTGGATTTTCCCAAAGGAAATAATGGAAACTCAGATGATTGGTTCCACACACCCCAAAATATTCATATAGAAATATTAACTGGACATAAAAATGATGACAAAACACTGGAATTGAATTCAAAACATGCATTCAATGTGCATGATCCTATGGCATCTACTTAGGCTGCAATCCTAAAGACACTTTCCTGGGAGTAAGCCCCATCTAACACAATGGGGCTTACTTCTGGGTAGACATGGTTAAGAGGCTGCAATCAAAGACACTTTCCTGGGAGTAAGCCTCATTTAACACAATGGAGCTTACTTCTGAGTAGACATAGTTAGGAGACTGCAATCAAAGACACTTTCCTGGGAGGCTTATCCGGGCTGTTGCTGGAGGTTCAAGGTGGGGGCACTTGGGGGTAGTTAGGGGCAGCTGCCCAGGCAACTGCACCTAAGTTGGGGGCAGTTAGAGGCAGCAGCGCTGGCCGGCAGCCCTTTTAAAGAGCCTCCGCGCGGAGCGTCCGGGTTGTATAAGTGCTCTTTAAGTGAAGCATAACTTGTTATGTGAAGCAAAATTTCTTGGAAATTTTTGCTTGTTATGTGAAACACTTGTTAAGCGAGGTGCTTGTTAAGTGAGGTACCACTGTAACTGATTACAAGAAGGCTACATGGTGCCTGTTCACAAGGAAAATGAGGTCTCCCTGAGGCATCTGGTGGGTCACTGTGAGGAAAGTGGACTAGATTCTGTGGTGGGCTTCAGGGGCTTCTCACACGTTCTATAGAACCGTTTGCTAATGAGCAACTGGTTCTGAGAACTAGTTACTAATGGGACATATGCTGCAATCCTAAAGACACTTTCCTGAGAGTAAGACCCATTGAACACAATGGAGATTACTTTTGAGTAGACATGGTTAGGATAGTGCTCATAGAACCTGTTGTTAATGTATTTGAATCCCACAACTGACTAGATGGACCCCAGGTCTGATCCATTTAGACTAGACTAATGGAGATCATATGGGTCTCTATAGGACTGTTGTGGATGGAACTTGAATTGGAGACAGTCTTGGAATGTCACAAAAGTTAATACATTTATTTTCATGGCATTCCTAGACAGCCTCTCTCATCGAAGTACTTCCTATGGAGACCAAGAGCACAGTCCTAACCATATCTACTCAAAAGTAAGCCCTATTGTATTCAATGTGTCTTACACCCAGGAAAGTGTCTTTAGGATTGCAGCACAACCGTTGATTTACCAACATACTTCCTGTGTTGACCAACTCCTAGCCCTGTTCTGAGTTCTTTAGAACAGAATTTCCCAGTGTTTGTCACTCACTATACCACTTCCCATTGTCTGCCTATTGAAAGCACTTTCAGATTGGGAAGCCGGATGGGATGTAATAGAAACCAGTTAAAGGCTGAGGGTGGACATGTAAGCTGGGAAAAGCATGGTTTGGCACTCTGGACACCAATTCAGGCTCCTACCAGTGTTGCATCATGTTGTTAATCATGATGTTAACAAACAGCAGGTGTCCAGCTTAGGGTTGCCATAATTCAATTCCAAAAAATTGTGACGGGATCTTCTGTCCCATCTGCCAGTATGAACACAATCCCCCAAAATTGGGTTTGTCCCTGTTTTTTGGGGAAATATGGCAACCTTAGTCCAGGTTTTTCCATGCAGCAGGCCTCTGTCAGTCTTGAAAGACTATGGTATCGTGCTCTGTGCTGCACACGCTGCATACGAAGCACGAAAGCCTGGGTAGATTGTTATGGAGGATAGGCTGTTAGCCAAGCAGCAAATCCCCCCTCTCCGCGCCACTGAATTAGTCCAATGGAAAGGCAAAGCCAATACGATTGGATCCAGCTGCGTCGCAGAGCTGGGCTAAGGACAGGAGCTCACCCTGTCTTGTGGGGCTGACCCAGGTCTCGAACCCTGGCCTGCTGGTTAACAGGCACAGCATCTTAACCGCTTGCGCCACCCACAGCACCAAAAATTACTGTCCCTGGGTGGGCTTGAACCACCAACCTTTCGGTTAACAGCCGAACGCACTAACCTATTGTGCCACAGAGACTTCTTGGTGTTGAATATTGTTATTATTAACTGTTTTTATATACCACTTTTTAAGTAGAAGATCCCAAAGCAGTTTCATTTTTCTAATTTTTTAATTAGAAGTTCCCAAAGCAGAGACAATCAAATAATGACTTCCTGTTCCAAAAGATTCTAAAAAGATGCATAAGAACACCAGCAGATAGCCACTAGAAAAGACAGTACCACCAGACACCACATCACGTACCACTGATAGTACCTGTACCATTGGCTGAGAAACACTGCTTCTCAAGAAGGTGTACAAGTGTAATTAAATATCTAATAGTCGTCTATTTGTAAGATATAACAACATAAAAGTTGTATATTTTACCTAATATTATTCTTTTGCCTGTTTTAATAGTAACAAGATGCCAAAGAGGAAAAGAAAAGAGTCAGAGAAAAAACCTGGAGTGAGTTGCATGTTACTTTTTTATTCAAACACAAAGCATTTATTTAATGTACAGCATTGAGTTGATCGATATATAGAGAGAACCTTTTTAAGAGTTTCCTTTCCTGACACCCCTCTTTCTAGAAACATCACGCCAAGACACAACATCATGGCAAATTGCACCCCTGTGATGAGCCAGATCTCTCTAGTATTTTGAAAATTCCTGGATCTGGGCAAGCAGTTCCTGGAACTGGGCAAGAAGAACCTGATGAGTTTGGTTAGTTACTAGATTCTATAGTTTTAAGCTACTAGAACTGTCACTTCATAGGAGATATTGGTTAATCTTACCAACTTCAGTTCACTGTTTAACTTCATTTCTGTTTGGAATTCTGTTGGAAGAAAAAGATTTTCTTTTCAGAATACTAAAAATATAAAAATACTAAAACTTATTTTATGATTTATTTTGCTTTTATTAGCTTCAATCCAGAAACAGTTTTGTGCAGTATGGTGTGTAAAATTATCAATGTGTGACTACTAATTATGCCAAAATATCTGTCTGAACTGGTCCACATGCAGTTTGAAAATGGCTCTGTCTAGTATGAGACTATTTAAATTACACTTGTATATGTGATTTGAAATTGGTACATACTGTGAAATCTTGTAATTTTCTTCTTGCACTCCACAGTACAAATTGTTGCAACATTAACTGATTTGCATTAACTGGCTAGTTTTTTTAACTTTTGTGTGAGGTAAATTAGGAAATAATGCAACTATGAGCACAGTCCTAACCATGTCTACTCAAAAGTAAGCCCCATTGTATTCAGTGGTCTTACTCCCAGGAAAGTTGTTTATCCACACTTTCTTGGAAGTAAGCCCCACTGAATTTCTGAGTAGACACTTGTAGGATTGAACTGTGAGGGCACAATCCTAACCAGCTTTCGAGCACTGGCATAGCTGATTTGGAAACCTTTATTGGCATACAAAACAATACAATTGACATCAATGTAGATGTGTATGTGTACGAGAATAGGTTCACAAATAGTTTATATGCTTAACTAAGGGCAAAATCCCTTACTATGGGGAGTCCTTGCTCCGGTGTAAGAACAACTTACCTCTGGATTCCAATATGAATTTTCCATAGGTTTTCACTAGGTGGTGCAGTAACTACGGGTGCACATAAAGTCTCTTACATGCTCCTGTTGTTAGGGGGGTTAGTTGTGGGTTAGTTGGATTTGGGGGTTAGTTGCATAGTTATTAAAAATATTCTTTCTGGCTCCATGATGTTCCCCTTCTCAACAAAATCAGGTAGAGGAGCCTTACAACCTGAATGGTGCGCTGGTTGTCTTTTCCAGATAACAGATGATTCATTACTTATAACTCTGATCTACAAGCAGAAGGGAGTATTGGGTTAAGTAATCTTTTCCATACATTGTTGTAAAGTTTACATCTCAGCAATATGTTCTCTATATCTGCACTTGCATATCCTGGTTTGCAACTCTAGACCCTTATATCTGCCCCACATGAGATTAGATGGAAAGGCATTGCACCGAGCTGAGGAGAAATCTCTTCTCAGTGAGGGAGAGTCCACCACCTACCTCCCTTGGTAACTTGTTCCACCGTCACAGAGGCCTCCTCAAGGAGAAGCAGATTATGTTCCCTTACATCCAGATTGCATTGTCCTCACACCAGTGCTGGAAAATTGGTTAGGATTGCACCCTGAGTTTTCTACTAGCCTTCTAGCCAGCTCATCTTGTCTATAAACACTTATTGAAATTGGACAGTGTAATTGTACAGTGGCATAACAGATTTTCTTGCCAGTTTTTCCTAAATCTCAGTTTGCAAGATGTGCTTCTTTCCACTTGAATGTCTGCTTCAGCAAGGTAGGTAGCATCCAACCTTGTTTCTCATTTTGAGGACTATGAATCTAAGTCATTAGAGCAATCCCGATAGGAATCTGGAAAAGAGAAACTACAGCCTTGAGTTCCCAGTACCCATAGGCTTTTCCTATGTTTTAATTTTTTTTCTTTTCCTAGTCATGGCATAGAAACAAGAAGAACATCACAAACATGTAGGCAATTTTGTTTTTACAATATTTTTTTGTTTTAACTAGATCCACCTTTACATAGCACAGCTGTGTCTGATTTGGAGGAGGAGGAAGAGGACGAGGGAACAGACAAATGTTCAGGATCTAACAGGATAGTCCATAAGTCATTTGATTTGGAATCAGGAAAGAACAATAGAGTTAGAAGGTACCACTATAAATAAATGTTGAGAATGTGATTTACTTATTCTTATAATACACTAAACAAATGTACTTTTCATTAAATCCACACACTTTGCTTTACACTATTATGCTAACCTATGTCATCAGACATGCTACAGAAATTTATTTTAATTTTTGGGAGCTATTTCATGTAATTGAGATAATCATGCTGTACCACTTTGCATGGTCCACCTGTTAGGACATACCCCTGGAAGTCACTGGTGTTTTCTTCTGGATTGGGAGGCTAAGCTGGTAAGAGATTCATGGTGAGCAGATACCACCTCAATTACAACCGGTGTTAACCACTTGTTGAGAAACACTGTTCCAGGATAACTGGGGTTGATCCTGGGCTCACAGCTGCTCCTGGATGCCCAGGTGTTGCCTGTGGCCAGGAGTGCCTTTGTCCAATTTCAACTGGTGTGGCAGTTGCAGCCATACCTGTCCTAATCAGATCTGTTCATGGCGTCCATTCCATGGTGACATCAAGATTAGTTTATTGTAATGCAATATCTGTGGCTGCCCTTGAAGCCAGTCTGGAAGTAGCTAGTACAGAATTCAGTGGCTTGTGTAGTTGCTGGAAGTCAGCAGTTTCACTCTGTCATGCCGCTGCTCTGACAGAAGCACTGGCTGCCAATTCATTTCTGGGCCAAATTCAAGGTTCTGGTTTTGATCTTAAAAGCTCTAAATGGCTTGGGACCAGCATATTTGAGAGACCACCTGTCTGTTCTTCCGCTCTGTTCTTTGTCATCTGAAGAGGCCCTGTTTGCCATCTTGGAGAGAAGTTAGGGGGATGAAACAGAAACAGAACCTTCTCAGTAGTGGTCCCTGTGTTATGGAATTCCCTCCCCTTTGAGTTGTGGACAACTAACTCTGTATTAACCTTCTGCAGGGCCTGATGACTTTTTATTGAATTATTTTTATTTCACATTTTATTGCTGTTTGCTTTGAATTTTACATTGTCTGTTTTTATTGCTCATTTTATTTTATAGTCTTCAATGTTTTTAATCTATATTTTTATTAAGTATGGATTGTTAGTTCTTGGATGCACTTCAGAAAGAAAGGTGGAGTACAAATCCAATAAATAAATAATGACCAACTGCATTATTTATAGTGTTTCTAGGAAAATCCAAAATGGCTTGAATTCAGAAGTGGAAAGGAAAAATTCCAAAGAGGAAGCTGTGAAAGAGAATATGGTACATCAATAATAACAATGTGCTCCATTTTTTGAGGGGTGGGGGAATCCTCAGATTGGATTTAGGAGTGTGAAAATGTATTACAATTGCAGCAAACATGTATATTTTTATTTGCATATTAATATGAGGGTAATGGTTCCAGTAAATCAGGGCACCAGGCAAGAACAATTCATTTGTTTCCAACTTATCAGACAACAACCTACAGAATTCTTCAGACAAGGAAGAATAACAGCCCAATCCAGAGCAACTAATCTGTCCACATAAGAGCCCTTAGGTTGCCCTATCTAACACTAGGTTGGAGCAACTGCAAGATGCTCCAGCCCAGTTACTCTGGAAGAGGCTTAGGGCAGAGCAAGGCAAGATAGGGTGCCCTAAGAGAGGTGGACCTGCTCTGCCCTAACTGGGGCAGCCTAAGCAGCTCAGGAGAGGCAAGTTGAGGGCATGTTTAGCATTGCCTAGGGCAGAGCAGTTACTCTGTATCCAGAGCCTGTTTCCAAGGCAGAAATGCCCTCTTCCAGCCCTCAGAGCTATACCACCTCAGGAGCAGGTATAGTAATGAGTAGATCCATAGGGGTCCATGATAAGGCCCGAGTGAGAATGGCTGTGCTGACCAAAAATCTGAGTTCTTGGCCAGCCTAGCTGCAACCCCTTCCTCTCAACCTCAGGATATGGAACAAACTATGGCTGCCCACAAACCTCAGGATACAGCAGGCCACTCCAAGACGCCCCTTGTATTCACTGTAGAATGTACTGGCATCTCATCAGGGACTCCTTATAAGGCAGGCACCCAGTGGCGTCACCAGACTGGTGCGGCTGGTGTGGGCTGCATTGGGGATGTGCTCCCTATTGGGTGATGTGCCGGAGGAGTTTGACTGTCCTTTGGCAGGCCCTGGGCGTCAGCACACCCATTCAGGCCTGCTCCAAGGCGGAGAATCAGCCAGAAGCTGACACTTGTCTGAGGAGCTGGCCTGATCGGCCATCTGAGATGCACTGCGCAGAAACACACTGAGCATGCCGAACAGCTTCAGAGGAGACTTCCTCAGAGCAGAGAAAGTCCGCACCTCTGCACAGCCATTCAGCCTCACTCAGGAGGCGGAGCAGCAGCCGAATGGCTTCAGAAAGAGTACTGCACAGGCACCAACTCTGACACCTGCACAGTCTCCCCCGAAGCCAAAAGGCTTCAGAAAAGTACTGCGCAGGTGTCAGAGATGGTGCCTGCGCAGTACTCTTTCTGAAGCCAGTTGGCTTCAGAAACAACTGCGCAGGCGCCAACTTTGGTGACTGTGCAGTCCAGGTGGGGGGGGGGCGCGCATCCCAGGGATGATGCACAGACTTCCGCACCAGGTGATGTGCAGAGTCATGTCACCACTGTAGGCACCACAGCTGTTCCTTGTTCAGTGTGATCTGAGGGGTGTCTCCTCAGGAGCAAGTCTTCCCCTTGTGTCAATTACTTAGCATGCTCTGGAGCAGTTAGGGCAGCCCAGGCTTCCTGACTCTCTGGATTCAGCATAACTTTCTGCTCTGGATACAGAATAGTTAGGAGAGTGCAGTTAGGTCAGAGCAGGCTGAATTTGCTCTGGATTGCAGCCTAAGTCATGCAAGCCCCAGCCGTCTCCTGCCTAAACCAGCAGCAAAGGTTTTTTGATTTGTTTTTTTTTGGGGGGGAGACTTGGATCAATCTCTGAAAATCATGAGACAGTTTCAAAACATTCATCCACCACAGTTTGGAAAAGGAAAGTTAGTAGTTCTGCCACCAGCACTCTCAATATACAGCTTTCTTTGATGAAAGCCACCTTATTTAAGGTATTGAATGCACAGCAGAGAAGAAGTGGTAGATAATACCTGGCCTTCTGGGAAAGAGATGCAGGCAAACACATTCATAATATTTTTTGCTTTTTACTAGCATGTCTGTTTGCCTGTCTTCTCCCTTAGTACTTAATCCAGTTTTCTCTCAAGTAGTGTATAATACATAACCAAACTATTTAGGGTGATACAAACCAAAACAGGTTGTGCTCAAGAAAAACCAAGCATGGTGAATGAGTTCTGTGTCAACAAATGTAAAGTGATGTGCTTTGGTGTAAAACATCCCAATTTCACATTTATTTTAATGGGGTCTGATGTATCTGTGATGAAAGGGACCTTTTACTCCTCACAGATGGGTTAGAAAAATTCAAAGAAGCCAGTTCCAAACTCTGAATTATTTGTTTCAGGAGCAAAATGGTAGGAGATGAATTGTTTCCTTCATGCTTAGAGGCAGTGGGAGAGGGGAGGTTCTGTGGGTAACACAACCCATAACAAGATGGACCATAACTAGATGGACCAATGTTCACATTTCTTTTCATATTATGTCACTTTCTGATAGGGGGAAGGAAAGGAGGCAAATAGGATTGCTGCTATTGCTTTGTATTCTGCCCACCACCCATTTGCCCATCTAGACAAGAAGTGTAGTTCTTACCTCACAAGAAACTCAGGGAGGTAAAAATTAATCCTGGCCAGCACCTGCCACCTACCCTATTTTACCACCTATGGAACTAGTGGGCGGAGTGGAGGCTTCTGCCCAGGACTGACTCTTGTCTACCCATGTTTCCCCTCCTACAGATTACCAGAGTGCCTACTTGAGTAACTCTCCCATAGACAGGCACTCTAGGATTCTGCAGAAAAGTAACTTGAGCAAAGCTTGAGGCCAAGAGAGCCTGGCAATGGCAACTCAGGGCAACTTATTTAGCATATGGGGTCACCATCTGGCATTGTTAAGGTTCAGAATTGCTTAACTAGAAAAGTAAGCTGCACTATTTATTTCTGATTGTGACCTGTAACATATTTGTGTTCTTTGTAACATACCCGTATTTCCCGGCTTATTACACGCACTGGACCATGAGACGCACCAAAGTTTAGAGGAGCAAAAAAAGGAAAAAAATATTCTGAACCAAATGGTGTACTAATATATTTAATAAAATATAGCAGAATAATATTTCAACCATGTAAAGTCAACAGTGGTATTAAGAACCATTATCACTGTCATTAACAAATGAGGAAAGACTTTAAGCTTCAAGCACTCTTTTAATTTTCTGGTAACCCCAAAAACTCATCATCTCTAGTCTCAGTGATTTATGACTTTTGCACAAATCTCATTGCAAATAGTCCAGGAAGGCAGGTAAGTTGGGGGGGTTCTTTTGGGGGGTAGGTAGGGAAAGGTGAGGGGATCTAGATACATAGGGAAGCGTGAGGGAGGCACAGGCATGGAGCAGGAGAGACCTGGTCTTGTGCATGTCTACTTTGGAGCAAGTCTCCAAGCCAGGGAATGCTGGTTAGGATTGCAACTGTGCCAGAGTGACCAGATGCCAAACCCAAAATTCCTGAACCCTAAGGCCAAAATTCCTACCCCCCCCCCCCCCCCAGGGGAAAATTCCTACCTGCTTAAAAAATTGCCAAAAATGTATTTTTTTGTTTTTATATTTTTGATTTTTACTTTTTTGGCCATAACGTTTGATAGGAAGGAGATATCTCAAAACTGATTGTTGCATTGGATTCTGCTCTTCAATACGAATCCAGTGAGATATGACATGATGGGGTAAGGTTCTCCAGGATTGGCCCTATCACTCTATAAGACACACAGACATTTCCCCCCCTTTTGGGAAGAAAAAAAAGTGCCTCTTATAAACCGGGAAATACGGTACTTTCAACTATTTCCTTTTAGAGATCAAAAGAGCCTAGTGTGGAGAGCTTTAGACTACCATCTGCATTGCCATTAAGGAGCGGCTCTTCAGAATGCAAGACATCAGATAGAATTTCAGATAAAATGAAGATGTGGACTACTGATAAGGTTAAAAATATCCCTTATATATCACATAATGAGAATACATACCACATAATAATGAGAATATTTTTTTCTCAGAATTGTGGTTGGGAACATGTAATGCCTGCTAAGTTTATTCACAACACTGGTAATTTGGAGATATAGGGAGGAGATAAGAGACCCATGTGCAGAACACATTGTTAAGTTTTTGTATTGGTAGTAATGTACTCTGGCACTGTACTTTGTATTTCTTATACATGGTCTGATCAGAACTAGCTAGAACCAGAATTGAAAATGGTGATCTAGACACATTTTATAACTGGTGCTCCTGTCTACTGTGCTGGAAATGTTCAGTTTCCAATAATTTTAAAAGCCTTGAATTTTGTGTTAACAGATGTCAAGGAAAAGAGCTAAATCTGCTGTGCAGCACAAAGAAAATTCTGGTGAGGAAGTGTTCATAGATTTCTTGCTGTTGTGTCTACGTATTGAAATTTTTTTCAGATTTTAATTTTTGTATGTTCTGCTGAAGAGATTATATGCCATATTTGTGCTGGCAGCTATGAAGCTTTACGTTTTAGTGTTGATCAGGGGCTATTTTTTTCCAGGTTCTCCACCTGGAGGCAACTTATAAAATGTTTTCCACCCTTTCCCTTCCAGTGTCACATCTAATGCTTCAACTTTTCATGATGGGTAAGGGAGGTAGGAGTTGGGTGGGATCAGAGAACAGTGGAATCCAATGATTGTTAAATGTAAAATACCATTACAAAAATCTAAAAGTATTGATAAATTAGCAGAATAAAATTTCACAGGAGTAAAATTTCTAGAATATTTTTGGGCCCCGGGCACGGATGGACACTGGTGGGCACCAGGCAGTAGCACTGGGTAGCAGGCATTGCCATTGCTGGGCACCAACAGGCACTAGGCACAGGAGGGTACCACGAGGCACTGGCAAGCAGCAGCAGGCCCCAGCGGGCATCTCTCCCAAGCACCATTGGGCAGCACCAGGCATCACTGTGCAGCAGGCACCAGTGGGCACCACTGGACACCCAGCACCCATACTGGGCACCACTGGACCCCATCTGGCAGTGGACACCAGTGGGCACTAGCAGGCACCAGTGGGCACTGGGGATCTCCACCTGTCACTCCTATGGGCACCACTGGGCACCAAGCACCAGCGCACACTGGGCACTAAGCATCACTGGGTATGGGACAACAGATGCCGGACACCGCACAGCCCTATTGGGCACCAAGTGGCAGTGGGTAGTAGACAGCATAGGGTACCACCGGGTACACCAGTAGACACTGGTGAGCAACACAAGGGAGCAGGCATCATCGGGTACCACTGAATATCAAATCAGTTGGTAGTGGATTCTTACATAACAGAAGGAATATTCTCCCCTAATTTCATGCTTCCAGGTCCAGGAGTTGGGGCTGGATGTGGATACGTCAGTTTTCAATGTTAAGAATAGTATGAAAACACGTTGCATCCCTTTTTACCCCCATAGGGATTAAATTTCTAAAAATTGGTTTTTGTGTGTTCTCACGTCACAGAAGGAATACACTCCTTGAATTTAATGCTTGTGGGCCCAGGGATTGGGGCAGAGCATTGATTAGTCAGCGATTCTTCAATGTAAAGTATAGGGAGGAAAACGTATTGTGCCCCTTCTGGTTGGAATTTCCAAAAACTAGTTCTTAGTGGGTGCCTCCATCACAGAAGGAAGACTCTCCTCAAATTTTGTGCTTCCAGGTCTGCAGTTTTGGCTGGGCGTTGATGATTCAGTGAGTGAATCAGTCAGTGACTTTTCATTTATATATATATGTGTGTGTGTGTGTGTGTGTGTGTGTGTGTGTGTGTGTGTGTGTGTGTGTGTGTGTAAAATTTATATAAATCTTGATCATATTACCATATATTATAACATATTACATTATATTTTCAAAGATTCAGGTAGGTATTATTGACCAAGTCAGTCAGTGACTGAGTCAATCATTGACTTTTCAGTTTTATTTATATAGATAAATGCCATCATATTTGACTGTATCCAAAACAGTACTTTCCATCTGTAGTTTTGAGATATTTTAAACTATTATATATTTTTGAAATGGAAGTGGATTGGAACTATAATACCAAAGTCTGCTTCAGAAAGTTTAATCCGTTGCTCTTATTTAGATTCAGATGATGGCAATCCAAGTCTAAGAAAGGTTTGGGGCCCACAAGGAATGAAAAAAGTTGCCAGACGTATCACACAATCAGAAGTTATTCTGGATGAGTTGGAGAAAATAGCATCAAAATACAAGTAAGAATCTTTCCTTCTGCATTATTCTTGGATTTGCAAGAGAAATAAAACTGATTAACAACAACAATACAAGCTTTAAACCCTACAATCCAGAGTAACTACGGGAGCACATAAGAGACATTTACGCCGACGTAGTTACAGCACCATCTAGTGAAAATCTATGGGAAATTCATATTGCAATCCAGAGTAAATTGTTCTTACATCAGAGCAAGAAATCCCCTTAATTACTCTGGATTGTGCCCCAAATCATAGTTGAGCAAGAGCAGCTTTCTAACAATGGTAGTTAATGTTTACTGTTGAGGAAGAATTTAGATTGCTGGCAATGCTGGCTGATCTTTCTCCATGCAGATCACTTAAATAAAATTGCTTATTTTGAAATAAGATTTCAAAAGTGAGAATACGATGTTTATATCTTGATATACAAATCAGATCATCTTTTGTGTTGAGTGTCAGATAGGATTGTTCAGTATACTGATATATATGCTCATTCTTCCTCTTTCCAGACAAGGAGTGGAGTTGAAGATATGTAGGAAAGCCATTGATCGCTTTTATATTGGATTCAGAGATCAGCTTACCAGTGCTGTAAGTATAGCATATCAGAAAAAGTGGATAGTAGTGGTGCTTTAACAGCTGCAAACTGTTTGTTGAAGAACACCCTGTCTTTCAACCTAACCGTTTCCAAGGTGGTTTTGATACATATGCTCAGAAAATTTTCCAGAAATGCTATGTTCTTCAAATACTTGTATATGCCCTTAGGTCCCCACTAAGGCTGTATTTAAGCTCCAAATTGGAGAGTAGTAAAAATAAAAATGGCCACAGTGAAATTAAAAAGTTCAGTATGCAGTGTTTCCCAGTTCGAATCTTGCTTCTACCATGAATTTGCTTACAGCCCAAACCTGGCCTGCACTGTACCCAGTGCAAGTTAGGAACAAACTGAAAGTCACATCAGGGTAAGGGAATTTTTCTTCTACCCCAAGTAATGCCCCAGCCTATACTGTCTGGCCACCTGGATCTGTGCCTTCTGTTGTTTAGCTGATGCATATCCAAGAAGCTTGTGTAGTGCTATCCAACCCAGAAATGAAGGTTAGGATACAAAAAAAGTGCTGCCATGAATGATCCCACTCCCACCCAGAAATGTCTCTTCCCCACCTCCAAAGGGGAGGAAGACCTGCACTGGCTCAACTTTGAATTAGGATTGGGCTGGAGATGGCTTTAGGCAAGTTGGTCCTTCTCAGCCTCAAGACCTCAAATTAAAGAAGTTATTATAAGGACATCGCAATGTGACACACTTTACACACTCACCAGCTTATAAATGTCTATTATCATATTTTTAAGATAAGTGCTGAAGCATTAAGTTGAACATATACTATGAAGCTAATTTTCTGTTTTAATTAGATTACAGACACTGAGGAACTAAAACTTACAAAATTGAAAAATGCAAAGGTAAACCATTCTGAGACTTTTTAATTGCATAGAATCAGTTTTCTGCGTATTTAATTGGAGTAGAGCATTTCAGTGAGCTGGAACTGATGTTTACTGGAAAACAAGTCTTCAAAGCATTAGTTATCAAACGAGTGTGTCGCATCACCAGCCTGAGGGCTCTGGCTTCTGCCTTCCAAGTGGTGGGGGAAGAGGGAATAGAGTGACCAGGGGTGCCTTTGTTTTCGAGGGCCACAATAGCTTGGCCTGCACTTACCAGAAGATGCACCAGGCTCCCAGGGAAGCCTCTACAGCATTTCATGTGCTGTGGAGACTCTCAAAATCATCACATCACTTCCATTTTGCATTTGTGAAACCAGAAGTGACTTCCTCCACAGTGTAGGGATCTCTGGGGAGGCTGGCTTGGGGTTCCCTACACTCCTGGGAGCCTTCTAGTAAGAGCTCTGCCCCAATGATCCCATCTGAGGGTTTGTCCTTTATCCCATTCATACAAACACACATATCCAAGAGACACTTATGAGCACAGCGAGATTTAAAATATGGAGTTCATGCATATGTAACAAATGCACCAGACCTGTGCCAAGGTCTCTTTCCTTATCAGAGTTACACTATTGCTGCCAAGGACTTATATATTGCAATGGTCTCCTGTGATTGGCTGCAAAATGCACCCAATCTAAGTGCTCTATTGTGGGAAAGTGTGAGGGATGGTGGGAGGTGCTGTTTTCACCTCTGGTTATTCCCTTGGCAGGGTTCCTTCTTCCTTTGCAATCTGTATTGTTGGCATAGAGATTTTCTGGTGTTTGGGTCCATCAGCTGGGGGACTTTTGGGATACGGCGTATATCAAACTCCACTTGTCCCTTTCAACTTACACCCAGTACATAGTCCCCTTCTTGTCATTCTCATGTTACAGCTGACCATTTTGGCTTCGTACCAGCAGAATTGCTCCAGCTTCCAAACTATGATGTTCACCTGTCATCTGAACATCTGTCTGCAGATAGATCTAGATAAGATGTATACATTTCCCACTGTACAAGAGGTGCTTTTGTCTATACCCAGAATCAATCTTAGAACAAGAAGGGCAAACCATTTCTGAATTGCATTTCAGTTTTAAAACTGCATTTTCACTGACATTGCAGATGGTTAGAGAAATAAATAAAAAAAGACAGCGGTTGGTTGAAGTTAAAGAAGAACTAATTAGGTATGTTCTAATTTATTAAAGTATATAAATAACCTGTTGTTTGTTTTTCACTCCAGGCAGCAAGTCTAAAATACTATCTATGCCATTAATGTGTGGCACTCTCTCTCTCTTATACAGTGTATCTATATCATATAGATATACTGTATTTGGGTTACACTGCAACATTCTCTTAAGAATAAATGTTTCTTGTACAGGTTGGTCTTTGTTATCTATAGGGGTTGTTTTCAAAGCCCTCCCAGATACTGAAATCTGCAGAAGTTGGAATACATGGATTTGTGCCTCCCAACAGTTCTGAACCTGACTTGAGCTGTGCTCCAATAGGGTCCTGAGGCCATCTGAGCACTGGACGTTTTTTGGCCCTCTGAAAGCCTCAGAAGAGCCTCAGGACCGGTTCAGTAGGCTACAGGTGGCCAACCCTGGATGTTCAGAATCTACAGATGTTCAAATCCATGGTTATTAAACCCGGGGATATGGAGAGCCACCTGTGTATTTGTTATTTATCTTGTTGTTGTGGGGAACTTCTCTTTTGTAGCTTCAGTTGTCAAATGATGCTTTTAAAGTACTGAGAAACTATAAAGGAATCTTCATTAAAAATCTCAGAGAAATTGTAGTTTCTTAAGTTAAAAAAATTATTTCTGATTTAGGTATTTATGCCATACTCTTGGTTCTAACTAAAACTTGTCAAAGCTTGATGTTTACTGGTGTATTGTTTGTAGAACTGAACCACAGCTGAAGAAACTGCAGAGGGAATATGCTGAACTTAAAGGAAGACAGTCCTCTCTCAGGAATGCAGTTCAATTTGTGACTGATTTAGAGGACCTCCAACAAAAATATTCTAGTGACAGAAAGAAAAACCCACAAGACAAAATAAGAGTAAGTACGTTTTTAATTGTTTGCTGCTTTTGTATTTGTCTACTTATATAATCATATCTGCAGATTGAGGAAAAACGGGAAGTGTTTTATGACTCTGGGGCTGCAATCCTAACCCCGTTGGGCCAGTATAAGTCCTGGTGCAAGTCTCACGTTGGCCTGGGGTCATCACAAAAGTGTTGTAAGGCACTTCTGGTGAGATTAGGCAAGTTCACAGGTATGTGCTGGTGTCCCTACACCACCACAGGGAACCATACCAGGTGAGTTATGCCAGCCTAAATTGGTTAGGATTGTGTCCTCAATGAGTCAGTCTGAGGCCAGCAGAGGCTCACATCTGCTGAGGTCAGAAGGCACTTTGGAGGCAAGGAAGCTCCATTCCCTTCACCTCCAGAAGTAGAGGGGTATCCTTGTATCCATGATTCCATTATTGTATCAATGATTCTACCTATGGTGCCTCCCCGGATACCAGGGTACACCTATAGCAATACGTGTGCATGAAATAGATGCTAATTTCTATCCAGTTGAGTCTCAGTATCCAGTTGAGTATCCTTGGGATCAAACTGGGGAATATATTCTGTGGGTCAGTCTGGTATTACCACCAGACACAACTGGAGATGTGATGTCATGTCCAGAGGTGGCTTGCGGCCCCATGTGGCCCTCAGAAAGTATTCTGGACTTAACCAAGAAATACTTCTGGTTGTTACTGGGAGCTTGGGTCTGGCTGTCCACTGTAGGTTTAGAACACATGGTGTGGAGGATGCAGCTTGACTCACATCCCTACTGCACTTTCCCCAGCACAAGATTCAGAGAAATGAAGATCCTGTATGTTGTTGTTGAAGCAGGACGCAAGCGTGACTCTGTTGTGTGCACCCTATGATTTATTTCTCCTGAAGCTCTGAAAATTGTTGACTGTGTCTTTTCAATCTAATTAGACAGGTGGAGTAAATGAATATGGGTGAGCATTTCTTTGGAATATTAAAGTTGTGTCTTGCACATATACAGAATGACAGTCCCTTACATGCTATGGATATAATCCATATGGGGAGCAGGTTAGAACATCACCCATGCATAACAACATCCCACTAGTATTGGTCATGGAACCAAGTGTAGTACATAAATCAGAAGACAGCATTTTTAAGGAACAAGTTTTCAAGCAGTGATTTAATGTTGCTTTTCCTTCTTTTCACAGTATGGTGTTTCGAGTGTTCCTGCCCTTTTGGTTGAATCACGAACAATTTTAGGAGTGGAAAATGACTTTCAAAATATAGAGTCAAAATTACAACAAATGTTTGATTTGCAAGAAAACAAGTAGACTGACAAATTCTGCATAGAAATACATTGTACAGCATTTTTAATAAGGGAACATTAATAGACAGTGAATAATCTACTTGTTGAAATAGAAAATCTCAGTATTAGTAAAAGGAATTTTTAAAAAACCTTCAGATTTTAAGTGACATCAAGTCGTAGTAATTTTTAATTCTTCTTACAAACTTAATATGGTGAATGCTGAACAATCCAATACTGGAGGGTAAACCAAAGAAGGGGGAGAGGTGGTGGACAGGGCAGATCCCTAAATCTGAAAAATGTACTTCCTTGATAATTTTATTGATGAGTTTTGATAAAGGGAATGGTAGTGTACCAGCTTGCCTTCAACATCCTCCGTTTTGTGCTATCCAAAATAGTGGGAGGAAAACAGAAAAGCCTCCTAAAAGGCAGAAGAGTTGTTTTTTTTAAATGGGAGTGGTGTTATAACCATGAGATATCTGCATTCCTGTCTGCTATGTGGCGACCATATGCCATAGACTCTCCTAAACTGTTTTTTCTTCCCTAAGATGTTGCAAAAGAGTAAGTTGGCAATGGAAAGCCACAATGTGCTTCTTAGAAGGCAGGACTGTTCTGTCCTCAGTCCCACTGATCCACAGCTTATATATTACAAATTATTTTCTGACTATAAATTGCAGAAGAGTAACCGTTTGTTGTTTAAACTATGTATATGACAGTAAAATTAATGTAAATAAAAGTTAGTTAAAAAAACTTTTAAGTGTCAGTTTAAGTTCTTTGCATAAAGTTGTTGAGCTGGAAAGAGATGTCCACTCTCACTACAGCTCAGCCCTCATTATCAGTGGAGCTGTGCTCTGGTTGGATTCAGAGATACTTCAGAGGACTGAAAACGACAACTCCTCATTTTTAGCTGAAAACAACTCCTGAAGGTTTTAGAGGGTTCAGATGGATCTGTGGGTTTTCTATTCCTTGAATTCCCATGGATAATGAGCACCAACCTATATTCTGCAATCCCATTTTTTGCACCTACTAAAATCCTCTAAAAGGATATGGATTTTCATATGCAACACAAGTTATGCCTCCCTAGCCTCAGATTTGAGACCAGCATCTTCTAAACACAACTGGAGCTGTGCTATGGTTGCCTCTGGTTGCTAAAAACTGATGATTTTCAGTCTTCTGGAAACCTTTGGCCTGCTGAGGGTTGGTGCAGCTGCATGGGACCCCCAATGTCAGAACACCCTCTGAAGGCAATCTAAGAAGAGTTCTGGTTGTCTGGTATGACAAGAGTTATAGTTATGATGATTAGCACATTTTTTTCGTTCTTGGGGCTTCAATGAACTCTGCAGATTATGAGGCATGACTGTATTCATGTGTGATGTGTGTATGCAGGATTACTACAATAGTGAACAAACATCAACAACATACTTAAATACTAACACCATTTCATTTCAGCATAATTCAGTATGTTGCATAGAACTTATTTTTAAGTGTATTATCAGCATA
The DNA here is from genome assembly GCA_030015325.1 of Cryptoblepharus egeriae. Taxonomy (NCBI): domain Eukaryota; kingdom Metazoa; phylum Chordata; class Lepidosauria; order Squamata; family Scincidae; genus Cryptoblepharus; species Cryptoblepharus egeriae. The sequence continues at coordinate 52,149,275 of JAREYC010000007.1, read as the reverse complement.
ATGGTAACTTTGACCATATGAATCTCTCAGTGTCCTGTAGCCCAGAATAAAAATGATGCTTCCTCTAAAACTGGCATCCAGCTTAGTGAAACATTAACTCCATTCTACAAGTAACTTTGATAAGCAGCTCTCAGAACTTGAGAACTACAGTTTAGTCTTTGCAGAGTCATGGTGGAAAGCAGTTATGTGATTATCAGAATCATGCCACTGCCAGGGTATTGAGGATGTTTAAACATAATTTACCTGCTGCTGGGGAGCAGGGACCTATGCAGAACCCATTGCAAGACTCCTCATTGTTTAAAACAAAATTGAAACCCACTTCTGGTTTCACTTCACTGTTTCACCAGTTTGAGAACCACTATTCTACAGTTAGATAAGTGCTTCTGTGGTCTATTGCATCAGTTTCATGCAAACATATGTTCCTTTCTTTTACTGCAACTGATTTTCTGGTGGCTAAGATTGGCTAGTGATCTCCTAAAACAATTAAGATAACTCTATAATGCTTAAACCAAGATAACCTATTCAGTGATTTCATCAACTTTGTGCTTTCTTAAAGCATCTGCTCATCAAGTATTTCATTCTGCATCCAGTTCCCCTGAAGCTGAAAACTATCAGCTGCTTCTGCCAATTCCACATCCTCAAAAGCTTCTAAAAAACAGAGGTCGTCATTGTTTTCCTGAAGCTGAAAACTATCAGCTGCTTCTGCCAATTCCACATCCTCAAAAGCTTCTAAAAAACAGAGGTCATCAATGTCATTGTTTTCCTGAAGCTGAAAACTATCAGCTGCTTCAGCCAGTTCCACATCCTCAGAAGCTTCTAGAAAACAGAGGTCATCAGTCTCATCCCAACTGACACTTGAACTCATGTTTGGATGCCTATTTGCTTGTGCAGCTGTTAAAGATAATATGTCATCTGCCAAATCCTCAGGATAATGTCTTGCTTTTTCTTCTATATTCCCATATTCATCCATTGTATACACATATTCTTCATCCTTTAAAACCAATATTTCATTGTTAAACAACTTTTATGCTATACTTGTGTTTTTCTACAAACCTTTTCAGATTTTGGATTATTCCTATTTATTTCCTTGTCAGATGTGTGATCTACCCATTGATAGGCAACTACAAAACATCTGAAAATCCTGCTCAAGAGGTATATGGTGGAGGTGCCTTGCTAAACAGTGGAATCTCTAGGCCAGCTTTTCTCAAAGTGGGAGTCGCCAAGAGCTTTCCTGGGGGTTGCCTAAAGACCCCTGGTGCAGGGGGCCAGGTCAGGCTTGTCAGACCTCCGGCTGTAGCTGCACATGCACTGGGGCTGACTGACAGCCTCAGGGCCCAATCCTATGCATGCCTACTCTGAAATAAATCCCATTATAGTCAGAGGGGCCTTTACTCTCATGCAAATGTGGATAGGATTGCAGCCTCAGGGCCCAATCCTATGCATGCATACTCTGAAATAAATCCCATTGTGTTCAATGTGTGCATAGTAACAATGCACACATTTGTACAATGTAACAATGAAAATACATCCTGCATATTGGATATTTACGTTACAATTCATAACAGTAGCAAAATTACAGTTATAAAGTAGCACTGAAAATAATTTTATGGTTGGGGGTCCCCACAACATGAGGAACTTATCAAGGGGTCATGGTGTTAGGAAGATTGAGAACCACTCCTCTAGGCCATAGAGGGAGGTTTGCCCTCCACTAAATGGGAGCAATTCTAAGCAGTTGATCTATTAAGAGATCCTAAATGCACCCAGATACTAGAGATCCACATGTGCCAAACTTGTAGATAAATGCAGCCCCCTGTAGATAATAATAATTGACAGTATTAAAGTATTAAATTGAAAGTATTAAAGTGACAAAAAACATACCTCTTTAAAAAGGAATGGAAGGCATATCTCAGCTGGCAATGGAAAACCTATGACACAAATACAAGTGAATTTTACACTAGTTAGGTTTTAAAATTTGTCATTTGTAACATTGTAGTTTATACAGACGTACTCACATTCAGACCTGAAGTTATCTGCTCTGCAAACGGGATCATGGCATTTTTGATACCAAATCTCCTTTTTCAGATCAACAACAATCCTTCAAATACAAATGAAAGGGAAATATGAAATTCAGTTGGTGAATGACACAGTAAACGGCAATACTCATGGCTATACACTGTAGCCCTGCTCTTAGTAAGTGCTGTACACAAAGACCTTATCACCAAACATTCTTGACTGTATGCATGGATGCTTTTGTAAGCATAAAAAATATTCAAATGTTATCAGCCTAATCTGAACTTCCTGAACCAAATGCTCAAAATGGTGCTGCAGGATGGAACAACATATAGTCCATAGATAATCTTGTTGGAACTTGTATGAACCATATAATCAAGCGACTGGTGTTATCTTGGTCCCTGAGCTGCCGAGGACAGGACTGTAAAATGCTGCCTCCCTAGTTAAGCACCTCCCCACTGAGGGCCTTGGAGGGCCTAAGGAGGCAACACCCTCCCTAGTCTTCAAAATGCCAAAAATAAAAATAAAAAGTGGCAATAAAGGCTCTCCGGAGACCTCAGAAGGCTGCACAAGGCATTTCCAGCCATCTGAAGGTTACCTGAGAGAGTAAGAAGCTGGAGACAATGGTGGCAGTGGCAGAAGGGGAGAAGGTAGCACATCTCTCCCACAAGCATGGCACCCTGGATGTTTACCGCCTTTCCCCTTAGGAATATCACTGAAGATGATCAGATATTTCTCCCTTTTATCATCCAACAATTAATCAACTCTGTTACAAACACTACAATACGAACAGTCTCTTGGATTATGAGGTGACAACAGACAATATAGGAATTGGTTAAATTCAGTGTAAGTGAACCAAGATACTCAGAGCAAGAGGCAGGTGTCAACTGTGACTAGTTGCAGTTAAGCAAATGTACACTTAGTTGCAGTTAAGCAAATGCCCATAAATTTTAAACATAGGTACAATGGGATGACTGACTGAAGCATGAAAAATAAGATTGCCAGCAGCAATCCTACCACAGAGGTTAAAGTAGTTTTTAATTAATCTCTTCTCCCTTCCTACTCCACATAGTAAGGGAAAAGGAAAACTGGTTAGTTTGTTGATATTTGTATATGTTAATTATGAGCTCCTGTCCTTAGCCCAGCTCTGTGACACCACCTGGATCCAATCATATTGGCTCTGCCTTTCCATTGGACTAATTCAGTGGCATGGATTTGCTGCTTGGGTAACAGCCTATCCTCCATAACAATCCAACCCAGGCTTTCATGCTTTGCATGCAGCGTATGCAGCGCTGAGCACAATACCATAGTCTTTCAAGATTGACAGAGGCCTGCTTTTTAATTATGCTATAACTATTAATTATGCTAATATGAAAGTTGCCCTTTCACAAATTAGGATCTGAACACATTTGTGGGTATGCCACGATGGCTCTTACAGTGCAATCTTAAGCATGCCTACTCAGAAGTAAGTCCCATTGTGTTCAATAGTAGTTACTTCCAGGAAAGTGTGGTTAGGATTGCAGCCTTAATTTTTTTTCAAAATATTAGTGCAATTTTACAGAACACTTGGGAAATTCACACCAGCAAATTAAAACTCTGAGTACAGACTACATGTGTTCTCTTTATAGGATAAGGTCTTTCAAATCTTACCCCAGTCTGTGCACAGCAAAATTCTAATTAATGTTATATGAATCCATATATAATGTTATATAAACCCATATATCTATACATAGGACTTACAAAAGGTGAGCTAATTTTTCCTGACAAAGGGGTGTTATCCTTTGTCAGGAAAAATAACATTGCCTATCGCAAGTCCCATATCTATAGTTATTATAAAAATAAAAAAAAAATAGTTTTTTAATACATCAGGTAGAAACTATTTTGAGAACAGAAGTGTACATACATTATATTGTTACTTTTGTGAGCTCTGCCAATATTCCAGCACCAACGATAGTTAAAGATGTCATATACAAGAAGCTGTTCTAAAGAAAAATAATTCCATCGTCGTATTCCTAGAAAAATAAAGTAACCGATTTTTAAAATAACATCAATAAAACTTTAGAAAACGTCTGTTTCTACTGGACTTACAAAATATTTCTTATTCCTTACCTCCTCGAATATTATCTTTACTAACTAAAGAGACAACAAAGCTATCAATTTCTGGATAAGGTGAACACTGGTATCCTCCTATGGGATCTATAAAAGAGATGCAACAATTATTCACTGGTTCTTCTAGCACATAGGTAATGAGAAATAAATAATACATGAATGTTACTCAGACTGCAATCTGAGAGGCTAGCCAAAACGCCCGCTTAAGTCCTGTGCTGACCTAGGGGTGTCACAAAAGCACCAACAGGCACTTCTACCCCACTTCTTGAAAGGAGAGGGGATAGGCCAGTGCACAAGCATACACCAGCCGCCCCACACCACCACAGAAAGATATGCCATGTAAGGTAGACCAGCCTACTTTGATTAGAATTGTGACCCAAGTAACATAGAGCACAATCCTGACCATGTCAACTCAAAAGTAAGCCCACATGTGTCTTACTCACAGGAAAGTGCCTTTAGGATTACAGCCCTAAAGCCCAATTCTACTCAGAACTAAGTCCAGTATGTCTACTCAGAAGTAGAATCAGAAGATGCTAACTTTGGCCTAGTGCATGAAATATGTTTGACACCTCAAACATGTGAATTTGACTTGTTTAAATTCACAGCATATGTTACTGTACGTGACAAGGTAGTTTGGCTGAAAATTTACCTCTCCAGGTGCATAGTTAGATAAGAATTCCACAATTTAGGCTGCAATCCTAATCATGTCTACTCAGAAACCCCATTGTACTCAATGGGTCTTACTCCCAGGAAAGTGTGTTCAGGATTGCAGGCTAACCCCACAATCCAGAGTAACTATGGGAAGACATAAGAGGCACTTGCCCTACAATCCAGAGTAACTACGGGAGCACGTAAGAGACATTACGTGTACCCGTAGTTACTGCACCATCTAATGAAAACCTATGGGAAATTCATACTGCAATCCACAGCAAATTGTTCTTACACCGGAGCAAGGACTCCCCGTAGTTACTCTGGATTGTGCCCTTACTCTGGATTGCTCAATACATTTCCCATAGATGGCACTGTAACTACATTGGTATAAAAGGTCCCGTGGTTACTCTGGATTGTAGCCTTAGTCAGATGTTAAAATTTGCATAGCCAAATGCTGATATAAAAAGATATTTCAAACTGTTCAAGACATTTTTAATATTGAAAGCTGTAGTTAACATTAATTTAATAGAATTACCCAAACAAAGACCAGAGGCACGGCCATCTAAACAAACAGATTTTTCTGTTGTCTTCTCTGGGTTGTCACAGAAAATCATTTTTGAAATGTCTAAAAATCTGATCAATGAAAGAGAGAAGAAATGAGCTGAAAAATAGAAACTCAGGTTTGCAGAAGGATTTTTTCCCTAGCATTCTGTGGCTGGGTTCTCTTCCCACATATACCGTACCTTCAAATGAAAATCTATCTACAGTATTTATATACAGTACCGCTGTTCAACTAAGGACTATATCCCAAAGTAAAATTAAGCCCCTTGCTCCAGAGCAATTAAGATGACTTTCCATAAGATAACACTAGAGGGTGACGTAACTGCGTGGACCCGTAACTGCTATGGATTTTGCCCTAAGTTCATGAAGCGGTTTACAAAGAAAATGAAAAAAAATAATGGTGGTCCTTAAAGGGGCTCACAATCTAACAATATGCAAAAGAACACAGCAGAAGCCTCTAGAACAGACATTGCTGGGATGTGAAGGGCCAGTTACTCTTCCCCTGCTAATTAAAAGAGGAACACCCTCTTGAAAAGGTCCCTCTTTCCCAGTTAGCAAGGGTTGAATAAACCATCAATTTCACATTTCAGTGTAAGTGTGTTTATGTATAAGTGATAAAATGAAGGTATAGCCTTTAGAGATGCAAGACAGAACAAAGACAAGTTATTTTTAATCTATTTTTATCTTCTCTCAGTCTCCTCTTTAATCTCCATGTCCATAGAGCCATATCTGAGGGCAGTTTTGCATCCTTTTACTTTAAGGCAGATCAAGCAAGCTCACCATTTACCCTGGCACATCTCAGTAAATTGTTACAAGTAAAATAAATAATATTTTCAGAAATCAATAAAAGATTTAAAAATCTAAAAGCATTTAGAATTTAAAAAAGTGAAATGAGTCAGTAAGTTCAGTATTGTTACCTTATGTTACAGATCAAGGAAGAAAAGAAATACTGTTGTTCTATGCAGGTATCCTTTACAGGTTTGGGAACAAACTTGTTATCTTTAGCAATGTCCAAAATGGTACAGTCGCCTGCTTTTGATGACTTATATAATCTGAAGTTTCTATTCTTTGTATAAACCCCTAAAGAAAAAAATAATTTGATACATGACTGAAGCTTAGAAAAAACCTTTAGGAGTCAATCTTAACCAACTTTCTAGTAGTGGTGTAGCACTGTAGCTGTGCCAGTGGGTGTGTGCTGTATCCTGTAGTATATTGGGCTGTCATGGAGACCACCTCAAGATAAAGAAATGTTCATTGTGTTATTGCTCTGCCCCGCTCCGGGCGGGGGGGGGGGGTGTAATCCCATTCACTGGATGTGCCAGCCTCCCCACACAATCACAGGAAGTTATGCCAGCTGAGTTTTGCTGGCCTAAATGGCTTAGGATTATACCCATAGTAAATTTTAAGTATCAACTTGTCAAAATTACTATTTTTATTCCTTTTTTTCCCCTCCCCCATCACCAAACATAATAGCATTGTATGTTCTCTTGGATTCCCTTGTAGGAAAAAGTTGGGGGTAAAAATCTAATAAATAAATAATGGGGGTGACAAAAATCCATGAAAAAATACAAATAACAATTTTTATAAGCAAATTTCAGCTAGGATAATTTTAAAAGTACTACAATAGTTATCTAAAGTCATTTCAGTTTTATTATCCAGAGCTATTGTTCAACAGGCACAAACTCTTCATAAAAATAAATGTTCATCCATAATATTTCAATATGGGATATGAGTACACTTTTTTTGCACAAATATGTTAAAAATGGCAATACCCTTACAGGACAATCCTAACCATGTCTACTCTAAAGTAAGCCCCATTGTGTTCAATGAGTCTTACTCCCAGGAAAGTGTCTTTAGGATTGTAGCCTTAGTCTTTGAGATTACTGGTGATATAACAGATGAACTAATGGTTTGACAAACTTCAAGGCATATCACATGTTTAACACAATATTTTTTGGGATGGGGAGGAACTTAGAAGAAAAATGAAAATGAGTCGAGTCTCCAAGACCCATGTTCCTGTTAAGGACATTAGACAGATAGATTAGATAGTCCAGTTTGTACACATATTTGAAATACTATTTTCATAGAGATGTATGTGAAATTTATTATATTTACCAAGATCCACAAACAGCTGCTTTTCTCCCTGTTTACTGTTCACTATTAGGAAAGAAAGATCTGGATTTCCCGTCCATTGAGAAGTCTTCTTTTGCAGTATTCTGTGTGAATCTTGTTGCCAGTTTTGAGACACATCCTTAGTTACAGTTTGGTTTTCAATACAACTAGGCAACTCAGTAGCAATTTTGTAACACTGTGAGATATCAGAACTGACTTGTTTTTCTGGAACCATGGCATCTATATTCTTAATTAAAAGTATAGCAGGTTGCAAAATCATTCGTACAAAGTTACCTTAAAGGAACAGAAGAGAGAAAATTTAATTACTGTATTACCATTTTAAAAACTAACAATATATTTTTAAACTGTTTTAACTGAAAAATTTTCCAACAGAACCTAAGAATCAATTAGCAATGTTCTGCTTAGTAAAAAAAAAATCCAGAAGATTTAGAGAGATAAACAAAAACACAGAGCCCATACAGTACAAATTCCTTTATCCAACTGATTTGACAAAGAGCACATCCAGCAACTGTTTCTCTTTCTCCTGGAGTACACAGAGGACACAACCAAGAGCATGTCATTCAAGCTATCTATGATTGCAGATATAGTGGTTCCCTGTTTCCTGTGTGTACAGTCCAGTTTACAATAATCTTTCTACATGGTTACTTTCTGAATAACTATTCAAAAGCCCAAATGACACATACAAATGAAGCAGATTTTGGGCAACCATACACAACAAGTGTACTATTTTTAAAAATCATGTTTTTTCAAATAAGATACAGTAGGGTTCAGTATCTTATATTATTATCTTATAGTATCTTATTCATAACAGCATCATTTCTAAATTAACTATTAGTGACTGCAGATATATAACTAGAAAGTGAAACAAGAGTGTGAAGGTATACAGGAAAATGGATGCATGTTGTCTGTTGCAGAAAAAAATCACATTTTATTTTGCTTGTTTGATGTACATTATATTTACCTATATGAATATTATTCTTAAATGCAGCATTGTTAAGTTGAAATATTAAATGGCAACTAAACTTTTTCTCAGTGCTGGAATCCAAATTTAAAACATTTTCAGTTGTACATTTTACTCCATGGTATTCTTCAAGTTTTTCACAAACAAACTGAAAAATAGATAGTAATAAATGAAAAAATAGGCAGTACCAGTTTCTTTCCCCCATTTACACAGTTGCATAGAAAAGATTAAAAAGCTAAACATACAATACCTCAATCTTGAACACCTGGTGGAGAATGGGCAGCCCAATCCTATGCTGCCTATAGCTCTTGGACTGCTGCCATGCCAGAATTGCTGACACAGTAATCTAAGCACAACAGACTACCATCAACAGCTTTTTGGGAGAAGAGGACTCCTTTCCCCTTCTCCCAGGTAAGGGAAATTGCCCCACAATGGGAGTACTGAATTCTGTGGCTCCCAGGTGCTCTCCTCCTGCATCTCTGCCTCCCATCACAAGCTCGGTCCTCCCTTCTGCCCCTGGGAGTGTTTGTTTCCAAATCAGAAAGGCTGCAATCCTAAAGACATGTTCCTGGGAGTAAGACCCATTGAACACAATGGGGCTTACTTTTGAGTAGACATGGTTAAGATTGTGCTCAAGATTCTAGAGGGAGAGATGCTTTCCCATCAATGCTGCAGACTAGAATGACCTACCGGAACCTCCATAGGCCTGTTCTTGGTTATACTGGGCTGACATTCTGAGCTTTTACAGGACTCAGACCACAGAAACATCTGGTGTTACTTCAGATCAAATTGGATATTGCCTTTGAAAACCAGATGCAGTTTTTGGACAGTTCTGAGGGCCCTAGAGGACAACAGAATGGATAACTGCCCAATGCAAGCTTGAAGAGACCTCTGATGACTTTCTGACTAGCACTATTTTGACCCAGCACAGAGGATAAAGTGTAAATATCCTATATTTACAATGATAGTCTTTTCTTGAAAGTCTCCAAAAAGACTCTCCTCAAGAAGCTGATTCTATAGTTTTAACTAATTAGAACATTTTTCTAACATTTTACCAACCTTATTTCTGATTTTTTTAAATATTACCTCTATTAAGTTTGCTACCATCTGCCTTCCATCAGCTCTTGGATTTGTTGGTATGTAGAATTCCAAATCAAAGTAAAGTTTACAAACAGCTCCTTCTGGAATAACTTCATAGCAGTGCATCAGACTTGTTCCAGAATGTTTCCTAAATTAAGGAGTCAGAATACAAGTAGTCATATCTATTACAATTGGAAAAATTATTATACCAAAATAAATATTCCAACTTATCTATATACTGTATATAAAAGAGAAAAGTGACTGACTGACTGACTCACTCACTCACCAACGCCCTGTGAAAACCGCTGGGCCAAGAAGCGTAAAATTTAGGGTGGGTGTTCCTTCTGTGACCAAGAACCATGACATTAAGAACTGGTTTTCGGCAATTCCAACTGGAAGGGGGTGAAAAGAGGCGCAACCAGTGGTGGGCAGCGCCTGGTTCAGGCTGGATTGCCCGAACCAGTTGTTACCTTTGCCCCCCCTCCCCCCTGCTACCGATCAGGTAGCTGTGGGGGGCAGAAAACCAGGTGCACCGGTTCGGGCCACGCATTGCGCGTGTGCCAACCTTAGCTGGTCGACCAGTTTCAACACACGCACTGCGCATGCACTAAGGTTGGTTGTGGCCAGGGTTGTGGCCCGCCCCTCGCCCCGCCCACCCACAGCACGCTGGGGTGGGTGGCATGCCCTCCCTGCCCCCACATGGGGTGGATGTGCATAGGGGGATGATGCACATGGCAGTTGACGCACGGGGGGATGATGTGCAGGGGGAGGATAATGCACAGGGGAGGATGATGCGGATAGGGGGTGTTGAACATGGGGGGTTGTTGCGTCTGGGGTGGATGAACAGGGGGGATTGTTGTGCTTGGGTTGGATGTGCATAGGGGGATAATGTGCATGGGGTGGATGCACATTGGGGATTGTGGGGAAAGAGATAATGCGCATGGGGGGTTTGATGCACGGGGGGGAATGTTGTGCATGGGGGAATTTTACTTCCACAACGCAGACACGCTTTCGCTAGTCTGTAATAAAACTGCATGGAAAACGTAAGATGTACTCTACCAACACAAAACTAATGATGGGCCATACAAACAGCTCTGTCAGTGTACTTCCAAATTGCTCATGCAGTCATGTATGAGTGCATATTCATTTCAGCAATTGTGAAGATAGAAATGGTTGCCAGACAGTCCAATTAATAACCTCTCTATACATGGCTGCGTAGTGTGTTAATGCAATGTCATAAAACATACAGCTGCCTCAATGCTGCAGTAACAACATAATACCCGAGGGCCCACCAATTTTCCAGTACTGATGCAGCCACCATGCAGGCCCAAATTAAGGGAACAAATGTTCCCTTACTTTTAGGCCTTGGTGACTTACCTTCCCTAATGTAAGATGCAGCTCATGCCCTTTTAGTACAGTTGCATACGTCCTGAAAAGCTGGATATGACTGGGCCCAATGCAAACCAACCTTATGCCAAAGTGTCAGGCTCTTTACCAGCGAAGATGTTCAAGAATGAGATCAAGATTCAAAAGGAGAACTCATGCTTTTCTCAACTGTCTTTTTTAAAAGTGCCACAATAAGACCCTGCTAGAATCCTACACATGTTTTCTTGGTAGAAAATATACATGCAGATCCAGGCTGCACAAGTATAAAATAACATCAATCATTTTAAGTATAGCCGTTGTCGTTGTTTTACTCTTCAGATACTTACTTGTAATAAAACCAAAGCTCTGTGTATGTTGTCACCAGATAAAATCTCTTCTTATCTGTAGCATTCTTTTCCATTGCAAATACATGAACATCCTTTAAAAAAAATAAAAATCTGTTGCTCTTATTTTACATGCACCCAATAGCCAATTGGTGTTGTTAATTCCTTGGTCTTTAATACATTCCTTCAACATATTCCTCCTGCACACTAGAAAAATGTGTACATAAAGGTAGCCCAGCCACCTGGATCAGAGGAACAATAATTACAATTATTCTTGTTCATTTGGTGTGACGAAAGAAGACCAATTTTTATTTGAAGCTTTCATTTTGACTGTCACATACAAACAGGGCTATGTAAATTAGGAACTACATTGACAGCTTGTATATTTTCAATAAAGAATTTGCCTAGTTAAGCACCTAAGGTCCTAAGATGATGGGATTCTGAACACACACTGCATACCTTAATGTAATCAAGACAAGTCCTTGCCACTGACTGAATTGGCACACTAATTTCTAAATTGGCACACCAATTTCTACTAGATCAGATATTTGTAACCTTTTTAATCTCGCTGCACATTGATGAGGACTTAAAATGGTCAAGGCACAAAATTAGTTTTGTTTTGTTTTTCACATTGGCAAGGCACATGCTGCTGATAGGAGGTCAAATCCCGCAACCACATCCTACTAATAAATGATCCTCCCCAGAGTCCCACAGCACACCCTAGATATGATCCAGGGCATACCAGTGTGCCACAGCACAGTGGTTGAAAACCATTTACTAGATCATACTGTCACACACCCATTTCAGGAGAACAGAAAACAGCCTTATATTGAGTCAGATTACTGATCCATTTGACTGGCAATGGTTGTTGAGAATTTCAAACAATAATTTTTCTCTATCCTTCTCTGCTTGGAAATGCTGGGAACTGAATCTGGACTTTCAGCATGTAATGCATATGCTCCAAGGCAGCAATATTGCCCTTTCCTATTCAGACTCACTACATTTTGCCCAAATATACTGTACAGGCATTCCTCACTTACTGGATGGGTTAAGGACTGGAGCTAAGGACTGGAGCCAACTAAGTAAGGATAGTTGAAAAGTGGAACCCAATCTTTTTTAGTTTATAAATGTTGCTTCCAATGCTTTTGTAGCTAGCAAATTGCAAATGCCCCTTTTATCTTGCAAATTTCTGCTGCCACACAAAGATTTCTGCAAATGGATTCTCATTAACTAATGGGATTAGAGGAGGGATATGACATGAGGGTGAGCAATTTTGGCCTTCAGAACAGCAGACATGTTTAAAGAGCAGAACATGGATTGAATGAATGAGTTCTGGGTATAATTCAAACATGTTGAAAGCATGGCTTGTCAGAAAACAAACCATTAGAAAGTGAGGAATACCTCCCATCTGAATCCTGCCCCTTTTCACTCTAATCATAGTTCTCTTTCAACTCTTGTTTCCTTTATTTTAACCAAATAAATGAGTGTAGATCTCTGATCCAAGTGGGATTCAAAAGCAGGCTTGTTGGCAGACACCACCCAAGTCCTACCTAGAATTCCCAGTTTGCATGCCTACCACTCCACATCCTAGCTTATGGCTCCTGAACTATAGCATTTATAAGATTCAGGCAGGCCCTTGGACAAGGTTCATCCACTTAGCAGACAAGGAGAGAATATCTCATCCCTCTACCCTCCTCACCAGTTCCATGTCTTCACAGAGGTCTGACTTACAGAAAAGTTAAACTTACAAGGTATCTTAATGGCAAAAGATATCTGCTTAACAGTTACAGCTATTAACTATTAATTGTTAATAGTTAATAAACAGTTATTAATAGCTGTACCTCTTTACAAGTCTTGGTAAAATTAAATGCTTGGGCTTGCCGATGAAATAGCTTCCAAACTGAAGATGGTTGCTCTAGTTTGGATAGCCGTGGTCTGTAAGGGGAACACAGGGGCCTCTTTTTATACCAAGATGCTAGCTTTTCAACATTCTTCACTCTTTCTTCCCACTTTTTCTTTCTTTCTCCTAAAACAATCAACATATCAACAAATAATGAAATCAGTAGCATGTTTGTATTTTAACCAAGAATAAGTAATTAGTGAAGTTCATTATAATTTACGGGCAGGCATTGCACAATGCCACCTAGGGGTTGAATTATTAAGATTTGACTACAAGAGATACAAATGACACCTTTTACCACCTTCTCCCTCTCCAGCAGCTAATTAATAATTAGTGATGGGGATGACTAAGGGCTGCAGTGGTTAGAACACTGGAGTTAGAACACTGCTTACCCGGAATTCCGCTCAGCAGGCCAGCAGTTGAAAACCTGAGTACTGCCAGATGGGGTGAGCTCCCATCCTTAGCCCAGCTCCTGCCAACCCAGCAGTTCAATAGCAGGCAAACACAAGTAGATAAATAGTGACCACTTCAGTGGGAAAGGCAACGTCCTGGCGACAAGGCCTCTGCAACAGGCTGGCCAGGGTTCCCCAAGTCATATCCATTTTGGATTGGAGGAAACTGCAATCCACAACAAGCGGACACACAGTACAAACGCTGAAGAAGTTACCATACGGGGATGACTAGCGACACTACTGTGGTGAGTACCAGCACCTTTATTCTAGAAAAAAGCAGTGGATACCAATTATAATATTTATCTGCTGGGTGGTTTTCGCTTTTCTGGCTTTTGAGCAGAGCCAACATGGAAGTACAGACCTAACTGCAGGATCTAGAAATGCATGAAACCTGTTTAGTTGGAGAAGTTCATTCAGAGTGCATGCACTGGGGGACCATTTAACACTATCTAAGGGCGCAATCCAGAGTAACTACGGGGAGTCTTTGCTCCGGTGTAAGAACAATTTGCTCTGGATTGCAATATGAATTTCCCATAGGTTTTCACTAGGTGATGCAGTAACTACAGGTACACGTAATGTCTCTTACGTGCTCCCGTAGTTACTCTGGATTATAGGGTTAGTATACAATTAAATCCACATAAAGACATGTGAACCAGGTCTCAAACCTTTCCTGTTTGCTGTTCATATTCATTTCAAAGAAGATCTATACATACATGCACCTACTGCATGGTAACAAACTGGTTTATACACACATGTACTCCTTATAAATCTTGCTGCAATTGCTGTCTATTGAAACAAAATTTGCTAGAAGAAAAAGTTTAATATTCAGCTATTACATCCTTGATATAACAGATTCTTCCAGCAACTTATGAAAATTTAAAATTCATTTTATCAAAGAGGCATTCCTACAAAGCTGCAAATAAATGGATGCAAGTAATTAGGACGAGGCATTCTCAAAAGCATTCGATTTAGCCTAATTTTTATGTTCTCAACCAAGATTCCTCAAATATAGATTACAGTAAACATGTATTGTCATTACATCAAAATACGTTTTCTGTATCAGAGCTGGTTTGATTTGCAAGAATTTCTAATAGTGGCTATTAAATGTTGGATAAGGTTTACTACAAACATATTGTAGTAGACTTGGAGCAGAAGACTTACCAGAGCCCATGACAGGTATTAAGCAGAGTAGTAATCACTTGCATTCAACCTTTGTAGCATACAGCAAGAAAAATATCTGGTAAAAATGAACAACATGGTTATTAATGAACATGCTACAAATTTTTATTAACTTAAATTATATTTGAGAATGTCTTACTCTGCTATTTACCGGTATATCATGCAAGAAAAACTAGCACTTAAAGCAGTAAATAGTACATTAAAATAGTGACAGAGCACAGATATTCTATAATTCTATAGACTATATTCTATAATTATGGGGAACAATTTTAATCATGGAGAACACATTTTAACCCGGTAGGACTACAAGGTAAGGACACATGTTTTATTATTGAGGCTATTTAGGTTTTAAGGTTATTTCAGCAGATTGGAAATAAAAACCTAAACATGGACTTTTCTGCTGACAGTCAAGATATATTGCATTTTGATAAGTAAATTATATTTTCCTTAAATTTCCTTTTTTTAAAAGTCATCCAGCTTGGGGTTTGGTAATACTATATGCAAGTACATCAAATTCAGTTGGTCAACACTTAATAAAACATTACAAAATCATTGGCAGTCTAAGAATAATAACTTTATTTAGAATACCCAGTTCTGCAAACTCCAGTAGAAGAAGACCAAGTTCTGTATATTTTAGTATCCAGTTCCAGTAGGTAGAGCAAAATAGGTGGAGCACCTACAGACTGGGTACTACCACCACCTTAAGTAATGAGGATTCAGTGGACAGCTTGGATAAGTGAACAAATCAGAAGGTGGAGGTCTTAAAACGATCCCCAGTATGGGTTGACCTCAGGTGTTACCCTCCATTCCAATGTTCTTCCATTTGTTATTCTCAGAGTGATCAGTTCTGTGTATAAGATTCAGAAGAAGTAGAAAGGTGACCAAGAAAACACAGTACAGCGGCACCTTGCTTAACAAGCGTTTCACATAACAAGCAAAAATTTCCAAGAAATCTTGCTTCACACAACAAGTTCCGCTTCACTTAACAAGCAGGCGCACTATGGGCATACGTGCTATACAGCCCGGACACTCCGCATGGAGGCTCTTTAAAAGGGCTGCCAGCCAGCGCTGCTGCCTCTAACTGCCCCCAAATTGGGGACAGTTGCCTGGAGGTGCCAGAGGCAGCTGCCCCTAGCTGGCCCCACCAACCACCTTGAACCTCCAGCAGCGGCCCAGGTAAGCCTCCCAGAAAAGTGTCTTTGATTGCAGTCTCCTAACTATGTCTACTCAGAAGTAAGTTGCATTGTATTAAATGGGACTTACTCCCAGGAAAGTGTCTTTGATCGCAGCCTCTTAACCATGTCTTCCCAGAAGTAAGCCCCATTGTGTTAAATGGGGTTTACTCCCAGGAAAGTGTCTTTAGGATTGCAGCTTAAGTAGACTTCATAGGATCATGCACATTGAATGCATGTTTTGAATTCAATTCCAGTGTTTTGTCATCATTTTTACATCCAGTTAATATTTTTATATGAATATTTTGGGGGTTGTGGAACCAATCGTCTGAGTTTCCATTATTTCCTATGTAAAAATTGCTTCACTTTAAAGAGCGTTTCACTTAAAGAGCATGCCTCCAGAACGAATTAAACTCTTTATGTGAGGCACCACTGTAATTATTCCATCTCTCCAAGGACCTTGGGAAGTGTGATTTATGGGTGGAGATACTGCGTGTTTCTAACAGGAAACTCTTCAGCACCCTAAAATTACTATTTCTAGGATTCATTGGGGGAAAACTATGAGTAAACATGCCTAGTAGTATCATACAAGTAAGCATCACTGACTCTGTGACTTACTTCTCAGTAGACATGCAAGGATTGGGCTTTCAGGCTGCAATCACATCCCTGCTTTCCTGGAAGTAAACCCTACTTATGACAATTGGGTTTAATTTCTGAGTAAACATGCCTATGACTCCTGAGTAGAAATGCATAGGCTTGCGCTCTGATGGCTGCAATCCTATCCACACTTATCTAGAGAACAAACCCCATTATGATGGGGTTTACTTCTGAGTAAACATGCCTAAGAGTAAGCCCCTCTGAGTGAGTCTAATGTGACTTACCCCTGGGTAGACATGCACAGGATTGGGCTCACAGGCTGCCATCCTATTCATGTCTGATGAGCAAACCTCACTGACTACAACTGGGTTTCCTTCTTAGTAAACATGCCTATGACTATCTGGGGGGTAAGCCCTCAGTGACACTGTGGGCTTACCCCCACAGTAGATGCACAGGATTGGGCTCTCAGACTGCAATCCTATCCACACTTCTCTGGAGAGGGAGAGCACAATCCTAACTACGGTATGTCTACTCAAAAATAAGCCCTATTGTGTTTAATGGGTCTTACTCACACAAAAGTGTCTTTAGGATTGCAGCCTAAGCCTCACTGACTATGATGGGGTTTACTCAGGGTGACCATATGTCCTCTTTTTTAGTCTTGTGTCCTGGGAAAAATCTTCATTGCCCTCTTTTTCCTTGTGAGCAGGCTGCATATAGAATCCTTGTAATGGATCAATTTTATGTAATAAATTTTATGTAAAAATTTTAAATTCAGTAAGTAATATTGTGTTTAAATTAACCACACAAAAGCAATTTAAAAGAAAAGTTTTTATTTTGTGATGTCCTAATTTTTCTTGGGTGTCCTACATTTTGGGGGCCCTTGTCCTCTTTTTTTTGCAGTTACGCCATATGGCCACCCTGGATTTACTTCTGCGTAAACATACCTAAGAGTACCTGGGAGTACGAGCCACTGACACTGATGCAAGTTAATTCTGAGTAGCTGTGCACAGAATAGGGCTCAAGGCTGCCATCCTATCCACACTTCCCTGGAGAGTAAGTCCCACTGACTATGCTGGGGTTTACTTCTAAGTAAACATGTCTAGGAGTATCTGGGAATAAGTCCCACTGACTCTGTGACTTACTGATGAGTAGACATGTATAGGATTGCACTCGAAGGCTACAATCCTATCCACACTTACCTGGTGAGTAAACCCCACTGACTGTGATGGAGTTGATTTCTGAGATTTTGAGCACAATCCTAACCATGCCTACTCAAAAGTATGCCCCATTGTGTCCAATGGGTCTTACTCACAGGAAAGTGTCTTTAGGATTGCAGCCTATATTCCATAAGATTTTATCCCAGTAACTGAGAGTAAGCCCAACTGATTCTAATATGACTTACTTCTGAGAAGACATGCCAAGACCTGGGCTCACAGGCTGCCATCCTATCCACCCTTTCCTGCAGAGAAGCCCCACTGACTAAACTAGGGTTTACTTCTGAGTAAACATGCCTAGGAGTACCTGGGAGTGAGCCCAACTGACTCTAATATGGCTTACTTCTGAGTAGGCATGCCAAGACTTGGGCTCACAGGATGCCATCCTATCCACCCTTTCCTGCAGAGAAGCCCCACTGACTAAACTAGGGTTTACTTCTGAGTAAACATGCCTAGGAGTACCTGGGAGTGAGCCCAACTAACTCTAATATGGCTTACTTCTGAGTAGGCATGCCAAGACTTGGGCTCACAGGCTGCCATCCTATCCACCCTTTCCTGCAGAGAAGCCCCACTGACTAAACTAGGGTTTACTTCTGAGTAAACATGCCTAGGAGTACCTGGGAGTGAGCCCAACTGACTCTAACATGGCTTACTTCTGAGTAGGCATGCCAAGACTTGGGCTCACAGGATGCCATCCTATCCACCCTTTCCTGGAGAGTAAGCCCCACTGACTATGCTGGGGTTTACTTCTGAGTAAAGCTCCTCCATCTTGGCCTTTGAGCGCCCAGAAACCCCAGCCTGTCTTGAGACTCTGGAAGGTGATAGTACTTCAGAGGGGGTCCCAAGGCTCACCTCAGGAGATGAAGGAGCCTGGATCAGGCCGCTCCCTGCCTCTGAAGGGGGGAAAGGCGGGAAGGCTGGAGCCTGCTCAGTTCAAACCCCTGTCTCCACCCCCTGGAAACCAGACACTGGCAGCTTATGGGGCCGGGTGGGGGCGCCCATCCCATTGACTTCTCCAGTGGAAGCCCAAGCCTGCCTGCCTGCCGCGTGGTTGCTGGGGCTGCAGTGGGAGGAAGGCGGGGAGGCAGGCAGAGCAAGATGCCCGCCCTCTCCATTGGATGGGCTTCTTGTTGCGGGGCGTCCCTTCCTTCCTCCCTGCGCCGCCAGCCCCTCAGCAAGGGCGGAGCAGGAGGAAAGAAAGGGAGGCGGAGGCATCCTGCTGCCGTTGGGTCGGAGCTTCGAGGAAAGAGGCGGTGGTGAGGTTAGTGCCCCCCCAGTGGCTCCCCATCTTCCCCCTCAGGGCGTTGCTTCCATCTTGGGGATCCCCTTCTCAGCATCAACCACCCTCCTCAGCCAACGTGGCTAGTCCCAAGTTGGGGGGAGGGAAAGGAAACAGATGGCTGAGGTAAAAGCCCCCCCGACTGTCTACTCAGAAGTAAGGCCCACTATAGCCAATGGGGCTTACTCCCAGGTAAGTGTGGATAGGTCTGCAGTCTCACAGTCCAAGCATATGTGTGTCTACTCAGAAGTAAGCCCCTATTATAGTCAGTGTGCTTACTCTCAGCCAAATGTGGCTAGGATGGCAGCCTTATGTTTCTCTACTCAGAAGTAAGCCCCAGTACAGTCAGTGGGGCTTACTCACAGGTAAGTGTGGCTGAGATTAAACCCCTTTGGCCCCTGAGTGTCTACTCAGAAGCAAGTCCCACTTTAGCCAATGGGGCTTACTCCCAGGTAAGTGTGGCTAGACCTGCAGTCTCAGAGTCCAAGCATATGTGTGTCTACTCAGAAGTAAGCCCCACTATAGTCAATGGGGCTTATTCCCAGCTAAATGTGGCTAGAACTGAGTCCCAGAGTCTTGAGATAATAATGCTCAGAGTCTGAGCAAATAATTGTGTCTACTCGGAAGTAAGCCCCATTGTAGTCAATAGGGCTTACTCCCAGTGTCATTGGGATTACAGGCTCACAGCCCAAGCCTATGCAAGTCTACTCAGAAGTAAATCCCGTTATAATCAATGGGGCTTACTCCCAGTAATTTGTGGATAGGCTTGCAGCCTGACTAAGCTGTTTGTTTTGCCTGTGCAGCAGTGGAAGGAGAGGTTCTCTGGCTGCTTTCCTTGCATAGAGGTCTTTCCTCCTCCTCCCAGCATGCCATGCTCCACCATGGCTGTTATTGTTCATCTGGCATGCTTTAACATTGGTAACCCAGACTGACCCCATGATGAGGGGACTGACTAAGGGGAAGGCAATACCATTGTAGTGATGTCAGATCTGTGGACTATGACCAGGGTTCTTTTCCTGACACATGCCCTCTTAAAAAGAACTTGGAGCCCAAGCCCATGCATACTACTCAAAAGTAAGTCTCAACAAGTTCAATACAGTTTACTCCCAGGTAAGCGTGGATAGGCTTGCAGCCTGAAATGCCTAAGAAGTCAGTCCCCTTATAGTAAAATTGTCTAACAATGCAATCCTAAGCACATCTACTCAAAAGTAAGCCCCACTGTGTTCAGTGAGTCTTACTCCCAGGAAAGTGTTTAGGATTGCAGCCTTACTATCTCAGATGTGGCTAGGACTGCAGCCCTAAATGTCCTCCTTTCCCCTATGAGCAGGTAGCACAGAGCCTTCTTGGAATGCATAAAGTATATGTAGTATAGCTTAAATTTAATTGATGGTGTAGTGTTTGAATTAACCACTATTTATTTATATATATAAATGAGTGGTTTTATTTTATGTCCTACATTTTTCTAGGATGTCTTAACATTTTGGGTGCCTGGTCTTGTTTTGTGTTTATGACATTTGGTCACACTTGAGTGGGCTTTTACTGCTGCTGGTTTTACCCAACTTTGGGGGGTTTGAGGGAGGTCAGATCTAGACTTGTTCTCTTCTTCACTCAAAAGCATTCCCGCTTTCCTCAAAAATAACTTGGTACTGGTGACCTTCCCCTTTTTACAACACAATCTGAATCCTCTACCACAGCATTCAAGTGAACCTTCTCCTGAGTAGGTGTGAAGGTAGCCTTGGTATGTTTTTTTAAGTGAGGTTCTCTTCTGGTCATTTGAACACTTGAGATCTCATTGTGACAGGGTGTGAAAAGACAGGATGAAGCAACTTGTGTGTTGTTTTAACCACACCATAAACTGGTCTGCATTCATATTCAGTAATTTTGGTCAGACAAAAGAGAAATAGGAAGCTACAATCTGATAATCTTTGGCAGTACTAAAACAGGCCACAGTTCAGTTATGTTGAGTGGCTGTTACATAATGTATTTCTACCTCTTTCCATCATGACAATAATGCCCAAGGGCAACCTGTAGTTAACCTAGCTACAGTTCAAGGTAATTATTATATTGTATGCCCTTTGGTGACTAATAGTCTGATGACTGTCCTTGGCACATTAGCTTATAAAACTAACTTCCCTGTCTCTATTTAAGAAGATTATCATATTTACGGTAATCCTTGGGCTTCTCTGACACCAGTTTTTGATGTTTTGATACCAACCTTCCTTGAAGCATTGAGAGTACTGTAGTTTAAAAAAAAACGTGGTATTGTGCTCGACGCTGCATGCGAAGCAAGAAGGCCTGGGTAGATTGATGTGGAGGATAGGCTGTTACCCAAGCAGTAAATCCCCTCTCTCCACACCACTTAAATAGTCCAAAGGAATGGCAGAGCCAATACAATGCTGTGTCACAGAGCTGGGCTAAGGACAGGACCTCACCCTATCTTGTGGGGACCCGGCTCTTGAACCCTGGCCTGTTAACCCTGGTTAACAGGACAGTGTCTTAACCACTTGCACCACCCACAGCCCCACTGTAGATTACTTGAAGTCTTAAGTCAGTCTTCTTCATGAAACTAGGCTAGGAACTATGGAACAGCAGAAGCTAAAGTTTGGCTCAGACTATTAGCTTTATGTACCTTCTAAATTAGGAATTTCTAGTTTCCCCCCATCTCCTTAGAAATAATGTCAGCACAATCGTGAGAGGCTCTGGAGTCAGCATGCTGATACTTGCACTGCAGTGCTTCATTGGAACTACAGTTACACTACCACAAAGAAAGGGAAAGCTTTTCCTCTTCTCCCAGGTAGAGCTGCAGCAACCCCAATGGATCCCTCTGGAGTCAGCACAGAATCGAATAGATCTCTTAGGCATTGAGGTCCTGAGTTGTGCTGCCACTAAAGATGGATTCAGCCTCTTTGGTATGACTCACCTCCATGCACCTGTATAGCTTTCAACAGGATGGGCACAAAATTCCTTATAGTACATTTGCAACTATCCCAGATCAACATGAGTGCCCAGTGCAATCTTTGGATGTCTTCTATTAAATGTTTCTGAGGTAAAACCACCAAATTTCATTTTGGGCAAAATCTGGGAAAAACCAGAGGATATGTAAAACCACATTAAAACACTCTTTAAAAATATTGCTACTGTTCACATGCACCCAACTAAAAAATTTAAGAGACTTACAGTAAACAGAAATAGTGTATTCAGTCACCAAGCAGGTGAAGGGAGGAGTCCGCCTCACAGCGGAAACAAGCTTTTCTAAGCCTCGGAGAGGGACATTGATGACAAAGGTTAGCAGGCTATTTTTAAACCTAAAGGGATGTCTGTCTTTCAGTTTAATGGGCCAGCCTCATTCATGTTGAGATAAAAATCCAGGTGAAAATTCTAGTAATAATTAGGTTATATCTGTATAGGTTGTAGCTAGTGTGGCTACTAACTTACTTCTATCTATGTCTACAGAAGTAAAAGCCCAGTTCTGAGCTCTTACCACTGGCCTTTCATCAGAGCTGAATGTCACAAATGTACCATAAAACATGTTTTTGACACTCAGTGCTTGCCAACTCTGCTCTAGAATAGTGGAACATCAATGCTTTGTTACTCAGTGGTAACCCAGACTTCTGGATAATGGAGAGCTAAGTAGGGAGGAGGTATTTTGTTGTGGGGAAAGGTGGGGGGTAACATAAGGTGGAGGCCAGGTAAATCTTCCAATTACATTTAATTTAACATGATTACCCATGTATTGTTTTGCCCTTATTTGCTGACTGCAGTTAATAGAATGACTATTCTTTTTAACTAAAGAACGGGTTTGCTTCTGTGTGGTACTGTGTAGGCAGCCCAGTTTTTAGGTATTTTTATAACACCTAAGTTTCATAGAAATTGTATCACAAATAATTGCAACAATGTCTGATGCAAAAATGAGCTGTCAAATGTATCTACCAGAAGGCCTTACAGTTAGCAGACAGGACACACATCTTATTTGTATACTAGCAAAAAGTTTACCCGCGTTGCGGGAGGAACATTTCCACATACGCCATCCCCCAAGATGCAAATTTCCCCCCTGTGCAAATTTCCCCCCTTTGCAAATTTCCCCCGTGCGCAACCTTCCCCCCATGCGCAGCATTCTCGCCAGTGCAACCTCTTCCTCCGAACAACATCCCCCCAGTGCACCAGGCACTGAGCACCAAATTGGCTGGATGTTGGTCAGTCTTCCATGTTAAAGAATAGGACAGAAACACGTTGACCCCTTTTCAGCCCCCAAAGGGTTAAATTTCTCCAGATGGGTTCTTGGTGGGTGTTCAGGTGACAGAAGGATCCCTCCCAGAATTCCATGCTTCAGGCCCAGCAGTTGGGATGGAATGTTGCTGAGTCATCAATTCTTCAATGCAAAGTATAGGGAGGAAAACATGTTGTGCCCCTTTTCACCCCCTTCCGGTTGTAGTTTCCAAAAACCAGTTCTTAGTGCACCCCTCCGTCACGAAAGGAACACCCACCCCAAATTTCATGCTTCTAGGCCCAGCGGTTTTGGCAGGGTGTTGATGAGTGAGTGAATCAGTCAATCATTGAATCAGTCAGTGACTTTTCTCTGATAGATAGATAGATAGATAGATAGATAGATAGATAGATAGATTGATTGATTGATTGATTGATTGATTGATTGATTGATTGATTCCTGGGCCCAATTCTATCCAGCTTTCAGGGCTGGTACAACCATGCCAATGCAGTGTGCGCTGCATCTCCAGTGGTAAGGTTCAAGATGAGGGAACTTTGGGGCTGCATTGTATCTGCATTGGCATGGGAAGTTTGAATAGGACTGGACCATTAGTTTCTGAACCATATTCCTGTCACAAATTTAAATATACAGTTTTGATAATTGATGTTACAGAATAAATAGTACTGAATTAAGTGCCCACTTAAATGAATCCTCTTGAGTGCAGGTGTGGTTCTTTCAAAAAAATTCATTTGAATAACTCATATTGAATTATTGGCTTGGAAGGAAAATGTCTATGTACTGTTGATGGCTGCAATCCTAAAAACACTTTCCTGGGAATAGGCCTTATTGAATACAATTGAACTTACTTCTGGATATGATTAGGTTTGCATTGGATATTATTTAAATATTAGTAGTACATGAGCTTCCTGTGGAACTATATGTTTAAAAAATAGTTCAGTGGAAGGAAATAAATTTGTGATCTCTAGTTATTTTGACTTGTCTAGACTTCTTAACTGTCTTATTTTGATTTTCTGTCAGGCACCAAGCATGTACCAAACAAACACCTGTACATGTAACCACATATCAGTAAATAATGTCATGGTATAGATTCTCAGGCCATTTTATTTTATCAGTTTTATTTTATCAACAAATACATTGTTGTAATAATTACAGTGATTTCAACAAGCTGAGGATAAAAAATCACTAACGTGAATCATGTCAGCTGTTTTATTATTAACATTTCTTTAAAATCTCTTTATCTGCAATTTTAAATTTTTTGCATTTCTACAAGAGAGGAATGGGATAAAAAAGTAGAGTAGCAACATCTTTTATTGTTTTCTAGAAAGCATTTTTAAAATCTCTTGTAGAATGAGATCATCCTCCCTAGAGAGATGCATATTCTGTTTGATGGAACATGACATCAGTGCATTAGCTAACCAAGATGAGGTAATGCTTTTACTTCTTTGGTGAAGTTGGGTAGTAACAGCAATATCCTCCTGAGACCTCCGATGTCTCTGTATGTTAGCATCACTTAGCATAGGTGCCACTGAACAGAAACAAATAATTGCTAGTGCATGTGTATGACAGACACCATGAAGTCAAAACAGATGTCTCCTTATGGTGGATATTTTTGTTGTCCTTTGTTCTTTTTGGGGTTAATTCACTGCTTTTCAAAGAACATCATTTTTCCAAGTCAATGCCAATTTAAGTATGGAAGATTTTTGCTTCTGACACAGTAATGGAAATGCAAAACCAAGATGTTGGAGAATAGATTTTAAATCTCAAAAGGTCTGTAAAAATAATTATGCTACTCAGAGCACAGTCCTAACCATGTCTACTCAAAAGTAAGCCCTAATGCGTTCAATTGGTCTTATTCCCAGGAAAATGTCTTCAGGTTTGCAGCTGTAATCAACCCAAAGTTAATGTGGGAAGATCACTTTCATCATAAATTCTGGTGGCTTTGCATTCTTATTTGCCTGGCCATGAGTCAAAGTATATTTGCTTACACAAATATAACTGAACACAAACATGTAGCTTAGTTTTGCTTTCTGTAGGGCTCAGCACATTTCAGCTGCTTGGAGGCAGGGTCTTATTTCTCAGGTGTTATTTGGCATCTGCATTCATCAGATTGGGACCAAACTGGTATCATTGGATTTCTCTCAGCCTGCCCTTTCCAATGGATGAAAGCTAGTTCACCTGCTCATGAGTAAACATGTGATATGGCTCAGTTTAACTTCATGACCAACCTGCAATCAGGTTGCAGTTCTGAGAAACCCTGACGCAGAGAGAGAAAACATCACAAGGTTCTCTCATAGCATTCTCTCTATGAGCCTCATTTCTCATTATTGAATTATACATAAAATATCTTGAGTAACTTTTTATCTTTTTATACCCACAGTTACCACAATGGCAGATACAAATCATATCCTGACCAAGCCCCAAACTGTGACAGATGCAAAACATTTCTTTTCTTCTGAAGGGTAAGTAGAGTTTTTTCTTGGTGGTGATAATGATCTAGTTAGCCAAGCAATTGTTTCGTTTTGTTTCTTGAGCATTTTAAAATTAGTTTTGGCATTTTACTATTTCCTCATAGGAAGAGCATACCTGTTAGTAAGTCTGTGGACTCTGTCATACACGCAGATGAGAGTTACAGAATGGACTTGGCAGAAATGGGAATATGTGTGTTAGTCAACAATAAAAACTTCCACCCATCTACTGGTATGGATCATGTTTCTCTTTTCATGCTCATTTTTCATTTTAAAAAAATGAAATGTAATGTTGCTTTATGGGTGCAATCCAGAGGAACTACGGGGAGTCCTTGCTCCGGTGTAACAACAATTTTCTCTGGATTGCAATATGAATTTCTCACAGGTTTTTACTAGGTGGTGCAGTAACTATGGGTACACATAATGTCTCTTATGGTTACTCTGGATTATATCCTTTGATATATTTCCTGTCCCACATTGTCCCATATGGTCCTGTCCCCCATTGTTATGTAGCGTTAGACATGTCTATATTAGCAGCAAGTTTAGTGAAAATAGCAGCCACACACTAAGAGCTGATTTATATTTTTGATTATGATCCACTTGTTTTTAAGGAGTCATCTGAAGAAAACATCAGCAAGTGTGTTAAAAGAACAAGTGGCCATGATTCTCAGCCACAATCTGGCTGCCTCATCATATCATAGCTGGCACCATGTTGGTGGAATCATTCCCTATAAAAAGGGAGCATGCCTCTACTACTAAGGCACATGTCTTGTGTGGTTTTTTTTTTAAAGTATCTATATTATAAATAATTAAGCTTTTTTGCCAAATCTCCTATCAAGTTTAACAGGACATCTTTATAATTGCTCAGTGAAGTATCCATTGCTGTCCTAATACAGAGTTGTTTTTTTCCTAATAAATTTACCCTTGAATGAGAAAGGGCACTTAATCTCTGAGAGGTATGTTTACATACCACACCCATCCTAATCATTTACTTGCCCCTGGGCAGGAGCAAACTGATAGTTGGTGGGAAAGAACTTATCTTCATAAACAAATTTCATTTGTATAAAATAACCACACATAATGCATTACTTCATGATTTAAAGTCAAAAATGTGGAATGTTCTTTTTTTCTATTTTAAAATACTGGTGTGGAGTATTATACCAGTCCTAAAATTACTTTTTTAAAAATATGTGCTTTTCCTCCCAGGAACTTGAGGTGGTATGCACTGCTTTTTATCATCTACTCAGTCAACCTATTTTATCATGGGCTGCTCCATCTCCCCCACCCTTCTTCCAGAAACAGGAGAGGGATATGAACTGGGACCATCTCTTTACCAAAAATGCATTTGTTCTGCTTCCAAATAGCATTGCCTAGTCATGCCGCCAAAGAACCCAGTAAATGCTAAGGCTGCAATTCTAAACACACTTTCCTGGGTGTATTGTGCTCTAAGTTTCCTGTTTGTTCACAGACTTGTAACTGAATACAAAGCAAAAGATTTCCAAAGCAGCCAGGTTGCTTCTTCCACCTCCTGAATGGCCGGGGAACCCTGACCCTGGTATAGACTGTGCCACTTCCTCATTCCTGGTCACAGCTTAAGCTGCTGGTTATTATCAGCAGCTAATAACCTAAATTATCATTTTAGGGAGGCCATAATGCAATTGCAGGCTAAAAAACAAACTGTGTTTCACTTTTGGACAATTTCCAGTTTTCAATACTGCTCTAATCCCCAGCCTTTCAAATACGTGCAGGGTACCTATGTGTTTCCTGTCCTATTTTATCCATACAACAACCTTACGTCAACTTTGTGATGTAATATCTGGCCCAAATCATCCAAAGATCATCATGGCTCAGTAAACTTGTGAACCCTAGCCTTCAGTTCTGATCCAACATTCTTTCCCCACACTGGTTCTCTTTCTGATGATATCAATATAGATTTGAGGCAATCTACTGTATTTGTGTGTGTGTGTTTCCTTTTCAGATGTATTCAACCCTATTCGCATGTACCTTTGAGGCAGAGAAGGCTGAGGGGAAGGAAGAGGCAAGCAGTGGCAAAAGAGCAATTGAGTGGGGCAGTTGCGGACAACCATGGAGAATTAGATAGCCAAAAAGCATCAGAGGGGGCAGCTGAAGAAAAAGGCCAAAGGGCAGTTGAGGGGTGTAATTGACAAAATCCATTTCAGAGAGAGGTGGGACAGGGCTGCTGAGGGGAGTTGAATGTTATATTGTACAAGATGCTCCAGGAACTTACATGTATACCAGTTTATACCATGTTATACGAAAGTAGATCTTTACCATAGTAACTAATGCATCAGTTTCCTTTTCCAAGCTTAAAATGATTTCAGCTGGAAAACAGACACTTCTAACTGAATGGGAAGCAATTGAGAAGTGATTAGCACTTTGTATCCATATGATAATCACATGGGGAACTGAATCTGAAGCTTTAAAAACTTTTCTCTGGTAAGATTAATTGCTTGCTGCATTACCATGGTAACCAGGCTGTTTTAAAACTGTACTGTACCATATTGTTTTCTGAACTTCAGTCAAGGCAACATAATCTTTTTTTTTAATCCAAAGGAATGGCATTCCGATCTGGTACTGACGCAGATGCTGCACGTGTTGTAGACACATTCAGGAACCTGGGGTTTGTTGTCAAGCCTTATAATGACTTGACAGCAAATCAGATTATTGATGTTTTGCAAAATGGTGAGTTTTGTAAATGGTGAGTTTTACTAGTTGTGCTGAAATATAAAATTAAAAAACTAAACTCTCAGGTTTTGAGTTTTCAATTCCTTATAGAACTATTAGGCAGGATAAAGTCATTATTTTAGAATCTGCAATTATGTATAATCACTGGTCTGTCTTGTCTGTTTTGATCATCATTCTGTTAATCTATTATTGAATATATCAGGGGAACCTAAACCTCAGCCAGGGGACCAGATGCAGCCTGCAACAAGCCCTGCAGCATTAGTGTGCACTGTATCCTGTCCTCCTTTCTAGGTCTGTTCTGGCTTCTTTATATTCTACACAACTCTCAGCTTCACAAACACACAGCTTCCAGTGTTTTGGAGCTGGCACCTTCAGATGATATCCTCGGGAATATAAATAGCAGCTCAATCTCTAGACCAGACCTTCTGCCCTGCAGCATTTTTTACACCAGCTATTGCCAGCACAGCTCATTCTCCGCCAGTACAATCCTTTGATAGGATTGTGCCATCAGAAAACTACAGCTAGAAATCTTTCAGAATTTTCTGTTTAATTTTTGATTACTTGGAATATTTAATATAAGTATTTAACTTTGGATTCTGCAGTCCATATGCCTGTTTTTAAAAATGCAGGGTATTAGATGTGATCTTCATTTGTGACCTTTATGGGATTAATCTCCATACTTAAAGAAGAGCACCTGGATCTTTTGATAAGGAGGATCTTGCTTTTTGAATTGATCATTGGCTAAACTGAAAGAGTACAATTGTACCTCCTACAACACAGCTTCTTTAAGCACTAATTATTTGTCCCAGCATAATTGACAGCCAGTTAAGGCTATGGAAGCTGTGGATTCTGGGCTAACCACTATTTCCTATTAGTTAGTCCTAATTATTGTGCTGTTTCATGAGGTACTCTAATTTTAAAGGGACATATTCCTGAAAGCACTGTTGGTGGTAAACTTGTTTGTGACATGACACTGTAAAGCATTCTTTAGCTCTTAGCTTATTGGAAAAATTCATTTTTATGATTCCTGAGAAAGAGTATCTTTTATTTTAAAGCAAAATGTATTACTCTAAGAAATGTTTGCTATTAATTAAAAGCTTTCAATCCTTCTAAGTATTGACAAATATGGAATGTTTAACATTTGAAATTTTGTGTGATTTTTCTTTTTAAGTTGCCAAGGATGATCACAGCAAGAGAAATGGGTTTGCTTGTGTATTGTTAAGCCATGGAGAGGATGGACTGATCTATGGTACAGATGCTCCCCTGGAGCTGAAAAAGCTAACAAGTCTCTTCAGAGGAGATAGGTGCAGGACCTTGGCAGGGAAACCAAAACTATTCTTTATTCAGGTAATTTTCTAAACTGGACAGATGGCAAGTTTTGTCAGTTTTTAATTAAAAAAACTTCCTTCAAGAATATGAAAACTTATATTATTTGGGTCCAGACCTAATACAAAACCATAATTTGTACTGATGAGAGTTAAGAACCATTACCATGGTTTGAATTTCTGGATTTACAACATCTGTTTCCTATTTGTTCAGGAAGTTGTAGGTTTGTTCCCTTCTCCATGGTCTAGAAACCATGTGCCTCAGCTGTACATAGTGCCTCAGCTATAGTTGTCAGATACATGTTTGTTCATATTCAGTAGATGCCATTTCCTGCTTTGAGATTTATGGCAAATTTTATTGCTGGCATATGTTATTTTGTTTTTTGTTGCTTTGTAGGCTTGTAGAGGAACAGAACTTGATTCTGGAATTGAAACAGATGGCCCAGATGAAAACATGTGTCAGAAAATACCTGTTGAAGCAGATTTCCTATATGCATATTCTACTGCTCCTGGTAAGATGAATGAATGAAATATATGTTTTGGTTAAAAAAAACCATTTTTTCATCATCCCTGTTTTATGTAAATAAATAAATGCAATGTTCCTCCCAGGTAACAAAGGAAAATTTCTCCTATTCTTGTGAAGAAGTTTCTAAATTCTTAGTTATCTTTTTCTGATTTAAGTAAATATAGGAAGTAAGCTGATGTTTTTTACCAGAATGTAAGACTCTACCCAAAGTGTGTGGGTTTCTTCTACCAAGGCTACTTAAAATAGGAAAACATTACTGGCCTTCCCAGGCATATGTACCTGCATATAATGAACAACATAGCTGCTGACTCCTTGCTGGAAAGCATTTCAATGTGCTATTTGTTTGAGGTTAATAAGATAGTAGCCAACTACAACGATTATTTTTAATCCTCTTGGCACAACCCTTAGAGCCAGGTGTCTCTAAACTTTTTGACAGGAGGCCACATCGTTTTTCTGATAACTGTATTGGGGGCTGAAAGAAAAAGAGAATTTATTTGTATTTCAAATTTGAATAAATTTACATACATGTATATACTGTATCAGTGACGGAACTTGTGACTAAGTGAATTCAATCATTTTGAATAAATGAATTCAAAACAAGTTCATAAGCACAGAGAGGAGAGATGAGCACTTTCCTAGTCCTCAAAATTCCCTCCCAAGGTGTGGAGAGCAAAGCTCCCCTGCCTCTGGAGGATTACAGGGCTTCCCCAAAGAGCAGATGGAGAGGGCTTGCTGAAGGCCTGATGGATGCTTTCCTGGAGATTCCAGGGCTGGGATTTGGAGACCTCTGCCTTTGAGGATATTTGAGGTTAATGGTTTATAAACTTAGCATTGGCATCCATCAGTCTCAAAAGACTATGGTATCGTGTTCAATGCTGTATGCGAAGCACGAAGGCCTGGGTAGATTAATATGGAGGATAGGCTGTTACCCAAGCAGCAAATCCTCCCTCTCCATGCCACTGAAATAGTTCAGTGGAATGGCAGAGCCAATACAATTGGTTCCAGCTGCGTCACAGAACTGGATTAAGGACAGGAGCTCACCCTATCTAGTGGGCACCTGGGTTTCGAACCCTGGCCTACTGGTTAACAGGCACAGCGTCTTAACCACTTGCACCACCCACAGCCCAACTTAAAGTCACCAAATAAATGTAGACTGATTAATCCTTGGACCTTTTGAACAAATACCCTTCCTCTGGTCTCAGCAGATCTCTTTAGCCTTACTGGATGTTGTGTGATTTATTTATTTATTTTAGTAAATTACTGAACATACTGGATTATATTTGATGTGATTCTTTTTTTCTGTAGGATATTACTCTTGGAGGAACTCATCAGATGGCTCCTGGTTTATACAGTCATTGTGCATGATGCTAAAGCAATATGCTAAGAATCTTGAACTTATGCAGATTCTAACACGTGTAAATCACAAGGTTGCAGAATTTTCTTCTTATTCCAATCGCTCAGATTTCCATGGAAAAAAACAAATTCCTTGTATTGTGTCTATGCTCACAAAAGATTTTTACTTTCCTCACTAAAAACCTTTTTGTGATAGAAAAGCTAATAGAGCATAGAACAAGCAGTTGATGCCATTTTCTATTCTGAACTGGGTTCAATCTCTTGTGCCTAAGTAGCATTTAAAAAGCTGTAAGACCTATAGAGGGTGAAATATTTCTATCACAAGAACACTGTATAACAGACTAGTTCAGAGATTTTGATCTGAGAAATAGAAATACGTAGATTTTTCAGGAATACTTCTGTATAGTTTGACAACTGAAGACAAACAAATCAAAAGCTTTCAAGCCTTGTCAAAGCATCTTGTTCCATAAGTTGTTTAAAAAACCCTCTTATAATTACAGGATGACAAATGGTATATGGGATACCAAAAAGATTTTTACATTTCAATTTAGATGTAATAGTATTTGCATGTAGTTGTTTTGTGCATAGCATATAAAATCAATCTACCCCCCAAAAGCCTTTTGTGGTTCTTAGCTAGTATCAGAAAGACTAGGGCTGCAGTCCTACATACACTTGCCTGGGAGTTAATCCCATTTAACTCATTGGGACTTTCTTCTGAGTAGATATGCACAGGATCAAAGTGTAAGAGATATATATGAAAAAACATAAATCCTAAATTTGTCTTTGCTTTTTTGTTAGTATGTAGCATGTTTTAGAATAGAAGTAGTTGTGTAACCACAGAGGTGTACCCTCATATTGGATTCCAAGTCCTTCCTAGCATGTTCATTTTTGGATAGTACATTATCTTTTTATAGCTTGCAGTAAAAAGGTCTCCAGGGTATATGTGTGTTAAAAATTGTGATCTGCAGTTCTGTATATCCTCACTCATTCAGTAGAAACTCTCTTGAGCTTCAAACAGTCTTGATGTACATGCAACTCAACAAACCACTTCAAAGACACATACAATCTTTTGTGGCTCAGATGGAACATAATGACAATGTATTCTTGACAGAGCCACAAACAGAAAAGGCTTGGGTTTGCATACCCATGAATGAAATATTGGGGGAGATATGTTCTTGTATGTCTGTCTTCCCAAATATAGGAAATAATCTGTACAAAGCATGATCTAATAAGCAAGTTTTGAACTTTTTTTCCCCCAACTGAAGGTGAGGGGAAGCACATGAACCAGAATCTCACTGCCTCAGCTTCTCATCTTAACAAACCAATAACAACCATTTATTGTTTACATTTGAACCAGACCTGTGGCTTTCAGTGGCACTGTCATCTCTGCCTTGAATGTGTTATGCTTCCAGCATTCAGAGAAAATAATTAACATTCATTTGAGTGTAACAGAGCCTAGTGTGTGCCTTTCTGGATGTGGCCTTTCATCTTGATCCAGACTGGAGACAATGTGCAAAAATATCTGCATTACACACAAAGTTTACCAGCTATACAAAAGCCAGCATGGGCCATGCATATTTCAGCAGCCTTGACCATCTAGCAGGGCACAATACTGTATCAACCCCCTTCACAGCACATCAATGCTATGAGAGGTTTTGGTGCCTTAAATCAGTTAAGGGCTTCGCAAAGTCAATCTATGTCCTTTTCTTCCTCTGCCAAACAATTGATGGACTCCTTGAAAATGCATAGAAATATGCTTACAACCAGCATAAGGTTTGGATCATTTTTATATCTGAACATACTTGGAACATACTTGGATACTTAGTCTCACATAAAATTCAGGAGTGTTCACAACTTTAGGTGCTGAATTGTTTTTTAAAGAATTTTCCAGTTTAGTGAATGAGCAATAGCCACAACTTGACTATCGTTTCAGTTATTCTATGGGAATTTATAATTTATTTGATATGCTTAATTTATGTTTGTGAGTGTTTTTTAACTTTCATACAAGAACCTAATAAATCACGTACATTGTTTAATTGGCGTAGTGATGGTCTTTCCATTCTAGTTATATAAAATATCTTAACTGATACCAACTTATTGTAATGTTGTGTGTGTGTGTCTCTCTCTCTAAAAGTTTATAAGTGTCTCTCTCTCTCTCTAAAAGTTTATAAGTA
Organism: Cryptoblepharus egeriae; assembly: GCA_030015325.1. Classification (NCBI taxonomy): domain Eukaryota; kingdom Metazoa; phylum Chordata; class Lepidosauria; order Squamata; family Scincidae; genus Cryptoblepharus; species Cryptoblepharus egeriae. The sequence goes on along the minus strand of JAREYC010000007.1, from coordinate 52,115,494 downwards.
ACATCAACTTACATAGAAACATTTATCTTGCTGGTAACATTTTTTAAAAAAACACTTGCCAAGTACAGAAGCGAACTCTTAATACAGTATATTTCACAAGATAATGCTAGCAAACCATATAAACTCAGAGCACAAGCTCTATCCAATCCATTTTTGGTGTGTGAGCCCTGACATGCAATAATTCTTTAATATATGACTATACCTTACAGTGATAAAAGATAAATGGACATCATTTACTTACATAAGTAGAAGTGTATCTGAACACAATGCAGAAAACAAAAAATGTTAAACAGAAAAAATACATAGTAATACATTTTGCTAGAATTGCATTTGTAATGGGAGAGTCTACAGAACAGAAAGAACCAGTTTCACATAGTTTCTTGAAGCAGTTTCTTGAGCTGCCCAAAAAAAGCTGCCACAGCACCAAAAATGGCTGCTGCAGCAAGTAAGGAAAGTAACCCCACAATGGAGTACTTGATTCTATGACAGCTCTGGAGATAGTGTGAAAATAAAATATCTATATGTCATCAAAGTGTAAGATATATATGTATAAAAAATTGAAATTCTGTTTATTATTAATGAGTTAATCATTTGGGACAAGTGTACCATAGCACATTCTCAAAAAAACCCCTTCGATCTGCCCTGAGCCTCTATCCAGGATTTGTCTCTGCATTTAGACTACCAATTCTGAAGTAACTGGTGATGACACTATTGCCAATTATTTCTGGTGGTACTTCCAATAGGTGGATCAAGTAAAGTGGTACATAGGAGGATAAATATTAAGTAACACTGTTAGACAAATGTTCCACATTTATGCTGGAATCCTAAATTGCTTATAGGTAGGAAATCTCACTAAGGGTGGAATCCAGAGTAACTACAGGGAGTCCTTGCTCTGGAGTAAGAACAAGATGCTCTGGAATGCAATATGAATTTCCCATAGGTTTTCACTAGCTGGTGCAGTAACTACAGATGCACGTAATATCTCTTACGTGCTCCCGTAGGTACTCTGGATTTTGCCCTAAGTATTCTAGAACTTTTCTTTCAAGTAAACATGTACGCTATAGGCTTGTGTTGGAAACTGATCTTTATGTAAATTGATCTTGTGTTGTAAATTGATCTTTACTTTTATGTCCTGCAGAATTAAGGTGTTTCCTTTAATACCCAGTTTTAAAAAGGTATCTTGTTTTTGCCTCTTTCAATCTGTTTTCTAAAAGGTTTGGTGAGGGCTATATCATCCTTTCTTCTTTAAGATAGGCATTCCAAATCTTCGCCTTATGAACTTGAAATTCGAGTAATTTTTTATTTTTAATTTTGCTTTCCACAGCAAAAGTGCTCACAAGTGAAATGTTAATTGAAAACTTAGAGTGGCAGAGTATCTTTTAAGTTCAAAGTTGCTTACGTTACGCTAGAAAGCTCCATGAATACTTAGCATTATAGAGAAAACTGCAACTATAGTCCACAGAACGTCATCTCGCACCACATTGTTGGAGTACACTAACCTGCTAGCTGTCATGACCACAGGGTGTCACTAGAGACAATAAAATAATATACACAAATAAAATACATGAGTAATCAATTTTTTAAAAACCTTACAATTCTCTTGTGTCTTTCCTCAATTTCTGCTTTTTATTTCTGCTTTTTTATTTATACACTGTTTTAACAAAAAAGTTCTCAAAGCAATTTCCATAGCAATAGGAATAAAAAGTGCTGTGCTGAGGACGAGGAGTAGCAGTAGTTGGATGTTGATATCAGGAGGAATGCTATGCTGGGTAAATGGCAATTGGGATCTTATAAAGACCAGCATTCTAGAATGGATAGCATTATATCCCACTATCTCCCTAAGGCCAAAGGTGGATACCCATAATTTTCCATAGGGTTTTGCTTTGTTTTAATGCAGGTGTGTTTAATGTTAACACAAACATTTTACTGCTTTGTCTTGATGCTTTTACTTATTGTGATAACACTGTTCAATTACTATGGAACATTTTAAGCTGTCTTAGGAATTTGCTGCACCAGCGAAAGATTGGAAATAAATAAGACAATCATCCCTAACCTAGGAGTGTCAAAAATAAGGCCCACAGCCTGAATTTTGGTCCCAGAAAATATGAGGCCCTTATATTAATTTGACTCTTCCAGCGTGATAATTTGGCTTTCTCACACCTTGAAAATATTAACAGGATTTCCCCATTTTCTCTTCTGTCATTTCCAGCAAATGAGTATACATGTGAGAACCAAATGCTAATTTCTGGCAGGGTGACCTATATGATATAACCACAACAGATGACAAGGCCCACCAAAATGTTGGACACCCAAGAAAACTGTAAGACATGACAATATAAAAGTTCAAAACACTCAAATAATATTGCTTTCCTATGGTTAATTTAAACACTAACGCTGCAGTCCATACTTTCACATACTAACCACACTTTCCTGGGAGTAAGAACTTTCCTGTGTACTATTGTACACAATGGAACTTACATCTGAATAGATGTGTTTAGGATTGCACTGTTAATTATTTATTTTTAAATTTCAAAGTATTAATTATAATTGCATATACAGGTGTAGCCTAATTATATTCAAATTATTTATATGCAATTTTGTCTCAATGCGACAGGTTGGCTCTTTAAATTGAAAAATAAGCTTCCCTCCTTAGAGTAGCTAATGGCTTAAAGGCAGCTTGTTTAACCTGGCAATGTGGCAGGCAATTCAGTTTATCTTAAAAGTTATGAACTTTTAGTTTGCTTTCTTTCTTTGCAGAGTCACTTCCTTACCCCAAGTAAACTGCTCTGAACTGAAACTGTTTGCAAACTGCTTGTCCATTCTTGCAAGATTTTTGCAAGAACTTAGGAGCTTGCAAATGTTCAGCTCCCTGCGGAGCAGTTTGCAGCCTCTTCAAAGGGAACTTGGTTCATTGTTGCCTTGTATAATTTGCCTTTGTTTGCCTAATTGCCTTTGTATAATGCAAAAATAGTTAATCACACTTTCTCTGGGAACCAAATGTCATGAATGGGGAGGTTCAACCTGTAAATTATGAATTACAAGTAGGCTACATGCTGCCTGCTCACAAGGAAAAGAAGGACACAGATTTTTTTCCAGGACACCAGGCTAAAAAAAATGACATGTCCTGGAAAAAGAGGGCATACGATGATGATCATCATCTGGCCATCATCTGCTTAATGATGTCTCTTCAGTCAGTAGCGTCACTAAAGTTGTGAGGGGGGTTCAGCTTGCAATGGATGATATGCACAGTGGGTGACACTATTATTGGGTAAAATTGCAAAAACACTGTATATACACTGTTTAAAACACATCATGCTATATACCAATGGTCTTCAACCTTTTGTGGATCACGGCCTGGTTCCATGGGGAAAATTTTTTTCTGTGGACCAGCAGCTGGGGTATGCCTTCACAATTCATCCCCAGCCTGGTAGTTCTGCTGTGGAGGATGTGAACTGTGTTAGGGTGTCTAGCAGCTGGAACATGCATGCCCAGTTTGCTCCCAGCCCAGTAATCTTGCCATAAACAACCTCCAGGCAGAAGGTTTTGAACCTCTCCTGGCTGGAGGCAGCAGGGCTGGTCCAAGTGTGGCTCACCCGCAAAGGCCTTGCAGACCAGTACTATGCCACAGACCAAAGGTTGAGGATTCCTGATATATACCATTGGATGTATAATTTACAGAAAAATGCAATCAGAGAGAAATGTCTCCTTTCTATAAAAAATTATGACCAAATAAACCCCTCACAAAACAAAAAACCCCCAGGAAACAAAAATGTAACTGTCTTGTGTAACTAGAAAGGAAATTTCTTTAATTTTTTTTTTAAAAAGCAGGCATCCGTCAGTCTTGAAAGACTATGGTATCATGCTCAGTGCTGCATACGCTGCATGCGAAGCATGAAGGCCTGGGTTAGATTGATATGGAGGATAGGCTGTTAACCAAGCAGCAAATCCCGCCTCTCCACACCACTGAAATAGTCCAATGGAAAGGCAGAGCGGATATGATTGGTTCCAGTTGCGTCGCAGAGCTGTGCTAAGGACAGGAGTTCACCCTGTCTTGTGGGGACTGACCCAGGTCTTGAACCCTGGCCTGCTGGTTAACAGGCACAGTGTCTTTACCACTTGCGCCACCCACAGCCCCCTTTAATTTATAATGGAGCAATGATAATGATTATTTGAAAATGCTATGTTATAATGACACTAACGTTATTACGACAGTGCATGAATCAATATGGTGTTAGTAAGGTAATCCCAGGGTGACGGTAATGACAAGATTGGTGACCAAAATAGCTAAAATTGCGGTTTGTAGGAATAATACCATCATATTATATACCTCATGCATACCTTATGGCAGAATCCAGTAAAACAAACCATTGTGAAATATCTATTCTATGAAAAGGTATGGCAAAAAGAATGCGGGGGTGGGTGATGGTACATCACAACACCCACCACCAGGGTTGTTCTCCCACCCACTGCAAGGGAGGAGGTATTCATGGGGGTGATACGCTGGCCTCTTCCCTTGGGTGATATGAATGTAATGATACCTACACTGAGCAGGTCCCTTGAATTCTGACTGCAGCCCGCTGTAGGAGAAGAGCCTGACCTAACCCAATCCCAAAAATACACAATTGTCCATCCTACTCTCCTGTTTCAAGTGAAGCGTATACAGCAGTAGGTATCAGTCACTGCCTCCGAAAAATCAGAGGTTTAAAAACATATGATTTAAACTCATCAGAATGAATAGAAGACCCTGCTGTTATTCTTTCCTTCAGGTATTTGGGAAGCAGTAACATATTATCAAATTGCATCTATTTTGCAATGTACTGTATAGCATTTACAAGGCCACCCATTCTCTAGCCATAGGTCTGTTCCGGATCATTTGAAAAGTAAGCGAAGAATACACTGAGATGTTACATTTTGCTACTAGCAACACATCATAAGAAACAAGCTATCAAATAACCACTTGTTCTCAATTACATTTTGTAAATAGCAACACAGCTGCTAATATCCGCTGTAGCGGCATAAACTGAGACTGAGTTCATATGAGTTTGTCTTTTATCCTGATTATATAACTACATTTGACAGGATATAAGCTAGCATCACCTCTGAAGCTGCTCACCTAGTTGACTGATGCCTTCGTTAGTCATAATACAGTTCTTGTTATACACTGATTTCTGTATACCTAGATTTGACTCAACATGAATGGAAATCACAGTTTAAAAAAACTGCTTTTCTACTGTTGTAGAGAGGTCATCATGTGAGCAATCATTCCATTTTTCAGTCCCAGAATCAAACCGCGGCAGATATTGAGGCACTACCTTATTCAAGTAGGCACAACAGAGGAGCAAACCTGAAAGTGGGTTTTTAAACCTATTTTCCATTGTTTTCTTTATACACTGATTTTATACAAACATGAGAAGAAAAAAGGAGGGTAGGGATGCATGAAAATGCATATGATCTGGCACATTCATATGATCAGTTCCACCTCATCTCACAGCCTCCTGGCCTGGTTTTGCCCATTCCTAGAAGCATGAAATTTGGGAAGGTATTCCTTCCTTGACAAGCACAGTACCTGGTGGTGCCCACTGCCTACTACCCACTGGTGCCTGCTGCCTGCTAGTGCCCACCAATGCCCATTGTCTGTTGATGCCCAGGGGTACCTGGTGCCTGTTGGTGGCTACTGGTGCTCACAGGAGCCCACTGCCCAGTGCCTTTGCCCTCCAATCCTCAACAGTGCCCTCTGGTACCCAGTTGTGCTTGATGCCCACAAATATTCTTTAAATCAGTGGTTCTCAATCTTCCTAACGCCGTGACCCCTATAATCCTATTTATACTTACCTAGAAATAAGATTCACTTAACTTAGTGGGACTTCTGAAAAAACATGCATTTTTAGTGCTTCAATTTCTTCCTCCCTCTCTCCACCTATGCTGCCAATACTTGAAGTATTTGTAGTTTTAGAGGACACAGTTTAGGTTCCCTTTTTGAAATGCAACTTCTGGCACTCAAAACCACAACACATTCTTCTCTTGTATTTAAAGCAAAAACAGCAGGGGCCCAGAATGGGAACACCTGATGCCACAGACAGCACTACAAAAATTCCCTAAGATGAAATATGGTCAGTGCAGCATTTAGGAAAGTATGAGGAACACCAATTAAGAGATATAAATATCATAGTTTTTTGTTTTAAGTAAATGGTTGCAGAATGAATGCAGATCTATGGCTTGGATTGGGGTTAATAATAAGCCCAGATCATTGCAATTAATCTGCCAAGTTAAGTACATTAGTAATTATATATCACCAAGTGGGGTGGCCCTCCCATTAAGCAAGGTTATGCATCAGAAACAGATTATGGGATGGGGTGAGAGAGGCTGGCAGTGACTATCCTTCACACCAACTATGTTGCAGTAAATTGCAAAACCATGCAATGTCCTTTACCAGTAAAACTCAAATAATAAAATATTCTATTTCTAGACCCAGAGAAAGAGATGTCATGACTGTGTATCAACTAGATCTCACCCAGGATAACCACGTGTCTTATTTTTCCAAGACATCTTATATGGGGGGAGAGCAGGGTTGCATCTTGTCCTGCAGATTTTGATCTGAAGTCATCCCAATTCTGCCCGACAAGGTAAGTTACACTCTCCCAGCCTGAGTTCTAGATTTGCTAAGCAAATTTCAGAATCACAGAGATACTATGTGTACACATTACAAGACAGAGATAGCTTGTAAGCACATTGGGCAGAACCTGTGAAAGAAGAGCCTACATGTGTACAGGCTGCATATACATAGGTTCTGTTGGTCCAGTTAGGAACCTTTCTGTACAGGTCAATCAGCACCTACAGACTGAGGTTTGCACATTCCACTGAAATGTATACATGGTATACTTGGCAGTGATTATTTGCCCCCATTTGTGATCATCATATTCATAACATGTGACAAGTTATGTTAAAAAAGAGTTCCAGCTTAGCCTTCTGCCCTCCATGCTTGATCTCTATGTAGAAAGGACAGTTTTGCATGGAAGAGTACTCAGTTAAGTCAGCCCACCTCTGACTGCAATCTGAATTGATACATTCAGACACAGGTTTACTACTAGTGTGAGAATTAGACATCAAAAGACAAAAAAACAATTGCAAGAACACAACTGACATACACTGAAGGCAGTGACAAACCAGGAATGCAATCTGTTGGATACAGATACTCAGGGCCTCTTCCATATATAAGCAGGCCTCTGTCAGTCTTGAAAGACTATGGTATAGTGCTTGGCACTGCATACGCTGCATGCGAAGCACGAAAGCCTGGGTTGGATTGTTATGGAGGATAGGCTGTTACCCAAGCAGCAAATCCCCCCTCTCCACGCCACTGAATTAGTCCAATGGAAAGGCAGAGCCAATACGATTGGATCCAGCTGGCGTTGCAGAGCTGGGCTAAGGACAGGAGCTCACCCTGTCTTGTGGGGCCGACCCGGGTCTCAAACCCTGGCCTGCTGGTTAACAGGCACAGTGTCTTAACTGCTTGCGCCACCCACAGTACATATATAGGTATCCCCCATTTTCTGATGTTTTATTTTCTGACGGTGCACTCTTTCAACACCTTTCAGTTATACCCAGAACACATTCATTCAATACATGTTCTGCTCTTTCAACCTCTCTCTGCTGTTCTAAAGACCAAAATTGCCCTCCCCCATGGTGTAGCTCCTGGACTACTCCCACTCCCAAAGAAATTAATGAGAATCAATTGCAGAAATCTTTGTGGGGCAGCAGAAATTTGCAAGGGGCATTTATAAAAATTGTAAAAGGGGCATTTGTAATTTGCTAGCATTGGAAACATTTATAAAGCAAGAAAAATTGGTTTCCAGTTTTAAATGGTTTTCACTTTTGGACAGTGCTCCAATCTTTAACCTGTCCAGTAAGTGGTGGAATCCTGTATAATGGATGAACTAATGGAGCAACACCTTTAGGGTAGGACTATGACTTATATCATCAGCCTTGAGGTACGGGGTCCAAGTTCAGGACGTGGTCAAACAGGACAGAGAAAAATTTATCTTAAAACCTGGACAGCTACTGCCAGTCTGTGTTGACAATACTGACCCACAGGGAATTTTTCACATATGGAGAAACTTGGCATTCACACACATATATAGTATCTCTGTGATTCTAAAACCCAGTTAGCAAATGTGGAGATGAGGCTGGAATTGTGACTTGCCTAATCAGGTGGGATTTGAGGTGACTTCAGGTCACAAGCATATTCAGTTTGCTTGGGCAAGCTTGGGCAAGCCCATTTATGTTGCCTTGAATTTCTTGGTGATATGGTGCCTTATACTGTACATCAATATACATTCTGGGGACTTCTGCTTCACAGTTTAGCCCCTGCTAGCTCTGGTGTGGGATCCTCTACTCAGCTTCCAAATGTCAACATGTAGCCTGTGCAGAACTGTGCAAATGATTTGAACACAATTCTCCCTTTGACGATGGCAAGCAGTTTTATACTTGTTTCCAAAATACATTTGCCTTAAACACTTACGCTGAAATCCTAAAGACACTTTAGGGTAGAACACATTTGAGTAGACATGGTTAGGATTGTGCTCATAGCCACCATTTGTTGCATGAGAATCTCCAGATTGTAACCAGCATTTAGACCTGTGCAAGATTATATTTGATCATGAGTTTCTTTAAACGGCTTTGAAAGGTCCAGTTTTACACGCAAATAAAACTTCCACCTTAGATGTAGACACACTGAGATTATGCATGGCAATGAATTCAGCTGACACTGTCACAGAGACTCATATTGACCCTAAGAATGTAATCAGAGAGTTTATTAAAAATAGATTGTGCAGTTGTTGGAAGAACTGAAATTTGTTATTGCAGCCAAATGGAAAAAGGGAATGTGCTGGAGACATTACACACTCATTTATTTACTGTGTGGCCTAAAAGGAGAACTGTAAAAAAGGACTCCGTTGGAAGGAGTATTTTACTTTGAATCATTATTCTCTATTGCATGGTCATGTACTGTATTTAGATGTTTGGGCACATAAATCTTCAAGGGTGAAAGAAATTGCTAAAAAGTAAAACAACAATTGCAGGTAATATAAAACTGAAAACATTGTTATAGAACATATTTCAGTTGTCTTATAATTCACCTTATAATTCTTATAATTTGTAACTTCTTCCATATGGTGTTTCAAATCTGTCTGAATGATGATCCTCCATTTTGCGAATCAAGATGTAAAAAAATTTTTAGGGCTCTTCAGCAACATATAAATTTCTCTACAATCAAACTATGGGAGCACGTAAGAGACATTTACATTGATGTAGTTATGGCACCACCTAGTGAAAACCTATGGAAAATTCATATTGCAATCCAGAGTAAATTGTTCTTACATCAGAGCAAGGACTCCCTGTAGTTACTCTGGACTTCGCCCTTTGTTTGTTACAAGTACTTATTGTACCCCAGGTGACACCATTGCAATCAGTAGCAGGGACTGACCCAGTGAGCTCAAATAACGGAAAAAATGTGGTGGAGAGGGGGGGAAAATGAGTCAGAGGAAAGTGTGTGGAGGTCAATAAAGGTCCAACCTTGTTATACACTGATGTTTTATCCACGGATTTGATTCAACAGAAATGGCCACTGCAAATCAGTTTTAAAAACTGCTCACTGTTGTAGAGAGGCAGTCATGAAAGCAATCATTCCATTCTTCAGTCCCAGTATCAAATATCTGAAGATAATAAGGAACTACCTTATTTCATTAGGTGCAATGAAGGCGTAAGAAACATGGAAGTGGGTTTTTTAATCTATTTTTCCATTGTTTTGTTTATCCATGGATATTTTTAGTCACAGTAGGTTCCAGAATAGAACCCTTGTTGGATAACATCTGTATTGTTGTTATCCAATCTTCCTTCCCAGACTTGATCAACCTTAGGTATACTTGAAGTTGCACCAGTCAAACGGTGCAAATTCACGTAGATCTATTGGGGAAGCTGAGGCTTGCCCCGAAGCAGAATACAAATGTTCCCATGCCTCATGGAAGCCTCTGGGACAGTTTTTCCTACTCAGGATACAGCACATGCTCTCTTGGGGCGTCTATGTCTATATCTGCAGGGAGGATTGTGCTGCAGGTAGGCTAATTTCCCACCCCATCATTTCCTTATAAAACACATCCCCAAACCGACTGACAGCCTCACTCAGGAGCTCTGAGCGTTCCTGCAGGTCCTAGAAGCTCATAGAGCCATTGTTTTAGTTTTGTTTGAAAGTTTGTTTAGTTTTAGTTTGTTTAATTATTAATCCCTACATAATTTATGGCATGGTGTTATAGTAGATAGGGAAGGAGCCATCCCAAATTTTGGTAGGTCCATGTTGCTTCCAGTCTGATAGGCATTCATTTACTTGTGCTATGATGAACAAAAATGAGTAGAATCTGCAACTATGGGTAAATGTTGCATTTCTCCAACCCTGCAGGTAATATAACTATAAGCTACAAAATTATTTTTAATTTATAAAAAATATTATTTGTGTATTATTATAAATTTGTGTGTTTCTGTAAACCTAGGGAATCCTCCGAATGCTTAGAAATAATTCCTTTGTGGATGGTCACACTTTGCTTCTAATCTACTCAGGGATTGGAGTTTGTCTTTATATACAGTGATGGAGACAGTAATTATTATCACTATTTCATCACTAGTACGTACTGTTCACCATTATTAGTATATACTAGTATGCAAATGATACAGTGTTAGTTCACCATTTGTATATAATAGCAGTGTCCAAAATTTTTGTAAGGAAGGCCAGATTTATCTCTTGGACACAATGTTGGGGCCAGAAAAATTATTTACACTTCAAATTTGCGTAAATTCACATAAATGTACATATAGGAATATACAGATATAAAAAAATGTGGGCTGTGGGTGCTGCAAGTGGTTAAGACACTGTGATTGTTAACCAGTAGGCCAAGGTTCAAGACCCGGGTCCCCACAAGACAGGGAGAGCTCCTGTCGTTAGCCCAGCTCTGCGACGCAACTGGAACCAATCGTATCAGCTCTGCTGTTCTGTTGGACTATTTCTGTGGGAGGATTTGTTGCTTGGGTAACAGCCTATCCTCCATATCAATCTACCCAGGCCTTCGTGCTTCCCATACAGTGTCAAGCACAATTCCATAGTCTTTTGAGACTGATGGATGCCAATGATAATGAGACAGATATGAAGGATTACAAAGCTTGCCTAAGGGCCAGATGGAAGAGTTATACATGGGTTGTATAGCAGCTCGCCATGGGCAATAGCTGACCCCCTGGCCAGGGCATGGTCACCCGTGGTATGTACAATCATGATGACAATGCATTGACCATTTATAGAACGAATGTCACAACCAAAATTAAAATTCTTCTCCCATACAGTGCTTCACATTTGTCTTTGTGATGAACTCATCATCTTTGTGATGAACACATTGTCACATTGTCTTTGTGATGAACTCATGTTTTGCTCATCAACAGGTAAAAGCTTTTGAGGTTCAGCAGGATATAAATTTAAGGCTATTATCCTTTCTCACTATAAATAATTTTAATTCATTTATGCAGATTGTCTCTTTCACTGACTGTGTATAGATTCTTTTAAAGTTGGCTGGATTGAAAAGATGAACATGTAGCAAATTTACCAAAAAAATTAATTAATTTTGGGAACAGATGAATAATGACATTATAATGAAGAGATGACATTAAGGGCACAGTCCAGAGTAACTACGGGGAGTCCTTGCTCTGGTGCAATTTGCTCTGGATTGCAATATGAATTCCCATTGGTTTTCACTAGGTGGTGCAGTAACTATGGGCACACGTAATGTCTCTAATGTGTTCCCGTAGTTTCTCTGGATTGTAGGCTATGTGTAGCACTTTCTGGTGATAACATTTTTTCTCTTCTATCTTCAAGTGCAAGTGGTAAAGATGCTGTGCCTGTTAACCAGCAGGCCAGGGTTCGATTCCCAGGTCGGCCCCACAAGACAGGGTGAGCTCTTGTCCTTAGCCCAGCTCTGCGACGCCAGCTGGATCCAATCGTATTGGCTCTGCCTTTCCATTGGACTAATTCAGTGGCGTGGAGAGGAGGGATTTGCTGCTTGGGTAACAGCCTATCCTCCATAACAATCCAACCCAGGCTTTCGTGCTTCGCATGCAGCGTATGCAGCGCCGAGCATGATACCAGTCTTTCAAGACTGACGGAGGCCTGCTTTAAAAATTTGCCTATACTTTTATTTTACCTATGATACAGAATCAGCTTTTGCTTTTGTTATATCCCTTGAGCAACGATTGAAAAGGGAACTGAAAGAGTCACAGAGATGCTTTAAAAAAGAAGCAAAAGCAGAGAAGTAAAGAAATGAATGAGTCATCAGTGGTCTGATGTTCCAGAAACAGCTCATCTTGGCCTGTGGTGGCACATCAGTGTGTTGTATCACTCAGAAAAGGAATGGCCCTAAAAGCAAGCAAACTTATCCACTAACAGCCTTGGAATATGTGAGTTCCCAGTGCTTTCCCTGCTTCATCCATATATATAAAACCAAAAAGTCACTGACTGACTTGTTCACTCACTCACTGACTCACCCATCAACACCCAGCCAAAACCACTGGGCCTAGAAGCATGAAATTTGGGGTGTTCCTTCCATGATGGAGGCACCCATTAAGAACCAATTTTTGGAAATTCCAATTGGAAGGGGCTGAAAAGGGGTCCAACACATTTTTCCCCCTATACTTTGAGAATCCCTGACTGAGTGATGCTCTGCCCCAATCCCTGGACTCCTGGACCTAATGGCATATTTTACTCCTGCAACGCGGGTACATTTAGCTAGTTAATTAATACAATCTATATAATTAATTAATTTAATTAAAAGCAGGTTACATGCTGCCTATTCCACAAGGAAATGGAGGACACAAGGCTTAAAAAGAGGACATGTCTTGGGAAAAAGGGGACATATGGTCACGTTGAGAAAGAGAGAAGGAGGGGGAAAGATGGCAAGTCCTGGAAAAAAGGGCACATGGTTTCTCCTGGTCACCTTGAGGAAAGAAGGGAGGAAAGAAAAAGAGTGAGGGAGGAAGGGGGGAGTGGGGCTGTCTGTGTCCTCCTGCTTCTGCAGGGGCTGCAGTTCTGTCTCCTTCCCCTGCTTTTGCTGCTGCTGTAAGGAAGTGAAAATGAAATAGCCTGTTGAGGGAGGGAGGGAAGGAAGGAGTGAGTGATGCAAGCAGAGGGGGTGGTGAGGCTGCCTCCTGCCAGTGAGCGCAGCGGCCAAACCTCCGCACCTCCGCGCCCAGCCCAACCCCCTCCCTCCCCTTGGAGCACAAACAGGCCTGGCTGGGTGAGGCGCATCGAGGGAAAAATCTCTAGCAGGGCTCTTGTTTTGCTTTCGTTCTGGGCACTTTTCTTGCTGGATCCTGCCTCAGTTTCCCTTTCCAGTGGGGGCCCTGCAAGCCCTGCCCCTCCAACACTTCTGCAGGTAGGTGGCCCTTCCTTCCTTACAGGCACTGCCCCCTCCCTGCATGGTATCCTTGGGGCTGGCCGTGGATGGGAGACCCACATCAGAGGACAGGCATGTGATGTGATGGCAGGAGGAGGTGCAGCTTTTGATTTCACTTTTGGATTTGCAGACATGCAAGGGATCTGCTGGGGATGGAGGATGCAGGAGGGGGAAAGACTGACTCCCCCCAAACTGACTCCTACGACCGCCCCCCCAGCTATGCCACTGAATAGCCTCAGGGTGGGAGTGGGAAACTCCCTTTCCTCCTACACTCCCTTGAGCAATGAGCATGGATTGGGGGTGCAGGTTGATCCCCACCCAAAGGATCCCACCAGGAGCAGCAACTCCAAGGAGCAACTTTCTCCAGCACTAGCCCATGAAGCTGGTTTGGATCCTATGGATGTATCTTATGATGTGGATCTGCTTTCCTGGTATGGAATCGGTGAGCCCTCCTGATATTTTTCAAGCCCCTTGGACAGGGTGAACATCTGTCCCCCTTTTCCGGGACATGTCCCCCCTTTAAAGCCTTGTGTCCTGGAAAAAAAACTTTTTTTCCTTGTGTGCAGGCAGAATGTAGCCTTCTTGCAATTAATAAACTCCATGTAATAGTTTCAGATTGAATAATAAGCAACCAGCAATGCAACCCTAAGCATGTCTACTCAGAAAACATGTACAATAGTACTTACTCCCAGGAAAATGTGTTTAAGATTGTGTTTTAGATTAAACCCATGAAAACAATTTAGCCACTAGTTATTTCATTTATCTATAAACCACTCTGTAAACTTTTTTGTTGAAAAGCAGTATATAAATACTGTCGATTGACTGGTTTGTTTGAATTTCATAAATTCCATGTAATAGTTTTAGATTAAATCATAACCAATATAGTGTTTTAAATGAACCACCTGAAAGCAATTTAGCCACTAGTTCTTTAATTTTCTCTATAAACCACTCTCTGACCTTTTTTGTTGAAAAGTGGTATATAAATACTGTTGATTGATTTGTTTGAATTTCATAAATTATACGTAATAGTTTCAGACTGAATCATAAGCAGTAGAATGTTTTAAATGAAAGCAATATATTTATTGATTTGGATGTTTATTTAGCTTGAGTTATTTTTCTGTTTTGTGTGTTTATTTAGCTTGAGTTATTTTTCTATTTTGAGTGTTTTTAGGTTATCTCTAGTCATGTCATTTCTAGTCATTTTGGGGGGGAGTTATGATCCAGTTATGACATCTGATCACCCTGCACATAGACTATCAATAGGACTTGCATCCGAGTAGACATGCATAAGGAATGGGGAGACATGAAAGGAGTGCATTTCTTGCCTTGACTGGTGGATGGGAAAAGTGCTGTGCCTGGACCTTCTCCTGGGAAAACCCTTCCTTCCAAGTCCTGGCCTGCCTGATCTTTCCCTACATGCACAGGATCGAGGCCAGGAGTGTGTTGTAAGGGAAAGTGCTGGTGTATGTGCATTGCTTTTTGCTGTGCCTCCACCATGCAGAGGCCTTGCACTGCCATCTGAACCTGGCATGTCCCTCCCCAGGAGTCTGTAACAGGAGTCTGTAAGGGCAAGGCTGAATCTCATATTGGGGAGTGGTCTTGGCCAGTTCTGCAGAGGAGGGGAAGTGATGCCTACTGGGTGGCGTTGTCTCCCTTTTGCTCCCCCTGTCTGGAATGGCAACAAAGGGGTGAGGCTCCCTACAAGACTGACTGCTCAGACCCCCCCTTGCTATGCTACCCACTAGGCATCACCTCCCCTAACCACCAGCTTGTGCCTTAATAGGATCAGGAGGTGCTCCTGCAGCATCACCCCTTTGCACCCTGCAAAGCCTGTGGTTACACAAGCCTGCCTGAGCCACTTCCTTTCCTTTCCTCTTCCTCCTCTTCCTCCTCCTCCCTGGGTCAATCCATGACGTGGCCTCCACGTGTGACCAATAGGGAGCCCAGGTCCCTTTGCAAGGGGGGAGGGGGAGAGGCTTGATCCAGGGGGTCCTACAAGGCAGAGCTGCAAAAACCCAGCCCTGCACTTCCTGGCTGCAACAAAACATGCAGTGGATTTGGTGACAGGGTGATCATCTGTCCTCTTTTTTCAGGACTCTCTCTTTTTTTAGCCTTGTGTCCTGGCCAAAAAAGAAAGAAATCTTCCTTGTCCTCCTTTTCTTTGTGAGCAGGCAGCATGTACTCTTCTTGGAATTATTAAATTAATATGTAATAAATTATACGTAATTGATTTAAATTTAATCATAAGCAGTATAGTGTTTAACCACACAGAATCAATATATATGAGAGTGTTTTTATATCTTATTTTGTCATGTCCTAAATTTTTCTTGGATGTTCTATGTTTGGGGGAGGCCTTAGATAGAATAGTTTTAGTTTAGATTGAAGCAATATAGAGCACAATCCTAACTATGTCTACTCAAAAGTAAGCCCCATTATGTTCAATAGATCTTACTCCCAAGAAAGTGTCTTTAGGATTGCAGCAATCGTGTTTAAATTAACCACATGAAAGCAATTTTATTATTTATTTATTTGATGTAAATCTTTCTTGAGTTTTTTTTAATCTATTTTGAGTGTTTTTTATCTTTTCTTTTTTTCTTGGATGTCCTACATTTTGGGGCAGGCCTTGTCCTCTTTTTCCAGTTATGACATTTGTTTACCCTGCCCATGAACTATACTGTGACTTGCATCTGAACTTTTATGTTGTCATGACCTACATTTATCTTGGGTGTCCCATATTTCAGGAGGGGCTTGTCTACAGTTAGGATATCTGGTCCCATATTTCAGGAGGGGCTTGTCTACAGTTAGGATATCTGGTGCTAGCAGGCTTTCTGGAGGGTTTCTAGAACCCCTGATCCTGGGTTTCCCAGGAAGTCAAGAGAATCATAGAATCATAGAATGGGAGTGTTGAAAGGGGACCTTGGAGGCCATCTGGTCCAGCCCAGTGCCGATGCCTGCATCCCTAACCAGCATCCCTGACCAAGAACCTTAAGAGAACGGAACAAATGGATAATTTGTAACCCAGTTACAATGTTGTAAGTCAGTATTGACAATATTGTGCCAAGTGCATCAGTGGTCTGCTTCAACATAAGGTTGCTTCTTATGTTGCAGTTATTATTTTTTATGGGAAAGGCTGTTTGTTAAGTGTGAAGATTTAGTAGTACAGTAAAGAATGCTGTGGCTCCAGTCCCAAGGAAATAAAGCTCAAGGGTGTAATCCTATGCATGTTCAATGTTTACCAACTGAACTTTGTGAGAATTACTTCTGAGTAATCATGCTTAGGATTGTGCTGTTATTTAAATCACGGGTACAAGTTGAGGACTGAGGACCTTTAGAGTTTAAAACTAGACATGGTGCTCTCTCTCTCTCTCTCTCTCTCTCTCTCTCTCTCTCTCTCTTACACACCCACACCCACACACACAAACGTGTATATGTATGAGCACAAACAGATGCCATGGAAATTAAAATTTATATTAGGCAACTCTTAAATGTGTATTAAAGTTCTAGTACCCCATGAATAAGTAACTGTTAAGTTAGCCTCATGATTTTTTGAAGTTACATGTCAAACAGTTTTTTTATTTGTTTTTGTCTTTGAAGTAGGCTATTGACCTTCCAAGAAATAGGGAACTGGCTGTTAGAGGGGGTTGGCAGATAGTTTCAGTTGTTCTGGTGGTTTTTCTGGTCTTCAGGTTCAGTCTTACAAAAGTGACACAGTATAAACTTGCAGTGCAGAGCTGGTGCCCAACTCATCAACAATCTTATATGTGTCTACTCAGAAGTAAGTCCCATTATAGACAATGGGGATCACTCCCAGGAAAGTGTGGATAGGATTGTTGCCTATGTGATCTGATAAAGACAAGCTAGCATAACTTAGGTACTAACTGCAGTTGAAGCTCCAGCTTTGGGGGGCATGGGGGAAAAAAGCTGTCTGAGGGGTCCCAACAGCACACTAACCGGTTATGCATGTGCCAGCTGAGCAACAGGCGGCAACAGGTAGTGGGGGTCTATCTTCCATGCTGCTTCCCGCAGTTGCAGTGGAGGCAATGGAGGGAGATTCTTGCATCATTTATTCTTTTGCATTGTTCCTAGGTAGACTAGGGAATCTTGTTGGCCCCTATGATTATGTGAAGGATATGGTCAGGAATTCCAACTCTAAGTGCATTGTGATTGGAATAAAGGAATGCATTTACATTTAACGGGCCTGACCCCCATGTACCTTGGCATGTAGAACCCTCAGTCTTTTCAGGATGACTTTTACTGATGGTACATAATGCAGATCGGACTGCTGAGCTGCAGTTTTTGGAACCCTCATGACACCCAAACTGCACTGATGTTGGTTCTGTTTTACTGGCCCAAGTGCTTTTAAAAGTACCGCTAATTGACAGGTATGATTCATTCTTCTAGTGCTGAATCAAGAACAAACTGTGCTGTAAATAGGCTGATGATGTTCTTTATCATAACATGCTTTCAGTTATTCTTTTATTTAAAAATCAGTGTCTGTTATCAAGGTACTGAATGCATTTTTAAAAGTGCCTTTTTAGTTTTATTTTCTATTTAGTGGCATACTGCCATGCTGCTGGTGGTGGGAGGATGACGTAGACCTTGCAGTGACATCTGGAGTATTAGATTTATTTTGAAAAACGTACCTATAACCAACCTAACTCTCAAAGAGACACAAGGTAGCTAATACATATTTAAAAATAAAGCCTTAAAAGCACACATTATGCAATGAGGGGAAAAAATTATAAAACAACACAACAGAAGAGTGAGAGCAAATGCTGAAACCAAACATTATCCATGAAAACCTGAGCAGATGGGTACATTTTCAGAGAGCAATGAGTGATAAAAGTAGGCAGATCAATGAACTTCTTGGGGCAATGAGTTCCATAGAGAGGGGGCACTGCTGAAAAAACCCTCTTATAAATATCCTCTGACCTGTGTACTGGACAATAACTGTTACTGTTTTTAATATTTTTAACTGATGTATGTTTTTAATGCCTTTAATTGTTTTATTGAATGTTTTTAATTGTTTTATTGTTAGCCGCCTTAAGTTGGCTATGGCCCAAGAAAGGCGGGGTATAAATATACTAAATAAATAAATATAAACATAGTGCAGAAGGAAAAATAAAGGCTGGGATTTACAGTAATATTTTAAGCATATCCAACTTTTGGGGCATACACACTAGAAGTTTTGACTTGATCTATTTGACAAGTCTATTTGACTTGTTCTATTTGATCACCATGTCAAAAGGAGCATAAAAGGGAGAGGAAAACCTGTGATCTGTATAAAGTGTTTAATTTGTCTAATACTTTTTGATAAGCTTTACCAGGGAAACTTCTAGCAAATGTTCCCAATCTCTTAGAGGCACCTTCTTTGGTAACAGTATAACCCAGCTGTTGATGAGTGAGGTCGTACCCTTTCTAGGGAAATAACATTTGTACTTTGTTTCCTTGCTGGTAAGTGGAAAGAGAGGTAGTTAACTTGGTCCATGGACAGAGTGCTTATTTCTTAAAATTATAGAAATTTTTTTTATATTTTTATTAATAAAAATTATTTTTAAAATAAAAATTTTTATTCTTATAAGAGGCTTCATTTAACATTCGGATGGGGAAAATGTGTTTTGTGAGCATGTTGGCCTTTGAGTCACTAACATTAAATATTTTTAATATTCCACATATTCTGTATATAATTGAAAAGTCACTGACTGACTCACTGACTCATCAACACCCAGCCAAAACCACTGGATCTAGAAGCGTGAAAGTTGGGGAGGGTGTTCCTTCTGTGATGGAAGCACCCACTAAGAAACAATTTTTGGAAATTTGAAGTGGAAGGGGGTAAAAAGAGGCACAACACATTTTCCTCCCTTATTTTCCTCCCTTCAATTATATTGAAGAATCCCTGATTGATCAACGCCCTGCCCCAACCCCTGGACCTAGAAGCATGAAATTCAGGGAGTGTAGTCCTTATGTGACAGGAGCACCCACCAAGAACCAGTTTCTAGAAAAGGGTGCAACACATGTTCAGCCTATACATAACATTGAAGACTGATCAACACCCAGTCCCAAATTTTGCACCTGCCCGGTAAGGGTGCCCATGGTGGTGGGGGAATGTGGCATGAGGGGATGTTGCATGGTGGGGTCATTGCACATGGGGGGATGTTGCGCATGGGGGATGTTGTGCGGGGAGTGATGCACATGGGGAATTGATGTGCTTGGGAGGTGTTCCACACAGCAGGGATTGTTGCACAATGGGGGTTATGTTCCTCCTGCAATGCAAGTACATTTAGCTAGTTTATTATATATTTGTATGAAGTTTTCCTCCTCTCTAGTATGTTTCCTACAAGCTCATAAGAGCTTTTGTTGATACTCCTTTGTTCAACATTCATATGTTGTTCATACTCCTTTGTTGATAATATGAAGGTTGCAACAATGTTATATTTTGAATTCTTTTATTGCATTTAATTTGTGGCATGTTTCTGGTTTTTTCGTAGTTCATTACTATAATGATGCTACTTTCTGCATCATGTGTTTCATCATGCAACTTTTCGCATCAGTTTTCTATAGATGCTTTATCAGTGATTCTGTTATGTATGCAGGCATCCGTAGATCACCATCAGGGAGGGATTTGAAGCACTGCACCCTAGAGTTGGTTACGACTAGCAGGGCAACTTGTAGGAGACATCTTTAAGTTACAATGATGGAAAAAACACACAAGACAAAATAATGAAGTTGGAACAAATAGCAACCAACAGTAAAACCAGTTACAACAAAGCAAATAATAAGAATGCTATCATAATTAAGAAGCAAATAAGAAGAGCAAGTAATAATAACATCATCATAATTTGGCCAAACCATCATCATCAAACCATCATCATCATAATTAGGCCAAACCAAGTGCTTTGCAAACTACAAATGGTTTCACATTCTTTTGACAAATGGCCAAAGTTGGAAGGGGCTTTATGGATGTCCACCAACTGGAAGGTCCATAAAGGAGTCACTGCAAAAAACGAGGTCCACCAATTCATTCCTATTAGTTGAGCCTCCATGATTTGTGGTGCTTGTGAGAGATCCCCACCGGCTGGTTTCAGAAATGGGTGGATACCCATGGGTAAAGTCAGCCCTTCCAAGTAGCTTCAGTATGTAAATGGTGTTACGGTATATTGATTTTATTTTTGTGTAGTTGTACTGCCTAGGTGACCATGTTTCATAACCACAAAAGAGGACCAGGCACCCCAAAATGTAGGACATTCAAGAAAAATGTAGGACATAAAATAAGAGCTGAAAACACTCATATACATTACTTTCAAGTGGTTAATTTAAACACTATATTGTTTATTATTAAGTTTAATGCTATTACATATAATTTATTGTGTATTATTTATTAATTACAAGTAGGCTACATGCTGCCTGCTCACAAGGAAAAGGAGTATAATGAAGATATTTTCCAGGACACAAGAGGCCATGCCCTGGAGAAACAAGACACATGGCTCCCTGTGTTGTGCTCCCATCATATCAGCTGAAACATGTTGGGTAAAATAAATTTGCATTTTAGATATTTCCTTAGATTATTTTTTTATTATTTTGTATTGTTGCTTACCTCCCATTTTTCCAATTTTCCCACCATAACACAAACTATTTTGCTTCTAGAATGCTGTGAAAACAAAAGCAAACACAAAGATCTGCTAACACTTAAGGAGGCAACAGAGAGAACACTAACACTAACAGTGCCAACATGGTGCTGTCCGGGATCGGTGTCATTCCCCGCATATACTCACATGTTAGACACTTCATGTACTGGAAGTAATGCGTGGCACATGGAAATGGTTCATCAGTGTCACAAGTGCCCCTGCCCCATGTCATGAGTGCTCCTGCCCCATCGGTGACACGAGTGCCCCTGCTCCACGTCACCTAATGTTTTTTACACAACTGCTCTGTCGCCTCCTCTAGTATTAGTTTAGCAACTCTAAATCTAAGTGTTCTCAGTGTTTGCTTTTGTTTTCACAGTGTTCTGTATCAAAGCAAAAAAAAGCTGCATTTTCCAAGCAAATGAAGAGAGGTGAGTCATGAGCATGATGGGGAGAGGAGTTTATGAACTGTAGATAAATGAAACGGTGGATACGGGTTTTATGGTTTTGCAGGGAATGCATGAATTTTGTATTTAATTTTGCAGTGGCTATCCGTTATTATGCATGGTTTTAGCTTTGTGGAATATCAAAACAATTCTGATGCTTTATTGCAACTTATTTTTGTAAGTAAACATGAATCTTGTACTTATGCAGTTGCCCTGAAAAAATTAAAATATATACGCTCAACAACCCATCCCAAAAAACAGAAAAGCAACAGTTAAAAGGTGCAGGCAATTCTGTCTTTCTATTTTCTTGATTTTATGTTCTCAACAAAGGACAACAGATATTTAAGAAAAGAAAAGTAGTGTTCAGTGTTTCGTCATGTACTTCTGATCTTACTGAGCATAACTGAAGTCTTTGTTGTCCAAACAGTCCCTAATTCCCCCAAAAGGAAGCCGTGAACATATACAGAAATTCCCATGGGCAGATAACAAAGCAACAATGAAATGCCTATAACTGTAAATAAACTGGTCTCATAATATAGCTCTTAATCATGGGGAAGTCCGGCATACCTTGTCAAACAAAATTTCCCTTTGTGGCTTTAAACTGCCACTTCAAATGGTATATGACATTCAAGATTATGCTTCAATTCAGTCCTGGACTTCTACCCTTCTCTTGTCTATCTGTGTCTGTGACACCAAGCAATGAGGTTATCAAAATCAACACTTAAAGTCCACCAATCTTCATTCACAATCAATTTGCTTTAATACAGGTTCATTTAAATCAGGGAAACTGTTAAGAGTCTGTGATTTACAGTTTTAAATTTGCCTGGCTCATTGAAATATTTGTTAATCTTGTTAATTGTAGAACCTTGTATCCTTGTATCTGGTACTTTGTGTCCAGATCCTATGAGTGCTGAATGCTAATAAATTTGGGCCAGCCTAACTCATATGGGATATCTTTCCATGGTGGTGTGTAGAGGTTGGTGTATGCCTGTGCAGTGGCCTAACCCCTCTCTTGAGTTGGACAGAAGTGCCTTATGGCACTTTTGTGACACTCCCAGGTCAGCACAGGTCTTATTCTGGGGCTTATGCTGGCCTAACTGGAGGATAGGATTGCAGTCTTGGTTGAAGAAGTGAGGGAAGAAACTATGGTTTGGTGCTGAGCAAACATACTTTTAAAGAACTCTGGCTTGTGCCTTCTCTCTTTCCTCGTGCTGGTGATCTCTCTCTTCTCCTGGTTAAACCAAACCTCAGTTTATATAGGTTCTCAGATATTTATATGTATAGTTGTAAAATAGTTGTTATGAAATTAAATAGCCAGTATACTCAAGAAAATTTTAAATATGAGTGCTGAAACTTCAGTTTGTTAGTTCAGATGGAACAGAAACTACACTTTGAAATAAAGGAAAAGAGGAAAAATGGAAAAGGACTCAGTTGTCACATACAATTGAAGAAGGAGCTTCATTTTCAGAGCACTAGAGTTTGGCATTGCATCTTTGCAAGTCTGAGTCTGAAATCATAATTTATAGTTAGGCCGACATAAGCCCCAGCATTAGTTGTGGTGTAAACTTGCAGACTTTAAACCCAGACAAATGCATTGTATTTACTCAAATCTAGTGCACCATTGAATTGAATGCACACCCTACTGTATACTTATAGTCAGAATACCACATTCCAATTTAATTTGTTGCAAAAATGAGTGTGCACCAAATTGAGTACGCATCCTTATTTTTGAGACTAAGTTTGGCTGGAAAAAGTGAGCATTAGATTCGAGTAAAAACTGTACAGTATATGTTCCAAAGACTGACACCACACCTAGACAAAGGACAAGGTTAGAGACCTGTTTTTTTAAATGCCATGTTGATGCAATAATATTAAAAGATGCTACACTTTTTGCTTGAATGTATGCTTTCATCTCCAAGCAGTTACAAGCAGTATCTCCCTTCCACTGGAATATTGCTACAGTTAAATGGTGTCCACTTTACAGTTGATACATCTTATTCAGAGTTGCAGTTCAGTGGCCTAGTCAGCTTCATGATGGAGCTTTTAATTGCTGTTTTGTTCATATCCATTAACCTCAATTGTCGTTGGAAAATTTGGCTTTAGTGAATGAAAATGTGCCCCCAAAGATCATCCAGCTTTCTCCAAACATTACACAATGGATCAACTGGCATCGTGCAGATCAGAAATGAACTATTCAGCAAATTTCCCATCCAAACTGGAGTACACCAGCGCGATGTTGGTTGTGCCTGCTTTTTAATATTGTGATTGACGTCACTGAGTGAAAAGCATTTTAGGACAGGTGTGGAGTTCAGTATGACATAAACAACTTCCTGACTGACTTGATGTACACAAATAATAGTGCCATCTTTGCTAGCACAAGTGCAGAAGCCACTGATATTTATCACATTGTTCACACTGCCCCATGCTTTAAATCAATATGGATAAGATCAAAACTATGGATTACAGATGGATTACATAAGACCAGTGTTCGCTTTGATGAGATTAAATTGAGCAGGTTCAAAGAAATACCTGGGATCATAAAAAGTGACATTTATCAAAGCAGGTCCAAGTCCAAAGCAGGAATGGCCAGGCAACAGTAACTTACCCTACAATCCAGATTAACTATGGGAGCACGTAAGAGACATTACGTGTACCCATAGTTACTGCACCCCCTAGTGAAAACCTATGGGAAATTCATATCACAATCCAGAGCAAATTTTTCTTACACCGGAGCAAGGACTCCCCGTAGTTACTCTAGATTGTGCCCTTTGCCTCACTTAAATGGTGCTTCTTAAAGAAGACAAGAAGAGAAGATGACAATTTGCATGTTCTGAACATTGATCTTGCCAATTCTTCTATATCAGGGGTGTCCAAACTTTTTGGCAGGAGGACCACATCTTCTGACACTGTGTTGGGGCCCAGAAAATTTCTTCTCTTCTTGTTGCAATGTTGACACACATATTCCAAATATTCTGGCTGTACCAGAGTCACCCTGAACCAACTAAAAACCATCATGAAAACATATAATTATCTGGAATTGCACACAAAAATCAAGAAGACCTGAAAGGATATCACAGTTACTTCCTTATTGCAAAGACACAGATAAAGATCAAATCACAAGGAAATTTAGTAGAAATTATATTTTCCTTCTAATTAAAGATTTACATAAAAGGAAGTACTGATTAATACTTGGCCAAATGTGGCAATGAGAATCTAGAAGCAAGCATTGTTTCTTACCGTGGCGCAAGTAGTTAAGATGCTATGCCTGTTAACCAGCAGGCCAGGGTTCGAGACCCAGGTCGGCCCCACAAGACAGGGTGAGCTCCTGTCCTTAGCCCAGCTCTGCAATGCCAGCTGGATCCAATCGTATTGGCTCTGCCTTTCCATTGGAGTAATTCAGTGGCGTGGAGAGAGGGGATTTGCTGCTTGGGTAACAGCCTATCCTCCATAACAATCCAACCCAGGCTTTCGTGCTTCGCATGCAGTGCATGCAGCGCTGAGCACGATACCATAGTCTTTCAAGACTGAGGCCTGCTTTTTTTATTTTCTGAACAACTGTGCTTATTTCATCCATTTAATACACAACTATTTCAATCATTAAGAGGAAATGTTTCTTAATGTTAAAATACTAAAAAATGTACGTGGTAATCCACTAACCAGAAAACTCAGGGTTCAGGACTGCCCCCCCCAATTGCCCTATTCCCCAGAGTCTTGCAGCACACCTGGTTCAGAGTGACTCTGGTACAGCCAGAATATTTGGAATATGTGTGTCAACATTGCAACCAGAAGAAGAACGCAAATGAACATGTTCAATATACTCAACCATAAAAAATTTATGTTTGGGAATATTCTAGATTTTTTAAGATGAAAAATATTTGGGAGTGGGGTAGCACTTCAGTGTTAAAAAATATTTTAGTTTTGATTTCCACCTACCTGTTTCAAAGGATATCTTACTTTTGATTTCCACCTACCTGTGTTGGCACAGGTGTTGTGAAGAGGGGCATGTCTATAACCCAGAGCCATCTGACTGTTTTCAGAACAGGAGAGGTTAGGTTTGAACAGGATTGTAAAAAACGATCACACCCAGATCATAAAACAAACTCATATAATCAAATATTACTGCATACTTTTATGCACTGTGCAAATATTGGTGGCTTCAGATTACAGTTTTATATAAACAAAAGCTGTTTATGTGGAGCAAGGACCATTGCAACCTGTGAAGCTTGTACCAGGTCCCCTGAAATTGTGCTGTAAATAATCATGTTCCACAGATTATTGTCGTATTATGTGCTTTTTCAGCTTTCTAAGTGGAAATGAAAACTTGTCCCTTACTGGGGTAGATCCTATGCTCTTTTACAAACCCATTTATCTCTGCTTCCAATTTATGTGCATTTAAAAGGGGAAAACAGTGTTTGAAACATATGTACAGTACACCTTTCATATTTGACATGGGGTCCTCACTCCACATATTTATGTAGGAGTTACATCCTATACCTCCTCCAAACACACTAGAGCACCACGGCGTAATCCTGTGAGGTGAGGTTTTGCCTGAAATGCCTCCGTATGCATGATTTAAATAAAAGATAGTATTTAAATTGCACATGAAGAGCAAAGTGGAAACACTCTCCCCATAAGAATGAGACAACAACACTTACCCTACAATCCAGAGTAACTACTGGAGCACGTAAGAGACTTTACTGCACCACCTAATGAAAACCTATGGGAAATTCATATTGCAATCCAGAGCAAATTGTTCTTACACCGGAGCAAGGACTCCCCGTAGTTACTCTGGATTGCGCCCTTAGGCTACAATCCAGAGTAACTATGGGATCTTTTACACTGACGTAGTTATGGTGCCATCTATGGGAAATGCATAGAGCAATCCAGAGTAACCAATCCAGAGAAGCCTTTTACGTCTTCCCATAGTTACTGTGAATTGTAGGGCTGGTGCTGTGCCCCATAGCTATGCTATGGGCGGGGAATGTGCTTCCCCACCAGGGTGTTCACATTCTAATTTTGTGATGTTGGAGTTGGCCCAATAAAAATATAAATGCACTTCCTAGTATAAATATATTTTGTATCTGGGTAGTGCTGTCCAGGTACAAACTTGTGACAAGCACTCATCAGAGGACTCAGAAAAATGTATCAGATGATCAGTGTATTGTGTATTACGTGAAAATATATTTATGTGAATTTTGACTTAGAGCACAATCCTAGCCATGTCTACTTAAAAGTAAGCCCCATTGTGTTCAGTGGGTCTTACTCCTAGGAAAGTGTCTTTAGGATTGCAGCCTTAGTGTTTGAACTAAACTTGAGAGGAAGTTTTTCTTGACAGGGAGAAGTTCACATGAATAATCTTTTGAAACACATGAATGCAACTCTATATAAATCTCTTTAAAATATACATTAAAGCTTTTATTGAGTTGAGCTCATTATCTTTTTCATAACCATCTTAGAGCACAAGCCTAACCATATCTTCTCAGAAGTAAGCCCCATTGTGTTGAATGGGTCTTACTCCCAGGAAAGTGTCTTTAGGACTGCATCCTTAGTTCTTATAATTTAATGCAGATAAGATTTTGTGTGCAATCCTAACCTAGGCCAGCACAACTCATCGGTCTTCCCATTTCTGTAGTGATGTAGGGAGGTAAGCACATGTTTGCGCACTGGCCTAACCCTTTCCCAGGAGTGGTAATGAAGTGTCTTACAGCACTTTGTTGTCACCCCCAGGTCAGCACAGGATTTATGCTGGGGCTTAGGCTGGCCTAACTGGAGATTTGAATCGCAGCCTTTGTGTTTTGTAATATTTAACCTCAGATATACAGATTAATCTTTAGTTCTGTTACATGTGGAAATAACATGGATTTTCTTCAAAGAACTTTTAGCTTTGGGTATGACCTATGGAAGTATTCAGTCTGATGAAAGCTTGTACTACTTGGCTTAGTAGTTCTCCAGAAGTCCATGATAAAGAAAGAATATTCTTTATTACAAGTTATAAATTCTTTTCAACAAGTGTTGGACTGCCTTTATCCATTGGAATAATCATTTTCTAGTACAGAATCCTCGTGTTCCCTTGGAATCAGAAGGGAAGAGCTTAGGTA
The DNA here is from genome assembly GCA_030015325.1 of Cryptoblepharus egeriae. Classification (NCBI taxonomy): domain Eukaryota; kingdom Metazoa; phylum Chordata; class Lepidosauria; order Squamata; family Scincidae; genus Cryptoblepharus; species Cryptoblepharus egeriae. The sequence goes on along the minus strand of JAREYC010000007.1, from coordinate 52,087,850 downwards.
ATAGGCTCAGGTGTCTTTAGTTCATCTTGAACCTTTATCAGGACTAGGAGAGCAGCAGTAGATTTTTATTGACTTTATAAAGTGAATAGAACTTTATAGACTAGCCCTTCTCTCTTTATAGTCTCTCCTTATATCCTTTATATATCACCTTTATATAATGTGAACCTTTTAGTTGAAAAGTGGTATAGAAATACTGTAGATAGATAATCCAAGTGCCTGCAGGAAGTCATTTGGAAAATCTGATTAACATTTGTCATTGGCTTGGACTTTCTTCTCTTCATTGCTTTCCTCATTTTGCTCAATCTTAAATGTTCACTGCATTTGTGAGAAATTAGAACTGTACCCTGCTTGCCTGAAGCTGAGAACAGTATGACGTTTGTAAAGTCACCATCGGCAAAAAAGGCTTGGTTTGTGTCAATATAGTATAGTGTACTGTGGATAGAGATGGGTCAGATTAGTTGGTTTATGTGTGCATGGTCGGATTCTTTCACACACACACACACACCTTGAAAACTATTTAAAACAAATAAAATAATAATGAGATTACAATTACAGCATTCACAACCAATTAGAAGTACAAACTGCAAACTGCAGTGATAAAATACTACCATCCAGCTCCAGAAACAATATCGCTCTTCCCCATCACTTGAACACTTATTGAAATAAAAATATTTTGGTAAGATTTCAAAGGAAGGACAGTATTGGCCTGATAAACATACTCGGCATGCTGTGAATGGTCTGAGGTATGCCGTGGGAGTTACCGTATTTCCCGGCTTATTACATGCACCGGACCATGAGACACACCAAAGTTTAGAGGAGCAAAACAAGAAAAAAATATTTTGAACCAAATGGTGTACTAATATATTTAATAAAATATAGCAGAATAATATTTCAACCATGTAAAGTCAACAGTGGTATTAAGAACCATTACCACTGTCATTAACAAATGAGGAAAGACTTTAAACTTCGAGCACTCTTCTAATTTTCTGGAAACCCCAAAAACTCATCATCTCTAGTGTCAGTGATTTGTGACTTTTGCACAAATCTCATTGCAAATGATCAGATACCAACATTTTGCACAAATCTCATTGCAAATCGTCCAGGAAGGCAGGTAAGTTGCGGGGAGGTTCTTTTGGGGGCGGGGGGACCCAGGTAGGTAGGGAAAGGTGAGGGGATCTAGATAGACAGGGAAGAGTGAGGGAGGCACAGGCATGCAGCAGCAGGGACCAGGTCTTGTGCATGTCTACTTCGGAGCAAGTCTCCAAGCCAGGGAAGGCTGCTTAGGATTGCAACTGTGCCAGGGTGACCAGATGCCAAACCCAAAATTCCTGAACCCCAAGGCCAAAATTCCTACCCGCTTAAAAAAATTGCCAAAAAATGTATTTTCTTTTTGTTTTTATATTTTTGATTTTTACGTTTTGGTCATAACGTTTGATAGGAAGGAGATATCTCAAAACTGATTGTTGCATTGGATTCTGCTCTTCAATACGAATCCAACGACATATGACATGATGGGGTAAGGTGCTCCAGGATTGGCCCCATCACTCTATAAGATGCACAGACATTTCCCTCCTTTGGGGAGAAAAAAAGTGCATCTTATAAGCTGGGAAATACGGTATATGTTATTAGAGCCATTGGGGGATGTGAGTCTCTGGCTGGCAGTGTGGTGTGCCTTATCAGTTGGCAAAAAACCGAAGGTGTGCCTTGAGAATTTTAGTATGAAGAAAGGTCGAAAAACATGAAAAGGATTGAAAATCACTGCTCTAAACTGATCTTGTATGTATGTTTCCAGTTGTGACTCTTCTGTCTGAAAAAAATTTCCACATAGCCCATCTATTAAAAGCATCGCCTACCTAAAGAACAGTGTTTTAGTAACAGAATATGGGGGAGAAATGTGAATGTGAGACAAAATGGCAAAAATGACAGTTAACATAGGGAGTAAATATTTTTAAAGTGTTTTTTTCTGTTGTGGTGCTGCTTAAAATATTTTTTCCAGCTGCTGACATAAATTGAAACTATTCTGAGCAAGATACCCACTCTAGTTTCATTTCTAATTTCTTCTCTATAGTTTCAGTTTCTGTCTTATTTTTTATTCTGATGATGATGTTCAGTTGCAGAAGTTACACTTTCTGTATTTCATAAGGATTGCTAGCAAACAAAGGCTGCAATTCTAAAGGCATTTTCCTGGGAGTAAGACCCATTGAACATAATGGGGCTTACTACTGAGCTGACATGATTAGGATTTTGCTCAGAGTTTGTTTTGGGGTTGTGAAGAATTGGTGGCTACAGCTGCGATACAAAAGACACTTTCCTGGGTGTAAGATCCATTCAACACAATGTGGCTTACTTTTCAGTAGACATGATTAGGATTGTGTTCTAGATCTTTCTTTTGACATTCTCAGTGGTTGAAGAAATGTGGATATAAATCCAACTTCTGATAAAAACTGAAGTTTTATTTCACTTGTATAGATGCATTTGTAAGTATGCATTTAATCATGACATCAAAACAGCTCAGCCACCGAAATTGCTGAAAAATGGGGAACGATGACACACCATACTGAGAACATTTTTTTAGTGCAGAAAGATTCGCAAAATAGTTACAAAACCACTTTTCATTAGACATAAGACAAGATGTTAATTATATATTATACTAGTGAAAAGCGTACCCGCTTTGCGGGAGTAAAGTTCTCCTGTACACCATCATGGCACATCAACCCCTCACTTGCAACATCTCCCCCCCCCCCCCCCCGCGCAACATTTCCCCACCGGCACCAGTCCCCCATGCGCACCAGTCTGCCATGCGCAACATGCCCCATGTGCATCAACCCCCCATGCGCAACCCCCCTAAGCACAGCATCCTCCCCAGTGCAACCCCTCTCTCTGAACAACATTCCGCCAGTGCACCAGGCACCAAGCACCAAATTGGCTAGATGTTGGTCAGTCTTCCATGTTACGTATAGGACAAAAACACGTTGCACCCCTTTTCAGCCACTTAAGGTTTAAATTTCTCCACATTGGTTCTTGGTGGATGTTCATGTGATATAAGGAACACCCTTCCCGAATTTCATGCTTCTAGGTCCGGGGGTTGGGGTACAGCATCCATCAGTCACCAATTCTTCAATGCAAAGCATCGGGAGAAAAACGCATTGCGTCCCATTTCACCCCCTTCCGGTTGGAATTTCTGAAAACCGGTTCTTAGTGCACCCCTCAGTAATGGAAGGAACACTCTCCCCAAATTTCATGCTTCAGTGATTTTGGCAGGGCATTGATGAGTCAGTGACTCAGTCAGTGAGTGACTTTTCTCTTATATATATATAGATTTGTGATGGTGGGAGGAAAGCTATAGGTTGTTGTAAGTTTAACATAAGTTGTAACAGCTTCCTTGGTCACTTTAATTGTGACTGTGCAGTAACTGGATCTCTGGAAACAACCTCAATTCAGACTGCACAAAATTCTAACTCTGAGACTTTTAAGCAGCATATAATAAGTTTTTGTTTATGCCTGACTTAAGAAAAATTCCCACTAACTTCATTGATGACTTGGTTTTGAGTCATTACCTGAAATTCTGCATTCCTAGGTAATGGTGACGACAATGGCAAGTGTTATCGTGTTGAAGCTGTGCTGGAAATTAGTTTAAAAGCTGCAGAAACTGTTGATGCAGTCGGTTGCAAGATCATAAAGTGATTCATGGTTTCTAATGGTAGAATGCGTTGACAATCTTGGAATAATTGTATGAGATCACACACACATTTGAAGCACCTCTGCTTCAAAATCTCTCCCTTGAAGGTTTACACTTTAGGAACTTCTAGCCAACCTGCAACTGACCACCTGAAAACTAAACAGGAGGCTCAGATCCAGAATGGATGAGAGGAAATATTCACAGCACCACCAAGCACGATGCATCCCAACTAGATAGTATTACAGGTTGAACCTCGCCACCCATGATCTTTGGGTTCCAGGAACCTCTGTGGTTTCCCATTTTCACGGTATATAAAAGCAATTGTTTACCATTGTAACAAGGCTGGCAGTGAATCAATATGAATCAAGTTCCCTTTCAAGTTGCTTAAAACAGCTAAGTTTCAGCTCAGAAGCAGAAGCTTCCCCTTACAAAGCATTTCAGAAGTGATTATCGCTTTGTCTTCATGGGGGAAATAAGGGGGTCTGCCTTCCACCTGAAAGCTGAACCCTTTCTAAGGCAATCTTAATTGCCTGCCACATTATCATGGTAAGCAGGCTGCTTTTCAGCTACCAACTGTACTTATCTGAAGATCTATTCCCATCTACTTAAGGGATGTTAAAGAGCCAACCTCATTCACTCTGAGACAAAATCGCTAATAAATAAAATGCTGATAATTTGGTTATAATACATCTGTATTACCAGAGACTGCAATTATAAATGGATCATGTTATTCTTATTCACATTTGGATTCTGCATAGAAATGTCATTGAACTATGGCAGTATCTTGCATTTATAACTTTTTGTTCCTGCTTTACGCTTCATGCATCTGATACTGTGGGCTGTAGTCCATGAAAGCTGTTACTTCACAAGGTTCTACACAATGGTTTTTGAGCTGTTGTGCAGTTCTCCTTCTGTTATTTGACACTGCTGATTGTATAAACTCTATACAGAGTGGCAGATCTGCCATTTGATCAGTCAGTAGATTCAAGACTTTGGTTTGAAGGTTAGCAGGAAGAAACATAAAACAGAGTTTTTGGTGCAAAACTGGTTATAATGTATGACTTAAGAGTGCAGTCCTTACATTAGGCCAGAAAAATGGCGCAGCTAAGCTGGCCTAAGTAGGCCATATCCTGAGCTGGTAAGTTAGGCCAATCTACAGGTCTGAACTTCTGGCTGGTCCAACTGCTGCTGAAGATGCAGCAGTACAAGGGCAGCGTGCTCACTGGGCTGGTGTAGTTGTGCCTTATCCTGAGATGGGCTGGTGTAGTTGTGCCGAATCATGAGGTTGAGAGGCCAGGGTTGCAGTTAGGCTTGGCAAGGACTCAAAATTTTTGCCAACACTTCCATTTTTACTCTGGTTTATCATGGACAGATATGGGTTTACTCAGATTTGTTCCTGCTCCTGAGGTGGTCTAACTTTGAGGAGCTGGATGAGGACAATTCTGCCATGGAAACAGGCTCTGGATACAGTCTGACTGCACTGTTCTAGACCATGCTGAACACGCTCTCAACATGACTTTCCTGAACTGCCTAGGCTGGCACAGCTGGGCAGCCCATGTCCATCTGTCTTGGGCCAGCATGTGTTGACTTACACTGGCCCAAGCCTTTCTGGTGTAACTGGGCTGGTCCATCTTGGAATTGGGCCTGCCCAGTGGTAGATAGGCTAGCCCGTGCAGTTCAGGATTGCAGCCTTAAGTTCTTAGATTTCTTGTATCTGCCCCCAGACTTCAGACTCATTGTGAACTGCATGAACTTGGAGCTTGACAGTATCTGCAGGAAAATCTCTTTGGGCAGAAAGACAACTGTTCTGTAGGTCTGTGTTTCACACTTTGGTCTCTTGATGTTCCTCAGTGCAGTGTTCTGTAGAGCATCCTACAAAGGATTGTTCTATCACACCAATGATTTTCAACCAGTGTTCAATGAGACTTACTCCCAGGAAAGCCCAGTGCCAAATTCCAAGACGGGATGGGGCGAGTCTGAGATAATCAGTGGCTTGCTGAAAACTTCCTCCTGAATTCACGGTGAAGGGAAAATTGAACAAGGGACTTCCTACCTTGCAATTCTCCCCATTAAATTCATGCTATTTGCATGAACGTACCATTAAATTCAGGAGCACTGCTTTCTTCTGTTAGAGAACATGCTATTTTGAAAAGTCCAAGAGTTAATTATGGTTGACACCCAATCTGTGTGCCTTGAACAGGTGCCTGATATTCAGAGATTGACCAAGCACAGGCTTTCCCATCATTGCACAGCTATGATAATAAGTTTTACATGCTGTATTTCAGGTTTCACCTGTGAGCTATAAAGGCATAGAGATTCTTGTGAAATAATTCTGTAATTCCAGAAACCCCTTGAGATAACATTGTTGTGCAGAAAGATACATCATGCCACCTTGGAAGCCATGTGAGGAGATTATTTGCCATATTTACTTGAATCTAGCACCAAATTTAGTCTCCAAAAGCAGACTCCAAAAGCCATTTCAGCCAAATTTAGTCTCCAAAAGCAGGATGTGCATTAGATTTGATGGTGCATTAGATGTGAGTAAATATGATATTTTGATTATAAGTATAAATAGGATTTACCCTACAATCCAGAGTAACTACGGGAACATGTAAGAGACATTATGTGCACCCGTAGTTACTGCACCACCTAGTGAAAACCTATGGGAAATTCATACTGCAATCCAGAGCAAATTGTTCTTACACCGGAGCAAGGACTCCCCGTAGTTACTCTGGATTGCGCCCTTAGTTTAATAATTTACCATATTGTAATAAAAATGTATCATAAATCCATTGTTGTAAAAACAGGGGTGTCCAACCTTTTAGCTTTCCTGGGCCGCACTGGAAGAAGACTAGTTGGTTTGGGCCGCACGTAAACACTAACAACCTTTTTTTTTAAAAAAATGTAGGACAAAATGTATGATGCCCTATATTTTGTCCTACATTTTTTAAACCTTGGCGTAAGTCTCATTGATTTTAATGGGGCTTACTTCTGAGTAGGCATGATGCATAGGATGGGCAGCGATCCTCTCCAAGCTAAACTTTGGAGTAAGTCTCATTGATTATCATGGGGTTTTCTGCTGAGTAGCCATGCATAGGATTGGGCTCTCAGACTGCAACTTGTGAGTAAGCCTCATTGACTTTAGTGGGGCTTACTTCTGAGGAGGCATGATGCATAGGATGGCCTGTGATCCTGTCTAAGCTTAAACTTGGAGATATGCTGCAATCCTGAACACACTTTCCTGGGAGTAAGGGCCTTTCCTGGGTACAGTGGGCCTTGCTTCTGAGTAGACATGGTTAGGGTTGCAGCATATCTCCAAGGTTAAGCTTGGACAGGATCACAGCCCATCCTATGCAGCATTGGGCTCTCAGACTGCAACTTGGGAGTAAGCCTTATTGACTTTAACGGGACTTACTTCTGAGTAGGTCTCAAGGGAGCAGGCAGCAGCTGGGATAGAGGCTGAGGCTGCTTTTGGGGGATGCGGGTGGGCAAGTGCTGCAGGTAGGGGGAGGAGCTAGGCAACCCAGACCAACTCTGTGGTGGCTGCCCAGAGCAGTGCACAGAGAAGCACGCCAAATCTGAAAATTGCTGCTGCCACAAAGCCAGTTTTCCCAATGGTGGTGGCCAGCTTTGAAGGAGGGCCACATCCACCCTCGTCCTGGGCTGCATGTGGCCCCTGGGCCGCGTGTTGGACACCTCTGTTGTATAAAGTAGTGTAATTAGGTAAAAATCATAACAAACTCATTGTCATATTATTATTATCATCAAATTACTAATTGTTTTATGCAGTAAAATTAAATTTTGCACCTGCTTTGCAGCTGCGCATTACAATCACCAGAAAGCATTTTTTAAAAATTCATGTCTTTTAAACCGGGTGTTCATTAGATCTGATGGCGCATTAGATTAAAAAAATATAGTATTTGTGCCCACATTGATACTCTCCACGCTGTTGTCTTCTCAAAAGCCCGGCTAGAATTTTTATCAGACATGTAGCTTTGTAGGGGTAGAAATAATTTTGAGCTTTTCAAAGGGGTATTTTTTCCTCCTTTATTGGATTTCTGAGATGAGCACAATCCTAACCATGTCTACTCAAAAGTAAGCTGCATTGTGTTCAATGGGTCTTATTCCCCAAGAAAGTGTATTTAGGAATGCAGCCAATATTCAGTTTGGTACTTTTTCCATTCATAATTATGTCCTCTTTCCTGTTCCTATATAAAGAATCCTCGTGTTAATCTTGCTTACAAGGCTTACAATATCAGGAGACTGTGTTATAGTTTGAGTGTTGAGAGCCTGTGGGCTGCGGGTGGCTCAAGTGGCTAAGACACTGTGCTTGTTAACCAGCAGGCCAGGGTTCGAGACCCAGGTCGGCCCCACAAGACAGGGTGAGCTCCTGTCCTTAGCCCAGCTCTGTGACGCCAGCTGGATCCAATTGTATTGGCTCTGCCTTTCCATTGGACTAATTCAGTGGCGTGGTGAGGGGGGATTTGCTGCTTGGGGAACACCCTATCCTTCATAACAATCCAACCCAGGCTTTCGTTCTTCACATGCAGCGTGTGCAGCGCAGAGCACGATACCATAGTCTTTCAAGACTGACGGAGGCCTGCTTTTTTTGAGAGCCTGCAGTCAACAGTTTTAATTTGTGCCTCATGCACCAAACTGTTGGTTGTGTTTTCTGGCCAGATGCCTCACTTGGAGCCTGGAGCCTGCATCACACTGTGAAGTCTGTGGCTTCTCACCTTTGCCATTGTGCTCTCTTCTGTAGTGTCTGAAAGGTAGCGTAAACCACTATCACTTAAACTTCCTGAGTAAAGTTTGAGTAAACCCCACCAACCAGCTTATAGTATTGCCTGCCATCACTCCATGACCCCAACCACCTGCTTTTGGTGGAACATACAGAGTTCAGTGCACAGTCAAGTTAATGTAAAAATAATAGCACTTCTGCCTTGAGAAGGGACAGTCCAGTGGACAGAAGACATGGTGGCTGTAATGTTAAGCCTAGGTCCTGACAGAAGAGACTGTTCAAGTCAAGGAAAATATGCCTTTCACAATTTGCTAAAAAGGCCCCCCCATTTTCAAATGGTACATTTTCTGGAGGAAACTTTGTTTCTGTTATCCAGCTCATACTTAAATTCTGTAAATTTGCATGTATGAGGGTTATTTCACATGTTACACGTGTGCTACATATGTGTGTGAGGTTTCCCCCAAAGTAGGACACTTCTTTCATTCATGTCAAACCACTCTGTGGACCTATCAGGCTTGTTCTTCCTTCCTTCCTTTGTGGTTTTGTTCAAGGCGGCAGCAAACATTGCTGTCATCCTATTTAAGTAAACATACGTTAATTTCTGCTATTTCTTTCCCTCCCACTGATGTCCCTTCTCTGGCCACTATAAGTTTGACTCAGCCATTTGACAGAGCACAGTCCTAAATAATTTTCCAGTTCTGGTGTAAGGGCAAATCAACCCTGACTTCGGCTGCAATCCTAAAGACACTTTCCTGAGAGTAAGACCCATTGAACACAATGGGGTTTCCTTTTGAGTAGACATGGTTAGGATTGTGCTCTTAAGGGAAGAAACATTGTGTGTTATCTTGAGGAGGACTCTGTGACTGCCCCACACCTGCAACACATGCTGCAGTGCTAGGAAATTGGTTAGGATTGCTTCCTTATAGCACAATCCTATGCATGTCTACTCACAAGTAACCCCCAAATCCAGAGTAACTACGAGAGTACATAAGAGATTTTACATGCACCTGTAGTTACTGCACCACCCAGTGAAAACCTATGGGAAATTCATATTAGAATCCAGAGTAAGTTGTTCTTACACCGGAGCAAGGACTCCCTGTAGTTACTCTGGATTTTGCCCTAAGTGAATACAATGGGGCATATTCCAAGGTAAATGTGGATAGGATTGCAGCCTCAGCCTAACGTAGCTGTGCAGAATAAAACACAGAATTACAGTATTTACTCATACATGTACTTTTCATTTAATTTAGCTTCTGGGACTCTTAAGACTGGGGTGAAGAAAAATGTAGCACATGGCATCTGTGTGGTTCTGTTAAACAATGCACAAAGTCATGGCACCTGCAGGGACTTTTCTTCCTGCATAGTAGTTCTGTCACTCAGGTGTATGCCTGGGTGAAGTTGCTGCATGTCCCCAACAAATGGCTAATTGCAAGTCTATGCTCAACTAATAACTAACTATGGCTGTAATCCTAAAGACACTTTCCTGGGAGTAAGATCCATTGAACACAATGGGGCTTACTTTTGAGTAAGCATGGTTAGGATTGCACCCTATGTTACTAAGTTACTAACTAAGTTAATAACTAAGTGGCTGTGGGTGGTGCAAGCAGTTAAGACGCTGTGCCTATTAACCAGCAGGCCAGGGTTCGAGATCCGGGTTGGCCCCACAAGACAGGGTGAGCTCCTGTCCTTAGCCCAGCTCTGCGATGCCAGCTGGATCCAATCATATTGGCTCTGCCTTTGCATTGGATTAATTCAGTGGCGTGGAGAGGGGGAATTTGCTGCTTGGGTAACAGCCTATCCTCCATAACAATCCAACCCAGGCTTTCATGCTTCGTATGCAGAGTATGCAGCGCCGAGCACAATACCATAGTCTTCCAAGACTGACGGAGGCCTGCTGGAATGCTCAACTAATAAGCATTTAGGGAGTGAGGCCTGAACCTTTTTTATCTGTATTCACCATGGCAGTATTTGAGAAGTCCTTACGGATGTCCTTTAGAGTAGGCTTTTTGGAGATAAACAAGTAGCATTTTTGGAGATAAACAAGTAGCATGATTCATTACTTTTTGCTCTATCTTTTAAGCAAGGTTGTGACGTGCTATAGCAGAATTGGTCTTAGACCAACAATGGAACGTGGTCTGCTCTCTTACAAGTTGCTTCTTTTTTAGTTAAGTATCCCTAAGTAATATTAATCTGCTTGTTTGAGTGGATGGTGCCTGCCTTTCAGTTCATTGTTTAGTTAAAATTACCAGCATTAAATAAAATGCCAAATAAAATTAGCAGGCATAACTGTATTATGATATATGGAAATAAGAGCTGATTCATATTAACACCTTATTAGTTCCATAAAGTATTAGCTTTCTGAGCAATCTGTCTCATGGGAAAGTTCTGAGTTAAGAAAAATGTACTTTTTAGGCTTTTTGTTTTCATTGGTTAATTGGCCATAACTTTTGATAGAATAAATATATTCTAATGCAGCTTGTTTCATTGTATTCTTCATTAAATTACCTTTCTGGCAACATATAACATGACAGAATTATTGTTCAAACATACTCATTTTTCACAATTTTAGCCTCTAGTGTCAAGCTCAGCTTGTTGCTCTCCCTAAATCTTGCCACCCAGTGCAACTGCTAAGCCTTGCACCCCCTAGCTATGCCACTGTTGCCAGCACCAAGGTGCTTCTGCTAGCCGTGTATAAGCTAGTCATGGAAACCTTGGCCCACAGTCATTGGAAGTGATTGCCAAGGCAAGCCATCCAGTTCTGTCTGTGGAGCACATGAGTCTTTGGATAGTTTGTAGAAGGGAGCCATAATAAGTATTATGAGCTTACTTTTGGGTTCTTGTTGACTGGGCAAAAAAAATTCAGTTTCTTCCGAGGCCGCCCTATCTCTTATAATCACTTCTGCTTGTAGCCCACCTGTATTTGTTGATCAGGCCTAGAGTGACCATATGTCCTCTTCTTCTAGGACATGTCCCCTTTTTTAGCCTTGTGTCCCAGAAAAAAGCTTCATTGTCCTTTTCATTTGTGAGCAGGCAGTATGTTGCCTCCTGTAATTAACAAATTATGGGTGCAATCCAGTGCATGTCTAGTCAGAAGTAAGACCCATTCTGTTCTATGGGACTTACTCTCAGGAAAGTATGTTCAGGATTGCATCACATATGTAATAAAGTATATGTAACACTTTTAAATTTAATAAGAAGTAATTTAAATTAATCACATGAAAGCAATATATACAAATCTTTTTAGCTTTTATTCAGTCATGTCCTACATTTTTGTGGGTGTCCTACTTTTGGAGGGGCATTGGTCTCTTTTGGAGTTATATGGTCACTCTGATCAGACCTAAAGTCTGTTCTGTATTTAGCCATGATATCATTAGCCAGAATACTCTGCTGCTTTCTTGAAGTATGACATAACACCCATTTAGAGGTTATCACATTCCTGATAGATGAAAACATTAACATTAGGAATGTGCTGTCTAAAATTACATTGGCTTCAGTTTACTTACTTGCAGTTTACATACTGCAAGTTCATAATATACGATATGATATAATTTGGTCATTGGTCTGTTTCAGCTTTTAATAAACTGTTTTCTTTTAAAATAAGAATGGGTAAGGTGGGCCACTCGAGGGACCATGGACCTTTAATAATTATACAGAAGATGGAATTTCAGCAGGTGCAGCTTTTCATCTCACAAAAATTCACAGATTTTTGACACACATAGCAGCCCATTTTGGTGCGTCCAATGATTGGGGAAAGAATAAGATTGGGCTGTAAATGTTTAGTGGTAGTTTGGTGCATAATTCGTTCTGGAAGCATGCTTGTGATCCAAAACAGTTGCATATCAAAGCAAATTTTCCTACAAGAAATAATGGAAACTATTTGTTCCACCACCCAAAAATATTCACATAAAAATGATTACAATACTGTAATACAAAATACTCAAAAAATACAAAATATAAAGAAAAATAAAACAAATTAACCTGCACTTGGCCTCTCAGGCTGCACTCTGCCTGGTTACACAAAGTGAGCCCCACTGATTATAATATGGCTTGCAAGGCTAGTTCTCTCAGGCTCCTTTCCATTGTCCTCCCTTACATAGGAGTGAACCCCATTGACTGTAATAGTCTTATTTCAGAGTAGACATACATAGGCTGGTCTCTCAGGAAAGGCTGAACAGGTGCTGGCACAGTGCCAAAACCAGCCTTTTTCTGCCCTTTTTTCCTTGTTTATCAAGAAATCACTTGTATATCAAGTCAAAATTTATTAGACATGTTTGCTTGTCTTGCAAAACACACTTAATCCAAGTAACCCTCAATCCAAGGTTTAACTGTATTATTATTGTATATTAAGAACATTGCAGTTTTTCTTATAGTCCCTGGGCCAGGTTACATGCCCTTGGATAATAACTGACCTTTGTAGCAGTCGTAGTGTCCCATGTTGTACAAAATGCTCTTTTATGATTGCTGATGAACTTTTCCATTGACTTGCTGTACAGATTCTGGCCTTTGTCAATAAGTTAACCAAGAGTTCAACATCAGCTTATTGATGATCTCTTTTCAGATTAGTAAATCACAATCCCATGGGAACCTACAATGTGTTGTCTCTTCAGTTAGTTTCTGTGTGGTTGCCCAATAGGATGGATTGCAGGGCCAAGTCAAAAAGATGTAAAAAAAATGTGGCAGTGTTGCATTATATTGCCAAGATACATCTGGAACATTCCTATAAATATACCTGGATCTCTGTGGGGTTAAATTCCACTGACGTTTCATATTTTTATAGTTCTCCTTTAAGAACTGCAGAAATCATTTTAAGACATTTCTCCAAATCCATTTCCAGTCATCAAGAAAAATTTGTTGTTTCAAATTCTTCTTATATTTTATAAATTTTCTATACAAAATAATAATAGAAGAAGAAAGTGATTCCTTGCTTTGAAAAAATAATTGGGAAACATGGTTTTCCTCTGTGCCTACTGCATTTTTTATATAATCTACTGTATGCTTGTTGCATTGCAACATGCCAGACCTGTACGTATTAAAATAGTTGAGCTTACCATTTCAGTAAATCTGTCCCTCTCATTGGCCAGAACTTTGCTTTTAACAAACCTTTTAAATTGATTAACCTTGTCCTGTTTCCAAAGTACACAAAATCAATTTTCAGAAAATTCTGTATCTAAAAACATTAAGATACTGTACATAGAGTTAACTCAGGGCTGACATGACTTCAGTTATATCAAGCTTTTACTGAGAAATGCAGTGAAATAGTCTAATACTAAGAAGTGCTTTAAAATAGTCTAAGGATTAGGCTATTTTAGATTCAGTAGATCCTAAATTAATTCACTTTTGCTGCAGTCTTAAAGACACTTTCTTGGGAGTAAAACCTGTTTAACACAGTGGGGCTTACTTTTGAATAGACATGGTTAGGAGTGTGCTCTTTATCTTTGTATTCATTCTTGTTGTAGTGTCAAGTGATTCAGTAGACAAAGCAAAACAGGAGTGGATAATGGATACACCAAACAAGTCCTCCTTTCTACAACAATTCTGATAAAAGTTACTATTACTTTTGCTAATGAACTGGCCCTACCTAACTTTCTGATTCCTTTAGCACTGTCTTGATATATCTTATAGGCAACCCAGTCCTAAACTGCACCGGTAGTGTGGGGCCACGTGGCCTATACTGCATCTAGTGCAGCTCAGGAGGCAGTTTGGGGTCTTCTTTGGGTAAAGAAACTTATTTCTCCTTACTCTAGAAAATGCCCCAGCTCTCTCTAAGGAGCTTCTCGGGTATGTACCAGCAGTGTAATGCCGAACAGAGTAAAATTAGGAGTAAAATTAGGATGTGGCAGAGGCTTGCTCTAAAGATACTGCCCTTATTCTGCCATTTCCCACCCTGAGCACTCCTCCCTACCTCCAAAGAGCCCTTCTCCTCCCATCACTACCTAGTGCAATCTGCTGGCTGGTGCTGCTCTTGGATGTTGCCTGGATGTGGTTGGTGCTTCTATCTCAGGAGGCTCCAATTCTAACCATACTTACCTGACAGTAAGCCCCATTAATCATAATGGGGTGTACTTTTGAGTAGACCTGTGAAGGATTGGGCTCAAACATATGCTGTATGTTTATGACAATTGGAGCTAGCTCAGAGATGGCTCATGAACAAGTCAGGATTGTGCTGTAAATCTCTTTCTCCTGCTTGGTCATGCATCTCTTCACATTTTAGATTATAAAGTCTGATTTTATGATGAACTTCTTACAGTTGGGCTTTTAAGGTGGTCTTCCTCCAGGCCATAAGGAGTAATGAGATTTTGTTTCTTTTCATGTGTTAATTTAGCTTTCAGAACTTGTTTTCCCACGCTTTATATTTTGCATCTAATTGATCCAGCTTATCTTTGTAATTTTCAGTGTCTCATCTAGTTTTATTTCTCTGGAATTATCTTTCACATTTTTCTCTTCCAATTTTTAAAATTTCTATCCTCCAATTTTCAAATTATCTTGAGTTTTTTCTTCTCCATAGGTTTTTAAAGTACTGTACTCAAGTTCATTCTCATTTTAAGGATCTCAATTTTTAGTATCTCCTTTTTCGTCTGCCACCTTTTCTAGATATTTAGTAATTTTACTCTGACCATCTTCTTTGCCTATATCTTGGTTTAGTGCTTCCAAAGGGAAAATTAAATAGATAACTGTATTAAGAAGATTGACTTCTTATATCTCATGTCCAGTATTCTGGACAAACTGGAATACTGGCTGTAACAAATAGTATGAATTTCAACAGGGAGAAGTGCAAGGTTCTGCACTTAGGAAATAAAAACCAAAAACACAGGTATAAAATGGGGGATACTTGGCTTGGCAGCACAACATGTGAGCGGGATCTTGGAGTCGCCGTGGATCACAAGCTGAACATGAGTCAGCAGTGTGATGTGTCTGCAAAGAAGGCAAATGCCATTTTAGGCTGCATTAAGAGGACTGTAGCTTCCAAGTCACGAGAAGTTCTAGTTCCTCTTTATTCAGCATTGGTCAGACCTCACCTTGAGTACTGTGTTCAGTTCTGGGCACCTCACTTTAAGAAAGATGCAGCCAAACTGGAGCAAGTCCAGAGGAGAGCGACAAGAACAATCAGTGGGATGGAAGGGAAGCCCTACAAGGAAAAGTTGGGGGAACTTGGGATGTTCAGCCTGGAGAAGGGAAGACTGAGAGGAGACATGATTACCCTCTTCAGATATCTGCAGGGCTGTCATATGGAGGAAAGGGCTCCTTTGTTCTTAGCTGCCTCTGAAAGCAGAACTAGAACCAATGGGTACAAACTGCAAGGAAGGAGATTCCAACTGGATATCATGAAAAAATTCCTGATGGTGAGGGCAGTTTGGCAGTGGAACAGATTGCCAAGGGAGGTGGTGGACTCTCCCTCACTGGGAATCTTCAAGCAAAGGCTCGACGAACACTTGTTAGAGATGCTCTGAGTCTAGGAGGATTTCCTGCAACAAGCAGGGGTTGGACTAGATGATCTACTTGATCCCTTCCAACTCTTATGATTCTATGAGTTACTCTCGACCACATCTCATCTAGTCCAACTAGTCCTCATCTAGTCCATCTCATCTAGTCCTCATATTGCACCATCCCATATGACCTTTGAGCAGCACAATTAAAACAGAAAACATTCCATAAATAATTAGATATTGCACAATCTAGAATATTGAAAAATATATTGCACTATCCTTAGACCATATGTACAAGTTGCACAGCCATTCCTAACAAAATCACAAAGTGTGGCAGTGCTACTCTTGCTGGATATACTCAGTGGTGGGCTAAAGCAGGTTCGCACCTACTCTATAGAACCGGTTGTTAACAAGAGATGGGACATCTAAAGTTTAAAAATAGCCATTTAAAAGTGGCTGCCAGATGGGCAGAGAACCGGTTGTTAATTTATTTGAAGCCCATCACTGAATATACTGCAGCTGATTTTTGGTTGCTGGAGGTCTCTTGGGGGTTGAGGGACATTTTTTTCTTTGTCCTCCGATAAGGCCAAGCAGCCACTGTGGACCTGTGCCAGGTACGGTATATTGCAGTTGATCTATGCAGGCAGGCCCAGAAATGAAGTTAGGATCAGCAAGCATCAATGCTGCCAAACTTTCATCAGTCCCAGGCTCAACCCATCCATGCCATCTCCTCTTAGATCTGTTTGCCCATTCCATCCAACCTCCTCCCTGTTCTCTTCCACACTGTTTTTCCCTGTGCACTATGGTTATCTGTTCCAGTGATCCTTCATTGTTTTGCCAGCATGTTCTGGAAAGCTCTGAGCTTCCCACCAGTGCGCTGGCTTCTTATATTGCTGCAAAGCAGTTTACGGCACTTTTGTGCCAACCATTGTCAGCAAAACATTCTTGCAGGCACATCCTTTCAGTAGGATTTGGAGAAAGGATCCTAAAGATTAGAAGAAAATCAAAAGATCAGTTTTTCATTGTAAGTCCAATTATTAATATACAAATCCTGATTTACACTCAGACTCACATTCTGGCTTAATATTAATATTTAGCACACTACTTGCTTGAACCTATAATCGACCAACCATTTATGCTTAATAAAGTTTTGTAAATGTAAATATACAAATACTGATTATGTCCAAATTAGGCCTGAATATAACTATCAAGTCCAGAATGATCCTGTTTTTCAATTTGTTTCTGATATTGTTGTTTCTGAGTAATACATTTTGCAGTTCAAATACTGACAATACCAGACAAACTAGTCAGAAGCAACACACAATGCAGTCACTTGCTCAATGGACTGAATTGCTCCATGTATTTTTAATAATACATAATTGAGAACAAACAATTCTCAGGAAAAAACATTCTTAGGGAAAATTGTCCCAAAGCAGTGCCTTTGCCATGGACGCTGCATGTATAGTATTATATATAATAAAGCCTTCTTAGCAAATGTATGCCCTTCTGTCTTTTGCCACATGGTCCAAGGGTGACACTGAGGACATATGTCTGTAGTGTGTCACAACTGTGGTGTGTCACAACACAACTGCTTCAGCTGATTTTATGAGATATCACTTCCTCTTCTGTTGGTGCACCTTGGTTACACTGTCATCTTACCCAAATGGAGTCAATTTTTGCCTTCCATTGTAAGAGAACGTCAGTGCAGGAAGGGGTCTTTTTGCCTACAGGTAACTTAAGGAGGTTTACAGTTAATAAAAGAATAATTGTGCATCCTAATCCCTGCTTAGGCTGGCACAAATCCCAACCCAGATAGGGTAACATAAGGCACTTCCATGCCACTTCCAGGATATAGGGTTGCACAGACACATGCAGCCTCCCATACCATTACAGGAATAGGTAGAAGAGTGAGTTGTGCAGGTCTAAATTGGTTACAATCATGCCCTTGTATACATACTGTAATTAAAAGCAAGAATAAGATAAATCAATTAAAAAGTTCATGTTGTAGTGAAATTTTTTTACAAGTCCTGTTCAGCTTCCCAGTAATGTTTCCTTAGATAAATTAAAGAACACTTACAAAGGCAAAGAGACAAATATAATTAAAGTCTTCTCTTACAGCTTCTTTTCCTAAATCACAGCTCAGCCTTGAAAGACTTATATTGCCGCCAGCAACTTTGATAGGCCCATTCTGTGAATGAGCAGAACCTTTGATATCAAAGTTGTCCAATTGATGTTGAATGTTGCCATTATGGGCATGTAATGTGGTTTTAAATAAAGGATCTCTTTAATGCTTTCATTTTCTCTTTTGTTGTATACAAATCTAATTTTGCAGTAATTTATCCAGTGCTGTTTCTTTATTGCAAAGGTAAAAATGCCCGTGGAGAGAATGCGAATGCGGCCATGGCTAGAAGAACAAATATATTCAAACAAAATACCTGGCTTGAAATGGTTAAACGAGGTAAACTATGCCTGTGTTTTTAAAAGAATAATAAAACAAAGCCATGTTAGTGAATGTTAACATGATTTATGCTGATCACACCAGTTTATAATTCCTATTTGCAAGAACAAACCTAACAGCAGTGGTGTGCCTGTGGTGCCAGCATGGGCAATCCTGCATCCAAAGAAGGAATTTCAGCTGCTGGAGGTTTCCTCAAAATAAGGGGATATTTGTCTCCTTGCTCCAGGAAAATCCCCAGTAGCCACAATGGGTCAGCTTGTATGTGGATGTGTAATATTGCTGATGCAAGTCCAAGTTGATCCATACAGGCAGATTAAACCTGAAGAGGGGTATAGGATAGAAGGGGGATAGGGTCAGTGTGCTCTGGTGCTGTCAATCTTCCCCCCTCTTGGCCCTGATCTACCCCCTCCTTTTGATCCCCACCTTTTCCACCCATCCTGACCTTTCTCTGTTCCTGTGTCAGACTGACATGGTTCAATGGGCATCCTTTTTAATACTAGTGTGCTTGGGAAGGCGCCAGCCTTCTCACTGGCATGATGGCCAGAAGCAGTTACAAAATGCACTTGCAAGATCATGTCAGTGAAAAACCATGTTCCACCACTCCAGATGAAGAACAGGTTCAGGCCAATGGTTTACAAATTTGGAAGCAGTGGCAAACTTGGTGTGAAGCATCCCTAATTATTCTGCCTTATCTCAAAGAAGCAAGCTGAGGTTATAATGATTGGGCAAGACATGACAGGGTGCTGGCAGGGAAAGCAGGGGGAATAAACAGATTTACAAAACGGTTTCATACTCTTACTAGCAGGTGCGTAGGATATGTAAGTGCTTTTGGTTGCTTTGATCACCATAATTTGCATCCAGTTATACCCCCATTATAAGTTCTTAACTACATGTTCATGCTGAAGCGTATTCTAGGCATCTGTCATCTTGAGAAAATAAACTAAATTTTAAGCCACAAGGAGGACATAGAAGTATTTTCCAGCATTTAGTACTTTATGTACAGTTGTAATGTATAAATGGATAGAGCAATCCTATCCTATGCTGGAATAGGCAATCCAACAGGCATGTGCTGGATGCAGTTCAGGGTAGGAGGCAGATGCTGTGCAACTTCAAGTAAGAGGATATCTGTAACCCCCATTTCTGTGGCCACCTCCCTTATTGGGCTAGTTGGACCATGTCAGTCACACCAGCTAAATTGTTTGCATGGATCTGATTAGCCAGGTATTCCACCAGGCTGCTTGGATTGGGGATTATTGCTTAAGGGCAAGAGGCCGGTCCCCCAACTCCCAGGCCTATCCTGTCCACTGGCAACTCCCCAAAATGCCCTTGTATAACCCTCCCATCACCCTGTACAACCCCCTGTGTCAGCCTCCCTAGTTCAAGGCTAACTCACTCATTGCAAGCCTAGATCTGGCATAAGGAGGCTGGTGTGCAACTTCATGCCTCATGCCAGACCCCCCAACTTCGGAGTTGTTGCATATGTGCCTTATCTGGTTAGAATTGCACTCTAAGACAATCGTAGTTAATCACTATTGACATTTCCTGTGTTCTTTTCCAGGAACTAAAGATTTTCCAGATTCCTTGGATGCATGCTGCACGCCATGGGTGGGATGTTGAAAGAGATGCGCCTTTATTTAGGAACTGGGCCATTCACACAGGTAACAGAAGCTCTATTAGGCAGGTATATTGTGGGATGTTCCACTTCCAGAATTATAATCTGATATTTTCTTTTTCTATGTGATTACCTTCCTGCCATATTCCATGGAAGCACTTGTGGCTTTTGTACCTATCAGGATTTTCCTCATTAGGTCCATCCTATCCAATTAAGTCAATATGTAAACACTATGAATTTTTTTTGCACTATGTGGGTGTTTAAATTCTTTGACCTCCTTGACAGACTTTTGATATAATTCATATCTTAATAATGTCCATTCCTGATTACACCTACATGTCATATATGACTGCTGCTGAGGACTACTTGGAAACACTTTTCAAATTATGGCAGCCGGATTGCTGACTGAGATTAGCCTCTAGGATAGTTTATCACCAATGCAGATAGAATTTTGCAATTCTTTTGTAGACACAATTCATGACCTGTAGGCCTTGACCCAGATAAGTCTTGGTTTGCCTCATGCACTACTTGGTTCACATGGGAGTTTCTTCAAGACTCTAATAATACTGTATTTTTTTAAAAAAAAGTATTGAGAAGGATTTATTTTACAAATGAATAACCAAAAATGTTGTTGGATTTATGTAGAAGCAATTATGTGGACTGTCTCATGCTTTATTACATTATTTTATTT
Organism: Cryptoblepharus egeriae; assembly: GCA_030015325.1. Lineage (NCBI taxonomy): Eukaryota > Metazoa > Chordata > Lepidosauria > Squamata > Scincidae > Cryptoblepharus > Cryptoblepharus egeriae. The sequence goes on along the minus strand of JAREYC010000007.1, from coordinate 52,067,245 downwards.
TTCTCAGTTTGTACTTTTTGTAATTTTTTAATCTTTTTTAAATGCTACATCTTATTCCACATATTTTCTATTAAAAGTCCCCACAAGACAGGGTGAGCTCCATCTCTGCGATGCAGCTGGTACCAATTGTATCGACTCTTCCATTCCATTGGATTACAGTGGTGCATCACGTAACTAGTTTACTTCGTTCCAGAGGCATGCTTGTTATATGAAATGCTCTTTACGTGAAGTGGATTTTCCCATAGAAAATAATGGAAACTCAGACGATTGGTTCCACAACCCAAAAAATATTCATATAAAAATATTAACTGTTTATTAAAATGACTGCAAAACACTGTAATGTAACACAGTACAAAACACTGTAATATACAGTAACACACAACACAGCAATAAAGAAAATACTGTCCAGTACTGAACTGTACTATACCTTTGAAAACTTTAATGGCTTGTGTGAGGGTTACAGAGAGGGGGACGACTTTGGCTTGCTATCCTAAAGACACTTTCCTGGGAGTAAGACCCGACACAATGGGGCTTATGTCTGAGTAGACATGGTTAGGATTGTGCTCTTTCATTGTCACTAACTGAGTCACTGCTATCCATTGGCTCAATGGATTCTTTGTCTTTATGTGGAACTAACATTCCCAAGCTGCCGATGGGGAGCAGCACTAGAACATTGATAAGGCACCACCTTCCATGCTGCCACACACAGATCCTACATACAAACCTGGCTCAGGCTGCTCCCCCAGACCACCAATGAATTCCCTGGCCATGGAAGCTTATTCCAAACTTTGCCTAGGAGTCCACTGTAGCTCAGCCTCGTTCCGCCTGTGAGTTCCTTTGTCATGGAAGCCTGTTCCAAACTTCCTCAGAAGAGCTCTTTACCCATGTCAGTGCTCTTTACGCAAGTCAAAATTTATGAGACAATTTTGCTCTTTATCCAAAATGCTCTTCACCCAAATCGCTCTTTACCCAAGGTACAAATGTATTTCAGTGGCATGGAGAGGGGGGATTTGCTACTAGGGTAACAGCTTATCCTCCATATTAATCTAACCAGGCCTTTGTGCTCTGCATACGTGTCGAGCACGATACCACAGTCTTTTGAGACTGATAGATGTCAGTGCTTGGCACGAATGTTCTTTTTAATGAATTTTAAAAACTTCAATTTGTTAAATTCCTTATTTTCTTCTTTGTTAGGGAAGTACCAGCCAGGAGTTGATAAAGCAGATCCAAAGACATGGAAGGCAAACTTTCGATGTGCTATGAACTCCTTACCTGATATTGAAGAAGTCAAAGACAAAAGCATTAAGAAAGGAGACAATGCTTTCAGGGTGTACCGGATGCTGCCATTATCCGAGAGACCTAAAAAAGGTAGATGGAATGTGGATGGATGTAGCAATTGATCTGGTGATGGAACTTGCTTCTCATATTGTACCAAGAAGGGCTGGATGCTATTTCATACCTTTCAGACATTCTCAACTAATTTAAGTCCAGTTGGGATTATGTTGAGATCTACAATAAAGGAGATTACAATAAAAAGTTTAAAATGTAATAACTAAAGCTGGAATTCTAACCACTCTTTCCTGGGAGTAAGTACTATTGAATACAATGAGACTAACTTCTGAGTAGATATGGTTAGGATTGGACTGTACAAATTACAACTAAAGACTAATAATTTTTTTAAAAATCAGATACCAAAATAATACAGATTAACAGAAAGCGAGCAAAACCTGTTTCTGAGAGCATTAGTTTCAAAGTACTATTGAGAGGGCAAAGCTTAGGATAGTACTTAGATAATATGCTCAACATGGAATATAGTTACTTTTTATATTTGGAGTTGTTAAATTTGATAAAACTATGATAAAGTTGGCCAGTGAAATGGCTATTAAAAATTTTTCTTGTATTTTTTTTTTACAGGAAAAAGATCCAAGTCAGACAAGGAAGACAAAATGAAACAATTTAAGGTATATTTTGATGTTCCGTGAGCTTATATTAAGAACTGCGGCTTCTAGTCACTCTGTAAAATTAATGGGAAATCTTTGCATGACATAGTCCCCACCTTGCACTTAGATGTGGATTATTAGGCACACTTGGGTACATTTGGACAATAAATATTTGTCTCATTATTTTTGCTATGTAAGAAATGGATCCTATTTTTGGGCAACACCAATATTGGGTGTTGTTAAAGTGCCACAGAGTTCTCACCAACACCCAGTGAGTACGCAGCACTTACAGGAAGGCCAGTGCCATCCTTTGGTCATTGCATCCTGCCTGACAGCCACCAAGGCAGGTGAGTGTTGTGGAGGAGTGAAGGGAGGGAGGCTTTCTGGAAGGAAACAGGTAAGTTTGGGGAAGAGGGGAAGGAGGTTTGAGGAAGGAAATTTCAAGCCAAGGAAGGTAGCAGAGCAGGCCTCCACTGCATCCTAACCTATCCCATAGCTGCCATCTAAATAGCTGACACAGAACTGAGTAGTCTCACTGAGTAGGCTGGGGCATTACATAGAGTGAGGGTACAATTTTACTCTTCTCCTGAGGTGACCTTCTGCCTCCTTAAGTCCAATTCTGGACACAGCATTGCATTCTGTGTTGGATAAGATTGGACTTTGAATCTTATTTATTATTATAAATAATAATATATATAGCCTCTCCTACCTCACAGGTTTAATATATATATAGAAGCATTATAAATATTTATAATAAGAAGAATATTTATGTCTCACCTGGATTTTAAAATTTCACTGGCAGATTTGTGACTAAAACATCTCCTTTGCTGTTTTAACATCTCTTGTTCTAAGGAACAATGAGATTTCTGAGTGGAGAACTTATACCCTGCAAATGTATTTACTTTGGTCAAAATCAGGTGTGTCTTCAGCAATGAAGCATTAGCATACCTAAGAAGACTTGTTGTATGGTTGTATGGGGGAGGTTAACCCCCAAATCCAGAGTAGGTACGTGCACCCATAAGAGACATTACGTGCACCTGTAGTTACTGCACCACCTACAGAAACCCTATGGGAAATTTATATTGCAATCCAGAGTAAATTGTTCTTACACCGAAGCAAGGACTCCTTGTAGTTTCTCTGGATTTTGCCCTTAATGTGTGTGTTGTGTGTGTGCGTGCGTGCATGTGCCAAACTGCAGTTCTGTATTCAACATACTTCAATAGCTGTAATAAATATTTAATAAAAATAAATGTTCGGAGGCAGTACGTCACTCTTGTAACCTGCAGTATAAAGTTGTCATCATAAGACATGCATTAACATTTCCTGGATGGTATATTATAAATTCCACATATTTCTTTTTTATATATGTAAGCAATTTTTATGAAGAGGGCTGGAACGGATTACAGATTCAGCCCAGTGCCAAACTGCTTTAGGGCCTAATCCAATTTTTTTAATCACTGATGTAGCCATCCCAATGGAGCATGTACTGTATCCTGTGCAGGTGGTGGGACAGTCATGTAGGCCTCCTCCAAGTATGGAAATGTTTTCTTGGGACTGCATTGCAGCTGCATTGTTGGATTGGGCCCATAGTCTGACCACACTATAATATCTAAGAAAGATAAGAGAAGGGATAAAGAGAGGATGTTGCCATGGGATGTAATAAGGCAGTGTTTTCAAATACCCCTGTGCCTCCAACAGTGCTAACATCTTCCAACTGTTTTCTGTCTAGCAAGAATCGAACGAATCGTTCAGTGTATTAAGTAATGGAACATGCCAGGTGTTTCCTGACTACTGCTTACCTTCTACAATCAAAGCTGAAGACAGTACAATTAACATTGTAGGTATGTGGTTCTATCATGTTCCTATTTGTGCTTAGTAAACTCTTGCAGGAGTAGTCTTAGGACTGTCACTATACTGAACTAAGTTCAGTTTCACTATATTTCTGATCAGTGACAGAATTACCATAGCAATAGCATTTCCTTTTTTCAGGCAACCTAATCATGGTGTAGTTTTATTAGCAAATCCATTAAAAGTCACCAGGAGATGAGAGAAACATAGGCAACAGTTAACTAAGAAAGGTGTAAAACTAAATCCTATTCAAAGGAATATTTTAATTACGTTATTTTAATACATCTCAAGAAAAGAATTTCTCTGATTAGATGGACACTTGCCCCCTTCAATGAACGGTACAGTAAAGACAACATTGATTTTTTTCAAACCATGGTTGGTACTCGGGAGCCAGCTTTGGGAGATGTGCTCTTTCTTTTCCCTTCTCTTGTTGATTTTAACCATAGTTTGACATTGCATATGTACAGGCCGTTGGTGTTACCTATATATTGGTACCCTACCCTTACCCCCCAATTTGAGAAGCACTGCTCTGAAGTTTACTGGAGCTGTGCTCTGGTGGCCTCCAGAGGATGTTTTGAGGAGCAGAAAGGTAAAATGCAGCCCGTCTGTCCCTCAGAGCACTTTCTAAGCCTTTGAGAGGCCTTTGAATGTCACTTCTTGTATCTAAAAGGTCTTTCTAACATATGCAGTATTAGAACTGGAAGTAAACCCTTTTAAGCACTGCAAATGCCTTAGAATGTGTTCTGAGTGTCCCAAGATCTGCAGATTTCAGTAATTGTTGGTTTTGATATCCTGGAATGGAACTACCAGGATAAAGTGAATATCTTTTGAAGACAGAATATCTGGCTTGCTCTGAGAGTGGGTGGCCTACATGTGTCTTTGTGCCAGCCCCCCAAACTTCTAGTGACATAAACAGGCTTTACAGTATGTTCACATCTGGAAACCAGCACTTGAAACTTCAGGATTATGATCTCAGACTTCCTACAACAGATTTAAGAATAGATCCTAATCTATTTTAGGAAGAAAGCTATTGCTCCATCACAGTTCTAAAAAAACAAATAATTTTCAAGTTTACATTCTTTTATTGTTATACAAAGTTGTAGGGGAATCGCACTTTGAGGGTGATCCTGAGAATCATATGATTGTTCCCAATCCTCCTGACATTTGCCAAGTAGTAGAAGTCACAACAGAATGTGATGACCAGCCTAGCAGTATGAGTCAACTATATCCACTTCAGATCTCTCCTGTCTCCTCTTATGAAGGTAAGCAACCTTCAGGGACTTCAAAGATGGTTGAGACCCCAATTAAGTAAATGCTGAATTTGAACTTTTTTGATCGGGTTCTTTCTTTTAGTGCAGATATTTTCTTTGTGCTTTGGGGAAAGAGGTTTAGTGAAACATGGAGCCATTCTTCCTTCTTAAAAAAAGTGTTAACCCTTTTGTAAGAAGAAAAGTTAAATTGAATGTATCAAGGTATATGTTCTGTTACTCTCGCTGTACAGTGGTACTTCTCATAATAAGCACCTCACATAAAGTATGTTCCACGTAACAAGTCTAAATTTCCAAGTAATCCTGCTTCACATAACAAATCTGCTTCACATAACAAACCCCACTGGCACCTAACAGGCATGCGTGCTATGCAGCCCTGATGCTCCACGCAGAGGTTGTTTAAAAGGGCTGCTGGCCAGTGTTGCTGTCTGTAACCCCAAGAGCCCCCACTGGCCACTTTGAACCTCCAGCAGCAGCCCAGGTAAGCCTCCCAGGAAAATGTCTTTGATTGCAGCCTCCTAATCATGTCTACCCAGAAGTAAGCCCCATTGTGTTAGATGAGTCTTACTCCCAGGAAAGTGTCTTTAGGGTTGCAGCCTGACTTCAATTCCAGTGTTTGTCATCATTTTTACATACTGTTAATATTTTTATATGAATATTTTGGGGGTTGTGGAACCAGTCAGTTGAGATTCCATTATTTCCTGTGGGGAAATCTGCTTCACATAACAAACATGCTTCTGGAATGAATTAAACTTGTTATGTGAGGCACCACTGTATATGCAAAAACTATTAGGAATAAAATTCTTTGATTTGTAAGCTAAATTTTGAAGATGCAAATATATTCTAACTACTGTTAAATTTTGAGAAAAATATTATTTCTTCTGGACAGAAGCTGCCTTCTCTTGAGCCAGATCAGCTTACCATTTATCCTATCTCTGGCAGTATCTCTCATGTAGAGATCTTTCACTTGATCCTTTTAAAATTTAAAATTAGAGCTTTATAAACACAAAACATGTGTCTTACCACTGAGGTGTAAGTCTTCTGTATGGAGGGAATACCTGGACCTAATTCATAAGGTTCAGTTTACTTGCCCCATAAAGGACGGAAATTTGTTCTTCACTAGCCCCTCTCCTTTCCCATATATTGATTTTTCAGTATATGGAAAAATATATCACCTCCCATGTAGGTGATTTTTTAAAATGTGTGCAAAAAGGGGGAAGATTTCTAGAGGAAAATAATCCAATGAACATTGATACATGAAAATTGATACATTTGATTGCAGCTTTGCATAAGACTACAGAACAAAGATGTCCTAATCCTTTGAGCATTAGAAGTTCTGCTTCAAGATGTTTGGTTTCTCTGTCTTTTGTGAGGAGCCCTGAGCAATGTGTGTCTGAAGCAGTGTTTCTAAAATATTAATGTTGTTATTTCACAAGTATAAGAAACTGTGACTTTCCAGGGTTTCTTCTCCATAACTGTGGCTTCTCAGGCTATATTGGGAGGAGGGCTAATAAGGCCTCCCCATAAGCAGTCCCATATCATCCCTTTGGACTCTAGCCGAACTGTAATTGGCATGTAACACATCATCTCCGATCATGCTTTGTGTGGTTTGTTGAGGGCTGCTTGGCATATAAATCCTGGGAGCAGAACTTTCATGAGAAGATCAGAACAAGGAATGTACATGCTTTGAGGTGGTACTATAGCACCAGGAATCACATGCACATAGATAGTCTTGTACATAAATTCCCATCACATAGTAGTGAAATTCGTGAAGTATATAAGCTGTAAATAAACCAAGGACAAAACCATAGTTCTGGGAGGACACAGAGTAACAAAGCACTTATATACTATCACTTAATATGCCAAGACCTTGAGCTTGAAAATCTAGATAAACATCAAATTGGTCTGATAAATTTTATTGCTTCTTGGGTGTTGGTATTGATAGTATTGGAAGTGTACCAAAGGAATGTGAAAGACATTGCTATTTTGTCCCTGAAGTGGTTCAGGTAGTATATACAGGGCTGATCAATATACAGAGTATATACAGAAGTATATACAGAGTATATACAGAAGGGGCTGTTGTTATTGTAGGAGGCTGACAAGAGTACCCACTCTCCTTTTGGTTGTCAAACAGACAGTTTTACCCCTGCTTTTTAAAAAGCAACTTCAAATATAATCTTGTTTCTTGCTTCCAGTTATGTGGGTATATTCATCTATATCAGTCATCATGATGTTTAATTGCCAATGCTGACTCCCACCACCAAGCCGTTTATCAGTAAACCTTGAAGAGTTGCTTTAGAATGTGCTGTTGTATAAGATGCAGTATACAATACTTAAAAATTCACTGTAGAATAGATTCCTGCTTATTTCTGCAACCATTTATGACTCAATCCCATCCAGCTAAAAGTGGTGGTACCAAATGACTACCACTGGATCCAGTGCTGGATCCAAGCAGCTAGGAGGTTTCCTTGGGGGAAGGGGATATTTGTCTCCTTACCCTGAGTAAAGCCGCAGCTTGGTCAATAGGCTTCTCGAGTCTGTGTCAGACTGGAAATTGTTCTAGAAGCTTTGCATGTCTGAGCCCATGCCCAGTAGAGGGGTTCCAGTCCTCCCCCCATGCAACTTCTGCCCCAATCCTCTCTCCCCCACCTAGAAACGTTTCCCTTCAACTTCTCTACTTCCTTGTGTCCCTGCTGCTCACCTTCACCAGTGGCTGGAGCTCCTATAGGAGTCTAAATGGTGTGCTGCAAACCTCCCACTAGCACTGCATACACACTGGGTAATGCAAACATGGTTTATGGCACATTTGTGACATTCTCTGCTGGCACTGCAGTTACAGTGTCAGTGGAGGGGCAGTACTGAATTGGGCTGTTGAAGTGTTGATTGCCTACTGCCTGGATAAACCTAATTATCTAATCTAATAAATTTATTTATTATCTAATCTAATAAATTATAATAGAATGTTGCTCTTATGTTTGGTGATTATTTTTTTCCTGACAGAAAGTGAAACAACAGATAGCATCCCAAGTGATGAAGAAAATGCACAGGTAAGCCGAGCATTTCATGTTTTCCTCCCTTTTATGTTTTGCAAAATATGCTTAATTGCTTTGTTTTTATAAATCAAATGGTAGCAATAAACAGGCCTCCATGAGTCTTGAAAGACTATGGTATCATGCTCGGCACTGCGAAGCATGAAAGCCTGGGTTGGATTGTTATGGAGGATAGGCTGTTAACCAAGCAGCAGATCCCCCCCTCTCCACGCCACTGAATTACTCCAATGGAAAGGCAGAGCCAAGACAATTGGATCCAGCTGGCATCGCAGAGCTGGGCTAGGAGCTCACCCTGTCTTGTGGGGCCAACCCGGGTCTCGAACCCTGGCCTGCTAGTTAACAGGCACAGCGTCTTAACCACTTGCGCCACCCACAGCCCAAATGGTGGCAATGGGGACATGAATACCTAATTACAGTGTGATACTAGGGAACAGCAAATTTCAAAACAGCAATTAAATTCAACCCCAAGAATAGGAGACCACTCTATCCTATTTATGTTACAGGAGCACCAATTATGTGAGAAGTTTAGGAGTATGAAGTTATTAGAATTAACTGTATCTATATACAGAGAAAATTAAATAAATGGCTCCTTGTCCCCAATAGGGCTCACAGTCTTTAAAAAATGCACAAGGAAACCTGCAGACTAACCACTAGTAAAGACACAGCTAGGATGAGGACTAAAAGTGCCTCTTATTTCGTAACGGTGCAATCCTAACATAGGTCAGCACAACCCATCTGTCTTCACATTCCATGGTGACGTAGGGAGGCAAGCGCATGTCTATGCATTGGCCTAACCCTCCCTCACGAATGCCACAGAATTGTCTTAAAGCTCTTTTGTGACACCCCCATATAAGCATAGGACATGCTGGGGCTTGGGCTGGCCTAACTGATTAGGATTGCAGCCTTAGTAGGGGTGAGGGTTTTGTAGGGTTAATCCTCACTTAAAAGCTAAGCCAAGTGTTATCCATGAAAATTGTTCCTACATTGCAAGGGCATTGGTCAGCTGTAGCAAGAGCAGCATTTTGGACTCAACTTTCCCCATGAGTGATTTAAATTTTATTGTACATATTTGTGCCAGAACCAAAAGCCCCCCCAAAAATGCAATGTTGGTGAGGAAATTCATCATAAAGACCTGCTGAATCATAGAAGCAGTTAATAAATAAATGTGTCATTGGAACCAGCAGTTGTATGGATTCTGTTTTAGCTTCCAGCAATGAACTGATGCTAAAAATACAGCAGTGTTAGGACATATCCATATTTTATCTACAGTACAGCAATATAGTATTTGTACTCAGATAATCCCTGGGAAGCTTTGCTATATCTTCTGAAGTAGCTATTTTCCCACAATTGAAGTGGAATGTACAACTCCTGTGGAAATGATTTAGGGTGACATTAGAACTACTAGTAACGTTAGATTTGCTCTCGTCCAACTGAATTCAAGTATCCTAATCTAACCGGCTTGCAAATTGGGCTATGCTAAGGCACCAACTGACAAAGTTGTTGAATGAGCCCTATTTTCAATGCCCAGGAAGACTTCTCACAGGTTGTAAAACTCTATGAGAAGACAATTCAATGGCCTCTTCTGCCTTTTTTGTGCAAAATTCCATGAAGCTTTTTGACCTATCTTGCCAAAATCATAGTGAGTAATTGAGGCAAGCTATGCTGAAGCAGTATGTATTTTTCCAGGCTCATATTTCAGCAGTCATGATGTTAACTGCAGTTTTGGTCAGTCCATCAGTTAAGGGTATATATAATGCTACCTTGTTCTATGAACATTAACAATAGAGCCTTACTGGGAAATTAAATATATAGTTTGGAACTTGTATACATAGCTTTTGTTCAAACTTTTCTTTGTGTGCGGGTATAAAAGCTGCAGAGGAAAGTGTGCATTAGTTATAGCCTGTTTATCATATCTTGCTCACAGTCCGCCACTCTTGGATTTCCTGAGTTTATGTATGGTTGAACACAATGGCAGGAAGCTCTCCTAACCATGATGGAAAACTTCTTGTACATGTGATATCTTTTGAAATGAAAAGTATTTTTACCCAGCCTTACTCAGTCCTTGAACAAGAAAAAGTCAGGAGAAAGTGAATATTTACACTCAAATTTCTGTTGCTGATTGTTTTTGGTTTTAATTCTAGAATGTGGCAAGATTTTGGAATTGAAGTACTGTATCTACAAATAAAAGGGCAGAATTCAAAACAAAATTCAGCACTTTTTAATCCCCACCACAATAGAAAATTGTTAAGCACATGTATAATAGCTCAACACACATGACAATAGCAGTGCATAGAGTAATACAAATGCGAACACTGCAGAATGGAGACACTGAGCAAGAGGTGCTGAATTCTTCTCTCCTTGGCACTCTTCTTGCTGGATTCACTTCTAGTATCAAAGTCTGGCCAGGAGAAAAATTATCTCAGGGGACAAACTACACCCATCCCCTTTCCTGCTTTGCATGTGACCAGGGCAAACCTTCGTTTAAAGCACAGGTTTTCCATTGTTGCATGTAATTTTATTACCAAAAGGGCTGGCAGGGTTGGGGATAATAATAAAAATTTCTATGTAAAAAAAAATTCAATAGGCTTAACCCTTACTGGAAGGGAGAAAGAATAGCCATAATTAGACAGTTGTTTGATGAAAGGGATCTTTGAATGGGTTCAGATCAATATAATGCAGAAAACTCCATTTCCCCAAAAGATGAGACTAAGAGGAAAGTTGCTTTCAATCAAAAAATGCAAATTTAATGTTTAAAAATTGGTTTTAAGCTACCCTTTTCACAAAAAAATCAATAAAGAAATAAACCCTAACCAATTCGGTTCGGCAGTGGAACAGATTGCCAAGGAAGGTGGTGGACTCTCCCTCACTGGGGATCTTCAAGCAGAGGCTCGACGAGCACCTGTCGGGGATGCTCTAGGGGGATTTCCTGCTGCAGGCAGGGGGTTGGACTAGATGACCTACTGGGTCCCTTCCAACTCTATGATTCAATAATTACTTTGTTCTCTCAGAGGTGGGTGCATGTAAATGTGGTTTGCATTAGGTGCATCCAGAGAAATTGGAAATAAAGAGCAATGCTTAGGGAAAGCATCCAAAGGATGCTGTTTTGCCCCAGTCCCTAGAAACAAAGGTGGGGAAAAAAGGGAGAGAAGTCTGGGAGGAAGAGTTTAAAGCTCAATAATAACCACCTGACTTCTTGAAGTGACATGGGAAGCCTTGCAGGGATCCAGAAATTCTGAGCAGCTGAACACCACATGCATCAAGAGCTGTTAACACAAATAAAAGAGTACCCTAAGAAAAACTTGCTGGTCAAAATTATCCAATATTTATGGGTATTTTTTCCAAGATACCTGGATGAAAGCAACAATAATTAGAGGTTGTTTCCGTAATGTAATTACTGGGAGTTTACTGGGGATTCTGAAGACTGTTGTATCAGTGTGTAACTGTGTAAACTGGTTGGTGAATAGAGGTCCAGGGGGATATTGATATGAATCATTCTGACACATATAGCACAATCCTAACCATGTCTATTGAAACATGAGCTCCATTGTGTTCAATGAGTCTTACTCCCAGGAAAGCGTCTTTCCCAGGAAAGTGCAAGTTTGCTGTAAGAGTGTATGTACTGTGGAAGAGTCCCTATTTTTGAGAAGAATCCCTCTTCTGCACTTTCACTATTCCAATAAGATTCAATTTATTTGAGTTTTGACATCATAAAATCTCTGTTATTGACCATCTCTTCTCTACAGAGTCAGCTTCAGTGGCAAAAGGAAAACGTTGGTGGCAAACAATATTACAGTAATATGGGAACGAGGAACCCACCTTACTCACTTCCTAGTATGGCTACCTTTGTGACTTCTAACAAGCCTGACCTCCAGGTCACCATCAAAGAAGAAACCTCTCCTTTGCCTTACAACAGCTGGCCACCTCTCCCAGATCTCCCTCTCCAACAAATAGTATGTTCAGCTTCTACCAGTTACAGTAGCCGGCCAGACCACGAGAACCGGGCAAGCGTCATTAAGAAAACATCAGATATTACTCAATCAAGGGTCAAAAGCAGCTAAGTCTTTAAGTGGTATGTTCTCAGCTGATATCATATTTTCAGGAGCACATCTGATGTTCATTCAACAAATCTAAGGGAAAAGGCTTGATATAGAACAAAACTGTATCCAACTCCAGTACTGGAGCATTGTAAACTCAGGACTCCAGCCTTTGGAATATAGATAAAAAACCAGAAGGATTTCCAAGGTTAAAGCCCAGGAAGAGAAGGCCGTCAAGAAATGTTCCAGAGTTTCATCAAGATGACCAACAACCCATAAATAGAGTTGCGGTATTACTTGCAGTTAAGGTCACAATGGAACCGAAGACCTCAGAATGAAAGAGAAAATGTGAACATGCTGGATTTTCGCTCCCCTCCCTCCAGAAATCATTGTGAATATGTACATAGCGCAGTACTAGCAATGTTGCGGTCTGCTTTTGCACCTTATTAAAATGCACTTGCATAGAAGGCCTTTCATTAACTTAGAGCACAATCCTGTACATGTCTACTCAGAAGTAAGCCCAATTGTGTTTAATGGGTCTCACTCCCAGGAAAGCGTGTATAGGATTGCAGCCTTACTCTAATTAATGGCACACTTAAAGCCCTTGCACCGAACTTTGTACTAGCTGAAGTGGCTTTGGACTATGGAAAAAAATAAATGAGAAGGTAAAAATCTTTCCATGTACATTTCACAGATTTTTTTTAAAGAGTGCTTATCTTATATGTGTCTAATCTATGCTTGAAAGCTGTGTGGTACAATAGAGGAAGAAAATCTATTACAGATATATTATGCAAATTCCCAGTTTTAAAGAAAAATACTCTAATTCTAACGAGAGCAAGCTTTTTTATTTTTTTATACAGTGAATATTTTATTCAAAGTAAAATTCTAAAGTAAATATAATTATTTCAGGTTTTTTATCTTTTCTACAGCAAATTTACAATTTTATGATTGATTCTGTATTTGGGTTGTCAGCAACTATTACATCTTTGTGGCACATTTTTTCCTTTTTTTTCTTTTTTCACAATTTGTAAAGGTGAAATAGCTTTTAATGAATTTATGTAGCAATCAAGCTATCCTGTGGATTGATAATAAATATTATATATAGTTAAGTTTTTAATAAACATCTTGTCAGTATTTATGGGTTTTTAAAAAAATGAAATCTGATAAAAGACTTCCAAAGTGAAGTGTGTCAAAGGTTAAAGGTGATGCTTGTCTTTTGTTTTATTTCCCCAAACGGATTCCTTATTTTGAAATGTATTGTGCCATTATGCATGAACTAAAAGGCTGAGATACGTGTACCAGCACAACATGGAGGATTTAGAAAGCAGTGAAACTTTTTGATATTAGGGATATAATTAAGTACATCCCTGAAGTAAAAAATTAAGCACATGCTCCGCTCTTTGTACTTAAGACCATAAGAACAGCTTCCACAGGATCAGGTCAAAGGCCAAACTAGTCCAGCTTTCTGTATATCACAGGAGCACACTAGTTGCCTCAGGGAGCACATAACATAGACAGACAGACAGAAACAGACCGACCGACCGACCTATATATCTATATTGGTGCCTCACGTAAAGTATGTTTCATGTAACAAACAAAAATTTCTCTAGGATTCTGCTTCACGTAACAAACTGTGCTTCACGTAAAGAACGCATTCATTGGCAGTTGGGGCAGATGCGCTGGTCGGCAGCCTGTTTAAAAAGCGTCAGGGCTGCCTAGTACACCTGCCCATAGTGAAAGTAACACTTCCATGCTGTTCCTCCTGTGGCCGGGTGTCCGCTGGGCAGAGGGAGAGAACAGCAGTGGAGAAGATGGAAGCAGCTCAGGGCTAGCCAGAAGGGAGCAGGGGAGAGAGAGGCTCAGGATGAGAGAAGGAGAAAGTGGGGAGACACTTTGAAGGTGTCTTGGATTGCAGCCTCCTAATCATGCCTACCCAGAAGTAAGCCCCATTGTGTTAATTGTGTTAAATGGGGCTTACTGCCAGGAAATGGGGCTTACTGCCAGGGCTTACTGCAGCCTAAGTAGACTTCATAAGATCATGCACATTGAATGCATGTTTTGAATTCAATTCCAGTGTTTTGTCATCATTTTTACATCCAGTTAATATTTTTATATGAATATTTTTGGGGTTGTGGAACCAATCGTCTGAGTTTCCATTATTTCCTATGGGAAAATCTGCTTCACATAAAGAATGTTTCACATAACAAACGTGCCTTTGGAACGAATTAAATTTGTTATGTGAGGCATCACTGTATATAGATATATATACCTATATACATATGCATAAGGTTTTTTCACCCTCCATGGGTGGTGTATATACGTTATTCTCAATCTCGGGTCCTCTACCAGAGGCCTGGGAGTTTGAGGGTTCTGCACAGTTCCTAGCAATGCGCTTTTCTGGATCGAGTGTTCTGATGTACTTCCTGGGATCTGTTGGAGCCATTCTTCCAGATTGGGTGTCACAGCCCCTAGTGCTCCTATCATTATTGGGATCACCTTCACTTCACTTTCCACATCCTTTCTAATTCCTCCTTCAAACCCTGATTTTTTCCCACCTTTTCATGCTCTTTTTTCCTGATGTTGCTGTCATTTGGTATCGCTACATCTATCACCAGGGCTGTCTTCTGGGCCTTATCTACAACCACAATGTCTGGCTGGTTAGCCAGTACCTTCTTGTATGTCTGGATATGGAAATCCCACAGGACCTTAGCCCTGTCATTTTCCACAACCTTCTGGGGGGTCTCCCATCTGGTCTTGGGAGGGGTTAGTCCATAGGCTGAGCAGATGTTCCTATAGATGACGCCGGCTACTTGGTTGTGCCGTTCAATGTATGCTGTTCCTGCCTGCATCTTACACCCTGCCACGATGTGTTGGATTGTTCCTAACGTTTCTTTGCACAGCCTGCACTTTGGGTCTTCTCTTCTATGATAAATCCCCGCTTCTATGGATCTGGTACTTGGTGCCTGTTCTTGTGCTGCCACAATTAGGGCTTCAGTGCTATGTGCTGCCATGATTAGGGCTATACATACCCACATACACACAAAATACACAAACATACAGACACACACATAAATTAATAAATTTCTGTATGAGAATAAAATGCTTATTTCTGCCCGTGATCTGTTTAATGGTGTCATTTTCTGCCCTCAACAGGTACCCTGAGTGCTATTTGGCTCATTGTATGAAATGAGTTTGACACTCCTGAGACCTTCATAGTCACTCCAGTGCGTTCATGGAGTTCCTTCACATACTACTTTTAGAACATGGGTTTTAAAACTTTGGTTAAGACAGATAAAACAATTTTAAATTTTAAATATTCCTCCAGTGCTATTTCTACTACCAATAGCCACCATAATTGCCTTAATTTTGTGCTGTAGCTAGAGGCAGTAAAACATATGTTTTTATGAGTAATCCCATTGTTTGGGCTTCTTGTTTAGTATATCACTAGCGAACACATACCCATGTTGCAGGAGTAAAATTCACCTGTACGCCATCCCCCCACTGCACATCAATCCCCCACACACATCAACACCCCATTTGCATCCACCCCCATGCGCAACATCTCCCGTGTTCTTCCACCCCATGCGCATCATTTCCCCATGCTCATCAACCCCCATGTGCAACAACCCCCCATGTGCAACATTCCCCATGTTCATCCACCCCATGCACATCATCCCCTCTATGCACATCAACCCCATCTGTAACAACCCCCATGCGCATCAGTTGCACATGCACATAAGTCCCCATGCACATAAGTCCCCCATGCGCGTCATTTCCCCATGCGCAAAATCCCCCCATGCGCATCACCCCCATGTGCATCACCTCCGCATCCACAACATCCCCCATGTGCAACATCAATCATGTTCATCCACCCCATGCACATCAGCCCCCTATGCGCAACATCCCCCATGCGCATCAAACCCCAATGTGCAACAACCTCATGCGCAACATCCCCCATTTTTATCCACCCCATGAGCATCTTTCCCCATGTGCATCATTCCCCCATGCACATCATCCCCATGCACATCAACCCCCATGCGCAACATCCCCCCAACACCCCCCATGCGCAGCATCCTCCCCAGTGCAACCCTTCCCTCCAAACAACATCCCCCCAGTACATCAGGCACCGAGCATTGTCCATCTTCCATGTTAAGTATAGGACAAACGTTGCACTCCTTTTCAGCCCTTAAGGGTTAAATTTCTCAACATTGGTTCTTGGTGGGTGTTGATGTCACATAAGGAGCACCCTCCCCAAATTTCACACTTCAGGTCCAGGGGGTTGGAGCAGAGCATCCCTCAGTCAGGGATTCTTCAATGAAACATATAGGGAGGAAAAAATGTTGCACCCAAATTCACCCCTTTCTGGTTGGAATTTCCAAAAACTCCATGTGCATCACCATGTGCAACATCCATGTGACTCCCTCCATCACAGAAGGAACACCCACCCCAAATTTCATGCTTCGAGGCTCAGCAGTTTTGGCTCAGCAGTTGATGCTTCAATCAGTGAGTCAGTGGCTTTTCTCTTTTATATATACTGTATATAGATTATTTACCGTATTTATCCGTTAATCACATTTTGAAGTTGATTAGGAAACACAAGTCAAGGGAGACTGTTCTTTGGATTAACTTAATATAGGGCTATCGTGGCGCAGTTGCAGATTGGGGTTTGAGACTTGGGTGCTACTAGACAGAGTCAGCTCTTGTCCCTTGCCCAGCTCCTACTAACCTATCAGTTCAAAAGTATGGAAATGCAAGAAGATAAATAGGTATCACTTAGGTGGGAAGGCAATAGTGTTCCATTAACCTCAGCATATGGTCATGCAATCCTCATGACAACAGAAGTGTCTTGGGACAATGCTGGCTCTTTGGCTTAGAAACACGGATGAGCACCGCACCTTACAGTCAGTCGTTACTAGCAGAACAACCTGTGGGGACACCTTTACCTAATATAGAATCAGTTATGAAATCTAGACAAGTCAGTATGGGCTCTATGAATAATGTATTCATGGTATATTTCTCCAATTACTTGCAGAGAGCCTCTGACAACTAATGCATTATCAGTTACAATACAACCAAAAATAAAGCTTATTCCAACACAACTCCTCGCATGGTGATGCAGCAGGAGTTGCATCATCCATCATGCAAAAGTGGCACCCACTCTGTCTTGCGGATACTTATGGCCTCCTGTTTCCTTGCTTGTAGTACAGCCCAAGCCAGCCCACAGGGTCTCCTTGGATCATACATACATACATACATACATACATGTTAACAACTAACTGATACTGATTGAGACTTGACATCTGCAAAGGTTCTGTTTCTGGAACGGGACCTTCCATTGATAATTGATTTTTGCATTAAACAAAGCAATTAAAAGAACAACAGTCCCTTTAGGCAGCCATTTCAAAAATATCCTGCTTACCATAGTAACTCTGCATATAGGTTATTAATCAATCAATCTCCCTTTCTAAGACTTAGAACATCTTGGTTTCTGCTGAATGGCAGTCCACTCCCTTCCCCATAAAGCATCAAAGAACACACAGCAAATAAAAAGTGAAAATCACTTCATTTTTTGCTACTCCATGGAGAAGTAAACTGCAAACTTTCTCAGCTGTCTGTTTATCCTGTGGTCTAGGTAATTTATGAACAAGTTAAAAAGAATCACTCCCAAAATAGATCCTTGAGGGGAACCCCACAACCCCCCACCCCTGCCGTGAAAAATTGTTCATTCCTACTCTCTGCGCCCTGTTCTTTAAAGTGTTATCAGCGCATGACCCAAATTTCTGTAAAAGTACATGTTCCAAATCTGTACATCTCCCAAAAACAAAAGAGAAACTGTCATGGCAGCTACTTATCTGACCCAGAGTTTGTTTTTTCCCCCCACTGGAATAATAATCTGAATTTAAATAGCTCAGTGTGTGTGTGCATTGTGTATAACTCAGAAATAGAATCATAGAATCCTAGAGTTGGAAGGGACCTAGTAGGTCATCTAGTCCAACCCCCTGCCTGCAGCAGGAATTTCCCCTAGAGCATCTCCAACAGGTGCTCATCGAGCCTCTGCTTGAAGATCCCCAGTGAGGGAGAGTCCACCCTCCCTTGGCAATCTGTTCCACTGCCGAACCACCCTCACCGTCAGTTCCGGATTTCCAGCCGGAATCTCCTTTCTTGCAGTTTGTACCCATTGGTTCTAGTTCTGCTTTCAGAAGCAGCTATGAACAAATTGGCCCCTTCCTCCCTATGACAGCCCTTCAGGTATCTGAAGAGGGCAATCATGTCTCCTCTCAGCCTCCTCTTCTCCAGGCTGAATATCCCAAGTTCCCCCAACCTTTCCTCATAGGGCTTCCCTTCCATCCCACTGATCATTCTTGTCGCTCTCCTCTGGACTTGCTCCAGTTTGGCTGCATCTTTCTTAAAGTGAGGTGCCCAGAACTGAACACAGTACTCAAGGTGAGGTCTGACCAATGCAGAATAAAGAGGAACTAGAACTTCTCGCGACTTGGAAGCTACAGTCCTCTTAATGCAACCTAAAATGGCATTTGCCTTCTTTGCAGACACATCACACTGCTGACTCATGTTCAGCTTGTGATCCATGGCGACTCCAAGATCCCGCTCACATGTTGTGCTGCCAAGCCAAGTATCCCCCATTTTATACCTATGTTTTTGGTTTTTATTGCCTAAGTGCAGAATCTTGCACTTCTCCCTGTTGAAATTCATTCTGTTTGTTACAGCCCAGGATTCCAGTTTATCCAGATCTTCCTGGAGGTTTCTCCTGTCTTCTGATGTGTTTGCTACTCCTCCCAGTTTGGTGTCATCTGCAAATTTGATCAGGCTCCCCTGTATCCCTTCCTCCAAGTCATTGATGAAAATGTTAAAGAGAACCGGTCCCAAGACAGAGCCTTGGGGTACCCCACTAGAAACTGACCTCCAGGTTGACACAGAACCATTTACTAAAACCCTTTGAGTGCGGCCATCGAGCCAGTTGCAGATCCACCTAACAATTGCCCTGTCCAGCCCATATTTTTCCAACTTCCTAATTAAAATGTCATGTGGGACTTTGTCAAATGCTTTGCTGAAGTCAAGATAAATGACATCCACAGCATTGCCACTGTCCAGTAAGCTCGTAACCTGATCAAAAAAGGAGATCAGATTTGTCTGGCAAGATTTATTCTTGGTAAATCCATGCTGGGTTGTTTTGATCACCGAGTACTTGTCTAGATGTGCACAAATTGTGTGTTTTATGATTTGCTCTAATATCTTGCCCAGGATTGAAGTCAAACTGACTGGTCTATAATTTCCCGGGTCTTCTTTTTTCCCCTTCTTAAAAATTGGGACTACATTTGCCCTCTTCCAGTCCAGTGGCACTTCTCCACTCCTCAGGGATTTCTCAAAGATGATCGACAGAGGCTCTGCAAGGACATCTGCCAGTTCCTTAAGAACTCGAGGATGCAGCTCATCCAGTCCAAATGACTTGAATTCATTTAGGCCAGTTAAGTGGTTTCGAACCAGTTCTCTGTCAATCTTAATCTGCTGTTCTGCACCATCCATGTTTTCATTACCTCTTAGGGGATGTAAACACATCCCCGAATCAGTCAATGATCCCGCGCCCCCATTTGCACAGCCCTCCTTCCGTGAATAGACGGATGCAAAGTAGGAGTTGAGCAGCTCCGCCTTCTGCTGGTTTCCAGACACCTGTTGTCCATCCTTGTCCAAGAGCAGCCCCACCCCCTCGTCTCTCCTCCTGTTCCTCTGGGCATATCTAAAGAAGCTCTTTTTGTTATCTTTGACTCCCCTGGCCAGCCTCAACTCATACTGAGCTTTAGCATCCCTGACCCCCTCCCTACAGGACCGGGCTACCTGCCTGTACTCCTCTCTGGTGATCTTTCCAGTCTTCCACTCCCTATACTTCTCTTTCTTTAACTTCAGCTGATCCCCAAGTTGCCTGTGGAGCCAACCTGGTTTTTTCAGCATTTTCCCCCCTTTCTTTTTTATTGGAATTGTTTCTGACTGTGCTTGTAGAAGCTGCCTCTTAAGGAGCTCCCACCCATCTTGGGCCCCTTTCCCCATTAGATCATCAACCCATGGGATCCCACCTATGACTCCTCTAAGCCTGTTGAAATCAGCTTTCCTGAAATCCAACATGTAAGTTTCACTCTGCATTCTTTTTATTTCCCACATTATTCTAAATTCCAGCAGCTCATGATCGCTTTCCCCTAAAGTTCCCACTATGTTGACCTGATCAACCAGTTCTTCACGATTTGTTAAGATCAGGTCAAGGATGGCCCCTCCCCTTGTCGTTTCCTCCACTTTTCTGGAACATGAAGTTATCTTCCAGGCCCATCAGGAATCTACTGGAGCTTCCATGTTTGGCTGAGTTTGTCTCCCAGCAAATGTCTGGGTAGTTAAAGTCCCCCATTACTACTACCTATTTTCCTTGGAAATAGGTATCTTTCCAACTCTACACAGCTCAGCAAATTGTATATATTTTTTTGTCAACAGAAGTCAATCCAATAAGACACAAGAATCTTATTTTTCTGCTCTGTATTTTGCTTTTGTACTGTCTCTGTTAGAAACAAGTTAAAAGAGTGCACCAGCTCTGATCCATTTGCTTCGACAGTAAAAACTTAACTTCATCTAAAAGAAAGTCTTTAAGAACCAGCCACACATCCTATGTGAAATATACTTGGATGTTGGTAATTTATCATACTGAATACATCTAGAGAAAATGTAGGAAACCACAAGGAAAGTCAGCCAAGCCCCATTCTTGTGCCTGGTCCTCCTGATAAAGGATTTTTAAAATATGAGTTATTTTTTTCTCATGATTTTTCAAAAAAAAATTGCAGTGTAGCCTTTTAACTATTTAATGTCATCTGGAGCAATCAGGTCCAAATGTATGTAATTTTTGGTAGCAATTGAATAGAAAAAGCATAGAAAAAAATTTCTTGTTTGGGCTAGTTCCAATAGTTCATGTTATGTAGATATACAAGTGGACTTTCTTTCAGTGTTGTGTACAGTCTGTGTGCAACTCATGTATCTTTGGGAATAACTGTATTATGTATTCTTGGGAATATCGGAACAAAAATATTGTATTTATGTTTGCACATCAGATTCTCCAAGTGTGCAGCTTGTACAGTACAATCCTGTACATGTTTACATGGAAACAAATCCTATTGTGTTCAAAGGTTGTCAGTGTACACTATATTGCAAGCTTTAGTGAATTCATGACAGTCCAAATTCAGTCTGGAGGAAGACTGATTTGCAGCTCACAGCTCAATCCTATTGATTTCCCTCTTCCACTGATGCAGCAGAATCAAAAGAGTGACTGCTGCATCCTATGATGGCAGACAGTTGCAGTTATGACACCTGGTCAATGGCATAGCTCGGGGGTGCAGGAGGTGCAGTTGCACCAGACTACAAGCTTTAGATGGGCAAAAAGATGAGCTTGACACTATCTATCTATCTATCTATCTATCTATCTATCTATCTATCTATCTATCTATCTATCTATCTATCTATCTATCTATCTATCTATCTACAGTATTTATAAACTGCTTTTCAACTAAAAAGTTCACAAAGCGGTTTACAAAGATAATGGAAAAATAATAATAGCTAATTAAAAGCTAATGGGTCCCTGTCCCAAAGGGGCTCACAATCTAAAATGCAAAAAACAACACCAGCAGAAGCCACTTGAACAGGCATTGCTGGGGTATGTAGGGCCAGTTACTCTCCCCCTGCTAAATAAAAGAGGACACTAGTGGTTATGTTGTGAAAAATGGGGTATGTATAAAAGGATAATACATCATGTTGAACTGTATATCATCAGGAAGGTAATTTAATGCAAAATGCAATGAAACAAACTGCTTTGGAATATGTATATACTATCAAACGTTATGACCAATTAACCAGAAAATGAAAACACAAAAGCCTATGGAACAAAATGGGGATTTTCTTAACTCAAACTTTCCCGTGATACTGACTGCTCTGAGAGCCAATGAGATGTAATTCTGATACTGTATGGAACTAAAAAGGTGTTAATATGAAGCAGCTCTCATTTCATATACACACATCATAATACAGTTACCCCTGCTAACTGGGTATACAAGCATTTCTAAGTGGTGCTCCTTTTATGTTTATCAGGGAAAGAATAACCATTCCTCTTTCCCCCAGCACAGTTTCCCTAATCAATAAGGGACACATTTTTTACTTACAGCATATCACAGAAGTGAGTACACCCCTCACATTTTTGTAAATATTTTATTATATCTTTTCATGTGACAACACTGAAGAAATGACACTTTGCTACAATGTAAGGCAGTGAGCATACAACTTGGTTAACTGTGTAAATTTGCTATCCTCTCAAAATAACACACAGCCATTAATGAGTACTCACTTTTGTTGCTAGCCTTGGCATCCTTCAGTCTCGAAAGACTCTGGTATCGTGCTCTGATTGGAGGTCCTGAAACAACATCTAGTGTGGCTAAAAAGGCCAATTTGAGAGTGATAATCCCTTCCACACGGAGGACAAATAAATTCTGTCCCCTGCCCAGACCCCAGGTTTCGCTGCTTTCGGGTCTGTCTCTTTGCTTCAGCCTGCCGAACAAGTGTCTCTTCCAGTTGGAGAAGGCCATGCTGGGTCTTTTGCCTCCACACTGAACAATCGGAGGTCAAGGTTTCCCAGCTGTTGATGTCCATTCCCAAGGCCTTTAGATCCCTCCTGCAGATGACTTTGTATCGCAGCTGTGGTCTCCCTCTAGGGCGCTTTCCCTGCACTAATTCTCCATATAGGACATCTTTAGGAATCCAGCCATCAGCCATTCTCACGACATGCCCAAGCCAGCATAGACGCCGCTGTTTCAGAAGTGTGAACATGCTAGAGATTCCAGCACATTCCAAGACTGTGTCGTTTGAAACTTTGTCACGCCAGGTGATGCCAAGAATACGTCGGAGACAGCGCATATAGAAGGTGTTCAGCTTTCTCTCCTGCCATGCATAAAGGGCCCAAGACTCGCTGCAGTACAAGAGTGTGCTCAGGACGCAAGCTCTATAGACCGGGATCTTTGTATGTTCCATCAGCTTCTTATTAAGCCATACTCTCTTTGTAAGCCTGGAGAACGTAGTAGCCACTTTACCAATGCGTTTATTCAGCTCAGAGTCTAAGGAGAGAGTGTCAGAGATAGTTGAGCCAAGGTACACAAAGTCATGGACAACCTCCAGTTCATGTTCAGAGATTGTGATACAGGGAGGTGGATCCACACCCTGACCCATGACTTGTGTTTTCTTCAAGCTGATCGTTAGTCCAAAGTCTTGGCAGTCTCTGCTAAAACGGTCCATGAGTTGTTGAAGGTCTTCAGCAGAGTAAGCAGTAACAGCAGCGTCATCGGTGAAGAGGAACTCCCGCAAGCATTTCAGCTGGACTGTGGACTTTGCTCTCAGTCTGGAAGGATTGTAGAGTTTTCCGTCTGATCTGGTCCGGAGATAGATTCCCTCTGTTGCATTTCCAAAAGCATGCTTCAGCATGACTGCAAAAAAGATCCCAAATAAAGTTGGTGCGAGGACGCAGCCCTGCTTCACTCCACTTCAGATGTGAAAGGAGTCTGATGTTAAGCCATTAAAAACTACAGTGCCCTTCATGTCCTCGTGAAAGGACCTGATGATGTTGAGGAGCTGAGGTGGGCATCCAATCTTGGGAAGGATTTTAAAAAGGCCATCCCTACTATTAATGGCTGTGTGTTGAGTTAGAGTGGTTTATAAGGCTTGTCCAAGGGCCGGATAGAGGAGTCATGCCACATCTGGGATGGGGTTTGGTGACCCCTGAGCTACACCACTTCATCTGGTCACCTGGCACATCCTACCTTATTGCCACCTATACCCTACCCAATTTCATCCCCAGCCTTTCCTCCCACCACCCCTCCCTATATCTTCTGTTGACGTACCTTTGTTGGCAACTGGCAGGTTAAGGCTACAATCCAGAGTAACCTTTTACACTGACGTAGTTATGGTGCCACCTATGGGAAATGTATAAAGCAATCCAGAGTAAGTGCCTCTTACGTCTTCCTGTAGTTACTCAAGATTGTAGGGTAAGTGATGGAATGGGTGGGAAGGCGCAGACCGTCCCACTGATGCTGTCAGCAGTGTGCTGAATGACACATTGATAGCGCGTTTACCGACTACTTTATGGCAGTTAGTGCCAGTGGAGTGTTAGATGTGAGAATGAATGGTAGGTATGAGATTGGGCTTTCTCTTAGCTGTTCACAGTGTACTTTGTGACTTCCAAAATTGTCAAAAATATCTATTAATAAAAGCAATGGGAAATATACTAAGAGATCATGTGCCTAATACAATGTACAAAGCATAAACCTATACATATAAAAGAGAAAAGTCACTGACTCACTCACTCACTGACCAACGCCCTGCCAAAACCGCTGGGCCTAGAAGCATGAAATTTGGGGTGGGTGTTCCTTCCAAGACGGAGGGGTGCACTAAGAATCGGTTTTTGGAAATTCCAACTGGAAGGGGGTGAAATGGGGTGCAACGCATTTTCCTCCCTATACTTTGCATTGAAGAATTGATGACTTGATGCTCTGCCACAACCGTTGGACCTAGAAGTGAGAAATTTGGGGAGGGTGTTCCTTATGTCACATGAACACCTACCAAGAATGAATGTGGAGAAATTTAAACCTTAACAAGCTGAAAAAGGATGCAAAGTGTTTTTGTCCTATACTTAACATGGAAGACTGACCAACATCCAGCCAATTTGGTGCTTGTTGCCTGGTGCACTGGGGGGTTGTTGTTCAGAGGGAGGGGTTGTACTGGGGAGAATGCTGCGCATGGGAGGTAGTGCATGGGAAGATGCACATGGGGAGATGATGCGCATGGGGGATGTTGCGCATGGGGGGTTGAGGCGCATATGGAGTTGATGTGCATGGGGGAGTTGTGCATGGGGGTTGGTGCACATGGGGAATGATGCGCATGGGGGATGATGTGCATGGACTGTTGATGCACATAGGAGGTTTATGCTCATGGGGGTTTGATGCGCATGAAGGGTATGAGGTGCATAGGGAGATGTTGTGCATGGGGGTTTGATGTGCATGAGGGGTATGAGGCACACAGGGGGATGTTGTGCATGGGGGTATGTTGCGCATGGGGGTTTGATGCGCATGGTGGTTTGATGCACATGGGGATGTTGCTCATGGGTGGTTGATGCACATGGGGAGATGATGCGCATCAGGGGAATGATGCGCATGCGGGGATGTTGCACATTTGGGGATGTTGAGCATGGGGGAATATTGCACATGGTGGGTTGATGAGGAATAGGGGGTTGATGTGTGTGGGGGATTGATACGCAGTGGTGGGATGGCGAACAGGGGAAATTTTACTCTCGCAACACAGGTATGCTTTTCACTAGTACTGTAATATTTTAGAGGATATAATGTGAACTCCACCCTTTGGTCACACAAGCATATGATCGCTGCCAAATAAGCACCTTGAATCAACAACAGAACAATTTCAACTTTGTCAACAAGGCATTAATTCCACACCTGCTTCTCTGAAATGAATGTGTCAGAAACTAAACAAACCAGCACCTGTTTTAGTAAGGATTGGCTCTGGCATGTATTGAGTAGAATGATATTTCAAGATCAAACAATGCTATAGAATCAAGAGTAAAAAAAAGCCACTGTAATAGTTGGAACCATGTGCTAAATTTTAAACTGGCCAATTACCTTGTCACATTATTTTTCACAGTAGATCCTGGTTCTTCCTGTTGAGTCATTATAAAGGTTGATCTGGCAAACTGCACTTAGGAGGTTTCAACCACTATTTCAGTCACTGGGAGTCAAGGGAAACATCCAGCTGCAGCTACAGTCATTCATCAATTGTATTAAGTGCATTCAGGAAAAAGCAGATTGAATACTATTTACTGGAACACTACTTACTGTTTGGAACGACAATATTAGCCTTTGTCCCCCACATATGATCAAACCCCTCTCTGTGTTACTAGAAATTACTGATACACAGGCGGCATCCATGTGCTAGAGCAGCATATTCCAAACTGGATTAGGACCCAGTATTACGCCATAAGCTGCTTTTGATAGATTGTGAAATTTTTGAAAACACTGAAAAACAAAACAAAAAAATCCAAGCACTCTTGTTTGGCTTGCAGAAAAAATATATATTAGCTGGAATGCCAGCCTGTGCTAGAAGGTAATCTTCAGATTCTCAAATTAAAAAATCACATTTTCTGTTTTTCCCTTGTAATTGGCACACTGTAGTATAGATCAAACATGAACCTAGTTTCAGCATTTTGGTAGGGCCCATAAGTTTCTAACTGCATACCTTGCCCTCCAGTTCAACTTTCGGGGTACAACAAAATGATTGTAAAGTAAATTATTGCAGGAATAGTTCTTTTGATCTTATGACATTTGGTCACCCTGGATTAGCTGGGCTTTCTAGAGGAACTCTGGAGAACAAAAGGAAGATTTGGGGGTCCAGGAAAAGGAGAACATGGGAGGCAGTAATAGGAAGGAGATAAATATCATAGTCCACACTGAGGCAGGTGGGAATATTCCAGGAAAGTCCCTGCAAATATCCTTTACCTGGCTTGAATGAGCAGCAGCCATTTTGGTTACTCCGCAAGATCTGCTTTGATCCCAGTTCAAAGGAGAAAGAGGCATGAGTTTTAAACCGTGTAAACCTGTTTTGTGTACTTGTTTGAATTCCTTTCCATTATTTGAGTGGACAACTGCAGAAGGGAGTGAGCAGATCCTCAGGTCTGCAAAGGACCTTAACCAGGCCCCTGTGGCTGTCCGTGCAACACAGGTGCAAAAGAAGAGTTCAACAGGCCCTTCTTTTTTGGCTTCTCCAAATGCAGCCTGTACAACAACCCATTTTTCCTTTCTACCTGCTACTTCCATCCCTAACTGGGTCTTTGCACACCTGCTTCCAGGCTTTTCTTTTCCAACTGGGTTCAGGGCTTTTGATCCTCTCCTTTTGCCCACTTTCTGGCAAGGTCTCCAACCTCTTACTGATTCAGTCCCAGATCTGGGCAGGAACTCTTGGGATTTTGCAATCCTACTAGCAGACCCATTGCATTCTATTTACAAATAGATAGTAGATACCATAAGACAATCAAAGAGTGGTTTGCTTGATTCTCAGGAGTTAACTTTGGCTCCAGCTTGCAGCCTCATTCCTCTGGATTGAGGTCTCCAAAGATTTGTGTGTTGTCCTCTTGCTCTTCCCTGGCTTCTCCTTGGTCATCAAGTGATCCAGGTAAGGTAAGGAGATAACTTACACTTGATTGTCTAGAGAGATTCCTAATTTTGAATGAAGAGACAAAAGAACATTTGAGAATCATAAGTGGTCTAACAAATTCATGGACAATTTCACTCAAGGAATCCATGTGGCTTAGGATTGCATGAGATTCATGCAGTCTCAAAAGACATAGTGATGGGCTAGATTTGGAGTTAACAGATAAAATCTTAATTGAAACAGCATAGACATCCTTATTCTTTGGAGAACCAGAGGGGAGGAGAAGTTAAGGAGAGTGGAGTTAAGGAGAGGGGAGGTGAGAGTAAGTGGGTTCTGCTATTTCAGAAGGAACATCCGCCTCCCTTAATTTCACGCTTACGTGCATGGGTATATAGGTACAGTGCTTGGGGCACAATTTTTCAGGGATTCCCAAAGGCAAGTATGGGGATCAAAACAAACTGCACGCTTACAGTGAAATTTATGAAAATGGAGTGTAAGTGGGTTCTGCCATCAAAGAAGAAACATCCGCCACAATAAATTTCACGCTTACGTGCATGGGTATATAGGTGCAGTGCTTGGGGCACAATGTTGATTTGTCAGGGATTCCCATAAGAAAGTATGGGGATCAAAACAGGCTACACACTTAGGATAAAATTTTTGGAAAGTGGAGTGTAAGTGGGTTCTGCCATCACAGAAGGAACACCCGCTTCCCTCAACTTCATGCTTACGTGCATGGGTATATAGGTGCAGTGGTTGGGGCAGGAGGTTGATATGTCAGGGATTCCCAAAGGAAAGTACGCGAATCAAAAAAAGCTGCATGCTTAGGGTGAAATTTGTGAAAACTGAGTGGTTGTGGGTGCTGCCATCAGAGAAGGAACATACGCCTTCGCAAATTTCACGCTTACGTGCATGGGTATATAGGTGCAGTGGTTGGGACAGGGGGTTGATTTGTCAGGGATTCCTGAAGGCAAGTACGGAGATCAAAACAAGCTGCATGCTTAGGGTGAAATTTTTGGAAAATGGAGTGTAAGTGGGTTCTGCCATCACAGAAGGAACATCCGCCTTCCCAAATTTCACGCTTACGTGCATGGGTATATAGGTGCAGTGGTTGGGGCAGGGCGTTGATTTGTGAGGGATTCCCAAAAGCAAGTATGGGGATCAAAACAGGCTGCACGCTAAAGGTGAAATTTTGGAAAATGGAGTGTAAGTGGGTTCTGCCATCAGAGAAGGAACATCCACCTTCCCAAATTTCACGCTTACGTGCATGGGTATATAGGTGCAGTGGTTGGGACAGGGGGTTGATTTGTCAGGGATTCCCAAAGGAAAGTATGGGGATCAAAACAAGCTTCAAACTTAGGGTGAAATTTGTGAAAAGGGAGTGATAGTGAGTGCTGTCATCAGAGAAGGAACATCTGCCTCCCCAAATTTCATGTTTATAAGCATGGGTATACAGGTGAAGGGGTTAGGGGAACGCATTGATCAGTCCTGGATTCCCAAAGGCAAGTAGAGGGAGGAAAACGCTTTGCGCCCCTTTCCACCCCTTCCTGTTGGAATTTCCGAAAACCAGTTCTCAGTGGGTGCCTCCATCATGGTGCAAGGAACACCCTCCTCAAACTTCATGCTTCTAGCACGCAGAGACACTGCCATATACTAGCAGAATAAAGCCTTGGTTTAAATCTATTTTTGAACCGTATTTGTGGGGTACCTGGGCAGGATGAGGCACCAGAGGACCCTACTCAACACTGGCCACTGGGTGCCAATGGGCCCCAGTGGACAGCAGCAAGTACCAGGATCCTGACCAGGCATCGCCGGTTAGTAGCGGGCACCGGCAGATAGTGGGCACTGGGCATGGCTACTTGACACCACAAGGCCATCTAGGTACCATCAGGTACCACAGACCAGTGGGCAGTAGGTGAAACATGCACCAGGCGCCATATATCATACCAGGCAGCCACAGAGATGGTCAGTGAAGAAATTCTTCCTCCACCAGTTCTTTCATGGCAGCCTTTAAGGTCAGGGTGGGTTTCAAGAAGAGGCACCAATGAACCTACTATGAAGAAAACATCACATGCCGTTGTCCGTTTACTTGAAACTATACTACTTGAAACATCACATGCCGTGATCCGTTTGTCATTTCTTTCCTCCGTTCCTTCGTTCCTCTGCAGAAAAGAAGGGTTTCTAAGGTTTCTAAGGGTTTCAAAACAGGCAGTATGCAAATGAGCACAGGGCATTCTGGGTAAGAAAACCTGGTTCCACCTGCAAGCTGAGGCAGGAGCCCCATGCAAAAGAATGCAGGAAGAGGGTCCTGGAAACATTTCAGCCTTGCAAATACAACCCTGCCTTTCAACCATCCCCCCAGAGGCATGGGTACGCTTGCCGGCCAGTTTCAAATTTAGGAGTTGGCTTTGATCAGTCTTCAGTGCTAAGCATAGGGACGAAAAGAGGCCGCACCTGAGAGTGAAATTCACCCGACTGGGAGTGAAGTTTCTGAAACTGGAGGGTTTGTGGATGTTCCCATCAAAGAGGTAACATCCGCCTCCCCAAATTTCACGCTTGTAGGTGCAGGGTTTGGGGCAGGGCGTTGATCAGTCAGGGATTCCCCAAAGCAAGTATGGGGTTCAAAACAATCTGCACGCTTAGGGTGAAGTTTCTGAAACTGGAGTGGTTGTGGATGCTGCCATCACAGAAGGAACGTCCGCCTCCCTAAATTTCATGCTTCTAGTTGCAGGCGTTGGGGCAGGGCGTTGATTTGTGAGGGATTCCCAAAAGCAAGTATGGGGATCGAAACAGGCTGCACGCTAAAGGTGAAATTTTGGAAAATGGAGTGTAAGTGGGTTCTGCCATCACAGAAGGAACATCTGCCTTCCCAAATTTCACGCTTACGTGCATGGGTATATAGGTGCAGTGGTTGGGACAGGGGGTTGATTTGTCAGGGATTCCTGAAGGCAAGTACGGAGATCAAAACAAGCTGCATGCTTAGGGTGAAATTTGTGAAAGTGGAGTGGTTGTGGGTGCTGCCATCAGAGAAGGAACATCCGCCTTCGCAAGTTTCACGCTTACGTGCATGGGTATATAGGTGCAGTGGTTGGGACAGGGGGTTGATTTGTCAGGGATTCCTGAAGGCAAGTACGGGGATCAAAACAAGCTGCACGCTTAGGGTGAAATTTGTGACAATGGAGTGGTTGTGGGTGCTGCCATCAGAGAAGGAACATCCGCCTTCGCAAGTTTCACGCCTACGTGCATGGGTATATAGGTGCAGTGGTTGGGACAGGGGGTTGATTTGTCAGGGATTCCTGAAGGCAAGTACGGGGATCAAAACAAGCTGCATGCTTAGGGTGAAATTTGTGACAATGGAGTGGTTGTGGGTGCTGCCATCAGAGAAGTAACATCCGCCTTCGCAAGTTTCACGCTTACGTGCATGGGTATATAGGTGCAGTGGTTGGGACAGGGGGTTGATTTGTCAGGGATTCCCGAAGGCAAGTACGGGGATCAAAACAAGATGCATGCTTAGGGTGAAATTTGTGACAATGGAGTGGTTGTGGGTGCTGCCATCAGAGAAGTAACATCCGCCTTCGCAAGTTTCACGCTTACGTGCATGGGTATATAGGTGCAGTGGTTGGGACAGGGGGTTGTTTTGTCAGGGATTCCTGAAGGCAAGTACGGAGATCAAAACAAGCTGCATGCTTAGGGTGAAATTTGTGAAAGTGGAGTGGTTGTGGGTGCTGCCATCAGAGAAGGAACATCTGCCTTCGCAAGTTTCACGCTTACGTGCATGGGTATATAGGTGCAGTGGTTGGGACAGGGGGTTGATTTGTCAGGGATTCCTGAAGGCAAGTACGGGGATCAAAAAAAGCTGCATGCTTAGGGTGAAATTTGTGAAAATGGAGTGGTTGTGGGTGCTGCCATCAGTGAAGGAACATCCGCCTTTGCAAATTTCAGGCTCACGTGCATGGGTATATAGGTGCAGTGGTTGGGACAGGGGGTTGATTTGTCAGGGATTCCTGAAGGCAAGTACGGAGATCAAAACAAGCTGCATGCTTAGGGTGAAATTTGTGAAAGTGGAGTGGTTGTGGGTGCTGCCATCAGAGAAGGAACATCCACCTTCCCAAATTTCACGCTTACGTGCATGGGTATATAGGTGCAGTGGTTGGGACAGGGGGTTGATTTGTCAGGGATTCCTGAAGGCAAGTACGGAGATCAAAACAAGCTGCATGCTTAGGGTGAAATTTGTGAAAGTGGAGTGGTTGTAGGTGCTGCCATCAGAGAAGGAACATCCGCCTTCGCAAGTTTCACGCTTACGTGCATGGGTATATAGGTGCAGTGGTTGGGACAGGGGGTTGATTTGTGAGGGATTCCAGAAGTCAAGTATGGGGATCAAAACAAGCTTCAAACTTAGGGTGAAATTTGTGAAAAGGGAGTGATAGTGGGTGCTGTCATCAGAGAAGGAACATCTGCCTCCCCAAATTTCATGTTTATAAGCATGGGTATACAGGTGAAGGGGTTAGGGGAACGCGTTGATCAGTCCTGGATTCCCAAAGGCAAGTAAAGGGAGGAAAACGGTTTGCGCCCCTTTCCACCCCTTCCTGTTGGAATTTCCGAAAACCAGTTCTCAGTGGGTGCCTCCATCATGGTGCAAGGAACACCCTCCTCAAACTTCATGCTTCTAGCACGCAGAGACACTGCCATATACTAGCAGAATAAAGCCTTGGTTTAAATCTATTTTTGAACCGTATTTGTGGGGTACCTGGGCAGGATGAGGCACCAGAGGACCCTACTCAACACTGGCCACTGGGTGCCAATGGGCCCCAGTGGACAGCAGCAAGTACCAGGATCCTGACCAGGCATCGCCGGTTAGTAGCGGGCACCGGCAGATAGTGGGCACTGGGCATGGCTACTTGACACCACAAGGCCATCTAGGTACCATCAGGTACCACAGACCAGTGGGCAGTAGGTGAAACATGCACCAGGCGCCATATATCAGACCAGGCAGCCACAGAGATGGTCAGTGAAGAAATTCTTCCTCCTCCAGTTCTTTCTTGGCAGCCTTTAAGGTCAGGGTGGGTTTCAAGAAGAGGCACCAAAGAACCTACTATGAAGAAAACATCACATGCCGTTATCCGTTTACTTGAAACTATACTACTTGAAACATCACATGCCGTGATCCGTTTGTCATTTCTTTCCTCCGTTCCTTCGTTCCTCTGCAGAAAAGAAGGGTTTCTAAGGTTTCTAAGGGTTTCAAAACAGGCAGTATGCAAATGAGCACAGGGCATTCTGGGTAAGAAAACCTGGTTCCACCTGCAAGCTGAGGCAGGAGCCCCATGCAAAAGAATGCAGGAAGAGGGTCCTGGAAACATTTCAGCCTTGCAAATACAACCCTGCCTTTCAACCATCCCCCCAGAGGCATGGGTACGCTTGCCGGCCAGTTTCAAATTTAGGAGTTGGCTTTGATCAGTCTTCAGTGCTAAGCATAGGGACGAAAAGAGGCCGCACCTGAGAGTGAAATTCACCCGACTGGGAGTGAAGTTTCTGAAACTGGAGGGTTTGTGGATGTTCCCATCAAAGAGGTAACATCCGCCTCCCCAAATTTCACGCTTGTAGGTGCAGGGTTTGGGGCAGGGCGTTGATCAGTCAGGGTTTCCCCAAAGCAAGTATGGGGTTCAAAACAATCTGCACGCTTAGGGTGAAGTTTCTGAAACTGGAGTGGTTGTGGATGCTGCCATCACAGAAGGAACGTCCGCCTCCCTAAATTTCATACTTCTAGTTGCAGGCGTTGGGGCACGGCGTTGATTTGTGAGGGATTCCCAAAAGCAAGTATGGGGATCAAAACAGGCTGCACGCTAAAGGTGAAATTTTGGAAAATGGAGTGTAAGTGGGTTCTGCCATCACAGAAGGAACATCTGCCTTCCCAAATTTCACGCTTACATGCATGGGTATATAGGTGCAGTGCTTGGGGCAGGATGTTGATTTGTCAGGGATTCCCAAAGTCAAGTATGGGAATCCAAACAAGCTGCATGCTTAGGGTGAAATTTGTGAAAATGGAGTAGTTGTGGGTGCTGCCATCAGTGAAGGAACATCCGCCTTCCCAAATTTCACGCTTACGTGCATGGGTATATATGTGCAGTGGTTGGGACAGTGGGTTGATTTGTCAGGGATTCCCAAAGGAAAGTATGGGGATCAAAACAAGCTGCATGCTTAGGGTGAAATTTGTGAAAATGGAGTGGTTGTGGGTGCTGCCATCAGTGAAAGAACATCCGCCTGGTTGCCCTCCCCCCAAAAAACCTGTGCAAAATCTTGGGCCCTGTTTTTTCCCATAAAGCCTGATGTCATCCATATTCTCAATACACATATTCTCAATACACATTGGGAAGGTTCTTCAGCTATATCCTTTCTGGGCAACATTCAACTCAATAGGAAACCTTTTTCTGTCATCCCTAAATATGAAATTTCATTCTCAACCAGAATTGGAGGTGTTCATTTTTTTCCATGTTTGTTTCTTCTTTTATTATTTTTTCCTTCCCTCTAGTTGTAGATATTATGATTAGTTTGGCTCAAAGGAATCAAATACAAAATTGTAGACAGTTTTCAAGGTTGTGGTGGCTTTTGTGGGGCCTAATTCTGATCAGGCAGAAAAATTGTTTTGGGATTACTACACCTAGTTCCAATTCCTTCCATGTGTTTCTTACTGTACGTCTTTTCTTCCTGTACTTCTTTTCTTTCTTCAACAGCATCGTTTTTGAATCTGAGGGGAAGAAAGAGGAAGCAAATCCATTATTCAGGGCAAAGAGTCCACAATGTGGACAAGCGGTATAAATGCCTAGAATGCAGAAAGAGCTTCTGTTTCAGCAGCAGCTTTATATATCACCACAGAACCCACACAGGAGAGAAACCCTATACATGCCAGGAATGTGGAAAGAGCTTCATTCAAAGATATAATCTGAAAGTCCATGGTAGAACCCACACTGGAGAGAAGCCCTATAAGTGCCAGGAGTGTGGAAAGCACTTCATTCAAAGTTATAATCTGAAAGTCCATGGTATAACCCACACTGGAGAGAAGCCCTATAAGTGCCAGGAGTGTGGAAAGAACTTCATTCAAAGTTATAAACTGAACCTCCATGAAAGAACACACATAGGGGAGAAGACTTATAAGTGCGGGGAATGTGGAAAGAGCTTCTGTCACAGGTGCAGCCTTAGATGCCATCACAGAACCCATACAGGGGAGAAGCTCTATAAGTGTGTGATGTGGACTGGGATGCGTACCAGAGATTTAATATGGAACCCATGGGAGTACACATGGGAGAGAGGCTGTGGGTGTGGAACAGACCGGAATACCGCCCTTGATATTCAGACTTTCCCAGATGCAGTAGAGGTCTGGAGGATGGAAGACATGCTGGAACTCTGGAAGACTGGGGGCAGGGGTGGCCCAGCAAAGAGGGGCATAACTGTGGGTCCGTCTACCAGATGGTATGCCCCAGGAGGAGTTTCTTCATTGGTGGGGGTTTGGTGGGAAGAGATGGGGGAGGGGTCCAAGATATAAGAGACCGGGAAGGCGAGGAGCGGGAAGTCTTGTGGAGGGAGGAGCTTCCCTGGAAAGAGCCCAGGACGTATCGGGCGTACCGAGAGAACCCTACAAGCAAGACGTCGGAAATCCCCTTCCTAACTGAAGAAGTACAAGGGACAACCAGTGAAAGGGAAGCAGAGATAAAGACCGCTGAAGACGACATCTTCTGGTTTGACGCCCCCCCCTCCTGTGAAAAATCAGGAGAAAGAACCCAAGAGACCGGACGGTCTGAGACAGAGACGCAAGTCACCTAAAAGAGAAAAAAGGGGAGAGTGAGGAAAGAGACATTTAAGTTGTGGACCCTGTTATGAGAAAAGTTGAGAGGACTTACCTGTTTGGTGGTGGAGGGTATACTGTTGTTGTGGGTGAGCCTGTGAAGAAAAGATAGAGTTAAGTGTTGGTAACCAAGCGTGGAACAAAGTAAACGTATTTTTCTCCTGACTTACTGGTGTGGCTGTCATTGAAGACGTACACCCGGCGGGAGGATGATGATGATGGGATCCAGATCTCCATCATCCTAGATGACCAAGTCACCGTAAGTGGGGGAACTGGCAGAAAGAGTAGACGTACCCGTGACAAAGTGCCATGAGTGTGGCATGACCTTCAGTCAGAGTCAGGCCTGTATGTTCCATGAGAGATCCCACACAAGAGAGAAGTCTTAAAATATTAGAAGTGTGGAAGGACCTTCACACACAGTGTTCATTATCCCATCCAAAATATCCTTTCTCCCTTTTAATGTCCATTTTGATCAGTTAACACCTCCCTTTCCCAATAATCACCACAAAATTCAAAGGTACAGGACTCCCTTATTAGTTAAACTTAGCAGGATTTATTGTTAAACATTAAT
Organism: Cryptoblepharus egeriae; assembly: GCA_030015325.1. Classification (NCBI taxonomy): domain Eukaryota; kingdom Metazoa; phylum Chordata; class Lepidosauria; order Squamata; family Scincidae; genus Cryptoblepharus; species Cryptoblepharus egeriae. The sequence continues at coordinate 52,031,460 of JAREYC010000007.1, read as the reverse complement.
ACTTCCTCCTTATAATTAACTTCCTCTTGTCCAGATGCCTTCCCACCCCTAATCATACCACTTATCTCAAAACTGAAGTTCAAAGAATGAGTCCATAGCAACTCGAGAGTCTTTCCAGTCCAGTCAGCATGTAGCCTCAGCAAAGAGAACATAGCAAGCCTTAGCAATGATGCCTCAATGTTCCTTCTGGGGCTGCTTGTATCCCTGCAAGCTTCCATTAGTCAAAATTAGGTTCAGATGTGAGCCACACTCTACAGCAGTCCTGCAGAGTCCCATCAATCCATACAAGATTCAGCTGTCAGCCACACCTTCAGATATTAGGTGTCTATTAACTTCTATTAGTGTCTGTTAGGGCTGTGGGTGGCACAAGTGGCTAAGACACTGTGCCTATTAACCAGCAGGCCAGGGTTCGATTCCTGGGTCGGCCCCACAAGACAGGGTGAGCTCCTGTCCTTAGCTCAGCTTTGCGACGCCAGCTGGATCCAATCGTATTGGCTCTGCCTTTCCATTGGACTAATTCAGTGGCGTGGAGAGGGGGGATTTGCTGCTTGGGTAACAGCCTATCCTCCATAACAATCCAACCCAGGCTTTCGTGCTTCACATGCGGCGTATGCAGTGCTGAGCATGATACTCTAGTCTTTCAAGACTGACGGAGGCCTGCTTTTATTAGCTTCAGATATTAAACACCTTCTCTATTATCTGTTAACTATGCCCTCCTCAGAGCTGTCAAAACATGGGCATCACTCCCATATCACAGCTGCCTGTCTGCTCTCTTGACCTTCCTTTATAGTCATGAACCACCAACTCAGGAGAACAACATTACGCATTTCAGGAGTGTTTAAAAGTGTTTATGTGATCAGTGAGGCAACACAAGTTGGGTCCTCTCCAATAATTGATGTTTGGTAAATTCTTAATATTTTTGAAGTGTTTGAAATATAGATGAAGTTTCTTGTTCCTTGTTCTTCAGGTATTAAAAAGGGTCACAACTGCACTTAGTGTCCTTGCCCTTATTTCTTAGTGTCCATGGACTGAGTCTTAAGCATACATTCGTCCATTAGAAGTTCTGAAGTTCAAAGGAACCATTTGGGGGCCACTTGGATCCTCCCTAATCTTCGATTTGGGGCATGACTTTTTAATCCAGATTTCCAATTGAATGAGAGACATTTATTTTTCCTGAGCTTCTGCACATTTTATCAGCCCTGATCACTCTGATACAAAGAACTTTCAGTTTAACACAGATTTAAAAATGGATCCTTTCTGCTCCATTAATATCCTCACTTCCCTTCCAACTCTCTACTGATTCCCTCTGCTAAATTTTTCATTGTAATTTGTTTCACATATTATTCATATTTTACACTTCAGTTTCCCCCCAAGGTTTCCAATTGTTATCCAACTGAGAAAGATGCATTCCTCTGAGGTTATCTTTAGAAGCTTCTGCACATGTATTTCTCAGTTATTTTCCCATGTTCGGTTCCAGCACTGATCACCCTTACATAATCTCTTGTCAGAAATGATGTGGCCCTCCTGCCAATGGTTTGGACACCCCTGCATTAAACTAAGCAAATCCATTCTTTATATATTTCATTTACATTTGTTATTGCACAGCAAATTGGTGGTAATTGCTAAAGTTTGCACATCAGTAGACTCTGAACTTAAACACCACAATTACCTATAAATGAAAGCTCACAGAAGTACAAAGTACAATATGCAACTTGACAGGCAACTCCCTGTGAACTTTAGATGGAAATCTAAGACTCATCTTCTAGAATTGATTAGACAGTTTCACTCATGTTAATACTACTTTGCAGATTATCCCTACAATCCAGAGTGACTACGGGAAGATGTAAGAGGCACTTACTCTGGAGTGCTCTATGCATTTCCCATAGGTTTCCCAAAGGTGGCACCATAACTATGTCGGTGTAAAAGGTCCATAGTTACTCTGGATTGTAGCCTAAGATTATAGCAGACAGTCCTAGCACAGATAAATGGAGCTATTATATCAAACCTACCTGCTGATCCACCAAAAGCCACCACTATATCAAACTGGCAACACATCTGCAAGATTTCAAATGAATGTTTAACAAGCCTGTTATCTGAGAATCTACTGATGGTGAAGGCCATTCAATATGAAAATTGTATGTTCTGCCACTGAATTATGGTCTTTTTCTCCCCATAAAATTATGCAAAACCAACTGTGTAAACATTACTTATTGTTACAGGCATATAATAGTACTATTTCTCAAGCAAGGTTATTTTTAAAAACAAGCTAAATTTAAAAACCAGTGCCAACGATGTAGTTAAAGGGGGTTCTTTTGCCTCCATTTTGATCCCACCACCCAGAATGGCTGAGAAGGAGAGGGCACGGCACAGCACGTACAGGCAACTGCAAAATGTAGTGCTTTTCACCCCCCTCTAGCTATGCCACTAACAACAGTAATTTTTAATGTGCCAGGCAAAACAGCAAATTTGTGATTGCTACAGCAAACAGGCAGGTAGTAGCTAAAAGGTCTAGTTTTGTTAGGAATAGGGCTATAATGGGGGAAATTGCAACTTTTGAATAAATGTATTTATTGCAACCACTCTATGTTTAACAGCTTTTAAAGATGCATGTGGACCTCCTGACCAAAAGGTACAACATGGACAGATTCAATGATAGTTTATTTTCTTAAGATGATGGGAACAGTGGCACAGAGACAGATGAAGAAGGAACTAGCCGCCAAGGGTTAGCAAATTAAATTCACACAAGCGTTATACTAAAATGCTGTGCCTGTTAACCAGCAGGCCAGGGTTTGAGATCTGGGTCGGCCTCACAAGACAGGGTGAGCTCCTGTCCTTAGCCCAGCTCTGCGACGCCAGCTGGATCCAATCGTATTGGCTCTGCCTTTCCATTGGACTAATTCAGTGGCGTGGAGAGGGGGGATTTGCTGCTTGGGTAACAGCCTATCCTCCATAACAATCCAACCCAGGCTTTCGTGTTTCGCATGCAGTGTATGCAGTGCCGAGCACGATACCATAGTCTTTCAAGACTGACGGAGGCCTGCTTATATACTAAAAAACCTCTTCAAAAACACATCATGGTGCGGATAATCGAAACTCCTTCATCTCGGTAACTGACTTTGAGGGTATATGTTTGCACTTTAAGTTTACTCAACAAACTTGCTCAGCTAGTCTGTGCTGCAAGTTGCCATAGGAACAACTTGCCCTGGTAACTATTATCTCCTAGTACTTGAGTAACCTTTGAGCAGTAGAGCGATTCTTAAACATAGTAGACTACCTCACAACTGAGAAAACAGACTCACAAGTTCCAATCCACCAGTTGCACATGGCCATCTCTATTCATTTTAATTCAGGGGGAAAACCATGAATATATACAGTGGTACCTTGGTTTACAAGTATAATTTGTTCCAGAAACATGCTTGTAATCCAAGACGCTTGCATATCAAAGCAAATTTCCTATAAAAAATAATAGAAACTCAGACTTTGCTCCACAACCCAGAACTATTCATATAAAAATGATTACCATACTATAACAGTATTCAAAATAATAAAGAAAATACAAAATACAAAGAAAAATAAAACAAATTGACTTGTACGTGTTTCTCAGGTCTCTCAGGCTGCAATCTGCCCCCTTACACAGGAGTGAACCCCACTGATGATAATAGGGCTTACTTTAGAATAGACATGCCAAGCTAGTAGTTCTTTCAGCCTTCTTTCCATTGCTCCCTTTAAATAGGAGTGAGCCCCACTGAATGTAATAGGCTTACTTCAGAGTAGACATGCATAGGCTGGTCTCTAAGAGAGGCTGAGCAGGTGCTGGTGGAGTGCTGAAACTGGCCGTATCTTTTTAATTTCAGCATTTTTTGTAAGTGCTCATTTTATCTAATTATCTTTCAGTTTCATGAAACAATTACTATATTTCAAAATACCATATATACTCACATATAAGCCTAGTTTTTTTGGCCCAAAAAATGAGCCCCCAAACCCACCTCAGCTTATACGCGGGTCAGTAAAAAAAATTAAGAAAAATGGTGGGCGCGACCTCCAGCGCGCGCCCTCAAAGGCTCTGCAGCCCCTCCAGCCGCTCGTGCTGGCTCTCCAGGCTGTGGAAGAGGCACGCAGCAGCAAGACATGGAGCCCACTGCAGCCAAGCCCCTCCTCAGACTCAGATACTTCTTTGTGGGCCTTACTTCTGAGTAGACATGCCCAGGATTGGGCCCTGAAGCTACAAGGCCAGCCACACTTTCCTGCTGTTGCTGCATTTCCCACCCTCTGCTTATACTCGGGTCAATAAGTTTTCCCAGTATTTGTGGTAAAATTAGGTGCCTCAGCTTATACGCAGGTCAGCTTATACATGAGTATATATGGTAGTTCCTTCTACTTTATGAGAAGACTAAACAAATCCCTCTGATTTCCTTTAAAATATTTTTAAAAATATTTTAAAAATTTCCTTACCATGCTATTATTAAATTATTATTTAAAATATTTATTCAGGTTTATCCACTGAGTTGACTAACCACTGATATTAAGGTCCATTTTTAAATGCCTTGTAACAAGGAAGAAAACATCAAAATCCAATTTCCTAATCATTCCACTAGATTCCATTATTCACCCCATCTATTGGCTGAATATAGTATAGCATCTATATTCAACATGTTCTGGAGTGATAATGGAGGAAGAAACCTGTACGTGGTTCTTTAAAGCTACTTTCCCACTGATTCATCCATTGATTTTTTTAATCAGTCATCCCTGCTTCCCCCCACCCCTGTTGCTTTAAACTCATCTGTGCTTCTGTCTAACCTTCTCCTTCAGGCAGACTGCATTAATTAATTGATTGTTTTGCATCTATGAAGCCACATGATACATTTGGTTCTCCTACAAGAAGCAACGTGCAGCAACAGACTTCCCAAATTGTGCAATGATTTAATTAAGATCGAAAGACCTCTGTACATCCTTAGAAGCTTCTTGCTACTTTTCATATTCTGTTACAGTTTTGTTGCTGGATGTTGCAGGTACTGAGCCCTTCGGATCAGGGGTCAAACTTGTTTCATATTTGAGAGCCCAAGTTAGCATCCATAGTATATACTGAGGGCTGGAAGTGACATCATATGATACTGCAGAAAGTGAAATTATGAAGCAGGTAATGACCAGAAATAAGCTCTTTTTCTCATCTAGAAACTCAGTAGCTGCAAATAACAGAAGAGAAAACCCATTGGTGTCATAGAAAACCCATGACCCAAGCCCAAAATTCTTGCAACATGTATGATGGAAAAATCTCAGTTAATGGGCTATTACAGTGAGCCTTACCCCCAAATCCAGAGTAACTGTGGGAGTACATACATGCACTTTATGTGCACCTGTAGTTACTGCACTACTTAGTGAAAACCTATGGGAAATTCATATTGGAATACAGAGAGTTGTTCTTATACCGGTGCAAGAACTCCCCATAGTTACTCTGGATTTTGCCCATATACAGGTTCAACCTTGTTATACATGGATTTTTTATATATGGATTTGACTCAACACAAATGGCCATTGCAAATCACAATTTTAAAAACTGCTTTTCTACTGTTGTAGAGGCAGTTATGCAAGCAGTCATTCCATTTTTCAGTCCCAGAATCAAACCCCTGCAGATATTGACGCACTACCCTATTCAGTTAGGTGCAATAAGGAGCAAGAAACCTGGAGGTGGGTCTTTAAACCTATTTTTCCATAGTTTTCTTTATACACTGATTTTTTTTTATCCACGAGAAGTTCCAGAATGGAACCCTGGTGGATTACAAGGGACATCTGTACACAACACAATCTTTTTCCTGATGTTGACCTATGATAACATGTTCTGATAGAAATGCAGAAATTAGCTTGTAATGAAGAGACAATCTGGGGAAAAATTGCTGCTGTACATGGAGTGCAATTGATGATCTATAGACTAATAACTGCCAGCTGGTACTGGAAGTAGCTACTCATGATTCCAGGTAGTATTATTTTTGGAATGGTACAACAATTTTAGCTAAACAGACGGCAAGGACAAATTAAACACACCACAGTTCAAGGTTTCCACTATTTGTCTCTTTCCATTTATAGCTCTGGTCCTCTGTGCAAATGAACAGCACATACGTATGATGCAACCTCATCCAATATTGCATTGTGTCAGGTTAAAAATAAACTGCTTGCTTTAAACAGGTTCAAAGGCTACAGCAGATTGTTTTAACACTCCTGGCAACAACTCTAATTATAGAGAGCACATCAGATCCAAGAAACTTAAAAGGGTGCAGTAAACTTCTCCACAAATCCAAACTTATTAATCTCGTTTGACTTAAGCAAGTTGGTCACTGATGCACTTTTGTGTAGGGTTATTACATTTCTCCTGTTAGCTCTCCTGTGTCTTAAAAAGCTACACACAGTGACACACCTGTCAGAAATGTTCACAGATGCAGATTTCCGCATGGCTCATATCATTTCTATAGGGGGGGGGGGGGAGAGTCCAGTTAGTGTGAGCAATAATTCCTACCACTTGACAGTGAGGCCAGCAATGCACAGCAACAAACTGTAGTAGGAAGCATGGTTGAATGGACAGAGTACCAGCAAGTACTTTTTGCACACTCAAAAAATGTCCTCCAATCCATTGTTCACCTCTGTTGCATCGCATATGGCCTCTCAATCCAGAAGTAATTGGGAATAGCAGTTACTCTCAGTAATATTTGAAATGCTTTGGCCTGCTGGCAACGAGATGTGCAAAAATGGGGCACCATTATTTATTTATTTATTTGTGCACCGCCTTTCCTATGCCAAAGCAAATGCCCAAGGTGGCTTTACAAAGCTTTTTATCCTTTTTGTCCTCACAACAACCCTGTGAGTAGGTTAGTTTGAAAGTGTCTGGCCCGAGATTTCCCAGGAAGCTTCATGGCTGGGGAGAGATCTGAACTTGGATCTCCCTGGTTTCAGTCCTGCTCCCTAATCCAGGGGTCCTCAAACTTTTTAAACAGGGGGCCGGTTCACTGTCCCTCAGACACTGTTGGGGGCCAGACTTTTGGAGGACCTTATCTTACAGTTTTAAAAATGTAGGACAAAAAGTAGGATATCCTACATTTTGCCCTACATTTTAAAAACACTCTCTGGGGTCTGACCTTTGGGTCTGACTGAGCCTCTGGTGTTTCTAAACCCCGCCAGCTAGCTGCGGAGGCGTGAAGGACCAGCGCGGATCTAGCCCCCGGGCCGTAGTTTGAGGACTCCTACCCTAATCACTTCATATGGTTAGCTCACATATGGACATATGGAACAATACATATGGAATAGAGCTGAAAAATTAGATATATATCATGTAAACTATTATAATAATTATTGATAATTATATCAATAATTATTGATCGACCTTGGCAATTTTTGCAATGCACTGCTGGTAATAACATTTTACCTGATGTCACTCATTTCATGGCTTGAATTGGTTAACAATTTCTCATATTTTAAAATTCAAGATGTTGATTGAAGAAATATGCTACAAAAATAAATAAAAAATCAAGGGATGAAGCAAAGTAAGCAGTACCTGAAGTGTTTGCTTATCAAATTGTGGTACTTATGCCAAAGTGATTCATATCTTCATTTCTTGCTGGAAATTCCTCCAGATTGAGTTGTTGCCAGTTGTGCCACGTTGAAGACTCAGAAAATCTGCTAGAAAATGCTGTCAACTGTATCCACTGCATCTCCTTGTAGTACTTCTGTCACCAAGAAGAGCCAAACCCAATTATCTTTCGTTGGTACAGGACAGATGTTATGAATTTTGCATTAGGTATATATGGTGACATTAAATATTGGACTTGTATTGGAGACTAAGGTCAAAATCTCTTATCAGACATGCAATTTACTTATAGGATAGTTTTTCTGAAGCACTTTCAGCTTAACTGATATTAAAATCTTGTATGAATGGAGCTATAGTGGAAAAAGTAGAAGTTAAAACAGGGTGGCCATATGTCATAACTACCACAAGAGGACAAGGTGCTACTAAATGAAGGACATGATAAATGTAGGACATGAAATGACATATGATCTAAAAAACAATCACATACAGTGGTACCTTGAGTAAAGAGCAACTTGAATAAAGAACGCTTTGAGTAAAGAGCAAAATTTTCTCAGAAATTTCGACTTGCATTAAGGAGCACTTTCTTGAGTAAAGAGCACTTCTGAGGAAGTTTGGAACAAGCTTCTATGGCAAGGGAACTCACAGGCGGGATGAGGGGACTAGCTTGAGCTACAGTGGGGCCCCGAGCAAAGTTTGGAATAGACTTCCATGGCCAGGGAACTCATGGGGGGTCAGGGAGGAGCATCCTGAGCCAGGCTGTATGCGGGATCAGTGGGTGGCAGTGTGGAAGGTGTGCCTTATCAATGTTCTAGTGCTGCTCCCTATCAGCAGTTTGGGAAAGATTCCATTGAGCCAATGGATAGCAGTTACTCCATTAGTGATTGTGAAAGTCATACCCCTCTCTGTAACCCTCACACCAACCATGAAGGTTTTCAAAGGTATAGTACAGTTCAGTACTGTATGGTATTTTCTTCATTGCAGTGTTGTGCGTTACTGTATATTACAGTGTTTTGTAATCATTTTTATAAATAGTTCATATTTTTATATGAATTATTTTTGGGTTGTGGAACCAATCTGAGTTTCCATTATTTCCTATGGGAAAATCCGCTTCACATAAAGAGCGTTTCACGTAACAAGTATGCCTCCAGAATGAATTAAACTTGTTATGTGAAGTGCCACTGTATCTGGCTTTCATGTGGTTAAATTGAACACCATGGGTACAATCCTAATGGAGGCCAGCACAACTCACTGGTCTTCCCATTCTCAAGTTGATGTAGGGAGGCAAGTGCATGTCTGTGCACTGGCCTAACTCTCCCCCAGGAGTGGCTCAAAACTGTCTTATGGCACTTTTGGAGGTTAGGATTGCAACTCATATTGCTTATTATTAAATTTAAAACTATTACATATAATTTATTAATTACAAGAATTCTACATGCTGCCTGCTCACAAGAAAAAGGAGGACAATGAAGATTTTTTTGCAGGACACATAATAGAAAAGAGGACATGTCTTGGGAAAAACAGGACATATAGTCACCCTGATTTAAAATGACAATGTCAAGTAAGTAAAGCTTACTTTACTCAGACTTCCCTTGGCCAGCAAAGCTTTTCCATGGGATTGAAAGGAGTTCCATTCTCCCCAGTGATGGGCTTCAAAGAAATTAAGAACCGGTTCTCTGTCTATCTGGCAGCCACTTTTAAATGGCTATTTTTAAACTTTATATGTACTATCTCTTGTTAAGAACCGGTTCTATAGAGTAGGTGCGAACCTGCTGGTTCCCACCACTGATTCTCCCCCTTTTAAAGACATGTTAATCCTCTTGGGTTCTAAATATTTCCATCGTGCCTATTTGACTTCTATAAACTTGAGGACTTGTCTCTTTACCCAATAATGATTATATCTTGGTTCTCAGGAATAAGAAATGTTTTGAAATTAAATTAAATTCAGAAGACAAGGCAAACCAATTCTGCAAATTTAAGATTTGCATAACAGTTGCCATTCCCCCAACAGTTTTAATGTGGCAAAGACAGAAATCCCCCCCCCCAAAAAAATTTGTTAATGGATTTGCACATAAAACTGCTGTGCATAGAAGATTGCAGAAAGTAAGTTTAAACAATGCTGACACCTACTGGCTGCACACACTTTAAAGAAAGAAGTATAGAAATTGCCTGGCTAAAGCTAATCAACTCCAATTTAATCAGTTTTCAGGTGACAGTATTTGGGATATGTGGAAGCAAAAATAGGATTTGTTTGATCCCAGTATCTACTGGTATCTATAAACATACGGTTCCACAAACGAATCACAAATAGATCTATCCAAATATCTAATCAATTGTGTATGGTTGTAAAATGTGAGCAATGTTTTTTTTAATTTATTGCAATTCTTTCATTTGTATATTTATTTGTAAATTTATTTCTAGCCAAATTTCTAGCCATGCAGCAATTTTGCCTTCTGACAAATCCAAATTCCTGGCAGTGTCCCTTTCCTGACTCTTCGTTTTAGCTCTTTTCTGGGTGCTTGTACTTTGCATTGGCCTGTCTCCAACCACATCTAGTGCAATTCACCCTGTCACTTGGTTCTTGAAAAGAATAGCTCCCCAAGTAGTGAAAGTGGTGAAGACTCTTCAATAAGCAAGAACTGCTTATCATTAAGTGACCAAAGGTTTTTATATACAATTTTTTACATACAATTTCAGAGATCCTTACAACAATCCCTGAATCTGTGGCCAGGATTATTATTCCCTTATAGTAAAGACTTTTTTCTTTTCTTTTTCTGAAGAATATTGCAATCATTTTTATTTATATAAAATATATATCATTTAAATAAAAATTATTATAATACTGTAATATAATACAAAGTAAAAAATATGTCGGGGTGACAGTGTTCAGGCAAGGAGATGTGTGGGTGTGGGTGTGCGCGCGTTTGTGCGTGTGTGTGCACACAAGCAGAAGCCACTAATACAGGCACTGCTGGGGTGTCTCCCATGTCGGGCCAGTTACTCTCTTCCTGCTAAATAAAGGAGAACACCCACTTGAAAAAGTGCCTCTTGTCCAGTTAGCAGGAGTATTCTATCAATGGGGCTTACTTTTGAGTATACATGGTTAGGATTGCATTATTAGTTGCTGACTAACAGTAGATTCTGCACTTTTCACAAGCTATAAATAGCAGTATATGGCAGATTACTTTGGCCCTGATTTAACAGAACACACATGGAACTCTTAAAAAGTTTAAATCCCCTTGATCACTTTGGCAGATAAAAGATTGCAAGTGAAGACTGAATCCTGGATAAGACCGTTCTCAAAAGGCTGATTGGAGGGATTTCATAAGCTTTAAAACATAAAAATGAAATAACCTGTTATGTTAAGGAACTACAGTTTATGTTATGGAAATACAGATTGAGTACCCCTTATTTGGACTTCTAGAATATGGAATATTCTAAAATACAGAACATTTTTGAGCACTAAAATTAGTTATAAAAAATACCGCATTTACTTGCGTCTAATCTTATTCAGTCAAATTCCGTCTCGAAAATCAAGATGTGCATTAAATTCGATGGCACGTTAAATTCAAGTAAATATGGTTTTATGATTACAAATATAGATCATATTTAGTTTAACTATATGCTTTATTGTAATAAAAATGTAACATAAACCTGTTGTTTTATAAATTAGTGCAATTAGGTAAAAACCATAACATAAACCTATTATCATAAAGGAACGTTGGCTGCAGTCCTAACCTCCAGTTAGGCTGTCATAAGTCCCAGCACAGGTCCTGTGCTGACCTGGGGTATCACAAAAGTGCCAAAAGGTACTTCTACCTCCCTGCTGGGGGAGTTAGACTAGTGCACATATGTGAGCTGGCCTGCCCACACCACCACAGAAGTTATGCTAGGTGGGTTATATAGGTTATATATATGGGTTATATTAATGGGTTATATTAATGGGTTAGTTAATTAATGGGTGGGTTATATTAATGACCCTTAATAGTCATTTAGTGCAAACCTTTTCCTGTGGCAGGAAATCCTCCTAGAGTACCTCCCACATCTCCTAGATATGTCATACTATTACTGTTGTACAACTCATGGTTGTATATGGTAAAATTAAATTTTGCACCTGCTTTGCAGCTGCACATTACAATTGCCAGTAAACATTTTTTTAAAATCTCAAACTTTTAAAAAGTGAGGTGCAAATTATATTTGATGGCTCAAATTAGATTTGAGTAAATTCAGGTATTTTACCTAAAAAATCAAATCATAAACTTGTTTCATACAGAAACCTTACCACACAAAATTATTTAAAATATTGTATAAAGTCTGTGTGTATAAGAGGGAAATGAAACAAATTTGTGTTTAAACTAGGGCCTATCACCAAGCTCTCTCATTTTATATATCCAAATATTCCAAAATACCAAAAAATCTGAAATCCAAAACAATCCAAATGTTGAATTGATCAACATTTGGCTTTGTGACCATTAAAAATTTATGTACTGTATATATAACACTGAAATGCATGTGCATGATGGACAGTTTTAATCAATTTCCTAACCAGACCTGTGAACACTTTTAGAAACACTATCCATAGTATGGGGGTGGGGGTGGGGGTTTGCTCCTAAAGGAAACGCTGTATATGAAATATTATGAATTACAATTGTTAATGTTTGCACTGAATTGCATTCTTGATTTATACAAATGGTCCCCATTAATATTAGTGGTTGAAGTTGCAACAGTTTACTGTTTTCTCCCACACATATGCATGTGTAGTATGATGTACGTATGTGTAGAAGGTGCTGATGAGGCAGTTAATCCATACCAGTTCATTGCATCACATCACATATAAACCTTGTCATGTCCCTCTCATACAATAGTACATTAGACTTTTTAACAGAAAGGTCAGTGTATAAGAGCGCAAACCAGGGTAATTATAGGGAGTCCTTGCTCCGACGTAAGAACAATTTCCTCTGGATTGCAATATGAATTTCCCATAGGTTTTCACTAGGTGGTGCTCTAACTACGTCAATGTAAATGTCTCTTACGTGCTCCCGTAGTTACTCTGAGACAGACAAAAACACAAGTTGGTGTTTGGTCAACTTTGACAAGCAGAGAAACAAGTCAAGGCATTCTTCTTTTCTTATATATCAGCTGATGAACAACTCAACAACAATATCACAGCAATTTAGATCCAACAGACCACATAAGTTGCTGTTGCTGGGAAATGCTTCCAGAATCCATCAAGATAAACATCTTACCAAAGTATTTAATCAACCTATTCAAACCTGTTATGATCAACCTATTTAAAGGAATGGTTCCTAGACCTTTTAAGCACTGTAACCCACTTTTTAAAGTGACATTTTATTAGGACCCATCTAGGATGATCTGACTTTAAAGAAGATTTAGAAAGATATAATATTTGGTTTACTTATGGGTAATAATAACAGAAAAGACCCTCAAATATTTATTACCAATTTATTTATTTACACATGCTTGTATATGGCAGGAGTTGAGCCTTTAGCAGCTTCAGTACCTGGATTTTTGAACAGCATCTTGCAATTAGTTAAATGATCTTTGCATCACCCTTTGGCAACACACCAAAAATCAGATTGTGCCCTGAACCGGTCTGTAAATATATTATATGGTTGTCATCTTCCTCTGGTGGCACACATGGTTAAGACACTGTGCCTGTTAACCAGCAAGCCAAGGTTCAAGACCCTGGCTTGACAAGCACCTGTTGGAGATGCTCTAGGAGGATTTCCTGCTACAGGCAGGGGGTTGGACTAGATGACTCACTGGGTCCTTTCCAATTCTATTATTCCAATTCTGTTCAATCCTTTCCAATTCTATCTCTCTATCTATCTACTGTATTTATATACCGCTTTTCAACTGAAAAGTTCACAAAGCGGTTTACAAGAAAATGAAAAAATTAATAGCTAATTAATAGCTAATGGATGCCTGACCCAAAAGGGCTCACAATCTAAAATGCAAAAAGAACACCAGCAGAACCCATTAGAACAGACATTGCTGGGGTGTGTAGGGCCAGTTACTCTCCCCTGCTAAATAAAAGAGGAACACCCACTTGAAAGAGTGTCTCTTGCCCAATTAGCAGGGGTTCTATGATTCTATTAAAAAGTACGGTAGCATAAAACAGCATTATCTAGTTCCCAGAAAGTTTTTCTTTCATTTTAAAACACAGATAATTTTGTAATCAGAAAACAGATTTTGATTTAAATTATTTAAAGAGATTGCACCAGGTATGTAATATGGTCCACACTGTTTTTGCTCCTTGGAATGGTCCCAAGAGCCAAGGGGAGGGACAGCTTTATGGCAAACATTGAAGCTGTGTGGCAGATACAGCTCTGCTCCACCCTGGCTCTGTTATTGCCACTTCATGTACTATTTGTAAAAAAGATAATAAATTTAATTTAATTTAATTTAAAAGTTAGGCATCTTTATTTTAAACATTGATATACCTACAAAGCTAGTACAATGTCTGTTATACCTTATCCTGGAACTCTATATCCTATCATAGAACTTATGGTCCATAATATCTCAATGAGTATATCAAATCCAGCATCTGCAGAAGATGCCATTATTTGGATGATTGAAATTCTAGTCATACAAGAGGTTAGATTATTGAGCTGTTTCTAAGAGCCCAATCCTATACAGTTGTCCAGCTCTGGTGCAGCCACAGTGTAGTGCTTGTGGTAAGGGAAAACATGTTCTCATACTTTGAGATGGCCTCAGCATCTACTCCTCCACCACAGGACGCAGTGCACACCCCACTGGCACAACTACATCAGCCCTGGAAAACTGGATAGGATTGGGCACTAAATGGCAAATTGCTACAGAAAAAGGATTAAAATTAAATGGCTCAGCTGTTCAATCCACAGCATGGGCATGTTTGCTTTAATGGAAGTGTAATTGACTCATCTGTAAACTGGATTTTTTTGAAAGCACCATTCAAACTGCATTCCTTTGACTCCACAGAAGACATTTCCCAGTACTTTTAAGCAGATCTGGAAAACTTAGGGCACAATGCAGAGTAACGACGGGGAGTCCTTGCTCCAGTGTAAGAACAATTTGCTCTGGATTGCAATATGAATTTCCCATAGGTTTTCACTAGGTGGTGTAGTAAATATGGGTGCATGTAATGTTTCTTACGTGTGCCCGTAGTTACTCTGGATTGTAGAGTCAGAAAGATTTGTGCTGTGACTTTCAATATCCAACTGTTGTGTTTCAACACACAGTATGAAAATAACTGAGGTTCATGTTTCCATGTCAAATAGATAAAAATAAAGAATGTTAGATATTTCAGTATAAAATGAGTTGCCCACTTGATTTTCAGCCCAAAGAGTTTCATGTTGTAAATGGAAAATCCATATAATACAATATGTCACAACTTGAATGTTCAAATGCTTGGAATGTCAAATGAGCTTAATTGCCGCTCCAGGTGGCAGTTGGCAGTTGCCCTCCCCATCTCTTCCTGTCTGCTGAGGGTGTGGCTCGAACAAGAAGGACAGCCATTAAGAGACAACATCCACTGCCGCTCAGGGTTGCCCAAAGGAGGACAGAAGGAGCCATTAACAGACAATATCCACTGTCGCTCAGGGTTGCCTCCCTCAGAGGACCGACGGAGACATCAACTGCTGCTCCAGGTTGCCTGAAGGAGGACAGAGGGAGCCATTAAGAGACAATCCCTACAATCCAGAGTAATTACGGGAGCACGTAAGAGCCATTACGTGTATCCGTAGTTACTGCACCACCTAGTGAAACCTATGGGGAATTCATATTGCAATCCAGAGCAAATTGTTCTTACACCGGAGCAAGGACTGCCCGTAGTTACTCTGGATTGCGCCCAATATCTACTGCCGCGCAGGGTTGCCTCCCTCAGAGGATCAAGGGAGACATCAACTGCTGCTCCAGGTTGCCTGAAGGAGGACAGAGGGAGCCATTAAGAGACAATATCCACTGCCACACAAGGTTGCCTCCCTCTGAGGACCGAGGGAGACATCAACTGCTGCTCCAGGTTGCCTGAAGGAGGACAGAGGGAGCCATTAAGAGACAATATCTACTTCCACGCAAGGTTGCCTCCCTCAGAGGACCGAGGGAGACATCAACTGCTGCTCCAGGTTGCCTGAAGGAGGACAGAGGGAGCCATTAAGAGACAATATCTACTGCCGCGCAGGGTTGCCTCTCTCAGAGGACCAAGGGAAACATCAACTGCTGCTCCAGGTTGCCTGAAGGAGGATAGAGGGAGCCATTAAGAGACAACATCCACTGCTGCTCCAGTTTGCCCAAAGAAGGACAGAGGGAGCCATTAAGAGACAACATCCACTGCTGCTCCAGGCGGCAGTTGGCCCTGCCCTCCCCATCTCTGGCTGAGGGCATGGCTTGGGCAAGGAGGACAGAGGGAGCCAGCGGCATAGCAAATGATCATGTAGCCCAGTGAAAAGTTCAAAATGTTGCCCCAGAAGTGATGTAACAACCGGAAGTGATGTCATCCCCAGGTATGTTTTAAAAAGAAAATTGGGAAAAAGCCTGCCTCCTCCTTCTTAGCAGTTCACCACTCATTTGCTCTGATTTTATTGCCCCCTCCCCACAACAACACAAATTTAATTTAATTAAGTAAAAAAATGAAAATTATATCCCTTAATGGTTCGGGAAACTGTGCTGGGAAAAAGGGAAATGGTTATTCTTTTCCCACTAAATTTAAGAGAATCACTACTTAGAAGTGCCTGTAATCCCAGATAGCAGGAGTAACTGTATTTTGATATATTTATACGGAAATGAGAGCTGATTCATAATGCACCTTTTGAGTTCCATACAGTATCAGAATTACATCTCATTGGCTCTCAGAGCAATCAGTATCATTAGAAAGTTGAATTAAGAAAAGCCATTTCCCCCCATGGATTTTGTGTTTTCATTTTCTGGTTAATTGGCCATAACTTCACCAGAGCAGTTTGTTTCATTGCATTTGGCATAAAATTACCTTTCCAACGACAGATGATGGTATTATAATTCATACAAACCCTGTTTTTCACAATTTTAACCACTAGTGTCAGCTTGTCACTAGTGTCAAGCCCCCCTAAAGCTTGTAGCCTGGTACAATTGCACCCCCTCCGCCCCCTAGCCAGCGATGGGCTCCAGCAGGTTCGCACCTGTTAATTTCTTTGAATCCCATCACTGCCCCTAGCTATGCCACTGGAGCGAGCCATTGAGACACAACACTCACTGCTGCTCCAGGTTGCCCAAAGAAGGACAGAGGGAGCCATTAAGAGATATCAACTGCTGCTCCAGGTTGCCTAAAGGAGGACAGAGTGACCATTAAGAGACAACATCCACTGCGGTTGCATGTTGCCTAAAGAAGGACAGAGGGAACCATTAAGACACAACACCAACAAAATGGACAGTACTTTTCGAGGTGTTGGGATTGTATGCTCCAGTAATACAAAGGGCTATGCTGGTGGTAGCGTATCTACTGGCAGGGATTCCCATGCCAGACAGGCCTTTGTTGAGGAGCCAGACTAAATCTGTCCAAAATACCCAAATACCTCCCATGGACCAACAGCCTGGCACCTGGCTCCTCAGTATCAACTGAAAATGGAGACCATTGGTTGGAACGGCTTTAGAAGATTCGCACACAGTGTGGTAGCCACTTGAACAGCATGTGCACAGTGATGTGGAAAGCAAAGGAAAGACTACTACACTATATATTTCCCAGGAAAATCATGTTAATGGCAGCAAAACCTAACAATGGCCCTGAGGATGGGCGCCCCTTAAATTGGGCAGGGATGCTATTAAAATAGGATCACCAATGTCCAATAACGGATATGGCACAAGATAGGTTGCCCATTTTATTTTCAGTCCAAAGAGTTGCACACTATAAACAGAAAATCCATATAATACAGTATGTCACAACTTGAATGTTCAAATGCTTTGAATGTCAAATGAGCCTAAATGGAAATTGACAGATTACCAACCGCAGTCATAAAGAGGCATAAAGGTAACTGTGGTGTTATGTATGCACTTATGCTGATATTTCATATCAGCACTTATGCTGAAAAACCATTTTCAGGGTTTTCAGGTTTCTTCGGAAGCTGCATCCCTGGGTGTGGTGCCAGTTTGCTGGGCAAAGATCTGCCCTGGATCCCATCACCTAATGGTGCTTTGAGGTTTATTACTGATATCAATACTAAAGGTTCAGGGGCAAACCAAATCAGGCAAGCCTTCTGATAGCCATGTCCAACCTAGCCAGCCTCAGCCTGTCCAACATGGCCAAGCTTTGACACCACACATTGTATGATTTGTGATTAGACTGGGACAAAAATGAACATGTGAACCACAGGAAATGAATAAGGTGCTTATAAAGCAGACTTTCAGCCCTAGAGACCCAAAAAGTCAGTCAGTCAATTTGTAAATCATACTGTTGATCACCATTTATAATGGTTGGCCAGCAGGAAATACACAGAAACACAGTCAGCATTTAAAGTGAGTTTCTTAAATTTAGACAAATATGCTCCTGAATCACTTTATGGATCAGAATCTGAAATTGTTTTTAAAATGCGATGATAAGTACTGACAAGTACAAGAATTGATTGACCAGGTCAGCGTAGCAGGAACCTCAGGAGAAAGCGATCATGAACTTCTGGAATTTAGAATATTATGGGAAATAAAAAGGGTGTACAGTGAAACCTATACACTGGATTTCAGGAAGGCTGATTTCAACAAAGCTTAGCGGAACCATAGGCAGGATCCCATGGGTTGATGAGTTAATGGGAAAAGGAGCCCAAGATGAGTGGGAGCGCCTCAAGAAACAACTTCTACGGTCAGAAACAATTCCTATGAAAAAGGGGGGGGGACTCAAAAAACCAGGAAGCCAGTGATGTTCAACCTTTTTCATTTCATGACATGCTTAACAAGACACTGAAATTGTCAAGACACACAATCGTTTTTACCATTGACAAAGCACATCAGACTGTTCAAATCCCTCTATTTTCCTATTAATGGATGTCAACCCCCAAATTCCCACAGCACACCTGAGGACTATCCATGGCACACCAGCATGCCATGGCACACTGGTTGAAAATCATTAGTATAGGCTATGGAAGACAGGGAAGATTACCAGGGAGGGGTACAGGCAGATAGCCTGTTCCTGTAGGGAGGAAATCAGGAATGCTAAAGCTCAGTATGAGCTGAGGCTGGCCAGGGGTATCAAGGATAACAAAAAGAGCTTCTTTAGATATGCCCAAAGGAACAGGAGAAATGAGGGGGTGGGGCTACTCCTAGACAATGATGGACAGCAGGTGTCTGGAAACCAAGAGAAGGCAGAACTGCTCAGCTCCTACTTTGCGTCCGTCTATTCTTGGAAAGAGGGCTGTGCAAATGTGGGTGTGGGATAGTTGGCTGATGGGAGAATATGCTTGCATCCCCATAGAAGTAATGAAAACATGGATGGTGCAGATCAGCAGATTGACAGAAAATTGGTTTGAAACAACTTAAAACTGGCCTAAATGAATTCAAGTCATTTGGACCAGATGAACTGTATCCTAGATTTCTTAAGGAACTCGCAGATGTACTAGTATGAATTACTAGTAATCATATCCTGGGAGAGATTAGCTTTCCCACCTCAAGTGGTGAATTCCTTGACAGCCCAATTTCCTTTCGTTACTATAGTTGCCGTTCTAGGCTTTAGTGGTTAACCCGTCCCATTCACAGACTTATCTGAATGTCTTCCCCTCTCTTCCTTTCCACTCCAAATCTTGCAGACCCCTTCCTATCTCTTTGACCCCACTGGATAAACATACCAAGAAGATACTAACATTTCATTTCTCATTTCCTCAGATCCTTTTTTCTTTGGATGCTCCTGTGCTTCTATTGATAATGATTTAACTTTATGTTGCCATTTAATAAAGGTTAAACTTTATCTTGATTCCTTTTCTTGAAATTTTTACCCTAGTTAACATCAGGATGTCTGCACCGATATCAACAACTCTTTCATCCATGTCTGATGCCAAAAGGAAAAATATTCCTATGCACATTTGGTCTCCCACATTAAATTGTGTTCCTGGGGAGGCGCCACCTTCTTCCTTCACCTGCTTTTTCCAAACCCTGCAGCTGTCTGGTAGCCTTTGGATGGGGATGCCACATGCTGCCTCCCGTACAGTCTGAAGTTCAGACCCAAATCCCAGTTTTAGCTAAAAACTAGAATAAAGATTTAAAGGTCCTCCAGAAGACCAAAAGTTGCTACTACTGGTAGTATTTCTGGAAGTAGCCATTTCTGAAGCCATTTCCTTGTGTGTGCTGATGCCTTCTGTTGACAACTATAGAAGCAGAATTATGTTTTGTTGTTTTATTCCAGGGATGTCCAAATGTTTTGGCAAGCCAGCCACATCATCTCTCTGACATTGTGTCAGGGGGCAGAAAAATGATTTACATTTCCAATTTAAATAAATTTACATATAAGAGTGTATTAGAGACATACTAGAGGACTCCACGGTTTGCCTAAGGGCCAGCTGGAGGGGCCTTGCTATGGGTCAAACATTGAGGCTCGCTGCAGGCCACCTCTGGCCCCTGGGGTTTGTACACCCATTTTATTCAGTTATATTGTTTTTGCTACTTTTTGATATGTGGTGGTGTCCAGGGGGTCTCGGCCCTTCCCTAGCTTCCCTCAGCACCATCTGCCTCCTCTTCCCGCATCCTTGATCAGAAAATACACTTCACAGGAGGCAAGCTTGCAAAAACTGGTAACTTTTACTCCAACATACTCAACAAATCAACAATAACATGTTAATATAACAGGCCAAGATACAGTTCCTTCAACCAGACACGTCCCTCCTCTGTCTTCCAACAGCCTTCCTGCTGTTTCTGTCCCCTTTTTATTAATTCCCTCTGGTGCCCCGTCCCCTTCTGGGGTGAGGCCAAGCTAGCTAATTGCCATAGTCCTCTGGGTTGAAGCCTTCTCCTCTGGCTGGCTGAACCCAACGGAGCACCCCTCTCTGCCTGTCCATTCTGGGTTGCACCACTCCAATGGGACGGCCCCTGGTGTCCCAGGACACCTCAGGCCTTTCCTCCCAGGTAGGTCCAAGGCCAGCTTGTCAGATGGTTTCCCTTGTTAGCCCCAGAGTCCCATGGTCGAGCTCCCGGGCTCCCTGCCTCCTCTGGGGAGCTGTCCAGCCACAGCATGAAGAACCCAGCTGGGATTTCCTCCTCGCATGATAGTTATATTTTTTTAATTGCAGAGCATTTGTGGGGTCAAGTTTAATGCTCAGAAAGGTAGGAGGTAGATATGAAGGTCTCTATCTGTTCTTACTCATCATATTCTTAATCAATATAGCTCTCCATGTGATGTTTTCTGGTCATTTGCAACTCAGTATAAACCCATTCTGAGCGCTGGACAAACGTTTCTTGAATGTAGGTACCAGAAGTCTTGTCTTCCATGGAAAAAGCAACACCATGAGTCAGTGAAACCATTCTAATTCCTGGCATTTAGCTGGCAATCTACTTGCAAGAGATTTTTCTAGTTCTTCAGTGTAGTTTTTGAACTCTATCCAGAAGTCCTCTTTTTGGTTGGAAATGAGGTGGTTGGAAATGAGGCAACATCATGGGTTAGTCTAACACAAGCTTGTAAATTTCGCCCAACTGATATCAAATTTGTGTCCGTTTTTTTTTCCTCTGGAGGACCAAGAATGAATTGCATAATTATGCACAGCAGCCTTTCTCAGTTGCCTTATAAAAATTAAAAATGATGCGATTTGGGATCCAATAATAAATTGGTCTCCAGCTCATTGCAAAAATGTTCCTTGACAAATAAATTCCGTATTTATAATTAACAACTGGCAAAGATGATTGGCAGAATTCATTCATTCATACTCTCATTCTTTCTTGCTTACTGTCTATCTACTAATCTACCCTACTTTAATCTACAGTACTTAATTCCAGAGTGTGAGTCCAAATGCTTCAATAAGATCTTTATCATGAGGCCTTAAAATTAATTGATCACAAAAAACCTAAAAATGATTGTTAAAAGGATGATTGTTAAAATAATTGCTATAAGGATGAATCCCATTATAGATCTATCACACAATCAAATTCCAGTTTGGTGGTTTTTTGGTAAAGTTTCTGATGATTTCTGGGTAAAACAAGTTTTTGATGACTTCTGAGTAAAAATGAAAAGTGTTGTGCTTTGTGATGCTGAAATTACTTTGTTTCCAGCTCGTTGCAAAAATGTTCCTGCATCAGGATGACTTTACACGAATTAATGGTTCAGATGCAACCTAAAATAATAACACCACAACTGGTTAGAACAATTAGATTTCTAATAAAACTATGTAGACTCTTTGCAATAGCGCAACATGAAAATGAATCTATAAA
The DNA here is from genome assembly GCA_030015325.1 of Cryptoblepharus egeriae. Taxonomy (NCBI): domain Eukaryota; kingdom Metazoa; phylum Chordata; class Lepidosauria; order Squamata; family Scincidae; genus Cryptoblepharus; species Cryptoblepharus egeriae. The sequence goes on along the minus strand of JAREYC010000007.1, from coordinate 52,009,526 downwards.
ATAAACTGTCCTTCAGGCAGATCACAAACCTCTCCACACTTTCCTGGGAGTAAACCTCATTGAGTTTAATGGGGTTTACTTCTGAGCAAACCTGCACTGGATTGTGACCTAGGACTATGTATGCAACCCTCTCCACACTTTCCTGAGGGTCATGGTGCAAAAAAATGTGAGAATCACTGCTGTCTCTATACTGTACATTATACTGTACTATACTCTGTACTATACTCTATACTGTACTCTATACTGTACATTATAATGCTGTACATTAAATAAATGCTGTTTGTGTTTGAATAAAAAAGTAACATGCAACACACTCCAGATTTTTTTCTTGGTCTCTTCTTTTCCTCTTTGGCATCTTGTTACTAAGAATAAGAATAACATTAGGTGAAATATACAACTTTTTTGTCGATATAGCTTACAGATGGACCAATTTAGATATTTAATTACACTTGTACATCTTCTGAAGCAGTGTTTCTCAGCCAGTGGTACAGGTACTATCAGTGGTATTTGAGGTTGTGTCTGGTGGAACTGTCTAACAATAATAATGGAAACACCTGGACACCAACTGTTTTATTAACAACATGATTAACAATGATCCAGGGTTCGAGACCCGGGTCGGCCCCACAAGACAGGGTGAGCTCCTGTCCTTAGCCCAGCTCTGCGACGCCAGCTGGATCCAATCGTATTGGTTCTGCCTTTTCATTGGACTAATTCAGTGGCGTGGAGAGCACAATACCATAATCTTTCAAGACTGACGGAGGCCTGATTAACAACATGATGCAACAGTGGTAGGAGGTAGGTAGGAGGAGGTAGGCAGATAGGAGCCTGAATTGGTATCAAGAGCTCCAAAGCATGCTTTTTCCAGCCAACATGTCCACCCTCAGTCTTTAACTGGTTTCCATTACATCCCATTCGGCCTCCCGGTCTGAAAGTACTTTCAATAGGCAGACCATGGGAAGTGGTCCAGTGAGTGACATTGAGAAATGCTGTTCTAAAGAACTCAGAACAGGGCTGGGAGTTGGTCAACACAGGAAATAAGTTGTAAGAGAGAGGCAGTCTAGGAATGCCATGAAAATAAATGTATTAATTTTTGTGGCATTCTAAGACTGTCTCCCATTCAGGTCCCATCCAGACCAGTCCTATGGAGACCCATATGATCTCCATTAGTCTAGTCCAGATGGATCAGACCTGGGGTCCATCTAGTCCACTTTCCTCACAGTGACCCACCAGATGCCTCAGGGAGACCACAAGAGACCTGCATCCTGGTAACCCTCTTTTGCAGCCTGCTTCCAAAACCAGGAGACACATACCCCTCATGGCTTACAACCTGTGATAGACCTTTCCTCCACTTTTAATTGTATTCTAGGCCAAATACCGTCACCCTACCTATGGCAAAGAGTTCTGCAGGCTAATCACATTATTAGTGTGAAGTATTCCCTTTTGTTTATCCTAACTCTCTGTTTGGTGGATAACCCGCTGGTGCTGGTGTGTGTGATGGCATCCAGTCCAGATGCCAAAGGTTGACTGTCCTCATTTTTAGCCTTGTGTCCTAAAAAAAAAATCATTGTGATCAGGCACCATGTAGCCTTCTTGTAATCAGTTATATGTAATAAATCACTTATTTAGTTATACGTAATTTATTTCATACATATGCAATCACTTATGCAATTATAATTATATGTTATATAATATATGAAGTACTTTTTTCTGGGGAAAAAGGTGACAGTACTCCCCACAGATCATCCCCGTATGACTAATTATTGGGGGAGGGGGAGGTGGGAAAAAGTGCTGGTACTGAATACTGGTAAGGACCCCCCAAAAAAGCCCTTGTTATCTGTAATATATGTATACGTTATACAAAATAAATTATATGTTTATAAATATATAATAATAATATATAATAATGTTTAAAAATAATAGTGTTTACATTTAATAGTATATTAATATATTTAATAATATAGTAGCCATGGAAGCATTTTATATATATATATATAAAATTGTTTTTTCACTCTCCATGGGTGGTATATGTATATATGGGTGGTATATGTATGTTATGTATGATAGATGTAGTTTTATATATATATATATATATATATATATATATATATATATATATATATATATATATATACACACACACACACACACACACACACACACACACACACACACACACACACACACGTATGTATATACACACACACAGAGAGGTGTATACAAAAATATTGATATATAATGTATGAAGAGCCTTTATAGTGTTACTTCAGTGGTGTCCTGCCTATTTCCTTGTGTCTGTCCTCCTTTCTGGTTCTGAGGAGCCGTCCTGTGGCAGGGAGTTCCAGAGGCTCTGGGAGGAGTTGAGGCTTCTGAGGGAAGAGAACTGAAGGGAGCCCCGCCCTCTGCCCAGCCGTCATCATGGCAACAGGCGCCGCCCCAGCCCTTTCCCCAGGCCCCGCCCACTGGCGCTGGGCGTTGACAGGCGCCCTCCTTCGCTCTCCCTCAGCTGGGCCTGGACGCCGCTGGAACGCTCCAAGTGCCCCGAGGGGGGAGCAGGGCAGGCAAAGACCCCCCCACACGCCTCTCTCCTTCCAGCCAGAACCGGCCTGACCCACTGAGCGGGGGGGGATTGGGCGGAACTCACCAGACGGCTCTCCCGAAGTCCCATCCAGGCCCGGCCGCTGCGCTTCCCGCTCCGTCGGTCTCGGTTCCCGCCCTCCGTCTGGATTGGCCGGGAGGGGAGGGAAGGCGGGGGGGAAGCGGGCTCGCCTTCTTCGCGCGCCTCCTCCTCCCCCCTCCCGACGCCGGCAGATGGGCTGGTCCGGCTGGAACGGCCGCGGGGGGACTGCGCCACCTGCTGGCTGGAAGTGGAAGCGGCTCCTCCAGGAGGACGCAGGGACTGCAGAGCCCTCGCTCAGCCCAGGACAAGGCTCAAGACAGCCCCTGAATCTCTCATCCCTCTAGTGCAGTTGCCTCACACGCATATCATGTGCAGTGCTGTATATACACATATAGGTATAGATATATATATGTGTGTGTGTATATATGTGTGTATACACACATACACACACACACCGGTAATACTACAAAGCAATATGTAGTGTGTGTGTATATGTATTATATAATTGTGTGTATATATATACATATATACACACACAATATGTAATTGTGTATATGTATTATACATAATAATATGTATTTATATGTAGTTTATAATACTTATAATTCCCAGGACATGAGGGTGCAAAAGGGGACAGTCCTGGACAAAGGGCAGATGTGGTCACCCTGCCCTTCCAGCCGTCCTCAGAGTGGGGTCTGGATCCCCCTGGGGGTCAGGACTACGTTTCGGGGGGTTGTGAAGAGCAAGGAACCCCATCTCTTAATTTGACACTGGCATAAAGGCTGCCATCCGTACTTTCCTGGTATTACAACTGAAGTCGGGGAAAGATCTGGGTCCGTATTCCTGACTGTAGCACCAAGCATAATATCTGCACAGATCTTACCAAGGATGTTGGTAAAACTCATTAGCAATGGTATTTGATAACACAGAAGCCAAAAAAATTATAATCTGAATAATGCCCACTGCTGGAGATGTAACTATATCAAGGCTGACATCACACATGTCTTTGGGGGATGTAGGATTATACAGAAGTATTGGGCTCCTGAGGAATGACAGGATATTTAATATCACTGGATTTGGGTGTTGTTTTATCAGAATGGGTGGGTCAAACTGAAAAGTGATACAGATAAGGAAATGCTATGGAGGTATTGGCACAAATGACAATTTCTGAGCAAAAAGAGAACCCTCCAAATTTGCTTGAATTGTTACCTATGTGGCAGAGAATGAATGAGAGATGTATTCGTCACAGTGGCATTCCTGATGGGGACAAGGGACTGATACCCCAGGCATGGGAGAGAGTGTCACACCAACATCCGTTCCTGATTGCCCTTCCCGTGATGTTGGTGTGCCAATATCAGTGTGCTGATCAGGGGGCTGCCCACTCTCCGGAGATGTTGTGAGGTTGACCAGAAGACATGAATTTCCCCAACCGTTTTCAAGTGACAGTATCTGAGGTGTCTGGAAGCCTAAGTAGGATTTGTTTCATCCCAGTATTTACCTATCACTATCTATATCTCCGCTATCTATAAATGAAACATAAAGTTTCATGAAACAATCACAAATAGATCTTTCCAAATATCTAATCATTTGTGTATGTTGTGAAATGTGACTTTTTTATTTAGTGCAATTTCTTCATTTATAAATTTATCATTTTACAGTCAAATTTCCAGCCATGCAGCAATGCATAAAACTTAAATTCAAAATGCTACCATGAGCTGTCCTTTGTTATTCTTTTTTCTGACAACTGACATTAGAAGAAAGTTTTCCACGCCGTTTAATCAAAATGTTCAGCCAACCCTTATAGTGTGTCAGGAATAGCAATTTACTTGTTGGCCCAAGAGCTCTCCGTCAGCTTTTTTCTAATTATTCAGCAATTAACATCTTGTGCAGCCAGGTCATTAATAAACAAACAAAAGGAAAAAGAAAAGAGTATGAAGACACTATAGCAAGTAGCAGCTTTAAAGGGGACACTTTTTTGGCTAGAAAACCAGATGATGGGAAGGGGTTATATTCCCTTCTCTGCACCGTGTGTGGTCCTGATGACAGTATCTGTCTGTCTGTGTGGGCTTTTAAGCGAATAGATGCTAAATCAAGTCATCAGCAAGTGCAAGTTGGGGGCATGTCTTGTTTGATCCTGGAAGTGTTGAAAGTTCACGGGCTTTGTTAATATCCAGGACACGGTCCTGACTAGACAAGTGGGAGATCTTCTCCATGCAGAGGCGCTGTGGCACTCTGGAGGACAAAAAGCCCTACTGTGCTCCTCACTCAATTTTGTTAAATCCAGAAGTGCAGATCTTACCCCAGGGATCACAGCAGGTGATTCTAACAGGTCTGCTCGGATCAGATCTGCACCCATCTGGTGCCCTGTTCCTGGTGCCCAATGCTGCCCAATGGTGCAAAGTTCCCAATAGAGATGACTGGTGGTGCCCTGTGATGCCTGGAAGGGATACCCAGTGGTGCCTGCTGCCCACTGGTGTCCAGTAGGGATACCTGGTGTCTGGTGGTGCCCACTGGTTCCTTTGTTTCCCAGTTGTGCCTGTTGCCCAATATGGTGTGGTACCTGGTAGAGATGCCCAGTAATGCCTCCTGCCTAGTGGTACCTGGTGGTGCTTGCTGTCCAGTGGTGATCACTGCCCAATGCCCAGTAGGGATGCCCAGTTCCCGGTGATGCCAGGGCCCAATAGGGATTCCAGGCAACACCCACTGCCTGGTGTTGCTGGTGCTCACTGCTCACTGGTGCCTGGTGGTGCCCACTGCCTGCTGGTGTTTACAATTCACTAGTGATCAGTGGTGCCTGCTGCCTGGTGGTGCCCAGTACCCACTACCTGGAAGGGATGCCCAGTGGTACCCGCTGCTGGTGCCTGCTGTCTGATGGTGACTGCTTCCCGCTACCCACTGCATGGTGATGCCTGCTGCTTGATGGTTCCCAATGCCCAGTAGGAATGCCTGCTGGTGCCTATTGCATGATGGTGCCTGGTGAAACTTCTGCCTGCTGGTGCCCAGAGATACCTGCTGTCCAATGCCTGCTGGTGCCCAGCTGTGCCCAGGCCCCACAAAAATTCTTGATATTTTACTCCTGCAATGACAGGTACATTTAGCTAGTAATAAATCAAAGTGAAAAATAAAAATAAATAAAACGATTGAAGAATAAATGCAAAGAATCAGTATCCTCGAGCAAGCACATTTACTTTCACCGTCTTTGGTAAAAACATTAACACCCAGTTATGAATATATGTAAATGTGCCAAGAAATAACAGCTTCATTGTGAGAGTGGACAGTCAATCCAGCAAATGATTTATTGCTGCCTCCTTTCTTTTTTGCCAAGCACAGGGAAACCCATACACTTGCATACACAGCTCTGTATGGCAGAGAAAGTCGCATTTTCTACAACAAAAATATTCTCTCTTTTCAGTTTAGGGATTAACTATGTGACAAGAGGAAAAATATCCTTGCTGGGAAGGATCCAGGGAAGGATTCCTGGCATCCATCAGTCTTGAAAGACTATGGTATTGGGCTTGACGCTGCATGTGAAGCACGAAGGCTTGGGTAGATTGATATGGAGGATAGGCTGTTCCCCAAGCAGCAAATCCCCCCTCTCCATGCCACTAAAATAGTCCAATGGAATGGCAGAGCCTATGGCCAGTGATTACCCCTGCCTGGTCTTCAAAAAGAAGGTTCATTTTGACCTAGAAAAATTACTAAGTTAATCATAGAAATTGAGGCTATCTTTATTTAATTTTATGATGCCAAAGCAAATGTTCAAGGTGGCTTCCTTAGCTTTTATCCTAGTGTCCTTGTTCTATGGACAGCCTGTAGAACTCTTCCAGATCCTTCATGACGTGGTCATCACATCTGGCATTAGGGAATGCCTTTCAAGCTTCCAGCACATGCAGTTTCAGGTAGACCAAATTATAAACAGCAACTCCTTTGTTTCTGTTGTCTTATGACAGCTTTATTCAGTCTCCCATCCAAAGTTCAACCTAATCCGTTCTTGCTTACCAGTCCTGGCAGCCCTTCATTCAAACATCAGACCATACCTCAGCATATCTTTAAGAAGTCTGTAAAAGAAATTGTGACTTTCAGAGTTCTGCTTCCTGGGAAACCCCTTTGAAAAACAGGATACTGGGCAGAGCAGGCCAAGCCATGAAGTGAATGATGCGGCTTACGTCAATCAAAGTGGTTGGAGGAACCACTCTGGAGATCTAGGATTTCCTTCACCCTGAATCTGCTGTCAGCACTTCTCTCTGGCCAACTGTGGACATGAGCCACACTGATCCATTTCCCTATTGTGCTGTCATGTCCAGGGTGACCAGATGCCTGAACCCCAAAAAGAGGACAAGGTTCCCCAAAATTCCTGACATCCAAGTAAAATTCCTGACATGTTTTTTAAAAATGTAGGACACACAATAAAATGTAGGACAAATGTAGCACATATGAAAATAAAGGCTAAAAACACTCATATTGCTTTCCTGTACTTAATTTCAACACTATATTATTTCTTTCTAAACTGAAAACCTTTTTGCAAGACCTGTTTTCACCAACAATACACATGTAAGTGGCTCAAAGCAGACATGATCCTCACCCAGGGTGACCATATGCCACAACCAAAAAAGAGGACAAGCCCCCCCCCCCCCCAAATGTAGGATGTCCAAGCAAAATGTAGGGCATGACAAAATAAAATCAGAAAACACTCAAATGCTGCCTTGTGGAGTATTTGATGAGCTCCTAGTGCACAGGATCAGGACCATTTTGGAAGCTTTGCACACTCTGGATTGACCTCCCACACCAGCAAGGCATGCTTGCTTACTCATGAGTAAAACCCTCACTTTCAAAAGGGTTTAATGCAGAAGACCTCAGAGGAAGGTTTCCTTGTGAGGTGCCTGGTTGGGGCTTCATTTATTGGATCAGGACCAGATTTCTATCAGCCTGCCCAAAATATCTAAGGCACGTTTGCCTGTTTGTGAGTAAAGGCACAATATGGCTCCCTTTCAGTTTCCATAGAGATTAATGCAATTATCAGGAGCCTCTTTTTAGGGTGATTTTGGAGACTCCATTCATTGGCTAAAGACCATTATGGTGTCCTTGGATTCCTCTCAGCCTGATCTTTCTGCAGACTGTGACATGTTTGCCGACTTATGAGTAAAGCCGCGATATGGGGAAGTTTACTTTTCTATAAAGCTCAATGCATATTTTTGTTTTTCTGTTTTTTGGTCATAACATTTGATAGGAAGGAGATATCTCAAAACGGATTTTTGCACTGGATTCTGCTCTTCGATACAAACCCAACAACATATGACATGATGGGGTACAAGCACCCCATTGCGAAGTTCCAAAATGAAGCCAAATTGTAGGACAATGAAGCCAAAATAGAGGACACCTAGACAGGAGGCTAAAAATCCAGACAAATCCGGGAATTTGCGGCCATATGGTCACCATCATGTTCAGCCTATTCCCTGACTCTTTCACATTCCTGAATCAGAAGACTTTTGGTTTAATTTAATTAAAGATGCTGCATGCCAAACTGGTCAAATTGCCCAAAGGCCAGTCCTGTATAATATTACTAACATCAAATTACTAACATCACATCACAAATACTAGTATTACATGTTTTTTAGGCATGAGTACTGAGATAAATCAATCGGTCCACCTATTTTCTTTTTGTTTTGGTTTTGGCACCACTTGTATAATTTTAAATCAATGACTTTATCATTGATATAATTTGTTTTTAAACCCTGCCCCCCTTGAGTCAGTTTAGGGGGGCAATTAAATCACTTTTAACAAAAACAAGACAGTTTTCATGCATGATTTTTACTGCCCCTTTGCTGATACATGATCTTACAGCCCATCATTTAGAATTCTTTAAATGCCCCTAAGGAACATGTAAATTCTTAAGAGCTTATTACATTTTAAATCACTGACAGAATGAGGTGTGAAGCTCTATATTCAAGAAAGGCTTTGTTTGGTTTTTATAGCATTATTCAGCCTTCCAGAAACCTTGAGTCAACTTAGATCTCAGAGAAAGTGAAAATGGAATTGGAAAATGGAAGTTTGGTTGTAAAGAGCATAGAAGGTTCACGTATGTAGCCCATAGAAACAAGGAGAGAGTGAGCTTGCATGAAACCTTGCAAAGCCTTTTTGAATCAGAAGAGAAGGGAAGAATTTTAAAGGGTTGGAGCAACTGTATTCTACTAATGGATCCAGTCCTATTCAGTTGCCAAGTCAATCTCACACCAATAGTGAGATGTCCATCAGATCCTAACCCCATTCTGGCAACTTCATAGCAAATGCCGGACAGCCAAATGCCAAGTCTAATCTATCAAGGCAATACTGCCATCACCCTTCTAAGCCCTCCCTGAACCATCTCTGGACTGCTGTGAGATACAGAAAGCTGGACTAGATGGGTACTGAGCCTGATTCAGCAGGGCTCTTCTTATGATCTTATCCTCAGAATCCATGGAAACACTGACACAACCTTGTCTAGGAGCACGTCATCACTGATATTGGGATATCATCATTGTGAAATTGACACATCATCCACATGCCATCTGTTCAAATGATGTCCAAGCAATATTGGTGCAGTGGGCCCAATTATGCGGGTATTGACCTTTAAATACTTTCATGGTTTGGGTCTGGGTTATCATGGTTTGGGTTAACTAAAGGACCACCTTCTCCCATAAATTCAAGCATTCTCAGTTAGGTCATCTTCAAGTGCTGCCTTTATCCCAACCTGGATGGTGGCCTTGGGGTGGCACCACAGTTATGGTATTCCTTACTGGCGGAACTAAGAACTAATGGTTTATTGTGGGCTTCAAATGTTTTTCTTCTGTCTTGGAGTTGTGTATTGTGTCTTTGGGCGCAATCTAGAGTAACTACGGGGAGTTCTTGCTCCGGTGTAAGAACAATTTGCTCTGGATTGCAAAATGAATTTCCCATAGGTTTTCACTTGGTGGTGCAATAACTACGGGTGCACGTAATGTCTCTTACGTGCTCCCGTAGTTACTCTGGATTGTAGGGTTTGTCTGTTCCCTGTGCCTTTATAGCAGTATTTTTATCAGTAGTTGCCTCCCTCCTATTTGTTGTTGCCAATATGATTTTATTTCATTGTATTGTATATTTTAGTTCTTGAATTGTAATCCACCTGGAGCATTCACTCCAGCATAGGAAAGGCAAAATATAAATCTGTGCTCCTTGCACAATTTTGTTAAACCCAGAAGTGCTGATCTTACCCCAGAAAAGGCAAAATATAAATCTTTTCAATAAATTCAATAGCCTGTCATTCCTGCCATGGAAGATAATAATTTGGGAAATTTGGGTTAAAATATGTTATATTCCTTGATGTAACTACCTTGAGTAAAACTTTCTGTTAAGCATTGTAGTTCAGAGCCTCAGTGCTGGTTCAGCCATTATGTTAAATACCATTTCCACGCGGTATGTTGCCAATGCCAATACCTAGCGCTCTGGGCATGCATGCTGAGCACCGGCACACTCTGGGCAGGAGTACATGCCAAGCGATAGCCATGCAGCCAGTGGAGGGAGGGCCCAGCAAACATTCACACTGCTGGACTGGGGGCATGTGGCAGCACTATGACCACGGGTCTCTTTACTGGGGTGCAAATGACCCTTTTGTGTACTAGCAATGGACGCGGACATTGATATATAATTTAAGTTTTCAAGTTCTGGGCAACTGATAGTATATTTTGATGATACGCAGTATGAAAGGTGAGTGGAGCACATTTCCAAAATTGTTTTTTCTATCCAGAATAATGAAAAGTATGTAGGTCATTGTAGGCTGCTGTGTGAAGCTTTGGATAGTGCCTATGGCACACTTCTCTAACTCTCTCAAATACCTGGAACTCTTTTGGAATGGTACTTGAAACATTTAAAATTATACTGTTTTAATTTAAAAGGATGGGTACAAAGAAAAATGAACCAAAAAATACTACAACATTCCAGTGAGGACTGAAGTGAGATTAACTAGATTTGATATTGCTTACAGTTTGCTTTAATGTAATTATATGTTATTTGAATTACCAGAATATGGGACTTTGGGAAGTGATTGCATTTTGGAATTGAACAGCCCATGCACTCTCACACAGAGCCTCCATTACATTGCTGGACCAAGCACAAAGCAAAAAGTTGGAGGAATGTCATTGCCATTACTCCATATCAGAGATGCTCGAAGTGCCAACTGCTGTGTGCCAGGAATTCCCCAAAGGCCAGATCCAGGATTCCATTAAATCCTTCCCTCCTGTGACTGGAACGTTCTGGGGTGTCACAGACTGCAAGTTCCCAGACTGGGATGGTGCAACCATTTTGCTGCAAATGACATAGCCATTTGTGTCTAAAGTGCAATGTCTCACTTGGAATTTCACCCAGATTTCCACAATGATTTTACTGACCAGAGCGTCATGTTGTCCCAGTCTTGCAGTCAACCAGGCATGCTCTACAGAAAGAAAGAGTCTCAGAGAAGTTTTCATGGCTAACCCACTGCATAACTCCACTGCAGATTCCTGATAATTGTATGAAGTTTGCACCTTCATAATTCAATTTAAAATTTCCAAGAAAACATGATGCTGCCCATGAAATACATGAGAATCTCAGCATGTCAGCAATTCTGGCTGATGTTTTGTGCTCCTGGCCTTGGCTTGGTCTTGCTGCATTTTCTTTCCAAGTTATCTCCATACTTTCTTTAACCATGACACAGCTCTGACCTTCTCAGTTACTGTGCCCAGTTTGGTTCTTTCTAAACTTTGCCTTCTGACAAATCCAAATTCCTGGCTGTGTCCCTTTCCTGATTCTTTGTTTTGGCTCTTTTCTGGGTGCTTGTACTTTGCATTGGCCTGTCTCCAACCACATCTAGTGCAATTCACCCTGTCACTTGGTTCTTGAAAAAGAACAGCTCCCCAGCAGTGAAAGCGGTGAGGGCTCATCAATAAAAAAGAACTGCTTTTCATTAAATCCCCAAAGTTTTTTATATACAATTTTTTTAAATATATAACTTCAGTGATCCTTACAACAATCCTCTTAATCCACAGCCAGGATCATTATTCCCTTATTGTATTATTCCCTTATTGTAAATTTTTTTTTTTAAGGATGCGGAATGAAGCGGCAGACACAAGCAAAGATATTGACATGCATCGGTTTCCCCACACCACCATGAGAACAGGAAGAAGAGTGAGATCTGCTGTCCTAAATTGGTTAGGATTGTGCCTTGAAACTTTATGAAAAACCCTAGAAAACTTTTGCAAAAACAACACAAATGATCACCAACAAAGCAAAGATTGAGCAATTCCTTTCTATCTCTTTAAAGTCATGATACATTACTTATAATTAACAATGGTCCACAGGTGTGTCAGGGACCATTGTTTGGTCCCTGTTTGGACCATTGTTTGGTCCAAATTTCTTTGGACAATTTGAATTGTTTGGACAATTTCTTTATTTATTAAATAAACAATTATCAATAAGGTTACTGAGGAATTGAACCCTGTACCAGCAGCACGATGTGCCTTGTCAACTGTCCAAAGATTGATGGTGTGTCTTGATATTTTTAGCACCTGGTCGGTGTGCCATGAGATGAAAATGTTGAAATCACCGAGATAAAATATATGAGAGTCTTTTTTTCTGCTGTGTTTTGTTCCAAATCCATCAATGACACGAAGTGGGGAAAGGTTAGTTATAGTCACATAACGTTGGCTGCAATCCTAAACACACTTTCCTAGGAATAGGTCCTACTGAATACAACAGGACTTACTTTTGAATAGACAGGCTTAGGGTTTCACTATAAATCCCTCATGCATAGAGGCTATTATTTAAGACTGCCTCATTATGAGAAATTGACATTTTAAATAAATAAACAAACAAACAAACAAATAAATAAATAAATAGAAATTTTACTAGTCAACAAATATCCATATTTACTCGAATTGAATGTGCCATCAAATCTAATGTGCACCGCTATTTTAAAAGGTTTGAGATTAAAAAATGTTACTAGTGATTGTAATGTGCATCTGCAATGCAGGTGCAAAATTTTATTTTACTGCATAAAACAATGAGTTATATGATGATAACAATAATAATATGATAATGGGTTTGTGTTATGATTTTTTACCTAATTGCACTACTTTATACAACAGTGGGTTTATGCAACAGGAACTTTTAACAATTGTACAGAGGAGGAAATTTCAACAAATGGGGAGATGTTCTAACAAGCAGCCACAAACGTTGCATTCATTCTGATCTGTATAACTGATGAGAATATGCATGACAGGACAGTAGGAAAAGAGCTATAAAAATTACAAGGATCATGTCAGATCCTTGGCACGGACACTTACATCTCCACATAGACTAAGACAGGCAGCTTAAGGCAACCAGTATGCATTTTTGTGTTGGACAGGCAACCAACATGCATTGGAAAGGCAACCAATATGCATTTTTGTGTCCTGTTAAGTCATTGACTCACTGACTCATTCCGTCATTCCTATCTGTGCTGTGGGTGGTGCAAGTGGTTAAGACACTGTGCCTGTTAATCAGCAGGCCAGGGTTCGAGACCCGGGTGAGCTCCTGTCCTTAGCCCAGCTCTGCGACGCCAGCTGGATCCAATTGTGTTGGCTCTGTCTTTCCATTGGACTAATTCAGTGGCGTGGAGAAGGGGGATCTGCTGCTTGGGTAACAGTGTATCCTCCATAACAATCTAACCCAGGCTTTCTTGCTTGGCATGCAGCGTATGCAGCTCCAAGCATGATACCATAGTCTTTCAAGACTGACGGAGGCCTGCACTGACTCATTAACTTCCAGCCAAAACCACCAGGCCCAGAAGAGTGAAATTTGGGGAGGGTGTGCCTTCCATGATGGAGGCACCCACTAAGAACCAGTTTTTGGAAATTCCAACTGGAAGGGGTTGAAAAGGGGTGCAATGCGTTTTCCTCCCTATACTTTACATTGAAGAATCTGCGCCTGAATATCATGTGCTCAGCGTCATGACCAAATGGTGCTCACCTCGTTCTCAGCTTCCTCACTCATTTCTATGGAGGGGACATTCCTGTGTATCTACAGTACAGTAAAAGCTTGAACTGAGAGTGATTTGGATTGAGAATGTTTTGCACAACAAGCAAACATTTCTAATAAATGTTGACTTGCATCATTTATCTATCTATCTATCTATCTATCTATCTATCTATCTATCTATCTATCTATCTATCTATCTATCTATCTATCTACTCTGAAACAAGCCTATTACAGTCAATGGGGCTCACTCCTATGTAAGGGAGGCAATTGAAAAGAGCCTGAGAGACTTACCCCCAAATCCAGAGTAACTACGGGAGCATGTAAGAGATTTTACATGCACCCATAATTACTGCACCATCTACTGAAAACCTATGGGAAATTTACATTGGAATCCAGAGTAAGTTGTTTTTACACTGGAGCAAGGACTCCCCATAGTTACTCTGGATTTTGTCCTTAGCCTTGCTCTAAGTCTAACTCTAAAGCTCTATTATAATTAGCGGGGCTCATTTCTGTGTAAGATGAGCAAGGAAAGGAGATTAAGAGAATTAGCCTTGAATTGTTACTTTAAAGAAAGCCCTATTATAAGGGGCTGTTTACACTACTATGTAAGGGGAGCAGATTGTAGCCTAAGAAACCTGAGAGACTAAGTGCAAGTTAATTTGTGTTTTTTGTATATTATTTATTGTTTTTTATTAGATTACAGTATTGTAATCATTTTTATATGAATATTTTTGGGTTGTGGAACGAATCGTCTGAGTTTCCATTATTTGCTTTGATATACAAGTGTTTTGGATTACAAGGATGCTTCTGGAAAAAATTAAACTTGTAAATCTAGGTACCATTGCATTAGCCATTATATCAGTGCTCTAAAAATCCGACATGAGGAAACGGAAACGGAAACTCTCTCTGCCAACGTGTTACATGTTTGGAAAACAGATTTGATTTAATATGCAATTTCCAGATTCTTTGCCCAGCTCCTTTAAGCTATTTCTTATTTAGTTGAAGCTCCCTGCTAGAAGATGGCAGATGACACTACACCACCTTACATCAGAAGGCAAAGTTCATAACATATGCTAGTTAGCATGTAACTTTCATAGTTTGGCATTTTTGAGAATGCAGCTGTACCTTTAAACTCTGGAGCAAGGCAGCAAAGTGAGCACAACAGTGTGAGGTTCAGCCCATGAGAGCAGACTCTTCAGTCAGAGTTGCTGCAAGATCTGGTGAGGCTCCTTTCCACCCAACAGAATGGCAAAACAAATGGTCCTCTCTTTTCTGCTTGTCTTCGCCCTGGCACACTCGTCCCTTGCACGGCGAAAGCTCCTGGTGTTCCTGATTGATGGGATGCGCCACGATTATATCAGTGATGAAGCCCTTGAGTCCTTGCCTGGGTTCCGAGAGATTGTGAACAGGGGTGTGAAAGTGGATTACCTGACCCCAGACTTTCCCAGCCTTTCCTATCCCAACTATTACACACTGATGACTGGTGAGTACACTTTTGGGATTTCTCACTATGATGCTCTTAAGGGCTGGCAGCTTTAAATGGTCATAGATCACGCAAGGTCACTGGGTTCTGTAACACTGGGAGGAATGGAGACAAAGTTTGCTGATGAGCTCTCACCTCCCCAGTGAAATTTAAGGCACAACTGGAATGATTATAGTGTTGAAAATGGAAAATGTCCATTTATAAATTTGCTCCATTCTGTTATCAAGTAAGAAATGTTTTTGCACAAATATGATCTTTTCAATGAGTTTGGCTTTCTTGGCTCATTTGAAAAGCTGTCAGTATAAAAATGTAACACATTTATTTTAATACCTTTTAATTTTTAAAAACAATTATCATTCTGTTTTAAAACAGGCAAGTAATGAATTGACTTCTTCCCTTAGGAGGATAATACCTGACATGAATAAAAATAATGAAACTATTCCAGAATACAGAATACTTTTTTAGTTTGTAGTGGATCATTAAATTATGCTAAGTGTTTTTTCTTTGCTGACCTGTTAAAATAACTAGCATATAACATATTTGATTCACTGTGGAAAACAGGCATTAAAATTTCAGGATACATAAAAAATATTTCATGAGTTCAAGGATCCTTTATGAAAAGCAAAATCTGCAACCATATTTACTAAAACTAAAGACTCACGGGGACAGGATGGGGTTGTTATTAGTTTCATTTAAGTTGTTGTTTATTGCTTGTTGCATTTAAAAATGCAAAAGTTGCAAAAGAATTAAATAATGACTATGTTTTAAATTTAGAAGCATCTAGTGTTGCAGATTCTGTCCAAATTAGCAGGGGAGTAAGTCCCATTGACTAGAGTGGGACTTACTTCTGAATGGACATGCATAGGATTGGGCTGTATGGCACATTAAGGGCACAATCCTAACCAACTTTCCAGCACCAATGTAAGGAGAATGCAACTCTGCGGTAAGGAATCAATTGCCCCTCAACTCTGCGGTAAGGAATCAACTGCCCCTCAACTGTGGGATGCAGCATTTGCTCCACTGACACAGCTATTCTAGTGCTGGAAAGTTAGTTAGGACTGTGTTCTGTGTGACATAGGTAAACCTGTACAGACACGAGTATTTCAATATAATCCAAAACACGAATTTCTTGTTCTAATAAAATCACTCTGTTGAGTTTCTCCAGAATACACCCAGATAGCAAGAATTTGTGCAATGACACTGGTCTAATTAGTAACCTGTGCAGCTGGCATAATGCTTGGGACTTTGGAATAGCATGTCCTATGATGATGCAGTAGGCCTCATTGTCATACTGTTACAATTGGACTGTTTTCACTGGTGAAAATTGATATGCATGTAAAATCCTGAAGTATAGTAAAATCATTCAGGGCACAAGCCAGTACTTGTGGATTGTACTATAAGGAGTCCCTGATGAGATGCCAGTATAGTCTACAGTGAATATAAGGGGCTTCTTGGAGTGGCCTGCTGTATCCACAGGTTAGTGGCTGCCGTAGTTGTGCCATATCCTGAAGTTAAGAGGCAGGGGTTGCAGCTAGGCTGGCCAAGAACTCAGATTTTTGGTCAACACTGCCGTTCTTACTCTGCCTTATCATGGACCCCTATGGGTCTACTCATTACTATACCTGCTCCTGAGGTCGTATCACTCTGAGGAGCTGGAAGAGGGCGTTTCTGCCCTGGAAACAGGCTCTGGATACAGAGTAGCTGCTCTGCCCGAGGAAATGCTAAACATGCCCTCAACATGCCTCTCCTGAACTGCCAGGGCTGCCCCAGCAACGGCAGCCCAGGTTCACCTGCCTTGGGGCTACCTATGTTGCCTTAGGCTGCCCCAAGCTTTTTCCAGAATAGAAAGTGTAACCCAAGTGCACTTCTGGATTGTGCCCTCAGTTGCACACAAGTGTGTGTACGTTTGGCAACACTTTGTGAATCTAGAGGGGCAGGAAGTTTCCTGATCAGACAGACATCTCAATCTAACATCCCAGTTTTTGTCATCTACGCCACTGCTATGAAAACAATTTCCTTGACTGTCATAGGAGATGATCATCTCAAGTAAAGAAGAGCAAATGAACTTCTTAAAACAGGAGCATGTATACAGGGGACTAAAGCACCAACAGAAAATAATCTGGAAGTACTTTTCCTTGTTTCCTTCAAAAGGGGTCAACAGCTCTTTAACCTACACTGCATTACTACTAGGTTGATGGATGCTCAAAGAGGGGAACTCCCTGGCACATGATGCTTGTCAAAGGCAATGAAGTGTAATCAGGAAGCTTACAGCTTATCATGGACAGGGAGATGTGTTAGAAAGAGTATTTTTGGAGAGGAAAGCTGTTGATGCTGAAGCTGGATAGGGTTCATGGTGTTGAGATATTTCAGTGGAAACCTTTTTTTAACAGATGGTGTAAAAAGTTGTTGAGTGAATTGCCTAAAGGCTTGGCAGTTGATAAACAGAAATTGAGATCAAGGGTAGCAACTTGATCTCTGTATACTTGAGCAGTGCTTGATCACACCTGGGCCATGGGTCCTTGAGAGCTGGTACCCCAAATGTCAAATCCAATGATACTAAACCCCAAATATCTGCCTGCTTGACCTTTCTTTCCACTCTTTCA
This sequence comes from Cryptoblepharus egeriae, assembly GCA_030015325.1. Taxonomy (NCBI): domain Eukaryota; kingdom Metazoa; phylum Chordata; class Lepidosauria; order Squamata; family Scincidae; genus Cryptoblepharus; species Cryptoblepharus egeriae. The sequence continues at coordinate 51,991,819 of JAREYC010000007.1, read as the reverse complement.
CCACCAACTCATTTTTTTTTTATTTCTGGGGTTATGAAGTCTTACAATACTTGGTACCAAAGTGTGCAAATCAAAAATGAACTCCAGTCAACACAACCAAACACAACCAAATGGCTATGTTGGGAACATGGACTGAAAGTGGAACATTTTGTTGAGAGATGTGGCAGTAAGAAGGGTTGGGTGGCTAAGGCTACAGTCCAGAGTAACGACAAGATCTTTTACACAGATGTAATTATGATGCTACCTATGGGAAACCTATGGGAAATGCATACAGCAATCCAGAGTAAGTGCCTCTTACGTCTTCCTGTAGTTACTCTGGATTGTAGGGTAAATCAAGGTTGGCAAAGCATAAGCTCAAAATCCCAAGAGCCTCTAGGTATCTGGGAAGGTAATTTCGTTTGCCATTTACCTGTTCACTGGATAAAATCAAACAGATATTTAGATAATTTGGAGGACTGAGTGAAACATAAGAGCAATGGGAATAAGGCAAGAACCCACTAAGCAGGTCATATACACATGCAATTATAGGCAGATTCATATTATTAGTTAAATATTGATGTCAGCAGCCCTACTTATATGTTCCCTTCCACATATAGAGCCAACACATGGAAGGGAATTTACCTGGCACCTTCTGGTTGAGGCCTAATTCTGTATTTCAGATTTCCAAGGAGCACGGGAAAGTGCATTCTCTCAAATCTTCATTTTTACCTTTCTAGTGTCATCATTTGCAAAGTCTCAGCTAGAGTAATTACAGTATTTATCTTGTGCTGCCATAAACATTGGGATTTACTCTACTTTCTCTGGTTGACAACAGGGTTTTGAGAGATTACGGAAGAGAAAATTGAAAGTAATTTTCACTTTTCAGGTCGCCACTGTGAGGTCCACCAAATGACTGGAAACTACATGTGGGATCCAACTACAAATACATCTTTTGATATTGGTGTGAATCAAGAAAGCCTGTTGCCTCTTTGGTGGAATGGATCAGAGCCACTGTGGGTCACCATGATGAAAGCAAAGAGGAAAGTCTTTATGTACTATTGGCCTGGTTAGTATTACTGGATTGCGCTCCAATTTAAGTTGCTAACAGTGGATTCAGTTGAATCTAATCTCCATAATTGGAGTGTGCATTAGTTTTGATGGTGCACTAGATTCAAGTAAATATGGTTTTTTGATTATAAATATACATCACATTTATTTTAACTGTATGATTTATTGTAATAAAAATGTAACAAAAACTTGTTTTGTAAAGTGGTGCAACTAGGTAAAAACCATAACATATTGTCTTTGAGCACAATCCTGATCATGTCTATTCAAAAGTAAGCCCCATTGTGTTCGAAGGGTACTTCCAGGAAAGTGTCTTAAGGATTGCAGTCAAAGAATCATAGAGCTGGAAGGGACTTAATAGTCATCTAGTGCAATCCCCTTTTGGTAAAAGGAAATCCCCCTAGAGCATCTCTGACATCTCCTAGATATGTCATTTTATTATTGTCGTATCATTGTTGTATATGGTAAAATTAAATTTTGCACCTGCTTTGCAGTTGCTCAATACAATTACCACTAAACATTTTTTTAAAATTTCAAGCCATTTAAGATTGGGGTGTAAATTGGATTTGATGGTGCATTAGATTTGAGTAAATACGGATATTTTGCCTAAAAAATAAAATCATAAACTTGTTTCATTCATAAACACACAAAATTATTAAAAATATTGTATAAAGCCTATGTGTATAAGGGGTATAAGAAATGAATTTTGTGTTTAAACTAGGGCACGTTACCAAGAGCTCTCACTGCATATATGCAAGTATTCCAAAATATAGAAAAATCTGAAAAACAAAACATTTCTGGTCAACAATTGGCTTTGTGACCATTAAAAATTTGTGTCATATGTAACACAGAAATGTATATGTAAGATGGACAATTTTGCTCAATTTCCTAAACAGACCCTGATTCTGGCAACCCTTCTGCTCTTCAAGAATCATTTTCCATAGTTTGTGGGGTTTGCTCCTAGTGGAAATTTTGGATATGAAGCATTATGAAATACAATCATTAATTTATGCACTGAATTGCACTCTTGACTTATACAAATGGTCCCCATTAATATTAGTGGTTGAAGTTGCAACAGTTTACTGTTTTCTCCCACTCATATACGTGTGTAGTTTGATGCATGTATGTGTAGAAGGGGCTGATGAGGCAGTTAATCCATACCAATTCATTGCATCACATCACATATGAGCCTTGTCACGTCCCCCTCATACAATAGCGCATTAGACTTTTTAACAGAAAGGTCAGTGTCTAAGGGAGAGACAGACGAAAACACAAGTCGGTGTTTGGTCAACTTTGACAAGCAGAGAAACAAGTCAAGGCATTCTTCTTTTCTTATATATCAGCTGATGAACAACTAAATATCACAGCAATTTAGACCCAATGGAGCAAATAAGTTGCTATTGCTGGCAAATGCTTCCAAAATCCATCAACATAAACATCATCTTATCAACCTATTTAATCAACTTATTCAAACTTGTTCATAATCAACCTGTTTAAAGCAATGGTTCCCAGACTTTTGAGTACTGTGACCCACTTTTTTAAAGCAACATTTTATTGGGATCCCCATAGGGTTATCAGGCTATAAAGAAGATTTAGAAAGGTTTAATATTTTATTTATTTATGGGTAATAAAAACCAGAAAAAGACGCTCAAACATTTATCTCCATTTCATTTATTACACATGCTTGTATATGGCAGGAGTTGAGCCTGTAGCAACTTCAGTATTTGGATTTTTAGTTATATGATCTTTGCCTCACCCTTTAGCAACACACCAAAAATCAAACTGTGTCCTGACCCACAGTTTGTAAATCTCTATATATAAAATTGAAAAGTGACTGACTGGCTGGCTGGCTGGCTGGCTCTCACTCACTCATTCACTCACTCACCAACAGCCAGCCAAAACCGCTGGACCCAGAAGCGTGAAATTTGGGGTGGGTGGGTGTTCCTTCCATGATGGAGGCACCTACTAAGAATAGGTTTTCAGAAGTTCCAACCAGAAGGGGGTGAAAAGCAGTGCAACGCATTTTCCTCCCTATACTTTCCATTGAAGAATCCCTGACTGAGGGATGCTCTACCCCAACCCTTGGACCGAGAAGCATGAAATTTTGGGAGGGTGTTCCTTCTGTGACATCAACACCAACCAAGAACTGATGTTGAGAAATTTAACCCTTAAGGGGGTGAATAGGGGTGCAAAGTGTTTTTGTCCTATACTCAATACTGAACAATGATTGACAACATACAGCTGATGCACTGGGAGGGAGGGTGCACAGGGGGTGATGGTGCATATGAAGGGATGCTCTGCATGGTGGGGTTGTGCATGGGAGGACAATGTGCATGGGGGGACGGTGTGCATGCGAGGATTGTTCATATAGGGAGGTTGTATGGGGTGTTCTGCATGGGGGATGATGCACACGGGGGACTGTGTGCATGGGGTGGAGGTGCACATGGGGGGATGGAGCACATGGGAGGGTGTTGTACAGGGGATGTTACACATAGGGGTTCTTGCACATGTGGTGATGGTGCACATGGGGGGTGCGCATAGGGGGTGGTGCTCACCAGGGAATGGTGTACAGGAGGGATGGAGCACAGGGGGGATTTTGTACGGGGGGTGTTGCACATGGGAGATGGTGCGCATGGGGAGTGTTGCATATGGGGGATGGTGTGCATGGGGGTTGATGCACACAGGGGCTTGATGAGCAGTGGGGAAATGGCATATGGAGGGGAATACGGGTACATTTTTGCTAGTATATTACTGTATATAGTTGTTATTAAAACTATAATAGCATAACAAAACATTGCCTATTACCCAGAATGTTTTTCTTTCATTTTAAAACATGGGTAATTTTGTAATCAGAAAACAGATTTTGATTTAAATTATTTAAAGAGATTGCACCAGGTATGTAATATGATCTACATTGCTTTTGCTCCTTCGAATGGTCTCAAGAGCCAAGGGGAGGGACAATTTACAAGGCAAACTTTGAAGCTGTGTGGCAAATACAGCTCTGTTCCTCCCTGGCTTTACTATTGCCACTTCATGTGCTATTTGTAAAAAAAATAAAAGATAGGCATCTTGATTTTAATCATTGATATGCCTAGTATCATTTTTATATTTATCAGTGAAAGCTGGTGCAATACCTGTTATACCTTATCCTGAAACTCCAAATCCTATCATAGAAATTATGATCCATAATATCTCAAAGCAGGCCTCCGTCAGTCTTGGAAGACTATGGTATCATGCTCGGTGCTGCATATGCTGCACGCGAAGCACGAAAGCCTGGGTTAGATTGTTATGGAGGATATGCTGTTACCCAAGCAGCAAATCCCCCCTGTCCATGCCACTGAATTAGTCCAATGGAAAGGCAGAGCCAATACGATTGGATTCAGCTGGCATTGCAGAGCTGGGCTAAGGACAGGAGCTCACCCTGTCTTGTGGGGCCGACCCGGGTCTCGAACCCTGGCCTGCTGGTTAACAGGCACAGCGTCTTAACCGCTTGCACCACCCACAGCCCATATAATATCTCAATGAGTATGTCAAATCCAGCACCTGCAGATGGTGCCATTATTTGGATGATTGAAATTCTAGTCATACAAGAGTTTAGATTAGTGAGCTGTTTCTAAGAGCCCAATCCTATACAGTTGTCCAGCTCCGGTGCAGCCACAGTGTAGTTCCTATGGTAAGGGAAAACATGTTCTCATACTTCGAGAAGGCCTCAGCATCTACTCCTCCACCACAGGATGCAGTGCAAAACCCACTAGCACAACTGCACCAGCCCTGGAAAACTGGATAGGATTGGGCACTAAATGACAAATTGCTACAGAAAAAGGATTAAAATTAAATGGCTCAGCTGTTCAATCCACAGCATGGGCATGTTTACTTTAATGGAAGTGTAATTGCTATATCTGTAAACATCACTGGATTTCTTTGAAAGCACCACTCAAATTGCATTCCTTTGACTCTACAGAAGACATTTCCCAGACCTTTTAGCAGATCAGGAAAACTTAGAAAGATCTGTGCTGTGACATTCAGTATCCAATTTTTAAACCAATGTTTCAACAAACTTGGCATCCATCAGACTTGAAAGACTACGGTATTGTGCTTGACGCTGCATGCGAAGCACAAAGGCCTAGGTAGATTGATAAGGAGGACAGGCTGTTACCCAAGCAGCAAATCCCCCCTCTCCACGCCACTGAAATAGTCCAGTGGAACACCAGAGCTGATATGATTGGTTCCAGCTGCGTCTAATGTTCCATTGGTACAATTGGTTCCAGAGCTGATACGATTGGTTCCAGCTGGGCTAAGGACAGGAGCTCACCCTGTCTTGTGGGGACCCTGGTCTCGAACCCTGGCCTTCCAGTTAACTGGCACAGTGTTTTAACCACTTGTGCCACCCACAGCCCACATATGTTTTGACATGCAATTTGAAAATAACTGAGGTTCAAGTTTCCATGTCAAATAGATAAAAATAAAGAATGCTAGATATTTCAGTATAATGAGTTGCCCATTTAATTTTCAGCCAAAAGAGTTTCACATTATAAACAGAAAATCCCATAAACCCATGCCCTATTGACATCTAGATTAGACTACTACAACACACTGTACGTGGGGCTGCCTCTGAAGATGGTCCGGAAACTCCAACTTGTGCAGAATGTGGCGGCTCATGTGGTCACTGGAGCTCAGCACTTCGACTCTGTTGCACCACTGCTTCGATGTCTATGCTGGCTGCCCATTCACTTCCAAGCCAAATTCAAAGTGCTGGTTGTGACCTATAAATCCCTATACAGTTTGAGGGACCGCTTTCTCCCATACAGCTAAGGTCACCTAAGGTCATATGAGAGGGCCTTGTTGACTGCATTGCCACAAAGGGAACTGAAGGGTGTGGCAGCCAGAAACAGAGACTTCTCGGTGGTTGCACCTTGACTCTGAAACTCCCTTCCCCTGTAGTGAAGGAAAGCTCCCTCCCTATGGATTTTTTTTGTATTAAATTGTGTTTAATATGTTATAGCCACTTTGGGTGCACATAAAGGGGAAAGGCATGGTATGTATGTATGTATGTATGTATGTATGTATGTATGTATGTATGTACCACAGAAATGAAAACAGTGCTCATGAAGCAGACTTTCAGCCCTAGAGACCCAAAAGTCAGGTTTCTGAAATAAAGTGAGTTTCTGAAATTTAGAGAAATATGCTTATGAAACTTTTTATGGATCAGAATCTGAAATTTAAAAAAATTTCACAAAGCAGTTAACAGATGAAAAAAATCAAATCAAATCAATTAGAAAATAAAATAAATGTAGAAAATCAAATAAAAAGATGTAGAAAAAACAAAAGGAAACATTTCCTAGAAGAGGAACACCACTTGTAAAAACAGCATTTGCCCAGTTAAAAGGGGAAGGAAGTAAGGAAGTGAAAATGAAAAGTCCAGATATTAAGAAACTTCTTTAGAACAGAGGTCTTCAAATTTTCAAGTACCACAACCACAGTAATGCTGGAATGGGTCTGTTATATAAAATTATATGTACATTTTCTACAGAATGTTTAAAAAAGATTTCTCAACAGTAGTAAAATATGTATACTTCTAAGGTTATTTGCTGTTGCCTAAGCACAACTGGCTTAATGACTAACCAGCAATAAACTTCAGGAGTCAATATGTTCTAGGGCTAAACTGTTTTGGTTTATGCTATATTTGCTTATATAGAGCCACAGCAAACTTTGGAACCTGCTGAAAGGCTATTAACCGAGAGCACTTTAGTGTCAAAGATGTGTCTGTTATTGCCAGCACTGCCCACTTTTAAAATAATGTACTTCACAGTTCATAACAGCTATTCCCTCACCATATGGCAAGGAAGAAGTGGCCATACAGGTTATGCGAAATTGAGAGCAGTCTAATGAGAGAGATGGAGTTAGCAAGAAAGGGTAAAGTTAACAGCTTCATTGAAAGGCAGTCTCTTGGTCTGCAATCCTAAAGACTTTCCTGGGAGTAAGACCCATTGAACACAATGGGGCTTACTTTTGAGTAGCCATGTGCAGGCTCAGCATATCATGTGCAATGCACCTGTATATACAATACTTATGAACATCATCTATTGTGGAGAGAACACAAGTCTAAAAAAGATGTTATGAGTCCCAGGCCTTGCTCAAGACCTCTTGACACATGTCAAAATACTGTCCCACTTACCTGATGATATGCCAGCCTCTGATCCAATCATTAAACAATGTTCTAGCACAGCATTCTTCTCCCCTTACATGTTTCATCTTCCTCTCGGTTCCCCACTTTCTTCTCCAAACCATGATATGGAAGAAAAAGGAGTGATTGAGGCAAGTATGCAAACAGAGAAGGATGCCCCCCAATTTATCCCCTGAGGCCTTAACCCTTACATGCTGTATTTACTAAAATATAATACACCATCAAATCTAATGTGCACCCTGATGTTAAAAGGCTTGAGATTAAAAAATGTTTACTGGTGATCATAATGGAAAGCAGCTGCAAAGCAGGTACAAAATTTAATTTTTAACAATGAGTTGTATGACAATAATAATATGACAATGGGTTTATGTTATGATTTTTTTAACCTGATTGTACTACTTTATACAGCAGTGGGTTTATCTTACATTTTTATTATAATATTAAACAAATTTTTAAACTGTTAAACAAAATACTGACCTATACTTATAATCGAAATACTATATTTACTCAAATCTAATATGCTATTGAATCTAACGCGCACCCCAATTTTGGAGACTAAATTCTGCTGAAAAGGTGTGCATTTGATTTGAGTAAATTTGGTATTCCAGTGTGAATTATATATTTTGTAACAATTCAAATTTGAAAGACTTTGAACTATTATGCAATTTGTAGTTTTCTAAACTGCTGTTTTAAGATACTTGGCCTCAGCAGATGGACAGATGAAAACCTGACCTTCAAGAAAACAAATATTTACAAACTAAGGAATCTATCAACTTAAAAGCTATGGAAATTTTTCTCCAGAAGAATTAAGCACGACTGGGAGAATCTTTCTTTTCTCCTTTGAGGAATCAAATAGTTATTCATGCTGCTCTTCAGTCATGATCCACTAGAAGCTGATGGTGTGCTTTGCTGAGTGTCCCACAAAAATCATTCACATATTTGTTTTTTTTTGGGGGGGGGGGGGGAATACATTTATCACCAACCTAAATAGTGATGGTTGTTTTTCTTCTAGAAGTTAATTTCCTGCAAGAATTCTTTCATCATTTCTCCAATGTACTCAGTGTACTCCAGCATCTTTTTCAAGGATTTTCTCCCCCTTCTCACTCTCAAAGGGGATTTGGAGTGCTTGCATTTTGGCAGTCTTTGGACCCTTCCTATTTTGGTTAGAAAAATTGAATCTATTTACATGGTATTCATGTCTCGGGACTCTTTGAGTGCTCTTGGGTTATTAAGAACTAAATTGCATGCATTTTTGTTGCTGAACAGAAAAGCTATAAATATTAATATTAAAACATGGTATTCTTGTGTTCAGAGTACATGTTCTCCTTTAGGGGTTGTTTTTAGGACTCCAAACATAGTGTATTTTGCCTGAAAAGGCTTGATGTGACAGAAAGTTAATTGATCTAAAATGCCAAAGGAGATCCTGTGAGAACTGTGATCTAACAGTTCAATATACAATTCCACAAAAAGGTGTTCTTCATCTAAATACAAAGTACTTAATGAAAGCATGTGGTGAAAATACAGGCATCCACCTGTATTCATGGAGGGATATGTTCTCACCCTTCAGATACGGAAACCATGGATAAGAATTTCTTTATTTCTGCAGCCGACGAGACTCCCACTCCCATTACCTTTGTTCTTCTTGTTACTGATAGTGCCAAGCAACCATGTCACCGCTTACATTGTTATAAGCAGACAAGCTTATAGAAAGACCATCAGGTAAGCCTGAACACAGGCTTCCTATTACGTTTGTATCCCTCTAGCATTCAGGCTGCCTACCCGGAAGAAGAAAAACAATGGTACTGCAGGAGGCATAGAGAATCAAGGATACATGGATACCAAACCAGGTTTGGATTGGACCATTCATTTCTTGAAGATGAGCCAGTGTGGCCTATTACTTAGATCCAAGTGAAGCTAATCTTAAACTAATCTGTGCTAATTTTAAATTTTTTAAGACATTTTAAGAAGTGTTTTTTTATTCATAAATATCACACTCTGAAACTCTGAAACAAATTGTTTTCCTCTTGTTTCAATTTGTCTGCCATCGAATGCCTTGTGCCTTTTCTTTCACATATAGATGGCAGACTCCAAGTAGTTATGGTGGAAAAGACGGAGGGGATCAGGACAGGGACAATGTAATTGACAATTCTAAATAAATAAATTTGAGTCGTCATTAGAAATTGAGAATCAGAACAAGCCGCATCTAATGAAATGTTCCTCTTTAGGCTGTGAAGTTGAAATCCTTGGCATCAGACCTACCTTCTGTCAACCATATTTTAGTGTTCCAACAGATGCCAATTTCTCCAATGCTGTGGATAATGCGATTGAGTCTCTGAGGTAAAGCAATAAAATATCAGACTGCTTTCTCTAAAGATCCTGGTTTGATCTTTTTTGTTGACATATTGTGGTTAGAGCAAACCAGGAATTCCAAGAACTATAACATCAAGTCCCTGTTTTGTTTTAAACCAGGAACTGAAGCAGCAATTTGTCCCCAACCACACATGCAAAGAGGACAGGCCGTTTATGCCTCCTCCAGTGGCAACAATCTTTTTCGTACTATCTGTATGATAGTACGATCTATATGATAGCATGAAAAGTCATAATCTAAACCTGTTAGATCTGTTAAATATTCCCAAACACCCCATACTTGTTTTATAGTCTACTCTTTTATTGTATTGCCACTGCAGAAGTGGCAAAGCAGATATGGCCGCAGTGTACTATGAACAGATTGATGTGGAAGGTCATCATTATGGTCCTTTATCTAATCAGAGGAAGAATGCCTTAAAAGCAGTGGATGATGTAATACTCAGAATGACTAAGCTCATCAAGGTCAGTGTTATTTTATCTCCTTTGAAACTAATAAACACAGCTTACTGAAATTAGTTTTGAATCATGGTTCATTCCTGAATCACTAAGAGCACAATCCTAACTATGTCTACTCAGAAGTGAGCCCCATTGCGTTCAATGGATCTTACTCTCAGGAAAGTGTCTTTAGGATTGCAGCCTAACCCCAACTCATGAGTTGTGTTTGAGTCAGTGATGCCCATGATTCAAGTTAATATGAGTTGTGAAAAACCAGTGTTCTCACGATTCAAGTGCCAATCTTGGTATTTTATTGATATTTATTATTTATTTATCCCTAGTTAGTAGTCTATGAGTACAATCCTAATCATGTCTATTCAAAGTAAGCTCCATTGTGTTCAATGGATCTTACACCCAGGAAAGTGTCTTTAGGACTGCAGCCTTTAAGTCTTGCCCTATAGTAATATAGCAGAATAAAGTGCTTGAAAACAAAGGGTGTGTGTGTGTGCGTGTGTGTGTGTATTTATATAACAGAGGAAGAAGTAAGTTCATTCTATTTTTCCACAAGTTTGGGAACATGGGCATAAGGGGAAGGGGGTCTCCTAGTGTTCTAGTATTCTAGTATCCTAGTATTCTAGGATAGTCCTAGAATATCAGAGTTGTGTGGAATGGATGCTTTTCTCTGTGGTTCTACCCATAATTTAGAACTCCCTTCCAAGCAAGGTTGCTTCTCCCTCTCTTTGAAAACCTTCTGTTTTCATCCTTTTTTCTATTGCTGGCCTTTCCTTTTTTTGCAAACATTTTATTTAATGACCTAAGTTTTTTCTCCCTGGTATTTGTTTATTCTATTATTTTATTTTTGTGACCAAGTCTTTGAAGAGTACACATATTTTAAGAAATATAAACAACTGACTCTGTATTTCATAGAATCTGGAGCTATTAAAACCTTACAAGAAAAATAAATGAGGCCAAAAACAATAACTGTTGTAGCTAATAAGAAAATATACTATTGCTTTTGTTGTATCAGTAATCAGGGCCAAATCCAAATTAGAGTCAGATTTTTTTTTAAAAATTATCCTCTAGTTCAGAAAAATTATTGATACAAAATATTTCTTAAATTTTTGGATCACCTCATGCACCACCAGGACCAGCCATTTTCAGTCTTGTTTATCTCATGGCATGCTGACAAGGCACTAAAATTGTCAAGCCGCACCATCAGTTTTTTGACAATTGACAAGGTACTCAATGCTGCAGTTACACAGATGACCCTGCACAAAAGATGCCAGGATTTGACCTTCCTTGCCAGCATTGGTCAACTCTGAACAGGATCCTTACCCAGCATGGTGTCTGCCAGGACTCACTGTTTAAGTGGGGTCTTGTATCTACCCCTCAGTGTGACTCCTCGACAAAATATTCATTACGTTGTTGTCTGAGTGTCCATCAAGAGCTTATAATATTACTGGCACAATGTCTGATTTTTTTCAATATAGACCACTCTGTCCTTGAATGGCTGGGTGGATCTGATTTTCCATAAGTCCATGTATTTGCCATATGCTAACTAAATAAATAAAACTATGCTGCTAGTACCACACACCTTCCACACACCACATTATAGTTTGCAGCTGCACCAATGAAGGCTGTACTACATGCTATGGCAAGTAGATGAGATGAGTATATAGAATGTAGATCAGACAAATAAAATAGATCTGATAACTCAGGCTTCCCAATCACCTGAGTGTCTCCTTGCTGGTATAGGTCCAAAGACAGCCAGGGAATGTCCTAGGTAGGGGTTTTGGGAATTGAATCTGGGTGCAAGTAGCTGCTCTTGGATTCACCTTTCTTTCTCTGACTCACACCTATGGTTCATGCCACATGAACCAATCCACAGCCTATCCCTACTTCCAACTTGGAAGTTGGAAGCTTGCAAAGCATCCTGGAGCTTGCAAAGCAAACTGGAGCCAACTAGAGCTTGCAAAGCATCCTGGAGATGTGATACATGCTGTGTCTCTTGCTGTTGATAAGGCCACTGTGGGATTGAGGCCTTAGAGAGCATGTTGTTGCTCTCACTTAAGTCCCATTGATTTGAATTTACATGCCGTTCTGTGGATCAAGGCAGCGGCTGGACTGTGCATCCTTTCAAATTCAGCTCCTTTATAAAGAAAAGGGGAGAGAGACTCATGATGAGTTTAATTTCTGTTGTACAATTTCTCACATCAACAGCATTATAAAACTGAATTTTTAATTTATTTTTTTTACTGAACTGAGAATGAGGAAGTACACGTGATCCTTTACAATTAATTAATCATCGCCTTTTGACTATCCTGACAGGACAAGGGTCTGCAGAAGGACCTGAATATCATTCTTTTCTCAGATCATGGGATGACTGACATTTACTGGATGGACAAAGTGATTGAGCTGAGAAACTGTATCAACATGAGTGATGTGATACAAATAAAGGACCGAGGCCCTGTTGTAAGCCTGTGGCCAGCCAAAGAGAAGGAACTTGAGGCAAGGAAAACCACCTTTTCCCTCCCATAATTCATATTATACCCATCTTTTCTGGCTTTGTTTAGGTATAATAGTCCTCACCTAATTCAGCTGGTCAGCTACCACATGCTATTTGTTCATGTACAATATGTTCACGGATAAGTGTCCAAACCACAGTTCTGTGAGCCACGTGCAGCTTTTTGACATATGTGTGGCTCGCAGAAATGTGGTAGTTGAACTTCTTTTTTGCTTAACAATATAAAATAAGAAATTGTCCAACATTATAATTACCAGATAGGGATTGAGAGTCCACTGGATTAAAATATAAGTTTAATGCTTGTATTGAGCAATTTTTTTTTAGAATTTAAATGCTTCTTAAATATTGTGGCTCTCAAACATCTCAGAATACAACTCTGAAGTTTAAAAAAAACCTGTAACTTACCTGACCCTGAGTGTTACATTCCTTCAAGGTGCATGAACAACTTAAAGATTATGGGTGCAATAATAACAAATTTAGGCTTGCCTAACTCACATGGCATATCTTTCTGTGGTCGTGTGCGAAGGTTGGCGTATGCCTGTACACTGGCCTAACCCCCCCAGGAGTGGGGCAGAAGTGCCTTACGTCACTTTTGTAATACCCCCAGGTCAGCACAGGATTTATGCGGGGCTTAGGCCTAACTAACCTGAGGTTAGAATTGCAGCCTATGGGTGCAATCCTACCCTAGGCCTAACCTCATCAGTTTTCCCATTCCCATGGCGATGTAGGGAAGCAAGTGCATGTCTGTGCACTGACCTAACCTTCCCCCAGGTGTGACACAGAAGTGTCTATGGCACTTTTGTGAATTCCACAAGTCAGCACAGGACTTATGCTGGGGCCTAGGCTGGCCTAACTGGAGGTCAGGATTGTAGATTGTGTTCAGTACAGAACACAAAGATGGGGTGTAGACATGAAACCCCCAGTTTAGTAGGGTTTCTCCACTAAATTTTTAGAATTTACACCCCAACCTTATTTTTTTGTGTGGAAACTATTCAGTATTTTCCCCATGTGAATGTGCCAAGAGGTTTAACAATTTATGTTCATTTGCAGATATATAACAAACTGAAAAATGTGCCGCACATGACCGTCTACAGGCGAGAGAGTATCCCCTCCAGATTCTATTATAAAAATGGGAGATTTGTCCCTCCTTTGACACTTGTGGCTGAAGAAGGATGGTTTATAGTGGAGGTAGGACACCTATGTCATGTCTGTATACTTTGTGATCCCCCAATCAGCTCTATACGTTATGGTCTCCCAGCTAACTCTTCAGTTATTGCACTGTCAAGATGGTATGAGAAAGCTTACTAAGATCCTGATGGGCCAGTACTAGCAATGTGCTGTGCAAAGTTGGCTGAAGATATTGGGCTGCCTATCATCATGTTCTGCCTGTCATCACTTCCATCATGTTCTGCCATTTCTGCTTAAAGAAACTGTAGGACAGGCAGGATTGCACAATCCTGTGCAATCCTAACCCATAGAAATGGGCCACCAGGATAGGATTGGGCCACCAGTTTTGAAGTCAATGGTGCTAAGACATGCAAATGACTGCATTGTAAACATTTGATCTACTCATCTGTATGTAATTTTGCCTGTAACAGTTTACAATCTTTTTCTTCTTTTTGGGAGATTATGGCAGCTTTGAGATAGAGGGGTAGCTAATTTACAGTGAAAAGGGATGTGTAAAGGGAACGGATTTAAGTGCACCTGTTTCAATCAAAAAATCCCCATGGATGTTTTTAAGTTAAAACAAGATACAGGTACTAAAATAAAAGATATCTTGTGTCCATTTAAACTCTCACTGACCCTGTCAAAATGTAAACAGCAGGAACCCTCAGTCAAAAAGTAAAATTTTTTCAAATCAAGACAAAGATGGGGATCTCCAGTTTATTATGAATCATAAAGGAATGTTGTATTAATGTTGTATTACCAAAATCCATATCAACTTTTCACTTCCAGGGGCTGGGAGAAGGAGTCTCAGTTAAGTTTCCTGGGGCAATTGCCTCAATTGGCCTCATAGAAGGGCCAGCCCGGCAATGTGAAGAACCAATAAAGGCTGTGTTAGGCCTAGAAAAATGCCTCTGGGGCTGGCTTTCCAGACTGAACTTCTCTTCTGAGGAAGAAAGTACCAAACAGACTTTGCCTCCTTGTCTGATTATTGTATATATTTGTCCAATCAGTCTTGCATTTTATAAGCCAAAAATCACAAAAGTTGTTATGACTTGTGGATGTCAAGTGTAAAACATAGGGATTGATGAAATCCTTTGAATTAGATAATTTTGTCAGATGCAAATGGAGCCTTGCACCATCTCCCATTACCCTCCTGCTCCCATCCATCATTTGCCCCAATAGATGCTCCAAGGGAGAGGTTCTGCATGCTGCGCTATCTGCTGGTTCTTTGGCAATGATGGAAGCTACTTACCTCTGCTTTGCCCAGTATCCAATCCTGCTAGAAGTCTCCTCTGCTAGCCACATTGATGGTAGCAACCACTGGGTGCTACCACAAGGTAGCCTGGTCCATCCAACCACAGTCAGGCCTGGGTTTAGACATTGTGGTCAAATCCACCTCTGGGCTTTGAAATGTCTTTCCTGGAGATCTCATGGATATGTTAACACAGGTTTTCAGGACAAATTTTGAGAATAAAATATTTTGACAGTATATCAAAGCTAACAAGTTTTTAACAGTATATCAAAGCTAACAATTGGTTACCTTCTAGAACTATCAAAAGAGCATTTATTTTCTAAAAGATGCAGGAATATGCAGGATTCTGTTAATGATGAATATGCGTGATTTGCATGGTGCCTCATTATCTTTTGTGTTAAATTTGATTCTTATACAGTGGTGACTCATGTAACAAATGCCTCACAAAGTATGTTTCACATTAACAAACAAAAATTTCTCTAGGATTCTGCTTCATGTAACAAACTGTGCTTCATGTAACAAGCACATCCGTTGGCAGCTGGGGCAGACGCACTGGCGGGCAGCTCTTTTAAAAAGCATCATGGCTGCCTAGCACACCTGCCTATAGTGAAAGCAACACTTCCGAGCTGTTCCTCCTGTGGCCGGGCATCCGCTGGGCAGAGGGAGAGAACAGCAGCGGAGAAGAGGGATGCAGCTCAGGGCTAGCCAGAAGGGAGCAGGGGAGAGAGAGGCTCAGGGTGACGAGAAGGAAAAAGTGGAGAGACACTTGGAAAATGTCTTGGATTGCAGCCTCCTAACCACGTCTACCCAGAAGTAAGCCCCATTGTGTTAAATGGGTCTTACTCCCAGGAAAGTGTCTTTAGGACTGCAGCCTAAGTAGACTTCATAAGATCATGCACATTGAATGCATGTTTTGAATTCAATCCCAGTGTTCTGTCATCATTTTTACGTCAGTTAATATTTTTATATGAATATTTTTTTGGATTGTGGAACTAGTCGTCTGAGTTTCCATTATTTCCTATGGGAAAATCCGCTTCACATAAAGAATGTTTCACGTAACAAACATGCCTCTGGAATGAATTAAATTTGTTACATGAGGCACCACTGTATATTAAAAAAGATTCATGGTTCTAAATATATGTCATGCCTGTATATAGCCTCTGCCTCCACTGGTAACATATTCAAATTCCGCATTCTTTATGAGTGATACTGACATTTCCCGAGTGACTAATGTCTCCAACTCAAGAATGATGCCCGTTCAATTTATAGCTTCAGTGAATTTGATCTACTAACACAATAAATGGGTTCTGGACTCCCCATTGATTTTTTTCCTGCTTTTATTTATGATGAGAAACTGTGCCTAGAAACTGTCAGCACAGTAATCATTTTTTTAAAAACCTTAAAAACATAGGAACCCCTTGAGTATCCATACATTTCTTTGTATCTAATAGTCAGCAGATGTACCAGATAACTGAACAATTCTTGCTGACAAATTGAATCTGTTTCCTTGTCTCCATCTATTTTCACTGACAGCATTCAAAGGTTGCAAAGGAGAAAATGGACCCTGTCTTCCTATTATGAGGCCCTCTTGCTCTGCTGCTTCTTTTTTATTCTGTTCCACAAAGCTCACTATCAGTGGACTATACACTATTGGACAGTATCTACTATGTTTGCTAGTATCAATGTGCAACCTTACATAATTTGCAAATTCCAGAATCACCATGATATATTTCAAGTCACCAATATCTTCACCATGTCCATGTCTACACCCTTTCTTTTTGTCATGGACTGGTGCATGGGTGATGACAGTAAACAACTGATAAATGTGAAAGTATAGCCTAATTTAGCTTCCAAATTTATTTTGGGTAGCGAAAAACCTAGACCACTAACATATCAATACACAGAAATAAAAGAAAAATAAGCATCAGAAAGACAGGAAAAGTCATGGAAGGTTGGATGAAATCAGAGGGAAGCATGTGGATAAAATTTGAAATGTGGTTAAAAGAGCTATTAATGCAAAAGTAATGAAGGTCAAGTGAATGAAAGTCCACATATTGCTGTATTGAATGATGATGTTGGCTTAGCTAATTCTGTGTCAAAAGCAAGAGCTGGAATCCTTCTGCTGAGGCCTACCTACACACACTTGCATCACACATTTTCTAGACTTAATAAGTAAAAACACATCATTTCTGCGCCTGTGAAAGAAAACCACACCATCTAAATTGCTGAGTAAAGGCTATAATATTATTTTAGTATACAGTGATGCCTCACGTAACAAATTTAATTAGTTCTGGAGGCATGTTTGTTACGTGAAATGTTCTTTACATGAAGTGGATTTTCCCATAGGAAATAATGGAAACTCAGACGACTAGTTCCACAATCCAAAAAAATATTCATATAAAAATATTAACTGACGTAAAAATGATGACAGAACACTGGGATTGAATTCAAAACATGCATTCAATGTGCATGATCTTATGAAGTCTACTTAGGCTGCAGTCCTAAAGACACTTTCCTGGGAGTAAGACCCATTTGACACAATGGGGCTTACTTCTGGGTAGACATGGTTAGGAGGCTGCAATCCAAGACACCTTCAAAGTGTCTCCCCACTTTCTCCTTCTCTCCATCCTGAGCCTCTCTCTCCCCTGCTCCCTTCTGGCTAGCCCTGAGCTGCTTCCCTCTTCACTGCTCTTCTCTCCCTCTGCCCAGTGGACATCCAGTCACAGGAGGAACAGCGTGGAAGTGTTGCTTTCTCTATGGGCAAGTGTGCTAGGCAGCCCTGACGCTTTTTAAACAGGCTGCCAGCCAGCGCATCTGCCCCAACTGCCAACGAATGTGTTCCTTACATGAAGCAGAATCCTAGAGAAATTTTTGTTTGTTATGTGAAACATACTTTACGTGAGGCACCACTGTATATTGTATATGTATTCAGTATTTGTATTGTAGTGTTGTGTGAAAAGCACTCAAAACCTTCCTTACATTTCATGGGTTCCATCCTGAAAATCCGTTCATCACTAAAGCCAGCTTTTCATCCATCTTTTCTCCAAATAGTGATGCATCCAAAGGTGTGTGAACAAAGTGTCTTTCTTCTACAGAGCAGAGAAACCCTTCCATTTTGGGAGAATGGTACTGGGAAAAGAGAAGCATGGCAAAATGGATGGCATGGCTATGATAATGAACTAATGGATATGAGAGGAGTCTTCCTTGCCTATGGGCCAGGTAGGCCAAATGAAGTAGATAATCACCTACGTAAGGTGTTTTCCTTCTATCCTCATTCTCAGGTAGCCTACTTCTAAAACCAGGAGGTTGCACGTATCCATCATGGCCTGTACCCTCTGATGGACTCTTCCTCCAGATATTTGCCTAAACCCCTTTTAAAGACATTTAGGCCAGATGGCATGAACATGTCCTGTGGCAAGGAGTTCCACAGATTAATTGTATACTGGGTAAAGACATTTTTATCTGTCCAAACTGTCCCAACACTCAATTTTACTGGATAACCCCTGGTTCTGGTGATGTGTGAAAGGGAAAAGCGCATTCACTCTGTTCATCCCCTGCATAATTTTCTATCATCTGAATCCAAATACAGTAAGCAAAATAACTGCTGGGGTCCCTCTCTTAGGAGGAAAGGCAAAAGCCACATGATGAAGTATGGTTAGGAAGCCGATGATCATTTTAAAAGAACAGGAAATACATAAATGTGAGTCGCACCTGTAGCAGACTGGAGGGAAATTGTGGCAGACTCCACAAATACAAATACAAAAAAATCATTGTAGGAAATTAGCTATATTTATCCTACAATCCAGAGTAACTACGAGAAGATGTAAGAGGCACTTACTCTGGATTGCTCTATGCATTTCCCATAGGCGGCACCATAACTATGTCAGTGTAAAAGGTCCCATAGTTACTCTGGATTGAAGCCTAAGGCTCACACTAGAATGGAAAGTGTCCTATGTGCACCAAAAGTTACTTCATCAGCAGCTGGAGTGCCACAGCTGTATCTCTGAGCTCCGATACACCCCTTCAAGGTTAGCAGATCTACAAGTCACTGCAGCAGGCCAGATTCCTTCCAGACTTGACACTGTGTTAAGAATTGTCATGTATGTGTTCCTCGGCCTGTTGTATATAGGTTGTGGTAGCATCTGCTGCTGCACACCTGCAGTAACACCTCAACATCCAATGCACACAGTGAGTGCTGCATGGGATTGGAAAATGTTAATACCTGGGGTACCTCCTTCAACTCCTGAGCCCCTCCTTTAAACCTGCGATCAAATTGCCACCTTTACTCCTGCCATGGACCCTAGATTTAATTGTATTTTCAAACTATATTTCTCTTGCAATCTTCCTTTCTCACATACACGCAAAAACAAAAAAAGATTAAACCCCAGTACAATAAGCCCTAGTGCCTCATGCTGAATTCTTCTGATCTAAAATGTCTAATTGTTATTTTGTTTCAGATTTCAAGCCAAACTTCAAAGCAGCGCCAATCCGATCAGTTGATGTTTATAATGTTATGTGCAAAATTGCAGGAATAGAGCCACTGCCAAACAATGGATCCTGGTCCAGGGTGGAGTGTATGTTAAAAAATAATGCCAATTTGGCACTGTTGTTACATTGGAGCAGCTCTGTGCTGGCACTAATTCTCTTGGCATTGTTCGTATAACAGATCTTGTTACTCTGGTCCCAACACAATGTCAGTCAGTGTGTCTGGTGTTTTTTGTATTCATCATCTGAATTGCAGCATTAATTGAATTCTGTGGGGGGAAGAGTATTTATATTCATCTAGAAAAAAGTAAGCCTCGTTTTTCTGGACCCTAAGAAACAAAGCAGAAGCAGACTTTTCCTTTTTGGGGGTATATCTTGGCATTTCCAAAGAAAGCAAGAGAAAACAACGTCAATGGTACATGTCGTCAAGTGCGTCATCAGTTTTCTGTGGTATAAGCAAAGTATCAAGGTTTACAATCACCAAGCAACTTTGGCTTTGCTAGGACTAGTGATTACATTTCCATCTCTTCGTAACATTTTCTCAGGAAAGCTCCATGTGGTGGCTGTACAACCACTACCTCTTATGCCATTCTCAGGGGACTCCAAACTTTTTGGCAGGAGGGCCACATCATCTCTCTGGCATGGTGTCAGGGGCCCAAAAAACTAATTTACATTTCAAATTTGAATAAATTTACATAAATGTACATATAAGAATGTATTGGAGTGGATTACAGGGCTTGCCCACGAACCGCATAGAGGGATCTTGAGGCTTGCTGAGAGCTGCATCTGGCCCGAGGGGCGGGGTTTAGAGACCCCTTCTCTAGAACCTTATACACTTAAGTTTTCCCCATTTAATTTATTTAATTTATTGTGTTCCCTGCCATTTCGACCTTAAGCAAAGTACTTTGGCAGTTGGAACTTCAGTTCTAAACATTTAGAAAATATAACTGATTTAACATAACTGAAACAGAATTATATTTTGTATATAGGAGGCCCTGTACAGGATACAGGATACAGATCCTGTATCCATGGATTCACTAATCTGTGCCTCCCTGCACTCATCCCTCCCCACATACACATACCCCTCAGGAAGTAAGGGGTGTCTACCCCCCTCACCACTGAAGGGTCCTATAGCAGAGGTTACAGACATCCAAAGGCTCCATCAGCAAGTCTCAGGCTGAGCCTGATCGTTATAAAAACTGGAACTGACATTTTAATACCTTTTAAGGCATTCAGAGCTCCAAGGAAAGCCCCAGAGGGTGTCACTTTCTCTTTCTTTGTGAAACCAGAAGCCTGAGCCCAGCAAGGCTACAAATGGATGTCCACAACTTCTGCTCGACTCAGTGAACCCTCCAGAGTTGAGGGGAGCTCAGTGGCACCTTGAGGAGGAAGCAAGGGTTCACATGTCCCCAGGTACCATGAAGCACAGGGGGTGCCAAAGCCACCCCCCGGCCTTGCCCTGCACCATGCTGCTGCCTGTTGCCAGCTGTGGTGGCAATGGAGGGTCTGGCTGAGGACCCTCCTGTTGCCACACAGCCCACCCACTTCTTAAGTGTGTGCTGGGGAAAGATCCTCAGGCAGACCCTCCATCCCCAACACACACTCTTCCTCAGAGCCAGGCAGGTGGGCAATGGGGCTGGACATCAAGGAGGGATCCTCGCCTTGAGTTAGGTGGCTTCACATCCACACAGCCCCAGGTGGGGATCACTCTGCAAGGAGGCATCCAGCCCCATCACCTTCCTGCCTGCTTTTGAGGAAGAGTGTGTGCTGAGGTTGAGGATCCGCCTGAGGGTCCTTCCCCAGTGTATGCTCAGGAAGTGCAGGGTGATACAGGGGTGCTCAGACAGAGAGGGGTGCCACTCAGGGTGACCATATGACCGGATTTTTCTGGATTTGCCCTCTTTTTCAGCCTTCTGTCTGGGTGTCCTCGAAAAGGGCTTCATTGTCCTCCTTTTTTGGCTTCATTTTGGAACATTGCAACAGTGTGCATTACCCTATCATGTCATATGTTGTTGGATTCAGATTGAAGAGTAGAATTCAATGCAAAAATTGGTTTTGAAATATCTCTTTCCTATCAAAAGTTATGGCCAAAAAAGCTAAAAGTAAAAAATATTCATTGAGCTGTAAGCGAAGGTGAAAGTGCCCACTATCACGGCTTTACACTTGTGTAGGAATGTGAGCGGAATCCAAGACCTTGTCCTCCTTTTGAGGTTTGGGCTTCTGGTCACCCTGGTGCCACTAGGCCTAGCAATGCTCCTGGGGGACCAGAGTTCCCTGTTGGCTGTAGGGGGTTCTCTAACTGGAACCCTTAAATACATTCTAGATACTGGTTTTCCTGATGCATTCATGCAGCAAAGTGGTGTCATGGAAGCTGCTCATTTACATACCACATTCCTCTCTTCATAACTGTTGTTAATACTGTAGAACTGAATGATTTTAATTTAGTTTTAATTGAACTGAAAAAGAAAAAATACTACTTCTTTTAGTTGGCTGTTAATTCTAACTAGTTTAAAGTATGTTTCCAATTTAGCCTCATACCAAATAATGTTCTGTCTAAGCAGGTAAATGAGGCTACACCTTATGTCAACACGAGACAGATAACAAACCCTGTCACTGCCTAAGGGCAGACAACAGCAATATTTACCTCAGTAGTCGGAAATAGGACCATTGCAAACATTAGCGGGGTTTTGCAATCACCACTAATTGCAACGTTTGCAAGCATTCTTCATTTTCAGCAGTTGTTTCCAAAGATTAATATTCACAGAGACCTAAAATCTAGCACACTATTGCATTCTTTGATAGACGACGCTTTGTGAGTGACCACCATGCGTGAGCATCTGCATGTGCCGCGCATGTACATAGATATCAAACCTGACAGAACAATTCTGTCATAACTGGTAAACGTTTATTCAATTCTTTTAAAGCTCAAGTGAACCATCAAATCTATTGGGAGGAGGGATAAGAAAAAGAGAAGCAGCATTTTGTATTCGGGCTATTGAGAATAAAAGGCAATTTAGTTCCTTCTAAGCACTGCAGTAGCTGGGAAACAAGCAACTATTGTTTGAAGATGCTCATTAATTGACCAAGCTCTCATAATTCTTTGCATCCCTCCCCCTGAAAATAATCATTCAAAACCATCATTAAACTCCTGAGTTGCAACCAACAGGACATGCAGACTTGTAAAGAGTACAGTAATCTTCTGTATGCTTTTAATCAAAAAGTTCCATTATCCAAAAGCATCAATTGTGGATTCTAAAGATCATTAGTGTCACTAAGGTTTCCATCATTTGGTGTGGGAGGGCAATGTGCCATCCTCTATGGTAGACCTTCGCCTTGGGTAGCGGGGTTGGCGATGCATCATTACCCCACCATACTGGTATTTTAGATATTACTTTTGATAGAATAGAGATATTTCAACATGTTCTGCTCCATTACATTTTGTGTGAAATTACACATCAAATGATATATAACATACTGTATTTACTCGAATCTACTGCTCACCCTTTTCAGTCAAATTTAGAGCACAATCCTAACCATGTCTACTCAAAAGTAAGCCCCATTGTGTTCAATGAGTCTAATTCCCAGGAAAGGGTCTTTAGGATTGCAGCCTCAGTCTCCAAAATAAGATTGTGCTTTAGATTTGATGGTTAATTAGATTCAAGAAAATGTGGTACTTAGAAGTAAAGGGGGCATATTAGATTTGATGGTGCATTATATTTGAGTACATATGGTAGTATTATTCAAATATAACAAGATTTTAAAATTTTTGGCTGGTGTTGGTGCATCCCCCCATGTGTATCACCCAGTGTAGTTACCAGCAAAACTGCTTACAACATTTTTAGTGCACCATATCTTTCTTTGAACTGAGGAGTATGCACCACTGAGTTCAGCTGAGACTTGCTCCCAAGTAAGCATGAATGCAGCCTGAAATACTTTCTGCTTTCTAAACACAAAGCAAATTTAGGGCAAAATCCAGAGTAACTACAGGGAGTCCTTGCTCAAGTGTAAGAACAACTTACTCTGCATTCCAATTTGAATGTCCCATAGGTTTTCACTAGATGGTGCAGTAACTACAGATGCATGTAAAGTCTCTTACGTGCTCCCATAGTTACTCTGGATTTGGGGGTTAGATTTTGCTTCATCACAGTTGATTTAGAGCGCAATCCTAACCACGTCTACTCAATAGTAAGCCCCATTGTGTTCAATGGGACGTACACCAAAGAAAATATCTTCAGGATTGTAGCTTTAGACTAGTTTGCATCAGTGGAACACAGTCTTGAAATTAACAATTACTATACGCATATAGATAACAAGTGCCTTACTGATGCTGCAATCCTAAAGACACTTTCTTGAGAGTAAGACCCATTGAAAACAATGGGGCTTACCTTTGAGTAGACATTGTTAGGATTGTGCTTTAAGTCTTGCATAATTGTGGAGGGCAGTTTTCATAATATATCCAATTTTAAAGTGTTTTTATGCAAATATCTGCAGCATGAGGAGGTGCTGTTCTTGACTTTAAGATGCATTTGTGTACTTCCTGATTTTTGTGTCTTGGTTTAATTCATTTTATGATTTAGAAAGAACAAATATTTGTATGACAACATCCTAATCTGTATAAACCACAAATGGTTGCACACTTGTAAGTACAGTGGTACTCAAACTGGGGGAGTTGTGACCCCCCAATTCATGTAAAGTTTCCCTGCTCCCCTTTAAGGGGTGAGGGTAAGGCGAAAGCAGCAGAATGATCCCAAGGTTCATGTCCATGCAGGAGAATGGGGGGGCAATTTTCAGGAGTCCTGCCGGAGTCGGGGGGGGGGGTGTGGGACACCCTGGGGAGCTCTGCTGATTGCTGGCAGAGGTCCTTGCGGCTGGAAACAAGTCAGGCCTCCATTCTGATCATGGCCAGCCCTTTCACTCAAGGGCAGTGAAATAATATCAGAGGGCAGATCAGAGATGACATGGGGAACCCAATGAAGGGCTTTGTACACCAAGGTACCAGCACTGAGTTGCAAAGTGGCCATTTGTTAAAATTTTGATTAATAGCTTAATAAATTAGAGCACTGTTTCATCCTCAAAAACAAGTTGGAAAATTGAAAAGAAATATTTGAAATAAAAGTTAAATTAGAAAAATCTGTTCCTTATTTAAAAAATTCCATGGCATGTGGAAATAGCATATATTTAGAGCAATGTTTCTCATTGTGGGTTTAGACTCACTAGCTGGGTCACCAATTGCAGGTGGGTCCCTATTCATTTCAATGTGTATGTTTAATGTATTAGACTTGATACATTAGTGACTTGTGCATGGTATGTGACTACACTGGGAAAAATAAAGATCTGTAGTATAATAGTCTTCTAAGTACTTTAAACAATGCTAGTCAATGGGGCTTACAACCAGGTAAATGTGGATAGGATTGCAACTTTGGAATGTGTGGGGAATTTTAAAAAAAAACAGATCTGCAAGTAATTTGGAAGGTTATGAGCATTTTTTATTTTAAATAAATTTGAAACTCATACTTATTGTAAATTTTTAATTTACTTACTGAATTTGATCTGGTTTTGTTTACTGATGTGTTAAAAATTTTCCTGCTTGATGATGTTTCTTCTAGCCATAATATCACTTCAGGACTCATCAGTTTGCTTCTACCTACCCAGAGGTCTCCTTATACAGAAATGGATAGGTTTGTAAGGTAAAAGGGCAGCTGGTTTCCATTGTCCACCATCCCCACAGGCTTTTTATTCTGATTCCCCCTGGGGCAGAAGTAAATGCCCAGTGGGACTTTCTGACAAGTTTGGCTGGAAAGGTAAAGAGGCAACAGTGGAATGGAAAGCACCAAGCAGGACAGGGAAAGGCTTTTTCTTAGACAACCACCTGCTGTTTGGAGACCTCTGGGATAGAGCAATGCAACCTTTTGCTACATGTTCCTCTTGCACATATGTATCAAAAATAATGGTTGATGCAATATCTCTACAGACTGGCACCCACGCTTGTTCTAAATTATTTGGTGATATTCTATTAGCTTTAGCTGACCTATATTTAGGCCATGTGTGAAAGTCCAATGAATTGTTCCCACCAAGTGCATGGCCTCTTGTGAGAGAGCGGCCCTATAAGCAGTGGTGGGCTTCAGGAGGTTCTCACAGGTTCTATAGAACCCTTTGCTAATGAGCACTTGGTTCTGAGAACCAATTACTAATGGACCATAGAACCTGTTGTTAATTTAGGATATTAGGACATAGAACCTGTTGTTAATGTAGTTGAATCTCACCACAGCCTATAAGGCACTATGAATTCCATACAATGACACTGTAGACAATGCTATTCAGTAGTAGTTGGTTTACTATTTAAAATGGACATCTATTTAAAGTGATTCTGGCATCTTATTTCAAAGAAACTGAACAGCCACCAGATACACTTCACGCCAATCTTATTGTGCACTGATTCCCAGATGTGCTGAAATTGCCCCTGCTGTATCCTATATAGATGCCGAAGCAGCGGCTGGTGTCTCCATAGGGTAAGGGAGTCTTCTTGGATTTGTGTTCACATTTCAGCAGACAAAGTCTTATGCAGGTCTGTATCAGGTTTCCTGGCCAGAGATGAAGAACAGGACAAGCCATCATATCCTGCAGAATCTGCCACCATCTCTGCCTCTCCAAGTCCTGATGCTTCCCTGCCTTGTGTTGCTCTCCCCCACATTCCCAATTCTGCCCTCCCCAAAAGCCACACTGATTGCCATCCTTTTCCCGTTGTCATCCTTGTGACACTGAGGTTAAGTTCCTTCTTCCCCAGGTGCCACAATACAGTACATTCACTACACAGAGAACCAGCATTGCACGTGTGCCACTGGTGTTCTGGCTCATAGGGTTGAGTCCTTAAATAGTTATAAAGCTAATTTCAGAATTTCAGCCTATTTACTTACGTCAACTCATGATGAAGCATGATTTACAGGCCATTATCAAATAACCAAGGATGTAAAATCACTGAGTACTTCCATCACTTTAAAAGTCAAATAAAGATTATTCATATTTTCCCACTGGGCCATGTCAATCACTGTGTACAACCTCATTTGCAAGGGTATTGCTTACTTATACCACTTAAAAATACATTTGAATTTGAAGGGAAATTTCTCTTATGATATTGCTCGACTGCCTGTTATTAACTGACTCAGAGCTCCCTCTTCTGGACTTATACAGCATTGCCCTTCTATATTCCAAATACTCAAATATTCTAAAACCTTGAATTGAGAGTAACTTAGATTGAGAGTGTTTTGCAAGGCAAGCAAACACTTCTAACAAATTTTGTCTTACAGTACAAGCAAAAAAATAGTTCTGGCTGAGATATTGCCAGTTTTGTACTCCACCAGCACCTCCTTAGTTCTCCTGAGAGAACAGCAGATGCGTGTCTACTCTGAAGTAAGCCTATTTCAGTGAATGGGGCTCACACCTATGCAAGGGGGACAATGGAAAGGCGCCTGAGGGACCTAGCCTTGAATGTCTACTCTAAAGGAAGCCATATTATAATCACTAGGGCTCACTCCTGTGCAAAAGGGACAGATTGCAGTCTTAAAGACCTAAGTGGAGATTAATTTGTTTTATTTTTCTTTATTTTTTGAATTTTCTTTATTATTTTGTATTATATTACAGTAGTCATAAGTTTTATATGAATACTAGCAAAAATGTACCTGTGTTGCAGGAGTAAAATTCCCCTGCAAGTCATCCCCCCTGTGCATCCAACCTGCCCTGTGCATCATCTCCCCATGTGCATCAACCCCCCCATGTGCAACATCCCAACATGCGCTTCAACCCCCCTTGTGCAACACCCACCCATGCGCATCACCCACCCATGCGCATCAACCCCTCATGTACAACATTTCCCCCTGTGTAACATCCGGAATGTGCAACATTCCCCTATGCAAATCAACCCTCCATGTACATCACCCCTTCATGCTCAACACCGCCATGCGCATTACCCCCATACACATAATCCCCCATGTGCATCACCCCCATGTGCAGCTTCTCCTATGTGCAACACCTCTGAGCACAACACCCCA
The DNA here is from genome assembly GCA_030015325.1 of Cryptoblepharus egeriae. Classification (NCBI taxonomy): domain Eukaryota; kingdom Metazoa; phylum Chordata; class Lepidosauria; order Squamata; family Scincidae; genus Cryptoblepharus; species Cryptoblepharus egeriae. The sequence continues at coordinate 51,964,316 of JAREYC010000007.1, read as the reverse complement.
TTTGCATCATCCCCCCATGCGCATCACCCCTCATGTGCAACATTACCCCATGCTCAGCATCCTTCCCAATGCACCAGGCACCAAGCACCAAATTGGCTGGATGTTGGTCAGTCTTCTATGTTAAGTATAGGACAAAAACACATTGCACCCCTTTTCAGCCCCTTAAGGGTTAAATTTCTCATCTCAACATCAGTTCTGGGTCACAGAAGGAATACCCTCTCAAAATTTCATGTTTCTAGGCCCAGGGGTTGGGGTCCAGTGTCCCTCAGTCAGGGACTCTTCAATGTAAAGTATAGGGAGGAAAACGCATTGAACCCCTTTGACCCTCTTTCAGTTGGAATTTCTGAAAACCAGTTCTTAGTGGATCCCTCTGTCATGGAAGGAACACCCACCCCAAATTTCATGCTTCTAGGCCTGGCGGTTTTGGTGGGGCGTTGATGAGTCAGAGAGTGGGTCAGTGACTTTTCAGTTTTATATATACAGTGGTACTTTGCTTGCCAAGTGCCTCACTTAACAAGTGATCCGCATAACAACAATTTCACTAGGATTCTGCCTCACATAACAAGTATTGCTTCACTTAACAAGCACACTCATTGGCAGTTGGGGCAGACGCACTGGCTGGCAGCCCTTTTAAAAAACGTCAGAGCTGCCTGGCACGCCTGTCCATAGCAAAAGCAATACTTCCATGCTGTTTCTCCTGTGGCCAGGCATCCACTTGGCAGAGGGAGAGAACAGTAGTGGAGAAGACGGAAGCAGCTGAGAGCTAGCCAGAAGGGAGTAGGGGAGAGCTCAGGATAAAGGGAAGGAGAAAGTGGGGAGACACTTGGAAAGTGTCTTTGATTGCAGCCTCCTAACCATGTCTACCCAGAAGTAAGCCCCATTGTGTTTAATGGGGCTTACTCCCAGGAAAGTGTCTTGGATTGCAGCCTAAGTAGACTTCATAGGATCATACACATTGAATGCATGTTTTGAATTCAATTCCATGTTTTGTTATCATTTTTATATACAGTTAATATTTTTAGGGTTTTGGAACGAAGTGTCTGAGTTTCCATTATTTCCTATGAGAAAATCCACTTCACATAAAGAGCATTTCACATAACAAGCATGCTTCCGGAATGAATTAAACTTATTATGTGAGGCACCACTGTATATAGATTTCAGGGTTGTGGAATGAATTGTCTGAGTTTCCATTACTTCTTATGGGGAAATATGCTTTGATATACAAACATGCTGGATTACAAGCATGCTTCCGGAATGAATTATGCTCGTAAACCAAAGTACCACTATACTTTTTACTCAGTATACAGTACTTAAATACTCAATATGCAATCTTTTACTTCAGTATTTTACTTGGATACTCAATATTCAAATACTTTTGAAGTTAAATGGAAAAACACACAAGAGGGAGAGGGTGGGGGGGAAGAGAGAGAGAAAATACATTTATGGAAATCTGAACATTCTAATTTTTATTTTATATTCCTTATATCAGTCTCTACAGTAATATCCCCGAGTATTAAATAGAAACAACGCATGACTTTTTATTTTTTAAAGCATATTACAAATCAAAACTTGATGCAAATTCTTTTTCAAATTTCTGAAGGAACCAGCATGCTATTTAGACAGATGAGAGGCTGAGACAGTAAGAAATGTCAGTATTTGTTGACAGTGTCTTAAATAAAGGCTACAATCCAGAGTAGCTACTGCACTTCTTGCGTTGGCGCTACATTTATGTTGATGCAGTTATGACACCACTGAGTAGAAAGCTATGGGAAATTCATAAAGCAATCCAGACTAAATTTTACGTGTGTTGACACAAGGACTGCCGTAACTACTCTGGATTGAGGGGAAAATCTGAAAGGTGAGCCCTATATGGATGCTTGAACAGTTGAAGTCTGAACACTATCTGATCTCATCACTTTATTTTCAAGGAACTGGTAACAAAAGACACAGGCATTCATATTCAGAATATTATTTCAACTTCCTGATTAGAAAAGACACAAAAGTGTAGTTTGAATCCAGTCTTTTTCAAACATAGGGAAGCTTTGGCTTCAGCAACATCTCACGTAATTTGAACTGCCAAGAATATCCGATCAAGTACAGGTGGGAGCATGTTCTACTTTCTAATAGACAGAAAACCAGATATAAATGCTGTTAAAATATGAGGTTCAAGTTATAAAATTGAAGGCTCACTGACTGACTGACTGACTGACTGATTGACTGGCTCCCTGACTTACTTATAAATGCCTAGAAGCATGACATTTGGGGAGACTAGTCCTTCTGTAATGTAGGCACACACTAAGAAGATTTTTAGAAATTCAGACCAGAAGGGGGTGAAAGGGGTATTTATCATCCCTATACAGTGGTACCTCGCTTAAAAAGCATTTCACATAACAAGCAAAAATTTCCAAGAAATCTTGCTTCACATAACAAATTCCGCTTCACTTAACAAGAAAGTGCGCTATGGGCACGCATGCAATGCAGCCCTGACACTCCGCATGGAGGCTCTTTAAAAGGGCTGCCGGCCAGCGCTGCTGCCTCTAACCTGCCTGAAGGTGCCTGAGGCAACTGCCCCCACTGGCCACCTTGAACCTCCAGCAGCCCAGGTAAGCCTTCCAGGAAAGTGTCTTGGATTGCAGCCTCCTAACCATGTCTACCCAGAAGCCTCATTGTGTTAAATGGGGCTTACTCCCAGGAAAGTGTCTTTAGGATTGCAGCCTATCCCTACAATCCAGAGTAACTATGGGAGCACGTAAGAGACATTACGTCTACCCATAGTTACTGCACCACCTAGTGAAAACCTATGGGAAATTCATATTGCAATCCAGAGCAAACTGTTCTTACACCAGAGCAAGGACTCCCCGTAGTTACTCTAGATTGCGCCCTAAGTTGACTTCATAGGATCATGCACATTGAGTGCATGTTTTGAATTCAATTCCAGTGTTTTGTCATCATTTTTACATCCAGTTAATATTTTTATATGAATATTTTGGGGGTTGTGGAACCAATTGTCTGAGTTACCATTATTTCCTATGGAAAAATCTGCTTCACTTAAAGAGTGTTTCACTTAAAGAGCAGGCCTCCAGAACAAATTAAGCTCTTTATATGAGGCACCACTGCACTTAATATTGAAGAATCGCTGACTCATCAATACCCATCTGAAACCCATGGACCTAGAAGCAATTAAATATGGGGAGCATACTCCTTCCATTACTTAAGTACCCACTAAGAACTGATTTTTAGAAATTCAAACCCTAAGGGAAGGGTGAAAGGGATTTGTGTTTTTGTCCCTATACAGTATTGAAGACTGACAGATCAACACCAAGTTCTAACCCTTGGACCTAGAAGCATGAAATTTGGGGAGCACATTCCTTCTGTTGTTTTCTGTTGGGGATGTCCAGTGGTGCCTGATGAGGATGCCTGGTTGTGCCTGCTGGAGCACAGTAGTGCCCACTAGTGCCTGCCAGTGCCCACTGTCTGCTAGTACCCTCTGGTGCCCACTGCTGCTCGGTGCCTGTTGGTGTCCAGAGATAGCCAATGCCCGCTGGTGTCCACTGCCTGCTGGTAGTTGCCTGTACTCTGCCGGGACCCAGTGTCCGCCAGTGCCCAAAAATATTCTAGGCTCCACTCAGAGGATCTGTTCACTCTTGATTAGTTTAATATCCAAGTTAGGAGTGTTAAATTTATTTCATATAGTGGGCCAAATGTCATTCATGATGCCTCCAGAGGACCTGAAATGACATTATTAAGCAAGACGTGATGTCAATAATTAAGTCATGGCCGCAAGTAAGCACTTTTTCTCATGTAAATATAATAAGCAAATAAGCACATTTGCTCATTACTTGCAAATAGCAGAAAAAGAAATGTCCAAATCTTGATCCAATTTTCAAGAGAGGAGAAAGCCCAAGGGTCACATGGACTGTTCCTTCAACTAGTGACTGGGTCCCTAGTTGGACAAATACATGGAGAAATGAACAAGTGTGGAAAAGGAGCACATGGTGGATGAGAAGTGGCATGAGAAGATTAGATAAAGGAATTACTCTGACAGCAGAGTTTTAGATAGAGGTGAGTATGACAAGGAAGGCTTAATCAATGAGAGCTGATCAAGGGCAATTCCTCTGACAACACAGGTTGCCAACTGATAATTTCCTGTTCCCATGGCTATAATTTTTGTTAAAGATTTACAACTCATTATAAGTCCTTGGATTAAGATACAGTATAGTGTGTAAACTATACTGTATAAAGTATACTGTGTCAAGTATAGTGATAAAACTGATACTCATCAAAATTCAAGGAGAAATAATATTTAAAAAGTGAAAGATTTTTTTAGAAACATGGCAACAGAGTGGATCACATGCTACTTAAGGAAAGCAAGATGCATGTTCCTGATTGGTATGAGCAGAGTTACAAACACAACAAAACATGGGCCACAGTTTAAATTAATAAGTAAGAACAGAAGGCCAGCAAACTCTACCCTTGGACCTCCTTCAGTATGCAGTTTGAGATTGAGTCAAAATTACTTAGATTAGAACAGATTGCCTTTATTAAGTTCCTGATAAAAACTAAAGTAGATATTGTGGAATATTCTTTGAGTTTATTATTCACAACACTGCTTACCTATTAGGTACACTGCTGCACCAGCGCCCTGGTAAATCAGCACCCACTTGCAATCCAAGGTACTCATAAACCTAGGTACCACTGTATTTTCTACTTAATTTCTGTATAAGGTTTGCTGTCTCTTTGTCTTTCCCTGTTCTTCCAATAGGGACTATTGACACTCCCTGAGGTTTTATTCAGGCTGGAAAAATGAAAACCAGGAAAAAATTAGTGTTGCAAAAATCAAGCTTCCCTGCCCCCCCCGCCCCTTGTTATCTCCAGTCTCTGCTGTGTCACTCTCACTCTGACCATTGTGGCACCTGGTCCAACCATAAGGGAATTCCCTTTGCATACACGAAAGTGATGACAACCCTTGTGCCAAGATCACACACAGCAAAAACATTAGGACCCTGATCATGCCATTTGCTTCTGCAGAGTGATAACAAAACCAACTTGCCCAATGCCACTTCTGTACATGGAGAGAAAATAATGCAAGTGTCTATGGCTGCAATCCTAAAGACATTTTCCTGGGATTAAGACCCATTGAACACAATGGGGCTTACTTTTGAGTAGACATGGTTAGGATTGTGCTCTATGACTTCACTGATCCTAATGGGCCTTTCACACTCACACTTTATTAGAAAACACATTCTTGACGATATTCTGTGCCATAATGCTCTTTTATAAGACAAAAGCTGAAATATTACTTGGTGTAATTACTGAAATATTTTCATATGGATTTGTTTTCTGTATCACAAAATACAAAGTAAGATAACTTAAGAAAATTACCAGGTTAATTAATGATCTATTAAGCTATTTCATTGTCTATAGCGGGGTGGACAAACATTTTTGCAGGAAGACCACATAATCTCTCTCACACTGTGTTAGGGGCCAGAGAATAAAATAATTAATTTACATTTCAGATTTGAATAAATTTACATCAGTGACGTAAGTGAATATATTAGAGACCTAAATGAATTTTACTTGGGGGAGGGGAAATGAATTTTACAGAAAGAATGATGTTCAAACTAGGGCATCCTCCCCAGCCCTCAGAACACCCTCTGGAGGATTACAGGGCTTGCACATGGGCCAGATGGACAGGTTTGCCATCGGCTGCATGGAGGTTTTCCGCAGACCAGGGTTTGGGCACCCTTATCTATAACAATAGTCAATAATGGAAATGAAGGAATGATTAACTAAAATTAAACAAACATAAAGGAAGCCCAGAATGGAATGGTATCTTTGTAGAACAAAGAGATCACAATGAGAATGTTGTTGCCATTTTGATTTTAGCCAAAGCTACACACAATATTTCTATCAATTTTGGAAGGCTAAGGACTAAATCCATAGCAGTTATGGGTCCACACAGTTATGTCACCCTCTAGTGTTATCTTATGGAAAGTCACCTTAATTGCTCCAGAGCAAAGGGCTTAATTTCACTTTAGGATATAGGCCTGAGTTAGGTAATGAATCACATCGTACCTGAGAAGAACCATACCCATTTTCACAACAGAATGTATCCATCCGAGGGTTGCCATATAGCCTAGAATATCGAGACTGCATTCACATACTGGCAAATTTGACAGAGGCTCCTGTCCCAGTTTTGTGGAAGCGAATTATGGCAACCTACTCCAGTCATGGCTCTAGATTTTGCCTCTTTCCACATAATAGATTCCAGAGTAAGCATCATCTATTATAAGCAGTTTTGTCAACAGATTATCTTCCATCCCAATCCAGTATTCCAATTTCTTTCAGACTGCCTAAAGGTAACACTAAAAAAAGTTCCAAAAGAAGATCTTGCCACAATGATAGACATAAAACAAGCATCCTTCAGATTAAGTTCATCACATTTACCATCAAATTTAGAAATCATTAAAAGTTATGGCTACAATCCAGAGCAACTACGGGACCTTTAACACAGATGTAGTTACAGTGCCATCTATAGAAAACCTATGGGAAATGCATAGAGCAATCCAGAGTAACCTTGGCATTTGCTTCAGGAAGCAAATTGTGTAGAGAGGCTGAGAATCTCGAGTAGAGCAAAGTAACACCGGGAATATTGGAACTAGAACTTTTCTGAGGGGAAGATGATACTCCAACTCCGTCCACTAAGTTAATTTAATTAATATAGAAATGAGCATAAACATGGAAAGAGAATAACTGGATAACAATTTAATGAGAATTTTTCCCTGTTATATGAACAATTCTGTTCCAGTCTCTTCTTTCTTTCAAAATTTGGAGACTAGGGAAAGAAAAGTGATAAAATGGGTGGAAGTGGGTACTCTCTGCCTGTTTATTTGTCTTCAGAAAGCCTTAAATATGTCTTGGTTAACCTTGGGCAGCTTCATCTATATATATAAAAAAGTCACTCACTCACTGACTCATCAACGACCTGCCAAAACTGCTGGGCCTAGAAGCATGAAATTTGGGACGGGTGTTCCCTCCATGATTGAGGGGTGCACTAAAAACCGTTTTTTTGGAATTCCAACAGGAAGGGGGTGAAAAGGGGTGCAACGTGTTTTCCTCCCTATACTTTGCATTGAAGAATTGATGACTCATCAATATTTTGCCCCAATCCCTGGACCTAGAAGCATGAAATTTGGGGAGGGTGTTCCTTCTGTCACATGAACACCCACCAAGAACCCATGTGGAGAAATTTAACTCTTAAGGGGATTAAAAAAGGGTGCAATGTGTTTTTGTCGTATACTTAATATGGAAGACTGACCAACCTCTGGCCAATTTGGTGCTTGGTGCCTAGTGCACTTGGGGGGGGGGGGATGTTGTTCAGATGAAGAGGTTGCACTGGGGAGGATGCTGCACATGGAGGGGGTTGCACATGGGGGGGTTTGATGCGCATGGGGATGTTGCGCATGGGGGAATGATGTACATGGCAGTTTGATGCACGTGGCGGTTTGATGCGCATGGGCGATGTTGCGCATGTGGAGATGATGCACATGGGGGGTTGATGTGCATGGGGGGTTGATGCGCATGGGGATACTGATGCGCACGGGGGATGTTGCACATGGGGGGATTAGCGCCGTGGGGGGATGGAATACGGGGAGAATTTTACTCCCGCAACGCAGGTGTGCTTTTCTCTAGTAAATTCAATATAACATCACCTGCCTTCTCCTTCTGGTTGTAACCTGTTTTTGCTGTCAAAGAAAAGCCTATACAATTATCTTCAATTTCCCTGCAAATCCAGAGTAACTACGGGAGCACGTGAGAGACATTACGTGCACCCGTAGTTACTGCACCTCCTAGTGAAAATCTATGGGAAATTCATATTGGAATCCAGAGTAAATTGTTCTTACACAGGAGCAAGGACTTCCCGTAGTTACTCTGGATTTTGCCTTTCATGTTTCAAGGTAGGAACACACTGCCATTTCTGAAAATCTCTTAGAAAATTCTACATTTAATTATGAACACCATGGTGAAGAGACAACTAGAGCCCCCACTCTATATAACAAAAGCTGTCTTTAACTTTTAAGTATGCTGCTGTGGCATGAGCCCAGAGCTCAACTTTGAATGTATAGCTAGCAAATTCCTCTTGAGTTGTTGCAGTATATAAATAATGTAGATTCCTTACTGAGGAAAACTTTCCAGCTTCCCAAGGAGAACACACAACTGTACATGCAAAGCTAAGCTGTGGGCAGTTCTTGACTAGATGAATAAATTGTTAAATGTTATAAGGTACAAAAAGTGATATTAGTTTTCAACACAGAATGTGAACATGATAAAAATGAGTTGAAAACACAGAACACAAGTAGCATACACATCTTCCTCACAGCAGTGGCTTTTGCAAAAGAAAATTTAAAAAAGACTTGAAAACATGACATATAACCAAATGTTATTTAATATTTTAAAAAGTAACACAATCCAAAATGGATATTTCACACAACACTACATAAACAACATGAACACAATATTACCATATGGAGGGACTTTCAAATATAGACTTACAAAAATCCCTGTCCTTTTTTTCCTTTTAAGTTATTATACTAAGCATGACAAGTTATCATCATTTACAATATGGTACACTGACACAATAAAAACCATGTCACAAATGTGCTGTTATAAATCAGTTAACGTTAAGGGAAGACATTTCATGAACTGTAATTATTTCATATGAAATACTATACAATATAAACAGAACATCCAGCTTGGATGACCTTTACAGCAACCAGAGACCAAAGAATTTTATTTTTTTCAGTGCAAACACATTTAAACAAGGCAGTCTTGGTTGCAAAACTCCCTTCTAGCATACAGTAAGTCCCACTTGCATTTATTAACTCATTTAAACCTAATGCAACAGTCACATTCAGTCACTCACAGAAGGTTACCTGCAGAATTATGATCTCTTTAATTGTAAGCCTCTTGTTTGTACAGAAGTTAGTATTTGTGCCAATTACTCTCATGGGCCCTATTCAAAAATTTTTATGCGCACAGGTGGCTGTCTGATGTAATTTTATACATGTATGAAAAACTGTAAACTATACTCACAGTACTGTTGTACATGGTTGTTTTCTCGCATCAAAGGATGTGTGCGTGTGAAGTACTCATAGACAGAGCAAAGTTTCATAGGGTACCTTTCATCATCCAGAACAACCCAAAATTGCAGAGGCACTCAGGTGAATTTGTGAAGTGTGTATATATTAGTTATTTAACAAGGTGAGAGCCTGGCAGGTCCAGAATATACTATGTAATGGCTCTATGCCAAACTATGTCCTGAGCCATTCCACCCAACTTTCCCTCTACCAATGTGTGGACAAACAGACCAATACCGGTGGCTTTCCACCATTACTACTTCTGTGTACCTCTGTATACAGGAGCCATTCTACGGCACAGGTTAACTTCTCCAGAGTTTTGAACATTGCCTTTGCCATACACTACTGGATCAACCACCATATTGTTGCCTAACCATAGGAAATTCACAGATTATTTCATTCTGGCAGGTGGCTGTTAGTAGGTAGTAGTAGGCTTGACTCACCCCTCCCTACATTGTAACCAGACAGAAGGTGAGTCAGTAGCCATGTATTGTAGTGGATTAGGCACTTTATGTTTAAACCCCCTTTTCTTTGCAGCCCAAGGCAGCTTGCAATACTGTGAGTTATAGGTCTTTTACACAGCATATTTTTATTTAAGGGATGATCTAGCCTTTCTTCCATATCTACTTTCCACTGCATTTACTGAACACACACCACAAAAACACTTTCATGCACTCCCATTGAGCTGATCTGGGACTATTTTCCTGACATTTTAATGTATTTATATCAGTAAAGATACAACTTTTTTAAACATTTCAAATATTCAAACTATTGTAGAACAATAAGTTTGAGTATTTGTTAATTAAGCAAATTCTGCATCAATGGAAGTGGAAATAGATTTGGAATGAGAGTATTTAACTCTATCATAGATCATACCATTCCTTATTTAAATAGCCAATGCTCAAACTCCAGCAATTACATCTAGCATGCAAATTGATGAGCGAGCAACTGAGAGGGATGAGAACTTGCATCCAGTGACTGGTTCCTGCGTATGTTCTCTAGAAAGGCAGTGATGATAGTCTGTTAGACAAAGGAGAGAAAACCTAGATTATCTGTCAAGTAGGGAGGAACCATATTGCAGTTTGGAGGAGCTCTAAGGGCCACACATCAGATAATCTGGATTGATACAATAATTATCTGGGTCATTAGCGCTAGCAGTAAAAAAAATGAATGGACGATGTTCCTATTTAATAACAGTTCTTGTTTTGGAGGAGCAGAGTGAAGTATAAACTACATATACAAAACTTAGTAATTTCACATTAGGAATAGCGTAAAATGTGTGTGTTTGTAAAATGTTGCTTGTGGCACTTTCAGTTTCCACTAAGGGTAGTGGTGATGCTGCTGAAAACAGAACATTTTTGGCACTGAGGAAAAATGTGAGTTCAAGGCTTTGTGCATTAGCAGTTTAGAAAACATTTGGCGGCATCCAGAGTTACCACTCTGACACAGCAAGGAACCTCTGGATGTAACCCTAACTTTAATATTACTTATTTTAAATATTAAACTAATAGAGATCATAGGTAGAAAGAAGCCAGAAAGCTCTCAGCTTATTGTAAATAGGGAGCCAAAGGGTGCACTGAAACACAGCAGGCTCAAGTCCAATTAGGTCATTTATGTATATGACTATTGTACTATCACCCCGAATCTAAGAACATTACTTGGAAAGAAGGAAATACCTTCTTTGATTTCGATGGAAATCGATCCATCGATTTCAGTGGAATTCATTTAACTTCATCATTGCATTTGTGAAGTACTTGAGCTCCTTAGGTAAAAGGCACAATATAGTGCAATATTTTATTACTCTTTCATTAACTGCTTTTTACACTAATTACTTTTAGTGATTACTTTTGACATTAAAAAGTAGCTGCCACCTAAGTCAAGGCTATTGCTGGTGATTTACTGAGGGGAAGAATGATTTTTAAACTGTGCAGATATTTTACCAATCTGCCAATTATCACCAGAGCTGCTTGTGTTCAATGTGTCCATAGAATAAAGCACATTGAACAGTGGTTGAATCTGGAAAGGGATTCAACATCCTATAAGGCCACAATCCTATGCAAGCTCACTTTTATGTAACTCCCACTGAAATCAGTAGGACCTACTTTGGAGTAAACATTTATAGGATTGTGCTACCAGTCTCAGTTTTTCAGGATAGAAATTAAAATCTCAAAAGGTTAGGATTGTTCTGCCTAGAACTGCCAGTGCTTGGGGAGTGGGTTCAGCCACAGCTCCTATTCTCATAGTGAGCAAAATCAGAATAGTTTGTAAACCGGCTCTTCCTGGTGCAGAATCTGGATTTTATCAGGCACCAAACATTCAGAACCCTGAGTATAATGGGCAAAGTATTATTGTAGCAATTTAAAAGATACTAACAAACTGCTCCTCCAACCCTATTGTGTGTGAAAAAATATGAGCATGAGTGGCGATGGCATGCCTTGAATAAAACCCTAAACAAACACTTCTATAAAAATTACCACTGTTGAATGATAGCTGCATTCTTTATTTTTGCTTCTTTTTTTCTTTAAAAGGATGCTCCTGTCATTAGCTGTTTACCAGCTCCTCTCTCTTTTGCCTAAAATATCTGAAGGGAAAAAGACACCTATTCTTTATTTTGGTGATTCTATTACCGCTACCACTACCTGTCAGAATTTCAGACTATTTATTCCACTGCAAAAACATTTTGGCTTTGTAGTATTTAATTCTCAAGAAATATGAAAATGAGAAAATGGAGAGTTCATAACACTAGTGGTTGATTTAGAGGCAGATATAAACAGATTTAGTTGAGCTCTGGAGTGATATGTTGTCATACCGGAAGGCAGAATAGAGCCCAAAGTGTTTAAATGGAGGCAGTAAAATACCTGGTGTGTCTTCTGCTAAGCCCCAAAATGCCAATCATATTCCATATACTGTATATAGTAACAGGCTTCTGAATTACAACCAACACAACTTTCTACCAGGTAGGAACTTCAGCAAAATGGTAAGACAAAGGACAATTTTGATCCCCTTGTTTATCTAAAGGATTCTATGACCATTGTATAAAATCTCATACTACTAAAGCCAAAGCCAAATGAATACAGTAACAGGAAATCATGGCAATGTAATATGACTTCATATGCAAGCACCGACACACAAGAGAAAAATCATGGCCTTTTTCTTCATAGAGTTTTTCACGTTGCTCTTAACAATACCCTTTTAAAAACATGTTGCTGCATTTCATCAAATTCATGGAGGTAGTTATATGTGTAAAAAAATTTTTTACCATAAAAGTAACATGTTGTATTATAATAATACATATCAAGTGTGCAAAATGCCGACAGATTTGTGTTGACCCTTTAAAGTTGAACGCAACACAGAGATTCAACGCATTCTGGTTTTGTAAACCTTTCAGTTGATACATTAGGAGCAGGATGATAATCAACCGTATAATACAATAACTTTATCATGATTTCATCACAGGATAACAGTGACCAAAACATTTACGCTCCACTCCTGTGGGTACACAATGATAATCTCATGATGGGCTTTCTTTAAATAATTTTTTTTAAAAGAATGCACAATAAGAATGTTTCTTTTTGTAACTTCTGTTTATATTTCATGTTCCAAGAGTCACATTAACGCTAATAAAATGCCATAAACATATTCTTGGCCAAAGCCATGCCAACATTAATAGGACCCTTTTTAAAGCTTGTCTTTGGGAAACTTCAAATGTTGTCCAGGGAAAACTTATTGTATAACATTGGAATGATGTCTTCTGTATAACTGCTACATGTATCCATTTCAGTAATTGTCACTAATGGAAGAGTATTCCCCATCTGTGGTAATATCTTCCTCATTCACATTTTAATACTGCATTTTAATCTTTTGCTTTCTGCTATAAATTAAGATATCATTTCAACAATGTTATTTAGTGAACTGATACATACTATAAATATCAGAGCACGCCTGAAACAAAACAAAACAAATCATATAATCAACTACTGTATACTGTTATAGCAATTTCCTCCTAAAAACCTAATGACTCTGGAGTCTGCATGTATTAAATATTCCCAGAGTTACAAATGTAAGCAATAAGATTTGTCAGGCAATGCATTTCTGAGTTATTACAACACAGCTTTCAAGGTGTTTATAAGGCAGGAGGCCAATGACTAACCAACCAAGCATCATAGCAGCCTCCATTTACATGCACTGATCCATCTTAATGCTTGTAGCAAATATAATTTATACATGATAATAAAGAAAGCATCTAGGCCTGATACTTTACTGGTTGTTCTGAATACAAGGGCTGCAACTCAAAACTCCACAGGACTCTGCAGGCTCAGTGTGCAGAATGAGATTACAGGTATTGTGCCCTTACACCACAGGACAGGTCTTGCTTGTACAGAATTCCAATATACACAACTGAGACCATTATGAGTACCAGAGCCCGATTGGCAATGGAATAATCTACTCCAGTGAAAACTGAACCAGCTGTGCCCAGTATTTATAAAGCTATTTCATAAGCACCCGAAAAGGTGTTTAAGAACTATTTAGAGTAAGAGTGCACCTTCCGAAGACAGCACGGAATACAAGGGAAGCTTGAACAAGTTATACAAACTGTTTGCAATACCTGATGACAATACTGTCTTTAATGACAAGCTTGTTTATATTGCCTAGGTATCAACAAAAAGTGTAAATGTCCATGCATATAACGATTTACACTGCTTCTAATATTCCTTGTTGTATTTTATTCTTCCATATGTACCACCATTATGATGGTTTGACAGCAATTCTGTGGTCTGGGATTGCATAAATAACTGAGAGCAGAATTTGGCCCTTTATGCTTTTTCAAGTTTATTCTTGAAATTGCGGATCTTTCTAAAAATGAATCTAGAATAGGTATTTTTTTAAAAAATAAATTACTTTGGATTAGCAATTTCAGGACATACACATTAGATATAATAAACCTGTGGATATAGAACCTTTGCTATCAACTTTGTGAGATGCACAAAAGAAGTAAAGCGATGTATTTTATTCAACTAACTTTTTTGATGAAAAACTTAACAAGTTTTTGAGTACATCAGTAAATCTATGTCATCATTTCTAATTCAAAACAGGAAATAATATCTTTCTTCTCTTTACCAGCAATCCTTTTGGACACATTTAATTTCATCTCATATGATTTTTTTTAAACTAAGTATTTCCATCCAATGTTCACTCACAAAAAATGTGATTCAATAAAAGGCCTGAAGTTTATTAGTCTCTAAATCTGTTCTCTACAGTGTACGCTAGTTTCAATAGCCTAATTTAGGCACTCTAAAAGCTACATAAAATAGAAATATAATATGTCCTTCCATAGAAAGAAATAAATTCTTCAGGCCATTACTCATCATTTGTATCACAAAGAGCTTTCTTCTTCTTTCTTTCTTCTTCTTTCTTCTAGTTCAAACAAATTATTTTGATATTATTAGAAATTTGGGGTAACAACTGGAGGGACACATTAAAAAATGATCACCTCACTTGATCACCTCACTTGATCACCTCATTTGAAGAGGAGATAAAATGGTGGTTGTGAACTTTTTAAAAGTATAAATCACTTTTAAAAAGCTCACAACCACCATTTTATCTCCTCTCACTTAGACCGCAATCCTATATATGCTTATCTGGGAGTAACTCCACCCTGCAATAAATGGGATTTACCTCTAAAGCAGACATGCATAGGATTATGCTGTAAGAGATGTGCCTCAATAAAACTTAAGTTTCTCCTACCTCACCTTCAATTTAAAAATCTTATACGTTCCTGCTTACAACCAGGGAAAATTAAGAAATAAATTTTAGGTAAGCATCTCATACTTTTTAAAGAAATCAAACAAAGCAAAAAATAGATCACATCTCCATTATCTCCCATCTCTTACCACATCTTTAAAACATGACCTCTTTTGACTTACTTTTGCTATGGATTCTTGCAAGATCATGTCATGAAAACTCACAGTGAAAATGACAGATGTATAAATAATTCACAGGTAGAGCCGAGGTCTTCCCTAGTCTTGTTTGGCTTTGTTTTCCCTCAAGGTGACCCCTGGTTGTTTACTTTTAAAGAAGATTCAGTTTATAAAGGAAAAGCATCAACTCTGTGGTAAAGAGTTTAACCAGTGGTAGGGGGCATCACATATCTGTGGCATTTTTAAATGAAGTTGGCAACTGCATGACATTGAAAATGCAGATTACACTTACAGTGTCTAGACTTTCATATATGTGCTCAATTACGATTAAGTGAAGCAAAAGTGTACATATTATCTCTACTGCTATTCTGTTGCTACAGAGCTGCAAACGTGAAAAGCAATACCTCAAAATAAAGACTTCTTTGTTGCCCCTAGCCTACGTAGCAGCACAGTTTAAGTAAACACAAAAACCGTGCGGTTGAGATGCCTGGTTTATTTTTTCCTCCCAAAGACGTAAACATCAGTCCCAGTGTCGTAAACTTTACTGTATAGGATGAGACAGAAGATCTGAGGCAGAAGCACTATCAAACACTTGTAACAGAAGCTTGCAGGCAATTAGCAGGTTTCTGCAGTTTTTCAGTTTCACTCGTTGGAGGGTCTGTAGTTGGTCGGAAGCTGAACACCGGTCCTGCACCACCATGTGCAGGACTGAGAGCTGGATTCTGACGTCTGTTACTTTCAACAATACTTGAAGTGTTAGAAGCTAAGCTTTCACGAGTACTAAAGGGAAGAGAAAGAAAAGAAAGACACATAACGTCTATACATATCTATCTGTCAGCCAGCATGAAAAAGAGAATGGCAAGCTAATATATTCAGGGTCTGTGTTGGCCAAGTGCAGCCAAAGAAGAGGTTTGAAGAAGGGCAAGGATGGGCAGTGGGAAGCAGGGCTGGGACCCACCAATATGGCAGATCCCAATCCTGGTCCCTGAGCAGCACAGAACAGCCTTTGACTGCTGAAGTTTACTTGGTTCTGCACTGTCTCCATGTAATTCAATTATTAGAAAAATCCATGTAATTCAATAATAATAAACAAACACAACAATATTGTTCAAGTAAGACTGATCCTATGAGAGAATGCTGATTTTTTAAGGAGACTGTAGTGGTTCAGTGGTCAAAGATGCTGTGCCTTCAACTCAAAGGTTGGCAGGTCAGTCATTTGAAACCTGAGTGCCACATGAACTCCAGTCACTCTTTCCAGCTCTTGCCAACATAACAGTTCAAAAGTATGAAAATGCAAATAGATAAATAGGTACCAATTCAGTGGGAAGGTAAAGATCTGGCAAAAGGCCTCAGTAACAGGGTGGCCAGTTTCCTCAAAATCACATCAAAACTTGGATCGGATGACTTTGATCTAGAACAGTGGAACCCACCACCACACTGAAGAAGTAGCCTTTTGTCAGAATGCTGAATTTGTCATTCAAGTGAGGCAAACAATAGATCCGTATAGCAGGTGAAATATAGCACCTTTCCATTCCAGGCTGCTGCACTCAAGAAAAGGGTCACTCTGGATCAGCTGTGTGGCTGCATGACTGAGCTAAGATATGAGAATTACTGTTGCATTATAGGCTCCACTGAGCATGGGCACTTCAATCACTCCTTATGCAGCATACAGAACACTTCAGAGTGATCAGAAAAGGCTTTTAAAATAACTCCTAACAAAAAGCAAGCTTCCAACAACACAACTTTTTTGTAATTTTATCCAACACCCACGACCAAAAACTGAACCAATGCCCAGATCATGAGTATTTCAACAGAAATGCTACCAATAATTTTGTTTTCTTTTCTGCATGTTTCAAATATACATCTGAACATAGATAGCCGTGGAAGGCACAAGTTTATTACAATTACAACAAAATGGTGCTCGGTGGTTTTTCTACCCATCTTACATGGTACCCAATGATGATCTGTATTAAAATCTAAATAATCTAAAAAGTAGTGTTATTATTCCTTTTATTAGGAAAGTAAAATAGATACTTTCAGTTCTTTTCAGCAGTGGCTGAATGTTTTTTTTTAAGTATAGTAACATTAACTTAGGGCGCAACTTGTGCAGTTAGATCTCTAACCAATTCACACAAGTTCCTGCCTGGCAACAGTATCTGCCTGGTATCTACTATTTATTGTGGAAGTATCTTTTGTGGAAGAGTTTTGGCCTAAGAAGACGTCCTTGGCATAAGAGGATGTTCAGTGGGCATAATGTGTGATTAGAATTGAGCTCCATCATTCATGCTTATGTTAAGAACTGCAAATTGGTTTTTCTCTTATTTTTCACCCTTTACTATCTCCTACTTCCATTCCAATTTCTCATTGAATGAGGCCATTCATTTTTCTCATGAAATTTAATATAAAGCTGATGGCAATCTTTTCTAGGCAGATCTGGTGCTGTGCCATAAATTTATGGTTACAGCTAGCTGATTCCCAAACTGTTCTCATTGTGCGATAACTTCTGGACTAAAGATGGTTGTGATAATATCAACACAAATAACACAGTTTCCACTGAATATGTACTGTTAATGATGGCAGGTGTTCAGAGACTATGTACCCTTAAGGTGGGATTCACAGCAGCATTATAAATATTGTGATCAAGTAGCAATGTTGAGTGAATTATTATGGCCTCTTGGGTTCTTACCTGAAAGTTGCCCTTCTTGTTATCTTCACTGCCACTCTAGGAACATGGAATTCAGCATAGGCTAATACTAACAGAAACAGATAATCTTTAGAAGCATTACACCTCATTTTTGTGGCTCTGTCTTGTTTTTGTTTTAAAAACATTCTTCTTCCGCATGGATGATTAGAAAGGCAGCAGAGAAAATTCAAGGAGGATAACTCACAGATAAGAATCCAGTAACAACCAAGTACTGAGCATAAAACACTCTCGACAGGGTTGGGAGAGAAAGAGGCTTGGACTAATGACAACAGAGTCCCATGCATGGAAAAAGATTGCCAGAGGTTCTGGTCCAGTTAACTTCAGTTTCTAGAAAACCTGATTAGTGTGCGTAAACGTAACTGTCTAAATAGGACAACTGTTAAGTTCCTAATCTTTCCAAATGGGAACTGACCTCCCTCTGTGTTTTAGTGAATGAAATATAGTTTGTACTGCATATTATTATAAACATAATAACAAAATGACACTTTTTAAAAAAAAATCCATAGTTTTGATGCATATGCACCAACATATACTTGCCATTTTAGTTTGAATCACATAAATATGAAACAACACTTTGGATAATGCTTAAAACATGGTGCAGTAATCAAATTGCAACAGAAAATGAAGTGCATGTTCATTTCTAAGTACTGTATGTTTTTATCTGTATTAATGTGAAAAAACTAATAAAACTGAAATATTTCATAGCTTGGAGGACTGAGAATGAGTTGTGAATTCATGGGTACCCTCTTCTCTCCTTACCTGTTGCATTCTATCAATTTTCTTAGTGTGAACTGTCATTTACCATGGCATCTGGACAGACTAACTGCTGTTTGTTTCTGAAAAGATAGGATTTCAGTAGAGCCTAATCTTACTGAACATAATAGGCTAAGTAAAACAGTAAGTACATTTTCCAAACACCCCAACTAATGAGGCTTTGTGCTACTGAACACTAGTTCTGGCAGTGGAAGGTCTATTGCAGCTCTTGCAAAATGCAGCTTGCAAGTGGCCAGATCCATGTGCCAATGGCCAGAGAAAGAGTGAGGGTAACTCAGAGTAACTCAGAGTGAGGGAAAGGCAGGAGGTGAGTGGAACAGGGACCAGAGTGGGGAGTCGTAGATGATGGTGGTATTGGCAACAATACTGCTGCAGCTATTCTATCCTGTCCTCCTATACTATCCTGAGGGATAGTATGTCCTCCAATAACTCAGCTGCATCAGCGAAGAGATTTACCCCCAAATCCAGAGTAACTACAGGAGCATGTAAGAGACTTTATATGCATCTGTAGTTGCTGTACCACCTAGTGAAAACCTTTGGGAAATTCATATTGGAATCCAGAGTAAGGCTGCAATCCAGAGCAAATTCAGCCTGCTCTGACCTAACTGCACTCTCCTAACTATTCTGTATCCAGAGCAGAAAGTTATGCTGAATCCAGAGAGACAGGAAGCCTGGGCTGCCCTAACTGCTCCAGAGCATGCTAAGTAATTGACACAAGGGGAAGACTTGCTCCTGAGGAGACACCCCTCAGATCACACTGAACAAGGAACAGCTGTGGTGCCTACAGTGGTGACATGACTCTGCACATCACCTGGTGCGGAAGTCTGTGCGTCATCCCTGGGATGCGCCCCCCCCCCCGCCTGGACTGCACAGTCACCAAAGTTGGCGCCTGCGCAGTTGTTTCTGAAGCCAACTGGCTTCAGAAAGAGTACTGCGCAGGCACCATCTCTGACACCTGCGCAGTACTTTTCTGAAGACTTTTGGCTTCGGGGGAGACTGTGCAGGCGTCAGAGTTGGTGCCTGTGCAGTACTCTTTCTGAAGCCATTCGGCTGCCGCTCCGCCTCCTGAGTGAGGCCGAATGGCTGTGCAGAGGCGCGGACTTTCTCTGCTCGAAGGAAGTCTCCTCTGAAGCTGTTCTGTATGCTCAGTGTGTTTCTGCACTGTGCATCTCAGATGGCCGTTCAGGCCAGCTCCTCAGACAAGTGTCAGCTTCTGGCTGATTCTCCGCCTTGGAGCAGGCCTGAATGGGGGTGCTGACACCCGGGGCCTGCCAAAGGACAGTCAAACTCCTCCGGCACATCACCCCATACGGAGCGCATTCCCAATGCAGCCCACACCAGCCGCACCAGTCTGGTGACGCCACTGGGTGCCTGCCTTATAAGGAGTCCCTGATGAGATGCCAGTACATTCTACAGTGAATACAAGGGGCTTCTTGGAGTGGCCTGCTATATCCTGAGGTTTGTGGGCAGCCGTAGTTTGTTCCATATCCTGAGGTTGAGAGGAAGGGGTTGCAGCTAGGCTGGCCAAGAACTCAGATTTTTGGTCAGCACTGCCATTCTTACTCGGGCCTTATCATGGACCCCTATGGGTCTACTCATTACTATACCTGCTCCCGAGGTGGTATAACTCTGAGGGCTGGAAGAGGGCATTTCTGCCTTGGAAACAGGCTTTGGATACAGAGTAACTGCTCTGCCCTTGGCAATGCTAAACATGCCCTCAACTTGCCTCTCCTGAGCTGCTTAGGCTGACCCAGTTAGGGCAGAGCAGGTCCACCTCTCTTAGGGCACCCTATCTTGCCTTGCTCTGCCCTAAGCCTCCTTCAGAGTAACTGGGCTGGAGCATCTTGCAGTTGCTCCAACCTAGTGTTAGACAGGGCAACCTAAGGGCTCTTATGTGGACAGATTAGTTGCTCTGGATTGGGCTGCCTGTTGTTCTTACACGGGAGCAAGGACTCCCCGTAGTTACTCTGGATTTTGCCCTTAGGTAGGATTGGTCTGTAAGCAATTGATCTCCAAACTAGAATCAGAAATCCAAGTCATGAAGCTTCAAACCATAAATCATCAATTCTTGATTGGAGGGTAAGTGTTAACCATTTGGACATAATAGTAAATTACTATTTACTCTCAACAGGGAACAGGTAGGAAAGACATATGCTATAGGGGGAGGAAAAATTTCATTTCCAATCCCACAAACTATTTATTTGATGGTTATTTGAACTGAACACGGTAATTAACAGAATAGATTTCTGACTCCATAAAATACACTTGATAATGAAGTACGGAGGACTACCTTTTATTTAAAAGATTTTAGGAAGTAACTAATCTGCACTGAACTACTGAAAGTATGGCCTAAACTTCCTTGAATGATTGAGGAATGTGGATAATTATTAAGTAATGGAGTGAGAGGAAAGGAATTTTTAAAAAGGGTTGTTTCCTCTGAGATATAGATACTTGATTCCAAACTTTTCAGAAAGAAAACAAAACGTGTGTCTTGTGTTCATGATAAAATGAATAGCATTTCTATAAAAATGGACACAAAGTAGCCCTCGGCAAAGGCAGTCTTCATCCAAAAACTTTTGCATATTTTCCTAAGGCATTATTTACAGTGGTAAAAGGTGCAGGCTGCTTGTTAGAAGCAATTTTGTTAACCAAATATTTGCAGTACCAACAATTCTCTTAACTGGCTCAGTTGATCACCAAGAACAATAAGACCAGAAGAAGATAGACCACATTGAAACAACAATATATTGCTCTGGAATGTGAACAGAAAACAAAGGCAACATCAATGTCTAGAGGGCTGAGAAAAACTCCAGTCAGAGCCCTTGGCCTAGGAATCCAGTCTTTCAGAAGTAAGCGTGCTGAGGAACAACTCAAACTGTTAGGAAAGTAGGTCCTCTTCACATATTCCAATTATTTCAATAGCAATTCAAACTATCAAGTCCCCCTTCATATATGATAACTTCCCTGCATGCAGATCTCTCCATGTAGGAAGAAAACGTAACCGATGGAACAACCCCTGGGCCTGAACACTGAATTCTGTGTAGCTGGATTTGACTATCTGTACTACCTCAGTTTTTATTCAGATTTAAGGAGGAAGAGCTTGGCTCCACTACAGATATGCTTCCCCTTTCCTCTTACACCAAGACCAAAGGCTATCTACGATCAAAAGGCATAGTCCTGGGCTTTGGAGGCATTCACCCCAATGGCTGAATTCCTTCTCAATTCACATTTCTTTTTGAGATTATCAGTATTAACCTCCCCTCTTTAAAGGGCTGTGCTTTGAAGACCAGGGAAAAGAAGAAATCTGGGTGGTTGGGGAAGAAGAAATGTTTGCTATGATTTGGGGGTTGTGGAAGATCTACAAATTTTGAGACGCTGCAGGTGCTGCCTGCAGCTACTGAAGAGATGTCTTTTGCTATTATTACTTCATATTCAGATACGACTGTGATCAGGCAACTTGCTGGATAGCACAGTGGGAAAGAATCAACCTGAGTTGTATTTCTGAATCCTGCCTCCTTTCCTTCTCTTCTAGCAACTGCTATTTTTTCTAGAGATGAGTGCAAGTATCAACTAACAGTGCATGTTATGTCTGCTCTATTCCAGCTATATTAATTTTCTGACTAGTCTAGGGAGGAGAGGTAATCTTAAAGCTCAACCCAAGATACTGTGGTTCTTTTTACTGTTTCTAAGGCGCCCTGATATACTACTGACCAAACAATCTTCTGAAAATACATGATTACCTCCAGTTATATAAATGAGACAATACAATATATGTTTGGATAAGACTGGAATAAATCATTAAACAAAGACAGCTTCAAGCTGCATATAAAATTTTCCATAAAATGTTACAAATGAATTGTAGCACAATCCCCTGATCACCAGATTGAATACTGAATACATATGATATGCACAAGATTCAAAAGTAATGTGGGCCTTTATACATTAATTTTAAGATCCTACCGTGGAGAATTGAACCCACTGTCAACTGTGATGCTGCTGCTGTCCATGCTATCCAGTCTCGCTGAATGCGTGGCTCTCTGATTGTTGCTGTTTTCCGTTTCCTTTGGAGTGAGAAGTGTGAGATTCTTCTCAAACTTCCTTTGCAGGTCTCTTTCTTTTTCCCGCTCAAGAAGCCACTGCATCGTGCCCACGTCATCCCGATTCTTCTCTTCTTCAGCATTCTTATTCGTCCCTTCCTCAGAATCATCATCATCAGATACGTTGTAGTAATCAAAGGATGCTTCTTGGTTTCCAGTTGTGTCTTGCTGTCTCTGTGAACCAGATAGGACTTGAGAAACTGATGTTACAATAGCTTGTTCAACTTTGTCACATCTGCTTGGCAATGCGTCTGAAGGTGTCTTTTGATGTGGTTTTAGTAGTGGCACACTGGGCTTGTGAAAATTATTCACAGACAGAGTACTGTGGAGAGGCTTAAAGAGCGTGTCTTTGCTAAATATTTCTTTCCTTTTATCAAGGCTAGATTCTGTGTTGTGATGCTGAACCAGTCGGCCATTTGCAATCACTTCAGGGGTCTGACTAGTAGAAATTGGTCCACTATTGTTGCTTGGCCCTTTTGGTGACTCCTCTTTGTGCACTCCAGGTTCTCTGGTTATGTGTTGTGACTGTCTTTCTGCAGGAGACACTTTTTTAATACTATCTGTCAAAACCACCGTATCATGATCATCTTTATTTTTTCCCAAAGGCGAAGGAGCAGTAAGAACAGTCTCACTAGACGTGTTGCACTGAAAATAATCATCAATGGCTGATTTTGTTGTACAAGAATTGAGCTCATTATAAGATGGTATATTCTCTGGCTTGCTTTGTTCCAACAGACTACAAGAAGTGGGAGTTTCTGCATTGCCACCAGTCTTTTCAGGTTTACTGACTATCTCTTTGTAACTTGCAGATGACATTAGAGCCCTTTGATGACAGAGTGACTGTGAAGGCCTTAAGGTGCTATCATCAATATATGTTTGGCTAGTTGTCTGGTCATCTTGGCTGCATGCCTCAGCGATGTCTTCAGGGGTACCCAAAGAAGCACCACCAAGAGGTCCTTTTGAATTATCCATTGATCGAGACCGCTCCTTGGCTTTGTTAGACCTCTCATTCCTTGATCTTCGATCCTGTGTATGGCTGTGGCTTCGATGGACCTTAGAATGGGAGCTTCCCCTTGAAGGTTCAGGAAAAGGCATCTCAGTTCTCCTTTTGGCTAGTTCACCTGATACATCCCATTCAGGTGTCATAGGAAAGTGAGATTCAAGAACATTAGGACTGCTGTGCATGATAAAGTTGTCCCTTTTATGTTCTATTATGAAGCAGCCTTCCCGTGGTGACCTAGTGAGGGGATCGTAGAAATCATAGTCTCTTTCACCTGGTACATCCAAATGGGAACCCTCTGAAGGATCTCCTTTAGAGATCCGAGTTTTGCTGTGTGATCGAGATTTTCCATGAGACTTCCTATGACTTCTGCTCTTTTTGCTTCTCCCACTGTGGTGAGCTGAAGAACCAGCCTTGCTTCTTTGAGCTTTTTCTTCTTCAAGTTTCTTCATTAGTGCAGTGTGTCTCATGACATTTTCCACAGTCAAATCTGGGTTAATGCGCCTAATAATCTCCATCTCTACCTCCCTAGGTATAGTGGTAGGGGTGTCCTCATCCCGCAAAGGCCATTCCTCAGGAGGAAACTGGGCAGAAAAATTGGCCAGTTGTTTTGTCTTGTCTTTTTTGAAGCTCAGTCGAAACAATTTTAGTCCAAATTTTTTAGACTGCTTTTCTCCATCTTTAGGCTTTGTAAGTGTCTCTGTTTTGTATGAAAAATTTACAGTACTTTTACTTTTTTCAGTGGGCGGCACCTGGCACATAGAAGGGGGGCAATAGGAGTCCTTGCAGTCTTTTGCTGATTTCCTCTGTAAAGTAGAGGCATGCATGCTGTGCATGTCTTCTCTGCAACAGTGGCAAGTGTCGCAGTGGTTTTTGGGTAATGTTCTGTCTCTGACGCAGCCTGAGGTGGAAGGAGTTATAGTTCCTTGCTGTGGAGAGGTACACTGAGACCTGTCAGGTATCCTCTCATCCAGATGGTACCATTTACTGTTAGTTCTTATAAGGGATGGTGTTATAAAATATGTCTGTGGGGTCACAATGAAGTAGCCATCTGGAGTTGGGTATATTTTCCTTTCCCGTACAAGCATGTTTAAGGTATGGCGAAGGATTTCTGGGCTTGGAGTTGGAACACCTAAGAAACAACAAAAAATGTATTTATTACAAAAAAAATTTTAAACCCAGATATTTCTTTTTAAGCCTCTCCTATGGATACGTAGGCCCACCCTAGACAATATCTTGAAGACATAATGTGCTGAGCAAACAAGGCTTGACCACCTTATAAAATATCCAAATTAACACATACATGATAAAATCTCCCATTATAATTCAAACTATCGGTATATTATCTAAGAGAAGTATAGCACAATATAGCACAACCTCCACAATGGGCTGGAGGTTGGTCAGTCTTCTATGTTAAGTATAGGACAAAAACACGTTGCACCCATTTTCAGCCCCTTAAGGATTAAATTTCTCCACATTGGCTCTTGGTGGGTGTTCATGTGAGAGAAGGAACACCCTCCCCGAAATTCATGCTTCTAGGTCTGGGGGTTGGAGCAGAGCATCCCTCAGTCACTGATTCTTCAATGCAAAGTATAGGGAGGAAAACGCGTTGCACCCCATTTCACCCCCTTCCGGTTGGAATTTCTGAAAACCAGTTCTTAGTGACTCCCCCCATCATGGAAGGAACACCCATCCCAAATTTCACGCTTCTAGGCCCACCGGTTTTGGCTGAGCATTAATGAGTCAGTGAGTCAGTGACTTTTCTCTTTATATATATAGATAATATACCAAATATCAAAAATTTTACAACCACAATCTATTTTTCATCAGTAAATTCTTCCAATAATATTTTTTAAATCAGACCTTAAGAGAAGCTAGAATTTAAAATACTGCCTGACAGCAATGGTGCTATTTAAGATTATGTAGTGCTTTAATAATTCAAAAACAAAATCTGTCTGGACACTGAATCATCAGACATGTACATTTTCCACATCTCAGGAGAGCATACTGTGCCCTCCACTGAGCTTCCAGACAGACAATTATGTCCTGTTTGCTGCTCATAAAGAAAAGTGCTCTAATGTGAACCCAGTTAAATGTAAGACACATTTCTAAGCTGCTACATAATAATAAATATACTTTATTTGTATCCCGACTTTCTCCTGGGGGACCCAAGGCGGCTAACAACATTATTGTTCCTAGAAACAGTAACAATAAAATCAATACATTAAAATCAATTAAAATCCAACATCATAATTAAAACAATTTTTAAAAAACAGACATCTTAAAACATTAACAACATCTATGTTAAAACACATGTAAATTAAATACAATTTACAAAGAAAACTTATAGGAATCTTATAATACAATCCTAACATGGGCTAGTGCAGTGACTGGCTGTCACATAAAGCATGCTTATGCCATAAATGTATGGCACTTATGGCATATACAAATGGCACATTTAGTGCCATAAAACATGTTTGCAGCAACTTGTGAGTAGGCAGTATTGGCAGGGAGGCACTGAATCCAGCCTGACAGGTACTGCAGCAAGTAAGGATTAAAGGATAAAAATAGGCTTGAGTGGCTATGGCAAAACTTTTTTTGTCTCATAAAACTAGGTGGGTCCCAACAGAAGCAGCATCTTGAACAGGGGGTTCAAGACTAGCTGTACTCCACTATTTCCAATAAAAATGGGCATCTGTCTAGTATGTCTGTGTAAAGTGGAGGAAAGGAAGATAGATGCTCCAATGATAATAAGAGATGCCAATGCTTTAAGACAATGAGAGTGGTTCCAGTTGGAGCAGCATGGTGGAGGAGCGGGTAGTGGCGATTGCCCTATAATTTAGGAGTAACTAATGTTCCTTAAGAGGAGGTTATTGCACAAGGACAGGAAGAAGCTATGTGGATGAACCTATCAGAACAAGTACATTCATCTGCTTTTACAACAAGCTCTATGGAAGAGACTATGAATAACATGGGAGGGAAACAGAACAAATAAGAGTTGATGTATACTACAGCTTTGTGTAGTGAGTTACCAGCCTCCTGCTGTGCTTGAGTGCTGTGGAAGCTCCCTTTATTATTCATCCAGTCTGTCCACTGGGAAAAGGGTTCATTCTAACTGGTGTTTGCCCACACAAGAACTTAAAACTTTTGCAACGGAGAGACTTGTGTGTCTGTTTTGTTTTACCAAACTGTTCTTTCCTGAGGGAATTATCTTTCTGTCCTGGCTCCTTCTGGTCAAAAAGGTGAAAAAGGATTTGTGTGTTTATGTGAGTGGGATAAGGAGAATTGAACCCTGGAGCATGGTTCTGTACTGCTGGTCAATATCATCATGAAATGTGGGCATGCTTTATTAGCCCAGGGTTGGCCAAAAATGTTCTTTCTCTATTTTGCATTCATTTATATCAGGGGTGTCCAAACATTTTGGCAGGAGGGCCACATCATCCCTCTCACACTGTGTTTGGGTGCCAGAAGAAAAAAGAGAATTGATTTCAAATTTGAATATATTTATATAAATGAATATATTAGAGACAGAACTTGTGAATAAAAAATTAATGAAGTCAAATAAGTTCATAAACACTTACTAACACAGAGAGGAGTGATGTTTAAGCCAGTACATAAGCATTTTTTTTAACAGAGAAGGGAGGTGCATGCAGCCTCCACAGCCCTCAAAATACCCTCTGGAGCAGTGGTCTTCAAAGTGGGGGTCAGAACTTTATCCAGAGGGGATGCAAAAAGCTGAGTGCAGCCATCTTGGAATCTGGCACTGGCCACCTTTAATGTCACTTCCAGGCATGACATCACTTCCAGGAGGTCCTGAACAGATTATCATAGAAGGAGGTCCCAGGCTGAAATGCTTGAGTACCACTGCTCTGGAGGTTCAGAGAGCACAGCTTCCCTCACCTCCAGAGGATTTACAGGGCTTGCCCAAGAGCCGGATGGAGGGGCTCGCCAAAGGCCAGGTGAAGGCTTGCCAAAGGGCTGCACTTGGTCCCACAGCCAGGGTTTGGACACCCCAATTTATACAAAACAGGACAAGCTACCATAGCTCAGTTATTAGTCAACTGAGGTCAGCAGGTCAATGGTTCAAGGCAAAGTGATCTCCTGATCTCCAGTTCCTTCCAACCGAGCAGTTCAAAAACATATAAATACAAGTAGACATTTAGATCACATTCCTAATCATGTCAACTCAAAAGTAAGCCCCATTGTGTTCAATGGGGCTTACTCCCAGGAAAGTGTCTTTAGGATTGCAGCCTTAATCTACTTTGACATTTAGTCATGCTGACCACATGCCTTGGGGATGTTTTCGGACAATGCTGGCTCTTTGGCCTTGTCATGTGGATAAGTACTGCTCTTAGATTTATTCATGACTAGAAAGAAAACCTGCAGGGAACACCTTTACTTTTGCACAAAACATGCATGATCTGGCTTGAGCTTATCCATGTTCCACAGGTAGATCCTCCCTCTCTAGATATGTAGGATCAATATGAGCACTATGATTATTAACTCCATCATAAATCATAATCAGATGGGACCGCTTTTCATGCTGATGACACGTTAATTTACCTGTCAGGTGTTAAAAATACATTACTTGGAAATGATGAGAGAAACTGAGTCATTTGGACAGGTATCAGGATACAAAATTAAGGTACGTATCAAGGTTTATATAATATAGTGACAAGCTGGCAGATGCATAGAAGATAAGCTTCCGTATGGCAGGAAAGAAAACCCAAGGAGAAACCTGCCAATTGAAACAAATTATTCATCAGTTGGTTAAGTAGGAGGTTTGCAACCTGTATAAATTGGCTCTCTCTATTTTGTAAGTTCTCAGATTCTTAGAAAGTGAGATCTGCAAGTTCAATTAAAAGCAAGGAATTAGAAGCACAAGTTATTCATGACTGCATTTTTGATGAATGCCCAAGTGACTCTTTAAAAAGCAATATCAGCAAGCTTGGCTATTAAATATAAAAATGGATAAGAAAGCAATACAGTGATTAAGAGGCTGAAAAGGGTGCAACATGTTTTTGTCCTATACTTAACATGGAAGACTGACCAACCTCCAGCCAATTTGGTGCTCGGTGCCTGGTGCAGTAGGGGGGGATGTTGTTTGGAGGGAGGGGTTGCACTGGGGAGGATGCTGCACCTGGGGGGTGTTGCCCATGGGGGCTGATGTGCATGAGGGGATGTTGCACATGGGGGTTGATGCTGCGTATGGGAGGTTCATGCGCATGGGGAGATGATACACATGGGGGTTGATGTGCATAGGGATGATGCGCAGGGGAAATGATGCGCATGAGAGAGACTGAGGCGCATGAGGGGGATGTTGCGCATGAGGGGATGTTGCGCATGAGGGGATGGATGCGCATGGGGGACAGATTTGCATGGGGATTTGTGTGCATGGAGGATGCTGCACATGAGGGGATGATGAGCATGAGAGTTGATGTGCATGGGGGTTGTTGCGCATGGGGGTAGCTGCGCATGGGGAGATGATGCGCTAGGGGCATGGGGGGATGTGGTTCATGGGGGACAGATGCTCATGGGGCATTTTGTGCCTGGGGGTCATTGCACAAGGCGATGTTGCACAGGGGGATGATGTGCATGGGGGTAGATGAACATGGGAGATGTTGCGCATGATAGACTTGCACATGGGTTGTTGTGCATGGAAGATGTTGCGCATGGGGGTTTGATGTGCATGGGGGTTGATGCGCAGTGGGTTGATGGTGTACACAGGTACTTTACTCCCCACAATGTGGGTATGTTTTTTGCTAGTACTAAATAACCAAGAAAATGAAAAATACAAAAATAAAACAAATTAACCTGCATGTGGTCTCTCAGGCTGCAGTTTGCCTCCCTTACACAGTAGTGAGCCTCACTGACTATACAGACATGCAAGGCTAGATCTCTCAGACTCTTTTCCATTGCTTCCCTTACACAGGAATGAGCTCCATTGACTGAAATAGGCTGACTTCAGAGTAGATACGCAGAGACTGGTCTCTCAGGAGAGTCCGAGCAGGTGCTGGCAGAGTGCCAAAATCCACTGTAACCCAGCAGGGACTAATTTGTTTCGGTTATATTGCAAGACATCACTTATTTAAGTGATGCAAAATTTATTGCAAGAGAAATATCTGCTTGTTTTGCAAAACACTCTCAATCCAAGGTTTTACTGTTACCATTCACATAGTGTAACACTTGATTAGAAAGAAGTAATTAGCACATATCATAGGGTGTTGAACAATTATACAAATTTTTGAACTAAACCCAACTAATATTTTGGACATCAATGTGTAAGTAGAGGTAGGGAAATTACCGGTAATTGTAACTGAACAAGAAAAAGTTGCATGAATTTAATTTCCACTTTGGAATAATTAAACATTTACCAAATAATTTTCATGTGTAGACAATACCCAGACTATACGTACATCTAAATATCTTTAATTTACCCCCAAATCCAGAGTAACTACGGGAACACGTAAGAGACTTTACGTGCACCTGTAGTTACTGCATCACCTAGTGAAAACCTATGGGAAATTCATATTGGAATCCAGAGTAAGTTGTTCTTACACTGGAGCAAGGACTTCCCGTAGTTACTCTGGATTTTGCTGTTAGTGTCCTGAATTCTATCTTTAAGATTTTTTTATCCTTCCTATATTCAGCTATACTATATTGTAGTCTGTTCAACTTGCACAAAAATCTGAGACCTACTATGCCTGAAAGAGAAGTGTGAACTTTCTGTGCCCTTTCTACCTCCTTTTCCCCACAAACATGGATCATTAATTTCACAGTCTTTGGAGAGCACTGGCAAACCTTCATAAATAAAGCCACATGTGAGGACGGACAACAGGATTTCACACAACAGACTGTGCACAACTGCCTGAGAATGAGCCCCACTTAACTCAGTGAAATCGTTTTCTCCATAAACACAAACAGGATTTTCTGCATCATGACTCCCTAAGCCATTCCTAACCATTTCGTTTGATCTCCAATATTGTTTCAGCTTTTGTTTGAAAAGCTAAAGGAAATGTTTCAAGCATTTTAAAATCCAGACTCCTCCGCTGCACCGCATCACAACTATTAGAATACAATACCTGAACTGAAAGGAGCAGCAAACTGCAGGTGGGGGGGTCTGCATTTTGCAATTTAAAAAGTCTTGTCAGAAACAAAATACCAAAAGAAAATTGTTCCCATTCTATGAAGGAAAAACATTCAAAATTGCTGATATTTATTTATTCATTCATTCATTCATTCCCCAACTCTTCCATGCTAATGCCAAAGGCAGCTTACAAAAAAGATTTGTAAGCATGAAGAAAAAAGCATGAAGAAAATATTAAATTTAGCATTAAAAACATTAAATTTTAGCATCTGCAATTGAATAGGAAAAGAACAGAAATGAAGTAACCAAATTCTAAACTCACACATAAGGAGCTACAGCACACAGTATTTACAGGCAGCCTCTCATACAAGTACTAAGCAGGCCTAACCTTGCTGAGCATCCAAGATCAGATAAGATCAGGCAAATTCAGAGTACCATAGACAAGGCACACTAAGATGTCCAAATGTGCTGTGGTTCTCAAAGTGGGGGTTTGGAGTTGGGACACTTTTGGGGTCATGACTTCATTTGAGGAGGGTTGCAAAAAGCTGGGTGCCATCATCTTGGAATGGAGCACTTAAGCTGCAATCCATACTTTCCTGGGAGTAAGGCCTATATCCTAAAGTGAAATTAACAGCACAATCCAGAGCAACTAATCTGTCCACATAAGAGCCCTTGGGTTGCCCTACCTAACACTAGGTTGGAGCAACTGCAAGATGCTCCACCCCAGTTACTCTGGAAGAGGCTTAGGGCAGAGCAAGGCAAGATAGGGTGCCCTAAGAGAGGTGGACCTGCTCTGCCCTAACTGGGGCAGCCTAAGCAGCTCAGGAGAGGCAAGTTGAGGGCAAGTTTAGCATTGCCTTCAGGGCAGAGCAGTTACTCTGTATCCAGAGCCTTTTTCCAAGGCAGAAATGCCCTCTTCCAGCTCCTCAAAGATATACCACCTCAGGAGCAGGTATAGTAATGAGTAGACCCATAGGGGTCCATGATAAGGCCTGAGTAAGAATGGCAGTGTTGACCAAAAATCTGAGTTCTTGGCCAGCCTAGCTGCAACCCCTACCTCTCAACCTCAGGATACGGAACAAACTACAGCTGACCACAAACCTCAGGATACAGCAGGCCACTCCAAGAAGCCCCTTGTATTCACTGTAGAATGTACTGGCATCTCATCAGGGACTCCTTATAAGGCAGGCACCCAGTGGCATCACCAGACTGGTGTGGCTGGAGTGAGCTGCATTGGGTGATGCGCTCTCTATGGGGTGATGCGCCGGAGGAGTTTGACAGTCCTTTGGCAGGCCCGAGGCGTCAGTGAGCCCATTCAGGCCTGCTCCAAGGCGGAGCAGCAGCCAGAGTCTGCCACTCGTCCTCGGAGCTGGCCCAAACAGCCAGCTGAGGTGCATTGCGCAAAAACACACTGAGCATACCGAACAGCTTCAGAGGAGACTTCCTTAGAGTGGAGGAAGTCCCACCTCTGCACGGCCATTTGGCCTCAATCAGGAGGCAGAGCAGCAGCCGAATGGCTTCGGAAAGAGTACTGCACAGGCACCAACTCTGACGCCTAGCACAGTCTCCTCTGAAGCCGAAAGGCTTCAAAAAAGTACTGTGCAGGTGTCAAAGATGGTGCCTGCACAGTACTCTTTTTGAAGCCAGTTGGCTTCAGAAACAACTGCGCAGGCACCAACTTTGGCAACTGCGCAGTCCAGGTAAGGGGTGTGTGCATCCCAGGGATGATGCGCCGACTTCTGCACCGGGTGATGTGCAGAGTTGTGTCACCACTGTAGGCACCACAGCTGTTCCTTGTTCAGTGTGATCTGAGGGTTGTCTCCTCAGGAGCAAGTCCTCCCCATGTGTCAATTACTTAGCATGCTCTGGAGCAGTTAGGGCAGCCTAGGCTTCCTGACTCTCTGGATGCAGCATAACTTTCTGCTCTGGATACAGAATAGTTAGGAGAGAGCAGGCTGAACTTGCTCTGGATTATGCCCTAAAGAGACATTACGTGCATCCATAGTGCATCCACCACCTAGTGAAAACCTATGGGAAATTCATATTGTAATCCAGAGTAAATTGTTCTTACACCGGAGTTACTCTGGATTGCGCCCTTCATTTACTAAATGTGAAAAAATCCAACAATAATTGACATTTGTCAAGGAATGTGCCATATTAGGAAGCAATACATATGAGGATTTTCTTATATTGCACATTTCATGCCACAAATTATCCAGGTATCCCTTTTCTACTCATACTGTCCCCTTATACTGTTATTGCATGACTCTCATGATGGTTTTTTTAATGAGACAGTATGTATTTTTTAAGATTTAACAGATTTTCAAAGAATATTTTAAGTACACTATATATGATTTTTCACTTTAAATGCTAACATTGGTACTCGATCTACAATTCTATGATTTAATTGCTAGTTGTTGATATGTTTTTATGGAATTCTTATGTGCAAAGAAAGGCTAAATGAGGTGAACTGACTAATGTATCTTGGACCACAGAGGAGGAGACTTAAGTCCCAACCTTAAATTCAGTTCAGTTCAGCTGTGTCCAGAAAGGAAAAGGGAGGTGACATTGCTAATTCAGAAATGGACTGGAAAGATATCTAGATAAACTCTATCACCATATTAATTATAGTAAGAGAATGAATACAAATAGTGCTGGATGTTACTAAAAGTAGGCCCTTGCATTGAAGACTGTATGAGTGGGGCTTGTGGCACCCTTCCTTTCAGCAAAATTTGTCTCAAGAGCAACAATACTGCCACAATATCATAAAAAGCAGTTAATCAGTACAGGCCAGCGGTTCCCAAACATTTTTAGCATTGGGATCAACTTCTTTAAACATTATATCAATGTCCACAAAGGTTACCAGACTTTTTAAAAAAATCTAGAAAGAAATTTTTTTATTTATTTAAAAGTAATAATACCAGAGAAAAGCCTGTCAAATATTCACACACACTTGCAAACATCAGGAGTTCAACCCTTTGGAGGGCAACTAGCAGCTGTTTTGAAAACTACAGGTGCTGAGCCCTTTGCAGGGTAATTAGTAGCTACAGTATCCCATTTTTTAATAGCTTCAGGGCTTGAGGCAGTTTTCTGATCTATTCTTCACCCTTTGGCAACCCACAAAAAAAATAAGGTAATACCCCAACAGCTGATCTTAACCCATAAGTTCTGAACCATTGAAATAGGGAATCAATGAAAAAACTGAAATAGGGAACTGAAGCATTTCCATAAAATAAATAAAAATTTATTTGTGAAAACACAAATTCAGCTGCAGTATCTTTAGAATCAAGAACAGATTGGGGTGGATAAAAATTTTTGACAAACGTTGTCCAGCAATGAGTGCAGAAGTCCTGAAAGAATCCTGCAGAAATACAATTTAAGATTATTTTTAATCGTAATTTAGGATTATTTTTAGTTCAGGGAATTGCCAATTCATAGCTGTAACTTGTGCAGACATTACAGTTGAACTGTATCACATATAACTGAAAGTGACAGAACAGATATTTACAATAGTGATGCAAGGCACAATCTGAATATACCACCTTTAAGAAAGCAAGCAAGCTTGTAAAACTTTTGACAAGGGCTGTTGAAAATGCTTTTTAAAAAATCTAGGTCAATGTGAGCAGAGCTGTATTAGCATATAATTACCTGGGAAACAGGTTGTTAGGTGCTCCATTAGTGCTTCTTGCGTGACTTGCTTTCGTGCTGAGTTCATTGCAGAGATGGCCAGGCAAAGGATTTCCCCAAGTGGGATAAACTGTGATTGACTGATGGGAGACATACTGATAGGTGATACATCACCTGCAGAGAGAAAATGGACTTTTAGCCAAGTGCTTAACTTAACTATCATTTAGTCAGGATAACTAGATAAAGACCAGATTGAAACTTCCATCAAAATGTTGTAATAGAACTTTCCCAATAAAACAAAACATTATACAGTATTAGAAAACTTAACATTCTTTCCTTACAACATTAAAAATCAGAACTCCAAAGTTTGGTTGTAAAAAGAGGTAAAGAAGTTAAAAAGTATAGGTATTAACCAGCAGAAAACTATTTGACTGCTTATGAGAAAGCTTATATTTATAACACATATCTAAAGAGGGAGGTGGACAATTCTAGAGTGGTGTTTCCAAAACTGAGGGTTGTGATCCCATTTTCGGCAAGTCACGCGAAGTTTTTGAATCATTAAAAAAACTTTAAAAACTCTCTTGCCAGGCTTTTGGAAGAAAATTGTTAGCTTGTATGAGATAATCTTCATACCCCCTAATAAAAATGGAACATTTACCCATTGACTCTACTACAGTGTTTCTCAAAGTGGGGGTTGCAAGTTCATTTCAGATGGGTTGCTAAAAGATGGGTGCTGCCATCTTGGTATCTGGCACTGTGTGTAAATTCAGGCTGCTTTCCTAGGTGTAAGACTCACTGAACACAATGGGACTTACTTCTGAGGAGACATGGAAGAACTCTGGCATCACAATGATGGAATTTCTTGTTCTGGCCATGACATCAGTTTTGCGCATGTCCCAGACAGATTGTCACTATCAGAAGGGGGTCTTGGGCTGCAATGCTTGAGAACCACTGTTCAAATAATTGATATGCCATAGAACACGCTAACCCAATTTCAGGTTTTTGTCTGGTGTGGAAGTCCCCAACTATACATCTTGCTCTCCAGTTCAGTCTTTAGAAAGAGTGCAAAAGTTTGGTTGAATACTCCCTGAACTGTTCTATGGAGAATTTAATAATGTCAACTTTACGTTAGGTAGTGTCTCTAGCAGCCTCAGAAATACAGGACTCCAATTATTATTACATAATTAATTAATACTGTATTTCTTTCTCGTTCTCTTTTTTGCCTAGTGCAGGGGTGTCCAAGCTTTCAACTTCAGGGCTCTTGGACCTTTAACAATTGTGTAAAGGAGGGAATTTCTGCAGGAGGGAATTTCTCACAGATCAGAAGCTACACCTGCTGAAATTTCCTTTTCTATACAATTGCTAAAGGTCCTGTTAAAGGAAGGTTGGAAGGTTGGACACCCCTGGCCTAGTGGATCACAATAGATTGTCCTTTTTATAAGTAGGTTCTGATGCAAAAAAGTAGAATCGGTGTTCTAGAGAGTTCTGTAGAACACAATGGTCACAGAAAACCAAACCACTTTATTAATATCAGCAAAAGTTGAAATCACTTTTAATAGTAAAAGGGCTGAGAGATATCCCCAAATAATTGACTGGTCTGAACTAAGATCTGATAAGTGTTTACGTAAAAGCTGATAGAGGAAAATGGTAATAGTCTTTTGTATTGTTAGTAAGCTAGAAAAACAGAGAAGAAATATTCAAATATTTCTTCTGCAGGTTGCAGTTTGTAATTTAGAAAGTTAGTACAGAAGATATAAATATTGATATTTATACATACAACTATAGATGGATTTACAGCTAAATGTTGTACCTGCAGAATGACTGTGCTGTGTCTTATCCACCCTCACAGATCAACATGGCTTAAACCTGTGATTGAGCTGCCACATGTTCATGTTGAAGCATAGTAGGTTCTGGGGCTTATCCCTGACAAAATAACAAATGTCCCCTTAACCTGAGGATCGGGTTGCCATATGTGCCTGAAAACCAGGACTGTCCCAGTTTTCAGGGATTGCACTCACATGGGACAGGGGGTAATGTCCTGGTTTTGTGGAAGAGAGTGATGGCAACCCTACCTGAGGAGACCTCCAGCAGTCACTCCCAATGCAGGATGTAATGGAAAACTGCAAGGAGTTAGATCACCCTGTCACTTCAGCAATACCAGTACATCAGGGGAAAAAATAATGTACAGCTCCTTGCTTTTCAACAGGAAGGTGGAAATGTCAGCATTGATAGATGGTTATGTTATTTCTCTTGGAATGAACATTATTCTACCTTATCTGGTTTTTTTATTCAAGTTCTCTCCTCCTTCCCATATCTTATTTTTTAATCTAAGTATTGCAGTAAATTTTGAAAGAGTAAAAAACACCTTTAAATGTATAGAATGTTCTTTGTGATAAGCAAGAGGATCATATATCTGACAGTTGTGCAAAGGTTTCCCTTTCCCTGCTGTTTTACCTCCTGTTTTTGAGGTGGTAACCTTGAGTCTGAGCTGTACCACTTCAAGTTATAGCTGTGGGCTGCTATGACTCAGTACTTCGCCACAGAACAAAAAATCCCTTTATCTTGACCTCTAGCTTTCAGAATAACGACTCTTGCATTGCCTTCTTCCCAGCTTCTAGTTTTCTGTGTGCAATAATATTTTGTATAGCAGACAATTTGATCACAAGACCACCTCCTAGTAACAGCATAAACTACAAGATCAGAATAAAGTTTACCACATCAGTGACATCCAGAATTCCAAAATGCCTATACAGTCACGCCTCACATAAAGTAAGTTTCACGTAACAAACAAAAATTTCTCTAAGATTCTGCTTCACGTAAAGAAAGTGCTTCACATAAAGAAAACATTTGTTGGCAGTTGGGGCAGACGCACTGGCCGGCAACCTGTTTAAAAAGCATCAGGGATGCCTAGCGCGCCTGCCCAAAGTGAAAGCAACACATCTGCGCTGTTCCTGTTGCCGGATGTCCGCTGGGCAGAGGGAGAGAAGAGCAGTGGAGAAGAGGGAAGCAGCTCAGGGCCAGGCAGAAGGGAGCAGGGGAGAGAGAGGCTCAGGATGGAGAGAAGGAGGAAGTGTGGAGACACTTTGAAGGTGTCTTGGATTGCAGCCTCCTAACCATGTCTACCCAGAAGTAAGCCCCATTGTGTTAAATGGGTCTTACTCTCGGGAAAGTGTCTTTAGGACTGCAGCCTAAGTAGACTTCATAAGATCATGCACATTGAATGCATGTTTTGAATTAAATCCCAGTGTTCTGTCATCATTTTTACATTCAGTTAATATTTTTATATGAATATTTTTTGGGTTTTGGAACCAATCGTCTGCGTTTCCATTATTTCCTATGGGAAAATCCGCTTCACGTAAAGAAAGTTTCTCGTAAAGAAACTGCTTCCAGAACAAATTAATTCTGTTACATGAGGCACCACTGTATTTATTATAAACAGCACTGAAGAACAGTATGTACTGAAGGTCTCCATTACCCTAAAAAGAGTATAAAAAGAATTCAATGAGAGAATAAATTGAATTCCAGACTTGTTAATTTCACTTAAGGGTGCTGAGTTTATTTTAGAGCAGTTGTTCTAAGACCCACCAGTGAGTGTGTCATGAGCCAGTTTTGGGTGAATCATGAAAAGGAATATGGCAGGTGTATAAGGAGAAGTCATAGTGGAATGTTGTGTAGAATGTTGTGCACTGAATGAAACACCTAGATAGTAACTGGTGTAACAAGCACAGAATACAACCACTGCCTCCACACAAGTAACTCCAGTTTTTCTGCAACATTTTGCAACAGCTGAAGTTTCTATGAATGCAATCCTAAGCATGTCTACTCAGAAATAAGTCCCATTGTGTTCTATGGGACTTACTCTCAGGAAAGTGTGTATAGGATTGCAACCAAAGTTTTCTCCAAAGGAAGCCTCCCATTCATCACACAGTAATACTCAAGCCTGGAGGTTACAAAAGAATAGAGCAGTATATAAAGGTCCAACTGTTCCAAAGGTGGGAAGGAAGCCTCTGCACAAACTGTGCTTCAAACTGCTTCTCAAGAAGCAGGATTTGGTGAAATATAGTAACAGTGACTCCATCTATCACAGGACATCTCCAGGACACAGGCAATCCCTACAAAGATCACCTCCTTGTAGACCAGTTTTTAATTGCTCATCTTTTTGTGTGATGATAGGAGAGGGGGTTAGTACACACATCCTCAGTGCTAGTCTTTCCCAAGAACGCCTGAGTTTTTCATACTGGCTTTTCCCAGTACTGAAAGGTCAGAGCCAACCTTAGCAGCTGAGGAGCCCAAATGGAAAAATTTTCTGCAGGATCCCAGGTTCACAGCCAAAGTATATAGAATATTAGGGCCCATTCCAATCCAACATTCCAGGGATGATCCTGTGCCAACCTGTAATGGGGAGGTAGGTTTCTCAGGGGTGTCCAAACCCTAGCCCAAGGTCCAGATGCAGCCCACAGTAAGCCTCACTGCACAGCAAAACTCTTCTATATAGCCTTCGGTAATCTTTATAATCCTCCAGATGAGTCTTTAATACATACTTATATATAAATATATGCAAATTTGACGTGTAAATCATTTTTCTGACCCTGACACTGTGTCAGAGAGATGATCTGGCTCTCTTTCCAAAGTTTGGACACCCCTGCCCTAGCTACTTGAGCTTCTAGGGCAGGAGTCTCCAAATATTTTGGCAGGAGAGCCACATCATCTCCCTGATACTGTGTTGGGGGGGGGGGAGGGAGAAGAAACTAATTTACATTTCAAATTTGAATAAATTTACATATAAGAACGTATTGGAGTGGTTTACAAGGCTTGCCCAAGGGGGCTGGATAGAGGGGCCACATAAACTCTTGCTGAGGGCCACATCTGACCCCCACGATGGGGTTTGTAGACCCCTGTTCTAGGGCATAAGAGAGTCAAATGGAGAGCACTTTCCTTAGGATGTGACAAGGGCTGCTAGAAGGATCCCTATCCCTGAAAAAGCTTCCCCTGTGACTCAGCTGAGGTGGAAACAATTGAATATGTTTTGTTTCACTGCTCATTTTATCATTTTCTAACTTTATTACTACTGTGGGAAATTTTGAAGTGTTGTCCAATGTAGAGATAGCCAAGAAACTTTTTATAACTAATTCACAGTTCACAAGGTGGAGTGCAAGTTTCTTGGCAGCAATTTGCAAATATCACAAGAGTATATTTAGTTACAAGAAAAAAATTGAATGGATAACTTTTTCTGTCTTTTTGTTTTTGGTGTGGTGTGCTTTCAATTGTAAAAAAATTTTAAATCTTGTTTGTTGTTTAGTTGTTCAGTCATGTCTGATTCTTTGTGACCCTATGGACTGCAGCACACCAGGCCACCCTCTCCTCCACTAGCTTCTGAAACCTATCCAAATTCATGTTCATTCCCTCGGTGACACTATCTAACCACCTCATCCTCTATCTAACCACCTGATCCTCTGCCATCCTCTTCTCCTTTTGCCTTCAATTTTTCTCAGCATCAGGGTCTGTTGCTTTCTTTTGGCTGAAGGTCTGGTCTAGAAGGTTGAGCTGCTGTTAACTGCCCAAAGATAACACCTGAGGGTCACCGGTACAAGGACAGACCTTGATGTTGGGCTGTGTGAGTTCGTGTGAAGAAAGCCAGCCACAGCTGAGTTTGCTCCATGAGGCAAAACAGAAACCAGAGATGCAAGATCAGACAGAACCAATATATAGAAACATACTTGAAAAATAGAACCTCTGTCAATTGTAAAATCCTTGGTTCACAACATGGGGCACACACCCCACAGGGGAGCAATTCGATTTTTAAGGGGGGCAATTTGAGAATGAGTTATTAACAGTGAACTAAATACCCAAATTCAACAAACTTTGCAAGAATACTGTTGTTACCGTTCCAGTCTTCATATTTAGCTGAATGTGGCTAAATGATTTGTTACTGAAGAAATCAACTGATATTACTAAACAAGGCTTGAGACTGAAGCTGACTAAATTGGTGCCTGGTATAAAATCTCTTTGCAGCAGACATGAAGCACAAGGGTCTAACTAACTTCAGTCTCAAATTGTATTTGAATTTGTTAGATACCTTTATTTTATTGTATAGTAATCAAAATGATCAAAGTATTACAGAAAAAACTTCCATTAAAATTATTTTATATTTATGTATTTCAGTTCTCTATTACGCGTTTTGAAACTTTATTTGCTATTTTTATATCACTTCACATCATTATTTTAACAATTTCTTAGTGATTTCTTCCTCAGTACTTCAACTGTCCTTTTGTTCTTTTATTTTTCTTTTATGGTTGCCATGTTCTATGGAAGCTTGTTTAGACCAAGTTAATGGCCTTTTAGGCCATGTAAAAAGGAGTTCATTTTTGAATAATAAGAATTATATGTTATGGGAGGGCATCAGGATTTTAGAAATGCTTAGGTGGGAACAAGGCCAAAAAAAGATTGGGATCCACTGTTCAAAAGGGTTAGAAACCCTGCCCATGTAAATTAATCTTGAAATAAAATCAGAGGAGAAATCCAATGACCTGAAAAGGCAATATACGAGTACCTGTGTGTGTTTTGTTTATGCTTGTCTTTCACTGTTGTTGCAATCCTAAAGACACTTTCCTGGGAGTAAGACCCATTGAACACAATGGGCCTTACTTTTGAGTAGAAATGGTTAGGATTATGCTCTGTATTAATAAATTGAAGGTGCAATCCCAGCCAATTTAAGCCAGCACAACTCATCCATCACCCCATTCCCGTGCTGGTGCGGGGAGACCAGTGGATGCCTTACACCACTTTTGCAGTATCCCCAAGCCAGCATGGGACTAGTGGTGACCTAGCCAGGGATTTGAATTGCACTGTGACTGGCTGACTGCTGGAAATTTAGATAGGCTTGGGCCCTCAGAGATATAAATAGAATTTATCTTAGACTTTATATTTTAGTAAAACAGAAAACAAGCAATATGTGTGCTTAGCTTGTGAGTTAATCAGCATGTGAGTTAACTGGATCTACACACACTTTAATATAAAATTGCACACATATAAGAAGTAAACCAAATGTATAGATTAAAATAAGTACCATGTATACTTGCATATGTCAAGTTTTTTAAACTCTTTTTTTGGAGCTTAAAAAGCTCCCTTGGCTTATATGGGGGTCAAGAAGTCAGCTAGTCCAACAACAGTTCCCAGGAAGAACAGGTCTCGTTATATTATTATTATTATTATTATTATTATTATTATTATTATTATTCCTCCTCCTCCTCCCTCTCCCTCTTCCCAAGGGCTCCTCCATCCTGCCCCCTCCTTTCCTATGAAGCCTAAACAAGTAGGTATTCTTTACATTCAGGGTGAGAAGAATTTTCTGCCCTGAAGTCTTGGAGGGGGCTATTCAGGAAGCTTCTCTCTGCTAAACATCTTATTTTGGTTAAAAATCTTATTCTTCGCAAGTTTTGATGAGGTATTTTCTTGTTTAGCAAAGGCAGGTCTATGCAAATGAGGTCCTCTCCCTCCTCCCACTGTGTATGCTGAGTCAGGCAGGTTCATAGATGCCTCACTAAGAATTCCTGAGGAGAGAGAGAGGACCTGCACTCCTCTTTCCATTCACTGCCTTTTGCAAGTCTTTGCATGCCTACTCAGAAGCAAGTTCCATCCTAGTCAATGAAGCTTACTCCCAGGTAGGTGTGGATAGGATTGCAGCATTAGAGCCCAATCCTCTCCATGCCTGCTCAGAAGCAATCCCATCCTAGTCAATGGAGCTTACTCCCAGGTAGGTGTGGATAGGATGGCAGCCTCAGAGCCCAATCCTCTCCATGCCTGCTCGGAAGCAAGTACTGAGTGACCATATGCCCTCTTTTCCCAGGACAGGTCCTCTTTTTTAGTCTTGTATCTTGGTGGGGGAAAAAATACATTGCCCTTCTTTTCTTTGTTTGCTAGCAGCAATGAGCCATCATGGTCAAAGGACTGACTCCCAGGGAAATACTGAGTGACCATATGTCCTCTTTTCCCAGGACATGTCCTCTTTTAACTCTTGTGTCCTGGGAAAATATCTTTACATTTACCAGTAACCTACTGATGCCTCAGTAAATGTTATTTTATTGGTATCTATTTTTATGGTATTTTGAAATGTACCAGTAGCTGCTGTATTTCCCACCCTCGCCTTATATGCGGGTCAATAAGTTTTCCCAGTTTTTTTGTGGTAAAATTAGGTGCCTCAGCTTTTACACGGGTCAGCTTATATGCAAGTATATATGGTAGTTGCAAAACCACTTGTTTTAGTTCCATGAAATGAGTTAGATCCGAAAGAGATCAGAGAGATCTGAACTCTTCTCATAACATTACAGCTGCTTAAAAAATAGACAAAACTTATCAAGAGAATAATAGGCAAAATCAGTGTATAAGATAAGAGACAACACAAAATACAGGTGTGCTGAAGTATGCTGTGTAATACATCATGAGTATTATATGAAACTGTACCAGGGATGCCCCCAGCCTCCCCAGCTCATCTCCGGAGGATATTCTAAGTCCTGTAGAAGACAAGCATGTATGCCTATGGGCTCAGAATAACACTATAAAGAGGAACCCTACAATCCAGAGTAACTATGGGAGCACATAAGAGACATTATGTGTACCCATAGTTACTACACCACCTAGTGAAAACCTATGGGAAATTCATATTGCAATCCCGAGCAAATTGTTCTTACACCGGAGCAAGGACTCCCCATAGTTACTCTGGACTGCGCCCGAAAAGAACTTCTGGTTTTGATTTTTAAAAAGCTGGAAGTGATGTTTCTATGTTTTTAACAGGAAATATGAGAGATAGCAAAGACCCAAAAGCCTTCTAGCTAAACACAACTAGTCAAATAGTCCCAAGTTAAAACTCACTTAACCCAGGTTAAAGGTCTCCTTTTGCCTCCATTGACTGATGGGACATGTCAACAAGAGCAAAATCAATTCTGCAACTTCTAGAACAAAACATGCACTTTCTTAAACAATTTTTCCTTTTTCATGAGCTATTGGAGGACTGAAAAGCCATTGTTCTCATTGGTTAATAATCCAACTGTGGGAAATTCTAATTCAAATTTACTCAAAGCTTCCTCATCTCAGGGTCAGGTGAAAGGACAAAGGTAAGCAAAACCCAGTGAGGCTCCTATTGCTTTGTCCTGTCTGCAAGAGACAGATAATAGCCACACTGGTGCTGCTCAATTCTAATTCTGGATTGGGCACTGCTTTCCTGAGATGATGGGGGGATCCTGCCACCACAACTTGACTACAGGTTTCAAACACTGATTTGAAAGATTGATGGCTGTTTATCTGGGTACTCTGAGAAATTCAAAACTGAGTGACACCTAATACTGGAGAAGAACTAACTTAAGAACTTTATATTGGTATTACACTGTAGTTACCACCAAGTCTTGCAGAACCTCGTGTAACAAGTCATCGGATGCTAACAATACCTCCAGTTATCACCCAAAAGTTTTAAGACCCAACAGAATAAAACCACTGAACTGCATATTCTTTGAGATGCCTGCCAGATGTTCTAAGTGACACAGAAGAATGCTGTGTTCATTTATTTTGTAAACAATTTAAAATAAAGAATTATACCCTAGATTTCTCCCCAATAACCAGACATGCCCAAATCCAGAGCACTAATGTGAAGAGATCCTCTGATGCAAAGTCAACATGTGTTGGTGCAGTTACGGCGCAATCTAGTGTTAACCAATGGAAAATTCGTATTGCAATCCAGACCAAAGATTTTTTGCTCTGACGCAAGAGGTCCCATAGTTACTCTGGACTGAGCCCTTAGGCTCTAGGTCTTTAAAAATTTGCAAAATAAAAAAAAATAAAA
Source organism: Cryptoblepharus egeriae (assembly GCA_030015325.1). Lineage (NCBI taxonomy): Eukaryota > Metazoa > Chordata > Lepidosauria > Squamata > Scincidae > Cryptoblepharus > Cryptoblepharus egeriae. Next base: position 51,920,140 of record JAREYC010000007.1, on the reverse strand, counting down.
ATGGTACAGTGTATTAGTATGGGTAACAAAATGGCACTGGATGACTCGCTTGCTTCAACTTGGAGTCAGCTGATGTGTACAATACCACTGGAGAACCCCTTAAGAACAAGGCAATCACAGAAAATAATAACCATTAATGTATGTAATTGAAAAGTGCCATGGCACACCATCAGTTGTTTTTACCATTGAAAAGGCACAAGTTCAAATACACAAGTTTTCCTATTAATAAATGTCCCTCCCCAAATTCCCACAGCACACATGAGGGCTATCTGCGGCACACCAGTGTGTGTGCCACGGCACACTGGTTGAAAATCACTGCTGTAAACCTTCACAAAGAACCTTCTTACATCTTCTCACTAACAGAGGTACTAATTTGCCATGTTTTATCTTAAACACCCTTGAGGACCAGGAAATCCTAACTACTGTGTGATTACAGTTAAGCAAACAGCTTTGTAGATGTTCAAGAACAGACAATACTTTATTTTCAGTTTAACTGATTATCACTACTTGGTTACATAAATATTCTCTAGACTAACCCCTTTTAAAGGATATTTCTTACAGTCTTTCAGAAGAAAGATCAGTTTAAAAAAAAACAGTGTTTCCTCTTAAAAAGGTTTGGTCGTTTATTTCTTCTGAAGACTACAACTCTTTGAGAAATAAAAACTAACACCATATGGCTCCCATTAACTTGAACTGATGCTGGCTTCAAGCAGCTCTGCTTTGAAATTAAATTATCATACTCAACTTTCCAATGTTTATGTTCTAGATTAAAGGGCAAGCTATAAACTCCAGAAAAAAACCTAACTTTTGCAACTTGACTATATATTTTGATTAAATGCTCCCAATGAAAGGTTTCATCTTTATTGTCGTTAACAGAAATGACACATGTATATCAAGTAAAATTGATATCAAGTAAAATTGAAATGTTTCCTTGTTTTCCAAAATACTCTCAATCTGTACTCGATCTGTAATTGGTTTACTGTACATGCTTATTAGTTGATTTCATACATAAGTTAAGGGCAGGTTTTGAGCCAAAAAATATTTTTGGTCAGTTCCCCTGCAGCACAAAAGGAATGAATCTTACAACATAATAAGATATACAAACTTTTAGTGGAAGATGCTACTCCACAGAAATGAACTCTATCATGGATGAATTTCACCTGAAAATTAATACCAGAGAGTGGCAAAATCCCAAATTCATATTTATGAAAGATAAAAAACAGCAATTGTTATTAATGTTACTGTGAGCTTTTGAGTATAAAAAACACCAGCTATTAAAGATGTGGGACTCAGAAGGTTAAGATGCTTCTGCCATCTAAAGTCAAAAAATTAACAGCTACAGAGAATATTTCTTGGTAGGTGCACCTGGAAGTAGTTTAAAAATGATAATATCTACTGATGTCTTGAGGATTTCTAGAAAATGGAAAAGGTGGATGACATCTCTTATCCATAAAGTGAATTTATTATAACTTTTTAAAATTCAGTTCACTATAATTAATATGATGTTGATATGGATATTGGTGCTTATTTTGAACTTGAAATACTGGCTTCCCATCCTCTTTCTAGAAATCACAATCTCACTGGATTCAGATAATATTATGTGGCTATTTGGTTTGAGATTACAAAAGAAGAGATTATTTTAGTTTCTTGGGTTTTCTTTTTCCTTTGGCCAGTTATTTTAAACTTTTCAATTAAAAAAAGGTTCATTCATTTTGAAATTTAACTATTCTAATCTATTGTTTTCTCTCTAACTTAAATAAAGTCAATGTCTCCAAAATGTCATACAAATGTTTTCAAGTAGAAAATAATCATAACTAACTTCAAATAATGATAGTCCACTACTGAAATAAAGCTATAGCATAATGAACAACATAAAAGTTTTAATATCTAAACCAGCGGTGTCCAAACTTTTTGGCAGAAGAGCTTTTTGTCAGAAAAATAATTTGCATTTCAAATTTGAATAAATTTATATAAATTTATATAAAAAGTGTATTATAGACAAATTCAGAAGATTTTAAGGCTTGCCAGGGGGCTGGACAGAGGGGTCTTGCCACTGGCTCCATTGAGGCTCTCCTTTCTGACTTCCAGGTTTGGGTTTGGACACCCCTGATCTAAACAAAAGTGGCCCAAGTTGAGCCAGCTGATGAAGATATTTGCATCACGACCTCTGTGTGCCAGATAAAACTTACTGTGTTTCCTGTCTCAGATGTCCATGGACTAAGGCTGCAATCCTAAAGACACCTTCCTGGGAGTAAGCCCCATTGAACACATGGGTAGGATTGCAGCCTATATCAAGCATCCAAAAGGACTTTACCTCAACCAAAAGGTAAAGTTTACATGCTTAAATCTTGGTAAATTTATCCATTTTCTAGAGCAGTAAATGTATTTTAAAATGAAAATAAAAACAAAAGTACTCAGTTCCATACAAATACACCATTTGAGATCATCAAATAAACTTCAGACTGTACAAGCAAGAGATTTTATTTCAAATTCACACGTTATACCCATATTGAAACTGGCCTTGTGAGTGTGTTTTACTAGCATTAATCTGACATTTGCAAAGAACACACAAGCCAATAATTGGCAATATTCTTAACACATGCAGTTTAAGGTAGATTGAACAGATACACAGATCAATATGAGTGGTTTAATTCTGATGTAACACTGGAGAATCTAGCATATACTGGTGATTGCAGTCTTGCTTTATCAAAATGCTTACAAATATCACCAACTCACCCACTGTTCCTGTGCTACAATTATACAACCATTGAAAACCCATAGGCAAAACTAATGTTATGAGCACTTTCAAGCTCGTATCATTATAAAAGAAAGCATATTGCTGACCTATTATCATACATTTAACTATTGATGCATCCCTCCCTAAACTTCCTAAGCATTAGTGCTGAGATCTCTGTGTCTCAAAATGTTCTATAAGACATGTCTGCAGCATCTGGAGCAGAAGGGCCATCAGTGCTGTGTGTTAGCGCCATGCAGAGGACCAGCCAGGCAAATGGTCAGTAGTTTTGGTGTGGAGGGGAGGAAGGGAATGGTGAGTAGTGACTAGTGAGTGATAAGTAGTTTCGGGGTGGGAGGAGGAAGAAAGTGGACAGAATTGGATGGGGGAGGGGTTGGGATTGGCCAAGTTGAAAACTGAGCTCTTTCAGTTTGCACCATCAAAATACCTGACCCGTTCTGGCCCTTTGCCTTTATTTGACAGAAGGGGATGAAAGTCCCCTTTCTCCAAAGAGGATTCTGCAGTTACCATTGGGCTCTTGGATATAGCGGTTGCCATTCTGGTACCACCACAGATAGGATTGGGCTGTAACTTGTAATGTAATTTTCTTCAGGAAAGTTCATATATGAACAGATTTGTCTCCCTTTCTGTCCTGTTCACATAACACCACCCCTTTTCCTGTAATACATATATAAAGTAATACATGTTTTAATATATTTTACTATATTACCATATTGACTTAAATCTAATGCATCATCAAATCTAATATGCACCATCGAATCTAATGTGCACCTCAATTTTGGAGACTAAGAGCACAATCCTAACCATATCTACTCAAAAGTATGTCTTATTGTGTTCAATGGGTCTAACTCTCGGGAAAGTGCCTTCAAGATTGCAGCCTAAATTTGGCTGGAAAAGGAGAGCATTATATTTGAGTAAATAGGGTATATCCGATGGCTAGCTGAAGCAGACCTCCATGAGTTATTCTAAACGTGTATAATACCATAAACTCACACATCTTGGATGAAGATAAGGAAATTGGGCTTAACATACACAACTTTTAAAAAGAGATTCACATTATTCTACAATTTTAAAAGAACTGCATGCTTAAATGACATCACAAAATATGCCACTGTAGCTCCTTGCTTTGAATATTACAATACAGTATAGTGCAAACATAACTACTGACGTAAAGGCCTATGTCAGAGTAAATATTACCAGAGGAGCAATGTGGTTGAGTTAGCTCTATAATGAATGTCTAAACCAGGCTATAAACAAGAATATACTACCCTTAATATATCACTGTTCAGGAATTCAGCAAGGACTAAATATTAACTCATCAAGCAGCATATCACACAAAAAAGATTGTAGGTTTGCTGAAAAGGGCTATGTGTATATGTCCTCCCTATTCATTCTTGTGTTTAATTACATTTACCATAGTCTTTTACTCAGTAGTTCCAAATGGACCCTGGAACTTCCACTATGAAGAAAGCAACTCTTTACTGCAGTGCCCAAGGATTCTGCAGTGTCATCTTCTGCATGGTTTTCTGCAAAGTGAAGTCACAGGAAGGCACTGGCCAACCTCACTCTCCTACCCAAAATCCTTTCTATTGAAATAATTGCTCTGGGAAACATTGTACTATAATGTTCCAGGTTTCCCAGTGCTTCTAACATATATTTCTTTGCCTTTGCAACTCAGCATTTGGAAAGTTGCCTAGCTGCACTATACAACAGAAACAAAACCCACCAAAGTGGCCCAAAGAGCTAATTGCCGGCATCATTGCATACTGGCTATAAATTTAATCCCCAGACAAGGGAAAATAAAAAAGGCCAGACTTAACTCAAGATCCGTTCTGAAATGTTAACATGACTACACGCTGCCATCTGTAGTCATGACTTAAAGGTAAATTCACTTCCCTGCCCTTACTATAACTGCAGACTCCAAAAGTGTTCATTTTCCTGACACAGAAAAAGAAACCACTGCTCAATTATGCAATAGTCAGTGTATCAAAGGATTCAAATGGACAAATGAACTTGCAAGCTTGTTTCTCATCATCATATTCACTTTGTTATGCATGCACCAAAGAGGAGGTGCTGAAATTATACCAGCAAGTTGGCAGAAGATATCCCATAGTAGCAAAAAATCATCTGGTTGAAGTGTAACACTGATGCCAAACGATAGTTTAATGCAGGGGTGTTCAAACGTTTTGGCAAAAAGGCTGCATCATCTCTCTGACACTGTGTCACAGGTCAGAAGAAAGAAAGAAATTGATTTACTTATCACATTTGGATGAATTTATATAAATGAATATATTAGAGATGGAATTTATGAATGAATGAATTCAAATCAGTTCATAAACATTTTCTAATATAAAGAGGAGTTGATCATCAAATCAGTTCATAAGTACTTTCATACAAAGAGAGCGAAGATGCATGCATCCTCCCCAACTCTCAGAATACTCTCTGGAGGTTCAGGGAGCACAGAGTCCATCACCTCCAGAGGATTACAGCACTTACCCAAGGGCTGAAGGGAGTTCGCTGTGGGCCAAATCTGATCACTGGGCCCAGGGTTTGAACACCCCTGATGTAGCGGTATGACTGAACTGGGCAAGAGAGCAGGCAGAGTCATTGCTTCCACTGCTCCTTACAAAGAAATTAAGAGCACAATCCTAATCATGTCTACTCAAAGATAAGCCCCATTGTGTTCAGTGTATCTTACTCCCAGGACAGAATCTTTAGGACTGAAGCCTACAATTCAGATGAAAGTTTCTTTCTTTCAAGTTGTTCTTAAAGTGAGGTTTGCATTTGCTTGGTTAGCACGTGCTTGATGTGAGTGTTTGAGATCAAGAAAAATAAAGGCAAGTCTGGGCATACAGTATATAAGAGACTGAATTGTAGCCACGAAAATTACTTTATATTCTTGTGTATGGGGAGTTGGACAAGTATAGTACTTAGCTGCTGGAAAGTGAAAGTGCCTGCAGGTGTAAGAAAACAGCATCTGGATACGATAGAGGAAAGGGAAACTCTTTAATACACAATGCAGTCTTCAGTTGTGTGCAGCCACTGAAGCCGCACAACCAAACTTTTCCCAGGATTATCAGCCTACAGCAGTTTATGGAGTGCCTAATTTGCATGCCCAAACAAGACTACTTGATTGTATCATCCTGCATGCAACAACTTCTCTGCCCTTGTGAAGAGCTTGGCTCAAAGTTATAGGTAAGAAATTGTTAGTTCCTTCTTATTTTTTTCTTATCTGTGAGGAAATACTAAGGGTTTTTGGGGGGTGGGGGAGATAATATTTCATCTCACCAGAACTCACATATCCTAAGCAATCTGTTGAGGGAAGGCTAATAGAAATTATTAGATATCAACAGAGCTCTCATTAAAAGCCTAGTTGAGTTTTTATGTAATTAACAAAAGCGTTCCCCCTTTCCAGCATCCCATCCTTCAACCTATTCAGATGAAAACACTATGCCACTCTCCAACCCTGCCCACCCTCTATTTCCAGTTGTTTATTTTCAATAGCAGTTGAACTATATGCTACATGACCCACCAGAAATTGGTGTGCAACCCACCTAGTATAGTAGTACTCGGGCATTTTAGCACATGACCCCCTTTCAAACTTCTGTCCAGAATCCCCTGACAATTTTACCACAATGTCATGTCACTGTGATGTCAGAGCTCCTCCATGTCTACTTGTTAGTAAGTCTCACTGTGCTCAAGGAAAGCCTGGTGCCAGATTCTAAGATGGTGGATACCACCCTATCACAAGCCCCCTGAACTGACCCCAAGGGGGTCCCAATTCCTACTTAGAGTACCACTGACCTACTAGGTCCTGACCCAAAATTGGAAAAATACTGATTATTCTACCATAGTTCATAGTCAGCTGCCTTGCTGCCCTGCCCCCCAATATTTAACTATCATAACCCCAACCATCCTTCTGCTTTCAACCAAGTACAGTAGATGTACTTACAACCAGGTACAACCAAGTACAGCAATTTCTTACAACATGTACTTACAACCAGGTACAACCAAGTACAGCACTTTGTTAAAATGCTGATTCATCTGCATTGCTGCTCTAATAAGGGAAGATACAGTCTGTAACCTTTTAGGAGGCCTCTGTGACTGCACCCCACTACCTATCACAGAATGCAACATGAGGCCCCACTGGCACTAAATGCTGGTTAGGACTGGGTTGTCAATTTTAGATGCAGCCTTGACCAGATGGTATAGAAAACCCTAGGTATTCACAAAGGATCCATTCCTGGGCCCCCAACCCCAGATACTGATATCTGTAGATGCTTGGGTCTGCATTAAAAACATTTTTAAAAGTTAAAAAAGTTATTTTTTAAAAAGCATTTGTTACCTTAGAGCTGCAAATTGCGTCAACTGCAGAACAGTCTCTGATGTTCCAAGAAGTCCCTTTCAGGTCTCTCTGAAGCCTGTGACTCCCTTTCTTGGCCCTGGCATACCTCAGAATTAATCACATTAAGTCTTTCCCAAATGCTTCTGCAATGCTTTCTAATGTTCACTAGGGCCAAGGGAGGGAGGGGATCACCGGCCTCTGCAGAACCTGGCTTCTGGAAATGACAAAGATTGTCTTGCAGTGGGTGCAATTTGTGATGCTAGGGTAAGGAACACTTTAAAAAACTTTCTTAAAGCTTCTTAAAGGGAACACTTTTTAGTGCCTCAACAGGCCTGGAAATGGCCTTAAAAAGGCAGGCCTTAAAAATAGGTTTTCCTATTTTGTTTGGGAAAAGTAAATTCCTTTCAAAAAACCAGAAAATGCTACCACCACAGAATATATTAATGTAGCTTTCTTGCTTGCCCTTTTGCACTTAGCTAACCTTATTCAACAGTCCATGGCCTCCTTCCAGTCTTACTGAAAGATGCAGTCTCAAAGTTTCTATTTAAGAAGGTGACAGAGCAAACTTGCCACTAAACTGGCCCCTGGAGCCCAAATACATGTGTGTTGATCCACTGCCAGAGGAGCATTCCTTGTAGCCAAAATCTGCCAATGAAAATATACAGCTGAAGCTTTTAGGAAGTATTTAATTCTGTGCTGACTTGCAATGTGTTCTCACATACTTTGGAAATAGGTAAAGACATGCCATTTACTTCCATGATTATTTTCTAATCTTAAGACAGTTCAAGACTAATTCGACAGGGGCTGTGGTTCTTGAGCATTTCAACCCAGGACCCCCTTCAGAGAATGAAAATCTGTCCAGGAACCACCTGAAGTGATGTCAGGGCTGGAAGTGACATCACTGTGTTCTCAGAGTTTCTTCATGTCTACTTGGAAGGAAGTCATATTGGGTTCAATGAGATTTACTCCTGGGAAAGTATGGATTGCTGCTTGTGTCCCATTCCAAGATGGTGGTACTCAGTGCCAGATTCCAAGATGGCAGAATCCAGATTTTCACAATTCCCTAAAATGAAGTCACAATCCCATAAAGGGGTCCCAATCCCCACTTTGAGAACTGTTCTAGAGAAATGTTTCTCTGCACAAAAGAAATCAGAAAAGAAAGCTAATAATTTAATATTCTATTAAAAATCAGAACATTTAGTGGATTCACTTGGTAGCATCAAGAATTTTCATTTCTTCCCCACTCTCCTTTTTCATATAAAATAAAGATTTCTTTAGTAATTTCTAAATCACATTTCAAAGTCACTAAGCTTAGGTAAAATTCTCCCAGGTGAAACAAAACAGAACCTACCGGTATATACCTATAGAAAATAAAAGCCATTCTAGGTTAATATCGTGGCAATCAAATACACTGGATTGTTCTAAGAAAGTAACACAGAGCAGCCCTTTTTAGGTTCAACAAACAGGTTGAGCCTCATTATCAACAGATTTTGCATCCACTGATTTGACTCAACACAAATGACCATTCATGCTGAGCTGCTAAATACATGTCCCTTTAAATGTTTTTAAATAAGAAATAAATGAGTGAGGGTGCAATCCTAACCAATTTAGGCTGGCATAACTCACCCATTGTGGTGGGCAGGCGGGCACATGTCTGTACACTGGCATAACTCCACCAGGATTGGTACAGAAGCACCTTATAGCATTTTTATGACACCCCTGGCTAACACAGGTCTAACCAGAATGGTTAGCACTAAGCAGTGCTGGTCTAACCAGAAATTAGGATTGCACTCTCTGTCTCTTTCTATGTGTGAGTGTGTGTGGCTGGCAGTCTATGGGAAACTGTGGCTGCAGAGCTCTAGGAAACAATATTATATTTCCAGGTCATGCCATGGCCCTACCCCTTCATTTCACATTGCAGCACAGCCACTGTGGTTTCTGCTGACCTCTCCCTCTTTCTTTCTCTCACACACAAATCTGGTCCCCTTTCTTCCTCACTGCTTCTGCCGCCACCACTCATGGGTGTCCCCCTCTTCTTCCTCCTGAGTGTAGTAGTAACCACTCAACGAGGCTAAAAGCAGGCCTCCATCAGTCTTGGAAGACTATGGTATCATGCTCAGCGCTGCATGTGAAGCACGAAAGCCTGGATTGGATTGTTATGGAGGATAGGCTGTTACCCAAGCAGCAAATCCCCCCCTCTCCACACCACTGAATTAGTCCAATGGAAAGGCAGAGCCAATACGATTGGATCCAGCTGGCATCGCAGAGCTGGACTAAGGACAGGAGCTCACCCTGTCTTGTGCGGCCAACTCGGGAATCGAAACCTGGCCTGCTGGTTAACAGGCACAGCGCCTTAACCGCCTGCGCCACCCACAGCCCACACACTCAAAGAGGCTATGTGCTCCAAGAATTCAGCAAGAAGATAGAGGGTATTTATTATTATTATTATGTACTATTTTACATTCGCCAAGTGTTTGACTGGAATTGGCTCTATTGTGATTCAGTTCCTATCCAAGGAACTAGGAATCACAAAGGTATTGTCTCAATATGTGTGAAGTTTGCAGGCGTGTTGTTTTTTGTAACTGGGCAGTTGTGGTCTTCTGGAGGCACATTAAGTTTAGATGTTCCTTTTGGCACAGATTCCAGTGTATCATGGTGGCTACATTGTTGTGTCTTTCCAAGTAGTTATTTATTTATTTACTTATTTATTTATGATGATGATAATGATGTACTATTCCACAGTTGCCACAGGTGTTTGACTGGAATTGCATACTGGACTATCTTTTCTAGTTTGTGGTCCCGCCAGTTCTTGGTTGTGACTAGGCTGCACATTATTATTATTATTATTATTATTATTATTATTATTATTATTATTATTATTACTCTGCATTGTTTTCCTGCTTAAAATCACCTCTCAAAAACATTTAATATCACATGTAGTTTGATTTTAACAATTCAAGGCTGACGTAATAAAAGGAGGCAAGCAGAAGGGTTTAAAACAAACATATATAAGCCAGCATGTAACAGCCAATGTTGCACCCCCCCAAAAAAAAAAAAACGACCACGGATGCTGCACAACTTAAAGAAACTACTTCTTCTGGCATCTTTAGAGATGTGCACATAGACTACTACTTTAGTGCCGTACTAAAGAGATTACTTGTAGTGTTTTTGACATTAACATACAATCTAGTTTTTTTACATACACACAATGATTATCTATCTACAGTATTTATATACCACTTTTCAACTGAAAAGTTCACAAAGCAGTTTACATGAAAATTAAAAAATTAATAGCTAATTAATAGCTAATGGGTCCCTGTCCCCAAAGGGCTCACAATCTAAAATGCAAAAGAACACTAGCAGAAGCCACTAGAACAGACATTGCTGGGGTGTGTAGGGCCAGTTACTCTACCCCTGCTAAGTAAAAGAGGAACACCCACTTGAAAGAGTGTCTCTTGGCCAGGCATAGAAGGTCCATGAATAACTTCACAGATTATCTTCTGATCATATTCCTGACCATAAAGCAGTCATACATAGGAAAAGTCTGTATCACCATCCAGAATTTGCTTACAAGCAAACACATGGTAAGAACAGTTTCAACATTTTGTCAGCAACACCTCTACTATATCTTACATCTATAGTGAATCAGAAACCTCCTTATTTATGTTACTTCTTTATGAAAGAGAAAGGAAAAAAGAAAAACTCAGCTGGTTTATTATATTACTATAGCCACATGTCAAATTACTGGCAAAAAACTATAGCATGATATAAACTACAATTACAATAATAGTGTACTCCAGGAAGAGGAAGGAGAAACGATAATACATTTTTTTTCTCAGTTGAATCAGACAAACAATGTTCTCCCAGCAAGCACTCCCACTGTGGCTGAACCAGAGGTCTAACATTTATTCAGCTACCAACCCAAGTTGCTACTAAACTGCTGTTCTTGGCCTCGACCTGCAAGGCTCACTTCACATCCTACACTGTTGGGAAGGTTGTCACATGAGTCTCATGGGTATCTATTGTATGGTGCCTCTAATGTCATCACAAAGCACTTGATGCCACAGGTCCCTGCCCTGTAATATTTTTGAATTCCGGCACCTACATATTTTGTTTTGTTCTGGTCTGATTATTTTCTATGCACTATCTTTGGAAGTTGCACACTCACACTATCAAACATGGCTAATTTTTAATAAGCAAAGCAAGACAAGCTGGTGGAAAAGAGACATCATTACAAATAATATTACCAGCAGTAGTGAAGTGCCAGCAGGAATGCTACAAGGAACAGCAACACCAAAACACTCCACATCATCACCACTGAGCACACCCACAAAACGCAATCATTTGCCACAGCAGCTAGCAGATTATTAAATTGCCCCCAAGTGGAAAGAGCTTTAAAAAATTTATTTATTCACTTAAATAAATACCATATTTTGTTTTAATGTTTACTGTTGTGTCCTTTATTATTTTTCCATTTACAGTATTGCATTTTATATTTCATTCCTATTTTTGCATTTTATTTTTTCCCCTCTATTGTATACTGCAGTGACCACTCTGTTTACTCAGAAAGAATGGCGGAATCTAAATCATTCAAATAAACTGCTGCATCAAATATAAGTACTTTTGCTCTTCCTTTATTTCTGCCTTGCCTTTCCCACACTTGTGATGTCTTTTAAAAACTACACTCTCTGCACATATCAAAGCTACATACCTAATGAGAGTGATCTGTGAATTTATAATTGCACATGCAAATTTGATCATTATCCTTCTTTGCTTTGGTCTCATAGGTGTACAAGGTAAGCTGCTTAGGGCAAACAGACATGCTGGGATATGTTGCCTTAACATTGTTTATTTCAAATGCAAATACTATGTATGACATTGTTTACTTCAAATGCAAACAATAGACAAGCAATTGCTTCACCAAATCTTATTAACTATGGCATCTACATTAATAATTCTTTTAGGTCAAAAAGGCGATCATATAAACACAATCAACCATGCTGGAGTATAGTTGAAACACAGATAAAGCTTTTTTTGTACTTGAAAACAATAAATATAATGCAGACCAAGCTTAGCTACTTTGTATCTTAAAGTGCTAAGAAATCATAAAAGAGTCAAGAACTTTGGGGAGACACTTCCCAGTGCACTAATTCACAATTTGCCTGAGACATACACTATCGATGGTCAAATGTCTTGCAAGTAAGTGATAGAATAACAAGGGGGAAGGAAAAAAGAATTCCAAAGTTCCTCCTTTTTTCGTTTTTTAACATTCCTTCTGAGCGTCACTCTCTCTGTTTTTTTCTGCATGGAACAGAGCTATCCAAATGTATTATAGACCAAAGTGTGGTGTAACTTAGAGTCCAATCCTATGCCTGTCTACTCAGAAGTAAATCCCATTACAGGCAATAGAACTGACTCCCAGGAAAAAGTGTGGACAAGGTTACAGCCTCAGTCTCTTCTTCCAAAGAAAACCAGGAAGTTCCTCCAAACTTTCCACTCTCCCTCCCCAACCCCTTTTGTCATGGCATACAAAGGGAGATGTCAACATACCTCCAACCACGGCCAGCACTACACTGTTAGGCTGAAAGCAGTTCATCCCCAAGCCTGTCAATCAGTCTGCCAACAGACAGATCTTTTTTAAACTGCTCCCCTCCAGTTCCCACATCCTACTGCACAGAGGCACAGAGAAGCTTGGAGAGTGCATGGTGGAGGGTATTCATCTAGGCTGCAGCCTTTCATAGATCCAGTCCATAATCCCAAAAGATTCAAAAGCATTACCTCACCGCTGCTTTGAGACAAAACTGAACATTCACTCTGGGTCCTACCCAGCATCCCCTGGTCGACACAAAGACAACAGAGGTGTGACCAATCACATTGTGGCTCGCAGGCGCTGTTTGAAAGCTCCCTCCCTGCACTGCCCATTGACATGCTAGCTGGCAGCCTGCTGAACTTGTTGTCATGGCAACACATCCCAGCTGCTCTCCACCGAGGCTTGTTGCATTACTCAGACCCCCCCCCCCCAAACAACCCACCCAGCCACCCACCCTTTTCACCACTCTGGCTAATTAAAAATTTAGGCCTACGTTTTGCATGCTGGAAGCAAACAGAAACACAAAACAGACTCCTTGCTACGGAAATGCTGAAAATGCACAATTAAAACAAACAGGAGTCGCACTATCCACAACCCACAGTCGGACCTGGACAGATGGAACTTGTCATTAAATCTATTCTGCTGCAAAAAAAGCAAAAGCATGCACACATCCAAAGAGCCTACAGCCAGTTGCAAACCTTGCAGCCCACACTGCAGTTCAGAAGCGCCGTGATCGCTCTCAAGTTCTGCCCAGATGCATCACTTCAACAGTCTAGTCTGCTGCGGAGCCATAAAATTCCAAACTGTCAACAGGATAACAAAAACAGGCATTGTGTGGGAGACGATCCTAGTTAAGCTGCCAATACAGTAAGGGAGATGGGGGGGGGAGAATATGGTGAAGGGACAAGGTGAAACTTGTAACATGCAGCCTTCCCAGTGACTTCATCCTTATACAATATTTTGTTAAGTGGAGCTGCAAGTGCCACATTGCCCACAGCAAAAATTTAAAAAGGATACGGCAGTGCAAGTTTCTGCAATGCAAAAATATGGACTACAGCTTAAATCAGGAGATTCACAGGACCAAAAGATGAAATTCCCAAAATGGTAAGGGGAAAAAGCAGAGAGGTAGGAAGGGGGAGATATCTGTGCATGGCAGAGAAGCCAGAGGGCCACAAGTCTCAGCCCACTTCATAACTGTGCCCAAATTGTACAGTAAGTTGCAATTTGATCTAAACCCTAAGGACTTTAGTGACTATACTCAATCCTCTGGACTCAATCAAAACAAATCCACATCTCACTGCATAGCTATACCCTTCCCCCTGCATAAGTCAGCCCAGGTATTGGTTTCTTGCTAAGGTAAGAATAAGGGCCAAAATAAGGCAGATGAAAGGGTGACACCTTTGCATTTGTGGAAAGAATGCCCCACATTTTATACATGGATACTCCAGAAATGCATACATATGGCTTCTCATCCAAAGTTAGCATCCATGTATGCAAGTATGAAATAATTTGGATAAGGTGTGATAAACCATCAGTTGAGGAACCAAACCAAAAACTCACAGTGCAATGATTTGAATGAACACCAGCCAGTACATACAGGTTCCTCTGGCAGAAAAGTGGCTCAGACTGAAGAAGATCTTAGAAACCATTGATGGACCATTGACAATTTAAAAATATTGCCAAGAGTGAAAATATGTTATGAATTATACAGACCCATGCTCTTATTTACAGAAGCGTATTGACTGAGAGGTCTTGCTCCCCAAGTACTAGCTGAGTATTTTGAGAAGCACCGAAACTAAAAGAAAGCTATGAATCAGAAGGGTTATTTGGTGCAAGCTGATGACAATGGAGGCAACCTGTTATGGTATATCAGAGAAATGTTGCGCCATAGCTTGGCAACTGAGGGCAAAGTCCAGAAGTGCACTTGGGTTACCCTAACTATCACTGGGCTGACCCAACTCCAAGATGCTCCACCCCAGTTACTCTGGAAAAGGCGTGAGGCAGTCTAAGGCAACACAGAGTGCCCCCAAGGCAGGTGGACCTGGGCTGCCCTAACTGGGGCTGCCCTAACTGGGGCAGCCTAGGCAGTTCATGAGAGGGATGTTGAGGACATGTTTAGCATTGTCTGGGGCAGAACAGTTACTCTGTATCCATAGTCTGTTTCCAGGGCAGAAATTCCCTCTTCCAGCAGGTAATGAGTAGACCCATAGGGGGTCCATGATAAGGCCTGAGTAAGAATGGCAGTGTTGACTAAAAATCTGAGTTCTTGGCCAGCCTACCTGCAACCACTGGCTCTCAATCTCAGGATATGGAACAACTATGGCAGCCCACTAACTTGGGGATACAGCAGGCCATTCCAAGCATCCACCCTCTGCTAGAGGTACTGCTGTATTGCACTCTCATACTGCAGCTGTTACTGGTTGTCAGGAACTTCTGGGCTTACTTCTAAGGCAGGCACCACAGATGTTCCATGTTCAGTGTGATCTGGGGGGGGTCTCCTCGGGAGCAAGCCCTCCCCAGGTGTCACTGACTGGGTGCCTACTGAGCATGTTCTGGAGCAGCTAGGGCAGCCCAGGCTTCCTGACTCTCTGAATGCTGCATAATTCTCTTCTCTAAATACAGAATATTTGAGGCAGCCCAGCTAAAGCTCTCCTCACTGCCCTTACTCTGGAATGTGCCCAAAGACACATTCTCTGTTCTCAACAAGATAGGCCAACACCAGGGTACTGGGGTGGGGAGGAAATGGAGTCAGCTGAGGAAAACTAGGTAGAACACACTTAAGCAGAGGCAGCCTAGGCCAGGCAAGAGTATTCTGGAAACTGGGAAGGAGAAGCAGAAAACATGGGTGCAATATGAAAGCCAGGTGCCATTTAACCACTAATCTTCATCTAAGACTTGAAGAGGAGCATTATGAGGGAAGAAACACACACACATGATTTTTCTAAAACTCACCATATTTTCCTAATACTGGCTTGCTTGTGCTATCTCAAAACTCCCTTGTAGCAGGCTGGGCCTTCAGAAACCCTGACCAGTGTTTTTCAAACTGTGGGCATCCCTAACAGGCACCAGGCATCACTTGGAATCCCTGCTGGGCACCATCATTGGCACTGGCATCCTTCAGTCTCGAAAGACTATGGTATCGTGCTCTTATTGGAGGTCCTGAAACAACATCTAGTGTGGCTAAAAAGGCCAATTCGAGAGTGGCCATCCCTTCCACACTGAGGACAAATAAATTCCGTCCCCTGCCCAGGCCCCAGATTTCGCTGCTTTCAGGTCTGTCTCTTTGCTTCAGCCTGCCGAACAAGTGTCTCTTCCAGTTGGAGAAGGCCGTGCTGGTCTTCAGCTGGAGAAGACCCACACTGAACGATCGGAGGTCAAGATTTCCCAGCTGTTGATGTCCATTCCCAAGGCCTTTAGTCCCTCCTGCAGATGTCTTTGTATCACAGCTGTGGTCTCCCTCTAGGGCGCTTTCCCTGCACTAATTCTCTATATAGGAGATCTTTTGGAATCCGACCATCAGCCATTCTCACGACATGCCCAAGCCAGCGTAGACGCCGCTGTTTCAGAAGTGTGAACATGCTAGAGATTCCAGCACATTCCAAGACTGCGTCGTTTGAAACTTTGTCACGCCAGGTGATGCCAAGAATACGTCGGAGACAGTGCATACGGAAGGTGTTCAGCTTTCTCTCCTGCCATGCATAAAGGGTCCAAGACTCGCTGCAGTACAAGAGTGTGCTCAGGACACAAGCTCTATAGACCTGGATCTTTGTATGTTCCGTCAGCTTCTTATTAAGCCACACTCTCTTTGTAAGCTTGGAGAACGTGGTAGCCGCTTTACCAATACGTTTATTCAGCTCAGTATCTAAGGAGAGAGTGTCAGAGCCAAGGTACACAAAGTCATGGACAACCTCCAGTTCATGTTCAGAGATTGTGATACAGGGAGGTGGATCCACACCCTGACCCACGACTTGTGTTTTCTTCAAGCTGATTGTTAGTCCAAAGTCTTGGCAGGCTTTGCTAAAACGGTCCATAAGTTGTTGAAGATCTTCAGCAGAGTGAGCAGTAAGATCTTCAGCATCAAATCAGTTCTTGGTGAGTCATTACATCACAATAGGAATATGCTCCCCAAATTTAACGCTTCTAGGGGTTGGGCTGGGCATCAATGAGTCGGCAGTTCTTCAATGTTAAGTATAGGGATGAAAAGACATTGCACCCCTTTTCACTCCCTTCCGGTTTGAATTTCTAAAAATTGGTTCTTAATGGGTGCCTACATTATGGAAAGAAAACCTGCCCAAATTTCATGCTTTTAGGTCTGTTTACACTTAAATTTACACTTAATTTTTAGTACACTGACTAAGGAAAAATTCAGCACTTTTCTTTCATATTAGGCCAGTGCGTTTTTCCAAAGTAAAAAGGTGCTAGTACTCACCACAGGTCATCCTCATATGACTAATTATTAATTAGCTTCTGGAAGTGGCAGGTGGAAAGAATGTGCTGGTTCTGAGTACTGGTGAGTACACCCAGGAAAAAAAAACCGGCTAAAAACTAACTAGTGGAAAGCAATTTTTTGTACTGTACATAATGATTACAGAATTGCTGGTGAATTTTCTAGCTACCAATGTTTCTTAAAGAGACAACAATCAAAAGAGACTCATTTGTGCTTCTCTAAATATACAGTGTGATTGAAATGTAACTCTCTATTTTGTACATGTGTATTCAGGAGTTATTCTCAAAATTCAGTGGGCCTCAGAGATAGGTAAGTGTGTATATGATTGCAATCTAAAGCACAGAAATTGGTTATCTTCGTGAAGAGGAAGGAAAAGAACTGCATGGTAGAGAACCTACTTTGCATATGTAAGGTCGCAAGTTCAATTTCTTTAGGTAAAGTAGGAAAAGGTCTTTACAGCCAGTTCAACTCTGGACATCCACTGCCACCAATGTAGAAACTTCTAAACTGGATTAATGAGTATTTGCACTCGGTATACATTCCATTCCTATGTTCCAAGTAATATTATACGTTAAGTGGGTAATTGTTAAGTGACCAGATGTATACCATGTGGAAGATTACCTGGTTTTGTCTTTTAAAACTTCAGACCTACTGTTACTTCCAACTGGTGATGTCTAATTTGTTTTGGGAATGAAAAAGAGCCAATTCAACTGTAAATCGATGTGATCATTACAAATTTATGTGGTGGTTTTTGGGGAGTGTAAGGTTCTTATGAGTGTTCCAATGCAGTGTTTCTCAACCAATGGTACAATTTGCCACTGGTGTTACTTGAAATGGTGTCTGGGCACCCACAGACCCCTACCTTCTGGCAGCAAAACCAGCACCAGTAGGAGGATCAGCTCAGCAGAAAGAGTTGCAGTGTGCGCTTTTTGCAAGCTCAGAAAGACTTCTTATCTGCCCTAACCTTCTTACCAGTGTTTACGGCACTACATCTGGCATCCGATCCAGAAGTAACTGGTGACTATGTCATTACCAGTTACTTCTGGTCATTACCAGTTACTTCTAGTGGTACTGTCAATAGGTGGATCACGAGAAGTGGTATATGAGGGGACAAATGTTGAGAAACTTTGTTCTAATATACTGTGCATTGTGCCACAAAAAAGTGGTTTGAATCCAACAGACCAAAGTAGGTTGCAATATGAACATGTCTGAACATTCAGTGGTGTGATACATATGCCATCATTTATCAAGAAAGCTAACTTGAAATGGCCTTCAGTTAAATAGCCTTCAATGCACCTTTCTTGTAAACCACTTTGTGAAATAGAACACTGAAAACAGAGATCCAAATTATATCAAATATCTTCTCAGCCTCATTCAGAAAGTCCTTTTTAAGCTTTTGTTCTGTATTCCACATCTTAATTTTCAACATCTGCATATCTGAAATTAAGCCAAAGTCATTATCTGAGTCAGGAGTGAAATCCGCAGCCTTTATCACAACAGCTTCTCTCCACGTCTTTACTTTCTTGATCCCTGATAGAATAGCAGGTTGGAGCATGCACTGAAAAGTCAGTTAAGGATGCAGGCAAAATCCTTTTCCAGCCACAAGCAAAAGCAACAGAAGAAACTCAACTGAAGAAGCAAATGCACATAATTTTCCTGATGACAGCAAAGCTACTGAATCAGTGCTTATGACAAATCACTCAATATTACTTGGCTTGACTTTCAAATAAATTTCTGAATTGAGTTTTAATTTCTGTGCGGTCGACACACACACAAGGATAGAAAGAGTTTGAGCTTACTATCATAATTATTCTCCTTTCACCAACAAAACAAAATGTGGTGATGGTGTACTGAATTATGCTGTTTGGCATAACAGCATTTGGTGTTATGGTGACCTTTAGGAAGACTTTGGTGATGATTAGCAAGACTGGTGGGTGACAAGAGAGTTGCCAGAGACCCTGTGGAGAAACTGCCACCATTGGTATGCTGACCATTCTTTCTGATGCTGCTATGTGTTTCCTCTGCCCCTGAGAATGTATCAAATTACGATTTCTTGCTATGGTTTGGTCTGCCTGTCCAATATATTGTATATGAAATGGATTTAAGGCCAGTTTTCAAAATATGTATTAATGTATAGGATTGTACAGGAGCGTAACTGGCCCTTCACACCCCAGCAGTGTCTGTTCAAATGGCTTCTACTGATGTTCTTTTTGCATTTTAGATTGTGAGCCCTTTTGGGACAGGGTCCCATTAAATATTAATTAGCTATTAATTTTTTCATTTTCTTGTAAACCACTTTGTGAACTTTTTAGTTGATAAATCGTATATAAATAGTGTAGATAGATAGGATCTTACCTTGTATAGGATTAAACTTGTATAATTATATTTGCATAATTACCTTGTATAGGATTATACTTGTAACTTTCCTTGTATAGGATTAATGTATAGGATCAAAATGGACAATTGTAGCTCTAATGTAGAGCTGTGGCCAGTGGTCCAGTAGGTCAAGGGAGCCACCAGCAGAAAATATTAGGGTAGAGCTTAAGCGATGCAGGATTAAGGGCAACACAGACTCATATTCCTGACCACCCTACACAAATTGAATGAGGAGTCATCATTGACTCTTGCATAAAATGAAGTTTCAAACACTCAAATTTCTTTGGTATTTTATATATTTTGTAAGGCTGCTACCGAATTAAGAAAATGTATTCAATTAATTTAGGAGTTATAACTGATTATTCATTCAGTCAACATAGTGCCTGACAGCTGCTGTACTTATATTAAAAATAATTATCTTTTTAAAATAAGAACCTTTTTAATCAATCAAGAAGGGTTTAATCAATTAATCTAACCAATTCATTAACAAAATATTTTAGGCCTATTCTAAAAGAAATAAATATATGCTCCCCTCTTCTCAAAGCACTTTCAGAATAAGAAATAAAAATTAACTGAGTAGCATTTACTCATTCCAAGAGGCACCAAACAGAACAAAGAGTCATGAGTAGGTGGTGATAAATCCATTTTTTACATGTTGCCAATGGAAAATAGACTCAAAAGCAGGAACCAGGTTTTTAGCTTTCCTCATCTCCTTATCTATGTGCTCTCAACCAGACTTTCAACATTTGCTCAATTAATTTAGTTGCACCAAATTAATAATTTTCTTTTTCAGTTTTGTACTTATGAAAACCATGGGTGAAAAGAAGCCATCTTAGAAGAAAAAGATGAAGCATGTCTCCTTTTTTCCATGCAGGAAGGAATTCCTCTTCTAAGATGGTGCCTGCTATGACAAGCATATCAATTGGAACACAAATATTTTTTTCCTGAAAATTATTATTTTATTCATAGGCAAATATATGCTGGCATAATAAATTAATTGTATTCATTTGATCAACTAATTATTTCTTTGAGTGATAGCACTAGTCATGACAATTCTAAACCTGTTAGATGGCCTAAGATAGGCAGCGCCAGCTGTAACATGCTTGAGATCTCCTTTGTTCTGACTCAGTTGGAATTGTGACTATATAAAGCAAATCCTTTTTGAACAGTGGAAGAAGTTCTTGTCTGAACAGTGAAGAATCTAGTGTGGTCAAGGAGCAAGCAAGGGAAAAAAATTAGATTTAACTTTAATTAATCTAACCCTTCAGGATTTGGGATGAGGAAACCAGACTCATAGCTTTTGCACACTGCTAAAGGCAGAGAATAATAGATCTGGATGAGGTCATCTCCTTAGGAATTGTAACAAGACATGAACTGTTACAAATGTTCATCCAAATTGGATATGCTTTCAATTTTGCGACTCGAATTCTGAGTTAGAAATTTCAAGTTCAAAATTTGAATTTGCATTCTGAATGAGAATTGTTCGTTTGAAATTCAAATGAAGGTTGCATTTAAAAGCATTCAGGGTACAATTCCATCATCATTGTTGGGCTGGTGCAAGATATTTGCGGTGCCCCAGGGTGTCACAAACATATTGTAAGGCAT
Source organism: Cryptoblepharus egeriae (assembly GCA_030015325.1). NCBI lineage: Eukaryota > Metazoa > Chordata > Lepidosauria > Squamata > Scincidae > Cryptoblepharus > Cryptoblepharus egeriae. The sequence continues at coordinate 51,899,022 of JAREYC010000007.1, read as the reverse complement.
CTCTATGCCACACAGAGGGGAGGCCAATGCAGGGAGTTGTGCTGGCCTCTCTGAATCGCTCCTGTTAGTGCAATATAGTGAGCTGATCCAGTATGGAGGGATGGGGGAAGGTTGGGAAGGAGGCTGGAGAGGGTTTTCTGGGGCAAGGGAGAGTGAGTGAAGGTGGGATTGTGGGCAGGAGGGGAATGGGATGTGGCGCTTAGAGCCAGCAGTTACATAGGATCCAAACTGTTTCCTGGGGTAGCAGCTCCGAAATTTGAGCTTTATACAGCATAGGCTGAGCCATCCTGCTTGTTCCAACAAAAGTTAAGAGTGTGTTACATTTCCTAATGGGACTTCTTACTGATGAATCATAGGTGGAGACAATTAAGTAAAAGTGTAAGCTACATGACTTAGAAACCAGATTGTTGGGGACAGTGATGGGATTCAAAGAAATTAACAACTGATTCTATGCCCATCTGGCAGCCACTTTTAAATGGCCATTTTTAAACTTTATATGTCCTATCTCTCGTTAACAACCGGTTCTATAGAGTAGATGCGAACCTGCTGGAGCCCACTACTGATTGGGGACCATGACAGAGCAAAGGGTGTTATATGAGAGGACCATCACATGTCCCTCTGTAAAATGCAGCCACTTTTCACAGGGTAGCCCTCAGGAAGGAAGTGCCCAAAAGATGCCAAATATCTTCTCTTGCACTACATATATGCTAACATTTTATACCCATAACAATGTGTCTTATTTTAAAGTAACGGTATATGGAGAAAGACGTTTACCAGAATGATGAGGATAATGGCAAAAACAGACAAACCACATCCTGTGGGCTTTGGGGAAAAGTATGTGTGTTTAAAATCATGCTTCTGAAAATAATCATCATTCCCCTCCACAGCCTTGTATGTTTAGGATGTGTGCCACAGGCTAATGACTGAAAAAGGAAATTAAAATAGTGAGAAAATTCCCACATACATCCTGCTTTTCAGAGGTGCTAGAAAACGCTTGACCATATTTTGGTTTAAAAATCCTGCCTGTTATACTGTGGCTGCAATCACACCCCCAAACAACTACTGGAGCATGTAAGAGACTTTACATGCACCCATACTTACTGCAACACCGAGTGAAAACCTATGGGAAATTCATACAGGAATCCCGAGTAAGTTGTTCTTACATTGGAGCAAGGATTCCCCATAGTTACTCTGGATTTTGCCCCTAAACACACTTTCCTGGAAGTAAGCCCCATTGAATATAAGCCCCATTGGACTTACTTCTGAGTAGATAGTCATAGGATTGCAACCTATGACTAGTGTATTATAATTTCATAGCTGCAAATAAAGCTGTTGCTCAATTCATTTCATCACATCTGACTGGAAAATGTACCATGTTCCATCGTTTGGTACTTTTACAAACTTACAGCAAATAGACAACAATGCTAAATATCTTCCATTCCAGTTTTACCATGGAATAAGCAGTAAATGCAACTGTATAATAAAAAGAGTGCTATTTGTTTCTTTCTTGTGAACAATACATTTCACACAATTATAATAAACAACATTCCATTTTATTTCTTTTATTAAAGCCTTCCAGTTTACACAGATGCTTGGATGAATAAGTAAGTGAATACAAGCCATCATCACTCAACTTCCTCCCCCACAGACACCTACGATCTGCACCATTTGAAAGAACCACTTCACAAAGGTCCAGTATAGTTGTAACATTTCCAGTCTAACCATATGGCACAACACCAGTCACAGTTAGCTTTAACCAGAGTGTGCAAGCTTTGCTACAAATTCTGGACTGATAATAAAGTTAATCGTAATATTAGCGTAGGGAACGGCAATCCAACTTTGAGCTGCCAGGGGTCCGCATGACTCTTGTATGACACCTCTAGTTGTGCTGACCCAGAAGTAATTGGTGATTATGGCTGCAATCCTAAAGACACTTTCCTGGGAGTAAGGCCCATTGAACACAATGGGGCTTACTTTTGAGTAGACAGGGTTAGGATTGTGCTCTATGTCATGGCCAATTATTTTTGCATTCTGCACCTCCCAAAGTAATTTGGCTGACTCAGAAAGTAAGCTGTGGAGTTGGATGTGGAGTTGGATGTGCCCCACAATTCCGGCTTTTCCTTCTAAACAAATCCATGCACGTCTAGGATATATAGTGCCCGGATCACAAGGTAGCCTAAACCAATCTGCTCCCCAAACTAGCAGCAATTTCTGCTGTTCATCCCTGCAGCATACCCATGCCACCTTCATATGCCATATATGCCATTCATCCATATGTCAGCATACCCATGCCACCTTTACTATTACCATCCTTCATACCCACCTTCATTATTACCCTGCTACAGCTTCTTAAGGAAAGATCCTGGGAATACAATCTGTCTGCTCACAGCAGCCCCACCCCCCAACCTGGCTACTTTACAAGAAGTCCCCAAAAGTAATCTTTTTCCCAAGTTCCCAGAAGACTGCTTGAGAAAAGGTCCTCAGCTGGAAGAAAAGGTATGCTCTCTCATTTTAGGGTTGTGGTTGGGTCAGCAGCCGGCCAAGCAAAGTGGCGCTGGTTGCAATTTATATCTCATCAGTTTGCCACCTGCTAACCAGCTGGTTTTAAGAATAACACACAGCTCTTACCGATCTGAATTAGCTTTTTTAATATTTGCATTTGTCCTGTGTGATGGCAGAGTCCACTATTCTGGATCAGAGTTGTCCAATCCATGTTTCAGTGCAATGTTGAGGAAACAGGCCAGCCCTCTACCGAGACCTATTTATCTACTTGCATTTGCACACAATTCATGCAATTTGCATGCAGAAGTTCAAAATAAAACAAAAAATTGAAACCAGTTTCATTGATGCAGTTCATAGCACTCCAAAGTTACGATCAATGTCTTGATTTTTAAAAGATAATGATAAAAATATAAGAGGCCAATACCAACACCATGCTGCTTCAACTAATTTGCCCAGGACAACTTAAGCAGCTGACCATGAACAATATCTATGATTCTTCCTTATTATACTCTGAGATCAGACTCTAGCTTATTTCTTCTTTACAACCCAGATCAGATCAAAATGACAGATCAAAATGTCACAGAATACAGTTGAAGCTTCTGTATTCATGGATCTGGCTCAACATTGACACTCACTGAGCCACACTTAGACCACATCTGCACATCTGAAGGCAACCAGAGCTATGCTTTAGTAATTTCGAGAAGGCTTTGGAATGCACTGGGGAGGCAAAAAATGTTATTGGTTTCCGGACAGAAATAAGAGATTTTCTCTTTCCTTAACTTCTCTAGGCCATTGTGCAGCCTGCAGAGGCCACAGGAATATGCATGCAGACACGTGAAAGCTCTGTGAGCTTCAGAAAGTCTATTCTGAGCACTGTTGTGAGCACCAGAGCATTGTTTCAATCCCCTTCAGAAGGCATGAGAGCTTAAAAAAAAAAAGCATGGGTTTGCTTACTTGCAATTTTCAGTATCTGTAGGGAATCTGAGAACAGATCCCCATTGATACCAATGCCCCAACTGTACATTATTTGAATTAAAAGTGTTTCATCTCTCCACAACTTTACATGGAGTTAGTTCTTATTTCAACACTCCCGGATTCTAGAAAACATTTTTCCACAATTAGGCCAGCATTGTATAGAGAAGTATTTTATACTATAAATATCCACTTGCTTCTCATGTCATTTTCCTAATCCTACAGCCTCACCCTGACCTAACCTTGGTTGGACTACGACATCCGCAAGAATTTTCCAGCCCTACAAGAACAAAACCACCAGTAATAGAACACTCAGACTCATACATCCTATTACATCAAATATAACTTATTTTTATTTATGGGATTAATACCCTGAATTTCCCATGCCAATGAACATGCTCCAAAAAGTTTTTGTCCCTCCCCTCTTGCTATGCTCACAACAACCCAGTGAAGTACGCGAGGCTGAGAATGAATGTCTGTCCAAACTCACCCAGGAATCTTCATGGCCAAGGAGGGACTTGAAACTAAGGGCACAATCCAGGGTAACTACGGGGAGTCCTTACTCCAATGTAAGAACAATTTACTCTGGATTGCAATATGAATTTCCCATAGGTTTTCACTAGGTGGTGCAGTAACAACAGGTGCACATAATGTCTCTTACCTGCTCCCGTAGTTACTCTGGATTGTAGGGTAAATCAGTTTGTAATTGCTACACCATCCTGGCTATTTTATTTGATATTAAAGACAAAATAAACAAATTGTTCTCAAAATTATTACTATTACTCAAAACAATGCAGGTTATCAGTTGTGCTTTTATTTTAAAAAAAAACTCAGTTTACTGAAAAGTTCAATTCTGAGTAACAACCACATAATGCTGTTGCCAACGCTACTAATAACTAACCTCTTTCCCTTTCATAAGTAATTCTTCAAGTGTGGAAACCACTCTGTGTAAAATTGCAAGGATTCAAGGAAGACTGGCTGTAACCCTCAGCAGCCACTAAAGATGCAGATGCAGAAGTAATGCCAATGAATAGCAAGTTCAAAATAAGCTGTGTATTGAACAGAGGGTTGCTATTTGTTTCCCTTTCTATAGCAGAGCAAAAATACATTAGGATGACTGAAAAGGGAAGACGAAGTGTCTCTTGTGACCTGAAAAACAATCCATTAGATGTTGACAGGACAGTCTAGAACAACAGTGAGACACACATAAACACACACACAAATAGACAACCACCATCACTCCTGTAGCCGTACCTCATTCAGCAAGAGAGAAAGCAGATAAGTTTGCTCCTGTAAGTTATGCCAGCCATCTCTGTTCCATCTTGTAGCCAGTGATTAATCACTCTCCAGTGGAGCAACTCATGCAATGCAGAGCGTGGTAATAGAAAAAACACCGTGGGAATTTTATGCCTAGCTGGGAAATCCTTTCATCTACCTATGAAATTGAAAGTGGTGCACCCAATGAAGTGGAAATACAAGACTCTATTTTTGATGACTGGTTGTGTGTGATGGTATCTCAGGACTTGCAGCAAGAGATGACAATTACTCTCTTTACATTAACAACATATAGAGCTAAGTAATTTATCAGCAATCGAGATAAGGCAATGTCCTGATTGCACACTACAGGATCTAACCATCCATACCACAAACCACCAACACACCCATTTTCTGGGCAGGGAAGGAAAACTAAGATCTAGTGACATGACAGGATCCTGTGATCCACAGATCTGAAAGCATGAATCTAGCTCTAGTTTCAGTGCATGAAGACCAATGCACAAAAATGCTCTTTGCAAAATAAATTCTGGGCTCCATTTGTAAGTATTTCCTGGATTTTTGCATCCCATTCCTACTTCCCATCACAAGAGAGGGTAGAGCCAGATAAAAACTGGCCACAAAGTAGCCATGTAAAACCTTGCTTCATAGCCTTAATTGCAGTTTTAAAAAGCAATTACTGGTTCCTTCTAGTTACTTGGCATAATCCAACAGAATTGCAGATCTTTGAGACAACATTTTTCATGAAGATATCAGACTGACCAGGCTGTGGGTGGCGCAAGTGGTTAAGTCACTGTGCCCGTTAACCAGCAGGCCGGGGTTCGAGACCCGGGTCGGCCCCACAAGACAGGGTGAGCTCCTGTTCTTAGCCCAGCTCTGCGACGCCAGCTGGATCCAATCGTATCGGCTCTGCCTTTCCATTGGACTAATTCAGTGGCGTGGAGAGGGGGGATTTGCTGCTTGGGTAACAGCTTATCCTCCATAACAATCTAACCCAGGCTTTCATGCTTCGCATTCAGCGTATGCAGCGCCAAGCATGATACCATAGTCTTTCAAGACTGACGGAGGCCTGCTTTTATCAGATTGACTAGCAACTAGCATTTAATAGTGGTATCTTTTTTGCCTCCAACTGTCACAGTGGAAATAAAATGCAAGTTATATCTATTTGTATATTTTAGTTGTAAAAAATTACCATAATTTTTGCACAATATTTTTTACACAGTTGGTAGCAACAATATCACAAACAATTGCCATTCTCCACAGTTTTGGTGTTTTGGCTCACAACTGAAAACAGGATATTGGAATCTGAAGTTTTAAATATGATCCTTGTAGCGCGAGAAGTTATAGTTCTACTTTATTCTGCATTGAGTACTCACCTTGAGTACTGTGTTCAGTTCTGGGCACCTCAGTTTAAAAACTGAAGCAAGTCCAGAGAAGAGTGACAAGAATGATTTATTTTTATTTATTTTAAAAATTTATATCCCGCTTTTCTTGGGCCAGTAGCCCGACTCAAGCAGGCTGTCCAGACATCCGGCTTTCCCCGGACACCTCCGGTACTTATTACCTTGTCCTTGTCCGGGGGAGTAAGGAAACACAAGAGTGCCTCCGGAATTTACGAGCCACCAGCCATGCAGCTCAGATTTCCCTAGTCCTAAAACTCCAGCCCTAAAACTTAACCCTTTCAGTGCCTCTTAACCCTGCCTCAGCAAACAATTCAGGCTGTGCTCCACTTGTAGCACAATCTTAAAGGGTTGAAATTAAGTATAGGAAAACAATATGAGTATTTCTGCTTTATTTTAACATGTCCTACATGTGTCCTACATTTTTGTGTTGTCCTTCAATTTTTTAAGCACATAGGAATTTTAGGGATTTTAGGGGTTTAGGGATTTTGCATTTATCATCTGATCAACCTGTGCAAAAAACTTAGTGTCTGGGCATAAAAATAAATATCTGCTTTTTTTTTCCATAATGCCAAAACACAAGTACCAATTTTCCCCAATTCACTCAAACCTGAACAGAACCTACATGAAGCTGAATGCTTCATTTGGCAAAGTTGTTTGGAAAACTTTGGGAACCCCCAAAATTGGTTCCACAACCCCCAAACCAGACTGGGACAGGGTGAGCGGAGAGTTCATCATTTTTCAATTTAAAATAAGGAATATAGTGTAATATATTATGTACAGGAAAGCAATACCAGTGATATTAGCTTATTTTTAGTGTTTTTAGCTTATTTTAACATGTCCTACATTTTCTGGGTAGAAAGTAGGAATTTTGGCCTTCGATCAGGAATTTTGGCCTTGCTGTTCAGGGATTTTGCATTTGGCATCTGGTCACCCTGGACTCAAGGAGACTAACATAAAACATCATTAAAAACATAAATAGTACAATTAATAAAAACAATTAAAACATCCAGGCTAAAAACATATATGTTAAAAACAATAAACAACAGCCCCCCAACCTCTGCTCCATTAAAAAGCTTTTTTGAAATAAAAGGTTTTAAGGCTCCACCTGAAGCTCTGTAGCTCCGACTGAAGCTTTCCTCAGTTCTAAGGGGAGGGAGTTCCAAAGCCGGGGTGCCACCACTGAGAAGGCCCTATCTCTGGCCGCCACACCTCTCACATCTCTTAGTGGCAGCACAGTCAGTAGGGCCCCCTGAGATGACCTTAGGTGATGGATCAGATTGTACAGGAGAAGGCGGTCCCTCAGATATCCTGGACCTTTAAAGCCCTAAAGGTCAGGACCAGCACTTTGAATTCAGCCCAGAAACAAATGGGCAGCCAGTGTAGTCGCTGAAGCAGTGGCCCAACAGAGTCGAACTGACGAGCCCCAGCAACCACACATGCTGCTGCTTTCTAGACTAGTTGAAGCTTCCGGACTATCTTCAGAGGCAGCCCCACGTACAGCGTGTTATAATAATCCAGTCTCGATGTCACTAAGGCATGGGTCATCATAGCCAGATCTGAGTGACTCAGGTATGGTTGCAGCTGGTGAATCAGCTGGGATAGAAAGAAAGCCCTACGAGGAAAGGTTGGGGGAACTTGGGATGTTCTGCCTGGAGAAGAGGAGGCTGAGGGGAGGGAGACATGATTGCCCTCTTCAGATACCTGAAGGGCTGTCATATGGGGGAAGGTGCTCATTTGTTCATAGCTGCCTTTGAAAGCAGAACTAGAACCAATACCCATTGGTTCTAGTTCTGCTTTCAGAGGTAAGAAAGGAGATTCCAAGGAAAGAAACTGCAAGAAAGGAGATTCTGGTTGGATATCTGAAAAAAATTCCTGAGGGTGAGGGCGGTTTGGCAGTGGAACAGATTGCCAAGGGAGGTGGTGGACTCTCCCTCACTGGGGATCCTCAATGAGAGGCTCAATGAGCACCTGTTGGGGATGCTCTAGGGGGATTTCCTGCTGCAGGCAGGGGGTTGGACTAGATGACCTACTAGGTCCCTTCCAACTCTAGGATTCTATGATTCTAGTCTCAAGATAAACACCTTTCAATTTTCACAATTCTTATATTACAATTCCCTTTCCCCATCCAAGTCTATATGTCTTTTATTTTTGAGAATGGAAGACAGTTTTTTTGCCCAACTGCTCACTTATACTGCTTGCAGCTTCCACTGTTTTTATCACTGTGTGCAAAATACATGGACAGAAGCTGTGTACCTTTAGATTTCCCCTAGGTTTTTGCCAGAACTTCCTTAAAATCATCCCTCAGTTGCCCAGAAATCATCCTCATCCTCATCAACAGTATTCATATGCCGCTTTTCAGCAAAGGTTCACAAAGAAAATCAAATAACAAATAGCTCCCTGTGCCAAAACAGCTCACAAACTAAAAAGATGCTAAATATCATGTCATAGATTGCGTTTTTAAATCTTTCCCACCCCCTCAACACAACAGATGTACCTGTGAAAACACACAGAAAGGTTTATTTAAAGAAACTGCTGCAATAATAAAGGGAGAAACAGGATCATACAGTGGTGCCTCACATTAAGAGCTTAATTAGTTCCAGAGGCATGTTCTTTAAGTGAAACGCTCTTTAAGTGAAGTGGATTTTCCCATAGGAAACAATGGAAACTCAGACGATTGGTTCCAACACAAAAAAATATTCATATAAAAATATTAACTGTATGTAAAAATGATGACAAAACACAGGAATTGAATTCAAAACACTATAATATAATACAAACCACAATTAATGTAATAAAACTCTGTAATATTCTGTACAGTAAAAAAGAAAAGAAAAACCTTTATGGCCAAGGATGAGTAATTTTCACTAAAAGAGTCACTGGTGTCTTTTGGAGCATCTTTAACAAGGAACCTCTTTGTGTGTAAGATCTATCCATGCAAACTAGATAGGCAGTCTGCAGCAGCAGAGGGGCCAGATCCTATGCTGTCTACTCAGAATCAAGCCCCACTGAATCCACTGGGGCTGACTCACAGGAAAGTGTGTAGGATGCAGCCTGACTCCAAGTTTGCATGAAGAGCAATGGCAGAGGGGCCAGATCCTATGTCGTCTACTCAGAATCAACTCTCATTGTATCTACTGGGGCTTACTCACAGGAAAGTGTGTAGTATGCAGCCTGACTCTAAGTTTGCATGAAGAGCAATGGCAGAGGGTCCAGATCCTATGTCATCTACTCAGAATCAACTCTCATTGTATCCACTGGGGCTTACTCACAGGAAAGTGTGTAGTATGCAGCCTGACTCTAAGTTTGCATGAAGAGCAACAGCAGAGGGGCCAGATCCTATGCTGTCTACTCAGAATCAAGCCCCATTAAATCCACTGGGTCTTACTCACAGGAAAGGAAAACTGCAGGCAGGGAAATTGGTGGGGGGAGGAGGGTGGTTGTAGTGGGGTCCAAGCAACGGGGGCTTCCTTGGGGGGAAAGGGTCTGTTTGAGGGGGCTCCAGAGGGGATGCAGGAGGAGTTTTCCCTCCTACCTGAGGGAAGCTGCAGTGCAGAGGCTGGGCTAGCCACATGTTTGCTGGCTGCAGAAGCCATCTTTGTTGGTGGGCTGAAGAGGCTCTTCTGCCGGCCTGTTCCCTGCTACTGCAGGCAGGAGGAGAAAGTCCTGCCTCATTCCTACAGCCCAGCCAATGCAGACAGGAGGAGAGGGAGCCCAGCCAATGGGCACTCGTTATTCGAATCATGCTCATTATGTGAGACAAAATCCCACAGAAATGTTAATATGTGGGGCACTAGTTATGTGAGGTACCAGTGTATATGGGAGAAGAAATAGTTAGACTTCTGCCTAAGCCTGTTATAGGAAAGTTTTTGTCTTTTCATGCAATGCAAGCTTTTAAGCAATAAAACAGGAAGTATAGCACTATTGTACAGAGCAGGGGTGTCCAATCCCTAGGCCAGGGGTCAGATGCAGCCCATGACGAGCCTCAAGTAGGCTGCAGCAAGAACCCTCTATTTGGCCCACAAACAAGCCTTGTAATAATTATAATTATTCTTTGTAATAATATGTAGATGTATTCAAATTTGAAATATAAATCATTTTCCAGCCCCCAACACAGTGTCAGATAATGTGCCCCTCCTGCCAAAAAGTTTGGACATCCCTGGTGTCCAAACATGCAATACATTACACAGTAGTTTCCCTTAACAAACCATGGTTTGTCAGTGTGAAAGTGAGCCATAATAAACCTCAGGCTCTTGTGCTCTATTGCCACTTCTTCCCTTATTCACATACAAATGTATAAGACAATAAACTTCTGCTTCTAGTTATATCTGCTTCTAGACAATAACCATCTGCTTCTGCTTCAAATATAACAAACTATGATCCAAATCCCAACCTACTTTCCAGCACTGACAGAGCGGTGTCAGTGAGGCATGTGCTGCATCCTGCAGTCAGGTGACTGTCATGGAGGCCTCCTCAAGGTAAGGCAAAGTTTGTTCCTTTGCCTCCAAATTGCAATGTCCTACCTTGATGCTAAAAAGTTGGCTAAGATTGCATCCTGTGACTTATTTCTAACAATTGTTTGTTTTCTAACCAGGATCAAACAGTAGTTTGGGTTCACTTTGAGAACTATTGCCTATGCAAACGATGCTGCATTTAGATATCATGGCAAAATTATGGATTGTTTTTCAAAGTAGATGTTGAAGCTTTTAATCTCCTTCCCTCACTCATACACTTGAGGTGCAATCCTAATCTAGGCTGGTACAACTCATCAGTCTTCTCATTCCTATGATGATGTAGGGAGGCAAGCACATGTCTGTGCACTTGCCTAATACTCTCCCAGGAGTGGCGCAGAAGTGCCTTACAGAACTTTTGCAATACCCCCTCGTCAGCTAGGACTTATGCCTAGGCCAGCCTAACTGGAGGGTAGGATTACAGCCTAAGTTGGGGGTGGGCAAGAATACATTAGTTTGAACCTCATTCTTATAACTACAGTTTGTCATTACAGTGATGCCTCACATAAAGAGCTTAATTCGTTCCAGAGGCGTGCTCTTTAAGTGAAATGCTCTTTAAGAAGCAGATTTTTCCATAGGAAATAATGGAAACTCAAACGATTGGTTCCACAACCCAAAAAATATTCATATAAAAATATTAACTGGATGTAAAAATAATGACAAAACACTGAAATTGGATTCAAAACATGTATTCAATGTGCATGATCCTATGAAGTCTACTTAGGCTGCAATCCTAAAGACACTTTCCTGGGAGTAAGCCCCATTTAACACAATGGGGCTGACTTCTGGGTAGACATGGTAAGAGGCTGCAAACCAAGACACTTTCCTGGAAGTAAGCCCCATTTAACACAATGGGGTTTACTTTTGAGTAGACATAGTTAGGAGACTGCAATCAAAGACACTTTCCTGGGAGGCTTACTTGGGCTGCTGCTGGAGGTTCAAGGTGGTCGGTGGGGGCACTTCGGGCAGTTAGGGGCAACTACCTCTGGTACCCCCAGGCAACCGCCCCCAAGTTGGGGGGCAAGTTAGAGGCAGCAGCGCTGGCCGGCAGCCCTTTTAAAGCTCCTGCATGCAGAGCATCAAGGCTGCATAGCATGCGTGCCCATAGCATGCTTCCTTGTTAAGTGAAGCAGAACTTGTTATGTGAAACAAGATTTCATTGAAATTTTTGCTTGTTATGTGAAATGCTTGTTAAGTGAGGTGCTTGTTAATCAAGGTACCGCTGTACATGTGAATCTGAATACATTCAGATTACATGGAAATAAGTTGAAACAGTGCTGAAAACATGCACTCTCCTTCCCTGTCAACTTCTATTGCTAACAAAGGATCCGGGTTAGCTTTGCATGTTATGTGAACCCAGGAGTTGAAAAACCACAAACTGAAAACAGGACCTGACCTTGTTTCATGTCTCTGTTAAACCACAGCTCCAGAATTCAAACAACATGCAGAGCTGAATTTCACCAAACCAGGATTCCTTCATCACAACTCTGTGGCCAAGCAGAAGAGCAAAGCCAAAGAGGACCACACAAGCTTTCTTCAGCACTCTTCAGGTACACATTTCTAACACAACCATCTATATAGCTTCTTGGACTGTCTGATCCAAGCCAGTGCGTGTTACAAACTGGACCATAGTACACAATTATCTTTAGTAGATTGTGCCAAAACAGTCAGTCAGATGGACCTTTATTTCCTGCTGTTCTTTTGAAACTAAAATCAAGTGGGGGGGAGAGGGGGGGAAAGAAAATGAGGACTCCAGCAATTAAGAGCTGACAGTTCTGCACTTAAAGACACAGAAAAGCCATCTGTTTGGCATATCTTGTTACGACACTGACTTCCAAAAATGTGAAGCAATTTAAATGTCTAAGCCACTCAACTTTAGCAGAAACAGGCATGTGCGATTAGAGGTACAGTCTACTTTTCCACAGTAATATCTTATTAAAAGTCCATTATGCACATTCTAATACTGCACTAAGAATGCTCTATATGAAATCTTAAAATCCAATCCTATGCATGTCTACTCAGAAGTATGTTCTGTTAAATAAATGGAGCTTATTTCCAGGTAAGACTGGAAAAAAATTGTAATCTAGGTATAGTAAATTCATTTGTATGTTTACTTTTTCAGCAAGTATTTGCTTTTTATAAGTTGGACTGAGCTGGAATATTTGAATTATTTTATGATTATCTACAAGATTGAACATAATTGATGGTTTGGAAACACAAATTTCCCTGATTTTTTTTTTTAGAATGCACAATATAGAATCCAGCCAAAATATAGTGCATGTACCAAAGATGCTGCTAAGTGTGTGTTTTCAGCCAATATCTAGGGCCTAGTGCAGCATTTCCCAAACTGGGGGTCACGAAATCACTAGATGGGTAATGAGCTAATTTTAGATGGGTCACATAGGGTACAATTCTCACATAGGCTGGCACAACTCATTGTTTTTCCCATTAATGTGTTGACGTAGGGAGGCAAGCACATGTTTGTGCACTGGCCTAACTTTACGTGTACTTCCATGGTGTAGAAGTTTCATGGCATTTTGGTGAAACTCCCAGGTCAGCACAGGACTTATGCCAGGGCTTAGGCCAACCTAACTGAAGGGTAGGATTGCAACCACAGTAACTAGCTCAGTCTTAATTAAAAAAAAGGATTTGGGGAACTTGGGAAGGGAAAACTCTGAATGGGAGAGCCCTCTCCCCTTTCCAGTATCCCCTCCTTCCCCTAGTTAGGGGAAAGCATCATGTTTGATGTTGGAAAGTGGAAGAGGGCTGTGCGGTTGAAAAAGGACCCAAGTCTGCATTCTGCTTTGATTTCTGAGCTGGAATGTTTGAATTCTGAGCTGCGCAAAATAACAGAATGAGTGTGTTGTGTAATGGGATTTTTGGCTGATTGCAGCTTACATTTCAAGGGTAAATTGATGGTGCCACTTCTGACCATGATATCACTTCCAGATTAATGACACCACTTATGGTGGGTCCCAACAGATATCATTCTAAAAAGTAGATCTTGGAGCCAACACATTTAACCACTTGCGTAATGGATGCTCAGTTGCAGCAACTGCCATGAGCTCTCCCTGACCATCCATGTAAATTTTTTTAAAGGAATGGAATGGCTAGAAGGGTGGCCTAACACCAGCAAACTATTCAGGACCTGGATTGTGATGCTGAATGGCAAAGAGGACTAACAACAACAAAATCCTTTTCCCCCAAAATGGTTTCTGTTGATTGAGGTGTCTGCCAATTGCTAACTGAAGTGTCCTCAGTGTCCTGTCCTAACTGACAGTCTCTAATTAGTGTCCTCAGACAAAACAAAACAGGTTCAATTTAGATGACCCAAGGGAAGCTTTTAGATTAGGCTTTCCTATAAATATGAGATCATAGGCAATGTACTAGTTTATTCCTACTTTCTCCTCACTCCCATTAATGAGCTTTTAGAAATTGTTTATAAGTGTACTAGCAAAAAGTGTACCTGCGTTGCAAAAAGCGTACCCACATTACAACCCGCATTGTAAAATTCCCCCGTACACCATCCCCCCATGGCACCTCAACCCCCATGTGCCTCAACCCCCATGTGCATCAACCCGCCCATGTGCATCAACCCCCATGCGTATCATCCCTCCCTGCGCAACAACCCCCTATGCGCAACAATCCCCATGCACATCATCTCCCATGCGCATTAACCCTCATGCGCATTAAACCACCCTTGCACATCATCTCCCCATGAGCATTAACCCCCCCAATGTACATCAACTCCCATGTGTATCACCCCCCATGTGCAACACCCCCATGCGTAGCATCCTCCCCAGTGCAACCCCTCCCTCCAAACAACATTCCCCCCCCCCCCCACTGCACCAGGCACCAACAACAAATTGGCTGGATGTTGGTCAGTCTTCAATGTTAAGTATAGAACAGAAACACTTTGCACCACTTTTCAGCCCCTTCAAGGTTAAATTTCTCCATATCAGTTCTTGGTGGGTGTTCTTGTGACAGAAGGAATACCCTCCCCAAATTTCATGCTTCTAGATCTGGGGTTGGGGCAGAGCATCCCTCAGCCACTGATTCGTCAATGCAAGGTATAGGGAGGAAAACGCGTTGCGCCCCATTTCACCCCCTTCCAGTTGGAATTTCCAAAACCAGTTCTTAGTGACTCCCTCCGTCACAAAGAGACACCCACCCCAAATTTCATGCTTCTAGGCCTGCCAGTTTTGGCTGGGCACTGATGAGTGAGTCAGTGAGTGAGTCAGTCACTTTTCTCTTTTATATATATAGATGAGAAATTGTTTTCTCGACCTTAAAACAACATCTAAGAAGTAGGATTCTTTGAATCTGGAGAGTAAAATAGATGGTAACTCTAAGAAAGATAACATTAATTCTCCAACTATAATGATTGACAGGCCAAACATGTAGTGTCACTGTAGGAATGCATACTGTATGCCATGCTATGGTAGTGGTAGCTTGAGGAGATAAATAAAAATCTTTTTTACTTGCATTCCCTAAGTTGCCTAATTGCTAATGGGTTTCCTCAGAACTGCACCAATTACTACGACTCTGAGAAGCCTCTGGGGGCATGCTGGGATGGGGAAAGCTGGCTAGGACCTTGATGTGAAATATTCTAGCAGCTCTCTATGCACAGAAGACACCTTTCACATAAGGAAGGGCATTTCTGGATCCAATCCATGATTATCACCACTACCATACCATCAGGCTATGACTTCAGAATTATCAGTTCTGCAAATGAAAACAAAGTCTGAATACACACCAAGAATAACTGGAGTGATGTCTCCTTACAAGTGGATTAGATGGTTGTGTATAAGAGTCCTTTGTACTTAAAATGAAATGCTTAGTTACTGAAGCTTCCAACAAAATGAGATGACCTAATTAAATACACAAACATGATTAAATTCAATTAATCATCATGTGTGAAGCCATGAACCTGACTTTTCTCAAGTTAGTACAGGACTAGCAATCCTTGCATTACTCTCAATCTAAAGTACCTATAGTAGCTTCTTATATTACAGTGTTTCTCAATTGTCCTCCACTGTGCAACTTCTCTGTCCTCCTATTCCCAGAATCACTGGAAGTAACTGATTAAGATACAATCACCAGTTACTTCTGGGTTCAGAGGACAGTTGTGAACAAACAAACATTAATTAGAGGTTCAGGGTAGATGGGAAGGGCTTTTTTGAGGACAGAAAAAACATGCTTGGTGCTTGGCCTGCTGAATTGAATCTATCGTTTGCTATGTCGTGTTCCTGGTCTCGCAGCCAGGTAGCAGGTATTCAGAGGTTCCCTGAGTATTGCCAGACACTACCTCAAGTACCACTGGTGGTACCCATACCACTAGTTGAGAAACACTGTCTTATAAAGTTGTTCAGAAAAGTTCACTGGTTTTCACTGCAAAATTTGATGCTACTGAAATAAACTGAAAAAATAAAGGGAAAGAAAATTACTAGAGTAAAAATTGGTTTCTGTCAAAACTATACAGCACATTTAAGATGAGTACGTATGATTATATGAGTGCTATAAATATGCATATGATTATGGACTATTGAAAGGTTTTATGATAACGTTTGTAGGAAGGATGAAAAGTGATTACAGGATCTGTGGTTAAAAGCTAATCCACTGCAATTTCAAAATTATAAACATTAGAATTTCTCAGAAAAAAATTGCTAGCCAGAATATATTTGTGGGCTATCTGAACTCCAGAACTCTTTGGTCCTGCTACAGGGGTCTCTGTCCTCCTACAGGGATGGTTTCTAAGCAGATTGCTATGCTGGGAGAACCATAAGGACTCACACACAAACATACCCGCTGAAGGGGGGAGAGAGGAAAGAGGGACACTTGGCATTTCTTTATTGCAGACAAAGGAGCCACGATGAGCATCAAGTACCAGTTGCACCCTCTTATTGCACCCCACAGACTTGTTCTGGGCAAGTCTGGCCCCTTTTCTGGAATGAGTATGCAGGAGGGGAAGCAGAGAGCAGATTCTGAGTAGATCTGTTGGGGTACAGGCTGCAATCCGTACTTTCCTGGGAGTAAGTTTGATTGAACACAATGGAGTATATATGGAGGAGCTCTGACATCACAGTGATGTCCCTTCCAGTCATGATGTCACTTCCTATTATGACTTCACTGTCAGGTTGATGACATCATATTCTCATCCCAATAAGTTTGACAAAGGATCCCGAACAGATTTTAACGTTTGAAAGGGGGTCCTGAGCTGAAATGCCCAAGTTCCACTGCTGTAGAGAAGCTATGCTGTAGAGAAGTTATAATCAAGGTATTTGCTGTGGTTGATTCCTTCTTCAGAGCAGTAGAAGCAACTGCCAGCCAAGGCTATACAGGTTGTCCCTTTTTATTTTTTATCCACTCCCTGTGGATTGCCAAAAACCAGTGGATTTTTTTTAAATTGAAAAAATAGAGCAATCTAGGCTGATTGCTCATTTGTTGTTCCTAATGGAATAAGGTCATGCCTTAATAAGTGCTCAGACATGTACTTCCCACACCACCATGGGAATGGGGAAATGGGTGACGGCACAATCCTACCAATTTAGGCCAGCACAACTCGCACGTCTTCATGTTCCTGCAGTGGCATGGGAAGGCCAACGCATGTCTGTACACTCCTTGAGGAGTGGCACAGAAGTTACTTTTGTGACATTTCCAGGCCAGTACAGGACATGTGCCGGCCTAACCTGGGATTAGGCTTGCAGCTTGAGTCAATCTAAGTTTCCTTCCTGAGTCAATCTTAGTTTTCTCCCTACACCACTTATAAGACTTTCAAAAACTGCAGATGCTGCCAATCACCTTTTTTTGCTTGTAAAAGTTCTACCAAATTTGGGTACATAGAAATACAACCAGCATGTGGGATGTGACCACAATGGGTTTGCAAAACCTGAAGTTGGGGTGCTTGCAACAAGGTTTCAAAACCTGTGCAAGAGGAAGCTGAGTTCTTGATATACATCTGCATAGTTTCTTTTCACTATCTTGCCCCATAGCTCCTAAGGCCAGTCCTGTTCAGGCTGCTATCAAAGGACTGTTGTGAAGGCAGAGGAAGGCACAGGGCTGTTGTGAAGGAAGAAGAAGCAAGGGGTGTGAAGGATGGAGTCATGGGCAGCAATGGAGGCAGATGGATAGAGTCCCAAGAGGAGGGCAGTAACGGGGATGGGTCCCCAGGCTCTTCCTTTGAATGTTTCATGACTCTCTGTTCTCTTTCACATAACACCAAAACTAGAGGACATCCACTGATATTGAATGTTTGGAGGGTTAAGACTGACAAAAGAAAATATTTCTTTACCCAATATGTAATTAATCTGTAGAACTCCTTGTCACAGGATGTGGTGATGTAAAAAAGCCTCAATGGCTTTAAAAAGGGATTGGACAAATTCCTAATGGAAAAGACAATCACAGGTTACAAATCATAATGGACATGTGTGTGTGTGTGAGTGAGTGCGCACGCACACACATGCGCGCATACATAGATATAAAAGTGGGCAACTTCAAGATGCCAGTTGTAGAGGAGGGCACCTAGATACGGGCCTTGTGTGTTTCCTAAGTCATCTGGTGGGCCAGTTTGAGATACAGAAGATGAGACTAGATTCTAAAATAGAATATGTTCTTAACACTGCTCCAGAGTTCCACTTAAATGTGTCTGACAAGAACAAAACATAAAGGAGATGTTCATTTTCCTGTTTCATCACACTTCATTTTCTTTACCACAAACAGATACAGTGGAAAATAAATCCTAAATCAGTTGAGTTACATTGGATTTTTAAAAGTTGTTTATATAAGGGATCCCTCTCTTATCTGATGGTTTAGGGACTGAAGCTGTGGTGAAAATTGGAAATGGTTGAAAAGTGGAACCTGGTCTTTTTGTTGTTGTTGTTGTTTATAAATGTTGCTTATGATGCATTTTTAGCTAGAAAAATTGCAAATCTTGCAAATTCCTTTTTATCTTGCAAATTCCTTTTTATCTTGCAAATTCCTGCTATAGCCCAAAAAAATTCTGCAAATGGATTCTCATTATTCCCATTTCCAAGGAGTTAGACCAGGAGCTAAAGTGGACATGTGTGCTTTCTCACGGACACAGAAGGACTTATCAAAACAGTCAGGATCACCATGTCATATACACAAATGGGGGAGGACAATTTTGGCCTTTAGAACAACAGAGAGAGGTTGAATGAGCAGAATGTGCATTGCATGAATAAATTCTGGGTATAACTGAAAGGTGTTCAAAGTGCAGATCATCAGAAAACAAACCATCAGAAAGCGGGGGAAACCAGGCTGTACCTATTAGAGTATGACTGCTCAAAAGCTAAATTTGCATTTCTATAGAAAAAAATGCAAAAATTATTATTGCAATGTTCCTCCTTCTCCCTCGTTATCCCCAACCCTGTCTACCAATTTTTTTAATGTTTGAGATTAATGAGAAAACATATGCCACCTTACTATTCCCAATTATATGAAGCAGCAAACATGTTGCAACTTCTGCTTGCAACACTTAATGAATTAAGAATGTGCCACTTTTCTTACCAGGCTGCATTTACATGGAGTTAAAGAAGAACCTTTCCTTATTCTTTTGAAATTACAGGAATCACATTTTCCTCAGTGTGATGAAAAGCAAGAGTTATTTTTTGTTGGTAAGCAATTGGCTGATGTGGTAAAAGTAATAATAACAGTAATTCCACATCATCTATTGCTGGTATGATGACAAGGCAAGATTCTTATATGGTAATAAGGTAGGGAAAGATGGAAAATTCCCATCACTTTCACAGGAGTTCAGTTGAA
Organism: Cryptoblepharus egeriae; assembly: GCA_030015325.1. NCBI lineage: Eukaryota > Metazoa > Chordata > Lepidosauria > Squamata > Scincidae > Cryptoblepharus > Cryptoblepharus egeriae. Next base: position 51,879,584 of record JAREYC010000007.1, on the reverse strand, counting down.
GGTCAATGGTCTAAGTCGACAACAAAAACTTGAACTTTAGATTTCACTACAGGTCACCTTTTTAAGAATATTGGAAAATACTGTTATATTTTTGGTTGCAATCCTGAATATGCTTAACACAAATGGGGCATACTTCTGAGTAGACATGGTTGGGATTGTACTCTATGTTGTTTCCTCAAGCATTTTCCTCATTAGTATAGTATCCCATAATTTCCAAGAATACTTAACTAAAAGCATCAGTGGAAAACAAATAAATCTCTTTTAGGTTTATTGAACCAACTTCATCAAGTTTGTTTATAACGGGGAAAAGGTCAGTCCTTTTTAAACAGAATAGAATTTTTAACATATGGGCAACACAATCATAAGCAGCATTGGCAGAGAGGAGTAGCATGGCTAGAGGTCACCCAGAGTAAAGTTCCTATGGGGTTACTCAAATCTGTGCCAACAAAAGTGCTGGCAGAAGTTCATGAAGCTGCATTTAAATCTTCCAAGCTGAGGTAATGGGTTAAGATATGGTGAAAGCTTCTCCCACTGATCCCATCCCATCCAAAACCTGTCCCAACCTATTCACCTTCCTTCCTCCACAATCATTCCATGCTGTCCCTGAACCTCTTGGCAGAATACTTCTGCCAGTGGCCTTTCCTTTAAATACAGCATCTGTGGGATGGTTCAGGCCTTCTGCCAGTCCCATTTGCTAGGGAGTCATTGCAAATGTAGGTCAGTGCAGCTCTGTTAGGATTGTGCTGTTAATGAGGTTAGAGGTAAACTAAAAGCCTCTCTTATCAAGTGCTTCCATTAGATATTTGGGGCGCCATGAAAATTACAGGAAGAGTCAGTCCTCTTACTACATTCTATATACAGTATAAGAAAAGTGCATAGGTATGTACAGTTTCATAGGTATGTAAAGTTACAGTATGTACCCTCATTATCAACTAGGGTTCTGTTCAGGAAGCTCCTGTGGATAAAAAAAATCCATGGATTAAAAAACAGTAAAAAATAGATTTAAAGATCCACTCCTAGCTTTCATGCTTCTCCATTGCTCCACTAGGAATAACGTGTGCCTCACTATCTGCAGGGGTTTGATTCTGGAACTCCTTACTGAAACAAAAAAATGTGTTAAATAAGGGCATTTCCATGTGTTAAATAAAGTTTTTCCCCTACAATTGTTTAAAAACAACTTTTTTCTTGTTGTAGAGAGACAGTCAGCAGTTAGAAATGCAAAGGACTTTTGCCTGACTCCACTGAAGAATAGAATGATGCTTACATGTCTGCTTCTCTACAAAAAATAGAAAAGCAGTTTTTTTAAAACTGTGATTTACAGTGGGCATTTTTGTTGAGTCAAATCCGTGTTTAACAAGGTTGGACCTGTTTGTGAATCGCAAAAATGGATTCTTCATCAGTCACACATTTCATCTAGCACATATTTCAAAAGCAAAAGATACTGAGGAACATGCCTATTGTCATTTTTATTCTTATCCTCTGAAAAATAATAATTTCTTTTGATCTTTTGGTTATCCCACATTGCTCCAGCTATAATGGCTGCCTAATTTACTTGTACAACTATACAATTTACCAAAATCAGAAAAATCATCGCTCATTAATCATTTCAAATCTTGCTATTGTTAATTATGATAAATAATTATACAGGTTGAGTACCATCAGTGTTGTTTTTCCCCCCTAGAAAGAAAGGTGGGGGTACTCACCATGAAGATGTTATTTGTAATCATAGGCATGTCTACTTGGGAGCCACAGAAGTGCCGTTACTTGCCAAAGAGGTGCAGGTATGCTCTCCCCCCCCCCTCAGTACTCTTACACAGAAATCCAAAGTAAACAATACTCCAAAATAAGAAACTCTTGACTGTCAAATTATAGAGTGACTTTTTTTGCATAAAGAAATAAAATCACAAACTGTATTTCATGCACAAATCTCATGAACAAAATTTATTGGCTGTGTGTATAAGGGGTATATGAAAGATAAATTAATTTTGTGTTTAGACTTGGTCCCCATTTCCATAATCTCTCATTATGTATATGCAAATATTCCAAAATACGTAAAAATCTTATATTCTAGACTTATATATGAAGTACACAGGGGTGGTGGTTGTTTTCAGATACAGTTTCAAAAACTTTTCACAACCCACCAGAAACCATCTCACAAGCTACTGGTAGGTCCAAATCCAGAGTCTGGGGAATACAACTATGTAGGATCTCTTTCTGATGTAAAGTTCAACCAATATATCTGCTTTAGTGCCATAAAAGCTATTAATTGGGGGAATTAATCTTATATTCAACAAACAGACAGTTTGCATAGCCTGTGAACTCTGTAGATGCTGCTGTTGAATACATATCCATAAAGAAATTCAGCACTAAAAGCTATAACACCCTACTTGTGAGTAAAGATCTCAGTATTTTCTTTGAGCTTCTTTGTGAGTGACTATCAGTTTTTTCCCAAAAGTTATAGTGTTTATGGACAGTCCATTCTAATCGTACAGTATTTAAAATGTTTTAATTATGTGCTGACAATACATGCTACGAATCACATTTTAGGCTTATTACTAATCATTAGCCAAGAATTAAAAAAATTAAAATATGCTATTCTTAAACCAGCAGAGAGAGTTGCTATACTTTTGTATGAAATAATCCAGACTCTAGATTTGATTATTCCATAAATTATAGACTTTCTGTCAAGTCTTATTCCTTAGACATTTCCATACTCTGTACCCTTTTTGAGCAGTGGTCCTCAAAAAGCTGACCCATGCATACAAAGACTATATTGTGGCAAGTACTTTCGGTTCTGGAGTGCCATGCAATTCCCCAGATTGGGATGACATGATGCTATGGGCCATCACATCTATGGTGCAATGGCCTAGTGGGCATTGTGCCAGGATTTCCACGATGACGTGGTGGGCCTGAGCATTGCATCGTTCTGATCTGGGTACCTGAAGTCATGTAGCACTCTGTTATCAGATATGCCAGTCATAGAAGGGTAGGACTTGGCTGAACGTAGGATCTGGCCCTTGGACCAGGGTTCACCCAGCCTCAACTTACAGGAATGTTTACTATAGGAGTTATTTAAAAAGAAGGAATTAGAAAATTCAAGTAAGTCTTGTTTTATAAATTCAGGAAGCAATGCACTTTCCTGAGTATAAGCCACATTTAATACAACAGGAATTACTTTTGGGTAGACACATATAGGACTTAGCCAGACTAAGCCAGACTTATGTCAGAATTCCAGGATGCCTCATTTCAGATACTCAGGGTGCATAATAATAAGTTTGCAGGCAGGGTGGGAGGGACAGAGAAAATAATTTGCTTGTTCGCCTACCTTAATGTCCTTGGGTTTAAAGAATCAAGCCCAAACAAGCAACTTTCCCTTTCATCTAACAGACAATACAGCACTTATTTAAAGAGACCATAACAATACTAATGGCGATTAACCTAAAATGCTGGACAAACAGAATGTCAGAGACTGAAAAGCTCCATGTGTTTCAAGGCCTTCTCTGCTGTAAAACATTCTGGGTGACAAAGAAAGCATTTGTATTCACATTCACTGCAACTTTTATGCAAGACAACTTCCTATAGATTTCCTGTCAGGAAGAGAGCTTCCTTTTACAAAGCCAAAGTGTTTAGATACAGTACCCATTCCTCCCTAAACCAATATTTGGAAAGGCAAAGGACAGAGTTGATTTTAAAAAAATATCAACCCACAAAGAGGCCAAAATTAGTTTTCAGGTATGATATCACAGGTTTGCTTTACATTATTCTTGTTTCAATTGCCACTTGTGCTATACAGTACTCCTAACCATTATAGTCTATTACTCATATTGGATGTGAGTAATACCTGCTTCTTTTCTCCCTCCACCACCCCAACCTTCAAGCACACACCATACTTTATTACAGTGCAGATCACTGCAGATCACTGTTTCCAGATATTCAGAGATGTTATACTCAATTTTTTAGTGTTCTCTTACAAAAGGCATAAGCTTCCCATCCCCTTAACAGGTCAAGCTTCTGTGCAAGTGCAAGTGCACACACGCATGCACGCACACGCACACAGAGAGAGAGAGAGAGAGAGAGAACTTAAACAGTTTCCAAATAACTTAACAGGGATCAGCCAATTGAATCACATAGCCAGCCAATGTCAAGATTCTGCATTTATGAATTCTGAATCAATGCGCATGTTTAATTCACCTGAGTTGCTATCTAATGTTTAGGAAAGCAAATAAAGAGACAGTTCTACCAGCACCACCAACAGGGGGAAAAAACTGATAGTTTGTTCTTTTATGGGCCTTATCCTGATCTAAAATGTCCGAAATCAAAAAACAACAAAAAATGCATGGCATGAGTGTGAACCTGAGTTCAGCTTCTAAGTGTATACAAGGCCAGATTTGTCACAGATGTGTCACTGAATGTTCTGTAACAACCTAACCATTAGATTGCAGTTCCTTTACATGTCCTTTAAACATAAGTTACACTTGCCATTTCGTCTTGCATAGTTTCTAAGAATAACAGGAAAGTGTGATTATCAAAACTTAGGCTGCAATCCTAAACACACTTTCCTGAGAGTAAGATCTATAGAACACAATGGGACTTACTTCTGAGTAGACATGCACAGCATTGCATCCTAAGTCAACCAATATTTTCCAGAAAATATTTCTTCATATTTGACAAAAAGAATGTTGTCAAAATAATGTTCTTTTGTTGACAAAAGAATGTTCACAAAAGATTCTTACAACATGGGACTCCAAGTGCTAGCTAATATATATATAGCACTTGGATTAAATTATATATTAAAAAATTATATATTAAAAAAAGAAAAACAGCAAGTACTGGTATGTAAGTTGCAGACAGCCTTGGTTTAAAAGCCAAAGATGGGGGGAGGGGAAAGGATGCAGACTGAAGAACCTTTGCAGTCAAGTGGAAGAAGATTTCATCATCAAGCTAAAATAAACTTTAGAAGGGTGGGGGAACACTGACTAGATGGGAAATGGGTATTTTACAGGGTAATGAAATACTGTCCAACTGCTTTGTTGATGAGACAACAAAGAAGGTACTAAGGTTTTTCCTTTTCCTTCCCCTTTTCAATTATTCTTTTTATATCTCAAGAATGCCTGAAATGTTAAAAACATTAGAAAATGAATGAATGAACTGAAATAGGCATTTGGGGTGGAAAGAAATAAAAACATTTCCTTCTACAATTCTTGATTTGAAGATTAATTAAGGTCTGCCCTGGCTATAAGAATCTAATGTTATGAATCTATTGGATCTAATCGATAGAATCTACTGTTATGTTTTGTTTATGCTTTTAGCCTGTGTTACGTGCACAAACATGTTGGTGCAGTGTCCATTATTCTTACAGAGCCTCCACTGATGCACGGAATAGATGAACAAACACATGTGATATGACCCAGACACTCATTTGCCCACCCCCTACACACAAATGTTTACATTTTAACTCATTTCCATCAACAACAAAACTTCCCCAGAGAAAAATAGCCAGCTGGAAAATGAAGGCTACATTCACAGGGCCCAATGACAGGTGACATTTTTTTCTGTCTAGAAAATGAAACACAGAAATGCCTATTGAGATAATTGTATTTAGCTGGATTAAGAGGCACTATCTGGTTTGGTAATCATTATTCATCACAAGGGGTGGGGGGCAGGTGGTAAGGACATTCATCTGGGATCACATCTCCCAGCTATTTCGATTTGCTAAAAATACTGATCTATCTCTTCATTTATTTAGGAAGGGTGAGAGAGAGGCTAGAAGGCTTTAAAACACCATATTGAGAAGGCCCTGCTGTGAATCTTCCTGAGGAACAAAATGGTGGATCTGTGCTTTAAAAGAAACTGCATTATTCATTACAACCTATGCTAATCAGTCACAAAATAATAACTCCTTTACACAGTACTGGTGAGAAATATACAAGACCAAGCCTTGGAATAAAGATACTGATGTGTGTACACAGATACATACACAGAGACATGCACACAGCATACACATACACACAGAGTGTTACAGACCTGATGTCATGTAGCCCCGTGATGCTTGGGAAAGGAAAGCTGGTGGGAAATGTTTATGCAGGCGGTAGTCCTTTTCACTGCGGGACCTCATGCGATCAGAGGCCCGGTCTGAGAAATCAGAGCTAGGCCAAGCTCGTCGCAAGGTTGTACTTCGGGTCTTCTTCATTTTTGAGACTACCTGCAGTCTAATCCACCACGACCAGCAACAACAGCAGCAACAACAGCAGCATGAGCCAGGCCTCACAGCTTGCTCACTGCATTCCCTTTTACATCAGTTTCTTTACAGGCACAGCTCAGCTTGGCTCTGAAAGCAACATTTTGCCACTACATCGTCCATCAAGCAAACCACAAGTCCTTTCCTTTGCCCCCCCTTGAAAGATCCAATTTTACACATGTCCCACAATGCATTACACTTCATTGGCACTCAAGCCCAGCTTATAGCTTCCAGAAAGATGTGGAGGAAGGGCAAATTATGTGGCTTCTAAGGCGGGGGTAGTGGTGATGGTGGTGGTGGTGGTGGTGGAGAGAGACCGAAAAAGAGGGAGGGGGGACAAGAAGAGGAGATCTGCAGCGTGGAAGCTCCAGGGTCCCAAAACAATAGCTCGATTCAGCACAGAAAGGCTTACCCAGCTGTGAGCCGGGACACAAAAGACCCAAGCAAATTAGGCAAAGCACACGGCCTTTGGTTTTGACCTGGAGGACTGCAGAAGGCAAAGCAAGGAAGCATCCAATCTGCAATGCCATAGGAGTCGCATGAAGAGCTGGAAGCAGCCAAATGCTGATTTTCCCCCCCACACTCCTTCAACCTATCAGAATCCAAGGCAAGCATCAATGAAGCAGCCCAAAAATCATGGCTGCAGCAACCATCCGACCATTCTTCACATCAGCAGCAAACACAGCCTCTCCTCCTAGACTCGCAGATCATATTCCTCATTCATACATTCAAGGTGCATGTAACCTACAAACAGCAGTCATGTTCAGCGCAGATGGTCATCATGGCTGAGGCTCCTGTCTCTTCCATCCTCCTGCAGCTGCAGCTTGCCAGCCAGTTGTTTTGCGCTTGTTGTCTTCCGATGCAAGGTTATTCTTTCCTTCCAGAGCTGCATATGCATCTACGTATGCCTGTCCACCGTGCCAGCTCTTCCAGCCTTGGGCAGGCCGGACTGCAAAATTAATCCAAGCGTTAGGCTTTCAGAAAAATCCAGGGTGTATCGTCTGCTCGGCTTGCCACTGCTCCTCTCCGCCCCACTACGCTGAATAGCTATTGAAGGGCAGGAAACAAGGCAGCCAACCCAGTCTTATGCTAATCAAGAAGCCGTCTTAAGTTAGACGCGCTGAACCAGTCAGGCTGCACATTTTCATGTAAAATACCCGGAGGCTCATCCAAACCTTGGCTTGTGCCCCAGCTTATAATCAGCTTGTGTGTATTTACATACAAAGTTGTATATTTTTATGACAACCCAGCCTACTCCTCCTCTTTTCATCAGGAAGGGGGAAGCTCTCTTGTTTTTTAGGTTGTATGCAGGATTTCTGAGTCCGCCTTAACAATAACTGTTGTTGGGGGGGGAGGGAAAGAAAGAAAGAAAGAAAGAAAGAAAGAAAGAAAGAAAGAAAGAAAGAAAGAAAGAAAGAAAGAAAGAAAGAAAGAAAGAAAGAAAGAAAGAACCCTGAAGAGACCAGCATAGAAGGAATCAGTTCATTTGACAGCTGCAAAGGAACTCCAAGGCAAAGTAATCAAACTGGCTTGACGCAACTACTTCTTAGCAAACCCTTTTCTCCATACACAGTGCCAACCAACCAGATTTTTTCTATAAGAAGAACCTCTAATCTCTTTTGCAAACCAAAGCTCTATATAGCTATTTCTTGTCCAAGAGCCAATCATTAAGGGACCACAATGCATGCAATCAGTAGAGAGGTCCTGTCCTCCCAGACTGTGTAGATAGCTGCAAAACCCAGGAGCTGGGAGAGCAGAACTGCAGGAGGGCTATAGTATTCTATTCTGTCTGCAGGCTTGGGAGGAGATCCCCCCTTCCTCTCTCTCCCTAAAAGGAATTTTAACTATGCTTCTTTCTAACCACAAAACCTCTTGAGGCAAAGAATTTTCATTCAAAATAATATTATTTACTATTGAAAGCTTCAGATCTTGGATTTCCCCCCACTCATTTCTAATCTTCCATTATAGTCACCCATCTGGCCAAACCATTTTTTTAAAAAGTCCTCTATGCACAGATATGCAAAATAAATGACTGAATGCTGACATCAACTTCCAACAGGATTTTTCTAGCAGGGATTAGAAGGGTTAACTTCTGACATGCACAGATATAAACTAAGTCTGGAAGATTTGCTTTTCACTGGTGGGCTCACCAATCCTCTGGTTTCCCAAGTGAGTGAAAGGCTAGGCTGGAAAGTGCAAACTTTAAAACAGCCCCTCTCTCCTTTCTTTGCTACTTCATCCTCCAGGCAAGTTTCCTTTCATTCATATTTCCCAGAATTTATTCCTTTATAGACACCATAAATATTTCTCCTCAAATCTGCCAAGTATATTTTATGTTGCACATAGATCAGTTGACAAAAAGTTGTCACGTGACAATTTTCTTGATCAGTATATACTGGTACAGTGTGTTCTTTAGGCTGCCATTATTATAGAAGAAATTAGAGAAAATTAGGAATTCAAATTTAGGTAATACTCTCCTACTTTTTCTGAGTTATTCTAAGGCTACATTATTTCTTGAGAGATTTATAAGTTTCATCCTCAGTAAGTTAACTGCTGTTTCACTCATACTGAATGGAGAGAAAGGTGAATCGAGGACCCTTGGGATTGCCAGAGTCTAGGGACCTTCTTTCAACTCATTTCAACCTTTAATTTGCCCCTGAACATGTAAACAAGTTAGAGGTTGAATTAAGTTCAGCACATTAAGTTAAGCACTGGATAACAGATTGTATAAAGAGATGGCTTGCCTTCACTGGTTTTACAGATGGTTATCTACTCATCCGCAGGTCAGGAAGCAAACTTCAGGGTGGGCATGTGATTCCAGGCTGCTCAACTTGAGATGCAAAAACATACATTATCCATAGCTCAAGTCAGAGATGTCACTTGGAACTGACTCAGAGCCAGTGACTCTGAAAAGAGTCATGACTTGAACTAGAGTGACATCTCAGTTTCTGTGTGTGCATGTGACACCCCCATGCAAAACCCCCATGCAAAACCCCCATGCAAAACCCCTGTGCACCCCTTGCAGCACACTCCATACAACAACCCCTGTGTGCATCATTCCTCCTCCCCGCCTGTGCACCATCCCCCCAACCATGGGCATCCCTAACGTGGCGGTCACGCTTCTAGGTCTGGCATTTTTGGCTTGCACTTGATGAGTCAATCAGTGATTTTTCAATTTTATATATAGAAGAAGATTTTTGGGTTGTGGAACGAATTGTCTAAGTTTCCATTATTTCTTATGGGAAAATTTTCTTTGATATACAAGTGTTTTGTATTACAAGTATGCTTCTAGAACAAATTATGCTAGTAAACCAAGGTACCACTGTATGGTGAATACATAGACTTTCTGCAGGAAAGTCTTTCTGTTCTCCTATTCCGTGCCACATCTCATCCACCAAACAGAAGCAGTGTACAACATTTCTTTTCAGAAGGGATAATATTGCCAACATATAATGCCAAAGTTCAATGCCGTAAGCAGCATTTTTTTTAATCCTAGAGAAAGACCCTGGAAGAAGATTATGCTCCAAGCCAAATCAACCTGAAGAAATTCAAGGCTGTGAAGTTTCAAGATCAACCTGCGAATTTTTTGCTATTCAAGATACCTGTATTCTAAAGAACTTTTTACTTTGCTCCCAGTAGATCACACAAGAGAAACCATATGTATTGTTTCCAAAATCCATTTTACAATCCAACACTACATTAATAGTTGACCATTCATCCAAAGATAGAACACAGCCTTCATGTCTCCATTAAATCATATTTAACAATGCAAGCTTTTTGCTACATATAAATGTACGTAGTTATAAATAGGACACATTGGTAACAGAAGGATGCGTAACTTCAAGCACAATCCTAACCATGTCTATTCAAATGTAAACCCCATTGTGTTCAATGGATCTTACTCCCAGGAAAATGTCCTTAGCTATAAACAAAGGCTGCAATCCTATGCATGTTTACTGTGAAGTGATCCCCGATGAGTTCAATGGGGCTTACTCCTAGGAAACTGTTATTAGGTTTGCAGCCTTAGTTTATAGCTATGTAAACTGACGACCCAATCATATGCTAGTGAAATAGGCAAGCACACTGTTGCAAAAGCATTGTAAGGCATGTTTTGGCAGTGCAAAGAATTCTAGTGCCAATAGAAAAGATATATGATAGCTTCATAGGACAATTAAGGAAGCCCTGAAGGTACTGATAAGGCCTCGGGGCCAAATAAAGTATTGAATAATAACAATACTGTGGTCTGTGATGCAGAACTTTAGATAGTGTTCCATATGTACAGGGTTATGAAATTGAAAAATCCTATAGGTTAAAATTAGGAGAGACCTGACTGTCTTGTACAGTATAGTAATTAAAATAATACAAAAAAGTTTGTTTCTTTTCATACATGAAATAGCAGTGAGAAATGTTGCAGTGCCAACAGATAAGATAAAAATAAAGCTTATTTCTTTTTTATTCCATTCCTTTTTCAGGTCTCTTTAAAAAAATGGTGGCTTCTGAGAAAAGTCCAGTATCATGCTATTGCTTCCCTTTGAGGGAGCAATTCTAACCAATTTTCTAACCAAGGTAAGGATCATGCCCCCCCCCCCAACTGCAGGATATAGCACTTTCCCGCTATACCAGTGCTGGAAAGTTGGGTTGCACTAAGTAGAAAAACACAAAGTAGGGACACAGAACAGCAGGTTTCCTAGAGCGTCTGTCACTAATATTCTTAATTTGTTCCTTTTCAAAAACACTCATCATCATTAAAATCAGATACACAAAGGGTGTAACAAAAGAAAACTACTGGCAAGCCTACGGTTTGTCACAAAATATGACTTTACCCACTGATCTGATTCAATTAGCACCATAGCTGTTATTTGGCTTACTCTGAGTATACCTTTTTGGACACCATGTTTGAGAAATTAAATGGTTTTTTTTAAAATTTTAAAAGGACTCATTCAAACATCCTCAGGCAAGTCTGTCATTTACCTCCAGAAAAGCATTATGCATATTGTGGCTGCTAAACTAATCCAGGTTTAATTATAAAACTTCTTAAGTGAGTTTCAGATCTTATTTCTCTCACTTATGATTGTGGAACGTAAGATGACAGGAATTCGGGGCTTCTACTCTTGTTCTCTTTCACCAGCTAACTTATTGAAAGCTTTTCCAAAAGCATTTTTTGTAAATGTGGCTTCTCCAAATCCCATGCAGAGTGGCTTCTATAGGTCATATCCTATTTCTGGTTCTTCTTTAAGTATCCCTAGCTCTGTAACCAAATTAACTGCATCTGGGAGTCTCAGAGTGAGAACATATTATGCAGAGCAAGAGGACAATTCTGGACTGTTTAAACTGCAGGTACTGAATCATATTTTAGAATGTTTTTCCATGAAACAAAAAGCAAACACCACCCAAACACACCATATATAGTGAGTAAGCACATCAAACAAGAGGTTTAGTGCAGATCATTCTCTGATTTGCTGGTTTATTACTTGAATGGTGGAAGATTCAACAAATATGGTCCTTGATGCAGCAGTTTTCTTTCTAGAGCAATATTTCTCGACCAGTGGCATGTGTATGACTAGTGGTATTTGAGGTAGTGTCTGGTGATACTTTTGAAACCTTTGGATACCAGCAAGACGAGGAACGCAGCACAACAAAGAGTAGGAGGAGGCTCCAAAGAATACTTTCTGCACTCAAAAAGCCGTCCTGTCCATACAGAGCTGCCTACCATTATTTGATATTATGTTTCTAGTCTCCCAACCCAGATGTTGCAATGAAACATATAACAAGGTTGGATGTGTATTTTGAACAGGTGGATCGTTGAAAACGTTATGGCAGAAGACAAATGTTGAGGAAACCATGTTCTAGAACAGGGATGTGTAAACATTTTGGCAGAAGGGCCACGTAATCTCTGAAACTGTGCTGGAATCTAGAAAAAGAATAATTAATTTCCCTTTCAAATTTGAGTAAATTTACTTAAATATGTTATAGGAGATGGAACCTGAATGAATGAATTCAAATCAGTTCATAAGCACTTTCTAACACAGAGAGAAGGGGTGATCTTCAAACCAGTTTTGTACAAAGAAGAGGTGTGTACATAAGTCCACAGCCCACAGAACACCCTCCAGAGGCGAGAGGAGAGTTTCCCTCACATCCAGAGGATTATAGGGCTGGACTGCAGGCGAGATGAAGGGTGGTTGTCCCAGATCCCATGAAGGTTCACCACATGCTGCATTTGGCCCCCAGGCCAGGGTTTGGACACTTCAAGAGTGTATCAGGTGCAAACAGAATACATGTCTATCCTGCTTCCCGTACAATGGTTAGGGAGTTATCAAACAGTACAACTGCAGCATCCCAGGAGACACCGCACGTTAGCCATACATCATTATCCCGAGCGTGTACCCCATATTCTCAACTGGCCATATGATAGGGTTTAGGGAAGCCAGCTGTGGGAGGCATAAATCACTATAGTGCTGTATGTAAGGACAAACAATAGAAGGGGCCAAACTGCTGAGGAGGTGTATAGAACTGTATTATGGTCTCTTATCAGACTTGTGGGCCACCTGTTGAATACCCATTGCTTTATATAATTTCCTCTCAGTTTCTGAACTAAAAAAACATTACCACCCTAACGCATAGTGGTAAATGTTGAAACATTCAACAGCTGTTCCCTTGTTACAGTCAAGACTTTACAGACAGTAGCTTTAAAAAGCCACAGGGTAACAAACTCTTATTTGCCAGACAGCTCTTTGATGAAGATGAGGAAAAGACAAAGACAGGTGTCAGCCGTTATATTTGGACAACAGATAAAACATGTCCTGGTATTTGCTAGTGGAAATTTATTTTTTTCTTCTCTTCTCGCCTTCCCTTTAATATTTTGTCATTTAGAATAATATACTATGCAGCTGGCTTCTGCATGTCAATTCGCTCTCAGCTGTGCTACAGATATGTGAAACTATGGAAAGACAAAGGGCAAAATCCAGAGTAACTATGGGGAGTCCTTGCTCCAATGTAAGAACAACTTACTCTGGATTCCAATATGAATTTCCCATAGATTTTCACTAGGTGGTGCAATAACTATGAGTGCACGTAAAGTCTCTTACATGCTCCCGTAGTTACTCTGGATTTGAGGGAAAGTTCAGATACCCATTTTAGCCTAAACTCCAATTTCTCTACATGTAAACCAGCAATCATGTATCTTGTATCAGGCATTTTGATTTCATGCTTTTTTTCCTAAAATCCTGCATGAAATTAATGAAGGTTATATAGTATTTTACATACACATGACACTACATGAATGATTTCTTCTATATAATTCTTATTCCAGAGGTTTAAAAAAGTTGAGATGTAAAGACAAATGGCCTTTATGGGAGGTCCATAGGGGAACTGGGCATCCCATATTTATAAGAACTGGAAATTCATTTGAACACCCATTTTGTTGAGTAGGGGGTGAAAGGGTTGGGATCATGAATATTTTCAAATATAATTAAACAACCTGTTTTTTTCTTAAATTAAGCAAAACATCAACTAAAAGTATGGGTACAACAACAAACACTTAAGTGTTAACTCACAAATTAGTGTTATTCACAGTTTCAAAACCTGTGCAAATCGATGCTTAATCATCCCAGAAGCAATATTGATATAAGAAAAACAAACCCACACAAAGCCTATAGACAGCTAAAGAAAACAGTAGTCATCCTTCAGACACCTGCTTAAGAGTCACCCCTTGCCTACCCTGCAAACTGTAGCCAATGATAACAACAGAGCTTTTGGCTTGCAGTATCACAAAGTGCTGAGAGGCACTTCTGCACCACTGCTTGGCAGGTTAGGCCAGTGCACAGACATGTACCACCCTTTCCACACTCCTGTAGGAACAGAAAGGTGGGCAAATTGTGCTGGCCTAAATTAGTTAGGATTGCAGCTTGAGTTAATTTCTAATGTGTGTATTATACACACAGTAAAACCTTGGATTGAGAGTGTTTTGGATTGATAGCATTTCGCTATCAATCATTTCGCTATCAATCATTGCCTGAAATGACAGGCAAACATTTCTAATAAATTTTGAACTCAATCCTAACCATATGTTCAATGGGTCTTATTCCCAGGAAAATTTCTTTAGAATTACAGCCTTTGTCTTCCAATACAAGTGAAAAAATAGTCCTGGACAGGATATGGCCAGTTTCAGCACTCCACTAGCACCTGCTCAGCCTCTCCTGAGAGACCAACCTATGCATATCTACTCTAAGGTAAGCCTTTAACAGTCAATGGGGCTCACTGCTGTGTAAGGGGGGCAATGAAAAGGAGAGATTTTCATCCTGAGAGACTAAGGGCACAATCCAGAGTAACAGCAGGGAGTCCTTGCTCTGATGTAAGAACAATTTACTCTGGATTGCAATATGAATTTTTCTTCCGTTTTCACTAAGTGATGCCATAACTACGTCAATGTAAATGTCTCTTACATGCTCCCGTAGTTACTCTGGATTGTAGGGTAAGTGCAGAAATAGAAGTTTTTCTATTTTGTATTTTCTTTATTATTTTATATTATATTACAGTATTGTAATCATTTTTATATGAACATTTTTGGGTTGTGGAATGCATCGTCTGAGTTTCCATTATTTCTTATGGGAAAATTTGCTTTGATATACAAATGTTTTGGATTACAAGCATGCTTCCAGAACAAATTATGCTTGTAAGCCAAGGTTTACTATATAAAGTATATAATTTTGCATTAAAAAGGACTTCATCCAACAAATTTGATAAAATGAGATAAAATATGATGCGCAATGCTCCCATCCCACATTTCAAATATTGTTTGATTTCTGACTGACTGAGTAATCATATACATCTGCAAACTCATTTCCATATGGAAAAGCCCACCCATTAGTCAATCATTCTGGGGGTGATTCGTGAGTAGGTATGACCCTATGTATCTTTAAAATACACCTTGTATGCAATATACAGTAATGTATACAGTACATTGTATTTTCTGGTTCTATTTTTTTAAAAATATTGTTCTGTAGCTTTTAACTGTATTTTATTTTGTTTTTTTATATATTGTTAGCCACCTTAGGTTTCCTTTCTAGGAAGAAATGTGGGTCATTTGAGTGAATGAAATGAGTACATTTTATATTTTTGAAATGCGTGAATGAATGAGTACATTTATATTTTTATAATATATGAACACAAAATTCTTCTAAAAGACATGATAGAAAAACAGTAGCAAAGGCAATAAAAACACAA
This sequence comes from Cryptoblepharus egeriae, assembly GCA_030015325.1. NCBI lineage: Eukaryota > Metazoa > Chordata > Lepidosauria > Squamata > Scincidae > Cryptoblepharus > Cryptoblepharus egeriae. The sequence goes on along the minus strand of JAREYC010000007.1, from coordinate 51,864,124 downwards.
ATCTTATGTTCAGAGAAGAACCTGCACCACAATAAGAACTTACAGCACAGGTTCTTAAAGTTTAATATCTATATCCCCACACCATGGTAGCAATCTTTAAATATTTCTACCTACTATATAGTTTTTAATAAAATACTAAAAGGTTGGGGGTAGGGAGAAATAAAGAATGATGCTATTATTGAGCTGTTCATAAAGTACCTCCTGCTAACACTCTTTCAGCACATCCCCACATGTACCTAATCTTAACATAAAAGGGTGGGATTAAAACTGCCAAGATTAAACCCTGCCTGCAGTTTCAAGCTTCAGGGCCAGTGGTTTAAATCCTTGGTTTCTTTCTTTCTTTATAAAATGCTAAGACACACCCCACTCTCAAGTCACAAACAAGATAACACAAATTTTCCACAACACTCATCCAGTGCTGAAACTGGAAATCAGATCATTATGAAATGAATCTGTCTATCTATCCATCCATCCCTTGGGGATGTAGAGAGAAATTAGAAGAAATGTAATTTTCTCTGAAAGCAACAGGAGAGCCTCAAGTATAGTGTCAAAGAGGTGATTTTTCAGCACACAATCCACATGTTCAACAGCTACACTGTCATGCTGGTTTGTAATACATCGTAAACAACAATATTTATTTATCAACAAAAAATTCCCAAAGTGGTTTACAGAGAAAATTAAACGGAATTCATGTTGAAGAGACAGAGAGAAGATTAGAGAGGGCATTCAACTCTGATCATTTAACCATAGGTTAACAAGTTGTGCCTGCAACTGTATGCACACTTACACAAATTCCATTGAACTAACCTGGGCTTATTTTGGAGTACATATACACAGTGGTACCTTGGTTTACGAGCATAATTTGTTCCAGAAGCATGCTTATAATCCAAAACACTTGTATAGCAAAGCAAATTTTTCCATAAGAAATAATAGAAACTTAGATGATTTGTTCCACAACCCAAAAATGTTTATATAAACATGATTACAATAGTGTAATATAATACAAAACACAGTACTGTAATAAAGAAAATAAACACTCCCACTCAGTCACCTCACACACAGATCATACTCATACACTTTTCACTCTCACACACAGATCTCACACTCAAACACACAGATCACAGACACATACACCCCACTCACATACATTTCAGACTCTCACATAGATCTCATAATCCTCTCTCTCTCTCTCTCTCTCTCTCACACACACACACACACACACACACACACACACACTTCCATCCTTGGGGCACCTTCTCTGCTGCTGCTTTGGAGAATCGCAGAGTCCAGGCCCTGCTCCAAGTGTGCATGTTCCGCCCCCCTCATTACAGCAGAGCCCTGTGTGCTGAGGATCCCTACAGGCACTCTCCAGGGCCAGCTAGGCTGTCGATGCAGGCATTCGTAATGGGGCTGTTGTACTGGTGGGGGACCCCCATGGGAGCCTGCCAAGGATAGGGGTGGCATCTCCCTCCCAGACCCCACTCACTCCCCAGCCGCAGGTCCTCCAGATCATCCCTGACAGGTGCTCGTCAAACCTCTGCTTGAAGACCCCCAGTGAGAGAGAGTGCACCACCTCTCCTTGGCACTGCCAAACTCCTCCTCTGTTCCACTGCCAAACTCAGGTGTCTCCAAACCCCAGCCTAGGAGCCAGCTGCAGCCCTCAGTGAGCCTCATTGTGTCCCTGAGCAAGACCCCTCTATTATTACAGCAAACCTTGTAATCCACTCCAATACATTCTTATATGTAGATTCATGTAAATTTATTTAAATTTGAAATGTAAATTAGTTTTCCGGCCCCAACACTGTGTCAGAGAGATAATGTGGCCCTCCTCAGTGATGGGATTCAAAGAAATTAACAACCGGTTCCATGCCCATCTGGCAGCCACTTTTAAATGGCTATTTTAAAACTTTATAGTTACTATCTCTTATTAACAACTGGTTCTACAGAGTAGGTGCGAACCTGCTGGAGCCCACCACTGGCCCTCCTGCCAAAAAGTTTGGAGACTCTTGACTTAACTCATTCTGGCTCAACAACAAGCTCTCAGAGTTTAGCAGTGGGGAGGGAGTTTCTTCACCCATCTCCATCTTCACCTTCCACTTGGCTCCTTTCCTGGGCTTGCTCCACCCCCAAAGCAGAACTCACAGGCCTTCCAGAAATCATTCATCATCTGCCTCTCACCGTCGCCACAGTTTTGAAAGTTTAGCTACCATCCCTGAGATGCATGTCTAGAAGCAGACATAAATGTGTCTGACGATTCTCTACGGGCAAATGCCCATACCTGCTGAATGCAGAAAACTGACCCAAGCCAGACAATTTTCTAAAAAAAGGGGTGTGGCTGGATTCGCAGATAATGAGAACTGAGTCACTGATAATGAGAAGTAGGTACTAATTCTAGCCCTTGCAGATAAGTGAATTCTCAGCAAAATCAATTACACAGAGAAAAGACTGAAGTTTCATTGGTGCCAACACTTAAATATATGAGTCCAGACATAGAAGAACCCAAAAATAAATGAACCCAAACAGTGTTCATCAGATTTAAAAATGAACATGTGTTCATCAGATTTAAAAATGTTGTCCTTTTGTCACAAATTATGGTAGCTCTCTCTCTCTCTCTCTCTCTCTCTCTCTCTCTCTCTCACGCACGCACGCACATACAAAAACACACACTCTTAATTGTTTGCTATGATGCTTATTAAGTTTACTATACTGATGATGATGTTGATGACTTTATAGTACTTTCTCCCTGTTATTCTGTATTATTTTTCTGGCAGTCAAATGCCATCAAATTACTGCACAAAAACTAAAAACACTAAAAGATTAAGAGAAGTTAGTATAATTTTACCTATTGGAAGCAAAAGTACTGAAAGGTGATCAAGACATGTTTCAAGGTTCAGTAACATTCTTTTTACATTATAATATAGTGAAAGTTATGAAAGGAACACAAAAATAAGAAATGCAAGATATATTCAGAAAGAAACACACAGAAGAAAGATGTCAGCACTCACAAATGCATCATGCAGCAGTCACATGACAAAGAAGGGCAGGTTCCTCCTTGTCCTGTATCCACCCTGCAGTGGTTCTTGCCAGGGGTGTCACTAGGGAGTGAAGACCACACCAGATGATGCACTCTGGGTGTAACTGACAACACTACTATTGTAATACAACTATCTTTTTATTTTCCAATACCATCATGTCATATATAATTCAATATGTAATATTCTGCAGATTGCAGTGAAACTGCATTGAAATATCTGTAGTCTATAAAAAATTATGGCCAATACTAAAAAAACAAATACTCAATTGCCTTATGTATCAAAGGGTGGATTTTTCTTAACTCAAGACTGACCATTGAAATTAATTGTTCCAGGAGTCAATGAAGTGTTACTACAACACAGTGGAGAACCTATAAGTATGAGTTACTTCTCATTTCCATGTATCAGAGCTCTTACTCAGAAAACTAGCTGAATTTACTCATCGGTGCAGGAATAAAACTTAAAGAATATTTTGGGGGAACTAGGTACCAGTGGGAACTGCTGGGCACCAAGTACTGTCGACACACTCTCGACAGTGCTCGCAGCCACTGGCACTCACTACGCACCAGCAGTCAGCGTACACCAGTGACCACCAACAGTCAACAGTCACTGGACACTGCTGGGCATCAACTGGCAGCAGCAGCCACTGGGCATTCGTGGGCATCGAGTTTTATTGGGCATTGGACACCAGTGGACACTGGTAGGCATAAGGCACCACCAGACACTGGGCATCCCAACCAGGCACCAATGGGCACCAGAGGGCAGCAGGCACCCCTGCAGAGCACCGAGTATCAGGCATTGGGCACTGTTGACACAGGGTGGTGGACACTGGTGGGCAACAGGTAACGCCAGCCACCAGCAGTCATCAGACACCAATAGGCACTGGGAACTGCTGGGCACTGGGGGCAGCAGCAGGCAGCAGGCACTGGTGGGCACATCAGGCACTGGGTAGCTAGCAGTGGGCAGAAGCAGTCACCACCAGGCATCCCTACAAGACACCAGGCACTACCACAAACTAGCAGGTAGTGGGCACCACTGGGCAGCAGGCACCATCAGGCATCACACATCCTTGCTGGGCACCACATATACTTACTGGGCAATGGACAGCACTGGGCATCACCAGGCACCACAGGGTGGCACTGGGCATCCTTATCAGGCACCAGTGGGCAACACTGGGAACTGTGTACCAGGTACCACTAGGCAGAAGCACCACATTGGTTCTTAGAGGATCTTGACATCACAAAAGGAATACGCTCCCCAAATTTCATGCTTCTATGTTCAGGGGTTGGGAAAACACACTGCACTTCCTTTCACAATTTCTGGTTGTAATTTCTAAAAATCAGTTATTAGTGGGTACACAGAAGTAATACCTTCCCCAAATTTCATGCCTCTAGGTCTGGTGGTTTAGGCTGGGCATTGAGTGACTGAGCAAGTGAGCAAGGCTGTCTTTGATTTTATATACAGTGGTACCTTAGTTTAAAAGTGTTTTGGATTAAGAGTGTTTTGGATTAAGAGCAAAGCTTTCTCAGAAATAGTGACTTGGTTTAAGGGCACTTCTGATGAAGTTCCCATGGCCAGGGAACTCACGGGGGTGGGGCAAGGGGGGAGTAGGGTGTAATCTGAGCCAGGTGTGTGTGTGATCTGTGAATAGCAGTGTGGAAGGTGTGTGTGTTTGTAATGGGATTATGTGTGTAATGGGATTATGTGTGCATGATCTGTGTGTGGCAGTGTGGAAGGTGTGCCTAATCAGTGTGACAGTGCTGTTCCCCATCAGCAGCATCAGAATGTTAAAAGTTGCATAAAAAAACAAAGATTCAGTTGAGCCAATGGATAGCAGTGACTCTGTGAATGAGAGTGAAATCACCCTCAGCTGCAATCCTAAAGACACTTTCCTGGGAGTAAGACCCATTGGACACAATGGGGCTTACATCTGAGTAGACATGGTTAGGATTGTGCTCCTCTCGACTCCCACACACCAGCCATGAAGGTTTTCAAAGATACAATACAGTTCAGTCCTATACAGGGTTACCAGATACCAAGGACAAGTTCCCACCAAAAAGAGGACAAGGTCCCCCAAAATTCCTGACATCCAAGCAAAATTCCTGATATGTTTTTAAAAAATGTAGGACACCCAAAAAAATGTAGGACATGTTAGAATAAATGCTAAAAACACTTGTATTGCTTTTCTGTACTTAATTTCAACATTATAATACTTCTTTTTATATCGAACACCTCTTTGCAAGACCTGTTTTCACCAACAATGCACATTAAAAAGGGCTCAAAGCAGATATGATCTTTCTGCAAAGACCAAAGCACCCCAATAAGACTCTCTGGCACCCAGTCATATAAAAAGGGGCTCAAGCACTCACATACCTGTTTCTTTTACTCCCATTTACACTGAGGTGGCTGAAAGTGGGCAGAGGAGTCCCAGCAACTCTAGTCAGCACAAGAACTCTAGTCAGGTCATGTGTCCCATTGTTCCTGCAATTTTGGGTTAGCCACCAGGGGGCAGTGGCACTGCACACTTCCTTTTCTTTTTCAGGCGTGCCCTTGTGTCTGCCACCTGGTGTCCAAGCTGAAAATTGCAGGTGGCAAATTTAAAAATTTTAAAGCGCAAAAATGCTTTTAAAAGTCGTTAGGGAGTTTTTTCCACTGTAAAAACCCCATTTCTGTACATGTCTGGCCATTTCTGGCTTTCTGGGCACTGGAAAATACAGTATTTTCTTTATTACAGTGCTTTGTATTATATTGAGTATTGTATTATACTTTGGGTTTTGTAATCTTTTTATATACAATAAACATTTTAATATAAATATTTTTGTACTGTGGAATCAATTGCTTGAGTTTCCATTATTGCCTAGGGGAAATTCAGTTTTGGATTATAAGCATTTTGGATTACAAGCATGCTTGTAGAATGAATTATGTTAATAAACCAAGGCACCACTGTATATAGATTAGACAATTTATTCAGAATACTCTCTATTATTCAGCTGTGTGAGTCCATTCAAGCTGGCCACTTGTTTGGGGGGTGGTTTGTTTGTTTATTACTAAATTGTGGGGTGACATGTACTGTTATGATTGTTAAAACAAATAAAGTTAATGGGGATTACACAAACCCTAATAATGCCACTGCATTAATGTTTTGCATAGGTTTTTTTCATTTTAGATTATGAGCCCTTTTGGGACAGGGACCTATTAGCTATTAATTAGCTATTAATTTTTTCATTGTCTTTGTAAACCACTTTGTAAACTTTTTCGTTGAAAAGCGGTATATAAATACTATAGATAGATATTGTAATTTATTTTGTATGGTCTGATGTAAAGGTCTAGGATGAAGTCCATCATGGAAGTGACACAAAGAGCTCTCACACTGGGTGACACAAACCCTAGAGACACTTCTGGTTGTGCTTTTTAGAAATTCTCAAGGATTATTCCACTACCACATCAGTGTGCATGTGTGTGTGTGTGTGTGTGTGTGTATGTATGTATGTATATATATATGTATATATATATGTGTGTGTGTGTGTGTGTGTGTGTGTATATATGTGTGTGTGTATACATGTGTATATATGTGTGTGTGTGTGTGTGTGTGTGTATATAACCCATTATATATATATAACTATATATATAATATATAACTATATATAACTATATATAACTATATATATATATATATAACTATATATATATATATATATATATAAAACCCAGGGTGATTCAAAATGAATGGGACAAAAAGTATACAGGTATGTTTTATTTTTGTCCCATTCATTTTGAATCACCCAGTATATGCACTTTTGTGTCTCCACATGGATTCAAGTTAGAACCCAAGGACAAATTTAAACCTAATGTTTACTAAATATTAACTAATAACCTGCATATGTGAAATAGTTTTAAACAGGGTGACCAGAAATCATAATCACAACAGAGGACAAGGTATAGAACACCCAAGAAAACTGTAGAACATTACAAAATAAGAGCTAAAAACATTCATATATAATGATTTCATGTGGTTAATTTAAACACTATGACTTATAATTAAATTTAAAACTATTACATATAATTTATTACACAGAGCACAATCCAAACCATGTCTACTCAATAGTAAGCCCCATTGTGTTCAATGGATCTTACTGCCAGGAACTTAGGATTACAGCCATAATTTATTAATTACAAGAAGGCTACATGCTGCCTGCTCACAAGGAAAAGGAGGACAATGAAGATTTTTTTCCAGGACACAAGGTTAAAAAGAGGACATGACCTGGAAAAAAGAGGATATATGGTCAACATGTTCTTAAGTGCCTAATCTAGTGGTGCATTCCAGAATGAATACGAAACCCTTCCACTTGCTATAAATATTTTTCTCTATAGAAAAACCTTCCAGTCACTGCCTGTCAAAGATGACAACAATAAACAATAAACTATTCACCACTAACACAAGAAATACTGCATGCCAGGACAGATTTATGAACAACATCTGTTTGCGTATAAAACTCAATATTTTATTCCATCCAATACAAAACTGTTAAATACACAAGAATTGCCATACCTTGCCAACAAAAATAAAAATATAACTACTTGGAGATGCAGGCCGCACTAACCAGAGCTTCCACCTATCTTAGACCAATCCTACAAGCGCCTCAGGTCTGTGGCTCTGCTGACCCAACCCACAGATAAATGAAACCACAGATAAAGGATTCATGGATATAGGGACCCTTGTATACAGAAAATATGGGAACACCATTTTGTTCCCTGAGCCTGTAACTAGATGGGTGGAAATTTGTACTTAGGTCTAATCTTTCATTCATTTGGAACTTTTTATATGGTCACAGTTCTGTTTGTGATTCTTACCAGCCTAGTACATAGCCAACAAACATGCAATAAATCTTTTAGAGCCATGGAAGTAAACTGTGAAAGTAGGGGCATCACTAGAGTTTGTGTCACCTGGTGCAGAGGCCAGCATGTTACCCCAATGCACTGGGTGGGGCAACACTGCCCCCCTCTATTGGTTTTTTTGGCCATACATTTTGATAGAATAATGATATTTCAAAGTGGTATGTTTTGGCCATACATTTTGATAGAATAATGATATTTCAAAGTGGCACTGGGTGGGGAACACTGCCCCCCTCCATTGGTTTTTTTGGCCATACATTTTGATAGAATAATGATATTTCAAAGTGGTATGTTTTGGCCATACATTTTGATAGAATAATGATATTTCAAAGTGGCACTGGGTGGGGAACACTGCCCCCCTCCATTGGTTTTTTTGGCCATACATTTTGATAGAATAATGATATTCCAAAGTGGCATTCTCTTGTAAATTACGCACTCAGAGGTAGATAACATGATGGGATTATTTCTAATGATTACACTGATCAACAAGGTGTAGATATCTGACATCATGGTTACATTTTATAATGCAGTTTTACATGCTTATTTCAAATCTGAAAATATCACGTCAGGTTTTGCTGTATCACGTCAGGTTTTGAAGATATAGATACCATCCTGGAGTAGATATTCATTTGATGAATGATGCTGAACTTTGTGACCTCGTACGGGAGTTGACACTAACAAAAGGCCAAGCTGAACTGCTAGGTTCACGTCTTAAAGAATTTAATTTGCTTGCACCAGGTACAACGAATTCGCACTATCGGCACAGACACAAAGAACTTGTGCAGTTCTTTGCAATGAGTGACAGTTTTTGTTACTGCACGGACGTCCAAAGTCCAAAGTCTCAGCTGCTCCGCCTTCCTAGCGAGGCCAAATGGCCCCGCAGAGGACACTGCGCACGCGCCAAACTTTGGCGCGTATGCAGTGCTGTGTTAAAGTTGGACGACCTGAAGGTCGCCCAGCTTTAGGGCAGCACTTTGGCTGGCCGCAGTGCGCACGCACAGTGCGCACTTTGGCTGGCCAAACTGGTCCCCCCGGTTTTCTGCCCAACCGCTGGCTACCAGCTCACCAGCAGTTGGGCAGAATCAAAAACTGGCTCAGGCGATCTGGCCCGAACCGGGTTCTGCCCACCCCTGCCTATATAGTATGTGTTCATTAGTACTACATGAAGTAATAAGTGCTCTTCTGAAACTTCTGTTTGTCAGTTGTTTGCCGTGATACTATGTTAAACATCTATAATTGGTTAATGTCTTATATCTCAAGAACGGTGGGTGATAGAGACAAACGGTTTGCATATTCTGAATGAGCATGTCTCAATTGTCTTAGAACACACATTGGCTACCAAGATATCTGCCAAAAGATTTTTTTTGTTTATCAGTGTTATTGGATGTGATTATTTCTAGCGGTTTTATCCTTTGGTAACTAGGTTACCCCTTATGATGTCCCTAATTGGGTCAATTTTGGAAGCCTTGTATTCCCCTGGACTGACCTTCCAAAACAGCCATGGCATGCTTGCTTACCTACTAGTAAACACAGCTGTGGGGTTCAATTTCATTATCAGTTAATTTCAATGCAATCATCAGGCCCTCCTTTGGGGGAGGGGGTGGGACCTGTGTTCATTGCATCAGGACAACTCAGGTGTCCTTGGATTCTTCTCAGCCTGCCCTTTCCAATGGAGTTTGGTTTGTTTGCCTACTCACAAGTACAGCCATGATATGGGTCACTTTCACTTTCCATAGAGTTTTAAAAAGTTTTTTGGACATAACTTTTGATAGGATGGTGTTATTTCAAAACATATTTGTTCATTGGATTCTGCTGTTAATGGGGTTTTCCACACCATCGTGAAGTTGCACTTTTGGGGTCACACACTGCGCTTCACGCACACACCTGGCACATCACCTTGTGGAGGCTGCACCCCTGCATCCCCTAGTGATGCTTCTGTGTGAAAGTGAGACTCAAAAGACAGAACACCCACATGTTTTTTTTTAAAAGACAATGTGGAGGTGGTGAATCCACAGTAATTTTCTGTGCCTCTCTCAACTGTCTTGATAAATATTACTTGGTATACAAGAAAAGGCAGGAAAGGAGAGATAGAAACTATGTTTTAGAAAGAAGCAAATGAATGCTGCAATTCATTTTCTGCAACTTTAAAAAAGGCATTTGGGAAATGAACAAAACCCACGTTTGCTTTTATTTGCTTCATGTTTAGCATGAAAAACAGCACCCTCTACTGCACAATTAAATAGTAGCAGTTCCAAACAATAGTGTTGTTTAACATCAGGAGCAGAGGATGTGACTTTATGGAAAGTCAGTCTCCAAGTTCATCTAGTTCTGTTCTATTCTGCGCTGTCTGATCGTGGCTCTCCAGGGTTTCAGACAGGTATTTTAACAACTTTAAAGTGTACTTAGTACACTTTAACACTATAACAATTTAGTACACTTTTTGCATTCTTTCCCAAATCCTGCAATACCTTGCTTAGAAGTAAATTCTGCTTAGTTTAATGAAACTCACAGATAAGTATTAATTAGTTTGAGCCATGATGGTGTAATGGTTAGGGAGATGGATTTAAATCTGGAAAATCCAGGTTTAAAATCTTTCTTGACCCTGAAGATTTCTGGGTGATCTTGGACCAGTCACTCACTCTCAGACTCAGCTACCTCACAGGGTTGTTGTGAGGACAGCTCGAGGGGAAAAACAATTTAAACCACTCTGAATACCTGGGGTGGTATAAAAATACAGAAAATAAATATATTCTGATAGCAACTGATCAGCAACTACTGATCACAAAAGATTGTAGTATTTCTTCTGTGAGCGTTAAACTCTAAATAAAAATGCTTTGTATAACACAGCAAAAAATGTCTAGGTGGGCCCATTCATCTCCCAGTAAGGCTTTTCTTATGTAAAATATCCAGTGGAGCTGTGATAAAGGTCCAGTCACATGATACACTTTATTGCTGTATGAAAACACATGAATTAATCAGCACACAGTTGTCTTCAATGTTGCCATGCAAACCCAAGACACTGAGGGCAACCTTTAAGAAATCACTCATGACAGTCAAAGGTGAGATGCAAATCTATGAGGAAGGAAACACAAAATGCCCACCGTAAAAGGAAACACAAAATGCCCACCATAAAAAATGCCCACAAAATGCCCACCGTAAAAAATAAAACTTCTAGCTTGTACTTTTATATACATAATTTAAAAAATGCACTATTTAAAAGGATGAAAGGCACAGAAGGAACAAAGAATGTGAAGAGGATTTGATTGTCAGACAGATCCAGGGAGGTCTGCTAACACTGAAACACAAATATTTAATCTGATTCTGAAATCTTATCTGCTGCCTTTAAGAAGATTAACAGATATTCTCTTGCTGCAGACTATGAATTCTGACTGCTTAACAATGTGGAAGCATTTCTGAAGATACAGGACCTGTGTGTCCTGTAAGATAAAATTTTACTCAAAAGCAATTGGTGCTCATGCAGACAAAAGAATCAGTGCATGTTAGGAAAGCTAGAGCTTAGGTGCTGAAACACCAATCAGCCACGTGATCTGAAAATGCAACCGGATTTCATATTACATTCAGGTTTCATTAACCTGAAACAAGTTTGAAACAGAAAGTAAACAAAGTGTGAAATGCAGGCTTTTCTAGTTTAAGAATTAAGTGGTTGACAATATATAGCTAAATACGATGGTCAGCCACTTTGATTCTCTGACTTTAGCACATAGCAAACAACATATGTGGTGAGACAATCCAAGACTGAAAGTAGAGACAAAAAATAAAGAGAAGTACCCAGTGTGTTAAACTACCACATTCCTGAATAAATGAGACTTTACAATGAATACCTCACAAAGAGGAGAAAGATTCTTTCTCCCAACCCAGTGTGAGAACAGATACAGGCACACTGCCAGACTGCTGAAAAGTATCAGCTACATCCCACTGCACATCATCCATGTGGAGGTTTGGGCCAGAAAATCCATTAATTTGCAAAAACATTAGGCGTGCCCCTAGCTCTGCACAGCATCCTTCATACTGCCACAAGGGCTTTGTCTAGACTAGGATTTACGGTTGCATTAGTTTATCCCACCATCTCTTTCAATCAATGCTGTATAGTGAAATAAAGATACTTGTTATTTTCCACTCTAGACTTTTTGATTGTGGCTCTAGCAATCTATGTAAACTAGCACATTTATGTACACTAATCTAGCACCCTTTTATAAAACCAGGCAATATTTACAGAAAAGGGTAGTGTCTTGGTTCTATGTTCCGTTACAGCTGATGAGATCTGATGACCAGGCACAAATGGCTCCATCAGCACAGCTTCAGCAGTGGCACAGCACTGACAGCAATTGCACCAATGCTTATACTACTGCCCCATGTGATTCAGCCAGCTGTGTCATGCAAGCTGCTTGTGAACATTATTGGGCCTCCCAGGTGAGTGTTTTAGGGCTGGAAACAGCAACACTCCACTGATGTGAGGTTCTGCAGTCATCAGAGCAGCACTAGAATTTCTGACTTGCATGGAGGTATTCTGAATAGAAATTAGGAAAAAGCTACATTCAACCTGCATTCATTTCTAGCAGTTAAAAAGTCTCTCCCAATTGGGCCATATGTTAATTTAACAGGAAGTAGAACGAGCTTTAGATGCTACATAGTATCAAAGGAAATTTTCTAGGCCCACCCCATAATAAAATCAAATTTAATTCATTCTGTAAATAAATGTTTTCTGGTTAATTCACCATAAATTTTATAGGATATCCTTTAGTAATACATGTTTCTCTTCCGTTTCACTATAGCCTTTTCAGAAGTTTCCAATATCAATTCAGATTTAAAATGAAATGGTGCACATAATGAAAATGAGCACTGCAAAAGTCATTAAGCAAAACTGTTGAAGACTGCCCAACCTACCAAACAACTACAATGTTTGAAGAGGATCTGATGATAAAGTTCTGAAAAGTTTTAGGCAGTGAAAAAGAAACAGGGGAGATATATCCTGTTGGTTACAGATAAGGTTTACAAAGGCCTTCTTTGTTACAGGAAAAATTAGAGAGAATATAATAAGTGTCTGTTGACAGAAATTAGTCCTTGATATTTGAGGTTTTGATATTAGAAAAGTCTGTGATATTAAAAGATACTAGATCAGTGAATCCCAATGTTATTTCACTTGTGTACTCCTCAGCAGCCATTCCCATAAACTGTACCCCTTACGCATATTAAAAAATATTTCTAATTAATATAGATAACGGTAAAGGTAGACTCCCAAGGGTTGCCTTACTGGTCATGACTGACTGAAGGCACTGGTTCTCACTATCATTATAAAGCCAAAGAGCTAGCGTTGCCCAAAGTTTCCTTCCTGTGCATGTGGCCAGCAAGATTAAAGGCCAAAGCACATGAACAATTTTACTTTCCACCAAATTGGTACCTATTTAACTACTTGCATTTACATGCTTTCAAACTGCTGTGTTCTTTTATGAGTAACTCTAGGGGTCCTGGCAAATACACTGAGGTGCACATACTCCAGGTTGGAAACCATTGACCAAACTGATGTGTAAGTCAGTGATTCTCAAACTGTGGGTCAAAAAAATTTTTAGGTGGGTCTCAATTCATCTCAATATTTTATCTTTAATATATTAGACTTTATGCTACTTTGTATGTGACTGCATTTGGGAAAATACTACAAATCTGTACTTTTCACAGGCTACTAAATCTTTTATAATGACAGTAAATGAGACGTAGGTAACTGTGAGGAGGTTTGCAGTCCACACTTTACATTTGCTAAATTTTCCTGCTTGATAATGGGTGCAATCCTAACCCTGTCTACTCCGAAGTAAGTTCCATTATATTCAATGGGGCTTACTCCCAAGAAAGTGTCTTAAGGATTGCAGCCTATGTCACTTCCACTCACAACATCATTACCAATGGGTTCTGACAGATTCTCAACCTAAAGCAGGTCGAGGTGCCAAAGGTTTGAGAATCAAACCTTGGTAAGTATAAGTGGATTTTGTTACTGTAGTGAAGAAATTCAAGAGACAATTGACTATGAAATTTAAGTAGAATTTAAATATGATTCCTCCAACAGTATATGAGCGATTTTCACAAAGTTTTATACAATCACATGTTAAAAACTCTTTATAAAGAGTTATTTAAGAAATAAAAGATAATCATCTAGGGTTACAGTTACCAAGGTCTCAGGACCCACAAGAGGGGTGCAAGAAGTATATTGTACCTGAGCCAAAGGTCAAAGGTGGGTCCAAAAATTTCCTGGGATCTTGTTGTTTATTTCAGCAGGGCCCATGAGAGGGGAGTGAAGGTATATGATACTTGGGCCCAGGGTAATAATAAGGGACCTGGAAGGCAAAAGAGGGGAACTGAAAATTTCCTTGGATCTCACAACAACTATGTAGCTTGTTTCAATTTATGAATTTTTACCTTTCAAGTTACCTTTCAATTTGTGAATTTTTCATTCTATGGTGTTTTATTCTTAACTAGCGAAAAGTGTACCCGTGTTGCCATTTCCCTGTACACCATACCCCCAAGGTGCATCAGTCCCCCACGGCACATCAGTCCCCCATGGCGCATCAGTCCCCCAATGCGCATCATTCCCCATGAGCAACATCCCTCATGCACATAAGTCCCATATGCGCATCATCTCCCCATGTGCAACATCCCCCCATGCACAACATCCCCCATGTGCATAAGACCCATATGTGCAACAACACCCATGTGCAACATGCCTCATGCGCACCAACCCCCCATGCGCACCAACCCCCCATGCGCAACAAACCCCATGTGCATCAACCCTGCAGTGTGCATCAACCACCATGCGCATCATCTCCCCATGCACAATACCCCCCATGCACAACACCCGCTCATGTGCAACCCCTCCCTCTGAACAACATCCCCCCAGTGCACCAGGCACCAAGCACCAAATTGGGGGGAGGTTGGTCAGTTTTTCATGTTAAGTATAGGACAAAATCACGTTGCACCCCTTTTCAGCCCCTTAAGGGTTAAATTTCTCCACATGGGTTCTTGGTGGGTGTTCAGGTCACAGAAGGAACACTCTCCCCAAATTTTAAGCTCTAGGTCTGGGGGTTGGGGCAGAATGTTGATGAGTCATCAATTCTCCAATGCAAAGTATAGAGAGGAAAACGCGTTGCACCCCTTTTCACCCCCTTCCAGTTGGAATTTCCAAAAATCAGTTCTTAGTGCACCCCTCGGTCACAGAAGCAACACCCACCCCAAATTTCACGCTTCAGTTTTGGCTGGGTGTTGATGAGTCAGTTAGTGAGTGTGAGTCAGTCAGTGAAATCAGTGACTTTTCTCTTTTATATATATAGATCTCCATGGTCTTCTAAAATCAAATAGCCCAATCCTGAATGCTGTGGTAGCTAGGGCAACAGTGGCACAAAAATGGCATCCACTGTATTCTGTTGGTGTTATGTTGACAACCAGGAACTCCTCAGGGCGAGGAAGCATTTTCCTGTAATGTCACAGCTGCACTAATGGATTTCCTTGGTTGTGTGCCCACCAATGCTTCTCCTCAGCTTTGCACCCACATTTCAGATCACCCAGGTCTTGGGAGAAGGGTTAGGATGTGGCAACAGAAGCTATCACCAACTATAATCTCTCCCAGGCATGATCCCTACCTCCATCCCAGTCTACCCAACTCCTCACCCCATGTCCCGCATTCTAAAAAGTCTTACTGCCAACAGGTGCTGAGCTAGGGTACTATGGATGTGCTTTACAGGATGTTTGCAAATATCCAGCAAATAAGATTTCCACAAATCTCCTTTCCCATAGTATAGTTCACCTTTCCTGTCCAGGGGTATAATTTTCCTGGGCTCAAGACTCAGTACAAAACTTTACAGGTACAACCTTGTTATACACGGATTTGACTCAACATGAATGGCCACTGCAAATCAGTTATAAAAACTGCTTTTCTGTTGTTGTAGAGAGGCAGTTATGCAAGCCATCATTCAATTCTTCAGTCCTAGAATCAAGCCCCTGCAGATACTGAACCACTACCTTATTCCGTAAGGTGCAATGGAGGAGCAGGAAACCTGGAATCAGTCTTTAAACCTATTTTTCCAATGTTTTATTTATACATGGATTTTTAAAAATCCCCACTAGATTCCAGAATGGAACCCAAGTGGATAATGAGAGACACCTGTAATTTTGTCCACCTTCCACTGTCCCCTTTGGATCAAGCCTAATGGATTGTCCATTAGGACTAATCAAGCCTTAACACTGACTCTTCTGTTATTCCTTTCAACAGCCTGACCACAGACTTTATCTCAGTCCTATCCTGACTGACTATAGCTGTGAGCATTATGAAATGCTTACTGTGCCTCAGGGTCAGTGCTCACGATAGCAATAAAGATATACCACTGTATTTATGTATATCTGTGTTTATACATTTTGCTGTATTTCTGTCCCTATTTCTGTCAACCCAAGGTATGGTTTTGGTCCTGAATTCTAAATGCCTTGGAAAACTCAGAAAATTAATTAGTTGGAGGGAAGGTGATGTATATGAAATATTATCCTGCTTGTATTTCAGCCTTCACCAGTAACCACTTGACCCCAGAGAATCTAAGATGACAAATGACCAAAGGAAACAACTATACAAACATGAAACTAAAACAGACAGAAGAGAGAACGAAAGGATGTAATATATGCCAAAAAGAAAACAGACCCAAAACTTTATATCCAGCCAGTAAAGAATGTTTTTTTAAGTATTACTGGCTTTTACAATTCTCTAGTTCAACAATGTTTACACAGGAAGGTTCTTGAGAGAGGAAACTGTCAAATATCATTAGATTGGTAAAATTATATATCACTAGTTTATTGCAGCAACTCTATTTTCTTTTTCCAGACTTCTTGCCAACTTTGGGCTTTTAAGATTTCACTGCATCTTGTGAGACTCTATATGCTTATTAAAATATGTACTTTGGAAAGAAATATCTGAGCTGTAAACTAAACAATGAGAAAAGGGGAGACAGACATGCACTAAGATTGTAGAGAAGGGTGAACCATTAATGAATGACCTCAAGTGTTAGATATCTCAGCACTTCTAAATCATTTTAAGACAAGACTGAAGTTTTACTAAAACAATATCATTTCTCAACAAATTACAGTGGCATCTCACATAAAGAACACCTCATGTAAAGTATGTTTCACGTAACAAACAAAAATTTCTCTAGGATTCTGCTTCACATAACAAACTGTGCTTCACGTAAAGAACACATTCGTTGGCAGTTGGGACAGACGCGCTGGCCAGCAGCCTGTTTAAAAAGCGTCAGGGCTGCCTAGTGCACCTGCCCATAGTGAAAGCAACACTTTCATGCTGTTCCTCCTATGGCCGGGTGTCCGCTGGGCAGAGGAAGAGAAGAGCAGCAGAGAAGAGGGAAGCAGCTCAGGGCTAGCCAGAAGGGAGCAGGGGAGAGAGAGACTCAGGATGGAGAGAAGGAGAAAGTGAAGAGACACTTTGAAGGTGTCTTGGATTGCAGCCTCCTAACCATGTCTACCCAGAAGTAAGCCCCATTGTGTTAAATGGGTCTTACTCCCAGGAAAGTGTCTTAAGGATTGCAGCCTAAGTAGACTTCATAGGATCATGCACATTGAATGCATGTTTTGAATTCAATCCCAGTGTTCTGTCATCATTTTTACATCCAGTTAATATTTTTATATGAATATTTTTGGGGTTGTGGAACCAATCGTCTGAGTTTCCATTATTTCCTATGGGAAAATCTGCTTCACGTAAAGAACGTGTCATGTAACAAACATGCCTCCAGAACTAATTAAATTTGTTACATGAGGCATCACTGTAGATGTATTTCTGATTTCAAGATTACAATTGAAATGGTGGCATAAAGTTCCATTCCCTGTTCATGAGGAAGCAAGTGAAAACTGGCCATATGTAAGAAAGGTTGCATGATCCCTGCATACGGGAAGCCACATGAACACAAGAAGCCCTTGCAGCTTTACTTCTTCAGTCCTACAAGACCTTTAATGAAAACATGTGGTCCACCACATGTGTTCTATCATTGTGCTGGGGGATTCTCTCTCCTACACAACTGTCAAAGGTCAAGGAGCCCTCATGTGGCCCAGCTTGCCCACCATTTTTGCTGAAAATGGCAGATACTCAAACTGCAACCTTTAGGATGCAAAAAATATGTATACAGGTATGCACCCTTATCCATAGGGGGTTCTGTTTTGGAAAGCATATCTTCACAACCTGGGAGCTGTCACATCTATGGGGGAGTCTGAATTCAGCAGATGTCAGTGATGTCTGCACAAAAAATGCAGCTTCCTGTTTCACATCAACTGGAAGTGATTTTTTAAAATGTCTTATACTGAACAGCATTAGGATGCCCAAAGGAGACAAATTAGAAGCCATAGGGAGGGGGTACATATAGGGGAGGCAGGATCCAATCCAGGGATAACTGAATCTGCAGGTACAACATTCATGGATATGAGGATCCCCCTGTACATTTCACCACTAGCTATGACTAGTTTAGGTAAATGGAGAGCTGGCATCAAGAACAGAAGTATCAAAATGGGATTCTCTGTTGCATTGATAGGGAACAAATACTAGAATTCTTCAATTCATTTTGCTACATAAAGACTGTGCATTTCTCAAAGTCTCTTGAGCATTTCAAAAAGCATTAGAAAGTTTTTTCTTCTTAATGTCAGAAATATATCTCTTTAATGTTTTGCTCAGTGACTCAGATCTACTTAGCAACAATAAGCTATAACCATCTTTGCAAAAATATATCAAACTTTTATTATCTAACTAAATGTCTGATGCTCAGTCTTAATTATAGAAATACCTAATTCAGAGGTACAATGTAGGCTAGCTTTTATTTACTTTATTAATAGTTAACTTTTTTAGTCAGTTTCCTTTACATATCTTAATTGCAGTTTCTTTGTTTATACTGACCTCTAGCGGAATAAAGTAGTATTTTTAAATTCCAGTCCTACAATACAATGTGAGAGACATTGTCAACATCTGATGGAACCCTTCACAACTGGTGAAGGTGGCCATAGCCTACGACAGGAGACACACAAGATGATACTCATGAGGATTCACTGTTGTATGAACTGGAGCTTTACATATCAGTAAAAAGGAGCTACATTCTGTTTTCACATGTTAACCCTGTTTCACATGTGAGTGCACATGTTAATTCATGTTAATGAGTTTTATTTCTGTTAACATGGAAAGCTGTTATCATGAAGGCACTGTTATAATAAGCAGATTTCCCACTTATTAACATCCAAAATGTTTTAGAAGATTTTGGGGGAAGTACTGATTGAAATGTGTGCCTTGACCTTTATTTTTAACTATCTAGAAATTTTTTGCATAGCCATTACAGATTTAAGAGCAGAGCCAGCTTGGTCATCATCATCATGAGACCAGCAAAAATTTCACCTCTAGTTGTAGTATGGGCAAGGTGGCAAGTTGGTTTTCCTCAGCCACCACTTCCCCTGGCCTGCTCACGGCAGCATCCTACTCTCATGTACACACAAGAAGGATGAGAGACACTTATTTCTTCCTCTGATGTTATCCAGTTCCACCACTGCTTCTTCTGTCTAGTGGCTAGCAAACAGGTATTGGGGAGAAAAGCACCTCGCATTCCTTTCATCATCCCGTAGAAGAAGCAGTAGTGGTGGTAGAAACACTGGAAGGGAATTCATTTGCAAGAGGTAAACTCTCACCTTGCAAATGAATTCCCTTCCAGTGCATCCACCACCACTAAACTCTCAACTTTCTCACATGTTCAGTGAGCACACAAGACATCAAGGACATCAGGCAACCAGTCAATGGGTATATACCCCTTTGGTACCATCAATGGTGTGCACTTGGTGGTGTGTGTATACTGATAGGGTGTTTGCTGAGAGGGATAGTGGTTTATAGTAGAGTAATGGGCAGTAGAATTTGGGAGGTGGATTCCAGCACCTATGTGCTATGCTATGGACTGCCTTGTGTAAAAGGCAACAAGATGCTTGTTATCATGTACTAAAGGGAGCCAAATGTGCTTTAATGTAAGAGCCTCATTCTATAAAATTCTGCTGCTTTTAACTGCAGGGGAGGTGTTAAGATGCAAAGTATTTAAATTTGTTAATATATTTACCTACCATAAACACTGAACTTGTGTTTTAATCTAGTGAACTCTCAGTTTACACCTAATAAATTATAAAAGATCTAAGCGTTGTACATCTTCCCAATACTGATGCATCCATGCCAACATGGCATACTCTGTTTCCTGTCGAGAAGGGACATTGATAGAGGCCTCCGCAAGGTCAGGGCATGTTTGTTCGTATACTTCTGGGCTGCATCTGCAGTTGGATAGGACTGGCTTCCATAAAGCTTATAAATTATCTAGCACACCTTCAGCACTGGGTTTAGTCAGCACTTCAAATAGCAGCGAAGCAGAATGATGCTAATCACTAATGTGGTAAAGGTATGGTATGCTAATCACAAAATTGTGGTAAAGGTATGGTAGTCAATACCAGAGTGTGATCTTAGGGCATGGAAAATGTGAACACCTGCTGCTTTCAGATATCCTGAAATACAGTGCACATGCCAAGTTTTAGCATAGCTATCATAAACATGTATGCAAATGTTTCAGGAAAGGAACAGGAAGGGTCAAAAGATGGGCAACAGTAGGAAGTGAAAGTTATAAAAACAGATCCATAAAGAAATCCATTTCCCTTTTTAAAAAATGACAAGCATTTCCTGTTTCCAGAACTGGTTGCTGGGGCAAAGCATGGATTAAAAAAATAATATTTCATACTAAGATTGCAATCCTACCTACACTTCCATATGTGCAAGCTTCCAGTGCAAAGATAACTTAAGAGCAAACCTGAAAAAAACAAGAGATGTAGCATGCTAGCACCTATTATTCCTCACAGATGTGAGGTGAAACACCTTAACAATAGTGTATCATTGTTGCTCATCCAATCAACAACAGGTCCCAATTAAGCATCCATTTAACCCACTAGCTGTCGACCAAATAAAGAAAGCAAAAAACAAAACTATATCCTGCGTCAGTTCATGTGGACTCTGTATCAAGAACTATGCACACAAGGCCCTAAAAATTTTAAAACAACACTAAAAGCAGATGAGAAAAAGAATGAGTCACATAAGAGGCATTTTTGAAGACCTGATTAGTTGACAGTTGTGATTATTAATGGCACAAGTGAAAACCTGTAAAAAGTCAGTGTATGGAAGCATGATTCTTTCCACTACTTCCTGTGGGAGGAACAACCATGTGGTGAAGACAGAAGGGAAAGGCAAACACTGAAGACAATGAAGAATTGGGAGAGAATACCTTCTAGAAAGGAGGATTGAACTCATGGCTGATGCTACAGTTGCTGGAAAACTGAGGAAATCCACACTGTACAAATTCAAAAGTATCCTCATTACTATTACTGTTTTTTCACATATTGGTAAACAAATCCCTATAGAAAACAACAGTAGTCAAACACAACTCAGGGCACAATTCTAACCGGTTTAGGCCAGCACAACTCACCCATCGCCCCATTCCTAACACCACTCCACTTAGCTAATGAGACACCAGATAGAGGACTGTATGCTCTAAAAATGTCTGCCTTTTTCTGTTCTGTTCAGCATTTAGTGACCACTTTTTAAAAAATCCAGTAAAACAACACTGGTCTCTTCATATTCAAACAAATCTTAAAGTTATAATACCTTTAAATAAGATGAATTAAAATTAAAACAAATTTCAAGGTTTCCCAGAACTCTTTCCCAAATTCACTGACCCATTAAATGACTTTCTGAGGCTTGAATATGTTCAACAACATAAATGAATAGTGCCACATTTGTAGTAACAACAGCTCTAGGAAGAACATACCCAAGCAAATGTGACTTTATTGCATTATTCAAATAATAATATGTTGGTTGACAAGTTCATTGTACAGTAAAGTGAAATAACGCATTTGATCAAAATTAATTACTCACACATATGTGGTTCCTGCAAGGTTTGCGCTGCTGCATAATTTTGCACTGGCATCTCAGTCTATCTATAGTCAAATCTTGCACAAGCACCCCCTACTATGTGGAAACATGAGAGCTTTAGTGAAAAGGACTATGATTCAAAATTCATTTTGGAAGTTTAGTAGTTTTGTTTATTTACAATATGATGGATTTTATAATAAACATACACCAATTTGGACCAGAACATTTCAAAGGTCCAGTGCATGTATGTAAATAAAGTGTAAAGGGTATGGAGTGCATTGCAAAGAAAATAGTTTATGTCAAGCCCTGAATCAGCATGAAGTACTCTTGGTCAAAGTTAAGACCCAAGCCCTTGGGAGAGGCCACAGCCTACAAAGCAACTAACTGGGTGCCTGTTACATTTTTCCACTTTCCTAGGATGCCTTTCAGCACTGATGCATCCAGAGCCAGTGTTTTATTTTATCCACAGTGTCTATGATGGATTAAAACTCTGGAATTATGGTGTGCTGGGCACTTTGGAGGGAGTTAAAATTATGGGTCCAGTGCTGGGAGGTTGCTACCTGTCTTCACAGCTGCTGCTTACCCTCTGAGAAAGTTCACCAAGGACCCATTATGTGCTATTGTGGCTGCTCACCACCATCTAGTAAGCTGACCAATGCAAAGAAACATGCAAGTTTGCTTATTCCTACCACATACATAAAATTGTTGCATGCAGTAAATAATACAGAGTGCACAATTACACCTCCAGCTCATTAGAACAGTGGACGCAACACCCCAATGCCCTCTATCAGGTACCTTTATGGTTGCATACTATAACTTCCGTATTCTCTGGTATAGTACACAAGTCTTGATCATTTCCAAAGATAAACGATTGATTAAAAAATACAGTGCATATAGCTGGAGTTTTCTTTAAAACATCTCAGCAAAGTTCCAAGTAATTTTCCTGTCAACCATGTCCAAATATTCAACTCTACTTAACTTCCATTTTTATGATACATTATTCTACATAAAAATGTTCAACCTGTCATAACTGTCATGTTCAATTATGTGTCAAAGGGCAATTTATCTCATGATATACTCAGTACATAGCTTGGACCTAAATCAGATGCTTTTTAAACCATTGGCTAATAAAGAAAATAGATATGTCTTCCAAATACCTCTGTCTGCACTGCAGACAGCATGTCTAAGAAGAGTCAATAAAGATGAAAGCAAGATAAAGAATTTTTCATGAGGGTTGTCACCCAATATAAATTGCTGTTAACTGCATGGTTGATAAACAGCCCAAGTCTGCTTTCAAGATATGCCAGTGCAGATGCAGTGCAACAACCACCTCTCCAGTGCAGAAACCTGCCTGCCAACTGATATGACTTAGGTGTATATTTACTATTTTTGAAGCAATTTATACTCCACCTTTTCCACACCAAAGCAAATGCCCAAGGAAACTTACAAAGATTTTGTCCTCGCAATAACCCTGTGAGGCTGAGAGTGAGTGTTGGGTTCAAAATCACCCATGAAGTTTCATGGTTAAGCAAAGATTTGAACCTGGATCTTCCAGCTCTCAGTCCAACTCCTAACCACTACACCATCCTGGCTCTTGGTTGGCACAATGATGAAAAACACTGTGTTAGGTTAGTTTGAGTGCCAGTACAAGTCCACTGATGGATAGACTAAAACAGAAAAGATTAGGGTATGATGTCAGAGAAACAAAGATAATAATCTACCATATCCTAACCTCCCTTCAGTCAAAGGACAAGTCCCAAAAGCTATTAAGGCTCCAATCCTGATCCCTAGTTAGGCTGGCACAAGTGTTGAGATTCCAGGACCAGATCCTCTATGGATAACAAGGGTCCATTGTTTAGAAAATAAATCTGTACCAAAGCAGAATCAAGAAAAAGGAAAAAAAAACTCTGTTCATTTAGGTTTATAACATTGTTTTCCTTTCACATTAACAAAGTCAAATGGCCTCACAGAATCAGTGAACCGATAATTCCAATATATAACTGTCAATTTTAGTATAGAAAGAAATGCTGAATTTTTTTACCCTTCGGTGCTTAATTGTAACAACATACATACCTCAGTGACACATTCCACAGTAAGAGGTGCTTTTAACATGCTTCCCAAGCAATGCCAAATTAAATGTCATTAATACATAGCATTTATATTAAACATTTGTACTCAAAAGTTCTTTACACACATTTATTCAGTAACCCCACTGAACAACATGTAAGGTAGGTCAATATTGTTAGCTAAAATTTGGTGGACTGCAAAAAAACCTATCAAATTTGAACAAATTGTTTTTAATGCCCTGCTCCTAAAGCACTACATGGATGCACAATTTTTAGACCTAAATCTGAAATTCTGCCATAATTTGGATTACAAATGTCAGTCAACTTGCTGCTTTCAAAAAGAATGGCTCAAGGACTCATGCTCATGTGCTCAAAAAAGACTTGGCCAAAGAAATGTTAGATTACTTCACTTACTTGATCAATAAATTTTTGTTTTACATATACAATTTACCAGGAAACTTCTAATTATTTAGTTCCCATATAGACTAACCCTACAATCCAGAGTAACTATGGGAAGACAAAAGAGGCACTTACTCTGGATTGCTCTATGCATTTTCCATAGGTTTCACATAGGTAGCACCCCTCTGTTTGGAAGCCGGACAATATATGTTGGAACATCTCGCATAGTGTGCCTGCATAAAATTCTGGCTCAAAGTTTGTTTTAATGCTAGCCATGCTCCCCTCCTACATGATCTACTCACCGATTCATGGCAATCGTCAGGCTTTCAAAGATTTATTGATAAACTTCACTCCATTGGATTGTATCCGCCTCTTTTAGGCAATAATGAGTTGTCAACAATCAAGCGGATAATTTTCTGATTTAGAATATTTCAGATTTTCTGATATAGAATGCCAAACAATTATGGCAGCAGCAAACAAATTTTCTTCTCCCCTCTTTTTTTCAATTATCTCCTGTCCTAGGCCTGTGCCCTAAATATTTGTCTCTAGTCTTCAACCCACAGAGGCGCCGCATGCTGTCATTGGCTCGCTGCAATGCCTTTCCCACACGCGAATTTGTTTCTAAATTTCATTTTCAGCTATTGCCTTCTACCAATTGCTCATGTCAGTTAGGGACTATTGAGTCACTTATACATATCCTTTTATATTATCCCCATTACACCGACATTAGAGCCAGATTTTTATCTCACTTTTTATTTAATTTACGGCACATTCAGGATGTTGCCAAAATTAGCTGGTTATTTTCTTCAGATAGTTTGGTTGTCCTCATCTCTGTCAGTGATTTTCTCATAGAAGTGTTCAAGAGACACACGAATTTTATCTAATTTGTCAGCGAGATTTTATATTATTCATATCTTTTCTTTTAATATGATCCTAACTTATTTTGACCTTGTACTTACAGCAGTTGTTCATACTTTATTGTATTCATTTCACTCTATTTGTTATTGTATGATTATGTTTTATGCCTAATAAAGGTCAATGATGATGATGACATAGGTGGCACCATAACTATGTCAGTGTAAAAGGTCCAGTAGTTACTCTGGATTGTAGCCATATTGGTTGTCATTTGATGACAGGTACAACTTCACAGATTCACCCCTTCTTGCTTTTTAATCAAAAGCATAGGCAAGGTGTGCATTTGTGGAAGCTATGGCTTCAAAAACAGAAAAAAGGTCATGCAAATGCTTGGGCATACAAGTGCAATGACCCTGTAAAACTGGACTGCAGAAAAATTAAGCTGAAAAATATTTGGACTAGCACATCAACATTCTCCAGATGTCTTGGAAAGATTAGAAAGCACAAATATTTACATCAAAACCACCTGGACTCCCCCACGATGACAGTCATGAGTAGATTTAATAGCTGACTAGCCCCAGAGTCCTGTAACCCCCTTACCTGTGCTATATAAATATATAATGCCTTACAACATTTTCCTTAAGTTTCTGGTGACAAATGAGGATGAGATATCATATAGAAGACACAAATATTTCTGTCTTTATTACTTAAAAGCCCCCATCCAATTATCTCTAATTTCAACACATAGCCGTACCATTCCATACATGCCATGCAAAACAACAGTATATACTTGGAATTTGGACACCACAAATTGTACAATTTGTACACTAATGAGATAAAGTAACTCTCTCCTCATCAGTTTATACGTAACAGTATGTATACACAACATAAATACATACTGATATGTTATACATAACAGTATGTATTTACTAAATACCGTAAGTCTTCAATTTACTAAAAAGTTATGTTCTGTTGAAATGTTCGTAAATCCAACACCATTGATGTCAATGCACATTTCATCCAGTTTGAAAAAATATTTAAATGAAAAAGTAGTGTAGAAGGGATGTTAGCATCTTGAATGATCTTAAGTTGAAGACATACTGTAAAATCTCCACTGACAACAACACCAAGGTCCAACCTTGTTATACATGGATTTTTTTATACATAGATTTGACTCAACACGAATGGCCACTGCAAATCACAGTTTTAAAAAACTGCTTTTCTACTATTGTAGAGAGGCAGTCACCAAGCAAGCAGTTTCTTTCAGCAGCTTCTCTCAACCTGCAAATAAGTTTTTACAATAAACAAACCCTACAATCCAGAGTAACTACTGGAAGACATAAGAGTCACCTACATGCATTTCCCATAGGTTTCTCAGAGGTGGCACCATAATTATGTCAGTGTAAAAGGTCCTGTAGCTACTCTGGATTGTAGCCAACTTCTTTCTTTCAAGAACTGACTCCTGGTGGATCTTCTCATGGTCTGGACACATTCTGGCTGCCTTCTTCCTCCCACATTGACAAGGACTTCAAAGCTAGCTTCTTTGTCTACCACCTAAGAAAGCCCTGCTCAGCTTGTCAATGTCCTGCTCACCAGTCTGGAGTCTTCTTGTAATCCTGAACAGGCAACCTTCAAATGATCTCTTCAAACATGATGGCAGCTCTAACCTCTAGACTAGATCTCTTGCTGAGGTCTACTAAAGCAGATTTCCACACAGGAGCAATCTCAGTTGTTTCCCAAAGCCCTCTCAATCACACCATATTGGAGAGCTTACTCAGCATGTAATTAGTATATGGAACTCCTTGCCACAGAATGTGATGGTAGTATCTGGCCTAGATGCCTAGGAATTGGATAGATTTCTAGAGGAAAATTCCAATACAGGTTACATGTGATGATGATGATTATATATAGTCTGATATTAGCTGGTTACTCATGATGATTTGAAAGGAATTTTTTTCTGTCATCCAAATTGGCTATGGATTGCAAGTTTTTTTGCCTAGTCTAGACTGGTGAGGGAGGGAGGTCTCATGCATTAAAAATTGGTCATATGTGTTTAATAAAGTGGTCCAAGTTAAACCCAAGAGCAGACTTGTGTATTCACTGGGAGTGCGTATGTGAAGGTAATGTGAGATGCAAGGGAATAGCACCTGGATGCAGGTCTCCAGTCTTGTGTGCTCTGAGGAATCTGATGGGCCATTGGGAGAAATAGGAAGCTAAGAAAGCCTCACACAGATCACAGCTGTAAGGTGCAAAGGGAACTCTCAGTTCATGGAAAGAACTCCATGAGAAGAGAAGAAAGTTAAGTCATCCTGTGCCAAACTGCATCAAATTCCAAGGACATGCAGAGCAGTCAGTCATTCCACTATCTTCCATTCAGATCTAGAAATTTGTAAATTAATCAAGCTCATAATTCCACATATACCAAAATCCCAGTGTAAATACTGGTATATTTAAAACAAAAGTGCATAAACTGGTGTTGCTTCCTTGGCATGGTGAAACAGCACCATTTCCAAGACTCACAGAGCTAAAAAGAGCTCTAAAGATCAATAAAAAGTTCACAAAGCAGTTTACAAAGGAGATGAAATAACTAATGCCTAATGGCTACTTCTAGGTCATGTGGAGGTTCCTCTCTCCTCCAACACTGCCTTGGAACGCATCAGTATAGATACCATATCACATTCAGGCATTAGATGAACTAACATCTATTCTAGCAGTGTCGTCCAAAAAATGTCTTAACAAAAAGACATGCAATTCTAAATCATGATGCATCATAATGATGTTTTCCTTCAGATCTGTATATTTAGAGCAGGGCTTGACAAATTTGTTTTGGATCCAGACACCAGCCCAAAAATATAGGAGTGAGATTACTTTTTCAGCCTTCAGGGTTTTATGTTTTAATGATGGCCAAGAAAATCTCAAGTGCTACAAGTGAATTGAATAAATTTGATTTTACATGTAAAACAAGCATTGAGAAGAAATTCAGGGATGTTTATGTCATAAAAATAACATATGCTGAGTAAAATGACAAATGTGCTAGGCAGTAATTTTTGCTACTGTTTTTGCATTTTCTTGTCTCCTAGCTGTTGCTACATGCTTTTAATTTTTACAGTATTAACTAAAAAACAGAGAGAGACTAACACACACAAAAACTACAAGGCACTAACTAATTTATTTTATGTCTACCTACAGATTTTCAAAACACAAGCCAACCCCCCAAGCTTCCTGGGGTGGGGCTATGGCTGCCTATATAGGAATCTGAAACCCTTTTCCTAGGAATAGCAAAGTATTGCAGATAACCAAGCAAGTTGCTTGGGGTCCACAATAACTCAGTTGCTCTTATCCAGAGCTGCATTATAGAAAAGGCTCCATGATAGTACCCTAGGGAAGAGGAAAAGCAAAGGTTGAGGTGACTAAAGATGGGGTTTCATCTGGAAGGAAGGAGGAAGAGACTCTTTGTATCTCACTTGACCCATATAAAGAAAAGAATATTGCACTAAGCATTTTTGGACTGATAGTAAAAGTGTCACAAAGGCCCTAACAGTTGGGCTTTCCCTGTTAAAGGCGGGGTACATGATAGCAAGATAGAGGTGACAGATGTACAGACAGATGTACATACATACATTGGGTTACTAAGGCAAAATATACAGATTTAAACTCATATAATTTAGTTTAAACTTGTGGAGATGATCTTCTATTTGCAGAAGCTGAGGAAATAATGGAGCAATGTGTGACAATCAAAATGGCTACATTTAACTGGCACATTATTTTTCAAATGTGGGACAAAAATGTGGGACAAATGTGGTGGAACAAAAACCTAACATTTTAAGAAGAAATATTCTGTTGCTTCTTAATGCTATACCAAAGAATGCTGTAGCATTACCACCTGCTCCACCACCAGATTACTTGCCAAGGAAAAGTGATAAGCCAGTGTGGTTGGGCAATTTCACGATCATATTCTTGGACGCTGCAGCACAGCACAACATAAATGGTTAGCATCATTATGTTCTGAAGTCTTGGCTGATGTAAGGGAAATTTAGTCAAGAAAAAGCAATGAAAGATGGGCTGGTGATACTGACTGAACATCTGGAGATACCAATACAATGCTTCCATAAGTGTATTTTCCAGTTATCATTCAAATATTATCTTGGATACCTGGAATGGATGAGGGAGAGACTAGGAAAACTGACTGATATGTAAATGTTTGCAAATGCAGCCACAAAAGTATGTTTGGGGCTCCATATCTTTCACTATTCTGTTTCATATGTCAATGTTCTCAACTATTCAATGTTTTTAAGAACATTGTGCCTTTTAACAAGTTTTCATGATCCTCAGGGCTCCTCTGCTTCTTCCTTGCCCAACATGGCTAGTACTGTGGTGTGTCCCTGCCCTTCTTCCTTCTTTTTGAGTGTCTTATAAGAATACAGAAGACCTTGTAGGTAGGAATTCCACCTCCTGCCTCACAAGACCTCATGAGAAGTGGAACGTTTCAATTCCTAGAAGAACCTTAAGGAGGAGGGTGGAGCGGAACTGAGGAGCAAACCCTCTCAGGTAGGTATGGGGGAAGGACTTGATGGCCAGGTAGCTTGCTTAAGTGGTAATTCATTAACCAACTCAGGGCACAATCCTAGCCAACTTTCTAATACCAAGACAAGACAATGCAACTCTGAGGTAAGAGAACAAACACTGCCTTTCCTTGAGGAGGCCGCATGTGCAGGATGCAGTATATGCCTCACAGGTTCAACAATGACAAAAATTTGGATAAGATTGTGCTTTTGTTGCTCAATGAGAAAATGCCAGTTAACAGAGTTTGCTGCTTTACCCAGCACAGACACAGCTTTTAACCTGGGAGGGAGATTCCCCAGGCAAAAACCAGGGTGAACGCCTCATAGTTTATTATTGTTCTTCCATATGCCAACATAAGAAAGTCAAGAAAACTTTATAGGCTACACAGAATATTATGTGAGACAAGCAATGACAAAGGCCATTAGCACCCCATGTGTCAGCCAAGTATTAACATGATTAAAATTAACATCAAAACACTGTAGTCAGCCAAACCACTGACAGCCTATAAAAGGAAGTGAAAAAGTTACAAAATGTGGCTCACTGAAAAATAACACCCATGATGAAAAAGGATATTTTTATGACACCCCCAAACCAGCATGGGACTTGTGCCAGGAGCTGTGCCAGCCTAACTGGGGATTCTGGCCTAAAGGGTTAGGATTACAGCCCCAACTGTTAGCTGAGCCCTACCATGGCTAAGGTTCTTGTAACGACTGTATCCTACTTGTTCAACCAGCCCCAGGCACACAAAAGGCTTGGGATTCTGAAATGACATTCTAAGCAGTTGGTCCTTTTTTGGTTGCCTCTATGACCTCAGATAATTTTTTTCTGTTAAACCAACCCTCTTAGCTTCATCAACCTTAAGCAGAAGAGAGTATCCCACTACCACTGAAATGTGTATTAGGAAAGACAGGGAAAACAAAGTACAACTTGAAAAAAGATCATATGCTACATAGGGCAAGCATCCGACATTTTATCGATACACCATAATGTACCCAGCTCATGGAGAAGGTGAACTGTTCCAAGAAATCAAAGGCTTTTAAAAAAAAGAAAAAATGAGAGGTTAATCACAGGTAAAACGATAAGATACTACATTTAAGATGTAGTAAGAAAGGTTTTCCCTTTGGGGATTTTTCCCCAAATTATGGCTTGCTGTGACTGTTACTTGTGAGCTGACAAAAGGCAAACAAGCTTAACAGTACCTAGAACGTTTGTTTATTCTGAAAGATACAATTTAAGTGGTGAACTCTTTCGCAATAATTATCTGCAGACAAAAAAATTTTTTTAGCAGCTAATAAGGTGCACAGTGAGGTGAACAGACTTGTGAGGAAAGAAGGTAAAAAGGGACTCTGGCACATTTGCAAGTTAGGTAAAATACATGTAACTAATGGTAATCTCCAGGGAATCCTGGGTATAGCCCTGAACTCATCCCTACTTTTCCAAGGTCAATCTGACTAGGATCTAGTGATCAGCCTGGTCAAGTCCTGACACACAGTACGGTCAGTGGAGAAGCAAGAAGGCCTAGCTCAGCATAGAGTCATGCTCATGTCAAAACTCAGCCTTTTTACACAGCAGCCCACTGCTTTCTGTCCCCGAACTCAGTAGACTCAGCAAAACCACCGAAAATCTACCCAATAAAAAGTTATTTTATTGTGGTACAGTCTTATAACTTGGACTCAACATGTATACTCCAAAACAGCTCACCACCACTGGAGTGTAATTTCAGCATGCATACTCACTTTTCTGTGCACATGGACAATAAGAAAAATACAAACGCTTTGAACTTACTATCAGGTAAATAGGAAATGGATAAAAGAGAACACTTTCAGAATTCACACCATCCTCACTAGGAACTGTCATACTATAGATAATCCCAATCAGCAACACTTTTGCAAATGCAGCTGTTTTGCTACCCATTGGCAAAGTGTAGCTCAGCTGTGGTTCTGATATTCTTCCTCTATCACTGTTAAGAATGCTTTATGTCACTTTGCAGGTGGAAGTGGATAGAACAAACTTTCCAACATCTGTTACAAAACCACTTAACTGCTCCCCAACTGCCCTTCACTCAGTTGCTTTTTTTCCCTATAGATAAGATACTTTCAAACTTGGCAAAGCCATCACTATATGACCTTAGGGAATACATTCCTACATGTGCCTCTCATTTGTTCAGAGGGAAACTCTGCTTAATATTCCATCTCTTGCATAATATCCATTACCACAGAATGCAGAGCATTTTATGGGAGAGGCAACATTATCAAGGCATTTGCCAAAAAGAGATCTGGTTGATTCTGCAATATGCTAGAAAAGAATCTTTTAGAGGAAAACGGCTCTCTTTCAACAAGTCTTCATGGCTTTTAAACAGTGTTAGCTATGTTTTAATGTGTAATGTTTGTGGTTTTATGCTTTAAGATGCATCCTGAACATCAATATGATAAGATTATACTACACAAAGAAAACGTTATTAATAAAACCTCTTTTGATTTCAGCACCAATCCAGCTGCATCCACCCTCTCAAAAGTTGGCAAAATGTCATAGGAAATTAATCCATAAGAATAACTCCAAATCTTTGGTCTACAATAAGTTTCTTTTATTTGCGGCAAGTGATACAGAAATACAAATATGGCATAGATAAGACTGCTATTATATAAAGCTATCCAACTTAACACTGACATTGACAAAACAGAGGTGTCAAATCAAATATCCATATCAAAAAATATTAAGATTATTGCAATTATTAAATTTTTGCCTTTTGATATTGAATAATGATCTAACCACTTCATCCTCTGCCTTTGCCTTCAATTTTTGTTAGCGTCAGGGCTCTCCCTTCTCATGATGTGGCCAAAGTATTTGAGCTTCAGCTTCAGTAACAGTCCTTCCAATGAAAATCAGATCTCCTGTGTGATTGACCTGATCTTCCTGCAGTCCAAGGGACTCTCAAGAGTCTTTTCCAACACCATAATTCAAAGGCATCTATTTTTCAGCATTCAGCCTTTCTTATGTTTTAGCTCTCATAGCCATACATTACTACTGGGAAAACCATAGCTTTAACTAAACGAGTATTTCTCAGCAAGGTGAAGTCTCAACTTTTAATAAAGTTGTCTAGGCTTGCCATAGCTTTCCAAAGTGTCCTTTAATTCATATGCCCTAATTTACTAAGGTTAGGGAATTTGGGGAATTACCTGATCTTACCTGAGCATCCAGGCATCATGTATCTTTAAATATCCAGCTCAGATGCATAAACATGTGCTTATTTTTTCATCTTTGATGTACACCTATCAATAATTAGACCATCTTCCTATTTGTTGTTCTTTTTTGCAATGTCTCTAATTCCAATGGAGAGATTCTTCCTGTTAACTCACAACGTAATACTAAAATGGCAGAATACTTACCGATCACACTTACAGAGTACCAATTAATGAAACAAGAAAAAGATTTTTAAAATCATGAAATATTTAAACTAGCGTATATTCACATATTCTTGGGGGAAGTGGTATTATCAACCCAAGACTGAATATGGGAGGAAAAGTAAAACTTCGCAGAATAAACTTTCTCTTTTGTTAATCATTTGTGAACTCAAGGCTAAATGCACACAAAAACAATACTGGGTTTGTGCATGTAGAGTTCACCTAGTCTGTAATAAAAAGGGGCAAATTAGCTGGATTGCTGATTAACTGCACTGTGCAGTTTTTAAAGTTCCCATTCTATTTTAACATATTTGTTGAAGATGTATAGAACAAGCTGCCCTGCCTAAGGACTTAAGGAAAACACAATTAATGCCCACTATACACATAAGAGTCTTGAAGTTTACATGCAGAATTTAAAGATAGGCAAAATCTACATAAAGCCTATAAAGGCATTATGCCTATAAACTGCATTATCTATTATGAGCATTCTTCTGTGGTTAACAGCACATAGGCTGCAATACAAAAGACACTTTCCTGGGAATAAGACCCACTGACACAGTGGGGCTTACTTTTGAGTAGACATGGTTAGGTTTGTGCTCTTAGTCAGTGATCTTACACAATCAATTGATCCTTACAGCAAATGGGAGTATACGTTTGTGCTTATGCGGCTTTTTCCATATACAGGTTGAATCTCTGCATCCATGAGGTTTTCTTTCAGGATCCTCCAAATAATAAGATAGGGACACATACTCCATTCTTACACATTACTGTTTTTTTCTTTTCTTCAGATTCTCTTTCTGCAAAAACATTAAGTATTGTATATGTCAAACAAAAGCAAGTTTTGCAAACCAAAGCCCACAGTCCATTCAATTATTTTATTTTCCAGATCAAGTAAGTTTAAACACCTCCTGTGTTACTCCTGAGATCTTGACATTCGATACCAACCGTTCAGGCTGGTTGATACTAGACAGCAACACTCTGTGGGCATGAGTCACCCAATAAGAACTTGTCTTTGCCAAAAGAGGTGCCTGTTAAGTGATGTTCATATGTTGCTGTGGTTGTTTTTCAACAGAAAAAGCTTAACCTTGAACAAGAACTTGCAGCAAAAGTATTACAAGGAAGTTTGGACTGAATTTCTACATAATTCTATACAATTACTACAGAGTGAACCAAATCGATGCAGTTTTAATCAAAGCAAAGAGAACACTGCATTTGTTTTGGTAGCCAAGTAACCACCTTAAAGAAGCAGTTAAAATGAAACTCTCATATCATTGTAGTAAGTGACTTGCAGTGTAATCCAAATCTATTGCTACACTGGTTTAGAGTGTGGCAAACATGCTGTAAAGCACATTTGTAAAGCACTCATGAACTATCAGTGCCTGTTCAAAGGGCTCCACCAATGCTGTATCCAGATGCAATACAAGATAGTGCAGGTAGGCTTGTATGAGTAGTGGGAGAATGGCAGAGAGTGGGTGTTTCTGGGTAGAGAGGGCCAAATATCTATCTATCTATCTATCTATCTATCTATCTATCTATCTATCTATAGTATTTATATACCGCTTTTCAACTAAAAAGTTCACAAAGCGGTTTACAAGAAAATGAAAAAATTAATAGCTAATTAATAGCTAATGGGTCCCTGTCCCAAAAGGGCTCACAATCTAAAGTGCAAAAAGAACACCAGCAGAAGCCACTAGAACATTACTGGGGTGTGTAGGGCCTGTTAATCTCCCCCTGCTAAATAAAAGAGGAAAGCCCACTTGAAAGAGTGTCTCTTGCCCAGTAAGCAGTAAACAGAGGCAGGTCAGACCCAGAAGGGGCTCCTCCACCACATCCTACTCCCCTTTCCAGCGCATCTAGCATTACACGTGGCTTCCTGGATTTGGGAAGCCCACAAGGCAATGCCAGGGAATAGGGTAAGGGGAGATGTTCCCTCTTATCCCAAGGAGTCCCTCAGCCTCCTGAGCTTCAGTGGATACAGCCCAGATCATGCAGCCTGACTGTGCTGGCATAGGTTTGGATTGGACTATGAGTAACATTCGCAAGGAAAGCAAATTTATTTCCTAAATTAGAAGTAGGCTTCTGTTCTTGCAGAGTTATAGTGAGAATCCAGATTTCAAAAACTCACAACTGCAAAGCCTATTTTCTTCAGCAGGGACAACATCTATGTACCATTTAAAACTTTGCAACAGAATGATTAATTGTAGCCTGATGAAATATTATGACTTAATTATATGGAAACATGCAGTTTAGAAAACAAGTCTGAACAAATAAAAAGCCTAACATAATAACTATGTAGTGCAGCACCTAAAATTACAACATTTTAATAGCCAAGTATTCAAACAAGAGGGAAGAAATCTTCCTTGTCTTCCTTGCACACATTTAGAACTACAGTATATTTGGTACAATATATTGGGGGGGGGGAGAGAGAGAGAGCATGCTCTCGGTTTCCACATAAAGGGCATAATATAGCCAAAGCCAAGTGCTTCAGAGCCTCAGTAATTTCAATGGCTAAGTTAAGGGCATGCTTAAATCTCTTCCATTTAAATCAACAAGCTTGCTTTAGCTTTATCAAACCCGATTTGTTTAAGACAGAGGATTAGCAAGTCTGCATCAGCTCTTTTTTAGGGTTCCTGAAAACTGCAGAACAGTCAACGTGGTCTTCTTATCCCATATCCTACCTTGCTGCAGTACAGACTGTTTCACTTCAGAGGTACTAACAAAGGATGGGCAAATCCAGTGTGGTTGACTCCAGATGAGTCAAGTCTTCACCTATCCACAACTCAACTCAAAAAATGAATCTTAACAGACTGGCTTTTGAGTAACCCAGAGTATTTTGTAATTCAGAAAGATTCAAAATCACAAGTCTTTCCCTGTAAAGAGCCAGCTGTGGAAAAAAACCAGTATGTGTGTGTGTGCCCATGTGCGTTGAAGTAATCTTTAAACACTCCCCTTCTGTCCCATCACATCTGTAAATAAGACAGAAGACAACGTGAGGGACTACGTCAGAGTAGAGACAAGTGGCAAGAGGGAGAAAGATCACACACAGAGGTGATGTCCACTGCGGGGGTGGAAAGTGAGGCTATGGATTATAAATGTTGGCTCTGAGTAACTTGAGCCCATGGGGTTGGATGCTTGTGTGACCACAGACAATACAGTAGAAGTGGTGGTACTTTTCAAGTTGTGGTGCTTTTTTCCTGGCTGAAACCAGTCATGACCCAATGACGTTTTCACAACACAAAGAAATTAAGCAAGCACAGACAGATTCAAGCCTGGACACGTGGGGATGAAGTGCAGAGTCAGTGGCCTCAGTCTTAAGTCAGTGCCAGAATTATTGTCACAGTGACTTGACACGGTGACTTGAGTGTCCACAACTTAACAAAAACACCTGTTTTTTTCTGACTCTGACTTGATTTTCTAAGCCTAGTACTTTCTGCCCTTCAATTTGACAAGTGTCCTTTGATGTATTGAATCCCAGCCACATTTCCTCCATTATAAAAGCAGTTTTCCTTAATATTACTAATTTATTGCCATTTATTTACTTATTTTGCCATGCAAACCACTTTGTGTACTTTCTTTACTGAAAGCAGTATAAAAAATATTCTTAACAGCAACATCTTGCAACAAAACTAACAACTATGTAACAGATTTGAAATATTCAAAAATTAACAGATGGAACTGACACAGCCGTTTGTTCTCCTACTGTCAATTTCAAGAGACCTGCAGAAGACATGTATAAATTCCTTCATACATTTCTCCTTAAGAAGCTCTCCTCCACCCCCAACCGTGAAGCTAAACACTCTCTTGGTGGAAAGTTTCATGGTTTTAAAAAAGATCTTGACAAGACCATTTTGTGACTGTCACTGAATTAACAGCATTTAATGAGTTCTACCTACTAACTATACACTTCCACACATATCCACTAATGACCAGAAAATTACGACAAAGCACCACTTCTGCGTGCAAAAATTAGCAGGGTGTTAATTTAATTTCAAGATGGGGGAAAAAGAAAAGTGCGGGAGGAGGAAGAATTAGAGCACTCCGCTTTAACCCAGAAACCTGCATAAAAGTTCCTCTACAGTCATGCATGGAAGCATAAAAACAATGAACAATATCCCTCTAAGCTCATTTTGCTCGACTGTTGTTAGGGCTGTTTCATTTAATTATTGTACAATTATTTCTCAAAAACTTGTTATTTGTTAAAAAAACAACTTCTAATTGAGGAAACTGGCAGGACCAGTCATGTATCCCAAAGCTTGTTAACAGGCTTCAGACAAATGTTAATACCATCCTGATCTTTTAATATAGATTTTTTTTCCCAAACAAGCACTTGCCTCACACTGAATATTGCAAGTAGTAAGGAGAAAGTCAAAGTGCTTACATTTGAAACATGCCTCCCAAAGCAAAACAAGTGTTTTTTAATAGTCAGTGGACAAGGCAACATGATGTGGGGAGACATCAAGAAAAGCCTTTTGTAAGCAAAGTTTGTCAGAAGAAGAATCAAAATGGAAACAAGAACCTTTCATTGCTTTCTGCAAATTGAAGTCACGTGTGGAGAAGCCGAGGGGTACTGAAATACCAACGCAGATTAGAACAGGGACCATCAATGGCTTTTCATTAGTCTCTCCCTGCCGCAGCACCTTTTTGCATGCCATTCTCAGTAAGTCTTCCCTTTGAATGCTGACCTTTTTGCCCTCAAAAGAGCAAAATATTGTGCGACGCTCCACCTTCAGCCAACTCTGAAATGCAGGCACACCCTCCAATTTCCTAATACTCGAAATTTCTCTGGTAATTACAAGGTACCAAATGAACTTACTACAGGATATTAGAGTGTAATCATTTAGCACTAGAAAACGTCAAGAAATGCAAAAATTACATTAAGCGTTTCAGTGTCAGCCAAGCTTGTTGGGAAGGGTATTAAAAGCTCCAACGCTGTCATTTTGGAAGACCTGCTATAATCTAGTCTTGTGAAATCTTAAAAAGCAGAGATGACAATAAAACATGTATTTCTCTGGAATTTATGAAACTATAAATCTGAGTTAATGCAGAAAGTTATATCAACATATGCACTTGTTTTGCTTATGACCAAAAAAGTGCAAACACACAAAACAACACAGCCTGGCTCTACAACTCTCGTAAAACCTTTTCCCACAAAAACAGCAAATGTAGATAACAAGCTATGGGACTGAGGCAAACCATATGTACCGACTGCAATGTATGAGACAAAATTATGAATCTTGAACATGATTTTTAATTATTTAATCTTTTCTTAATTTTGAAGTTCAACCCACTAAAGTAACATTGTTCCTCCCAAAAAGAAATAAAAGCTTTATTTAGGAGAATACTAATTTTAATGCTACGTCTTTAATACAATCCATTGTTCATTATCTACTTGAAACAGGCTCTACAATCCAGAGTAACTACAGGAGCACATAAGAGACATTATGTGTACCTGTTGTTACTGCACCACCTAATGAAAACCTATGGGAAATTCATATTGCAATCCAGAGCAAATTGTTCTTACACCGAAGCAAGGACTCCCCATAGTTACTCTGAATTGCGCCCAATGTCTAAAACCATCAAAGGTGGATATGGTTGGGTCCTAAGAAAAATTCTCTCTTGTATGCACACACATATTTCTTTTATAGCAGACTCAAAGGTACACTAATTCCTGGATTAGACGCAAAGATCGTTCACAGCTGCAGAAAGATTTCCCCTTTGGGGACTGACAATTACTCAGATCTTTCACTCACAGGAACATGATTGACTTGCCAATTACTGTGTAAAGACCAGCCTTTGCAGTGTTTGGAGTTACAACAGTTCTACTTTAATATCCTAATTCATGGCACATACAAATCATGCACACCTGCTTGGAAATGTAATTTCTCTCCCATCTAATTAAGACCATTTACAACAACTATCACCCCTATGGAATTAAGCAATTGCACCTTAAATGCATTTTAACTTGCAATGCTAAAAGCTTGTCTGATTTATATTAGATTGGCATTATATCTGAGTTAAATCATACTTTGGCACAAAATGGATGAGCCTCAAGACTTATACATTCCCTCCTTCCCCACCCTTATGTGGTCCAACTGCCATTACTAAACATCCAAACTGGCAATCAACAGTTTGTGCTAGACCTCCAAATATGAATACTGTATGTATCAGGTATTGCAACTGAGGTTTGCAGTTTGCAAACTGCAAGCTATTGTTTGCCTAAAAGAGGAAACAATGAAGGAACCAAAACAAGAGAACACATAAATTTATTATATTTATTATGGTCTGGTGCTACATCTGAACCAATTCCTTATGACTTTGCTGCATAAATGAGATAGAGTGGGTAGGGGGAAAATAAATACTGTACAACTGGGATTATTCAATTTGAAAAATCTATACTACCCAAAATGGTAACCACATTGAGACCTACTCAAAGTGCTAGGTTTAGAAAACTATCGTCTTGGAAAAGCAAAAGCACACAGGTTTTCATATGAAACCACCTCCCAAAAGTAATTTATGGATCTACATGTATATGTAAACCCACCAATGCAGGCCTCCATCAGTCTTGAAAGACTATGGTATCGTGCTCGGCGCTGCATACGCTGCATGCGAAGCACGAAAGCCTGGGTTGGATTGTTATGGAGGATAGGCTGTTACCCAAGCAGCAGATCCCCCCTCTCCACACCACTGAATT
Source organism: Cryptoblepharus egeriae (assembly GCA_030015325.1). Taxonomy (NCBI): domain Eukaryota; kingdom Metazoa; phylum Chordata; class Lepidosauria; order Squamata; family Scincidae; genus Cryptoblepharus; species Cryptoblepharus egeriae. The sequence goes on along the minus strand of JAREYC010000007.1, from coordinate 51,824,249 downwards.
AGTCCAATGGAAAGGCAGAGCCAATATGATTGGATCCAGCTGGCGTCACAGAGCTGGGCTAAGGACAGGAGCCCCACCCTGTTTTGTGGGGCTGACCCGGGAATCGAACCCTGGCCTTCTGGTTAACAGGCACAGCGTCTTTTACCGCTTGCGCCACCCACAGCCCACCAATGACACTTTTAGAAAAGCATTGTCTGTGGATTTAAACGAGAGTGTTCACAAATAATATACAACAATACATCTCATTCCTTCCAGGTCTAAAGAGAACATTGATAAGATGGAAGTGTTCTAAAGGACAGACTAAAATTTAATTAATGATGTGATAGAATTTCTACTCTAACAGCATTGCAATGGTTGTAGCACTGGCTGCAAACTATGCCATTTGTACAAGTACTCACAATCCCACAAGTACAGCTACTAGGAACACTGGTAAACAAAATCAATAAAGAGTTCTGCGGCACTGTAAAGACAAATTTATTTCAACATAAGCTTTTTTGGACTATGGTTGACTCTACATCATCAGATGCATGAAGTTAAATCCTCAAGGATACATGCCCATGACTACAGAAGAAAATTGTTCTTGAAAACAACAGACTGAATTAGCAAAAGGAATAAAAGAAGTTTGCTATATAAAATCTTTAAATTATGCAAGAGAAAGTACAGTGACAATTCCATTTGTGATAATGACATAATAGCACAGCAAACTCAATTAACTCTATAATGCAATAAGAAGCCTGAGTCACAACTCATACCAGAAATTCAGCAACAGACAAGGAAAGTCTACAGCATACTGTTTCACAGGAGTATTTTTTTAAGCCAGCAGAAACACAAAAGTGTGTATCTTTCAAAATGGCAACAGACCATCTACTTTGATGGGACACATCAGAAATAGCATGTACGGTAAGAGTTGCTATGCATCCAGACACTTACATGTTCCTCTCTATAATACTTTGATTCTGGGGACACTGGAACAGGAAGCAAGAAAGTTATGCTTCATCGGCTGCCTGAAATATTTGCAAGAAATATCATCAAGCCCAGTTAAAACATTTGGATCTTGCCAACATAGTGACTCCACAGAATTTCTACACATCTGAAATACTGTATGTAATATTTACTTTAATTTAAGAATATTAATATGTTAATTCTCACAAAAAATAAGTTCACAAAGCAACTTACTTTCCTATCTCACATTAATAATAATAAAGCAGGCCCCCGTCAGTCTTGAAAGACTATGGTATCACTGCATGCAAAGCACGAAAGCCTGGGTTAGACTGTTATGGAGGATAGACTGTTACCCAAGCAGCAAATCCCCCCTCTCCATGCCACTGAATTAGTCCAATGGAAAGGCAGAGCCAATACGATTGGATCCAGCTGGTGTTGCAGAGCTGGGCTAAGGACAGGAGCTCACTCTGTCTTGTGGGGCCGACCTGGGTCTCGAACCCTGGCCTGCTGGTTAACAGGCACAGTGTCTTAACCACTTGCACCACCCACAGCCTTATACTAATAATATAATACTAAAAATACTAATAATATACAACCTGAATCTAGGTATATTGACTTGGAAGCATGTCCAGCCAATTTCAGTGGTTGCAACTTATCAATTTCATGAACCACATCAATAGTTTAAATATCAATGAGCTTCAAGAAGGAGAAATACGTCAAAAACCTGTTTATCAGTGCTCTTCACAGCTGAAATATTTACAAATAACCATCCATGGACTCACAAGTACCAAAATTTGTGCAGAGGAGCAAGGCATCAAACCAACTGGCGATACTCCCAACAAATTTTGGTGCCCAAGGCTCAAACTCTAAATGACACCCCTAATGGGTTTGTTTTTTAAGATAGACTAAATAACTGACAGCATGCAGTTCTTCAGGACAATCCTCCCAATAATTCAAAGTCAGAGGGGCAGGGAGGGCTGCCTACAATAAATCAGTAAAACTGCACGCTACTTGAACTGTTGACCCCACATCCCAAAGAGAAAGACTGTGACCTGCAAATTATGAATAATTCAACATAATTGCTCTGGATGATTAGCCAAATATAAAATACAACATGCTGTTCAACAGCTCAGGCATAAAAAATTGAATGAAAGTTCCATGTAACAAAAAAAAAACATGGAAGTTACATCTCATGTCATTTCCTGAATAATTTGATGACACAATACAAAACGTTAGCCTTTGACTGGGCATTCACAATCTCAATCATGCAGCAGTGTGTGTGTGTTTGTGGGGGAGTTTGTGTGTGTGTGAGCATTCATAGTCATGCACAGTATGGGGTGTGTGTGTATGTGTGTCCCACTTCAAGATTTTGGGAAAGGGGGAGTCAGGATTTTCCAGCCTCTTATTTCACTTCATTAACAGATGCAAAAGGAAAACAGTTTATGCAAAGCAGACAACACCACACACCAAAAAAATTACATATGATCCTTAAGTACAGTAACAAGTCCCACTGTTCCTCTCTGCCACTTCTGGGAAGCCACTATATGGTCCAAGAAACAGTGAATCACAGATCTCACCACAAACATCCCTGACATTATAAACACAGACCATTAGAAGGAGTGACCAGAGCTGTCCCATTAAAAACAAAACAAAAAAGTACCAATTGTACAAAATTCTGGAATACAGCAAGTGAAGTTAACAGGAAAAAACCACCAAAGAAAACTTAGCAATGTTACACATAGCTGAGTTTCCATAAAACTCAATAAGGCTGACTTCAAAGTAAAGTTGCATTGCTAGATTCCACCAGAACATGTTAGAAGTCCAGAGAAAAAAGAATATTACTCCAATGAGAAAATAAGAGGCTAGAGATAAAATTTCAGGTTATTTTCTCCATATACAGGGTGTCTCAAAAATGTACTCACACTTCGAATGACGAGAAATACATTATTTATGAACATAGAGTGAAATGGAATAGCTTCAAATACAGAAGACAAATGTAATTGAAGAATCATGTTCGCAAATGTTCAGATTGATGACCGTTATTGTCCAGACAATGCTGATAACGCACACCAAGGGATTCACAAACGTCACAAAACAAATAGCAACAGTTAAAGTGTGAGTACATTTTTTTGAGACACCCTGTATATCTACTTGTCTGGTATAACCAGGAAAGAGCACACGGCATCCAACCTGCACTTTTTTGAAGCATCACATCCTCACAGATAATCTCAGACACAGACTGGAGTTAGGTAGCTGGCGGCACCACTCTTTAAGAGCACAATGAGGGCAGAAAATTTCAAAAGCAGCAATTCACAATCACTCTTAATTCTTCTGATGTTGTTAGATAGGATCACAGAGAGATGGTGGAAAGAGATACTCAGCATCCAAGTGCTCTTCAGGCAAATCCCCTCCATTACCACCACCACTCCCAAAAACTTTTCTCACTTTTGATGTGTCACTCATTCCCAACAAGTGCATTACCAGGGTCACAGTTGGAGACAGGCTTACATTTTTACCTGTTGAACTGGTCTCCAACCTTTATATATTGGGGAGGGAGCAGAAAGGGTATTCTATTCCCAAGGCCAACAAGTGTACACTTCTTAGGTGTAACTTTAGAAGTCACACATGCTCCAGGAATCAAACAATGCTTTCTTTAAAAAAATCACAGGATGTAACACATAAAAACACCCTATGGATTTAATAGGACACATACATGTCCTGCACGTGTTCTGTTGCATGACAGCAAGTGCTCTACTCATACTGATCAAGTCAGCCAGGTATTGTTACTAGGGAGAAGGCACTGAAGGGAGCAGTAAACTGGGTGATCAGAAGTCATTACTGCAAAAGAGGATCAGGCACTTCAAAATCCACAAAAAATGCAGAATACAACAAAATAAAAGTACATAAAAATTAAAAATAAAATTATATACTATAAACATTCATATATAGCAAATAGATTTCAACTGCTTAATATCAAATGCATTTAAAAGTAAATGCTTAATATAATCCTTACTTATATTTAAAATTATATTACGTGTAATTATTTATTAGAAGAAGGCTGTATGCTACCTGCTCACAGGGAAAAGGGAGGTATTAAGGCTACTCACTTTCCTGGGAGTAAATCCCACTGACTACAGTGAGACTTACTTTCGAGAAGGGATGAAAAGAGTATATATAGACTTGGGCTCTCACATGCTGCAAGCCTGCAACTCTATTTACTATTCCCTGGGAGTAAATCCTATTAAACTCAGTGAGACTGACTTCTGAGTAGACAGCATAGGATTGGACTGTGAAGTTATTTACCAGGACATGAGGCTAATAAAGGGGGGCATGTCCTGGGAAAAGAGGACACTCCCCTTGGTGGTGGGATGGAGATGGGTGGGGAGGGAGCAAAGTGTGTGCATTGAACTTGGAAGGCAGATGCTCTTCCTATTCCTGACCTGCAAGAACATTGAGCCCAACCCTATTTATGCCTACTCAGAAGTAAGTCCCATTGCAGTCAATGGGGCATATTACCAGAAAAGCATGGCTAGGATTGCAGCTACAGAGCATGTCTCTGTGCATGTCTACTCAGAAGTATATCCCTTCGTAGTCAATGGGCTTACTCCCAGGTAAGTGTGGATAGATTTGTGAGTTCAGGCTTGCAATTCTATTCCTATCTACTCAGAAGTCCCATTAGAGTGAATGGAGCTTACTCCCAGGTAAGTGCGGCTAGGATTGCAACCACAGAGACAAATTCTCTATGTGTGTCTACTCAGAAGTCAGTCCCATGGGAGTGAATGGAGCTTACTCCCAGGAAAGCGTGGCTAGGAAGGGGTCGACTCAGAAGTAAGTCTCATGAGAGTGAATGGAGCTTACTCCCAGGAAAGCGTGACTAGGAAGGGGTCTACTCAGAAGTAAGTCCCATGAGAGTGAATGGAGCTTACTCCCAGGAAAGCGTGGCTAGGAAGGGGTCTACTCAGAAGTAAGTCTCATGAGAGTGAATGGAGCTTACTCCCAGGAAAGCGTGGCTAGGAAGGGGTCGACTCAGAAGTAAGTAAGTCCCATGAGAGTGAATGGAGCTTACTCCCAGGAAAGCGTGGCTAGGAAGGGGTCTACTCAGAAGTAAGTACGTCCCATGAGAGTGAATGGAGCTTCCTCCCATCAGGGAGGCGTGTGTGTGGCGGGTCTCCTCGGGAGTAGGGGAGGGGGCCTGAGTCTGTCACTCACCGAGGCAGAGTATGCGGAATCCCGGGGGCGGCCGGAGTGCCCTGCGGACCCAGCCCTGCCTGAGGGCCTCCAGGTGCTGCTGCCCGCCCCGTATGAGGAGCACCTGCCGGTCGAGCCAGCCCAGGAAGAAGGTCTCCCTCAGCGCCGCCGTCACGCGCCCGTCCCAGAAGTGCTGCATGTTCTCCTGCTTGAAGTCCGCGAACACCTCGTACCCCGTCTGGCCCCGGCCCGGCCCCGGCCCCGCACCCTCCCCCGACGGGCTCAGCACCACGGCCAGCGAGTGCGGCGCCAGCTCCAGCTCCAGCTCCCTCCGCCGAGGCATCGCTGCTCCCTCAGCACCAGCACAGCACCCTCAGCCTCCGCGCCTCACACTCTGCCGCACGCACGCCCCACCGCCTCACACAGCACAGCACTGCACAGGCGCCTCCCACACAACACACACACACAGGGGGGCAGTCCTCAGGGAACACACAGGCGCCTCGCTCGCAGGAGGGACTCACAGCACTCGCACACAGGGAGTGGGGCAAACTGCACACACACACTACACACACTCAGTGCACACCACAACATATAGACTCTGCTGCGTGTATAGTTTGCTCTGTGTCTGCAGCTTCCTGTGTGTGCCTTTGTGCCTCTGCAGTCGGACTGTGTGTAGTGTGTGTGCAGTTTGCCCCACTCCCTCTGTGTAACTGCTGTGTCTGTGTAGTTTCCTCTGCATCTGGTGCCTGCATCCTTCCTGAGAGGTACCTGTGGGGTGTGTGTGTTGTGTGTGTGTATGGAGGCACACAAATCTCCATTCTATCATAAGTTATACTATATATAACTATACACCTACATACAGTGATGTCTCACTTAACAAGTGCCTTACTTAACAAGTGTTTCATATAACAAGCAAAAATTTCCAAGAGATCTTGCTTCACATAACAAGTTCCGCTTCACTGAACAAGCAAGCGTGCTATGGGCACACATGCTATACAGCCCTGATGCTCCACATGGAGGCTCTTTAAAAGGGCTGCTGGCCAGTGCTGCTGCCTCTAACTACCCCCAAGTGTTCCCACCGACCACCTTGAACCTCCAGCAGCAGCCCAGGTGAGCCTCCCAGGAAAGTGCAGTCTCCTAACTATGTCTACTCAGAAGTAAGCCCTATTGTGTTCAATGGGGCTTACTCCCAAGAAAGTGTCTTTAGGACTGCAGCCTAAGTAGACTTCATAGGATCATACACATTGAATGCATGTTTTGAATTCAATTCCAGTGTTTTGTCATCATTTTTACTTCCAGATAATATTTTTATATGACTATTTTGGGGGTTGTGGAACCAATCATCTTGAGTTTCCATTATTTCCTATGGAAAAATCTGCTTCACTTAAAGAGCGTTTCACTTAAAGAGCATGCCTCCTGAACAAATTAAGCTCTTTATGTGAGGCACCACTGTACATATATACACACAGTGATGCCTTCACATAATAAACACCTCACGTAAAGTATGTTCCACGTAACAAACAAAAATTTCTCTAGGATTCTGCTTCACGTAACAAACTGTGCTTCACGTAACAAACACACTTGTTGGCAGTTGGGGCAGATGCTCTGGCCAGCAGCCCTTTTAAAAAGCATCAGGGCTGCCTAGTGCGCCAGCCCATAGCAAAATCAACACTTCCGCGCAGAGAGAAAGAAGAGCAGTGGAGAAGAGGGAAGCAGCTCAGGGCTAGCCAGAAGAGAGCAGGGGAGAGAGAGGCTCAGGATGAAGAGAAGGAGAAAGTGGGGAGACACTTGGAAAATGTCTTGGATTGCAGCCTCCTAACCATGTCTACTCAGAAGTAAGCCCCATTGTGTTCAATGTATCTTACTCCCAGGAAAGTGTCTTTAGGATTGCAGCCACAGAGAGAGAACAAACTGTACACACACTCACACACACAGCAAACTGAACACACGAAACAGTGGAGCTACATTTCTGAATAGGTTTTTGCAGGATCACAGTGACGAAGCCAGGGAGTGCGGGAGGTAGCATCTGCAATGGGCAGCAAGCTTTAGGGAACAACAACCTGAGCATGACACTAGTGGTCAAAATTGTGGAATACTTGGGATTTTCACAAAATGCTATCATGTTATATACCATTTGAAGCAGAATGCAATGAAACCAACATGTCTCCATTCTATCAAAGTTATACCTAAACAGCCAGAAAATAAAAATACAACTTCAATATGTAACAAAAACTGGATTTTCTTAACTCAAAACATACCAGTGAGACTTGGGTGCAATCCTAACCAAATTAGGCCAGCACAACTCACCTGTCTCCCCGTTCCTTTGGTGATGTGGGGAGGCTGGTGCATGTCTGTGCACCAGCTTAACTCTCTCTCCACCAAGGAGTGGTGCAGAAGTGTCCAAGAGCACTTTTGCAGCATGCCCAGGCCATCTCAGGACTTGTGGTAGGATTTATGCCAACCAAATGGGAATTAGGATTGCACTCAGACCCTCTCCCACTATGCATTTAGCTGCCTTGTGTGAAAAGCAAAGTCAAGAAAATCTCTTACAACACCCTTAAGATTATATGAGGCTTCTTCACAGTATGATAACATTTATTCCCCATCCTGGGGACTATGTTGTGATTGTATCAATGCTGGAAAATTGGGTAGGATTGGGACCTAAATGGAAAGAGCTGGGTGCTTTCTATCAAGCTGCTACCTGAAGCATCTGCCTCAGTTGGCCTCATGGATGGGCCAGCATTGAGGTCCCATGTTAATAACAGCACTATGCAGTTCAAATAACAGCTTCCTTGCTTTCCTAATATATGCTTTTGAAAACTGGTTTGGATAACCGTTTCTGTTATACAACGTGGAGCAAACAGTGTCAAGGCATTAAGGCCTCTTGTTGCTTGTTGAAACTGGCCTAAATGCATTTAAGTATGTGTTTGGAAAGGAAAATGTTAAGAACAAGGTAAATTAAAAGATAATTGTGGATAATTTGTCTAAGCTTTCTGGCTGGGGATAGGACTTCTCACGTATTCAGACAAATATGCCACGCTTTTAGGACCTGCCGTTTAAGTGTAAATCTTTAGCTGACAGAGGCATTGAACACAATGGGGCTTACTTTTGAGTAGACATGTTAGGATTGTGCTCATATTGTATTATGTACCGACAAATGGTCTATGAAGGGAGCTCAGCAAGCAGAGCTATATAAAAACCTCTGTTGGATCAGGCCAAAGACCCATCTAGTCCAGCTTCAGGGTAACCAAGAAAAAGGGCAAGGCTCCCCAAAATGTTGGACAGCCAAGAAAAATATAGGATTTTACAAAATAAAAGTTAAAACACTCAAATATATTGCTTTCACGTGGTTAATTTAAACACTTAATTTAAATTATTGTTAAATTTAAAACTATTACATTTTATTTAAAACATACAATTTGTTATTTACAAGATGGACTTTTCCTTCAGAAATTTTTCCAGTCCCTAGGCTATTTTTCCAGTCATCTAGGCTAGATGCCATCACCACATCCTGTGGTAAGAAGTTCCACAGATTAGTTACAGGCTTTGTTTATAGGTTCTTTTTTCTGGTTAATTTTTGAGTCCGGTGATTCTAAACTACCTTGATCGTACCTGAGAACTACTCAGTATATTACTCATAAGTCTCATTTTCTCTCAACTTCTACCCACCACCCCCATGGAGAAGGAAAAAAGTGGATAGCACACATTAAGCTGTTTACTGTTTAAATGGAGGAAGCGCTTTTTGAGGAAAATCCTCTTGTGCTTTCACAATACTGGATATTCAGTTTTTTTAATGGATTATTACCTTTTAGGCAGATTAGGATTAGGTTTCATATTTGTATGATTAACATGGATAATTAGCTGGCAACACCAAGTGAAGCTATTCCAATATGATTTTTTTTACACATTGGGTGGCTCCCAAGATCTGAAAAAACATTTAGGATTACAATGTTAGCCAAAAGTTTTAAATTCACCTCCCACTTCACGTATGTTACTAATCTTTTCTACTTAAAACTGCCCTGTTCATTTTTTAATTCTTTCTAAATTGCAAAAAAAGATGGTACAAAAGTAGGTGAAAGCATAAATTAATATGTAGGTTTAGTTTTAAAGATTCCTAGCCCTGTAGTCTATGAGGATTGTGGCAGTGTAGCACTTTGTGAAGGTATTAGAGCCGAATCCTATGCATATCAACTGAGAAGTCCCATTATAGACAATGAGGCTTACTCCAAGGTAAGATTGGATAGGATTGTGCTCTGAGAGCACAATCAATTTTCTGCCCCAAGGAAATTATAATCAATAAAAATTATAATCAAGAAAAAATAATCAATTTTCTGCCCCAAAGAAATTGCATTACTTTGGGCAATGCAATCCTGATATAAGGGAACAAACATTCCCTAACCTTGAGGTCTTGTTGCAGGATGCAACCTGATCTATTGGTATAGTTATGTCAGAGCTGGAAAGGTGATTAGGATTTGGGCCTAACCAGTGGTGGGCTCTAGCAGGTTCGCACCTACTCTATAGAACCGGTTCTTAACAAGAGATAGGACATATAAAGTTTAAAAATAGCCATTTAAAAGTGGCTGCCAGATGGGCAGAGAACCGGTTCTTAAATTTTTTGAAGCCCATCACTGGGCCTAACCCTACAATCCAGAGTAACTACGGGAGCACATAAGAGACATTACGTGTACCCATAGTTACTGCACCACCTAGTGAAAACCTATGGGAAATTCATATTGCAATCCAGAGCAAATTGTTCTTACACCGAAGCAAGGACTTCCCGTAGTTACTCTGGATTGTACCCTTAGTGTGGCAATGACCATCAGGATTTAAAATGTGTGGTTAGGTGCGGAACCCCAGAACCTCATTACGCAATGTACCTTTCATAAGTTCCACTAACTTGTACTATCATGAGAGATACTTGGGTGGGCAAATATTTTGGCAGGACGGTCACCTCATCTTTTTAACACTGTTGCTGGGGAAAAAAAGAGTTAATTTACATAAATGAATATATTATAGATAAATCTTATATGAATGAATGAATTTTACTGAGGTTACTTATAGAACACATGAGAAATACCGGTATACCCTAATTACATGCAATTTATTTATGTGCAATTTTGTCTCAAAGTGATGAGGCACTTCTGAGTTGCCTCTGAGCTGAAACATTGAGCACAATCCTAACCATGTCTACTCAGAAGTAAGCCCCATTGTGTTCAATGGGTGTTACTCCCAGGAAAGTGTCTTTAAGATTGCAGCCTAAGCATTTTAAGCCACTTGAAAGGGAATTTGATTAATCTTAATTCATAACTTGCTTTGTCACCATGGTAAACAATTGCTTTTGTATAATGCAAAAATAAGTGATCACAGAGGTTCCTGGAACCAAATATCATGAATGGGGAGGTTCAACATGTAAAACCACAAGAGAACTATGAACTGTTGCCACGTGTCTCTTAGAGAGTAAAAACATACAGACCAAGCCAGACACACATGGAGACATAAGTTATTTAGAGGCAATTGGAAGGGGTGGGTTAAAATAATGCCCACAGAAAAGCAGAAAACACATTGAGACATTAATTGATGCACTTGGGACAATTATGGTTGTCATGTGCCAGGCAGTGCAACAATCTCCAAGGAGCCAAATGTTCACTGGATACTGGAGATCCCTCTGGATTCAACTGGGGATCCCTGAAGGCCGCAAGTGGCCTATCAGAAAGTACATGATGCTTTACAATAGGAGAAAAGCAGGAGGTACAATAGAAGTTTCTGCTCCAAAGAGGTTACAGACAAAAATAGGCACAAGGGAGACAACAGAGTGAGTTGTGTCAGGTTAATTGTGCATTGCAGTTACTCCTTAATTTTTTTATCTTTATTGTTAAGGACTAGTCATTCCTTCTGGCTGCAGCTGGTGGAAAATATGTGGTTTTCTAAATGGTAACTTGTTTAAGATTAACACTGATGTCTAAGGTGAGCAAGTATTCCAATTTAGTTCGATGACTTTGCTGAGAGTAATAGAAAGGAGAGTTGAGTTTAGTTCTACACATGCCCCTGCTGTTCAATTCTCACCCCCATGAACCAAGCCATTCGTTTCATTGCTGTGCAAGTTACAACAGTGAGGCATAACAGTAAGAAAATTCTCTGATACACATTTTAAAGCAGTGCTGTAGTAGCTCTGTAGTAGAAGTTAAGATGCTGTGCCTGTCAACCAGAAGGCCAGGGTTCGAGACCCAGGTGGTACAAGACAGAGTGAGCTCTCATCACTTGCTCAGCTCCTGCTGACCTAGCAGTGCAAAAGCATGGAAATGCAAATAAGAGCACAATACTAACCATGTCTACTCAAAAGTAACCGCCATTGTGTTCAGTGGTTCTTACTCCCAAGAAAGTGTATTTAGGATTGCAGCCTAAATCAATAGGTGCCACTTTGGTGGGAAGTAACAGTATTCTGTGAGCATACAGTCACATCATGCTGGCCACATGACCACAGAAGTGACTTTGGATAATGTTCCCAAATACTGGGAAATCCAGAATTTGTGTGAGTTTAAATAACATGACATGAGATTTAAAGAACAGTAAAGGAATCAGCATTGCTGGCTCTTTGACTTAGTAACCGGGATGAACACCACTCAAATGGGGATGTTGCTACCCTACAGTTGGTCACTACTAGCAATACAACCTGCAGGGAACACCTTTACTGTACCTTTTTATATGAAAGTGATGTTACTTTTCTCCTCAGTGATTGCAGATCCTTAGAAAACAAAAAAAGAGCAAAAGCCTAGACTTCCATCTAGTACGGACAAATCCACCAGTGATTTGTGGTTAGCGTTAAGTGGGATGTGTTACTTTAATTTCTATTTGGTGTGCATAAGCATTTGGGATTTTGATCTTCATTGTTTTCTTTAGCATAAATTTAAAGATTACTTTTTACAACATTCACAGCACATTTTGCAATCTTGGTCTTATTTCATAAAGCTAACTGGTTCCCAATACATCTATTCATAGTTGCTTAGATAAGGACTTGCCTTTACACAGTGTCAAGTGTTGGTTCATCCAACTCAGTACTGACCATAAGCAGAAGCAGTTCTCAGAGGTTGCAGATGGATTTTCCGTCCTGGTTCTTCCCTGCTTAGCTATCTTCAGCAGCCCTGCACTCAACCACCAGAGCACACCTGCTGCAGGGCTAATAGCAGCATCTCCGATACACCGAGGAGGCTTTGTTTTTTGTTAGACAAAATCCTAGGATGTAAGATGTGACACAATGAAGGATTAGATTATAAACACTAGCTCTCTGATCTATCTGGAATAATAGGCCCTTGCTATGGAGTTCAGTTATTGGATATTATGGTTCTTTTATACAAACCCTCACTGCATTGCAGCAAGGCCACTAGGATTACATATCACCAAAAAGAAATTATAAATTTGTAAAACATTAAAAAAACTAGAATTATAAAAGCATATAAAGATTATTCCTTTCTCTGCTTCCCACAAAAAGTATTGGTAAGGAAAAAAATCAGGATTGAATTCAGAGTGTGGCACTAGGTACTAAAAACAGCACAGAACAGAACCACCTAAGAAATTAGGAATAAGGTATAAAGTATATAAAACAAAGACATTGGGTGTTTAGCGAATACAATTTGTTTCAAATAAAAATACACTAATAAAAAATACACAAAAGGTTTGAAAAAACAATTATCAATATAAATAAAATAGTTTTAAATTTAAATAATGTTGTGTTTATGTTTTATAGTGGAATGTAAGAAAAGTCAAAGCAAAATCCACACACTGTGAACTATATTTTTTTTGCAGGTCTCTGCTTGAATATCCTTTTAGCAGAAGACAGACAGCTCTACTGTACTTGTGCCCTGCGAGTCTGGACATAGCTATGCCATTCTGCCATCTCAATGACAAGATCAGTAATTATAATCTTGACATGCAATGGAAACAATCATTCTAACTACTAACTACTAACCCAAATATCTATTTTAGTGTTTTATTGTTTTTAAGTACCGTGGTACCTTGAGTAAAGAGCAACTTGAATAAGGAGTGTTTTGTGTAAAAAGCAAAATTTTCTTGACTTGCATAAAGAGCACTGTCTTGAGTAAAGAGCACTTCTGAGGAAATTTGGAATAGGCTTCCATAGCAAGGGAACCCACGGGGGCGGGGGGGCGTGAGGGGACTAACTTGAGCTTCAGTGGGGCCATGGGCAGAGTTTGGAATAGGCTTCCATGTTCAGGGAACTCTTAGGGAGTCCCAGGGGGAGCAGCCTCAGGCAGGTTTGTATGTGGGATCTGTGTGTGGCAGTGTGGAAGGTGTGCCTTATCAATGATCTAGTGCTGCTCCCTATCAGCAGCTTGGGAATGTTAAAGTTGCACAAAAAGACAAAGATTCCATTGAGCCAATGGATAGCAGTGACTCCATTAGTGATTGTGAAAGTCATCCCCCTCTGTTAACCTTCACACCAACCATGAAGGTTTTCACAGGTACAGTACAGTTCATTACTGTACAGTATTTTTATTGCAGTGTTGTGTGTTACTGAATATTACAGTATTTTGTAATCATTTTTATAAACAGTTAATATGTTTATATGAATATTTTTGGGGTTGTGGAACCAATCGTCTGACTTTCCATTATTTCCTATGGGAAAATCTGCTTCACGTAAAGAGCGTTTTACATAACAAGCATGCCTCTGGAACGAATTAAACTTGTTACATGAGATGCCACTGTATTACAGCAGTTGCCATTATTCCTCTTTGAAATCTCAGCCTTTTTCCATTACATTTTGATTAATGAATATCTTGTTTTCATTTTTTTTACATGCATATGAGTAGCAACAATATATACAGGACAGTGCTGCAAGGAACTAACAATCTCAAAATTTTACAGAAGAGAGGCAAGAGGCTGGGGAGGAAAGAGGAGGAACACTCTGGGCAGTCCTCTCTTATGCTCAGTTTCCAGCAGGCTGCATGAGAGAGACTCTGGGCAGACAACTATCCAAAGTACCCCAAAACCTGAACGAGATAAAAGATATGTGCAGCCTGGCAGAATGGTAAGGTCAGCTCAAGGGGCAGTTAGTCCAAACCACAGATCTGACCCCAGGCTGGGTTATGAAAGATCCAGCTCTTCGGTTACTTTAAAATGAAGAACACATTAGGAAAAGAAATTTTACCCATTTCTTGAAACATAAAAAAGTGTTTTAAAACCTAATCGTGCAGTTTTGGGAGATTTGTTACTTTTTATTGATTAGAAAAATAATTTACAGTATAAAATAAAATGCTTGAAAACTCTTCAGAACATAGAACGAAACAGTACTTAAATTTATCAGCAAATAGATCCAACTTATTTTTCACAACACTCCGCATTCTAAGTTTTCCTAATTCTACAACCTATTTGAGCACTATGAAGTGTGTTGTTTGTTTTAATTAGTTTCTTTTATGTGACAATTCCCATGTATGTCACCTTTAGATGTGCCTAGGCAACAGGACTAGTCTTCCAACTGAACACATCTGCCTTGAAGAGAACATATGTAACCTTGCCATAAACAAAATGTTTTGCCAAATTAAGTTACCAGTATATTTGACCTACCCAGCCAAAATGTAAGTATTGTATAATCAGATCTGTAATGGTTCAGAGACCACAAAGACAGAATACGTTGCTGGAGCAATCTTTTTTTCCAGAATTCTAAGCCACTGGGCCACTCCTCCCCATTGCCAGCCCTTTCCTAGCACCATGAATACTAACTTTGCCCCCATGTGAAAGAAGCTTGGATTTCACAAATAGAAACATTAACCCAGGAGATAGTTTTTCTATGGCCACTGTGAAAGGCACCGTCCATGCTTTCCACGAGGTAGTAGCAGCTGGAATTGGAGAAGATATTATTCTGCCATTGTGGCTTCTTTACACAAGGCA
Organism: Cryptoblepharus egeriae; assembly: GCA_030015325.1. Taxonomy (NCBI): domain Eukaryota; kingdom Metazoa; phylum Chordata; class Lepidosauria; order Squamata; family Scincidae; genus Cryptoblepharus; species Cryptoblepharus egeriae. Next base: position 51,809,219 of record JAREYC010000007.1, on the reverse strand, counting down.
GTTAGTGAATATTCCTTTCTTATGTTATAAGATTGTTTGCACACTCAGGAAGTGCTATAAAAATGCAAATTATTCTTTTTCTTTGGTTTGTACCAGCATTGCCCAAGCAAATGGGTAAAGAAACTCAGTTCCCTGTCTTTTGACATTGATGTATGGCCACTTTCTTGTTTTTAAACATTTGGCGAGTGCTCATGCCAATTCCCTGCGCTGTCATTTACCAGACTAAAAAGTCAGTTATAAATATGAATTGATATATAATTTTAATATGTTATTTTGATTTAACAACATGGAGAGCAGTGTAGGCCAAAACCGTCACAGTGGCACCACATGCTTGACAAGCTTCTCTGGCTATGCTACGTATCAATTATGCTATAAAAAGATTACTTACTGTCCAATATTAAATCCTATGTCACATTCATCTCTTGCCAAGTAAGTAGGGAGTTAGGTGGACAGGCAAGGTTCAAGAGGAAGGCAAAAGCACTGCAAAGTACAGGTAGGACAAGTTAAGAAAAAACTGAAAGAGTAAGGCTGCAATCTTAAGCTCCAGTTAGGCCAGCACAAGTCCTGGAACAAATCTTATGCTGGCCTGTGGGTATCAAACTGTGCCACTTCTTGTGGGGGAAGGGTTAGGCCAGTGAACAAACATGTGCTGGTCTCCCCACACCACGAAGGAAATGGGGAGATGCGTTATGCAAGCCTAAATAGGTTAGGATTGCACTATAAGTTGAGGATATGAACTCCATGCATCTCAGTTTCCCAATCTCTCATGAATCACAAAAAATGATGGATTTTCATATTTTCACAGAACTGACAACAGATTTTCATTGCATACGAATTGGAAACCCAAGTAAACAGAAAACTGCCCAAGAACCACAAGTGTCCAAGATGCAAGCACCTCCAACATCTGCATGCCTTGGTCACATCAAGCACTGGGAAATGTGGTAACCTGTGTGGTACACAGTGTGGCAACCTGTGCCTTTTATAAACAGATTTTGATCAATAGCAACATGCAAGCCTAAAACCTGTAAGGTTTCTACTGCATGAGATGTGGTAGGCTTGAATTATGCAACACTGACGTTTGTGGCTAAGTAGCCACTTATGTTATTAATTATGCCTCACAACAGCAGGTTCTGATATAAATTTTTTGTGTCTACAATCTATAGCTTACAATCCTCAGTCCATATACTCATTGATACTTGCAGAAGTGGCACAGCAAACTAAAGGCAAACTGAACCACAAACGTGTCAAACACCTACATGTTTTTAAGGGATCCAGAATCCTTCTGGATTTGCTTTTCCCCCTTTCCAATTTCAGTAACAGTTCTGGCTGCTCCCTGGTGTGGTTGCTGCTGTCAGTTTTTCCTACATAAGTACTTTAAAAACTTACAAGATGAAAATACCATGCAATCCAAAAGCAAAATAGCTTAAATTAATTTATTAGTTAAACAATGAAAAAATCTCACAAAACAGCATTTATTTACATGATTTATCAAGGATATTCTAAGTATCAGCTCACACAAACACTGTCAGGATGAATTTCTCTTTAAGTAACTGAGAGATGTTCTGCATGGACCCTCAAGAATTCTTGACCCAATCAAGCCACGTTCCTTTAAAAATGGATGGTACTGCTGTACTGTAGAGATCTTATCCATAAAATGATTTTTGTTTTATTATTAGCAACACCTGGTTGCAGTAGGAAGGCTTTTTTCCTTAGCCGATCAATAGTGACAGCCTGTTTGGAACTGCTATACACTATAAATATACAATTTTATACATGTATGGATTAAACAAAACATCCTTTTGTCCCCAAAGGCCATCCAAGGCAATGCTGTTATGGCATAGTTTGCAATAGTGCTCAGCGCAAAAAGCCATACATTTTAGTAAAAGTGGGACACACCTTCCCTTACTATTTAGAATTCCTCTTCTCTTGTTATGAAAGCATCATCACTGACACTACAACAGGAAAGAACCAGTGGCACAGACAAGCCTGGATTTGCTTGGGGTTGTGCAGTGATAGTTCAAGTTCCCCTTTGCAGCTCCCCCAGACTTGTGAGATTCCTTCTTCCAAAATATCCATTTGCTGGTTTTCATTGCCTCTTAGATAACAGAAAGCCCCCACAAAGAGCTTCACAAAAAACTGAAACATCAGTACTAGAGGTCAACAATTCCTTTAGTATCACCATGTATTATAATAAGAGAAACACTTGTTCATTGAACACTGGGAACCATGTCTAGGGTACCCAAGGCTGCAGGACAATCAGAACTGAATGACTGCAGCCTGGTCTTACCTGGCATAAAGTGACACAAAAATTAGTTCTATAAAGCAACAGAAGTGAAAAATGCTATATAACATATGAGGAAACAACCGCTAAATCCATTACAGCAATAGAAGCCGCAGATATTGCCCCTTAAGACGCCGTTCATGAAGAAAGAATGAAAGTGTTGTAGTTCTTTTTAATCAAGTTAACAGGACTTGCCCACTTATGAGACACTGCCACCTTGCGTGACAAGTTAGGGTGGCAAACTGATAGTTGGGCCCTCTATCCAATGCTCACCAACCACCTCCACTGCCTGTGTCCAGCCAGCCTTTCACCTTGCTAGCCAAGCTGTCTCCATGATCCAGTTTCCCCTTCCTCTCCTTTCCTTTGCATAAAGGAAAGGAAGCAAAAAAAGAAGAGCCTCCTTATTGACTCTATTTCCTAAACTATAAGGACAGTATGGTGAGAGGCAGGAAGGTGTGTGCGCAGGATGCATTCACAAAAAAAGGAGGGAGCAGAAACTTCCACACCATTTCACGTGCCAGTTCAGTTTGAGTTATATCTGTGAAAATTTCATCCACACTGTCAAAATATTACATATACATAATAAATAACACTTTCGTTTAACTTTCTGGCAAGTTAAAAAAAATACTCGTGTTAAATATAAGCAGTGACTTTTTCCATGCATATTTATTTGTTAGAATAAAGTCCTCACAGAGAATCCATTTGTTATCTGGAAACTGTTACCAATCAAAAAATAATTTTTCATTTCTAAATTGAAGAAAGCTGGGGGGAAGCAAAGTTTGATGTAGTCTATGCAAAATTCCAATTCCTTCAAATGCAGGAATCCTCAGTTAAGCAGCAGCGATAGAAGCATCATCCACTTGCCGGCCCTGTGGCTTGAAAGGGGAAAGAAACCAAACACTGTTAGTATAACTATTTAATCTACAATCATATACAGTGCTACAAAACACAACGTGCATAGTTATTCATTATTTAAGTTTCAAGTTCAATGGATTATGATTCCTGATTCATAGAGGCATAATACAACTTAGAGTTATATTAACCCTATGATAATGAAAACCTTTGGTAATCCTGACCACACTGATACTGAAAATACAGCACTATCTTTTGTTTGACTAGCCTACAAAGAACATGGACAAAAAGTAAAAAAAAATGATGAATGTAAAAAAATTGATGAATGCCTTGTTCCTTGAGAATTGATTTTGCCTGCTGAAAAAAACATACCTACACTGTGTACAACATATGCTAATCCTAAACAAACAGAAATTAAAGAAAAACCTAAGAACGTTGTCAAATGTTGTGGAAGGTTAGATGAAATCAAAGTATGTGGATGAAATTTGAAATGTTCAATTTATAATTAAACTTAGCTGAAACAGCAAAGCAATGAAAAGTCAAGTTGATGAAAGTCAAGGTATTGCTATAAATTCCTTTCAGTTCAATAAGGCGGATTAGGTGGATTAGGTATGGGCTACATGGTAGTAGTGAAATTCAGGTTATGGAATTGTCAGTTCTGCAAATAAGGAAAAGTTGAATTTATTGTTGTTGCTCAGTCCTTCTGTTTTGTCCAACTTTGAGATCATAGCATACCAGGCCCCCTATATTTCACTAGTTCCCAAAGTTTGTCCAAGTTCCACCTGGAATTGGATCTACCTGCTGGGTAGATCTGGGCTCCCATCCCGACTGTTCTCCGGAGCTGCCTCTTCAGGTGAGTAGGCCTGGGTTCCACATTGAAAGTCAGCCTCTGCAGCCACAGGTTTAAAGCTCTGTCACTGAACTGCCTATAATCTCTATTGATAATGCATATGCAAAATTTTATTTTGCAAGATTACCCTTCTTTAGTATTTAATTAAAATCACTGCTCTTTAAACTATTATCTCTTTTCATGCAACTAGGCCCATAACCTTATTTTTACAGGTACACATGAAAACAAATGATTACACTTGCAAGGACACCTGGCATATACTGGTAATCACGTGGAAGTATTGTTAGCTACTGTAAACCACCAAGTTCTAATATGGTACAACTACCTATCTCTAAATTGCTATTTTTAGAGCCATGAAATACTGTAATGGGTCCTTAAGGAAAAGGGCAGTTTCAGATTTTTCGTTTATCCATGAATATGGATAAGGTGAGAAGATCACAAGTCATGTGCTAGATACGCTTACAGCTCCTTTTCCTGGAGCTGGAGCAGGCTTATGTCTCTAGTTGGCAGCTAGTGTGGATGACTGATCTAAAAATGCATATCGATTGTCAGTTTGTGGGAAACACCCATCTTTTTTGGCTGTAATGCAATCAAGTAGAATGCAAATCCTCTTGGATATGAAGGGAGGATTAGGTTGGTTTTTACAATATAGTTCACAAAGATAAAGCACAGCACATTTTTCAAGAAACTGTGGCATAGGAAGGGACCTGTCCAGGCACAGACAAATTGCTTCCTAGGCGTTGGGGTAACACCATAGTGAAGAAGATTTAAAAGAAATGAAACCTGCAGGAGGAGGGGAGAGATGAATTGCCATCACTAACTTCATGATAGCAAAACAGCTCTATTTTAATGGGAAAATCTAGCCAACTCCAAAGCAGTGCTCAAGTTAGGCTCTTTTCAATTTGTTATTTTCAAATCCAATTTTTAATCTGGCTCATTTATTATCCCTAAAAAGTGCAATATCCTGAAAAATCTGTAATTCCTTTTTCCAAACCACTCAAATTTGTCAATTCAGAATGGCTGTTTTCTTGTTTTAGTTCTGACCACAGAATGCAAGGTATAGCATTAAACACTAGAGTACATTGTACAGGAATAAGTGGATTGGTACTCTTAGATTCAAAAAGCTTTCTTAGAAGCCCAATATTAAAACGAAATACAATAAAACCATGGATTGAGAGTGTCTTGCAAGACTAGCAAACATTTCTAATAAATTTTGTCTTGCAATACAAGCAAAAAAAGAAGTCCTGGTAGGGATACTGCCATTCAGGGCTTTGCGAGAATCAGCCTCTCCTGAGAGACCAGCCTATGCATGTCTACCCTAAAGTAATTCCCATTATAATCAGTGGGGCTCACTCCTATGCAAGGGGGGCAGATTGCAGCCTGAGAGACATTCAAAGCAATCCTAATCATGTCTACTCAGAAGTAAGTTCTATTGTATTCAATGGGACCTACTCCCAGGAAAGCGTTTTTAGGATTGCAGCTTAAGTGCAGGTTAATTTGTTTCACTTTTCTTTATATTTCGTATTTTCCTTATTATTTTTTGTTATATCACAGTATTAATCATTTTTATATGAATATTTTTGAGTTGTGGAATGAATTGTCTGAGTTTCCATTATTTCTTATGGGAAAATTTGATTTGGTATAAAAGTGTTTTGGATTACAAGGCTGCTTCCAGAACCAATTATGCTCATAAACCAAGGTACCACTGTAAATTTGAATGCAATCATCACAAATGTTCCTACTAGGTGAAAGCCAAATTACAGCCTCAATTCTTAATTTTTTAAAAATTCCTAGGTAGATGATGTCTTAATTTTAAAAGCGTAAATGCTGAAATCCTACACATACATTATAGGAAACAAGAACCATTGAACACAATGGAACATGTCTTAGACATACATGGGATTACACTGTAAACTACAGTTCAGCTGGTTATATATTAAAAGTCTTTGAAATTAAAGTCCTATACACCCTTACTTAAGAGTAACTCCCATCAAACTCAATGAGACATATGTCTGAGTAGACACCTATGATCATGCTGTCAGAGTCTAGGATTGAAGCACTTAAAAAAATAGATTGTGAGCAGGGTGACCTGAACCCCAGGGCCAAAATTCCTGAACCCCAGGGCCAAAATTCCTACTCCCAGGCCAAAATTCCTATCCGCTTAAAAAAATTGCCAAAAATGGTATCTTTTTGTTTTTTAACCATAACTTTTGATAGGAAGGAGGTATCTCCAAACTGATTTCTGCATTGGATTCTGCTCTTCAATACGAATCCAACAACATATGGCATGATGGGGTAATGTGCACTACTGTGAAGTTTCAAAATGAAGCCAAAATGTAGGGCAATGAAGCCAAAATGTAGGACACCTGGACAGGAGGCTAAAAATCCAGACAAATCCGGGTTTTTCTGGTCATATGGTCACCCTGATTGTGAACTTCTTAGAAGCACTGTTACTAAAAGACAGCATTGAAATATATAAGGTTGAATTATAAATGCACTAAAAGGCCTCTGAATGGTGCTGTGTTACCTTTACAAAGATATGTGTTGGTATAAATCTTCTGAGCAGCTGATTAGTAAAATGTGGAAACCGTAGCAAGTTGATGCTGAGTGATGGTAGTTGTTGGTATCCAGCCATAAGAGGGTAAAAGTTGTATAACATTTCTTGTTCAGTACCAGGAAGGATTCTCAACCTTATCTAAAAAAAATACAAGATACATTGTACATTATATGTACCTAGTTGTTCTTTCAAAGAGTTCTTTAAAAATGCAGTCACAAATTTGAGGAAACTCCTACTGTTGACTCAGAACAGACAGCCAAGGGTTTCATGCAGAGCAGATACAGATTTTTATTATACCAGTATATGTTAGCTGAATAATTCCTTTTAATTATTTACCGGTGTATGACTTGGGGCCAGCATATCTAGAAACCATCTTCCATACAAACCATCCCATCATCTCCAGTCATTGGAGACATATGGTGCTACAGGTGCTGCCAACAACGGAAGTGAGAAGATGGAGAAGGGAGAAGGGCCATTTCTGTAGTGGCACCAATTTTATGAAATTCCCTCCCCCTTGATTTATGAACTGCTCTTTTCCTGGAGGTTTCTGCAAGGCATAAAGACATTTTTTCTTACATTTGTTTTCCATGTTTAAGGATTTAAAAATGGGAATTTTATGTTGCTTTTTAATCTATTGTATTATTTGCTACTGATTTTTTAATCTTACTCTGGGCTTTTATGATTTTTTTACATCTTTAATTTTTTATTATATTTTAACATTTATATATCTTCTTCTATATATATATATAAAAGAGAAAAGTCACTGATTGACTGACTGACTGACTCATCAATGTCCAGACAAAACCAGTGGGCCTAGAAGCGTGAAATTTGGGGTGGGTGTTCCTTCCGTGACTGAGGGGTGCACTAAGTCTTGGGAAATTCCAACCAGAAGGGGGTGAAAAGGGGCGTAATGTGTTTTCCTCCCTATACTTTGCATTGAAGTATCGGTGACTGAGGGATGCTCTGCCCCAACCCCCGGACCTAGAAGCATGAAATTCAGGGAGGGTTTTCCTTCTGTCTCATCAACACCCACTAAGAACTGATGTGGAGAAATTTCACCCTTAAGGGGCTGAAAAGGAGTGCAACGTGTTTTTGTCCTATACTTAACATGGAAGACTGACCAACCTCCAGCCAATTTGGTGCTCAGTGCCCGGTGTGGGGGGGGGGGGATATTGTTCAGAGGGAGGTGTTGCACTGAGGAGGATACTGTGTACAGGGGGGGTTGCGCATGGAAGTTGATGCTCATGGGGGATATTGCGCATGGGGGAATGTTACGTACGGGGGGAGATGATGCGTCGTGGGGGGATGGTGGATAGGGGAATTTTACACCCACAATGCGGGAATGCTTTTCACTAGAGTGTGTGTGTGTGTGTTTTTGATATTTTTGGAAGTTGCTTTGGGTACCCAGCAATGAAAGAAAGTGGGGCAAAAAAGAATAAGACTGCAATCCTAACCACACTTTCCTGGGAGTTAGTCCTATTGAACACAATGGGACTTACTTCTGAGTAGACATGCTTAGGATTGCACTGTAATAAATACATTGCAGAAATTCAGGGCCATAATAATTGAACAGTAAGCAAAAACAGAATATCAGCATTCAAGGTTAAAATAGGGATTTGCCAACTCACAGTCCTTACCTGCTTGAGACCAGAAAACATGAACGCATCACTAGGTTCCACTGACACTTCCACATCTTGAACTAAATTAGTCTTATTCTGCAGGTGGTATTTAACAGGTAAGGATTCTCTGACTCGACCAAAGGAGGGAAGATCTAAGGAAAGAGAAGTTTATATTTTAAACTTCTATTTATTCATTAGGCATTTGCTGTTTTTGTCTCAGGTTTGCAAGAATGTTAACACTATTTAAGATTATCTACTCCAAGCCAAAGATAACTTGGATGCTTCTTAAAATGTTGGCCAAAATGTTCACAGGATTTTGTTTTGATATTCCAAAGCAGAACTGAGAAAAATATACTCAGTTCTCTTAAAATACAGAGTTGCTGAAGTGCTGAAAGGCAAATTCCATGTGTCACTCACATGTCATTCATTAGCAATTAGTGAAAAGGAAGAGAGCATTGCGACATGGATTAAAGAAAATGGAACTGGGATAGTGAATTTCAGGGTTTTGCTTTCATAAACAAAGAATAGCATCTAAGGTATTCCACTTCAATAATAAGGCAAAGGCAGTCAGGTGCCTAGAAGACCAATATACAAACCTGCTAAACCAGAGTACTAAACTCAGTTTCACCAATTTGAAATGTTGGAGTTTTATTAAAATCAGAGATCAATTAAGAATTCAGAGATCATGACCTTTATAAATCATAAAACGCCCAAAAAAGAGGAAAATGTTGGCATTACAAGGCAGCCTCAATATGAATCCCACAGCCACAATTTCATGTATCTGCAGATGCAGAAACTCCTGCACCTTCCCCATGGTGAGGAAAGCTGTGCTTCCCTACCTCCATAGACTCTTCTGAAGCCCTCACATTCATTTACCCATGGCCTCTGTGGGTCTCAAAATGACTTTTGTTTTTTTTACAACAAAAAAACCTAACTATTTCTGATTTTGTTGAAAAACTGGATGTGACATTTTGATTCCTTTTTAAAAGGCATTTTGAAGGCTGGGGAAGCCAATGAGGGCTTCCCCTGGATCTCATAATTCTTTTAAAGTGAATAAATATGTCCCTTCCAGTTTTTTTTAATGCAAATCAGAAGTGACATTTTCCCCACTGTAACAGTCATTCTAAGGCCTACATGTTCTACTGGCTTCAGAAGAGCCTCTAGAAGGCATGTTTGTGACAAGAAAAACATTCATATCATACTCCAAGAATCAACAAAATTTCAGAGCCTGTGTGATTTTATGCATACATTAACATTACCTGCATTGACATGAAGTGGGATACTGTCTGCAATCACATGGGGGAGCGTGATTATAGTATTAACAACAGGTATACTCTTCATAGCTGAGCTCCTAAAAAAAACAACCAAATAAACCCAACTTCTTAACTTAATTTTCACACAGTTTGAAGAAAAGTTATATAGAAATTAGCATATAGGGGGCAAGAAGGCTCACAGAACCTAGGTAGGCAGCACTGAATCTGATAAATCTATTTGCTTAAGCAGAGGAAAATTGACCCTGTAAATCTGTACAAACAACATGAGATGTATCCCAAATGCACTATGGAATCAAGGGCAAGAAAAGAGAAGATGATGGGATCCCATGGACTTGGTGTACTCTCCCTGTACTCTCCAAACTCCAGCCTGCAGGCCATACCCAGTGTTTGAAGATAGCCCTCTGCCAAGTGAGCAGCATTTACAGTTCCCACTACGCTGCTTCTGTTCCTGGCATCTGATTTCGTCATAAGGATGCTCTGGGGAGATACATCTCCCCAGACATTCTGTTGCAAAATCTGCTGGAGCTAATAGCAGAGATGTGACTGCCTAGAGCAGGGGTGTCCAACATGCAGCCTGGGGGCTGCATGTGGCCCAGGACGAGGGTGGATGCAGCCCTCCTGCAAAGCTGCCCACTACCATTGGAAAAACCGGCTTTGCGGCAGCAGCCATTTTCAAATTTTGTGTGCTTCTCTGCGCACTGCCCTGGGTGTGCTTCTCTGCGCACTGCCCTGTACCCAATGGGTCTTACTCCCAGGAAAGTGTGTTCAGGATTGCAGCATATCTCCAAGGTTAAGCTTGGAGAGGATCACAACCCATCCTATGCATCATACTTCCTAAGAAGTAAGCCCCACTAAAGTCAATGAGGCTTACTGAGGCTTATGTGTCAATGAGGCTTACAGACTTGCAGCCTGAGATCCCAATCCTATGCATGGCTACTCAGCAGAAAACCCCATTTTAATCAATGAGACTTACTCCAAGGGTTAGCTTGGAGAGGATTGCTGCCCATCCTATGCATCATGCCTACTCAGAAGTAAGCCCTATTAAAATCAATGAGACTTACTCCAAGGTTTAAAAATGTAGGAGAATATAGGACATCCTACATTTTGTCCTACATTTAAAAAAAATTGTTAGTGTTTATGTGTGGCCCAAATCAACTCGTTGTCTTCCAATGCGGCCCAGGGAAGCTAAAAGGTTGGACACCCCTGGCCTAGAGTATCCTTGTGGCAAGATCTGATACCAGGAGCAATTGAACTGTAAGCGCTGGCTGGGATGGGGAGTGCTTTTCAGCTGCACATCAGTATCCAATTTGGAAACTGCTGATCTAAACAATTCAGAAGGGAAGGAACTGAGTTATGAATAAGTTTCCCTAACTAGAACCCAGAGAGATACCTATCACAGAATGGCAAACAGACATTGCAAAGACTGATACTTTGAACTGCATACTTCAAAAATATAACCATGCACAGAATGCTCTCAAGCAATGTCCAGAATTCATGTACAGTTAAGTCCTCGACTTACTACCATTCAAGATGTGAACTTTCATACATGCAGACAGCCCCACAACATACTAACTTTCAAACATACAAACATGATAGCTCTCCAACAACTTTTGTTGGATTGATGAACAAGGTTCTACTTATTCATTAGTAAGGGACTTACTGTACATCTAATGTTATAAGAGTTTTTTCAAGATTTTATGTCTCTCCACCCCTTTTCCTATATATGCCATCTTTGATTGGAATACCTGATCTCACTTTGAGAAGAGTTTCTTTATGGTTATTTCAAGTTACCAAAGTTCTCTCTTTAACCCACATCTATTTTACTTATAAATTTTTAATAATTTTGGTTGTAAGATTCCCTTTGCATCCCTAAATTTGTCAATATTTATTGTTATTCACCATGGTATTGCCATGACTTGCCACTCCTTTATACAAGCACTTCTAATATACTCCATACATTCTAAAGGGGCTTCACAGAGGAACAAGGTGCATGGGATTGGGGTTCAGGGGAAAAAGGGGTGACAGCACATAACAAAATAGTTTCAGCTTCCCCTGTGAGCATTATTGGAGGGAGGCCAAAATTGCATGCTACTTCAGATAGTAGTAGAACTTTTACTACTGTACTAAGGGTTGATGTTAAGTATACCAGGGTTTTTAGCACTCTCCTGGGAAGGGCATTTTCACAGATATCTCTCCTCTACCTGATTTCTGTAGTCTAGAATAGTGCCCCATGAACTACCAAGATGTCTTCCCTGTTCATCTGCTGTTCCAGTAAAGAGAAAGCAGAGAGCAGGAAAGGATGACTGTACCTTTATCATTAGGCTCTACTATCTTGGTCAGCATGCCCTCTCGCAGGTTTAACTGTCTTCCCTTTCCCTAACAGGGCTGTTAGAAGTCAGTAAGACCCTACTGAAGAAACTGAGATTCTTCTGTAGATTAGATAATGGAACTTCAACCTTAGCCAAAGTTCTGGTTTGGGCAGTATTCCCTCCTAACTCCTCTTTTTCATATTATGGAAATCACTACATTTTGTTGTAATGCATTTTGAGAAGTGGTACTATAAGTAATTTTAAGGATACAAGAGTTTTGCTTCTGAAGACAATTTTTTTGCTCCTGTTAACAGTACTTTGGGTATTGGGGCAGGGGCAGTGCCCACTTTATATGGAGAACCATGATTTTGTTAAGAATATAGATTCCTGCTTGGAGTGATTGTGTGAACTGATCTACCCTTCTTTGTCCCCAGAGCCACTCAGTCACCAACTACAACATGAGAACTGGTTGAAAACAGAAGACCAGGCAAGAAAAATGGAGAAAGAAGCTTTGGCCAACTGGCATGTAGGAGCTTAAACTGAAATGCTACAGTTCTATCAGTAATGAAAGAATAACATTATGCCAATTCCCCAAGTATTTGAAGAGACAGACAAAAAAATTACTTTACCTCTTCCAAGATATTACATAACATCCAGTAGCCACTCCACTTTGACCACTTGGAACTGGTGGACAACGAAGGCAAAAACATTCACCAGCACACTCACCAGTCTGCAAAACAACTATCAGAAACATCAGGTTCAGTAAATTAAAAAACGTAATAGATTGCATATTATAATGTGGGTGGCAATATAAATACTAAATATTCTAAGAGTAGTAGTATCTGTAAACATGCATGCATCATCTAAGGGCACAATTCAGAATAACTAGGGGGAGTCCTTGCTCCGGTATAAGAACAACTTACTATGGATTGCAATATGAATTTCCATAGGTTCTCACTAGGTGGTGCCGTAACTACGGTGCACGTAATGTCTCTTACGTGCTCCTGTAGTTACTCTGAATTGTAGGGTAATTTTGCCTCCCACTTTCTGGATGACTGCAAAATAAATTGAATCAACTATACGTATAACCTGTAAACAACCACTGTTGCAGTTTAAAGTATGAATATAAGTAAACTTCGTTTTTGCTAGACTTCAGATAGTTTATGTATTCTCTATTTTATTACTTTTGGAGTAAACTGGAAAAAGATGCTGACATGGTAGATGAGGTCACAGAGGGAAACGACAGGTGTAACCTAATTATATGTGATTGTCTCTAAGTGAATGAGGTTGGCTCTTTAAATTGAAAGATAAGTATCCCTTAAGGAGCAGTTAATGACTTCAAGGCAGCCTGCTTAACATGGCAGGCAATCAAGCTTGTCTTAGAAAAATTCACAAAAGGGTAACAGTTTCATTCCTGTTTAGCTGGCAGAGCCCATCCCTTCCCATAATCACTTCTGAATTGTTCAGAGCTGAAATTTTAAGCCACTTGAAAGGGAACTTGATTCATTACCTGCCTTTTTACCATGCTAACTAATTGCCTCTGTATAATGCAAAAATTGATATTCAGGGAGGTTCCTAGAACCAAATGTAGTAAATGGGGAGATTCAACCCATACTTTGGAAAGAAATTCAATTTCAGATGGGAGAGTAAAATTTTTTTTTCCAAATTTAAAATTATTCCAACTCTACAGTGACCAATTTCACTGTGTATAATGGCTTAACAAACAAGGAGATTCTTCCCAATTTCTACCCTAAAAATATGTTCTTTAAGGATACACAGCTCACCATTCTCCACATAAGATTCTAGCTGGTCCACTGGTGACATAGAAGGAGAAAGCTGCAGCTGGCTGGTTACAATAGTTAGGGCCCAAGGAGAAGTACTTAGGATGTCTGTCATCAATAAAAATGGAATGTCTGCATAGACTTTGTCCAGATGTTCAAACTGCCAGGAAGGGAAACAAAGGCCAATTATTTTGCTGCTTACCCTTTCTATCTGTTTAGGGGTGCAATCTTAAACATGTCCACTCATAAGCAAGTCCCATTATTTTCTATGGGACTTACTCTCAAGAGAGTGTGTATAAGATTGCAGCCTTTGTTTATAAATTTTTACAACACATACCTTAGTTGAAACAAATTTAATGGCTACATCAAATGGAAAAACAGTCTCTATAGTAATAGTTTCATCCTGCATAAAAAAGAAAGAGCAATTAGACTTAATTCCAGATTTTGATAGAACACTAAATTAAAACATTCAATTTCTTCTTCCATTGCCTTTTCCCTGCCAATGTCTAATGTCACAGGCAAATAAATCATTTACACATTCAAATGAATACAGGGTGCAATCATAGAATCATAGAGTTGGAAGGGACCAAGTAGGTCATCTAGTCCAACCCCCAGCCTGTAGCAGGAAATCCCCCTAGAATCCTAACCATGTCTACTCAAAAGTAAGCCCCATTGTGTTCAATGTGTCTTACTCCAAGGAAAGTGTCTTTAGGATTGCAGCCATAATTTCGTTAGATAATTTTAACATACCCTATACTCTAAGAGTAAAAAATTTTCCAAAGTAGATTAAACATCATAGCTGAAGTAATGCACCATTTATTGCATCAACCCCAAAAGGTAACCAAATAGTTTCTAGGCCACTTTTCCAGGTAAGCTTTTAAAAAAAGTAAACTTCAGCCACTTCTTTAAAAAGCTCTTTTTCCCCAATGTCTGTCTGCCTAGCTAGCTGCTAGCTGTTTGTTGTGTTGTGTTCCTGTTCTCAGTAGTAGCACATGTTCAAGGGTTCCAAGAGAATTACCAAACACCACTTCACATACCACTTGTGGCACCTGTATCATTTGGTTGAGAAACACTGGCCTATAGAGAGGGTGAAGGGTGTATTTTTTACTGAGCTAGGAGTTGATGATCCCATTAAATTGAATGGGCTCAACCATCCAAATGGTTGCTGCATTTCATGATATTTTTTTCCTCTAGGCACAGGAAGTATTGGAGAGGGAAGGAACTACAGCAGCAGCAATTTTCTGTGATCTCTTGGCTCAAACATTATACCACTGTGAAAAGCTATTACAGGGAAACAGCATTACTTTTATCACAAGTACTAAGTGTTCCTAGCCAAGCCACTTATTTCGCTCTAGCACTTGTTTCTCAGCACAGTTCACAACTGCATTTAAATAAGATGTACTTATTCATGTGCAAGAACTAACTACATTTGTGAAACGCTTCACTGAAGCTCACTACGGTATACACTTAGAGAATTCCTGACTGAGAGGCAATAGATCCAGCTATTCCACCATACCCTGTGACACTTGCAGAGGATTTCTTTTCCCTCAATGGATGCATTCACTAAATAGGAAACATACACGAGAAACATCCTTGTACCAACTGTTCCACAGTGAATATATATAGTTTTTTCCAGCTTAAAAAAAAACAGAAAAAGAAAATCAGACAAAATTCCAAGACTTTAAATGGGATTTCTGAGTCACTACAGCGTCACACTCAGAAAGTTTATAGATCTTTCTGAACTCTTAAAGTCTAACCTTTAACATATTGCTTTCCTAGAATTGCTGATTGCTTGGGGGAGGGGAACCATGGTTCTGACACTGAGAATTCACTGCAAATATAAATTTGAAAAGAAGCATATATTTTAAACTTATTTTTGTTCATTTTTTTATGTAAAACTATAGGTGTCCACATTTGTATATGTGTATATGCCAAGTTGAGCAAAAAATGGCTAGAACTGGCTTTCCATTTTATTCAGTCTCTAATTTAAGTGAAATCAGCAATCCCTAGACAGGATCAACATCTACAAGTAAAGCATAATGTAGTCCTATTACTGAATTATTTCCCAATTGTAACAATGTACAACACACGTTTACCTTTTCCCCTGGCTGCAAATCTCCTATAGGGATATCAGGAAGTAAGGCAGGATAGGAATCGTCACACATTTCTGATCCATTTAATGTCACATGAGTTTTCTGAGTCAGGTTTGCATCTTGCCCTACAATGGAAAACAAACAAGTATTTAGGTTGATTATTAAACTATAATTGTGCAGAATCCCTTGTGGCAACTATGAAATATTTTAAGGTGCTGTACTTGCACCAAGGTAATGGCATTCAAGCAAACCACTTCATTTGAAACTGAGCTTGTAAGATAAGCTTCAGAACCAGTTAACATGCATAATGTAGAAGGAATATTATTTCCTGTTTTTAATGGGTTTTTAGGTGGTCTAACCACCGCTGTGCTTTAAAATGTTTTTATGGTGTTTATGTAGATCTTCAATGATTTTATGTATTTGTTTATCCAGTTTTAAATTGTATTGATATTGCAACTTTTAAATGTTGTAAGCCATCTTGACTTCCCTTGGGAAGAAAAGTGGGGTATAAATTAATAAAATAAATAAATATTTCTGCAAACCCCTAAAACATAGGTGTCCAAACATTTTGTTAGTTGGGCCACATTATCTCGCTGACACTACTGGAGACTGGGAAAATGATTTATACTCGTATTTCAAATTTGAATATATTTACATATATGAGTGTATTAGAGATATATCTGAAGGATTATAAAGCTTCCTCAAGGGCTGGATAGAGGGGGTCGTGCAGGGGGGGGCCGCATTGAGGCTCACCATGAGGTGCATCTGGCCCTTGGCCTAGGGTTTGGAATAGCAGAGATTAGCTTTGTGGACTGTATCTTGTTCAATAATTTTCATTCCACAAACTGTTTATATTTCAAGGCATACACAAATACAAAATGTGCAAAAATTACAAACAATAAAAATTGTTGCTTTTAAATCTAAACTTTAACAAGTCAAAATGTTACTCTGTAGCAAAGTTGTAATTTCATCTTACTTTCCACTTTGCCAGTAGATGAATATGTGCACCCAAATTCTAATTTACAGTGATTAAAAACAAATTGCTGAGAATGACAAGAAAAATCATACCCACTTATACAAGTGTGTTTTGAGAAAAAATAGAAACTCAGTGGACATTACAGGAGAAAAGTAACACCCATGCTCTTAAGCAGTCATTTATTCATGTACATTCTCTCTTTAATGTATTCATGTGTATAAGTTCATTCAAATTTGAGAAGCAGTTTAAATCTTCCCCCCTTCAACATAGAGCTAGAGAGATGTTGTGGCCTTCTTGCCATAATGTTTCAGCACACCCAATATAAAACTTTGTGACCCAACCCACCAAAGGGTTTGCTGTGACCCACAGTTTGATTAAATCAGGGTTTCTCAATCTTCAGTTAGTCTTTAAGTGCTAAACTTGTACAAAAGGAAAAAGCGCACAGCATAGAACAGAATAACCATACTTTTCTACAGTAATTCTAAGGAAGTACCACAACAAACCTGGTTTTAAGCCTGCTGTGAGTTTTACGTCTTTGGCAACTGTTTTCTCATGCGACTCAACTGTTACAACCAAGCAGTACATTTCATTTGTCAAGGCAGGAGGTTCATGTTGAAGTTGGACAGAAATATTTGGCACTCTGGTGATGATCCTGACAAAAACAAAAACAAAGTAATCTATCATATCTCAACATACTTACAGCCTAAACTTAACCCTGTTGTCACACAAGCAGAGACGTGCCACAGCCAAAGCAACCTATGAAAAACAAGCTGGAAAGAATAATCAAGCTTTGTTTCATAATGCATTTGAAAACTCATCCAATGCTTTCCTTCCCTTCATATCTTCACAATCCCTACAATCCAGAGTAACTATGGGAAGACGTTAAGAGACACTTACTCTGGATTGCTCTACACATTTCCCATAGGTTGCACCATAACTACATCAGTGTAAAAGGTCCCATAGTTACTCTGGATTGTAGCCAATGACACAGTTTTCACATATGCTAGTATTGGCATCGATTAGTCTTGAAAGACTATGGTATTGTGCTTGACGCTGTATGTGAAGCACAAAGGCCTGGGTAGATTAATTTGGATAGGCTGTTACCCAAGCAGCAAATCCCCCCTCTCCACGCCACTGAAATAGTTCAATGGAATGGCAGAGCCAATATGATTGGTTCCAGCTGCATTGCAGAGCTGGGCTAAGGACAGGAGTTCACCCTGTCTTGTGGGGACTTGGGTCTCGAACCCTGGCCTTCTGGTTAACAGATACAGTGTCTTAACCACTTGCGCCACCCACAGTCAGGTATGCTGGATGGATGTGATAACTTCCATTGCCCCTAGGGTGTTGTGCTAAAGATCACAAGAACGTGGGTTCACCTCACATCTGTTCAAAAAATCTTTATGAAGACGTTTTTCTGCTACATTTCTTCAGCAATGTCAGTAGCAAATTCTACCCACATCCAGCAGTGCACAACATGCCTCTAAGGCAAATATCCTACAGTAAAATTAAGCCCTTTGCTTTGGAGCAGTTAAAGTGACTTCCCATAAAATAATACTAGAGTGTGACGTAACTGTGCGGACCCATAACTGCTCTGGATTTTGCCCTAAATGTCAATTCAACATACATCCTCTTGTTATTCTACTGCAAAGCATCAGCTGATTTTAAATTACTCTTATTCATAAATTCTACAGATTGGAAGAAGTAAGGCTTTGGGGGAGAAACTGTCCAAAGCCATCTAGCAAATCTGTGGCAGAACATGGGAGGTAAAATCAGACCGAATTCCTACCATTCTATTCACTAAGAATGGCAGAGTTTTGAGGTTCCTTTCCCCCATAACAATCTGTAAGCTCGGAGATCTATATCTGATAGGGACCACCAACAAGAAAGATAAGGAAAACATAAGCCCAAATAAATAAGTACTATTGATTGAACTGTCAAAATGCCTGTTTTCACTTACATAGTGCTTGCCTGTATAGTCAGACTGTCCCAATGAATCTCATTATCTGGAAGTTTTGGTCGTCTTTTGAAAGAACGAGCAGCCAGTAATGCTTCTTGAGAAGAAGCAGCATCTCCTCCTCCTCCATGCCAATTCAAAATCACACACCTGCCATTCTCATTACCCAGAATCAAATCCACTGCTGTAATCTGAAAGACATATTAGGATTAGCATTATTATTAGGATTTTTCCTACTAATTGTGTGCCTAAAGACAAATATAATCTCCCAGCTTCATTTCAAAAAATATGCAAAATCCTATGCTGCCTCCTTGTGAATTTCTGGTGAAACGCACCAATATTTGGAAGTGTCAATTAAAGGGTCAGCCTGCATTTCAGAAGTCAGAATTGGATAGTTTCAGATTTTTCCTGTGCTACAATCTGAAGAAATTTTTTAGATTTGCTGAGCTCATATCACAATCCTATACACATTTATTTAGAAGTCAGTTCAAATGCAATCCAAATGTATGCAGGATTGTAACCTTTAACTTCTTAACTGCTCTAGAAGGTATCTTTAGCCCAACATGCCCCTTTCTCTAACAGGTGCAACACATGCAAGTCTTCACACAATGAACTCTCAATGCTGGCTGAAACAGCTTCTGTTGCTAATCCTATTGTTTTGTTGAGTAAAGAAGACCATTGGTATCAGAGCCAAATCCTATTCAACTTTCCAGGACCAGTGCAGCCACAATGCAGCCCGGAGGTAAGGGAATAAATATTCCCATACCTTGAGGAAATCTCTGTGATTGTTCCCCCCACCATAGGAAACGGCACATGGCCCATTGGCACAAATGCACTGCTAAACTGGATAGGATTGCACCCTCAGTCTGATAGCATTAGCTAATATCTGTAACCTTCTTTTCAACCATAATGTCTCTCAAAACAAAAGACAATAATACAACCAGATTTACAGGCCAATCATACTGCCTCATAGAGACAAATAAGAATTTACTTTTAGATAATCCTCCAAAGTAAATCACTTACCTCAATTTTCTTTCCCACATCCTCTGTTTTTGCCACAAATTTGAAAGAGAACTTCTTTGTCTTCCCAGGGATAAGACATAACGTTTCCTGTGTGGCTGTTTCCAGTATGTCACTTTTATGATATGCTTCTTCCACTACACAATATTGATTGTATTCCTATGATAAGCAAGAAAAAAATTTGTTTGGAGAAGCAAATGAGTCCTGCCATCATTTTAAAAGATTGTTATCAATATTGTTTTATTGATACTACATGTAGGAACTTGCTCCAGTTGCATCTGGGTCTCTCTGGAACTCAGAGGCCATGTGCTGAGAATCAGAATGCTGCCAGGAGTTCAGAAGGTTGGCATTTCTGACCCTTGGAGAAGTGGCACACAGTGAAAGCGTGGCCTTTCCAAGAATCACTAAAACTCCCAGATGCAGCCTGAATAACATCCCGGGTACGCCTTCGGGTTCTTCAACGGGACAATCTGTGGGTTGAGAACCAGGCTGTAAAAACAATGCACTTTGGCAGCAATCCTGTACTCCCCACTTGGGAGTAAGCCTCACTGAACTCTGGGACTTACACCCAAGAGTACAAATACTAAGGATTACATCAACAGTCATGACTATCTAAAACTATAGCCCATTGTGTGGGCATGAACAGGGCTCCACTGTAAGTAGATACTGTATGTCAGACTAAACCGATGTATTCAGTTGGGCAAAATGTTCAATTATTAACATTTTAATAAAACTATTTTAGTTTCTGACAACAAGAATAATAGAAGATGATTCTCCTGCCTATCATAAGGAGGAAATGCTTCTTCAGAGATGGCATTTGATGACACACATTCATGTATCATCTAAAAATAACTGAATCCAAGATGTATGCATTTTATAGCAAGGTATCAATAAATTTCATTTAAGTTTTGTTTACAAATTTTATTTACACAAGTGCCAAAAAAGTAAAATGACAATAAGATGAAAAAGGTTAACATTTTATGGCATTATAATGGATAACAGAATGCAGTTACTTGTTAACCTCTTAGTGTGCAATCCTTATCTGTCTTCCCATTCCCATCGTGATGTAGAGAGGAAAGCACATGTTTGTGCACTGGCCTAACCCTTCCCCAGGAGTGGCACAGAAGTGCCTCACAGGACTTATGCCAGGGCTTAGGCCAGGCTAACAGAAGGTTAGGATTATCTCTTTAGGCATATAAAAATAACTACCTGATTATTGAAACTGACGCACAACTTAGAAAACCGAATAGTATGTGGACAATCAGCTTTCAAGTATATGTCAAACTGAACTGGGTCATCAACATGAAAACTTGGAGCAAGGAACTTGGCTTTGCACTGCACTAAAATTTGAAGAAAAATAAAGCATGTTATTAAATACATCTCTTAATTGGAAGGCCCTATATGCTATATATAATATTAAAAAAAGAATATTAGCACTTGACACATTACATTTCTGTACAGAGCCAGATAAACTTTGCCTGAAAGGTCTGAACCAGTTTGAAGGGAGTGCAGGATCCTGTTCTATTTTGTTCTGCAAGAAGGCAAAGACTGTGAACTGTGGCTCTGCAGCTGCAATCAAAGTAGAATTTAGATATACAGCCATTAGAGCTTTTTCTGAAGTATTCAGAAAGCTTCCATTGAAGCTGCTCCTTCTGCTGAAGTTACAAAATATTTTCTAGTGCAAACCAATATTGGAAGAATAAGCGTTCAGTACCAGTGTACATCAAAGCTTCCCTTCTTCCCAATTCTTGGATTCACCAGTTGGGCACAGCAAGTTTGTGGGTGCTGAGCTAAGATTTGAACATCTTCTGCAATTTTTTTTCTTCCAAAGAAATGCAAAAATTGATGCAGAAGTAGAGCTTTTGTATCATTTTTTGTGATATAAAGATTGTTAAAAAGCAGATACATAGAACGGCTCACCCTCATGGCAGCCACATCAACAATGTGTTCTATATTTCAGAGGAAATTTTTGTCATCTAGACTGAAAATAAATGCACTTCATGGTTTTGTTCAGTGTCCCAGGAATTTGACATGGTGATGTACTATTGCCCTGCACTGGTTTTTTCGCTATAACTTTTGATAGAATACAATACACTGTTTAATTGCTTTCTACATAAAACTGCATCATAAATGATTTTTAATATGATAGTATTATTCAAAAATACCAAATTTTGGCCACCTGTGCTGTCACCCTTCCCTGTGTGTTAACTTGGTGCAGCCCAGACTTCTGAGCACAATGATATACACACAACCACAAGTAAAATGGATTGATGTAATATATTTTTAATTTAATGTCTTCTATATTTCAATAAGGCATAAATGGTGTCTTGTAGCAAAGAATCTATCTGCATGTATTTCTCCTTTTTTCATTCTGAAATAAGTTAATTGAAAAATGTTACTCTTCTTGATTGTACGAGTCATTGATACATACCAAATGGAACAAAATCCTGCACTTCTATTGTAAATATATTATTGCCTGCCAGAGACATTCTATCAGCCCACAACTTCTGAGCCGCTTTCACAGAAGCAGTATCACAGTCTGGTTCAGGATCGGGATTCTCATTCTGAATTCAAACAAAAAGATTTTAATAAGAAGTTTGGAAGCTTCCTTAGTAAATTTCAGAAAATTTAAATTCTACTGACTTACCATGAGAACTTTAATCAGATTTTTTTCTATGCGTGACTTTTGATCCTCTTTCAGAGTAGATGCTAATAAATAAGGGGAAAAAAACAATGAAATATAGCCATCTTCACCATGTAAATACAGTGTTACAGCTCTTTACAATGCTGAAAAACTTGCAGATGCTTTAGTCTTTCTCAGTCACATTCTTGCATTAACTTGTCTATAAGCCTAGCAGAAGAGGTGGAATCTTGAATGTTGACAATATTTCTTTAGGTTTTAAATAGTGCTTCATTTGAGGTCTCATCTACAAGTCAGGTACTTCATTACCTAGCCAACATGTGAACCAAGAATAGCATAGCCTTCTTCCACATCACATATAAAGTTTGATACCAAATGGGAACCACTTCCAGAAATACTAGCTGCTAGTATTAGCTTAACAAGCAAAAGACCACAATGTATTTTCCAAATCTTTCTCTAAACTTTCATGCATGGTTAAATTTACAAGGCTTGGTCAAAATGATTATCAACATATTTTTTCTGATTAAACTGAAATGAATCCCCTACTATTTGCAAACACATTTAAAATAGTAGATAATTTCAAACTTCTGCATTCTTTCCTGGGATTCAGCCTATTAAACACAGTGGGACTTATGTCTAAGTAGACATGCATATAATTGAACTGTAAGGATTTAAAGATGCAGCTGGTTGCCACTGTTTTAAGGCATTTCCACTTCTTACTCAGAAAACTCTCTCTAGGAAGGTACCTATTGTTACATACACCTGCTAAAACCAAACTATGTTAATACATATATTTCTACATATACGACTGTAAAATATATATACACTGACAAAGCATTTAAACCAAAGGAGCACCAGCTTAACACAGAACTAAATTGCACTTCCTTACCTCTTCCCAGCAACTCTAATGAGTATGTGATATAATCTTTTATTTGTGCCATGAGGTAGGAACACTTAAGAGCTGTCGTCAGTATAGAGGTTAAGAGGGTCCACCATCCTTCAGAACGGTAATCACACAAAACATAATCCAGCAGCCTGAAAGAAAACAGAAAGTAAAGGTTTATTAAATTAATGAACTTGATTATAGTTGAACAAAACATAGTGTTAATACAGTCTTACTTAATGTTCCTATTAATGCTCAGCTAGGAATAAACCCATATTCCTACCGTGGAACATGTACACTTGTCAGTTTGCACTCTAAAAAGTATATTCACACAAACTTGATTATATAGGTTCAGTGTTGAGGCTTCTATTTAATATTTTGAAATGAAACATCTCTTGATGTCTAAGATCAGGCAAGATACAATTAAAAGCCCTCCAGAGGTGACTTGCTACTTTGCCTTCGGAAGGCTTAAGGGGCCAAAATTGAATGTGTCATTATCCACAGTGAGTTCAAGAATTGATCCCTTGTCTGATACCAAGGAACTGCCTTGGTATGTTTTGTGTTTATAATAAACATTTTGTAAACTACCTTGGACATTTGCCTTTGTAAGCAAAAAGTGGAGTAAAACTTTTTAAAATATATCATAACCAGCCATGAGTTGAATAATTTTTTAATTTGCTTAGTAATTAACTGCCCAATCCCATCCCACCCCAGCCCATAGCATGAAGCTGCTGCAAGAGTTTGTGATGCACGTGGGGGTGTGACTGTGTGCATGAGAAAACTGCCCAAGAGAGATAAAAAAAACTTTTCCTTTCCGTCCCTTCCCACAGGCCGCCTGGCCTCCAATGGGTCACCTAAGACCCACACAAATCGTTCTGCTGGCAAATTCCAAAAGGAGGAGTTGTTTAAAGGAGAAGAAAGGGGGCTAGCATCTTGGGATGCAATCCTAATCACCAGTTAAACCAACACAACACTTGAACTGGCCTGGCGGTGTCGCAAAAGTGTCATAAAGCACTTCTGCACCACTTCTGGGAAGGGGCAGTTAGGCCAGTGCACAGATATGCACAGGCCTCTCCACCACAACAGTAACAGGAGATGGGCGAGTTTTGCTGGCCTAAATTGGTTAGAACTGCGCTCTTAGTTTATGCACTGCCACGAAGATCCAACCCTACCACCAACCTTCATGCTCTGGCATTGGGAGCTACTTTTACATGCACAAGGTCTCCACCCATTTGCCCAAATGCTCCAATGTACAAAGCATCACAGCTTTTGCATCTATATGGTGATGGATCACACGATCAGCCAACATCTGACCCACAACCAGATTGGGCCGAGATGATTTTTTATTCCCATCTTATTTCTAAGTCCTAAAAAAAGTAAAAATGCATAGAAATCATACTTACTTCAAAGCTTTGGTGTAATCTTTAGCGTAATAATATTCTTCACCCATCTGAACCACTGAAAAGAACATTAGATTATTTGCAATGCTGAAAAACCACTTTAAAGTCATTTTTGACAGTTTGTTAGATGAATATAACTTACTCAAATGACTTTTCATTCTTGGACATTTGTATTTCTTGAATTGTGTGACTGCATTACTCAGCAAGGTGATTATTAGCTCCTAATAAAATAACAAAACCAATTATTCAAGTATACTTATACTTTCAATGAAAAGCCATACATGGTGTTGTAATCCGACTTACAGAATGAAGAACCTTCTTCTCCTTCAGCTGCAGTGCCAAAATTCCTACTTTCTCCTTTTCTGGATCATGAAGATCAAAACCTGCATATGACAATGAAAAATCCATTATACATTGGTCCAATCCCAGGACTTCCTATATGCCCTCTGTTAGCACAATTACATTAATACACAAGCCTAGTTCCAATTTAAGCATGATAAGATTCTAAACACTGTGGTATCTTAGGAGAAAGAATGTTTCAGAATTTCTTCCAGATTCTTTGTTCTTTTAAGTTTGTTCTAAATATCCAGGTGGTACCTCAATATTTGATGGGGTTTACTTTTGGGAGACCCTACAGACACAAACCCTACAATCCAGAGTAACTACGGGAGCACGCAAGAGACATTACATGCACCCGTAGTTTCTACACCACCTAGTGAAAACCTATAAGAAATTCACATTGCAATGCAGAGTAAATTGTTCTTACACTGGAGCAAGGACTCCCCATAGTTACTCTGGATTGTGCCCAAAAAGTATTAAATAAAAGCAGTTAAAACAAGCTCTAGTAAGGTAATCAATTAGAACTGCTATTTTGCAACTTGTTCTGTTTCTACCTCCCTTTGCCCTAGTGATTAATCACTTCCCATTCCTTTTATTGTTGAGTCTATCTGTGGGCTGTGGGGGAAATCAGTGTATAAAAAGATTGGGCCTATATTCCAATAATTTCACACATTTCTGAAATATAATTAAGTACTAGCTGCATGTATACATCACAGGAGTAAAATTTCAACAATATTTCCGGGCCCCAAGCATGGCTGGGCACCAGGCACCAGCAGGCACTGGGGCACACCGGTGCACAATGGGCACCAACAGGAATTACCAGGCACCACCATGCAGCAGGCACCACTTGCACTATTAGACACCAGACATCACCATGCAGTGGGCAGCAGGCACCACTGCACCATGGGCAACTTCAAGCATCCCTACCATGTAACACTGGGAACTGCACATCCCTATTGGGCACTGACCACCATGTGGGAGCAGGCAGCAGGCATCACTGGGGATGGGCACCGTCTGGTGCACAGGTTCTACTCTGAACAAATGACTGTCAAAAGCACCCCAGCATGACTATCAGAGAAACACATTTGGAGCACTAATGAAGGTATCAAGGCTCAGATTAGTCCTGCATAAGTTCCACAGACCACAGTTTGAATGACACTGTGATTTAGAATAAATGTTTGAGATAATGAAAACAAGAATTCTAACAAGTTGCTGTTTAGACTCTATAGCAGTGATTTTCAACCTTATTCATCTCATGGCATGCTTAACAAGGTACTGAAATTGTCACAGCACACTGGTTAAAATTACTGCTCTATAGATCAGGGGTCTCCAAACCAATGGGGCCAGATGCGGCCTGAAGCAAGCCTCAAGATCCCTCTATCCGGCGCCTGGGAAAGTCCTGTAAATCCACTCCTGTACATTCTCATACGTAAATTTATGTAAATGTATTCAAATTTGAAATGTAAAATAGTTTTTTTTTTTGCCACTGACAGAATGTCAGAGAGATGATGTGGCCCTCCTGCCAAAAAGTTTGGAGACCTCTGGTATAGATAGACAGCTGTACCTGTGTGTGCACATTAAAACAACAATCAAGGTTATCTTATAATAGAAAAATATATTTACTTAGTATTCCCTGCCGCCAAGGCCTTTGTCCATAGAAGTCAAGCATCCCAGTCTGAGTTTCCAGTGGATCCGGATTAGGATACAGCACAGAAGGCTGTAAATTCAACAAATACGTTCTTTAGAGATATATGATATGGAGAAATATTCCTTCCCACCAAAGTACTCCTCCCCACCAAAAAAGCCCTAAAGTGAAACGGAACCTAGAAGGAAAAACTAACTCCTCCCTTTATTTATTTTATTAATAGAATTTTTATCAGTCAAGGCCAACTCAAGGTGGCTCTTAACAAAGATAATGCATATATCTTTTATGCACTAAAAAATCCCACCACCCTAAAAATTATAATAAACCAGATAAAAACACAGCTAAAACCACAACACCCCCTACCTCCCTGTTAACTAAAAGCTTTTCCCCATAGGAATGTTTTCAGGCCCCGCTGAAAACGATGCAAGGAGAAAGCAGTTCTCAAAACTGTTCTCCCTTCAAGCAGCTATAACCATATTTAACATTCATAATTTTGTATTAACATGCTGTTTAAAAAATAATAATTTTTTAATTATCAATGTGTTACTGGTGCATAACTCCTTTGAAATTAACTGGGTTCATGCAGAATTAATTGGTCTAGGAACAGTCATGCAAATAACTGGGGCTTCCACACAAAACCATTTGCACAAATGGCAGCACACACATAGTAATGAGCATAGATCAGTTTTATATGCAGTGCACTATATAATTGCAGCAAGTAGAGATTGCATAAGCAAAAATTCCACAAAATTTAAGTGTTTTTAGTATGAGGCACCAACAGATACACAGCTGATTCAAATGTGGCAGTGGAGCTAGAAGTTGGCAACAGCATTTTAGCTGACCTGTGCCTCCAACCGAAAGCCTGGCAGAGATAGGACCTAGAGAGCTTACCCTACAATCCAGAGTAACTACAGGAGCACGTAAGAGCCATTACGTGTACCCATAGTTACTGCACCAACCAGTGAAAACCTATGGGAAATTCATATTGCAATCCAGAGCAAATTGTTCTTACACCGGAGCAAGGACTCCCCATAGTTACTCTGGATTGTGCCCTTAGTGAACTGCAAAACCATCCATTACTCACTTCATGATTACAGAGAAGGTTAGCCAGTTGCTTCCTTTCTTGTGCATAGTATGCTGCCTGCTGATAATAAAAACCTGGATTTTGAGTCTGAATAGCTGTCAGTCCTAGTTTGATAGCTTCATCAAACAAATCTCCAAAAGCTTGAAACCTGTGAACAAAAGATTTAAAAATTCCATAAACCTTGGAGATGCTTGCAAAAGGTAAGGCGTGCACAGGACAGTATACGTGAAAGAGAGTAGATACAGAGCATCTGAGTGCTTGGAATAATAATTTTAAATTTAAAGAAAAAAAGTTCTATGTAAAAGTGAAGTGGTCCCACAAGCATTAACAATTTACGTGCCAATTTACGTAGATGGGAGAAATCTTCATATTTTAGCAGGAAAAGTACTGTAGCCAGTTTCAACCAGTGTAAAGTATTTAGGGCTTACAAGAAAGTCTCTTTGGTTCACATACCAATTCTTTCACCAACACATCCAGCAAATTATTTCAGATTTGGTTCTTCATCATTTAATATTGGAAACAACCACCACATTCCCCAAAGTTATAGTTAGAGCAGATGCTGAACATAGTAAGGATTGTGAAATAGAAGTACGCCCCTACTTCCCAGCATTGAGGTAAGGATCCATTGTGGAACCCCACAGATAGGAGGAGATGTTCCATCACCTATGGAGTGTTCTCTGAGCCCAGAAAGGAGCAAATATTTCTAGCCATGGCCTCTACCAGGTTCAGAATGACTGCAGCAATAGAAAAAAACACTACTTCTGATTTTTCAGCCACGTCCTCTTCTCAGCTCAGAAAATCCTCCAGGGAACTGGCTCCCAATTTCACTGGTCAATGCACAGGCACATTTGCACATAGCTTGGCAATGGCCACTGATAAAACAAGCTATGGACACCAATTGAATACAACCGAAGCAGTTCAGTAGTAATGCAAGTACTGGAGTGACAGGGACACTAATTGGGAGATAATAAGTAAGACACAAGAGTTTAGCATTTTCATAATTCAGCACTACTCAGGCCCTGAAACTGCCAGATTATTGAGATTTTATTGTAATTAGCATTTTCAGATCTAACCAGCATACCCATGCATTAATCATAGTACTAAAATTTAGTAAGACATACTGTTTTGACATCCAGGCAGCATGTTCAAAAGCCAGCTCCGCACTCCCTATTTTTTTCTTGCACAAGTCTATGTGTTTTCTAAATTGTGCAATAGCATCCAGTGGTGTATTATGTTGAAAACACAGGCGACAAATCTAAAATTTAAAATTAAAAAACTCTGATTAAAATATTTTATAAGACCTCAACTCTTGAGATTAATAAAAGCAACAATAACACAATATGGTTATTGTTAACACCTTACATGTTAGAAAAACCTATACCTGTCATCTTTTCTATCACTTAAAAATCTTCTGTTGCATTTAATGGGAGACTGAATGCATCAAGGCCTTTTCCCTTCTGTAGACAGACTACAAGTTATAGAACAGAAGTTTCATCTCAGTTTGGTCATCCAAGACATAATGTTTTATTTCTCAGTGCCACATTTGCAACAAACTACACTGGCCAAAGATTCTGCCCAAAAGAGATATTGGTTGAAACAGATCTGCAGTCCAAACAGAAGGCTTAACTATCAGAACAATGGGGGCATTGTAAATATAGCATGCTTCACAATGTGCCAAGTTAGTGCCCCCTCTCTCAGAACTGAAGCCATTCAGGGGAGCAATGGTATGTTACTGTCGCTGCCACGAATGGCTCCAACACCGAGCAGGAGGGAAGTTTACATGGCTCCCTGCAGAGTGTCTTGTATTTACAGTGCTACCTCCTCTAGGCTCACTTCTGCAGGTACACAGACTCCACTATCTAATCTCTCCAGAGCCTCTGTAACTCATTGCTCACCCTTCATGTCCCAGCTCCATATTTTCCTACCTCCCTTCTATGCACCAGCTTGCACTACTCCTTAACTAATAAATCACAGGATATGTGGTGTGGCCTCTGGGGCAAAACTGTTATGAGCACAGCTTATCAATTCAGACATTGCACAACCATGCTCTGCATAGCAATTTCTAAATATAGATTTGCCAATGAATTGCAGGCTGTACGTAGTCAATGTAAACATCATACCGAAATATATTTTAAGTTTATTCATGGCTGGGCAAGGGATGCTGTCCAATCAACCACTGTACACTTGCTGTGCTGACTGCAACATCTCCCACTGTGGCCTCACAGGTTTTGGTGGAAACATGGAAAGGTTTAAAATCAACATCTGTTACCTTATAATTGATAAATCCTGCCATTGTCTTGATTTCCAACATGTTTGTTTCATGAGCTCGCAATTCATGTACAAGATTATAAGCAGTTCTATAGTTTCTAAATAAGAAATATTATTGTTAAAATTCTGCTCATTTCTTAAGGAAAAAGAAAAATGGTGAACAAAACAATTCAGATATACAACACTGAAGCACAGGTGCCTATACTACAAAGGTATAAGAATTAGTTTGATGCCCTACCTACTTAAAAGGAATTCAGCAAATACACAGTCTGAATTATTCAGTTATGGCACTGCTGTACCTCCTTCCAAATAATTATGTAATCAAAAGGGAGTGAGGGAGTGAGTTCACTATGCCAGAGTGGCCTGGTATTTTGAAGAAGAGACACTATAAGGATACAGTTTAAAGAAATTCCATGGAGTCTTGAAGACCGTCTTTCAAGAAAGCTAATCCAGGAAAAGCAACAAGCATATTTGCAGTGGAAAACAGCAAATGTATTTGCATACCACCCTCCACCTTCAAATGTCTCCTTTCTTCTATTATCTAATATGCAGCCACCTTTTTCTAATGAAGAGAGGAAATAAATAACCTCTGCAAAGAGTACTTACTTTAGAGCGTTCTGTGTATCCTGCTTCAACTCGCTGAAGAATGCTATTTTGAACTGATGTCTAACAAACAAAAGCTGCAACACAACGAATATGTAACATTTCAGAAGAATGATGCTCAATTTAAAAAAACAGTTAAACTGTAATCTAACAATATGTTAGATTCTATTTTGCCAAATTCAATGAAAATGACAGTAGCTTAACAGCAGCCTTCCACGAATGCTCCAAAAATCATTTTTTAATACCCATAAAGTGGTGGACTATATGTAGAATCAAAGCAATAAACTGTGAGTGAAGCACTTTTCCCCCACAAAATTTCTTCAGTTCCCTAACAGATTATGAGCACAAGCCTAACCATGACTACTCAAAAGTAAGCCCCACTGTGTTTAATGGCTCTAACTCCCAGGAAAGTGTCTTTAGGATTGCAGGCTAAGGTTGCAATCCTATCTAAAGTTTCCTGGGAGTAAACCACAGTGAACAGAATAGGACTTACTTCTGAGTAGACACACATAGGACTATGTCCCAAGACACCAAAGAGTGCCTCGGGAAATGCACCTTTCCCACCTCTGCCTTGAAATTTATTTTAACGCTAGCTTATCCACCAAAAACTGATGCCAATACAGGTGTCCCCATTTTCTGAGTCCGTTTTTTGACAATTCACACTTTTGACAGTCTTAAAATATATCTAAAAGTCTGTGTTTCATCAGGAGAGATTCATTTTCATACTTTCAAAAAAAAAGATGTAAGGTGTGCGACTGTAACTTCATTGTTTGAGGCTCCATCTCCCAACCTTCCACTGTTTTCAATCAGTAAGACTTCAGAGATTTCTGCAGAGAGTTCTATTTTTGTACAAGAAAGTGTGCGTTCCTTGCCTAACATTTGCACCTGTGCTTAGATTTGTGTTAATCTGTGTTTATAGAGGCTCTTGAGTGTTCAGGCAAGGCTAAAAAGCTCAACTTACAGGAAAATTTAAACATGGTTAAACTGAGTGAGATGCATGTTCCTTGAAGAGCAGCCTCATTGCTGTTATGGAAAAAAACTTTTAAATGTGTGGATTCAAGACCAGATTAGGTACATAGAATATCAGCCACAATATTCTTCTAAGCACATCATTTTCTAAGCACAATATTCTTCAGGCATCATCCAGGTTAAAGCCCTAGGTTTATTCACTGAATTACAAAAACTGAAAGATATTTAATATAATTATTTCCTTACGACTTTCTTCAGTAAATTGTTGTTGTATAATTTGGTATTTTTGCTATGTGTTAATAAATGTGTTATTTAGGCTTTTGCAAATTATATTTTTTGTGACCATTTTGCATTTGCAATCTTTAAAAAACTGTGTTCCACTTTTCAATGCTTTACAGTTTTGGATGGTGCGCTGGTCCAAAACCTATCCAATAAGTGGGGGTGCATGTATAACTTAGCTTTAGTCCATCTTTTAAATTCTGTTTGCAAATCAAAACACTATTTGCCATTTATTTAGCTCTCAAATACACCAGTCAAGGTAGAATAGCTTGGGTAGAGCAGAGCAGTCATACCTGATGCGTTGTTTTGTTCAGGTATTCTTTATGAGATTTAACCCTTCGAATTTCGGTATAGTAGTAAGTCTGTGCATGTTCATAAAAAGCATTCTCTAACCTAAAAGAGAAAGGATTTTCCAACACTTAATGCTGAAAGAACATAAAGAACTCAGATTTGAAGCAGAATTCCTACTACTTCAAATAAAATAAAATTACCGTATTTTTACTGGTAAAATAAAATTAAAGTAACTTGGAATGGATTACCAATGAGAAGCAGGATGTTTCCATGCAATCATTCCAAATTCATACGCTGCATATTTCCTTTTTCACTATATTTCAAATAACTTTTGAAAGATAATAAAATATATCCTATCCTTATCTACAGCTTCCTTACAGATAGTACCCCTAGGGTAAGAAGTAGATGATATATTTTTGGCATCCATCAGTCTTGAAAGACTATGGTATTGTACTTGACACTGCATGAAAAGCACAAAGGCCTGGGTAGATTGATATGGAGGAAAGGCTGTTACCCAAGCAGCAAATCCCCCCTTCCCATGCCACTGAAATAGTCAATTGGAAGGGCAGAGCTGATACTATTGGTTCCAGCTGTGTTGCAGAGCTGGGCTAAGGACAGGAGCTCAGCCTGTCTTGTGGTGACTGACCCGGGTCTCGAACCCTGGCCTTCTGGTTAACAGGCACAGTGTCTTAACCACTTGCACCACCCACAGCCTTATACTAATAATATAATACTAAAAATACTAATAATATACAACCTGAATCTAGGTATATTGACTTGGAAGCATGTCCAGCCAATTTCAGTGGTTGCAACTTATCAATTTCATGAACCACATCAATAGTTTAAATATCAATGAGCTTCACCCACATGATATATAAAGATTTTCCATTTTGACAACTATTGGTCTTACTGTAGGGATGTTCACTCAATTTCCCCCCCCCCCCCAATAAATAAGGGATAATTCTCAAGATCTCACATAAAAATGGAGAATGGTGCCTTTCTAGAATTAAATACATAAAAGTGGATACATAAAAGTTTTAAACTGAATATGCTGTCTAATGGTAGAGGTTTGAGAATGTCGTATTCTTTGTAAAGACATAAACAGTTTCAACAAATTTTAAATTGTTTTATCTGTTTAATAAAATAAACTATTTAATACATTTAAACATTGTGGTAAATCTAATTTGACAGTTAATATACCTGG
Source organism: Cryptoblepharus egeriae (assembly GCA_030015325.1). Taxonomy (NCBI): domain Eukaryota; kingdom Metazoa; phylum Chordata; class Lepidosauria; order Squamata; family Scincidae; genus Cryptoblepharus; species Cryptoblepharus egeriae. The sequence continues at coordinate 51,776,047 of JAREYC010000007.1, read as the reverse complement.
AATTTAAACAAATTCCAGGTATGTTAACAGTCAAATTAGACTGTGGGACAGTTATTGAAAATATTCTGCAACTCTCATCTTACAGCTAGCCATGTTTACAGTTTGATTCTATGTTTACTATAAAGTATCTTTACGTTCAGTGGGATGTTCACTGACGAAGCATGGATAGGATGTCAACCTTAAGTCAAGAACTGCCACTAAAATGCTTCCCTCTCACATAATTAACATACCTTATAATATAACCTACAAGGTGATCAGTGTGTGGCAGAACAAAAAGGGATTTTCCGGAGAGGTCACAAGCATTGCATAAAGCTGCTGCTCTTTCAGAGGCAATAACATCTTCTCCTAAGAAAGAAAATTAAATAGTAAGAGCAACCCTAATCTATAATCTTCCTGAACTGAATTAAATGACTAGAAAATTACCATTGACTTTCTGTGAACAATAAAATGGCCCGACTGGTGATTTTTGTTTTAGAGCTATGAACCTTTGTAGGAAAGATGCCAATTCCTCAAGTGGATGCCAATTACTCTATTACTCAATGCAGCAAAAACTTCACAAGTCATAGCAACTGACTAAATTTCTGCCTTAAATTCCATTTTTCTACATTTCTTTAATGAACTACATTAGCTGGAGTGCTCTTTTCATCCTTTAAATTGGAGGGGGAGATCAGTATTGCTTTTGATTAATAAAAAAAGGAAAATGACACATGGTTCTTTCAGATAATTATAAGAAAGATGTATTTTTCAGAAGACTTGGCAAATTTGGCATCTTAGCAAAAGTAAAAGAGCAAATAAATTGAAATGCCCATTTATACAAAATCAGAAAGGATCAACCATTTGAAAGTAAAGACAACTGTTTAACACTAAAACTTCACTATCCAGATAAGTTAAGCCTGATTTTTATATGAGATATAAAGGTGGTGGAAGTATCTGCATTTTCTGCTGGTATCTGCATACCTGGAGGTAATGGTGTTTTCTTCTGAATCAAAACCACAGCAACCTTTGTGTTCCTTCCCTGCAAACTCTGCCTGTAAAACCAAATAATGCCAAACTCCTGTTTGTAAGCGTTCAAAAAAATTGAAGTCTACAAAAGAGCAAACATACTGAAGAACTATGAGAAGCAAAACCTAATCAAAGGAAGTAAAAAGGATACTTTGTTCTTATCAAAGCAAATAAGTTGAAATCTCATCAGACTCAGGAACAGGAAGAATTCTTCACTTATTAACTTATGTTAATGAGATCTGCAGAACAATCCCAGGTGTTTTCCCCATTAATGCAGAGCAACAATTCAGTTATTTTCCTTTGTTTTAAAGGGACCTTCTATATGGGATTATCTGCTTTTCTGTTTTTTATTAGTTTAACAAAACAGCCGTGGAAGCTCTCCTGGTAGAAGAATAGGGATAAATTATTCATGCTATAAATAAGCAAATCTAAAAGTCGATATTATCAATACTGTGTTGACTGGACACATTGGCATTTAGCAGATACTAAAGGCATTTAGGAATCCAGCAGATTATACACCTGACAATTTCAACTTTGGTTGCACATTCTGACTGCTTTTCCTTCCACTGTGGCTCATCCCAGTCCAACTCATAGAACACCACAACAAGCGCAGGTACCAAATTCAAGTGTTTGTTCATCCAGCCAGTTTTCAATATCCCTTTGGGAATGTACCATTCGTATGATGTTCTCTGCAAAAATTGATAAATTCACAGTGAGTCATTCTAATATAAGTTGTACAACATGAGGAAGTTTCTGACAAATGGACCAGGCCCTTTCCTACTAGTTCTTGTGAATCAAGTCAATTGCAAAAAATAACAAACAAATTCTTTGACTTCTCTTACTTAAATCCAAATATAATTTATAATTATACGAAATATACATTCATGGGAGTTCCACCAAACTTGTAGAACTAGTTTTTAAGTTAATTAATTTAGAAATGTTCCTTTGAATTGTCACAGCAGAACTAGAACTGCAAACCAACAGCCTACTGGTTTTGACATTAGGCTTTTTCATTCGGTATCTCACCTAAATATCTGTATGGAAATGAGATAGTGCTGGTAAGACTAAGGATGCAATCCTAACAATTCATCAGTCTGGCCTAACCTACCCCCAGGAGTCGTGCAAAAGTGTCTTAAGGCATTTTTGTGACACCCCCAGATGTAAGCAGAGGGCTTAAGATTAGGCTAACCTAATTAGAGGTTAGGATTGCTGCCTAAATTGCTGATTTAGTTCTAACCTTTAGAAGTGCTCTGCATTCACAAAGTGCTATATGAATGTCAAGTTCTATTACAGTATCAGTACAATTAGTGTTAATACAGTGCCATTTTAAATCATTTTGCTTTGTGCCAACCAAATACAGAGAAATGATCTTAACAAGTTTGTATGCTAAGACACAGTGTCACACTTGTTATTTTAAGCTTGCTTTTAATAATTAATTCTATATTTTACATAACCACCACCCAGAAAACCAATAACTGTACACAAACATTTAAAGAATAGCCACAATCAGCAAATATTTAATAGTAAACTTAGGGTCAAAACATTTTCTTTCTTTCAAACTGAATAATACCTTTGTCCTACACTTAGGATACTCATGATCACCAGGAAGAACTTTGATAGAAATTGGTACTCTGTCTGCTCTTCTATTTGCACAAAAGGCATCCCAAACTGCCCTATGAACAGCATTATACACGACATCCAAGCCTGTAAGAGTAACAAATGCCATAGGACGGCAACAAAGTTCCACTGGAAAGTCCCACTGCGAAGGGCTCATCATGACAGTTTGCAGTAAAATCTGAAACATCAATAATACGTGTTTAAGTAGTTGTTTTCCTAAAACATATAGCTCAGTTTTCAAAAGCACATCAAAACCCAATAGATCTTCCACTTAATAAAACTTTTCTTCTAACTAAACACACCCACCCATCCTCATAACATGCATATGCATGCACATCTATATACCGTATATGTTTTGCTGTTGTCCTCTTCTGACACTGCCACCCTTCCCCTCACCACCACATTTATCTGTCCGCTCTATCACCCTACCTATGCCCGGTGTTGACCCTCATCCCACCAGTTCTGCCCAGCTGTCACCCTCCCCCCTACCCTGTGTGGACCCCTGCCCTCCCCTGCTCTTCTGTCTCCCTGTCACCCTTTCCCCTACCCTGTGTGGACCCCTGCCCACCCCTGCTCTTCTGTCTCCCTGTCACCCTCCCCCCTACCCTGTGTGGACCCCTGCCCACCCCTGCTCTTCTGTCACCCTGTCACCCTCCCCCCTACCCTGTGTCGACCCCTCCCCACCCCTGCTCTTCTGTCTCCCTGTCACCCTCCCCCCTACCCTGTGTCGACCCCTGCCCACCCCTGCTCTTCTGTCTCCTGTCACCCTCCCCCCGACCCTGTGTGGACCCCTCCCCACCCCTGCTCTTCTGTCTCCCTGTCACCCTCCCCCCTACCCTGTGTGGACCCCTCCCCACCCCTGCTCTTCTGTCTCCCTGTCACCCTCCCCGCTACCCTGTGTGGACGCCTCTCCACCCCTGCTCTTCTGTCTCCTGTCACCCTCCCCCCGACCCTGTGTGGACCCCTCCCCACCCCTGCTCTTCTGTCTCCCTGTCACCCTCCCCCCTACCCTGTGTGGACCCCTCCCCACCCCTGCTCTTCTGTCTCCCTGTCACCCTCCCCCCTACCCTGTGTGGACCCCTCTCCACCCCTGCTCTTCTGTCTCCTGTCACCCTCCCCCCGACCCTGTGTGGACCCCTCCCCACCCCTGCTCTTCTGTCTCCCTGTCACCCTCCCCCCTACCCTGTGTGGACCCCTCCCCACTGCTATCCACCCCTGCTGTTGTGCCCATCCTGTCACCCTGCCCACCCCACCCCCTGGCAGCCTCCCCTGCCCCATTTGGTCCCTCCACCCCTCTCTGCCCACCTTCCCCACCGCTTAGGGTGTTCCTCTCCCCACAAGTCCTCAGAGGCCCTGCTGGAGGGTGTTGTGGGGGGGGGAGGGGAGGGGGCAGTCGGGCTTCCTGACCCCTCCAGGAACCCCCCCCCAGCTGGGGCCCAGGGAAGCCCCGCCCCCACTCACTCACCTGCCCAGAGCTGCTTCAGGAGCCGCTCCCATCCAGGGGTCCTTCAGCCCCAGCCGCCTCAGCAGCCACGGGAGACCCAATAGACAGAGACACCAGCACAGGCCTCGCTGAGGACCCCGCAGCCCGGATTGACAGCTCAGACCTCCAATGAGCGTCCGCCTCTCCCCATCGCCAAGCACAAGGAGTTCAGCCATTGGACGAAGCGGGAAGTGGGCGGGCGGAGGAGTCCAGCGGTGACTGCAAGGGACAGGCAGGGGCGGGGCTAGAGAAGGCAGACCAATGGGAAGGGCGGAGGAGGGGCGCGCGTGACACCGCCATCAATAGGGGTGCAGACAAGCCCAGGATCCTCCCCGTCTGTCATTTTCGGCGCCTGCGCAGTGAGGCTCTCGCGCTGAGGGTGTCCCCTCTTTCCCCCATCATCCCCTCGTGCAGCGCCATGACGGCCAACGAGGACCAGGAGGTGAGGGCCCCGAGGGGGGGCCCTGTGTCAGGGAGAGGCCCCACTGGTGAGGGCCCTGAGGGGGGCCCTGTGTCAGGGGGAGGCCCCACTGGTGAGGGCCCTGAGGGGGGCCCTGTGTCAGGGGGAGGCCCCACTGGTGAGGGCCCTGAGGGGGGCCCTGTGTCAGGGGGAGGCCCCAGTGGTGAGGGCCCTGAGGGGGGCCCTGTGTCAGGGGGAGGCCCCAGTGGTGAGGGCCCTGAGGGGGGCCCTGTGTCAGGGGGAGGCCCCAGTGGTGAGGGCCCTGAGGGGGGCCCTGTGTCAGGGGGAGGCCCCACTGGTGAGGGCCCTGAGGTGGGCCCTGTGTCAGGGGAAGCCCCACTGGTGAGGGCCCTGAGGTGGGCCCTGTGTCAGGGGGAGGCCCCAGTGGTGAGGGCCCTGAGGGGGGCCCTGTGTCAGGGGGAGGCCCCAGTGGTGAGGGCCCTGAGGGGGGCCCTGTGCCAGGGGGAGGCCCCAGTGGTGAGGGCCCTGAAGGGGAGCCTGTGTCAGGGGGAGGCCCCAGTGGTGAGGGCCCTGAGGGGGGCCCTGTGCCAGGGGGAGGCCCCAGTGGTGAGGGCCCTGAGGGGGGCCCTGTGCCAGGGGGAGGCCCCACTAGTGAGGGCCCTGAGGGGGGCCCTGTGCCAGGGGGGGCCCACTGGTGAGGGCCCTGAGGTGGGCCCTGTGTCAGGGGGAGGCCCCACTGGTGAAGGCCCTGAGGGGGGCCCTGTGTCAGGGGTAGGCCCCACTGGTGAGGGCCCTGAGGGTGGCCTTGTGGCAGGGGGAGGCCCCACTGGTGAGGGCCCTGAGGGGGGGCCTGTCTAGTTAAAGCTGTGGTTTTCCCTGTGATCATGTATGGCTGTGAGAGCTGGAATGTAAAGAAGAGTGACTGCTGAAGGATAGATGCCTTTGAATTATGGTGCTGGAGGACACACTGGAGAGTCCCTTGGACTGCAAGGAGATCAGATCGGTCAATCCTTCAGGAGATGAACCTTGAATGTTCACTAGGACAGATATTATTGAAGCTCAAATATTTTGGCCCCATCCTGAGAAGGGAGGTCTCTTTTAAAAAGTCTGATGCTGGGAAAAACAATGGAAAAGAGGAAGGGGACAGGCCGAGGATGAGGAGGTTAGATGATGTCACCAAGGCTACTGTGATTTTACCAACAATTGGGGTTATCAGCTCCCAACTGGCCGCAAGCTTTCCACCAACTTTTTGGGGCAACTTGCACGACACCCCTTTAGTTTTAGGGAATGCCTTAAAATACCACAGACCCCCTGCAGGTACAGCACGTGGATTAAAGGATTAAAACACCTTGGAAATCTTTTTACATATTTATTTCAAACAGGCTTAGGTGCACAAGAAACAATTAGCTTCTATTAAAATAACAAACAGACTAGCTAGAGTCCTTACACGATACACTTACAATGCATGGCCTGACAAGAGACTGCGTACTTCTCCCATGATCTTCCAAGGTCTCTCTTCCAACCGCAGTCTAACTCTCTTGCTTTGGAACTGACTATCTTATTCCTCCCCAGTAATTAGCTTCAGCTGACCCCCTCCAGTCACAAGACTCAACTCCCCAAATCAATCAATCTTCTTCAGCTGAGACTTCCCCAGATACATTTCTCCAGGTGCAATACAACCCCCAATTACTGGTTATATGGTCTTCTTCCTTCCCTTGATAAGAAATTCCATCCCTGAGATGACTGACTCCCCCTTGTTCCCAAGCATCCTTTCCTGCTATAAACATTTCCTTTGATCCTGTATGCAACTGGTTGTTACTTTCTCATACAAACCCTTCTCTTAATCCCAAGCACCCCTTGCCCAATATGGAGTCACTTTGGTTCTTATGTACCCCAAATATAGATCTCTATAACAGCTACGAACATGAATTTGGATGGATCTCGGAAGCTGGTGGAGGAGAGGGGGGTCCGGCATGTTGCAGTCCACTGGGTCACAAAGGGACTTTACATCCGTCTGTAGTTTTAAAAATTTTAAAGCATTAATAATAATGGACTTTAACTACAATAATCATTAGTCTCATTAATAATAATAGTAATTGATAATACAGGTCCAACTTTGTTATACACGTATTTGACTCAACACAAGTAGCCACTGCTATTCAGTTTTAAAAACTGCTTTTCTACTGTTGTAGAGAGGCAGTTAGGCAAGCAATCATTCCATTTTTCTGTCCCAGAATCAAACCTTGCATAAATTGAGGCACTGCTTTATTCAATTAGATTCAATAGAAGAGGTTCAAAAAACCTGGAAGTGTGCCTTTAAACCTATTTTTCCATTATTTTCTTTACACACTGATCTTTTTAATCCACAGAACAGAACCCTGGTGGATAACAAAAAAAACCTGTACTGAACTTGTTTAAATGACACTCCATTGGGAACTACCTGGGTTGACTAGACTTTTAAACAAGGATTTGGAAAGCAATAATATATTATTTATTTTTAACAACACTTCCTAGGAAAGGAAGATGAGAGTTTTGTGACATCTGGTGGTTTCATCAGTCTAGCTCTGAGCATGGTGTGACTTAAACTACAAAAGAAGAGCCTTCAGACCACTTCATGGTCTGCTTCATCAGCCTGCTTCATGGAGAAATCATGGGACTGTGGCAGAACAAGGATGCGTTTCTAACAGATGTGCAGAAACATCTGTACATGGACTGGCATATACATCAGGCACTGGAGTAGGGCACTTGCAAAAGAAGAGCCTGCAGAACTGTTGACGGCTTTCAAAGCATTTGGAAATTGCAGAAGAGTTTTCAAAGAAGCATCAAAGACCATCTAGGACAGAAAAGTCAAGGAGGCGAAAAAGAGAATAAACTTTGCAGCCTATTTGATTAGAGCAGCTGGTCTTGAATTCCAGATCAATGAGCATGATGGAAGAGACCTTATCTAGTGTGCCAAGCATTTACATCAATCTCCTTGGATAACAGAGTTTTGGACTGGATGAAGATGGACTTTGAGGATGCAGGATTTCATCTGCACCTCTTCCCATCCTATGTACTGTCACATCTGCATTGTGCTGTGGCTTACAGAAAACTATTTGAGGCAGCCATGGCACTGAAAAATTGGTGGTTGGTAGGAAGGGAAGGAAGTTTCGGCTTATAAAGGAGCTCAAAACAGTCAACTAATTGAACTTCCTCCTGTATGCCTGAATCTCCATTGATTTTAGGGGTTACAGGCACCACAAGAAATGGGAAAGTGCACTGGACGGGAGAGCAGAGCTTCAGGACAAAACTAGAAAGGCAACCAGTTAATGCACCCATTTCACAGGTGAGGCACACTGAGAGTGAGACCTGGAGCGTTAAGGTCAGTGGAGGGCTCCAGCAGGTTCGCACCTACTCTATAGAACCGGTTGTTAACGAGAGATAGGACATATAAAGTTTAAAAATAGCCATTTAAAGGCTGGCAGATGGGCATAGAACCGGCTGTTAATTTCTTTGAATCCCATCACTGGTTAAGGTCATGGTGGTAGAGAGGCTTTTAAATTTAATAAACTAGGGCTGCAATCCTAACCTCCTCTTAGCTAGCCTAAGCCTCGGCACAAGTCCTGTGCTGACCTGGGGGTGTCACAAAAGTGACACATCTAGCACCACTCCTGTGGAAAGGTTGGATCACGTTCAACCTTCGGTGAAGTTTTGTTCAGCCTTTGGTAAGGATCTGGGTCTGAACAACTTTTTCCTTTTTCAAAGGCCTGGGTCAGGATAACTTCAGTCTTTGGTGATGAGGTATCAGGGACCTGTGGCAAAGACGCATTTCCAATGTGTGCACTGAACACCTGCACACCACCAGTGTGTTCATCAGACAGTGTTGCCAAAGAAGGGCTGGCAAAATTGTATTTTGCTTCCCAAAACCTGTGTAAGAATGGAAGATTTTTCAAAGCAGTGTCAAAACTTGCATGCCCATCTTTTTGTTGATTCTTGGGGCTACACGCACCACCTTCACCTGCATGATGTGGGAAAGTATAGTGGGAGGAAAGCAGAGTTTCAGCGAGGTGGGGGAATTAGACTGGCAACAAATTAATGCACCAATTTTGCAGATGAGGAACACTGAGGCCAAAAAACAAGCACTTAGCATAAAGAGGATTTTAGATTCCCCTGCTACCCATTGACACACATGGGTTACAGTCCTAACCACACTTTCCTGGGAGTAAGTACTATTGAATACAATGGGACTTGCTTCTGAGTAGACATGATTAGGATTAATTTTATGCTGAAGGAGGGAACATACAGAACCAGGGACGAAAAAGGTTGCTTGTTGGCTAAACTCAGCCTGCAGAGATTAAAACATGTATACCAATCCTGATTCATTTGTACCCTTTTTCACATATATGGTTTTTTGTGTGCGTTTAAGAAGGTTTTCAAACACATACTGTAACAAACACAGATACAATTTCAATACCTAGGATAAGTAGACACAGGGTGACCAAATATCCTGGGTTTTTTTCCCCTCTCCAGAACATGTGCTCTTCTTTAGCCTTGTGTCCTAGAAAACAAAATCTTCATTGTCTTGCTTTCCTTTTGAGCAGGCAACATGGATAATTATTGTAATTAGATGTAAGTAACTACAGTGGTGTCTTGTAAGACAAAGTTAATTCATTCCAGAAGCATGTTTGTCTTACAAAGCAGATTTTCCCATAGAAAGTAATGGGAACTCAGACAATTGGTTCCACAACCCCTCAAAAAATGCAAGGTCCCCTGCAGGTTAACTGCCAGTCGTGTCCAACTCTAGGGTAGTGTTCATCCCCATTTCCAAGCCTTTAGAGCCAGCGTTGCCCAAAGACATTTCCATGGTCATTGGGCCGGCATGACTAGATACTGAGGTGTACGGAATGCTGTTACCTTTCCCACTAAGGTGGTACCTATTTATCTACTTGCACTGGCATGCTTTCAAACTGCTAGGTTGGCAGGAGCTCAGCTAAAGACAGGCACTCACTCCGTCTTATGGAGACCTTGGTCTCAACCACAACCCAAAAATACTCATATTAAAACATTAACGGCATGTAAAAATGATGACAAAACACTGCAAATTCAAAATACTGTAATACAGAACACAATCTATATACAGTGGCACCTCACATAACAAACGCCTCACGTAAAGTATGTTCCAAGTAACAAAACAAAAATTTCTCTAGGATTCTGCTTCATGTAACAAACTGTGTTTCACATAACCAGCACACTCGTTGGCAATTGGGGCAGATGCGCTGGCTGGCAGCCCTTTTAAAGAGCGTCAGGGCTGCCTGGCATACTTGCCCATAGCGAAAGCAACATTTCCGTGTCCGCTGGGCAGAGGGAGAGAATAGCAGTGGAGAAGAGAGAAGCAGCTCAGGGCTAGCCAGAAGGGAGCAGGGGAGAGAGAGACTCAGGTGAAGAGAAGGAGAAAATGGAAATACTTTGAAAGTGTCTTGGATTGCAGCCTCCTAACCATGTTTACCCAGAAGTAAGTCCCATTGTGTCAAATGGGGCTTACTCCCAGGAAATGTCTTTAGGATTGCAGGCTAAGTAGACTTCATAAGATTATGCACATTGAATGCATGTTTTGAATTCAATTCCAGTGTTTTGTCCTCATTTTTTCATCCAGTTAATATTTTTATATGAATATTTTTGGGGTTGTGGAACCAATCGTCTTGAGTTTCCATTATTTCCTATGGGAAAATCTGCTTCACGTAAAGAACGTTTCACGTAACAAACATGTCTCCGGAACGAATTTAATTTGTTACTTGAGGCGCCACTGAATCTATTTATCTACTTACATTTGGAACTGGTAGGTTTGCAGGAGCTGGACAAGTAACGGGAGCTTAATCTGTTATGTGGTACTAGGGTCTCAAACTGCCAACCTGTGGACCTTTGTGTTGACAAGCACAGTATCTTTAACCATTGAGGCACCACAGCACTGAGAATGCAATTAGCACTGCCTAATCTTTAGGAAAACTACCAAGTTTCTTAAGTAGCAAGAAACTTCTAAAGGAGTTCCACTGGAATATGCCTAATGTTGCATCCACATATTTCACTGGACAATTCAGTAACACTACCCTAACAACTTTAATGTGGTTTGTAAAGCAAACAAATCACATACACCATTTTCCATCCTCCATAAGTGCTTTTTTCAATGCTAACTGGTTTTGTGCAGCAATATTTATATTCCACCTTTTTTCCAAATGGGAAGTCTAAGGTGATGCGTATCCTTAAATATAAAACAATAAAATTTTATTTTTTATTTAAAATATTTATAATGTCTTTTCCAAAAGTGGTATAAAATGTAACAAAACAATAAAATAGTTTTAAACATATGAAAATACAAAAAAAAACAATACTGGGATGTGATACAAAACTAAATATAAATCAAAGCAGAATGACAGCAAACTACAAAAATCACATAAATCAGAAGCAAGTAAAAGTGCAGACAGTGATTAACATCTAAAAAGTAAGAAAAACATTCTATATCAAAGCAATGGACATTTTATGCACAGTAGTCATGATTTATAGAGTCTGAACGATAATTCCTTGTAGTTGAAGTAAAACTTCTGAAAACTGCTCATATTTTTCAGGTTCTCTAAATTCTCCCATGATTAGCTGTCAGCTCAAGCTCAGAGGCTATGTCAGGGTCCAATCTGCATGCCTATGATAAAGAAACAAATGAATGTTATTGACCACAATAGGAAATTTTTACATACGGTAATTATTTGATTATATAGCCTCCTGTGCAAGTCCTATTTTTCATGTCTTCTGAATCCTTAATTTGTAGTGTCCTTTTTAAAAAAATCCCTTCCAAGCAAGGTAAAATGGTGTGATAATGAAACCAAAACAAAACAGTAAGGTGTCTGTTTCCTGACACCAAGAGTCAATTTATATAATCAACTAGGAAATACCTCCTGGATAATGTCTTGTGTGTAAATTCTTCCCATGTTTTTTAAAAAAGGTTCCTGCACATAGGAAATCAGCATGCTCAGGATGCAAGCTGAACTGAAATCTTCATATATGCTAACTTTCTAAGTACAGAGCTTTTTCTCTAGGTAGCATTGTGGCTTCCTGTGTCCAACTACACATTTGAAGTGGCCCTAAATTTCCAGGTATAACTGATAGTCTTGTGTGGCATCTTTTTAACAGGAAGATAACTGGATTAAATTAGCTTGGTAGAGGACACTAATATCAAAGCCTAGTGAAGAGCCATATTTATAGCCTAATGCTAATCTGCGCTAACATGGTGCAGGTTAGGAGGCAGCTGAAGGTCTCCTTGTGGTACAAAGATATAGTGTTCCCTTTATTTTGAGTAAAGCCCCTGCCATCCCTATGTTGCTACTCAGATCTGTGTCAGCTATTTGGCTGGTGCAAATCTGGGAAACCCCTGTAGGGGTGCCTGGGAAGGGGGTTAAGATATAGCAGGAGACTTCCACAAAATCTACTCCCCCCTGGGGGTTGTTATGCACTCTCCCTGCCTCTGAACTGCCCAGGACTGCTAGTTACCTTGTACTAGCAAGCTTTGGTTCTGGATGCAACACCAGTTGGCCAATGCAGGCAGTTCGGCTAGTGCTATTGGCTCACAAGTAGAAAGAAATGTGCTTTATGGCATGTTTGACATTCTAAGCCAATGGAGGAACAGCTGTGCAGCTCAGGAATGGGAGCTGCTTCTTCATGTTACTTCTGAGAATACTTATTGGATCAGGTATTAATCTTATTAGACTAATCATAGAGTTTAGAATGTACTGTATGTTGAACAACAACATTATCCCTCATGAGAACTGCATCACAAAATTTGCAAAAATCATTAGACAAAAGAAATAATGGTTCATTTACATTATTTGATGCTTGCCATATGCTCATATGCCTTAATTTGAGTGCATTGATAAGTAGCTTGCCCTTAGGCAGCTGAGTGAACAGTTTCTTCAACTGTATTTTGGACACCAATAATTTCTACAAGTCTCTTCAGATAGTTCTAGAACATAATTTAGCACTTGATTTGTTTTTGTAAGATGAAATAAATCTCAATTCTAAATAATCAACTTCCAAAGGTTTACGGGGCTTATCTTGTAAACTTACATTGGAATAATATTTAACTTTATATTTAAGGTAACTTACTTTAGATTACCTTAGAATAATATTTTATTATTATAAACTCACCAACTTACCTTAGAATAAAATTTTTTTGCTTCTGCTGAATTTTGCGGTGTTCCTAGGCCAAGCTGGTGGCATCTAGCCAAATAGAAAGAAGCCATAGCAAGTCCTCTAGCTACATAAAAAGGAAGGCAGTCTGTTGTCTTTGCTATCTTTTCAACATCATCATTCGCTGTAATTCTGTTGTAGGAGTCACAAAGTAAAAGATAAGTAATTTTTAAATAGTTTTGAATAACTTACATAATCAAACAAGGCTCAAATTTATTATTCTGTGGAAAAGGCATCTATAGTTAGTGGTCAAAATACTTTTGAAACTTCTAAGTACCGGTAGTTAATTTCTTACATCATAAACAGCAATTCTTGAAATACATTGCATGATATCAAAGCAGGTGGCAATTCATAATTGTGCACATAATGTGAGGCCATATTTGATGACACCTATGAATTTAGACTTTGGGATATCAAAGATCTTTAAGCGCACTATGCATGCCCATAAGTAGGGGCTGCTTGCTTTTAAGGAGTGTAACAAAGATCAGGCACAGAGATCAGGAAATACCTTCTGTGGAAAAAGCCCTCAGTCACAATGATGTGTCTTGGAACGCTTAATTTCTACGTTGTCCTATACAGGTCTAACTTTGTTACAGACAGATTTTTTAATAGACAGATTTGACTCAACACAACTGACCACTACAAATCACAGTTTAAAAAACTGCTATTCTGCTATTGTAGACAGGCAGTCATGCAAGTAATCATTCCATTTTTCAGTCCCAAAATCAAATCCCAGCAGATATTGCAGCACCACCTTATTCAATTAGACACACTAGAGGAGCAAGAAACCTGGAATGTTTAAACATATTTTCCATTGTTTTCTTTATACAGTGGTGCCTCACATAAAGAGCTTGATTCGTTCTGAAGGCATGCTCTTTAAGTGAAATGCTCTTTAAGTGAAGCAGGTTTTTCCATAGGAAATAATGGAAACTCAGATGACTGGTTCCACAACCTCCAAAATATTCATATAAAAATTAACTGGATGTAAAAATGATGATAAAACACTGTAATTGAATTCAAAACATGCATTCAATGTACATGATCTTATGAATTCTTCTTAGGCTGCAATCCTAAAGACACTTTCCTGGGAGTATGCCCCATTTAACACAATGGGGCTTACTTCTGTGTAGACATGGTTAGGAGGCTGCAATCAAAGCCACTTTCCTGGGAGATTTACCTGGGCTGCTGCTGCAGGTTCAAGGTGGCTGGTGGGGGCAGTTAGGGGCAGCTGCCTCTGGCACCTCCAGGCAACTGCCCCAAGTTGGCAACTGTCCCCCAACTGCCAGCGGCCCTTTTAAAGAGCCTCCATGTGGAGCGTCGGGGCTGCATAGCATGCGTGTCCATAGCGCACTTGCTTGTTAAGTGAAGCGGAACTTGTTATGTGAAGCAATATTTCTCGGAAATTTTTCTTGTTATGTAAACCGCTTGTTAAGTGAGGCGCTTGTTAAGAGAGGTACCACTGTATACTGATTTTTTTATCCACTTGAGGTTCCAGGACACCTGTATTTTGTGTTACAATATATATTTTAGTAGGGTTGAGAAACGTCTGGTCAGTTAATTAGCTGATGTTGAATCTTTCCCTTTTGCTGTTTTGCCTCTACTCATAGACATCATTTAATGCCTTTTACTACTTGCACATGAGCCAAGACTACTTTTACTACTTGCACATGAGCCAAGTAAAGTCCCTGCCATGCCCTTCAGTAAACAGCAACACAGGCTCTAGGTCCTCACCTTCTTAACCTTCTGTCTCCTGTTAGCCAGAGATACACAACCAGCATTTATTAACAAAGTCTTTGTTGTTATTGACATCAAATAACAACATGCATGTTGTTATTGACATGCAAAGGAGAACAATAACTTAAAGATCCATTTGTCTCTCAAGCCCACACTGCATATTATAGCAAAGCCATATTTTGTTTTTACAACATTAAATGGAAAATAACGACTTGGCATGGAAGAATGAAGATTGGAACTGTGCTATTGAGGAGCAAACACTTTTCTCTCGCATGCAGTCCTAACAGATGAGTCTAGGCTGAGAAGCTGCCTTGCTATATCCTCCCAAGGCAAATAGGAATTTTGGTAGGGTACTGGCCTGTTGCTTTCCACTAGAATTGTGGTATGAATGGAAAAGGTTAAATACCACCACCATCCCTTTGCTGCCACCATGATTATCACTCCTGATTTCCCCCTTTCCCATGGCAATTAGATAAAAAAATGTAAAGCAGTTCAAATGAATTTTGAACACAATTCAAAACAACAGATTTAATTATATGTTAATGATTCTGCCTAGAAGACTGACACATGTAATAAAAGAGGAGGGCACTACCAAGACTTTCTTCATCTTTTGAAGGACAAAATTATTCCCCCCCCACTCTGCATTAGTTTGCAGAGGAGGAGAAAAGGGGGGGGGTTAATTTAGGGGGGAAAGGGACAAAAGGCAAAGATGTATAAAATTATGGTGGTGTAACATATCTGGCGGGTGCACTGGAAACTGAACTCAGTTGGATTATGGCTGGCCTACTATCACTATTTTGTTTTGAGTCTAATAGAGTGTTCTGTGTACACATACAAGACCTCTGCTCCTTTACACACTGGATTTTGCTAACAAGTGCACAGGTTCTTATAGGTGGATCTCACATGGCAGGTTAAGACCAAGAAGGATCTCCCTCAACAGGTTGAAGACCACTGGGGTTCAGAGTGCACACATAATTTTTTTTGTTTTATCTCATAATACTTGAACATGTTGTTATCTGATAAGCAACATATCGGGGACACACAAAGAAAATATACCCAGCATTTTAACAGCAGGACCCACCTTTTAAAAGGTGAATAATGTTTCAGGGTAAATTCAATAATTTTCCAAAGAGTAAACCTTATTGAACACAATGGAACTTCTGAGTAGGATTGCACTGTTGATTGAATATGCTGAAGATATGTTGATGGCTTTAAAAAGAACAGAAGAGGATGAACAATAGGTCTACAGATTGTTACTAGCCAATCCTACACAGATGTGCCATATTCTCTAGTCATGGGGTTGGGGGTAGCTGAACAACAAGAGAAATTGGTGCCTTTGTGCACTGCTTCCTGGCTGACCGTGGCTGAACACAGGAGGTGAGACTTAGATGGTGTGATTTAGAAGGCTTTTTCCTAATATTCTTAGTGGTGCTGGTTATTCGGCTCTTGCTCCATTCAAACTATAGCAGATGTTAAAACAATTGACAAATGCTGCTTTTAAAAATTGTTTTTTCTTAAATCAGTCATCTGACCACATGCGGTGCTACCTGTTTAGTATACCAAATACTGGATTGGTGAATGTTGATGGTAAATTTATCCTCCCTTTTTTCTTACACTGAGTTTAGAAAAAAGTGCTTGTTGATAAACCTGGCCTTCTGAAATTATAGAATACCATCCAAAGAAGTTGTTGCCAAACTGTGGGTCTTGGGCCCCTCAGTGGGTAACAACCCAATTTTTGATGGTTTGCAAAACTAACAGGGCAGATTAGGTTTTGTGCATCAATAGTTAAACAACCTGCTACTTTGGAGGAACGCTACTGCCTGATCACCATTATAGCCACAGAGGCTGTTAAAGTGAAGTTTTACCTACCTTTTTGAAGGTGGGTCCTGCTGCTAGAACATGTGAGAACCACTGGTTTAGGGAAACCCAATTTTTAGACATAATGCAGTCCAAGAGCTATTGATTTGGAGATCTAAAATTTCATAACAATGTATGTAGTCTTTTGGAATTTTACAATTGTCAATAGGTGCAGCATTCAACAAAATGTTTGATATATCATTGTTCTAAGCAGAACAGATTCACAGTCCTTGTTCTATTTTACATGTCTTCTCAAACATGAAATATATAAGTAGGCCTGTGTAGGTTAAATATACTCGTAAGTAAGAACCCCTGATAACGAAGGCAAAAAATCCAAAAAGTTTCTTGTTTCTGCTACAGGAAGAGGGAAAGCTAAATGGAAAGGATATCCAGTGTTTATGTGCATAATGGTTTAGCTTTTAGAAACTATCAAGAGTACCCTATTTATTGACATATCTTTCATTTGTTAATTCGTTCATTTAATTTGTTGAATTTGGTTTAATGCCTTCATTTTCATCACCAGCTTCCATTCAAGTTACTGAAAAATCAATTCACCTTCTGGCAAACTCAGCAGCTTTTGTAAAAAATTTTCTTTTGTAGTAATATTCTACCAGATGACCCTTAACATAGACATTTCCACGATCTGATGCAGCATTCAGACATTCCAAAGCAGCCTTTAAATCTTTACGTACACCATGTCCATTCAAGTACATAAGCCCAAGAATGCCCTGAGATTCCAAACTTCCATTTCCACAAGCTTCCGAATGCCAAAAGAATGCCTATAGGAAAGGGAGAGGGTTTCTGTAATTCATTTAGAAAACATTTTACTTTGCTTGCTATCTAAAAGCAATATTGTCTTATGAAGGCAGTGCTGAATCTGTACCTCATGGTCATGCTCATGAACAATCTTAATGGCTAGCCAGGAATATAAAATCATCAACAAATAAAATACACATATTTTTTGACATTTATATATCCCCCTTTCTCCACCAACGTGCACACAACTACCATCTATGTTGTTAGGCTAAAAAACTGACCAGCTTAAGGAAACACAGGATGTAATCTCAAAACACTGTTGGGCCTGCTAAGTCTCTTGTGCTGACCCAAGCATGTTGTAAAACTTCTGTAAGGCACATTTGTGCCATCCAGAGAGAGGAGAGCTGGCCAGCTTGCACCAGCTTCCCATGACACTGCAGACCTTGGAATGGGGCTATTCATGCTGGCCCTGCTTGGCCTACGAGGGGTTGGGGTGTGCAGGAAGGGTGGGTAGGACAGAGGGTAGGTGTGTGGAGCCAAGACCTGGCACTTATAGCAGATCTTAGCCCCTTTTCAATGCATCCTGTGGAATCCATCCTGGGCTGCTCAGATCTGTGCCACTATTTGAGATGGTGCAGACCTTAGTAGACACATTGGGACCTCTGCTGTGTTAACACTGGGTAAGAGGTAAAGTTTCTTTACCTTTTTCAAACTTGCACTGGATGCAGCACAGGCATACCAGCTTGCCTAGTCCAGTACAAGCTAGGATTGCACTGACATGTAAGACTGGGAATTTAAATCCAGTTCTTATAGGTCCATGTTTTCTAATAATATCACACTGGTTAAGCCAACACACAACACCCTCAATTCATAGTCTGTGTTTTCAATATACAGAAATGTGTGTACACAGACACATACTGGTAACTGTTTTCTGTTGAGTCAGACTCTGGTGTCCCTACTGCAGAATTCTTGCTGCTGAATGGTAGTGGCTCTCTTAGAGCACAATCCTAACCATGTCTACTCAGATGTAAGCCCCACTGTGTCCAATGGGTCTTACTCCCAGGAAAGTGTCTTTAGGATTGCAGCCAAAGAGCACAATCCTAACCATGTCTACTTAGATGTAAGCCCCATTGTGTCCAATGGGTCTTACTCCCAGGAAAGTGTCTTTAGGATTGCAGCCTTAGTCTGGATTTCCACCCAACTATGCAAAGTAAGGCTCCATGGCTGAACAACAGCACTGTCTCTTAAAACAATATTAGATAATATTAGGTGATTCTGGACAAGAACAGTAAGCAGCCATCATCTGCAGTATTCCCAGCTTGCCAGATGTTCCCTTTAGTTATAAATGCAGAAGTGCTGTGAGGTGTAATGCCTTAATTGTTGCATTTCTTTTTCGCTTCAGAAATTAAAAAGGTGGGGCTGTATTTGTGGGCACTGGCACCAGCCATCAGCTATCACTGGCAGCACTGGGCAGTGGGCAACCATGAGCAGTGAGCACTGGTGAGTGGCAAGCATCTGCGGGCACAAGCAATGGGCAGCATTGGAGGATGGGAGAGCAGACTACACTGGGCATCAAATCAGTTCTTACTGAGTCCTTACAGAAGGGATATGCTTCCCAAATTTCATACTTCTAGGTCCAGGGGTTTGGGCTGGGCACTGATGAGTCAGTGACTTTTATATATATATATATAAAGAGAGAGAGATTTTGCATTGTACTGGTGCTGCTTTCTTGACCCTTATCAGTTAGAAAATACAACAGACTTTTGAAGATTTTGTAAGCCACTTTAGCTGCAATCCCAAACACACTTTCCTGAGAATAAGCCTCATTGACAATAATGAGGCTTGAGTAGACCTGCAGAGGACTGTGCCCATCAGCAGTTACTTTGACAAAGGAAAGGTTGGGCAGAAATTTCTTAAATAAACAAATTACTGTCAAAGGACATTACCTTTTTTAGATCTTTTGGTTTTTTCGCTGAATACAACATTCCAAGGGTACTCTGGGCCTTTACACTTGCTTTTGGATTCCCATGGTCTGCAGCAATAAGCCATAACCTGGGAAATATAAAAAATGGTATGGCTAGCCTGTGTCTCTTTGGTGGTACTTAGCATGTGCATTAGCATTAGTTCCCAGAGAAACCAACCCTTTGCCCTCAGTTTTCACGTTGCCAGGCACATGCCGTGGCCTGTGTTCATTCCTTCCTGCCAGCAGCAGATCTACATGAGAATATACAGCATTGTACATTTTATTGTGTAACACTGTAAGCCACCTTGTACATTTGGGCTCCTGGATTGATTGGGTCAGCAGAAATCTTATGTACCTTTCAGCTTCCTCTTCCGAAGTCTGCACCCCATATCCTTCATAGTAAGCTCTACCAAGGTTGTATGCAGCAGCAAACTTTAAATATCTTGCTTTAGGGTCCGTAGAGTCGATAATTCTCTTCATGTATTCTATTCCCTTTTTCTATAGGTGACAGAAGCAATGCAAGAAACCTCCGATTTGTGACTCTTTAGAAACAATAAATTTGTATCTAATTCACAGTGTGATTGCACTGCCAGAGTCCATTCCAGGAAAATGTCACATCAGTTATCTTTCCTGCATCCTTTCCAAACATTCCAGTGTGGGTCATTCCTTGTCAGATCATCCCACCACTTAATATTCTTCTATCTTATATTCTTAGATTTTGGTAAAACTTGTCATAATTAATTATCCTAAGTAGTTATTGAAGGAATGCATTTTAATCATTTAATGCAGAGAAAAAATATATACTTACCAGTATATAAAATTTTATTTATAAAATTTATTTTATTCATTTTATAAATATTTTATGTAACTATTTTTATATAAATAAATAAAATATTTTATTTATTTATAAAATTTTACTTTAAAATGGTGTGCTAGTGATGCTTTAACCAGCTGTAGGTCAGACAACAATTGGTTTATAGAACTGGGAGAGTTTTCATTATGTTCCTAAGTTCTGTGCTGACCTCAGGGTGACACAAAAGCACACTTCTGCCCCACTCCTGGGAGGTTAAGACAATGAAAAGGCATATGCTGACCTCCCCATACCATCATGGAAAGATTGGCCAGATGAGTTAGGTCAGCCTAAATTTCTTAGGATTGCACCCTAAATCTCAATGAGCTTTTGTATGAGGTACAACACAATGGGTTTAATTTATTTTAATTTTAAAACAATTCTCAAAAATGGACATATGTCAGAAAAAAAAACTGTGTGAGAATATACTCTTCGGCACAGGTATGAGACCACATTAAGGCTAAATTTTCAAAAATAGAGTTGCTACCAGTCTATGGCACATAGGCTATGGAAACATAAATATATCATTGCCTATGGGGAAGGCAGTGTCTCCTTGATTATGCAGGTAGCTGCTAGGTCTTACATAGACCTTCCTTGACCCCAGCAGTCTCTCATATTGTTGGTAGACCTGTTTTGATTTTGCTTCTGACACCACTTCCTTCTGATTCTATACCAGTGGCCTACATGTAAACTCATAAGAAGTGATCATACCTCTTAACCTGGCAACTAACTGTAATTTGCATTCCAGTCCTATCCAGCACCTACACAACAAGGTCAATTGATGGTACTGAATCCAGCAAGGATACTGAATGGGCTGGAGGTCTCTGAGGTAAGGAAACATTTGTCTTCTAGCCCTAGGGAAAGTGTCAGTTGTGGCAACCAGTCTACTCAGTCCTCCACCTGCCATTTCACTGGTGCAAGTCTAAGGATGAAATCCAGAGTAAATAGGGGGAGTCCTTGCTCCAGCGTAAGAACAATTTACTCTGGATAGCAATATGAATTTCCAATAGGTTTTCACTAGGTGGTGTAATAACTACGGGTGCATGTAATGTCTCTTACATGCTCACATAGTTACTCTGGATTTGGCTGTAAGTGGACCTGTGTCAGCAGATCTGACCTGGAACGGGGGATAGGATATGGCACGCATCAATGCTGCCAATCCTATTCCTACATCAAAGCCACTCTGTTGCTCCCTTCCCCATCTGTTATACATCCAAACCACTCCCTGTCCCTTGCTCCTCCACTGTCTGGTGCAAAGCTTGCCTGTTCGAGCACATGTTGAGACTTCCACTTACATAGACAAGATGGATGGGCCTTCCCACCAACACCCCTATCTTTTTCACATCGGGGGCAATCCTAACGTAGGGCAGGACAACTCAGCAGTCTTCCAATTTCCATGGTACTGTAGGGAGGCAAGTTCATGTCTCTGCACTGGCCTAACCCTCCCACAAAAGTGGTGCAGAAGTATCTGTAGGCACTTTTGTGCCATCCCCAAGTCAGCAAAGGACTTGTGCCGGGGCTTCAGCCGGTCTAAGTGGATGTTAAGTTTGCAGCCATAGTATTCTTTATGGCATGTTTGCAACAGTGCACATCAATCCTGCAGTGCTGGTACAGCATTAGTATGTGCTGGTTCAGCAGCACCAATGCAAGGAGCAAATAGTATTGTACCATTAGTCTCTATCTTGGTAGCAGATCAGAGGGAAAAGATTTTTGCCCTCTGTTCTGCTTCTCTACCCATGGTGGGAAATACTTCATCCTTTCTCCAGCTTTTTTCACTGTTCCTGTATCCCTCATCTCTGCCACATGTGTTTTGAATTGCTGAACATGCTGAAAGGCCTCTAGGTTCCGCAGAAACACAGAGGTACATTCCAGGTACCCCAACCAACAGTCTGGACCAACTCACTCTACTGCAACTAGAACACATCCCACTATCATGGGATATGGCAGAACTGACTCTGATTGTCCCAGCAACTATTATCATCTATCCATCCTGCTGTTACTCTGCATGGCTCTTCTCCACAACTCTCAGATGTGTAATTTTGCCCACTTCTACCAATATGCAGTGAGAGAGACTGATGAGGGCCTTTGCTAATTCCTGGAACAACAAGTAATTTGTCTGGCACCAAGCTTTTCAGCTCAGTCTTACTGGATGGCAGAACTTTATCAACCTTATAGGAATCCTTTGTGCCCACCAAATTTTAATCAGTTTTGACTTCCGATATTTGCTTAGTAATGCAATACTATATGCATGTTTAAATTTGAACAGTTATCAGGTTATTGTTGCAACTTACAGGATCTCGTTGAGTCCCCAATCCATCATAATACATTACACCTAACTGATACAAGGACTGCAAATCTGTGTCATCGCTTTGTTCAAAATGAAATAATGCTTCTTTGTACCATCCCTGTACAAGACAAAATGAAAACATTTTATTTCAAAACATTTTATCCCAGATTTCTCCTAACATATTAAGGAACCCAGGGTGACTACAACATACTATAATTTAAAATGATACAAACAACATTGCTGATAAACTATTTAGGATTTAGCAACTTAGAATACTTGAAATTTTTAAGCTATAATTTTTTTAATCAAATTTTTTTAATGCAATCTTTTTAATCAAATTATATTTTGACTTTTTAAACTAAAAAGAAAAGAAGTTGAAGCTGCCAGTCATCTTGGAAAATAGAAATTACGGTAAACCTACTACAGATTCTGCCTAACAATTGGACCCAAAACTTGTCAAATTTGCATATTCAGAAGTTATCAGTTGGAACTGGAAGCAGCTGCTTGATCTCCTGTTAAGAAGGCTACTTTCTCTTAGCTTCTTATAACTTCAATTCAAGTTATAGGAAACCATACTGAGAAAAAATAATTGCAAATGAATGACAGTGCAATCCGATAAGTCTACTCAGAAGTTCCACTGATTTCAATGAAACTTACTTCCAAGTAACTGTGTATAAGATTGCAGCATCAGTTTCCCAGATCAAGAGCTTTGTGTTTGCTGCTGTGATGGGATGTATGAACTGAGTTAATTCATCTATTGACAAGCTTTTCATGGAGACTTACCATAAAGGATCCTTTGGAGAACGTGGCAGCTCTGATATCCATGCAAAACTTATTCTTAATACCAGTCTTCCCTGCTCCTGCTCCACTCTCTCTCCCACACCCTGATAAACCTCTCTGCCACCCGGAGCTCCCCCTTGTTCTGGGTGGCACATGAAAAGCTTCTGGCTGGAAACAGCGCACTCTGGAGTTGACCCAATGCTATAGCTGGTGCCAAATATAATAAGCATACCTTGCAGCATGTTTGCAAAATTCAGTGCCAGCGCTGGTGGTAGGAGCTCAGGATTGGGCTCTTAATCCTTTAATAAAGGGTTAATGTTAATTTCTCCCTTTGCTTGGGAGACAAGTCCATGTTAAAAAAAGATAAATCAATACACCCAGGGCTTTTTTGAGGGATACTCAGTAGTACTGAGTACCAGCACCTCTGTGGCCCCTGAGTACATATGCCTTTGCTTCCAAAAAACATCTTCATGGTGAGTACCACCATCTTTATTTCTAGGAAAAAAGCACTGAATACACCAAGTCATTAGGAAGCTATGTTAGGTATAATGACACAGTTTCAAAAACATCTCCAAATATTGGTATTTGCATCAGTTTTAACCTCCTAGTTTAAAATAAACATTTAAAAATATAAATTGTAAAAAGAGTCCAACCTCTTCAAAATACAGCTGTCCTTTTAGAAAACGTGCCAGAGGATTTCCAGCTTCTATCTTTTTGTTCAGCATCATTTCAGCCTTTACCATCAAAGATAAATGGGAATAGTTTTCGTCTAAAATAAAAAGTTAAGATTTGAGTCTACAGATTTTCCACAGTCTTGGATTACAATCCTATCAATATCTACTCAAAAGTATATCTGCATTAAATTGGACTTATTCTTAAGAAAGTGTGCTCAGAATTGTAGCCTAAATCATGCAAGTCTCTATGTCACTAATTACTGTTTACAATTGGCTATATACTATTTACAACTGGCTATATACTATATATTGGCTATATACTATATACAATTGGCTATATACTATTTACAATTGGCTTATGCAATTGGCTATATTCAAAGGTCTTTTTTACTCCCTATATTATTAAATGCAACATGGGGTTTAGTAAAGCAGCCAAAGAAAATGGACCTTACCATATCAAAGGCAAACTGTAGGGACCCCCAACCTTACCCTTATCTCCAGCTTATCTTATTGCCCTGGGCAAGGCACTCCACCAAGGACCTGTTTAAAGTGGAGCATACTGGGAAGTAAGGCAATGGACAGAAGGCTGCATCTCCCATGCAGCAACTCCCTTGGCTGCTTTCATAAGCAGAAGGAGAAGAACCCATGGCATTTATCCAACCCAATCCTTCTTCTTGTAGGGTGCTATTGCTGCCCAGCTTCTCTTCCAAGGACTGCAGTATGTCACTACAGAGCAAGGACTACAGTGTGTCACCACTGACAGTAGGATAGAGAAGGAAGGAAGATGTTTGATGTGGAGTACCATCTGGCATTTCACTACCATCTACCCTAAATTTGCCACTTTCAGATTGTGTCATCTATGGGCCTGCCTTGCATAGCCCTATCCATCTTGCTTGATTAAACTACAGGTGGTGCCTTGATATCCATGGGGGATCCATCCTTCAACCACCCAGTGGATACAAAAAGTCACAGATAATCAAACCTGTGATCTTTGACCCCTTATGCCCAAAAGAGAGGACTGATCCCTTCTGGAGTGCTTTCTGAAATCTGCAGAAGTAAGTGCACACCTACCTGCTGTCTCTGCAGGCTTCAAAATGGCTTTGGTATCTTCACCCCCCCCCCCAATTAATAAAACCCAGAGACATTTTTATGTCATATAGGCCACTCTAAATGACATTAAAACGTCACTTCCAGTTTTCCAAATAAAATAATTAACCCCTATATAAATAACAAATATAAATATAAATAATAAATATATAAATATTTATTCCAAATAAATAACAGTTGACCCCTGTTAACTGAGCAAGAGGCACTCTTTCAAGTGGGTGTTCTTCTTTTATTTAGCAGGGGGAGAGTAACTGGCCCTACACACCCCAGCAATGTCTGTTCTAGTGGCTTCTGCTGGTGTTCTTTTTTGCATTTTAGATTGTGAGCCCTTTTGGGACAAGGACCCATTAGCTTTTAACTAGCTATTATTATTATTCCATTTTCTTTGTAAACTTTGTGAACTTTTTAGTTGAAAAGCAGTATATAAATACTATAGATAGGTAGATAGATAGACATGGTGATCAAACTGTTTTTAGCATTTCATTATGACTATAGATAGATAATATTTTTGTCTGCCAAAGTGGCCATTCTGAAGCCCACAGAAGCAGTGGGTAGAAGCAGAACACATCTCTGGTTGCCTCTAGAAGGCTCAGGGTGGCCAGGTCTGGCTCATTGTGTGTGCAGGAAACCTGCATTGTGCCAGATCCACATACTCAATCCATGGATACAGAAGCCTTGCCTTTACACATATTATGATCATATTGATATTACTGTTGGAGGCATATGGGAAAGTCTAGAATTAAATTGTTTCTTTACCTGGGTATTTCATGTATGTCCCGTCATCCATAGTGGAAATCCTTGAAATTGTTTCAGTGATGGCTTCATTGTAATACCCCCTAGGGAGACGCTCACTCGTAAGCTTCATTTTTTTAAATTTCAGATTCTTGCTGTAATAAATGGATACATTAGAAAATATATGCCTAAAATTTAAGAGACTCAGGGCACAATTCTAACCAATTTAGGCCTGTATAATTCATCCACTCCAATTCCCATCACATTTAATGTCCATCACATTTAATGAATGTCCATCACATTTAATGGCACCTATTACTAATAAGAGCTCAAAAAGGAGAATGAGCTCAGCCAACTATTTGAGTGTGGTACCTTGCAAAATTTTTCCCTGTAGCTAAGAGCAAGGTATAGCTTCTTGTGG
This sequence comes from Cryptoblepharus egeriae, assembly GCA_030015325.1. Lineage (NCBI taxonomy): Eukaryota > Metazoa > Chordata > Lepidosauria > Squamata > Scincidae > Cryptoblepharus > Cryptoblepharus egeriae. The sequence continues at coordinate 51,750,152 of JAREYC010000007.1, read as the reverse complement.
CCTCCACTGGACTCTATCATCTGAACATCTGAGAGGTTTTGAGAGAGTGACAGCTAATACTTATTCCCCTTTAAGCACGTCTCATTGCCACACTACTGTTGACAAGGATAGAAAGACCAGCAACCAACACCAACCAATTAATCTGATGTTTTATTTGCCAATTTGAACACATTCCCAAACTTGCCAATTTGAACACATTAACATAGGAAAGTAAGGGTATAAAGTATATATTATAGCTAAAACAAACAGAATAGATTAATATTCTTATCCTGATTTGGTCACAGGAAAGCAAGTTGGATCATACCCTGTTGCCACGGTACTAGCATATATTTAATTGTTCAGTTGTTCCTGACCACAGTCCCTTGAGGTGACAAGCCCCGTGGCAAGATATTTTTTTGATCAGGTTACGAGCTTACTGGACAGTGGCAATGCTGTGGATGTCATTTATCTTGACTTCAGCAAAGCGTTTGACAAGGTCCCACATGACATTTTAATTAGGAAGTTGGAAAAATATGGGCTAGACGGGGCAATCGTTAGGTGGATCTACAACTGGCTCGATGGCCGCATTCAAAGGGTTTTAGTAAATGGTTCTGTGTCAAACTGGAGGTCGGTTTCAAGTGGGGTACCCAAAGGCTATGTCTTGGGCCCGGTTCTCATTAAGATTTTCATTAATAACTTCGAGGAAGGGATACAGGGGAGCCTGATCAAATTTGCAGATGACACCAAGCTGGGAGAAGTAGCAAACACATTAGAAGACAGGAGGAACCTCCAGGAGGATCTGGATAAACTAGAATCCTGGGCTGTAACAAATAGAATGAATTTCAACAGGGAGAAATGCAAAGTTCTGCACTTGGGTAATAAAAACCAAAAATACAGGTATAAAATGGGGGATACTTGGCTTGGCAGCACAGCATGTGAGCGGGATCTTGGAGTCGCCGTGGATCACAAGCTGAACATGAGTCAGCAGTGTGATGTGTCTGCAAAGAAGGCAAATGCCATTTTAGGTTGCATTAAGAGGACTGTAGCTTCCAAGTCGCAAGACGTTCTAGTTCCTCTTTATTCAGCATTGGTCAGACCTCACCTTGAGTACTGTGTTCAGTTCTGGGCACCTCACTTTAAGAAAGATGCAGCCAAGCTGGAGCAAGTCCAGAGGACAGCGACAAGAATGATCAGTGGGATGGAAAGGAAGCCCTACAAGGAAAGGTTGGGGGAACTTGGGATGTTCAACCTGGAGAAGAGAAGGCTGAGAGGAGACATGATTGCCCTCTTCAGATACCTGAAGGGCTGTCATAGGGAGGAAGGGGCTCATTTGTTCATAGCTGCTACTGAAAGCAGAACTAGAACCAATGGGTACAAACTGCAAGAGAGGAGATTCTGGTTGGATATCCAGAAAAAATTCCTGACGGTGAGGGTGGTTCGGCAGTGGAACAGATTGGCAAGGGTGGTGGTGGACTCTCCCTCACTGGGGATCTTCAAGCAGAGGCTCGACGAGCACCTGTCAGGGATGCTCTAGGGGGATTTCCTGCTGCAGGCAGGGGGTTGGACTAGATGACCTACTAGGTCCCTTCCAACTCTATGATTCTATGATTCTATGATATCTGCCAAGGGCATCATGACACATAGAGGAAGGTCCCAAGGGATGTAAATTGAAAGGATGTTCCCTGAACATGTAGAAGTATAGACTGGAATTCAGGGGTGGAGCCAATGGGAGGCCAAGGGTATGTGTATCCCCCAAACTGTTGTGCCAGTGCCTGGGAAGGGTGCCTGCGAGGACATAAAACAGCCTAAACACAGTTGGGAATCCAGGTCTTCCTGGAAAAAGCAGAATGGGATTCCAGGTCTACCCTCGCAGGCAGACCTGGGTTTCAAATTAGGGCAGCAATTCCCAACCAGCAAACCACTTTGATGGAGGCCAGTTCATCTGAGAGATCAGATGGAAGGAGGCACTGGAAGGAGGCAGCTCCAGATATGTTACAATGGGAACCCAGGTCTACCCTAGCAGGTCCAGGCTCCAAATCCAGCTGGAAGCTCAGGTCCACCTGCCCAGCAAACCTCAGCAGAGTCCCCAGTCCCATACGAAAAAGTTGAAGAACAGCGGGTGATACCCACTTTCAACTGTAGGGATACTGAATCCTTGAACAATTATGTAGGAGAAAAAATTTCAGCAAGGGCAGCTTGTTATCCATGAGAAATTTCCATGCTGAATTCCTTCTTCTACACAATTATTAAAAGTCAAGGATGCCTAAAGTTAAAAGCTTTATACCCCACTGCAATTCCATTGATTTTAGAGTCACTGAAACCACATGGCTGCCCCGAAAGTCTCCCATATCACTGCTTCTTCAGAAACCTATAACACATAGGTTATAGTCTCCCACATCCCCATGTTATGGGGCTAAGCTAACCTATGAGAAGTTAGCCTCACGTTATGGGACACAATTTGAGGTCAAGGAAAGGATTCAGAAGAGATTGGGGAGGAAGTTCTTAATTTGACTGACAATGTACATGGCTTATCTCCAGAGTTGGAGACTCAGCTTATGTATGAGAAAGACTGTAGCATGGACTATGGGAGGAGATGGTAAAGAGGGTAATTTGAACCCAGGCCCAGAATCAAAAAGGGCCAGGCAGAAACCAAAGGAGGGGGCATATATAGAGTTGAAATAAGTCTCTTCCACAAAACCAGGCAGCCCCCGCTGTCAAACTGCCAGTATGTGAACGCAATCCCTCCAAACTGGGACTGTCCTGGTTTTCTGGGACATGTGGCAACCCTAGGCATATACATTTTCTGGGGGTTTACATTTTCCTATCTTACCTGGTCTCACTGTCCTTATAGGATGCTTGGAGCACTACCAAGGTCATGCAGCAGTGGCTATTGCCACAGGCTATATGCGCCAGGCTGAGGAACACATACTCAACACTCCTTAACACAGCCTGGGATGACACTGGCTTGCAGATCTGCTTAACTTGAAGAAGCATTATAAAAGCTCAGGGGACAGTTTTCAACCGCTGTGCTGTGACATATTGGTGCGCCATGAGCAGGCCACAGGCATGTCACAGGAATTTGGGTGGAGGTCATGTGTCAGTAGGACTAACAGGGGATGCGAGCCTCCTCACTTGCAGTGTGGTGTGCCTTGTGACACACCAATGGTGGGCCTTGGACATTTTGGTGCCTGGTCAGTGCAGCGTGGGGTGTGAGGTTTTGAGGTGGGGTGTGAGGTTTTGAGGAGAGTGCTGCAGAAGTATGTGCAGGAGGGTCTGTTCCTGATGCTTCTCCTGCAGAGCACAGGTTGGGTGTGTGTTTGGGTGTCCATGTGGGTCCCTCAGAGACCTCACTGGGTACCACACCCTCTCCCACTGACTCCCTGCTTGGTCACCAGCCTCTTCCTCCCCCTCCTGGGGGGTTTTGTGGGGAAGGGCTCCCCCCACACTGCCCCCCATGACTGCCCTCTGGCGCCCCTTCAGCTCAGCCTCCCTGGAGCCATCAGTGGGGCTCCCACCAAGCCTGGCACTTCCACTCAGACCACTGGCTTCAGTGCCAAAGCTGAGAGGAACAGGCAGGGGAAGACCAGATCCCAGAACAGAAGAATCAGCCCGCCCGACTCCATTCTGGACGCACGTGACCCACCGAACTCAGGATCGATCCTGCCAACTGCGCCCTCCCGCACCGCCTGCTCAGAACCCCAGAACAATCCCGCAGGGAGGGGCGGAGTGCGGAATGTCACGTGGCCCTGGCAACGCCGTCTCCTAGCGACCATTGAAGCCCTCAGTGGACTCGGGCGGGAGGGGAAGAGCCGTTGGGCTGCGGGGGCGGGGCTTAGCCAGATGATTGACAGCTCCAGAAAGGGCCCCAGTTATGCTCTGAGGCTGCACTCCTGCCCACACTTACCTGGGAGTAAGCCCCATTGGCTGTCATGGGACTTACTTCTGAGGAGACAGGCCCAGGACACAGCTCTGAGGCTGCACTCCTGCCCACACTTACCTGGGAGTAAGCCCCATTGGCTGTAATGGACTTACTTCTGAGGAGACAGGCCCAGGACACAGCTCTGAGGCTGCACTCCTGCCCACACTTACCTGGGAGTAAGCCCCATTGGCTGTAATGGACTTACTTCTGAGGAGACAGACCCAGGAAGGGGCTCTGAGGCTGCACTCCTGCCCACACTTACCTGGGAGTAAGCCCCATTGGCTGTCATGGGACTTACTTCTGAAGAGACAGGCCCAGGAAAGGGCTCTGAGGCTGCACTCCTGCCCACACTTACCTGGGAGTAAGCCCATTGGCTGTCATGGGACTTACTTCTGAGGAGACAGACCCAGGAAGGGGCTCTGAGGCTGCACTCCTGCCCACACTTACCTGGGAGTAAGCCCCATTGGCTGTAATGGACTTACTTCTGAGGAGACAGGCCCAGGACACAGCTCTGAGGCTGCACTCCTGCCCACACTTACCTGGGAGTAAGCCCATTGGCTGTAATGGGACTGACTTCTGAGGAGACAGGCCCAGGAAAGGGCTCTGAGGCTGCACTCCTGTCCACACTTACCTGGGAGTAAGCCCATTGGCTGTAATGGGACTTCCTTCTGAGGAGACAGGCCCAGGAAAGGGCTCTGAGGCTGCACACCTGCCCACACTTACCTGGGAGTAAGCCCATTGACTGTAACTTACCTGGGACTTATCTATATACAGTGTTGCCTCTCATAACAAGCACCTCACGTAACAAGCGTTTCATACATGAAGTGTAGTTTTCCAAGAAACCTTGCTTCACATAACAAGTTCCGCTTCACTTAACAAGCAAGCTGGCTATGGGCACCCATACTATGCAGCCCTTACACTCCAAATGGAGGCTCTTTAAAAAGGCTGCTGGCCAGCGCTGTTGCCTCTAACTGCTCCCAACTGCCCCCTCCAGCCACCTTGAACCTCCAGCAGCAGCCCACGTAAGCCTCCCAGGAAAGTGTCTTTGATTGCAGCCTCCTAAACATGTCTACTCAGAAGTAAGCCCCATTGTGTTCAATGGGGCTTACTCCCAGGAAAGTGTCTTTAGGACTGCAGCCTAAGTAGACTTCATAGGATCATGTATATTGAATGCATGTTTTGAATTCAATTCCAGTGTTTTGTCTTCATGTTTACATCCAGTTAATATTTTTATATGAATATTTTTTGAGTTCTGGAACCAACTGTCTGAGTTTCCATTATTTCCTATGGCAAAATCTGCTTCACTTAAAGAGTGCTTCACTTAAAAGCATGCCTCCGAAATGAATTAAGCTCTTTATGTGAGGCAACACTGTATATAAAAGCCAAAAGTCACTGAGTGACTAACTGACTGACTCATCAATGCCCTGCCAAAACCGCCAGGCCTAGAAGCATGAAATTTGGGGTGGGTATTCCTTCCATGACTGAGGGGTGCACTAAGAACCGGTTTTTGGAAATTCCAACAGGAAGGGGGTGAGAAGGGGCGCAACGCATTTTCCTCCCTATACTTTGCATTGAAGAATTGGTGACTGAGTGATGCTCTGTCCCAACCCCCAGACCTGGAAAACCTTTGAACATCCCCACATGTACTTTGAACATGTTGTGCATGGGGGAATGATGCGCATGGGGAATGGTGCACATGGGAGATGTTGCGCATTGGGGTTTGATGCGCATAGGGAATGATGAGCATGGGGGATGAACATGGGGAATGTTGCACATGGAGGTTGTTGTGCATGGAGGGATGATGTGCATGGAGTGGAGGAACATGGGGGGTGTTACACATGGGGGTTGATGTGCATGGGGGGTTGATGTGCATGGGAGATTGATGCGCAGTGGGGGGATGGCGTATGGGGGAATTTTACAATTTTTGCTAGTTGATTAATAAGTAGAAAGGCATAGGATACCCCAACCCCCGGACCCAGAAGCATGAAATTCGTGGAGGGTGTTCCTTCTGTCACATGAACACCCACCAAGAACTGATGTGGAGAAATTTAATTCTTAAGGGGCTGAAAAAGGGTGCAATGTGTTTTTGTCCTATACTTAACATGGAAGAATGACCAACAACATCCAGCCAATTTGGTGTTTGGTATCTGGTGCACTGGGGGGATGTTGGTTAGAGGAAGGGTTTGCACTGGGTAGGATGCTGTGCATGGAGGCCACCATTGCGCATGGGGGTGTTGAGCATGGGGGATGTTGAGCATGGGGGACTGATGCGCAGGGGGGTTGATGTGCATAGGGGAATAATGTGCATGAGGGGTTGATGTGCATGGGGGAATGGTGTGCATAGGAAATGATGCCATGGGTGCTTGAAGCACATGGGGGAATAATGCGCATGAGGGGTTGATGTGCATGGGGATTGATGCCATGGGCGCTTGAAGTGCTTGGGGGCTGATGCGCATGGGGGATGATGTGCATAGGGATGATGATGCGCATGGGGGATGATGTGCATAGAGGGGATGATGCGTATGCGGTGGATGAACATGGGGGATGTTGTGCATGGGATTGGATGCGTGCGGGGGGGGGGGGGTTTGATGCACACTGTGGGGGGTGTGATATGGAGAATTTTACTCCTGCAGCGCAGGTCAGGCCATATAGAACAGAGGACAGAGTGCCTGTACCTTTAACCATTTCATAGAAGAGGGAATTTAGGCAGGTAATGCTTTTTAAACCCTTCTATGATGAGCTAAACCTGCCTCAGTTCCCTCTTCTATGCAATGGTTAAAGGTATAGGCACTCTGCCCTCCATTCTATATGGTCACCCTGACGCAGGTACGCTTTCACTAGTCATTTACAAATGACAATGCTGCTCCATGCTGCCTGCTCACAAGGGAAAATTGGCCAATGAAGCTTTTTTTCCAGGACACTAGTCTGAAAAAGTCCTGGGTACGTCCTGGGATCAACACACCCCTGCCCTGGATGAAGCCCAGCCCCCAGCCCCAACCCCAGCCCGGCCTCCCTGCGAGGACACATTAGGCAGCTGAGCTGAGCTGTCCGGGACTGAGACTGACAGCGTTCCTTCTCTGGTCCTGCCTCCCCTTCGCAAAAGACGTTCTCTCACTGCATGCCCAGCTGGAGTTAGCCATTTCCCAGCGGTGCACGTCTGTCCCGCTGAGAGCACGCAGCTGTCCCTTTCCCTGAAGGAGGTAACGCGCTGCCGAAGGGTCTGCTGGTGCGCTGCCAGCAAGCCCTTCCACACCGCGGCCAGCAGGGTCGAACCGAGGCGAGAGCAACACGCTCGTTGATCGCTCTTGCTGAAACCACTTAGCTGGCTCAGCGGCCTCCCTGGCCTCCCCCTCCAGGCGCCTGGTGAAGCTGCTGCCCTTCTGTGATGCAAGCAGGGAGCAGAGAGGGCAGGGGCACCGCTGGAGGGGTGCAGGGAGCTCTCTGAAGGACTCCCTTCACGCCCCCTGGCCTGGCTGGAGAAGAAAGAGGCCAGCTGAGGACTCCATGGTGAGCTCCCCCTCCAGGCTCAGTCCCTTGGAAGAAATCCTCAGGAGGACTAGGAGCACAGTCCTAACCATGTCTACTCAAAAGTAAGCCCCACTGCGTTCAATGGGTCTTACTCCCAGGAAAGTGTCTTTAGGATTGCAGCCCAGATGTCCTCCTTTTCCAGATGCGTCCTCCTCTTTAGCCCCATGTCCTGGATGTGTCCTGTGTGGATGTGTTCATCGTCCTCCTTTCCCTTATGAGTGGGCTGCATGTAGCCTTCTTGTCATTTATAAATTATGTGGAAGAGATTATATTTAATAGTTTTAAATGTAATCATAAGAAACACACAGCTTAAATTAGAGCACAATCTTAACCATATCTACTCCAGAGTAAGCCCCATTGTGCTCAACGGCTCTTACTTCCATGAAAGAGTATTTAGGACCACAAGAATGCAATATACAGGAGCGGTTTTAGCTTTTACTATATTTTATCACATCCTACATTTTTCCTGGGTGTCCTCCATTTTAGAGAGTCCTTGTCCTCTTTTGCGGTGACCCTGATTGAATTGGCCTCTGTGGCTGCTGATGCTTCCTGGATGGAGGAGTCCCTGGAAGGGGTGCCATTGTAAACCTTTGAGGAATGCACTGCTGCACCCATCCAAGAGGAGCCCACAGGTGACAGCAGAGGTGCTTCTGCTGCCAGCGCAGAAGATCCAAGCAAACACAGTGCCTGTAAGCCTTTGGGCAAGGGAGAGAGTTGGTGAGTGCCCAGGAGAGGGCTCTGAAAGAAAGAGCTGCCCAGAGGAGTCAGTTTGCAGTGGTAGCACCAGGGGATGAAGAAAGAGTTGGAAGGGAGCCACAAGGTCATCATGTCTGCCCCAGCCTGTACTGTAGCGCAAAATCCACTCAGCACACTTCCAGGATGCTCATGTGGAACCTCTCCAAGATCACCACCATGCACAGGATCATCTCTAGGGTATGGGATCATATGTGAGACTGCATGTGGGGCAGTGATGGGCTTCAAATAAATTAACAACCGGTTCTATGCCCACCTGGCAGCCACTTTTAAATGGCTATTTTTAAACTTTATATGTCCTATCTCTGGTTAACAACCGGTTCTATAGAGTAGGTGCGAACCTGCTGGAGCTCACCACTGATGTGGGGACTGGGGGAGTGGTGAGGAAGAGAGGACCTGGGCATTGGGGACTGAGAGTGGGAGAGAGCCTGGGGGAATAGGTCCCGATTTTCCGAGACACACTCTCTATGTGAACATTATGTCCCAGATTGGGGGACCTAAGTTTGACAGGGGTCCTGGACAGATGCAAAAGTTTAAAGGGGGTCCCAGACCAGACTACTGGTCTAGATAAACACAAATGTCAATGAAATTGATCCATACAAAGAGCTTTGAAATTCACTTAAGAATAGCTCCTTCCCACTTGGATTGAGAGCTCATGGCTGCAATCCCTCTGCCAGCGTTTTGTCATTTTATATTCCTTATATCATTTCTTGTTGATTGAATAAATTGGACTGAAACAGAGTTTTGGATTGCACGAGATAAGCCTTCCCCAAAACTCACTGAACTTCTTTAGACTGGCACAAAAGCATTGCAGGATAATATGCTTGCCTAGTTTTGGAGAAAGGATCTTTCTCTCAGGTAAGTGTCTTAAGGATTGCAGCCTAAAGGTACTTTCCTGGAAGGAGGACCCATTGAACACAGTGGGGCTTACTTTTGAGTAGACATGTTTAGGATTGTGCTCTTACCCTCTTTCTTCCTTACATATGGGAATGAAGAAAGAAAGGGAAAATTTTTGTAAAGGGTGAGTGAGAATGACTGTGGTCATGCCTACCGGCCATGGAAATTATCATCTACAGTTATAATTCACAATAGCAGTAATAGTAGATAGTGTTTTATTCAAATCTACCTAAGTGGGCCCAGACCTTTGAAGAAAGGAATCAAATAGCTAATGAGGACAGGTGGAGTGAGCAATAATTCCTGAAGTTCATGAATGGAACCCCACAGAATTACAACATGTAATATTTTTCCACTGCTACCAACAACAAGGCTTGTGCATACGTTCAAGGCAGAGTGATGTATTAATTTTTTAAAATCAGTCTATGAATTCCTATCAAAAGAATGACTTTATCACAGTCGTTCACTCTCTGCAAACCGGTAAACAATAGCTAGAGAACAGTAAAGATCTTGAAGATTATTACTCACTATCCTTTGAAACCTGATGCTGAATATCCACATTTGCATGCAAGGCTCAGAGAATATCGGTGACAATTTTTGCTCTCATTACACCCCCAATAAATTTGCCAATGCTGGAAACTTTGGGGTCAATTACTGTACACAAGCAGAGAAATGTAGTACTAAAAACACTTATAGTTAATAACCAGCTTTTATTGAAAAGATAATCATGTTCTAAATATGCATTCTGGAATACAGGAATGGCACTTTTATGCCACACAATGTTATTTTAAAATAAAAAATAAATGTTTAAAGCATACATAGATTTTTTTAGATAACTAGTGTACTATGATCTTCTCAGTAGGGTTAGGATCATTTAAATAGTTTTTGGTCGTTGCGGTAAACACATTATAATAGATATCTCTGTTCCAGAAATCTGGACCCTTCCAGCCACACCATCCCTAAATAATAAAAAAGGAGAAAAAAATACTTTAAGACATGTGAACTTGATTTCAACACATGGTATAATAGACATCTTTGTTCCAGAAATCTGAACCCTTCCAGCCACACCATTCCTAAATAATAAAAGGAGAAAAAATACTTTAATAAGACATGTGAACTTGATACAAGGATCCCAGCTACATTTTTATTAAATTGGTATTAATGTCCCAAATTTTATTCTTTTATTAGAGGAACTAGAGGAATTAATATGTCATTTTGAGAGTAAAATTTGGGGGGACTTGGTTGCAGACACCAGTGGGCACCAGGCACTTAGGCACTAGGCTCTGGAGGGTACTAGTGTAGGGTTGCCATAATTCTCTTCCAATAAACCAGGACAAGATCCCCCACCAAACTTGCCAGTATGTGAACGCAATCCCCCTCCAAACCAGGACACTCCTGGTTTTCTGGGACATATGGCAACTCTATACCAGGGGGCAGTGACAGGCAGTGGCAGCCACTACTGGGCACAAGGCATCCCTTCCAAGCACCAGCTTCCCACTATCAGAATTTCTGGGATAGCCTCAAAAGCTATTAGTACATATACAGGAGAATTTCTCAATTTCTCCTTGAAAGCTCAAAGCAGGTTTCTCAGACCTATAAATAGGACGGATCCATAAGCCAACAAGATGAGCCACTTGTGCATTTGAAAATTCTCACAGCTTTGTGCTGATTCACTTTCAACAAAGGATAATAATGAAAATAATGATTTCTGGTCCAGTTGGGATTTCCTTTCTAATTTGCGTTGAGATTAAATCCTGCTCCAAATGGAGAGAAAGCACAAGACTAAGGGCACAATCCAGAGTAACTACGGGGAGTCCTTGCTCTGGTGTAAGAACAATTTACTCTGGATTGCAATATACATTTCCCATATGTTTTCACTAGGTGGTGCAGTAACTACGGGTGCATGTAATGTCTCTTACATGCACCCGTAGTTACTCTGGATTGTAGGGTTATACAAACAATGAATCACAATGAGGCTATTGGAATGTACCGTAGTTTTCTTCCAGAAGAAAGCAGGCCAGGCTTGGTGTGCTTATCAAACCTACTTAGGGTCATAATCATAAAAGGGATTGGAGCACAGAATGCATTCTCCCATTGAGAATTTAGGATGCTGGATTTACACATTATATATTTTTTTTAAGTTAAAGAACACAGAATTTAAAGACCCCACAAAATCTTTCTTTAACCAGAACATGTCAAGAGGAAAGCCACATGTGTTGGAATCTCACCTTTTCCAATACAACTTGCAGATCCTCTGCTCCAGTGTAATGTGGGTCCAGAATCAGAAATTTCATGTGTCCAGTGATCTCGTTCCATGCTACTCCTAGTATTGCGTGAACTAAGAGCACAATCCTAACCATGTCTACTCAAAAGTAAGCCCCATTATGTTCAATGGGTCTTACTCCCAGGAAAGTGTCTTTAGGATTGCAGCCTAAGATTCCACCACCTTTGTTGGACAGGTATGAAGGAGGAGCAAGGAAATGGAGGCTTGTATAGTCAAAGTCAAAATTGTTTGCTTAATGATACAAACATAATTATTTGCATGAAAACCTGAAAAAGAGGACTTTGTCCCCCCTAATTCCAGACATCCAAGCAAAAATCCCTGACATTTTTTAAAATGGAAGACACCCAAAAAATGTAGGACAAATGTAAGACATGTTAAAATAAAGGCTAAAAACACTTGTATTGCTTTCCTATACTTATTTTAAATACTATATTATTTTTTTAATTCTCCTTGAAACTGATGGAACTCTCTACTTCCCCCCTCCTGGTCTGGGTGGGAGATGGGGTGATCAATAGGGGTGAGAGATGGGGGTGATCTTAAGGGGTTGGAAATGGGGTGATCTTGAGGGCTGGGAGATGGGGTGATCTTAAGGGCTAGGAGATGGGGTATTAATCTCAGAGGGAGGTTATCAGCCTCCCTCTCTCTCTCCCTCTCTCTCTCTCTTGAGCTGGTTAGATACTACCTTATACCTAAGGACTTTCATGTCCACACGCACCACTCTATATGTTAGAGTGGTCTTAACTCAGTACCTTTGAGCTACTTGAGAGTAGTGTAGCTTGCTACCTCTCTGGAGTGGCTTAATTGCACACCCCCTTCTCTCCAGAGAAACCAACTAAAGCCCAGAGTCTCATTCTTCTGGGGATCTGCTTCCAAAACTCATGTGGATTGCTAATCCCTTTCCCCCCTCTCTCAGGGGAATCTTTAAGGAATAAGCTTCCCAATGACTACAGTTCAAATAAAGGTTTATTTAAGAAATCGCTTAGGCAGATTAACATTCATACAAAATTCAATTTCAACACTGAAAAAAACAATGAACAGCTGACAAGCTATGCTAATGAATTTAGCCCTTCTCTAGCTGTAGCACAGTTGATTACTTACAATATATATCTTTTTGATAACTCCTGATAAACACAGTTCTTTAGTTGATATCTGCTGGAGCCCACCACTGAGTGGCGCCTCACGTAACAAATTTAATTCATTCCGGAGGTATGTTTGTTATGTGAAACGTTCTTTACGTGAAGTGGATTTTCCCATCGGAAATAATGGAAACTCAGACGATTGGTTCCACAACCCCAAAAATATTCATATAAAAATATTAACTGGATGTAAAAATGATGACAAAACACTGGAATTGAATTCAAAACATGCATTCAATGTGCATAATCATATGAAGCCTACTTAGGCTGCAATCCTAAAGACACTTTCCTGGGAGTAAGCCCTATTTAACACAATGGGGCTTACTCCTTGGTAGACATGGTTAGGAGGCTGCAATCCAAGACACTTTCAAAGTGTCTCCCCACTTTCTCCTTCTCTTCACCCTGAGCCTCTCTCTTCCCTTCTGGTCAGCCCTGAGCTGCTTCCCTCTTTTCCCCTGCTGTTCTCTCCCTCTGCCCAGTGGCTGCCTGGCTACAGGAAGAACAGCGCGGAAGTATTGCTTTAGCTATAGGCAGGCGCTCTAGGCAGCCCTGATGCTTTTTAAAAGAATTGTTGGCCAGCGCATCTGCCCCAACTGCCAATGAGTGTGTTTGTTATGTGAAGCAGAATCCTAGAGAAATTTTTGTTGGTTACGTGGAATATACTTTCTGTCAGGTGTTTGTTACTTCTTACAAATGTACTAAAGGTGTCTATTTCCCTCCCCCCCCCAGCCCGTGCCAAATGGTCGTCTCTAATTTATGGCTTTTGAGAACAAGATAGCAAAACAGTTTCTTCCTTCTTAAGGCCATAATCCTCATGACTTCATTCTACTATAAACCTTGAAATGCAAACTCCTTTTTTGGTTCCCACAGGAAAACACTTTAACCCACATTCCCATAATCCTTGCTGCTAGGTCAAAATGGCTTTACTACGGTTCACAACTTAGACTAACATACCAAATGAATTACTGGCTCTATTTGATATAGTTTATGTATCTCTAACGTAGGATGATCTTAAGGGGTGGGAGATGAGGGTGATCTATAGGAGTGGGAAAGGGGTTCTCAGGGGAGAAAGGAGAGGTGAAGGAGGCATTGGGGACCTGGCAGAGCCTGGGGGTGAAAAGGGAGCCCTCTCTGGGGTGAGCTCCCTACTCACAAACCCTGGGGAGATGCAGGTGGAGGAGATGCAGCTGACGGGCCAGGGCTTGAGGCTGCAGAGGAGGTAGGTGGTGCTGTTTGCACACATGATCTTCCCCCAAAGACATAGGCACCCACATCCCTGATTCCTGCATCCATACACATGGAAGTGGCTCAAAACAGGCACAGGAATCCTAGGAACTCCAGGAGGCCAGAAGCTCCTGCTGCCACAATTTTCCATTTGGCCACCAGGGGGCAGTGCCGAGTACTCCTTTTCTTTTTCAGGCATGCACTCACATCTGCCTCCTGGTGGCCAAGACAAACATTGCAGGCCAAAAGAAATTTTTTTTAAGTGGAAAAGAGCTTTAAAAAATCCAGTTATGGGGCTTTTTCCACTCTAAAAGTCCAATTTCCGAACATGACGACAGTGTCTATGCAATATTTAATATAGCTTAAATGACACTCCATTGGGAACTATCTGATCAGACTTTTATACAAAAATGTCTGGAAGGAATTAAAAATTATGTTTTATGTCATCCAAGAGTGTCTTCCAAGGAGAAAGAGCTGTTATGATATCAGATGTAATTATTTACATCAGAAAGGAAAGAAAACAAGGAAAAGAGGACAATGAATTTTTTTCCAGGATATGGGGCTAAAAAAATGTTCCTGGAGAAAGGGATTGGGTGAAAGGTGTTCATCCACTTGCAGTATTCTTGATTGATAAAATAATGTAGCAAACCAAGAGCAGGAACATTTACTCAAATATCCAAATTAATAGTAGCAATACTGTAACTGGTAACAGTGATGTTTTAAAACAACAATCCGGTCTTATCACCTGGGTTGACCAGACTTTTAAATGAGGATTTGGAAAGCAATAACATGTTATTTATTTTTAACAACACATCCTAGGAAAGGAGGATGTGCATGAGAAAGAAGGTTTTATGACATCAGGTGGTTTCATCAGTCTGGCTCTGAGCATGGTGTGACTTAAAGATAACAGGGATTGGCCACTGAAACCACCATCAGGTCATCATGAAGCCTACTCCAGGGAGAGATTATGGGACTGTGGCAGAGCAAGGATGAATATCTAAAGGGTGAGCAGAAACATCTGTACATGACTGGCCTATACATCAGGCAGTGCGGTCAGGCACTCACCAAAGAAGGGCCTGCAGAACTGTCCGCTGCGTCCAAATTGCTCAGAAAGAGCGGAAAAGGTTTCAAGCAAGCATCCAAGGCTATCTTGGACAGGAAATTTGCGGATGCAAAAAGGAGAATAAACTATGCGGCCAATTGGATGAGAGAGGCTGGTCTTGAATTCCAGAACAAGGGCCATGGTCGAGTTGGAGTAAACCTTATCAAGTGTGCCACACATTTACATGAATCTCTGTTGGCTAACAAACACCCATATGATGTGAAGAACAAGATGTTTAGCGCAGGATTGAGTCTGCACTTGGCAGCTGATAAACTATCACGTCTGAATTTTGCTGTGGCAGAAGAAAAACTACATGACGCATCCGTAGCACTCGGAAAAATTAGTACTTGATAGGAAGAGAAGGAGGATACAAAGTTTATTTTCCTCCTACATTTCTTTTGCTTTTTAAACAAGAACAGTTTAGACTTCATTTAACAGCCTACAAGTGTCCTGGCAATAATAGGAGGAAAGAGGCTGGAATGTCCTTGGCCAAGGAAATAGATAACTCGTTTGACTACAACTAATTAGAGGCTCAGCGGTATGCTACAGACAACTTTAACTCCTTCCTAATTGATTTAATTTGATAATTTTTTCATCATGGGACGGAAAAAGGACACACTCTCTGGGGGGTGATGAAGAAGAAAAAACTTTCCAAACAAAGTAAACTTGATGATTTTTTTGCCCCACTAAAGTCTTTGTTAAAGAGACAGAAATTGAACAGCCCAAACTGCCTGGAGGGATCTGACGAGAATCTTGGGAGCCCTTTAAGGCAACCATCTCCCAAGGCTGAGCAGGTGGTCAATTGCTTACCAAGATACCAAGGAACTTGTGGTTGACAAAGACACTGATAATTACACTGATTTTGACTTCTTATTACGCCAGACCTTCCTTGTGGCTGAGACAGTTAAGAAAATATTCACCCACTTAGAGACCATTATAAACATACTTCAGAGGAGACTCTCCAAAATAGAATCAGTGGATTTATGTAAACCTCTGCACACCAGAGAGGACAGTACTACAAAAAGAAAGGCTACTTTTACTGCGCAGTCAGCCAATAGTACTGTACAAACATGTACAAACAGTGCATGGGAAAGCATCTGTTTCTTTAATATATAACTCTACAAGTGTAGCAATTAATGTCACCCCCTTTTGGGGGAGACATGTCAATTGGTCCACCAAATGGAGAGCAAGAAAACATATGCTTTCCTCCTTAAGAAGACTTCTTATGCTGTAGATCTCCTACGGCTTTAAAGGCTGCCCAGCATAAGAGGCCAGGAGCGTTTTCATCTTCATATTTGCTCCAACAGCATCCCAAGACAACTTTTTGCTCAGGTCTCAAAGTTAAATGGTCTTGGGATTACACTGCAACGACATTTTCATGACTCTTTTCTACTGAAGCTTATAACTTTAAGCCCCAAGGAAGTAGTTAAGGCAGTGAAAGATCTCTCTGATAGCCTGCTGCACACTCCTGGTGTGATCCCCCAAGACTCCATGGAGTCTTCTAGACCAGCCCAGTCCCCTGGATTTGCCCATACCGATGGAGCTGACTAATGTGAAACCCTCCTAATTGCCTAATACTCTAAACCGATCAGCCTTTCCAATTTCCAATGACCAACCAGTCACTATGGACTTAACAGATGAGATGAATGCCAAACTCCTCTCCAGCTTTGGTTTCTTGCCGTTGGAGGAACAAGATTCCATGATTTTGCGACAGGAATCATTGACTGATTCTTTGAAAGAGATCAGGAGGACATCAGCTATTCATTATTCTTCAGCTGTTACTGTTAATGATTCTTAGGTTACCAACGGGCCATATTATGATAATGCACCATTTGATAGAGAAGTACATCGTAGTTAAGCCTTATTCTCTGCATGCAGCATTTATTGACCTGAAGTCAGCATTTGACTCTATATCCTGCGCTAAATTGTGGGACAAACTTGAGGGTCTGTCCATTGACCATAGACTGCTCTTTTTGCTACAAGCCCTACACCTAAATACTGCCCTCAGGGTGAGATGTTCTAAGAATGGTCATCTCTCAAACAGTATTCCAACCTGCAAGGTGGTCAGGCAGGGCTGTGTTGCCTCCCTTCTGTTTAATATCTGTATCAATGACTTGGTGGAATATTTGAATATCCCCGATGTCCATCCTCCATCTTTAGCGAACCATAAGTTAGCAGTCTTACTATATGCTGATGACACAGTCATTCTATCAAGAACCCCAGTAGGTCTCAGAAGTGCCCTCAAGAAATTTGGCTATTTTTGTGAAGAAAACCATTTGGTACTCAACTATCAAAAAACTAAGATTATTTCCTTTGGCAAGAGACCTAAAACCAGGGTGTGGAGTATTCACAATCACAAAATAGAACAGGTGTCTTCTTATCTGGGGGTAATGTTGCACTCCTCTGGAGCTAAAGCAACTCACCATGAGTTTGTGGCTGAAAAGGACCAGAAATCTGCACAAGCAATTGTGAGGTTCCTTCATACTAAAGGTGGTTACTATCTACCAGCAGGTATCAAATTATATCAAGCAAAAACCTTGTCTCAACTTACATATGGGACAATACTGCGGCTCCCTTCCTCTAGTTTTTCCCCTCCAGAGCGTGTACAATCCAAGTTTTTATTTCAAGTGTCCAGCTATGTCTCCAATGCAAGTTTGCACTTGTAGTCTGGCTTACTCAAAGTTGAGGCCAGTATTTCTCTTGCCTCAATCAACCTTTGGCTTAGTTTAAACCTTAGTGCCCAGGGTCTAACACCTCTAATCCTTGTGGACACTTTTCAGTCAGCCTGGCTTAAGGCAGTCCATACAAATTTGAGACAATGGGGTTATCCCCTGAGATTATACTGACAATGGATTTCAGTCAGGTGAAAGCTACTCTAAAACAGAGATTAGTAGATACTGAACAGGGGGACATCAGCATTGCTCCAAACTTTCTTGCCAAGGAAGACATTAGATATAACATTGTACCTGCCACTTACTTGTCATTCTTTGAGTCTCCCGGTCACAGGAGAGCTTTCTTTCTAGCTAGATGGAGAGCACTTCCCTTGGAATATGTCGAGGGCTGTTATAGAAAGATTCCCGTTTATGAAAGGGTCTGCCTGTGTGGCTCTGGTGAGGTGGAAATGGTTAAACATGTTATGTTTTATTGTTCATTTTACCAGGGGATACGTGCTAGGTATATCATGCCCCAGACAAAGAGATTTTCAGGTTTGCCTGAAATAGAGATTCACCGTATGTTTCTTTTGGGTACTAACCCTCAGTTCACTTTTCGGAGTGCAAGCTTTTTTGCAGATGCCTGTAAAATTCGTAAGTCTATCGTCAGTCCTGCAATTAAATTTTAACTATTATATACTCGCTGTTATTATTGTAACCTATATCTGCCAAGATTTTACCTTTGTAAAGTTTTTTCTTCAAGTTTTCTTTGTAAATTGCATGAGTTGTGCCGGTTCTGGTCAAGGACCGTACCAATAAACTGAACTATATAGGAGACCCAAACAAATAGTCAACTAATTAAACTTCCTCCTGTAAACTGTGTCACTCCTGCGGGAAGGTTGTATCACCTTCACCCTTTGGTGAGGATTTGTGTCACGTGCTTCCTAAAAACTCTGCAAGTGGAGAAGTTTTTTCAAAGATGCATCAAAGGCCATCTTTAATGGGAAACTTGAGGATGCTAAGAAGAGATAAAGTTTGTGGCCAATATTATTAGAACAGCTGTTGGTGAACCCCAAAGAAATTTTTGTATAAGTTGTCATAGGATGAGAAATGGGGAGTTATGACATCAGGTGGTCTCATCAATGTGGCTTTGAGCATAGTGCAATAAAGCTGGAAGTGGGTCTTTCAATCTATTTTTTCCATTGCTTTCTTTATACTGTTGCAGAAATCCTTAACCCAGGTCGCCAAGAGGGTTACCTACACCTCCAACCTTGGAACACTTTCAAACTCCCAAGAAATAACAAAGTCCAGAGTCCAGGGATTAAAGAGTTAAGCAAGAGCTTTATTTGCTAGCAAACTCGGAGCTAGACCATCTCTTTGATGGAATCTTTCAAACTGGCCTAAGAATCCAGAACCCTGGAAGGGTTCAAGATTATATACCTCTAAATGACATCAGGAATAATTAAGGATTCACACATTTCATTTGCTTCTGACATTGTCCATTATTGTCATACACCAATAACACTCATATGTTCATTAACCAATCATGTCTGATATTATTTCATTTTACACAAGTTAGTTCTCACCACATACTGCTTGTTGCACTTTAGTATCAAACCATCTATGCTTCTATTGTTTGTTCAAGGACTAGAACATTTACCATGTTGCCACATTCTTATGTGCTTCTACTCATTTTGCTTACTTGCAATTCTTTTAGACTCATACTTTACCCATAACAAGTTGGAACTGAAGGCCTAGCCTGAGTGTTGCTTTAAAGTATTGCTCTCTTTACTTAGTGGTGTTAGTATTGAGGATCAATACTATAGATTATTAGAGATTAATAATGCTTATCTGTAACAATACACAGATTTTTTTTACCCCAGAGGTTCTGGAACACAACCCTAATGTATAACAAGGGACACCTGTATATGTTTGTATGGAAATTGTGACGAGTTTATTGGGGGGGGGGGGAGCTCTGCAAGCACTGCAGACAGTGACTGCAGCCAAGATGTCAAAAAAGTCTGCTTCTAGGATGGAAAGCTAAGGACTAGACAACTTAATTAAAATTGAGGCGTCACCTTGCCGACAAAGATTTATTTAAATTTCATTTATTTAAAATATTAATATCCTGCCTCTCCTCTGTAAACAACAGATGCCCAAGATCTGTCTAGTTAAAGCTGTGGTTTCCCTGTGGTCATGTATGGCTGTGAGAGCTGGAATGTAAAGAAGAGTGACTGATGAAGGATAGATGCCTTTGAATTATGGTGCTGGAGGACACACTGGAGAGTTCCTTGGACTGCAAGGAGATCAGATCAGTCAATCCTCCAGGAGATCAACCTTGAGCGTTCACTAGAAGGACAGATACTGAAGCTGAAACTCAAATATTTTGGCCACACCTTGAGAAGGGAGGTCTCTTTAAAAAAGAGTCTGATTCTGGGAAAAACCATGGAAAAGAGGAAGGGAACGGCTGAGTATGAGGAGGTTAGATGGTGTCACCAAGCTACGAACATGAATTTGGATGGATCTCGGAAGCTGGTGGAGGAGAGGGGGGTCCGGCGTGCTGCAGTCCATTGGGTCACAAAGAGTTGAACACTTTACATCTGTAGTTATGAAAAATTTTAAAGCATGATGTGGGAAAGTATAGTGGGAGGCGAGCAGAGATTCAGTGGGGGGGGGGAATTAGACTGGCAACAAATTAATACACCAATTTTACGAGGAACACTGAGGCCAAGAAATAAGCACTTAGCATAAAGAGAATTTTAGTTTCCCCTGCTACTCACAGACACACCTGGGCTGCAGTCCTAACCACACTTTTCTGGGAGTAAGTACCATTGAACACAATGGGACTTACTTCTGAGCAGGCATGTTTGGATTAATTTTATTCTGATGAAGGGAACATACAGAACCAGGGATGACAAAGGTTGCTTGTTGGTTAAACTCAGCCTGCAAAGATTAAAAGATATATACCAGTCCTGATTCATTTGTACCTTTTTCACATATATGGTTTTTTTGTGTGCGCTTAAGAAGGTTCTCATACAACATACTGTAACAAACACAGATACAGTATCAGTACCTAGTACAAGTGGACACAGGGTGACCAAATATCCTGGTTTTTTCCCCTCTCCAGCACATGTGCTCTTCTTTAGCCTTGTGTCCTAGAAAACAAAATTTTCATTGTCTTGCTTTCCTTTTGAGCACGCAACATGGAGAATTATTGTAATTAGATGTAAGTACAGTGGTGTCTTGTAAGACAAAGTTGATTCATTCCAGAAGCATGTTTGTCTTACAAAGTGGATTCTCCCATAGAAAGTAATGGGAACTCAGACAATTGGTTCCACAACCCAAAAATATTCATATAAAAACATTAAATGTATGTAAAAATGATGACAAAACACTGCAATCAAATTCCAAACACTGTAATACAGAACACAATTACTGTAATAAAACAGTGTAATATTCTGCATGGTAGAAAAGATGGCCAAGGATGATTAATTTTCACTAAAAGAGTCACTGGTGTGTTTTGGAGCATCTTTAACAAGGAACCTCTCTGTGTGTGAGATCTATTTATGCAAACCAGATGCTGTCTACTCAGAATCAACTCCCATTGTATCCACTGGGGCTTACTCACAGAAAAGTGTGTAGGATGCCAGCCTGCCTCTTTCCAAGTTTTCAACAGCAGCAGCAAAGGTTTCTTCCTGTGGGGGGGAGTGGAGTGGGGTATCCACACTGTCACCCTTCCCTTGCCCTGCACGAGCCGCCCCTCTCTTTCTGTTCTGTCACTCACTCACCCTCCCCACAACCCTAACTCTGTCACCCTCTATCCTGTGTGGACCCTTCCCCACCCCTGCTGTCACCCACCCCTTGGCACTCTCCCCTGCCCCCATTTGGTCCCTCCAGCCCTCTCTGCCCACCTTCCCCACCCCTTCAGGTGTCCCTCTCCCCACAAGAGTCCTCAGAGGCCCTGCTGGAGGGTTCTGTGGGGGGAGGGGAGGGCCAGTTGGGCTTCTTGACCCCTCCAGGAGGCCCCTCCCAGCAGCCCAGAGGGGCGTCAGGAGCCGCTGCCCATCCAGGGAGCCCTTCAGCTCCAGCCCGCTCAACAGCCACGGGGCACCCAAAAGACACCAGCACAGGAGTCGCTGAGGACCCCGCAGCCTAGATTGACAGCTCTGTCCTCCAATGAGTGTCCGCCTCTCCCCGTCCGCCAAGCACACGGCGTGCAGCCATTGGACAAAGCGGGAAGTGGGAGGGGGAGGAGTCCAGCAGTCACTGCTAGGGAAAGGCAGGGGCGGGGCTAGAGAAGGCAGACCAATGGGAAGGGCGGAGGAGGGGCGCGCGTGACACCGCCGTCCAATAGGAGTGCAGACAAGCCTAGGAGCCTCCTCGTCTGTCATTTTCGGCGCCTGCGCAGTGAGGCTCTCTCGCTGAGGGTGGGAGACGCGCGGGGTCGCCTCAGCGGCTGTGAGGTGCGTGAGGGGCAGAGGGAGTAGGGAGGGGGCGCCTCCTCCTCCTCCTCCTCCCATCACCCACCGTGCAACGCCATGACGGCCAACGAGGACCAGGAGGTGAGGGCCCTGTGGCAGGGGGAGGCCCCCACAGGTGGTGGCCCTGAGGGGGGGGGCTGTGGCAGGGAGAGGCCCCACAGGTGAGGGTCCGGAGGGGGGCCCTGTGTCAGGGGGAGGCCCCACAGGTGGTGGCCCTGAGGGGGGGCCCTGTGGCAGGGAGAGGCCCCACAGGTGAGGGTCCGGAGGGGGGCCCTGTGTCAGGGGGAGGCCCCACAGGTGGTGGCCCTGAGGGGGGGCCCTGTGGCAGGGAGAGGCCCCACAGGTGAGGGTCCGGAGGGGGGCCCTGTGGCAGGGAGAGGCCCCACAGGTGGAGGCCCTGAGGGGGGGCCTGTGGCAGGGAGAGGCCCCACAGGTGAGGATCCGGAGGGGGTCCCTGTGTCCGGGGGAGGCCCCACAGGTGAGAGTCCGGAGGGGGGTCCATGTGTTGGGGGGAGGCCCCACAGGTGAGGGTCCGGAGTGGGGGCCTTGTGTCGGGGGGAGGCCCCACAGGTGAGAGTCCGGAGGGGGGGCCCTGTTTCAGGGGGAGGCCCCACAGGTGAGGGTCCGGAGGGGGGGCCCTGTGTCGGGGGGAGGCCCCACAGGTGAGGGTCCGGAGGGCGGGTCCTGTGTCGGGGGGAGGCCCCACAGGTGAGGGTCCGGAGGGGGGGCCCTGTGTCGGGGGGAGGCCCCACAGGTGAGGGTCAGGAGGGGGGGCCTGTGTCGGGGGGAGGCCCCACAGGTGAGGGTCTGGAGTGGGGGCCCTGTGTCGGGGAGAGGCCCCACAGGTGAGGGTCTGGAGGGCGGGTCCTGTGTCGGGGGGAGGCCCCACAGGTGAGGGTCCGGAGGGGGGGCCCTGTGTCGGGGGGAGGCCCCACAGGTGAGGGTCAGGAGGGGGGGCCTGTGTCGGGGGGAGGCCCCACAGGTGAGGGTCTGGAGTGGGGGCCCTGTGTCGGGGAGAGGCCCCACAGGTGAGGGTCTGGAGGGCGGGTCCTGTGTCGGGGGGAGGCCCCACAGGTGAGGGTCCGGAGGGGGGCCCTGTGTCGGGGGGAGGCCCCACAGGTGAGGGTCCGGAGGGCGGGTCCTGTGTCGGGGGGAGGCCCCACAGGTGAGGGTCCGGGGGGGGGCCCTGTGTCGGGGGGAGGCCCCACAGGTGAGGGTCCGGAGGGCGGGTCCTGTGTCGGGGGGAGGCCCCACAGGTGAGGGTCCGGGGGGGGCCCTGTGTCGGGGGGAGGCCCCACAGGTGAGGGTCCGGAGGGCGGGTCCTGTGTCGGGGGGAGGCCCCACAGGTGAGGGTCCGGAGGGAGGGCCCTGTGTCAGGGGGAGGCCCCACAGGTGAGGGCCCTTAAGGCGGCTGCTGGTGCTTTGTGCCTGGTGCCCAACAGGATGCCCAGTGCTTGGTATGGATGCCTGAGGTCCCCACTGCCACCTGGTGGTGTCTGAAAGGTGTGCCCCAGGTGCCGCTGCCAGAGAGTGTCCAGTGGGGATGCCAGTGCCACTGGTGCGCACTGCCTGGTGCCTACTGCTGCCCACCACTGCCCCCGCTACCTTGCTGTGCTCAGTCCTTGTCATTGCCCAGCAGTTCCCAGCACTCACTCATGCTTGCCACCTTCTGACAGTGCCCATCCATGCCCATGGCCCACAAGTATTCCTAACACAAGAGTCTCCTCTGGATCAGGCCTGAGGCCCATCTAGTCCAGCTTCCTGTATCACACAGCGAGCAGCTGACCAGATGCCGCAGGGAGCACACATGACACCTGCATCCAGGTGTCCCTCCAGCATCTGGCATTTTGAGGTTGTCCACATCTACACACACCCCTCGCAGCTTGTAGCCTATGATAGTGCTTTCTAGTCTAGGAATTTGTCTAATCCCTTCTGAAAGGGTTTGAGGCTAGCTGCCATCACCACATCCTGTGGCAGGGGGTTCCACAGACCAACTACATCCTGGGTAAAGAAATATTTTCATTTTTCTGTTTTAACTCTCCAAACATTCAGTTTCAGTTCATGTCCCCTAGTTCTGTTATGTGGAAGGGAAAAGAGTGTCTCTCTACTTTGTCCATCCCTTGCATAATTTTGTACATCTCAATCATGTCTCCACTCAAGCACCTCTTCTCTAGACTAGACAGCCCCAAACACTGTGCCTTTCCTCATATGGAAGGTTTCCCAGACCATCAATCTTTTTAGTCGCTCTCCTCTGAACCTTCTCCATTTCCTCTGTGTTCTCTTTGAGATGTGGCAACCAGAACTGGATACAGTACTCCAGATGTGGCCACACCATCGATTTGTACAATGGCATCATAATTTTTGCCATCTTATTCTAAACCCCTTTTCTAATGACCCCAATTCTTGAAATTTTACTCCCATAACAACAGGTTGACTCCACTGGTTTTTAACAAATCAAATACTTCTATTAATGCTTCAAATGGTTTACAGTGTGGTTCCTTCTCTCAGCTTTGTTGGGGTCCAAAAGAACCGGTACTAGAAAATACGGGCCCAAATAGGCTCTGAACCAAATAGGCTCTGAAAATACAGGCCCAAACAACAGTATCCCAACACTGCAGATCAACTTGGAGTACCTTCAACAAGCACTGATCAGTCTTAAAAAGCGCAACTGATCATCATGTGCAGCACTCTCTCTTTAGTGGCAAGCATTCCACAAGGGTATGTATACAAGAACTCGTATGTGTAGAGAACCTTGTAACAAAATGAGAAGTGATTTGTATTGGTTGCTTTTAAATTGGGCTTACTCCCAGGAAAGTATGTATGGAATTGGTCAGATAGTTTCTCATGTTCATTTTTTTTCTCATGAGAGTAATATATCCGTTAGCTTCCTTTTGCTATAAACATACCATACTTTTCTTCACATTTCCTTAATTAAAGTTTCTAAAAACAAACTTGAAGAAGATATTTCTGGTAATTCAGATATTAAGTTGTACAAATAGGGAACATAAAACTCACACAAGCCATGATATATTGGCTGTGTGCTTCTGAACCTTTGTTGTACGAGTAGTATTGTACCTTTCTCTTATAAAAATTTGAGTTTTTCAATTGAGATTTAAAATTTCAACAATTTTCTTATTTTCTCTCTCTTTCAGATGGAGCTAGAAGCATTACGTTCCATTTACGAAGGCGATGACTGTTTTAGAGAACTTAGTCCAGTTTCCTTTCAATATAGGGTGAGATTGTATGAAGCCATATTAACTTTAAAGTAACCTGTTAGTGACTTATATTGACTTGCCTCATTTTTTGGAAAGACATATGGATTTATGTGAGGTGCCTGGAGGGGAGAGAATGCTGCTTTGGTACCTACCATATAAGTAGTGTACAAATTTCAGACTTGTCTTCTTCCTAGGCACAATCTACTGTACTTGTTATGAAACTAGGTTAATCTGTACTTGGGTCTCTGAAAACACTCTATCTTCTTTTTTACAAATAGGGCCGATAGTGGATTTGGGGAGATACAGGGTATGAAAATACATTGCATTGCACTAGATTGCTTTTAATATATAAGAGGCAACCTCATTGAGGTGTGCAAAGGGCCTCTGGAGTCCAGCGCTTTCCAGCCTGAATTCCCAGCTCACCCGGACATCCCAGGCAGGTTGGCCTCAGTCCAGGCAGAAAAAATTCCATGACAGACTGGGGCCACAAACCCGGAACCGCAAATTCACAGGCATTAATTGTATTCCAGTTTTTACATACCATTGACCTAAAGGACTGTCTTCTCCCATGTCCATTACAATAATCAGATTGGGTCCCGTGCAGGACACCACTGCCATCTGACAGCAGGGGGTTCAGGAAGCAGCAAAGGGGGGAGTGGCAGCAAAGTGAAGGGCCTTTTCTGTTGTGATACCACATCTCTGGAACCAGTTACCAGAATATATGAGAAAAGCATTATCTTCATGGTTTCAGGAGGATTTATAAAAACTTATGGTATTTCTCTTAACTTTTGAGGAAGGAGGAGGATCCTCCCAGGTTCTTACACCTGAGGATCCTCAGTTTCTGTTTTTATATTGTTGCTATTTTTATGTTTGCTGTATCATTTAGGGTGCATTCCTAACCTACTTTCCATTATTGGCAATGGTGTGGCAGTGGGGCATGTGCTGCATTCCACAGTTGAGGGCCAATCACCTCGTCAAGGTTTGCTCCTTATCTTGGAATTGCATTGCTCTTAACCTGGAGCTGGAAAATTGGTTAGAATTGCTGCCTCAATCTTTTATCTTTGGAAATTATTTTAATGTTTTATTCATATTTTTATTTGTCATATTTTTATCATACACTGTGTTGAGCATAGAAAACGTAACATACAAGAGTCCCCATAATCTGCAAGAGGACTACATTCCTACTATTTCCCATTTTCCCACCTCCCCATGCCTGTAATGGGGAGGACCCTAATTTCATGTCCTCCTGTGGACCATTTACTTTATGTTCTTAACAATCATGCGAAATGGCTTTTACTTTAAACAACCAAGCATGCACATAACCTCTTGCAATTACTGTATATCTCCTGCTTTAATAGACAAATAAGCAGGCAAGCTAAGATATGAATTTCAGTTTCTTCTTATGATTTGTAACTATTCTTCAGATAGGTGAAAGTGGAGATCCTAAAGCCTTCTTAATAGAAATATCATGGCCTGACACGTACCCCCAAACAGCTCCTGCTATTTCTATGGATGCATTCTTCAACAATGCCATGTAAGTAGTCCAGCTTCTAAGGCTGCAGTCGTAAAGACACTGTCCTGGGAGTAAGCCCATTGAACACAATGGGGGTTACTTTTGCGTAGACATGATTAGGATTGTGCTCTAAGACTTACAAGGTAGTTTTCCTTTTGGAATAACGATGTTTTTTGCCTATCTCTATAAGAAAGTTCCATTACTTTTCTAGATCTTCATCTGTAAAACAAAGTATATTGAATAAATTAATGGAAGAAGTTGAAGTTAACCTTGGAACATCCATGACATACACCATTTTTGAATATGCCAAAGACAATAAAGAATTGTTCATGGAGAACCAACCTGTTAATACTGGGGTAAGCTTCTGACTTAAATTGTTGATCTATCTCAGAATGTTAATAGGTTTTGCTAAATATTAAGCTGATACCAGACAGAATTTATGCTCTCAGAACCTATATGATGCTTTATTTAAGTCTAATTAGTCAATTTCCAATAATTTTTATTTTTTTTAATATTGTAATTTTTGTCATTGGAACTCTGTTAGCAACCGTCGACATTGCTCCAGCATAAAAGGTGGGGTATAAATTCACATTCTTTTAAATAGAGGGGGTTTTCTTTTTTGTTTGTTTCCAATGGGTAAGATAGGCTTACACCCTTGCTGAACACAGCAAGCTTACTTCTGAGTAAATAACACCATTTTCAAACACCTCTACCTATAAGGCAGTGGTTCCTAAGCCTTTTCAAGGGCCATTGGATGCAGCTCCCTGTTAAGTCCGTAGTCCTATACATTGTTCCTATACATAGCTCCCGTGGCTGTTTTTCATACCTCCCTGGAAAGCTATGGCTTACAGTTTGGGAATTACTGCTGTAAGGTATCAACCGTTTCTGCTCAATGTTGCATGTGTGCAACAGTGACAAAATGTGTACACCTGTGGACTGGGCAGAAATGGGTTAATAACTGTTTGCTTGGGGTTCAAACCATTTGGATGCTGTTACCAAAGCTCATTGAACAGGAACCGGCATGGTCAAACCCAGGTCGGATCATGGCCATTCTGGTAGCCTTGCATTCCTCTTTGCCTGACCTCACCACAAGCCGCGCTTGCTTATTCATGAGCACATGAAAACATGTAGCTTAGTTTTGCTTTCAATAGGCCTCAATGCATTTGTCAGCATGGGTGGAGGTACTTGAGTATTGGGGGGGGACAGGACTGCATTCATTGGATAGGGACCATTATGGTGGCATTGGATTCTTCTATTTACCCTTTCCAATGTACTAAGGCAAATTCACCTACTCATGAGTAAATGCATGGGATTGTTTGATTTACCTTAATATAGGGCTACATGAATTCTCAGCTATCAGCAAAATCTTTGACTCACCCACAATCAGGTTATAACCCAGCAAGTGAAGTTGAAGAAATCCACCCCTTCCTCTAATATGCCCCATTACTCCCCTTCCCCACATACAATATCCCTCCTGTGCCTGCTTACCTGCACTAGCTCTGGTCACCAGCCACAGCAGCATGATGCTGTTACTTCTGCTAT
Organism: Cryptoblepharus egeriae; assembly: GCA_030015325.1. Taxonomy (NCBI): domain Eukaryota; kingdom Metazoa; phylum Chordata; class Lepidosauria; order Squamata; family Scincidae; genus Cryptoblepharus; species Cryptoblepharus egeriae. The sequence continues at coordinate 51,721,931 of JAREYC010000007.1, read as the reverse complement.
TTTGCAGCATTGGCTTTCAAAATGCCCACTCCCTGAGCACTCCTTATGTTTATGGCACACAATTTATGGCAGCAGGACAGTGTTCAACTGCTGTTAATTTGATGTTAGGATTGGGCTATAATTTATGGGAAGTGCTAACACAGTGCTGAAAATCCTTATTCAAAATATAGTCCTTTTTTTCTTTTAGACAACATTGAACAACTGCATTTCCATGGGGCATTCTGATGTTGCCCAGCCTAGTAAGAAAAAGGAGAAAAAAGAACAATTGACTAAAACACAAAAACGAAAGTTGGCAGACAAAACAGGTTTGTGTATGACTTTTTCAGATTTGAAGATGTATTTTGTTACATGTAGCCTTGTGTAACTTAAAGAGAGGCTGTATCTGTTTGAATATGAGCAGAATCCTTAGTGCTTTATGGACCAACACCAGAGGTGTTGCAAAAGTTTTAAAACATGTTAGAACCTCCTTAAGAGTCAGGGATGCCAGCATGAGGACACAAACCAGCCTATTCTGTGTAGTAGTCCTGCATAGCAGGGATTAGTACATGGTGGGGGATGATTGGGAAGGGTGGAACAGTGGCATTTTTGGAGTGAGGAGTTTTCCTGTCCTCTGGCACTCCTAACAATTTTGTTGTCACAAATCCAAGTAGCCCCATTGTGGTGACTGGGGAATTACTCAGGGTAAGAGGACATAAGTTCCTGACTCTAAGTCAGGCCTGCATGTTCCATTTGGATTAGGACTGGACTTGTTAGAATAATAGAAAACACACTTGTTAAAGTATTTTTGTACTGTCTGTTAAAGAGTGAGTACTATATAAATGTTATGATGTTGAAATGTTTTTGTGATAGTTTTTGTGGAATTATTAAATAAAATTACATTTTCTGTAAACCTGACATGTGTAATGTCAAACCATGGTTTGATTCTACTGCATATAAATGAACTCTGTGCTTTCCTTTCCTCTCGTGCATTCTTCCTAATGAGACTTCTAGTTTGTGCCAAACCCTAGATTGCTATAACATCCAACCTGGTAACTGTGATGTATGTCCAAAATTGCATTTTGAATGATTTTTTATAATCCCGGTTAATAGGGCAAGCACAAACATCCTACATTGATTTGGATGTAACAGCACATCACAGTTGACCCAGATTAGCAAGTAACCCATTAAGGCAGCGATTTTCACTGGTGTGCTATGGATAGTCCTCAGATGTGCCACAGAAATTTGGGAAGGGACATTAATAGGAAAATTGGGGGATTTGAACAACATGGTGTGCCTTGTCAATGGTAAAAACCATTGATGGTGTAACTTGACAATTTCTGTGCCTTGTTAGTATGCCATGAGATGAAAAAGATTGAAAGTCACTGCATTAAGCTTACAATCCTATACATATTTTCCTCCGTGTAAGCCCCCACTGAATATAAGGGACTTCAGAATAGACATGTATATGAACAAACTGAAAGATTTGCACATGGGGAGGAGGAAGCACCAGCGCATGTGATTTGGCTATAGTTCAGTATTCCATTTTTACTGAGAAAGTTTTATGTCTGCTTTTGAACAGATCACAAAGGAGAACTTCCTCGTGGATGGAATTGGGTTGATGTAATCAAGGTAACTGGTTAATTAATTGAAAATGTTTGATTCTTTACACCTTCAGCAGACTTCAGCAATGTCTAAACTGTTTTTCTTTATTCTCTCTCTTCCATTTGTTAACCTTTGTGGGCGTAAATGACATTTGGATTCTCTTCTCGCAAACTAGCATGTAAGTATTTTGATTTTTCTGAGTTGTTTTATGCCATTATAAAATTTTTAATTCAAAGCAAGAATATTTCCATATTTTTGTTTGATCAGTTTTATACACTCTGATGCTGAATGTGCTTACTTAAAAATAAATACAGCTGTTTAAGTTTAAAACATGTTCATGTTTATTTAAACAAATCAAACACATTAACTAAAGTTATCTCTTGTCTCCTTGCAATAAATTTTGAGAATGAAATAACTTTTTCAATTAAGCCTCCTTACTCAGTAGGCTTCCAGAGGCAGCATGAAGCAGAAATAGCTTTCTCCCCAAATTTCATGCATATATATACACACGCACAAAGAATGCCAATTAATTACAGTATTGTACCTGAGAAGGAAAACAGGAAGAAATTTGTGAAGGACAAGATGCAGGTGCAGACATGCTGGCACAAGCCACACTGTCTGATGTACTATGCTTTTATCAGTTTTTAGAAAGACTTCCCCCCCCCCAGACTTATTAATGTAAATCAAGTTTTTTGGTGATAAAATATATTTGAATTCAAAGTATCAATAAATTTTATTTATATTCAACAGGACAGCAAATATCAGTTGTGCAGTGAAACTTCTATTACATGACTAAATAATATGACTTATTTCATTAGGATTTAGATGCCACAGTATCTCTGGAGTAATATGAAAGAAAAATAATAAACATTGTGGATTTTTGTCTTTACAGCTGAGTAAAACAGGCTCCAAAGATGATGAATAAGAGAATTTTGATATAGGAAAATGCCAGCTACTGTTACAGCGCAATCTGAAGTCAACAGTCTTTCTGTAATTTTTTTCACTTGCGTTTATAAAATAAGTATTTTTCACACACTTAAATATCCAAAAAACATGTTCGTCCACTGGTATTCTTCACTTTCTTTGCATCCCATGTTTGCCTTTAAGGAAGGTATGTGAATGTGGTTTAGATCTACTTGAACTCAAGCTATTGTGACTCTAAAATCAACACTATGTAATTTTGTTTTTCTGTATGCTCAGTCCTATACCTACATAGTTGTTAAGTTCCAAAGTTCGTACAGAAGCTAAAACTTCTAGATCTTGCAAGCCCGACACTATCACACTGTGCAAAAGCAACAATGCCAATAAAGTGCCAATGCAGCCATCTTTTAACTTGGACATCAATAACTTGAGAAGCCAGTGAACTAAAACAATATTGAAAATATCTGATAGTGAATCATCTTATGCTATATAACAGAAAGACTATATGAGGTCCTTTAGAACTCCCACCTTCTTAGAAGGTAGAATTGCAGCCTCTTTCTTTTATTTGACTGAAAGCATACTTGTAGTCATGCAAGTGCATAAATCACATATGGTTCTTCCACAGAAATCTGAATGGAATCCTGACACGGCTCTGTAGATGCACAATATGTTGCATAATACAATATGGGCACAATCCTAACAAGTTTTGATCAGCATAACTTGCCTGTCTCCCCTTTGCTGTGGTGGTGTGGGGAGGCCAGCACATCGCTGTGCACTGGACTAACTCCTCCTCCAGGAGCTACACAGAAATGCCTTATAGCACTTTTGTGATATCCCTAGGCCAGCACAGAAAGTTATCCTTGTTACCTCATAGTTGTATAATGGCTTGTGCATCCACACAAGGAACAGTGCATAGTGTTGTTCCAGACTTTTATGTGTACTCCTTTGGATACAATCCTATGTCTTCAAACTCACAAAGAGTTTAAGATGTCATGCGTATGGAGGAAGGAGGGAAGGCTGTGGAGAGAATGAAAAGTGCAAACTGAAAGTGAGTTGCACTCAGGGTGACCTCAGGGTCAACCTCAAAATGTAGGACAAGGGTCCCAAAAAGTCATCATATGTGATTTTCACTGAATGCCAGATGCCAGTTGAAAATCCGGACTTTTGGAGGACCTTGTCCTACATTTTTTAAAAAGTAGGACAAAATGCAGGACATCCTACATTTTGCCCTACATTTGGCCAAACCACTCCTTGGGGGGTCTTACCTTTAGGGCTTGTCCAGGCGTGGGGGGGGGGGGGTCGTGTAGTGCTTTGTGGCACTTTAAATGGAGCTCAGAGCGGCTCACAACCAGTGCGGCCGTCCAAGCAGCCATTGTGTAACTTGTGTAAGCACCATGCACACAGCCTCTGTGTTATTTACTATCAGACTGGCCGGTCCAATTAAACAGAGCGCTCTGCGAGGTCCTGCGCAGAGCACTCACCTTCCGGCTGCCTCCGCTATTGCCAGAGATCAGGAGGGACCAGCGGAGATCAGGTCAGGTCACCGCTCTGAGAGGGAAGGTCCCTTCTGGTTTCTGGCAACAGTGGAGGCAGCTGTAGAGGCAGCTGGAAGGCGAGCGCTCTGCGCTGAACCTCGCAGAGTGCTCTGTTTAATCGGATCGGCCAGTCTGATAGTAAATAATACCTGTAGTAGTATTAAATAGTAGTATTAAAAGCAGATAGTAAAAAAAAACCCCTGACAGGGCTAGGGAGACTGTGTGCATGCGCACAGCCTCTAAGTTACACACTGGCTGCTTGGACGGTCGTACTGGTTGCGAGCTGCTCCAACCTCTATTTAAAGTGCCACAAAGCACTACACAATCCCCCTGAAGCCTTGACAAGCCCCACCCCCCCTGCCTGACAGGCTGGACAGGAAGTCAAATTCCGGACCTGTCTGGGGGTTTCTGGGTATCTGGACGCCCTGGTTGCACCCACAATTTTCACTGTGTTGTCTGAAGGACTCTGAGGAGGGTGCTGATTCCTCTGGTAGGTAGAGGGAAGCCCCTCCTATGGATCTGATCACTGCCTTCTTCCCCCCTCACCCCTTAAAGAGGAGGAGAACAAGGCTCTCTTGCAGGGGTGTCACAATGCCCAATGTGAGAACCACTGTTCTATTTTGATTCCATTCTAGTTAGCATAATTGCATCTGTCAACTATTCCTTGTCAATAGTTTAGATAATAACATACAAATCTGGAACAATCATATAAAGCTAAATTTGTGAACAATAATTGGCTTAAATCCTGATAGTCCAGAATGTGGTCCAGCTATGACAAGGCTTCACCATTTTAACAGTTAGAATCAAATGTGCTGTAAAAGAGAAAGCAAAATAGTACCTGGATGCTCATGTACCAACAATGCCATCCATCCGATGGCTTTCATGGCAATCCCACCATCAACCACCAGTCACAAACCAATGGTGCTCTTACACGATCTGTGCAAGGAACACAGAAACAAACTGCAAAGGCTACAGCAGTCCTATTTTAAGGATCCTGGTCAGAAAGGTAGCACAGAAAACTGCAGCAGTTAGGTCTAGGCCTTCCCTCAGACAGATTTTTTTGGCAGATTCTTAGCAGTCACATCACCATTACCTTTTGCCTATCACATATGCAAGGAAGGAAAGAAGGAATGCCATTCCTTTGACAATTGGTGATGAGACTGGCTGCCTATTTCCGAGCCAAGAGTGCTCAGATGCTGCCAATGGGCAAGGTCAAGGGAGCTTTCAGTCAAAAATGTCTGGGAACTGCTGACCCTGTCCTGTTACTGTTGCTGGTTCTCCAGCAGCATGACATTCCATTCTTTCCTGATCATGAAAATGGTGCCAAGTAGTGGCAATCCCTCAAAAATAGCTGAATTCCCAGTAGGTGCTGCTGGTGTTACTAGGGAGGGGACATCTTCATTCCAAATATGTTGGAAGGCTGCATGGTCATCTATGGGAAAAATGAATTGTGGAAGCAACAGCAGCTACAACAGATTACGGTATTTTTGTGATTAGATACTCAGAGTTTGAGTGAGAATGTGTGCAGATACCCAGATATTTTTCCCAGTCCTTATTTTTGAGTGCTCACTTTTCAGCTTTCATAGAGCACAATCCTAACCATGTCTACTCAGAAGTAAGCTGCATTGTGTTCAAAGGTTAAAGACACTCCCAGGAAAGTGTCTTTAGGATTGCACCCTTACTTATTTTCTTAATACCCGAGTTCATTAGTTCATCTGTTATATATTAAAATAATATTTCTCCATCCCTTGTAAAGAGTTGCATTGGAACTTTTTCCAGTTCTCTGTAACCTGGTGTATGCCCTGGCTAGTCAAGGCACAGTAATCGTGATTTGGACAGCAGTATCAACAGGTGTCTCATGTTCCCCCCAAAGATGTGTGTGATCCCTTCACAAGTGCATGCTGAGGACTCATTTCAGCATGGAATTGGTAGCCGGGATACCCCCCCCCCCCCCCCGTCCAATACTCAGTATTCCACTGATGTTCCCTGAGCTCTACCCGCTTTTGGCTCTCACAATGGTTGTCATGCTGGTGTGGTCACACTGACATAAGAAAACATTGGCACAAGTCACCATACCTACTTATCTGTAAGCTTCACTAGTATAGAGGGATTTAGGAGTGAACCCTTTAGTACTAGCAGATGCCATTAGAAGGGAAAGTAACACTCATAGCAGATAGCATCAAAAACTGATAGTTCATTGGAAAGGAGCAATGTAATGGAAAACAGAAGTATGTATGTATATGTATATATGTTGATTGCCCTGCAGACATAAGGAGATAAAATCAGTGCTTCTCAGCATTCGTCCTCTGAACCACTTCACATGGTCTATTTATTCAAAATAAAAGGAAAAAAGGATTTTAAAAAATTTTCTCAACAAATGCAAAGAAGTTACCATTCCACCAAAAAGGTGGGTAAAATGAATTTTGTATAGCTGTGTTGTCTTATTGCTGAAGTTTTCTTAACTGTATAAATGCAAATAGAGCACAAGATGCCTTAAGGCCATGTATTTTTATTGTGGAAAGACGGGTCTAAATAAATTGTTTATTTAACTGCTTTATTTTGTATTTATTTCTGTGAACACTGGAAATGCTGGATTACATCAAAGCAAAGTAAGTCATGTTTAAAGTCTAAACAGAATTTTCAGAAATCTACATGGTTTTGGAGATTCTTCATGGAACAATCACATCAGGAAGCACTACTCATGTAGATTTCCTTCTCCCATGGGTTTTGTGCCACAGAATGTCCACATTTTCCGAGTAAGCTTTCACTTGTGGGCAGGACCCTGAAGGCAGGGTATAGCCTTCTCGTAATTAATCAATTCTATGTAATAGTCTAAATATGTTTAACCATATGAAATCAATATAGGAGTGTTTCAGCTTTTATTTTGTTATAGCCTACATTTTTTGATGTCCTTTATTTTGGGGTGCTTTGTCCTCTTTTGTGGTTATGGACATCTGGTCATCCTGATTTAATAAAGCGACAAAATATGCAAGTCAAAAGCTATTCGTTACAGAAAAAGTCACTTTCTATTGTGTTCTGACCTGCAGAAAGTACAATTTCATGTGGTCGTGTTCATATAGGAGCAATTTTCCCCTTCAAACAAAAAAAATCAAGCCCAGCACTGATTTGACAATAAGTTCCTGTATTTTACTTGTTTATTGTACAAAAATAAATTTCAATAAAATAAATCACAATAATAAAACAGTGAAGCAGGCCTCTGTCAGTCTTGAAAGACTATGGTATCGTGCTTGGCACTGCATATGCTGCATGCGAAGCACGAAAGCCTGGGTTGGATTGTTATGGAGGATAGGCTGTTACCCAAGCAGCAAATCCCCCCTCTCCACGCCACTGAATTAGTCCAATGGAAAGGCAGAGCCAATACGATTGAATCCAGCTGGTGTTGCAGAGCTGGGCTAAGGACAGGAGCTCACCCTGTCTTGTGGGGCCGACCCGGGTCTCGAACCCTGGCCTGCTGGTTAACAGGCACAGCGCCTTAACCACTTGTGCCACTAAAACAGTAACATTTTGGAGAAATGGAGTTTGCATCTCTGGAGACTGGATGGGGATGTGATCACATATGCAAAGCTGATAAGGACTGCTGGCAACAGAAGAGATGGTGTGCTTTTATTCAATAGCTCCCCCAGGGAGAGGAAAGTTACTGCTCATTTTCTTTGGAGTGTAAATTTAGTTGCCAATTGCCATGACAATTTCTCTGAATAGACCAATTCTGGGAACAAACGAGAATTGCTTGCTCCTTTTCCTGCATACAGCAGCTTGATACCAACTCAGGTTTGAAGGAAGAAAGACATTAAAAGGTAGGAGATCTGTTTAGCAGTATTTTTTAGGACTGTTTTTACACTTCTTGGGTAACACACCTTAAAACAGTGGTTTCTATCCTGGTGGTTGCAATCTGGAGGTGGTGGGATTGTAAGATTATTTTCAGGAACTCATTTACTACTGATGTTTACATGTTTACACAACATTTTAAAAGTTGCATTTTGGCAACATTTTCAGGAAACCTCCAGAAAAAATATTTTTTTAAAAACAACTGATTTGGTAACTTATGTCTACATGGCAGTTTTTAACAGGCAATGTACTGAATGCTTAGCATTGATTTCTATGATAATCCTGTAAAAAAACTTAACTCACACCTGAAAATCTCAAAAACATAAAACACCTTGATTTTACAGATCACACAGCTACTGCAACATCTTGCAAAGGAAGTCCTCTGGAACAGGGATTGCCTTGTTGAAAACCCTTTTGGAAAATCCTATGCACAGCACCCACCACTATGTGCCATGTAACTACTGCATCCACTGCCCAAAATGTTTTTTATAAATTAATGTGGTGTATATATGAATGCACAAACAAAGTAACCATATATGAAAAGAAGCTAACAAGTGACCAGTTGGATATTTTGCTGGCAGCATCATTTTATGAGGCCTTATGTAGCAGGAGTTGGTGTGAAGTCAATTTCAGACAGTAGCATACCATATATACCAAATGTTGCTGGATCACGCCCCCCAAAATTATTCCCATTGATGTAGCATTTGAGTCTTTTCAGATATCAAAGTGAATTGAGTTTGCAATACTGTCATCTGTAGGGAACAGTTGAGTAATCTCACAATCAAATGTGTCAATTACCCACTATAGTAGAGTTCTCTAATGAATTTTTCAACAATGAAAAGTCATAGTAATTTGTATCAACGACACCGTATCAGACAGATTGATGAACAAATAAACATTCTATGATTATTCATTATGTAAGCATTTTGATATCAGAGAATCATTTGAACTGAGCTAATGAAAACGGTCATGTGCCCAGTTCAGCTTGCTGAATTTCACTACCAATAACTTTTTTCACAATGATTTATGCAAGAATATGATGTAACTAAGAGCACAGTCCTAACCATGTCTACTCAGAAGTAAGCCCTATTATGTTCAATGGGACTTACTCCCAGGAAACTGTCTTTAGGATTGTAGCCTTAAACTTTTTTTAGATGTTAGAGACAATGGGAGCAATCCAGAGTAACTACGGGGAGTCCTTGCTCCGGAGTAAGAACAAGTTACTCTGGATTGCAATATGAATTTCCCATAGGTTTCCAGTAGGTGGTGCAGTAACTACGGGTGCACGTAATATCTCTTACGTGCTCCCGTAGTCACTTTGGATTGTAGCCATAAGGCCGCAATCCTAAGTACAGTTTCCTGGGAGTTAGATCCATTGAACACAATGGGACTTATGTTTGGGTAAACATGGTTAGGATTGTGCTTACAGTACCAAATAATTTTAATGACTTATTCATTCTCTTTTTTCCTTGTTTCTTCTGTAATGGGTTTGGGGCTGTAGTCAACAACTGTTCAAAGGAAACAAACTTGTATGGCAACCTGAACCGGTTTTGCCACTAAATGTTGCTATGGATTAGTGCTGCCTAGGAGTCAGTAAACTCAATCGTTTTCATAAGCGAAGAATTGAAATAGAAGATGGGGTGACTTTTTGGTTTGCCATTTGGAAGCACCTGTAAAAGTGAACACTCCTGCTGTTTCTGTATATTTCATATCTTGCTTGCCTTCTGAAAGAGAAAATTCCATAAATGTTATTTACAGAGGCCTGTGACCTGCTGATGAGTTATTCCATTAAGCAAGAGTACCTACAATAAGATTTCTAACCTTCCTTTTACTGTTACCTTTTTTAAAACAGAAGATATTTGGAAGACTTTTGCAAGTGTAAACTTTTTTTCACTCAGAAAAAAGCTGCAAAACTTTTGCCAATGCTGAGAGAAGTTGAAAGATAAATGTTCTCAAAGCTAGCACTTTCCATTTGCACATTTAACATCGTTACAAAAGCCATGAGGACCTGAAAGAAAATGTATCTCAGATGCCTGGACATAAAGTAAGTGCATATTGATAAAATTTAACCTAAATATTACAGTGAAAGTAATTTGCCTATATACATTGAGTTGAGTTCTAAAACATCTCAATTTAACCTTCATATGATTATTATAAAACATTTTATTATTCAGTAATAAAATGGTCCCAGATAGACTCAATTAAACTAGTTAGGAAATGAAATGTATTTGTAAAATTAAATAAATTATTTGTACATTAAAATACTCTGTTTTAACAATTTATTATTGATTATTGCTTGTAGCACACAGAAGGAAATGGTAATAGCCTCAGCATTAGTAAGATAGATACATAATGCTTTATTCTTAAATGCAAAACCTCCTGTAAAGAGGAACAAAATATGACTATCACTGCTACAGCACTGCTACAGCTACTATCACTACTACACTGCTACTGATTCTGTGGGCCTGAGCTCCCAGATACGATCAGAGGTATAAATACTGTAGATGTAGATATAGGTGATTGCTTGTCATGACTGTGAGGCTTTCTGAAGCTTTTCTGAGGCCTACACAGGTCACACACAGCCTTTGCAAGCCTCAGAAGACCTCCATGTGTGACCGGAGAACATCTCCATTTCTCCAAATCATATTGACCTGACTCACAAATTTACTCATCTATGAGTTTTAAAGACTGCAATCCTAAAGTCACTTTCCTGGAAGTAAGACACATCAAACACAATGAGGCTTTCTCTTGAGTTGACATGGCTAGGATTTTGCTCCTAATATCCATACAAGGGGTGCAGGAACAGATCCCTATGGACACTGAGGATGAAATATAAACTGAGAGTACATGTAGGTACACAGACAAATACAGTGGTGCCTCACATAACAAGTTTAATTCATTCTGGAAGCATGCTTGTTATGTGAAACACGCTTTATGTGAAGCAGATTTTCCCATAGGAAATAACTGAAACTCAAGACGATTGGTTCCACAACCCCAAAAATATTCAGATAAAAATATTAACTGTATGTTAAAATGATGACAAAACACTGTAATTGAATTCAAAACATGCATTCAATGTGCATGATCCTATGAAGTCTATTTAGGCTGCAATCCAAAAGACACTTTCCTGGGAGTAGGATCCTTTTAATACAATGGGGCTTACTTCTGAGAAGACATGCTTAGGAGGCTGCAATCAAAGACATTCTCTAGTCTAGGGAGTAAGCCCCACTGAACACAATAGGGCTTACTTCTCATTAGACATGCTTAGGAAGCTGCAATCCTAAAGACACTTTCTTGGGAGTATGCCCCATTGAACACAATGCGGCTTACTTCTAAGTAGACATGGTTAGGAGGCTGCATGGAGGATAGGGGGCTGCATGGAGTTCAGTGGGGGCAGTTAGGGGCAGCTGCCTCTGGCTCCCCCAGGCAACTGCCCCCAAGTTGGGGGCAGTTAGAGGCAGCAGTGTGCTGGCCGGCAGCCCTTTAAAACAGGCTCTGTGCAGAGCGTCAGTGTGGAGCAACTTGGGGGCAGTTGCTTGGGACTTGCTAAGTGAAGCACACTCCCAATGGGAATTTGTGCTTGTTATGTGAATCACTCTTTATGTGGGGCACTTGTTATGTGAGGTACCTCTGTAGAATTATGTTGTAAGGCTGCAATCACATACACATGTCTCTATACCTACTCCCTTTGAATTTAATGGGGCTTACTTTTTCACAGAGATGGGAACTTGACTCAAGTCATGACTTATGTTAACTCCTAATACTGATGTCATTGACACAGACCCAACTTGTAACTCAGGGTCAGTGACTAAAAAGGAATAATGACATGAATAGACGCAAGTCCCAACTCACTTTTGTACGCGCTTGTGTTCTTACTTCCAGAGAAATCCAGAATTTGTGTGAGTTTCAATACCATACTGGGAGACACTAAGAATGGTAAAAGAACTTTTATTAGTTTTTTAAGCTCCAGATTCTCTGATTTTCTGCTAGAGAATCAGACATAAATCTTACATTTTTATACTTTTCTTATTGGTACATAAAAACGGAATTATTTTCTTAACACACGCTGACAGAACATCTGGGATTGGCTGAGTTTGGCTTTTGATTGTTCAGCTAGTCTAGGTTACTTTAGATTACATGCACAATGCTTTGCTGTAGTTACTATGAGTTCTGGTTTTCTTACGTAAGGTTCTTAGTTGGCAACTATAGTCACAAATTAAACATGGGAAGCTGCTTACTTTGATACTTTTCTTAAAATGTTTGTTCATTTTTAGAGAACTAACATATTGGACAGCATCTATACCTTTTGAGATGCAGGCAATGTTTTGATTTTTAACTTTAACCTTTATGACCAGTCACACTTGTGACTCACTGCAGTTTCTCACAATGACTCTCATTCCAATAAAATAATTACTGTATAGCAGCTCACAACAGGTTGCAATGGTTGTCAACCATTATGGTTGTGGGTCAGCTCAATGCCCTATGGGTCAACTCAAGTCAGGAGACCAGAGACTCACAACTTGGTATAGTGAAGCTGGTACATCCCTGCTTCTGAGTGAAAGTGCTTAGGCTTAAGCAGTAAGGAAATACCATTAGTTTAATAAACATCAGTGCAATTGCTTTCTGGAAGACAACTGTACTTGCCTAGCATAACAGCACTGAAGAAAAGTTATTTTTATTGGCCTCATGTGAATTGGCCTCATGAGTCATGACCCTCTTTCTCACAGTTCATTTTTTAATACGTCTGCTCTTTCAACACCTTTCAATTACCGGTATATCCAGAACTCATTCATTCATGATCCACTACTTCAATCTAAAGGCTAAAATTGTCCTCCCTAATGTTGATTTGCATGTGACATGGTGATGAAGCTGTTTTTGGCATTTCCTTTTGACTTTCATCAGTAAATGACAGTCATTCAAATACATAAGATATTCATTGCCCACGCATGTCTTTGTATATTTTATTGTAATTTGTTATGTATTTTGGCTATGTGTTAATAATTATGTTTTTAACTTGCTTTTGCAAGTGATACTTATGTCTTTTTTGGTGGCCATTTTGCATTTGCAAGCTGAAGAAGACCAGGTTTCACTTTTCAACAGTTTTCAGTTTTGGATATTGTTCCAATGGCTAACCTGTCCAATAAGTGGGAGAGGCCTGTAAATTGTTACAAAGATGGGGAAGAACAAGTTTTCATGCTATATTATTTTTTATAGGGTCATCGTGAAAGAATTGCTTTGCCTCCAATTCACAACAGGTCACCGAAGAATGTGATGACTGTATGTATTTGAATAATAATAGAACCAACATTCCAAAGTATAGGACATGATTCACCACCTTGTAGCTGGTTGACTTGGGATATATAAGAAGCCTAGCGCAAGTGGCATAAGCTTCTCCTGGCCACCATAACATGCGTTAGGACATACTCGCAATGGCGAGTATACCCTAAGGTATGTGTGGCAGTGAGGAAGGTAGGCTTGGTGCAGTGCTGGGCCTCTCCATACCAGCATCATGTAGTGCAACATGTTCAGCATCTTGCAGAATGGCAGGATGACATTTCTGGTTGAGGAGGGAGTTTTCTGGGTGATCTGCCCCCAGAAATGGGGCAGCGACAGTGGCAGAGGTTTCTACCAGATCCTATATTCCAACCGTGCCTGAAAGTCCAACAAAGGGTGATTTTGCTGGTGCAGATCCAAGTAGAACCATAGTTGCAGGGGCATGAGATGGGCTAAAGGAACAAATGTTCTCTTGCTGAGGACACGTTGGGGTGCTTCTGCCCCACAGGATACAGTGGTAGCCATTTTGGTACTGCTAAACTGTGGGGTAGGTGGGCAACATAAAATTGGGCCCTAAATTTCTAATCCAATCCTACACTGATAATGATAATCCTACACTGATCTAGTACAGGACATGAAGATGCTTGGGATATCAAAGTAAGCCCCAGCAACAGCTATGGCAGTGGTTTTTGAGCATTTCTGCCCAGGACCCCCTTCTGAGAAGGACAATCTGTCCAGGACCCCCAGAAGTGATGTCATGCCTGGAAGTGACATCATATAAATAGTGACATCACTGTGGTGCCAAAGCTCGTCCATGTCTATTCAGAAGTAAGTCCCTTGTGTTCAGTGAGACTCTAAGAAAGCAGCCTGAGTGCCCATTCCAAGATGGTGGCGGCCAGTGCCAGGTTCCAAGATGGAGGGATCAAGCTTTTCATGACCCCCTGAAATGAAGTAGCAACCCCACAAGGAGGTCCTGACTTTGAGAAGCATTGCACTATGGTGCTGTTTGGATTTAAACCAGAAAAATTGCTGCAAATCTGTGAAGCTGTGTGTTGTGAATTGGATCCAGTGGGTACCTTTGCCAGCATCCCCACCCCTTCTCTGGCCCAGTTTGCCTTGCCCTGTCTCTGTTGCCATCCTCCCTCTGCCTTGTTCAACCCACCTCCCCCACATGGAATGCCTCCATGTTGTTTGGTGCAAGTCTTAGCTCTCTCGGCACCATCAGGTCTCTTTTGCCTGTGGGGCAGTACTGAACAGGCCTGCACAAACGTTCCTGTTGGTGCCTTCTTCCATCAAGCTGTCCCAAAACATATTCACAGTGGCCATCTCCATGACACCTGCATTAAACAGGTATCCACACCCTGGTGGATTGGGCCCCAAATCCAAATAAATTTAGGGTACAATCCTAAAACTTTAGGCCAGCCTATCTCACCTGGCATATTTTCCTGTGGTGGGGTGGGGAGGTTGGCATACTCATATGCCTGTGGAATGGCCTAACTCCCCCAGGAGAGGGGCAGAAGTGTCTTATGGCAGTTTTGTGACACTCCCAGGCTAGTACAAGACTTATGCCAGTGTTTATGCTGGCCTAACATAAGGTTAGGACTGCAGCCTCAGATTAAAAATCTCAATGAACAGAATTGTATGATGTGGATGTTTCCTGGAAACTTCAAGGAAACTTCCTGGTACTAAGTCTAATCACTGGTCCATCTAGATTAGTACTATAAGTACTGTACTGTGGTGCAAGTGGTTAAGACACTGTGCCTGTTATGTGGCAGACCAGAGTTCAATATCTATAAATAGATATTACATTGATGGGAAGGTAACAGTGTTCTGTGCGCGTATGGGCCACATGTCCACACAGGTGTCTTTGAACAATGCTGGCTCTATGGCACTAGAAAGGAGGATGAGCATTACACCCTACAGTCAATAACAACTGGCAGTCCTACCTACAGGGGGATACCTTTACCTATTGTCCACACTGGGTGGTAAGAACTCTCATGGGTTTCAGATGTACAACTTCCTCAGCCCTACCTGGAAAGTCCAGAAGCTGATCATCTGCATACAAAAAAATGTACCCTAGCACTGAGCCAAAGATATCTCCTCCCCAGTCTTTAAGAAAAGAAAAATTAGTTGCTTAATACAGGTTTTTTGGTTTGTTTTTATTCATTTTTGCTTTTAGCCATCCAGTAATTTGAATAGACAAAGGAACTCAGAAAAGGTTCAAGAATTATTCTTCTCAACACCAATTTCACTTGCACAGAAATACCTGCACAAAGACCTTTGCTCAAAATGGACTGGGGTGAGTTACCTTTCTAACTTGCCAGTCAGTCAAATACTGGAAATGACTGGGATGATAATATATATTTAGTACTGTTGCAATTCTGTTTCCTGTGAATTCCTGTGAATTTTCTGTGAACTAATAGGGCACTCCCAGAGCAAATGTACACAAATAGGTGCAACATCATATCCTGACAAATCCCTCTCTCTCCCCCCCCAAGTACAATTACCTTCTTCCACTATAAATGGAAATGTTACTGGTGATTATTCTTAATTAAAAACACTTAGTGCAAGAAACATTTTCTGGTTAAGTTGTGAATCATTAATGTAGTATGTTAGTGCCACAAATGAAAGTATACTTGTATCACAGATGAAACATATGGAGTAGGTATTGCTTTTAATGCGTGCATTATATTACCTTCAGAAACAAAAGTCTCATTGGAATATTTCAAATACGAAGGTAACTGAAGAAACAGACATTCATGTGAGGACACACTTAAAGGTAGTGATTTGCTTGCCTTTAACATTTTTAAAAGAATTGGAAAACCCAATTTTCTTGACATCTGTTTTGTTTGCCAGCAGCACCGTATGTACTTCCGTATTGCCAGAAGGATGAATCATGCACCAAAGACTAAAAGTCAGCCGAGCCTCAGAAACACAGAGACATTTTTTGTAAGTCACGTTGTCCAATCCATCCAAGAAATAAATAAAATGGCTAGTAGTTGTGCTACAGATAGGCTGCAATCCTAAATGCAATCCTTCTGGGAGTAAGTACTATTGAACACAATGAGACTTCCTTTTGAGTAGGAGTGGATGATGTCACTTGATGATGTCGCTTCCAGTATGACATCACTTCCAGTGGGTTATGACAAAGTGGGTTCTAAAAGATGGGTCTCGGTGCTAAAAGTTTGAGAATCACTGGTGTACAGGATTGCAGTTTAGCAATCAGTATTTTAAAATGATAATTTTGAATGGATATTTGAATGATATCAAGGGTTTATTCTGTTTTTAGCCTAAAGCAAACATTACAGATTTGGTCAGACATCATGCCAATTTCCACACCCGCTCAAATGAATTTCTGGAGGAGGAAACCACTGAATTGTCTGAAAAGGAATTACTATCCAGAGTGAAGGAAATAGAAATAAAGAGATCAGTACCTAACAGTTGGCTCCTCCAAAAACATAATGAAATCCCTCATTTTGAAAACACAGAATCAACCGAGGAAAAGCAAATCAACAAAAGGCTAACAGATGCGTCAAGGAATATGCACTTAAATTCCCTAGGACTATCAGAGGTAACTATATCCTCTAAAGGTAAAGGAGCAGACAGAGGGGTTCACACTGGATCCTCAACTTTAACTGCACCTCTTTGGAAGGCAGGGACTGAAGAAACAAATCCCTTGAGATATTTTTTACTGCAAACCCAAGGAATAACTTATAATAGTGGAGATCATCAGCACAACCAACCAGACAATGACACAAGCAGGACAGCTATTAGAGGACAAATCAACATGCCATGTTCAGTCAGAAAGAAAATCTTCATGATCTATATCTGTGGAGGCTACCAAGGTACAGCTGAGATGCTTGGAAGTTTGTGTTTATAGAAATTCCAGATTCTTAACCCATAAAATGTTGGAGTTGCAATAGAGTTGCAGAAGGGCGAGTAATTGATACAGGCTCTCGATGTTTGTTTAATTCCAGTAACGTTCTTCCAGTAATGTTATCTCACCCAGTAATGTTCATTCCAGTAACATCTCTGACTTACCATACCAGATGCAATGTTTATAAAGGAGGAAAGTCAGGACCTCAGAGTCAGAACAACACACAAATTTTTTCCTATGTGCATGTGTGTACTGTTAATGTTAAATAGCAGCTGTAACAGACCAACTTATGGATTAAGACCACAGTTGGGGACCACATATATACCACCATAGCTATTATTTGCTAAGGAAAACAAAACACCCTTCCGTTAATATTTATGAGATGGGCAGCGTAATCCTAACTTGCACTAGATCAGGAAGTCTGTCCCAGCCTGCCCTGAACCCAATGTAAGTATTGGGACTGCTGCTGTGCTACAACAGAGAAGGAGATGTTCATCCTCTTCTGCATGGTAGGGCTCCATCAGCCCTAATAGGTCTGCCTGTGGAAGTGGCATAAGTCTAAACAGACAGGATGAGCAGAGGTTGCTCCCAGCTGCCTAGAAGACAAGGTTTAGATCCAGCCACAATGCTGAAGCTAATCCAGTATGAGTCTAAACAGTTCTTGGGAGACCAGTAGGGAACCTATGTATATCACCTTGAGCTCTACAGAAGTAATACTGCTATGGACCAGTCCCTCTTTCCATTTCTGCAGCCAACCTCTTACATTGTTGCTAGATGGGTAAGTTGCTTTCCCAAAAACATTTACTAAGGTGTAGGCTCCAATGAAAATAGTGAGTACTAAACAATTTTGCATAGGCTTGAGTGCCCTATATTGTATTTCAGATGCTATAAATCTGAGGTGTATTTTTAAAAAAATTAATATAGCTATGTGCTTTATTATCTCATTCAGATTCAGATGTGGAACGAAATGCATTAATGGAGAACTCCTTTCCTTGGCTGTACAAGTATTGTAAAGAGAGAGGATATGACTTCCAGATGCTGGACCTGAGGTTGGGGATAAAAGATGGAATCACAAATGATCACCGCTTGGCTTCCTTGCATATGAAGACACTCCAAAAATGCCAGCAGTTGGGATTCCAAACTTTTATTGTGAGTTTCAATGCAATCTGTAATGTTTCAAGTACTTACGGTACTTTTAAATACGATATTTGCTTAGCACCTTTTTCAGCTGAATTTAGTCTCCAAAATTGGAGTGTATATTCGATAGCGCATTAGATTTGAGGAAATTGGCTATTTTGAATATAAGTATAGGTCGGTATTTAGCCGTTAGTTATTTCATTTTCTATGTTAACCCGTTTGTGAACTTTTTGTTGAAAAGTGATATATAAATATTGATTGATTAGATTTGATGGCATATTACATTTGAGTTATTTGGTTCATTAGTTCACTGATCTACACACTTGCAGTCTAATCTTATGTTTCCCAGTGCCAAAATGGCCACTGCTTATCCAGTTGAGCTTATTTTTATTTGGAATAAGAGAACTTATGTTCCACCATGCATTCTGTCCATCAAAAAGCCTCACCTGTATAGGGTTGAACTGAGCCACCAGCTGCAACGAACCAGTGCAGACTGTTGCAGGCATACCTTACAGCATGTTTTTGACACTGTGTACCAGTTCTGGGCTGGTTCAAGCCCAACTAGATTGGGCTCCGATATGGTTATGGGAAACTATCAACTTCACAGAAAAATGAAGCAAATGTTGCACAGAGCAAATATCTCACTTTGCCCCTTTTATTAAAGCCAGTTTCATCTTTTTTTCCCCTCTTTCAGGCTTTCATTGGACAAAAGCATGATGATCTCTCTCTCCCAGAAATAATAAGCAAAGAAAACTTAGAGGCAATTAAAAACACAGTCGAAAACATGAAACCGAGTACCAAAAAGCCAAAACACATTTTGTCTGGAGAAGAAACTCTCTTACAAAAAAAGGATTACATTCCAGGTGATGTCAACCAAGATGTCCTAAGCCTTTCTGCAACTTCAGAAGAACAGGAAGCTGAGATCAACAGCCAGGAGGAAAGTGAAGGGATTACTGCAAATTGGGAGGTCTTCGCTGATGTGTCTCCACTAACACAAAAGACTGCAGCTGAATATGAGAAAGAGCTTCAGCTTCTGAATCAGTGGTACAGCTTGGATGAAAACTGCATCCCTGCAGTTTACAGGCTTCAGCCTATCTGGTTGGTTATTCTAATGTTCAGCTTTGAAAGCTAGGTTTTTGTTGTTGTTTTTTGCTACTTAGTCCTTCTTAAATTGTATTAATGGCCAAAACCTATCAAAATTTCCCTCTCTCAATGCAGTTGTGCCATTGGATTGGGAAGTGGTCATGGAGGTCTCTTCCAGTTAAGGGAACATATATGTTGCTTTGCCAAGAGGCAAATCTCTGCCACACCAAACACGTGTCAGCTATTTTACTAACATGAGTCTGAGTGGGCCTGGAAGATTGATCAAGACTGGGAAGGAGGCGATATTGGTAGCCACCCCCTTCCCATCCTTGACACATTCCCATCACACTCCCATACTCTAGTCAACATCCGAGTTCCTCGGATAGGAACCAAATCACAATAGAGCCAGTTCCAGTCAAACATCTGTCAAGTGTGAAATACAACATCATCATCATTAGTAGTTGTGGTGGTGGTGTCAGTGGTGGTAGCTGAGTAGAATTCCTGATTCCTTACCAAATAACTCTGGGCCACTTTTTAATGTGGCAACTTACCATTATTTTTGTTGTTGTTCAGTTGTTATGTCCAGTTCTTCATGACCCCATGGACTGCAGCACTCTAGGCCACTCTATCCTCCACTAGCTTCTGAAGTTTGTCCAAATCCATGTTCACTGTTTTCGTAACACTATCTAACCATCTTCTGCCATCCCCATCTCCTTTTGCCTTCAGTTTTTCCCAGCATCAGGCTCTTTTCTAAGGAGTCCTCCCTTGTCATGATGTGGCCCAAATATTTGAGCTTCAGCTTCAGTATCTGGCCATCCAATGAACAGCCAAAATTGTTTTCCTGGAGGATGGACTGATTTGATCTCCTTGCAGTCCAAGAGACTCTCAAGAGTCTTCTCCAGCACCATAAATCAAAAACATCTGTTCTTCTGCTTTTAACAGCAGCCATTTACTATATGGCAACTAGCCAACTATCAGGAGGATGCTCTGGGGCTTTTATCAAGTGGATTTGACCTTAGACATAGCTGCTCACAAGGTAACCCCTTGCATATGTCCTTTTAGCTTTCAGGTAGTTTCTCACTGTTTGTTCATTTTGTGTTGTCTGCTTAGCACAGTGTACAGAGATATCTTCAGTAAGGATCCAACCCGCA
Organism: Cryptoblepharus egeriae; assembly: GCA_030015325.1. Taxonomy (NCBI): domain Eukaryota; kingdom Metazoa; phylum Chordata; class Lepidosauria; order Squamata; family Scincidae; genus Cryptoblepharus; species Cryptoblepharus egeriae. Next base: position 51,701,526 of record JAREYC010000007.1, on the reverse strand, counting down.
GGCATCAAGCTAAGAATAAATGGCTGGTGTCTTTTCGGAAACTGTATAAAATATTTCAGGAATATGCTTCAATAGCTCTTGGTGAAGAAGTTGCCACCACGCTGCTCAAAACAGGTGATGAAATCCAAAGGCTTGCAAGAAACTTGTTCTGCTTTATTAGCTATTTTATTGTTTCCAGGAGAAAGGGGGAAAGAAGATTTGTTTTATTCCAACAACTGAAGTATAATTGTTTCTGTTTTGCAAGTTTTGCAACAAGAAGTGGATCAAGGTTTTCAAGTCCAGGGATGTTGTGAGGATCACTGTCACATCTTCAAAAGAAACATAACTGATCTTCAGTGCAATCTGTCAAGTACACAGGCATACAAATATATTGATATTCATCCATCAAGATTGGAGACAAACAAAATAATGCATGAGGCACATCAGAACTTTGTGAAAAGCATTCACTCCAGGGTAGGTTAATCACAACATTTTTAATTCTTATGAAGCAGAGCTGAAACTACAAGCATCCCAATGGATCACATGGGCTGGGAGTATTTCAAGGTTCACCAATTAAACAAGCTCTGAGAACTTGATTCCTTGAACCAGTACAGAATTGCAGGTAATCCTGAGGTTTATCTTTTAGATATTGTACAGTATGGCTGCTTGGGACAAACAATTTGAGCATCGTATTGGCAATCTAGTCTTTGATCGATTACACAAAGAATACATAATTTGCCCCCAACTACAATAATGAGGAAATGAAAATATCTTTGACATATTTATTACTGCAATTTGCCTAGTATACTGCCACCATCGAGAACTTGCTACAAGTGCATAAAAGATTATTTCAGATAATACTTTTGAAATAATAATTATTATCACTTCATTGCTATTTTGTTATTCTGATAATACTTCAAGTCATTATATCATATAGTTTTTCCACCTTGGTCATCAATTCCAAGAGTGATGTGAATGTTCTTTATGGCACATTTGTGATAACCAGCAGTTTAGGAATTGTTCTGCATAAATTATTCAGCTTAAATTCTAAGTTTAGCATTCAGAATGTTTCTAATAGTGAGTGTTTTGCTTAACAAGTTTCCTGTGAGTATTTCAGTTAGCTGTTTTCTCATCTTGGAAGTTGGTATGGACATTATTGGCTTTGCCTTTGCAGCTTCGTCATACAAATATTTATCAAAGGAACATTAGCTGGGGAAGAGATGGAGTCAGTCCCACCAGCAACAGATCTCATGCCTATTACCTTGAGTGCCTTTGCAAGGACTTTCAGAAAATTGTTATCAGCCATTTCAACAGGTCAGCTACATAATTGCTTTTTGGGAAAATGAAAAATGAATATAAGAACTGAACATGAGATTAGGTTGTATCACACTTCAATGTACAATTAGTTACACGTTACACCTGAAAAGCCCAAGAAATGAGAGAAAAAATAATTTCTGATTTTACTCTCTTTTATATCCTTGTCCAAATCTTTATCATCACAAGATGGGGTAACAGCTGATAGCTTTGGTGGCTTCAGAAAGGATATTAGGGCACAATCCTAATGAATTCAAGCCAGCCTAACTCACCTAACATGTCCTCATGTGATGGTTTGGGGATGTTGGCGTTTGCCTACGCACAGGCCTAACCACCCCCCTCCCTGCCCTAGGAGTGAAACATATAAGAATAAGAACATGCACACACTAGGAACCAAACATATGTATAGGAACATTTGCAACTGATTCATGACACAATCCAGTTGAAATCCATTGGCATGAAATCCATTGGTATGAAGAAGGTGAAACAGTGATATAAGTGCACACACAACAACCTTTAATGAGGAGAAAAATGTGCAAGAGGGAAGAGAATCAGTAAAGGATTGATCTTTTTCTAAAATGTTAATTTCTAAAAGACAGACTGTTAATTCTTGGAAATACACTTTTAATGATGATATCTATTTTTAACAGTATTTATATGCCACTTTTCAACAAAATGTTCACAAAACATTTTAACAGGGAAAACCAATCAAATTATTGCAGAGATCTAATAGCATGTTAAGAAAGAGAAAAAATGTTTGGATCAGTCCTTCAAATATGTTTCCTTGTTCAGCCCCACGTGGCACTTTTTTGCTTTCACCGTCTTGCAGCATGAATTCATAGAAGTAAAGCATGCCAGTACTGCATCATAGAACACCTGACACCATAATCCATGTGTTCCATGTGATAATCTACCATCATCCACCATCTGGGAAGTGGGTGGGAAATAACAATAGGGGTGGGAAGGGGGGGATCAGGTCTAGGAAGGGGGCAGGATCAACAGCAGCAGCACTCAACAAATTCAAACCCCTCTTCTTGGGCCCAGTCCCCAAACCCATGTCCACACAGACCTGCATCAGTTGTTTCAGTCACTCAGCGGCGACCCCTGGACTGCTCCCCCGCAGAGGATGCAATGCAAGAACAGTATGTATGATTTTTTTTAACCAACAAGAAAGTTCTCTGCTATTGCCTTGAATTTTGAACACAAAGAGACAAATTATTAACATATCAGGACTTAAAATGGGCTTTTGACAAAGATTCAGCTTAACTAGACGAGTACTTCCACATTTATATAATCTGAATCTTTAGATGTTCTTAAATACATTGAAAAGTGTCAATGTTCCCCTGCAGTTGTGAGCAACCATATGTTCACGTTCACTATAATGTCTATATGATGCTGAGATTTGCTTTAAAGCTTTCCTTCTCTGTTTGCATTTAACAGAATGGCCAGTTCAGAGGTTGTTCCAGAAATGTCACATACAAGAAGAAAGCAAGCATTTGATGTTCATAATGATGAAGAGATTTTGGAACATATTCAGCACTGTCAGGCCTTGTAAGTTTGCTGATGTGTGGTTGCTTAATTAGCATTAGTCAAGCTTCACTGCAACACTTTGTGAGTAGAGACTAGAAGACTTTGGGTGCAATCCTAACTTAGGCCTGCACCTAACTTTTCCTGTTCCATGGTGACGTAGGGAGGCAAGTGCATGTCTGTGCACTGGCCTAAGCCTCCCCCAGGTGTGCCACAGAAGTGGCACTTCTGTGACACCCCCAGCACACAGGGCTTATGCTGGGCTTATGCTGGCCTAACTGGAAATTAGGATTGCAAACTTTGTCTTCCTTTTGTTGCTGTTTGAAGAAGTCAAAATTGCTTTACAGACTTCCTGTACTGATGGTGTCCCAAACGTGTTCAGAACTAATCTAGGACTAACCTAGTTCAGATTAGTTCAGGTCTAATCAATGATCTTGGCAGCTTTCTTGTCATTTTACATGAATACACCAAGAAACATACAGTTATGCAATTTGGAGGTTAGAACCTTTCCTCTGCCCTACCATGATCCCAATCTGGATTGGGTCCCCTGCACTGATGTTAATTTTTAAACCTCAAACACACAGGGCCAAACTTTACATTTAACCAGTTACACGGGTTCTCAAGGCAACTAACAAACCCTACAATCCAGAGTAACTACGTGAGCATGTAAGAGACATTACGTGCACCCATTGTTACTGCACCACCTGTGAAAACCTATGGGAAATTCATATTGCAATCCAGAACAAATTGTTCTTACACCAGAGCAAGAACTCCCCGTAATTACTCTGGATTGCGTCCAAAGACACATTCTAAAACTTCATTAAAATGATTTTTAAAAACTTGATGTATAAAACAAAGCCTTCAGTGTACATAAAATTGACAATTAAAGTTATCCTAAGTTTAGCTGTCACTAAAAGTTACTCTTTTGCAACTTTAAGTTGCTCCTAAAATAGTATGACTGCTGCCTACTGAATTTGTGACTGGGGTGAAATTTGAATGGGACACTTCCTGGCTTACACACTTAACTAGTATGATGCCAAATAGTTGGTGGTCTTGGAGCAAACTTTTGTACTGGGGCTCCACATTGTGTTGAGTCCTGTGCTGTCCAAAATTTCGAGTGGAAGGAGCAGACAGCAGCTGGGGAATAAATGAATGAATGAATGTCAACTACTTCCCCGTTCCACCTCAGCCAATAATACTATCTGTTAAAAATTCCCTAATGCCAAAGGGGCTTCTGAAAGATACTACATTGCAGAGTGCCATCTGCAGTAATGGTGCAAATCACCCAGCATTGGTACTGCAGTGGGGTTTTCAGGGATTGGTCTGGTTAGGTAGAACCTCTGATGGGCATGGCTCATGGCTGACCTCTGACGACTCCTCTGTGCCACTACGCCAGAAAGGCTGAATGAAAATGAGCATCTGTGTTGTTTTTCCTCTCATGCAGGGTTAAATGTACAATAGAAAGAGAAACAGTTTTGTGTGAGCTGAAGAATCAAGTTACATCTTTAAACAGGAGATTGATTGTTGTTTGCGGAGAAGCGGGATGTGGGAAAAGTGTCATGATGGCAAAGGCAGCCTTGTTGGCTTCTAACTGGATTTCTGGGTAGGTGCCTCTTATGCTCACTGTTGACAAGAAAATATGTGTACATTAGGTGGAAATTGTTTGGGGAGTGTTGAGTCTTTTGTAAGAAAGAAATATGCAGGTTCTTTTTAAGCCTCAATAAATGAAATAAACTAAAAAGCTTTTCGATTTCTGGCAGGTAGGGAGCAATCAATTCAGGCCTACTGTCTCCTATACTCGTCTCCTAGCTGTTCTTCTCCTTTTTGTTTCCTGCACATTTTGCCCTGGCTTGTGTCATACAGAATTATGTGAAGTGCAAACTTATTGCAAACTGATCAAAATGTACAAACTGAGTTAAAGCACAATCCTATGTCTACTGAAAAGTAAGCCCCATTGTGTTTAATGGGTCTTACTCCTAGGAAAATATCTTTAGGATTGCAGCCGTACCCTACAATCCAGAGTAACTATGGGAGCACGTAAGAGACATTTACGTTGACATAGTTATGGCACCACCTAGTGAAACTCACTATGGGAAATTCATATTGCAATCCGGAGTAAATTGTTCTTATGTCGGAGCAAGGACTCCCCGTAGTTACTCTGGATTGTGCCCTAAATCTCATATACAGTTGTATATTTAACAACATTTTATAAAATTTTATTTTATCATTTGACGTCTTTTGGAATTGGGTTCCTTTTTGGGGAGAGAGCTAGTCGAGAATATTCTCACTTTGCTACAGATGTGTATCATACATGAGAGACTTGCAACGGCATCCATCAGTCTCGAAAGACTATGGTATCGTGCTCAACGCTGTAGGCAAAGCACAAAGACCTGGGTAGATTAATATGGAGGATAGAGAGATTGTGTTTGCAGAATTCCCTATTTCCTAATGAATATCTCTCCAGAACCAGGCAACAACCTCGTATCATCCCTTATGCAGGGTGGCATAGCCGGCCATTTAAAAGTAATGAGAAGTATTTTCTGATGGGCAGAAAAGGAATAGATTGTGTTCTTTTTTCCTTTCCATGCAGGAACCTCAGAGTGGTAATTCGATTTATTGGTGTCACTGGGGATAGCAAGAGAATCCGGCTAATTCTCTTCAGCCTTTGCTATCAAATATCAGAAATTTACAAGGTCCCTATTAATTTATCCCAGGTAGCCATTTACATTTTGTTTCTTCATAAGCTCTGGAATGACCTACTATTGCATTTTTCTCATATTCTTTTGCCTGAAATAAATGTTGTTATACTCTCAAGGCCAAGCAAGACATGCCCTTAATCACATAGTTGGCTCTTACATTTGTGTGTGCCTTTTTCTCCCTTAGCAGTTGTGGGGAAGGGGGAACATTACTAGGAAGTAAGGTCCATTAAAGTCAATGGAACTTACTTCTAAGTGTGTGTGCAGCAAATTGCACCAACTGGTGCTGATCATCTGTTCATAATCAAAGGGGGGGGAGAGGAAAAAACCAGGGAATTGTCCTGCTTAGAATCAACAAGCACTTAGACATATTGCAGGAACAGACCCCACAACTATATGAGAACATATCCAACATCTTTGATCACTTTCTCCCTCAAGGCCAATTGCTAAAACCTATTTAATATTCTGCAAAGCATTAGAAATCATATTGCCTTTTTTCTGCTGTTTCTTCTGAGTTGGCATTTTGCCCTACCAGCAGTGCCATGACTAGACAGGGTGCAAAGCACTAGGGCTACAAATATACCCTCCAGTTAGGCCAGCCTAAGCCCCAGCATAAGTCCCGTGCTCACCTGAGAAAGTCACAAAAGTGCTGTGCCACTCCTGGAGGAAGGTTAGGCCAGTGTACATACATGTGCTTGCCTCCATACCTCACCACGGGAATGGGAAGATCAATGAGTTGTGCCGATCTAGGTTAGGATTGCACCCTAAGTTTGTCAGGGAGCCTGACCATAGCCTTCAAAGTGCCCCTCCCCCTCCTCTTCGGAGCCATTGGGATTGGTTTAAATGTTTTACTGTGTTTCTTTACAAGGATTTTGAAGGCCTTCTGGAAGAGTTTCTCTCTTTACTGCAATTTGCTACAGCTGATAACCCACTTCTAATATGTCTTGATGGAATGGATGAATTGTTGGAGGAGAATGATAAGAACCTTTCATGGATACCTACTGAACTACCCAAGAATGTATTTTTGATTGTTTCCACATGTAGCAAATCAGATTTTTCACACTTAAAAACACTGGAGGTAAAATCTTATTTTGAATTGTTTTTCCATGATGTTCGCATGATTCTTCCATGATGATGTGGTGGGAAGTTCCAGGGGCGCTTTATAGGGTGAGTTTGAAGTAAAAAGCACTTGAGATTTTTTAGAGGTCAGCTTTTGAATACCTTCTGCATCTATGAGAATTTGTGGAAATCACAGTGGGATACTTCTACTGACATTGCAATTACCCCATAGATCTGGATGTTGGGTGAAGACTGTCCAGGCTTCAAAACAGAATCTCTTTTGTTTCTGATATTTTAGTTGTCTATCCAATGCATAAATCACCCGCTAGGGTGGAAAAAGAGACCCCAAATCATTGATCGGGTTTGGGGGGTGACATGGTAATTAATATATGATTCTTTTTTTCCCTAGAAAATAACAGTACAAGAGAATATTCTACAAATACCTCCATTAACATGCCAGGAAATCAATGAGATCATCAATTCTTGGTTAGAAAGGGATAACCGAAGACTCTCCAGATACCAGTACAATCACTTAATTAAATCATGCACTCGCTGTCCACTACCTCTCTACGTATTCTGTGCTTATAAGGAGTCCTGTTTGTGGACTTCTTTCAGTCCAGAAGCAGAGGTACATCTTCCTCCAAATATACTAGACATGTATTCACAGATTCTGAATAGGATGGAAAAATTACATGGCGAACAAGTTGTAAAGAAGATGGCATCTTATATGACACTTGCAAGGAATGGGATAACACAAAAAGAGCTGCTTGACCTTATGTCAATGGATGATGCAGTCATTCTAGAAGTAGTTAAATTTCAAAAGGTCTCTGTTTCAGCATTCCCTCTAGTGCTGTGGATGAAGCTTTTAGATGATCTTGGAGCACATGTGAGATTGCAAAGAACAGACAACACTTATGTTTTGATTTGGGCCCATGCATCTCTGAAACATGTCTGCACAGAACGATATCTCAAAACTCCAGAGTTATTGGTGTTGCTACACACTACTTTTGCAGATTACTACCTGGGCAGAATTCCATGTGGTATCAGGAAACACAATGACACATCTGCAATTCAGCCTCTGGCTTGGATTTTGAAAAGAGAGTCCAAATCCAGCTATGTATTTAATATCCGAAAGCTCTTTGGGATGCCATACCACCTCATAAAATCTAAGAACATTACTGATTTGATAAAAGAATGTCTCTTTAATTATGAGTTTCTCTTGCACAAATCATGGGCTTCATCAGTGATCAGTATAGAAGAGGATCTAAAAGCAGCCATCACTGCAGAAAGGTGGGTTCATAGCAACCGAACACAGGGCCTGGATCTTCTACGGCTACAATCCAGAGTAACTACGGGACCTTTTACACAGACATAGTTTTGGTGCTATCTATGGGAAACCTATGGGAAATTCATAGAGCAATCCAGAGTTAAGTTCCTCTTATGTCTTCCCGTAGTTACTCTGGATTTTTAGAGTACGTCAGTGATTTTCATTATTTTACTTCTCATGGGGACACTGATCTTTATGGCCTTCTCTATGGTCTTAATCTTTTGTAATGTTACTTCCAGTTTCTGGATCATACTTCTGAGTTCAGTTTCTAGAGAAACTGTCTGTAGCAACAAATTCAATTTCATATGGCACCACAACTAGCCATTTTAAGTAATTTATAGTCCACCTTTATACTACATTTATTATCTATACTCCACCAATTAAAAATAGCACAAGGTAGATAACAATAAAATCAAACATATATTTAGAAATTTAGACACAAATAATAGGCAGAACATGATGAAATTTTCTTTCAGGACAGTACCTGACTTGCCTTTACTGAATGATGCTCTCAAGTTATCTGAGAATGTGTTACTACAAGACCCATGTCAGATGGCTTCGCAGCTTATAGGCCGCCTTCAGCAGTTTGTGAGTGCAGATAAACCAGTTGCCCCAGGTATGTTAACGTATGAAACTTGGTCTGATTTCAGATTCTTCTGGCTTGATGTTGTCTGTATTTTGGAATGAGTTACAGCCATTATTTATTCGCTCTCAGTCATAAACGCATAAGTGCCTAAAGGACCAAATACTGACATTACCAGAGAGCACAAGGAGAAACTGGAAGTCACATGTCTAAAGCTCTCTAGCTCAATCTGAGCCTGTAGAAACCAGGGATGTATGTCCTATGCCAAGCTCAGACTGCCTATGGAGAGGGCATATACAAAGTGGCGGGAGGGGTGCGCTGATCAGCAGATAACAGAATCCACTGATACTGAATCTGCAAATATGCACCCCACCATAATTTCATCCTTAAAAGGCACAACAGGTGATACCCTAGGCTGTTGAGAAAACTTTCTGACATGCTTTTGCACCTCAAAAATCTTGCTTCTGAACATCTGTAAATAACAGGTACATATCATTTATTTTAGGTGATCCCAAAAAGTACCTCTACCTGCCAACCCTTTTGTCTCAGTGCCAGAAGTCTTCCATTCCTGTTCTTATACCTTCAACATCCTGTCTTATAACACCTGGTGGACTTCTCTGTTGTTTTCTAAAAGGTAAGTGAAAAGAATCTGAACCTTCTGAGAATAATATACCCTATGCAGTGTTTCCAAGCAGCCCAATTTACCTGAATTTGCTCCAAAATTACCTAAAAGAGAACCTTTTCCTGTTAAAAGTTAGTGATAGGGTGCTAATACAGACATTGTGTACAATCCTAACCATGTCTACTCAAATGTAAGCCCCATTGTGGTTCTCCCTGGATAGTGTCTTTAGGATTGCAGCTATTGTTACTTATCTCTCACCCATACATTGGAACTTTTGACATTTTCCTTAGTACACCCATCTTAAATCACATAGGATTTTTGTAATTCAGATTTCAGATTTTATAACTCAGATTTCAAAATGATTTTTTTCACATGTTGACAAAAATACTTTTTCACACATTTACTAAAATACTTTTTCACATACTGACTAAAATGCTGAGAGTTCAAAATTATTGAACATTGAAATCATTGGTACTGAGAGTTCAGAAACATTTTTATAAAATGAGAGCAAAAAGAAAGGAGGTAGAATTTGAAGTTCATAATTTAGAGCTGATATTTTTTCAAAATTAAAAGAATGTATATAATTTACACAGAGAAAAATAAATAAATAAATGGCTCTTGAATGGATCAAAAGATCTATCAACAAGGGAAGCCATACCTAACACAAACTTTTAAGTCTGTGATCTCAGAGTCAACCTATTGAAAATAAATGCATTTGTTGTAAGGCATCCTTTTATCTGACTGTGAAAATAAGTTCATCAGTTCTCTTTTATTTCACTGGGTTCAGATCTTCTGCTGACAGGATTTTTTAAAATTTGTATTGCTGTTACTCTCTAGGTCATTTGGACAAAATTACAGCAATTGGAGAAACACAGAAAGAATTCATTGTTGCAACTGTCTCCAGTTATGGTACTTTGAAAATGTGGGATTTGAGGCTTGGCAAAAGTGTCTTCACACTGCATGGAATTGGGAAGAATATCAGTTCTATTGCAGTATGTTTGGAGACTAAATTGGTGGCTGTGTCTGACAAAACCACCATAAAAGTCTGGGATCTTTCCTTGGAAACAGTGGTATATGCAGCTGGTGACTTTCTGGATACACCAATAATAACATCTGCAATGAATGGACAACTCCTGCTGGTTTTTTTTAATGGCAGCCACATGGTTCAGGTGAGGTTTTTTAAATTAAAATTCTTCCTTTATTTAATTATTTAAATTATTTTGTCTCCCATTTTTTTCCTTTAAGTACAGAGAGTGCTCATCCGTGAGCAAGGACCCAATCCTATCTAATTTTCCAGCTCCAGTGTAGCCACAATGTGGCCTTATGGTAAGGAAATACGTGTTCCCATATTCTGAGAAGACCCCAGTGACAATCTCTCCTACAGCAGGTGCTGTACACAACCTACTGGCACCAGTACTGGAACCAACCAATTTCACCTGCACTGGAAAATTGGATAGAATTGGGTCAGGACTTATTTTTTTTCTGCACCAAAGACCTAAAGAAAAGAAAATAATTGACAGCAGCTCTCCACCTAATTTTCAGAGATTGTTAGTCATGCCCATATTCTGTTGAAATCAGCACTGACTTTACATGTCACTATTGTTGGCACTCACCACTATAGTTTCCCCCAGGAACATATAAAACATTTGCCCATGTTGGATTTCCTTGCATATTTATACAACAATGCCCCTTTTGTTGAGTATATTACAGATTTAAAAACATGGCTTTAAATAACTATGAAATGAATCCTGTTGAACCAATTTCCTCTCATGCCACATTATTCTTCAGGTTTTTGATCTAACACATTCCTGCCAGTTGCTTCATGAGGTCTACCTATCTACAGAGGAAGAGCCTATCCACAAGAACCATTCCTTGCTGGTATCCAAGAGTTCAGTGAAAGATTACGTTCTTTGTGCTTATAGGTTTGTTAGAATTTAATTCATTATACTGCGTATGAATTAATGTAATCTGTGTGAATTCAAAAATTCTGAATTTGGAGAATGTGGCAGACTGAATGGTGAAAAGTGCTGAAGGTGTGGCAAATCATTCAGCCATTACTCAGTTTCTTAGTGCTGTCCAACATGCCTTACAATCCAGAGTAACTACGGGAGAATGTAAGACATTTACATTGACATGGTTACAGCACCACATAGTGAAATCCTATGGGAAATTCATATTGCAGTCCAGAGTAAATTGTTCTTACGTCGGAGTAAGGACTCCCCATAGTTACTCTGGATTGCGCCCAGAAGCTCCTTCCATTTTTTGTCAATATAGCCAACCTCCATCAATATATCCATGCTCTCATGCTTCAGTCTCACGCTACTCATACTAGCTGCTTCCAAAGCCAAAGTACACAAGGGAATGTAACTTAGGGGAGGTAAAACAACTTAAATCCCCAGAAGTTGTATATTAAGCTGAGGAATTTGGAGAAATAATAGTCACAGGTTCCCGTACATGCCTGTTTGGGAAGCTGGCTTGCAGCCAACCAAGGAAATATAGCTGTAGCACTAATATCCATTCTAGGGAAAGCTTCCCAATGGGAGTCTAAGTGGAGAAACTACCTTGCTTTGGAACAAGTGATGCTTGAAAATGAATGTTTTCTGAAAAGAAAGAGTCTGAAAAATGGAAGCAGACAGTGCTTGAATAAGATTTCTGCCAAAGCCCTACATTAGGGTCCAATGGAACCCCCAAGATCTATGTTATACTGGCCACTGCTATTTCCTCCAGTATTGAGGGAGGTATATCTCCAGTGTTTAACATGGCCATGTTGACTCCAAGGGCTGTGGGCAGTTAGTACCTTCCCTGGCTGATTCCTTGAACCACAGCATCCCTCAGAGACTGAGGCGTTGCTTTTGTACCTTACTGTTGCCTCTAAAAACTCAGACTAAACATTCTTGATGTTCCTTAATCTAGAACCTATCAGGGTGCAATCCTAACTAGGTCTACTCAAAAGTAAACCTCACTGTTTTCAATGGGTTACTCCTTGGAAAGTGTCTTTAGGATTGCAGCCTCAGAGAGATTTTTTCATCTGTCCATTATTTCAATGGTTGCAGCCTTTATTTGAACATGGCTGTTGTCTGTGATGTAGTTTTGCAGTATCATGGCTTCCAAAACTATTTTCTCCCTTCATTTTTGCAGAAGTGGAAGTGAAGCAATGGTCTTTAGTGGCAAAAAAGGGAAAGTCGTCGCTCAGCTGAAAAGCCAAGAGCCAATGGTAGCTGCTGAGGATGTGGCTGTAACGAAAGACTACTTTTTAGTGATTTACAGGTACTGAAAACATTAAGTATTCTTTTTTAAGTATAAATAAATGCTGAAAAATTCTAATATTGTGGTCAATCCTACAGGATTGATCAAGAGCTGTGATTTTCAACCTTTTCCATCTCATGACATCAGTTGTTTTTACCACTGACAAGGCACACCTTGCTGTTCAAATCTCTAAGTTTTCCCATTAACAAATGTCCCTCCCCAAATTCCCTCGGCACACCTAACTGCAGTACACCAGTGTGCCATGGCCACGGCAGACTGGTTGAAAATAACTGTTCTAGAGACTTGGTGAATCAGCGTCAATGTTGAAAGCAATCCTGGAACTTTTAATACCATGTACCATGTTGGGGATAAATATCCACTAATAGCTTCAGACTGCAATCCTAAACACACTTTCCTGGGAGTAAGCACCATTGAAAGTAATGGGACTTACTTCTGAATAGACAGGCTTAGGTTTGCACCCTCAGTCAGAGTTGATAAGCTTAGATGCCAGAGCAGAACTCTTGTCATTTTTACCATTTTCCAATCACTTTTGTCACTGCATCTCATGAGAATAATTATGGCCTTTGCCTTTATCTCCTGAAGCCTGGTGACAGTTACTGTAAAAACTCACAGACAGCACAATCCCAATTAACTCCCTGTGCACCATATTTAAACCTTCTTGGACTAAGGTATGGGACTCTAAACCCTGACCCAGAATAAGACCTAGATGTGGCCCAAAGAGAGCCTTTAACTGACCCATGGCTAGCCTCTGGTTCCCTTAAAGCCTCTGACCCACTTGATCAAACATGACTAGAGGGATGGGGAATAGGGGTCTATTTAAGTGTGTGCTGTAAAGATTGACTGTCAAAGTCAGTCTTTAAAAAAAATTCTATTGATTCTGATTTATAGCATGCTTATAAATTATAATTTATAAGCTATATATTATTTCTCTTATTGTTGGACAGTGAGAATTAGTTCTATTTTAAAGATAGGAAGCCTATTGTAATTTGCATAAGCCTTCATATGGGATAGCATCCACAATGTCTCTTCAGAATAAGGCATCTTCTTTTGGAATAACTGGAGTTTGTTGCTCTAGAGCAGGGGTCTCCAAACCTTTTGGGAGGAGGGCCACGTCATCTTTCTGACACGGTGTAGGGGGCTGGAAAACTAATTTACATTTCACTTTTGAATAAATTTACATAAATTTATATATAATAATGTATTGGAGTTTATTACAAGCCTTGTCCAAGGGATGGATAGAAGGGTCTTGTTTGGAGCCACATTGAAGCTCACCAAGGGCTGCATCTGGTCTCTGGGCCAGCGTTTGGAGACCCCTGCTCTAGAGTCAGATTCATTGGTCTTTAAGTAAGGGAATCTTCAGATGCCACAGAAGGGCATGTATACCACCTTACTGGATCTACACTGATACCTGCAGAGTAGACAAAGGCAACTTCTTCAGCATTTGTACCATGTGGTGACAGTGACCACTTGTTGTGTACCTATTTATCTACTTGCATTTGTATGCTTTCGAACTGCAGGGTAGACAAATCTTCATAAAGCCTACAACCCAGCTCGTCAATGACATCTAATTCTAGCTCTCTCATTGCAGGTGTCCTTTCATGAGACAGCGTGAGATTGTCCATATAGAACTGTACAATGTTCATACCTTTGCCTATGCTCACAGCCTGAAGGGATGCTGCAATGATTATATCCATACTTTTGCTGTGAATCAGCTGGGCTCTCACCTGGTTGCATTCAGCCCCATCCCAAACACCAACACCACTGAAATAATATCATGGAACCTGGAATCTGAAGAACACAAACATCTGGCAAAATTTCCTTCAGTCCCAGTTGATGGTAAGCAGCTTTACTAGAATCATCTTTGGTGTGGGATAAGTAAGTAAGTAAGTAAGTAAGTAAGTAAGTAAATAAATAAATAAATAAATAAATAAATAAATAGCACACTTAAGAGAAGCAACCATTAGTCAACAAGAAAGAATTATCTCCATAAAGGAAATTTGCCAGGTGGTGATACACACTACCTGACTCCAAAATGCATTCACAGAAGACCACCAGGAAGTACAGTAGTAATGTAATTTAAAGACATAAATATCTGTATATTTATGTTTAAAAAGTGATGGACTACCTGGTGTCATAGCCTTTTACTGGCTCATTGAGAAAGCAATATGTGTTTTGCCAAATGTTCCCCTTTGTGGTTGTTTAGTTGTTCTGTCATCTTTGTGACCACCCAGACTGCAGCACGCCAGGCCCCTATATCCTCCACCAGCTTCTGGTCCATCCAAATTCATGTTAATTGCCTCAGTGACACTATCTAACCACCTCATCCTCAGCAGTCTTCTCCTTTTGCCTTCAGTTTTTCCCATCATCAGGCTCTTTTCTAAGGAGTCCTCTCTTCTCATGATATATCTGAGCTTTAGCTTCAGTATTGTCCTTCCTGTGAACAGTCAGGGTTGATTTCCTGGAGTATGGACTGATTTGATCTCCTTGCAAGCCAAGGGACTCTCAAGAGTCTTCTCCAGCACCATAATTCAAAGGCGTCTATCCTTCAGCAGTCAGCCTTCTTCACGGTCCAACTCTCACAGCCATACATTATCTCAGGGAAAACCATAGCTTTACCTAGACTGATCTTTGTCAGCAACATGACATCTCAACTTTTAATTAAGTTGTCTAGCCCTGTCTTAGCTTTCCTCCTCACAAACAGGTGTCTTTTAATTTCTTGGCTGGATTCACTGTCTGCTGAGATATTAGAGCCCAGAAAAATAAATTCTATGACTTCCATTTCTTCCCCTTCTTTTTGCCACAAATTGATGGGAACAGAAGCCCTGATCTTAGTTTTTATTGGTTAGTTTTAAGCCACATTTTGCACTTTCTTCTTTCTTCCTGAGCAAGAGGTTACTTAGTTCCTCCTCACTTTTTGCCATTAGAGTGGTATTATCTATGTATCTGAGGTTATTGATATTTTTCCCAGTGATCTTAATTCCAGCTTATGATTCGCCCACCCCAGCTTTTTGCATAATGTACTCTCCATATAAATTAAATAAACAAGGTGACTATAGAGCCTTGTCTCACTCCTTTCCCAATTTTAAACTACTCTGTTGTTCCATATTTGGTTCTGACAGTTGCTTCTTGGTGAACATACAAGTTTCTCAGGAGACCAATAAGATGATCTGGCACTCCTATCTCTTTAAAAACGTGCTGCAATTTCTTGTGATCTACATGATCTAAGGCTTTAACATAGTCAATGAAGCAGAAGTTGGTGTTTTTCTGGAACTCCCTTGCTTTCTCCATAATCCAGCGAATATTGGCAATTTGATCTCTTGTTCCTCTGCCTCTTTGGAAACCAGATTGTATATCAAGTGGACCCTAGAAAGTCTCTCTAATAACAAAGCTTAGTGGAGGTGACAGTATTCCAGTTGATCTCCTGAAAACCTTAAAAGATGATGCTGTCAGAGTAATACATTCAATCTGCCAGCAAATCTGAAAAACAACAGTGGCCGCACGATTGGAAAAGATAAGTCCATGTTCCAATCCCAAAGATAGGCAATGCAAAGAATGTTCAAATTATTGCACAACTGCACTCATTTCACATGCTAGCAAGGTAATTCTGTGGCATCTGAAGCTTAGCTTCAGTAGCATGTGAATCATGAACTACCAGATTTTTGGTTTCCGAAATGATCCTCTATTGCCTTGCAAAAATACCACAGGTGTACTATTCAAAGTTGAGTTGTGCTAAACAATGGCACAACATGCTAATTTTAAAAACATGATTACTATTTCAACTAGGTGTCTGCTCTGAGCTTCAGCACTGTTTAGCATTCTGTGATGGAGAGAATTGCCTTCGATCATGGAATCTGATTTCCAGAATTAATGACCAGTCTTTGACTGTCACTACAAGCACAGGAAAGAAGATAAATGGTATTCAGGATATTGTGACAATGGAAAATTACCCCAGGTACAAAAAGCCATAAAGGCACTATTAAAATGTTTTACAACACAAACCTAACTTGCGCTGGAACAGGCAAGCCAGTTGGGGTTGCCGCTGCACTACCAGACAGCAAAGTTTTCCCATTACCCTGGATACCACAGCAGTAGCCCCAATGGGTCTACTTAGATCTGTGCTACCTCAGGATTTGCTGCAGAGCCAAGAGCAATCCAGTGGGTACTTCTGCACTGTCTGTGGTACTTGTGCCAGGTCCTAGTCCTGCCTCCCATTCCTCAACTGCCCACATTTGGAAATGCCCTCTGCTGACCCTCCCCCTGACCCAAAACATCTCCTTCCAGCTTCCTCCTCACCCTCTTCCAACCCCCCAGACACCTTTGCTGGCCAAGATCGGCCAACACAGCTCATCAACCTCTAGGGACTGCATCCATCTGGGTAGGCCATCACACTCCCTGTGACTCCCCTATTCTCCAGGTGCCATAAAACATGCTTTACAGCATGTTTGTGACACCTTGGGCCAACAGAAGCAACTTGCATCACTCCAAAACACTTCAGTGCTAATACACATCTGAAATATCTGAACATCTAGAGCAGTGATTTTTAATCTTTTAAATTTTGTAGCATACTGATAAGTTGTTAAAATGGTCAAGGCACACTATCAGTTTTTTAAAATAATTAACAAGGCACACCACACTGCTGGTTCAGGGCTTACGTTCCCCTTCCTAATAAATTGCCTCCCAAACGCCCATGGCACATATGCTGTGGCACATTGGTTGAAAATAGCTTCTTTAGCGCCTCTTCCAAAATATTTACACAAGAATAGACAGGGCTTTCTAAGTTTCTTTGCTAAAAAAGAAAAACAATATTTCCATGGCAAAGTTGCCCCAATTTCAACAAGAAAAGTTAAATATGTCAAATCGGTGTATAGTTTATCTTCTGATGGTGGTAAACGGAAATACAGCCACACAGAACATTATCATTTTTATAGCCCTGTTCACCTAAGAGCAATTCATGACTGCAGACGGAGTCAGCCCTGAGCAAAGGACATCAACCAAACAGATTTCTATTGCCCAGTTCTTAGCCCAATTTCACCACTTGAAATAATTTTGAAATGCAGCTTTGTATGAAACTAGCACATTATAATGCACTAAAATGCAAGGAGGTGGGTTGTGGAAGCAGCAGGGAGTGCTTGGAGTTCTTTCCTCCTGGCCATTCTCATCCACTGGCCCAGAAATAACATTTGCAGAACCTTTGCTGTGTATCCATAACAAGGCTTTTCATTTCAATCTTTTCCAAGATATGCTGTGTGCCAAAATACAAGTCCAGGAGTCATCACAGTGTGGAACTTTATGAAATCAAAGTGTAAACGCAACGCTGTGCGAGTGGAGAGAGGACTGACAGAAAATACAGATATTGTCCTGGTTAGAGATATGAAACTTTTTATTCTTACTGACAAAGGAATGGCTTCCTTTGTAGATCCTCCAAGACCCATTTTCCAGGTATCAAATGTAGCTTTGCTTGATACTGACTTAGAGATACTGTTGTTGCTTTTCTGTTATTGGCACTAAACTACAGTAGAAGCTGTTAGGAAAAAGATGCTATTTGCATACATCACTCCTTGCTGAAAGCCAAAATGTGTTTTTTATGATATTCCAGACCCTTTTGGTTTATGATCTGCTGAAAAAGAAGTATATAAAGAAACAGACAGGTCTTTACATCACTCCCTGCCCAAGTACTGAGTATAGGATCCTGGAAGGAGAGCTTTTGCTTGGCCTCTCAGAGAACAGGTAACATTTTTACATCAGTGACTGAAAAGGTAATGCAATTCTTCTACTTTTTCCACATTGAAAGGTATATGCACTTCTTATATCAGGTAACAGGTGAAACTAAACTATCGTGTGATAGGGTTGGGAAGCCTGTGTGTCTGCATGTGTCCGTGTATGCGTTTCTAATTAAAAATATCAACCAAAGTGGTCTCCCACGGACAGACTATAAGGTTGGAGGAGAGGGATTTGACATCCTCACATTTCATTCCAACCTGGATCTGTCTTCCCCCACCACGGTACTGTTTCAAGTTGCCACTAGTAGCAATAGATTTTTCCCCCTCAGGTCAAACAGCAACTGCAGGCTAATAAATCTGGCCTAGGGCCATGACAGGAGGCTTGCATCCACACTATAGCCGTCATCTGGCGGCTTTTTAAGTAATTAAAAATAAATTAATGAATTTGCTAGCCTCAGTCATGTATTTAACATTTAATCTAATCCTTAGCATGAATAGACAGTCACTAAACTTCACTTAAGAATCCCACTTAATTAGTCCTAAACAGCTTTCCAGCCTGAAGGAAATAACCAGTCCCTTACTTTGAGGAGACCTCCATGTAGGGTGTAGTACATGCCCTACTGGCACAACTATGTCAGTGCTGGAAAGTTGGTTAGGATTTGGGTCTTAACTTTTGTAATCTTAAGTGTTTTGTTGTTGTGGTTTAGTCATTAAGCCATCTCCTTGTGACCCCATGGACTGCAGCATGCCAGGCCACCCTATCCTTCACCAGCTTTCAAACTTTGTCCAAATTCATATTCATTGCCTTGGTGACTCTATCCAACCACTTCATCCTCTGCCATCCCCTTTCGCCTTCAGTTTTCCCCAGCAATAGGCTCTTTTCTAAGGAGTCCTTTGTTCTCATGATGTGGCTAAAATATTTGAGCTTCAGCTTCAGTATCTGTCCTTCCAGTGAACAGTCATGGTTGATTTCCTGGAGGATGGACTGATGTAATCTCCTTGCAGTCCAAGAGACTCTCCAGAGTCTTCTCCAGCACCATAATTCAAAGGCATCTATTCCTCAGCAGTCAGCCTTCCTTATGGTTCAGCTCCCGCAGACATACATTACTACAGGAAAAAACCATAGCTTTAACTGAATGGATCTTTGTTGGCAATGTGATGCCTCCATTTTTAATTAAGTTGTATTGCCCTGTCACAGCTTTCCTCCTGAGAAGCATAATTTCAAGTGTTTTATGACATGAAGTCAATTAGTATGCCTTATGAAAAAATAAATTTGCGAGATCTGCAAGTGCAGAATAAATTCTTAACTGAATCAGAGCCTCCCATAACTAAAGCCTAACCAATTTAGGCCAGTACAACTCACCCATTTCCCCATTCCCATATTATGGGAGGCTAATACATGTTTGTGCACTACCCTAACCCCCCAGGAATGGTGCAGAAGTGCCTTACGACACTTTTGTGACACCCCTAGGTTAGCATGGGATTTGTGCCAGGACTGTAGGATTGCACTTTCAGAGAGAGATTATTTTTCAAAATATTCATATAGCAGCAGAGTCTTGGCATCCACAAGCATTCCATTCCAGAAACTTCCATGATTTTTGTTAAATTTTTTGTTAAAACAAAAACAATTAAAATACTGCCTATGTGTCACCATGGCAAGCAGGCAATCAGTCAACATATCTCCAGGGTTTATAAAAGCTTTCTTTCAGCTGGGAAGCAGACATTTCCCTTTCCTCTTAAGTAGCCAAAGAATACAAAGTGACAGTAATCATTTTCAAACTGCTTTACATTCTTTGACTGTTGTGGGAGAGGTCTGTCTCCCAAGTCAAGCTCTTCCATCATGGAGGGGGAGAGGGAGATTGATTGATTGCCTGCCTGCTGCGTTACAATGGTAAGCAAAAAAATTTTTCCTAAGGGAACATTTATCTTTTAATTTAAATGGTCAACATTATTCGTGTTGAGATAAAATCACAGGTGAAAAATCTCTGATAATTAGGGACAACATAACTTACAAAAGTTTCCATAGCTAAATAGATATTTGTTCGCTGGTCCCAAGGGGTTCACAGTTCAGAAATAGTTCAGAAGAAAACAGGAGCAAACAGTCATTAGAAAAGATGCTCCCTTAGGCAAAGGGCAAGACTTTTCTCCACTAAATATCAGAGAAGCATCACTTGAAAAAAATGCTCTTTGCCCAGTTAGCAGGGATTTATTCCATTTCTGTGCATGCCATCTGGTCAAACAAGTGCTGTAACTCTTTTGTGACTTTAGAAAATCAATAGGATAGATGTCTTGTTTGTCTTTTTATTAACATGTATACTGTATTTTCAGAGACCATTTTATCATCTGGAACTTGGAAACGGGGTTTATTAAGGATCGACTAAGACCAGAATACAAGGACAAGTCTTCCTTGCAACTTTGCAACAATTCCCTGGACCAAAAAAACACAGAATTATCCCATGGAGTGCCAGCTAAAGAAACAACAGGTTTCAAACCTTTCATCCTAGCATAAGGCTACACCACTAAGGCTACAATCCTGAACACATTTTCCTGAGAGTAAGTCCCATAATACAGAATGGGACTTACTTCTGAGTAGACATCCTTAGGCTTGGACCCTAAAACTGCAAATGATTAATGTGCACAAGGATAGTGAAGATCAAAAGCAGCCAAAGTATCAGATACTGACCTTTATCCTTGGTGAATTTGAAGGGATAATCTTGAATTTATCAGGGGCTGCCCATGATATTTACAAAATGTAAATTTTACCTAAATGTAGAATATTGCCAGAAATGTAACAAAAGTGATTTCAAGGATAAAGAAAGATAAAGTTGTGAAAGTAAACGACAAAGGTGTTTCACACCCCAGCTTAGTTCAATGATTTACATTGCATTGCATCTTTAGAGATTCACCTTAATCCTGAGCTGCATAATCTAAAAGTCAGAACTGCCAGAGGACTAAGGCTGCAATCCTAAAGCCACTTTCCTGGGAGTAAGACCCATTGAACACAATGGGGCTTACTTTTGAGTAGACATGGTTAGGGCTGTGCTCTAAGTTACCTGAATCCAGAGCAATAAAACTCTGTACTTGCAAAATGTTGAAGTATAAGAACTCATCACAACATTCTCAATAGCCATGCCCAACAAAAACAATAAATGTCTTTTTTATAATGTTGTCTCCTGTCATTTACTTCTATTTATTACATGGAATTTAAATATGTAGCTCATTCCAATCTTAAATTCTTGGTGTTGGTTGTGATAGGTTAAAAATGTATAAAAATTTTAAAATATTATAAAAATTTAAACCATAGAAATGTAAAACCATATTAGAATGCTATCCTAGACATGTGTACTCACAGGTTAGTCCAAATGTGTTCAGTAAAACTTATTCCCAAGCATATTTTCAAGGCGCCATCTATGCCACCCCATTTATGCAGGTCCCAAATCACGGCTTTCCTCCGCATCCTAGGCCTATTTCAGCATAAGCTTTGTAAACTATAATCCAGTTCAGCAAATAAATGATAGAAGAGGCATATAATTGTGCTGGGGTTATTTTTGTTACACATTTCTGCCAAAGCTGGCATTTACATAACAGTGGCAAAATGTGTTCACTTGGAGGCCAGGCAGAAATCACCAACGAGAGGTAGCAGAGAGCAGGGAGAGGAATTTCAAAAAGTGTTTGCAAGTTGGCATTCAGTACCATTGGTGCAAAGTAAAAAATTTATCTGAGCAAAACCTTGGGTTGGATCTGGGCCTAATCTCCGGTCTGAGGTTCTATGCTTTGTCATTTGTTTATATCCTATCTTGCCAGATTATCCAAGGTAGTTTATAGATATTTATTTATTTAATTTAATTAATTTATTTAATTTAATTTATATCCCGCCTTTCCTCACCTCAAGAGGGAGCCCAAGGCGGCTAACAACAATCAGAGTAAAACACCATTAAAATGATCATAAAGATTGAAACATAATTAAAATACAATTAAAATACAATTAGATTAAAGTGCAATAAGAACAATAAAAACAGACTAAAAGCTTTAGTTAAAAACAATATAAAAATAAAACAGTAAAACTGCCCCCCAACCTCTGCCCTACTATAATAATAGGTATAGTATTACAACCTTCCAATGCGGAAATTAAAATCACAATAAAAAACTGTTTATCATAAATTTATATCCCTGTATATTTCAGTTTTTTGGCCACCGTGGGAAAGGCGAAATGAGACAAAAACTGCAAAGAAAAGGAGGAGAGAAAAGGCAGCAAAACTAGAGATGGAGAAGCTACAACAGCTTGCTAATGAGAAGAGCCATGCTATTGACCAGTATCTCTTAAGTGGAGATGAGAAGGTAAGAAGCAATTTCTCAACACTGGTATGATTTAATGCCAAAGCGCTTACTGGCTGCATTTACAGTATTTACTCAAATCTAATGCACCATCAAATCTAATGCTCACCCTATACTTATAAACAAAAAACTGTATTTACTCAAATCTAATTAACCATCAAATCTAATGTGCACCATGATTTTGGAGACTGAATTCAGCTGAAAAAGGTAAATTTTAGATTTGAGTAATTAATTTGTTACTGCCTTTAACCCTAACTGGGTAAGAGGTACTTTTTCAAATTGGGTGCTTCTCTTTTATTTAGCAGGGGGAGACTAACTGGCCTTCCTTGCCCAGCAGCATCTTTTCTACTGACAGTTTGCTGATGTTCTTTTGCACCTGGGCCCTTTGGACAGGGAGCCATTAGTTATTTAACTTTTCTCTGTAAATCACTTTGTGAATTTTAGTTGAAAAGTGGTATATACTGTTAATAATTATAACCACCAGTCAATAACATCAATCAATGTAAAAATAGAATAATACAGGCTAAATATTCACCCATTTCAGATCAGTAATTTTGTACTGTATACAAAATATACAGTAATTTTGTATAGATCTGTATACTATACAGATCAGTATATTTTTGAATATAAAAAATATTCCGCAGATGTGAAGGCTGCGGAATAGCTGTCTATTCAAACTTTACAGACTTTATCTATAAAATGTCTTGAGAAAAGATTCCCTAGTTCAATTATATGCCATTTGTAAAATCCTAGGAATGGTCTACCCAGAAGTAAGTCCCCTTATGTTCAGAAGGGCTTACTCCCAGGGAAGCATGCACACGATTGCAATGTATCAGATTTAATTGTCAACATTTGAGTAAGAAACTCCGTATTTCTCATGTGTGTTTTAATTGTTAATTTTCTGATTAGTTCAGTTTTTGGCTATATAGAACTCTTTTGCTTTGCTTGGGGATTTTTTTTGTTTGTTTTGAAATCAGTGGTGGGCCCAGCCTGGGTCAAGAACTGGTTCTCTGGAAGTGGGCGGGGCCAGGCTGGGTCAAGGGGTGGGGCCAGGCTCAGGGGGCAGGGCCAGGGAGGTTTTTAATTAAAAATTTTAAAAAATAAAATTACTTACTCCTGAGTAGTCAGGTTGGTCTTCAGTCTGCAGAGCCAGCCACTTTCCTGGGAGTAAGTCCCATTGCCTGTCATGGGACTTACTTCTGAGTAGTCAGGTTGGGCTCTCAGGCTGCAGTGTCAGGTATTGTGGGGGTTGGGGGGTCACTGGGGGAAGTTGTGGGCAGGGGGGCTGTTCAGAGGCAGTTCCGGGGGTGGGGGTCACTGGGGGCTTCCTACACTCAGTAGCGGTAGCCGCGGCTGAACATTATGGAGAAATTTAAAAAAAATTACTGCGCATAACAACGCAGCTAATTAGTTCTCTGGGAGAGTCCTAGAGAGGACCTGTGTTGGCGGGTCCTCAACTGAACTCTTCCGGCAAGTGAAAGTCCGGAAGAGTTTAATTGAGGTCCCGCCTAGGCAGGGTCTCTCTAGGAACTCGGAGGCTACTAATTAGCTGCGTTGTCATGCGCAGTAATTTTTTTAAAATTTCTCCATAATGGTCAGCCGCGGCTACCGCTACTGAGTGTAGGAAGCCCCCAGTGACCCCCACCCCCCCAGAACTGCCTCTGAACAGCCCCCCTGCCTACAACTGCCCCAGTGATCCTCCCACACCCCAGAACTGGCTCTAAAGAGCCCGCACTGCCCCCCAACAAACCCCCTCCGAACCGGTCCCTTGCTTTTTCCCCTTCCCCCTTCACAGCCGGCTCGCCATCACCCCAAAATCTCAAGAACTGGCTCTGGCGAGCCGGTGCGATCCCCCTAGTGCCCACCTGTGTTTGAAATGTTCCTTGCAAATAGTAGTTCATCCTGGAGGAGTATATGGTACAGGAGAGAGGACATCATTGGTGGCATACGAGCAGCAAGGGCAATATATCTGCTAGCACATTTGGTAAAGGCAGCACACCATCACTTCATCTTGCCCAAGTCTGCCATTTACACCTTAAAACATTTACACTTATACATTTACACCTTACAACTCTCATGTTCAGTTCACCTGGTTTTGCAGCTGAGCTCTTTTATGCAAGGATAACTGATCAAAACTTTCATTTCATGGCAGCAGTTATTGTGGTGACCCCTGATCTCCATCAAAGTATCACTGTTTTGTAGGTAGCTGTTTGCTCTTACTATGCTCACCATCTGTCTGTATTCAGCTTGGAAAACATGTCCCACCGCCACACTCTTGAAAGTAGAGAATCCATGCTTTTCTTACACAGTGCTAGCTTGACGTACAGCGGCCATTACCTGGTGCTCTCCAATTACAGTGATGAGGAGAAAGTCAACTATGTAACACTGTGGAATTTAACCACTGGAAAGGTACAGTATCAGTTCTGAAATTTTTTTGGCTAAGAGTTATACAAATAATTTTTGGCAAAGGATATGGAGTTGCAGTTTTGGAATACAATATCCTTTAAAACATGACAGCGAAGTAAAGCATCACTGTAACAATTCTGCAGACTAACAAACCCTACAATCCAGAGTAACTACGGGAGCACGCAAGAGACATTACGTGCATCCGTAGTTACTGCATCACCTCGTGAAAACCTATGGGAAATTCATATTGCAATCCTGAGTAAATTGTTCTTACATTGGAACAAGGACTCCCTGTAGTTACTCTGGATTGCACCCTAAATCTCACTCATTGAAGCTGGAAATTTATTGTTGAAATATTTCTAACATTTCTGGCTTTGCTAGTTTTATTGTCATCTACCCTCCTTGCCCTGACTTTAGGCTTGCAAGCCTGTCAGTCTTCCTTCACCTCTTAGCAACTTCCTTTCACACTGATTCTCTGGTGCAGCTTTGTCTGTTATCCTTCATATCTAATAAACATGTGCAGGAAATTGGGAGATGCAACAGAAAACTTAATTCCATTTGCAAGAGCAACATTACCCCCAATAAATTACTATTTAAGGTGGTTATCATTGCCAGCTTGTAGCACACCATTTTTTATATACCTGAAAAAGTAATCTGAAAATGGCCTCTTAACAACCTTCCCTCCAAATGCCTAGGAAGGAGATACTTAAAAATGGATGTTTTTCTTCCTTAATGTTTAGGTTAGGAAAAGATTAAGAAATGAGCCCAATGTCTGCTGCACAGCCATAACTGCTGATGCTAGTAGAATAATATTTGCAGTGATGCTGGAAAACAGGTAAGACAAATGGCAATGGTTGGAAAATCTTAATGCCCATAATATTTGTTCAGTAAATATTTCAGTGCTTAGTTTAAACCAAAGATTTCTGGTATAGTTTGGTAAGGGAGACAGATGAAGACATGTGTAAGCCCTCTGATAGGCACAAGAATTTGCATATGTTCTTCAGATTTTGGCCAATGTCATAAAATTTGTGATAGCATTTTATTAGAACTCATTTTCCAGAAGTTATTAAACTACATTTAAACTACAGTCTCAAGCTTACTTTCTTAAGAAAGATATAACCGTCCTTCCCTCGGTTGCACAGTGGTTAACTAAAGTTTAGCTTGGTGAAGCTCTGGGTCTGTTATGCTCTCAGTTTCATTACCTGACATGACTGCATAAAGTTGGGTAATTAATCTGTAATATGATGTAGCAATTCCTATAGGGACCATTTTCTGAACATATACAAAGCCTTGAAAGTAAAATTTTAAATGGTACAATGAATACCATACAAAATGAGGACTGACATTTTGGATCATGCCAAAATGTTATGATGCACACTAGAGGTCCTTGGAAAAATGCCATATATACCCTTCAGACTCTTACATATAAGTTGTGTTTTGTGTACCTAGCCACTCTCGGGGTGAAAGGACTGAGGAAAATGTAAACA
Organism: Cryptoblepharus egeriae; assembly: GCA_030015325.1. Taxonomy (NCBI): domain Eukaryota; kingdom Metazoa; phylum Chordata; class Lepidosauria; order Squamata; family Scincidae; genus Cryptoblepharus; species Cryptoblepharus egeriae. The sequence continues at coordinate 51,675,204 of JAREYC010000007.1, read as the reverse complement.
AAACATTTTGATTACCAGCAGCTTTTATATACAAATTATTGTCACAGATCAATAATGAACTCTCTCTTTTACGATTTGTAGGATTAAAGTCTGGGATCCATATAAGCACAGACACAAGTTAATTCAAGGTTATGATGGGCTACATCTGACTGTGAATAGTAAACTACACATATTAGAAGAAACAAAAGCTGTCTTACTTGCAGGTAGTTTGAGAATTTTAATTCTGAAAAGATCACAGAGAACACAAGAATAAAGTATACCAATCCTAAATATTTTCAAAAGCATTTTTATTAAAATTAAGCCTGGAGTTAGCTCAAAGTAATTTTATACCTTAATGGTTTTATTTGCTCACAGTTGATAGGAAAGTAAGATAGCATATAATTTTTTCCCCGAGACTAGTGTTTTATAGAAAGAAATAAGTGACTGTCAAGTCCTCCTGAAGTATATTATTATTAACCAGCTACCCATAAAAGCAGACTCATTGGTTTCAAAAGTAAATTGGAAGTGGCCTCTAACAATGTAATTTAAATGTGTGTTTTTAATAAAACACTATCTTTCTGCATCAAAAGCAAATTTGCCTTTTTCAGTGACACTAAAATTTTGTTTCCACAAAATTGGGTGATCTTGGGAAGAGTGTTGATGCTGTATATCCTATGTCATTTCATATGTTATGAATTCACCTCCTCTTTGTTGCTCTTTCACTTAATGTATTGTAATTACTGTAGAGAGATTGAACACACTGGTATGCAGAGATTTAGCCATGTGCATTTTATGCTGGTTGACTCTTCTTCAGAGGCAATTGATTTAGTCCTTTCAATATCAAATACAGTAATGAGACACTACTCAAGATACAGAAGATGTTTTTGGACTTATTTCCTTAATCCTGGTTAGCATCAACAATAGTTTACTCAATGGGCCGTATAGTATGGGCAGGATGTCTGATGAAGGTTGGAGCTGCTGTCATGCCCAAGGATAATCATGTGAAGATCACAGGGAAGAGTCCAGACTGGCAAGACTTTGACAAGCTGAGGAGAGATCTTTTGGGTAGCTGCCAAAAGTCAGTTTTGAAGCTCTTGTTGGTGTGGAAGGGAAGACAGCCAGAATGTGTCCAGACCATGGAAGATCCACCTGGAAATAGTTTTTGAAAGATAGAACTCTGTTTATTGTAAAAGCCTCTTTGACGTTTAGAAAAGCCTGCCCATGTAAACCACCTTGAGTAAAACCAATACACCAGAAAGGTGGTATATAAATACTTATTCCTGTATCACAGCAAAGAGCACTTAAAGCAAACCAAGCCAGGGAAGAGGATGCACAGCCTTATCATATACGCCTACCCTCCAAACCGTGATTTAAAAATTGGCATGTAAACTGATGTACTGTGAAATATCTCCCTTCTTAATAGGGGAAGCTAAAAAGTCCTTACTTGAACCATCTTGTGGATGTGATAGAGATCTGAAATTTTACAGTTATTAAGTGGGATTCTTCATATTTTTAGGATCACAGCTATTGCTAAACCAGTTAGAACCACAAAAGTTGGTGTCATGCTGGACAAAACTGAGTAGCAAGCCACGATACAGTACTCCATCTTCAAAGGAAATCTGTGCAAACAATACATAAGAAGCCAGCTAAGTAAAGAAAGTCCTTCATGTGAGACTGTCAAATAATGGAAATGGTAATTCAAATGCAGCTACATGAGTCTATAGGACAACCAAGAGACCCACTGAATCAATAGTGGTGGCAAAGTTGACCAGCTAGTGCTTGAAGACAGAATTGTGACTTTAATTTCTTAGCTAGGGAGAAAACATTAGGCGGTTAGTCTAAAACATACTGCACAACATCTTACACATAAGCAAAGTGCTGCACTGAGGGTTCCTAGATTATTGACACCTTTCCAAAAGACAGCAGCGCATGCAGTGCACAAAGCACTTTGGACCACAAGACTGAGGTAGACCTTTTAAATTGGTTAGTGAACATGGGCAAATGCTGGCTAACCTTATATGACTCTGAAATCAAACAAATGAGAAAAACATGGACACATGCCTTATTACTCACCCCCAAAAAGGCTAAGATGGAATGGGCAGTCAGGAAGATAAGGTCTGTGTTCTGGGACAAAGGTGTAATACCATATGTACTCGAATCCAATGCGACATCAAATCTAATGTGCACCCTCTAATAAAAATATCCTATTTACACTAATCATCAAATTTATTACACACTGATTTTGGAGACTGAACTTGGCTTTAAAAGGTGAGCATTAGATTCGAGTAAATACAGTATTACACCTAGAAGATGGATTTGTACAGAAGGAAGTCAGTGTACCAAATTTCCTATCCTTGGAACACACATGTCCAAGAAAGGATAAGAACTTTTTGGCATCTCTTTATACAGCCAGGGGAGATTATTATACTGCACTCAGTATATTCTAAAATGAAAAAAATTGCACTTGAAATCCCACATTTCATAACCAAAAATGTATGTTGGTGCTTGCTGCTATGAAAGTACAATGCAGATGCAATTTCATGTCAATTGCAAAGAAAGATGGGGCAGCTAGAGCAAAATTATTTCACAGATCTGTTTAGTTATAACTGTTTCATAAAACTGAACTTAAGAGAATAGGGTACTTCCAGTTTATAATCGAATTCAGATTCCATGCAGATTCCACTATATTAATGCAGAAATCCCACAAAACCAGCAGAAGAGCTTAATTTATATTATATCGAAGCACTATGCAATTTAGAACCCAATCATATGCCTTTCTACTCAGATGTACCCATTAGTCAATAGGGTTACAGCCAGGTAAGTGTGGATAGGACTGCAGACTTAGAAAACCATAAAGAAGGAACACCTGCTGGTTTCTGTTCAACACCCATGTATGAAAGGAAAACCCAACAGATCATTATAATGAACTGAGAAAGAAGAGAAATTCACAATGCAGTATCTAACCAGAACACATGTTCATTTATATTTCTCAGGGGAAGTCAGTCTCTGGGACTTGGAAAACAGCACAGTTATATCCATCTTTACACCAGACAGCAAAATCTCATGTCTGAATGTTGCATATGACAGAAAAACAGTTCTTTTAGGTTTGAGTGACAGTCCAACCCTTATCACTCTGAAAATGCTGAGTACCAACACTACTGCAAGTTCATCAGGAAGAGATCTGTTTGGAGAGGAATCAACAAGCAGTGAAGAAGAGACTGAAATTAATTCAATACCACATTTTTAACCAATGATAATGGGGGGATTAACCTGAAAAATGTATTACATATAAAAAAACATTTAAGGGAAAATCCATAAGCTTTTTGCAATACTAATAACCGAACTTAATATCTTTCTTCCTTTACTGTTAACAAGTTGTCTTTGCTATTAAATATCTTAAAGTATATAATGATGTACCGTATTTCCCGGCTTATTACATGCACCGGACCATGAGACACACCAAAGTTTAGAGGAGCAAAACAAGAAAAAAATATTCTGAACCAAATGGTGTACTAATATATTTCATAAAATACAGCAGAATAATATTTCAACCATGTAAAGTCAACAGTGGTATCAAGAACCATTATCACTATCATTAACAAATGAAGAAAGACTTTAAGCTTCAAGCACTCTTTTAATTTTCTGGTAACCCCAAAAACTCATCATCTCTAGAGTCAGTGATTAGTGACTTGTGACTTTTGCACAAATCTCATTGCAAATGATCAGACAACATTTTGCACAAATCTCATTGCAAATAGTCCAGGAAGGCAGGTGAGTTGGGGGGGTTCTTTTGGGGGGTAGGTAGGGAAAGGGGAGGGGTTCTAGATACATAGGGAAGAGTGAGGGAGGCACAGGCATGGAGCAGGAGGGACCAGGTCTTGTGCATGTCTACTTTGGAGCAAGTCTCCAAGCCAGGGAAGGCTGATTAGGATTATAACTGTGCCAGGGTGACCAGATGCCAAACACAAAATTCCTGAACCCCAAGGCCAAAATTCCTATCCACTTAAAAAATTGCCATAAAAATATTTTTTGTTTTAACTTTTGATAGGAAGGAGATATCTCAAAACTGATTGTTGCATTGGATTCTGCTCTTCAATACGAATACAACGACATATGACATGATGGGGTAAGGTGCTCCAGGATTGGCCCTATCACTCTATCAGACGCACAGACATTCCCCCCCCCTTGGGAAGAAAAAAGTGCATCTTATAAACCGGGAAATACGGTATATCTATGCCCCCTCCAAATTCGATTCCTGTTTGCAGCATGAACTGGTATGAGCAGCTTATCCCTTTACATAAATATGAGGTCCAGCCATCACTCTGGGACGTCATTAAGCTGATTTTGTGCACAGTGAACACTTGTTTGTAGGAAGCATATAGTGAATGCACTGTGTGCACCATCAGAGTAGTGCTGATTCTTTTTGAAGTTTACTTTAAAACAATTTCTGATGACATTTGCTCGTAGTCCACTTTGGTTCAACCAAATGTTTTTATTTTACTTGTTTTCTTTCTACTATGCGTAGAAGAAAAACATGTTATTACCAGAATTTATAAGTTATTACTAAAATATGAATCAGAAGAACAGGTTAAAGATTGCATGATACAATGGGCGAAAAACACAGGCCATGAAATATTAATGAAACAATGGGCGGATTTATGGGTTAAAAGATGAAAATTTACACTAATTGTGAGCATTAAAGAGAATTTTTATAAAATGATGTATAAATGGTATTTGGCACTGGTCAATTTAGCAAAAATGTCTAAGAAGTCCCCAAATAATTGTTGGAAGTATATGAAGGAACATTTTATCATATGTGGTGGTCTTGTTCTAAGACAAAAAAATTTGGGGTTTTGATTCATCAACAATTACAGTCGATACTTAAGTGAATATTCAAATGAAACCAGAAGCTTTTCTATTGGGAATATTAGACAATTCAATCCATAAAAATTTTGAAAGTATGTTTTTATACATGACAGTAGCTACAAGCTTTTATATGCTAAATTTTGGAAAGTTCCAGAAATAACTTCTGTTGAAGAATGGTGGATCAAGATATTGGACTTTGCTGAAATGGACAAACTTACAACTTTTCTTTTTAAAAAAGTCAGTAAAAATTTTCATGGACAACTGAAAACCATTCATGGACTTTCTGCATGAATAAGGGATGAGTAAAATTAACTATAGATTTGATGAATAGATAATTGTTATATAACTTTCTAATCTTTTTTGATATCTGTTGGAATTGCTATGTAACCTTATAGTTTAAGAAAATTTTTTAGTATAATTTAATAGAAATTGACATTTTAGACTAAAGAAAGGTAAGGTAAATTAGGTAATCTGTGCTTCTGATAAGAATATATTTTATATTCTATATAAGTTTATATTTTTTATTTGCTTCTTTGTTTTTTCCTTTTAATTTTTTCTTTCTTTTTCTTTCCCACTTTTTTCTTTCGTTTCCCTTTTTGAAAAATAAAAATATAAATAAAATAAAACCCCCTACAAACCGCCAATCTTTTTATTTTCCTACTATGCAGCTGGGGGCTGGCTGATACTGTGAATTAATTCTCAATCTATTGCCCTGCCAATGCCCCTTCTCTTGCAAGATTTCATGTGACCATCAAGTTCATTAGAAATCACACTTTATTTGTTCTGTGCTATTTTTAGAAATTTACTTGTCCACATGCATTTCTTTTCCCCATCCTCCATCAGATATACTAATGTTAAGAAGGTTACTCATAACTCTCTCACCTACAAGGCTACTTGGTATTGGGTGGTCTACCCATTTCTATAAAGAATTCTAGAAATGTTTGTGTATGTCATGTAGCAACGCCCAAGGAAATCAGGAAGAATCCCATTACTAAATGTTTTCACCAGAACTTCTAACACCTTTATGCTTTTTCTACTGTTCAAGACTCTTACCAGATACTATGGACCAAATCCTATCCAACTTTCTAGTGCTGATGTAGCCAAAGAGGGTATGACTACATTTCCTACAGGAGAGCAGACAGAGGCCTCCTCATGGTAAGGGAATATTTGAACCCTGGAAATTTAGATAGGATTTGGTCCTAAGAAAAATATATAGTGATATATGAAGTATTCTAGATGTTGCTAGGTTGTATGTACCCACCTCTCTCACACACTAAAGCTGTGCTCCTGCAAATCAGGAAACATACTGGAACAAAATTTGATGCTGTAGGCACCAGAAAAAAGGGGTCAAACTGCGTTTCTGAGAACAAAATTGTCAACATGTTAGATTTCTGAAAGTTCATTTCAGTGCTCCCAAACCCAAATTAAAAATGAATCAATAAGAACTGCTCTAGATATATACTGGTTTTTTGCATATTGACCATACTGATGGATAAAAAAAGTACTGAGAACATAAATATCTCTCCTTCAATTGCCACAGGACCCAGAGATAGAAGGGAGACAAATGGAGTAAGGGTGCAATCCAGAGTAACTACGGGGAGTCCTTGCTCCGGTGTAAGAACAATTTGCTCTGGACTGCAATATGAATTTTCCATAGGTTTTCACTAGGTGGTGCAGTAACTACGGGTGCACGTAATGTCTCTTATGTGCTCCCATAGTTACTCTGGATTGTAGGGCAAGTTAATTATCAGAGGCGTGTACCTCGTGTGTCACCTATATATGTGAAATGCAGGGAACTGGCAATCTCTGCATGCATAGAAGTGTCTCCTGCACATTCGTCTGACTCTTGGAACTCAAGTCTACAGATACTTTTCTAAAAGAGAAAATTATGGGGCCAACATGAAAAACGAAGTAACTGTGCTCCGTATCTACAACCAAAAGGGTTTTTATTCATAAACTATAGCATGCGAAAGACTGGATTCCAAGTAATTGGTACACTCTGGTGTGCCCAGGCTTACAAAATTTAGAACTGAGGGGGAGATTGTCAAACCACAACAAGCAAAGTTACTTTAAAAATCAAAACAAAACTTCAAAGCAGTGACAAATTTCTTAAAAACAGGAACATTACCCATTACCAATTACCAAGATTAGGGTGAAAGGTCAAGTTTCCATCAGAACTAGAGAAGACTAGGATTATAGACACCAGGAGGAATTCCTAGTTTCAGAGTTGTGCATATGATGCACCGTATTGCCTGGTTGCAGAATTATTTCCCCGGAATGGAAACAACTTGTTTTATGATCGATAGAAGGTGCGTGCTTCACACTATCCTCACCGTTGGCTAATAATCCTTTCAAATCACACAAGCTGGCATCAATTTACAGTACTGTACAATATGCAACACATTCTAGCTCCCAATCCCTCTGGGGTGTGGAAAAGGAAGCACAATTATAGCAGTATACTAGAAGTTGGTGATTTTGTTTTCCTGTCCGATTTCATTCAAGACAGGGAAACTAAAGCAACTAGACATTGGAAATAAAAACATTTACAGCTGCTTCATGAACCTACAGCTCATTTACCCCAGGCTCTGAAAAAGAGAAACATATTTCTGGAAGGTGACGTCTGTCTGACTGGCAGATGGTCCAAACTTGGAAGACACATTTTCAGGTTTTGCCAAGTTGAAATAAGCAGATGACTACAGAGCACGCAGAAGTTGAGATACTTCAGTCAGTATTCCCAATATATAACAAAGGCAACTCCCAATTAGGAAAATGGCATTGCAATATCCCAGAAATACTGCTTCTCACTATTACAAAATGAAATTATCCATCCTAAGTAAATGAATCACAGGCAGTAAAATAAAGGAAAAAAGACTGAGTTCCTCAGAGTTTTTGCAAAGCCTACTAAAATACACATGCCAACACAATAGATGTTAACTGACACAGAAATAATATTTCACTGAAGATATGGGAATTTGTTCTCAGGCTATTTAAACTAAAGGGAGAGTTGACATTTCCACTGCCTTGCATGCCATCATATCATCTGCAAAATGCAAACTGAACCATCCAAGAAAAAATACTTTTTGGAAATATCTTCAGCATTGTAGTTGGCTAACCTATGGCTGTTGATCAGGGAGTTTGACACAAAATACTATTAATGACTGCTTTTGGGTTGGGGCATATTCAGTAATTGTCTACTCCAAAAATATGTTCTGAAGCCTATTTGTAAAAGTTCTATTACCAACCATGCTTCTGCAAACTGCAGCTCTTCTCTCCCATTTACTGTATCCCTCGGATATAAGTGAGCAGTTGCTTTTAACAACTTACTGCACTTTACTGTTCTCTTTACTTAGGGCTGAGCACAGCCATTTAACAGGCTGGTTTAGGCAAATCTGCTTTAACTTGTCTTCTGTCTGCAGATATTGCAGCAGTCATGCATCCACTGGAGCATTTAAACTTTTCATAACATGATTTTATGTTCCTGCTGTCTTCAAAGGAGTCAGTGGCAAGACAGTACAAGCGTTGTACAGAAACCAGGGAGCAGAAAGGGAAACCTCAGTTCCAAATTCTCATTATGACAAGTAAAATTCATCACTGTTTCATTATTTAGTTTTTTCTTTAAACAGGCCTCTACACTCACTCCACAAGATTAACATAAAATACGTTTGCAACTTATGTAAAGCACATGAAAGGCAGTAAAGAAGCAGATTGACTTTTCATCTTGGAGGAAAAAAACTTGCAAAGTTAGATTGTAGACCAATTAAGAATGTTACCTGTAATACTTTGAAGACTAAAAGCATCATAGAACCAAACCATCCTCAGCAGAATTAACTAAATGGACTAATATTATGGCTGCAATAGGTAACACATCAGTCTTAACATGATTATCCCTCCAGTCCTTCATCAGGCATCACTGTATTTCTGCAATTAAAATAGTGAGGGAACCAGAACTCTTGAATTCTCTGTGCTATTCCCATGTGACCCTGTTTCAAGAATTTGGTTACTTAGTGCAGAGTATTCAGGAGCAGAAATACTATCTATTAATACTCCATTAGTACTGCAGATTTTAAAAATTATTGCATAGTTTTATGCATTATTCTAAAATACTGGTCTGCTTATTAAATAGTTTTTAATAAAAACCACGCCACTCTCGATGCATTTAAGAGCATTGACTACCTCGATCTTCTGTCTTTTTTGGACTTGTCTATACATTTATCCATAGTCTTCTCATTGTCTCCTCTGCACTTTGGACAATACCATTTCCCCTTTGGTTTGTAAGTGAGTCCCACACAAGAAAAATGAAACCACTCAATAGGACATAGTTCATTGTCACATCCTATCATTTCTCCATAAGACACCTGGTCGCAGAGACAGTAAGTTGGCTCATTGGGGTCTACTGCAAAGTCAACTGGTGAAGCTTCCCTTTCTTGTTTCGCTTTGGAACGTTTCTTTTTCTTAGCAGATTTGGATTTCTTCTCTTTAGGTGGCTGGTCATCATAGTCATCAATTCCATTGGCTAAATGGCATATATCACGACTTTCGCTGGTACGCTGCCGTCGTGGCCGTCGTGAAGATCTTTCTGGTTGACAGGGATCCACTTTTGACTTCTCAATGGGTTTTTCAGTATCTGACAGATCTTGGAAACACTGCGAGTGGGACTCAATTTGCCGGGCTCTGTTCTCCACCAGCTCAAGCATCTGAGTAACTATTTGGATTTTCTCATCTCCAAGTTCTTGACTGTTGATCAGGGCTCGCTGAAGATGCTGTTGCAAGCGCTTTTTCTGAACTGGATCATCTTCACTCTTGTATTTCTCATACACTTCATCAATTTCTTTTAGTGCATCTGCCAAAGAATCACAAAAACTGCATGAGAACAACTGACATTAAATTACAATAGCATATCACATCCCAGTTGTGTATTAAATATGCATTTTCAGGGTCATGTTAAGATAAAAAAATCAGTGTAATTATAAGAAAATGAAAAATCTCAGCAGCCTGATAATATGCACATTAAAACTGCAGCCAGTTTGGGCAGGAAAAAGTAGTTTAATGCAACAATTGTATGAATATCTTCTTGGAATTAAGTCCTACAAAACTCAGTGACATATATTGCTGAGTAAATGAATTCCTTTAAAAGCACTGGCTATAAGTGAATTTCTACCCACTGAAATCATTCTCTACTTGTAGCAGGGATGTAAATCTCTCCTTTCCAATAATTTGTTTGTATATCATCTGCCAAGGTGGTGAAGAAAGGAGATGGAGGAAGACAGGCTAAATAAAGTTCAGTTTTAAAAAGTGATAACAGACTAGAGGAAAAAAAACACTCTTTCTGCTTCTCCGACTTCCCTCCCACACCATTCTCATTGTAACTGAAACAGATTCAAGACAAAGTAAGCTACATTTTAACTCACACACAGTAATACTGCTCAAATTATTTGTGAACTACCAAACTTTATGCTGGGGACAAGACACTATGCTGTGTAAACACAATGCCACTCTTATGTCAAGAGGGGACAAGACACCTCTTGCCCTTACATAAGCCAAAGCCATACAAGTATAACCTAATTATCAGCAGTTTTTCACAAATTTTTGTCTCAACCTGAATGAGCTTGGCTCTTTAAATTAAATACATCACTTAAGTGGCAGTTACTGGCTTAAAAGCAGACAGGCAACTAACCCCCAAATCCAGAGTAACTACGGGAGCATGTAAGAGACTTTACATGCACCCGTAGTTACTGCACCACATAGTGAAAACCTATGGGAAATTCATATTGGAATCCAGAATAAGTTGTTCTTACACCAGAGCAAGGACTCCCCGTAGTAACTCTGGATTTTGCCCTAAATTTGCCTCAGAAAGGGTCCAGTCTGGTTTTGAGTTTCAACTGGGAGGGAGACCCCTCTCCTCCGCCATGCAATTATCACATGAATACAAAGTTATTATTGCTTCTGAATTGCTTTGTAAGGAGGTTTAGACACTGATGTCAAACTCAACTGTTTTAAGCCACTTGAAAGGGAAATTAATACTGATTGCCTGGTTTGTTACCATGGTAAACAACTGCTTTTGTACAATGCAAAAATGGGTATCAACAGAGGTTCCTGGAACCAAACAAGGTGGATGGTGAGGTTCAACTTGCCTAACTTACCTAAGTTGCCTTCTTTTAAGACAGGTGCGTCTCTTGCAAAGGACACAACTTGCTCTTACCAAATATATTACAGTCACTGAAGCTCAGTTGCTAAAGCCCTATCACAGTTCTGTTGGCAAACTTAGGTTGCAATCCTAACTTCCAGTCAGGATGGCACAAGTGCTATCTTGCGGGTGCTACAAAAGTGCCATATGGCGTGTTGATGGTAGTCCTGGGGGAGTTAGGCCAGTGCACAGGCATGGCCAGCTCCCACACCACTGTGGGAACGGGGAGATAGGTGAGTGGTGCTGCCCTAAATTGGTTACGACTGCACCCTGAATAACACGTTCAAACATGCATGCCATTTTAGATGATTTCCAACATGTGTTTCACATGAAATAAAAGATACACTATTTTAGGGAAAGTTCTGAAAAAAATATTGTAACATGTACCTTTACGTTGTAAAAACAACATGAATCTGGACCATATAGTGAAGATATTATCTCAGAACTAATCAAGTTCATGCCACCAGACACTATAGAGCAGTGTTTCTCAAAGTGGGGGTCGTGGGGTTGCCCATTGGGGGTTGCCCAGAGCTTTCCAGAGGGTCACCTAAAGACCCCTGGTGCAGGGGGCCAGGTCAGGTTTGCCTGTAGCTGCACATGCACTGGGGCTGACTGACAGCCTCAGGGCCCAATCCTATGCATGCCTACTCTGAAATAAATCCCATTATAGTCAGGGGGGCCTTTACTCCCATGTAAATGTGGATAGGATTGTAGCCTTGGGGCCCAATCCTATGCATGCCTACTTTGAAATAAATCCCATTGTGTTCAGTGTGTGCAAAGAACACACATTTCATTTGTAACAATGAAAATACATCCTGCATATCGGATATTTACATTACGGTTCGTAACAGTAGCAAAATTACAGTTATAAAGTCGCAACGAAAATAATTTTATGGTTGGGGGTCCCCACAACATGAGGAACTTATAAAGGGGTCACGGCATTGGGAAGATTGAGAACCACTGCTATAGAGCATCTCCCCCTTACTAGTCGGAGCCCATAAAGGGTTTAATTTGTACCTGGGTCCAAGGTTAAGAAGGGGGTCCAGAACTTTGGGAGGACACAGGCCTCCTACAGTAGCCCTTTGTGGATCCACTTACCATGATGGACGTATAGGAGTTCAGGGACACAGCAAAAGGAAAGGATTTATTCAATTTGATACACTAATGACATATTCTACTCTAGTGTTCTAGTGTTCTCTAGTGACATTACTCATATTCTACTCATATTCTACTCTACTATACTGATGCTAGTTTTTTGCAATGACATTCTACTCTATACACACTTAAAACCCTATTAACTATAATGGGACTTCTGAGGAGACATGCCTAGCATTGGGCTCTGGGGCCCCCATCCTATCCGCACTTACCTGGAAGTAAGTCCATTAACTATAATGGGGCTTCTGAGGAGTCATGCCCAGCATTGGTCTCCAGGGGGCCCTCATCCTACCCACACTTACTTGGAAATAACTCCATTGACTATAATGAGACTTTTGAGCTCTGGAGTCTATAGAGTAAACCCACTGACTATAATGGGACTTCTAAGGACACAGCCCTTCACTGGCATCTAGTGGCCCTCATCCTCTCCACACTTAACCGAGAGTAAGCCCATTGAATGGAGTGGGACTTATGAGGTAACAGGCCTTATAGATTCCAAGGGCTCTGATCCTACTGATACTGACCTGGGAAAGAGCCCACTGAATATAATGGGGCTACTGAGAAAACATGCTTAGCTTTTGACTCTAATCCTCTCCACATTTACCTGCCAGAAACTCCATTTATTATAATAGGACTTCTGAGGAGACATGCCTAATATTGGGCTCTAGGGAGCCCTCATCCTGTCCATACCTGGGAGTAAGCCCATTGACTGCAATGGGACTTCTGAAGTGACAGGCCTTCAGCAGCTCAAGGGGCTCTGATCCACACTTAACCAATCCTCTGACTCCAATGGGACTTCTGAGGAGAAATACCTAGCTCTTACATCTAGGAGCCTTCAGCCTTTCCACACTTGCCTGGGAGTAAGCCCATTTACTAAAGTGGGTCTTCTAAGCTGTAGGGGCCCTAATCCTCTCCATGCTTACCTGGGAGTAAGGTAAGCATGTAATGCTGACTGTAATGGGACTTCTGAGGAGACATGGTTTCTCTGGCATCTGGGGCCCTTAGTCTCTGAACACTTATCTGGGAGTAAGCCCATTGACTATAATGGGTCTTCTGACCTGTAGGGAGCCTCACCCTCTCCACACTTAACTGGGAGTAAGACCATTGATTGCAACGGGACTTCTGAAGTGACAGGCCTTTAGAGGCTCAGTGGGCCCTGATCTTATCCACATTTACCTGGGAGTAAGTTCATTGACTTCAATGGAATTTCTGAGGAAACATAACTAGCTCTGGTGTCTAGGGGCCTTCATACTCGCCACAGTTACCTGGGAGTAAGGCCACTGACTGCAATGGGACTTCTGAGACAGGCCTTCAGAGGCTCTGGGGCCCTGATCCTCCAGTTTCCTGAGAGTAAGGCCATTGACTGCAATGGGGCTTCTGAGGAGACAGGCCTTCAGAGGCTCCGGGCCCTGATCCTCCAGTTACCTGAGAGTAAGGCCATTGACTGCAATGGGGCTTCTGAGGAGACAGGCCTTCAGAGGCTCCGGGCCCTGATCCTCCGCAGTGACCGGGGGGGGGGGAGCGAGGCCACTGACAAGCAGGCAGGGCTTACTCGCGAGGAGACCTACCCCTGCAGCGCGTGTCCATCTCCCTGAGGAGCGAGGCGAGCCTCTGCATGTCGAGGGGCAGGGACTCGACGCACTCCAGGTAGTCCTGCACGTACCGGGCGAGGAGCCTCTCGGAGACGCCCGCGCAGGGGAAGCCGGAGACCCCCGCCGAGGAGGCGGCCGAGGCCGAGGCCGAGCCTGAGCCTGAGCCGGCCAGGGAGGGGGCAGCCGCCGCCCCAGACCCCGCCCCCCCTGGCTGTTGCCCCGGAGACCCCAGCATCATCAGGGCAGCAGAGGCCAGGCAGGCAGGCAGCCCTCCCGCGGAGGACACGAGCCCGCAGGGGGAGAGGGAGGGCAGCGCGGGAGGGACGAGCGGAAGCCCCGGAGGTGGTCGCCTCAGAGAAGGCAGGCGCCCTCCTCCTCCTGCCTCCGTCCCCGCCTCCCGCCCCCTTTGCTAGTGGACGGACTACGCATGCGCGAGGCCCTCTCCTTATAAGGCGCGGTTGGTTCGCATTCTCCCGCCTTCCTCTCAGGCCCCTCCTCATTGGCTCGCCTGTGTGTGACGTCAGAAGACAAACGGGGGAGGGGAGGAGCGAGAGGCGGGGCCTCGCTTTTAAAGGGACAGCGACCTCGTTTCCGTGGAAGCTTCCCTGAGCTCAATGGAACGCTCTCACCCCGCCGCTCTGTTTCTTCCAGCCAATCAGAACTCGGGAGAGACGGAGACGCAGAGCACGACAGCCAATCCCGGCAGCCGACACATCGCACACACACGCGACCTCGGGCGCCCCCGGCGGTGCTGGATGGAATTGGGGGCGCCGCTCCTGGAAGGGGCGGAAGGAACAAAGGAAGGGGCGGGAAGGTGGGCAGACACTGGCACGCGGGAAGAGGGAGGAGGCAGAGCTCACTCTGTGCAGGTCTACTCAGAAGCAAGCCCCACTATAGTCAATGGGTTTACTCTTTGGTAAGCGTCCATAAGGTGGTCTTGAGGCTTCCAATCTTATGCATTCCTACTCAGAAGTCAGTCCCATTGTAGTTCTTAAGTTCTTAAGCTCACCCACCTTTACCAGGGAGTAAGCCCCATTGACTGCAATGGGAGTTACTTCCGAGTAGACGTAGCTAGGAGTAATGTAAAAGTAAAGCGCTGCTCAAAAGCTGGCGTTCCGAGAGTGAGCCCCGTTGTGTTGGTGCGGAGCCTCCTCCGGAGAGGGCTGCCTGCACTACCTGCGTGCCTGGAGGGGTGACGAGAGGCCCCTCCCGCGCCCACCCGCTCGGCCCTGGGGGCTTCCTGGCGGAGAGACGTGAGCCTGCGGGACAGGTTGTTGCGAGCTGGGAAGCGCGCGGCACTCTCTGCCCAGGGTCCGGGGACTTTCCCCAAGGCGGATTAGAGAAACAGCCGTTCTCAGCGCGTAGCCTGGAAAGCAGGTCTTCGGAACGCCTTCTTATAAAGGAGTTACAGGGCTGCCTTATAAAAGCTCGACGCTGGCATGCCTTTTTAGTTAGGGTGAGAAAATATTTACACTTAGAAAGAAATAACCCATTCTAGCATCGCGGTGATACTATGCCCTTAAGTGCCGCGCTCCCTCCCCCTTTTATTTTACTTTGGGAAGCGATTAATTACAGAAAATGTTATTTTCTGTATGCTAAGCAGCCTTGCATATATTATGCAAATTTATCTGGAAACCCCGCCCCTCCAAAAGCAGAGCACAAGGGACCTGGGACTGCTGAAGAATGTTTCAAGCAGGGATGGATGCAGGCTGCATGCACAGGGCAGGGGGACCATGTGTCCTCTTTAAACTTGCTTTCATTTTTTTATTTTTTAGACTGGAAAAAAAATCTTAATTGGCCTCTTTTCCTTGTGAGCAGACAGCATGTAGCCTTC
Organism: Cryptoblepharus egeriae; assembly: GCA_030015325.1. Classification (NCBI taxonomy): domain Eukaryota; kingdom Metazoa; phylum Chordata; class Lepidosauria; order Squamata; family Scincidae; genus Cryptoblepharus; species Cryptoblepharus egeriae. The sequence goes on along the minus strand of JAREYC010000007.1, from coordinate 51,659,594 downwards.
TTGTAATTCATAAATTCTAATGCATTACATAGTTTTTTAATGTTTTAAATTTAATAAATGGGAAGACATGCTAGGCTTACAAGAGCACAATCCTAACCCAGTCTACTCAAATATAAGCCCCACTGTGTTCAATGGGTCTTACTCCCAGGAAAGTGACTTTAGGATTGCAGCCTATATAAATAAATGATACTGGGACCCCACTGTCAATCCCACTCCCTCCAGGGTCTCTATACACCCACCTTGCTCCATTGTCACCCACCCTATTACGCCTCCCATCACAGTTCACTGTAACTAAATATTAGGGAAAGCAGAAAAAGTGACCAGGAAGCACTAGTCATTTTAGCCTGTTGCTAACATGAACAAGACTGGGACATCTTGTGCATGAAAAATACACCAGACTCATCTTCCTTTACCTGGTGGTGATATCAACCTGTGGACAGCAAACTTTTTATTCTCATAAGTTGCTGCAACCCCACAACTGAGGTTTCACAAACCCATAGGAGTCTCAGTCACAGGGTCGAAGAATACCATCCTAAGCTGCATAAAACTTGGTGGGCCCTAGTTTTAAAAATTACTGCAAAATTTCAAGCCTCTTTAAAAAAAGATCTACATATTCATCTCACACAAATTTTAAAAGCTATCCCCCAAAACCTGAATATTGAGGCTTGATTTTCAACCAGTGCCACTGGACTTTGGGGCAGGTCACTTATTATTCAGATTTAAACCCCTACCAGCAGCACAAAGTGCCTTGTCAAAGGTCAAAAAATTGATGGTGTGCCATGACAATTTTACTACCTTGTCAGTGTGCCATGAGATAAAAAAATTGAAATCTAAGGTGTTGAAAGTTGAAACCTAAACCCTAAGCTGTTTACTTTATAACAAAATGTAGCTCTGGACTCTGACAACCCTACGTTTCCCAAATCTAGATTTAAAATTGAGTTCTCTCACCAATTCTGAATGAATTTAATTCATTTATGTCCAAATAGAAAACAAGCTATTGAAAACGTCTTTATTTAAATGAATTATATTTTTACATGGATGCTATTTTTCTTAACAAACCAATTGGCTCTCACATCATTTCTCTGAGTAACTATTCAAGAAACTCATTTCAAATGCATCTGAACAGAATGTAAAAAATCTGAATACTGTGTTTTTTGCAGATCAAGCATTCTACATTAGCAACTTCAGGAAATGTTCATTTTACAGTAGTAACTTGCTACTAATACTTCAGTGCTATCATGATTCCAAAGTAATTGCTTTGGTCCTGATCCTAGAATTGGTACAGCTAACTGTGGCCATGGAATATTATTACACATAAAACCCTATAGTCAAAACTATTTCCTATGCTAGGATTGTAATTAATGATAAAAGATTATTCTGTTTTTAACTGGTAAAAAATGTTTGGGATTTATCCACAATACTCCAGCAACACAAGCCCATTAACAAAAACTAGGGCATTGCAAGGAAAATGGTTCAATAAAAGTTTGGATACTTTTTTCCAAAAAAAAAACAAGTGTTAAAAAAGAAATTAGCATGTCAGGGAACCACTGCAGATGCAAAGAAAGACTTCTACTGTGTCTTTGAGAGCAGTTCTGAGATGACAAACTAATCAACAAGCATAAAAGATTATTAATAAGGGAGCAAAAAGTGCAAGCTCCATTCGGTTCATGGAGCTTACCTGGCTTCTCTTAATATCAAGATTCTTCATCAAGAAGAATGAAGATGCCCTTATCCAAGGGCTGCTGCACAATCAAATTATATTCAGCATTAATTAGTTCAGAAACATGTATGAAAGTCCATTTGAAAATGTACTGACATCATTTATTATAAACCATATGGAAGCATATTCTAGTCCCTACCTATGGGTTGAGTAATCTGCAACTCATCAACTCACTGAAGGATCCCTACTGTTCACAAAGATGTCTCACCATAGCAGGTGGTGGAACAATGCCTATATTTGTGTAAACAAGCAACACACCTCTGGTGAGCTCTGCATCATGTTTCTCCAGAACACAGTGACTTGTTAATACATATTGACATCTTAAAAGTCAGAATCAATGCAAAATTTTTAATAAAATTTGCATTTCATGTGCTTTGTAGAAGTTGCAAATTAACAGTGTTTAAGACTAAAAATAAACTATAAATACAGACTATTACTTAAAAGTGCTTAATGAAAGCAAAGTATGACATAAGAGCATCTGAGAATTCCCCCACGTTACTGAAAATGTAAATATGCACAATACAGGAAGCTTTATTTGAAAAAGTGAAAGGAGTCTCTCAAAATATAAGTAAAATAAAGTTTTTAGTGATATAAGTAACCTTTGTGATTATGTACTGTAAATTTGCAAGTATGATAGTAAAATAGGACCAGCACATCATTTTTAATTTAAAATATTACTTCATTAAAAATCATCTGTATCAACTGTTTTCTTTTTGAACAGGCTTATTAACTTTATAAGCAACACACTTGAAGCAAGTGATTCAATGTTTGATTAAATTTTTTAGATAACGTTCCATCATCCAGGTGCAATGGTTCTTCTGTAGCTAAAAAAGGATAAGGGTTCAGAAATAAGCATTACTGCTACCAAAATGTAGGAGATACAAAATTAGACTGTAATGAACAGCAAACTGTACCATAATTGCTTCATTAAAAAATAGAAGACTTAGGTAGACTATTTAGCAAATAAAACAGCACTCTAGCGTGCTATATATGTTAAGGCATACCTTTGTATGCTTTTATGTCTGTAACAAATTATTTACAATTGCTATTGATTGAAAAGAAGAATGGTATCCGTTCTGCAAAACTGAGAATCAAAAAATACAGAATATCTGGGAGTCTAGTTTACAAAAGTAATTCACATATTTGTGATAAAACATTATTTGCTGGTATCAACAGTGACAGTTTCGTTGTTGTACAATATTTCTTGAGGATTTCTTAAAGCTGGAGGTAAATTTAGTGGTTTTGATTCTTCATCAAGAAGCACCAAATCTTCCATTTCCTTTCCTTTATACTTCCTTTTACATAATTTCACAATAACCTTCTTCTTGAGAAACAGCTTCAAAGCTTCCCGTGAAGCTACTGCTTTAGCATTTTCTTTACTTTTTCCACAGCCAGTGCCCAGATACACAGATTTGCACCTCAGTTCACAAACTACACTTTCCTGAGAGCTTTTATTCTGAGGTAAATCTGCCAGCTCCTTCAGTGGAACAAAATCAACATCTAATGTTGCCTTTACAGACTGAATAGATGAGTTTAAGAGTTCTACATGATTTACGCTGGGACTAAAGCCTCCAACAGCAACCAACTTCCAAGCAACGGCTTTGTATAGTCTGTTGAAAAACGGCTGCCTCTCTTTTGCATCGTCACTTGTTAATTTGCGTAGGACTTTGGCAGGAACTGCACTTGTGTGGGAACTACTTTTTGAAGCCGACACTGCAGCACCTTCCATATTGACTATCTTTTCAGGTGGTAACGCATTTTCAGATTTGGATTCTGAAGGTTTTGTCAGGCTGTAATTCATCTTTGATTCAGGACCAAGCAAAGCAGCCCGAGCAGATTTGTGCCTTGTGGTTGTTGTAGAGTCATAATTAGCAAGTCTGGGGTCCAGTTTTACATTTGTTGAAGATGCCACAGGTGCTCCCTTCTGGCCCGCAGTTGAAGGTGCTGCATGTGCTCCCTTTTGGGTCACAGCTGAAGATGTCGCAGGTGCTCCCTTCTGGGCAACAGTTGAAGATGCCACAGACCCTCCCTTCTGGGTCGCGGTTGAAGACGTCACAGGTGCTTCCTTCTGGGCCACAGCTGAAGGCAGTGCCTTCTCAGGGGTTTTTTCCACCTCTTTTCCTGGATTCTTTACAGCCACACTGTCTGTTTCCATGGGCATGTCTGCCTCAGCAGATTTTGCATCACTTTCGCTAACTTCAGAAACTTTGTTTTTGACAACAGCTTTCTTCTTGCAAGGCTCTTCTGTCCCTTCTAGAAATAAAGTATACACAAGTTACATTTGGAATTTTTTTTTACATTTTTCTGTCCTTATCTGAATCTAGACAGGACAAGAGGACAATCTATAGCAGGAATGGAACCTTAATCACGTCAGTGTAACAACGCATGTAATACAATATTTGGGCTTTGCTAAATTACTACAGATATATCAGAAAAGGTGCACTTGCCTTAAACAGGTAAAACATTATAACCCAATTATTTTATAATTTGGATTAACATCTGATTACTAACCTCACAAAACTGTTAAAATAGATTATTGTAAAGAAAGCAGGTCTCAGGCTTTTAACAGTTCTACGTCAATTAAAGCAAATTCAGCCTGTGCGCATTTTTGCAATTATACAATTTATAACACAAAAAATTAAATACAACTATCAAAATCTTGACAAATTAAAAAACGAGGATAGTCTCAGTTTCCAAGGGTGAAACATGTTTTCATTTTACTAGGCTCCTATAGATATTTGCACAGCTATGATCTGCTAACCATTGCTACTTGATATGCCTCGTTTCACCTTGGCAACCAGTTCATCTCTCAGAGTGTGGGTTGGAGCATTGGTCACTGTGATGCCTGCAGCCATCTCCATAACCTTTTCCATCACTTGCGGAGGATACCTACAGAGGAAAAAATGAACAACAGTTAACACTTTGAGGAACAATTGAGTCCATCACCACTAGTTCTGTAGTTACTGAAACATCCCAAATCTTCTAGTCTGATTTTGTTATCAAAAAATCCGGAATCCGACCACAATGCCTTAGCCTTTGGAGACAGGCAGTTTCCAGAGTCCCTGCCCAAAGTGTTGGTTATTACATATAGAAATCCAAATTACTTTCCAATCTCAAATATCCATATTGTGGAACAGAGTGTTCTCCTACCTACCCAACAGCATGTTCTTGCAGAAATGTCTCTTCATACCTACTCACTTAAATAAACTGATTTTGTCAGAAAAGACATTGATGTGATTGATTTTCTTAAAAGAGAAGCATTAAAACTAAGCATTGTCATTCATAGCACATGCCTTGAAAGAAACATTCAGGTGACAGCTTTACCTTCAGCATCCCAGAACCACATCTAACAAAAACCCTACATGAACACAGAGAAGAGACTGCACCTATCAGCCTACCTGGAGAGAAGGTCCTCACCCCACAACAAGACTGTGTTCTGAGTAGTCATGCATAGGAGCGACTCTCAGGCTGCAATCCTATCCACATTTACTTGCAAGTAAGCTCTACTGGCCGTGATGGGACTTACTTCTGAGTAAGGAGAAGACTCGGGCTGCAGTCCAATCTACACTCACCTGGGAATAACCTCCATTCGCTGTATGGATCTTACTTCTAAGTAGACATACATAGAACTGGGGGAAGAGCTCATCCTCCTATGAGTATCTCCATTGGTTGTAATGAGTCTTACTTCTGAATGCATAGCTTTGTAGCCTGAGAGCCCTTCCTACCCAAACATCAGCTCCTTTGACTGCAATAGGACTTACTTCTGGAGAGACACGCACAGAGTGAAAGCATGAGAGCCTATCCTACCCGGGAGTATCTCCACTGAATGTAATCAGTCTTACTTCTGAGTAGACACACATAGAGCTGGAAATGGAGAGCCTGTCCTACCCGGGAGTAACCTCCACTGCCGGAAATGGGACTTACTTCTGAGTAGCCATGCACAGAACTGCAGCATTGGACACATTCTACTAATACTTACCTGGAAGTAAGCTCCACTGATTCTAATGGGACTTACTTCCGAGTAGAGACACTGGATCACCGACTACCCTACCCACGCCTAGCAGTGAGTAAGCCTCACTGAGTGCAGTGGGCGTTACTTCCGAGTAGACCTGCCACTGTGACCGGAGGCGCCTGCAGAGGCGGGGAAGGGACTGACCTGCATCCGAGGAAGACGTGGTTGGCCCAGGCCATGGAGAAGGAGAGGAGGCGCCGCAGCTCCGCGTCCTCCGGAGGCAGGGCGAGACCCTCTGCGTTCCGAAGCAGGAACTCCCTTCGGTGCCGCCAGTGCTGCTCTGGTTCGCAGGCCTCGCGCAGGCCCTCCACCCAGGCGTCGCCCGACCCAGACCCCGCCTCTCCCTCGGCCTCCTCCGCCATCGCTGCCGCTGGGGAGACCGTCTCCGCTTCTCCGGCTCCCAGCTGCAGACCCCGCTCAAAACCGGCCCAGGAAATGACCGCATCAACAACGGACCGCGCTCCCTGCAGCACTTCCGGCTGCTTATTATGACGTCTTTTCCGGTCTGTTTTGGAAGCACTTCCGTCCCAGAGTCCTTTGCGGCAGAGGTAAAGGTAACGGAATGACGTCTATTTCCGACCGCCGCCATGTTAGGGGCGCCTCTATAAGCCCCCAAGGAATTCCCGCAACAAAATGGCGGAACTTACGTCACTTCCGGTTACTGTGCCGACGGAGAGCCGGAAGTGTTGTGCGGTTAACTTGGAGTCTGTGCCTCTTTGGCTCAGAACTGGCTTCTCTCCATTACCCCCTCCTAGCCCCGCCCAGCCCCGCCCACCTCTCCTGTGCAGGGATTTCATTGGCTGCCTTCAGCCAATGAGAAGCCTCCTCTCCCTCCCTGGCAGGTTCAGCTGAAGCCTCAGGTTCCCCCTCAAAGCATAAACCTAAGATACACTTTCCTGGGAGTAAGCCCCATTGACTATAATGGGACTTACTTCTGAATAGACAGGCATAGTTTTAAGGTCACAGTTCTGTGCAGGCTTACTTGAGAGGAGCCCCATTGTACACAATGGAACTTCAGAAAAAAAACAGAATCCAATCTTATGCATGTCTACTCAGAAGTAAGTTCCATTGCAGTCAATGGGGCTTACTCCCAAGTAGCTGTGCAGAGGACTACAACCTCAGAGGCCAAGTGCATTCACACATTATTGCACACAGATACATGAGGTACATATACATGATACAGATATGCACATGTATACAAGCCATGAGGGGTGCGTGTGTGTATGTGTGCACAGTTATACGCATATCTATATCGTGTATATGTACATGTATATAATGTATATGTGCATAGATGTGAGCATGCACTTGCCATGAGGGGTGTATCTATGCATACATATCTATGCACACAAATACACACACGCATCCCACCCTCATGGCTTGTATATGTGTGCATAGATATGTATACATAGATACAACCCTCATGGCAAGTGCATGCACGCATCTATGGACACATATACATGATATACATGTGCACGCTATGGATATGCACATATCTGTGCACACATATACACATACAACCAGTGATGGGCCCAGCCTCCCTTAAGATCCAGTTCGCCGGAAGTCAGGGGGCGGGGCCGGAAGTCAGGGGGCAGGGCGGAGTCATGGGGCGGGGCGGGCCCTAACCAGGCCGCACTGCGCATGCTCGAGCTCGACACAGGCGCGCTGAGTGTCCTGGCACCAAGCCTCAGGACGCTCAGTGCGCGTGCGTCGAGCTGGATGCAGGCGCACTAAGCTTCCTGGTGGCGAGCCCCAGGAGACCTGGCACTGGCGGACGATGGCAAACCGGTCCCCGTGGCTCTTGCAGCCGCGGCTGTGACCGGATCGCGAACGTCCGCCCAGGGGGAAGATCCGGTTCGGGCGAGTAGGCCCGTACCGGCATCTGTCCACCTCTGCATATAACCCTCATAGCTTGTAACCTGTGCGGAAAGGGCCATTACAGGTTACAATCCATGAAGGGTGTGTGCAGAGGTGGAGAATCTCAAAACGCCAGATGCGGGGTGGGAGGCACCTGGATGCAGGCAACTTATCTTGTGTTCTCTCTGAAGCATCTGGTGGGCCACTGTGTGATACAGGAATCTGGACTAGACGAGCCTTTGGTCTGATCTAGTGTAGGCTCTTCTTATGTTCTTAAGACAATGGCACTTAAGAGCACAAGACTAACCATGTCTACTCAAAAGTAAGCCCCATTGTGTTAAATGGGTTTTACTCTCAGGAAAGTGTCCTTAGGATTGCAGCCTTTCTCCCAGGAATGAGTATATAGAATTGTGGTCTCAGGCGTGCGCTGTTAGTGTGGTCATCCAGGGCTGTGTTTCTCAACCAGTCACCATGGATAACACTGGTGGATACATGTTGGTGTCTAGTGGTACTCCTGACATTCCTGGACACCTGCCACAGCACCTGGCAGAAGACCATGAACAGGCATGCTTTTCTGTGGTCAGAAAAGCCCTACTGCCCTCCTGTCCAGTGGTGGGCTCCAGCAGGTTCGCACCTACTCTATAGAACCAGTTGTTAACGAGAGATAGGACATAAAAGTTTAAAAATATCCATTTAAAAGTGGCTGCCAGATGGGCAGAGAACCGGTTGTTAATTTATTTGAAGCCCATCACTGCTCCTGTCCTCTTACTGATGTTGGACAAGTCACATCGCCTCGCACACAACTAGTAATGGACCTGTTGGGGTAAAGGTCCTCGATGCTGCATTTTCTCCCGTGCTCTCTCTCTCTCTCTCTCTCTTTCTCTCTCTCTCTCTCTCTCTGTGTGATCTATCTATCTATCTATCTATCTAAAAAGAGAGAGAGAGCGAGAGCTTTCTGCTATTTCCATTCAGTGGCTGCTGAGTCTCAGAGATGGAGCTACATAATATTCTAAGGCAGAGGTACTTGAGCATTTCAGCCTGGGACCCCCTTTCAAACTTAAAAATCTGTCCAGGACCCTTGTCAAACATACTGGAATGTGACATTTCTGTGATGCTAGAGCTCCTCCGTGACTACTCAGAAGAAAGTCCCATTGTGTTCAATGAGACTTACTCCCAGGAAAGCCCAGTGCCAGATTCCAAGATGACGGAACCCATCCCACCCTGACCCCATGACCCTGCAAGGGGGTCCTGACCTCCACTTTGAATACCACTGTTCAAAGGCTACAATCCTAATCACACTCCATTTAGCATAGTGGAACTTATTTCTGAAGAGACATACTGTATTTACTTGAATCCAATGCTCACCTTTTTCAGCCAAATTCAGTCTCCAAAATCAGGGTGCGAATTAGATTTGATGGTTAATTAGATTAGAGTAAATACAGTATTTTGATTATAAGTAAAGAGTGTGCATTATATTCAATGGCACATTATATTCAAGTAAATAAGGTATATAGGTTTGCACTTTAAGTTCTGTTTCGAGAAGAGACTAGCCCAACAATCCAGAGTAATTACGGGAGCACGTAAGAGACATTTACTTCGACGTAGTTACGGCACCATCTAGTGAAAACCTATGGGAAATTCATATTGCAGTCCAGAGTAAATTGTTCTTATATCGGAGCAAGGACTTCCCCTGTTACTCTGGGTTGTGCATTAAGTTGACTTCTCTAGCATGCATGGTTGATATTACTGAGAAGGTGATGGTAGTGGATTTCCAAGATTTAATTCATAACAAGAATTTTCTTACAGGAAAAGTGTGAGGGGTTTGGTCCTGTCTTAAATATTAATGTATCTGGAAAGCTGAAACATTTGGAAGCACTGCTGCTTTTTCACAGTGCTCCAGGCTAGGCTGTGACTAAATCATACTGCCTAGAAATGGCATAGATATCCATTTAAAATAGCCAGGCTATCTAGTCCTCCAGAAGAAATCTCAGACTGATGAGCACTCTCTTACTGCAGACAGGATATTTTTTGGGGGGGAGAAGGCAATGGGCGACATTGTCTAGAACAGTTTCTTCTAAGACCAATACAGTAGAATGTGATATGTCTTTTTTTGTGGTCGTTTTGCGTTTGCAAGTGGAAAAAGACTGGGTTCCACTTTTCAACGGGTTTCACATTTGGACGGTACTCTGGTCCCTAAACCCTCCAATAAATACTCGGGTCTTGAACCGCTGACTTGCCGGCCTTCAGATTGACAAGAACAGCATCTTAACCACTGAAATCCACAAATCCTGGCACGAGACATATGTGAGTTGCACTGGCCTAAATTGGTTAGGATTGTGCTCAAACATCCCATTCCCATGGTGGTGTGGGGAGGCCACTGCTTGTCTGTGCACTGGCCTAACCCCCCCCCCCAACGTGGCACAGATGTGCCTTACGATACTTTTTTGATATTTCCAGGCCAACATGGGACTTGTGCCAGGATTTGTGCCAGCCTAAATGTGGGTTAGGATTACAGAAGGAGGTGCTTGCATTGCATACATGCATCCACACAGAACTTGGCTGGCATTCCAATCAAAAGTTTCATATATACTAGGAACCTAATTTGAATGTATTGCTATTGAAAATGATTGTTTCACAGCCTTGTTTTGCATTCACGCTGACAAACTTTATTTACTCTGGCATCCCCAGAAAATGAAAAATATTGTTTTTTATGCTACATAGTTTATATCTTCCCTTTATACAGCTGTGATATTCACATTAATTCCACTGGATGGCACCGAAGGAGACCAGATCTCATGTAAATAGCTCTACAAGCATAACATAATTTTGAAAGCAAATTCCGGGATTTATACTTGATTTGCGTCACTGCTCCAATATCAGGCAAACATGGCCTGATTTGTAATTCTGTTAGATTTGTAATCACAAACATCACAGAAGCAGCATTATGGAGCATTATGTGAATGTGTGCCTACAGTATATCAACATATGTGTAATGCCGAATTTTGGGATTTAGGTTTGGCAGTGGGCCTAGATTCATGTTTAAAGATTAGCAGTGCATTGCTTAATGTTGTTTAGTAATTCCAGACTGTACTGAAAGACCCAAAGTCTTTCGGAAGCCTCACTATTCATGTATCAGATCCAGGCAATACATTATAGCTGTCACTGGAATGCTGCTGAAAACAGCACCCTTGTGATAATCTCTCTCTCTCTCTCTCTCATAACATTTAGGACAAGTTACAGAAATAGAGGACAAACAGGATTTTTTCCCCGCAGTGTCTTCACTATGCTACAGTCTTTTCCCTACCCCTTGAATTCTAGCACTGTCAAAACAGTAGAATTTGCCATAATCACTCTATTTACTGGAACATCAGAGATGCCAAACAATGCAATCCTAAGCATGTGTTCAATAGAACTTACTCCCAAGAAAGTGTGTTTAGGATTTCAGCCTTAATTCCCACTCAAAACACCAGCAAGCCATACACTACAATCCAGAGTAACTACGGGAGCACATAAGAGACATTACGTGCATCCGTAGTTATGGCACCACCTAGTGAAAACCTATGGGAAATTCATATTGCAATCCAGAGTAAATTGCTCTTATACTGGAGCAAGGGCTCCCCGTAGTTACTCTGGATTGCGCCCCTAATTACTTCACTATTTTTATTTTCATTTTTATGATAAATTTTTGTGCTTATTGTAGAAACCACAATTTGCCTTTCCACTGTCATGATGGGTTGCCCTCAATGTGCCTTACAAATAAAGGGGAAAAAACCAATTAAACAATAAAACAATAATAAATCGTAGGGCTGCAATCCTAAATCCCAGTGTGGTTTTCCTTGCTCCTGCCCCCCAGTTTAGGCTGCCGTTGACAAGCATAAGCTCAGCTTTGTCAGCTGCTGCACCAACATATAAGCAGATAAAATGGGATGCACCAAGAACCACTCAGCACAATGTTGGTATTGTGGCAACATTATGCAAGCATCACAGGAATATAGAACGTATAGAATCCTAACATATAACATATCCTAATATATAGAATCAAGGATGTTAGCAAACCTTAAAATGGTTCAGTTTATACTGACAAACAGAGAATTGTAACTTTGATGCTGTTGCTTTGTAAATTCCTTTGGGGCAAATGCAAATGCACCCATATTTATGAACTAAGCCTTTCATCTGCATATTTAAAGAGCAATGGTTTGATATTTGGAAGTATTTTTTCTAACATGATGGAATACTAACGTGGAGGAGAATGCCTTCCACCATCTATCATTACATTGTGTGTCAAGATCATGTCAGTGACTGTCGGGAATAATATCCTCTTGTATTTGCTTCCTTCCTCTCATGATCTCTGTTTCTTTTCTTCTAACTGTGAAATGGCCTATGGCTAAATTGTCAATAAATTCACCATTGCAGATTGCCTCTGCAGCAGAAACAGCATGCGGCTGGAAGGATAGAAGGCGATGAGAACTATGTGCTTTGATGCTGTTGTTTCACTGCCCTGGGAAAGGTCTCTGTGGGCCAATCATGCTTGAATCTTCCAGACATGCTTCACATCTTATTCTTCCTGTGTTACCCATTTAGTTCTCTTGACCATAATAATAGGAGTGGTGCTGCAGCAATCCCAGGGTGGCTCCACATCTGCTCTTAGGTAGGTTGATGTCTTGGCCCAGTAATACAGGGAGGAGGATGGCATCTCTTGTATAAGGCTCCCATCGATCTTTAGGACCCAGAATGAAGCGACAGAGGCAACATTGCAGAGATCAAATAAACTCATTACAGGTGAGTTTATTTGAAACTGGTGGAAAGATTTGTGTCCATGGCTCAGGCATTCATTACGCCAGTAAAGGGGGAATCAAATAGATAACCAAGCAAAAAAGACAAATATAATAGCAATCCTATTTCTGTCTACTCAGAAGAAAGCTCCATTGAGTTCAGTGGAGCTTATTCCTAGGAATTTTCTCTTAGAATTACACAAAATTGCACTTTCTGGAAGTAAGACCCATTGAACACAATGGGGCTTAGTTCTGAGTAGGCATGGTTATGGTGGTGCTATTAAGCTACAATCCTAAGTACACTTTCCTGGGAGTCAGACTCACTGAACACGATGGGGCTTAGTTCTGAGTAGACATGGTTGGGATTGTTCTCTTAAGTCGCTTGCTTGCTTGCTGTTTCAAACTGAGGACTTTAAATTGGAATTTCAAAGGTTGAGCCTAGTACTATCATTTAGCTTAGTGACAGGCAAACATTTTGACTGGAGTGCCACATCATCTCTCTGACACGATGTTAAGAACTGGCAAAAATAGACATGTCAAATTTGAATACATTTATATAAATGATGAATAAATTAGAGATGGAACTTATTTAATTGGCAGTGCAATCCTAACCCTGGTGATTCCTGGTGATTCATCAGGCATGTTTGTGCCACTCCTGTGGAGACATAGCAAGTGCACAGATTTACACTGGTGTCTCCACACCACTGGGCTGAAGACTCATTGGGTTCCAGGCAAGCTGAATTGCAGGTCCTAAAGGGTCACAAATGGCCCCGTGGCTGGGGTTTTCCCAAACGGGACTCCCTCAGCCCAACTGAAGTGGTTACCTGAGATAATTGGTGTGTGCCCATTGCCTATTTTCCTTCTCCTTGCATAGCCTGCTCCTTCTTCCATATCCTGAATTTGAAAAGGATAAGGGGACAAAGAAAGATAAAAGAGCTAATGTTCCTCTTGTGTACTTGAAGGACCATCACTTATATATTACAGTCAGTCAGCAGCACTACCCTCAGATAACCACAGCCCTTAGAGTGGGTCATGACTAGCTGGGCAACCTGCCGGGAACACTTTTACCTTACTTCAGTGCTGGAAAGTTAGGATCAGGGTTTTTTTGAGGGGGTACTCACTGGTACTCACAGGCACTTCAGTGGAGAGTTCTGGCACTTCTGTGGTCCCCAAGTAGACATGCCTATGATTACAAATAAACATATTCATAGCAAGTACCTCCACCTTTATAACATCTTCATAATGAGTACCCCCACATTAATGTCTAGAAAAAAGCACTGGTTAGGACGGTGCCCTAAATATTATAAAGATACAATACCATTAGTATCCAATGATCTTTATTCTACAGGAACCCAGAACGTGGTGTGGAGCAGTGGTGGGATTCAAATAAATTAACAACAGGTTCAATGTCCTAATAACCTAAATTAATAACAACAGGTTCTATGTCCCATTAGTAACCGGATCTCAGAACCAGGCGCTCATTAGCAAAGGGTTCTGTAGAACCTGTGAGAACTCCCTGAAGCCAACCACTGGCGTGGAGCATGTGTAACAGGATTACTTGACTCTGTTCTCCCTTTGCTCTTCATACTACAGGTATTTTATTTTGCTGTTTTAATTTTGCAGTTGTGGTTCTTAGACTGCAATCCTAAAGACACTTTATTGGGAGTAAGACCCATTAAACTCAATGGGGCTTACTTTTGAGTAGACATGGTTAGGATTTTGCTCATAGTGTTGCTTTGCTGTTTCAATTGCTCTTATATATTTGGCCAGAAGAATTTACCAAGGGGTGTTTGTGTATGATAAAAAGTTCCAATTCACTAAAACAATCAAAAGGAAAACATCTTCTAAAGAAGATACAATTGTAAACAGAGGAAGCATAAGGAAGTGTGAGGACAACAGCAAGGTTTACATCCTCTTTATTATTTTTTCGAAGAAACACAAGTAGTCCTTCTGGCAGCTCCTTGCCAACCCTTCATTTCTGTTTGATGGACAGATGAAATAGAGATTTTATTAGAATGAAGTGAACCGTCAATAATTAGCTCATGGCAAGTCGGTGTTGGGCTGTGCAACATAATATGCTTAGGCATCGCAGATTAAGGTTTGACACCTGTGAAATTATGAAAATAATGAAAATTAATAGCTTCCTGGTGTTGGGATGGTAGTTCCTCATGTTCTGTAAATTGTCTACCCTCCTGCATGTCAGAAACAGAAGGGTGTTTTTAAATTTTTTTTAAAGAGAAACACAATTAAATAGCAAAGAAACATTTTGCATCTATTTTCTTCAGTCTATCTTGATGTTATCTTCAGCTAGTTATTTTCCACTGAGTGTTCCAGGAAAATTTATGCATGCCCAAGAGACGGCCATCACAAAAAGGATTTTAAAAGGGACGCATAATGTTGTGTTATCTCTAAATACTTACAATGAATGTAATTTAGAATCCTGTCTAAAGAGACTGGACTATAAACTATAAAGAGTACAGATCGTCACTATCATCGTTATGATTATTAAAAAGCATTCTGTACAGAGATCCTGTTCAGTTTGGTGTGTTTAAATTGAGCCAGAGGCAGACACGCTGCAAGCAAAGACATCTTCAAAGCTATCATCTGTCTCCAGTCACAGGGTCTTGTTACACATACATTTAATTGCACAGTTGGCCCCAATCAGAGCTTTGGGTTAATTATAAATAAGAAGGGGGGATGACCCTGCAGCAGGGGATAGAATAGCTTTTGTAATTTGTCCTGCTGCAGCCTGGATCTTAATTGCATACTTGTGCAATTTTAAATGAATGAAAATCCATTGGCTTTCAGTATGGTTTTTATTTTCCATTTAAAAATGATGTGCAGAGGGAATGTGATTGACATCACAACTAAAGACATGTACCCCATCCTGTGGTTTCATTCAATTTCCTTTCTTCACCTTTGATAGTGTATCAGTGTATCCTTTCTTTTCAGACCTGAAAGTGATTGCTCATGAATTGGTTACATCTTGTTTGGAGTACTGCCATGTCTTTAAATGGGGCTGCCCTTGAAGACTGGAAACTTCAGCTTGTACTGCTTGATTACTCACCTGTCTTTTCCACCTGCTCTGGTTACTAGTGCATTACAAATGCAATTCCAAGTGTAAATCTTTAAGGACTCAAGTGTCTCAGTACTTCTCTGAAGGTCCATAGGTTGCAGAGAAGCTCATTGGAGTCCAGATCTGGCCCCCCAAGTTGGGTTTGGGGACCCTTGCTACGGATAATGGACAGAATCTGGGGAAAGTCTTTAAATGCCTGTATGCAAATGCTCCAGCCAAACAGAGAAAAACAAGAACTTATGTGTTAATATTTTTTTTAAAAGGGAAACAGAAAATTTAAAAGCAATTAATTTTTTTTAAAGAAAACAATTAATTTAGCAGATAGCATTATTCTTTGCATTGTATCTCCAAAGCAAGCTAGTTCTGTGTAACAATGAATGAAAAATGCTAAGGGCAAACTTTGAGTGAGATGGATGGGAGAAAATGAAATAAGATTTAATATAGATAGATGTAAGGTAATACACCTGGGAAGAAATAATCAACATTACCAATACAAGAATTGGAAAATGGTGTTTAGAAAATAGTAATACAGGACAAGCCTGGAAGCTACATAGATAATTAATTACTGCAGATGTGAACCCAAAATGCAACATAAATTGAATAACATTCAAAGGCTTACAGTGAATGTTTGGAGGCTTTTTGGGGGTGGGGGATTGTATCATTAAAAACATGCAAAAGACAAATGTTAATGTAAAACAGCCCAATCCTATTTACCAGTATAAGGGCCAACTTAGAAAAAAAAAATCAGCACAAAATTTTCTATGACTTAGCATTAATTAATGTAACAATTACTAATATTGTTTCACTCAACAATATTCATTTAACAATATCTAGGGACAGATCCAGGGTTTGGGGGAAGTCCTCTGCTGCGTGAGCAGATTTTACCATTCTGCCTCTGCTCCATGTATGTTCTCAGTATATCCAGGAACCAGGACTGCCCAGTATATTCTAGCAGTCATGTCTGCCTGGACACCCTGTTGCACAGCTTTCTAGGGTGCCAGGCAACAAACGTGATTGCCCAGATCTATTTATGGTGTGGAGACAGAATGATAAGCTCCAGTCCAAATGGGAACCACTTTTTGGATAGAGGGTGATCATGAGTTTGGCAACCGCCGCCTTCCAGCATTATGCTCTGTACAGATGGTAGCTTTTGCAAGATTGTTTATTAGGGTATTTTTTCCTTGCTCTGCTCTCACTGGGGATGGGCAGTGCCACTGGGATGAGAAAGACCCACACGATCGTTCCATCCATCTGACTGTGGTGTTTCCATAAATACATTTGGAATAGCACATTCTTTGGTGCAAATGTGCAAATGTGGCCCAAAGTCTTCTGTGACAATCCTAGTTGCCATCACCCTCTTTGCAAATTTCCACCCTACAAGGCTTTTGGATGCTTGAGCATAACCCTGTGGCATTGCTCCAATTTTTTCTTTTTATTTTCTGCACAAAGCATTCCATGCTCATACAAGCCACTGTTTCTATACATCCCCTTTTTCCCCCATTTTCTACCGTCTCTGAAGTGCTTCATGCACTGTCCCACAAATGCACATAGTATACCCACCACTTCTATTCCAACTTGGCTATTTGAAAGAGCCAAGTTCTTCACTCTTATCCCATCATTTTCCTCTGCCATAATTCACCTGTTGCACTTTCTCAAGAAGTAGATGGCCAACCAAGGGAGGCGGTAACGGTGGTGGTGGTAGAGAATGAAGAATCACTGTAGCAGATGGTAGAAAATGGAATGAAAGAGTTGGAGCAGTAGTGTCCCTAGGATTTATGTCATCTGGTATGGGAGGCCAGCATGTCACCCTCCCCAGATGGAATCCCACCCATGCAATGGGTATAACAAAACCTGGTGGGGGCCATGGCAATGCACCAGTGATCACCCTACTAGTTTTTTGGCTATAACGTTTGATAGATATATTTCAACATGGTTTGTTTCTTTGAATTTGACATGAATTTATGCATCAAATGGTATATAACATGATTGTACAGGCATCCCCCAGTTATTGAACGGATTAGGGATTGGAACAAGGGCCAAATGTGAAACCCAATGAAAAGTGGAAGCCAGTCTTTTTTAGCTTGCAAAAGCAAAATAGCCACCAAAAAACCACATCACTTGCAAAAGCCTAAATAACACATATTTATTAACACATAGATAAAATATATAACAAATTATACTAAAATAAACAAAAGCATATGTGGGCAATGACTATCTGCTGTATGATTGTGATATCTGCTAATGATGATTGAATATTTGCTAATGATGGTGATTTACAGAAGTAAGTCATAAGAAAATAATTGAATTAAATATCTTTTAGCCTTGGTAATTCACTGAATAATATATTTTGAGAGTGATGAAAGAGTGAAACAACAGAAAACAGGGTGACTGAAAGCAAGGCACACCTATATCATTCCTAAAAATTGTGAGTTTACAAATTTGTCGAAGTGTCACCCCACTGTGCATATCACCCAGTGCAGCCCACACTACCTCTAGCAATAGCACTGGTTAGTGTGGGAGGGCATGGGCCACATTTTGCCATACTCTGAAGTTGCAGCTTAACATTTGGTCTCAACTACAGCTTACAAGAAGGTTGATCTGGTCTGTAAGGAATAAGACAAGACATCTTAAGAGAAGCATGGAATAAAAAAGAATCAGCTAAGAAAATGAGTGTGAAAGACGACTCAACAGAGGTTTATTAATCACACGCAGCAGAGGAGCTCATTCTGAGCAGAGGCACAGAAAAGCCATCTGTCCTGACATATTTGCACATAAATACTAATAATTTTGCTTCAGAGGGAAACTTTCAGAATTATTTTGCGTCACATTTAAAATACTGTCTAAGCATGCCTTGTTTTCAACTTGTTTTAGGCTTTGTCAAATGGATCACGTGGGATCCTGCTCTGTAGTAAAAAACGTTTTTGCAACAAACTGCTTCTCACACTGGTAAGAAATGTTCATCAGGAGGATTGGATAAAAACACTGCCTGGCAATTTGCTGAGTATTTAAAAACCATCTCTTGGTTGTTCTCTGCAAAATCGGTAACGCTGGGTCTCTGACCTTAAATTTACCCCATGAAAGTGTGTATGAAAGTTGTATCTTTGGGTAACAAATGCACCTCTTGCATGTTGGGATTGATGACAGTGACATATATTCCTTCCAATGTGTGACCCCTGTGGATCTTTAAGGGGCCAGATGGTGTCTTGATGGAAAAGCATCTTCTCTTGATGAGTAGCACAGCCACACTTGTGGAACTTGAGCTTTGGGAAAAAACAGAATAAATGTTTTAAATAAAATAAACTAGCTTTCCATTAGTGCTGGTTATTGTTACCTAGTTGTAAAACATGGGGGAAAGTGCTGGCACATTGATGGGGCATATTCTGCCTGCCGGAGCGAGTAAACCAACATGGGAGACAGGAGGGGTGGGAAAAGATGGAACAGAGACAGGGAAAGGGAAAAAAGAAGACCCGGGAAATTATAAGCCAGTCAGTTTGACTTCAATCCCAGGGAAGATATTAGAACAAATAATAAAACACACAATTTGTGCACATCTAGACAAGTACTCGGTGATCAAAACAACCCAGCATGGATTTACCAAAAATAAATCTTGCCAGACAAATCTGATCTCCTTTTTCGATCGGGTTACAATTACTGGACAGTGGCAATGCTGTGGATGTCATTTATCTTGACTTCAGCAAAGCATTTGACAAAGTCCCACATGACATTTTAATTGGGAAGTTGGAAAAATATGGGCTAGACGGGGCAATTGTTAGGTGGATCTGCAACTGGCTCAACGACCGCACTCAAAGGGTTTTAGTAAATAGTTCTGTGTCAACCTGGAGGTCGGTTTCAAGTGGGGTACCCCAAGGCTCTGTCTTGGGACCGGTTCTCTTTAACATTTTCATTAATGACTTGGAGGAAGGGATACAGGGAAGCCTGATCAAATCTGCGGATGATACCAAGCTGGGAGGAGTAGCAAACACAACAGAAGACAGGAGGATCTGGATAGACTAGAATCCTGGGCTGTAACAAATAGAATGAATTTCAGTAGGGAGAAGTGCAAGGTTCTGCACTTAGGCAATAAAAACCAAAAATACAGGTATAAAATGGGGGATACTTGGCTTGGCAGCACAGCATGTGAGCGGCATCTTGGAGTCGCCGTGGATCACAAGCTGAACATGAGCCAGCAGTGTGATGTGTCTGCAAAGAAGGCAAATGCCATTTTAGGCTGCATTAAGAGGACTGTAGCTTCCGAGTCGTGAGAAGTTCTAGTTCCTCTTTATTCAGCATTGGTCAGACCTCACCTTGAGGACTGTGTTCAGTTCTGGGCCCCTCACTTGAAGAAAGATGCAGCCAAGCTGGAGCAAGTCCAGAGGAGAGCGACAAGAATGATCAGTGGGATGGAAGGGAAGCCCTATGAGGAAAGGTTGAGGGAACTTGGGATGTTCAGCCTGGAGAAGAGGAGGCTGAGAGGAGACATGATTGCCCTCTTCAGATACCTGAAGGGCTGTCATAGGGAGGAAGGGGCTCATTTGTTCATAGCTGCTTCTGAAAGCAGGACTAGAACCAATGGGTACAAACTGCAAGAGAGGAGATTCCGGTTGGATATCCGGAAAAAATTCCTGACGGTGAGGGTGGTTCGGCAGTGGAACAGATTGCCAAGGGTGGTGGTGGACTCTCCCTCACTGGGGATCTTCAAGTAGAGGCTCGATGAGCACCTGTCGGGGATGCTCTAGGGGGATTTCCTGCTGCAGGCAGGGGGTTGGACTAGATGACCTACTAGGTCCCTTCCAACTCTATGATTCTAAGGAGGCTGTGGAAAGGTAGAGATATGGCAGCACTTGTGTGCACTGGATCCTCACCAGCAGTAGCTTTCTTGTTTATAGCTGCAATCCTATCTAGATAGGCTGGCCTAAGCCCCATCACAAGTCCCATGCTTGCCTGGAGGTGTCAAAAATGTGCTGTAAAAGCACTTCTGCGCCATTCCTGGAGGAGGGTTAGGCCAGTGCACAGACATGCGCTTTTCTCCCTATATCACTATGGGAATTGGAAGACCAATGAGTTGTGCCTGCCTAGGGCTGTCATATGGAGGAAGGGGCTCATTTGTTCTTAGCTGCCTCTGAAAGCAGCAGCTTTCCAATGGTACAATAGAATCAATGGGTACAAACTGCAAGAAAGGAGATTCCGGCTGGAGATCAGGAAAACGTTCCTGATGGTGAGGGCGGTATGGCAGTGGAACAGATTGCCAAGGGAGGTAGTGGACTCTCCCTCACTGGGGATTTTCAAGCAGAGGCTCGATGAGCACCTGTTGGAG
Source organism: Cryptoblepharus egeriae (assembly GCA_030015325.1). NCBI lineage: Eukaryota > Metazoa > Chordata > Lepidosauria > Squamata > Scincidae > Cryptoblepharus > Cryptoblepharus egeriae. Next base: position 51,638,846 of record JAREYC010000007.1, on the reverse strand, counting down.
GTGCTCTAGAGAACTTCCTGCTACAGGCAGATGGTTGGACTAGATGACCTTCTGGGTCCCTTCCAACTCTAGGATTCTATGATAGTTTGGGATTGCACCCTCCTTTCTCACCTTGGATCTGTGCTAGTGAATAGCTGGTGCAGGTCCACAGAGACCCATTGCAGGGCAGAAGGCTTACAAAAAGGAAAGGGGATTTAAATTCCTTTTCCCTCCTGAAGTTCTCCAATCTGTCTTCACAATGACTGCAATGGTGGTGCAGGGTACGGGGTGAGTTTGGGCCAACAGTATTCTCTGGTGTGCAAGCAAATTATTATCTCCAAAGCTTAAAGTCAGTGGTAGTTGGGCAGTTTTCATCTTGAAGAAATGTGTTGCTGGAAAAAAAACAGGAATTAGAACAGAATTGGTGCCAGTCATGCAGTCTTTATGGTCTGTGCTGGTCTACAACTGTTCATAAGATGTGGGGTGTGCAGGGGTGCTCAGAAAAATCTAAAAGAAAGAACATCTGTTGATGGCTGCTGCTGGATCCAGAAGCCAGTGTCCTTGGCAGACAGGATATCAAAGGACATGCAATCACTGAGTGGAGACTATAAAAGCTGTATTCTTCAGAAAGTCCCCATAGAGGCATCTTCTGTTTAAAATCTTTGATTCTACAGACAACACTAATTGAACAAACATGCCTGAAATCCTAGGCTGTTATGTTTTCATTACTATTATTAATATTAAAGCGACACAATGGGAACTATTTTTCTGTGAGTTAAAGAGTGGCCAGTTGATTATAAGCAAGTAAATAGTGTAAGTTAAATATATTCCATTTTGTCTTATAAAATACTCCCTGGCTGGTTAATTTATGGTTGTCAACCACAGGCCTCAAGTTTAATAAAGACAGAAGAAAGAAGGATTCTATCTCAGCGCTGCTCATTTTCTGGGTTAGCCCCAAAAAAGGGGAAAATAATTCCAAGAAAACGAAATGTTCCAACTGATGACAATCAACAGATTGTATGCACAGTCCTTGTCATACAGTATGATCTTCTCCCAGGGACTTCCAAAGGGACTTCCTGTGATACATTTGTGGCTTTATAAATGATAGGCACCATAAATTTTCAATGGATGTCAAATATAGTTGTCTCCTTTACAGTCAGATAAGGTCATTTTGTGTTTGGCAACAAAATTGTTTTGACAACACAATTGTTTGACAACACTATTAATTGTTACACTTAGCAATCTAGACAGCTTAGATTAAAATCTCCTTTTCTAAGACAGAGTAAAAGAAAAAAAATTATATATTTGAAGTGACCCAGAGCTTGCGCTTACTTTACCTTATCTAGTAAACCCTACTACAGCAGTGCCTCACATAATAAGTTTAACTCGTTTCGGAAGCATGCTTGTTATGTGAAATGCTCTTTATGTGAAGCAGATTTTTCCATAGGAAATAATGGAAACTCAGACAATTGGTTCCACAACAAAAAAAATATTCATATAAAAAATACTAACTGTATGTAAAAATGATGACAAAACACTGTAATCAAATTCAAAACATGCATTCAGTGTGCATGATCCTATGAAGTCTACTTAGGCTGCAATCCTAAAGACACTCTTCTGGGAGTAAGCCCCATTTAACACAATGGCTTACTTCTGGGTAGACATGGTTAGTAGACTGCAATCAAAAACACGTTCAAAGTGTCTCCCCACTTTCTCCTTCTCTTCATCCTGAGTCCCTCTCCCCTGCTCCCTTCTGGCTAGCCCTGAGCTGCTTCCCTCTTCTCCACTGCTGTTCTCTCCCTCTGTCCAGCAGACACCTGACCACAGGAGGAACAATGCAGAAGCGTTTCTTTCGCTATGGGCAGGCATGCTAGGCAGCCCTGATTCTTTTTAAAAGGGCTGCCGGCCAGCGTGTCTGCCTCAACTGCCAACGAGTGTGCTTGCTAAGTGAAGCAACACTTGTTATGTGAGGCAGAATCCTAGAGAAATTTTTGCTTGTTAAGTGGATCACTTGTTAAGCAAGGTACCACTGTACTTCTAGCGTTTTCAAGACATACGGTCTGGATAAACAGGGCACAGATATGTTCCCCTCCAGGGAGAACATTGGGAGCTTGCTTACTTCTGCTCATTGGAGAGGGTCAAGAGCTCTTACACCTCAAAACGTAATATGACAACATGTACCTGTTCACCCTTGTTATACTTGGATTTTTTATACATGAATTTGACTCAACATTTGTGGCAACTGCAATTAATTATAAAAACTGCTTTTCTACTATTGTAGAGAGGCATGCATGCAAGCAATCATTCCGTTCTTCAGTCCCAGAATCAAACCTCAGCAGATATTAAGGCACTACCTTATTCCATGTAATGGAAGAGCAAGAAACCTGGAAGTGGGTCTGTAAATATATTTTCCATTCTTTTGTTATACTCAATTTTTTTTAATCCACAGGAGGTTCTAGAATGGGATGCTAGTGGATAACAAGGGACATCTGTAGTAGCAGAGCTATTTAGTTGTTCCAACTGAAGGTTGGGGTTAAATAGTTTGTGCAGAAGTGTGAGTCAAGCACAAAGCTCTTCAGCTTCTTCACGGCAGTTCGGAACAGGCTATGGCTATTCATGTGAGATTGCAGCAACCTGAGGACATTTCTTAGAAATGAAGTCAGATTAGATGCATTTGTGGTTCATCTTTTTATGACCAGTTGAAGCACCACGTGAAACCTCCTGCTATTACTGTAATTTTGCAGCATCCAAGAGGAGGAAGTGATGTTCACACCTTCATAATGTGTGTGTCGGTATTAAAATTGTGGAGTCTGGGAAACATTTTTGAATTTTAGCTTACTGATATCATCTCTAACAATTCAAACAGGATTTTGCCCAGAGGAAAGCATTAAGGAAGAGGGAAAGCTGCTCTCTTCTAGGTGCAGATAATGAGCGCTGTTATTTTTGAGAAGGAAGAGATTATATTTCCTATAGATAGTCAGTATGTATCGCTTTCCCTATCACTTTACCTTCTTGGTCCTGGATTTTGGAATTCATACAAGTTGATAGTGCTCTATTACTTCCCCTTAAAAATCGACTCAAACAAGAGAGCTGTGTTTATGAGATGTCTTCTTTTCCTGAGGGTTATCTCTAAGCATGCTTGTTATCGTGCTTTCCAGTTTATATTTCAAGGAAGTACTTGGTTTTAAAATGCTATAAACATTAGTGCCGTGCAGGATATTTCAAACACAAATCAATTCAAACATTTCCCACATCTTTTATTATCAGCTGCAAAAAGAGGCTTAAAAAAAGGAGAGGTTAGATATGAATACTGAACGCAAAAGAAACCAAAGTGATATAAATTTAGCAAGCTTTATCTTTAACTTATCTTGAAGTTAAAAATCAACTGAATGATAGAAATGTGCCCAGTGTCAGGAATATAGCCAATGATGATCAAGTTTTATGTTTGCTTTTAGGAAGCGAAGAAATAGCACTGGAAACTAGCATTTCTCTGAAGCCCTTACCAAATAGCTTATGGCTGCAATCCTAAAGACACTTTCCTGGAGTAAGACCCATTGGACACAATGAGGCTTATGTCTGAGTAGACATGGTTAGGATTGTGCTCCAATTCTGAAACAGGTTGATATATAAGCTATATGAATCTATAGCAGTGGTTCTTAAACTTTTAGGCGTATTTACTCCCCAGGTAAGTCTTTGCCAGGGAGGGGGGAGAGCAGTAATGCAATCCTGAGGATCATGCTGGTAAGGAGTAGGAGAACTGTTTTCACATATTTTAACTTATGGAGTGCTATAGTAGGCTTCAGGAGGTGCGGGGAGCGCTGTGTACAGTACCTCAGTTTTTGGAATATTTGGCTCCAAACCTCTTAAAACTTCCATAAGTAAAAGTAAATGAAAGCACCCCCTTTTCTACCTTTAGCAGTATGATTCTCATTCCTTAAAGGTACTGGGAGATGTTTCCACAAACTTGTGGGTTACAACCACCCAGTCTGAGTACTACGGATCTATAGGATTGTATAAAAACCAAGGGCTCTATGGCAGGACTTGTTAGCTAATGAAAAATTCTTTTGTTTGGGTTTCAAGGGCCACATTCATCAAGTTCAGATCATAACCAAACATTTTGCCCTAAACTGTGTAGTACACTGTCAAGGAATAAAAAAATCAAACTGACTTCTGAAAATCCTGAAACCCACTAAAACAAAAAAATTTCTATACTGTAAAGCAGTGATTTTCAATCTCCTTCGTCTCACGGCACAGTGACAGAGCACTAAAATTGTCAAGGCCATCAATTTTTTTCCCACTGACAATACACACTGCTGGTATGGAGCCCAAAGCTTCCAATTGTCCGGCTTAAAAATGATCCTCCCTGAAGTCTGGCACCACACCTGGAGACAACACATCAGCACATCAGTGCGCCACGGCAATGCAATTGAAAATCACTGCTGGAAAGAAACAAACATCCCCACCAAAGTTCAAAAGAACCCTAAACAAAGATAAATTGCAACCTGTCTACAATAGTGTCTACTCCCATCAAAATGCAAGGACAGGAACAAGAGTATTTTATAGCTTTGTTAATAGCTGCTGATCAAATCCCATCCCAAATTATCTTATTAAGTAGCTTCTTTCTTAAATATCTGTTTTTTCAACTTGATATGTGTTGAATCTCAAGATGCTGGTGTTTCTGAGCAACAGAGCCTACGCATGGCAATGGCTGCAGTTGGGATTAAGTACTATTGAACACAATGGGACCTACTTCTTACTTAGGATTAGGATGTTTAGGATTGCACTTTAAGGGTCTTCTCTTTCCTATTCATGTTGTATGGGTGCTTATTATTTTCAATGTCCTCTCTATAGACACACACCTGATATTGCTGTTCTTTTTTTAGAAATTGTGTCTGGTCAAAGCTGATCTTCCACCAGTTTATCAGCACTCTTGTTGGAACTGTGGGTGGCACAAGAGGTTAAGACACTGTGCCTGTTAACTAGCAGGCCACGGTTCGAGACCCGGGTTGGCCCCACAAGACAGGGTGAGCTCCTGTCCTTAGCACAGCTCTGCAATGCAGCTGGATCCAATCATATAGGCTCTGCCTTTCCATTGGACTAATTCAGTGGTGTGGAGAGGGGGGATTTGCTGCTTGGGTAACAGCCTATCCTCCATAACAATCCAACCCAGGCTTTCATGCTTCGCATGCAGCCAAGCATGATACCATAGTCTTTCAAGACTGACGGAGGCCTGCTTTTTTTTGTGGGGAACCAAGACCAGGACCAACACAGATTTGCAATGGAAATTCAAAAATGGCAGCATGTTGTCATATGGCCATTTACATGAGTAGAACTCTTGTTCTGTGGATCAGTCTTTGATGCAAAGCTCTCATGCCCAGTTCTCCCCTCAAACGTATACTGAGCAAGAATAGAGGAGAACTGGGGTATGGGGTATTTATGTGTAATGCACACAGTCCCAACTTATAGATTGGTAGATGACACTATATGTGTAGAAGCCCAAGAAGTAATGGAGAGCTGTACTTTTGATGGTGACACACTTCAAAGCACTGTGTGACTGTATTCCTCAATATATAGTTAGACTGAACTGTTTTATTCACTTTGAACACTGCTTGATCTAATATCAACTGTGGTAACCCCATGTGGTGAAGAACTTCCATTTCTGTAATCAGCAAGGAAACTTTATTCTCTTGACACAGTCAGGTTCTAATGCATCTTAAATTGCACACCCACTGATTTAACATGATATCTGAGAATGGCATCTGAACCTATTCCCTTTTGCACACAAGCAAGTGCTTCATCTTAACTCAGCAGCCCCCCCACTGCTGGAAATGAAATGAAGAAAACACATAGAATGGGAAAGAATCCCCCTTTCAGACATCAGGCCAACACAACCTAAAATTCTATCTTATTCTATTAATTCATTTTGTTCTTTAACTTTTATCTTCTGTAATTATGCAGCAGAACATCTATTCCCCCTCCCCTTTAAGTTTTGAAAAGGTACATGGAGCATGTTCACATAGTCACTTCTGGGCACTTTGGTATAGTTTACAAAAAGTTTAGTGCCTACCAAGCAAAAAAACCCCTACTAAATAAGGCAACTTAGGGCTGTCCCATTGGCCACTGGACACCTTCATATTGGATGTGTTCAGTGCTTTTGTTCTAGAAATGAAGGTCGGGGTACTCACCATGAGGATGTTATAAATGTGGGGGTACGCACTATAAAAATTTTATTTGTAAACATAGGGATATCAGGTAGCCACAGAGGTGCTGTACTCACACAAAGGTGCCGGTATTCAGTACTGGTGAGTACTTTCTCAAAAAGACCCCTGGTTGTGTTTAATCTAGCATAGTTGCACTTCATTCACTTACTCTTGAAAATGTGTTTGCATGATGGCCCCATCCCCCCCCCCCCGTTGTCCACCTATAGTTTCTCCATACTTAACACTATCACAATTGCAGGTGTGGATTGTGGTTGACAGGGACAGCCCATCCAGCTCTGACATCTGACACCATGCCCGTAACCACATATACCAGCCCAAAACCCTGGAATGATGAATGCAGCCTCCTAACTTCCCTTTTCCCATGTGATCTTTTGGGGCAAAACATGCTCCCAGTGTGTCCTGCACAAACCATGCAAGAATGGAACAGGTGAGTGGTAGAAAACCAGAAGATTTTTAGAAATCATTAGAAAACCTGCTAATATCAAGCGAGAGGGAAGCAGATCAGCTGCTGCTTGAGCTGCTGAATTGTCCACCATGAATTGTTGTAAGGGTTGTAAGGGCTTCTGTTCCGTCTCTTTTTTTTACTCGTACAAGTGCATGTTCAGATACATTGGGCCACAACATAAGCAGTGTGGCAAAAGGGAATGCATCAGTATAAGGTTTACTGATGTACTGTCAACGGAGAAAGATCAGGTGTGTACAACAGAGGCAAATAAACATGCATACGCAATTGTATAAAACATCTCAGTGGTTGAACATTACCCTTACTTGTTGCCTTCAGATCTCTCATTTGAGTCACCAGATCAATAATGTCAATAGGGAGCAAGTGTAAACAGTGGGACTCTTCAGATCAGATTTGGTTTTAAGACAGACTTTTTATGTATTCGAATATTTATGATCCAATATCAGAATCAGTAAAGGGATAGCAATTTCATCAGTTTCTGAAACAACTGGAAAAAGGGGGGTCTTCTTTCCACAGAACTTGCCCTTCTTTAGTGCTTTCCTTTTGAAAAGACTTCTCTTCACCCATTTTTTAACACCTTAAAATTAACATTTGAAACAGAAATGGGCTGACTCATTGCCCACGTTCATGTTATTCCCCAATTGTTCTGCCTGAATTCAGACTAGAAAGGCAATTGGGTGTCATTCTCAGATCCTGTTCATCGCTAACATTTCCTTTTTGTAAAAATGTCTTTTTAATATAACATGATTGATTCCTCACAGCTCGGCTTGGATAATAACGAAACAAGGGCTTCTTATTTCGCACCTGAAAGCATAAATTTCCACTGGTGACCCATCCGCCCACTGGCACTTGACTTCAGATCAGGCGGTTAGAGCAGCAGGAGATTAATTAAAGTAAAATCCTCTTTTCATGTAAATGGCCCTAGTGTAATGCCCAGCTGTGCTTTCTAATGACTCAATACTGGTGCTTTCTAAGAAGCAGCTGTACAGTTGTTGAATAGTAGCTTTGGGGTAGAAAAAAATAGTCATGCCTCTGGAAAGGACTGCAGCGGGAAAAACAGTGAACAGCTATGGAGTGACCATATATTATTTACCATATTAAGTGGACATTATGCTATGTAAGGAGAAACGTTAGTGTCAGTGATAGGCAATCACATTCTTTATTACCACATTCTTTATTTATTATTATTATAACCACATTCTTTATTTATTATTATTAAATATATACCATATTTACTTGAATATAACCCCTTTTCCAGGATAATTTAGTCTCCAAAATCAGGGTACACATTAGATTCGATGGCATACTAGATTTGAGTAAATGCAGTATTTTGATTATAAGTATAGGTTGATTTTAAGTATTATAATAAAATACATATAGATATTGTATATATAGATTATATAGAGATTATATATAGAGAATATATACAGATTATAACTATTTTGATTTGACTTATAGTATGACCTTTAAGTATGACCTAAGTATAAGTTTAATATATTGGAATAAAAATGTAACTCAGAGCACAATCCTAACCATGTCTACTCAAAAGGGTCTTACTCCCAGTAAAGTGTCTTTAGGATTGCAGCCATAATCCCATTGCTGTATAAAGTAGCAGAATTAGGTAAAATCATAACATGAACCTTTTGGCACATTATTATCAAATAACAATGCAATCCTAAGCATGTCTACTAAGAATTAAGCCCGAATGTTTTCAGTAGTACTTACTCCCAGAAAAATGTGGTTAGGATTTCAGCCTCTATCATTGTTGTATTGCCGTAAAATTGAATTTTGTACCTGCTCTCCAGCTGTGCATTACAATCATCAGTAAACATTTCTTTTAAATCTCAAGTCTTTTAAAATAGGGGTGCGCATTAGATTTGATGGTGCATTAGATTCAAGTAAATACGGGTAATTGATTTTAGCCCATTGTGAGCAACCTTGGGTCCTTATAAGTAAGGCAGGGTATAAATAAGATAAATACATAAAAATTTGAACAGCCTGCAGCTGTTGCATGCAAATATACAATGTAACAACATTCATCAGTTTTTTAAAAATCCTTTTTCCCCCCAGCATCTCAGCTGCCCTTTTGCTTTCCCTCTCCTCTGTGGCTCTACTATTGCCCGCTATCCTATTCTCAATCTGGCCTATCTGTCCCAGTTGAACTGTGAATGGAATGTTGACAGTTCTTTTCCAACTTCTCTGCTGCAGAGACACATGGAGTAGAACCCTCAGCCTGGTTGGTTGATACGGAACATGTGGAAACCCGCACAGCTCTATGTAGAATTGTAGACATATTTCCATTCCAGTATTTTCCATCTCCAAGTCCTTAAAAAAGCAGATCATGGGGACACACCCCGAAGTCTAAAGCAAATGGACATGTTTCTTTGGCCTTCATCAGGCAGGGCCAGTTTCAAGTTTCAGCCCAATTTCACTTCCGTCTCTGCATCTGAGGCACCCCTCCCCCTCGTTTTAAGGTGGCAAGTGGATCACTTGCAATTGTACCTTGCTTTTCAACGGATGCCCTGGCATGGAATCCTTAGGCATTGCGAGACTGGTGCAATGTGGTTGCCGCACAGGTGTTCTGTCTGTCCTTTCTTGTGACTGGCCTGGAATTGTCACTCTGGAAGCAATCAGCAGTGATGTAACATGGCACCACCACCTTCTTTCTGGTCCCATGCTTCACACCTGGTGGCATCACACCTGCTTCACACCTGCTACCTCTCATCCTTGAGAGTAGAGGGCCTGCCTCCCAAAATGTTCTCCATCAGGCCAAAAGCTCTTATGATCAGCTCCATCAAGCTTTGCCTCCTTAAAGAAAAGAAGAAGGCAGCAATAGGAAGAGGTAGGATTTAAATGTACAAGGAAGTACCAAACAGAATCTCCATCTCCCCATTTTCCCCTTCTTCTTCAATGAAGGATTAACTCCTAAATCCCTTCAGGTTTTTGGATGTTCCTGTGCTAAGGTTGCCATAATTCTCTTCCACAAAATCAGAACAGGACCATCTGTCCTATTTGCCAATATGTGAATACGATCACCCAAAATCAGGACTGTCCCTGTTTTTTTGGGACATATGGCAACCCTATCCTGCTCCCTACCTGGAATTGCCAGAAGCTGGACATCTTCTGCATAGTCTGTCTCCTGCATAGAATGGGAATCTCTCTTCCTGTCTATCAGTGCACAGCTAATTGCAATGCTCACCCAGGCCCAACAGAACTGGCTGGATGCTTCTTCTGATGAGATGGGAATATGCATCCCCATGACGTGTCATTAGATGTTGGCTGTTACACTGACAAGAGACCTGTCTATTAAGGTACGCATACAAGCAGAATTCAAGCATTTAATCAGAAGTGAGATCGTATATCAATTCACCTACATTCCTAGTGCAATTCGGTTTACAATCAACACAGATATTAATATTTACTAACTCTGTATTAGCTCCAGGTACATAATAAATCATACTTAATAACACACACAAGGAAAAATACCTGCTATTATTTTTTTCAAAATATAATTAGATCAAGAAAGCTGTCAGCTGTTAAATGGACATTTCTCATGGATAAAGTAAATAGGAGGCAAAAAGTTGAAGATCCTCAACTCAGGTCCCCAAACTCTTGAGTTGCAGCTTCTTGGGGAGTGTGGAAATCTGGCAGGGAGCCACAGGGTCCTTGTGAAAACTCATCAGTCAATATCAGTGATTCCCAAATTAGGAGGTTGCAGTCACTAGCCTGGAAAGCACAGGCAAATGCCTCTTGATGGTGTGCTGAAGGGAGAAGGCAGATCAGATAAACAAAGGGATCAGAGACAGCAAATGCAATCAAGATGGGCCAGGCTGAAGTGCAAAATCAGGTAGTTGAGGTTATGAATGGTCAGAGGCCATAGTTCTGGTCATGGGTTCAAGGGAAAGAAATACTGGCCTCCTCTTAGGCTACAATCCAGAGTACCTACGGGACCTTTTACACCGATGTAGTTAAGGTGCCACCTATGGGAAAGCTATGCATAGAGCAATCCAGAGTAAGTGCATCTTATATCTTCCCCTAGTTACTCTGGATTGCCTACCAACTGTACTCAGACTGAGGAGTCAAGATCAGAGCAGTTGTTCTATAGGGCCAGCCAGGACATTTTTGGTCTCTGCCTGGGTCAAAGATTTGCAAGACTGATTTCAGCACTTTGATGGCACTGGACTCGACATGGTGGTGAGTTGAACATCTGATGGATGTTAGTCACCATTTTCTGACTGGGGTTATGATTATGTATGCACGGCTATACAGATGAATCAGGGGAAAGAATGCCCTGATTTGCCTCCTTAAAGGTGGCGTGTATTATGCATGTTTCTCTTTGCAGCTAAAATAGGCTGCCTTTCACATGTGCCTCTTACCTCCTAAATTGGGGCTTATTTTTATCACGTTTGCTCTGTTACTTGAAATTACTTGAAGTCTGGAACTGCTCATAATGGTATTCCACTTCTATTGACAACAGAAAAACACACAATCACATTTCCTTTCCTTCTGTTGCTCTAGAGTTAAGAAATTGGGTCAATTGCCTCCTGTGGAACAGCAGATGAGAGTCAAATCATAATCTGTAGCAAACAAGCACACACAGAAGAGGAATCCTAAAGAGTCAACACTGGCTAAACATGTTTTATGGCCTTCTGTGTCTTTTATTTTTATTGTATTCATGGCACATTTTTACTTTTTCATGATTATAATGGATGTCTTTATTGAATTATTGAGGAAAAATTTTAAATAAAACATCAAAGGGTATTTTTATGTTATCATTTCTTCCAGAGTCATGGGCTGTAGCAACCCTCAGGACTCCATTCCCCGCCAGAATACTAACTTTGCCAGATTCATTATTTCTAAACATATTGTATAGGAAAGGATTCTGTTTTTTTCTTTCTAAGTAAAACAAGTGTCTGTAAATATGAACACTAAACTGTTTTTCAGAGAAAAAAGTCTTGTGTAATATAATTTAAGCTGCAATCCTATTTATGCTTACCTGGGGGAAAGCTTCATTGACTGTAACTTCCGAGTAGATATGCATAATACTGGGATGTTAAGATATTTGATTTTTTTTCTGGAAGCTTTTTGTTGAAAAGTGGGAGTATAATAATAATAATAATAATAATAATAATAATAATAATAATAATAATAAGCATCACTCCTGGGAACTTCACACATGTTGAGACAATACCTTTGTGATTCCAAGTTCCTTGGATAGGAACCAAATCACAGTAGAGCCAATTCCAGTCAAACACCTGGCAACTGTGAAATAGTACATAATACACTCCTAATATGTATTTATCATATCTCTATATTTAAAATCAGAGAGTGATTCATCAATTCACAGCTAAATCCACTGGACCAAGAAGGGTTAATTTGGTGAGGGTATTCCTTCTGTGATGTAGGCACCAAATAAGAACTGGTTTTAAGAAATACAAACTGGAAGGGGGTGAAAAGGGGTACAATGTGTTTTTGTGCCTAAACTTTACATTGAATAATTGCTGACTCATCAGTGCCCAGTCCCAGCACCTGGACTTAGAAGCATGAAATTTGGGAGCATATTCCTTTTGTGATGTAAGCACTGTATAGGAATTGAAATGGTGTCCAGTGATGCCTTTTGCTGAGAGGTGCCCATTGCCCAGTGGTACCTGCTATCCAGAGTTGCCTGGTGGTGCCTGTTGTGCCCAATGGTGCCTAATTCTGCCCTGTGATGCCTACTGCCTGATGCTACTAGGTGGTGCCCAGCACTTGGTAAGAATGCTTGATGCCCAGTGGCCAGTGGTGCCCACTGCTCGCTGTGCATAGTTTGGGGTGGGTGTTCCTTCCGTGACTGAGGGGTACACTAAGAACCGGTTTTCGGAAATTCCAACCAGAAGGGGGTGAAATGGGGCGCAACACGTTTTCCTCCCTATACTTTGCATTGAAGAATAGGTGACTGAGGGATTCTCTGCCCCAACCCCCAGACCTAGAGGCATGAAATTTGGGGAGGGTGTTCCTTATATCATATGAACACCCATCAAGAACCGATGTCGAGAAATTTAACCCTTAAGGGGCTGGAAAAGGGTGCAAGGCGTTTTATGTCCTATACGTAACATGGAAGACTTACCAACATCCAGGCAATTTGGTGCTCAGTGCCCGGTGCAGTGGGAGAGATGTTGTTTGGAGGGAGGGATTGCACTGGGGAGGATGCTGTGCATGGAGGGGTTGTGCATGTGGGGTTTGCACATGAGGGGTGTTGCACATGAGGAGATGATGTGCATGGGGGTTGATGCTCATGGGGGGATGTTGTGCATGGGTGAGATGATGTGCAAGGTGGAGGTGATCGCAGGGGGGGGTTGCACATGAGGGGTGTTGCACATGGGGAGATGATGTGCATGGGGGTTGATGCTCATGGGGGATGTTGCGCATGATGATGTGCAAGGTGGAGGTGATGCGCATGGGGGTTGATGTTCCATGAGGGGATGGCATATGAGAGAATTTTACTTCCGCAACACGGGCATGCTTTTCACTAGTATTATATAAATGGCCCAGAAACCACAGTCTGGAAATCCGTATTCTAGAAGCAGTAGATGAATTGCATTCCTTTCCATATAGACAACAGAAGGGAGGATTTTCTATGGTATGGTTTTTCCTACCATACTGCTATATTGGTCGGAGAAGCTGCAGCTGATGGGATCAGAACTTTGTGAGATTGACATCCGTCTTGGGTATAAACCAGCTTTGTTTCTACCTTGCCTTTTAGTATATTAGGCCTTAATAAGAGCGCTATGCTTGAGAGAAAATCATCTCTCATCGCACCCCCTGCTATTGTTTGTCCTGCAGCATTTAGTTATCTGATCTATTCTGCCTTTAAGCATAGAAACTCAGTTTTGCGTTATTAATAAAAGCTGTAGGTAGTCCAAGAAACTGTCTTCGAGTATGTGCAGGCATACATTGAAAAGAGACAGACCACACTGTATATGTGCCTTGCGGTGGTCACCACAGGCAGCAGAATAGAGGGGGGGCACACATCTCCACTTTCTCCACTTTTCTTCTTCAATTCCATGGATTAGGGAAGGAAGAAAGGGTTGAACAGAAGAGGAAACATTGAGGATTGTTGGGGTTAGCATGTCTCTGAACATCAGAGACTTTGGGTGCCATCCTAAACATACTTTTCTTGGAGTAAGTTTCATTGATCACAATGGGGCTTACTTCTGAGTAGACATGCTTAGGATTGCACTCTTTATGACCTATCAGCCTAGGGTTGTCATATATCTCAAAAAAGGGACAATCCTGATTTTTGAGGTGAGTGTTCACATACTGGCAAATGGGACAGAGGGTCCTGCCCCGATTTTGTGGAAGTCCCTATACCAGTCTCTTCCCTACCACGCTGCCTGTTTCATGTGGGGGTGTCATACATCAGCTTATGTATGGCCACTTATGGTCAGCCCAGATGTGAAGCAACTCAATGCAGCAGTTGAATTGAGAATGCAGTCAGCTACATCCATGGTATGCTCTTACATTTAACAAAACTCATTTGCCCTAAGGGGTATGGCATAAGTAGAAATACGTTGTCTTACCAGAGTGCTGACTTGCATACAAAACTAGCTTCCAATTCCATATGGACTATAGTGTCCTCTGAACATGGCATTATTTGTTTGTAAAGTGCTGCCTGGGTTAATCTAGGCAAGCTCTACCTTTTGAAATGCAAACTTCACGTTATGCACTTGAAAAGGAGAGAAATGGAAAATGCAGTTTTATCAAATGACATACATTATGTGCCTTTAAAAAGAAATAAAAATAAATCAGTACTAAGGTCTTCATGTACTCATCTCTTTCACTTGGTTGGCTTTGAACAAAAACACTAGCCTCTGTTTGTAATTTTATGGTCATTTTCAGATGAAATTAAAAAATAATAATAATCTTGTTCCGGTAATAAAGGATTCATTAAAACCAACATTACTGTTCAGATGGAAAAATGCCCAGTTTGTCAAAGCAGTTTATTATACAGCACCACAGGAGGCAAAGCAGTTCACAGAACAAGTGCGACTCCAGTGGACCTGTTATTGAACACAGACGTCTGCTTATTATGATGTCCTTGAAATGCTTAAAGAAACTGAGCTCACTTATCTTTTTAAAAAACGAAGAAGAAACTGCTGTGTTTGAAGTGCCTGAAGAAAAGGGATTAGGAAAACTGTGGCGGATATCCATGTAAACAGCTTGTCTTCCAACATGTTCAGAGACATTTGGACCAGATTTTCTGCCACTTCCTTGCGTGCGTGGAAGGACCCCTATTTGGGGACACAATAACTAAAAACATCTGCACCGAATCACAGTTAAACCTTGAAATCCACTAACCACACTGATTAATTTTATTCTTTGCTTGGCATCAGCACTGTAGCTATTTATTTTTGTTCCACTCCGTGAATTTAAAAAAATAGTTCATAACTACCTGTCAAAATTACAGTTGTTGTTACATTTGGGTAATGTGGGAAGTGGGAATCACTTTTGTTAGGACATGGTTGCTTGGACTTTTTGATCCATTTGGCATCCATCAAATGTAATATGTAAGATAGTGTCCTGAATAAAACACATCTAGCCCTACAATCCACAGTAACAACGGGAGCACATAAGAGACATTACATGCATCTGTAGTTATGGCACCACTTAGTGAAAAGCTATGGGAAATTCATATTTCTATCCAGAATAAATTGTTCTTACACTGGAGTAAGGACTCCCCTTGGTTACTCTAGGGATTGCGCCCTAGGTTAGACACTGGTTAAGAGCCATGCTTATCAGAGGCTCTACCTGATTAAGCTGACCCCTGAACCTTTCAGTACCAGTAGCAATGGTAGCTATAAATGCCAGTGTCCTACAGAGACCTTAGGACATGAGATCCTTAGGGAATGGTTCCCACTGGCATGTAAGGAGAGAGCAAAAGGCCACACTCTGCTGGACTTCTAAGAGCAGGGGGTATCACATTGCTGGAGAGTCAGTTGGTCAGGCTCAACCTCAGGCCATGCACAAGATGAGGCTCCATCTGCCCCTGCTCAAGTGTGCCACCATCCTCCACTGCCATGTAAGTCACCAATGTACTGCAAGTGAGTCACTTGTTAACCAATAACTTACTAATTTTCTTCTGTAATGTGTGAAGCTGTATGGTGGCTGAGTAGGGAGCAATGACATTATCACATGCCACAGAAAAGCTAAGAAAAGCAAGAAACTTATAGGGGGGCTCAAATGCTATCCCCTTCATAGTCACTGGACATGGGGTCACCATACTTGCCATCTTACTGCCCTCTTGCCAATACAGTGGAACCTCACTTAACAAGCGCCTCGCTTAAGCATTTCACACAAGCAAAAATTTCCAAGAAATCCTGCTTCACTTAACAAGTCCCGCTTCACTTAACAAGCACGCGTGCTATGGGCACGCGTGCCATGCTGCCCTGACGCTCCGCATGGAGCTCCGCATGCCCTGACCCTCTTTAAAAGGGCTGCTGGCCGGCGCTGCTGCCTCTAACTGCCCCCAATTTGGGGGCAGTTGCCTGGAGGTGCCAGAGGCAGCTGCCCTTAACTGCCCCCAAGTGCCGCCACTGACCACCTTGAACCTCCAGCAGCAGCCCAGGTAAGCCTCCCAGGAAAGTGTCTTTGATTGCAGTCTCCTAACTATGTCTACTCAGAAGTAAGCTGCATTGTGTTCAATGGGGCTTACTCCCAGGAAAGTGTCTTTGATTGCAGCCTCTTAACCATGTCTACCCAGAAGTGAGCCCCATTGTATTTTTAGGATTGTATGTTTAGGATTGCAGCCTAAGTAGACTTCATAGGATCATGCACATTAAATGCATGTTTTGAATTCAATCACAGTATTTTGTCGTCATTTTTACATCCAGTTAATATTTTTATATGAATATTTTTTGGGTTGTGGAACCAATCATCTGAGTTTCCATTATTTCCTATGGAAAAATCTTGCAATTCCAAGATCTTTGGAACATTAAATCGTTGGAAACGTATCTTTGTGGAAGGACCAAATTATTAGGTTCTTTTTTCAAAAAAGGTTTCCCAACCATGTTCTTTCTTTCTGTCACCATACAGACAATTTTTAGGTTAGGATAGCTATTATTTTCTAAACCTCCAGACTGTACAGTTCTTGGATGCTTATAACTAGTTCTTTGTGAGCTGCCTGTTAATTTTATGTCATTACCATTCAATATCAGTCCACATGTTTGAATGTTTCCAACTGAAGATATAGCCATCAATTTAGAAACTCTGAAAGGAGAGTTTCATTTTCAGACTAATCCAAACAGAAAGGTTTTCCTAAACAGGTCAGAGGACACTTGCTTTTCTGTTGCATGACATAAAGGAAATTGAACAGGGATTTTTTCCCCCTCCTCAACAAGCATCTCAGTAAGAACTCTTTGAATTTTGCTGTAGTAGCTTCACACTTAGCACTGCTGAAGGATGCAATGGCAAGGTAATGCCATGATAAGAATACAAGAATCAAAAACTCTATATGTTATTAGAAATTCTACAAAATCAAACTTTTATTTTATCCCCATACTGCTCACATGGTGCCGTTTATGTAAAATCCTAAGACAATAGAGTTCATCTTTCCTTTGTGATCAGAAATTCTCTTTTTTCCTTTTTTCCCCTTAAAGATTTTCACACTGTCCTCATAAATTAGATATTTTCTATTACCCGATGCCCAAGGCCATACAGTGTCTCAAAGATACAATATTAATTATCTAATACAGTATGTAGCTAGCATTTCAAAGGAGCTTTGTGTTTCAATTTGCAACATTCCTGCAAGACACTTCCCTCAAAGAAATCCCCCCCGGTTTCTCCTTGCATTTGCCCAGCAGACCATAACGTAAATGGAAATTTGCTTGTTTATTTTAATGTTGTAGAACTTCTGGCAGATTGTACGCACAATCCTGACCATGTCTACTCAAAAGTAAGCCCCACTGTGTTCAGTGGTTCTTACTCCCAAGAAAGTGTCTTTAGGATTGCAGCATTAGTCTTTTAAGGCAACCATACTTTGACTCAGCTATGACAGAAAAAAACTAAGGAGTACAGTCTTGTTCTGACCCAACACAGACATTTTCTTGTCATTAGTGAATATTTCAATCAGCTTATGGGTTTTCCTCTTCACCCTCCGTGCCCATAGTTAGACTTATCTATGTCAGCCTTGCACCGAGTCTTTCATGTTTTCCTTTCATCAAGCATCAAATGTTGCTTAGTCCACTTTTCTCCTATCCTTGAGGAAAATGTGTTAGATGTTTTCATGGATTTTGTATTTCCATTCATATGTGGTGCAGCCAAACTAACGCAGCAGACTACATGTCACATGTAAACAGTGAACTAGAAATTAATTCTTGCCAGGATACAATATTTGTTTGATATCAACGGAGAAGTTCACATGTGAGGGATGCCTTCTGCCTAAGTTCAAGTGGAACTTCCAAATTACGTACCTAACACTTACTCAAACTTTAAACATGTCAGACAAAAAAAGCTTCGTTTTGTCAAGGCCTATAACTTACTATAGGGAACCTACCAACCTTCTCAACCAACAAGCTATGACTCCTCAAGAATCTTTTCCGCCTCAGAGTCAATGCTCAAATTCTGTCAGCTCAGTACCTAATATTGAGCAAGCAGCTGGGAAAAGGCTAAGATTAAGGCAGCAATCCTAATTCAAGACAACTTCAGAGACCTGAAGGGAAGGGAGCAGGCTGAAATCATAACAGTTAATCTGAGGCATAATACCAATTTTCCGGCTTCAGAGTAAGTACAATGCAACTCTGAGGTAAGGGAACAAAGATTCCCTTTCCTTGAGGAGGCCACTATGAGTATCCCTCAACTACAGGATGCAGCACATGTCCCATTTCAAACAGCTATTCCAGTCTTGGGAAAGTTGGTTAGGACTGGACTGTGAATTTCCCTTTTTAATCCTTGGTGATGCACATCATGTGGCTAAAATTCTTTAGCTATTCTCACTGTAAAAAAAACTTGTTTTGCAACATCATATCAAGAAAGCATGTTGGGTTATACCTTATAAGAACATAAAAAGAGCCTTGTTGGATCAGGCCAAAGGTCCATTAAGAACTGCGTCCTCTTTTGCATCGCAGCTACCCAGATGTACCTGAGAAGCCCACATACCAAAGAGAAAAATATAATCCAATTCTAAAGTTGCTCCCCTGCAACTGGGATTCAGAAGCGCACTGCCTCTGAACATAGACAAAGAGTATAATCCTAACCTTGCCTACTCAAAAGTAAGCCCCACTGTATTCAGTGGTCTTGCTCCCAGAAAAGTGTCTTTAGAATTGCAGCTGTAATTAATAACAACCACTGACAAATTTGTGTTCTAGGAAACTGTCCAATCCCCTTTTAAAATGATCTGTCTTAGTAGCCATCACCTACACATGTAGCCATCACCTACACCTACACCATACCTTGTGGTAGAAAATTCTATAGACTGATACATGGGATAAAGTACCACCTTCTTTGGTCTGTTCTGATTTTCCTGCCAATCTTCATGTCCCCTATTTCTTGTGCGGACAAAATTTCCTCCCAACCATTCTCATCATACTGTGCAGGATTTTATAGGCTTCTATTATAACTTCAGAAGCATTTCAGGGCATGTGGGCAGAGGGCATTCCCTGGGGCAGGTCGGTGAGGAAAAGGTGGCAGGACAAGGACCTGGCATTTACTCCCCAGACTGCTTGGATCTGTGCCACGTCTTGAAATGTGCCTCAAGCCATTGGGGCTGCTGCATTATCCAGAGTACGGATACACAGCAGCAGCCCTAAAGTAGTTAGTAGCTAGAAGTTAGTTGGATACAAGTTAGTATTGTGCTAAAACTGTTCTACCATGTTATGCACAACATAACATACTGTAAAACATTCTATAAATCATACTATCCCTACAATCCAGAGTAACTAGGGGAGCACGTAAGAGACATTACGTGCAGGGATGGGCCCAGGCCACCCCAACAGCAGGTTTGCCGGAAGTTGGGGGCAGAGCCAGGGTCAGGGGGCGGGGTCAGGGGCAAAGCTGGGGGTGGGGTGAGGGCGGGCCCCAACCCTGGCGCACTGTGCATGCGCCAACCCCGGACGCACGCGCAGTGCGTCTCCTCTAGGAGACACACTGCGCAAGTGCTGCTGTTGGTGCATGGTTGTTGGTGTTGTTGCTGTTGGTGCTCCGGACGCACGCGCCAACAGCAGCACTTGCGCAGTGCGTCTTCCCCACCAGGAGGAGATCAGCGCACGCGCAGTGTTTCTTTGCCCGGCGTCCAAACTGGTACACCGGGTTTTCAGGTGACCCCGCTGCTACCGGTTCGGTAGCAGCAGGGTCATAGGAACAACCGGTTCGGAAGATCCGGCCCGAACCGGCTTGTGACAATGCCTGATTATGTGTACCCGTAGTTATGTGCACCACCTAGTGAAAACCTAGGGCTGCGTGTGGCGAAAGCGGTAAAAACGCTGTGCCTGTTAATGAGCTCCTGTCCTTAGTCCAGCTCTGCGACGCCAGCTGGATCCAATCATATTGGCTCTGCCTTTCCATTGGACTAATTCAGTGGCGTGGAGAGGGGGGATTTGCTGCTTGGGTAACAGCCTATCCTCCATAACAATCCAACCCAGGCTTTCGTGCTTTGCATGCAGCGTATGCAGCGCAGAGCACAATACTATAGTCTTTCAAGACTGATGGAGGCCTGCTTTAGTGAAAACCTATGGGGAATTCATATTGCAATCCAGAGCAAATTGTTCTTACACTGGAGCAAGGAGTTACTCTGGATTGCGCCCTATGCCTTCTCAGCATAGATCCATTTGATCTAGGGTGAACACTCTGAAGAATCAATGCCAGATGGCACTACCAACTTTAATCTGGGCATAAAAAGGGTAACTGCATCTGTCCTTAATGCTACCATGTTTAGACATATGAGCCAAAACCCAAACATCACTTTGAACAAATATTAATAGATATTTGGGATCTGCTTTCCATTTTCAGACATACCTAAAAACCTTCCCAGCAAAGGGAAAAACTTACATATATTCATATGTATATCATTCATATGCAAGTTTTCTTTTAGAGCTGGTACTTCAAGAGATGCAATATCCCATAGCATGGGCTGATTTGCATCTCCCTTCCACTGGAATGTGAAATCTTTTTTTTTTAAATAGTCTCGGCTCTCCCAATGTCATGTCTGATTTGTCCATAAGACAAATTGGGTTGCCATATGTCCCTAATACAAATACAAGACATATGTCCCTAATAGTGGGACAATCCCGATTTTGGGGGATTGTGTTCACATACTGGCAAATGGGACAGAGGGTCCTGTCCTAATTTTGTGGAAGAGAATTATGGCAACCCTACCATAATAAAAGTGTAAGTGTAAGGACTTTTCTTTCTCCCTAACAAAAGTGTATTTGAAAATTATATACATGCATTATACAGATACTGTAACTACATCAGACTGCTAGAAAGTCTCTTGATGCAGTACTGTCGATACTAGTATTGTCTGAACAAAGGACAGTTCTATTACACAGTAGCATGAACTTGGCACCACAGCAAAAGTTTAGTGCTGTCCTGCTTGCTTGCACAGGAACTTCATCCAGGAAATACATTTTTAAACACACATTAGCACATGGTATATTACCTCTAAAACCCAGTAACAAATCAAGCAGCCTAATCAGTAATAAAAGATTCCAAGATAGTAAAGAGTAATGAATATGTGAAATGGTAAAAGGTTACAGTTAAATCTCAAATAATTCCAGGAATGTTGAATGTACTTTGCCTTTACTTTTATTATATATTCCTCAGGTTTCTCCTTTGCACTTGCTGGAAGTTGTTTCTTCACATAGTTTCTTTTGTATAGAATACCAGATAGGACTATTATACAGAAGAGGATAATGGAACTGACCACCAGCCTAGGAAGAATTAGTTTAAAGACTTCGTTGACAGTCCAGGTACATAGCTTACTCCTTCTACCATGGATATTAGTTTAAGAACTTGCAAATATCTTAAAATGTAGGGTGCACACAAGATAAATGCAACCTGTTGAATAAACTGTAATCATTAAGCGGTAATAAACTGTAATCCTCAAACACAACAACATTCATGTCCTTCAACTACTTGCAGGGGCACAGAAATGGCTGCAGCAGCATCCTGTAGACTGGTGGTTCTCAAAGTGAGACCCCCTTGGGGGGATCATGACTTGATTCTTGGTGGTCACAAAAAGCTAGGTCCCACCATCTTGGAATTTGGCACTGGCCACCACTATATTTTGAATATGGCACTCAGGATGCTTTCCAGGGCATGAGTCTCACTGAACACAATGGAACTTACTTCCAAGTAGACATGGAGGAACTCTGGCATCACAGTGATGACACTTCCTTTTTGGACCATGTCATCACTTCCGGGGGAATTGAGGAATGACAATCAGATTGTTATTCTCAGAAGGGGGTCCTGGGCTGAAATGTTGAAGAACCACTGCTGTAGATATTGGACAGTCATGGGCAATTCTCAATGCCTCTTTGGGGTAAAGGACCATTTCTCCTCAGCCTCCAGGTATGGTAAGAATCACCACAATGGGGATACTCTAATTGTATTTTAACTACATTTTAATGTGTTTTTATCTCTGTTACCACATCTAATTTTAGTGGTGTTTTATTGTTTTTAATTGTTTGGCCGCCTTGAGTTCCCCTTGTGGGGGAAGAAAGGCGGGATACAAATTGCTTAAATAAATAAATAAATAAATAAATAAATAAATACATAACTCTGAACTGGCTATTCAGAGTAAAGGGGTTGATGTGAGTCTTTGGATCCAGAGGAGCTGATTTCTGCCAAAACTGCCCCTCTCTCCAGTTCAAGACTGGGCTGCCTGGTTGAAATCCAATCCATGTTTCCCTGGAAGCAAGTCCCACAGAACGCAATGAGACTTTCTGAATAAATGTGCATAGGATTGTGCGGCACATGTATAAGATCTGCCCCATAGGCACAAAAGCAGCTTTACCTAGGAAAACTTTCCCCTGTATATGTCATGTTACACAAATTCCAGGTACAGAGATGCATAATAGGTTTATTGTCTTCTGTGCACAACTCTCTGGAATGGGATTTTAGTCAGAAACAGCACTGTGGAAACTGGTCATAAATCTACATATGGTCTGAGTGAAGCATCCTTTAATATGTTAAGACCAATTAAGCTTTAAATTGTACAACAAATGGCACTTCAGCTGTGGTAATGCTATAACTTTAGTAGTGCCAGTAAATATTTTTATTCTGTCTCTCCTTTCTCTATTGTGGTTAAGCCTATTCAAAATACAATATTATGTTGAATACATTGCATAAGGTCTTTTGTAGTCTTCCCTATAGCATGGTGAAAATGAGAAAAATGCAGGATAGGCTTTTGTGTGTATAAACACATATATTGAAGAAATCTAATAATACAGATTATAGAAAAACAGTTCACCTTTCTTTACAAGGCCTTGATTTCCAACCCTGAAATCTCAAATTTAGCTCTTACAATGAAGTCCTGTTGCAGACAGAGCTGGTTTTTTATCACCACTTAAAATCTAATTAATCCTTATTGAAGCACAAAGATTTCTGTTGTTTTTTAGGGTGAGGGGTCATAGAGCTTTCTTTGTTCATCCTCAGACTTGTAATCATCAAGCATTGGGATATAATTTTACCAAGCAAATTGGAAGGTAACAGATCAAATCCTTATCAGAAAACCTAACTCATGGTTAAGCAGAGTCCTTCGTCCTTTACAGGAAACATTATATTCAGGAAGAACAAAAACACATTTCAGAGCTTTGAAAGGGTTAATACCCAAAGCTTATATTCAGGGACTGCAAACAACTAAAGATCATGAGAGCTGCAGCCGCCATATAAGCTGGCAGTTCGTATATAGTTGGCCGATAAGATTTTCCAGCCACACTATTTTAGGGTTCTGACTTTACAATGGCTTTAGTGTACAGAATGATGTTGCAGTTAGCTGGAATTTTATTTTGTTTGTTGGGATGGGTCCTATCCTGTCTCACTACCTACTTACCTCAATGGAAAAACCTCAACTTAGAACTGAATGAATTGGAGATCTGGACCATGGGACTCTGGCAAGCCTGCGTGGTTCAAGAAGAAGGTGGAATGCAATGCAAGGAATTTGATTCATTTTTGGCTTTGCCTCCCGAGCTCAAAATATCTAGGATTTTGATGTTTGTCTCAACCGGATTAGGACTTTCAGGCCTCTTCCTCTCATGTTTTGGATTGGACTGCCTGAAGTTTGGG
Source organism: Cryptoblepharus egeriae (assembly GCA_030015325.1). Lineage (NCBI taxonomy): Eukaryota > Metazoa > Chordata > Lepidosauria > Squamata > Scincidae > Cryptoblepharus > Cryptoblepharus egeriae. The sequence goes on along the minus strand of JAREYC010000007.1, from coordinate 51,614,927 downwards.
GAACAACAACAGGATCTAAAGAAAAGGTTACTGCTGTTGGGAGGAATCTTCTCCTGGATATCAGGAATTATAGCCATAATCCCTGTTTCTTGGGTTGCTCATACTACAGTGCAGGAATTTTGGGATGAGACTATTCCAGACATCGTTCCCAGGTGGGACTTTGGGGAAGCACTGTTTGTAGGCTGGTTTGCTGGATTCTGTCTTATCTTAGGAGGTTCTCTGCTAAATTGCACAGTCTGTTCAAATGGCGCTCATTCATCTTCGGTCCATTATTCAGTAGCAGAAGAGCAAGATACCTGTCAGCACTTGGAAAGGTACAATAGACCCAAAAGCCTAAGAGTCTGAGAGACAGAAAGGCTTCTTTTTCTTTCCAAATGCTTAAAAACACCAGGCACAACCTTGTTTCAATTAAGATTCAAAAGACTCTTTGTTCCTTAGCAGATTCACTACACCTGGACATCTAACCTTTCTTCCTGTTCTTTTTTACTTCAAGAGCAGTGATTCAATCTCCTTATTGTAGAGCCAAAAATGCTTGCTTCCCAGGAGGTGATTAAAATATGACTGTGTAGAAATCACCAGGTAGTTTAGCCTGCTGCAACTAAAATGTGAAAACAAAACTCACCAAAGTTCAAATAAGACATAAGAAAATTCTGCAGAACTTTGTTATTACTCAACTACACACTATCAAATCCAGTAACTGATTTCCATGGCCCACCATTCTTTAATTTCTTCAAAAGTCTTCAATTACAATGAGCATTCTGGCTTTATGTTTTCACTACAGACCAGTCTTAATTAATGCAAAAACATTTTTAAATATCTGCTGCCAAGGAGCTTGCAAGATTGGCATAGAGTTTAAACAATTTCAGTGGTTTGACTCACTGATATCACCTGCGGAACAACTAGGTGACTCAACTTAGTCAAAACGCGAAGTTAAAAAGAATTTTGCACCTGGATGTTATATTGTCTGTTCATTTATATATATAAATTTATAAATATATAAAGGTAGTAGCAAATGGGAAAAAAATCCTGTGACCTACGTGTTAAGTATTGCTCTTGTACAAAAACAATGCTGTTCACCTATATGTAAATACTTGCATTTGAAGTATGCATAATCATTCTTGTACGTCCTTAAATTTGAAAAAATAGTACTAAAATACTGCTATTATTTTGCTATTTGAAGGCAGCATTTTTTAAGTTTACAGTTTAAAAGAACTGGATTGTCTTGTTTGTGCCTCAAGAATATGTGATTTATAAAGCTTTTTTATCATATATAATATTTGTTATATAATTTGCTATATAATATTTGTTATTAACGCTAGCCTCTTAAAAGCTATTCCCGTTACGAAGTTGAATGTTGCTACCTGCATAGATTTCAACCATTAAAGTTTGTGCATCAGCTTCCATGGAAAATGAATTTCTTTCCTTGCCATTATTTCCCTATATATACAGCATTTCTAATATGAACTTCTGATATTTGTTGCCAAATATATTTTCACAGTGTGAGAATATGAATATCCTTGTATTCAGAACTCACATAACCTGCCCACCTATATCTAATTGAATAGTTACCCACTATAAAAGCATTTATAATTCTGAGCATATAGTTTCAGGGAGTTTATCTCATATTTTCTAGTATGAGATGTTAGCTTGCTCAGTCAACAATTCCAAGACAGGAACAGTCTGAATTCATAGTTCAGCCCTATTCATAACTATTCAGGCTTAAGTTCTACAAGATTCAGTGAGCTTTATCCTGGGTATGTTCATGATTGCAGCCTTAGTTTTATATGAAATAAAGAAATGAATTCTGGAATGGAATAAAGAATGAAATGAATGAATGAATGAATTGAATAAAGGCTAAAGAATGAATTCTGGAAGGAATTCCCTACAAAGGGGGAATATATAATGAGAACTATATAAGAATGTTAATATTTTTTCCTTTAAGGTTTACCAGAGAGTTTCTGAGCGTTTCCACGTCAAATGGATTTTAAATAGTTTTTACCAGGCAATGGGACAACATCAGACCAAAATCAATTAAAATGCCATAGTGTGTGACTTGATGGTTTGTTTTGTGGTTCACAACAACAATTCTAGACTTGCTAGCTTCCTTGGCTACCCATATTAGAGAAAGCTGGTAGAGAGCTATTCAAATGGATGCTGTCAGATGACAACGCACTGTTTATTGTTTGTTTTAATAGATTCCTGCTTCTTTGCCTAGCCTTTTCATCTAAAGTTCATTAGTAATAATTATTCAAGGGCATAGCATAAACACAAGATCACATCAGCACCTTCAAACTAACAAAAAAAAGTCTGGATTAGCTGTTTTCCCAAGTATTAAAAACACAGCATGTTTCATTTAACTATTTTAAAATCTGAAAAATCTCCAGTTAAATCTAAACAATTATGTTAATTTTGACTGAAATGAATTTTGATTGAAAATTAACCAAATTAAATTGGTGTATCCTGTATATTTCAGGGTGCTTCTGCGAAAAATTTGATTTGTTTTTCAAAAAGCTGCTTGCTTGCACATAATTCATGCTATTAATCAAGTTAAATGATATAACTGAACTGAAATAATAAATTTCACTTGTTACTGAAAGGAAACCAAACTGGTGAGTGCTAAAGACAAAAACCCCAAGTTTCCTATTTGATGAATTCATTCAATAGTTTATCCAGTACAGAGGAGCTGCAAAAACACTAAAAAAACTCTGAAAAGGATTTTCCCATTCTAAACTAAGCAAGAATCACTCTCCACAAATATGGGATCTAAAGCTATAATTTTGTCTATTGTTTTGTGAACCAATGAAGAGGTCATGAGCTTGATGAAATACATTCCTGATTTCAAAGTTAGATGGTGCATTTTGTTATTACATCCCAGTTTTCAGATATTGCCATAAGAAAAATAATCATTACCAGTGCCACATACTACTGTTTGCTAATGCATTTGAAATGGCCAATTCTGTAAGTATATTCAGTTTTAACCATTTTTATTATAGTGAATAAAAATGAATTGGTAATATCTTAGGCTGCAATCCTAAAGACACTTTCCTGAGAGTAAGACCCACTGAACACAATGAGGCTTACTTTTGAGTAGACATGGTTAGGATTGTGCTCTTAGACTAATATGGCACAGTCTAACGCCTATAAAACACAATGAATTCATATAGCTTACAACCCATTACATGTATCAAGATTTTATCTGGCAGACAGTTTGTAAAAAAGACCACAAGAAAGCAAAATAACTTTTGTTATTTAAAAAATTGTATTTTTCCCAAATCACTGAAACATGGAAAGTGCAGAGACAAATGTTAATCTAGGTGATGTACATGCATATGTTTACAGACAATATTAGCACAGAAAGACATTCGTGATATAACCTGATTAAATATTTAGTTCAGTCCTGAGCATTTTATACTTCATGTAACAATAAGGTACAAAGTTGACATTTGATTTTCATCCTATAAAATGATTTATTATACTTTGTTCATTTGGCTAAACAATGTTGTACCTGTAATACTTGGAATTTGATAAATAGAATTGTACTAACAGAAACAATAAGGACTGTTCTATCCAGGGAAGAGCAAGGCCTACAAATGTTCATGAAAAAATGTTCATATTTTTCAACACCAGTTTGTTGTTTCATTATTGTAAATAATACTTCAGACCCTAACCAGAAGTCCTTTAGGAATTTGAGGTGGATTGAGTTTTCGGTTTAGAAGCACCATTGTGTTCAAAAGGGGGAACTCCCAAAATAATGTGTATAGGATTGCCCTCTTGTGCCGTGTTTGCCAGATTACCCTTCACATTACCCTTCCTTTAGACATTTCTTAACAGGATCTGAAGAGAAAACTTGCCCACCTTAAAATTCCAATAGAACTTCTGGTCAGGGACTAGACTGATAAAATAGATCAGCACAAAAAGGCAAATCATTTCAAAATGCATTCTTAAAAATTAGTTGATATTATTATGGGCCTGGGAAGTGAGATGTTTTAATGGGAAGAAGATGTATTAATGCATAGAAACTCTCTCATTTTGAAAATGAGCAAAATTTGCAAACAGCCAACAACATTATTCTTGCCAAAATCCATTATTCATCAGAGACAATCCTTTTTTCCTTCTCCTCCAAAATACATTTAATATGTTTTTATGGAACAAAAACTGTATACATTTCTCAAAGCAGCTCTTTAAACCTGCAAATTTTAAATTGCCCAAATGTAACTATATTAAGCAGTACATAAATAAGACTGAAAATAAATAAACCATAAGGTACAATACTATACATCATTCTACGAACGTTTAATATTGTCAAAATGGAGAAGCTGAAACAGTCAAACTTCTTTTCTATATTAAATAATTTTGAAACTTTAGCTTTTAGAGATTGACCTCATCAGAATGGCATGTATGTGTTTATTTCACTTTTAAAACAGAAAAAACAAAAAAGAGCACCTATAAAGTATCAGGCACAGTTAGGTTGTCTGAAGCGATGTTTGAAAGATCAGAAAGATTACAAAGTCTTTAATATAATAAGAAAATCCTTGGGGAGATTTACAAAAATAAATTAAGGCACAGTATTTTTTTACTAGTAATTCTGAAGATGGCAACAAGCATACTGTAATCATGCTCTCCAAATCTTAAGATTACTCCATGTCGCAGTGGACTAAAGGATCTAGATTATATTTTACAAAATGGACAATATTCAGAGAGTAAGCTTTCTTGTTTTCTAGGTAGATTTCATACATAGTATGTTTGTATGTACAAACACACACAAACACAAAGGATAATTTTGTTTGTGCTCATGTGGGCTGTGGGTGGCGCAAGTGGCTAAGACACTGTGCCTGTTAACCAGCAGGCCAGGGTTTGATTCCCAGGTTGGCCCCACAAGAGAGGGTGAACTCCTGTCCTTAGCCCAGCTCTGTGACGCCAGCTGGATCCAATCGTATTGGCTCTGCCTTTCCATTGGACTAATTCAGCCGCGTGGAGAGGGGGGATTTGCTGCTTGGGGAACAGCCTATCCTCCATAACAATCTCACCCAGGCTTCTGTGCTTTGCATGCAGCGTATGCAGCGCTGAGTACGATACCATAGTCTTCCAAGACTGACGGAGGCCTGCTCATTAAAAGGCTCAAGAATAGCCCACCCAGTTTGACCACCAGGGTGATCTGCAAGCAGTATTACATGTTTTACAGCTCAGTTCCTATGAACATATGCTCTTGCATCCAAGTAAGCATGCAGCATTAATTTAGAAAAATGTTCATTGCTGACAGAATGCAAATGCTAAGTTATTCTATTCCTACTTAGCAAGGTTTGTTTCGCTCTTCTGTGATATCACAGCAGCCAAGCTAATGGTAAAGTGATGACTTCTCTGTTTGCCAGTCCTAAAGTAACATCATAGTTGATTGGTTATTTAATACCAAATGAGCTCCAGAGACCACTGGTAGCAAACATGTTAACATATACACTAACCTGTAGTCATAAGCTGCATTGAAGAGTAACCAGAAAATTAATCTGGTTACCAAAGTTTTTACTTGTCAATTCAAATTCTGAAATGCACATCCATATTGACTTTTTAACTTTTGTCCACACAACAGCTGGCTTAAACAAGCTAAGTTCTCATCCATGCCTTGATCATGCTTTTTCCTTATGTTGCCACAGATAATATTTAGGAATCAGCCTCACCCGAGTATTTAAACTTTAACCCAGTGGTTCAAACTTAGAGGGAGCTTTACTCCTCATTAAGTCTTGGTGGTGGAGGGGCTATCACAGTGATAGGTTCCCCATAACTGCATCCTTGTAGGGAAAGGGGGAGGGGTTATTTTGCTACTTAACAGAGATCCACCAAGGATCTGGGGTGCAGAGTGCTTGAAGGGCTCCCAGAAGCTTGAAAAGTGTGAAAGTTTAACTTCAGCTTTGGTTGTGGCTGGAATTTTCATGCTTTTCAAGCCTTGAGGACCCCTACAAGTGATCTGCAGGGCTCCCCAGACTGACAGGAAATCTGGTAAATGGCTAAATAGTGCCCCATTCCCCACAGGTGCATGAACCTGGGAAATGTCACTGCTGCTTTCTCTCTTACTCTGCCCCTTAAAGGAGATGGGGACCTTTACACAGAGTGGGGGTCGCAACCCCCCAGTTTGATTACCACTGCTTTAGCCTATTCAAACACCATTTTAAGTGCTTCATGTTATAGTTTTTCTTAATTTTTATACCAAAAATGTATTTGATACTTAGATCAAGAATTTTCTAAGAACTGTTGTTTAAAATTGCACAGGTCTGCTTGGAATTTAAAACTTGGAATTCCTTCTGGCTGTAGTACTAGATATATAAGGTGATAGTTAAATGTTAGTTTTGCCTTTTAAGTATTTGACTACTCAGGTTTAAATACTTTACATGAGAACCTGAGTCTACTTTCAGGAAACAGATTCCCTTTGGGTAGTTTCAGTTTAACACATTTCAGGGTTACGGGCTTGCCCCTTATTACTACTCCCAAGTTTCTGGTGAAAGAGACCCGAACACCTAAGTGCAGCCTAAAGTCCAATACATTCACAAATACTTCTGAGCTCAGTATCCCATGCATTCTTCCCTCATACCAAAGACAGATGGGGAAAAATGGGTGCTGAGAAGGAAGTTTCAACACAGTAGACAGAATTATAAACATCTGTTAGCATGAGGCAGCCTTGCTGTTTTGGAAAAGGAGCTTGCGTTTTGTTGCTTTTGTACAAAAATATTGCATGGCCTCACAGCCGTCTTCACAGTCTGCTCTTGTGAAAAACAACAGTGAAACAAAACTTCCTGCTGAACAGAAAATTTCTCAACACAGTGCAGTTCAACAGGATATACACACTTGGTACTTCCTTTGTTCCTTAGATCCATCTTTACAAAATAGTAGCATAACTGCAATACATACAAACTGTACAAAATTAGCATCAGTGTCCCAGAAATATTCTACTTTGGTTTTCTGGTGAGGAAGATCTGGGTGGGGAGAGAGGAGGAGGAGGAGGAAGAGAGAGAAAGAGACAGCGGGCACACTTTTTTTGCATTTAAAAAAATCAGAACACACTGTATTTTTTTACAAGCAGTATCTATAGTGGGATGTAGATGGTTTTAAAATCAGGTGGCTATACTACAAAAATTTTCATCTTAAAAATAAAAAAGATGAACAAGTAGAAAAACACCCTTTGAGGTGAGAAATAATTAGACATCATCAGCTGGCAGAGATGGTATGCTGATCTTTGCTCGTGTGAAGTATGCAATCTTCTTCCTTAAAAAAAATTAGGAAACAGAATACATTTTAAGTGGCAAAAAAATAAAATATAGTGAACTCCAACATGCACAGTAGAAGATAAAAGTACTGTATGTAAGAACAAAGTTCCAAGTTTCCATCCAATCTAACCAACCAAGGTCCAGTTGGGTGCTTAGGCATTAAAATATACTAGTTGATATTATTTCATTAAATTATTTCATTGATATTATTTCATTAAATAAATTTACCATTAGAGGTAGTATTCACCATGAGGAAGAAGTAAATTTATAATTTATCATGACTCCCAATGATAAGTGCTCCAATCTAGCAAGTGAAAATGGAAGCTAAAAACCGTTTCCATGTTCCATTTTCTTGTATGGGATTGGAGGAATTAACAGAAGCAGCCAAGGAAGATGGAAATTGGTATCGAAATGTAGACATTTGCATCCATCACAATGTTCATTCAGGCTTTCATTGTATTGGTTGAAGTTGAAAGTCCTTTGAAGTATATGAGTATAGGTAATGTCTGTGTATGGTTTTTAATTGAGGCCAATACTTTCAAGAGATTCCAACAATTATCCTTAAAATAGTATATATTTTAACTTTTCCTCAGATATCCAGTCTGAGACATCTGCAGAGTATCTGCAGATTATATGCATCATATTATATGTTTGATTACATTATGCGAAAGGCTGGTCTGGATGAATCAAAAGGCAGAATTAAGATAGCCAGGAGAAATATCAATAACCTCAGATATGTAAACATCAATTTAATGGCAGAAAATAAGGAGGAACTAAGGAATCTCTTGATGAGAGCGAATGAAGAAAGAGAAAAATGTGGCTTGAAACTTAACATGAAAAAAATAAAAATCTTGGCACCTGGTCCCATCACTTCATAGCAAATAGAAGGAAAAGAAATGGTAGTCGAGACAGAATTTTGTTTTTTAGGTTTTTATAAAAAAATAACTGGAAACGGTGATTACAGCCATGAAATTAAAAGCCAGTTGCTTCTTGGGAGAAAAGTTATGGCAATTTAATTTAAAAGTAGACACACTTTTAATTTAAAAGTTGAGAAAAGATATGGCAACTTAATTTAAAAGTTGCGACACTCAGTTGCTGACAAAGGTTTGTGTAGTTAAAACTATAGTTTGCTTTAACCATAAATGGTTAATAACCAGTAATGTATGGCTGTGGTAGCTGTACCATAAGGAAGGCTGAGCATTGAAGAATAGATGTTTTTGAATCTATTAGAAGAATAGACGAAACTATTAGATGAATCTATTAGAAGAATAGATGCTTTTGAATTGTGGTGTTGAGGAAGACTCTTGAGAGTCCCTTGAATGGGAAGGAGATCAGTAAAACCCGCAGGAAATCAACCCTGACTATTCAGTGGAAGGTCTGATACTGAAGCTGAAACTCAATATTCTGACCATCTCATGAGAAGTGAGGACTCCTTAGAAAAGACCCTGATGTTTAGAAAAAATAAAATAAAAGGCAAAAGGAGAAGGGGATGACAGAGGATGAGATGGTTACATAGTGTCATTGAATCAATTAACATGAATCTGGACAAACTTCAGGAGCTCTTGAAAAGAGCTTGACGAGCACCTGTCGGAGATGCTCTAGGAGGGTTTTTTGCTGCAGGTAGGGGGTTGGACTAGATGACCTACCAGGTCCCTTCCAACTCTAGGATTCTATGATTCTATCCCTACAATCCAGAGTAACTACGGGAGCACGTAAGAGACTTTACGTGTACCCATAGTTGCTGCACTACCTAGTGAAAACCTATGGGAAATTCATATTGCAATCCAGAGCAAATTGTTCTTACACCGGAGCAAGGACTCCACGTAGTTACTCTGGATTGTGCCCTATGAAAAGACCTGTAGGTGTGCTACAGTCCATGGAATCCACCCAGGTTCTAGGGTCCCATTGGCCTCCCCCAGCTATTCAACTGGGTGGTATTTTATCCACAGTGAGCACAAACTACACAGATGTCTTGTCTGGCTATGACCAACTTGACACTCTGTGTTCTACAGGAACTCTTATTTTTCCAGATTAGCTCTGAACTGGACTGATAGCACTCAACTGCAGATTTGATGCGATCATCTCAAAACCTGCTGTGGAAAATCACAAATCTATTCTTATGCAATATTCAAAGAAAAAAACACGCAGGCTATGTGGACATGAAAGCATCTTCCTTCTGATCAGTGCTAGAAAAAAAAATTGTTCTTCCCGACCAGGCTTTCTGCCAAAGCAAATCACAGCACCAAACTTAGAAAAACGTGATTGTATTTACCAGCCAACTTGAAATAATTTGTTTTTAAATGGCTCCATTTGGGGTGAGGATTTTCTTATGATACCACGGATGGCTTTTGCTTCAACTGTTGGAGCATGAGGACAATGCCAATTAAATACAAAGCATAACAATTGTTTTGCTTCCTTCCAATGCTCAGATTGTGAATTGTAACACACAGCCTTGAAGTTGTGGATGTTGTTTTTTAAGAATATGCAATTTTTAACTGATCTGTTTTTATGGAATATTTAATCCCACAGCGTGAACTGGTTGTGGAAAGATGAAAAACATTCAATGAGAAGCTTATTGGTCAACATACATCTGATCACTGGTTTTTATAAAGCTGCAAGTGCTCAGAACTTTCTTTACCTGAAAGACTGCACCTGTAGTGGCACCTTCTGGCTCTGCTCCCTCAACCGGCACACATCTTTTGAAGCTTTTCTCATCAATTTTTCAGCACTTAAACCCTGTTTCTTTTCCTCTTTTGATTGTTCAGCCTGTTAAAGGAACCAAATTGCAGTTAACTTGTAGTAACTGACAGCATGAACAAAGACAAAAGGAGGAAGGGGGAAAAGAGCATCTCCTGTAAGCCCATCAGGCGACATTCCTACCACATATGAACATTCACAGCATGAATTCAGAACCAGAGGAAGTAGATGTGTATTGTAACCAAGAGCTGTGCACTCCTTTTATAACATGAGAAGACATAGTGACACAGCAACAAAAATGATGAAGGGCCACAGCAACAAAAATGATGAAGGGCTCGTTTAAACAAGATCTAGGTAGCTGAAAAGGGTGGCACGCAAGGAGATACACAGGGGTTCACAGATGGATTGCATCCTTTGAATGAGATGCCGAGTGACATGAAAACTGGCTTACATAAGAGCTTTGCACACTCATTTATTAAATTGTGAAAAGCATGTATGACATAGAATGTATAAGCAGACAATACTCGCTATCTCAAATGTTTCACAGCCAAATATCTGAAAATATTTCTGGCAATTATGAACACCTAATATTTCAAACACCCCTAATTATCTTTCATTTATCTGCTCCTGTTGACAAGGGCTGTGGGTGGCACAAGTGGCTAAGACACTGTGCCTGTTAACCAGCAGGCCAGGGTTCGAGACCCAGGTCGGCCCCACAAGACAGGATGAGCTCCTGTCCTTAGTCCAGCTCTGTGACGCCAGCTAGATCCAATCGTATTGGCTCTGCCTTTCCATTGGACTAATTCAGTGGCGTGGAGAGGGGGGATTTGCTGCTTGGGTAACAGCATGTCCTCCATAAAACAATCCAACCCAGGCTTTCATGCTTCGCATGCAGCGCCGAGCACGGTACATAGTCTTCCAAGACTGATGGAGGCCTGCTGCTATTTGCTCCTGTGACATAGATTAATTTTATTAAATGCTTTCCATAAATTATTCTGTATTTTAGTGCATCTTTTAACTCTAGTACACTAATAGCTCTAAAATACCTATTGACTTGTGTTTGATATAGACATAATATTTTTGCATAGCAAACTGCAGAAGGTAAAGCACTCAAGTTTGAGGTTCCACAGCCATACTAATTTCAACAATTAAATGGTATTTTATAGGCTTCAAGTAGGTTCCCATTTCTGTCTCTTCAAATGAAATGTTTATGCATTAGGAATTGTCTCAAGAAAAACTTAACTTTGCAAGTTAAATATTTAAAAGGTTTTAAGAATGTAAGGAAGAACAGTAACTGTGGAAAGGTTTTTCTTATCCTATTCCTGGCAAATAATGGTCTGGGAGGGAGAGAGAAAGAAAGAGAGATTACTATGCACTTCTAAATGCCTATGAAGTGAATACAATATATTGATATTAGTAGACTTTAATCTAAAATCTCTATATAGATTTTGTCTAATCCCTTTTAATTGTGTCCAAGCTAGTTATATCATTACATCACGTGGCAAGAAATTTCAAAGGAACAGTGGAAAAGCTTTTCCTTTTATATGTCCTAAATCCTTCACCAATCACTGGATAACTGGAGCTAATGTTGTGACAGAGGGAGAAAAAGCTAAAGATCCTATAAAGGAACAGAAGTCAGACAAAGGGCACAATCCAGAAGTGCACTTGGGTTAATCTATTACTGGGATGGCTCAACTGCAAGATGGGCCACCCTAATTATTCTGGAAAAGGCTTGGGGCAGCCTAAGACAACTTAGGCAGCCCCAAGACAGGTAGACCTGGGCTCCCCTAGCTGTGCCAGCCTAGACAGTTCTGGAGAGGCATGTTGAGGGCATGTTTAGCATTACCTAGGGCAGAGCACTTACTTTGTATCCAGAGCCTGTTTCCAGGGCAGAAATGCTCTCTTCCAGCTCCTCATTGTTATACCACCTCAGGAGTAGGTATAACAATGAGTAGACCCACAGGGGTCCGTTGCTTGCTCACTGGTCCATTACTCCGGTGAACAAGCAATGTAATTTCATTTAGTGTGTACTAGTGGGCATGCACCCATGTGTGCACAGTAAGAGTGACAATAAAGGTTTATCTATCTATCTGTAAGGCAGTGTTGACCAAAAATCTTGAGTTCTTAGCCAGCCTAGCTGCAAACCCCTGCCTCTCAACTTCAGGCAGAACAACAGCAGCCCACTAATCTATGGATACAGCAGGCCACTCCAAGCAATCCCCTTACATCCATTCTCCACTAGAGGTATTGCTGTACTGGAGTCTCATGCTGCAGCTGTTACTGGTTGTCAGGAAGTTCTGGGCTTCCTTATAAGGCAGGCACCACAGCTGTTCCTCGTTCAGTGTGATCTGAGGGGGGTCTCCTCGGGAACAAGCCCTCCCCAGGTGTCACTGACTCCCCAGGTGCCTACCCAGGTGCCTATCGAGCCTCGAGTTAGGACAGCCCAGGATTCCTGACTCTCTGGATCCAGCATAACTTTCTGCTCAGGATTCAGAATAGTTGGGGCAGCCCAGCTAGGCTCTCCTCACTGTCCTCACTCTGGATTGTGCCCAAAATAAAGAATACCTTATAAATATACTATAAATTCTCTGAGCCCATTTTACCTCTAAAATCTATTTGGCCAAGGCTACATTTAGTGAAAAGCAATTACATTTAGACTCACTCAACTGTATTAAGGCATCACAATACAGATTTGGATTGAGAAGACAGGCATTCAGAGAAGACATTCTTACACTTAACAGTTACTTCCCAGCTCTATTATTGAAAATGCTATCTATACGGGGCTGCCTTTAAAATCAGTTTGGAAACTACTGTCAATCCAGAATGCAACTGCCATACTACCGTCCAATGACTGGAACAGGATCTGAATAACAAGAATTTTATTATTTAGAACATTTATACTGGGGGTTCCTCATATTCACAGATCCTGTCACCAAAAATTCATTTATCTGTTGAAGGTTGACCCCATACCCACCCACACTTTCCTGCACTGCCCTTGTCTCTGAAGGTTCTTCAGAGCCTGCCTGTTTTCTCCCAAAGGCTCAGAATGAAGGAAAATAGCAATAGATGCTACTTTCAGTTTCTGCAGGGCTCAGAAGATTCATACTGTATATGTGCAGGGGGATGTGGGAACAGAATCCCCATGGACACATGGGCACAGTATCCTGTATACTACTTTTTAACAGAGTATGTCACTCTGTGACAAAGAGAAAAATCAAATGCAAATAGTCCCTTTCTCCAAAAAGTATCATTTACCCCAGACAGACGCAAATAAAGAGCCGGACAAAAGTGCTGGATTGCGGGCCACTTTTAATAACTATTTAACATTAAAATAAACAGGGACTGCTCAAACAATAGCCCTGCGGTCTAAGGGGATGCGGCTCTCCGCATAGATCCCCATGCAGATGTTGGTTAAGGGCGTTCCCAGCCTGGCTCAGGGCATTCCTTGAACAGAATTCAAGGATGCCCGTCTTTGCCAACCCGAAGGTCAAGGTAGCCGGACGCGCAGCCGCCAGCTATTCCGGCCCATCTGCGCCTAGGTTTCCCATCCAGGAAAGGGGGCTCGTCAACCTCACCCCTGGAGCCGGATCAGCATGACAGGGAGGCATCCGCACCCCCAGACCCTTGCTACCTAAGGCTGCACACCAATGGCCTATCCTGCCTATATCCGCACGATTCCTGCCAAAGTGACCGGGTTTAGAAGCCAATTAGTGTTAACTCTCTCCCCTTGCGCAGCTCAGGGTAGGCGAAAAAGAATGCCACCAATGGCCAATCAGGTGGCATCCAAAAAATTCCTACCCGGCCCCGAAGCGACCAGCTAATCCTAAGCTGCACTACAGGGAGGGAGGGTGGGGGATGCTTGCTGGAGCCTGACTGATCTTCCCCAGGCAGAACAAGCCCGGTAACAGACGGGCTCCACCCCCCAGGCCCTTCAGCAGTCAATGGCTGCAATGCATTTTGCCCAGGCTCTGCTGCAGTCTGCAGAAGGGTAAAGTGAGCCGGTGCTGCAAGGTGCACCAGCTTCAATCTAAAAAATCTAACTCAGCTGCATAATCCCACTACCTTCTATTGTCTCTGAACATTTAAAAATGTGGTTTTAGAAATAGATATGAGATATTGTGCCTATTATGGGATGTAGTAGCTCAGCAGTTAAGATGCTGTGCCTGTTAACCAGCAGGCTGGGGTTCGAAACTTGGGTGCTATAAGGCAGAGTGAGCTGCCCCTGCCAACCTAGCAGTTCGAAAGCATGTAAATTCAAGTAGAGAAATAGGTACCACATCAGTGGGAAGGTAAACAGAATTATGTGCGTCTGTGTATGGTCATGCTGGCTACGTGACCAAGGAAGCGTCTCTGGACAACGCTGCCTCTTTGGCTTAGAAATGGGGATGAGCACTGCATCCTATAGACAGCCATGACTTGAAGTACAATTTGCGGGGGAACAGCTTTATATTTACAAAAGACTAGGTCTTTTTGGCTGACTCCAGAATACTGTCTGCTTGTTCCTTCGTTATAAGTGCTTTTAAACACCTACTGAAAGCTGCTATCTTTCAATGAACTTACAATACCTGAAGTGCTACATTTAAAAACTGCCCTGCCTTTTAAATGCATTGCTGCCAACAATGGTATGCAGCTCAGTCCTATGGCTGCTGCACATAGAGCTCTGAAGTTAAATGTTTGGGCACTCTGCTCTAGACTTCACAACCTCTTAATATGTTTTATCTTTTGGTTTAATTTTTGTAGTCTTGATTATATATTTCACTTTAAACAAGCATTTTTTAAGAACAGAGAAATAGTGTAGAAAGTTGAAAACAAAGCTGAAAACTTCAGCTCTCTGCTGTGCAAATGAAAAGTATTTTAAGAATACTAATTTCCAATCACTCTGCCTACATAAAGATGAACTGAAAACTGCTTTGCACTTTAAGGGAATGCAATATTATGAGGTTGAATACAATCTTTGTACACCTGCTGTAAACAGATCTGTAGTGCATGCATATTTCTGCATATTTCTGCAATGTTCCTTTTACATGATACCTGGAACAAGAAAATAATATAAGCAAGTGACTTATGAATAGAGACCTGCAAAAGGTGAGGGTATTTTTCTTGACAACAGTTATCACCCCTTTGTCAGGAAAAATAACCTCACCTTTTGCAGGCCCCTACTTATGAATCCTCTGTTGACTCTTCCTTACAATGAAGAAGCAGATCTAAAACAAATAGAGAAACGCATAAAGCTTACAAGGCTAAGGGCAGAATCCACAGCAGTTATGGGTCCACACAGTTACGTCACCCTCTAGTGTTATCTTATGGAAAGTCATCTTAACTGCTCCGGAGCAAAGGGCTTAATTTCACTTTAGGATTTAGGCCACTGTCTTAATATTTAAGGAAAAAAATAGTAGAGACATAGCAGAGAGTTAAAAGGAGATTATAAATTCAGCAGCGATAGGGAGAGAATTTTAAAAAATTATAAACTCTGAAAATGTAGTAACTTAAGGACCATCCATGTCAACACCTAGACAACTAATGGAACTTGCTGTCAAAGGATGCTGGCCAGACATTAAGGATTATAGGATGTTGGCCATACATGAGAGGATCAGCCCATCAGTGGCTGCTAGCCAAGAACAGAAAATGTATGACCTTGATGGTCAGATACTGCGTTTCTAATATCCAGATGCTGAAATTTCAGACTGATCTAAAAACCATAGAGTTTTGAGACTGCACATTTTTTAATTAACCAGACATTGGTGACTACATATGCGTGCTTCTCTTTCATTTAGATAAGTGGGCTATTTATACCTGTTTTTCAGCGTGTTTCAAGAGCTTTTGGAATCTTTCATCCTCTAGCACACACGGAGGAAGCTCTGTCTCTCTTCTTGCTTTCATCTCCTCCAACTTCTGCTTAAGATCACGCAACGTCTGCAGTTCATCATTCAGGCGACTCTGGCGTGTGCGAGAAGCCTGGAGATCCAGTTCCAAATCCAGAGAGGTGCGGACAGGCTGCTCTTGTGCTGCTCTTCTCATGCTAGGCTGGCAAGTAGGCTAGAATTTCCAGAAATTGAAAAAAGAATACATACAACATACTGCAGACCACTATGGGAACATCTGAAAATTAACTTTATACAGAACTAGCTGAATGTACAGTACTTGATACTGTGGGGGTAAAATTTCAAGAGTATTTGTGGGCACTGGTAGGGACCAGGCGGCAGGAACTGGGCAACCACTGGCAGGAAGGGGACATCAGGCAGCATCAGCAGAGATGACCAAGTACCACCATGCAGCACACACCAGTGGGCAATGGGCACCACCAGACAATGGGCTTTGCTACCAGGCACCATTGGGCAACAGGGACCACCAGGCTTTATTGCACAGTATGCAGCAGGCACCACTGGGTAGTGGGCAAAAGCATGCTTCGTCAGGCAGTATTGTGGGCAGCAGGGGAAGCGGGCACCACCAGACACTGGGCGCCACTGGTATCCTGCAGGTCCTGAATCTACAGGTTCAGACCTACTTAGACCCTTCAGAGGCAAGGGGAGCTGTGCTCTCTCACAGGATGTTCTGAAGGGTAAGGAGGTTACATGCAGTCTCCCTGGCGCTTAGAACATTTTTTGAACCAGAAAGTTTTTCCCCCCATAAAAACCAGAAGTGACACAAAAGCTTAAAAGGCTTTTGGAGAGCTAGGTAGGCAGCACGAAGTCTCTTTGACCTTCAAAACAGGGTTACAGGGCCCTGAAACCCACAGTTTTCATTATCTCTAGGTTTTCTGACCTGTGGGAGGTCATGTAGTGGAACCGCTGTGGAGAACAAGGGCAGCCCTCATACAAAATGTATAATTCAACATTCATGTATTGTATCAACACACATATAATTGTAATCATACTTAAATTTTATAGGGGTTTTGACTTATTGCACTTGACTTTTTCAAAGTGGTGAGTATTTGAAGCTTTGCAAGATAAGCATAATATCAGTCAATCTGTATTACTGATTTCCAAAGGCCATTATACATTAACAACAAATTTCACTAATTGTTATTTTTAATTATATCAATATTCCTTTTAATTTTTTAATAGCATGATTACTTAATCAACAAATGCATTTATATTAAAGTGAACAATCCATGTTTAAATAATGTACAAATTAAATTTAAGCTCATGAATTCAATAAATGGAAGCCATGTCCTCTGGTATGTCTTGGTTCCTTTCAATGCTGTGGACATTCTAATTTCTTACTAGTGAAATGTACCCACGTTGTGGGAATAAAATACCCCCCATACACCACCACCTGTTGTGCGACACCTTCCCATGTGCACCACTGTCCCATGCGCAATACCCTCCCATGCGCATCATCCTCCCATGTGCACCAACCCCCCCATGGACAACACTCCCCCATGTGCATCAACCCCCCAATGTGAACTCTCCCGCACTGAACTCTCAGTGCATTAGGCAGTGGGTACCAAATTGGCTGGATGTTGATCAGTCAGTTTTCAATATTAAGTTTAGGACAAAAACATGTTGCACCCCTCTTCACCCCCTTAAAGGTTAAATTTCTCAACATAAGTTCTTGGTGTGTGTTGATGTCACATAAGAATGCTCTCCCCAAATTTCATGCTTCTCAGTCCGGGGGTTGGGACAGAGTGTCCCTCAGTCAGGGATTCCGCAATGGAAAGTATAGGGAGAAAAAAGCATTGCACCCCATTTCACCCCCTTTCGGTTGGAATTTCCAAAAACTGATTCTTAGTGGGTCATGGGTGGGACACCCCCCCCCCCAAATTTCATGCTTCTAGGACCAGTGGTTTTGGCTGGGCGTTGATCAGTGAGTGAGTGACTTTTCAGTTTTATATATATAGATTATAGATATGACATGTAATTTTTGCAATTCTTTTTGCCAAAGCATATATACCAAGAACGTTACCGCCTGTTCTTTCAATATTTAACATTCATAAGCATACTTTTATCCTTCAGTGGCGTCAGCATTATTTTTTAAGAATCATAAGGTCCTTGCTGAACTGCAATTAATTTCTAACAAGATACAATTCCTGCAATTCCCAACAGGAACTAGACATCTGGTACTGATAGATCTGGGAAGCACAACTGTTGCCAAATAGCAAAGCATGGAGATGATGAAATCTGAAGGGGAGAAATTCTGTCAGTGGGTATGTGTTTAACTGACTCTTCTTACACACTTATGTTTATTTTACAAGTATTCAATCCCATTCAGCTAGGATTCACAAGTAGATGTTGGCCACTTAGTTAGGGTTGCCATATGTCCGCAGAAACAGGGACAATCCTATTTTGGGTGGGGATTGTCTTCACATACTGGCAAATGGGACAGAGGGTCCTGTCCCGATTTTGTGGAAGAAAATTATGGCAACCCCACACTTAGGCTGTAATCCTAAAGACTCTTTCCTGGGAGTAAGACCCACTGAATACAATGGGGATAACTTTTGAGTAGACATGGTTAGGATAGTGCTCTTGGTGGAAAAACAGCAATGGCCAAGACTGGACTGTGTGGTTACAACTGAGAAGCAGCAAGTGGAGGTAGATAACTGGCACCATGCCGTTATAAACAGTACCTTCTTCTAGGCACATTGCTTTGGTGAAGATGTACACAACTCCCATTGAATTCAATGGGGCACACATCTGAGTAGACATTAATAGGATTATGTTGTCAGAAAATCATCCAAAATAATACCACTTTAGAACCAAGACATCACTCTGAATTATCCATATTCTGCAAAACTCAGTACTCTTTGAAAGCTGGAATGATTTGGGGAAAAGGATGATTTTTGAACATGTGGTTTGTTTCTTGGTTTTAACAGATGTAGAGCACTGAAGCACTAGTTAATTCATATCTGCATATTTTACCCATTACTTGACTAAATCTGCAGAATAACCCCATAAATCTGGCAAAGTTATTTAAATGGAAGAAAAGCTGACACTCTGGTCAGAACAGCACATACCCGTTTAACTCGCATACTCTGCCGTTCTGTGGCATTTCTCACGAAGAGGGACTTTTTGGCCAATGTTGAACTGTCACTATCACTCCGATTCAACTGGTAAAACAAAGAACAGAAAAATGTACAAGATAAAATAGGTGAGTTAACAAAGCAGCCTGTATTATTAAAGTTACTTTGAGTAACTACAATACTTGGTCAAGGCCAATATTCTGGCATTTAGTCAATTTAATGCAATACAGTTGTGTACCGTTGCCTAATGTGAGGGTTACATTCAAGAGTCAGTGTGAAAAGCTAAAATCACATATACTCAAAATTATATTGACTATTCCTTATAGTCAGAAAATAAGTGTTGTTGCTCTTTAAAAAATACAAGTGATAGCTGAAAATTGAGAATGAAAAGAGACAATCAAGAGAATGAACAGTAGCTTCATTCTCCGATCTCACATTCACCCTCAAGAACATATTTAGTATGTGAAATAGTGGGTGGAACTGCCTGCACAATTTGAACTGTTTTCTCTCTCACTCTTTCTCTGTTTGACAACTGTGTGCAATCGGACTTATGCAAGTCTACTGCACTTGAGATGAGGAGTGACTACTATGATGGGCATCCATCTTGAGTAGCCTTTTCTAGGTAGAAAGGCGGTGTGTGTGTGTGTGTGTGTGTGTGTGTATGAATGAAGCTAAGAACCAACAGGTTAATTATATAATCAGTAACTGTCCAGAAATGTGTTAACAACCTTTCGAAAGAAGCTGCCTTATTGTTCTCTAATTTTAAAACACAAGCATCTGTTTACTTGCCTGTGGCAAACCCTTGTCAGAACTGCCGAAGGGGGGAAATCACATTTCTATCAATGGTTCAGCAACTAATAAACTCTGCTCATTAATAATGTACACATCTTTTTTGTGATACCACTGTTCACTGTCCTACTAATGAATTTGTTTCTGTTATCCCACTTAGACTGTGACTGAATTATAGAGCTCTCAACAGCACACCCATCTGTCAAAGAAAATTGTACAGCAGTTTAAGAAACAACACTCTAAAAATAATCAAAAACTTACTGCATAAGCAGAACATCATGCTCTTTTCTCTGCAACTGGGACCATCACTGCTTAAATGGAATCCATGGCAGGATTATATACCATATTTAACCATGATCATGGAACCGTCTATCAAAATAGCCCAATTCTGAAAAAAAGTTTAGTGCTGCAAATATGGACTTACTTGATCTTCTCCTTTCATGAAGAAACTGAACAACATAAATTTCTGTTGTTGGTTTGGCAACAAGCTATGTCTCCAGTTTTCTTTGTGTGTTGTGGGGAAAGGAGAAAGAAAGTCCATGGCTTTTATGGTAACCATGCTAAATTTGGTTGATATCATGTCTGAATGCAGAGTGGTTTTTCCTAGCCCCCAACTCTGTATCAGAGAGACGATGTGGCCCTTCTGCCAAAATGTTTGCCCACCCCTGACATAAAGGATAAAGAACAACAACAATATAACACTATCTAATCTAACTTTATGGGACTGCACAACTTCCCCCATGAACAACTTTCCCCATGCGCAACTTCCCCTCAGCACAATTTCCCCCCATGCGCAACTTCCCCTCATAGGCAACTTCCCCCCATGCGCAACTTCCCCTCATGCGCAACTTCCCCCCAAGCACAACTTCCCCCCAAGCACAACTTCCCCCCAAGCGCAGCAACCTTGCCAGTGCAACCTCTTCCTCCGAACAACATCCCCCAGTGCACCAGGCACAGAGCACCAAATTGGCTGGACGTTGGTCAGTCTCCCATGTTAAGTATAGGAGAAAAACATGTTGCCCCTTTTCAGCCCCTGAAGGGTTAAATTTCTGCACATGGGTTCTTGGTGGGTGTTCAGGTGACAGAAGGATCCCTCCCAGAATTCCATGCTTCAGGCCCAGCAGTTGGGGCAGAATGTTGATGAGTCAGCAATTAATGCAAAGTATAGGGAGGAAAACACGTTGCGGCCCTTTTCACCCCCTTCTGGTTGGAATTTCCAAAAACCGGTTCTTAGTGCACCCCTTAGTCACGGAAGGAACACCCACCCCAAATTTCACGCTTCTAGGCTCAGCGGTTTTGGCAGGGCGGTGATGAGTGAGTGAGTGAGTCAGTCAGTTTTCTCTTTTATATATATATAGATGACTAGGTTATGAGAGAAGGAGCTGGTGATCCAAGTATGGGCATTATTTTGTAACATTGTATAAACGAAAACGTCATATTAAACTTTAAATTTAGAAAAGAAACATAAAAGATATACTTTTCTGTTCTTCTGAAAGGCATATTAAACAATATTATTTACAAGAATTATATCACAGAATTTTCAATAATTAACAAGCTCTAAGCCTTAATACATGCTGATGTAGCTAGCATCTGAGAAATAGCTGTGTGATCAAGGTTTCTCTCTCCCCAAAGAGACATTCATTTTCCTGCCATAGGAAGCAAACTATTAAGTGATCATTGATGATAATGGCCATATAGTGCTGAAATGTCACTTATGAACATTGGGAGGTACAACAGAACCAGAAATTTAGATTCACATTGTACAGTTGCAGGGAAACAAACTAGAAGGCGGAAGATAAATTTAAAAAATGGTAATTATTTTGTGGCAGATAAGAATAGTTTGTAGTGGCCAATTTAGACACAACACTGTGTCACAACCTTGTTTTTATCAGGACCTACCTAGGTTAAAAAGATCTTAAAAGAAATAGTATTCATGTATTTATAATAACTGGAAAAAAGACCTCAAACTTTCCCTACAATCCAGAGTAACTATGGGAACACGTAAGAGACGTTACATGTACCTGTAGTTACTGCACCACCTATGGGAAATTCATACTGCAATTCAGAGCAAATTGTTCTTATGCCAGAGCAAGGCCTCCCCGTAGTTACTCTGGGTTGCACCCTTTATCTCTCTATATATTTACACAAGTTTGAAAATTGCAGGAACTCAGCTCCTTGCAGGGCTGTTAGCAGATACTGCAGTAGTTCTCAAACTCTCAGTGCTTGCAGGGAGGGGGTAAAACAGTTCCCCTGGTTTGCATCCCTTTCGAGGGGTACACAGCGTCTTGCTGCTACTCACCAAACTATAAAGCAGCCTGAGGTACTGAGAGTTCCATGATAGAATTAACCCTTCTGTAGTAACACTAAATCAGTATTTCCTTGACCACATGCATTACACACATGAAAAAGAAAATTTATCATGCCTAAATAGCTGACAAAGAAAGACACAGGGCTTTAATTGCACATGCTGGTATCATGTCACTGTTAGAACTTAAATTGGACTTCAGTTAACAGGACCT
This sequence comes from Cryptoblepharus egeriae, assembly GCA_030015325.1. Taxonomy (NCBI): domain Eukaryota; kingdom Metazoa; phylum Chordata; class Lepidosauria; order Squamata; family Scincidae; genus Cryptoblepharus; species Cryptoblepharus egeriae. The sequence goes on along the minus strand of JAREYC010000007.1, from coordinate 51,592,710 downwards.
AATGGAGAACATGTTTCCTCTTACCCTACAGATGTACTGGTTCCGCTCGCCCAGAGAGAAGGTTTGTGAGCGCACAATCACACTATTCCTAACAAAGGGATGCTGTTGAGACTTCAGACTGGCTCTGTCCTTGGGGCGGACAGCCACATTTTCATTCCCATCATCTGTGTTAGTTTCTTTATCAACCTGTTGAGGACAAACATACCATTTTTAAACTGTAAAAACCTGCAAACCTCAACCTCAAGGCTTTTCTTTTTTTATCCTGTCCTGGGACAGTTAAGCTTTCATCAAACCAAAAAAGGGGCACAAATGCACCACATTTTTTCAAGAAATTAAACACTAAATTGCCAGCTTGTTCTTGTTATAAAGATGGATGCCCGTTCTAACTTTGACATCAATACCTCTTATTAGGCACAGCACCATATGTCTACCTGCTCTGCTTGATATATGGATCTGAATTCAGAACAATTGTCTACATGCAAATTATCTTTGATCTTAAAGACTTGAGACCCAGGCAGCTACCATAAGGCTAAGTTTATTTACACATCCTTGCAAACTTATTGAACAGTCTCAGGGCTTGAGGAGATTAGTTATCTGATCTTAGTTATCAGATTAGTTATCACCCTTTGACAACTCAACCCACATTGTGGGAACCAGTGCTCTACACTGTGTATCTACTTAAGGTAAGGCTGAGGAATCCTACATATTTTCCCTTTATTTATTCCATTTAAAATAACAACCGGCAAAGGGAAAAAAATAGGTATCTACAAGAAACGTTTTTCCCCCCAGGTATCACACCTGGCTTATCTCAAACTTTTGCTTTTGTTGCTTTTTCCACAGGAATTGTGACATCAAGGAGGAAGGGTTATCTAGAACCACTTTGCTCATGTGGAAAGTTAAACAAGCAAGAAAAAATAAATAAAAGCAAGGGGGAAAAGGAAGATAAGGTGGAACTATGAATCAAGATAGGAATAAGAGCACACTTGTTCAAAGCTCTCCATAAAACTATGCAGGCATATGTCTCCAAAGCAGTTTCTTCAACTTAGCTCAAAAAGCCATCTAGTTAATATATTAAGACTTTTTGGTTCACTCTGAGATGTACAAAACATTATTTAGGCTACATTCCTAAAGACACTTTCCAGGGAGTAAGATTCATTGAATACAATAGGGCTTAGTTTTGAGTAGACATGGTTAGGATTGTGCTCTTAAGCATCATGCACACACACAAAAAAATTCTTGGACTTCTTAGCATTGTTCTTTAATCTATTATTTCTTTTCAATGGGCTCAGGGATAGATTTCATACATATCTTTGAACCTTTTCCTTCCGTTTTAACAATACTGACTATTTAGGGAACCTGGTGAACATAGTGTTTACATTTGCCATCTTTCATGGTAATGTCATGATCTTGTACTTCTTGTGCTTACCCTTGTGCTAGGGTAAGGTTATTGAAAACCCTCACGATCAGCAAATTTGCAGATAAATTTATGCCTTGATCCTATGGGATCAATGGCACTTTTTGCACTTTCCTGACAGCAGAGGAATCCAGCAGATATACTTCTGATTTTCAAAAAACCAGAAGTGCCTCTCTTAAACCTCCAGTAGGTGTTCTGAAGTATGAAGAGGCTGTACTCAGCCCCTCAGACAACCTCTTGAATGTGACCATTCTGGTAGTGTTAGGTATGTTAGCTGGGCACTGCACTGCAGATTTGGAACCTGCAATGAGTCAAACTCACAGGTTCTGAACCCTCCAGATAAAAAGGGTCCACCTGTAAATCTCCTTACCCTAAAAAGGCCTTCAGATGAGCTCCTGAGCTACACTGGATGCAGTGTAGATAATTGGGTCCCACTGTGCCAAAACAATTTAGGATTATGCTATTAAACTACCAATGTTGGTAAATTTCTTAAGACAAACAATACTGCTGAAAGAAAAAAGTGTATTTTATTATATTAAATGATGCATGCACATGTCGTACCATATATAACATTCCCTCTTGTGTGACAGAAGGAGCTAGGAATTAAGAGATTCTTTTTAAAGTTTTTGTTTTACAGTAACAATATTTTTAAATGTGCTGTTTTCTTAATCTGGGACACCTGTTCAGTGAATCTAAAAATTTTAAACTGCTTAATCCAACTGATCATTTGACTAAACATTGTATCCCCTGCGTTTTAGACAAAAACACAAATTTTCCACATTGCTCTGAAAAGCTCAGCCCTTATTATGAAAACTTCATAACAAATGCAAAACAAAAAATATTAAACCATTTGTGTATGCAAGTATAGCTTAAACATTAAATAACCTATTAAATATTTAATACATTCATTATTAAACATGAATAATCTACCAAATAAACATTAAATGTTAACTAGCAAGCTGAATGCTTTTCTTGTGGACTTGAGGATCTCTGTTCTATACTACCCCTTTACTGTATATATCATCAAACAAAAAACACCACTTTGCTGGGAGAGTGGTAGTGTGGGGAAGGCGAACCTTTTAGGACTCAATGGAGAGTTTAAATGTGAGCTGACTGCATGCATTTATAACAGTGCTGAAAACTATAAGCAAATTCTTCAAGACAAATGTTCATGCCTTTACACTGGAAACACACCATCCTGATTAGCCAGAAACAGCCACCAGATGATGAAGTTTTCTTCATTGTGCTTTAGAGCAACATAATCTGAAATATTCACCAGCATGAGTGGTGGTGGTGGTGGCTCACTGTGCTGCAAATCTGTATGGGTGCTGTCTTCACCATCCTTATATGCCTCTACCTCTACCGCTTCAGAGCAGAATTCTTCAACATCGGCATATCTGTCTTGAGCTGCCTCTTTAATTTCATCCTCTTCTTCAGTCATAATCTCGCTAGATGGCTCTGCCAGCATTCCTACCCTGTGAGAACAAAGTAACCTAAGTTTACCCTTGAACTGACAAGACAAGTCCTGCAAAGAGGAAAGTACTGGCACGCATGGGACCTGAACCCATTACAAAAGATGTATTATCACCGACACATTTTCTTGGCAAGAACCTGATTAGAATTTTGCTAAAATGCTTTCATCATCCCACATGTGAATGCTTCATATTAATCAATCTGCTCCAAGAAAAACAGGAATGTCTGCTACAAATCACCTCCCTTAGAACGTTTTGATAGAGGAATATTACATTTGACATCTCAATATGATTCCATTGAAGAGATGCATGCTGCTGCAAGTCCCTTGTCCCAAATCTTGGCTAACTGATTGGTTATGTGTTCTCAGTAGATATGCTGCTTTTTCACCAGTGTTTATTAAGAACAAACACTTAACCTGCACCAAGAACTTCTTCATGAGATTTTAAACACAGGACAACACACACACACACACACACACACAATTGTATTTCTTATAAATGATTAATTTTTCAGACTTCCAATTTGTGGACAACTTAACAATGTAGCCCAAGAAGTGATGTGCATGCTCATTTAATGCCTTTTAATACCATCTGCTGGGGCAAGAGGTAGAAGGGGAACTTTAGGGGAAGAATTCTGTCTTCCTGTTCTGCTTAGCCACTTAATGCACCAGGACTAGATCGTGCTTTGGTCTGATCCAGAAGAACTAATACAGCTCAGAGCAAAAGGAAAATGATCAGAGGAGTGGGACTGCATGTGCAGAACGTGAAGATTCATTAGTCTCCTTGCACCATTCTTATTAAAGGCAGAAGCTGATATTCCATTAAAAAAATAAACAGCCTGTCTCTTCAGCAATGAGAAATGGTTGCACCAAAAAAAATAGCAAATGAAGCATACATGATTCTTCCCCAAGGCATCCAATGTGAGAAGTTGTTTTTATTTGGACAACGATGATCAATGGATGAATTTTTCTTAGTATTTTCTTCTTCTATGCTCTATAGGAGTGTTTACTGGGGGTCATGACACCACAAAGGTACTTTGGACCTTTAAGGGACAGGGGAAGGAGTGAGGGCAAGCAACAGATCATGTTGCTAAGGGAAGAGGAATGGGGATGCTTTACTTGCACAGATTCTTAGAGGTGCAGGGAACCTGCACAGCCTTCTGCAGAGCTTGGAATCTGCAGAGGGCTGTGCAGTGTTTCCCCGTACACAATGAAAGCTGTGAAAGTCAGCAAAAGCACCCCTCTTTGCAATATGACCCTGGGGATCTCATCACTGTCCTTGCCCCTCCCCCACAAAGACTTACTAAGGAAGTAAGTTTCCTGTAAAGTTTGAGAATCACTGCTCTATAGTTGTAAATGCTGTTTTATAAATGAACAAAGAATTCAGTGTACCAGTCTTCCTCGGCACTTTGTGGTTCCTCTGCTTCTTTGCCTTCATCTTCTGCCTCCTCCTCCTCCAACTCTTGTTCCACTGCTTGCAACTCAGCTGATGTCCTTTCCAGTAATGCTGACACGGCATCCTAAAAGAGGCATTGAAAGATCTACATATTACAGTATATTGGGTTTAATAAAGTGACACTAGGACGCAATTATCAAAGTTTATGAACATAATATCTGGCAAAACAACAATGGCAGCATCTAGTATTTTGGTGAATTTCATGTTTCCCAATGAATTCCCAGTGTTTCCCTGATTTATCTGTGTTTGGTGGTTTCAGTTCACTAGCAGCAGGCTGTGCCATTCAGCTACCAGTACTGCTTACAGCTTTTGCTGCAGATGCCATTAGCCATGAAGAGAATTCAGCTTATCTCCCATTTAGAGTTCCCTCCAAAGTTAGAATGCATCTGCCAATTGGCTCACATTCCTCTCTGATTTATTCCTCTCTGATTTATTCCTCCAGCCAGGGAGTGATCTACAAACCAATGAACACTCAATGAATGTTAAATCTCTAGCACATAGGAAGCTGTACTATTTACCTTCCAACAACCAGAGAACCCATTCTGTTGGAAGAGGAGACCCACTTGCTGATCAGCAAATAAAAAAGCAGGAGAAAGGCTCTAGCTAGAATGTGTTAACTCCTGCTTCATTTCAATCTGTTTTGCAAAGTTCTCCAGCCACCACCTTGAACCATCTTTCTTCCCTTGTTTAAATTGCTACTAAAAACTGGCTCTAATTTCTGGTCCCAAAGGGGTCCAGTGTATTGTCACATCTTTCACTCTGCAAATATGACTATGAGGGATTTTAATATGTTGCGTGGGTTTTACAGAGATGGCGTCCCTCTGGGCTGGGACAGTGAGGACATTCTACCAAGCCGTTCTCCATTTAGCCACTTGTTCAATCGATGAAAGTTGGCAACAGGAAAAAGATGAGTGTGCTAAACACTATGTACAACTGCACTGGACCAGACTACATTTTGGGGGAAAGCCTCTCTTGCCCATGTCAAGCATTCTATACTATAGCATATAATATTACACTAGATTATATAATACTAGCATATAATACTATACAGTATTATCTTACATTTATGGAGTTGACTATATACGCTAAGCACAAGAAAACACGTACTGGAATACATTTACATAATAAATATCATGAAATGCTGCAGATTCAGATTTCACAACTGTTCCATCTGACTATATCAACTTAAGCTTCAAGTGGAAAATATGCAAGTTTGCAAAAAATCACACTCCACATTAAAGCTCTCTGAGAAGAAGCAAGGCTAGGCTAATTAAAACTAATGATCCACAACAGTTTAATGCTTAATGTGTGCAAATGCACACTGGCAAAATACACACAAAGCCCGTTGAAAACAAACTTCTCACTCATGTATTTTGCTGGCCAAAGCAATAATTTACAGCAGTATATGTAATAAATTAATAAATTTCAGCAATGTCATTAATAAATTAGGACATTTTAGCTAGATCAATTTCCCTGTATGCAATGGATAAGAATCCCTCTTTCTAGACTAGCTAGAATGTATGCCTGGCCACTAGAGTCCAAAGGGGAGGGGGTACCATGTTCTTCAAGGCATAATCACGGAAAATCCAATGAATGCAGACACTTGCTGCCCAAGTTAAAATATAGGAATTGACAAAAAAAATCATGGCGGATTTTACACACATATGCCTTTAAGAAAATTAAGCATACCTATAGGCAGGAAATTATGATGGCGTATCATTTTATTGCATATCATTGGCATATCATTTTATGGCAGCAGAATGACCTGCAAGTGGCTTAGGAAAAGGTATGATCCTCTATTAACATTCATTCTGTGCTGGAAAACAAGTGTTTGAGCAGAAGCAGAAAGGGGCAAGTGAAAAGAACGACATGGCTGAATACCAAATAATCCTCTTAACTGTTTGGTGGTTAGAAACTTTTTTCATTTAAGTTTAATGACAGTCAGATATGATCTGTGGCAGGAGGGAGCACAAAGCTCCCTGTACCAGTGGCACTGGCACTACACCTGTTTTCAGAATCCAGAAGCGGTCATACTCACCAAGTCTAAGGAGACCAATGACTGACTTTTTTGTTCAAATATAGGCTCTTCCTTTGCCTTCTTGTTCTTTTTGCCAGGAATTTGTTTGCAAGCGAGCAAGTTATACCACAGGGTAGAAGTCTCATTTGATAACGACAAATCTGACAGCCTTATCTGAATTCCAGCCTATACAGCAAGGTGAAAAGATAATTTACTTGGTCATTTTAATGTATGGTACTTAATGTAAAAACTTAACAGATGAACAGCGAATCAGGAAGACTCCTTGAATGGCTACTGTGGGATCCTGTAGGCAAACTGGCTGCTGCTGCAGCTTCTTTGGGGGAAGGGGACTTTTGTCTACTTTCCTCACATAATGAACCAGCCCCATAATGGGGCTACTCATTTCTGAACCAGTTCTGTGCTAGTGCAGAAACTCTATGTAAGGGCAAAATGTTCTCCATGGAGGCTCTGAATTAGAATGACAACTCCCCCAGACTCTCCTCCCTTCCTCCCCCAGCATGCCTCCCACCCACTCTCTACCCACTCTGGATTACCTCCTACCTCTCTCCCCCCTGCCCCCTCCTCAGCTCTCTATCCTCCATGTATCCAATGGACTACATAACAGTGGAGAAAGGACGATTTTATAGAGTACTTCTCACATACAGATAGCACTAGGAGAGGTCTTGAGAGGGAATATATTTAATGTTTGTGCAGCACTTTCTGATCATGCAAAACATATCACTCATATTCATGTGGTCCTTGTACTACATCATCTTGAGGGAGCCCATGCAATGATTCTGCAAGGTAGGTTTTATAATCCCCACAGTGCATATTGGGAGCTGAGGTTTTAAGGAAGTTGCTTGATTAAGGCCACCTAGTAAGTTTGTTGCAGAGGTTAAGATCTGAACCTGTGAGGTCCAATTCACAGCTCTTGGTCATTATACAACACCAGCTCATATTTAAAGGAAGGGATAATAACCACTTGGCTTTTGACAAAAAGGGGTAAAGCAGCTCAAGGAACAAAGCAGCATAACAACAGAGGCAGAAAAACAAAAGAGAGAAGGTTAGAGGGAACATGTAGTTCAAAGTATTTGGGTTTAAGCAGTCAATAGATATCGTTCTTTTTCTTTTTAAAAAAATGTCCTCAATATGAGGACAATATGAATTATATTTTTTAAAACAATCAAATAACCTGAAAACATTAAGGATCAGAGAATTCATGCCCACGAGAAAACAAAAAAATCATTTATAGTCCATATATCTAATCAAGTATAATAGATCCACGCAAGAGACAGTTCTGGTTAAGCTAATGCCTGGGGCAAAATACAGTCAGCCTCAGTCCATCCGCTGCATGAGGGGGAAAGTGTTTTCATATGCAAGAGAAGAATATTCAGGCTCATATCTGGAGGCTTTGAGAATCCTACTGCACAACATGTCTTAAGCACCTTCATTTTACATCACTTGGTTATTAATCAATATGCTTCACTTATATCCTCATCTAACAAGCAGCCACTGAGGCAATTTACCTTGAGAAATACAGTGGGACCTTGAATAAAGAGCGTCTTGAATAAAGAGTGTTTTGTATAAAGAGCAAAATTTTCCTCAAAAATTTTGACTTGCTTAAAGAGCACTGTCTTGAATAAAGAGCACTTCTGAGGAAGTTTAGAACAGGCTTCCATGGCAAGGGAACTCACAGGTGGGACAAGGAGACTAGCTTGAGCTACCATGGGGCCCTAGGCAAAGTTTGGAATAGGCTTCCATTGAAAGGGAACTCATGGGATGTCCGGGGGGAGCAGCCTGAGTCAGGTCTGCATGTGGGGTCTGTGTGTGGCAGTGTGGAAGGTGTGCCTTTTCAGTGTTCTAGTGCTGCTCGCCGTCAGCAGCTTGGGAATGTTAAAGTTGCACAAAAAGACAATAGATTCCATTGAGCCAATGGATAGCAGTGACTTCATTAGTGATTGTGAAAGAGCACAATCCTAACCATGTCTACTCAGATGTAAGCCCCATTATTTCCAAATGGGTCTTACTCCCAGGAAAGTGTCTTTAGGATTGCAGCCAAAGTCATCCCTTCTCTGTAACCCTCACACCAGCCATGAAGGTTTTCAAAGGTACAATACTGTTCAGTACTGTACAGTATTTTCTTTATTGCAGTGTTGTGTGTTACTGTATATTACAGTGCTTTGTACAGTGTTATATTGCAGTGTTTTGTAATCATTTTTATAAACAGTTAATATTTTTATATGAATTTTTTTGGGTTGTGGAACCAATCGTCTGAGTTTCCATTATTTCCTATGGGAAAATCTGCTTCACTTAAGGAGCATTTCACTTAAAGAGCATGCCTCTGGAACGAATTAAGCTCTTTATGTGAGGAACCACATAAAGCAATCTCTTTAAACAATCTCTGTATAAAGCAAACAATCTCTTATCATGTCGAGGAAATATGAAACTCTTGTATGGCTGAGCTATAAGAGATCCAAAGCCCAGTTGCCGCTGCATGCATCTAAGTCTTGGGTTGAATCCTTCACATGGAAAATCCCCACCATGGATGGTAAAAGTCTGAAGCTTTGGAGAAAGAACTATATTGGGCTCATTGACTTTGGGCATAATTCAGAGGTAGGGCAGTGAGGAGTGCCCTAGATCAGGGGTGTCCAACACGAGGCCCGGGGGCCGCATGCGGCCCAGGACAAGGATGAATGTGGCCCTCCTGCAAAGCTGGCCACAACCACTGGAAAAACCAGCTTTGTGGCAGCAGCCATTTTCAAATCTCATGTGCTTCTCTGCGCACTGCCCTGGGCGGCCACCACAAAGCTGGTCTGGGCTGCCTGGCTCCTCCCCCTACCTGCCTCCTGGCACTCAGAGTGCTTCAGGCCCCTGCAGACCTTGCAGCGCTCACCCACCTGCATCCCCCAAAAGCAGCCTCAGCCTCTATCCCAGCTGCTAGGTCTGCTGCCCTTGAGACCTACTTAGAAGTAAGCCCCATTAAAGTCAATGAGGCTTATTCCCAAGTTGCAGTCTGAGAGTCCAATGGTGCATAGGATGGACTGTGATCCTGTCCAAGCTTAACCTTGAAGATATGCTGCAACCCTAACCATTTCTACTCAGAAGTAAGGCCCATTGTACTCAGTGGGTCTTACTCCCAGGAAAGTGTGTTCAGGATTGCAGCATATCTCCAAGGTTAAGCTTGGAGAGGATCACAGCCCATCCTATGCACCATGCCTCCTCAGAAGTAAGCTCCACTAAAGTCAATGAGGCTTACTCCCAAGTTGCAGTCTGAGAGCCCAATCCTATACATGGCTAGTCAGCAGAAAATGCCATGATAATCAATGAGACTTACTCCGAGGTTTAGCTTGGAGAGGATCACTGCCCATCCGATGCATCATGCCTACTCAGAAGTAAGCCCCATTAAAATCAATGAGACTTACTCCAAGGTTTAAAAAATGTACGACAAAATATAGGACACCCTACATTTTGTCCTACATTTTAAAAAAAGTTAGTGTTTATGTGCAGCCCAAAACAACTCGTCTTCTTCCAGTGCGGCCCAGGGAAGCTAAAAGGTTGGACACCCCTGCCCTAGCTGTACTGCCCCAACTATTCTGAATCCAGAAAAATAAAAACAATCCCAATTCCTGCACCTTTGCTTTCCAGATGAATTTAACACAATTTCTTTCATAGTCGAAATGATGGTTATGTAACACAAGGGTGCAATCCAGAGTAACTATGGGGAGTCCTTGCTCTGGTGTAAGAACAATTTGCTCTGGATTGCAATATGAATTTCCCATAGGTTTTCACTAGATGGTGCAGTAACTACGGGTGCACGTAATGTCTCTTACGTGCTCCCGTAGTTATTCTGGATTGTAGGGCTAGAGTAAATGAATTGGTCACTTCACATGGTTTGTAGGAACCTGGGAATTTCACCTTGCTTAAGTTTCCAGTTGTCATAGCTGTAAGGTGATATTAGTGAATGTAATATATAACCACACACACAAAAATCACAAGCAAGGAGGTAAGCAAAAGTGACCTAATTTCTTATGTTTTTTTCCCTGCTCTGTCAAATGCTGAAGATCTGAAGAGTCTTCCATACTTAAAAGGTACAAAATATGTGAAGCATACCTTGTGACTCACACTCACGACATCCATTAAAATGGTATGCAAATTATGCTTATTACATGCGTCTAAAATATGCATATTAGTTGCAGCCCTCAGGCACATGATACATTTTCAATGAGGCCCTCAATGCTGAACAAATTGTCTACCCCTGTAATATTGTGATCAAAAGGGATCCTAACTTCCACATTCATCCAATATCAGAGAGAAATAGAATCAGTCCTGAGGAGGGTTGCTAATGCATGCCTCAGAAGGCTCTTATCCATCAGCATGAGAAAGAAAAACAAAAGAACATCAAACAAAGCCAATAATAAAGAATACTTACTAGGCATTCTTCCCGAAGAGTTTTACCGACAGAGCAGACGTCTAATCTCAGAGTCTTCTGAAGCAAAGATGCCTGGGAAATGGCCACTCTGAACATCTCACTAAATAAAAGAGATTCTGCAGCAGAATGGACTTTAGTGCGGAACAAACAGCTGATGTCAGCGGATGATGGAAGAACAGCAATTCTGACATACCTATGAAGAGTAAAGAAAGGTTTTTTTAAAAAAAGATTCAAATGTGTATCATGAATATGTATCCAAATATATGTCCAGCCATGTTGCATTATAAAATGAAATACAGGTGTCCCTTCTTATCCACTAGGGTTCCATTCCAGAACCTCCTGTGGAAAAAAATCCATGTATAAAGAAAACAATGGAAAAATAGGTTGAGAGATGCACTTCTAGGTTACTTGCTCCTCTACTGTGCCTAATTGAATACGGTAGTACCTCAGTCTGCAGGGGTTTGCTTCTGGGACTGAAAATGGAAAGATTGCTTGAATGACTGCCTCTCTACAACAGTAGAAAAGCAGTTTTTAAAACTGTGATTTGCAGTGGCCATTCAGGTTAAGTCAAATCTGTGTATAAAAATCAATGTATAACAAGGTTAGACATGGTTAAGATAGATTAGTTGATAGTTATTTTGTTCAATTCTTATTCTGCAAATGTTTCAGTGCTTAAGATATACAATTACTGATGAAGAAGTGCACTGAATCTTGCCATCACAGAAACACAATTTTTTAAAATTGCCTAGAGCAATGTAGAATGTAATAAGAGCCCACACTGGATCAGGCCAAATGCCCATCTAGTACAGCTTCCTATATCTTACAGATGCCCACCAGATGCCTTGGGAGCACACAAGGAAACAGGAGCTCCCCTGCTGAGGGTAGGGATCTATAGCTGTTTAGTGACTGGATTGTTGGTGGGTCATAAAACTGAAAGTGACAAGCTGATGGCTGACAATGCATTGAGCTCTATGGAAAGTGAACTTGAATCTCATGTCCATGTTTACTCAATCCATTTTGAAGGATGAGAGGAATGCAATGCCAACAGAATGATCCCAATCTGATGTGCACAAAAACATCTGAGAAGAAGGCCCTCCCCTCCTAACAGATAAGGAAGGTGTATTAAGCCCTATGTAAAGTGAAACTGAGTTACACAGGCATGTTTACTCATGATCACATGAACAAGCCTCAGCTCCTATCAAAAGATGGGAGGCAAGGGGAATGAAAACACAAGAATGATCTAAATTAGCTGAACCTGGAGGACAAACCTTCCTCCAGAAGATGACCTCCCCACCAACAAGGATAACAACAGAGGCTTCAGGGGGTGCAGCAGTCTCCCTCCCCACAACAACTCTCTCTGAGAGTTTGAAAACTGTTATCTAGTAAAATCCCATGATATACCATGATGTATAAGGAAAAGGGATCAGTAATGTCCAAGGGATCAGTAATGACAGGCAGGTTGAAAATCATCTCCAGAAGGAGCTGACCTTAAACCTTAAACCAAGAATACTTTAAAGTTGTCATTGAGATGCATGTGCTATCCTAAGACACATTCACTGTATGTGTGTGATGCATTTGCATTTCAAAGTGAATGCACTTCCACTTTCTCATTTGATCAGCAGAGCAATGCTTCTTTACAAGAGCATGAAACGTCTCTCTCTCTCTGAGAGCAGCTGTTTTGGTCAAGATGGTTATTTTGTGAAAATAAGCTATACATTTTAAGAACCACCTTCCAAATGTGCATGTTTACATGTTATAGGAATGCTCCCATAAACTGCCCATATAATGAGTGAGTGAGTGAGTGGGTGGGTGAGTGCGAGAGAGAGAGAGAGATATTATACAACAATCTGTTGAATTTTTGCAGCATTTTTAACTGTCTGGTATGGGTTGTGCATTCACCCTTTTTCAGACATAGTGGCAGTATGCAAAGAGTAATCCCATGTTGTTTAAATGGAAGAAACAGTTATCTGCTTAGAATGGTTTCTCAATGTTTGTACAACTTTACACAGTCCACCTATTTGAAGTACCACCAGAAGTAACTAGCAATGACATCATTTCCAGTTATGGGTTAGGATGCCAGATTCAATACAACAAACATGATTAAGAAGCTCAGGATGGATGAGAGAACTTCTATGAGTGTAGAATGCTTTGGAGCCTATTACTGTTGTTTGTTGTGTTGTATTCCTGGTCTTGCTGCCAAGGTACAGGAGTCCAGAGGTCCTAAGAGTACTACCAGACACCATTTCAAGGACCACTGGACCATTGGTTGGGAAACACTGGCTTAGCAGGAGGATAACTTGTGTGACCATGACAAGTAAGAGGGAAGCAAATTATCTGATTCCCTACCCATTCCTATTAAATCATGAAGTGCAGGACAATCAGGGGACTGCCATTGTTCAACAGTATTGTGTATGTAGAAAGAAGCAAGGTAAGGGGCTAGACTGCTGTCTTCTGCCTGGGTTTGGGTGGAAGGTTGAGCATACAGTACAGCTGAGTTGGACTCTGGGATGCAGACATGTCTGGGGCAACAGGCATGAGAGATAGTTGCCCAATGCAAAGTTGTAGGACAATTGACCAGAGAGAAAAGTGGCCGAAGAGCAGAATGAAAGCGCACCTGGATGACTTTTCCTGAACACCAGCTACAGGGTTTGAGGCTCCTGCTTTACTCATTTAAGTAAAAAAGTGGTGTAAACACAAGGAAAGAGAAAATAAACTCTGGTTCATGTCTGTTCTCATTGTCAAACAACTATTCAGCATGGAGAGCTTTCTACATATTGCATACTATCCTGTCTCTAAGGAAGGAGAATTGTTCTTCCTGTTCCTATTACCCAACAGGTGCTGCTTATGCCAACAGCTCACAAGAGTACTGATAACACTAGAGGGATCTGGGGAGAAACACTGCATTTTTGCAGTCAATCTAAATTTGTAGTTCTTTGTGGACAGGGAGATAGTTATTTCCTGGCAACAGTGTTTCTTAGGGCGCAATCCAAAGTAACTACGGGGAGTCCTTGCTCCGGTGTAAGAACAACTTGCTCTGGATTGCAATATGAATTTCCCATAGGTTTTCACTAGGTGGTGCAGTAACTATGTGTACATGTAATGTCTCTTACGTGCTCCCGTACTTGCTCTGGATTGTAGGGTTAAACTAGAAACTAGTTCTTAAACTAGTTTCTTAAACTAGAAAGAGAGGTCTCTATCCAAATGATTACAAGGACATTTTGTTTTGTTGGAAAACTTTACTGTTAAAATACTTAGGGTGACATCCTCACCTAAGCTGGGACAACTCATTGGTTTTCCCATTCCCATGGTGATGTAGGGAGGCAAGCGCTTGTCTGTGCACTGGTCTAATTAAACCTCCCCCAGGATTGATGCAGAAGTGTCTTACAACTATTCTGTGACATCTTCAGGTCAGCATAGAACTTATGCTGGGGCTTAGGCTGGCCTAACTAGAGGTTAGGATTGTAGCCTTAGTCCTCAGATAGTACTGCCTATGGAGCACTGTACTTACACTTTAGAGCCAAAGGGTATAGAAAGGACATGGGGACTTCGTAACTGCATCACAATTATCACAAAACTTGAGCTGTTTGTGTCATATCTGTCAAAACAAAAGGAAAACAAGGTAAAAGGTCAGCTTCTTGCAATATACCATCAACAGTCTTTTATTTTTAAATTTGAGTCCTATTTTTTGAATACCTGAGTCTTAATTGTATCTGAGCTGTTTCTAGACTTGTAGTATCATCTTCACTATATGCAACTTCTTCACTATCATTTGGTCTAAAGAACAGAAATAAAATTTTAAGTTAAAGGGTAAGACACAATCATGTTTAAACTATGGTCAAAGCCATAAGATTGATTTGAATACAACATCAGTCTGATTTTCAGGATTTCTAGGTTCAGGTCTATTGAAGTTCTCAAAGATGAATGGCAGAAAACAGTTACCTTCTTATAGATTTAGTAAATAAAGCACATGTTTATCTCACTAATAGCCAGTTATTTGTAGATCTGCCCTTGAAGGGTTATCACCATTTATAATTTCCTGTTTGATGAAAGTGAGAACAAATTGATTCTGGAACTAGAAACTGTCTCTTTACCCTACTTGTAATGAAATAATTTATAAAATTATGGTGCTCCCTTTCTTATTTATTAGGTTATTAATCCTCTTTAAAGTGAATGTGCTTTAAGAGTTGCAGGTTTTGAATAGTTTTTAAAAATGTTTTTTTGAAGCCAATATGTTCAGTTTCAAGACAACCAAACCAGATGCCTTCATTTTATTTATGCATAGCCAGAAACACTCCCTCCTGCACCATAAACCTACTGTTTTACAGATGCTTCATATACACCACTGTCTCCAGCCACTGACTCATCAGATACTGCCGCAGACACACAGCCTGCCTTCTCCTCAAGCAGATGATTTACAGTTCTTCTTGGTAAATCAACACCTAGGGAAAGAAAAGGAAGACTACATATATTTATCAGAATATTTTTTCAGAATGTTTTATATTCTAATTCATTTATTTATCAGAATGTTTTAGACTATGCTTGCAATCCCAACCACACTTCCATAGGAGTAAGAACTATTGAACACAATGGGACTTACTTCTGAGTAGACATGTTTAGGATTGCACTGTATGTATATTTAGCAGAAAGGCGATGTAGTCAAAGCCCTCAACCGTGCTCAACCAAAGAGGAAAACCTTGGGCATCCAGGACAATCATTTCATCTCAGTATTACACATTACAGGATATCATACAACATTTTTAGTACCATTCTTTACCTCTAACTAGTAATTGCACAGAAGACAGAATCTGTTAAGTACTTATTATACAGGGTTGAGAAAAGGTGTCTGTGAAAAGTGACTATACCCCAAATCCAGAGTAACTATGGGAGCAAGAGACATTACGTGCACCCGTAGTTACTGCACCACTTAGTGAAAACCTATGGGAAATTCATATTGGTATCCAGAGTAAATTGTTCTTACACCAGAGCAAGGACTCCCCGTAGTTATTCTGGATTTTGCCTATAATAAAGTAAAAGGAGGCCTGTCCAGTCACTATCTTTCTCAACAAAATTCCCTGAAGAAAACAGCAGTGGTTCCACTGATAAAACTCATTTTCAATGGTGGATGATATCAATTGGGATACCATCCACCAATGCATTATTGTATTTTTTTGCATCGTCATTAGGGCTTTGCACTCAAAACAGTGAACCTTAGCCTTTTTCTGCATTTTAGCGTTTTCTGCTTTTTGTCATACTCAGGAATTCCCATAAAGCATCCCCCCAGAGTAGGTATTTGTATATTTTTCCAGGATGAATGCTAAAAGTGCATTCATTGGGGGAGGGAAAAATACAATGTTGGACATGTTGGGAGAAAATTCCAAAGCCTCCATTCTGGAATCATTATAAAGTGCAGACTTTACCTTACGTTGTCATTTCCCACACCTTTTGTTTAATACCTATCCTGAAGCAGAGTTCTGCCATAGATCTCAAAGTTTGCAAATGGTATATATAAGCAAATCTTAATAAAAGCATTACTTTAGATTATTTTTCCTCTCTAGAAAGTCCAACATGATCATCTACTGTATTTACTCAAATTTATTGTGCCATCGAATCTAATGTGTACCCTATACCTATAATCAAAATACTGTATTTACTCAAATCTAATGCACACTCTGATTTTGGAGACTGAATTTGGCTGAGAAAGGCGAGCTAACACATTAGATTTGAGTAAATACAGTATTTTTGATTCCTATAAAGCACAGTGTTCAAGGTCATCCAAACAGAATGCAAATAGCCAATTAAAGCCAAATGCCTTACTTTGCTTAATCAAAAGGAGAAGCCTATCACCACATCTACCATTTATTTAATGGACATCAGAATTTTTCCTAATAATGTCCTCTCAATGCATATTGATTCTGACTTGTCTGTGGCCACCACTGGCAAGACCAAAGAGAATCTTCAGGCCAACCATCCTTTAATTTCAATCTTTCACTTATATTCATGTGCTAGGGAGTATCCTGCTGAGAGCAAGAAACATTACTGTAAGCAGCATCCTGCAACGTAATAAGTTGCAAGCCTGTAGAGTCCTTTCATCTGCCAAGGAGCTGTGTGTATTGGTATGCATTGCGTCCCCCTCCTGAGTCATGACTTTACATCTTGTTAAGATGTTTAAATT
Organism: Cryptoblepharus egeriae; assembly: GCA_030015325.1. Lineage (NCBI taxonomy): Eukaryota > Metazoa > Chordata > Lepidosauria > Squamata > Scincidae > Cryptoblepharus > Cryptoblepharus egeriae. The sequence goes on along the minus strand of JAREYC010000007.1, from coordinate 51,575,751 downwards.
TTAAGGCTTCAGATTAGAGGATTGATTGCTGCATTTCTCCTTTCATTTATAGCAGTGGGGATGCTTTCTCCTTGATGATGAAGTGCTTTTTCTTCCACCACTTTGAGAGAGGTGAAGGTGATGACATGATTTATTGATTACCCCTAGGAATAACTACAGCAGTCTGAAATCGACTTTGACAATGACAGAGACGGTCTGTGGAAGAACTTCACGGTTATACTAACTGTGTCACTACAAAAGATACTTCTGCACAGGAATACTATGTAAACTCTACCCCAAGGAAAGAAGTACTAGCACATGGGAAGTGCAGGTTTTTTATTTTTTCCCAGTCGAGGACAATCAACCCAGCTCACTGATTTCAGAAAGACTGTGTGAAAGAGTCAAGCACATGCTTAACATTCTCACTTAAATCAATCAGCCATTTACCTAAATTTCAGGAAAAGCATTAATGATTTGAATAATCAAGAGCTATATACTTGGGGACTGCCATTCTAATATGCCACTTAAAGAACACACAGTGAATTCAGATAACCAATTGGTACATACAAGGTTCACATGAGGGGGCTGTACGATCCAAAAATTGCAACTTCCCAAACTACTTCTTCATAACCATTCAGTTTCATATTCAGATAAGTAAATATATTTTGTATACCACAGTATTTTTATGCTTTCCATGTATTGTGGTACTACAGCTACAAAAAGCCAATAATACAATTGTATGCCTAATGAATTGAATTAAGAAGAACGTACAAGTGTGTAATAGGCCTTTTTCCTATGGGTACAATCCAAACTGCCAGTTCAGCCAGAACAAATACTTTGTGCCAGTGGAAAAGTGGAGAAAAGTGCCATGAAGCACTTTAACACTACTCTTCAGGGGGATATGCTGGTGTTGTGGGCCCTGGGGATGGTTGAGTTCATGCCAGTTGACCTTGGTTGACATAGAGTCCTGGAGAGTGGGGGACATAGGGAATGCATGGAGAAATCAGGAGTACATGGAAAGGGAGAGCAAATGGCATTCCTCAGGCATGTGGGGGCAAGAAGAAGGGCCAGGATCTGTCACTTATGCCAGATCCTATGCCCATTCCCCGACAGTTCAGGACAGTCCTGCGGTGGTCAGATTTGAGCCACCGAATTTGGTGGCACTCATCTGAATAGGTTCACTGAGGCTGCTGAAGCTCTCTATGGGTAATGAGAGAAGCTGAGCCACAAAACAACTCAAACCTTGACTTACAGTGCAGGCATGTTGGCCTCCTGTAACAGCACAACATATAATTGGCATTTTCTATGCTAGTGCTACTCAAAAAGGGGGCTATGACCCAATTTGTGTAAAAGTGTGCCTATTACTTTAACGGGAAGAGAAAAGAGGAAATAAACTATAAAACCATAGTTCCAACAATAATAATATAATAAACTTCCAACTGTAAATTTCCAACTATGAAATTTGACAATATTTAGAAAGGTAAATCATGTAAAAACTTGGTGAAGGCTCCAAACAACTTGAAAATATATCCGTCAAAGTGACAAAAATCAGTGTTTAGAGATAGTCAATGTTACATTCAAAAATTCTGAGTGATGAAATGTTGTAATTGTATAGCTTTGCCACAAACAAAATCAATTTTCCCAGTAACACAACTTGTGCAACCTCCCAAAGATCATTTCCCAACAGATGCAAAACTATACAGAAATATGGCATATAGTCCACCCTGCCACAGTACTAAGCAGAAACTGAGTCCAATGGGAAAATCATCTCTAAAGAATGGGGAAGCCTTCCCTTGGCCTTGCCATATTTCCTTTGTTGCTATAAATAGAATGTTTTTTACATTATTTAAAGAACAATGTTCAGAAGATTCTCATGGTCCTTGGAAATACATTAGATCATCCCAGTCTGCAGCAGGACTGAAACTGCTCAGATTTCCAACCGCCCTAAATACTTGTACTTCTCAATCAACAGTATTTATATACCACTTTTCAACAAAAAGTTCACAATGCGGATTACAGAGAAAATAAAAGTAACTAGTAGATCCCTTTTCCAAAAGGAATCATAGTCTAAAGAGATGTCACTAGAGAAGACACTGCTGGGGAGTGGAGGGCAATTTACTCTTCCCCTGCTAAATAAAAGAGGAACACCCACTTGATAGCGTGCCTCTTGCCCACACACACACACAGCAGGGGCATGCAACTTTTTTTTCTCTGCCCTAGGTAAATGAGAAGAAAAGTCTCTTGCTATCTCAAGAGAATCTGCATTTAGCCATCTGTATTCCTTGCACTTTTGGCAAACTTGTGATAAGCTAGAGTTTACTACTTCATATCAAGTAAGCCTGGACAAGTGTATTAAGCCTGAGTTAAGCACTGAAATACTGTCATTCATATTACAAATATACTTTTCTTTCTTTACCCAGGCAACTGAGCAGATGGCAACCTGTCAGCTCTGGGAAGCCAGTTTGGACAGTAACAGCTGGCTACTGATATTGAATTTTATGAACACACATCAGCTGGAACCACTGTTCTTCACTACCTAATGACCTATGCTGTGAGGTGTGCTTAAGTCACCACAGGAATACAAAGCTTGACCAAATCAGTCTGCTAAATAAGAAAGCAACAAGGTTAGGAATTTGGAATCTGAAGTTGAAGAGCTTAGCCAGAAGGTGGCATAACAATACTGTGTGTAAGAAGGGAAGGGACTACAGGCTATGAGAATATGAACCTTCAGCACAAGATGGAAAGAATGCAGAGGAGCAGATACTTGGGAGATGGCAGACAGATCCCAACTGGGGCAAAACTTTGAAACTATGTTTTAAATTAAAAATACATACTATTTGGTCTTGCAAACCCAAGTACAATTAGTGATGGTGGTGAAAAGTTCTGTGAGTTTAGCCAGGATTTGAGCAGTTAGTAGCTTGAAAAATTTAGAAAGGTAGGCAAATCAACTAGTTGAATAAAAAAGGATTTTTAAAAGGAATATGCAGGTTGGGGGAGGAAACGGATCAGCTCTCCAGACCTTGGATATAATTTAGCGTTTAGCCCTTATATAGAGGCATGATTTCAGCATCAGCTCTCAGGCTGGTGCAGTCATGAGAACCCCTACTGCGATAAACACATATATTTATATATACATAAACACCAATTGTGATAAACACCCAATATAGTGCAGGTGCAGGTTGCCAAAGGATCCTGTGGCAGCATTTTTGGTGCTGCGGGTGTCATAGAGACAAGGGCAGCTCAGGATTGGGCTATTAGTCATTTATAGTTTTTAGAACAATAAAACATATCCAAATTCTACATAGCATCAATTGTAAGAGTCTTCTATGGACTTTATGACCATACTGATCAAGTTTTATTTTTCCTCATGTTTCAACCTTAACTACAAAACTACAAATTGTCAAAAGACAATAATCAATTGAATCGGCACTATAATGAAGAGACCCTTAGGGCAAAATCCAGAGTAACTACAAGGAGCCCTTGCTCTGGTGTAAGAACAACTTACTCTGGATTCCAATATGAATTTCCCATAGGTTTTCACTAGGTGGTGCAGTAACTACGGGTGCACGTAAAGTCTCGTATGTGCTTCCATAGTTGCTCCAAATTTGGGGGTTAATCTCAGCCATGCTTGGGCATCAAAAACTTTAAAATCCTTACAGTTTCAATGGAGAGCAGGGAGGAATGGTAGGTACTTTTACAAATGATGAAGTGGTCAGCAAAGAGAAGGAACAGGGGGATTATGATATAACTAGAAACATGAAGAAGGTAAACAGGGAGCTGATTTGCTAAAGCTTCTGGACAAAGAAAGCCTGTGGTTATAAATACTCATTTATATTTTATTCAAATAGGAGTTGGCTTTTTTAGGAGTAAGAGTCTATTTTGAATTGCCTAGGCTTAGGGTGTTATTGGAAGTTGGGAGGAAAAATTTCTATCCGAGAAATAATCTAGAATCTACAATCTCCATGTGTTTGGAGTATTTACACTTTGATTCTAGTTTTATTATTTTAGGTAGCCTTTAGGTAGTTAAGTTTTTAGGTACCTTTTTAGTCCCTTGACCATTCCTGTCATAAGAGTGAAATGTCAGAAAAAAATAAAGGAATGTGGTCATGAAGTCCATAGGAACATACTTTCAACTGATGATAATTCAAACCACAAAAGCTTTCCTCTGTATGCATCATCATACCAAAGGGAACTGCGTCTGAGCAGCAGTGCATACATTCGAATACATACATAGTATGTACATAGATTTGACTGTGCAGCATTTTTACCTGCATTTCTTGAAGCTGACATGGTCTGTCTGATGCTTTCATTGAGGTCTTTGTCATCTGCAAGTGACTGAGAAGGTGCTGCAGAGTCTAATAATATTTGGTTCTCACAGAGTCCAAGCCCTGCAAAGTTGCTGGGTAAATCACAGTCCTCATAATCTGTGGTGTCTTGTGGAGGTACTGAAAATGCACCTTCCAAAACTAAAGGTGATCCAGGAGGGGACAAAGAAGAAAGGGAAGACCTTGAAGACAGAGACGTCACAGATTTTGGAAGTTCAGTTAATTTGGGGACATGGCTTGCTGCAGATGAGCCAGAAGAATCACTGCATTCCACTCTTCCATGGGAATTAGCTACCTCATTTTCATGGATTGTGGTGATGGGACCTGAAGGAATGTAACCACTTTTCTCTTGCAATATGAAGTCCAGTTTATACTGAAAGTCCAAGTCTGTGGCTTGATCACACTGGTTATAATACAGGTCTGTAGAGCTAAGAGAAGTCAATGAGCCCCTACTGGATGTGTTCAGAGACCCTCGACTGGATGCAAGAGATCCCAGGCTGCTCCCTGAAGACACAGATAACGTACTGGCAGAGAGACTGTGAAGGGGGAAAAACATTTTTTAGTCTATGAGCTCTTGATAAATAGCAACACCTCAATACGTAATCCAAAATGGTAATTAAGGTGATACAGTACAAACACTCCCAATTGTGAAGTTAATAACAACGTTTAGCATTTGTATAGCACTTTCTGAATGTGTATTGAATTGCTTTGTCCTCCTCACATGTATCCTTCACGTGTATTATTTTGTGCTTCACTTAGACAAATACTAGTAATACCAGTAAGGACAAATTATTAATTATTAATAAGGACAAATTATATAATAAGGACAAATTATTGTCCTTAATAGACAAATTTAAGTACATATTACTATTCCATTTTACAGCTCCATAATGGAGGTGAGGCTGAGAAGGAATGGTTTGCTTAAGGTCATCTACTGAGAAATCATGGTGCAGGTAAGTTTCAAAGCCAAGGAAGTCTTGATGAAATTGAAACAGTGGTAGAATCACGGTTCTGTCATCATAGACTGTCTTACAGCAGTTGTAAAAAATGCTCTGAAAGTGTGTTAAGTCATGCACTGCAGGAGCACTAGTAGAGAGGCTGGAATGGCCTCTTGTGCAGTAGTGGGCTGCAGTGGATCCACTAACAAAGACAGACTGTTGGAAGAGGGGGAAGAAGGCAAAACAAGTGTGGATTGGCTATGGGAGGTGCAGGTCTGGTGCAGCTGCTAATTTCTAGCCCTCCTGTACTAATCCAATAGTAAAGGTCTACACAGATGTACACCAGCTTGAAGAACTGAATATTAACTATAGCCTGATAAGATGTTTGGTGTCCAGCCCATTAAATAAACACACCTATAACAAAGCCCTATGATAACAAACCAATTATGGAGATTCAGTTATTTCTGAACTTTTGTTCAAAAATATACTGAAAGCGTGTGTATACTTTTGTTGCCAATTTACTGTGAGGGCCTTCATCAATTTTCTTTTGGTTTATTTTTATTTATTTTATTTTAAAAAATTATATCCCACCTTTCTCGGGCCATACACTGACTCAAGATGGCTTAGTGTTTAGTGTGGGAGGTACCCGGTACTCCTTCCCCCAGTATCTGGGATGGTATGTTAGAAAAAATATCAGAACAAATAATTTTTGAATGTGAAAACAAGTACACACAATAACTTGCCTACTCTGAACTTCACAAAAAAAATGTTGCCTTCCTATCTCTTATCCATACTAAAATATTTTCTCAAATAGTTTTAATATTATGCTTCAGTGCAGATGTGCTCCTATTGCTGAACTACTGTTCACATAAGAACAGAGGCCACTGTGAGAGGCTACAGATTCCTGGTCAGATAACATTGTACTCTTAATATCAGATCCAGTATGTGAATGAGTATCTGTATCCAGTTGCCACTGTGACCACCCTTGTACTGACACTGTGTACTGTGACCACAAATGTGCACAGTGCCTTGCTCAAGGAAAAGTATATCGGCTGTTTTAGCCTCCCTTGCGCCCTGTCCCATGCAACTTGGAATATGTTGGACTATGTGGGCTATGTGGACAGGTTTAACAGCTGTTAAATATCACATAGATATGAGGGCTATGTGGACAGGTTTAACAGCTATTATATGCACTCACAGCCTCTGCTGTATGAAAAGTTAGTATACCAGGCCATAGGCTGTAGAGAATCAAACATAACACAGGAGTTATATTTTTGTGGGATAAAATGTAAAGTTTCCAAGTAAACTCATCTAGAACAAAATAATACAACTCACAGCTCTGCTGGACAAACCCAATTTTTCCCCTTGTGAAAAACCATGAAAACAGAGCAATCTTACCTTTTAAGCTGTAAATGCAAGAGACTAGTTAGTTTACTGGTATCTTCAAGTTTTTTAACCAATGTCTGCCTTCTTTCTTCCAACTTTAAGCTAGAAGAGATAAGAAACACAGTTATATGTATGTAAACACTCTGAGTTAAGATCACCCAAAAAGACACTGTGGGTAAAACACAACTTTAAAAAGTCCCCTCATCATTGGCACTTTTAATTTTAATTGCATTTTAATTACAATAAGCTGAAAGGTCAATGTTCTCAGCACAACACAGAAATCACATTTTCTCTGCGCTACTCCAGGAACCTCTGAATAAAACTCCAGCATAAGAGAGCAAGTTCACAGTCTTATTGAAAATACAATCGCATCAAGCAATATCAGCCATATCATCCTGAGAGCCATATTGTACTTCAGGAGTTGGTCTAAGACCTGAAAAACCACACTGAGCTCCTTGGGAAAAGGTTAGAATAAAATATGAGGAAAAAATTATTAACAGTGTAATCAATGGCACCTGATGCCCTTTTCTAGCCTTGTTCTATAAACTAAAAACTCTCCAAAAGATATCACGCAGATGTTAAACATATGTACACAAATTATTCCAGTTACAGCATAAAAAATTACACAACAGAATTAATGTTTTATGAGAGAAGAATTGCTAACAATCCTTCCTCCTCTTGGAATCAACTCTCATTACATCCACAACTCGACTTTCAAATGTTGCCATATCCCAGTTTCCCATCAGTAAATAATATGTAGACACTAATGAGGGAAGCAGTGACCACATGTCTTCACTTTTTTGAAAGTACAGGAAATGGATTGAGGCTTAGTTTAAAAAAAAACCCACCACTTTGGACCTTACATCATCTCATAAAGATTTAGAGAACACAAACTGAGCCAGAAACACAATCCAAATAGTTTTCAAATGCCTATTCACAGCACATCTTTCTGAACTGAGACTTTTATCCAAACATTTTCATGCTTGTATGAAAGATGTCTAAAAGTTAAATATGGGGAGAAATGTCTATTAAATCAAGTTTGCATCCTTTTGTTGCAGTGCATTTGTGTGATAGACCTTTCAAGGTATTACATTGTTCAGCTACCTACTTCTTAAGCATGATGAAATCTAGTCTGAAAATTCCACAGTCCTGTTCTTAATAATGCCCTTATATAATTCCACATGTTATTCAACTATTTCTTTCTCCAGCACTGTTTTTAACAAGTTTCACGTTTCTCTGAATCCTTCAATTCCCCTCAAGCTGTTGCTTTGCCATAAAATATTCAGATATTGGGCCTGAATAAAAGTTACGTGACTCTAGGAAAAAAATTAAACTTGTTTTAAAAACTGATCCTTGGGAGACTTGTCTCTCAAATAGCAGCTACAACACAAAGTTTCAAATGCATGACCCCATTCAAAGCTTTTGCATACAAAACAGACATATAACCTCTGGGGGATGCAGCACTGTGGATGACTTCCTTTGTGAGGGAGACACCTTAAGGGAGGGCCAAAGGCCCCAAATTTAGTACTATATTAAATACATGTTAAAATAAATCCTGTTCAGTATGGTGCTGTCTATACATTGCCGGTAAAGCTCAGCAAGCGAGGAGGAAATTTTTCACTTGAAAGCTCTGAGGTCCCTAAAGAAATTATATAGCCAAGCAATACAAAGAAGACTTTTGAGTAAGGTAATGACTCTCAACTAGTGGTATCTGTATGGGGTACTTGACTCTCAACTAGGGTCCAGCAGTATTTGCAGGACCCCCAGACCTGCACCACTTTCAAGCACTGCAACACTACAAGCAGCAGCAGGAGGCTCAGCTTACTGGGCAGAGCTCCAGCATGAAGTTTTTGCACACTTAGAAAGCTCTCCCATTTGCCCTGAGCCTCATACTGGTGTCTTTCATGTTGTAACTGGTGTCTCACACTGGAAATAACTGAGGATGACATCATTGCCAGTTACTTCTGATGATACTTTCAATAGGTAAACCATGTAATACAGTATGGCAGGGGACAAACACTGAGAAACGTGAACAACTTTTTATCAGTTCGTCCATTTGCCTGAAGAGTAAAATTCAGCATTTAAGAAATGAATATCCTGTCTTTCCCACCATAATGAAATACTTATAGTGGCTAATGATAAAATCAACAATTATTGCAGCACAACAATCTCCAGAAAAAACACATGTGAGTACATACAAGTACCATGTAGCACTTTTAGAAGAACATGCTCAATTTCAGAGCTGTCACTGGAGAAAGCAAGGAAAAAAAATTTGAAACTTAGGCTGCAATCCTAAAGACACTTTCCTGGGAGTAAGACTCATCGAACACACTGGTGTTTTCTTTTGAGTAGACATGGTTAGGATTGTGCTGTTAATTTCATAACTTGCAGAATTTACCCGTCTTTGCAGGAGTACCTCTAGAATATTTGAAGACCATGGACATGGCTGGGCACTGGCATGCAAAGGGCACTGGCAGCAGAAATTGGGCACTGCTTGACACTCACAGGCACTGGAGAGTTTCAGGGTGCAGTGGCAGCTAGTACTGGACACCAGCAGGCAGTGGGTACCTCCAGGCACCAGTGGACAACAGGCATCACTAATGGACATGGGCATCCCTACTAGGCCCCCCCTACTGGACACCACCAGGCACCACAAAGCAGCAGACATCAACAGGCAACACAAGCACTAGTGGGAACAGGACATCCTTACTGGGCACCAGGCATCCCTATTGGGACCTGGGTTCCACTGGGCTTCCCTGCTGGGTACAAAGCATTGGGCACCAGCAAGCAACACTGGGTAGCAGGCACCACTGGGTAGCAGGCACCAATCATAGAATCATAGAATTGGAAGGGACCTAGTAGATCATCTAGTCCAACCCCCTGCTTGCAGCAAGAAATCCCCCTAGAGCATCCCTGACAGGTGCTCGTCGAGCCTCTGCTTGAAGATCCCCAGTGAGGGAGAGTCCACCACCTCCCTTGGTGATCTGTTCCACTGCCAAACCACCCTCACAGTCAGGAATTTTTTCCGGATATCCAACCGGAATCTCCTCTCTTGCAGTTTGTACCCATTGGTTCTAGTTCTGCTTTCAGAAGCAGCTATGAATAAATGAGCCCCTTCCTCCCTATGACAGCCCTTCAGGTATCTGAAGAGGGCAATCATGTCTCCTCTCAGCCTCCTCTTCTCCAGGCTGAACATCCCAAGTTCCTCCAACCTTTCCTCGTAGGGCTTCCCTTCCATCCCACTGATCATTCTTGTCGCTCTCCTCTGGACTTGCTCCAGTTTGGCTGGATCTTTCTTAAAGTGAGGTGCCCAGAACTGAATACAGTACTCAAGGTGAGGTCTAACCAATGCTGAATAAAGAGGAACTAGAACTTCTCGCGACTTGGAAGCTAAAGTCCTCTTAATGCAGCCTAAAATGGCATCTGCCTTCTTTGCAGAAACATCACACTGCTGACTCATGTTCAGCTTGTGATCCACGGCAACTCCAAGATCCCGCTCACATGTTGTGCTGCCAAGCCAAGTATCCCCCACTGTATACCTGTATTTTTGGTTTTTATTTCCTAAGTGCAGAACCTTGCACTTCTCCCTGTGGAGAAGAAGTGCACTTCTCCCTTCATTCTGTTTGTTACAGCCCAGGATTCTAGTTTATCCAGATCCTCCTGGAGGTTTCTCCTGTCTTCTGATGTGTTTGCTACTCCTTCCAGCTTGGTGTCATCCGCAAATTTGATCAGGCTCCCCTGTATCCCTTTCTCTAAGTCATTAATGAAAATGTTAAAGAGAACCGGGCCCAAGACAGAGCCTTGGGGTACCCCACTTGAAACCGACCTCCAGGTTGACACAGAACCATTTACTAAAACCCTATGGGTGCGGTTGTCAAGCCAGTTGCGGATCCACCTAACGATTGCCCCGTCTAGCCCATATTTTTCCAACTTCCCAATTAAAATGTCATGTGGGACCTTGTCAAATGCTTTGCTGAAGTCAAGATAAATGACATCCACAGCATTGCCACTGTCCAGTAAGCTCGTAACCCGATTAAAAAAGGAGATCAGATTCAAAAAGGAGATCAGAACCAAACTGGTTGTAAAGTGGGTCCTTACAACACAAAAGAAATGTGCTCCCCAAATTTCAAGTTTCCAGGTCCAGGCTGGGTTGGGGCTGGGCACTGAGCAGTCAGTCTTCAATGTTTCGTATAGGGTCAAAAACATGTTGCACCTCTTTTCATCCCCTTAGGGCAGTGGTTCTCAATCTTCCTAAAACCATGACCCCTTTATAAGTTCCTCATGTTGTGGGGACCCCCAACCATAAAATTATTTTTGTTGCGACTTTATAACTGTAATTTTGCTACTGTTATGAATCGTGATGTAAATATCCGATATGCAGGATGTATTTTCATTGTTACAAATGAAATGTGTGTTCTATGCACACACTGAACAGATTGGGATTTATTTCAGAGTAGGCATGCATAGGATTGGGCCCTGAGGCTGCAATCCTATCCACATTTACATGGGAGGAAAGGCCCCCCTGACTATAATGGGATTTATTTCAGAGTAGGGATGCGTAGGATTAGGCTCTGAGGCTGTCGGTCAGCCCCAGTGCGCGCGCAGCTACAGCCGAAGGTCTGGCAAGCCTGATCTGGTCTCCTGAACCAAGTGTCTTTAGGCGACCCCCAGGAAACCTCTTGGCGACCCCCAAAGGGGTCCCAACCCCCACTTTGAGAAAAGCTGCCTTAGGGGATACATTCCTAAAAACTGGTTCTAGTGGGGGCCTATATTATGGAAGGACTACTCTCCCCAAATTTCAAGGTTCTAGGTACAAGGGTTTGGGCTGGGCCTTGATGAGTCAAGGATTCTTCAATGTTAAGAATAGAAACAAAAACACGTTGCATTCTTTTTCACCCCCTACCAGTTTGAACTTCTAAAAATTGGTTGTTGTTGGGCCCCTATATTTTGAGAATGCCATCCTCGAATTTCACACTTCTAGGTCTGGCCAATTTGGCTGGGTGTTGATGTGTCAGTGAGTGAGTGATTCAGTGACTCTTTAATTTTATATACGGTATATAGACTCTCAAACAGTTTTAGGAGTCATGGAACAATCTGTCACCTACTGCATTATGTCAGCTTTGGTTTACAGGATTTTTTTATTGCCTAATCCAGATAGTTCTGTGCTGATATCAAATCTTATCTCCTTCCTTATCTCCTCTTCCTCATCTGAATGGCTTGTCTGCTTTCTGGTACCCTATGATGGAGAAAAAGCTTGTGAAAAAGCTAACAGTATTTACTTTTAAAGGCTGACTTTTTGTTCCTCTGTGGGTAGGACAATACCTTGCCAGAGGCAAAACTGCACAAAGCAGACAAAAGGTTTTATACTGAAAAGGATTAAATTAAACATTCCCTTAAATGCAGACACCTGCACACATGCACACAAAGTCACACACCTATTATAATGTTTCCTCTTTAGGGAAAGAATCAGTATTTAGAGATGCTTGAAAACACCAGGCCCTTCAGGCATAACAATTCAAAGAGATCTTGCAAAAAGGTACAATAGATCCTTACTCAAGACAGGTAGAGAACAGAGGAGTGTTCTTCTCCCTTCCCTTGGTTCCTAACAATGAATTGGAGCTCCCTCATTCTTCTCTTAAGAATAACAAGGCCTAAACAAAACACTTTTAATGGTCATGGAGAACCACAACTTTGGCAGCAGATTTGTATATAGAAGTCAGTACTTTTTTTCCTACTTCTGTTTATTTATTAGTACAGGACAAGCCAATCAGATAACAAAAAGTTAGATAATTTTTACTTTGAGCTTCATGTGTTCTAATTAAGTGATTCCCAAAATATGGAGTTGTGACCCATTGCAGGAACCAGAAACAAGGAGAGCAGCCTTGCTCTGATGCAGGGGTCTCAAGCCTCTATCTGGCCCTCAATCAGACTCTGGTCCACTGGCTTTTGAGAGCTTCTGGCCCACTCAACAGAACACAACCAGAGCTGTGCTTAGTTTGCATCCAGAAGGTGTTCTGAGAACCTCAAGAATCTTTTGTGTTCTGAGGACCTCAGAATTAGTTTCATCTTAATGTATTTATTTAAATTTTATATTTAAATTTTTTCAGCCCTTGATAACATGCCAGATATTTAATGCAGCCCTTTGGTAAAAATTCTCAGAAACCCCTGATGCAATTGCAGCTACAACTAGCACAGCTTCATCACTTATCAAGAAGATTCTTTTTACCTGATGGACAGAGCTGGCTTCTTGCAGACACCTGGAGGCTTGCAGTCCCCTCCAGTGTCTTCGGTGTCTGAGCAAGCAATCCTTATATCCAGTGGTGGGCTTCAGGGGGTTCTCACAGGTTCTATAGAACCCTTTGCTAATGAGTGCCTGGTTCCAAGAACTGGTTACTAATGGGACATAGAACCTGTTGTTAATTTATTTGAATCCCACCACTGCTTATATCCAATCAGTAGATACTTCCATTTTTGCATGAAAACTGGAAATAACTGCTCATCAGAGATTGGGCTGTTTATATAGCCAAAGAGGACACTGAAGGGGGCTGCAAGCCTCCAAGGGCCTGCAAGAGACCAGTTTTACCTCTTAGATAAAAAACAAGCCTCTTATTTGCAACAGATCTGTGACTGTTGCAGTGCCATCACTGTCCCACTCCTCTTCACACAAACATTTACCCGCTTCCCAATCCTCCTGTAGGGAGTCAGTAGCTCCAGTCATTCATGAAGGTCATGAAGCTTTATGTGGTGACTTTAGGCCAGTCATGACTTCTTAGCCTAACCTACCTCACAAGGTTGACTAATGTAGTGGGAAAACCACACACCTCATCCTTTCCTGAAAGAAGCATATTATATAAATGTACAAAATAAATAAAAATAAAACAAACTCCAAACAACCATGGTTTGTGGATAAGCTTCAGTCCTACAGCTGAACCCAGCCATACTCCCCAAATCCAGAGTAACTACGGGAGCACATAAGAGACTTTACATGCACCTGTGGTTACTGCACTACCTAGTGAAAACCTATGGGAAATTCATATTGGAATCCAAAGTAAGTTGTTCTTACACCGGAGCAAGGACTCCCTATAGTTACTCTGGATTTTTCCCACAGTCTTTCTACTTATAAAACAAGAATATTATGGACTTTCTCCTAAGGATCACTATGTATACATAGCAGCTGAAAGACATCTGCATTTATCACAGATTCCACAGCATCTACCAAAGTCAATATTGTCTACACATGAGCTCTTATTTAGCATATCATTAGTCACTATTAATGGGCTGTGGGTGGCGCAAGCGGTTAAGACGCTGTGCCTGTTAACTGGCAGGCCAGGGTTTGAGACCTGGGTCGGCTCCAGAAGACAGGGTGAGCTCCTGTCCTTAGCCCAGCTCTGCGACGCCAGCTGGATCCAATCGTATCGGCTCTGCCTTTCCATTGGACTAATTCAGTGGTGTGGAGAGGGGGGATTTGCTGCTTGGGTAATAGCCTATCCTCAATAACAATCCAACCCAGGCTTTCGTGCTTCGCATGCAGCGTATGCAACGCTGAGCACGATACCATAGTCTTTCAAGACTGACAGAGGCCTGCTTTAGTCACCATAAGCAAAAACTAAGGTTTTTTTCTTACATAAGCTATCATAAGTTTCTATTTTCTTTCTCAGGTGTTTTTGCCAAGCTTGTAACTAGTGAGAATCAAGGAGGATTTGTAATCTAAATGAGAAGAGACGGGAAAGGGCAGATTTCAACTTCTGAACTTTAAGTAATACTCTTTTTTGCATGCAAGCATGTATGGGGAATAATATCTCCATCACATATACAAGGTTCCAACACTGCAGCAATGAGGGTAACATTTGCAATGAAGAGTTCATGCAGGTCACAGCTATTATCACAAAGTCTGCCAATGATGTATTACGCTCTGCTGGCTTTCTTCAGGCGCAGGCATTTTCATGCTGGTCACAAACGTGGAGCAACAGATAGCTTGGAATAATACAGGCTCCATGAGTTCTGCCACAGTGTGAAGGTCTCCTTGCATTACTGCCCAGTGGACTAATAATAAATTTAATTAAAAACTACACAGAACAGCCACTGAAGGAAAATGGCCCATCAGGGCACCGCTCAGACTCTGCAATGAGTACAAAGGTTAAACTGAAGAAAGAAGTGCTTAATGTTAGGAGGGAGGAAAAAAAGAAACTTTACCTCTCTGTAAATGTATCAGTAGGTATGCTTTTCACAGACAGCTCCTCTTCCAGCCTTTTCCTTTTTGCTTCCAGATGCTCCAATTCATCTTGAGTGCGTTTACATCGGGTGACAAATTGAAGTTCTTTCAGCAGCTCTTCCTTTTCATTTATCAGCATCAGTTTTTCCTTCTCAATATCCAGTGCCCCAGGCCAAGTGTCAGTTTTTAACTTAGACAGCTCAATCTTTAAGTTTGCCATGCTAGCGTATAAATACACATAAGAAGAGAAAAATACAAAAAAGCAAATTAACAATGAAATCTTGGTGCATTCAAAACATAACTCTCAACTCTGGAAACATAACTCAGAATATTCTGCTACAGGCAAAGGGCTGGACTAGATGACCTATTAGGTCCCTTCCAACTCTGATTCTATAACTTGAAAAGTCAACATCATGCCTGGATCAGACCCAGAACAATCATATCTATTGAATTAAGGCTCCAATTTAGACTGGCAAGTCCTGGCACAAGTCCTGTGCTGGCCTGGGGATGTCATAATGCCTGTGCCACTCCTGGAAGGGTTAGGATAGGTCACAGACATGCACTGTCCTTCCCACTGGGACATATGGGGAGCCACCCCAGGGGTGGCTTATGGTGGCCTAAATTGGTTAGTATTGTGCGCTAAGACACATTTAGCAGTAAATTATGTCACGCTACACTTCAAAGAAAAACCTGTATTTGGGGCCACACTGGACCAAACAAACCCAAATAGTACTTTAAGTATGGTGAGGAGTATGCTTAAGGACATTACACCTCTGACCACCAACCTTTGATAGCACCATGTGTTCAGACAAGAACTCGACATTAGAATAAGACTTACATATGGAAAGTCTAGTATGTGCAGGGTCAGATCATACAGTTTTTCCCCTAACTTAATCCGGAACAGCAACCATGCGAATGGTACCATGTGTCTAATAAGTCTGTTCATGTGTTATGGCGCCACCAAGATGAGTCTGGATGGCTCAAGTGATGGGAGAACCACAAGAACAAATGGAATGTTCTTGCTGCCATACTCACTCCCCACCATCCATAGAAGATGGCCCACATCGTCCAAACTACTCCCCTTGTGCTGAGATGAAGGTATGTGGTACATCTCTCAAGAATGCCACATAAAGATTGCTTTATGTTGCTTTGGGGTTTTCTGTGTAATCAACACTGGCTTACATTTAACATATACCTCCTTAAATAATTTTCTTTTGTTGATGGTGCTTTTAGACTGCCCGCTTACATCATGACAAAATTATTGCATGATACCCAGGTTGTTTTGATGCTGTCATTACATGGATGCCTTATGAAGTGTGTTTTTTTGCGGTGGGGAATATAGGTTAATCTCATAAGAATGAAAATGTTGATGAAGAGGCAATTCTCTATGGACAACTGTATTTCCACTCAGTTTATTGAATTCATTCCTTATCCACTTTATTAGCTATCTCCAACATAGAAATATCTTCATATAACACAGGAATATAGGAGGCTGCCTTATACTGAGTCAAGTCTTTGGTCCATTCAGGTCAGTACACAGACTGACCAGCAATTCAGTAGGTGTTCAAAAAGGACATTTTTGTTTGTCCTATTTGGAGATGCAGAAAAGATTAGACTTGGGATATTCTGCCTGCAATATCTGCCTGCAAAAGGCATTTCACTACTGAACTACATTCTCTCTCTGAAGTCTTATTATGTATCTTAATGTATGTTTATTACTATGGCTGTTCCAAAGATGAAGGTTTAAAGTTGTGCAGCAGTTTTTTAAAAATCATGTTGTGAATTCAGGCAGTTTTAATAGGAGATTTGTATTGAGATGCACATTTTACATTATCGGATTACAGGGTTTTAGATTCGCATTACTATGAACCCTCAATTTTAAAAATGAATGGGGAGGATGAGTCCTATTACTGCTGAAAGTCTGTTAAATCCAAATGCACTGAAGTCAAAGGAGATGTACATGTGTAAAATGTATATGACAAGTATTTTTAAGAACACAGACAATGTCTGTTGGATCCAAAGCATGTTAAGTCTATGTGTGTTAAATTGAGGATTCACTGTATTATTATTCATTGTCCATTGTTTGAAACTCTAGGTACTTTAAAGTACAAAATCAGCCAATAAGCAGATTAAAGAATAGGGAAAGATAGCTACAGCATTCACAGATCAGCGAGCAAAGACTTGATACTGAGGGTGTTAATTTTTTTAATCAATGAACTCCATATGGTACATACACAGGAAGCATTTTGAAGAGAATCCAGCATGAAGGCCCAGATTGATAATGGAATGCAGAAGCTTTGCCTGGGTCACTGGGTAAAACCTTGAGAACCTTGGTATTATCTGAAAGTAGTTGCTTTTGACAGCTGTTCAACAACATACAATATGAGGTGGCAGTCTCACAGGGACTCTTTCTCTCCCTGTAAAGCTAACAGTTATTCGATATCATAATTGGCACCCTTGTTAGCTGCCTCATAAAAAAAATGTAGGATAACAAGGACATGAACACTAAAATGCCCTCTTGCCCTTTGGGGCAACAGCTTCTTAACATTTTCAAGACAATGTATACATGGTGCCATACATTTCTCTAATTTGCACTTGTTCTCTATGAATTAAGGATTTTCAGTGCCCTTACGGAACAGTTTGTCAACACCAAACATATGGTGGAGTGTGTATAAAAATAGGGAATACAATTGTAACCAATATTGCTGTTCTATGTACATAGAAAAGTTGATTTGAGGATTCTTGAACTATAT
Organism: Cryptoblepharus egeriae; assembly: GCA_030015325.1. Taxonomy (NCBI): domain Eukaryota; kingdom Metazoa; phylum Chordata; class Lepidosauria; order Squamata; family Scincidae; genus Cryptoblepharus; species Cryptoblepharus egeriae. The sequence goes on along the minus strand of JAREYC010000007.1, from coordinate 51,558,158 downwards.
ACTTCAGAGTTGTTAAAGCAATGAGGGAGGAAGCTTTAACTGACACAATTAATGCTGTACTGTACACCTTGCACCCAGTTCATTTTCTCCACTTCCATTTGTCTCGACAAATTCCACTTATCTGGCAAATCCTTCCATGTTACAACACAAAATACCTTCTTTGCCCATCTTATGACAAGTATAAGCTGACCCGAGTATAAGCCAAGGGGGGCTTTTTCAGCATTAAAAAATATGCTGAAAAACTAGGCTTATACAGGAGTATATACAGTAAACTTCACTGATCTACCTATTCCTTTTCTGGTAACCTAGTCTTTTGATTCCTTATTAAGCACTTCACACTGTCCCACACCATCTTCTTCCATCTTATCCTCAGATCAGATTATGCACAACCCTATCAGAGGAGCATATACTTGTCATAAACTATGGTTACCAGATAAAGAGTACTAAATATTCGTGAAATAGTATTAGTTGCATATGACCAAAATGTTGAGAACTATATAAAATATTCCCAAAGGATAATGATATGTCCACTAAGGCATTTTGAGGGGGAAGGCTAACATTTTTACTTGAAAAGCTGCCTTCCTGTCCTCCACTCTGAAATCTGCTTCTGAAATTCTTTCAAGGTTAAAAAGTGGTTTGCTGTGTGGTGTGGGAGATTGCTGATAAATTAAAAAACCTCACTGTACATGTAGAGTTCATGTGCCCAGTGTTAACATGAGGTTCTTCGGGCTGCAATTTAGGGTTGCTTCATACTGTTACATCATGGTGACCATATGTCCTCTTTTTCCAGGTCACATCCTGTTTTTCAGCCTTGTGCCTTGGAAAAAAATCTTCACTGTCCCCTTTTTGCCTGTGAACAGGTAGAATCTCGTCTTCTTGTAATACATTATATGCAACAGTTTTAAATGTAATACACTATATGCAACAGTATTTAATAAGTAATAATTTTTACTTATTAAAAATTTAATTTTTAAATTAATTTAATTAATTAATTAATTTAATTAAAATTAATTAAATTAATTAAATTAATTTAATTTTTAAATTAATCACATGAAAGCCATATTGGGTATGTCCTACAACTTGGAGGGCCTCATCCTTTTTGCAGTTATGACATAGTCATATGGTTTCATATTTAATATGCAATATTAACGTTTATTTTGTTGTGCACTGTTGTTATTAAAAATTTATTTTATTGTGCACTATTTTCTTGTTATTGTTGTTGTGCACTGACCAGAGGCTGACAAGGAGGAACAAATAATTTCTGCTCCTTCTGGACTTGTGTTTATTCAAGTTCAAATTCATTTGCTAAGAAGAAGTATAACACTATTTATAAGCAGTGGTAACAATATTCAGTTAGACCAGGGGTGCCCAGGAGCCAGAGATGGTCCATGGTGAGTCTCAATGCGGCCAACAGCAAGACCCCTCCATCCAGCCCATGGGCAAATCTTGTAATCCTCCATCTATGGTACAAGTGCCTTGTATGGCTGGTACAAGTGCCTGTTAGACACTGTGCCTATTAACCAATAGTCCAGGGATCGAGACCTAGGACACCACAAGACAGGGTGAGCTCCTGTCCTTAGCCCAGCTCTATGACAAAGCTGGAACCAATTGTAACAGCTCTGCTGTTCCATTGGACTATTTCAGTGGCGTGGACAGAGGGGATTTGCTGCTTGGGTAACAGCCTTTCCTCCATATCAGTCTACCCAGGCCTTCATGCTTTGCATGCAGCATTGAGGACGATACCGTAGGCTTTCTAGATGCCACGTTTGTCTCCAATATATTCTGATATTTAAATTTATGCAAATTTGAAATGTTCTGATCCAAGACCTCCATGGCTACCAAAGCTCACAGATACTTAAATCTGTAGGTTGCAATCCAATAGGTGCTCTTGACATAACTGTTCTAATCACATCCGGAACCATTCTGAGGCTGCACACTGTCTCCATGGGCCTCAGAAAAGTCCATGTATTTAATGGGGGAAATCAGAAGTGCAATTTAAATACCTATGGGAGGCTTTCTGAGGCCTATTTGTGGACCTCAGAAAGGCTCTTGTACATGACCAGAGAATATATCCAGTTGCATTGAGGAGCTCAGGTCCAGCCTCCATCCTGGGATTGAAACCAGTGGTTAGTTAAAAAAAACTTCCTTATCTGTGTATACAGAGGAGGGGAATATATTCATCCATCATAGGCCTGTAGAGATATGATTTTATACTTTCGCTAATAGTGCAACATATAATTTTCACACAGGCTAAATACTACACAGATAAATGATTCTGATACAATTGTTAAGTAATAGCTCCCATAGATGCATCCAGCAGATGTCGCTGCAAGCATGAGATTGAAAACAGGGCTATAGAACTCAGATGCCAACTCACACTTTAACAAAGAATTACCTTCTTTTGGCTTCTCGATACTGAAGACTCAGTCTGACCTTTTCAGCTAAATTGGGCCTATTTCTGATACCAGCCTGTTGAAGAGAATCAACCTTATTGCACAAATCAATTATTTTTAACAAAAGACAGAAAGCAAATAAACTATTAGAAATATATTTCAGCAATGGTTTTCTGCATAAGAGCTCGTCAAATATTTTTTCAAATGAAATTTACATTTTAAAAAATTAATCCACCCAAGGACAGATTCAGTACAAACAGGTGCAACTTTGTCCAAGGCCTACTTTGAGCTAACGTTTACTACATCCCAAGTCGTTATGTTCCACTTTGAACTCAGAACTTTGGTGGAGATCAATGGAGTTCAAAGTAAACATCAATGACATTGAGATTGCTAAAAACCATATTCAAGTTTGGGTTTCTTCTCAGGAAATCCTAGTACAATCAGTTTCACAGCCTTTCATCATTCTACCCTTCAAGGAACACACCAGCATTTGTGGACTATGGCTGCCATACAAGGCAATGAGATCCTAAAGATTTTTAAGTTGCTAAAACGTTAATTCCATCAATCAGTGTCAGATGTTCAAAGTACATTTTGGATGAAATCTTTGCTCACCAGTTCTGAAACTGGATAGCTTTGCATTTGACCTTTTCCAGGAATATTTCTTTTACAGGAAAAACAAATTGTATCCACTTAAATCTAAGGCATGCGAGAGGATCAAGTTATCAACGTCATTTTAAAAAATAACTATAAGGTCTAATGAGCTTATAAAAGATCATGTTATTTTTATTTTTAAATTGTGAACATGGTAAGTGATTTATAGTTAGGAGTGAAAATTTATCTCTGCTTCCAAACATAGTTATTTAAAATATATTTTCTCAATAAATCTCGACCTTGTCCAAAAGATCCTGGTATGTTCCTGGAAAACATTTAAAGAAAATGCCACATTCACTTGAAAATTTAGCTCCTTCCTAAGAAGTATTGGAGAAAAATACATTTCTGCTGCCATCAATATTTTGATAATCAGAAAAAGTTGTAGGAGGAAGCATAGTTTCTACTGTTTTCCTTTGAAATGCAGGTTTCAAAACTCTAAATATGCCACAGTAAAATATATCTTGGGCAATAATCTCTATGTTAAGTTCAATTTTGCAATATGCTTAAACAATAGCAGATGCCAGCCATTTGACTCAAATCTTTTCACGAAAATGAATAGTAAATAAGTAAATTTTCCACCCTGAAACTTACATCACCAGAAATGTCTGTTTGAGACCCTGCATCCAAAGTCTGCCTGGACAGAGATAACTGAGAATGTGGTGGGCTACACCTCAAATCTGGTTCTGATCTTCCAACAGCTTGGTCAAGAAGGAACCTCTCTCTCAGCTTTGCAAGACTCTGAAAGAAAAGAGAAAGGGATTCTCTGTAATACTAAATATACATATCAAATGTATATAGATGGGGCGGAGGAGGAGACACATTTTGGATACCCAAAAGAGTTATTTGTCAGTTTGTCACATATCTTAATTAGTCATTGGCTTTGACACAGAGCTAGCTTAGGTGATACTATAGCAATGTGTTCCTTCAGGCTGTGAGAACATTCTGGTACTCCCCTTTCTTCCATGTTAGTTCTCTAATAATATGTATTCTAATTGTGGTTTGTCCAAACCACACATCTAATTGTATTACCTATGGGCTATTGGTCAAAGTTCAAAAGTTAGTGGAAAATAACTCAGCCTGGCATGCTGCAGCCCCATGAGGTCATGAAGAGTCAGACATGAATTAACAACAACATGGGCTGCTACTACTTCAGTATTATGTGATAAAACCCATTCTCTAATCTGCCATAGAACTAACCAGAATATAATGGCAGATGTGTGTAGAGGAGGACTATGGTAATGGGAAGGATGACTTAACCCTTTTGTGATCACCACACTTTTGCTATATGCCTATCTTCCTGAGAGTACATTTCCCATTGGCAGTGCTTTCCCCCAGGTCATAGTCCAAATTCAGATCAAGAGCCCTCATGGCTATTTAATAATGAAAAGCTAAAAATATAAGGGTCATATTTAATGTTAGCATATAGTTTGTCAAATACAATTCACGTTCAACTTTGCATTAATATAAGTATGTTATTTGGAGAAAAAAATTAATGTACTTCAAGAGGAAAGGGTAAGAAAGTAAATTTGGCTTTAAAGAAAAATTAACAAGAACTGATCACTCTAGGACAGTGGTCTTCAAACTTTTTGGCCTCAAGGACTGGTTCTGTGGAAAATAAATTTTCCAGGGACAAGCCCGGGGGTGGGGGGGAGAGTTCTGCCTCTGGCAACCTGGAGGGCTTCCCCAACTAGAGCACAGCACAGCTGACTCCAGCTGTAAATCCCATTATAATAATTGCAGCTATTGCTAGGTTACTGTGGATAGGATTGCAGGTGAGAAACCAATGTCTCAATGCATGTCTACTCAGAGCAGGGTACTTTCAACGTTTTTCAACGTAAGATGCATTGAAAATGCACAAAGCCATCCTAATCACTCTTACTGGAGAGTAAGCCTCATTGAATATAATGGGACTTATTTCTGAGTAGATAGGCATAGCATTGGTCTCTGAGACTGCAGGGTGTCCAGATGTTCGGCTTTCCCTAGACTTCTCTGGGTTTTATTACCTTGTCCTGTCTGGAGGAGAAGGAAAACCCAAAAGTGCCTCCAGAATTTAAGACCCATGCATGAAGCTCAGATTTCCCCAGCCCTAAACTTCCAGCTCTTAACCCTTTCAGTGCCTCAATTTGGGAAGAAATTGCAAGGGAGGAGCAGCAGCTCTGCCTGCCTCAGCCAACAATTCAGGCTCTGCTCCACTTCCAGACCTGCAAGGTAAATCCTGTCTACGGATCCTGGTTTTACTCTGATTCCACCTTCCCAGTCCTTTACATCCTGATCCTTCTGGCTCCCTACAGTCTGCTTTTGCACTCTGCACACCCTCAGGGGCATTGCTGATTTCTCTTGGTGGTTCCAGATCCCACCTCTGATGCAGAGATGCCCTCCTTTCTATCCCCCTCCCTGCTTGATATCTTGCTTGTGTGTATATGAGTGTGTGCTTGTGTTTATGTGTGCGTGTATATGAGTGTGTGCTTGTGTTTGTGTGTTTGTCTGGGTCTGAACCACATATGTTGAAGTCACTGGCTTGTATTATGCTACTACAAACTATCTCATTAATGGCTGGGACTGAATCCTGCATTTTACAAGGTTTTCAATTTTAAATGTGTAGATATTTTGTACAGGAAAGCAATGTGAGTATTTTTGCTTTATTTTAACACGTCCTACATTTTGGGGGTGTCCTACAATTTTTTAAACGGGTAGGAATTTTGGCTCAGGGGTAGAAATTTTAGCCTGGGAGGTGGGAATTTCAGCCTTGGGGTTCAGGAATTTTTGGTTTAGCATCTAGTTACCCTGCTGAGGCTGCAGTCCTCTGACAGAGCCCTCCTGACAGAGCCTTCCCCTCCTGCTGTGAGGAGGGGAAGATGCACTTAGGGAGTCCTCTCACGGGCTGGTCAGGCAGCTGCCAAAGACCTCCAGTGATCCTCAGACCAGGAGTTGAGAAACCTGCTCTAGGATATAAAAAGTATCAAAATACCTGCATTAAATCTTGCTTTTCCTTCTCACCAGAGCTTATGGCCTTTCTTATAGACTTCAACTCATTCATGATGGCTTTGGCTTCATTTAATTCATAGCCACTCTGGCCTCCAGACATTTTTTGGTCAATTCTGTAAAAAAAGAAAGAAAGGATGAATAACCTGAAAGCAAGAATGTGTTTTCTTTCCCTCCACCTATGTACTATTGAATTTTTTTATATTAAGTATAAAAGTGAATGCCCGTCTGTTTTCTTTCAGACTCTTGCAAAGTTGAGAGAGAGATTCCTTCTTGACCAAAATGTTGGAAAGCTTATCGTATCAACAGTTTGGAAGGGGATCAAATGGGAAGGAATGCTGTTTCCGTAAATGTGGGCTCCCTTACAAAAATGCCTAGCTACAATCAAAATGAAATGGGAGAGGAACATTATTCTATTTTGCAACAATATGTTCCAACACACAAACACATTTAAGAATTTTAACAGAATTTTAACATTAAAGAATTTTAACATTAAAGAGTACTTTTAATGTGTTCATTGTGGGACTGGGCAAGAAATTATTAAATTTTCTTGGAAGCAGGAGGAGAAACCTCTAGAAGCCAGCAATAGATTTGCAATGCTCATTTTCTTTTCCTGACCAAATGCAATGATGTAGTTAAAAAGGCAGTGTTTTGCCAGCAGATGGAAGCAAGTAAGGCACTTAGAATTTCATCTGGAAACTACATGGAAGAATACATGGTGACAGGACTGACCAGGCTATTTTGCTTCCTAGACACAGTGAACTATTTGCACTCATCCCTATTTTTTATTCATTAGACTTTATAATTTTTATTTTATTCAATTTCAATTTTTATCCCACCTTTCTTCCTTGGATAAGAAACCCAAAGCAGACAATTTAAAACCATAAGACTGTTGTGGTATTATATTAAAAATGCAAATTGTAAGTTACATTTTTTATGAGTTAAAAAACTAAGGGCGCAATCCCTTAACTCCTTAACTACGTGGAGTCCTTGCTCCGGTGTAAGAACAATTTGCTCTGGATTGCAATATGAATTTTCCATAGGTTTTCACTAGGTAGTGCAGCAACTATGGGTACACATAAAGTCTCTTACGTGCTCCCGTAGTTACTCTGGATTGTAGGGTAATCTGTATAAAACTGCATACCTCCAAGGTCTGAGACCTAGCAACTCCCTAGTTGCTCTAATGATAGCACTGTCCCTGTGGACTAAAACAAAGACAGCATAATCCAAACCAGTGCTTAGGCCAATACAAGTCCCATGCTGGTCTGAGGGTGTTGCAAAAGTGCCATAAGGCACTTCTGCACCACACCATAGTGCCTGTCATAGACATACACTGGTCTCCCCATGCCACCGTGGCAATGGAGGGACTGATGAGTTGTGCTGGCCTAAATTGGTTAGAACCACACCCTGAATAGATGAAATAAATTAGAATTTGGTGATTGCGTTTGGTTGATTCGTTGAAAATATCATAGTTAAAATAACCCACATTCCACTGTGACTGATGACTAGGAACAGTCATCTCCAAATTTTTTTCCCCAATGATCCCCCCCAAAATTAAAAAAAATCTCAGATACTGAAGCAAAATTTTAACAACACTACTAGAATCCCTGGCAAATGTCTAGTTTAGAAAAGATTCAAGAAATCTGGAAATGAAATCTTAAAAACTGACAATGTAATAAACTGACAATATAGTAAACAGGTAAAACAGAAAACAGATTACATGTTTAGACAGACATAGAAGGGTATACAGTGTGTGTGTGTGTATATATATATATATATACATATATATATATGTGCGTGTGTGTATATATATATATATATATATATGTATATGTGTGTGTGTGTGTGTGTGTGTGTGTGTATACATACATACACACACACACACACACACGTCTCCAAAAATATAAGAAGCCAAGTTTATATTCCATGAGTATTTTTATTTCTATAAAAATTCAGGTCAAAGCTCTCATTCATTTATTTCACACCATTATAACTTTAATGCAGCACCTTAAAATGCACTTAAGCAGTGTTTCTCAACATTTCTCCTCTGCCATACCACTTCTCATGGTCCACCTATTTTAAGTACTACAGGAAGTAAGTAGCAATGGTAACATCATCAGTTACTTGTAGGTTGGGAGGTCAGACGAGATAACCCAGGAAGAAGCTCAGTGTGCTTTGAAGCTCTGCCTGCCACTATCTGTTGAGTCACATTCCTGGTCTCACTGCTGGGAAGCAAATATCCAGAGGTCTTGCAAGTACCATTGGATTTTGAGCATCACAACTGTACCTTAAGCATCACAACTGCACCACTGACTGAGAATCACTGTACTAAAGTCATGAAATTGAGACAGTGGCCTTCTGACTGGCTAGCTTCCCACTGATAAACAGGGTCTTGAATAAATCACTGACGAATACTACAGACAACAATGGTTATGTCACAGGTAGACTCAAGTTTGAAAGAAAAAGCAACCTGACTATTAGGAGTTAGCCATGAAACAGTACTTTTGGAGACACTGTCAATCTAATTAACAGAAAATAGATGCCAACTGGTGTCAAATGTACAGCACCCATTGGTTAGAATAACTATCAGTCATACTGGGAAAAGGGACTTTCAACAAATCATCACTAAAGGAAGCAGCATTATAGAAGTTATGGCTGTGGTTATGTAATGGCTAATAGAAACACTGTTTCATCTTCATTCACAGCAGAATGGCACAAGCCACACTTCAACCAAGCAAAGGTGACAGAAGATACAAAAGGAAGTGCAATTTTTTTCTGTTATCCCTATTATCACACCAAAAAAGGAATACACCAGGATCCTGTTTAAAACCTGTTTTCCTGCTAGGGATAGCAGGATGTTTTATGCCCTGGTCACATTTGATTTTTGCCACCTTATCACCCTGGTGGAGTAACTGCACACAGAAACAAGTGTCATGAATAGGAGGTCATGCACCACATGGCATGCCTGTTGGTTCATAGTATGAGGTCTCCCATTTCAAGCAGCAATTGTTTTACTGTGTCATATATATGGCACAAATTAGTAACAAGGCTGTCCAGAATAAAGATGTTCTGACTCTGTTTTTAATAAAAGGCATTAGAGCTTCCCAAGATATGGCAGCTTGCATTTTTGCAACAAATGTACATTTTTTGTCATTTGATCTGCAACAAATGTCCACATTGTTTGTTTGTGGTATGCTGCTGAGAATTTTCCAAACATGCTTTAGATTCTTATCAAAATTGTTTGCAAGCAATCTGCTTTAAAACAATAATGTAATCTATATCTATATATATAAAAGAGAAAAGTGACTGACTGACTCACTCACTCATCAACACCTGGCCAAAACTGCTGGGCCTAGAAGCATGAAATCTGGGGTGGGTGTTCCATCTGTGACCGAGGGGTACACTAAGAACCAGTTTTTGGAAATTCCGACCGGAAGGGGGTGAAATGGGTTGCAACACGTTTTCCTCCCTATACTTTGCATTGAAGAATCGGTGACTGAGGGATGCTCTGCCCCAACCCCCGGACCTAGAAGCATGAAATTTGGGGAGGGTGTTCCTTCTGTCACATGAACACCCACCAAGAACTGATGTGAAGAAATTTAACCCTTTAGGGGCTGGAAAGGGGTGCATCGTGTCTTTTGTTCTGTACAGTGGTACCTTGCTTAACAAGTGATCCACATAAAAATTTCTCTAGGATTCTGCCTCACATAACAAGCGTTGCTTCACTTAACAAGCACACTCGTTGGCAGTTGGGGCAGATGCGCTGGCCGGCAGCCCTTTTAAAAAGCTTCAGGGTTGCCTAGCGCGCCTGCCCATAGCGAAAGCAACACTTCCATGCTGTTCCTCCTGTGGCCAGGCGTTCGCTGGGCAGAGGGAGAGAACAGCAGAGGGGAAGAGGGAAACAGCTCAGGGCTAGCCAGAAGGGAGCAGGCGAGAGAGGCTCAGGATGAAGGGAAGGAGAAAGTGGGGAGATACAGAATCCTAGAGAAATTTTTGTTTGTTATGTGGAACATACTTTACATGAGGTGTTTGTTACGTGAAGGCACCACTGAACTTTACATTGAAGAATCCCTGACTGAGGGACACTCTTCCCCAACCCCTGGACCTAGAAGAATGAAATTTGGAGAGCATATTCCTTCCATGAGGGGAGCACCCACCAAGAACTGATTTTTAGAAGTTTAATCCCTAAAGGTCTGAAAAAAGGTGCAACGCATTTTCTGCCTATACATAACAATGGATCAACATCCCTGGGAGGGAGGGTGCACAGAGGGTGATGATGCACCTGGGGGGGTTGGTCCTCAGTGGTGGGATGGCGTATGGGGGGAATTTGACTACCACAACATGGGTACATTTTCACTAATGTCATTGTTATATTAAAGTAATAAAACTAGCATGTTTGGTTAACCATCAGTACTTGGACAATAATAGGTTTTTTGAAGTTTCAGGTTGAAGTTTTTTTTAATATGATTGTGAAAGCTAAGTTTTGTTTAATAAGCACCCATTTTCTTTTGACTTATAATATTTAATCAAAAAAACCCATGCTGGAAAATTGCAGATAACGTTTAGTTCTATTTGATGTTATAGTTTACTTATACAAAGCATAAATATATGATCCTTTTTTCCTCATTTCAAGAATCTGCCTTTATGTTCTACATTACCTCATGTTGCACCAGGCAACAAGCTTTAAGAGGACAACAGGCGGAGCTTGACACTAGTGGTTAAGATTGTGAAAAGCGGGGTATGTATAAATGATAATACCATCATGTTACATATCATTGGAAAGGTAATTTATTGCAGAATGCAATGAAACAAATGAATATCTTTATTCTATCAAACATTATGGCCAACTGAAAACACAAAAACCTAAAAAAAGTGGATTTTCTTAAGTTAAAATTGGTCCATGAGATTGATCACTCTGAGCACCAATTAGATGTAATTCTGATAAGGTTTTAATATGAATCAGCTCTCATTTCCACATACATATATCATAATACAGTTAAATTGTGCTAACTGGGTATACAGGCACTTCTAAGTAGTGCTTCTCTTACATTAGCAGAGAAAGAATAACCATTTCTCTTTACCCCAGCACTAACCAATAAGGGACACTTTTTTACTTAAATTTGATTTTGTTGTTGTTGTGGAGGGGGAGAGGCAACAAAATCTTTGATTGTAGATAGCAAATAGGTGCTTTAGTTGTGCCACTAGCAGACCAAATGGGTGGATAACTGCTGAGGAGGAGGAGACAGGTTTTCCCCAGTTTTCTTTTTAGAAATACCTGGGGATGACATCACTTCTGGGACAACATGTTGAGCTTTGCACCAGGCTACATGATCATTAGCTCTGCCACTGCTCAGGGGTCTCCAAATCTCAGCCTAGGGGCCAGACACGGCCCATGGATAGCCTCTGGTTCATGGCCAGAGTCTGGTCCACTGCAAGCTTCTGGCCCAATTTACCAAACAAAACTGGAGCCATGTTCTGATCATGTCTGGAGGGCCTAAAAATCAGTTCCTACTTTTCAAAAAACCAGAAGTTAACTTTTTGTACCATCTGAAGGCTTCAGAAGGTGCTTGGGAGGGGGGAAATGGAGATCCATTTTGAGTATGTGCTTTATTTCTGAGATGGAGAAATCCTAGAAATTTGAGCCCATTCATTCTAATTTATTCCATCATCTAAGTTCCATCTCTAAAATATTTATTTAACTTTAATGTTGAAAATTTTCTGGTCCTTGGCATCATGCCATGAATTTGATATGGCCCTCTGTGGCCCTTTAGATACCCCTGCATCAGCCAATAACAAAGTATAAATTTTCAGCCTCATACATGTCTAGACGTACTTACTAGGAACCAAACTGACCTACTAGGAACCAAACTGACCTATTTAAGGATGGACTATAAATTCTACATCTGTAAAATGGCACATATGCATTTAAATTTTTAAATTATTTTGCTGCCTAGACAATTTATATTGTTGCTTTTTCAAGGCAAGGACCACCTCTAAATAGGTGTTCATACAATGCCCATGCTTAACTCAGTGAAGGACACTATGAAGATTCACAATTGGGCATGCAAAGACTAACAAAAATCATAGGATTTCCTAAGATTTGTGACTCACTTCAACCCCTGCCTTCTCTTGTGTATTTCAACCTTCACACAGTACTATGTCTTTCTCCATGACAGTCAAAGAGGCAGTAAAGGCCTAATCATACTTTAAGGAGCCCGTGAAGATGGAAAATATAAGCTGCCATTTCAAGCTGCCTCTTTGTTCTTCTCCTGAACACAAACACCAGGTGAAATCATTCAACTGAACTTGCTTTTAAACCTCTAAAGCAGCTTATTGTTTTTTCATTGACTTTCTAGCAACCTAATGTTTTTCCTTAAAAGTTTCTTATTTTAAAGCAGTAGTTCGAGTCTCCATAGTTGATAAGCAGTATATTTTTTCTCAGCTGTTCCTTTATTCCAAAGCTTTCCTCTGTAAATGGATACAATAATTCTATTTGATTTGGTTCTAAGCAGCAGCCTGAATTATTCAAGTCAATTTCAATTATTTTCATATACTCACTGTTGCAATGTTTCATAGCCTTGTTCCTTATACTGCAATTCTTGCTTCATCTGAGAGAGCTCCCTCTTCAGCTTTTTAACCTTGTATGCAAAAAAGATGGGAGAATTTGTTTTTACACAGTGCAACCCAGTGTGGCTTATCCCTGATTAGGTGTTGCATCTCAACCAACTTGTTCCCACTTTTCAAAACACTACATCCAAACAATTTACAACTGATGGACTCCTCCTTACACACTGCATTTTGTTAGTGAAATGCTTCACAAGCTTCACAGAAATGCTTCAGCTATACTCAATGTACTCAATGTTGGCCTGGCTCTATCAGCAACTCTGGTTCTATGGCAGATTATTCTATAGCTCTGAATCTTGCCCGGTGCAATATACAAGTACACTCTAGAACAGCAAAATGGGTTAGGGATCCCCTTTGGAGGACTGTGATTAACTTCTGGGCTGGGAGGGGGGTGTCACAAAAAGCTAGGCATTTTCATCTTGGAATCTGGCACTGAATACCTCCATCCTGGAATGGAGCACTCATGCTGCTTTCCTGGGAGTAAGGCTGCAATCCTAAAGACACTTTCCAGGGAGTAACATTGAAGACAATGGGGCTTACTTTTGAGTAGACATGGTTAGGATTGTGTTCTAAGTCTCATTGAACATAATGGGACTTACTTCCAAGTTGACACTGAGGAGCTCTAGCATTACAGTGTTTAGCATCAAACATCATAGCTCTAGCAACAAACTTCCTGTTTGATGTCACTTCCAGCCATGACTTAATTTCTGGAGGGTCCTGGACAGATTTGTCATTCTCAAATGGGAATCATGGGCTGAAATGTTCAAGAGCCATTGCCCTAGAAGTGCTGATCAAATGTGTATGTTATATGAAAGCCTTTGATGTCCCTGAAGGTATGACTGTACAGGGAACTTGTAATACTTATGAATTACAAGAACATTCAGGGATCAGGAATATGTGTTCTTTCTGCACATACCATATGATCAGCCCATACATGTGAGTGTTACCTTTCTCACAATCACAGGCTTCGGCAGACATCTACGTACGTAGGTAACAGTATCTATCCTGATACAGGCATTTAAAGGTAATAATGAAAGGCATATAAAATTCTTATGTAGGCAAGCTTTTTACGATACAAGTCTTGTACAAATATGTCCTCAGTGTTTGCACTGTTGTATCTTATCTCTAGAACTATAAGCCCTTGTTAGTGTTCATACACTACATAAATCAATTAGAGTTCTGCAAGAGTTACAGGCAATTTCCAGTCTTCGATATGCTCATGCTTACTAATATGGTGTGAACTAACTGTTCATAAAAAGAATAACTCCTCTGAAGAGAGTAAAACGATGTGTCAATGTTTAGCTGGGTCTGCTAGCACAATATCTTGGTTTCAATGCCACCAGCTTTCCTTATATAAATAAGCCCTTGTTAATATTTGTTAAGCACAAAGGAATTTCACCTTCTTAATGTTCATGAACATGGAACTAACACAATAGACATGCCAGATTAAAAGACATCTCTTTATTTGGATAACCTCATTATAGTAATTAAACTTGAAATTTACATTTACTGGTTAAGCTATTTTGTCATTGGCAGTGCATGCACTCCACCTGTTTTTATTCAGGACAGATCGCACTGATCAGCATAGTTAGAAAGAATGTATGCATGAACATATGAGGAATGTTTCCCAAAGCTCCCTTGGAGGGAAATGAAGTATAATCTGTATTATATTAACTTAAGAACCATGGATTTCCCAACTAGATAGGACTTGTGTTTTGTAATCTCTATTACCAGTCAAACTATCTGTGTGTCAGTACACACCAACATTCAAATAATACAAGTCCTAGTGAGATGACAGTATCTTCCCAATGCCTTTAAGTCAATAAGCCTAAACACTATATCAAGTACAACTTTTTCACATTATTAGCACTGCCACATAAAAAATTGTACACTGTTAACTACTATTTTAACTCAAAGTATGGGGATTTCAGTGCTAGGTTAACTCTAAAAGCCAAACAAGACACAACATTAGTCACCTGATTGGCATGCTTTTCTTTTTGTGTAAATAGTGCATAAAAAAAGCAGGCCTCCGTCAGTCTTTGAAGACTATGGTATTGTGCTTGGTGCTGCATACACTGCATGCGAAGCATGAAAGCCTGGGTTGGATTGTTATGGAGGATAGGCTGTTACCCAAGCAGCAAATCCCCCGTTTCCACGCCACTGAATTAGTCCAATGGAATGGCAGAGCCAATACAATTGGATCCAGCTGGCGTCAAAGAGCTGGGCTAAGGACAGGAGCTTACCCTGTCTTGTGGGGCCAACCCGGGTCTCGAACCCTGGCCTGCTGGTTAACAGGCACAGCGTCTTAACCGCTTGCACCACCCACAGCCAATAGTGCATACTGGAGAGGAATATTAATATTATAAGAGAGCTATGCCCAAATGAAGATCATGATGATTAGAAAGGCTTTCACCCTATCCCTGCTGCAGTTGCAATCCAGATTAAGTTATCCCATGTGCTATTAATACACAAAACTGTGGGCATGTCCAGAATCAATGTCATGACCAGTGTCATATCTAGCTTAGGCCTAAAAGTAAACATGCTTACTCGTAATCTTGTTGTGGATATTTCTGCCTTCAGGATATCAGGGTCATACTTGGTGCTGGAAGAGGAGCTTGAGAATACTTGTTAGAAAAGGAAGGAGGAAAACAGAAAATACATGAAAAATATTTAAACACAGAAATTGTTCCTTATTGCTCTTCTCAAAGAGTTCACCTGGTTTTAGATGATTAATACTAAGTAATTCCAAATGCATTACTTTATGGCCACATAGTCATAGGCGGAACTTTAATTAATCAAAATAGCTTCTGTTTCTATCATACAGAGAACACCTTATGAACAGAAGACAAATGAGTAAAAATTCTGAGAACAAGAAAGCAACTGACTTTTTGCTTAATACCCTTTTCTATTCGATAACAGATTCTGTAGTTCAAAGTAGAAAAGGCATGTTCAGAACTCATATGTATTAGGCAGGATGAATTCTTAACAAGAATCCATGGAATCCTGGACTAGCCACTTTAATAAGCCCAGTGAGACCATAGGTTCCCACTAGCCTCTTGGAGGATGTGTTGGCAGACATCCACTGCAACAGCAGTTACCCTCTACTCTTGGTTCACTATGTGGCTATTTAAATGACAGTGTGGGAGAAAGAAGGTAAGGAGTGGGAGAGGAGCTGCTTTAGGTAAACATTCTCCCACTCCTCCTCCTACCTCCCCTTTCCACCTGCTTTGCCTTTTTTAAAATTATCATACTTACAGCTTGTTCGCGAGCTTGATTTTTCCTTGTAGGCATCATTTAGCCGCACGTATTCATCTAGGGCAAGTGCTAATCTCTGTTCTTTAACATGATACAGTTCTTTTTGAGTGCTGAGTGCATCTTGTGCTACTGTCAGGTAATCTTTCAGCATTTTCTCTTGCTCTTGTCTCCACTGCTTTCTTGGATCTTCTATCTGTGTTGTTTCTGTAAAAATACAGTTGGAAATAAGTTTTCATTTAATTTAATTAACAATGCCCAAGTAACTGAAAGGTCTGAAACTTTATTTCATTACTTGCATGTACCAAAGTTGTATTTAAAACTCTAGATTATAAACAGTAAAGCAGGATCCAGCTTGGGTCTTGCCTTGGATGGGTAAATGGAATGTCACCCAGAGACAAAGAATTTGGACTGGCAAGAAATCTAGATCTAAGAAAGTAGGTCCCACTGCCTTTAATGCGACTTACTTCTGAGTAGACATGCATAGGCTTATGCTCTAAAAAGTGACAGACTGCAATATACCCTCCAGTTTGCCCAGCGTAAGTCCTATGTTGACCTGGGGTGTCACAAAAATGTTATAAGGCACTTTTGCCCCAATCCTGGGAAGGGGGTGGTTAGGTCAGTGCGCAGGCATTTGCTGACCTCCCTACACCACCACAGGAAGATACACCTCGTGCGTTATCCTTGCCTAAATTGGTTAGGATTGCACCCCTATTCAGTGTAAACATTTGTTACACAAAAGCTACATAGATTTCTATGGTATTAGTTTCATAACTCCAAGACAGAACCTTGACAGACTTTATTAAGTCTGCTGTTCCATTATAAAACTCATTAGAGTGTTTAAATTCTCGGGATACGTTGGAAAAAGATTTAGGTTTTAAAAGATTTCAGTCAATGAGTTCAATTTTAGTCAATGAAAGGTGGGATAGCAGATATTTCTTCTATAATACATTTTCAAAGCTCTTTAAGAAAACATTAATCCATGGTACTGATTTAGGTTCAAGTGCTTCCCCTCATCCCAACAACATTAGTTACACATCCCTCAGTAAGACACTTCTCTCTCCTTTGCCTACTTAAATTAACCAGAACAAACAGTAACTCAAATGTGCCACAATAGGGACTTTAAACATATGTTTGGTTAGTTTCTGCTGTACCAGAAGAAGATCTCTGGTGGGAACAATTGCCAATAAAACTTGATAGTCCTACACATTTAATCTTCCTGGTGCTACGTTTTGATGTGAGCTCAAGGGGAAAGAGAAAAATGAGAGAGTGTTTAAAAAAAAGAAAGAGAAGAAGAGGATAAGAATATGTCTCATGTGATCCCTTAAACTCAAATACTTTTCAGGTATGCACATTTCAATGAAATGTTGTTTACCAAATGTATTCAAAATCAAAGAGTGTTAGTTTCAGGGAAGTACATAAAAGATAATTAGAGAATGTCATATACAGTACCAATGATTCCAATAAATTCCACTGGGGATTCACCTAACAAATAACTATATATTTGCATATTCATCCATTTATACGCAATCTCTGCTCCAGATTGAATTCCATCAAATGAATGGGGGCCAAATATAAGTACTGTCCCTACCATACATGGATCAGCACTGAGGGTTCTCCAAGACTCCTGAAGTTTAGGGAGTGGAACCTAGGAGGTCAAGTCTGATCAATCTATCGGACAGGTTGAAAGCCCAATAGCCCTTGATTCCTTTAAAAATAGATCTATAGTCTCTCCTAACACCTTCAGAACTGCATTATTGCCCTCTTTGTGTGTTAAAGACTCAATACAGTGGTGCCTCACGTAAAGAACGCCTCATGTAAAGTATGTTTCACGTAACAAACAAAAATTTCTTCAGGATTCTGCTTCACGTAAAGAAAGTGCTTCACGTAAAGAAAACATTTGTTGGCAGTTGGGGCAGACACGTTGGCCGGCAGCCTGTTTAAAAAGCATCAGGGCTGCCTAGTGCACCTGCCCATAGTGAAAGCAACACTTCTGCGCTGTTCCTCCTGTGGCTGGGCGTCTGCTGGGCAGAGGGAGAGAACAGCATGGAGAAGAGGGAAGCAGCTCAGGGCTAGCCAGAAGGGAGCAGGGGAGAGAGAGGCTCAGGATGGAGAGATGGAGAAAGTGGGGAGACACTTTGAAAGTGTCTTGGATTGCAGCCTCCTAACCATGTCTACCCAGAAGTAAGCCCCATTGTGTTAAATGGGTCTTACTCCCAGAAAAGTGTCTTTAGGACTGCAGCCTAAGTAGATTTCATAAGATCATGCACATTGAATGCATGTTTTGAATTCAATCTCAGTGTTTTGTCATCATTTTTACATCCAGTTAATATTTTTATATGAATATTTTTGGGGTTGTGGAACCAATCGTCTGAGTTTCCATTATTTCCTATGGGAAAATCTGTTTCACGTAAAGAAAGTTTCACGTAAAGAAACTGCCTCCGGAACGAATTAATTCTTTAACGTGAGGTGCCACTGTATTCTCTTATCATTGTCAGTCTCCCACAGGTGGCCCTTTTTAGTATATGGGTTTAGAATCTGCAGATTTGACCCACTGTGGATTCCAAATCAGTAGTGAAGGGTCCCACATGATCTCCTGGCCATGACCAGAAGTACCATGTATCTTGTCAGACTTAGATTGTTTCCTGCAGTTCACACAGGGCCCTCAAAAGATCTCCAGGCACAATAAGGTGCTTTTGGTTATGGCTAGCAACAATAATGGACAAGACCCATTGATTCAGATATCCACAAGGACTTGAAGTCTCTGTTCCTGAAGTTCCTATGGATCAATGAGTTCAGTTTTTTGATACTTACAGATATTGTAAGTAACTTACAGATATTCACAGAATGAGATTGATACCATAACTAGGAGAAACATATGGGAAAATAAATGAAAATGGTCAGTGGTCTGAAGTTTATTCAGATTGGGAAGAGGGCCTAATGATTGACTTCTGGTGTGTCACTCCTTCCATATCTGACAGGATCTTGATTGTTCTCCTGTTCTCAGCATCCTTCCTGTCCAGAAATATCAGTTGAGTGCGCAAAGGGATATTCTTTTCCAGATCACAGTTGGAAGGAATGAGATAAAAAACATGAACCCAGAAACATGGCATCTCTACTCCATCCTTTAAATAGGGCAGGTTCACATGCAATTCAGAATCTACCAGCTAATGTTATATGGGGTGCAAATGCATATGTTATGTACCAGTATACCATTTTACAACTGCAACTGCCTCATTTGGAACTGCGTTAATAGTTAAATCACATGTGAAAAAGCTATTTAGAGGGCTACTGATCACCCTACCATTATTAGGAGCATCAAAATGGGCATGCAGACTTCAATCTCGAACCTCACAAGGGTAGAGTTGGATCAGATATATTGTTTAAACTGGCTCAAAGAAAAATAAAGATACCAAACTGGAAGAATGTGCTGGAAGGAGTATAGTGTTCAAAGGAGAAGAAACCTGTGGATGGCTCTACAGAAAATTACTGGCATCCTTACTTTTCATACCTCTCTCTGAGATTTAACTCCTTCCTTTGATTCTCCTGAGAATAAGCCTATAACTCTGAAACTTTGAAAAAATTTAAAGCAACATTGAAAAGTCTTCATCTATTGCTCCCAGTGTTTGCAAGAACTTTGGCATGCACAGGTATTTGTGGTGTCATTTTTTGAGAAGTGAAGTGCTTAGGAAGGCAAACACAAAGCATCAAATGGGTTTCATAATGAGTCAGACAATCAAATAGGATAAAGGCAGTTCCACTGGACTTTGGGAATAGATGTAATGACTGTGGTTGTACTCCGAGAGCAGCACTAGTCGTAATGGAAAATAATCTCACAAGAGAGGAAAGCCATATCTGGGAACACATTTCAGGTAATTGCTCAGTAGGTTTAAGTCAGGATTGCTCAATGTGTGGCCCAAACTACAGGAGTAGCCTGCAGAGTCCTAAAATGTGGCCCACAGCAAATGCTGTCCTTGTGACTGCAGGACAAGGGCAAAACTGTTACAACTCAATATATATTTTTAAGCTCTTACAGACTCAAAGCAAGCAATTTGATTTATTTTTGCCTCTCCCAGAAACCTCATAGAGCCACAACTATTTGTTTCTGATTATGAAGAAAGCAAAATCAAGTCTGCCCATTAAGGTCCCATAAAGCTTGTAATATAGTCTCTGAAATGTATCAGTTTTGGGAAAAATTAGGATCTTTTCCACGGAATTGTTTCAAATACACACACTTCAACGGTAATTTTCATTCTGTGGTTGTTGGCAGAAATGGCATAAAAGATTCACTGTGTGACAGGTGGGAACAGATATATAAATTAAGGCTACATGGGTGAATGTTGACCTACTGGAAGATTCACAGGCCATCTATTCCTAACAGCAGGCTAATGTGCTTTTACATCCACAAAGCAGCAGGATGAGAGCTGCCCTGCTTACATTAAAGAAAAAGGTTATGCTGCTGCTTCAAGGTAGCCAAGTCAAAGTTAGATGCCCCATACTGTGAACATCTGCAGAACATTTGCTGAAGCTCCACTTTTCTCAAATTTGAACAAGTCAAATAAGTTGGACGTAATTCAGATTTACCTTACATAATAGAATGATGAGAGGTAGCTATGAATATGCTGTTCTGGAGTTTCTAATACTTGGAATAGACCCACAACACTAGGAAAAAATTTTTATTATTTGGGGGACACACTACCTAAACATAGAACACTACCTAAACATAGAAGAGTGGTTCTAAAACGTAAAGCACTGGGACCCACTTTCTAGAACTGAGAATCTGCCAAGACCTATCAGAAGTGATATCATGACCAGAAGAGACTTCCTCAAGCAGGAATTTTTTTTTACAATTCCAGGCTTACCTAGGTGTAGGTTTCATTTACTGTCATTGTTTAAAGCACATGCACAATAGCCTGTGATAGGTACGGACCTGCATTTGATGACGTAATTATCAGATCTGTTGCTGCTATGGTTGCATCAAGTCTAATATAGCAAAATACTTGCGAAATTTACCCAGCATTGGACTCCCCTCATGCAAACCCCATGTACAAAAATCCCCCATGCAAAAATCCCTTCCATGCAACCCCTCACCCTATGCAACAATCCCCCAGTACAACACCCCTATGCACCATCTCCCCCATGCACCATACCACCTGACCATGGGCACCACTACTGGGCAGGTGCAGGATTTGGGGCTGGGTTTTATAAGTCTTCAATGTTTATAGGACAAAAACATGTTGCACCCCTTTTCACCTCATTAGTGGTTAAATTTCTAAACACTGGTATTTGGTGGGTGTTCACGTTGTGTAAGGAATACCCTTCCCACATTTCAGGCTTGGGGCAGGGTGTTGATCAGCAATTCTTCAATGTAAAATATAGGAACAAAAACACATTCTTTACCCCCTTGCGGTTGGAACTTCCCAAAACTGGCTCTTAATGGGTGCGTCCATCATGGAAGGAACACCGTCCCCAAATTTCATGCTTCTAGATCTGGCGGTTTTGGCTGGGCATTGATGAGTCAATCAATGACTTTTCAGTTTTATAAAGAGTTTTAAATGAAGGGGGTGGAACTTAACCCACTGTTTGAAAACACTAGATCTGATTAAAACTAGATGTGTAACACCTTTTCTTCCCTTTATAAAACTATATTTTCCTCAGAGAAAAAAATGCTACATGCAAATTTGAAGACTTAGTCCACCAAGTCTGATAAAACATCACAATCTACCTGGATAAATTTCAGGGCAATTGTAAGTCCATGACAAAAGAGCATTTCTCTCAACTCTGTCAAGCTTGATGGAAATGTCATACCATGCAACCGATATCTATTATTTTAGTTAACTGCTCTTTTGTGTAATGCATATGGTCTTCCAGGGGGTCATGAACACTTTGTATTCTTGTGCTCCAACAGAAAGGAACAGAAGGTGATTTCTTGGGTTGAAAAATAATCTAATCCTTTGGACCCTTTTGCGCCACTAAGTTCTTTGCTAAAATAAAATTTTTGTGTTCTTAAATCAAACAGTATAAAAGCAGGCCTCCGTCAGTCTTGGAAGACTATGGTATCGTGCTCAGCGCTGCATACGCTGCATGCAAAGCACGAAAGCCTGGGTTAGATTGTTATGGAGGATAGACTGTTACCCAAACAGCAAATCCCCCCTCTCCACACCACTGAATTAGTCCAATGGAAAGGCAGAGCCGATACGATTGGATCCAGCTGGCATCGCAAAGCTGGGCTAAGGACAGGAGCTCACCCTGTCTTGTGGGGCTGACCCGGTCTCGAACCCTGGCCTGCTAGTTAACAAGCACAGTGTCTTAGCCACTTGTGCCACCCACAGCCCATAAATCAAACAGTAAAGTAAAGACTAGTTTCTTCTTCCTCTGTCCCACTGGCACAGCTATGCCAGTGACGGAAAGTTGGGTAGGATTGTGCCCTTCTGTAAGTCTTATGATTTGATCCAACTAGTGTTTTTATTGTTCTTATTGTATTTTAATCTAATTGTATTTTAATTGTATTTTAATTATGGTTTAATCTTTATTTATGATCATTTTAATGGTGTTTTATTCTGATCGTTTTAATTGTGTTTTATTCTGTTCATTGGGCTTGGGCTCCCTCTTGCAGGTGGGGAAAGTCGGGATGTAAATTAAATAAATAAATAAACTTTTTTTTGCTTGAAATAGAGACACACAATGTAGTTTTAATACAGGATTATGTTTACTCTTCCTCTGCTGAAGTTCTGGCTGCCTAGGCAAACAGCTTATCAAATCCCATCACATATACAGTAATCATTAACTGCCACAATAGTATTCACTTCAGCTCAACTGATTTTAGAACCAGACATGGAGCACAAACAGCAATTAATCATGGATTGTGACAGAGACCATGCTACTGATGTAGCGTAAGTTTCTATATATAAATAACTACCATTTAAAAAAAATTCTAGCTGAGATATAAGGAGTCCATGGAAAAATAATTTGCATGAAGAAGCCTCTATCAGCTGTATACATGTTGCACTTATTCTTGAATATTGTTTTTCTAAGACAGTTTGCTCCAAATATGAAAAGCTAGAGGCAACTTCACAAAGAAGAAAACTATATATGTGAATAGCTTGAACCAAAACATGCTTTGAACATGTTAAACAACAAAGCTTCTTTTTCATTTGTTCCCCCACCCCCAAAATCTGGCACACAAACTGAGCACGACATTAGCAGCATGGCTGGTATCCCATTCTTCTTTATTGACCTTAAAGCCATACTAACAAGAAGTGCACAGACCTCAGTGTGCTTTCACATCTTCCTAAAATGTCTGTACCAAAAGAGTACATATGGAAAAGTTTTTTTCATTTCAAGGCACACTGACAAAAGTGCTAACTGTCAAGTTTTTTGATAATTGACAAGCACACGATGCTGCATTACATCTTACAGTGGCCTACTAATATTCCCTCAGTCTTCCACAGTACACCTGTGGACTATCCATGGTACACCAATGGACCAAACACTGGTTCAAATCTGCCAAGCTAGAAAAAGGAGGATTTAAAATCAAGAGTTTGGACCAGCAGTACTCAAAATGGGAAGGGGATCACAAACTCCTAGTTCATGTAACCTTAGTTCATGTAAAAGTCCCTTTAAGGTAGGGGTCTCTAAACTTTTTGGCAGGAGGGAGACATCATCTTTCTGATACTATGTCAGGGACATAGGAAAAAAAATTTATATTTCAAATTTGAATCATATTACATAAATAACTAAATTATTGATGGAACTTATGAATGAATTTCAAATCAGTTCATACTTTCCAACACAGAGGGAGAGGGTGATCTTCAAACCAGTTTATAAGCACTTTCATACATAGAAAGAGGAGATGTGTACAGTCTCAACAGCCCTCAAAATACCTTCCTGAGGTGTGGAGAGCAGAGCTCCCCTTGCCTTTAGAGGTTTACAGAGCTTGCCCAAGGGCTGGATGGTGGGAGTTTGCCAAGGGCTGCATCTGGCCCCAGGGCCAGGGTTTGGAGATCCCTGAAGGAGTGAGAGAAGGGGTGAAGGCATCGAGATGACCCCCAAGATCATTTTGCGAAGAGGGAAAGAAGCAAGGGTCTTTCACTCATGGATGGTTGTAGCAGACTCCAGGAAAAGTGTAGCAAACTCCAGAAAAAGCCAGCAAAGCCCTTCTTAGCACTTTCAGGGAAATGGAAGTGCTTTGGAATGCTTGTTTGTGAACATTCAAAAACTCAGGAAGCACCAAGGAGAACTATGCAATGCTTTCTGCACCTCTTGTAGCCTCCTACAGCCATCCCTAAGTGAAAATTAAATGAGAGCATCCTCCTTCCCCCCCCCCCAAAGGGAGTAATTTTCTAAAAGTCTGAGAACCACTGGTTTGGGTTATCATGACTGTAACTCCAGTTGACATATACCGGTACACAGTGGTGGGCACCAGCAGGTTCGCACCTACTCTATAGAACCAGTTCTTAACAAGAGATAGTACATATAAAGTTTAAAAATAGCCATTTAAAAGTGGCTGCCAGATGGACAGAGAACCGGTTCTTAATTTCTTTGAAGCCCATCACTGCCGGTACATTGTGTATTCGAACAAAATGTTCCAATAATTATTTTTATTTCTGGATTTATTAATGTGAATATTGTTTTCATTGATTCTAAACTGCATTGAACATTAGGAAAGGAATGATGGTATAGAAATATTTCCAATAAAAATATCCCAATAATCCTTTCCCTCTCATACACCCACACCAGGATGAGGTACATTAGTATTCAGATTCTTATACTGCAGATCAAGGCTAAGGCTGTGAGCATGCTCTGAGATGCAGGTAATATATATGCATGTGTGTGATACCTAAGGGCAACTATTTATGGCACACACAATGGTTCAGTATGAAATAGGGATGAAAGAGAAACAAAGGTTTGGGTGCCAACACACTACAGCTTACTCGGGGAATACAATTTGAGGATAAGAATCACAGCTGGACACACAGAGCACAAATTGGTAGGCAGCACACAAAAAAGGAAAATTTTTGTAAGGTTTTTTGAAGTTCCATCATATGCAAAATGGAGGAAGGAGGAAGAGGGGGGAATACAGAAGGGGGAAGTGTTTACAGGGAAAGATTTTATCAAGGGGAAAAAAAAGATTGCCCAGAGAGATAGGAAACTGAGATTTGTATGGTATCAGGGGAATGCAAGTAGAAAGTTGGGAAAGAAACGAAAAAGAACCTATCTAGCCACAGTATACGCACAAAGTACAAAACTTCAGCTTGGGGTGTTTCGTTGGGGGGGGGGGGCAGAAAGCACTTCAATCATTTTCAGTGGTGGTTGTTGCTTCTCTCACCACATATTTTACTGCACACAAGACAGAAGATAGTTTATATTGGGGTGAGTGGTCAGGGATGCAGAGGGTTAACATTACCTATCCATAACTTCTGTGGTGATGTAGGAATTGTAGGAACAGTACTCAAGATGCAACCACCTTCCAATTCAGGTGAGAGTAAAAAGGCAGAGAAAAAGAAAGGTACTAAATGGCAGCTTTACAGTGAAGGAAGCAGGTAAATAAAGCAAAGAGGGATTTTGAAGGTAAGGTTTCTTGATACGCTGGGTTTACTGTGCTTAGATAAAGAAGACACAAGTAAGAAAAGAAAGGAGTCAGAAAAAAGAGAAATGAACAGCCTAATACCTGTTCTAACAACCAGTTAGCACAACAGTTCTTAGGTCACTGACAGGAGTGAGAATGCTTGACATCACACCAATGGGTAACTCAGACATTAGGAAGAAGAAGAGTGTGCACACAGTGGATCTCTGGTAAGACCTTTAGTAGAGAATTTTGCTATATATCAACACAATCTATTGCAGTGCAACTCAAAACGGAAGTTGTGACTCTCTTAATCATATAAGTCTCCCTTTAAGGGACAGGGAATGGGGGAAAGCAGCAGGGTGGTTGTCAAGAATTGGGGTGAATTCCCCCCGCCCCCTAGTCTGTTCAAGTGTCTGGGGAAGTCTTAAGACTGCTTAAGACTTTCCCAACAGTTTAAAAAAGGAGAGTTTTGGCATGATCCAAACAGTTTGAATTTCCATGAAGTTGTGGAAGAAAGTCAGAGAGGTGCATCTTTTCCAACCACAAAAGTCTGATTTATATCATAGCTCAAACATCCCAGGATACTGCAGTTCTGACCAGCATGGCAAAGTAAACTGGAAGTTGTCATGGAATTTTCCAAAGTGAGGCTTCTTGCAAGTTGGCAATGAGAAGTGATGCTCCACCAAACCAAAGTGTGGCCTTTTACCCAAAAGTCTGTGAAGCCTGGTGCTCATTTGCCTTCAATCCAATCAAAAGCAACAAGAGGAACCCGGGTCACATTCTCATAATAGTTTTCTATGACATCTAAATCTGCTTTGAACAAGGATTCCTACCAAATTCCTGGTCCAAATGTTACCTAAACCAGAAACAATGGGTCACAAAATGAAAACCGTATTGACGTTTTGTCTGCTCTCAGATGAGAATGAAGACAATACAAGAGGGCTTGGGTGGTGCCCCATCTACCTTCCTGGGTCTTCAAAACCATAACTATGAAAACTATACCTTAAAAGCTAAACATTTGTTTTATAAAGCGTAATACGTGCAGACCAGGAAAATGGGTAAATTTTATGTACATCTGTTAAAATAAAAAGCAGTTTGCAAAGCTTTACACAACTAAGGCTGTAATCCTAATCTCCAGTTAGGCCAGTCTAAACCCCGACGTAAATCCTGTGCTGACCTGAGGGTGGCATGAAAGTGCTGTAAAGGCACTTCTGCACTACTCCTGGTGAAGGATTAGGCCAGTGCACAGACATGCGCCTACCTCCTGACACTACTATGGGTTGTACAGAAGAGTTGTGCAATCCTAGGTTAGGATTGCAACCTCAATAAACAAATGTACCAACAAAACACGGTTCCTGTCCCCAAGGGCTCACATTCTTTAAAAAATGCTGAAAAGAAACCTCACCAAGTACAGCCAAAATGCTGAGGTAAAAATACTCTCCCCCTGCTAAACGTAAGAGGATACTGTACTACACTTTATCTGGAAGGCTTACATTCAAGCAGATAGCGCAGCAGTTAATTCCTCATCTTGGACTTCTGCATAACTGATAATGTGTATAAGAACACCCTCAAAATGCCATTTCCACTAAAAGATTCATTAACTTTTAACTGTAAACTCTTGCCCACTGCAGTTCACAATTATTAGACCGTTGCATTCCAGTCAGGTGAATTTAAAGCTATAATCTCAGCTTCAGCATGCAAAAAATTGACCTGCCTCTGACCCTTATCCCAGGCAGCTTACCTTCCAGTAAGTCAAACAAAGAGTGTTCTCTTCAGCATACCGGCTCCTACACCCAACAAACCCAATGTCTGATGAACTCCAAAAATGCTGCACCAAAACTGCTATGTCAACAAGGAATAATATACCACCAACAGAGAATTAAGTACCCAATTCTTCAGTGTCAAACAATGAGGAAAAACCAGTTTAAACAAAAGATCATCCATTCCTTCACCATCCATAAAACAGGGAGAGAAGGGGCAAGAAAGCAAGAATTCATCAATATTTGTATTTGTAGATTTCACAAATACAAATTTCACAGATGTACTGTGACCAGGGAAAGCTTCCAGCAAAGCAAATCCCAACAGTCACAGCTTCAATTTCACCATGGGCAGAACAAGGCCCATTTCTTGTCTGGTTCCTCCTCCTCATAGTTCCTCACCGGTGAACTTGGTTCTGTAAGGACTTTTAGTAAAGATAAAGGTGTCCTCTGCATGTTTGAGAATTGTTTTATTTTTTTCCACAGGTTTTGTGACTTGAAAAAAAGGAAAAAGGCAAATGTATTCTTTATTTTTATTCCAAGCTCTCATTTTTATTAATTTTAAACATTTTAAAATAGAACTCAGTGTACATGTGAACAGGCTAGAACATGCCCAACATTTCCAGGGGTTAGGCATGGCAGGATAAGATAAACAACAATCCTGGAACATTTTCCAGAATGCCTGCGCTTACTATTTGAGGATCTCAACTTGAAATAAGCTGTCTTCCCTCCCTCACTGATTATATATGAACTATAAGGGGTCCAGCATACAGACTTTGCCTCTGGATATATGAAGTTGCCACCCACCATGGGTCCTGACTAGGAGGACTGACCTGGATGTATTTGGATAGTTAGCCATAATTAGCCGTAAGGATAGATAGCCATAATTTTCTTCTACAAAATCAGGGTGGTACAAAAAGAGCCACAAATGGGGACAAAACCAGATCAGAGCCTACAGGATGAGGAACAATCCAGTGCTAGTCTACACAGAAGCCCCATTATAGTGAATGGTGCTTACTCCCAGGAACAATGCACCTCTATGGGCGAATCCCTTCCTGGCCCTTCTTACCTGTTGTGCCAGCTGGGGAAAGCCCCTCAGAGACTGAACCTGGCTTCTACATTGAACGCTAGATCTTCATCATTGACCTACAATGCCTTTCCAGAAAAATGTAGATACTTGAAAGAGTTTGAATGTTATGTTTTGGCAAAGATGTGCAGTTTCTACTTAAGTTCGCATACTTATAAGGATACAATATTTGAATCAGTCACACGCAGGTTTGAGGTCACCTGTCCTGTGCAATTCTGAAATCCATTTTAGTGACCTTCAATTTTGAATGCCCTTGACATGCAAAGAGATTTACAGTGCTAAAAGACAATGAAAGTGGGAGGCATTAGTACTTTTCCTAGAAAATAAACTAGAAGAATTGCTGTGGGGAATTTCAGCCATCTCATAAAAAAGCTTTCCTCTTCAAGTCCTTGTTACAAGTCTAACAACAAAGTCTAATCTGGCTAAGCCTTCTTATATAATCAATACAGCACTTAGAGAAAACACTTACGGTTTATGTGGTCGATATAGTAGACACCAATCTGCAGGTCGAATGCTGCTTCCCAGCCCCATGGTAGCTCATCTCCAACACAGTCTGCGAAGGATAATGGCTTTGTTAACCTAGAAGCAAAATCAGAAAGTAATTGAATTAAGATTATGGAATTCTTCCTAGACATGCTCATTGAGGAAAATTAAGCAAATTGACTCAGAAGCGTCAATTCAGGCACTGTCCCCATCAATATCTCCACTGTCAAAGACTAACTGAGAAAGGATTGTTGAAAAAACATTGATGAGGTCAAGATGCCAAAAATACATATTTAAATACAGCCTGTCAGTAAATCTATTTTCTTCAGAACTAATAATTTTCAGACTCATGTTTGTGCCAGTCAGACATATGGGCAATGGCGGGCTCCACCAGGTTCGCACATACTCTATAGAACCAGTTGTTTACGAGAGAGAGGACGTATAAAGTTTAAAAATAGCCATTTAAAAGTGGCTGCCAGATGGGCGTAGAACCAGTTGTTAATTTCTTTGACTCCCATCACTGCATATGGGGGGAATAATGTTTGTGTCTGATATTCAGAGAAAAATGAGGAAACATGTGGTGGGCGCAGTAAAACCTCTCCCCCATAGCAGTCTGTCCTCCCAAGAGCTTTTCTCTCCAGCTGAGCTCTAACACCAAATTCAAGTTTGTCTAAAAGAAAGGGACTTAATTAAAACCCATGGGAAGTAGCTACTAATGGGTAGAGAGTTCAGTGCTCTATAACTGCAAACTTCTTAAAGAGGTTTACCCCTTTTGATCTAAAAAAGTTGAACCACCACTATCCCGCTTTATATGTGATGGGGATAGTAAAGGTAAATATGTCCCCTGCAGGCTGACCTATTAGTTGTTACAAGGCCAAAGAGACGGTGTTGTCTGAAGATATCTCTGAGGTTATCTGGCTGGCATAACTAAATGCCAAAGGCGCACAGAATGCCATTACCTTCACACCAAAGTAGTACCTATTTGCATTTACATGCTTTTGAACTGCTAGATGGGCAACTAATGGGAGCTCACTCTGTCATTTGGTACTGGGGTCTTGAATTGCAAACCTAGCAACTTTCAGGTTGACGAGCACAGTGTCTTTAATCACTGAGCCATCACAGCTCTTCATGGTTGGGGATACCCGATTTAAACAACTAGGAATGCTGTCATCATTTCTCATTTGGTTCTTATGACAAAATTCACACTTTACTTATGAAAATGGTCAGTTGGGAAAATATACTGCAGTGATATCCCAGCCAAAACATTCCAAAATAACTGTACCCTTTGTAAACCGCTTTGTGAACTTGTTAGTTGAAAAGCGGTATATAAATACTGTAGATAGATAGATAGGTGTTGGTAAAGGAAAATTTGCAAACTGTAGTTGGATTTTGGCAGCAGGAAAGGAGAGGAAACTGAAGCCTAAAGGATAAATCAGACCAGAGGCATAGCGAGGGAGGTAGAGGGGGTGCAGTTGCATCAGGCTACAATCTGAGCTTGACACTAGTGATTAAAACTGTGAAAAATGGGGTACATATGAAAGATAGTACCATCATGTTACATATCATTGCAAAGGTAATTTTATGCAGAATGCAATGAAACAAACTGCTTTGGAATATCTGTATTCTATCAAAAGTTATGGCCAATTAATCAGAAAATGAAACCACAAAAGCCTATGGAATAAAAAGTGGATATTCTTAACTCAAACTTTCCTATGATACTGTGAGACAATGAGATATAGAGCACAATCCTAACCATGTCTGCTCAAAAGTAAGCCCCATTGTGTTCAATGGGTCTTACTCCCAGGAAAGTGTCTTTAGGATTGCAGCCATAATTCTGATACTGTAAGGCACTAATAAGGTATTAATATAAATCAGGTCTCAGTGCAGTACAGTTACCTATGCTATATACAGTATATACAGTACAGTTACCTATGCTAACTGGGTTTACAGGCACTTCTAAGTGGTGCTTGTCATACCTAGGGATGACATAACTTCCAGTTATGACAGCACTTCCAGGGCAACACATTGAGCTTTGCACCAGGCTATGTGATCATTAGCTACGCCACTGAATCAGACTAGGGTTCAGTACATCTATTGCAGGAGCATCTTTGTGTAAGGACGGGAGCTACAGAGTAATCAGCCTTTCAGAACTAATTGGTTAAATAGTATTAGTATCCTTCTCCTTTGGCAGGTAGTGTTTCACTTATATTTTTATTAAAAACATGAATATTCCCAAAACATATTTTTATTCCAACATAATATCTAATTATTAGGTTTGTTTTAAGCTTTCTCCATCAAGAGAATTCTTTTGACTTATCATTCAGTTACCATTTTGCTTCTTGGCTTGGTTTCATAAATGTTCTACCCTATTGTATGTTCTAACACATTCCAGACTACCACAAAAAATGCCATTATATATGTTTTGAACAGATGTATGAAGGTACTGGGAGTCAGTGGTGGGGCAACCACCTTAAGCTGAGCCAGGATTTCAAAGTCTTGTGTAGTGCCAAACTAACAACTGCATCTGCTCACATTCATCCTCTGCCAGGCTGATCATCCCCCTTGCCACATTCACTGCCAATTTTAGATTGTAAGCTCTTTGATGCAAGGACCTCTCATTGTCTCGTTACAAAACTCTGTTCACAGAAACTCTATATCTGGCCCTGGGCACCACCAAGAGGTGCTCTCAGCTGCTGAACTGTGTTCAGGTCACTGATGAAAGGGCAGCCCACCTGATAACTGGGCTCTCCCAATGTGAAAATATGATCAAGATTTGCTTATTTTCTCTTCTATCATTTGCAGCTAATGAGTTCCGAAGAGAGGGAAAAAAGTGCTTATTTCTGGTCATGACCTATTTAATGACATCACTCCTGGCCCTCAGCAGGCATTGTGCGCGCTATTCGGCTCACTGTATGAAATGAGTTTGACACCCTGCCCTGGTATAATAGCTAACAATTCAACACTGCCCATGCCATGATTGGATTCCAGGTCACCCATGGTCCATGCAATTTGCTTCTTCACAAAAGGTACAGATGATCTAGTTACTGACTAGTCTTGGAAGGTTGCATGCTCAAGACAAAACCTTGCTGAATCAGCAAGGATTCCATACACGGCAAGAGTTCTCCAGTTCTCTCACAGCGAGTCTCAAGACAACAACTATTTTTGCCTCTATGTGTGCAACTTAATTGAAAAGACAGATGCTTTGCCTTGCAATTTCTTAACCTGTGAAAGGAGGAAGAGCCATGCTAGGAACAAATCACAACACTTTAAGATCTGGAAAGAGAGACTGCTGATTGTGGCAAAGCTTTGATAGCACACCAAGTATTGAATCAGGACGGTGCACAAATCTAGAAAAAAGTTCCAAAGCATCAAGATGGTAGCCTACCAAGAGAAATAAAGCTCTGTAATTCTGAAGCACAGCATCTATTTTCACCCTAGATGAAAATAGCATCTATTTTCACCCTACAAAAACTGGATATTGACAGCTAGATTTTTGTTTCCAAGATTACTTCCTCCGAGATACTCCTCTTATCCCCAGCCATTAGGATGTTTCAGAAATGTATATAGTTTTGAGACACTAATTGTCTCAAAGGCAGCTTAAAAACCTTAGTTAGATTTGGTTCTACTAGGAAAAAATCAATAAAGCTTACACTTAAATAGGATCAGGGCATTAAGTTGACAAAACAGTACTTTTGCAGCGATGCTTTGCGCATTAAACGTATGAGAAATATTATTGGAACATTTACAATAGGTATTTCTCTCACATCATGAATCCGCCCACCCCATAAGATCTTTCAGTGCGGTGAAAAACGCAGTTAAATTACAATGGAATAAAGTTAATGAACAACAAAAAACAAATCATTGGGGGGGGGGAGCAAATTGGGGGAAGAACAAACATAATGGAGAGATATTACAACAGATCAGCAAAGGACTATTGAAACAAATCAACCAAAATTATGGGATGGAGCTCCACATTGTGGGGGCTACTATATAAAAAATGTGTTGCAAATTTCATCATTTTCATAAACCATCTCTCTATCACAATGCTTCCAACTCTGTGATAAAACATACAGTTAGCCTCCAGTATCAGTATATCAGAGCATGGTGTGAAAATCTATCAGCAAATCTTGGTAGTAAATCTAGAAACTAAATGCATGTTTCTAAATATAGATCAGTTTCTTTCACATGCTGCAGAAGATGGAAGAAATCTGAAGCAGATAAAAGATCCTGACAACTGTTCATGCCTACAGTTATATAGAAATAATTATCACAATGAACTCACCATTGCGGGAGTAAAATTTCATGAATATTTGTGGATTCTGGGCATGGCTGGGTACAAGGAGGCAGTGGCAAGCAGCTGTAAGCATCAGTGGGCATCCCAACAAGCCACCAGGCGAACTGGGCACCACTACCAGGCAACTGGCACGACTACCAGGCAACTGGCACCACCAGGAATCCCTACCAGTCACCAGGTTGGCCACCACCATGTAAAACCTGGCATCATTGGGCGCCAGATTAGTTCTTACTAGTACCTTACAGAAGGAGTATTCTCCCTAAATTTCATGTTTTTGGTTCAGGGGTTGGGACTGGGTATTGATCAGGCAATCTTCAATGTTAAGTAGAGGGACAAAAACATGTTGCGCCTCTTTTCACCCCCTTAGCCGTTAAATTTCTAAAAATTGGTTCTTAATGGGTGCTGACACCTTGGAAGGAATACCATCCCCAAATTTCATACATCTAGGTCCAGGGGTTTGCGCTAGGTATTGATGAGTCAGCGATTCAATGTTAAGTATAGAGACAAACATGTGTTGTGCCCCTTTTCACCCCTTCTGGTTGGAATTTCTAAAAATCAGTTCTCAGTGGGTGCCTCTATCACAAGAGGAACATCCTTCCTAAATGTCATGTTTCTAGGTCCGGTGGTTTTGGTTGGGCCTTAATGAGTCATTCAGTGAATTAGTGAGTGAGTCAGTGACTCTTCAATATTATATATAGAGATAAAAGTCTAACACTGTTATGATTAAGAATATACACACTTCATTTCATGAAAAGTCATTCACAAATCAATCACTGATGCACTTCTGAGCAGATCTGTGTCAGTGGATCTGGAACCAGAAGGGGGTTCGGAGAGGAATATATATAACTGTAGTGCACA
Organism: Cryptoblepharus egeriae; assembly: GCA_030015325.1. Taxonomy (NCBI): domain Eukaryota; kingdom Metazoa; phylum Chordata; class Lepidosauria; order Squamata; family Scincidae; genus Cryptoblepharus; species Cryptoblepharus egeriae. Next base: position 51,524,209 of record JAREYC010000007.1, on the reverse strand, counting down.
GGATGCATTATCAAATGATCTGGAACCTGATCCACCCATCTTCTATCTTCCTCATCCTCCTCTACTCTGTTAGACCTCCTTCCCATATCTTTTCCTGGCCCTTTCCGGAAAAGTCTGCTCTAACAAGTGCTGGGCAGGATGGCGCAGGCCTTCCCACCAGCACTGCTAACTCTGTCACTGGATATTGCGCTGTGACGCTGTATGGCACATTTGCTGTATGGCCATGACGCTGTATGCCATGACACTGTATGGCAGATTTGCGACAGTCTGCAGTGGTGGACAGTCTCAGTTCAGCAGTGCAGAGACACAACAGGATCATGGCCTAAAATAAGTAGTCTCAGTTAATAAACAATATGCTTATTAGGGGCCAGGGCAAAAAATTCAGAAGAGAAGTGAATGCTGGGCTGTGCATGTTCAAATTCAGAGTAATGCTGAACTGTATTTCAGAGAAATCTAGAGCCTAATCCTAAAAGGCTCTTAGAAAGTTCAGCAGCCACATCAGTTATTCAGACTAGGTAGGAAGTACGAGTATTCCACAACTGTAGGAAAACTAAAGCAATAACTCTCATTCAGGAAGTTCTTTACAAAACACTCTGCTCTAAGCACAGAGGAAATGCCCTGCATGCTTCATGTGCTTACAGAACCACTACAATTTTCTCTCCTGGAGTATTGTTATATGTATTCTTCTTGCCAGCTTTTCCAGTTTTTCAGTGAAGTTTCAGCAAGTGAAATTCTAACACTTAGGCTGATCCTAAATTGAGGACTTATGAAAGGAATACACTTATTAGGGAATTCAGATGCTCGGAGATGTGATGATGAGCTCTGGCCAAAATTGCTTTACAAAAGAATCAAGCAAATTTATGAATATCAGGTCTAACACTGGCAATTATCATAAGTACTAGCTGCTCGACATAAACAAAGGTATTTCTTCCAATTTCTTTTTCTAGCTGCAAATTTTCAAAGGCTTCTGGATGGGTATGGCCAAAAAAGGATGCTCTGCTAAAATTACCCTATAATTTTCCAACAAGGACATATTTCTCAAAAGTTTGTTCCATTGATCTGAAAAAAAAAAATCAATGTGATGGACCAGTTAAATTAACTAAGGTTAGGATGGCAGATTTTGGCTGTCATCTGACACACTATTTTTTAAACCAAGGAGATATGAAACATAAGATCAAATATTTTATCCATAGTGACACTATGGCACATAGTGTCAATCAGCAGATGATTGACATTTCATTTCTGCTCCATGTAGGAAGTGAAGTTTAAAGACCCAGAAAATATTGAGTGCAAATTGCCTAAGGGTATAGTTTATTATTTCATTGCTTATCTGTTTTTTTGACTTGACTAGAAGCAAGCCATAAAAGGGATATATAACAAAACAGATAAAGGGCCTGTTCACTTGTTACTTTCCACCGAGAAACCTCACAGTGGTAAAGGGTGTCTAGCTCTTGAACTCCTCACGCTGCCCCTTTAACATACAGAGAAAACCAGTAAACTAGACTGTGCCAAATGAATGTGAATGCAGACCTTCCTGATCTTCAGTTCCGTTTCCCTTTGCAGACTAGGGAGGGGTTGCGGGGTTAGGGAGAGCCTGTGTTTAAATGAATGCACAGCAGCCCTGTTTTTTTTCCTGTACAGAAAGGGATTGGAGAGAAAATGCATGTATCTTACAAGTTTGCAATTTCTCCCCAGAAAATAATAAGTGAGCAGGCCAAAGTCAAAAGGGCTAAAGCAATTATCCATGCTTTAGCCCTAAGAATCCCAAGCAATACCTCATTCTTGTTGAATACAGCTTGGATTATTATGGAATGAAAGGCAAGATCATACACTGACTTTCTAGCTATGCACACACCTTTCTCTTTAATGCCTCTTCACTCACCGACATCCAGATGAGACTCTCTTGATAGTTTCCATCCATAACCACTTCAGGCAATGACCAAAACAAAACCTTATTCAGAAATAGATTAAGGAGGAATTAAAATTTTAGTTTACTTTATTATTTGTCTAAGAACAAAAAATGGATTTTTCCTGCAAAGCTAATCCTTCACATCAGTGTATCATGAGCCATGAACTTTTCATTAAGAGAATAAGTCTTCCTGCATGAATGTAATTGAAAATCCAGATAATCTAAGAGTTATTGCTCCTTGCCCATTTAGTTCTGTCCTCCAAACCCAATCTGTAATGACAGGAAAGTGACCTTATGCTTAAGGGAACTTGGTTATCTTCTGTTATTCTACATTTGTAGCCAAGTCTTAGTACAGAAGACCATATCACAGAAATTAAATTCTGCATTTTGCACACACTTGAAGTATTATTGTTCCTTCTTGCTGGTTCACATGTTCAAATCCTGATACCTCATGGAAAACAACTGGTCCTTTTTTGCCTTTGGACTGTTCTCTGTTCACAACTCCACTCCCCATTTTAATGCAGCAATCCAATCTCTTTTATCTATCAGGTACAGAACAAGCACCATAGTTTCTCTAAAATAAGTTATACTCAGGGCCCTCCTGGCCCACTGCACATGCCTGGCATTCCAGGCATGCACGTCAGGCACTGTCACCATCAGTTGGTACTCAAAAAGGTTAGCCATCACTGCTCACGTGTGTTGGTTCTCAGACTTTCTGAGAGATGTATTCCCAGAGTAAGTCCTTGCAGAAGAGGGGCAAGGTCAGGAACAAAACACTCAGGATCGTGTAGCTCTTCCTAGCCGTGATTGCATAAAGGAAGTGCTTTGCCATTTTTCCATTTCTTTCTTTTTTGGATTTATACCCTGCCTTTCCCTGATAATGCAAATGTCCCAAGGCAGCTTACATAGCTTTTTATCCTTATTGTTTTCACACCAACACAGTAAGGTAGGCACTGTAACTGTTCTATGGGAAGGTCATAATACTCTTCTTCGCAGCATGTATCAGGGAATAACTTCCAATTTTCCAGCAGAAGTTTTCAGGTCAGCCAAGCTGTAAACAGCAACTCCTCAACCTCTGTTGTCTCAAGACAGCTTTATCAGCTTACAGTCTCCCATACAAGAGTTATCCAGGTCTTTTAGTGTTCTTCACTAGCCATTCACTCAATCATCAGACCACACTTGCTGTCCATTTGAACATTACAAGCATTGAGAGCTCCGAGGAGGGTTTCAAGGGATTCACCACAACTCCTGGACCTTTTGCTGGCCATCTGTAAAAGAATGCCCACCACCCTTAGTGAAGTGATCCTGGGGATTGTGAGACTACGGGTGCAATCCTAACCATGTCTACTCAAAAGTAAGCTCCACTGTGTTCAGTGGATCTTATTCCCAGGAAAGTGTCTTTAGGATTGCAGCCTACCTCTCCTCTTTAAGATAAAGGAAGCTTTATACAAGATGGCAGGTTATGAACCACCAGTTTGATCCACTGCACAACATTCCCTCTTAGCCCCCCAACTGCACAATGGGGAGAAAGATGCTTAAGTGTACATCAAGGTAACATTTGTGAAGTGCTTTGCATAGTCATAAAGTATGAGAAACTAACAGTTGTTAAGTAATATTTATCAAAACAATATACATTGTATGCACACTTACACTCCACACTAGGCAATCTAATGAGAAAAAGAAAAAGAAAATATGAAATTACCCAGTATAGTTTCTTCTTTTGTGACTTCCAAATCACAGAACAGAAATAAAGCAAGAAAAAGGCAAACTACAGTTTCCTAGAATGCTTTGGATCTTGTACAACACAGAGCTACAACACTATGGTTTTCTTTAAAGACTGAAAACTGTCTTGGACTGTGATTGAAAGGATCAGCAGAAGAAATGGTTAGCAAACCACAAGATCATAACCATGTGTTCTGAGTAAGGGTTGAGCCAGTAAGTAATTCTGAGCTTTAATAAAAGGGACTGCTTTTTACAGTCTCAACTGCAGATTCTAATCTTGGATTAGAATTGTGAATGGAGCATTAACCATTATAAGCTGAGAGAGTGAAGCCATGTGTTTTGAAAGAGGAAGGGTTATTTGCCTGGTGGCTTGAGGTTTTTTTTCCAGATTCTCCATCGTTTGACTAAGGTAGTGATTTTCAAACTTTATCTCACAACACACTGACAAGTGTGATTTTAACTAAAATCACTGAGTTAAAGGAAGAGATGGGAAAGGTTTTAGCCCTGCAAGTAGTAAGACACTACCATAGTTGCATTTATGTAGAACACAACTATAGTTTTAAACAGAACTCGCCATTCTGTTTAAATGGCAGATACAACTAGCCATTTAGGAAATACAACTAGCCACTAATGCAGTGATTTTCAAACTTTTTTGTCTCATGGCACACCAACCAGGTGCCACAATTAACAAGGCATGCCATCAAAATTTGGACAGTTGACAAGGCACACCATGCAGCTGGTGGGTGGGAGGTTCAATTCCTCAATAACCCTATTAATAATTGATGTTTATTTAATAAATAAATAATTTGTACAAGCTCCCAGAGCATACCTGTGAACCACTTTGCACACTGATTGAAAATCACTGCCCCAATGAGTCTGGAGCATGTAAGCAGCTGCAGGCTTCTTCAGTTGACTGGTGTCGGGGGTTTTAAAGCCTCATGCAATGGTACCAAAACTGAGTTACTGCTTCTTGTTATCCTACCCTTTGGCAAAAAAAGATGCATCTGAAAGGCTAGCCTTATTACCCACCAGTATTTGAAGCTGGACACTTCATTACTAGCAAATTCAATTTGTATCTAAGAGATCTGGCTTCAAATTCATGCTTATCTACACATTAGGTGGCCCTGGTCAAATGAAAATTTGTCAGTTCAATTTCCCATCCAAAGAGTTGCATATATTTGCCTCTCAGCCTATGTTATTCTATAATGTACATTAAAAACAAAACAACATGAGAAGTCATGTTAAGGTGTGGGTCATTGGAATGAAAATCATTATTAGATCATATCAAGCAATAAGCATAATACCACCCAACTGGGATCTGACCCATTTGAGTACGCTGTCCCTTACAAGGAGACTAGGTAAAAAGATCACGGAATAAGATTGGAGAAAGGCTTCTCTGACATTCAAAAGTCTTCTAAATGAAAGAAAGCAGAGGTGATGTCGTTTTGTTTTACCTCCTAGGGCTCCCTGTAACAGTGTGAAGCAACTTTAATTAGGATGAACACTCCAAGAAGCAATGTATGATCTGCTTCAACCGTTTCCTCACCTTGTTTTGCACAAGGGAGCTTTAAAATGTTAAATCCTTCCTTTGTTCCCAATTATTACTGCAGTTAGGAGGTCAAAGAACAGCATGTCTGATAGTCCAAAGAGGTCAGAAAACAGCATAGCTAATAGTCCAAGCAGGATAAAAAGTCCATTTGGTTGAGGTTTGGCCCATTAATTGGGAAGAACAAATGAGCCCAATGTGAAGTTAACAGTCATCTAATGCCCAGTTGCTCTCCAATCATGAAACCCATGAGGGTTTGAACAGGATGGAATGCAAAAACAAACAGGAAAATGTATGTTGATTAGAGAAACATCAGGTAAATGCTTTAATATGACATTTTCATACAGCATTCTTAATGGTAGCTGGTTACTGCATTGTGCCATAATCATCAGAGCATGTTACAGCAGAAAGTTGCTATGAAACAGTAGGGTTCAAATGTTCTAAGCAAGGTCAGATGCTATTACAGAAGTGAATTTTGAAATTTACCACAGCTTCCTACAAAACAAAGTTGCCATTTGTTTTAACTGGTCAAAACTTAGTAATTTTTGAAGGTTAGATCACGCATGTAGAATACAGTAAGGTAAAAGTGTCCAACTCTAGGGAGTGATACACTCCCAAGATACACTCCCAAGGTGTGACAAGCAGAACTCCCCGTCACCTCTGGAGTATTACAGGGCTTGCCAGAGGGCTGGATGGTGAGGGCTTACTGAGGGTCAGGTGGAGGGCTGGGGTTTGGAGACCCTAAAATACACATACATTTTTAATGTACTACAATACATACAAAATACTACAATATTATATAGTACACAATAATATATAATATAGTTTTAGTACCATACTATAATACTGTACATATATTTTTCACATTCCAAAACATGTTCATGACTGATAACAGTGATTTTGGACTTTTGAACAAAACAACTAACTAACAAAATGCTGTAACCTAACCTTGGACCTCTGTCAATAAGAGAGCATCTTTTATGCTGTTCTGATGTCTTTTTCTTGCCTGGCAAAGCAGCTAAAGTATGCTTACATCCCATTAGATTCTATCCCCACTTTATACTCTTGCTGCCACTGCCCGAGCCCTCGCTGTTTGTTACGCCCTTGAAATGTTTGATGGAATTGTCAATTATAGCTCAGGCTGAAGGCAGCAGTGAAATCCCCAGATGTCATATATAGTGCCCTCACTACCTAGGACTGCCAGGTGGAGAGAGGAGCTGGATGCCCCCAGTACTCGCAATCAGACCTCAGAGCAGCACACATTAAATTTTCCCCCTCCAGAAGCTGCACTGTTCTCTATGTACAGCACTTCTGAAGCTCAGTGCACATGCACTTGTTTGCTGGAAGAACATTAATTGTATGACTGCCTTAGGACAGCTGCCCTCTGATGCAGACTATAACTGAGCACCGCAGGCAAAATTCTTCTTAGCACTCCTTATGCATTTTGTGTAGAATCCTCTCTAATGTGCAAAGCCCAGTCTCTGATAGAAGTTTTACTAATATTCTGAGAAATTCATTTTGTGCAAAGTAGGTCACCTATGGAATAGGTCTAAGGCTACAGAGGTGCACAAAACACTGCCACCTTTCCACTGACAAAGCACCTATTATTTATCAGTGATAGTTTCTGGTACAGTGGTGCCTTGTAAGTCAAATTTAATTCGTTCCGGAAGCATGTTTGTCTTACAAAGCATACTTCTTACAAAGCGGATTTTCCCATAGGAAATATTGAGGACTCAGATGATTAGTTCCACAACCCAAAAATATTCATATAAAAATATTAATGTATGAAAAAATGACGACAAAACACTAATCAAATTCAAAACACTATAATATAATACAGAACACAATTACTGTAATATAACATGGTACTATTCTGTACAGTAAAACAGAAAAGAAAACCCTTTATGGCCAAGAATGTCTAATTTTCACTAAAAGAGTCACTGATGTCTTTTGGATCAACTTTAACAAGGAACCTCTCTGTGAGTGTGAGATCTATCTATGCAAAACAAATGGGCAGTTTGCAGCTGGACCAGCAGCAATGGCTTCTGCCTTGAAATAAAAGGGACAAGATCCTATGGTCTCCTCAAAATCAACGCCCACTGAATCCACTGGGGCTTACTCACAGGAAAGTGTGTAGGATGGCCAGCCTGATTCTATTCAAGTGCACAACAGCAGCAGGAGCAACGGCTTCTGCTTAGATTGGAAAGGGATCCTATGCTGTCTCCTCAGAATCAAGGCCCATTGACTCTACTGGGGCTTGCAGACAGGAAAGTGCATAGGATGCCAGCCTGACTCCAAGTTTGCAACAGCAGCCACAGAAACTGGATGTAGGAGTGGGGACAAGGCAGGGAAGGTGATGGGGGAACAGGGAAAGTTGCAATGGGGTCCAGGCAGGGAGGGGGTTTCTATTGAGGGGGTTCCAGACCAGAAAAGGGTCCAGGAGGGGTTTCCCTCATACCAGAAGTGCAGGGTGACCATATGGTAAAACTCAGAATGTAGGACAAGGGTCCCCAAAAGTCTGGATTTTCAGTTGAAAATCTGGACTTTTGGAGGACTTTGTCCTACATTTTTAAAAATGTAAGGCAGAATGTGGGACGTCCTACATTTTGCCCTACATTAAAAACACTCCCTTTAGGGCTTACTTTGTTTGGAGCCTTGTTTGGAGCCTCTGAGCCCACCCCAGCCTGCCGGGGGGAGGCTGTAGCAGCACAGTGGAGCCACGTGGGGGCCCGAGCCCCCCGATTGCTGGAGAGAGGCTGCAGCAGCGCGGTGGAGCCACGTGGGTGCCCTTGAGCCCCCCGGCCGGCCGGAGAGAGGCTCCACGCGGCTGCAGAGGATGCGAGGGGCTGGAGCTGGGCAGGGCTTCCTGCCCTGGGCCAATCATGAGGCGGGAGAGGGACCTCCTCCTGGCCCACCTCCAGTTTCCTGCGCTGTGAAGCACAGAGGTGTGTACGCAGTGAGGTGCGCATGCAATTTAAAATGGTGGCACCCATGGAAGCCGCTTTCTGGACACGGCAAGGAGTTTCCCTATCGTGCCGGACCCCACTGTCATTTCCAGAGGTGTCCGGGCATTTCCGGACATCTGGACAGCCTGCAGAATGTGGCTGCTCCGCTGCAGAGGCTGGGCTGGGTGGATTGAGGCCACATGCTTGCTGGAGACTGGGAGAGTGCCGAAGGCTGGGTGGAGAAGCTCTGACATGAAGGATGCTTCTGTTGCTCCCTCTGCTGGCCTGTTTATTGGCACTGCCAGCAGGAGGAGAAGTCCCGCCTCAGCCACCCAGCCCAGCCAATGGGGATTTGTCTTACAAAGCACTTTTGTCTTACAAAGCAGAATCCTATAGAAATTTTGTCTTTCAAATCAATGTCCTACAGGGCATTCATCTTGCAAGGTACCACTGTATATAACTTTCTTGTTAGCTGCCTTGAGTCAGCTTTTGGCTGAGAAATGCGGGGTATAAATTATTTAAATAAATAAATAGCTTACAGTGGTCATAAGTTATCAAGGCAAAGCCTGGACTGGGAATTTGGCAAAACAAGTTTTAGTAATAACTTTTTTTCTATATATATAAAAGAGAAAAGTCACTGACTGACTCACTCACTCACTCATCAATGCCCTGCCAAAACCACTGGACCTAGAAATGTGAAATTTGGGGAGGGTGTTCCTTCTGTGATGGAGGCACCCAATAAGAACCAGTTTTTGGAAATTCCAACAGGAAGTGGGTGAAAAGGGGTGCAACGTGTTTTCTTCCCTATACTTTCCATTGAGAATCCCTGACTGAGGGACTCTCTGTCCCAATCCCCAGACCTAGAAGAATGAAATTTGGGGAGAATGTTCCTTCTGTGACATAAAGCCCTCCAAGAACTGATGTTGAGAAATTTAACCCTTAAGGGGCTGAAAAGGGGTGCAACGTGTTTTTGTCCTATATTTAACATTGAAGACTGATCACCACCCAGCCAATTTGGTGCCTGGGGGAGAATGTTGCACATGGGGGGGGGTGTTGCGCATGTGGAGGTGATGCACATGCAGGGGTGATGCTATGCAATGGGGGATGGCATACTATGCTATGCAATGGGGGATGTGAGAGTATTTTACTCCCACAACATGGGTATGTTTTCACTAGTTATTAAATAAAACCAAGAACTCTTCAACTAAAGAGACAATACATTCATTCCTTGGAAAAAAACAAAATAAAACCACTGCCCAAATAAAAATAATTCCACAAATGTTTCAAACAAACTACAGTAATGTCCTACATCCTGGACCTTTTACAGTTGTATGAATCAGCCAACAGCCTTGCATCACCATTCCTTTTGCTGCAGACTCCACTGACATATGGAATTTTTCTGCACCTTACCTGACCAAGGATTAAATTGGATTAAATTGGAGGCTTCTATATGTAGATTTGTATCACTCTATCATGACTCCATCCCCTATCATATAAAGCTGTGTTCTAGCATGCCAGACTTTTGATCAAACTCAGGACAATTCAGTGGGTTGATGGTATGCTGATTTGCTGTGGATCTCTTGGCTTTCTGGCAAAAATTTACTCTGCCTAATAGGAGGTGCCAAGAATTGAACCAAGGACTTCTTTCACTGAGCTATTAAATTAGGAAACAGGACAGCTGCCACACAAATCAAAACTCATATAGTAGTTCCTCTTCCTGTTCTTCAGCCACCAGGCTGTTTCCTCCACAGTTTGCCTTATTAGTTGATACCAATTCTAAGGGCAGTGCCCATCCCCGTTACAGGGCCAAAGATCTAGTGTTGTCCAAGTACATCTCCGTGATCACATGGCCAACCTGACAAAATGCCACAGGTGTACCAACGGAGTTACCGTCTCACTGAAGGCTCCAAGTCTCACTGAATACAATTGGAATTACTTCTGCATAGACATGGAGGAAGTCTGGCATCACAGTGATGTCACTCTGGCCATGACATCACTTCTTGGTCAATAATACGATTCCTGGGATGTCCCAGATAGATTATAATTTTCAGAAGAGGGTCCTGGGCTGAAATGCTCAAGCATCACTGTCCTAAAGGAAGAACAGGAACAAGAGGATGTGCCTTATTCTGGTGCTGTTTTCATCATCTGAAAAATCACATGGCAGATTACACATTCAAGTAAAACACAACTGACAACAGGGAAAAAAGGGTGGGCAAATTAATTGGAGCCTGGTTGGAGTTGCAAGGGTCAGATAAAAAAGCCAGAGCCTTTGGTTCCCTATCCACAGCTTATAAACCATGGAAGACAATTCTGATTAACGCCAGAATAACACTTTAGACTTTGTAAGAAAAATGTGACCCAATGATCAGAACATTTTACAGCAAATTGGCCCCAATAGGCCAATTTACAAGGAGGACACTCAGTCAAGACAAAAACTATTTCAACCTCATTAATGAAAATATTATTTGCTGCTATTCAGAAATCGTTAGCTTAGAAAAAAAATAAGCCTATAATGTGATTTTTTTTAAAAAAAAGGTTAACTATGCATGTCCGCATAGGGGTGTCATTAATGCCTTTCCCCAACATTATATGGAATTGGCTTTTAAATAAATATAATCATAATTCATTATGCAGCAAGGTATTTCAAGCAGTGCATTTCATATGGGAAAAGATTATTCATTAAATTAGACAATAGATTATACTGCTTTTCCACAATGCTTTAGTGAACTATATTTATAATTCTTGCTAGCAGAGAGGTATCAAACATAAGGCCCACAGAAAAGAACCACAGAAACTCTCTATTGAACCTGTCCATGATAACTGAGATCTCATGTACCTAAAAAATATGATGTTTTGCATATTTTTTCTGTCATTTGCATCTAATCAGCTCATAAGTGGGGGAATACTTATTTTTGGTCACTGTCTGCTTAAAGAAATCACTTCTGGCATTTAGCAGGTGCCATGAATGCTAGTCAGCCCACTATACGAGTTTAACACCCCTGTGTGTATCTTTACTTTCTCTTCATTGGGAACCAAACTTCTCACAAATATCAGAAAAAGAATGCAGGCAATATATAGTGAAGAAAATTCTAAATCCAATTCAGCTAAAACAAATAAATAAAGATGAACTATAATTCAGGCTATCAAAATGCAAACACTGTTATAAACACCACCACTATCCTTTCCACTGTGCAATGGTGGACTAGGCACAAGCCTGAAATAATGGCAAAAAACTTTAAATGTTCCATAAAAGCATTTACACAGTCACACCTTAGTCATAAATATGTGAAACTCTTGCAGCGTAATTCTATGCAAGTCTACTCATACAGTAAGTCCCATTTACTTCAGTGATCCTGTCTCTAAAGTGAACATATGATTGCTGCCCTAGATGTGTATGAGTTTACAAACTAGACTAAATAGTACAAGTGCCCAAATTCAGTAACCCTACACGGAAAAATTCAGGGTGACTCAGTGGTCAAAGACACTGTGCTTGTCAACCTGAAGATTGGCAGATGCTGTTCCTAGCAGTTTGAAAGCATATAAATACAAGTAGAAACCACTTTGGTGGGAAGGTAAAAACTTTCTATGTGCATTTGGCATTTAGTCATGCCAGCCACATGTTCACGGAAATATCCTCAGACAATGCTGGCTCTTCTGCCTTGTAACAGGAATGAACACTAGCCTTAGAGTCCATCACAACTAGGACAGCAACCTGCAGAAGACACCTTAATCTTTTTAACACAAAGGAAACTACTTGCACCAACTGAAAATTAAATGCACACAAGGTTTTTGAGACTAAAAAACATAAAGTCAATGTGTATTAAACTACACCACTTGTTGGCAAAATATTTTTTTTTCATTTTTAAGCTATTACAGTCTTCCCAGCTCATGCCGTTGCAGTTTTAGTGCATTGTTCTCAGATGGAGCACTCTGCTCTGAACAAGCGCATAAGGCCTAAATATTAGACTAAAGGAATGCCAGGAATGCATGATCTCCATACTCTGTGTAGGGATCATTCCATAGCTATAAACGAAATGATGTGACCTTTGAGCTTTCCAGAGGAAACTCTGTGGCAGCAGGATGATAAAGAGGCCATTATGTTGGTAGCTATTGTTAAGTTATTTAACATGCAATGTTGCACTACTTAAAATGGCAAGAAATGAATCTGTGGAAAACAATGCATCTAAATTCTTCATCTAGTTAATAAATGAAACAGTAGGAATTCAGGCCTGGGAGGATATTACTACTTACTAGAAAGAATCATAATAAGGTGCCAGAATCATAATAAGGTGCCAGAAAAAGAAGGGAATGGCCTTCCCCCATCCCCTGCTTAGGTTATCTAATGGGGTCCCTTGGCACACTCCACTGCCAGCAGAGTATTGGCTGGCATTGGCATGAGAGAAGGCCATGAGAAGTGGTTGTACCATGTGGAACTTCTTGATTTTGGAGGTCAGGATTATCCTTTTTCTTAACCTATTTTGACAGCTCTTCAAAACCCATTTATTCTGTCTGGCATACAGCATTTGTTTCAATTGTCTTTTATTCTGTTGTCCTTCGTTGACGGCTTGTTTTTCTCTTTCCTTCCAATTTTATTTTATTTTCTGCCATTAGTATTTTAAATTGTATTAAGCTGCTTTTGAGAGCCATTCTCACAAGCCACTTTAATTCTCACAAGAGCATGTCACTCTGAAAGAGGGAAAGACAGGGCAAACCATACATAAAGAAGGGAAAGATTATGTATTTGAAGTGCTTTACAGAACTATACCCAACACTAAAAATTATTACTATGTTGAGGATAATTAGTTTAATATTAACATGATTGCTTACATGACTGACTTTCTAAAACATAGTGGGTTACAAGAAACATAGTGGGTAAAAATTATTCTGGTCAGTCAGAAAAAGAATTGCTTTAAAATGGTTAAGTTTGAGGAAACATGCCTCCAATACAATCCTTATTAGGGTGATGGTCCATTTCCCATTCAACTTTTCAGCACCAATAAAACCATGTTTTCAGGGCATGCACTGCATCTTTCAATGGGGAAGTGGACAGTCTAAGAGGTATTAATCACTAAGGCTTAAGCTTCTATTGGAAAAGTTCTCCAATGCAGATGATGTTAAATAATGAATGAACAGAAGACTTCTATAATAGTGCTGGTTTTTTTAAAAAAAGTTGGATTACTTATTTTGATTTGGCATCATAAAAAATTGTTTCTGGTGGTTACTGCAACATGGGAATTTCTTTGCAATAAATACTGAATTTATTTGCAGCTCTAATTCAGTCCCCATTCCCTATGAGGCTTATACACTACAGAGCATGTAACATTTATGTTACAGGAAACACCTACGGTAAATGTTCTGTAGCCATTTCCTTCCTTCACAACCTCAGAAAAATCCCTGGCAAATACTTTAACAAATGTAACAAAGCTACCATTGTCACAACTGGAGACTAACAAAAGTATGGCACTGTTAGCAGTATTGACTTTAGCCAACAATGCTAACCTGAATCAAATCTCACTTCCTCAGCCAAGTAATAAAAATATGCTGATCATGTTCCTTTCTCACTCTAATCAGAACAGAATCTGGGAAGAATCAGAGCAATATGGCAATGCAGGACAGATTACTATTCTGTATATTTTACAGGGCTCCTGCACTTTTTGGGATAAGTACCACTTTAGTTCTGCACTCACTAACTAATAAGTGCAGATCTGAGGAGACTCATTGCCAGCAGCAGAGTTGGGCATGTGGTTATGGGAATGAATGTTCTAAAATCAAGCTAAAGAAAAATCTATCTTGAGAAACAATAAGCGCAATCCTGACATGCCAGAGAGAATGGCCTACCTATGGCAGCCTAAATTAGGCCATATCTTGAGCTGATATTTACTGGTCGGTCAAATCCACAGGGGAAGGAGGCCTTTAGGCTGGCCTAACTGCTGCTGAGGAGGCAGTAGAACATGTCTGCTAGTCCAACATGCTCATTGGGGACCAATAAGTGGCACCTGGGGAGGGCTTGCTCCCGAGGAGGCCTGCCTCAGATGCGCTTGCTCCGAGGAGGCCTGGAACAGCTGTGGTGCCTGCACCATGCCTGCCATAGGAGGAAGTCTAGGAGACCCTGGCATCCAGTCACAGCTGCAGCATGATGGAAAGAAAGGGCATGGTTGTCTGGGGGACCAGATCACAGAATTGAAAAACGGAGAGAGCAACACCTAAATGGAGGGCAGCCAAGATAAATGCGGGACGGGACCAAAGAAAAGCTGGGAAGATGCACATCCATGGTTGTCATGTGGTTCATGAAAACACTACAGTACCTGTAGTGTAGGGTGCAAGGGGATTGGCTGCTGAAATGGATTCCACAGGCAGGAGTGGTGCTTAGGCTGGCCCAGGACTTTGAACATTTTTCTTTTACTTCCCACTCCTGAGGTGGCCTAAATCCCACTCCTGAGGTGGCTGGGAGGAGTATGTCTGCCCTGGAAATGGTCTGAATACAGTGTAACTACAGCATTATAGGCCATGCCCAACATGCCCACAGCATTCACCATTTTTTCTTGCACTGGCACAGGTGGATTTGCACCAGCTCAGACCCCTTTCTGGTGCAGCTAGGCTGGCCTATCTGACATTACACCAGTCCAGTGCTAGATAGGCTGGCCCAAGTGCACTTCAGCTCTGCAGCTAGTGTCTCAATTTTGATCAACAACAAAGGACAATTTAACATGCATTTCTATATGGTCTCTTAAATAGCTTCTAAAAGAAAGTTGCTAACAGTTAAATGAAAGGTTATTCTCACTCTTCAGGTTTTTAAAGATGAAGGCAAACATTATGGCTACATGACCCTAACTTGTGTCACACCAGTTTTATACATACGGAAAGACTGAATTCCACTGCAGTCAAATGAAAGGGGGAACTGGACCCCACTGTCCATGCTTTTTATTCCTCTTAAACTGCTTCTCTGTTTAACCTATGTTATCATGGCTTTAAAGTTAAATTGTTTCAATTTCCATGAAAAGGTGGAACACCATTAATGTTCAGAATGCTCACCACAAGCAGCTGGTTTAGCTTGAGGAAATTTCTCCAAGTTGCACACCCAAGTTTCCATAGTCCTGCTTTACACTAACATTTGGCTGCTTGTTATGTCCTCTGTCATACTACTGTATACAGGTGTAACCTAATTATATGCAAATTATTTATATGTGATTGTGGCTACAATCCAGAGTAACTATGGGACCTTTTACACTGACACAGTTATGGTGCCACCTATGGGAAACCTATGGGAAATGCATAGAGCAACCCAGAGTAAGTGCCTCTTATGTCTTCCCATAGTAACTCTGGATTGTAGAGTTTATCTCAAAGCAAATGAGGTTGGCTTTTTAAGTTAAAGATCAACAAACAGCAGCTAATGGCTTAGAAACAGCCTGCTGGCCATGGTAAAGTGGTAGGCAATAAATCTTCCACTCTGAGGCTGCAGTAAGGATCAGGTTACCTAGAACCCTCCCCTTCTCAGGAATTCAGTCAGAGTGATAATTGCCTCCCATTTCCAATTGAAGGAGAGACTGAAACTAGCTTTAAAACTAGTGAAAAGGAAACAGATTCATTGCCTCCTTAACTAATGAATCCCAACTAATTGATTCATTACTTACCATGGTAAATAACTGCTTTTGTATAATGCAAAAATGGGTTCCTAGAATTTCCATGAAAACCTAAGTGGGAAGGGTAAACATGTACTAAGGCTGCAATGATCCAGTGGTCCAGCAGGTTCGCACCTACTCTATAGAACTGGTTGTTTAAACGAGAGATAGGACATATAAAGTTTAAAAATAACCATTTAAATGTGGCTGCCAGATGGGCATAAAACCGGTTGTTAATTTCTTTGAATCCCATCACTGCTGCAAGCCTAACCTCCACTTAGGCTGGCATAAGTCCCAGCACAAGTCCCGTACTGGGACACAAAAGTGCTGTAAGGCACTTGTGCGCCACTCCAGGGGGAGGGTTAGACCAGTACACAGACATGCACTGCCTCCAGTGGTGGGCACTTACCGGTTCGGGCCTACTCGACCGAACCGGATCTTCCTGTTTCCCTGCCGCTAGCAAACCGCCAGCAACAGGGAAACGCAAAAACATAGCGGGCCGGTTCGGTCCGCCATGTTTTGCGCCCACCGCGCCTGCCTAGAAGTGGGCAGGCCCGCTTCTAGGCAGGCTCCACGCAAGCGCCAACATCGGCGCTTGCGCAGAGCCTGCTTAGAAGCTGGCCTGCCAGCTTCTAGGCAGGCTCTCCGCAAGCGTTGTTGCCGGCGCTTGCGCAGAACCTGCTTAGAAGCCGGCCTGCCAGCTTCTAGGCAGGTTCTACTGTCCGGTTCCCCGCCCCTTACCTGCCCAGGCCCCGCCCCTGGTCTGCCCCGCCCCTGGTCCGCCCCGCCCCTGGTCCGCCCCGCCCCTGACCCCGCCTGGCCCCACCTACTTCCGGCGAACCAGATGTTGGGCCAGGCCGGGCCCATCACTGACTGCCTCCCTACATAATCATGGGATAGGGTAGACTGCTGACTTGTGCTGACGTAGGTTAGGATTGAACAGTAAAGGTTTTTTAACTTCTATCATTGTTACCAGTGTGCAGAAGGAAAACCTTCAAAAAAATCTTGTATATTATACCATGCTGACAAGGAACATCCTATCTTACCCTGTAAATATGAAGTATTTTAACTTGATAAGAGGACTACAGTCATCACACAAACTTCAGATGCACCTCAGCCAAGCAAACAAAACTGAAGGAAAATAATCCAACCTCATCAACGATAAAACAGTCCTTTGAGTTGGCATTCTGACAAACAAATTAACTGAGCCCAATAAAAAGTTCAAAATGCTGGCATTTTTCTCAGAAGTGCTCCACAGGAGGGTGATCTTGGTTAGGTTTGCCTGCCAATGCAAATTAAGCACAGAAATGGCAGGAATGTCAAGGGGTAAAGCCTTCTCTTGCTGCTAGAATCTAGCAACTCTTCTCTCCAATTTTACAAAAATAAGGTTTGCTACCTTTGCAGTTTTAGAAGCACCTGCCTTGTTCACATAGCCTAGATTAGGAGAAACGCATGATATTCTGATGTAGTCTCACCAGTATCCATTTTATTTTACCAAGTATTGGAGTCTCATGGTACCAACACTGCTTTCTGCAGTTTAGAATGTCATGACTATGACCCATTTATTTTAGTGGGGGTTAGTCACAACTAACTGTATTCAGGATACAACCCAAACATTTTGAATTGGAAATGGATGTTGGAGGTAGTGTTCCAGTTTGAACTTAGTATTTATATAGTCAGTGCCTTTGGACACCTGAAAATGCTGGAAATTTGGATAGGATTGTGCCCTTAGTGGAACAACATGGAATTAGATTGAAGTAGCAGTTCCCACATCACCAACAAAATGCAAGAGAGCCTTAAATCTGAGAAATACCTCTGCGTATTTGATTCATCATTGAAAGTCTCACTACAATTCCATTTGAGCAAACTCATCTATGACACCGACAAGAATTTATAGTAATTTTACTAATATTTTATTTAAATGCAAACCACCAGGTATACCAATAGGGTGCTGAAATAGAGATACAAAAATTATTTTTGTCTTGGTAAGCAACTAACAGATAAACTACATGTTTATACACAGGATATTAAATTACCATATTTACTTGAATCTAACACCTTTTTCAGCTGAATTTAGTCTCCAAAATCAAGAGATGCATTAGATTTGATGGCACATTAGATGCAAATAAGTATGGAGTGTTGATTATAAGTGTAAGTCAACATTTAGTTTAATAGTTTACTATATGGCAATAAAAATGTAACAAATCCATTGTTGTATAAAATAATGCAATTAACTAAAAACCCATAACAGAAACTCATTGTCATATTATCATAAATTGTATGCAGTAGAATTTAATTTTGCTCCTGCTTTGCAGCTATGCATTACAATATCAGTAAATATTTTAAAAATATCAAGCCTTTTAAAATAGAGGTGCACATTAGATTCAACAGCACATTATATTCAAGTAAATACAATAATACAAGTTCCAGTGGTTCATACATGCAGAATATGGAAAAATCCTACAAACTATTATTATTTTTATTATTACTATTAATACCACTTTGTATCCTGCCTTAATCTCAAGGACTCAAGACTCAATGTAATCTATTTCTGTTCCTCAATTACCTCCTAATGATAATGCTATTGAAGTCTTTACATATGTTTACTGTGACTTTCCTACCCACGCTGTAGTTTTTGCTAATTTTAAGGGGTTTCCATAGTGGCCCTGTTAAACATTCAGTATTAACAAATTACAAAGGGACAGCCATATTAGTCTGCTGCAGAAAATATATCCAAGGTATCTGTGACACTTCCAACAGAACTGTAACACTTTAAATATTAACAGATTTCATGCAACACATGCTTTTCTGACCTAAGGCCTATTGCTTTAAATGCATTTATTTCATGCATCTGATGAAGCTGGCTGCAGTCCACAAAAGTTTACATCACAAGAAATATGTTAGTCTTTATGGTGCCTTAGAACTTTTGATAGTTTATCCTCAAGTAAGTGATACTTAACACACTTTATTTCAAACATTAAAAGCCTACCATGTGCTCTTCTGTGCACACTCAACTCTGAGGAGTAGGGAAAAAAGAAGGAACAGAAAAATACACGCTAGAAGGAAAACACAGGAAAAGAGATGAAAGAGAACACAATCTGAAGAAACCAGACAAGTACAGGGTGGGCTTAGTAGGTCTTTGACTCTTGCTCCAAGATAATTCTCATGCTTTGCTTGTAGTTAATGGCTGTGATCCTAAAGCAAGGGTCTCTAAATTTTTTGGCAGGAGGGCCACATAATCTTTCCGACACTGTGTTGGGGGCCGGAAGTAAAAAAAATTGATTTACATTTCAAATTTGAATAACTTTACATAAATGAATATATGGGTGACAGAACTTGTGAATGAATAAATGAATTCAAATCAGTTCATAAACACTTTCTAACACAGAGAGAGAAGGTGATCTTCAAACCAGTTCAGAACCACTTTCATACACAGACCGAGGAGGTGCAACAGCCTCTCCAGCACTCCCAAGGTATGGGGAGCAGAGCTTCCTTTGCCTTTGGAGGATTACTGGGCTTGCCTGAGTGCCAGGTGGAGGGGCTTATCCAGAGCTGAATTGCGGCTCCCCAAAAGCCACATCTGGTCCTACAGCTTGGGTTTTGAGACCCTTAATTTAGAATACTCTGAAGGTGAAAATGCCTATCACAATTACTTAATAAAACTAATAAGCCCCACTGACACATCCCAGCTGTTCCAACTCACCCTAATACAACTCACAACTCATACTCATATTGCTTAAGTATCAAATAAGTTTGACATAGCATATTCACATATTCACCATGTAAGGAGTGTACATGGAAAGTTTTATTGAGGCAAGGATGTGCCAAATCACTGCACCAAGTCACAAGATCACTGCACCTTTTCCTAGCCACTGACCCAAATT
Source organism: Cryptoblepharus egeriae (assembly GCA_030015325.1). Taxonomy (NCBI): domain Eukaryota; kingdom Metazoa; phylum Chordata; class Lepidosauria; order Squamata; family Scincidae; genus Cryptoblepharus; species Cryptoblepharus egeriae. The sequence goes on along the minus strand of JAREYC010000007.1, from coordinate 51,504,584 downwards.
CAAGTCAGTAACACATGTAACTTGAGTTTTAATATGTAATGTGTTTTTGCAACTCAAATCAAGGCTTCAGGACTTGAATGCCATCCCAGATTTAAGGTAACCACTATCTTGAAACAGTAATACTGTTAGACTTCTTATTGCACCTTTAGCATTTAAATCAGAGTTTTTAAATTTCAGAATATCATTGCCCCACAAGACAGCTGAAAGGTTTTCTTCAAGTCAGATTCCATATAAACAAAGCATATAAAATTCTGTCTGTGAAAGCCAGTTTATGCTGAACTTGTCATTTATCACACGAATTCAGGAGACAGAATTGAATGTCAGAACTATTCCTTCATAACATACATAGTAAAGTATTTATACAGCTTTTTAAAAGTATTTTTCAGAAAGCCTCTATCAGAGAAAGAAAATCCCTTCAGATCACTTATCTTTGGAATAATCACATTAAAGCATTTTAAATTAAAAAACCAATACAATTAGAAATAGTAAATTTGCAACACACAAATCTGAAGTCTTAGTACAAAGGACAAAAGAAATGCACTAATCGAGACAAAGTTACTTAGAATTCCAAGTTACTTAGACTTCAACCTCACATTTGCTTTCAGCTGGATTTTAACCAGACTGGCATGTTCTTCCATTAAGGGCTAAAATTAATGGTGTTTGGTTTGAGAATAGCTTCCTTGTATCTAAAACTAGGGACTTAGAAAGCAGACTCTACAATGACATTAGATACTTGTACCTCTTACAACCAGTCAGTAGTTATAAAATCTTTTCCCAAGCAAGTATGGTAACATCAATTCCAGCTGAAAGGATGGTCTCAATTAATTCCAAACATAGTGAAGTGTGCCCCCAAAGGGTTCAAGTCCATGCTCCAAGATCTCCTTTCCACTTTTATTTTGTGTGGATACTGAGATGACAAGCATTCTATAAACTTTTATGCTCCAAATGAGATGCAGGACAAAACTACATATTGTTATGAACCAACTATGGGGTTCCCAGACATTGTAACACAGTTGAGGCTCCAGGCCTCTTCTATGTCAGATAGGTGATAGAAAGTGATTGCTTATGCATTTTGGTTTTGTATTTAATTCCTGCCTTTCTTCCTAAAGGTAGGATACCCAAGTAGATTAAATAAATAAATAAATAAATAAATAAATAAATAAATAAATAAATATTTTTTTTAAATTTATTTCATGCCTTTCTCGGGCTATTTAGCCTGACTCAAGGCGGCTGACAAAACATAATTAAAAACATAAATAGTACTTACTGAAGTACTTACTCAAAACATATTTACTCAAAACTAATGCGACATCGAATCTAATGTGCACCCCTATTTTAAAAGACTTGAGATTTTTAAAAGTTTACTGGCAATTGTAATGTACGACTACAAAGCAGGTGCAAACTTTAATTTTACTGCATACAATTAGTAATTTGATAATAATGATAATAATGATAATAATAAGACAATGGGGTTATGTTATGATTTTTACCAAATTGCACTACTTTATATAACAATGTGTTTACGTTACATTTTTTATTACATTATAGTAAACCAGTGATTTTCAAACTGGTGTGCCGGCAATAGTTCTCAGGTGTGCTGTGGGAATTTGGGGAGGGACATTTATTAATAGGAAAAGTTGGTGATTTGAACAGCATGGTGTGCCTTGTCAATGGTAAAAACTACCGATGGTGTGCCCCAAGATGAAAAAAATTGAAACTCACTATACTAAACTGTTAAATACTGATCTATACCTATAATCAAAATATATTTACTCAAATCTAATGTTCCAGCGACTCTAACTTACACCCTGATTTTAGAGACAAAATTTGGCTGGTAAAGGTGTGCATTAGATTCAAGTAAATAGAGTATTTTGAGACTCTGGCATCCCCCACATATTGGATGTGTTAGGTACCAAAGCCCCATTCTAAAGTGAAAATCATTGAAAAGTTTACAAATCCAAAACAGCCATCAAAAAAGACATAAATATCACTTGCAATAGCATAAATAACACATATTTATTAACACATAGCCAAAATACAAATTACAGTACAATGAGCAAAGGCATGTGTGAACAATGAATATCTTCAGTAAATGGATGTTTACTGAAGAAAATCATAAGGAAATGCCAAAAACAGTTTGATCACCAGGTCACATGCAAATCAACATTAGGAAAGACAATTTTAACATTTAGACCAGCAGAGAGAGGTTGAAAAAGTGGTCATGTGTTGTATGAATGAGTCCTGGGTACAACTGAAAGGTGTTCAAAGAGCAGAACTGCCAGAAAACAAACTGTTGGAAAGCGGGGAGTGCCTGTAGTTTTACCCAGCTAACCTCCAAAATGGGAAACTTGTCCAGTTGGTGAAATAAAACCATCTACACCACCACCTTCATCTCTTCTATGCACTTGCTCTTCTGTTCACTCTACAAAAGCACAAAAAAATCACATGAGATAAAGATGTGTCTAAGTGGGATGTTAGAATCTGGCCTTACCCGGCTACAGACTTTTCAACAAATTCACCAGCCAAAAATATAGTTTGGATGGAAGAAATAGGCCATATGCTACTCATAAATTAGCAACTATTAGAATAATGTTAAACATGTTTGCTATATGTCCACCAAGTATTTAGTGCTCCAATTATCACTTGCCACAACTAAACACCACAAAAATCTAACCTGAAAGGGTTAATACTCCATTTTTGTATGCTATGCCTCCAAGTCTAATAATTTGAAAGCTATTTTAGGAATGTTTAACAAAACATGTCAGATTAATCTCCATCCTATTTCTTTGGTCAGTGAAACAACAAGTATGGAAATGTTAGGTACACCATAGCAATCCCAAAGCACAAGAAGAAGAAAATTGTTCTGAGTTTGATTGTTACTCTACAAGGCATAATTATAATTTTACAGAGCCCAGATTGTGCTGTCAGTTCTTTTCAGTAACTGTGGTATATATTACTTTGAAATTCTCTTATATTTTTCCAACCTAACATTCCCAAGATAAGAACCCTGTCTAGGGTGCATTCCTACCAATGTAGGCCCACACAACTTACCCATCCCTCTGTTTCCACAGTGGTATAGAAGGCTTTATGGCACTTTTGTAACACCCCATGGCCAGCACAGATCTTTTGCTGAAACTTATGGCAACCTAACCAGGGGTTAGGATTGCACTGCTAGTTTAATAAAACTTCTATAGGTGTTCTGTGCTAAGTATTCTCTAAATATTCTAATACTTAAAGCCACTAAAGTTTGAATTTTTACTTTCATGCAAATTGCAAAATGTTTGCATTTACAGGTCTCCCTTGTTATCCACTAGGCTTCTGTTCAGAAACCTCTCATGGATTAAAAAATCTGTGGACAAAAAACAGTGGACAAATATATTTAAAGACTCACTTCTAGATTTCTTCCTCCTCCACTACTCCTAATGGAGTAAGGTTGAAATAGCTGCAGGGGTTTGTTTCTGGGACTCCCTGCTGATACCAAAAATTGTGTTTTATAAAATCAATTTAAAAAACAAAAAGTTGTCTCTTTATAATGGTTTTAAAACAGCTTTTCTTACTTTGCAGAAAGGCAGTCAGCAATTAGAGATATAAAGGACCCTCTGCCTTGCCTGGCTCAGCTGAAGAATGGAATAATTGCTTGCATGACTGCCTCTCTACAACAGTAGAAAAGCAGTTTTTTAAACTGCGATTTGCAGTGACTATTCATGTCGAGTCAAATCCATGTATAACAAGGTTGGACATGGACTAATTTATCCATATAGAGAAGGGCAGGGAATTGTGCAAAGCATAGCAGCTTCATGTCCTGCTTTAACATAAGTCTGCCTTGGTATTAAAACAGACATTGATCAACACAATTTCATCTTTACAGCACAAAGGGTTGGGATAGAATTGTGGCTATGGATCTTATCTGCAAATTATTTCTGCTTTGAAGGGGTAGCCAGAAGCAAGCCACTCTCTTTCTGTTCTCCTGCTGAGAGATGGAAATGCTTCTTACCTTTCAGGGTTGTTGTATTATTTTGATTTAAGTCATAAATGTGAAGGGCTGTGCACGCTCGCAGCACAACAAATGTGGTAAGAATTGGTAGTATTACAAAGAGCTCGACACATTAAGAATTCATTTTAAAACAATTTTTAAAGAAGGCAGTTGAACTGAACATACTAGAGGTTTTCATCCATGTGAAAAGCTGTTAAGCATTAAGCGCACCATGCAATTTGCAAAGAACAATCTGTTTAATGCGAACTAATTAAGCCCCAGTAAATAATGTACCCTGTTCCACTGAATTATGGATCTCCTCTTTAACAAAGATGGATGACCATAAATCACTAAACTAAATGGCATGTTTGCTTTCAACAAGGAAGTTTCATACCACACATATCTCAAGTGAAAAATACAGTACACTCCCTCTTAAAGACTGTGTTCTATAGTTACCACCAGTTATAAAACTAATTCAGCCTTTAATAAACACCGGGAAAATCTGCTGCACATAATGTTGTTAGTTGTAAGAAGTTACTCTTCCATATCATTGCCAAGTCACATTTAGAAAAAAAAACCTTGAGTCACCTAGTGGAACAGAATAAGTGAATTTAATAGCAGAATTCCATAAGGTGTAGGAGGTTGGAACTGCCCATCAGCATTCAAATTTCTATTATGAACCTGTGAATGTAAATGTACAAGGTTTCTAGTCCTTAAGGTAGATGGTTATGCATACAAGAGGCCTGTAATCCAAATTCACATGCCCTTGCGTCAGGTCTACCTCTCACAGGTCAGGTAACAGCCTTTCATAGGTTTTTATTTCCAGTGTTCATGTTGCTTTTTCTAACTGGAAGACCATAAGGTCCAGCACCCAAGATGTGTAGACTATTTAATCATAGCAATAGTCAAAAAGACCAGGTGCTCTGCAAAGAGGCTAGTCTACATTATGCCTGACCAGGGGCATCACGAGGGTTTCTGTCACCCAGTGTGGGAGGCCAGTGCGTCACCCCCATACATTGGGCAGGGCAACAATATGAATGTTAGGCATGGCTATGTGCCTTTGCCCTGCTTCCACAGGTTTTTTTAGCCATACATTTTAATATAATATAGTGGTTTGTTTCACGGCATTCTGCTGTAAATTACACATTCAAAGGTGTATAACATGATGGGATTATTTCTACAAACCATGATTTTAGCCATTGAGGTCACAAGGATTATCACCCCCCTCAAGGGTGTCCCCTTTCTAATGCCCTAGAAATGTCCCTCTTCGGGACCATTTTGGAAGTCTTGCACTCTCCTGATCTGACCTTCCACTCCAGCCAAGGCATGCTTGCTTACTCACCAGTAAACACAGCTGTGAAGTTCACATCAATTTTCAATGAATTTCAATGCAATCATCAGGGACCTCCTTGAGGTAATTTTGGGAGTTGTGTTCATTGGATCAGGACAATTCTGGTGTCCTTAGATTCCTTCAGCCTGCCCTCTCCAAAGAACTATGGCATGTTTGCCTACTCATGAGTAAAGCCGCAATATTTGTCACTTTCACTTTCTATAGCGTTCAATGCATATTTTAGTTTTTGGCCATAACTTTTGATAGGAATGTGCTATTTCAAAACGAGTGACACATTGGATTCTGCTCTTCGATACAAATCCAATGGTATATGACATGATGGGGTTTGACATACCATCATGAAGTTGCAATTTTTAGGCCCCCCAGTGCTCCAGTCCCCCACTCCCCTTGGGCGCGTCACCCGGTGCAAACCACCCCTCCCGCACCACCCTAGTGACACCACTACAGCTTACAATATCACACTAGTCTACATTACACTTACACTAGGAGGCTAGTCTACGTTACACTACATTTTTAAAACTCGTATCACAATCAAATGCCCCCTTAGAAAGTACTCTGTCTCCCTGCAGGAATTGCACCAACTTGAGGGCACTGCTGTCCAAAGACTGCACTCCTAAATTCCACATAGGTCAGCCTAAGCCCTAGCACAAATCCTATGCTGGCCAGGGAGTGTCACAAAAGTGCTGTAAACCACTTCTGTGCCACTCCTGGGGGATAATTAGGCCAGTGCACAGACATGTGCTTGCCTCCCTATACCACCACAGGAATGGAAAGACCAATGAGTTGGCCTAACCTGGCCTAAGGTTAGATTGCACCCTTACATATCTGGCCATAAAGCCAGACATATGTTCATATACTGTCCTTTATATATGTGGGGCTATGGTGCTTTATATATGTGGGGCTGTGGTGGTGCAAGTGGTTAAGACACTGAGCCTGTTAACCAGCAGGCCAAGATTCGAGACTTGGGTCCTACAAGATGAGGTGAACACCTGTCCTTAGCCCAGCTCCTGCCAACCTAGCAGTTTGAAAGCATGTAAATGCAAGTAGATAAATAAGTACCACTCAGTGGGAAGGTAAAAAGAGTGTTCTGTGCACCTTTGGCAGTCATGCTGGCCCCTTGACCATGGAAGTATCTTTGTTCAACACTAGTGCTAAAGGCTTAGAAATGGGGATGTTGACCATCCCCTATAGTTAGTCACAACTAGCAGTATAACTTGCGGGGGGCACCATTACATTATATATGTGAATTCCATGTTATGCTGCTGTATTTTGTCATGCAAATAAATAATTTTTGTATTCAGTTTGGTGATACAAGGTATGGCTCATGATTTTCACCAAGAGTGACTAGCAACACAAGGGTTCCCTGACAATCTGGCTAAAGATTTAGGATGGTCTTTAGGATTGCGGCCAGTCATCCCCTCTCTGTAACCCTCACACCAGCCATGAAGGTTTTCAAAGGTACAGTACAGTTCAGTACTGTACAGTATTTTCTTTATTGCAGTGTTGTGTGACACTGTATATTACAGTGCTTTGTACAGTGTTATACTGCAGTGTTTTGTAATCATTTTTATAATCAGTTAATATTTTTGGGTTGTGGAACCAATCGTCTGAGTTTCCATTATTTCCAACGGGAAAATCTGCTTCACTTAAAGAGCGTTTCACTTAAAGAGCATGCCTCCAGAACGAATTAAGCTCTTTAAGTGAGGTGCCACTGTATAGTGAAAAAGACACAAGATGGGTAAAACTTGATTTCTACCTTCTAAACAGCATCACCACTCTTACATCTCTCACAAATTTCTATCCAAAAAATTTGGCACTAACTATGTGCACTCAGAACTAATAATCCACTCCTATCCAAATTTCCAGGGCCAATGCAGCCACAGGGTAAAGGAACCTATGTTGCATTTGAGAAGGCCTTTGTGACTTGGCTCTCCACCACAAAATGCAGTGTGTACCCCGCTGTCACAGCTATATTGGCTCTGGAAAGTTGATTTGGATATGTGCTTTAAGTCTCATTAATATCCATGGATGTAGTGCAGCTCAGTCTTAGGCATTCCTACTCGATGAACCTATAACTGTGTACTGGAATACATAATGTTAAATGTGCACTCATTTAAATCAACCATGAAACACAAAAGTGTGGCAGAGTTGATTTCAAGGCACAAAAGAATCCCCATGTTCCTGTGGTCAGTACAAACCAACCTCCATCAGAGTCCTTGGATTGGAATGCAGTGATGGAATGGAGGGTGACACAGGCCTCCCCACCAGTGCTGCTGCAACACACTAGCCATGTTTGCAGCACCCTAGGCTGGTTACAGTGGCTGCTACACCTGCAGCTTGCTCATTTAGGATTGCACTCTTTGTCTCACAATTGTTTTGCTTCTGATTCCAGTTCATCAGTTTGCAACAAGGATAGACGAGTGATCTGGGACTAGTGATGTAATTCAGTCCATTATATTATTTTGTCTACTGCCAAGATGTCAAACGCATTTCAGATAGAGGGCAAATATTCACGGTGACTGCTAAGGAACAGGACTGACATCATTCAACAGGAGTGATGTCATTAAGCAGATGATTGCCAAAAATAAGCACTTTGTTCTCACAACGTTGGCTCATTAGTTGCAAATGACAGAAGATAAAATAGGCAAAACCTGGTCATGTTTTCAAGAAATGGGACAGCCCATTATTGAATGGGCCACCAGTGCCCCTGCAGCACCTCAGCAACATCTCTCTCTCTCACCATTCTTCATTTGCCCCTGACCCTGCAGTGCTTGCTGCCTTAAGAGGCCTCCTTCTGTATCTTCCTCCCAAAGCTTTTGCAGAAGTGGCACTGCTGAAAGGCCAGTGTTGGGCAGGATAGAAATTATCATGAGGACAGGATAGAAAGCCTTTGGGGGCTGAATCCAGCCTGTGGACCTTATATTTGACATCTCTGGTCTACCACCTCCCAAGAGTCCTTAGAGTGGGCCAACATCTGCTAATAAGGCCTCAGAACCAAAATACAATAGACAGAGGGAAACCCTTCCATAGATCATCATCATCATCAATAACAGTATTTATATACTGCTTTTCAACGAAATGTTCACAAAGCGGTTAGAAGTACGGAATGATGGGCTGCTTTACACCTTTTATTTGGTTGAGAAGCCTGACTCAACCAAAACCACTATTTTTCCTTTTAAGGGCTCATCCTAGAGAAGTCAAAATACTACCAGTAATTTTTAATAACTAAAGATAATCACTTGCATTGATACAGATGAAACAATAGTCTTGTACTATTTTTTTCTTTCAAAGGGCTACATGATGAAATGGGTAAGACCTTAAGAAGTCTACATGGTGAAGTAGATTACAGTTTGCTAAACTTCTACCAAAAAGTATATAGTTAATGTTTGTATATTACAACACACATTACACATATGCTTCACATACATATATGCACAAGGGTGGATATTGGAGTCTTATTGCAGAAGGCACATACATTGCCAATGCCCATTACACAAAAGCAAACATACATCTGATTGTGTTTCAACACATGGAAAATAGAGAGCTTTCATAATTTGTAACATACAGCTCAAGGTGTTCTCATTTAAGCCTTCTCCAAATGAGATTTTCTAATCCTAACAGCAAAGTTCCTCCATTCAGCAACTGTTGCCTTTTATATAATTCAATTTAAAACTGTTGCCTTTTATTTAATTCAAGTTTCTATAGCATGATTACCTTTCCATTGGTTAGCAAATTTTTCCTATTTTGTAAACGATGTAGAAGCTTTCACTTCTTCCTCCAACAGATATCTTTCTAGGTCTCCTCCAACAGCCCACAATGTCCTCCTTTTAAAGCTACTCAAAAGTTTCTTTTTTCTCTTTTCCAAATACTGTTTGTCAGGCAGACAAATGAAACAGTGAATTAGCTATACTCGGGCATTACACTGTCACTATTTAGGTCAGTGATTTCAACCTTTTTAATCTCAAGGCACACATAACAAGGCTTTGAAATTGTCAAGGCACACCATTAATTTGTTTTTACTATTGACAAGACACACCAGACAGTTCAAATTCCCAGTTTTCCTATTAATGTATGTCAATCCCCAAATTCCCACAGCACACCTGAGGACTATCTGTGGCACACCAGTGTGCCATGGCACACTGGTTGAGAATAACTAATTTAGGCTATCTAAAAATAACTAAATCAAAAGATAATTTTGGAAAAATGGGGGGAAATACCTTCACATATGAGCACTAACCAACATAAGTTTGAAGTCCGATTGATTTCAATTGAACAGACTGAGTGCTGAACTCTGTTATTAAACAAAGCTTAACTTGGCTGGATCTTATCCATTACTACACACTGAAGTTTTACTGTGGAGAAGAAGAAATTTTTAAAATAAGAATATTTAAAAAGATTATGCTGCTACCCATATTATCTCTAGTGCATTAACACTTAACCCACAATTATAACCATGTACATTCATTCTATTTAAAATTTTGCGGAGGAGTAAAACAAGTAGCTATACTTGCATTGTGGGTTACAGAAAGTGCCCTCATATTATGTTATATAAAAGAATAGCGGTGATGTAACTGGTATGAAAACATAACAGGTAGGAAAATCAACAGTTGTAGGATTAGAACTGCATAATTTGAGAAGATAATAAAACACTGTTTAATATATCATTCAGAGAGATGTTAAGAGCCAAACTGTATCTTTAAATTCTGTGTTATCATAACTCTATCCCTACCTAACTCCAAGGAACTCAAGGTGGAATACAAAATTCCTTTCCTCTGTTTATTCTCACAACAATACAGTGAAGTAGCTGAGAGAGAAAGCAGGCCTGCAGTCACCTAGTAAGCTTCATGACTTCTTTTCAATCCAAGTCTGATGCCCTAGCCCAGTGGTTCACAAACTTTTTAGCACCGGGACCCACTTTTTTAAATGATACACTATCAGAACCCACCTAGCTTTACAAGTCTCAAACAAAAAAATTCACTTTACCTGCAGAGATGTGCTCAAAGCCATGAGAGTCCTGAGTCAATGATCCTGTGGCCACAGTGACACAACTCATGAAAATTTTTTTGACTTGAATCACAAGTTATTTGGAGAAAGAAAAAAACCCTAAAGCATTCCTCAGCCCCCAACAGCACACAGCCTCCCCCCATCAACTTAACTTGCTGATCACTGGCCTGGCCTTTGAAAAGAGCCAAGGCATGGTCACCTACCTGAGAGTCAACATGACAGCCTCCTTAGGCTGAGTCAGCTGCTAGGACTAGAAGTACTAGAGAACTTTTTCCCTCCTTCCAGCATTCCCCTGCTTTCCCCGCCCCATCCTCAACAGGGGTGAAAGGGACTACGAGGGGACAGCAAGAGGGAAGAGAGGCACTACCAGCACCTCTGAGGCTTCCTGTGCAACCCAGTCCTTGGCTGCCGTACTCAGGGGCTCAGAGGTAGTCCCACTTCAGCTGGTCATTCAATGGGACTCCCTCCTCCTTGCCAATCAGGCAGTGAACATAAGACGAGACACCTACATCTACGTGCCCTCCCCTGCATCTGTCATTTTGAAGTTGCCTAAATCTTGAATGAATGAATATGCACCCATCATGGCTTGTAACCTGTGATGGTCTTCTCCTCTAGAAATGTGTCCAATTTATCTATACAGCGGCACCTCACGTAACAAGTGCCACACGTAAAATATGTTCCACGTAACAAGTCTAAATTTCCAAGGAATCCTGCTTCATGTAACAAATCTGCTTCACGTAACAAGCAAATGGGCACACGCGCTATATAGCCCACCTAGAGGATGTTTAAAGTGGCTGCCAGCCAGAGCTGCTGCCTCTAAATGCTCCCAACTGGGGTGCTACCCCTAACTGCCCCCAAGTGCCCCCACTGGCCACCTTGAACCTCCAGCAGCAGCCCAGGTAAGCCTGCCAGGAAAGTGTCTTTGATTGCAGTCTCTTAACCATGTCTACCCAGAAGTAAGCCCCATTGTGTTAAATGGGGCTTACTCCCAGGAAAGCATCTTTGATTGCAGCCTTCTAACCATGTCTACCCAGAAGTAAGCCCCACTGTGTTCAATGGGGCTTATTCCCAGGAAAGTGTCTTTAGGATTGCAGCCTAAGTAGACGTCAATTAAAGTGTTTTGTCATCAATTTTTACATACAGTTAATATTTTATATGAATATTTTTTGGGTTGTGGAACCAATTGTCTGAGTTTCCATTATTTCCTATGGGAAAATCCACTTCATGTAAAGAATGTTTCACGTAACAACCATGCCTCCGGAACAAATTAAATTTGTTGCATGAGGTGCCACTGTATATATAAAACTGAAAAGTCACTCACTGAATGATTGACTCACTCACTCATCAACGCACAGCCAAAACCACCAGGCCTAGAAGCATGAAATTTGGGGAAGGTGTTCCTTCAGTGACGGAGGTACCCACTAAGAACGGGTTTTCAAAAATTCCCACCAGAAGTGAGTGAAAAGGGGCGCAATGCGTTGTCCTCCCTATACTATACATTTAGAATCCCTGACTGAGGGACGCTCTGCCCCAACCCCTGGACCTAGAAGCATGAAATTCGGGGAGGATGTTCCTTCTATGACATCAACACCCACCAAGAATCGATGTGGAAAAATTTAACACTTAAGGGAGTGAAAAGGGGTGCAATGTGTTTCTGTGCGATACTTAACATTGAAGACTGATTGATCAACATCCAGCCAATTTGGTGCCCAGTACCTGATGCACTGGGGACACACACGTTGCGCCTCAATGGGGGGACACGTTGCGCCTCAATGGGGGGACACGTTGCGCCTCAATGGGGGGTATTTTAATCCTGCAACACAGGTATGTTTCACTAATTATATATATATATATATATATGTATATGAGAAAAGTCACTCACTGACTGACTCACTGACTGACTCATCACCGCCCTGCCAAAACCGCTGTGCCTAGAAGCATGAAATTTGGGGTGGGTGTTCCTTCTGTGACGGAGGGGTGCTCTAAGAACCGGTTTTTGGAAATTACAACCGGAAGGGGGTGAAAAGGGGAGCAACGCGTTTTCCTCCCTATACTTTGCATTGGAGAATTGATGACTCATCAACATTCCACCCCAACTGCTGGGCCTAGAAGCATGGAATTCTGGGAGGGATCCTTCTGTCACCTGAACACCCACCAAGAACCCATGTGGAGAAATTTAACCCTTCAGGGGCTGAAAAGGGGGCAACGTGTTTTTGTCCTATACTTAACATGGGAGACTGACCAACATCCAGCCAATTTGGTGCTCTCTGCCTGATGTACTGGGAATGTTGTTTGGAGGAAGAGGTTGCACTGGCGAGGATGCTGCACGTGGGGGGATGATGCTGCACGTGGGGGGATGATGCTGCACGTGGGGGGATGATGCGCACGTGGGGGGATGATGCTGCACGTGGGGGGATGATGCGCACGTGGGGGGATGATGCTGCACGTGGGGGGATGATGCGCACGTGGGGGGATGATGCGCACGTGGGGGGATGATGCGCACGTGGGGGGATGATGCGCACGTGGGGGGATGATGCGCACGTGGGGGGATGATGCGCACGTGGGGGGATGATGCACACGTGGGGGGATGATGCACACGTGGGGGGATGATGCACACGTGGGGGGATGATGCACACGTGGGGGGATGTCGTATGGAGTTCAGGCACATGGGGCGATGATGCGCATGGGGGGATGTCATATGGGGAAATTTACTCCCACAACACGGGTACGCTTTTTGCTAGTAAAGGGACAAAAATGTTATTAACTGCCTCCTCCCTTCCCTGCCTCATCCACTCCCTAGGCTCGTCCACATCTAATCCTAAGGCAAGAAAGCCTTTGAGCAATTCCTTCTGCCCTCCTTCAGCAAATGAAAAATATTATAAGTCCAATTCTTTCTCCAGTGACCATCCATCCATTCCTGCCTTCCTATCAGAACCCAGCTAAAGAACTTTCTCTTCTCCTGCAGAACTAGTGAAGCACACAGTTTGGATCCCTGATATTAGGAAAAGTGTTTCCTTATACAAAGTCAGACAATTGGTCCAATATTATATTACTAGCAAAAAATGCACCCACGTTGCAGGACTAACATTTCCCCATACGTCATCCCCACATGGCACATCAACACCCGATGCACAACTTCCCCCGATGCACAACTTCCCCCGATGCACAACTTCCCCCGATGCACAACTTCCCCCGATGCACAACTTCCCCCGATGCGCATCAATGCCCATGCGCAACTTTTCCCCATGGCGCAACTTTTCCCCATGGCGCAACTTTTCCCCATGGCGCAACTTTTCCCCATGGCGCAACTTTTCCCCATGGCGCAACTTTTCCCCATGCCCATCAGTCTCCTATGCTCAACTACAGAACTAGTGAAGCACACCGTTTGGATCCCTGATGTTAGGAAAAGTGTTTCCTTATACAAAGTTAGACAATTGGTCCAATATTATATTACTAGTGAAAAGCGTACCCGCGTTGCAGGACTAACATTTCCCCATACACCATCCCCCATGGCACATCAACATCCCATGCGCATCAACTTCCCCCATGAGCACAACGTCCCCCATGCGCAACTTTCTACCCATGCGCAACTACTTCCCCCCCATGCACAACATCCTCAATAGTGCAACCTCTTCCTCCGAACAACATCCCCCCAGTGCACCAGGCACTGAGCACCAAATTGGCTGGATGTTGGTCAGTCCTCCCATGTTAAGTATAGGACAAAAACACATTGTCCCCTTTTCAGCCCCTCAAGGGTTAAACTTCCCAACATGGGTTCTTGGTGAGTGTTCAGGTGACAGAAGGAACTCCCTCCCAGAATTCCATGCTTGGATTGGATTGGAACAGAACTCATATCAAGCTATGTTACTCCACTGGAGACGTTAAGAATCAACTCAGACTTATATAAACAGAGGTGTTTCTCTACCACGATGCTATGGTTTCATCCGTCATTCTAATACTGTCATACTGGGACCTTGTGTTTGATTCTACAAGCAGTTGTACGAAAGCATACCCCACAATCCAGAGTAACTATGGGAGCACGTAAGAGACATTACGTGCACCTGCAGTTACTGCACCACATAGTGAAAACCTATGGGAAATTCATACTGCAATCCAGAGCAAACTGTTCTTACACTGGAGCAAGGACTCCCCGTAGTTACTCTGGATTGCGCCCTTAGTGTGACTCATAACGTCACACTATAAAACTGCACTCTGAAGAGTACAGGTAGCCCCCATTATCAGTAAGACTTTGGTTCCATATCCTGTACTGAATTCACTGGCCTTTCAGTCCCCCATCCCAACCAGATGCACATCTGACACCCATAGAAGCCGCACATCTGTCAATGGCCTCTGTAGGCTTCAAAATGAAGCCTGAAATTGTCTAAAGGAAACTTTCTGGGTGGCTTTCTGAAGAATGCAGACAGACATTCCCTACAATCCAGAGTAACTATGGGAGCACGTAAGAGACATTACGTGTACCCGTCGTTACTGCACCACCTAGTGAAAACCTATAGGAAATTCTTATTGCAATCCAGAGCAAATTGTTCTTACACTGGAGCAAGGACTCCCCGTAGTTACTCTGGATTGCGCCCATATATGGCCTCTCCAGGCTGGGTTGGAGTTCAGGGACCAGCACATAAAAGAATATGCAGGTACCTAGTCAGCAGATAATGTGAGCCGTCTATGTTTACTTTTAAGGAACTTCCAGTGATAGAGGTGAAATTACGCCTGAATCCTACATAGACTTTCAAGCCATACACTGAACTCAGGGAGATTTAATTCCAACCAAACCAATGCAAGATCAAGCTGTGAATTTTATCTTTAACTAGCAAAAAGCGTACCCGCATTGCGGGAGTAACATTTCCCCATACGACATCCCCCCACGGCGCATCAACACCCCATGCACAACTTCCCCCCATGCGCATGATCCCCCATGCGCAACTTCCCCCCATGTGCACCTTCCCCCCATGCACATCATCCCCCCATGCGCATCATCCTCGCCAGTGCAACCTCTTCCTCCGAACAACATTCCCACTGCACCTGGCACCGAGCACCCAATTGGCTGGATGTTATTCAGTCTCCAATGTTAAGTATAGGACAAAAACACGTTGCCCCCTTTTCAGCCCCTGAAGGGTTAAATTTCTCCAGATGGTTCTTGGTGGGTGTTCAGGTGACAGAAGGAACTCCCAGAATTCCATGCTTCAGGCCCAGCAGTTGGGGCGGAATGTTGATGAGTCAGCAATTCTCAATGCAAAGTATAGGGAGGAAAACGCGTTGTGCCCCTTTTCACCCCCTTCCGGTTGGAATTTCTGAAAACCGGTTCTTAGAGCACCCCTCCATCACGGAAGGAACATCCACCCCAAATTTCACGCTTCTAGGCCCAGCGGTTTTGGCAGGGGGGTGATGAGTCAGTCAATCAGTCAGTGACTTTTCTCTTCTATATATATAGATAAGATGATACATAGTGTGAGAATAAGATGGTGCCTGACTGGTGTGAGAATAAGGGTCAACAACTGGATATATTTTGAACCTAAACACAAAAAAGCACATTAATTTCCCCCTTTGTGCACATGGCTCTGTCTCATAGCCAAACCCCATACATTAGTTATGGATTATCTCAAGTACCAAGTGCAACATACCTCTTTCTGTTTGTTTTGTAACAGTGAGTAACAAGATTGACAAGCATTAATGGAGTTACTCCAAACACTGTCTCCTACACTGTTTAACAAGGACTTCACTTCATTAGCTCTTAAGAAAATACAGTCAAGCTGAGGGCTGAAAAGTGTCTGAAGTCTTCCCTCACTGCAGGAATTGGGAAATTAATGAAAACTGAAAGACAGTAGTTGCTCCAAACCTCATGTGATAAGAGATACAAATTGCTGCTCATTTAGGGCACAATCCAGAGTAACTATGGGGAGTCCTTGCTCCGATATAAGAACAGTTTACTCTGGATTGCAATATGAATTTCCCATAGGTTCTCATTAGGTTGTGACCACAGTTCTCTTACGTGCTCCCGCAGTTACTCTGAATTATAGGGTTAGTCAATATACTATGGTGAAACCTTAAAGTTGTATCTACAGAATCAGATTAGGACAACAAAAAAGCAGGCAGATGAGAAAAACTTGCCCCATTTTTTGAGCACAAATCTACATAACTAAATACTGTACTAATTTGTTCTGCATTTGTAAGAAAAGCAATTAACTTGGATAGACTCTATCATGGTTTTAATTAGCCTACTCATGCACTATCCTTTTATTCGAGTTTGCAAACATAATTCAAAGTGTGAAATAAACTGAAAACAATGATAAAATTTATCATTTTAAACAACTGCCAACTGCCAATACCTATCTATCTACAGTATTTATATACCGCTTTTCAACTGAAAAGTTCACAAAGCAGTTTACAAGAAAATGAAAAAATTAATAGCTAATTAATAGCTAATGGGTCCCTGTCCCAAAAGGGCTCACAATCTAAAGTGCAAATCAAATACAAGTACTTTATCCTGCAAATTAGCCATTTACATTTACGGTATTTCAAAGTATGCAAAAGTAAAAAACATTACATTACACCATGCGTTTAAATAGAATTGCATTCCAGTTAATGTGCTTTGCTCGGCAGCAAAACAGGCAGCAAAACAACTCTGATACTTTGTATAGTACAACCAACTTCCAGCACTCAAACAAGCACCAGGGCTCTGACACCAGTAGGACATGTTGCAGCCACCTTTTTCAGGCAGGAAATATAAGCCAAGGACTTAATTAATAATTCAGAGTGGTTTGTGCCATTAATTTATAATGCCTCTCATTTGTTTGAGATAACTGGATTTCCAAGGGCTTAAGAAGAACTGACAACGCTATAGTCCATAACATTAACAGAAATTCTATGTGCTCACAAAAACGATACACCATATGAGGGGAAAAGATCTCTTCCTTTAGTAATAGAATTCAGTGTCTTAGTTTTACTTACTCAATGTCTTAGATCTTCCATAATACTCCATTAATAAGTCCCTGATTAAACTCCAGCCTCTCCAAAACATATCGTATCATATCAACATATCACCCTTGTAAAACCGGTCCAGACTTCTTTCCTCTGCTCTCTTTTTAAAATATTTTAAGTTTTGAATTTTAAAAGTCTAGAAATTATAGGCAGCATCCTACAAGCAGGGGGTGAAAGAATAGTAGTGAGGCCTGCTCTAATACCTCAGGAATGAGGCCTGTGGAGACTTCCCAGCCTCAACTTCCTCACGCGACTTTGGAATGGAGCAATCTGCAAGCTTTGTACAAGGCAGTGCAAGGCATATTTTTTTTAAAAATCCAGGATTTCAGGAAAAAAAAACAAATTTATCCTTATAAAACCTGAATAACAGACTGAGCAACTTCCTAGTCTTTTGGGGGGTGGGGGGTCCCATTTGCTACAGTAGCTCATTCACAGGAAACACTTTTAGAAAACCTTTGCATAGAGCAGTGTCAAAAATGTTACAGTTAAAAGTTCCTCCCATGTATACCCATAAATTTGGGTTATGTTTTTCCAGCATAGATTCTAAGAATACCAATCTTAAAAGCACTTTTAAAAAATGCTAAAGAAATCCATGATGATTGGACATCTGTATTAGTTTTAGCAAGGTAAAAAGTTTTAAGACACCACAAAACGGTGGCGTATCACACTGTATTTTCAGCAACAGAGAATCTCTGCCTGCTGAGTACTAAGGGGATCATCCGGCCAAGAGTCCAAGCTTTCCCTTGCCTAATAATAATAATAATAACTTCCCAGCCTCAAGAGTCACTTTCTTTCTCTCTGTGTCTCCAACATACACAGAAACACAGGCTCCTGGCCAGACAACACATGCTAGAGAGACACAACACAAACTCACATTTCCAAATAGACTTTCATGATGAAAACCCACGAGTTGGGGTTGGTGAAGAAGGCTGAATGCAATTCTGACCCAAAGTTGGAACTAGTGGAACCCTATACTATATGGTACCCTTCCATACACTTCAGAGCTGTTGTGGGGGAGGCTGAGAGCACATCTTCCCCAAAGTTAGGAACAATGTTGGGGACCCTCCCCTACATCCTTGAGGTGTTCAGGGAGGATGAGTGCAACTTTTCTCTGAAGTTGGGACCCTCCTCTATACTGTATGGTACACTTCTCTGCACCCCTGAGGTGGAGGGTAGGGGAGTGCAACTTTTCCCCAAAGTTCTGACCTCTGTGGAGGACCCTTCCTTATACTGTGTAGAAACCTCCCCTGAGTTGTGAGGGTGGGTTTCCCAAAGTTGGGAAAAATGTGAGGAGGACCTTCTTCTATACTGTGTGGGACCTTCCCGTACACCCGAGGTGAGAGGAAGGCAAAGTGAGTGCAACTCTTCCCAAAGTTGGGACAATTGTGTGGGACCCACCCTCCTCTAAACTGTATGTGACCCTCCCTACACGCAGAGTTGTGGGGGGCTGAGTTCAACTCTTCCCCAAAGTTGGGACCAGTGTGGGGGACCCCTATACTGTATGAGACCTTTCCTTACACCTGAGATGTGTGTGGGGAGAGGGGGGAAAAGGCTGAGTGCAAGTCTTCCCCAAAGTTGGGACCTATGTGTGCCACCCTCCCTTATAATCCAAAGCTGTGGGGGGCAGGGAAGAGTGAGAGCAAGTGTTCTCCAAAGTTGGGAGCAGTATGGGGGACCCTGACTTATACTGTGTGGGACCCTCCCATACACCTTGAGTTGTGTATGGGGGGAGGGGGAAGCGGAGTGCAACTCTTCCCCAAAGTTGGGACCTCTGTGTGGGACCCTCCACTCTATTATATGGAATCCTCCCCTACACCCCTGAGTTGTGGGAGGTTGAGTGCAACTCTTCCCCAAAGTTGTGACCTGGTGGGGGACCCTCCCCTTTACTGTATGGTATCCTCCCCTACAGCACTGAGTTGTTGTGGGGGGAGGCTGAACCTTCCCCAGTTGAACTGTGTGGGTGCCCCCTACCCCCTTTTTCTGTTGCCTAGACCCACCTGTCCCTGGGGTCGATCCAGCTGGTCTGCTTGGAGTTGTGGTCGATGTAGAAGACCTTGCCATCGTAGTCCCTCGCCTCCTCCCAGCCGTCGGGTAAGGGGAGCTGCCCATTTCCCCCCGCTTTCCTAGGCATGGTCCCAGGAGGGGAGCAGCAGCTCCATAGGGGCAGAATAGGAGAAAGAAAGAGGGGAGGTGAGAAAGAAAGAAAGAAAGAAAGAAAGAAAGAAAGAAAGAAAGAAAGAGGCAGCCCTTCCCTTCCTTCCCTTCCCTTCCCTTCTTTCCCGGGCTCCCCACCGCCCCTCCTGGAGCCCTGGAGGGAGGCAGAGCCTTGCAGGAAAGTCTGGGGAGTTTCAGTCCACCATGGCTGGGCTGCTCCCTTGGAGAGGCTCAGGGGGGTCCAGGGTGAGCCCAGGGGCTGCCTGGGTTCCGATCCAGGGCGGGGAAGCCCGGCTGAGCTTCTGCACCAAGCAGGCTGCAGCACCACCAGCAGCCACTCATTAGCATGAGATTAGCATCCATCTCATCTGAATGCACATTCCACCCAGGGACATTCCTCAGCCTTAACCCTCTCTTTGCCAGCACTGGCTTCACCCAGCCTGAACACAGGTCTTTTTTCCCAGGACATGTCCTCTTTTTTAGAAAGACTTCTGTCCTGGAGAATAAAAATGTATTCTTTTTTTACTTATAAATAGGCAGCATGTAGCCTTCTTGGAATTAATAAACTGTATGTAATTAATTCAATATACTTTTATATTTAATATAGTCAGGGTAACCATATATCATAACAAAACAAAAAGGAGAGGACAACACCCCCAAAAATGTAGGACACACAAGAAAAATGTAGGGCACGACAAAATAAAAGCTAAAAATAGTAATATACCATATTTACTTAAATCTAATGCTCACCTTTTAGTACACCCAAATTTAGGCTGCAATGCTAAACACGTTTTCCTGGGAATAAAATCAACTGAACACAATGAGACTGACTCCTGAGTAGATATTGTTATCCTAAAGGCTGTGGGTGGCGCAAATGGTTAAGACACTGTGCCTGTTAATGAGCAGGCCAGGGTTCAATTCCTGGGTCGGCCCCACAAGACAGGGTGAGCTCCTGTCCTTAGCCCAGCTCTGCGACGCCAGCTGGATCCAATCATATTGGCTCTGCCTTTCCATTGGACTAATTCAGTGGCGTGGAGAGGGGGGATTTGCTGCTTGGGTAACAGCCTGTCCTCCATAACAATCTAACCCAGGCTTTCATGCTTTGCATGCAGCGTATGCAGCGCCAAGCATGATACCATAGTCTTTCAAGACTGACGGAGGCCTGTTTTAAAGGTGTCTACTCAAAAGTAAGCCCCATTGTGTTCAATAGGTCTTACTCTCAGGTAAGTGTCTTTAGCGTTTGGCCCACTTAGCACCTCAGCACACTTTCCTGGGAGTAAGCCCCATTGAATATAATGGATCTGACTTCTGAGTAGACGTACTTTAGGACCGTGCCCTAAGTGTCTAGAATTGGGGTGCACATTACATTCAACAGCACATTAAGTTTGAATAAATGCAGTATTTTTATTATGAGTATAGGTCAGTACAGTAGTTAAACAGTTTATACTATTGTAATGAAAATGTAGTATAAACCAATTATTGTATAAAGTATCGCAATTACCGGTAAGTAAAAATCATATTATTATTGTCATAAAACTCCTTGTTTAATGCAGTGAAATTAAATTTTGTGCCTGCTTTACAGCTGCACACTACATTTGCCAGTAAACTTTTTTAAATTTCAAGCCTTTTAATATCAAGTGTACACATTAGATTAGATGGTGCATTAGATTCAAGTAAAAATGGGTATATTGCTTGCATGTGGTTAATTTCAACAATGTATTACTTATTGTTAAATTGAAAACCATCACATTGTTACATGTTATCTTCTTAGGCATAGATACAGATAAATAGTGGAATGTTGCAGGAGTGAAATTTCAAGAATATTTGTGGTCTCCAGGGCTGGCTAGGTACTGGTGTGTACCAGGCAGTGGTACTGGCTGGTGGGCATTGACACTGCTGGGCAATGACAGGCACCAGGCCCTGGTGGGTACCAGGGGGTAGGCACCATTGGGCTTCACTGGGCATCACCAGGCAGCATGAACCAGTGAGCAGGGGCACAATCAGGGACGCCTACTAGGCATCACTGGGCATCTGCGGACACCACCGGGCACCAGTGAGCAGCAGACAGTGCCAGTGGGCATTGAGCACCAGGCTTCCCTTCTAGGCACTAGGCTTCCCTACGGGCATCACTGGGCACCAAGCACCAGCACACAGTGGGTAGTAGGCACCACTGGACACAAACAGGCATCCCTAGCAGGCACCAACAGGCAACCATACTGGACACCAAGCACTAGCGGGCACTCCATCTGGCATGGGAAACCAGATGCTAGGCACCACATAACCTACCAGGAATCCAATGGGCACCCCTACTTGACATCCCCCACTGGGCACTTCTACCAGGCACAAAGCATCGGGCAACAGGTGCCAGTTCCCATGGGGCACCACACATCCACTTAGCACCACCAAGCACCAAATCAGTTAGTGGGTGCTTACATTACACAAGGAATACCATCCCCACATTTCATGCCTCTAGCTTCAGGGACTGGTAGGCTCACTGACTGACTCATTGACTCATAAACCCCAGCCAAAACCATTGGAGGTAGAAGCATGAAATTTGGGGAGGGTGTTCCTTCCAGGCACCCACTAAGAACCAATTTTGGGGAAATTGAAATTGGATGGTAGTGAAAAGGAGTGCAACCTGTTTTCATCCCTTTGCTTTACATTGAAGAATCACTGAGTGATCAATGCCCTGTCCCAACTATTGGACACAGAAGAATGAAATTTGGGGAGGGTATTCCTTCCATGGTGGGAGCACCCACTAAGAACCAGTTTTTAAAATCTAACCCCTAAGGGGGTGAAAAGGGGTGCAACATGTTTTCATCATATACTTAAAATTGAAAACTGACTGATCATCACCCAGCCTCAACCCCTGGGACTACTTAAAAGCATTACATTTGGGGAACATATTCCTTCCATGATGTAAGGACCCACTGAGAACCAATTTGTTACCCTGTGGTACCTGCTGCCCGGTGTTGCTCACTGGTGCCTGGCAGGGATGCTCAGTGCTTAGTAGGTATGCCTGATGGTGCCCAGTGGTATTTGCTGACACCCAGTGGTGCCAGGTAGGGGCCTCCAGGGGTGACCAGTGGGGTGCCCAGGAGGAGCCCAGAGCCTATTAATCAGCTTTGAGATCCAGAATTAAACTCCTGTGGGTTGAGTTAATCCTCTTAGGTGCAACAGAGAGCAAGAATCCTCAAAGTGGGCCTTTAAATATATTTTTCCACCTTTTTATCCACTGATTTTTTTCATGCGAACTTCTGGAATGGGACCCTCATTGATAACAAGGGACAACATGTATGTGTAACTATTATTTTTTCATACATACAGTTGCTCATTTTCAGTGTGGGACTAACCTGCTTATTTCTGAAGGAGTAGGCCTGCCCAAGTACCAGATGATTTGGTATGACACCCTCAGCTGTTTTGCAGTCCATCAGATTTGCTTTCAAATGATACGTAAAAGAGCTGAATACTTTTTCCTTTCTATGCAAAAGTGAATCTTTCTCAATAAGATCTTTATATTGATGGTCTTAGCTGTTACACAAGTTTTGTGCAGCAAGGAAATGAATATGGGCCCAACTGGATAAACTGGTTTTTCATTTTGTCAAATGCACTTTGTTTTATTAATCAGATTCTGGAGTATGTACGTTGAGAAATATAGAGAAGACATTTCTGACTGCTGAGTCCAGCTTCCAAGTACAGTGGTGCCTTGTAAGACAAACTAAATTCATTCTGGAAACATGTTTGTCTTATAAAGCATTCTTCTTACAAAGCGGATTTTCACATAGAAAATAATGGAAACTCAGACAATCGGTTACACAATCCAAAAATATTCATATAAAAATATTAACTGTATGTAAAGATGATGACAAAACACTGTGAATCGAATTCAAAACACTGTAATGTAATACAAACACAGGTGGGCAGAGGCCGGTTCAGACCGGATCGGCTGAACCGGTAGTTACCAGGAGGCCGCCAGTCGCAAACCGGTAGTTACGGGGGCTGCCGAACCGGTTCGGGTCCCCTTTCAACATTCTGTTCTGGGCCAGTTCTGGGGGGGTTGGAGGGTGACCTGGGGGCAATTGTGGGCAGGGGGGCTGTTTACAGGCAGTTCTGGGGGGTGGGGGTGATTGGAGGCTTAGGAAACTCAGTAGTGGTAGCCGCGGCTGACCACTACTGAGAAATTCAAAAAAATGAATGTGCATGACACTGCACTGTGTACTGTGCATGACAATGCAGCTAATTAGTAGCCTCTGAGAGTTCCTAGAGAGGCCCTGCGTAGGCGGGACCTCAATCGAACTCTACCGGCAAGTGAAAGTCCGGAAGAGTTCAATTGAGGACCTGCCTATGCAGGTCCTCTCTAGGACTCTCCCAGGGAACTAATTAGCTGCGTTGTCATGCGCAGTGATTTTTTTTGCATTTTTTTGCATTTTTTGCAATGGCTTCTGTCTTGATGCAAAAGGGGCAAGATCCTATGCTGTCTACTCAGAATAAAATCCCATTGAATCCACTGGCGCTTACTCACTGGAAAGTGTTTAGGATGCCAGCCTGACTCCAACTTTGCAGCAGAAGCAGCAGCAGCAGTAGCAGCAGCAGCAGCAAAGTGGAGTGGAGTGGCGTCCAGGCAGGGAAGGTGCGGGGGAGACGGGTAGTTGTAGTGGGGTCCAGGCAGGGAGGGGTCTTCCTTGGGGGAAAGGAGTTTCCATCCTACCTGATGGTGGTGGCTGAAGGAGGCTCAGACATGCTAACTGGGAGGCCCAGACAAGGCTGCTACCTGTGCATCCCTCTGCTGGCTGGCTACTGGTAATATAGGCAGGAGGAGAAGTCCCACCTCAGCCACACAGCCTAGGCAATGGGCATTCATCTTACAAAGCACAGTTCGTTTTACAAAGCAGTATCCCAGAGAAATTTTAGTTTGTTTAGTTCGTTTTACAAAGCATTCGTCTTACAGGACATTCGTCTTACAAGATACCACAGTATTGTTTTTGGCACTAGTGTGGAACTTTGTTGTACAAAAACAGTGCAATTTATAAAGCAACCTCTTCTGCAACTAGTCAAAATAGTCTCTCGACAACTGTGAACATGATCAAGGAAATCTTTGGTTTGTTTCTTTCCCTGTCATTCAATTTTCTTCCTTTTTAAGACACAACTTCCACTTTTGAGTAATAAGAACTTTCACAATACTTACTGAATTAACAAGGTCCATGTGCAACAGTAACAGACTGAAGGACAGTGTATGAGGCTGCCATCATATTTCATATTTCAATGAAAAATAATTCTGACTGGGAAATTCCCAAAGGAAACATTTGGCCCAATGAATAGTTCATACAATAGGTCATTACTTTTCCCAGTAACTTTCACGTCAGAGAATGAAAATGTAAACAGGTCTTTCTCAAACTGTAGGTTAAAACCCACTAGGTGAGCCAATTTCTGGTGGATCCCAGCTCATTTTAATATATTTGATTTGATGCTACCATGGTATGCGCCTGCACTTGGGAAATGTACAGATCTATATTTTTAACAGGTTATTCTATGCACACTTTTAACAGTGATGATGATGATTAATTCAAGAGATTTCCCATGCCAATCAAAGGCTTAAGTTCCTCTCCTCCTTTAGTTCTTCCTCTCCTGCTGTCCTCTGTGACATAGAGCACAATCCTAACCATGTCTACTCAAAAGTAAGCTCCATTGTGTTCAATAGGTCTTACTCCCAGGAAAGTGTCTTTAGGATTGCAGCCATAGGCATACCCTACAATCCAGAGTAACTATGGGAGCATGTAAGAGACTTTATGTGTACCCACAGTTGCTGCACTACCTAGTGAAAACCTATAGGAAATTCATATTGCAATCCAGAGCAAATTGTTCTTACACCAGAGCAAGGACTCTACTTAGTTACTCAGGATTGCGCCCATAGACAACTGTTAATGACTAGCTACCATGTGTATGTTTTATGATATGTTTATGATAGTAAATTTGACTTACTCCTGGGTACATGTGGACAATCAGAGACAATAAGTCCCTTCCTTATTTCCACACTTCTTTTGGCTACCCAAAACCAGTAATTTGGCTACCAAAACAGTGGCTTTTAATTTATAGAGGTGAATTTTCTTTAATGCAGGGTGATCAGATTTCATAACTAAAAAAGAGGATAAGCTTCACCAAAATGGAGGACACCGAGAAAAATGTAGGATATGAAAAACTAAAAACTAAAAACACTCATATATTGTTTTAATGTGGTTAATTTAAACATATTGCCTATTATTAAATTTAAAACATATGTAATTTATTAATTGCAAGAAGGCTACACGCTGTGTGCTCACAAGGTAAAGGAGACAATTAAAGTTTTCCAGGACACAAGTCTAAAAAAAGAGGACACCCTGGAAAAAGAAGACTTATGGTCACCCTCCTTTTATGTAACCAATGAGTAAGCTAAGATAGTCAAGGAAAGATAATGTCCAATGACTAAGGTCACAGTCATTCTCCTTGACGAATGTAGCAACCACATCACAAAGAATATGCATTACTGGAATGTCTTGATTTCAATTTAGGACAGACTGACTAGTCAAGTTGGTTGGGTTCAGTTAAGAAGAATGTTAGTCAAGTGTTTAGGACTCCATTCTTGGTTTTAATTCTAAATAGATGACTATCATTGAACTAGCTAGGTAGAAAGAGGACTTGATCAGCTGGATTAGGGAATTAAGAGTTTTTAAAAAACAACTAGATATGGAGGTTGGTGATACCATAGCCTTTACTCCTTTTACTCCTTTGCCTTTAGCATTGCCTTTACTCCTGACCTTTCCCCAAGCATGAACCACCCTCTTCTCCATCTTCTCTCTGCCCCAAAACACTCACCTGCACCATCCAGTGCACTCCTTACCTGGCCCAGCAGCCATTCTGCTAGATTCAGCACTGGTGGGACATCACAGACTTTCCAGTGTTCTTTACCCAAATGGTGTTACAAACATGCTTTCTGGCATGCTTGAAATACCGAGTGCAGACTTCACAGTTGCTATGTTGGCACTAGTCCACGTTAAAATTGTATCAAACTGTCTTCCTTTTCTACTCCTTACCTGCTTTGATCTGCTCTATGCTTAGAGAACTTACACCTTTTTCTGAGTCTAACCAGAGAAAGTGAAGAGTTGTTTTTTTCAGTTTCCAAAGCAATGGAAGGGGAGGAGGTTGGCTTGATGAAAACAAGCCAACTCAGTTAAATAGTTATGAGGTATTTGGTTTTGCAACATTCACATAAGGGGCACGTTTCTCCTTCACAAGGATTCCCCTGTTAAGCCTGTATTTCTTGTGTCTCTAGGGAACATAATTTATTATGCCTAGGGCACTCACAACTCAGATGTGCTTTGAAGTATGAGTAAGTGTCAATATCCAGGGGTTAGGGAATGCTAGTTTTAAACTTTACATTTAGGGGATCGAAGCAGTGGTGGGTCCAGCAGGTTTGCACCTACTCTATAGAACCAGTTGTTAACGAGAGATAGGACATATAAAGTTTATAAATAGCCATTTAAAAGTGGCTGCCAGATGGGCATAGAACAGGTTGTTAATTTCTTTGAATCCCATCACTGATCGAATGGTTGTGTTGCATGCATCTAAAAAGAGAAGTAGATAAATGGTGTCTACACACTATTAAAAAACTACAATTTCAGCATGCAACAGCTATAGATATCATCAACAGTAGAGCAGCATTATTACTTTCTCGGTGCATAACAGTGCATACTTTCTCTCAACAGATTTTTATGATAGCCTATATGCTAAACTTGATATATCACAGTGGCGTAGCTAGGAGGGGTGCACAGGGGTGCAGTTGCACTGATGTACAAGCTTTTTGGGGGGAGGGGCTAAAGCTGAGCTTGACACTAGTGGCAAAGGGCACAATCCAAAGTGAGGGCAGGAGGAGTGCCGCCCCAACTATTCTGAATCCACAGCAGAAAGTTATGCTGGATCCAGAGAGTCAGGAAACCTGGGCTGCTCTAGCTATTCCAGAGAAAGCTATGTAGGCATTAAGTAAGTAACACCTGGTGAGGGCTTGCTCCTGAGGAGACACCCCTCAGATCACACTGAACAAGGAACAGCTGTGGTGCCTGCCTTAGAAGTAAACCCAGAAGTTCCTGACAACCAGTAACAGCTGCAGTATGAAAATGCAATACAGCAGTACCTCTAGCGGAGGGTGGATGCGAGGGTATTGCTTGGAGTGGCCTGCTGTATCCAAAGGTTAGTGGACTGCCGTAGTTGTGCCATATCCTGAGATTGAGAGGCAGAAGTTGCAGATAGGCTAGTCAAGAACTCAGATTTTTGGTCAATACTGCCATTCTTACTTGGCCTTATCATGGACCCCTATGAGATTACTATACCTGCTCCTGAGGTGGTATAACACTGAGGAGCTGGAAGAGGGCATTTCTGCCCTGGAAACAGGCTCTGGCAGATGATAGTTACTACAGATGACTATCTACTACAGATAACTACAGATAGTTACTACAGATAGCAGTTACTACAGAGTAACTGCTCTGCTCTAGGCATTGCTAAATATGCCCTCAACATGCCTCTCTTGAACTGTCTAGGCTGCCACAGCTAGGGCTGTCCAGCTCCATCTGTCAAGCCTTCTCTATCATAACTGGGCTGCTCCATCTTGGACTTGGGTCACCCTGGTGCTAGATAGGGCAGCCCAAGAACACTTCTGGATTGCAGCCTAAAATTGTGTAAAACAGGATATGAATGAATAGTAATACAGTCGTGTTATATATTGTTGGAAAGATAATTTAATGCAATAATGTAATGTAATGTAATAAACTGCATTGGAATATCTATATTCTATGAAATTAAGTATAGGAAAGGCGCAAGCACTGGGGGCATCCTGGTTCCTGGACAGTTGGGCTCTTCCCCGAATTTCTGGTGGGGGCCCCCAATTTCCTAGTTTCTCCGGGGGTTTCCAGTCAAATGCTATCTGAATCTTCTGTAACACTTTTTTCCTTTCATTGCTATTAGGCACATTGAAACAGTAAAATTAATACAGAAATGGGCAAGTGATTTGTCTCATGTATAACCGAAAGACAGTTCCATCATTTGTGCTAAGAGATTAGTCTGATTTATTTTTATTTTTATTTTTTGTAGACTTCAACATTTCCATTTGGATGAGAGAAAGGAGAGAGCCCTGGGTCTCCTGAAGCATGTTCTGATGAATTAAGAATAATAAAGGACATCCTCATCACAGGACAGATCTACTCTCTAGTAATCCAAATTTCACAAATCCAAAGCCATTCAGATTTGAGTTATTTATGAACTCAAAGACAGATCCATCATCACCATGAAGATGTAATCGTGGAAATAAATTGCACAAATTTATGTGCATTTGCATAAATTACCATAAAATTATCTACACTAGCATGAATGGTGTGAAAGATGTGAGTGCTATAGCCAGAAAGACCTAAGAATGGCCATAGTATGAAAAACCACAGTATGAAAAAAATGTAGATCCATTATCCCTACAGCTGTGCCTAGGTGGGAATAACGCAAAGATGAAGAAGTGCATTGATTCCTGGTTTTCTAGCCATTTGAAAAGTTGATTTTGGAAGATATGATGATGATGATGGGCGCAATCCAAAGCAAGTTCAGCCTGCTCTGCCCTAACTGCTCTCTCCTAACTATTCTGTATCCAGAACATAAAGTTATGCTGCATCCAGAGAGTCAGGAAGCCTGGGCTGCCCTAACTGCTCCAGAGCATGCTAAGTAATTGACACATGGGGAGGACTTGCTCCTGAGGAGACCCCCCTCAGATCACACTGAACAAGGAACAGCTGTGGTGTCTGCCTTATAAGAAAGCCCAGAAGTTCCTGACAACCAGTTACAGCTGCAGTTCCTCTAGTGGAGTGTGGATGTTTGGAGTGGCCTGCTGTATCCTGAGGTTTGTGGGCAGCCGTAGTTTGTTCCATATCCTGAGGTTGAGAGGCAGGGGTTGCAGCTAGGCTGGCCAAGAACTCAGATTTTTGGTCAGCACTGCCCTTCTTACTCAGGCCTTATCATGGACCCCTATGGGTCTACTCATTACTATACCTGCTCCTGAGGTGGTATAACTCTGAGGGCTGGGAGAGGGCATTTCTGCCTTGAAAACAGGCTCTGGATACAGAGTAACTGCTCTGCCCTAGGCAATGCTAAACATGCCCTCAACATGCCTTTCCTGAACTGCTTAGGGCAGAGCAGTTTGGGCAGAGCAGGTCCACCTCTCTTAGGGCACCCTATGCTGCCTTGCTCTGCCCTAACCCTCTTCCAGAGTAACTGGGGTGGAGCATCTTGCAGTTGCTCCACCCTAGTGATAGATAGGGCAACCCAAGGGCACTTATGTGGACAGATTAGTTGCTCTGGATTGTGCTGGATGTCTGCTCTGTAGTTCTCTGCATTTCTGTATATATGTTCAGCTGTCATTATTCCTTGTTTGCCTATTTTGCCTCTGAAGATGCAATGGGATATGAATGATGAAACAGTAGGCTTCTGAGGCTGCAATCGTGTGTAAACCTTTTCTGGGAGTAAGGGCTAAATCCTGAGCAGTTATGCTTCCACGCAGTTAGGTCACCCTATAGTGTTATTTTATGGAAAGTCATCTTTACTGCTCCGGAGCAAGAGGCTTAATTTCATTTTAGGATATAGGCCTAAGGCCCATTGAACACAATGGTGCTTATTTTCGAGTAGACATAGATCAACTTTTCAAATGGACAGAAAATCTGAGAATGAATGCACAGGAGTGGATTATAGCTGGCCAGAAAAGTTTCAGATCTTACATACGTAATTTTCCTTACATTTTCAAACCATGGATGGTTAAATCCATTGCTCAGAGCCTTTGGAAATAGTGAGCCATTTGTAGTTGCTCCAGACCCTCCTTTTTCTGATGATTCTTGTTGCCAGGTGGCTTTTTAAAAGGTTTTTTGTTTGTTTGTTTCACTATTCCCTTATTTCTCTATATTCCTTTTTTATTCCCTTGTTTCACTTCCTTTATTATCAGAAGAGAAGCCTTTAGGCACAATTTTGATTTCCCCATAGTGGGATGAATGATGATGCTGCATCAAGTGTAAGTCTGTACTGTATTGCTTAGGGATCAAGAAGATAGCCAGAAGACTCTGGAGGTCAACCCTCATCACACACAATGGGTGAAATCCAGAGTAACTACGGGGAGTCCTTGCTCCAGAGTAAGAATAATTACTCTGGATTGCAATATGAATTTCTCATAGGTTTTCACTAGGTGGAGCAGTAATTATGGGTGCACGTAATGTCTCTTACATGCTCCATGTAGTTACTCTGGATTGTGCCCAATGTGAAATTGGAACTATCATCTGCTGAATTTTCACATAACCAGTTAGTCTTAAAGACTCAGGAACTTGGTCTGTAAAAGGTCTTACCAATCAGTACAGAATACTATTTTAGCTTCATTAAGTTAAATACCTATTAACATTACCAAAGTTATACCAGCACCTCAAGTAGAGCTTTTGTATACAAGACAGTGGGAAAAACTTTATGAAACCAATTAATTCAAAAGAGTGGTAAAAAGAGGTCTATTTGTTATTCAGTATGAATGTATTATTTAGTATAAATGTAGTATTCAGTATGAATGTAGTCTGTAGCTGGGTTTGCCAACTGGGTTTGCCAAAGTTTGGAAATTCAAGACCTTAGTACCACATGATGAGTGAACTCCCATTATTTGCCCACAGCTGCTGACAACCTAGTTTGAAAGCATGCAAATGCAAGTAGATAAATAGACACAACTCTTGTGGGAGGGTATCAGAAGGTAATGGTATCCCATGCACCTTGACATTTACTCTACAATCCAGAGTAGCTACGGGAGCATGTAAGAGACATTACTTGTACCCGTAGTTACTGCACCACCTAGTGAAAACCTATGGTCATATTGCAATCCAGAGCAAATTGTTCTTACACTGGAGCAAGGACTCCCCATAGTTACTCTGGATTGAGCCCTATAGACATGCCAGCACAGAGCTGAGTCACAAGACCACAGAAGAGTTAACGTTGACACTTTAGCTATGAAATGGAGATGAGCACCACCCCCTAGAGTTGGACACAACCAAGTAGGAGAAATTTTAATGAAGCCACTTTATCTTTAGTGGATTGTATTCCAAGAAAGGCAACACTTATTGTCATTTAAATTAATGGAACACAAGATTGTGAATTTCAACATTCAGAATAAATTTTTTTTAGGTTCAGTCTCCCACCTGAAAACTCATCAATCACAATTATCATGGGGTACTTTGCAATAACTGCAATCAACAGGTTTAGCTGTGCCTTT
The DNA here is from genome assembly GCA_030015325.1 of Cryptoblepharus egeriae. NCBI lineage: Eukaryota > Metazoa > Chordata > Lepidosauria > Squamata > Scincidae > Cryptoblepharus > Cryptoblepharus egeriae. The sequence continues at coordinate 51,472,811 of JAREYC010000007.1, read as the reverse complement.
ATTTTTTCCTTTTCCTGTTATACTGCCACATGGTGGTGAAAACTGTGTTGCAAAGCCAGAACCTCCACAACAAGCGACATCATGATTTATCAAACTCACATCAACTGAGAGGCCACTGGCAAGAAGGACAATTAAAATGGCAATTAATAGAAAAGTGGAAATGTCAAATCATGTGATTTAAATCACAATGTTCATTTTATAACTTATAAAAATACTCACTGTTTATATGGTTCAAATCATGTCACACAGCTCACATACATAGAGAGCTGTTTTAGAGATATGCTACATTTGCATGCCATCTCTATAATGGACATTATGATTGTCACATCCCCTGATATTCCTGGGTAGGGGGGAAGAGGTTTCACAGGGAGAGCTCTCTGGGGTTTGGGGCTCACTCATACCTCCAGCAGGAAAGACGCTTCACACCACTCCAGGTAAGTCAAAGGTAAGTCTTTTACTTTCTTCTAGGCACTTTCTTGCAGGTTACAACATAACAGGTAAGTACAACAGAACAGCTTGGAACTTCAGAGAACCAGAATGTTAGCGTGGGGCAAGGCCGGCTCTACCCCACATCGCATGGTGCTATTGAGGCCTCTGGTGAGAGGCAGGGCACTGATGCCCCTCGTACCACTTCACACCTCCTGTCTCCACCTGCCTGCTTTCCCGCCCAAGAGCCCCTTATATAGGATTCCCCCATTGCTCCTCCCCAGGTGGATTGTTCCACTGAGGAGTCATGGAGGACTCCTCTCTTTCCTGAAACCTGGCTCCCCTCCATAGGCACATACCAGGGGTTTGTACTTCAGCCCTTGGTTGTGCTTCTGGATGGCAGAGTCTGTAACTGCGGACCATAGACAGACCCCAATCCTCCTCTTCAGTCCCCTCCTCCTCTGAAGAGCTCCCTTCAGCACCACTCTCCAGAGGCCTGGACCAAACAACCTCTGGAAAGGTCTAAATATAGGGAGTCCCTAAGCATTTCTACCAGGGAAATCTCTTCATCCTCCTCCTGACAGTGATGGACAGAAGATCTCTGATAGAGTTGCACATTTTAAACTTACAGTCGGGGTTGTTATAGCATTGTTACAGGCTTCTTATAGCATGGTATGATAGCCCTACAATATGATTAGATTTTAAATTTACAAGTTTTTATTTAATAAATTATCTAGTAGTCTAAAAATACAGGTGTGTTTTTTTTACTCTTTGGAACCAGACCAGAGAAAAATATAAAGAGGCATTGATTTAATATATTTCACTGTTTGCCAAACCTTTCAGTTCTTGGACTTATTTTAAAAATTAAACTCTATTCCAGTGGTTCTCAATCTTCCTAACACTGTGACCCCTTTGTAAGTTCTTCATGTTGTGGGGACCCCCAACCATAAAATTATTTTCGTTGCTACTTTATAATTTTGTAATTTTGTTACTGTTATGAATCGTAATGTAAATATCCAATATGCAGGATGTATTTTCATTGTTACAAGTGGAATGTGTGTTCTATGCACACACTGAACACAATGGGATTTATTTCAGAGTAGGCATGCGTAGGATTGGGCCCTGAAGCTGCAATCCTATCCGCATTTACATGGGAGTAAAGGCCCCCCTGACTATAATGGGATTTATTTCAGAGTAGGTATGCATAGGATTGGGCCCTGAGGCTGTCTGTCAGCCCCAGTGTGCGTGCAGCTACAGCTGGCTGTCTGGCAAGCCTGACCTGGCCCCCTGCACCACGGGGCTTTAGGCGACCCCCAGGAAAGCTCTAGGCGACCCCCAAAGGGGTCCCGACCCCCACTTTGAGAAACGCTGCTCTATTGGGATCCAGCTAGTTTTACAAGACAAAATTTAAGAAAAGTTTCACTAAATCAGCTACTGAATCCTTCTTTATATACTTTTTATTACAATTGGATGGAACCTTCTGGTGCATTTTTTGTGCTACATTCAATAGATCAGGATCATTCTGGTGGCATTGCACAAACCTTTGCCTAGTCTTCCTTAAAAGCCAAGTTAATATGTATGGCTCAGTTTCATTTTCCATAAGGCTCAATACATTTTCCTATTCAGCTTGGAGTCCTGCTGAGTGTTTTTGGAGACCTTTTTGAGTGTTATTTTGGGACCTGCATTCTTTGAATGGGGAATAGAAGCATACCCAATGTTGCTGTTGTTTTGTAAGTACTTGTGGTCAAATATGATCTCATGTCAGAGCTGATAGTGTGTTCAGCTACTGCTGGTCAGTCAACCTGCCCCAGTTTTTATGGGTTTCAGGGTTTCCATGAATCAGTTTAGTTTTTATCCTCTGACAAAGCTCTTCACAGTTTAAGACAACATGTCAGGTTATAATCTGGTCTTTAGGAATGTGGCCTTGAAACCCAAACAATTTTTTATTACGTGACAACTCTTGGCAGCAGAAGCCTTAGTTTTCATATTAGGCTACTGGTCTGTCCAGCGCAGTATTGTCAGAAGCACTGATATACAGTACCTCTTTAGGATATCAGACAAGCCAATTTTCTGCCCAAGCTGAAGATGCCAAGACTTGAACCTGGGACCTTCTGAGTTCAAAGCAAGGTGCACACACAGACCTGCTACTCACTTTGATGGTCCTGATTTGGAGGTGGTATTGATCAAGATCTTGTACATGTTCTTCTGTTCAGTTGTTCCCATTTATAGAATTTGTGTATGTATGTCTAGTTGCATGGTAAAGACCTCCCTCTTCCATGCAATCTCTCAATCAACTTAGACTCCACTCCTATTCATGTCTACACTGACGTAATTTACATTAGAGTCAGTGGAGATTACTCCCAGGAAAGTGTGAATAGGACTGAAGTGGAAGAATCTTTAGTTCTGTTTCTCATGTGCTTCTGCACTTGTGTAAGGATGGGAAGAGAGAACTGTCTTGTTTAGCCTATGGGAATCTAGGCAATGACTCTATGGGCACAATCCTAAGAAATTTAAGCCAGCCTAACTCACCTGGCCTATCTTTCCATGATAGTATGGGGAGGTCAGTGTGTGCCTGTGCACTGGCCTAACCCTCCAGAAATGGTGCAGGAATGTCAGATCAGCACCAGACATATGCTGGGATTTAGGCCAGTTTAAATGGAAATTAGGATTGCATAGGATTGCAGCCTATGTCTGCAGTAAACTGAATCATCCCCTTAGGATGCAATCCTAAACTCTAGTTAGGCCTGCCCAAGTCCCCGCAGAGATGCGCTTGCCTCCCTACATCATCATGGGAACAGGAAGACCGATGAATTGTGCTGGCCTAGGTTAGGATTGCACCCTTAGTGTTTTATTTTCCTCTGTATTCCCAGTATAGTCTTAGCTGTTCAGGCATTGCCATGCATTCTAGTGTCTGAATAATGTATGTTAAATTATCGTCTCGCAGCAATATGCAGAACATTTTAAGGTGCTGTTGGATTTTATTTCATTTTACTTTTTGCATTGGAATGACTCTTTAATCTGCTGCTGCTTCCAAACATTGCTTAGAGTTATAGCACATTCACTACACGTAGCTTTTGCTTTCCACCATTTATTTGACAAATACAATTATTTTCAGGAAGAGCTTGTCAAATGCAGTTATTATTCCCTCTGGATAACCCTTTAGGTAATAGATCCCAAACTAATAGTCGTATCCAGAGAGTTTATATTTTGTTATTGTTTTCATTAGGGAAAACCTTTAATAATATTTAGTGGGTTTTTCCCTTCCTGCAAAGCACTTTTCAGACCATTTCTAATTAAAACCTTTATATCTTTTAGACAGTAACAGTGGCTTTTCAAAACTGTAACTATTATGTAACTTACTTTATTAGGGGTTTAGTTATAAAGCCAGATAAACCTGTGATTTAAGAATTGACACTTACAGACTACATTTCCCCTATTTAGAGCCATTTGCAAACATTAATTAACTAATTAATCCTTGAGTGACTCCTATAATTTAGGTAAGTAAGTATATCCCCACATGTTTCCATGCAATTTAGGTAAATAAGCATTGTCTCATGCATTTTACAAAGAAAACAAATAGGCAAAAGGAGACAGGGAAAAAAGAAGGGAAAAGAGAGACATTCTTTTGCCAGACACAGAATCCAGGAACGATTGATTCCTGGTGATCTTATCTGAGCAAAAGATTGGATCTTGAATATTTTTAAATTTATTCAATGGAATATAAACAACACTGCTAAAAAGATTTTAGCAGTTAATGATGCAAAAAGAAACATATAAAATAAGTAAACCCTGACCTTGAGCGATATGCAGAGCCTAGGTGGGGAATCAGTCTGAAATGAGTACAAATTGCTGAGGTGCAGGACTCATTCCTTGGTAGTGTGGACTGACCAAATTATTCGTTTCCTGGCCGGGAAATTTTTGTTATGTGACGCAGCTGGAACCAATCGTATTGGCTCTGCCGTTCCATTGGACTATTTCAGTGGCGTGGAGAGGGGGAATTTGCTGCTTGGGTAACAGCCTATCCTCCATATTAATCTACCCAGGCCTTTGTGCTTTGCATATAGCATCAAGCACAATACCATAGTCTTTCAAGACTGATGGATGCCAATACTTTCTTGTCTTGCATAATGCTCTCAGTATAAAATGCTCTCAATTCAATTACTGTAAACTGATTTGCCATGACTAGGGGTATTTAAGCAGGAGTACTTTACAGCTCCTGAACCTTTAATAATTGAGTAGGAGAGAATTTCAGCAGGTGCTGCTTGTCATCTGAGAACTGTGTCATTCATTCATTCATTCATTCATTCATTCATATGGCAATTACAATTGCTGGGATATTTTGTGAGATCACGTCTCACATGCCCAAGGTGGCCAAGGTGCAGTCTAGCCATATTGTTCTACAGGCAGCTCATAACTTTTCTCTTCTGGATGGCAGCCTTTTTACTGTATGGTCATCACAATCTCACATCAGGGAATGCCTTCCAAGCTTCCAGCAGGAGCAGAGTCATCTGTTATTTGATTGCTCTGCAAAGTGATAAAACTATTATTGATCTCCACCTAATGTTGTTCTATTGTTCTATTTTTTAAAAAATCTGCTAATAAAACTTATTGTGTCTTTTACCTGCATGATATAAGTTCGTTTAGAAGGGACAGGACTTGATGTGCTCTCTTAGATCATCATATTCCACTACTGTTTGTTTTCCAGTTGAATCCCTGGTTTTAGGGATCATTATTATTCTGGAACAGGAGATCTCTCAAAGTGGCATTCTACTGTTAGGGCCTCCGAGCCTTGAATGATGGCAGCAAAGATCTTACTGTACTAGTACACACTGTACTAGTGTGATCAGTTTGTAGAATGAAGTGAAAAAAGGCCATCACTACTCAGGAGGCACTGCACCCAGACTGCCCTCTTCCTTTCTCTTCCACCACAGTGAAAAGGGAAAGTCTTTTGCAAGTGGGAGCTCTGAGGGCTTATGCAAGCTCTGGTGCACACAAGAAAAATCTGGCTTATATCTGTTACATATTCAAATTACATGGGGGGGGGGTGTTGAAATTTAGAAGGAAATATTCCCGCTGATTAGTAATAGTGAAAAAATTGTGTCATCCCAACTAGACTTGAGACCAATGCAAAGCAAAATAATGCTTCCTAATTTTGCCTCTTGCCTTCCAAGTTCAATTTCTCTATAGACCCTGAACAATTTTTTTGGTAATTTGTTATTTTATTGTATTCATAATTAGCCTTCTGCAAAGATAAGTTCTCTTTTTGCTTCTGCAGTGATGCATTGACTCTTTCATTACAGCAAAAACCCATGACCCCCAGTGTTCGACTGTAAACAATGATAGTTACTGGCCTCATTAGGCAACTAGCAGATGGCTTATGAAGTTCTCATTGGAGCTTTTATCCATTTGTGGCTTGCATGTGCAAATGTTTGCCTTTTCAACAGAATAAAGCCATGCCAAATGGGACTATGTTTTCTCTTTTTATTAATGTTGATGTTTTCTCTTCATAGATGTGAAAGAATTTTATTTTCTAGTTACAGAATCAGTCTGTTCCTGTGTTGTCCAGGTTAATTGATAGTTGAAGTCCTGATAGACTATAACATCAACAGTCCAAAATATGTGAATAAAATAAGGAGTAGGCTCATTCTCACAATTGATGTTTGGCTTGATTGCAATTCCGGTCCGTCTTCAAATTCATAACTCAGTCCTTCTTAAATTCCCATGCAGTCATGCAGCAGTGGCTGCACAGCTTCTGCTGTATCTCACAGGGGGTGTTTGGCCACTGGAGATCCTCAGTGTAGGAGAATATTTGTCCTCATGCCTTCGGATAAGCAGTTGCAATGGATCAACTTGAACCTGCACCAGTGATATGGCTAGCAAAAGTTGAATTGATTCATACAGGCTCTGGATGCAGAAGATCCTATCTCTACCAAGTCCAATCTGCTAATTCCCTACCCCTGTCACTACCCTGTTCCTCCCTTCCCTGCCCTCTTCAACCTCCTCCCCATCCTCTCCAACCCTCTCTCATGCCTGTACTGGATTTACTTGCTTTGGCCATTCTTGAGTGATTCCACTCCATCACGTGTGAGAACCCAGAGCAATAAGAGAGCAGCTTTCTGGATCATTCTTATTATTTACCTGTTGCATTTCATTCTTCTTCCATCATGGAGCTCAAGGCAGCACACATAAAATTGTCAGACCGTCTCACATCGAGGCACTGGCCATATACTGATCTGATTAGCTTCAGCAACATTGCATCCTGTGTCTTGAGACCAACTTGAACTGCTACTTAATGGAGACTTATTCAATCAGTAGCTATTAATCAGACCTGGGAATAGATGAATGCAGGAAATGCATAATGTGATGCAGCAGCCATAATCAATGTGTGAAAACATTAAGTAAAGTCTTCCAAATGGCATAGGGATTTGGATTATGTTGCAGAATTTCTGCAATGAGCATGAAGAAGTGTTTCTGTTTTATTCTTTTCCATTTGGTTTCTAGTCTGTGGGCTGATGGTGTGGTCCAGAGGTTTGAGCCTTTGCCTTGCCTGAAAAAGCTAAGCAGGATCAACTGTGGGATGGGAGACTTGGAAGCTTTTGGCATATCTAAGTGGAGGTGTCATCTGACAAAAAAATAAAATCTTTCTGAAGCATACTACGGGTGCCTGCAAGATGCAAAAGCAGGCAACCAAGATGATGACTGCACCGTAAGGGAAAATATCTGGAGAAATGGAGGTTTCTGAGATGTCTCACTGAATGTTTGTTAAAATCATATTGAAAAATTGAAGAAGCCTGCCTTAGGGCAAAATCCAGAGTAACTATGGGGAGTCCTTGCTCCGGTGTAAGAACAACTTACTCTGGATTCCAATATGAATTTCTCATAGGTTTTCATTAGGTGGTGCAGTAACTACGGGTGCACGTAAAGTCTCTTACGTGCTCCCATAGTTACTCTGAATTGTGGAGTATGCTTTCGTAGAAAAAAACGAAAGTTAGAATATGGGGGTAAGTTAGAATATGCTCCAGTCCAGCATATGACATGTATAGGTGCTAATGCAATGTTAAGGTCTGGCTGGGCCAGTAAAAGTCCTTGGCTCCAGACCAGAGGTGTCACACAAGTGCAGTAAGGCACTTTTGCACCACCGTTGGAAGAGGCAGGGTCAGTGATGGGCCCGGCTTACCCCAAGAACCGGATCGCTGGAAGTTGAGGGGCTGGGCCGGGATCAGAGGCGGGGCCGGGGTCAGGGGGCAGGGTGGGCGGGGCAAGGGGCAGGCCCCAACCCTGTTGCACTGCACATGCACCAAGCTTGGCGCACATTTAGTGCGTCTCCTGTAGCCGGCTGCAGGAGATGCACTACGTGTGTGCAAGCTTGCGCACGTGTAGTGTAGGGCTTCCCCGGGCGTGCCGAACCGGCGCGCCTAGTTTTGTGTCCCCCCCACTGCTACCAGATCAGTAGCGGGGGGGACACAAAGAGGAAGCGGTTTGGGTGATCTGGCCCGAACCGCCCTCAGCCCACCTGTGGGCAGGGTGGCACATGGATATGTGCTGGCTTCTGAAAGCTAGGTCTGGCAAGTTTGTGCCTGTTTTGGCCAGTGCAGAGTCTGGGAGATTGGGGGATGGTGTTCAGGATGGTGGATGGTACTTGGCAGGTGGGCAGGTGGGTAAACTGGTGCCAGGACTGGGGGAGCCAGGATCAAGCATTTCATTGGTACAGACCTATTTTATGGTGCAGATCAAGTAGTCCCAGTTGGGTCACTGACATTACCTGAGATAAGGGGAATCAATTCCTTTTGTGCTGCAGCCAGCCCCAACCCCATGCTGGATACAGCGCAAGCCAGCCACCACTGCTCCAGCAAGGGATGGGATTAAACTGTACATCTTTTCATCAACCTCTCTCAGAAAAATATATTTTGTTGAAACAAAATCTGAACAGCATTTAAGCTTCACTGTTTCATGCTTTTCATGCACTGTTTTCTTTTTGTGAATTTTTAAAAATAGAAAGATCATTATTACTGGTACAAGCTGGTCTAATAAAAGCTATCATCATACCTCCTTCATCTCTCTCCAGAGTCTCATGTGTCTTTTATCTTTATATTGTTTTTTTTCTGTTTTATTTTCTGTTTCAAATTTTTAGCACTCTGAATTGAGATTGCTCTGGTGAGACACCACTGTCTCTTTTTTTAAAGATTGCAATTACTTTCCACAGTATGTATTTTCCATTTTATCTTCTGCTTTTATTAGGAGATTTGCATTCAAAAGGATCTTTGTTTCTTAAAAGCACATCTGTTCCTTCTGCTTATTGCTCACCTGAAACTATAACATTTGGCTTGTGACAAGTTCAGCGAGGAATATATACACAACAGAAGCAGATGATATCTTAAGAAACAAAGGTACCATTTTCATGTAAATGTCCTACTAATTAAAAATTAAGGGAATGGGAGAAAAATCATTAAGTGTGTTGTCAGCAAAAAAAGTGAATCTTGCAGCCTGGTCTTATAAACCCTGAACTATTCCCATGTGAATTCCCATAGGATTGCTCCAAAACATACTTGTGCTGGCAATGCACAATGGAAGAATTATTCTGATATAGCAGGGCCTTGTGCTGATGTGAGGTGTGATTTCACCAGTGCAAATGGCTAAGCTGGGCACAGAGAATGGAAATTTATCAGACTCCCACATTCATTCATTCAGTCAGTCAGTCAGTTGTTGGTTGGTTCCATCCTGGGCAAGCTGTTGCACCTGTAAAAGAAGTGGCTTAATTTTAGGTACTTGTCATGTCCCTCACTCTGGTCCTCTCCAAAGAGTTCACTCTCTGACCCTCCCTGTCTCCCTTCAGCAATCTTGCTCGTGCCACCTCTTGGACACTAGAGAAGACAGACACAGGTAAGTTGATTCTCAAAACTCTTTATAGGTTAGACAAGTAGCAAGGTCTTAGTTCCAGGGAGGGGGTGGGGTGTCGAGGTACAATAGAAAAAACACTTCAGTATCACAGCCACGTAGTTTACAGCTTAGTCTTTAGGTAGGTTCTCTTCACCACCTAACACTCAGCCTTTTAACTTGGAATCTCTCCCTTTCTTTGACAGGTTCCTTCACCGTCTGGCAGCACAAAGTCTCAATACCAATGTCCAAACAGATAACAGTTCAACAGGTAAGTATCCAACAAGGTGACAGGTCACTAATCCAACTCTTTCTTCTCTCCACTGGTTCCCAGCGAAGCCCTCTTTTGTCTCCTGCTAATTGAGGTATAGATGGAGTGGACAGTGACCAGCGTCAGATCTCCCTTTCTGCCTCCACTTGCCTCCTTCTCCCTCGGGTCCCTCTCCCGCCTTTTCTTAAATACATCGCCCACCTCCCCTCCCCTTTCTCTCTCCTCCCTTCTCCCTTAGTGGCCCCAGGGAGCGGGAAGAGCCAGGATTGGGACAGGCTGAGATGGGATGTCCCAGGTACACCCCCGTCCTTGCTGCACAGTACATACGCAGCTGGTCGCAGTAGGAATCTGACCAATACACCCGGTCTCCCTTGGTTGATTCTAGGACTTCGGCCCAGTTGTCCCTTGGGCGCACTCTCACTCCCATCATGCTGTCAGCTGGGGTGGGGGATCCATCACAGGTAATGGAGAGTCAGGTAACTTCCCTGTCTTTACCCTTATGGCCAACTTCAAACTAGATTTTTGTTCTTCTTATCCAATTGTAGCACATCTCAACATCAGGAGTCTAGTAAAAAAACAAAGATCTCATAAATCACAACATTGTTAAAGAAGATGCATCCTTCTGCCCCCAAATATTTGAATAGGGGTCTCCAAACAGTTTGGCCAGAGGGCCACATCAAAGACCTGGCATGGTGTCAAGGGCTGAGAAAATTGCGCTCTATGAAACATTTATGGTCTGGTAACTACAGCATGCTACTTGTGATGTCTCATCTTTGTATTCACCTACAAGCACTCCTGTATTCACCTACAAGCACTCTTGAACCCAAACTTAGAAATATGCACAATCACAAAGGTTGTCTGAGATGGAGCACTTTGTTTTCTTGGTATATCACCCAACGGACCAGATAGGCAGTTGATATTGTGGAGACCATATTTACAAAACTTAACTCATCTTGCTGTTTAGGATTTATTATCTACCTACCATCCAACATTTGAGGATCTACTTCAGCTCTGTTGACTGCAGAAGACGGGAGGTAATAGAGCTTTCTTAGTGGAGAACAGCAGTAGGAAATGGTTTCTGAATGGCATAAATGCTTGTTTAGGGCATGCTAAATTAAACTAGGGCACACTGATAAAATTAAAGAGCCTGAACTAGCAGTCGCTGTTGGAAAGTTTGATATCAAACAATAAGAGCAGGAGAATGAAACTTGTAAAACATTTCAGTCTGGCACCACAACAGTACAATTTGATTTGCATTTTTGCCCCAGGTCTCTACAATGGATGCTTAAGGCAGCTACACCAGATTCTGATCTTTCTTATTACAATGTGCCATTATAGTCAACTGAAACAGCATGCATCTTTATATGCAATTTGTTTTTTAATGGTTGATTGCCTCTCAAGATTATTGATTTTTTTCCTAGTCAGAAAAAGCTAAAAATATTGCCAAGATGTTGCCTCAAACCCTATTCATTTTTATTACACACATCATAGCTGAAAACATTTTTTTCACAATTATGGTTTTAGGGCACAAAACAGATTATTTGTAAAATTAGTCAGTGAACAAAACTATTTTCAAATCTCAGCAAATGCCAACTTTTACTTTTCATGGTGGATTAATAGGTATGTATGATCTACCAACATTATGGCAGTATTTTCCATTCAAGTTTGATCTTTGATGTCCTTCTTTTGCCATGTAGATATTACTGTTTTACTGACTGAATTTTCAATTATTTTGAGTCCTAGGGCATCCATGTTCTGTATGTATGTGCCATTCTGATCTATCTACATCTATCAGTTTTTACCTGCTTTTGACACAGATAGTTGATCATGGAGTTGCATTTGCTGGTGTGTGTAACCAATAAATCTGCAACTACTGTATTTACCATATTTTTCTGGTTGACCTCCATAATCAGAGAGTTTTCACTGAAGAGGATGGGCCAACCAATCCTAACCAGTTTAGGCCAGCAGAACTTACCTGGCATATCTTTGCATAGTGGTGTGGGTAGATTGACTTATGCCCTTCCGAAGAGTGGGACAGAAGTACCTTATGGCACTTTTGAGATATCCCCACTACACACAGGACTTATGCCTAGGCTTATGCTGGCCTAAATAGAGGCCACATGTTCCTGGAAGTAAGCCCCATTGACTATAATGGGACTTACTTCTGAGTAGACATGTATAGGGTTAGACTTTCAGTATCAAGAAAAAGTTAATTCTGACATAACTCTACATGGTACCTTGACTTTCATTTCCTCTCTCAAGGAATAACAAGCTGCCTCAGTATCCACTGATTTGACTCACACTGATACCGCCATCCACCTTTGTTGGGAAAATAAACTCCCAATACACCTTGTAACATAGGAAAAAACACCAAAATCCAATTTTCTACCTTTGTGCTGTTAAATAATTCTAATTTCATTACATCAGATCTCATTATTCACCCCATGCAGTGGCTGAATGCCTTCTGGGGCGACAAGAGAGGGGCAAGAAACCTTTTAAGCTGTTTTTTTTAAAAAACATCCCAGCTGGTGACATCCCAGCTTCAGAGGGTCCTGGATGAAGCTGATTATCTGGATCCTTTTCAATCTGGCTTCAGGTTGGGGTTCAGGATAAAGACTGCCTTGGTCGCCTTGATGGATCACTGAGGAATGAACAGGGGGAGTGTATCCCTGTTGGTGCTGCTGGACCTCTCAGCAGCCTTCAACACCATTGACCATGGTGTCCTTCTACGTTGGTTGGCCAGATTGGGCATTGGAGGCATCGTTCTGCAGTGGTTCCACTCAGTGATGTGTCCAGCCTGGCGCAAGAACCCCGGAAGTGGGTGGGGCCAGGCTGGGTCAGGGGGCAGGGCTAGGGTCAGGGGGCTGGGGCGGGGAGAATTTAAAGGGGAAATTTTTTTTAAATCTAAAAATTTTGAAAACAACCCTAACCACACTTTCCTGGGAGTAAGCCCCATTGACTGTCATGGGACTTATTTCAAAGTAGTCATGCATAGGATTGGGCTCTCAGGCTGCAGTGCCAGCCACACTTTCCTGGGAGTAAGTCCCATTGACTGTCATGGGACTTACTTCAGAGTAGTCAGTATAGGATTGATCTCTCAGGCTGCAATCCTAACCAAATTTATCTGGGAGTAAGCCCCACTGCCTTTAATGTGGCTTACTTCTGAGTAGGCATGCATGATGAAGGGGCTCTCAGGCTGCAATCCTAAGCAGGAGTTGCATGGAAGGCCTTGCAGAGGGGGAAAACTACAGTTCCCATGACGCCCTAAGCACAGAGAGTCATGGGAACTATAGGGGCTTGTGGGGCGGTTTAACCCTTTAACTGCAGTGAGGACCGGTACGCATCGTTCTGGGGACCTCCTGCTGCTGCCTACTCGCCAGCGGCAGGGGGAGTGGAAGAACCCCCCCAGAACCGGAGCGAACCCCCTTGGGCCCACCCCTGGTTCCACTCCTACCTGACTGACAGATCCCAGAAAGTGGTGCTTGGGGATGCTTGTTCGTTACCCTGGCCTCTTTGGTGCCACAAGGTTCCATTCTATTCCCCATGCTATTAAACATTTACATGAAGCCGCTGGGAGAGGTCATCCGGAGGTTTGGAATGAGGTGTCATCAGTACACTGACATCCAGCTCTATCTCTCCTTTCCTCCTGAGTCCAAGGAGGCAGTTGAGGTCCTGTATTGCTGTCTGGAGGAAGTGGGGAACTGGATGTGGGCGAACAAGATGAAATTAAATCCTGATAAGACACAGGTTCTCCTAGTTTGGAAGTCCTTGACTTGGGTATTGGACCATCGGCCTGTTCTAAATGGGACTGCACTCTCTCTGAAGGTCTGCAGATTGGGGGTTCTCGTGGACCAACAGTGCTCCTGGAGTTCCAGGTGCTGGCTGTGGACAGGGGAGCCTTTGCTCAGCTTCGGCTCATCCACCAGCTGCAGCCATATCTAGGTTGGTCAGATCTGGCCACGGTGATCCACACCCCAGTGACATCTAGACTGGATTTTTGCAACACACTCTATGTGGGGCTGCCTCTGAATATGGTCAGGAAACTCCAACTTGTCCAGAATGCATCGGCTCGAGTGGTTGCTGGAGCTCGTTGGTTTGACTCTGTCAGGGCAGTGCTCCAGTGGCTGCACTGGCTGCCCATTTGCTTCTGGGCTGAATTCAAACCGCTTCCAGGCTGCTGGTTCTGACCTATAAAGCCTTCTATGGCTCGAGTCCAGTGTACCTGAGGGACCTCCTGCGTCCATACAATCCAACCCTTCTCCTAAGGTCATCTCAGGGGCCCTGCTGACTGTGCTGCCTCCTAGAGAGGTAAGGGGAGTGGCAGCTAGGAGCAGGGCCTTTTTGGTGGATGCCCCCATTTATGGAATTCCCTTCCCCTGGAGTTGAGAACTGCTCCCACTCTTCAAAGTTTTTGGTGGGACCCAGGGTGACCAGATTCTGGAACCCAAAAAGGAGGACAGTTTCCCCCAAAATTTTGTATTTTCCACTGAAAATCCAGTCTCTTAAACATTTTGGGGGGACCCTGTCCTACTTTTGGTTCCAGCATCTGGTCACTCTGGTTACTCAAGAGTAAGCTCCATTGACTTAACGAGCTTACTTCTGAATAGACACGATAGGAGAGGACTTACCTAGGCTGGGGTGCTGCTAGGTGGAAGGTGCTTGGGGGCACTTTACTGGTTGCCCCAGTGTGGCATGGCTTGGTTTCATAAAGTAAAAAAATGGCAAAAGAAGTGTCTCCACTTCTCAGTCTCACTGGAGGCCAGGTCCCAGTGCGAGCAACCATAGTGTGGTCCCCAGAGCAGATGCTCTGCTCACGCCAGCTCCCACAGTAGGAAGCATTGCTTACGTAATAGTAGCAATGCACACATGTGTGCTCTGCAGCCTCTATGCGCATGCACAATGTAATGCTGCCCATAATGGGTGCCTGGATGGCCAAAACTAAGCTGTGCCAGGGCAGCCAGTAAAGTGCCCCCAACTCCCCTCCCATCCCTCCTTTCCCAGACATTTGCTTATTGGACTGGATGGTCCGATCCAATTAGCAAAAGCCAGACATGTTTGGCCATTTCCGGTTGTCTGGGAACCCTGAGCAGGGCCTGAAAACCCTCCTATTTATTAAGGTTTTTAATTGATATCTGGCTGGTTGTTTTTAATCTTGTCTCTTATTTTTAATTGGTTTTTAGGTGGTTTAACCACTGCAGTGTTTTAAAAATGTTTTTATGGTGGTTGTATAGATTTTTAATGATTTTTATGTTATTTGTTTTATCCATTTTAAAACTGTATTGAGATTGTAATTTTTAAATGTTGTAAGCCGCCTTGATTTCCTTTGGGAAGGAAGTATAAATGAATAAAATAAATAAATCTCAAATTATTGTTTTATATTTATAAAATATTAAGCTATGTTTTATTTTTCCTATTCTTTTGCCATTTTTTACTTTATGAAACGTTTAAAAATTTGGATGTGAAACTCATTTTTGGTAAAAAAAAATGAGGCTTTCATCAAATCTTTTTCCTCCCCTTCCATTCATTTCAGTTTGTAGCACCACATCCATCTTCTTCCTTTCTTTTTCATAGATCATTATTGGTGGGGAAGAGGAAGAAAGTATTTTTAAAGGTTTACGGATGGTGCCAGCTGGCAATAGAACATGGCATCCATCAAAAATAGTCTTACATTAGCAGATCTTTTTTATTGGACAATTAGCAAAAAGACATATGGCTTTATTAATATTCTTTTCGGCTTCAGGCTTCAAGGCTAAAAGCATGAGCTCACATGAGCCATAGTTGTTCTCATATAATCTGTATCTCATTTCCAGATATACAATCTTTCATCATCAGGTCAGAAACTGACAAGCTGCAAAAGCCGAGACTTTCTTGGTAAATTGTCTCAGCCAATATCACAGGTTGAAATTTAAATGCGTGTCTTGAATTTTTTTGAAGCTGTATTGAGTGGCAAGGACTGCCATACCAGAAGAATGTCACAACTTGTGATATTATACCAGGAGAATACGCAAATTGAGGGCACTGTGTCTCTGTAACAGTATTGGGTGGAGGGGATAGTGGTGTTAGGTGTACTGATAATATGCTTATGGACTTTGGGTGCTGTTTGGTGCGGTGAGCAGATGCTCCTGATTTGAATTGCATAGGTACTTGGAGAGTCCTTGATTGCACTGACAGGGATCATATTGCAACTTCATCTTGTCACACACCCTTTCTTCCATATTTTCCTTGTATATAATAATGACAACACATAATAACACATTGCAGCTGCCTTGACACAGTAGCCCTTTCCTAACGTTTTCTAATTGTGGAACATCCCAGTGTTTTGCATGCAGTTGCAGCAGCATTATTCTGTAAAAATAGAAATTTTTATATTTCTATAAGTGCTCATTTTTTCTCTCCTTCACTTTCTGAGAGGCCCAATTCTTCCATCACCTCAAATCTACTGATGCAAACCCTTTACAATTCTTTTGCAAAGCCCTGAGTACGTTTTAATGTTCTTTCTTTAAACCTGCTCTACCTTTGAGATATCCGTAGGAGCAAGATGGAATGATTATTGAAAGTGAAATTCCATAAATATTCCTTGTGAGGCAGACTAAACTGGAACAAAGTAAAGCAAAATTAGGTACAGTGGTACCTCACTTAACAAACGTTTCACATAACAAGCAAAAATTTCCAAGAAATCTTGCTTCACATAACAAATTCTGCTTCACTTAACAAGCAAGCGCGCTATGGGCACGCATGCTATGTAGCCCTGACACTCCACACAGAGGCCTCTTTGAAAGGGCTGCCGGCCAGTGCTGCTGCCTCTAACTGCCCCCAATTTGGGGGCATTTGCTGGGGGTGCCGGAGGCAGCTGCCCCTAACTGCCCCAACCGACTACCTTGAACCTCCAGCAGCAGCCCAGGTAAGCCTCCCAGGCAAATGTTTTTGATTGCAGCCTCCTAACCATGTCTACCCAGAAGTAAGCCCCATTGTGTTAAATGGGGCTTAATCCCAGGAAAGTGTCTTTAGGATTGCAGCCTAAGGAGACTTCATAGGATCATGCACAGTGAACGCATGTTTTGAATTCAATTCCAGTGTTTTTTAATCCAGTTAATCATTTTTAGATCCAGTTAATATTTTTATATGAATATTTTGGGGGTTGTGGAATCAATCATCTGAGTTTCCATTATTTCCTATGGGAAAATCTGCTTCACTTAAAGAGAGTTTCACTAAAAGAGCATGCCTTCGGAACGACTTAAGCTCTTTATGTGAGGCACCGCTGTATATGAATTGAAAATTGCAGGGAACCTCTCCCTTCACATCTTAGGATTCTCCAACTTTTATATATTCCTTGTTTTTTGCCAGTTTTATGTATCATTGTCCACTAGAGTGCAGACTGAGATCACCAATCCCATTTCATTTCTGTCCTAACTATTCTTGAACCCAGGTGTCTCTGAAAATGGTTAGTGCATTAAAACACCTCACTTTCCAACTCCCATTGTTACCTTATAAATTGCTATCAAAGTTGATGGATATAGCTTGTGAAGCTTAGTGACCTACGGTGGTGATAATAAAGTATTCTGGAACCTAGATAACATTTTACTCTGTCACTATGGTTTTCTTGCTCTAGTGACATCAACTAATTTGTACTGCTTTACAGGGAATTTCTATATCCAGCTTTTTAGCTAGGATCTCGGTTCCCTTACATTGCTCTTACTCCTTTCTGTCAGACTAAATTTCTTTCAAAGAGAAATATTGCTTGATATTGATTCCAGGGCACCAAATAATTTCAAGCTCTCACACTGTTGTTCAGCTGAAACAGCATTTAAGAATGTGAAGATGGTTTCCAAAGGCATCTAGCTTTAGTTCTAAAAGATCAGCACTTAAACACCACCAAGACTCTTAAATTCCTCCCACCAAAAGAATAATCCTTTGCTATTGCAGCAGTGCCATGTTTCACAGAGCTATGCCAGAAGAACAGGGACATTTTCAAAACAGCATTTACAGGTTATTTTTGTTTTTATTGGACACTGGTATAGAAGAAGCAATGAGAATTAAATGTTTGTAAAATATGGGCCAAAAATATAAGATGATATACCCTTAGAATAGGAAAAGTATATAGAAAAAAATCCCTAAAAATTGAATTACAGATTTGAGAGAAAAGTATTTTAAAACAATTATTCCTTATGATAATTCCTTTCTGAAGATTTAAAGAAACTCAAGCATTTTGGCGGATGTTATGTAATAGCATTTTTGGCTATGCCTGATTATTTGTAAATCATGGAAAATAATAATGGACAGATATGGAAAGTCCAGCTAGTCCAGATGTGGATGGCATAACAGGGCAGAATTGGAGCCAATTGATGTGAAAAGATCTGTATCACAAACAGTCATGTCCAGGGAAGGAACAGAAACAATCCTAGTGGAGTTAGGGCTATACTCTGTGATTCAGAAAACATTACACTTATGCTTCAACTTATAAATCAGGTTCAACTGCAAGAGAGAGACAAGAAGATGGCAGGTTTATTGAAAATGATTTTTACTGGTTGGCTTTGAGAATGAACAATACAAGAATAATGTTGGTCCATAGCTATATTCTCCCTATTGTAATAGCTGAGGAACATATGACTTCTGTTCATTCCTTTGCTGTGCTGTGATGTAAGAACTGCATTATTAATCCTTACTATAAAAGGGACAACAAATAAATAAATAATGATTACAGCGCAGGAAAAAAATAAACATTTAAAACTTTGATGCTTTCTGGCCTATTTTTTACTGTATGTGTACAAAATGTTTAGCTTCTGTGGAGAAAAATATGCTCCTCCAGAGAAGATGCTTCTCAAGTATGAATTCAGCAGGACGACAACACAGTTTTATTGTGGCAATAGGGAACATCGTGGTTTGACTCCCAGTAAATAAGTAATGCAACATTTCAGCTGGTCTCTCTTCAATCTCTTCAAAAAATAAGTTAATATTTTATATTACTGTTTTGATTGCTTTTTCTCATCTAGTTGAAAAATTCTAACTGAAGCAAGAGTAATATCTACTGATATTAGCTAGAAATTCAACAGGTGATGGCTGCTGCTACAACTAACTCTTGAGGTTTTGAAAAATAGGAACCAAGAAGTTACAGAACATTGTTCCAGTCTCCATATCCTATAGATTTGCTATACCCATTTCCTTAGTGGACTCTGATAACCAGTTGGATGTAGAAATGGAGAGACTGAGGACATCACTGAGATACACTTTGGAAGAGATACACTCATGGAAGAGAATGGATTATTTAAATTATTATTATTATAATAGGGATTATTTAAAAACACTTTGGATTACCTATTTAAAAACACTTTGGAAGAGAATGGATTATTTAAAACCTTGAATTGAGAGTGTTTTGGATTGAGAGCATTTTGCAAGACAAGCAAACATTTCAATATGAGTGATGTCTTGCAATATAAGCAAAAAAAGGTCCCAGATAGGATATGGCCAGTTTTGGCACTTTGCCCGCACTTGCTGAGCCTCTTCTGCAAGACCAGCCTATGCATGTCTACTCTGAAGCCACCCTATTATAGTCAATGGGGCTCACTCCAGACTTAAGGCAGTGATAATAGCCCAGCTGGGCTGCCCCAAGTAGGCTGTATCGAGCAGAAAGCTGTGCGAAATCCACAGGCTGCTGAGGCCTGGGTGGCACCTGGGAAGGCCTTGCTCCTGAGGAGACCTTCCTCAGATCACACTGAAAAGGAACAGCTGTAGTGTCTGCCTTATAAGGAGTACCAGGAGACCCTGACAACCGGTAACTGCTGCAGCAGTACCTGTAGTGGACGGTGGATGCATGGGGATTGTTGGAGTGGCTGGCTTTATCCAGAGCTTAGATGGAGGTTATCCAGAGGTTATCCAGGGGAATGTGCCCTCATCATGCCTTTCCTGAACTGCCAAGGTTGGCACATCTAGGCTGGCCCAGGTCCATCTGTCTTGGATCAGCCTGTGGTGATCTATGCCAATCCAAGCATTTCTGGTGTATGGGCTGGCTGATCTTGGAATTGGGCTATCCAGGGATAGTTTGGCTAGGCCATGTGCACTTCAGGACTGCAGCCTAAGTGCAGGTAAACTTGTTTTTTTCCTTTATATTTTGTATTTTCTTTATTACCATATTTTGTATTATATTACAGTACTGTAATCATTTTATGTGAATATTTTTGGGTTGTGGAACAAATCATCTGAGTTTCCATTTTTTTTATGGGAAAATTCACTTTGATATACCAACATTTTGAATTATAAGCATACTTCCAGAACAAATTATGCTCATAAGCCAAGGTACCACTGTACCATCCTAATTTCCTTGCTGGCAGTTGGGCTAATGCAGTGATGCATTAGCCCAACAGTAAATGCAGTAAAAAGAATTTAATTTTAATGCAGTAAAAAGAAATTAACAACCGGTTCTACACCCACCTGGCAGCCACTTTTAAATGGCTATTTTTAAACTTTATATGTCCTATCTCTCGTTAACAACCGGTTCTATACAGTAGGTGTGAACCTGTTGGAGCCCACCACTGGGCTTATGCATGATTTAAGCCATGGGTGTCAGAAAGAATTCAGACTACGTCCATAATTTGTCATAAACGAATGGCCCAAACCTGTCTGCCATTTATGCTCACTGAACTTATGTTTCACTGATGTAAACACCTTTACAGTCATCACAAACTCAACTAGGTTAGTGCTGGGTGGACAAATGGGCACAAGAGACAAATGGCCAGGTCTACATGGGGACAAAAATACGTACTTGACAAAAGTAGACTGAATGGAAAGTTCACTGCTTCCTTTTACCATTTCATCTAGTTTTAATGTTTATGGCATCCTTTTAAAGCAAGAAGCACTTCACTAGTCTATCTATATATATAAAAGAGAAAAGTCACTGACTGACTGACTGACTGACTGACTCATCACCACCCTGCCAAAACCGCTGGGCCTAGAAGCGTGAAAATTGGGGTGGGTGTTCCTTCCGTGATGGAGGTGTGCACTAAGAACTGGTTTTCGTAAATTCCAACCGGAAGGGGGTGAAAAGGGGCGCAACGCGTTTTCCTCCCTATACTTTGCATTGATAATTGCTGACTCATCAACATTCCGCCCCAACTGCTGGGCCTGAAGCATGGAATTCTGGGAGGGATCCTTCTGTCACCTGAACACCCACCAAGAACCATCTGGAGAAATTTAACCCTTCAGGGGCTGAAAAGGGGGCAACGTGTTTCTGTCCTATACTTAACATGGGAGACTGACCAACATCAGCCAATTTGGTGCTCAGACCCTGGTGCACTGGGGAATGTTGTTAGGAGGAAGAGGTTGCACTGGAGAGGATGCTGCGCATGGGGGAAGTTGCGCATGGGGGGATGATGCGCATGTAGGAAACTTGCACATGGGGAAGTTGCGCATGTAGGAAAGTTGTGCATGGGGGGATGATGCGCATGGGGAGATGATGCACATGGGGGAAGTTGCACATGGGGGAAGTTGCGCATGGGGGATGATGCACATGGGGGAATGATGCACATGGGGGAATGATGCACATGGGGGAAGTTGCGCATGGGGGATGATGCGCATGGGGGATGATGCGCATGGGGGAAGTTGCACATGGAAGGAAGTTGCGCATGGGGGGATGATGCGCATGGGGGGATGATGCGCACGGGGGAAGTTGCGCATGTAGGAAAGTTGCGCATGGGGAAGTTGCGCATGGGGGAAGTTGCGCATGGGGGACGATGCGCATGTAGGAAAGTTGAGCATGGGGGAAGTTGCACAAGGAGGGATGATGCGCATGGGGGAAAGTTGCGCATGGGGGAAAGTTGCGCATGGGGGAAAGTTGCACATGGGGGACGATGCGCATGGGGGGAAGTTGCGCATGGGGGGATGATGCGCATGGAGGGAAGTTGCGCACATGGAGGGAAGTTGCGCATGGAGGGAAGTTGCACATGGGGGGAAGTTGCACACGGGGGGAAGTTGTGCGTGGGGGAATGATGCCCATGGGGAAAGTTGCGCATGGGGATGATGCGCATGCGGGAAGTTGCACACATGGGAATGTTGTACATGGGGGTAGGTCGCACATGGGTTGTTGATGTGCCATGGGGGATGTTGTATGGGGAAGTTACTCCCACAACGCGGGTACACTTTTTGCTAGTATAATAGAGAAAAGTCACTCACTGACTGACTCACTGACTCATCACCACCATGCCAAAACCACTGGGCCTAGAAGCGTGAAATTTGGGGTGGGTGTTCCTTCCGTGAGGGAGGGGTGCACTAAGAACCGGTTTTCGGAAATTCCAACCAGAAGGGGGTGAAAAGGGGCGCAACGCGTTTTCCTCCCTATACTTTGCATTGGAGAATTGATGACTCATCAACATTCCGCCCCAACTGCTGGGCCTAGAAGCAGGGAATTCTGAGAGGGAGTTCCTTCTGTCAACTGAACTCCCACCAAGAACCCATGTGGAGAAATTTAACCCTTCAGGGGCTAAAAAGGGATCAATATGTTTTTGTCCTATACTTAACATGGGAGACTGAATAACATCCAGCCAATTTGGTGCTCGGTGCCTGGCGCACTGGGGGGATATTGTTTGGAGGGAGGGGTTGCACTGTGGAGGATGCTGCGCATGGAGGGTTTGTGCGCATGGGGGAAGTTGCGCATGGGTGGGTTCATGCGCATGGGGGAAGTTGCACATGGGGGGTTCATGCGCATGGGGGGTTGATGCTCATGGGGAAGTTGTGCTTGGGGGGTTTGTGCGCATAGGGGGAAGTTGCTCATGGTGGGTTGATGTGCATGGGGAAGTTGCGCATGAGGGGTTAATGTGCATGGGGGAAGTTGCGCATGGGGAAGTTGCACCATGGGGGAATGGCATATGGGGAAATGTTACTCCCGCAACACGGGTATGCTTTTTGCTAGTAAGCTTATAAGTACAGCAATGCTAATGGGTGCATCTGCCCCCCACTGACCCTGAACCAGGGCTATCTGAATCAATACCAGATCTGTTGATATGGACTTTCTTTTCAATTGCATATGTACACTGCAGTAGTTCTTCCAGTTTCACATTCTCCAGTCTTCTTTGGAGAAACTCATCTGAACCTATATAAAAATGTTGTTAAACCTTGTTGAACTAAAATTATACTGTCCATTGTGTTTCTCTGATCTACTATACAAGTTATTTACCAAAAGGAAGCTAGGTTAGTTCAGTTCAGTGCTTTTTACTTAACAAATTCATGCTAGCCATTAGTCATTCTGACACATGAGCTTTTTTTAATTCCTCCGTTACTTGTTCTTGTCAATATTGCCACTTGTCTCCTCACCACTTATTTTTGTTAAGAGATGAGCAAGAAGTGCATGTATACATCAGTTAACCTTCTTTATGTGACAATGTATTTCTTTGTGCTGAGAAGCATATTCAGGGAATTTATTATCCACATGGTTAATGCATTATATGGTAGATGTTGCATGGGATGCAATGTCTCATTTTTCAAATTAAACATTATCTATATATATAAAAGAGAAAAGTCACTGACTCACTGACTGACTCACAGACTGACTCACAGACTGACTCATCACTGCCCTGCCAAAACCGCTGGGCCAAAGCGGAAAATTTGGGGTGGGTGTTCCTTCCGTGACGGAGGGGTGCTCTAAGAACCGGTTTTCGGAAATTCCAACCAGAAGGGAGTGAAAAGGGGCACAACGCGTTTTTGTCCTATACTTAACATGGGAGACTGACCAACATCCAGCCAATTTGGTGCTCGGTGCCTGGCGCACTGGGGGAAGGAGGAAGGAAGAGGTTCGGAGGAAGAGGTTGCAATGTGGAGGATGCTGCGCATGGGGGGAAGTTGCGCATGGGGGAAGTTGCGCACGAGGGGAAGTTGCACATGGGGGACTGATGCAGATGGGTGATGTTGCATATGAGGTGTTCAGGCACATGGGGATGATGCACATGGGGGACTGATGCACATGGGGGATGATGCACATGTGGTTTGATGCACATGGGGAAAGTTGCGCATGGGGGGGATGATGCGCACGGGGGATGATGCATATGAGGAGTTCAGGCACATGGGGGATGCACATGGGGGAGTTGCGCATGGGGGGATGTCATATGGGGAAATGTTACTCCCGCAATGCGGGTACGCTTTTTGCTAGTATCCTATATATCAGTCCTTTTTCAGTGCAGAATAATTTATGTTTACCAATACACCCAATTCATGTAAACCCATACACAGTCAGTTTGGTCAGATATATCAGTAATTTCCAAATACAGTGGCGCCTCACGTAAAGAACGCCTCACATAAAGTATGCTTCATGTACAAACAAAAATTTCTCTAGGATTCTGCTTCACATAAAGAAAGTGCTTCATGTAAAGAAAACATTTGTTGGCAGTTGGGGCAGATGCGCTGGCCGACAGCCTGTTTAAAAAGCGTCAGGGCTGCCTTGCGCACCTGCCCATAGTGAAAGCAACACTTCTGCGCTGTTCCTCCTGTGGGTGGGTGTCCGCTGGGCAGATGGAGAGAAGAGCAGTGGAGAAGAGAGAAGCAGCTCAGGGCTAGCCAGAAGGGAGCAGGGGAGAGAGAGGCTCAGGATGGAGAGAAGGAGAAAGTGGGGAGACACTTTGAAGGTGTCTTGGATTGCAGCCTCCTAACCATGTCTACCCAGAAGTAAGCCCCATTGTGTTAAATGGGCCTTACTCCCAGGAAAGTGTCTTTAGGACTGCAGCCTAAGTAGACTTCATAGGATCATGCACATTGAATGCATGTTTTGAATTCAATCTCAGTGTTCTGTCATCATTTTTACATCCAGTTAATATTTTTATATGAATATTTTTGGGGTTGTGGAACCAATCGTCTGAATTTCCATTATTTCATATGGGAAAATCCGCTTCACGTAAAGAATGTTTCACGTAAAGAACATGCCTCTGGAACGAATTAAATTTGTTACGTGAGGCGCCACTGTAGTTACTTTTTGTGACGAAAATTGTTGGGAGAAGAAAGTAATCTATATACAGTATATATAACTGAAAAGTCACTGACCAACTCACTGACATTTCAACGCCCAGCTAAAACCGTTTGACCTAGAAGAGTGAAATTTGTGGTGAATGTTCCTTCCATGATGGAGGCACCCACTGAGAATTGGTTTTTGGAAATTCCAACCAGAAGGGGATGAAAAAGGGTGCAACGTGTTTTCCTCCCTATACTTTACATTGAAGTATCCCAGAATGGTGGATGTCTTGCACCAACTCCTGGACCTAGAAGCATGAAATGTGAGCAGCTACTAAGAACTGATTTTTAGAAACTGAAGCCCTAAGGGGGTGAAAAAGGGTGCAACATGTTTATATCCTTTCTGAGAAGTGTTAGCCAGAATTGGATGCAATACTCCAGGTTTGGTTAAACCATTGATTTGTACAATGGATATTAGATATTTTATTGTCAATGCCTTTTCTAATGATCCCAAGTATGGAATTGGCTTGCTTCACCACCACCGCACATTAAGTTGATGCTTTCTTTGAACAGTCTACCAGCACCACAAGATCTGTGTTATGATTTGTAACATACTACTCAGAACCCATTAGCCTCTATGATAAGTTCTGGTTTTTGCCCCAATGTGGTTAAAGTTTAACCTTACTTACATTGCAACATTTGCAACATTGCACTTACACTGCAAAAATCTGCAATTTTGCTGCCCGTTCTCCCAAATTTCCTCAGTACAGTTTTTATTTCTCTTCAAAAAGAAGGGAAAAAAAGATTTAACAAAGGAGAAGAATGAAATAATGATACAAGTGAAATATCAGATTAAAATAGGGATACCATATGTCCTGAAAAACAGGGACAGCCCCGATTTTTGGGGATTGTGTTCACATACTGGCAAGTGTGAAAGAAGGTCCTGTCCCAATTTTGTGGAAGAGAATTATGACAACCTAGATTAAAAACAAGCAAATAAAAGAAAGGTCAAGAAACTTACCTGAGACTTATTGTACATTAATTTGTTTTTCATAGCACATATCTATTTTTAAGGTGACTTTGAGGGAGCCAAGTCCTGGTGACATTGTCACATAACTGGTAAGAAATAACCACTGTCTTCTTCTCACTTAGTAAAGGCTAAGGGCAAAATCTTCCATACAGGGTGAAATATGTTTAATGAAAAAGAAGAACAGTACAATTAGTGGTATCTAGAGAGTTGCTTGCCCTTTTAGATTTGGAAACACCACCAGAGGAGTTGAGATGATTCCAGCAATAAGAAGTGGGATTCACTTTACCTCTGTGGCAGGCGGAACTATTGTTTCCCTAAGTTCAAACTTAGGGCAGTTAAGAAGTTTACAACGATCAAAGCCAAAACTTGATTTTCCACTTTTCAAAATACAGGGGTACCTTGGTTTATATTTATAAGCATAATTCATTCTGGAAGCATGCTTGTAGTTCAAAACATTTGTATATCAAAGTGAATTTTCCCATAAGAAATAATGGAAACTCAGACAATTCATTCCATCACCTAAAAATATTCATATAAAAATTATTACAATACAGTAATATAACACAAAATAATACACAAAATACAAACTACAAAGAAAAATAAAACAAATTGCACCCGATGCCTGGCATGACACCACATACAAACATGACACCGCAGTAAGCGACAGAACAGTATGCGACACCACAAATGTGACAACACAGTACGCAACACACAGTATGCAATACCAGAAATGTGACACCACAGTATGCAACACCACAAACCTGACACCACAGTACACAACACACAGGATGCAACAACAAAGGACACAATAGCACAGTATACGGCACCACAAATGTGACACCTCAGTACATCACACAGTATGTGATACCGCTAACATAACACCACAGTATGTGACACCATAGTATGGAAAACGACAAGTAACACTTAAGTATACAACACCACAGTACACGACACTATAAATGTAACATCAAAGTACACAACACCATAGTACATGGTACCACAAATGTAACACCTAAATACGCAACAGCACAAATGCGACACTTAAGTATGTGACACCACAGTATGCAACACGTACATACGTGACACCACAGTACACAACGCCACAAATGTGACACCACAGCATGTGACACCACAATATGCGACACCACGAAGACTGGTGAGAGGCTGGGTTTGGCAGGCAGAGCTCCAGAGTGTGCCAGAGAAGTGCAGCCCACCTGAGCCTGTGACTGGGCTCAGCCTGACCTGTCCAGAGACACCTGGTGCTGGCTCAGGTGGTTCTATGCCTGAGGGAGGCACGCAGAGCATCATGGGAGATGTAGTCCTTCTGAGTATGGGCTCCCCAGAGGGGGGCAGGGCCTGGGCAAGGCGGAGAGTGGCTCCCGCGGCCTCCCTTCAGCGACCGCTCCGCCTCTGCCTGCAGCTTTGGCGCCAAATGCGAAGATGACGCGGGGCGGAGTCTGCCTCCTGCTCTCCCCGCAGCAGGATGAGCGCCGCTGGGGCCCCCTCGCAGGCAGACCCCCTCAACGGGTAAGGCACGGAGACGGATTCTGGCTCTGCCCCACTTACCCGGGAGTAAGACCCATTGACTATAATGGGACTTACTTCTGAGTAGACAGGCATGGGACGGGCTCTGCTTACCCTTACCTGGGAGTAAGATCTACTGGCCATAATGGGAGTTACTTCTGAGTAGACAGGCATGGGACGGGCTCTTACCTGGGAGTAAGAGCCGCTAGCCATAATGGGACTTACTTCTGAGTAGACAGGCATGGGACGGGCTCTGCTTACCCTTACCTGGGAGTAAGACCCGCTGGCCATAATGGGACTTACTTCTGAGTAGACAGGCACGGGATGGGCTCTGCTTACCCTTACCTGGGAGTAAGATCTACTGGCCATAATGGGAGTTACTTCTGAGTAGACAGGCATGGGACGGGCTCTGCTTACCCTTACCTGGGAGTAAGATCTACTGGCCATAATGGGAGTTACTTCTGAGTAGACAGGCATGGGACGGGCTCTGCTTACCCTTACCTGGGAGTAAGAGCCGCTGGCCATAATGGGACTTACTTCTGAGTAGATACGTAAAGGATTGGGTTCTTAAGATGCAGTCCTATCCATTCTAACCTAATAGTGAGTCTCATAGTCCATACCCATGTGGCTAGGAGCAGAGCCTCAGAGAAAGTGGACAGCATTTTAAGTCTCAGAGCTCCATCCTATGCCTGTCTGCTCTGAAGTAAGTCTCATTATAGTCAATAGGTCTTACTCCCAGGAAAATGAAAAGGACTGCAGCATCAATCCACATTTTTTTTCCTTCCTGGGATGTTTGGAAACTGGTGGGAATGGTGGAATTCAAACTTTATGTTCCTCCTTCACTTTTATTTATCCTTTCCTGTAGAAATGTATTTAATCCTCTTCTTACTTCTGAGTATAAAACCCCTCAGCTTTTATATTGTTGTATATTTCTTAAACTTCAGATGCCTCTTGAGTTTCCACATGTTCTGAAAGGGGCATCACTTTTCCTTATAATGGAACAGCAGCTGAAAATGGTGAAGGGGAAGGATGTGTCATGGTGGTTGGTATAAAACAAGGGGATAGATTTCTCTCATATATGTTGTTCATCTGCACATACTCTAGATGGGAAAGTGATCTGCAAATGTTAAGACCTGCTTCCCACTCTTGTACTTGCAGTACGAATAAATATGGATGGAATTTATGCAGCCTCTGTGAGCGTGGATAGGTATTTTCAGTCTCAATTCTCACACATAACTAATCTGATTGGTTAACCCTACACCCACAAGTGGTGATAACTATATCAGTGAACCTACACACACAAAGCAGTGATAACTAGTCTGGATCAGTTAACCTGCAGTGAAAAGAGAAGCAAGTAATTTGGAAATCCTCCACTATATTCCTCCTTTTTCTCAGAGAAAAGTAGATACCTTGTTCTGTGTAGTATATTCTGAGAATGTGTCCAAAGTTGATTGTGGAGTATATAGGATCAGTTCTATAGAGCAGTGATTTTCAACCCGTGTGCCATGGCACACTGGTGTGCCGCAGATAGTCCTCTGGTGTGTGCCGTGGGAATTGGGGATTGATATTCATTAATAGGAAAACTGGGGCATTGGAACAGTCTGGTGTGCCTTGTCAATGGTAAAAACAACTGATGGTGTGCCTTGTTAAGTGTGCCTTGGGATGAAAAAGGTTGAAAATCACTGCTATAGAGGGTGAATAGATCACAGTTTCATATCTAATATATCATCTCCAAGAGAGGGAATGTGATTACCTACAATCAGAATAGGACTGGAAACACCTGCTTTTCATATCTTCAGTCATGAAGCACACCAGGTGTCCTTACATGAGCTGTTCTTTTCAGCCTAATCTACCTGCAGGGTTGTTGTGAGGATAAAAAATGGACTTAGGAGAATCATCAGCATTGCCCTGAGCTCCTTACCTCATATTTGTTTATTTACTTACAAGATTTCTACCCTGCCTTCTCTCCCTACCAGGCACTTAGAGGAAGGATGGAATATTGATTCTAACTCTAATAAAAAGAGTGACAACTACAGGATTGTGATGAAACTCTGGCCATAGTTTGGGAAAGAGTGTTTATATCTGTTAGAAGAAATTACAAGTCTTGGAAGATACAGGCTGCAATCCTAAACCCCACTTAGGCTGGCATAAGTCATCACACAAATCTTGTGCTGGCCTAAGGTTGTTACAAAATGTTCTGTAATGTACTTCTGCACCACTTCTGAAAGGATTAGGCCAGCGCACAGACATGTGCCTGCATCCCCACACCACCAAAGGAACAGGCAGCAGGTGAGTTGTGCCAGCCTAAATTGTTTAGGATTGCTCTCACAATATTTTTATATATTACTGGTTTTGCATGGCTTTTTATGCTTTTAATAATGTAGTGTAATGCAGAATGAAAAACTGAGCTACATAAAAGGCAACAAGTGAGTTAGATGCCTTGACAGCAACAAGTGGCAAATCAAAATATAATTTTAGAACCAAAAATAGCTTTTTAATCTAACTCTGCTATGATGTTCTTACTTACAGAGATGCAAGCAAAAAAAGGTATATAAAAATATACAAGGTGTTTGTGTGGTTGCAACACTGTACATTACATTAAAAATATTACTGTGTTCAAGAGGGACTGATTATTGTTAAAAACCTCCTGGAAATCCATACAACTAAACAATATTATTTTCTTTAAAGACTTTGATTACAGTCAATATTCTAAGTAGGGGGCAGTATGCAATTTTTTTTTGTTTACAGAAGAAAACCTAATAGATAAAATAGTCTTTAGTGTTTCATCTTTATTGTGAAATAAATATATATTTAAATAAAAGGTAGACGTTGATCCCCTTACATCTTGAATAGCAAGATAGCCTTGAATGGTTAGGAAGGAAGGTTAGTGTCAAAATAGATCTGACCAAAATTGTTCTTTGATTGGGGAACTTTGCCAAAACCTTAACAGTTTAAAAAGGTGTCCCTAAGGTTATACTGCTAGTTGTGACTGTAGGGTGTGGTGCTCCTCCCCGTTTCTAAGCCTATAGAGCAGTGTTTCTCAAAGTGGGGGTCAGGACCCCTTTTGGGGTCGCCTAGAGCTTTCCTGGGGGTCGCCTGAAGACCCCTGGTGCAGGGGGCCAGGTCAGGCTTGCCAAACCTCTGGCTGTACCTGTGCGCGCACTGGGGCTGACAGACAGCCTCAGGGCCCAATCCTATGCATGCCTACTCTGAAATAAATCCCATTATAGTCAGGGGGGCCTTTACTCCCATGTAAATGTGGATAGGATTGTAGCCTTGGGGCCCAATCCTATGCATGCCTACTTTGAAATAAATCCCATTGTGTTCAGTGTGTGCAAAGAACACACATTTCATTTGTAACAATGAAAATACATCCTGCGTATCGGATATTTACATTACGGTTCGTAACAGTAGCAAAATTACAGTTATAAAGTAGCAACGAAAATAATTTTATGGTTGGGGGTCCCCACAACATGAGGAACTTATAAAGGGGTCACGGCATTAGGAAGATTGAGAACCACTGTTATAGAGCCAGCGTTGTCCAAATACTCCTGGGGTCATGGGGCTGGCATGATTGCCAAAGGCGCACAGAATAGGCACATTAATATTCAGCATAGTTAAAATATATGGTAACATAACAGATGAAAGTTTCTGTCATATTCATGGAATCTGTATGAACAAATTGATATTTGATAAAAGCTGTGGTTCAATTAAAACCCCCTGTTGTATATGCAGGAGACTGCAATCATAGTACTATAAGCTAAATGTAGAATGGTTGCAGGTTTCCAGTTTCACCCCAGCAATAATTTGGGCAGTAAACTAAGAGCATAATCCTAACCATGTCTACTCAGAAGTAAACCCCATTGTGTTCAATGGGTCTTACTCCCCAGAAAGTGTCTAGGATTGCAGCCTTACGGCACAATCCAGAGTAAGGGCAGTGAGGAGAGCCCTAGCTGGGCTGCCCCAACTATTCTGTATCCAGAGCAGAAAGTTATGCTGTATCCAGAGAGTCAGGAAGCCTGGGCTGCCCCAACTCCTCCAGAGTGTGCTAAGTAGGCATGTTAAGGGACAGCTGGGGACCCCCTCAGATCACACTGAACAAGGAACAGATGTGGTGCCTGCCTTATAAGAAAGCCCAGAAGTTCTTACAACCAGTTACAGCTGCAGTTCCTCTAGTGGAGGGTGGATGTTTGGAATGGCCTGCTGTATCCCCAGGTTAGTGGGCTGCTGTGGTTGTTCCATATGCTGAGGTTGAGAGGCAGGTGTTGCAGCTAGGCTGGCCAAGAATTCAAATTTTTGGTCAACACTGCCATTCTTACTCGGGCCTTATTATGGACCCCTGTGGATCTACTCATTACTATACCTGCTCCTGGAAGAGTGTATATCTGTCCTGGAAACAGGCTCTGGATACACAGTAACTGCTCTGTCCTAGGCAGTGCTAAACATGCCCTCAACATGCCCCTCATGAACTGCCTTGGCTGCTCCAGTTAGGGCAGCCCAGGTCCACCTTGTCTTGGGTCAGCCAATGGCTATAATCCAGAGTAACTTCGGGACCTTTTACACTGACATAGTTACAGTGCCATCTATGGGAAACCAATGGGAAATGCATAGAGGAATCCAGAGTAAGTGCCTCTTACATCTTCCCATAGTTACTCTGGATTGTAGGGTATGTTGCCTTAGGCTGTCCATAAGCCTTTTCCAGAGGAACTAGGGTGGAGCATCTTGCAGTTGCTCCATCCTAGTGATAGATAGATATGGCAACCCAAGTGCTACTTTGGATTGGGCTGTTAATCTGGAAGAATTATTAGAAAATTCTGATTATCTTGGAGGTAGTTATGTATTGGTTTAGTCCTGTGAAATGTCTGGTAAACGAGAATTGCTGAAAATCATGTTTGGCTGGAAAAATTAAATTTCTTGAAAGAATTTTTTTTCCACTGAACTCTTCCATTTAAGTTGTAGTTTAAATTGTTCAGCTTCAAATCTACACTCACCTGAGGTTTTAAACTAACCATAAATTATGAACAAATTGCTTTGTCTTGACTGGTATCTTATCAAAATCCAATTTTGCACCATAACACCTTGCACATTTTAGTTTTTAACAGAATTATTGTCCTCCAGTTGGGTTTCCCAGGAGTAACAAAACTTGGAAGGAAAACTTGTTCTTTACCAGTGATCTTATGTTTCTTCTTTTTTCTTGAAGTCTCCATTGACATCCATTTGCATACAATATCATGAGGAAGAGTCCTACTTAAAAAGAGAAATGGAGAAAAGAAATTTGAGGTGCAATAACAGCATATGTATTTTTAAACAGAAAGCCCACTTGCTGCCTTTTCAAAGCACATGCAGTTATCCCTAGATCAAATGGTAAAACTTTTTACATGGTAAAACTTTTTCAAAATACCAGTTTGAATAGTGTACAAAGTTGTTGAGATAAAATAAAGAGCAGATACCTTGTGGTGAAGAGAAAATAAGCATTCACAGCAGATGTGCTGTAATACTTGAGGAGCAACAGCAAAGGGAAGCAGAGATAATCCTGCAGGAGAAAAATCCATGCTTTTCAACAAAGTGATTTACAGACAAAATCAAATGGCTTCCTGTCTCAAAAGGACTCTGAATCTGAAGAAATGCAGAATATAAGCAAAAAGCCGCTGGAAAAACTGCTGGGGTAAAGACGGAGAGTTACTGTCCTCCTCCTAAATATAAGAGGAGCAAAACTAGGAATTGAAGCCTCTTGGCTCAGTTGGGTGGGTTTCATAGTTATTACAGGATCTTTTGATCCAGTATGTCACAAGTATAACACTAGAGTAAATAATGGTTCTCTGAACTTACAGATTGTTCTATTGCTAATGAACAAAACCTGAATGGTTTAACTTTTTAAATCTTTTCATATAAAAAAGTAGTTAGGTCATTTTATCTGAGGATTTGAGCATTTGTGAATGATGAGAGTATGGCTTCAGAGAGTCTCCTGGACTGATCAGAGGTATCTTCTGGCCACACCTGGGAGATGATCAGGAAAGGCATGTGTAGTAGGCCTTCCTCACAGACCTTCCCTAGCCTCAGAAGGCCTCACAGCTGTGACTAGAAGCTACTTCTGGTTTGTGACCACGTCTTCCAGTCATATCCAACTACCACCTTGAGACCAGGTTTGTTTTGTACTATCATAGGAGGAGAAAAATATTGGACTACATTGCTTGTTCATGATTGTTTTAAAGGAGCTATTTCTAAATACTCATTCTATTTTCTAAAATGCAGATGGCTTATTTAAGTGTATGGAGAAATGCTAGCTTGTGAGTAATGTGTTTGTATACACTTGCTGTATGAGTTGCAGGTAGCTGTGTCAGTGCTTTCATGTAAGTCCAGTATGTCCTTTGGAAGCCTAATATTGAAGGTATACCTTCTAGTATGCCTAGAAGACTTATAGCACAGTACAACCCCTGCTTAGGGTTGCCATAATTCTCTTCCCCAAAATCGGGACAGAACCCTCTGTCCCATTTGCCAGTATGTAAACACAACGCCCCAAAATTGGTGGTGTCCCTGTTTTTTGGGGCGTTGTCCCTGTTTTACGGTGACCCGACCCCTGCTGGACTGGTGGAAATCCCTTACACCAACTTATGAGTGTCACTTATGAGTTTCAGGGGAGATAGGCTAGCACACATGTGTGAGCCAGCCTACCCATGCCAATGTGACTTATTGGGAAATGGGTAAGTTGCACTGGCCAATCTCAGTCAGTGCATGGGGGAAGGTGAGAGGGAGGTGTTTCAGGGTCAGTGGAGGACAGGAGTGAGAAGTGGAGCTGGCACAAGTGCCAGATCAAACCCTTTTCCTGGGCAGGTTGTGCCAGTCTGACCAGTTGAATTTGTGGTACTGAAATTGGTGGCACATGTCTTGAGTAGATCCATGGTAGTAAGAAAAAATGTTTCCTTGCTCTTTACTAGTGCAGCACCAGCCCCACTCATGTGCTGGATATAGTGCATACACACTAGTCTGCTTGTTCCAGCTCAAAATAGGATTGTTCTGTTAGAGCCCTAGCCTATCCAAACTTCCAGTGCCTATGTATTCCAGTGCAGCTCTGACATAAGGGAATCAATGTTCCCTTACCTTTGGTTGAGATGCTGTGGTTGAGTGAAATTATTTGAGATCGTAAAAAAGAGATAGCCAAAGGCAGGTTGTATCTGATGCAAAAATGGGTTGAATATAAGCATAATTTGAAGCTTTTATATTATTTCAAAACTTTGAAAAACCAACATGACTATAAGTGACAATGGGACAAAAAAATGTGTGCACACCTTGAGAAGTGAAACCACTTTCAACTCTCTTTAAAATATTTGTCTGTAGATAAATATTGTGGAATATTGGGCTCCTTCAATTCACACATTTGTTTGAGTAAGGGGTTTATTTGAAATGCTGTTATTTGAGTTCATTGTTCTACCTTTCCTATTGATGTTTGCTGCCATACAAAGAGAAAAAATAGGCCATTTACTGGCTGTCTGTAGACTACTCCTACAGAGTTTCAAAGATGCAGCAGTTGACTTCTGACAGCAAAATGTATGTTGGCAACATTGCTTATGGGTGGTATAACTGAAAACTATACTTAACATTGATAGAACAAGAAATTTTCAGTAAAGAATGATTCATACTGGTTTTTTTAGCTATGCCAAATGAAATTGCACCCAATGCTTTCAATTAGAACAGTTGGCCTAAGAAGTATCTTTGCTCAAGCAACTGTCAGTCGTTGCACTAGCATTACTGACATTAACCTTTTGCATATTTTTCTGAAGAAGGTACTACTGAGGTTTAGATAATTGTTTGCACTACACTGCTGAAAGTCTGCAATTTAGCTTTAAATGTGTTAATTCTTTCTCCTTTTGGCCTTTTTGGTTTGAAAATAAGTGTTGCCTGTAAGGCTATGGACTGATTTGAAACAGATATTCTCCACCATTAAACTCTTGATTGGAATCTATAACCTTCTCGGTCAGATGTCGCTCTCTTCGTTGTACTAATTAAACTCTGGTGCCACACTGGAACTTTACATCACAGTAATTGACTTATTTCCGGAGATATAAACAATGGTGTCAAAGTTCACCTAATAGATTATTTTAAAAGAATAAAACAGTTCATGCAAATTGCAACCATTACTGTCATCTCATTTGATTTCCTATAGGTGTGGTTGTGAAATGTCCTGTAAGAAACGTGATGACTATTTGGAATGGCCTGAATATTTCATGGCAGTAGCTTTCTTATCAGCACAGAGAAGCAAAGATCCAAATTCTCAGGCAAGTATGTAGTGAATGAGTAGGCTACATTGCGTTGTCTCAGAATGTTAAAATCAACCTCTGGTCATTAAAAGTAAAATTCTTAGGCTGTTCTAAGCATCACAAAGAAATTTTTCTTTCTGTTAGGTGGTAATTGTCACTTTATCCCTTGGAAGCTTGTTCTTATTTGTCAGGGAAGCTTAGGAATCTGTGTTGTTTCTTTCTCCATAAATTTAATTGCTGTCAGTTTATAGTTAGTACTGCAGATTGGAATAACAGCAGAAGCTGGGGTATTTGTGTCTGAGCTAGCTATACAGAGTAAAATTAAGTGCTTTATTCCTGTAATGTGATAAACACAGACCAGCTATATCAACATGTAGCACTGATAGGTATGTATGAAATTAATTTAGGGGTTTTCTACTTGCTTCTTTTTGTGTTGATGTCATACTTACCAGAGTGATGCCAATTTGAAGTGGGCAAGCATAACGTCTACACCAATGCTTAGATTTCTTTGATGAAGATTTAGCATAGGCTGAATCAGGTTTGTTTCAGCATTCGCATGCAGCAGTCTCATAATATAGATGAGCTGTTTCTCAATCGCCTGCAGACCTTTAAACTAACATCAAAGCAGCCATTTTAATCTTACTTCTTGCTGTTCCTGTGCAGGCTATTTTTAATGGATTTTTTTTAAATGAAAGCTCACTTTTTAATTGAGCTTAAGTTATTTTTTTTTTTTTTTGCTTTTCAAATAGAATTAAACATATAGTAATTTTTGTGACCCAGTTTTCACAATAGGAAGCTCACTCACAATAGTAAAGCTTGTTTATCCTGTTTCAGGTTGGTGCTTGTATTGTGAATCCAGAAAACAAGATTGTTGGAATTGGTTACAACGGTATGCCCAATGGATGCAGTGATGACTTGCTACCTTGGACAAGAACAGCAGATAATAAACTTGACACAAAATACCCCTATGGTAAAATATTCTTTTCAACTATAATTGTCTCGAAATCCCTTGCTTCTTTTCAAGTAATGTTATATAATTTTGAAAGGTTATCTCAGTAATTTTAAAATTTTCTGAAGTTGAAAACGTAGTAACTTTTGGAAGTCAGTGACAGCACAATCCTAACTCCTAGTTAGGTTGGGACAAGTCCCTTGCTGGCCTGCGTGTTGTTGCAAACGTGCTGTTGCACTTTTCCAGACAGGATCTTGCTTAGTGGTAAATGCATAAGAACTTACTACATGTGGCCATCAATTGTTAACATTAGCATCATCATGTACAGAATGGGTTTGAAATATAGAGTATCATCTAGAATTAGCTATTCTGGATACTAACTACATATTTTTAACCAGGCAGTAATATGTGAAATCTACAACATAATTCTTTTCATGCTTGTTCAGAAGTCTTCTTGAATTCAGTGGGCCTTACTCTTAGGTAAGCTTATGGGATTGCACACTTAAAGACCTGGAGTAAATAGTTTGCAAGGTATTCTTTAGTTATTTCCTGACACTGTGCAAATTACAGCATTTGGCTTACAGATAGGTAGTGGTATTACAAATAGGTAGTCTTTGCAGTGGAGGAGTTGGGGCAGTGATGTGTACTTTGGATCATGCCATGTAGGGAAATGTTGGATCATGCCATGTAGGGATTCTCCCTCCCCCCATCCTGCCAGCCTGAGCAGGAGTCTGGGGAGTCCTGAAAGGGCCTGCAGATTGCTTTGGAGACCTGATCCAGGTTTTAGAAAAAGTGAAAGTTTTTGGTTTGATTCAAACCTCAATCACACCAAAAACTCACTTTTTAAAGCTATGTAAAGCAATCTGCAGTTCCCCAGACTTCTACACAGACTGGCAGGACCCTTGGGGAGACAAAAATTGCAGTTCCAATGGCAGAAGCTATGCTACTTTTCTTTCTTTCTCTGCCCCTTAAAGGGACAGGTCCACCTTTACATGAACAGAGGGGTTGCGATTCCCCTGTTTAATCACTGACACAGGTGATTGGTGGCATTTGTGAAAGAACGGTCAAATTAGAAAATTTGATCTTGTTCCTTCTTTTTTATTATTCCATCATAATCTTCAGCCTCCTTTTTTCTGGTTTCTGTATGGTTACATTTAATAAAGTAGAAAGCTGAGCAATTATTTTACTTGGAGGAAAGATTTTACCACCAAAATCCCACTGTTCTCAAGAACACTGAGTGCACTTTCATAATCCATAGAACGTTCCTATCCATGCATGTAAACACATAAATGAACTTCTTTTTATTGCAATTATATGTTCTCTGGGAGCAGTGATGCTATGCAATATTGCCACACTTAAGGTGGCTGAAACTACTTGGCCTTCAGCCTATGGCTTGGTTTCCTCCAGTAGGTGTACATGAATGGCCATGTTAATGTGCTTAATGATTTCATTACTCGTTGTAAGCCTGGCCAGATCACTTGACCTTCATTGATCTTGGTATTCTGGATTATTTCTCCTCCTTTCTCCCCTCCAGGTTTCTCTCTTGTGTGACAAATTGTGTTGGCTGTTTGCCTCTGGAAGGACGCAGGCATTTGCATCTTTACACTTTGTTAAGTTTTAGATTGATGACTCACTTTAATGAATGTTCATATGAATATTTGTTGGGTTTTTTTATCTCTAATCAGTGTGTCATGCTGAACTGAATGCCATAATGAACAAGAACTCTGCCGATGTGAAAGGCTGCAGCATGTATGTTGCCTTGTTTCCATGTAATGAATGTGCAAAGCTCATAATCCAGGCAGGTAAGGAAAGGTGCCGGCTTGATTTGTCAGTATTGCTGCACTGCCTATTCATAGATAACTCATCACAGATGTATTTGATTTTCAAATTGTGGCTGTTTAGATCTAAATTAATTGCACTATCAGCCTTTAAGACACTCCTTGTGTTTCCTATACTTGAGTGGTGCCAGGTTTTCCAGTGCTAATTGCATCCTCTGTGATTCTTAGCTTGTTTTTAATTTAACTTTGCAACTTCTTCAACCAAGAGCTGCCAGGGAACTGTGCAGGCATTGCATATAATTACTGTCAATTTACAGTTCTCTGACACATTTTGAGCACATTTGAAGGGGAACAGAGGGGTGGGGAAGAGAGGATAAACTTTATACACGACACTAGTTCGGCTGGGAAATATGTAACTGTTCATTTGAGCGTCAGACATGATAGGCTCTTGAAGATTTTTCATCTTTGGTCATAAATGTCACAAAACATGAACTTATTCTTATGTCTTTCTTTACAATAGTTACAGATTTTCACAACTGTAACAGCTATGCTGGTCTGATTTTCTGATTTTTAGACTTTAGGAAAATGCCCATCATGTCAGGTAGAGAGAGAAGATTCATATACTGCACAGACCCCAATTCAGAGGGTGTGTTGACATTCCAGTTACATGTGCATCTGTCAGAGAGGGTCTGGCCACCCTCACATGTGGTGACAGATGACACATGTGCATCTGTCAGTGAGGGTCTGGTTTATGGTGACAGTTAATTGGGCAGACCTGTCCTCCAATGAAGCATTTTACTTTCTCCCATGGAAGTGAAAGGCTACAATTCAGTTATCTGGGAGTAAGTAAAGTGGTGCAACTTGGAAATGGGATCTATATTCTTGCTAACTCTACCTGTTGGAAATCAAGCCTTTCCCTAGCTGCTTTTTGAATTCTGCTCTAAGTCATGTTAAAGTACAGTGGCGCCTCATGTAACAAATTTAATTTGTTCTGGAGGCATGTTTGTTATGTGAAACGTTCTTTACGTGAAGCGGTTTTTCCCATAGGAAATAAAGGAAACTCAGACGATTGGTTTCAGAACCCAAAAAATATTCATATAAAAATATTAACTGGATGCAAAAATTATGCTAAAACACTGGAATTGAATTCAAAACATGCATTCAATGTGCATGATCCTATGAAGTCTACTTAGGCTGCAATCCCAAAGATACTTTCCTGGGAGTAAGCCCCATTGAACACAATGGGGCTTACTTCTGGGTAGACATGCTTAGGAGGCTGCAATCAAAGACACTTTCCAAGAGTCTTCCCACTTTCTCCTTCTCTTCATCCTGAGCCTCCTCTCCCCTGCTCCCTTCTGGCTAGCCATGAGCTGCTTCCCTCTTCTCCACTGCTCTTCTCTCCCTCTGCCCAGCAGATGCCCGGCCACAGGAGGAACAGCACGGAAGTGTTGCTTTCGCTGTGGGCAGGCACGCTAGGCAGCCCTGACGCTTTTTAAAAGGGCTGTCGGCCAGCGCATCTGCCCCAACTGCCAACGAGTTTGTTTGTCACGTGAAGCAGAATCCTAGAGAAGTTTTTGTTTGTTACGTGAAACATACTTTACGTGAGGTGTTTGTTACGTGAGACGCCACTGAATAATGGAGTACATGTGAATTTGGGAATTGACTTTTTATACAGATGCATACTTTGCAGTAGTCTTGAGCTCCCTATCATCTTCCATCACAAATGGAAAAAGCTTCAGTTAAGATATAAATAAGATTGTTCTGACATAAATGTAACCTTCACTAATGTTGGAGAAAGGGAAGATTTCCTGCAATTAATTCCTCATAGATTTATAAATGTTGAGATCATTATCAGGATTAAACTGAGAAGGGGTGGAATTATATACATAATATGCATTACATAAAAGAACAAGTTGTACCTGTTAATGGTATCCAAATGAGATTTTTTTTTTTTGGCTTATGGCCATGACAGAATTACTTATGGTAAAAGATGATTATAGGATTAAAAAAACCCCAAATATACTGTGAATGTAAAACAAGAATCATTACAAATAAAAATGTGTTACATATAGAAACAGAAGTAATACCTAATAATTGCCTTTTCAATAATTAAAAACACAGATAATTTTATAGCAAGAATACATTTTAGAAGTGATGAAGTTTCTGAAATATCCAAGGGCAAGTGCGCCTATTTCTTAATGTGAAGAACACACCATG
Source organism: Cryptoblepharus egeriae (assembly GCA_030015325.1). Taxonomy (NCBI): domain Eukaryota; kingdom Metazoa; phylum Chordata; class Lepidosauria; order Squamata; family Scincidae; genus Cryptoblepharus; species Cryptoblepharus egeriae. The sequence goes on along the minus strand of JAREYC010000007.1, from coordinate 51,432,565 downwards.
TAGTAATATGGCAAGGTTTCCAAAATAATAGATTTAATTTGTTCTTGTGCGTGTTTGTTTCATAAACTTTTTAAAGCAATTGCCATTTATCATTCTTCATAAATATCATATAGGCTCATTATTTTTGGACTTTTCTTTAATTCTTTGCATGCTTACAGTTATGATCTTGTTAAACCAACATGTTGATAGAGTAGGATATGAATAGGATTGCGCTTGGCACATTTACAGTTAATGGTTGCTGTAAATGTAGGGGAAGAAACGGTAGACACAAAAGTGGAAATGGCAGAATATCTCTGAAAGCTTTGAAATGGCCTGGAATCCGTTTTAAGTAATTACAAGGGACTGTCCTACTGTGTTTTTAAGGATGAATTCATGATATGTACACATTCTTCAGAGGAGAGATGTCTCCTGTCTTTCAATGTAGAGCATTGTGCACACTGATGGACAGTAATAGCTTCATGTTCAGCAAATAGAAATGTTAGCAAAATAGCAGACAGTCAGGTGGCAACAATTTCACAGTTGCAAGTCATTGTTGAGTATGTTGCGCTCCATTCACTCTAGAATTTATACATCCAACAATGCCTGATCTAGAGACTCACACAGAAGAATGTCACCATTTGTTTTTATTGCACCATCCATGCATGTTGGATTTGAAAACTGGATAGTATCTCCCCAATTTTGAAGGATCTGTGATTTTTAGTTTATAGATACGTTGGCTTTGTTCCTAATCTGGTCCTCTTCCAAATTAATCAACTCTTCCTTTTAGCAACATTATCTGTATGGCAGAATATCTGCTCTCTGAATCTGTTATGCTAGTTCTAGTTGCTTTTGTGATGTTGAGTGACCTACTTTATTTGTGTAAAGTGAGTGGTATTGGCACATCATAATTCTTTACCTAGCAAAAGAAAGGTTTTGATTTTTTATATAGAAAATATAGACAGTACAATGAAGGGCACGGGCACTTCTTGACAATGAAAATTTCTCATTCCTTCAGTTGACCTAAGTCTCCACATGGTTTAGAAATTTGTTCATGAGAACTTTAGTGCACATTAAACTGAAGTAGTTTCGCTAGTTTTTCTAAATGCTTCAGGAACAAGAAATTTCTTTAGCCACCAGTTGAAAAATGTTACCCTATGGAATTGCTTTATTGGGAGTTCACTCAATTTTGTACCTAGAAGATTTGTATATGTTATAATAAGAGCCCAATGTCCATCTTTACTGGTTCAGACTAGTCCTTAACTAGATGTTCCCAACAGCGTTGAATGGATCTAGTTTTGCCTAGGAAGAGCTAGAAGCTACAGTGTCTGTTGGAACTAACCCATTTCAACTCAGTAGAGGCAATAAAACAGGTTCTTAATACCTGCCTTTCAGTCATAACTAGAATGTCTGGGTGGTATCTGAAGTTACTAGTATCACCTAGTTAAAACTAAAGCAGCAATTGTCTACCACTATGACTCGGCACACTAATGTGCTGTGAATGAACCTTAGGTGTGTTGCAGGCAGACCTGGACACCAGAAGAGCAGCTGCCTCAGTTTTACAAAAGGAGCAAGAAACAACTGCCTATGCCTCATGCTGCAGCAGGTCTACTCAGATGTAATCCCCATTATAGTCTCGTTTTGACTAGTTGGAACTAGTAATGATGGGTGTTGGGTTTTCATTATAATAGTGTATGAAACAAGCATCTTTAATGTATAAATAATAACTAAACTCTGAATTGTATAGATCTAATGACACAATCCTAATGGGTTTTTACACCTGCAGAACACACATTCTGCCAGTGTAAATAGTTTTACAGCCATCATGTATGTTACTAGACTAGTGTTGCAGGGTCTGGCCATCACCATAAGGACAAAACCTACCAGTGCAGGTAAGCCAGCACAGATGTTGTAGAGGTGACACGGGGAGGGGAGGATTGAACTGAGGTGGTGAATAGGTCAGATTGGGCCTGGGAGTGATACAGATTTGAAGAAGTGGTGCATGCCAAATCCTGGCCCCCTTCCTGGACCTGATCTTCCTTGCTGGATCAATGCCCTGAATCTGTTGAAAGTATGAGTTGAACCATGACAGTTGTTGGTGATTACCCAGGGGCAGGGAAACTAAAGTTCTCTTATTCCAATGTTATCTTATTCCAAGGAGGCTTCCCATGACTAAAAATTCCATTGCATAATCTATACTGGTGCTGTTGCATCATCATGCAGGGGCTGTGGAATGGGCTGTTAGTCTTTCAATGAATATACCTAACCATCACTGCTCACAATTCTTACTGCTTTTCTAGGTTTAAAGGAGGTTATTTTTATGTCTGATAAGTATCATGATACTCCCGAGATGACAGCTGCACGGCGCTTATTTGATTTAGCTGGAATCGAGTACAGGTGAGTTAATCCCCCCTTCTTCTACAAGGAATCTATGATTTATATATACATAGTGATGTTGAGGAGACTTCTTGCAAAGTAATATGTTCCATTTGACACTGCACCGCTTTCCTTTTGATAAGGCACTGTGATGTAAGTAGACAGAATAATGTCATTAAATAACCTGTGTTTATAAAAAGTTTGTTGCTTGATAAAAACATTTTCTGTAGCCATTTTTGCATTCTTTGTATGTGTCCAAAATGTTGTGGAGTAGTTGCCACTATGTTTTGATTCCCTGATCATGGCAAAATAGTTGTCCATTGGTCAGGAAAACACCTTACCACTGTTGCTTACTGGGAATGTACTTAAAACACAAATACTGAGTATGTTTTATGGACAAGATAATGTTTATCTTAAACCTTTACATTTACTCTCTTATGTTATTTAGTATTTCTATATTTGAATTGCCATTAGCAGTGTTACGTGAAAGAAAAACCAAGCTCTACTTCACAAACAGCACTTGTGTCTGTCAGGCTATTAAATAAGAACAGTACAAATATATTGCTCCCTCAAATATTTCTGTATTGACTGATGTGACTGAGGTTGTAGAACATGACAATACAGGTGTGACATGCTAGAGATGGATATGTGTTTATCTCTTAGAATTTTCTATAACTCACTGTTGCATGTAAATTTCCCCCTCAGAATTTGTCCATGCTTAGGGTGTCCCCAGCCTTTCCAACTCTAGTCAGGATGTATTTTGCCTCACAAGCTTATCCTTTTGTTTTGTTAGCTGTTTTTGCCTTTTTTATTGATTTGTGAGGATATGGCTATGCTTAATGAATCTCTAGAACTGAATTGTCGAGCTTAATGAGACACTAAATCTACACTATTTGCATAATCCTCTGTTTACTAGTAGATTGTAAAATATATACACAGTCCCCAAATACCTTTCTTGCTAATTGCTGCAGCAGATGCTCTAATAATGTAAAAGGATGAGCTTTGTTAGTGATATTAATTTTATCATTCTAAAGTCGTAACTTTAAAATTATTCCATCTTTGTGGGTTTATGTTTTCTCTGCTTTGCATAATATTGTTTTCCTCTTTGCTTTAAAACTACTGAAGTAAACTTTGGAAGTTCTTGTAGGAAAAATTGGCATGGGGGAAAATACCAAATTTTACAGAAAAACCAGTTACATGATGCTGCCTCCTGCAGCTAAGTTGTTAGAAATCCTTTGACTCCTGGCTAATTTATGAACTCCAATAGCTGAAGAACACACAGACTAAGCAACCCCATGTGTCTTTTTGTCTTAGTCTTTCTTGTCCAGGTTTTTCTCAGTATGGTGCACTATAATTGGCTCCTATAGAGATAAAACAGAGTGAATCCAATGATTTTTTTCCTGTTCTTAAAATTTAGTTGGGAGCCAAAGCAAACAAAATGTTTAACTACTTCACTAGCTAATATTCATCTCTCTTTTTTGTTATTTTTAGGAAATTCAAACCAAAGTGCACTAAGATAGTCATTGATTTTGATTCAATTAACAGCAGACCAAGTCAAAAGCTTCTGTGAGTTGTATCTAATTAAATCTCTAGAAGACTGTGATGATCCTTTCCTTAGAAGCTGCTAATGCCTTTCATCTTGATGTTAGGCATAACTTTTTAATAGCCACTACAGTTTAAGTTGACAATCTAAAGAGTGTTTTGAGCCTGGGGAATATTTGTCTGTCTTGCCATACATTTAAGGTTTTGGTTTTCTGTACTTTTGCAAACATTCAGTAAATGAAATATGTAGGTGTAGCCTATACCTGTAAGCATATAATAATCTGGTCACTTTTGGTCACTTAATCAATATATGATCATGCTAAAAGGAATCAAAAGCAACCAATGAATTTTACTAGGGTCAGGAAAACTTAGGAATTTCATGAACATATTCCTATAAGATTCCTAGCATGTCTCCATAAAACACAGATTATATTGGAAATATTGTCTTTTAGTAGTTTTACCCAGTTCCTAAAAATGATATGATACACTACCAGTTCATAACAGCTAAAAGCAAGCTAAAACCATAATTATGACTTTGGGCATGTACAACCTCAGCATGGATTCATTCCCTTTAGAGGAAAAATAATTAAGTTACCTTAGAGGTTGGTTCCAGAATTGTAATGTGCTGGATTGTCTAGCAGAGATTTAGACCAATAAATGAATACCCTTTTAGACGTTAAAAATCAGCTCCAAACAAGGTCCCATAGGTGGCAGCATAATGATTTATTCACTTATCTGCTATTAAACGGAAGCTATACTGGGAATGAAGAATTAAAGCTACTCTAAAACAACATCTCAAAAAAGCATTTTTTCAACATGAATACCATGCAGGAGAAGCAAAGAACTTGTAAAATACAGTACCAATATAGATTCTTTACAATATAGAATTTTGACTATAGAGAAAGCTAGCCATGATTGTTTGAATTGTTGAATTTGATGTTTGTTTGGGAAAGAATGAATATTCTTCGTTGTGTACACTTATGTTCCTGATTCCAAATGTATTCATGTTTTTTATGTATTGGTGGCTTTTGTATTTTCTTTGTAATAAGATGTTATGTAATTTGGTTTGCTACCAGTATTAAAGTTTTATTAAAATCCTACATTATTGAAGTAGACTCATTATTACATGTTGTCCCATGTGCTTGGCTGGTGTCTGAAATCATAAGCAAATCAGACGCAAAGCATGTTTTGTAATTTGTAACATTTACATAAAATATAACCATCAAAAAGTTATTTCAGGAGACAAGTAATTGGATCTATGCAATATAATGAGTGATATAACACTATGGTAGAAGTGGTAGATAGACAATTAACATAATATTATATTCATAATATAGCACTTTCCTGATACCATTTCCTAATACCAGATGTGATTACAACGCCATGAAGGATTCCACCTGGGAGATAAGAGTTCTACGAGCTGCCCGTAGAACAATTACCTACCTCACAGGGTTGTTGTGAGAACGAATAAAGGGGATACATGGAAGGAGCCTCAAATGATGACTATGGAAATGACATTCCCAGCAGTTGGGCCTACCCCAGGTGACACAGGAAACTACACCAGTGGCTAAATCCTTCCACCACCAGAAAAAAATCTGGACTTGATATACGTATTAACATCACAGCGGGGTGTTGTGATTCCCCAGTCTGAGAAGTCCTACCTCTGACACCTTAAGGGGCAGGGGAAGAGAGAAGGCAGTAACAAAATCCCCAGAAATGCACTGCTGCTGGGGTCAGGAGGGATTTTTTTTTATTTACCTCCATCTTTGACTACAGCACTCAAGATACCTCGGCAGCCATGGGAGTGCTTTAGAGGGGATTATACTCAGAAGGAAAGTGTTGTGTTATAAGGTATTACTTGCTCTTTGTTGCTTTAAAATTAAACTGAATCTGAGAGTTTTGTTTTTGTTCACTGATAAATAACCCGAAGGGCCCACACTATTCTGTAGATGCATTGTACTTAAAAAAGAAATATATAAGAGACTGAAATGTACAAAATGTGAATTGAAGTTCTGCATTGCTGCTTGATCTTCAAGGAAATGAAGGCAAGAAGAGAATGCTCAGCAACTGAACTCTTGCTGTCTTAAAGCAGGCTGTTCTGGATCATTGATTTTTATGCCCAACCAAAGCAAGAGACCAAAGCTGTCCTAAGCACAAGAGTGTGATGGTTAGATGGATGAGTGTTGAGCACGTAGAAACTGGCACCACTTCTTGTTTTGCAACTGGTTATCACGGGATGGTAGACTGCTACTGCCACTGAAAGTTAGGGAAAACCAGATAGAAGGAGATTGCTTTGGAGAAATCTCCCTCCAGAAAATAGGTGTCAAAACCCTGGCGCAGGGGCCAGATGTGGCCCACAGGGACCCTCAATGCAGCTCGCAGCAAGACCCCTCTGTGCAGCCCTCAGGCAAGCCTTGTAATCCTGCCCCCAACACAGTACAAAGATGATGTGGCCCTCCTGCCAAAAGGTTTGGATAACCCTGATCAAGAAGAATGGAGAGTATCCAGATCTCTTGAGGATCCTTAAAAACTAGACAGTGACAGTGAAGCGGAAGTGCCTTATGGCACTTTTGTGGCACCTCCAGGTCAGCCTTGGACTTATGCTGGGGCTTCTGCCAGCCCAACTGGAGGTTAGGATTGCAGCCTTACTCTTCTACAGGTTGGCATTTTCAAAAGATCTGAACAGTTGAGGGAGCTAGATTTTGCAGTCACTCCAACTGCAAGCTGCTGAGATCACTGAAGTTGAAGACCTCATCCAATATACCAAATTTAGAGGAGTTGTCTGAAGAAATCAAAGTTATACAAAATAGATGCATTGCAAAGTATTTCAGTTGAACAAAGTAGTTTATTCCCACCCACCCAGAATCGGAAGTCCTCAGAGGCCTTTCGTAAGGAAAGGAAAAAAAATTTCTCATGGGTTGGACATTATGGACTTTCCTGAAAAGTGGATGGATTGAATCTAAATGCAAGGATCTAAAAATGAGGGCTGGTGAGACAGAGGAGTGAAATAAGTATCTTGTAGCTCAGATACTTCAGAGGGGTCTAAGGAGATAGTTCAGATAGCTCAGAGGGGTCTAAGGAGACAGTTTTCTTTCTGCCCAACTTCCCATTTCCATAGATTTAAAGACAATGATCTTTTGCTTAATCCTACCACCAAGCTGGTTGAGCAACGAAGCAGGCAAAACACATCCATCTTTTTATATTTTCCTTATCCTTCCAGAACAAAGCCCTTGATTAACTTCATCCCTTCATCTAGGAAAATGGGGTGTGTGTGATTCACACATGGTGTTGTTTAGGGAATATACGAGATAACTATCCTTGTATAGCTCATGACAGGTAGATTACCTCACACTTCCCTGAAGCCTAATGCCTTATCCTGCTTAAGATCACTTGGGAGGTGCTGGACAAATAGGCACAGCAGGAGGTCATCCAATGCCTGTACCAGTCCAGGCTGTACCACCCACAATCTGCACTCTGGAACCCCTGGCTAGAGTGAGGAATAGGAGCCCTACACACATCCCGACTCACATTGCCATCTCCTTTCCATTTGCAGGTCCATCTAGCCCCCATCTTTGATGGGAACATCAAAGGTGCTCTGCTTTGACCACTGCTGAACCAGGAAGAACATCTGAGCATCCAGATGTTCATGCTGATCCTCTGTAAATATGGTTTTTTGCTTCTCTGAGTTCAGTTCCCTCATTTTAAACATGTGCAAGTATCATGTTTTAATATAATAAATGACCTGATGGTGTTTGGACAAGGCAAGATTTCCCCCATCCCACCCTAGTTGGATACCTTCTATACCCACACTGCAGTGCCTGCAGTACTTCTGCCATCCTTCCCGTTTGCAAGGCTCCAGAGCAAGACAGTCACTCAGATTTGAGCCATCCAAGAGAGATAAAGTCTTGACATAACTGGCCCAGTAGGGACCATATGTCTGGATCCACACTTTCCAGACCACAGAACATCTATCCTCTCAGCCACAGCAGGACGTATGTCTGGCACATGTCATGGGAAATTTGGCATCTTAGCACCAGGAACAAACATACAAAGAGATGGTGGCATATGGACCAATGAGAGGGACCATAGCATGTGCTGTGTGTCCTCTTTTTCAAGGATATGTCTTCTTTTTTAACCTTGGGTCCTGGTCAAAAACTTCATTGTTCTCATTTTCCTTGTAAGCAGGCAGCAGTTAGCCTTCCTGTAATTAATAGATTATCAGTGCAGTCCTAAGCGTGTCTACTCAGACATAAGTCCCATTACGTTCAATTGTACTCGCTCACAGTAATGTGTGGTTAGGATTGCAGCCTATATGTCATATTTTTAAATTTAAGTACAGTGACGCCTCACGTAAAGAATGCCTCACGTAAAGTATGTTTCACGTAAAAAAAATTTCTCTAGGATTCTGCTTCACGTAAAGAAAACTTTCATTGGCAGTTGGGGCAGAAGCGCTGGCCGGCAGCCTGTTTAAAAAGCCTAGGGCTGCCTAGCGCACCTGCCCATAGTGAAAGCAACACTTCCATGCTATTCCTCCTGTGGCCGGGTGTCCGCTGGGCAAAGGGAGAGAATAGCAGTGGACAAGAGGGGAACAGTTCAGGGCTAGCCAGAAGGGAGCAGAGGAGAGAGAGGCTCAGGATGAAGAGAAGGAGAAAGTGGGGAGACACTTGGAAAGTGTCTTGGATTGCAGCGTCCTAACCATGTCTACTCAGAAGTTAGACCCATTGTGTTCAATGGGTCTTACTCCCAGGAAAATGTCTTTAATCACATCTACCCAGATGTAAGCCCCATTGTGTTCAATGGGGCTTACTCCCAGAAAGGGGTCTTTAGGACTGCAGCCTAAGCAGACCTCATAAGATCATACACATTGAATGCATGTTTTGAATTCAATCCCAGTGTTCTGTCATCATTTTTACATCCAGTTAATATTTTTATATGAATATTTTTATTTACATCCAGTTAATATTTTTATATGAATATCTTATATGAATATTTTGGGGGTTGTGGAACCAATTGTCTGAGTTTCCATTATTTCCTATGGGAAAATCCGCTTCACGTAAAGAATGTTCCACGTAAAAAACATCCCTCCGGAACGAATTAAATTTGTTATGTGAGGCGCCACTGTATTTAGAATCATAGAATCCTAGAGTTGGAAGGGACCTAATAGGTCATCTAGTCCAACCTCCTGCCTGTTGCAAGAAATCCTCTTAGAGCATCTCTGACAGGTGCTCATCTAGCCTCTGCTTGAAGATCCCCAGTGAGAGAGTCCACCACTTCCCTTGACAATCTCTTGCACTGCCGAACCGCCCTCACCATCAGCAATTTTTTCCTGATATCCAACTGGAATCTCCTTTCTTGCAGTTTGTACTCATTGGTTCTAGATCTGCTTTCAAATAAGCCCCTTCCTCCCTATGTAAGCCCTTCAGGTATCTGAAGAGGGGAATGATGTCTCCTCTCAGCCTCCTCTTCTCCAGGCTGAACACACCAAGTTCCCCCAACTTTTCCTCATAGGGTTTCCCTTCCATCCCACTGATCGTTCTTGTCGCTCTCCTCTGGACTTGCTCCAGTTTGGCTGCGTCTTTTTTAAACTTAGGTGCACAGAACTGAACACAGTACTCAAGGTGAGGTCTGACCAATGCAGAATAAAGAGAAACTGTAACTTCTCGCGATTTGGAAGCTACAGTCCTCTTAATGCAGCCTAAAATTGAATTTGCCTTCTTTGCAGATGTATCACCCTGTTGACTCATGTTCAGCTTGTGATCCATGGCGACTCCAAGTTAATAGTTAATAGGCAACTTAATTTAATAGTTTTAAATGTAATAATACTGTAAATAATATAGTGTTTAAACTAAGCACATGAAAGAAATAAGTGTTTTTAGCTTTTATTTTGTCGTGACCTACTTTTTATTGGGTGTCCTACATTTTGAGAAGGGCTTTGTCCTCTTTTGTGGTTACGACAACTGGTCACCCTGGTTTGGTCTTGAATGTATCACAGGACTGATATTGCAACCTGTGAAAAAGGTTGGTGCCATACGGTGTGGGTGAAAACATGAATATTACAGTGATCTCTCAAGCGATAGGGGTTGCAAAGGAAAAAAAATGCAAAAAAGCCAGAGGTAGGTATGCAGCTCTATTCAATTCCCCCCCTCATCAGCTGAGTTCTAATAGGGGTTTTAGTACTGTGATTGCTGGAAAGTGAGTAGGGTGGAGGAGGTTGGCATAAATTCTTTATGTAAACTCCTTTTTTATTAGGTATAATCATTTATTTAAAAAATAGACGTTCATGTTTTTAACTGAAAGCAGAGGCTACTTTACAAATGTTATGCAGATGCATTTTTAAAACGAGCCCATTAGTTTTAATTTAAGTACTTAAACAGCTGTTCAAGATATTTAAAAATAGTCCACTTTGGCTGAAATCCTAAATATGCTTCTCACAAGTCAATCCCACTAAACTCAAGGGAAATGTAGCAGTTATGACCACATTTCCAGGAGTTCCACATGTTGAATCCGATGTGTTCAGTGGGTTCTTAAACCTGCTGAATTTTGGACTAGATTGTGGCCTTGGCCTTCAACAACTAATTATAATGCTGTTAGACTAGCTGTGAGTGGCGGGTGGGCATTGTGAACTATAATACAAAGCCTATTCTTTGCATTGAGGAGGGCATAAGTATGCACACTCTTCAATTATTTGTACAAAACATACTTTTTATGGTTTTTTTAATCCATACATGTCAAGGTAACTTTGAGACTTTATGCACAAATGAGCATGCTTAAGTGTGTCCAGAATTGTCCATCATTAGAATAATGTGTTTCCACTGCTTTCTGGCATTGTAATAGTACCAAGAGTGCTTTTAAGCATATGTTAATATATGCATGGGAGAAATTTATCTCATAAGCTAGGACCCTGTGTAATGGCCAAAGGCACACATAAGGGGTAGAGGATGGAGGAAGAGAAAATGGGAGTGACTAGCAAGTTGTACCCATGTTGCGGGAGTAACATCTCCCCATTGTGCAACATCTCCCGATTGCGCAACTTCCCCCAAGCTCATCATCCCACCACACAACAGCCCCCCCTGTGCAACATCCCCCCACAACCGTGGGCACCCCTACTGGGGAGATGCAGCATTTGGGGCTGGGAGTTGATCAGTTTTCAATGTTAAGTACAGACCGAAAATGTATTGCATCCCTTTTCTCCCCTTAGGGGTTAAATTTCTAGAAATTGGTTATTGGTGGGTGCTCCCCTCATGGAAGGAATATGCTCCCTGAATTTCATGCTTCTAGGTCTAGGGCTTGGGACAAAGCATCCATCACTTCCATTCTTCAATGGAAAGTATAGGGAGGAAAAAGTGTTGCACCCCTTTTCACACCCTTCTGGTTAGAATTTCCCACAACCGGTTCTTAGTGGGTGCCTAAATCACGGCAAGAACACCTTCCCCAAATTTTACGCTTCTAGGTCTGGCAGTTTTGTTTGGTTGCATCATTGGAAGAGCAGAGTTTATTTGTGAAGAAAGGTGCCTGGTATAGGTTGTCTATTGCATTTGCTGCACTATTTAGTTCCAGTTACATAAAAAGGACCTATTAAAATATCATTGATTTTTATTATAGTAAACTATATGGCACTTGAATAATCTACATGCACTACGGAATCTAATAATCCCCAAAGGCTAATGCTGTTATTGCTTCTGCTGAATGAGTAGTGCTTGGTGTGAGTGGCTGTGCTGCCTTCAGAAAATTTTGCATAGAAATACATTGGGCGTTGCCTAAAATAGTGGTTTTTAGACATATTACCTATAGGCAAATTTCCACAGGCCTGTTTGATGTGGAGGTCCTGAGCTTGTTATGGTTCTGCAATATGCTGTACAGTTTGGGGCACTTTAGTGTGTTTTGTATAGGTTGCTGGCCAGGTTATGTTACCATTCACCAAAGCCCTGCATAAACTGAAGTGTGTGCCCAACACAACCACGTAGCTGCGCCAGAGGTATTCCCCATCACTATGCTGTCTGAGAGCACTTTGCCATGAATGCCACCCCTCACCCACTTCCTTCCTCACTGGGTATTTTGAGGGGTGGAGACACCATGGCTGCCAGAAGGTCTTTAACGCCAAAAACCATTTCTGGGTTTTGACAGATAATAAATTACTTTGGCACCTTAGAAGGCTTTCTGAGGCCTGTATGCCTTTCCCAGCTGTTATATTGGCATGCCAATACTATAGGGAGTTGTTTGAGTGCCTCTGGGAAATACTGTGGGGGACAGTGGATAGTTGCATGGCGATACCCCCGTATGATACCCCCAACATTTTAATGGTGTTTTATTTTTCTGACTGATGTTAGCCATCTTGAGCTCCCTCTTGCAGGTGAGGAAAGGCAGGATATAAATTAAAGAAATAAATCAAATAAAAATATCTGGCACCTGGAGCATTTGTACCCCTTGCCTTCCCCTCAGGGGGTCTGGACATTGTGTTAGAAAATTGGTAATGGTAGTCAGGCTATCTTTCAGGAAGGCTTGTCATTTTCATTCATTTTCTGATAAGCATCCATGGAATTTGAGAGTTCCCAAAAAGCAATTTGAAAACCATTAAACTAGAATTTCTCTGATGGTGGTGTCACAGTTGGGTAGATGCTCTGGACAACGTCTCTCATTGCTTTGTCAAGTATCTCTAGAAGACCTGTAAATGTTCACCTGTGTCAAATGCTTCAATATAATTTCTTTGGAAGGACTAGCAGATGTCGGATAGCTCTGCAGGAAAGAGTTGAAGCTTAACTGAAGCATTTTCATCTTTTAAAATGAGAGAAGAGTAGCTATACTGAAGCCAATACATTTGAGATTATTATATTTATACTGCTTTTACTGTACTGGGCATTTGCCAATGCTAGGATGCAAGTATCGCAAAGACAGAGAATTTTCTATTATAAATCCAATAATGGTTTATGGCTTTGTTCTTCTGGGGTCTTAAATCACATCTAGCTGATATCCTGATATGATTCTTCTAGCTTTAATTTTTGGATAAATTATAGCAGTCTGTCTTTGCAATATAAGAGTATTTGGGTGAATTGAACTCAAAGAAGTAGATTGACTGCCCCATAAAATGAGTTTGTTCTACTCAAGGAAGTTCCAATATGTTCCTGATAGAACTTATGCAGAACTTACACTGATGTTAGTTTCAATGCAATTTCACAAGTATATCTTCATTTCATATGAAGGTCTTTTTATTAAATAAAAGTGGTGCCCCTGAATCCCTGGTGGGGGTACAAGAATGGGGGATCTGGATACCAAAATACAAGGATTTGGTAACTTTAAGCTTCCAAACACATCTAGGGAACATTCCGAGGGTCAGGCCAGCCATGTGTGACTTCTAAGGACCTTGGAAAAATTTCTAAGGTATTTTTAGAATGTCATTTCTGGTTTTTGGCAAAGTGATATTTAAAGGACTTATAAAGCTGCGAGAGGACCAGGGAAACCAGAGCTCTTTGGCTGCATTCAGAAGATTACAGGTTGCCCCAGATAGGGACTCAGTGTGGGGATCTGTATTGAACCAACAGATGAAAAATCCACATCTGATCATCGTGACCTGTACTAATTTTTCTTTTCTTGTATTATGTATGTTTGTTGTTTTGTGTAATTGTGTATTTTATAAACTAAAATTAAAAAAAACTTTTAGTTACTTTTTTTAACTAAAAGGTTGTATAGGCCTGATCATCTGTGGATTTGGCAACTCTGCAATCCACGTTGTGCTTGTAGAACACAAATTCTGATAGCACAGATGGGTTGGATTTGCAATCAGTTGCAAAACTATCCCACATCTTCAGTGCTGGCGTAGCAGCACTAAAAGCATGCCTCCACTAGTACACATGGTAAAAGAGAGGTTAAAGTGCTGACACAAGGGCCTTATCCTCTTTTACTGACACCTGGTTATTTGCACTGGATCTCTATTGGCACACTGTAATACATTTTCATTCTCTATTTTGAAGCAAGTTCATTTTGGAAATGCTGTTTCCCCTTCGGACTTCAAAAGGAATGGCAACAGTGTTTGTGCAGCCCTTCCCGAATTATCACAGTCTCCAGAGAAATGGGCTTTTTCTAAGATGTATCCTTGTACACATGTCGGGCAGACACCTTCTTTTTCCTCATCCACTGGCTGTACCATTGAGGACTACAGGCATCTCGGCTGGGCATGTTGAGATACGAGTCGCTAGCATTGCAAAAGCATGTCTACCTGTATGGGTTGTCTGTTTTGATTTGTAAAAAACCTCTTGATAGCTGGAGTGCAGGAGACAGACAGGCTGCGGAGAGGGAGCTTGGATACCTGCATTTGAAAAGGAGCCAGGAGCAGTGTTCAGTAAAGCAGACTGATCTTCCTAGTGTCTGGGAAGAAGACTTGACTAGAAGGAACGCAGATAACATGGGAAATGAAGTTTACATCTACTTCAAAGAAAGCAGAAAGGCTATAGAAGAAGAGAATGGAGAACAGAGATGGGAATTGCGCATACAGTTGCATTCCAAAGTGTAAAAGAAAAATCTTTCAAAAGACCTCAAAGAGAAATTGAATCATAACCCCGGTGACAGTCAACGCTGTAGATTTTGTAAATGTTTTGACAAAGATAATTGCATAGTATACACAGTATACATATCTGGATTTAAAGATTGATTTTTATAATTTTTATAGTTATAGATTTTTATAGCTGATTTTTGATAGTTCCCAATCTACAGCCATTTTTTCTCTATAAGAGATATCTAGATCAGGGATACTCAACAGATATCAGTTAACTCCTATAGCTTGTGTTTAACACAGCCTGTTTGAAGATATCAGTAGCCTGCCGCGTTCTACAGATCAAGCAACCATTATGTTTAAGTTTAAAACATTTATAACCTGCCTTTCCTATTCCATTAGCTGGGGTGTAGTTGAGAGGAAGCGGCGAGGAGTGCAGAGCTCCAAGACGGATCCTGCAGCAGAACTGTTGATATGGCAGAAGCACCCAGGCACTGTCTTTGAAATGTTTTCAAAACATACTAGCAAATAGAAGTGTCAGGCTCAGCAGAAGGCAAACTGAAAAACATGCCTCAGCGTATCTTCCAATGTCTAGGCCATTTCCTTTCCCATGGGCTACATGAGTGATAGTACGTAGCTCATGTTACATTAACCCTACAATCCAGAGTAACTAGCTGCCCAGCCTAGTAGCAGCTCAGCTTTTCATAATCCCCAATCTGGAAATACAACTTGGTTGCAGTCACATGCAAAACGCATACTACATGACAGAGATTTGCTCAAGTGTTCCTTGTTTATATTGCAAGTAGTCAAACGGATGAGATGCTTAACACCTCTAACATTTCCCTCCTTTATGTGAGTGCGATGCTGAGATCAGCCTCATGCCTTCATTCTAGGCAGATTCCTCTAACTTTCTAGAACTGAGAGACCAGAGTCAGGTCCTCTTGATCTGCTGAGGTGCTGATTAGAAAGGTTTTTCTCATGGGAGAGACTGGCTTTTCCAACATACTGGACTGGAGTGCCTGCTGAGGAGCTCACTATTTGCCGATACCCCCTGGTTGAGATTACAGGACCACATTTACCATATCCTGAACCATAGGTACTCTTCTACCTTCATTACAGGTATTTCCCCCCCCCCCACTTTCTGATGATTCAATCTTTCAGCGCCTTTCAATTATACCCATAACTCATTCATTCAATGCATGTTCCACTCTTTCAACCTCTTTGCTATTGCATGGACCAAAATTGCCTTCCTCCATGTTGCAGCTCCTGGTCTAATCCCATTACCAAAGAAGTTAATGAGAATCCATTTGCAGAAATCTTTGTGTGGCAGCAGGAATTTGCAAGATAAAAGGGGACCTTGCAATTTGCTGGCTAAAGAAGCATTGGAAGCAACATTTATAAGCTAAAAAAAAATTGGATTCCACTTTTCAGTGGTTTTCACTTTTGGATGGTGCTTTGGTCCCTAACCTGTCCAATAAGTAGGGTATGCTTGTACTTCCACTTCCTCAGTTTTTCCTCTTCCTTCCAACTCCCAACCTCTTCAGTTTGTCAGCTCTTTTTTTCTGAATAACGCCTAATTATGCCCTTTTCTCCCGTTCTTGCTTGTCCTATTATGCACCCCTTTCCCTTTCGATGATCTCTCCCAGGGATCTTTTTCAGGGTGTAGGCACCTGTACAGAGTATCAGCACCTCTGTTGGTAAGTACCGGCATACACACACACAGGTGAGTACCAGCACCTATTTTCCAGAAAAAATAGTACTGATCTCTCCTCTATAGCTCTCTATTATATTTAGAACCTAACAGTTTAAATTGCTAAGAAGCATTGACTTGCTTAATTTTGATTTCCAATCCCAATTATCACCACAGTAAGAGTTTGTTCCACTTTTCACTCCCATTTTCTCTTCCTCCACCCTCTACCAATCCCTCGTTTAATTCTAAAAGGGGGTCCCAATGCTAAAATGTTGGAGAACCACTGTTACACTTCTTCAGCATGCAGAAGAGAACAAAGAGTCATTTAAATGCAACTTTCATAATCTAAAGGAAAGGCACCAAACTACTTTATTGGATCATGAAACTCATCTGATTCATGAGTGGGAAAATCAACAGGTCAGTAGACACACTATCAGTATGGAATCCTGAACATCAAGCCTGGCAAACAACTATAGGTCATTAAGAGTAGATGTGCTGCCATTTTGGCTCATTTACATAGGGCTCTCAACACATGTGAGGAATACACCTATGGGAATTGTCTGCTTAAAGGCCCAATCCCATCCAACACTGATGCAGCTGTAATGCACCCCTAAGGGAAGGGTTCCCTTTGTTTGAGGCAGCCTCCAGGACTGACATTCCAATCCAGGAAGCAGCAGACACCCTACTGGCACTGCAGCATCAGTACTCCAAAGTTTGTAGGACTGGACCCTTAGTGTTGTTATAAAAACAAAGATCTAGAGTAGCTTGGGCCCTTAGGATAGAACGGTATTCAGTTGTGTTAATTTAGTTTTTTAATTGTCTTTTTATTTTTTAATTAATTTTAATTTTTAGCCTCCATGACAATCTTTTAGCCCAATCCATGCACCTAAATCCTGTCTTTCTGTATCTTATCAAGTACCGGTATCTTATTTTTGCTTTTCTAAACTTCTCTTTGTTTAGGGTGTGTATGTTTAAAATAAAATATTTTACTGGTATTATTTTTAACTTGCCTTATCTCAGTTCCTTCAGGAAAGAAACCCCCCACTCTTGGGGGGCTAGGCCAGTCCACAGGCATACACCTATCTCCTCACTCCACCATGGGAAGATACTCCAGGTGACTTATGCTGGCCTAAATTTGTTAGGATTATGTCCTAAATCTTCTGTGATTTTTAAGCAAAGCTATGCATCCTTGCCTAGTTTTAAACGAGTGCAATTTAAATCTTTTACATTTTACCACATTGCTGTACAAAGACTATTCCATTTCATTTTACTTTTGTGTAAACCATTGGGTGAGAGTGATGCTTTCATAAAAATTAAAGTCGTTTGAATCCTACAGAAACCGAAACATCCTAGATGAGATGAAAGACTCATTGCCAGCAGAGATGATGCATGTGAACTTATTACATACCAGTGAGAGGGAAAAACCTGCTGCTAGCTCAGCAAAATATTTTAATGGACTAAAAGAATTAGTCCTCTGAGCTGACACGACAGCAAGTGAATCCACTGCACATTGGAGGTATACACTTCTTATTTACTGAATTGTTACAGGCAGCCACAATACTTGCTTTCTGACCTTTGGCCAGCACATTTTAATGCGTAAGGCATCACTTCCTCCTGAGCAATATTTCAGCTTATATCTGCTCAGAGAGGACTTGGAAGATTTGTATTCCCAGATGTGCTCCCGATCCAGTTTTTCCATTTCCTGCCCTTCCTTTTACTGCTGATTACTAACAACGTAGCACATAATGGAAGCATTCAGTATAAGGGCTTCTGTTTTCAGATGACAAATTCTTACTCTGTTGCCATTATAGAAAACTCTACAATCTAAATGTCCTTTGAGGATGACCACAGAACAGTTTCAGTAATCGTTGCACTACACCTATATCCAGAATTACCAACATCAGCTGCTATATGAAGCAGACTTCATGGATCACAAGAAATAAGATTTCTGTGAATGTTGAGGAAGGAACTCTTTGGAAAGGCTAACCCTACAATCCAGAGTAACTATGGGTGCACGTAAGAGACATTACATGCACCTGTAGTTACTGCACCACCTAGTGAAAACCTATGGGAAATTCACATTGCAATCCAGAGTAAATTGTTCTTACACTGGAGCAAGTACTCCCAGTAGTTACTCTGGATTGCACCCACATCTGCTAGTGCAACATGGTATAAACAGGCACAAAGTATAAATTGGTTGTCATGGTTTAATAAACTATACTGAAATACAATGGATTATTAGTAGATTTAGGATAACTTCAAGAGGTTTGTTATTATGATCTTTTTAAAAAAGGTCATATTGAATACCCTCTAACACCTGACAACCCTTGTCAGGGGCATCACTAGGGATGCAGCCCCATCCCGGATTATGCATTAGGTGGTGACATGCACTGTAGCAGTAGCACCCCAAAATTTGCAATGGTGCACTCATTTTTCATTAAAAATGTACTCACTTTTATCTTACTCTTAATAATTATATTTACAATTATTTATTTAATCTGCTTGATTATGTCACTTCCAGCCATGATATCACTTCTGGTGGGTACTGGACAGAGCGCCACTCTAAAAAGTGGGTTCCAAACTAAAAGGTATTTGTAAGACATGTGGCACAGAACCAGTAACTTAGAATCAGGTTTTCATCCCTTCATCCAGCTGGGTGGTCTGTCTCCCTGCTGACAGCTCTCTTACTGAATTACCTGTGATGCAGAGCATCCTGAATAATTTCCTAGATTTGCCCCCACCTGCCAACACTCACTCAAGTGAGTTATGGAATCATAACCAAGTTATACTCACCAACTCCCCATTTCTATAGTGGCATGAAGAGGTTGGCGCATGCCTGTGCACTGGTCTAATCCCTGAGGAGTGGATGCAGGTATCTTGTATGCTCTCTGAGGCATCTGGTGGGCCACTGTGAGATACAGAAAGCTGGACTAGATGGGCCTTTGGACTGATCCAGCAGGTCTCATGTCTCTACAGCATTTTTGTCACTCCCAAGTCAGCACAGGTTTTGTGTTGTGAGTTGTGCAGCCTAACTAGAGTTAGGATTGTGCACGCTCTTTCTCTTTCTCTGACTTGAAAGGCACACATTTATTTATTTGTTTGTTTATTAGATTTGTACTCCGCCTTTCTCCCCAGAGGGCACCCAAGGTGGTTAACATCTGTCCCAAGTCTGATTCTGCAGTGTTGAAGCCTATCCTACATAACATCAGACGGGGACAAGACATCAATGCAAGAGATGTGGGGTGATGATGATCCTAGCTAATGACTTGCCCATTCCTTCCTCATTTTCAAGATAAACATGGTATTTCAGTATAAATGAAAGATTTCAGCAAACTAAAGATCTCAGATTAGGTACTACATATGTCATTTGCAAGGGGCACAAATTGCGTCTGAAATTGGTATCCTTTGCTCACTTGTGTTTTGCAGAGCAGACCTAGGACTTCATTGCACCAATACTTTCTGAATTACCTTCTGTTATGAAAGAGGAGAAAGACTTCCCACCAGTGGTGGGCTCCAGCAGGTTCGCACCTACTCTATAGAACTGGTTGTTAACAAGAGATAGGACATATAAAGTTTAAAAATACCCATTTAAAAGTGGCTGTCAGATGGGCAGAGAACTGGTTGTTAATTTCTTTGAAGCCCATCACTGCTTCCCACTGATCTAGAGCAGTGATACCTAGTACCAAGCATTTACTCCTTTCCCATTTCCCATTCTTCCAAGTGGTTTAACAGGCAGCTTGGTGGGATCAGACCAGATAGATCTAGTCTGCTGCCACTAGCCCCAAAAATGTGGTTGCCCTTTGGAGATGCAAGGTACACCAGCATTGAAATGGCTACTTTTAATGGATCTGGTAGGTGGGTCAGGATTCAAAAATGGGTCATGATGACAAAAAAGCTTGTATATTTCATTAACGTATACGTTTTAAGATTGGAAGATGGCTTATAGACATAAAAATTCTCTGTTTTCAGGCATATTCAGTAATTTCCTAACTACTCTGTCAAATGCACTGTGAATATAACATTATTTACTTTTTAATTTCTAATATTTAATACCCTGCTGACTAATCCAAGGGGTTCTCGCAGTGGCTTACAAATAGAATAAAGTGAAAAAGAAAATTAATACATATACAGCAAACAAAAACAGCAGTCATAAAACATGAAAGGAACACAAATACAAATCAACCAGCAATCAAATTCAACAACTCAACTCAGTTGAGCCTTCTTGAATAAAATAGATTTTCCCCCTACTATCATGATTATTTGATGCTCAGGCTCCAGACTCGTGATCATCTGCTTTTAAAAAACACAAGCACTGTTCAAACTGTTAAATATTGTACTGGGAATAATGCTAGTACTTGGAATAAAATAAATAAATTGTATTGTAATTACTTTCATGACATGGTGCTGCAGAGTCATGGTGGGAAAATGCCGCATCATGATGTGCAGCTGTAAAGCATCACAGCTTGGGCTGAATCTTATCAGAGCTTGTTAGTGGTTTGTAGGCAATTAAAATAACAATGAGCAGTTGAAATAAATTGGTTATCTCCAATGTACCGTTACATCATTTGTCGAGGATTCTGCCATTTGTATTTGGTAACCGTCTTGGTATTATAGTTCACACCACATAACTGCTTTGTGCCATTGTTCCTTGGAGATGGAAGTTGTTAAATAGGGATCAACATCCATTGCTTCATAATAATAATGATAATAATATATAGCACTTTAGCATGTTCAAAACACATCAAGTGTATTATCCTGTGATGCATTTAAGAATAATTTTTATCTACTTTGGAGGCAGAAATATTTTAGTGCATTCATAATCAGCAACTGTAAAAGCTGTCCAAGAAGAATTACAAGAAGAATTATATTTCATGGCAGCCTTCCATAAGCTGGTGCTGGTGTTTCACAGTTCATTTCATATCACAGGCCTACATATGACTACTCAAAAGTAAGTCAGGTTTATTGTCATGAGACCTACTCCAAGGTAAGGTTTTCATCAATGTTTAAAAATGCTCATAAGTAACATGATTGTACATTCTCTCTGTGTGTAATATATATCCTACAAGAGTTGTTTAGTAGAATATTTACTTCCTGAGGTCTTGGTGTAAATTCACTGTCATTATATACCAGTTTTTTTTTTTAAAAAACCAGTGGTATTGGTACTACCAGTGGTACTTGAGGTGGTATCTAATGGTATTCACAGGACCTGCTGCCTAGCAGTCAGACAAGGAATATGACATGGCAGAAGGCAGAAGGCTCAGCATGGTGATACTGGATACTTTGGAAATCCACTGGGTTTGCTTGTCAAATAGGAAGTGGCCATATATTTGGGTATCCAAAGATTTGGGTATCCATGGGCATTATGGAATGTAATGTTACACACCTTTTGTTTTCCTTACTGGGGATGATCTGGTAATGAATCATATAAATGAAATATAATATGAAATATGAGGTGAGAAAATCTTATCCAAAGGAAGCACAAATTGTGTTAAACCTCCTTGTTACTTTTATTTCTTCCATTTTTTTACCCTGTCTTTTGTTTAACAAACTTTAAAAAGCATTTAATCTACCCTTGTCAATTGTTGGTTGAGCTTACTCAGAGCTTCCTCTGCTTTTCCTGTCTGAGGACTGGATCCAGCATTCATCTGAATCTTTCCCTCCATGACCAGCACATCTGGTTCCAGAACGTTGAGTGAGAGCAAGTCCCCAGATCAGGATGATGCACTGCTCTGTCTCTTCATGACTTTGTGGAAATCCAAGCAGTACCTATTAGGGTATTGAATCAAAGATGTGGTTGGCCAGAGAATAAAGTCCTGATCTCAAGACTTGCAGCAACATCAAACTGTGTGCAAACTGTGTAACTAACACCGTTTAAACAAAGAAAAATATGACTTATATACACTGACACTGTAAACCAAGAAAAATATAGGACATGACTAAATAAAAGTTAAAAACAGTTATAACATGTTTACCTGAGTCTTTCACCTTTTCTAGCCAAAGTTACCCCAAAATCCAGAGTAACTACGGGAGCATGTAAGAGACTTTATATGCATCTGAAGTTACTGCACCAGCTAGTGAAAACCTATGGGAAATTCATATTGGAATACAGAGTAAGTTGTTCTTGCACCGCAGCAAGGACTCCCTGTAGATTCTCTGGATTTTGCCCTTAGTCTCCAAAATCAGGGAGTGCATTTGATTTGATGGTGCATTAGATTTGAGTAAATAAGATTTGGTCACTATTTAGTTTAATAGTTCACGATATTGTAATAAAAATGTAACTTATACCCATTGTTCTATAAATTATAATTAGGTAAAAATATAATATACCTTATAAATACCTTTTAATTAGGTAAAAATCATAACAAACCCATTGTCATATTATTATCATCAAATTACTAATTGTTGTATACAGTAAAATAAAATTTTTCACCTGTGTTGCAGCTGCGCATTACAACCACAGTAAACATTTTTAAAATCTCAAGTCTTTTAAAATAGGGATGTAGATTAGATTTGAGTAAATATGTGTATATTGCTTTCATGTTGTTAATTTAAACAATATATTATTAAATTTTAAACTACGTATTTTTTACATGCAATTTATTAATTGTATGGGCCCAAAAGTGCCCTTCCTATCAGTTTTGATAAAACTTCATCTGAGAAATCTATGGATGATTAGCTTATACATGTAGATCTCTTGGGTTCCTCCACAAAAGTAAGATGGAACTTTTGAAAGATGGACTCTCTGGACGGCATTTGCCTTAGTTTATCTTGTTGCCACAACCATGATCAGTTCAGACGCTGGGAGAGGGACAAGCATCCACCTCTAGTTCAGGGATCTTTCCTCCAATCACAACCACAATATAGCTTAAAAAACAAATAATAGTTGCACAGGATAAATAACAGATCAGAACTATACTACGGAAGGGGGATTATTTCTCCCTCTGCTATTGCTCAGTTAAAATCCCCCCCAAAGCAATATCCATATATTTCTAAGGTTTTCCTCAAAGGGCAAATAGCTTTGAGAGGAATTTTTAATTAGGGAATGTGTTACACTGTCCACCACTCAACACTGTAATACTGATGTGGACTTCCTTCCCCCTGTGGCTGCTACTTATTTTAATCAGTGGAGTTCATTAACTGCATATCTTTGAGATCATGTCTACAATAGCTTGGTCCTTGAAAAGTTGATTGGTACAGCTCCCCAGAGTATTTGTACCTGTCCTAAATTACTTCTGCAAAGCAAATTTCTAGGGAGTTCTCAGGGTATCCAAGTTAGATATGGGATGAACTGAAAGAAAGTAAATCTCGTTCTTTATTTGTAATCCATGGGATGTGGGCTTTGGGAGATTGTAGGGATTTTTCACCAGATAGATTTACCATAGGATAGGATCAGATAGGATCACCAGATAGGATCACATAGATTTACCATAAATGTTGTGTTACAGACAGAAATTCCAATATGTGAGACTTATCCTAACTGGGAAATCCCATGATGCAGAAGTTTCAGTTGGTGTACCATAGGTATTGGCTATAATACAAGGCTTTTTCATGGATAAATCAAGATATTGGCTATAGGTATTGGCTATAATATAAGGCTTTTTCACGGATAAATCACAGAAAATAATGATTTTCAGCCCAAATCATGGAATGTTCCAAATAATGTTTTTTGAAAAAATAACAAGGTGCTTATGTAGTACTGTGTGCTATTTCTCCTTAAAGCTACCAAATTGAACCATTACATTGAATTGGTTAAAAAGCAAAACAACCAGATTTGAAACAGCAGGAAAAGCATTTGTGATTTTAAAAACTTTCCAAAACAAATGTAGCAGAAATATACAGCAACATCTTAGCACAACACCATGTTTCCTTCATTGCAGGCAACTTTTTATACTTATCACTATTATTTTAAGAGGCATGCCTGGGTTTGGAGATTAAAAAAACATGCTCGGAAAGCAACCTGCATATTTGTAGGTTGTCTGCAATCACTCAAAATGTTCCTCAGGTGTTTCCACAGACTCTATGCAGACACTTTTAACTTGTAGGGATTACTCCTGGTTGAAACCTGAACAGTCCTGACTGATCTGCAAATAAGAAGAGGATATCCATAGATACTCGCCTATGGCAAGATATTTCTGCCCATAAGAAGACTACAGAAAATGTAGGGAGATTTCTCTATGTTGCATAATGGAGAAAGCAGGCCTGCAGGTAAGTGGTTATTGAAATATCTTTCCTTCAGTGATCACAGCATTCATTTTTGAATAAAATATGGCAGGAAACTGAATTCTTTTAAAAGCTCTGGAATGATTTTTAAAAACACCACCACCAGAGATCCAGATATTGAATTTCCACTTCCACTGATTTGTTTGAAGAATTAGAAAAACCTGAATTTTTAGTGATCCTGTAGCAGCACGTTCTGGGAGTAAGATCCACTGAGCACAAAGTGATTTATGTCTGAGTAAGTCATTGCATAGAAATGCAATGTTAGGAAAGACTGCAGAGTAACTTGTACCTTTTCTTTAGCTTTATGTCATTGTGATAACTCTATTCACACTGAGGCCCAAGGGCAGAGCCCTGTAGTTGCCCTGCCTTTTGGGAGACATATGATGCAACCCTAAACACACTTTCACATAGTGCTTACTTTGGAGTAGACATGGTTAGGATTGTGCTCATAATGTGCAGTTCACTGCAAAATGTGCAGTTATAAATTAGTTCTAACAGGGAAACTTGTTCAGTTCTAAACTGGTATTTTCTGTTTTTTAAAAACTAAGGGTGCAATCCTGAGTACAAATCCCATGTACCAGCACAGGGTGTTACAAATGTGCTATAACCATAAGGCATGTTTGAACTTCCCAGAGGCAAAGGGAGGCTGGTGTCAGGGGTTGTGCTGGACTCTCCACACCACTACGGGCCCCAAGATGGTGTGTGTTACTTGGGCCAAGGTTGCCAGCACAGCGTCAGGAGGAATGGGGGAGATAAGGATGGGAGGAGGTGTTCCAGGGTTTATCTTTGGAAGGTAATGCGATAGATAGGGCTGTGGGTGGCACAAGTGGTAAAGACACTGTGCCTGTTAACCAGCAGGCCAGGGTTTGATTCCCGGGTCGGCCCCACAAAGGGTGAGCTCCTGTCCTTAGCCCAGCTCTGCAACGCCAGCTGGATCCAATTGTATTGGCTCTGCCTTTCCATTGGACTAATTCAGTGGCGTGGAGAGGGGGGATTTGCTGCTTGGGTAACAGCCAGTGATGGGATTCAAAGCAATTAACAACTGGTTCTATGCCCATCTGGCAGCCACTTTTAAATGGCTATTTTTAAACTTTATATGTCCTATCTCTTGTTAACAACCAGTTCTATGGAGTAGGTGCGAACCTGCTTGAGCCCACCACTGGTAACAGCATGTCCTCCATAACAATCAAACCCAGGCTTTCGTGCCTCACATGCAGCGTATGCAGCGCCAAGCACAATACCATAGTCTTTCAAGACTGACGGAGGCCTGCTTTTTAATGTGATAGAAAAGAGTTCACTTTCTGGAAACCTCATGTCTTTAAACAGTGGGAAGTGTAATGGAAGATAAAGTACAAAGCACTGTTTTTGAATCCTGCCTTAAGTTTATGCTTGTAGGGGATGCAGTCCATGTTGCAGTGCATGACTGAGTATTCATCCATGAAGAGAGGAAACGGACTCTGCTTAATATATTTGGAAGCACTTTCCTGCCTGAAGAGTCATACACCATGATAATTCATCTACTGATTTGGTGAAATGGGTGTAGGAATGATTGATATTTAGTAGAATGGGGAAAGAGGCATGTTCAAAACCACATGTACAATCTGGTGGCCTTGCCCTTTTCTTGCTCCTTTCCTGTAGTAGTAGTAGTACAGCATGCATCTATCGTCTTCCTCCTTCTTTCTCCGCTACAAAGTTCCTTCTATTCTCCACACCACTCTTGCTTTACCTTTTCTTTACTTAACTGACCTTCATGGGAACACTGTATATATCCAGTTTTGCTACAAAAATTGGGATGACTCCTTAAAAAAATCCCAACATTTCCAATGATTCTTTAATGATATTGAAATGAAGATGGGCAGAGAAATACTTGAACAGAAACCACTTTGTGTGGAAAACTCTGTTGCAACATCAAACAAAACTGGCCTACATAAAGGGTGGGAGGGACTTCATTAATTCGTCTCGGTCCTCTCCAAAAAACCAAAAGCCCCAAAGATATCCCCGGAGCCGCTGTTCATTTTCAAACAGTCACTTATATAACTAAAGCAAGCAGACGTACACTTCATTATCTCCTTGCTGATTTGAATCAGCAGGTGGCTTAGACTCGCTGTGGAGTAGCAATTTTTATATTGCTCCTCAGCAAATAACTTGGCATTAAGAGTTTTATGCTGCGCTGAGGAGTAACATTAGCATTAGCATTAATGAATGCTAATAGAGCACTTTGCCCTGAGAAAACTGCCTATTTGCATTCGGGTAGCCAAGTACAAGGTCAATGTGCCGGTTGTCGCATAGCATCCAGGATTGTGACAGAAACCAGTGAATTAAAGCTGAACCAGAAACAGTTGCGCGCTTGTCTTCAAGTACACCGCAGTGGTGCAAAGTCAGAGAAAGAGCAAGAAACTGCAGTCCTTGAGGATGCAGTATGTATGTCTTTACCATCTTTCTCTTTTAGGTTGCTGTCCTAGCATATTGTAACATTTCGAGGTGGATTTCCAAGCTCTCCCGCTGGAATTGAAATATTAGCCACCCACATTTACAAAATTGTGTGACACATCGGATCATATGCCCAGATCATTCAATTTCTCTTAAGGCAGGGAATGCAACCCTTGCTGCAATATCCATCAGGTATATGCACTCACCTGTGATTAACCTTACTTGGCCATTAAATGTCACAATTCTTGAGTACACATGGAGCTGAAAGAATATACATTTGTCAGTAAAAAGGTGACTGAATGAAAGACATGAAATGACATTTTTTCACGTGGGTGGGGGTTGTCGGATCTTGTCTGCGGATGAAAATTGCTTTTCTGTAAATCTCGGGCCGAACGGAATAAAACACACAATTCTTTCCAGTTGGGAAGCCATTCTCATCGACATAATGAAGGCATTGTAAGCGGTGACTTTTTGCAAACTCTGAGAGAAAAACCAATCTGCAATCTTGACAGATATGATCTTTTCCAGGATGCGCCATTCATTTACAGCAGCAGGAGACCTCAATTAATTTATGAGAGGGACAGCAGACAGTGAACTCTCCAGCTCAGCCCGGGTGGCGATGTCCCTGTCTGAATTTATGTTCTGGTTATTTAAAAAAAGATTTATATTAAGCTTTTTTTTCATTCCCAGAGTACATTAAAATTCTAATGGAAGCCATTTGTATGCATTTGTTGGATTGAGTGCTATTTATTGCCCAGCAATGACAAAAAGAAAGAAATGCTGAAAAAACTTTGCTAAAAATTCAGTCAAGAAAATGCAGTAGTAGGAATGTGAAAATTTGGAGGAAACATTTACTGTCTTGCAAAAACTGTCGTGCTGTGAGCAATATGTGGAACTGCTTTCCCCACAGCGTCTCTAGCCGATGCCACATTGGGCAGCACTCTGCAGTGATCTCCATGCAACACTGAAGTGGCCAAAAAATGGTCCACATTGAGTTAACTACTTAATGTTCATGTGCGAGGCAACCCTTAGAATTATGGACATGAACCATGACACATTTTAAAAAAGAATTATACTCTACCTTCCTTCTAAAGTAGAACTCAAGGCAGCACAAATTACCCCAGGGGGCCTCCTGTTTTAGTGCTGAGCAGGTCATGGGTGTCAAACCCATTTCAAGTGGCATCCTGTTGTAGTCTCAAGTGGCTTGCATTACAGAACTATCTTATGTGAATGTTGGCTAATGCCATAATATTCAAAGCTTGTGGATATATTGGGACTGCTTTTATCCTTATGTACTTTGGGGACTAGCCCCTGATCCCTAAGTATGTTTTTGTGGAGCTGTCATGTTTACAGCATAGTATGAGCACCACTATCTTAGCTGGCTTTGTGGTAGATTCATGGAGATATCTTTTAGTGTGTATTAGCCATGATTATCAGTGAAGCATCCATGGTATGGGAGCATTTTGTTTATTTTTAATTTCTGTGGAGAGGGTGTATGTTGAATTGGGCAGAAACCTCTGTGGAAATGATGGAGGCGTTAGCACATTGCCTCTGATGTTCTGATCCCAATCATAAACCTATGTGCTGCTTTTAACATAAATATGCAATAATATGGGGGAGAGCTGTGATTGGAACTGTGATAGGGCAAAGCATTAGATCACCACTAGCTTTTGGCCCAGATTATTGTACCACCAAAGCTATTTACTTGTATACAACAGCTTGTATACTGCTATTCAATGGCACTTCTTCGGGCAGGCTGCTTTGCCCTGCTAATGGGAGGGCCAAGCCTGGATTAATATTTTTCCTGGACAGATTCCTTTTGGTCTACAAGCAATTGTAAGAACAATAAAATCCCCATGAAACTTCTCTCTCAGGTCTCATGTCATAAAAAAATAAGGACATTGTAATATTACCAACTGAAACACCTGACAAAGGCTTTAAATATATTTTTGTACAGTAAAGTGGTACTCCAAGTTATGGATGCCCATCTTTCATATGTAAGTTGATGCTTTTGTATAGATGCAGACTGTCCTTGTGGTGGGGCTGGTATAATCAGGCTGTTTCACCCTGCATATGTTTAAGTTTCCAGACAACCTCCAGAACAGAACCAGAATATATCTTTGGGACTTTTGTGTATTAGTGGATAATCCTGTAGAAGTATATTTCCATTGTCAAAGTCAGACCTAATTCAAGGAAATTTTTAGTGCTTAGCTACATTTTATCTGAGTCATTAAAAAAACTGAATTGTATAGAAAATTTTGTTATGTTTTAGCACAATATTCCCTCTCCTTCATTTTGGCGGTCCTTTCTTTTTGACAAAAGCCTCAGTAATAAGAATGTTAATTTTCTACTTCTATTCTGAATGCATTTTGACAATATAATAGTCAGAAAATTGAGATATTGGAAGGGCGACTGCAAAAGGATTTTGTGTGTGTGTGCATATGTATGTGTGCTTATGCATGTATGCGTGTCTGTATAAGTGTGTGTGTTTTTCTGTAAAACACGTCTTCTAAGAACATACTACTCTCATTGTAACTGAGGGTTTATTCAGTGGTTTATTCAGTGTTGAGTTAGATGTAAAATCTTTGATTTAAAATTGTACTAATTGTTATAGCTCTGCTATCCAACCATTTCCTTGTCAGTAATTTCGTTACAGTTTAATAGACAGTCAATGGCTCTTTTCATTTGCTCATGAGGCATTAGTGA
Source organism: Cryptoblepharus egeriae (assembly GCA_030015325.1). Taxonomy (NCBI): domain Eukaryota; kingdom Metazoa; phylum Chordata; class Lepidosauria; order Squamata; family Scincidae; genus Cryptoblepharus; species Cryptoblepharus egeriae. The sequence continues at coordinate 51,403,142 of JAREYC010000007.1, read as the reverse complement.
GTCTGGCTCCGATAATGCGCTACCTAATCTTATCTATCTATCTGGGGGTTTTATGAAACCTTCACATAAAACCATGGAAAGTGCTTAACCGCATAGCACTGTAGATTAAAGCGATGTCCTTCATCTTTCCTGTACCAATTTAAGTCAAGTGAGTGGCCTTGCTGCAATTTAGAACGGACTTGTGTGAAGTCCAGAAGTAATCCTCATGTAGAACGTGCAAAATTGGGCTTTTTGTACTTGGGTAAAGGACAGGAGAAAAGTGTGCAAGCTTAAGCCTTTTAACATCTTCAATAAATTATATGATATGGGTTTTTTGTTGTAAAATTAAAGAAGTCAAGGGATGTTTGGACTTTTTGGTCTCTGATTTGCAAGTTTTGTACCAATCTGCTAGGTGGTTAAAAGTTTTTTTCCCCCATGAACTAGTGAAGAATGGGGAATCCCATTTCTAAGGAGGTAAGCCCATGAAAACATACTAACAATCCATGTTCAGATCAGGAATCCCTTTCATAGGGAAGTCATGGGGTAGGGTTTGCCAACGTTATTGATGCAGTGTGAAATTTAGGTAGAAATTTGTTGTCCAGGATGCAACAGCAGGGTTGTAGCTCAGCAGTGATTTTCAAGTTCATAAAGTTGTGCTGGAGAATGAGCAACTTGTGAGTCCCAGGTCAGACACTTTTTATAGGATCTTTAATCATAAAGGAAGAATGTGGACCCATATAAATTCCTGTCTGACTTCTGGAGATTTGCTTGGCCAAATATTGCTACCTGTGCTAACCCTAAAGTATCTGCATATCTCTTGAGGAGAACCAGACAACCAGATGTTCAGGGTTAGGTATGTTCAATGGCTTTGTGCCAGAGACAGATAATTCAATTATGGGTTGAATTACCTTTTAGACTTCTAAAAGTTGAAGAACAGACATTGACCAATGGCATTTCTTTCTACTTTTCCTTCTCTTTCATTTCTGGTTAAATTGTCCAAGTATTACTACCTGCACTAGACCTAAAGTACTTCATGTTCCTTGAGAGAGAAAAAAACGCCAGTGAAATTGGCAATACACTGTACATCATTTCAACCATTTCAGTTTCACCAGAGACCAGATGGAAGAGAGCAGAAAAATGTCAGAGATGTTCCTCAATAGGTAAGAGAAGAGAAATGGGGCAAGGTCTCTGCACCTGTATATATTAACCAAAGCAATCTGCAGGTAAAGGGAGGAAAGGTGGGAATGAGACAGTTATTTCCAAATTCTTTTATAAACAAGATGGAGGACTAAAGATGTTCTCTTCAGATAGACTGCATCTGCTCACAGTCAGGCAGGTTGAAATGCAATCATAAGAGGAACCGTATCTATCAGACCAAAGGGTCACCAAAATCAGCATGTACCCACGGTTCCTGCAGTGGTCAACTACATCCTCTGGAAAAACCACACACTGAGAATAGTCATTGATGTTACTCCCCTGCTATTGGTTTGCAGAGGAAAATTGCCTCCTAATATGAAACTTAGAGGCACCATGAGAAGTTGCCACTGATAGATTTCTTCTCCATTAATTTCTCTAATAACTCTTTAAATGAACCTGGATAAACATCTCATTGCTAAGAATTCCAGAATTATGCACCATGGAAAGAAAAAATGTTCTGTGCTTGTTGTAAATCTCCTATCAATTGAGCAAACTCACGTTCTAGTCTTAGTGAAGTTTATCCTGCCTCAAAGCTAGAAATCCAACCCAGGCAAGAGTTTTCCAATTTGAAAACATGTGGTGGTGGTGTTGGTTGTATTAAAGTGTTGGCTGCCCTGCTAGTTCCATTGGGGAAGCAACAGTGGGATACAAATATGTTAATAAATGAATATCCAATTTCCTGCATGCTATCAGTCAATTTAAAAAGGAAATTCTAGCACATTTAAAACTGTCACTTATGCAACCCAACATATATAAAATCTGTTCAAAGTGGCATTCTGCACCATTAAAATTAACTGGAGTTTTGTACCTTTGCCTTTGATGAGATATGGATTGCACCCTAAGCAGCATATTTTATTTAGTACTGTTGCACAGCCCAAGGCCACAGTGTTGCAATGGGGAATAAATAAAATCCAGGCCTTTTGTTCATTCTCTTTTCTGTTCTGTCAGTTTCAACCACCCCTTCTGCCTCCATTCTTGATTCATGCAAAGAGTTTTCTTTTTCAACTAGTCTTAATTACATACTACTCATGAACACGGGATGTCCTTTTCTTTAATAGGAAGAGATGCAGAAAAGTGGTAATTCTGTGAGATGAAAAACATATAATTAAAAGCTCGATGCTACTTTGGAAAGAGGGTGAATGAGTCAGGGTCACCTTTATGTTTCCATCCTTGGATTGTACTTGGTGAAGGCTTCTCTCTGCTAATGTGAATTATACTTTCTGGGGGCCTGGGTTACTGGGAAGTATTTCCCACAGAGTAGTGAGCATAATGCGCAGTGCTTTATTTTAATTATTAAAATGCAATACTGCAATAATCATTACTGTATTGCTTCAGAAACACTTACTAAAGATGTGGTCCTGGCAAAGTAAGTACCATTCATTCGCTTTAATGGATGGTTGCTGTATCGAGTTGGGGGGGGGGATTGGCGAAGTGGGTGGTGGGGGGAAGAAGATGCAGTTCAAGCCAAACTGAACTTTTGGAGGGAAGGCATGTTATTGATTTGACTATTGATCACGTACAGAGCATTTTGGCGTTTTTATTTTTCAAAACAAAATTCCCCACCTTCCTCCCAACAGATCAGATGTCACTTTTCTTTCCTCCACTTGAAATAATACTGAATGCAGGTTGTTGACAGCTTTATGCTTTTGCACCGTCAGCACTACAAGGCAGAATAGCATAGACATGAGCAAAAGTCAAATGGTCTCTCAGGAGCTCCAGCCCATTAAAGCAATTGCTGCGAGGGAAGGGGAATGCGAGAAACATCTGCAGCCTCTTCCAGCTTTGGTTGAGAGACTGACCTAGAAAGTTCATTTTGTACTCGGAGCTGCATTGAGGGCTCCTGCTCTGAGCAGCCCACAGCTTGTGTTGAGAGCAGCCTCAAGGGCTTTATTTGAGCCAGGGTTCATCCTTGAAAGATGCTCTCAGTGCCAAGATTCAGACCTGGAACTGAGGCAGTGATAATACTGTAACGTATGTACATCACAAATAATGTGTATTTTCCTTAATGTCCCTTACAAATGGAAATGTTCTTAGTGTTGTGTTGAGGGAAATATAGCCTGAGGGAAATGTAGTGTTGTGTTGAGGGAAAGGTTCCTATTTCATTCCTGCGTAGGTTTCGGTTGTGTCCACCTTGTGTGGGGTCTCTGACTGGGAAGCTCTTACCTGTAGACAAATTAAACATTTCCACATATTGGAAGACAAAGCTTTTCTGAGACTCAGACTGCATTCCTAAAAACACTTCCCTGGGAGTAAAACCCATTGAACACAATGGGGTTTATTTTTGAGTAGACCTGATTAGGATTGTGCTCAAAGATGAAGAGGCTGTCCCCTTTTGCATGTCTCCAAGAGAAATGCTGTGAAGTGTAGTCACCAGTGCTAAGTATTGTATAATGCAGTACTGTGATGAATGCTCTGTTTATTCCCCTATATTTTCCCTAATCTTTCTGCATTTTTGACACTTTTTAATGGAAATCTCTGTGTAAGTTCAGCAGCTAAAGATGCTGAGGCATAATTTTACAGACAGCATATGTTCCTTATTTGATTGAAAACACCATTCCTATTCAACCATATGCTGGATGTGGATTCGGAGTCCATCTTCCTATCTGGAGCACCTATTCTTCTTAGCAACAGAGCTACCTTGCAGGGTAGGAGGCTTTTGGACGTGTGCGGGAATCAAAACCGTCTTTCCCTTCCAAAGACTCCTAATCCAGTTCCTTTCTGGATACAGCCCACCTAATACAACCACACCTTGGTGTGGTTGTAGCAGTGGAGATGGGGAAAAGGATATAGGATCAGGCTGTAATTTTATTCCTTGATGTTTCTTCTGTCATCTTAATAGTAAACTGATTGTAAATGAACATACACCTTCTCTTTGATACAAGTGTATTGTGCAGTGTGCCAGCTTGACAGAATAATGAACAGGTAAGAAACCTGTTCATATTATATATTTAGAATATTGCCTTTGTTAGCAGACATCACTTGTGAATAATTCATCTCCAGTGATAAAACATGTTTTGGAAGGTATTCCCGAGAAGATGTTTGTTAATGTACAGAGGAACCTGTCTGCTCAGTTTTTACTCCTTTTTGAAATGGGTTTAGCATATCTGGCTAACATGTTTAACATAGTAAAGAAATATAATGTGAAGCCTCCGTTTTGATTTTACTTCAAGCTGATGAGGGAGAGCGACAACATGAAAGCATTGCTATTAACCTTGATTTTAGTACGTACACTGTAATATCTCATGTTTAAGTACCTGGCTTAGGTGGGGTTCCAAAACTCATGGTAGTACTGTGCGATTCTGAACCATAGTCATAGTTGTAGTCAGTACTTCATCGGCATACATAAAATAGTTACTATATATATATATATATATATATATATATATATATATATATATATATATATATATATATATATATATATATATAACTGAAGAGTCATTGACTGACTGACTGACTGTCTGAGTCAGTCAATTTTGGCCAGACCAAAATTACCAAACCTAGAAGCTTGAAATTTGGGGACAGTATTGCTTCCTTGATTTAGGCACCCACTAAGAACCAATGTTTGGAAATTCAAAAGGAAGGGGATGAAAAGGGGCGCATCATTTGATGCCCCATTTCTTGTGTCTGATGGTGCCCAGTGATGCCTGTTGCCCACTGTGTGATGTTGCCTGGTGCTCAGTAGTGCTCAAAGGGATGCCGAGTGCCCGATGGTGCCCACTGGTTTCTGCTTTCCACTGGTGTGTGGTGGTGCCTGCTGGTCCCCAGTAGAGGCTGCTTCCAGATGGTGATGACCAGAAGGAGTGCCTGATTTCTTGTGGTGCCCCCTGCACACTGGTGCCAGCTGTATGGCAGTAACCATTGATGCCTGCTGCTTGCTGCACAATAGTGCCCAGTGCTGCCCAGTGGTGCTCTTCTACACAATGATTAAAGAGCCCTGAAATTGAACGTTTGAAACCTATGCACAGGGGCCAGCTTTAAGCCAAGTGGACAAACTGATCTCAGTTTGGCACTGCGCCTAAAGGCAGGGGGTTCCTCCCTAGGAATCTAGGCCTATATGCAATTTTATATTAAAATTTTCTTAGATCCATTTAGAGCATTATCTACACTTTAAGTGCATATTTTGATTTGTTCTGCCTCAGAGATAAAATTAAAATTTATTATGGACTTTATACCTCCACAGATCTTGGCTGTGAACGTGGGACCCACTTGGAAAAATATTTCTAGTTGGGTCCTACAGCTCCTACGACTGATCTTAATTGCTCTTTCAGGAAAGTTTGGAATGAGTGGGTGGGATTTATCCAGGAGACATCAGTGAAAAATAGCAGGATGACAGTTTTATCCTGGGATAAAAAAAGAAGTTGATTTTTTTAAAAAATGAACATTTTTTTAAATGTGCATTTTGATACATGTTTAACATGTTTTACATGTGCATTTTGATACATGTTGGAAAAAGCACCAGGGAGAAATAAAATCAGCCTCCAAGAGTGTGTGAAGCCACGCTAAAGGAAGGGAGAGTGAGAGAGATTCTTTTTCCTGAGAATGCAGAGCAGGCATAGACTAGCATTCAAGGACTATTTGTGTTAAACTGTATTGATTGCTTTGTGAATAAAAATACAGTTGACGCCAGCACTCCCCTGCTTTCCTTCAGCCACACTGGATTGCTCCACCACTGAGTGTTCCCATGACAGTCATGCTTTGTGTTTTTATTAGTTTGATTTACTTGATAAATAAACGGCAAAATAAAACAATATGATTATCTGGGAGTTACTACAGTTACAACCATTGCAGGCAATAAGCAACCTTTAGTTTAAGTGACCACTTAAATATAACACTGATGATATTTCCAGGACAATTTTGCTTGACCTATGCTTAGAACCTTCTCCAGCCTAAACATGGGGCCACAGAAATATTGCTTATACACGTCCTGCTGCACAGAGGCTGCCCCTGAACACTTTACTCCTTATAGCAATATGGCTGTCTTTAGTAATCTTTCCTTGGCAAGTATACCTACGTCTGGAGCCACACTGTGACAGCTGGTTAACTGGAATCTCAGGGAGGTTATAATTCTGCACTTAATTTTAATTTTGCAACATGGTATGAAACTGAGCATGCTTGAGAGAGAAGAGTTCTTCCAAAACCTGTTTTGCTGACTATGAAAGATCATGATATGGGGTTGGGGTTTACCATATTTTTTTAGCCTGCTCACAGGGTACGATTATGTATTCTTACTGGCCTCAGAAGGATACTATGCAAATGGCTCCTAACAAGATACTGTAGCCCATAAACAATTCTTTTCTGACTTTCTGAGCCATAAATTATTTTTATGTAAAAGAACCTAACCTCAGTGGCATCATATGGGTTGGTGACACATGATATCCAAGTTCCCAGACCTCTGGATTTACCCGGAGGACTCCTACATTTTGGCCCCAGGTCTAGGTGGCAGGGAAAAGCCCTGTTGTTCTGGAAAATGGAGGGGCTGGAGGCCACTCAGGGAAGGATTAGGGGTGCTTTGCAGCTCTTCTGCCGCTTCTGGTGCTTCCTCGCTGCCACTGCCACACAACTCTCCCACTGCTGCTGGAGTTTCCTGGGGCTTCCTCACAGCCAGCCTCGCCTCTCCTCTGCAGGTGAGCGTGTCTTGATATATGTGTGTGTGTGTGTGAGAGAGAGAGAGAGTACATGGTGTGTGTGAGAGTGAGTGAATACATGAGTCACTAGCATGTGTTGTGTTGCTGCAAACTGCTTTGAGGGCATCTTACACGTCTGGGTCAGAATCACATATGTTGAAGTCACTGGCATGTGTTGTGTTGCTGTAAATTGCTTTGATGGTGTCTTGCATATCTGGGTCTGAATCATGCATGTTACAAGATTTTCAATTTTAAAAGTATTAAAATTAAGTGCAGGAAAGCAATATGAGAATTTTTGCTTAATTTTAACATGTCCTACATTTGTCCTGCATTTTTGTGGTGTCCTACAATTTTTTTAAGCAGATAGGAATTTTGAAGAGCTTGGCAGGGAATTTTGGGTTTAGCGTCTGGGCACCCTGCGTGGTGTGGGATGCCAACACATCACTGCCATGATGGACCTCCTCCCATGCAATGAGTCGGGCAGTGCACCATCGCCCTGCACCCACTGGATTTTGGGCCATGCTTTCTTTGGCCCATAATCTTTTCCTTTGGGCCATGCCGCTTCCTAACATTGTCTTGTAGATGCTGTCATAGATTAAAATATGCTGCAGTCCACAGGTTTGTAACAGGCACTCCAAAAGGATCTGGGAAGGAAAAAGAAAACTATATTTTGCTATCTAGATCAGGGGTGGGCAAACTGGGCCACTTTAGGACTTCAGATGTACCTTCTGAAATTCCCTTTTCTATACAATTGTTAAGGAGCCTTAAAGTGGTCCAGTGGTCCACCTTGACATTAGTTTCTCCCACTAGAATCACTTGCATTCAACTGTAGGTTGACTGGTGTGCATACCTAGTGCACACAGGGCACACAAGTTTTTTGACACCCCCGTAAGTAAAAATTATTTAATTATTATCAGTATTAATACAATTAATTATTGTACAATTAATCAATTAAATATTGATTAATATTTTCATTTTTTTTTAAAAAAATCACCTTTCCAATTTAGCTTCAGTTTTATTCTTTTTGGGGAGAGGATCAGATTGCCTTCTGGAGCACTTGTTAAGCACCACTTTCACTGTACTGGGACCATCTGGTGGCCTTCCATTCCTCTATGTCTAATTTGAACATAAGTCAAGTCATGTTTGCTTACTCATGAGTAATCTGTAAGTTCAATTGTGCTTCCCATAGGGCTTAAAGCAATTATTGGGGGCTTTCTTCTTGGTTAATTTGTGGGGGCTGCATTCATTGGATCAGGACTATTCTAGGGATGTTGAATTCCTCTCAGTCTGTCCTTACCAATGGACTAAGGCATAATCCTTGGGACAGATCCTTGAAATAAGCTATTTTAATATCTGTCCTAAATACTGCTTATGCACTCCATGTTTTAGTTTTGCATTTCAGCCAATAGATAGAGGAGAGACAGCACTTGTTGGGTGAATACCTGAACGAGGTGGCTTATCTTCTAGTGATAGACATCTGCCCCACTGCAGATCAGACCATGCTTCAATAACTTCAATAACTAATTTGACAGAGTACATTTTGGTCGAGTTCTCCCTGTGGCCAGGACCCTCTGGTCTCTACTCTAGACAGGACCAAAGAACTTATTACAGCTCAATAAAAGAGCTAATAAAAAGACAGAGCCAGGGTGACTAATTGGATTTACTGCACTCATTTCAATTGCGTTTTGTGTTTTAAATCAGCAGCTGTTAAGGGGGAAAGAAACCCTAAACTTTCATCAGTCTGCCTATCAACTAGTTGGAAAAAAGAAAAATCTTTCCTTTGAGCCTTCTGCACACTCCTAATCAGAATGGGCCACATGAGAAGCACCCAGTTGTGTTACAGCATCATGCTCAAGCCACACTTTAATCAGTGGTTGATGTTGCTTTTTCCTTTGAAGATCAGCTTCCTCCCCACTTATGCTAGAGAAGCTTAATGCAAGCCAGAAACTTCATACACAATTTTGCTGAGTGGCAGGAAGTTGGATAACACAGCCTGGTAACAGAGTAATTGCCTGACACTGTCCTAGACTAAGTACTAAAAGGTTTGTTAGGGGGCTGAGGTCTTTGATGATGGTCACAGACGGTACCTTCTAAGTCTTTATAGCTCTGGGTTCCAGCAAATTCCATGTTGTTAATGCACAGCCAGATCTGCAAGTAGAAAAGAGGTTTGTTGTCTCATTGCCCTGGCGCAGACCGTGTGGACTGGCAAGGAAAACGTGGTTCTGTGAGAAATGTTGATTTGCTTAAGAAGTGCAGCCATGTCGGACTACCTGGTTAGGGACTTGTATAGTTTTCGCCATCACCTCATCAATTTGTAACTTAAACCCTTTAAGTAAATAGTTGCCGCTGGTGAAGGGCACCCTGGCCTTTGCCTGCATTTGAACTACCTATTATTCTCTGTTACCAACTGGAAAAGTCACTCTGTATTCCCAGTAAAGCAGTTGTACAGATCTTCAATTTTGTAGGTTAAAACTTGGAAGTGAGTCATTGGTTCACAAACTATTCACTGTATCCTATACTCAGAAGTAAATCCCATTAAAGCCACAGGAAGTGTGGATGGGATTGGAACCTTTGCCTGAATTACACCTTCCTGGATATGCGCAGACACTGTGAGGAGCATGACTCCTAATGAAGTCACATCCTCATGATCGGATTGACTATTTCAAGTGTTGAGCTGCCAGGGGCTGTTCTCATAGAAGTGGGCTACAAACTCCTAATCAATCCAGGCATGATGTGGGAGATCTGTGACCTTTTGCTTTAAAAAAGTATATAAGTAGCTCTGGTGAGCCTTGAAGCATTGTTATGGTGCTGTGGCTGAACATACATACTATACCTGTATGTTTTTCTCCATGTGGCAAATATCAGTTAAAGTGATTGGGGAAATGCAAAGGATTTTCCCTCCCCCACCATGCCTCTTTCCCCATGGCTGTTTTTAACTTTGAAAATCTAATTCCCTGAAAATGGATCCTGGGCATCATATCAACAGCTCAAAGTCACAGATAGAAGAGTCTTACTCCTGGAGGGTCTCTTCAATACACTTCTTGTCAGGGCATCATATCAACATATCATATCCTGGCCATCATATATCAGTCCCTAGAGAACTATGGATCCTGGGAATTATATGAAGAGCTCAAAGTTACAGGTAAAATAGTCACTCCTGGAGTGACTATTTTCAATAAACACTTCCTATTCAATAAACACTTCCTATTTTTCTAAAAACAACCAACAAATCCTTGGAGAAACATGGATCACGGGCATCATGTCAACATATCCTGTTCTATCCTGGGCATCATATCATCATAAGAACCCTTGGAAAAACATGGACGTTGAGTATCAGATCAACAGCTCAAAGTCACAGGTAGAAATGTCTTTCTCCTGGAGGGTCTCTGCTATACACTTCCTTTCCCTGTTTTTGTAAAATCAATCAACAAATCATTAGAGAACTATGTACAGAAAAGACAGGCATTTGGGACAGAAGTCGAGGCTCTCACCCTGGCAACCCCTGGAAGCATTTTGAGATGAGGCTGCCACCCTGTCACTTAGTCACGGTGCTCCGGCTGCTCATTTTGTTGGTTTCAGTGCACGATATGATTGTACGTAATGTCTGGGTTATGCACTCCAGGCTTGACAGTGTGCCTTAACTGCCGGCTGTCAGCCAGGAATTTCCATCTGTTAGTTGGTTCTGTCACATCCTGAGTGCTGCCTTTAACCTCTCTTGCTTGTTTTTGAGTGAGGAAAGAGGACGGGCTCTTGGAAAACATCATGTGCTGCCGTACCCATGAAAGCTCATTCAGAGATCACAAAACCGATACCGTAGGCAGGCAGTGACTTTCCTTGATAGTGTGTGTTTGTGTGTGTAATTTTCCCCATTTCTGCTTTGCTGCAGAATTTCTCTTATCCTCTTGAATATCTTCAACACCTATTGACATGCGTATTGCTTAGATGGGCATGGGAGTTGTTAAAAGCCATTGCCAGTTTTAACAAATTGTCACACAGAGTGAAAAGTGTTCACTGGGTGTTTGGCCATGGGATGGAAAGCGTCTGAAGGGAGCCAGATGTTTCTGACCCCGTCTCCTATAATAGGGCCTTCTAGCATACCATTCCCTGTGACTTTCTCATGCAACCACTTCTGGGAAATGCTTCTTTTGTCTCTGAGACAGGATTTTTTTCCTGTGTACATCATGGGGTATCTAGACTGGTGGAAAAATGTTGCTCACAAAATCCTAACCCCCAGTCAAACCAGCACAAATCCCTTTCACCAGCCTGGGAGTGTTGAAAAAGTGTTTCAGGTCACTTGGCATTGGCCTTCCCAAACCATCATAGGAACAGGTGACATGTATTGCACTGGCCTAAATTGTTTAGGATTGCACCCTCAGAATCCAATCATAACTCCACTACCCATTGGTACACTATCCATTGGTATTTCAACTCCATTTGAGTATAGTTTGAGAAGATATCCAAGCTGCTTTTCTGAGGGTCTGGGTTGTTCCTTCTTTTATCATAGAGAAGAGTCAGCGCTGGCAAATAGGAGATGTACCACATGTTGCCAGTCTTTGTGTGGATTTGCATCGCCTCTCAGTAGCAGAGATTTAGTGGCATTCTAGCCATCTCTGGCATTGCAATCTCTGGCATTGATGGACCACAGCAGCGCTGTCAATCTGAACTTAATCTTCCCGGGTGGTAGTAATCAGGAAAGGAATTGTTGAGCCTTGAATACACTTATGTGGCACCAAGCAGGTGTGCCTAAATGAGCTGTGTGTGGTGGTGCGGGAGGCTTTTGAATGTTTAATAAAACAAATTAAGAAACCTCAGCAGCAGCTTGTTCTTTGTATTGTGGGCTGTTTTGGTTTGGTGGGGTGGCAGGGCAGGGGTGCAGGGAGGGGGCACACATTTATGTGCACACTGTTTTGCTTTTACATCAGGTAGCAGGTATTTCAACACCATCCCTGTTGCTAATTATTGCTTCAGTAAACAACAGCTGTTCAGATGCAGCTCAGTGTCTTTCCCCTTTTTGAAAAGATTTGACGGTGCTCAAACCAGAGAGAGGTATTGCTGAAAGGGGGAAAAAATGTTATAATCATTTCACTCCCCCACTGCTAGCGATTTTTATGGGCCTTGTTATGGCAGGCATATTAATTACTAGCAAGCAAATGTTAAGCAAATTAAATGGCTTTAGTGCCCTGTGTGTTTGGACACTTGCTTGAAGTGTTTAATCCTCATCTTTTGAAGGGGCTGGTACATTTAAACTTTAAATTGTTTTCTGCATTAAGATGCAAGTGGCTATAAAGGATTATTGCAATTAAGCCATAAGTAAAAGTCAAAAAGCTTTTCTTCCAGCCTCTGATTGGGCTGTGGGTGGCGCAAGTGGTTAAGACACTGTGCCTGTTAACCAGCAGGCCAGGGTTCAAGATCCGGGTCGGCCCCACAAGACAGGGTGAGCTCCTGTCCTTAGCCCAGCTCTGCAACGCAGCTGGATCCAATTGTATTGGCTCTGCCTTTCCATTGGATTAATTCAGTGGCGTGGAGAGGGGGGATTTGCTGCTTGGGGAACAGCCTATTATCCATAACAATCTCACCCAGGCTTTCGTGCTTTGCATGCAGCGTACGCAGCGCAGAGCGTGATACCATAGTCTTTCAAGACTGATAGAGGCCTGCTTCCAGCCTCTGGATACACCACAGCACAAAAATTAGCATCACTCCTTCTGTCCCATTGCTGGTATGACTGAGGGTGAAAAATGTTACATACAGTTACTTTTCAATTAGGGTAGGACACAGCTGCACTTTAGCAGCATTTTTTTCATTCCTGGCAGGATTCCTGGCAGGTAGGGTTGCCATAATTCTCTTCCACAAAACCAAGAAAGGATCCTCTGTCTAACTTGCCAGTATGTGAATGCAATCCCCCAAAACCGTAACTGTCCAGGTTTTTCAGGACATATAGCAACCCTACTGGCAGGGTATATTGAGCCTTGACCTACATAACCGCTATAGGTTCAGACCAGAGATGGGCTGGCCCCATCCCAAGATCCGGTACGCCGGAAGTGGGAGGGGCCAGCCGGGGTCAGGGGGCGTGGGCGGGGCGAGGGGCGGGCGACGTCTGCGCATGTGCAGTGCCTGCCCTGGAGTGGGCGAAGCCTGCTTCAAGGCAGGCACTGCGCAAGCGCTGACACCGGCGCTCACGCAGAGCCTGCCCAGAGGCGGGCAGGCCGCTTCTAGGCAGGCTCTGCGCAAGCGCCGACGTCGGTGCTCGCACAGAGCCTGCCTAGAAGTGGGCAGGCCGCCTCTAGGCAGGCTCTGTGCGAGTGCCGATGTCGGCGCTTGTGCAGAGCCTGCCTAGAAGCGTCCTGCCCGCTTCTAGGCAGGCGCGGTGGGGCAAAAACATAGCGGACCGTAGCGGTCCGCTATGTTTTTGCATTTCCCTGTCGCTGGCGGTTCACTAGCGGCAGGGAAAGGGGAAGATCCGGTACGGGTGCGTAGGCCCGTACCGGTAAGTGCCCACCACTGGTTCAGACCTACATAACTGACCTACATAACCGCTATAGGTTCAGAAGCAGTGATGTCCTCCAGAATTCCTGTATTGTCACTTTTATGCTGTTATGTAGTTGCCTGCCAACCATGTGGACAGAACAACTACCATGTGCATGTGTCACTTGGACCTGATCTGGATATTTAGAACATAGAGTGGTTGCTGCTCCTGCATGATGTCATAATATCCATAATTAAATTAACTTCCTTTGTAGTTCAACTGGATCAATATATGAGGCATCACAGTTGACACCATGTTGTTATTGGTCCTTAATTTGCTACATTCGGATGCTTGTTATAAATATGTCCATATAGGTCTGATATGGCACCCTTATTGCATTCTTTCCTCTTTGGCAATGGGGAGCAGAAACGGGCAATGGGGGGCTGCACTGTCATCATTTGGATGGGTGGATGAGCAGATTATGCTTAGCGCAGACTTAAAAGTCACATATCTTGCTTTGTTGTGGGACAGATTACTCATCAGAGAACTCAGCAAGATTTGGTAGTTTTATCAAAGAAATAGCAGCAATATTTCCATGTGACAATTTATCTTGTTGACTGTGTCCTGGGATGAAATTAGAGCATCATCAGCTTCTGGTTAGGTTTCCAGGAGTAATATCCTTGTCACATCAGACAGAAAAATTCATTCAACTGCTGAGTTGAGTAAACCCAGTTGCTCAGTTGCCAGAAGGGATCCAAAGAGGTGCAACCAGGTGGCAGACAACCTTCAAGCCTCTGGTATGTGTGGTGGGGAAATGCAGTGCCTCAAATTAGTCTGGGTAGTGAAAGAAATAAGGCAGATTCCTTCTTTGTTGTGGTTCATATGGTGGGCTATCCCAGCAGCGCCTTCCAATCTTCCCACATGTATTGCTCACATTTGGAGCAAAATTTCCTGATCTCCTTCTGGCCTCTTCACTGCCTGGTTGGGCTGCTCTCTGAGCAACTGACGAGGAGTGCTGGCATAGCTCACAAATTGCCCAATGAGGTGTTGGTGCTGGGTTTGCCACACTCAACTGACCGGAAAACAATTCTTGGCAGCAACTTCTATTTTGATCTGCCAGGCGAGAGGAACGTTGTTTGACAAAGTTTCTGCTCGAGGTGAAAAGAAATCTTCAGGGAGTGTTTTTCCCCCTTCTCTCTTCTTCTTGCAAGGCCCCGGCATCCGTGAGCTGAAGCATGAAGCAGCAGTAATAGCCTTTATTTGTGAAACTCTGTGGGCAGTGCTAAGCTGTTAAAATGCAGGATAATTAGAATTCTTCATACAAAAGCAAAAGAAATGCCTACTCGGCTCAAATGGCATCCACTCACCCCCCATTCCCCCAAAGGTTTTCAAAGTCCCTTCCTGGCTTTTTTGGGGCCCACTAGGGGGTGCTAGAGTCACACTGGAGGCAGCAAGTGTGGAGGAAACGTTGATTGATTAGCTTTATGGCTTTTTATGGGGCCAGCCCCTGCTTAAGCAGAGAACTTATTAATTGCGTATCAATTTGCATAACCTGCAGGGGACAACATGCAATTTAGTGGATGTTAAGACAGTGTTGTTTCACAACCCTATATAACTCTCTATGTCCAGGTTGTTTGAAAAGGGGCTGAAGATTCATGCCGAAAGCCATGATCCGTTCCAAGAGTGCCCCATGTTTCTTACTCTCTTTTACTGGACCAAGGTAGACATTGCATTCTTGTTGGGAGGCTAGCTTCAAAGGGCTCCCCAAGTGGTTTGAGGTTTTCCCCATTCAAACCAGCATGAGAGTTGGAGAAATGCTGGTCTGTTACTATCTCTCATCCTCACCTACCTTGCAAGATTGTTGTGAGGATAAAGAAAGGGGAGGAATCATGCACACAACCATGAGTGCTTTGGAACACTCATGGTATAAATATGTAAATATTAGATTAACATTTTATTAATTTTATTTAATAAGTAATTATGTCATATAAGGGTGACCTAGCTATGCCACTGGGGTAAGTACCAGTATCTTTTTCCAAGAAAAAAAAAAACACTGGCTAGAAATATTTGATATTTTCAGGAAGCCCTTAACAGTTACTGCTTATCTATCTACAGTATTTATATACTGCTTTTCAACTAAAAAGTTCACAAAGCAGTTTATAAAGAAAATAAAAAAGTTAATGGCTAATTAATAGCTAATGGGTCACTGTCCCAAAAGGGCTCACAATCTAAAATGCAAAAGAACACCAGCAGACGCCACTAGAACAGACATTGCTGGGGTGTGTAGGGCCAGTTACTCTCCCCTGCTAAATAAAGGAGGAACACCCACTTGAAAGAGTGCCTCTTGCCTTATGTGAGAATCCTTTCATTTTTAACAGAAATGTTGGGCTTTTTAAAAGACTCTTATAACCAACCTTTCTAAAGACATGTAATCAAAAGCTAGAGAAAATTATTTTTGTATATATCAAGCTATCTACTTACATGGTGCCTTTGTAATGATCTTGTAAATTCTTAACTTCTGGGCAGACGAGCTGTTCTTAAATGACAGCATTGAACTGCTTTGGTTGAATGGGTGGTGTTGGGTTGGTCCTGTCTGCCAGGATTCCAATCTAATGTACTTCTGCATCTTACCAAAAATGGAGGCCTGTTGAACCATAATCCATAAACAGGCTGATTAGGAGGATGTGAATTGCTGTAGAATTAACTTCCAGTTGGAAAAGTGTATAAGATCACAAAACATGACACCTGGAAGTAATTTTTAAACTTTCTAAAGTTGTTTTTGTCCTGGCTGATCTTCATAGCTAAAAGCAAACCTCAGGAGTCTTTCAGCCCTGTTCCAGGATGAAAAGTTGGATGGGGTAAGTATAATTTTCCCCTTCCTCTACTCCCATTGTGTGCCCCTGTTGCCTGATAGTGCCCAGCAGGGATGCCCAGTGTCTGGTACGGATGCCCAATGGTGCTTGGTGCTGCCTGGTGGTGCTGCTTGGAGCTTGATGGTGCCCACAGCTTCGCTGCTTGGTGGTGCCCAGTACCCGGTGATGCCAGCTGCCTACTGCCCACCACCCACTGGTACCAGTGGGTACCCACCAGTGCACCAGTGGGTACCCACCACCCACTGGTGCTCACTTCCCAGTGATGCCTGATGCTGGGAAGTTATCCAGTGCCCAGTGATGCCCAGAGCCTGGTAGTGTCCGCTGCTTGGTGGTTCCAGGTAGTGCCCACTGGTACACTATCCCCTGCTGCCTGCCCATCCCCCCAATGCCTAGCAATGCCCAGTGCCCATTCTCTGCTGGTGGCCACTGTCCAATGCTCCCCCATGTTCATCAGTGTCCAGTGGTGCCCAGTGCCCACCAGTATCCAGTGCCTGCTGGTGCCCACCACCTAGTATCCTAGTGCCAATGCCGGTGCCTAATCCCTGCTGGTGCCCAACCATATACTGTGTCTACAAATATTTTTTAAATTTTTTCTCCTGCAACAGTGGGTCAATTCAATTGCTGTATTTCAAAAGTTAGTTAGTGGTAAACTGGCATGTTGCAGTCATAGTTGGACACTTCTGTACTTATGACTGAACAATAATTGCTATATTCTGACTTGTCAAGTTAGTAACGGATCTGGCCCTTCCACAGTGTCCCAGGATGCAGGTTGGTGATGTGCCATCCCTCCTGCATCATGTCGCCCCTCCATCCAGGGAATACTCACCCAGGTGTAATAAAGCATGATGTTCAAAAGTGCATGAAAAGCCTTCTGAGACTTCTGGCACAATCTTAAATAGTTTTTCCAATTATCTGATAAACCAGATGATTCTGTAGGCTTTTTGAGTGAATCAAAATGCTGTGCTTTGCCTGCCCATAGATAAGCTCCAGTGGGCAAGCGGTGTGGCATAGTGAGTGGAGGTGGCTGCAGTGGGAGAACAGTGTGTGCAGCACCTGGGGTCTTTGCTCTCCCCATGCCTTCAAGGCCCAACCCCGTTTCATAGTTTGTCTGATTTTCTGAATACCAACATGGACGTTCCGGAAGTTTAGCACAACCACCGTCTGTTTCTCCCAGTAAGCAACAGCAAGGCAAGCTTTTCTTTGTGCTTGGAAGTAGAGGTTGCTTGACAAGGTTGCCACATGACTGCATATTCCACATGCTCATGCTCTTATTCACATGATCTTATTCAAACACGGCAGTGGAAAATTTGGAGCCATCCAATTGAATGTCTGCTATAGAATGTCGCAGACAATTCCATCTGTGTGGTAGAGTTCGCCACAAAGACTTGAAAACAGAGAAAGCTCCCATTTTCTATTAAGCCAGATAGATTTTAAAGTGATTTCTGTGGAAAACCTATTGCTTTCATTGCCTATTAAATTGAATAGGACCATTTTCAATGAGGGATGGAAAGAACACACTCCCAAAAGGGTCAAGTGTTAGTTTTCTGTTCCCAAATGTCTCTGGCTAATCAGATGGCATAATTTCACCTCCTGGAACAAACTGTGGGTACCAGGTATAGCAACTGTTCCATTATTGTGTTAGTGTAAACTTTACTTTGTAAAGATCCCAATACTCCATTGTATGATTCTTCCTCTGCATTCTCAGTATGAGACAAAGGCCCAGGTCATTAAAACCTGCAACCAAGAGGCAACCAGCCAGCTTGTCTGTACTAGCCACCATTCAAAGAATCAGGAAATTTCTCCTACCTTGGTCCAAAAGGACTAAATTAACCAAAAGCTTCACCATTAATGGGTACGTTATTGACAGGTTTGAGTCCATTTCAGGATCCACAGGACCCTAGGAATTCCATTTCCTCCATGGCATAATTTTAAACTGTCACTAAATGAAACGTGAGGTAAATGGAACGTCACTAAATGAAATGTGAGGTAAAACATGAGGTAAAATTAGATGAATCCCCAGTTTACCTAAAAATGTCTTAAGACAGTTATCAACAATATAAAGAGACTTTGGTTGCAATCCTATAGACACTTTCCTGTCTTTAAAACGAAATGGGACTTTTGAGTAGACATGGTTAGGATTGTGCTCTTAATATTGTTATATACTCTTTCCCACACTTTCACTTTTGCAAGATCTTTCATGAATTCATCCATCCAGGCTTTTGTGATTTGGTGACCTTGATTGCACAACTCTGGTCCTAAAGTATAGCCTACGAAGCGTGCAGGAGCCAACTCTGGTGCGCATGGACCACCCTGATGAAGGTTAGCCATAGTGAGGGTAGCTAAAGTTGGGAACCAGGTTTTAAGTGTTGCTAATGACTTTGTTGAGTCCGAAACTTCCAAGATGTTCATAACTTTTTGTTCACAAGTTCAAATGTGCAAATATGGTACAGCTGCAAACAAAGGTGGAGACGTGGTGGGTGGTTATCAGGTTGCAATGGTAAGTGGGGAAAGGGAGACTGGCTGTGGGATGGGGGAAGTTTGGCAGCTGCAGTAGCTACTGAATCTTACCCCCACCCCAGATTTACGATCACCTGGTACGGATCCCTGCAGATCTGTACCAAGTGAATTTGTATGTATGGATCTGAGTATATCCTTTTATTTTGTGGACAGTTACTTGCAAGTAAGAGAACAAATATTCCCTTACCCAGTGAAAACATTTTGGCATTGCTGCATCAACAGCAGCGGGATAAGACTGGACTATCTAAATAGATTCCATACATATTTATGCAAATCTGCATTATTTGTTTTCATCTGAAAAATTTCCAGCTAGATCGAAGTCAAAAGAATGGGTGGCAACAAAAGACGGTCTTCCAAATCGTAAGTTCCTGCCTGCTTCCCTACCAAGAGTTTTTACTGTCTTATATTTTTGAGTACTATATAGTACACTAGAGGCACATTTTTTAAAGTTTCCTTCTGTTGGCTAGACATTTACATGAAAAAGTGATATTTATTTGTCACTGGGCCAGCACACTGAACCTTAAGACAGCAGAGAGAGCTTGAGTGTAGTGATCACATTGCAAGAATTTACAATGCCAAAATAATGTTATAACTGTTTGGGGCCGTGAGAGTGTTGGTGGTCTCTTCAGCGCACCAAGCTGAGTGGCTGCCAATCTTTTAGGGGAACATGATGGTTAATAATCTGATTATTGCTCATTTTCTAAACCCACTGCAACCCTTCTCTTGCCTTGTTCCACTCTGATCTGCCTCTCCACCAGTTGAATCCCACCACTGGCCAGTCTCTGCATTGCTACTGGCTTTGTATGGCTTTTGGGTGTTGCACCAGTGGCAGTACAATGCACACCAGCAGTCCTGCAGTAATGGAGGAGTATTGTGGCTCTGGTATAGCTCGTGATGTGCTGGTGCTAATGACTATATTGTGTTTAGCCATGATTTACCAATAGTGGAACTTCTTTGTTTCTTCAGTACATAAATGAACTCTTGATATGCAGTATGGGTTGAGTGGCTTGGACTTAATTTAATGGGTAATAAGTGGGGAAAAAATGGCCAACTTCAGGTTTCTTGCTCCTCCATTGTTGCCCCAGAATGCATTGTATAGATACTATACTGCATTCAGCCACTAGATAGGGTGAATAATGGAATGGTGTTTGAATTATTTAACAATGCAAAGGTAGGAAATGGGATTTTGATGCTTTTCCTCCCTTATTACAAGGTATTTAAAGGTGGACCTTGGTATCAGGGGTGAGTCAGATCTGTGGATCCTGAGGGCCCACATGTTTTATGAACCTGTTAAGAGCTGTATCTTTGTGGCTGAAACACTGAACTTCTGAGTCAAAGGCCCAAACTTATCCGACTTTCCAGTGTTGATGCTGCTGTTCCAACAAAGCATGCAATGCGCCCTGGAGGGGGTAGGGCCATTACAGCGCCATCCTAAGGTAATAATTGGTTCCCTTGCTTCAGGCTGTACTGTGTTTGGCACCAGAAAGTTGGAAAAGATAGGGTTTAAAACCTATGTGTGCAGTATTATTTATGCACCTATTCATTACTTACTAAAAGGGCTGAATTATTACAGGAGTGACATTTTTCCTTGCAAAATGCAGATTTTTTTCTCTCTCACTTTCAAAGTGTGAAAATAGCAAGTCCTATAACAAGCAAATAATTTTTTTAATATAGGTCCTATTTAGCTATGTAGAGTGACCTGATTTGTGCTGGATCAACATGTTATCAAAATGCAGTTGTCACTACAAAGAAAGCGTGATGCAGTCTGCCTGTTCTAACTAACATCAAGACATAGTGTTGTCATATACACTCACTAACTGTTTTGAAGGGAAAATTTTCCTGCGAGATGCTGTAAATGTGGATTGAAAGATCTCCAGGCCATGACTAATGATTGGTGGCAAACTGGTTATTATTCAGCTGCTTTAATTAAGTAGTACCGTTATTTTTAACATGTGAAGGAGTGATGCTGTTCCTTTACTTTTTTCTCTTAGTGTTGTGACACTTAACTATGCGAGGTGTAGTTAATGTTTCTCTAAAGTAGGCCATGAGAGATACCCTGTAGTGATT
This sequence comes from Cryptoblepharus egeriae, assembly GCA_030015325.1. Classification (NCBI taxonomy): domain Eukaryota; kingdom Metazoa; phylum Chordata; class Lepidosauria; order Squamata; family Scincidae; genus Cryptoblepharus; species Cryptoblepharus egeriae. The sequence goes on along the minus strand of JAREYC010000007.1, from coordinate 51,382,419 downwards.
TGCCTTGCTGAGCTAGCCGTCTGGGCCATTACGGAGATGGGGCGGGAAAGAACTCCTGACTGTGTAGCAAATGAATCAATACTACTAGAACTGGATCACTTTGTATCTACAAGGAGAAACAGAAAAGCAATAACACAGTTATAATGTCTGACACACACTAGTTAAGAAAACAAATTTAAACGCAGACACATTGGCTTGGCTTTTATTGGAAAGCCTAGATGCAATCTATAGTCATCAAGTTGTGGAAAAATTCAGGACACATATAAAGTTAGGAAGGCAAATTAAAGGAACAATACAAATCAGACAAAATTTACATTTCAAAATAGCATGAAAGCATTTTGACTGGCTTTGCCTAAAATACTCTGAATCCCCCCCTTTTGTAGGCTATTTTAATACAACTTTTTCATATTTTCTTAGAAAAGATCTTTTGTTTACATAGTCCCACAGTCACTGTCTCATGTCGGAGCATATCCAGATCAGAAAGAATTTTTTTCTTTTTAGCATGAAAAGGCTATTTTTTACCTACTAAGAAGGCCACTAATTGGCCTTCATCTAAAATGAGCATCAAGAGATACTACTGTTTGGTGTTCACTGGTGCCAAAACCAGAGAGAAGGGCACATCAAGCAGAAAGCTTTAATTTCATTCTGACACATTATACACAGGATTAAAAAAAATACTCCAACAGAATAACATTCCACTACATTGTATTTTGTATGAGCCGCATTTCACAGACAGCACTTATAGTGCTCTAATACAATGCCGTTGAAAACTATCCAACAGAACTGCAAACACCCAGCATTTCCCAAATTAGAACTAAAACGGGAAACCGTGGCACTTATCAGTGATTTTCGGTAAATTGTGGTTTCTAAATTTGGATGTTTGTGGCTGAAAAAGAAAAACAAACTAACTGTTTGCACGTTAGGAAAATAACAGCTTTTGTTCTAAGTGTCAGCAGTTCCATAGGTTCTACCCAAGGGGGACACTGGTAGTAATAGCACTGATACTGTGGCTTTGGTAAACTTGCTTGACCTACTCACAGCCTGTTTCACAAGCACTCCTACTGTGCTGTTGAGAGAACACATAATACTATAGAATCTCAGTGCAGAAAGCATTTAGAAAACATTTTTATTTGATCCATAAACTCCCTTCATATATGTAAGACACATTCACCTGCCATTTATTACCATTATGAATATTAAGCACAGCACAATGAAAATTAAACCATTTTGTTACGCTCCCAAAAATATTTTAAAAACATTTTGCAGCTCAGTAATATGAGCTAGTGCTCAGGAAGGCTTAGGGGTGGTACGGGTCCAAATTATGCTGTTGTCTTTCTGGCTTTGCCCTCTCCATTTCCAAATTATGCAAAAAATCAATATATTGCATGTATTTTGCTTAATTACATCCAATAGAAAGAGTGAACTTGTTATATAACCTGTTGTATTTATAAAATTTGATGAAGGGGTTGCATACAGACAGACACTGGAAGCTACTGAGAGCTTTTGTGCAGATTCCTTGCCTTATGAAGCTTTAGAAGATACTGCACAAGTGGGTGTTTGTAATGTTTTTTGTTTAAGTAAGAGGGTAGAATTATTATTATGTTTAAAGTTGGGTGCTAGGAATAGTAGGTTTTTGGAAGAGTGACTTTTGTGGTACTGGAATAGGAAGAAAACATACTGTGAAACAGCAGACTTGATATGTTCTAGATCCCTCTGAAAGCAATTATCAGGCATAGTAAGATCCATAAGATGAAGCTGTCTTTCCATGATTGATTTGTTAGAAGAAAGAGGGGCTGGGGCTCAAGTCTGCTGGGAAGCTCCACCATATGGCACGGAAACACTACCCCGCCCACCGTTCTCTGATGTGGGATACTAGGCTGCAATTATTTAGAGGTGAGAGAAATGCACTCGGGCCATGCTCAGAGGCTTTCCCTTATGTTTTATGTCTTTCACAGCTTTTGCCTGTATAGAAGCCTGGTTCACACAAACTGAGCTGTGGCTGAAATTAAGCTCAGCTCTCTGCACATCTCAAAGGCTCTTACACATTATATATTATAACAGCCCTTATGGGCAAGTCTTACCAGATGGTATGGCAGCCTTCTGAACGGGTTTAGACACTGACCTGTAACTTTATTGTGACTTTTTAAGTAGAATTTTAAAAAAATTCTCTCCCTGTTCTCTGTTCCCATGTTTCTTTCACCCTTTCTCCCCAAAATATCTTTTTCACAGACAAGGATAGAAGCCCTGTCTGGAGAGTGATGCAAGTGGAGGCAAAGCTATTGCTGTTCAATATATGTTTGCTAAGCACCTGAGACAGCATTCTTGTCATCAAATTATGCAGCTACACGCCCCACTGTTAGAAAAAAAACCCGAATACATGCACCTTTAGGGCTGGGAGAGGACAAGGCAAGCCCAGCCTAGGGAATTCTTCCAACATAATGACTGAATCTTATTTAGTTGTTCTCCCTCCTAGCAGTGAGCGATGATGTTGTACCCGATAAGGGGATAGCAATGGTAGAGGAGGGAAAAGGAGCTGCAATCCGATGACCGAGCAATTTGCAACCACTCTGTACTTTCTCCAGAGCGATTAGAAGAGAAAGATGCACCTTTTTAAAAACCTAATACAAAAATATTAACACTTCTGTCCATTAGTCATACACTGTTATATCTTTACAATATAACTCTTTGTACTGTACAGCTATAACATAACAAAAGGTGCAATTCCTTTAAAAAAATTCACACACTGCACATTTTGATCATTTTATTTTAAGTATAAACCTTTTTAAACACTTTACATAAATTAATTCCTCTGAGACTAATATTTGATGTACAGTAAATTGTAATTCATATAAAAATCCATAAACAACTTGTCTCACATAATTTACAAAAAAAATCAAGGTTTCCTTTGCTTCTCTGTGACAAGGATTCCACTTGCCATCCCCCCACCCCCAAGGCAAACCACGTTATCATTGTAAAATCCATTATTAAATTCCCGTTGTAGCATAAATTGCTTGTGCCAATGTCCTTTTAGAAAGTAGCACAGTTTAAAGCCGTCGGGGTGTCCATAAACAAGAGTTTTTGCCCCACATTTTAAAATGAACAGAGATATATACCACATCCTATGCAGAGAGAGAGAGGAAGAGATTGAGAGAGAAAGAGAGGAGAAGAGAGAAACTATTTCTCGTAAGCAAAGGTCAACAATTCAGTAATATTTGGAAACACTGTATGGTTCTGTTTCTTAGTTAGAGGCAGTGCCTCAAAGGAATAGGCAGCCTGTTGCAAACCCTTTCAGCCTTTCTTTTAATACTTTCAGTCCGACTTGAGTGCAGCGATATGCATATGTAAACATATTCTTTAAAGCAGATCACCTTTAAGGTCATTCAGGGGGAAAAAAGCCCCCCAGTTTTTCTTTTAAGCAGTACCATTCTTCTGGAAGGCGCTCTCTTCACTGTAGAGTCTTATTCAAATTGTGCTACAGCAAAATCTGAGCAAAGGTGTACATTTAGGCTCAAGTAGTAATGCAGCAAAATTATTTTGGTCTCCCTCTTAGAAGACACTGGTTCAGAGTCAGTCTCTTTGGAAGCCCAGGCTCAGCCAGTGTGTTACCTCTTTCCAATCTCACTTTGCCTAAGGAACTGTATATTGTTAGCACTGTCTGCCAATTCGGGGTATTGCTCCACAGAGAGTACATAGTACCCATCATATCCTTGGACTTTCCCAGCACTCAGCAGTTGCCTCTTTTCCCCTTCTGTCCATAACCTGGCACCTTCCTCTCCGTCTCTCACTCGTTGCTGTTCTCTGGCCCAGGCATTGGAAAGAGCCCTTTGCCGAGCTTGCTCTAATATCCGTGCCTTCTCCTCATCAAGAGTCATGCCATAGCGAACATGAAGAGCCAGTGCGCCATACTGCATTTCAACGTCAGCAAACCTACGAGTCCTCCCATTCACGACCGTGGTAGACTGGGAAACGGTGACATTGATGCCGTTCTCCAAGGCCTTCCGGCCACTTGTCAGTCTGAGAGTGCCCAGGTCACTCTCTGGGGATGTGGTCTTAATGAAATAGTGCGTGTCCTTCCCTTCAATGGTGAAATGCAAATTCTCCAGGTAGTAGGCATTGTTCAGAACAGCTGCCACTTTGATACAATCCTCATTTGCTATGTTGAGCACGTTTGTCTGTACTTTGCCTTGATTGACAGCAAGCATAACCCCTTTCCCAATCAGAGACTTCACAGTTGCGAACCACAGCCACGATTTTTCACCGCCAGGTCTGCGCTTGCTGATCTGGACTTCTGCCATCTTTCCCAGAGACAGGAACGCCTTTGCTTGCCTTGCCACTTGTTGTTGCACTCCAGAAATTGGCTGAAAAGAACAGAGAGAAGTTTTACAAACCATCTGTTGCCCCTAGACTCCAACAGTCATATATTTATTGGCGCGGTGCCTGGAGCTGACAATAGGATATGCTAGAAACTGACAGCGCCAAAGAGTTAATTGAACCCATGCATTGGATTCCACTCTTACAAAAGCTATTTTGTTTGATAATGCTCAATATTTTTCTCATTTTTATCTCTAAGAATAGCAAAATAGAAAATAAAGTCTTTGCACGAAATTGCTACAGAGAAAATGTGGAGGGTACAGGGAAGATTATAATGCGAACACTCAGCATTTGCAGTGGTATATCATATGTTAATATGGTATGAAAACGGTTGTATAAAAAGTAGTTACATAAACATTTTACAGATGGGAAAATGCAGGCAATGAGGATAATTGTTTGCTAAAGGCAACAGGGGAGAGATAGATGTCAGACCAGGGTTTAAACCAAGACATCTTATTTAGATTTGTCTATGTTCACATGGAAATTTTCCCCTAAGAACATAAAACCATTGTTTGACAGGATTACCACACCTGATCTCATTCGGAGGAATTCCAGAAAATTCCCTGACATCATTACTCTATTGCAGAAATTTGAAAAGTCTATGATTTGGAGCCAAAGGATTCTTCCTAAATTACTACTCTTAAAATCCCATTTCATTGGTTATTTTTTTCCTATTACCCAACACTAAAGCAGCAGGCCACCATCAGTCTTGAAAGACTATGGTATCGTGCTCGGCGCTGCATGCGAAGCACGAAAGCATGGGTTAGATTGTTATGGAGGATAGGCTGTTACCCAAGCAGCAAATCCTCCCTCTCCATGCCACTGAATTTAGTTCAATGGAAAGGCAGAGCCAATAGGATTGGATCCAGCTGCATCGCAGAGCTGGGCTAAGGACAGGAGCTCACCCTGGCTTGTGGGCCAACCCGGGTCTCAAACCCTGGCCTGCTGGTTAACAGGCACAGTGACTTAACCACTTGCGCCACCCACAGCCCACACTGTAGCACCAGAAAACTAGCATAGAGTGATTTTCTGAACTTGAAATTACAGGCATTACTGAAGTTATAGAGGCCTGAAGTTACAAGCATAACTGGTGGAAGTACTAGTCATTAACTGGTAAGTGGATAACATACTTCTAGGCATCCAGTAACTAAACCCCAAACCTAATGATAGACCTTGTATAGCTTTTCCAAACTGGTGATAGTTGAAGTTATTATGCAATGAATGTGGTGATGCTTTATTCTCTAGCTAGCTGTTCAAAGGGTATCTGTATCTCAAGTATCTGCACATTAGGCTTGTTTTTCTTGGTAAAAGAACATATATTGCCTCTTAGTCCAATAAAACAGTTATTTATGGAAAATAGAAGTCACTGTCACTGTAGTCATCAAAATAGATCTTTAGCAGGAGCCCTCTAAATTATTGCTGTAAGTGAATAATGTGCAGAAGGGCTGGAGTAACTGAAGGCAACTGTTGCTGCCACCTGTCCTAGCCTTGTACGGAGGACTGGATCAGCCCCAAATATCTAATACCAACTGGATCCCTTCTCAACTGTAGCAGTAGATGCAGATTTTTAAATTTTTTGCTGGTATTTCAGCAATAACAGTATTGTAGGTAATGACTATTATGGTTCCTCCTCTCCACAGCATCACATGTATTTTTGCAATGACATGAGAGATGATGTGGGAAGAAAAAGAAATGGTAGACAGCAACTGCTAGCCAGAATACTCCTGTGACTACCCATCTGCTGACAATAAAAAGAGCCCTCCTATGGTAAGGGAGGGTGGTCCACTAAAGGTTACCTTGCTGAGGACTCTCACAAACCTAGAGCTGGCCCTACCCTTCTCTTTTTGGTAGAAGACTAAAGTTTTAATCCTTCTAGAACTGTGTTCCCAACCTATAATCTGTGAACCACTGTTGGTCCTTAAGATCCTAAGAAGTAGTCTAAGAAGCCTCAGAAAAAAAGATGATCACTTTTGATCACTTTCAGTGTTTTGCTGCGTTCAAGGGCACTCCTTCATGGATCAGCAGAGTTGGTACAGTATGGACTGCCCACAGCTGGCACTTCCAGCATCTTACAGAGAAGTCACCCATGGACTACTAAATTTAATTGTATTTTTGTTTGTGCAGGGGTTGGGGAGTTGCATGGGATCCCTGATGATTCCAAATTTGTCTCACTGAACTGAGGGCTCCAAAAGGTTGAGAACTACTGTTCTAGACCAGCAGTCTCCAAATCCTGGCCCAATGGCTGATTCAGCCCACAGCAAGCCTCTCTCTGGCCCAGAGCTGTGTTCTGTTTGCAACTGGAAAGTGTTCTGAAGGACTCAGAATATATTATAAATGCCTAAAAACACAAATTCCCAGTTTTCCTCAAAAACTAATTTTGGGAAATCAGCCTTCTGAAATTCTTAGAAGGGTTTTGGAAGGTAGGGAGTCCTCCCCAGCTGTTTCTTGTGATGTGCTGGTTCTGAGGTATTTATCATTTCTGATTTTGCTGTAAAAACCCATCAGAGGATGCACTGACAGACACTTGGAAGAGCCTCTGGAGGCATGAGAAGGGACATACTAAATCCACATTCAGGCATTTGCCAGAACGGACCCCTATGGATACCAGGGCACACCATACCACTTTTACAATTGCAGTTACAGTAGAACATTAGATGTGGATTTTTAAACAAATCATATGCATGTGTGTCAGGAAAGTCAGCATCTTTATGACTGGATTTTGCACACCTTCATCTCCTGTGTATGCAGAACTTGTGGATCGTTCTGCATAGACAAGAGAGCAGAGTTTATGCTGATATATTTTTGTAATGGTAGCATAAATTTGTTTTTTGCTGTCACTTGAGAAGCTGATTCCTGTGACGGCTTTCTGGTCTACACATCATGTGGAATTTTTAGTACCAGCCACCAGACAAGTTACAGAACTCCTTTGAGAACTACTCCTATGGGCTTACCCCTGTTTACAGTTTCCCATTCCATTTTCTGGTAACTGAAAACTTGATGGCGTGTGGCCTTTTGATCTCTGAACAGTTAAGATTTATAATCACTATTTTCCTAAATAGCAGATGTGGCGTTTCTATTTTACATTCCATTCATTCTCATCTGTCATTTTAAACGGCTCCATTTTTCTGGGCAGTGGATCTTTTTCCTACTCAGGAAATTCATGAGCACCTTGAGTTTGGGCTCTGTGTAATGTAATGGGTTTTACCTGAGGTAATTTCACATTCAATATTTTATCTTCACATATAAAACATGGTTAATATTAAAGAGAAGTAAAATTGTACTGGTGCTTGGTATGCATAATTTATATCACCTGTTCTTCTGTTTATTTCACAGACTATTTTTTATTACAGTGTTCACTTTCTGCCTTCAGGCAGGGTGCTGGTATAAATCCAATCTTCATAGTTTCCACTGGGAAAGTTACAATTCTAAAAAAGGTTTCAAAGTACTATTATTTATTGATTAGCTCCCCCTCCTTCCTCTTTTGCTCTGCATTACTGAAAGCAAATTAGGAGGTGCTGAAATTCAGGCTCATCTTTAGCAAATGCACAAAAAATGACCAGAATTGGCATCAATTCTATGAATGCCATAAAAATATATTAAGAAACATCTTTTCTATGAACATTTTAAATTTTTTTAAATGCCAGGTAGGCCTGTGAGGCTTATAGTGCTGAAACTAGTGTTGAATGAATACCGTTCTTCATTCAATTTTGTCATAGTTTAATTTTCTTTTCAACTTACCGGTACATCATCCCATTGCTGACTCTTCACCAGTTCGTAAGAGGGGTCTATTAAATCAAATTTTGGCACAGGGAATCCAGGGATGGCGTTGTGCAGGTGGAAGCCAAATGTCACCAGCCAGCTGTTAACATCTACAAAGCAAAGAAAGAAATAAGACAAAAATATATTTTCCCCTCCTAACAATTTAATTTAATGCCGTAGTGGTTATTTAATGTCTGATAAGTGCAAGTGATTATGTGCTTTGAGGCATAATTGAAATAATTTTGTGAGAAACCATAATACTGCTGCAGCTTATCCTAGCATACTTCTTATTCACAATATGGTGCTACAAATTCCACCAAGATCCTGAGCTGAATGTTTGTTTCCTTTGGGACTGGCTTCAGCTGCTGAATCCCTACAACCAGCATACAGAGTTGCAGCCATGGTTTTTGTTGTTGGATTGTATTATATGGGAAGAGCCAACTCACTGTTTCTGTGCTGACCTGTTGTAGCTGCTGGGGCTTACTTTAAAATCAGTGTGAGAGTATTTCTACTGGAAAAAAACACCACTACTGGTGATAAATGCCAGAGGACTTTAAAAGTTTCTTCCTAGATCTCTGGTCCTCTGTACATAAAATCAAAAATTGAAGATTCTAATTGCAGGTCAAAGACTCATTTGGTATCCCTGAAGTATGACTAGGAACCTTGTGGAATAATTGGAATATGCCCTCTGCATGTGTTGCAGAGGAAGTGCACAATCCATATTTAATATGGGACCTCTTAAGAGACATTTATGTTGAAGTAGTTACAGCGCCACCTAGTGGAAACCTATGGGAAATTCATAGAGCAATCCAGAGTAAATTTTTACTTATGTTGACGTAAGAGCTCTCGTAGTTACTCTGGATTGTGCAGTATATGTATAATTTACAGTCTTATGTCCCATGGGTCTGGGTGACAGAGTACTCCAGAGTACTCCAGAGTGCTGGGAGCACTCCATGGCCTGGGAGAGATAAATAAAACATATTTTTAACTTATCACCGTGCAAGCTACCAATGTCCTCAAACTAAAACTGACTATATAGACGGCATAAAACCAAGGAGGCTTAAAATTGCAGGGCTTGGAAAAGTGATAGAGCTTCTACAGTTGCAGACTGGTGAGTACAGCAGTGAATAGAATTGGATCATTAGTTATACATCACAATTTTCCTCTAACCTAAGCATTTTAAAGGACCTTATTGGTACACTACAACCAGAAAGTTAAACTATGCAAAGTCTAGTCATACATTTTCTAATGTAAAAAAAAATCAGATACAGAGAACAGATGGGACTTGCATTCCTACCAAATTAACAATGAAACTGAATCCCATTTGGGGGTACAAGGAGGTGACAGCAGTGCAGGAATGATGAAAATGGTGTCCATCAACATTGCATTTTAATCAGCAAAGGATTATTGCTGGAGGAAGTTGAATGCATACAGCATGTATAGATTAATTTTTTGAATGAAAAAATGAAAGCTTTTAAAGGAATTAAAACACACCGTGAAGAAAGCACAGAGCAAGTGGGTTTTCCTCCTACACTGATATATTTGAAAGGATGTTTCTTTACTGAGGATGCCAAAAAGATGGCAGAGCTGTGGGATCTGAGCAGTACCATTTTCTGTTTGACATACAAATGAAGACACAATGATAAACAGCAAGTGGGAGTGATAGCGCATTATTTTTCCTACTGTTAGACGAGTGTTTGGAAAGCCTCCCCGTACAAAGATAATAATCTGAGGTGTTATCATGCAAGTAGAAAACCCTCCCAAGTTCTCTAGATAAAGTTGCCATCTGGCACACCAACCCCATAATATTCAATATATTTACAGGTTTATAAATGGTTGCCATGGTGATGGTCTAGTCAGACATCGGCAGAAACATCAAAATTACATTTTGCTTTCTGCAATTCCCTTTTTCCGACTACCTTAAAAGAATTAGAATATTCTCCCGAGACAAAGGATTTAGGGGTCACTATGAGCATTTCTGACCATTCCTAACCTAATGCCTATTAATAATCTAGTGGATGGGCCACTTGCCCCTAAACCAATTGCTGGGAAAAATCTTGTTCACTAATAGAACAGACCTGCTCATTTTGTCCATTTACAGCAAGGGTCGTAGGTTTCAGTTTTATTTTACTGAAGGCAAGTGAGCCTTTGCTAACAGCATACTATACATATTTTCAGGAATTTATATTCCACGATACAGCTTCTTTTATCCCCGCGTAGGTGGAACAAACAAGAATATGCCTAACAAACTGTTTGCCTAGAGATATTCTGAGTACTTATGTTGCCTTGCTAGCAAATATCAGATTCTGCAGATGCTATTGTAAGTTAGCTGCTATAATTCCAAGGTGATGTGTGAATACAGTTTGCTGAACAGATAGATTATGAGCAGTTGCAAACACCTATTAAATGTGTATTAAAAATATTTATTTACCTGTGATATAATCTTTCACATCATTAATTCTGCTGGCTGGATTGTTATTTCTAAACATGTACAAATTAAAAGGAGCTGGATCCTTCCCAATTTTTTTCCAGATTTCAATATCTGGTGTAGTCCAGCGCCCTGCCAGTATATCGTAATCTCTTTGGCCAAAGTGAACTAATTTAGTGAGAGGGTCATAAAGGCCTCCATGGAATCCTATCACCAGTTGGAAGTCAAGGTTGGAATCAAAATAGATCTCGCCATAAGCCGTGTACTGGATCTGTTTCAACATGAGTCCATTGCTGCTAAAAACTGCCAGTGGTGTGCCAGTGTTGTCTGATGCGATGTAGAACTCATCTCCACTGCTAATCTCCATGGCAAAAAGATGTCCTTGCAAATCATAGTACAGAGAGGTGATTTCGGAACTTGAATGATTGTAGACGTGAGTTATCCTTGTTGGATATGTGAGATCTGCATAAAAAAACTGGAGGTGCTGACCCAGACTTGTTTTACTGGAAACCCGTCTTCCAAGTCCATCGTAACGGTATATCACTGTCCATCCACTGCCTTTGCTATAAACTCTGGTAAGAAGGCCTTTGGAACTGTATTCAAAGATCTCTGTACCCCGCTGACGCAGGAATCCATCTTCATCTAATCTGTACTGAACATCGCCTAAACGAGTGATTCTGTCTCTCAGATCATACCGAAGCGGTGTCAAGCGGGCACTGTTACTTGGGTTGAGCAGATGGAGGTTGCCATTTAAATCATAATTGTAGCGCCACATTATTTTCTCATTCAGATAAACAGTCTGTAGCTGACCATCGACATCATATTCATAAGCATACTTGGTTGTGTTGGCAAATGGGCCTATTTTGATTTCTCTTTTGGTTACTCGTCCCATGTTATCATACTGAATTGTAATCCAGTACATAAGAGATCTAAATATTTCATACTGAATTTCCTTTATGCGGCCGTGGGCATCAAAGTGCTTGGTGTAAGTCATCACAGCCGTTGAAATGATCTGATTAATATCATAATATATAACTCCAAATTTTCCAAACTGTTCAACTTTCCCAGAAATGTCATCGAATTGGTAAAGATCAATAGGCAATGGGGTTTCATTGATAACACCTTGCATGCTAGTCACTCTGAAGCTGTTGTCATAGCTGTAGTCAAATCGGGCGTTTACCATTCCATCCTCACTAAAGCGGAAAATCTGTCTGTCAATCAATGGGCCAATTTGCCTGTATCTAATGGTGCAGATAAAGCCATCGCTCTGGAGGTTTACTGTTTTCAGAACTCCTGCTGTCTCATCATAAGTAAAACTGACTCTTGTACTATCGTACAGGATTTCTGAAAGTCTAGTCTGCCTTCTGTATTTGAACAGGATTCTTCGACTTGTACCCAAGAAAGCAGTTTGTAGAAGCTGCCCTTCCTCATTGTAGTCCATGATAACAGAGGCATTGCTTTCAGGGGGGTTGTAGATATTCCGATAATAGCCAATGGAGCGGATAGTCTGCATGGTATGGCGGGCAACGCTGGGCATGGTTATAGCAGAGAGCCGGTCCAGTAAGTCATATTCAAAGATGTACTGCCTTTGGCTGTGCAGTAGGAGGACCATTGACTGAAAGAAGAAAATAAGAGTTCAATCAAGTGCCCAAACCACTGTACGATAACAGTGTTCTATTTAAATAAATCATAATCTTTTAAATTGAGTCTTGACCTTGCATAATAGAAATTATTGTCTGCCTAATTCATTTGAATACTTAATTGTAAGAGGGTCTGTAATTAGTAGCTCCAGATTCCTAATGTGCTACTTGTTGTGATGGAGGCTTTCTTTTGTCAAGCACTCACAGCCAAACAGCAGATTGTCAATGGATTTGGATAAGGCATGTTTAATACCAGCAAAAGTGATGCTGTCTTACAGCCAATAATTCAAGAAGGGAACAACATATGGAGCAGACAATTTCACTCCTGTAATTAGAGATAATTTAGTGAGAAGTTTACTAGCCTCGAGATCCCTGAACCTCCTCTTCTACATCTCCTTGTCAGATGGGCAAAGCAATTGGTTCATTATTTACATCAAACTTTGCAGAGTTAATCAGCCACCAAATGACTTCTTTTTCAAAGCATTGACACTGCGCATCACTGGTATGGTTTTACATTATTCACATGATGATGTGTGAAACTGTCAGAAGTAGTCATCATGGGTCAGTGGCTGTGATCACCGAAAGCATATTCCCCCACCCTGCCCCACGATAAATCAAGCTAGAAGATGAAGGCAGTGAACTGAGATGCTTCATCACTTGGTGACTGATGCTACAGAACATATGAACTTCCTCTTAGTTTTATGCCTTGTAAAGCGTACAGACCACCCTTTTATGCTCTGCTTTGTATTGCATGTTGCTATGCTTAGAAAATGTGAGCGCTGGAGTACAGTGTCCCAGTGCTGGCATTTATTCCCTTCTTTTGATTTAGAAAAGTCTGTTACTGGTCTAAGCCACACCACTTCTTCGGACATAGCTCTTATACAATGGTTACAGCCACACCATAAGGAGAGGCAATAAGGCTTTACCACAACTATGATACAGCTGAATATCTCAGCTCTTCTAACACATAAAGGATGCCACTATAGCTTCAGATGGTCCAAAGAATGATTGAAACAAGCTGCAGGGATTTTTAGAGTGAGCAAAGCTGTATGCTTAAATATTATTGAGGCCATGAGATGAATTTACTTTGAATTTTATTTCCCACAAAATTCAAATGCATCTTTAATTTTCTCTGGATTGCATCCAATAGCAGCAAATCACTAAAAGTAAGTGAAAAGTGTTTGCATTCTCAGATATGGATTATAAAGAATCCAGGGTTACCAGGGTGAATTTGAAAGGATCCATCTCCATAGCCCTGAAAACCACACTATATGCACCATGGCTCTGCATTAGGCTACAATCCAGAGTAACTATGGGACCTTTTACACTGATGTAGTTACAGTGCCATCTATAGAAAACCCATGGGAAATGCATAGAGCAATCCAGAGTAAGTGCCTCTAAAGTCTTCCTGTCGTTACTCTGGATTTTAGGGTTAGTTTGTGACCATTCTTATACAGCAATCATTCACTAATTTATGGCACTATGGACAACTCATTCCCAGGTCAGTACTTTACCTTTTCAAGGTATGTGTAACTCCATGTTTTGCCATCAGCAAACACTCTAGATACAATTCTTCCCTGTCCATCATAATCAACTTTCTCACTAGTTGTCCCTCGCTGGATGCTGCCTATTTGACCTGTAGATGAATAGGTAACATTGACAGCCATCAACTTGCTGCTCGGAAGCCAGAGAGTTGGATGTCCAGATGTATCATAGGCAATCCTCAGCAGAAATTTACGGTGGTCATCATAGATCTTTTCTGTCTTAGTGGTCCGATCAAAGTCAACCGAAAGGAGGTTCCTGCCATTAACCTTTTATAAAACAAACAAGACAACAAATTAAATCATGTTGTTCCAACACAGGCTGCCTATTATTTCCTCATAGTATTAGCTATTGTTTAAACACTGCTGTTTAAACACCATTTACAGTGATTGATTTCTTCTGTCAGTAAATTAATTTAGCAACTTCTTGGTATAAGTGCCAGGCATTAGATTAACTGCAATTTTAAAAGGTTTCATTAAATAAAGATGTCTTGGCATTTACTCTAGACCTTTTCAATTAATTCCCATGGAATTTAGTTAAATGTTAATACAATCCAACAATATATACATTGATATTTTTAATAATCAGTAAGATTTGTGAAGGATGTTAGGGAGATGTCACAGAATTATTAGTTAAGGGCTTATACAGAAAAAATGTAAAAAGGCAGGAAAAATACTGATGAAATACCATCAGTCACATTTCACATTAATCATTAGGGATTCACAGCATTTCTGTACTCAACAAAAGTAGTATAATAAATAATTCTGATATCTAAAAATGATTTACACAGATAATGGTTTTATAAGACATTGATGTACTATACATCAATGATGTGGTACTTCCACAGCACAACCTTAATTTAGGTCGGCACAAGTCCCAGCTCAAGGCACTCCCAGTGTTCTACTGAATGAAGGCAGAAGTCATGGGTTGTCCAAATAACACAACCAGAAACTGAATTTTTCAACCATCTTCTTTAGACAATTCAAAGACAATTAACTGATTTAACACAAATGAGAACTCACTATCAGAACAAGGCTAGTGGGTGGCATTTACTGAACTGCTGTTGTAGGGATATTACTGAGAGCTTAAAAACTGCATAGCTTTCAACCTGGGATATTTCTGGGTTAAAGCTGCATTTTTGGAACATAAGTCTTGTTCAGTGATTCTTTGCTTTGGCCTGACAAAGAAACTTGATGATCTATGTATTTATTTATTAAGAAGATTTATAAACTGCCCTGTTCACCCCTGGCTAAGAGATCTGCACTCAAGGTGGTTTACAAGAAGGTCAAAAACATAAAACACAGATATAGTATTAACTTTTGCTTCAGCTAATGATCAGATATTGGATAAGTGACCATATGTACTCTTTTTCCAGGGCATGTCCTCTTTTTTAGCCTTGTGTCCTGGAGAGAAAAAAAGCTCCATTGTGAACATGGATTGTTGTAATTAATAAGTGATTGCTCCTTACACAGAGAAGACTTCTGCAACTACCCTCCCATAGGATGTAGTAATAGCCATTTTGGTGCCACTTTATTGGTGAGGATAATATTTGGCCTTTAGTCGGTAAGTACATTAAAGAAGGTTTGGATTCTGGGACATTTATTGACATTTAGATCTGTGGTCCCAAAATGTCACTTGAAATTATACCTTTCCCAGCCAGCATTTGATCAGCGCAACAGTTCCAAAGTCTGGTAAGGTCTCTGGCTGCCATTCTTCTCCATGATTATATTAATTATAATAATCTTGATGTGTTAAATCAATTGATACATGGGCAGGAGGCCCTTTATATCCAACATACCTAATGATCTTATGGTGGATATTCATTCAGACATTGTAGGAATTGGGTTTGGGGGTTCTCTTTAAACTGAAGCTTCTTTCCTGCACTTTAACACAGAAATGCAGCACTAATAAATGGAATTTAGTGCCAAAAGTGGCAACTGTTCCTATGGGGTTGTAGGTCTATAACTGGTGCAAGACTGCCTTAGCTTTTCTCTGCTTATTCATCTTTTTATCTTTGCATTTTTCCTCCTCTTTCTCATATTCTCCCTTCATCTGTGTCTACATGTTGGCCTTTTACAAGATCATTTGCAGTTAATCTAGCTTTAGTACCACTAGGATCTTCCCAGTCTCTAAAACAGATTGAACTACTACTCCACATTTTAAACATAAATTGAAAGAAAGTGAAAATTCATGCTTTAACTGTACTGTGTGATTTCCCCACCCCAACAGTTGAACTTGCTAAGGTCTATTAAGAGAGAACTGGCATTCATATAATTTTCTTTAGTGTAAGGGTGAAAAGATTGATACTGACAGTACTTTTTCTTTTATCCAGTTCTATACTTTTTTAGTTTGTTTAACTTTCTTTACTTATTTTATCTCCTGTTTGACTTCTGCTTTCTTCTTCACCATCAATCCTCTGAAAATAGAGCAATTTTTGGAGCATCCAGAAGACAGGAATACACAGGAACAGCTCATTCCTGGGTCTGCCAAAGTAGCAGCTTTAAGTGTCAGGCTATGGAAAGCATCAAACTGCTGGGGACAACAATGGTGATGTCTCACATACAGTCCTTGAAGATTTATTTTATTTAGCATAATTGCTGGGAGATCCTTTGTGAGGTCCAGCAGCAGGTAAGTGTAGACTGCTTAGGTCTGGGATGCAGGGTAGTCCACATTGTTCTACACATAACTCATAGAACTCTTCTCTTTCCATACAGAATCCTTCACAGCATGGTCATCATCACATCAGATATCAGATAATCCCTTCAAATTTCTAGTTTTCAGGTCAACCAAGCTGTAAACAGTGACACTTTCAGGCTCTGATGACTCATGACAGCTTATCAATTTGCAGTCTCTCATCCTTGTCTAGGTCTTTCCCTGCTTAGCTTTCTTTAGCAGCCCTGCACTCATCCACAAGACCATGCCTGCTGCCTTGGATAGCAAACAAGTTATTCATCTCTTCCTCCTTTTCCTTTGGCACTGCTGAAGATCAACGCAGCAGAGATGCAAGAAAAAGTAGTTAGAAAAAGCCTTCCCAGAGTGCTGGGAACAGAATGGCTGTTCTAGCAGGATTATCTTTGCCTGCCCAATTTAGAAGAAGCACCAACAGTGGAGGATATGGGGTGGGGGTAGTGAAGATTGTGGGGTTCATGCATGCTGGCAGCAGGCAATGGAAATTAATATTGCTTTAAACATTGGTTTGGCTTTGGTCTGACCTTGGAAAATACACATCATTTGAGACATGGGTTAGTAGTGTTTCTTTTTGTCAGTGCTGGAATTTATTAGAAGACATTCCTATCTTTAAGCCAAGAGATTTACATTATTCGATAGCTAGAAGCATTTGGCAGAGATAATGTATAAATAAAATATTATATTATGTCCAAATGGGCTATGTTGAGCAACACACAATCATCAAAGGGCTCAAAGTTTTTTGGCTATTAAAACTACTCTCACAAGTTGACGAATGGTAGATTTCCCATCCCGCTGCCTGTTTCAATGCCAACAGATGATTTCATTCTCATATTTGACTTCCCTCATTCACAGTCTGCTTCCATAATATTATAGTATGAGCACAATGCAGTTTATTTGGAATATAATGCTGCAAAGAATAAAACAGAGCCCTGCTATCAATAGAATGGTCACTGCAGCAATTTTGCCTGCTGCCTTGAGTTTCCTTTCAAAGCTTTAGAAACTTGCAGAGTACATGCTGGACTTCTAAATGTATGCTTCTGCTGCTGTGGACATTATGAATGAATGATGATTTTACTTAATGAATTACCACTGGCATACCTACTTAGGCAAGAACATATGCTTGAAGAGTCAATAAGAAATGTATTCAAAGTACATTTTATAAAGATACCAATTATGTCCTTTCTAGCCCTTTCTTTCAAAATAAGCATTACAGCACTCTGCTTAAAAAAAGCACATGTTAGCCCTTATTTCTATGGTTAATGGTCAAATTAACCACAATTTTTTGAATTTTGCAATGTAAAATTCGTATAATTTTGCAATAATGAAAAAGATTATTGGGTGGTGAAGAGGTACTTTTCTGTATGCAGTATAAATTTAATTAATAGCGTAGACAACTAATTCAGGATGAGTCCCTTAGATAAGATTTTAAGATGTGCGTGAGTGTCTTTCAGCCCAATCCCATGCCTATCTATGCAGTGTCCCATAATATTCAATGGGGCTTACCCTTAGGAAAGTGTGCATAGGACTGTGTGTGCACATGTATCCACATGCCAGTTTGAACATGTGGGTGAATATTTCCCCCTCACCACTGAGTTCATTCAAATTATAATAATCAAGAAGCATTCCAATTCCTTCTCATCTGAAGAATTATCAGAACATTTTAGCAAAGATGAAAAGATGCTGGGATTTCTTTGACATTCCAGACATTGCAAGCTTGAGACAGATCTTCACAGTACCTGCCTTAGCCTGAAAATAAACCAGAGGGACTACTCACTCTGAGCTTTCGGCCAAATACATTCACTTTGCCTTGAGCTTGTTCTTTCCGGAACCTCCACTCGACTAAATTCTGCCCATTTTCTCCAGGTAGTGTCATGTTTCTTTTTCCTACGGTTGGGTTGGCTGTGCCAGCTAAAACATGTGGTTCCGTTTGGTAGTGTGTGTCCAGTCCACTGGCATAGATGATTCTGAGGGACCCATCATAACCAATCTGGTAACTATTTCTTAACTGATCTGAAATGAAACAAAAGCATAGTATGTGCTCAGAGCTATTTCTCATGGCTTAAGAAATGAAGTACAAAAGAAGATGTGATGCAAACCAAGCCAATATCCACAGATTAAACCACACAAATTGATGTAAGCAAAGTTAAATTGCTCCACTGTTTCTTGCATTCCATTAAACAAGAAAAACGAGCTCAAATTCTTTGTAGACTTTTCCCACTACTTTTTTTGGCTGACATTTTTTTCCTTATTCACAGCCCGAAAATGCTGCTAAAATCACAATGATGTTCACAGCCATAAGTCCTTTTTCACTCACATCAGCATGTGAATGCTGAACTATGGGCCAAAGCTCAATAGTACAGCACATGCTGAATACTCTAGGTTAATCTCTAGCATTTCCTAACAGAGCAAAATTCTTATGTGAAATCCCAGAGAGCTACTGTCAGTCAACAGAGGATATACTGAGCTAGAAGGACCAGTTGTTTGGACTCAGTATAATAAAGCTTCCTATCATTCTTGCAAGTACAGGAAACCCGAACGGTTTCCAGTTACCGGTAAGAGAACTTTATTGCTTCATTTAGGTTGGCTTCTGAAACATTTGCATAAACTATATTTTTTGGTTAAATTCTATTACTGTACCTTGGACCATTGTATAGAAGGAATCAATTGATGATAGATTTGAAGTGATGCTGACATCCTCCTCTCTGCTTGATGATTCAATGTCAACTGTAATGGCTTTGTCCATCTCCCCATGGAGATTGGTGACTACACCAGTTGGAAATGTGACATTTGTTAGCCGTCCCTCACTGTCATAGCTGAAACAGGACAGAAAAAAGCCTAAATTATAAAAAGTAAGAACAAATGTTTCTCTTCATCCACTAAAACTAACAGAAAATATTAGATGGCAATATTGTTGAAAAATGCTCGGGTTCTGTGCCTGTGTTATGCACAATGAAGACTTCAAACAAGCTTTGAACTCATCGAAAGCCTGTTTAATATACAGGAGCCTCAGTGGAAGAGAAAACAGATGGAACTCCAGCTCTGCATATTATTCTTTGAAGTGTGACCAAATCCTGCTGCACATCTAATTTGCTGTTTCAAAGGCAACATGTTTGGTGGGGATAAATTGCTTCACATTCTGAACTCGCTTCCCATAATCAGGCTAGATTTTGTTCACTCTCCTGTGAATGTTATATCAGGGGCTCTTGAGATTTTTACCACGGGGCCTTATCTTCCTGTGAAGAGAGTGAACCTCTTCCAGTTATGTTTCTGACTGCACTGCACTTGCTGTATTAGTAGGATAAGCTGCCATGGGAAGCACTAGTTCTCTGCTGCTATGCTGATATGTAAACTGGGAACAGAAACTCAGTTGGCACAAGAAAAAATTGCTAATACCAAGGGAATCAGTATTTCAGCATCACTTACATTGCTTTGTTTTTAATTGCTTTCTTATATGTTTTAACAGAGACACATAATGGTATCAAAAGAGTCTTCTAACAAATGTTATGGAAAGAGTTTCCATGTCCAGTTCAGGACCATTCACCCAAGCAAGATCTTTGAAGCCCAAGAGTGTTCTGTCTAATCACTGCAATTTTCCCAGTTTTGTAATGTGAAGTATTACAGTGTGGGACTTCTGACTCCAGAGCTCCTAAGCAACAAAACCCTGCTCTGAAATGGGATATGGTCAAAGAGACTGCTATATGCCACTGGGTTTTTCACTGGGGGAAAAAAACTGCTTTTTAAAGTGTGCACCTAGACAGATGCTTGAATTCTGTCCTATGGGTTGTAAACAGATTGACACTTTAGCACCACTTGCCCCAACTTCCCTGAACGTGCAAGTGTTTGTCAGAAGGATTATAATGTTGGGGTTACTGTGGGGTCCACGGCAGTAGACTATCACCTGTCCACTCAAATGCAGCTGTCATAAGTTTTTTTAAAGCAACTACTGTCTAATGAGGTATGATTAGATTAGGGCTGTGGTGGCACAAGTGGTTAAGATACTGTGCATGTTAACCAGCAGGCCAGGGTTCGAGACCCGGGTCCCATAAATGGGGTGAGCTCCTGTCCTTAGCCCAGCTCCTGCCAACCTAACAGGTCAAAAGTATGCAAATGCAAGTAGATAAATAGGTACCACTTTGGTGAAAAAGGTAACAGCATTCTGTGCACCTCGGCGTATAGTCAAGGCGGCCCCATGACTATACGCGGAAGTGTCTTTGGACAACACTGGCTCTAAAGGCTTAGAAACAGGGATGAGCACTGCACCCTAGAGTTGGACACAACTAAGAGTAACCTGCAGGGATACCTTTACTTTTACTTTTTTACTGCCTAATTACAAGCATCTGTTTCCTATGAGTATTGCCTGTGATGTTTGGTGTTCCTGTGCAGTAGATGCAGGGTGACCATATGACATAACCGGAAAAGAGGACAAGTTATCCCTGAAATGTAGGACACATGGACAAGTCAAAATAAAAGTTAAAAATACTCATGTGTAATGCTTTCAGGGGGATAATTTAAACATTTTTAGTTATTATTAAATTTAAAACTATTAGATATAATTTATAAAATATAATTTATTAATTTTAAGAATGCTACATCCTGTCTGCTCACAAGAAAAAGGAGGACAATGAAGATTTTTTTCCACAAGGCTGAAAAGAGGACATGTCCTGGGAAAAGCAGACATATAGTCACCCTGAGTAGATGGAACACATGCAAATTTCACAGGGGCAATGCTGATCTTCCCTGTTAATCCCAATTTCAGTCAGAAGCTTACCACTGGAAACTCAAACCCCAGCACAGGCCTTAGAGATTGTGGAAATGACTTCTGTAATAATTATAACAACACCCTGGAACCACAGGAGAAGAAAAACGCTCATGTTGGATTTGTTAACTATGAAATGTACTTCTCATTTTATATTAAATGTTTTACTCCAAGGCCCTTAACTCTATGCCAAGTAAATGATGAAGGGATTTTCTTTCAGATGAAAGCTTTCTCACTTAAAGCAGTCAAGGACCATGGAGGTGTGTATTCTCCGTGCACTTCTTGGATATGATTGCTGGGCCATGGCCAAGTATGGGAGAAGAAACACACTTCATTTTCTACCTACAATTGCCAAATGGCAACTGAGCAGGAAGAAGACCCACTTCTGTGCTGTGCAGGCATGATGGAGCTGCACCTCCCCAGATGTCTATGGCAATCTCATGAGATTTATAAGCTTTTGTGTACTGTATAGATTTTACTGCTATAAGTGTCAGTGCAAGTTGTGTTTCTTAGGACCTGCACTGTGCCATATTAGGCCGATCAATAACTTTGGGTCTGTAGACTTCTAAATATTTTTTGAAATATAATTTTGCTTAACAAGATACATACAGAACTTTTTCCACTGTAATAAACAGGAAGCACTTAGGTGCACTTTAGTTGTGTGAATTCAACAACAGTTGCTTGGCAAACACATATAGAAAAAGAACTGTTTAAATGGCTGAGTTGATTCTACCCACCAAATATAATTGTGTCAGCTGTATTCACATGGATCTGTTCTGGCCAGAAAACCACCTCCCATGGAAACGCTACAGAGGAATTCTAAAGCTGCAACTCCTCATGTGTAACCCCTGGAACCTATTACCTTACATTTTCTTCATTAACAAGAAGTCATGTATCTTCTATATGCTGGAGAAATGCAACATGGAGACATGTAGTCTGCATTCTAGATGGAAAAACTAAGGGCAAAATCCAGAGTAACAGCAGGGAGTCCTTGCTCTGGTGTAAGAACAACTTACTCTGGATTCCAATATGAATTTCCCATAGGTTTTCTTTTACGTGCTCCCATAGTTACTCTGGATTTAGGGGTAAGGCTGCAATCCTAGCCTCCTATTCTGGACAGTTAGGCCAGCCTAAGCCCCAGCACAAGTTGTGTGCTGGTTGGGGGGTGTCACAAAAGTGTCGTAAAGCACTTCTGCACCACTCCAAGGGGAGGGTTAGGTCAGTGCACAGACATTCACTTGCCTCCTTACATCACCACAGGAATGGGAAGATCAATGAGTTGTTTCGGCCTAAGTTAGGATTGCACCTTAAGCCAATGAATTGCTGTTTCTTGTTAACGTTTTATGTCGCTCTAGCATGCAGACTGTCTACCTGCTAATCTAATGTCTGTAAAAGCAAGAAACATCACTGCTTGTTAATGAAAAAAGGAGGTACAGAGGGCACAGGAGACGGGGTGACGTGGAGCGAGGGAGGGGATGCGGAGAACCACAGATAAACCACAGATTCTGGGTCCACAGATAGTGTGGGGTATCTGTGCATTCTTGAAACTGAGCCTCTGGTGGAAGAATGAAGCTGCTGTTCTTTCAGTCAGTTTCAGTTCCCATCTGCCTCTCATAATTTTTAAAAAGACTATACTATTTTTTGGGATGCAAGGAATTTTCAATGTAATTTTGAGAATATCAGATTTTAGCTTCATGGGCTGTCTGTTGAGTAACCTTGAGTATGGTGTGCCAACTGGACTTGAGTTGCATACTCATCCTCCATCATTGAAGCACACACATAAATGATAATGAGAAAATAACAACTAGGAAATTGCTGGATAACTAGGACTGGTTCAAATCTTTATACATTATCACTAACTGTAACAAGTTTTGAAACAGCATGTAAAGAAAAAACAGCATGTAGGGTTTGGTAAACAAACCCTACAATCCAGAGTAACTACGGGAGCACGTAAGAGATATTACATGCACCCATAGTTACTGCACCACCTAGTGAAAGCCTATGGGAAATGTATATTGTAATCCAGAGTAAATTGTTCTTACACCGGAGCAAGAACTCCCCGCAGTTACCCTGGATTGCACCTATCGTGTGCCTACGTTGACAGAAGCATATAAATCCAACAGCAGAATTGATAAAGCTATTAATATAGTCCATGGACACATAGTTGAAAAGAATGTGTGGAATGTGTCAAGGTTAGTTCTGTATGAACAGAAAGGAGCTGTAAATGCAAAAAACATTTTACATTTTGATCAGGTTGAAAAACAAATGCAAGCATAAAGAGGGAACCTTTTTAGATTGCTTTTGTTCAGTATTGTTTGTACACATACTCTGTTGACACATACTGAAAATCTATCATAATGTGGCAATTAAAGTATTCTACTATGTTTGTTAGAGCCATTAAAATGTAGCCATTTAAACTAAAGTATTCTACTATGTTTGTTAGAGCCATTAAAGCGGCAAACGTTTACGAACTGGGGGTTATGATCCCTCTATTTGAGTACAACTGCTCTAAGAAAATGCTTTATTATTTTCTCCCCATTTTTATTAAACATCCATATTGAGATCAACATATGTTTGCCGATATGTTGATCTCAATCAGCATGTTTAATAAAAAGGGGGAGAAAATAATAAAGTATTTTCTTAGAGCAGTGGTGCTCAAATAGGGGGGGTCATAACCCCCAGTATGTAAAGGTTTGCTGCTACCTTTAAGGAGAAAGTAGAAAACAGTAGCATGATCCCCAGGATTATTCCCCTGCAGGAGAATGGGAGCTATTCTTCCAAATTAAAATGTTACCTAATTTCTCTAGTAATCGGAAAGCTGTCAATAAATACGAACCCAGTTTCAACCTGTTGTCAGGACTGAAAGCCAGTAACTGCACAGTAACTGGAGGCCTTTCCAACTTCCAACAGACCTACTTTGGTCTCACCACTATATTCGAGGCTGCCTTCACCCAAATTTCACATTGGCACCAGAACCCTACACCTATCTACTCTGAGACAAGTTCTATTAGACTCATTGAGACTTACCCTACAATCCAGAGTAACTACGGGAGCACGTAAAAGATATTACGTGTACCCGTAGTTACTGCAGCACCAAGTGTAAACCTAAGGGAAATTCATATTGCAATCCAGAGCAAATTGTTCTTACACCAGAGCAAGGACTCCCCGTAGTTACTCTGGATTGCGCCCTTACTCTCAGATAAATGTGGATAGGATTGCAACCGCAGGAGTCCAAACCTATGCCTGACTACTCAAAAGCACATCTCATTGTAGTCAATGGGGTTTACTCCCAAGTAAATGTGGACAGGATTGCAGCCTCAGTGTCCAATTTTGTGTCTTAGAAGCAGGTCCCACTACAACTGCTGTATTCTGATCTTATAAAGACATCTACTACTCCTGAGTAGACATGCCTAGGACTGGAAAACCGGTCTTCATGGTGAGTATCTGCACCTTTTTTCCAGAACGAAAGCACTGTTGGTATTTCAGAATGTACAGGATTGGAGGAACACTCCTTGAACTTCCTTTCTAGGGTGGGTGTAGGAAAGGTCTACCTGTATAATATGTACCCACTTAAGGTCAGTGAGTACATGCCATAGTCTATTCGGATCCTAAATAGTTTTAAGGCTAAGTGATTGCTCAAGCACATGCATTCTTCTGTATTAGGAGTGCTCCCCTGTCAACTCACATACCTTTTATTGTTGCACTAGCAAAAGGCGTACCCGCATTGCGGGAGTAAAATTCCCCCGTATGCCATCCCCCCATATGCATTAACCCCCCAACGGATAACTTTCCCCAGGCGTAACAACCCCCCATGTGCAACTTCCCCCATACACATCAACCCCCCCATGCGCAACTTCCCCATATGCATCAAACCCCATGCACAACTTCCCCCCCGTGCGCAACTTTCCCCCCGTGCGCAACTTTCCCCCCACACGCAACTTCCCCTCATGTGCAGCACACTCGCCAGCGCAACCTCTTCCTCCGAACAACATTCCCCAGTGCACCAGGGTCTGAGCACCAAATTGGCTGGATGTTGTTCAGTCTCCCATGTTAAGTATAGGAGAAAAACACGTTGCCCCCTTTTCAGCCCCTGAAGGGTTAATTTCTCCAGATGGTTCTTGGTGGGTGTTCAGGTGACAGAAGGAACTCCCAGAATTCCATGCTTCAGGCCCAGCAGTTGGGGCGGAATGTTGATGAATCAGCAATTCTCAATGCAAAGTATAGGGAGGAAAACGTGTTACGCCCCTTTTCACCCCCTTCCCGTTGGAATTTCCGAATACCGGTTCTTAGTGCACCCCTTCCTCATGGAAGGAACACCCACCCCAAATTTCACGCTTCTAGGCCCACCAGTTTTGGCAGGGCGGTGATGAGTGAGTCAGTCAGTGAGTCAGTCAGTGAGTGACTTTTCTCTTTTATATATATATAGATTACTGAATTGAATAGGCTGTGAATAGAAACGTGCAGGCCAAGAAACACACTCCTTCATTTTACACTTAGAGCACAATCCTAACCATGTCTACTCAGACATAAGTCCCATTTTGTCCAATGGGTCTTACTCCCAGGAAAGTGTCCTTAGGATTGCAGCCTTAGAAGAAAAAGTGTGTCCCAGTCTTCTATAGAATAGGCAAGTATGGAGTATAATAGGCCCACATAGAGTACAAATATAGTCATTGCCCTGTCATATATGAACCATAAAGTCACAGTGTTCTGAGTGCTGGTATAGAGCAGCACAATGTTTCTCCAACTGTGGGTCAGGACCATCTCCATAGTCTGTGAGGTAATTTCAGATGAATCCTCATTTATTTCAATGTATATATTTATTAATAGACTTGATAATGCTATTATGGTAAGTGGCTGCATTAGGGGAAATGTGACAGATCATTAACTTTTCAGGCTGCTATGTATTTGCTTTAATGATAGTCAATTTTGCTTACTCCCAAGTAAGTCTGTAGTTTTTGGGATGTTTGAGGATATTTTTAAAACAAATCAGCAACTGAGGATTCTTTATTTTAAAAATTATTTTTAAACTTACTGTACTTCGGCTGCAATTCTAACCACACTCTCCTGGGAGTACGAATGAACTTCTGAGTAGACATGCTTAGGATCGCTCTGTTAGATAATTACTTTTATTTTATTGTAGCCTATGAATGAGGTATTAAAAATTTTCCTGCTTGATTATGTCACTTCCAGCCACAAATCATTTCCAGCTTTGTGGTGGTTCCTAACATATTTTCATTCTAAAAGTTTGAGAACAATCGGAGGAGTAGGTAAGATGAAATTTTCTTGTTAAAATTTTGTTTGAATCTCACTTAAACAATGAAAGTGCTGTTTTCTCCTGCTTCAATAAACAAGTATTTTGGAAACTGGCAGTGTTTCCTTTCTTCTGGATAATATTTATTTCTCCTAAAGGTATCTCCATCAATAAACGTCTCTGTTGAGAGACGACACATGGAGGACTTTGAAAACCCAAAACTGAAATACCCAAAACAAGGTTGCCTCACAGGTTGAGGATTGAACTGCCAGCTGAAACATCTGTTGAAGTTTTCACAGCAACTTTTACTGCTTAGAAGGCAAACCATTTGGTTACAAAGCATTTGGTTACCTTTCTTGCTGTTGGATCTGCTAAAACAAAAGCCTCAAAGACCGTTTCTGTGTGCCAAACTCTTTTCTCGCTTCCTGCTCTGATACATCCTTTGTTTCTTGAAAGCAGACTCATCACTGGCATAATTATGCCAGGAAAATGGTTTAAAGGATGCCATTCAGAATGAGAAGAAAATTTCACACAGTCTTGATTAAAAGTTCACTTTTTCCTTTGATGTTGTGAGCTGACCTTCCATTCCCCAAAGTGTGCAGTTACTATGGTAATACTATGCTGATTTGATGCTACTTATTTTATGGCTACCGTATATCTTTTCCAGTCCATGACTTAGGTACACTTTTAACATGATTTAAACCAGTGGTATTCAGGCATTTCAGCTTAGGATCCCCTTTTAAATTTAAAAATCTATCCAGGATTCCCTATCAAACTTACTGGGCTGCTCCTCCATTGGAGCATGGCAGCAAGTCCCATGAGAATCTGATCCACCAGATTCTAAGATGGTGGATCCAACCCTCTCACAATCCCCGACCCAAGGTCACGAAACCCCCCAGGGGTTCCTGACCCCACTTTGAATATCACTGATTTAAACAATTATATATACTGTACACTTAGAAGAAGTACCATTGTGTTGACGAGGCCTTGCTTCCAAGTAGACATGCATAGATTGTGTTGTTAAATCCTTATGTCAAGAAGCACAATTGGGGGGGGGGATTACAGGAAAAGGCAAATCTTTGTCACAGAAGGAGATTTAGTGGTTTTGTGGGTTTCAGAAAATAGTTTATAAGGAACTAGGGAGAAGATAAGGTTTTAAACATTATTTTTGTGCATACTGAATTAGTATAAGGTATACTTTCTCTGGCGCAGTATGATCAATTTCATATTAATTGCTTGCATATTTCCCTTTTCATATTTTCACCTGCATATTTCACTTTTTCAGACAGACTAAGCTGAAGGTAACATTACTGCAGCAATGGAAATTTGTAAAGGAAAAGAAATAGCAGCACAACAGGCAGTGAGACCAAACATCATTTCACTGTGGAATTTTCAAGCTTGCTGTTATGAATACAGCTGCCAAAACATAATTAAGAAAGGTCAAATCTTCCTTGAATGATTCATGTGAGCCATACCTAAACCCTCAATGAGATTACTTGTGTGAATAAAGCCAGAAAAATATGGACAAAGCAATGAAATAAAGGAAAGGCTTCCTCCCCACAACTGCTTCATTTTGCCACCAGAGCCATGGGAGGTTGTTTATTAAAAATCAAGGGCAGCATTTTCCTTGGAATCTTATATACAGAGGCAAACTGAAATTGCTGGAATTGGAGAAATAATTGAGACCTTTCATGGCAGCATGTCAAGCATCTAACATGCAAGCCAAGTCATTAAATAAAACCTTTGACTTGGAATTTAGTTTTTTTTTATTTGACATTGTGCAGCATGATAAAACCTTTGTACAAGGGAATGGGAAGAATGTTAATCTGCAGGGGCAAATTGGTACCATCAAAATAATTTGCTAATCTTCTTAATGTCCACCAAAACCTTGTAGACTAAGGGTGCAATCCCAACAAATGTAGGCCCAACAAATGTATCCCAACAAATCCTAACTCACCTAGCTTTTCTTCCCTGGTGGTATGCCAACAGTGCCTGTGCACTGGTCTAATCCCCCCAGGAGTGGGACAGAAGTACCTTACAGCACATTTGTAACAACCCCAGGGCAACACAGATTTATGCTTATTGCAGCCTAAAATTACCAAAACAGGTTTGTCACTAGTGGCTCAAACTGTATGTATGAAAGATAATACCATCATGTTATAAATCATTAGAATGATAATTTAATGCAGATGGCAAAAAACAACAACAATATCTACATTGGAATATCTACACTCTATCAAAGGTTATGGTCAATTAACCAGAAAATGAAAAAAACAAAAGCCTATGAAAAAGTGGATTTTTAAAACTCAAATGTTTCCATGATACTGATTGCTCTGAGAGCCAGTGAAACACAATTCTGATATTGTATGGAACTAATAAGGTATTAATACGAATCAGCTCTCATTTCCATATACAGTGTCGCCTCACGTAACAAATTTAATTTGTTCCAGAGGCATGTTTGTTATGTGAAATGTTCTTTATGTGAAGCAGATTTTCACATGGAAACTCAGATGATTGGTTCCACAACCCCAAAAATATTCATATAAAAATATTAACTGGATGTAAAAATGATGACAAAACACTGGAATTGAATTCAAAACATGCATTCAATGTGCATGATCTTACAAAGTATACTTAGGCTGCAGTCCTAAAGACACTTTCCTGGGAGTAAGCCCTATTTAACACAATGGGGCTTACTTCTGGGTAGACATGGTTAGGAGGCTGCAATCCAAGACACTTTCAAAGTGTCTCCCCACTTTCTCCTTCCTTCATCCTGAGCCCCTCTCTCCCCTGCTCCCTTCTGGCTAGCCCTGAGCTGCTTCCCTCTTCTCCACTGCTGTTCTCTCCCTCTGCCCAGCAGACACCCAGCCACAGGAGGAACAGTGCGCAAGTGTTGCTTTTGCTATGGTCAGGCACGCTAGGCAGCCCTGATGCTTTTTAAAAGGGCTGCCGGCCAGCATGTCTGCCCCAACTGCCAATGAGTGTGTTTGTTATGTGAAGCAAGTTTGTTATGTGAAGCAGAATCCTAGAGAAATTTT
This sequence comes from Cryptoblepharus egeriae, assembly GCA_030015325.1. Classification (NCBI taxonomy): domain Eukaryota; kingdom Metazoa; phylum Chordata; class Lepidosauria; order Squamata; family Scincidae; genus Cryptoblepharus; species Cryptoblepharus egeriae. The sequence continues at coordinate 51,352,946 of JAREYC010000007.1, read as the reverse complement.
TGTTTGTTACGTGGAACATACTTTACATGAGGGGTTTGTTATGTGAAGGTGCCACTGTACAGTGGTACCATGTAAGACAAATAACTTGTAAGAAAAATGCTTTGTAAGACAAACCAAAATTTCTAAGGAATTCTGCCTTGTAAGACAAACAGTTTTACAAGAAAAATTTTTTGTAAATATTTGTAATATAGTTACCCATTCTAACTGGGTGTACAGGCACTTCTAAGTGGTGCTCCTCTTATATTTAGCAGGCAAAGAATTCCTCTTTGCCCAGCACAGTTTCCCTGATCAAATAGCGACACAGTTTTCATCATTTTATTTATGGTAATTACATTTGATTTTGTTGTTGCCAGAGTAGGGGGGCAACAAAATCTTCTTTGACTCCAGATAGTAAATAAGTGCATTACCTAAGCCACTAGTAAAGCAAATGGGTGGTGAACTGCTAAGGAGGAGGACTCGGGTTCCCCTCCCAATCTTTTTTTAAAAACTACCTGGGCATAACATAACTTCCTGTTGTGACATCACTTCTGGGGCAACATTTTGAGCTTTGCTCTGAGGTACACGATCCTTAGCTATGACACTGACTATAACTACAATTGCAAGTCCAATTGCTTTAATTTAACATTTTTATCAGCAGGGAGCTCCAGAATCAAGCCCCTGCAGCTCTTGAGGCATAACCTTATTCTATTAGAAGCATGGAGAAGCAAGAAACCTGGTAGTGGGTTTTAAATCCTTTTAGACTGTTTTTGTCATCCACTGATTTTTTTTATACAGGGGAGGCTCCAGAATGAAAGGCTAGTGAGGCATACCCGTATACCTGCCAGAATTTGCTATCACCTGATGCAGAGAAAATAGTGTAGCTTCAGCAGTTGTGAGGCAATGAGTTGAGGAATAGCCCTCTGACACATATATGTCATCCCAACTATCCATTGCACATGCAATGGGACAAAAACTTCTTTTCTTCCAGTCAAATGCAAATCTCTAATGACTGAATCAGAAATGATAAGTACAAATGCTGTCATGCAGTGATTTCAGTTAGGTTTTTCAGTAACTTGCCTGAACTGTGAGGTTCAAATAAAATGTTCAGATTGTTCCCTGGGTAGAAAAAAAGTCCACAATACACCAGTCTGGAGGCAAAAGTATATTTCAAAGCCCTGAGGTCCTTTCAGATGAATTCCCTCTGGCATGCTTCCTCTGATATACTGAAAGGGACAATTCTGTTATCATACCCTTGGCAGTATTACTACTCTGGCATTATGACACCCTGGAGATTTCTGCATGCCAGAAAAATACCCAACTCCTCTGCATTTATTGTGTAATGGAGGCTTTATAATTGTGCTTAGATCCTTTTACAAGGAACCAACTGCTAAAAGTTTGAGGATGAAAGTTCTAGGGAATTTTTTAAAGCAACCATTAGTGTTATGAGATGTCCTGCAGTTCATGAGAATGTATTTTATTTCAGAGCGCTATTTCTCAGAACTCCTCTGTGGAGCAGATAAAATGGGTCAAAGTATCTCCTTTTTGAAACTTCCATATGGTGATCTTAAGCAGTAATTGGAAATTATAATTCATGACCAACAAAAATTTTTGATTCAAACTCATACACATTGGGAAGTCTTTTGAGGGAACCTCTAGCAATCCAGCACACCCAAGACAGCTGCCACCAACTCCTCCGGAGAAGGGGACTTTCATGCTCTTACTTGAAGTAAGGGAATTAGACCTGCAATGGGCACCTACCAGTGGCAGCTCTGGATCTAGCACAGAATGAAAAAGTCCTAAATCAGAGTAGGCCCTACATGGATTTCAGGTTCTGGTGGCTCCTTCCCACCCACCCCCATACACCCATTCACCTCTTTGCCATCTATCAGCTCAGGCAACTGCTGAGTGGCAGACCACCAGGCTTCCAGCAGCACTGGTCCAGGCAGGCTCATGCTGGGCTAGGTCTGATGCTGGGCTGGCACTTGCTCCCAAACATGCCTCATCGCATATTTGCAACGGTGCACACCGGCGTTAAGCTGGCACATAGAGCTCAGGTTTGAGCAGTGTTGCCTGGAAATACAGGGGGACCTCCTGTATCCATGGTTTTGCTTATCCACAGATCAGCAGACCCACCATACTCCACTGACAGGGGAACTGTACTTCCCTCATCTCAGTGTTCTCAGTTCTGCACAGGCTACACTTGTCTGCACATGGCCTCTATGCAGCTCCAGTTTTTGTAAAACTAGAAGTTACTTTTTCAGAGTAAATGGCTATTCTGAGGCCCACAGAGTATTCAGGTGGACACATGTGAGCTTGGCAAACTCAGAAGACCCCTGGAGGCAAAAGGAATATAGATCCTCTCTCCTCTGGAGGGTGGGAGCATCCCCATATTCATGGTTTCACCTATCCATTGGGGTGGGGCAGAAGGGAAGGTTATTCCACAATAGAATCACTATGGATTGCCCATACAGTGATATTGGTTTACAAGCACAATTTGTTTCAGAAGAATGATTGCAATCAAAAATGCTTGTATAGCAAAGTGAATTTTCCCATAAGAAATAATGGAAACTCAAATAATTTGTTTCACAATCCAAAAATATCAATGTAAAAATGTTTACACTACTGCGATATAAAATACAAAATATAAAGAAAAATAAAATAACTTGCACTCAGTTTCTGAAGTCTCTCAGGCTGCAATCTGTCCCCCTTAAACTGGAGTAAGCCCCACTGATTATACTAGGGCTTACTTTAGAGTAGACATGCAAGGATGGGTCTCTTAGGCTTCTTTCCATTGCTCCCTCCCCCTTATATATGAGTAAGCCCCATTAATGATTATATGTGAGGAAAGGCTGAGCAGGTGGTGGTGAAGTGCTGAAACCAGCCATGTCCTGGGCAGAACTTTTAATTTTTGCTTGTTTTACAAAATGTTGCTTGTATTGCAAGTCAAATTTTAGTAGAAATGTTCGCTTATCTTGCAAAATACTCTCAATAAAAGTTACTCTCGATCCAAGGTTTTCCTGTACCTCATTTCAGAACTCATTTCTGTTAGAAACCATGATAGGATTAGGATTACTAAAGTTGGTTTAGGCTTTATTTAAAGGGAATATGGGGATGCAAAATTTCAGCCTGGTAGATTTACCAAACTCTCTTAACTAACTGTTGGTGCAATCCTAGCCAATTTAGACCAGCATAACTGTCTTCCCATTCCAATAGTGGTGTGGGGATGCTGGCATATGGCTGTGCACTGGCCTTATAACTTACGTTTATCTGGTTTTGAGGTACAGATCTGTACATAGGCACTATACCTCATTCAGCCATTAGATTTCATTATTCACTTCCACTGCAAAAGCTGGTTAACTTTTGCAGATAATAAAACAGCACTGTCTGAGCGCTTTCCAAGTTTTCACTGTGTAATGGGAAGTTATTGAACTAAATAAAGTGAACTGAATCACAGAACTGAAGTGATTTATGTCTTTTGTTTTAGGTCCAGTAACTACCCAGTAACCACCCAGCTTTGGTGGAATGAAAGGAAACTATTTGTGGAGAGCCATTGCTAGAAGAAGGTATCTGATCATGTCCAGAAATGAAAAGGCCTAGTGTATGAGATCAGGAGAGAGAAAAGTAATGAGATGAGAAGCTAGGTAGAGAGGGAAGGAAAAAATGGTGAAAATAGAAGCTAAAATGGTCTGAATGCGGTGGTGGGCTACCAAACCACCGCTGAAGAAGATACTACCGTGGCATAGTTAGTTCGGAAAAATATCATAAGGAATTTCAAGGGAGGAAGGCTGGAGAAGACTGAGGGTCTCAGTGGCAAAGACACATGCTTAGATCTGATCCTTCCTACCTGGCCTAAACCCATACTAGGAATCCCCTCATATTTACTCCCCAAAAATAGCTGGCCTCCACTGACTCCAAAGTAACCATTTGGAAGTTAGACAGTCTATAGGTGGCTTCTAACATAGTTTGGAAATAACAACATGGACAGTCTACATGTGGCTTCTAACATGAAGGAGATAGGACTGAGCTGTAAAGTTCCCTTTGTGGTTGATCTGTTTATTACTTCAGACAGCACAATTTACCGGTATGTATTTCTTGGGAGTTCTAAAAATCTTATATTGGATAAATTATCTAAATTGAGTTTTGATGTAGAGCCCAATAGTTAGCTCACATTTTATTTTCATTTTGGTCTACAGTTTATTGACATCTATATGCAGCTGCTGCTAGGAATAGTTTGACCAGTGAAAATGTGACATTATCACTTTTGTTAATTTTATTTGTTGGATCTGCATTTCAGTTTTATCTGTAACAGTTACTTTTTAGAATGTACTTCTCTCTGTTTTAAAATAGATTCCTTTCAAGGAAAGTATCACTAACTTAATGGGGTTGATGTATTTCCTCATAACTCTTATAATCCTACACAAACTTCCTTGGAGAAAGAGGCATAGAACCCTATCGGACTTTTGATATACACAGGACTGTGTTGTGCTCCTGAATAGGAGATGTATGTCTATGTAATGTGTGTATACCTGTTTCCCTTCATAAAAATAGTTTGGGTTCCCAGGGTTCTAGGTATACAAGTTGTTTGTAGTTAAGTCCAACATCAATAATAGTGAACATCTGAAATATGAAAAATGTACTTACAATAATTTATAGTACAGCACTCCATATTTTGTGATCTTTTCTTGAAATCTGCTAGCTCTCACAATATTTCACCTCTGAGATGCCCTGGAGCAGAGCTCTGGATGCACCAGAGCAGTGATTTCCAATCAGTGCGCTGCAGATAGTCATCAAGTGTACCACAGAAATTTGAGAAGGGACATTTATTAATAGGAAAACTTGGGGATTTGAACACATGGTGTCCCTTGTCAATGGCAAAAACAACTGATGGTGTGCCTTGACAATATCAGTGTCTTGTTAGTGTGCCATGAGATGACAAAGGTTGAAAATCTCTGCCCCAGATGGTTCAGATGGGGCAAAGTCTGATCCACTGGATCAGACTGGATCTATGGCTGGATCTATGGCTGGATCTATGGCTGCATAATCCATGGATTTGGATGCCCTATTTATATTTGACTTTTGATGACTGTGTGTTCATAGTGAATGTAAGATGCAGAAAGCTATATTTTGCTCCTGATCATAGGTAGTTGTATAAACAATGTATTGTACATACGTTAAAAAGATATGAGTACCCCTTTTCACTTGCTATAGGAACAGAGTTGGTACAAGGGATATACAGCCATTTATCATTTAATTCTTCTAATATGAAATAGTGTGAGACAGGAAGAAACTTCATTTCCCATGCAGAGAGTTACCGGTAAGTTTCTTTACTATGGTTAAAAATCTGCAACAGGGATCATTACCAGGTGGAGTCCAACACTAGCACTCTGGAGATAATTTTGCCAATGACAACAATTTGAGGTCGTAACTCTGCATATATAAGATTCAAAGTTAGCCATTATAAAAACAACTAACAGCAGAAGAACAGGAATACTAAGCTTCAGAATCTGTTTTGAAAGATTAGCCTAAGCTTCATTTGGCACAAAAAATGCATAAAACCTCAAATTACAGATACTCCTTTAACAGACTGTAGTGCAGCGACAGGCTTGCCCCGGCACGGCTTATCGTAGAAACTGCCTGACATGACCAAGGTCTTGCTGGCTAGCAGCTATTCCACATCTATCTAGGGGTTTGGGATGGCTATGAACCCAGTTTGGCACATCATACTTTTTAGCATTAGGCAGCTGCATATCCTCCTCATACAGACTACAGGTTCTATACCCAGCGAGGCCCAATGACTGAAATGGCACTTCAACCAGAAAGTAATTATTCAGTTCATGAAGCATATTGCTGTAAATCCTCCTTAAGATGCAAAAAAGGCAGGCATAAAAACCACTTGATGCTGAATAAAATCTTTCCTTAAAACCTTGTAGAAACCATTAAAGTACATTCAGAAGCCCTTGGCTATCTCCCTAATGGGATTACAACAGCCATACAATAACTACAAGAGACATGGGGAGAAATTACTGTTAGAAATAAAGCACTGGGGTCTCTACAATCCAATGTCTGTGTGCTAAAGATGCCAGCTGTCCCCAGCAGACACGTTTGTTCTGGAAATGTATTTCCTGTCTCTTTTATCCCCCACCTGGTCCCAACTCATAAGCTGGAAGACAGGATTACTGGGTACATAAATATACTTAAACCTTATTTACTAAGAGGTGGTTAAAAAAAGTATACCAGATTTAAATCATTTAAAGACAGAAACCTCAAGCTAAGGAAAAAAAATTAGCATTAATTCTGAACCATGTTTAACATTCCCGTCAAGCTTACATTGCAAACTATATGTGATGTTGACTGCCCACATTTCCATCAATTTGGCAGTTCTGCCTTGGCACTGTGAAGAATCAGTGAAAGTTTTGTCAGGTGAATTTCAAACTTCCACATTAAATCTTATGATTTTGTTTTGCTATTTTGAAGAAGAATACTAACACAATGATGCCTCACAAACCTCACGTAAACTGATAAAATATTTTACAAGCTTAACTTATAATCCAACAGCTATACGTTTATTCCCACTGGACGTGGATTTCCACTTGCTAATAACTTGGGATTTTACTATTCTAGCAAAAGAAAGGACATTTATAACTCATAAAGAACACAAAGTGCATTCACTGCCCCTGGCTGAATAATTGCTCATCATAATGTTTCTGTGTGCTCTTGGCTGGGCCTAAACAAAGATGCACAGTGTGCAGTAGAATATCTCAAATGTGCACTAATGTGTTGGAGCTATGCATACAATCAGAATCCTAATGCTTATGAAGTAACCAACACTAATATAGGCCTTGGTATACCATGAAGATTGCCACAATCGCTTTCAATAATGCAATCCTGGGGTGAAATTTAGCAACACAAGTTCTTTGATAATGGAAGGAGAATACCATTCATGGAAAGGCAAATAGACCCAGAATCTATGGTTTATCCGTGGTTCTCCACATCCCCTCCCCCTGCACCATGTCATCCCGTCTCCAATGCCATCTTTACCTCCCTTTCTTCATTCACAAGCACTACTTGTAACTTCTGATGACATATAAACACACTTCGAGAGGATGATAAAATAATCTTAATTCCTTCCACCATGGAATCGTTAAAAAATTTCTCTATTTTGTGACTACAAACTGTTTTTTGATCTGAGTGTCTAAACACTGAAAATAAACAAACTTCATCTCGTGTTAGGATTTATACACACTGAATTAGGTAAAGATAAGCCTAGCTTTGCCACAAAAACATTTCAAAGCTATTTTGGCTAACCTGAGTCGTGAATACAGGTTGATCTTCCTCATTTGTGACATTTGGTTCCAACGACCTCCCTGATTACCTTTTTCACATTATACAAAAGCAATTGTTTACCTTGGGAAAGTTCCTTTTTAAATGGTTTAAAATGGCAATTCAGAGGGAATTTGGAAGTGATTATCACATTGTCTTCTCCCTCCCAGCTGTAACCTAAAACCAAAGTTTGTGAATCTTTCCAAGACAAGCTTAATTGCCTGCCAAGTTAAGCAGGTAGACTTTATGCCATTAACTGCTACTTAAGACATCCCCTTAACTGCTACTTAAGAGATGTTTATCTTTCAATTTAAAGACTGCATTCACTTTCAGACACTTTCAACTGCGTTCACTTTAAGACAAAATTGCATATAAATAAATTGCATATAATTAGGTTACACATGTACAAGTTTATTGCCATCTAATATTTACTTGTTTAAAGGAAAGGTGTATTTTAGACTCCTGCAGAATGTTCTCAAGATAATCAAGGTATATCTCAAGGTAATCCGTTCAGAACAAAATTATGAATGGGAACCGAAACTACTTTGTATTCAGTTATTTAGACTTGCAGCACAACCCACTTGTATAGTTTCAAATCATTAGTTTATCAAGTTAAAATACCCAGAAAGTAGAACATAATATTTCCTGGTACTTACTCAAAAAAAGTGGTCCACCCAGTCTCATCACTTTTGGTTGCAAGGAGTCCACTGTTGCCATGATACGTAAATAAAACTAACTCCTGTCCTTGGGCTGTCATGCTTTTTAAGCATCCATTGGTGCCTATAGTTAACCAGATGACTTGATTGTCAGGAGACACCACTCTCACTGGCATCCGATTGGGATCCCGCCTAATACGAAGAGTATTTCCATTGCTATCTGTTACTGCAGTAATATCGTTGTCATTACTGTAGCTAAAATTGTAGAGATAGTCTCCTGTGACTAAACTCATAGTATACTGGTGAGTCCCATTTACGTCAAAGATATAGAGTTCTTGATCAGTTGGAGAAGCAACTTCATAAAAGTTCAGTGAGTTAAGTATCGGTTTGTTTGTTGACACAGCTCGGATTCGAATATTTCCAAGATCTGCAATGTACAATGTTCCATCAGGTGATGCAGCTAAAGAAGATGGGGCATTAAGTTTGGCATCTTTAGCATAGCCATCACCATTCTGGTAGCAGTCACAATTAACATCATTTTTGCAATCACACTCAGAAGGTATTCCAGCCACTAATGAGATCTCTCCATCAGTTGTGACCTGTCTTATTCTGTTAATCTTTTTTTCATCTGTTTCTGTAATGTAAAGTACCCCATTATAAGACACTGAAATAGCAGTGGCTGATTCTAAGGTGGTCTGTACTGCATGCTTCCCCACTGCGTACTCCACTCCAGGAACTTGGCAATGCATTGGCCTTCCAGCAGCGATACAGACCTGTCGATTTTCAGTAATCTGAAGAACTATGTTGTTATCCAGGACATATATGGAATTATCCATTGGGTTGATGGCCAAATCTGTAGGCCACTCCAGCCGCACCTTTGACAAAGGAAAGATGCTTTATTAGAAAATTAGTTGACTTGGCCTTATTAAAGTAAGTTTTCTTATTAAATTGAAAGTTAGTTCTAGGTATTACTGTAGGAACAGTCCTCAACATGTAAATAGTTAAACAAAAAGGGCATAGATAAAAGAAAATTCACCAATATAAATTAATGATCTAAAATTAAGGCAGTATAAAGAGAAAAACTAGAATCATAGCCAAATCCTAAAATGGCCTTATGCTGCCAGAACAAGCTTTTGGGCAGTGAAACATCTTTTATATCTGTCACAAACTGCAATGCTAGTCCAGAAGTTAGGACAGGATAAGTTCCAGCACAAGTACCCTGCTGGCCTGAGGGTGTCACAAATGTGCTGGCCACTCATATGCTGGCCTTCCCACACCACTATGGGAACAGGGAATGGGTGAGTTGTGCAAGCCTAAATTGATTAGGATTATGCCCACAAAGCAACACGCCATATAGCACAGCCAGGGTCAATGCTGTAAAGCACTGTGCAGCTGTGTCAGCATCTATCCATGTCCCCCATAAGTCAGCATGGGAAGATGTGAGAAACCTGGGGTAAGAAGGGGGCGGACTGAGGCTGGGAGTTGCATGTTTTGCTAACAGTGGCACTTCAAACATCCTACCCCACTTGAACTATATAGTTGGCACAAGTCTGGGTAGACCCAGTGGGTCTGTGAAAGCTTACCCCAGAGTAAGGGAATAAATGTTCCCTTACCTTGAGGAGGTGTTCATAGCTTGAAACTCCCCCATGGGATGCAGCACATGCCTCTTGGCGCAGCTGCATCAGCACATGGGGGGTTAGGTAGGCTTGGGCTGCCCAGCTTCCTAAAGGGAAAGGAAAATAAATGATTATACATGCTAGTATACCCCTCCATCCTACATAGCACGATTTGTATTTATTATGCACTGAGCCTGAGAGGACTGACTGTGATCCAGCCAATATAGATTGTGATTAAGGGCACAATCCTAACCATGTATACTCAGAAGTAAGCTCCATTGTGTTCAATGGGTTTTACTCCCAAGGAAGTGTCTTTAGGATTGCAGCCCAAGTCCCATAGATCAACATTTATTTAACTGCAATTAACAGTCGAGAACTTAAGCTGCCTGGAGCATATGGACTGCCACAGCAACAAATGGTTGCCACAGTATCCTGAATGCAACTGGACAGCTGCCATCAGTTCTTTGGGTGATGGGAAATTTTGTCCCCTAAGTAAGGAAAATAGCCCTGCAGTGGAATTATTGGATCCTATGGCAGCCCTTTAGATATCATAGAATGAAGAACCTCTGCAAGGCCCAACACAGGTTCTGGATCCGACAGAGCTCAGCTCCACTAGTCCTGCCCTCACCCTGCCCAACCCCTTTCTCTGGCATGCCTTTTCCACACTGTCCCATGTCACCACTCAGATGACCCCCACTCCAGGTGACCGCCGGGTTGCACAGCACTGGTGTTCCACTGATGCTAGCCCAGTGATGGCTGGTGCTTAGTCATGGACTAAGGGTCCATGAATGTGCTTTACAGTATGTTTGCACCATTCTGTAACAGCGGAGGGCTGGTGGTAGAAGCTCAGAATTGAGTATTTCAGTTGTGATGCCATGTTTCATAGATTTAATGGGACTCAAATCATGATCAGTTTCAGATGGAATTCAACCTGCTGCAATCTGGATGACATTTTGCAATTAGAAATATTTGAACTGGATGTTCAATAGTAAGTCAATTATAAAGGCATGATCTGATTCTAATACAAAACATAATGTTCTCTTACAGCAAAAATCTTTTCATTGCCAAGTAAAAGTGTTAGAATTAAATTCAAAAATTATCTAATGTTTCAGTAAAAGGTGCCATCCATAACAGCAGATGGGAGGCATTAGTTGAAGTTTATATTAAAAAATACTAGTCCGCTAACATTTTTCTAAAATATTTTTGCTGCATTTTTATTGCACTGTTTCTTGTGATACAAATGTTTTTCTCAGAAAACAATGCTTTTATACAAATTTTAGAGGCCAGAGAAGAGCATTTTTAGTTATATAATATTGATCTTTCCCTAACTTCAGAGAGACTATTACAATTTCAAAGAATTCATGTTTAAAATACCTGGCTAATATGCATGCTGGTATCGCATGTTAGAGGTCGAGCTGAGGTCAGGTCATTAGAACCTAGAAGCGTTGATATTATCCCATTCTGGTCCACTTTCCTGATCATTGTCCCATCCACAAAGTAAATCAATCCATTCTTGTCTATTGCCACTCCTTGGATTGAAAGAAACAAGCAGTTACTCTTTATGTACCTTCACAATAATGCCCTATTTGTTCACCAGTTTTTCCCCCTAGATTCTTGTGACAACTTATTGAAAAGGTCTGAGGTATAAAACATACTTTAAAGATTGCACACAACCTTACAAAGCATAACTAGGTAAAATTTACTGTATAGATTTATGGTGCTTTACCAGATGCAGCTAGTACATCAAAACAGCAGGTATAAACGTAAAACATTGTGCTTGTTGGTTGCAATCTGTCAAAAACTGTGTGTAAGCAATTCATTTCAAAAGAGCTTATGGATTGCATCCTTTGCAATTTGCTTGATTTAATCTTTTCATAGCATGGGAAGAATATTTGTAATGTGTGACAATAATTGGTGAATGCTCAGAGTAAAAAGAAATTAAACTTTCATATACAGTAGGTTTTTTTTGTTTGATTTTGCCAGTCACAAACTCAAGCATGTTGGAAACATAGGACTGAATAAAAAACTAGGCATATAAATGCTATGAGATTTGGCCTGAACAGCTTTTTCTCTCCACAAATTGACAATTTTCTTCACCTTTTGGACTCATGAGAGTTGCTTCCACAGCCTTGCCACCATCACCACATCTTGCTTCATCAAAAGGAAGGCACTGCTCTCCGGTCCCTGCTACCACATCAGCATTTTTTGTCAGGTCCTTTGCCCCAGTGAGTGACTTTGGACGATAAATCCTCCGCGTGTTTGTGTCAGAAACATATAGTTCTCCTGTGACTGGGTCAGTTGCAAGGTAATATCTGTGAGCTGGATTACTGCTGCAAAAAAGAGAAACATCAACGTTTCAGCATAAGGTGCACTATGCAACATGCCCAAGTTGTCCTTCACGTTGTAAAGATAAACTATAGTAGGGGGAAGAGGGTAATGGGAAATCAGTAACACTTGCTTTGTTATAAAGTCAAAGCAAAGACAGATGTTATTCAAAGTGTAATGAAAATGACATTAACACACACTTTAGGAGGTTTGTTATCACTTGAAGCCATTGGAGTTGTGCAAGGTAACACTTAAAACAAGCGAGCATGATATGCTTCCTTTTTTTGCAAACTGTACATCAAAAAGAAACAAACTGGAAACTGGAGTGTTCTCTTGTTACAGTGGAATCAATTCTGATTCTGTGACCTTAATTTTGAGAAGTACCATCTAATCAATAGTTTCAGTTTGGTTCAGAGCAATCCAAGGTGCAGACCCTGCGTTTTTCCAAACTGCTCTATGATGAAATCCTATAAGCCAGTGCAAGGGAGTTGGAAAACACAGTAAATTTGTGTGGGGAATGAGAGTTTTTTTTTTAAACTTACCTCCAGCAAATATCTGAGACCTGAGGGCCTTGGAGGGGAGGGGGGAGGGCTTTAGGAAACTATCCTCAAAGCTTTCAGCATCTCCAAACATTTAGTTTTGTGACGAAAACTGGAAGTGTCCAGTTTTTTTATCTTTTAAAATGAAAATTTGGAGGCACAGGGAGCCCTGAAGAGAGCTTCCCAGACCCTTTGTCTCTATTTGTCTGGGGGTCGCTGGCTTTGTCTTGTGGGTGAGAAGGAACCAAAACTAGGTAAAAAGCTGTTGAGCTTCCCTGGACATGAGGAAGAACAGCCAAAACTTTTAAACAGGATGCAAGCGAGCCAGAAGGGAAGTGGCAGTGAAGTGAAGCATCAGGGATGTCCCTTTAAGCTCTGTCTCGGCTGAGGCAGCCACAGGCTGGCTAGTGAGAAGAAGGGGATGCGCAGCCAGGGCAAAGTAGGCCACGGGGCTGGAGGAAAGCTACACACACACACACACTTTTCTGCCTGGCTAAAAACAATTAAAGGACATTTAATTAGCAGCTCAGCCATTCATGTTGCCTCAAATCCGTGGATACAAAAACCCCGATAATGAGGTTTCACCTGTAATAAAGAATGCACATCATTCCTCAACAGCTATGGAATATTTTAATACAGCTCTCTATAAAAGCCATTTTGAAAAGTGTTGTTATAATAAGCAATTGCTCTATGATTCTACTTTATCTTCCTTGTTAGCATTATTAAATCAATGGAAATGGATGTGCAATTGTAATGGAGGCAGACTGACAAGTGCAGCATTTCTTATCCCTGAGTTCAGAGAAAGCTTCTTTGTAATTTGGTTTTGAAAATGACACTAGCTATGCCACCGCCTGCCCCATGCTAGACAGCTGAATCTCTGAAGATTAATCATTAGCATGCTCCAGGAGAACCCACATCATTGAAAATAACTTCCATTCATGAGACTTCAAAGGCTTGACACAATCTCTGAGCTCTGGAGATCACCAATACTAATCTTGGCTGGCTGCAAAATGGCTGTTTCTGACTAATGTGAAACACTCTGTGCTTAGAACTGAAACAAAATCTTAAACATATGCATGCCAGGTATACTTGGAGCACAATCCTAACTATGACTACTCTAAAGTAAGCCCCGTTCTGTTCAATGGGTCTTACTCCCAAGAAAGTGTCTTTAGGATTGCAGCTTTGGCATAGTAAAAACTACTCTCATACAGAAATATTATTCCACCACTGTGATTGTAGTTGCTGCTGCAGTTGTCTACATGCCTCTGGGGAATCTCTGGATCAGCATACATGTCCACCCTTGTTATATTCAGATTTTTTAATATATGTATTTGACTCAACATGAATGGCCACTGTAAATCACAGTTTAGAAAACTGCTTTTCTACTGTTGTAAATCATGCAAACAATCATTCCATTTTTCAGCACCAGAATCAAGCCCCTGAAGATATTGAGGTACCACCGTATTCCACTAGGTGCAACAGAGGACTAAGAAACCTGAAAGTGGGACTTTCCATGTTTTCTTTATACTTAGATTTTTTTGATCCTCCAGAATGGAACCCTAGTGGATAACAAGGGACACCTGTACTTTTGAAGTATCTGAGCGCAAATTGGATACACTATCAAGCTCCTTCATCTGCACACTTCATCTGCACACTTCCCTCTGTAATGATCTAGAATGATTCATGTGATCTTGATTGTGTCCAGTGGAAAACTGGATACAACTCTCTGAACAAATGCTTCAGAGTTGCTCCACTGAATTCTAGTGGATTACTTCAGAAGAGCAATTTGAAAAGTACCATATGCGACATTAATTCTTCAGTGTGTCTAGTATAGTAATAAATCAACTGGAAAAGGATTAAGTTATAATATAAGTCATGGGATTTGCCAAACACTAGAAATTTGCCACATGGTAGAGATACGGTAATTCTTTAAATTTTTAGTTTTAAATTATTCTTGCAAAAAGTCAGTTAAAGCATCACAAAATCTCAATGGGTCGAGGGCACTCAAATGAAAAAGCATAACAATGATCCATCAGGAGACAGAAAATGAGAACCGCTGACAGCAGCTGACTACAACGATTATAATTTAAAATAAGTGTGAATATTATATTTAGTCATGGGGAAAACGCTACTTGCTGACACTACACAAAGCAACATATGTGAAACATTAATTCTTAAAGGCAAACCCTTCTAACAATTAAGGAAGAAAAGCCACATAAAGCAATTTAACCAGAAGTTTCAATAGAAACCAGGCATAAACACAGAAAAAGGGAAATGCAGGTCTCGAGGGAGTTGTGTAATGAAAAGGAAGAAACACACACTGACAATAAAGACAAAGTGAGCACTTCTGAAAACAGGGAGGGCTTCTGAATGTCATCTGCATCTTGCATGACACTTTCAGAAGCTGTGCCACACAGCAGTGATGTAATGCTCGGGTCTAGTAAGGAATCCCACTGCCACTGTGTTTTAAAAAATTTATTCTAGCCAACAGCAAGCACGGATGTGGCAGAACAGCAAGCAGGCAAAGTGCTGGGATTCCTGTTTTCTCTATCTTTGGTGAGCATAACAGAATGAAGCTGCTGCATGAGCATCATTTATAGCTTGCCATTCTGTGGTGGTAGGAGACAATTAGCATGCGCCTCACATGAAGGTAGATAAGGAGGGGCAGTGATAGAATACCAGCACTGCATGCAAAACTGTAGGGTTGTGAAATATCCTTGGATGAAAGCCACTGCCAAACAATAATTGGACGAACAGAGCAAATGATCCAACCCTGTATAAGGCAACTTTCTATCCTCTGATGAAGCATATAGTATTTTGGGTGGTTTTGGGAGGGAGCAATACTGAGGTAGCTGATAGTGTGGTTATCAGATAATTCAAGCTAAGCCACTAGGAAAAATAGAAAGAGGTGGCAGATGAAGGCAACAGGATTAGATGAAGATATCACTGAAAACAAACAAAAAGATACTGCTTTCAAGATAAGAGCGGAGAAGGAAAACAAGAGGTGGATCGAGACAAGTACTACATATATTGGATGGAAAAATAATTGGGTTTCTATTAAACAGTAGCAATTTTGCAAATCTACTGTGATTTAAGACAATCACCTAAGGGCCCAATCCTATCCAAACTTCCAGTGTTGATGGAGCTGCTGCTCTGCAGTAAGAGAATGTTTGTTCCCTGGAGGAGGCCTCTGTGACTACTCTCTCCCCAGAGTATGCAGCACATGCCCTGTTGGCATGGCTGCATCAGCTCTGGAAAGTTGGGTAGGATTGGGCACTAAGTTATTACAGCTATAATTACTCTGTACTGATCACCACAGTTTTTACAAGGGTCCAGTTCAATGAATTTGTGTTTTTTTTTTAAAAAAGGAAGATGTATTTTGAAAAAAATGTATGAAGATGCTTAAAATACTTACCTATGTCTAAAATCTTTATTTCTTGTTGGGAAGGCAATAAAAGAAAGAGTAAAAAACAAAAGAATTAGAGGGAAAACGTTAGAGGAAGTGTTAAGAAAGAATAATTAGGTAAGGATGTTGTAAGGTTGCTGATTGTGATTATATTCATTCATTTTGATGCTCTGAATGTCTGCAATTTGACAACTCTCTGCATGAGTGCTATTGCAAAATATCCCACTGTAGTTCAATCGACTTTTTAAACGTTAATTTTAAAGCACCTGCTCTTCATTTTTTTGTATAAGGATTGATACATTAAACAACTGAGTCGTAACATTATCCCAAAACCTTGACTGTAACAAAAGAGTAAAATGTATACCTTAGTTCAAGAACACTTGTTACATTTCCAGATGGGAATATCCGTCGGACATAGTTGAAATCTCCTACATACAGACTTCCATCAATTCCACAAGCTAAGGCAACTGGAGCCAAAAGCTTATTGCCATCTGCTTGACCATTACAACTTGGACAAGAAATGCTACGGCGTCGACCGTTCCCCATTATACTACTGACAACTGGTGGCTGCTGAGAGATGAACTGATTTTCTCCATTGCCTTTGTAGAGAATTCCTGAAGTAAACACAAACATGAATTCCCATATCAGTAGAATGTTTCTGTAATGACAAAATTCCCACAGCCAAAAAATTCTCTCTGAATACATTTTTAATTCTACAAAGTGGGTACATTTCACAAGTGCAGAACTCCTAAAGTTTGTAACTACACGCACTCCATGACCAGAGCTCTAGGCATATCCCCCTCTTGTTCCCCTGGATTTCCAGATGTTTACTGTCATCAGGGAAAGGGTACTTAGAAGACAAAATAAGCAAAAGTTTCATGCGCAGTAATTTTCAAACACTGGGTGCAATCCTGACTTTAGGCCAGAGAGAATGGCCCAGTTAAGTTGGCCTAAGGTAGGCCATATCCTGAGCTGCAAGGCCAAATCCACAGGTCTAGGAGGTCTCTAGGCTGGCCTAACTGCTGCTGAAAAGGAAGTAGTACAAGGGTCGCATGCTCACGGGCAGCATGTAGTTGTGCCATATCCAGAGGTCGGCTGTTGTAGTTGTGTTATATCCTGAGGTTGAGAGGCAGGGGTTGCATTTAGCTTGATTTAGCACCTAGAATTTTTTGCCATCACTTCCGTTTTTACTCTGGCTTATCATGGACCCCTATGTGTCTAATCAGATTTATGCCTACTCCAGAGGTGGCCTAAGTTAGAGGAGCTGTGAGGGGGCATGTCTGCCCTGGAAACAGCCTATGGATATGGCCTAACTACACTATTCTAGGCCATGTTTAACAAGCCCTCAACATGCCTCTGCTGAGCTGCCTAGGCCAGCACTGCTAGCCCAGCCCAAGTCCATCCGTCTTGGGCCAGAATAAGAGGACTTATGCTGGCCCAAGCTTTTCTGGTGTAGCTAGGCTGGCCTATCATGGAATTAGGCCAGCCCAGTGCTAGTTAGGCTAGCCTAAGTGCACTTCAGGATTGCAGCCCTTGTTTGTGAATGTAACTTGTGAAGAGATATCAAACATAATTTTCCTGTAATCGACTATATTTAGCTTGTGAGCGACCAGATAAAATTTGTTTGTTTGTTTGAGATATGTCCTACTTCTCTTAAAGCCCAAAGCAATGTACAACACAATTACGATTAAAGATTAAATACAAATAAATACACAAAAATTCAATTAAATAAAATTTAAAACAATATAGG
The DNA here is from genome assembly GCA_030015325.1 of Cryptoblepharus egeriae. Lineage (NCBI taxonomy): Eukaryota > Metazoa > Chordata > Lepidosauria > Squamata > Scincidae > Cryptoblepharus > Cryptoblepharus egeriae. Next base: position 51,335,355 of record JAREYC010000007.1, on the reverse strand, counting down.
GGAAGATAAAGGGCCCAATCCTTAGTTTCTAGCACTTCTGTAGCCACAACGCAATACCAAGGTAAATGAAAAACATTTCCTTAATTTGAGAAAGGCCCTTTTACTGTCCTTGCCACATCCACCACCACCAGATACAATGCCCACCACACTGGCATGGCTGCATCAGTGCTTGGTTGGTTAGAATTGGACCCAAAGTGATATACAAGCACTGATAAAATTATTAAAAACATGAAAGAGTAAAAACCTACACATGCTGATTAAAAAGGGGTCCCTAGGAGCATCCTTCTTTCTTAATGTCAAGCAGAACAGATATGATTCTAAACCTAGTTAGAAACCAAACAAGGTGGAAATTGTTCTCAGATGTTCTGGGAGTTGATTCCAAAGATGTGGTATCACAACAGAGGAGACCCTGCACCTTGCCAACATCTCCTTAGCAGATAGCAGTAGTATCCTAATGAGGGGGCTAGCTTTTGAACATTGTGTGGGATTTTGTAGAAGAAGATGGTTCTTAAAAAATCCTGGTTTCAAGCTGCATAGAGTTTTAAAGACTTTGAAGCAACCATCTTTTTCTATGCTGTATATTTGAAACATATGGCTGCATCTGGCTGAATAGAATCTATGTTAGGACTTTTACTACCAGGAACGATGGACCCAACTCTACAGGGGACATTAATGAGCAAACAAGCATTCACATAGGTTTCTCCTGATTGAAAAGCCCAGTCCAGGAGACAAAGCTATGTATGTGCAACCTAAGTAGAGTTTATCTTTAGAAGCAGCAGCAGCAGTTTTCTGATAACAGACCAACTGACTGGTGTTGTGTGCGTGAATCCTGGTCTTCTAAGATGGACTTTTCAGCCTGGGAAACATATGCTCAGCACCCGTTTCCAGGCACATTTTCTAGTTGGATGGGAAAAGAAGGTGGCTATATTTATATTCTTTCATCTTGTACTGCTAGAATAAATTGAAAACATACATGGTATTAAATATCACATAACCACAACCTTATACAACAATACTAATATTTTATTATTGCAAAGAAGTTCTCCGACAGTCTCGATTTCACATTGCAAAAGGATCTTTATTGAATGTACAATAATAATTTACTGTTGGCACCACAGCCTGGCTTTATAATGGATCTGTAGTTCTGTACTCGTATGTCAAACACAACAAAAATGTTTTGGCAGGCCATCTGCCCTTTAAACCTAATTCTGCTTAAAGGCATCTACAATAGGGAAAGACAAAGTACTTCACCAGGATCATTTTTTACAGCCTCCACAGGAAATAAGGGAAAGCAAAATAGATACCTAATGTTAGTATTTCACAGCTAGAACTAACTATATTCTGTTAAATGTAACCACTATCTTCATTTTTATCCAGATCAATGTCTTAATCAAGGTCAGTTGTGAGAATGATCAGCTATTATTGTTACACTCAATAAAGAAATCTCAATATGGCATAATCTATGCAAACCACATGCCATTTTGTACTATATAGAAAAACTTGTTTTATTGACTGAGAGTACATTTTGAAAAGAGTTTTGGTGCTAATGATTATTCCTTCTCCCCACAATGTCCATAAAATAAATCATTTAGGAAGTTTAAAAAGAGCCCCCTCTACCCCAAGGCTACTCTCGAATGTTTAAAGGGATAAATATTTCTCCTAAGTGGGCCATGTTTTTATGCAGCGCCAATTACTTTTTGAATGTCACGCAGTCCAAGAAAGATAACTACCAGAGAAAATCTACTTTATGAAATCTGAGAAAATAAAAATGGCTTCCAAAAATATAGAAGAAAAACCTGAATGAAGTGCGGCACAATGCGGCATCATAGCAGCACATTGAATACATTTCCCCATGAACAGAGTGAGTGAGAATGCACTAATGGAATCTACAGTCCCTCTCCTATGATTATATGATTTATGACAATCAAGAAGCCATAATTTTGCTGAAATAGCTGAGTTCTATAATTTTCATCAGCGGTATCATACAAGTCAGCACTCTGCACTATGGCACCTGATTTATTCTGTCATTACTTTGAAAAATTGCCCCTTCGTGTCTCTCTTCTATTACTACACAGGGGAAAGATGAACATTACAATATTTATTGTAGTGCAGGGTGTCCGTATAAACACCTGTCACTATCTTTGCTCCCATGTGAATAAATTTCCCCAGCTCATCCACCCTGCCATTACGACGAACCACTTCATTTGTTCAATTAGACAGGCATCATTTTGAAAAGTCACTACTAGTCAAATTGTCTCCCGAACATAAATGTGAACACACAGCTGCTGATTCACCTTATGAACAGCAGCTATTGCCCAAGTGAAAACGCAAAAGGAAGACCACACAAATATTGTAAAACTTTACATATTTGGTCACGTGAGCACCAGTTGCCAGGATTAGCTGAAGTGGTGATTTGTGTTAAGCTGTACAAACACACACCATTACATGATAACACCTCTCTATATGCAATTTATAGCATATACACAACTCTCTGCATACTTTCCTGGGATTAGGCCTCATTGAACTCAATGGAATTTATTTCTGAGTAGACTTGCTCAGGATGTTCCATGTTGTTTGTAATCCTGTAACCTCTCATTTCCAAATCAATTAAAGAAAGTGCATTTCCACACATGCTTATTCAGAGGAGAGTCTTAAGTTTGCAATCCAGAAGTGCACTTGGGCTGCCCTATCACTGGGATGGCCCAAGTCCAAGATAGGGCAGCCCAGTTATACCAAAAAAGGCTTGGGGTAGCCTAAGGCAACATAGGCTGTCCCAAGACAGATGGACCTGGGCTGCCCTGTCTTGGACTTGGGCCAACTAAGGCAGCTTAGGAAAGGCATTTTGAGGGCATGTTCAGCATTGCTTGGAACAGAGCAGTTATTCTAGACATAGAGCCTGTTTCCAGGGCAGAAATGCCTTCTTCCAGTTCCTCAGAGGTATACCACCTCAGGAGCAGGTATAAAAATGAGAAGACCCATAGGGATCCATAATAAGCCAGAGTAAGAATGGCAGTGTTGACAAAAAAAATCTGAGTTCTTGGCCAGCATATCTGCAACTGCTGCCTCTCAACTTCAGGATACGGCACAACTACGGCAGCCCACTAACTATTGTGGATACAGCAGGCCACTCCAACAAGCCCCTTGCATTCACTGTAAACTATAATGTAGTCTCCTGCTGCAGCTGTTACTAGTTGTCAGGGACTCTTTATAAAACAGGCACCACATTTGTTCCTTGTTCAGTGTGATCTGAGGGGAGTCTCCTCAGGAGTAAGTCCTCCGTAGGTGCCACTGACTTGGTGCCTTACTGAGCTTCCTCTGGAGCAGTTAGGGCAGCCCAAGCTTCCTGACTCTCTGGATGCAGCATAACTTTCTGCTCTGGATTAAGAATAGTTGGGGCACTCCAGCTTGGGTTCTCCTCATGCCCTTACTCTGGATTGCAGGCTTAATGTGTTCACTGGAGTCTATTCTTGTGTAACTAGGGCTGCAGACAGCGTATAGAAAGAAAATATTATTAGACTGTTTTCTTAAGACAATGTACTGATTATAATTTTAAGACTCTGTGATGAATGAAATCTTCTGGTTCCCTTCTTTTTCCTAACTGGATAAGGGGTTCACTGTGACAATCTATAATAAAAAATGGTTAGGTGGACAGGTTGTTTTTGAGTATTTCTTTTCTTCTTATTCTGGGTCCAGCAACTATAGCTCCAAACCAGTCAGCACACTGGGGCAGGCACTCACCAGCCAATTAGACATCTAAATCCATCTGATCAGGTCTGACCTGACAGGGATGTCCAAGTGGTTGTAAACTATTCAGTCAGATGGACCAGTAACATAACACAGGCTTAAACATAAGAAAGGCTTCTTTTTAAAATCTACACTACGGTGTCTTCACATGGAATCTACTTGAATCATTCACTAACAAAGCTATGCTAAATCTCTGAAACTAGAGATAAAAGGACAAACTGATGCCATTTTTTAAAATCAGAGCCCCAAATGCATATAAAACCATAAACTTTTTAAAAAAATTTCTGACTCTCAAATTTGCAGGCCTGTGATCAATCTTGGATTTCTTAAGATTAAGAACAAGGATGCTTTGGTGTGTTTTGGTTTGGTTACCTTCGAAACCACACCTATGGGTGGCAAAGTTACCTGGTGGACTCCTGATTGACTCTTCTAAATGAGTTTGGTGTTAAGTATCAGATAGAGAACCTTGCAACATAAACATTTTAGGGAGCTATTACTTTTTTGTTTAATTGCCATTTTTGTGCCCTATCAAGTAAATTTCTCTGCCTTGTGAATAAGGCAGGAGTTATATATAGGAGTGAATATGGTCTGGAATAAGGATCCTACAACACAGGCAGAATCATCAGCCTTCCTTAGTCCCAGTGGACATCAGCCACTCTCCAGTGGGTCGGAGTTCAGGCCAGCATGCCAGGTGGCTGAGATACCTGCCCAGCTTGTTCTAGCAGCGACTAGATTTTTCTCTTCTCTAGAATGGAGATTATGCTTAGAGTCTATGTAGGATGACAGGCAGGAAGCATGACGTCTCTTCAAAAAGCCTAAACATTTTAAACACAGGCTAACTGAAATCTTACACTATTCCTTTCAGCTGCCCAAATTTCCATTACATTACATCAGGTCAATGTCAGTGTTGTTTATTTTCCACACTAAACTCCTATATGTCATTGCTGCCTGCAGTTAAACAGCAGCCACATTTCATTCCAAAAGTGATGGCATTTCAGTGAAATGTGAATTGCATCATCTCTCCTGCCTGCAATGTATTTTTGGACTTTGTGGAAGGAAGGAGATGTACAAATTATTATTACATGGCAATTGTGGCAGGTTCCATATTGCTATGGAACTATGAGTTAAGAAGTGCTCTGGCACTTCAATTGAACTGAAGATAATAAAGCACTCTTACACCTTCAACATGAATACGTTTACTAGGAAATCCCAATAATTTCAAAGGAAGTTGAACACAAGCAAGTGGACAGTCTAAGAGCAAAACCCACTGGGAAATTTTCTTGCATAAAATCTTACTAAGGCTGCAATCCTAACACCACTTTTCTGGGAGTAAGCTCAGTTGAACTCAATGGAACGTACTTAAGAGTAAACATGAATAGGACTGGACTATAAGAATGGATATTGAATTTATGTTTACTGAATTCCTACTGTACTGTACTGTGGCAGAACTAGGTATCATGGATGGCTGCAACTGAAGGATTCCCTGCCCCTGCTTTCCTTTTCTGGCTACTGTGTGCTTATTTTCAAAAGTTCATTTTGTATTACTGGGCATTGCTCAGAGAGGGACAGAGAAAGGAGAAGACACAAAGCTGCTGTCTTCCAGGGAAACCATGTGTCTTTTGTAATGTCTAGCTATAATCTCAGTGGACTGGAAAAGAAAGACATTTATTCTCATTCAGAGTGCTGGAAAAGGCAGGAGGAGCAGAGAGGCATTCTGAAGGGCAATAAGGACTATTAGCTTCCAGTTCTGCAACAAGGAGCTAAGTATGCCCCCGATCACCAAAGCTGATGCTAGCCTTTGCCGCTAGGAGGTAGAGTCATAATAATTTATCTCCCCTACAGCACCAAGGCTAAGCACCGATGTGTTAGGGCTGGCCTGGTGCTAATGGGACAGCTCACAGCTCCTCTTCACCATTAGTAAGCTTCTACAAACAAGATAGCTGCTGTACAGAAATAAAATCCACAGGCTTACAATCTAGAGATACAGCAACTTGATAGGAAAAAAGGGGGAAAGTGGAGAGGAAGAAGGTTGGAGAAAGCAGGTCAAGCAGGGAATGCCTTGGAGAAAAAATGGATTTTAGCAGAATTTTAAATGAAGCAATTGACAAAGTCAGTGAGATGCTTCAGCAGAAAGCAATCCAATGGTAAGGAGTGGTCAACTTAAATGGGTCTCTATAGGGTCTAGACTGAGAAATCCTTGAATTGAAAAGAAGTGAAGACAGCAATGAGGTGAAGAGAAAAAAAGACATGCAGTGAAAGAAGAGAGAAAAAGATACCTAACACATGCACAATGGATTCTTGAGCTGATTATGAGTAAATCAAAGAAGCAATACAAGGAACGGAAAGGTGGAAAAAGGTGGATGAACTGGTTAGTAAAGAAAATCAGATTGACAGCAGAATTCAGAATAGAGGAGACCAATTTACTTGTAATGCAAGTGCTATAACTGAACATTGTAGAGAGGGATAGGAGTATGGTTGACACTGGGTTTCCTGTACACCAAGTTGGTTCAAGAAACTGTTTTTGTTTTAAGTGGTTTTCACAGAATTCTGGAAACAGACTATTTCTACAAAATATTGGTTCCATAATCTACCCAATTAACTGTTTAGGAAATATGTACATACATAGGGTACTGCACCTGAAGCAAAACGAAATGAGAAATCAAATAAAAAGAATGTATTCCAGTTGATTCTTGCATGGGTTCATCAACTGGTGGTTAAGGATAGCGTTTTCAGATTGTGTTAAACGGAAACTGATCATTTTGGTATTGGCTACAGTTAGGCTTGCAGATTTCACCATTAACTAGATTAAAAGAAAATTTCTGCCACTGTCATGAGTACAAATTCATTGTAACCTTTGGCTATCAGACAATGAAACAGCTAAATCAGGGGTGTCAAACTCATTTCATACAGAGGGCCGCTTTAGCATTAACAGTATCTCCCAAGGGCCGCAATAGCATTAATGGTATCCCCCGAGGGCCGCAATCCAATTTTTTTGCATGTCTACTCAGAAGTGCCCTCCTTTCTCCTCGGCTCTTTCTCCCGCCCTGGGAAGCTGCTGCTGCTGAGCATGAGCCCTCCTTCCTCCTGGGCTCTTTCTCCGGCTCAAAATCAAGTGTACTGCCACCATTACTGAGCTGCTTCTGAGGGTGGGGAGATCACTCAAGGGCCGCACATGTGCCTGCAAAGGGCCACATGCGGCCCTTGGGCCACCAGTTTGACATGCCTGAGCTAAATTATTACAAATTCGTAAAAAGGAAGTTTACTAAGATGAAAGAGTAAAATAAGAATTAATGAAACTTACCATTCTGAACATCTAGTACATGATGCTTATCCAGTGTCCAGCCACCCATGTTGGAAGCATCTAGTTCATAGCCTTGTAAAACAGCAGTCCGTTTTTCCCAGAGAGTAAGATCCAGACAAGATTCATATTCATAACCTACAGACACTGAAATGAAAAAAAAACAAATCATTCTATCTTCAAATTGATTTTTTTCCTTATGTTTAGAATTAATTTATTTATATTTTCCAATCTTACTCAGATATGGCTATGAATCAAATATGATGTTCTGATAATCTAATTAACTGGGCAAGAGGCACTCTTTCAAGTGGGTGTTCTTTATTTAGCAGGGGAAGAGTAACTGGCCCTTCACACCCAGCAATGTCTGTTCAAGTGGCTCCTGCTGGTGCTCTTTTTGCATTTGAGACTGTGAGCCCTTTTGGGACAGGGACCTATTAGCTATTAATTAGCTATTATCTTTTCATTTTCTTTTAAACCACTTAGTGAACTTATTAGTTGAAAAGTGGTATATAAATACTGTAGGTAGGTAGGTAGGTAGATAGATAGATGTTAAGTGTATACGGGTGCAACTCTAAAATTAGGCTGGCACAACTCATTGGTCTTCCCTTTCCCATGGTGATGTAGAGAGGCAAGTGAAGGTCTGTGCACTGGCCTAACCCTTCACCAGGAGTAAAGTACTTGTGGCATCCCTAACAGGATGACCAGATGACCGGAAAAACCCGGATTTGTCCGGATTTTTAGCCTCCTGTTCAGGTGTCCTACATTTTGGCTTCATTTTGAAACTTCGTGATAGTGCACAGTACCCCATCATCCCATATGTCATTGGATTCGTGTTGAAGAGCAAAATCCAATGCAAAAATCAGTTTGAAGATATCTCCTTCCTAGCAAAAGTTATGGTCAAAAAACAGAAAAAAAATAAAAAAATACATTTTGGCAATTTTTTTCAGCGGGTAGGAATTTTGGCCTGGGATTAGGAATTTTGGCCTTGGGGTTCAGGAATTTTGGGTTTGGCATATGTTCACTCTGCTAGGCCAGCATGGGATTTGTGCTGGGGCTTAGACCAGCCTAACTGAGAGTTAGGATTGCAGCCTACATTACAAAACCTGAAAGAATAATTTTGCAACATAATTTACAGCTACTTTAACTGTGTACCTTAATTTTTGTTTAAGTTTTGCTGAATCATCTGTAACTAGCATTCAGAAATGTCTTCAACAATGAATTATCTTTGCATTCTTCAGTATTGCTATGCTAATGTCTGGATCAGTGGAAAATCCAAACCTTAATATAAAGTTGTCGGTATAGTGTCAGAAGGACACAGAGTGCTTTTGTCCGGGTTAGTTTTCGGATATAAACTAGAAGGAAAAGCCATCTTTAAATTTTATCAAATCTAGTTTCATCATATCTGGATCCAATGCACCTGTATAGGCAGCACAGTGGTAGGTATATCAACAGTGTTGTGCCCCAGGCTTTGCATGTTGCCAGTTCTGCTGAAAGCTCTTGCTCATTTAGGGACCGTAGTTTAGTTTGAGAGTGATGTTTCTGTCAATTAGCTGTACAGATTGATACAAGATTGAATCTCCAAAAACACATTATCAGCCCAATACTACCCCTCATTTTATGACAGTGGGACAGTGTCCTGCTGTCGTTGATAGCTTGCAGAGCATGCTACTGCCGGCCCATTCCATGCTGCTATCATAAATGCAAAGGCAATATTGGAGCTGGGCTGCTGTGGCTGCAGGACTGGGTCAATAAATTGTAGTGTGAGGTGCATTTATGGATAGGGACGGATAGTTTCTGTGCAGAATGGGGGAAGGAATGGGGGAAGAGAGTGAGGAAGATCTCAGCAGCAAGTGTGCACATCAGATCATATCCCTTTTGTTTCAGTCTCTCCTTAGAATTCAACCAGCTATAGAGAAGCAAGGCTACCCGGGTGCCTAGTAAGAAACATGGAAACAAAAAGTCTCCTTAACTAAAAGAAGGCTCTTAGCCCCCTCGCCCCTGGATGTAGCCCACGCTTTCATGGCATGGCAGCACTGGTCCCTAAGGGTTCTATGAAATAATACTCCACCGTGCTCTCAAGAATAGGAAGCAGTGACAAACTCAGCAAAGCTCATAGTGATCACTTTTTAGCATCTACCATGACCATTGCCAAGTCCTTCATTGCTTCCCGTTGTGATCACTCTATGCTTTGCCAAGTCCATAGCAGCATCCTATTTTTGTGAATTCTTTAGCAAGACTTGCAAAGAAGCAACCACTCTGAGTCAAGGAAGGATATCGGGAGTGCCTGCCAATACTATCCTGGCTGGGCCTCACATGGTACCTCTTCAGACCTAATATCTGGGTTGGGCTTCTCCCGCCTCTGCTTGCTACATCCTTGAGTGCAGCTATGTTTCAACAATAATGCAAAAGCAAAATGAAAACACACTAACACCACAGCAAAATACATAATACCTACCAACAGCTTCAGATAAACCATAGACCTTTTGGTTATATGCATCTGTTTTATCCCATATGAATGTGTAAGACAAATTTGGGGAAGCAGGAAACCATTTTTGGAAAAGTCTTCCAACAACTGCCACCATGAGATGAACCTTCATCAGGTTAAATGGTATCACTGATTGAGTCATGGTGATCTTAAGAACAGATTTATAGCCTGCAGCTCTGGAACTTAAATATGACAATTTCAAATCAGTTCCTGGGATTGTGGTCTCCTCATGGAGTACCTAAAAACAGAAAATAACAATAGCTTAGGTTAAGCTGAATTTAGTTACTGCACATAACGAGTAGCTCTGAATCTTTCTGCAAAAAATGTAGCTCAAATACAATCTTTAAAACAGAAATTGTCCAACTGGATCTGCTGCCTGATTCCACTGCTAGCACATCACTTGAATTATAATTTCTCCCATCTTAGCACTGTTTGCAGTGGCTGGGTGAGCAGCTGGATGAACGGGTAGACATGAAGTATGGGGCATCCACTGTCACTTTACATTCTCTACCATTTGAACTGGCTGTTGTGCCAGTGCAGGGAAGTTGGTTTGGATTGCACCCTCTATCAGTCTAATGGATGGGTTTGCCCTGATTATAAAGCAATACTGACTTTAGTTGCTGAAATTTTTAAGAAAGGGCTTGAAGTTTATAAGATTATAAGATTTGATACAGATATAATTAAGGCTTTCTTTAAAAAAAAAACCCAACACTTTATTTTTAAATGTTCAGTTCAAGATGTTCAGTTAATTATTGAACTGAATAGTTCAATGATCAGTTAATATTCAGTTCAAGAATAGATACAACATGCATCAAGGTGCGATAAATGCAGAAGTCTTAAAACACCCATTTGAAACACTCAATCCTACTAAAAGTTTTTCTCGGCACTAACACCAATATGACTTCTCAAAGGCAGGAACACTTCTTGATTGCACACAAGTTGCAAACCTAAAAGACACATCCCTGGAAGTTAGATCCATTAAAGAAAATGGGGCTTATTTTTGAGTAGACATGGTTAGGATTGTGCTCGAAGTTTATTAGAAGAGAATTTTCTTATTTACAAAACTAAACTGATGTGAATCACTACAATTTGGTGATAATTTTATTGAATGCATTTGGCACCAAGAAATAAATCAAGACAGGAAACACAACCAAGACAAGTTTCTGCCAGGCCTCCCCCGTTTCTACATTAATGTTAGCTGATCTTCACTTGACGATAAACACGTTGAAGAGGTTAACAATAGTTTAAATGAAAACTTGGTGAGTTTTTTTTAAAAACATTAAAAAAAATTTTACAATATGAATATTTTCTTTCTTCCTTTGTAAGCCCAAATGGCTGCCCTTAGGGAATGTATCTTCATGTATTCTGATCAATATTAACTCCTTTTTATATAAATAGTGCAATGATTCAATCTTTTTTTAGACTGCTTTTTCTCTTGAAAGTGTGTGTGTGAGTGACAGTTAGACAAGATGGGTTTCAGCCTTTCATGGATTAAGGTAGTCAATCATCTTTATTTCATTCAAGACTTCCAACTGGATTAAAAATCATACTCCTACAAGAATGGAAGCTAAAGCTTTAGCTGTAAAGCCACCAAGCATCCCTATTAAGATGAAAAGATTTCTAAAAGGACAACTATAAATCTCATCTCGGGGCTCTGTGGCACCTCTGAGACATACAACGCTCAATTCTCAGGGGTGCCACAGCATCAGTTTAAGTACCTGGAAGCTAAACTTAAGTCTTGGTTAACACCATGGATTGGCTGCCAACACTTGAGGTTCCCTGGAAACAAAAAGATGTCTCTGGGCTATTCTAACCTGAGCTGGCGGACAGCAGTCACCAAGGAAAGGATAGATTTAGATGTCACAAAATCCAGCTCAGCTTCATTTTTATTTAATAGGGTGTTCTGTACTGATTTGTGAGCTCTGTAAATAAGTACCATGCTATAAACATGAAAGCACCTGAACATTAAGCCAAGGGACGATTATTCAGCTTTATTACCCAAAACCATAAGCTTCATGTACATTTTGAAAGATTCCCAACCTTTCTGGGCAATCAATCTCATCTATGTGAACCCGACAATGTTAAGATTGTTGGTGTGAGGGTAAATGAGATTACCAGAATAAAGCACTTATAGCTCAACCGTGTCGTTTCCCCCACCATAGCATCAAAACAGGCTGCACTGCATTCTGTGGTGGGGGAGGCAATTGGGAAACTTGGGAAGGGAAAGGTAAAATATTTTCCCTTTTCCCTTGGTGAACCCCTCAACTGCCAATGGGCCTCTTTAGACCTGCATCAGCTTTTTAGCTGGCACAAACCTGACAAACCAAGGTGGTAGGTAGCACCGATGGGGTTAACATCTGTCTCAAGATGCTTGTGCCAGGTGCCATCTCCTCTTGCCTCAAACATGACCCTAGCCCATCACTTGATCTCCTGAGGCTGCAATCCCAACCCCCAGGTAGGCCTGCAGATATCCCGGCACAGGTCCCGTACTGGCCTAGGGGTGTTACAAAAGTGCCATGTCACTTCTGTGCCACTCCCGGGGGAGGGAGGGTTAAGGCCAGTGCACAGGCATACGGCAATCTCCTCACACCATTATGGGAAGATATGCCAGGTGAGTTGTGCCACCTCCTCATGTGCACTGGCCTCCCAACGCCACCAGGGGAATGGGTGTTGAATGAATTATGTGGGCCTAAACAGATTAGGATTATGACCTAAAAGAGTAATTGTATAGAAGCCTAGTCTTAGCATATATACTGCAATATATTTTAATCAGCTGAAGTTGTCATCTAAGAAGCTAACCTTTCTTGTCATTCTGGGTGTTATGAAACTAAAATCTTTATGAGAATTTCATTCCAACTCTGTATTTAAACCCATTCTTTTTAGTATTTGTATACCATCAAGTGGTTTAGATGAGAACAGGAGTATCTAGACTTCCAAGTTTATTGCTCTTGGACCTTTAACAACTGTGTAGCAGAAGGAATTTCAGCAGGTTCATCTTGCGATCTGTGAGATGAGAAGCTACACCTGCTGAAATTCTCTCCTTTACACAGTTTTTAAAGGTCCTGGAGCCCTAAACTTGAAAGTTTGGGTATCCCTGGATTAGAAGATCAGCTTGGGAATACTTCAACAACTGTGGTCTGACACAGTTTTTCAAAGAAATCCAGCTAACTTCTTGAATTAATGTTGGTCTATCCGGCTATACAAACTGCATAGGGTTCCTTAGGGTTAAGTTGCCTGAAGGATCCATGCGTTTTCAGACACAAAACACACAGTACATAGTACTGATTCTATGGAACCGATTACAGTGCTGTGAACTGAAGGGGACAGAATGAGAACACAAAGAAAAATGAGAGAACACACAGAAAAATGTGTAGCATACTTAAAATGAAACGGTTGGCAAAACCCATCTAATTATAAGAAAGATAAAGAATGTTCATGTACTCAACAAGTTAATTTTTACAGGGGGCTGAGCATCTCAATTCTTAGTTGTGTGTTAGATTTGTGCATTCTTGCTCAATGAAAAGCAGAAATAAAAACCAGATCAATTGTTTCTATCACTGAGAAAGATATAGAATTTTCTTTAGTTATGTCCATAATTATGCCCTTTTCCAAAGAAAGACATATGTACTTAGGGTTTCAATCAAATCCTATAGTTTTAAAGAGGATGGTTCAAATTTAAGCAGGGCTCAGAGCCAAATAATGTTACACTAGGGCTGCAATCCCGGATTGCTCTTAAACCAGCCTATTGGCACTTGGGCTGGCCTAAAGCTAGATAGGCCAGCCTAGCTGCACCAGAACAGGCCTGGGTCAGCATAGGTCCACTTAAGCTGGCCCAAGACAGATGGATCTGCACTAGCCTAGCAGTGCTAGCCTAGGCAGCTCAGCAAGGGTGTGTTGAAGGCATGTTGAGCCTAGATCAGTTCAGTTAGGCTGTATCCAGAGTGTCTTTCCAAGGAAGACATGTCCCCTCACAGCTCTGACTTAGGCCACCTCAGGAGAAGGCATAAATCTGAGTAGACCCATAGGGGTCCATGATAAATCAGAGTAAAAATGGAAGCAAAATTAAAAATTCTGAATCTAAGGCCAGCCTAAGCACCACTCCTGTCTCAGCATATGGCACAATAGCCCATCTCAGGTTATGGCACAACTCTCACAGCCTAGTGAGCATACTGCCCTGGTATTGCAGCCTCTTCAGCAGCAGTTAAGCCAGCCTAGAAGCCTCCTAACCCTGTGGATTTGGCCCAAGTGTTAGCATAGAGGCTTCATAACAATGTGGATTTGGCTTAACTGTCAGCTCAGTATATGGCCTACCTTAGGCCAACTTAGCTGGGCCATTTTCGCTGGCCTAAAGTCAGGGCTGAACCCTAGGTACATAATATAGCCCAGTGTTTTATATTTTCCTATTAGCTGCAGGCAATCTAAAACAGTGGAACAACTGGAGGGAGTTGGGGATATTTCTCTTTATTCCTGCCATAGTTGCACACCTGATCCTACCCCCTGCATTCTATTTTACATAGAATAAATTTTTCACTAAAAGGCATGGAAATTATTTTTTAAAATACATTATTTTTCTCCTATTAAAAATAATGTACTGGAAAAGGCATATCCAGGAGTGAAACCACAATGGTCAACTTTTCAAAGGTTGAGATACTTCTTATCATAGTTATATCCCATTTTGCGTATCTCCGATTCTTTTTTCCAAATGACAACCTAAAAGTCATAGTGCCCAGTTTATAACACCTTGTTTGATTTGTAGTGGATGTAGGAAAAAAAGATTCGTAAATGACAGACAGCTCAATCCTTCCTAACTTCCCTGGCAGTGATGCAAAAGTGCCAACATTGTGCAAGGTTTTCATGGTCTCCTCTGGTGGTGGGCCAGAAAATGCATGGCTCAGCATCCTTCTTTAAGAATGTTTGGGACAGTTACAAAGCACACTCTGCTGTCAGAATGACAGCCAATCAAAACTCATGAAATCATTCCTAGAAAAAAAGATATACTCTCAACTGAGCTGTATTTTTAACCATAAGCTTTCCCACTCTGTTTTCCTGAGACTCAATCAGTTTATTAAGCTACATTCAGTTCTTCACCATAATCAAGCATCAGTTCAGAGTCTCCAAGCCTCTCTAGATTCCAATTAAAAAGACGCATGGTGCTGGATGTCATCCACATACAGATGAAACCAGTGGTGGGATTCAAATAAATTAACAACAGGTTCTGTGTCCTAATAACCTAACTTAACAACAGGTTTTATGTCCATAGAGCACAGGTTCTATGTCTCATTAGTAACTGGTTCTCAGAAACAGGTGCTCATTAGCAAAGGGTTCTATAGAACCTGTGAGAACCCGCTGAAGCCCACCACTGGATGAGACCCAACTCCAAAACCCTAAACTACCTGCTCCTTTGACTTCATATTTATGTTTAATGTAAGAATGAAGACAGAATCTTGCAGGATGATAAAGGGTCTCCACATTGCTTTGGTGATCCACCTAATAGGTAAGTGAGGAACTATCCTAACACTGTGTCCTCCAAACCCATCCTTGCTAGGCAATCCACAATGATCCAATGGGCAATGGAATTAAAAAAGATCATCGAGATGTCCTACAAAACCAAAAGAAACAGCTTTCTGGCCCTGTTTGTTGCACACTATTGATTGGCGCCATTAAAGTCCTAATTGAACCCAGAGTGGAAAAAAAATCCTAATCCTAATCTCTGCTATTTTAACTATTTTCCTGCTATATCTGCTACTTTATTATTTTTCCTATGTATTAGCTCCTTGATTCTAGTTGCTGTTCTCTGATGCAAGATTGCTCCGGCAGACATAAATTCAAATGATAAGGGACCTTGGATCTACAACTAATGTGACTCATGGAAATGATGATGAATGCCATCAGCACTTGTTGGATGGCAGTTGTGGCTAATGATAGCAGCATTAGAGCTAGATAAGTGAACTTAAAAGAAAATGAGACTCTTTTTCATATAATTATGCCCTCACAATAATTTATGAAACTGATTTTTCTTTTTGAGAAAATAAGAAGTTTGAAATTGTATTGACTTATGAAGACTGGTAGATTTTGGTGTGATATGGAGATTAGTATTATTTTACTGTGCATCTAAAATGAAAGCTCAGCCCTTGGGGATTCTATCTACTTTTTAGACACATGTAAGTTTTTGTACTGAAGATTAGGCTTCTATGTATTCAGAGAGTAAGAGATGAAACACATTACCACACATTATATATGCCTGCAAAAGACTAATCAGGTATGTGTATGAACAGCACTGGTTTTGTCAGAAGCTGTTCGTACTAGTAAAATTTATATACAATCAAGGTGGAAAAGTTAATTTTTTCTTTAACACAATCATTTCTTTCAAAGTACTTTACTGTGAACCTTGTAAATTATTAATGCTAATTGTTTATACACATGAATTTAAGACATTTCATCAGTTGCTGCCAAAAATCAAAGATATGTTGCCAGGGGTAGAATTTTGAAACTAACTTTTGATCTCATCTGAGGCAACCAAAGGCAGAAGCATAACGGTGACAGATACAACTGGCTCCAACTTAATTATTCTGGTTTTTCTTTAGGCTTTCAGTCTACATCAACAACTGATTATGTTTCACCCTCTTCCACCTCACCATGTTAATGGAGTGAGGGCATTATTAGTCTAAAATATGTGTTGTATAAGATAGTTTTTAGTCCTTTATATAACAGCCCTTAATTTTAAATGGAAAAAAATCACTTGTGCTTTTACAATATACTATAGGAGAAGAATTTCAATGGTTCCTTCAAACAGCAGTCCCAGATTCTTCCCCCAAAAGCTCTTTCCAATAGCTACAGTGTCCTCTGAGGACACGCAGTCAATAGGCATTAACAGCATAATGTCAACAGGCATTGTTGTCCTGCTGCCCCTCTGAGGCAATGGAACAGCTTCCTGTTTGGAACATGGAAATACCATTTCCAGTAAAGGCCAAATTAATGGCAACAAGGAACAAGGTCTTCTTCGTGGTTGGCCCTTTATTATGGAAACTCTTCTAGTGGGATGAAAAACTGTGTTTTTCATTATACTACTTTTTATTTTTTTATGAGTTATCTTTTGTTCTTATTTTATGGTTTATTTTTCTATATGTTGCATGTTATCTTGAATGTTCCATTTATTTAAAGGGAAAGGCAGCATATAAACAAACACAAATAAATGTATTACTATTCTTCTCCAGATGATCACAGATAATTAAAGTCTCCTACTGACTTGCATCATAAAATCTTCTAAAGACGAAAGTTTTGGGGTCATTGTCAGTTTCTGAATCTGTGCAAAATTTTTATTTTGTCTTGGGTAGTCCTCCTTAATTTGGAACTAGACTAAAATACAACGGAAAGAACCATTTTTCTTATTGGGATTTCCTAAGATGATACACCCTGACATCAAAAGGAGGCATCAAATTCATAGAATAAGGCAACAGAAAGCTTAAGGGTACAATCCTAAAGACACTTTCCTGGGAGGAAGACCCATTGAACACAATGGGGCTAACTTTTGAGTAGACATGGTTAGGATTATGCTCTAAAGATGTTTTAAGACAACCACAGCACAACTGAGAATATAGTCAACGCTTTGCAACAAATATGGTTTTACAGAAGAAATATTTATATTCTATTTTAGTTTAATTTTTCAACCTTACTAATAATGTTCCCTCTTTTCCCATAAAATATATTATAGTTATAACAATAGAAAAATTAGATTTAGGCTGCAATCCTTAAAAAACTTTCCTTGGAGTAAAACCCACTGAACACAATGGGGTTTAACTTTTGAATAGACATGGTTAGGATTTTGCTCTTAAACTATATCGTACCTGTGTTTCAGGAATAATTGGACTATCTTCAGGAGAAATCCTAAACAATGTAGATAATGGTGATGATACAATAACAGGACTTGGTCTCACAAATCCACTCAGATCACAGCTGGGAATATCATTCTCTTCTTTCTTCATGACAAGGGTGTCCATTACATAAAAGACGTTCCAAGGGATCCAGACAGTATGGTATTGAGTAAGGAACGGGGATCGTTCAAACACCAAAGTCAAAGATGCACCACCATTTGCCACCAAGTCAAACCTAATATGAATCAGATAGTTATTGGGTAAGATACCTTAAATTTATATCATGCCAACAAGCACATATAATTGAGATGTATGCCTTCAACATACATATGTAATTCCATTAATACAGGAAATTCCAATGACCTCAAACTGATCACAGTGTTTAAAATCATAATATTGGGACAAAACTAGTCTTCCTTTGCATAAACATAAATTGAAGCTATCCTGACATGATGGGGGTTATGTAGGGAGAGGCACTTGGGCTGTTCTAGACGTGTTCCATTCCTCTAAAAGATCAACCCAATAGCTTCAGCATTCAGATCCATTCATCTTTAGAGGTACAAGTGATTGTTATAGATCACTTGTGATCCAAATCCTGGCCTAGGGTCCAGATGCGGCCTGCAGCAAGCCTCAACGTAGGCTGCGGCAAGACCCCTTCATCTTGCCCTTGGGCAAGTCTTTCAGTCCTTCAGATCTATCTCTAATATACTCCTATATGGAAATTTATTCAAATTAAAAATGTAAATCATTTTTCTGGCAACTGACAGAGTGTCAGAGAGATCATGTGGCCCCTTTTGCCAAAATGTTTGGACACTCTTGCTATTGAAGGGGAGGATATTGTGAGAGATATTCAAGAGAAGGGACCAAATCACCGATGGAGAGATACTGTTGCTTACTGGTTTTATTTTGTTTTACAACACAGACAGACCTTTACATCAGGATAATTTTTACAATACTCCTATGTTTAACCCCCTCCCCAAAGCTTTCATTGGGAAAGCTCTGCTGTTCCCTTTTTAATTATCTCCTTCCAGCTATGAAGGTGGATGAGCCAGGCAGAAAAGGTCAGTCCCACATGGGAATCTCTACTAAAATATGCAAAACAGGGAGTAGTACATTGCCTTATTTACAGCACAAGAGGACTGGCTGTCACCAACTCCTAGTTTCGATAGATGGGAAAGTCCCTAGAAGGAATGCTTGAAGGTCTTCTGGCCTCTTTCTCTTAATTGTTTTGTCCTTCCTTTTAAGTACTGTAGTCTGTCTTTGTCACTCCAATCTTCCTCCTTTTCTCTTCCCAGAGATCTAGTTTATTTTACCCTGCAATCCACTTCTTATGTATCTCTTCTCACTCTTCCCTGCCTTGCTATGTCTTGATCCTGGTGTTGTATATTGCCTAGCTTGCTTCTTTCCTGCTGTCTTCTCCATCTCTTTCCTCCACTGCTGTCTCTTCTCCTTTGTTCCCAATTTCCTCCTCAGCTTTGCCTTCCACTGATCACTCAATCTGCCTCCATTTTATATTTGCCTGCTTTTCAAAGCTACACCTTTTCACCCTGGCAGGGTGGCTCATGCTGGCCACCACAACCTATAAGTTAAAAGCCTGGAAGGGAATCAATGACACCATTGATGCCTGGGAGGACATCAACTAAGCTAGAGACAGGTTGAGCAGTCTGTCTTGGAGGGAGTCTCACCTTGGCATAAAAGAGGTTCCTCCTCTTTGGAATCATTCCAGGCCACGGAGTGGAGGGAGCAAAACGTTTATGTTTTGCCATATACTGATATTTGGTGGTGCCCAATCCTGTGAAGTGGGGTTGTATTCACAGCTCTTGCTGCCTGGGCAATTCCTATGTGAACAGTGATGACATCATTGTCAGGCACTCCTGAATCTATAGAGTCCAACATGAGATGCACGGCTATGATGCCATCTCTGCTCATATAGAAATTGCCCTGGAGACATGGTGAAATGGGAGGCTCCAGGTCTATTTTGCTGAGTATTGACTACCCTGCACTGGCCTGTTTATGTTTCAGACATAAATCTTTCCTGGCTGCAGGGATTGAATCTGGGATCTTCTGCATCAAAGTAGGAGCTCTACTAGTGTGCAGCAAACATTCTCCATTGCTGAAGGATAATATAAAAATCTTACAATGAATAAACTTTTCTTTTTCAAATATGCAAAGGACATTTGCTAAATAAAAAGCCCAATTGGCCAAATATTTTGAAAGATACAATTCAAAGCGGTGGCCCTTACATCATTACCTCATTAATTCATCAAAACAACTTCTGATGTGACAGACAAATTACATTTTCCATACTCTCATCTCAAAATCCATGGCAGCAAACTTACATTCCATCTTGACGAGTGATGGTGTACCCACAGTCTGGATAATGTAAAAAGGAGACATTAACTCCAATTAGTGGTGTTCCATCTGCTGTTAACACTTGGCCCCTAATGACAGATGCAAGACTGTAGGGAAAGGTATAAAATTAGTGTATTTGATGTTTCCTCAATTAGTGCTTGCACAACAATATATATAAGCTCAATCTTTTTGTTAGCTCATGAAGTCACATACTTTTAAGTCACTGTCCCATTTCAAACATTTTATAGTCCACCTCTGAGCTACAACACACATTTTTAGATACAGTGTATGTCTTGGAGTGAAATCCTGTGATTGTGATGGGTGGGAGCAAGTTCTTTGCTCTGACTCAGGAGGGTCACAAATGCACTATAAAGCACGTTTGTACTTCTCAGAAACAAGCTGCTCTGCTGCATGGAGATGTTCCAGCATGTGGAAGTTGAATTCAGCATCCACAGAGGGTAGGAGAAAGACCTTCACACAGGGCAAGCTGTAGAGGCTGAAGAGGGGGTGAGGAGGAAGGCAGTGCAGGATGTGGGAGAGTGGGTGGACGCTGGTCCTGGGACAGATGGACAGGGAACAGGATGTGGGGCTTGGACCTGATAATTATGCAGGCTAGCTGCTCCTGCCTACAATGGATCCAAGTAGATCCATTGGAACCACTGCACTTCCCCTTACCTCCAGTAGTGCAGTATTAGCCCCAATGGAGCACTGGATGCAATGTGAGCATATCAGTCTGCCTGCTCCTGCCCAACTTGGGATTGTACTGCCTACTGCTTAAAATGTACACCTAAATATGTAAAGTATGAATGTGGCAAAAACCTGAATCATTCAAGTATAGCTGTAATGGGTACTGTCTGCTGTCAAACAAACTATCTATCTACAGTATTTATATACCCCTTTTCAACTAAAAAGTTCACACAGCTGTTTACAAGAAAATGAAAAAATAATAGCTAATTAATAGCTAATGGGTCCCTATCCCAAAAGGGTTCACAATCTAAAATGCAAAAAGAACACCAGCAGAAGCCACTTAAACAGACATTGCTGGGGTGTGCACGGCCAGTTACTCTCCTCCTGCTAGATAAAGGAGAAACACCCACTTGAAAGAGTGCCTCTTGCCCAGTTAGCAGGGTTCTAGTACATAATCCTATTTCTCGGATTGTGATGTGCACACAATCCTAGTTGACTTCTGTGTAATATGTGAAATTGTCTTCTGTTTGTACAATGCTCAAATTTTTTGCACTTTCATTGTTAATTTTTCAACTCCAAGTACACCTATACAGTTGTAGGCTTTTTTGGACTTTCAAGAGAACTAATTTCAAAGTCTGTGGTTAGTGTAAGAAACAGAAAAAGGCTCTCCCTCCCTGCAGCAAGATTTTCATTTTGTCCAAGCAACCCCCTGTGCTGCACTGCTAAAATCATTTTAAGCTCCATGAGTTTTAAATTCAGTTTATACATGCCAGTGATGGAAGGAGGAATGTTGTTTAGAATGAGCTCATTTCCCCCCCATTCCCAGTCTCTTGATTGCATATAACAGGAACTCCCTGGATCATAACAGAGGCATTTTGGATCACTGTGAAAATTAATAAATTAGCAATGAAGTTTTAAAATTATAAACTCAAGGCTTTCCTTCTTAAGCTCCTATTTTTTGCACTTCCCTAAAGAAAAAGTATTTGCCAATTAATTTTTAGGCAATCTATAAACCTGCAGGGGCTGCAAAGTACAGAATTTAAAGGAGTAATAAGGAACATTTGTGTAACAACTTTTAATCAACCGCTGTGCCCAACTACATTAATGCAGCTAAATTACTGCAGACGCAGGAGTTCCAGTGTAAATCATCTACTTTGACTCAGTAAGGCTCAGGACACCTGCTTTCAGTTACTAGCTGATTTTCAGGTATATTACTGCTTTGCAAAGCATCAGGCAAACAGCTTATACAATCATATGTCATGCAGTTAACAGTTCTATTACATTAATTCATAATTTATATTATTTACTGAGCTCAGCTTTAAAAGTGCATCGCTGCCTTCGCTTCTGAGGCTTTTTCATCACTTTGATACACTTCCAACTGTGCTAACCCAAATCAGCTGGGTCAATGAAGATTTATATAATCCTTAATGGAATGCCCTGTTAGAATCTAGACACCACACACGATAAAGGCTATGTAATGCAATGCCCACTGTCTGTCTAGAGTTGTGTAAAGCAAAGCCATAAAATCATTAAAAGCAGCTAGTAAAAATTGGTCTAGCACAAATTTTGTAATTCTCCAACCACACCAAGACAGATCCTAGCAATAAGCATGACACAAAGCCCCTTAAAACATCACTTTATATGTTATACCGCAAAGATGCAGTCACCTTTTATTGAAAGGGCTCTCCCCAGGAATGACATGGGTGCTGTCTGGTCCTATAAGAAAACTGATCCGATCATAAAAGGATTTGGCAGCCTGCTGAGATGGCGATTGCTGGTTTTGGCTAATGATATCTTGTGGGTCAGGTAGTCCACGACAGTAGGGCTGATTTTGGCAGGAACTCTGCAAACAGCAGTCAGGATCCATGCAGTCAATTAATCCATCTATAGACAAAAAGTCAAAAGAAAAGGAACAATACTTCCTCCTATTCTTGTCCTTCTAATGAGCAATTAAAAATAACTGTCACACTCAGCAGTTTTCACAGTGTGGTAATAAGCAAAAATATTAGAAGTTTAAAATGACACCCTGAAACCTGAATTTGGAACCTGAAACCTGCAATTCTAACTTAGTCCGGCACAACTCAGTGGCCTCTCCATTCCCGTGGGGAAGTATGGAGGCAAGCAGGTACCTGACACCCTATTGGGACCCATCAAACTGTACAAGACTAAAAAAGGGGGGAATTTTGAGCTTCTAGGTCATTGATTTTCAACCTTTTACATCTCATGGCACACCAACAAGGCCCTGAAATTTTCAAGGCACAACATCAGTTGTATTTACTATTGATAAGGCACACCAGGTTGTTCAAATCCCCTAATTTTCCTATTAATTAATGTCAATCCCCAAATTCCCACAGCACACCTGAGGAGTAGCCATAGCACACAAGTGTGCCATGACAGACTGGTTGAAAATCACTGTTCTAGGTGGTAGCATTTTATTCCCTTTCTATTCTCTTGAGAAGGCCCACATAGTTGGCGCAAAACACTGGGAAACCTTTTTCTTTAGATTTTTTGTACATGTAGTCTGACAGTTAAAAAATGATTTTTCCTATTCGTGTTAATTCTGGTCACAGAAGCCTTAGTTCATATGAAAAAGATTAACTTTATTTTTGTTTGTGTTCCTGAAGACTGAAAGACTGGAAGTCCCAAAGGCTGATACAGTACCTGTTCCAAATTCTGTAAAATGCATCAATGTGACCTGGGTTTTTACAGAGAACCCAGACTGTGAGCAGCTCCACGCATTCTCTGCTGCATTAACTGGACAAAGGATGCTTGTCCATAGCATAGATTGATTGGCAGAAGGGATGGGCAATTGATTCAGGAGAGGGCAAGGGGACTATGCAGCTGTTTTCCCCCAGAGGGTCAAGTGGGTTTTACAACTATTGAAAGCAGAAGCAGGGGAGTAGAAGGTGAGAAGCAGCTCTAGAGTGATTGAGGCTGTCATATGCAGACATCATATGCAGATGCTTCAGTTCAGGCTGTTTTGCTGCTCCTATGATGGGATGGCATTGGATAGTGGTATTCTGGCCCCCCAGTCCACCCCCCATTCTTCAAGAAACAAGGCTGGAAAGAACTGCAAGTCACTGCATGCCTGAGTAGCATGTCCCTCTCTGGTCTCCCTTGATGGAGGCTCCTGCCTGTGCTGCTGTGTGGGATAGAGTTGGACATAGAATGACCTAGATTTCTCTCCAAGCCTCTCTTGGCAAAGAGTTGTCCTGCTGCAGTTTTTGAAACTGCTTCATTTTCTGTGGTATAAGGAAGGGAAAAGGGTCAGCTTGGCATGTTCTGTACAGCTGTCTGATAAGTGGGATGGAGGGAAGGGCAAACAAGGAATGTTAAAAGGGAAGGCTGAGAAAAGAATTCAGCCTAGTGTTTCCCTGTTTCCCTCCTTGCAGATTTTTGCTGCTCACTCTTCCTTCGCTTTTCTGCCCTATGATGACCTCCAGCCAGGTCGGGCTGTTATGCACCCTGCTATGCCCAAGAATCAAGAGGGCTTTTCCTTCATCATCGCCAGGGTGGGATCACCTAGGAGAAGGAAGGGGTCAACTTGAGTCAAGCCTCTCTGGATTTTCCTTTCACTGCAAATGATAAAACTCTCGATGAATGCAAGGTTTTGGCAGACTTTGGCAGCAATCCTGTATACACTTTCCTGAGAGTAAGTCCCATAGAATGGGACTTACTTCTGAGTAGACAAACTTAGGATTGCAGCCTTTGACACACCAATTCATACATTTTGTGAATTACTGTTGCAATTTGAGGTGTTCAAAACATGGATTTGTATCACTGCAAAACTTCATTTCAGGTATAGCACAGATGTAGCTAGCACACATTTTGATGATTTATAAATATTAAATAATTTCCAGGGTGGGGGGGGAGTTTAAAGTAGCTTTTATGTGAGTTATTTAGTGTTCTAGAAATGAGAAGCAGGTAACTTTGGCTTGACTGTTTCTCTGAGCCTATTTAAAGCATTTGAGCTGCAAGTGAGCTTTAAATATTTAAGAACATTTATGAAGATGGATTCTTTTTCGTATGGGAAAAAAGGGCTCGAATGCTACAAGCACAGGTAATTCCACTTGCTATTTCTCCAAAAAATAAATATAAGACAGCTTGTTTTGAAAGAACTGTATTTTTAAATATCAATTAGTTAATGAAAAATACTAGTTAGAATCAACAGTGTGTGCACATGTGGATATAATTGCCTCTCACCAAGAAGCACCTACCAAAGGGTGAATACAAAATATCTGTACTCACCTCTTGCAGCTGTCTGAATATCCCTCTACCTTAGGATGCAGGTTTTGCGTTTTTGGCATGAATACATCATCAGGGAGGGGGAAGTGTTTGGATAGAACTGCAGCCCAATTTAACTTGGGCTGCAATCCTAAAAACATAATGGGGCTTACTTTTGAGTAAACATGGTTAAGATTGTGCTCTTAATGATATTAGCAACAAACAGGCAGTAAAACACAGAGACTGCACTATATAATTCTTGAAACCTTAGGTGTTAGGCTGTCAACAAGGTAGAAAGTAATCAATTTAAGAACATAAGAAGAGCTTTCACTGTATCAGGCCACAGGCCCATCTAGTCCAGCTTCCTGTATCACACAGTGGCCCACCAGATGCCTCAGGGAGCACATATGACATCTGCATCCAGGTCCTACCCTGCATCTGGCATTTTGAGGTTGTCCACATCTACACACACCCCTCCATTAAAAAATCCATTTGAAGAACTGGTACTCCAGTGAGGTTTTTACATATGAAGTTCTATGTCCAGTGTATATTTCAATTGTTTATATAAATTCATCATAACTTTGAAAAAATTGAATCAAAAATGATGTTTTCTTCAAAGTCAGTTACTTATAATTTATTTGTAAGGGAGTTTTGGTCAATTTTTAAAATGAAATATACATCGGAGCAACATCTGAAGAAGTCCTTGCAATTCAGTATTATTATTTACACATCCCCTGATTAAAAATGCAAGCTAGAACTCAAACCAGCTGCTGGGAGCTGTAAGAAATATTCACTTCTCTGTACTGATTGGCTGGCTACACCAAACCCCTAAAGATCTCCCTGATGTCATAATTTCAGCAATTCTATTCATTTTCTGAACCTAAGGAATGAACAAAATTAAAAGACGCCGATTCTTAGTAATGGGAAAAAAGGAAAACAAGTGTGGAATGTATATGAAACTTATAAGGCACAATACTCTACATCATACACTATCTACTCTTCACATAATTTTGTATCTCTTTCTTGCATTGATAGCAGGTATTCTGGTCCACCTATTTTATCACTAATGTTTACACAATTCTTAGTTCAATAGATTCATTGCATTGCTGGTTCCAGCATTAAATGCTATAATTAAAGAACAAATTAAATTGATCTTAGAGGAAATATTTTAAACTCTGGCCATGATCCAAACAGATAAATAATGTGTAAAAATACATTAAAGTAAACTTAGCTAACGCTAAGTATTTTTCCTTCTTAAAGGAAAAACTTTATTAACTTCTCAAAACAACTCCAAAATTAGTTTTTTTAATTTTAAAATGTAGTTTGAGGTACTAATTTTGGTGATTGATGCATTAAATGAAATCAATGGAAAAAGCAGAAGGTCCATGTGAATTTACTATGTACAGATAATTGAGGAGCAGCCTTTAATTCCCCCTATTCTTATCAGTCTTGAATATGTTCCTGTATGATAAACAGAACTGAATACAGAAGGCATATACATTATATAAATGCTCCTGTACATTGTGTGTTTACACACTTCAGAATGTGCGCTCTGGCTCAGCAGTCAGAACTAGACTATCTTTAGAGTTACTTTTCAAGCCTCTTTTAAAACATAACCGTGGTTATACTTGTTTGTTAAGGTGCATGGACAAGTAATATCAGAACGATTCAGAAGAAAACATATATTAACTCTATAACCGCTTCTGGAGGCATATTTTTATGAGGTTCTCTGCTAAGAAAGCTTGTGCATTAATCTTTTCATAGCATACTTGCATACATCTTAAGCGACAAGTGCTATTCACATAAATACACCCAATGTCTCTAAAATGTGATTTCAGAAATATACTCTGCTCTCTTCCAGAAAGATCTTAGCTTGTAGGCCAAGAATTGTGCCATTTCTATGGTCTACCCAGAAATCTGGTAGGTTGTTAGTGCTAAGTATTAAATATTTTTCATATTACTGAAATTTTTGACATATTCAAAGAATGATCAGACTATAAAGTTAAATGATGCAGTATTTGTTTTCTTTTAGAGACTCTGCTTTTTTACACCTCTGTTGTCCTGCAGGCAAAATTTAGCACAGATGCCAAAGAGGAATGCTCAGATCCAGTCATTCATCTTTGTTACTTTATAAAAAGCTAATGCACATCTGGCATGTAGACTGCAGGTCATAAAACTGTGTGGGATTGACATCTTCTGAACTAATCAGCTGGAAATGCATTTTTACAAGCCTCTCCACTCACATCAATCAGGGAAAGAATCTCATTTTCACCAGCCAAGATACAGGGACACACTGTTTGTTATTTTTCTATGAAGTTTATCAGCAAGTTGCCTAAGTGAGTGATGGATGGTTATGAATCTGGCTACCTCCAAACTGCATTAAAAAAATTCTCTGTATTTATACAGCTTTCTGCATTGTGTTCTATTGCCTTGTTGCAACATAACAAAGCTGTAATCACTCTTCTAATGTAGTTGGGATCAAAAACTACATTAGGCCGAATCTATTTAACAACTATTTCATTAAACATTTCCAATGAAAGTGATTTTCTTCATTATCAGTTTAAGAGCACAATCCTAACCATCTTCAGTGGGTCTTACTCCTAGCAAAGTCTCTTTAGGATTGGAGCCTAAGTAACCACCTTGTGTTCACAGATTGAAGGAGCCCAAGCCTATCTGGGCTGTCAGCATTTGTTAAATCCTTCCTTGAAAGGCCCAAGAGATAATCAGAGGTCTCCTTGGGCCAAGGGAACATTAGTTCCTTTTCCCTATGTTGGGAGACCAGGCAGTCTCTATGGGGCTACTTGCATTTGCCCCAGCTCCATGGTTGGCATAGATTTAATAGCCTCTCTAGGACCATACAGAGTAAATTGCAATATTATAAGCAGACTCTTAAAGAATTGGCATCAGCTGAGTGAGTGTAACTCATATTTATAAACCGCACAATCCTAACTGCCCATTTGGGTCAACAAAAGTTATTTGCATCAGCCCAGGGTGTTGCAAACATGCTGTAAAGCTATGACATCTGGTGACTAGGGGATGGTGGCAGAGGGCGTTGCACAGGCCTCCTTGTGCTGCTCCAGACCCGCCAAAGCTGATAAGATGTGCTGCCTGATCTTTGCCAGTGAAGAAGGCAGGTGGAGGTATTTTAGGATGGGTGGAGGGCATTCCCATGGGTGGGCAAGGAGTGGGAAGCAGGGCTGGGACTTGGCACTCGGGCCAGATTCATGTCCCATTCTCTGGGTGGCTCAGATCCAAGGCTCAGACCCATTAGCACTGCTGCTGTTTTACCCAGGGTAAGGGAAAAATGTTAACCCTTGCCCTGCAGTAGTGCAGCAGCACCCCATAACATGTGCTGAATACAGTGCAAGCCAACTAGCCTGCCTGTTCCAGTGCAAATTAGGACTGTGTTGCCAATTCTTAATATATAACAGTACAAGTTACCCAACAAATCAGTAACCAACCAAAAACCAGTGACCAATTTGATGACATCCACAAAACTGAATACCACTGCAGTACAAGGCACTCATTGATCAGGTGAAAGTATCTTGTGCTGTCCTGATAATATCACAAACATGACATATGGAACATCTGTAACAACTCAGGAGTTGGGGAGACTGCCACAAGGAAACTCACCAGCCTTCCCATACCACTTCTCTGCTGAAAGGTAAGATTGTTCTCACCTGGTGAGGCCAGTGCTGGGAGGTTAAGGAGGATGGAGAGGGGGTGGAACAGGAGTATTCGGGGGCAAGGTGGGCAGTAAGCCAATTGGATCTGGCAGGAGGTTGGGATTGGCCTCTGAAACTTTGGCCAAGTAATAACCCCCTTTCTAAGCAACCTGGCATTACATCAGGCTGGTTGGATTTGTAGCAGTGATTTTGCTGGTGCAGATCAGAGCATCCCCAGGGAGTGTTTAAATCCTCTTATTCCAAGTTGTGAGACTTCACCTCCTACCCTGCACTGGATATAGCGCAGGCCAGCCAGCCAGTTCCAGAACAGGATGGCTTGAACTATACAAGTTCTAGTATTAGCTCTGATACATGGAAATGATATCTAACTCATATCAACAACTTATTAGTTGGTACTGATCTGTGAGGGATGGTTGTTAATTTTAAGCAAAAAAAACCTAAACCTATCAGGCCTAATAACATGCTAATCAAAGTTTCATTGGGCTATAAATGTCATTCATCTCTTTACAGTCAGCTCAGGGAGGCTAATCACATTTACCTCTTTTCTCATTATACAGTTCTGATTGTTATAAGAACTCATGTCATCATTTGTATTTACAATCTGACTAAAGCACAAAGGCTTTAGTATATAGTCTTTGGCTGCAATCCCAACCTCCTTTTAGGCCATCTTAAGCCCCAGCATAAGTCCTGTACTGACCTGAGAGTGCCACAAAAGTGCATTAAGACACTTCTGTCCCAATCTTGGGTGGGGGGGGGGGGGTTAGGCCAATGCATAGATATAATACTGACCTCCCCACACCATTATGGAAAGATAAGTGATGTGAGTTAGGACAGCCTAAATTTCTTAGGATTGCACCCTAAATAAAGCACAATGAGAAGCTAGTTATTTGTTTCACATTTTCCATCTGCTTCCTTCTAAGGTGTGAGTAGCCAAGAGCTAAAAAAAACCAGTATAACATGTGCAGAATTTCCAGAACTCTTCTCAAATTAGCATTTTAGCCGTATTTCTAAGCTCTATTCCAGATCACGGCGTAATCTGTACATATGTAATGAAATCACTGCTAACTGGAAATGCGCTTCATTGCAATGTGTTTAAAAATATAAGCTCATTACATGCTAATGTCATGATTTAAGAAGGTAATTATCCTCATCCAAGAAGAGTGTTTGCTTATCTCTGTTTCCTAAAAGGATAGCACCAAAGAGGTGACGGCAGAAGTCTAGATAACAAATTACAAAAGCAAGAACAAAAAGTTTTAGTAAAGGTGCTGAGAAGAAAAAGACAGCTGTTGAAGAGCTTAGACTATTAAGCCCCAACAAAAGAAAGGGCTGAATATACTTGCAAAACAGAGGACTCTCCCCGACAGTGATGGAAAAATACTGAAGTTGGAAGAATGGAGGAGAATGTAGAGCTTCATCTCCATGACATTTACTTTGAGAAACTGACAGAAATTCAGAAAGAGATGTTAAATGCTAACTAGAATTTAATGGTTGGTGAGAAAGTGGGCGTTTGTTTATTTTACTTGTTCTGAGCCATGTAAGGATGTTTGTCTGGTTTCATCCCTCCTACACTGAGAATGTATAGTTATGTGTAAGTAAAGTGTAAAAATGTATAAATGTAAAGTAATGCAAATTTAGGCAAGAAACTAAAACATTGGCTACAATCCTAAGTATGTCTGCTCAGAGGTTGTAAGGGACTCACTCTCAAGAAAATGTGTTTAGGATTGTAGCCTTCACGTATACTTTATGTTCTGAGTTCTCTGTGACACATCAGGAGAACAAACTTGGGGGGTGGACAGCAATGAATCATCCCCACTGTGGTGGGGTGAAGG
Source organism: Cryptoblepharus egeriae (assembly GCA_030015325.1). Taxonomy (NCBI): domain Eukaryota; kingdom Metazoa; phylum Chordata; class Lepidosauria; order Squamata; family Scincidae; genus Cryptoblepharus; species Cryptoblepharus egeriae. The sequence continues at coordinate 51,305,179 of JAREYC010000007.1, read as the reverse complement.
CCAGGTCCATGATTTGGTTAATTTAAAAAGGGATGGAGAATCAAAAGGCTAATATTATTATGCCACTGTTCACATTTATGGCAAGGACTGCACTGGGACTACTGTGTCTTAATCTAGTCACCAAATTTCAAAAAGGATATTTGAGGCTTTGCAATGTTGCAGAAGCAACTACAACAGCGTACATGCCTTTATGATGTTGCAAATGGTGTAATATTGGTGGCCATTTTAGGAGTGTCACCAGAAACTGCAAGGATAGCTGCAGCATACTGCCATAGATGGCAATCTGTGCTGAGGCAGGTAAGCCATCATGGGAGGAGGGAGGCCAGTGATAGAAAAGTGAGGAATGGAGGAATTTCTGGGTAGGATGAGCATGAGGCAGAACATGGAAAAGATAAGATTGATTCTAGTGGCACCAGCATGGATGAGGATCCTATCGCCATTTCTATTTCCATTTTCTTCTCCTTACTTTCTTTGCTTTTGTGCTGGGGAAAAAAAGAATGATGCCCATCTGAGATCACTGGTGCAGCAGAGGCTTACACTAAGGCTATAGTTTCCAAACTTTTTAGACTTATGGTTCCCTTGACCTACTGGGTCATAGGCTGTAGTTCCCCATTTTGGGCTAAAATCCTATAAATATTATAGGATTGGTGGTATATATGGGTATGGTGGTAGATTTTTTATGTGGATTCCACTGCTCTTCTTGCTTGTTACTGCTGCTCTCTGGGCATCCATGTCTCACAGTTTTGTAATTACTGCCCTAAGAATGAAAATTTTCTTATCCTGAAAAGGACTCTGGCCCTGTCTCTTCTGAACGATGCAACCTGTGTTCCACTGAGTAACGGAGGGCAAGTGTTGGGATTTGGTTGTTAGTTTGATTGCCCAAATAGGCTCCAATCCGTAAACCAGGATTTGTGAGGGTTAACCAAAGAAAGAAAAATTGGTTTTTAAACCACAGTTGTATTAATTGTGGTTTCTCATTGCAATCCTAATTTGCTCCAATGTAGCACTTGCACTGCACACTCTAGATACACCAATCTACAGCAGCTAGATTGATAGATAAAGGCCACTCCAAATGGTAAATAACTTAGTTTTCACATAACATTCACACATTCCTTTGCCTGACAAGCAATGGCTTCACTCTCACCCTCTTCCCCACAGATGGATGATCCCTATTCCTATTCTAGCCTGCCAGATAATGCAATGAGATAAAATAGAGTCTGTCACAATCTCAAGGAAACAATGCTGTTAAAACACATTTTTTCACATTGTTTGAGGAGCATGGTATTAGCAAACCTGACACTTGCACCCTAGTTTCACCGTGTCATCTGGAAGAAGACACTCATGAATGCACACAATTTCAGTGGTAAAATGTCACTGGGTCTAGGATCACTGAAATTGAAATTCTTGAGTTTTAATACAATTATATTCAGGTATGGGGGAGTAGTTTGGTTGGGTATGAAATGTAGGGAGTTGCTATTGCAGAATCCTTGAAAGGGGTAGCCCTTTGTAGCCTCCTATAGGTTTTCTAATAGTATAGCATAATCACCGCAGAAACAGGATTCTCAGTGTTCACTAAGACATGAGTTTTTCTCATACATGCTCACACGTGTGCACCTGCCAGTTGGCACCTGCCTGTGGCTATGATCGGTTAGAGTCTAACTCTGAGCTCTACAGAGCTGGCAGGTGATGCAAACATAATGTAAAGCACATCTACAGCACCTGAAAGAAAGAAGCACAGGTGTACAGTTGGTGCTAGGCATCAGAATTGGGAAAAGGATTCCATGCAAGTGGCACCACTACCTGGTGTGCAGCTTTTCAGGGTAGAGGAGGGCAGTACTGGAGTGGGGAGAAGAGGATCAGGCCCAGATGATGGTAGATCCAAGAGGAACCATTCAAAAGCTGGTGCAGATCCAAGGCGAACCACTGGCACAGCAGAGGTATTACCTGCAGTAAAGGAGCAAATGCTCCCTTAACCCAAGGAGATTCCTGGCCCTAGCCCAGTGACCAGTTACCCCAAGGAGACCCCTGGCACCTGCATCATGCCCTTAGGATAGAACAGTCATACTGGCACCATCATAGCTCTGGGGGCCAGCAAGCAGTCTCAAATTGAAATCTTGGGGTGAAGAGATCCTTTTTAAAATGGTGCTCCTCTTATATTGAGGAGAGGAGATCAACTGTTCCTTTACATGCCAGCATCTTTTTCTAGTGGCTGTTTGCTGATATATCTTCTGTCTTATTTTAGATTGCAAGAACTTTTGTGACCAGAAATCGGTTATTTATAAAACTGAGGCTGCAATCCTAAACTCCAGTTAGGCTGGCGTAAGCCCCAGCAAAAGTCCTATGCTGATCTGGGGGTGTCACAAAAGTGCCTTAAGACATTTCTGCTCCTCTCCTGCTCTGGAGTGGGAGGGGGGAGGGTCTTTTTTTTTTTTTTTAAATGCTCTGGAGCACCTTCTTTTTAAAAAAATAATACCTTGTTTTAAAAAGTTAGAGAATGAATTATCTTTACATTCTTTTTTTCCTGGTCTTGTATCTATTTTTATACCAACAGTATGATATACAAGTATTTATTTTTCACATTTTTATACCACCTTCTTTTATCTTCACAACAACCCTGTGAAGTTGGTGAGGCTGAGTGGTAGGGATTATCCCAAGGTCATCCAGGAAGTTTGGTGGCTGAGTGGAAATATGAACCTGGATCTCATTTATTTCATTTATACAACCTGCCTTTCTACCTAAAAAGGACACTGAAGTGATTTAAGGTTTCAGATTTAAGCCCAACTTCCAAATTATAAAAATCCTTTACTTTTCAAACACTTACCTAAAGCAAAGGCCCACTAAACTTCTAAATAGAAATGCCTAGGTTTGTGAAGTGAGATATATGTATATAGGATAGCATGCCTGAGCTGCTTCCAGCACATGTCTGGGGCTGCTGCTGTGCTATCTTGGAGCAAAGGGGAAATTTCCCCCTTATCCCTGGTAATGTAGCAGCAGCAACCCCAATGAATCTGCTTGAATCTGGGCCTCCTCAGCAGGTGGTACACATCCGAGCAAAACAGAACAGCCTGGAGCTGCTCTGTGATGCCCAGGAACGCAGACTGGATCTGGCATAAGTGACCCAGTTCCCTGCCCAAAGTCATACCTTCAGCCAATCTTCCACTCACCTCAGAATGCCTTTCACCTTGCCTATGCCTCCCAAGACCTCCAAACCAGCTGAACTTGGCTGCCATGGACTTACCTCCCTGTGCGCTATGCAAGTGGCCTCTGGCCTCCGCGGGCTCGTGCACCTTGTGTGCCAATGTGGCTTTTCCCAAGGAGGTACAAAGATGCCTTTCCCCCAAACATGCCTTTTCTCCAAGCCCAAGACACACCCTCATTCAAATATATTCTGCACTTTATATCTGAAAAGCAGTACAGAATTTCAGTGTTGCTGGAATCTCAGTATGCATGATTATGGTGTTTGCTCCTCCACTCCTCTCCTTCTCTCAAAGCCTTACGGTTCCAGTATAAGTGAACACATACCTTTAGTGTCTCTCTCTCTCTGACAACAACCCACCATGCTCATATACAATTTAGCAAATTGTTTTTCCTGTGGTACGCGTTTGAACCCCTAGCCCCTGTTCCAAAGTCTATTGAGACAATCAAGTTAAAGGAGCATTTTGTGGAACTGAAGGGACAGGAAAGATATGCCTGTTTAGAACTGTAAAAGGAGTTGGGACAAAAGGAAGATAATGATTACTACTGTGAGACAAGAGAGTATAATGCTGGTGTGATTGTTAACTTTTTTCCTGAAGATCTTCAGCAATGAGAGTCCCAGGCAGAGGAACATAGGAATGTGTCAAAACTTCATTCAGATAAGATATACTTCTTTGCTCAGCAAACAACTCAATAGGATGACATTCTTGCTAACAACGGTTCTTTACAAAAGCTTTTACTAAATAGATTCTCAATAAATTTTTCTACACACATCCTTAAAAATTTCCCTTAGTGTGGATTTCACAACTATGTTGGTATGCAGCTTTATTATAAACGCTCACTGAATTACAATGTTATTTTTGCCCTTAGATAAAATACTACCACTTGGAACCTAATGCTCACTAATGGATTTCAATGTACACATTTTGCCTGTTGTAACCGTCTCTTAAGGATTTGATAGCATACTAAATGAAGGCAATAAATGTTGTAGCACATTCCTGCATGTATCTCATCGCAGGTAGTAAAAGCTCTGTATCATTCTCACAGCAGTATTTTTTCACCTGATTGGGAAGCCGATAATTTTACAATTGTTTTTAGCAGTGTAGGAATTTCACTCTGCATCTCCTACCTCCTTCATTGTCCTTGCTATCAGTACATAAAGTTTCCATGGCTACATCACATCCTGCTCCCCTCCATCCCGGCTGACAGACGCAATGCCAGCCATTTTGGTCCAGAGTACATCTTCCATTGCTGTTGCAAAGGCCAGGGCATCCCTCTGTCAAAACAGACAAAAAAAAAAACACACTGCATGTGATCTACTTGTTACAATGATTTTCAATCTAATCAAAATACAAACAGGGGACACTTACTGGGAACAGGCCTTTAGAACAGCACAAATACTGTAATTGCACATGGAGAGTCACAGCAACATTACTGGGGATTCTAATTCTTAACTAAGTGGCATCTTTGATTGGTCTAACACTTGAGACACCACTTACCTGTGCAGGCAGGAAATATATCCAAGAAACTACTAAATACCTGCAGGCCAGACAAAATTATGTTTTCATTATCTTTTGCAGGGCAGCAGGCAGTGTGATCATAGCACACAACACTGCCGCTAGGTAAAACAATAGGGCTTCTGCACTTAGAGAGCAGATAATTATTTGCTGTATATGCATTGTTGGTTACTTGATGGCATAGATTTTGTTAAGCTCCTTGTTATTTCAAATAAATTCTCTGAATCCTGAAGTAGATGTGCTCCTCTGAACTCAATGAAAGAGAACATTAATTTTATCTGGCCTCAGAGTTGCCGAGTATTCATGTGAAATTACAGTGCATTGAATAATTGCACAAAGTATAGGTCAGTTTCCTATACTTGATGCCAAAAGTACATTCCTTTTCACAGAATAAGCAAAGCCCAGGAATAGTGAAGCAGCTTAGCATCTAGTCTAACAAACATTAGGATTCAGGCTGCATACGGATGGGACAGGACCAACAGGATTTCCAACTAAATGTAATAGCTGTGCGTATTTGATTACTTAGGACGGACAAAATGAAATACCATAAGGACCACAATAAAACATTGATAGACTGAACAAAAACACGGTAGTGACGTGCTTCAAGACAGATAGCAGAGAGTGATTTTTTGTGACAATCTCCCTAAGGCTTGTGTGCTGTTACCTTTAAATCCTATCTTGTCTGCTTTTATGGCCAAGGAGGGAAAATTTGGGAAACAATTAAAATTATTTAATAAATCCAAAACCTATTTCTTTTAAATCTAACATTACATCAAAAAACAGTTGTCTCTCACTTCCTTCCGATGAAAACCTGACATGCAGCCAACATGACCTATATGAGGATGATGACAGTTTGTATCTATAAATTATATGTAAAATTCCTCATCTATGACTGCAGTAAGACATTCACATAAGCAAGTACAGAAGCAGATCTATCAGTGGCTACAAATCAGATATTTTAGGACACAGCAGTTATCTGTAACTCTAAACAGCATGAAAAATAAATTATGCCACCACCTTGTAAATTTTATCTGTCTGCTGTCTCTGGGAGCTAGAATAGTGTCCTGTTCTTGTTGGTTCACTCTTGTGCTTGCAAAAATCTGTTACTGTGGATATTAATGCTTAAAGAATAATTAACATACTGCTTTCTCCACCTATGCAGCACAGTTGAAATGGTAATTCTACGGGCATCATTGCCTGATAGTAAAGTTAGTACTTACAGATGGAAGGGAATCATTGTAGCATCTCAATACAAGGTATGATGAAGTTATAGTTATGGATATCATGTCATCATGCCAGGCTGAAATTAGATTTGGTAGCTTATTTTTCTTTTGGCACTATTTGCCATCTGCACATTTTAATTGAATATATGCAGGATATACAGAAGGTAGATTTTATTTCTGAAATAGATTTCTTCTGCTTTGTTTACATAGGACACACAACTTTATCTGTCCTATTGACACGGCATTGCAGACAACAATTTAAACAATTCAAGAGATTATATGAAAGCCTGGATATTGCCATGAATATTGCCATACTCTAATGAAAAAAGCACAAATAAGGAATAGAAGAAAGGCAATCTGGAAAAAGGGGAGTATCGGTGAACATTAACCAAAAAACGTATCTCCTTGCCAAACTTCTACCATAACTGAAGATATTGTAACATTTGCTGTTTTGTGGTATGTTGTACAGTCCAGCAAGTACTATTAACCTTTCCATTCCCCAATACTTATTAATTGCAAACATATATTTTTAAGAATGAAAATCTATAAGTAACAGTTCACTGACATTGACAATTCCCCCCCCCCAAAAAAAAAACATTTAGGGAAGCTATTTACATCTTGTCAGCTTATGGGAACAATCCTAAACAACTTAGTTCGGCTTAACTCGCCTGGCATTTCTTCCCATGGTGAAATGGGGATGTCAGCGTATGAAGGAGCACTGACCTCCCCCACCCCCAGTAATGGGGCAGATGTGCCTTATAACACTTTTGTGATACCCCCAGCTCAGCACAGGACTTATGCCAGGGCTTATTCTGCCTAACTGCAGTTAGGATTGCAGTCTGTGTTTATTTAAATAGCTGGGATTCACACAAGGGGGTATCCAAATTCTACAAGGCCACAGTTTCCTGCACCTGCTGTAAAGACCCAAGGACAGAGTTCTTTCAGAACATACATCCCATTAAGTATATTACTAGAATGAAATATTGCATCTAATGTGTATACATGGAAGCGTTTTCTGTCCCTGCACAGTGGGAAATGGGCATAACAGGTTGGATCCCAGCCAATGTCATTACAATTTTATGTTGAACTATTTATCTCAGTTTATTACTGAGGATATTGCATTCCCTTATTTTAAGAATATTCATTTGTCTTATCTTTCTACATGCATGAAATCTAGATTTCTTCCAGTGACAAAAACCAGAAGAGTTAAAAACCACAAACAGCAAACACACAGCTATCTTCAGTTTTTCATACCATCAAAGCTAATCAATTTATACACAATATAGTGAAACTTACAAACCACTTAGTAAAAATGTTAACGGTTGACAAAAACATTAAAAGTTTTATATCCTAAATCCAAGGCATATGAAAAGTAACACAAATGAAATTTATAATTCATGGAGTACATATATGAGTATGTTGCTTTTGCCAAGTCTAGTGGAATGGTTGCTATAATATACACAGAGATAGATGGAAGCATGTCAAGGAAGAGCAAATGTACAGTACCTTTAACTATCTTATCCAAATAGTGAGCTTGCGAATTAAAAAGAAAAAGAGAACAAGATATTTCAGAAGACTCATGCAGAACAGGAATTGTTCAGAATTCACAAACAGAAAGAGCAGGATTTGCTGAAAGGAAAGCTCTGACATCACAAAGAAGTATATTTTCCATTAATATGTACACCATTTTCTCTATAGCAAATATATAGTCATTCTTTGATTAAACTCTCTGTGTTTTAAAATACAGCTTTGGATCCAAGAAAAGTTCATTTCAAAGAACACAGTTTAGTGTGTAGTAGTTTCCTGTTAGATGTTTTTGCCATACATTTTTTAAAAATATAGAATAAATTTAACAAAAACAATATAGAATTATGCTTTTTAAAAATTCACTTGAGAATAGTTATATAGCAAGTGATCACTTTAGATCAGGTCATAGGACTGAAAGCTCTGTAACTTAGCTTTGAAAAGACCAAGGTGGTCTCCTAGGAGTTGATTCATGGAAGATGCCCCATTTGTGCAAACAGTGACATGCCTACCTTCTCACCCTCTAAAAGCCTTCTTTGTTTTCTACAGCTAGATCCTGAAAAGCAAAGGAGACACCCCCAGAAAGCCTCATTTTCATGGGGTGTAGAAGACAGCAGAGGAAAGGAAGAACTGTGAAACTATGAAAACTAATATAGTTTCTTCCACAAAAAGAAGAAGCACTAATACATATTTGGTTTTTACTCTTCTTGATCTATCTTCTTGCCTAATCTGTGCCTCTGTTGAGGGCAAGGCCTTCAATATATGCACAGGCATACATTGCTACTGGTGCACTGCCATTCCTCTTCTGTCCGAGTAGGACCAAGTGTCATTTGTCATACTGTATAGCAGGTTTCCCAACCCCCAATCCGGGGACCACTGGAGGTCCTTGGCAGCTGCCTGACTAGTCAGCGAGAAGACTCCTCTAAGTGCATCTTCTCCTCTGCAGGAGGGCTCTGTTGGAGGATTGCAGCTTCAGAGACCAATTCTATGCCTATCTACTCAGTAGTAAGTCCCATTGTAGTCAATGGAGCTTGCTCCCAGGAAAGGGTGAACAGGATTGCAGCCTCGAAGCCCAATCTTCGAGGCTGTCTACTCGAAGCCTGTCTACTCAGAAATAAGTCCCGCTGTAGTCAATGAGGCTTACTCACCAATAAGAGTGACTAGGATGGCTTTGTGCATATTCAATACATCCTGCACTGAAAAAGGTTGAAAATCCCTTCTCTGAGTAGACATGCATTGAGCCATTGGGTTCTTACCTGCAAGCCTATCCACAGTAACCTAGCAATAGCTCTATTCATTATAATAGGATTTACAGCTGGAGGCAGCTGTGCTGTGCTCAGGGTGGGGAAACCCTCCCTCCAGGACTCTCCTCCCACCCCTGGGCTGATCCCTGGAAATATTTTTTCCACAGAACCGGTGGGGCCAAAAAGGTTGAGGAACACTGCTGTATAGTGTGTATGGGAGAGCATATGGGAGATATGGAGACATTTCTTATGCTTACTGACAGCCGATGCTGGAGTGGTGAGGCATTTGGGAGTGGAGGTTTGAGGAGCTTTCCACAAGGTTACTCATGCCTCCAAACACATAAATTAAAAATAATAAAAAATTTCATCATTTCATTGCAAAACTAGAAGTGCCCTTCTCCTTTTTGTACATGTTTGGAGGTGCGGGGAGCCCAGTGAAGCCTTCTTCAGACCACCCTCCTGTCCCAGGTTCCAGTAAATGACAACCTTAATATTCTTGTCAGCACTGTGATCCTGAGAATCATGTTGCTGTCTTAGCCCTTTCCCACACTAACTTACAGTTCTTCCAACTCCTTTATAGGAGTTAGGAAATAACTTCTCTAGTTTTGTCTACAGAGAAATCCTTGTTTTCAAGAGTATTTCTGCAGGTAATGGATTCTAGTAGAATAAAATTATATCATGAGACTAGTGAAAAGCATACCTGTGTTGCAGAAGTAAAATTCCCCTGTACGCCATCTCCCCACTGTGCACCAATCCCCCACGCACAGCAACCCCCATGCGCATCCACGCCCATGTGCAACATCCCCCATGTTCATCCACCCCATGCGCATCATCCCCCTACGCACACCAATTCCCCATGCGCATCCACGCCCAGGCGCAAATCTCCCATGTGCAACATCTCCACGTTAATCCCCCATGCTTGACATGCTCATGAGCATCAACACCCCATGTGCAACATTCCCCATGCGCATCAACCCCCATGCACAACCCCCCCGTGCGCATCAACCCCCCGTGCGCAACATCCCACCATGTGCAACATCCCCCATGCGCATCAACCCCCATGCACAACATCCCCATGTGCATCAACCGCCATGCACATCAACCCCCCATGCACATCTCCCCGTGCGCAACACCCCCCATGTGCAGCATCCTCCCCAGTACAACCTCTTCCTCTGAACAACATCCCCCCAAGTGCACCAGGCACCAACTGTCTGGATGTTGGTCAGTCTTCCATATTAAGTATAGGACAAAAACACATTGCAGCCCTTTTCAGCCCCTTAAGGGTTAAATTTCTCAACATCGGTTCTTGGTGGGTGTTCATGTGACAGAAGGAACTTCATCCCCAAATTTAACGCTTCTATGTCCGGGGGTTGGGGAAGAGAATCCCTCAGTCACCAATTCTTTAATGCAAAGTATAGGGAGGAAAACTAGGTGCGCCCCATTTCATCCCCTTCTGGTTAGAATTTCCGAAAACCGGTTCTTAGTGATTCCCTCCATCGTGGAAGGAACACCCACCCCAAATTTCATGCTTCTAGGCCCACCAGTTTTGGCTGGGTGTTGATGAGTCAGTGAGTGACTTTTCATTTTTATATACTATATATATAGTTTTCAAGTCCCTCTGATTTAATTTTGTTGGAAAGAACTCTTCCAAGAACAGAGATATCATTTTTTGGGAAGGGGGGCATTCAGAAGAACAGAATTTGTGCATGTTCATTTGACTGAAAATGGTGAAAACAAGTAAAAATTGGATTGAATAATTTGTTGTGTTAATTACAGAAGGACTGAAAAAAAATAGTGGGTTGGATAATGGGAATTCATTAGATTTCCCAATATAACAAAGTTTACTATAAACAACCAACATAGGAAATACTAAACAACTGCAGATGAAAACAAATATTGTAAGAAAAAATATTGTAATGTCTTCTGCAACTAGCAGGTAAAGCTAGTAGGAACATTCTCATTTACTAGTATGCTTTTAAAAAAACAATAGATCTTGATGCAGGCTTTCTAAAATTTAATGCTTTTCATTAGTCTTCTGTTAGAGATGTAAGTAGGTATCTTCCTTAGATTATTCATATGCTATCTCCTGTAGATATGACAGAATAGCTACCGTCTGCAAATAAGTATATATTAAATCCATTTATTCCAATCATCTCCTGTTTAAATCAGCATGAACAGCATGCCCAGCGATTTGATGTTCCTTAATTGGTACTCACTGCACTGTTTTATTACTGATTACCCTGTCATAAAGGATTATAGCAGTGACATAATTTTCAATGCAGTATAACAAATTCATATTCATATTAGTTTATTCATACCCTTTATGAGATATTTTCATTTACTTACGGCACAATCCAGAGTAACTACGGGAGCATGTAAGAGACATTACGTGCACCCATAGTTACTGCACCACCTAGTGAAAACCTATGGAAAATTCATATTGCTTGTTCAATATGAAACAATCCAGAATAACTTGTTCTTACTCTGAAGCAAGGACTCCCTGTAGTTACTCTGGATTTCACCCTATGTTCTTTTTTGTCTAGGCCCAGAATTAAAAGGATTAAAAAATGCCAACCATCCTATTTTCTTCATAGCTCTTCAAGATGACTATTAGGTAAGCTATTATGTCAGCACTAAAATATGTGACCTGGTATTAAAAATTCCTTCCTGTCCCTTAAAGAGGAACGTAAACACAATTTACAAACATGTAATACAAAATATAATGGCCCACCCTGTGAGACACAAGGCTAATGAATAAGGGTTAAGGAGTGGGTGCAATGACTGATCAAATGAAACATCAAAATTTGTGGGTCTGGAAGTCAATGCAGGGTGCTGTGCCAGTTTAGCTATTTGGGCTGTCATGGGCAATATAGCAGCCTGCTACAAACCTGCTGCATGATACAGAATCAGAAAATGGCTGCTATGAGGAAAGAACTGAGGAAAGAATCACTGTGGCATCCTTCATCCATTCAAGAGCAACTTACTTTGGTCCTACATGCCGAATGCTTGAGAGCAGCTCTGCAATTATTTGCTAGCAATACTACTCTGTATACTGTCAGTTTCACACTGTATTAGATACAGCCTGGAATACTCGCTTGCATAAAAGTCTACAATTTATGAAAATGATAGCCCAGTCATAATCAGGACCTGTGATCTATTGCCATAAACTTTATTCTGGAGGCACAAAAGACTCACTGGCATGAATGGGTAAAGACTCTGTGCATATGTGCCAGCAGCTGCTTGATGCCCTGCCAAGAGCAGTTTAGATAGGGATGTATGGCAAACCAGGGATGTATGGCAAAGCAGCCCCACCTATATCCTATTTCCCTATTCCTGGCCCAACACTCACTCTGCAGCTCCTTAGCTTTACATCAACTAAATAGCAGGTCTAGGCTCAAGGAGATAAATTGGAGCCAGGTGGCTTATGGGGAGGTAGATAAAAACAAGTTACCTCTACTGGGTCATCTGGTCACCCCTTCTCAATACTATCACACAGGCTGGTGGAGATAAACTACTGTACAAGTGAACCACAAGAAACAATTATTAAACAACTGACCAAAATTAACTTTTCTTTTTCTTCTTCTGAGTATTTTACATACACTGACCTGCACACATACATTGGGTAAGGAGTGCTGTCTTTGATGGTTATCTGTTCCCTGTGTTCCCCCAAACAGATTGGGGGTCTCAAGGAATGTGCAATGTGGCATAGGAAGCAGCAGAAAGAAGGGGGAATAACTGGAAATTGTGCTGTTCCCCCTTAGTGTAGCACTGTCATGAGAGAGGATTTGGATCCAGTTCAGAATCCCTACAGTATGTGCAGTTTTGGACATTATCAGGAGGCAAAGAAAGAAAATATACTAGTGACACATATTCCGTGAGATATTTTTACCGAATGCCTGAAGCCATTCTAGTCTAAATTCACAACATATTTTGCTAAAGCTATGAATCATAAGCCAACTACTGTAAAGGAAGGAAAAGAAAGAAAACATGATAGGCTTCATCTAAAGGAACTAGCAGCAGGGGCATAAATGAACAGCCTGCTTCTGTAATTGTGGATCCATACGAATGTATATATTTTCCACTACAATCTGAGAGAATGTTAAACCATTAAGAAGACCAGGGTACTAATAACTGGCATACTGTTTCTAACCCATGTGGAAATCACCCCTTTCCACAGCTGTCAAAGTCTGAAGCTTAGTTCTGCCACCTTGCCTAACCTCCACATAGGCGTGCATGAAAGCAATTTGTCTCCATTAATTATAATTAATGTCACCTAACTACAAATTCAGCCATATCTCCTGCAATACCTAATATTTTCAGATTTTTCTATTTTCCCAAGCCTTCTCTTTTATTATCAAAATACTGTCATTTTCTGAACCTTTAAAAGTTCTGTGCTGACTGAGACCTTTATTTTTCCCACAGAGACTGCTTACTCTTCACTTTCTAATTCTGCAGCAGTAAGAATAATTCTGAATTTGAACCTACAATTGTAATAGATTGCACTTTTTCTTGCATAGTTTGTAGAGTGCCAGACCAGCTGTATTCTTTGAACAGTCTATTCTCTCCGATATCTATCAATTTCCTGTGTGATAGCCACTGCTAACTTCAATGTGTTCACAGCATGCCTGCAACTTCAAGAACTTACTTTCTGTAACCTATTTTTCTAACAACTTGTATAAAGTTGTATATTCCCCAATTAAAGCGGGTAGGGAAATGAGACAATTTTTATTGCCAGCATAAAATGTTAAGTAGAATTAGAGTGTGTTAATGAACTAAACAGAAATGGGTTTATGATTTGGATTACTGCTACCAATAAAGATTAGCCAGTACACCTTTATAAAACATTATAAAATCCTGTATTTACAATTAGCCTGATTTCCTAACCATGTCCACTCAAAAGGGCCACTGATTTTTCTGAACCTGGTCTAACTCAGTATCAATCACTACCAAACTCCCAACTTTTGTTTGTGGTATCCACTATCTAGGGTTGCTATATTTTTGTTCCACAAAATTTGGACATGACTCTGTGTCACACTTGCCAGTATGTGAACACAATCCCCCAAATAGGGACTGTCCCTGTTTTTGGGACATATGTCAACCTTACAAATAATTAATTTGAACAGTTAATTATGAACAGTCGTATAAACTATGATTCACTGCATTGGTTCAAGCCAGCCTGCAAATAATCATAACCTTCTGGAATCTCAGTGTGACTGTGATGCTCCTTGACAAAATTTTCATAACATTGTGTCTGAGTGTCCATCAAGCACTTACACCAGCCCAATGTCTGTTTTTTTTCCAATATAGATCACTCTGTCCTTGAATGATGGGTTGACTGGACATTAACATTTGATTTACCATAAGTCAATTTATTTGCTATATGTTAAATAAATAAACCTTCTAGAATCTTTTTAGTCACTGAAACCGACCCCTCAGCTCATATTCTTAAGCTTTTGTGCGCTATCTTCTCCCCATCAGTTCAGTTTGGCTGAGCTTCCCATGCAGAGTGACCATATGACTGGAAAAACCCAGATTTGTCCGGATTTTTAGCCTCCTGTCCAGGTGTCCTATGTGTTAGCTGCATTTTTGAACTTTGCAATGGTGTGCAGTACAACATCATTTCATATGTTGTTGGATTCATATTGAAGAGCAGAATACAATGCAATAATCAGTTCTGAGATATCTCCTTCCTATCAAAAGTTACGGCCAAAAAAACAACAACAAAAATACATTTTTTGGCAATTTTTTTAAGCGGGTAGGAATTTTGACTTGGGAGGGTAGGAATTTTGGCCTGGGGGTAGGAATTTTAGCCTTGGGGTTCAGGAATTTTGGGTTTGGCTTCTGGTCACCCTGTTCCCATGTCTTTGGGTCCCAACTGACTGACACATAGAAACAGGTAGGTCACGGAAACCCAGAGTATTCCGAGTAGACATGCAACAGAAATCTGCAATCTGTTTGTAAGCAGCACAAATCTTAGGGTCATTCCTCTGTCTCATTCTGAGATTTGCTTTTTCACAGGAACCAGGGTGCTCTGGCACCAAAGTGCTAATTTCAAAACAATTGTCCATGTCTCTTTAAAAGGCCTTCCTCATACACTGAAAAATATAGAGCTAATGAAGTGTTTATTGCCCACTTAGTCAGTATTTGAAGTCAGTATTAAATATATATTTATATGCCTTCCAGGCTCAAGTAGTAAATACCTCTTTCTACTCCAAAAGCTTAACGACACTGATTCACAATCACACCATTTAAATTTAATCACATGTACATGCATATTAATTTTGGACAGAACAATAATTGTTTCCACACCATAACAATTAAACAGCTGTAATGGCCCTCATAAGTTAAGTGATCGAGCTGCAGGCAAGTTCTAGAAACAGATGGTCTTACCAATACATTCTTAATGTTACAGATTTCTTTGAAAAAACATGTTGAGGAATCAGAATGCAACAGTACCTAAATGTGACTGTTCTAATCTGCACTATAAATTACTCTAAGAATAATACTGTGTATTAGAAAAATTATGAAGCTTTGGTTTTAAGTAGAGTTTCAAACACATTTGTATACAGTAGATTCCCTACTACATAATTATTTGCTAATTTTATTCGTCTAGAAGCATTTAACATGGAAACAGCTGGCAAAGCATTGGATGTGATAGGGTTCTGATCTCTTATTATTTAATTTACCCACAAAATGCGTCAGTTAAATTAGGGGAGGGGGACAATAGTCCATCACAAATCACCATACTTTCAACTGCTCAGTTACATAATTGGGTGCAAGTCAGTGAAAGCAGCACACACCTAAAATTGCACACTTATCTGTGCACTTCAGTTCCATCCAATTTCCTTCTATTGGAACTAAATATAAAATGGCATAAAATACACATTAAGCAGCCAGCGTTGAGGATAAGGATGTCCTATCCCAGGACAGCTATGAAGTCTCCCCTACAGCTGGAATCCTGGAGTGAACCCCAACAGCCCCTCCAGGCTTCCTATATGCACACCCCTGACCAGCTGCCAACCCCAGGAGCATGACATAGAAATCAGAAAAAGTACTGTAAAATGTAGATAAGAAAATGGAAAAATAGGCAAAAGATGTGTATACATCGCCAAAATAAATACAAACATGCTCACAAAGTACACAGCCCTCCACTTGGAAAACCATGAACATGGCCAACCTTGTTCTCAAAATTTGGCAGGGGAATAGGTCTAATGCAGACAATGTATGCTAATCATATTAGTCAGTGCAGCACTAAAGCGCCAACAGTGTTCAAGTCGTCAATAAACATAGGTGGCTGCACAGCGAAGCACTGGATACAACTGGACTGAGAACTGCTGGTCTAGGATGCCACTGAGAACATCTATTAGGTTGAAATCCAGAGTAACTACGGGGAGTACTTACTCCGGTGTAAGAACAAGATACTCTGGATCTCAATATGAATTTCCCATAGGTTTTCACTAGGTGGTGCAGTAACTATGGGTGCACGTAATACCTCTTAAGTGCCCTTAGTTTCTTAGTCCCGTAGTGACTCTGGATTGTGCCCTTAATTTCTTAATGTTTAATTTCTTTTCCTCCTCATTTTCAATTAGCCTCTCAATTTGTATTCAAGATGGCACATATTAAGAAGCCCCCCAAAATCCCATCTCTCCAATTTAAGGAAAGATACTCCTTTGAGGTGCTCTGCACTAATAGTGCTTTAAACATCAAGTTGTTTATTGAGCTACATTGATTTTCATGTATATGCAGGCAATTCAAATGGAAATCTGGCCTAGGGGAAATCCTAATTCCTTTAAGCTACAAAGACCAGCTATTTGCTTTTATTCCAGTTCTTTACTTCATTGAAAAGCAAAATAATTAATGATCACAAAGACGTGTTTTGTTCAATCCTCCCCACCTTAAAAAAATATATTAGCGCACCTCTGTTGAACACTAACGTTGCTGTTAAGAAGTTCCACAAATGAAAAACAGAAATGAAACTCTTCACAGCTGAGAAATTAGCAGTTAAACTCGAAGGAATGATTGAAACATTCAGTATCTGGACAGACTTTACTCTCTTGCACTTTACATCTTATTTTGTCAGACATAATGACTATATAGGTAGCTAATGTTGATATCTGTACTCAATTGGTACGTGTATTCATCCACTATAATTTTACATGCATTGACAGATTAATATGATTCCATCTCTGTTTTTATTTTAATCGTCAAATAATATGTGCAATACAAGTCTGCAATACACTCTTATATGATAAAGGGTGCAGTCCTAACCAACTTTCCAGCACCAAAGTAAGGGCCAAAGTCAGTGGCCAAACTTACTCACCAAAGTAAGTTCCCTTACCTCAACTGTGAGGTAAGGGAACACACCTTCAGGAGTCCTCTGTAACTGGCTCCCAACTGTAGGACATACCAAATGTGCTACTGGCACAGCAATGCCAGTACTGGAAAGTTGATTAGAATTTCACCCAAAGAAGTAGGTTTATGGCTCAATCCTACCTGAGTTTGGTGTTGCAGCACCTTTTCCACTGGCATTGACAGCCATTAAGGCAGTCAAGCCAGAGCCTTCCTGCTGGTGTAAGCAAATTCAGAACTACCAAACACCAAAGTTTAAGGCAAAAAGACATGGCAATGGGGAGAGGAGAAGGAAAAATGAGGAGGCTATAGGGGTGGTGTTTGGGAAGATCATATTTTGGAAAGAGGCAGGTTTGATGGTAGTAGTGGAAACAAAATCCTAACCCCCTTCCTTATCTTGATGGTATGGTGCATAACCCTTGTAGTACTGTCAAAGTCAGTGAGACCAATAGCAGAGCAAACTGCTGAGTACTTATGAGCTGACAGGTTAAATCTTACTAGGATTTGTTCTCCAAATCTATTTTGTCACTTTTGTCTTGACTTCTTAAAGTCAAGTTTAAAGTTGACTTAAAGTTGGCTTTTCTTAGGTAGGAGGAAATGTGGAAAAAAGTGAAGAATCACTGGCCATTCTGTGACAATTCCTTTTCCTCATCTGTTTTTCACAATACTTCATGACTTTGTCTATCCAACTTAGTCTGGAGATCAAAGATTATTTGGTCACCAACCAGTTCTACAAAGGCACATTAAAAGGAATTTGGAAGAGAAAAATACCTTTTATATATTGTGAAACAACAAAAGGATCTTTATTTTATTTCTATCATACAGGATGTAAGGGGGGGAAAGAGCCTTGCTCTAAGAAAACACAAGATGCCTACTCTTGCTTGTAAAGAAGAAAACTCCTATGAATGGAAGTGCTGAAAATCAGCAAATTCCTCAGTTTGTAAATACTGAAATAGAAGCTTTGTGAAAATCTTAAATTATTTAGTATGCTAATCCTAACAAAACAAAAATAATTTCAAGGTGCTCGAGTTCTTGGCAACTAAACTTTAGCTTTTATATTCATGTTCCTTTGGTTTCCTTTTTTGCTAATAAGGTAAAATGAGATGTACCATGACTGGCTAAAAATAGAAAAGCCTGGAGAAATGAACTGATTTATCTACAGATTAGGAAGACTGCAAAAATAACCTCCTCTTCCATTGGAGTAAGAGAAAATACATTCAGAGAAAAACCCAAGAGGAGGGAGAAAACCATAATTCTTGCCCTTCCCATCTAGGGCAAGCTATCTATAAAGAACTGATAGACGATTATATAACCGTTTCTTCTAAAAAAAATATCAATTGCTTTACACAGTCTGAAAAGTGAAAATATTCCCTTTGAAGAAAGAAATTTCAAAGTGCTACATATTTTATTCAGACCAGGCCAGTCACTTTGGCTTTTTTAAGTTCAGCATTGAAAGAGGGTATTAAAGCATAATGTTTACCAATAGTGCAGTGCTCTCCGTTCCAGCCCTGGCTACATTCACACTTCCCATCTTTACAAGTTCCATGCTCAGCACAGCGAGGGTGGCAGGCTCTTTGATTACAGGATGGTCCAGTCCAGCCTTCTTCACATCGACATGTTCCACCCATACAGACACCATGAGTCCCACAGTCCACGGAACAGATTTCTGCATTAGAAATAATCAGGAGGAAGAAGTTGAGGGGTTGAGAAGAGATAGAAAAAGAACACAATGATTGACCAAGCTCCAATTCAACATGTTAAAAACAGTAAGGTTGAATCTATGAAAATTAAATCAAAGAATTTTTAGCCAAAATCAGCATTAGATTGCTTTGAAGGAGTTCTGCATCTTTACCCAGAACTAGTAATATTTATTTTTGTCAGCTTTTCTGCAATGTTCTAATTAGTTTCAGTTTTAAGTTTTTCTGATTACACACTGTATTTGTTAAAAGGAGTATATTATAATGCATGCTTTTATATGTCAATTTATATGTCAGTTTAATAGGATTGACATATAGATGATTCCTGGTAAGCAACATGGCTAACTTTGTACCTGGTTCTTGGGACTATCCTATAGCAAGTGGAATCTATGGTAGAAAGACAAGGTTAGCCAAAATATAGAAGCAAGCAAGCAAATTAATAAATAAGGTAAGGTAAAGATCCCTGGTAGTTTGTCCTACCAGGTTGCCCTGCTGCCTATATGGGGACCAGCCAGCTGTTGGATTCTGCACTCATCCCAGATTCCGCCAAGAGCCAACGCTGTCCGAAGACACCTCCATGATCATGCACAGATCATGATCATGACTGTACAGAATGCAGTTTACCTTCCCACTATGGTGGTTCCTACTTATCTACTTGCTTTCTTATGCTTTCAAACTGCTAGGTTGCCAGGAGCTAGGCTAAGGACGGGAGCTCACTCCATCTTGCAGCAGCACACAGGTCTTGAACCTTGGCCTGCTGGATGAAAGGCATAGTATCTTAACAATAAGTAAATAAATAAAGTCCTGTGCTGATCTGAGGGTGTCACAAAAGTGCTGTAAGACACTTGAGCACCACTCCTAGGAGAGGATTAGGCCAGTGCACAGACATGTGCTTGCCTCCATACATCACCACAGGAACAGGAAGGTTAGGCTTGCACCCCACGTTAGGTTGATAATCGTCTTTCCTTATTATAAAATATGAAATTGACCAATAAGGGTGTCAGGGTCAGTATCCTTCTGGAACATTTAAATTTTTATCTCTAGCACTTTTAATAGAAATTAGGTGTTTAATGGTTCACTTTGTTTAGAGCACAATCACACGTGAAGACTGCACAGGCCCCCTAAAACATGCCATACACTTTTGCACCAATTTTGGAGGCCTCAGAATGGCAGAAGGGGGTTAAGTTCAAACTGTACCAGAAGGGCAAGCTTAGGGTGTATGAGAGAGGGTAATAGAGGACAGAAGGGGTTGTTTTCAAGTGGGGGGAGGGTGCTCATGTTGGTTAGAAAGTGAATTGGGCCTGAGAATGGGGTGAAGCCATTGTGGCAGGCTGTACCAAATCTTAATCCTTATTCCCAGGGTTACTTATAAGTCCAGGATTTATTTCATCAAACAGGTTTTCCAGATTTTTTAGGAGTTGAAAAACGGATGATTTAAGTCTGGATGTGACTAAGTCTGGAAGTGACTGTGCAGTCTTCAGGACTTTAGGGGACCTGTGCAGGACTTCTTTTGGGAATGTATACTTCGGGATGAATGGGTTAGTCACTAGAGTACATTAAGGAGCTGATTAGAGCTTCCTGCACATTTCACTCAAAAACAGCAGCACTTTTGTTTATAGATAGGATGGAGATAGCACAAAAGCATTACAGGAGAACTTTGCCTACCTAAACATCAGCTCCATCTTTTTCTGTGGAATCACTTGTTTATCAAAAAGCCTTCGACATAAGTCAAAGTCCCAGAATGGTTTTGGCTGAGTCAAGAAGACCAAATTCTCACTGTGGAGGATAAACCAGGCCTGTTCCTAACCCAAGCAACCTTACATAGAAAGCTTTGTTTTACGTAAGGCATATAGCACAGAAACTGTTAAGTGTTCCCCAATCCCCAAATTGAGCAATTTTCAGCATCAGGGAGATCCATGGAGGGGGCTGTAGATGGAATCAAAATTCCATCTATTTAAATTATATATCCCCTTTTATTATATGTTCTAAGATGGGCAGATAACTTCAGAACATCAAACCCAGCCCAGGGTGAAACAGGTTTATTTCAAACCTTTCCTCTTCAATCTAATCAATTTTTCATTAGAGTGAAGGTGTTTATCAGTTTTTAGCACACTTGCTTAAAGCAAGGGTGTCAGTCTTTGTAATGAACTTATTAATTAGAGTTAATTTAACTGAAGTGGAATTGGAGGCCTAATTAATGGACAAACTGCTGATGAAGATAGAGGAAAGCTTAGATGGTTTTAAGTCTAAAAAGCTTCTGATGAAACAAAACTCATTCTTTTCCCTTTGAGTAACTTAATTCTTTTTTAAACTGGAAATGTTTATATATTAATTATCTAGAAGGCATCTTATAGAAAGGGGAAGAGCAAAGGGCAATTACAAGTAGCTCCAGAAAGAATGAAGGAGCTGGGCCAAAGCCAAAAGGATGCCCAGATCTGGATGTATCTTGAAGTATTTCCTATGTATCTCCTATGTCCAATGCATAGGAACTTGGAATGTCAGATGTATGAATTGAGGTAAGTTGGATGTGGTCAAACAAGAGATGGCTAGACTGAAGATCGACACCTTGGGAATTAGTGAACTTAAATGGACAGGGCTTGATGAATCACAAGCTAGAATTAAAATCACTGGGAGAAATAATATAAGATGTACAGACAATACTACTCTAATGGCAGAAATTGAGGAGGAACTAAGGAACTTCTTGATGAGGGTAAAAGAAGAAAGTGCAAAATGTGGCTTAAACATTTTTAAAAAACTGAAGATTATGTCCCATCAATTCAGGGCAAATAGAAGGGGGAAGGTGGAAAATGATTTTTGGGGCTCTAAGATCACTGCAGATGGCAATTTCAGCCATGATATTAAAAGACGCCTGCTTCTGGAAAGGAAAGCTATGGCAGGTCTAGACAACTTAATTAAAGTTGAGACATCATCTTGCCAACAAAGATCCATTTAATTAAGGCTATGGTTTTCCTTGTGGTAATGTACGGCTGTGAGAGCTGGACCATAAAGAAGGTTGACCAACAAAGAGTAGATGCCTTTGAATTATAATGTTTAAGAAGACTCTAGAGAGTCCCTTGGATTGCAAGGAGATCAAATTATTAAATCCCCCAGGAAATCAACCCTGACTATTCACTGGAAAGACAGATACTGAAGCTAAAGCTCAAATATTTTGGCTTTATGAGAAATGAGAAGTCAAGACTCCTAAGAAAACACCCTGATGCTGGGAAAAAACTGAAGGAAAGAGAAGCGGGAAATGGCTAAGGATGAGGTGGTGAGATAGTGTCACTGAGGCAATGATCATGAAGATGGACAAACTTTGGAAGCTAGTGGAAGATAGGATAGTCTGGCAGACTGCAGTACATGGGGACACGAAGAGTCGATCATGACATAGTGACTAAACAACAAGACACCTGTAACATAATGTTTTGTGCATATTTTTTAGGATACCATTATACAGAAAAAGCAGATAACTAATTTATCTATTTATTTATTTATTTATTACTTTTACTGGTTTTGATACATAGTTGGCCAGAACCTTTTTAGAAGAAAATGACAAGCTATAATGCACATTTATCTTCTTAGTCCTTAACTGGAGCTTGGGTTTCAGGTCATTCATGAAATGCTTACACTTTTGGTGATTGCTGTCCTTCTCACCGGTGCTCTGAAAGTATGTTACTTCTTGCATACTCGGAGTGCTTTTCACAACTGCCATAAGGCAGTTAATGCTGGTGGAAAAATGGTCCACTTGCACTAGAGCCCAATAGGGACTATAAATAATGTCATGGTCCAGGTTGTCAACAATTGACTAAAGAGACAATCCTCCTAATTTAAAAAGTAATGGTTAAAATCTTTTAATAATTATAAAGTTCCTATTTTAGCAGCGAAGGAAAGAAAAACTTATTTAGTTCTTACCATTAGAGCAGTCAGGGCCAGTCCAATTGGGGTCACAAGTACAGGTACCACTGTCTTGAACATATGTGCCATGGCCAGAACATTGGTCTGGACACATAGTCTTCAGTATTTCACAGTTGTTACCGCCCCATCCTGGATTACAGTGACACTCTCCATGGATACACACACCATGATTTGAACAGGCTGGGTCTAAACAGTCAGCTGAAACAGAAAGATAGTTTGTATCAATGAGCCACTTTATCACTTCCTATGAATTAAGCTGTACCACTGATATGTTACATCTGAGTAAATTAGCGTAGACATTCAGAATCGGTCATAAAAGATCGAAGAGGTAAAAAAACAGAAGCAAAAGTCTTCCGTCCCAGTCACAGTTTTCACTTTAACCATGTGTGTATAGCACAGCACAAAAAATCAGTATGGTAGAATGTAAGGTAGATTTTGCAATCACTATGAGGTCAAGAAAAACAGTTTTCTATGATGGTGCCATAGATTGCCATAGACTGTGGGATAATATTCGCTATTACAGAACAGTTATAATTTCAGCTCATCTTTAAAAAAAAGCAGGCTTCCAAATTTTAAGGCTAATTAAAATACAGAAAAAGAATAAGGCAATAAAACCAGATAAAGGTTTAGAAGCCACCCAAAAATGTTTAAAATGTAACACATGTGCAGTTATGAAATTTATTTGGTTACAAAACTAGATGACAACCTCAATAGTCATGCATCAATCTTCTGAATTGTATTAAGATAGAATTTAGATTGCACATGTATCTACTGCAACAAAATAGCATAGGGCAATGTTCAAATGGTCCGAAAGAAAACCGACTGAAAGGAACACAAACTTGGGCAAGAACTGTTGCTCAAAGTACATTCATTCAAATGAGACTTTCTTGGGAGAGATTCCAGGAGGACCGCACCATTAATCTGCTTTTCCTGTTTTCTGACATAAGTACAGAACTTTCAGCCTGTTTAGGAAGTAAATGAGCCTCAATGACTCTATCTTAATTCACTCTAATTTGCTTTAGATGATGAGATTTAATTTAGCAGTTTGACTCAATAAAATGGTAACAGTTGTAGGGTCAGTGGTCTGAAAATTTAATTCCAGAGTCTTAATGGTATTACTTTACACATGTAGATCAATAAAATCAATTTGACTGAGTATGAAAATTATAATTTTTCATCCCAAAAAACTTCAACCAAAAATGACTGCATCTTTTAGAACTACAGAGTGGATATTACAATTAGGGGCCTCACTATCATTATCATTATGCAGTTACTGTATTTTACTGTAGTATACGTGAATCAGCATTTTCAGCTGTAAGACCTTTCTAGAAATGTAGTTCAAGGAGAAGATTGCCAAGAAATTCACTATAGTAACAGTTCCTTTTATTACATGAAGAATCCTGCATCTTTTAAAAAATGAAATATAGTGGTACTTTGGTTTAAGAGTGACTTGGATAAAGAGCAAAATTTTCTCAGAAATTTTGAGTTGGTTTAAGAGTACTGTCTTGGAAGACAAGCAGTTCTGAGGAAAGTTTGGAACAGACTTTCACGGCCAGGAAACGCACAAGGTGGGGGGGGGGGCAACCAGAGCCAGGTATGTGTGGGATCTGGATTACAAATGTCTTGGATTACAAGCATGCTTTCTGAACAAATTATGCTCATAAGCCAAGGCATCACTGTATCTCTAAACTTAATTCAGCTCAATAAAATTATCAAAAATATTCAAATGCCCAGAAATTAAAGCAAATTTAATTACTCAAAAAGTAAGGAATATAAATTCTACAGATCTGGGAATATTTCTGAAAGCTGCTATATAATGTGTTTGAAAGTTACTTTGAATGCAAATGGTATCTATATAAAAGATATTTATATTAATCTGAACATATGCTAGTATCTGAAATTATTTGGTGTTATTTTAGGGCCTAGCATATTATGATGAGGTGAAACACTTTTGAAAAATAAAATCAAATGCTACGTAAATGTTTATATATTTACCTTCCTCACAGTTTTCCCCTTTGTATCCAGAGTTGCAAGCACAAGAGCCCATGATGCAAATCCCACGACCCCCACATTGAGGGTCAATGCACTGGGTGGTAGGCACATCACACTCTGTACCTTTCCAGCCACTGTAGCAGAGACAACGTCCTTTGGAGTACTGCCCATTTCCACTGCACAATACTGGGCAGGCTGCTGTGAAATAAAACATGACAGAAGACTGAACGCAATTCTTTTCATTCAAGCTTTAGAAGCAGAGGAACATCTACACAACAAGCTGTACTTCAGTTTCTTTTTCTTGCTCCTCTAGTAACTACTTGTGTTTCTGCCCCGTATTTGTATTGACTTAAGAAAGAATTCAATTTATGTACCTCTTGAACAATCAGGGCCCAGAAATCCAGCAAAACAATGGCACGATCCTGATACGCACTCGCCGTTTCCATGGCAGTTCCGGGGGCATTCCACCACCGACTCTGAAAGAAGCGCAAGAAGAGAAATTCTAACACTGCAGTCACAGCACTTAACAAAAACTGATGAGAGCTCTAATTTAAATCACTTGTAAACGACAGCAAATTTGAGAACTGTGCCTGACTAGTTGATTTACTTGCATTTGAGAACGTAAATGGTGCCGAATTTATTTTAATTATTGATTGTCGAATATTACTACTGTAACTCAGAACTGAAAAGGCTACAAATTTAAATAGAAATATTGCACGGTTTTAATTTTCACATTGTAATATTCAGCCTAACATCATCAGCATCTAGTATATTTTTTTCCAAAAATCATACTTTGCTATATCCCTGCATAATTATATGTTATGTAAAACATTAAGACTATCGAATGGAAAAAAGAAATAATATCTTTATTCAGGTTTGCTGTTTATGGAAATAGTATGCTTACCAATGACAATGGTATTGAAAGACACTTGTTCTGCATTTTTACCATCGTTATAAAAAGCCAGATGCCAGATTCCAGCGTCCAAATATTGAATGAAACCAGCTTCATGGAGACTGACAGACCTTATCTGTCTACCTGCTCTCTCTGCCTCAAGAAGATTGCGCTGTTCCCTTGCAATCAACCGGCTTCCATCCAAAAGTTCCACAAAGTCATACTGCAAAGAAAAAAAATGTGTAAAAGTAAATGTTATTCTTCCAGGCACTGATGCACTTATTTTCAAAAATAATTATTGTACTGTTCTTTGCAGTTAAGCTAGCTTTGCAAAGGTTCCCAAACTAAAAAAATTAGGTGCCTGCCGTATTTTTCTTTGTAGTATAGAACACAAAGAGTCCATAACAGCTTCCATAATACCCTGCCTGCATGATACAAGGAGCGTATTTTCATGGCTGTACTCTATCACAGAGACATCCGTTGGTTGGTTTTATGGGCTTTGCTAAAAAAAAGCCAACATGATTTAACTTTAAGACACAACTTGCGGTACAAAAATAGCCACCTAGAGTTAACAGTTCCACATATTGATGATGGCAATTAACAATAACAAAAACCATCTCCCAACATCTCAGCTGTTTATCCTTATATTTCATTCTTCTTCTTCTTACAAATGTTATAAAAAACCACCACAAATAGGCAACCTGATAATAGAAAAGAACATTGGCACTAGGATGTTACGTAGCTGTCAGAAGCGCTTTATTTTATTAATAGCAACAAATAGGTTATCAGAGGCTTTAAAAATACAATTAAGTTTGCCAAAATTATCACAGGCATAAGAGTTTTTTTAATCTTCAACTGCTTTGTACATATTACTGATCTGTGCCCCAAATTAGGGAAAAGTAGGTCAAGTTGTGAAACGTACCAAAGAAACCCTCTAGTTCAAACAAATCCCTCTGAAGAGGCAAGCTCACTTAGCTAGCCTGAACCATGCTACTTAAATGCAGTACCAAATCTGCAATGTAAACAATAAATTTTAACATTATTTTTATTTATTTGTATGGCAAGCACTATTATTATTACTATTATTACTATTATTATTATTATTATTAAATGCACAGCAAACAATTTCATGCTGGTTCCATTCACTTCACCAGTCAGACCCTTCCCAAGTGTCTAGGACTGTGTGATGTAGTGGC
The DNA here is from genome assembly GCA_030015325.1 of Cryptoblepharus egeriae. NCBI lineage: Eukaryota > Metazoa > Chordata > Lepidosauria > Squamata > Scincidae > Cryptoblepharus > Cryptoblepharus egeriae. The sequence goes on along the minus strand of JAREYC010000007.1, from coordinate 51,278,435 downwards.
GTATAATTCGTGCTGATCCCAGAAGAGCGGCTTTCTGCAGTTGGCAGAGTGATATTTTGTCAATGCCAATAGTTTTCAGCTGCCTGCCAAGGTCTTTCGGCATTATTATTATTATTGCACCATCAATATGCTCATGGCACATTACATAGAGGGTAAAGACAGATCTCCACCCAAAGAGGTTCGAACCTACATATTCACAAAAAAATAAGAAGGGGAAGTAAAAGCTCACAACGGTCAACTGGGGAAAAATATCAAATAGTTTGTTACAAATATTTTTACTGTAGGAATCAGGACTAATGTGTGGTGCTCAACACTACACAGAAATTGTATGCTTTTAAAAAGTGGTTTGAAGGAAATGATTGAGGAAGCATCATATAGGGGACAATTTCAAGAATATGTGGCATGACAGAAAGGATATGGCAATACAGATTCACCTTAGAAAACTATTAAATGTAAAAAAGGCATAAGAACATAAGAAGAGCCTCAGCCCAAAGGCCCATCAAATAAAGCTTCCTGTGTCTCTCAGCAGCCCACCAGATGCCGCAGGGAGCACACAAAACACCTGTATCTAGGTGGCCTCCCCTGCCTAACTTAGGTACTATATCTGTCAAGTTTGGATGCTATACTAAAGATTTATATGAATTTAAATAACAGTTATATAAAACAATATTGCACAGTCTTTCATCACACTTTAAATATCCCTCAACTAAACTGTCAGCCAACTTTAGTATAAGAAAGGCAGATGGAATCATTTATTCATCCCACTCAGTTATAAGGCCAGTATTATTCAAATTGAAGTACTTTTTAATGTATTGACTTTTGATTGTCAGATGGAGTCCTTCAACAGAATTAAACAGGAAACCTTTATTCCCTGTAATTTAAGAATGTCTTTGTGCATTCAGTACAAAGACCTAGCATTTCTAGTATGTTACTGTACAATATATTTCTTCCATCATCACTCATATGCAAAAGAACGGCCATAGCACATTAATCTTTAGAAACATCTGGTACATATTACTTTTATACTCATCCTCTGAAAATATAAAACATATATACTTAACTTGATTCTTATGGACATCCCTAAAGAATAAGAATTTAACATGACCTGGACACTAATGTAATGCTTTCAGCATTCAGTTTGCCTAAAATTACCTAAACTTTCTAACTTAGCACAATTATATATTTTATATGTTTGACAGATTCCAAACCAATCCCGTTTTTCTTCCCTGAATTTTGATTTACAGGCCCCACTTTGGACGCAGCATTTTTAAAAAATGCTTGCCCTGAATTCTGATAACGAAGTATTTTTTATTGTGAAATAATTTTCTATTTTAAGGAAAAGGTGACATCCTTCTAGTCCAATCCTGTTTCTTCTCTGCTAATGCTGCCGTGACAAAATGTCTCCTACACCCTCTTGCAGATGGAGGCAGTCCTGGACCTCTCTTCTGGGAAAGGGAACATTTGTTTCCTTACCCAGAGGGTAAGCTTTCATGGTGTGGAGAAGTTTACTCAGATCTGTGCTAGCAGATTTGCATGGGCCAGGCTGAGGGACTGGGTCCAAGAACGAGATTTGGAGGCCACTGCTTCTTCTGCTCCCTTTCTGGACCCAATCCACCTCTTCCCTGTCTCATCTCACACTCCTCACTGCTATGTTACATTCTCTGTTATCACCTTATCTAGGTTAGCTGCCTGGCCCAGCACCATCACTGTTAAAGACATGCTTTCACACTATAGCATTCAAGCAGTGTGTGGCTTTGCAAGCTGTTGGAGCCCCTTTTGTGACCAGCACCAGCTGATGCTGGTGGAATGCTTGTTCCAGCAGCCTTAGTGCCTAACAGGATTGGGCTGCTGATGTAGGACATGTGATTTTATGAAATCAACTAATGAAATGTGCCCTCATTGCGGGAGTAAGTCACCCCCTGTACGCCATCCCCCCTTTACATATAACACCCCACGCGCATCACCCCCCATGTGCAACAACTCCATGCGCATCAACCCCATGTGAATCATCTGCCCATGAGCATCAATTCCCCATGCGCAACATCACCCCATGTGTATCAATCCCCATGCGCAACATCCCCCCATGTGCATTAAACCCCATGCACATCAACTCCCTCATGTGCACCATCTGGCCCATGTGCGACATCCCACCATGTGCACCGTCCGCCACAGTGCACCCTTCCTCCCACTGCATCAGGCACCAGGCACCAAATTGGCTGGATGTTGATCAGTCAGTCTTCAATGTTAAGTAAAGGACAAAAACACATTGCTCCACTTTTTCAGCCCTTTACAAGTTAAATTTCTCAACATCGCTTCTTGGTGGGTGTTCATGTCACTGAAGGAACACTCCCCCCAAATTTCATGCTTCTAGTTCTAGAGGTTGGGGCAGAGTGTTAGTTAGGGACTCTTCAAGGGATAGGAAGGAAAATGCGTAGCGCCCCCTTTCACCTCCTTCTCATTGAAATCTTCAAAAAGTTCTTAGTGGGTGCCTCCACCATGGAAGGAACACCCTCCCAAAATTTCACACTTCTAAGCCCAGCTGTTTTGGTTGGCCATTGATGAGTTAGTGAGTGGTCAGTGAGTGACTTTTCAGTTTTATATACAGTATATAGATAGACAATTTTAACAAACTGGACTCTTTACTCACTAGGGGTGAAACTAATAATGGGTAATCCTGGAATTCTTATTTTTAAGCAAAAGGAGATGAACCACAAGAAGGAATAAAAGGGATGCATTGTACTTCTAAAATCATAGAGAGTAAGCCTGTTAAATAATAGAAGGTGCCATTTAAAATCAATCTTTTATTGTCCCATGAATGCCAAATTGGTTATTATGGGCTGGCAAATGTATGAACATCGCCCCATCAGGTTAGAGGGACACCACTGTAATTAAAAAAATTAAAAAAACTATGCCCATTTAAGTTTTGTACCATCAAAGCCTATATAAAAACCAATCCTTTCTGCCAAGCCGTTCAATGAACATGATACTAATTAATGAAAAATGAGCTGCCCTGGAAATAGCAGTTTGGTTGCAACAGATTTTCTTTTTGTAATCTGTATGTGCCAAAGCATTTTATATGACTTACATGTCTTTGGAGGAGCTGCTTATATATGTTGGAATACATGTGTGGCTCTCTCACACTTGATTCATTTTTTTGCTTCAAGCTAACAAAGTCGTTTGTTATTTCTTAAAGTCTCTTTAAATAAACATATTGATTGGCTGGTTGCAATGAAACTGACATTTTAAGAAAGTGTCACAAAGACTTGCAGACTACCATTGATTGCTTTTGAATGGGCAGCCACTATCAATTACTTCTGGTTGATTTATTTATGATACCTGAGAAAACAGGGAGCTGTGCAGGCCAGACTGTTATGACACAGGCAGAAACTGCAATATGCAGTCACCACAATTGGAATGAGTTGAAAAACTTCAAGAAGACCATTTCAAATTGTTCTGTTCCTAAAGATGCAGTCATGGTTATGAAACTACTTAGAATGCAAACAACTAATTATAGTGAAACAAGAAATATAAAGACACGTACAACAAAAATCCCAACCAATTTAGGCTGCAATCCTAAACACACTTTCCTGGCAATAGGAACTATTGAACACAATAGGTCTTACTTCTGAGAAGACATGCTTAGGATTGCACTATTAGGCTAGTGCAACTCACTCAGCTTCCCGTTCCTGCGGTGGCACGGGAGGTCAGTGCGTGTCTGTACACTGGTCGAAACCCCAGCAATGGCACTTATGCTACATGCCCAGGACATCATGAGACTTGTGCCAGGACCTGTGCTGGCCTAACCAAGGGTTAGGATTGCATTGCCAGTGACTAAATGTTCAGAACCAGTGTTAAACCAGTGAGCAACAGTTTAGTGGTAGCCCAAAGTTTGGACTTGCTGCTAAAGGAATACTACTTTGTTTCCATTTCTGGGTTAACATTAGTCAGTGCATGTGAACATGGCAAATCTTCCTATTTACTTTCAACTACAGTCCGTAAGAGGGTGAAAATGGTTAAGAATGCTGTGCTTGTCAACCTGAAGGTTGGCATTCGTATTTTCAGACTTGAGTCTCAAAACCAAAAGAGCTCCATTACTGGCCCAGTTCCTGCTGACCTAGCAGCTCAAAAGCATGTAAATGCAAGTAGGTAAATAGGAAAGATTATCTTCAGTGGAAAGATAATAATATTTTGTGCACCTTTTGCATTAAGTCATTCTGGCCACATGACCATGATCAGCTTCTTTGGACAATGCTGGCTATTCAGCCTTAAGAAAGAAAGAAACGGGGATGAGCACCACTCCCTAGAGTCGGAAACAGCAAGCAGAGCAACGTACAGTGGACACCTTCACCTTTTTGTCTGGAAACAAATTAGGATATCAGTGGGATCTTCAAAAAATTGGCTAGAAGATACCAGAATGTGTGCGGGTTTAGAGACCACAAATTCTGATTTCATTCTGGTAACAGTGTGTTTCTTTCTCTTATGCAGAAAGAGAAGGAGGAGTGTAACAACTAAAGGCTCAAACTAGTAGCACTGATTTTTCTCTTCACCAATGGAACTTTCAAACCTGAGTACCTACTAATACTGGGGCAACTTTAAGAAGGAAAAAGGATGCACCTCAATCTTTGTAGTTGCAATTTTTTTTGTCCAAGTCTACAAACATTATTTCCTATGAGAAAAGAACATGATCCTCTTGCTATACAGGCTTTTCAAAAGCAAAAAGAATTATCGAACAATGCTAGGTTGTTTGCTCCTGTAACATGTAAAAAAAATAGAAACTCCAGTTTACTTTAAGTTTACAAAGAAGAAAACATATCACGATCAACCCATACTTTTATGTCTTGATTTTTCACCAACTGTGATCTAAACCACTGGTTCCCATACCTTTAGGGACATGGGGACATTTTAACATACTTGGGCAGTTCCTGGATCCTCTGTGAGCATCCTGGAGCCTCACAGTCCCCTCTGTGAGACTATGATAGGAGCTCAGAGAATCTGTAGAGTGGATTCTCCAGGACCCTTTGGGATCCTGTGGGCCTCCAGAACTCTCATGGAGGATTCAGAAGCCCCTCAAATATGTTCAAATTTTATCAGGTCCCTACAGGACCATGATAGCTGTGGTACAGTCAGGTCCACCCCCCATCCCCATTCCCCACCACTGCTTACAAGGAACTTCCTCAGAAGATTTTGGGAACCAAACTCTAAACCAAAATTTGTACGTGGAACATTTTTTTCCCACTTTCCTACCCAAAACAGACAAAAAAAGTGTGTATGTTGCAAGGTCATGACTTGCAGAAGCTTATGCTCATGGAAAGAAACCAAAAGGAAAATGAGATGCTAGAGTTTTAAAATACATAAATAAAACCATGCTTTCCTGTTAGAGCTGCACTAAGATCTAGTGAAATGTTATAATAAAATTAACTCTGTATTTGTGAAGTGCTCTAGTGTTTTTGTAAGTGGCTGACAGATGGTTATAGTATTAAACAAGTGGGAGAAAGTTAAATATCTAGAGACAAAGTTTTTTTAAAAGTGTTTCCTGGAAATAACATTTAATGATAGTGAGATTACAAGCAATTAAATATTACAAGCTTCTTTTTAGAACAGGAAGCTAACTCAACTAGTCTCTGCACAAATTTATAGGATGGCATGGCATTTTGCAAACCAAAACACACTACAGGAAATTAAAAACAATGTTCTCTACATTATTATTATTATTATTATTATTATTATTATTATTATTATTATTATTATTACCACCACATTGAACACCTGCTCCAAGGCTAAAAGTAGAGATAGGAATCTTTTCAATTAATTGCTTAACAGATCAAGGTACTTCAGAAAGAATTTTAGCATACCGTACTGTCTCCAAGTGAGTGGTGGCAGTTAGAAGAGAAAAATGGCAGATAAAAAACATAAAAGAATATGATAGGCAGTCTGATTAGGAATATATTTGTGCTATGCCTGGTGTTACTGATAACATATGGATTATGGGAAGGAAATGTATCTAAGGCTGCAATCCTAACCATACTTTCCTGGGAGTAAGTACTATTGAGCTTACTTCTGAGTTGCTTAGGAATACACTTTATGTGATTTAACATAATTTTCTTGATGAAGATTTTTTATGTCTTCTGCTTTCAAATGATATCCTCAGACCATACTGAATAAATATATAAAGTTCACAATAGAGGATGAATACACACAAGGAAATTGGAAATACGATGGTGCAGAGCATAAAAAATAGATCTATACACCAGATTGTATTGGTCCAGTGGATTGATTGTATTGAACTCAGTGATGCTGTACTGGTTTGCGTCACCTGGTGTGGGACGCTAGTGTTTAACCCCCCCCCCAATGTCACCCCTTTTCAGTAGTACATGTGTGGGATTGCACGTGCCAACTAAATGGCCGAAACCACTTGCCCTTTCTTAGAAAGGGTAAGTTGGTTTGGAGGTGAAGGGCACATGCGCAGCCCCTGTAAGCAAGGGGAGGGAACCTTGTGCATCTATCTGGTGCAATCCTCAACAGGAATTTTGGTTGGGAATGCTCCTGCTGGCCTCTTCACAGCGGGAGGGGATGATGATGTGTGTGTGTGTAGGCTCTGGTCACCGGGAGGAGATTGCTAGCAGACTGGCCAGTGTTAAACTCCTCCGGTGTGTCACCTCATTCTGGCAGATCACCTGTTGCAGATCGCACCCAGTCACACCACTCTAGTGGCACCCCTGTTTGGACACTTTGAGGGGGGCAGGTACAGACTGATCACTTAGAGCTGGAGTTGGCATCTTTTGATCGGGTGCCTAAAGCTCTGATGTTCCTACCCCAGTAAGAAACAGAAGGGGGGAAACTTCTGGACTCAATTCAGATTTGGCTTATACCAACCCAACATGGAATGGATTCATTTATATTTATCGCTTTAACCATATAGAAGCCACATATCTGGAGTAGGGGAAGGGCAGGGTTGGGTAGGAGACCAGTTCTGAAGGAAGAATAGGACTGGCGGAACTCATGAATCCTCTCCTCCATGTCAGGCTGCAACAAATGTTTTTGTTTGGCTGCAGGATACCATGATTATCTGCACTTGCTCTACTGAGGATAGGATTGGGCTGTAAGAGGTATAGTTTCCAGAGCCAGGTGCAGTTTTTGAAACTCAAGGGCAGGAGGGTCAACATAACTTACTACTTCTAGTAACATATCCATTGTTATTGGGCTTTCAAGCCACAACATTTGTGTCGGGAAAGCTACTGAAGTTATGTCAAATCTATCAATGAGATTCTGGTTTCAAAATTAGAAGTGATAGAAAGGTACAAATAATTTTTCACCCAGTATGCAGCATCTACAAAACTGCAATTTTTGAATTCACTCTAAGAACAGATAGGAATATTAAGCATTAGACTCATCTTTATCATATATGCAATAACCAACAGATTTTTTCAGGAAATACTTCTGAAATCCTAAGAAATCCAATACCTATTTTTTTTTAAAGTATTCTTGTATAAATTTACAACTACAAACATTATAAAGTGGAAACAATACATAAAACCTGCCATAGAAAAAAAGGAAAACTGGAAATACTGTGTAATAACAAGTTTAGATTACGCAAAACAGTTTTGAAACACGGAATCTTGCTTTCATTTAAAACAACTCTTACTTGAGTATGCGAAGGTGGTAAGCCTTTTCGGCCATACACTCCAATCAATGCATCTTTCTGAAGGGAGATATTGAATTTTAGAAACTGTGGCTGATCAATGAAGACTTGTGACCTCCAGAAGATCCCTGGAGGAACCTCTTGTGTTGCTCTTCGGCCTATATCAAGTTCTCCAGAATCTATAGTATTGTTTTCTTGTGCAAATCCTCCTAATTTTCCTGAGAGATTTAAAAAAATTAAGAGATCAAATGTTTGCTTTCAGTCATCTTTAAATAAGCTGTCAAATATTTAGACGAGTTTCATCTGAAATGCTGCTCCCGAATCATTCAGAGAATGTTAACGATCCAAGGGAATTCACTGATGAAGAACTAACAACATAAGGGCAGCTTACACAAATAAATACCTTCAAAGTCAACATTCCATGACTTCCCTAAGGTATATTGGTAAGACAAGTGTTGTAGGACATACTCTCATGCTGATCACTCTTATCCTAATTATTTTACTAAAGTATGTACCTTGCTAAGTAGGATTAACTCTGGTGTTTATCATTCACTTTAAATACACAACAGTCTTACAATTCAAAATTAAGATGAAATGAATGATACAGCACAGCAGAGAACTTCCTATGTAAACAGGTAGCAAAACAATCAGTGGGACTGATAAGTCCAATTTTACACTACATTAGATAGTACAACATTCATTTACATACCAGGAATGCTCTCTGAAGTATTTTTCAAAGTGCATTCATTTATGCGAAAAAGAATTCAGACTCTTGTCTATCTAAATTAGTCACATAATCTGATGGTTGGCACGCATAAAGACAGGCACACACAGACTCCAGAATGTGGAAAGAGTGGTTTATCATATTAAATTGATGTCACCCTCCATCTTGAAACAACAAATTTTTATGCATTAGGATTGGTATTATTGCTCACAGAGAAGGGGGGCACTAAGTCCCTTCCTACCCCCATGGGCCATCATAATATTCAGAGATAATGAGGACAACAATATTCACATAGAACAAGAGTAGGTGGCAATTCTACCCATGTGATAAGGGTATTTGCAGATAAAAATATGCATATAAAAAGAACTAACTGTATACACACAGAATTTCCTTCAACATAATGCATCAAAAGCACTCCATATATAGTTTTCTGCACACAAAAGAAATGTTATATTCAAATCCCTTCACAAAACCATTGTCTTCTACATTTGCAAAACTTTTCTTTAGACCCTAGATACAAGTTCCTCTATTGTCTTTTTTCCCCCTTCTTGATTTGCTTTGCACTGTGCTGGTGATAAATGCCACTGGATGTTTCTGCAAATGTAGCTAAAATCCATTTGAAGTTCCTGCATTTCTAAACTGGATGAGAAAATGACACTGAATAAAATATATAATTTGAAGTGCCTTTTCTGTTTTACCCTACAATCCAGAGTACTACGGGAAGACATAACAGGCACTTACTCTGGATTGCTCTATGCATTTCTCATAGTTGGCACCATAACTACGTTGGTGTAAAAGGTCCCGTAGTTACTCTGGATTACAACCCAGAGGGCACAATCCAGAGTAATTATGGGGAGTCCTTGCTCCAGAGTAATAACACTTTACTTTGGACTGCAATTTGAATGTCCCATAGGTTTTCACTAGGTGGTGTAGTAACTACGGGTGCACATAATTTCTCTTACCTGCTCCTGTAGTTACCTGGATTGCAGCTTTAGTCTTACTTTAACAACATCTTCAAGTAGTGATTTAAAGGATTCTTTGCATAATTTCTGAAACTCTATTAGTGAAATATACTTATGGTCAAGAGGTAACAGAAGAGAAGCTTTACACACACACACACACACACACACACACACACACACACACAGAGAGAGAGAGAGAGAGAGAGAGAGAGAGAGAGAGAGAGAGAATGTATGCGAGACAAGTATGTCTGGGAAGGAGACAGGAAAGGGCAAGTGACTATTTTAATTAAGGAATTAAACTCATCATCAGTTCCAGTAATGTCCAAGTGTTAGTATTTGATTAATATTATAATAAACTGATAATCTAAATTCTAAGCATAAGGAAACTTGTTTATTTTTTATATATCTAACATTTTAGCCCACCCTCCTTTGTGCCACTGACTTCAACAGACAGACTTCAGAGACATACATGTATACGGCATCTGTTCCACCCTCTTGCAAACTGAATGTTGGATGTCACATATATTGTGAGAGGAAGAAAAGCCCTTCTGCAAATATCAGCTTCATGAATCAATGTAAACTCATTAAGGTTATATGGAGGAGGGCGGATGAAGTACAGCATCGCTAAAAAAAGTTATAGACAAAATGGTGTGAAGGGAAGCATCACTGTCATACTGCAGAGGAAGATTTCCAATTCAGCTGAAGTGCGAAGAAGGAAAGCTACCAGGCACATTCCTCTTTGAAAACTGTGTAAGAAAGCAGCCAAGTGCTGACACCATCAATATGGGTTAAAAAGAAAAGTAACTTTTGTAGCTTTGATAGGAGATAGCTGGAGGGGATTTTGCTAAATGATATGGTTGAAAGGCACCATAGGATCAACTAGTTCAACCTGCTGCAGTAAATAATTATTCATGCATTAACTGTAATACAGACCACACAGGAACTTCTTTGAGGAACACAGGAACTCTAACATTCAAATGATGATATGCTATAAAAAAGGTTAAGAACACAGAACAAAACCTTTATCATGTTTGAACACCTTTACCTTCTCCAGAAGGCAAAATAAATATATTTGCACAATTAACCTGTGCTACAATACAGTATTTGCTTTTCTTCACACCACTTCCGAGAACCATTCCAAATCACTGCTTTACAGCACAAAGTAAAATCTAGATACAGTTTTCTAGATCGTAAGAGATATGTATTCAAGAAAACAGAACGATGAGATAAAAAACAACAGATAAGCACATTATGGAACACTAATACAGTACTGTATTTGGATTTTTTTAGACAGAGTGATGAAGGGCATGGAGATTGCAAGAAGTCAGTTGTGGTTTGTCTTGTTTGCCTCATGGGTTTCTTATGCAGGCATTTTCTTTTTCTCCTTGACAATGTATGTCAGCTCTTGTTGGAGCTTGTCAGCTTCAGACTCTGTGAGTCTAGCTCCTGCTAAGCCAAAGCGTGCTTGCAGTCCTTCACTGTTTAAAGTGACAAGTATACACATCAGGTAAACTATTATCTATACATACGTTACATATACATATGTGTCTTCAGTTGGCTGCAATGGCTCAAGAAAGATCTGAGGATCTTAATAAAAGGTACACACATAAGTATTTATTTGGAATGGGACTGATTCTAAATGCAAGAAGGAGCAGAAAAGAGCATCTACAGGGAAAATGAGGTGGCTAGAATTCTTAATAAAAATGATTAAAGAAATAAAATGATTAATGAAAATTCTTAATGAATTCTTAGAACTTTGTGGATTAGGAAAGAGTGAAAATACTATCATAAAAAGATATATAAAGATACGAATACTTGAATGTATGTGTTAATATATAGTTTACAAAATGTGAAAAATTGGGTTCTTCTTCTGGGAAGACAGCAATTTTTTCTGAATGCTATTGACGGAGACATCAACATATCATTCTTCATCATTTTCCAAAGAACTTATGATGAGTATAAGTGACTTTTTTACAAGATTAGATGAGATAATGAGGATAGGTACACAGTGTCTGGACATCCTAATGACATTAGACGGAATCACGGCAAATACAACTAGAGATTAACTGGTCTCCATGTGATGACTGTTTGCTTTACAATAACCCAGGGTTAACTTTTATTAGATAGAATTCCAATCTAGTGTAAAGACAGGGAAGGGTTGAGAAAAAAGCATGTTCCAATTTCAATGCCTTAGCTGTGGAAAAATAGCTTTATATATGTCTCTCATTCATGCACACAGTACTGAAGAGAATTTCATAGCATCTTGAAGTGCTTCCTATCAAATGTAAGTGGAATGTATATGCTGTTTCTCCTGACCTCCTGAATGTTGCCTATTACTGAAAGTTTAGCTAACAAAACTTGTTCAGATATCTGAATTAACCATATTCCTAAATTTATGACTAAAACTCAATGCTGTCCTAGATTATCAATCATTACCAAGTATGACCCCTATCTTTAATAAGCTTAGGATCCTGTAATTTTACTAACAACTCAACCCAGCACAGGACCTCTGGCAATGGATCTTGCTATCTGCTGTTGTAAGTCTTGCTTTGATGGTGTGAAAGGTAAACTGCTGCATGGTCATGTAAATAGATGTGAGAAGTGGAGCAGTCAGTCTTGAAGTGAGCCTTACTGGGGAGTGCAAGGGTCCCCATCCCTTTTCTGGAAGGGGGAGCAAAACACACACATGCTCATGCACAAATTTCACTTAATGCTTATGCTCTTTCTCAACAAGATGTATTCCCTTTTCTTCCAATTCCAAAACAAATAAAATTCTGGCAAAGTTTATTTACCTAATGGTTTGGCTAATATTTAAAATAATCAATAAAAACCATTATTCAATTTCAGTCTAATTATACAAATGGAATTTGGTATGATTTACCAAGATAGTAAAAGATTAACAGTGCCTGCTGCAGTGCATAATCTATATCATGGATGTCAACCCTTTTCAATTCATGACACACTGTCAAGGTACTAAAATTGACAAGGCACACCATCAATTTTTTGACCATTGACAAGGGCAAACCATGGTGCAGAAAGGCAGCTCAAATCCTCCAACTGCCCTACTAATACATTATCTTTCCCAAAATCCCATGGCACACCTGTGGAACATCAGTGGAACACCTGTATACCATGACACAGTGGTTGAAAAGCACTGATCTAATTTCAAGCTTTCAGTTATCATGGGCAGCTTTAATGAGAGTATAAAGAACAAGACTACTGTACATTTACAATGATCTAGTGATTCCCAAAGTGGGCACTACCGCCCCCTGGTGGGTGCTGCAGCGATCCAGGGGGGCGGTGATGGCCACAGGAAATACTAATACATATATCTTTCTGTTCAATTGCTATTAAAATTTTTTAAAAATTAATTTCCAGGGGGCGCTAAGTAATATTTTTTCTGGTAGGCCAAAAAAGTTTGGGAACCATTATTAGCATGCCACCCTATTGCACAGCATAGTCTTGAATTCATAGTGTCAGGAAGACATTCGTTCTTTCAAAAATAAACAGTGCCACTTACAGATACTGTTAGAGTGACTACAACTCAAGTGAAATAAAATAATGTTTATAACAATGGTATTCAAGATATTCTAACATGACAAAATATTATAATACAACATGAATTAAGCTCAATACAGTCCTTGCTATTCTTCATTTTAATGCCCCATGTACTTCGCCATTGACAAGTGACCATCAAGTATGTTTCAAAAATAAAGAGAAATAAACTACCAGAGTAGAGAAAAAAGAGTTCTTAAGGAACTAAATGTGAAGATTCTGATATATAGTACTGACTAAAATATGCAACTTGCCCTTTAAATCAGCCACTGTGCGGAAGAGTGGAGAATAGTTCACTGCTAATGAATCAAACCCACCAATCAGCCATCTGGCAATGTTGAATTGTATAGAAACCTAAAAGAAAAAAATCAGTATTCTAAGAGGGACAACAGAGGAAGGCCTGGGGATCTTCAAGCAGAGGCTCGACGAGCACCTGTTGGAGATACTCTAGAAGAATTTCCTGCTACAGGCAGCGGGTTGGACTAGATGACCTACTAGGTCCCTTCAAACTCTATGGTTCTATGATTCTATGCTTCAAAGTCTGGAAGTAGGGGAGGGGGAAGTCTTCCAACCATGTGGCCCGCGGGCAAATAATAGCCTGCATCTAGCCCTGAATAAGTGCAGAATGAAGAAAAACATGTAAATGAATGATAACATTGTTTCCCACCTTCTTCTACTGGTGCAGTGTTCTAATTCTTGATGTTACAATTACCTATAAATTATCACAGTGTTTCTCAAGGTTTGTCATCTGCCATACCACTTCACATGATCAACCTATTCAAAGCATCATAGGCAGTGACATGATATTTCTGGGTTGGGAGGCTAGATGTGACACAACAAACACTAGGTTGAGGCCCAGGATGGTGAATGGAAGGGCTTTTTTCAAGCATGCTTTGGAACTCTTCTCATTGAGCCGTGCATCTTATTGCTGTTTGTTGCATTATACTCCTGGTCTCACTGCTGGGTGGAAAGGGGTCCCACAAGTACCACCAGACACCTCCTCAAGTACCACTGGTATAACGTTCTAATTCAATATCCTGTTACAAATACATTAGCAGTTTTAAGAATGTTCTTTCTGCTTCACATACTTACCAAATATGTCAATAACAGAGAAAGTAAAGTTTTATAAAAAAGACTGCTTTGGTTAGTCACAGCTGAAGTATGTACAGTTATAGCTGCTGGTTTAGAGTATATATTCATTAAATGTGCAATAGCTTTTCTCCTGTACTTTTCTATAAGTAGGAAGCCACCCACATAAGGATAGAGATAATGGATCCTAAAGTAAAAGACATAGATCTGAGACAAAAGGAATTGAGGGGAGGGAAAAAGCTGTGTTCTTTTAAGACACTATGTCTAAAAGATGGTAGAAATGGAAAATTGAGCCATATCATTTCTATAATTTAGAACTGTGATGGACGGAAAACTGTACATAAAAGACTTCCATCTCCCTCCAAAGTAGTACAGAGGTCAGCTATACCTTCTGCATGGGAAAATACTTTTTCCCCAAGTGCAGCAAATACAGTATTCATCAACCATTTAAATCAGGTTTTCCATTTAAAAAAGCTATTGATTTAAAAGCTTCTGTTAGCCACAAGTTTATGAACTCTTTAAGATTTAGAGAATCTGAAAGGGCAACATCTCAAAAAGTCAATAAAATATAATCCCTTTATGTGGTTTGTGTCTTGAAAACTCCTACAACAAAATTAATATAGTAGTTGACTTTTATATATTGCTTGGAAAAAGCAGACTCAATAGAATATCCTAATACAACTTTTGAGAAAGATAAACATATTGCACATGACCTGATATTTTTCAGCAGCAGGGAAGCAGATAACTTCAGTATAATACAAGGAAAGCCTTGGGCACATAAAAAGGAAGACAAGCAGGCCAGGACAAGACATGCACTCCAATTTAGCCATTCTGCTTGCATTGTCTTTTACACAATAATTTACAGATAGCAGATGCTCAAAACCTTCTCTTGCAGGCAAGGGTTGTTTACAACAGAACAAACAGGAGTCTTAGCTCCAAAAACATCCTGATGAAATCCATGCTGAAGCTGTCCAAGTGTTAGAGCTCTCGCTACACAATCCTTTGGTTATCTCCTTTTCTCCATCAGGAAAGTTCTTCTTGTGGCTATGTTGACATATATTCCCTTATCTACTATAAATTGAAAGCCACTAAAAAGACATTTTGTGATGAAAATTAGAATTATAATATTTATGCCAAATATGCATTTTACATTACAACCAAAACAACACGTGGGATTAATCAAGTCTAATGCAATGACTCTAAATGTCCATAAAATGAATCCAGGGTTACCTTCTTTTCCAGCAGCAAAATGGCAAATGATACTGACACATTCAGCTTTCCAGGTGCAAACTATATGACAGGCTAAGAAATACTAAATTAATTGGTTGGACAAATCCCTCACCCTGCGGATTTCTAGGGACCATATGCATGGTTTTTACTGGAAAATGTCAATTCTACTTCAACTGAATTAACATCACATTTCCAATGTCTCCTTCTTCATGCCCTACTTTTTTTTACTTTGCAACTGTTCTACTTTCTAGGATTTATACAAGGAAAAGAGAAACAGGACTATGAAAGAGAATCCACTGTCTAAACATCCACTTTTAGATGATTGTCTCACCTCCCCATTGTAAAAAACAATAAATAAGTACAAGCTTGCTTCAAACATGAAGGTCAAACAAGCATGCTATATTGGACACGCAAAAGGCCGGAGAGAACACAGTGACACCTCCATCAATGAGGCCGAACAGAATGATGTAATAATCTTGCAGATTGATGTAATCATTATAATTGATTTCAGGTTTTTTTAAAAGTTTCACTGGGATCCTGGCACACCAACAGATATCAGATTTTAATTTTTTTCAGAATTATTAAAGATATAGACATCCAGAAATATGGATTTCAGCTATCTTGTATCATCTGCAGTTAGGAACAATTTCTTATAAATTCAAGATATGTAAAAAATTAAGTTGCAATTGTTTGACTTTGGTTAAAACTAAGAAGTCAATATACTGAAAAAGGAAGCTGTATAAAATTAGGCACAGACTTACCATTTTCACCAGAGGGTAATGATACAGTGTGTGTTGGCACAATATCAGAATTCACTTTTCCATTTTCAAATGTGTCATTCTCAGTTTGTTGTAACTGCCAGTTGAGGCCAAAGAGGTGCATTGCTGGTGGTAAAGAAAACAGATCATTGAACAACTTATCAGGCTAATGCTTGGGAGAGAAAAGAGATTAAAACAACCCATCTATAGAGAATTGGGAGTTTTGTATTAAAAAAAGTAGTAGGAATTAATGTTCACAGACAAGTTTAATTGTTTTAATTAGTTTCTGGTTTAAAGACAGCATAACTATTGAATGCCCTTTAATGGTTTAAAGCAGTATCAAGTAGAAATGATTTCAGTAGTCAATAAACAATAATCTCCATGACACCTCCATAATGCATAGCCACAACTCATTCAAACTTTATGCTCTCTCTCTCTAAATACACATCCAGTACATAGTATTATTTCCTTATTCCTTCTGAATGCAAATCCTTTCATCTTAAGAAGCTTTCTTGATTAAAAAAAATGCCAAAATGTGTGAATGCCAATTCTGTGAATTGTTAAATCTATTGTACTTTAAAGGTCAGTTGTATATAACAAAGATGGCTAAGAACATATTATGTCATTGTTTTCCAAACCTTTTAGCACAGGAAACCATTCTTTTAAAAAATAATCTATTGGGATTTACATAGCTTTACTCAAAAGAAGATATATAAAATGAAATATTTTATTAATAATTCATTATTAACAATAACCAGGCTTATAATCCAATAAGGCATACCTTACATATACTATGCATGTGTAGAAATGGGAATTCAAGAACTACCACCCCCCCCCCCAAACCTTTGCAGTCATTACAGGCAACTTCTTCAGCATTTGTACCGTGCAAGATGGTGTCCGCTTGTTGTGGATTGAAGTTTCCTCCGATCCATGAAGGACACACATGGGGATACCTGCTGCAGGGGCCTGTCGCCAGGACGTTGCCTTTCCTACCAAAGCAGTCCCTATTTAACTACTTGCATTTACATGCTTTAGAACTGCTAGGTTGGCAGGAGCTGGGCTAAGGATGGGAACTCACCCCATCTGGCAGTACTTGGGTCTTGAACTGCTGGCCTGCTGAGCAGAATTCCAGCCAAGCAGTGTTCTAGCCACTGAGCCACTGCAGCCCATAAGTCATTACAGGGTACCAATAAAGCTGAACTAAACAGCAAAATGTGCAGTTAGGGACTTCCGGGTCAGAAAAAGGCTGAAATTAGGTTCATACATGATCTACAGCTTGTCAATTAGAAAAAATAAGAAAAGGTGATATTTTAATTTGGAGGCATGAAGATTACCACATACCACAAGTTAGCTTTTCAGTCATAAGAGCAGTCTTTCCAAGCAGACTGTCCACAGCTGCACTTTTCTTCTGCTAACTAGGCATGAGTGCTTGCAAGGTTTTTTTAAAATATATTTCAGAAACTTATTATCTCATAACACACTGATAGGTCCTCCTAACCCACAGTTTGGGAAACAGTATTATAAATTTCTCCTCAAGTATTTTAAGAACTGTATTTATTTAATTCTGATCGAGGTTAGACTAGTTTAGTAGCACTAATTCATGGAGTTTGATGAAGTGCTACTCCTTAAAATAAATTATTAAGCAAGCTAAGAGTTTTGGAAGAAAACCCTGAAATTATCTGCCAAGTGGCTTAGTGCTTAGACTGCACTTTACCTTCTGCAAATGACCAGACCATCAGTAACTCAGGCTATAATCCTAAAGACACTTTCCTGGGAGTAAGACCCATTGAATGCAATGGGGCTTACTTTTGAGTAGACATGGTTAGGATTGTGCTCTCAGTTTCAGTTCTTCACACATTTTTTTAATAAAAGAGCAGTTAGTCTTTATTTTGCAATGGTTGCAAGAGTTTGCCATTAAAATCTGTACTGTGATTTGAATTTTGGCATATCAAAAATTTCAGGTGAAAATGAGTTTGGGTGTAAAAAAAATACCCATAAGAAGATACCGAGGTAGAGGAAGGGAAGGAAACATTGTTTGTCAACAACTGTCTATTTCCATAGTCCATCTCCCAAGCTTCTCTGGCTGAAATGCTCTAAACCTGTCAGTACAGCAACACAGGGAATGTTAGAAGGACAGAAATAGGTGTCAGCCTCCTGACCTTAAATAAAGAATTAGTCTGAGTCTAAAGAATTTGTCCGAGCCTTCCTAGTAAGGCTTGGACCAACAATAACAGGATTATTATGACAGCTTACAGTTCATGACTCCTGGTCCTTGTTTTTAGGACTCCTGGTCCTGGTCTCCTGGTTTTTAGTTCCACTGTCTCCTATGATCAAAATCAGGTTGCCTTGATGGGAGGCTCCCTGTTTTTGGCATTTCATTACCACTCAGTGGTGTCCACTTGGGTTTGTTTCACCAGGTGCAGAAAGCCAACATGTCACTTCCATGATGGATCTGTTCCTATGCTGTGGGTGGAGCATCACCCTAACTGCATTCTTTTGTAAATTACACATTCAATAGTATATTGTTATCAATTGTATGTTATCATGTATGTATTAATAGTACAGTATGTTATCAGTTCAATAGTATGTTATCATTCCTACAAATTGTGATTTTAGTGATTTTGGGCACCAGTGGTGTCACACACATACACGTATGTCATATGGTGTAGGCTGCACCCCTGGTATGATGCCATTGGTGACAATTTCACTCCAATGTGGCATAATAGTAAGACAGAACATTGATCTTTGGAATCAAGATGCATTCCTTTCATCACCTCCTATGAGTGAAGATACCGGTATGTTGTGACTTTTCAATATTTACACTCAATTCAAAACACTAAGTAGGAAAGTGCTTTTTGAGGGTGAAACTTTGGTCCCAACTTTGCAACAATCTTAATTAAAGTTACTACTCATAAACAATGTCAAATGATAAAAGGTGATCAAATTTCTCAAAATCTTTGGCAATGCTGCCACCAGTACAAAGATCTTTTCATTGCTTCTGCTTCTATTTTTTGTCTTGCTGTCATAAGAACACAGATTTTACTGTCTTAGTACACAAAAAGTCTTTGTTTAAGATCTTTAATTCTAAGATCTTTTTGCACTTCTTAACATTAAATCTTCCATATTCCCAACACCATTCTCCTGTCTAAATATCATTATTTCTGGAACACTGCCAGAAATTATTCCGTAATTTGAATGTACCTCACATGAAATTCCTTTTCATGACTTGCCTACTGCTCATGTTTTATTGTTGTCTTAGTTTACTATGAGTATGCAAAATCCCTGAGGCCAAATCTACTGTCAGTTATACTGTCTTGCTATAATGGCTTCAATGCAACAAAACAAAGATTGATTCCCACTCAGGGGGATCTAAATATTCATTACTCAAAACGTTTCAGCTAGTCTGCTTTACTACTTAGCAGGACTGTAGTGTCTCTGTTACTGTGAATGTCAGAAATGAAAACTGTCGATATTTTTTTAGTATTATTCCAGTAAATGTTGGCAATGAGTAGCGAATACTGATGGTGGAGAATTATCAGCTTTTTGCTAACTCAATCCTGTTTTTGACTTCCACAGTAATATCTCCATTCCCTACAATCCATAGTATCTACAGGAGCACGTAAGAGACATTACATGTACCCGTAGTTACTGCACCACCTAGTAAAAACCTACGGGAAACTCATATTGCAAACCAGAACAAATTGTTCTTACACCGGAGCAATCCAGAGTAGTTACTCTGGATTGCGCCCATAATCTCCCACACTCAAAAGCTCCATATTACTGAGGGAGGATGTTTGCTTTACAGCACATTTGTGATCCTCCTGGGTCAGCGCAAGTCCCTTCCAATCTGAGAATTGTGCTCTGGGTCTCTTGGAAAAGAAGAAAGACACAAAATACAATGGCACTTTTCAATCTATCTCCTGCATACATACATTATTATATGCATGTCTACTCAGAAGTAAGTCTCATAGTCAATGGAGCTTACAAATGGAGAGGATTACACCGAGTCTTCCATTTCATCCTCCCCCCACTTAATTCTATAAAAGTTCATACCATCAGAAATCTATCCATAAAAGCATAGAAGTTGTTTTTTTTTTACTTTTTGTTGTTACAGTGTAACATGATCATTTTCTTATTTTAGAATATCATGATGCATCCATTAAACTATAAGAAAAATAAAACTGCTGCCAAAGTTGTTTGTTAAGTACAATGGAGTAATATGTGTTTTGACCCAATGCATCTTCAGCTAACATAAATGTATGCAGTCAGGAATGCAAATGAAGGATTGCAACTTATGCTCCTATGAAAATTCTTCAAAACTCTAATTCATGTTTCTTGTTATCTTATGTCTGAGAATAAATATATATTGGTGACAGGGTTAGATCTATACATTAGTTTGATGTTTTTTTCTCAATGAAAGATCTAACATTGACTCTATAATTCCCTTTTCTGGAGAAATATTCTCTTTTAAAAACATCTCAACAGGAATTTCTTAAGAGAGAATGGTGGAACAAGGTATGTCAAGATGTTATGGATGATGCTGATATGTACCTCCAAAGAAAACACTTTAGAAAGAACATCTTCTATGTTGGTCATTACACAGATGTTCTGAAACAACTAATCAAACACTTTTACCGCTTGTTTGTAATTCACCAAAAAGTGGAATTCCCTAAAAAAAAAATTCACAGGCCAACTGTATTACATTAATCTGGATAATTTTTTTATCAGGCCCCATTGAGTATGTCAGTACTTACAATTCAGGCTGAAATGCTACGGGATATATTGGGGAGAAGATAAGGTCATTTTAGAACATAATCCTATGCACGTCTACTCAGAACGAAGTCCCATTGTGTTAAATGGGACTTACTCCCAAGAAAGTGTGAATAGGATTGCAGCCTTAAATACTTTGTACCCACAGTCCCATCAACTTTTCCTAGTGTTTCCTTTCAATGCATCCACTCCGTGATGAAATTCATTAATCTTTCAGCACTCCAACTCTTAATTTTGGCAAAGCTTATTTCCTTATAGTGAGAAAAATGTTCTTTTAACACTGAGTGAAGGTTACCATTCTGGCCACTTAAGGGCATGAAATGCTCTAATTTACTATGTTCCTTCTTTGCAATGTTTAAATTATCTTAACCTTACGACTGAACATAACCTTAATCTGCATATTTGGAAAGATGTGATGAAAGTGACCTCCGAATGTAGTTTTTCTCTTATATTTATAAACAAATTCTAAAAAAAATACTGGAATTTAAAAAAAAGCTTTGTGTGGTCTAGCTAAACCACAAGGTCACTACAATGCTAAATACACAAGCGCTACAACAAGGTTGGAAACACAGATAAGTTTTGAAATGACAGATTGGAAATAATAGAGATTTTGGTTCTAACCTATGTTGATGCAATCCTAACCTCCAGTTAGGCCAGCCTAAGACCCAGCATAAGTCCTGTGCTGACCTGGGGGTATCACAAAAGTGCTGTAAGACAATTCTGTTCCACTACGGGGGGTGGAGGGGTGGTTGTTAGGACAATGCACTGGGAAAAATGCCAATCTCTCCACACTGTCACGGAAAGATATGCCAGGTGAATTAAGCTGGCATAAATTGGTTAAAATTGCGCTTTTTGTGTCTAACCATTCCCTCTGAAAAGCAGTATTTTCCCCACTGTAACTGGCTTTAAAAATAACATTTCCTTCCATAACAGATTGTCATGAAGATAGGTTTGCTGTTCAAGAAAGTTGTTAAAAGGTCCATCAGAGACACAGAATTGATGGCATATTGGTTTGGATCGTTGTCATAATTTAATCCTTTTAACAAATATGCCAAATAAATTTGTTTATAAACTTCCAATTTATTATGATCCCTGACCTGAAATAACGTGTGCCTTAAAATATAGGACTAATTTTTTTTAAGAAAAGATAATGTACTTCTGCTACCTCTATAAAGGAATATAATGAAAGCCTAGTGTGAAACATAGTCCATTATTGATGATCCAGGAATATAGCATCTAATACAAAGATTTATATAGTCAAGCAAAACAAGATCAAATTAATGTAATGTTCAACTATTACACCAACATAAGTGAGGCTTTTTCATTTATAGTGAAACACTTGCTTTTCATATTTCAATTCAGGAATGAGTGGTGGGGAAGGGATTCCATATTAAGTATGAGGGAACAACAGCCAATATTCCAGAAAAGAAACAATATATGCTAATAATGGTATGATTTCATAAGAACCTTTTGTATACTATCAGATCTGGAGCAAAGATGAAGGCATCCACGTGTAAAGACTGCAATTGTGTGATCTAGACACCCCACTGAGGCAAACTATTATTAGAATGACATATTTTACCACAAATTAGATTTTGTTTTCAATGTCCTGCTGATTTCCTAAGTAAGTTGACTAGAATATGCAAGTACAGTTTTCAATTGGTGTTTGTAGCTCATTTGATGCTGGCATTATCATAACATTACACTTGAGAATCAAATGCAGGTGACTGAAGTGTCTGTGTCATTTGTGGAAAGCAGTTTTCACTGATAATAGCAAGACTGGATTATTAACTTTACCTAACATAATAATAGGCATGTTCTATGCACAGCTATGCAAGTGCTTTCATGAAAAGTACGTGCTGTACCTTGACATTCATTTGTTTTTCTTATATAGTATTTCCTTATATTTTGTTTTCCTTATTGTGACAAAGACTATGCATTTGAATTAAAGCTGATTATATGAAAAATATTGACTCAATCAAAGAAGGTTTTAAGAAATATGTCCTGATCCATATTTCCACCAAGTCCTCTCTCATTACTCCAACAAATCACTGGAAACAAAGCTGAAATGAAAAACCAATATCAAAGGACTATAGCAGTGATTTTCACCTCACAGCACACTAACAAGGCACAGAAATTGTCAAAGCACACCATCAGTTGTTTCTACCATTGGCAAGGCACACCAGGATGTTTTAATCCTCCAATTTTCATATTATGGTACCCTTCCCAAATTCGCTCAGCACATCTGAGGACTATCCTTGGCAAACCAGTGTGCCATGGCACACTGATTGAAAATCAGAGGGCTATAGAAAAAGAGAAATGGAGAATAAAAAAGATCTACACAGTTTAACGCAACGTACATGCCAGTTTGGTCCTCAAGGTCTGTATAGAAGTTGTAAAATATAGAGCTCGAAACAAACAGTACTTTATTTTTTAATTTAAGGGATTAAATTAAAATCCTGCCTTTCCTATGCCAACGCAAATGTCCCAGGTGGCTTACAAAGATTTTTTGTTCCTCCAACCTGCTGTCCTCACAAAAACATTGTGAGTTAGGTGAGGCTGAGAGTAGTGACTAGTCCAAGGTTACCCAGGAAGATTCAAGGCCACAGAGGGATTTGAACCAGGATCTTCCAGTTCTCAGTTCAACTTCCTAACCACTACACCAATATGGCTCTAATTTGCTAGCCCAGCACTATTATGGCTGTGAAAAACAACACAAAGAACTGCTGCCCCTGTACAAAAGTGCTGACATCCATCTGTAATTCATATGTTTTGGGATCCATTTGCAATGCATGGTTATTTAATCCATTTGCAATGCATGGTTTTTTTATCCATTTGCAATGCATGGTTATTTAAATAGCATTATTGTTTTGAAGGACATAATTGAAGTTCTAGATGCTTTTAGAAAATATGCAAAGGAAACTTGCATCTCATTAAGCTATCTGCAGAGCATAGTGCATTTTAAACAAATTTCTCTAACACACGCAAATATGTACCGTCAACAAATTAACATTCCATTGCGCTTGTACTGTGCAGGATCTGAAATGTTTTACCTTTCCTTAAATAATTGGGTCTATAAATCAGAACAAAAGACTTTCATATTTTTTAATTAAGATTTTTTAAAACTGAAAGATATACAAAGATCATGATAGCGTTCATCTTGAATAAGTAGTGCAAAGGTAAAATAAAAAAGTGTTAATGCAGAATGCCAGACTAACATATTAATGAAAGAAAACAGTGCTATATAAATCTCACACCAATTTGGCGTAAATCATAGAATATTAGTATTGGAAGGAACCAGTGGTGGACTTCAGGGGGTTCTCACAGTTCTATAGAATCTTTTGCTAATGAGCATCTGGTTCTGAGAACCAGTTACTAATGGGACATAGAACTTGTTGTTAATTTATTTGAATCCCACCAATGGAAGGAGCCTAATAGATCATCTAGTCAAACCTCCTGCCTGTAGCAGGAAATTCTCCTAGAACAGTGGTACTCAAGCATTTCAGCCTGGTACCCCCTTCTGAGAATGACAATCTGTCTGGGACCTCCCAGAAGTGATATCTTGGCTGGAAGTGGTTAGGATTTCTGCCTAAGTGCAAAACCCAGGGTTCAGGTAGCAGCCCCTTACATATTTGCCCTCTATTTGCCAATGGGCACTTCACAGGCACCAGCCAGCATCATAAAAACATGGTGCCAGAATAACTTTGATGCCAGAACAAGTATGCCGACCAAAGACCAAAAAAGAGAGAAGATGAGCACAATCCTAACCATATCTACTCAAAAGTAAGTCCCATTGTGTTCAATGGATCTTACTTCCAGGAAAGTGTCTTTAGGATTGCAGCCGATGAATGTAGTTGTTGCTTATAACACAAATATTTCACAGCTTAAATGAATGGTGCTAAAACACAACTCTTTTGAATGTATTCATGTACTACTATATGTGCTTATACAGAATTATTTACTGACTTGTCCTGTGAGGGAAAAATACATCTGCAGATCTACTCATTTGCTCAACAGCTCACTGAGCTTGCATTCATGACACTACACCTCACATGGAGCTGTTAAAACCATTTGCTTTGTATTGTACTATTTCACAGCATTTAGACAATACCACTTCTCTTGCTCGACTGCTTTTAATAGCTAGGAAAAAATACTCATATTTCAAATTCAAGTACTGAGAATGCAGGTGAAAACATGTACCATCACAACATGCTTCAACTACCATTACTTTTAAAACTACAATGAATGCTACAGATGCCACGGAAATTTTTTAGAGTACACTTCTAATGAGGAAAAACATTTTTTCAAAAGGGAAAAGTCTAAAATTAAACTTTCACACCAACATGCTTAGGAGTGGCAAGTTGGGTTATAAAACTTGCTTTGTACTGTTTTATGAAGTGTATGAAAAGAAGCCTCTGACGACGAAATATATCCTCCAGGTATACCAGAGGGGAGAGGACAGCTTTGCATTATGCTTCCACTGTAAAATTCTGAATACCGTACATTAGGGGATGGCTACACTGGCCCATATAAACAATGTTGACACAAGGATGCTGTGGTGGATGATTCAAAACAGAAAGTCAACAGAGGTCCTGTCAGGATAATGACCAAGGTATTTAGGTTTTCATCAATGCTCCTCCAGAGTCTCTTCCTAGCTCTAATGCTTTTAGCTATCAGCACAGCCCTAACCAGATCTACTCAAAAGTAAGCCCCACTGTGTTCAATGGGTCTTGCTCTTAGCAAAGTTTCTTTAGGATTGCAGCCTATGACAAATTCTGCAGCATTTTGCATCACACATGCAATAGTGTTATCACCCTTTTACATAGAGTACATGAATCAGATGAGCTGGTATGCAGCATGGGGCTGTATATTTCTGGTCTCTTGCTATGCACCCTTATAGGAAACAAAGGCAAACTTTGATTTTAGCAACTATAAAGAAAAAAAATTCACAAATTGCTTTGCCTTAAAACTGACTGCTCATATGTGCAATCTTGTACATATCTTGTACCAGATATGTACAAGTACAGATTGAAACATCAAACAGAAACTTCTATGCCACTATTCCATAGGTAGATGAAAGGACAATAACTCCCAGACAAGAGTAGGTGTGTGCAGTCCACAGGACTGCAGGCTGGCCCAAGACAGACAGAGCAGGGCTGGCCCAGCTGTGCCCGCTGAGGCAGTTCGGGAGAGGCATGTTGAGGGCATGTTCAGCATGGCCGAGAACAGTGCAGTTAGGTTGTATCCAGAGCCTATAACCCTCATCCAGCTCCTCAGAGTTAGACCACCTCAGGTGCAGGTATAAATCTGAGTAGACCCCTAGGGGTCCATGATAAGTCAGAGTAAAAATGGAAGTGTTAGCAAAAATTTCGAGTCCTTGGCCAGGCCAGCCCACTGACCTCTGGGTGCAGCCAGCCATGCCAACAATCCCCTTGCATCCACCCTCTACGACAGGTACTGCTGTACTGCAGTCTCATGCTGCAGCTGTTACTGGTTGTCAGGGACTCCTATGTTTCCTTATAAGGCAGGCACCACTCAGTTGGTGCCTCCTGAACATGCCTGCAGAAGCAGATTTATGCTGCTCCCTGCTCTGGAGCAGCTCGGGCAGCCCAGACTTCCTGACTCTCTGGATTCAGCCCAACCTTCTGCTCTGGATACAGCCTACTTTAGCAGCTTAGCTAGGCCATTCCCACTGCCCTGACTCTGGATTGTGCCCTAAATGTTGCCCAGTAGAGGGAGAGACTGGGGCAGGAGCACTTGAATAAATGGTCTGACAGAACCACTTTCACAAACACCTATTATACTTCAGGTTCACAGATTGTGCGTTTCAGCCGCAGATCACTGCTTGTTCACATTTAAAATTTTCTCTTCGTTCTCCACACGTAGCTGCATAACAGCTGAAGAGACTTCTACATGTAGTCTACATGTGGTCTTGCAGACCACAGGTTGGCCCACAGGATGATCTGCAGTCCATGTCTAGATGTTCCTCTGTAGGACTGCCAAACTCTTATCTGAGATATGCTCCTGTACTGAGCGCTATGCTGAAAATTGACCTGCTTCATACATAATCACCAAAGACACAAGAGTCTAGGTTGAGGAGGTTAGCACCAAAAAGAATGATGATGAAGAAAAGTGATGAAGAAAGGTGATGAAGAAAAACTTGTCCAAACACCATAATCACAGGTTGTACCCCTGAAATAGGAAGAGGATTTAAACTTCAACTAATGTCATTCTGATGCAATAGCATCAGCGGCAGCTGAGGCAGCAATCCTAACCTTATCTACTCAGAAGTAAGCTCCACTGTGTTCAATGGGTCTTACTCCCAGGAAAGTGTCTTTAGGATTGCAGCCTTTGTGAAGAGACATCCAGACAATTAGCCTGACATTACTTTTATCTTGATTGAATTTTTGGAATATTTAGGAACAGAAGAAATTTATATTTCATAAACAATTGCCAAGATGCAACATAATTTTTCGTAGTAGCACATAGCAATAACGCGTATATTAACACCACACTTTCTTTATTTAGAAAACTGGAGTGAAAGGCATAGAAAAAACATTGAATGAGAATTTAGTTTAGAAAAACAACCTCTGATTAATTGAAATTGGAACCAAAGTCGAACTGTTTTATGAGTCCTTACAGCTTGAAGTCTGTCCAGTCTAAGGGTGCAATCCTAACCCTATCTACTCAGAAGTCGCATTATATTCAATGGGAAACTCCAAACTCCCAGGAAAGTGTGTTTAGAATTGCAGCCTAAGACAAAATCATGTGCAGAGACCTACAATACAAATCATAATAGAGGAAAAAAGAAAACTGTATGAAATGAGAAGCAAAGAATGGCAAAAAGTGCTCCACAAACATTTTGTCTATATGAATCTGGTCATCTAGATCAAATGTGTTTTCTTTGAGTGAACTATTTAGCTAAAAATTTGTTTATTCCGTTCTTGCCCATGTGTAAAGCCAGGACTGCCATTATTTTCTTGAATATTTGATGTGTGTGTGCGCACATGTGCACTTGCGCGCACACAATCAAATACATATACACAAATGCATGAAGGGGTGATGGAAATCTGTTGATAATTTTGTGGTGCCTTGCTCACATGGTTGTACTGTTATTAGAAATCTGCCTCACTGCACAAACGTAGAAATGCAACAAAATAATTTAGAAAACTACCTTGAAAACAAACCTTTATCTGAAAATGATCCTTTTCTAAGGTGGACACAGGCATGGCTCTATGAAGAATTAGACTTCTTAAATATCTTGCTATCCTGTCATATTGTTTTTAACCTTTTGACTGGCACTTACTGTTTGTTATCTTTTAGTGTACAATCAGTTTCCCCCCCACTGGACATTTTTTTCTCAGTGCCACTGACAATAACAGCATGTGACACTTGCAACACCAATCAAATATTAATAGCGTGCAGTGCTGAAATTGTAAATATTGTATTATGCTTATCACTTTGTATGAAGTATACTGAGAAGACCTCTCCACAATAACCTCCATATCAAAGTATTAGTAGCAATGATCTGCCAATAGCATAAAATGTACCTGGAATCATATTTCACATTATAGTGGCATCACACATTCACGCACATTTTCAAAAGCTGCAATATTCAGAATTCTGATCAATGCTATATTTTACAATTAAGTCTAGTTAATTAAGGTGATTTGCTTATTTAAATAGTATAGGAATAGAAGACCAGTATAAAAAGTTTCAGATGTAAAGTTACTGTTCATACAGAAAGTGTTAAAGAATGTTTGCAAAGATTAGCTGTAGGTCTATTTAAAAACCTCAAAAATAATTTATGTCTGCAGTCCAAACCACACTTTGGATGGGAGTAAATATTATTGAACACAATAGGATTTACTTCTGACATGCTTATGATTACACGGTATATGAACTTTACAATACCTTACCAAAATTGCTAAAAGCTATCTCTGAAAATTTTTACTCCATCCTGAAAATGTTTTATGCGTAAATGTTTGGTGTCGGTGTTGAAGTGTTTTGAGAAGTAGTGTACCTGTACTATGGATGTTAGAAACATAATCTGGGAGCCAGGAAGTTCCCAAATCAAATCTCACCTTAGGGTGCAATCCAGAGTAACTACGGGGAGTCCTTGCTCCGGTGTAAGAACAATTTGCTCTGGATTGCAATATGAATTTCCCATAGGTTTTCACTAGCCAGTGCAGTAACTATGGGTACATGTAATGTCTCTTACATGCTCCCATAGTTACTTTGGACTGTAGGGCTTGATATAAACTCATTAATGCTTCAGTCTTAAACATATTTTGCAGTACTTGCAACTAATAGTGTGATCCAGTTTGCTCATGGGTAAGTCCAATTGTGTACAATGGAGACTACTCAAAGGTAAATGTTTAGGGCAGCAGTCTAAGGTCCAAATCCTATTGTAATCCTATGCAGACAAAACTAGTGTTCCAAGGGTAATGCCCTTTACAGTGGCACAACTGCTAGGCCTCTTTCACCTGCTGCCAGGCCACAGTGAGATGCATGGGGAATGGGGCAGAAGCTCTAGAAGGCTCCATAAGTACCAGTAAGCTGATGGCAGGGACTGAAGAGGGAGGTTGGGGCATACTCTCAACCTGTTGTCAACTATACTACCAATTCTCCCACAGTTGGAAAGAAGAGAAGACTCTTTAACATATCCCAGAAATCAGCAGGAGACCTGGAGTTATCTTCGAGGATACTCCCCATGAAACAATAAGAAATTCCAACTTCCATGTCTGGACTTTTGTAGTTTTATGAAGGAAGATTTAGAAGCCAACAAGTTGTGAAGAACTTTGCTTATTTCTGTTACTTCCTATTTTCTCTTTCAGATCTTACAAAATCTGATCATCTCACAAATACAAAGGGAATGTATAAATGGCAAGACATTCTGCATGAACATTCTTCGGCATGATCAACTGCATTATATCTCAGAGTTTTGCTAAACAGGCTTCCTTGAATGGGCTTTCAGAAAAGGCAAGGAAGATTAGCACTGTATCCATCCATTTGTTTTATTTCCACTTTAGAGCTGAGTTACCGTACAATCCAGAGTAACTATGGGACCATGTAAGAGACATTACGTGTACCCATAGTTACTGCACCACCTAGTGAAAACCTATGGGAAATTCATATTGCAATCCAAAGCAAATTGTTCTTAAACCGGAGCAAGGACTCCCCATAGTTACTCTGGATTGCACCCTTAAACTACCAGGTATATGCTGGAATGAGTGAAGAGGAGGAATGGTGGTGATTTTGTCCACATTCAAGGGGTTCAGGTAGCAGTTAAGCTGGAGGAATGAAGGTTTAGGCAGCAGCGTAGAAGGAAGAAGAGGTAATAGGATACTAAGGTGAATCACTGGGTTGTATCATTGGGTTGTATCTTACAGAAGTTTATAAAAGAAGTTCTACTTATGCATGTTGAAAGCACACCTTCTTCTCCTCTGCATTCCCTATGCTCTTGAATATTTGTTCCTGAAGATCAATCCTCAGGTACAGGCAGCTTCAGAAATGTTAACTGCTCAATGCAGAAGGGACAGTTTTTGCCAAAAAGCCATAAACTGAACTTCTACACTCAGTATTTTAAAAAATATATTTTTAATGTTTTGGATTTCTAAATTGAGTTTAAATGTTAAGTTGTTTTGCGAAAAATCAACTGCTTATAAGTAAAACTTTCTCCAGGATATGTTAAATGAAACACTACACAAATGAAAGGTGACTGTTTTGATGCATTGTTAAAACGACAAAGGCTGCAATCCTAAGCACACTTTCCTGAGAGCAAGTACTACTGAACACAATGGGGCTCACTTCTGAGTAGACATGCTTAGAATTGCACTGAAAAACTGTTACAGTATCCACCCTTTCGGATACAGCCTAGGCCTCAGTGCCCTTTAGTATTTAACACCATGTAAGGGTTCAGAAAGTAGGAAATGTCAATAGCAAAAAGACTACATAGAATTAAGCCAGTGACCTAAACTTACAATTCACAGAAATTACCCTTCTCCAGTCTACACACTGGAGAATGTACTACATTATGCCTGCAGACTGGTGGGGATTTATCAAAACTCCTGTAAAATATATTTTTTTAATCTGGGGGCAATTTTGTAATAAAGGACTCTTTTTGAGCTTTATCGAAGAACTGAAAACAACACTGCAACAACCATCATAATAAGATGCCCCCATGATCTATATCACAGATATTTCTCATCTGCACATTGTTGAAAATAAGATCCTTGTGAGCATTGTTGTGGCTTCATAAAACATTTTCAAAATAGAGATTTCAATGTCATTATACTTAATATACTGCTATACAATTTACAATTTCACCAAGACATGTCTCACTCTTCAGATTTACTCAAGAGCTCACGGAAGTAATAGTAAAACATGATCTCTTGCATCAACGGACTGGTTAATCAAGTAGGATTTATGATACGGGCAATATATTAAAATTAAAAATGACAAAATGCATTTTATACTGCTATTGAGATTTAAATCTTTGCTGTACAAAGATTAAGGTGGGTATACTGTATATACTTGTATTTTTTGTTTTGATCCTTAGCCAAGGAAAAAAACCCATACAATCAATTTGGTAATAATGCTGTAAAATAATATGTTAATTTGTTCATGAAATGTAAATTCACCTGGAAGTATAACACTCAACTATTAAGCCAAAGCTGCGGAGAAGGAAAACAAATAGTTCAGCATCCATTCTAACCAAAGCATTAGTTCCTTGATATCCTTCTTGGCAGCATAAGACGGTATTTTAACCCTTCTGAATATTTTTCAGAGTCAGTTCTTTGTACAATGCCTTTTCTGCCTGAAACATTCCTGATTATACACCAATTTAGAAAAAAGTTTAATACAAACCCATGCTTTGGGATCTACCATAATGCAAATATACTCTAAGTAATTCCCATTATCAACAGCTAAAAGAACTGTAATACAGCAGTTGCTGGAATCAATTGGTCTAGAACCATGATTGACCAATTCACATTTGATATTTTCCTGCGTCACTGGTCACCTTTCAGCACTGTGATACTGGGCATGGAAATTTTACAAATGGTTTTACAAATGTTATTGTTGACATTATTACTATTATAAAGAATAAGTGTATACTGCTTTCAACAAGAGTACTTTACAAAACTATTTACAATATAAAATAAATTATTTTTCCAAGCTTTAGTTTGGGACCTGATAGTTGGAAGGTTGTGAAAATGAAACTGTCAAAATAATAGCTGAGACAAGGAGAATGTATTGAAAACTATGGAGTGAAACGGAGCCACATGTGTGCATTTGCTCACAAGTAGATGACCATGCCTCATCTACTACTAGAGAGTAGGGGCACAATCCAGAGTAACTACGGGGAGTCCTTGCTCTGGTGTAAGAACAATTTGCTGTGGATTGCAGTATGAATTTCCCATAGGTTTTCATTAGATGGTGCAGTAACTACGGGTACGCATAATGTCTCTTACGTGCTCCCGTAGTTACTCTGGATTGTAGGGTAAGTGACCATCCTTTGGCTCTTGTGGAAGGTCAGATGAAGGGAAAAGCAATGCCAACAGAATGAACCTGATCCAATTAAGGTGGAGCTCAGCAAATGCTCCAGAAGGCACATCCCCCCACCACATCAAAATGTTCAGTACACATGCTTGAGCAACTGGTAAAGTGAATCTCTTTTTTGTCTCATAAAGCTAGATGGGTACTAACAGTGTGTCATTTTAAAAAGTGGGCATTTGGGAAGCATTGAAATAAATCAATTCTGTCCCAAAAGGGCTCACAATCTTTAAAAAAATGCAGAAGAGATACTACCCCAGCCACTGGAAAAGGTTGCAATGTGGAGATGATGTGGGATAGCAGCTCTCCTCTGCTAAATATAAGAGGATACTACTTTAAAACAGGCTCAAGTGACTAGCAATTCAATACCTGGGAGTAAGTTCCATTAAACAAAATGGGAATTACCTATATGTATAAAACTGAAAAGTCACTCTCTGACTGACTGACTCATCAAAGCCCTGCCAAAACCGCCGGGCCTAGCAGCGTGAAATTTGGGGAGGGTGTTCCTTCCACGATGGAGGCACCCACTAAGAACCTGTTTTCAGAAATTCCAACTGGAAGGGGGTGAAAAGAGGTGCAACGCATTTTCCTCCCTATACTTTACATTGAAGAATCGCAGACTGAGGGATGTTCTGCCCCAACCCCTGGACCTAGAAGTGTGAAATTTGGGGCCGGTGTTCATTCTGTTACATCAACACACACCAAGAACCAATGTTGAGAAATTTAACCCTTACAGGACTGAAAAGGGGTGCAACATGTTTTTGTCCCATACTTAACATTGAAGTCTGATCAACATCCAGTTGATGCACTGGGAGGAAGGGTGCACAGAGGGTGATGGTGTGTGTGGGGGGATGGTGCACATGGTGGGATGATGTGCATGGGGGATGGTGCGCATGGCAGGATGTTGTATGGGGTGTTGCGCATGGGGATGATGGTCATGGGGTGTTCCGCATGGGGATAATGGGCATGGGGTGTTGTGCATGGGGATGATGGGCATGGGGTATTGTGCATGGGAGGATGATGGGCATGGGGGGATGATGCACAAGAGGGTTGATGTGCAGTGGGGGGATGGTGTATGGGGGGAATTTTACTCCTGCAATGTGAGTATGTTTTTGCTAGTTTCTGAATAAAAATGCATACAGATTGCTTTGTAAAACTTTTTCATAATGTAGTCTGCAATCCTAAATAAATTTTCTGAGGAATAAGCAAAATTAAACACTATGAGCTTTACTTCTGAGTAGACACGCATAAAATTGAGCTGTCACTAATTAAATTAAGCCACTGAGGCTGCAATCTAACTGCAATCAGTTTGGCTGGCATAAGCCCCGACACAAGCCCCATGATGTCCTGGGAGTATCACAAAAGTACAGTAAGACACTTCTGTGCCTCTCCTACAAAAGGATTAGGCAAATGCACAACCCTACTTAGGGTTGCCATAATTCTCTTCCAGAAACCTGGACAGGACCCCCTGTCAAGCTTGCCAGTATGTGAACGCATTCCCCCAAAACTTACATCAACATGGTAATGGGAAGCCAGTTTATGATTAGGATTGCACCCTCAATCTATGGAAACATGGAATGCTGCGGCTCAAAACCTGATTGTTATTATTACTTTTCATATTGTCCTAACTGAAACAACTGATTGAACAGGCTGATTGAAATAACGGGGGTGGGGGGGGTGGGGGCAGTAGGCTGGTTCAGTGACAAACTGAAAAGGGTACCTTGTGCCCTCTATTTGCCTGTAACCCTCTTCTGGCCCACCACATTGCAGGGCACCTTATGCTCTGCAGGTGATCCCTGTTCTGGTAGCTCTCTTCCACAGGTGTTCAAACAGGATCACTCAAATCATCTGCTTTTGCCTTCTTCCCTTCTTGGCAAGAAGGCCAAGGAGGTAAGGAGGCGGAGGCAGAGACCTCCACTTCTACAATGTTTTCGCAACTTCATGCTTGACAGAGAGACAAAAGAATTTCTCTATTACAGTTTTTTTCTCCTACCCACTGCAATGTCAATCCCACACCACTTCAAAGGAAAAAAGATGGGAATTCTACTGGTGGGCGGGAGGAAGGGTCTTGCAGCAAGAGTAAAAGGATTATTGATGATTGAATTTGACTGAATTATTGAAGGTTGAGAGTTTCTTTTAAAAGATTGATTTGCCGAAGCTTCGTTTTCATAGTCTTTTAACTGTGCTTGTTAAGTACATTAGGGTTGCTTTCTTTAATAGACTGCCTCAGCTCTTTCGAAAGACAAAGCGAACGTATGTCCAATGTTTAAAAGAACATTATAAATGGGGAATGTCATTCTTTTCTGCATATACAACCTGTTTAAACTTGATAATAGTTTAAATAACGTGTTTCTGTCCTCTGTTTCCTTTTCCCTCTTTGAAGTCCTCTCCACATTCTGGGGATTAGATTTTTGGGCTACACTGATGCTACTCCTTGGTTGCAAATTTCTTTGCTATGTCCCTTTCCTACTCTCTTTATTGTTCTCCTGCCTCCTTGTTGTGACCTCCCAGCTTTTTTCCCATCTCATCTTGACTCTCTTTGTTTCCTTGCTTCCTCTCTCTGAATCATTGCACCACCAAAGGCTTTGCTGTCATGGTGTTGGAAGAACAACAAGACAGACTGATCTCTAATGGTACATCCCTCTGCCAGCTAGCCAAAACAGCTGCACAGCTAAGAGGTTGCAGAGAAGAGGCTCCACTTTAGCAAACTGTGTTTCCTGTTGTACTACTCCATGACAGAGAAAGCAGTATTTGAATGCATTTCCTTCACTTGAGCATTCAAATAAATAAATACATAGACTTGGCATCTTCATCCACCTTCATGTTCTTGAAGAGAACTGGCTAAGTCAGTGCTAGAAGGGATTAATTGTTCAGTGCAACAACAATACTTACTTGTTGGCTCTCTGGGGAAAGTGCCCAGTGAATCTAAACGAATATTTCTCTCACAATCTACAATTCTAAGATCTCTCTCCAACCTTCCCTTGTTTAATATACATGAGAATATTTTCGAGGGTAGTTTGCTATGCTCCTATGAACCAAAGAATCTGCTACCAACTCGCCACCTAACAGATTATAGCCAATATTTCTTGTCACTAATTCTCAAATCATCACTTTGTTTAAAGTAGCCTGCAGTTATGAAACAAGTGAATAAAATGCAAGTCAATTTTCTTACTAAGTAACACTGAATTATACTTGGATGGCCTATTACAAGAGAATGTTGAAGAAGAAATGGGAAAACTGAAGAAATGGGAAACTACTTCTGAAGAAATGGGAAAACTACATATATGAGTGAATTTAATCCATTTAAGTGTTTTATGGACCCCAAACATCAAAATATATCCCTAGGTGCCAGATTTTAGATTCAGATTACTGAGTTAGTCATGTATCAGTAATATCACCAATATGTAAAGAGCTCCCTTGTGAATACACAGGCACCTCCTTCAGGAAGCATATAATCTAGTTATTTGTTTTGCAGTACAGTACAGCTGTACCTGCTAAGGCCAGAACAAAATTTCATTTAGGCTCCCAGTTTGTAGAAAAATCAATATTCTTAATTTCCGGACATAAGTGTAGGAACGTCAAAATGACTGTTCATAATAGGCGAGCATGTTGTTACTCACAATGACCCATTAGTTGCCGCTGGGAAGCCATGCTGGAATCAAGGTATGCCCTTTTCCCAAGATGGCTCCTCTGCAATTTGTATTCAGAAGCCTCTCAACCTATAGGTATGTGACACTCATTGGGAAGTGCCCATACTATTCTGGATAGTTCAGGTTTTACATTTCTTTGTCTGAAAGTAATGCCGTGCATGAACATTACACTTAGGCTTCATGAATTTTTGGTCTACCCTTGGATATACCATGTCTCCTATGCAAGCATTAGTGACAAATTCAACACTGAAAACTTTACTAGCAACAGTGACACTGGGAACATAGAAAGCTATCTTATACTGAATCAGATCTAGAGCTCCTCTAGAGAAGTACTGTCTCCATCACTGGTTGCCAGTGGTGTTCTGGAGTTTTTCCCACTCATATGTGGAGACTGAACCTAGAATCTTCCACACTGAAAGTATCTCATCTATGCTTCATTGCCACTGCTAATGGATTGACCTTTAAAAAGATAGAACCATTCCAGAATACATTTCAGGTTGAAAATTACAAACTAAGATGGCATTATTTATCCTTTCCAGTACTATGAAAAAGGAAAAGAATAAGCTAAAAGACAATGCTTTCCCAGAAAAAGGCCTATACTACATATAGGAAAGGAAGTGGTTATGAATGGACAATTTTGCCACCAGGGGCCAGCATTAGCAGCCCTTAAATAAAGGTGTTGAAAACTATGATAGATCTTTAGCAACACTTCATTGACTTCTTGAAGTTAATATAAAGGATTTAATTTGCAATCTAGATTAAAAAATAAATATAAAAAGTATACCCAGGGCTCCAATCCTACACATCTCAACAGTTCTACTGCAGCTTCAATGCATACCTAAAAGAACAAACACTCCTTTATTTTGGGATGCCTCCATGACTGCCACCCATCATCACAGGATGCTATCCATGCCCTGCAGCCACTGCTAAATCATCACTGTGTATTGGGCCCTGTGATTCAAGGGATTTTTGTCTGAACAGCTATTTGAAGTGTAAGAATAAATATATTTTAATGCATATTCAGTTAGACATTTTTAATATTTTGTGTCATAATCGACCCTTATATATTTTAAGCTTCATATGCGAAAAATAAATTCTATTTAAATATGCATACTGCTTTCTAGAAGAGTTTGTGAGTTATATATGTTACAGACATTTTTTAATTGTATAATTACTATTGCCTGAGGCTTTGCAGAATCAGAAGAAGATAGATTTGGCTATAGTATATAACTAAATAAAACAAAAATTGAACCACAAAGGATTTTTAGTCTAATGCTGTGGCTTGGATTGAAATGTAACAAGCTATCCACACTTAAGGACGATAAAGAATATGTGCTTTGTCTTAATTTTAAAAGATAAGATAACTTCTTATTTAAATCCTAGACTTCAGTGGAGGCCACAGAAATTTAACTTAGGCTGCAATCCTAAACATACTTTACTAGGACTAGGCCCTATTTAATACAATAGAACTTACTTCTGAGTAGACACGGTTAGGATTGCACTGTAAATTTGCCAATTTTGCATTTATGGATATGTAATATTGATGGTTTGTAGCTTTACCATACTCATTGGCGTACTGCCTTTTCAAATTAAATGGTTCCACAGCAACTGTGGAACACACACAGACGAATGTTAATTCTTATAAATAATGAAGTATAATTCAGATCATGGAAACAGACACCTAAATAAAATGTCAGATCCAAAATTCCATACTATTATTTGAAATCAATAATTCTGTTACTCATTATATACATGAGGAAATGTAAATAAAATTTAAGAAATGACAGTACTGTAAGTAGAAGGCTTTATTTCAGAAACAAACACAAGAAAAATAGAAACTCTTTTGCATGACATTTTCTCCCCTTTTAGTATGTGCTTATACCTTTGAATGTAGAAATGATGATTGAATTATAGCCTTACCCCTCCTAAGAAAGAATGGTAACTGCATTTCTAAATTATAGTTTAGTATTTTAAAATGGCATTTCATTTGCCATTTTGCAGGAAAATGCTTACAAAATACAGGTATTTTCTATTCCATCTAAAGAAGTTTTAATTAAATTGCTCTCATGGACTCCATTGTTTCCAGGACTGCTAAAAGAGACAGATGTATATTATGTAGTTGGGCAGTACTCACCAATAAAAAGCAAAACAGACATATAGAGTTATGTTGACAATAATCATAAAAATACAAGCTTACCTATAAAGTAAGATAGTAATATTGCCAGTAGCACGGAGACCCCTACAGCACAGAGTGCTGTACATTTCCAGCTACAGTACTTTGAAGACTTCTTAAATTTAAAAGCACTTCTTGATAAGGTATTCCTA
Organism: Cryptoblepharus egeriae; assembly: GCA_030015325.1. Taxonomy (NCBI): domain Eukaryota; kingdom Metazoa; phylum Chordata; class Lepidosauria; order Squamata; family Scincidae; genus Cryptoblepharus; species Cryptoblepharus egeriae. The sequence goes on along the minus strand of JAREYC010000007.1, from coordinate 51,240,177 downwards.
GGTAGTGGTCGTGTAGGAGGGGAATAAACTGAACCGGATGCCATGGTGTAACCCGGTGTCGCAGTACTGAACAGCGGAGTTGTCCCTGTTCCTGTTTTGAATAGGAAATGCCTGCAGAAAACAAAGGAATATATTAAAAATAATCTTAAATTAAAGTGCAGTTGAACTAAATCTTAGTTGAACAATAAGGAAAAAATGCAGTTATTTGTTCATATAAACATTCATAAATATGTGGCTCTGATGCAGATTCCTGTAAGGTCACCTACTGAATTTAGTAGCTGCTCAAAATCAGCGTACAACTCCTAAATTGCATCACTGTTGGTGCTTTCAACGCTGGGAACATGAGCATTTTTGAAGCACAGAGTGCACGGGTTGCTAGATGCAGGTGTGAAATTCTACTAGGGAAATCTGCTTTTATGTGCAAAGACCACCCTTCTTGGATCAAGGCATAAGTGTATCACAAACAATAGTAAGCAAGCCTCTCCTTCAAATACAAGTTGGCAAAAGTTTCAATGACCTAGTTTAGCTGGCAGCCAGAATTTAGTCCTACTGTATACACAGCTTACAATACAAGTTATAAATCCTGCTGGACGCCTACATGGAAGGTGAGAGGACAAAACAATTCAGTTGAAGTTTGCTCTTATGGGAACAATATAGGAGACAATATAGAACAGTATGGGAACAATATAGAACAGTATCTTCCTCATCCTATAGTTCCTTCCTTTTTTCTTCCACCCAACTACTATCTTGTCTAGTAAAGATACCAAAAGGCACTATTCAGTAGTTACTTTTGAGAGAGCACTGTCACCCTTGACCACAAACTACTACAAACCTGTTGTAGGTAAGAATGCAGATTTGCAAGAATTACAGTTAGCAGCATAAGTGTGCCTAGAAACAGTGATTTGTCAAGAAAAGGGTTGCTTTCTGGGATGACATATTAAATGTTTAGGAAGATGAAAGTACTGTCTGGAAAAGCAGTAACTCATTTTGTCAATATTCACTTTAAAAAATGCATTCCTTAGGCGACAAACCAAATAATACCTTTGTTTTGATTAGAAAAACCACATGTCTAGCAACATAAACCTAGGCATGTCTACTGAGCTCATCTGACTTGAATGGGAGTTACATGACATGCAAGATTCAGAGCACAATCCAAACCTGTATTGGAATGAATAAGCTGACTCTGCCTGAGCTGTATCACTGCAAGTGTTGGGACTGCTGCTGTGCTACTGCAGAGAAGGAAAGCCTTGTTTCCTTTCCCAGGGTAGGGTGCAGCAACTCTACTCAGACATAGGCCACTTCCAGAGGTGGCCAAAGTCCAGACAGGAGCAGCCTACAATGAGTGTTAAATGTAATATGCTCACAACTGACAGGTTTTATGATCCTGTGTTTATAATTCCAAAGACAACAAGTACAAATTCTTGTAAGCTATATACAAGTATTTGTACTTGTGTTCACCAAATAGCATAAAGCCCCTGACTGGGAACTATTCACAGGATGATGACTATGACATTCCATTGTCATGGCCTATCTTTTCCACACCTTTTTTTCAAGGTATTGGTCCATCCAGATCAGCAGAATCTATACTGAGTGGAAGTGGGTTCTACTCCAGGGCTACTTGGAGATGCCAAGGTTATAACTAAGACTTTGTGCATGGAAAGCAAGTGCTCTACCATAAAACTGGGGCTGCACTACCATGACATAAAAACTCTTCTCAAAAAAATATAGCAAATGCATGCACCATCAGCACCATCATCTAAGACGCATTCAATAAGCAAGACCAGTTATCCTGAATTTGTTTAATATATACTGTAAAATCTTGGATTGAGAGCGTTTTGCAAGACAAGCAAACATTTTGAATAAAATTTTTCTTGCAATACAAGCAATGTCTTGCAATACAGGCAAAAAAGTCCCAGCTAGAATATAGCTAGTTTTGGCACTTACTTCTGAGTAGACACAAATAGGATTGCACTGGAAGTGCAGATCAATTTGTTTTATTTTTCTTTATATTTTGTATTTTCTTTATTATTTTGTATTATATTGTAATGTAATATTACATTATGTAATGTAATATTACATTTATATTATGTATAATATATTATATTATTTTTATATGACTATTTTTGGGTTGTGGAACAAATTGTCTGTTTCCATTATTTCTTCTGGGAAAATTTGCTTTGATATACAAGTGTTTTGGATTACAAGCATGCTTCCGGAACGAATTATGCTTGTAAACCAACGTACCACTGTAACATCAAATTTCTGACAACCAATTTTATGATTAATGTTGTGCTAATTATAAAGCACCTCTTTTGAACAAATGTTATAGAGAACAGTCTCAAAATATTATTCACACTATGAAAGGAGCATAGGAAAACTATTTTTTTTCCTTGCTTGTGCTCTTTTTTTGCAATTTTCTTGCAGACACTCAACTGCACTCAGTCTGGAAGATGGTGCTTTTAATTTGTCTTAAAAAATACTTTTAATAGACCTTCAACTCCATGTAAAAAACAGCACCATTTTGCTGAACTCTGCCTTCCCACATTAAGCATTGTTCTACTGCTGGCAGTGCTCCTTTACTTAGGCAACAAAGACAAGGGAAAAAAACCACAAAGAAAATGGGTTTTAAACAAGCTCCTGCATAAAATGACAAGCATTTTATGAGTGAAACCTAGTAGATAATTATTTTATTTCCAATATTTGATGAGTTAATTCTGTCAATGGAAAGCCACTTTGGATGCAATCCTAATCAATTTTTCAGCTCCAGGGTAAGCGGAATGCAACCTTGAGGAAGCTGCTGTGACTGTCTCCAACTACAGGATGCAGCACATGCTTTACTACCACAAGCAATGCCAATGCTTGAAGGTTTGTTAGGAATGCACCTTCATATTACAAAATTTCTAGAGAGAAGGTACAACGTACATGTGGATCATGATTTATGAAGCCCTATATGTGTCTTTTATTATCCCCCAAATCCAGAGTAACTACAGGAGCATGTAAGAGACTTTACGTGCACCCGTACACCACCTAGTGAAAACCTATGGCAAATTCATATTGCAATCCTGAGTAAGTTGTTCTTACACCAGAGCAAGGACTCCCGCTAGTTACTCTGGATTTTGCCATATGTTTACACTGATGCTCATAAATTTGGTAGCAATGTCCAGCCATGGTTTTCTGACATGTCATGTAAACATGCGAACTAATTTCAAAATTATTGTGTAAACGAGAACAACTTTTCAATCAGCAGTTTTTCCAATTTAAAAAGGAGTTACTACATGCAGAGAATCATATTTGAATTGCGGCAATAAGAGAGTTTTTAACTGGGAAGAATTAAGATATCACAGAACTCTTATATTTCTTGGACACCTGGCTGTATTTCTAGGTTGCAGTGGATTTTTGGAGGAGTCTGACTAGTTTCTTTTTGATGGTCTGTCTGCCCCTCCATTCTGGACTTATTACCGGACTTATTACTCATTCTGGGAACTCATGAACCAAAATTGTCATCTTAATGTCTATTGCATTCACTACAGATTGCTATATAATGGAAGGCTTTAGATGCTATTTAACAACACCAGCATAATCAGAAGTAAGAAGATGCAATCAGAAGGAAGTTGCAAATAGCCCACCAAAGATGTGAATAAGAACAAGAGTAAAGGAAGGCTGCTTCTATTAGAGGGATGTACGAATGCTATGTTCGGTATTTTCTATTTGAGGGAAACTTGTAGCTTATGCAGGTAATAAATCCTGCTTCTACCTCTCCTTGTCTACTCATTTGGTTTCCATGCCTTTTGAACCGTTGACATTCAGGCAAACAATTCTGGCAAACATTAACACAGTTACCTTTCTGGAGAGACAATCCAATGTGCACTTGGGTTACCCTATCTATCGCTGGGCTGACCCAACTGCAAGATGGGCTATCCTAGTTATTCTGGAAAAGGATTGGGGCAGCCTAAGGCAACTTAGGCTGCCCCAAGAGAGGTAGAACTGGGCTTCACTAGCTGGGGCAACCTAGGCAGTTCAGGAGAGGCATTTTGAGGGCATCTTTAGAATTGCCTAGGGCAGTGCTGTTACTCCATTTCTAGAGCCTGTTTCCAGGGCAGAAATGCCCTCTTCAGCTCCTCAGAGTTATACCACCTCAGGAGCAGGTATAGAAATAAGTAGACCTATAGAGGCAGAGCAAGAATGAGCAAGAGGCAGAGTAGACCCATGATAAGGCATAGCAAGAATGGCAGTCTTGACGAAAAATCTGAGTTCTTGGCCAGCCTAGCTGCAAGCCCTGCCTTTCAACCTCAAACAGATATGACACAGCTACTGCAGCCCACTAACCTGGGGATACAGCAGGCCACTCCAAGAAGCCCCTTGTATTCACTGGAGATTGTACTGGCATCTCATTAGGGATTCCTTATAAGGCAGGCACCACAGCTGTTCCTTGTTCAGTGTGATCTGAGGGTGACTCCTCAGGAGCAAAACCTCCTCAGATGTCACTGACTTGGTGCCTACTTAGCATGCTCTGGAGCATCTAGGGCAACCCAGTCTTCCTGACTCTCTGGATGAAGCTTAACTTTCTGCTCTGGATTCCTCACTGCCCTCACTCTGGAGTATTCCATGAAATAACCTATTACAATTTCTCACAAATGGTGATGGTATTAATCTGTATTTTCTATACTTGCTTTTATACTGTAAATGTCATGAATGCAAGGAAAAGGATGAAACATACATTTTAAAAAAATAATTAATGTCCATCTAGCTATATGATTCAGTTAAAAGCAGAGTTTTGGGTACTACATCTGCTGTTTAGGATCAAAAACTGAAGAAATCTACTACAAACTTCTTAGTAGAGAAATGGAATAAAAAGGGAGGAGCACATACGGAATGACAGAGTACAGAAGCTGGGTAATAAAATCAAATTAACAAGAAACAACATCTTCTAAAGAAATAGGAATATATTTTAAATCCAGCAAAAGACAGTATGGCTCAGACCACCAACAAGAAATACAAAATTGAGAGTTACAAAATAAATATCACCCATGTTAAAGAGGGCAACTTATTCATCAATGTGAATGATGCTCCTTTCTGCTACAGTAGCCAATAATAGAAATGTCTAGTATATGTTGAGAAAAAGTCAACTGAAATCTCCTCCTAGAAAATTCATTAAAAGTAGGCGAGATTCATAACACTGACACCATACTTTGAACTTTAGTGTGTAATAATGGACAGTTCTTCCACATAACTACGTACAGTTGTGAACAGATACAGTAGTTACAAAAGCGGTTTTAAATTACTTATTTTATTTAGAAAAGCCAATTCTTAACAATGAGTGAAATAACACATTACAGAAAGTGAATTTTTAGTGCTTTTATACTTGCTTTTTAAAAACATTTTTCAAAAGATATTTCAATTTTTCAGTTTTTTTTCCTTTGCATTATGTATTGAATTACCTTTCCAATGATATGTAAAATGATGGTATTTTTATTCATACACGCCCTGTTTTACACAATTTTAGCCACTAGTGTAAAGCTCAGATTGCTGCCTCCTAAAGCTTGCTATCCAGTGCAATTGCTAACCCCTGCACCTGCCTAGCTATGCCACTGCCCCCAACAATCTTGCTTCATCTTAGGCCCAGTGACTGTCACAAAAAAATTCTAACTAGGGCCGAGAGAAGATTTATTTTCCCTTGACAAATAGCATCCATTGTGGAAAAGAGAGTGCCAGATTGAGATGCTGGTATAGGAGTCTATGAGCACAATCCTAACCAATTTAGGCCAACATGTCTTAGTTGGCATATTCTCCCGTGTTGATGTGCACTGGCGTAACCACCCAGGAGTGGGGCAGAAGTGCTGTACAGCACTTCTGTGACATCTCCAGGCCAGCACAGGACTTATGTTGGGGCTGATGCCGGCCTGGATTGCATCCTATGTTTTACTGTCTGGCCGGTGCTGATGCTAAGTTGTGGATAGCCCTTGGGAAAGGTTTCATATATCCTGCATGTATGACAGCACAGTCCTAATCTCTGGTTAGGCCAACAGAAGTGCTGGCACAAATTCTGCACTGCTGCACCACTCCTGGGTGGGTGGTTAAGCCAATGTACAGACATGCACTGGCCTCCCCATAATACCAAAGGAATGGGGAAATGGGTGAGTTCTGCTGGCCTTAAATGGTTAGGACTGTGTCCTGATTCTCTATCTTGGGATAAGAGGAAAATTGCAGGAAAAGCACTTACAGGAAAGCACTTCAGATGACTTAAGAGGGAGGTAGGCTAACCTGGTCCCAAACTATGATGGGCTTTTAGCCATCTTCTCCATTGCATTGGTATCCCTCAGTCTCGAAAGATTATGGTATCATGCTCTGGGTGTCCTCTTCAGAGCATGATAGCCTGGGTAGGTTAATATGGAAAAAGACACCAGACACTACTCCTGACCTTTTAAATAGATAATAGACTAATTTTTGTAACTTGGCAATACAGCTAAAACTAATAATTATCATATTTACGATATTGCTAACTAATAAGTGTGCAAAGAGATTCCATTAGGTTAAAAAGAGCATAGGCATGAAAAACAGTAAAATGCATGTAATTAAATTGTGTTAGTACATAATATTAATACAAACTGCATTCATAGCAAATTGTATGTGTGTCCACTTATATGTAAGCTATGTTGTTTTAAATGGGTCTTACTCCAAAAATAATGGGCACAAAATTACAGCCCTAAGAAGCAATCTGAAAGCAATCTGAGGCTCGACGAGCACCTGTCGGGGATGCTCTAGGGGGATTTCCTGCTGCAGGCAGGGGGTTGGACTAGATGACCTACTAGGTCCCTTCCAACTCTATGATTCTATGAAAGGTGTCCAGCATCATTAGATCAAGCATTCTGGTTGCACTAGTTGCTCCCCACCTTCTGCAAAAGGCCATATGCCAGAGTGCACAGCCTACCAGCCACTACAAACACTAAGCAGCTGGTTTTGTGTGCCAGCAGACTCCAGACACCCACCAGCCCCACTAAGGGCACAATCCAGAAGTGCACTGGGGCTACCCTCTCTATCACTGGGCTGGCTCAGTTGCAAAATGGGCCACCCTCAATAAACTGGAAGAGGTTTGGGGCAGCCTAAGGCAACATAGGCTGCCCCAAGAGAGGTGGAGCTGGGCTTCCCTAGCTGGGGCAACCTAGGCAGTTCAGGAGAGGTATGTTGAGGGCATGTTTAGCATTGCCTAGGGCAGAGGTATCCTATGGTGTATTCACAGCTTGTTTCCAGGACAGAAATGCCCTCTTCCAGCTTCTCTGAATTATACTATCTCAGGAGCAGGTATAGAAATGAGTAGACCCCTAGGAGTCCATGATAAGGCAGAGCAGGAATGGCAGAGCTGATCAAAAATCTGAGTTCTTGACCACCCTAGCTGCAACCCATGCCTCTCAATTTCAGAATATGGCACAACTATTGCAGCCCACTAACCTGGGAATACAGGAATATACTCCAAGAAGCCTCTTGTATTCACTAAACTGTATTGGCAGTCTCTTGTTGCAGCTGTTACTGGTTGTCAGATTTCTTCTAATGCAGGCAACACAGCTGTTCTTTGTTCGGTGCGCTGTGAGGGGGTCTCCTCAGGAGCAAGCCCTCCCCAGGTGTCACTGACTTGGTGCCTATTGAGCATGCTCTGGAGCAGTTAGGGCAGCCCAGGCTTCCTGACTCTCTGGATGCAGCATAACGTTCTGCTCTAGATTCAGAATAGTTGGGGCAGCCAAGCTAGGGGTCTCCTCACTGCCCTCAGTCTGGATTGTGCCAATGTAGGGGGTGAGGGAGGTCAGAAAGGGGTGGAGATGAGAACAGGGAGGAAAGTGGAATAGTACTAGGAAGATAGCAGTTCCAGCAACAGTGGCACAAGCTAGATTAGAATCTGCTTCAGTCTACTTTTCTGAATCTATGCTAACAATGCTAATGCAGGTCTGAGTAGACTGATGCTGCAATCTTAAAGTCACTTTCCTGGGTGTAAGATCCACTGAACACAATGGGGCTTACTTATCAGTGGACATGGTTAGGATTGTTCTCTGAGTGGACTGGAAGGGTCTTATCTTGGGACAAGGAACAAATATAGTCCTCTGAAGGCAATAATCTCCCTACAGGATGTAGCAGGTGTCACAATTGTGTGTTACGGTAAATGGAATTTAAGTGCAGGGGGTTACAGGGGATTGAGCAATTATTATACTATCAGTGAGGTAATTTTAATTCATGTTATTCTAAGAATAACTGACACATGCACCACAGAATCATTCTTGCTTTTCAGATCATTATTTAAAATTAATTAGATTGATCCATATTTTTAAAAGAGGGGTTGTAAGAAGCATATTGAAAACAGCCCACGAAAGCAGCTCTCTAAAACATAAGCAACACATGCATGAAGACAGACAATTTAGTTGTTGTAGTTGATTCTAGCTGTGACACTGAGTATTAGTGAGGCAGATAAGTACTTCTTCATGCTGATAGCATGTTGCATTCTAAAATCTATTATGTTTTTGGACTGATGGGTTATTATCTTTGGACAACTTTCACACCAGGAGGTGAACCCTGCTAGCGTAATTTCAGAAATGAGAAGCTTACAAACAAGATAAATTTCACTGCTCTGTATTAGCATCAGCTAACAGTAATTTCACACAATATACCTCACCTTCCAGGTGCTTGCAACTTGAGGTTACCCAAACAAATATATATGTAAAACAAATCTGCACATTTCCACTACAAAGTGATAACAAAAGTGGGGAGAATGGTGGCTCAGGGGTTAAAGATGCTGTGTCTTTCTACCTAAAGGGTGGCAGGATAGCAGGTCAGCAGTTCAAGACCAAAGTGCCATGTGATGGAGTGAGCTCCTATCACTTGTCCCAGTTCCTACTAACCTAGCAGTTCAAAATCATTCAAAGCAAGTACATAAATAGGTTATAACCCAGCAACAGGCCTCTGCATCAGGGCAGCCAGTTTTATCAACATTTCATTTTTACATGGATCAGACAGTTCTGATCCAGAATAGCAGACTGCCATAAACAGAAAAAAATTATCACAAAAGTGGACCAGTACAGCTGATCTAAAGGAAACAATGCTTTAAAAAAAAATTTTTAAGATTTTTTTTTAAAAAAATGAGCCATTGGGCACAATTTTTTTAAAAAAAAATATCTCAAGATCGCACATTTCTACATGTGGACTCCCTCCGCCCATAATTTTATATGAATTCTGATACTATAGGACTAGATAACTGCAAACAAGAATATACAAATATAATTATTATACTATCAGAAAGGTAATTTTAATTCATGTTATTCTAAGACTAACTGGCACATGCACCGCAGAATCATGTATGTTACACAAACCAACATACATTTTGCTGCTTTATAAATTCCTATTCTGGATATACTTGGGGTGCCAATTCTTAAAAAAAATTATATCAGTTTTGCCGAAACACATCTAATTCCAAAGATATGGCATAGCTTTGTTAATTAAAGGTTTGAACAGTTTCCACTTGATAAGGCAAAACTGATGCCAATTTCTGTAATTAGCATCCCAATTCATATAAAACCACCATAAATTTTTTAAAAGACTTTTGACCCTCAATTTTGCATGCCTGTGTTATCAGAAATAAAAATATGACTCACAGCCCAATTCATCTCTACTCAGAAGTAAGTCCCATTGTGTTTAATGGGGCTTACTCTCATGAAAGTGAATATATTATTGCAGCCTCAGTCAGGAACCATAACAAAGGTTCATTAAATGATAGTGAAATCCTATCCATATTTAAAGTATGAACGAAGGCGCCTGTGGCCGTTATCATTACTAAAGGGAAAAATCATTCTTGGGCTGTTAGGCCACATGTATAAACGCTGAAAAAGGTTTCCCAATGCTTCACCCAACTATGTGGGCCTTTCTCAAGGGAACCATGCTACCACCTACCTAAGAACTCAAAATCTTCCGGTCTCCAAATCCTGGCCTAGGAGCCAGCCTAGGTGAGCCTCACTCTGGCCCCCAGCAAGACCCCTCTATTCAGCCATTGGGCAAGCTTTGTAATCCACTCTTATAATTCTTATATGTACATTTTATGTAAATTTATTCAAATTTGAAATGTAAATTAGTTTTCTGGCCTCCCTCACCATGTCAGAGAAATGATGTGGCCCTCCTGACAAAAAGATTGGAAATCCCTGCTCTAAAGCTAAAAGGTAGGTACATGCCACCCACCTCCAACAGAACTATCCCATTTGAAGGTAAGGCAACTCTCATTTAACTAACACCTGCCTTTCCTTATTTGATGGAGTATATTAAACTATCTCCTCTTAAACATTTATGTACCCCATCTCTCAATATATTGTACTTCTGCAGAGCATCAGACCTTTAGGTAAATTGATTCAATCCCTCCTATAAAAGATTAATACCTGTTTTCACAGCTACTTAATCAGTATTAAAGGCAGTCATTCCATTGTTTCATACTAATAAAAGTGAATGGTAACCTACTAGTTCAAATGCATTACCAAGCTTGAACAACTCCTAACCTTTTAGTGTCCTTTGGTCTCTTTTACTCATGACTTGGAAACATAGAAAATAAGAAAATGCTTGGGACAAAGTTTCACCTTCTCAGCTGTTCATGAATTTATTAAATTATTCAAGGTGCAGTGAAATACTAAGCTACCATTAATTATTTTTTTCATTTATTTTCTCTTAATGTAACAAAATTAAGAGATAATTAATATGATGTCATGTTGTTGTTTAATTACAGCAAAATCCTAAGAAATGTAACAATAGCGATTGACTGTGAATATTCTCCACACTTAGAACCATTGCTGAGCAGTATCATCAATTGCTGAATGGAAGAGATTCACAACACTAAACGCCTCACACAATAAATTTACCCAAAGGAAAAAAAAATAATTTCAAGATGAACAAATTTTGTAAGCAAGTCATATTGTAATGTCTGTCCATCTAATTCTGCCAGTGCTTTCAATGGTCTCTTCTGATGGTTCTACACTCCACTTGTCTTTGTGGCCACCCTAAATTCATGCAACTGGCCTAAGCTATTCAGCCCTAAGCTAAAGAAACAAATGTTTCCTTATTTTGAGGTGACTGTGATTGCTTTCCCACCCCAGGATGCGGTGCATGCCCCATGGGCACAGCAGTGCCAGCACTGGAAAACTGAATAGGATTGGGCCTTTCATTGCTACCAAAGGTGCCTGCCTGGGGTTAAAAAAGAAAAGGGAAACAAGTTTTCACACTCTCACACTTTATTGGCATTATAGGAAAATAAGCAAAAAAAAAAATTTCAAGGCAATAATAGCAATAACAACAAGGACAGGGAAACAAGTTTTTCCTTCAAAAAAGAAACAGGTTAGTTCAGTTTGAACTAAATAACATAGGGCATAATCCTAACTAATTTAGGCCAGCATAACTCACCTGGCATATCTTCCCATGATAGTGTAAGATGGTTGGCGTATGCCTATTCAATGGCCTAACCACTCTAGGAATGGGGTAGAAGCACCTTAAGACACCTGTGACACCCCAGTCCAGCACAGGACTCATACTGGGGCTTATGCTGGCCTAACTGTTGGTTAGGATCGCAGCCTATTTTTCACTGTCGGGTCAGTGCTGATGCTAGGTTGTGGATAGCCCTTGCGAAAGGTTTCATATACCCTGGGTGTATGACAGCACAGTCCTAATCTCTGGTTAGATTGACACAAGTGCTGGCACAAATTCTGTGCTGGTCTCGGGTGACACAAAAGTGCTGTAAGGCAGTTCCGCACCACTCCTGGGTGGGTGGTTAAGCCAATGCACAGAAATGCACTGGCCTCCCCTCACCACCACAGGAATGGGGATGTGGTGAGTTAGCAAGCCTAGAAAAAATACCAAGATAAAGAGGGCCCTCTGATTAATGGAAGACTGAAGGCCAATCTGGGTGAAACCAAAATTTAGTATGGATAGAAGCCTACATAACCCTCCCTTAAAATAAGTAAGGTGAACTGGAATTTTTCAGTCCAGTCTGTACTAAGTAACAATTATAAATGGATTTCTGACCAGCTGAGCTTTGTCTTATTGTGAGAGAAACAATGTATCTGGCCAATATGGTACAAAAGAGCGCATGAATGCATGGGAGTGGGTTTGTGCACATGCGGTATCATGTGTAGGAATTTAAAGACTGATCCAAACTGGGTTTACAAAAGCATGGCACAATTTCCTGTACCACAACATAGTAACTGCCACAGCAAATGATTGTCATGTTAATAACCTGTCACTTCTTTCCCCACAAAAATGCACATAAGCTGGAGCAAGAGGGGGTCTGAGTAATGAAAGGAATGTGGGGTGTATGGGCAGGGAAGGGAGGGAAAGGATGGTTTCTGGCAGCAATCCTTGTCCTTCTATCCTTGTCCTTCTTCTCTTTCCTTTTCCTTTACCTTCTCTCCCTTTTATTGCTACCTCAATGGAAACTAGGGTAGCATCAGTGTCCCATAGAGGTCCATGGCTTTAAAAACGGAACCTGTTTGAAATGGAAGATGTGAAACTTTTTGGGGACATTAAAAACAAAAATTGGTTTAATACCTGTTCTAGGAAATCAAGGGATTGATCACACACACAGAGAGAAGAGGGAACATTATTAGCCTGAAAAAAGAAAAAATCTTTATCACTACCATTCAGTACCTTCACTGCCATTTAAAGGGAGCACAGAGAACCACTTGTTTCACAGAAAGTGACAGTTTCACTTTCCTGATAAATTTCAAGAAAGAAAGACAGTTATTTAGTAAGGTTGGGAATCCCTGCTGGAAGATATTGACCTGTCCCTTCACAGTTTGTCTTTTTAATCAGGAACAGCAGAGCTTCGTATTATCTGTATTGACAAGCACTAGCTGAGGCAAGAACACAGAATGCTACAAAGTACAAAGAGAGAAACAAGGTTATAAAACATCCATTTAGAAAGGCACTCCTAAAATGAACATAATTCCTGATAACAAAGGATAAAGACAATCTTCCAATACTTCATGCACTCAGGCACCTACAATTTATCCACAAATGACCAGATGCCTAAGCAAACTGAAACTAAGCAAACAAGGGTTAAGCTATGGAAGAATCTCCCCACCCTACCACTGACAGCGATTGTAACTGCTAACATCCTCAAGAGTCAAGTGGTTCAGAACATACATGGAAGAGCATGGCTTCCCATCATTTTGAAACCTGCATAGGTTTTCATGTAGGATGTGGAGGCACACACTCATGTCCATACACAGTTTTCATTTGGGAATGGGGCAGGTACTAGCTTCCTTCAATCAAGTGCAGGTGACTCGGCACCTCCGAGCAAGTCCTTATTTACCAGAGTTGGAAAACTTGCAAATGAGACTTAACATAATCAAAGCTTAGGGTCCTGTAATCGTTCCCAACAAGGGTTGCAGCACAGATGGTACACAACTGATGTCATAATTTGTGTGTTGTGTATGTCAGCCAAGTGATAACGTTCAGACTCCTGATCCATTATGTGGATCATATGTGCTTTCATATTGGTCAGTCTGTGCCAAGTTAGAAAACCATATTTGTACCTTTTATTGGCAGTTATGCAAAGTCACATATATCAACAAACTACAACTATATCCAACTACAACTATTGACTATAAAGTGAGGTCAATGCTGAAAAAAATTACAGAAAAAAACTGTAATGCTTGAAAAACAAGGTTATTCCAACTCCCCACAATATTATAGCAAATAGACATGAACTCAAGGACATATCCTATGGAGAAACAAAATGAAAAAGATGGGGAAATCAGTGATAATTTAAACTGCTTCTTCATTTCATTCAAAAACAACAACAAAGCAGCTTGCAATCAAAAGACTAAAACAATTTGAATACTGTAGATACTCGACTATAGGTTGATCTCACAGATAAGACAAGGGAGTTAAAAATAATGGAATTTTCTATGACTCTTGGACAAACAGGGGGTTAACCTCAGGGGGGTTGTATGACTATAGTTTTGTCTAATTTTACCAAAGGCCAGATTTGGAAAATTAACCTACCATTCACTGTTACATAAGAACTGTACACTTTGTATTAAAACATTTATTTTAAAAAGATCATAAGACACTTTTTTATTAATTATTTTTTTTAATTCAGGACTTCACAAAATTTCAGTAAACACCACCAGGAGAAGTGTACTACAAACAGCAGTACTCTCATTAAAACAGTAGACCCTTTATTCATATCCTTCTTTAATGAACATGGAATGTTAAGCCAAAGTGTCTACATACAACACATATGTCAAGTAGTACATGCCCCTTTTTTATGCCAGGAAACCAGTATGCAATCTGTTCAGTTTATTAGTAAAAGCCTTAAAAAAACAGGAAAGTTTCACAAAGTTATCATAAAGAAAGTTTCCAGCATCCATTTAAACATAGCAAGAGAAGGACTTGATCTGATCTTCCTAGGTTGAGAGTATCTGAACTGAGGTGCCAAAATTGAAAAAGCCCTGGTCCCTGTGGTTGTCAACGGAGGACTCAATCCTTTCCAACTTTCCAGGACTGATGAAAATCAGACTTCTGGTCAGAATTTTGGTTTAAATGCAATAACTACTTTCGCTCCTTTCAAGCTTCTTGGAAACCTGTAAGCACTCTCTGGGGCTCCCCAGGGCTTCCTACACATACCAGAGCCTGGCAGGACCTCTGTAATGATTAGGAATAGCCTTTCCATTCCCCCACAAGGACATGATCCTAGGGATCATGTCACTACCCTACCCCCTAGCCACTCCCTGTAAACCACTGAATCAGCTAATAAAAAAACACTAATTTTGGATGTTAAGAGGGAAATTGATTGCTTTACGATAACCACAAATAATGTAAAAACTTGGACTGGGCTACCTGGGTTCCACAGAAATAGGAAAATATTTTTTTTTCCTTGTCAATGCAAACATCACAATAAATTGTGCATGGCTCTGCAATCCATAGTTTGGAGTTCATGTCTGTACCACCTCAGTGACATATTGAGGTACAATAAACATGTGTTATTCATCTCTCACCAAACACTGTATGGGAAAAAATAATTATTTACAATGCGAGTTTTGGGACCAGGCGCAGCACCAATATTGGTTACTACTCCCACAATTTCCACAGTTAAAACTTGCTTACAGAAGGGAAAGCATAAATGTCAGGCTTCTTGTATATTTTGAGCATAAGTGCAATCTTACAAGGTCCTAAAGGATTACCTGCTTTCCAGTGGCACATTACTGCCAAGGACCCAGCTGTCCTGCAGCTGGACCGACTCGGGTGTGGTTTGCAGCTCGGCGGGCAAAGCAGCCGGCGGGGCCGGACTCTGGTTCCTCCTATTTGTCAGTGAGTTTCTGTTAAGGGAGGTGACAGATGGGTGATTCTGTGTTGAATGCTGCTTGTGAGAAGGTGGCAAAGGTTGCAGGGTCGACTGGCCTTGGTTATTTGGAGGTTGCTCTGAGAAGAAAGAAAATTAAAGTTTGTTATACATCATCCTCACCTTGCTACAGCTAAAGCAGAAACTGAAATCCCATCATCTAATGTATTTGCATATTATTCTATTAGCTGGTTTCAATGACATTCTTTGAGAGTGAGTTTACCCTTGACAGGCAAAGATCTAATTAATATACAACAGATGGTACAACTGCGTTTGGTTTTAATTTATTTCCGTTTTTTTTAAAAAAAACTGGGTTTTTTTTATTAACACCTACAGAAAACAGCATCTGACAGATTCCCTAACATACCTTTCGAACTCAGCTTTTTTAAACAAACCAACCCTGAAATTAAATGGGTAATTTCAACAGAATACAAAGGTTTTCAAAATGCATATAATCCCTATAATTATTTAATGGAGGTTTCTTTAAGCTTTATTTAACTGCAATAAATTATTGCAAGCTAGTTGCTAAACAGCAGTAGACTACTCAAGTTTAGTGCATTTCAAATAAGGCAGATCTGCACTATGATCTACTAATAGATGCTAAGTATTCTTTAGCAGAAGGTCACTCTGTGAAGCAGATGTTGCTTCATGGATATTTAACAGACTGAATCACATCTGATTACGACGTCAGAAGACTCATATACTTAACGACCGTTACATCCATTAGAACACACATAGAACAGATTTTCCAATTTCACACTATGTGGTATAACTATGTTTCAGAGCAAGCCACAGGTAAGGAGACAATCTTGCCACCATGACTATGGTAAAACTGTACCATAGTTTCCATCAAATACGTGCACCCATCATTCTAAAGGAATAGTACCTGCCGTTGGTTCTCACAGCATGCCTTATAGCTTCTGAAGTCAGTAAGTGCTTTCTGCCTTTTGTGCACTATAAAAACAATCGGAAGACAAGTACATGCTTGAGTTCCTTTGTGCACATTGGTACACATTCCTTGGTACACAAGTACTTGGATTTATGTCAGTTTTTTTCTTGTTCATTTCAGTGATACTAATTTGGCTTAAATCCAACTGCTTCAACATAATAGAATTGTCAATTGGGCTGATGGTGATTCACAGTTCAGGCATTTGGAGGGTTAAAACAATCTACCGTTTGTTCAGACTTGGCACAGAAAAAATTTCTCCAGAAAAATCGTATGAAGAAAGCGTTATCATTCAGGTACCGTACAATTAATCAGCTTTGTCTCTACTAGCACCAGTGGGTGTCAGTGCATATGATTAGAATCGCTATAGAAAGCTTTAAGGTACACTCACAGCTAGCTACAGGATAATTTAACAGGCAAAGCCCACAAAGACTTTTTTCAAGTCTACTTAAATCTTTATCTGATTTAGATTAGAAGTTAATTATCAGCTGGTAGAGAATTAACTTTGGTCATTATGTAAAAAAATACATATAAAAATGATTACTTGCGCAACAGGAAACTCTGTCTTAGGACTTTTTATTTATATAGGATATGAAATTTGTCTCCTGTTTGTGGAACTGAGGAATTTTTTGGATACTCTCTTTTCTGAATACCTAAGTTGTATAACAGCACAATACTAATTTGTACTAGAGCAGGCTGGCTGGCACACGCATGCTGCATCCAACACAAGTTTAGGGCTGTTGTTGCACAACTCTGGGGGTAAGGGGATACTTTGCCATTTACCCCAGATGTCATGCAGCAATAGTCCCACTGAGTTTACTTGGATTTGCACTGCTTTGAAAGGCATAAATCAAAGCAGCCAAGGACTGCCATGGTCTGAAGGGGAACAGAGCATGTGCTTCGTGACATATAAAAAAGGCAAAGGATTGTGACATAACATGATTTTGGAGAAGGGACCACGATGGAAGATAACTAAAGACAACCAAAGCCATGGGATAAAATGATAAAAATTAAAACAAGAGTACAATCCAAGATTGCATTTAGATTGGCCCAAGATTGCACTTAGGTTAGTGCTTATCAATGCAGGTGGTGGGGAATGGGGAATGTGAAGTTGGACTCTGTTCCCACAGATCCAAAATTCATCTCCAGAGCAGGATGGAGCAAACAGAGGCTTCTCTGGTCTTCTCAAATTTAGGCCACCTCCCAAGCCTCCCTTTCCCCATGCTATTGTAGCAGCAGCCTTAATCCTTGCACAGGATTCAGTGCAGGCAAGTATGAGTAAGTGGTGCAAATGATGAGAGAAAATATATTTAATAACTGGTTTTGTTCTGGCTTCCAAAAGCCTAGGCTGTATTGTAATTAACTACAAATTTAACTGAAGAAGATTAGAGAATCTAGATGCTTATGAAGTGTCTTCAAGTGCCAGAGCTACTGTGGTCAAATTCCATACATTCTATGCAACCGGCTGAATAATTTTTTGTCCAGTCATTGGGGCTCTAAAGTTCATTTTCATTTAATATGTGTTCTTTGCTCTCTTAGTGTTCAGTTCAAGTGCATCCTTCCAGTTTTGGGATGTTATTATTTCTTTGCATCCCAAAACTGGGATGTTTTGGTGTGTCATGAATGGTCTGCATTTGTGCCATGAGAGTATGGCCCCTGGGGGATGTAAGCCCCTCACCACAACATAGAATCATAGAGTTGGAAGGGACCTAGTAGGTCATCTAGTCCAACCCCCTGCCTGCAGCAGGAAATCCCCCTAGAGCATCCCCGACAGGTGCTCGTCAAGCCTTTGCTTGAAGATCCCTAGGGAGGGAGAGTCCACCACCTCCCTTGGCAATCTGTTCCACTGCCGAACGGCCCGAACCATCAGGAATTTTTTCCGGATATCCAACCGGAATCTCCTCTCTTGCAGTTTGTACCCATTGGTTCTAGTTCTGCTTTCAGAAGCAGCTATGAACAAATGAGCCCCTTCCTCCCTATGACAGCCCTTCAGGTATCTGAAGAGGGCAATCATGTCTCCGCTCAGCCTCCTCTTCTCCAGGCTGAACATCCCAAGTTCCCCCAACCTTTCCTCGTAGGGCTTCCCTTCCATCCCACTGATCATTCTTGTCGCTCTCCTCTGGACTTGCTCCAGTTTGGCTGCATCTTTCTTCAAGTGAGGTGCCCAGAACTGAACACAGTACTCAAGGTGAGGTCTGACCAATGCTGAATAAAGAGGAACTAGAACTTGATATGCCTTGTCAATTCTCAAAAATCTGATGGTGTGCCGTGACAGTTTTACTACTTTATCAGTGTGCCGAGAGACAAAAGAGGTTGAAAATCACTGCTTTAGAAAATAGAGATGCTAACACAAGTCAAGGAGCAACTTCAAAGTAAGCAGTTTTATGACTGAGTCTTAAGGTGGCCAATTATTGTGCTTTTCATAACTGCATGGCAGATGAATGCTCAGAAGGAACAGTTTTTCCTGTCACTTTGCTGCAATGATGGGAGAAGCCACACCTGTCAAACTTATCCATTCCATACAGCTATTAAAGGCACAAGAAACCCTTCAAAGGCAGGTGTTGGCAATCCTAATTGATACATGTGGAGGAGGATTCTTTTCAGTCTTAGTGAAATGTCAGTCAGCCGGTGACTAATTCTGATGGAGCTGAAGCCCAAGTCATTCCAGCTCTCTGGTTGACAGCTCCATTTTTATTCTAAGAGAAAGAAGACATCCAACCCGATGAATATAAAGCAACAACTACAACAAATGTTTTGGAAGAAGGCACAGATTCACAGGAAAGAATACAGAGGCCTGCAACTACAGTAATTTGGCTATATAAGGCAGTGAAGGAAAAATTATTTATGCAGTTAAATGATAAAATATAGCAAAATATTGGTCAGGAAGAACAATCTCATTACTGTGTGGTTCGGGTGTAAGCAATAGAAAAGCATGTGTCCTACTGTATGAATTTTCGTCATTAGATGGACCTACTCAAGGATGCCTGCTATGAAAATGGATGAGCTGATATGTAGCAAGGGGAGACGATGAGCCTAAACCCATTCATTTTCAACCCCTATTCAAATATGAAGAAAAATACCAACAGCATTTGCAATTTCTGAAGTAAAATTACTATTAGCTTTTCCCTAAGTAAAGTTGTTCCCCACTGGTTGCACTGCTAGTCATGACTGACTGTAGGGTATGATGCTCATCCCCATTTCTAAGCCAGCAAGCCAGAGTTGTCCAAAGATGCTTCCATGGTCATGAGGCCAGCATGATTATACACAGAAGCACATGGAATGCTTTACATCCCCCCTGAGTTGGTACCTATTTATCTATGTGCATTTACAGGTTTTCAAACTACTAGTTTTGCAGGAGCTGAGCAAGGGAAGGGAGCTTTGTCTTTTAACACTTGGCTGTCAAACCCCAGCTTGGTAGTTGAAAGGGACACTGTCTTAACCACTGAGCCACTATAGCCCTTTTCTCTATAGTCTCCCATTAAAACCTTTTTTTCAAAAACTAATTAATATGTAATTAACCTTACCATCTAATTGTTACAGAATTTAAACAAAACAAAACAAAAACATGCATTATGTTAAAGTTAAAAGGCAAGTGATAGGCAGGCAGAAAGATTAAAGTGGTCCAATGTACAACTGCAATCATTATTTAACAACTGTTTGCAGTTTGACATTTGAATTTGTAACAAATGTAGAAGAAAAGGACACCAAATATCTGCGACAGCAATCTGTCATACTCTTCATATAGTGTACTTTCCATGAAGCTAGATTCCTGATCTAGCCACTCGTGTAAAGATTTTTTTTTCCATTTGAGATGGATTACATATTGTGAAAAATTTAATTAATATGAAACAAAACCACACTGCTATGATAATCAAAACACTAAAAACACATCATATATGTGAAACACTGGTATTTCTAATGGAATAATTTGCTTAGGACTTCCAAATATGTATGCCCTAATATATAGTGAAAATGAAGCATGATACTGAGAGCACAATCCTGGTGAAATGCTGCACTAAGGTAAGGGAACAAACACTTCCTTACTTTGCGGAGATCCCAAAAATGTGACTTCTGGTTTCTCTCGAGAAACTTAAAAGGAATGTAAGTCACTTCTAGTTTCCCTCAAGAAATTAGAACTTATGGTTTTCCTAAACTCTGAGAGCAACCCCAAAGCCCTATAGAAAGCTCTCTGGAGAACTGCTTCAGGCGTTAAGGGGATAAAAATCACAGTTTTGTTTATAATTTTGGTAGCCTCAGGTGATCTGAGAATGGATCCCTCATGGATATAGAGGAACCAATTGTACTGTAACTTCTCGGATACTGTCAGATATTTTTAAAAAAATATTTGATTTAGTCCTTTTATCGATGCCAATCCCTCTCTATTGTCAATTTACAGGTTGCTTCTTGTATGAAACAACAATTTGGAGTTTCTTGGAACTAGCTTGTTTCAAATGTTGGCTTGCATTAATTTCCAATGCAGCAATGAGAGACAAGTCTTAGCAGTCTGTTTTTGTATGTGGATACAGCTATGGAGAGGACTGCTTTGTATATGGATCTCAACACTGTGAAGAACAAGAAAGCAAATATGCAAACAAAAAATTAAAAAGACAGATGGGGAAAATCTGTTCAACAATGGGAACTTAGGCACACACCCAGAATAGGTTGCTACATGAGGGTTTCCGTATTAGCAAAACTGTGTGTCTTACTTCTCGCTTGGCAAAAACCATAACAAAGTATTAACACAGACTGTACAGGATGAAAGGAACATATTTAAAAATTATTCACATGTCAATAGACAGTCAGTACTTTTCAAGCACCACAAATATATATCTGAGTGACGCAATATGTTCCATACTGTGTAGGGAGAGAGGCTAAACCTTCTTAGTAAATGTGATGAATGGAGGAAAAAGGAGGATTTATCGGTTTAGGAATTGTTTGCTCCTCACTTGATTGTTCTCCTGTAGGAGCTGCATATGCTCACTTTAAGAACACGTTTCCATTAGTTACTATCGATTCTTGAGGCACTACAGCACTATTTCCACATCTAGGCAAGTAACAGCTCCTTCAAGCTTTTGTATACAAACCATTTGTGCTGTCAGAGGAGCCGACTAAGTGTAACTGAACCAGATAAATTAAATTCTTTACATTGGCCTATATAAATCCTGCTTTCTGGGTTCAACTCAAGGATCTGAAAATTGTCAAATCCAAATAAGAATGCATACTGATTCCTCTGTCATTCCTTAAACCAGTGATTTTCAACCACTGTGCCATGACAAATGGGTGTACTGCAGGATTTGATATTATTAGTGGAGATTGGAGTCTCCCAGCAGCACTGTGTGTCTTGTCAATGGTCAAAAAATTAATGGTGTACCTTGACCATTTTAGTGCCTTATCAATGTGCCACAAGTTGATAAAGGTTGAAAATGAAAGACATGCAGTACAATCTGGTCCTCCCTGTACTAGAGTGGCACTGAAATAGTCACCACTATAGCTCACACTGCCTTAGAGAGTCAGTTAGAAGTCTCCACAAGGTTAGGGAGCATTTGTTTCTTTATCCCTGGTCAAACTCCAGCAGCACCACTAGTTTATTTGAATCTGCACTAGCAACATAGCTGGCACAGAACTGAATAGTTCCATATAAGTTTTTAGGCCTTGGAGGGGAGAGAGGATCTGGTGGCTGTCTGTCCCACCATCCCTCACCCTTCCGTGGCCCAATCACCCTTCCTAGTTTAGTCTCTCTGCCTTTGGCTCTCAGAATCTCTCCAGCCACCATAGAGACCTAATGCCTACTCATGCTGGCTTCCATTCTGGACTGGTGCTTGCCTCCTCCTGGCTGCTATGAAGTACTTTCTAACTGCTGTTGTGGGAATTGCATTCCTGAGAACAGCCCAAATTAAAATGAATTAACATTCATGTAAAATGAATTAACACTGATTCCACAGCATGTCTTATTATTTAACTATTCTTTACTTTGTTTGCTGAGCAAATTTTTCCAAGTTTATATGTAACAATGTTTGTATACAACATTACCTGTACTCAGCAGAATCTTACAGTATTCTACTTTTACACAAAAAGGAAGGTAGGGTGGTTCTCTGAAAGCTAGGTACAAGGAAACTATTTTTTGTCTTACTTTGATCAAAGTCTTTTTCTCTCTCTTCCTATCATTAAGACAGACAAGTAGCTGCTAGTGTACAACAGTTGTGTTTCAATTAGAACTGGTCCAAATAACTTCAAAAACACTGGAGTTTTAGCATTCTGGAGATTTGGGATAGCTGAATTCCAGAGATCAATAACTTCCTATCATCATGGTTAAGCTTTTTTCCTACAGAAAATGCAGGCAGCTGCACATCCCAACTGTTTTTGACCACCATTTTTGCCCTAAAATGGATGATATTCATGTGTAATGTATACAGTGCCAGCCTCCCTTCCTCTTTGAATGGCACAGATGGGCATTATGTCATGTTTACAACACCCCTGGTAGGATCAAGGGACTTATGTCAGCCCAATGATGAATCATGATTGTGTCAACAGGGTCCCAATTTCTGAGGAAACTTTGGGAATGACTGTGCATTTAAGACACAGTGTATCTGATACAGAATTATAACAGATCAAGAAATATAACAGATAAAGGCTGCAATCCAGAAGTGCACTTGGGCTGTCCTAAATATCATTGGGGTGGCCCAAGTCCAAGATAGGGCAGCCCACTTATGCCAGAAAAGGCTTGGGGCAACCTAAGGCAACATAGATGATGAAACATGGATGAGATGGAACCTGCTTAAGACATAATAGAACTAAGAAGCTTATTCTTTAGAAAACAGATGAATAACAACAAGGTAGTAGCTTGTTCTCCCCTTTCAATGTCCAGACATCATGGGACTCATACTAGGAGCCAACTTAGTCATTTACTGTGTCAGCTGAAAAGCAAGCAAGGGGAAAGAACTACAATGACTTCAGCCAGCTTAGCAAAGGGCCAAATGAATGGGCTGCTGCTTGTAGCATTGCTGAAGCTAAGCTAAGGGTGGACCAGACCAGTAAAAAAAAAACCCACGGGAAAAAGCTACTGGAGCTTTGGGTAACACAGTATAAGTATTACAGATATATTTTTTAAAGAAACTAGTAGAAAACAGTCTTCCTGAGCTTCTTGTACAATCATTAGCTAACCCTGTTTAGCCTTGTCATGATGCATTCAAAACCTCCTTTTTATGATATAGGCTATCATTTATATATATAATTTTAGTTTTGAAAAAAATATAGTTTTGAACCTTCCATTTCTTCCAAGGATGCTGTATGAGCCTCCTCTTTCTGCCACATATGCCTGAAACCCTCTAGTGCTGCTGCTAAAACCAATGCTGCAAATACTTTGATATTGATTGGCAACAACCAGCAGTGTTTACATTTGCTGGATCCTTATTAGCTCATAGCTTTTCTAATGCAATTAGAGTTCTTTGGGCGCTGACTGTGTAAAACAACAAAAGAGAATCATAGAATCATAGAATCATAGAATCATAGAGTTGGAAGGGACCTAGTAGGTCATCTAGTCCAACCCCCTGCCTGCAGCAGGAATTCCCCCTAGAGCATCTCCAACAGGTGCTCATCAAGCCTCTGCTTGAAGATCCCCAGTGAGGGAGAGTCCACCACCTCCCTTGGCAATCTGTTCCACTGCCGAACCGCCCTCACAGTCAGGAATTTTTTCCGGATTTCCAGCCGGAATCTCCTCTCTTGCAGTTTGTACCCATTGGTTCTAGTTCTGCTTTCAGAAGCAGCTATGAACAAATTGGCCCCTTCCTCCCTATGACAGCCCTTCAGGTATCTGAAGAGGGCAATCATGTCTCCCCTCAGCCTCCTCTTCTCCAGGCTGAACATCCCAAGTTCCCCCAACCTTTCCTCGTAGGGCTTCCCTTCCATCCCACTGATCATTCTTGTCGCTCTCCTCTGGACTTGCTCCAGTTTGGCTGCATCCTTCTTAAAGTGAGGTGCCCAGAACTGAACACAGTACTCAAGGTGAGGTCTGACCAATGCAGAATAAAGAGGAACTAGAACTTCTCGTGACTTGGAAGCTACAGTCCTCTTAATGTAACCTAAAATGGAATTTGCCTTCTTTGCAGACACATCACACTGCTGACTCATGTTCAGCTTGTGATCCACGGCGACTCCAAGATCCCGCTCACATGTTGTGCTGCCAAGCCAAGTATCCCCCATTTTATACCTATGTTTTTGGTTTTTATTGCCTAAGTGCAGAACCTTGCACTTCTCCCTGTTGAAATTCATTCTGTTTGTTACAGCCCAGGATTCCAGTTTATCCAGATCCTCCTGGAGGTTTCTCCTATCTTCTGATGTGTTTGCTACTCCTCCCAGTTTGGTGTCATCTGCAAATTTGATCAGGCTCCCCCGTATCCCTTCCTCCAAGTCATTGATGAAAATGTTAAAGAGAACCGGTCCCAAGACAGAGCCTTGGGGTACCCCACTAGAAACGGACCTCCAGGTTGACACGGAACCATTTACTAAAACCCTTTGAGTGCGGCCATCGAGCCAGTTGCAGATCCACCGAACAATTGCCCTGTCTAGCCCATATTTTTCCAACTTCCTAATTAAAATGTCATGTGGGACTTTGTCAAATGCTTTGCTGAAGTCAAGATAAATGACATCCACAGCATTGCCACTGTCCAGTAAGCTCGTAACCCGATCAAAAAAGGAGATCAGATTTGTCTGGCAAGATTTATTCTTGGTAAATCCATGCTGGGTTGTTTTGATCACCGAGTACTTGTCTAGATGTGCACAAATTGTGTGTTTTATGATTTGCTCTAATATCTTGCCCGGGATTGAAGTCAAACTGACTGGTCTATAATTTCCCGGGTCTTCTTTTTTCCCCTTCTTAAAAATTGGGACTACATTTGCCCTCTTCCAGTCCAGTGGCACTTCTCCACTCCTCAAGGATTTCTCAAAGATGATCGACAAAGGCTCTGCAAGGACATCTGCAAGTTCCTTAAGAACTCTAGGATGCAGCTCATCCGGTCCAAATGACTTGAATTCATTTAGGCCAGTTAAGTGGTTTCGAACCAGTTCTCTGTCAATCTTAATCTGCTGTTCTGCACCATCCATGTTTTCATTACCTCTTTGGGGATGTAAACACATCCCCAAATCAGTCAATGATCCCGCACCCCCATTTGCACAGCCCTCCTTCTGTGAATAGACGGATGCAAAGTAGGAGTTGAGCAGCTCCGCCTTCTGCTGGTTTCCAGACACCTGTTGTCCATCCTTGTCCAAGAGCAGCCCCACCCCCTCGTCTCTCCTCCTGTTCCTTTGGGCATATCTAAAGAAGCTCTTTTTGTTATCTTTGACTCCCCTGGCCAGCCTCAGCTCATACTGAGCTTTAGCATCCCTGACCCCCTCCCTACATGACCGGGCTACCTGCCTGTACTCCTCTCTGGTGATCTTTCCAGTCTTCCACTCCCTATACTTCTCTTTCTTTAACTTCAGCTGATCCCCAAGTTGCCTGTGGAGCCAACCTGGTTTTTTCAGCATTTTCCCCCCTTTCTTTTTTATTGGAATTGTTTCTGACTGTGCTTGTAGAAGCTGCCTCTTAAGGAGCTCCCACCCATCTTGGGCCCCTTTCCCCATTAGATCATCAACCCATGGGATCCCACCTATGACTCCTCTAAGCCTGTTGAAATCAGCTTTCCTGAAATCCAACATATAAGTTTCACTCTGCACTCTTTTTATTTCCCACATTATTCTAAATTCCAGCAGCTCATGATCGCTTTCCCCTAAAGTTCCCACTATGTTGACCTGATCAACCAGTTCTTCACGATTTGTTAAGATCAGGTCAAGGATGGCCCCTCCCCTTGTCGTTTCCTCCACTTTCTGGACCATGAAGTTATCTTCCAGGCCCATCAGGAATCTACTGGAGCTTCCACGTTTGGCTGAGTTTGTCTCCCAGCAAATGTCTGGGTAGTTAAAGTCCCCCATTACTACTACCTCATATTTCCTTGCAATGCCTGCCAGTTGCTCCAAGAAGACATCGTCTACTCCTTCTCCTTGACCTGGTGGTCTATAGTAGACGCCCACCACAATGTTTTGTTTTTTATTTTCCCCCCTTACTTTTACCCAAACACACTCCACAGGGATATCCGGACCACTCTCCTGGATTTCAGAGCAAGTATATATGTTCTTGACATATAATGCTACTCCACCTCCCCTTTTGCCACTTCTGTTCCTCCGGAACAGCTGATAGCCTTCCAATTGTGTGTTCCAGTCATGGGAGTCCCACCAAGTTTCAGTTATTCCTATCAAATCAAATTTCCCTTCACTTGCTAAAAGCTCCAGCTCATCTTGTTTATTTCCCAGGCTCTGTGCATTTGTGTAAATGCAACTTAAGCCCTGGAGGTTGCAACTCAATGCATTTCCCTCCTTTTTTGTAAGGCCAGGCCCCTCTAAAGACTTTTGAGTTACAGCTGTGCCCTGGCAATTTCCATCCAGAGCATTTTCCTTACTCCTAGGTTCCCTCTGGACGTAACCCACCCCCTTCTTATTTAGTTTAAAGCCCTCCTGATAAGGTTGGCCATCTCCCATCTGAAGACACTCTTCCCCCAACCCGTAAGATGTAGTCCATCCTTTGCTAGGAGTCCTTCCTCAAGGAAGTTCATCCTGTGATCCCAGAATCCAAATCCTTCCCGATGACACCATTTTCGAAGCCAGCTATTGACCTGAAAAATCTTGCTATCTCTCTGAGGACCTTTGCCAATTACTGGGAGGATGGATGAGAATACCACCTGGGTATCCCCCAGGTCCTTAATCTTCCTCCCCAGAGCTTCATAATCCCCAACTATCTTTTGGAAAGTTTCCCGAGCTGTATCGTTTGTTCCTACGTGGATGAGTAAGAACGGGTGACGATCAGCAGGTGTGATCATCCTCGGTAGCCTCTCCGTGATATCCCGTATCCTAGCACCAGGGAGGCAGCACACCTCACGGGAAAACGGGTCTGGTCGGCAGACAGCTTCCATGCCCCTCAGGAGAGAATCTCCAATCACCACCACCCTCCTCCGTGTTCTCCTTCTGTGTCTAGCTTCCCCCACACTAACTGGTTGTGGCTGCTGTCTATGAGGGGGATCTGTAGGCATGCCAGTATGGGCAATGCCAGGATCCGGTGTAGGTGTGCTAGCAAGAGGAACTTCTGCCAGCATGGTGGAATCTGAGAGACTCTGGAAACGGTTGTATAGCTCCAGTGGTTCTCGACTGCTCCTGCCCTTTTTTCTCCTGACTGTCACGTGTCTCCACGAAGAGACATCGTTGCTGGGGTCCCCACTGGTGTCATCCCTCTGGAGAAGTTCCGTGTGTGTTGTATCAAGGAACTCCTCAGATGCCTTAACTTGACGAAGGGTGGAAACTTCACCCTCCAATGCTGCCACCTTCTCCTCCAACAGTGCAACCAGTTTGCACCTGCAGCATCGATAATCCCCGGGGTCCTTGGGCAAGAAGACAAACATGGCACACGTGGTGCATGTCACGACAACTGCGCCCTTCCCTTCCATCTCCTGTCAACTTCACAAGTCCTCCTTACTCACAGGCTCCGGTCCACAGGATCGCGCCTCAGGCCCTAATAAAGCCCTTGAAAGCTCCTCCCACCAGACAACCAGCCAATGAACACCTAGCAGCAATTAAGCACTCAGCTAAGCAGCCCCCTCCTCCACTCACCTGGGAATCTGTGTTCCTTCTCACCTCTCCTCTGAAAAGGAGGCTGAACCAGGAACAGGCCCTAATAAAGCCCTACAAGGCTACTCCCACCAGGCAATCAGCCAATGAACACCAAGCAGCAATTAAGCACTCAGCTAAGCAGCCCCCTCCTCCACTCACCTGGGAATCTGTGTTCCTTCTCACCTCTCCTCTGAAAAGGAGAAAGGTAAGAGTGTTGACCACACAATGCTACTGAACAATTCCCCAGGGAATTGCTTCAACAACAGTCTCCCAAGAGCCTGTAAGAAAAAGAATCATAAAGGCTGTAATCCTTACCTACACATAGGAGGGAATAAGCCCCAGTGACTACAATGGGATTTACTTCTGAGCATATAGAAATAAAATTGGGCTCTAAAAGTGTCAGCTTGGGTTGAACAATGTCCTTTAGCTGCGATTCTTAAACTGGGATGTCTAAACCCCCCTGGTTTGAGAGCCTAAGCAGTAGCCCATTATCAAGCAGAGAAAGGGGTGAGGCAGTGGCACAATTCTCAGAATTGCATAACTAATCAGGGAGGTTATTTTACTGAAAGGGCTGCGGGTGGCGCAAGTGGCTAAGACACTGTGCTTGTTAACCAGCAGGCCAGGGTTTGATTCCTGGGTCGGCCCCACAAGACAGGGTGAGCTCCAGTCCTTAGCCCAGCTCTGCGACGCCAGCTGGATCCAATCGTATTGGCGCTGCCTTTCCATTGGACTAATTCAGTGGCGTGGAGAGGGGGGATTTGCTGCTTGGGTAACAGCCTATCCTCCATAACAATCCAACCCAGGCTTTTGTGCTTTGCATGCAGCGTATGCAGCACAGAGCACGATACCATAGTCTTTCAAGACTGACGGAGGCCTGCTTTTTTTTATTTTACTGAAATGGGGCTGCTTCAAGATAAAGCAATCACAAACCACTTCTGGTGGTAGTTTGTGAAAGTTTTTTTTCAGTATCATGAGAGTCAGGGATGCCTGCACAAGGATTTCCATAGCACCTGGATCCTGTGACATCTCTGTAAGTAAAAACCCCTTTCTTCATTTCCAACCCCCTCCTGTTTGCAACACTACTGGGATCATGTAGCTGCTTTCCTTTCCTTTCTCGCACAGTTTTACCTTGGGAGTTTTACTTCTAATAAGTTTAAAAACCTCTGCCCTTTAGGTATTGGTGCAAACTCCCTCCCTCCATAAATAATCATTTGTGGGTGGAGGACAGGATTACATCTAACAAATGAACAAAATCAAAGAGAAAAAGAAACAGTGCTATGCTGAATTTTTTAAACAAATGTATGTGACTATATTACAGCAGCATCAAATGTTTGGATGAACACAATGATGAACAATGAGAGAAGAAAGGAGTAAATGAGACCAGAGACAAACTGGAAATTAAAGCCTCCAAAATAGCTCTTAAGGAGCAGCCAGTAGCCTTTTGTTCCTTAATTACTTTAATTAAACTCGGCAAATGTACAGGTGAATCAGACTTCTTTTTTAAAATTCAAGAACAAAGCAATTCTGGTCAAAAACACAGCTTACTTATTCCATTGGCCTTCAAATCTGTTCTGCTAGCAACACTACGAACAGTCTTTCAATTTCACAAAGTATGTTCTTGGCTCTGGATGAATGTGCCTTCTAGTTTAACAGCATGATGCATTCAGTAATTTTCAAGTCAAACTACACCTTGAAATGGCAAGGTAATTAAAACAAATTCCACCTTCCCAATTGAATCTGTTTCAATTCCAGTAACTGCGAACACTTTAAACAATGAAACAACCATCAGCTCAGTGTGTAATTGCAATGTCTATTATCTGGGGACCATGAAGGAAGATTAAAGGAGAGGTTTGTATAGTTGCATACCACTTCAACTTCCAACAAGAGGAAAAGGATAGTCTAACTTATAAGAGCCTGAAAAAAATGTTTTTGAGGTAGGAAGGTATTGCTAAACATTTTTTTGAAAAGTTAAAAAAACAAAAACACAAAAGTATTGCAAAAAAAGTACCATTTTATGTATCTGAACAACAGAAGTCCTCGTTTTTTAGAGAATTTAAAATTATACCTATTATTATGTAAGCTTTCATTAATTAAAACTGAACTAGCTGAATTCACTGCAAACTGACCTTAACTTTCACATAATTGAGATTCACTAGTAGGTGAATTTTCAGTTCAAGCTAAGTATGAATATATGTGGTCCAGCCATGCAATATTAAACTTTCTTTTTACTATGGCTCCGTTCGTCCTAGGGCAGAATGCCAGAACAGATAAAAGATAGAGAGATCACAGCTCACAACTTCAACCCAGTTCATGACCACGCTCTTTGATTTAAGCATCAAACTGGATAAGGCATGAACAACAATGCAAGATGTATGGCAGGGAAGACAACTCTTCTGGAATGAACAGCTATTAACACTGTACACCAGGAAGGAAATAAGTGTTATCTATGTCGTCATTAGAATTAAGAGACACTGAAGCCTAAATTCCCATAAAATTTGCATCTCCCAACTGCTGTAAAAATAATTTTTACATATTTAATGAAAGGAAGATAGATAACTGCATTTACTTTTCTGTTCTCCATATGATTATAGTACAATAATGTAGTTCAAAGAATGCCTGAATTTCTCTTTGTTCTGATTCCTGATATCGTACATTCCAAATTTCATTTTTTTTTCCGTTATTTCATTCTGTTCAAAAATTAAATAAATACCTTCCGAAGTGACCCAATTATTCATGGTATAATGAAGGCAGAAGTGTCATAATAGAGGGAAAAAACACAGAAATCATACATAAGGCTGTATAATTGCAAACAATATTTACAATGCTGAGAAAAGTTTATAATCTTTACTTAAAGAAAAAAATGTGAAAAATGCATTATGTCACAATGGCTAAAGATCTGAGCAACTGAGGTTTGCTGACCATTAATGCAATATCAAGCTTCCTGAGCTAAATTTATACCCTTAGGGTACGTAAGAAAACGAACTGCAATACATTTCTATTCTGGTCTGAATTCCTATAAGATTTTTTCTAAACCATTTTCAATAAAATACTTTCTGCTTTTCTGCAAGTCTTTTGTTGAGATTGAAAAAATTTTATTATTTCAGGCTGCAATCGTAAAGACACTTCCTGGGAGTAAGACCCATTGAACACAATGGGGCTTATTTTTGAGTAGATATGGTTAATATTGTGCTCATAGACTGCAAAGCCTTCAATGAAGTAACAATTATTAAAACAAAATCATGTAGTATGTTTCCCAAGGACAAATATCTCTATTAGTTGGGTGTTTCAATGACATTCTTAAAAGGTTGTAGATTTTGAAAAAGCTCAGTATTTTCCCAGAAAAGGTAATTCAACAGCAAAGATATTGAAAAATAAAAATGGTTTAAATGTAAAAAATACTGAAAAAAACAGTTTAAAAGTGAAACTCCTGTTCTGAAACTAGTGTGTTCTTCAAGGGTTTTTCCCTTAAACCCATCAGAGGTTAATTTTATTCTGTTAAGAATCTCACTAGGTTCAATGAACTAGGCCAATGGATACTGAAAATTGCACTCTGATGGGAAACAATACTATAACCCAAGAAATGCTCAAGTGTGCCTATGATATGAAGGCCCTACTCAGCAAGAGGATATAAATGAGTGCCAGAATTTTGCATTGGTTAGGGAGTTGGACTGAGACCTGGAAGATCCAGGTTCAAATTCCTCCTTGGCCATGAAGCTTCTTGTGGGCCAATCACTCACTCTCAGGGCAAAAGTAACTTGACAAGTTTTATAAGCAGATTAGATAGATAGACAGACAGACAGACAGACAGGACAATCCTTATTACCTCCCTGTGACTGAGCTATAAACAGGACCAACAGTTTGGTTTCTAACTGTGTTTATGTGTTTTAAGAGAAATGTGATATTTGACTATGTGAAAACAACCAGGTTTCCTAAGGTATAACCACAATATACAGTGGTACCTTATAAAACAAATAACTTGTAAGAAGAACGCTTTGAAAGACAAACTAAAATTTCTAAGTAATTCTGCATTGTAAGACAAACAGTTTTACAACAAAAATTCAATAGATCTGCATCATGAGAAGGAGAAGGAGAACAAGAAGAAATCCCTCACATCAAATGTGATTAAGGACATTTGTAAATGTTGGGAAATTGTGCAACATTTTGTAGAAAAGCACCACCCAAAGAAGGCTGTAGTAGTGCAGTCTGATGAATGACAATGCAGTGTCACATTCCCATGAAATCCGCAAAAGGAAATATAGGCAAGTGTCATGTAACAAGGTTCCTCGTTAAAGTTGCTCAAAAAGACACCAGTGACTCTTTCAGTGAAAATCAGTCATCCTTGGCCATAAAGATTTTTCTTTTCTGTTTTACTGTACAGTACATTACAGTGTTTTAAATTAATATTACAGTAATTGTGTTCTGTATTAAATTACAGTGTTTTGAATTTGATTATAATGTTTTGTCATTATTTTTACATACAAATATTGTTATATGAATCTTTTTGGGTTGTGGAACCAATCACCTGAGTTTCCATTATTTACTAGGGAAAAATCCGCTTTGTATAAAGAATGCTTTGTAAGACAAACATGCTTCTGGAACAAATTATATTCATCTTTTCAAGGCACCACTGTATATCATAGAGCTTAGAAAATGATAGCTGA
This sequence comes from Cryptoblepharus egeriae, assembly GCA_030015325.1. Lineage (NCBI taxonomy): Eukaryota > Metazoa > Chordata > Lepidosauria > Squamata > Scincidae > Cryptoblepharus > Cryptoblepharus egeriae. The sequence continues at coordinate 51,207,524 of JAREYC010000007.1, read as the reverse complement.
TAAAAAATGCTTTGTCCCCTATGCTTTGAAAAGAGGATATTTGCATTACGAAGAACCTTTGCACTGACTCATACATCCTCTGTCTGTCAACCTCCCTTCAGGAAGCTCTAGTCTCTGTCTCCCTGGCTTCTAAGCCCCTAACATCCAATCCAAAGGGGAAAAAAGCCAGAAAAAAAATGTGAGAGCAAAAGAAGGAGTCCTCTTGTCTCTGGCATGCTCCTATATGCAATCTGCCTTCCTCGCTCACATTTCTCAGCAGGAAGAAAAGCAGCGAGACTAAATTGTGCCAGGAAAGGGGGGGAAATGAAATGGTGTTGATACTGGAAAAGAATTATGATATTCTGAGCTTGATCAATCTAACCAAGTTGCTACAGACAGCTCAAGAGTCCTGTCATGCTGTTGTCACACCAAGCAACTGAATCCAGGAAAAGAGGTGCTGTTGAAGGAGCTATGCAGATAAGAAGTTCTTCAGGTCATGGTGTCTCACACTGAATTCTATGGAACAAAGTACATTTAGAGCATAATCCTAACCATGTCTACTTAAAATTAAGCACCGTTGTGTTCAATGGGTCTTACTCTTTAGGACTGCAATATAAGTCCCTATTTACAAATGAGTTCCGTTCCAGAAGCTTGTTTATAAGTCGAAATGTTCATAAGTCCAACACCATAGATGTTAATGCATATTTGACCCAAATGTAAAAAGAATAAAAAGCAGTATAAATTAAATATCTTTACTCATAAAAGTACATTCTACTGTTAATACTGTTTTCTGCTGAAATATTTTTACAAAACTATTTGCTGTTAAAATACTGTTATTATACCTTGAATGCAGCAAAAATATATGTATGTTTGAAAGTTCGTATCTTGAAGATATGTTCGTATGTATGAAAGTTTGCATCTCAAATATTCGTAAGTAGAGGACTAAGGCTGCAATCCTGAAGACACCTTCTTGGGAGTAAGACCCATTGAACACAGTGGGGCTTACTTTTGAGTAGACATGATTAGGATTGTGATCTTACTGTAATAAGCTCCTTCTTGCACAGAGTTAAAAGGAACCTGATCCAAACTCCAGAGGCAATGAGCTCATCCCACTGAGAAATGAAAGAGCATCCTTTTAACTTTGCTGTCTACAATTCAACTTCCACCTTTGAACTGCTTTTTCTGATCTGAGTCTTAAAGGTGACAGGTGAGCAAAAGCTGCTAGTTTTCCTTTCTTACCATATGAATTGCCCTTTTACCTTTAAGCACCATTAAGTATCAGCCTACTACTGTTATTGTTTTCCTGGGGAGAGAAACACCTGCTGGATGAACCTTTTCTCTTATATTCTCAACTATTAATAACTAACTGCGTTGTTAATCCCAGAAGGATCCTTTACCTCATCTGTCCAAGTATTTCATCTCCGGTTTTGCAAAACCCACACAGGATGTGAAATAATTTTTTCCACCGCCATGTGCTATCTGTTAACATAAAAAGAGTCTGAGCTCTTACTTTACAGCTCAATAAAATGTACCAGAAGGTTCTGTTGTGGTAGGGCCAGGCTTGCTTGTGAATCAAGTTGAAGCAGTTAATTTGAGCAGAACTCTATTGAATCTGATTCTGTTTCTACTTTGTGAAGTGTATCACTGGGGACACTTCAGGCCTGAGAGGGAGGCAGGAATGGCATCAGTAGGTGCTGCCAAATCCTATCTACCCTCCTGAACTTCATCAACCTTTGTGCATCTCCTCAGTTCTGGATCTGCTTAGACAGATCCAAATAGATCCATAGGGACTGCTGATCTCAAATTACCTCTTTGGCACCACAGAATTCAACAGCAACCATTTTTCACACTGCTTTACTGTGGAGAGATGGCCAACATAGGACTGGCCTGTAAAACTAACCTTTTGGCTAAATATTCTTTATTCCAGCAATAATGTTGTTATAGATTTCTGAGTGCACCCAGCAGAATTACTGGCAAAATACTGGATTAACTCTTAAAAACAAAACAAAAAACTAGAGACAGAATTCATAAAGGACTACAAATGGTTTACAAAAGTATAGTCCCGTTCAGGAGGACAGTATTGAATCAGCCTACGTGGTTCAGGATTTGCAGCAAATTCTACAGTCTTACAACAGACTTCTTACATATTTACATGTAGCGTACTGTGCTTGAAGGATACATCGCAGCTTTAAGAAACACCTTTTGGATTTGTCATTTTCATCACTTCCATCCAGAGTGCCTGCTGACAGATCAGCAGCAAGTCTGAGATGGGGGAAGAACATGAAGATACACAAGTGTGAATTTCATGAAGTTTGTTGCTCTGATTCTGCCATATATTTTTGGCCAGGAAAGACAATATAAGTGCTTGGTTTCAACACCCCATGTTGTGCATCTCATCCCAGTAGCAATTACAGCAAGAGTCCAGCTGTAAAAAGCTGATGGAGATGCTGTGCAGATTCAGAGAATCAAAAGCACAATTCATTAGAAGTGCTTCACTTGGTTTCTGAAGCATTTTCGCTACAGGCACACACTGGCAGAGGGGTTCAAGGTCATTCGTATTCTTGCTTTTTTCCTACTCAGCAGAGGGCAACCTACTGGAAAGTAACCTGAAATGTAAAATTACTCTAGATACTGTTTAAAATCCTTCCTGAACAGAGGATGCATGGGGTGTGTCTGTGTGAAATGCACACAACACAAAACACAAATCTTTGGAAACTCTCTCTCTCTCTTTCCTGTCTCTCTCACACACAGAACCCACCTCAGTTGTCTTAATTTCTCCTATAGAAAACCAGACTGACAGCTATCTAAGGCAATGAACACTGCAGCTACACTTTTGTTCAATGATAACCAAGTTATGCTGCTTTATATTCAGACATCATAACAATAACCCCAAACAGCACAGAAATCAAATGTGTCAAGTGAACTATTGAAGAATTCAAGGAGCATGCACAGAAAGAGAATTTTTGAAAAGCAATTGTATTGCAGCTCTGCAATCTGTGGCCATGGAGCAAGGTTATTGTTAAGAATTAGGAGCATTCCTCACAATTTCAATTAATACTCATCCCTCTTTAGAAGTTATTTTGCAATGGAGATTTTTATTTATCCAAACTGAACATATTAAGACCATCCCTGTCTATCTCCCATTTTATCCAGAGCTTTCCTCTGCTTTGAGGGAATGACTTTTGTGCTGTCATTCTGGGACTCATCCTTTTCTGTGTAAGCACCGCATAGGACTAGGCTGTTAACTGTGGTTAAGGCTGACAGGAGTGACTTTGCTCACTAGGGAAGGAATTGAGGAATAAAATATACATTGGAGGGAGGTATGAACATTTCATGACATATGCATCAGCCCTAGCAAAATGACACCCGTATGCTGACAAGATTTAGAAACAATCCAGCATTTACTCCAACTAATTTCAATAGGAACATTAAACATGTTCAATACTGTATTAAAATCAGAAGGTCTTATGAGGACTTAAATTTAGATGGATTGCTCTCTTTATTTTTAAGAACTGCCATTCTGTTTTATGGTAAAACAGAACCAGAGAAATCAATTTACCTCAAAAAGAAAAAAAATAGCTTAAGTGCTTTCACAAGCAGGCTACCACTAGAGTCACTATAATAAATTATCACAGTTTTTTTTATTCTTTCTTCTGGCTTAGACAAGCTACTTCATACTTAGAAATTCCAATGATCAAAATAATTCTGCCAATTACTGTGTTTCATTCTGCTATGCATAGTCAACTATGTAATGCAATAAACTATGCCTGAATGGTCTGTTTACCCCACAGCAAGTTACAAGGAAAACTCTTTCCCCTTAAAGGACTTGTCTCTTTGAAATGCACAAACTGGCAAAAAGCCAAGGGAAGCTGGTGCTTAAGAAACCAAGACTGAGCAGTGCCTGTGTGCATTTCAATCTCAGCCAACCGCAGTAAATGTTATTGGAGTTTTTGTGCTGTAAAATTGCTGCTTTCATGCCCACTGCATCTGACAATAGGAATCCTTGATCTAGCATGAGGAAAAGGGGCTGATGTGCCTTCTAGTCAAAACTCGGCATTCCTTAAAAACCAAGGATACTACTTCAGTGTGCTCTTAATGGGTTAGTGACAGCAAGATTCATGTCAATGGTGCATCCGGACAGAGAGGGATACTAAATGGAGAAGTCTTTTGTAAGAGATGGGAAAGAGCAGAAAATTTATTCTTACAAAGCTATGCTGAAGCTTTTACTGTATAGGGAAAAGAAATGCATACAAGGGGAAGGGTTACTGACTTAGGCTGCAATCCTAAAGATACTTACCTGGGAATAAGACCCATTAAACAAAATGGGGCTTACTTTTGAGTAGAAATGATTAGGATTGTGCTGTAAGGCTGCAATCCTATCCATACTTACCTGGGAGTAAGTCCCACTGGCTACAATGGGATTTACTTCTGAGGAGATATGGATAAAACTGAGCTCTCAACAGCTTAAATATCTCACTGTATCTCAAATGATTCCTTTTCAGTATGGGAACAAGATCTTTTTCAGGTTGTTTTAAGCAGCAAACATGTGATTTCCTTTATTTAATTTGCAAACCCTACTGATTTAGCTCTAAAATATATTCCAATGTTGACACACATATTTGGCAGCAGTAGATGTTGCAAAAAACCACTGAACCAAAATTACTATTTACGAGGCTTAACAACAAGTTTAAGTGTGTTCTCTGTTACTTTCGTCATATGTTGTCATTGTCAACACATTCAATATTATTTCAATATTGTGTTCTTCAGCTACGACAATTTTGAATCTAAACTGATGCATCTTAAAGTACAGGATAATTTGTATTGCTAGCATCCAGTGATTCAATACATCTGCATTCCTATAAAATTTGGCTTATTTTGCTTAATTACACTCGCAAAAAAACAAAAATCAGTATTGACTGGCATAAATTAAACTACAGGCAGCAACTACTTCTTGAAATAAACATAGGAAGGCCACATATTTCATTAGGTGGAAAGATGCGTTCAGTGAAGCCTGAGAGATTCCATACTCTTGCCAATAGAAATTCATCCAAGAAAAATCATTTCTTGGTTCTTTACCTCATTTATAGCCTTATCTTATTCTTATGTACCTGTGGCAATGCTGCTTTCAGGAACCCCCACTTTCCAAAGCATTTACTGTGTGAAAGATCAAGTTTGAGTAGGATTTTGGGAACAACTGCTATAACCTAATGTATGTTACTTACAATGGGCTGCCAATGTGGCCTCAAGCAGAACACAAATGAGGGTCAGAATGAAAGAAGTCACTCTTCCAGAACAGAGACATAGATGAGTAAGCTAGACATAAAGGTATCAGATCTCTTATGTTTAAGCCATTTTGAAGGCCCATTTTCTCCCAATTGAGAATAACATACTGCTAAGAACTGAAAATGCCCTCCTGTGTACCCTGCCTGCTGGACATCTTGTGGGAACCCAGGGAAAATCTTTCTCTATTATCACATATGGGCTGTAGAAGTCCCTCCCTAGCACAATATACTGGGCTTCCAAATGACTGGCCTTTTCTTATTCACTCCCCCAACCAGAGGTTTATCTTAAGAAGCTTTTAACCTGTCATCTTAATTTTCCTGGACTACAGTATAGGTTGCTGTTTTACTGATTGCACTTTTATTAATGACTAATAGAATTTGCTGCAGTTCTTCTATTATATGTTATTGTTGGTGATTGTTTTAGACCAGGGGTTTTCAAAACCTGGCCCGGAGGCCAAAAGTTGCCCTTCATAAGTCTCAATGTGGCCCCCAGCAAGACCCCTCTATCTGGCCCTTGGACATGCCTTGTAATCCACTCCAATACATTCTTATATGTAAATTTATTCAAATTTGAAATGTACATTAGTTTTCTGGCCCTCAACACAGTGTCAGAGAGATGATGTGGCGCTCTTGCCAAAGGGGAGACGCTTTGCCAGTTTGGAGACCATTGTTTTAGACCATAATTATATTTTATGATATTAAGAACTCAATCCCAAAGTCCTCAGAGCTGGCACAAGCTGGCAGCAGGTGTCACAAATGTGCCATAAGCATGTCTGTGGCACTCAGATAGGAGGAATCTCTGGAAATGGGCCAGCACTAGTCAGAGTTGAGCCTCAGCACAATGTGGAAGGCAAACTGGTGCCTTAGCAGCACCAGATGAAGTAAAATCATCATAATGAAAAGAAAATAGCAGCAGCCAGGATTTTATACAAAGATATGGAAAGTCAAAGTTTATTAAGGCTGCAGTCCTAAACACACTTTCCAGGGAATAGGCCCCACTGAATACAATAGGAGTTACTTCAGAAAGGACAAGTTTAGGTTGCACTGTAAGTTTAAAAGCATATACACTTATAAGTTTGAAATAAAAAACACATTAAAACAAACATGAAGAAACAGAGGGGTGGGGGTCTGATTTAAAGTATCCCCTTTCCCCAAATGCCAGGGTAAGTAGTGTAGGTTTCTCTGCTGACTCTAGTTTCTTGCTCACTTCCCTTTTTGCTGCTGCACTGGTGCTGGGAAGTTGGATAAGATTTGGCCCCGAGGCTTTCCACACCACCACAGTGAGCAAAAGCAGCTTTGCATTTGCTATCTGTCCACTGACAGGGAGGAAATTTGAGTGAGAGACATTACTTGTCTTACAAAAATATTCTATAGATGACCAGTTTGTCAATTTTTTATACCCCCAGAAGGGAGCTATGAGGTGGTTACTGGGCAGCAGAATCCTAAATCCTAAATCCACACTATCACGGGGAAAAAGGAAGGTAGGGCTGCAGTGCCAATATGTCTACTAGGTTCTGAGCCACTTCCAGAGGTGGTGCAGAACTGAATACAAGTGAGTAGCCGGAGGCTGCTCTGCATTGCCTGGGGAATGGTGTTGTGATCCAGCATATTTTCTGATCCCAGCCCTGCCTCCCGCTCCCCACCTGACTGCCCGTGACTGCCCTCCATGTCCCTGCAATGCCCCTTCCTGCCTCCTTCCAAATCTCTCCCTACCTCACTTAGAGCACAATGCTAACCATGTCTACTCAAAAGCAAACATTGTGTTCAATGAGTCTTACTCCTAGGAAAGTGTCTTTAGGATTGCATCCTTAGACCACTGTGTTGGTTGGCTAAGCTCAGCCAACACGGAGATCTCCTTGCAAGCCACTGCGAAAGCTGGAATCAGGACATTCCCATATTTGGATGTTAATCATGCCAAAGCTGAAACATTACAAAATAAAAACACTTTGATAATCTGAAATAAATACTCATTTTCTATCTGAACATATACAGTACCAGATTCCTCTTACTTTCTTGTGGAAAGCTGATGTGATTTTGAAGGATGAATATCACTGCAACTATTTCCAAAATGCAGTGTGTTTGGCAGCCCATCCAATCTGGCAAATCTACTATAGAAATTATAATTTGTCATCTCAAGTCCCTTTGATTTGTCAATAGAGTGGTACCCTCTGTGGAACAATACAGTTAATAATATAGAAAGTGTGGGTGTGAGTGTTCTATAACAGCCAGGAAGGTCACAATCAAAAAAGAAATAATTGGACTTGGCTTCTCTCTTAAGCAACAAAGATTGAAAAATATTTTTTTAAAACAAAGATGAAGAAGCTAATGAGATATATGGCACTCACGTTATAACTAATTGCCGACCACTTTGTATAATTTGATTTTGGTGGGGCAAGGTTGAGATGGGGAAACTTTAATTTGCTCTTGGCAGACAAACTGAATGCTTAATTAAACTGAACAACTGTACATTTTATTTTACATTAGAGGAGCTATTCTGACAGGATTTTGGCAGATTGATTAAAAGGAAAAAGGAATACATGATAGATTCATCAAATCTAAGATTAGGATGAGATCAAAAATAATTTGGCTAGTATTCAGGAACATTTGTTGACTTTTGAAAAACCACTTTAGTTTCCTCAAGCATGTTGAACAGAGAAATTGGCTGAACTGCACCTCAAGACATCAGTACAGCTTCCTCTTCATTGTCTGGGTTTATACGAAGCGTGATTAAATGCCTTCATAAGCTAGCTATTGAGAAAAGCATCAAGCACTGATATGTTTTGCTGTGCCATGCCTGAATGATAAATCAATGGGCCATAATGAGTCCAACATGCTTTTTAAAAAAACGTACATGAATGAACTTGTTTCAGATTTAATGAGGCTTTTCCTATCATTTTGTATATCAATGCAATTTACCAAGTTTTACAGATTTTCCAAGATACTGTTAGTGTATTCGAAACATGAGACATTTACTTAATAGCAAACACCATTCATCACAATGGAACTTGTTTTAAACTAATTGTTTAGTTAGAAGTTTATAATACTTGTTTTATGGTTGATAATAAGGAATAGAAACAGCACAATTTAAATGGAGAGGCAGAATGTATGATAGTGATGACGAAAAAGAAGCAGAAGAAAGGTTCATAACTAAAATATAGGCAACCCCAGAAACTGTGCCTGTAGGTGGAGAGAGTCCTCCTATTTCTGAAAATCTTGGATAGTTTTTTTAAAGATTGTTCTTTAAGATCTCTGCCTGAGTTTCCCTGCTTGACAAAAGACAAGACAGGTGGCAACCAGATATAGGGCCATTTTTGAAGAATAAGGAATATTCTAACCGGGACTGCTCTCTTGGCAGCCACTATACATTCAAGCAGCAATCTGATTTGCCTGACCTTTAATGTACTATTGCTCCTTGATTTATTGCAGCTAGTTTTATGGTTTTCCTGCTTCTGATGTTTTAATCTGGCTTTTCTTGTTGAATCTTATTTTTTATTATAATTTAATTTTATAGTAAGATGCCTTGAACATTTTTAATTTTAAAGTTAGGTAGATATTGCTAAAGTTAATAAATAGGAGTTTCACAAATTCCCATCCTGGACAAGGGAGTAGCAACAATCCAATAGCATCTCAGATTGCACCTGCAGTTATGCAACCAATCATTACATTCTTAAGCCAAGCAAAAGTTAGCTATTTGTTCCCTTTCTTTCTACATACAATAGTAAGAAAAGCTGTTTTTAAACCACTGCAAAAGGACACAATTTTTATTTTTTTAAAGCTGTTTTAACTTATATTATCAGAGGGAGTCTTAGAATCAAACCCTTGCAGCTACTGAGGCACAACCATATTCCTTTGTGGTACAACCTTGTTCCATTAGGAGCAAAAACCTGGAAGTGGGTCATTAAAGCTATTTTTCCCACTTTTTATCCACTGATAAAAAAGTGGATAAGGAGATTGCTTTTAAGCCATTATCTGTTACTTAAGGATGCCACGCAGAAATCTCAGCACCTTGACTGTATGTCTACACTATATGTATATATTTTCCCTGGTGAAATACTGGCAAAGTACTCAATGTGATAAAATAAAGATGTAATAGGTGATCTCTGGTACAGATCAGCAGTCACCCTGTCCCAACCAGCATTAACCATTCCCCGATGCTGCTGCTTCTTTTCCAACTAAGGGCAAAATCCAGAGTAACTACAGGGAGTCCTTGTTCTGGTGTAAGAACAATTTGTTCTGGATTGCAATATGAATTTCCCATAGGTTTTCACTAGGTTGTGCAGTAACTATGGGTGCATGTAACGTCTCTTACATGCTCCAGTAGTTGCTCTGGATTGTAGGGTTACAGAGCATAAAGATGCTCTGAGCAGTTGTATCTATTGCCCAACATCCCAGCAGACTGCAGGAGGATGACCAGGCAGACATAGGGCAAAATCCAGAGCAGTTATAAGTCCACATGTGTTATCTTATGGATAGTCACCTTAACTGCTCCTGAACAAAGGGCTTAATTTGACTTTAGGATATGGTCCATAACTGCCCAGAGCATCCCTATACAGCAATCTGGTTGGAAATGGTAAGCACTGCTTGGAGGAAGAGACTTTTTCAAACCCTGAATCCAGTCTTTGTGCTGGGATTTGGAGAGTCCTGGTACAGATGCTTGAAAAACATGGCCTAATCAGCCATTTCTTCTTTCTCTTTACATTTTTAAAACTTTGGAAAGGGAAGGAGGAATATCTCTATAATTCCCTTGGGAGACCATCACACTTCCTAATAGAATCTACCAGCAGAACAATTTTCCTACCATTTAGACTACATTTTCTCTTTCTAAGTTTCACTGCTGAAAGTGTGTCCTGTGCACTACACATCATTTTTCTTTCATCCTTGAAAATTTTATATTTCTTCTTCATCCTTTTTTAACCAAGATACACCACACATATGCAGCTGCTCAAAGCCTTCATTATGTACCCATCATTTCATCCTACTGATTACCTTGTTTTATGTTTTATTGAATGCATTTAAATTGACAATATTTTTTCCACTCCGAAAGAAAACTGACAGGGATTCAAATCCTGGGTAGAAAATCTGTTGCTCTCTCTAACACGATTTCCGTTTTTACAGAACATTGTACCGGTCTATCTGACAACTACTTTACAGGGAAACCTTATGTCAGGTTTGCTTTTGAAAATCTCAGATAAACCAGTCATTTTCCCAAAGTGTTCCTCTTGGGTTAATTTCTTATGACACATCTTCTTAGGTATATCCTCAGAACAAAGGACTTGCCACATTTCATTTCAATTATGTCCATCATACACCTGGTACTAAGTTTCAAGTATTTTCTAAAAAATATGTAACTTTCTCCTGAAGGAAACGCACACACTGCTTTTAAAATATACATGCTACCTAAGAATCACCTAAGAATCACCCTGACAGTCACCATCCAAGACGAATGTCAGACAACTTTCCTGTTCTTCCAGTTTTTTGCCCTTCCCAGAAGTGCTAAAGGAACCTGCTGTTTAAGGGTCCACTGAGCCACTCCAGGGACCCACCAGTTTGGGAACAACTGGATTAGGTAACCCACCATTGCTACTGGCATTGCTGCATTGTTGTGTGGGGATTTAGGTAAGATTGGCTGTAAGATGCTTTTAAATTTGTTTTATGATTGGTTTGCTGGTTGTATAATCAGACCTAAAGGTGGCCTAAAATAATTTTTAAATAATAAATACATAAACAATTGATTTGAAAACTCCAATTTGTGTGTCTCACAGAGTTGGAACAATTTTTGGTTAGTCGTAAAATCAAATAATGAAAAGTCTTCTATATTATACTATAACACACACCGACAGAAAACCCATTGCTGTAAATTACTCTTCAAAACTATTTGGTATTTATATTTCAAATGCAGAGATTAGGGAAAAACTTGCTATAGATGACCTCACTGCATTTATACTTTATAACTCTATCACAAAAATGCAGACTTGGAGGTTTATAGGTGTTTCCACAAAACAAGATCTTAGAACCAGAGTATTCTGTTCATTGAAGTATTCTGTGTATTGTCATGACTCAATCACAACTGAAATTGAAAAGTAACACTAAATTGTCCAAGTAGCACAAAAAGAAAATGAAAATCTGTGATTAAATGCCATATGTTCTATTACTATCAATAAGATAATTTTCTGGTAGTCCTTTCTACCAGAACACATATTTAAGGTTAAAAGGGTAAAAATAATGTACACTGGATCAAGAAAACTAAATGTTTGAAAATTACTTCGGTTACAATCCAAAATAACTATGGGACCTTTTACACTGACATAGTTACGGTGCCACCTATGGGAAACCTTTATGAAATGTATACAGCAATCCAGAGTAAGGCTACAATCCAGAGTAACTACGGGAGCACATAAGAGACTTTATGTGCACCCGTACTTACTGCATCATGTAGTGAAAACCTATGGGAAATTCATATTGCAATCCAGAGTAACTTGTTCTTACTCCGGAGCAAGGACTCCCCGTAGTTACTCTGGATTGCGCCCTTAGTGGCTTTTATGTCTTCCCGTAGTTACTCTGGATTGTAAGATTCATCTCCTTTATGCATCTCATAATCTAGCCAATCTTTTCTATTAGAAAATCTTTTCTGTTATCAACTAACCAATACTAGTTGCTATAACTTTTTTTGTTTTGCATTATACAGCAGAAAATAATGGATTACAGCAAAATCCGGAGTAACGACGAGGAGTCCTTGCTCCAGTGTTAGAACAACTTACTCTGGATTCTAGTATGAATTTCCCATAGGTTTTCACTAGGTGGTGCAGTAACTACAGGTGCACGTAAAGTCTCTTACGTGCTCCCATAGTTACACTGGATTTGGGGGACAGTGATTTATGTATCATTAGAATTCTTCAACTAGATCGTGAGAGGGACTTCTTTCATATTATGGGTAGTAATATAAAAGTTTTCTTAATTTTGCTTAACTTCAAAAACAAAATAAACCTATTTATGTTTTCACACACATTTTCAAATATAAACTATCATACTATTTCTGTTTGGTTAATATTTCAGCAGACTGTTAGAGGATGGAAAACAAGAAAGCGTACTTAAACTATGGACAAGATGTCCTATTCTTACCATGACCAGAGGCAAAAACAGAAACGGGACCAGTCTGTACTAGATAAGAGCTGGCAGTATAGTCCTCATCAGTGTCACAGTCCTGAACTGGCTGGATAGCACTAGTACTTAGCAACCATCTCTGGTTGTCATGGAGGTTAGGTGATGGAGGTGGGGAATGTAAATGTTCAATAACGGATTGACTAGATGAAGAGGATGGCATGGGAGGACCTAAGGAAAAAAAATAAAAATATATTTTAAAAAAATTGATATAGGATGACATAAGTGACAGATCAGTTGTTGCTCGCATGCTTCAAGGTGGTTATCTCTAAAAATCCATAAACAGACCACAGCCAACCAAAAGCACATGATGGAAATTATTCTAGTCATTTGACATTTGTGATACATGGGGTACTAACATACATGATAGTGCTTATTTTCCTGAACAAGCCAATGTGTAGAACTCAGTTATGCATAAGAACTGGATCACCTCACCATGAATGGTTCACATGGTTTAAAAAACCAGTTATAGCAGTGGTTCTCAATCTTCCTAACACTGTGACCCCTTTATAAGTTCCTCATCTTGTGGGGATCCCCAACCATAAAATTATTTTCATTGCTACTTTATAACTGTAATTTTGCTACTGTTATGAATTGAAATGTAAATGTCCGATATGCAGGATGTATTTTCATTGTTACAAATGAAATGTGTGTTCTATGCACATGTTGAACACAATGGGATTTATTTCCGAGTAGGCATGCATAGGATTGGGCCCTGAGGCTGCAATCCTATCCACATTTACATGGGAGTAAAGGCCTCCCTGTCTATAATGGGATTTATTTCAGAGTAGGCATGCATAGGATTGGGCCCTGAGGCTGTCAGTCAGCCCCAGTGCGCGCGCAGCTACAGCCGAAGGTCTGGCAAGCCTGACCTGGCCCCCTGCAATAGGGGTCTTTAGGTGACCCCCAAGAAAGCTCTAGGCGACCCCCAAAGGGGTCCCAACCCCCACTTTGAGAAACGCTGAGTTATAGTTTTAAAACATCAGTTGAATAGAACTGCTCGCAGAAATTAGGGGATATTTCAAAATGAGTATGAAGGGATAAAAAAGAAGCATTTGATTTTTTTATTTAACAAGAACATCAAAAAAAGCAAACAAGTCAAAGGAAGTTGTTTGATTATGCAAATGAGATGGTAACTCATTGTGATTGAGTTGCAAGTGACACTGGTGATGAATAGAAGCATGTCAAACTGGACGAAGGTCCCACACGATTCAGTAGGGTGTGTGGTCACCCAAGACTGCCAAAACACACTGACAGCGATGGGGCATGGACATGATCAGATTGTCCAGCAGTTCTTGTGGGATCCTCAGCCACTCTTGCACCAGGGCAACCAGAGCTCAAGAAGTGTTGTGGGAGGCACTGGACGGTTTGCCAGACATCTTCCCAGTGCATCCCAAACATGTTCAATGGGATTCAGGTCTGGAGAACGTGAAGGTCAGTCCATGCGTTCAATTCTTGCCTCCTGAAGCATGTTGTTGATGAGATGTGCACCGTGGGGTCTTGCATTATCGTGCATGAAAAGAAAGTTGTTTCCAACTTCTCCAGTATAGTGTACCACTATAGGGTATAGGACCTCATCTCAATATCTGACAGCAGCCAGCAATCCATTTCTGATGATGTGGAGGTCGGTATGACCACCGATGCTGATGCAAGCCCACTCCATGATTCCACCACCAAAGAGTCCCTTTCTCACATGAAACGTGGATTCTCCCATGATCCTCGCTCAAGCCAAATGATTGTCAGGCTGCAGACTGAACCGTGACTCATCTGAGGACAGTTGACCACTCATCACAGGTCCAATGACGATGCTTATCGGCCCACATTCTATGGGTTCTACAGTGTTCAGCAAATAATGGAATCAGCAGGTCGCTGGGCATACAGTTCAACAGAATGGAGCCTATTTTATATGGTCTGGGTGCATTTCCTTTGTCTAGTAGCAGAAAGAAACTGTTCCCACAGCTCTGTTGCATTGCTGCACTTGTTCCTTCTTGCCAATAAGGTAAAATAGTGGTCATCTCTTGCTGTTGTGGCAGATGGGTGACTCTGCCCTCGTCTTCTTTGTACTGTGCCAGTCTATTGAAAGCAATTCCACAGACTGCTAATCACGCTTTGGGGTGTTCCAAATGCTGTTGCCACTGTCGTCTGTGTTTGACCATCTTCAAGATGTTCTATGGATCTCCAGGCCTCACATTTGGGCAAATCATGTTGCAGGGGCATTGTAGGGGCTGGGAAATTACAGGATGTGCACTTTTATGATACATGGGGATACTAACAAATCGTGTTGCAAGGGCATTGCAAAATCAGGGAACATGCAGATACGTCAGTACTTTCAGCCTTTTGTATAGTGCATTTTCATTTATGACATAAAAGTTGGTTTTGCATCTCATTTGCATAATCAAACAACTTTCTTTGACTTGTCATTCGCTTTTTTGATGTTCTTGTTAAGTTTTTTAAAAAATCAAATGCTTCTTTTTTATCGCTTCATTTTCATTTTGAAATATCCTCTAATTTTAGTGAGCAGTATATGTAAACGTAGATCCAAGTTTCTTCTGTCTTCAAAGACTAAATTTTTACCTCACCCTGTGCCCTATATGTTAACCCATGCACTCATTAAGTAGCAGTATAGACCAAAACTAAGAGAAAAGAGTGTTGCTATACCAGTTCATTTCATTATCTGACCTATGACCGCAAAAACAAGTGAGAAATGAAAAGAAATTGATCTTGCATTAACTGTAGAAAAGGTTAAAATACAAAACAGTTTTGCTTTATGATGATCTATTTAATTTTGGCCAATGTGCTCTCTCTCTCCCTCCCCCCCCCCCGTCAGAATAGATGGGGGGGAACTCGGCAAAAATGAATACAGAATTTGAGAAAAAGATTTGAAAGAGGGAATTTATTATTTGGAAAAAGCACTAATGAAGTTTTGTTTATTCTGCAATCATGACTGTTAAAACTAAGGATCTTCCCATCTTTTATGAATGTATGAAAGAAACATATTTCCTTACTGAGGGCAGGACCCAGAATGCTAGAAGTTTCTGAATGCTGTTTTACATGGGTGAAGTTTCCTTGTATGTGTGACTGAATGAGACCAGAAATAATAATATCTACCTTACTTTATGACATCAGAAAACTTTGACGGTGTTATGGGTTCAAATTTCAACTTATCTGTGAACTCACATTATGGTTCTAGATGAGCAACCACAGCCCAATCCCAACAACCGTCTGCTGTATCCAGTCCAGTTTAGGAGCTAACTGGTAGTCATGATAAGGAGACTTTCCCTCTCTTACTCAAGTAATCTCCAATGGGCTACTAGGATCTGTGCCAACTACTGGTGCATGTCCAAATGGATCTGTATAAGGTGTTATAGGGCCTGGGAGTGAGAATACAATACGGCAGAGGCATGCTCCATTAATCATACCCCTCTTTTGAGTCTGATCCATTTACAATTTTTTTCAAAAACTATTCATCTACCTCACCAGGTTGTGTGGCAATAATTAAAGCAAAGGAAGAAAATGTATCTGAACCTTAGACAGACTGGAATAAAACTGGTGTGAAAACCTTTGTACAAACCGTAATTCTTCAAAGGATCACAAAATATTAACCCATATTAATGTATTATATGCAGCTGAGCCAAAAGAAAATGCACAGGTAATGTTACACCATGAAATTTCCCAGTTTCAGTCAGCATATAGAGCACAATAACTTTGTAATAAGTGACTTTTAATTATAAATCCATTTTATATTATAGACCCCCTGTATGCTCTCCAACCTGTGTAACTTGGCACCGGCATTTATCTCTCTGTTGGATACTAGAGCCTTCTGCAGTCAACCTGTGGTGACAGTTATCTCTTAATTAAAACTCTACATGCAAATAGCCTTCCTGAAAAGTGTTGTGGCAGAACGCACACAAAGCACAATTATTTGTAATGGCACAGGCCTTGTTATCTACAGTTTTAATACTGGGCAACCATTGTATTTAGTGTGAAGTTTTCCCTCTGGGAAATATGGTTAACAAATCCTTATTACTTAAGATAGTCATAGATCTTTTCATAGTCAATGCATTGCAGAAACAGAAATGGTTACAATCTTCCCCTTTCTAATAGCAAATGTTATACAATACATGAGTGTTTAGAAAACCTAGTCTCCTTTCCTTAACATAATGGATGATGATCCATTTAACCTTGCATCAGGAAGTCTGCTTCCAGACACCTCTAACACTAATGAACTGTCAAGTGTATCTCAGATACAAATCTGAAAGAAAAATGATGTCTTTTTTTAACTAGTGAAAATGCAAAGCTATCATTTATAAACAAAAGGGGCTGATTGCGGAGGTGGGCATTTGAACTCACAAGATAGTTTTTATAGAAAGGCAGTGATTGCTGTTCCAAATTCTATGACCACTGGAGATAAATAGCCACTTCTCTCTATCCCTGTTGTGTATCTTGGTCCTGGCTGCGCCATTACATCTCCTTGGTCCCCATAAAGTCACTGCCTGACCTCCTGACAAGCTTCCAGGCTACTCTACACACTCCTTTCTAGGCTCAGCCTGTCATCTCCCCCACCATACACCTTGAGCAGCATCTTACTAAACCTGCCTCCTTCTACTCTTTCTTTTACTCTAGTGACTCTAAAAGAGGCTTGGAAAAGAACAAGCCTCTATTATTCCCATCATCCTGCTGCTTACTTGTATCCTGTATCCTCCTTGAACTGCTCAGGATGTGAACTCGAACTGCATGTGGCCACCATATGGCTACCCATGCCAAAAAGGATGGAAACTATCACTGCAAATCGTCAAGAATGGATTTCAATAAAGCAGCCAATTAGAACTCCACCAGGTTAGCAAAACATTGTTCTTTTGTATAGAGGGGGTCATAAAGACTGCAGTCTTCAAGCTAGAGTAGCCTGAGCTGAGTTGGTAGAAGTTTTAAGTGCTATGAGATTCATAGTCTCTCCATTCCTCAAAGAAGTTCACACTAAGGTCTTCATAAACATCAAGCATTAAGGAGAACAACTGATTAATTCTCATTCAAATCATGCTCTTGGTTGGATGGTACAGCAAGCTTTAAAATGGTCACAGCTGCTCCTAGCTCCTATGTCAAGCTGCTAAAGGAGGTCAAGCTATACAATTTTCAGCCAAGCATGGCTTTCCTCCTTTACCAACAAGCACATTTTTGTGTGTGTGAAGAGACTGTAGAATCTGAGCTCTAGCTAATGTACGTTCAGTTGTTAGACTAATCTGACGTACCATTCTCAATGGGTATTCTCTGAAAAGCTAGCAAGCGTAACACATTGCTCTCTGCCAAAGCCAAAGTCTGCACAGCTAGACAGAACACAGCATGAATCTCAAGTTAAACATAAGGGAATGTTTCAGGGTTTTTAGATTTATAAAATATTGTTTTCTTAGTGCTTAGGCCGGCAAAATCTGAAGTTGTAGACCTTTTGTGAAACTAAATTGCCTTTAAATAGTGAAACAGTATAAAAGGAGCAGTTCTTGTGTCTTTAGAAAAGTTCCATCCTGGAATCCAAGCAGGGATCTTCCCCCCCCCCCCATTGTTCCTATTCTGAAAGGACCCAGCTCCTTTATACGCTTCTATGCCTAACTATGTACAGCTGCTCCTGATGAAAGCCAAAGCAGGTAGGAAGACTTTGGGGAGATGATCTCTTCAGGGAAGATCAGTAGTTCTCAAACTTTGGCAGAGCTCTACTCTTTCTCTAAGTCTTTGTGGAGGTGGACCTTGGGCAATGACGCAATCCTCAGGATCATGCCCCTGCAGGGGAATGGGGGATAAAACTGGAAGTTCAACCTCCTGTTTTGTCATGGCTGGAACTTTCACTAGTTTGTAGCTGCAGGCAGATCTTTCAGTGATCTGCAGGGCTTCCAGGATCTCCCAGATTTTGACCGAACCTCTGGGGAAGCTGAAAATAGCTTCCTATTCTCCCACAGGTACACAATCCTGGTGATCATGTTGCTTCTTTCCCCCGTGTTTATGAACCCCAGTCACAACCCCCAGTTTGAATATCCTGACAATTTGAGATACGTTAAAATGATAACTAAAGATAAGATGGTCTTTGTTAACTGGGCAAGAGGAACTGTTTCAAGTGGCTGTTCCTCTTTTATTTAGAAGGGGAAGAGTAAATGGCTCTTCAAGAAGAGTAAAAATCCTGAGCAGTGTCTTCTCTAAGTCAGAAGAAGAAGGCTTCTGCTGGTATTCTTTAGCATCTTTTTAGATTGGCATCTTTTAGATCCTCACCTCATTCCCAGGCAGTCTGGGGAAGTCCCAGGCTACTTGGATTTGCACCACTGAATGAGGTGGCACAGAAATGTTTCTCCTTGCCCTGAGGGTGATCCACTGGCTGCCAGAAAAGTGTGTTGTATACAATCTAGGCATGCTGCCCCCCCTGCTCCTGTGCAAGTTAGGATTTCATCCTAGATTCTATATATGGCATTCTATCAGTTTCGGAACAATTCTCCTTCAAGAAATGCATTTATATGTACCACATCTGATAATAACGTCCTGTACATGTTATAATTTGTAGTACACTTGAGAATTAAAAAATTAAGTGAAATAAATCAATATTATGTCTCTCATCATACTGTTCTTACAACTACAATGACATTTACTGGACACTGATAGTCTCATTATTGTCAGTCTGCAATTTATTTCTCTGCTGGAACAGAACTTATCAGCTTTGCCCATGTGGAGAAAATGTTCCTACTGAAGGAACAAATGGAGCGCTAAAGGCAGGAAGCTGGGAAGCTTAAATAAAGTCCTAATATGATCACCAAAGTTAGGACACCACTGACATAACTAAGACAAAGCAGCAGTATGTAACTAGACCAGAGGCTTCAGGGTCAGAAACTCAGAAGACAACAGCTCAATTCTGGAACTATTAAGGAAACTGGCATCAAATGCCAGGTGCTAAATATTCTTCATTTGAAAGTATGCCTAACAGTTTTCCCTATGGATACTCAGAATATGACACTCATTTTCTACAGCAACAAAAAGCTCTGTTAAAATACTATGATATCCCATCCCTTGCACAGTTTGCACAAGTGAAGCAGGTGTTGTTTGTTAACCATTATAACATAAAATTTAATATCTGTTAAAAAAAATTCGGTCAACCCAAATTCAAGTAGTTGTAAACTTGTTAATGCCATATACTTTTTAAAAAAAGATTAAGAAGTGTATTATTTACATGTGTATCAACACACTAGTTTGTGAAACTAACTAAGCACAAAAAATTATTTTGGCTTCTAGATCACATTTGGAAAGAGTATGATCATTTCCATTATTTTAAGAAGTTAGTATTACAAAAAGAAAAGTGAGGCTTATAATGGAAGTTCCTTGGAACAAGTATTTAAAAAAATGAAATATGAAATAGCAGTATAATTTTTTTGCCAACCGGACTCATTTGAGTAATGAAAACAAACCATATGGAGATAAATTGTATAAATCTGATCTAAAGGAATATAGGAAAAAAGTATAAGCCATGACCAATTTTAGCCAAGATAAGAAATGTGGAAGATGGAGGAAATTATTCTTTATGTATGTCTAAAACCAATGTAACTAACACTTTCACAAAACAGTTTCCAAATACTTGTGTTCAGGGATAAAAGAAATGCCAACTAGGCCATCCAAATCTATCAGCAGACAGAGGTTATCCATCTGTTTGAAGGAGCATGAAAGCACAATCCCATCTGAATGCTCTGCAAATTCAGCAGCAACTGCTTTTAATCTAAATAGTTGAAGCAGGCAATAGAGGCCCTTTAAGCTTCCAAAATTCCAGGGGAAAAACATAGCTGAAATCTCATAGCTCAAAATGCAACTTACAACAGAGGTTACAAGTGAGCAAGAAAGGAAAAAAAGATCCGTACACACAAAGCAGTGGATGGACTGATTTGAAATCAAATCTGCTTTTGACCAAATACTTGTCACTTTAGAACACCAAAAGAGAAAGATAGAGCACCATTCCCAGTAGTACTTGGGTATTTAAGCCCAGGCCCCCCTTTCAAACTTAAAAATCTGTCTGGGACCCCCTGTCAATCTTTCTAGGAAGTGATGTCAACCTGAAGTGATGTCATGGCCAATGTGACATCAAACTGGAAGTGCCAGTGCTCCTCCATTTCTGCCCATAAGTAAGTCCCACTATTGAATAAGACTTACTCCTAGGAATGTATGAAGTACAGCCTGAGAACCCCATCCTCTGCATGTCTACTGCCGATCCCCGTTACTGCAGCTGGAGCCCAACCTCTCTCAGTCAGCCTACTGTCCAGCACCAGCCGTGACAGCAGGAAGAGACGCTCACATCCCTAGGAGAGAGCCCAGCTACATGGTCTGCTCCAGCAGGGAAAAATCAGAGGTGGACTGCTCCACCAGGATTCCACCTGCTGCTCTGAAGGAATGGGTGGCAAGGCAAGCCCTGTCTAGTTTAAATGCAGGTAGTATAGTTAGTACTTGCAGTTGCAAAGAAAATACATGGCCTATGGGTCAGGCAGGCTTGTGTTCCATCTTGCAATGTGGGGGCAGTAATTGAGGCCTCCTCAAAGTAAGGAAATTTGTGTACCTGTACCTTGGAGTTGCATTATCCTGGAACTGGTAAATTTTGAGGATTGCACCTATCATTACAAAAGAACAGTGCTGGAACATTAAAAATAACAAAACAGCAGATACATGCTGCAATACAGTTACCTACCTTGGAAAATGGGACTTACCCTACAATCCAGAGTAACTACGGGTGCACGTAAGAGACATTACATGCACCCATAGTTACTGCACCACCAAATGAAAATATGGGAAATTCATATTGCAATCCAGAGTAAATTGTTCTTACACTGGAGCAAGGACTTCCCGTAGTTACTCTGGATTGCACCCTTACTTTCAGGAACATACACATAAGACTGACTGGCTTGTCCAGAAGTTGGAACTTTGCTCTTTATTTGCTTTCTTCAAACTGCTTTTTTTGAAGAACAGCAAACCATTTGAAGGATAAGCCAGTCACATCTTGTTCACTTCCAGGTGAGCAAGATTGGATGAGGTTATGCCACGTGGTCACCACAGCCATGAGGCCAAGTACCATCTGCCCAACTTAGAAGTTCTAAATTTCAGTGATTGAAAACCACTGAGCAAAGCTATGTCAGTCAACATGAAAAGATAAGAATGTGTAAGCATTTGCAGGCAGCTGCTATGCCTGTAGCAAAGATTTCAAGCAGATTCCCCTAAAGCATTGGGAACTATGCCTAAAAAGAACACTCTGGCCACTGTACCTGACAATATTTAGCTTGCTTTGCTGGCTTCCCATTGTACTGCACATTTAAACTCTGCACAGGGTAGCATGGCTGCTTTTTACACAATTGTCTATACTGGATCATCAATGCTGCTGCGCATTCAGGCAAGGATCACCAAACACTGCTCCCACGCAAGCTTTTATTCATTTCAACAAGGCTTGACAAAAAGCCATGGTTAGTGCATTGTGGCTACTACTGTAGTTCCATTTAATACAGATGTCTCCGGGCTTCTCATCTGCTATTTATTTTTTTCAGGCCACATACAGAATCTTTTCCTAAAAGCTTCATCCTTCACTTAGAACAGCCTCTATAACAATAACAGCATTTATACTTCAAACCACTCCTTTTCTGTTACTGTAAAAAGAAATACGAAGTTACAAAGAACAACTAAAACAATGTACAACTTTCCTTCTAATAATTCTGGGACAAGAATCTGTGCATTTCATTATAACAGTTTCAGAGAAACATATGCAGAGCAAGGAATGAAGAGGCAATAGTTTGAGTAATCTTTGCTGGTTTATCACTGATTTTTATAGAAGAGAACATCTGAGAAGAGTTAGACTCTTTTGGTTATATTCTATATGGTTGCATGAAAGACTAAGAAATGTCCATGTCCTCTACAATGTATTCCAAAGTGTCAATTTCATAGCTAAAAGTTTAAGAATCCTTCCTGCTTCTTACTCTGTGATAAACCCAATTTATGGGATTCATTAGCACAGAATTATATTAACATAATCCAGAGACAATAGAAGAGAAATAACTTTTTCATAAACTAGCTTCAAAAAATATTAGTTATTAGTAGAAACAAAAATCTAAAAAGAAAATCTTTTTCTCACTTTTAAATTTGTTTTTCAATACTTCACTCGGTGGACACTTCTTTGTTACTGACAAAACATTTTCACAATATCAGTGGAAAAAGTATCGCAAAAATATGTAAAAGTAGACCCAGCAGTATACCAGAATATTGGAAATTAACTATGTAGAAAAGGATTTCAACTTCAATGAACTGTTACTTTATTTAAAAAGTTGTTGTTTCTTCTGTCATTCAGAAGAGGATTAGTAGAGTGAATTTTTAAAAATTCTGATTTGATGCAGTACATTAAAAATAGAAGTGAATCAATGAAGAAGGGAGAGACCCTATTTATCTACACAGATTTTTCATCTGCCTGTTCGGCTCAATGTGGGCTTCCCCAGACACATGTTGAGCCAAACGTGGACCAAAATGAACCTGCTGAAGACAACCAAAGCTATGCTCAGATTGTGTCTGGAGGGCTTTCTGAACCCCCCAGAGTCTGTAGCCTCTGCAAATTTCTGAATGCATAGTAGAGGAAGGTTTCCCGGGCCTTCAGAATGCCTTCTAAAAGCATGCAACATCACTTCCAATACTAATAAAAAAACCCAGCGTATCTTATTTTGCCTCTGTGGGATTCAGGACATCTCAGGACATGACCACAGCAAGGCACTGAAAACCAGGGATATCCACAGTTTTCTGTATCTGGGGGTAGGGGGTCTGGAAATGGATGCCTCATATATATATATATATATATATAGGCACCACCTCTATACAGTTTCCTGAAAATAAATCCTTTAACACAGAAGGACTTGCTTGTGAATGTACTGTATAAGATTGTCTTGTGAATCATGGAAAAGGATTATAAAATTTTAACACACACTGTGCAATGTTTCATTTTGTATGATCAATTCTAATCTCTGAATGATTTTGAGAACAGTTGTTCTTCAGTTCCTAGATTTAACACATTCATTTAATCAAACACACTATCTTTTTTAATAATTGAAGATGAAGGTCAGGACTGTCCTAATGGTAAACATTAGGATTCTCTGAATGTTTATGTCACCCATCTGGAAGTCATACTGTATTCTGGAAGTCATTCTACATTTACATAATGGTTAGTATTTTGGGACAATAGCTATTGACATTTCTTGGTATCAGAAATCATGTCTGCAGCATGTGCTGAACCTAAGACCTTAAATGTCAGGAAAAGCACTCAACCTGCATGTCATCACTGATGACACAGGGAAATTGTCCACACAGAGGAAACAGAACACTTAAATAGGTCAAGGTTTTGTTATATAACAAGTCCCGATCCTTTGTGAGAACGTTCAGACTGTGAAAAACTGACTAGTCCCAGCTCAGGATAAAAGACACATACAGGATAAAAGGCTGCTACCCTCAGCCTTTGCCTAACTAGGTTCACCTATCCTATAATTTCTGTGTTGCACCCAGCCTGGACCATGTCTCATGTCTCTTATTTAGCCTTTAACTTTATTAGGAAGATTTGAATCTCTATCTTCTACTGATTTATCTTTCTTGATCCAGTGGAGATATTTTTGTCCACCACAGGGATGTTGTCAACCCTGTGAAAACATCAGCCTCTCTATATCTAATTGCAATGTATTCTGTGAGTCAGTGAACCCAATTTCTTTGGGTTATTTCAAATGCATGTCCTATCTAGAGCCTGATGCTGCTACTTTGAACTAATCAGGAACAGTAGTTGCAGGCTTTTCCGTATATTTACTGCCAATTGAGGAACAGCTGTCTGGCTGTACCATACAGCTTCATATTGTGGTTGAGACAGCACAAGACATCACAGCATCAAGCAGCAATTGCAAGGGACTGAATAGGGCTCAACACGTATTTGAAGGTTTTTATTGAAATAAATCAAACACACTTGCCAGTAAATGTGTTTAGAAATGGGGATCACATTTCCTAAATTTTCCATAGAAGTGAAAGCCAACAGATGGTAAATAACTTTTGGTTGCAGAGATCTGGATTGTAGTTGAGCCAAGAATCAACAGGTGAAAAGGGCTCCTTGCATTCCACTGTATTTTCAGAGAGCTGGTCTGTCTCATTTGTCTTCTCAGTGAGACTCCTTTGTTGTTCCTCACAATGGAATACTTTAGTTGCCTACTTTTCTTACACAAAACTGAGTGTTACTACATATTTCTGTCCTTCCATATGTCTTTGCTAAAATGTTGCTTGCAAGAAAGGCTTACTAAAGAATGGAGGCTAGTGATATAACTAATTCCACCCATAACAAAAACGATGGTTTGATTTTTCTGTTTGAGTTGTGTAATGTTAGAACATCTGACATTACAGACATAATTCTGGCTTTGATGCCTGAATGGATATGTCCTTGCACAGTTTAATACTTACACTGCTGTACAAGTCAAATAATCAATACAATATGCTTGGTTTTGAGTATAGAATAAGTGAGAAAGTCAGTTAGTTGAAAATGGTGAAGGCTTAAGTTTTAAAATTATGGAAACTGGTTAAGGAAAAAACAATCATTTTACAATCAAAATAATGTGGCTAAACAAGATAATTAAGAGATTAACGAGATAAAACAATTAAGGTGGTGCATTTTTTGGCAATGGTTACTTTGGTGTTCCTACTGCTTAATCTAAATTCAAGGCAGTTTTATATACAGTAGGGAAATTCCTTTGCAATCCTTGCTTCTCAATTTGTCCCACATAAAGCCGGTTGTCGTTTTCAAGTGAGAACTCATAAAGGACACACAGCAGGAGGTGTCCTTGGGAAAATGCTTCAACAGTGCCTAAGTGGTATGATTTTAATAATGCTAGAAGAGAGAAAACAAAACCAAATGCCAGGTGGTAGCTTTATGTAACATTAATATTTTTAATGATCAAACTGGCAGAAACCTGACAAAGCTTGATTCTCAGTGGAACATTTTCTTTATGCACAGAATCACTAGAAGTGCAACCACAGAAAATGCTACATTCAGATACACACACAGAAAATTGGGATCTACACCTACAAACGTGCTTGCAGACATATTCTTAATAATGGTTATAAGAAACCATTTAATACAGAAATTAAATAACTTATTTTTTGTAGAACTATGCTGTTGATCCATAAAAAAGAAAAATTAGCAAACACTAAATCAAAGGAAACAAATATTTTTCACAGATTACCCTTCTTTAAAGAGGCAGGACTAAATCATTACATTTAGGGTAACTCCTGTTAAACTGCTGTGGTGCTGTGTGGCAGTAATATTAAACTACTTCCAGCAGTTGGCAGGACAGCATTAAAGTAAAAGCAATGTGACCGGTCTCTTAAAAAGGGCCTGACATGCACAGATTAAAACTTTAATTTCATCAAGCCGTTAGAAAATGCTGAATAAATGAACTTTTAGCAACAACCATTATAACTAGGTTACTCATTACAGATCTCATTACAAGCTATCTTTATAATGTACACCTGACAATATCATGTAAATGCTGAGCTTTAAAGGTCAACTTAACTAACAGAACAATTCTACTATTTATAGTGAAGGGTGAACTTTTCTTATTTGGATGCTTAAGCAGCTAACCCTCGAGTTTAATGTAATTAGGGATGGGATATTCAATTTACAGTATCCACATGTAATGATAATTACATTGGTCCCAAAAAGCTGTGGGTAAGCATAAGAAACCTTTGTAATTACATCCTGTTTTCAAAACGACTTTAGTGCTGTGAACTTGAAGCATTTCAGCAAATGAAGGCCAATGCACATAAAATGAAAACTACGGAGGGTTTAAGAGCTAGACTGTTTAACATAATGAGTAGTACTACCAGGGGAAGATCACAAAATACATTCTATAACTCACCCCGACAGCCCATGCCATCTCCTTTTCTCTCACAAACATCCATTAAAGAACACAAAGGACAGCTTCTACCTCTCTTTCTCCAAATTCCTCATGAATATGCTTCGGATTTTTCTCCCAAGGATACCACTCAGCCCACACAACCTCAATGCAGATTACGTGAGTCGTCCCGAGCTTTGGCTGCTGATTCTGTTTTGTTCAAAGGGATGCCAGAGAGCTATGAATTTGAAACCATCTCCCCTCCACACGGCAGATTAGCTATGTCAGCATTCCAGTAGGACCAAGGTGAAAAATAAACAAACAACCTTACTCACCGCAGCTGCAGTGATCACTCTCTGGAAAATTATTCAGGCATCATGAGAGAGAGGATATTAAACGCTGCCACTTGCAGCTTCACGGCTTTCTGAATATTCACATCAGAAAGGGATGAGCTCTTATGAGCATCTTCCATTAAGTTTTTTTCTCGGAAGGGGCGAGCAAAAATCGCTTTGCCTGATAGGCAAAAGGCTTGTCATAATTCATTAATAACATGGCTTTGCCCAGGTTTCCTTCAATGAATCAGTCAAGTGGTCTACGGAAAAAAAAAGGCTGAGTGCACAATGGCCTCTCCAGAGACTAAGCAATAAACCGGCCACTATTTGGCACGTGAAGCCCAGATGGGTTAGTATGTATTGCAAAGCGTGACTGAGACCCACTAGGAAAAATACACACAAAAAAAACCCACTATGTTGTCAGCTGGACGGAATCCATGACTTGTTAGTGAAACATTGCTGAAATGGGGTTTCATATGCTGGTCTCTTTGCCAGCCTCCTGTACGCAGTTACATATATAAATCATTCATATTCACTAGAGCAGGGTTGGGAAACCCCAGCAAGAGGGCTATTGGCAACCCTCAGGGATCCCCAGTTTGGCCTGCATGGTACAACCTCTCTCCAATGAGCCTCTGGCCCATTGGAGATGCTGGGGTCTGTGCAGGCATTATTTCAACCCTCCAACTGCTTCTAATCAACTTATGTCTCTTGATCTATATGTTTTCACTGTGCAAGAGGTGTGTGGCAAACAGTTCCTAGTTCTCATGTGGTTCTACATGCCTGCATTATAGTTCTCATGTAAATTAATAAGTGAAATTCATGCAAGTTCCATATCAAATGTATTCTTTTATATAAATACGTATACTTATTCAAATTTGAAATGGAAATTAATTTTTTTCCCCTCGGGCCTGACAATGTGTCAGAGAGATGGCCCTCCTGCCAAACTGTTTGTTCACTTTGCACTAGAGGATGCAGAAGGTGAAATGAGCAGGGGATACCAATTTGAAAATTAAACTTAAGAGCATAATCCTAACCATGCCTACTCAAATGTTAGTCCCATTGTGTTCAATGGATCTTACTCCTAGGGAAGTGTCTTTAGGATTGCAGCTTCAGCCTTTAAAAAAAGCCATTGAGCTTACTACAGTCACACATTTGATTAAAACGGTTTTAATTCAAATGAATGAGAAACTGATGATAATTGTGTAAATTTTTTGAACAAGAAAGGCAAATCTTGCTGGCAGATTTTAACTGGTTTGCATAAAAAATACAGAACTTCACCCCTTTTTTGCTTATAAAATTATCCTTTATATTTTTAGATGTTTTATTTCCATGCATATTTGTTGTTTCCTATAATTTATTGTTGTCAACGACTTCCTTATTAAAACAAAATCATTTACTATTCAGTTCAGCTGACTGAGTCAAAACTAATACCTTATAAATCAAAGGCTTATTTTGCATCTGATAAAGGCTTATTTTGCATCTAATAATATGAATATTGTTTGACCTCAAGAAATTGCTTCACAACAGTCGTCTAATTCTTGGCATTTATACAAATCAATGCACACAGGCAAAACCAACTGATTGAACCAAAATCAATAGTTACATCTAATGACTGTTGCAGAAGAATAAATGATTCTCACACTCATAATGGATAAATGCCACTTATGAGCAACACAACATTGCATTATGCTGACATAGACTGACTTTGAGGGGGTATCTGTTTTCATCTGAATGCCTTAAAACCTTATCAGAGGAAAATTGTATTTTAATGCTATTTCACAAGTCATTTTTAAGAGGATTTTTACAATCCACTTCACAAAGCAAAAAGCATGCTCTGAATTGTTACAACTAGCTTTTATCATTGGCAGATATACTAGATCACCCCAGAATACTTTCTACCAAAAAGAAATCCGAAAATGATTGGGGGGAGGACACTTTACAACACACATGAATAAGCTATTTATGATAGGTTTTTCCTTTCTGAATATATACAGTAATCAACATACTGGAAACTCAAATTGGTAAGCATATTAAGGATAATTTTACTGTGGATTATGTTCCAAAATACTGTATTTGTTGCTATTTTTTCTAGAAAAGCTGCCTAAACAAGTAAACTATCATATTTTGTCATCCTTACTTGTAATGCATTATACCAAATGTGTCAAATACTGTTACAGAATCTCTTTATGATTTTTATAACATAAGGGATTGGTGATAGGCAATGAATATTTCAACCAGTGCTTAGTTCATATGTGAAAATAAAACCTAACTGCATTCACAGAGCAATCCTGTATATGTATGTACAAAAGTAAGCCACATTAAATTCAACAGGACTTACATCCACGGAAGTGTGTCTAGGACTGCAGCTTTCCCCAGCATATTAAACTGCAATTCTTGGCATTTTTCCATTCACTCTTTCCCATTTCCGTTCACTTCATTTCTCAAGATTCATATCCAATATTTGATTTTAAATCAAGAATATTTTTATAGTCAGTAGTTATGGTTTTGCTTTAGAAAGGTCCACAATTCTCATTAAATAGGTAGGGATAACTGTATAGTTAAAATAAGGTAGCCAAGGTAAATGTTGTTTATGGCTTGATTATTACCTTAACTATTCCAAAGGAAATAATTTCTCTAGCAGATGTAACATCAAAAATGGCTACAACTGACCTCATTCTTTTATTGTTTTGTAGGCAGTCTATCAGCCATATATTATCTTCCATCTAGTAAAATACTATATTATCGCTGCAATCCCAAAGACACTTTTTGGAAGATCCATTGAACACAACGGGGCTTAATTTTGAGTAGAAATGGTCAGGATTGGACCATTGTTACAGCAATCACTGCTACAATTCAGAATTTCTTTAGGGCTATGTTTCACACTGAATATTCCCTCCCCAACCCCTGGCCTCAGTTTCTTGTTCTACCTATCAAACTGTTTCAGAAGTTCTACTGAATTGCAATGGGGGCTTTCGGGTAAAGAGGTGAAGAATCTTGTTTTCACTAAATTTTCAATTTCTACAGTCACATACAGTCACACATAGGGTTTTCTCTGACATAGGGTGCAATCCTAACCTTGTCTACTCAAAAGTAAGCCCCATTGTGTTCAATGGGTCTTACTCCCAGGAAAGTGACTTTAGGATTGCAGCCTTAGGCTGCAATCCTAAAGTCACTTTCCTGGGAGTAAGACTCATTGAACACAATGGGGCTTACTTTTGAGTAGACATGGTTAGGATTGTGCTCATAGTTATTGTTGGCCCAAATTATGATGGACTGAATTGTCATACAACTAGAAAATAATTCAGCATGGCTGCTCTAAAAAGAATCAGCATTAAGTGAAAAGTGCTAGTATACCATATAAACCACTCTCAGGACTGGTAGCAACTACAAGAATAATAATAAAGTATTTTTATTATAAATGATGCAGCAAAACTGCAACTTACAAGGCACCTACCATTCACAGCTAGCAACTAAATTATTTCCTGACTAGAAAACTCTGTGAGATTTTCTGGAAGATACTTGGTCTTGGGATTTGTTGGCAAAAAAATTGTACATATATTGCAAGAAATAACACCTACTGTGTGTGTAAACTTCTATAAACCACATATTAATGGCTGTTGCGGTGGTACTTAAGTTCCTAGAGTTGGAGTTAAGGGACTCTTGCTAACATTTCAGCCACCATACTGCTGAAGTGATGACAGCCCTTTTGCTGTGCTTGCACACAGTCAACAAATGTAAAAGCATCATGGCAGATGTCCCCAAACACCGCGATGCTCTGAGAGGGGTTGAATTGTGATATTAATGTATTTATCTACCTTTTTGTGGTAAGAATATCACCACTTTTTAAAAATGATAACATGATGGCTCTGACCCCAATGGTCAAATAAGAGATACAGGGTGCAAGCCTAATGAATTTAGGCTGACCTAACACACGTGGCATATCTTCCCATTGTAGTGTATGGTTGTCCACTGGCCTACCCAGAGGGGGGTCCCAATAATGCAGCAGAAGTGCCTTACAGCACTTTTTTGACACCTCTAGGTCAGCACAGGACTAATGCTGGGGCTTAGGCTGGCCTAATGGAGGTTAGGATTGCAGCCTCAGATGAATCTGGAAAAAGGGCAATGGGTTTCATCAGTATATAGATTTTGGGCACAATCCAGAGGTGCACTTGGGTTACCCTATCTATCACAGGGCTGACCCAACTGCAAGATGGGCCACCCAAGTTATTCTGGAAAAGCCTTTGGGTAGCCTAAGGCAACATAGGCTGCAATTCTAAAGACACTTTCATGTGAATAAGACCCATTGAATTTAATGGGGCTTACTTTTGAATAGACATGGTTAGGATTGTGCTCATAGGCTGCCCCAAGACAGATGAACCTGTACTGCCCTGGCTGGGGCAGCCTAAACAGTTTAGGAGAGGCATGTTGAGGGCATGTTTAGCATTGCCTAGAGCATAGCAGTTACTCTGTATCCAGAGCCTGTTTCTAGAGCAGAAATGCCCTCTTCCAGCTCCTCAGAGTTATACCACCTCAGAAGCAGGTATAGTAATGAGTAGACTCATAGGGGCCCATGATCAGGCAGAGTAAGAATGGCAGTGTTAACCAAAAATCTGAGTTCTTGGCCAGCCTAGCTGCCTCTCAACCTCAGGATATGGAACAACCACGGCAGCCCACTAACCTGGGGATTCAGCAGGCCACTCCAAGAAGCCCCTTGTATTCACTGGAGACTGTACTGGATAAAGGCAGACACCACAGCTGTTCCTTGTTCGGTGTGATCTGACGGGGGTCTCCTCGGTAGCAAGCCCTCTCCAGGTGCCACTGACTTAGTGCTTGCTTAGCAAGTTCTGGAGCAGTTAGGGCAGCCCAGGCTTTCTGACTCTCTGGATCCAACATAACTTTCTGCTCTGGATTCAGAACAGTTGGGCAGCCCAGCTAGGGCACTCCTCACTGCCCTCATTCTGGATTGTCTACTCTTTCAATGTGAATATACACAGGACAGTCATGATGCCCTTGTGTGGGCTTCAATGTCTTCAATCCCAAACCCACACTATCTCCTGGAAAGGAACTACAGCCAACCTGTACAACATTTTTATCAGACATGATTTCAGTTTCTTGAATCTTGTTATGGTGAAGAAAATCTGCAGTTGTTCAGGGCTGTGGTGAACCAGAGGTGTCAAACATAATACCTGTTGACCAAATACGGTCCTCGGAAGCCTTTTATTTGTTGGCCAAATATGGTCCTCGGAAGCACCCATGGAATATTTGGGCTTCCCTAGAGCTAGCCTTTCAGCCTTGTGGCTTCTGCTGAGGATCTAGGAGTGCGAAACAGATGTCCTCAGAAAACAGGAACATGGGGAAAGGGGTAAGGGAGACACTGCTGCAGTGCTAAGATAATCCACTTTTTATGCAGGCAACCCTTTTCACAGTGCTGCTTCTGCCAAGGTATCACCTCACATAGCACATGGGCTACAAAGTGATGACTCAGAAGAAGAGGCATGACTGAAAGGTTAGCCCACACTTTCTAGAGGCTTGGGCTTTCCCATATCTTGGAAATATGATCAAGATTTGTATTTTTTTCTTTTCTGTCATTTGCAACTAATGTGAGAGATTTTGTTCTCTCTCTTATGTGACAACAAAATCCTTATTTCTGCAATTTAGGATAAACTGCTCAGTGCTATCAATGGCAACTTCATCCCTTATATAGGTTTATCCAGCCTCTACTAGAAAACATCCAATGTGAGAGCCCACAATTACACAAGCCAGTCTGTTTCTGGACTAGACAACTATTACAGTTAGGAAGTTCATTCACACATCTCACCTAAATATTTCCCTCTAGCTTCAATCCACTGGCTCTAGTCCTGCGCAGAGGAGTCACACTCAATAATCTCCTACTTTAGCATGACAGCCCTTGTTTGTCACATCTCCTTTTAATCTTCTCTGGGGTAAAATATGATTATCAAAATGTATTGTTCTTAGTTCATGCATTAGGTTATTGATAGCAAACCTTTTGCAGCCCAAGTGTCCAAACTGCAGCCCAGTTGCAAACACACGAGTGTGCTGGTGCCCAGCGCACATGCCCGGAACTCCAGGCATGTGCAGTTGGCTCAGAGCACTCCTGGCCCATTGCACATGCCCAGAACTCACACTGGACACCAGTGTGCTCTTCTCCAAAGAGAAGCAGGGTGCTCCTCTTCAGGGTAGAGTGCGCTTGTGCCAAGAACTCTGGGCATGCACACTAGGCTCAGGGTGCTCCTGGACCACTGCACATGCCCAGAGCATGCTGCTCCTCTTCAGGGAAGTGCTGGGGCGATGGCGGGGTGACTTGGCTCACATGCCAACAGAGAGGGCCCTGTGTGTCTATTGTGGCACATGTGCCATAGATTTGTCATCACTGCATTAGGTTCTGGCTTTATGAAAATTTATGTGACTGCAAATTTGTTAGTATAGTGCCATGAGACTCTTTTTTTACTACCTGATAAGTAAACCCAATCACCCTGCACTGAAATTCCTTTGAAGCATTTCTAAATGCTCCTGATGAACAATTTTCTGTATTATTCATCATGTCTGGTGTGATTTTAAAGCACACTGGCTGTGTCTGACCTTTTGTTATTACTGATGGAAATACCAAGCATGGACTTGCTTTTGTAACATGGTATGTGCCTGGATACAGGGGATCCTGACAGATCCAAGGGAGAAGGGTGCCCTAACGCAAGCAAGGCCTGAGGAGGAGAGAAGGATATAATGTTGGGAGGATGACACATATAATAAGAGGATACTGGCAATTAGAATTCAATGTTCATGCTGTGATGTTTTTGTTAATTGTATGGGAAATCCTGTCGGCTATCACCGTCATAAATAAATAATAAGGATCCAGCCAAAAAGTAGATATTTTAAATTTCCATTGATTTCAGTACCGGAAGTTTAAGCACATACTTAACTCTGCCACTAAAATCAATGGGATTGAAAAGTGCTTAATATTGTATAGATTGTGCCATCCTTTGGAGGCATTAAATCAAAATTAAACTAGGCAAGAGTATACTAGACTCTAATCTGCAAAAAGTGGTTTATTTAAAATTGCATTTTAATACGTATTCTCACATAAACTGAGTATTTGAACTGAATGGGACTTTGACTACAATCCTAACCATTTCTACTCTATAGTAAGAGCACAATCCTAACTATGTCTATTCAAAAGTAAGCCCCACTGTGTTAAATGAATCTTACTCCCAGGAAAGTGTCCTTAGGATTGCAGCCTAAGGTTACAATCTATGTAACTACTTTTACACTGATGTAGTTATGATGCCACCTTTTGAAACCTTTGGGAAATACATAGAACAATCCAGAGTAAGTGCCTCTTACGTCTTCCTGTACTTACTCTGGATTGTAGGGTAAGTCTCATTGAGTTCAATAGTATTTACTCTCATGAGATTGTGGTTAGGATTGCAGCTTTAGTGTTAAAAAAGAAGGCATAGGCCTACACTGTAAACGTTTGCATGAAGTAGATGTATTTTAATAAGTATTTAAAAAAAAAAACTTTTGTACATGTATGGCCGCCTATCCTCTGACAAAAGGTTACTCTGAATGCCAATCTCAACTCCTGTAAAATAGAGTTTTAATGTGATAGGGAGAAGGATTTTTTTAAAAGGGAAAAAAAGGATTTGTCTCTTTTTGATGCTATACAGGCAGTCTCTTCAAGGTAACAGCACCTTACAAAGTCTAGACCAAGCTTGCAATCAGCAAATCACACATTAAGGCTGCAATCCTAAAGACACTTTCCTGGGAGTAAGACCCACTGAACACAATGGGGATTACTTTTGAGTAGACATGGTTAGGATTGTGCTCTAACTGTACAACATATGTATATGACAATCCCCCAAATCCAGAGTAACTACAGGAGCACATAACAGACTTTCACATGCACCCGTAGTTACTGCACCACCTAGTGAAAACCTATGGGAAATTCATATTAGAATCCAGAGTAATTTGTTCTTACACCAGAGCAAGGACTCCCTGTAGTTACTCTGGATTTTGCCCAATATCTAACACTGGACATACTCGAACCTGAGACTAAAAAAACACTCCCAAAAGCAGGCCTAAAAGCTGTAGTTTTCCAAACTAACAATGGCTGTGTACCATTTCTTGTAGTGATTGGAATTGTGGATAGAGACACATAAGAGACACTCTTTCAAGTGGGTGTTCCTCTTTTATTTAGCAGGGGAAGAGTAACTGGCCCTACACACCCCAGCAATGTCTGTTCTATTGCTTCTGCTGGTATTCTTTTTGCATTTTAGATTGTGAGCCCTTTTGAGACAGGCACCCATTAGCTATTAATTAGCTATTATTTTTTTATTTTCTTGTAAACCGCTTTGTGAACTTTTCAGTTGAAAAGCGGTATATAAATACTGTAGATAGGTAGATAGATAGATATAAGATTTACCTCAATGTTTATTTGCACTAACAACCCAATACTAACAAAACTCAGCCTGCCAATGCAGCTGCGTCTTGGGAGGATGCAGTCCTGGAGATATCCTCCTAGTAAGGGAACATTTCTTCCCTTATCCAGGGATAACTGCTGCCACAATGGGTCTACTCAGATCTTATCTGAGTTGATTGAGATCCAATATTTGCTGGCACAAATAGTCATAGTGGACACATCCCCTCATTGCCCCGGAGAACTTAAAAGAGTAGGACTCTCAGTACTGGCACCAAAGTTTTCTAATAATGATTTAATATACATGTCTTCTTGGTTGAGAAGGAAAACCCCCTTGTTTCTTCTTAAAAAAAACTAAATTAAAGTATCCCATTAATGTGAAAATGCTATGCTACTCAAGTGGCTGGAAAACC
Organism: Cryptoblepharus egeriae; assembly: GCA_030015325.1. Classification (NCBI taxonomy): domain Eukaryota; kingdom Metazoa; phylum Chordata; class Lepidosauria; order Squamata; family Scincidae; genus Cryptoblepharus; species Cryptoblepharus egeriae. The sequence goes on along the minus strand of JAREYC010000007.1, from coordinate 51,172,037 downwards.
CTGGTGATTATACTCAGTGATTAAAGGAATAGAATACCCAAGTGTTTACATTCAATATTTAATTATCTCTACCCACATCTTCAGTGCGCAACTGAATGCATGCTGAAGTGATCTGACAAACCAACGACTAATAAAAATAATTTGATGAGGTAGTCATTAATGGTTAATACGGGACTGTTCTTGATATTCATGGAAACAAAACAAAGCCTAGTGTTCATCTATATATATAAAACTGGAAAGTCACTCACTGACTCACTCACTGAATCACCGATTCAGTCACTAACTGACTAAAAAACGCCCCACTAAAACCACTGGGCCTAGAAGTGTGAAATTTGGAGAGGGTGTTCCTTCCATGGGAGGCATCTATTAAGAACTGGTTTTCAGAAATTCCCACTGGAAGGAGGTGAAAAGGGGCGCAATGCATTTTCCTCCCTATACTTTCCATTGAAGGATCTCTGACTGAGGAATGCTCTGCCCCAGCCCCCAGACCTAGAAGCATGAAATTTGGGGAACTTCTGTGACATCAATACCCACCAAGAACCAATGTTGAGAAATTTAACTCTTACAGGGCTGAAAAGGGCTGCAACATTTTTTTGTCCTATACTTTACATTGAAGACTGATCAACATCCAGCTGATGCAACGGGAGGGAGGGTGTGCATGGGGGGTGTTGTATGGGGGTATTGCACATGGGGGGGACGATGCGCAGCGGCGAGATGGCATAAGGGGAGAATTTTACAGGGAAATTTTAGATATAATTTTTTTATCGAAATCCAATTGCCTTTTTATAATCTACCATAGACTGAGCGTAAGAAAGGGTAGTGCAAGGAAGGTGATGTCTAGCTTGTCAGTGCAGCCCAGGAAGCAGAAACAGAGAAATGGTATCTATCATGACGGAACAACTTCAACAATTTCCTATGGCTTCCTGACAGGCATGGGGGCTGCAGACTGGTAAGCCTTCAAAATGGAGTGTAAAACCAGTCTGACGGAAAGCCTAGTATAGCACCAACTCAATTTCCTTTTGCAAGGAATGCCTGTACTGAACATGGGAAAGCCACAAGGTTCCCCTGGTTAAGAGCCAGTAACCATCTCCTCCAAGCAAAGGACTCACATTTGAGAGTGTTCTTAGCTTACATGCAGGACTTGCTTGCATTCATCAATTGCTGTTCATAATAAACATGGTTCTTAATTTGTCAAAACTATTGTCATCTGTGTGTGTTTGGGGGAGGAGGAAATACCTTGGTAAAATCATTTTTCTTACATTTGTCATGGTTCTGTTTAATGAACACCCCAGTTCTAGATATTTTCAATAGAAATATCTTCCAGCAAGCAAAGCTACCAGCTAGGAAAACCAGTTCTTTCCAGAAATCAATCAATAAAATAAAAAGGAGGGGTTGTGTAAATCAAGATCCTTAAAGAAAGGAGAAAAAACAGTCTAGTATCTCTTAAGTGTAACACTGAAGGAATGAGAAATCTAATCCTAGGTGTATTTATTCAGAAATAGAATGTACTGACTTCCACAACACTTACTATTCACTTCTGTGTATAACTGCATCCATCGTATTTTTCATAAAGAAGGTTGTCCCATGTTTTAAAAACAAGACTAACCACAAATTGATATCCCTTTCTTGGGTATCCTTGTCTTCCATATACACAGGATTCATTTCTTGTATGGCTTTTCTTGCACCTTTAGCTCTGTTTCTTGGTTTTCTGCTGAAAGTGAGGACTTATACATCTCTAATCTTTTCTTTCCTCATTAGCTCTCTTATAATAGTTCTGTTAAATAAATTATCTCCTCTAGCTACATTTAGCAGCTAAAAATTTCCACAAGTACAGTTTAGGTTTAGGTTTTAATTTTATATAGCTTCCTTCAGTCTTTTCTTGGTTCTTCATCAAATAAAATCTACATTTTCTTTGCATAAAATACAACTGCTTCTCAGTAAATCTGCCATTCTAGAGACAACTAGGACATCTCTTTCAGAAGAAAAAAAATAAAGGAGAAATTTATCATAGTGTACAAAACACAGGCATTAAAAATAAGATAAAAACAGTGTGAGAAAAAGCATTATGTAAGAACAAAATATAAATAAATCAAGTACAGATTATAACTGATGAAAGGAAGGCCTTACCACTCTTAAACTGTAGTGTAAAAAAACTATTTTAACTGTAGTGTAGAGAAGAATAAAGAAACATTTTATACATCTACAATTTCAATATTAGACATAAATTTCAAATATAGAAAAAAATATTTTTCAAATGCAATTTCAAATGAAAGAGTACATTGCATCAATTATCGTGTGTTCTCTTATGGCTCAGGTGCAAGGCAGTTGATGCTGAAGTGACTACAAAGGAAATAGTCCTTCAAGCCACAACAATCAAAAGGCCCACAATCTTGCTTTGACTCTGTCAGACAATGCTTACATTACATCAAGCACTAGTGCTTGTGCACTATCAGGAAGCCATTAAAGACACTGACTGACTCCGCTAAAAGCTTGAATATAAAATTGTAGTGCCATATTCTTCTGAGAAGGGGGAAAACAATTCAAGAAGAAAGAAGCCAAACAAAGAAAATTCTAAGAAAATTCCTTTTGCTGAAATTCTCGTATATGTGAATGCTGGTTTTCACACATGTACCCTGACAAACAGAAATAAAAGCTATTTTTGAGCTTCTGTTGTATATCATTATACATTATAGTTCTCAAAACTTTCTCATGTCCAAAGCAACCATAAATTATCTTGTACTGGACTTGAAAAACATACATATGGCCTCTTCTATGCACAACCGCAAAATATACCTCCAAGGGACAGTCACATAAAACAGATCAAATTCCACTCCAGGATCTATTTCTGGTTTCTGGGAGAAACAGACATGAACGCACACTTCCTAGATAATGCAGGCCTGAAAGAGATAACTGTCACAATGCCAAGAACAAGATAACATTTCTGTTTGGGTATCTCAGAGTTAAATAAGAGATGAAAGGGGGTGCCAAAAACAACATGTAATGCGAGAAAAAACTGAGAGGTATTTTCACTTTCCGTCTTCTGCATTTTTATGTCCCTTTATATTTTAAAATATTTAGCAGGACTGAGAAAGAGGTGATATAAAATATAGGTGACATAGCATTTTGCGTTTGCAATTTTATCAAATCAATCCACAACATCTGGGTTAAGGAAAAACTCTGCACAAGACTTACATGGCATATATATTGTGGACATATATTTACTGTATACTGCAGCCTTAATCACATTTTTAGTACTGTGGCTCTGGACACAAATTTGAATGTACAAAGCATGTATATCCATGACACCTATAAACTATCTAGCCATAGATTTTCTACCTTTTTTCACCTCACAGCACACTGAGAAGATGCTATAACTATCAAGGCATACCATCATTTCCCCCCCAAAGTTACGCTAAATTATTACATTAGAATGAATAAGTACAATTATTAATTGTAATCATAATTTTATAATCATAATTTTATAATTAAAACATAATTGTTAATTAAAACAATTGACAAGTTAAAATCAAACTTCTCCAAATTTGAATAGATCTTTGTTATGACTACTTTGAGAACTCTAGCATTCAAAAGGGAGGTGTGAGCAGAGGATTAGAAAGAGAGAGTTTTAGGAAGGGTGGAGTGAACACATGGTGTACTGGAGAAATGTGGAGTGAAAGGCAAGAAGGTGGTATGATCAAAAAAGGTTTGGAATTCAACTGGGCAAGGGGAGCAGAGAGAGAACACCTCATCCCTTTGTCACAGCTTCTGGGGTTTGACCCTTCTGGTTACTCAGCTACTAAAGGAAAGCCGTCCCTAACTTACTTTCCCTCCATCCTGCCTTCTCGTTCTGTTGTCATCTCTCCGTTCACTCTGTGGGACCTGCCTCTGGAGATGCTGGCAAAGGATGCTTCCAAGCCCTGACCTTGCAGGTGCAATGGTGCAGGGACTGGAATGGCTGCAGGCAAGACAGCAGATCTGACTGTTAGAGAGGGCTCACCTCCCATCCAGTGTCTTCTCCAGTCTTGGTGGGGGATATCACTTATCTGCAGCACACAGAGAGGAGCTCAAGGTGACAAATGCTTTGTGGTGGTAGCAATGCTCACCAGCCAGCCAGGTAAGATGCAAGAGCAGGGAGTCTACCAGACGCCACCTACTGAAGGACAGGCTGGTTGAAAAAGCATCCTTATGAATTTGTTTTTTTCTTGTCACCTTTTGTCTGCCAGTAGTGCCCCAAAACCAACCCTTTCTGCATGTTCTCCACTAAAAGAACATTCTCCCCTTTCCCTGCAGCTGCTATGTTTAGTCTAGCCCCGTAGCATACATAAGGCAGACCTGTGGCACACCAATGTGCCATGGCACAGTGGCTGAAAACAGCTGATCTAGCCATAGGATACACAAAGGCTTGTATTCACATGCAATTTTTTTTCTTAATGAATTTACATTCCTATCATCCAATCCACTATACAAGATTTATTCTACTTAGAAAGTGTCACATCACAATTTTCATTTTACAACAAATTAATCTTCAAGTCATATCATACTTGATTCCTTTGCATATTTACTTGGGGAGAAAATTATACTGAATTAGGCATATTTATATCCAAGAGCTCTTAATGTATGGTAATAGTTTAGTGCAGGCAACGAACAAACTTAAGGCTAGTTTACTCTGTCCTCCCCTTCCAATCAAATTTCATTTAACTCCCTCCGTTGTAACAAACAATAGGTTACCATTACATGTGAAGTAGCCAAGCAGTGATTTGTATGAAATGAAAAATAAAACCAGATGAACAACCTTGTCCACTGTTAAATCTCTGCATTCCAATATAGCAACATTGACATAGACTGTGGAGAGTAGATGAATGGGGCACAGCAAGGCCATAAGAGGAAAGGGAAAGGGGTAGACATGGAAAAGGGTAGATATGGCAGGGAGTAGATATGGTAGGGAGGAAAGGGGTTGACATGGCAGGGAGGAGGGCAGATTACGTCCTGGACACAGGACTGGCAGCAGAGGTGCACACTGAAACTTTCCTCCAACACAGATTTGTGTAACAGCAATAGAGCTGGAGCTGGTTTGAGCTGACCCACAATGGCTGCTCATGCTTACCCCAGATATGGGGACAAATATCCTCTTAACCTGAGAAAAATTATAGCAGATGAAAATCCCATGCGTGATACAGCAGTAGCTGCACTAGTGCCATGGCATTGCCATGTGTGAATTTAGATTGAATTGGGCTATAAAAACATATCCTTGCTCAGGCCTGGTTAGGACTTGGATGGGAGACCACCTGGGAAAACCAAGTGCCATATGCAAAAGGAGACTGTGATGACTCAGTGGTTAAAGATGCTGTGCCTGCCTACGTGTTTGAGACCCGAATGCCACACAATGGACTGAGCTCACATCAGCAGTCCCGGCTCCTGACAACCTAGCAGCTTGAAAGCATGCAAATACAAGTACTGTAGGTAAATAGGTTACAACCCGGCAACAGACCAACAACAAAGTCACATCAAAAACAAAGATAGACAAATGATCCAGAATAGCAGACCCTGCCATAACATAGGAACAATGCTAGGAAGAAGAAAACTACCACTGTGGGGAGTTTTTTTTTAGGAGAGGAAGCTTGCCCATGAGTCTGAGCCAATATGTAACAAAAGGTGCAGTCCAAATCTAGGATGACACATCTCACTGGGCTTCCCATTCTTGAGGTGATCTGGGGAGGCAAGAAGTCTGCAGTGTCCTAACACTCTCCAGGCCTGTCAGTTCAGGATTAATGCTGGGTCTTAGGCTAGGCTAACTGGAGATTAGGATTGCAGTTCTAGATGCTGAAATTTTTTTAAAACTATTTAATAAAAAAATGGTTCATAAACTTCTTACGAAAAAATAAAAATGTAATTACAATATCTTTCAAACAGATGTAGAAATCTCTAAGTACAATTATATGTGGCAAACTTATTTTATCCAATTATTGTAAAAGCTTGTTTTTAATGTTCCATAAGAAATCAATCAGCAAGGATGTACAATTTCATATTGCAGAGAAGCATTACTCTGTTTTAACTAAAAGGTAATGTTATGGTGTTAATATGAAAATCATGCAAAATATTACAATTATATTGCAGCTGTAGTTCTGCTATGAAGAATTACACACAACTTTGGGAAACTGAAAATCAAAAAGATGTGGTTTCCAAAATGACTGCAACTGATTCACTGAAAGAAAACCACACAAACTTGAACACATTGTTTCAATGAATGTTATTTTATTCTTTTTTGAAAGCAGAAAAGCTACATAACTTTGTCACCTATGAAATGGATAGATGAAATAACATTGTGGGGCAGTTACATAAGGTTGCTTTCAGACAGTATTCTTTATTAGCATAGTCATTCTCTGCTTGAAGTTTAATACAGGAAATTATAACTCAGAATTCTTCAACTCACTACTCCCAATAGTGGGTACAGAGTAATTTTTCTAGTAATTACCTGCAAATACTGTATCTGGGATTTTGAGTATAAGGTGCAATAATACATCTGTGGATGAGACTCATCACATCACAAATATATTGTTAGAAAAATCCCACATTCTCTTTGAGCTGTAAAATTACAGAGACTAGGGAAATCTGACAAAACAATCTCACTATTATCCAATTCCCCTACAATACCATTGAGAAGATGAAAAAGAGCCAAGAGAAACATACACTAACAGGAGAAGGAATTGTAATTTCCAATATTCTAAGAACCCAAACTGGATAGTGGTTTAAAATTATTTTCTTGCTTTAACTACAAACTACCATTGACAGTAACAGTTGTCTAAAGCTTTCAGTAAGTTTAACAGCTCTTCTTCATGAACCAAATTGTGAGTTTGAGCTCTAGGATTTAACCTGCTGTGCTAATTAACAAGTCCTGCAGCTCTCTGCAACCTCATCGTCTGCATTCTCATGAAGATAGATCTTCTAAATTTGTCCTCAGTGGCAGCAAACGGGGAGAGCCAAGAAATTTCTTTGGTTTAAGCAGTTGGTTTTGCTAGGATGAAAAGACTACAAATGGGAGGGTGAAGGTTATCCCTCTACCATTTTCCCTCAGAGTTAGCAACAAATGTCTGACATAATATAGTGTATATAAAGTGGGGGGGGGGGAATCTGTAGACAACACTCATATCATCTTATACCCCATACTTTTCAACAATGGCATGGCACATGTGCAGAGCTGAAGTGCCAAGCAACTTCCACAAGCATTTCTTACCTCTTGAAACACATTCTCTTCTCTCTTATTTATATATACCTTTCCAGATAGTTCTCTCCCCCTCCTGGGTCTCAATGCAAAACAGAATTTCACAGAAATTCATTATTAAACTATAGTTCAGCTGGAACTACTCAAACCATATGAAATGGGTTTTTCAAGACGTGTACCCTGCCTTTCTGCCTCAAAAGGAATCCAATAAACAAGCAGTAAAAATAAAGCTAATAGAGATAGGTTTTGTCTTCTGAACCTACTACCATCAGCAATGCATAAGTAACAAGTGCAATTGAAGCATACTTGCTGTGAACACAGGTAGGTAATGGAGGTCTAATTTCCCCCTTTATTTCACATTCATTTCTTCTTCAACCTATTGACACCCAACTACTAGGTGCAGGTTATCTTGAAGTGGCACCCTGATTTGGTTCTCTGTTAGAAGAAAGTTCAAAGGAATTCTTCATTAATGCCTTGCAGTCTGATCCAAAGAATCATATGGTTCTGAAATTATAACAGCCAATCCTAATCAAATTTCCAGCACTAATGCAGCCACAATGCAGTTCCAAGATGTTGGCTCAACATGGGTTTTCTGGGGTTTGAAATAGCTCAGCTGTTGGTGTGGATCTGAGCAAACCCACTGGGGCTGAGTGTAGCTGAACTTGAGGAGAGTGCAGAGAAACCTTTCATAGTATAGGGAGGAAAATGCGTTGCGCCCCTTTTCACCTCCTTCCGGTTGGAATTTCCAAAAACCGGTTCTTAGTGCACCCCTCGGTCATGGAAGGAACACCCACCCCAAATTTCACGCTTCTAGGCCCAGCGGTTTTGGCAGGGCGGTGATGAGTCAGTGAGTCAGTCAGTCAGTCAGTGACTTTTCTCTTTTATATATATAGATTTAACAAATACTGTATAGATATTTTAGAACAACCAATTGATCAATCAACAGTATTTATATACTGCTTTTGAACAGTTCCGAAAGTTCCCAAAAGTGGTTTACAGAGAAAATGAAGAAATTAATGGCTCCCTGTTCCAAAAAGGCTCACAATCTAAAAAGATGTCAAAGAATATCAGAAGTCACTAGAAAAGACACTGCTAGGGTGAGGAGGGCCAATTACTCTTCCTCTGCTCAATAAAAGATTAGCATCCACTTGGAAGTGCCTCTTGCCCAGTTAGCAGGGGCAACAAGCTAGCTACAACAAGCTACTATAGTAGCTGTAGGGCACAATCCTCTGCATGTCTGCTCTAAAGCAAGTCCTATTAAATTCAACAGGACTTACTCCCAGGAAAGTGGGCAAAGGACTGCTGCCGAAGTGAAAGAGCTATATTGGACGGGCAAGAGACATGTTAAACAGATGCCAGGGTCTGCCAATGTTTCCTTAATTTCATGAGGCTAAAGATACCATGTTTTCTTAACCTTTCATATTCAAATGTTAATGTTTTCTAGAACATTGATTATCTTACCACAGGGGGTTGAATCCATACTTTTGAGGCCCTCCAACAGCTAAACAAATAGAGAGGCAGCTTTAGTAGCAAGATGCTGGCAGACCATTCAAAGTCAGTTTGCCTTTGCATCTCAGATTGGCTCTCTATAAAAACTAGTTGCTGAACAAAAGTGCAAGAAGTTCCCACCTGATTCTTTTTTTTCTGGACACAGCAACATTTTTTTTGAACTGCAGCAGCCAGCACTGCATACAGTACTCCAAATGCTAGCGGACAGTGCCAAATATGTGTCAAGTCTGTCATATGATACACGTCAGTGCAAACTAAAATGACATGGACACCAAGTCAAAATCACACATTTTAATTTTATTCAGTTTAATAGACACTGTTCCCTCCAATTACTTCTGGGCAATGTTAAAGCCTAGTCTTATATCTGCAATCTCAGATTCAAAAACATTAATATGAATTTTAACATATATTCTAAATAAACTTGTAACCCTCCCAGTTTTGTGTACACAGCATATTATCCCGGCACCAAATATTGTACAAGTAACGGCTAGCATTTGGCAAATCCAAAATCCATGAATACAAAATCCACAAAAATAAAATAGATAGGCCAATCCTGAGCTGCCCAAGGCTGGGGGGTTGACAAAAATGGCTGCTCCTGCTGCATCCTATGGCTATTGAACAGCTGCCAGCAGTTCCCAATGCCTTCTTAGGGGAAGGAAATTTGTCCCCTTCCCTGATTAAGAAGCCCCGGTGAGGCTTCTTGACTCTAGGCCAGCCATTTTGCCAGTATAAAGTATAAGTTAGCCCATGGCAGCCCAAAAAGCCCAACATGGGGCTTGATCCAGCAAAGCTCAGTAAAATAAAATCTATATGGTTGTTGCTAAGTGGTATATAAATATTCTTAGTAATGCTAATAACAAAATAAATTTAACTGTATGCAGTGGTCCTCAAAGAATAGAAGCAAAACACTAGGCATGTCTACTAAGAGGTAAATTGTGTTAAATGTAGTTTACTCTCAGGAAAGTGTGTATATCAGTGGTTCTCAATCTTCCTAACGCCGGGACCCCTTTATAAGTTCCTCATGTTGTGGGGACCCCCAACCATAAAATTATTTCTGTTGCTACTTTATAACTTTAATTTTGCTACTGTTATGAATCGTAATGTAAATATCCAATATGCAGGATGTATTTTCATTGTTACAAATGAAATGTGTGTTCTATGCACACACTGAACACAATGGGATTTATTTCAGAGTAGGCATGCATAGGATTGGGCCCTGAGGCTGTCAATCAGCCCCAGTGCACGCGCAACTACAGCCAGAGGTCTGGCAAGCCTGACCTGGCACCCTGCACCAGGGGTCTTTAGGTGACCCCCAGGAAAGCTCTAGGCGACCCCAAAAGGGGTCCCGACCCCCACTTTCAGAAACGCTGGTGAATATGATTGCTGACAAGCAAATCAAAATCAAGGTGCACAATTTAAGAACTGCTATAGTGACAATTGGGCAACGTACATTATATGAGAAAAGTCAAAAGGCAAGAATGTGAAAATGAAAAATCTGTCCGGGAATAATAACGAAGAAGCAGAATATCATAAAAAATAGCAGTTTGCATGGTTTTACAGAGCAGAAAGCAAACAGCCCGAAGGCCTTCACCACCTACAGACACCAAACCCTGATAACAAACCTGTACCAAATAGAAAGATTCAGCTTAGAACATGTGACTATTTTAATAAGAATTGATGGGCTGCAGCAGGTTCGCACCTACTCTATAGAACTGGTTGTTAACGAGAGATAGGACATAGAAAGTTTTAAAATAGCCATTTAAAAGCAGCTGCCAGATGGCACAGAACCGGTTGTTAATTTCTTTGAAGCCCATCACTGGATGTATTGATATTTCCATTCATGTATACCACTATGGTTATGCACATTCGTGGATCATATAACATGTTCTACAGAAACAGTGTGTTTGTTTGTTATATTGGTCAGCTCTGAGAGTAAGTACATTATTTAGTACCTAAAAAAATAAACACATTTGGTATACTTAGCAGTTACAAAAAGGAGGTCAAGAATCACCTGAACTATGCAATTTTAATTAGAACATCATAGATGTATTCTTGCTATTTCAGTTCTTCAGGAAGACAGATTCCCATTTAAACAGAAAAAAATTCCAAGGCTTTGCTATTTTCACTTTGCTATTTGGATGCCAGCCCTTTCCTTTCCTTCAGCATCTTCGGGGATATGTTCAGTCCTAAAAGTATTTCATTGTGCACTGACCCAAATATTTTAAGGTCTTGCTGAAGTGAAAGTATACACTGTCAAAATAATCACTTGGGACATAGTTCCAATGAACATCATGAACATGGACAATATGGGATACCTCAAGTTAATTTGTCTGAAAAAAGGAACAGTCAGACAGTCACAATTTTAAATAATGTGATGTTAACCAGTCAGGAGGAAACCATAAATTGGACTAATAAATGTCTGCTAATATTCACACTCAAACAAGGACAGGAAATTCAGAGACTGCAAAACATTTTGTATCACATAGAATGGGAGTATTTATGTAGAACCAAAATAGACTGAGGGTTCAATTCTAACCAACTTTCCAGTACTGGAATAGTGCTGACAGTTGCATCCCACAGTGGAACAGTCACAGTTTCTTTACTTTTGAGTTGCACTGCTCTTATGCCAGTACAGAAAATTGGGTAGGACTACACCCATAGAGCCCAATCCTATGCACGTCTATTCAGAAGTAAATTCCATTACAGTCAACTGGGCAAATGGTGGATAGGATTGCAGTCTTAGGGCCCAATCCTATAGAACAGGTATTCCTGTGGCACTTACTGCTCCAGGTGAGAGCAGGGTGGTGGAAAGGTAAGTGGGAGTATGGGGAGCCATTCTGGGGCGGGGGGAGGTGGGGGAAGGCATGGGGAGGAAAAAAGCAAGAGACAGGATGGGCAGAGCTGAGCTCCACTGGATCTAAAGCAGGGGTGTCCAACCTTTTAGCTTCCCTGGGCCACACTGGAAGACGATGAGTTGGCTTAGGCCACACATAAACACTAACAACCTTTATAAAAAAGTAGGACAAAATGTGGGATGTCCTATATTTTGTCCTACACTTTTAAACCTTGGAGTAAGTCTCATTGTTTTTAATGGGGCTTACTTCTGAGTAGGCATGATGCATAGGATGGGCAGCAATCCTTTCCAAGCTAAACCTTGGAGTAAGTCTCGTTGATTATCATGGGGTTTTCTGCTGAGTAGCCATGCATAGGATTGGGCTCTCAGACTGCAACTTGGGAGTAAGCCTCATTGACTTTAGTGGGGCTGACTTCTGAGGAGGCATGATGCATAGGATGGGCTGTGATCCTCTCCAAGCTTAACCTTGGAGATATGCTGCAATCCTGAACACATGTTCCTGGGAGTAAGACCCACTGGGTACAATGGGCCTTACTTCTGAGTAGACATGGTTAGGGTTGCAGCGTATCTCCAAGGTTAAGCTTGGAGAGGATCACAGCCCATCCAATGCATCACTGGGCTCTCAGACTGCAACTTGGGAGTAAGCCTCATTGACTTTAACGGGGCTTACTTCTGAATAGGTCTCAAGGGCAGCAGGCAGCAGCTGGGATAGAGGCTGAGGCCGCTTTTGGGGGATGCAGGTGGGCGAGTGCTGCAAGGTCTGCAGGGGCCTGAAGCGCTCTGAGTGCCAGAAGGCAGGAAGGGGGAGGAGCCAGCAGCCCAGACCAGCTTTGTGGTGGCCCCCCAGGGCAGTGCGCAGAGAAGCACGCAAAATTTGAAAATGGCTGCTGCCACAAAGCCAGTTTTTCCAATGGTGGTGGCCAGCTTTGCAGGAGGGCCTCATCCACCCTCGTCCTGGGCCGCATGTGGCCCCCAGGCCACATGCTGGACACCTCTGATCTAAAGCCTCATACAGAACGTATTAACTCTGCACCAGCTTAATAGCTGACACAAAATTGAGTAGCCCCATTGTAGAGCTTCTCACACTCCAAAGAAGGGAAAAAATGTCCCCTCACTGCAGGAGGCATTGGGAGCCACTGACGGCTCTCTGACACCCATAGGACGGTGCAGCAGCTGTTCTGGCACCACTGCAGCCTGGGCATCCTTCTGCCCAAATACAAAATTGTCAGTGTTCTGAATTTCTTCTATTGATGATGCCAGTAGCACAGAACACTATTATTGTTCAAAAGTAACTCCTAAAATATTCACTGAGAGCTGTGACAGCAGCAAACACTCCACGTATTAGCAAATTGATAATGAGATATTTGGAACTGCACATAGCTGAGAAAACTAGTTCCTGGGTTTGTGTGAAGGTTTTTAATATTATAAACTCAAAAAAAACAGAACTTCCTAAAATTCACCAACAATATTTCATTTCAAGCTACCCAGGAGCAAAGCTACACATATTACTTTTGAAAGTGCAAAAATGAGTTTGGTTTGAGCTCAGCATTATTTATAGTAATGACAGCCTCTTGCAATATCTAGAGGATGAAGTCGACTTGCTCTGCAGCAACAAGACACAGAATGAACAGTAATAGCACACATGAAGCCGGCAAAACTCATTCTGCATCCTATTATCACAACCATAGAATGAACTAAAATGACAAACAACTTAAGGTGAAACTTGATTGTTCCTAACGGAACAGACAGAATTTTTTAACACTTTAACTTTCACATAGCCAATATAAATTCCAATAAGGAGAGGAGCATTTTGGAAAGGCACATAATGAGAAAGTGCACTTGTATACTGAAGAGACATGAAAAACATTTCAGAATATATAAAGGTTCTGAAGACTTGGATGCACATCAGTATTATCCAGAATGAGAATCTTATGGGAGGGTCAAAGTTCTGGTTTACATACATACTACATATTAAAAATTCTTTAAAAAGCAGAAATATGAGAATGCAATCTTTCTTTCATGTACATGCTTTCAGTGAAAGTATATACCTTTTATTTTCCATTCACCAGTGGTAAAAATAAAGTGAAATTTGACATATGCTATAATAATCAGCCTTTTGGTCAGCTTATTTCATGTCAAACATTGCCATATGAATTTAAAACAGCATTTAATTAAACCAGTTGTAATTTTGTTCTGACTAAAGTTGTCAGTTGCAATGAGAAGTGATGATTTTCAGACCTAAATACATCTAATTTATCAAATGTTTGTGAAACTCTGCATTTGTATTAGGTTTACTGATCTTCGTGAACAAGGAGCCTTTAAATGGATGCCAAATGGACAGCAGGATAAAAAGACTAATGAACAATATTAATCAAAGCATGTGTTATATTTACATTCTACCAAACTCACAGGTATCTCAAAAGTTTAAATGCTATTGATTGAAAAGAATATGCAATAGGATTTGCTGCAAAAATGCAGAAGAAGAAAAGGGATAGCATCTTTATTACAGAATCATTATTTAGGAAACCACACATCTATCACCATGTTTTATGCATACATAGAAATAGAAAGGCCAATGATCACACCAAATTGGAAATGAATCAATGACTTTAGAAAATAAATACAATTCTAAGGAAATCGATACCACAAATACACTGACATATCAGTTCAATCACGGGGCGGGGGTCGAAGATCACACTTCATAATTTTACAGCTTATTTGAAATTATAATTTGAATATATAGTCCATTAGGAACAGATTCAACTGCCTTCCTCACACTAGCCTCCAGCGAGGGGGGCCAGTGTTATGTTTTGCAGATGCCTCAATGTGCCATGTAAGCAGCCCTTTTTCCATGGTTTTGGCACCATTCCAGGTGGAAAGAGATAATTTGTTCTTCATAAGGCAAGGGCAGGGCTCCAAAAGCAGGAGGAAGCCCTGCTTTTGTGGTGCACTGAGGCTCCTGCAAATTAAGTGTTGTGACCTGCCTCTGGTAATGCTACTGCTTCCCCCTACTCTCAGGACCAAGATTCCCGTTCAACTGCATCAAATGCATGCACCTATCTTTTAAACTAAAAGAGAGAATGTATCCAATAACAGAACCCCAACAGCCTGTTCCTAAATCCTGTTTTCATTAGAACTTTCTTATTAGGAAGTATGGTATACTTAGGAAGTATATTACAACTTCAGATGGTGTCAGGATTTCGTCTGGTCTGGTCAGGCAGTGGCCCACCCTTTGGCTAATCACCAAACCCTCAATATGAGTGTCAATATAGGCCATTGTGGAACAGGCAGGATTGTTATGGGGGCCCCATGCATGGTTTTGCCCCTATTGCTAGTACTGCCTACAGCCACCATAATAGGAGGGAGAAAGAGAAGAACAAATTGTTCCTAATGTTTTTGTCAGTTGTGAGAACAATTTTCCCCCGTTCAGGACAATACAGTACTTTTATCAGATTTTCAGCCATGCTGCTGCATGCTATATATCATCACTATCTCCAAAATCAATGGAGAGCTCATTCTTAATTATTATATCATTTGTCAAGTCCAAAATATGATGGTATGTAAAGAGATTTTTTCCCCAGGAATTACCTCAGTAGCTCTGGAATGTAGCCCCTTGAAGACTTCATAAATTATGGAGTCATGTAGATCTGTTTATCTATATGTGATTTACTGATTTGCATTGCTAATGTTGCAGGAGGAAAACCTGCAACAAGAAGCGGTCTTCTCCTTGCTGACTACTGATGTTCTTTCATGGCCTTCTTTCTATGAAAGGAACCTTCTTTGAGTTCACTGCATTCACCTCTTTAGTTCCTTGGAAATGGAAATGTCTGTTAATCTGTACCTAGATTGAAAGAATAGACCCTACATTATTGAGTGCCTTCTTTTTTATATTTATTTATTTAGACATGCTAATATATTATTTCAGCATGTGTTGTGTTGCTACTTTCAGATTATCACATATTTAACACATGTCTTAGGAGGATAGTGTTGTGTTTATTAAATACTATATTCTGTCACTGGGGGACAACTGTACGCTGATTAAGTTTTTCCCATGAGACATACCCTATAATCCTGAGTAACTACGGGTGCACGTAAGAGACTTTACGTGCACCCGTAGTTACTGCACCATCTAGTGAAAACCTATGGGAAATTCATATTGCAAGCCAGAGTAAATTGTTCTTACACCGGAGGAAGGACTCCCTGTAGTTACTCTAGATTGCGCCCATAATCTGTGGCCCACTAATTAGACAGACAGACAGACAGACAGACAGACAGACAGACAGACAGCTGTGCATCCAGCTGGAAAAATATGCATATTCAAAGTAAGATCACTCACAGATCTGGCCACTTGCTACTACCCATGGCAGCCAGGCATTCTCTCTAGCGGGCTCATGTCTCCAACTGCTGCAAAGTGTGCTATGCCTGTGGAATGTACATTTTGCTGGCCATAGCATGTGGTTATGATTGGACCCTTAAGCATATTTCTGAAACACTTTAAAGATGCTTTCACATTCATTTAAACCATTTTTCTGAGCTTCCTACTCCAAACATTTTTCCTCCCAAAATCTAACTTTTTATCTGACCTACTTCCTTTTGGAAGTAGAGTTAATGTAGGTATCAATTAAACCAGGTTTTAAGAAGTCCTGAAAATATTGTGCATTATACTTTATGAACTCTTCAGATCCCTTCCTGATTTTTGATGCCTTTTTGTTCAGCTTGCTGTAGGAACAGTTATTCAAGTCTTAAGGGGTCAAAAAAGACACTCAATAGAGCACTCCTCAGAAGCTTTCTTGACCACTCCAGGCTGGTATCTGGCATAGAAAAATTTCTACCTTAGAATTAAAATTTGATCAAAACTTCCTTTTATAACAAATCCTCTCTAGCCTTGTACTGTCAAATCTCAGGCTCAGGTTGCAAAGCCCATTGCAGCATCACCAAAGTTGAGATGATTCTATGCTACAAGTGCTTATGGCCAAAAGTGGGACACCCATGCAAGTGGCTTCCACACACTGCATCAGAGTTGGTTCATTGGCAGAAGGTCAGGGAAAAGTCTGGCAGCAGTAGCTATTCTTGCAATGATGCATACTGGATATTATTCCAGCCTTCCTAAACCCCTTCTTCTCCTAAAAATATTCATCAAAATAGTTGGCATGAGCCAACTTCTGAGCCAAAGGCAGTCAGAAGACCGATGTAGAGGTCAGTTAAAAAAGTGTTTTACTTACATCCAGTTGGCATTCTGATCTTCCCCTGTACCATATCATACACTCTATTGGTGTAGATGCATGCTAAGGAAATGGGTTGGGCTCTTTATGAAAGGTTAAGGCTGCAATCCTAACCTGCAGTAAGGCTGGCCTAAGCCCTGGCACAAGTCCTATGCTGATCTGAGGATGTCACAAAAGTGCCATTAAGAAACTTCTGCCCACTCCTGGGAGGGTGGTTAGGCCTATGCACAGACATGCTCCGGCCTCCCCTCACAAACATGGGAATGAGGAGTAGATGAATATTGCCACGCTAAATTAGTTAGGATCATTCCCTTAGTCCAAGCTTCCAGGCTTGCATGAAATCCTGCCCTGCTCAACAATAGGCATGTCAGTTCAGTAGCATCCCTGGCATTAGAACCAGAGGGCCATGTGTAATCATGTACAAGGCATTCTGCAGTGTTCTGGAGCACCCAAAAAGTCCCTGGAGAACCGAGAGCACCCATGTGAGCCTTGAGAGCAGCGTTTCTAAAAGTGGGGGTCGGGTCAGGCTTGCCAGACATCCGGCAGTACCTGCATGCGCACTGGGGCTGACTGACAGCCTCAGGGCCCAATCCTATGCATGCCTATTCTGAAAAAATCCCATTATAGTCAGGGTGGCCTTTACTCCCATGTAAATGTGGATAGGATTGCAGCCTCAGGGCCCAATCCTATGCATGCCTACTCTGAAATAAATCCCATTGTGTTCAGTGTGTGCATAGAACACACATTTCATTTGTAACAATGAAAATAATCCTGCATTTCGGATATTTACATTACGATGCATAACAGTAGCAAAATTACAGTTATAAAGTAGCAACGAAAATAATTTTATGGTTGGGGGTCCCCACAACATGAGGAACTTATAAAGGGGTCACGGCATTAGGAAGATTGAGAACCACTACTCTAGAGAATCCTTTAAACTATTTAGGTTTTCCAGAAGTACAGCTTAAGGACCCATTGGTGGCTCACAAAGCTTTACAGGCCCACTTGAATGCTGTGTGACACTCCAGAGTCCCCACATAAGTGGGGGGAGTGCAGCCTCATTGGGCTCTGAATAAAAGGTTTTCCAGGGTTGTCACTGTTAGTTGCATCCCCTGGAGCAGCACATGGGATCATGATTCATCCACATTTTTCAAAAGGGAAGTTAATTTCTGGGTCAGTCTTGTCACATGGCATGCTTGCAGGTAGTGGGGGAAGTAGAGTACACAAGCAAGGTAAACATGACAAAGGAAAGCGTTTCATTTTCCACAGCTCATGAATCAGGCCATGTAAGAGAAAAAAGAGAATAAACACAAAACAGGCTGGAGCCTTCATCTGCAAGGCATCCTCTTACAGAACTCATGAAGGTTAAAAGACCCACAAAACATCTATGTAGTCTTAAAAAAAGCTTATCTCTTTTAATACAGTTGAATAAATATGACACTAGTACAAAAGCTTTCCACATTCCAGCACATGAATTCCAACTCTACATCTGCACAGCTGAGCTTATTAGATACCACACAAATGGTCTGAATTGAGCCCACCGCAGTTCAGAAGATAGCAAATACATCTCTGTTCTGAAAGTAAACCATCTCTGAATGGTTTACTTAATGGTTTACTTAATTACTTAAAAAAAGGTACTGAGATACTTAATTTTCTGTGAGCCAGAACAGATTTAAGACAATATTTTTTTGTTTCTTTATAGTAATGATATATGTGTGACACAATTGTAATGCATGCTGGGTATATTCACAGTATGATGTTTCACGTATCAGCAATATGTATCCATAACAATGTATATCTTAAGTACTGGTAAAAGGCATGTGAATATGTTATGCAACCTATTATAAGATCAAAGTGTTCAACAATTGGCACACATGCACAGAAAGTCTCTCTCTCTCTCTCTCTCTCTCTCTCTCTCTCTCTCTCTCTCTCTCTCTCACAGGGCAATTAAGATTGTCCACAGTAAATCAAAAACAACAAAAAGCACAGAGATTTTACATGTGCTTATTTCTCATAAGCAACCTAAGGAGTGCCTGTCATGTTTGACAGGCCCAATATATTATCACTCTCTCTCCCACCCTACCTCCACATACTTAGAATGAATTTTCTATTTTATGTCTCTTTTCTTGACAAGATAAAAAAATCCTTCCAACATACTAGAGCTGTTAAAATCTTACACTCCCATCTGCTTTGGGTGCAATAAATAAATAAATTATGGCCACAGAGATGAGCATACGATGGGGAAAACTATGAAGATGAACGCTCATTTCTAACCCCTTGCAAACTCTCAAAATAAACAGAATGGAGATATGAACTTGTCAATTTTATTATTCTTTGAAGAGTTGGAATTAAATTCTGTCAGTGGAAAAGAGTGATGATTCCTTTTTCTGTCACACATTATCTATTGCTAATGTTTTTATTAATTTTAAAAAGAGTGATGACTCTTCAGACAAATTACCTTCTTTTATAACATCAACAATTCAGAGCTCAAGTTTTTCGGTTGGTATGACACCTAATTTTGCTTATAAGATTTTTCAAAGCAATTGCTAACCTTCATTTCATGGGCTAAACATTTCCACGAGATGCTTGTAAATTGAAGATTATTATTAGGCAAGGAATTTGTCCTCAAGCTCGATTCCTCCAAAGAAAGCCATCCTAAAAGCAGTGATATTAATGGCCATAACATGACTGCTATGAACTGAATTGAAAACACCCCATATAACGAAGTCCTTCTTAGCATGCACAAAATAAGCATGTTCTTAGCATGCAAAATAAGTCAAACCAAAATAACCTTCTGAATAAAGAGCCATTGACTTGCAACATCTGTGGAATTAACCAAACCTTTAGAATGGCTTCTTCCTTTACTCCAGAAAGCTGTCAAAGACTAAGTAGTGTTTGACATTCTGGCACTAGTATTTGCAGCAGGGAGGCAGAGTGCGCATAATGCCACACACACATACAGCACTCCCCTCTGTGAGAAACTTGGCTAATCTTGCCATATCAGCTAGAAAAGCTATTTTTACTATAACAGGTAGCCTATTAGGCACTGCTGGGACACTGCCCAGGGGCAGCTGTTTGAGAAGTCTTTTTAAGAAGACAATTTTTACAAAGCATTGCACTGTGCAGAAAGCTCCAAAGTACTGATTGCACAGCAGTGTTATCCTTCAGGCAGTGCTGTGCTAATATGCCAGAGTTGCAAGAGCACAAGTCGCAGAGTAAGACATGAGGGCCCTTCCTCTTTTCAGAGATCCTTGGGTGGAAATGGTTACTGTTCAGCGTGATTGCGGTGAAGTGCTCAATATGAACAAAGAAAGAACAGAATTGATTCCAAATGGAGCCCAGTAGCACTATGCTTGTAACCTCAAAAGAGATTAGTGGTATCCAAAGAACCATGAGGAGAAGGCAAATTGCAAAGAGTGATGTGAAAGGCAGGAGGTGTTGTCCAGTGTCTGAGCTGTCATATTGCCTGACCAACTAGGCAGGAAAAACCCAAATCATGCCCTTGGAAGAGAGACGTGAAGCCAAGCTGAGAAAGTGCAATAACCCATTGTGAGATGATGGAGTCACCGATGAGCCACCTGCTATGAGAAAGCAGAGGAGCAGGGAGAAAGCTGGCAAAAAGGGCCAAAGATATAACTTGTGGAAGCTGAATGGCATCTACCACCCTACAAGGGAAACATCTGGTGATGGAGGGCTCTGCAAGTTCTTTTCTCAATTCAAATATAGTAAGAACCTCATTTTTATAAAATAGTGGTTTAAGACTCGGCTGCCTATTTAAAACTGCCTTGAATGCTGTGTAAAAACAAAGATTTATATAAGTACTGGAAATAAGAACCTGTGAAATTCCTTTCTTATACATGCAAAAGAATATTTTTGGATTGTTTAATTTCTGGTGCAGTGCTCCTCTGTGAGGTGTACATAGCTATCCCATGAGCCGAGGACACTTCTGGCATTTGGAAGGGCATACTTGGTTCCAACCTACAGATGACAGACTGCTCAAGTCAGTAATGATCATACAACCAAATACTTTTTTCTATTTTTTTCCTGAAATAACGAACCATTAAACACTGCCACTATAGATATGAAGTCACTATATATTTCCTCCTTCCCGTCGAACCATGTGCGTTGAAAATAGATTAAAAGCACTGAGCAGCTGTGGTACAGGTGACTCCTTTTTATGAAATGCACAAATGAGCACTATCAGAAACAGAACAAGAATTTCCAAAAAAATCCGGCAGGGCCAAAGAAAAAGCACTTCTCAATTAAGTATCCATCCCTCAACAAAAATGATCTGATCTGGAAAAGTCTGCCAGCCCTCTAACAAGCAGACAACAAACTGATCCCTGAGGAATGAGGCAGTCCCTGGTCTGTCCTGGAAGATTACTGGGAATACGTGTGCCTCCTACTGAATGACCGAGGGTGCAATCCTAACCATGTCTACTCAAAAGTAAGCCCCATTGTGTTCAATGGATCTTACTCCCAGGAAAGTGTCTTTAGGATTGCAGCCTGAGTTTGTCAATTGCTTCTTAGCTAGTAGAACCAATCTATTTTTTCCAGATGGAATTAAAAGGAGAATATTCAGGGGAGAAAAAGTTGTACAGCTGAAATGCATCATGTAATTTTGAAAATAATATATTCAATTTTGAAAATTTTGAAAATAATATATTCCTCTCCTGTTTTTCATAAATTGTGAATAACCTTCTCAGAACCTTATTCTGAGAAGAAGAAGAAGAATAATTTCCCCAAAGAAGAAACAACAACCAGTTCAGGTGGCTGCTACCTTATATTAGATCATAATATGAATCTAGCTAGCCTCATCAGCTCACTAATGGTCAAACTGTAGTTTCTTCCTTCAAGTTTTCCCTGGGGAAGTTAATGGGGTTGACCTGAGGGTTATTATTATAAGACACAAACTCACAAAGGTGTCTGGTTTCAAGTGTTTAAAGAAGATCCACAGAACATATACATGATTCAAGTGGATCAGAAATTAAAAAATTAGATGAGATTAGTTTCCAAAAAACCATGAGGGTAGAGCTGTCATATATCACTGATTTATTCCTTAAGCCAGTGGTACTTGGGCACTTCAGCCAGGACCCCCTTTCAAACTTAAAAATACGTTTGGGCCCCCGGTCAAGTGTACTGGGATGTGACATCACTGTGAAACCATAGTCCTCCATGTCTTCTCAGAAGTAAGTCCCACTGTGTTCAATGAGACTTACTCCCAGGAAAGCCCAATGCCAGATTGCAAGAAGGCAGATCCCACCCTCTTGTGCACCCTGACCCAGGGTGACAAGATTATTCCTGAAACCCAAGGCCAAAATTCCTGAACCCCAGGGCCAAAATTCCTAGTCCCAGGCCAAAATTCCTACCCGCTTTAAAAAATTGCCAAAAAGTATTTTTTTACCATAAATTTTGATAGGAAGGAGATATCTCCAAACTGATTTTTGCATTGGATTCTGCTCTTCAATACAAATCCAATGACATATGGCATGATGGGGTACTGTGCACTATCGCAAAGTTTCAAAATGAAGCCAAAATGTAGGACACCCAGACAGGAGGCTAAAAATCCGGACAAATCCGGGTTTTTCTGGTGATATGGTCACCCTGCCCTGACCTGATGTCATGCCCTCCCCAGGGGACAGTGAGCATCACTGTCTTAAGCTCACTAATCAGCTGAACCAGAGGTCTTCAAATTCTTTCATGTCACAACCCCAACAAATGACTAAATATGAAACTAGGGATCCCACAAAATAAATAATATATGAAACCGTGGATCCCACTCCCCTCCCAGGACACAGTCTACTCACCCACACCCATTTTCTTCCTAGTGCCATCACAACAACCTTGTGAAGTAGCAGTCTAAGCAGAGCAGGCCATAGCAATTGTGGGAAAGACAATGAGAAGAGGCTGTGCAAAATTATATAGTTTTACTAAGGAAGTACTGTTACTAGATCGGATTCATCTCTTGCTCAGGCTTTGAAAGGCTGCCACAACCATCCTTAATGAGACTTCACAACACAAAGGTGCAAGAACTCTGAGTTAGACAGTAACCAATGAAAGAATTAACAGTTCCCAAGTTCTCTACTCTCCTTTAGGTGAATCATGGACCTACTCCTCAGTGTCCTTTATTCCAAATTTTTCCGTTACAATCTTAAAGACATTTTCCTTAGAGTAAGACCCATTGAACACAATGGGACTTACTTTTGAGTAGTCATGGTTAGGATTGTGCTCTATGTCTTTGGTCTCTGTTACAGTACTTTGCTAAGGATGCATTACTTTGCTGGAAAAAAGTGTTGACCTGGGGAAAAAAAATGCTGAACTTTCCATTAGCTTCTTCCTTCTTCCCGTGGGTTGTTGGCTTAGTAGCTGCTGCGATGGGACAAATGTGTCGGATACTGAAAAGTTTTCAAACTTTAAAGTTTTAGAATTAACATATGACTCAGGTGCAATCCTGAGTGCTAGTCCCACCAGCATTAAGGACTTTTGCCAGCCAAAGAGTGTTGTGAAAGTGCTGTAAAGCACTTTCCACCACTTGCAGGGAGATTTGTCAACTCACAGACATGTACAGCTTCCCTGTGCTGCCAGAGGACTGGGAAGGGGTGTGTTTGTATAACCTCTGCTGGTGAAAGGGTCTGGGGAGGGTGGGAGGGAAGCATTCCTGGGCAGGGAAGGCAGGCAGAGAGTGGGAGGCAGTGCCAGGACCCAACAGTTGTGCCAGATGCTAGACCAGTTCCTTGCCAGCCTGGAACAGCCCAAGGATGCTTGGATTTCTGCTGCCACTTAAGGCAGATTGGTTCCACTGGGGTTGCAGTAGTTCTCCCCAGATTAAGGGAAAAGTTTCCTCTTCCCTTGGTCTGGCTCAAAACTTGTGCTGGATGCAACGCAGGCACAACAGCCTGCCTGTTCCAGCACCAGTTAGGATAGTGCAGTGTCACAACTGGTTTCATCCCAAAACTTTTTCACATTAATTCTATATGAGATGAAAGGAATATTTCATTTTAGTCCAGAATTATTTGACACTCCTTAAATATTGGAGCATAAAAGGCTAATTACAATAAGATAACTATACACCTTTTGACTTTGCAAGTATTGCTGCTGAGACATGCTTCAGTAAGCTACGATTATCTTTTGATGACTACATTTCTTATGCTTTTTCATAACCATACTGCAGGTATTGATTTTGCAGAGAAAGTAGCTGCGTTATTAGAGCATGGCAGAGTCATGCTGATTATGATGCTAATAAGTGGTTCTCATAATTAACCACAAACCACATGGAATCTCTTTAAAGATGTTCACAGGTAATATGAAAGCTCTTTCAAGTGGAAAAATATTATTAATTGGAAAAATTAATAGATCATTGGTTTCATTTAAGAATTGCAAACTTAATTTTACAATACAGTAGATTATTTAATATTTGAGAA
Source organism: Cryptoblepharus egeriae (assembly GCA_030015325.1). Taxonomy (NCBI): domain Eukaryota; kingdom Metazoa; phylum Chordata; class Lepidosauria; order Squamata; family Scincidae; genus Cryptoblepharus; species Cryptoblepharus egeriae. The sequence goes on along the minus strand of JAREYC010000007.1, from coordinate 51,147,812 downwards.
TATGTTAATCAAGTTAAAGTTGAAAAAAGAAAATAATGTACTTTTCTCACCTTAAAGTAGGAATGCCATTGCTCTATATAGTTTCTCAAAAAGGGCTGTGGTGTGGCGCAAGTGACTAAGATACTGTGCCTGTTAACCAGTAGGCCAGGGTTCGAGACCTGGGTCGGCCCCACAAGACAGGGTGAGCTCCTGTCCTTAGCCCAGCTCTGCGACGCCAGCTGGATCCAATCGTATTGGCTCTGCCTTTCCATTGGACTAATTCAGTGGCGTGGAGAGGGGGGATTTGCTGCTTAGGTAGCAGCCTATCCTCCATAACAATCCAACCCAGGCTTTCATGCTTCGCATGCAGCGTACGCAGTGCTGAGCACGATACCATAGTCTTTCAAGACTCACGAAGGCCTGCTTTTTTATACAGTTTCTCAAGAGTAATGGATTAAATAAGTGATGAAATAAACATGTGCCTCTTGAATCCTTCAAAAACTGTGTTGCCGTACCTCCAAAGTAAACTTACTTAGGAGGGACAGCAGCATTTTTGTTCAACAGCAAAGAATCCTCATTTCAGTCCTCACAATGATTGCTATCACTCTGTTGCTCAAGTAAATGTACTTGATAGGATAAGTTAAGCTAGTATTCCTTGTAAGGATTCAGCAATCATGCTGTCAGTCCGCCTCCGAAATAAACATATACATCAGCAGGAGCAGCAACATTCCATGTGAATCCCAAAGAAATTCATTTACTGTGCTGTCAAGAAACAGCACAATAGAAGGAACTTTATGATGTTCTCAAAAGGAAAAGAGACAGTGATAGATCTGGGGCTTTGTTATTGCACTGAACAAGCCCCCCAGATAGGAATACTGAGGGGAAAAGCACATTAAAATTAATGATTTAGAAATGGGATTAGTGAAATTGTTAACAACAGAACCTCAAGAAAATAATTAGGTAAAACTATACATATTTGGGCCAAATACTATCCACTAGAAGTTTCAGATCACTTCCATGTTCCATGCAAAAAGATGAAAAAACCCTTTTACACAGAATATGTTCCTGCCAGGGACTGTAAAGAAAGATCAAATTCCTAAAGCTTAACTATCAATGAGATGTAGGAGAATTTAAAATACTACTGTATTTAAAATAGTGAAAAATATTATTCTTAAAACGGTAAAATAGGTAGGATTTTAATTTGATATTTAATGTGGAAGGCTTCATTGTTCAAAATAATGAATACACATAACATTCAAGAGCTAAAGTAGAAACCACACACACTGGAACATTTATGATGGGAAATATTTTCTCTCTTAAAACAGTGTCAAGCATCTCTAAATCTGTGCTATTAAAACCTATGGATAGCATCACGGTTTCCATGCCATAGGAGCAAGGACTTTTTCTAGAAGGGAAAGCTTCAGCAGCCCCATCTGCTTCGTCTCCCAACACACTTCCTCCCCCTCTTCTCCCCGTCTCCCCCACCCCAGAATGCTTCCTCCCCACCTCCCCCACTAACATCTTTACTGGAATCCCACCAGTGCTGGTCCAGCACCTGCTGGCGATAACTAGCTCTGGTGCTGGACCCACAAACTTACTTTATGGCTCATTTGAAAAGGTTGGTATTAAGAGCTCAGGATTGGGGTTTCAGTAATATTGTGAAAATCACAGAATTAGTTTTCACAGAATACTAAAATAGACTCTGAACGACATGAATAAAAAGTTTAAAATAATCATTTTCTCCCAAATGATTTCAAAGTCTTATTATAAAGAACAGCTCTTGATTCGTAAGTGTTCAAATGGTTGCAGACATCTTCAAAAGGATAAAACATAGTGGAATAATCTTTGTTTTCACAGAGAGCTTTTTATAGCCTTTCTAAAAGATTTGACAGAATAAGTGGCATGACTGCTTTTAAATGCTTGCCATAATAACCATTATATACAATTAATTCACTGCCCTATGTTGTAACAAAAAAACTATACTATGTTTCAAAAATAACTGAACTGCAAACCAGGGTTGCAATGAAGTAATGCAACATAAAATGCAAATGGTTTGTGTTAAGCAATCTTACTCTACAATCCAGAGTAACTACGGGAGTACATAAGAGACCTTAGGTGTACCCGTAGTTACTGCATGACATAGTGAAAACCTATGGGAAATTCATATTGCAATCCAGAGCAAATTGTTCTTACACTGGAGCAAGGACTCCCCATAGTTACTCTGGATTGCACCCTTAACCTCAGTACCCCAAGATCCTGTGATTAAATTTGTGGCTGTCACTGATAAAGATCTCAGGACACCTTTGCAGTGATCGGAGGATGAAAAGCCAGCTGAATTTGGCTGCAATGCTACTTTAAAAATAAATTACTGCTGTTGATGGGGCACGTTCTTGCTACTATTAGAAACTAGACTTATGGCATAGAATGTATCTATAAAATGAACCTGTGTTTCATGGGCATATTATTTTTGTTGTTGCAAGAAAACATAAATATGTTCAATCTTTGATTTTTATGGCATTTTAAATATTGTTGTTATAGCAGCTCTGACAGCGCTACAGTGGAGCTGTCATTTTCATTACAAACTCTGTTTTTCAAATCCTCTTATTCCAGCAGTTAATTTATATCTGAAGAAATTCAGTAAACTAGAGTGTGATTTCATTCAGGATTTTTTAAGTTTAAAACAGTGGATTTTTTTTTTAAGTTGCATGCTTCTCACCCTTACAAATAATGTTAAACCAATGAATTAGCAGTTGGTTTAGAATGGTGTGTCCAAACTTCTAATGTTAAAGGTGCTTAGATCTTTAACAATTGTGTAGAAGAGGAAATCTCAGGTACAACTTGTGTTCTGTGCGATGGCAAGCTGCATCTGCTGAAATTTTCAAAATTCAAGGTAACTTTTGGTTCCTTAATAAAAATGTTGGAAAGCCTGATAAGTTCAGTGACCTCCCGCAATGTGGGGAGCATATAAATTGACCCCATCTCTGCATAATCAATTATCCACGGATCACTCTGCAATGCCCTGCACACCTCTGAACACCCCCTGCTGGAAGCAAGCGGAGCTCTGTTCCCCTCCTCACCCCAGCAATATCTGCTGGTGTTCTTTTGCATTTTACGTGGAGGGACCACTTTGCGGACAGGAAACCATTAGCCATTAATTTTTTTTCATTTTCTTTATAAACCACTTCGTGAACTTTTTAGTTGAAAGCGATATATAAATACTGTAAATAGAAGACACACTGAGCCAAGCAGGGGTCAAATCTTTCCGCTCACAATTTCTAATCAGCTCACAATGGGTTTGATTGCTCAGAACATAAAACTTCCTGTTTTTCACTGAGAAAACAGAAGTGACATTTTAAATACCTTATAGATTTTGGTGCCTTCTTACCTTGTTACAAGTCATTTAAAGGTGGACCCCAGTAACATAGGTGAGTCAAATCAGTGGATGCCAAATCCATGTATAATAAGAGCCCCCTTATTCTCATCCATTAATTACATTTTATAATGTAAATGTAATAATTATAATTATGTGTAAATAATGTAATAATTAAGATCAGCAAAACAGTAGCAATTATATGGAAGATCTGAACTTAAGTGTACCTTTAAAGTTTTCTAAAGACATATATGCAATCATATATGCTTTTTCCTGGGAGTAAGTTCTGCTGAACTTACATTGGGATTTACTTCTGAGTTGGCACACACAGTACTGGACTTTTAACAATAATTAAAAAAAAAACAAATTTGGCAAAAAAAACCCCTACATTGACACCTCAAATTAGTTGGCACATATACAAAAGGGCACTTATAAGAAAATTTCCATTTGATAATTTTCTGTCATTCGACAAAAAAGATCTTCCAGCTCCATTTCCGACATCTCCTTTAAGAACAGGGATGTGGTTTCCTCAAAAGCAAAAAAAAAAAAACTCATTAGGTTATTTGTCTGACACAAGCAGATCTTGAACCAATTTAGCAAGCATGAGTTATAATTGATTTGGAAAGGAATTATTTGCGTTTATGAGCCTCCTCAGATGTGTAGCCAAAGGGACCATTTACAAATTTTTCAGCCAAGTCAGATATACAAATGCAATATCTAGCGCTCAAGAAAATTATAGCATATGGATTTATGGCATTTCCCCAAGTACTTCTGCTTCCACAAATTAATGAATGGAGAAACCCGCTCCAAATAAACACACACATATGTGTGATGAGATATTTAAAATTCTTCCTTTCACTGTCTAGCAATAATTTTGATTTAAAAACTCTAATGTTTGTTTCATTTTGCCACATTAGACTATACAAAGCTAATTTATGCAAAATTGGTCTAACACAAGAGTAGAAGTGGTTTTTAGTTCTACTTTTCAATGTGTTCCTTCCTTCTCAATTCTAAATTCCCAACATCAATTTTAATGGAATTGCTCTCAAAGAAGTATGAACTGGACAGCCCAACAGCTACTCCAGCCAGATCCCATGTAAGTCCACGTAAAATTCCCCTTAAATGAAATGTGACTGGTTTCCAGCTGGGGACTGCAACTGTGGGTTTGCATTCTGAATACTGTTGCAGCCTGCTGTTCAGATTGTCAGTGTTTAATTTGCAAAAGTGTGCCTGTTGTTATTGTAATGATCTTTTCTGCTAGATGGCCGGTGAAGACATTTTTACCATTCTGTGACAGTCCAGACAAAAAAACCATCTTATGTATTTTCTTGCTTATGAGTTTTATATTGATCATGGCTAGTACAGTATAAGAATAGATGTGGAAATTCCATATCTATCTAAATCTGAAAAACAGACAGAACAATGGAACAACCATTACCAATAAATGGCAAGTCCCACCAAGCTGACCATATGTTAAAACTAGTTTCTCAATTTTTATACTAAGGAAAGCCAGCAATACCACAAATAGAGACAATTTAAAGGTATGGACATCCTGCAAGTAACATTCACAGAAAGAGAAATGTTTTACGTTTTGTGTTTTTGTAGGATTGCCATATGCTTTGAAAAACCAGGATATTCCTGGTTTGGGGGTCTCATCCTGTCTGGTTAGGTCCCAATCCTAGATTTAGACCCAGGTGGAGAGAGGAGAGGCAGAAAGCAAGGAGAGGTGGTGGCAGGGCAGACACCTCTTAGCCACGTGCCACCCAGTTTCACTTCAGGAAGTGCCCATAGAATGGGGCTTACTTCTGAGTAGACATGCACAGGAGAAAGCCCCACCCTCAAGGCTCTGTCCTGATTTGCTGCAGTTTTGTCCTGTTCTAGGAAGGAATCATGGCAACCCTAGATTTTTGTTTTGTAATCTTGTCAGTTACAGTCCTTTGGCTGCAATTCTACCATTTTGGCTGCAATTCTAACCTCCATTTAGGCTGCCCTAAGCCCTTGTCCTGTGCTGATCTGGGGGTGTCACAAAAGTGCTATAAGACACTCCTGTGCCACTCCTGGGGGAATGTTAGGACAGTGCATAGACATGCGCTTGCCTCACTACATCATCATTGGAATGGGAAGACCAATGAGTTAGGCCAACCTAGTTTAGGACCCATACTCTATGAACTTAAGTCCCACTTAATTTCAACATGACTTCAGTGTATAGGATTCTAATCAAGTTTAGCTTTAAGACACCAAACAGGGCTGTTTGTACAGAATTATAGAACACAAACACAAGGCAGATTGTTCGCCATTCCAGGCAAATGCATGTCACAGAAACATTTTCAGGGTTTTTTGTGTTCTAATTCCCAAATGAGACTTTGGCTGCAATCCTAACATCCAGTTAGGCTGACCTAAGCCCCGGCATAAGTCCTGTGCTGACCACTGGGTGTCACAAGAGTGCCTTAAGACACTTTTGTACCACTCCTGAGGGGGGAGGGGTTAGGCCAGTGCACAGCCATGTGCTTGCCTCCCTACATCACTACAGAAACCGGAAGATCAATATGTTGTGGTGGCCTAGATGAAGAATGCACCCTTTATCATTGCTTAATTATGATATCCTTTTTTTCTTTACTCCAAATTTTATATATCATTTCAAGTTGTACTGCTAATGGTGCAACCACAATTTCCTTCAAAAGAATAAGGGTTCTATCCATCTGAAACAGGAAATCCTGTATGCTGCTCAATTCTGCATTTTAAAATCATTCCTGTATCCTTTCTTATACCACCTAATTATTTTGATTTGTTAATTCTTTTTCATATAGTGAACCTGTGTGCCTTCCCTCTACTACCTTTCCAATTTAGCCCTGGAGATCTGCAGCTGTCAATCATTTGAGGCAGGGGATCTAGACAACATTTCATCACCTAAGACATTATATTCTCTTACTACTCAAACCACAAACTATGATGTTCAATTGAGAAGTTGCATATCTCTTCTCTGCAACCATCCACATGTAGCATGCATATTACAGTTTTGCCACAGTAGTTTTGGGCACTGACTACAAGTATCACAAATTATTTTCCCTCTTATCTTCAGCATTTTGAACTTTCAGCTATTCAACTGTTTCTTTAAAGGCAGTTCATTCTGCCCCCTGAATGCTGGAATCCTTGCCTCCCATAATATGAAAAAACCCTATTAGCACTCACTAGTCCTCTCTGAAAATAAAAAATACATGGCTATGGCAGTAATATTATCACCAGAAATAACATCACAGAAAAAATGTCCAAGAACTGAATAGTTTTCATCACATTTCTGAACTACCCACAGCGTCTCTACAGCCTTTAAATTTATGATTTGCCTTTGTTAAAGGCAAAGTTAAAGCCTTTAAATGTTTGGCTGTTTCACAGCCGTCTCCAGATCCTGAAAGTTCCCAGAGTTAAAGCCTACCATCATAGGCGTAACCCAGTGCATGTTCCAATAATTTATGGATGCAACAGTTGCACACATTTGGACAAAAAACTTTAGTTCTGACATGGTGCAGGTATCAAATACGCATCTTATTGTTTTAAGAATGGATTCAGCAATCGTATTTTCATTTTCTGTCCAATCATTTTGCTTTATGCTACTCATTGTAACTGCCTGATCATAGTTACTCCTCTCTGGAATATCATCATAATCTAAGGAATTAATTATTTTTCCTTTATTTAGCATTAGACTGAGAAACACCAGCAGCATTTCATTTCCAAAATCACTTACTCTTTAAATTTCTTATTTATAAACAAAATATAAACCTCACACACTGAATGCCAGCCTTTGACATTTCTGATGCCTTTTTCCTTGGGGTTTTTTTTTTTTTTTTTTGCACTAAGCAACAACTCAATTGCCTTTTCCCTTAAAATAAACTACCCTGAGTCCAACTTTGGGAGCCAATCAGAGAGCAGCATGTTAGAGAAAAAACTTATTTTGAGCAAAGGATATGTTTATACCAGTGATTTTCAACCAGTGTGCCATGGCACACAGGTGTGCCATGAATAATCCTCAGGAATGCTATGGGAATTTGGGGATTCATTAATAGGAAAATTGGGGGATTTGAACAGTCTGGTGTGCCTTGTTAATGGTAAAAAGAATTGATGGTGTGCCTTGACAATTTCAGTGCCTTTTCAAGTGTACTGTGAGATGAAAAAAGTTGAAAAACACAGGTTTATATAAAAGCAGTACACCACTGGCAAAGCCGGTAACCCTGCCCTATTTTAACAGTTTAATGCTTTTCATTTTCTCAACTTTCTCAATTAACCTGCGTTTAGTCTTTCAGGTCTCTCAGGCTGCAACCTGCCCCCTTTCACAACAGTGAGACACACTGATTATAATAGGAATTACTGTAGAGTAGACATGCAAGGCTTAGGTCTCTCAGGCCATTCCATTGCCCCCATTACATAGGAGTGAGATCTAGGCAACAATCCAGAGTAACTACGGGACCTTTTACACCGACATAGTCACGGTGCCACCTCTGGGAAACCTATCGGAAATGCATAGAGCAATCCAGAGTAAGTGCTTCTTATGTCTTCCCATAGTTACTCTGGATTGTAGGGTATTTGTACTAAGCTTACTTCAGTGTAGACATGCATAGGCTGGTCACTCAGGCATAAAGCTTTGCGATAAGGCTGCGCATAAGGCTGCGCAGGTGCTGGCAGAGTGCTAAAAACAGCAGTATCCCAACCAGCACTATATTTTTGCTTGTTTATTAAGACATTGCTTGTATATCAAGTCAAAATTTATTAGAAATGCTTGCTTGTCTTGCAAATGCTCTCAATCTAAGGGTTTACTGTATGTCATCTCAGAAGCTTTATGTAGGCACATCTCATTTCCAAAGCATTTCACCATATGGCACAAAGGGGCTGCTTAGAGGGGGGGAAAACCTTAAGGAAGGGAGCACAGGGCAAATAGTGAAAGACAGTCCTTGGATTCCTGTGCTTGATAAAATAAAAGCAAAGAGGACTTTACAGAGGTTAAAAAAACAATAGCACTACTCCAAGTGAGAATTAGGAGATGGCTCTCCCACACAAGACTTGTATGGCAGGGCACAATGTTGCAGACAGCCTAGGTGAAGGCCAGTATTTCAGGCAGGGAAATCAGGAGTCTTGCCTTTGGTTCAATGCCAATTCTCAGCAGCCCTAACTATTTCCAAAGGTCTCTGGATCTTGACCATACTTTGCTTCAATGAATAGACCATAATAACAATACTTTGATAAAGGATGTTTAAGAATATGCAAAAACTCCTGTCGGAGAGAAATGATTTTGATTGTCTATTTTGCATAGAATTATACATAGAATTATAGAATCATTGAATTAATCAACCTTGGGCTGTGGGTGTTGCAAGCGGTTAAGACGCTGTGCCTGTTAATTAGCAGGCCAGGGTTCAAGACCCGGATTGGCCCCACAAGACAGGGTGAGCTCCTGTCCTTAGCCCAGCTCTGCCAAGCAGCTGGATCCAATCGTAAGGCTCTGCCTTTCCATTGGACTAATTCAGTGGTGTGAGAGGGGAGATTTGCTGCTTGGGTAACAGCCTATCCTCCATATCAATCTAACCCAGGCTTTCGTGCTTCGCATGCACCGTATGCAGTGCCGAGCATGATACCATAGTCTTCCAAGACTGACGGAGGCCTGCTAATCATGACAGAAAACATATCAGAGCACACATTCAGAATTAAACAATGAATATGTTTGCAGATACAATATTGAAAATTTTGATTTAAAAAAAATATGAATAGGTAATATTATAGACTAGTAAAAACATATTTTGCTCAATTATATAATTAAATTGTGGAAGTAAAAACATTATTTCTTTTTAGAATGTTGAGAAAGCCTCTGATTATCCCTGATTATCCCTCACAATTATTACTTAGTATTTTGGAAATTTTTAAGTAATGGTTGTGACTTTTCTAAATTACCACCCAAATTCTAAATACATCAACTTTAAAGTTCCACTTATTTCAATGTGTAGGGTCAACATTTTTGTGTTAATTGACTTGAGCAGGAGAAAGTTAAACATGTGTTTAACTCTACGTATGGAAATTAATGGGGCTTAAGAATTTATAGTTTCTTCATAAGTTACTTATAAGTCACTTTTAAGTAACTGTTGTTGAAATGGCATCTCTCATTTTCAAGCAACTGTTGATTGAAGGTCCAAATTTCACACACTGAAGTTCTGGTGCAAATTCAATCATCCATTTTTTTCAAATACTGTATATTTGCTGACTTATTGTGAAAATGCCACCACCAGTGTTAATATAAATTGCAACACTTTATGAATAAATTGCACTTAAATCTATGGAATGGAAATGTACATGACTACCAGCATAATTATAACCTTAATTTTTAATCTCATATTTTCTTATAGTCACAGTTCTTACATGAACAACCTGCAAGTAAGCATAGATTCATATATGTTAAAAATAACTTGGAATCCATCAGTCTTGAAAGACTTGAAAGACTATTGTGCTCGACACTGCATGTGAAGCACAAAGGCCTGGGTAGTCTGATATGGAGGATAGGCTGTTACCCAAGCACCAAATCCCCCCTCTTTATGCCACTGAAATGGAACAGCAGAGCCAATACAATTGGTTCCAACTACGTCGCGGAGCTAAGGACAGGAGCTCACCCTGTCTTGTGGGGTCCTGGGTCTTGAACTTGGCCTTCTGGTTAACAGGCACCGTGCCTTAAACACTTGTGCCACCCACAGCTATTAACATAGATGTTAATGCAAAAATTATATCACCAGCAAATCTGAAGTTGGCAATTCTTTCTTCATAGTTGGTTTAAAAGAAGCGGAAAAGTTGCTGATCCTTTGCACTGAAAAAAGCCATCTTCTTTAAAAAGAGCCTTTATAGGCTGATCAGCTTGCCCAGTCACTTAAATATTTAATGAAAAGATATGTCCATATCTGTCAAAGTACATGCTAAACTCCTACATACTAAAATCTACCATAATCAGGAGGGGGGAATCTATTTCAATTTCAACCATGAAATTGAATTATAATCAATAGAAATCAGATTTCAAAACCAAAAGAGAAGATTATGATAAAACTACATGATGAATACTCAGGCAATGATAACAGAGGCAGAAGGGTGGCTGTCATAAAACAGCCAAATGGCTTTTTCCACCTCCCATCAAGGTCACTTTACTGATGATGTATTCAATAATATGATAATGCATTTAACCACTTTCCTTGCATCTGACTTCGACCTTATCGCAAATCCAAATGGCCTTGTTTAACTACTCTGGCCTTTCAGCATTTCCCTGAACAAAGATAATTAAGGAGACGTACTGCCCCCTACGATCACAGGACTGAAAGACAAATAAACTTTTAAGAGCACAGTCAGGTATCTTTCACAGGAAATGTACAACATTTAAGCAGGGGGCCAAAATTAATAAAGTAATGGTTAAATAATTGGAAGAGGTTAACTTTGTTAACTGTGTTATATAAGGCAATTTTATTTTATTTCAAAAAGAAAGTGCATTAAAAATATTCCAGACTACATTTTATCGTTCCCTGGGCAACATTTTCCCCCTTAGAAAGAGTTTATGACTGAAAGGGGAAGTGTTCTGCAAAAATTAACATAAACGACTCTGATTGAGATGTCTATAGAATCTATACTTGTCTATACTTCAATAAACAGTTCATTTTCAAGCCAGGAAGAATTTACAGGATATCTTTTATGTCCAGAGCCAATATCAAGGCCATTTTGGTTTTTTCACTAATACCTTTGTAAGCCTAAAATTTTATACTCATAATAAGAAATATAAATGAAACCCACAATATTATTTCTGATTAGGAGACCATATATAGTATAGCTTTCTATTCTTGGCCTTCTATTCATCATGATCCTTATGGATTTGTTATACAAATTAACAGCATTGTCATAATATACTCCAAGCAACAAGGATGTATACAGTTATTTTGCTATTTTCACATATGCACACTTTGACCTACTTCTTTTTAAAATTGTAGTCTGCCTTATGAGCTACGTGAGGCCCTCAAGGCAACTTATGACTTATAGAAAGTATACAACACACACACTCAAACACACACTCAAACACACACAAAACATTTACTATGGTCTAATTGTTAGGCAAGGCTTCATGGTCCAATCATGGTCAAAGAGATACATGACTGACACCCAGCAGAAGTTGTAACTTACTAATAACTTTTATTTACAGCTTCCAACCAGTATTACAGAAAGAATTATCACCAAAGTTAGATAAAAAAAACTCCCAAAGCACTTAGTCTAAAGGAGCAAACAAATGAAGCAATATTAAAACTTGAAAATTCAAAAGCACAAGGCCAAACAACCCAAAATTTGCATTATCATGAACAAGAGCATGGTTGCTCTTTTTTCCTTTTAGTGCACTCAATTAAAATTTGAGTCAGAATGTACCAATAACTTTGTAGGTTTCTTGATACCAAACAAGGTGTTTTCCCTTCATAAGTAGGCTGCTCTCATTTGTCGAGATAGTTTGTCTGAATTTCAGGAAGCTGTGCTCTGGGGCCTGGATTGGCACAGTTGCTGTGTATGGGGACAAACCTTAACAGGACTGAACAAAAGACATGGGAACAACTTTTGGATTGTGGCCTTTGTTAAATCTAAATGTATTCTAAAATTACAGTTAGGAAAATATACAAGGCATACAATTATTTAAAAAACAATAAAGCTGTGGAAGACTAGCAAAAAATGTATTTCACACATTCCTATAGTGCGATCCAATATGTCTATCATATACCCTACAATCCAGAGTAACTACGGGAAGACATAACAGGCACTAACTCTGGACTGCATTATACATTTCCCATAGGTTTCCCATAGGTGGCACCGTAACCACCTCGGTTAAAAGATCCCATAGTTCTCTGGCTTGTAGCCATAGTGCAATCCAATTGTGTCTACTCAGATATTAGTCCAATTGAATTCAACAGGATTTAGGTACTTCCAAGGAAACAAGCATAGGACTGTAATATTATCCATCTCTATAATAAAGTTTTCATGGATGAGCAAACTCTTGGCCCTTCTGCCAACATTATCTTAAATCACATGAATCAACTACTAATTCCATGTATCTTAAAACAAATTTTACTAGGACGCACCTGTCATAAGAACCAATAGGATTACATTTATGTTTAGGTTGTTGTAAAATAAGATGACCTATTTGAACCTTCAATATATGAGTTGCTAGGTGGGTCCTGATATGTCATTTTAACAAGTGGGTCCTGGTGCTAAAAAGTTTCAGACTGACTGTGCTAGACAGAGTGAATGTTACCTAAAAACGCTGTTATGGACAGCTTGATCACAAAATGAGTCTCAAGAATATAAAATGAAAAAACAAATATGGCAATACCCTTTATTGAACACACTTTTGCTATGAAAGCACATGTCAGCTTTCAAGCTACACAGAGCAGCTTCTGCAAATCCCTTAGGAAGAACAGAGGAGTAAATACTGCTTACTATGAACATATATGCCTATTCTGCAATACTGCACTTACCATTCTGAACAGAATGCATTAGCACAAGCAAGTGGGACTGGATTGTTTTCCAATCCTTCACAACTATCTTTGCAACCTATTAAACCTCTGGACAGTTTAATGCATGGGATGTTTCCCAAAGGAGAAAAGATTTACTGTTACTTCATGTACTTGTATGTTAATAAGTAATGAATATTTAAAAGGTTAATTAATTTTGCTTTGAATACTGTAAATATTTATAATCCATCGACTGAATTAGTTCAACTCAATTTCCCACTTTCAGAAAAAGGCCTTTTAGGGCTCACTCCTAAAAAGGTTTGGGAACCACATTATTGACAACTGTGAAGGGAATCAGTATTTCCAAACATTACATTACAACTCAGAGTGAATTACAGAGCATTTACACAGCATATACATTTTCTTTGTATAAAAATTACTCAAGTGGCTATGGTATGTAACACTGTGAAGTCATATGCTCTTACATTGGGTTCAATTCATTTTTATTGGACTCAGGATATAAGGAGAAGATTACAGTTGTTGGTGCGCTTTCTTATTAGGACAGTTTTACAGTGGGAGGGAAAACAAAGTTCCCAACTCGCCATTCAGAGTAAATCAGAGATATCATGTCCTATATATCCTGCATCAGCATTCATGCCAAGAAAAGCTGGTTAAATTTGTTATTCACTATTGTTTATTTCAAAGAATGGACTGGAAAGCAAAAAAAAAGTTATAAACAAAATGCAAAGTTCTGAATTCTGATCCCTTAATTGCTGATCAAAGCTGAAACTGGATCTTTTCCCCACTAATTGCACAAGTCTTGTTAAATCTTTTGAAATGCACTTCAGCAAACGCAAAAAAAAACCCAGCTCTGAATAGGCTCTTTAATTTGGGTCATTTTACATTACTTGCAGTAGTGATGGGTGCTTAGCAACCCTTCTCTTGCGGATCTTCTAAAGAACAGAATACCTGGAGTAAAATATGTAATCTGTCATACTGGGTTAATTATAAAGATCACTAAACGTAGACAGTTAGTATTGTCTAATAACAGAAATACATTCCGCATTACTTTTGAGTTTGTGTCCAAAATTGAAATGGAGAAAAGGGGGGGGGCTGCTAACATAAATCGCAAGAACACAAATAAGACTTTCAGACAAGCTTTCTGCTTCTGATTAATAATATTCTATAAATTTGTAGCATACGTTATTTCTGTGTAATTAAAGTTTTAATTAAGCAATTATAACTTACAAAGGAAGTCAATGTCAGAAAAAAGATAATTACTCTGTTGTTCCAAAATGTGTATTAAAAAGAGACTCTCTCCATTCTCTTTAAAAATATTCCAACTGCAAAAAGAAAATCTTCATGAATGGGTTAATTTTATATTATTTTATGCTTTAAGTTTTTAATAGTTTGTCCAAATGCATCATTTTTTAGTTTATATTTTCAGATTATTCAAAACATCTGAATGTACGTATTAAAATGCAAAACTGTTTCAATCATTTGTGAAGACTGAACAAGACGAGCCACCCAATGGTTTAAAGAAGCAATTACATTAATTTTAGGACTAATATGCAAATTTACTAACTCACCTTGATGGTCATCTATGAAAAGATCAGAAGGTAGCACTAGTTTATTTCATGTGGCAATGAGTACATAATGATTTGCTAATTCTATCCAAACACAGATCCTCTGCTGGCTCTTTCGGGCCTTGCCAACTTTTTTCCACATAGTTATAGTCCAACTATTTTGTGTTGCTTAAAAGGCCTACAGTTTCAACTTCTCACTTTTTAACTTCATTGTTCTCCACCTTCAAAATTCCTATACAGGTCAGTAACAGATCAGTCTCTGCCTGAAGGTCTACAGGGTGCATCTCCAGCCCAAGCATTTCTGACTTTGACTGAAAGCATTCTTTAAAGAGAATTTTTTTAAAAAAAAGATAATGATGATGATGACCAGAAAATAAAAGTTAACAAAGAGCAGCTGTCCAGGTTTATTGGGTGAGATAGACCAGTTACCCATTAAAGTTTCACAAGAGCTGCCCCCAATCCACCCGCCCACCCCTTTTGAAATCCGCTTGAGCTAACTAGTATGTTGAGGAGAAGTCCAGAAAATTTAACACCACTCTAAACTTGCTTTAAAATATTACTTTCTTATCTTCTTTAAAACAAAGACATCATTTACTAATCAAAAACCACAGTCGTATACTGATGCTAACCCAGTGCTTGTTCAAATAAATAAATTCCAATCGACATTTTCTTTAAAGTATTTCCAATAGTTCTCAGAGACTCTATTAAACAATAAGCAAACAGTGGTCTCTGGATGCTTCACTCAACCATTTAAAGTTGGAGAACAAAAGGTTTATTTTAAAAACGAAAACCTTGGCTTGTACAACTCCAGACATGAATCTGCTTTCAATTACTGAAAGTATTTCCACTTCAGTGGAAAGGGATCAAATCTTCAAGTACACCATCTTTAGGCAATGAATTTGATTATATTAAGCTTGAGGAATATAGCATGACTTTGTGACACAGTCATCCATTCTGTATATACTCCGCGCATTAGTTATATGAGAAAAGAGGAGTTAAAATTATAAATGAAAACCACTGGATCTCATGACTGTTTACAGAAACGGTGATATGCCTTATTTTTTCCCAGAGACCATAATAAATGTCAAAGAGTAATCCTGAGTGCACAGGCAACGCTGAACAATTATTTCTAAATCAATCCAGCCTGCTTTTCTGACTGCTTGAAGCTGTGCTACATTTGCAGTTATAAAGTTACTACCTCTGGCTTTGTGGACTTTATTTTTTTTCCTTTTAAAGAAGGAAAACAAAATAGCCAGTTTGCTAACCACAGCCAGGCGTGCAGGAGGTCTGCTAGTGGGCGATCCCATCATTGGAGGCATCTCAGGCATTTCCCTATTCAGAATCCAAGGAGATCCTATTAAGAATCCTATTAAGATCCAGGGTGGGTTGCACTAATCCAGTCCCCTAAAGCCTGCAGGGCAAGAAGCACTGCAAAATGGGGCCCAGAGATGTGGTCCCCTGGAGGCTGCAAGGGATGGATTCCCATCAGGACAGCAAGGAAGGGAATCTCAGCCTTGCTCAGGAAGGACAATAGGCAGCCTTGCTCAGTGGAGTAGCTGGAGGGGGGCAACAGCAGCAGCAGCAGCACTGCAAGGGGGGCACTCTGGAACCAAAAAATAGGGCAAGCCCCAAATGTAGGACACCCAAGAAAAACGCAAGACATAAAATAAAAAAGCAGCACAATCCCAACCATGTCTACTCAAAAGTAAGCCCCATTCAATGTGTCTCCCTCCCAGGAAAGTGTGTTCAGGATTGCAGCCAAGAAACAATATATACACATTGCTTTCATGTGTTTAATTTAAACACTATTTAACACTATGCTGCAACGCTAAAGACACTCTCCTGGGAACAAGACACACTGAACACAATGAGGCTTAGAGCACAATCCTATGCAGGTTTGCTCCAAAGTGAGCTCCATTGTGTTCAGTGGGTCTTACTCCCAGGAAAGTGTCTTGAGGATTGCAGCCTGACTTTTGAGTAGACGTGGTGAGCTAGAGTGTGCTCTTAGAGTTAAAGGAAGGACAGACACGCACACAAACGCAGGATGCGATACAAACGAAAGGTGGAATGGGTGCTCTGCATGGCTTTCATGCGCAGCCTTTACCTGGAGCTTCTGCCTGGCTGGCTGTGGGGCTCGGAGGGCTGCGGGGTCTCAGGTCTCCAGCGGGGCTGGTGCTGGTGCTGGTGCTGCGGAGCAGAGTCTCCAGCGCTGGGACGCGAGGCTGCTGGTGCTGCTGCTGGTGCTGCTGCCGCGTCTGCCTGAGCGCTGCTTGGCGCTTCCAAGTTGACTCCGGCTCAGCCCCAGATGGATCATGTTACCAGCCAGGCTCCTCTCCAGGCTCCGAGCGGGGATCCCGCACGATAGGCTCAGCCTCGCTGTTTACACCCAGCGGCAGCGGAGGAGGGGCGGCAGCCTTAACCCTCGCAGCACCGCAGCCTCAGCCACCCGCCTCCTCCTGGGAGATCCTGGGCTCTCTCTCCAGCAGCGTCCCTCTTGGAAACCTCCATGCGCGCACACTCATGCACACGCACACTCATGCACACTCATGCACATTTGTGCACACACAGAGATGCACACAGAGATGCACACTCATGCACACACAGACAGATGCACATTTGTGCACACAGATGCACACACACACTCATGAACACGCACACTCATGCACATTTGTGCACACACAGAGATGCACACACACACTTATGCACATTTGTGCACACACAGAGATGCACACAGGTGCACTCATGCACACACACACTCATGCACACACAGATGCACATTTGTGCACACACAGAGGCACACACACTCATGCACACAGGTGCACATTCATGCACACACAGATGTGCACATTCATAGACACACACTCGTGCAAACCGAGATGCACGCACTCATGAACACACACACTCATGCACACATACACAGATGCACACATTCATGAACACACACTCATGCCCACATGCACATGTACACAGAGACATTCAGAGATGTTCTAGGAAGATTTCCTGATACAGGCAAGGGCTTGGACTAGATGACCTTCTGGGTCCCTTCCAACTCTAGGATTCTATGATTCATGCATACACAGAGATGTGCACGTTCATGAACACACACTCTCATGCACATGCACACCAATGCACAGAGATGCACACACTCATGCACATTCATGCATACACAGAGATGTGCACATTCATGAACACACACTCATGCAGATGCACACAGAGATGCACTTGTTCATGAACATACATATTATCATGCACACTTATGCATGCTAATGCACTGACACTCATGCACACACATGTATACACTCATGCACACACACATGTACATGCATATTCATGCACAGATGCATACATCAATGAATACACTCATGCACATACTAATTCATGCTGATGCACACACACAGATGCACACATCCATGCACACACATGCACACCCACGCTAGGATTGCCATGTGTCCTAGAAAACTGAGACAGTCCCAGGGATTGTGTTCACATACTGGCAAGTTTGACAGGGGGTCCTGTCTTGGTTTTGTGGAAGAGAATTATGGCAACCCTAACTCAGGCACACACTGATGCATATGCACACACGGAGATGTGCAAATTCATGCACACACATACACACACACACACACATACCCAGGCACTAAGTGATGCTGCTGGGCTGCATCCAAGCTGCAGCCTGCTCTGCAAAGGCATCCCATTCAGTGGACACATTTGAAAGGCTGAAGTTTAATTGCAGCCAAGGCGATGCTGCTAGACTCCTTGGATGGGCTTCGCCTTGGGCTTTCTTCTCTCCCCGCCCCCTGTTAGAGGCCCCCACCCCACTATCAGGCTCTGCCTGGTAAGGGCTGGGAGCAGTGATGGGATTCAAAGAAATTAACAACCAGTTCTATGCCCATCTGGCAGCCCCTTTTAAATGGCTATTTTTAAACTTTATATGTCCTATCTCTCGTTAACAACCGGTTCTATGGAGTAGGCGCGCACCTGCTGGAGCCCACCACTGGCTGAGAGGCTCCTCTGCTTGTGGCACAGCCAGATCTGATTAAAAGCTCACTAGAGTTTGAAAGGAAAATGAGGTGTGTGTTAAAAAATATGCACGCACACACACCACTCTCGGCAGAACCCTATAATCAATGCATTTGTTGTGGGAAGTGAAGGCTTTGGAACTGAATATACAAATTAAGCCGAAAGGCCATGATCTAACCTAGAGTAGGTTGGAGGACCCCTTACACTGTACATGCCACACATTTAGGAAGACTGAAAATAAAAAAAAAATCAGTTTTATGTAGGGCTGAGGTGAGCAACACACAGCACACGGTCTCTGTTCATTGCACTCTCTTAGGTATTTATTTACACGTGTGCAAAAATGATTTTATTTTCTCACTACAAGTTTTTTTATTAGCAAGAGTGAGATTCAAATTTGGATATTTTTGATTAGGTACTTATGATTAGAACAGTGGTCTTCAAACTGGGGGTCGGTTCCCCCTTGGGGGGACTGCAACCTCCTTCCAGAGGAATTGCAAATGGTGAGGGACCACCATGTTGGTGTGTTCCCTCTCTCGGCCCTGCCCCGCATAACTACTGTGATTCCCCCAAGGTCACATGGTGTGCGACCTTGGAGAGCCACTGCAGCATTAAGGCTCTCTGGCACCATTCCAGGCAGCCTGAAAGCCCCAATTGTTACAGGAGCAATGGAGATGGGGATTCTTGGGGAGGTGGGAGTGGGAGTTTGGGGGCTTGGAGACAGTAGGGGGGACAGTAGGGGGGAAAAGGGGCTATGGGGGTTGGGGAACAGGTTATCCTGTTTTTCAACGACATGCCCCTTTTTTAACACGTTATGTCCTGGTTTGGGGTAGCAAACTTGATACCAGGCAGATTTCAAAAGTTGCAAGGGGATCCCAGACCAAAATGGCTGAAGACTACTGGAGTAGAAGGTCTTAAAGCATATGGCCCAGTTAGTTATAAATCAGAGTTAGCAATGCTGACACCACCATAGGAATGTGGCAAACAGAACATGTTCACTGTCCAACTGTGTGGTTGGGAAAAATATTTTTAAGTTGCAGTGGGCCAGAGAAAATTCAGTTTGACTCATTTGGGCCATTGCTCCGGTGGCTACACTGGTTGCTCATTCATTTGGGCTGAATTCAAAGTGCTGGTTCTGATTCTTAAAGCTCTATATGGTTTGGGTCCAGGGTATCTGAATAACTGCTTCCACTCATATTAACAAACTTGTCACACCTAAGATCATTTTGGGGTCGTGCCACCACCAAGAGAGGTGTGGGGTGTAGTGGCTAGGAACAGGGCCTTTTCGGTGGCTGCTCCTCAACTGTGGAGTTCAGAAGTGCTTCCTCTTTATAGAGCTTTCAGCAGGTCCTTAAAATGTTCTTCGATTAAGGCTTCGATTAAGGCCAGGCTGATGTTTTATTGTGACTTTAATGTGTTTTAAATGTAATTTGGATTACTGCACTGTTTTTAAATGTTTTTATTGTCTTTTAAAATTTTAATATAGTTGTTTTTATTGTTCCCATTTTTTGTGTTAGCTGACTTGAGTCTTGCTCCCAGAAGAAAGATGGGTAAAAATTCATTCAGTCATTCATTCATTCATTCAAAACCAACCAACCAACCAACCAAAAATCTTATGGAGGGCCAGATGTGTCCCTCAGACCGTAGTTTGGTGACCTCTGACCTAAATAACATCTCATGTCTTTTGAACAGAGCAGCTAGTTTCCTTTGTGCACAAAGCTTGCACAATTGTTTGAGTGTGCAAACTCAAGCTGCAGATACACAGGATTAGATTGTCTGCTGGAGTCAGCTTCACACACTGGATGGTGCACAAGCAGCTGGGGCAAGGTTAAGGCATTCACGTATCAAGCTGCACTTTTCTCAGCAACATTTGTGAATCACTGTTGTAGAGCTATAGAAAAATTATAGTTTGTCCACTAATCCCAGGTGCATTTCTGAGATCTTTGTTCAGATGCAACCCTACACATTTTTTTGGCAAAATAGTACCTCACGTGCAGTGCTTCCCTGAGTTATTTCCTGCAGCCCATGGATGAAATCCAGAACTATTAAAATCAATGTTTAAAAGTTTTGCCATTGACACTAAAGGGTATTATGGATTGAGCCCCTTGTATTCAGAGTGCATCAGCCTATGCTCATCTCTACTCAGCTGACAGAATTATCAGTGAAGGCTATAAGCACAGTCTTCCTTTAACATTTTCCTTCTGGAAGCATAAGATGATGGTAGGAGGAAGTAACAAGAGGGAAATGCCTTTTCCCAGTCCATTTCTGTACCAAAGCTTCAGGTAGCTGCCATCTGGACATGCCCTCAAATGGACTAAAAGATTGCAACACTCTAAAAATTATAAATTTATAATCTGTATCCTCTTGTTTTTATGCAAAAGTAATCTTCCATCTCAACCCGACAAAATTCTTCATGGTAGCCTAAAACTTTGGTAATTCAAGCTCTACCAAAGTTACCTTTTCCACCAACTGCTATGATAATATTACTACATCATCTTGAATGTTCACTTTCTAAGACTCAACACCATTCTGTTCCAAGTACACATATTTTTCATTTTTATAATAGTCCTCTCATTTCATGAATTTCTATATAATGCCAGTGGGCATATCGTGTTTTTAATCTGTATCCTGAGTAAAGTCTAATATACTCTCGTGACAGCAAAGTCTACTTTATTAAGGGTTAGCATATATTTAGTAGCAGTCTCTCAAAAATATTAAACTAAGAACTCTCATCTATTACCAAATTGTACCCCAACTAATAATTAAAATATCTTGAAGAATGTCAGAGAACTAATATTATTTCAGTTCGCTTTAAAGTTGTGATTTGCCATTATTTGATCAATTTGTTTATCAGATAATAAAAGTTATGTCTCCTTTTTCATTAAAAATAAAACATGCCAGCTAGTTATGTTGTCTGTATGAAATCCACAGATATGTTGACTTTAACTAAAAACACAGAAGAACTAGAAAATCTAAAACAATTAATTTTCAAAGTAATAATCATTATGCTTTTTTATTGTTTCCAAATATACTAACCAATAAAAGCTATAAAATACACACAGGCAAAATTAAAATGACCCAATTATTTTAATTTGCCTATCAAGCACTGGGCAACATCCCTTCCTCTCAAGGAAAAGCATGAAATTTTAATTACAAATAATGAGAATCATGTCAATTATGTGCAAGCCTTTGAACTTGTGAAAATAAATGATTAAGGCTGCAATTCTAAACACATTTTTCTGGGAGGAAGACCCATTGAAACAAGCTTACTTCTGAGTAGACACGGTTAGGATTGCACTTTTACATCAAGCTTTCTTGGTTCTGCAACAAGATAGTAAAAATATAAAAATCTAGAATAAAAATAAATTCAAAAAGCTATCTTTTAAAAAGACTATCATGATTTTAATTTAAGAGCTCCACTTTGGAAAAACATCTTAGCATCTACAACATCTATATGAAAATGCATCAAGAGATTTTGTGTTAAATATTCAGGCTGTGAATGGCTGGATTGCCCTAATGTCCAGAAAGGCAGGGCAAACAGAAGTCTCTGGAGGTCAGTGGCTGAGTTACCTTGATCTTTGAGAAAAGCCAGGCAGGCAAAAAGGCTGAAGAGGCAAAGCAGAAGGAAAAAAGGGGATCTAGGAAAGACTAAGGAGAAAGGAAAGCTTCATAGAGTGCATGCTACAGTGGAATGATTTACTAAGAACAGAGGGAAAGAGAAAAGCTGAGAAGCAACCAGCGGGGAGGAGTATACACAATGGTCAGGAGTTGCAGAGATGAAAGAAAATCACATACTGATTTTTAATAACTAGCCAGCTATATAAGCTGCACACTTCTAGTTTACATCTGATGATAAATCTAGGGTCCACCCTGGTAAAAAACAGCAACTGAAATCTCATGGACGGCCACCAGCTTTCCACATTCTTAATCATTTGTCTGTACATTTAATGTACTTACATATGTGATCACGTGGTCAGTGTGATTCAGTCATATTTTAATTTTTTAATTTATTTACGGTTTTTGTATCCCGCCCCTTTTTCCACATCAAAGAGGAGTCAAGGTGGCTAACAACATGTCATATACAAACAGTATAAAAATAAATAGAACACCCAGGATCACGAACAGTTAACATCATTACAAGTGCCCGCCTCTAGTATTATTTAATACTGAGACTGTATTAAACTGCCAAATGCTTTTGGTCAAAAGCTCTCTAGACTTAGAGCTGTTCTTGTTCCCAGGGGAAAGGAATTCCACAAATGGGGTGCCGCCATCAAGAAGGCCCTTTTCCTAACTGCTGTCCCCTTCACTTCTACTGGTGGTGGCACAGTCAGAAGACAAGCCCCCAAATCCAGAGTAACTACGGGAGCACATAAGGGAGTTTATGTGAACCTGTAGTTACTGTACCACCTAGTGAAAACCTATAGAAAATTCATATTGGAATCCAGAGTAAGTTGTTCTTACACCAGAGGAAGGACTCCCTGTAGTTACTCTGGATTTTGCCCAATGTGTCATATTTTGCCCAATTTTGCCCAATGTGTCATATTGCTTACTTTTACATTTATTCGCTTTCACTTTAATTACCTATTTAGAGGTTGCCTGTTACCTATTTAGTCTATAGTCATAGACTAAAATTGCCTGTTGAGTCAATCTCCTAATCCAGAAAGCTACTATTAACACAACACTTGGTAAAAGGTCTGTTCGGGATTCTTTTTTAGCATCACAAGAGTGACAAAGGCACGTTGTTTGAGAAGGGATATTGTTTGCATTTACTTTCTGGCCCTCAAAACTGTGTCAGAGTTACATAATGTGTCCATGACATTCTCATTTATAAATATGTACAATTTGCTGCATCCAGGACTTCTAGTTTGTAGCCTCAGGGAATCTGAAACAGTGTCAGGAATAAGCAAATTATATTCCTCTTGTAATTTAGGTGTAGTGATGCAAATGGAAGGTGAACATAAGTCATAACCACAAATGAGGACAAGTCTCAAATGCAGGATGCACAAGAAAAATGTAGGACATGACAAAATATAAGCAAAAACTTTAATATACAGATTATTGCTTTCATGTGGTTAATTTAAACACTATCAGCTCAATCCCGACTTGCAATGGAACAGGCAGGCTGGCATGCCTGCGCTGTATCCAGTGCAAGATATTGAGGCTGCTGCTCTTCCCCTGGTGGGGAGGCTTCTCCCTTACCCCAAGGTAGCAGCCTCTATGTGTCTCCTCGAATCTTGGCCATCTCTGGAGGTGGCCTAAATCCAAGGAGATAGGAGCAATGATTCACCAATCCTGCCTGCCCTCACGACAAGGTCAGGATACAATCCATCATTGTATCCTGGCCCCTTCCCCTGCTCGCCCCTTACTCTGCCTGACCTCTGATCACCTCCTCCCCTCTAGATAGGACTCTAGTCCTACTCATACTTCAGTGAACCTCTGAACAACAGTGAATTCAAGATATTGCTGTTGGCTGATAAATCCGTGGAGAATGAACAAAAAGTCATCCCTGCTCAGGACTGGAAAAGTTAGCATACACAAGGGAAACAGCACTGGGCCATTGACCAAAAAAGCAAACTTCATGCTCCTCCTTCATGCTTCACGTGTAGGAACTGTATCAAGTGAACATCAACCCAGTTCCAAATGTACATGGAAGACTTTGCTTAGGTATGTCAAGATAGGTTGCCTGGGAAAGTAGCCACACCATGCTGAATACTTTGTACTTTGCAAAATACATGTGTGCTTTTGCTTGTTTAATACTGTATTTTTATCAGCCAAAACAATGATATGGACTACAATCCTAAAGACACTTTCCTGGGAGTAAGATCAGTGGTGGGATTCAAATAAATTAACAACAGGTTGTATTTCCCATTAGAAACCGGTTCTCAGAACCAGGCGCTCCTTAGCAAAAGGTTCTATAGAACCTGTGAGAACCCCCTGAAGCCTACCACTGAGTAAGACCCACTGAACACATCGGGGCTTACTTTTGAGTAGACATGGTTAGGATTGTGCTCTAATAAATCTGTGGACAGGCAAAAAAAGAATATGATTTGCCACTTATCTGGGGCTAATTCTACTTGGGATGGGCACAGACCCCATATGACACCAAATCCATCAGCTTCATCCTGTGGTACTATAGTTGAAAGTCAACTTAGTGGAGCCTGTTAGCATACAATTAGTGGGGGCAAAAGAGTCCCCCCCATCTAATAATTCTGTGCCAAGATAGTACAGAATGTAGAAGGGATAAGGCAAGGATATGGATGATAAAACTCCTTTGCATCCACCCCAGTTCCCAAAACCAAAAGGAAGGGACAAAAGAGAAATATAAGGAAGAAAAGAGAAGTGGGCTACACTGTTGGAAGAGGAAAAGCTGGTACATCATCAAGTAAGGGGAATAGCATTCAACAATATCTCAGGACCCAGGAGGTTCATGATCCAGCCCTGATCCCAACACTGCCAAAACTGCTTTCATGAGTGGTAGCTCAAAATAGGAGATATTATGCATGTAACCCAATTAGTAAGTTCTATAATGTGGATGGGGCTGTGGGTGGCACAAGTGGCTAAGTCACTGTGCCTGTTAACCAGCAGGCCAGGGTTTGAGACCTGGGTCAGCCCCACAAGACAGGGTGAGCTCCTGTCCTTAGCCCAGCTCTGCGACACCAGCTGGATCCAATCGTATCGGCTCTGCCTTTCCATTGGACTAATTCAATGACGTGGAGAGGGGGGATTTGCTGCTTGGGTAACAGCCTATCCTCCATAACAATCCAACCCAGGCTTTTGTGCTTCGCATGTAGTGTATGCAGCAACGAGCACGATACCATAGTCTTTCAAGACTGACGGAGGTCTGCTTTTTTAATGTGGAGAATATCAATATTTTGATCTCAAGGTAGGCTTAGGAGAAGATATACAGGTCCAACCTTGTTATACACAGATTTCTTATACACGGATTTGACTCAACACAAATAGCCACTGCAAATCAGTTTAAAAACCTGTTGTTTTTACTGTTGTAGAAAGAGAATCATGCAAGCAATCATTCCATTTTTCAGACCCAGAATCACCCCTGCAGCTGTTGAGGCTCTAGTCTATTAGGCACAATAGAGGAGCCAGAAGCCTGGAAGATGATCTTTAAATCTATTTTTCCATTGTTTCTTTATACACTGATATTTTTATCCATGGGAGGTTCTGGAACAGAACCCTAGTTTATAATGAGTGACACATGTATTTAAGTTTCACGATTCACAGCCTATTACTGCCACACAGTAATCAGGACCTTTCTTATAAGCCAGTAATGTTCAGGGTTCAGCTGCAGAAAGAATTCAGAAATACTGTGGGCATTTCACCTTCCCAGAAGTTGCTTGACATTATCCAAATAAGAGAGCAACGCCTCAAACAATGACATTAATATTTCCCTATCTCAACTGGAACTGTCTTCCCTAACGTATGATGGAATTGTCTTTGTTTTTGCAATGGCATTACATTAGTGGCTTATAATAATCTTGTGATTAACCAGAGATTAACCATCTCTCTTTTTCTTCTGTTGTTTCCAGCTTCTATCTCCCAGCAGATAACAAAAATGCTCATTATTAGCTCCCAAGAGTCCACAAATACTTTGTTTTAATATTCTATTAATTTGTACTATTAAATCACATTTCATTTATATTACTTTAGTCCGTAAGAACACCCAGTTTATCCCAGAAACCTTCCTAATTATTATCCATATTGATGGTTTTCCCCAAATGGATGAACACCCTCACAATCAGCTGCTTTAACCTTCAATTACTAATGCCAGCTAGCAAAAGCATGGTATATAACTATCTCTAAAGTGAAGTTAGGTGGTGGTTTTTATGAACCCATTTGCTTCTCTTTTTTTTGGTAATTTTCTCTGGAGGGTTAAAATGACATGTGTGGGGGCGGAAATATGTATCATTCTCATCAGATAAGTAGATGCTCTGATACAGTTATGTTTGTTGACTAGCTTTACCAGAATGTAGAAAGATATGCAAGTGAGGCTAACCACATTCAGCAGAGGTTCCCAAACTGGGGAGTTGCAATGCCCTCTCCAGGGAAGCTTTGCAGATTCCTTCTTAGTAGAAAAGGTGACAGCAATTGCAGCAATGTGATCAAGACAACTGCACTTTTTCTGGGGATAAAAGAAGTTTATTTTCCTAGCCTACCTGAAGGGCCTGTGGCTTCAGCCTATGGCACTCTGGAAGGGCCAGGGAGCCTGCAATGCCCTCCTAGCAGATTCAAAGTGCAGTAAAAAGATGGCGGGAGTTCTTTTTCACCACAAATCCAGAAGTGTGCCCTCTCCCATCTTACTCTACTTTGAAGCAGCCAGGAGGGGTTGCAGGCTCCCTGGACATTCTGGAGAACCATACTGACTCCAGATCATTTGGAAAAACTCCTTCTCTCCCCAATATCCCAGTGAATTTCAATCATCCGTTGCAACACAAATGGGAGAGTTTGGGAACCTCTATGACTGAGTGTAATGTAGAAGTGATAGATAATGGGTACAATCCAGTGGTGGGCACAGGCAGGTTCGCACCTACCCAATAGAACCAGTTCTTAACAAGAGATAGGACATATAAAGTTTAAAAATAGCCATTTAAAAGTGGCTGCCAGATGGGCAGAGAACCGGTTCTTAAATTTTTTGAAGCCCATCATTGGTACAATCCTAACCTAGGCTGACACAACTCATTGGCCTTCCCATTCCTGTGATGAACTAGGGAAGCAAGTGCACGTCAGTGCACTGGCCTAACTCTCCCCCAGAAGTGAGGCAGAAGTGTCTTATGGCACTTTTAGTGACACCCCCAGGTGAACAGCACAGGACTTGTGTCAGGGCTTAGCCCAGCTTAACTGGGGGTTAGGATTGCAGCCAATACCTGCGTTTTTGTGCATGTAAATTGTGTGCATTTTGTGTGCAGCTGCATGTGAATGTATATATATTTACAAAATATCTATTGTTATTGTTATTTTTATTTTTCATTGGATAAGGAGATGCCCATTCAATACACAGCTGCCTTGGGTACTCTTTGGGGAGAAAGGTAGAGTACAAAACTAATAAATAAAATAAAAAATCTATATAAAATGACATTAGAGGTGAGTGAGAAAATATCCTTATGACACAGCAACAAAACTTACAGCAAAGCAATGTCAGCCCTGCTGCCACAGTATTTTCTCTTCCCCATGTTAAAAGAAAGGAAAATGTGGATGCTTCATTAGCTTTCAGTGCTGTATTCTTAGAGCCAAATATATAGCTCTGAAACATCATAATTTACATCACACAACATTTATTGTAAGATCTCTGTTGAGCTTTTGTAACACAGAAAAGAATAAATAAAGATGCCCAAGACAACAGCAAGGCTATGAAAAAGAGCACAATCATATTCCAGCACCAAGGTAAGGGCAATATAAGGTAAGGGAACAAACGTTACCTTATCTTGAGGAGACATTTATGATTGCCCCCCAATTGCAGGTGCAGCACATGCCCCACTTGGACAGCTATGCCAGCGCTGGAAAGTTGGTTAGGTTAGAACTCTAAAGGCTACTATTGCCCCAATCCTATCCACTGCCAGCATATGTGATGAAGCAGAGCCAACAGAGCATACATTGCATCCTACAATGGTAGAGCGGGCAACCTGATGGCGTGCGAGAGTAAGTAAAATTTTTTTTACTTATGCAAGGCAGGATCTTGGTATGTTCTGCTGCCGCCAAGACCCACCCCTTCCGCCCCTGAACCAATTCCTTGCCTGCATCATTCCCTGCCCCTTCCTCACATGAACTGTCCCCACCACCATCTGACCTGCTTTGGAGTGGTCTAGGTGAGCCTGTGGTGCAAGTGTGGAGCCTCTGGCTTTTCACATCGGTGGTCCTACAGCCGATGACACCACTACAGTTTTTGCAATGACTGACCAGGATTTAGGGTGGCAGATTATGAGATCTACTCCCATAAACCCCAGATCAGTTTGGGATATGAGGAGGCACTCCTAAGAACACTTTCCTGGAAGTAAAATTCACTGAACAGTAGGAGACTTAAGGTACCATCAACAACACATATACATAGGAGCAGTTTTCAGTACATACAATGGGACTTCAAATTAATCTTATAAAGGATTATGGACATTCATAAGATTGCACTGCAACAGCCCAACTCTATGACTGTCTACTGAGAAGTAATTCCCATTATAGTCAATGGGGTCATTCCCAGGTAAATGTGGATAGGATCACAGACTAAGGGTGGAATCCTAAACAAGTTTCCTGTGTATAAGCCCCCTTGAAAACAATAGAACTTACTTCTTAGTAGACTTACTTAGGATTGTGCTGTCAGGCAGCTTATTAAAAAAATTATCTACTTGCATTTGCATGCTTTTTAATTGCTAGGTTGGCACGAGCTGGGACAAGTGAAGGGAGCTCACTCCATTATGCAGCACTCAAGTCTCGAACCGCTGATCTGTCAGTCTTCAGGTCAACAGGCACAGCACCTTTAACTACTAGTCACTGTAGTCCCTTTGGAAACATTAGCACAACATTAAATATAATTTGATTTTAAATTGATGTCAGCTGTTTTGCTATGAACTGCCCACTAATGTGGACAGCACACAGCTCAATGCAAGCACCAAAAAGAGCTTATGGGCACAATCCAGAGTAACTACAGGGAGTCCTTGCTCCGGTGTAAGAACAATTTGCTCTGGACTACAATATAAATTTTCCATAGGTTTTCACTAAGTGGTACAGTATTTGTGAGTACACGTAATGTTTCTTACGTGCTCCCGTAGTTACTCTGGATTGTAGGCTATATCTATTGCAATACAGAAGTGCTGCAATTTTCCATGTGACTGTAAATGGGGGAGGGGAACTGTTGGCTAGTATTGATCTGGAAGTGCCCTTCTACACAACTATTAAAGAGTCCAACTTTAAATGTTAAAGCAAACCATAAAAATCATGCTTTTCATGGTCTGAAAGCAATTTTAATTAGTTAATTGCCTCAAGACATTGAACCCGAGTGAAGATATCATCAGTTAATCAGTAAGCTTCAGAGAAAAAGGGCACACAGGAATCATATGTTTAATACAAGAGACACTTCTAGTTGAAATGAAGCACACATACTTTTGTTATCATATTTGAACTTGAAACAGTACAGCTGACTACGTGCTTAAGAACAACCCATTTTCAAGTCTATGCACTATGCTTTTATATCACCAGGCACTGTCAACTCAGAAGTATTCAACTTGGGTGAGATTTCTTGGCTTTAAAAATGAAAATTGTTAGCTGAAAATAATAAGGCCCAAGTTATAAGTGGCATGTTTTCTCTTTTTTTAACCACTGTGGGAGAGGATATGTATAAAAAGTGTTAAAGATGTGGCAGGAGTATACGGTGGCTCTGGAGCATTGCTCCCAATCTTGATCATGCCTCCATGCAAGCCACTGGGCTGCACAATCCTAACTTGCGTTGGAACAGACAGGCTGGTGTGCCTGAACTGCATCCACAGCATGTTTTGGGTTGCTCCTGTGCCAGCCTGAGGCAAGGGGAAACTTTGGAGCCACTAATGCTCCAATTGGGCTACTCAGATCTGCAACACCTTGAATAGTGGAACAAATCTGAGCAGCTTGGGGGTGGCCCAGGCTGCCCCAGAATGGGGTCAGGAGCCTGGCCCTACTCCCTGCATTCTTATATAACTGCCGTCCCCTGCCTCCCTATATACACCTGCCTCCCACCACCTGTCTGTCCTTCCAATGTCTCCCCAAATCCATGTTCTGATTGAGCTCAGTCAGATTTATGACTCCTGTCCCCCTCCCTGCCCAGAAATACCCCTATTCTCCATCCCTCCCACCACAAAGGGATGCCTCACCTGTAGGGTTGTCATATGTCCTGAAAAACAGGGACAATCCAATTTTGGGGGATTGTGTTTACATATTGACTGATGGGACAGAGGGTCCTGTACAGATTTTGTGGAAGAGAATTATGACAACACTGCTGGTACCATCATTGGCTTACATATTTATTTTATTTGTTCGATTTATATCTTGCTTTTCTTCCTTAAAAAAGGAAGCCCAAGGCAGCTAACAACATTTAAAACAACTATTACATGCAATTAAAACTAGATAAAAATAATAAATACAATTAAAATACAATTGAACTATGTAAAGACAGTAAAAGCCCAGATTAAAAAATATGCGGAAAGGGATAAAATGACCTTATTTAAGAAGAGCTATCGTAAGCCTGTCTAAATAACACCTATCACTGGTGGGTGGTGTTATGCCATTGGCAAATTCAAGTGGCCATCATCATTACTGGTGGTCATATTGTGGGTGGCGCAAGTGGCTAAGACATTGTGCCTGTTAACCAGCAGGCCAGGGTTCAAGACCTGGGTCAGCCCCACAAGACAGGGTGAGCTCCTTAGCCCAGCTCTGCAACGCCAGCTGGATCCAATCGTATCGGCTCTGCCTTTTCATTGGACTAATTCAGTGGCGTGAAGAGGGGGATTTGCTGCTTGGGTAACAGCCTATCCTCCATAACAATCCAACCCAGGCTTTCGTGCTTCGCATGCAGCGTATGCAGTGCCGAACACGATACCATAGTCTTCCAAGACTGACGGAGGCCTGCTTTTTATTGTGTTTGATGGTAGCACTGGCAAGTACTACTTTGTTTCAGATGTACATCACAATTACAAATCCCAGAGTCCTTCACTAAACTAGTGGTTCCAAAGCAGGGGTCAGATAACCTGATTTTTGATAGGTACAATGCTAATAAGCTGTTAGCTGATGAGGAAAATATACTGAGTCATATAGAAATGGAGCAGCATGTATTCAGTTACATGTGAGCAGGTGACCACATCTTGGTCCACTTCAAAGTCCAGGATAAGAACATAAAGCAACCAGAATGGTTTTGATCCATTGTATATCTATATCAACAAATGCTCCAGAAAACAGCTTCCACCACAGTAGTAAAAAAGGATAATACAAAAGGTTTGAGTGGCTGGTAAAGTGATTTTTTTTTATTTAAAGCTGGTGGGTGCCAACAGAGTTCCATTTTAAAAAGTGGGTCCCAGTGTGGGAACAACTGATTTAACTACATATTTGCTTCCATAAAAAGATAAAGCAAGTTTGTGAAATGCTGCTGTTAAGTTTTGGCAGTTCCATTTGCTTCCCTCCCCCCAAAGTTCCATTTTCTCACACTCTGTACTGGTGGCAGCTGGTACTTGTTGGCTTTCACCTGGCAGGGAACCAGTTCCCTGCACCACTAAAGCCAGCTCTACTTCCATACTGGAGACTGGCTGTCTAATCTCCCTAATACCGCCAACTGACCAGGAGCTTTGGACTTGTGTTATTGTCTCTTGCTTCAGCAGTGCTTGTACCCTCTGTGTAAGCAGCATTTTTTTAACATGGGAAATTAATGTTTCTGTATTAATGAGGGATTTATTTGAAAATTTAAAATATATATATATATAAAGGAAAGAAGCAGTCTAACATGCCTGCACAGATCTATTAATAAATCCCACCCACAGCAAGGTATTTGCCGACATCCTGAAATAATGTATGTTCTGTGTAGTGGTCTGGCACAGAGAATTGGTTTTCCTGAAGGAACACCTTTACAGTAAACCAAAACAACAAGAATCAGTCAAGACCACCAACAGTCTTCCTATCAGTAAAATCAAGCAGGTTCACAGGGAAGGAAAAACAGATGCTGTTCTTTTAAGAGAACTCAGGTATTTCTTACTACTAGAATGATCAGAGTTGAATTATAATATGATCAGAGTTGAATTATAACATTTTTCAAAGTTTCCTTGTAAGCAGGTTTTGATTCCCATGGAAAATGCTTGGCATATTTCTCTTCATAATTGTTCTGCCCACCAAATATGGCCAAACAGACCTATGGGTTCAGCTGCTACTGTCCTTCAGTCTTATCTTTTTTCTGCTGAATACACAGAAAATATCAGGAAATTATTGTGATTATAAGTGTTAGTTGTTTTTACGAAAAGTACCCATCCTTTGCCTCACCTCCTTATGCTCACAAGCTTCAGTGTCACTTCAATAACATACCAATTTCACTTTTGCTCTCTGTTCTCCTAGGCAAGGTTTAGGAAGCTTGCCAATTTGTTTTATTTTAAAAGTGAAGAAAGTAGTACAGTAAATTCCTAGTTTATGTATTTCTCACAGTTCTGAGGGTTTTTTTTTTGACATGCTTCTGCTTGTGGTCCTGTAGCAGCTTCCTTTACAATTAATATACCGGCCAACCACTTTTCTCAACAGTTCTTCCGCTCTGACTTCTAACATCCCAATGCAATTTCAAGCCCTTTCTAAATCCATGTTCATTCATCTTTACTTTTCTTTCCTATGTCTCAACAAACCACACTTCCTTCTTGGCACTTCTCAATCCATAATCCTTCAAAACCCGCACCTTTTGTTTTGTCTGTTTGCCTTTTGCTTTTGAATACTCACTGATTTGCAGGCATGCTGTTTTGACGTCCACCTCTTAAAATTCCCAAGTGCTTTAATTTCACACACTTACTTGCCTTACTTACTTGCACAGCATTCCTCTCCAATTACAGAATTTGGACTCTTTGTACAGTTACAGTTTTAATATAGTCAAGTCATTTTTAACTTATTTTTAAAATAACTAGAGTTAAAAAAGATACTACTCCTGGTTTGTGTTTATAAATTAAAAGAAGGGAGAGAAGAATGTAACATGAATTGCTATGAAATAAATTTATTTCCACTTCCAGAGAAAAAGAGTTTTGTAACTCAAGGAAATACACTCCATTTTTCACAGCCACTACTTCTTGCACAACCGGAACCATCTACATTAAACTAACATTCAAGAGTATGTTTTCAGCCTAGTGATAAATGTGTTTTTAGGGAGGCTGTTCGGCACAAGACTGAATGCTGTAATGCACCTACCAGTGCACTTAAAACATACTTTGAAGTATTTTATTGCATATTAATGCACATAGAGACTTGCTCCTTCAGGCCAGCTTTACACTTAACTTCTACAAGGAGATTTTAGTCATTGGTAATGACACTGCCACCACCTGAAAGCAATGTCACTCTTTTGTCACACATGCTGGCTCACTCACATTCAACAGTGAAATGTCACACAGGATGTGCAGGCTGCTGAAAACAGTTTCCTATTAATCACCCCATCTCCTCATGCCTTAATTACAGCGGTATGCCATGACAACACATTTCCATGCATTTCAAACGATATGCACTGGAGTGAACCTGATGGCTAGAAATAGTTCAGGACTATGGGCTGTGGGTGGTGCAAGTGGTTAAGACGCTGTGCCTGTTAACCAGCAGGCCAGGGTTTGAGACCAAGATCCCCACAAGACAGGGTGAGCTCCTGTCCTTAGCCCAGCTCTGCAACGCAGCTGGAACCAATCGTATTGGCTCTGCCGTTCCATTGGACTTTTTGCCGTTCCATTGGATTTGCTGCTTGAGAAACAGCCTATCCTCCATATCAATCTATCCAGGCCTTTGTGCGTCACATGCAGCGTCAAGAACAATACCATAGTCTTTCAAGACTGATGGATACAATACAATACAATGTTCTCCCCAGAAGACTCCTCTGAATCTTATGTGTAACACTTTCTTCTCCTGTAGCAATGGCAATGACGATATTGCACCCTCAGAATACATGTTGCTACTACAGTGTTCAGCAGGTCAGCAGTGTTGTTTTAAAATCATTTAATACAAAGCGTAGTGAAAAGCCATGATATTGGGCACTTTCACTTTCCCATAAAGCTCAATGCATATTTTTTATTTTTAGTTTTTTGGCTATACCTTTTGATAGGAAGAAGATATTTCTAAACCCATTTTTGCATAGGATTCTATTTTTCAATATGAATCCAACAACATATGACACGATGGGGGACTGCACACCATTGCAAAGTTCCAAAAGGAAGCCAAAATGGACACTCGGACAGGAGACTAAAAAAAGATCAAATTCAGAAATTTCCAGTCATATGGTCACCCTGTATGGAATAGCACTGTTGAATTGTTTTTTTTTTTTAATGATTGGAGATAATAAAACGGAATAAAAAGTAGGATGTAGGAAACTAACAGAATGTTGTTATTATAAAACAATCCTGAACGAGATAGGTTGACCCACATTTATCTAGCAAGCACAATTAATTTCTATAACCAGGGGGTCTGGTACATTCTGTTGCTTAAAAGTTTGTTAAAATAAGAAATTTGTGGAGTTACTAAAATATAATTACTGTGAAGAAGAAAATGTAACAGTGCATTTTTAATAATTAGCATACCAACAGCCACATTTTGAGCACTATTTTAACTACGTTTTACATTTGCGGATGTCAAAGTCCATTTCACAGGAAGCTTTCTTATAATACATTATTGGTCTACATTGACTGTCAGTGGTCCCTGAAGAGTTTCAGACAGAAATATTTTATCACCCTAGGTGGAAATGCAAAGGAAATGAGCCTACTACGTTCTGCATGGAAAGCAGGTTCTCTACCCCGACCTACTGTCCAAATAGCATTAGAAGACTTGACATAGCAAAGAAACATAACCTCAGGTGCAAAGTATTAATGCATGACTTTACTGAGTAACACTAAGTGATATGTAAAGGCTGAGGTTTGAACTCCTTAAGTTCTACATATGCTCAAGTAATGGCTCTGGATGAACATGCACATTACCATCCATATCCAAAAGATATATCAAGCCAGATGAGACCAATTTGCAAATCATAATGAGGAATGTACATCCAGATGCACCAACATCTGCAGGAAAGGTAGATAATTCCACATATGAATATCTTTTGTCGAAGTGGGGGTACATACGAAGTGGGGTTTGCAATCTTGCATGTTAAGAAAACAAAAGGAATGGTGTTAAAATACATAAGAATAGAGAAATGGCAGAATTGTTAGATATGTGAAACAATTTGAACTTTTAAATTTTATTTTTGGCAGGTGTATAATCCAGCTATTATTGGGTTCTGCTTAGTTATTTCTTACTTCAGTTATAGGGATAACCTAATTAGTGGATTTTTTACTCATGATTTTTTCCCAACATGAATTAAGTTGGCCCTTTATATTAAAAGATGGATGTCCCTAGGTTTAGGCAAAAACTGCTTACTGTGGTAATATTAACTGTTAGGTCAATCACACTATTTCTCTCTGAGCCAAGAAAAAACTCACAATAGAATGCAAAGCAATTAGAAAGTGATTATCTCTGAGCTGTGGGTGGCACAAGCAGTTAAGACGCTGTGCCTGTTAACCAGCAGGCCAGGGTTCGAGACCTGGGTCGGCCCCACATGACAGGGTGAGCTCCTGTCCTTACCCAGCTCTGTGACGCAGCTGGATCCAATCATATCGGCTCTGCCTTTCCATTGGACTAATTCAAGGGCATGGAGAGGGGGGATTTGCTGCTTGGGTAACAGCCTATCCTTCATAACAATCCAACCCAGGCTTTCGTGCTTTGCATGCAGCGTATGCAGCGCCGAGTATGATACCATAGTCTTTCAAGACTGACGGTGGCCTGCTTTTCATCTCTTTACATTCTTTTGCCTGCCTGCTGCATTACCATAAGCAGGCTATTTTTAAATGGCTGTCTAATCTTTTAATTGGTGGGGCTGGGTAGCGCAAGTGGTTAAGACACTGTGCCTGCTAACCAGTAGACTAGGGTTCAAGACCCAGGTCCTACAAGACGGGGTGACCTTCCATCCATAGCCCAACTCCTGTCAACTTAGCATTTCAAAAACATGAAAATGCAAGTAGATAACTAGATACCACCTTGGTGGGAAGGTTAAACAGTGTTCTGTGTGCCTTCGGCAGTCATGCCAGCCCCATGACCTCAGAAATGTCTTTGGACAACAATGGCTCTAAAGGCTTAGAAATGAGAATAAACACCACACCCTACACAACTAGCACTATAACTTGCGTGGGACACCTTTAATTGTTTAATTGTTTTTGTTTAACATGAAAATTGACACCCACAAGGTTCTTGGAACAGAACTCCAGATAATGCCAAGATACAACCAAGTTAAAATCAATCGTATTACAGACCAGTCCAGAGAGTATAATGGTGCTAGCACAACATCATCCACATGCTATAGGCTAGCATAGTGATTTTCAACCTTTTTCATCTCACGGCACACTTAACAAGGCACTAAAATTGTCAAGGCACACCATCAGTTGTTTTTACCATTGCCAAGGCGCATCAGACTGGTCAAATCCCCCAATTTTCCTATTAATGAATGTCAATCCTCAAATTCCCATGGCACACCTGAGGACTAACCGCAGCACAGCTGTGCTTCAGATTTTATACCTTCAGATTTGAGTGTGTGTTTGTGTGTGGACACAGGAGACTTGCTTCTGTCCTGCATCTCAGATTTGCATGCATCTTCAATCTGATACATCTAAACCTATTTAATCTAATACATCTGCAGGGACCTGCTAGGATTAACAACCTAATCCTGAGCTGCCTGGAACACAAGGCATCAAACTGACTGCTCCTGCATCTAGTACATCGCAGGCAGCTGCCACCAACTCCTCAGAAAAAGGGACTTTCATCAACTTCCCCTAGTAAGAGAAGTAGTCCTGCAATGGGGCTAGTTGATTCTGTGGCATTCCTTGAACTAGTGCAGAATTGGAAACCTCTCATTGGTTCAGACAACTGTCAAGCAACACCGGCCTCTCACAGATGCGAGCTTGTGTTGGGCTAGCTCCAGTGATAGGCCAGCACTAAACTCCACAAACGACCCTTATGGCATGTTTCGTCTCGCATGTTGATGGTAAGCTGCCTCCCAGAGCGAAGGATTGGGCTTTAATACAAATCATTGGAGATCAAAGCTGAAGATATATGTGCAATGCAAATGTTAGAACTCATTGCCTGAAGATAGTAAGTTTTTAACGTAATTATTTTTTCAGTTACTACCACTGGGACTGTAGTTCAAATTCAACACATCATATCTGTCACTGATGTCATGGAGGATTGAAAATGGAGGTCTTGCAATACCAAAGTTATACCTTGACCTCTTTTCCAATGCCCATTTAAAAAAAAACCTTAAGACCACTTTAAAAGGCCTTATACGTGGAGCTTCTGACTCCCACATTGCTTCCGTGGCCCCAATTAGGCTGAAAAACATCACCAAAAAATGGAGGTGACATATTTCTTCTTGGGGAGAGGAGGCAGCTTTTTACGGACCTGGCTCCAGATGACAAAGGGAGCCAAGATTACAATTCATATTATTGATTTAGAACTTGTTCTTATAGAGCATTTTCTAGCATGCAGCTGGTTATATAAATCCAGCTAAAACCAGATAAAATTGCCACAAGAATTCAGGAGGCAAAACTGGCAGAAAACCAGATCTAAATAAGTGGAAAATGTGTGTGAGCAGTCATTGACAAGCTTTTTCTTCTTTGTAAAAATACCTCAAACCAAGGCAAAGTGTGATGTACTAAGTACATACAACCTTAATTAAAGCTGCCTGAAACCTTTTAGTGTGCAAATATCTCATTTTTCCCCCTGATACAATCTCACAGTCTTTGCTGAGTATTTTACATATGGATGAGAGTCATGGCCTATTGGCAGCCATACTCTTGTGCCTGCAAAACAGCTGTTCTAGGTGGTGTTCTATAGACTGCAATGCATCTCATACTGTGGACCAACAAAACAAAAAGATCCAAAGAGGGGTGCGTGTGATGTGTGAGAGATTACTGTTTTGCAAGCATGTTGCTAACGGAGCAAGCTGGTATGTGTGACCATATGTCTTCTTTTTCCAGGACATGTTCTTTTTTCAGTCTTCAGTACATATTATTTTGTCATTTTTCTTGATGCCCTACATTTTTAGGGGCTGTGTCCGCTTTTGCAGGTAACCATGACATATTAATGAGCAGTTTATGACATCACCATAGTCCTTCATACTAGATTTACTGCAGAGGGATATATTTTTCACATGTACAGTAATAGCTGCACGCAAGCATCTTTGGATCAGTATGCAGCTGAAGATGAGGCAACCCCCTTACAGAATTTGAACAAATTCTAGCAAACCTTGCTATCCACTCTATTACCATTTTAAAAAACCTGTTTTGAGATCAAAGGGAATTATCACTTCTTTTTCAGTCATCGCTGCTTGGGCTTCGTGAGCTAGCTAGAGCAAGAAAAGCTTCCAACATCCTACCTGAAAAATATTTTTCTTTTTTATAAAGGGCAGGGGTAGATATTTGATATCTGCATGTTGGAGGGAAACAAAATGTTAGCCATTGATCGACCACAGTATCGCAGTAATTTCTATTTATTTGACAGATAATCTTCAGGAGATTCTAATTTTATTTCCTAGTTCTACTATAGTTATTTTAGTTATTGCCAATGGATTTTCAGTCTATTTCTATCTTTACAACTGTGTACATACAGTATTCTTCAGTTTAATTCTATATTAGTAAGAATAAATGCACAGTGTAAATATGTTTACACATGTACAGCTCTAGTCCAGTTCTTCTACTAAACAGCTGACGTGGATAAGTTGTCAACTTTCTTATCCAGGTCAGGTAAATAACAGAAAATCTGGTCCACTCAGTTATTCATGTGACCAGTATAACATCAATGAAGAGAAACTGTGGTGTACTTTGTTTTAAAGTGTACTATTTTAAAGAGCAAATTTTCTTTTATGAGGATCTGTTTCTGATCAGATGGTATTGTACAGATATCTGCCTCTAACAGCCACTGCAAGTCATTTTCTATGGCATCAGGCAGGTATTCTAATGTTTAACTACAGTACAGTGGTACCTCTCATAACAAGCGAATCGCCTAATAAGCATTTCAAATAACAAGTATAAATTTCCAAGAAATCTTGCTTCACATAACAAGTTCCGCTTCACTTAACAAGCAAGCATGCTATGGGCACGCGTGCTATGCAGCCCTGATGCACCGCATGGAGGCTTTTTAAAAGGGCTGCCGGCCAGAGCTGCTGCCTCTATCTGCCCCCAACGTGGGGACAGTTGCCTGGGGGTGCCAGAGGCTGCTGCCCCTAACTGCCCCCAAGTGCCCCCACCGGCCACCTTGTAACTCCAGCAGCAGCCCAAGTAAGCCTCCCAGGAAAGTTTTTTTTATTGCAGCCTCCTAACCATGTCTACTCAGAAGTAAGCCTAATTGTGTTAAATGGGTCTTACTCCCAGGAAAATATCTTTGATTGCAGTCTCCTAACCATGTCTACCCAGAAGTAAGCCCCCCTGTGTTAAATGGGGCTTACTCCCAGGAAAGTGTCTTTAGGATTGCAGCCTAAGTAGACTTCATAGGATCATGCACACAAAATGCATGTTTTGAATTCAATTCCAGTGTTTTGTCATCATTTTTACATACAGTTAATATTTTTATATGAATATTTTTGGGGTTCTGGATCCATTGGTCTGAGTTTCCATTATTTCCTATGGAAAAATCTGCTTCACTTGAAGAGCGTTTCACTTAAAGAGCATGCCTCCAGAACAAATTAAGTTCTTCAAGTGAGGCACCACTGTATTTGTTAACTGTCAACCGTCATGCCCTGAAACCCTTTTTGCCCTGAAACACTCCAAATCTCCCCATTTCCACTCCAACATACTGACAATGGTGAAGCCTACTGAAGATGTTTACATACATGCTTCATCTCTGGCTATTTATGAAATGTCCAAAAGTGCATCACAGTATCCCAACATTTGTACTTTAAACACATTTGTACTTTAAAGTCCAAAAGTCCTTGGACTGCCAGGACCTAAGTTTCTGCTGAGATGGGGTCATAAATTACAGCATGAGGAAAAATGTGAAGCTAAATTGCAAATAGATCATGCTGATGTAAGTGCATGTCTTTGCATTATATATTATTTTTTATCTGTGAGTGATCAGACCTTATAGGTTTTGTATGGAAAAACAGGAAGCACTGGCATAAAATTAGAACAAGTAATGTTTGAATGACATTTTCAGCTGCTGATCTAGGTCCTGTTGAACAGTCCGAAGAATAATGGCCTGGCAATCAAACTATGCACATTATTATCTCTCAAGGAATCCTCTTGGAGATCCATCTGCTGTCTAGTAGGGGACTAGAAGTACTTCAGCTCCCTAATTTCCAAACAAAACAAAAACATAATTAGAAAATGTGGCCTTGCCAAGGATCTCAAAACCCCAACCCAAGGGCCAAATGTGGTCCTTGGTGAGCCTCCACCTGGTCCTCAGGCAAAACTTGTAATCCTCCAGAGGCAAGGAGATTTCTGTTCTCATCAGAGGGCTGGGGAGATTGCACACACCTCCTCTCTTTGTATACAAGTGCTTATGAACTGGTTTGAAGATCACCCTGTCTCTCTGTGTTTAAAGTGTTTATGAACTGATTTGAATTCATTCCTTCATTCACAAGTTCTGTCACTAATATATTCACTTATGTAAATTTATTCAAATTTAAAATGTAAATTAATTTTCTTATTTTCTTCAGGCCCTCGGCACAGTATCAGAAAGATAGTGTGGCCCGCCTGCCAAAAAGGTTTAGTAACCCCTGCCATATACCACTGTAGTCATGCAAGAAAGATAGTAATTCTCTGGTTCTTTTGTTCTTGAGGGGAAGTAGTGGACTGTCTTTGAACCATGTACCTAGGACTTAGTGCACGTGTGTAAACCATCTGCATCAGACATAGCCTTATATATGTGAAGTGCATGTTCTGTGCTTGGCATACGAACAAGCTCTTGATTTAAATCTGATAATAAAACATAGCACTGAAATAATTTCAATATGTATGAATGTATTGTTTTACGGCTATTTTAATGTGTTATGGATACTTTCATCTCACCACAGGCAGGAGTAGATTTCATAGCTCAATTATACTCAGACTGCTTATCCGTTTCTTATTCAGATTTTCAAGTCATTAAAAAAATTCTTCTATTGTCATTCAACCAAACAAAACACAAGAAAATCATCTATGAAACCACATGAAGCATATTGGAATTAATATTCTCAGCTTGTTTACCTATATGTGTTTCTTATTCTCATATGGTTTCCTTTAGTGTTTCCATGCTTTTATATATGGAAACATTTTTTGAGGGGGAAAAACATATTTGCAGTTCACTGATAAACCTGCTTTATTCTTCATGAGGGTCATTCATTCATTCATTCATTCATTTATTTTAAATCCCACCTTTCTGCTCTTACAAGAGGGAGCCCAAGGCGGCTAACAAACAGGATAAAACACCATTAAAATCGAATTATAAATATAGATTAAAACATAATTAAGAAACAATTAAAATACAATTAAATTTAAAAAGCTCAGAACAATTAAAACAGGCTAAAAACATAGTTAAAAACAGTAAAAATAAAACGATAAAACAATAAAACTCCCCCCCCCCTCGAACCTATGCCCCATTTAAAATGCTTTTTTAAAATAAAAGGTCTTAAGGCTCTGCCTGAAGCTCTGTATAGAGGGAGCTCTCCTCAGTTCTAAGGGGAGGGAGTTCCAAAGCCGGGGTGCCACCACTGAAAAGGCTCTATCTCTGGCTGCCACACCTTTCACGTCTTTTAGTGGCGGCACAGTCAGTAGGGCCCCTTCAGATGACCTTAGGTGACGGGTCAGATTGTATAGAAGAAGGCGGTCCCTCAGGTACCCTGGACCCGAGCCGTTTAGGGCTTTAAAGTTCAGGACCAGCACTTTGAATTCAGCCCAGAAACAAATGGGCAGCCAGTGTAGTCGCTGAAGCAGTGGCCCGACAGAGTCGAACCGACGAGCCCCAGCAACCACACGGGCCACCGTCACAGAATGTAGTAAGATAAGTAACTTGTAGAACGTAGGCTGCAATCCTGAAGTGCACATAGGCTAGCCTATCTAGCACTGGGCTGGCCTAATTCTAAAATAGGCCAGCCTAGCTACACCAGAAAAGCTTGGGCTGGCCTAAGTCCACTTAGGCTGGCCCAAAACAGATGGACCTAGGATAGCCTCGCAGTGCTGGCCTAGGCAATTCAGCAGAGGCATGTTGAGGGCATGTTCGCATGTCCTAGAACAGTGCATTATAGCCATATTCAGAGCCAGTTTCCAGGACAGACATGGCCCCTCAACAGCTCCTCTGACTTAAGCCATGTCAAGAGCAGGTGTAAATCTGAGTAGACCCATAGGGGTCCAAGATAAGCTATAGTAAAAATGGAAGTGATGGCAAAAAATTCTGAGTAAATTTTTCTTGATAAGGTCTTATGGCCTGATCCCATCCCAGGTCTGCACTGTTTCCCATGTGTTACCCAGAAGACTCCTGTTACAAACATGCTATAAGAACTGGCAGGGAGACCAACTCTGGTGGGCACTGGGCTTCCATGCTAGTCAGAAGACCACTAGGAGTCATTAGCAGTAAATTCTCCACTGAACAGTGGAGAGGTTTTCTGGGGAGGGTGGAAAGAAGGTAGTGTGGGAGGTGAAAATTACTGGAGAGGAAGACTGTACAAACCTGGGATGGGATAATGACGGAAAAGGAGGCTGCTGTTAGATCCTGTCCCACACACAAGGCCTGAAAGCCCTTCACCGATGAACTCAAATCTGTGCCAGCTATTAAGCTGGTCTGCATCGGGGTGGGAAAATCCCTGGTCCAGTGCCCATTTGCTATCCTTGGGAACTCTAATTCAGTCTGCAGGGATCCCTCAGTATTCAATGAGCCTTTGGCCATTCAGAGATCTTAATTTAACCTACCCCCTTGCCTTAGAACAACTTATGTCTCCATGTGTTTCTCATTAGTCTGACTTATGAGCATATATGTACCATGGCTATGGTTAGTATACATCAGTTTTGGGGTGTTTTTTTAAAGGTGAGGTTATATCAACAGATGCTTGCTCAATCCAGGTTAAGACTATATGTATATATATACCTGTCTGATTGAAAATAGAATGAATTTACAGGTTACACTAGCAATTCCCTAGGCTGATTGAACGGTTAACTTATAACACAGAAACAATAGTGGTTTAAACTTTATACTGAAATCTCAGTCTGATGCTTAGGTGGCCCAGTTCTAGAGCAGCTGTTTATTGAAGGATTTTGCAGATAATAGTGAGGCTGCCATATGGAACTGCATTTGCCTTTTGCTGATGATTATTTAGCTTCAGACTTCTAAATCAACTTTGCTGTGGTACTTGGGAGACCCTAGAGTGGGATTATAGGACTAATGTCCTACCACTTTTGCTGTGTCTGCATGGGTGGTTTTCAGCTGAATATTGACTACAATAGTTGATGTGCAGCCAAGCTGCACAATCCATATTATGATATGGTTCAGCTGCAGTCAGTGGCTGCATGCTGATGCACAACTAATCCATATGATCCGAATAGTAGTCTTGTGTGATTGCTGTTTTGAAGTCTGGATAGTGTCAAGAGCAGTGTCAGTACAGGATTACCCTGTGCCAAAACATTCTTGATTTGGGAGCACCAAAAACATTTCTGCCATTCTTTCTGATGCCTGCTGCTTTCCAATTGTGGTCACAGAATAAAAATTGACAAACCTGTA
The DNA here is from genome assembly GCA_030015325.1 of Cryptoblepharus egeriae. Classification (NCBI taxonomy): domain Eukaryota; kingdom Metazoa; phylum Chordata; class Lepidosauria; order Squamata; family Scincidae; genus Cryptoblepharus; species Cryptoblepharus egeriae. Next base: position 51,103,923 of record JAREYC010000007.1, on the reverse strand, counting down.
GAGAAGAGATGTCAAATTAATTTCTTATAGTGGGCAAATAGCACTTACTGTGCCTGCTGAAGTCTGCAAGTGACTTCAACAGAAACTTGTTAGGGGCAAATGACAGAAGAGAAAATGTTCAACTCTTATTCAAGCTTTCTAGATATGAGAACCTTTCTCTACTTGGCTGGATTTAGCCTACGGTATTGAGTTCAACACCTATACTGTAGTAGAGCATTCTCAAATGTGTGGCTTATTTTGTTATTGTTGTCCTATAGGTTAGTTTACAAGGGGTAAAATCCAGAGTAACTACAAGGAGTCTTTCTCTGGTGTAAGAACAACTTACACTGGATTCCAATATGAATTTCCCATAGGTTTTCACTAGGTGGTGTTGTAACTACGGGTGCAGGTAAAGACTCTTACGTGCATCAGTAGTTACTCTGGATTTGGGGGAATGCCATTTAATGTCCCATTGTCCAAAACACTCAGTCAGAAGCTATATAGGAGGGATTTTAAAATTAGTTTCTTGGGACATGAACTCACTGATGCTCTGATTTACACAGCACAATTTTAAGTGTGAATTAGGGGAATTGATAAGTGTGAATTAGGGGGAAAGTATGATAATTTTAAAGGCAGTGGTGACTCAGTTGTAAAGTCAGATGTATTCTAATAACAGAAACACTGACAGTTATATAACACACAGTCTGACCATTCTCTTGCCACCTGATGGTGGAGAGGCTCTCCGAAGAGCACTGATTTGCCATAAAGCAGCAAGTGCCTGTTACACAAAGCACTTCAACAGAATGCAAGTAGTGCACTGTCAGGAGCACTGGGAGGAAGGCCTATGAATTCCCTCCAGCAGGAGTTGCAGAATTGCTCCAGGAATGAGTAGAACGATGGGGGAAGGTGGAAGAGTGCAGAGGGAGACGTAACAGAGGTGTAAACGCTGTACGAAGGGATGGATCCATCATGAGTGGCCAGCAATGGATTTTATCCCTTCCAACAGCAGTCCCCCTTTCTGTTTCACTCCTCAGACATGCACTGCCAAAGCTGTGAAAGTTAATCAATGGGAAAGTTGTCTAGGATACAATTTCTAAAGAAAGGACAAAATCATTTGCACTTGCAGAGGAAATGGTGGCACAAATCCAACATACATTTATACAAGTGAAGCAAATGGTTTAAAATATATACTCTCCACGTTGTAACAATATTCAGAGCAACAGCACAACAGGAAAATAAGGGCTTTTGATTTGTCATATTAAAGATTTTTATTATTTCATTAGCTGAGGCATGGTTTGAAGTGCCCAAAATGCATGCCAACCACTGGGCCTCAGGATAGACTAGAAGCTTGATAAGGACAGATACAGTTCTGTATTACAAACATTTCAGAATGTTTGTTGCTCTTATTATTATTTGAATTGCTTTTCATTTGTACACAATACACAAAGGCTACTTAAAGCCATAAAGAATGTAGGAAGGAAATGAATATTAAATTTTCTTTTTATCCCTTTTCTCTACAGTTAAGACTCTTCCAGGAGAACCAGCTAATTGTGAATGTGACTCTTCCTCTTTTAAAATTTAAGTAATACAGTAATTCTTTCTAATTTTATCTACAAAAAACTTTCTAGTGAAAGTTTTTTATAAATGGGTTAAAATGATAACAAAAAGAGTGGTATCCCTAGCTATTATAGTGTGGAATCCCAATAAATTTAGGACAACCTAACTCATCTGGCATATCTTCCCATGTTGTTGTGGTGTATGCCTGTGCATTGGCCAACCTATCCCACCCGCTGGGACTGGAGTAAAAGTGCCTTATGACACTTTTGTGACACCCCCAGGTCAGCAAAGGACTAAAGCAGGTATTTATGCCAGCCTAACTGAAGTTTAGGATTGCACTTCAATCCTAAGGCACTTTCCGGGGAGTAAGATGCATTGAACACAATGGGGTTTGAGTAGACATGGTTAGGATTGTGCTCTTTTAGTGTTTTAAGAATATTTATTACATATTTATTTTCAGAGCTTTCCCCCTCAATAGTAAGTCATCAAAATTCACAATTCCCCCCATAAAAATGAATGGAAACATGACAAAACATTATATGTCAAACTGTTACCTGTGTCAGACAAAATTAGAGGAACAGTTAATTAAAACAATGTTTGTTCCTCTTCATCTCCTAATATTCATGGCTTCTCTTTTCAAGTTAAGGAAGTCAGAAAACATGGTTATAGTTTTTTTTTAAATGAGGTAAACACGGAGCAACCTGGTTTCCCCAGACTCTTTTGTATTACTTAACAAGAGGAGAGGGAAAAAATGATTTCGACAGTTGTTTAATAGTAATATTAAAAGCACCCATCGTCTTAAACATTAAAACCATGTTTGAAAAAATGAGGCTGCAAAAATCCTGTACTGATCTAGGGATGTCACAAAAGTGCTGTAAGGCACTTCTGTCCCCCTAACTCCTGGGGGAATTAGATCAGTGCAAAGGCATACACTTGACCTCCCCACACCATAACAGAAAGATTTGCCATGTGAGTTAGGCCGACCTAGGATTCCACTCTCAGTAACACTGTAACAGGTTTATAATAATTTAAATTACAATTTTTTAAATGATGGTTTGCTGTGGATTTGAAGTCAATAAATGCAATAAAAAAATCTATTGGATTAAAGAACCTTCAATTTGAACCAGAAACAGTCTTAAAGCAGCTGGGTCATGAAGAATTGCTCAAGTCTAAGAACATTAGAGTTGTATTATAAGTTTATAGGAATTTAAAAGCATAAAGAAAAAAAAAGATACGGTAACAGGATTTCCCACCCCCTTTTATCCCTTTCATTTTTCCTCTATGAGGTTACAATTTTTGCAGCTGGTCAGAAATATCATGTTCCCTACTGTCTCAAAAGGCTTTACATGACTAATCTTAACCATGCTTAAAACTGAGCATTTAAGCAGCTGTTGAAAATAAAGCAGGCATTATGGAAAAGTTTATAAATGCCCCAAAAGGAATCAAACTCATTCTTTAACACTGCTTATGAAAAAAATATATTTGAAGTTATATTTGTGAATGCTGCAGACATTTTCATTTTGGGATGTGTTGTCTGAACACTACTTGTAATAAATTTTATGTAATTGTTCACCAACCACTGGTCTGAAGTGTCTGCCTCCAGCTCAACAGACCAGTCTCTTTCATGTCTCCTCAAAAATAAGCCCCATTAGCTGAATGGGAATTACACTCAGATAAAGCAGTGGTTCCCAAACTGCAAGACCATCAGAGAACACACCAATAATTGCTGAATCACGCATGTTAATAATTTATCTTCCCTTCAAATATTTTATAAATAAATTCTTCAGGTACAGATGCGGAAGTGCAGCAGAAATAGCAGTAAATAGTATGGTAAAAGGGGGCAAGTGGTACATATCCCTGGGTACCACACCTTGCGAGGGTGCCATTCCACAGGTCTGATGGCAGACCCAAGGCGGAAAAACCTCCAAGAGGCCTTCTTTGTCTCAGAGAGGCTGCGCAGGGACTCAAGACTACCTCCCATATGTGGCTGAAGTGTGTTTGTGTGTGTTAAATTTGATTTTGTTCAAATCGGGGTATTAAAAATTTTTGTATCCTCAGGTGACAGCTGTCTTTGTTATGCCACGGGGTAAAAAGTTCCTCAACCTTAACCCTTGGTTAGGCGAGGCTCCCTGAGTTCCCGTAAGTGCGAAGGTGTGCATAACTGGCCACTGTTATAAAACTGTTGTTAGCACCTATTCTAAAGCTCTTAAAGTGATAAGTGATGCTCATTAGGGTGTACAAAGAGAATATTTGAAATCTGAATCAAAAACTGCATTTATTAAATAAACAATAAATACTGAAATTTGTAATAACAAGGAGGATCGAAGCTGTAAAAAAGGCAACCTATACAAACTTTTAGTTTGTATAAGTTAGTTTAAGTTAGTTAAAGTTGTTAGTTATTAGTTAGTTTATATAGTTTGTATAAATATAGTTTGCAAAAGAATCAAGGAGGGGCGAAGATGGCCAAATTGGCCAGGGGGTCACTACTGTTCCCCACACAATAAGCTGGAAAAATTACTAGGGGGGGGTTTCAAACAGCACCTAGAACGAGGAAGGTACTAGGAGGGGCAGGCCTCTTGGCCATCATGGTGCAGAGAGGGAGCAAAAACAAAATCTCATGGAAAAAATTTTCCAGCTACGACTAACCAAGCTAATGGACTTGTCCAGCTATATTAGTGGTTAAAAGTGAATTATAACCTGGCCTTTAAACTTGCAATGCAATGCCTAGGGGTATAATGAAGGTATAATGGATTGCTGAGACTACTGCTAGTTCGTTCTGTTATTTCTGTTCTTTTCAATGTTCTCCTGGTAATTAGAATCAAACTTCTAAAACAGCAGTCATCAAATCAATGTACCGTATACGCGTTTTTAGTTTTTCTTTTATCTTTTTCTACATTTTTCTCAGATGATCTAGATTTTGGGGTGCCTTGTTCTCTTTTGTAGTTATGACACATGGGTGGAAAGAAAGAAGGAATACTTTCACTTTGCATGGCTGCTGGCCTCTGTGTGAATGCATGCAGGCTTTCTATACAGCGCTCTTAACCAAGAACAATCCCCTTGCAACTGCTCCCCACTTCAACCAGTCAGCAGCATGCCAGGGCTTCTGTCTTAGTGACTTCTTTTCAATTGCAAAACTGTTCCCTTTTCATTTCCTCCCTCTCTCTGAATCCTAACTGTCCGGCCGATGTAGCAGCACAAGTAAAAATGGGGTGCAGGTGGAAAAGAGGGAGAAAGATAAAATGATGCTGGCATCTGTGGTCTGTAATGGCCCAGCAAGGGGAACATTCTGCATGCAAACTCTGAGTGCTTAAATCTAACAGCAGCACTCTCTCTTTCTCTGTGTGTTGTGTTACTTTCAACTGCTTGCAGCCAAGGAGAAACCCACTATAGCCTGCACCCTTATTGCCAGCCTGCCTGGCCTTCTAAGCAACAGCAGTTGTTGCATCCACAGCTGCTTCTTTGCAAAGGCAAATTCTACTCTTGTCTGTTCTCTCCTCCCGTCCTGCAGGTACAGCATCCAGAGTAGTGTTTTTCCTTTACCCTCATTGACTAAAGCCCTTGTACTCTTGATAGTAGACATTCAACACATAACCATTGATCTATTAAGGTAATGGAAAAGGTCATCTGATGAATGCCTGCCTGCTACAGGCACACAATATGGCTTATAAAGAAGGTGCAAAGGCGGTATTTCCAATGGGGAGGAGGGGGAGAATAAGTTGGGATAGACGGAGATTGTTGAAATCTTATTGTGAGGATGCGTTTTAAGCGTTGCCCTCTGTTATTAATTAATGTTCTCCAGATTACACAAGCACTTCCTGCTTTATGTCACTTTTGGCCATAACATTCACTCCAAGGTTAATGACATCACTTATGGTGTGTCCCAGACAGATTGTCATTCTAAAAAGTGAGTTGCAGAGCCAAAATTTTGAGAACCACTGCTCTAGTGTCTAATCAAGGTTTTGGAACCATGGATTACACAACAAAGATGGTCGTGAATATACAAAAATCCTATTATTGCATCAACTGTGATTTTAAAATGCTCGGAACTTTATGAGAATGTTGAGAGTAAAACTGAAATAAAAGGATTTTGTTGCATGTTGAGACTTTGTCTCTTGTTGGGACTGTGTTTCTCAAAAAAGATCTGACTGGGCAACCAATTCCAGTTGGTTTGGTCTTGTACAACTAGCTGTATAAGCAGCTCTAACATGGTCTTAATTTGCCAGTTTTCAAAATAGCGCCATCTGCAAATTAATACCGGAAGCCTAATTTACAGTGGCAATTTTCAAAACGACACCATCAATTAGCTGCTAATCAGTTGCTAATGAGCAAGCAGATTAGATGCTGTCAGAGGTATCTCTTCTAAAGCCAGAGGATTTTTTTAAGAGAGAAAGCTGCATTCACAGAGCAGCAATGCTTTTTCAGATTCTTTACTGTCATCTATATTTTCATCATTGATTTGTCAATAATCAGCTGTACAGTTGCAGAGTCTGCTGCTGTCCCTGCCCCTTCTTGGGCCAGAGCCTCTCTGTCTCTCCCCCCCTCCCAGTTTTGCCCCCAACCACAGAAAGCCTTATCATTAGCCAGTGGGAAGACTCTACCAATGTTGCGCTTGATAATCTTTTCAGCACTAAGGCCCAGCACTGACTGGCCTCAGTGCTGTCACAATGGGCTTATCACAGGCACAGAAGATCCTTACAACACTTTTGCTACACCAGTTCTGGGGAGGGATGCAGAGATCAGTGGCAATGGCCCAGGATAGCAATTCAAAATAAATAGTGAGTGTTGGCTGTGCAGAAAGTAATTTAAAAATTGACTTTTACTAGAAAATGAGCAATGCAAATCTTTTTCATCAGCAACCATGTCTTTGTTATACTGTAAAACCTTTGATTGAGAGTGTTTCACAAGACAAACACACATTTCTAATAAATTTTGACTTGATAAACAAGCAGGATCTTGCAATACAAGTAGTATGTGATGTCGAATGTTGCATGCTCACAACTGAGCCAGTGGTGGTTCTCCCTCTCTCTATTGCTGTGGGATTGTGGCTGATCGTCTCCCATGCTCTAATGAGGTCCCTGCCAGGCTGCTTGGGGGGGACTTTCCCCAGCAGCATCTTCCTGGAGGAAGCATGAGCGCACATAGGCATCCAGCCAGTAGACCGCTTCTGCTCCAAGGCACAGAGATTGCAGCCTCAGAGACCAAGGCTGCAATCCTAAAGACACTTTCAACATGGTTAGGATCGCAGCACAAGCTTTGCATTTCTACTCTGATGTAAGCCCTATTAGAGTCAGTCAAGCCTACTCCTGTGTAAGGGAGGGGCAATGGATTACAATTACATAATTGTAATCATTTTTATATTAATATTTTTTGGGAGGGGTTGTGAAATGAATAATCTGAGTTTCCATACTTCTTATGGTGAAATTCACTTTGATATACAAGTGCTTTGGATTACAAACATGCTTCTGGAACGAATTATGCTCACAAACCCAAATTTTACTGTACTGTACGTATTTGTGTACAGTACATATTTGTGTACAAATCTTACAACCTGGGTAAGTATATTCTCAACATAGATATCTGCCACTAATTTCAGTGAAAAATATTAACTTTTTCTTAAATAACACTTCATTGCATACATTCATCAGACAGAAAAAAACAAAACTACAAACCCCCTTGAGCTCCAAAATGAAGCAACTCTCTGCATTCAAAGAGTAAAATTTTTCAATACGATTGTCTTCTCCATACAATAATTTATATTGTTTTATCTAAATTCTGTGGATAAGGAGCACAACCAAGATTTTTAAATAAAATGGTTACCAGTAAAAGAGAAAAGTGATGCATGATTGATAAATAGAAATGATTAAATAACTACAACACCAGGCACAAGGCAGCGGCAATGGAGTTTGCTGTAGTTGAAGATTGAATACATTCTGAGATCTTAATGCTTAGTGATTGATTAATCTTCTATCTGAAGACAGAAAGTATAACACCTACACTGTAACTGAAATAAGTTTTATTCAGCTTCTTTTTAGAAACTAGTGATTTATTTGTTCTCTGTGCACATGGCACATAGAGATTTCAGCCAACCTGTGTTAGATTCCAGTCATGACTGTTGTATGCCAGAACTGTATCATCTTACATTAACTATAGCAATATGAGACTAGCCTTTTGGTTAGTTTTGAGAACTACCATTAGCTTTTGGCTGATAGCAAGAATGGCTGAAACTGAAAACTCTCTTTTGTGTTGAAAAGTCATGGAAGTCACCGATGGCCCAATTCTATCCAACTTTCCAGTTCTAGTACAACTGGAGGTAAACCCTGAGGTAAGCCAAATACTGTGTAGAGTTTGCCACCTTCTCTAGGTTGCAGCCTGATGGTTGGGCTGGTGGATCTGGGAAAGTGGTACTTTTAAGGTGTACAGCCAACTGGAAGCAGGATGCAGAATTTATATCCTGCCTTTGCCAGAGCCATAAGAACCTGGGACAATGAGGAAGACACTGGAAAGGAACCAACTACTGCTGATAAGATTGACAGACCCCAGATAATATATAATAAAAGAGGTAGGCCCTGATCATGAGAGCTCTTAGAAGAACTGATACAAGTTTATAGAAACAGGGAATATTCGAATGTAGAAATAATAACCATCCAGAATGCTAGTTTTAACCTTTAAAGTCCATGTGGTTGGGGACTTCAGTTTCTAAAAGCCCACTACGCTCACATGAATTGCTCAAAACAGTTCTTCTGAAGTCCTTCTTCAATACTCCCACCTTCTATACTGAGGTGTGTGGTATCTAGAGGAAGTTGGTGATACCTATTTGAGAATATCTGTCACCTCAAAAAACCTTGCTGGGCAGATCCAGACATTTTAAGCTGAAATTCAAAACATACTTTACTTACTAGATCTTAACCAACTGTGGCATTACTGTGCCAGTGGGATATATGCCTCATCCTGCAGTTGGGGGTAGTCACAAAGGCTTCCTCAAGGTAAGACAAAGTTTATTCCCCTACCTAAGAGCTGCATTGCCCTTATCTTGGTGCCCTGGACACAGTGGGAAAATTGCCCTGGACACAGTGGCACTTACTTCTCAGTAAACAGGCACATGAAATAATGGATTGGCTCCGTGCTATTCCTGGGCAAAGATCTGCAATGCCACCCCAGTCCCTTGCACAATGGGTAGGCTACTAGGCTCCCCATATTTACCCAGCAGGACAAACTCTTGAGTGACTCCAAGAATGACTGGGAAAATCTTAAGCGATTTCTCCACAGACTTAAGCTGTAATTCAGGAAATAATCTTAAATAATAATCTTAATAATTCACAAAAATTGGAACTACCGTTTCTGATCATGTTAGGAGTCTCAGAAGACTGCGCAGTCCAGGACCTGTGGGCTCAGCACCCAGGGGGTTTGCTCCATTTGCTTCACCTCAGATCTCCTGCTAGGCATATGACTGTGCTTTCATTCTTTTTATTGATCTGAGAATGGATGCTTAAATAGATATTTATTCTATTGTCTCTATAATTGCTACGTCACTGTTTTCATTCACGTACTGAAAAGCTGACCGAAAAATATTATTCTAAACTCATGAGTAGTGCATTAAAGTAATTTAAATCACATACATACAGAGAGAGATGTCTGATCTTTCTTGCTCTTTCTCACGGGTGGTCCTGGGGGGATCAGTAGGGCAAAAGCCCCAGAGAGTCACACCTATGGGATCTGGGAGAGGCACCACCATGCCCGCTGAATTTCTACGGTGTCACACCACCTTCAACCAGACCTTTTATGAAGGCTGGGGAGGCCTGTTTGGCCATTAAAGATGTTTAACAGCCTCCGGGGCCCTCAGAAGGCTTTCACAGGAGATGCTGTGCAAGACTAACCAAGACTGTGGTTAGTCTTCTCTCAAGGTGATGAGATTTTGTGATTCTATGCAGCACAGGGAGCACAACTGCATGATATCTTTCTCCCACCCACCCCTCATTTGACTATAGATAGAAATGTAGAAGCCAGGCAAAAGAAAGATATTGACAATGGCTACAATACTAACCTAAGCCCCAACATAAGTCCTGTGCTGATCTGGGGTGTCACCAAAGTGCCGTAAGACACTTCTATGTCACTCCTGGAAGACAATTAGGCCATTGCACAAACATGCAGTTGCCTCCCTACATCAATACAGGAGTGGGAAGACCAATGAACTGTGCCAGCCTAGGATTGCAGCTAAAGAAACTGAAAGTTAAAAGACACCAAACAATCCATTTAAAAATACAATTCTGACAATTTTTTTAAAATGTTAATTTTTCAAAAGAGGTAAGGAAGAATGGAGTTTGTAAAAGGGTATATGCAGTTGAGAGAAATTATGCTTAGACATTGTTGAGAAGTTAACAGTGGAACAAAAACTGCCACTTCAAACTGTTCTTATTCAAACTGGATAAACTAGAATCCTGGGCTGTAACAAACAGAATGAATTTCAACAGGGAGAAGTGCAAGGTTCTGCACTTGGGCAATAAAAACCAAAAATACAGGTATAAAATGTGGGATACTTGGCTTGGCAGCACAACATGTGAGCGGGATCTTGGAGTCGCCGTGGATCACAAGCTGAACATGAGTCAGCAGTGTGATGTGTCTGCAAAGAAGGCAAATGCCATTTTAGGCTGCATTAAGAGGACTTTAGCTTCCAAGTCGCGAGAAGTTCTAGTTCCTCTTTATTCAGCATTGGTCAGACCTCACCTTGAGTACTGTGTTCAGTTCTGGGCACCTCACTTTAAGAAAGATGCAGCCAAGCTGGAGCAAGTCCAGAGGAGAGCAACAAGAATGATCAGTGGGATGGAAGGGAAGCCCTACAAGGAAAGGTTGGGGGAACTTGGGATGTTCAGCCTGGAGAAGAGGAGGCTGAGAGGAGACATGATTGCCCTCTTCAGATACCTAAAAGGGCTGTCATAGGGAGGAAGGGGCTCATTTGTTCATAGCTGCTTCTGAAAGCAGAACTAGAACCAATGGGTACAAACTGCAAGAGAGGAGATTCCGGTTGGATATCCAGAAAAAATTCCTGATGGTTTGGGCGGTTTGGCAGTGGAACAGATTGCCAAGGGAGGTGGTGGACTCTCCCTCACTGGGGATCTTCAAGCAGAGGCTCGACAAGCACCTGTCGGGGATGCTCTAGGGGGATTTCCTGCTGCAGGCAGGGGGTTGGACTAGATGACCTACTAGGTCCCTTCCAACTCTATGATTCTATAATTCTATGATTCAATCTGTTCTTTTTCTTGTTCAGAACTGTTCTTATTGCTTTGCACTGCGGCCCCAAACACATTGATTTATGAATAGAGCAGGTTTAGCAGTCTTGAATCATACCTAAACATGTTAGCAAATAAATCTTCCATATCTTATTGTAACAGCTGCATTTTCATAAAAAGTTTCCGAAAGTCATATGCATGAAGATGGGCAGTAATTTAGGTGTTCACAACTATCCTGGCAATATTATAAAAGATAAAAAAGTAACTTAACAAGCTTCTTGTTTCCGCCGTTTCTTGAGGAAAGTATAATACCTTAATTTTAAAATATGAAAAAAGTTGATAATCTGGATTTTGAAATCATTAAATCAATTCAAATCTGCAATTCAAATCAATTTTTCTGGAAGTTTAAGATGTTACTTCTGACTGCCTAGCATGAGACCAGGTGATTCACCTTACTACACAATACAACTCTGCAGTATCTCTTTGGCATAAATTCATGACAGTACCAAAGCGTGCAATATACTACTGTGGTATAGGTGATAATCAATGGCGTTTTTGCCATAAAGATATGTAGAGCTTATCGAATCACAGAAAACTTGTTAATAATCATTTAACTATTATTTATTTGTATTTATTATATCATTATCTTTACTTTTATTTACTTGTATTTTGGTGGCATTCACGATTTCCAATCAGGATCAGATCCTCATCATGATATGCAGAGTTCCAACATGGGGTGGGCTGGGCAGTAGTCCCTGTTGAGAAAATCATAACATCAAAGTTGCATCTACAGGAACTGAACTTTCTTGGAACCGAAGGCATTTCTAGGTTGGTGGACTAGAGTATGTGGTACCTCATGGCATCCTGGCAAAAAGGATTTTAAAATACGAGGGTACCTTTGGCGTACAAGCATAATTCATTCTGGAAGCATGCTTGTAATCCAAAACACTTGTAGATCAAAGTGAATTTTTCCATCAGAAATAATTCAAAGTGAATTTTCCCATCAGAAATAATTTCTTCTATTGTCTCTATAATTCCTATGTCCTTGTTTTCATTCATGTACTGAAATACATATAATAATGGAAACTCAGATGATTCATTCCACAACCCCAAAATATTCTTATAAAAAGATTACAGTGCTGTAATATAATACAAAATAATAAATATAAAATATAAAGAAAAATAAAATAAAATAAACTGCACTTAATCTCTCAGGGTGCAATCTGTCTCTTACACAGGAGTAAGCGCCACTGGGGCTCACTTTTAGACATGGTAGGCTGACCCTACAATCTAGAGTAACTACAGGAGCACATAAGAGACATTATGTGCACCCGTAGTTACTGCACCACCTAGTGAAAACCTACGGGAAATTCATATTGCAATCCAGAGTAAATTGTTCTTACACCGAAGCAAGGACTCCCCGTAGTTACTCTGGATTGCACCCTAAGTCTCTTAAGCTCCTTTCCATTGTCCCCTTTTACAAAGGAGTGAGCCCTATTGACTGTAATAGGCTGACTTCACCGTAGACATGCATATGCTGGTCTCTGAGGAGGTGCTGGCGTTGCACTGAAACCAGCTGTTTCCCGGGTGGGACTATTTTTTGCATGTTTATCAAGAAATCACTTGTATATCAAGTGAAAATATATTATAAATATATGCTTGTCTTGCAAAGCACTCTCAATCCAAATTCTTAATCTAAGGTTTTACTTTAGCTTCATGTCAAAATTTTTTGATTGTATGTATGTGCGCGTGCGCACACACATGCACACACACAAGTCCACACACACTCCCAAGTATTGCAAATTGTAGGCCAACACATCAAAATTGGTTCAAGCAGAATAAAAAAGCAGTATGTTATGTTTTAAACACAGCATATTGTTCATACCCATAGTATTAACAAACAAAAAAATTTGCTACAATGCAATATGCCTAAGGCAATCTATAAGTTACAGAAATAAGAAATATTCTAAAACACACACACAATATTTTATTCATTGCAAACTGACTTTTACAGTCCCACACACTATATGAAAGGAAAACTTGTATATTTCAGCATAAGTTTAACCATTCCAGAGCAATCCAAGAAGTTCAATGGGGCTTACTCCTAGGAATGTGCTCTTAGGATCCCAACCTTTGTCCTTACACATTCTTTAGAAATGTACAATTTAAATTCTCAGGTAACATGTGCCCCGTATTTAAACATAAAAACACAACTCCTTATAAATAACATAGGACTTGTAAAGAACTGCTTTAAGTAGCAGAGTAGCTATTAACTGTCAAATTGCCACTAAAACAAGTTTACTACTACTACTACTACTACTACTACTACTACTACTCCCTCCAATATCAGGAGCTCTGTTAGAATTCATAAAGGTGCCTGACATAAAATCCACTTCAACAAGAATCAAACAAGGAAAAAAGCCTTTATAAATGAAAGTAATATAAGTCTGGTTGTGCATCTTGACAATCAAATGCTCCTAATGCTTCTTTTTCTTTTATTGTTAGTGTTTCTAATTCCAGCCAATTCAGCATTCTCCATTATTCCTTCAGTTTCTACTTACCAACCCTTCCACACAATTCTCCTTTTTTATAATTGTTTATATAACTATCTATTTGGAAGCATGGCTAAAAAGGATAAAAAAGTAGCATTTCACCCACCGGATGAACAAATGATCATAGTCCCATAATGGAATTTGGAAAAATAACTGTTATCACTATCAAGTTTTGGCATTATGGTCGTCAATCTCTCAAACTACCACAGCTAACCAATTATCAGCATTAGACAAAAAAAAATTCCAGAAGGGGGTAAAGATGGAATTTGCCCCACATTTCTGAAAGATAACCAAAAGTATAATTAATATTAACAACCCAACCTGAACATGTGCATCAAAAAAATATGCCCATGTGGAACTTTTCTTTATTGGTATTCATTATATACTCCTACTATAAATTTTACTTATATTCTACTGTGGGCTGTGGGTGGTGCAAGTGGTTAACCAGCAGGCCAGGGTTCAAGACCTTGGTCTGCCCCACAAGCTCCTGTCCTTACCCAGCTCTGCGATGCCAGCTGGATCCAATCGTATTGGCTCTGCCTTTCCATTGGACTAATTCAGTAGTGTGGTGAGGGGGGATTTGCTGCTTGGGTAACAGCCTATCCTCCATAACAATCTAGCCCAGGCTTTCATGCTTCGCATGCAGCGTATGCAGCGCCAAGCACGATACCATAGTCTTTCAAGACTGACGGAGGCCTGCTCTACTGAATGATACGAAGATAAATCATTTTGAGGAAAAACACAAAGAAGAACAGTAACTTTCTTCAGATAACCATCAGGATCCAACAATGGGGAGGGGAGGAAAATATTGGGGTGAGATATTTTTCTGACTCTCATCTAGAGTCACTGGTAGTATCACTGGTAGTATTTTGGACTAACAATTTTAAGTACAGTACAGATATTATGTCTATATCGTGAGGATGTTGTGGAGACTGACTCAGCATGCCTGTCTTCTGAATTAATATTTTTCCCCCTCAACCCAGGAAAAACCTTGATCTTCCAATGATTTGCTAACTTGGCAACTGAATACCCAAAACTGAAGCCAGTACTAATAATTGTATAGCACATATGAGAAGACATTTTAAGTGAGATAGTGAAAGCACATGAGCTTGTGAGAGACAGAACACCATTTCTAGGATTTAAAAATTGGAAAGCAAAGCTAAAAAATAAGCTGCAGGAGTCAGTGCAGATGGGGAAAAATAGATATTAAAACCAAACACTGCCAGCAATCTTTAGCATACATGTTTGTAGTGAGAAAAGCAGTTTTAACCTGAAGATGAACTTCAACTTCTGGCAAGTGTAACTACAGAAGCAGGGCAGAGGTTAAGTACAGGTCTCCTAGTTCATCTACTTATGGAATCAGTGTGACTCTTGGGATAAAATATAACTGCTTATGTGACTAGTTTGGTAGAACAGAAAAGCCTGAATGGTTAAGTATAGACAACGCCTTGCCTAAAAATGTAGCTGTTGATCCAAACTCTAATTTCCATAATTTTTTCCCCTCCAGATGTTCATACTGAACTTTTGGCCCTTAGTAGTCATGCTTTTATTTTTACAGCTGTGCAATCATTATATTTTGTTATTATTTTTGGTGCTGTATTTTCCTGAACTATATTTTTATATATGTCATTTTACATGCAGTCTGGAGGAACCATCGTCTACCAGGGTTGTCCAACCTTTCGACTTGAGGGCTTCTGGACCTTTAACAATTCTGTAGAAGAGGAAATTTCTGCAGGTGTAGCTTGTGTTCTGAGAGATGAGACGCTTCACCTGCTGAAATTCCCTCCTCTGTACAATTGTTAAAGGTCCAAGATCCCTGAAGTTAAAAGGTTGGACAGCCCTGGTCTAAACAAAGCATATGCATGGTGCACCATTTCATAATATTACACTGGCGGCTGCAGTGCTTCGCTATCATTATACACAATATTCATTGCATTCAAGTATTGAGTACTTTAAACTGCAGCTACTTGGCTTAAGCAGAAAGGCCAGAGGCCTTTATTGTATCCAGTACTGTCCATGTCTGGCAATAGCAGGGAGTGCAAATGTATGCTAAAAATGGTTTGAATAGTAGAAAAAATATTCAGCGTGAAGCTTTATAGAGAACCAGATCAAAAATGAGCAAAGATTGTAAGGTTTGCTGTGAGATATAAGGACATAGTTTGCTAATGAGCACAGATCTGAGGTTTCCTTTTATCAGACATAACCTGATTTATCAATCAGAGTAAGGATTGGTGGGTGGTTTGGCTCCTTTGGTGGAGTTCCACTCAATTAGGTCACATAGTTTTGCCTCATTCTATTCGAGAACGATAATTAACCATATTTTCCATGCCTGAATTTTTGAAGGTGTTCAGGAATCACCTGCTCAGTGTTTAATAATGCTTCAGGGATTGCTTAAGTGACTCAGATCTGTGATGAAGCTTTATATAAAGGACCTCAAAGTTGCAAACTAGAGCCCTTATTTTTATACCTCTCAAATGTACCAGGTAGGAACTATATAAACCAGATTCATGTGAGAAAGAAATCTACCCCTTTAATTATTTGGTTCTTTCTTTGATCAGAGATCAAATACAATGATTCCACCATTGAAAGACACCGACAATAATACAAATAATTTAGCATCCTCTTTGATACTGAATTCTCTACTACCATTCAACATTTAATTACACTACAACTCATTCTAAAAAGTTTTTTTAGTGGCAGCTACTATATGTAAGCAACCTAAACATTTTAGCGTACTGAAGTTTGTGCTTGGAAAGTGCTTCAAGTTCATTTACTAGACTAGATTCCCCAATGATTCAATTTATAATGGACAAAAGCAATGGTATGAATCTACCATAACCTTCTTACCATGTAAATCACATTTTTCCTTTAGTATCTGCATGCTTAAATTTTTTTAACAAAGTAGATAAATATAGAACATTAAAAACAGTATTGTGTCAAGATGCATAAATTTTTCAGAAAAAATAAAAGGTTATTTTCACTAAGAAAAATTCTGTGTTTCAGCATTTACATATCACCATTTCATTCACAAAAGGATAAAGCATCAAAAAACCCTGGAATGACCCTGCATATAATTTCACCTGTAATCCATCACCAGCAAAACAACTCCAAGTTGACAGAGTAAGAAGATAAGCTATTTAAAGTCGCATGAAGTAGAAGCCTGAATGTTTAGCTGTAGTACTTTCCCATCACACCAAACTCTGTCATGGGTCAGATACAATCCATTCACTCAGCAGAACACTGTTTTGCATTCATACATCAGAAATCCAATATCCAGAATTTTGGTATTTCCTTGCGCTTTACCAACAGTGGAGCACTTTGAGAACACATCTACACAGAACACAAATCATACACAGAAGCTCCTATATAAATCTTTTAAAAATATATCTTTGCAAGAATAGCACTTTGCAAAGTGGTGAACATTCCTGTGAACTACCAAATGGGTGGAAATGCAGACAATTCACCAGACTATAAGAGTACCAAACAAAATTAATCCCAAGTGAGAGTTATAAACCATATGAATAATCAAAGCTGGAAAGAAAAGCAACAGCAGGGAAAATTAAACTTATATTCCAAAAGAGGACAGAAAAAGGCCTGATCAAACATACCTCAATTTTAGTATAGTTACTGGATAGTCAAGACAAAATGGATGAGCATTTTCTAGTTTTCAAAATTTTATCTTTTGGATAATTTTTATTTTGAGATACATAGCAGAGGTACAGATAACACAGTATGAGAAAACTCGGGGAATTGGCTTTATGAAAAGTTGTGATACTTAACTTTATGAACGTGTTAAAAGTTTTTATTTATTCTAAAGATTTACATGCGGTACCACTTTTCCTAACAGCACTTTTGTGACACCCCCAGGTCAGCACAGATTTATGCAGGGGATTAGGCTGGCCTAACTGGAGATTAGGATTGCAGCTTGAGGGTCCAATCCTAAAAGCTAGTTAGGTACTTTTTGGCTATCATAAAAGGCAATATACCAGCATATGTGGGCTAACCACTGATGGAAGTGAAAAGTGGCTCACTTATGTGGCAGTGGATGACAGATGCCTCCTGCCCCAAGTCGGGTCAGGCAGAGGGTGGGAAGAAGGCAAGGGTGAGCAGAACAGGGCAGAAATTTGATGGAACAGGGCAGCATTGGGGTGGAGAGGAGGATGGCACA
The DNA here is from genome assembly GCA_030015325.1 of Cryptoblepharus egeriae. Taxonomy (NCBI): domain Eukaryota; kingdom Metazoa; phylum Chordata; class Lepidosauria; order Squamata; family Scincidae; genus Cryptoblepharus; species Cryptoblepharus egeriae. Next base: position 51,086,443 of record JAREYC010000007.1, on the reverse strand, counting down.
AGAGTGGGAAGAGGCAGGTTTAGTGGCAGCAGCACTTGCCAAATTCAAGCCTTTTCCTGGGCTCAGTCTGCTTTCATAGGTCCACATATAGTTGTTGCATGCTTAGCTTGGGAAATAGAAGTACTGGAAAATCTCTAGGCTGCAAAATAGTGAGCCAGTCTTTAAGCTGTAACAAGCCACTGCTAACACGTCTAGACTGCAATCCTATACTGACTTGGAATTAGGGAATAACTCCCTAATTCTATCCCCTGCCACTAGCACATTGATGCCGCCAAGATCCACCCCACCTCAGAATTTTCACTGAAATTCCACCGGTCCTTCCCCTCCCCACACATGACCTGCCTCTGCTGTTTCAACTCATCTGTACCAATACAGACCTTGGGAGCTGCTGTTGTGTGATCTGTGCTACCGTCTGTTTGTATCAGCGGCCTGAAAGTGTATGGTGAAAGTTGAAAACAAATCCTAGAACAGCTAGAAATGTATCCCTCTAAGCAAAACTTAGATTCACAGGAGTGGAGGTTTGGGAGGATGAAAAGAGTACAGTATGTAGATTGAACTACTCTGCTTTCCCTAACAAATAACTGACCAGCTGGGTTTCATGTATTTTTCAAATGTTACATGTGTGCTACATGCTTTGCACTGCCATTCAGATTCCAATTCAGATTTCCTTCCCTACACCATGGTCTTATCCTAGATTGGGCATTTTGGCCCCATTTCTAAGCCTGAAATTGCAACACTTAAGGAAAATTCTCATGGCTTCTTAAAAATGTGCCTTACATTTTACAAATGATAGTTCAACTTGAAAGTGTTCTCCTAAACAAAGTGTCTTCATACATACAAATATTAAAATTGCTAGAAATCCTCACTCATTTTCTTATCTGGTATGAAAAAGCTGAAAGCCTAACTTTACAGCACAAAATGTCTGGGGTAGGCCTGAGGTGGGATGGAGAGCAGCAAGAGATGGGGCTGGAAACAACAGTTATGAGGTGGCCCAAGACTGAGGGGCTGTTATAGTCCTTCTGTGGGGAAGGGGGGAGAGCCTTTCCTGCCCTGTGGTAGTACAGTAGCAGTCCCAAAACTTGTGCTGGATTCAGCCCAGGCATACCAGCCTGCCTGTTCCAGCACAAGTTAAGGTTGCACTGTGAGTACATGTCTACTCGGAAGTAAATTCCACTAAGTTCAATGGTGCTTACTCTTAGGAAAGTGCTCTTTGGATTGCAGACTCACTCACTGTATGTATTAATATTATTTCTATCTAAAAACTGATGAGATGAGGATCACACAAAACACTGTGCTAGTTATAGTTGCATGTATTATTTGCCTTTCATAATATTAATATTAAAGAAATTTGCCAGCTCACTTTCATTAAATTAAGACAAGATGACAAATTTGAAGCCTGTAACATGCTCAACAGACATATATGAAACATTATAAAAGGTTTTTACTGCACTAAAATGGATTTGAGCACTAGGGAGAAAATATATTGAAGTGCTTTCTAATGAGCTTCGTTCATTCCTCCCTCTGCTGCAGCAGGATTTATAATGGCACTGCAACTGAGATCTGATTGTGAATCTGGGGAAGAATATACTTCACAAATGTATTATCTTTGAAGAATCAGTGAAAGAAGAAATGGCTGATGGAGTTTTAATTTTGTGCTGTGGTAATGAACAAGATGGATGACCAATGGAACAGTTCAATATCTACGTAAATGTGCTGCACTTTCTACATCAATATACAGCATTTTAAAAAATATAAAGCATATAAATATAAAAAATATAAATTATTATATTAAAAAATATAATATGGGCTGTGGGTGGAGCAAGCGGTTAAGACGCTGTGCCTGTTAACCAGTGGGCCTGTTAAACAGGCCTGTTAAACTGTGCCTGTTAAACAGTTCGAGACCCGGGTCGGCCCCACAAGACAGGGTGAGCTCCTGTCCTAAGCCCAGCTCTGCGACGCCAGCTGGATCCAATCGTATTGGCTCTGCCTTTCCATTGGACTAATTCAGTGGCGTGGAGAGGGGGGATTTGCTGCGTGAGTAACAGCCTATCCTCCATAACAATCCACGCTTTCACGCTTCGCATGCAGCGTATGCAGCGCCGAGCACGATAACCATAGTCTTTCAAGACTGACGGAGGCCTGCTTTTAAAAAATATATATGAAACTGACATAGCTCCTCACAATGCATGGGGGTTTCCACCCCAAGTCTAACATCCAGAGACTATACACTAGTCGGAAAGAGGGCGGCCGGGGTCTGATGAGCGTAAAACTACTATCCTGGATGAAACCCAGAATAGTCAGGAATACATCAGTAAGATGGCACCAAAAGATGAGCTGATGAGAGAATGTCTCCAGCAACAACAGCAACAGCAAATACGGAAGGAAGATCAAACTGAGGAAGTGTCCTGGCAAGATAAGACCCTGCATGGGATGTACCATTGCTAGATAACCGAAGTCACTGATATTGGGAAATCCTATCAGTGGCTGGAAAAAGCTGGCTTCAAAGATAGCACTGAAGCCCTCATCAGGGCAGCACAAGAATAGGCACTAAGTACCAGATCCATAGAAGCGGGGATTTATCATACAAGAGAAGACCCAAAGTGCAGGCTGTGCAGAGAAATGTCAGAAACAATCCAACATATTGTGTCAGGGTGTAAGATGCAGGCAGAAACAACATACATTGAACCTTCACAACCAAGTAGCCAGCATTGTGTATAGAAACATCTGCTCAGCCTGTGGACTAACCCCTCCCAAGACCAGATGGGAGACCCCTCAGAAGGTTGTGAACAATGACAGGGCTAAGGTCCTGTGGGACTTCCATAGCCAGACAGACAAGAAGATACTGGCTAGCCAGCCAGACATTGTGGTGGTAGATAAGGCCCAGAAAACAGCCCTGGTGATAGATGTAGCGATACCAAATGACAGCAACATCAGGAAAAAAGAGCATGGAAAGGTGGGAAGGTATCAGGGTTTGAAGGAGGAATTAGAAAGACCGTGGCAAGTGAAGGTGAATGTGATCCCAATAATGATTGGATCACTAAAGGCTGTGACATCCAAGCTTGAAGAATGGCTCCAACAGATTCCAGGAAGTACATCAGTACACTTGATCCAGAAAAGTGCATTGCTAGGTATAGTTAAGATACTGTGCAGAACCTCAAACTCCCAGGCCTCTGGTAGAGGACCCAAGATTGAGGATAACATACACGACCCATGGAGAGTGAGAAAACCACATGGACCATGTTAAATCCAAGTTAAATTAAATAAATAAATATGAATATTCAGCAATCAATGCTGTTAAAGCAGTGTTTCTCAAATTTAGGGAGAGATTTACTATCTCCCTAAATCTTTGTGGGGGAGGAGATGGGGCAGGGACATGGTCCTTTGGATGATACCTCTTTAGGGGAATGGAAGGTGCTTTTCTGAAAACAAGCCAAAGCTTGAATTGCACATTTTGCAATCTTGGCAGCCAGGGCTTCCCAAAAACTTGCCCTCAGGGCTTCCTAAAACTCCCCAGCTTACATGACCTGGCAGGATACCTGGGGTGCAGAAAATCGTCTCCCATTCTCCTGCATTCTTCCATCCTCTCCTTGTTCCTTAAAGGAACAGGTGGACCTTTACATGGACAGTGTAAAGTAGCACTTTACAGTAGTACTGTAGTGTTTGTGTAGCACTGCCTTAAAGGAAGGCATAGATATTAGAAAATTCATATTCAGAACAGATATTAGAAAAACCTCCCAACAGTCATGTACACAACATACCATAAAAAAGAAGTCTAAAACAAAATTGCAGATTCTCTAGGACCTAAATCAGAATACAAAATGAAATTATTATTACCCAGGCCGTTACTGTGTGTAAACAAATACAGCAAGTCCTCGACTTAGGAATGGATTCTGTTCCAGAACCTTGTTTCTAAGCTGAAAGGTTTGTAAGACCAACACCTCTTATGTCAATGCATGTTTTATTGATATTAATGCATGTTTCATTGATGTCAATGCATGTTTGTAAGTCCAACACTGTGTATATGAAAGTTTGCATCTTGAATGCTCGTAAGTTGACAACTTATTGTATACATGGTAAAACTGAAACATTCTTATGACTTCTTCAAGTTCAACAGTAACTTCTGTCATAGAGAATTCACTTCTTTCACTGATTCTTTAACATCAACCTGCAACAGAAAGCGAAATGGGCTGCTGAATGCCCAGATACAGGCAGCTACATAGAGGACCCTAAACAAAAGGTGCCAGGTGTTGACCTACCTCACCAGCTTTAGTCAACTCTAAACAGAATCCGTACCCAGCAAGGTGTCTGCCAGGGTTCACTGTTTAAGTGGGGTCTTGCATCTGCCCCCCCCCCCGACTGTGGTGCTCACATTAATCACATTGTGTCCAAGTGTCCATCAAGAGCTCACACCAGCCTAATGTCTGGCTTTTTCAATATAGACTACTCTGTCCTTGAATGGATGAGCGATCTGGTCGTTAACAATTGATTTATCACAAGTCCATGTATTTGCCATACTCGGCATACTGTAAATAAACAAATAAACGTCATAAAGGAAACCATGCTAGGAAATAAAATTATCATATCGAATTAGAAACTAGATTTAATTATCACAAGAAATATAAAGTAAAAGTTTTACTTTATATTTCTTTAAAACAAATATTTTAACTAAATATAGTTAAGACTGTGATCATGCAACTTCTGGGGGTAGGCTAGTCAAATACGTACATTCTGGGATGCCTCAGTGGAACAGCTCTGCAAAGTTTACTTCAAATCATGAAACATTCCTCCTTAGCTCCTTAGATTGATTAATTTTTTATGATGCATTTCAGAAAAGGTTCTATTCACAATCCCATTTCTAAAAAGCTTGCTGTATCCATTTGTTTTAGAAGTGTCAAATCAGGGATAAACTCAATGTGTTAAGAATTGCCTGGTAATATTGTTGTGGGATTAATCTTACAGAATAGATCATCAGCACGATTACCTTTGGCATTCTATGTGCACAGCGTTCCATTCTAAGCATGAAAAGACTTTTAATGCCAACATAGGAAAGCCATATATTGAATGATCTGCCACCATTCAATATTTAATCCTGCAATGGAAGCTACTAAAAGGGATACAAGATAGTAATAAGATAAATGAATTGTGACCTCCAACTTGTAAAGTGACAACCAGAACAATTTATCTTTTGGGCATGCAGTGTATCCCCAGGCTTATATTTCTGTCACTTCTCCCGAGTTTGAAATTTGCAGATTTGATCAGTGCCACATTAGCAAAGTACCTGAGGTGACATACTGGGAATCCATTGCTTATGCTTGAACAATCTGCTGGGTCAATCTGACATTTCTAAGATCCGAAACAAAGGACTATTAATGAAAAATCAATTTTATTTCCATGGCTGCATGCCTAAGCAACACCTGCAAGGTGACTAGAAATAAAGGGTACAGTCCTAACCTAGCATAATTCATCGGTATTCCTGATCCCACTGTGATGTAGGGAGGCAAGTGCATGTCGGTGCACTTACAGCACTTCTTTAACATCCTCAGATCAGCACAGGACTTATGCCAGGGCTTAGGCTGGCCTAACTGATGGTTAGGATTGCAGCCAAAGTATTTGTAAATTTGTGAAAAGCAAACAGGCACAATCGTTTTTAGACAAAGGCAGTGAAGACTATCCCCCAAATCCAGAGTAACTACGGGAGCACGTAGGATACTGCACCACCTAGTGAAAACCTATGGGAAATTCATATTGGAATCCAGAGTAAGTTGTTCTTACACCAGAGCAAGGACTCCCCGTAGTTACTCTGGATTTTACCCTTAAACAGGATTCTCCAAACATTTTGGCTGAAAGGGCACATCATCTTTCTGACACTGTGTCGGGGGCCAGAAGGGGGGGAAAGAATTAATCTGTATCTATCTACATCTATTTTTCTACAGTATTTATATACTACTTTTCAACTAAAATGTTCACAAAGCAGTTTCCAAAGAAAATGAAAAAATTAATGGCAAATGTCTTGTCCGAGACAAAAACATACTCGTACAAGCCAAGCCAGAAACACATGGAGACATTATCTGACTCTGAGGCAGAATGCCCTTGAATCACACTCAGAGCCCAATCCTGTGCATCTCTACTCTGAAGTAAGCCACATTATAGTCAATTTTACTCCCAGGAAAGTGTGGATAGAATTGCAGCCCCACAGAAATAACTGCTCAGAAACAAGGAGGATATGCCCTGAAGCACACACATTTTGCCAAGAAAAAAAAAGAAACAAAGCCAAGGTGCATATGGGGAAACAAAGTCAAGCAACTCCCCACCTCCTCATAACTTAGCAAAGGCAGCAGATTCCTCCCCATTCAAACAGAACCCCAATTTCTCCTCTTCAGCAGCTGCCCTCATAGACAGGGTGGTCAGATGTCCTATTCTTCCAGGACATGTTCTGCTGGTGTCTGGTGATGTCCAGTGCCTGGTAGTTCCCAGAGGTGCCCACTGTCGGCTGATGCCCACTGCCCACTTCATGGTGGTGCCCACTGCCTAATGGTGCCTGGGGTCTGGTAGAGGTGCCTGGTGCTGACCCCTAGTGCCCACTGGCTGCTGCTGACTGCCACCGGCCCCTGGTCCTTTCTGGGGCCCAGTGCCTGTTGGTACACAGTGGCCACAGGTGCCCGCCATCTGGTACCCTCCACCCAGAGGAAGTGTCAATGCCTGAGTGCCCAGTGATGCCCACCAGTGTCCATCTGTGCCCAGGGCCCACAAATATTCTTGGAATTTTACTCCTGCAACAAAGGTAAATTATGCTATTATGTAATGAACTTAACAGACTGATAGTCCAAAGGATCTGTAGCCGTTGCAGTACCGAGCCCGATTCTATTGCCCACATTCTTTGTTCCTGCCCTGCACTCAGCAAGATCCTTTTAGGACCTATCCTTTCTAGCTATTGTGGTTCCCCCATCTCTTAGTAGGATTCCTTTTAAACTATTTTGCACATGAAACAACAGCCCTCGTTGCTGAATTTTTAGTAGGGGTTCTTACCTCCTCTAATTTGTAATAGCTTGTTTAATATATATGTTGTTCCTAAGTATTTGTCTTTTTCTCTCTCTCTCTCTCTCTTGTTGTATCTGTAATACTCTGGGTATTTTTAATTTATTATATGCCAATAAAGGTTCTTGAAATTGAATTGATAGTCCAATCTTCTCTAACTCCCCCTCCCATCACTGAAGTGATACAAAACTGGTGAATGCATTCATGGTGGGAGTTGACCAGGCCAAGAGACATTGGAGGGGAATCCCCCAACCTGACCCCCAATAGTTGCCCTCTGACCACCATAAATCTGAGGAAAGAGGGCAGGGAGGCTGGTGCCAGAGGGGATCAGATTCACTGCTGGCCACTCATGTCAGATATTCCACCTCCAGTAACCTCTCCATCCCATTATGCCTCCCACCCAGCCTTGTTCTGCCTCCTCCCCATATTTACTTGACTCTCCTGCCTCCTCAGTCTCTTACCATGAGTGGGGATTTCTTCGCTGGTGGGGGTTGGATGATGTAGGCCTTGCCAGTGGTGCTCCCAATAGAGTGCTGACTCACACACTGCCACAGCACCTTTTACAAAACATGCTGGAAGCCTTAAGGCACGCTGAACTGTCATAGGAGTCTCAACACCATTGGGCAGAAAGGTGAAGCTTATGCTGTGAACAGTCTACGAAAGGAAAAAATAGTACATGCTACGACAGTTCAAACACTGGTGTGCCATGAAATTTTGGGAATGAGGGCAATTGGGGGACTTGAGTCTCCTATCAGCAGGAGGTGTGCCATGTTAATGGTGTGCCTTGACCGTTTTAGTGCCTTGTCAGTGTGCTGTGATATGAAAAAGGCTGAAAATCTCCATGGTAGGACTTAACAGTAACAATAGATAACTTTGTAAAAAAGTGTGATTGAGGCAAAGACAAATGAATGAGAAATGAATGAGAAAATAAATAATTGTGGGAAAAGAGGTTCAGTACACCTCTATCTGCGTTGATTTTCCCAGTCAGTAAAGCATGTAGACAGTGCTGACCACCCTTCTCTAGCAAGAATTTGACTGGAGTTTGCAAACTGCAGATTGCAGTGACAACCAGTAGAGTGGCAAACCATCAACCTACTAGCTGTATGTGTTTTCAACTCCTTAAAAGCTGAATCCGTCAGAGTCTAGAGTCTAGTTGAGCTAGACTCTAGGTCAAGATTTATACATGCAATTTTATTGGCCTGATCTATATATTTCTCACTAAAAAAAAGAATCCACAAATTTTTCATTTAATACTTCCATGGATTCCTCCATACAATATGCACATTCCCTACACAGATTTTATCTCTCTGCAGGGAAAACAGTGTATTAAGTGACTCTCAAGGCCACTTCTTATAGCACCTTTGTACTTAGGCACAGATATCCAGTTACAAAATACACATGCCTTGCCTCTTTAGTTGCAATGTCTGTGCTTTCTGATCTCACAGGCAGAAGAAGCTGGTGACTAATGGCTTTCTTGACACAAGCCAGACACCAATCAGGGCCGCCTAAGACAAGGCTCCAGCGATTGCATTTGTTGAATTGACTGTGCTTTGCCATCTGCTGAAGTTATTCAATGAGAACAAAAGGACAGATCTATGATGGTTGAAAGAACACTTTGCAGCTTAACACTGCAGGGAAAACAAAAACAAAAACTTGCTTTCCTTCATTCAAGTGGTGGTGGCAAAACAAGGAAGGAGTTAGGAGTGGGGCCCCTCATCTATTCAGTCATTGCATGTGCGCTCAGGCTGACAGGCAAGGAAGGAACTCTCACTACTATGGAATGGCAAACTTTCTAGAGGATTCCGATTAGCATTGGTGAAAACACTCCAGAGAGGATATAGTGAAGAGCCACTTATAAAAATGGCCTCCACACCATACTGGAGACAATTCCATAATTAAATGCAATGCTAAACCAGTCACACACAGTATTTCCAGGGCTTCCAAACTGGTTTTATCCAGAAGTTAGCATTCATTGTGCTTGAGAAGGGCTGGAAGTGACATCATTAATAATAACAGGAATATTATTATTATCATCATCATCGACAATATTAAGCAGATGATGGACATAAATCAACATTTGTCATCACATAAAAATGAATTAACTTCAAATGACAGGAGAGAAAACGTGCAAATCTTATTCATATTTTCAGGAAATGAGAGAGCCCAATTGTCAAGTTGGGAAAGCACTACGGTATTATAATGGGGCCAGATAAACTGCTTCCAGGGATCACATTAAACCTGCAGCCCTTGTGTTTGACACCCATTTGTCTGCCTTGCCAATCCAATCATAAAGAGGAAAGTTCAAGATAGCTGGATAGAGAAAGAGAGAGGGGAGAGACAGTGCTTAGCTCCATCAGATAGGCATTTCAGTGGCCAGTTGCCACAACAGAGGTGGCCATTTTTTCAGGCCATAAAACCATTTTTCAGAGCAGTAGATATGCGTTTATACTTTTCTTTGTTCTTTATCCTGGCTAAAAATTTATATGCTAAATTTTGCCATTATAAACCTTAGGTTGAATAACACTGCAAGGACATAAGGATGGCTCCTTATAATTCAGAATTCTATCAGCTGCTACAAGGCTCTGCATCACAACAAAGTATGCAAATACTATAGAATTACTACATTAACCCCCAAATCCAGAGTAACTACGGGAGCACATAAGAGACTTTACATGCACCCGTAGTTACGGCACCACCTAGTGAAAACCTATGGGAAATTCATATTAGAATCCAGAGTAAGTTGTTCTTACACCGGAGCAAGGACTCCCCATAGTTACTCTGGATTTTGCCCTAAAAAAAAAAGACATTTCCCCCTTTCCTTTATAACCACTATTTTCTGACAAATTTTCATGGAGCACATTTTTTCTTTTGACAACCTCCTCCAAACCATCTGTCTAAAACAGTGGTAAATATCTCAACATCGCTACTGCAAGGGACCCCCAATCTCAATATTATATATAGATCCTATTCTATTACTATGATTGATTGACAATTTATCACATAAATGATTGTTTTAAAAATAAATACTGTAATTCCAGTTCTTGGGATCTTCAAGTGCCTTGAAGATCCATGATTTCCTCTACAAAAACAGCAAGCTTTTCTTGATTTACGTAAAAAAGAAACTAAAGATTTTTCCCACGCAAGCATAATTCTTAAAGTGTTGGCATGGGAAAGAACTGCATCACTCACCTGACCTATGTAATTCCCATTTATAGAAGGCATTGGATAGAAGGCAGCCCCACGTAACAGCTCTTATTTCTTTCTGGTCTTTAAAATGCCTATTTTCTGGCAAATGCATAATATAGATACGATTAACTTTCTTTCTTTCTACACCAATGATATGCATGTATTCTTTTTTTCCCTCTGAAAAATGGGATCGATGCCATTGCCCCCCTGCCCTCGGAAATCCCCATATCCTGAACCTTATATTTTTCATCTATGAAGAAAAAGCTAAAAAGGCAGTAAGCTGAGAATGTGTATGTTGAATCAATTAATCAGTGACCATATGCTTTTTATATAAACATCTTTGGAAATGATGAAACCCAGCTGAGAACAGGAGCAAAAGAAAGATGAATCATATCACAAACTGAAAATGTGATTAACATATGAAAAAACAATCATATGAATTAAATATTGAGTCCCACATTTATTGTCATAGTCATTGCAATATATAATCCATGAGGATGATTTGTTTAAAGGGCTTCTATGCTCACCTTGCTTTGTGAGGCCACAGGCAAAGTTTTGCGACTACTGGTGGCATTTTCTCTCGGTCATGAAAAATGGCTTAGAAAACTATTATATTCTACTCTTAGTTTTCTACTGTATTCTTTTGTCTCCAGAGCTCACTCTCATCCATACTTGCACAACTCTAATATTAACTATCATGAAAATGTAATTTTGTGCTGAAAATGTAACATTTAACGTTATTGATTTGGGATCTCTGTTGTGCTTGTGCAGTCACTTTTCAATATGATCTCAACCAATAGGACTCATATTGAGTTTTCTGTATGATTCCCTACATAAGTAAAGTGGCTATGCTGTTTGCAGATTTCAGGCAGGAAGATGTGGAAGGTGTAGGTCCCTGGAGAGAAAGGGAGCCTCCTGCTTAGGCTGTAAAATCTTGGCTTTCTTAACTCACTCTACAATCCAATACGTATCTACTCAGAAGTAAGTCCCATTGTGTCCAATAGGGTTTATTCCCAGGAAAGTGTGTGTAAGACTGGACCCTTAGGCTGCAGTCCTAACTCCAAGTTAGGCCAGTATAAGCCCCAGCAAGTTCTATAACACCTGTTGGTCTCACGAAAGTGCTATACAGCACTTCTGTGCCACTCCTGGGAGACGGTTAGGCCAGTGTACAGACATGTGCTTGCCTCCCTACATCACCACAGGAATGGGAAAACTGATGTGTTGTGCCAGCCCAGGTTAAGACTGCACACTATGCTTCATATTTCCACATTCTAGGGAAAATACCAGGTTGTGAAAGCACAATTACAACGTTCAAAGGATACAGAAAACTGGTGAGGGGGAGCATTTTACCCTTCCTCGGGAGCCAGAAGGCAGTAACAGACCTGGCCATAAGCCACCTTGGGGCCAGTTCTGAATCATACCACTCTGCATCATACCACTTGCTGAAGCACACGCAATGTTCTGAAGAGCTCAGAAAGTCTTCTGAAGCTTCTGGAGTGATCTTAAAAAGTATAGTTTAAGATTGTGATATAAACCTAGAATGCTTTTTGCCTGCTGCAGAGTGTCATATGGGGTTCAACTGCAAGCAGAATGGCACCAGTGGGCAGAAAGAGCAGCGCAAGGGCAACAGTAAAGATATGCAGACATGGAACTTGGGGCTTTTCCCTTCCCCACCCCATCCAGGCCTGCCACTGCCAGGGGCCGAAAGGGGTAATCTGAATGGAAGAACTAAAATTGTTAACTATTTTAAAATAGTTAATAGAATTAATACTATTAAAAAGATACTGTTGAACTTAATTCATGTGCACACAAAATTAAAATCAATAAAAGGAGCTGTTTGATTTATATCAGAATGTCACTGAAATACAAAATTTCAAGAATTTATCAAAAAATGTTGAAGGAGGATTTAAAACTATGCTGACAATCAAACATATAGCTAATGATATAGAAGAAGCTCTATAGAAAAGACTCAGGCTGCAATCCTAAACACACTTTCCTAAAAGTAAGATCCATTGAACAAAATGGGGCTTACTACTGTGTAGACATAGTTAGGATAGTGCTTTCAATGAAATAGGTCTACACAAAAACAACTATAAAAGATAGAAAACCTCCAAATTAAAATTAAGGCCTAGGCTAGTTGTGTTATTTTTATGCTTAACTGTTAGTTCACCTAGACTTACTATGTGGTTAAGTGCATATGTTTGCAGCATGAACATCAAATAAGCTGAATCTATCCGAGATAATCTGTCGCAAGATTCAGAAAATACACACAAATCACGCAATGCAATCCTATGTACAATACATTGTGTACAATACTTATTATGTACACTGAACCTTACTACCAGTAAGGGTGACTAGTACAGCAGAGTTAGGTATATAAAAATGTGATATGCAGAGGTGCTTAAAGAGTTAAGAGAAGAGAGTGATGAGAATTGTCAGGCAATGACATAAAAATACCAAACACAACAACATGTTAGCTTGTGACTTTGCATAAGAAATATGTAACAAATCAAAACCATGCACAAAAGATGCAAGAAGTGCAGTATGAAATATTAACATCCTTAACTAAAAAAAATTAAAATGAAAGAAATTATGGTACTTTTTCCAAAGTACTGTACTTGGAGAGAAAGTGAACCAAAGCTGTAATCCTATAAATACTATACTTTTGCTTAGAGCAGTATTGTACTACAGAATGTAATACTTTAGTAGTTTTAAGTTGTTTAAGCCAGTAGTACTCAAACTGAGGAGGGTCCTTCACTCCCTTTATCGAATGGTAAAAACAAGTGATGGTGTGTCTTGACAATTTCAGTGCCTTGTTAATTGTGCCATGAGATGGAAAAGGTTGAAAATCACTGCGTTGGACCTTACATCTAAGGCAGAAGTGATCAAAACTTCAGTCTCATGGTGCTGCAAATCATCAAGAATCACTTAGGATCCATTCATTCTGATTTGTTGTGTTGGCACAGTGAAAAGCAAATACAGGTAATAACAAGGGAAAACATAGCATGGGAGTTACCTTTCGGCCTAAAGATTTGCAATTACAGCTTGTGAGCCTGCAAACATCTCCTAATTGAGATGTCTGACTGATTTGTAATTTAGCATGTGATTAAATGAAATCTGCTTTGATAAATTCCTTGGTAAATGTTTAGATTTCAGATTTTAAGGTTGAAACAACGACCATCTGCTATATAGAACTAATTCTAAAGTTATTACAGTTGGCAATTCCAAACTTGTAGAATCGCAGGTTTTAAAACTGTAGAGCTTTTTAATTTTTTTAAATCAATATTTCACTGGCTGGAACCAACTCCCTAATCCTTTTTGTCTCATACATTAAAAATCTTAAACTGGCTCATTCTGCTAAGCCAACACCAAAAAGGGTCTGGCTTTTATAAATACTCTTTAAACACAATGTTTGGGAGGAACTCTTTATTCACAGGGCAGGTGGAAAGGGCAGCTGGCTGAATGGATCAGGTTTGTGGAAACACAAAACCATTACTTTCATCTGCCTTCTCCTCTTCAAAGCAGCCCTCTACCTCTAGCAAGTATTTTTAGCATCAGGTTAGCAAGCTGGACTGCATCCTAATTTCAGCATACAAGTAAAGTACATTTCCTAATAACTCTGTATCCTAGATGAGAATAATGTATCACAAATAAAAAACATCAGAGGTTATATTCCCCTTTGCTCTCATATGCATGCACACACATGTCTTCATCATGCCTAAACTTGTAATAAAAATGCAGAAACTATTAACTAGTTGCTTTGATCCTAAAAATAGTTGTGATACAATTCTCATTGAAACTATGCCAGTAAGCAAACATCCTTCTATCACCTCATGTTACTGCAAGTATTACAAAGACATATCTTTGGCCAGGCAAACAGAGATATTAGGGTAAATAAAAGACTGAAAAGAAGCTTAACCAGGGCTTAGGGTTGTGCTATGAATGTGTTCATATGGTTGTGTTCTCAGAATTTCTTTCTTTACAAAAACAATCCAGGACCTGTCTGCAGAATTAAGGAATATCACTAACTCTGTCCAGACCAGTATTATCTTCTGTGATCAGCAATAGCTAACCAAAGTCCCAGAAGTCAGTTAGTTAGATATGTCATTTTTTTAACTTTTGCATGAAAAACATGTTCTTCAAAGCCAAACATTTCCTTGATTTTGTTTTAGAGCTGTGATCTTTACATATTAAATACATAATAGAATACCACATTTACTCGAATCTAATGCTCACCCATTTCAGCCGAATTTAATCTCCAAAATAGGGGTGCACATTATATTCAATTATACTATTAGATTTGAGTAAATATGGTATTTTGATTATAAGTACAGGTCAGTATTTAGTTTAACAGTTTACTATACTGCAATTAAAAAGTGTAGCATAAACCCATTATTATATAAAGTGGTGCAATTAGATAAAAATCATAACATAAGACCCATTGTCATATTTAACATATAACGCATTATTGTATGCAGTAAAATTAAATTTTACACCTGCTTTGTAACTATGCATTACAGTGTAGATGTATTTACATTTAAATATTTACATTTTTAAAATAGATATGTACATTAGATTCGGTGGCGCATTAGTGTAAATATGGACATATATTTCCAATGTACCCGGAATTTCTTAGAACTTCACTGAAAATGATTTATTTTTTCTGTAGTTTAGAATAGGCCATGCCAACAAGGTATGCCTTATTAAAATAACTAAAAACCAAGGCATATAGCATACAATCTTAAATGTAATCACGTTTTAGGGGACAGGGAACAGGGAAGAATGTTTCTGCTATTTGATGACATTTATGTGGTAATATTGAATAACTGCTGACAATTAGCTGGAAGACAGAGCAGAGGTCTTGTAAGAAAATTATTCCCACGTGACAAAAGATTGAAAATTCAATTATATTCTGTTTATTACATGCCTCCTTCAGTAACTGTATTCATAATCAGGTCCTTCATAATATACAAATTAATGGGAGCACAGGGGACTGCTATAGTAACTTTTTCCTCCTGGTAGTCTTCTTCAATATTAAATTTTTAAGTATGTCTTTACCTTTGCCTAAACCATTCCACATTATATTCTCAGCAGAAAAATGCTTTAAATTCCAGCATAGTAACAATCACTAACCTTTAAAAAGCTACTAATATAATAAAATTAAAATTCAGGGACTTTTTAAAATGTAAGCTTTAGCTGTGGACTTTGTTTCCTACTTTAGGTAGGAGGATGAATTTCAGGATTTTAAAAGGATCTGTCAACAACATGGATACAGTTTTTGAGATGACACTGTAAATTCCACAAATTATTCAGTTATTTTTGTGAGTTTTGACTCAACTTTTGAGAAGTCTGTAATACAAAGGAAGTTGCTCCTGAGTTAGTCCAAAGGGAACAAAAGTAGAACCAAGAAAACGCTTTCTCACTAAAGTGAAAACAACTTTGGCATCTGTTTGATTTTTATAATAAAATCAAAAGTGAAATAGATGCAAAGCAAGAGCAACAGCTGGCTTGATGTATGGAACAGAAAATGAGAAACAACACATGCAAGAATAATTTTGCTTTCTTCCATTTCACAGAACTTCCAATCATGGACTTACATAACTCAAAGGGAAAGGTGTCCTGAGGAAGAAACATTACCATACATTTTCTTACCTTGTCTTGCACCCAGCATTGGGCTCCACTTTTGAGAATTCAGAATTTACTTCAGGAAACCCTTCCCAAGAGGAGCCTTGAGAAGTCTGGGTCCATGAAGATGTGAAGGCATTTTAAGTATGTAAGGCCTGGAGGGCTTCTGAAAACCATTTCAAGGTAAAGTGGTCAATCCTCTCATACTGTTGGGGTACAACACATACATACACAGAACAAAAGGCTAGGGACTAAAGTCAGTGTGTATTTTAGGCATGCTGGGTGAATTTCCCTCCCACATCTGTTTCCCTTGTAGATCACAAATTGATAAAGATCATTCTTTGATTACATCACGATCCAATCTGTAACATTTAATTCCTGACACAATCTAATTTATTTCCAGCACAATACCATTCACTTTCTCATAAAATGTATCCAATTGTGCCTAATGGGGTTTATTCCCAGGAAGCAGTAGGGCTGTGTGTGGAAGGGACTTATGCTGCAATCCTAAAGACACTTTCCTGGGAGTAAGACCCATTGAACACAATGGAGCTTACTTTTGAGTAGACATGGTTAGGATTGTGCTCATAGGAACACAGTCAGAAGCACTCTGAATGCTTCACAGATCCTCTGCAGCCACTTTAATAGTTAAATATTGGCATTGTTTTGTTAATTGAGCAAGATACCTTGTTTTATCCTTTCACAAGCCCAATTTTGGTGTTATATTGTGATATACCCTCTTTTACCGTTTTATGCTGCTCTAAATAGGTAGCTTATTATGATATCAGTTTATGGTAAACCTTAATAAAGGAATTGTTTTACATTATAGCAATTTCCATGTAATAATCATCACTACAAAAGGGAGAGGTCTTAAGGCCATGATTGCCTTCTTTCTACGCAAAATAAAAACAAAGAAAACAGAAAGCACTAAGAAAGCTGTGAATTTATTTCACAGGACAGATTTTTTTGTTTCATTTTAGAAGAATAAATAGCATAAGAAGAAACATTCCAACTTGTCTGTAAAGCTTTGAAAACTATAATCATCCAAATGCCCAGACTCAGTGCAATCTATTTAGTCAATAAAGGGCGCAATCCAGAGCAAGTTCAACCTGCTCTGCCCTAACTGCTCTCTCCTAACTATTCTGTATCCAGAGCAGAAAGTTATGCTGCATCCAGAGAGTCAGGAAGTCTGGGTTGCTCTAACTGCTCCAGAGCATGCTAAGTCAGTGACAGCTGGGGAGGGCTTGTTCCTGAGTAGACCCCCCTCAGATCACACTGAAGAAGGGACAGCTGTGGTGCCTACATTATAAGGAAGCCCAGCAGTTCCTGACAACCAGTTACAGCTGCAGTTCTTCTAGTGCAAGATGGATGCTTGGAGTGGCCTGCTGTATCCTGGGGTTAATGGGCTGCTGTAGTTGTTCCATATCCTGAGGTTGAGAGGCAGGGATTGCAGCTAGGCTGGCCAAGAACTCAGATTTTTGGACAACACTACCATTCTTACTCAGGCCTTATCATGGACCCCTATGGGTCTACTCATTACTATACCTGCTCCTGAGGTGGTATATCTCTGAGGAACTGGAAGAGGGCATTTCTGCCTTGAAACAGGCTTTGGATACAGAGTAACTGCTCTGCCCTAGGCAATGCTAAACATGCCCTCTACTTGCCTCTCCTGAGCCGCTTAGGCTGCCCCAGTTAGGGCAGAGCAGGTCCACCTCTCTTAGGGCACCCTATGTTGCCTTGCTCTGCCCTAAGCCTCTTCCAGAGTAACTGGGCTGGAGCATTTTGCAGTTGCTCCACCCTAGTGATAGATAGGGCAACCCAAGGGCTCTTACGTGGACAGATTAGTTGCTCTGGATTGTGCTGAAAGTCTTTGCAGAATATGGAGTTGGTGCAACACTTAGGATGCAATCCTAATCAAGACCTAAGGTTGCTATAATTCTCTTCCCACAAAATCAGGACAGGACCCTCTGTCCCATTTGCCAAATTGTGATTGTCCCCGTTTAGGGGGAACATATGGCAACCCTGCCTAGATCAGCTCAACTCATCCCTTTTCCTGTTTCCATGATAATTTAGGGAGGCAAGAGCCTTTCTGTGCACTGGCCTAACCATCCCCCAGGAGTAGAACAGAAGTGCCACACATCACTTTTGTGACACCCTCAGGCCAGTATAGGATTTGTACTGCCAGCCTAACTGGGGATTAGGATTGCAGCCTCAGTAGCTCTACATCAGCACATCTATTCTCATTATAGCTACAATAGCATACAATAACACTAAGCTCTTTAGGTGCTACAAATGTATGAAACCACCTAAACCACTGTTATCTGGCAACAGCTATCTAGGATCTAAGGGCAAAAACAACTGCAATGATGGCAGAAGAGTTTGCATATTCATGTCCCTGCTCCATTCACGTAAAAAGCAAAGACTTTATAAAACCTTTTTTAAAACCTGTAAAAAGCAAAGAAACACATCTTCCTTTCACACACCAATTGTTCCAGACATGATCCTTCCAGTCTGACATTTCTGGTATAGTAGATAGGCTGAGAGAAGTCCTTTGCCTGAAGTGTGAGGATGAAGGACTGTAAGAAGAAGTTTCAGCTGGCTTCACCAAGGTTCATATTTTAATATCAAGATTATACTCTTATGACAAACAACAAATTTAGGCCAACATAACTCACCCACACTGCACACCCATTGTGCAGTGGTGTGGAAGGCTGAAACATGTCTGTGCACTGGCCTAACATCCCAGGAATGCTTGACGGCACTTTTGCATCACCCCCAGGCCAGCATGGGACTTGTGCTGGGGCTTTTGCTTTTAGGACTGTGACTGTGAAGGAGGAATGAGAGTCAGTTTCTTCTTGCCCCATTAATTTCCTAAATCAACAGCATCTTGATCCAAAAAGAGCAGAGAAAATTCCCATTTAAAACTCTGTAGATTTGCTGCAAATCAGTACAGACAGTATCTGTGAGCAGCTGTTAGAGATTCTTCATGTCTCCCTGATCTTTCTTAGCTTTTATTCTTATTCTCTACCTCAAGAGTCAGGTGCAGACAATCTTTATGAATAACAGGCAAATTGCCTTCAAGACTGATTCAAAATTGAACTAAAAAAATGATTTAAATTGCTCACTGAACACTTGAAATGAAATTGTCTTGCATGCAAGTCCATTCACAGACGAGGCTTTATCATATCCCAAGCCTTATTTGGCAACAGTGGGAACTGCTTATAAAAAGCCCACTATTGGGTCCTGGATGTTGTTGCAAAGCTTACAAAAGTATTTACAGTCAGCAGTAACCAAGAAAACTGCATGGTTCACAACAGTCCTGGCTGATGCCACATACAGCTGCAGTAATATTCACAGCCCAAGAGAGGACTTGGCATGATATTTCCCTCACTGAGCCACTGTTGGTAGAAGAAATAAAAGGAAATATCACCCATGAGGGATATTTTATATGATAAGAGCCCAGTTCAAATGGATCTGGTCTCAATCTGCAGTAACCTTGAGGGAAGCTCTTATTTCACCTTTCTGACATAACATACCCCTTCCATTCTGAGATTTGGGGGCACTGATAGTTATAAATTTTACAACCAGAGTAAGGAAAAAAAATCAACAAAGGGTATAGTATGCAAGCCCAACATGGCCAGAAGGAACATGGAGCTCTATCCCAAGGGATCATTTGACTGAATTCACTAGATCACTGAATTTATAAAATGTTACTATGCTTTATCTGAAAAACTTTTTGCTTCTCTGTATTATCCCTTTGTAGAGTGAAGCATTGGGTGTATTCACCCAAAGTTTTTGCAAGAATAATGAGCACATCTTTCCACAGATTTACTCACACACAACTCTGGTTTTAGTATTAAGAACTAGAACATACAGCCGGCTCTAACAAAGTTAAATAAGAATTATATATTAGCTACTTTTTGTCTACAAATACAGATCACCACAGTTACTTGAGTCTTAAGTCATTCTCACAGTTAGAAAATCATGAAATTTTCTATGACTTTCACATAATCTGATTACAGTTAAGAGGGTGTCTGACTTTAAATTTGTTTCATTGTACCTGAAATCAGATCCTGAAAATAATCTACTGGTAACTGCTACCTAAGAACTGTATAGTGTCTATTAAAATACAGGTACAGTAAAAGATCATAAGATAATTTTTATATATTAACTTCTTAAATACCAGTCTAACTGGAATAGATAGAAAACACTATCAGTGCACTATAAGTGCACTATCTATCTACCTACAGTATTTATATACTGCTTTTCAACTAAAAAGTTCACAAAGCGGTTTACTAAGAAAATGGAAAAATAATAATAGATAATTAAAAGGTAATGGGTCCCTGTCCCAAAAGGGCTCACAATCTAAAATGCAAAAAAAAAAAAAAAACACCAGCAGAAGCCACTAGAACAGACATTGCTGGGGTGTGTAGGGCCAGTTACTCTCCCCCTGCTAAATAAAAGAGGAGCACCCACTTGAAAGAGTGCCTCTTGCTCAGTTAGCTGTGCCACTATAAACAACATACTGGTAGAATCATTATTATGAGCACAATTGTAAACATGTCTACTCAAAAGTAAGCCCCATTGTGTTCAATGGGTCTTACTCCCAGGAAAGTGTCTTTAGGATTGCAGCCTATATCCTAATATTAAAAAACCCATCCTCTGCCAAAATCTGCATAACTCTTTCTTTGCCCTCCCAGAGTCCACCTGAGATAACAATATTTTTTCTGCTTGAGCTAATATTTTTAAATAGCACATGCAAATTAAAATTGGTTTAGGAGCTGCATCCAAGTTGTGGTTGCCAGCTGGACATTTCCAGATATTGTATTCCAGAATTCATTTAGAGATTCTGCAGTTAGGTTTATCTTTTCACCTAAATCAGTTTGTCTAAAGGTATTTTCACACCAATTTACTACCATAATTATCTTCACGCTGCACTGTGTGTTGAGTTTCAATTATCCCATGCTTCCAGATTTGTTTTTATTATTTGTAGTCCTTATTCAAACAGGTACCAGGGGTAGCAGAGGTCAATCTTACCTACACGGTAGATACATTCAGAAAGAAATGTAGCCTCTGTATGAACATATTACAGTAATATTTTGAAAAGGAAAAATTTATCGGGGCTTCTTTTGAATGCATTTTTTCATTACATTCAGATATCTCCCACGAGGGGATGAAACAATTCAATTGTAAAAAGTTAATCACAGGAAAAAGCTACTCTGCACAAAGAAAAGCCTATTAGCTATTTCATAAAATCAATACACCTGATACAGTAAAGAGCAAAGAAGTTGAAAGTACCAAATGAGAAAATGGAATATATTTATTTACTGAGCACTGCTACCAAAAACACAAAAACCTCCAGACCCTAAATCCGTACATATCTTATCACCTTTTTTCTGTATATCAACAAGTAGCTAAATGGGTTTCCTTACAGAAGAACTTTATTTTGATGACAAAGACAAATGGGTCACGCTACAGCTGGGGGAAACATGGTTTGTATAGAAGGAAAGATATGCTCCAATGTCAATCCAATAGATTCCTCAACCCATCCTTTTACACTGAAGAGATGCCATTGACTTATTTTTTTTTTAAAGTTGGGCAATAATGATAGGAAAGAGCACCAAAAATGTATTAGGAAGACAATTATAAAGTTTTAAGTCTATGATCCTACAATCCAGTGTAACTACAGGATGACATAAGAGGCACTTATTCTGGATTGCTCTATGGATTTCCCATAGGTGGCACCGTAACTATATCAGTGTAAAAGGTCCCGTAGTTACTCTGGATTGTAGCTTATGTCTAGAGAAGAAGAAACATTTCTGCCTCCAAAGAGGGCTGAGGGAAAGAGAAACATTGTTTGTTCTCTCCTCATCAAGGAGGTAATGGTGGGGAGTGAGAGAAAGCCCATCCATAAGAGTCTGCATGCACACATGATCCTTGAAGAGGAAGAAGTTGCAATATAAACAGGACACTTATGTTACAATTGATAGAAGCATAGGTAGAACCACAAGAAGTGATAAAGACCATCCTGGTAACCTACAAGTCCAAAAGTATGACACATGTTGACTTTACATATCTACTTTAGAAGCCAATCTCATTAGTTCAGTTGGAATGTCTTAAATATGTGAATGACCTTGTATCTTGCATTTCTATGCACACTTAATTGGAGTAAGTCCCATTCTATAATATTGGATTTGTTTTTTAGCATGGCTAGGATATAACTTTTAGCATTATCTCTCTCAAGGGTAGGAAAAATATACTGAAAAATTCAGGATTTTCCAATTTACTCCCAGCCCAATCCTAATCTATATTCCCATGTCTGACCACCATGTTACGTCCCCCTTCCTACCACCATGTTACATCCCCCTCCCTACCACCCTCCAGTACCCTCCAGTGGCAGTCATTCTTCAGAAAGCAGCATCAGCACAGCAACATAGGCCTCCCTCCCAGTACTGCTTGACTCCAGGTGCCACAGAAGTACTTTACAGCTTATCACAACACTCTTTGCTGGTGCAATAACCACTGTTCTAGTACAAGAGTCCACTTTGGATTTCACAATATATTTATATTATAATAAAAATATATTTTATACACACACACACGGGAGCTCTGCTCTCCACCTCTCAGGAGGGTATGTTGAGGACTGTAGAGGCTGCACACAACTCCTCTCTCAATGTATAAAAGTGTTTATGAACTTGTTTGAAGATCCTCACTCTCTCTCTCTCTCTCTCTCTCTCTTTGTGTGTGTGTGTGTGTGTGTTGTGTGTGTGGGAAAGTGTTTATGATCTTATCTGAATTCATTCATAAGTTCTGTTCACTAATATATTCATTTATGTAAATTTATTTAAATAGGAAAATATAAATAAAATTTTTTTTCTTCCAGCCCCTGACACAGTATCAAAAGACAGTGTGGCCCTCCTGCCAAAAAGTTTAGAGACCCCTGCCTTACTATCTCCCTGAACAGCAATTTCCTGGCACTAACACAACCTAGCACTGGTAGAACACATGTTCCACCAGAGTGGTAGTCCAATGGGATGGTACAATGTGTCTGTATATGAAAAAGTCATGCTAATAAGATCAAAGATGATTTTGTTACAAAATGAGAAAGTTTTTCTTTCTGGAAACTGAAACATATGAAATTTTGAAATACTTAACTATTTCTCTTATGACAGTGAACCAAAGTCTCACACTCCTGCCAAATTTTGCATCCTTTCTATCCCATAATAATTACATCAATAAGTCTGAGTCAGCAGATCTGTGGCTCTCCTATTCATTAATTAAAACAATTTTAGTGCTACCACTGTGATTTTTCAAGGACATCAAAAACACATTCAAAATCAAAACAGCACACATCATCAGTTCTGATATATGCACAGCATGTGCTGCTTTCATGCCAAACACAAAATTAGAAGAATATTTATAATTTACAAAGAAGTGAGATTTTGTATTAAGATTTCTTTGTTTAAATACACGAAGAAAAAAATATTCTAGCCAGCGGAAATGAGTAGCAGTATTTTTGTAGCATACTCAAAAAAAGGCAAAATTGCAAGAAGTTCTCTGGAAGCATTTTCTGATTGCTTTAGAATGAATCTAAATGTAAATGCTCATTTTAAAGTAACTCTCAAAGCAAAAGTCCTACAGCCTCTATTTTTCTCGGTGTACAACATTCAAATCTTTTTTTCCAGTTAAAGTAGTTTTATGAATTTTCTGTAAGCATCATCTTGCATAAAATTGTTACACATACATATATTTCAATCACAAGTTATTCTTGTTGTAAAAACTGTTTGTGAGCAATTCAATTAGTGCCTTTTCTATTTTCTATAAGAAAGCAGTTTTAATTTAGAATCACAACATGCCAAAAGATTACTTTTTGGCATTTTGTCATCTTGCAAAACAAGAAATAAAACCTAAATATAAAAGAGTATCCACTCATATGCATCCCACAAATAATACTGACATTACAAAAGTCCTCATGAATAAGTAAAAAATTCAGTTCCAAGCTAGCTTTGGATGTTACACAAAGAATTTTCTTTGAATTAATGTACACAAACTGCATTGGAAGCAAGCAGTGTTGTGTTAGTATAATGTTGAAGTTGATTTGACTTTCCAAAACAAACAAAATTGATAAAGGATTCCTTTTCCACTATCAAATGTTGTGAATTTGATTGACACAATATCTTAAGTATCAATTTCAGCACTTACCAATATAGTGCCAGTTATGATTGTGCATACTGGCCCCCACCCTATACCACATCATTTTCACCATAACATATAATACAGGCATATAATAAATTCTATACACAGTTGTCTAAAGAAAGTCTATGTGAAAGAGAGGGGGGCAGTAGTAGGATTTGGAATCACATGGAGTATCTGTATCACATACTGTGTAATTTATGTGGTAGAGATAGTGAAAGTGACTGTACATTAGACATTAAAGTAAAATTTGCACATTTGCATTTATCATGTGGCTGCCACTGTGCAGTTTATATTAATCCAGGCAACTAATCCTGAACTTCAGAAACACAAGACCACACAGTGCTAGCCTATTACAAGTTAGCCAACAATTTTTGCATTCTTAAAAACATGTTTGTAGACATAATGTTACTATTAACTCATGCCATAGGTCATGATAGATAGGTTCATAACAACATATTTTTATGAGTCATTACAAAGATTTTTCTTATAAGCTATCATAAGAAGGATGGGTCCTCCTGGCTGGCTGTTCCAAAACAAATTATATATTTTTTTCTTTTTTTGTTTTCTCCCTCACCCCATCCTCATTTGATTAGACCTCCTTTCAGTCCTTCATCTTTCTCATAAATGCAAGCACACTCTATCCCTTTCTTATTTCTCCTACCTGATTAACAATTACAAACTTTTGTTAATTTTTTTTAGTTCCTGTATGTTTTTGGAAAGTTGGTGATACTACCAACCTAATTCCTTGGAATAAATTTAAGCTTCCCACCTGACATAAATTAACTATATAGGAGAAACAACAACATAAATTCCAGTGAGAATTATCTTCTAAACAAGTCATTCTTTATTTACCAACTCCTTGGAAGTTGTTCATAACAACTCCTTGAAAGTCTGAAGTATCTCTTCAAATGATATAACCAATCCAAGGTACAATAATTTATACATACCGGTATATACTGTAGTGTATAGGGAACTATAATTAAAACCAAAAAGTATCCTTTCTTAAGGCAAAGGAATCTAGATTTGGAGGACATTACTGATTCAGAAATAATTTAAAGACCCAATTCTATCCAACTTTCCAGCACTGATACAGGGTGAAATCCAGAGTAACTACAGGGAGTCCTTGCTCCAGTGTAAGAACAAGTTACTCTGGATTGCAATATGAATTTCCCATAGGTTTTCACTAGGTGGTGCAGTATCTATGGGTGCATGTAATGTCTTACGTGCTCCCATAGTTACTCTGGATTGTGCCCACAGTCATGCTGTGAAGAAAAGTGCTGCTCCTCCCCCCAAAAGTGTGAGGAGGGCAGTCCTGGAGGCCTCAATAAGGTCATATCTATTCCTGACATCAAGGGTATATGGCAGCTGGATTGGCCTTCAAACATCAGACAGAATTGAGCCTTAGGACAGTGACGCAACATTCCCTAACTCCTTATTAGGGTTTCATTGTACCTTGGCACATTGGTATGCCATGGATGGTCTGCGTATGTACTTTGGGCTGTGGGACTTTGGGGAGAGTCACTGATTTAGGAAGGGGATTTGAGACCCCTATCACCATGGTGTGCCTTGTCTATAGTCAAAAAATGGATGGTGCGCCTTAACAATTTCAGCACTTTGTCAGTGTGCTGTAAGCTGGAAAAAATTAAATTCTCTGGGTTAGAAAAAAGCTGAAAGTAGACTGTTTATAAGATGAATGCATCTGCATATATAGGACAGTACTAATAGATGAGAAACTGCCAATTTAGTAGCATTGTTTGGCTAATAAATCCTTAAATTCTTTCAATATTATGCAATAATTGTCTTGGCATTAGTGGAGTCTTAGAAAAAGGCATATTGCTAAGTCTCTAATAGCTAAAAAGAATGTCTTCAAAGGATTACTAGTTTTGTTGTGTAAACTGCTCTGCAATGTTTTTATGTCCTAACCGGCTGGGTATTTAAGTAATATAAAACCATCTTTGGTGAGCTGCTATTTGGTAGAAGTTGAGGAAAAGCACACTGCAGGAAATGCAAGTGGAGCCAAATTGTTAACACCTGCAAAATGCTGTATTTGCAAATAAAACATAGCTCAGGAAGAGAAAGTATTAACGCTAAAAGGAAGTTTTCAAGATAACAAAATCATCGGTCTTTCCACATTACAGCCTTTCTTCAGCAAAATCCTCAGAAACAGGTTTGCACTAGCTATGATGGCAACAGCAAGATCTCCACCACATTAATGATGTGTCTATAAACAAATTGTATGCTAGAAAGTTACTACAGGTTGTACTTTAATACTTATGAAGGTGAGTTGCTGCTATGAGATGATATTGCAATGTGTGAATATAACTCTTTAACAAATGACAGAGACTTGGTTCTGTTCCATAGAAAATATCATACGCTGTAATATGCAAGTGGTTAAGACACTGTGCCTGTTAACCAGCAAGCCAGGGATTGAGACCCGGGTCAGCCCCACAAGACAGGGTGAGCTCCTGTCCTTAGCCCAGTTCTGCAATGCAGCTGGATCTAATCATATTGGCTCTGCCTTTCCATTGGACTAATTCAGTGGCATGGAGAGGGGGGATTTGCTGCTTGGGTAACAGCCTATCCTCCATAACAATCTAACCCAGGCTTTCATGCTTTGCATGCTGCGTATGCAGTGCAGAGCACGATACCATAGTCTCTCAAGACTGACGGAGACCTGCTTTTTAATTAGAGTTCTATCCAATTTTCCATTGTTGTGTCAATGGGGCATGCACTGCAGCCTGTGGTAGGTGACACTCATGGAAGATGAGTGGCAGTGGAACAGATTGCCAAGGGAGGTGGTGGACTCTCCCTCACTGGGGAATCTTCAAGCAGAGGCTCAACGAGCACCTGTCAGGGATGCTCTAGGGGGAATTCCTGCTGCAGGCAGGACTAGATGACCTACTAGGTCCCTTCCAACTCTATGATTCTATGATTAGATTACTCAAGGTAAAGGAACATTTGTTTCCTTATCTCAGGGCTGTATTGTGGCTGCATCAGAGCTGGGAAGTTGAATAGGGCTAGGCACTTTGTCACCAGCCTTAAGTGTCTGGTGCCTGGTGCAGAGGGGGGAAATAGTGCACAGGGGGGGATGGTATATTG
The DNA here is from genome assembly GCA_030015325.1 of Cryptoblepharus egeriae. NCBI lineage: Eukaryota > Metazoa > Chordata > Lepidosauria > Squamata > Scincidae > Cryptoblepharus > Cryptoblepharus egeriae. The sequence goes on along the minus strand of JAREYC010000007.1, from coordinate 51,059,302 downwards.
GAGGGAATGGAAGTGGAAGAGGTGGAAGCAGAGGTGGGCTGCAGGAGATTTGCACCGCATCGCAAGAACCTGTTCTTAACGTTGACCCAAACTTAGGGAACCGTCTCTTAGCGCTAAGATTGAGACCACCTGGCAGCCACTTCAGGTTGCAGGCAGCTGTTTCTCAGCTGCTCTGCACCTTTTAATTTTCCCGCATCAAGCACTGCCACCTCAGCTCTCCTCGCACCTCTTCACACAGCACAGTGATTGGGCTGAGGCGAGCTTTCAGATTCCCCGCCACCTCAGCTCTCCACCCACTTCTTCACAGAGCCCAATCACTTTCCCCCCTCCTGTCCCCCCACCCATTGAGGAAGCGAGAAATCTCCTCCCCCTGCCTCACTGCACAACCCTCTCTGTTGCTCCTGACGGCCTGGCTGGTAAGTGGCTGCAGGAGCTTTTAAACGTACTGAGGAGGAGGAGGAGGAGGAAGAGCTGCTGCTGCTTCACACGCTGGGGTGAAGGGGGAGCAGAGGAAGCGGCTCCCAGTGGGGGTTCCCAGTGGTGCTGGTCTGCAGCAGTGCTTGACTGCAGGACTGAGTGACTATCTGTCCTCTTTTCTAGGACAGGTCCTCTTTTTTAGCCTTGAGACTTGGTGGGGGGAACCTTGCCTGTACGCTGGGGCAGAAGGGAGAGCAGAGAAAGGGGCTCCCTTCGCCCTATGGGGGTAGGGGGCTCAGGTTCCCACTGTGGTAGACAGGTGGGCATGGCTTCCGGTCATGTGATATAAACAAAAGCCATGTGCTTCCGACAGTTTGACAGAAGGGGGGTCTTATACTAAATTTGACTCTGGCTGTACGCAGTGATACAATTTTTTTGGGAAACTAAGGGTTAAAATGGTCATTGGGACATAGAGAACCTTTTCTTAAAATATTTGAAGCCCACCACTGGGTGGAAGGGATGTGGAAGGTGAGTGGAAGGGATGGAATGGGGAGTGGAAGGGATGTAAGGGTGCATAGGGGGAATGGGTTACTCAAAAATGTGTTAGCCAAACAGTGGGTAATTTCGCTAGTAATTAATATGACTGCAGGTTGCTTCCTAATTGACAAGTATCTTTCACCAGAGGGTTGCCCAGATGTAGTCATCTGTGGGCAACCTATGATAAACAATGGTAGAGTAGAACACAAGAAGCAGGAAGCCATATTTTCCATCAAGAGAAAATATCTGCATGAATGGGACAAGTCTTTGTAGCAAATTTGCCAGGGAAGGACAGTGATTCAGCAGGCAAATAATGGGAGAGGGAAGATTCTATTAAAAGGAAACACTTTTTAATATCATGAAGTGGAATATTTGAAGAAGATGCTCTTTAATAATAGGATAAATGAACTATTAAATGAATAGGATAAATGAACTACTATTCATAAGTGTACAAGTAATTCATTTGTGTGTAGTTCATACTGGTGCTACAAGTAGGCTCATGCCTTAGCTTAAAACCAGTGGGATCAGTGGAACAAATAGCATAATGGAGCCTCTTTCCTGCAAAAACAAAGGAGACTATGAGTTTCTCTGCATTTTAAGAGAACTGCCATTGTATGCCAATGATAAACATCCATATAATTTCCAAGAGGAACTTAAATGACTCATGCCCTCAGTGAGTTTCTATGTCTGTTGGGATGGTTTCAGCTGACTGCTAAGTTTTTGAGACATAGGAAAAGGATGAAGTTTTCAAGTAGGTTTTCAAAGTCAGATGTATTGATTGGAGAGTGATGACTAAAACTGAAAGAATGGATTTGTGGAGCTATGTCTACAAGTACAAACAGTAGATAAGAACTTCTCCTATATTTTCTTGGTTGTCCTACATACATACTTTCTGGTATGACATTTGGTCACCCTGATGGGTTGCAGCAGTAGTATAAATATAAGATAGGGCTTTATTTACTCTGATGCCCAAAAGAAAGCAGCACTGAAACAGTGGCCGCTGTGACCTGGGCGCTCCCTTATCCTGGGTTGATAATGCAACCTGGGTAGAATACAACCAATGGAAATGGGCCTCCTCAGATCTGCCCTCCTTGTTGGTAGGTACAGAATCAAATAAGGTTTTCTGGGTTGGGAGGCTGCACAGGATATGGCAGCAAAGGCTGCTGCCCTTTCTATCTCCTCCTGGGTCTGGTCCTTTCCTCTGCCCTGTTCAGTTTCACCTTCTCTTTACCCCAAAAAGCTGCTCACATTGCAGCCAGTAATGCTTACTGCTGGTTGCTCCATGCTGTCACCCACCTGGGTATGAGGTCCAGTGCTGACTAGTACTCCTTGCTCCCTAGCTACCATTAATGCACTTTATGTTACATTCTCAACAACAAAAGCCAGCAGTATAGGCATATTGCTTAAGGTACAGGCCATGTGTATTCTTACTCCTGAAGCCCTAAGTCTTCTCATTGTTAAACTTAAAAACCTGATGCTATGCTTTTCAAAGCCTGTACTAAATCTGAAACAACTATAAAGTACTGTTCTGCTACTCTGATGGCACACAGGAACAGTGGAGGATCCTCCATAGGAGCAAATGGAAAAGGAAAAAAAATGTATATTCTATATTTAATTGCACAAATTAGTCCAGGGATTCACAGAATTCTCAGGAGTAAATCTTGTGCAGGGGTAGGAAAAGGAAATGATGTGATCCCAGGATTATGCTGGTGGGGATTGAAGAGGGGTTTTTTAAAGCCTATTTTACCTGCTTCTGAAATACAGGGGGTGCAAGGAGTTGGGCAAAGGCATTATCACCACAACTATGTATCCAGCAGTACAGATTAGTTCAGGAGTGTTCCTAAGCTGTAAATCTACTCCTGTATAGGGAGTGGTACCCCATTCAGAACAGACTGCTGATCTAATACAGAACTCCTGACCAATAAGAACTGTCTGGGTTCAGTTACAGTTTTGTAGCCTTGATCTAGTCCCTTATTGATCTCAGGTATTGATACCGGGTTTTAAAAATACCCTGGTGATAGATGACATGGAGAGATAGAAATGAGTGTCATGTGCATATCAATTCCCATATGATATCCCCAAGTAGTATCATACAGATGTTAAACATAGGAGACAAGATTGAATCCTGTAGGAACACAACAAGCAAAAGGCCATTATGCAGAGCAGGACTCCTTCGTCAGGTATACCGACATCTGGAACTTCCAAGCCAAAAAGGAGCAGAGCCATTGCAAATCAATCTCCAACCCAACCTCAAACCAGCCAGTAGCTCTAGAAAGATACCATGGCCAATTGTGTCAAAAGCCACTGATTTGCCTGCAGGACCAAAAGGTGTGCACTTCCCCTCTTAAGTTTTTTTCACCATGATGTTTCCATCATGAAACTGAGTCTGAAATTAGACTGGAAGAGGGAAAGATAATCTGTTTCATACAAGAGAGTCCAGAATAGGGTCAGTACCACCTGCTTGATCAGTATGGCCAGAAAAAAAGATACGAGACTAGCTGACAGAATCCATAACCATGGGATCAATAGGCACAGAGGGAACATTCACTGGAACTATTAATATGGAGTCCAAGTAATGACAAAGTGAATTTATCCACAAAATATCTAGCAAACTGATCACAGTGGACAACAAAGATGTTCTCCAGACTTGGGCAAGGGACCTACACCACCCAGAGCAGAATTCCTGGAAGATGGATCTGCAGACATGATAGCGGCAGAAAAAAATCCCTCCTTCACAGCCATATCCACCAAACAGGCCATTAAATGAGCTCTAACCTGGGTTCAGTCTGATTCATTCCATATCCAGAGTTTCAAGCAAGTTTAAAATAACAAATTTAAAGAACGATCAACACTGTTCTTCAGTCACTTGAGCCTTGTTTTTAACTGTATGCTTGCTCATCTATTTTCAGATTCAGAAACTTTTAGATTCTTTATAAGAATTTATCAAGAATGTAAGTTAGGCTTAAAGATAAGTTTCCTTATTTGCTCTTCTATGGAAAGTAACAGATAACAAGGACCAAGATAAGTCATAGCTAATCTTTTTCCAATCCAATTTTTCAAAACGGTTGGTGAAATATTATACAGGTTGTTTGTGCAGCTGCAATGATCAATATTGGATGCTGGCTTTTCCTGAGGAAGAAAATGGTATTAATCAAAGTGGTTCATGGAGTATGGTCAGATTTAAAAATAAGCGCTGCATAAAGTACAAATTCTGAAATATTTATCTGCATCACACACAGAAAGACTTACCATTCTCACTGTCGGACTTGTTTTCGTGTTCAGTATCAGTTAAAGTGAGGGCTGAGTTGGAACGGCTTGAGAGACAGGAACTGCGGCCTGATTTGACTCCCCGACCCCAAAGTCTCATGGCATGCTCTGGAGACATCACACCTTCATTTTCAGTATCGGCATCTGACCCTGCACTGATAGAGTAACCTCTGTGGGGAAGCCCCATTTCAGCACAAAAAGCCAGTCCTCTTCGAGTTGCTGGTTCACAAACTCCTAACTGCCTTAGGGTAAAATTCTGTCCTGATTAGGGAAGAAGAAGAAAGAAAGATAACAGAACATGAGAATCTAGAGATCCTTAAATAAACACACTGTTCAGGTTTTTGCAGATATGTTGCAAGATCTTTTGTTAAGCTCCACATGATCAATGGTTAAGCAGACCCTTATCTCTGTACAATTTGCAGTGACCCTTTCATTTACTCCTTTTTTGCCATTCTGTACTGTCTATTGAGGTAAATCAGGAGTTCTCAGATGGAAAAGAAATACAAAGTGATCTGTAAATCAATAAGAGCTAATTCAAAATATAAAAAGATTAAGAGCACAATCCTAACCATGTCTACTCAAAAGTAAGCCTCATTGTGTTCAATGGGTCTTACTCTCTGGAAAGTGTGTTTAGGAATGCAGCATCTCTCTCTCAGTCTGTTTCACTTGACAAAAGTGGCACACAACAAGTTTTGTTAGGATTATCTTGCTATGCTCTGGCTAAACTCCTAAACAGGTTTTTTTTTACCGAATGTATGTGTGTCTACCTATCAGGGAAAAATAGCATGCAAAGAAGATGTGGTTGTGATTTTAACCAAAATGGGAGCAAAGCACTTAATATTACCTAAACCCATGTCATGATTCTGGGTTTTACAGCATACTATTTATAACAAAGAAAAAAAACGCAAGACCACATTTCACTGTTAGCACAATATGCAGTTTCATCCCAAGTCTATAAGTTAAAAAAAGGTGATCCCCCCACACGTTGCCCTGCTTGTTGTGACAGATTCTAAGGATGGTGTTCATCCCATTACAAGGCCAGATCTGTGCCTTCATAACTGCAAAGACTTATATTAATGAACTACAAAGAAAGATGCTCACCAACATATGCCCAATGGAAGGATGTTGTCTTACAGTTTTAAGTATTTGAGAAAATGGCATACTGACATCAGCTACATGTAGATATATTTGAGAATATTTGGCAGCCATTCCTAGTTACAACAGCAGAAGCTGCATGTTGTGTGGATAAATTGGTCGTGTATAGATTTTTATTTTTGTTTTTTATATACACATATAATTTTATAATTCTATTTTTATTTGTGTTCTTTTCTACAGTTGTTAAATAAAAACTGAAAAAATACAAAGCCAAAGATCCAATATTGTGCAAAGATATTGCCATGGTCATGTGGCAGGTATGATTAAATTGACAGTACAGAAAACTGGTACCGTGGATGGTACCTATTTATCTACTTGCATTTACATTTGAACTGCTAGTTTTGCAGGAGCTGGGCAAGAAAGAGGAGTTCACTCCATTCTGTTGTGTAGTACTCGAGTCTTGAACCACTGGAGCCCTCATCTAGTCACATCAGATATATTTTAAAAGTTTTCATTTTGAACCTTTTTAGGTACTTTTAAAAAAATTCAAGACACATGAATGTGTTAAAAAACATGAATTTGTAAAATAAATGATATACATGTCCAACCTTTGTTAAACACAGATTTTCTATACATGAATTTGACACAAAACATAAACAGAACTACATACGAGGAAAATGCATCCTTTTAAAATCACAGTTTTAAAACTGTAAGAAAGACTGTTTATAAACCATTTTAAAAGGATCCACATTCTATTTTTAACTGTTTTTATTTAACACATATTTTGTACCAGCAGAGATCCCCAAAAAGAAAGCCCTGCAGATATTTAGGGACAGCCTTATTCCATTAGGAGCAATGAAGAAGCAAGAAACCTAGAAGTGGGTCTTTAAGTCTAATTTTCCACTGTTTTTTTATCCACATTTTTTTCAGTCCACTGAGGATTCTGGAACAGAACCCTAGTGGATAATGAGGACAACATTTAATATATTTAGAGCACAATCCTAACCATATCTACTCAAAAGTAAGCCCCACTGTGTTCAATGAGTCTTACTCTCAGGAAAGTGTGTTTAGGATTGCAGCCATAATGTGTTATATTTTTTTAAAATAAGAGGAACACAACTTCAAAGTGCTTCTTTAAATCAAAGCCATTGCTTTAATAAACACTGTATTTTAACTTGCTTTTATTTCTTTTATTTCCTATATGGCCCTGTATTTGTGATTAATACATAGCCCTGTGGCTGTGGTTAATACAGTACTAGCAGCTGATGTGCTTGTTCCAACTATTTCAATGAAGCTCTGGACTGTAAATCCTAGGAGCAACATTACCATACTGCTAGATTTGTAGATTTACTTTTCAAGAGCTATTTTCTGGCAAGCATTCCAGTGACCTTCTTAGTTGAGGAACTCTTAAATGATTGCATATATTTCAGAAGTATAGAAGCAAGCCATGTAGAAAGAAAAAGGAAAAATGGGAATGTGAAGATCTACTTGCAAAAAAGAACAAATGTTCATGAAATGCAGAACGCCCAGACCTTGACAGCTTTCAAGTGTGCCAGTTAATTACTTTATTGCTGTGGTCATATCAGTTGTTGCAATCAGTTTTATCCCAGTCAGGATTGTAAATGGATTCTGACTACGACACTCATAAATAATGAAAAACAGTTGCTGCAATTAGCTACAAATCAAATAGTACTTATCATTGAGTTGTGAATAAATAACAGAACAAAAATGCATGGAGGGAGGAAAGGCAATTGTCACAGCAGTAAATAGCCACACTGGTGAGTAAAATTGTGCGAAGGCCATTAGGGAGGATGAATTGGTAAACATCAACTGTCAGAAGAGCCTGTTTAAATAACAATCACACCATGTCACTTACAAAACTTGGTGCAAAGTCTTAAATTTGGGGCTTTCTGCGTGATCACTGAAAACAGTTGCAAGCACAATTAAGTGACTTGCAGTACTCCTGAGTTTGCAATTGCTACAACACTGCTTGACTGTCAACACCAATTGGAGCAAATAGTGAAATGTTTCCAGGTATACTTGAACAAGGGTAAGTTATCTCAGGCAGGAATTAGTTTATGGGCGCAATCCAGAGTAACTATGGGGAGTCCTTGCTCCGGTGTAAGAACAATTTGCTCTGGATTGCAATAATAATTTCCCATAGGTTTTCACTAGGTGGTGCAGTAACTACGGGTGCACATAAAGTCCCTTATGTGCTCCCGTAGTTACTCTGGATTGTAGGGTTAGTCTGCAAAGCACTTCTAACATGTAAAACGGTGTCAGTGGTGTAGCTAATAATCATGTAACCTGGTGAAAAGCTCAAAATGTTTCCCTGAAAGTGATGTCATGAGTGGGCTTCAAAAAAAGAAAACTGGGGAAAACTTGCCTCTCTCTCCAGCAGCTCACCACCCATTTGCTTGGCTGCCTCCCCACAACTGGTGACATAGCTGGACTCAAATATGATCTGTAGACTCTTCCAGGACAAAATCAATGCAATTAATTAAGTAAACAAATAAGAAGTGTCCCCTTATTGATTAGTGACATTGTGGGCAAAAAGGGACAGTTATCTCCCTGTTAAATATAAGAAGAATGCAACTTAGAAGTGCCTCTTTACCCAGCTTGCATGGGTAACTGCATTATGATATATCGAAATGTGAGCTAATTCATATTAATAGCTTATTAGTTCCATACTGTTCCATACTCATAATTACATCTCACTGGCTCTCAGCGCAATCTGTTTAGAGGGTTCGTTTTGAATTAAGAAAGTCCACTGATGGTTGCATGAGGCATAAGCAATTGTGTTTTCATTTTCTAGTTAATTGGCTGTAATCTTTGATAGAATACATATATCCAGTTTCATTGCAAAATTCCAGTTTGTTACATTGCATTCTTTCCAATTATATATATATATATAAAAACAAACAATTATATATAACATGATGGCATTGTTATTCATACGTACCCTGTATTTCACAATTCTAGCCACTAGTTTCAGTCTCAGCTTGTTGCCCCCCTACACTTTCCTGCCCGGTGCAACTGCTACTCTCTGCACCCCCTTAGATATGCCACTGAGCAGTCTAAATAATTTTAGCTCTTACATAAAGAGCTAAGCATCTAAAATTTATCATAATTTGTTCATTTCATTTTTCTATCCCTTTCAAGCAATAATTAGAAATTAATTGGTTGAAGTAGCATTTTTTGAAGGTTTTCAATTAACTACAGATTCCTAATAAATATGGCACATTTTATTAGTTTAAGAGAAATCAGAAACTGCTCTCTGAAATTATCATAACCTTTCTCTAGGATTTTAGTCTATGTACAAATGTTAATATAGATTCAATAAATAGTTTACATACTGCATGAACAGTACATGCATTTCCTTTTCTTCCATTTCTGGGATAAGCAGTTTCCGTTTATCATTTCTAGTAATAAAATTTAAAAGTTTTTTAAAAACAGATTCAACACACCACAGTACATTCTCCATCTCTGTTCTCACATCAGCTCTGAATGGATATGAAAAAGACAGCTGAAATTGTATCCTGGGAGGATTAAGATAATGATGTTTGCCAAGTGTTATGACCTGGGAGTGTCAAGATAACTGTCATATTAAGTCAAGCCTCTTCTGGTCACAACACTTGGAATGCCAGATTGCAGTGGTGGATAGGAATACACTTAACCAGCTTTAACTGGTGGCAAAGCGGGGTTTGTTTGTTTTCTGCTGTCAGATTTGGATCTAGCTGCTTTCATTTATGCTTTTCTTAACCTCAGAGTCAGATTACTATAACACCTTCTAAGAGTGTTCAGAAGCTGCATTTTGTTGGAGAATGTGCTCCAAATAAAGGTGACAACTAGGAAAAATTCCTTTCTTGATCCCCAAATCTTGCACTGTCTACATACAGTTTTCCAAGCCAGTAGAGAGCTAATGATAGCTCATTTTGCACATAGCCCAGTGCAAAACTTAAAATGTAGTCTTGGAAATGATGTCACAACCGGAAGTGACATCATCCCTGGGTATTTTTAAAAAAAATTCAGGGAAAACCTGCCTCCTCCTCCTCAGCAGTTCAACACCCACTTCCTCTGCTAGTGGCATAATTAAAGCACCTATTTGCTATCTGGAGTTGAAGAAGATTTTGTTGCCCCTCCCCAGCCCGCAGCAACAAAATCAAATTTAATTAAGTAAAAAAATGAAAATTGCTATGCCACTGAGTATTGTATGTATGTGTGTATGTATGTATTGTATGTAACCAATAAGTTCCTTATTGGTTAGGGAAACTGTGGTGGGGCAATGAGGAATGGTTATTCTTTCCCTGTTAAATAGAAAAGGAGAACAACATAGAAGTGCCTGTATGCCCAGTTAGCATGGGGTAACTGCTTTTTGATATATGTACTGTATATGATATATGTACTGAGAAATGATTCACATTAACACCTTATTAGATCCATACAGTATCAGAATTACATCTCATTGGCTCACAGAGCCATCAGTAACATGGGAAAGTCTGAGTTAAGAAAATCCACTTTTGTTCCATAGGCTTTTGTTTTTTTTCATTTTCTGGTTAATTGGCCATAACCTTTGATAGATTATATTTCCATTGCAGTTTAATTGTATTCTGCATAAAATTATCTTTCCAATGATATATAACATGATGGTATTATCATTCATGCATATAGTGGTACCTCGCTTAACAAGCGTCTCGCTTAACAAGTGTTTCACATAACGAAAAAATTTCCAAGAAATCTTGCTTCACATAACAAGTTCCGCTTAACAAGCAAGTGTGCTATGGGCATGCGTGCTATGCAGCCCTGACACTCTGCATGGAGGCTCTTTAAAAGTGTTGCCGGCCAGCGCTGCTGCCTCTAACTGCCCCCAACTTGGGGGCAGTTGCCTGGGGGTGCCAGAGGCAGCTGCCCCTAACTCCCCCCAAGTTCCCCCACTGACCACCTTGAATCTCCAGCAGCAACCCAAGTAAGCCTCCCAGGAAAGTGTTTTTGATTGCAGCCTCCTAACCATGTCTACCCAGAAGTAAGCCCCATTGTGTTAAATGTGGCTTACTCCCAGGAAAGCGTCTTTAAGATTGCAGCCTAAGGGCACAATCCAGAGCAAGTTCAGCCTGCTCTGCCCTAACTGCTCTCTCCTAACTATTCTGTATCCAGAGCAGAAAGTTATGCTGCATCCAGAGAGTCAGGAAGCCTGGGCTGCCCTAACTGCTCCAGAGCATGCTAAGTAATTGACACATGGGGAGGACTTGCTCCTGAGGAGATACCTCTCAGATCACACTGAACAAGGAACAGCTGTGGTGTCTGCAGTAGTAACACAACTCTGTGCATCATCCAGTGTGGAAGTCTGTGCATCACCCCTGGGATGCGCGCACCCCCCACCTGGACTGCAGAGTTGCCAAAGCTGGCGCCTGCGCAGTTGTTTCTGAAGCCAACTGGCTTCAGAAAGAGTACTGCACAGGTACCATCTCTGACACTTACGCAGTACTTTTTTGAAGACTTTCAGCTTCAGTGGAGACTGTGCAGGCATCAGAATTGGTGCCTGTACAGTACTCTTTCTGAAGCCATTTGGCTGCTGCTCTGCCTCCTGAGTGAGGCCGAATGGCCGGGCAGAGGCGCGGACTTTCTCTGCTCTAAGGAAGTCTCCTCTGAAGCTGCTCAGTGTGTTTCTGCGCAGTGCACTTCAGCTGGCCATTTGGGCCAGCTCCGAGGACGAGTGGCAGCTTCTGGCTGCTGCTCCACCTTGGAGCAGGCCTGAACGGGCGCGCTGACGCCCGGGGCCTGCCAAAGGACAGTCAAACTCCTCCGGTGCATCACCCCATACAGAGTGCATCACCCAATGCGGCCCACACCAGCTGCACCACTCTGGTGATGCCACTTGGTGCCTGCCTAATAAGGAGTACCTGATGAGATGCCAGTACATTCTACAGTGAATACAAGGGGCTTCTTGGAGTGGCCTGCTGTATCCTGAGGTTTGTGGGCAGCCGTAGTTTGTTCCATATCCTGAAGTTGAGAGGCAGGGGTTGCAGCTAGGCTGGCCAAGAACTCAGATTTTTGGTCAACACTGCCATTCTTACTCAGCCTTATCATGGACCCCTATGGGTCTACTCATTACTATACCTGCTCCTGAGGTGGTATAACTCTGAGGGCATTTCTGCCTTGGAAAAAGGCTCTGGGTACAGAGTAACTGCTCTGCCCTAGGCAATGCTAAACATGCCCTCAACAGGCCTCTCCTGAACTGCCTAGGGCAGAGCAGCTAGGGCAGAGCAGGTCCACCTCTCTTAGGGCACCCTACGTTGCCTTGCTCTGCCCTAAGCATCTTCCAGAGTAACTGGGGTGGAGTATCTTGCAGTTACTCCAACCTAGTGTTAGATAGGGCAACCCAAGGGCTCTTATGTGGACAGATTAGTTGCTCTGGATTGTGCTGTATGTAGACTTCATAGGATCATGCACACTGAATGCATGTTTTGAATTCAATTCCAGTGTTCTGTCATCATTTTTACATCCAGTTAATATTTTTATATGAATATTTTGGGGGTTCTGGAACCAATTTTCTGAGTTTCCAATATTTCCTATGGAAAAATCTGCTTCACTTAAAGAGTGTTTCACTTAAAGAGCATGCCTCCAGAACCAATTAAGCTCTTTATGTGAGGCACCACTGTATATTCCGTTTTTCACAATTTTAGCCACTTGTGTCAAACTCAGCTTATAGCCCCCTAAAGCTTGTAACCCAATGCAACTGCACTCTCTGCTCTCCCCTAGCTATAACATTGTTCCAAGCCATAGTCAACATACTAAATTGTACATGTATCCACTAACTCAGCAGTTCCCAGACTTGGGTGCTGTAATACCCCTGGCCAGGAAGAAAGGTCACCAGCCCTTGGTAATGTTGCTATTTCAGCAACAGCACTCCTGTTACCACAACACAATAAGAGTTTTTTTTTTAAAAAAAACTATATACTGGGGGTTGATGCAGCCCTCTGGAAGGAGCCCAAGGCCTCCTCTATATCCTCCCTGCACATAAGAACTGCTTCAAATGCTATTGTGACCCACTCCTGGTTTAATGACAAAACTAAAATTGGGTAAAAATAGCATTTTGGAACAGATCTGAAGAGCAGGTGGGCCCACAGAATGGGCTGCCCATAGCTTCACCAAAGCCTCCTGAGAGCCATAGTGACACTTCATTAAGTTAAAAATACACCTTCTGCATAGCAGCAGTGCAATTGCAGGAGTGTCATCACTGTCCTCTCCCCTCAAAAACCTACAAGGTCCCAAAGTCTCCCAGAGAATTTATGGATCTCTTTACCAATATAAACCATCACTATTAAATCAAGACTGTTCTCTTGAAACAAGGGACAAAATTTGTTTACAGCTGCCCCTCTATATGGAACCTGCCCCCATGGGCTGCCAGTCATTTAAGCTTTTTTTGCAATGTAAAGTCCTTCTGTAGATGGTAGGATACAATTTTAGCTTTCTAAAAATTGAGGGCACAATCCTAATCAATTTAGGCCAGCCCAACTCACCCATTCCCAGCTCTCATGGTGGTGTGCAAAGGCCAGGAGTGGTGCAGAAATGCAATACACAACTTTTGTAATACCCCCATGGGACTTGTGCCAGACTAACTAAGCATTACAATTGCAATCTCATTCATTCATTTTGCTGCTTACCTCAATCTCTCTAAAGAAAATTTGCTATTTGTAATCTTATGCACACTCACCTGGGAGTAACCTCACTAACTATAATGGGACTTCTGAGTAAACATGCATAGGATTCCACTGCTTCTGAACTTGCACCTTTATAGCTTCCTTCCATCTAATAAAAATTTAAGGCTGTAAACTTATACACTCGTACGTGGAAGTCAGTTCCATTGAAATCAATAGGACTAGTTTTACGGTGAGGTGGTTAAGATCAGGTTGTAAATCATTAAATAAACAATTGGAAAAGAACAATAAGACAGATTTGCTTAACTGGTGTATTTAAATACAGACAGAAAGACAACCATGACCATTTAAATCTTCATGCTGTAGCTGACATTTATATCAGCTGAATAAGATTAATCATTTCACTCTACAAATGAATCATGTTGAATAGCTAATATTTAAAAAGTAATAAACTTTGGATTCACATTAATTAAACATTGAAGTTCTGATTAATGTTTTAGGTTTTTACAGTCCAGTAAAATGACAGTCTCACAGTCCAGTAATTTTTTCTAACAGCATAGTTTGAATTTGACAAAGGTAGTAGATGATGGTAGTAGATGTTTTCAAATTATTAGCTGATACCAGGTTTGCTGTCACTGCCCCATCCTTTAACCATAGCACGTCACCACCCTATCCTTTAACCAAATTCTATAAAACTCAAAATACTGTTTTCCAGATGAATATATACGAAATATTTACATAAATGCAAATCCACATAGCATTTTCATACAATGGCTGAGAAGTGTACCATTGTACAGTATTTACACACTTTCACAGCAGAACACAACTGCATTTATTTTTCATTATCACCATCAGTGATGGGCTTCAAATAAATTAACAACCGGTTCTCTGCCCATCTGGCAGCCACTTTTAAATGGATATTTTTAAACTTTATATTGCCTATCTCTCGTTAACAATCGGTTCTACAGAGTAGGTGCGAACCTGCTGGCGCCCACCACTGATCACCATCAGATGGTTCTGTAACAGCTCACTGTTACAGAGAAAAGAAAAACTCTGTAAAAGAAAAACTCTGCCCAAAGAAAAGGATCAAACTAGGCATGAGACAATGATTTTATAATGCCAAATCTCTTTCTACAATTGGAACTTTAAAGGACAATTTATACAGCATTGCCCCCAAATCCAGAGTAACTATAGGAGCACATAAGAGACTACGTGCACCTGTAGTTACTGCACTATCTAGTGAAAACCTGTGGGGAAAATCATATTGGAATCCAGAGTAAGTTGTTCTTACACCAGAGCAAAGACTCCCCATAGTTACTCTGGATTTTGCCCTTAGTTCCTTTTTCAATTTTTAATGTGGAGACAATCTATGGCACCTTAGATTTTTATTTTTCTGCTTAGTATTACATTAAGCATCTGAAGATGAACTTCAAAAATTATATCATAGATGATCTATAAACTTCTATATTTCACAATCAATTACGTTTACTCCTTACACGTTAGGGACTTTGTACTCTTTGCTAGATTTATTTTCTATAATATACTGGATGCAGATTATCATTATAGCATTAAAATATTGCTCTTTTCTTTCTGCATGAGTCAAAATGAAGAGATAAATGCTAGATAATTATTAAAAGTTTTATTTTTATTAAAATGTATACCTTGGATTTGGGGAGGGGGAAATACCCAAGCAAAACAATAGAAAGTGAATTATTTGTAATTTAAAAGGAAATACTACCCAGGAATGCTGAATAAATTAAATCTACAGGTAGAAATAACAGCTGCTAAAACAGGAAGAATTGGAAGTTAATAGGTCATACCAAATGCTTTTAAAAGAGCAACTAGTAAACCAGATAGGCCTAAATGTTACTAAAGAAAACATTCCAGGAATTGGCATTTCAGACCTTCAGCTGCCAAAACGCTTTGTATACTAGCTATCTGATAGCTATAGAAATAGTGCACTTTTTGAAGAACACTTTTTGAATATCAGCAATTCAGTTAGTACATTCTGCCATATTACACCAATGATCCCTACTGGTTTCTGAATGAAGTCATTCAAAACAATAACACAACACTCACTAGTCGAATACTCCATGGGTCTGATTAAGGGTGCAATCCAAGCCAGTTTAGTTTGGCCTAACTCATCTGGCATATCTTCTCATGGGGAAGGTATGCCCAGGCAGTGGCCTAACCCCAGAAGTAGGAGTAGAAGGGGCAAAACTGCCTTAAGGCACTTTTGGGATACTCCACCACATCAGCTGATGTACACATCAGCTGTACATCACACACACATGTGTGTACAGCACATGTACACACATGGGGTACATGTGTGGATGTACTCCACACATCAGGAATTATGCCATGATTTACACTGGCCTAACTGGAGATTAGGATTTCAGCCTAAGAGAAGTATAGGGAATATGCCTAACTGGAGGTTAGGACTGCAGCCTAAGAGAAGCATAGGGAATACATTCAAACATTCAGCTGGGTTTTAATTAATTTTTTCCCATATTTTTCTTCAAACTTGCTAAGTTGGCACTGTTTAAAGTGGTGCACAACACTCATTTTGCAGAAAGAGAACAGTCAGCATCTTGTTGGTTGTTGGTATTTCAGTGGTTGTTGGTATTTCCTCCACACCTTATTTGATACTGAGTCCTTTTCAGATAGGGAAACATTCATTCATTGAGCCGGCAAACCATGCTGTGAACTTTCTAATGTGGAAAGCACCATATAAATATCTATACATGTGTCCCTTGTTTATGCACTAGGGTTCCATTCTGGAACCTCTTGTGATTTTAAAAAAATTGTGTATAAAGAAAACAATGGGAAAAATAGGTTTAAAGATCAACTTCCAGGTTTCTTGCTCCTTTATTGAGCCTAACTGATTAAGAAAATACCTAACAGACGTAACAGGGATTTGATTCTGGAAAACTGAATGATTGTTTGCATGACTCTTTTCGACTAGAATAGAAAAGCAGTTGTTTTTTCAACTGTGATTTGCAGTGGCCATTTGTGTTGCATCAAATCTGTGTATAAAAAAATCAGTGTATAACAAGGTGGCCCAGCAGTGCCCACCACCCACAAATATTCTTTAAATATTACTCTTGCAACAATGGGTAAGTTCTAATCTATGTATATAAAAGAGAAAAGTCACTGACTCACTGACTGACTCACTGACTGACTCACTCACTCACTCATCACCATCCTGCCAAAACCGCTGGGCCTAGAAGCTGTGAAATTTGGGGAGGGTGTTCCTTCCATGACTGAGGGGTGCACTAAGAACCGGTTTTGGGAAATTCCAACCAGAAGGGGGTGAAAAGGGGCGCAACGCGTTTTCCTCCCTATACTTTGCATTGAGAATTGCTGACTCATCAACATTCGGCCCCAACTGCTGGGCCTGAAGCATGGAATTCTGGGAGGGATCCTTCTGTCACCTGAACACCCACCAAGAACCTATGTGGGGAAATTTAACCCTTGAGGGGCTGAAAAGGGGGCAACGTGTTTTTGTCCTATACTTAACATGGGAGACTGAATAACACCCAGCCAATTTGGTGCTCAGTGCCTGGTGCACTGAGGGATGTTGTTCGGAGGAAGAGGTTGCACTGGCGAGGATGCTGCGCATGGGGGGAAGCTGCGCAAGGGGGACTGATATGCATGGGGGAAGTTGTGCAGGGGGAAGTTGCACATGGGGGGATGATGCGCACGGGGGGATGATGCGCACGGGGGATGTTGCACACAGGGGGATGTTGCGCACAGGGGGATGTTGCGCACAGGGGGATGTTGCACATGGGGGATGATGCACATGGGGGGATGATGCGCATGGGGAGATGTCGTATGGGGAAATGTTACTCCTGCAGCGCGGGTACGCTTTTTGCTAGTTCTTAATAAAATTGTAGTACCCTTGCTCATTCTTTAATCAGTTTCACCTAGGGAAATGATGTTTGCTCTCTCCTTTCAAGTTATAACTGGCCAGTAGTATGACAGGGCACAATTACAGATCATGATGACATAAGATTTGAGTGAAAAATCTCTGTATCAACTTCAAATAATCTTAACGCTGAAGAGGAGAGACAAATTACACATTTCTGATTCTACAGTGCAAATAATTGGAACTGGTTGTGGTCCCATTCTCAAAAATAGTTCTAACATTCTGCTTTGTTTTGATTGATGCTGACAAGCAAATAATCTGAATTAGCTAGAGATCATCCATGTGAACATGGTGGTAACCCACATGCTTTCTGTGCCTCTGCAAGTGATCAGAATAGACTTGCAAATGGACATGGATCACTATAGGAACATCCAAAAATAATGTCATATAAATCCTAATTAGAATCTAAAGATTTTAAGACCTATCCTTGGTGGAACCATTTAGTGCAGTGGCACTGAAGCAGCAACCGCTGTATACAGTAGTTCCATGTAGACCAATGGAACTCTCCTCAGGGGAAGGGGACTTTTCCCAAGGAAAGCCCAGGTCCCATAATGGGGCTTCTCAAGTCTGTGCTGGTTATTTTGCTGGCACAGACAACAGAACTTTCTTTCTTGGGTTTTCAGCTCAATACAGAAGATAGAATCTGGTGGAATAGGGTCAGTCCCACTTCCCCAGACTTGTTTCTTTCCCAACTTCATCCACTTCCAGCTCCAAAAATGCACACTGCCACCTAGTGGTGCAACATATTGCCAACCACTCCCATAGCATTTCCCATCTGGTGCTGGGCCCAGAGCGGACTAGGGTTAGCTCAATGTCAGTAGCATGCTTTATAGTGTTTACAACACTGAGAGCCAGTGCTAGAGCTCAGCTCAATGGGGTTGTGGCCTAAAGAACAGAAATATCCTGAAAAGTTACAGCAGTGATTTTCAACCAGTGTGCCGTGGCACACTGGTGTGCCACAGAGAGTCCTCAGGTGTGCCATGGGAATTTGGAGATTGACATTCATTAATAGGAAAATTGGGGGATTTGAACAGTCTTGTGTGCCTTGACCACTTCAGTACCTCGTTAAGTGTGCCATGAGATGAAAAAGGTTGAAAATCACTGAGTTAGTTTCAATTTTTACATATTTTCTTCTCTCCTCTCTCTTACATATTTTCCTCTCTCCAAACCCCGGCCCTTGGTGAGTCTCAATGTGGCCCCTGGTAAGACCCTTCTATCCAGCCATTGGGCAAGCCTCATAATCCACTCCAATACATTCTTATATGTAAATTTATTCAAATTTGAAATATAAATTAGTTTTTGACCCCGACATAGTGTCAGAGAGATGATGTGGCCCTCCTGCCAAAAAGTTAGAAGACCCCTGTTCTAAGGCCTTCTAACATCTAGTGAGGTATTGTTTCATAGGTATAAAACCACTCATTATATCAACTGTAAGTCCATCTCTACATGGAAGTTCTGAAGGAGGGAAGATGTAGTTCAAATTCACAGCTGTTCCCACAATCCATGGTTACTTGGTATGCATGGTCAATGACTTAACGCTATCTACATCAGCACCACTTGTTCATGCATAACTATATAAAGAGTTGTAGCACAAGTCTGCATACTCAACTGGTCTCCCACATATCTCAATTGTCCTTTTCAAACAGCTGTAAAGCCAGTATAATCTATATGCACTCTCAAAGGCAAGCTTGATCCAAAGTGGGCAATGATGTGGGTGCTTTTTTGAAACAACCACAAGCACTTGATCCAACTTTCTACTTTTCCAGCTTAGTATTCAGCCACTGAAAAACGCATGAAAGCATGAAAAGCTTCCTTTGTGTGAGCACTTTTGTGACACCTCCAGGTCAGCACAGGACTTATGCTGGAGCTTAGGTTGGCTTAACTGGACACTAAGTTTGCAGGCTTAGTCATTCTTGCATGAGTAGGCCATGACTAAAGAGTAACCATATGCTGAAACTACAGCTGCCCAATTTTCTTACTGAATGGAAACTTCCAAAGATACATGACTTGCAAAGATAACAAGGTGGACACCATATGAATGGGTTGTGAAAACCTATAACACTTTGCTAGGAGTAAGCCCCATTGAAGACAGTGGGACTTACTTCTGAGTAGACAAACACAGGATAGTGATTCTACTTGCCTCTCTCATCACAAAGAAGAATCACTGTGATCTTACTAGGAATTGTGCTTTGTAATGGCAGAAAGCTGGTAAGTCGTCAAGCCTTCTCTATGCAACTGCTCTGTAACTAGAATATCGAAGGCATCATATTGCATAGATCATAGAATCATAGAGTTGAAAGGGACCTCGTAGGTCATCTAGTCCAACCCCCTGCCTGCCGCAGGAAATCCTCCTAGAGATTCTCTGACAGGTGCTCGTCGAGCCTCTGCTTGAAGATCCCCAGTGAGGGACAGTCCACCACCTCCCTTGGCAATCTGTTCCACTGCCAAACTGGAATTTTTTCATGATATCCAATTGGAATCTCCTTTCTTGCAGTTTGTACCCATTGGTTCTAGTTCTGCTTTCAGAGGCAGCTAAGAAAAAATGAGCCCCTTCCTCCCTATGACAGCCCTTCAGGTATCTGAAGAGGGCAATCATGTCTTCCCTCAGCCTCCTCTTCTCCAGGCTGAACATCCCAAGTTCCCCCAACCTTTCCTTGTAGGGCTTCCCTTCCATCCCACTGACCATTCTTGTCGCTCTCCTCTGGACTTGCTCCAGTTTGGCTGCATCTTTCTTCAAGTGAGGTGCCCAGAACTGAACACAATACTCAAGGTGAGGTTTGACCAATGCTGAATAAAGAGGAACTAGAACTTCCCACGACTTGGAAGCTACAGTCCTCATAATGCAGCCTAAAATGGCATTTGCCTTCTTTGCAGACACATCACACCGCTGATTCATGTTCAGCTTGTGACCCACGGCTACTCCAAGGTCTCGCTCACATGTCGTGCTGCCAAGCCAAGTATCCCCCATTTTATACCTGTGTTTTTGGCTTTTATTGCCTAAGTGCAGAATCTTGCACTTCTCCCTGTTGGAATTCATTCTATTTGTTACAGCCCAGGATTCCAGTTTATCCAGATCCTCCTGGAGGTTTCTCCTGTCTTCTGTTGTGTTTACCACTCCTCCTAGCTTGGTGTCATCTGCAAATTTGATCAGGCTCACCCGTATTCCTTCCTCCAAGTCATTAATGAAAATGTTAAAGAGAACTGGGCCCAAGACAGAGCCCTGGGGCACCCCACTTGAAACTGACCTCCAGTTTGACACAGAACCATTTACTAAAACCCTTTGAGTGCGGTCATCGAGCCATTGCAGATCCACCTAACGATTGCCCCGTCTAGCCCATATTTTTCCAACTTCCCAATTAAGATGTCATGTGGGACCTTGTCAAATGCTTTGCTGAAGTCAAGATAAATGACATCCACAGCATTGCCACTGTCCAGTAAGCTCGTAACCCGATCAAAAAAGGAGATCAGATTTGTCTGGCAAGATTTATTTTTGGTAAATCCATGCTGGGTTCCTTTGATCACCGAGTACTTGTCTAGATGTGCACAAATTGTGTGTTTTATTATTTGTTCTACTATCTTCCCTGGAACTGAAGTCAAACTGACTGGTCTATAATTTCCCGGGTCTTCTTTTTTCCCCTTCTTAAAGATTGGGACTACATTCGCCCTCTTCCAGTCCAGTGGCACTTCTCCACTCCTCAAGGATTTCTCAAAGATGATCAACAGAGGCTCGACAAAGATGATCAACAGATATACAGGTATAACTTAATTACATGCCATTTATGTAGATGTGATTTTGGCTCAAAGTGAATGAGGTTGGCTCTTTAAATTGAAAGAAACACCGCTTAAGGAGCAGTTAAAGGCTTAAAAGCAGCCTGCTTACCACAGCAATGTGGCAGGCAATTAAGTTTGTATTAGAAAAGTATCACAGAGGTCAGTTTCAACTGTTTCTATTTCAGCTGGAAGGCTGAGCCCCTCCCTTCTCCCAAGTGACAACCACTTCTGAATTGCTGCCTCTGAAACTCAGCCACTTGAAAGGGAACTTGATTCATCTTGATTCATTGCTTGCCTTGTTACCATAACTAACTGCCTTTATATAAGGCAAAAATAGCTAATCACGGAGCTTCTTCGAACCAAAACTTGCAAATGGGAAGGTTCAACCCGTATGTCTTTTACCTTTTAAGTAAAGGAAAGTCAGGGCAAGATAATCTTTTAACTGAGCTTGCAAAGGCAACTAGCCTATAAAAGGTTTACCAGACAAGACTGCTCATATAACAGCATATGCTATTTGCAGCCTGTTGAAGACTGAGACAAGAGACTATGGGCACAATCCAGAGTAACTACAGGAGCACGTAAGAGACATTACGTGCACCCGTAGTTACTGCATCACCTAGTGAAAACCTATGGGAAATTCATATTGCAATCCATAATAACTTGTTCTTACTCTGGAGCAAGTAGTCCCCATAGTTACTCTGGATTTCACCCAATGTCTTTTAGCTAAATTATCTATTTTTATTTTTAACACAATCTTTTTAAAACTCAAGGTGGTTAAGATTATAAAAAACTTTCCTGCCTTGTCATGTGAATATATTCGTACTCACCATGGCTGAGTACTCTTACAAGCCTGAAGCAAGTATAATTAATTAAAATACATTTACTTATCCATTCTGATTTATGACCTATCCTGTTTTGGATGCTCAAGTTTTGGCAAGTCTCCTGGGAAAAGGAATTCCATGACTGAGAAGCAGTTGCATAGGTCCTGCCTATCTGAACCTGTCTATGGACAATGAAGTTCAGAATGAGATGGGAATACCCTGGAAAGTACAAGAACTTTGTTTACTTGCAACAGCTCCGTAACACCATGGGAAACCAAAATAGTTCTGCAGTTGTCTTACCAGCTGTGTGGCTGGCGAGGGACCAGGTTGAAGCTCTATTGGCATGTAGTTTTCAATGACTGGATACAACTGCATGAATGTTGACTCTTGAAATAAACACTGTGCTTATGTCCCCAGAAAGTCATCTAAAAATGCCTTTGTTGTATTCACTTGGCATACAAATAGAGGGCATTCTTTGTGGATCTTAGAAAGTGAATCAGGAATGATCGTGTACACCACCACCCCTTGTTAACGTGTAATAAAGCAAATAAGCTAATAGCATGATAGGCATTTAAAACATTCCAGAATCATTGGAAGACTGCATGTAGGTATGGAACTCCCAGACTACAAATGCTATGCACTCACATTAAAAATATTTGTGCTATTTGCTTTAGAACATTATGCCTACCTTGTCTGCTATACTCATCTGACTCTCTGTGGACCAAATCTTTTACCCGGTTTCCATATAGCAGTCTTGAAGAATCATGATCAAAAGCTTTCAAAGTTTCGCTTGAGCTGTAGGACTTTTGCGTAGGCACTCTGCACTCTTCATTTTCGGCTGAAGAATTTGTGTAACGCCTCTCTTTGTCTCTTCTGCTCTTTGTAAGCGAGCAATAAGGTCTGCGTTCTTTCACATCCATGCTTCATTCCTTCTGTATACTCATCAGGTCAGTTTACTTGAAATTCTGCTCTACATTCAGTTTATGCCACCTGTAAGAAGATTAAACAGATTATATATAATGTATTTATATATTTATATAATACTGTAGGTGTAGATTCATCAGCAATTACTATGAGTAAAATTCTGCTCAAATAACATAAAGCTGATTTGTAGATACAATTCAACTATATTCCAGAGAGACCAGAATAGGGTAATTATGCAGTTAAATGACTAGTAGATTTGCTAAGAAATCTCTGCCAGCACAGAAACGACTGTATACGGGTGTAGTCTATCATTCACCCCTCATATTACCCATTCCTATCATGCCTGTAATTGCACTTTCTTTGCAAAAACAGATGAATGGCTTGGGAGTTCTCCTGGATTCTCAGCTCTCCCTGGAAAATCAGGTAGCAGCAGTTGCTAGAAATGCATTCAACCAGCTTAAGAGGGTGCACCAAATGGAGCCATCCTTGAGCTGTTTGGACCTTGCTACCATAACCCATGCTTTAGTATCTTCAAGACTGAGATGCTGCAATGAACTTTCTGTGGGGTACCTGCTAAAAATTTGAAAACTACAGTTAGTACAGAATGCAGCGACATGAGTGGTTACAGAAACCAAATGTTATGACTCAGCCAGACCACTGCTTCAGCAGCTACACTGGCTGCCCATTCAGTTCAAGACCCAATTCAAGGTGCTAATTCTAAATTTTAAGGGCCCCCCAACTGGACCAAGGGTAACTAAAAGTATGCCTCTTTCTATGCATGCCTCCTAAAAAACTACCTCCTTCCAGCCCAACTCTTAAGTCAGCTGAAGAACTACTTCTATAAGATGACAGCCTTTGTTCACGGGGATGGCAACTTGGGGGCAAGTTTTCTCTGTAGTGGTGCCAAAACTATGGAATGTATTCCCAGGAAAACTTTGGGAATTCCCAGAAATTCCCAGAAATACTCCCTCTCTCATGGCTTTTTGACAATGACACAAAGCATCCCTGTTTCCTATCTGTCCCCATTTGGCTTAATGAGTTATTTTTCCCCATAAGTTTTGCTCTTTTTGATATTTGTCTTTCACTACGTAATGCTAAAATTGATGTTTTCAATGACTTATTTGATGTTTTTACTTGTCATGTTACTAGAGGAATTTCAAGAGGAATGCTGTGACACTGAGCTGTGATTGTCGACTTGGAAGGTTCATCCTTTCAGGTGGGCACTATGTTCTAACCCTGTGTTTCTGATGAGAATTTAACTGCAGTGGCGCCTACAGTAAGCACAGGATGAGCTTTTAGGGAGGGGATGAACTGCAATATTTTTGACAGTACCATGTTGGTTGGCATCGATTTAATAAATGTGGCTCAATTATCCATAACTCTTCTCATGTGTTTACTGAGGGATGCCAAGGCATATATTGTATTCACAATTTTTATCATAGTTACCAAAATATACCAAGGATGGAAAAAGATCAATTTTGGTTTTTTTTAACTTCAAGGTTCTAAAGACTTTTTTCAAACAATCCTTTATGCAAACCTTTTCAGGTTCTTTTTTATACTATGCACAGTTAAAAATCCTCAATGATTTAATCTATGCTGTAGTGTTAACAATGACTGATCTTCTCACAGAAGTCAATGAATTCAATACACTTCAAAAGGCAGTTTTCTGGGTTATCTATTAGCTCTTCGGGCTAAAAATGAGGTTAGAAACTACAAGCTGTTTAACAGGGCTGTGTCATTGGAATAATTTCTTGGTAATTATATAATTATTATAAACAATGATGTTACAATAGATGCAACTGCCTTTTTTGCATAAACAAAGATTTTCATCTTTGCATTTTTTTTGCATAAACAAAGGGAAAAAAAACTATCTTTAATAATTTTTTTCAGAGAAACTGAATTCTTGAGACAAGCTTTACTTTGACATAGCATTCCTTTTTTAATTTCATCTTGTAATGTTTGTGCTGCACGGAGGTACTCTCCGTATACATGCGGGCTAGAGGAACTCAAGCTCAATTAAACCCTATATCCATTTCCATCTCTGACAACCAAGAGACACTGAAAGGTCCTAGATAAAAGGGATTTACTTTATGCACAAGTAAACCCAGAAGATGGCAGCAAGCTCTGGAGCTGCGGAGTGAACTCTGTTGCTATGGCAAAACCAAATTACAAAGACCCCTTAGTGAGTGCTTCCTCAGGCAACTCATACCAAGGAATAAGCTATTGCTAAGGCTGAGTGTAGAAGCCCACAAAATTCCCATGCTGCTTTTGCTCATACCCGAGATATGAAAAGGAGGGTTCTTTTCAACTTTCAGTGTTTAATGCAAAAATTTGCTTATGTTTTACTGAAAAAATGTGCATAGCTGCATATATGTGTGTTATGACCGATATAGAAAATTCAATATACGTTGACATTTTAATTCTTTGTAGTTTAGAGAGCATTTGAGAAACATTTGGGTAAATTGAAGCTAACCATTTGTCTTTGTAAATTACTAAATTGAACCACATCTACTGGCAAATGCTGACAAGCGTTAAATTGTGAAGTGGGAACTGTATAAACAGCCAAATCCTATTTAACTACTTGACTGCCAATGCAGGTGCATTCCACACCAACATGGAACACATAATGGGCAAAATCCAGAGTAGCTACAGGGAGTTCTTGCTCTTTAAATTGTGTAAGAACAATTTACTGTGGATTGCAATATGAATTTCCCATAGGTTTTCACTAGGTGGTGCAGTAACTACGGTTGCACATAATGTCTCTTATGTGCTCACGTAGTTTCTCTGGATTTGGCTGTATATCTCTATTGGAAATGTACATTTGTTCCCTTGTACCAGGACAAGTTCAAGTGGATGTGGGTAGGTGGATTGAGGCCAGAAAGGGGGACTGGATATTGGTGGCACAATCACCTGCTTCCTGGCCTTGAGACCTCCCTTTTCAACCCTGGTCTCTGCCCTGTTCCATCTACCCCTAATGCAAGGAAAGATGGGGCATAGTGACATCTGTCTTCTTACTGGCAACAGACAGGAAATGTCCTGCTTCTCTGCTTAAACCACATATATTGGTAGACATGGGATCCCTTATTAATGGCACAATCCTAACTATGACTACTCAAAAGTAAGCCCCATTGTGTTCAATGGGTCTTACTCCCAGGAAAGTGCCCTAATATTGCAGCCTAGGAGCACAATCCTAACCATGTCTACTCAAAAGTAAGCCCCATTTTGTTCAATGGGTCTTACTCACAGGAAAGTGTCTTTAGGATTGCAGCCTAAGTCTAATAATTATGATAAAATGTCTTGAAAAACTTGCCAGTCTTTCTGTCAAACTGTTTTACTATTTCGCCAATGGTTTGAAGTTGCAGCCTCTACACTGAGCATATAGGCCTGCCAGTCTTACTCCTAGATTTCACCCATTGTTGCTTCAGCATATAAGCACCAAGTGTTCCAAAAATTCATTTCACTTTGGATTGTTCAATGAGAAATATGAAAGGATGAATGCAGCAGTCTCATAGTAGTTCATAAATCAAATAAATCCATGGTTTAATCTTAGTTCTGCATGATGTTCTCAAGTCTGAGATTCATGTGCTCCCCTTCTTATTAGAATGAAAATAAAGAAAAATTTCTACTTCCAACCTAGTGCAAAACAAACTGTGACTTCCCAGGACATCCATTCTTAATCATTGTTTAGGAATAATCAGAGTTGAGAAATAAACCATAATATAGAACTGGTATTTAATTCCTGTGTGCATTTATATGAATTCTTTTTGGTATATATTTTTATTGATTTTTCACAAATGAAAAAAGAGAACAGAAAAAATAGAAAAAACTTGAAGGGAAAACAAAAAATGCATACATTCTTTACAAAGTATATGGCAAATAAGCAAATATATGGCAAAGTATGTGGCAAAAATAACTATATGAATTATTTCTGTTAGAGAGGAGAAAAAGTAGGTCTAGGTAAATGATGCCTGAATCACAGGGAAAAAAATAAGATTTTTTAATTTAAAGGACAACCATTATGGAAAGGGGATATATCCAATATACATGAAGACATACATCTAGCTTATCTAATCAAGGGCACAATCGTAAAAAGAATTTTGCTGTATTTTATGTGTTCTATAACATTCATTTAGACAGCTGCAGAAAAGCGCTTGAACTACAAAGTATGTACTTCTACTAAATTTGGAAGGATATTTAATGTTGAAACTTAGACATTGTCAGTGAGCAAAGCAGGTCAAGAAAAAATAACATGTGCTTCTGCCTTTTTAGTGCTGAGTATCCTCAACCAGTTGGCTCTAAAACTATACTTTGTCTACCACAATGCTGTCTCATTACTGCATGACATTTTCACCTTGTCATACTATGAACTTCTTCAAAACGAAGGCCTTTCTTTTTCAATCAAGAAATCAAAGTACTTTCTCATCAGAGCAAGCCAATGACAAATAAAATGCAACTTTTGGAATATGGGTTAAGGCCTTCTAAATCTCTGATCATTTTTCAGAGTTAAAAAAAACTTCAAAAAATAATTTTAAGTGTCAACAAATTTGCTAACTTCAAAAACAAATGATCCCTTGGTCAAACTTTAGCATGTTTTCATTTTATTTCTTATCTCTTGCAATGACAACCACATCCAAGAGGGTCCTACCTGAATTTTTCACTGCTGTGTTTTAAAGACACTGGTAAGAAATAAATGAAAAACACAACGTCAAGAGAACAAAAGAACTGGAATGCTACACATTAACAGTTTTAGTTGATCAATTAGAGGAATTGATTAAATTTAATGGAACTGAAACTATGGATGCTATCCTGAAGTGCACTTGGGCCAGCCTGTCTGGCACTGGGTCGGCCTAATGCCAGATAGGCCAGCCTAGCTGCACCAGAAAAGGGCCTGGGCTGGCACAAGTCCACCTAAGCTGGCACTAGACAGATGGACCTGCACTGGCTTAGCCTAGGCAGCATAGCAGAGGCATGTTGGGCATGGCCTAGAATGGCACAGTTAGGCCATATCCAGACTTTGTTTCCAGGGCAGACACACCCACTCCCAGCTCTTCTGACTTAGGCCATCTCAGGAGCAGGCACAAATCTGAGTAAACCCATTGAGGCCCATGATAAGCCAAAGTAAAAATGGATGTGAAAAAGTTCAAAGTCCTAGGCCAGCCTAAGCATCTGTTGTACCCAGTGGTGGGCTCCAACAGGTTCGCACCTACTCTATAGAACCGGTTGTTAACGAGAGATAGGACATGGGTTTAAAAGTGGCTGCCAGGTGGGTGTAGAACCGGCTGTGAATTTCTTTGAATCCCTTCACTGGTTGTACCCACTTCAACAGCCAATCACCTTGATCCCTTCCCTACACTACAGGTACTGTAGTGTTTCCATGAACCAAATGACAACCATGGATGTGGGTGTTCCCAGCTTTTCTTTGGTCCTGTCCCCCTCGTATCTTGGGTGCCCTCCATTTGGAGGGGTGCTGCTCTCTTTCTTTTTTGGTTCTAGCATCTAGTCCCCCAGACAGCCATGCTCTTACTTTCCTTCATGTGAATGGGTTGCCAGCGAATCCTGGGCTTCAGGAAGTCAACATAGCTGTTCTTTGTTCAGTGTGATCTGAGGCAGGTCTCCTCGGGAGCAAACCCTCCCAGGTGTCTCTTACTTGGTCCCCACTAAGCATGCTTGGACTAGCAGACTTGTGCTGTTCCTGCTAAGCACTAGTTAGGCCGGCCTAGAAACCTCCTTCCCCTGTGGATTTGGCCTAAGTATCAGCTCAGGATATGGCCTACTTTAGGCTGCTGTAAGTTCTCTCTGGCATAAGTTAGGATTTCACTGTATGTTGACTATTGCATAACATTTTTATCTAAACATAACATTACTTTGTTATTCAGAAGGGTATAGATTACTAAATACATTTTCCCCATTAATCAAGTTATAGCAGAAAATGCATGTAGTTATTCTCTTAAAATTCCAGTCCCTTAAAGCGACATTAAGGGCACAACCAAAGGCCCATTTAGGTGGTGCAAGTCCCTTGCAACATGTCATAAGAGTGCAGAGAAACACTTTAACACCATTCCAAGGGATGACAGGTCAACATATCCAGGTTTCCTTATCCAAGGAAGAAAGGTGGGACAATGAATGAATGAATGAATGAATGAATGAATGAATGAATGAATGAATGAATGAATGAATGAATGTCCGCCTCCCCATATGCCACAGTTCCCAGCAAGGGGTGAAATTGCACATGCCAGGCTTGGCTGGTGCAAAGGTCTGGGGACATGAGGAGCAGGTCTGAAGGAGGTCTTTGAAGAGAGGAACTTATTTTGGAGCCTAACTCCATTCCCAGGAGATCAGTTCCAAGATGCCCAAATTGTCTTTCGATTGAGGTAGCACAGACCTGAGCAGACCCACTGGGATTACAGGATAAGGAGAAATTTTTTCCTCCTGCCTCCAGGTGAGCTATAGGTTGCCTGAAAGTTGTGCTGGATACAGTGCAGTCTTGGCAGCCTATCTGTTCAGTGCAAGTGAGGATTGTGCTGCACAAATGTAAAGACAAATTATGCTCTGGTAATTACTTTCAGTAGATTATGGCGGCAATCCTATAGAAACTTTCCTAGGAGTAAGACAAACTGAACACAATGGGGTTTACTTTTGAGCAGACATGGTTAGGATTGTGCTCTATGTCTACAGATAAAACATTTCTTGAACTTCTCTAGTTCATGGGGTTTGAAGAAAGCGTACGTCATAATTATATCCAAATTTTCATATCCTAAAGGGACTATTTCATAGGCACAGAAACTGTAAATTACTGTTTTATTCTCTGAAAATCCTGGATTCATGCTATGAATTGTGAGGTAATTCCAATAACTAGATCTAAAGCTGAAATCCTATATACACACATACTTGGGAGAAAGCTGCACTAAAATCAATAGGGCTTACTTTATTGAATAAGACTGCACTGTAAATTAAAGATTTGAGCTGTAAGTTTGAGATATCTTTACAAATCCACAGTCAATTGTTGTTTTCCAAAACTTTACTTATTGATATAGAATATATCTGGAATTAAATGTACATGAGAAAATAGGAGATAAAAATAATGGTTTTAATTTGTGAGGTTTCAAAGGAAAAAGAAACAAATACTATATTGGTTCCATAGGGTTGTAAACATATATTGTAATACATATTTTAATCGTTGTGATGTAAATTAGGCTTTAGGGTCATGTTATACAGTGTTAACTGTAACATTCAGCTAAGGCTTTAGCATGCCTACAGGCATTTTAAACAGCTATGGAAAATTGCTGCACTCCAAAACAGTAGTTCCAAGCCCCCTCTTCCCCCCTATTCCCTGAAGGATTATTACAGCTTGGCAACATGATGCTAGTTTCAGCTAATGGCTGGAACTCATAATGCCCTCATCATCCATCTCATGCTTCATATATTCTTCCTAGTTGGAGTTTTCAGAGAATTATGTGAACTGTATAGATTTTATTTTTTTAAAATGGGTTAATTTAGCAAGGCAACAAAAACAGCTTAGCAATCTGCTTTCCCCCCGCCCCAAAACAAAAGTTCACAAGTAGAGAAAAAGCAAAACTGCAAAGAAATGGGCAACCTGATCTTAATGGCAAGCCAGCCTGCTGGTTGAACACGTGTTCTAGCACCACCAGAAGTACTAGTCTGTCAGCACATAAGGCAAGGCTGGTAGCACAGATGTCTAGTGCTTGTCTAAGCGGGATCCCACTGGCACAGAAGCTGGCAACAAAGACAGGGGAGTTTCTGAGCAGGGAGAGATGGAGGCGTTATCAGTGGCATTCACATGTGCTGGTGTTCTGAGCTCCATCCTTCCTCCTTATTCTCCTACTTTTCATTTTGGGCCAGTATGCATTCAAGGACACCAATTTTGGTAATAGAGGCTTACCCTAAGAGAATGAAACTTCCTTTATTTTAAGGAAATGTCCAGAATGCGCCTGCTCATGCAGTGCATAGTCTGTTTGAGTGGTTGCATTTATTAATTTTTTAAGGGATTTATGTCCAGCTTTCCTTGCCAACTGAATGCCCAAAATGGCTTCCAAAGCTTTAGATTTGCCCCTCCTGCTCTTCTCACAACAACCCTGTGAGGCAGGTGAGGCTGAGAGTGAGCATTGGTACAGAAGGTTTTAGACAGAATGTGGATCTAGGCTGTAAGTGTATTTTGCTCAAACAGAATATTCTCCCATTTGTGCAAGAGGGGGAATGTTGTTGGTCTTCTCTTCTAGGGGATGCATCATTGGCACAGTGCCCCCTCTCCACTTCGTACACATGCATCCCATCCAACTAAAAAGCAAATATAGTTAAGAATTACACACTGTACATGAAACTACGGAACACATCATGTGAAAACTGGCTATAATTGCAAGGAATGAATTGCTGTTGTCCATTATACAACTTTGATTCTGTTAAGCTGTGAAATAAGATATCATATTACTGATAAATATTCATTTATAGCCACTCATAAAACACAAACAGGAACTGCATCTTTATGTATATTTTTCATGTACATTTAATGCAAACGAAAAGTAGCATTACACCCTACAAAATAAATGTGATGAATGAGTACAAATTGAACTCAGGAGTTGAAATAACATTCACTGAGAAACTGAAGTTTCATTATTCCAACTGCTGAGATCAGTCTGAGCCAGGCAGAAGCCAAGGCTGTGGATAGTAGAGGCTGTTGACAGATGCTAAAGCCTATGCCAGGCTCAGACTAAGCTCAGCAGTTGAAATAATGCAACTTTCAGGTTTCTCCATGAAAATGCTTTTTTTTTAACTTCTGAGCTCAGTTTGAGTCCAACAGAAGCAATGGATAGATGTCTGTGGTCTCTGCTGATCTTAGAGGACCAGAGACAAGGGAAGCACAGCTCCCCTTGTTGATATTAATACACATAGCCTTATTATAATTATTAACAACAAATTCTTCCAGCACTAACTAAAGGCTATTTTCACATGTAAGAAAGACAAGGAAAAAATAATCTACAGAATAAACATATGAATTTTCTAAAATAAAAACCTAAGTCCAAATAGGAGCTTATGAAAAAAAATTAAGAGCTGGTCATTCCACAAAAATGACACAATACACATAACTAATCATCCATAAAACCTATTACAAATAAACACTCAGAAGAATTCAAAACACATAGAAGAGTGATGGAATTTCCACTTCAGTGACTGATAAAGTGAGATATGTCAGAAATCAACTGAGCTGGAAAAATGACGCTCTGAAGAGGTGCTTAAGATGATCTGTAGCTATGGTCTACCATTAGTCAAACTGATGACTCTTAATACATGGATATTGCAAGTCATCATAACTAGAATCTTAATATCAGAATTCTGCTTTGTACAAAAATATAAAGTGTGATTTTGAAGCTGTTATTTTGAATTTTAAGGAAGCCCTGTCAAAAAGCACTTTTAAAGCCAACACCTATGAACACTTTTCTGTACTTACTAACTATCCTTACATTTTAAAATTAATCAAATATGAAATAGTGCAAAACCTGTTTTGCCATAACAAATTTTATATTAGTGGCACACATTCTCCTTTGTTGTGCATTACTGCAAAAAGCAAAAGTATTAGAGTAAATTTTTCGAGCCAGGACTGTGAAATCGCTAGGATGATTGGGTTCAAATCACTGCTAAGCCATAAAGCTTCCTAGACAGGTCATTCTTTCTCAGCCTAAAATAGAATTGTTCTGACAATGAGGGAGAACAATGTACACTACCATCAGCATCTTGGAAAAAAAGAAAGCAAAACTAAGTATAACACCATAATAAAATAAAGCTAAATATTTTATGTAATTACTTGTCCTAATAAAGCTAAAAATTTATCATTCATATGTATTGTATTTACCCAAATCTAATGTGCACCTTTTCCAGCCGAATTCAGTGTCTAAAATCGGGGTGTGCATTACATTCAATGGTTAATTATATTTGAGTAAATACAGAATGTTGAGTATAAGCATAGGGTGCTCATTAGATTTAATGATGCATCAGATTCAAGTAAATATGGTAATTAGTGTTGGATTGGATCTCTGGATAGAGCAAGGAAGGTTCATGATCCAGAAGTTAATTAATGCTCAATAATGTTATGAATCTTTCCTAGGAAAAATATTGTCACGTGTTCTGCAAAACCTTGTAGAATCTCAAAGAAATGCAGAATTCCAGCTTATATATAGAACTTCTTGATCTAATGTTCCTATCCATAAAATATTCCCTAATACTGAAAACCTGTATGAGTTGAGGAGATATCTAGTTCAGCTTTCTGCTTGATGTGCAAACTTTCTATGTGCCAGAAGTTTTTTAAAAAATACAGTAGAGCAGGAGCCTCCAAAGTTTTTGACAGGAGTGTCACATCATCTCTCTGACACTGTGTCCAGGACGGGACAGGACGGAAAACTAATTTACATTTCAAATTGAATGAATTACATAAATTTACATATAAGAATGTATTGGAATGTATTACAAGGCTTTCTCAAGAGCCAGGTGGAGGGGACAAGCTGGGGACAACAATGACGCTTGCTGAGGGCCACATCTGAATGTGGCTGGTCTGGGGTTTGGGGTTTGGAGACCCCTGCAGTAGAGCATTAAAATTCCCTAATAGCCAGAAGTCAAAAAGATTTCTACCAAGTCCCTTTGCTAAACATATAAATGAAGAGGTCAATCCTTCCCTTCCTGCACTATGGTTGAAGGCTCATTGAACATCACTGCCAAAAAGCAGTCAGGACCTATTGAAAAAGATGCTCTGGGGTGGAGCTTGGGGAACAATGCTGGCTGATAATTCTGATCTAAAGCTCTTTTGGACCAAGTCATGCCAGAGGAGATATATTGCACCTTGGAATCTAAAAGGGGGAATGAGACAGATCAACATTCTTCAAGAGAAGACTATGTTGGCACATGGCTCAGCTAAGGATGTCCAGAGATAACACAGTCCAAAAACCTTGAAGGAGTGAACCATCACTCATCCTCTTGGTATTATATGCAATACCTGCCCCAACTTTATTCAACTTTCTTAAGCAATTAGTGAGGAGTACTTATGACTTTACAAAGCAAGGATTTGACCTTACAAACCAAGATAAGAAGAATTAACAATGGATGAAAAAACAGTTTGCCAATTCTGAGCTGCTTTTGCTTTAAACTTTAAACATTTAAACTTTTGCTTTAAATAAAAAGAGATGAGATTCAGACCATGAAAATATGGATTTTAAGGACAAAAACATGTGGAGGTGAAAAAAAAGAATTGCAAGACTCTCTATCCTACCCACAAAGAACTCTGGGAATAGTTTGGTGATAAATATAAGGCATCTCTGTTAGTGTGAATTATTCTTTTTTTCAACTGATGGGACAAAAGCCACATTTGTTTCACAGACAGAAAATGGGCACCACATCTTTGGATCTACACTTGTGAATCATTCCTGATGAAAGTTGTAGAAAATTTTGATTAAAAAATGGAAAAAAAAATACAAGAATTGTGCCAAAACGTTGGAAAAAGCAATGTTAAGATGGATGAAGATTTTGAATTATCGTAAATAAACCCAAACAAGTGGGTTTGGGTTAAAGTTAAAGAGTTAAACTATTTAAGTTAAAGGGTTAAACTGGTTTGGTTTAAGGAGTTAAAGGACACACAAGGAAGAGATATAGGAGGCATTTAGGATGTATGCAAATAGAGGTATTTTAGATTTATATAAAATTAAACATAAATAACATATGAAAATAAATACATATAAATTCAAATGATGATACACAAGAAACTAGATGTAATTGTTTTATAGTTTAGAATATTTAGTTTAGAATATTATAGTTGAAAATGTTACGATTCTAACTTTTAATATATTGAAAAGAAAAAAGGAATCCATGATTGAAAATGATAAATTAAGGGTGCAATCCTAACCCTGTCTATTCAGAAATAGGTCTCATTGTATTCATTGCGGCTTACTCCCAGGAAAGTGTGTTTAGGATTGCCAACTAAGATTTAAATTCTATTTTAGTATTTTTTGTATAATATTGTGAAATTATAGAAGATTAAGGGAAGTTGTTTACCAGCCTGCTGTATGTTATGAGAGGTGAAGGAAAAGAAAAGAATGGACTTGGATGTAGCCGATAAGCCAGGCCTTTTATTTAATTCCACACTTTCCAGCCTCCTCTATCCTCTCACACTGACCGAGGTGTCCTGGATAATGTAAAAGCTGCAAGGACATTAGTTGTTCTTGGAGTACCAGACAGTTCTTCTTATAAAATGCTTTGTCCAAACTGTTTCCTAAAGTCATTTGTGCCTTGTAACCAATAACGAATTGATAATTGCTTGCCTTTGTATGACATGTGTTCTGACCTAAAACTGTTAAAGACAGCCTGTTTTAATATCCTGTTAGGTCCAACAGACCCAGGCCCAGTTCCTCCTTTGCCTCATCTAGCCCCAGAAGCTTTGGGCTGGAGAAAAACAATACAAGGCCAAGCACAGAACATCCAGGTTGAAAAGGCGGAAGGTAACAAAGATACATGTTTTATGCAACTAAGCAACAACCTCACAAAGTCCTAGCAGTGTGTGGCCTCAAAAACATTGGGCATGTTGCAAGTTTGCTTTTCGGCCAGCCCATCCGCTGCTTGTCGTCATCCCCTGAATCCCACCCTTGCACAAAGAACTGGCAAACCAGAGTCCAAGCTTTGCTCTCAGCCATTTGTACCCCTCTTCCTTGCCCTTGGTACCACTCCCCTACTGAAAATGCCCTATAAAAATGCTTGCACAGCCTTTTTTCTCTGTTGCCCAGTAGAGGAATTTCCAAATCAATTCAGCAAATCTGCTTGCTGCATTTTATTTATTTATTTATTTATTTATTTATTTATTTATTTATTTATTTATCATATCCTGCCTTTCTTCCTTGAGAAAGGAAACCCAAGGCAGCAGTTCATTATTTGCAAACAGTAACAGACTTGTTTCACTGAAATGTACCACTTAACTTCACAACAATTATGAAGCTACTTGTCAAGAAGCTTTAGTATAGCCACAAGACAACAGCCACAGGGTTGGGTGAAGCATAAACATAACAGACAAAAGGAGAGATGCTAAGAATCACTCCATCACAGCATAAGCATAGGCATCCATCAGTCTTGAAAGACTAGGATCTTTCGATGAATGGATGGTATCGTGGATGGTATTGTGAACAGAATGGATGGTATCGTGCTCGACACTGTATGCAAAGTATGAAGGCCTGGATAGATTAATATGGATGATAGGCTGTTACCCAAGCAGCAAATCCCCCCTCTCTATGCCACTGAAATAGTCCAATGGAACAGCAGAGCTGATAAGATTGGTTCCAGCTGCATCGCAGAGCTGGGCTAAGGACAGGAGCTCACCCTATCTTGTGGGGACCCTGGTCTCAAATCCTGGCCTGCTGGTTAACAGGCACAGTGTCTTAACCACCTGCCCCACCCACACCCCATCACACATATTTAGTATTTTTGTTGCTTTCCCTTTTTTGTTGGACAATCATTTTGAGAATTAAAGCCCAATCCTGAAAGCTTGGAGCACAGATGCTACTGCTCAGCACAAGTGTTATGAACGTAATGAAAATCACATTTGCAGTCCCTGAGCTAGGGAGAAGCAACACCAGTGCCAGTAGACACTGAACTTCAATACCACATACGGTAGATGTATATTGCTTCTCCAGCACCAGCTGGAAGTAAGACCTGTCAGGGCCAGAGGGAGGTAAGAGTGGATGAAATGGGGAAGAAGAAGATGAGTAATCCCAGGAGATGGTCAGAAATGAAGACTACCACTCCATCCAGGTGATCCAAAAAGGGTTTCTTAGCTCTGCATCTGCTCAAACAGGCACAATCAGGAGGCTATCCATTGCCATAGGTAATAACTATCTGAAGTAAGGAAGGACACCCTAGAGCAGCATCCTGGCACCAACAAGGTTCTGCATTTGCAACAGGCACCAGGAGGCTAAGGTCCGGGCTACCTACCTGTAAATCATAATTCATAATTGAATTCTTAGAACACACTGAAATAGAGACTATCTTGCTTAGAAACAACCATTAGAGAAGCTATAGCCTACCAAATAAAAGAATAGGTTAGAGATCTCTGGTGTAGGCAGACTGAGAAGAGCAAACTCCAGGAAAACACTGAGAACTGATCATTTGACTTGACTTTAGGGAGGGGATTATTTGATAATACTTTGGGGTAGATTGGAAGGGATTTATTGAAGAGGATTTGATTGCTAGGTTATTGTGGAGTATTTTTCTGGAATGAAAAAATAGAAACTGACTTTGGTTTTAACAAAGGAGATTTGACTAAAGACAGAATCCTTTTGCTTATGGAATGAGGAAGAGGGAGAGGGATTGCTTGAGTAACAAGACTGAAATGAATAATTTGATTGACAGCCTTATTTCTGAGGCCTGAATGAAGTATGTGGAAAAAAACTGTACATATGAATGGTGGTGAGGGAGAAAAATATTGAAATGCTGTTGCACAACAAAGCGAGACAAAACAGTACCAAAAAAAGAGAGCTATTGCTGCTTCCTGCAGAAGAATAAAAATGGAGAAAAATGAAGGAAAAGGCAGAAAAGTTGAAACAATGCTACCAAATGTTATTTGGTTCTAGAAAACGTTCCTAGGAACATTTTGAACATTTTTCCTTTAAGGAATAGCTATACAGCAATAAAATCAAAAAGAAAAAAGATAATTTAAAGAATATTGTGGGTATTTTAAAATAATTACGACAGTAACTCAGTGACGCATAGGAAGCACTAAACATTTTGGATGCAATCCTACAAATTGGATAGGCAGAATTCCTAGTTATCTATTTCCCCTTCTGTTTACTACTAGAAAAGGCACATTCATGGGGAAATCCAGAAAGCAACAGGAAGTTAATTCAGATTGGAATGTCCCTTTTAGTGCCTTTTATCAGAATAAGCAATCTCAGAAGCATTCTCAGAAAGCAATATGACATCCTGAATGAAATACATATATCAGTGCAGGAAGGAAAAATGCTGTGTTTGTGATGCCTTAAAAGCTGAACTTGTGTTTGTGTGTCTGTAGACTGATTGTGGGCATGGACTAGAATTTTGCCTCCTGAAGGATAAGTCTTATGTGAAATAAATCTTATGTGATCCACAGATAAAGCTGAAAAATGCAATAGCTGTGCACTTTGGATCAAGCCCTTAAGATGCTTCTTGGCTGTACCAAGTTTCCCTATTGCATGCTCATCTACCTGTCTTGTTCTTTTGTTTAGCTGGAGAAGATTAGTGGAAAGGAACACAAAGAGTTCCCTCCTGCTGTTTATTTCTTCCCCTCCTAATCCCCTCACTGCAGCTGCAGTTTTTCCCCCCAGCAGGGGTGCCTTGCTCCCAGGCCTGGTAGATATTCTGCCTCATCCACAGCTTTGGTTCTGCCA
The DNA here is from genome assembly GCA_030015325.1 of Cryptoblepharus egeriae. Taxonomy (NCBI): domain Eukaryota; kingdom Metazoa; phylum Chordata; class Lepidosauria; order Squamata; family Scincidae; genus Cryptoblepharus; species Cryptoblepharus egeriae. Next base: position 51,021,480 of record JAREYC010000007.1, on the reverse strand, counting down.
GCCAATGAATGAATATAGCCAACTGAGCGCAGCTCAAGCTTTCAGTGATGTACTTTCTCCCGTCTCTCTTTATTTCACATAGATCCTATGAGAATGGCTATAGACATTTCTGTTTTACTACAAATGTACAGCAGAAACTCATCTACAAGATGAGAAATTTCTGTAAATAAACCAAGAGAAATTCTCTCCTTTACTTATCTACAGCTCACTCAAGAATCATGGCTGTTCAGAAAGCAAGATGACAAAGTAAAGATTAGAGGGCCTTTAGTTTCCGTGGCTATGAGGCTTCAAAGCTGCAACCAAAGCTAACAATTTCATTCCCCCTAAGAAAAAAGCAAGCTAGTTCCCGTGGCATCAATCAAGCCTCCTTCACTTTGGCATGATCAATCCTGACCCTTTTGCAGTCTCATTCCATTTTGCTAATATTTGACAGAGGTCTGGTTTTTAAAGAACTAGGAGGCAATCATCATTTCCATCCAAAACAAAATCTATTCATCTATAGTATTTATGTACTGCTTTTCAACTAAAAAGTTCACAAAGCAGTTTACAAAGCAGGCCTCTGTCAGTCTTGAAAGACTATGGTATCATGCTTGGTGCTGCATACGCTACATGTGAAGCATGAAAGCCTGGGTTGGATTATTATGGAGGATATGCTGTTACCCAAGCAGCAAATCCCCCCTCTCCATGCCATTTATTTTTATTTATATATTTTCCTAATTTATACCCTGCCTTTCATCCCCTACAAGAGGGAGCCCAAGGCGGCTAACACTGACGAATAAAACATGAATTGAATTAGTCCAATGGAAAGGCAGAGCCAATACGATTGAATCCAGCTGGCGTCGCAGAGCTGGGCTAAGGACAGAAGCTCACCCTGTCTTGTGGGGCCAACCCGAGTTTCGAACCCTGGCCAGCTGGTTAACAGGCACAGCATCTTATCCGCTTGCGCCACCCACAGTCCAAGCAGTTTACAAAGAAAATGAAAAAATAGACACAGAAATGAGAAGCCCAGTTGCTGGATCTGGGGCTTTCCTTGGGGTGGGGGGAAGGGATGAAAATAGATAACTTGGATTGGATAGAAGTTTGCAGTTTTGCAATTGATATTTGCAGTATTGCAAATACTCAAGTTAAAATAATACATGAACATATCTAAGAAGTACTGTAAACCATACCACTCTTTGATACCACCCTTTGATAGAAGTTACGCTCAGTAATCAAAAATAATTCTATATTTCAAAAATAAATTTATAGTAGATCTTATGTCTTAAAAGGGCTGTGGTTGTGCAAGTGGTTAAGACACCGTGCCTGTTGATCGGCAGGCCAAGCTTCGAGACCTGGGTCCTACAAGATGGGATGAGCTCCTGTCCTTAGTCTAGATCAGTGGTTCTCAATCTTCCTAAGGCCGTGACCCCTTTATAAGTTCCTCATGTTGTGGGGACCCCCAACCATAAAATTATTTTCGTTGCTACTTTATGACTGTAATTTTGCTGCTGTTATGAATCGTAATGTAAATATCTGATATGCAGGATGTATTTTCATTGTTACAAATGAAATGAAATGTGTGTTCTATGCACACATTGAACACAATGGGATTTATTTCAGAGTAGGCATGCATTGGATTGGGCCCTGAGGCTGAAATCCTATCTGCATTTACATGGGAGTAAAGGCCCCTCTGGCTATAATGGGATTTTTTTCAGAATATGTGTGCTTAGGATTGGGCCCTGAGGCTGTCAGTCAGCCCCAGTGCGCACACAGCTACAGCTGGAGGTCTGGCAAGCCTGACCTGGCCCCCAGCACCAGGGGTCTTTTGGCGACCCCCAGGAAAGCTCTAGGCGACCCCCAAAGGGGTCCCGACCCCCACTTTGAGAAACGCTGGTCTAGATCCAGTGAACCTAGCAATTCAAAAGCATGGAAATGCAAGCAGATCAATAGGTACCACCTTGGTGGGAAGGTAAAATAGCATTCTCTGCACCTTCGGCATTATGCTAGCCCCATGACCATGGAAGTGTTTTCTGACAATGCTGGCTCTAAAGGCTTAGAAACTGGGACGAGCACAGCACCCTACAGTCGGTCATGACTAGCAGTATAACCTGCTAGGAACACCTTTACCTTTTTATGTCTTTAAAACTGATGCTCACATAATTCCAAATTCATTCCATGGACTGTCAAGACTATTTGGATTGGTTTTTGACAGAAGCATGAAGAGGTTTAATGGCTTTTTGGTTACCTTGGTTCATTTTATTACAATAATATTCCTTCTAAGTCCTCTGTCAACAATTTTTTTTCCCAAGAATTAAATCTGTAATCTCTGAAAGTGATTTTTATGATGAATTATCTGCACTTTCACTTTTCAGAATTATCTTGATAAAATAAATGGAGATATGTTCCCTAAAGATATTTATAATTAATGATAACTGAATAATTAAATTGGTGTGTCTATCTGTATACAATCAGAAAAAAATCATTTTGTCTTTATTGGCACCCATCACACTGTGTGATTCCAAAATGATTTTTTAAAAATAAAATGTTCACTAGCAGTTACTGTTTCTGCTGACTTGTCTTGTTATTTTGAATCTGTGGGTCTGTACGCTAATGGACCATTTTCCCATTCACCTACTGTCCCCAGTCTTGGTATTCCTCCTTTCTTCGCCTTGTCCAAACCACTTCTCTTCCTTTGTCTTTCAAAAGTTCTGAATAAAAAAGGGGGGAATAGAGTGACCCACAAGCACCAAATGTCAATTGTTCACAATCAGACAGAAAAACAAGAGGAATTGTGGTGATTCACTTGCCCACCCCATTATTTTTTTTTGGGGGGGGGGTTCCAAAGTGGATTCCATGTTGCATATTGGATTAAGATGCAGTGAAGACCACTTATCTACAGAAGCATATACAAGCAAAACATTTTCTTCTAGAGTGGAAATAAACAAGCATTGCTCAAGCACTCATTCAAGATGACCAGTTTAATCTTCAGTTAAAATCTTTTTTTTAATATAAAAAACACATTTCATAGAAGCAAATCTATATCACTAAGGGCACAATCCAGAGTAACTCAGGAGCATGTAAGAGACATTACGTGCACCCGTAGTTACTGCACCACCTAGTGAAAACCTATGGGAAATTCATATTACAACCCAGAGTAACTCATTCTTACTCCAGAGCAAGGACTCCCCGTAGTTACTCTAGTTATTATATGAATTTATTTTTTTCCATTTTTCAAGTCAAACATTTTTTTCTATGCGGTGCATCAATTTCTAATTACACCCAGTCATATGACCTCTGTGAAATAATAGAACACTTAAGGAATTGCAACAAAAATAATCAAACAAACAAATTAAACAAATTAAACAAAAATAAAGTACTGGCCAACTTTTATGAGCAGAGTACATATTACATATTTACTAAACAATTATCATTTTGGTATAGTAAATAATATGCACAATCCAGTGGTGATCCTGGCCTTGGTGCCCATCTGGGGTCACAACCCCAAGTTACTCTTTCACCACTGGCCAGACTACGGTCCCCTGCCTACTTTCTGAAGGCCTGGGGGGGGGGGCATGTGCTGCCTCCCCAACCTTCCAAAGACCTCCTAAAACCCTTAGATGACTGAAAACATCAGTTTAACAGAGGAAAGGGGAAGTTATATTTAATGTCCTTGGGAGGCATTCTGAATAAGCTTTCAAAGACTGTAAGAATCAAAAGCCATTGGTGTGTTTTTAGCTTTAAATTTCAACAAAAAATGTGAAATGAAAATGAAAGATAAAGCAACACAATTGTGATCTCTTTGATCATCAAAAATATTGTTTGACCATTTAAATTTTATCTTTCATACCAGTTAAACCAATGAAATATTGCTATTTCTTTACTAAATAAAACCATTATATACAATGCAGGTACTAAATCTATATGCTTCATTAAACTAGGAAAAAAATGAAAAATGGGTTTGCTTCTATGGTATATTCTTGTTTAATTTCCAGTTATAGTTCTGTTAAAAATGATTTATCTTAAAAAAAACAAACACTTGACACTTAGGTTGCAATCCTAACCTCCATTTAGGCTGGCCTAAGCCCAGCAATGACCTGGAGATGTCACAAATGTTCTGTAAGACACTTCTGCCCCACTCCTTGGGCGGTGGTGGTGGTGGTGGGAATTAGGCCAATGCACATGCATACACCAACCTCCCCACACCATCACAGAAAGATAAGGTGAGCTAAGCCGGCCTAAATTTCTTAGGATGGTGTCCTTATATTAATAAAACTCAAAAAATTCTGTGTGATATCTACTTTATGCTTTCAGAGGGTGGAATTTGTGGCATACAGTCCTATACTAACCTGGAAAAAATTACCTGCTGAGACCACAAAACTTCAAAAAGCCTTCTAAGTTCCATTATTGAATTTCTGAAAATCAGTGATAAATCTTAACTTCTACCACTTTGACCCAGACTCCAAACAGGAAAAAAAAACCTGGGAATGATATTTGTGTAAAACTGTTTGAAAAAAAGGAAGCTAAATTCCTAAAGATGTTTTGAAGGAAAATCTTTGAAGTGTTACCAGGTCAGACATTTTGACAAAAAGCAAAAAAAAAAAAATCCATCTCTCTGCTTTGTTGCTGCCACTGATGCTAACAATTATAAGCTCTCAGTGTTGTGAATAATTCAGAATCTCATCTGTTCCATTCAGCATAAAGGCAATGTTGAGAGAACAAGGTCAGTCTCCTCCACCCTCCTAGCCACTGACTTTTCCACCCTGACACCAGTCTGATTGCATGATACCCCTTGTGTTTGACATGCACTCCCTGACAGGTTCTTAACAGCAGTTAGTCTATTTAGCTTATCGTATGGAAAATAAGACATGATAAAATGACAGATTTTTGTGGTTAGTAACACAGTATCAACATTCAGGTTTCCATAAATATTTCAAATAATTAAAAGACCTGGGAAAAATTTCCATGAATGTAATTAATCAATAGAAAGCACAACAGCATGACTTGCTTTTGGTACGTAGGAAAAAAAACATTGACACTACAATCACCTGGTTAACCAGAAGCAAAGCCTGATGAAAACTAACTTATAAACTTGGTATAAGAAAAAGCTACAAATGCCTGCCAATCAACTTTTCATTATGTGATAGAGATATACTGGAATTATGGACAATATTAATTGCATTTCATTATCCTCTGAAGTGTCGGTCAGTGGCATTAATAAACATGTTCTTGCCTAATTAAGGTGTGCTGATTTCAGATCTGAAGTTAGTTTTTCTCTGTAAGCTATAGATTTTTTGCAATTCAGTATTATACTAATTTTTCAAAATGCACTTCAATTTTTCAATCTTGGTATTGAAATGTATTTACAAACTGTGTAGATGCATCACAATATGTATTAGACAATACAACAAAATTATAAAAACTTATTTCAAGAGGGGCAATTGGGTATCTATACTGGTGTGCAAAATGAAAGGGGAAACAGATAATTCAACTCAGAGGGGACAAACCAGAGGCCAGGGTAGCAAACCCCCCCCCCCCCCCCAATACACACACCCTGCCGGCTTCCTCCAAACTACAGGCCTGCTCCCTGGTAAGACTGGATAAGATTACTGCCTCTGAGTCCAATTCTATGCTTGTCTAGTCAGAAGTCCTATTATTGTGAGTGGGGCATATTGCTAGGTAAGAGCAGACAAGACTGCAGTCTCCAGAGCCCAACCCAATGTGTCTACTTTCAAGTAAATCCATTATAGTTGATGGGACTTACTCCCAGGTAAGATGGGACAAGATTGCAGTCTCCAGAGCCTAGTTTATGGGGCTTACTTCCAGATAACAGTGGATAGGCTTGCACCCTCAGAGCCCAATCTTATGCATGCCTTCTCATGTAAGCTCCATTATAGTAAATGGGGCTCACTCCCAGGTAAGAGTGGATAAGAGTGCAGCTTCACACGCCAATCTTATGTGTGGCTACTTGGAAGCAAGTCCCATTATAGTCAATGGGGCATACTCCCAGGTAAGAGTGGACAGGTCTGCAGCCTCAGAGCTCCAATCTTATGTATGCCTTCTCATATAAGCTCCATTTCAGTAAATGGAGAGTAAGACAGGGGGTAGACAGGGCTGCAGCCTAAGCACCAAGAATTTGGAGGAGTAGCTGCTTCTGAGCAAGTGAGCATTTCTTGGTCTGGCCTCCACCCCACCCAAGAGACTGGGGAAGGCCTTATTTACACATTTATGTCTACTCAAAGCCATGATGGATCTGACATAAATAGAAAAATTGTTAAACAGATCAATTTTTAGACTCAACAATCACACAGTTCACCTTACAAAATTGCTTTTGAAAAATAGGTAGCATTTGATAACAAAGTATAGGTCTTAAAAGCAAAATATTATTTATTCAAGTCTTTTACTGATGCTATAGATATCAGTCAATAGATATAATCAATGCACTGTACTGACCGTATCATTTTAGTAAGGAAAGCACCATCTACTACTATATTATCTACAGAGCCCTTTATTGCCTATCCTATGATTCAATATCTGTTGTAATCTATAAGTAAGAAAGGTGAAGGCTGCAATCCTAAAGACACTTTCCTGGGAGTAAGACCCATTGAACACAGTGGAGTTTACATTTGAGTAGACATGGTTAGGATTGTGCTCTAAGGATGCAATCCAGAGTAACTACGGGGAGTCCTTGCTCTGGTGTAAGAACAATTTGCTCTGGATTGCAATATGAATTTTCCATAGGTTTTCACTAGGTATTGCAGTAACTATGCTAGGTATATGCAGTAATGTCTCTTACGTGCTCCCGTAGTTACTCTGGATTGTAGGGATAGTTTACAATTAAGAAAAAGAGAAATAGAAATCATTGTAAGGTTAGTTTTTTGAGTGTCTTTCTCTGTGTTCCTTTCCCCTTTTGTGCTGTCATGTACTCTTCATTCACATATTCTCATTTATACTATTACTATTCATACATAACACTCTCTTCAGTTAGGCCGGCATAAGCCCCATGCTGGCTCAGGAGTATCACCAGCCTCCTCCACCTCAACCCCATTCCCTCTTACTCATGACCAGCTAGGAAGGGAGGTCACAGCTCAGCAGAAGGAATGCTGGAAGAGCAACTCTGTCCTCCTGCCATCCAAGATTAGCCAATGCAGCTTTATCCCTTTCCACCACCTACACTCCACACTGGCAGCCATCAAGAAATATTATTATTGATGTTCGCACAGTCAGGTAGATGTTGTTGACTGGTTTGTTTATTATTATGTTAATCATTAATTTGATTTGCAGCCAATAACTGGTAAAAACTCTACCATTCAAGTCCTATCAACCATTCAAGTCCTATCAAACGAAACAAGAGCTGTTGTGGTATCTTCTAAGAATGTAGGCAGTTCCAAAGTATGTAGGCAGTTTTTTTGTTTTTGTTTGCAAAGTTAGGATATTCTGGTAAGTTCAGAATTCTCAAGTTTTGGAAATTGGTAGTCCTATAGGTATTGCCCCACTTTAAAATGTGCATAAAATGTTTAGGGTGGTCGTTCTCAATCTCCCAGTCATGACCCACCAGTTTGTGTAAAGATCCCCTAGTCCATTTAAGATGAAGGGGAAGAGGCAAGGTGAAGGACTTGATTCCCAGGATTTTATTGCTAAGGGTCTCCCATTAGCATTTCCAAATGAGCATTCCTTGCCACTTCCATCTTCCAGGAGGTGCTTTGGAACACTCATCTGCAAAAGTTCAAAAACTCGGGGAACCCCACGCCCTCTGGAGCCCTCCCATAAGTGAAAGAACCCATCTTCCTCCCCCCTTAGTAACACGTTCCTGGGGATTGTGTCGCTGCCTTTGCGTCTCCCCCACGTAGAGTTATTTAGGAAGTAAATCACACTAAAAGTTTGGGAACCACTGGACATGGCATCATGAGATTACAGGACTGTTTCAGGTTACAAGAGATAAAGAAAGCAGATGGGCTTAATTGGAAATAGGCCAATTAGGATCTGCAGAGAATTGAAATATTTATTTATTCTGCAATCATGGCATAATATCGGCGTGTAATGTGTGTCTAGCTAAAGCCAGCTGATCACTGATAATCATGGGACAAGGTAATTGTTATAAAACAACTTTTTCTAACCTTCAGAACAAAGTTATTTTGATAATCCATTGATAACAACAAAATAAATCTGGTTGAAACTATAAATATATTACAGAAACACAGAGGTGGGAGAAGTCTTGAAGGTCATCTAACCCAACTCCTTCAAACAGGAAAATCCTCTCTAGAAATCCTCTCTTAAAAAGTACTTATTTAATTGAAGTCTCACAGGAAGGGACCCACACATTTCTTGTGACTGACAGTTCCATTGCAGAACTGCTCCTTCTTTAAAAAATGTCTTCAACTTCAGTCCATTAGATTTAGTGCTACTCTTTGGAGCAGCAGAGAACAAATGTATATGACAACTCTTGATATTTGAAGAGATTATCATGTGTCATCCACCACTACCCCATGCAGTTTAGCCTTCTCCAAGCTAAGCTTACAAATTCCTTCAACCTTTCCTCATAGGATTTGTTTTCCAAACCCCTGATAATCTTTGTTGTCCTTCTCTGAACCAGCTCCTATTTGGCTTCATTCTTGGCACAGTATGATCAACAGGGAGTAAAATAGAACCACTATTTCTCACAAGTTGGATACTATGGATAATAATAATAATAATAATAATAATAATAATAATAATAATAATAATAATAATAATAATAATAAACTAGGCTCTAGCTTTATCTGCAACCATATCATGTTGATTTAGGAAATTATTGGGGCAAGAAGAAAATTACTCTCATTCCTTTTTCATAGTCACAGTCCTAAATCTGGCTAAAGCTCCAGTATAAGTCCTGTGCTGACTATCTTGGGGGTGTCACAGAAGTGACGCAAGACACTTCTGTGCCATTTCTGAGGAAGGGTTAGGCCAGTGCACAGACATGTGCTTGCCTACCTACTTCACCATGGGAGCAGGTTGACCGAGGAGTTGTGGCAACTTAGGTTAGGACTGCACCCTAAATTTCCTTACCCCCAAGATAAAACAATCTGATTTGTTTCTTAATTAAAAGAAAAATTTCATTTAGGGTGCAATCCAGAATAACTATGGGGAATCCATGCTCCGGTGTAAGAACAATTTGCTCTGCATTGCAATATTAATTTCCCATAGGTTTTCACTAGGTCATGCAGTAACTACAGGTACACATAAGGTCTCTTATGTGCTCCTGAAGTTACTCTGGATTGTAGGGTTAGCCATGTTACAAAAAATAATGATCAGATTGTCAGGTTCTCATTTCAATTGTTGGGAAAAATGCAGTCTTCTGCTATCCATTTTCATGTGGCTCTACCTGCCAAGAAGTACAATATTTTACAAAGGCTGTATTGATTCCAAGATAATAACAGGTGGTAGCCTTGTGATCTTGGCAGTTTTCCTCTTTAAAGAAGGATACAGTGATAAAGTAATACTGTGATACTTGCATTGTTTGATGGCAGCTCAAATCAATCTATTTTTTAGCTGCTACTAATATGTGGTAATCATATCTAACATGTCAATTGTTTAAAGGTTGGCTTTTGTTTAAAGGTTGGCTTTTATTTAAAGCACAGAATACAAAATATGTTGGCATACATGGCTGATCTCATGAATTAATTAATTAATTAATTAATTAATTAATTAATTATAGTTGAAAAATAAACTGGTTTCTTATTACAATTAAATGTAAAATTACTAAGGGTGAAATGGACAATGCTTATACAGCCAATAAACACACAAAACAATGGAAAAAAATTGTCTCAATAAAAGCTGCAATTCAAATGTTTTCTTTCCCCTGAGAATAAACCCCACTTAACACAAAGGGATTTCTAACCCTACAAACCAGAGTAACTACAGGAGCACGTAAGAGACATTTATGTCAACGTAAATTGTTACGGCACCACCTAGTGAAAACCTATGGGAAATTCATATTGCAATTCAGAGTAAATTGTTCATATGTCGGAGCAAGGTAGGGTGCAATCCAGAGTAACTATGGGCAGTCCTTCCTCCGGTGAAAGAACAATTTACTCTGGATTGCAATATGAATTTCCCACAGGTTTTCACTAGATGATGTAGTAACTATGGTGCACATAATGTCTCTTACGTGCTCCTGTAATTACTCTGGATTGTAGGGTTAGTCTCCCACGTAGGCATAGCTTTGTATCAGAAAACATTTTCTGGTTTGCAGTGGATTCTTGGTAATACTAAACTCCTAAATTTGGGATAAAACCCAACTCTGGTGAGAATGCTGTCATCCCATCTCCTGTTTACCTAGGTGATTCAATCAACGTGAAAAGCAGTGGACTAACAGTGACTTGCTAAAATTAAGACCAGCGATTGAAACAGCATCTATATTGTGACTTTGCTTCTTAACTCTCTCTGTTACGTAGTAAAATTTTCCAGTAAAATTTTCTCCTACAATAACTTGCAGTCCTGGCCAAATGAGCTGAACTGCATAATAAAACCTTGGATTGAGAGTAGCTTGGATTGAGAGTGTTTTACAAGACAAGCAAATATTTCTAATCAATTTTGTCTTGCAATACAAGCAAAAAACATAGTCCCAGCTGGGATATAGCTGGTTTCGGTGTTTCGCCAGCAAATCCTCAGCCTCTCTTGAGAGACCAGCCTATGCGTGTCTACTCTGAAGTAAGTCCATTACAGTCAATGGGGCTCATTCTATGGAAGGCGGGGTAATGGAAAGGAGCCTGAGAGACCTAGCCTTGCATGTCTACTCCAAAGTATGCCTTATTATAATCAGGAGGGCTAATTCCTATGTAAGAGGGGCAGACTGCAGCCTAACAGTGCAATCCTAAACATGTCTACTCAGAAGTAAGTCCCATTGAGTTCAATAGTACTTACTCCCAGGAAAGTATGGTTAGGATTGCAGTCTAAGAGACTGAGGGAACAATCCTAAGCATGTCTACTCAAGAGTAAGCCCCATTGTGTTCAGTGTGTCTTACTGTCTTTAGGATTTTAGCAAATTTAGTTAATTTGTTTTATTTTTCTTTATATTTTGTATTTTATTTACTGTTTTGTATCAGATTACATTATTGTAATCATTTTTATATGAATATTTCAGAGTTATGGAATGAATTGTCTGAGTTTCCATTATTTCTTATGGGAATATTCACTTTGAAATACAAGCGATTTGGATTACAAACATGCTTCCAGAACAAATTATGCACATAAATCAAGGTACCACTGTATGCTGTGATGAGGACAGGGCAAGCCTCCTGATTGCCAGGTTCTCAGACCTGCACCAGCCTGTTAACTGTCATAAGTCCAAGTAGAGAAAGGGGATGTGCTGGCTGATACCAGGGAGGATAATATGTGGCACAGATTGCCAATACCAGCTGCTACCTTCTCCAGCCTCTGTCATGCCCCAGACCTCAGAAGATTCCAAGGTTACCACTGAGCTCTCAGACGTAGTAGGGACTCCTGAGTAGAATTAAGCGGAAAACAAGATTCTGTGCAATCAGTGTAATACTGGAAAGTTTTGTAGACAAAACTGTGTAGTCTAGAATAATATCTGTTAAACATGGGCTGCACTCCTTAAACACACTTTCCTGAGAGTAAGACCCATTGAGCACAATGGGGCTTACATCTGAGGACATGGTAAGGTTTGCACCCATAATTACAAAGCATGGAACTGAATGGTTTAAAAAAAAATTCCAAAGAATTGCAAACAATCCCTTCTATGAATTTTTTAAAAAAAATTATTCCAAGTAACTTCTTTGAATAGTTAATTCTGTGGTTTAATAAGGAGGCATTCAATTACTTCTGGATAAATTACAAGTCTGCATTTCCCTATAAAATGTTAAAATACAGTTTATAAGCACTCAAATTCTTAATTAGAAGCATGTTTTCAAAAGTAATAAGTGGAAATTTTCAAGTTAACAGAACCCCAAAGAATTCTCTCTCTGTTTTTCTTATTTTCATGAACACTTTGCTCTTTGCATTTGAATACATAGATTTTATAAGTGACTAGAGTCTGAAAGCCGTAACAACTGAATGTCAAAAGTTATAAGAGCCTTCCATGTTTGTTAGGTGACATATCAATAAAGCTGTCAATATTTTTCCAGTTAAAGGTTAATGTGCCACTTGTAGGAAAGTTACAGAATTTTATTTTATGATGAAACAGTCTGAAGTGATCATTTACCAATTTCAAGACCAAGCACAGCTGTTCAGGATTTTTTCACTTAAATCGCAATAGAACACATTTCTGCTTGCATAGTAGCATGCATTTGACAAGAATGTTACAGCCCAATCCAAATGGGCTGCCTCTGCCATGGCACAGCATTGCAAAAACAGCCACCACTGTAACCTGTGAGGCCAGGGAGGTAACTGCAGCTGTCCTCATTAGTGAACTGTTACTTTACCTTGTGTTAAACCCTCACAACCTCAGTGGGTCTAGTCAAGATATGCACAAGGTCATCTGTTGGTGCCAAACCAAGTGGTTCTGTGTAAGGGTTTCAGGCATGGGAAGGAATATAGGATATGGGGGTAACCTCTGCTGACATCCCTGTCTCCCCTGCAAAGCCTGAACTGCTCCTTCCCAACCCAGAGTCACAGATGAAAAATTAAAATAGAAAATAAGGAAATTAATTGGGGACGAAAGTCACATAAGGACATAAGAAAAACAACATACAAGTTTATATATTGCTTTGAATGTTGGAAATGCCCAGGTGTGGATTTTAGCAAAAAACAGGGTAATTACAGGCAAATACATAAATCAAAATAATTCCCATATGTGTCTAGACTCACTGATCCTGACTCACTGATCCATAACTGTATCTATTGTGGGTGTCAACTTTCCAAACTCCAGTAAGCCTTTCTAAATCTCCAGGGGGCAGGTAGATCTGGCCACACACAGACATTTCGCCATGAGAGAGTCAGATGAAAATACACAGAGCATCCTTGTGCTTGACTTAAGTAACCTCTGTTAGGTGAGGTCACTGCTCTTCCAATTTGTCACTCTCTGAGCATCCCACCATTGCTGACCTAACCAGGATTGATACAGATAGGTGTAGGTTCTTCTAAACCCAGAAAAGAAAGGTAGTCCATCCACAAAATGACCTGCGTGACTGGGCATGCAGTTTTCCTGTAATTATGGTAATCTCAGCATTTCTCAATAACAGAAATGCTTGAAAGAGCAGAACCATCAGAAATTGAATTGTCAAAAAGTGGGGGATGCATGTAAAGACAATAAAGATTTCTTTAGGCTGGTGCCTTGGTTAATTCCTTAAGGAGAAAGAACTTGCAAGTGTCCTTGAAGGACATATAACTTTTATGTAGTTGTAGGTAATTAAATTGTATTTTATAGAAATGATATTCTAAGATTTTTTTTAGCAAGAATAATATTTCTAAGCAGAGAAGCAGATGTGAAAATTTCCATGTACTTGTTTAGTTTGGCATTTAAATTATCTGACTTTATGGAATTTGCTCCACAAAAATAGTATATGTCATCACACATCAGCAATAAATGGCAAGATATAGCCAAAATGAAAATATTAAATGTCTCTGATCAAAGATGTGCCAAGTTCCTCTGCAAATGATAGTTAAATGTTTGTCAAAAGAATCCTCATTCAACTTCCCCTTTATCAAATAACTGTTCTGTGTTCTTTCTTGAGATTAATTAGCATTTTCAACAAATGTGTATGTAAAATGATTATGTTACAAAACTTATGGTGTACAAAAATTCTGAATTTTAGAAATATTTAAAGGTCTGAAGAGAAACTTTGATTTTCCTTGTTTCTGAAACCTGGAATTTCTAAATTAATATAAAATTTCTGAAATGGTCAGTAGTCAGATTGGGTGTAAGACAGTTTCTGTTCTCTCCCTATTGGCTTTTAACAGAGATAGAACAGAAACCATCTCACACCCATTCTGACCACTGGTCCTATTGTCTATACCAGGTGTGTCCAAACGCTTTGTCTGGAGGGCTACATTCTTTCTCTGACACAGTGTCAGGGGCTGGAAAACTAATTTAAATTTCAAATTTGAATAAGTTTACATATAAGAATGTCTTGGCATCCATCAGTCTTGAAAGACTATGGTATCGTGCTCGATGCTGACACTGCATGCGAAGCATGAAGCCCTGGGTAGATTGTTATGGAGGATTGCCTGTTACCCAAGCAGCAAATCCCCCCTCTCCACGCCACTGAAATAATCCAATGGAAGGGCAGAGTGGATACAATTGGTTCCAGCTGCGTTGCAGAGCTGGGCTAAGGACAGGAGCTCATCCTGTCTTGTGGGGACCTGGGTCTTGAACCCTGGCCTTCTGGTTTACAGGCACAGTGTCTTAACCACATGGGCCACCCACAGCCCTTTTTATAAGAATATATTGGATAGGATTACAAGATTTGCCAAAGGGCTAGATAGAGGGGTCTTGCTGCAGGCCGCATCTTGCCCCTGGGTCAGGGTTTGGACACCCCTGGCTTATTCTGACTAATGATTCAGAAACTACCATGAGACACCAGGGATGGAACCTGGAACTATCTGTATGCAAAGCATGTGTCCTTGAGCTACAGCCTCTTTCATTAGAATAATATCCTTACATGGAATATTATGAATAATTTAAATATCATGTGACTTTCAACTGAAGTTAAATCATGAAAAGTTTTCAACTTCTGGCTTTTAACCAATACAAACACAGTCAATAGCTTGAGAAACAGTTCACAATGCAATCTGATCACCACCACCAAGTGGAAAAGACTTAAATATATATGGGCCTTCCTTAATGAATGGCAGTAAGGAAGGAAGAGTGCTCCTGTTCATATATCAAGGTGCTGTACTTGCCTTTAAGTAGCAAGTCATTGACTTGAACAGGTTAGTAGCCTCTATGCAGATACGTCACAGCTGGGCATAAGGGCAACACTTGGGTACCTATGTAAGACAGAAGGCATGGTCTGGCGGTTGAGCTGAAGGCTGCCAAGTATGATAACTGATCTTGACTGAATCTTGGATGGGTGACTGAGATGCAATCCTAACCAACTTTTCAGTGCTGACATAAGGGCAACACAACTCTTGGTTAGGATTGAGCCCTGAAGTTGATAAAAGCTATTATGAGAGGGCAGAGTCACTGCCGCTGACCTCATTGCGATAGGGTAATGGACTAGTAGTGATAAGCTGCCACAGCAATGCATAGGACTGTGGAAAGTGAGCTTCCAAGAAGAATGATTAACAGCCTGACTGATCTGCAGCTGCTTCTGCTGGAAGCTTGGAAGGCAGACTCACAAAAGAGAATGATGAACATATGAATATGTTCATAGAATAATTTTTGTAAAGTATTTGTTTTAAAAAATGAATTTAGTATAGCCTACCTTGATGTAAACTTCCTTGATTTCACATGAGACTCAGTAAGGAAGGTGTTTAAAAATTCTGTAAACATTATTATTATTTTTACCTTGACTGCACAGAATGAACTTTCCTCTTCTTGGCTGATGTACCACTTTACCATTCAGTATGTGTATATATTCTCACCCCTCATCCGCCAGTTCTCCCTTATAACTCAGTGCAACAGATAACATTCATAAATTCATATATTACTCCAGGTAGGTTAATACAATCCATTATCAGGTTTCATGGTTGAATTAAACTGTTTATTGTCATTTACATAGGAACATTCAGTACTGAATTTTGCCTATCACTGATCTCTTCAAAAGAAGTAATTCTTTGTGTTAACAGCATTGCAATGGTTTTAAAAAGGCTTCCCCAGAGTTAGATTAAATTCTGGATTCAGGCATAGAGAAGATAGTTATACCTGGCAGTTAAAGCATATGAAGCCTGAGGGTCAGAATATTTCATGTGGACTCATGAGAACCAATCTGAAAGGCTGGATAACAACCAAAAATACAGGATAATATTGATGAGTTAGAGAAGGCTGTCTGTATACAGCTACTGAGTGAGGATATAAAATTGCTTTGGGTAGTCCAAGATTGTGTAACTGACTGAAGTGAATATGACTTAAACCAAACATTAGAATACATTTTCCACTTCTCTCCTGAAAGTGACAAAAGCCTCAAAAGCCCAATAAACATTTCCCTACTAGGGTTTAGGCAGAGAAAGTAATATATTGGCTTAGTGTATGAAGAACATGGCACTATTTTCATGGTTTAATTTAGTATAATCCTTTTTCCTGCAGCTACAAGTGGAAAAATAAAACTAAAATAGAATAAAAAAATCTAACACATCGTTCACTCCAAGAAGAATTAGATCTTTATAGATCCATTTGCTCATGATCACATTTCTCCATGTGGTATGTCTGTATGTATGTGTTTTAAGAATGTCTCAGTATTCTAAATAGGATTCAAGTACTCAAATCTATCAGCTGCCCTGATATTAGCCCCAATCTATCAGCTTGTTGACAATGGCTGTGTTAGAAGCCCGACTAGTATGCTGTATGATAGTAAGCTGTAACCCTTAGGGTTGTAACCACAACCCTAAGCTGTGTTTCACTTAGCTTGATGGATACAAGTTGTGTTGGCCTCAGGTAAGGAATTTTAGAACCAAACCTTGGAAAGGATTGTTTGGTAAACAACAGGACAATGGAGTCAGTAAACAATATGTCCAACTCCATGACTCCAATTGCATCCCCATCAACTCAGATTCAACAAGCCTAATCAATGTGCACCCCTCCTACCTGTGCCTCCAGGCTTTTGACTTGGATGGTGAGGTTCTTAGTGTGGAGCTCTGACTCCTTCAATTGCAGAACAGCCTGCTGCAGCTCCCCGTACCAGGCGCTCTGACTCAGTTACCCCTGCTAACTGAGCAAGAGGCACTCTTTCAAGTGGGTGTTCCTCTTTTATTTAGAAGGGGGAGAGTAACTGGCCCTACACACCCCAGCAGTGTCTGTTCAAGTGGTTTCTGCTGGTGTTCTTTTTTGCATTTTAGATTGTGAGTCCTTTTGGGACAGGGACCCATTAGCTTTTAATTAGCTATTATTATTTTTCCATTTTCTTTGTAAACCGCTTTGTGAACTTGTTAGTTGAAAAGCGGTATATAAATACTGTAGATAGATAGATGTGTGGAGTCATGATTGGAATCTGAGGTTTCACATACCAAATTCACATTTTGATAAACTATGAATAGCACAGTGCAATGCCCTGATAAACAATATCATCCAGAGCAGGATGATATTCAAAAGTCCAAGCTTTATGGCAGGAGGGCCATGTCATCTCTCTGACACTGTGTCAGGGGCTGGAAAAATTATTTGCATTTCAAATTTGAATAAATTTATATAAATTTACATATAGGGGGAATAAAAGACAAAATGGAGGAATACAAGGCTTGCCCAAGGGCCAGATGGAGGGGTCTTGCCGCACTTGCCTCATTCTACTGGTTTTCCTAGCTTATCCTGTAGGTAGCAGTCTTTGCATAGCCACTAGAGGCAAATAACACCATGTTGCTATTGTTTTCAGTCTAGTGACTAGTTACTACTAAAACAATACATTAAGTAAGGAAATTCATTTTTAAGTTCTAAGGCCACAACAATCCACGATTATCTAGATCTTACCCTAGCATTTCACCTAGCTCTGTGGAGCTTTCTCAAAGGAAATAAAACCAAATGTGCCAGCCTTCTACTTTTCAGTTTTATTTTATTCCCTTGATAAAGCTTTACAAAGTTAGGGTGAAATGCTGGGATACAATCTAGACTCTGTGATTGTTGCCTTAGAACATCTGGATCTGGACTCCAGGCCAGGGTTTGGAGACTCTGCCTTAGAACCCCCAAATCAAACTTTGTCCCACTGTGATTCATGTGTCTACTACTAGTAAGTATGCTTAGGATTATAGCCCTTCCAAAATATAGGCATGAATTTTATCTTCTCTGAAATAAATAGAACAATTCTAACCATGTCTACTCAAAAGTAAGCCCTATTGTGTTCAATGGGTCTTACTCTCGGGAAAGTGTGTTTAGGATTGCAGCCAAAGAGCAAAAAAGTATTTTTTATTAATGTAACAGATAGTTTGCAAGTCTTCTGCAAAGGTGACAGACTAAAACTTTTGGTAGGAAAATATACAGATAGTTATAGAATATGTTAAAATGGTACTTTGTGGTGCAGAAGTGCAAAAGGATAGATTTCACAAAAGATCCTGAAGAAAAGAGAAAAGAAATGTCTACTGGTAATTTCCTCTGGGATAGATCTTGGAATTAGTGCATATTGTATTTTGTTCACAGACTTCTAACAACAGATACTACGTGGCACTCCATGCACAGTTCTTGAAATGTTCTAAGTTTAAATGCTAATGTTATGAAACAAGCAGATGGTCTGTTTAACCAAGCACATTATTGTCTGACATTTCTTATCAATTGTACTGATTTTCTTCTAACAAGACTAAATGACGACAGATTTGTAGGAGTCTATCTCTCCTAAAGCAATATAGGTCTATAAAGCATTCCAGAAATGTTAAAACTAAGAAAGCAAGAGCAACATTAATTTGCTTCTCAGGCAGCATGTATTGAACCCTCAAGGAATACAAAGCTCAGACAATATTGTACCATCCCCAAATAATTTATATTCAAATTTAAATTAATGTAGTCTTGCTGGCTTTATTAAGCAAAAATAAATTCCTCTTGTAGTCAGATTCTATCCTGAAATGAAGATGGGACAAGAGGAGATTGTCTTGACTGCTGGCTGAAAACTATTGCAAGGCTCAAACTAAGAGCCAACCCTATCCTTTGAGATAAGCCAGTGAATCAAGATGTACACCAGCAATCTCCCCATTGTATAAGTCTGCCTGGCTTATACAGATATCTGTATAAGATATCTGAAATACTGTGTCCAGTTTTGGTCACCAGTCAGTAAAAGTACATAGCAGAACTGGAAAAGGTGCAGAAGAGGAGACCAGAAGTTTATTAGAGGGCAGGAACACTTACTTTACAAGTAAAAGCTACAGCGCTTGGGATTCTTCAGACTAGAACAGCACTTCTCAAAATGTAGGTCATGACCAAATAAAGTCATGACCAAATATAGCTTGCAAGCCCAAGTCACAATCTGGGCCTTCCCACCTTTCCTTGGTTTTGCTCCTAATATGAACCATTCCAGAAGTCCCTTTACTTACCAGTGCCCCTAGAAGCCCAACAATTCTACAAGCCTCTGAGAAGTTCAGAAAGGCCATGAGGAACCTCCACAAGTCACTTCCAGGTTTTGAAAGCCACTTCCAATTTGCTTCTGAAACCCGAAGTGGCCTATGGAGACTTCTGAGGGCCATTATAGTTTTCAGAAAATTAGACTCAGCCATGACTACATTATTTTACCATGGAAATTGGCACATGGAAATTTCATTGTAAAAATTATAATGTAGATACTGAAGAAGTTATAAATATTTGGCAAAATTGAAGCTAAGCACATTGACTTCAGATGATGTCACAAGTTGAACTTTCTCCCAGTGGCCTCAATGGCAGTTAGATACTTTGCTAGAATCACATCCATAAGTCACAAAAATGATTTTTAAGAAATTTGGAAGACTATTTCTTCTCACAGATTGCTGCATTAGCACACTGTAAAAACATGAGACTTCCATAGTTAAATTTGAGATTAAGTGCCTCTAGTAGTATAAAGTCAAGAAAATTTAAACTAAAGTCAGCAATATCCAGAATAACACACTTTCTCTGAAGCTTCTATGTGGGAATACAAAACACAAATTAACTGTCATGTTTAAGCAATTATCCCTCATCAAAACGATCAAAAACCTAATTTACACAAGAGATATAGTGAATGCATTTCCAATTCTCCCTCAAGCTTTTCCAAGACAGCGTAACTGATCTAAACTAATCCAGTTGCTCATTTTATACAGGTGGAAAAAATAGTAATGCTACAGGGTGAAGAAAGAAGATCTAGGTAGATGGAAATGCAGTGATTTGGGCTTCAAAACTAGAATTTTTGTTGTGAAATATCCATTACTATATCTTTTATTTTCTGGGTCTGAAATTGCCTTCCAGCTCAATACCTCATTTTTAATTTTGGAATTTCATTTCTCACTCAGAATATTGTTAATTTAAATGAAAAGTGGTTTGATTTTTTTCTTTAAAAAATAAGTGAAGGGAAATGTAACATTGAGTAAGAACATACAGGTAGCTGCAAGAGTTACAATTCTATCTCAGTTTTTACAGTAGAGATGGTGTACTACTTAAAACAAAGTGACTTTGATCCAGTGAAAAAGTTTGTTGATGAGTGGACATACATCAGTTCAATTACACCAAACCTTTCTAGAGGCAAAACAAAAAACTATATTTTTTTTTTCTAAAACATCATAAAGTAAGTGATCGACTTACCTAAATATCAATGTTCTACATATGGCACAGTAATGGTTTCTTGGACATGAAAATTACATTGGTGGAGATTGCAATTCACCTACATAAACTGGAGGTGCTGGTGCCACTACTGCTCCATCAGTTCAGTCTAGTAGCCCTGCGTCAGCAGAGGAGAGCCACAGAATGTCTGAAGTAATACGGAGGTTGGCAGTGATGGTAGTCTAGGGGAGGATTAGGATTGGCAAAGAGCTGGTAGAGGTCTGAGTACCTCTACCCTGAACAAATGGCCTATGAGGAGATACATTTAAAAAAACAAGATTAACTCACAGCATGCAGTACCAGCTGTCTGGTCCTTTGCAGAGTCTTTCCTGCTACAAGCAGGGGGTTGGAGTAGTTGATCTAATGAGGTCCCTTCCAACTGTGTGACTCTGTGCTTGGTGCAAAACTCTGCGTCTGGTCCTACGAGTGCCAACATTAGTGCTAAAGTCTGTCTGCTGCTTTGCAGAGATCTTTACTGCTACAAGCAGGGGGTTACTAGATGACCTTCTGGGATATCTTCTATCTGTTTTGATAGGGGCGAAATTTCAGTCTTTGCTATGAGTGCCATTTTGCCTAGGTACACCTCTGAATCTAGCAATCTAGTGCCAGCACTGAGTATTTCCGAAGGGTTTGTGAAATCATGCTCTCTCCCATCCATGCACAGATTCTATGCATCTGAGAGGCTCCAGCAGAAAAATGTGCAAAAAATAGAAAACATAAGCACAAACAGGGATAGGCCAGGAAACAAAAACCTTTCTAAGCTGGACAATAGGTCCTAATTTTGAAGCTTTGCTTCCTAGAAAATTACTATATGTTTGCTGAATTTCTATGTTTCTTTGGACAACAAAAACCACTGTTCAAAGGAATTATGCTCATATAATATAGACTACTCTCTATCTCCTCATGTTTCTTAATGGCTTTTTTATTTGAAAATGTATTTGAAATAAAATGTTCATGGTTTTCTGAAGTCACCTCACAATTTCTTGGCTGGAATAATCTGCAGATTAATTTATACCATTCTTTTAAAGAAATTTGATCAATATTCATATCATCTCACATAATTAATTTGGCAGAAATGCAGCAGTATAATCCCCGGAGCAGTTCTGAGGAACAGAACCGAGAAACAGTTTAAATTTTGGTGGTCTACATGTATAAATCTGCATGGAATCACTGATAGGGGTTAATAGAAGCTTTTCACTGTTACAGAGATTCTAAGTGACTCAAACAGGAGGGTTAACTCTGATAGGAATCAAAATGATCAAATTAAAAACAAACCAATGAAAGCAATAATTTAAATACAAAACAGTGATAGTCTTTTTCATTCCACAAGGGAACTATCAAAAACTGTGAAGGAGTAATAAAAAGTCAGATTTTGAAGAGGAGCAGCCTTGATTGTAAGTGGTTTTACAGACCCAGAATTATATTACTCTGAGACAGTATTAATACTGTACTGTATGTGCAGATATTACAGCCTTTTTTTCTTAGTGGAGTCATTTAATTTAATGTGCAAGACAGTTTGGAAGGCAGCACTGCTGACCTCAAGGTATATGAATCATCTGGGTGTATCCCATACAATTAAACCCCAAAGGCCAGATCAAGGCAATGCTATTTTCAGTCATTCATTCTAACTTTCTACATTTTAAAAAAAATATAATGACCAGCTGTATTACTATTATTTATCTTGACAATCCTGGAAAACATGTGAATTAGGACACAATCCTAATCACGTCTACTCAAAAGTAAGCCCCACTGTGTTCATTAGGTGTTACTCCCAGGAAAGTGTCTTGAGGATTGCAGCCTTAGAGAACAAGTGGCATAATGCATGCCAATACTTGTGACTTTTTGAAAGCTTGTAAACAGAATAAAAGGAATTTTTTATATTCCTTTTATCCCCCAACTGTTGGGGATCACTGTTAAAATCAGATGGTGGTGTTAATCACTTCAACTTGTCTTGCCCCACAAGACAGGGTGAGCTCCTGTCCTTAGCCCAGCTCTGCGACGCCAGCTGGATCCAATCATATTGGCTCTGCCTTTCCATTGGACTAATTCAGTGGCGTGAAGAGTGGGGATTTGCTGCTTGGGTAACAGCTTATCCTCCATAACAATCCAACCCAGGCTTTCGTGCTTCGTATTCAGCGTCTGCAGCGCTGAGCACGATACCATAGTCTTTCAAGACTGACGGAGGCCTGCATCCAATTGGAAACAGAAAGTGGGTGAAAGTGACTAATTCGTTACTCAGAGGGGAGAGAAAGAGAGAGAGAGAGAGAGAGAGAGAGAGAGAGAGAGAGAGAGAGAGAGAGAGAGAGAGAGAGAGAGAGAGAAAGAAAGAAAGAAAGAAAGAAAGAAAGAAAGAAAGAAAGAAAGAAAGAAAGAAAGAAAGAAAGAAAGAAAGAAAGATCTGCATTTAGTAAAATGCTTGCTCAAGCAGTCTGGGAGTAAAAATATGAAGGCAAGGGAATTTAGAAAGAAAAGACAGGCTGTCACTTTGTGTACTGGTCAGTGCTGTGCAAGTACATTTACACTCAGGCAGTTTCTATAAAGCTCTTAAAAGAGCAAGATTAATTTCAAATCGGCTAAATATATTTCATGTTTGCCTTTTTTTAAAGCTCTCAAGTACTTTAAACTGTCTCTGTTACACAGTATAAAATTTGTTTTTGTCCCCAATCAGTATTCAACGATCACCTTAGTAAACAAATATATTGCAGGCTGCCATGCATTAGCGATTGTAAATATGAAGTGCCAGGCAATATAATCAGAAAGCTATTGTTATTAAGAGTTTTTAAATATTTAATTTATAAGCAAAATATTGCTATTGTCAGATGATTTCATACTAGTAAAGACTGGAACCTCCTATGCTGCTTACTATAAATCTAGCCATCAATCTAAGATGAGACTGTCTCCAGCCCAGTCCCTCTGCATTTGGAAAATGCTCAATATGGCACTACTGTGTTTGATCCCTGGAGAGATTGTATGAAGAAAGGGTCAGTATGTGATCCAGCTGTCAGGATCCTAAGCAGTTCAACAGTGAAGATATATGAGACTGACTGCTTTTGTTCATCAAAAATACTTCTTGTGCGTCATCAAGACAGAACACAATTGTACATCCCAGAAGAAATCTTTCATATCCTCTGCTATATGATCCCCATTCAGGGCACAATCCTGTGCACTTACTTAACCCCACATCGGGAGTCAAGAGGAAGTGACTTATGGCACTTTTGTGACACTTCCACCCCCAGTCAGCGCAGGACTCATGCTGGGACTAATGCTGGTCTGGCTTAGGTTAGGATTGTAGTTCCAGTGAAATATACATATCATGGACTGGAATGTGAATTATTATAATGTTAATTACAGATTTTTTTAATGAAATACTTCTGAAGTAGCTTAAAGTGTGTCTTATACAGAGTTCCCAGACGATTGGATTTCCCTAGACCAACTAAGAAAAAGGGGGGGGTCACTGGAAAGGAGGAAAAAAGCCCTATTCCTTTGGGATTTCCCCTGGCCATTCAAATTTATGGCACATGCAGCTGCAGCCTCTGGGGCTTCCCAGAGCGGAGGAAGGGTGGGACAGGAGGAAGGAGGACTTGTGTGCAGTAGCAGCAGCAGCACCTGCTGCTACTTCTCAAGGGGCTTCACGCCCCCTGCAGAGCCCTCTGCGCCTCCCTATCTCACAGCCTTGCAGGCCAGCCTTGACTCTCTTGCGGTACAGCTGAGCCATACCGCCTAGGCTGCTTCTCTGGCCTGCCCGGGTCTCCTACATCTCCTCTCTGGAGCATCTCCGGCCAGCCAGGTTCTCCCGCCTGCTCCAGAAAGAGACCCATGCAGGTTCTCCCGCCTGCACTGAGACCCGTGCAGTGTGTGTGTGTCTGTGTGTGATTGATTGATTGTGTGAATGCAGGGAGTTAGAGTACTTGTGTGTGTTTGTGTGTGTGCGTGCGTGCGTGCATGCATGGACTGTGTGTGAGTGATTGAGTGAGTGCATGCATGGGGGGGAGTGAGGGAGCAGATATGAAGCAGGTATTTTGGGGCTGGGGTTTCCGAGGAAAGATCATGGCTGTTTTGAGCCACTTCACATTTCACTATTGGTGAAAACAGCTCCTACAGAGAGGTTTTCAATTTTAAAAGTGTTGAAATTAAGTACAGAAAAGCAATATGAGTATTTTTGCTTTATTTTAACATGTCCTGCATTTATCCTACATTTTGGGGGGTGTCCTACAATTTTTTTAACTGGGTAGGAATTCTGGCTTGGGGGACAGGAATTTTGGTGCACTTGGCAGGGAATTTTGGCTTCGGCATCTGGTTACCCTGATCTTAATTGAAAGTCTGAAATATTTTTTTAAAAAGACAGATTTCAGTGAAGAGCTGAATAGACAGATTTACTCAATGACTGGCAACTGAGCTTGCAAATTATCTTCATGCCTAAGCTTATGGAACCATTTATTCTTAAAACTTACTAACTATTGTTACATTTTGTGTGATCTGCTTCCTGCCATTATACTCTTTGACAGAGGTTGCATTAGAGGGTCAGTGCTTTATCAGCAGATATAGAAGGAAAGGTTGAAAACCCTTATATATTAAGTATTTGAAACTGAAATTGATTTTTGCAGTCACCCATTCCACTAACTAGAGTTTGACCAGTTGTTCCCAAGGATTATAACAAAATAAGAATTTCTTAACTTATGCATTCAGTGAATCACTTTGAAAAGTAAGAAAAAAGGATAATAAATACACTCTAAAGGAACCAGTGTTAAGATTTAAACCATACAATAGCATAATCACTGGCCTCTGTTGGTGCATATTGTGGGTCCAAAATATATAATCTAATAAGTTCTAAAAATGACCTTAAAGACATAGTCCTTTCTCTGTGTTGTAAACAATTATATAATAGAAAATATATTGCTATTTCAGTGATAACAGAGGAACCTACTAAAGTGTTTATATTCTTACACTGCCTAAGCAACAGCCACAGTGCAGCTTGAGAAGCAGGAAGTGGTACCCTGTTGCCTGATCAATGTGATCTTTAATCTTTTACTGGATATAGTGGTACCTTAGTTGATGAGCATAATTTACTCCTGAAGCACGCTTGTAATCCAAAACATTTGCATATCAAAGCGAATTTTCCCATAAGAAATAATGGAAACTCAGACAATTTGCTCCACAACCCAAAAAACATTCATATAAAAATGATTATAATACTGTCATATAATACAAAATAATAAAGAAAATGCAAAATATAAAGAAAAATATAACAAATTGACCTGCACTTGATCTCTCAAGTCTCTCAGGTTGCAATCTGAGAGACCTGAGTATAATCAAATCTGCACTCCCCCTTATACAGAGATGAACCCCATTAATCAGTGCTCACTTTATAATAGGGCTTACTTTACAGTAGACATGCAAGGCTAGGTCTCTCTGGCTCCTTTCCATTGTGCCCCCTTGGAGCAAACCCCATTGACTGTAACAGGCTTATTTCAGAGTAGACATGCATAGGCTGGTCTCTCAGGAGAGGATGCTTTGCACCCCCTCTGGTCTCTCTCAAAACTGGCCATATCCTGGTGAGGACAATTTTTTTCACTTGCTTATCAAGACATCCCTTGTATATCAAGTTAAAATTTATTAGAAATATTTGCTTGTCTTGCAAAACACACTCAATCCAAGTTACTCTCAATCCAAGGTTTTACAGTATTTTTACTACTGACTGCTTAAC
The DNA here is from genome assembly GCA_030015325.1 of Cryptoblepharus egeriae. Taxonomy (NCBI): domain Eukaryota; kingdom Metazoa; phylum Chordata; class Lepidosauria; order Squamata; family Scincidae; genus Cryptoblepharus; species Cryptoblepharus egeriae. Next base: position 50,995,465 of record JAREYC010000007.1, on the reverse strand, counting down.
ATTTTTATATTGTTTTAATTGTGTTTAATTGTTTTTAATTATGTTTTAGTGTGTTTTAATTTTTAGCTGCTTTGGAGTGAAAGGTGGAGTACAAATATAACTACCGGTAATTAAATTAACTAAGGCTGCAATCCAGAGCAAATTCAGCCTGCTCTGACCTAACTGCACTCTCCTAACTATTCTGTATCCAGAGCAGAAAGTTATGATGAATCCAGAGAGTCAGGAAGCCTGGGCTGCCCTAACTGCTCCAGAGCATGCTAAGTAATTGACACAAGGGGAAGACTTGCTCCTGAGGAGACACCCCTCAGATCACACTGAACAAGGAACAGCTGTGGTGCCTACAGTGGTGACATGACTCTGCACATCACCTGGTGTGGAAGTCTGTGCGTCATCCCTGGGATGCGCCCCCCCCACCTGGACTGCACAGTCGCCAAAGTTGGCGCCTGCGCAGTTGTTTCTGAAGCCAACTGGCTTCAGAAAGAGTATTGCGCAGGCACCATCTCTGACACCTGCGCAGTACTTTTCTGAAGCCTTTTGGCTTCAGGGGAGACTGTGCAGGCGTCAGAGTTGGTGCCTGTGCAGTACTCTTTCTGAAGCCATTCGGCTGCCGCTCCGCCTCCTGAGTGAGGCCGAATGGCTGTGCAGAGGCGCGGACTTTCTCTGCTCTAAGGAAGTCTCCTCTGAAGCTGTTCGGCATGCTCAGTGTGTTTCTGCGCAGTGCACCTCAGATGGCCGTTCAGGCCAGCTCCTCAGACAAGAGGCAGCTTCTGGCTGATTCTCCGCCTTGGAGCAGGCCTGAATGGGGGTGCTGACGCCCGGGGCCTGCCAAAGGACAGTCAAACTCCTCCGGCACATCACCCCATACGGAGCGCATCCCCAATGCAACCCACACCAGCCGCACCAGTCTGGTGACGCCACTGGGTGCCTGCCTTATAAGGAGTCCCTGATGAGATGCCAGTACATTCTACAGTGAATACAAGGGGTTTCTTGGAGTGGCCTGCTGTATCCTGAGGTTTGTGGGCAGCCGTAGTTTGTTCCATATCCTGAGGTTGAGAGGCAGGGGTTGCAGCTAGGATGGCCAAGAACTCAGATTTTTGGTCAGCACTGCCATTCTTACTCGGGCCTTATCATGGACCCCTATGGGTCTACTCATTACTATACCTGCTCCTGAAGTGGTATAACTCTGAGGGCTGGAAGAGGGCATTTCTGCCTTGGAAACAGGCTCTGGATACAGAGTAACTGCTCTGCCCTAGGCAATGCTAAACATGCCCTCAACTTGCCTCTCCTGAGCTGCTTAGGCTGCCCCAGTTAGGGCAGAGCAGGTCCACCTCTCTTAGGGCACCCTATCTTGCCTTGCTCTGCCCTAAGCCTCCTTCAGAGTAACTGGGCTGGAGAATCTTGCAGTTGCTCCAACCTAGTATTAGATAGGGCAACCTAAGGGCTCTTATGTGGACAGATTAGTTGCTCTGGATTGGGCTGTAAATTAATCTCAAACAAGGAGAAATTATTTTCATGCAAATAATCTTGGTATAAACTGGAACTAGCAAATTTGTTCTGTTAGATTGGCAAAATTTCTAATTTTCGAGTAGCTTGGCTAAATTGGTTCTATCTTCTTTAACAGATTTATTTTCATTCAATAGCAAAACAGTTGAAATCCATCTCCCACAGTACACAATATATACAGTTACTGTCTATACAATATAGACAGTAATTGGCTGGACTACTTTTTTTTTGGGGGGGGGGAACAAAAAGCCTTCTTCAGTTTTACCATTATTATGGTGGAATGACTTCATTATTTGTAGCATAAACCTAAAATGAAGTAGAGGACTACAATTTGCTATTATCGTTAGGATCTATAAAAATCCATGGAAAAATTGTTTTTTTTTTTTCCTAATAGTTGCACAATAGTTGAGGGAGCCAGTGAGCCTAAGGAACTAAAGAAGTTGGCAAGACATCCCAAAAGCTATTAGGGCATAGGACTCTACAAAATTTTTCTACCCAACCACTACCTGTCTTGGTAAAAGAGCAGAAATTTGTGTTAGCCAACTAACCCAATCTTGAGCCCAATCCTCTCCTCCACCATATTATCCAGCTGCACCAAAAAGGGAGCAAGGCAAATGGCAGGTAAGGAAAAATGCATCCAAGGCTGGGGAGAGGGAGTTGCAGATAATTTATTATGTCAAGGGGACACAAGTTGCCTTACACTGGAAGAAACCTAAGCTTTCTTTATGAGGATCATTGGCTTTATAGTAGCTATTTTTCTAATGCAAGACTGAGGACTGCAATAGTGGCATAAAGGAAGAGGATCCAGCTGCACAAAAGTGCTGCTGAGCTTCCTCTCCCTCCTTCCCCATTCCAATACCCTCCATACCCTCTCCCTGCCCAAAAACACATCCATTCTTCCTTGGTGTGCCTGGCAGCCAACAACTACGCTGGTAACTTAGCTGCACTTGCTAGAGGAAGCAACATTCTGCCAGCATCTTCCTCCTTCCATAAGTGGAACCCACGTTCTGCTGGTAGGAGGGATGAAGACAGAGTGGTAGATTTGCTTTCCAAGGCTGCCTTTCAGGGCAAGAAATTCTAGCTAGTAAGGATTCAACATTTAAAAAAATATAAGCCAAAATCCTAGAACACTTCCATGCTGTTACTGAATAGCTAGGATATGAAGAGGATATTGTGATTCCTTGTATCCCAGTATTGCCAAAAACAAATACAGTACCTGTGCAGCAGAAGACAGTATTATAATTTTGAGATAGTCCAAGCTTTGAACTCTATGGCTTGACTAAGAGCATAATAGCATAAGAGCATCAGTTGTAGTCTAAGTTATCCTTCTGATCACAAAAGGGAACATACACTTATAGAAATGATAGTGCAAGGTTCTTGCACCTAGAAATTCAAATGGAATTCTGACTTGGCTTTGTACATGCAAAACATCTGGTTAACATATTGTGTAAGATATCACTCTTTACACTGTCAATACCTCACTTTTCTGCAATTTCTTCCACATATGCTTGCAATGGCTTCACATGGAACAACACAAAATGTCACCTAATTTATTGTGCACATAGGACAAAACCTACTGTTTTATATTAACCACCTATATTATATCTTCTGGTATTTATATTTTAGAAAGAAACCTCAGTCATCTCATACTCTTTCTCTCTCTTACTGGTGGGTACATTTGTTTTCTGAGAGAAGGGCAAAACTTCAGCCTCAGTGGTGTGTGTTATAAGGTGGCAACTGAATAATTTCTCAGCTTGTCCTTCAGTAGACACCATAAGAATATAATTTAAAACACTGCTGTTACCAACGACAGCTCTTAATATTTGCACCTTATTTTCACACAGACCATTTCTTCAAAGGATACTGATGGGTGCTATTCCTCGGAACTGTTCCATTCCCATAATCATGATAAATGACAGTGTCTTGTATACACTTTCTTTATATAAAACAACTATTTCATTTTTAGCCCTTAGCTGGATTATTTATTAGATAGTGTATTTATCTCTGTAAATGCATATAAGTCTTACGTCTTCTTTGGAACTTTCATGAGTGCTACATTTGGTTTAATTTCACGTACAAAACTTGCCACAACACCTTTAAACTCCAAAAGAATTTTTGAGATCTGAAAATAATGTTGTATTGCACATAGTAAAGGAAAGATGAAGGAGTCCCTCCCAGATTGCCCTACTACTCATGACTAACTCTAAGGGTATTGCTCATCCCTGTAACTGGCCAAAGAACCAGAGTTATCCAAAGAGATTTCCTTGGTCATGTGGCTTGCATGATCACTAAATGCTAAAGGTACATAGAAGTGGGACATATTTATCTATTTGCATTTTCAGGCTTTCTAACACCTCATTTTGAAGGACATGGGCAAGGAGAAGCTGACTGTCATGTGGTATCCTGATCTCAAACCACCAACCTGCCAACTTTCAGGTTGACAAGCACGGTATAACTACTGAGTCACCAGGCCTCCGTCAGTCTTGAAAGACTATGGTATCGTGCTCAGCGCAGCATACGCTGCATGCGAATAATGAAAGCCTGGGTTGGATTGTTATGGAGGATAGGCTGCTACCCAAGCAGCAAATCTCCCCTCTCCACACCACTGAATTAGTCCAATGGAAAAGCAGAGCCAATACGATTGGATCCAGCTGGCACCGCAGAGCTGGGCTAAGGACAGGAGCTCACCTTGTCTTGTGGGGCCGACCTGGGTCTCGAACCCTGGCCTGCTGGTTAACAGGCACAGCGTCTTAACCACTTGCACCACCCACAGCCCATACTGAACCACCACAACCCTTGGTATTGCACATAGGGTGAAATCCAGAGTAACTATGGGGAGTCCTTGCTCCGGAGTAAGAACAAGTTACTTTGTATTGCAATATGAATTTTCAATAGGTTTTCACTAGGTGGTGCAGTAACTACAGGTGCACATAATGTCTCTTACATGCTCCTGTAGTTACTCTGGATTGTGCCCATAGTTGAATGCAAAGAGAGATAAATGAATGGACGTCCAGACTCAATATTCATTTTTGGTACAAAGCATCTCGAAAGTTGAAGGAAAATAAATGTGAAGCTTTTGCAGTAATTCAAGACCTTCTTGTAAAGCTATAATTACTGCATAGTGATTCATAGGACATCAAAACTTAATAACGTAAGTAAGAGCCAAAAACTGATTTAAAAGCAAAGGATATCAGTGGCTTAGGACTCCTACGAGAATAATGTTTCACATTCCTGGACAAAACTGAAAACTCAGAATGCTAACTTATATTTTAATCTTCCACTGCACTTATCAACAAAAAGCTTAAAAAGTTTCAAATGGCTGGAAAGAAAAGTAGAATAGGATGTGAACAGCCTACTATTTAAAAGTAATATATCGGTCAGGGCAAGTTGCATAAACTCAAATACTCCAGTTCTATAAGACAGCACTGCCAATCATAAGCCTGACCTGGATTTAAAGAAGGATTCTACAAAATGAAAGCTATTTTCAATACAAATGCTCTATAGATTGGGTGGCACTGCCATCATTCATGCCACAGTAATACCTGCTGTAAAGCTGTAGATATGTTCCTAGAAATCAGAGTGTTGTATATAGATGGTAGTATAACACAGTTGTAAATGTGTTCATGATACTGTACTCACCAATTAGGTCACAATCTACTACTGTCATCTTTACTCCTACACAGGGCCTGATTTAGGTTTTATGAGGCGCAAGTGGCTAAGACACTATGCCTGTTAACCAGCAGGCCAGGGTTGTGAGACCAAGGTGGGCCCCACAAGACAGGGTGAGCTCCTGTCCTTAGCCCAGCTCTGCGGTGCCAGCTGGATCCAATCGTATTGGCTCTGCTTTTCCATTGGACTAATTCAGTGGTGTGGAGAGGGGGGATTTGCTGCTTGGGTAACAGCCTATCCTCCATAACAATCCAACCCAGGCTTTTGTGCTTCGCATGCAGCGTATGCAGCGCAGACCACGATACCATAGTCTCTGAAGACTGACGGAGGCCTGCTTTTAAGCTATTGAAGGTAATGGGGCCCTATATATGAGCAAACCCATTATATTTTAGGGAGTAGGCTAGCAGGCGGGGCCCATTACTTACATCATAGGAGCCTACAGCAGAAAACACTGTTGCTGTATGTAGGTTTTATTTTATTTGTTTTTTATCTTATATTTTGGAAATGTACATTGCTTTTTTTTCTTTTAAATTTTTTTGGGAGGCCCCAAGAGAGTGGGGCCCTAAGTGACAGCTTGTTTAGCTTTAGAGTAAATCTGACACTACTCCACCATGATAGCGGGGAAAAATGATGTGAAAAGCTACTCTCAGGAGAATGAGCTAAAGAGTGTGTTAACAAAATACAGTGGTGCCTCACATAAAGAGCTTAAGTCGTTCTGGAGGCATGCGCTTTAAGTGAAATGCTCTTTAAGTGAAGCAGATTTTTCCATAGGAAATAATGGAAACTCAGATGATTGGTTCCACAACCCCCAAAATTTTCATATAAAAAATATTAACTGGATGTAAAAATGATGACAAAACACTGGAATTGAATTCAAAACATGCATTCAGTGTGCATGATCCTATGAATTCTACTTAGCCTGCAATCCTAAAGTCACTTTCCTGGGAGTAAGCCCCATTTAACACTATGGGGCTTACTTCTAGGTAGACATGGTTAAGAGGCTGCAATCAAAGACACTTTCCTGGGAGGCTTACATTTGCTGCTGCTGGAGATTCAAGGTGGTCGGTGGGGGTGCTTGGGGGCAGCTGGGGCAGCTGCCTCTTGCACCTCCAGGCAATTGCCCCCAAGTTGGGGGCAGTTAGAGGCAACAGCGCTGGCCGGCAGCCCTTTTAAAGAGCCTCCATGTGGAGTGTCAGGGCTGCAGAGTATGCGTGCCCATAATGTGCTTGCTTGCTAAGTGAAGCCGAACTTGTTATGTGAAGCAAGATTTCTTGGAAATTTTTCCTTGTTATGTGAAACGCTTGTTAAGCGAGGTATCACTGTACTGTGAACAACTTAAGCTATTGCAGATGACAATAATCAGAAAAAATTTTCAAGGCAGGTAAAAGCAGAGGTGTAACTCACTGCCCCAATGCCTGAGGCAGAGATGTCACGACATCATGTAATATTTTGTCCCGTTATCAGTGCAATCCTATTCATGTCTAATCAGAAGTAAGTTCCATTGTGCAATGGGACTTATTGCCAGGAAAGTGCTCTTTGGATTGCAGCCTACGGCACTTTTGGGTTCTCCCAAGAGGAGAATGTTCGCTGCTGCAGCTTCATGCTCCTTGTAGGAGCAGCATCCTTCTCCTGCTGGAGATTCCTCTTGAAGATTCCTCAGTGCCTCCTCCATTACTAAGGTCAATCCTGGGGCTGCTGTTAGTCCCCCCACCCTGAGTAGGTCTGCAGCAGGTGCCTCTCAGACTCTGTCCTAGTTATGACTCTAGGACACAATATCTTGAGTTTTGTAAACATAATATATTGTGTTTTTCTGGGTAAAAAAAACACAACCTTGGCCTACTGGGATTATAATTAGGGGAAAATTGATTCTTAATGCTGACAAACATCTGAGATACAACAGGGTTGTTTACCTGTAATAAATGCGTAGAGCTTTCTAGAAGATCCTGTCTGTAGCCTCCAGAGACATGAATTTTCCCATATGCAACAGTATCCTGAAACTACAACAAACACCCATCTTGAATCATGTAATTCAGCAGTAGATCTCAAATAGGGCATCAAAAACAGAAAATACAACATAACTATAAATGGCAGAGACAAAAAATTCAAATATCAAACATAAAACATATCAAACATGAAAAAAGAAAAAAAGGAATTTTATATGTGCTGAAATTTTTCAGGGATGGTGCAGATTTTAGGGCACAATTCTAATCTATTTTCCTGCTTTGTGTTAAGGGCATCACAACTGTTTAAGGTAAGGGAACAAACATTGCCTTAGCTTGGCTTCTATGACTGCCCCACAACTGCAGGATGCAACATGTGCCCCACTGGCACAGCTACGATAAGGCTGGAAAGTTAGTTACAATTGTTTCTTTAGTTCTACCAGAAAGGAGTTCCATAATGATGGCATTACTTTGGGAAAGGCCCTGTAATAGAATTCTCCATTGTTCAATTTATTTCTGAATAGTTTACTGCAATTTTTAGCATACATCATTCATACTGTATATTTTTTCTCTGTATCAGAACCACGAAGTGTGTGAAGACAAAACACTGTATGTCAATCTTAATGTGACAGTATTTGTGTATCTTGTTTGGGGGAGTGGGAACAATGGGAACAATGTCAGGATTAAGGAGTTGGACTAAGACCTGCAAGACCCAGGTTCAAATCCATCCTTGGCCATGAAACTCTCTGGGTGACCTTGGACCAGTCATTCTCAGCTACATTTAGTTCCTCCTCTCATAGTATGCATGCAGTTTGTCACCCTGAGCATGGGAAAGCCAGGGCATAAACCAACCAATCGACCAACAACTCAGGAAGAAAGGTGGCAACTGATTGCTTGAAAAACAGCAAGACATCAGCTGAAGGATTCAACTGAACCAAGAGGGGTAGGGTTAGGGTGATTGTATACCCCCCATCTCTTTGAGGCATGGGGAGAGAAACTGAAGGTAGCATGAAGGATGGAATGAAGAAACTAAAGGATGGAAAGGTAGCATGGCAAGGGATTGAAAGATATCTGAGCATTTTAAAGATTTGGACTAGGTTCAGAAAAGAACGCAAACAAAAAGTGTGAAAAGCAATGTGTGCACATGCCCATTTGGATTCTGTTTGCATGAATACAGAATTCATAAACTGTGGTAAGGCAATTTTAAGGTACTATACAAATAAATTTCAGCCGATCAAATTTTCATTGTAGTGTAGGATAATGATGTTGTGACATTTTAAATGTATATCTGCAAACACCTTGAGTTATGGTATCACAATTAAATTACTGTCACAACTATTGTATTCCAATAACTAATAACTAAAGATATTTGTTACCAGGTTTCCAAAACCTGATGTGGAATTTGGCCTTACAACTTTATAGGCTCAGATTAAATTATGTAAATCCTGCATTAGCAGGAGCCAAAACCATTCTTAGAAATGTCATACTGGCACCATATGGCATTTTTCCAAATTATAAAATAAGAGTAAAAACATACTGAAGTCTAAAAATCTTGTACCTCTTATTACAACATACTGTTCTTTCCTTTATTTAAGTATTTTTAAAGTCTCATGAGCTTTCTGAATGACTGAATATCCATAATGTGAATATCCATAATGGAAATTCAAATTATAGAGCAAAACTGATTTTGACAAACATCTGTGCAACAAAATTCTATACAGATGTATGTTCATAGAAACTACTGTGCAGTATCCCCTTTAATTCACAAAAGCAACCCTTAAACAGAACCCTAGTTCATATTGTTTTCTTTGTGCTAAAAACAGCTGAGAGAAGTGTTATTAATTCAGCCTTGAAACGAACAGCAGGGCAATAGCCAACCCATATGGTGGACAAGAAATCACCCATCTCATGGTACAGCATGATACAGGAAACTCAGATGCAGTTTCAAACTGTTTCCTCATAGGGACCATTTTGTATGAGCTAAGAAAGTTCAGGATCCAAAGATAATTGTATTATTAATATCACTCTCTCATAATCTGCATAGTACACATCTAGAATTCCAGAGGTGCCTAAAGTTCTGTCTATCTGCTAAGAAGAGAAATATGCATCTGGCACCATTTGGTCATTCATTTGGACATCTTTACAATTTTGGCCTTGAGCACAACTTCTCCTAGAGCAGTGGTTCTCAATCTTCCTAACACTGTGACCCCTTTGTAAGTTCTTCATGTTGTGGGGACCCCCAACCATAAAATTATTTTCGTTGCGACTTTATAACTGTAATTTTGCTACTGTTATGAATCGTAATGTAAATATCTGATATGCAGGATGTATTTTCACTGTTATGAATGAAATGTGTGTTCTATGCACACACTGAACACAATGGGATTTATTTCAGAGTAGGCATGCATAGGATTGTACCCTGAGGCTGCAGTCCTATCCACATTTGCATTTGAGTAAAGGCCCCCCTGACTATAATGGGATTTATTTCAGAGTAGGCATGCATAGGATTGGGCCCTGAGGCTGTCAGTCAGCCCCAGTGTGCATGCAGCTACAGGCAAGCCTGACCTGGTCCCCTGCACCAGGATCTTTAGGTGACCCCCAGGAAAGCTCTAGGTGACCCCCAATGGGGTCCCGACCCCCACTTTGAGAAACACTGTCCTAGAGACATTTTAGAAGCAAAGATACATTTAACGTATTTGACAATGAGTTTCTCATGCCCTGTCATTGGTTTTGTGCATGAAATACAGTTTTACTTTGTAATTAAATATACTATATTTTTATAGTAATTTTATTTCTATAGGCAACCAAGTTTTATTTTAAATCAAGTTGGCACTCAATAGCTTCCTATATATCAGAATTCTGAATGTTTTGGAATTCTGGTATGAAATGCCCAATCTGTACAAGGAAAAATGCAAAATAGAAACAATGGGCGCAATCCAGAGTAACTACAGGGAGTCCTTGCTCCAATGTAAGAACAATTTACTTTAAATTGCAATATGAATTTCCCATAGGTTTTCACTAGGTGGTGCCATAACTATGGGTACACATAATGTCTCTTACGTGCTCCCGTAGTTACTCTGGATTGTAGGGAACGACAGAATGCATAAAAGACATTTAGTGAAAGCTCTTGTATTGGTACATTGACTGGGAGAAAACAGTGATTCAGAAAACCACCTGTCATCTTAATAAGAAATGATAATGTCCAAACCATTAGGCTTCTTCTTAGAGAAGCTAGGCAGGAAGGGAGATCAAGACGTGGAAGAAAAGAGAAATTCTTGGCTTGCTGAAGTGTTAAACTCTTTTCTGTTCGTTGTCCCTTCTCCTTATAATTATTATGGAGAAAAGGGAGAAGAGGCAGCTGTGTTTGCCACAGGATATGTGTAAGGAAATTGCTTCAAAACACCAAAACGCCCCAATTTAAAGAATACCCAAGTGCTCAAAAAGTTGTAAGCTAGGGACACAGCTTGCTTCTTTTGTATTCTATATCTTTTCTTTTGGAGAATCACTTAATGCATATGAATCCCATCATTTTTTCCAAGTCTGCAAAACTCCAAGTGCAAATATTTACAAAGGTGAATGACAAGATCATTACTGCAAACTCCAAATATTGCAGTCCACTGCCTCTTACTGAGTAGTTTTACTGCATCACAAAAATATGCCACTGCTAAAAACACACAGTGGGAGTGCTAGTACTAACAATCAAACACCCCACATACTATCAGGTCCTGGGACCTCCATCTTCCAAGCATGGCAGAGATCCTTCCAGGTGTTCAGACAATTATTAGGACAGGGAGTGAGCCAAACCAGGGGAGGTGGCAAGAGGAGGTAACATGGCAAGTGGGTCTAGGAAGGGAGGTTGAATTCAGTTGTCATTGATTGCCATTAAACTCCTCCCGAACCTGAGCTACCGTCCTACTGTCCTCTTGCTGCCCTGTTCTGTCCACCCCATCCCCATTCTGCCTTCCTCCACCCCGTTCCTTACCTAGATCAGTAGGGCTGCTCTGACCTTACTGACAGATGACTTTAGTACTGCCATATGACAGTCTCCGCTAGCTGAACACTCATTCTGCCAGCCGATTTGCAGAACAGGACTGGGCTGTTATTGAATTTCAACAGTTCAACATCTCTACTAGTTCCAAAGTATAGATTTCTGTAGTACTGCTTAGTTCATTTGTGATTTTGGCAACTTCTGTGATGTCTTCATATATTTTTTTTGGGATAATATTTCTAGATTACTTTGAAACAGCTTGATTCATTGTGTGTGTGTGTGTGTGTGAAATTAAAACTGCAATATTAAATTATTAATATTGCAAATTAAAAAGCTTGTTAATAATTATTTGCAACATAATATAAAATAAATTAATTGCTAGAATTAAAGTAACATATTTCAAATTATATGTGTTAAAATACCACAAAACTGCACTGAATGCTGCATAGTTATTTTACACATGCATTTTTAATACAAATGCTGCATTAAAGAATAACAAAAGCTAAACTCTCCCTTGGAGGTAATCATTTTCATTGTTGCCAGGTCAGTGATTCAGATTTCACAAGGCAATCCCTGACTAAGGAACAGCAAGCCTTTTTTTAGGTCATGAGGTCCTGGAAGGGGCTCTTCAGAAGCCAAGCATAAAAGTCTTGAAATAACAAGCAAACATACAGGTTTCTTAATTTGCCCGGTTGGATTCCTGTAATAAGTGCTTAACAACGGCAGCCCCAAAGCAACTCTGCAGTCATCAGCAAGACTATTTACCACATGATTTAGCAAACAGATTTCCAAGGTTTTTACTTACATAGATAGATAAGAATCAACATAAGGAGCAAGCAGAAATATAAGCAGCTGCTTCCACAGCCACTCTACTAGCATACTCTGAAAAGCACCAGGAAGCCTGGAAGATGATCATGACATGGTGATACTGTACACAGTCAGCACAACCATGAATCAACCTGATGCAGCTTGCATCGGTGGCGTATAGCATGGGTGAGGAGTGACAGATTTTGGAGACTTTTCACCAGGGCTGGCCTCAGGACTTACAAAGCCCAACGAGGGGGGCTCATATGAGGACATCCAATCACTAGGAGCTATGGTGAGCCACACCATGAGGTGTAAAATGCAAAGCACAGTGCTTGGAAATAAATGAGGTTCTGAGAACCCCTTCAGGCCAAACAGTGAGGAGAGGGTGAGTAAGCCACACATGCCAGAACTTATGCTGGCTTCACTGGGGCTTAGGATTGCAGCTCCAGTGATAGAACACTGGAAGGAATTCACTTTCTGCCCTGTTAGCAAATGGGAAGCCGATCAATATGTCTTGTACTGACTGAAGAAAGGTGTTGGTGGACTTGGAGCGAAAGGGAGGGCCAACCTTAGGGCAATACAGCCTATATTATGACATAGGGCCCCATACTGCTCCAAGCAACATCTGCCAGCCTGGGAGGGCAGTGTGGTGAGTCACCACAGTGTGATCACACCCATCAGCACACCCTTGCTGCCATGTTAAAGAAGTCCTCATAGCAGCTAACTCTGTTGTTTGTCAGTATAATATGCAGATAGGATTAGGCCGTAAGTGTTTAAAATTGCAACATTCACTGTTTTCACTTTTCCCACAGCTAGATTTGTCTCTTGTGCAATTTGTGACAGGTTATATATATGTATGTTGATTATCCAGGTGGTCCACTGAATGTTTAAAGGAAAGCCTGCTGTGGACTAGGAACCACCATGGCTGGGATTATCACTGATGGATGTACAGCTTTGAAACATTTACATTCAGATGTCTTACTGCAGCTGAGCATCCCATCACCGTATTGTGCTTTCAGTCAGCTGAAGATATCTGTGGGTTTCACACCTTTGTTCACAAGAAATCTCATCACTATATGCTGTTCCACGAAAACACTACCACTGTTGCATGCCATCTTGAGTAATAGTGTCTGGACTGGCCCATGACATATGCACCAGCTATTACATATTTATTTATTTTATTTATTTAAGCAATTTGTATCCCGCCTTTCTTCCCCCACAAGGGGGAACTCAAGGCGGCCAAACAACAATTAAAAAAACAATAAAACACCACTAAAATTAGATACGGTAATAAACAGAGATGAAAACACATTAAATTGTAGTTTAAATACAATTTGATTAAAGCTAAAAACATAGACTAAAAACAAAAAAAACAAAAAAATGATAAAAACAAAAGCACCCCAACCTCTGCCCCCATTAAAAAGCTTTTTTAAAATAAAAGATTTTAAGGCTCCGCCTGAAGCTCTGTATTGAGGGAGCTTTCCTCAGTTCTAAGGGGAGGGAGTTCCAAAGCCGCAGTGCCACCACCGAGAAGGCCCTATTACATGACATGTGCACCAGACATATATTACATGACATATGCACCAGAACACACTTGCCACTTACTACTGCATCTAGTACCACCATGGTAGCATCCATTTTTATACCTGTAAAAATAAGAGTTCCAGTTTGACTTGAACACTCCTCTTATTTCCAATTTCTTAATCATGATGGGACTTTGAGGATAATCTGGTTTTCAGACCTTTTTGAATATATGGGTGCAAAATACAGATTTAATTTTCTGAAGACATTTTCTGCAGTTTCACTGACTAAATATCCACCATATGTTCAAAATTTAACTTTCCCATTTAGTAAAAAAAGAAGAAAGTTTCCATTTTAAAAGGTGCAGCAATTCTGCAACGTATATACTTATAAATATTCATATGCACATAGAATTAGTTTAGAGTCCATCACAATGAGATAAATACATTCCTAGTACATGAAACATGTTCTATAATACATCATTCTGTTTTCTCCATCATCCTTTTTTATCTACCAATCAGAAAGATCACTTAAAAATTCTCCTCAGAAACAACAAGGACAAAAAACAACTAGGATCAAGGATACTGTTTGATTCGTCTACTCTAATAAGTACCATAAATTATTTACTAAACTTCAAAGCCTTAAATTCAAGGAAGAACAGAGAGAGGCAAAAGTAGGATTTGTTTGTTTATTATCAATTATTTATATGGTATGTTTTACAGTGCAAGATATGCAGAAAAGGCATAATCCTGGAAAAACCGTGTATAATAAAAATGTTATATTAAGTTAATTCCAGAAAACCTATTCTAACGATACATCTGTAGAGAGGTTACAAATGAAAACTTTCTCAGCAGAATTTCCTTATTAACATTAGGGATAAATCTCATGGAGAAGAGATATTTCACTCACACTCACAAACACTGTATGTAAAGCATTTCATTTAAATATGCAAAATAGTATTTCAAAGACTTGGCAAAATAAGCTTTGAATCAAAGTAAACTGTAGCATAGAAGTCAAGTAAACTGATAAAACATTTAAAGCCTAGGGTAACAAATATAGCTGAATTAAGTTCATATTAGAGATTTTTTTTTTGTAAACAGATTAAAGGTCAGGTCCAAAATTAACATGTCAGCCTTGTTAATAAAGACAAATCTTTAAACTGGTCTAAGAACCCTAGACTAAAATATTGCTGTGATTAAAAAACAAAAACACTGGGACTGGTAAAACATATGCAAGGAATCTATTGTTTTTCATGTGCCTCGGGTCAAATGTGATAAACTTCACACTTTTAACTGGTGCCATTTGTTACAGATTGGATGTAACAGGTCTACAAAAGAATCAATAAATGTAAAGACTGGAAGGAATTAGAGCAGCTTGCAGACTTGTACCTATTGTCTGGGGGAATTGGATGTCAGTTTGAGTATTATAACTCTAACAAAGGTTTTCCAGCTTTAATTTACTTCAACGCTTAATAGGTGATGTCGAAGTGGAGAAACAGTAGTAATTCTGAATAAATTATTTAACAAAGTGCTTAATGAAATCTACATAGATTATTATCATCCCAACATATCTATGCCTGACCACTTCGGAACAGTTTGTGAATGAAGTAGGAGTTAGTGCATGTGTGTGTGCGGGTGTTGGGCAAATGAACGAGAACAATACTCTTCTCTTATTCCAAGTTTGTGAAATAATGCTCTTTTCACATAATTACAACTCTGCTGAATAGTCTGTAAAAGTAGCAATGATTTGCTGATGTGAAACATGGTCATAGTACTAGTATCTGGGCATGTTTACAAGATACAATTAAGTCCTATGTTCTGCATACTTATTTTGGGAAGATAAATCCATTTCATTAGACATATGTAATATATAAGAGCATACCATTGTATAAACAAGCAAAGAAGTGAAACACAGCAAGTTCTTTTAAAATACTGAATCTTCAGTGTCGTCTAGTACCACTGAACACTGTTTATAGTAGACTGAAGTACAGTTGTTTGAGAATAAAATATTTTCTATATTATAGCATCCCTTTGTGTAAACTTTCTTAGCTGCAATTTTAAACCAAGTTAAACCACCCTAAGACACAGCACAAGTCCCGTGCTGGCCTGGGGAGTCACAAAAAGTGCTGTAAGGCACTTATATGCCATATTCTGGGGGAGGGTTAGGCCAGTGCACACACATGCGCTTGTCTTCCTACATCACCACAGAAAGACCAATGTGTTGTGCCAACCTAGGTTAGGATTTAACCCTTAGAGATTCAAACTGTTTTTTAAAAGAACTTTCAGTGCAATCCTGACTTGCACTGGAGGAGGCAGGCTATCATCCATGCACATCCCTGCATCCAGCACACATTTGGGAGGCTGATGCTGCTCTACTCTAAGGAAGGAAGGCTTCTCCCTGACAGCAGCCTCTATAGCTTTATACCTCTCCCTGTAGCAGCCTCTATAGCTTTACTCAGACAGAACCTACAATCCAGAGCAATTATGTGAGCACGTAAGAGATATTACATGGACCCGTAGTTACTGCACCACCTGGTGAAAACCTATGGGAAATTCATATTGCAATCCAGAGTAAATTGTTCTTACACCGGAGTAAGGACTCCCCGTAGTTACTCTGGATTTCACCCATAGACCATTTCTGGAGATGGCCATAAACCACTCCAGTCTGCCCTGGGATAATGCCAAGATCTGATCGAAGTTGTCTCCTGCCCCCCCTGCTCTTCTCCCTCCTGTCCTCTGCCTACCCTTCCCTGCCCACCCCTTTCCTGCCTCCTTCCCAACCTCTGAAGAGCTTGGGCTGACTTCCAAATGCAGCCCAAACTCTCCCTCCTGTCAGCAAGAGCTGGCAAAGTTCACACACCGGTGAATCAGCCTAACTTGTCCCTGGGTGGCATAGAAGTGCCTTGCAGCATATTTACAACACCCAACCCAGCGCAATCTGGGGATTACGCTCTTTATCTTATAATATTATCATCTTTCTACACTTTATCTGCAAGTTATTTTATGTATCTAAAATGGTAGACTTCTCACAAAACAAGAGATTCCATTCTCCAGAAGGAAAATGGAATTTAAAAAAATTGAAAATATATAAATTGAAATTTTATTACTGTAATAGATTATCTGTTTTCTAATGATAAATCTTAAACATATGTACAACAGTCCAAGAGATAAAATAAAATTCTTAAAACAGAATGAAATAGCTTAATCCTAAATTCCACTGGGTAAAATTGGATACGGGAGGTAGGAGACTTCTATCCCAGGTTCCTCTTCAAACCACAAGCTGTTCATGTGCAGCTGATAGTACAGGATCTCTGAAAGTCCCTTTATAACCAAATGCATATACTGAAACAACCACTGGAGTGCAGGGATTTCCCCCTGTGAAATAAGGAAGGAACTCTAGCTGTGAGCACAGCAAACCTAATCTATCAAAGGGCTCTGAATCAAAATATATTTTCATTTTATCTTGTTATGGTGGAAATAATCTCAATTTATATTCACGTGTTTAAGCAACAAGAAGTTAAATGTGGTTGTAACGCAGTTAAATGTGGTAGGAAACGCAATACATAAAGATTAATTACCATAGTGTTCCTAGAACTAAGCAAGCAGGTCTCTGTGTGTTTAGCCACACGCAGATATTATTAATAAAATGGCTTTTATATGGCACTTGCAAACATCAGTGCCATGATCAAATGACTGGGCCTGGAGCAGCTACAGTACATGAGCAGAATTCTTTTAAAAAATGTCTGATAAGCAGCTGCTTTATGTCAAGTGCTATACATGATGCTGCCCTATACGGAGTCAAACTTCTGTCCCTTGAGCTTAGTGCAATGGCACCAACTAGTAAGAACAAAATTCTGAAAGAGGCCTTTCTCAGTCTTACAGGGAGACTGAAAGAGGTATCCTCTGCATGCATAGCATTGGCCTTCCACTGAGTCACAACCGTTTCCCTGTCCAGGAGAGTACACCTTTAGCACCTAACACACATAGCTCCATATTCAACCATACTCATACACATATATAGCAGCTTCATTGTCCCTGAAAGGGACAAAATAATTTTTGCTGATCCTTTTAACAATAATTATTTCTATAAATAATTTTTGTGCCGTTGGTTTATTATTGCTGTATATTTTCCCAAGGACTGATAAAAACATCTGATATGCCTGCTTCTTTTGTGGTGCCTTTGAACCTGCTCATCAGACTATTCAGAGTTAAACCATTTCACAGAAGTTCTTCACAAATCATTGTCATAAAATAGAAAGTGATTCTTGATGCAAAAAATTCCAAGAGAACAGTATAAAAAGGTACTTAAATAAAAATGGTAGGAAAGATTTCCTTACCAAACAAAAGATGAGCTGCTGAAATAGATACAATCCATTAAGGACTGGTGCTTGTTTAACCTCCACTCTACAGCTGCTCAACTTCTATTCAAGCCTCACTAAAATAGAAGAAAATTGCAATGTTTGGAAGATCCCTAGAAGTATATTACAGTTCATTTTGTAATATACTACTCATTGTAGTTATTAAAATAGATACTATCTTTTCCAGAAGTAAGGATATGAAACTATTTCACTAGATCCAGTAGTCAAATGACAAAAAATCTTTTCCCTCTTTTCTTCTTTAATGCATTTATAATAATAGAATACCAGTAGTAAGTGAGTGAGCGAGAAATATTTCACTCAACAGAAAAGAACAAGAAGTCTCATTCTGAAGTTCCATTCAGAAAAGAGTGGGAAGTCTCATCCTTATGGATACTTATGGCTTGTGGATACCTACTGAAAACAAGTTTATTGATGACAATCTTTCCATTCCTTTTTTCCGTTATAATTTTGTTATGCTTGGTAGTCACTTTTAGGATATGCATTTGGGGATGCTAGATAAGATGTAAATAGTTTAGATTCAGGTGAGTTCAGGGAAGCATACTGAGGTCAGACTGAAGGGATAGGATATCAGAGAATCTACCACCATAAATATCTGCTCCCAGCCCACCCTTGAGATTCTCCTAGCCAGCACCAATTCCCTACCCCAATCCTATCCCTGAACACCTCTTCCACCAGTTTATCTGCCCCGGTGGTGGCTCAGTATGAGCTAGCAGGTGCCTGGGTCTTCCAGCCATTTACAGTGGGAACTTCCAGCCAACTTGCACTGGCAAGTTCTGACAATTCAGAGCTGAATAGAATTCAGCTATAAATCAGAGACCAACAATATTTTTGAGTGGCAAATAAACCAGTATCTATCTACAGTATTTATATACTGCTTTTCAACTAAAAAGTTCACAAAGCGGTTTACAAAGAAAACGAATATAAAATTAATAGCTAACAGGTGCCTGTCCCAAATGGGCACACAATCTAAAATGCAAAAAGAAAACCAGCAGAAGCCACTTGAACAGACATTGCTGGGGTGTGTAGGGCCAGTTACTCTCCCCCTGCTAAATAAAGGAGTAACACACACTTGAAAGAGAGCCTTGAAAGTTAGCAGTATGAATATGAGTATGTCCCAAACGTTTGTGGTCACAAATGATATGGGAACTAGTTCCATGATCTCGGTTCTTCCTTTTGTTCACGTATGTGAAGAATACACCAGGTTCTGCCAATGTTTCTTTCATAGTGGGTTCAGTGAGAGGCATTAAAGACAAGTGATATCAGCTTAACATGTTTAGTAAGAACAGGTAGAGCAGAACTGAATGGTAACCACACAATCATCCTATTTTATAGGCTTAAGCTTCTTCCAGTCAGCCTACCTTTGGTTATTTTTAAAGAGTTCCTCAAGTCCCAGTTACTGGCTTCATTGTGGCCAGTTGGTTTAGGATCCTGTTGCTGATTGGTGGGCCAGATAGCTTGAGCCAAGAGGAATTCAATCCCCAAATATGAAGGTGTTTCCAGTCACTGAATATGTGAAGCAGCACCAAGACAAATCCATACATATTTTCAGGGTAGTTGCGGATTTCAACTTAAAGGCATCTACATACTTATGTGGCATTGAACCAAATTAGTACTGCACTGTTAAACTAATCCATAGAACAATAGCAACATGTTTCTCATTTTACCAGGAAAAAAAATGTAGCCTATTAAGTTAATTCAGAATTTGATCAAGACAAAGCAGACCTCCGTCAGTCTTGGAAGACTAGGGTATCGTGCTCGGCGCTGCATATGCTGCATGCGAAGCACAAAAGCCTGGGTTGGATTTTTATGGAGGATAGGCTGTTACCCATGCAGCAAATCCCCCCTCTCCACTCCATCGAATTAGTCCAATGGAAAGTAATTAATATAAGAAATTACAGTAATTAATATACAATGACAGTAATATAAGAAACTAAGAAGAGCCCTGCTAGATCAGGCGGAAGGTCTATCTAGTCCAGCTTTCTCTATTTCACAGTGGCCCACCAATTGCTTCAGGGCGCATACTGTACATGACAAAAAGAGACATGCATCCTGTTGCTGTCTGCTGCATCTAACATTCAGAGGCAGCCAATATTTAAACAAGGAGATTTCACATAGTCATCATGGCTAGTTACCTATGGTGGACTTTTTCTCCAGAAATTTGTCCAATCCCTTCTTAAAGACATCTAGGCTAAATGCCATCAATATCTCATGGCAAGGAGTTCCATAAGTGAATTAACCGCTGGATAAAAATTTTTATTTTGTTATAATTCTCCCCAATTATTAGGTTCAATTTCAAAAACCTTTATTGGCATAATAAGCGTTATTAAGTTTGGTGTGAGAGAAAAAAGCATCACTCTATCCAAAGGTTTTGAGGAGTAACACAGATTACAAAAGCAGAAAAGGATGATGTTCAACTTTATTAAAATACTTTTACCTTGTCTATAAAATGAAATTATGTTTTAAAGTGGGATATTACTAAAATATATGTAATGTTTGGTTCCAAGCATGTAGAACCAATTGTTTTTTATACTGGTCTGCATCTGAGTGTTGGCTAAAGCTAATTTTCTGCTAAATTGCATTCTTAGAAAACAGAATATACAGTATTTATGTGCTGAAATGAAACAAAATATCTCCTTCTTTCAATCTCTTTAGATAAAGATTGTTGTTAGCATACCACATACTGTCAAAATCTTAACAATACTGTTTAATTTTCTTTAATCAATTTCATTTTATGGATGCAAAATGCCCATCAGACAATAATAGGGATGCTTCCATAAGGAATAAATTGTTACTGCTTGACAAAACCTCTTTTTAATACTAGAATAGGGAAATATAAAACTGTCTTTTTTGTAATTATATTAATAAATGTGCTACCAAGTTCCCATTTTACAGCTGTTAGAGAATTCTTAAGCAACTGGATTTTTGTTCTCTTACCACCTTTCTCCTAATTAATTTTTGTTGAGCCAAAATATTTTCTTCCTTTACAATTGTTACAGTTGTTTCAAAATGTCACTTTACCATCCTATGAAACCTGCTACGTTGGAAAAAAACCCGCAAGTCAAACACATCTCCCTGTACACCTAAGCTCGTTAAGGATAACAAGCATTGTACCTTAATAACAATTCGTCCCTATATGCTCTTTGTTTCTGTTATGTGTGATCACAGGAAGCTAACAAGGGGTCTTACCCTGTCATTTCATTTCCATGCACCCCACTGAAAACTATCACTCTGATTTAACAGCTCTCATTGTCTGCATGGAACACTTCCCACGATTTATGAAAAGGAGGCAGTCTTCGCTTGCCAGGCTGGAACTCCATGAATCAGACTCCCATGGATCTTTGCCTACGCATCCACTGCTGCTCCGCAGAAATCAACAAGGGGTCTATCAATTTTCATTAATGTGATTTAAATATCTGTCTAGATAAAATGGAAGGTACTTTTCTAATCATTTTTACTTCACTTTCTTAGGGTGCTAAGTATCTCATATGTATTAACTTGAAGTGTTCCTTACAACAGGTAAGTACAGTATCTTCATATTGCAGCTATGGTTGAGCAGGACTAACTTGACTAACAGTGCAATCCTAAGCATGTCTACTCAGAAGTTAATCCCATTGATTTCACTAGTGCTTACTCCCAGGAAAGTGTGGTTAGGATTGTAGCTTAAATTCACCAATTATGAGCACAATCCTAACTATGCCTACTCAAAAGCAAGCCCCGTTGTGTTCAATGGGGCTTACTCTCAGGAAAGTGCCTTTAGGATTGCAGCCTATGTCTATGAAAGTACACAGTGAATGCTACAATAGTTTTTAGCATAGCATGTATTCAGAACTCTTCAGTTATACATGGGAACTTCCAGTGACGGTACCTTCCAGTTATCCTGGCCTCTGCCATCTTGTGGCAGAAGCCACAAGAACAAGAGCCTCTGCATTGTGGGACTAGTGGATGTACATAATTCCAGAATAAACAAATGTGGGAGCCGTCCATATTCATGGATCCAATACCCACAGATTTATTTATCCTGAACCCTGCATGCAACCCTTCCAGAGGTGAGGGACCCCTTGCATCCAGAGGGGTCTGATCTGGGGGAGTGCAGCAAAGGCTTAGAACATCCAGTCTCTTGAGCTCAGACTGAGCGCTAAAGCTAAAAATTGCATCTTCTAATTTAACAGAAAAAAAAGGGAATTATAAAGGCACTAAAAACATTTCCAGTTACTCTGCAAAACCATGATTCATTTTCTAAGTTTTAGAGTTCAATCGGGGCTTGGCAGATGCAAGGGATGTATGACCTCAGCCTTTGCTGAGCCTCAAAGGCCCCTATGGAAGTGAGAACAGTTCTCTGGGACTGCAGACATGGGCATTTGCTCATATCCAGTTTCAGATATCCACTAGGGAGGGAGGTCCAGAATAGAACACCTGTGAATGAGGGGAAGCGTGTGTTAAGTACAGGTGTGGTAACAACAGGGTGATTGTATTAACAGAAATTTCCAGATTGTCCTCTTTTTTAGCCTTCTGTCTGGGTGTCCTCCAAAAGGGCTTCATTGTCCTCCATTTTGGAACTTTGCAATTGTATGTAGTATCCTATCATATCATATGCTGTTGGATTCATATTAAAGAGCAGATTCCAATGCAAAAATCAGTTTTGAAATATCTCCTTCCTAGCAAAAGTTATGGCCAAAAAACTAAAAACCAAAAATATGCATTGAGCTCTATGGGAATGTGAAAGTGCCCAGTATCACGCCTTTACCCATAAGTAGGCAAACGTGTTATTGTCTGCCAGAAAGGCCAGGGTGATAGGAATCCAAGACCTTTTGAGGTTTGGGCATCTGGTCACCCTACGTAACAAGTATCTCAACCCAACAGATAACCTAGTGTTTCTAGCAATGTTTTAACTAATTAGTGTACCTAGTCTTTCACTAGAACAGCTTCACAAGCATCTCACAGTTTTTAAACTATGTAGAAGAGGCAAAGGGAACCTTAATGAAATTCAAAAGCCTGACCAGTTGATTGCCCCCAATTTCAGCCAAACCATGCCTAACTCACCATCTTAAACAATACAGTTGTACCCATACTCACATTTTCAGTAATCGGACCACTGTTCAAAATTACTTTGCAATATTAGGAGGATAATATTAATTCTACTAATAATAATTATAATAGCAAAGGTGGTTTGGTGATTAGGGAGATGGAATCAGCCCTGGCAAATCCTGATTCAAATCCCCTCTCATCCATGAAGCTTCTTAGCTGACTTTAGTCCTGTCATTCACTTATAGCCTCTCCTACCTCACAGAGTTGATGTGAATGCAAAAGCATAAAAGTTTTATATGTTGCTTGCGCATGAGACAAAAAGCATACAAATTCTTTACAATAAAATAATTGATATACAGTGGTGCCTCACATAAAGAGATTAATTCATTCCGGAGGCATGCTCTTTAAGTGAAACGCTCTTTAAGTGAAGCAGATTTTTCCATAGGAAATAATGGAAACTCAGACAATTGGTTCCACAACTCCCAAAATATTCATATAAAAATATTAACTGGATGTAAAAATGATGACAAAACACTGGAATTGAATTCAAAACATGCATTCAATGTGCATGATCCTATGAAGACTATTTAGGCTGCAATCCTAAAGATTCTTTCCTGGGAGTAAGCCCCATTGAACACAATGGGGCTTACTTCTGGGTAGACATAGTTAGGAGACTGCAATCAAAGACACTTTCCTGGGAGGCTTACCTGGACTGCTGCTGGAGGTTCAAGGTGGTCGGTGGGAGCACTTGGGGTCAGTTAGGGGCAGCTGCCTCTGGCATCCCTGGCAACTGCCCCCAAGTTGGGGGCAGTTAGAGGCAGCAGCACTGATCAGCAGCCCCTTTGTGGAGCATCAGGGCTGCATAGCACGCATGCCCATGGCGCGCTTTCTTGTTAAGTAAAGCAGAACTTGTTATGTGAAGCAAGATTTCTTGGAAATTTTTACTTGTTATGTGAAATGCTTATAAAGTGAGGAGCTTGTTAAGTGAGGTACCACTGTAAACTGTTTTAGAAAGTTGTTGAAGAAAAATACTAGCAAAGGGCATTACTGCACTGACATCCTGAAACTTATCACTCTCCAGCTTTGGAGTTTATTACTAAAAGCGGGAAGCATTTACAGTTAATACAGATTTGCTGCATTTGTTATAGCATTTGTCTCATGTATAAATAACCCTTGCAAACAGTCCTGTACTAGTGAATATTGTGTGTACATTCACACACAATATGGCAGGTGCAGATAGGCAAGCCCTTGCCGTGGTATAAGCTAGAAAAGGAGGGATTATCCAGAACTAAGCTACCAACAACTTTCTTCATGGTCAGGCATATTCACAATCCTTTCTGGACTCCATAAGTGGAAAAAATAGAATTGTGTCTGTAAAACAAAAGGTAGTCAGTTAGTACTGATGTTGTATATCCCCTCCTATTCATACTAGTCAACAGCCTATAGGGTGAAACCTTCTGAAATCTTCACAGGCACCCTTATGATAATATCGCTGTAGTTGTCTAATCTGGATATTATTGACATTACAGTTCGTATGCTATTGTATTGTTTAAGCACACATCTTCTGAGGATGCAGAGTAACAAGCAGGTCAAAATTCAGAAACAATTCATTATGAAAAACACACAGTTCTATAGAAACCGTGCACAATCCTAATCGTGTCTACTCAAAAGTAAGCCCCATTGTTTTTAATGGGTCTTACTCCCAGGAAAGTGTATTTCATCTTCTATCGTCGTTTCTATTCTTTGGTCTTAAATGGAGGGAGCAAACATACAACTTGTTTTGTGCCAGTTAGTGAATGCTGCCTTAGAACAGTATAAAATAGCCTGAAAGACTATTCTGAAAAAAGAATGATGGAATATGACAAGTGCTCTTGTCTTTTAAGATTACTATAATATGATTTTTAAGTGGGTTTGAGACCTATGTGTTCTCAGTGAGGATGAACATTTTAAAATATCTCTGTTCTCCATTTCTCTGACCTACAAGAGGCACAATGCTTTTGAGCAGTTTCATCATATATGTATTGCAGAATGGACTGCAGCGGTTCTCAAACTAGGGCATCGCAATGTTCCAGCCTCACAGCCCTGAGTTCTTTACTCTTAAGGGGCGAGGGGAGGGGGGAAGGCACAAATTGTTGTGAGCACAGAGGGGGCTTTTCCTGACTAAGCTCTAGCTTCTTCTGTGGAACCTCTTTCAAGCTCTACAGGGCTCCCTGCAGAGTGGAATAAGTGAAACACACAATCACAGCCCACTTCTGGGTTGAGGGTGCAAAAGTGGATAGCTTTTTTACTTATTCAACACTGAGGGGAGCCCTCCATGGCTCCCAGCGAGGCTCCCATATACCATAGACTCTAGGACCAGGTAAGGCTTAGTCAGGAAAAGTCCTCGTTGTGCCCACCATAATACAAACCTGGGGCTGTGTTGCTGCTTTCCTCCTATCCAAGCAAAGAGTTACAGCAGCTCAAACTCCACCCGAGGAAAGATGTAAAATAGCTTCTGTTCACAATTCTTAACACAATTCCAAAGTTTTTTTATTACTTTCTATCAGGCTGCAATCCTATAACACTTTCCCAAGAGTAGGTCCCACTGAACACAATGGAACTTAATTCTGAGAACACACACGGGATTGTATTGGCAGCTGCTAACCATTGTTTAGGTTTGTAAGATCACTGAAAGCAATTAGAAAAGGCTTTCAGAACACGAGCTAACAAAAATTTAAATAATAAAACAATAACATCTTCTTTACAAAGAACCTTTCCTTTCATAATGTGCCCCAAATCGACATTCACTGGAACATCCTCAGAAAACCACTATGAAGGACCAAAATCTGATGAAGATACAGGTTACAGGGAGAGGAAATCAGCTGAACAAGCTTGAGATATTTTTACATTTTCGCATTCAAGCTGAACCTTCCCTTCTCTGTCATCCAAAGAAAAGTAGCTCATACCTTGCTTTTCTCCCTTCCCTTATTCTCTCTCTTTAGATAGTTCATTGGATCAAAACATACATATTCTAAGTTGGAGTGGCTATGTTTTGTACTGCTCATTTAATTTGCCTCTCTGTGTACAGGTATACCCTCATGTTTGCAGATCCTGTTCTCCCATGGACTGGAAGTGTTTTGGAGTAACTGGGGTAAGAGGAAACGTTTCCCTTTGCTCTGGGGTAGCACTTCAGCAGCCCCATACATACATCTGGATACTACTGAAGCAAGCATTTCAACTCATGGCCCAACTCTATGGAAGGAGTACGCCAATTGAGCATGCATTCTGCGGGCATACCTACTTTACAGCCATTGTAGAACAGGACAGATCCAGGTACCATTTTGCACTGCCAAACATGGGCTCCAATATGTTATCTAAATAAGGTGAAAGCTATCAAACTTTTATTGCTTTTAGATTTTATTTTCAGATGTTAAAAACATATGTAGAGGCCATCATGAGAGTGGGGTTAGATCTGAGAAATTGTGCAATCTTTCTGTATCATGGAATATTTAAAGATTTATAACAGCAAAACTAAAACTAAGAAGCAAGAGTACAGCAACATGGGAATGTTGTAACAATTTACTCTGTTTTCTTCTCTTCTAGCCCATGGCTGTTGGCAGTATTCAAGATTCATTTTGCAGTGTCATTCATATTAATGGTACTATTTCAGGACCTATATATGAAAATCCCAAACTCTCATAGGTGCTAAAGAGGATGTACAGAAGCAAATGTGCTTGTTATTAAAAAGATCTTCTAATTCATTTTTGTTTTGCAGCAATACTGGCATCTCTGAAATGACATTGAGGCCTAAAATGTTTTTCCTGTGAGAAATGCAAGTTTCCCTCTTTAGGACCTCTTAGATTTTGAGTGTTAGCGTTTCATTCTACCCACTGGCGCTAATGGGAAAACACAAGAGAAGGAATGCATAATCTTAGGGAAAAACAGTTTCCCTAAGTGGAAAAACAGTAAATTTATACCAAAAATTAGGTTTAAGTCTCTTCAACTTTACTTTGTTTACAAAAGTAACTTCTTCACTTCCTCTTTTACCACTTTGAGTGTCAAGGAAGACGTAAAGTCATGGATCTTGCATTTCTGGTGGCCTCTTCCAATTTCATTTGGTGTTGCAGCAGTATGTCCTTGATGTTATCTCTTCATCGTGCTCTGTGTCTACCTTTCACTCTGTGTCTACCTTTCTCTCTCTTTCACTCTTTGTCCTTCTTTCTTGATATGAGCCTTGAAGGGAATGGCTTCCCAAGAAATTCTCTCCAAGTGTGCAAACCACTTTATTCGCTGCCTTTCTATATAATGCAGAATTGGTTCTGTTCTAATTCTCTCCCTTATTTCGTTCCTGATTTTATCCCTTCATGTTCCTCTGACAACTTTCCTCAGGCAACTTTTACAAAAGTAACAAAACACAAAAAGCCTCAACCCAGATTTTAGAAACAAACATATTTTGAATGTAGTGGCCATCCAAGATATGCTATGTTTGATGCCTTAAGGAGGCTTAACTGCCTCCCCTCACTAATGATGTAGCACATGCCCCAGGGGCATGGCTGCATCAGTACAGGAAAGTTAAGATAGGACTGGGCCCACAATGTGACACACATGATCCTAGTGGTGCAGATGCTGGAGTGCACAAGAAAGGTGAAAAGGATCTCCCAGGATCTCTCCTAGCAGGGCACTTTAAAGAATACCAAAGACAACATGATGGAGGAGGTGGATGAATATGAAGTGTGCACTGGGTAGTGTTTGTGTTGGCTGGTGCATGGAGTGCCATTGCACTGGGGGGGAGGTGTACATGCTGACAAGATGATAGTATAGCTAAAGAGAGAACAAAACCGTAAGTATGGCAGAAGTTGCAATGAGCTGGGTAAAGGAGGCTTCCTTTGCTGCTGGAGCCACTCCAGTCAGCAGTGGCAACATACAAGCATTCACCGAACCAAACAGTGTTTCTTGTGTCTTGCGGATGCTACCCAGGATGTCTCTAATAGTAAGGTGGAGAAGCCACACGTGCATTGAATTTTCCAGTGCCTGCAATCCTTACCATTTTGTCCGCCCCTCCTCTAGCTATGCTACTCTGACAAGGGTGGGGACTGGAATTTGAAAGTGTGGTAGAATTTGCTGCTCAAGCTGCATCTGCTTTTAGATATGGTTGTCAGATGTAAATTAGTTAAGACAATGTATCACTATTTAGTTTGATACATTTATGTTTTGTAATAGCACTGGACAAATGGAATTATAAAATCTGAATAAAAACCTGATAAAGCTACCTCACAATAAAATAATATACATAATAATTTACTTGCATAAGTCATTACAGTTAGTTTAAAAAAAACTGAAAATAAGATACTTATCAAAAATTCTTAGGTAAATCAACAAATGTTTCTACCTTTTTATGTTTCAGTCTGCTGTTTTAGTAAGATTACAGTTGTATCTTGGCATCTATGGGGTTCCATTCTTGAAAACCCCATGGATGCAAAACCCACAGATAAATCTATGGGTCACAGCATGTCAGAACATTAAATGAGACCACAGCTGCCTCTCTGGTCTTATGCTTAAAGGACTGCATCTAGGAAAGGCCTTAGAAAGGCATTCTTTCTTTTTAAAAGAAGTCTGGAGATGTTGTGCATTGCCTCCTTGGGACTTAGTACCTCTGGGCATGACCAGAGCAGTACTCCAGCAGTGTTTGAAGGTTACAGGTCAGCCCTCAATGCATGTCGGGAATCAACACTGTGTCAAGGTCATGGATGCAGAATCTGCAGATTAAAATTCAACCTGTATGAGCAGGATCTATAATGTTGCAAAAAACAAAAAAAACCCTGAAAACTACACAAGAATTTATAATATACTACTGAAATGAATCTTAGATATTTTAAAATATTGTATTGCATCTTTTTTTGACATCAGACCAATTGTTAGTTCTTCCTGCTAAAAACAAGATTACTGAAATCTTTGTAAAAGAATCTAAAAATCCCTTGAATTGTTTTTTCCCATTATAATCCATTTATAGATAAGATGACAACTTAACCTCAAGTAGAGTGAATAGCAGATTTGTAACAGAATTCAGTGGGGGTCAGGATGCTCGGATTAATTTATCATTCAGTTCAAATTACTTTGTGAAATCCAATCACCACAGCAACAGTTTCACTGACCTAAAACCTAAAATACTTTCTATTCTAACTACATAGCATTCTTTCCCTGAAAGGCACACATTCCCACTTTCCCCAAAAAAAAACCGTGCAGGCAAATATGGCCTGTCTTCAACTGATATGGAAGTGCAGTCCAGATGCCAATTCTGTGTTGAATTGTATATGGCCAGAGCAAATGTTTAATATAAACCAGCACTTGTCTGAATCTAGAGAAATTCCTTCCTAGTTTTCTTTCTCTTACCAATTTATATTTTTCTTTCTCTTACCAATTTATATACCGTAGTTTTCTTTCTCTTGCCAGTTTATGCATTTATAAAGGCTAGGTTTATTCTACCTTAAAACACAGTCTTGGTGAAAATATAAAGACCAACTTAAATTTTAGTCTTAGGTAAAGGATTCTAGTTCTAGTAATAATGCACAGTGCAGAAAGGGGAGACCAAAAACCTTACAATTCTTTTTTACTTACAGTAAATTTAATAACATAGGAAAGTTGGCTTCTTATCCTATCAATGTTTAGAACAGAACTAGATACTGTAGCTATAACAAAAAGTTACCTTGACTAACAGCATGTAAACATTGGTGTTCATATTATGGAACTCTATATAGAAGACAACTACAAGAAGCAGAGAAGGTCTTTATGGTCTGGATTTCACTGTCATGCCAATTATGCATATAGTATTTGCAGATCAGGACTCTGATATTTAAATTATATTCGTATGCAGTAAGTACAACTTCCAAAGCATTGCTATTTTTTCCTTCCATGTTTTTAAGCCAAAGATATTGGCAAAGATATGACAGTTTTTTGTCAACTTCAGTTGTGAGGGAAAAGAGGACAATTTAAAAATGTAATTCAGTGGAAAAACAAGACCATGCACCACTGACCAAACTAAAAGAGTTTGGCTCAATTTGGCTGTACATTCCATGAACAGGCATTATGTAAATGGGCAGAGTTAAATAAAAACCAGCTCTCATGTATTAATCCAAGGCCTGGGGTGCTTTTTGAGACAACCCTGAACACCTGGCTTTTGAAAGACCACCAAGGGAATATGTAAAGGTCTGTATGAGCAGATTGAAATTAAACTAAATTCAAGGCTTTATATTAAAGATTCTGTGCTCAGCAACTTTTAAGAAGTTTTCTTGTCAACTGATTAAAAAAATTCCTAAGTTTCAATCAAAGCTACAATACATCTTGTCTTAAAATAAAGCACATTTTTATACAGCATACATGCAACAAAAAATACAGAGTTTAGCCAAAGCTCTGAAATATGCTTCTTTTTCTTTGACATTTCATGGATCCTTGATCTCTAGCCTCTTGAACTTAGCACTCACTTAAATTTTTTTTTAAAAACCCATCTTAGTACAGTTATCCTGGCAATAAAAGTTTGAAATATAAATGCCAGACTATGTGAAGAATATATAAATATTATCTGAAGATTCTTGTCATTTGTGCAACTGAAGTGGTTTGCAGCAAACCACTCACAGTTTCATCTGAAGGTGTGGGACACTAATCCACTGCTCCATACATAATATAATTCTCAATAACCTACAAGGAAAGCATACCATTCCCTCTCCTCTCCCCCAAAAGCAAGAAGACCCAATTCAGACACCATGTAATGCCACAGTTCAATTTTTGAGTCTGAGACAAAACTGTTCGATCCTACCCGTTGCCCATAAGGAAAGAAAAGATGCCATTGACAATTCTGGTTAAAAATCAAATCAGAACTTTGTTAAAACTTAGGAAGCCAGACTTGCCATGATGTTCAAACTCAGACAAGATTCTACTCCTGTCAAAAAGGGTTTGACAAAAAGCCAAGATATGAAACTGAAGCAGGTTCAAAATGTTGGGTGGGAGAACATGTGTGTCTAAAGTTGGGTGACCAGATGCCCAAACCTCAAAAGGAGGACAAGGTCTTGGATTCCTCTCAAGGTCTTGGATTCCTCTCAGTCTGGCCTTTCTGGCAGACAATGGCGAGTTTGCCTGCTCACGGGTAAAGCCGTGATATAGGGCGCTTTCACTTTCCCATAGAGCTCAATGCATATTTTTGATTTTTAGTTTATTGGCCATAACTTGTTCTAGGAAGCAGATATTTCAAAACTGATTTTTGCATGGAATCTGCTCTTTAATACAAATCCAAAGACATATGACTTCATGCCATTGCAAAGTTTCAAAATGAAGCCAAAATGGAGGACAATGAAGTCCTTTTGGAGGATACCTGGACAGGAGACTGAAAAAGAGGATGAATCTGGAAGTTTCCGGTCATATGTTCACCATTGTCTAAAAGTACAATCCTAACCAATTTAGGCTAGCTCAACTCACTCATCTATCCAGGCCTGTTGTGGTGTGGAGAAGCTGGTGCATGTCTGTGAACTGGTATAATACTATATGTATAATTGGCATGGTGCATGTCTGGTGAACTGGTCTAATCCCTTCCCAGGGATGGCGCAGAAATGCCTTATAGCAATGCCTTATAGGATTTGTGCCATCCTAACTGGGGATTAGGATTACAGCCATAGTTAACCAATTTGATGTAGTTAGGATGAAAAAGAAACTCTAGTGTACATTTGTACTCTCCCACTCTCCCCCCAAAGGTTCTATGATTGTTTATTATTTAAGCATTGCCATGTATAGGGTATATGAGGTGTAGTGAATTTATAATACAAATTTCAACGTATAACTAGACAAGAAAGGAAGACAAAAGTAAAATCCTTCTTACTTTTGAACAGAGATGAGACAGGAAGAGATGTGGCAGGGTTATTTCTGGCTCAAGCTCAGATCCAGTTCCGAGATAACTTTAAAAAATGGACTGGTAACTGGTTCTCATTTTCTTTAGAAAAGAAATATTGGCTATAAGATTGAGGAAGAAAACAGTGACTGACCATCAATGAGGCTAGAAATAACTGCCAGCAATTGCCAAGAGTGAAACTGTGTTATGAATGACGTAAGGATCCATCAGCATAGCGGAAGGGAGGTCAACCTGCTCCCCACCACCAGCGAAGACAGAAGAAGAAAGAGGAAGGAAGGAAGGACGGAAGGAGAGATGCTGTTCACTGAGGCTTTTCTTATGTTCTTATGTCAAACTGAAATTAATGTTTCTGTGTCTACACTCACCACTCTACACCAAGGACCAGCATTAGCATGCTGAATTATCAGGCAAATACTGGGTTTCTCTGTATTTATATTGCCTGTGTAAGCCTGATGGTAAATACTGACTTCACCAATGAAATACATAGAGTTTGCAAAAGGAATATTTGCATTTCCTTTTCCTACCATCGTGCAATTCCATCATCTGTAATTAGTCTATCCTGGAAGGAAATTGGTGGCAGTTATGATTATAAGTGTATGTGGCACATCAGTGTATACAGCACTCTCAGGAAGGCTTCAGGTAAAGTTAATATATATATAAACATAAACTAAAAAGTCACTCACTGACTCACTTATTCATCAACATCCAGCCAAAACTGCCAGGCCTAGAAGCATGAAATTTGGGGAGGGTGTTACTTCCGTGAGGGAGGCACCCACGAAGAACTAGTTTTTGGAAATTCCAACCAAAAGGGGATAAAAAGGGGTGCAACATGTAAAAAGGGGTGCAACAAGGGGTGCTACACTTTCCATTGAGAACCCCCGACTGATGACTGCCCTGTCCCAGCCCCTGAATCTAGAAGCATTAAATTCAGGGAGGGTTTTCTTTCTGTGACATCAACACCCACTAAGAACCGATGTTGAGAAATTTAACCCATAAGGGGCTGAAAAGGGGTGCAACATGTTTTTGTCCTATACTTAACGTTGAAGACTAACTGATCAACATCCAGCTGGTGTGCGTTGGGGGGATGGTGTGCATTGGGGGATGCTGCATGGAGGTGCACCACTATGGGTTGGGATGGTGCACATTGGGGCGATGGTGTAAATTTTACTCCCACAATGCAGTTATTTTTTCACTAGTTTTATCAATAAAATTAAAATTGTTGAACACCCTCCATACCCACCCTAAACATCACAAACTTTCAACTGAAGCTCCCTTTTTTTATCCACTCAATCTCACAGCCTTCCTTTGTTTTTAAATATAATACCATATTTTCTCAAATCTAACACTCACCTTTTCCAGCCAAATTTAATTTACAAAATCAGGGTGTGTATTAGATTTGATGGTACATTAGAATCAAGTAAATATGATATTTTGATTATAAATATTTAGTTTAACAGTTTACTGTTTAGCAGTTTACTATATTGAAATAAAAGTGTATTTAGTTTAACAGTATTAGTTTTACAGTTTTTAGTTTAACAGTTTACTATATTGTAAACTGTATTAATATTTACCGGTAGTTTAACAGTTTACGATATTGAAATAAAAATGTAACATAACCCATTGTTTACAATTAGGTAAAAATTGTAACATAAACCCATTATCATTATCATATAATTTATTGTTGTACACAGTAAAATTAATTTTGCACCTGATTTGCAGTTGCACATTACAATAAACTTTTTAAAATCTCAAGCCTTTTAAAATCATGGTGCACATCGTATTCAATGGCGCATTTGATTCGAATAAATATGGTATTCCCTATTCCAACTCCTCAGAACTCTCTTTCAAAAGAACTCTACTAACTTTTCAGTACCATAAAATCATGAACCGTTGTAGGACAATCCTCCACACTAAGGCTGTATTGCTAGAGATCAACTTGGGAACTTAGGAAAACTGTTACTTGGGTCCAGGGAGGCATCATCACCCCTTGCTTTGCTTTTCATTTTTTTCAGATGGCTCACTAGAAAACAGATGTCAGATCACATATAATTACTTTTTAAAGCTGATCTAGGTGTTTTACCTGCAACACAAAAGTAAAGATTCATAGCTTCCTCAAAACACTTGTCTCACATGACTTCTTTTCTTATTTATTACACCTGAATTCTTCCAAAATTCTATTTTTTTCCCTGTGGCTGTCTGTCATGCCTTCCCAATAAATGCTATTTGTGGCTTTCTTATGTAGAAATGGGAATTCACAAACCTCAACATACATTCTGCACTGCCTGTTTTTGAAGACTGCAAAGTGCATTATCCCTAGAGATGCTTCACAGTGAGCATGCCTCCCATTACACATTTATTAAGCAGACTACTCATAGTGAATGTTACATCTTCAAAGCATTCGACTACATAATCCTCGTAGATCTGTTGTCCTAGGGTAATATCCTGCTTAGAAGATCCATCATCTAGCTGCCAGATTTGTCAAAGGACCTAGGGTAAAATAGGCTTCCTGCTGACAAAATCCAGAAATTAATAAACTTTTCAACAATGTTCTAGTTCTGAAGCATGAAGCTGTAAATACATTTCTAGGACACAACACATATACATTATGCTTCTTATTTCTAATATAGTGTTCTTGCTTCCCAAAGTTTTTAGCCATCCTGTCCAGAACATTGCTCTGAGGGAGGAATAAGTCAGCATCTATAACATATTTTAAGCATGGAATTGATCCTTGCATGGATTTGGTCCTTGCATACTCTCTCTCTCTCTCTATGCACATGTGTTTGGATCCTTGCATGGATTTGGTCCTTGCATACTCTCTCACTCTCTATGCACCTGTTTTTCTGTCTGGATAGGTATTATGTGCATAAGTTTTCTTTTATGAATAACAATATAGGCAATCTGGATTAGGACCACAATCACTACATGAAGGGATCAGAGAATGGATCCTTCTCTGGATAGATCACAATGGCTGGCTGCTTCCTATTTCCTCCATTCATAAGAAAAGGTGAAAAAGTGAGCAATGCAAGGGCTTGTGCAGCTCCCCAAATGCATAATAAAGCAATCTGGGTCATGTTTCCCTGCTATCAGTGCACCACTGAAAGCTTTTGGCAACTGTTCCCACTTACCCAGCATAACAGCCTAAAATAACAGGCTGCCTATTCAAGGAGATGGGCAGAACAAACACACACATATCCTAGGCTGCTGAATATCAGTGAGTCAGTCACAGTTGGCAAGTACCCTATTGTGCTAGGCAGAGAGCAAAGGTGGTGCATGGTGTGTGCCCTAAGGTAAGTGGATTAGTCAAATGAAAAGGGTTGTTGAGGAACAGTTCACCAATGCTGGCTCAAAAGCTTCTTGGCTTGGAGAGGATGCAATTCAGAGATTCCTTGGCCCTTTTATAAGGGCTGACATTTGGAAACTGAGACTGTCAGAAGATTATCTACTAAAACTTTGTTGCTTGCTGTCTCTGAATTCCCCACACCAAATATAGGAAGGAAAGGAAGAAGTTCTCTCTGCGGGATACTATATTAATTTTTTTATAAAATTGTGCCCTATTTAAATCCAAATTCCTTGCCTCATGCCTATTGGGGGTATTCTGGGCAATTAAGCCTTTGCTTCTGCCATGATCCTGATCCAGATAAATGAATGAAACTGCTGTTACTTGGCTACTGTTTGCACCACACAGAAAGCTCCCACTTGTCCCATTTAGGACAAAATAACCACAAGAATCCAAATGTGTCAAAGGATCCTGTAGGGTACAAAAGATTATAAGCCCTCCAAGCTGCAAAACTGCACACATCGTTTCTCCTGCACACACAAATACACACACATGCACACTAACTGTTTAAAATACAGTTTCGTTTGATATTATTTATCTAAATCTTAATCGAATGGGTTTGAAATGAAACAGGAAGAACTCAATAAAGCTATCAGAGAAAAACACCCAAGTCAAATGCAAATACCAAATACAAAACCCGGGTTAGATATTCCATGCTTTCTTAAGGCAAAGCCAAAAGCTTTTAAAGTGGTTACAGAAAATCTGATGCTGCAATCCTAAGCTCCAGTAAGATAGGCACAAGTCCTGGCACAAGTCCTGTGCTGGCCTGGGAGTGTTGCAAAACTGTTATAAGGTGCTTATAGCTGCTGGTAACTGCTACTCCAGTGGGCTGGGCCGGTGTGCAGACATGCACTGGGCTTTTCCACACCACCAGCAGAATGGGGAAATGGGCATGTTGTGCTGGTCTAAACTGGTTAGGATTGCACCCTGAAGTCTCTTATGGAAAGCGGTTCCACACGTAAGGGCAGCTGATGAAAATATCTCACTTGTCCTGACTGTTCAGGCTTTGTGGAAGAATTGTGTAGAAAGATAAAGGAATCCTGATGACAAGCCAGCATTGATGCAATACAGTCTTGAAAAACTAAACTTGCCTTGAGCATCTTACTATTAGACAGAAAGGTCAGAATATAAAAATTTTAAGTAAGTGATAAATAAATAATCCTGTCAGGAGGGAAGTAGTGTATTCCACATTGTGTGAATCCTCAGAACAGCCCAAAACAAAATGCACCAGAGAAATCTAGCCTAAAGTTAGGAAGTGGAAAGACAGCCACTAAAGAAGTCCTTTCATGTCATTAAATTAGTAAATGATGCATCTGGTCACTGCCATCAGGAACAAAAATGGAGCCAAATCATTTCCCAGTCCTTGTGTACATTAGCAAACAAGGAGGGCTCAGCATTTTTATCCATTGACAGACTACATTACAACTACCAATATCTCAGTTCTTGCATTGAACTCACAGTTTCAGCTGCAGATGCCCATGGAATTCAAGAAACACTATTATTATAATTGATAAGGTGCATCACATTGTCAGTGAGAGTATGACCTTACCCCAAATTCCTGCAGCACACCTTGGACCTTTTGTGTCACACCAATGTCTTTTGAGTTTGTGAATTTATTTAAAGTGATCAGTACACAAAATGAAACAAAACTATGATGAAGTTGGAAAAGGATTTAGGATTTTTTCCCTCATGTTAAGTCCTCTCCTCACCCCTCAAATGCTGTTTAAATTTTAAAAATGTTTTTACTGAATATTTTGCCTTATTTAAAATATCATGCAGGGAAGAAGTAAATGGAAAGCAAACCATGGAGAATGAAAGTTCTCAAGTCCTCCATCTCACTGTGGTTCTAACAATTTTGTGAATTTCCCCATCTGGTATTTAAAATAAGACAATTGAATCCAATGATGCCATGCTCCTTTTTTGGGTAATGGGTGATTTGTACATAAGTGCACTTTTACATCTTGGGATGATGTTCCATATTTTCCTATTGCATTCTAACAAGTCTTCAAAAGGTACCACCACAAATAACTACATCTGCAATGCAGGTTATTTTTTCCTGATTTTGAAATGCTGCTGAAAATTTGCAGTCGATTTTAAATATCAAAATTCTTCAGGCACAAAGAGTTCTATTTCCCCTTTTGTTATTTAGCTAAAAACATACAGAAGATTTCCTGAATACTGATTAACTGCTGTTCATAAACCACTACCTATTATGCTTTTGCAGGTTGACAAAAGCCAGGTGTCTATAATAATTTCATTAGATTGCTCATCAGTGTTTGAGTATGTCTCTGCATACAATGCATCTAAAACAGCTGCATAGGTGGCCATCCCTTTTTAAATATTCTACATTAATTTATCCAGAATAAATTTTCATATTTCCAGAATAAATTTACACCCCTCTTATCATTAGAAAAGAACATAAAATGCTCCCAGCATGATAATTCTATCAACATCTTCCTGATTGCAACTAGCCAGAAACAATGTTTCTGAGAGAAATGTGAGCATTTGACATTCATTTAAATGTGCCAAGTACACTCTGGCTGCAAAATTCTAATTTAAGGTAGGCTTTTCTCCAGAAAAATCGAGGCCAAATTACTGGCAATATTGAATAAGGTGCATCCAAGTTTGCATGACAATTTGCTGGGAATCCAAGTCACATTAATGTGGATTTTAATATAATTTTTTTTAAAAGTGTGGTCCCTTATAAAGAGAGAGAGGGGATGAGATTGTGGGAGCAGCAAGGAGGCATTCCAGGATGGGAGAGAGCAGGAAGAAGGTGAGGTAGGAAGAAGCGGGACTGGATGAAGGAAGGACTGATGCATCTCAGCTCCATCAGATTTTGAGTGCCATGCCAGACCAGAACCTATTTGACACTTCAGCAACTCCAAAGCTGCCATAAAGTCAAGTAGCCCCCATGTCAAGCTACTTTCCTTACATAAGAGGAAGGGGATGAAAGTCCCCTTCTCCTGAGGAGGCAACAGCAGCCCAAGCCATATTAGATGCTGCAGAACCCCCTCTGGTACCACAGCAGCCCTGCACGCCAGGTAGCTTAGGATAACCTGATTGACATTTACTTCATAAATCTGCTTAGTCTCCTAAAGTAAAGTAATATTTCTTTTTTATTCTAATTCTCCCATCAATTTAGTGGCTGACTCCTGAAAAGGTAGAGGATGTTGTCTACTCTCTACTTCAAAGAAATGAAATATTTGAAAGTCCACATCTTATAAGCTGTTTAAAACAATGTCTACCACCCAATGTTTTCAAGATTCACTCAAAAGCTCTTCTGCAGCTGGTGAACACCTGTGGACGATTAATAATTTTCATAGACAAAGTTATAAGTTATGAACTTCAGGAGACATAAAGGTCCATTTTATAATCTTAGAACTTTACACGCTCTATAACCAGAGGTTTATGGTTAAATGCTATATTGCAGAAACATTTCGGATGGTGTGATTTGTTTTGCATTTTTCTACAAGAAATGCCTCCTGCAGCTTGCACATTAGAAAGCTGACTAGCTTCAAAACTAGCTTCAAAAAAGGAAACCAAGCAGTTTGATCAATTCTTTTCTAATTAAGTAATGAGAATTATCTGTAAAATATTTCTCCATGATAATTTAATATAGTATGGCTCCAACATCAATGTAAGTTGTTCTAGCCACTTAAGATTTACATATGCTCTGTAATATGGTTGACTAATAAGATTTTATTATAGCCATTGACGGTATAAATCTAACAGAGGTGTTATTTTAAAAACTTGGAATAAGATCAAAATGCTTGCAGATATCAGATTGCTATTAGACATAATAATTATGCACTAAACTAATTACAACTGAAGCAAAACCTGACTTACAACTAATTAATTTTTATTGCATCAACATTAAACATGGTCCTTTCATTTAACATAGGGCAAAACTATAAATGTTTAAGAACCTATTCATCTGTGTATTTATTTCAAACAAGCTGTCTAGGTCAGATTCATAAAGTTAAGACTTGGCAAGTTTTGTGCATCACTTAGTTCTTGAAAGGTACTCTAATGTACACTAGTAAGAACTAAAGAAATGCATCTTATAGCTTGTCCTTCTATGGTTTGCAATATGTTGGTCCACAAAGCCTGTCACTTACCTTTAAATAAATTTATTTATTGCTATTAAACTGAGAAATTGATTTTCTCTCATGTGGGGAAAAAAGTATTCCGATTTCTAACAATTCATAATGATCACTGTATATTTTTGAACCAACTTAAACTGCCAAAACCAATTGTATTACTTTCTATTCATACTTTCAAATATGACAATTTGTGTAATTGCACCTCTTAAGTTGCAAACCAAACAAGTTTAAACAATAAATGCTAAGACAACTGCAATAATTCAAAATATTCATTCAACTGTAAAAACTGAACAGACATTCATGATTTTTAAACCGTTTGAGTTGTAAACAACGTTGGGTGCAATCCTAACCATGTCTACTCAAAAGTAAGCCCCATTGTGTTTACTCCCAGAAAACTGTCTTTAGGACTACAGCCATTGCCCAGGAGTGGATTTACCAGATAGGAATGGCAAATTGCAGCCAATGCTGACAGCCTGCACAGCTGGGACTACATGAGCCACTATTAGAGATTTTGGTGGCAAGACAAAGACCTGATTTGGCTAAAGGAACATTTGGACAATCATGGACCACCAGCACTATGGATGACCAGGGAAGGGACAAGAAAAAGAGAAAGCAGTTGAGTACCTTGTGAAGCAGAGAAATGCCAAATGTGGCAGGAATAGAGGAACTGCCTGCAGATGGGGAACAGGGCGGTTTGGACAGAAGGAGAAAGAGTAAAGCCCAAGAAGAAAGCTTTTTACAGCCATTCTAGAAAGCTGTCATTGCTTTTTGGGTGGGAATGGGGCCAAAAGGCAAGGAGGAAGGCAAAATAAATTGCACAGATAACACAATCCACTGTCCAAGGAAGGAGCAGATTGGCTGAATGGTGGGAGACTCCGAGTGGAGCACCAACCTCTCAATTCAGAGCTTAGATTACCAGATCCCTGCATAAAGCCACCACCTGCTGAGACTGCTCCAGCAGAAGGAGCCCACAGAAGGACCTGGTCTCTATTTTGCATGATTACCTTATTTCTTAAGTTATTTATATTTTTGATTGAATTGATAAAAACAATAAAATTCAAGATAAAAACAATTAGTTTTACTATACTGCTTGTGCACATGAATATTTACACTCTAATATTATGAAAGGAACTATCATTTATGAAATGAGAAAAGCTCAATATTATTTCATTACATATGAAGGCAGTCTTTAGTAAGATTTCCCCTAAACAGATATGATCAATTCCAATTACAGAATAAATCTATGCATGTATATTCAGAAGTAAACCCATCTATGTTCAAGGTGCTGTAGTCCAAGAAAGGTTAATAGGATTGCAAGGATTGCTTCCAATCCTAACCCTCTATTATGGGCCTGTGGCAGGTTGATGTAAACATGCTGTATGGTATATCTGTGAACCCTACTGCTGGGTCTCCACCGGCACTGGCACAGTACCTCTCTGAGCAGAGCGACCATTATCCAATGGCCTGCGGTCCATCTGGATAGTGAACCAGCAGAGAAGTGGGGTGGTATGGTGGGAGGTAAGCATGGAAGAGGGAGCAGAGAGGCATTTCTGTCCAACGTTGCATATATGCAACAGTGACCAAATGTGTACACCTGTGGACTGGGCAGAAATTAGTTAATTGAAAGACAACTATGATTACAAACCTAAAGTGCTATAGGCAAATCTTCCTGATGTCTCTCCAAGAAAACGGATAACATAAGTGCTGGCTTTTTTTCTTTTGGGTAAATGGATATCGCTCACCCTGGTGGCATTAATGGCACAAACAACTCTGCTTGTCTTATCCCTTGCAAACCCCTATAGCAACTGGGCTGATTGGCAGCTGTCTTTGTTTCCTCAATGTTTTGTGTGTGTTGCTTTAATCGGTCTGAGTTGGAATAGATACAGGAGCAGTTTGGGAAAGGCAAGAGGTATGGTATAAAAAAATTTACATTTCTTTGCCCAAGTATGTTCTTTTCTATTTATATACTTAATCTCTACCCCACCTTTTTCGCCAAAGAGATCCAAGGCATCTTTTTGTTCTCACTGGAAACCTTCTTACTTCCCATTAACATTCTGGCTGTGTATTTCTGGAATTCAGGCTCCTGCATGCTTGTAGCCACAGGGGGGAAAACCAAAAGTAATAGGTGTAGGTGGCGCAGATGTAGGATTCCATCTTATTGTATTGTTTCCATATCTGCAGAAGAGGGGCTGGAATGTATTCCCTACTGCTATGGCAAGAATGGTTACTGAATTTCAATCAGTACAACTGGACCTCAGTATACATAGAGTTTCTGACATTCACCCCCACCCTCAGATACCATTCCAAAATTACTGTCCTGATGTTCTCCTGTCATATCTGGAGATGTTTCAGAGGCCTGCCGAGGCTGAGTGCAACCTCTGAAAGGCTCAAAAAGCCTCTTAGACACAAGTAAACACCTCCAGTGGTGTCTAGGAATTCAAGTCCAGCACTCCACTGCAGGTTCAGAACCCAGTTAGTTAAACCCAAGGATATAAAATTTAAGCATTCATAGTACCGTTATTGTGGTCTTAATATTAAAATATATTTTTGTTGCAATTAAGATATGGAAACACAAAAAGTAAGTTCTTGTTGTAAACAGAGTTATGCTAAGATACTTTACAACTAGAAATTTTAAAAGTTGTTTTAAAAAGAAGTTGCATGTCCCAGGAGCTTTTAAATAATAATCTTCCGGAGATAGCTACATGATCTTGAAATTGTACATTTTAATGAACTTAACTATATTTTAAAACCACAAGGGTTTATTTCCTTTACTTAAATTTTCTAAAAAATGTTTACTTTCTTCCAGATGGTAAGATTAAATTACATAAACACTGTCAGCAAGTTGAATCCTCGGATGTATTCATTTCCACCACAGAAGCTTCAAAACTTGTCTATAATTTTGTTACTGATGTTTGGAAACAGCTGTAGCTGACATGGCTATGTGTTGTATATGTCAGCGTTAAAGGATTAAATACTCTTAGCCCCCAATGGATAGGGTCTGTGCTGTTAGCAAGAACTAGCGAAAGGATTGTTGGAGGTTGTTGTTACAGCAGCAATGTCTCATTAGATCGCTGATAAACAGAAAGGTCAAGAGATGCAGCATTTAGCTTTCCATCTAGAATAATGTTTTTCTTTTTAATCTTAAAAGATACATTTTTTTAAAGATACAAACACACTGCAAACAGAAAGGAAAATTTATTTAAAGGTGACGTAATGTAGCCGTATTGGGCTGTGGGTGGTGCAAGTGTTTAAGACACTGTGCCTGTTAACCAGCATGCCAGGGTTCGAGACCTGGGTCCCCACAAGACAGGGTGAGCTCCTGTCCTTAGCCCAGCTCTGCGACGCAGCTGGAACCAATCGTATCGGCTCTGCTGTTCCATTGGACTATTTCAGTGGCATGGGGGGGATTTGCTGCTTGGGTAACAGCCTATCCTCCATATCAATCTACCCAAGCCTTTGTGCTTCACATGCAGCATCAAGCACGATACCTTAGTCTTTTGAGACTTATGGATGCCAAGTTAAGTTAATATAGCCAAGACAACAGTTTGTTAAACTACACGACATAGTGTCAAGAAATAGTGTCAGAAATATTTTAAGATATAATTTTTACTTGTCAAAAGCCTTATCTAATACAATATTTCATGATTACACTGATAACTGTT
This sequence comes from Cryptoblepharus egeriae, assembly GCA_030015325.1. Taxonomy (NCBI): domain Eukaryota; kingdom Metazoa; phylum Chordata; class Lepidosauria; order Squamata; family Scincidae; genus Cryptoblepharus; species Cryptoblepharus egeriae. Next base: position 50,952,657 of record JAREYC010000007.1, on the reverse strand, counting down.
AATACAGCTCTACAGTTTATATAGCAACATTAAGCATCCTTAGGCTGCAATCCTAAAGACACTTTCCTGGGAGTAAGAAACACTGAACACAATGGGGCTTACTTTTGAGTGGACATGGTTAGGATAGTGTTCTAAGTGTCTTAGGCTGCAATCTTCCCCCATTACATAGGATTGAGCCCCATTGATTAGAATGAGGCTTACTTTAGGGTAGACATGCAAGGCTAGTCTCATTGTCCCCCTTACATAGGAGTGAGCTCCATTGACTGTAATAGGCTTACTTCAGAGTAGACAAGCGCTGGTCTCTAGGAGAGGCTGAGCGGGTGCTGGCGGTGCGCTGAAACTGGCTGCATTTCCTGCCATGACTTTTGATATTGTTTTACAAGACATTGCTTGTATTGCAAGTCAAAATTTATTAGAAATGTTTGCTAGTCTTGCAAAATGCTCTCAATCCAAGATTTTATTATACTCGTCTTAACAATACACAATGAGACACATAGCAACACAAGTTTAAGCCACAATCCTAAGCATTTTTACCTGGGAGCAAGTCCCACAGAAGTCAGTGAAACTTACTCTGGAGTGAACAGATCCAAGTCTGTGATATTAAAACATTTATACTGAATTATGAAATAAGTTACTTAGATTCAGTATATGCAGTTATGTCCATAATCAGTTGTCTTTGTATATAATCATGTCTCTTCTCAATAAATTCTGGTCAAACAGAAAAGATAAAAGAATAATTGAAAATTGACACTAGCTTTTAATGGAAAATACATTTCACTTTTTCCTTTACTTCTAATATTGTAGCACATTTCCAGAAAAATGAAAACAGCTCCTATAATTTTAAGTTTTATACAGCAGATTCAGTTTTAAAAAGAAAGATCAGTCAAAATTTCCTTTGGAAACAATTTAAAGGGACAAGCCTGCCCTTGCATCCAGCCACCCTATTTTCCCCATTTTCAGCATAATACATAAAAATGAATACCCAGAAATTTTTATTCAAAAGAGTGGCCAGTGAATGTCAGAAATATTGCTTTTAAAACCTTGATTTTGGGGTTCTTAGCACTGTTTAATACATCAAACACTAAAGGAAAGCAACCACTTCAACTGGTACAGTATTAGCAAATTAATCAAAATTATGGATTTGAAGGAATGAATCAACAATTCTCAATTTTAATGTTTTCAACAGTAGTCCAGAAATCAGTGAATTTGATTCAGGGCATATCAACATGCACAGAATATTCACTTAGGGCAAAATCCTAAGTAACTATGGGGAGTCCTTGCTCCGGTGTAAGAACAACTTACTCTGGATTCCAGTATGAATTTTCCATAGGTTTTCACTAGGTGGTGCAGTAACTACGGGTGCACGTAAAGTCTTTTACGTGCTCCCGTAGTTGTTCTGGATTCGGGGGTTAATGTTTTTTCCCCAATGCACCCAAGTTCTCTAATGCACAGCTCTTGGAACTAGGCTGTTCTATAGCCAAACACACCTTAAAACATTATTTGGTTGGGGGTGGGGGTGGGGAAATCAAGCCAGTTGAATTTTTTTCAAATTTGTTTTTTGACACATAGCCCAGTTCACCTCAGCATATTAATATGAACTTTGGAAAAGCAAGTTGGTAACACTAGTTATTATTCTGCATTATGTAGCAAGAGAGTGCAACAATACCAGTAAACTATCATTAAGAGTTTGCCAAGAACTAGATTACTATAGGTCTCTATATGATCCCCACTTTTTCTGTATACAAATACTTTTACAATAAAATTGCTTAATTTGACAAATGTTTTGCATATCTGTGAGTTGTCATTTAATATAATCATCCGTTTGAAAGTAGAGGTTTTCCCCATATTCTTTTCAGATTTTTATAAATGCACCATTGCAACAAAAGTTGAAAATAGGAATTTTGCACCACTCTAATAGCTTCCTATCATTCTGTTCTATAAAGAAAGCAGCAAATTCCTTTGTGCAAAAGTAAGAGGAACTATACAACTTGGATGTAAGTATCACTAAATCCTGGATCATTTTTATTCTATATTACCTAAAGCATGTTTGTTGGTCTGACATATACCTGCAGACACATAGCTATTTTGTAAAACTTTATACCGTTCATTTTTGCCAATGTCTAATTTCAGGGTACAGAAAACTGGTTTTTCATAATCCAGAATAATAATGTCCAAACACCTCTGTTGAAAATTTCAGCCCATGAAACACTGACAATTTTGCTTTCATAGTTTCCTTCAGCCTTTGTGAGTGCCTATAATTAAAATCTGAAAATTGATTTCCTGACCTAAAAATGCCTTTTCTCAGTAATGCCATCGGTACTGGCCAAAGGTACTGCAAGTATTTTCTGCACTAACAGTCATCTGATCTAGAATCTCAATATTGTACTAAGAACATCTTAATGCAATATATCAGCATAATCACTGAACCAAAAGCACAAATATACACCAATCCTTGAAATATAAACAGCCTTGTTCATAATATTTCTAAAGGGACCAAGATCATAATAATTAATAAAATAGCCCAATCTTCATGAGACACTTATATAAATCATAGTATGTTATAGAACAAGTACAAACATTATGATAACCATCTTGATACAAAATTCAAAAACAAAATCATAATGAGCAGTCTCTTCTTTCTCATTCTTTCACTGTAAGCATGGAAGCTTGAGGGTGACCAAAACCATAGATTTTGTGAGTTACAAGCGTGGCAGGGCTACAGTCCTGGACAGACAGCATGACTTGAAAAGGGAAGCGCAGCTAAATCTTATTCATGCCTCACACAGCAGCCAGTCCTTGGAATGCCTTGCAATGGCACCAACTATTGTAAAGCAGCCAATGCCTGTTGAAAAACATGCTCCAATGGTGCATGATTTAGTGTTCTGTCAAGGAAGCCTGTGCTTTTTCTGCTATTGTTTATGGAGGGAAGGACAGAATAGGGGAGGTAAGGACAGAATAGGGGCAGGAAAGGGTAGATTGAATCCTAGGACGGGTGGGATAGTCAGTGATTGGGTCCTGGGAAGTGTGGATGGTCAGCAATGGTCCCAACAATATCCAAACCCTTTCCTGGGCTTGATCCTGCTGTGCAGGTCAACATGGACTTGTAACAGCAAACAGCTTTCAGCAGGTCTGAGTAGACCTGTCTACAACATGAAAGTTTACGCCTGGGTAAGGGAATGATTATTCCTTTACCTTGTGAATACCTTTGCAACTGCCCACCACCACAGAATGCATTGGTCAGAATGCATTGGTCACAGGTTTGTCAATACTGTATTGACAGGAGGGTGGAAAGGATAGAATTGGGCCAGAGGCGGCCACATCATCTCTCTGACATGGTGTCAGGGACTGGGAAAAAGAATTTACATTTAAAATTTAAATAAATGCATAGAAAAGAATATATTAGAGACAGAACTTCAGGTGAGTAATGCCAGACTAAATTGGGTAGGATTGCTGCAAATGTCTAGTTAGCAGTTGCAATCATCCTTTACAAGTTTTAGTATAGGATGCAAAACATTAACAGTCATGTTAGCTCTGCGTGTACCTTTTGTATACCTGCAAATACTACGTCTATATCAAGTAGCTGAGCCCATTTTGTGCACCACACAGAACTGGGACCAGAGGGCCCAATCCCATCCAAATTTCCAGAATGGATGCAGCCACATTAGTGGGGCATATGCATCCCTGAGCAGAAATGGAAAGTTCATTTCCTTACCTCATGGCTGTATTGTAGCTGTATCAATATAGCATTGTAGCTGTATCAATATAGGTTGAACCTTTCCATTTGCGACATTTGGTTCCAGGAACTTCCATAACAATGCAGGCAATGAATCAAGTTCCCATTCACATGGCTTAGTTTCAGCTCAGAGGCAATTCAGAAGTGATTATTACTTGGGAGAAGAGAGATGTCTCCCTCCCAGCTGAAACAGAAATGTAATTGACCATTTTGTGAACCTTTCTAATGCAAGCTTAACTGCCTGTCATGCCACCATGGTAAGTAGGCTGCCTTTAAGCCATTAACTTCTCCTTAAGGGAAGCTTATCTTTCCATTTGAAGAGCCAACCTCATTCACTTTGAGACAAAATTGCATATAAATAAATTGCATACAGTTAGGTTATAGGTTATAATTAGGTTATACACAGCAAGCCCCCTCCAACCAGGACATGGATAAGAAATCCTCCAGAAGTCAGGAGAGCTCAGGGTAAAGGTCCCCCTGCAGGTTAACTGCCAGTCATTTCCTACTATAGGGTGCAGTGCTCATCCCCGTTTATAAGCCTTTAGAGCCAGCGTTGTCCAAAGACACTTCTGCGGTCATGGAGCCAGCATGACTATATGCCGAGGCGCATGGATAACAAGGCGCATGTTACCTTTCCCACCAAGGTAGTACCTACTTGCATTTACATGCTTTCAAACTGCTAGGCTGGCAAGAGTATATGATTCGATGTATATTTGCTGTGCTGATTTCAAATATAACAGTAATTTTTGCCTATCAGCTCTAGTTTTTGAGATATAACAATAGTCTGATTTGTTACCCTATGTGATATTAGGCCTATGATTGACATAATAAAAGACAAAACATAAAAAAAAGTCTAATTCTATTTTCTAGAATATTTTAGTGACATGAATAAAACATAGTAACATTATAGTAACACAATAGTGACTCAAATAACCATTTTCTTCAAAATAATAAAATGAAACCACAAATGAGAGGAAAATTAGTTTAGGAAGCTTCTTTTGTAGGACATTCTTGAATGGACTTCGTTTGGACAGTCTCCTTCTAAGTTCCAGCAGTAACTAGCCATCATATGTAGATGCCATCTTCCCCGGCAGCGATCTTCCATTGTTTTAATGTCCTGGTGAAATTGTTCACCCTGCTCTTTGCTCATATCTCCCAAATTTTCCAGGAAATGGTCCATGAGGCTGTGTAAGTAATGAACGTTTATGTTCATATTACATCCAAGGTCTCTGAAATGAATGAGCATGTTGTTTACTAGCTCAGCATAGTTTTAAGCTTTGTGGTTGCCCAGAAAGTTTCTGACAACCAGGATGAATGACATCCACGCACTTCGCTCACCCTCACTCATGGAATCTACAAAGAAAGGATCGTTTATGACCTGTCTTATTTGAGGGCCATCAAAATTCCTGGTTTCAGTTTTTCTGTACTTAGCCCAGGCATTTTTCATCCTATGTACACAAAGCATGGACCATCCTTATCAAGAGCCTTCACAAACTGTATCATCAGGCTGTTTCACCATACCATCAGCTGATAGATGTACAAAGAGGTAGCAGTACACATAACTTCCACTTAACATGTTTTCACTTAACGCCTCAGCAATGCTAAGCTCAGACTAACAGTGGCCACAATGGAGATGAGAGAGATGATGTGCCATGCCCTTGTGGGTGCCATGCACATGCCGGCCTGGGCATGTGCTTGGCACCCACAAGGGCATGGCACATCACCTCCCACATCTATATCTTAATAGGTAGAAACATTCCAACAGCTTCACTTCCCCCGGGTGAAGCTAGAAATAGGAAGGAGGGCCTATTCTTACTTAATTTATTAATTAAAATACTCATAGCATTTATAATTTAGTAGCACTGTATCTCAAGAAGTGGAGCTGATAGAGAAAAACTGTTTGCGTATTTGGAATCAGCACGCCCAATATACCCAAAATTAGTTCTAACATTCCAGGCACCAAAAAAAAATTTTTTTTGTTGGCCTGTGTTATTATCTCTCTGTAGTATAAAGTGTTTATGAATTGATTTGAATTTGTTCATAAGTTCTTTTGCTAATATTCTCATTAATGTAAATTTTTTTTCAAATTTTCAATATAAATCAGTTATTTTTTCCAACCCCTGACACAATATGAAAGAGGTGATGGGCCCTCCTGTTAAAAAGTTTTGATAACTCTGGATTAAACAAATTCTTAAATTTAACTTGGCACGTCTAAGCTCCTGGAGTTAGCCAAATCAGATTCTAGACAAAGAAAAAATTTGCAATGTCATTGGCTTTTCAATAACATACTAAATACATCATCCAGGCTCTTAAATATGTAAGGATTATCAAGAAGCTGATAGTGTCAGGGTGGTTACAGAAACACCAATTGCCTTGGGAAGAGGACTAAAGAGAAAAGCCAATTCTATCAACCTCTTCAAATGCTTACTCTTTTCAAGTTAACTGAGGGCCTGATCCTGGACTCTCAGCGTCAGCTAAAGAGCCAGCACAGACTTGAGCAGTTTCATAGCAGGTCCTGCTCCCTCTCTCAGAGTGATACAACAAATGTCCCCTTCCTCTGAAGAGCCAGCAGTGGTTGTACAAAGTTCACAAGATGCAGCGGCACCGTTAATCATTTGGGAACCAGGACTGGGCTATGAGTCCTTATCACACACATCCCAATAAGGCAAAAGAACTCCCAATCCTTTGGGAAGAAGCTGTTTAAAGTCTAAAGATATAGATTCAACACATCTTGATTCTTTTTGTTATTGTTTGCAAAGTTGAGCTATGATGGACCATTATTTTTATGTCTTAAACATCCAATTGTTTGTCCAAGAAAAAAAATTAGAATTTCCAGACTCTACCCTGCAAAACTATACATGGGCCTAACATAAGCTGGTGCACGAATAATTTTCAAGACTATCTCCATTAAACAAGTTATTACTTTTCTAGTATTTCATTTCCTGGCATGCACTGACTATCTGCATTATAGTATATACTATTACAAATGGTTAGAGGGACCAGATTTCATAACCACAAACGAGGAAAATGTAGGACATGACAAAATAAAATGTCCTCCGCATTTTGTCATGTCCTCCGCAAAAATGTAGGATATGACAAAATAAAAGCTAAAAACACTCATGCCAATTGCTTTCATATGTTTAAACACTTCCCTACTTATTATTAAATGTAAAACTATTACATATAATTTACTGTTTACAAGAAGGCTATGTGCTGCCTGCTCACAGGGAAAAGAATGACATTAAAGTTTTCTTCCAGGAAATAAAACTATAATAGACGACGTCTGGTCATCCTTCATATTGGTGAAAGTCAATTTCCCAGTTAAAACAATCTGAAATATGTAAAAAGTTTTCACATACTGGGAAAAAATAATGATGGATGTTTTTATTCATAAATGATTATGTACAAGCATAAGGATATCAAAGGAATTTTCTAATATCAGTCAGATGCCAAGGCAAAAAGGGAATTGCCTTAACCCAGTGGTCAGCAAACTCATTTGTCAACAGAGGCAAATATCAACAGTACAATGATTGAAATTTCTTTTGAGAGCCAATTTTTTTAAACTTAAACTATATAGGTAGGTACACTGTTATTAATTTAATTAGGGTACTCCTAAGCTGGCCATGTCAAACAGGGCACCTAAAAAACGTTTCATTTTATAATAAAGCCACCAACACAAAATAATTACAATTCTTAAATTGATAACAAAAATATTCCCAGGAAAGTGTGGCTGGGAGGGCAGCCAGAACTGGTCTCCTCTTCCAGTGGCAGGGAGTTCCACAGCTCTGCCTGTGTCCTCCAGTGCCAGGATAAGAAGCCTCTCCAGTCACCCGTCCCCCTGAAGAGCCAGGTCCCTTTAAGTTTCAGTTTAGTCCTTCCTGGTTGCCTGGCTCCCTCTTGGGCAGATCTACTTTACCTGTAAGTCCCATTACACCCAAGGGTGCATATTCCCAGGAAAATGTGGCGGGAGGGCAGCCTGAGCTGGTCTCCTCCTCCAATGGAAGAGCCGCACACTCAAGGGACCGAAGGGCCTCATGAGGTTCTAGAGCCACACATTGCTGACCTCAACATACACATCATTCACTACAGTTGCAACATTGTCACCCCATGTTGCAAACCACAACCAGGAATATTTGATAGTTGGAAACAAATCATGAGCAACATAACACTCAGGAAGCAAACAGACACACAGAAATGGTTACATGGAGTATCCTCCATTTGTAGGCTATTGAAAGCAGACCCTACACAGAGTTCGTTGTACGAAAAGTCCAAAAGGAGATTTTATCTAGATATACAAGTTCACTAAAGGCAAAGTTAACCATTATCCTTCCAAGTAATTACTGTTTTTAAACATCTTAAAATTAAATTGTTTCTCAGACCAGTCACAACTGATTTAAAATACAGTATATTAAGAGACAAATACGCCCAGAGTCACAGTGGTGCCCAAATTGCAAATCTGTGGCCTGTCAGTGGGTCATGACCCAACTATGAAACTGACAGGGCAGATTAGACTATGTGCAGCAAGGGCTGAACAATTTGCTACTTGGGTTAGTTCTGCTGCACAATCACCATTATAGCTGTCCCTCATTTTCTGACGGTTTATTTTTCAATGATCCATTCTTTCAACAGTTTTAAAATACACCCTGAAATCTATTTTTCATCAGTGGGGTCCATTCTTTTAACAGCCTGAGAAATTAAACTGAGACTTTACTGAGAATGTCATGTGTGGGACTGACCAAAGAAACCATCAGGAGCTCAGATTACTAGAAAAAACACTTGCTGGTTAAATTATGTCATTGACTGTAACAGGTTGCATTTAAATGCGTAAATTCAAGACCAGATTAGGTAGAATATCAGCTCCAATATTCCTCTAAGCAGAAGCATCATCGAGGCTTAAACCTGGATGTTTATTTAATTTATTAAGTTTATTTAATTCAATGAAGGCTGCAAAATATTTAATTTATTTAACTCAGTTATTTCTTATGACATTCCTCAATAAATTACCAACATTTAAATACATAAGATATTCATTGCCCACATATCTTTGTTCATTTTACTGTAATTTATTATGTATTTTTAGGTGGCTCTGGTTGCTAAAAACTTTGGGAATTGTTTTTATTCTCGTATCAAGCAGTATTTATATATAGAGTTAAGAGTTTTGCTGTTAAGCGTTTTGACTGGAGAATTTGTGCAAAAGGATAAGGGCCCAATCCTATGGGCCAGCCATGCGATGCCATGAGAATCACGTTCTAGCGGTGCAACACTGGATGTGGCACCCTGTCAGTGGCATAGCTGCATCAGTGAGGTGGGGGCGGGCTAGATAGGATTGGGTTGAAAATTAACCATTAGCCATTAATTTTTTCATTTTATTTGTGAACAACTTTGTGAACTTTTAAGTTGAAAAGCGGTATATAAATATGGTAGGTAGGTAGATATACAGCAGTCATAAAAAGCGATGTACCATTCAGAGCAGATGGGTCACCTCCACTAACAGTGAGCAGCAGTATACCATCAGCTCCAGGAAAGTCCCTGATGTCAGTAAGCCAGTGGGAGAGAGGACAGAAGCTATGTGGAAAAAAACTGGGGAAGGAGAAATGTGATAAGGACAGGAGGGTGGTGGTTTTGGCAGAAGCACAACTACCAATATTCTATTACCCTTCCTTGCTTTGATCTGCCAGTTTCCACCAGGACTTCCACAATGAAAAATCGTTAGCTCAGGTCCAAACAGATACATTTAGGATGTGGAGGCTTATCCCTGGACAAGGAAATAAAAGTTCTATTATCTGATGGAAACCTCCAAAACCACCCCCAAAATCACAATGGATGTGGCATCCAGTGACTCCCAGTGGCATGGCTGCATCAGTGGGGCAGGGGGGAGGGTTAGATAGGACACATGCTTACATCCACTTACAAGGAAGCGACTGGTTGATCCTGCAACAATTGCTGAGAAAATAGATTTAAATCTATTTGTTCATTTTTTAGGCATAGTCCAAGAGAGTTTCCTATTTTAGTATACGTGCTGCCGAAGGTGTAGTGGCTCAGTGGTTAAGATGTCATGCCTGTCAATTGGAAAGTACGGTAGGCAGTTCAAGACCTGTGTACTGCAAGACATGGTGAGTACCCATCCCGAGCCCAGCTTCTGCTAACCTAGCAGTTCAAAAGCATGTAAAAGTAAATAAATAGGTACCACTTTGGTGGGAAAGCAACAGTGTTTTATATAGAGAGTGTATCATATTGTTACTCTGATATGTCTGAGAGCCATTAACGCATAAATAGCATATTAAAATAGCTGCCTATTTACTAACACTTTGCTTCCATTTGCTCCCTCCAAAGGGGAGAGGAGGTATGCCACTTCCATACTGCAGTCAGTCTCACTGCAAAACTAGGTGCTCTGCACCCCGTCCAGCTATACCACTGATGCTACCATCTTATGGAAAAGAAAAAGGTCTAGGTCTGATTAGACCCTGAATGGATGACCACCTGGTAAACTCAAGAAATCCTTTGAGTTCCAAGATGGGAAAAAAATGGAGTATAAATGAAGAAAAATGAATAGAAATGCAAGTACAAAACATAACGTAGAAAAGATTTGTTGCTTAAAAACATTGACTGTAATCCTAAGCATTCTTAGTAAGGTGAAAGTCCCATTGAACTTTTCAAGAGACATGCACAGAATTGTGCATTACATTAGCATCATAAATTAAAGCAGAATATTTAAGTCTCCTTCAAAAGGTCAAGTTTATCCTCAAGATCTCCCATTCCCTGTGGAGTATTCTTTAAAAGCAATAGTATTGATGCTGCTATCTTTTGCTTGCATGAATCACGAAGCACTTTAGAAATCATAATCTGTGACCCAGACATGTAGGAAAGAAAATTAAGAACACAGAGATTCTTTACACACAAAACACCATGTTTTGGTCAGAGCCAAATCCAACTTCCCATCCTGAGTGCAGTCATACCAATGGAAAATGGGCTACATCCTGCAGTGGGTAGGCATCCATGGAGGCCTCCTCAAGGCATTTATTCCCTAACTTCAGGGCTGCACTTGCAGCTGCTTCAGCATTGTTTGATAGGATTGGGCCCTCATACCTCTACTGTTGTCTAACCATCCAAGTTTATAATCACACCTGTAATCACTTAATATTGTATAGCATATAGCCACGTATAGCATCAATATTAAAGCATAAAGTCACGTCTACCTTTGCTAAATCAGAATACTTTTCAATGTATAAAACCACTTTCGTGCAAAGTATAGACAACAATAACAAAAGGTGACTACTATGACAAAGAATTACCCTGAAATCACCATGTCATTTGGTCAAGTTTTTTTCAATTAAAACATTAACAGACACCCGCACAATATTGTATCCTGCAGAGCCACCAACTACAGCTACAGGACATTTGTCTCCTATACCTTTTAAGAGAAACTATATACAATATTAAAAGAGTATCCTGTGTTTTCAGTTAAGTAAAACTTCTTAAGATAATTATTACTTTTCTAGAAAGCACATATAATATTAAAAGACAAACAATTTACAACCTTAAGTTCCATTACAATAAATGCAACTTTATCTTAAAGACCAACCATCAATATTTTCAACAGCTAGATGAAAAGTTTGATAGTTTAAAAGAATCAATACATTAATAACGGATAACCACAACTATTTTACTATTTTAATGGCCTCAGTGTGGGCAAGATTACAAATTAATAAAGGTGCATTTTTATCTTCTATTACTTACTCATCTAACTGATTTTTTAAGCCAATACAAAACCCATTTGTCAGTCACATTATCAAAACTACTCAATAGCAAATTTAAAATGGCACTGAATATAAGATCATCATCAAAAAGAAACACTTCAAAAATATTAGGTGCTACAGCTATTCTCAAATTATCTTCTACATCTATTCTTAATAAATGTTTCTTTGGCTTATACAAATAATTTTGCATTTAAGAAATTAAACAGAGATCCAAAAGCATATGCTACTTAGCTTAAATGCACTTGCCATACAACCTACACTTATGCAGAGTCAGATACAAGTCCCACTTAAATTAACTAGGTTTGCAGCCAAATAATTAGGCACAGAACTGAAGCCTTAATAATTAATTTACCTGTGATCTGTCCAGTATATTTTACATTTTAAAAAAAGAAATCCTGCTTTATATACTTAAATGACCATGTTTTACATTTACAGGTTGTATGATAATGCTTTTATTTTCAGTACAGCCTGCAAATATTAATCTGGCAATATAAAAAATACTGGAACACTCCCCTCTCACAGAAATCAAATTCATATTTATTTTAATTTATTTTACAGTAATTCCTTTTCTTAGCATTTTTAGGTACCACTACTCCACTTCACTGAAAAAATACAGGTAGCACACGTAATTATAATTCCATGCTACACACATTTCTATTGTATTTCTTCATGAACATATATTTTTATATCAGAAATATATCAGATACAGCCCATAAAACACAGCACTTTGATCTGTTCTATCAGCAGGCTTTTTTAACTATGCATTAATCAGATTATTTTTTAAAAACCTAAATTTAATTTTTACACTAATAGAATACCAACTATTACTTAGAAGCTCAAGTAAGAAAAATGTGCAATAAAATATACAAAATTAGCTGCCCAAACCTCCTCATGTCTACTCAGAAGTAAGTTCCAGTGTGCTCAATATGAGCTACCCAGGTAAGCTGTGTATAGGATTGCAGCTTACTTTTAATGCTTTTGTGGATGTTCCATAGAACACTATGGAACTACTTCTGAGTAGACATGCATAGGATTCACTGCATGTTCTTTCAACAGGCCCCATTCTAGGAAAGAAGAAATACTCTGTGTCCTTGGTTGCAATTAGCCATCAAAATCTACACATTTTAAACTATTCTGAAACCATCAGCATCTACAATAACTGACCTCCAAGTCCTTATGGAAATTATGGTGCTACTGCATCTTTCCATTAACTATACATATGAAAAAATCAAATTATGTTGTGCATATTATGCAATTATAGAACTGCTTTAGATTTCAGATTCAGAAAATAATGCAAGAAAACCTATCTGACACTTGTGATCTTGCCTTCCATTATCAGATCAATAAGTAGTAAATCAAGTTCAGTACAAGCCTGCATGTCCAAAAGTTCTCATTGCTCCAAATCCTGATTTGCTAATCAGTTCTGTATGAATGAAAATCAAAATCAATGTCTCACCTGAATCTAAATATCCTATATTTCAGGTTCCAGTGTTTTTCTTCAGCATTCTGCAATCTAAAGTATTCAAAGTGGGGATTGTAACCTTTTGCGGTATTCCGCTTTTCTAAACTTGGGGTTTGCTTAGTAGGCTTATGAACCAAAAGACAACAGCAGGATGTGCTTCAATGTGGTTGGCTGGTCACTGAACAATAGAGCTTCAGCACTGTTCCTCCTCCTCCTCCATTCCCCCACCCCAAATCAGAACATTACTCATCTTCAGTTAACTTCCAACTCTATAGAGAAAATAACAGGCAACTAATGCAAAACCATTTACCAGTTAAAGTTCAGATTATGCCAGTAAACCTGAGACAAGAGACGTTTCATTTCAGGAATATGAATTAAATAAAATATTTCCTATAACACTTTCATATTAAAAATGAAATTTATCTGAATTAAGTAAACTGTCCTGTTTTCAATGAACTACCCATAATTAAAATTATCCACAATATATTGTATTGCACATTTGTATTATATGTTTTTATAATTTAGAAAGATTTAAAAAAATCTATATTAATACATTATAGTGGGCTGGAGAAATTGCTTAATATTGCCTAATATCTCATTTTATAAGATTCATGCCAGTATAAAATGACATAAAACATGATCGCATCCACATTTACCTGGTAGTACTGGTAAATCTTCCTGAATTGACATGCATAGAGTAAAACTGACAATCTCTAACAGTGTCAACATTATCACCTCTAGCCTCTATAATTACTTAAGTTTGTCCGGTAAAGAAGAATCCTGATTGAGTTCCACAATTACTTTATAGTTAGTAATAAAGCTACTGGGGGGAACGCACATGGAAAGGAACCATGTAGTACAATCCACCTACTGTGCCAAAAAGTCTCCAAGTCTTACACTGTTTTCGTTTTTAGAAATTAAGGCTGCAAGCCTAACCTCAGTTAGGCCAGCATAAGTCCTGTGCTGACCTGTCTCAAAAGAGCTTTAAGGCACTTCTAACCCACTTCTTTGGAAGTGTTATACCAATGCACAGACATGTACTGAGCTACCCACACCACCACAGGAAGATGAGTTGTGCTGACCTAAATTGGTTGGGATTGTGCCCCATATCTCACAATAGTCATTAGTTAAATATTTCATATTAAGCTTTCAATGTATACTATTTGTAAACAATTGTTCGGATAGCATTTATGGCATGTTTATACTTATGTTTTCAGTATTTATGGCGCTCAGACTCAGGATAAATTCTGACTGCTAGTTTTGTCAGATTAAGCAGGGGTGTTGCATTTTTTCAAGTAAAATTCCAAATTTATTCTCAATTCTATTTATAAAGCACTACTTATCCAAATATAAAGACGTTTGCATGAGTGTTTAATGGGGCTTACTCCCGGATAAGTGTGACTAAGGTTGCAGTAAAAGAGCAGTAAGGTTGCAGTAAGGTTTAAAAAAGAGCAGAAATCAGACGCAAACCAAAATGGTTCAGTTTTATCATGTGCACAGCAATTGCTCATACCTTTGTAATTATAATTTTTTTCTTATACTTAGTTTTATATATTACTTTTCCTGAGAACTCAGCACTTCATAGATGGTGGATGTTCCTTTTATGCCAAAAGAAAGTGTTATATAAATACTAATTTTTATGTGAACTTTAAATTCAAAATGGTTTAGGTATTTTATAGTATAGTTCTCAGTATTTTAAATACCAAGTAAATATGCAGTATTTTAATACAAAGTATTTATATAATAACTGTGTGTTTGGGATTTGCAAACAATAAGAAAAAATGTTACCAGCTATGAAATGATCATTTACTCTGCCTGTAGAGGGCTGAACTGGATGTTCTGCCAGAGACAGTAGGCTTGGTCTTACCAGTAATAGAATAAGTCAATATTTTTAGTCTCATAATACAGTGTTTTATGGCAGGGAGAGGCTGAGAGATAGTGCTTTTCATTGAACGCAATGAATGAACTGCTAAACTGAGATGAACTAGGGTCTTCAACCACCATATTACACTACAGGTTTCAATGTAGTGATCAAAAAAACCATGAGATACAAAAATATTTATATTGGTGTTCCCCGACTCCTCAGTTGAATCACCTGTGGTTAATTACTCAACTTTCAATGACTTATGGATGTAATCCTAGAGAAACTTTCCTGGGCATAAGACCCATTGAACACAATGCGGCTTACTTCTGAGTAGACCTAGTTAGGATTGTGCTCTATGACTAAGGGCAAAATCCAGAGTAACTACAGGGAGTCCTTGCTCCGGTGTAAGAACAACTTACTCTGGACTGCAATATGAATTTCCCATAGGTTTTCACTAGGTGGTACAGAAACTACAGGTGCATATAAAGTCTCTTACATGCTCCCATAGGTACTCTGGATTTGGGGGTAAGTTAGTTTTTTAGACTATGGTTGTAATCCTAACCATCATAAGCCCCAGCATAAATCCTGTGCTGACCTAGAACTGTCACATAAGTGTAACAAGGGACTTCTGCCCAACTCCTGAGGGGAGATGAAGTGGGGTTAGGGCAGTGCAGAGGCATACACTGATCTCCCCACACCACCAGGGGTTAGAACAGCTGAGTTAGACCAGCCTAAATTGGTTAGAATTGTGCACTATATTTCTTAAAATGAAAGGAAAACCTTTTTCTTTTACAACACACCATATGGTTTTCTGTAAGGGTCAGGACTAACAAAAATGTGAAACTCTTATGGACTCTTCTTGTAGCCATCAGTACAATCAGTTGTTACAGCCTAACTGTATTTTACCTTCCCAGGCCAGCTGCAAAGGGCACATGTATGGCTTCAGCCCGGCCACGCATGCGCTCCTGGCAGTTGGTCAGGGAAGCCAGCTGGGAGAGGTATGTGTGTGGTTTGGCTGAAGTTGCTCACACGCTCTTCACAACCAGACAGGAAAGCTGGCTGATCCAGCCATGAAGGGGCACGAGTGGACATGCTTGCCATGGGGCAAAGAGCACCCACTGTACACCCATGCACCCCTTCCGATATACACATGGATACAATCCCACACCCAGTTAATCATTAAAAATCCCATTAAAAATGGATAAGACTTAGCTGCAATCCTAAGGTCCTGTTAGGCTGGCCTAAGCCCTGGCATAAAGCCCTGGGTGCGATCAAAGTGCCGTTAAGACATTTCTGCACCAGTCATGGGGAAGTGTTAGGCCAGTACACAAACATGTGCTTGCCTTCCTACATCACTACAGAAACAGGAAGACCCATGAGTTGTGCTGACCTAAGTTAAAATTGTCCCTTTACAGTCCAATCCTATGCATGTCCACTCAGAAGTAAGTCCCATTATAGTCAATGAGGCTTACGCCCAAACAAATTCATTCAGTTTTGATGGAATTTACTTGCAATGTCCAGACATATTTACTCATCCAGGAGATTCACTATTTTAAGTAAAATTTGTTATGAGAATACGCTTAGGATTAGAATTGCAGACTTATGTAACTTCCAATATTCCAATTTCTTTTCTAAGACTAAAATCCGAATATTGCCATTTACATGTGGTATTTTAAAACCAAAAAATTAACCATCTATAGATAACTATTACTTCATTTAGTGTTACCTTAAAAAAAACTCTTCAATTAAAGTAGGCTATAAGTCTCAAATCAGTTCCTAAACAAATACTGTGATAGTATACAGTTGTCTCTTCTAAGAACTGTACAAGGCTCATTAATACTTTTAGATGTGTACACATCAAAGGAAAATAGATATAGCCATACTGTGAGTGTATGAAAAACTTTTATTCCTGCAGCAAACTCAAAATACAAACCTTAAAACACGGTGGTAGCAGAAGCCCTATTTCCTTCAGTGGAGATTACACCAGTACAGTGGCTTGTGCCAATAACTTTTAAAATGTGCAACTATGCATTTTTCATTTTTGATAGCAAGAGTTACATCATTTCTTAAAACTTTAGAACTCCTTAACTTTGATAGAGATTTATATGAACATGTAATATTTGCATCCTGTTAAATTTCTCCGCTGTTTAAAGGACTTAAAGGTGAAAATGAAAGGCAAAACAAGATGATATTCAATTTTTGAATTATGTAAATATGCGGATAACAAGAGTCAAAAAATAATATTCAGCTCGTTCTGTTACAAGACTTCAGAAGAAGAGGTTTTGATATGTCAATCATAGACATATTTTCTACACAATGTTTTTCTCTTTATGCAAGAAAGTCAGTGTATGTAACACTTTAAAACATACATTACAGTGGCATATTGAAACTAGCTGCTATGCTATTTGTCCACCCTATCTCTTTCCTACTTGCACCATAGGAAGTAGGAAACTCTGAAGTTACTTCCATTACTGTTATCCTTCCTAGCTCTGAAACTGGACAGAGTCAGATGCTGTATTCAAAACACCTGGATTAGATTTTAATTTGTTCTTTTTATTTATTTTTCAATCCTAACATTAACACTTTTTCAGGTACATAAACATCAAATTAGTCTTGCCGTAATGAAATCCACCACTAAGGCTCTGTCTGATGTGTTTGTATGTTTATGACACAAACATTCATTTGAAGTTGGTATCTGCAGTTCCCGCTTTCATTTATTGTCCGATTCAATTTAGGATTATATTTTTATTATCATTGTCAGGTGAAAAAAGACACTGAACAAATGGTAATACTCTGTATACATATGCACCATACAGGCAGTTTAATTCACAGAGGGATTCTACTCCTAGCAATGCTTACTCAGAAGCAAACTACTGAATAGCCTGACACTTAACCTATTTTGCCCACATTTGATTCCTGTTGCATACATTGGGCAGAAATGGCTCACAGATATCCTAAATTGCTAAATAAAAACTTTCATGCATATTTCAAAAACTCATAATGGAGTTGAGCATAGCTACAAGGTATAGGATACAGAGTCACTGAACTACAAAGTACACCACTTCTTTTACAAAGATATTGAAGTTGTTCAGCAATTTGAACTTATCAAATTTGAAATTTCAGTGGTCTTTTGTGGTCTCCTGACCAGATCAAACTGCATTTCAGAAAATATTTTATTTTTATCCTATTCTGTTGTTTAAGCAGAACATTCTAAAAATGTTCAAAGACTGTCTTCAAACTGAAGACAGCACATCAGCATATTTAATATAGGTACTGCCACAAACTGGGTCTCAAGCGATTAATAGCACAGTCCTAACCATGTCTACTCGAAAGTAAGATCCATTGTGTTCAATGGGTCTTTCTCCCAGGAAAGTGTCTTTGGGATTGCAGCCTGTTGTGTCTTTAGGATTGCCGCCACAGGCGGCAATCCTAAACTCTTTCTTGGGAGTAAGACCCATTGAACACAATTGAACACAATGGGTCTTACTTCTGAGTAGACGTGGTTAGGATTGTGCTCTAGAACAACCAAACTTTCAAGTGCAGTGAAATGCCTTGCTGTATTTGTAATATTCTATCTTGTTGTTTCACTTAAAAAAATGCTTCTGTGCTTCAGTATTTCCTGACAGAGAATCATTTTAGTGAACTTTGTATGCATTCACACTCATAGTAAAATGTGAACATTTATATTTTGTCTGGAACAAATGTTGACAGGGCTGAGATACAAATATAGACAGAGGAGAGTATATGCAAATTTCACAGCAGACGAGCATTTTCTGTCCTTAATGCGTCTTTCATTTTTTAAAATTTATAAAGAACTATTTCTCTGTGCTCTACCTTTCATTGCCAGGGTAATCTTTCTAATATGCAACATTGTGATTTGGCACATGACTATGAGATGTTTTATTCTTTGAAACATTCATTTTTTAAAAAAAATGCAAAAAGAAGTAAAATTAAACAGACACAAGGAAGATAACTTCTCTTTAGACTAGCATTTGTTTTGATTTGGTAAAACATATATTCTCGTCCTCACATTATTGATTTAGCACCACATTTATATATGTACCTGCAACACTTTTTACAAAAGAAAGGAACGGATTCCCCTTCAGCTCTTCTGTCCAGCTTTGTTCAGGCCAAGATAAGGTCAGGGTTGTGTGACCCAGCACTCCAACAACCTTAGAAATTCTAACACTTGTTTTGAAACAAATGACTTCTCAAGATGGAGCACTTTTGCTATCAATCACTAACAAGTTAATTCTACATAATAAGGCAGGTTTAGGTGAAGGCTGATACATTGTGAAAAGCTGGATCTAAAATTGGTTAGAACAGCATTCAAAATGAATGCAGCTCTCCAAACCACCACTTTTACCCAGAAACATTAATCTTAATTATAAGAAAAGGTTTATAATAGTACTGCCTGGTATGAAGAAAACATAACATAAATCAGGTTTTATAAGACATAATCAAATAATTATATTTCAGAACCAAAACAGGGCAGCATATTTCTAGTGCTGTATTCTCTAAAGTGTTTGCAACTTTCAAAAGGTGGTTTCTTAGAAATAGGCGATTGGCAATGCCAAATTAAGTGTGAGGTTGGCACTGGTAATTACCAGGTTTTTTTAAAAAGCTACTGTGCGTTTTTAAAAATCCAGAAGAATCTTTAAATGCTAGAAACATGTTTTAAAATAATAATATTCTTGCAATATCATCAACTGAGTCCAACTTGCCACTTTGTAGATTAAAACAAAGAATAAAAAGCATAATTACTAGTTCAAAGAGTTATTTGGAAAAAATTATTACTTCAGTGTATCAAACACACGTGACATTATGGAGTCGTCTTTAAAGCAAACAGCTTCAACAGAATCAAGCAGCAGAAGCCTCCTGTTTTACACACCTAATGTTAAGACCCCCAATTCCACTAAACACAAACCTTGATCAGAAAAACAGGTAAGAAAAAATTAAAAAGCTCTGACAAATTTACAACTGTTCATTAACCATGCAAAACAGTACAACTCCGGAGGAATCTTCAACATTTATGCATGAGACTCCTTTTACTGCAAAGATCTTTATATCCTTCCATCATAATGCGAAATATCACCTACTCCCCAAGAATTCTGGTCAAGTCCATAGGACTCAGAGTACCAAAGCACAATCCTATGCAGGTCTGCTCAGATATAAACATCAATTTAATAGGACTTACTCCCAGGTAAATGTGAAAAATGTAAGTTCAGCTTATTTATGTATTTGAGGGGTGAGACAGATGCTAGCAATAATAGTTATATAGGACAGCAATAAATGGAGGAAAGTTAACACTAGACGCAAGCCATTGTCTTAAAACAATGTATGTCTTCTTTGTGGAATACTCAGTACAGCACAGGTTTGATTCTTCTAGAACTGTTAGGCTTCAGTGTTTATGGGACA
This sequence comes from Cryptoblepharus egeriae, assembly GCA_030015325.1. Taxonomy (NCBI): domain Eukaryota; kingdom Metazoa; phylum Chordata; class Lepidosauria; order Squamata; family Scincidae; genus Cryptoblepharus; species Cryptoblepharus egeriae. Next base: position 50,932,423 of record JAREYC010000007.1, on the reverse strand, counting down.
TAATCCAAAAATAGCTGAACCCAAAATAAGCAGTACACTGATAATAGCAGAGACTCCATGGAAGACATGTGGAGCTTTGTTAGAGGACACCTATTTATAACAGTATTTTCTTAAGGTTTTAACTCTGATATACTGTACTCAAGTCTAATATAACTGGTGCCCTATAAGCTTCTTGATCTTTTTTTCTCTTTCTTTCAAGGTACATGGAGTTTAAAAGTCATGAATAGACACTTCAGCTACATTTTATTTTATATGATATGTGTTCCTGGTCCTTGAGCCACAAGTGCAAAATCTGTGTAAAAGTGTTACCTGAAGTACTAGAGTAAACTTACTAACTTACTGGATAATGAACCCAATTGCACTCTCCTCCCTGACTCTTAAAAGGATTTTTGTAGGACATTCACAACACAACTCTGTGCAGATCAATTCAAAGGAAATCCCACTGAGCTCAATGGGACCTACTCACAAGTAAATCTGTACAGAATTACAGCCTCAAATAGATTTTCATTCCAACTTCTAACACTAAAAGGGCAACCATTTATATCAGAGTAGTCCTATTGATCAAAACGGCTGATCCAGAGAAAATGTCTGAAGAATCAGCGTCTATGTTCCTTTGTATATTCTCAAATATAGAAAAGCATTTTCGTAACATGCATAACATGAAAATAAAACATAATATACATCAAATATTTAGAAATTTCCTATTTTCTACAGAAGTTACATTTGGTCTACAATATAGTTAAACCTGAGTACTGCAGATGAAGCCAGTTGGAATGACACAGATTCCAAGGAACAACAATGGCTTAAATCCAGTCACTTCAGTTTACTGGAGAAATGGACTTGGGATACCAACTGGTAGTGTAGTTTATCACACTAGACAAAGTAGTATAACTAGAAGTGTTTGTTTCTGGTGCGTAAGATAGAATTACAGTCTTATTGAAAACAATAGACATGAGTAAAATAAATAACTATTTCCACACTTCTGAAAGTATAACAGAATACAATCCATAACATTATTTAGGCAAGGGTGTGGGCTAGAATGACCTAGAAGCTCTTTCTTCCTTTGCTACAAATATATATCACTAAATCTTATATATCTGGTTAACTTACTTTGATAAATAATCTTAGCAGATTTCAAGGAAAATAGCTCCCTTAGAAATGAGCGAGACATGTTCAGATAAAATTCTTAGTATCATTCCAAGTACATTAAGTATGTACAAGCATCTCTAAGGATTATACAAGGATAAATAAGGATTATTGGAAGGATTATTGGAAGAAGCTAACACTAATTGTAAACACCTTCCTAATATATTAAATATATAACTTTCTTCTATCATTATTGATAGTGGGGTTCTTTCCTGCCCAGAGTAGTAGCAATTTTAACACTAAGGCAAACATTCTGAATCTGCTCTGACAGCAATCAGTGACATTGTAATGTCTTTAAGTCTCTATATGCTATTACTGCAAATCACTATATGATCACATCTTTGGGAATAAAAAATGGCAATAGGCACATATAGAGCACTCCTAACCATGTCTACTCATAAGTAAGACCCATTGTGTTCAATAGGTCTTACTCCCAGGAAAGTGTCTTGAGGATTGCAGCCATATTCAAGGATAATTATTCTTCTGTTTAAAAAAACCCACATGCTTTCAGTGTTCTACAGGCAAATTTATATAATGTTAAATGAGAGATTCTAGTCTTTCAGACAGTACAAGCAAAACAGAAATCCTTATGTTACTTCATTTTTCAGCGGTTTCTCAAGCATAAATCAAAATAGAGTTATGTGAATGTTATTTCTTTCTTCCTTCCTTCCTTCTTTCAGGAAAGAAACAGAAAACCTAGGTGAAGTCTGACCCCTCTCTCAGAAGGAACAGACCACCCAGTGAATTCTGCCCCTGCCAACAAGAAATATAGTCAGAAGATAAGGAGTACAGTGCTACTAAGAGAGACAATCTTACCCCTCCAGATCACAGATAACACAACCCATCCAAGTCTACTACAACATCAGTGAGGCAGGCTTTAGCTTCATTGGTATGAAAAAAACTATCTAGACAGGCTGCAATCCTAACCATACTTTCCTGGGAGAAAGCACTATTGAACACAATTGGACTTACTTCTGAGTAGACATGCTTAGGCTTGCACTGTTAAAGAAATTACTGGGGGTGGGGAAGAGGCTGAGATTGTCCCAGCAGAAGTACTTTTGTCCTAACTCAGCAGTCCAGAGTGCCGAAGCCTAGATTTTGGTTGGCTTATAACCCAATGCTATACATGTCTACTCAGAAGTAATTCTCATTGTAGTCAATAGGGCTTGCTTCCTAGTAAGCGTGGACAGGATGGCAATCCTAAACCTGTCTACTAAGAAAGTACTCAATAGGGCTTGCTTCCTAATAAGCGCAGACAGGATGGCAATCCTAGGGGTATCTACTCAGAAAGTACTCAGTAGGGCTTGCTTCCCAGTAAGTTTGGGCAGGATGGCAACCTGAGACAGGATGACAATCCTAGGCGTGCCTACTCAACAATCAACAGGGCAATAGTTAGTATGGACAGGATTGCAACCTGAGAACTCCATCCTATGCGTGCCTATTCAGTTCTATTATATTCAAGGGACTAACTCCCAAAGTTAAGTGTGGATAGGACTGCAGTCCTTAAGAGGCAACGGTTTTGGCAAAAGGATGTGCTTGGACACCCTGCATGGATAAGGAAGGAAAGTGATGAACCAGAGAAGTGCAAGGTTAGGAATCCTAAGAGGCAACATCAGAACTGATGGAGCTGCAGCAAGGAGGATGGTGCATGTGTCTGGGTGGACGAGGGGAGTAGAGTCGCAGCAGTGCTCCCCTCCACATGGCTTTCCTTGTGGGCAGAGGAGCAGCTAGGGGGGTCGGAGAAGTCAGTGTTGGAGGGAGCCTCACCTCCTTGGAGCCATTCCAGGCTGGGCTCCCTCCAAGGCTGACTGCACCGACCCCCCTCTAGCTACGCCACCACTCCTAGGTATCTCCTTGCAAAGGCTTAGAGCCCACAACTAAGAGGGGAGAGAAACAAGCGAGGGCTTCTCCTTCCCCTCCCGGCTACCCTCGCCCCTCTCCGGCCATGGGGGGAGAAGAGAAGGAAAGCCCCCATAGAGGAGAAACAAAGTTTCCATGCAGAGGGATGCCAGCTCTGTCTGGAACAGGCTAGAAACCTCTGCACGCTTTCCTGGGAGGAAGCCCCATTGAACACAACAGGGCTTACTTTTGAGTAGACAGGAGTGTGCTTGCTCTGAGGCTGCAACACTTCATGCTTTCTTGGGAGTAAGCCCCATTGAAAACAACAGGACTTACTTCTGAGTAGACAAGAGTGAGCCGTGAGGCTGCAACACTGCATGCTTTCTTGGGAGTAAGCCCCATTGAAAACAACAGGGCTGACTTCTGAGAAGGCGGCCATAGGAGTGAGCTCTGAGGCTGCAACACTGCATGCTTTCCTGGGAGGAAGCTCCACTGAACAAAACAGGGCTGACTTCTGAGTAAATGGGCATTGGAGTGAGGTTACAACACTACGTGCTTTCCTGGGAGTAAGCCCCATTGAACATAACAGGGCTTCCTTGTGAGTAGACAAGCACAGGACTGGGCTGTCAGGAGAAAAACCTGGGCCAAGAGTCGGCTCCAGAGGGAAGGAGTGTGGAGCAAGCAAGAAAGGGGAAGAAGGAAGGAAAGAAGGAGGGAAGAAGGAGCCCACCACCCCCCAGCCCGGACGCGGGCACTAGGACCAGCAAAGCGCGCTCCAAAGGCAGCCACTTACCGGTGCGCTGGAGGTTGGTTCCTCCTCCTTCTCCTCTTTCCCTCGCTGAGCCGGGAAGAGGCAGACTGTTCGCTTGGCCAAGAAAAGGGGGGAAGGAGGCACCGGGGAAGGGGGAGGAGAAGGAGGGGGCAGCGTGACAAGTTCCTCTCCTCGCCCAGACAGGGACTGGTGGGGATGGGGGGAGAGGGGAGGCAGGGCGCGCAGCCACCCACCTTGCGCAACCGGTCCGAGGCGCGCGCTTTTACGCAGGGAGAGTTGGGGGCTCTGCGGAGAGGGGAAGTGGCAGAAAAGGGGGCTGGGAAGAGAGGAGGGGTCTCCAGGGAGAGGGGCAGAAGGGGCACCCCAAAGGGAGAGGGGGCAGGAGGGGTGCCCGCCAAGGAGTGCCAAGGTGCCTACCAAGGAACGGAGAGCCGCTTCCCTGTGCGGTGGGCGGAGGGGGCCCTTGGAACCCCCCTCTCTGCTGCTGGGGAGCCTGTGCCCGGCTGCAGCTGGACAGACTGCGCCAGCCCAGCCTCTGTGTCCTCTTCTCCGGCGAATGCCAGTCCCATGCTGCGCCCAATCAGTGCCTCCACCGCCAGCGCCCTGATTGAGGGGTCAGCCCCGAACAGGCACTTCAGCCTGTGATGAGAGAGGGGAGGAAGGGCTGCCAGCCCCTCACAAGCGCTCAGGAACTTCTACCCACCACCGCCTCTTCTGCACGCCTTGGTCCCGATCCTGGCACCAGCCCGGGAAAGGGAGGGCTGGGGGAACCCTGTGCTCTTGGGGGGGGGGGGGGCGACTGGGGGAGCATCTGCCCCCTTTCCCCAGAATTGTAGCCTGGGAAATAAAACTTCCACGTCCTCCTTCTAAGCAGGCAGCATGACCGTGGCTTCTGGAAATTAATAGATTAGGGCTGCAATCCGAAAGACAGTTTCCTGGGAGAAAAACCCATTGGACACAATGGGGCTGACTTTTGAGTAGACGTGGTTAGGATTGTGCTCTAAATGAAAATAAAAAAGACGTACACTGCACTCCTAAAGACACTTTCCTGAGAGTAAGACCCATTGAACACAGTGGGGCTTACTCTTGAGTAGATGTTGTTAGGATTGTGCTCTAATACCCAATGAACACAATGGGGCTGACTTTTGAGCAGACAAGGTTATGATTGTGCTCTAGATGTAATCAATGACATATAACAGTTTACCGTTTAATAATAAGTAATATACAGGGCGATCATATGTTCTCTTCCCCCCCCGCCCCCAAGACGTGTCCTGGATTTTAGCCTTGTGTCCTGGAAAAAATCTCCCTTGTCCTCCGTTTCCTTGTGAGCAGGCAACATATAGCCTTCTTGTAATTCATCAATTATATGTAATAAATGCTAATTTTAAATTTAGCAATAAGCAAGATAGAGTTAAATTAACTACACGAAGGCAATATATATGAGTGTTTTTAGCTTTTGTCTTTTCATGTCCTTCAGTTTTCTTCACTATTTTGGAGGGCCTTTGTCCTTTTTTGTTGTGATATATGCTCACCCTAACACACTTTCCTGGGAGTAAGTTCTATTGAACAAAATGGAACTTACTTCTGGGTAGACATGCTTAGGATTGCCACCACAGTGTATAAATTAAGCACATGACTGCAAAGTTGTTGAGTATTTTTAGCCTATATTTTGTCATGTCCTACATTTTTCTTGGATGTCCTACATTTTGGGGAGGGCTTGTTTTCTTTTTCTTTTTATGACCTATGGTCAACCTTTGTGGTGGGCGGGGGAGATCGTATGGGCTTGAGTTACCCAGTGGTGTAGCTAGAGGGGGGCAAAGCACTAAGTGTTGCAGAGGGTCTCCCCCTCTACTTTGGAGCCATTGGGGGGCTGCAAAAGGAAGGGTGAGGATCCCTGCAAAACTCACAGCCTAATCCTGTGCGTGGCTACTCAGAAGTAAGTCCCATGATTGTCTTCAATGAGACTTAGGCTGCAATCCTAAAGACATTTTCCTGGGATTAAGACCCATTGAACACAATGGGGCTTATTTTTGAGTAGACATGGTTAGGATTGTGCTCTTACTCCCAGAACTGTATGGATAGGATTGCATTACCTTATGAACAGGATTGCAGTTGGGCTTTGCCCCCCTAACTACGCCACCGGATTTACTGTGCTTCCCAACACCGGGGAGTAATCTCAACTTGCTCCCTATTGCTGCACTGGCTGGAGTTTACTCTTGATTTCCTACCCCTTGCACATGTTCGGTCAACTGACTCATCGGAGCGAGGGTGGCTGCGCAAATACTGCCTGGGAGGCCGGTGGATGATGAAGCCGGAGCAGAGGGGGCTGTGTTGAAGGCTGCCATCCCATCCCAGGCTTGCACACACTAAGGCTGCAATCCTAAAGACACTTTCCTGGGAGTAAGACTTATTGAACACAATAGGGCTTACTTTTGAGTAGACATGGTTAGGATTGTGCTCTAAGCCTTAAAGAATCCACGCTTTCCTAGGAGGAAGCCCCATTCGCAACACTGGGACTTCTCAGTAGACATGCACAGGATTACTCTCAAACTACAAGCCTATCTACACTTTCCTGGGAGTGAGCCCCACTGATTATAATGGGACTTTTCAGAAGACAGTCATAGGATTGGGCTTTCAGACTGCGATCCTATCCACACTTTCCTGGGAGTAAGTCCTCACTATAAGCCTGTCTATAATTGAACTTACTTCTCAGTAGACAGGATTGGGCTCAGCCTGGAATCCTATCCAGTAAGCGCCACTGAATACAATGGGACTTCTCATAAGAAAGGCACAGGCTGGACGAGATGGGCCTTAGGATGTGTCTTACGATTGGGTTGTACAGCTGCTCCTAACTGGAAGCTGGCTGCGCTTCTGGGAGGACTGGATGGCCTTTATCCTGAAACTGTTGCGTGCTTCCTTCGTTGGGATGCTTGTGACCCATCTCCCGCCCCCCAAGTTCACCCTCCTTCTGCCTGTGCCAAGCAAGGTGAGGTCAGAGGATCTGTCCTGAACTGGGCGCCACCCCTGTAGTTTCCTACTCCTGGGCATCTCCACGCTCAAACTCTGCCAAGTTTGGGAAACGGGGGGGGGGGAGATGGATCGGGGGGGGGAGATGGATGGGGGGGGGGAGGGAGGCTGCCAGTTTCCCAAAGCTCTTGATCAGAGTTGGAGAAAGGGACCCAAGTGGTCGAGGCTACAGAGGGACCAGGTGGGAAGTTTTTTTTTATATTTATTTTGCAGCCATTCTACAAAGACAATTACAATACAAATCGCGACCTTTCCCCCTTTTCCCCTACAAAAGTCTCCCTCCCTAATAAAGAGGGACTAGGTGGGCAGGGCAGCCCCACTTCGGGCCTCTTGGTCTTCTTTGGCTAATAGGAGCCCCACCGAGAGCGAGGACACAGGGGCAACTTCCTTGAAACTTCCCACACTTGCACTCCACACCTCCGCAGCACAGCAGGGCAGGGGAGCCTCCCCGACCACCAGAGTCTTCACTCACACACACACCCTTCTGCCACCTTAATGACTTTGATGCTCACACAGACATCATCACCATCATCATCATCTTCCCCCCTCTCTTTCTCACTCACACACACACATATTAATGCCTACCATTAATGATTTTGATGCACACGTAGACATCACGATTCTCAAACACGCATACTTAGGCTGCAATTCTAAAGACACTTTCCTGGGAGTAAGACCCATTGTTAGGATTGTGCTTATATACATACTTCTGTCACAATTATTTTGGATCACACATAAACATCACCATCATGTCTCTGTGTGTGTTAGTTAAACATTTTCAGCATTAATGATTTTGATAAACACATCATATAGCTCATCATCATCACCATCTCTCTCTCTCACACACACACATACACAAACACAAATGGCTGCCACCACCAATGACTTTGGTGCTCACATAGGCATCATCATCCTCATCATCACCTTCTTCTTCTCTCTCTCATCTCTCTCTCTCTCACACACACACACACACAAAATAATGGCTGCCACCACCAATGATTTTGATGCTCACATAGACAACATCACCACCTCTCATACACACATACACACCATTTATTTTGATGCTCACATTGACATCACTTTCATAATCTTATCTCTCTCTAACACACACACACAGAGGGTGGAGGAAGATGCAACTCTAACCAACTTTCCAGTAGCGAGGTAAGGGAAGAGATATTGCCTTCCCTTGAAGAGGCCTCCCAAGCACTTGCCCTGGGAAGTTGGTTAGGACTGGCTCACAGTCACACTCACACCCCTGAGTGCACACATAGCCTCCCCTGTGGATGGTGGTGGGCTGCAGGGGGTGGGGAGCACACCTTCCCCTGGCCAAGACCATCCAAAGACCACCATGGCTTTGGCCACCTGTCCTCTGCTCTGCAACACTCTCTGCCCTCCGCAGGGTGACCACAAAAGAGGACAAGGAATGTAGGACACCCATGAAAATGTAGTGCATGAGAAACACTCTGTCCGATATCTGCTTTCATGTGCTTGATTTGAACACTACACAGCTACAACCTTGTGGTAAGTGGAGTTTTTATGCACGGAATGGCCACTGCACACCAGTTTTTAAAACATGCTATTCTAAAGTTGCAGAGATGAAAGCTGCAATCCTAAAGACGCTTTCCTGGGAGTAAGACCTGTTGAACATAATGGGGTTTACTTTTGCGTAGACATGGTTAGAATTGTGCTCCAACACTTGCAAGCAACAATTCCATTCTTCAGCTGAGCCAGACAAAGGGTCCTTCGCGTTTCTAGTTGCTGACTCTACAACAGTAACAAAAGCTGTTTTTAAACCATTAGAAGGGAACACACTAATCAAAGTTCTCTTAATTAACACATTTTTAAAATATCAGCAGGGAGTTCCAGAATCAAACCCCTGCAGATATTGAGGCACAGATTTATTTCATTAGGTATAGTGGATGATCAAGAAATGTAAAAGTTGGTCTTTATGTTTAAACCTATTTTCCCCATTTTTAAATCCCATTTGTATTTTATTTATCCACAGTATAACATAATTCATTACTTGTAATTTATTAATTAACATTTATTAATTACAAGAAAGCTTCGTTCAGCCTGCTCACAAGAAAATGGAAGACAACAAAGATTGTATTTTATTTTTTCCAGGACTAAGAAAGAAAGAAAGTATTTAGTGCGCAGCCCCCCCTCCTCCTCCTCCTCCTCCTCCTCCACTGGCACTGCCCAGAGCATCTCCAGGGCTCTCCTCCAAGCAGAGCTGCAGGAGGGCAGGAGGCGAACTCCAAGGCTCCAGGAAGCAGCTTACTGGAGTTTAATGACGCTTTAGCCTTTAAGCTAATTTGAAGTGCCTTAAGTCACGTTCCTTTCAAAAATCCCTTCTCACTAATATCTGAAGATCTTGCCCGAGACGGTCACTGGACGTGACTAAACTTAACGCACAGAAAGAAATCCCCACCGCCTCCTGGACTCTCCTCTCCAGCAATGGGTCACTCCTGGCTCTTCCTTTCCTCCATCAGGCGCACTTCAGGACTTTCACTGGATAGTGCCAGGTACACCAGTGCGCACACGCACACACACACACCCCTGCCATCAGTAATGTTTTTGATGCACACATGTACATCACCAGCCCCTCTCTCTTTCACACTCACACACACACACACCCCTGCCATCAGTAATGATTTTGCTGCACACATGTACATCATCATCCTCTCTCTCTCTCACACACACACACCTGCCATCATTAATGATTTTGATGCACACATGTACATCATCATCAGTGATGGGATTCAAAGAAATTAACAACCGGTTCTATGTCCATCTGGCAGCCACTTTTAAATGGCTATTTTTAAACTTTATATGTCCTATCTCTTGTTAACAACTGGTTCTATAGAGTAGGTGTCAACCAGCTGGAGCCCCCCACTGATCATCATCATCATCATTCTCTCTCTCTCACACACACACACACTTCTGCCATCATTAATAATTTAGATGCACACATGTATATCATCATCATCATCATCTCTCTCTCTCTCTCACACACACACACTTCTGCCATCATTACTGATTTTGATGCACACATGTACATCCTCCTCCTCCTCCTCCCCCCCTCTCTACCACACACACACACACACATACTTATTTCTGCCACCATTAATGATTTTGGTGCACACATATACATCATCATCATCTCTCACTCGCACAAACTTATTTCTGCCCTTTAATGATTTTGATGCACACTTATACATCCTCCTCCTCTCACTCACTCACTCTCTCACACACAGACATTTCTGCCACCATTAATGATTTCGATGCACACACATACATCATCTTCATCTGTCTTTCTGAGCACAATCCTAACCATGTCTACTCAAAAGTAAGCCCTACTGTGTTCAACGGGTCTTACTCCGTTGTATTAGGATTTAGTGTATTTAGGATTGCAGCCTCTCTCTTTCGCTCATGTACACATACTGATTTCTGACACCATAAATGTTTTTGATGCGCACATGCATCATCATCATCTCTCTCTCTCTCTGATGCACACACCCATCTGCCATCATGAATGATTTTGATGCACATGTATACATCATCATCATGCCTCTCACACATACATACACCTTTTTGCCCACATTAATGATTTTGATGCATCATCATCATCTCTCTCCCCAATTGCAGAGTTTCCTTCCTCCCTGGGCCTCCCTCCCTGTAGTCCAGGCGTCTTGGCTTCTCTTGGACTGCTTTGGGTGCCCTGAAAGCAGGCTGCAGCCAGGCAGGGTGGGCTCCCCCAAGACATCCTGGCTCCCGCCTGCTGGCCTTGGAGCGACCCATAAAAGCCCTTCCAGGGAGGGACCTTCCACTTTCAGCCTTGTAAAGCCTCCCTAATGGGTGTCCCTTCGGATATGCATGTCAGGCTGCTGCTCCTTGTGCGTGGAAGTGGCCCAGCCAGCCCCCCCAACTCCCCATTAGGTGGCAGGAAATGCTTTCTAGCCAGGACTCTTTGGGGTCTGTCTGCGTCCACCTGGGTGGAGGACAGGAGTGGACACATCAGTCAGATCAGATGAGAGCTTCTCTGGCTGCCAGCTAAAGAGCCCACTCAGTGCATTACTGGGGAAAGGAATGTGGAAAAGAAAAGCACCATATTTAAAAGTAAGAGTCAGGAGGGGAAGGGGGAGAGCTGGTTTCATCTGCTCCATCCATCTTATTGGCTGATTATAATGTGTCACTTACAATTCCCATTTGTTCTCCTGGAACAATTAGCTTCAGGGTTCTTATTTCTGAGTCCAACCAGCTATTTAGGGCTACCTTTGGAAAATCTGTGTGTGTGTGTGTGTGTGTGTGTGTGTGTGTGTGTGTGTGTGTGTGTGTGTGTTCATCCAATCACACAATCTTAACCATGTCTACTCAAAAATAAGCTCCACTGTGTTCAATGGGTCTAACTCCCAGGAAAGTGTTTTTAGGATTGCAGCATGACTGAGGTTCTTTGCAGCAGCAGATTTTCCAAAGCCTCCCCAAAGATAACCCCAATCCTATATACGGGGGGGGGGGGGTTGCGGGGGAGAGGAAGAAGAGCACAAACAACACCATGGACATCCATTCATGCTTAATTACAGGAAAATTCAACCTAGCAATTAAAAATCCTGCATCACCCTGAAAATTTTACAATTATCTACACTTGATGTTGACTTTACATTTACATTGACTGACTCTATATCCTTGGAAAATGATAATAAACAAAGTCTAGTTAGGTCCACCTGTTTTTCTAAGTGGGTGTGTGGGGACCGGATGTTACTTTGATCTTGGAGATTTAATAGAAAGGAACACTTGCAGCACAAGCCCCAACTGATAACCGGAGAAATAACAGAGCAGACTGATCCACAGACTTGTGAAACTAAAGTACTTGGACTTAAGCCAATTAAATTGATAAATCGGTTTAAATCCAAACACTTCAGTTAAGCTGGAGGCTGCAGTATGGACTAACTCATTAGCAAGTGAGACACACATAGGGTGCAGTCCTCCTCTGTTAATAAAATTAATGGGAAGTTTTTCTATTGATGTCAAATGGAGCAGAATCGCACCTGTATGTTTCAGTTGAATGGGATGTCCAAATTACTGCAAACTAATCCCTATTAGCAAAAAAATAATAATAAAAGAGAAAAGATTTCAAACAAACAACTCTCCATGGAAATACTGTCAGGGATACTTTGACAAATACAGTTTGCCTGGCAGTAAAATTGTGGAAAGATTGTACAACAAATTTTCTTCCCTGATCACTGACAAAGTTATAAAATTAAATCGCTGTCTGCAGTGGGAAATATATCATAATTACCTTAACTAAGGAAAACTAGGGTCCTACATATATCCATCCCAGAGCCAAATGCCTGATTATACAAATCAACCTTTAAATGGAAGGGGGGGGGGTTTCCATGATTTTCTGCTACATTAGTTTGTATTCCACTGCATAAACTCTGACTCTGTATGAGGATGACCTCTGGTTAAAGTGAGGCACTTTAGTTTCACCCAACCATTGACCCTCTTTACTATTGGCTTATAAAATAACCAACTTGACAGAATCCACATACAACTTGAACAGACACCCCTTCTTCAAAAACATTTTTGAAGTTTGATATATGAGTCATTTTTGACTCATATATCATCACCCAGTGGCCATCACCTTGGGTGGTGACTGATGGACTTACTAGGTTTAGTACACAACTACAACTTGAACATCCTGCAAAATTAGCTGCAGTCACATTTATTTATTTACACTATTTCTGAACCTTCTCAGCACAACAATACTCACATCAGGAGGGGAGGTTTTAATTATACACAACATATATCAAATTAAAAGATGAATAAAACCATAATTTAAAAGAGTAAAAAAAATGTTCAGCTAATGTCCCAATGTCTGATGAATAAATAAATAAATAAGTTTTCACTTGCCTTTGAAAGAAGCCCAGGAAAACTATGCACAGGGTAAAGGACTAAGATCCTCCTAGAAAATAACCTGCTTCTGGTAGAAAACTATCTTCTTCCATAGTTAGTGGAACTTGGTAGTAGGTCTGATGGGCTTTAATGACAGAATACAGAAATGCATGTGTCTTTATACACTCTGCATGTGTACTTGGAACCCCAACTCAGGTCCATTTCCTTGAACTGGTCTCAGAAACCAGTTATTTCAGAACAGGTGTTCCTGCCAACCTTCACCTTTCATTAGGAGAACAGTGACATTCTGCACCACCTGCAGTTTCTGAACTACTTTTAAGGGTAGCCACAAGCAGAATGAATTACAAGAGCCCAGAGCATGTCATAAAACTACTTGCTTACTTGTAAAAAAATCCTTAGGATATTTTAAATATGTTTATTAGAGTAATTTATTTATTTATTCACCACTGACCCAGCGAGAGAGAGAGAATTTTGCTGGGTTTCAAATGTCTATACCTACAATGGGAATTATATTCATACATGTTTAATATGGCAGTTCTGAAACATTTTTCAAGTGAAAAATTTAACCTTAATTATGGCTGTTAACAATGTATAGATCACTTAGTATTTAGTCAGACCAGTATCTCTCTTACTATATATTCTTCTTTCTTTGTAATTTGGACTTGCTTCTAGACTTTCTTCAAATTTAATTTGCTTTTTGACCACATGTTTGAAGAAAAAAATAATCAAAAAGTCATCACCATCAGGCATTAACTTCAAGTAAAGCAAATTCAGTGTCTTGAGAGGCTGCAATCCTAAGTTTTATGTTGCAAAAGTCTGACTGAAAGGTCCAATTACCAAACCAGAATGATATGTTCATTGGGTGATCCTAAAGCAGCTGAGAAAGTGAAAACAAAATATTGTTTCCTAATGCCTTAGATGTTTAATCATAAAATACTGAGGACTTGGTCTTGCTGCTTTTCTATGCTGTGTCACTATGGTGGCAGAACTCTCTATTCCTGTCTGTCCAGGAGGACTGTTTCTAATTGATCTGACATGGAATTTAGTGGGAGGTGCATATGTTGCAACATAAGCACCATCCCTGTGTGCTTTGAAAAGTGATCACCATATGGGCCTTATATGAAATATTTGAGGTTCCCTTCTTATTACGTTTGGTTAAACTAAGTTGTAAATTTATCTAATTTAAAAAAAATTTTAAATTTCATCAGCATTATACACTTATGGGTGTGTGTTTGTGTGTGTTTAAATCTTTTTAACACTTGTGAGTGTGTGTTTAAATCTTTTTACTTAATGCATAAATTTTCCTTTAAAGTATTGAACAAAAGTGAAGAAAAAACACATTCAAAACTATTTTCACTTATTTACACAATTAAAACACGCTACTGTTATCATGGGGATTTAATAAGGAGGCTTAGCTAAATGGAACGTACTACATTTGAAGCTGCAAGCTGCAGACAATAATTCATTCAGCACTACTTATTTTAGGGTGAGGAGCAATTATGAATCCTAAAATTCTACAGATTGGCTCCTATTTTAAAATGTAAAAGGTACGGCAACTCTTTGTTATAGTTAATAGTACTAAGTTATGAATGCTGATGGCCTTCTACTGCAGCCTTAAATTGCCTTGAAAAAGATACAGTTTCTTTAATTAAAAAAGCTGCACTGAACTAATCCCTCTAGCTGAAAAAAGAAAAGTTTTAAGCAATCTCTTTCTGCTCTGGGAGAGAAAAGCAGACAATACCATAACAGATCAGAAACATAAGCTATAGTGTGCAGCCAGAGCACAGCGGGGAACTGAATACTGCTCCGACTGTGTCATTTTTTAATCCCCCATCCCAGTTTTCCCCGCCTGACCTCATGCTGAGATGAAGTTATCACAGAAGACAGCTTTACTCTAACCAATGAATCCAACCCTGGATCTGTATTATCCTTAGCAGATCAAAACACCGCTTTCATCAAATAGCATTATCTGCATAAAAGGCATGCAATTGCCTGATAATTTCACCCAAACTATGCTATTCATTTAAAGGACAAGAAGAAAAATGTAATTCATTCCTTTCTTTTTTCCTGAAAAAGCTAACTTATACTTCTCTCATGGGAACTTTTCCTCTTTTTAAAAATAATACAAGATTTCCAGAAGAGGTCCATTAAAAAACTCTCCCTCCCCCATTTACGATTAATTATTGGAGGACATCTTGGGTAGCAAAATTATACAACATGCAGAAAACTGGCAGTGAAAATTCACAAGGTATGCTTAGCCATGATACTTTTCCTTTAGTTATCCCTTCACTAGCAGCCTAAAAAGAATATCATATATGACACTGATACAAGTCTAAATACGAGACAGCACAAGTAACTATTTGGAAGAAAATGAACTGCATTACTTTTCCTGTAACTACACATATGAATTGCTACAAATTTTGTACTCAATGGGATAGATTATCCACAGGATGAAAAAATACATAATTTGCTCATTTATACTGAAAAGGGTGTTTTGGTATATTTAGGCATTCTTTGACATTTTCATGCAACACATAGAACTTAGAGAAGACAGTAACAGTGTGTTTAAAAGTTACGTGCTTTTCGTGGGAATTTCATGAAGTTTCATGACGCACAGAAACACAATGGTGGACAGCATGGGATAAAAACTAAAACATTTTCAGTGTACTTGCTAGGAAGCCAATTCTTTTAACACTATTTTAATTTATTTAATTTACTGCATTTATTGTCTACTTCTTCCATATTTACACTCCTTAAAATAAGTGTTAATATAATTTCTATATATTCTCACTTACAACCCAATCCTTACACTTTGGGGAGGGTTAGGCCAGTGCACAGACATGTGCTTGCCTCCCTATATCACCATTGGAATGGGAGGACTGGTGTGTTGTGCTGGCCTAGTTAGAACTGCACCCTTCCAGGTTTCTTGCTCCTCTATTATGTCTAATTGAAGAAAGCAGTGACTCAATATCTGCAGAGGTTTGATTCTGGGACTGAAAAGTGGAATGATTGCTTGCATGACTGCCTATCTACAACAGTAGAAAAGCAGTTTTTAAAACTGTGGTTGGCAGTGTCCTTTTGTGTTAAGTCAAATCCGTGTATTAAAAATCCATGTATAACATGGTTGCATCTGAATACTGCAGCACAGGCAACCCAGATTGGGTTGTTAGCCATAGTAAATAGAATGAAGTGAACTTTTTGTTGAAAAGTGGAATAAAAATATTGTTGACTAAACTTTGAAATCTTATTTAAATAGTTGTATCACATCTTAATTTATTATTTACCTTATCTATAATGTTTAGGATGGTCCCAATTAATAAGAATTCATGGAACATTTTGGGGCTCAACAGGAAGCATTGTGCTCCATTAGAGAGAGACATGAATTGTTTTACGGTATTTTCAGGGATTCAAAGTCCATGTTACCTCACAAGATAATGTGCCTTAATGCTTCTTCAGCACTGGAAGTCCTTTACTGAATATTGTCCATTCAGTTCTTAGGTCAGCTGAATAATTTAGTGATATTTCTTAAGGCATAGTTAGCATAAGGAACTTGCAAGATGGGACACCACCATCACCTTTTATTTGTTTAGTATGATCTCTTCATTTCTCTTCAACTTTAAACTTTCACACATTACTATTGTAATTTCAGGGTTGGACTATAAATTTTCTTTTATCATTAGCCTATGCCAGTTCTGTAGGTTTTAAAAGTGAACCTGCAATGCACAAACCATTTCTTAAGGAAATTTCCAAATACAGTACATCCACTGGAGTCTTTGTGACTGTAGCCTAAGTATTCTAATATTGAAACTTAGGGTGCAATCCAGAGTAACTACGTGGAGTCCTTGCTCCGGTGTAAGAACAATTTGCTCTGGATTGCAATATGAATTTCCCAAAGGTTTTCACTACGTAGTGCAGCAACTATGGGTACACATAAAGTCTCTTACGTGCTCCCGTAGTTACTCTGGATCGTAGGGTTAATTTTCCTTTGAGTGCTCTCTTTCTTTTGGACACTTTCTTGTATCAATCTGTCATGAAAGCATGTCATGTTACTCTGTACAACACTGCAAAATAAAGGGCCTCACATTTAATTCATTTGGCAAACCCCTGCTCCTTCCAGGTTGTCTTGTGAGTTGTCTGCTACAATCTGTTGCAGCTTCCTCATGTCCTGTTGTATCACCTTGTTCTTTTCTTTTCTGTCCAACACACAGACGTTAAAAGCATTCACTTCTTTTGTTGTTCAGATCATGTTCAGCTCTCCTTAAATCCCTGGACTAGTTACTATAGTATCTACTACAGAATCATGCACAAGATTCTGGTCTTGCCAACCTTAACCCTTTACTTTCATATGGGAAAGTATTTCTTCCTATGACCCTTACTCATCAGGTTCCATACTTCAATAATCTGAAGATGTTATCCTCCTTTAAATTACTTTATGCTTTTTCCCTTGCTGCCTATGCCCGAAAGACTATTCTTTTGTCATAATCTCTCTGCCTAAACTCAGCCTAAGGCTTCAGCACAAATTCCTTAAGCCACCTTTAGTACTCATACACATACTAAGGGCACAGTCCTAACCAAATTTAAAGCACCTGACCAAGATAAGGAGAGTCCAGTTCTGAGCAAGGGAACAAACATTGTCTTACCTTGGGGAGGACCCTGTGATTGTTTCACAACTGCAGAATGTACCACATGCTACTCTGGCACAGCTATGTTGTCAGAGTTGGTTAAAATTGGGGCCTAAGCCTCATTCTGTTTATTTCTCCTTCCTCTGTTGTGCTCCTTGAGTTGATTTCAATGCCTTCAGTATGGGAACTGGTATAAAGCACCAGTATAAAGCACCATAAAGCACCAGTATAAAATAAAAAAGCAGGCCTCTGTCAGACTTTAAACACTATGGTACTGTGCTCAGCGCTGCATACGCTGCATGCGAAGCACAAAAGCCTGGGTTGGATTGTTATGGAGGATAGGCTGTTACCCAAGCAGCAAATCCACACCACTGAATTAGTCCAATGGAAAGGCAGAGCTGATAACGATTGGATCCAGCTGGCGTCACAGAGCTGGGCTAAGGACAGGAGCGCACCCTGTCTTGTGGGGCCAACATGGGTCTTGAACCCTGGCCTTCTGGTTGACAGGCACAGCAACTTAACCGATTGCGCCACCCACAGCCCATATAAAAGCACCAGTATAAAGCACTGGTATAAAGCACCGTGCACTTGGATGACATTAAATAAACAATCTGAAAACTACTGTATATAGTTCTCCAGTTAGAGAGATCCCTTCCTAAGATTCTCCCTGCAGAGATCCTTTCCCTGAGCTGTGAATGTTGCACAACAGAAAAAAAGAAGGAAGAATTACAGGATTTTGCAAATCTTGTAGGATATACTGTATTAAATTCTTTGGAAAGTGATGTGAAGCATTAGCAATGCTTAATATCCAAAATAAAGAGCTGCTGTGACTCATATTTGGGGAAAAAAACTTTGTTTCCTTCTGAAGAATGAAAATTCTTTGAATTTATCCAGTGCCATAGGGTAGCTAAGAGAGTACAGGGGAATAGTGGTTGCACTGGGAAGAAAGCTTTAGGGGGCCACAGACTATGATTAGTGGCTAAAATTGTGAAAAATTGGGTATGTATGAATGAGAATACCATCATATTATATATTATTGGAATGATAATTCAATGCATAATGCAATGAAACAAACGACACTGGAATATCTGTATTCAATCAAAAGTTATGGCTAATTAACCAGAAATCAATAACACCAATTGCCTATGGAACAAAAAGTGGATATCTTTAACACAAACTGGCTTGTGACTCTGATTGCTCTAATAACCAATGAGATGTAATTATGATACATTATAGAACTAATAAGGTGTTAACATGAGTCAGCTCACATCTCCATATTTCATAATATAGTTACCTTTGCTAACTAGGTAAAGAGGCACTTCTAAGTAGTGCTCGTCTTACGTTTAGCAGGGAGAGAATAACCATTCCTCAGCACATTGTCTCTAACTAATAAGTGGAACATTATTTATTTATTCACTTATTTATTCATTCATTCATTCTTTCATTCAATCAATCAATCAATCAATCAATCTGAATGATCAATTAATTAATTAAATTTGATTTTGTCCTGGAAGGGGATTTACAACATCTTTGCCTCCAGATAACATATAGGCTCCTTAGCTATGCCATTAGCTGGGGGAAGGCAGCAGAAAAAATGGGTGGCAAGCTGCCTGGGGTAGGGGATGTAAGCAGGTTGACCAGATGTCCAAACTTCAAAAGGAAGACATGTTTTGGTTTCCTCTCAACCTGGCCTTTCTGGCAGACAATGGGCAAAATCCAGTGTAACTACAGATAGTCCTTGCTCTGGTGTAAGAACAATTTACTCTGGATTCCAATATGAATTTCCCATAGTTTTTCACTATGAGGTGCAGTACCTACGGGTGCACGTAATGTCTCTTATGTGCTCCCGTAGTTACTCTGGATTTGGGGCAATGGCTCACTACTCATGAGTAAAGCTGCGATATTGGGCACTTTCACTTTCCCATAGAGCTTAATGCATATTTGTTATTTTTAGTCTTTTGGCCATAACATTTGAAAAGAAGGAGATATTTCAAAACTGATTTTTCCATTGGATTCTGATCTTCAATATGAATGCAACAGCATATAACATGATTCTGCCTTGCCAAGTTCCAAAATGAAGCCAAAATGGAGGACAATGAAGACCTTTTGGAGGACACTTGGACAGGAGACTAAAAAAGAGGACAAATCTGGAAATTTCCAGTCATGTGGTTACACTTCAATTTTATTTTTTAAAAAGCCTGGGCATGATGTCACTTCTGGTGGTGACATCACTTCCACAGCAACATTTTGAACTTTGCATTTAGGCTACATGATAATTAGCTATGCCAGTGCTTTTTTCCAGTGTTGGTGAATGAACTCTACACCAGTCAAGAAGTATAAATACCTACCAGTATCCAGAGTAAATTGTTCTTACACTGGAGCAAGGACTCCCTGTAGTTACTCTGGATTTTGCCCTAAAAGCACTTATATATACTTACATTGTTCTGACTAAGGCAAGGTGAATTAGCAATCTGTCATGAGTCTCAGTCAGTGAAGGAAAAAATACTGGGGTAAGAGAAGCTTGTTGGCTCCTTGATGGTTTCAATCACTTACCTGGAGATTGATTAACCTACACTATATCAGTGCATACAATGATAGGAGGTGCATGAGATGCTTCATTATTCTGGAGATGGGCTCAGTTTTCAAAAGTCTAAGAAGTAAAGCTTTAGGGGATGTAAAGGAAAAGTTCTTTTTCTACATCTAAAGTTTAAGACAAGAAACATTCCTCAGACAAGGTTTTAATATATTTTTAAATGGAAGCTCTTTGATGTTCAGAGGTTTGCAACTCGAGTAGAAGTCTGCAAAGATGAAATTAGTGGGCATAGCACAGGTAAGCTACTCAAAGGTACATTATAAATTTATCATATATAGAGACATTCTGAATATTAAAAACTCTGTTTAATCTAAAACGCCTTTCATTTCCTCCAAATTGCTGTAAAAGTTAATCAATCTGTTTGTTGGGCTATATACAGTCTTAATTGTGACTACACACACCTTAATTCAGACAACTATGATTCTAAAGTCTGGTTTTCAAAATGGAAATCTTTCTCTGCCCGAATTGCATGACAACGTCATGGGCATCCAGTCAGCAGAACTTGGACTCAAGTCTCTAAATAGCATGCTTCTTCATTTCAAAGGTAGACTGTGAGATTGTAATGGGTTTTATTCTAATGGAAGACATGAATGACATCATTTGTTTTGCAGAAGATATACTGATAGACTGGGGCAATCAGACCAAGTTTTTTGTGTCAACATAATGGCATTTCTAATTCCAACATAATAGCATTCCTAATTCCTCTGTGAGTAACTTATTATATACACATAAATATACTGATATGTGGTTCCTGTCATATTGTTTAAGATTTAGAACCCTGTGCAAATTTCTGTACTTAAAAAAATAGCAAAACGGACCTAGAAAGAGCACAAATGTGTGGCTGCAGATAAATTATACCAGCACTCAATGATGTTTCAGATAAAACAACAGCACAACCCTAAATTCTTGAGCTGGCAAAGAATGTGACAAAATTTCAATAAAATTAGACTAATATAAAAAAAATTAAAAGTTGACTTACAATTCCTAATGAAATAGATATTTATTTATCTAAATACAGTAATTATATTTACAATCTTTATGTGATATGTTTCTGCCAATCACTCATGATTTTACATGGTAATCCCATGTATCTCAAATCCATCTGTATTATTGTTAATTATTCCTATTATAAAGAATAAAACTACTAATGTTAATTTGCTGCAGCAGCAATTTAGATATAACCTGGATTGATAGGTAGATCATGCTGGGAGGGGGATAGCTCAAGGAGAGGCAGCATTAGTTCATTCAACCTACGCTGGATTGGTATTCAGTGGTGAAAGAAATGCCAGCATCATTATTGCTAATAATAATGAAAGAGAAAGATGGATCTCCAATGAAGAGATTACACAGGACTGATCAAAGGATAGATAGGTAAACTTATTTTATTTTATTATGTAGGAATGTGCTCTTGGAATGGGCAGCCCAATTCCAAACTTTGTAGAGCTTGGAAGAACAGCGGTGCCAAAGTGGTGACTGTTGCATCCTGTGGCTGATGGGAAGCCACTGGAGGTTTCCTTGGGGGAAGAGGACATTTGTCTCCTTTCTCTGAGTAAGGGTGCAGACCTTGGAATGGGGCTTCTCAAGACTGTTTCAGCCTGACAAGGAGTATAGTACCCTTCTAGGGTAGTACTTCCCCTTCCTAGAATACCTGCCTCAACTCTAAAAGCTTGCTCACAATGTTGCCCCATGGTTGCATTCAATTCTTGGTGACATCTTATTAGTTCTGGTCTCAGCATTGAGTGGTGCTGGCCTGGCACCAATGCTCCATCCTCCCATGATGCTATAAATGGGCTGGAAGCTCAGTATTGGTGCTTATGGTTCATAAGATTAGGACCAGTGGTGGGCTCCAGCAGGTTCGCACCTACTCTATAGAACCGGTTGTTAACAAGAGATAGTACATATAAAGTTTAAAAATAGCCATTTAAAAGTGGCTGCCAGATGGGCAGAGAACCGGTTCTTAATTTCTTTGAAGCCCATCACTGATTAGGACCTTCATCTTATTAAGCTATAGAGACAAATTTCAGAATCAACCATTTGGACTCAACCATTTCTAAATGTGCCAAATGTAAAAGAATGAGATTATACAATTTGTACTTCCATTTTTGTGTTTTGGCTGGATTCTACAAAAAGGATCAGATTGATTCTTTCCTATCAGATGGGCCCAAACGAATGTTCTATTCTTCTCCCATCGCTCTTCTTTTGAAGTGGAATATTTTCAAAAGTATTTTAGTTCACCACTATTTTTTTGCTGAGATCATCAATAATCTCACGGGGGTTTGGAGGATAGAATGGGGGCATTTTGGAGTGAAGAGATGGATGGTGATGGGATGGTGGGTGGATGGGGCCAGGAAGAGGTAATGAGACTGTGGCGTTTGGCCATAGTGGGACCAAGTGGATATAGATGATGCCCTTGCTATCAAAGAAGGGAACATCATCAGGTTCCCACTGGAACTGCTCTGCCTGGCCTTCTTGGGTCTTGGGGACTTATGATGTTTCCACTGGGCACTCTGTCTCTTGGTCTCTGGATCATAACAGTAGATATAGCTCTCGTCACAGGTTACCAGAGACTCAAGGAAACATGGATTCGAACTGATATAGTCAGTTATAGTCGAGCCTCCAAGTTGTCCTCATGTCCCTTCTGCCATGTGAAACTCATCAGCTGTGATGAGTCATGTTTGACAGGTAGTGTTTGGAGTGCTGCAGTGGCCTGATCCTTCAACTTAAAACAATAAAAACTAGGCATGTCAGCTTATTATAGTCACAGGAAGCATATATGAAACTGAGATTTGGTTAGGACAATTAAACGTACCTTGCAATAAAAAGTCTCAAAACTTCTGGAGTGTCCTTTGCATCAGTAGTCTGTATCATTAGATGATTCTCCATTTTTTTTTAAAAAAAGACTGTTTGCTCCTTATAATTTTCAATTCTGTAAATGTGATTCATAAGCAGCATGTTCTTATGTCCTTTAGGACATATGCATTCCAACTACTTGTCACTGAACCAAAGACGCAACTGATTCAGTCAAACCAAGTACTGTATAAATAGTGTAGAAGGCTTCATCTATATATCAGTGTGAAATACTGAGCATGTTCAGATCATAACAGAAATATAGCTGCTCAAGAAATGTCTAGTGTCCCATAAACTATTATTTAAACAATTTTCACTACTGATATAATATTAAGAATGGAAAGCTGCCAAAACTTGGCAATCAGGAATCTCTCTGGCATCATAAAATCATGCCCTCATCCCGAAGCATTAGAAAATCAACACTGCCGATTTCTATACACAGAACACTTACAAGATTGCACAGGGAATGGATCAACAGAATAACTGCAGAAAGCAGCACCCACTAATGAAAATAAAGTTGCTTGTTGACACCAACAAGCCCCTCAAGGATGCTGCTGAACCCCTTGTTAATCCTTGAAAGTCAGTCAGGACACAGGCCCCAGAACAGCAGGACCGTTAAAGAACGCACAAAAATGAGTTGTACCAGCTAACACCTCTTATCTTGTGGCACTACTTCCAATGCAATGCTGCAGCCATGTGGGGGGAGCTGTAGTCTGAGCAAACTTGCTAACTGATTGGCAGGATTAAGAACTTTGTCCTATGCATTTCTACTCAGGAGTAAGTACTATTATAGTCAATGTTGCTTACTCCCAGGAAAGTGTGTTTAGGATTGCAGCCTAATTTCCCTCTCTCCCTCCCTCTGTCCCTTTCTTTCTTTCTTTCTTTCTTTCTTTCTTTCTTTCTTTCTTTCTTTCTTTCTTTCTTTCTTTCTTTCTTTCTTTCTTTCTTTCTTTCTTTCTTCAAGTCTAACAATTTCAAGTAGGACTAGGAAATAGAATCTTCTAGTCAGGAAAATAGAATTAAATTGTTCCTATAAGTTCTTTCTAATAATCTAATACCTTGCACATAGGAATAAATCTGTTTCTAAGGATTGGTATAATTAGAAAACACAAAAAGGATTTTCGTCACAGCTAATATTAAAAGTTGGCTATTTGCTGCTCAAAAACTGCTTATAATGTCTGTGAAACATAGAGCACAATCATAACTATGGGCACAATCCAGAGCAAGTTCAGCCTGCTCTGCCCTAACTGCTCTCTCCTAACTATTCTGTATCCAGAGCAGAAAGTTATGCTGCATCCAGAGAGTCAGGAAGCCTGGGCTGCCCTAACTGCTCCAGAGCATGCTAAGTAATTGACACATGGGGAGGACTTGCTCCTGAAGAGACACCCCTCAGATCACACTGAACAAGGAACAACTGTGGTGCCTACAGTGGTGACACGACTCTGCGCATCACCCGGTGCGGAAGTCTGTGTGTCACCCCTGGGATGCTTGCACCCCCCACCTGGACTGCGCAGTCACCAAAGCTGGCGCCTGCACAGTTGTTTCTGAAGCCAGCTGGCTTCAGAAAGTACCGCGCAGACACCATCTCTGACACCTGTGCAGTACTTTTCTGAAGTCTTTTGGCTGCTGCCCCACCTCCTGAGTGAGCCCAAATGGCCGTGCAGAGGCGCAGACTTCCTCCGCTCTAAGGAAGTCTCCTCTGAAGTTGTTTGGTATGCTCAGTGTGTTTCTGCACAGTGCACCTCAGCTGGCCGTTCAGGCCAGCTCCGAGGACAAGTGGCAGCTTCTGGTTGCTGCTCCACCTTGGAGCAGGCCTGAATGAGCGTGCTGACGCCTGGGGCCTGCCAAAGGACAGTCAAGATCCTCTGGCGCATCACCCCATACGGAGCGCATCACCCAATGCAGCCCACACCAGCCGCACCAGTCTGGTGACGCCACTGGGTGCCTGCCTTATATGGAGTCCCTGATGAGATGCCAGTACATTCTACAGTGAATACAAGGGGCTTCTTGGAGTGGCCTGCTGTATCCTGAGGTTTGTGGGTAGCCAAAGTTTGTTCCATATCCTGAGGTTGAGAGGAAGGGGTTGCAGCTGGGCTGGCCAAGAACTCAGATTTGTGGTCAACACTGTCATTCTTACTTGGGCCTTATCATGGACCCCTATGGGTCTACTCATTATTATACCTGCTCCTGAGGTGGTATATCTCTGAGGGCTGGAAGAGGGCATTTCTGCCTTGGAAACAGGCTTTGGATACAGAGTAACTGCTCTGCCCTAGGCAATGCTAAACATGCCCTCAACAGGCCTCTCCTGAGCTGCTTAAGCTGCCCCAGTTAGGGCAGAGCAGGTCCACCTCTCTTAGGGCACCCTGTGTTGCCTTGCTCTGCCCTAAGCCTTTTCCAGAGTAACTGGGGTGGAGCATTTGCAGTTGCTCCACCCTAATAATAGATAGGGCAGCCCAAGGGCTCTTATGTGGACAGATTAGTTGCTCTGGATTGTGCTGTATGTAGACTTCATAGGATCATGCACATTGAATGCATGTTTTGAATTCAATTCCAGTGTTTTGTCATCATTTTTACATCCAGTTAATATTTTTATATGAATATTTTGGGGGTTCTGGAACCAATCGTCTGAGTTTCCAATATTTCCTATGGAAAAATCTGCTTCACTTAAAGAGTGTTTCACTTAAAGAGCATGCCTCCAGAACAAATTAAGCTCTTTATGTGAGGCACAGTGTTAAGTATAGGACAAAAACACATTGCAGCCCTTCTCACCCTCCAAGGGATTAAATTTCTCCATTTTGGGTGGATGTTCATTTCACATAAGGAACAACACCCTCCTTGAATTTCATGCTTCTAGGTCCGGGGTTGGGGCATGACCAGGGCATTGATCAGTCAGCAATTCTTCAATGTAAAGTATAGGAAAGAAAACATGTGGTGTCCCTTTTCACCCCTTTTGCTTTGAATTTCCAAAAACCAGTTCTTAGTGGGCCTCCATCACCTAAGGAACACCCTCCCCAAATTTGACACTTCTAGGTCTGGTAGTTTTGACTGGCCGTTGATGAGTGAGTGAATGTCAGTCAGTGACTTTTCAGTTTTTTTAAATATATATTTTGTTTTAATGTTTTAAACATTTTAAAACTCTTTTATATAATTTAATTGCATTATTTTAACTGCATTTTAATTGTGTTTTAATCTGTATTTATTGTTATCTAATTTTAGTGGTGTTTTATTGTTCTTTTAATTGTTGTTAGCCGCCTTGAGTTCCCTTTGGTTAGGGAAGAAAGGTGAGATATACATCTAATAAATAGATAGATAGATAGATAGATAGATAGATAGATAGATAGATAGATAGATAGATAGATAGATAGATTTTGTATATTTTATGAAAAAGTGCCCGGAGAGATTTCAGTGAAGAACTGCATATTTCTTCTAGATCCAAATCTTCTCTGTTTGTTTCCTATTATTCCCTTCTTGGGTCTTAATTGTTAACTAGGAAATCCCTCCCTCCTCTTGCTATTTGGTACCTCTTTTTACAGTGCCTCTGCCTCCAATGTACAGCTGTAGAGGAGGGATTAATATATTTTTATCTCTGACGTAATCTTTCCATAGAGGGAGATAATTGTTCAAATGGCCTCCAGCGAGCAGTTGCCAAGGGCTGATGCATCCAGCCCTCTATCATGTCCAAATGTGGTCTTAATGAATTCTTATTCAGGTTGGCCACATGTGACATTGCCATTTTAGGTTTCTGTTACTTGCCAACAAACACTGAAGTAGGTTCATAATTTCTTTTTTAAACTCACTTCGAGCATGCAATGTGAGCGGAATACATGATGTAGCAGTGATGAAATGACCGCTTTGACAGCTTTAGAGCACGATTCTAACCATTTCTACTCAGAAGTAAGCCCCAATATGTTCAATGGGTCTTACTCTCAGGAAAGTGTCTTTAGGATTGCAGCCTTATGGCGCAATCCAGAGTAACTACGGGGAGTCCTTGCTCTGGTGTAAGAACAATTTGCTCTGGATTGCAATATGAATTCCCCATAGGTTTTTACTAGGTGGTGCAGTAACTATGGGTGCACGTAATGTCTCTTACGTGCTCCCGTAGTTACTCTGGATTGTAGGGTTAGTCAGAATTCACCCCAGCATAACTGGCTTCATGTTGAGACATGTGTGACTTGGCCTTGGTAATCCTCTATATAACAATCCAAATGGCTGCACTGAATTATATATATAATAAAAAATTGTCCAGCAGCAGGGCATCTTAGGAAGTGAATAAGGATTGTCAGTGATAGGACGTGGCTTCAACATACAGCAATGCGCTTGCCTATTATGTGCAGGAAGTCAATATCTTCTTACATTTATTTTCTTACATGTATCTTCTTACATTTCATTCTCATTATTATTTGTATACGTCTTCCTTTTTTCAAATTTTGGGAAATAACTTTTCTTAAAAAATATGCAATTTTCACAGTATTAAACAGTTTAGTCAGCAATCCTAAAGACACTTTCATGGGAGTAAGTTCTATTTAACACAATGGGACTTACTTTTGAGTAGACATTGTTAGGTTTGTGCTCAATCTCATATTGTAGATTGTCAAAACTAAGTGTTAGTTTGAATAAGAATTATAGTAATATTCTCCACAGAAGCATCTATTGCAACAATATAGGTAAAAAAGTAATTAGCCAAGGCTAGCAGGATTATAAACCAATATTTATAATTTTAATCTATTTTTATCCTACCTGCGTTAATATTTCTTATTTAAATTGCACATGTAGCACTTTTAGTTGAAAATAAAAATAAAAAAAACTTAACAAACTCTGACAAGAAGGAATGGCTACTTAGCTGAACATTTGAATGCTTAAAAATTACTTTTAATAAAATAAAGTTTTCCCAAATGACTGAACATAATTTCAAATGAATAAATATAATTGGAGTTCAGGGGTTTGTTTTCCTAAACTTATAATCTCATCCAAAAGGCCAGATCGGCATTCTCTTTTATTTGTCCTAAATATTTTATTGAATTAATAGCAGACGCTTAAGGTCCTATTTTTTGTGTAACAATATACTAATGGGACAGTCTGACTGAATGAAGACAATCATTTCAACAAGTCTTTACAGAGAAGAATTCTGCTGTCTTTTGTTTTCCAGTAGAGATCACTCTATTAACCAACACAAAGCACACTTATTTTTAATTTTTCTCTCTTGTGCAAATAGTCCACTTGCAGGAGAAGTGTAATGTGTGAGATGGGAATTTTTAAAAGGTGCAGCTACAGCAGTTTCCAGGAGCAGGAAAATTCCTTATGGAATTTTGCTGAACATGAACACTGCAACAGTTGCATGTATTAACACTGCTTTTTGATGACAGGGCTTGCATGAGACAAAATGAGGGTCAAAAACAATATGAGAATTGCTTTCAGTAGACAGTAAAACCTTGAACTGAGACTATTTTCAAGGCAGGAAATATTTCTAATAAATTTGACTTGATATACAAGTGATGTCTTGTAAAACAAGCAAAAGAAAAGTCCCAGCTGGGATACAGCTGGATTCAGCACTCTGCCAGCACCTGCTCAGCCTCTCCTAGAGACCAGCCTATGCATGTCTACTCTGAAGCATGCCTATTACAGTCAATGGGGCACACTTCTATGTAAGGGGAGCAATGGAAAGAAGCCTGAGTGACTTGCATGTTTACTCTAATGTAAGCCCTATTACATTAGGGCTCGCTCCTGTGAAGCTTACTGCTGTGTAAGTGGGGCAGATTACAGCGTGACAGACTAAGTGCAGGTTATTTTGTTTTATTTTTCTTTATATTTTGTAATTTCTTTAGTATTTTGTATTATATTACAGTATTGTAATCCAGCTTATAAGAATATTTTTGGGTTGTGGAATAAATTGTCTGAGTTTCCATTATTTCTTATGGGAAAATTTGCTTTGATATACAAGTGTTTTAGATTACAAGCAGGCTTCCCAAACAAATTATGCTAGTAAACCAAGATACCATTGTGGTGTCTTTCATTATGCCATTTTGGGTCTTCGCTGACCATTAGAATGTTTGGAAAAGAATGAATGGGTGAAATAGTACGAAGGGCAGACAAGATAGATGAGATTGCCTGCCTTTGCCTTACTAAATATAGTGCAAGACAGATGGCAAAGATTTCCTCTGGACCTAAGCATTGAAAATCACTGGATACAAACACATCTTCAAAACACCTACAGCTATCTGGTACTCTTTTAATTCATAGGTCACCTTTAAATAAGGCTGTTTGGAGCAGAGGATTCTGGTGCATTCTGTCTGAACCTATATGCATATAAAAAAGTCATTAACAGTAACATCTGGTTGACTACAGTAAGTACAGGTCCAACATTATTATACATTGATTTTTTATAAACAGATTTGACTCAACATGAATGGCCATGTAAATTAAAACTTGGCATCCATCAGTCTTGAAAGACTATGGTATCGTGCTTGATGCTGCAAGTGAAGCATGAAGGTCTGGGTAGATTGATATGGAGGATAGGCTGTTACCCAAGCAGCAAATCCCCCCTCTCCACACCACTGAAATAGTCCAATGAACGGCAGAGCCAATATGATTGATTCCAGCATGTAAATTACAGTTTTAAAAACTGCTTTGCTACGGTTGTAGAGAGGCAGTAATGCAGTCATTCCATTCTTGTCCCAGAAACTGCACTGTTCTAGGCCATGCTCAACATGCATGCCACTGCTGAGCTGCCTAGGCTAGCAGTGATAGGCCGGTGCATGATCAACTATCTTGGGCCAGCCTAAGCGGACTTACGCCTGTCCAGGCCTTTTCTGGTGCGGCTGGGCAGGCCTGTCTGCAAGATAGACTGGCCTAAGTGCACGCCAGGATTGCATCCCAAGACTGCTCATCATCTCCTACTCAATTGCCTCCCTGTTCCACCTTGCTCATGTCCCATTGCCTTCCTGTTTTGCCTTCCTCTGCCCCATTCCACCCTATCCCACTAGCATACCTGCCTTGGTGGTTCTTCCTGGACCTGCTGATGCACATGGCTCTGTCCTTCCTTCCAATGCTCCAGTATCAGATGCCTATGCTTATTGCTCTTTACAACTTCTTTAATACCATTGATGCTGGTGAAACACTCATTCTGCCAGAGGGACAGCTCACTATTGGGCTGAGGAAAGCATGTTCCTGAGGGATATGTACAGTCTTGAACTACAGTTTATTTCATACAGCAATTTATTTCTCTATTGGTGAAATAATAAATCAAATATAAAAGGTAGATCAGATCATCTGATACTTGGTTAATCTGAATTAGAACATTTATCCAATAATATCAAGCAGCAGAAGAGCTAACCAACACCCTTCAGTAGCTATCTGGGTGGATCTGTTTTCATTGGGAATGGGTACCCTGCAACCTGAGTGATGCTTCAGATATATTTTATGGGATAGTGCCTCAGTATGGAGAAAATTGTTATCTTTTCAGGTAAGTCCCAGTTAGACATCTCCAAATCACTTTTTTGCAGCATGTCAGAACCCCAGGTATATGTTATGCAAACAAGGAGATTGCTCACTCATGGCACACTGTGGATGACATGGGATGTCAAACTGTCTGTGTAGCACATGTAAACTTTGCCTCGTTCTTCTCAAGTCATAATGGGAGCTCACATTTTCCATGACAAAAGTGGCTCAGATAGAAAGCTAACAGTGGTAAGGAGATGGGAAGCACCAATCTAATCTCTCTATTGGGTACAAGGACTAGATGGACAGAAATGAGAGTGAGAAGGGGTGACAAGAGGGAGCACATCACCTGGTGCGAGGGTAAGAGCGTCACCCCCTTGGGACGCATGTCACCCCTCCATGTGCACGCCTGGAAGTCTGGCCTGGAAGATCAGCATGCTCGTATCCCACTGTGCATGCCCCAGAACTCCAGACATGCACTCTGAGTATCAGCGCACTCATTCTGCTCTGCTTCGAACAGGAGCAGCCTGCTCCTCTTCGAAAAAGAGCTGAATGAGCACACTGATCCCCAGCATGTCTGCCAGACTTTGGGCATGCACAGTGGGATCAGCATACTCTCGTCCCACTGTGAATGCCCAGAATTCTGGGCATTTACGCTAGGCATCAGTAAGGTCATTCGGCTCTGCTTAGAGGAGGGGCAGGCTGCTCCTCTTTGGAGCAGATCTGACTAAGCATGCTGATGTTCAGAGTGCACTGATGCCTAGTGTCAAACTCTTCCGGTGCATCCCCCCACGGGCATGTCTCCTGGTGCAGCCTGCACCAGCCACACCACCCTGATGACACCCTTGAGAGTGAGACAAGGCCTTTCTTACTTTGCCCTATAAGAATAAAGGTGAAGCGATGACAAGGCCAATCTGTGGCCAGGACAGACTATAGAGGAACTTTACAGCTTTGCCACATTGTCTGAACTCAGAGAGAGGGTAAAGAAGAGGAAGAGGAGGAGTGGAGTCCTCCCCCCTTCCCATCTAATTGATGAGCACTTTAGCTTGTTTTCAATAATTCAGAAGTCTATTAGATGTTGGGTGGATTGTTAAAATATTTACTTATAATAATCTACTGCATATGTCAGCACACACACACTCTTATTGTTTCTCTTTTATCCAGGCCAATTAAGGTCTTCTTAAAACAAGTCCGCAATCATCACCAACACAAATAGCCAATGAACAACCAATGTAAACATACTCTGTGTGAAAGCTATTACTAAATGTATTGTCTGTGAGTACTTGAATTTTGCCATCTATCAAATAGTGGCAAGGCTCGCCAGTAGCTGGCGCCCACACTTACGTTTCCCACAGAGAAGGCCTACTGGTGCATGCCATCATTTTAGTTATACTGTTGTGTCCAGGCAGTCACACTCATTGTCACAGATTGTCTTTGATTTTAGCTCCCCAAGGAAGCTAGTTCTATGAAGTGTGAAGTCCTTATCTGGCATTCCATAAAAAGACTCCACTTTTTTTTTTACCTATTATTACTAGTACTTAAAAAAACCAAAATTGAAGAATAGCATAAAACCATTTTTTAAATTTAACCTTGTTAAATTTTATATTATAATATTATAACCAAAGGCTTTATTAAAAAGCTTACGGTTAAAATGCCTTAGTATTTTAAGACATTTTTTATTTTAATGTTAAATAAAAATGCCTTAATATTAAAAATAAAATGCCTAAAATACTTGCCCATTCCTAGGAACACCCTCTGCCCTCCACCCTAAATCACCTCCCTCCCACCTCCTCTCTGCCCTTCCCCTGCCCCCTAGACCCTTGCACTGGTTGATCTTTGCCAATGCATCTCACCATCATGTGGGTGCCTGCATCAGCATGGGGTGGCTGGTGCACCTCCCTGTGTTGACCTCCCCTCCTCACTGATGGTGCAAATGTATTTTATAGCACATTTGCTACATCCCTTGGCTAGTACAAGTGACTTGTGCTGGCCCAAATGCACAGCTAGGATTGCTCTGTAAGATGATAATGTAAATCCAATGAAGAAGTCCTGGTGTTCAAGATTCACTAATAAAGTTGAAAAAAAATTAAATGTAATGTGTTACTTCTATTCAAATAACAACAGTGAAATGTTGAAGCTATAGAGAAATGAACAGGCCGTTCTTCAGTTACTCAAAGAGAACAGAAATTGTTCTGAGTGCGGTAAAATTCAGTTCAGAAAGGAGGGCTGGAGGAAGCAATTTTTCTTTGTTGTGAAAAAGCAATGACATTCCTGAGAATGTGTTCCTGATACTGTATCTCTTCCAGTACCACTCCAGTTCATGATATCAGGGCCTGGAAGTCAATAGACACTTCTCTGGTCAACAAAGAGGTGAACTGATAAGCAAACTGAAGACAAAGTAGCAGCCCTCAGATTTCCTTTCAGAGGTTATCTCTAGCCAGAGCCAGCCAAAGCACAATTATTTATCACCACACTCCTCTTGTTCAAAGGAGGAAAGATTGGTTCAGCATTAGTAACTAAAAAAGAATTTGTTACACTTAAAGATCCTCTGACTTAAAGACAGAGCTCCTCTTGATTAAGAAATCCACTGGACTATTGCCCTACACTGAACGGGGTTGCACTCCCCCTGAAAGAACAGTTCAAACCTTGGGGTGGTCTTGGATTCTCAGCTGCTCCTGGATGCCCCGGTGTCAGCTGTGGCCAGGAAAGCCTTTGCCCGCCTTCAGCTGGTGTGTCAGCTACAGCTGTGCCTGCCTCAGTGAGGTCTAGCCATAGTGGTCCATGCCATGGTGACATCAAATTGGGTTATTATAATAACACACTACGTGGGGCTGCCCTTGAAGACAGTCTGAAAGTTAAAGTTAGTGCAGAATGTGGCAGCTTGTGTGGTTGATGGAAGTTGGCAGTTTAATTATGTCCCTGATTATGCTTTGGCAATTTCACTGGCTGCTGGATCGTTTCTGGGCCCAATTCAAGGTGTTGATTATTACCTAAAAAGCCCTAAATGGCCTGGGACCAGCATATTTGAGAAACTGCCTTCTTCCATACAATACAGTCCATTCTCTGTGGTCATCAGAGGGGTCACTGTTGGTTATGCTGCCACTGAAAGAAGTTAGAGGGATGGTGGCCAGAAACATGTCCTTCTTGGTGGTGGCACCAATGCTATAGAATTCCCTCCCCACTGAGTTAAGAAAAGCGTCCTTCTGGCAAGGTTGAGAGCTCTTTTATTCAGACAGGAATATGATGGCTCTTCTTAGAACTGAAAAGGTCATTTTAATGCTGTCTGCCTGTCCTTTAACCTGGTTTTAATGTTTTTATATAGTTTTTAATGTATTTTACTGTTTGATTTTTTAATGCTTTTATCTATGCTTTTATCTAGTTTATTTAAAATTATATTTTATTCTGTTATTTTAAATGCTGTTACCAGTCTTGAGTATCATTCCTTTAGGAAGAAAGGCAGGATATTAATTTTTTTCTTTTAAAAAAGATGCTGCTCTCCATTATTTTGTAAAGCAGCTGGTATCAATATATCTCTTAACAATGCTAGAAGTGTTTTGTTAAGAATCTAATTGTGAGATTCAGCCATCCTTGCAGCTTGAGGGCAACGGCCAGGAATTTAGTCAAAAGGGGCATTATTTGCTGAATACTGTATAACAACTATACAGAGCATGCAAATTGACTTGGAAAAAGGAAGGTACTAGGATACATGCGGGCCAACTTGATTAAGGGTGCAATCCAGAGCAACTACGGGGAGTCCTTGCTCTGGTGTAAGAACAATTTACTCTGGATTGCAATATGAATTTCCCATAGGTTTTCAGTAGGTGGTGCAGTAACTACGGGTGCATGTAATGTCTCTTACGTGCTCCCGTGGTTTCTCTGGATTGTAGGTATGTGTTATAATTTATTAGGTGGGAACAGCAAATGCCTATTGTAGAGATTTTGGTCTTAATAAAGCCAGCAAATATCAATGATTTTTTATTTAGTCTGAGGACTGGTCAAAGTCTGAACATCTCTTGAAGAATTTTATTTTTTATCTTTATTTTTTTAAGGCAGAGGAGGAATATAAATCAATAGTCAAAAGATGTAAGCTTAGATATACTGTTTTATGGCCTGATTTATTGAGCGTACCATCAGCAATGCAGCACCAGCTCTGGGCATCATAAAAGTGCCACAAGGCACTCCAGTGCCAGCAATGAGCTTGCTGCACTAGCAGAAAGGCCACCACCTTTTTGTGTAGCACCTCAGCCTCAGGAAGTACTGTTACTGGAACAGCCAGTGGTAAGTGATCCTGCTAGCAGGTGGTGAAGCTTTTCACGGTAGAAAAGGATAGTACTGGACAGTGGGAGAGTGGACCAAGTGGAGGATCAGGTCCATTGGGGAAAGGCAGAGTTTGCTGCTAAATCCTATGCCCCCTCCTGCAAATGCAAACCTGATGCAGGTCTCCTAAATAAATAGCAGGTGCAGACCAAGGAGACTCATTCCCATCAGCAGAGCTCAATCCAGAGTAAGGGAACTTTTTTTCTTTCACCCTGAGATTCCAATGGTGGTCTTACCCCTATAGGATATAGCAATGGCCTATAGGATACAGCAATGATCATTTTGGTGCTTCTGTTCCAAGCAGCACTGGGACAGCTTTACACTTATCTTTAATAGGTGATATGCTCTTTTATTTCTGTTTCATGTCACATTAAGAATTGTATACACTATATCAAAATTTCAGTAAGTCCATTCAAGAAAAAAATTTAAATTGGCATGAAATACTGTGAATACATTATTTAGATGCAAACTTTCAGTAAATTCTGCTCTCGTTGACAAAATATGTCTGCTATTTAATAAGACATATGAAATACTTTAGTGTGGTCTTTTTCATTACATTATATTACATATTTAAAATGTTAATGGAGCTCTTTCACTGTTCAGATAATTTAGTTTTGAATCAGTTTTCCCCAAAAGGATTCATTGTATATATGTACAGTAAAATACAGTCAAGTTCCCTTAAAGAACATGCATCAATCCCATTCCCTTTTGAAGCCCACGCTAAATGCCCTCTAACAGAGCAAAGCAACATTACATAAATCATCTTATATGAAAAATTAACATGACATCAAATATTTATAAATATTAATGTGTATTTTAATATAACCAAAGCTGTAACAAACAATCATAACCTTGCCAAGTTTCCTAGGACAGGCGCCGTTGATAATGATATCCATTATCTCCAGAGGAATGTACAATTATGGAAGAATATGTGGGATGCTATATTTCTTATCTGCTCTTGAATTCCTCCATTAAACACTCTACTTTATGTCTCATATTAACCCTTTATTCATGCACATTGTAATTCTTCTTGAGAAAGGAGCTTGTTCCTTATGAGATATAATTAGTAGTTCAGCTGGACTAGAAATCTTAAGTAGCTTTAGATACAGAAATTAAGAAATGAAACTATTTTCAGTATCCCTCTGAAACTCATAAGTGTCCTGAAATTTCTGTTAGGATCTCGAAACCCTTTAGCAAATTAAAGAGGATACAAAATTCTGTTCAGTTTGGACCATTAACTTAGAAAGAATTTTCCATCTCATACTCATAGGCTGCAATCCTAACCAACTTTCTAGCACTGACTTAAAGGGTATGTAGCTCTGAAAAAATGGGACAAACGTTTCCTTGTTCTTCAAATCCCATTCTGTGACTGCCACCCAAGTGCAGGATGCAGAACATGGCCCCTTTTGCACAGCTATGTTAGTGTGGGAAAGATGGTTAGGATCTGAATCACAGTCTTTTTAAAATAACTGTATTCAAGTAAGTATTAAGGATAATTTCAATTTCTCTTGTATTTCTAGTCTTTTATTTAAGGGACAAAAGTATTTTTAGTGCATCAGGCATTCAAGTATCTCTGTTGTAGTCTTTAAACATACTGTGGGTTATAATGCACGTAAAAATAATAAAAAGTGAAGGTTCAGGAATAACTCATGAAATATATTTGAAAGGCAATAGGATCAGTGAGAGCAGTAATGATTTTATATAAATTTTTTATAACATATCACTCTGTGCACATATTTGCACCATTAATCTGTAAAGTTTAAATATTAAGTAAAAATTAAATATTTTATAGATAAGTACACTTATGGGGTAATCCTATGCATGTTTGCACAGAAGTATGTTCTCACATATTGAATGGGACTTATTCCCAAGTAACTGTGAATAGGACTGCAGGCAAAAACACTGAAAGACAAATAACTTGTTCAGGTTAAGTATGCAGTACGTCACAGAGAAAAACAGAACTGGATACAAGAAGCTGTAACAGAAGCCATTTCATGCTTCTACTTATTTCTTAGAAAATCTGAACATTATCTTCTATATTTATAAAATCGAAAGGTCACTGACTGCTTGCTTCCTCCCTCACTCACTCACTCAACAATACCCAGGCAGGATCTAGAAGCATGGAATTTGGAGAGAGTATTCCTTCCATTATGTTGGCACCCACTAAGCACTTATTTTTGGCAATTCAAACTAGAAGGGGGTAAAAAGAGGAGCAACACACTTTTGTCCCTATACTTATTATTTAAGAATCCCTGAATCATCAAGCCCCAGCCAAAAGCGCCATGAAATTTGAATCATGAAATTTGTGGTGGATATTCCTTCTCTGAATAGGCACTTACTAAGAACTAATTTGGGGAAATTCAAACCTGAAGAGGGTGAAAAGGAGTGTAATGTGTTTTTGACCCTAAACTTAACATTGAGAAATCATGGACTCCTCAGTGCCCAGGCCAAACCCATGGACCAAGAAGCACAAACCTTGGGGATTATATTCCTTCTGTGATGTAACAACATACTAAAAACCAATGTCTGAAAATTTAATTCCTAAGGGTGTGAAAAAGGTGCAGTGTCCCTTGGTCCCTATATTTAACATTGAAGACTGACTGATCCAAGACCCAGGCCCAACTGCTGGACCTAGAAGCATGAAATTTGGGAAGCATATTCCTTCTTTGATGGATCCACTGGGAATCAATTTGGTACCCAGTAGTGTATTGTTGTTGCTGCCTGGTCTTGTCCACTGGTGCCTGGTGCCCACTGCTGCCTGGTGCCCTGCAGGGATGGCAGTGCTTGGTAGGGATGTCTGGTGGTGCCCGATGGTGCCCACTGTTGCACAACCGCCCAATGGTGCTTGGTGCTCCATAGGGATGCATGTGACCTGTGCCTGCTGCCAGATGGTACCTACTCCCCGGAGGTGCCTGCTGGTTCCCAGTGCCTGATACTGGTGCCCGGTACCCCCTACTGGTCATGCCCATTCATGACCAGTAGGGGTGCCCACTAGGGGTGAGGAACAGTGCTCAGTGGTGCCTGCTGCCCACTGTATATTGGTGCCTGCTGCTGCCTGTTGTCCGTTGGTGCCTGCTGCCCACTGGTGCCTGATGGTGCCTACTGCCCAATGCCCACCAGTGGGCACTGGGCAGCAAGCACCAGTGCCCACTGATGCTCAGTGCCGCCTGATGGTGTCTGCTAGTGCCCCCTCTACTGCTCAGTGCCTTTTCGTGCCCAGCAGTGCCTGATGCCTGCTGGTGCCCAGGGCCCACAAATATTCCTGAAATTTTACTCCTGTAATGATGGGTAAATTCCACTAGTAGAATAATAAAACTGACTTGCTGTTACTTCACTTGTAACTACCAAATCAAAACTTTAGAATGTGATCCTTAGACTTGTGAATCAAGGTGACATCGATTGGACAGATTCTTTACAGTCTATCTGGAGTTCTGGATTATCACTGATGCTGCTGCACAGCTCCAGCTCTGGCTGTCAAAAACATGCTGGAAAGCACATTTATGGCACCTGGTGAGCAGGAAGCTCTGGTGCTGCATCTCAGTGCTGGGATGACAGAAGGCACAGAGTGGGGGATAAGGGGTGGAAGGAGAGGAGGATCAGACCTGCAAGGGAACCCCCTTCCTAAGCTGGACAGCCTGACTCCAGCTTCTTTTAATTTGTACCACTTCAAGAACAGGTGTAAGCCAAGGAGACCCATTGCAACCAGCTGCACTGGGGGAAGGGAATGAATTCCCTAGTCCCAAGGAGAATCTGGTGGTAGCTTCATTGTGTATAGGATCAGTTGACATTTTGGTACTGCTTGAGCTGTAGGTGCTGCTATGTTCAGGACTGAGCTGTTAAATCTCACTGAAGCCTTATTTTTCCATAAGACTGCAGTCAAGAGCTTAAGATAGATATACC
This sequence comes from Cryptoblepharus egeriae, assembly GCA_030015325.1. Taxonomy (NCBI): domain Eukaryota; kingdom Metazoa; phylum Chordata; class Lepidosauria; order Squamata; family Scincidae; genus Cryptoblepharus; species Cryptoblepharus egeriae. Next base: position 50,894,010 of record JAREYC010000007.1, on the reverse strand, counting down.
AATAATTTTACAGATGCAACATGGGTCAAAAACTGACCACGTACAAGGCAGATACATCAACACAAATGTTTAGGAATTATGTAGATGCAAACAAGTTTTAGTGAATGAAGTTCAAACACAGCCATAGGATAACTAATATATAATTAATACTGACTAGTTTTAAAACTATCACTTTAACTGCCCACAAGATGAAAGGATATCTGAAATGGTAAAGAAGATGGTGTTTTAAAAACACTGTGAAAGAACAGTGGCGATGCTAATGAAAAAGCACTCTTGGCGACAGCCCATCAGTTCCACAACACAAGCCTATGTCTACTCAGAAGTAAATTACAGTAGGCTTACTCCTAGGTAAGTGTGGATAAGTGTGGATTAATTTGTTTTTGAAACCATTTTTTCCCTCCAAAATGTAACTTGGAAGAACTGGTATTTAGCTGTCCCTCATTGAAAATGAAAGAACAACTAATTGCTGCAGCAACGGTGTGAAAATGAGAGGAACTGCTATGCTATAGAGTTCCAGGGATTGTCAGTGAAACAGATATTTTCGTTGTTTTGATTCATCATCAGTAAAATATTTTCCGATTAAAAGCATGGGTTGTCTTTACCGGGCAGTTGTACTGTGTAGAATCCATGGAACAGCTGCTTTATGAGAAGAAAGAAAATGCATGGTGTCTTGTGTACATAGACTATGCACAGATAATTGAGATTTATTAGGCACTGAAACTACACAAGCAATGTTGAGCAATACCCCCTTTCTAGCACACAGAAGCTCAACTGCACAGGTCTGTCTTTCATCTTCTGTTTTCTATTTTATTTCTTGGTTAACTAAATCAAGGGATGCAAACTAAAGGCTTATTTTCTATAAAATATAGCATTTATTTTCACTCTTGTACCCAAGCTGAAGAGGTTATTCAAAACTATTTGGCAACTATGTTCAACATAATATGTAATTGCTTACAATCAAAGAAGAAAGTAAAATTGTTTTATACTCATGATCTAGTTCTGAGAAACAATCTAATCCATGAATTTATATGTTATGGTTTTATGGTCATTCTTTATATTACATGAAAGTAAAAATTAGATTTCTGTTTCTTTGAAAAATCAAATTTTGTTACTATTAATTTATTAAAATGTTTTTGTAATAAACAAGTGTTGCATAGGAGAGGTATTGTTGCGGTACTAGAAGTATTTTAATTTCAGAGCAGATTTTTTTAAAAAATATTGCATCTTAGAAGCACACAAGATTTTTGTTGAATACAAGATAACACCTGTTAGTAAAAAAAAAAGTTAAAATAGTACTTGAAGATGATATGAATTAAATCTCTATAGAAATTTAGGCACAGGGCATATTAAAAAAAAAAGACTTGTGTGTACTACTTCTAGATCTTCCATCAAATAACATATTCAAAATCAAGCATTTTAAAATCTCAATAATTTCAAGTGAAGACGTGTCAGCTTTGAAATAAAAGCCTCTTTTCCTTAATTTTAAAGTTTGTAATTAAGCACCATAGGTTAATTTGAACTGGATTCTGCCCAATTTTGGGTTTTATTTTTTTCCTTGATATTTTCTTTTGATCAAAGCAAAGATATAATCCTCAGCAAAAGTTTTGAGAGAAGTGTATTCATTGAATCTAAAATGGCCAAATATCATATCACTTGAAATACATCCCCTAATTATACAGAAAAAACAAGATGCGTCCGTATCAGCAGCAATTAAGTTTCAAGAGGAAAAAAAAGTTGAGTGCACTTAGCTAACCTAAAAGGTTGCTATTTGATTTTCTGGCTTACTCAGAGATTAATGTCCATATCAGCTCAGATAAAAAGAGAAAACATACGTAGTCCATATTGTGGATTCCTTTAAAAAAGTTACAATATCCTGTCCCTATAAGAAATATATAGGAAAAATTCAGAACATTTTACATAAATTAGTGAAGACACTGCTTGAAGTAATTGAGGAACTGGCTAGAAATGAAAAAGATCCTTGCTGGTATAAACAATGTTTGTTTATGTTTGGTATATGTCTAGTTTGTTATAGACACTGCTGTGGCATACGAACAAATATGGTGCACATATTTGCTGGGTATAGAGGAACTATACCCTCTGTCCCAAAACAGGAATACTATAAGGAAAGATTTGCTTTTAAAAATGAAAATTGTAAGTGCAGAATAGTATTACCATCATCAAAAAGGAAATTATGGGAAGAATAAAGTTAAAAATTTCAGTAAATATACTGGATTAAGAAAAACCACTCTGCTATCAAGGTAGATATACTTTTCTGTTTCCTCTAAGACAGGTTATTAGCTAGTCAATTACCATTATATACTCACATAACTATTGCCCTAATTGTACTATAAAGCCTGGTGGGTCCTTCACAGCAAGAGGCAAGAGATTGAGTTTTCCCAAAGTTTTACGAAGGGGACCTCTCTCCCTTGGTGTTACTGACAGAAGACAGAAGGGGCAGCTACAGGCACCAGAGAGCACCAGTCACTTTCTCGAAGGCAAAAGGCATTCTTCAACAGGAGATAGGAGGCTCTGCATAAACAGTGGGAGATCTCAGTTCAAAGTAAGAGAGTCAAGAGCTCTGTTCTCACTGATTAACATGTATAATAACAATTCTCTGCTCTTTCACTTATAATTATATTTTTAAAACTTGTTTTAATGGTGGCATCTCATTAGCAGAAGGACTCTATTAGGCAAAAAAGATGCCCAGTCAAGCAGTGGGGATTATCTTTCATCTCTCCCTGGAAAATGATGTTCCTGTGTAAGATGATGGCAAAATTGATTGTGACTGCTTTTTTCTCTTTCTCCTTCCATTTCTTTGCAACTGTTTATACAAAATATATTGTCTTCATACAAAGATTCTCTCTTAAAAATATGCAAATAGTTTACATTTCTGTGCATTTACCTTGGAGCTTTGTGCATTTTCCTGTATGTACACTTCCGTTTAGAGTAAAAGGGACAGCTTTTGAGCATATATGCCTGACGTATGAATTCAAAGCATAACCATAAGATACTACTACTTGGATGTGATCATACAACTGAGTGGCTAGACTTCATGCTGAATATGATTTTGGCTGCAATCCTAAAGACATCTTCCTGCAAGTAAGACCCACTGAATAGGGCTTACTTAGAGCTTACTTACAATAGGGCTTACTTTTGAGTAGACATGGTTAGGATTGTGCTCTAAGAGGAGCACACTGCAAAGCAAAGCAAATCATGGAATCTGGCCAGTTCTTCAACATTTTATTTCTCTGTGTGCATGTGATGCTGTATTTTGATGTTGAAATTCTTAGGAACATTATTAGAGACAAGCTTTCTAGATTGTATACAACTCTATATTGCTAAATATAAAGTTATATTTTATCTAACTAAAATATTTAGAACTATTAATATATTTTAAAAAAAATTCAAATTAGCAAGTAAACAAGCTTTATGTACTTTTAAAAAGAGACACGGCAAATAATGGCTGGATAGGTCTATTAGCCATAATAGCTAAAGAGAAACTTTGTTCTAACTTCCCTATCCTTTCCTTGAATTAATGGAAGGAATAGTAAACTGCTGTAGTAAACTGATGGCTGATGATGAATGGAGCCTGGTACTGGTAGCCATTTCCAAGTCACCACTGTAAAGCAGAAAGCATCAGAGACTGCCTGCCATAGTTTGTGGCCTGCCCTGGATCATGCAAGCTGGCATGTCGCACATTTTGTGGGCAGAAAGAGAAAGTAATGAAGCATTTTGGTGGAGGGACCAATGGTATGTCAGGGAATGAAGAGGTGGATACAATTGCAGTTATGCACACTGGATCTTATCCTTTATTTTGGAAACTTCTCTATCCTTTTCTTCTCTTGGATATATACAGTATATGTTGGTGTTCAGACATTAGTGTTCAGAGAAAGTGATAGGGAAGCAAGATGTCAGCTTTATGTCAGCTAATTGCTCCCAACTTTTACTGGAAAAAGTGGTGATCAGAATTTTATATCATCAGTGCCAAGATCAAATGTAACTCATGTTGCCATTTTAATGTGAAAAGATGTGACCCCAAAAAACATTGGCAATCATTACAGACTTGGGGCTAATCTAGATTTAGAACAAAGGATTAATAAGCATAAATTTGAAAAGAAAAACCACAACAACTTAGTGGCAGCCAAAAACAGAAATCTTCCTTTACAGAGTTTGATAACTTTTTTGTTAAATGAATAATGTACACTACCAAAGTATACTATAGATGTATATGATCTGAAGTTACCCTGGTAAGATGTGCAAACATCCACTATAGCTACTCTTCACGCATAAACACTTCTGAAAACTTTTGTCCTTCATTTTTATCAGTTGCTTCTTTTTGATGTAATTTCACATATGTATTTTCCCTATGTACATTTTCTAGTATAGTAATTTGATATCATTTGGCAGGACTGCAGAAGTTGTGCTACCAAGGTTTTCTAGCTTCCACATTAAAAGATCTATATAATACCCTTTCTTTTGACTTTCTATCAACTTCATGTAACTTTTTTGTTAAGACAAGTGTTTAACTTGGCAAAACTATTTTTGGTCCTGGTTCATCTGCCATTTTAACGCACTCATGTTTATAAATAATCTTGAGTTAGAGTTTAAACAATGTGGACAAAATATAAGACAATACCAAACTAATCAATGTTTTTTAACACTAAAGCAGATTATGAAGTGCTTCACAACAGCAATTCCAATGAGTGAATGGACAATCAAATTATGAATGTAGTTCATTATAAATAAGTGTCAAGTGAGGTATGCTGGGATAAAAATCCTAACTGTATACATACATTTACAGGATGTGAAATGTTGTTGATGAATCAGGGAAGAGATCTTCCCTGGTGGATAATGGACTGCTCATTGAAATTTGCAACCCAGTATGCTCACTCATAAAGAAAGTAAATTCCATGCTAAAGTACTGTACATTTGGAAAGAAATGTAAAGTAAGTAGCTAATGTTATACTACCCCATACAAATCTATAGACTGGAAACTATGGAAGACTGTGTACAGCTGAGGTTGCACAAGGGTAATGTTGTAGACCAAGAAAAGCTGCAAAAGCGAGAAACCAAAATAATCAGAGGATGGAAGTACCCTCCATATGAGAATACACCATAACAATGGTATTCAGATTAGGGAGAGATTTATAATCCAGAGTAACTACAAGAGCTCTTAAGAGACATTTATGTTGACATAGTTACAGTGCCACCTAGTGGAAACCTATGGGAAATTCATAGAGCAATCCAGAGTAAATTTCTCTTATGTCGACATAAGAGCTCCCGTAGTTACTCTGGATTTTGCAGTTACTCTCTCTAAGTCTTTGTAGGGAAGGATCTGAGGCAGTGACATGATATTTAGGATTACATCACACAGAAATGGTGTGGAAAAAATGGAAAATTTTTTCTTCCCCCCCCCCCCCCCGGGTCCTCTCCAGGGTCCTGGTTGTGCCAGTGTTTTTTTTTTTGGGGGGGGGGGAGGGTCTGGGAAGCCTTGGAGAGCACTGCAGATTGCTGGCAGAGCTCCCCCATTTGGAATACTTCTGCTCCACTTGCATCTGAAAACTTTCCTTTTTTCCCCAATTGTGGGGAGTGCTACCATTGATATTCAGGACTCCCCAAGGTCTCCCAACCCTCCCAAACCCTGGCACAACCTGGCATGACCCTGGAATGGCAGAAAATCATTCCCCTGGAGGGACACAATCCTAGCGATTGTACTGATCATAGAATCATAGACCCAGTAGGTCATCTAGTCCAACCCCCTGCATGTAGCAGGAAATCCTTCTAGAGCATCTCCGAGAGGTGCTGGTGGAGCATCTCCTTGAAGATCCCCAGTGAGCAAGAGTCCATCACCTCCCTTGGCAATGTGTTCCACTGCCGAACCACCCTCACCATTAGGAATTTTTTCCTGATATTCAACTGTAGTGTGATGCTTTCCCCCTTCCCCTTAAAAGAAGTTGGCGACCTTTACTGTAACAGGGAGGTCAGAATCCCCATTTAAGAAGAACTACGCTAAACCATTTTGGAAATTTTAACTTGGAGAAAATGCGATTGGAAGTTCTCATGTCTGACAGCTCAAGCCTAACCAGCACTGGTACAGCAGGGCAGAGTGGCTAATACTGTATCCTATGTGGCGTAGAAGCAAGCTGGAGGATTACTCAGGATAAGAGGACGTTTGTCCCCTAGGTGGGCCTTTCTCCTGATTCAGCTTCTTATGTTCTTAAGTTTGAATTCATTCTCAGTATTTCTTGTTTGTGTAATATTGTTATGGCGCAATACTAACCAATTGAGGCTGAGGCTGGTGGAGAGGTCAACATATGCCTGTTCACTGGCCTAACCCTGAGCAGTGGGGCAGGAGTACCTTACAGCACTTTTGTGACACCCCAAGGTCAGCAGAGGACTTAGGCCTATCTCCTAAAGTGAAATTAAGCCCCTTGCTCTGGAGACGTTCCATAAGATAACACTAGATAACGTCATCTCAAGATGACGTTCCATAAGATAACACTAGAGAGTGACATAGCTGCGTGGACCTGTAACTGCTATGGATTTTGCCCTTAGGCTGCCTAATTAAGGTTAGGATTGCAGCCTTTGTCAACTTGGGTGGATGAAAAATGAAAATAGTTTTATGAAGACACTACAAACTTTGATTATCCATAAAGTGATTTCTTTGTAAGCATGGTTAGTGGTATATCTAGTGCCATTGGAACACAGGGCAGACTTCTCCCACTGCCCTGCCATTGGCTACTTGAAGTCATGGGTAGACCAGATCTCTACCTTGAGATTCCCCACAATGGATGTCAGGTATACTTGGCACACAAAGGGACAGGCACATAGGCATCACCTTACAGTATGCCCCTGGGGTGGACTGCCTCCCATCTCATCCTTTGTACACTACAGAGCTTGATACTTCCCACCAATTAAAATAGGAACTGGAAGTTGTAACATAGGTATCTCTTTTTGGATACTATATTTATCTAGAAGACTGCTTCCATAAACGTGACTATTACTAGTTGTTATAGGACAGACTGTGATATGAAAAGACTTGCAGAAGACAACAGTGCTGTTTCCATTTGTGATCATATGCTTCTAGTTTTCACTTCTATAGTAGTCACAATACAATAATAACCTAGTCACTGCACACTTATATGTTACCAAGAGTTTAAAGCAGTTAATCTCAAGACATGTTTTATTAGGCAGAAGGTAAAACCTTGACCATGAGATTAATATTTCCATAGAAAATTAAGACTACTGGGACTATTTTGTCTCTTAATAATTAAAAATAATAATTCTAGTGGTTGTCCAGGAACTAGTTGAGTCCTGAGTCAATAATACCTTTATGAATACAGAGGTTATTAAGAGTCCTAATATTAAAGACAAAGCAATAAACAGGATCATTTCCCTAATGACTCTGACCAATAATTTTATATAGATTTACACTTGGGAGCTTCTCATTGAGTTCCATTAGTAATCGCCATATTCACAAAAATAGCTTGACACAGCTGTACATTTTGGAGAGTTTTTCATAACCTCCTTTAATCCGAAAGCAGAGCAATTTCAATCACAAGCATTTTATGTGAGAAAAATATTCCCAGCAGTTACATTTGAAATAACATTAGCATGTGTGTCAGTGTCAAACACCATAGTGGTCATAGGAAGGCATAATGCAGCAAAGGTCAGGAAATATGTTCCTGAAAGGAGAGCAATTTTGTTTATATTAATGTGCATTCATTTCTGCTAATGGATGTAACGTAGGGGAGGTGCAGAGGAGGAACAAGAGTCACTAAATCTCAAGCTTCCATTTTTCATTAATATTGATATGGTCTTCAGCCATTGCATATTGGTGCTGTACAAGCTGAGAAGTTATTGCAGAACAAAGTGCATGTACTTTGTTTGTTTAAAAAAATCCATATATTTTCTAAAGCATGCTTTTCTAGAGTAACTTTAAAACTTCTGATACAAAAAATTATGAGCTTGCATTTGTCATATATAATACATTTCAGAAACACATTTATTTTTAAATCATTGATAGCATATACAAACCTTAAATTGGGATCCTATGGTTCTTGGCACTTGAAGGAACAGTGCGCCAAAATGGCTACTGCTGCGTCACATGGGTCTCAGCTCTCCTCATTAAAACAGGACTTGTGTCACCTTCCCTTGAGGAAAGACCTACACCCTGCAATACGGTTTTTCACCTATGCTGGCTATGTTGCTGAGACGTACTTGAGAACCACTGTGTTGAGCTTTTCAACTTAACCTAAGGTTAGGATTGCTATATGTCCTGGAAAACTGGGACTGTCCCAGTTTTTGGGAATTGCGTTCACATACTGGCAAATTTAACAGGTTTTGTGGAAGAGAATTATGGCAACCCTACATACTGTAGAATAGGATCCATGGGATAAGATCAAATGGAGCAAGTCTCTGCCAGTTCCACTCTCTCCTAGACCAGTTCCTCTTCCACCACATTCTCCCCCCACCCCAGAATGCATTTCCCACAATGCCACACAGAGCTCTTACCATCCTCAAGGCAGTGCCCTTCCAGCGCTGACCCAATCCTTCTCTAAGGGTGCCATTGTAAACTATGATACATTTATAAAACAAAGTGCTAGGATCTAGAGAGACCCAAGATGGCTTACAAAAAAAATCCAAAAAACATTAACAATAAAATCCAATTCATTAAAACATTTAACACAGGGATCTTAAAAACAATAAATATAAAACATCTACATGATATGGCTGGACTAGTCTCCTAGCATATGTGGTAATGAGGTCAACAGCAGAGTTCCCAATATTGTACATCAGATACTGCATACATCGTTTGTTTTGGAGAAGAACAAAACAGGCAGATCATGTGCACATTTGTTAAAATATCTTTATAGGACATCTCTGTATATTTATTTTTAAATTTACCCTAAAGGTATAGACTGAAAGTTTAGCCCTATCAAATTTTCCAGTGCTGATGCAGCCATAGTACAGTACTAAGGTAAGAGAACAAACTCTCTCTTAGCTTAAGAAGACCTCCATGATTGCTCTCACCTCAGGATCCAGCATCCACCCCATCAGCACAGCTTCATTAGCTCTGGGAAACTGGATAGGATTGGACCCTGATGCACATTTACTTGGGAATAAATTGAGTGAGACCTGTTTCCATAAAAAATGTACAATATAAGATAGTGTTAGACTTTGTTGAACAAAAAATACCTTTTAGGGGCTAGCCACCAATGATTCAGTCTATGCACCAGTTGTCTAGGATATGGGAAACACCAAACATAGCTTTAAACGTGGTAAAAATAAAAACATTTATTGAATTTTTACAAGAGCACAGAGGCCAAAGATTTAAATGAAATGTCATGGGCTCCAGCCTTTTTATTAAATGCATACATTGCCTCCATTAGATACAGCTGCTTCTTATATAAAAACTTTAATAAATAAAATGAAAACATGAGAATATAGAGGGGACATGGTATATGAAAGAGAAACTGGCAGCGCAGTTACTATAGCTATTAACCTAATTGTTTCCAAACAGCTTTGACTCTACATTGGAGGTGAGGAAAGAGCAAGTGTAGTAAAGAACTGCATCAATCACATTGGTCTGTTGACTCATGTATATTTGTATAATTTCAATTCTTCCTAAAGGATACCAAAGGATTAATTTTTTAATGTTAGAACTTTTTAAAACTTAATAAAAATTTTATCTGATAAAAAAGATGACTCACAATAATTGTTTTTTCCTCACCCTTTTTACACATATTCCTTTCTTACCTGCTTATAGATTGCCTTTGTGCTTATATATACACACAGCATACTTATTTTACTCATCTTAAAATGCTGTAGGTAAGATGGAAAATTATAAATTGGTGAAACTCTTACAGCATCACCAAAGAGTTGATCGCTCCCTTAAAATTACATCTGATAGGAATGGTTAGGAATGTATAAATAGCTTGAGAAAGCAAATTATATAAAAAGAGATATGGTTTTTAATACCAGAAAAAATCTTGCCAGAGAAGTGTGGAAAATAGATGTTTTGTATCAATTAGCATGTACGTGTTTTGTAAGCGCAAGTAAAATATGCTTTTCATTATTTTACTAAAATTAAAGAATGGGTTTTCAGCAATATCTTTAAAATTTCATATAGATTAGGCTTGTTCAGGCTTGCCATATCATTTTAACATAATGAATTTCAATGCATGCATCATAAGGATATCTACAGTCATAGCAATATTTTTCTTTTAAATGTGAATCTAAGGAAAATATTAATAGGCTGTCTCTTTTTTATGTCAGCCATTATTACAATTTACTAATGAGAAATCTGACATGTTATTTCCTATTGCTTTAATATATGCTGCTTATTATAATGTGGTCTATATCACAATTGCCGTACCTCTGATCCTAGAAAAGTATATATAATATGGCAAAAGCTCAGAATTTATAGGATATATGTTCCTGGCACCAGAAGACAAAGAGGCTAAATGTAATTTGACCTCTATCAGACTTGCTATAGGGAAACCTTTTATGGGCAAAGACCCATATGAACACATCCTAAAAGGAGCAAAAGCACAGTAACATTCTTCAAAATATTTTTAGCAGTTGGAAGCTTTCAGCAACACAATTTCATGCTGTTTTAGGACCTGAATCACCATTCTGTATCTCTCTGTTCTTATTCCAGTGTAACATCATTAATTTCAGTAGAATTACAGCATTTAAAATGTGAGTAGCTTGGAGGTGAATCAAGCCCTGAGACTGAATATACAGTACAATATCTGCTTATTAAATAAGTGTTTCAAAGCCAAACTGAAAAGGACAATTGCTTATTGTGAGCATCAGAGCTCACAAATTATTGCAGAATCCATACATAATGTCCATTTTTCTCCTTCTTCACCTCCTTCACCTCTTACCCCAATGAATTTTAATCACTTTATTCAGATTTTTTTAAGCCTTGGAAATGAATGTTCTCTCAGATAATTCCTATTCTGTTACATGTCTTTGGTGAGCTGTAAGTTGCTCTAAGTTTTGTCATCCTATTAAGGCTGTTGATGGGCTTTCAGAGCTATTTTCTGTTACTAGAGACTTTTTATCTTCCACTCAGTTTTGACTGACGAAATTATGGGATTTTTATCTGTCATCAGAGAAAACATGCACAAGTGTCTCGTGATTTTATAGGAAACCCTTCCAACATCAACAAGTAACTTGTTTATCCATGTTTTGCAGATGCTTAAAGAAGCTGCTTTCAAAGCATTTTCTCTAAACATACTTTTCCAAATTCAGAAGAAACGTAATAGTGTAATGTTCCTTACTAAAAAAGTAAGCTATAAATATTGACAAGTTTCTAATTGTAGTGAGGTGATGGATAAAATCATAACAGTGAGAAAACCATTCTCTCACATTCACACAACAAATGAGAAAGAATTTGTTGCAAGTACTTAAACTCATCAAGTTTATTTGTATGATTATATCAAAATATAAATCTAGGCAGTGCAATTACCTGTAATTTTTGCTTCTTTTGGGTTGTGAGAAACATTGTATAAATCTGTCAGTATATCCATCTAGCTTTAATCATTTAACATCTATGATGCATTTAAGAGATTTGCCCTCTCACACTATTTGGCAGTTCCATTGAACTTTGTAGGTTTTTCTTTTAAGTAAATACATACAGGGCTGGGCTAAAAGAGTGACTATAACAAGGGTTACACACTACACATTTGATCAAAGCCAAATGGAAACTCCTCTATACAGGATTTGCAATGATTATTTAAAGACAATTGCTAGCTGTCTGCTGGCAACAAAGAACAATGTAATAATGCCCTTCCCTTTTGGTACAATCAAGCACTCAAAGCTACTGTGAAACACGACTGGACAGAACATTTCATCTTATATGAGAATAAATTGTCTACTAGCTGTTCCAAAAGCTTTACTTTTTTCTTTTTTTACAAAAAGCTGCTAAAACAAGTCTGTGGGAGGCCATACTTCTTTATAAAACACATCTATTTTTCTAAGCAAAGGTTAGCCTTATGAAAGCATTCTTAAGATAAAACCTCATGTGGAACACGTCCAGTTTTTAACATGGCAAAAAGTGGCAAAGCTATTTTATTACAAATTTATACTTCAGATTGCTTTCTATAGCAGAATAAGGTCATTCTCCACTGCTCTCTAAAATAACTTCACTTAAACTTTAAAATGCTAGATAAAGGGGATGACATTGCTTTTCTGCTTACTAAGATTTTTTTCCCCCCAGGAAGGAAACATTCATATATAACTTCACTCTTGACAATGCAGGCTAGTACTATAGCTGTGATTTTGGAAACATGTTGCTTTACGGAATTGTCAATCCAATGGCCATATCAAAGCAACATTTTCAACATGGATACATAGTGGATACATCAGTTCATGAACTGGTGCAATTCTATAATTGCCACCACTTACATTGTGGGCGTGCTGCCACAGCCAACTACATGTGGGACTGCAAGTACGTAAGTTGGCATGTTAGAAAGGGTGTGGGAGGAAAAGGATGGGGAGAGGTGCAATGGAGTAGTGTCTAAGTGGGAGGCAGTGGACTAGAAAGGGCAGTGAACAGGTGGATGGAAACTCATCCATTTGCTGTTCCTCTAAGAGTGCTGCACCACATGAACACTTCTAAAGGTTGGGCTGTCCCTGATGGATGGGCTGCTGCTGTGCAGTGTACAAATGTATCAGACAACAAAGTGAACATTACAGCACTATCCTAACCATGTCTACTCAAAAGTAAGTCTGATTGTGTTCAGTGGGACTTACTCCCAGGAAAGTGTCTTTAGGATTGCAGCCTTAGCTGCCTAAGGACCATAACAGATACAAATACCTGAAAACAGATACTTGTCATTGCAATAATCTGTATTGATACAATAAGGGCAGTATTGAAAAAAAAATTAATCTGATTGCTTTCAGTAAACAATATTATCATTTGATCACTTTAATTTCCACCAGGGCAGAATGTCTAGTCTAGAGGGTAGAGCTACCAGTAAGCCTGAAAATAAGAACTGAAGGTCATAAGTTTGTGAACACCAAGAGCTGTGCGATGGGACTTGAGCTGAGCAGAGTACAGTGGTGCCTCACAGAAAGAGCTTAACTTGTTCCGGAGGCATGCTCTTTAAGTAAAATGCTCTTTAAGTGAAGCAGATTTTTCCACAGGAAATAATGGAAACTCAGACGATTGGTTCCACAACCCCCAAAATATTCATATAAAAATATTAACTGGATGTAAAAATGATGACAAAACACTGGAATCGAATTAAAAACATGTATTCAATGTGCATGATCCTATGAAGTCTACTTAGGCTGCAATCCTAAAGACACTTTCCTGGGAGTAAACCCCATTTCTCACAATAGGGCTTACTTCTGAGTAGGAGACTGCAATCAAACACACTTTCCCACGAGGTTTACTTGGGCTGCTGCTAGAGGTTCAAGGTGGCGGTGGGGGCAGTTAGGGGCAGCTGCCTCTGGCACCTACAGGCAACTGCCCCCAAGCTGGGAGCAGTTAGAGGCAGCAGCACTGGCCGGCAACCTTTTTAGAAAGCCTCCATGTGGAGCATCAGGGCTGCATAGCATGCGTGCCCATAGCGTGCTTTCTTGTTAAGTGAAGCGGAACTTGTTATGTGAAGCAGGATTTCTTGGAAATTTTTGCTTGTTATGTGAAACACTTGTTAAGTGAGGTGCTTGTTAATTAAGCAAGTCTAAATTAAGTCTAAATTAAGCAAGGTACCACTGTAATTGATAAGGAACCAGCCAGCAGCTGAGTCTTACTTTCAAGACCAAAAAAGAAAAAAATGGCTAGGAAATTGACCAAGTCAAAAAAATTGATCCATCTAAAACTGACTGATTGATCTGATTTAGACTGATCCATCTAAAACTGTAGCAGTTCTTGAAAGATAGAACCTCTATGTTAATTGTAAAACCCTTTTCGGGATTAGAAAAGCTTGACATTATAAACCACCTTAAAAAGTCAAAGAAGAGATCCAATCGCCATAATGGTATATAAATACCTGTGTATTGTATTAATTTCAAAACAGCTATTTTAAGGATTATGGGGAAAAACAGAATAGTTAAAAAATGGCACCCAACAGTAACTGAAATGCTTTTACAAATAATAGATAATACTAATATTGATTTAAACCCAATTTAATTTGAGGAGATCCTTTCATATGCTGTAACCTTTTATACTCAACTAGCAAAAAGCATACCCGCGTTGCGGGAGTAACATTTCCCCATATTTCATCCCCCAGCGCATCAACACCCCATGTGCAACTTCCCTCCATGTGCAACTTCCCTCCATGTGCAACTTCCCCCATGCGCAACTTCCCCCATACGCAACTTCCTCCCATGAGCAACTTCCCCCATGCGCATCATGCCCCCATGCGCATCATCCCCATGTGCATCATCCCCCCATGTGCAACTTCCCTCTATGCACAACTTTCCCTATTCGTAACTTCCCCCACGCGCATCATCCCCCCACGCGCATCATCCCCCCATGCGCAACTTTCCCCCATGTGCAACTTTCCCCCATGTGCAACTTCCTCCCATGCGCAACTTCCCCTCAGCGCAACTTCCCCCATGTGCAACTACCCCCTATGGGCAAATTCCCGCCATGCGCAACTTCCCCCATACGAAACTACCCCATGTGCAACATCCCCTATTCGCAACTTCTCCCCATGCGCAACTTTCCCCATGCACAACTTCCCTCCATGCGCAGAATCCTTGCCAGTGCAACCTCTTCCTCTGAACAACACCCCCCCCCCAGTGCACCGGGCACCGAGGACCAAATTGGCTGGATGTTGGTCTGTCTTCCATGTTAAGTATAGGACAAAAACACGTTGCCCCCTTTTCAGCCCCTGAAGGGTTAATTTCTCCAGATGGTTCTTGGTGGGTGTTCAGGTGACAGAAGGAACTCCCAGAATTCCATGCTTCAGGCCCAGCAGTTGGGCCGGAATGTTGATGAGTCATCAATTCTCCAATGCAAAGTATAGGGAGGAAAACATGTTGTGCCCCTTTTCACCCCCTTCTGGTTGAAATTTCCGAAAACCGGTTCTTAGTGCACCCCTCCGCCACGGAAGGAACACCCACCCCAAATTTCACGCTTCTAGGCCCAGTGGTTTTGGCAGGGCAGTGATGAGTCAGTGAGTGAGAGAGTCAGGCAGTGACTTTTCTCTTTTATATATATAGATAAAATTCTCTATTTCTGTGGGGTATTGTTGGAATAATCTTTTAGTTCTTTCTGCCCTGAAACTGTACTTAAGAAATTGCTTTAGAGTAATTTACAATATTAAAATTTCACAAGGCTACAATGTCAAGTTTACCAGTTTACCATTACAAGTTTACAATTTACAAGTCTAAATTTTTGAAATTCTTTTTATTTGAAATTCTTTAGTTGAAGTAAATTCTGCCTTTTTCAGCAGAGTAAATTGTTATAAATACTAACAGCCCAATCCTGAGCTGTCTGTGGTGTCAGGACTGCTGTATCATTGAAATGGCTGCCATGATATTTTGAGTGCCAAGGCCACCATGGCTGCTCCACATGTGAAAGGGACATTCATTCCCGTTCCCTGGATAAAGGAAGTAGCCCATGATAGAGCCTCTGTTAGGTCATGAGCACCACAGGTTCTGCCGGCCTTCCGCCTACTCCCTCCTATGGCCTCTCTCCCCACATTCTTCCTGCCCTTCCTAACTTCCCCCCATCTTGGAATGCCTTCTCTCTCTGCCTCTCCATGTACCCACACCCACCTCTCCACTGATGCCAGCTAGCTCTGAGCTAGCTTCAGCACTGGTACAATATAGACCTGCTGCTATAAAGAAGCAAAGTTGGGTCAAGGAAAGAGAATATTTTACTGAATGGAAAATGTACAGGCAAGCAACTGTTTCAGGATCCAGTACGTGTTACATTCCACATAAAGGAGAGGCAAAGAGCACTCAGATGAAACTAGGAACCCTTCCATGGTCAGTGGATGGAAATGTCTGCCTGACTCTCATGCTCCTTCCTGGTTACATGATGGGAAAATCAAATGTTTTATTGTGTCTTCCAAAATCTTACAGAGTTGGACAGTGGGTTTCACAACATATGTGAATATTCAGGAAAAAAGCAGAGCAATTGATTCAACTCCCCATTCCTGCTATATTACCCAAGGAAGTCTGCCACCTATTATGCATCTACCAGGAAACTGTCATACAAATGAGCTGTAATAACAAAAGTGAAACCAGCAGTTTAGATAATTTAATTAAGTTGTGGGTCCTCCAATATAATTCAGTAAGAATGTGAACTTTTAACTTGTGTTAACTCAATTTCCTTATTCTTTCATTTACCATTTGTTGGGGACATTATAGTGATTAGCCAAAGTCTTTCCAGCTCTTAATGTTCTCCATAAATTCTGATTGAAATTGACTGTCATTTTCTAGCTATAATAAAGTAGGTATCTGACATCTCAAAAGGAATCAGCTACAGCCCTTAACATTATTTTGTGGTGAACCTTTTTATCACATAATATCAACACAAAACTATTCATAATAAGTGCTGCAGAGAATATCCATAATAAAGTGCATAGGCAAACTCACACTTCTGCTTTACTGAGAATAGTGGAGATAATGTGTGCCTGTAGTATCACAAGTTAAGTGACACTACATTCACATTTAATTGTTCTACTACTGATGTTACTACCAGTGTCTGAACACTGTGGGTGAAAACAAGTTGTTCAGCTTGTCAGCGCTAGAAACCTACTGTGAAGAGCTACAAAAGCAACAGCTGTGTTACATTCCAGTTGAGTTCAAAGGCAAAAGTGACTCAAGTGGTTTGGCTGCAAATCTAATTCCAACACTTCTAGGTTCAGATAACTTAAATGGTAAATCACACAATCCAAAGCTGAAAAACCCTGGAGGTCCATGTTTGTTTTCTTTTAAAGCACCTCTGAATTATGTTTAGTCTTATCTAACACAAGAGAAGTATCCTTGTATTTGAAGAACAATTTATGTTATGTTATGTTACAGTATGTTGCAATCATCTAGAATAATTTAAACTAATGAATGAGAGACATAAAATAATATGGACACGGATAGTGCAATCCTAACCCCTGGTTAGGCTAGCACAAGTCCAGGTACAGGTCCTGTGTTGGCCTGAGGATTTCAAAAAAGTGCCACTGTGCCACTCTGGTGTGGGGTCGGGGGTAGGCTAGTGAACAGACATATGTCTGCCTTCCACACCACTACAGGAATGGGGGAATAGGTGAGTTGTGCCGGCCTAAATTGTTTAGGACAAGGGTCAGTAACTTTTGGTGGTGTAGTGCCAAACTAATTTTACAATGTTATTCTGTGCGCTGACATAATTCTAAAGTTATATATGCATATGCAGAGATCACCGCCTGAGGCTTTTCTGATCTCTGGCCAACATGTGGCTTCCTCCAGCCCCGCCCCCCCACAAGGAGCTTTTCAAAGAGCTGAAGATGCTGTAGAACAGCCAGATTGTATCCTAGGCATGCCTCTTGCAAAGGGGGTAACTTCTGAGTAGAGAGGCACAGGTATGGGATTCAAAGATGCACTCCTCTCCACCTCTTTCTGGGAGTATGCTCCATTGACTGCAAAGGGGCTTGCATCTGAATAGGGAGGCACAGGAAAGGGTGAGCCTGAATGGGACAGAGCAGTGAGGCCCTCCTTCAAACCCCCACACAGGTCGACTGCTGGGGTGGCAGGGAGGACCCATGCTGCCTGCTTGGCCAACCTGGCACCCTACCAGCATTGCCTGCCTGACGTTGGTGCCTCCAGGCCTGCTGCTTCTTAGCTGCCCAGAGAAGGCAGCTGAGGTAGTGACTGCAGGGAATGAGGCTAGCCCTTGGGTGCTGTTCCCCCAGCCTGGCAGTATCCAAACGACACACCTGCACTCCTGCAGAAGGCTCTGGAAGGCACAGGGTCTCTGCCCCAGGGCCTTCCATTCTGTTGGTGGCAAGGTGAGGTTGAGCAGAGGAGAGATGTTGCCATTCTGGGCACCAGCAGTGGTGATGGGCCTGCTGCCTGCTGGCAATTGAGGCAATGGCAGCACTCCTGTGTCTGCCAGCAGTGCCTTGGTATGCTGGTAAGAACTGTTCTGGATGCTGATGCCAGGGATGCCTTGGAATGCCAGTAAAACTGTTCCATGTGCTGAGCACCCATGCTGGGGGTTGCCTACCCCTTGGGTATGACTGTGTACTGACAGGTACTGGAAGGCACTGGCACTAGGAAGCAGGAACTGGGTTACAGGTACCAACAGTCACTGAGCACTGCTGGACACCAACAGTCACTGAGCACCAGAAGGTATCATGGCGCAGTGGCAGGCATCAGCTGGCACTAGGCATACCTAGCAGGCATCAGGCACCATTGGGCAGTGGGGAACTCTGGGCACCACCATGCATTGGGTGGCAGGCACTAGTGGGCAGCGAGCACCACCAGGCAGCAGGCACCAGGCAGTCAGCATCAGTGGACAGTGGGTACTAGTCATCTTAACTGGGTACCACTACAAAATGGGCAGCGGGCACCAGTGTGCAGTGGGCACTGGCCATCCCTACTGAGCACCAGCATCCCTGCTGGGAACCAAGCTGCACTGGGCATCAGTGGGCAACATCAAGCACCACTTGAAACTGGGCACCATAGAGCACCACCAAGCACCAAATTGATTCTTAGTGACTCCTTACATCACAGAAGGAACACGCTCCCCAAATTTCATATTTCCAGGTGAAGGGGTTGGGGCAGGGGTTCAGTCAGTCTTCAATGTGAAGTATACCTAAAAAAAAGATGTTGCACCCCCCTTTTAATCCCCTTAGTTCTTAGACTGACTGACTCATCAATGCCCAGCCAAAACTGCCAGACCCAGAAGAGTGAAATTAGTAAGTGTGAACTTGAAGTGTGAACAAATAAGGTCAACTCCCATTTCCATATACCTTAATGGTTACACATGCTAATTGGGTAAAGAGGAACTTCTAAGTGGTGTTCCTCTTATATCTTGCAAGTCTTATATTTATTCTTTGAGAATAACCATCCCTCTTTGCCCCAGCACATGGTCTCTAACCAATAAGGCACATACTTTTTTATTTATTTACATAATTGACAGTGCAATCCTAAGCATATCTACTCAGAAGTTAAGTCCTACTGTATTCAGTGGGACCTATTCCTAGGTAAGTGTGTTCAGGATTGCAGCCTTACTTAATTAAATTTGATTTTGTTATTGGAGGGAGGCTAAAAAATCATGTTTGACCCAAGATGGATGCCTTAGCTATACAACTAGCCAGGGAGAGGCATCATTGTAAATGAGTAGCAAGCTGGTGGTGGAGAGGAAGTGGGTTTTCTCTCCATTTTCTTTTTTAAAAGCTTGGACATGACATCACTTCTGGATGTGACATCACTTCCAGGACAACATTTCAAGCTTTGCACTGGTCCGTGGGGAGATAAGGCACTCCCTCTTCTCCAAGTACCATAAGATGCCTTATGACATGTTTACGACAGTTAGATCTGGTGATGCTCACATACCACAAGCATGAGGGGCTTCAAGACTGGGTCTTCAGACACAGAATCTTGCATCCTTCTAGCTTCTCTATGCTTCCTAATGCCTATAAGGCATTAAAATCACAACTTTTTGGTTTTTCAGGGGGAAGAAAGGAGTCATGTTTTTCACTCTGAGTCATTGTGAGTCCAGCGAGGGAGGACCCATGGACCCAATCCATGGATAACTGAATCTGCAGATACAACACCCACTGAATGAAACAAATTGAATATTATGAGGATTAGTCCCATTGCTCCCACTTGCCTTTGCGCCGTAACACGGACAGTTATCATAAAGTATTTATATTACTTTGAAAGCATGAACTTGACTTTTTATGCACAATTCTGAACCCAAACTTCACCAAAAATGTAAACTTTGTAGCATCTTTTCAACTGAATTCAAATTAGGTGAATTTTCAAGATGGAATTCATCTTTAAATTTACAGAGACTGAACTGTCTATGCAAAACCATTAATCTTTGAATGTGTCTGAACCCCATTCTGGAGACAAGCTGCTATTTACAGTTCTTTTTAGCAGACAAATACCTGGAAGAGCATTGTCATTTAACCCCAGCAATTTCTTTGGTTGTCATGGAAAGAAAGGTTTTTATACTACCATCTCACAGAAGAGCTACGTAACCTGTCAACACTGTATAACTTTACATATAGAAAGTAATACTATGCATAGGTATTTCAGTCATCGGCTGCAATCCTAATCTCCATTTAGGCCAGTTTAAGCCCCAGCATAAGTCCTGTGCCGACCTGGGGGTGTCACAAAAGTGCAGTAAGACATTTCTGCCTCACTACTGCGGGAGGGGGGGGGGCTTAGGCCAATGCACAGGCATATGCCAACCTCCCCATACCATCATGGAAAGACAGTCTGGGTAAGTTAGGCCAGCCTAAATTTCTTAGGACTGTGCCCATCATGAGATATAAACAACCAGGGGTTTTAGAGCAGTGCCACTGTCACACATGTAGTATTGGGACATATAAAGGCAGATAGTGTATGGGGCTGAAATCTTAAGGGATTCTGAGGGTGTTGTTATCTTTATTTTAAATAGAAGGTGGCACCCTTTTCCTATTATATAGCTTTCCTCTCAAAGCAATCTCATAATATGCACCATAATGATTACTATTTGTTGAATACACATAAATACTAGCAAAGCTATTTACAGTCCAATCCAAACCTCAGGCTGAGATGGTGCAAGCCCCCTGTACTGATAAGGGAGTTGAATGGACTGGAAAAGAAGTCCTCACCAGCTCACCAGGCCCAGACCTGGCCCCTGCTCCAAATTGCCCTGAGTACATTTATGCTGGATGGTGCAGGGTGCTAGGAAGGCATTCCAGAGGTGTGGGTATTTTGGGGCAGGGAAGAGCAGGCACATTGAGGAAGATAGGATTGGTGGCAGCCATGACTTACTATGAAGGCAAGGGGAAGGATGCTTGGCACTGGTCCTGTTTACTCTCCAGGGACATCACTGGGAAGCATGCTTGCTGACAGTGTGTCCATGCTAATTCAAGTAGATCCGCTATCCTTGAGTTAGTTTTTCTGAGGAGTATGTGGACTGTATGTGAATCTGCCTTAAGAACTAGGGATTTCAAATGTGAGGATCACATACATTCTCAATCCCTGTCTGTGTGTGATAAGATACATGCACTGCCATGCTTATGCTGATACATTACAAGTAGGGATAGAGAAATATGAGCGATTATTCCTTTTAAAAATCCCACTTATATAAAAATTGGCATTTGCCCTCAGGGGCCTGAGCAATTTGTCATAGACCCTGACATATCAGCATAACTTGCTACCATATCCCAAGACTGATTTCATCCATTTTCCAGGCTCATCCCTACCAAAAATTGCTGAACTAAGCCCTAGATCATTTTCATTTGGTTCTTCATCAGGTTTTGAAACTCAAAAGGTTACGGCTGCAATCCTATACACACTTTCCTGAGAGTAAGTCCTATAGAATACAATGAGACTTACTTCTAAGTGGACATGCTTAGGATTGAACCCTACGCCAGTGAGAGCACTTCAATACTTTTAATGACCCTAGGGGAAAAAATGGAAATTTAGTAAAGGAAAATTTCCTTGATCATGAAAATTCGGCATTTCACATAGTTGTTAAAAATCACGATTCTCTACTAGAAAAAAAATAGTGGCAGTTTTTTAAATGAGTTGGAATCAAATTTGTATTACACACAAAAAGGGAAAAAAAGATACAGCAGCATCTGATAGTGGGCATTGCATTAGTTAATGAATGATTTCTTTCTTACTTATCTCTGGTTGACCTTTGGTCAACCGTCTGTCCATCATTGATGCAGCACACATTTTTAATATGGCTGCATCATCTTCAGTAGTAGGTGATAGGACTGGGCTGGAACTGAGCTCAGGAAAATGGCTTAAAGCAAAAAAGGAGTCAGCCTGGGAAGAAGGAAATAATTTTTTCATGCAAAGAGAAGATGGTGCCAGCCATGGTCACAGCTCCCACATCTAGTTTGGCATTTAAAATCCACAAAAGAGATGTGTGCATGTTCATGTGTGGGCGCACACACACACACACACACACACACACACACACACACACACACAAACACACACACACCGTATTGTATTTTGCTCATAGCTAGAATGTTTAAAGGTAACACTGATGTACCAAATTTGTAGAAATGCTATCACTGAATTTATATAATGAATTATCAGTAAAATTAATTACTAGTCGTGGCTGTGGGTGGCGCAAGAGGTTAAGACGCTGTGCCTGTTAACCACCAGGCCAGGGTTCGAGACCTGGGTCAGCCCCACAAGACAGGGTGAGCTCCTGTCCTTAGCCCAGCTCTGCGACACCAGCTGAATCCAATCGTATTGGCTCTGCCTTTCCATTGGACTAATTCAGTGGCGTGGTGAGGGGGGATTTGCTGCTTGGGTAACAGCCTGTCCTCCATAACAATCCAACCCAGGCTTTTGTGCTTCGCATGCAGCATATGCAGCGCTGCGCACGATACTACAGTATTTCAAAACTGACGGAGGCCTGCTAATTACTAGTCAATGTTTCTTGTAAAATGGTCCATTGTACAGTGTGCTCTTGTATAATGCTTTATCTTTCAGACTATATAGCCTGAGATGCCTCTTCCTATTAATCAAGTTTTAGACACATAGCATTTTCATATTCATGAAAGACTGTCTGACATCAAGGCTTCAAGATGTCCTAAAGGCTTCTGAATAGTATGCAAGTGTGCCATATTCTTATCCTGTTTCATGTCTCTGTTTATGTAATACTATGTTGTTGTAATACAATGCAGTTGACACCACTACCATATAGGAAATTCACACAAAGATATTATGTCACAGCAGGCATAGAAGTGGTAAATCAGAGGGAAAAATGCCCATGAAAACCCTTCAGAGAACATTGCAATGATTTATAAATGAAGCTGAGAGAAGAGGTGTGATATATGAGAAATATACGCAATTAAATGTGGGATATTGCTAGGTGTTGAAAACAGACCATGTATAGTACACACAATTCAACACCTGCATGTTCCCATGAGGTGTCAGGATTCTCATCCTCAAAACAGAAACATTATTCTACACCTTTAACAGAAATTGCACTGCATAGGAACAGCTACCATTTGTGGGTCTGTCAGTTTAAAATTAAGCAACAGAAGGATTTGGGGACAGAAAGACTCCCCAGTCTTTTGGCAATTGGAAAAAAGTACCTGTATTTGCAAATGTACCAATATTTTAAAATTAAAACATGAATAGGTTAAACTGAAGATTCCCGGAAATGGATCAATATACCAAAGAACAATTAATACTGACAGTGTTGCCCAAATATTCAAAGACAGGAATGATTCCTTATGTTTCAATTATTTGGTTTTGTTTAGTGCGAGGTTTCCAAACCTTGGCCTGAGATCCCGATGTGGCCTTCAGCGATCTTCAATCCAGCCCCCTTTTTCCAATAGAATCAGGCCCACAGGAGTACAAGGTGTACAAGGTGTACAAGGACCTGACGCAGTACACTATAGTAATAATATATGATTTCCTTCCTTTCAAATTAAGGGGGTAACATCGGCATATCTAAATATATTTGGGGGTAAAAGGCAGGCAGGGGGTTGGACTAGATGACCTACTAGGTCCCTTCCAACTCTATGATTCTATCCCTAATCCACTAATTTATGTAGATGTATTCAAATTAGAAATGCAAATTAATTCAATTTTTCACTGGTCCTGACAGAGTGTCAGATTGATGATGTGACCCTTTGGCCTAAAAGTCTAGAGACTCATGATTTACGCTGCAATACTAAGAGCACTTTTCTGGGAGTAAGCCCCACTGAACACAGTGGAACTTACTTTTGAGTAGACATGAATAGGATTGTACTATTAGAGCATTATATCTTGTTTCTTCACTGAAGCATTGCTCCTGCACTTTAATTTCTCTATATGAGTGTGGCTCAGGGGGAAGAAGTAGGTGTGAAATGTTCCAGTTCTTTTGTGCTTTAATAATGGAAACTTCCATCCAGAGGTCTCAGAGCATCAGCTTTTTTCTACATCTATAGACACCTTCTTCACACTCAACACCAAATACACTGAACATCAGGGAGCTACAGACTGCTATAATGACCCATGATTTAGTAAGATATACTGACATGGTTTAATAGGTTCCATATTAAATATCTATGGACAAATAGCATTGAGTGATAGCTGTGAGAATAATAACCTGAAACTCCTAGTGTTAATGCTTTGTCATTGTTGCAGGGATAGAAACTCCAAATACAGTGGAAATATAATTTGTTCCAGAAGCATGCTTATAATCTAAGATGCCTGTAATCCAAAACAGATTTTCCCATTTGAAATAATAGAAACTCAGACAATTAGCTCCACAGTCCAAAATTTTTTTCACATTTGATGTTAAGTGGCAGTTAAAAAAAATCTAAGTAGACCCCAAATAAATTATTTTATGTCCTGCATAACAGAAGATTATTTATTCTATTACTTGACACAGACTTTACCTTTTGTGTGTGTATGAGATTTCCCACCTTAACCTTAAATTATTCTCTCCCTCTGGTGTTCATTGATAGTCTCTGAAGCTCAGGCTTTATTCCCCTTCAAGGTTCATTCTTCCTCTAAATACTCATCATCCAATGCATGCTATAAAGAGAGTTCCCAGCAGTCGTTTTTAAAAATAAAAAAGATAAAATAGTCAGCCTCTGAACACAGAAGGCTCTAGTGACAGTACCTGGAATGCCTCCTGTTGACAATGATGGTTATCACTGGGGGCAACTGAAATCTGTTCATTCTGAACTGTCTTCAGAAATCACCCTTATCTGATTGTTCTTTCAGATCAAAAGAACAAGGAAGACAAAGTAAGCTGTGCATATTCTTTCCCTCTGCACTTTGCTGTTGAAAGAGGGAGGAATCCCACTAGGAACACTAAACCACTTTTAGATACTACTAATCTATTCTGAGGATTTCTGGGTGTTTTTTCCCCCCATTTACTGCCAACTGATTAAGTTTTGATATTTTAATGGCATAGAGAAGCGCTGTCAGGAATTACCTGTGCAAAACATATTGCAAAATCTAAATAGACAAAGAAACATTTCTTGCTTAAAGGGAAACGACATGTAATTCGCAGCATTTACAGCCAATATTAGACCTTTTTTCCCCACTCTGTGTAATTTGACTACTTTGTAGCTCTAAAAATATCACCCTCTCAGCTCCTGAATAGTATTATTCACATTATATTGTATACATTCTTGAAAGACATATTTACACATTTACTTAAATGAAGTTAAGTTTCAGTTACTATTTAACTTTTTTGTGAAGGACAGATGAAAAGAAATACCAGATTATGTCTATTTTACCAGAAGAGTCAACATACTGCTGGCAAATAATCTTTTCAAGACAGAAGGAGCTGCCTGCCAGTTTAATAGCAAAGAAAATAACAGAGTACTTGGCATTCCCCTTAAAAATATGTTTCTTATTGGACACAGAAAGTCACTTTACATTAAACGGTATGTGACATAATGTCATATGTCAAATGCTTAGTTAAGAAACAAATTGGAATCAAGCTTAGTTAAAAAACAAATTGAAATCATAGTCTTGCATTCAGCTTCATATATTAAGAAACTTACATGCAGCATTTAAGAATTCAAGTGGTGATGCAGTTTTTGGAACACTTCCCAATTCCCAGTGGGATCTTGATGGGACCTTTGAAAATACAAAAAAACAGCCTAAGCCCCTGAAAAACATTTGAACAAATGAAGAATTTGCTCTGGTAAAGCCTCTAAGCCTGTAAAAAGGCAATTGCTAAAATAACGTATTCTGGTATGTTTTATTTAACCCAGTTGTTTGGGTTTCATTGTATGGCCTCCTATTTTGACATTGATCAAATCAGGGAATTAATTTTACAGCTTCCCCATATGAAGTAAAGCTGTAAACCGACCTGCTGTTTTCTTTCTTTGTTCAGTGTCACATTCAAATGCTCCTTTTCATTTTTTCCATTTTTTTTTCCTGAGAGGAAACCAGACCAACAAGTGACCAACTTACCTGGCGGCTTTCAACTTAACCATTCATTAAAGTTGTGGTTTCTTAGCATTGCAGTAACATTGTTATAATGTCAATGGCATGCCTTCTACACTAACCCCCAGCAGGCCAGTATGCTGCACTGGAACTTCTGGTTAAATATTTTTTTTGATATTGGAGTAAAGAACATGGATGACTACTCAATATGACACTACCTGATCAAATACAAAGTAGAGAATGGTTGAAAATGCCTCCTGCTGTCCTTTTTCACTAGAAGGGAAATGGGTTCTTCTGTTCCAATTGGTGCTAGGGTAGGCCCTGAGGTCAAGCCTGATATGGAAGAGGAAGCGTTGCCTCAGTCTCGCTTTCATGCACTCCACCCTTTCCAAAAGAGTCGCTATACTATCTATAAATCTTCATATCTTGACACCTGAACAAAAGGAACTTTCATCGTTGTACATGAAATGAGTAGACATGAAGCTATTTCAACAATATCGCAGAATGGTTCAGTCTTCGGCTCTTGCACTGGGAATATTCACTGAGTAACTTGAGGGCAGGCACTAACCCCCAAGATCTCTTGATTTCTATGCTGCCTGACTTATTTCCCTGAGGCTGTGCAGGTCAGAGGGCTACATGAAAATAAATACAAAATCACAACCCAAATGCCCTCACAAATTTGTCTTGAAAAGAATAGTCTTAAGATCATTTGGATTTAACCTTTTATATGTGCCCTGTATAGCATCTTCATATTAAAGTAACATCAGAGGCTAGGAAGCTGGTATTGCATTTCTGCTGCTCAGTATTTTATTTTAATAAAATAACAGACCAATCCTAAGCTGTCTGGAGCACCAGGACTACTGCAGTGCTGAAATGGCTGCTGTGGTATCCTGAGTGCTTCTTAGCCACCACTGGTGGCTCCTTGGGTGATGGGGATCCCTTCCCCAGGTAAGGGAAGCAAAGGAGCCACTTGATTCTGCAGCAACATTTGGGTTGCCATCAAGTCATAAGAACATTAGAAGAGCCTCCACTGGATCAGGCCAAAGGCCCATCAAGTCCAGCTTCCTGTGTTACACAGCGTCCCACCAGATGCTTCAGTAAGAACACAAGATAAGACACCTGCATCCAGGTGCTTCCCCTGCATCCTAATCCCCCAACATTTGATTTGAATGGATTTCCCCTCATTGTGGTGTTATGTGAAAGGGAAAAGGGCATTTCTTTTGGGCTGTGAGCTCCCACTGATCTTCTGGCTCCTTCCCCCTGCCATGCCTCATCTATGTGCTCTTTCCATTTTCCCCCTGCCCTTGAAACCTCTTCCCTACCTCCCCTATGCCCACTCACTCCTCTGCTGCCCAATGGTCTGGGCAACTGCTGAGCTGCGGAACACCAGCAGTGAACTAGCTCCAGTGTTGAGCCAGTGCTGGGACCTGCAAATGTGCTTTTCAGCACATTAGTGACACCTAGGGTACAATCCTAACCAATTTGGACCAGCACAACTCACTCATCTTTCAATTTCCTTATGGTATGAAGAGGCCGGCTCATGTCTGTGAACTGGCTAACTCCCTCTCCCAGAAATGCCTTATGGCACTTTTGCAAGACTCCCAAGCCAGCTCAGGACTTGCACTGTCAGTGTCTGCTAAGGGCCAGTGGTGTGAACTCAGGATTGCGCCCTACATTTGTTATCAAAAGAACTGGCGATTTCACAAAGAAAAAGACACTGAAAAATGAAGATGTTTAATGTTTCTTTTCTGTATATTTTTCCTTAAAAGAAAGATTGGTTATATTGGTGTTTTAATGATGAATAGAATGCAGAGAGTGACAGAGAAGAACATTATTTTTCTGAAGTATTTTTTTATAAACTTTTGAAGTATTAATATTATAAACTATTATCAATATAAACTATTAAAATATTAATGAAGTATTTTTATAAACTATTGTTTATACCCCTTATATTTTTTCATCAAACACACTAGTGCCAATTCAGTTGTACCTCTAAAGCAGGGACCTCAAAAGATTTTGGCAGGCCACACTATCTCTCTGACACTGTGTCGGGGGCCAGAAAACTAATTTACATTTCAAAATTGAATACATTTGCATAAATTTAGATACAAGAAGGTATTGGAGTGGATTACAAGGCTAGCCCAAGGGTTGGATAGAGAGGCTGGGGGCCACACTGAGGCTTGCCGAGGGCCGCATCTGGCCCCTGTGCCAGGGTTTGGAGACCCCTGCTCTAAAGCATTGCAAGTCTTGTCATCCATTTCAATGAAAACATTCTTCTTTTTTCTAACTTCCCATCTTGTCTCCAGTTTGGTGGATGAAAATGCCTTGAAGACTCACATGCTTCTGTTTCTTCCTCCTCCTTCTTTCCCTTAAGGTTCACTTGTTCAATGCACAGCTTCTCCTTTTTTTGACACTTAGAAGTGTGAGTTCTTCCTGCTATCTTTCTTGAACAGCATTAAAATATAATTAAGGATGTTAGAACCAGACCACCAGTTTGAAGAGATCATGGATGGAGAGAGATGGAAAAAGTGGACAACCAACATTTTTTAAATATCAAAATGCAAAATGCTTAAGGCCAGCTGACTATACTTTCATCTCTTTTCTCCATACATGGATGGATTGAAATTGATGCTGAGAACAGAGCATGCAACTGTTGTGTGCTGATGAGAAAGTCCCCATTTTACTGAACCATTTTTCATGGCACCTCTGATACAGCTTAGTGTCTAAGATCTGTATTCCATGGATCTTGCACTTTTAACAGCAGACAAAACTGGCAAAGCTTTCCATCGCTGCATCTTTATGCCAGCAAAATCTTCCCATGTTCAATTTCTATCCTGCAGCTGTCAATGGGAACACAAAGTTTATTTCTATCTTACAGTAGAAAGAATGCTATCCTTATCCATCCAGAAAAAAGACATGCACTTTTAGCGGTGCCTACAAATGACAACTTGAAATAAATAGAATCTTGTATTAAAACTTTAATTACATCAGGCGTAGCTAGGATTTGAATTCCATGTGATTTTTTTTTTGCTCCCTCTCTGCACCATGATGGCCAAAAGGCTTGCCCCTCCTGGTACCTTCCCAGTTCTAGGTGCTGGTTGAAACCCCCCGAGTCAATTTTCCAGCTACTTTTCTGGGGAGCAGTAGTGACCCCATTGGCAAATTTTTACCACCGTCGCCCCTCCTAAGCTGACTTTTGGAAGTTTCTTATTTCCTTTTATATTCATCATAACTGTTTATTTAGCTCTTTTTATGAATGGAAATTACAAAGATTGTGGATATTATGATTTTGTTTATAATATGGTACATATTTTGTACGTAAATATGTATTTTTGCCTAGGGTTGCCAATTAGATAGAGTTCAAGCATGTACTCCTGTTTGCTTTTTCTCGTCTTTTTCTCTTGTCTTTGAAAAAAGCCATCTCAGCCTGCATTTTACTGACCATTTGCTCATGTTGTCTTCACACCTTTGATTGCTATCTATGCACATGCTAATGTCCTCTTTGCCTTGAGGTAGGACTCTCCCATTGTTCATGAGGTTCCTGACCCTGTCCTGACCCTGTTGATGATATGGATGTTTCTCCTTTCCAAGGCTCTTTCCCGCCAATTTTGGTGAGGTGTTGGTTTCACCTTCCAGGGATAGCTGCATCTCCTGAATTTTATTGTTTGCTTTCCTGTTGATTTCAATAGGAACAGAGAACACATGCAGAGAAGTTTGGCTTGCCCAACATGGGCCATATCTATGGGTTTTCTAAGCCAAATGTGGCCCTCGAGGCTCTTGTTGGACAAGACTTTCAGTCACAGAACTGAACTGCTGAACTTCCCAACAGCGACTCAGAGTGACTCTACTGTGCCTATATTTCCAGTTCATCTCATAATTAATGCTCATATGTCTTTCTTTTTCATGAAAATGTAAGGCAATGTGGAGGCGAGTATTAATTTTCAGTGATTTTGGTTTTACTTGCTGTATGATTAATAAATGAGGATTTTTGATTATTGTCTCTTTGTACATCCTAATGAATGTCACTTAACACTTTATGAGTGTTACAACTGAGTTAATTAGGTGCTTATGACAGTTGTCTAACAGTGGAATTTTGTGCGCACTGCGCCCAACGGTTGAGTCAAACAGGCTCCGCCTGACGAAGGGTTAAAGCTGCAATCCTAAACATATACAATTGAATGTAAATATTGAAAGTAGTGTAAGAACTACAATGTTTGCAACAAAGCGCCCCCCGCCACCCTCTATGCTAGTGAGCTGCTCCATGACCAACTGGGATGAGGTGCAGAACCTCTGTATACAGATGGTGCAAATGCAACATCTGCTCCTGAAGATGATATCCTCCATAAATAAAAGCTAAGAGCAGACGGAGAGCAGCAACCATAGGAGTGGAGCTTCCACTTCTTTGTCATCAACTTGACAAGTCTTCTGTTCCTCAGGATGCTCATGGTTTCTCCAATTCAGCCAAAAGCTGTTGACTCCCACTGGGTTACCACTGAGTAAGTTATTTTGCACGAAGTTACTTGCCCCTTCCTTTCTGAACTTCTCATACAGTCTGTGATTTTTGGTATCTATGCAGTCTGGATGCATTCCCTGATGCAAAGGGCCAATGGTACAGTGTGCCCTGAAAATTATAGTGTCTTGTCAGTGCACCATTGAGATGAAGAGGTTAAAATTCACTGCCTTATAATTTTGCTGAGTGGAAGTCAGAACACTGCTCCCATGATATAATGTTGGTCAAAGACCTTAATAAGCATGAAGATCTGTCCTGTCTAGCATTGTTAGGACGAAAATTAGTGCAAGTAAGGCCTAGCCATCCTAATAATGGCTAAAATTGTAAAACAGGAAATATCTGATGGCAAGTGCATATATAAGTACACATAGGAGCAATAAGAAACAAAGCAACAAGAAAAAAGCATATCTCTTTATGCTTGGCAAATGTAAGCTAACTTTATATTCCTTATTTTTATGAAATGATTGTATTGGTTTTGTTAGGAAACATCACATCCAAGTAACCGCCTCTCTTTCCCAAAAGGATAGATAGTTATGAATAGTTATCTTTCAATGTGACTCTCATAGGAGCAGTAGAACATTCACGTCTATACATTAGCTATTAAAGTCTAAATGCTAACCCTGGAAAAATTCACTGTAAGAGAAGAGCAATTTTCAAATAACAGACAAGAGACAACAGTGGATACGTAAAGGTTGACATGCTTTATTATAGTGGTATTCACACAGATTGCTGTTTTTCTGAAGAAACAAATAGAGACCATACCAAATGTTACGAAACGGAAAGAATATTATCAACAATGCACTTCAGTAGAAGAAGGTACTGCTTTTGTATTTCATACAAAGTTATATTTTTATAGCAGAAAGCCCACACAAATGATTATATCCCAGCACAGGGTGCCAAAATTAGGTACAATAGCACCTATTAGCAATAATAGGAGCTCTTCGCCTAATCCTTTCCACATTGCAGACAATTTATCCTAAGGAGAGTACTGTATTAATACTAGATAATGGAGCTTGCTGAAGATTTATGGAATGTAGCTCACTTAAAATGGGTATATGAAGAAAGGATAGCAGATTTCTTCATTTATACTGAAATCCTCTACAGTATATTCACTTTCTATTCTCCACTTGAAGGCAGGGTGACCAGATGCCAAACCCAAAATTCCTGAACCCCAAGGCCAAAATTCCTACCCTCCAGGCCAAAATTCCTACCCCCCCAAGCCAAAATTCCTGCCTGCTTAAAAAAATTGCCAAAAAATGTATTTTTTTGTTTTTATATTTTTGTTTTTCGGCCATAACTTTTGATAGGAAGGAGATATCTCAAAGCTGATTTTTGCATTGGGTTCTGATCTTCAATACGAATCCAACAACATATGACATGATGGGATACTGCATACCATCGCAAAATTAAAAAATGAAGCCAAAATGTAGGACAATGAAGCCAAAATATAGGACACCCGGACAGGAGGCTAAAAATCTGGACAAATCTGGGTTTTTCCAGTCATATGGTCACCCTGCCTAAATGTCCATTTTCTTACTTTTCTCTTAGTTATCAATGGTTAAAAAAAGAGTTATTGCTTGAGAAATGTATTTTCATAAAACTGAAAAGTCACTGACTGACTGCCGCCCCACACACTGACTGACTGACTGACTCACTCACTCATCAATGCCCAGCCAAAACTGCCTAGAAACGTGAAATTTGGGGAGGGTGTTCCTTCTGTGATGGAGGCACTCATTACCAGTAAGAACTGGTTATGGGAAATTCCAACCAGAAGCAGGTGAAAAGGGAAAACATGTTTTCATCCCTATACATTGAAGAATCCCTGACTGATTAATGCCCTGCTCCAACTCCTGAACCTAGAAGCATGAAATTTGGGGAGGGTACTCATCCCAAAATCAGACCAGTCAGCGCCGGTCTGACTGGATTTCAGTTCAGAACCAAGTGGTCTCTGTACTCATCCCATTAAGTCAGAGGACCACGAGAAAGCCTTTTTAAGTGCCAGAGCACTTAAAGCACTCTGCACTTGCTCAGAGGCATGGAGATGCAAGTTGAAGTTGACTTTAGACCACTTCCTGGGTCCACCCGGTCAAACTTCCACACTTGCTCCCCTAAAGCGTCCGTTGTTTGGGGTTACCTTAAGTAGTGACACAA
This sequence comes from Cryptoblepharus egeriae, assembly GCA_030015325.1. Classification (NCBI taxonomy): domain Eukaryota; kingdom Metazoa; phylum Chordata; class Lepidosauria; order Squamata; family Scincidae; genus Cryptoblepharus; species Cryptoblepharus egeriae. The sequence goes on along the minus strand of JAREYC010000007.1, from coordinate 50,861,318 downwards.
CCACAGTCTTATAGAATAGAAATCAAATTTATTGTAAGCCAAATCATCACATCAGTACGGTTGAGCACTAGCACATTAAAACTCAGAGTTCAAAACAATAAAAGCTAGCTCCTACTCTAATACATGAATTCCTACCTTACCATGGATGTCAAAAGAGTATAGTCCAGCAAAAGATTATAGTCCAAGGGATTAATTTCCATCCAGTGTAGGGAGTCCCACAGACTCCACTTGGTGTCTCTTGAGCACATTATTCTCTCAACTCCACACAAAAGAATCCTCTCAGGCTTAATCCTCACATGGCTTCAACCTCAGGTATTTTTATAATAGTTGGAGGTACTGAAAGTCAGTTTGAATTTGGTGATCCAGTCAGGGTGTAAGGGTCTCTGATGTATCCATACGATTGGGCCCAGTCTTGTAGCCTTCCTGAACTTTCTCGGTGGTTCTACCATCTCCTTTGCCTGTGAGGTGATGCAACCCAGCTAGCCTCAATTTGCAATTGAAGGCACTAAGCTTTATTGGCCATCCTGCAAGATCCGGCCAAACACTTTGGGTTTTTGACTTACTTCAAAGGAAGTTATACACACCTGGCCATTCCTCCCAGCCTTCCAGAAACTAGTGGTGCCTCCTAGATGTCTCTGCTACAGATGTCTCTGCTACTCTTCTTTTGGGACAGGGACCCATTAGCTTTTAATTAGCTATTATTATTTTTCCATTTTCTTTGTAAACCGCTTTGTGAACTTTTTAGTTGAAAAGCGGTATATAAATACTGTAGATAGATGTAGATAGATACCATTGGATGCATATTTTCTAGCAGAATCCAAAGTATGAAACAACTTTGAAATATCTCCTTCCTACCAAAAGGTATGGTCAAAAAACTAAAAACAAAAATGCATGGAACCCTATGGAAAGTGAAACTGAGCTGTATCGCGCCTTTACTCATGAGTAGTCAAACATGCTTTCATCTGCTAGAAATGGCAGATTGAGAAGAACCCAACACCCCCAGAATGGTCCTGATCCAATGAACATGGCCCCCACAAAACAACCCAGAAGGAAGTCACTGATAATTCCATTGAGTCCTGTTGGAAGTGGGAGTGAGGTACACAGTCACATTACCCACAAATAAGCAAAAGTCAGAGAAAGGCAGGAAAGGGGGTTTCAGATCATCCAAAGTATGGGAAGGCCAACTAAGCAGTAGGCTGTTTTCCATTCCCCCACCCCACCATTCTAAAAGGTATAGCTGCATAGCAATCAGCATATTAGTATGGCTACAGAAAAACTATTTCACAGTGGAGCTAAGCTATACAAAGATCCCAAACTTAGCCAACTTCCCAGCACTGATGCATCCAAGCCAAAAGTGCATGCACTCCATCCTGAGGTGGTTGGGCAGTTAAAGAGGCCACCTCAAGATAAGAGAATATTAATTCCCTTAACTTGGAGTGGAACTGCAGCTGAATCAATGATGGAAAGTTGGAAAGGATTGGGTCATAAGAACATAAGAAGAGCCTCCACTGGATCAGGCCAAAGGCCCACCCAGTCCAGCTTCCTGTATCACACAGCGGCCCACCAGGTGCTTCAGGGAGCACATATGACTGCATCCATGTGTTCTCCCCTTCATCTGGCATTTGGAAGTTGTCCACATCTGCACACACCCCTCATGATTTGTAACCTGTGATGGTCCCCTTCTCTAGGAATTTGTCCAATCCCTTCTTAAAGGTATTAAGGTTAGATACCAACACCACATCCTGTGGCAGGGAGTTTCACAGACCAACTATATACACAGACCAGCTGGGTAAATAAATATTTCCTCTTGTCCATCCTAACTCTCCAACATTAGTTTTAAACCAATATACACAAACTGAAACATGGAACAGAAAAACTATCCCACATGAAGAGAAAAGGTCTATTCAAATTCAATCCTGTGCATCCTATTCAGAGGCATTGCCTACACTGCCCGAATTCAATCCTGAGCAAGCCTACTCAGAGTATGACATTATAGGGTCAAATAGATTTTGTCCCAGATTACAGCCTTAAATGCAATGCCATGCATTTTTACTCAGAACTTACAGATAGTGCAGTGCCAGGACTGCCACAGTACCTGTGGCTCTCAGGAGAAGGGGATTTCTTCTCTTCCCCCAAGCAAGGGAAGCAGCTTTGAATAGGTCTACTTGATGGGGCAATGCAGCAACCCTTCAGCTGTGTACAGTCAAGAGCCTCCATGCAGTGCCAGGAAGCCCTACAGAAAGTCCTGGTAGCCCATAAAGCTCTGGATCCAGCAGAGCTGAGCTTTGCCAGTCCTGCTCCCATCCATCCTGCACCCAGCCCACCACACTTCCTCCCTAATCTCTTCCACCTTGCCTGCTCATGAATGTTTCCTCCTTGTTTCCCTTATGCTCCCCTTCACCTCTCTGCTGCGGCCCCAGTGATAATATAGCAAGCATAGCACTGGCTGTGGCAATGATATACTGCTGGCACTGGACCAGTGTTGAGGTCTGGAAATGTGCTTTACAGAGCATTTGCAGCACTCACTGTGGCAGTACAGTGGTGGTGCTATACTTATAGGATGGGCTGTAAGTCCCCTGTAAGTGTTTAGTAGAACGGATAAATTTGCATTGGATTTTAGCCTTAATACAGTTTGAGTTACGTATATACAATTTCTCAGATAGCCCTTGGGAAACTGGATGACCGAGTCATTAACATATGCCTCCTGGCAAATTTTTCATTCAGCTGAGCCTACTGCTTTTTTTTGGCTAAAGACCTTTGAAAAAATGTTTAAAAGGTAGCAAGTAAGCATTTCTGCTGCTGCTGCTATATCTGCTCCTGCTATACAGTTCAAGAACTGCTTCCCAGCCACTGATTCCAGCTGGACTACTACTATACCCTACTCCAATCCATTAAACTTTAACAGCTGAGCCAAATTCTGAAGATAGATTCAGCCATAAGATCAGATCGTGCTTTGGTGGTATGTAAATGACTGTGTGCATTTCTGCTTCTCTCTTTTCACATCAAGTGCTCTAATTTCTTCTTGTTTAGCAGCTACTGTAATTTGCCATTCATCAAAGCAACTATGGTTGTGGAAACCATAATTTATATATTTTGGATAGGATATATGGTTTGTCATTATGGTTTGTCATTCTATCTGGAAAACAGGGAGTGCATGAGCATGTAATTATTAACATAGTGCTAGACATAGTTTGGCATTGCGGATGTCTTAACTGAAACCCAATTGTTTTTCTTCAGAAAACTTTATATAGTACGTGTAAGGCAAACCACTGTACAACAATTAATATGGAGAACACTGAACAGATATCTTTATTCTAAATCCATTCTCTAATTTCCTAACAGAACACACTTTTAATGAATTAACAACTCTTGTCCAACTTTCCAATGTTAATGCAATTGTGCCAATGAGACATGCACTGCATACTGCAATGGAGGCTTCTGCTCAGTCACAGAAGCCTCATCAAGGTACAGGACAATTTATTTGCCTTTCATTGGAGCTGCACTCCAGCCAAATCAATGCTGGAAAGCTGGTGAGAATTGGGCTCTATGCAAACCTAAGTAAACTTGAAAAAAATAGGTGAGAGGTTTTCCTACGTTGTTTTCACAGAATCTCATTTACACTTTTTTTAAAAGGTCCGCAAGTTTTGTGTTTTACTTTATTTAGGCAACTTTTGAGAACACAGGCAATGGCAGCATGTTATAACTATGTACAACTGTAGTAGCAGAGGTAAATAAGAGATGGAATTACTGTATATAGATAAGGACACAGTGTGGTGAAAAAATCAGACACTGGGCCAGCATAAGCTTTCTATTTACAGTCGGACACAGTGTGATTCATCGTTTGTCAAGGAGCATCTCAGTCACACTGAGTGGTAGATACTAGACCCCATTTAACATTTAGTCCTGGCAGACACAACGTTGGGTATGGATCCTGTTCAGAATTGATCAATGCTGGCAAGGTAGATCAAATCCTTGCACCTTTTGTGTAGGGTCATCTATGTATCTGCCACAGCCCATTTAGCTTTCAATTGGATGTTGATGTCACAGTAGTTAAACAGCTGTTGTGCAAATGCCAGAGAGAGCCTCTTGGATTTATACTTGCCAATAGATAGATGAGAAAGATCGACATGCAGGGGTAGAAGCAGGTTGCTCATAATTTTATTAAATTTTGTGACTAAGGCATCTTGCCTTTGTAGAGCTGGTGGTGCTATGTGGCTCAAAATGGGAAGCCTATAAGTGGAAGCAGATTTTATGCACCTGCTTATAATCTTCATGGTTTCATTTAGTCTGTCCACAAGGAAATTGCTAGAGATCACCAGAGATTAAATTCATCTCTAATTACTGGTACCACTTCTCACACTTTCATTCAAGATCTGAATCCAATCAGCTCCCTCCTTTTTCAGAAGCTTTCCTAAACTACCTAATCCATCACTTACCCTAAGTATTTTGTTATATCTGGCAACAATGCTCCCTCTCTCCCATTTTGCACTTTCTGTTATGAAGCAAGTGTCCCTTTCTCTGTGTTTGCTATATATAATAAATGCTGCTCAGAAATATCGATTGGTGAGAATCAGATTGCCATAAAATAGCACCTTGGGAGGGCTTGCTCCTGACGAGACCCCACTGAGATCACAATGAACAAGGAACAATTGTGGTGCCTGCCTTATAAGGAGTCCCTGACCACCAGTAACAGCTTCAGCAGGAGATTGTAGCACAGTTTACAGTGGATGCAAGGGGCTTGTTGAAGTGCCCTGCTATATCCACAGGTTAGTCGGCTGCCGTAGATGTGCTGTATTAAATTTTTCTTTCCTCTATGGCTGGTTTGTGGTGCTATTCAGAACTATGTTTGCTCTTCTGCTGACATAAATATGTTAAACAGAATGGGTGTATAGGACCCAGGACAGGGTGATAGGATTGCCATTGCCATAGAGATCTGTCTCTGTCTCATCCATATCTCAGCTTGATCCATGCTTCATTTTGCCCATATCTCCACCTTAAACATGCAGGTGGCACTGGTGCACTGGTGGTAGTGCTTTGCAGAATGACAGAAAAGCTATCACACACCAGCACCACATCACAAGGATAACTTTGGGTCCACGTTTATGACTCCAATAAAAGTCAGGCTGCAGGATTAGTACAAAAGTGCTATCTCTTTTGATATATCTATCATATAGATATCACTTTTGATAATCTATCAACATAATCTACCAAACAAAACCACGAAGAAACTCACATCTGAATTGGTCACTTGAATATTCTAACTGAAAATGATGGAACTTGTACAATGTAACATTTTGACTTACCTTTTCTGCTCTCAAACTGGTCTCCAAAAAGTACTCCAATAGGGGATAGGTGATCTGGAAATGTATAAGAAATTAGAAAGACATTAGAAATCAGGAAGTTATCCAGGAGATTTTGAATCTCTTAACCTCATATGTATTACTAACAGTGTCAGAGAATTCCCACTAGACCAGTGATTTTCAGCCTTTTTCATCTCATGCCAGTAACTTAAATAAATAAGTTACAGAGGATCACAAGGAGAGATAAGACCTGAAGCTCTACTTACAGTATTTCTATTACCAAGTAGAGAATTCATACATGCAGGCTGCAATCCTAAAGACTCTTTCCTGGGAGTAAGACCTAATGAACACAAAGGAGCTTACTTTTGAGTAGACATGGTTAGGAAGGTACTCAGAGTCATACAATAAAGGCTTCTATGCTATATTCCAGGAGAGAGTTGCTTTGGGTTTTCCAGTGACCCAAAGAAGTACTTTGGTGTATTATATACTAAAAAAAATAACTGGAAATTTCCTGTGAAATCCTGGAGCTCTAGATCAGTGGTTTTCAACCTTTTTCATCTCAGGGCACACTTAACAAGGCACTGAAATTGTCAAGCCACACCATCAGTTGTTTTTACAGTTGACAAGGCACACCATGTTGTTCAAATCCCCCAATTTTGCTACTTATAAATGAGCCTCCCCAAATTCCCATGGCACATCTGAGAACTATCCATGGCACACCAACATGCCACGGCACACTGGTTGAAAATCATTGTACTAAACCAATAATGTAGGAGTGTATGTTATTTTTTTCTGTTAAAAATACCCTTGCTTATTCTGTTTGAACTGAACTTCTGGCAGCGTAATGTATCTTTACATTATATCCAGCTCCTATGCAACCAGCGCACAAAATACATGTGAATGGGAAGGTAACTTATTATTTTTAACAAAACGGAAGTGACTTCCAGGAATGTTAGTGTTCTATAATTATATGTCAGACCCAGGTAAGAGAATATTTTCCTAAGAATGGATTTGTAAAAATGTATTTGTTCCACTCCATGTTGAAAAGACATGGCCTTAAAAGGGACAGTAAAAGGCTAATTGCTATGGTGCTGAGCTTTGTAGAGGAGCTATTCACAGGCTGTGGAGGTAAATGAAATGACATATTTAGACCATTACACAAGCATCCTTTATGGGGCTACAACAGAAAATGAAAAGGCATAGCTTTGAAATGGTTCAAGATGCACTGATAAATTTAAAATGATGCAACAAGGGTCATTCAAAATATAAAACCTTCTTCTTCCCTGGCAATAGATCTGAAGGGCACTTAGCCTCAAGCTGATCACCTCATTTTCTATACCCTGTGCCAGAAAGAGATAGGCACTGCAGAATAAAAGCCAAACCAGATATGCTGCTAGACATTTAGGTTAACAGATTTGCAATTTTTATACATAAAAGCAGTTGTAGATGTCCCTGAACTGAATTGGGGCTGCAGAACTTGCTAGGAAGTATTCATTTTTTCCACCATTTCCCAATTAAGATGCCCTTAAAAGATGCCCAGATTGCCATTTTTCTTGAAATGGGAAAAAATGTTCCCCCCATCTTGTAGTTTCTCTGATAAAGCAAGTGTCCCATTCTCTGCATTTCCTACATACAGTGCTTTTTTAAAGACATGTACTCACCATATGACTAATTATTAATTAGCTGCTGGAGGAGGGAGGGGTTGTAAAGAACCAAAGCTGGCTAGGCCATAGTTGGACTCCATCTTGTGGAGCGGCCACCATTTTCTGAATAAATGTTGAGTTGTTTAAATGTCAGGGGAAACGCAAGGAGGTCAAGGGAATTGCAAGGAAGTTAAGGAAAGTACAAGAAGATGAAGGGAAGCACAAAGATACTAAAACAAATGGGAAAAGGAAATCTCTGTGGGAGGCGAGAATGCTGGAAACACACTGGGAAAATGGGAGACTGTGCTGCAAAAGCTGAGTAACTGGTACCCAAATTTTTACTCAGTAAGGTGATTGTATGGTAATCTGATAAGTGCACTGAGCACTGCAAAGCAAGAAGAAAAAAAATCTGTTACCCATGATCTGTCTGAGACAGATCCCGAGTGTCTTTCTTCTTGATTGCCACCGTAAAGAAATATGGAAAAGGTGCGACCATCAACCCTCAATAGAAAAACTAATCCAAAAAACACAGACTGAGATGGTTTGGCCTGATCTGAGGAATGAACACCAATTGGCAGCCACATAAGCTCCTTTGGTGAAAGCGACCTGCACGCTGGAGAGTTCAATGAGCAGCACCAAAAAAAGACTTGGCTCATACTGGTTGAGCAAGAACAAGCATCAGATCACTGAAAAGGCTGGAAACGTCACCATCACTCATAAGGAATGGAAGAGTATTGTGAATGATGCATGGAATCCAAGGAAGGTGGTGGACTCTCCCTCACTGGGGATCTTCAAGCAGAGGCTCGACAAGCACCTGTCGGGGGTACTCTAGAGGGATTTCCTGCTGCAGGCAGGGGGTTGGACTAGATGACCTACTAGGTCCCTTCCAACTCTATGATTCTATGATTCTATGAAATAAGGTTACATTGAGTTGTTTCATCTAGGTGAGGGTGCAAGGTCATAGAACCTAGAAAAATCCAATTAACTAATGACCCCTCATTTGAGGTAAGTGCTTTTACCTTCTGGGAGACCTTCCTGGGCATTCCATCACCTGTCTCCTGATTGGCTCCTCTATCAAGCTAGAGGTATAAAGATACCTACTTAGGGAGGCAATTCATTCATCTTCTCATTCATGCTTCAGAAAAGTGGAGTAGTCTTAAGTAATAGATTAGTTTTACAATAGTTTTTTTTTGTTTTATTCATGTATTCCTGTAAATCTCTGTCTTTGATGCATAACCTGTTTTATTCAAAATAATCTTAAATTTTAACCTTGCTTTTTTTGTATCTGGAACTGTTGCCATACTGAATCCAGTTTTGCTACTGGCTGTAGTTTAGCCCTACAGCCGCCACTGGGTCCTTGAAGTTAAGGCCGTTATTGCTGGTAGAGCTGGGTGATGGAGGAGAAGCCATTCAGACCTCAACCAGGAGGCGGTCTGGTTCTCATTCAGTGTTGTAGGCTGGGTACTCACCAGTTCAGGCCTTGTGAATGGGTAGGGGGAAGAAAGGTGCTGGTACTGAGTACTGGTGAATACCCCCAGAAAAAAGCCCTGGCTATATGTAGTAAATGCTGATCAAAAATATCAGAAATACAGTATGATGTTCAAAACCCTCCCTCTGCATGTAGACCGATAGTGCATTGGTTGCATTTTTGTTATGCGTTTGTAAGAGTTACAGAGCACAAAAAAATTGTTATAACCATGTTTAATGTATAACTATACATATGTACATACTTGTATTTATACATAACTATAAAATGTATAACTATAATGGGTAGCTAGTTTGGGGAGATTCACATTAATGACTGCAATCCTATCCCTATCTACTGAGACATAAGCCCCATTATAGTCAATGGGGCTCACTCCCAAGTAAGTGAGGTTAGATTGCAGCTTATGGGCACAATCCCAACCAATTTAGGCTTCCCTAACTCACTTGGCATATCTCCTTTTGGTGATGTTGGGAGGTCAGCGTATGCCTGTGCACTGGCCTAAATCTCCCTAGGAGTGCTAACCTCCCAAGAACCCCTGCTAACTGAGCAAGAGGCACTCTTTCAAGTGGGTGTTCCTCTTTTAGTTAGCAGGGGGAGAGTAACTGGCCCTACATACCCCAACAGTGTCTCTTCAAGAGGCTTCTGCTGCTGTTCTTTTTTGCATTTCAGATTGTGAGCCCTTTTGGGACAGGGACCCATTAGCTTTTAATTAGCTATTATTATTTTTCCATTTTCTTTGTAAACCGCTTTGTGAACTTGTTAGTTGAAAAGCGGTATATAAATATTGTAGGTAGGTAGGTAGAGTGAGGCCGAAGTGCCTCATAGCACTTTTGTGACACTCCCAGGTTAGAATAGGACTAACACTGGGGCTAATGCCAGCCTAACTGGAGATTAGGATTGCATCCTCAGGGCTCAATCCAGAGTAACGAATGCAGTTCTTGCGTTGACACACATAAAATTTACTGTGGATTGCTCTATGAATTTCCCACAGGTTTCCACCAGATGGCACCGTAACTGTGTTGACATAAATGTAACTTGTGTTGACGCATGTTCTGGTGTAGCTGCTCTGGATTGTTGGGTCAGACTCTTTTCTCTGCTGGTGCAATTCCACCCAGACTGAAAAGTTGTGCCTAATTTAAACACACAGTCTAGACATTTTCCTTTCATCTCTAGGGGCAATTGCTCTAGAAATGAGTCAGCCTGCATTTCCAACTGCCAAGAGTTTGGACATTCACTCTTCAAAATTCACATTTCTCTAATGTATGCACTTGTTTCTTTTTTTACTAATTTAAAAGGGATTCCTTTTTGGATTTACTGCCTATATATACAACAGCAATTACTGAAACAGTATGGAATTATCAATTTTTAAAAAAGAAACCATATGCTACTAAAAATGACAAAGCTGATATTTTGGTAAATCTCACTCAGACATAGTTTATATGAACATTTGCCTAGTTTCAATGAGAGTACAATCCAAAATGACACTTCTGCTGGATGTCTTCTGCTGTAATGACCTTGATCAGGAATAGGCAAATCCTAGCCTGGAGCCATTTGCACCCCTTCGGAACCCCAACTTTGCCTGCCAGGAATCCAGTGGAGATTGTTGGAGCCTGTACTGGCCCACAACTTCGGGTTGCAGCATCCATATTTGTCCCAAATGCATCAATGCATGTCTCTGTATGTTTTCTGTTTTGCAGCTATGCTTTATTTTAACTTCCCCTTTTGCACTTGAACAACTTGGGGTGAAATCCAGAGTAACTACGGGGCGTCCTTGCTCTGGAGTAAGAACAAGTGACTCTAGATTTCAATATAAATTTCTCATAGGTTTTCACTAGGTGGTGCAGTAACTACGGGTGCACGTAATGTCTCTTACCTGCTCCAGTAGTTACTCTGGATTGTGCCCTCTTTCTCTGTGTGTTTCTGGCTGAAAATCTTTTTTCACTATGTGGTGTGCGCCGAACAATTCATAGTTTACATGTATTTCTACATGCCTGTATTATAGTTCTCATGTGTATTATAAATAAGCTCTGAAAATTCATTCACTCATATAAGTTTCATCTCAAATGCACTCATTTATATAAAATTATTTAAATTTATTCAAATCTTAAATATAAATTTATTTTTTTTCTCCAGCCCCTGACACAATATCAAAGATGATGTAGCCCTTATGTCAAAATGTTTGCCCTTCCCTGGCCCAGAGTATAGCCAATGTGGCAGAAAGCACATTTGCAATAACTTGGGAGATGTCTGTAAAGGTGGGATGGCCAGGAAGAGCCCACCAGCACTAAGGTTGTATCCCGGAAAGATTGTCGTTTCAGAAGGGAGTCCCAGGCTGAAATGCCTGAGAACCACTGATCTAGAATATAACAATAAGCTCTTGGAGAGATGATAGAAGCCAACAACGTTTTAAGCAGCAAGGTGTCTTCATATTAAAAAATTGTGTACTTGCTACTTTATGGTTTCACTAAAGAAGATGGCAAATCTTCCATTGACTTTAATGGATGATAATCATAATGAATGACAATATTTTTATGGCAGATTGTTCTTCACTGGAGAGTGGTGGTTTTTTATTCTTCTTAGTTCAACAAGATTAGGGGTAAAACCTGCTGAGATGCAACCTCCCATTTACAGTGTGTCAACTTTCTGTCAAACACACTTAAAATAATTGGTACCATATGACAGGGTAACATTAAAGAACTGTCCTCCCTGGGATATAATCTATGGGCACCTGTTCAAAATATATACACAGTAATCAAGAAACTGTGCCTCTTCCTCTCCAACATAACTTGGAATTAATTAACTTGATTGAAGTCACAATCTCATGCAGTTACTTTGCATAATACTTTACACTTAAATCCTATAATGTGCAATATATGTAAGCTTTCTGAACATTGAAACAATACAAAGACACCAGAATGCAGAAACAACTATATATCATTTTAAAGTATTCAGTATCTGTTTTATGTTGGACAAAAGACTGTATAAAATAACATATTGTGAATGAAATTAGTACCACAACACCATATTCCTTAAATTAATATCACTAAAAACCAAATTTCTTATTTTAGTAGCAATTGAAATAAGGTTCCATATAAGCAAATTCCAAGACTAACCCTACAATCCAGAGTAACTACGGGAGCACGTAAGAGACATTACATGCACCCGTAGTTACTGCACCACCTAATGAAAACCTATGGGAAATTCATATTGCAATCCAGAGCAAATTGTTCTTACACCGGAGCAAGGACTCCCCGTAGTTACTCTGGATTGCGCCCTATGATAAAAAGGATGCAAACATTATTTAAATGTCTCTTTAAATTTTATGATATACAAAGAACACACACTAAAACAATAACCAATAGTGCTTTACCATTATGTGCTTTTGTGAGAAATATTATTTCAGTCAATTGAGATTTACATTAAAAAAAATAAAATCAGAATCATATCTGAGAGAATGAGGGATTAATTGAAATATATCAAAACATTTTTATGACAAAATGAAAATATAAAATCTCAATAATGATGGAATAATTACATAGACAGTTATACTACTATTGTTTATTCCCAGTTTTGTAAGTGAAACTTCATTTTTTGTATGCCTTTTTTGGATTGTCCTGCTAGTTTTTTTTCTCTTTTTCAACTCAAAAAACCCACACACTAGTGCCTTATAAGACAAATATAATTCATTCCGGAAGGATGTTTGTCTTACAAAACGTTCTTTAAACAAAACTGATTTTCACATAGGAAATAATGGAAACTCAGACGATGGGTTCCATAGCCCAAAAATATTCATATAAAAATGTTAACTGTATATTAAAATGATGACAACACTGTAATCAAATTGAAATACTATAACATTATACAGAACACAGTTACTGTAATATTAATTTAAAAACTAATGTAATATACTGTATGGTAAAACAGAAAATAAAAACCTTTATGGCCAATGATGACTAAAAGAGTCACTGGTGTCTTTTAGAGTAATTTTAACAAGGAACCTCTCTAATGACATTTGCTTATGGGCAAAATCCAGAGTAACTATGGGGAGTCCTTGCTCTGGTGTAAGAACAACTTACCCTGGATTCCAATATGAGTTTCCCTTAGGTTTTCACTAGGTGGTACATTAACTATGGGTGCACATAAAGAGCACAATCCTAACCATGTCTACTCAAAAGTAAGCCCCATTGTGTTCAATGGGCCTTACTCCCAGGAAAGTGTCTTTAGGATTGCAGTCTATGTCTCTTATGTGCTCCTGTAGTTACTCTGGATTTGGGGGCTAGTCTCCTTTTGAGAATTATAGGGAAATGTGACATTGCACTGTCATGAAACAGATTTATTGCTTGCACTGCTACAGCCTGAGTTTGCTGTACAAAATTTTGCACAATTTCCCCAATGTTTACAAAAGTCCTTTATCACATTTGATGTGAGGGATTCCTCCTCCTTATTCTCCTCCTCCTCTGCAGATAAGATGATTCTCTTCCAGAACCTCTTGCTGTCGCTCACAATGCAGATCCATCAATTTGTTCGTTTTACAACTAATTTTCATTGTAAAACTGTCTTGCAAGGCACTTTTTGTCTTACAAGGCAGAATTCCCTAGAAATTTTAGTTTGTCTTCTAAAGCATACATACTTCTTACAAGTTATTTGTCTTACAAGGGTACTTCTGAGTGTTTCAGTGGGTTTTGGCCATTTCTTCACAAGCTTGTCTGACCTCCTTTTAGGTTATCAGAATAATCTATCACATGTCATCCCTCAGGCATTCTAAAGCAAAGCTGAAGGACCACCACAGAAAAGTAGATTGCCAACCAACTTCCAGATGTGTTGCATTAACCCAGTGATGACAGACGGCTCAATAAAGCTCAATAGTGGAGTTGATGTTCAACTAGCACAGGGGTCTCCAAATTTTCAACTTCAGGGCTGTACAGAAGAGGGAATTTCAGCAGGTGCAGCTTGTAATCTATGAGATGAAAAGCTTCACCTGCTGAAATTTTCTCCTCTGTACAATTATTGAAGGTCTAGAGGCCATGAGGTTGAAAATTTGGAGACCCCTGAACTAGCAGTATGAACCTGCCATTGCAGGAGTAATTTCTAGAATATTTGTGGGCCCTGGGCATGGCTAGGGACTAGGGCAATGACAGGCACTGGGCACCAGAGGGTATAAGGGCAGCAGCAGGCACCAGTGGGCATCCCTACCAGGCACCACTATGCAACAGGCAATTGGCAGCACTGGGCACCACTGTGCAGCAGACAGTGGGTATCACTGGGCACCAACAGGCATCCCTACTGAGTACCAACAGGCATCCCTACTGGGCACCAAAGGGTACCCCTAAAGGTACCAGGAATCAGGCATCCCTACTGGGCACCAGGCATCACTAGATGGCAAGGGGTAGCGGGCAGCACCAGGAACCACTGGGCATCCCTGCCAAGCACCAAGCATTGGGCACCAGCAAGCAACAACAGGCAACAGGCACCATTGGGTACCAAATAAGTTCTTAGCAAGTCCTTGCTAAGAAAAAAGATGTCACAGAAAAAATACACTTCCCAAATTTCATGCATCAAGGTCCAGGGGTTGGGCCTGGATGCTGATCAATCAGTCTTCAATATATATAAAATATAGGGATGAAAATATGTTGCACCCCTTTTCATCCTCTTCCCATTTGAATTTTCAAAAATCAGTTCTTGGTGGGTGCCTGCATCACAGAAGGAACACCACCCCCAAATTTCACATTTCTATCTGGTGTTTTTGGCTGGACATTGATGAGTCTGTGAGTGAGCCAGTCAGTGATTTATATATATATATATATATATATATATATATATATATATATATATATATATATATACACACACACACACACACACACACACATATATATATACATATATATATATATATATATACATATATATATATATATATATATATACACACACACACACACACACACACATAAGAAGTTCAGACAAAACAGCATGCTGCCATAAAGACATTAACAAGCAGAGTTGTTTATTAATATGTGTGCAAAATCAGGCCTTCTTTCCAAAATATTTTTGTTTAGTTGTTAAGTGGTGTCTGCCTCTTTGTGATCTAATGTGCTGCAACATGCCAGGCCTCCATATTCTCCACTAACTTTGAAAGTTTGTCCAAATTCATGTCCATAGCTTTGGTGACATTATGTAACCACCTCAACCATTCTACTTTTGCTTTCCTTTTTTCCCCAGCATCAAGGTTTTTCTAAAGAGTCTTGTCTTCTAATTAAGGGGGCCAAAGAATTTGAGCTTCAGCATCTGTCTTTCCAATGAACTGTCCAAGTTGATGTCCTGAAGGACTAAGCAATTTGAAAATAAATAAAAAGGTAAGTTATCTTTCTTTATTTCTTTCTTCAATGGGATACATCAGACCACAAGTCAACAACAATAACAGTTGAGAAGAACACTTTCTGTCAGGGTTTGAAGCTTTCTCCCTATCTGAGAGGAGATTATGGGTACCTCACCTTCAGCCTCAGCTAGAACCCAGCAGTGACACCCTTGTCCCTATCTGACAACAAAGAGGCAACAGCCTTTCCCCAAACTGATGCCCAAACAAGCAACAACACTGTTTCCACTGAAGTAAAAAGGCAACACCCTTAACCCTAACTGATGCCAAAGAGGCGATGCCCCTTCCTCTAACTAAGGTCAAGAGGCGATGCCCCTTCCTCTAACTAAGATACCCTTGTCAGTAATTGATGCCAAAGAAGTGACGCCACTGTCTAAACTGAAACAACGAGGTGATGCCCTTGTCTTCAACTGTTGCCAACGCAGCGACATCTGGCCATTAGATGGCAATGACAGGAACATAGCAGTACACTGTAATGTACCATGATAATTTTGCCCTAATACACTGTTATCTTTTAATATATACAGTAAAGCAAGCTCTAAATACATAACAATAAAGACATCAGATCTTAGAGCCGCTTGCAGTATTAACAGACTTAACAGTATTAACAAACATCTACACTATGAGCATATCCTAACCATGTCTACTCAAGAATAAGCCCCATTGTGTTCAATGGGTCTTACTCCTAGGAAAGTATCTTTAGGATTGCAGCAAAAATAATGCAGTTCTGTTCACTTTAACTACCAATCCAAAACATAAGGTCTTTAAGCAGTTTTATCTAAATTTATCTTATTTTTTTAATTGTATGCAATCCTGCCAATTATTGGGACTATTCACCTAGAATAGTCACAAATCCATTCAGACTGGGAAAAAGCTGATAAGTTACAGACTTTCTTGCTGCTTACTTCAATTAACCAACCTGCAACCTGGCAAAATTCAAACAGCTGTTTCTGTTTTTTCTGGGTCAGTTTGAGCTTTATTACAAAACATTTATAGCAAATTTTTTTTTGACACAACAACTTTTTTTAAGTACACAGTAGCAATTAATTTGTTTGAACAGGCACAGTGGCTGTCTGAAATTTGATGAACATTGATACATATATATGAATGTTTACAATCCTCAAGTAATTGTGAGTTCTGAAAACCCAGAATATTCTAATCCAAGTTTAGTCAATCCACAACTAAAAAAGTCAGTCATGATTATACCTCAATTAAATTAATGGGACCTGGTTGTCACATACTTCTGTCATCACGACCAGTGATGGGCTTCAAAGAAATTAAGAACCGGTTCTCTGCCCATCTGGCAGCCACTTTTAAATGGCTATTTTTAAACTTTATATGTCCTATCTCTTGTTAACAACCGGTTCTATAGAGTAAGGTGCGAACCTGCTGGAGCCCACCATTGATCACGACTAAACTTCAGTTACACAACTGAGATACCCCATTTTTGACAGGTACATAAATGCAGTTGTCAGCAATTGCTTGGGTATGGGTGCAATCCAGAGTAACTATGGGGAGTCCTTGCTCCGGTGTAAGAACAATTTGCTCTGGATTGCAATATGAATTTCCCATAGGTTTTCACTAGGTCATGCAGTAACTACGGGTACACGTAAGGTCTCTTATGTGCTCCCGTAGTTACTCTGGATTGTATGTTGAAAAAATGGAGAAATAAATCTCTTTCTTCAGACAGCTGCAAAATTCATTGGGGATTATTAGAATTTGCATATGAATGTCAGCATTCACCTAATTTTGGACATTTGTTGCAAAATACATATTATATGTTTACACACAGTATGAGCACAAGAGAATTGCCATCTGTTTCAGCTACACTGGTGATTGATTCTTGTTGGAGGGTTTTGAGAATTATCATAGTAGCTCTCCCAGAAGAAACCTATTAAAGCTCCATTCTCATGTACTAATCTCTGGAAAACAAGAATTCTTGCTCAAAAGGTGATGCTTCAATTATGCATCAAATTCCCAATCTAATGCTATGGAGCAAAAAAGAGTCTTGCAACCCAATCTATCCAAATTCCCTCCCTTTCCCCACTGATGTAGCCACAGCTACATTTGCTGCATCTTGCAAGGGGCAGGAATGGGGAAAGTCTTCACTGTCCTGATAGGTTTATTTCCTACTGTGCAACTATTGCTGATGGTAGTCCCAGAAGACCCAGGAAGGTGCATCAAAGCCAGGAAGGGTAATAGGATATTAGTGGAGCTGCTACTGTGGATACCACCCCCTTCTTGGCCTTGACACCATACCCATCTCGCTCTGGGCTCAACTACATTCCTGATCCAGCCCACGAATCCCTGTGCTGACAAACTGGTTCTGTGGCTTTTCCAGGGGTCACCAGAGTGTGGTGGTAACTTGGCAAGGCGGAATAGTGGCTTACATTTTATGACTGCAATAAAGCATGTAGTGCCACCAGAACATGGATTCTGGAAATATCCACTAAAGTTGAATGTTGGGAGAGTTAGGACTGACAAAAGAAAAAAATTATTTACCCAGCATGCAATGTCTGTGGAACTCCTTGCCACAGGATGTGGTGATGGCATCTAGCCTCAATGCCTTTCAGAAGGGACTGGACAAATTTCTGGAGAAAAGGTCCATCAAGGGACATGGTCTTGATGGATAAGCCATGATGGATATGTGCAACCTTCTTATTTTAGAGTTCAAGCAGCCAATAGTTCTGAGCACCTGCTAGATCAACCCAGTGCCAGTACAGAAAAGGTGGCAGTGGGCCATTTGAAGTTAAAGAGAGGTTCAGGGTGAAATGGGTGAAGACAACAGATGGTTCAGGAAGATGGATCTCAGCATGACCCAGAATGTTTTTTCGAACACTCTTGTTTGCTTCTCTTCAGTTTTATGCCAACAATATAGCTGGTAAATGTCCAAAAGGACTGATTGATAATCAGATCATGTAATGTGGGAGTGAGTAAAAAAATATTTTATCTCATGGGCCACCTGATTATCTGCCACCATTGCAAGCATTGTGTGCTCCTACAGCACAGCTAAGTGGCAGACAGGATTGCTCTCTCGCTCGCTCTCTTTGTGTGTGTGTGTTTAGAACCAGCTATAATATGAAGTATAATAAGTGGTATAAATATAAAGAAAAAACTTTCTTTATAAAGAAAAAGTTGTGCAACTGGTACAGATGGAAGGATTGATTATTCTCACTCAATCCTCAGGTGGATTTTTGTTTGTTAGCCAGGCCTCTCGAAGCCACAAAAGCCACAAAGACAAAAGTTCCAAAACTATTATTTTATACTTTTTATAGCAACTTGTTTGTAGTCCTGCTGTACGACTCAGAGGCAGGACTACTGCTATCTAGAAGACAAATGTAGCAATTACCATTTGGTATATTAATCAAATAATCAAATATGACAAAAGTAGTCCAACAATTCCTCTATAATCAGTGGAAGATTTGGATTCACTGACACATGAAGTTCCCCCAAAGGCCAAAATGAATCACATAAGCAAACTTTTGTTTGCTTTTTGTATGTTTTTGTATCTATGCTACCTTTTTGTATCTATGGAGTATGTTATTATGTGATAAAGATCACAGACAATCTGTGAACAGTTGCATAAAGTTGTATATCCATGAAGTTAAACTGAATTCATATGTTCTATGTATAAATGGATCTGGGTGGTCAGTTCCTAAGATATGGTTCTAAAATTTCATTTTTGTTTTTCTTGCAAAAAATTTAATGAAATGTAGTTATGGCTACAATCCAGAGTAACTACGGGACATTTTACACCGATGTAGTTATGGTGCCACCTATGGGAAACCTATGGGAAATGCATAGATCAATCCAGAGTAAGTGCCTCTTATGTCTTCCCATAGTTACTCTGGATTATAGGGTATATCTGTCAATGTAGACTTTTTAAAATATAGGTCTATATAAATAGGTTGAACCTTCCCGTTCATGACATTTGGTTCTAGGAACCTCTGTGAATACATATTTTTGTGTTATAGAATGCTAATTAGGTAACAAGGCAGGTGATTGATCAAGTTCCCTTTCAAGTGGTTTGAAATGGCTGAGTTTCAGTTCTGAGGCAATTCAGAAGTGATTATCACTTGGGGAAAGACAGGTGATTTGCCTTCCAGCTGAAACAAAATCAAAAACTGACTCTATTGCAAACTTTAATTGCCTGCCCCATTACAATGGTAAGCAGGCTGCCTTTAAGCCATAAACTGCTCCTTATGGGATGTTTAACTTTCAGTTCCAAAAGCCAAACTCATTCGCTTTTAGATAAAACTGCATATAAATAAATCACATATAATCTACATATGTAAAAGAGAAAAGTCACTCACTGACTCACTGACTCATCACCGCCTTGCCAAAACTGCTGGGCCTAGAAGTGTGAAATTTGGGGTGGGTGTTCCTTCCGTGACGGAGGGGTGCACTAAGAACCGGTTTTTGGAAATTCCAACCAGAAGGGGGTGAAAGGGGGCGCAATGCGTTTTCCTCCCTATACTTTGCATTGAGAATTGCTGACTCAACAACATTCCGCCCCAACTGCTGGGCCTGAAGCATGGAATTCTGGGAGTTCCTTCTGTCACCTGAACACCATCTGGAGAAATTTAACCCTTCAGGGGCTGAAAAGGGGGCAACATGTTTTTGTCCTATACTTAACATGGGAAACTGAACAATATCCAGCCAATCCTGTGCTCAGTGCCTGGTGCACTGGGGGATGTGGTTCGGAGGGAGGGGTTGCACTGTGGAGGATGCTGTGCATGGGGGTTGGAGCGCATGGGGGAAGTTGCGCATGGGAGGGTTGATGTGCATGAAGCAAAGATGCGCATGGGGTAGATGCGCATGGTGGGAGGTTGTGCATGGGGGAAGTTGCGCATGGGGGGTTGATGTGCATGGGGGGAAGTTGTGCATGGGGGAAGTTGCGCATGGGGGTTGATGCGTATGGGGGCAAGTTGCGCATGGGGGCAAGTTGCGCATGGGGGAAGTTGCACATGGGGAAGTTGCGCATAGGGGTTGATGCACATGGGGGAAGTTGCGCATGGGTGATGTGCATGGGGAAGTTGCGCATGGGGGTTGATGCGCATGGGGAAGTTGCGCATGGGGGTTGATGCGCATGGGGGGTTCATGCGCATGGGGGGAAGTTGCGCTGTGGGGGGATGGCATATGGGGAAATGTTACTCCCGCAACGTGGATACGCTTTTCGCTAGTTGGGTTATAACTGTATATAAAATTGAAGGATGAAGAGGAGGAGAAAGTGGGGAGACACTTGGAAAGTGTTTTGGATTGCAGCCTCCTAACCATGTCTGCCCCCAAAAGTAAGCCCCATTGTGTTAAATGGGTCTTACTCTTAGGAAAGTGTCTTTAGGATTGCAGCCTAAGTAGACTTCATAGGATCATGCACATTGAATGCATGTTTTGAATTCAATTCCAGTGTTTTGTCATCATTTTTACATCCAGTTAATATTTTTATATGAATATTTTTGGGTTCTGGAACCAATTGTCTGAGTTTCCATTATTTCCTGTGGGAAAATCCGCTTCACATAAAGAGTGTTTCACATAACAAGCATGCTTCAGGAACGAATTAAACTTATTATGTGAGGCACCGCTGTAGTTGAATTTTGCCACTGCAAGTTGAGCCTATGTTGGAAAAAAATGTTAATCAGTTTTTGCCTTCTTTTACAGGAAATATATGAATGCCTTAAAAAAATACTTTTGCACCAATAAAAATTCCACAAATTAGATTTCCTGCAGGGGCAAACTTTTTCAAAACAGATTCACATTTCCCACAGAGACCAATCCCACAGTCTTGGTCTTGTCTTTGATTGGTTCTCATAATAACACTTGGTTCTCAAGGGCAAGAAGGAAAACAGATCCTTAACATTATGGGGATAAAATTCCTGCCAGTAAAAAAATCAGGTTTTGAAAACAGGAACATTAGTCGTTGATGTTTAGTGAGGATTTTTTGTGTGTCATTGCAATCCACAAGGGAAGGGAAAAAGGCCAATCTGCCTCCTCTAATAGCTGGTGTTGGTTTTGGATATAATGTGTTGCTCTTTCGTTAGCTGTCACATGCACATAACCTGTTATCAGTCTGTTGTAATTATGATATATCATCCTCATGATTTGCCTCTTTGCAGCCTAACATGATAGTTAAAGTGAACTGCTCTGTTTATAATTGGACGGCTGCTATTGATATGGGTAATGGATCTCTCCTGTGAAATGCAAACAGCAACTAGACACTCAGCATGGAGGTAAATTAAGTACCTGTGCTACCTGGGAATCAGCAGGTAGGCCTCATGACTTAGTATGTGGATGTATTTTTTCTGATATCTCAGCACATCTCTAATTGCAATTATATTTCATACCCATCTTGTCAGAGTTCTTAGAGGATGGCTGCAGGTATAAATCTCGAAGTACAAATATAAGTAGGTGAGCATGCAGTGTTTTACTGAAGACCTAAGTGTCATTAAACAAACAGCAATGGTGTGTAGCCACTTGAAATTTAAACAGTCTGCAGGCAGTGCTGTCGATGTGTTTTTAAGGAGGACACTTTCATGTACTTTGTAAGTCTGCATTTTCACCATACCGGACATGTTTCAGTCCAATTGTTGGAAATGTTATGGTAGGAATGACACTACCATGGAAGAACTAGAAAAAGTAGTCCCATCCAATTTAGATCTCAGGAGTTAGCCACTTTTATGGACGGCTTTTATGGCTGTCTGCATTACCCATGAATTTGGAATCTGTGGATCTGAACATACATGAGTATGACCAGATATTCTTGGATGAATCCAAAGTGTATCATTCACCGGCAACAGGAGTTGTGTTCAAAACCCTCAAAATCCTTTGAGGGCCTGAGATGCAAGCCTTCTGAGGGCACCTGAAGGCTGAAAATTGTGCCTTCTAGTTTTTGGCCAAAAGCTGGTAGTGATTTTTAATCTTCAAGAGTCCTCACAAGGTCCCTCAGATGTAACCAGAGCACAGCTCCAGTCATGTTTGGAGGGTTTAGATGTCCAAAAATCAGTGAATTCAACCATTTGTATATCTTGGTCTCCATGGGGGTTCTAGGAATGGAACTTGTACTCATAGATCTTGATATAGTCTTTTTATGTGAATACAGAGGTCGTCAAACTGGAAACGGTTGTGTTCTGAATAAGCCCTCTTTATCCTGAGCAATGCTTAATGTTCAGCCACAGCATTGTGTTTCTTTCAAGTTGATCGGGATACAGAACAGTAAGCAACATTAATGGGGAGGAAGGCTTTTTCCAAACCTCAGATCCGGCCCATGGGTCAAGGTTTGGAGAGTCCTGATTTAGAAGACAGGGAAGTTCCCCGTACGCTCTAGGCATACATATTGTATAAAGCAGCATAAACTGTTTTCAAGGTTATTGCAACCACTTACAACTGCTACCTGTTAAAATGAATATTTAACTGCTTATAAGCAATGGTATCAATGCTTTGGCAAATAATAACATTTTGAAGGTCATTTTCACACTGTTCATGTACAACGATGTTTGTATTTTGGGAAGACAAACTTAGTAGCTATACTATGATCAAATACTGATCTTATTTTCCTAGCTTTTTGTTCACTTTTGGTTCAAAATCAGCATTCACAACAATCAACAGTATTTATATACTACTTTTTAACACAAAGCAGTTATTCTGTAATTGTTCATTGGTGATCATAGCTGTCTAGGGTCATGGATTCCAACATAACACTTATTGGATTTACAAGCATAACTCTCTTTCATTGCCATGACCTGTCTTTCAAAATAAGCAAGGGGGGTAAAGGTACATCTTCTCAATGTCCCTAAGTATTAGTAAAGAGATTCTTGTTGTTTTTTAATCATCTCAGGCGTATATTTGCTGATCAGCATAAGCTTTTAAAACATTCTGTTTGGCTCTTTTCAGCTAATCCAGTGACGGCTATTGAAGAGAAAAGCAAAACCTTTCAAGGCTTAACCCGTCCTGTTACATTCTCATTCTTTCCTCTCTCTTCTCTTTCTGAGAACTGAAAGAGTAAAAGCATCTAAAACCAAATAGCCTTTTACCCTATGGCAATAACCTTTAGTTTTTTTGAAGTGAACCAGTAACATGATTAGAACCAAGTGCCTACCCAAAAAAAAATTTAGTTCAGTTTATACTTAAATGTACTAAGAGATTCACTACTGGCAATTTATAAAAAAGAAATTCAACACAGTATAATTGGATTTCATTTTATCACTGCTCTTCTGAAAATATGGGAGGAAACAATCATTTTTACCCAGAAACATATTGTACTTCTGTGTTGTAGGTTATCTTAGTGCTGAACTTTCATTTAGGAGTAATCACTTGAAATAACTTGCTGTGACACAGTTCACTAATTACAATTAAACCATGTGAACCATGTGTTTGGCAAGTGCAGCAGGCTTTTACACTTTTAGTAGGTATTACTTTCGTTTTATTTCACCTAATTTTTTTTCTTATTTTAAGAAACTCTTGTGTTAATGCTAAATATATATTTACTAATATATAATATACTAATATTTAGTATATACTATATATACTAAAAATACTAAATATATGTTTAATATTATTGAGCATTTACATTTTATTCCTGTGAGTGGTTGTCATAGGGGGCCCTTACTAGGGGCCCCAGCACTGGTTTGCCCAGGGGCCCATAATGCTGTTAAGATGGCCCTGACCAGAATGGTCTTGATTTAATGAATGCAAGGCATATAAAAAGGGAAACATATAAAAGGATATATAAAAAAGGAAATTCCCACTCTGATAAGCTGATAAGGAAAACTAAAGAATGTGAAACTGAACCACATGTGTATTCTGTTTGGTTTTTTTCAGCTAATCGAGTCACGGCTATTTGAAAGTAGGCAAATGGAACTTGGGTCCTTTTGAAGGAAGAAGAACTCAAGGCCATCAGAATGGTCCCAATCCAATGTATGTGGAATTCAAACACTACAGTAAAATAGATAAAAACAGAATCTTGCACAACTGGTAAGGGAAAACTATTTTTGTAGTCTTGGAAACTAGAAGTCCCAATAGAATATTTTTTTAAAAAAGTGAATTCCAATGCTAATTTTGGGAATAATTGTGCAAATTCCTTCTTTCTTTTTCTCAGGGTCCCTCTCATCTGTAAAGGATGGATATTCATTGTCTTCTTCTGACCAAGTGTTTATACGAAAATGTTTGGGACCCATTGATATAAAAATGGAGAAAAAAGTCCTTCAGTTCTTATTTATAAATGAAATTAATTTGGTAGTAGCATCACTATCATATCTCCCGAGTCATTGGCTGCAATCCTAACCTAGGCCAGCACAACTCAAAGGTCTTCTGTTCCCATGGTTATGTAGACATGCAAGCTCATGTCTGTACACTGGCCTAACCCTCCTCCAGGAGTGGCACAGAAGTGCCTTACAGCACTTTAGTGACACCCCCAGGTCAGCACAGGACTTATGCTGTGGTTTAGGCCAGCCTAACTGGAATTTAGGATTGCAGCCATCGTAGCATACGTGTTCTGTCCATGCATGAAGTAAGAGTCTACTTATTTCAGCGCATTTCTTGCAATCTTCTTTGAGTGTTTGGACTGCTTGCTTGCCTGGACTGCCACTGTATTAGCTGCAATATTTTACATTTTTTGGCAAACCTAACATACTCTGAACATTTGGTGAATTTCTTCCTGTGATTGTCACCATGCAGTAACTGGCCATGTTAGGGTGCAATCCTAAGCATGTCTATTCAGAAGTCAGTCACATTCTGTTCTATGGGACTTACTCTCAGGAAAGTGTGGGTAGGATTGCAGTCTCAGTCCATTAGAAGAAGGGAGTAATCACTGGAGATTGGATTGACTTTACTTACAGACTTTATATTTCTCTAGAACAGTGATTTCTAAGTGTTTTCATGTCATGGCACACTAACAAGGCAACTGTCAAGGGACACCATCAGTTGATTTTACCATTGACAAGGCAACCAGGCTGTTCAAATCTCCCAATGTTCCTATTAATGAATGACTCCCCAAATTCTCACAGCACACCTGAGGACTATCCATGGCACACCAGTCTGCCACGGCACACTGGTTGAAAATCACTGCTCTAGAATATGGACGTTTATGGGCTGTCTCCAGAGTAATCATGCCCTAGCTATAGTGTAAGGCTGCAGGATTCATGGTCAGCCTTATCCCAAGCCTCAGATCCACCATAAGAAGCATTGCCACCAAAATGGCTCCCACTGTATCCTGTGGGACAGGGATACAGGATTTCCTCAGGATAAGGGAACAAATGTTTTGTAGAGCTCTGCAGATGGCAATGGATCTCCTTGAATCTGTACCCACTATCTGCTGTCATCCCCACCCCTCCCATGCCTGATCCTTTCTCTGGCCTACCCTTCCCCTGCCCTGAACATCCCTCTTCATGTGATTGTCACCATGCAGTAACTGGCCTTGTGGATGTACTGGCAGGAGCACTTACCACTGGCTATTCCAGTGGCTCTTCTCGGCACTTCTCTTCTCCACTGGCTCTTCTCGGCAGTTGAGGCCCCATCCTCTCTGCCGATGCAATTGTGCCTTATGACAGTTGAAATGGCAGTTGCTGGGTAAGTACAGCAGTGGTTGTTGGATCAGTTCTTGGTGATGCCCTGACTCAGGATTGGAACCTTAGAGTGCTTCTAGTCTTTTGGGCTGCGTTCTACTCTGCTTGTTTGCTTTCTCTGTTTGTCTTTCCTTCTGTTTTCCTCTGATCCCTCACCACTTGAACTTTAAATAGATTCTATTTCTACCTGTAAAAATTAACATGCTTCTCCCACCCTTGGCAGGAATGGACTTTGCTAAGTTATGTTCAGCTTGTGTATCATGAACCCCTATTTTCTTCATGTAGTATAAGTTTTTTTGGGGCGGAAGCTGGGAATTTCTCAGTGGAGGTGTTGTTTTGAGACCATTTAGAAATATTTATTGAGTACATATAAGGAATTATACATATTCAGATTGCCTGTGGGTGGTGGTGTTTTGGCAACAGACCTACTGGCACTAAATCTAGTGTTTGACATTGTAGAAATAAATTCAAGCCAACAGTGTTTGAGGCATATCTTAATTTCAGCTAAATGATCAATGTGACTCCATAAATAATTCCTAATTGCTTTATATCCCATGGCATACCTAATATAGAATACATACATTCAACTAAAAACCTATCAGTACATAAAGCAGTACAAATTGCACCATAAAAAAGTTTCCAACAGCAACATAAATTTCAATGCAATAAACCACTTATGGTTGCAACTTAACACCCCATAAACTTCATAAAGTAAGGGGGCTTAAAAAGTGAGGGGATGTTTGGGAAAATTTAAAACAATGCAAATTTCAGGGGGAAAGTTTTTATACAAAACTAGTGATTTCACCAGATAAATGTTTTTGGCCTGTTCTATTGGACTAATATAATAAATTGATCAAACAAGACACAAAGAAAATTGGGCTGCAATCCTAAAGACACTTTCCTGGAAGTAAGACCCATTGAACTCAATGGGGCTTACTTTTGAGTTGACATGATGAGAATTGTGCTCTTAATGTGCTTAGAATCTAAGCTCTAATTAAATTTAGGATTCTGTTGATTTTTTTACATTGTAGGTAGCAGTTGCTACCAAAAATGTCAATCCTTTCAATTTAAAAAACAAAAACAAAACTTCCTTGCTGAATCTTGAAGAAGTTGGTCTTGCAGAGGGGAAAAAGTTTAGCCTGAGTGTCTGCACATGCCAAAATCAGTTTCAAGGAAGGAAATATACAAGTGTAACCTAATCAGCTTTTTATTTATCAGCAATTTTGTCTCAACACAAATCAAGTTGGCTGTTTAAATTAAATGAAGATAAACATCAATTAAGTTAAAGGTTTAAAAGCAGCCTGCTTACCTGGGGCTTCACTAGGCGGGTGCGGCCCTTATCAGATGATGCATCCACCGGGGTGATGCAAACTAGGGTGCTTTGGCACCCCAAAATTGGAACTTTGTGATGGTGTGCAGTACTCAGTCATGTCAAAAATTGTTGGATGTATATTGAAGAGAAGAATCCAAGGCAAAAATCCATTTTGAAATAGCTCCTGCCTATCAAAAGTTATGGCCAAAAAACTAAAAATAAAAAATATGCATTGAGCTTTATGGGAAAGTGAAACTCGCTCATATTGTGGCTTTACTTGGAAGTAGGAGAACATGTCATAGTCCAGCAGAAAGGGCAGGCTGTGAGGAATGCAAGGATACAATAATGGTCTAGATCTAATGAATGCACTTCCCATAAATCACCCCAAAAGGAAGCCACTGATAATTGCATTGATCTCTATGGGAAGTGAAATACTGTAGATCCATATTGAGCTTTCACTTGTGAGTAGGCAAACTTGCCTTAGATCATTGGAAAGGGCAGGCTGAGAAGAATCTGGTCCTGATCCAATGAATGCAGTCCCACGAGTCACGCCACAGGGAAGCCCCTCCTCCAAGTCTCTTTCCACTGAATCTTTTTAAAAGTGAGATTGCACTGCTCAGTTTACACATGAGTAAGCAAGAATGCCCTGGCTGGTGTGGAAGATCAGTCCAGCAGAGTTCTTCTCTTTCACTTGCCGGAAGAGTTCAATTGAGGACCCGCCTATGCAGGTCCTCTCTAGGACTCTCCCAGGGAACTAATTAGCTGCGTTGTCATGCGCAGTAATTTTTTTTTTGCATTTCTCAGTAGCGGTCAGCCGCGGCTACTGAGTGTAGGAAGCGCTCAGTAGTTCTTGTAGCAAATGTTTGATATCTGCCAAAGCTGTACATAAGGATTAGGAGCTCTGCCATTCAGTTATTACAAGCTGATTTTGCTTGTTTTGACCCCCACCCCCCGGAACTGCCTCTGAACAGCCCCCCCTGCCCACAACTGTCCCCAGTGACCCCCACCCCCCACAATGCAGAGCCCAATCCTGACTACTCAGAAGTCCCATGACAGGCAATGGGACTTACTCCCAGAAAAGTGGCTGGCCCTGCAGCCTCAGAGCCCAATTCTGACTACTCAGAAGTCCCATGACATGCAATGGGACTTACTCCCAGGAAAGTGGCTGGCTCTGCAGCCTGAAGACCAACCTGACTACTCAGAAGTAAGTAATTTTATTTTTTAAAAATTTTAAAAAATTTTTAATTAAAAAACTCCCTGGCCCCGCCCCCTGACCATGGCCCACCCCCTGACCCAGCCTGGTCCCGCCCACTTCCAGAGAACTGGTTCTTGACCCAGGCTGGGCCCACCACTGAGTGAGCCCCATTGACTGAAGCCTTGCTGAGAAAGGTGCAATAGAAATGTTTCAAACAAACAAACCCTACAATCCAGAGTAACAATGAGAAGACGTAAGAGGAACTTACTCTGGATTGCTCTCTGCATTTCCCATAGGTGGCACTGTAACTACGTTGGTGTAAAAGGTCCCGTAGTTAATCTGGATTGTAGATTGTTGAAATCTTTGCTTGAGAGGCTGTCAAATTTAGTTAATTTCAAACAGTTGGTTGAAGAAGCGATAGAATACATGCCTTCTCTACTTTCCTTATACACAGTAGAGAGCACCTTTTTTAAAAAAACTGAAAAAGCCAATGATCTTTTTAGCAGCTGTTCTTGTAGCAAATGTTTGATATCTGCCAAAGCTGTACATAAGGATTAGGAGCTCTGCCATTCAGTTATTACAAGCTGATTTTGCTTGTTTCCTTCAAGTTTAGATTTCCAGTCCCTATTTCCTTGGCTGAATTGGTTCTTCCAGTTAAGTAGTTGATGCTTGGTTTTGCTAGAGTCTGATTAGTTGTTCCACAAACACCAAAGACTTGTGTCACTTAAATGTTCCAACCAGGAACATTTAATATGGAACACAAGCTCAGAATTGTTATTGCATAAAAAGGATGTTTTTGGCAGTATTTTAGGTAGAAGTGCTGCATGAATGTCTGGACTTTGTTACATGGCCAATATTTTGTTCTGTTTATTTCTCCTTGATTCAAGGGATGCAGGAGATATGTATTTAAATAAAGTGCTATATGCTTGCAGAGGGAAAGGACCAGACCAGTAATGTAACAATTAGGAATGTGTGTGGGAAAGTGGACACAGATCCACAGGCAAGAAGGCTATACTTTTCATTAAAAGCTATGTAAAAAATTTCCCATTCCTTAACTGATTCAGACCTAGGTGCTCCAAATTTGAATGGTACTTATTTATTGCTTGAATGCTGTAGCTCTCATGACTCTAGAGTGGAAATGAACCTTTCCTGTTCTAAATCCTAAAAGTCTAAGATAGCATCAAAAACAGTTTCGTGTCCATGATTTAGGGTTCCATGAGCTCAATGGTTCCCAAGACATTCGTATTTTTCAAAATGACACTCTATTGCAATGGTTCTCAAACTTGTTGGGATATTTACTGCCAAAGATCACATAACAAATTGCCTCAGACCTTAGTCAAAAATCATATACAGTGGTACCTTGGTTCATGAACTTAATTCATTCCATGACTCTGGTTGTGAACCGACTCAATTTTCCCCATAGGGCTCAATGTAAATTTGCTTAATCTGTTCTGAACCTTTTTTTAAACCACAAAAATATGAAACAAAGTACTGTGCAGTACAATATGAAGAGAGTGATCACTAACATTGCTTGAGGCAACTTGTGGGTTGGAGGACAGGAAGATGTTTGGGGAGGAGGTTATTGTTTGGACGGAGAGGACATGAGGACATCAGGGAGATCTCATTCAGGGATTTCCTCTCTTTGTCTCTTAGCTGGAGAGTCCCCCTTCATAAGGACATTGGGGACAATAGTTATTTTCTTCAAAACCTTCTTTGGAGCCATGCTGGACAGCAAGTGTGCACAGGTCACCCAAAAGATTCACAGCAAATGGGAACAGGACATAAAAAAAGCTTCACAGCATGTGTGCACAAGTCACAAAAAAAAAACTGCACAGCAAATGTGCAAAGCCTAGAGGAAGCCATGACCAGGCGGCAGATCGGTTCATCACCTAAGGCAAAATTCACAAATGGAGGCAAAATTTTGATAAACTTTCTGTTTTTGAACTGAATTGTTTGCAAACAGAAGCATTCGTGAACTGAGGTACCACTGTTCTGTAATTTCTAATTATCCCGCAGAGAGCTCAAGCCCTGCAGTTTGCAATCATGTATAAATACAGAAATAAATTTGAGGTTCATTTTTTGTTATTATTTCTAAGATAATAATTTCTTTCTAGATCTCCTTTTTTAAAAAAATCTGGTAAGCCCAGGTGATATACAGTGTATGTGTGTGTGTGAGAGAGCACAATCCTAACCATATCTACTCAAAAGTAAGCCCCATTGTGTTCAGTGGATCTTACTCCCAGGAAAGTGTCTTTAGGATTGTATGTATGTATGTATGTATGTATGTATGTATGTATGTATGTATGTATTTGTTTCAGGTTCAAGGGTGGTGTATATGAGAGAGAATCCAGGGGAGCAAATGTCATCATACCCTCCCCACCCCGGTATGTAGAACACCAAAAATGTAGGACATGACAAAATAAAAGCTAAAAGGCTTTTATTATAAAATAAAATAGCTAAAGGTCAAAATAAAAGTTAAAGGGTCATATGGGTAATTTAAATACTTTATTAATTACTATTAAAATTAAAACTATTACATTTAATTTATTAATTACAAGAAGGCTTCATGCTGCCTACTCACAAGGAAAAAGAGATCAATGTAATTTTTTTCCTGGACTAAGGTCTAAAAAATGATGACATATCCTAGGGAAAAACAAGACATATGTTCACCGTGAATACATCTCAGTTCAAACAGTTGCTGTTTTGGTTCATGAGCACTTTTCAGTAAGCCTTCATGCACCTTAACTTTTAAAGGTTGCCCTGTTAGGTTTGACCTACTGTAGGGTTTAGTGCTTACCCCGTTTCTACGCTAAAGAGCCAGCACTGTCCAAAGATGCTTCAATTGTCATGTGTCCAACATGGGGCACAAAGCACAAGGAATGTGGGTTACTTTCCCACTGAAGTAGTACCTATTTAATTACTTGCTTTTACATTCTTTTAAACCGCTGGATTGATAGGAGCTGGACAAGAGATAGGTTCTTGGGTCTCAAACCGCCAGCTTATCTAATTTCATAGATGTGTCAGTGGTCAATATACTGAATCTCTGTACAGAACTATTTTCCATGGATTATGTGGCTGATAGTTCTTTGTGACTAATAGTTCTTTGTGCATTTGTGTTGTAATTGAAATTGCAAAAATTTTGAATTTTGGCTATAAGAATATTTTATTAAAGCGTCTTGCATTCCACCCAAATGATAGGATAAACATAATTTAAAAAATATTTACTGCTGCATAAGACATTATTATTAATAGAATTCATTTGAATGTTTAATTAGGTTAAATTAATGATGTTAGGAAATTGAAAATTACTGTATTAGGCTTCATTTGTGTTGATCCTAAAGAACTATGACAAATACGTTGGGCAATTTGCATATGTGTGTGTGTTCAGTTCATTAGTTTAGCTAAATTATCACAACCAGATTACAAACCTTTGCAATAGCAGAACTGGCATTAGGGCATTATTTCATATTTAAGTGGTAATTCCTCAGTCGTCTGAATGTGGTATGTGATGTGAATGGAGAAAGGTGTACAAATGGCATAGTCCACCTTCAGGGCTTTAGGAAAGGTTTCTGTGCTGACCATATAAGAAAGTTTAACATCTGTAACTTCAAAAGTTAGCAATGTGCCTATTAACACAATGAGAGAAAAAACTAATTAAAGCAAATTAGCTTAATGTGCACATGCAGGATAAGACAGATTACTTCTTAAAATCCAAGAAGATAATAGCACCCATATGGGATATGTTTTTGGCATTTTTCATATAAATTGGACAGTTTTAGAGGATAAATATGGTATAAAAGTCCTTACAGGCAATTATGACTTTCCACTGCTGGTAGCTGACATCATAAAAGTATAATTTTAATTGCTATTAATTGCATTAAGTCTACTCTTATTGAATACTTAATGTGTATCTTTGACAGTTGTACTAATTTATATACTTTAATGAAGCTTTCATTTTAGAAATTTGGAATTATATGAACACTTAAACAATGTTTAAAGCATCAAATTTTATTGGTTGGATGGCATGGATTACAAAAGCATCTTGTTTTATAGATGTTCACTTACTTTCTCATAATAAGAGATCAACATGTTTCTGAAAAATTCATATTTTGGAATGTAAACCATATTTCAGAATGTATTTTACTTTTCAACCATTATGGGTTTGGCTTCTAACATTTACTTGCAATTAGGTATAATTTATCTCATAGTGAGCTTTACATACATCTGGATATTATAGTTAAAATAAAACCCACATAATAAATATTCTTCATGCAATTATTGTTTACTTGAGACAATACATGTGAAATATAGACAAATTCTGCTTGTGACATTATAATGGATATACAGTTGATATATAAACATTAAAAGCAATTTTGAACAAGAATTGTAATTAATCAAATTTTACGTTAATTTGATTTTCAGCTCAAATAGTTATAATTTTAAGTATATTTTTAGAAGAATTTAAAGAGCATTTTCAAAAAATTTCTTAATATGTGGTTTGAAATAAAAAGTGTATAAAATAATTTCGTTGAAATATTTGAGATTTGAATTGAATAGATAAGAGAAGGTATGTTTTAAGATAGCATTATTTTAGAGTTATATAAAATTATAGATGTAAGTTTAAATAGATATTAGTATTTTGGATATAAAGAATTTTCAATGAAGATAGACAGGAAATTAGATGTAATTGTTTTCTAGTTTTGTTTTCTAGTTTTGTATATCATAGTTTGAATTTTAATAGATTGAAGTTGAAAGGGAAAATGAATTGAAGATTGAAATGGACATTAAAAACTAGCTGAATTTGTTGTGGGAGTAAAATTTAAAGGATATTTATTGGAATCATCAGACACTGATAGGCACCAGTGGGCACCACCAGGCAGGGGACACCACCAGACACCACTGGGCAGCAGGCACCGCTGGGCACCACCAGGCACCATCAGGCACCATCAAGCAGTGGGCTCTAGCAGACACCAGGCACAACCACCATGAGGCACTACTGGGCATTCCTGCTGGGCACTAGGTATGGGGCACCAAGGATTGTTGACACATGGTGGAGATCGGTGGGCACTGGGTACCAATGAGTGGTGAAGGATACTAGATACTGGAGGCCACCAACAGTCAGAGGACACTAATGCACACTGGGCACTGGGAGGCAATAGTGGACAACAGGCACTGGTGGTTACCAGGCACTGGTGGGCATCAATGGTTGCTGGGCATCACCCAGCACCACCAAGAAGTGGGCACTGGGCACCACCAGCCTCTGGGATTGAGCAATAGGCACCACCAGTTATTGGGTACTACCGGGCACCATGCAATAATGCTGGGTTGCTGCTAAGAGCTGTCTGCTAACTCTCAACTCTGTGCCCATTACATTTGTGAAATAGTGATTCTTTTGAGGAAGAAAGTTTCTCAGAAGTTTTGCCCAGACTATCCATTAAGGTAGAAGAAGTCCAAGGAAGGCAGTTTGTCCTGAAATATAGAGTTGGTCCTGGCTTAAATCAAGATACTTTAGGTTGAATTTAAAACCTAGTTGAATGTCTCACAGCCCCATTTTATCTAGACCACCCTTCTGGGGAAAGGCTACAGTCAAGCACGTTTTGTACTGTGCCACTGGAGTGCATCCTGTGGACTCCATAAGATAGCAACTATTCCCTGGTGCAGAGCAAGTGTCCGTTGCTCTGATGGGTCTAGTTGGACCTGCACCAGCTGTGACTCTGAGTGGACCTGGGAAGGAGGTGGATCACAGCCAAAAGGTGTGATAGGAATTGGGGAAGAAGCTGAGATGGATAATTGCCCCTTTCCTGCTCTGACACATACCTTCCTTGCCATAGTCTTCACTCTGTTTCACACACCTCCCCTGATCTGCTCTCCTCAAACTTGGGCTCTGGAGGAGGTTGCTATTGCCTCGTTACTTCTGGTCAGAGTTTCCAGCAGCAGCCAGGCTTTATGTTTTGTGATTATTTTAACGCAGTGTGCTGCTGGAATTGGGTCAAGAGTCCACCTTTCCTAATTTTATCTATATTTCAGTTTAAATTTCATTATACTTTTATCTTATTAATTGTCTTATGTTCCTGATAACAGAATCTGTACAAATTCAACATTTCAACAAATTCTGGTCTTTTGACTCTAACCAAAGCAATGCGCATTGACTGTATGGGTTAGACTCTGTTGCTTTCAAGTATTCTTCCATCATTGTTGTACTGATCAAAGTTGTACGTACAAAGTGAATTTATTATGGATTATTCAGACGAAAAATCTCTTTGGATATAGTCATTCAAGTGAAAGCAAATTCAATTCATTTCATCATCTGTATATTTAGGCCTAAATTGCCATTCAAGCTTTGAAAATGACTGGTTTGCTAGGAATAAATACATCTTAAAAACTTCTGTAAAAATAATCAACTACAAGCAACAAAAAGCTGAATATCAAACTCTCTATTGTAAGTTTAACCAGCATAAAAATGTTTAGGAACAAGTGCAGTAGCATTACTAAGGTTTGTGTCATCTTCTATGGGAAGAAAATCCATCATGGATTTATAGAAAAGTCTGTCCCATGCAGTGGGCCAGGACAATGGTTCAGATGGTGGACTAATGATGCTCATCACACTGGTTTGTTTTGCTGCAACCTTTGATAGAGATATTTCAGCATAATTTTTAAAATTGAATTCTGCATGAAATTATACATCAAATGGCATGTGACATAACATGATGACATTATTTAAAAAAATACCAAGATTATTTTAAAAAATACCACTTGACATTTTGGGCAATATTGGTGCTTCCCCCAGCCCTGCAGACCACCTAGTTTGGCCTGCATATCCCTAACACGGGCCAGAAAAGTGTCCAAGTTTTAAAAGAGGACAAATCCCATAATTCCCTCAAAAATTTTCTTCTCTTTTGATATACAAAACATATACAAAAATATATATACAAACATATTCAAAAAAGATTATAAATTATTGGCCTAAAATGCATATTCTTGTTGATAAGTTTTAGTAAAAAACCTAGCAAGCCAAACCTTTCATTATAGAGAAAAAAAGGGAGAAAAGTTTTTTATTTAGATCAAGCACTGATATCAAATGAGCCAAGAAAGTCAAGCCCAAGAATGCAAACATTAACGAACTGCTGTTTGTGGACGATCAAGTTTTAACAGCTAAGGAACTTCAGCAACAACTTCAGTCCATGAATTAAGAGTGTAAGATCAAAAATAGGAGAATCAGTACAGTAAAGACTGAAGTGATGGCAACTGGAAGAGAAAAACATAACTTAACCATCACAACAGAAGAAACAAGTATAAAACTAAGAGTCAGAGTTTAAATATCTGGGAACAACATTTGCTGAAGATGGCAGAATGATTGAAGAGATCAACATACGGTGTAGTAAGGTAGACCAAGTGCTGGGACACTTTGCTCCATTGCTACAACATAAGGCAATACCAATTAGTATAAAAAAGAATCTCATACAAAGTATATTCATTTCCACTTTATTTTACCAGTGCCAAACATGGGTACTTACAACAAAACATAAGAGGAAGTTAGTAACAACAGAAATGAGATGCCTGAGGAAAGCTGTCAGAGTAACAAGTAGGGATAAAATCAGGAACAAAATAATAAGGGAGAGAATTGGAACAGAACCAATTCTGCATTATATAGAAAGGCAGCAAATAAAGTGGTTTGCACACTTGGAGAGAATGTCTCGGGAAGCCATACCATACAAGGCTTATGTCAAGAGAGAAGTAGGACAAAGAGTGAGAGGTAGACCCAGAGTATGGTGGAGAGATAACATCAAGGACATACTGCTACAACAACAAATGAAATTGGAAGAGGCCACAAGAAACACAAGATCCAGGACTTTACATTTCCTTCGACACCCAAAGCGATAAAAGAGGAATTGAAGAAGAAGCTCATATCAAATTCAGCATTATATATATAAACCAAGGTTTAAAAGAACCCAGAGATATTCTATTCTCATGTTGAGAACTTAAGATATAATCTTGCAACTTATTATTGATCTCTTAACCTGCATTTCTTTGTGCATCTGCAGCAGTCTTCTACTTAAACAAAGCTCTCTCTTGCTTTCTCTGTTCTCAGCA
Source organism: Cryptoblepharus egeriae (assembly GCA_030015325.1). Classification (NCBI taxonomy): domain Eukaryota; kingdom Metazoa; phylum Chordata; class Lepidosauria; order Squamata; family Scincidae; genus Cryptoblepharus; species Cryptoblepharus egeriae. The sequence goes on along the minus strand of JAREYC010000007.1, from coordinate 50,825,359 downwards.
GCAACTTGGCATCTTACAGTTCATGTTCCTATTAATCACCAGTGGGTTTCAACACAGGGTTAATCTTGAAAACATATTGACTTGGAAGCAGGGCAACTATCATGCACTTCTCGGCCACTGCACAGGCAGGCAGCTGTGCAGTACACACAGCAGAAACACCGGAGGCTTCTGTTGGCACTGATAAAGCTGGCAGTAGAAGAATGTTATGGGTGGGACAGGGAAGGGCACAGCAATGGCTAATGATCATGTAGCCCAGTGCCAAGCTCAAAATGTTGCCCTAGAAGTGATGTTACACCCTAGCTTTTAAAAAAGTGAAACAAGGGGGGAAGCTTCCTCCCATCAACTCGCCATCCACTTTCTCTGCCACCTCCCCCTCCCAGTGGCAAAGCTAAGGTATGTATCTACAACCTAGGTGCAGAAATGATTTTGTAGTTTTCCTTAACATCAAATTTAAGTAAGTAAATACATAAAAATGTGTTCCTTATTGGATTTATTTATTTAAAGCCAAATACATGGATTTATGCAGTGCAATCCTAAGCATGTCTATTCAGAAGTAAGTCCTACTGTATTCAATGGTGCCCATTCCCAGGAAAGTGTGTTTAGGATTGCAGCTATGGTAAATTAAATGTTCATATTCCATCCACCTAGCCATTCAAGAACAGAGTGGTCTATATTGGAAAAAAAAATCAGTCACTGGGCTGGTATATGATCTTGATGGACACTCAGACACAATATGATGAATGTTTAGTCAAGGAGCACCAAGTCACACTGAGAGATAGATACAAGACCCCATTTAAACAGTGAGTCCTGGCAGACATCGTGTTGGGTACGGATCCTGTTCAAAATTTACCAATGCTGGCAAGGTAGGTCAAAACCTGGCACCTTTTGGATAGGGTCATCTATGTATCTGCCTGAACCTGGGCATCCAGCAGCCCATCTAGCTTTCCATTGTGCAGTGATGCTAAAGTTGCTAGATGGCTGTTGTGTGAATGCCAGAGAGGGCTTCCCGGATTTAAACCTGTCAATTGATAGATGAGGAAGATCAGCATGCACAGGTAGAAGTGGGTTTCTCTTAATTTTGTTGCTTTCTTTTACTAAGATATCTTGCTGATGGTGCTATGTGGCTCAAAACAGGGAGCCAGCAAGTAGGAGTAGAGTTTATGCAATCACTTACTATCCTCATGGTTTCCTTTAGTCTGGCATCAATCTTACTAGTGTGGCAGCTCTTAAGCCATGCAGGGGCACAGTATTTTTGTGCAGTACAGACCAAGTGCTGATATTCTGAGTGTAGAGGTTGAGGCTCCCCATCTTGATCCTCATAGTTTCTGAAGTATGTTAATTTTTGTGGACATGTTCTCTAGGTGTTTCTTATAAGAGCGAGTCCAATCCAAAGTTACCCCAAGGTATTTGGGGTGAGGCTTATAAGAGAGTATGTTGTTATTCAGGTGGAGGTCTGAGGCTACATTAGCAAGTTTGTTGTTAAGATGGAAACAAGTAGTTACCATTTTGCTGTCGCTAGGTGTGAAATTCTTTGCAAAATTCTAGGTGTGAAATTCTTTGCAAAAGGTCAGCAAAGAATTTTATCAAGGTCTTAAGGTCCAATACATCCATGTTTTTATCTTGTGCTGCTAGAGTCAGGTCATCAGCATATCCAAATTTACACTCCCATTGTAGTTGGCATATCTGTGATATATAAATTGAATAGTGTGGGTGGCATAACTGAACCTTGTGGGAGGCTATTTTGAGTCTTCTTACCTTGTTTATATTGTCCCCCCATTATAATCTGAAAGGATCAGTCACTAAGCGTGTTGTTGATTGAATGATAGAGGATTTGACAAGGGATAATAGTACATAATTTGTATAGCAGTCCCTTTTTCCACATGGTATTGTATGCTGTGGTTTGGTCAATGAATACAGCTGTGGTTTTTCAGCCACATTTTTAACCTTATTGGTTTTTACCCTAATTGGTATTGTGCTGGGTTGGAGAGGCATGGTTATTTTTCCCTTGCATGTATATGTTGGAGGAACAGCACTTGAAAAAAATGCCTCTGCCAAAATAGCAAGGGTAACTATTGTGATACATGGAAATTAGAGCTGAAACTTGTTGACACTTTTTTGTACTATGCTCTGTGACAATAACATCTCACTGGCTCTCGGAACAATCAGTCGATTTTAAGTTTTGTGTTTTAAAAAATCCTGCGTACATGCTTTTTGTTGCATAAAGCAGATGTGATTTCATTTTCTGGTTTATTGGCTGTAACTTAGAATACAGATATTCCACTGCAGTTTGTTTCATTGCTTAACACAGTAAATTACTTTTCCAGTGATATATAACATGATATATTCCAGTGATATATAACATTATACATATAGAGGTTTTCACAAATTTGGTCACTAGTGTCAAGCTCTGCTTGTTAAAATGTTGCCCAGTGCAATTGCTACCCTCTGCACTCTTAGCTCCACCACTTTCAAGGGGATATTCAGGAAGGATCGGGGGAGAGCAAGAGGTGGATTTTGGCAGCACCATTGTGTGGCAGATCTTATCTCCTCCTTCTCAAGCTAGTCCTTTTCTGTTCTCTGTTGTAGAGCAGCAGAATGGCAACCTATGGGCATTCCTTCTGGTGGATACTGGTGGTAAATAAAATCAGCCTACTGGTGGGTAAATAAAAATGTTTTTACTTACCTTTTTAAGGTTGTCAGATCCCTTCATAGCATAGCAAAGGATGGGATTTTACAACTACTACATATTTAACAATTATACCTCTCTCTCTCTCTCTCTCTCTCTTCAGAAAGCAATTGGAGTGGGCCCTAATTCTGCTGCAATTTGCCTTTGTGGGGAACCTTACAGTGGCTTCAATTTGCATAAACATAGTCTTACAAAACTATGTTTATGCAAAACTACAATATCAGGACTATGTTTTGTAACATAGTCCTGATATGGTAAGATAAAAGAGTGCCTTGATACTAGTTTTCCACATGGATATCAGCAGCAATGAAAGTTACTTCAGCCAATAGTTCTATATTCTTCCCATGCTCATTTTCTTGGCACTCAAAGAGTAAAGCAGTCAAAGCAATATGCTTCATCCTTTAAAGAACCCCCAGAGCATCATTAACCAATGAAAATTCTTAGAGATATTTGTTCTGTTCATTTCAATTGGCTGCAGTTGTTTCCATTGCAACATGTTCCACATATAGTATATATATATACTAGCAAAAAGCGTACCTGCGTTGCGGGAGTAAGATTTCCCTATACAACACCCCCCGCGGCGCATCAAAACGGCGCATCAACATCCCCCCATGCGCAACTTTCCCCATGCGCAGTCCCCCATGTGCATCTGTCCCCCATGTGCATCATCCCCCATGCGCATCATCCCCCCCATTCGCAACTTCCCCCTTGCACAACTTACCCCAATACGAAACTTCCCCCATGCGCAACTTCCTCCGTGTGCATCATCCCCCCGTGTGCATCATCCCCCTGTGCGCATCATCCCCCATCCGCAACTTCCACCCATGTGCAACTTCCCCCATGTGCATCATCCCCTCAAGCGCAACTTTCCCCATGCACATCATCCGCCGATGTGCAACTTTCCCCCATGCGCAACTTCCCCCCATGCGCAGCATCCTCACCAGTGCAACTCTTCCTCCGGAAAACATCCCCCAGTTCACCAGGCACTGAGCACCAAATTGACTGGATGTTGGTCAGTCTCCCATGTTAAGTATAGGAGAAAAACATGTTGCCCCTTTTCAGCCCCTGAAGGGTTAAATTTCTGCACATGGGTTCTTGGTGGGTGTTCAGGTGACAGAAGGATCCCTCCCAGAATTCCATGCTTCAGGCCCAGCAGTTGGGGCAGAATGTTGATGAGTCAGCAATTCTCAATGCAAAGTATACGGAGGAAAACGCGTTGCGCCACTTTTCACCCCCTTCCGCTTGGAATTTCCGAAAACCAGTTCTTAGTGCACCCCTCCATCACGGAAGGAACACCCACCCCAAATTTCACGCTTCTAGGCCCAGCGGTTTTGGCAGGGCGGTGATGAGTGAGTGAGTGAGTCTTTTATATATATATATATATATATATATATATATATATATATATATATATATATATATATATATATATACTAGCGAAAAGCGTACCTGCGTTGTGGGTGTAACATTTCTCCCTATGCCATCCCCCCATGGCGCAGAAACACCCCATGTGCCACTTCCCCCATGCGCATCATCCCCCATGCGCATCGTCCCTCCATGCGCATCATCCCCCCGTGTGCAACTTCCCCAATGCACAACTTCCCCAATGCGCAAGTTCCCCAATGCGCAACTTCCCCCAATGCGCAACTTCCCCCAATGCGCAACTTTCCCCCCATGCGCATCATCCCCCATGCGCAACTTTCCCCCATGCGCAACTTTCCCCCATAGGCATCAACCCCAATGTGCAACATTCCCCCATGCGCAACTTCCCCCCATGCGCATCATGTCCCCATGTGCATCATGTCCCCACGTGCATCATGTCCCCATGTGCAACTTCCCCCATGCGCATTACCCCCCGTGCGTATCATCCCCCCATACACGTCATCCCCCCATGCACAACTTCCACCCATGCACATCATCCCCTTATGTGCAACTTTTCCCCGTGTGCAACTTTCCCCCATGCAGATCATCCGCTGATGCGCAACTCTTCCCTATGCGCAACTTCTCCCCATGCGCAACTTCCCCCCATGCGCATCATCTGCCGATGTGCAACTTCCCCCATGCGCAACTTCCCCCATGCGCAACTTCCCCCATGCGCAACTTCCCCCACGCGCAACTTTCCCCCATGCGCAAGTTCCTTCATGCGCATCAACCCCCATGCGCATCAACCCCCATACGCAACTTTCCCCCCTGCGCAACTTCCCCTCATGCGCAACTTCCCCTCATGCGCAACTTTCCCCATGCGCATCATCCACCGATGCACAACTTTCCCCCATGCGCAACTTTCCCCCATGCGCAACTTTCCCCATGCTCATCATCCCCCATCTGCAACTTCCACCCATGCTCAACTTCCCCCATGTGCATCATCCCCTCAAGCGCAACTTTCCCCATGCGCATCATCCGCTGATGTGCAACTTTCCCCCATGTGCAACTTTCCCCATGTGCAACTTTCCTCCATACGCAACTTCCCCCATGCGCATCATCCGCCGATGTGCAACTTTCCCCCATGCGCATCATCCCCCATCCGCAACTTTCCTCCATGCTCAACTTTCCCCATGCGCATCATCCCCTCAAGCGCAACTTTCCCCATGTGCACCATCCGCCGATGTGCAACTTTCCCCCATGCGCAACTTTCCCCCATGCGCAACTTCCCCCATGCGCATCATCCACCGATGTGCAACTTTCCCCCATGCGCATCATCCCCCATGCGCATCATCCCCCATGCGCAACTTCCACCCATGCGCAACTTCCCCCATGTGCATCATCCCCTCAAGCGCAACTTTCCCCATGCACATCATCCGCCGATGTGCAACTTCCCCCCATGCGCAGCATCCTCACCAGTGCAACCCCTTCCTCCAGAAAACATCCCCCAGTTCACCAGGCACTGAGCACCGAATCGGCTGGATGTTGTTCAGTCTCCCATGTTAAGTATAGGACAGAAACACGTTGCCCCCTTTTCAGCCCCTGAAGGGTTAAGTTTCTCCAGATGGTTCTTGGTGGGAGTTCAGGTGACAGAAGGAACTCCCAGAATTCCATGCTTCAGGCCCAGCAGTTGGGGCGGAATGTTGCTGAGTCAGCAATTCTCAATGCAAAGTATAGGGAGGAAAACGCATTGCGCCCCTTTTCACCCCCTTCCGGTTGGAATTTCTGAAAACCGGTTCTTAGTGCACCCCTCCGTCACGGAAGGAACACCCTTCATGAAAAATTTCATGCTTCTAGGGCGGGCAGTTTTGGCAGGGCGGTGATGAGTCAGTCAGTCAGTCAGTCAGTCAGTCAGTGACTTCTTATATATATAAAAATGTGTGTGTATATATATATATATATATATATATATATATATATATATATATATATATATATATATATATATATATATATATATATATATACATACACACACACACACACATTTCCTGCTTGCCCAGCTCAGGGCAGATTTGTTGACTTGTTCCTTCACTATCACCTCCAATCACTTTGTCAATCAACAAGCCAGCTTAGCCAGGCTCTGATTACTATCGAAATCCAAAGACAAATATCTGTTAATGTCTTAAAATCAGTAATTGCACTCTAACAAATACATGTTAAAAATTCAGTCCCCTTTCTTATTCACTATACAAAAAGAGAACAAAAAGCATTTTCTCATACTAGTTCTAATCAGTTGCTAATATTTCCAATGAGTAATACAAACTGTAGTAAAAGCAGCAGCAAATGACCATTGCTATGTGGGCACAGTTCCTGTTCATAGTAGTAAGGGATTCTCTCTCTCTCTCTCTCTCTCTCACACACACACACACACACAAAACCCATATACTATTTTTTGAGCACTCTATGGGTATTACATATTTGTATAACTATGGTCTATATTTTATATGAAAGGGAAAGAAAGAGGAAGGAGATAAGCTGGATACAGAACAGTCCCCAGGGGAGCTGACAGAAAGTGAATGGCATAGGGGAGCTGATGGAGGATCAGAACAGAGTTGAAAACTACGAAAGGATTAAAGTGACACCAAGAAGCTTTGTAAGGATCAGAGTGAAATGGGGTATGGGCATGGAAGAGAAAGCCTGAGTTTGGTATGAACACACCAACCCCCAAACCATTATATTCTCAAGGGAAATGCCCAAAGCTATAAAACCATAAAAAATGGAAGGGAATCTAGGTCACAAAATGCTGAAGTTTTGTCTGAAACCTCTAAGCAGAAGCAAATGCTGTGTTCTGTAGCATGCAGTGAGGTACCAAAAAGGCCTCTTACCAGTGGGTGATCTCCCTCCATCCTTAACACACCTCATTGCATTTTTGACTTCTCTGAAATATAGTGTAAGTATCTTAGATTTGTAGAAAAGTTGAATATACAGAGAAATTCAGCCTAGTTTTGTTTCTTTTTACATCTACATATTTTTCAAGCAGACAGAAAACAGCCAAGAGCAGTTTACCAGGGAAGTTTTTTAAAAATTGCAGTGGATACAGTCCAGTATATATATACACACACATACACACACACACAGAGAGAGAGAGAGAGAGAGAGAGAGAGAGAACACACACACACACACACACACACAGAGAGAGAGAGAGAGAGAGAGAGAGAGAGAGAGAGAGAGAGAGGGAGATGAACATTGGTTTCACAAGGAACTAAGGTTACGTTCCTATACAACCTGGACTCTCCTGAGAGTAAGCCTTGGAAGTAAGACCCATTGTGAATGATGGAACTTACTTCTGAGTACATATGCATAGGATTGCACAGCAAATGAATTAAAGAGTTATCCCATCCCATTAGACAGGCCACCAGTGCTCCAGAAAGTGGGGATGCTATGTCTCTTTCAAATTAGCAACCCAATTATATTTTCCTCAACTACAACTGTACAAAGTTGTCTGCTCTAGCAACACTAATCATCAGTAAACATGAAATACTGTATTTACCTGAATCTAACACTAAACTTTTTCAGCCTAATTCAGTCTCCAAAATCAAGGTGCACATTAGATTTGATGGTTAATTAGATTTAAGTAAATGCGGTATTTTGATTATAAGTATAGGGTGCACATTAGATTTGATGGCACATTAGATTTGAGTAAATACAGTAGCTAAAGTTGGGCAGAATGCCTAAGGGCACCACATGTTGGAGACATTGAACCCTGTTACCTTTATGCCCTGATTGTACGCTTCTCAGGAGCATTTGCCTGGCTAGTATTAGAAACAAACTGTTGAAATAATAGGGACAGCTAACTTGCTTAAGACTGCAAATGGCATACAGGGCAGGGGTCAACAAAAGCACCGCACCATATCCATTTTCCAGAAGGCAAACTGAAACTGAAAAAATAAGCTACTTGCCAAAGATTACTAAAAAGAATTTATGTGCTCTCACATATGAGATATATTTCAGTACTCTAGCAAATGAGACATTATCATATATTATAAGGGAGTTATAATATTATTGCCATATAATATTTCTGCAATACCTTGTGTGCTAATGAACTAGATGCAGCCCACACAAAGTCTCCATCTGCAACACCCCTCTTGTCCCCTGTAAGCGTCTGGTCCACCTGAAGATCTTAGGATTTCTGAGAGTTAGGGAGGCCTCAACAGCCCTCAGAAAATGCTTCATGTGTTTCCTGTGATGTGCAGGTTGTGAGTTATTGACTCCTGTGCATGTAAAATGCTTGTGGGATGGGGGGAATGGAAGTCCATTTGATGTGCGCTTTATTTTTGTGGTGTGTTTTGAAATTCTAGAACTAAAGTAGAGCCCATTAATTCATTCATCTAAGTTCCATCTGGAATGTATTAAATATTTATTAAATATTTATTTTTCTGGTTCTTGACACTGTGTCAGATATTTGACGTGGCCCTCTAGCTGAAAAGTTTGGATATCCCTAGGTAAGTAAAATAGGTTAGGTTAAAAGTGTTTCTCCTCCCCCACCCCCGTGTCACTTTGTGCTCTTGAATCACCTTGTGATTCATCAGGTTCATTGTAAAATGGGAGCATGACATCTAGAAGGAACCATCAGTCAGACAGAAGGTGAAAGGGTGGAAAATGGGTCAAGAAATCATCAGCATAAATGTGATTCTGTTTATCCTCAGAAAGACAGGGAAGGATCTGAGGTCCATCAATGTCAGATGCTGAAAGAGCTATAAACCTTTTCTCTGTGGACCGGCATTCAATGGTCAGAGTTAAGCAAGCATAGTAATTGAGTTCAGCTTTAGTTTGGCATATTATTTGTTCAGAAACAGCACAGTTCTATGCATGGATACTGAGAAGTAAACCCCGTTGAAATCAATGAGACTATGGGCACAATCCAGAGTAACTACAGGGAGTCATTGCTCCGGTGTAAGAACAATTTGCTGTGGATTGCAGTATGAATTTCCCATAGGTTTTCATCAGATGGTGCAGTAACTACAGGTACACGTAATGTCTCTTACGTGCTGCCGTAGTTACTCTGGATTGTAGGGTTACTCTTAGGTAAGAGTATATAAGATTGTAGCCTGAATTTCAGTTCAGCATTTTATATTTTTAGTCTGTGTTGTCTTTTGTTTATAACTTTTGCTATCACTGCTGAGTGCTTGGAACAGAACAGAAATGGTTCTGAATAATCAAAATAAGCAAGCAGTAGGCCTCATGGAATAGCACAGAACAGCAATTAATTTATATTACCTCACACGGGGATGAATACATTTTAGGAAAGTATTAAGTGAGATCATTTCTGTTAGTGATATTCTTTGACTACTGCTTTTCCTCTAGAAAACCTCATGGGTACAGATGTTTGCATTTTATTGTATATATTTTCTTGTCCCAGTTTTGCTCAGCTACATAGAATCCTAGAGTTGGAAGGGACCTAGTAGGTCATCTCGTCCAACCCCCTCCCCTGCCTGCAGCAGGAAATCCCCCTAGAGCATCCCAGACAGGTGCTCGTCAAGCCTCTGCTTGAAGATCCCCAGTGAGGGAGAGTCCACCACCTCCCTTGGCAATCTGTTCCACTGCCGAACCGCCTGAACCGTCAAGAATTTTTTCCGGATATCCAACTAGAATCTCCTCTCTTGCAGTTTGTACCCATTGGTTCTAGTCCTGCTTTCAGAAGCAGCTATGAACAAATGAGCCCCTTCCTCCATATGACAGCCGTTCAGGTATCTGAAGAGGGCAACCATGTCTCCCCTCAGCCTCCTCTTCTCCAGGCTGACCATCCCAAGTTCCCCCAACCTTTCCTTGTAGGGCTTCCCTTCCATCCCACTGATCATTCTTGTTGCTCTCCTTTGGACTTGCTCCAGTTTGGCTGCATCTTTCTTAAAGTGAGGTGCCCAGAACTGAAAGTACTCAAGGTGAGGTCTGACCAATGCTGAATAAAGAGGAACAAGAACTTCTCGTGACTTGGAAGCTACAGTCCTATGTGTTAATTGGTCATAATATACTGTACCTGTCCACTACAAAGCCTCATTCATTTATTGATCTTTTTTATTTTTTAAGTTTTTTTGTTTTTTATTGATGCATTATATATTTACACATATTTTTTCTTTCATATTTACATCATTATATATACACATCACTTTCCCCCTGTATATTCCCACCCCCTTAAAGAAAAAAAAGCAACCATTTTAATTTTATAACTTCAGCCATAAGCACACCTTTTGGATTTTTACAAAAGTAACATTGTTGGCCCCCCCTTCTCTTACCCATTCTATATATCTTGACCATTTCTTTCTTATCTCTAATTTATTTTCTTCCCATGTCTTATCTTGTCTCAATGTTGACAAAATATCTGCTTGTATCAATTCATATAAATATGAGTTCCATCTTTCTACTGTCCATTTTAACGCATCCTTCCACCCATATACTATAACTGCCTGTGCAGCTAAAATCATAACTTTAAATAAATTCTGTTCAGATTTTTTTACTTTATTGTTTCCCAGTATTCCCATAAATAGCATTTTCCCAGTCATCTCCAACTTAATATTGCATAAATCTTCCACCTTTCCCAAAATTAACTTCCGAAATTGATTTGCCTTAGGACATTCCCACCAAAGATGTAAATAATATCCCTTTTCTTTTTTACAATGCCAACAAGTTGGGTTCATTCCCTTAATCATATAGGATAACTGAGGTGGTGTCCTATACCATTTTAATATTAATTTCAACTCAATTTCTCTAAATTTTTCCAATTTTATCTCCACAATTCCTTTCATTATTCTTTCTATCTCCTGTGCTATCAAATCCACCTCTCTTTCCCACTTGGTTTGTATTATTCCAGACATATAATCTTTATCCTTATTCATTAAGTTATATAACTTCCTTGCAATACCCTTCTTATTATCATCCTTAGTACTGTATATTTTTTACTAAAGATGTATCATCCTTATTTAATGTTCCACTCTAGTTCCTCTGTTTCAGAATGTTATATACAGACATAATCCTTAACCAGTATTGTCCTCCAACTTTCTGTAATAGTTCTTGAACCAGGATCAAAGTCATCTGAGAATTATATACATCCTTCACTCTAAAGTAACCATTTTCTCTTAACTTCTTCCAGAATATTTTCTCAACATTTTTAAATTCTTCGCTTAGGGATTCAAGTGGAATCCATTTGGAAAAACTTGGCAACCACTTGGTTTGTAGTTTCCCCCAAATTTTTAGTGCTGTCTGTCTTGGACCTATTGTGTTTTTAGTTTCATTTTTAACCTTCTGTGTAAAAATTCCAAATTTACCTGCTCCTTTATTTATAGAATCTTCCCATCTCACCCATTTATCCAAACTTTGACCATCTATTTCCAACAACATCCTTATTTGAAACGCTTCATAGTAACTTTCCAGTTGTGGGATACCCCATCCTAAATTTTCCTGTGGTGAATAAATCACCTTCCTTACTGTTCTGGCTTTCTTTTTTCCAAATATCCAATTTTTTAATTCTTGGTCCCATGAAGCTAACTGCTTCTTGGAGATCCACTCTGGACATTTATTTATTGATAACATGTATTTTTAGCGACATCCCTTAGGGTTAATAAATTTGATAACTACCTCTTCTGATTTTCTGCCAAGGGCAATTGAAAATGAAGTTGGCTTGTTGCTGCCTGAAGCTGATGAGCATTTGCTATGAAGTTACTGCATGTTAACAAGCAATATTTTTTAAAAGCCCATTCAATAACAGCTTTTAGTCCAGTTTTAATTGACCGCTATGGGTTATTTTGTTAAGACTTCTCACCGAAGTTGAGAGCAGAGCATACTGGCCAACACTTTAGACAAGCAGCAACTCAGGCACTAGTGAAATGTCTGTATCCGTGAAAATGTAAGAAGTTATTGCCCCATTCTACAAGTGCATGCATTCAATTAAGCAAATATCAAGATCAATTCCAGAGCAATTCATGTCATAGGATGTGACTAATGAAATAAAGAATATTTGGGGATTCAAGATTTCTTCCTCTGAATGATTCCTTCACCATGTGGTCCCTCTGGACAATAAGGTTTATGATTGCTTTAGTGGCAAAATTACTGTTGTTTGTCCAGTGGTTCTCAACCTGGTGAATCATGACCCACCAGGGGAACTAGAAGATGACCATCTGTTAAAGGAAGTGGTCCAGAAATAAGTGCCTTGATGGTAATGCAGGGAATGCCAACACAAGGAATATGGTTTTTTATGTACCTGGTGAGCAGTGCTGGCTTCCAGCAGGATGTTGGGGCTCATTGCCACCTCTATGGGCTTCCCAGCTGCTGCAAATAGCTCCAATCACAATTTTTTTAACCAAAGTGTTCTTCAAATAGCTGAAAAGCCAGGCCAAAAGTCAGAGGGTTTACCAAAATAGCAACTTGTCTCATCCTGCTATCACTGATTTCATTCTATACAGGATTGGGATGTTGCATGGATGAGTCAGTTTATGTCAGCAGAACACACTTCTGCTGTCACAAAATGGCTGGTTAAAAAGCACACAGTGCTTCTTTGGAAGACTTTTTGTGATTGGTGGTGGTGGTGAATAGACTCCACCTGTGCATCAGACCAGGTAAAGTAGTTGTGGTAGTGTGGACAGAGGAACTGGAGGAAGATGGGACCATGATGGAGGCAGTAGTATATGCTGGCATGTGCAGTTGGGCCAGTATTATATTCCTCTCTTCACCATCTGACAAACCCTTTATTTCTCCTCAGACTTGCACTAGCTCCAAAACGGGTGCAGGTCCAAGGAGACCCATTAGTGACTGGGCGCTAAAATATTTTCCTTTATTTCTCTCAAGATTCCTGTTTCTGCTTTGGTGGGGATGAGGGTGGGTGGATAAACACAGGACTGGGCTGAAACGTACTCAGCATTATCTTGCTTACACACCTTCTGCCTTTGATTTTTCCCCGCAGCCTGTTCGCACCAACATCTAAAGTATTACCAGAATACCCCAAATGAAATGTAAGACTAAGGGCGCAATCCAGAGTAACTACGGGAGCATGTAAGAGAGATTACGTGCACCTGTAGTTACTGTACCACCTATGGAAAATTCATATTGCAATCCAGAGTAACTTGTTCTTTCTCCAGAGCAAGGACTCCCCGTAGTTACTCTGGATTTCACCCTAAGGCATGTGGAATTAAATGGGCCACAAATCTACTGAAATATAATCTGCAATGAAGAAGTACTCACCTAGTGCTTCACCCTTCAGGTCCCGTTACGACCCCAGGAGAGGCAGCTGAAGGGTGTAATTGTTAATCTTCACTTCTTATGGGGATGTCATCAATTTGGCTCAAAGTTGCAGATGGATCTGTGATGATCCCAACTTATCACCTTCTAAGGTTCTTAAGAGTCTAGGAAGTTCTGAGATGTTTGTTGTCCAGTGAGATCCTAGCCAGTATCACTGAGCCAAATAGCTTCCAAAGATTGCTCTTGAATGTCCTTTGAACAATTCTGTTTCCCTCAGGGTGCACATCAATTTTCTATACTTAACCCACTGTCCCAGCAGTGACCAAACTAAATAAAGCACCACACTAGCTCCACAGTTTGAAGTTGTGAAAAAAACCTCAAATAAGGATAAAAGTAAAAAAAAATCCTGCTTTATTTCTAAAGGAACAAGCTAATTTCAGACTGTTTCAATGTTGGGTGGAGCAGTTTCAATGCTTTGACCTAGGGGTGCCCAAACTATTGCCTGGGTGTTATATGTGGCCCATGGTGAGCTTCTACGTAATCTGTGGCAAGCTCCCAGGTGAGCCTCTGAAAAAAAGAAAGCAGGCCTCCATCAGTCCTGAAAGACTATGGTATCGTGCTCAGCACTGCATACGCTGCATGCGAAGCATGAAAGCCTGGGTTGGATTGTTATGGAGGATAGGCTTCTTACCCAAGCAGCAAATCCCCCCTCTCCACACCACTGAATTAGTCCAATGGAAAGGCAGAACCAATACGATTGGATCCAGCTGGCGTCGCAGAGCTGGGCTAAGGACAGAAGCTCACCCTGTCTTGTGGGGCTGACCCGGGTCTCGAACCCTGGCCTGCTGGTTAATAGGCACAGCGTCTTAACCACTTGCGCCACCCACAGCCCACTACAGGTGAGCCTCTAGAGGTGAACTAAATGAGAAACAGGTGAATTGCATAGGCCTAACGCTTGCCTAAATGCCTCCTACTCACATTCCAAGCAAAGAGCCTTATGTTCCTGTCTTCCTTCCATCAAACAAGAGGGAGATGCATAAATCTCTTATCTCTAAGACAGTGTTTCTCACTGTGAGCTCAAAGTGTGCTCTGGCTCACTAGGGACTCCACAAGCACACCACAACTAAGGGTCATCTGTTTGGCACTGTGCCACTCTGTGTGAGCCAGCATTCTGGGACTCCCCAAGATTATATTTAGGAGTATAAAGGGACTTTGGAGATTTAAAAGTTTAAGAACCATTGATCTAAGATGGGCTGGGCAAACAGGAGGGCCATATTATTGCTCTGGCACTCTGATCGGGCCAAGAAAAAAAATTTACATTTCAATCTTGGATAAATTTACATAAATGAATACATTAGCATTGGAACGTACATGAATGAATGAATTTTACTGAGCTTATTTATAATACATATGAGAAATATAATACAGGCATCCTGAACCATATAAGAAAAATGAACTTTTTGCCAGACATCTCTTGCACAGTGGAAAATCATAGAATTGTAGAGTTGGAAGGGGCCTAGTAGGTCAACTAGTCCAACTCCCTGCCTGCAGCAGGAAATCCTCCTACAGCATCCCCGACAGGTGCTTGTCGAGCCGCTGCTTGAAGATCCCCAGTGAGGGAGAGTCCACCACCTCCCTTGGCAATCTGTTCCACTGCCGAACCACCCTCACTGTTAGGAATATAAAGATCACGCCAGACACACATGGAGACATAAGTTTTTCAGAGGCAATTGGAGCTGGGAGGTGTTAGAATAATGCCTGCTGGCTTATGTATTTCCAAGAGACTTCAGTGGACCAGAGGCTCATTGGAGACGGAGCTCCCTGCAGGCTGAATAGGGCTTCCCTAATGGCCAGAAATGGCCCTTAGTTCTCACTAAGAGATAAGAAGGTATAATTCCAAGATGTGGAAAGGAGAAGGGTATCAGAACGGCAGTGCAATGTATTGAAGAAGAATCAACAGCCTAGTCTGTGAAACTAGATCTCTCTATTATACAAATAAACAAGGCAGTACTGTAACAATAGCGTTCAGTCAATTATATATCTGAACCTCCCTTAAAGATAAAAGGAACAAATATGTTCTTATGAGGCAAGAGATTGTGGCACAGAGAAGCAGGATGACTTCGTCACTTGTAAGAACATGAAATGAGTGAATCTAGGCCACTGGGTTGTTCTGGTATTAGACAGAATGTTATAAGGCATATGGAACAGTATAGATTTCGTACAGAGATCTGCTAACTTAGAGTGCAATCCTAAGTGTGTCTACTCAGAAGAAAGCCCCTTTCTGTTCTATGAGACTTACTCTCAAGAAAGTGAGTACAGGATTGCAGCCATAGTGGACAACAACAAGGCCTAAAAGGATCAGAAAGGCAGAGATGTCCCCAAAGCACCACATTTCTAATCTAGTTGGGGTTTTTTCTTTATGGTATATTTCCTCCACCTCAGGATTAGTATTACAATGCTAAATCTCACATGTGTGGCAGGGGTATGGGAGGCACTATCTTGAAACAATGATGTTAGGCACGTAATATCAAACCAAGTTTTTACTGATTCATATTGTTGGAAATGCTGTATTGCCTAGTCCTGGGAGACATACCCCAAGCAAAATGTGAAACACACAGTTTAGATCAAAGATCTGACACTGTAGCCCGATTAGAATTAATTTACCTTGTGTGATGAGAGCAAATAATGAAGAAACTTGTTAATTACTTTGCTAATTGAAGTTTCCTGCTTTAAAACGTTTGAGTAAAGATAAAATACACTGATTAATTATTTCCGTTGGAACTCAGAAGTTCAACACAGTCTAAAAGATTACCAAATAATACTGAATTCCTTTCTTGGTTTCATCTTGATTCACCAGACTCAAAAAAGGAAAGTTATGATTTTAAATTAAATTAACTCAAAGAGAGCAGAAGTTAACAATACATTCCAGACAACAGTCTAATGTCTATGAGTTGTTTTAAAAGCAGAATAAAATCACCTGTCATCAATTCTACTTTCCACTGCTTTGAAAGATGAACCATGCTACCTGTGGTCACTTAGAAGACAGAGACATGCTATAAACCTGTATGGTATTGGAAATATAGCTACGGAATATCCGTCTGTATTTTTGTCTGCCACAGAGCAGCAACACACAGAAAAAATAAACAATATACTGTACATGCTAGGGCTGAAGTGACCTGCTGCATGTTTATTCTTGAGCACATCAGATCTACTGTTATCTCTCTAAGAGGCTAGATCAAAGAATGTGTCAGATCCTTAACCTACCAAATTTAATTTTATCCATTTGCGACCTTAGGACTTTCCAGCAGAAGCTGTATAGATGATCACGATAAAAGAAAGAAAAAAACTTTTAGAAAGAGACTTAAAACTTTAGCTCCCTATGGCTTAACCTTAAAGACAATGTATCTGCTTAACATCAAGCAGTTTTCAGAACTCTCCTTGAGAATTTTCCCTTCATGCTACACCACTTTATCTGCTCACACTATGCACCTTTTGGTGTTCACACTGTAAAGTCACTGTCTCTGATATGACACATTAACTAATAAATGACATAAAAATAAAATCAGTTAAAAGAATACATTTCAGACTGCATTTACAGAACTTGGGATAAAACAAATCTGCTCCCCTACGTGATATGCCCCCTATGTGACAAAAAATGCAGCACAGAAAAGTCAAAGGCGTTGCAAGAAAATTTTTAAAACACTTCTAAAAATAATTTATATCCAGTAATATCTTATAGGAATTTATTTATGTACAGAAAATGTGAAAATTAGACCAAATTCGAACAACCATAAATCTGGGCTCATTAGCAGTCTGTAAGATTTGCAGTTTGCACAGTTTCAGCTAAACTAGTTATTACACTAAACATGAGGTGTTAGTTCTTTACCCTCTCCAAGTCCATAATGTCAAATAGAGTCGTTATAGTACATTCCACACCGTGTGTTTAATATCTCTTCCAGCACAATGCTCATGTCTAAGCAAAAGTAAGGGCTCAATCCAGAGTAAGTATGGGGAGTCCTTGCTCCAGTGTAAGAACCATTTGCTCTGGATTGCAATATGAATTTCCCATAGGTTTTCACTAGATGGTGCAGTAACTACAGGTACATGTAATGTCTCTTATGTGTTCCCATAGTTACTCTGGATTGTAGGGTTAATCCATGGCACCAGGGTAATCATATGTCATAACTGAAAAGAGGACAAACCCCTCAAAAATGTAGGACATGGCAAAATAAAAGATAAAAACAGTCAAATGCAGGTGTCCTCCACTTTCTGATTGTTCTTTTTCTGATGGTTCTGCTCTTTAATACCTCTCAATTATACCTGGAATTCATTCATTCAACACATTATCCACTTTTTCAACCTCTCTCTGCTGGTCTAAAGGCTAAAACTGTCTTCCCTGATTTTGATTTGCATGTGACATGATCAAACTGTTTTTGGCATTTCCTTATGACTTTCTTCAGTAAATAACCATCATTGAAATATATAAGATAATCATTGCCCACACATGCCTTGTTCATTTTACTATAATTTGTTATGTATCTTGGCTATGTGTTAATCAATATTTAAGCTTTTGCAAGTTATAGTTATTCTTGTGGCATTTTGCCAGCTGAAAAAGACTGCATTCCACCTTTCAAAGGTTTTCACTTTTGGATGGTGCTCTGGTCCCCAACCCCTCCAATAAGTGGGATCCTTAAGCTCCCCTAAGGCCATCACAAAGGATTTGTGCAAGTTTCTTGAGCTGGCCTAGCAGTATGCAAAAATGCTGTAAGGCACTTTGCGCCACCAGGGAACCACTTAGCTGGTGTCCCGGTGTGCCGTGCCCTAATACAGCTGAACTTTGAAGAGGATTGCTGCATCAGCTCGACTTTGCTGAACCGATGAAGCAAGACATGGGGGTGCGGGGAGGGTGGGAAGGAGGCAGGAGGGGGTGTTCCATGGCAGGGGTGGGTGGAGAGATGGAGGGTGGGCAGAGGGAAGGATGGAGGGGATTAGAGGGCAGGGCCAGGATACAACGTTGTGTTGTATCCTGACCTTATTCCAAAGGCAGGAAGGAATGCCACATTTCTCCTCCTATCTAAGTGGACTTAGGCCACCTCCAGAGATTGTCTAGGTTCGGTAGACCCATAGAGACTGTTGCAGGTAGGGGAGAAGCCCTACTGGATAAAGGATTGTGCTGTATTAAATTATTATTTAATATTATTTAATAATATTATTTAAATTAAATTATTATTTAATTCAAAACTGTTACATATATGTAATTCATTCATTTCAAGAAAGCTATATGCTGCCTGCTCACAAAGAAAAGGAGGGCAGTGGACATTTTTTTTCCAGGACACAAGGCTAAAAAAGAGGACATTTCCTGGAAAAAGAGGACACCTAGCATAGAACATATTCGTTGTGCAGTGTGTATAGGATGGAAGCCTTTGCCAGTCTGATTAAACAATGCTGTTAAATTATTGTTGCAATGGTTTTTCCCGTTTTTTATGCCTTTCACCTCAGAAAATCAAGAAGGGATGGATGAGCTCCAGTCACCACATGTGTGGATATTTGCTGGGCTTCTGCTATAGATTTATATTTGATATTGCTGGTGCCAGTTATATCCCCTTGTCTTCTGCTCCTGATCAAGCATTTTCACCTTTCCTATATTCACCAATTTTCGATGCACGATGTGTTTGTCTTTGCTCCGACATGGGAAGGCTGGCCCATTCCCCTGTACTGGCCTCCCACGGTGGTGTTTCACTTGCACCAGCTTGCACATTCCCCTGGA
This sequence comes from Cryptoblepharus egeriae, assembly GCA_030015325.1. Lineage (NCBI taxonomy): Eukaryota > Metazoa > Chordata > Lepidosauria > Squamata > Scincidae > Cryptoblepharus > Cryptoblepharus egeriae. The sequence goes on along the minus strand of JAREYC010000007.1, from coordinate 50,806,316 downwards.
TTGTGTTCAAAGAGTGTTATCCCTTCATTTAACACCCTACCACTCCCTAGCAATTCATGATCATGGACTGAATCCTGGTTTTGTGGCTGTTTGAGTGCAATTAGGAAAGAGCAAACAGAAATTTGCCAATACATAACAGGCATGAATTTGCCATATAAACATTTAGTGCTACAAATAAATGAGGCATTTATTTGTAAAAGGAACCAATCCATTAAGCCACAGAATAAGCAAACTTCTAAAAATTCATTAAAAGCAGTTGCAGAGTTTAATCTTTCACTGTTTCTTATCTATTTCCGCCAATTTCTCTTCATGACTAGAAAATGCTAGAGTATCATGTATTTTTGTTTCTTCAGATCTTCACCTTTAGCATTCTTTCTAGGTAGAAATGTTCTGAACAGTGTGTCTCCTACAGGTATTTGTTTCACTGGTGTGTAGGTGATTTACGGCCCAATGCATAATCATTTGCTTTCCCATGACACTTGAAGTTTGGCTTTGGGACCACCTCTTTTTTAACACACAAATACACTTTTAGATAGTTTCATCTTTCTTTGTTTCTTATCAACGTCCTCCTGTATTTCTTCATGACTGAAATATGTCTGAGTATCATGTGTACTTATACTCCAGATCTTCATCTTTTCAGGTAGCATTCTCTCCACGTAAAAATGCTCTGAAGAGTGTATGTGCTGGAGGCATTTCTTTCACAGGTTGTAGGGGATTTTCAGACAGAAAATCATTCTTTGCTGTCTGGTGCCTCAAGTACAGTTTTCTTCATTATGTCTTCAAGTGAGATGTGTTCTATTCCTAATAGTGCTGCTATCACTATCGGAACATCTTGTCTGCATCAAAATTATAAAGCACACATTCCTGGAATTCCTTTTGTTCATTTTCTCAGTTCTTGAAATGTTTTATCAAAACTTAAATTCCAAAGCAATTCATTATCAAGTTCATCAGGTTTTTTTATCAATAGAAAAAAAACACTGGGGTTTTCCAGGATATAAAGCTCTAGAGCAGTGGTTCCCAAAGCACATGGTTCTGCCCACTGGGGATGATTGGATTACCTAAAGGGGCTCAGAATATCTGAAGCATGGATTTATACCAGCACTAAAAAGAGAACAGCTGGCAATGTTTCTAATATAAGAAAAACTTCCAATGAGTAAATGAAGACTTCCAGACTAACTGAACATTTTTAGAAGGCAGAAGACTGATTTTTCCAATCACTTCATGACAAATTTCAGAAGCAGCCAACACTTTCAAGCATCACAATGCTTCACAACAATGCTTTGCTGATAATTTGACATATGAACCCAGGGCTTTGTAGTTGGAACAATCACCAGATGTAAGAGGAGATGATTCAGCTGAAATTTTCTGGGCAAATTTTCTGGCCAGGGAAGCCCATGGTTATACAGAAATATCCTTCCTTCCTTCCTTCCTTCCTTCCTTCCTTCCTTCCTTCCTTCCTTCCTTCCTTCCTTCCATCCCGAAACATGTTGGATTTCATAGACGATGGTCCAGGGACTAGCTTTTTCAGGAGTTAGATTCAATTTGCACAGACTTGGGGTCTTTTGGACATTGGCTAGGAAAAGTTCTAGGCCTAGTATCTGCATGTGCTTGTACCAGTTTCATCTTTGCGTCTGGAAGTTTCAGTTTATAGGTTGCCTTTTAGTCCTTTGACAATGCCATTCACAATTTTGGGTGAAATGTCAAGAAAAACAAAATTTGAGGCATAAAAGCCCATAGAAAGATTCTTGTAATTGATGAGTGATGATTTGCATGCATCACGCAGCATTTCCTTATTGATTGCCAAGTCAGAAAGATGTGAATTATTGCTGACGAACTCTTCCTACCAGCAGTTAGTGATATTTTGAGTACTATTTTCCATAAGTCAACGAGCGATATAATTAACACAATTCTTCTCAGCAACAATTACTTGTAAAAGACGCATGGATGAAATGGCTGAAAATGTGGAGGAATATTGTGCAGCATACTAAGGACAACAAAATTTACATTACAGCTGGATGAGTCAACTTTGCTTGGCAATAAATCATTGTTTTTTTTAACTTATGTGCATTTTATAAAGGATGTAAGTTTGCTCAAGAGTTGTCAATATTTTGGGTTTTTGAGCAATTATTAATAGACAAGAAAATTATGCTTACTTACAAACTTGCATGTACAGTTTGAACAATGGCGCACCATCAGTGACTGGTTGCCACTGCAGAAGTGCTGCCTTTTTGAAATGGCAGTGTCAAATGTCCTTACCAATCACTGCGTCATTTGTTGCCAACATTTGGTGCAGAAAACACTTGTACAAGACAATACAAATTGTCATTACTGTAGTGAAAAGAATTAAAGCTCACATTCTCAGTGATAGACTATTCTGATAATTCTCTATTGACAATGATGATGATTTTGAATATTTGCATCTTGATGCTGAAGTGATATTCAGCATCTTTTGATCTTGAGGCTATCAAAAGGTAACTGTGTGAGATGCTTGAATGACCTTTTTGACACTACCATGGAATTATTGAAGTCACAAATGCTTTGCTCAGTGATAAATGCAAAGAATTCAGCATGACAAATAAGCAGTGACATATTTTTGAGTGTTATCCAATGTTTTTGTTTGGTGACTTAAGACTCCTGTTAAGTGACTTTAAGCCAGACACTGGGAAACTTCAAGCCTATCAATTGCATTAAGAATAGCAAAATAGCTTCTGAAAGTGATATTTAAGATTCTTTTTAGCATACTCACTTATGGTGCAATCCTAACCATGTCTACTCAAAAGTAAATCCCATTGTGTTCAATGGGTCTAACTCCCAGCAAAGTGTCTTTAGGATTGCAGCCTTAGTCAATTTCAAGATGAGTTGAAAGCAAGCTCTGAGCCAAAATAATCAAATTTTTTAATGACCCTTGGATAAGTTGGGGCACACTATGGGCCAATGGCAGCCACTGGAGTTTCCTTTTTCTTTCCTCAAGGGTGCAAGTCCTGCAATGGTTCCCCTCCTCTGTCTGCCGCAGCTACTTTGATGCCACAGACTGGAGGTGCATTGTATCTGGTGGAGCAGGAAAATATTAGGGCAGACTGGGACCAAGGACAGGGTAGTTTTGGCAGTAGAGACACATGCCCAAACCTAACCCTCTTCAAGTCCACGTGGACTTGTGCCAGAGATATTGCAGAGGCAGGTTTAAACTGATGTCACAGCTGGCAGGGAACATGTTTCAGACTAGAGGCTTGCTGGATGCAGTACATGTTGCATTGGCACTATTGTATTGCTATAAGGAGAGTTATGGTGGATTGGATTGTTATGATGGATTGAGTTTTTAGTATTGTCTGACACCAGTGGCATAGCTAGTGGGGACATGGAGTGCAGCTGTACTGGGCTACAAGCTTTAAGAGGGCTACAAGCTCTAGGGGGGCTACAAGCTGAGCTTGACTAAAATTGTGAAAAATGGGGTCTGTATGAAAGACAATACCATCATGTTATATATTGTTGGAAGGGAAATTTTATGCAGAATGCAATGAAACAAACTGCATTGGAATATATTCTGTCAAAAGTTATGGCCATTTAACCAGAGAATGAAAACAGAAAAGCCTATGGAATAAAAGTGGATTTTCTTAACTCAAACTTTCCCATGTTACTGATTGCTCTGAGAGCCAATGAGATGCAATTATGATACTATATGGAACAAATAGGGTGTTAATATGAATCAGCTCTCAGTACAAATATCACGTATAGAACATATATCATAATACACTTACCCATGCTTATTGGATACACAGGCACTTCTAAGTGGTGTTCCATTTATATTTAGCAGGAAAAGAATAACCATTTCTCTTTGTCCAGCTCAGTTTCCCTACCATAAGGGACACAATTTTCATTTTTTTATTTCATTAAATTTAATTTTGTTGCTGTGGAGCTGGGGGGACAACTAAATATTCTTCAACTCCAGATAGTGAATAGGTGCTTTAGGTCTGCCACTAGCAGAGCAAATACTGGTGAACTACTAAGGAGGCGGCAGCAGCAGATTTTTCCCCAATTTTCTTTTTTAAAAATACCTGGGGATGATGTCACTTCTGGTTATATCACTTCCAGGGCTACACTTTGAGCTTTGCACAGGACTACATTATCATTAGCTATACGCCTGTCTGACACTTTGCAATTCTTGCCCCTATAAACTATGATTGCTGATTCAGGCAACAGATATTTCCTGATATTCTAAGTACAGACAGTGTCCTAGCATTTTAATGATAGTCATAGTTTGATTTTGTGTGTATGTTTAATTTTGTGTTTTATCCTATTTTTTCTGTATCACTGACACCACTGACATGTTTCTATCTGAAACAACTCCCAGTTACATTGCATAAGTCCCTTGTACTGGCCTGGGAGTGTTGCCTAGGGATGTTGTCCAAGGCATATCTGCAATGACTCAGAAGCCAGTGGACTGGCTTATGGGCTGAGCTGGCATTTGCTCTGCTGGCAAGAAGGGTAAATTCATACTGGCCTGGGGAGATCAGCATTGGGGTTTGGGGAGCACAAAATGGAGATATTCGGGGGTGGGGAGATGGTAGGTGACCCAGGAGTTCTTAGAATGGATACTACCCGCACCTCTCCCCCACTGAGCAACCTGGAGTTACACTGGTCTGCTCGGATCTGCACAAGATCTGAGTAACTCCACTGGGCAGCTGCCATGTGACATGGGGTAAGGGCAGGGCGACCACACAGAATGGAGGGCAGAGTGCCTTGTCCTTTAAGCATTGCTATAGGAGGGAATTTATGCATGTGCTGATTTTCAAATCCTTCTACGTTGAGTTAAATCTGCCTGAATTTCCTCTTCTATTTAATGCTTAAAGGTAGAGGCATCATATCCTCCATTCTGTATAGTCACCCTGCTCAAGGGGATGTGATTCTCCTTACTCTCAATTGTGCTGCAGCGAACCTCAAACCTTTGATGGGTACAGCAATGGCCTGTCTGCTCAGATTCAGTTGTCAGGAATATACCAACAAAAGTCAATAGAGCTTGCAGTATTCAAATAATTTCACATTGAGAAGATGCAAACAAAACTGTATTGTATTCAAAACTTGTCATCAACACACTACATTTTTGCCAGACGTAGTGGAAAGAAAAGCTATGATATCATGTTTCACAGACACATTAGTGAAAAGAAAGACATAATAAGCAATTTCCTCAAGTTGAGTGGATCTCAAATAGATGTTCTAGACAGATTCATCAGACTCAGACAAGCAAACAACATAAATATATTGTAGCTGCTATGTACATCTTGCAACTCACAACTGTAAACCAATGGATTCATTTTGTCCAGTAAAATATAATATTTTTGTCAATGTTCTTTAAATTCAAACAGTCCATGTGAAATTCACTCGCTCACTGACTTGCTCACTGACTTGCTGACTCACTCACTTTTGCAAACACAGTGCACTAAATTTTGCCCTTAGATATTGAATAGTTTGCAAAAAACTATTTGCAATGTATTCAGTAAGCAATGTATTCTTACAATTCTATTCTTGCAATGTATTCTTACAGCTCCAAACTAGTCCTCCATCCTCCCTACCTCACTGTTGCAGCCACACCAAAAATGCATGTGCTGTATTCAGTGAAGGTGGGTGGATTGGGAGACTGTAAGGGAGAGGGATTTTAAATACCCTCACCCCTCCGTAAACTTCCTGGTCCTCAGTGCTCTTCTTGGAGCTGTGCTAGTGATTTCATTAGTGTAAGTTAGAGCAGAAAAGTTTATGCTAATAGTGGCAACATTCTGTCAACCTGTTCCATGGGTGCAATTACCAGAATCAGTTGATACAACAGTAACTACATATGGACTTAGGTGGTGAAATGTATGCCAAAAACAAGAAACAATGTGACTGATGGAAATACTCCTTTGACTTCCCATCCTACCCTGATGGAGTAAGGGGAGATGAAGGAATAACTTTTTCCTAGTTCCTGCCCTTTAGGCTGCAATCCTAACTCCCAGTGAGGCCAGCATAAGCCCCAGCACAAGTCCCGTGCTGGCCTGGGGATGTCACAAAAATACTGTAATTAAAAATTTTAGAGAAAGATAAGAAAATATATCTTTTAATGTATCTATCCCTAGGCTGCTTAGCCAAAAGACAGTTTTTCTTAGACCTATGCCACCTATTTAAGTAGCATAAATACTACTAAGGGGAGGGGTGTTGGGTCATGAAAAGGGGGACATAATCCTTGTATATATGCCTGAAATACTGGGATCCCACCCTCAAAGTACTCCTTGTCCCAAACATACCTGTCCCCAAAATTCCCACAACCTATCTCTGCCACCACCTTACCTGTTCATGGTTTACCTGAGCTATTGGTTTGCATGCAGGGCCTCTGGTTGTTTGCTCTATAGGTCTTGCAGCCTGCAACAGTGGTAAAACATTTGTGACACTACACTAGCTATTATGGGGATGGATTGCAAGATCTGCTCCCATACGCCTAACTGGATTGTAAATACTATTCAATCTCATAACACTGACTGAAAGGAATAAAACAAGTAAATACACAAATCATAGATAAATTCAATGAAACAATAGTGATTGTGCTATTAAAAATAGAGCATGTTACAAACTATTCACAAATGATCGACATTTTCTATTAAAATCACAGAACAAAGCTGTTCAAAATTTATCAAATGAAAGTACTATTTAAATGAATGGAAGTCAAATGAAGATTGTAGATTACAGAAGGTATTGGTGTTGCTTTAGTAAATATCAACTTTCCTTGTTTAAATACTACTTGATTAAATACTACTATTTCTCTAGACAAATGGGGTTTCTATGCTGCCTTTGTGCCCTTCCTCTGGAATGAGGAAACACTATCAACCATGGTCGAAACGACATTGTTTTTGCAATATATTCAACATTCTCCAAACTTTCAATTTCAGGATTCCTGGATCTTTAACAATTGTGTAGAGGAGGAAATTTCAGAAGGTGCAGCTTGTGATCTTTGAGATAAAAAGTTTCACTTGCTGAAATTTCCTCCTCTACACAATTGTTAAAGGTGTTAATTGTTAAAAGAACCCTAGAGATTAAAGTTTGGGGACCCCTGATAAGTTGAAATCAATAAATTAAATACTTTTTGTGAATTGTCAAATGTAAAGAGAACTTCTGGCAATAATGGACAGTAGTAAAACATGCATAATTATTACTTTTTGCGGGGGGGGGGGGGGAGGTTTCAGTCTTTTCCTTTCTGCAGACTTCTAGTCATACATTTCTAAACCCTTCTGAGCAATTTAGAAAATCTATTATATTGTCAGATTCATTAAATGAGAAAAAGGCACATTATCTACTCCAAACTAGTGTTGCCACTTTAAGCAATTTGTAATACTTATCAGTTTCAAAAGGAATGGCATTCTTCAGAATACTAATGCTTAATAGATTAGAAGAGCACAAATAACATTTAGGAAAATAGAAATATTGCACTTTAATTTTGCCCCTTTCCAAAAATGGATGTCAAAGATAAATCAAGTGGTGGGATAAAAACATGCTCTCTGCAGATAATGCTTATGAAATAATGGCTATCTACTAGAAATATGTACATACATTGCCTTGATTTGATTTATTAGTCTTTGACATCTAAATTCATTTTGAATGTTGGAGAAGGGGAGAAAATATGGCTGTGGTAATGGCTGCAATCCTAAACACACTTTCCTGGGAGTAAAACCCATTTCAGACAATGGGGCTCACTTTTAAGTAGACATGTTTAGGATTGTGCTCCAAATCTATGTCCTCGTTTAGGCCTTTTCTAAATCTTTTTTACAGAAAGATCCACAATCAATGTTTTGAACATGAAGTTTCAGTTTCGATACTGCTTGCAAAGGAATCTGATGAGAAAATTGGATTCAGGTATTTAAATTTGGGCTGTGCTGCTTTTGTACATAAGAACATAAGAAATGCTTTGTGGATCAGGAGAAGGGCCCATCTACTCCATTTTCCTGGATCTTACAATGGCCTACCAGATGCTTCAGGGAACACACAAGGCATTTCTCCTGTTGCCAATCCCTTGAATCTGGCATTCAGTGATAAGCTAACCTCTACAACTTAGGCTGCAAACCTAATCACACTTTCCTGGGAGTAGGTACTACTGAACACAATGAAACTTGGTTGTGCTTAGGACATGCTTAGGATTGAACTTAGACATGCTTAGGATTGCACTGATAGTGCTTGTGGATACAGTGGTGCCTCACATAACAAGTTTAATTTGTTCCGGAAGCATGCTTGTTATGTGAAATGCTCTTTAAGAGAAGTAGATTTTCCCACAGGAAATAATGGAAACACAGATGATTGGTTCCACAACCCACAAAATATTCCTATAAAAATATTGTTTATAAGAATGATTACAAAACACTGTAATATAACATAGTACAAAACACTGTAATATAAAGTAACACACAACACTGCAATAAACAAAATGCTTTACAGTACTGAATTGTACTGTACTTCTGAAAACCTTCATGGCTGGTGTGAGGGTTACAGAGAGGGGGATGACTTTGGCTGCAATCCTAATGACACTTTGCTGGGAGTAAGACCCATTGGACGCAATGGGGCTTACATCTGAGTAGACATGGTTAGACTGTGCTCTTTCACAATCACTAATGGAGTCACTGCTATCCATTGGCTCAATGGAATCTTTGTCTTTATGTGCAACTTTAACATTCCCAAGCTGCTGATGGGGAGCAGCACTAGAACATTGATCAGGTACACCTTCCACGCTGCCACACACTGAACCCACATACAAACCTGGCTCAGGCTGCTCCCCCCAAACCCCCCATGAGTTCCTTGGCCATGGAAGTCTATTCCAAACTTTGCTCAGGGCCCCACTATAGCTCAAGCTAGTCTCCTTGTCCTGCCTGTGAGTTCCCTGGCCATGGAAGCCTGTTCCAAACTTCCTCAGAAGTGCTCTTTACTCAAGACAGTGCTCTTTACGCAAGTCAAAATTTCTGAGAAAATTTTGCTCTTTATAGAAAATGCTCATTATTCAACACGCTCTTTATTCAAGGTACAACTGTAGTTGCATTTTGTGGTGGCCTTTTCCTCCTTTTATCTGTTCTATACCCTTTTTAAATCTTTGAGGCCATGTGCAATCATGCCATTCTGTGGCAAGGTGTTCCACAGATCAATCACACACTGGCAAATGAAATATTTCCTTTTATCTGGTTTAAAGCTCCCACCGGTAGACCTATGAGGGGGAAAAAATCTGTTACTCTAGGAAGGGGATCAGTCTGCATCTACTGTAGATAACCCCAAGATGACTCCCTATCATCTCTGGGTAGGGAAGAAAAAAAGTCCTTTGTGAAACCTTGGAAAACCATTGCCAGGCTGCATTTACAGAACTGTTTCTGTAATGGTTTGATTTGATGTAAGGCAGCATTTTACTGGTTGAGAATATTTATGGGAATATTTAAATTACACAGTACTCCCATTTCCCCAGCTTTAACAAAGAAAGAAATTGAGATTCAATTTTAATTAACCATTGCAACTATATTACAGTATATACATATATGAATGAGTGCCCTGCGGGGCTCTTTTCTTTTTCTTTCTTCCTCTTGCAAAAATAAACTGTACAATTCACTGAGATTTGACCTTAATTAATCCTGTACTTTGTGACCCACCCTCATGCTAAAACAGTTATGAAAAAAGCTAGCAATGAGCAGAGATAACAATCGGTCATTAATTTGAGCATGTGATGTTGGCTGTAGTCCACAGAGACTGGATTCAAAACCCGCTATGCACAGTTATGTCCAGAGTTCAGTACAATATGGCAAGCAGACAAAATAAACTCTAGACAGCAGCATCTTTACGTATGGGCTTACAGTGTTCCGTCTGCATTGAGGCATATGTTCCTGAATGTCTCAGTTTACATAAGGGCTAGGTGGATTTGGTAGTGTAAACAGAAGAAGAAAGGTTGGCTTCTATGAACACTACAATTTAAAATATAAATAATTTAGGAGACTATTTTTCATGTGCCCTTTAAAGGGAGCTGACAATGATTTATTTAAGGTTCAGTACTATTACTAAATGCAAACACCACATTCATTTGTATAGTTTAGTCGCAGATTGATAAAACAAAGATACCATTTTTCCAGAGCAAGCAACCTTAATGGTATGCTCAGGACTGTAGCAAAATAATCTACATGGGCATGAAGATGTTCTCTGTTTCCAGACCACCAAACAAATTTTGAAACAATCATTTCCCTAGATCTTTCAAAGGTCCAGTGCTACTACAAATAAGTTTCTTTTTGAAAGAAACAGTAATGCGCACATGGTTACTCATTGCTGCCTGTACCCCGGACCCACAAGCATTTATAGTAGTTCCCATATTCCCAGAGAATTTGGGAACTGCTGTCATAAAACTTTTCCACATTCTCTTTGTTGCAGAAGCATTTACAGGGATCAAGAAACAATTTTAAATATGCATGTATCTTATTGCATCTTGTCTCTGAGATGCAAGTATCTGGTCTTGAGGTATCTGATGGATCACTGTGAGATACAAGAAGCTAGACTAGATAGCTCTTCAGCCTGATCTGGGATGGAGGGTCTCTGATGTTCTTATGTAACATATTTGTGCAACAAAACAGGCACATGTGATTGGCAAATAAAAGGATGCAATCCTTTGACTTCTGCAAAAGGCTAATCTCTTAATTATTGAACAAGACATGAAGCTGCTTTCTCCCAGATGGAACAATCAAGCACAAACAAGAAAGTGAAGTGCTCCTTTCGAACTTGGTCTTCACTGAAGAGAAGAGGTCTCAATCAGCCCTACCAATGGATGGGGTCAGCCACATTGCTTCAGGCACCTGTTTTTGGATGACCATGGAAGGTCAGCAAAATGCCAATTATTTTCTTTATCATTACATTTTTACCACTATGGAAAATACCACTTGGTTTTTCTGCCTTAGGCACCAAAGGTGTCTTGCTCCATATCTGTTTGTAAGACTAGTCAAGTCTAAAGGTCTATCCACAGCTAGGCTTGGAATGAGACAGAGGTCCCTTCAAACTGCCTGTGTGCAGCAGCTTGCAATGAAGGGATTGAAAATGTTGCAAAAAAGAATAACCTCTTCACAGCAGAGCTAAAAGGCCTTTGATTCTTGTGATATAATGAACTTTTTCAGAAGAAAGGAAACATTGCCATTATATCCTGACAACATTATATACATGACAACATTTTATATATATGACAACAGTCAAGTATTTGAACTTGTGGACAATAAGTGTAACAACTTCCTCAAAAGGCAACAGTGTGAGATAGCATTAGGTGTTTAGTCCCTTAAATCTCTGAATAGTATGTCTGTGATTTTTTTTAGCATTATATATGCTTGCCAGTTTGGAGCTATATATCAATAGAGGTCTGGGGTAACTATTAGACTGGATATTTGACAAAGATTAATAACCATCTTTAACCATTTTTGTCCTATTGCTTACACGTTAGGAAGCATAAAGCAATTTCTTTTGCCAATGTTACATTAGTGGGCTTTGTACCTCAGCAAAATATTATGACATTTATGAACTTGGTTAGATACCACCTAATATAATGCATACAGTGTTTCCATTTAAAATAAATAATTACAAAATACTATTTGCGGGATGTTTTTTAGAGCATCTGCATGTGCTCCGCTACATTAAAGCACCATTTCAAAATGAAACCCTTTTATTAAAAATGAGTGCCTAAGCATTCAAATTTTGCAGAAGAAAGACTTGAAAGTGGATTCTTTTAAGATGGCTTTGATTCTTTTGTCTTTTTAATTGGAAAACTAAAGAAGACATATAATTTCTTTTTTTAGTGTTGGACACTTTTATTTACTGAATATAATAGTAGCCAAATCATAATTTATTTTCTCATTCAACAGCCATCTATAACAATAATTTAAAACCAGCTAATAAACATTAGGGTTTGTTAGAACCGCTACCGATTAAATCTTAAGTGTCTAAAATGTACAAATATAAAGAGAGTATAATTAGAGCTATGTAAAGAACCAATTTTTAACTTAGATTAACCATACTTTCCATTTGCTTCAGATAAACACTCATAAATGAAAACCATTGCTAAGCAAGAAGCAATTACTTCAGTTTAAAATATTAATACATGCTTCCTTTTTAAAAGCCTTGGAAAATCACTTACGTATTATACAATGCCATCTGAATTCACATGGATAAAGAAAACAGGATAACATTTTGAGGCCTAAGCAAACTTCAGTCATCTTTGAGGTTAAATTTGTTCTTAGTCCTTTAGAAGCTAATTAAACTCGTTCCTCTAATTATCAGGCCTCTCAAAATAATCTTTACAAAATAAAACAAAATAAAGTCATTTAAGCTATATTAACAGAAAGAAGAGGCCACTTCATAAAACGGTTAATGAAATAGCAACTTTCCACCATACTAGATCCCAGTAATAATCAAGACAAGCTAAATGCAGAAACTAATGGTTGACAGATGGCAGTTTAAATCTAAAGGGAAATGAGCAGAGACTATTAGCCTGTTCCAAACCAAACATGGTACTGAAGCAGAATCACGGCACATAATACAATATTTTTTAACAATATAGTGCATTGCTTGTTGAATCCTAAATCTGAATTTAATTTTTGTTTCATGCTTCAAATGAAAGCTTAGTCAGTCACACAGGCCCATATCCTAAAGTCAAATTAAGCCCTTTGCGATAGAGCAGTTAAGGTGATTTTCCATAGGATTTCACTAGAGGATGATGTAACTGCGTGGACCCGTAACTGCTCTGGATTTTGCCCATAGTCAGTCATGGTTAGAGGGCAACCTGCAACCTTTACCTTTCTTTTCAATGACATATTGTTGTTACAAGAAAAAGCAACAGTGACAATTTATAACATACTTATATAAGATGATGGTTTGGATCCAAAGGATCCTTCCACTTGCAGATTTCTCTTCTGCTCAGGAAAAGTTAATTTTGACTTAGGCTGCAATCCTGAAGTGCACTTAGGCTAGCACTGGGCTGGCCTAATTCTGAGATAGGCCAGCCTAGCTACACTAGAAAAACTTGAGCTGGCTTTTCTAGTGTTTTTCTTGAGTCGGCCTAAGTCCACTAAGGTTGGCCTAAGATGGACATGGGCCAGCCTAAAAATGCTGGCCTGGGTAGCTCAGCAGAGGCATGTTGAGCATCGCCTAGAACAGTGCAGTCAGCCTGTATCCAGAGCCTGTTTTCAGGGCAGACATGCCCCCTCACAGCTCCACTGACATAGGCCTCTTCAGGAGCAGGAATAACTCTGAGTAGACCCATAGGGGTCCACAATAAGCCAGAGTAAAAATGGAAGTGAATGCAAACATAGGCCAACGTAAGTGCAACCCCTGCTTCTCAACCTCCGGATATAGCACAACTACAGCAGCCCACCTCAGTATATGGTACAACTACACCAGCCCAGTGAGCATGCTGCCCTTGACCTGCTGCCTCTTCAGAAGTAGTTAGGCCAGCCTAGAGGCATCCTAGCCTTGTGAATTTGGCCTGTCAGTTCCAGATATGGCCTATCTAGGTCAGCTTAGCCAAGCCATTCTCTCTGGTCTAAGTTAGGATTGCACCCTTAAATGAAAGCATGTCCAGTGAGAAAAAATGATTTTATCATAGAGAAGGTCCTTGGTTTTCACACATATATGTGAAAATTGCTGGTACATAAGAGGCATCCTTCTTATTTATGATGTTGCTTGCATTGTAATACAACCCCCAATATACTGTGGTCCTGCACTTTAGAAGCCTTCCACTAGCACTCACACAAGAGGACATGGAAAGATATTGCCATTTTCTCTTTCTTCTTCCTGTTCTTACTGGTGAACTCAGTGACAGTTTATCTCACATTTAGGGAAGTTGCACTACATTCTCAGGTTTCAGATCCATTAACTAGCATATTACCTAATGCACTCAGGATACTCGAGGTCCTACTGATGGAATAGTGGCAAAATTACTGTCACTATGGTCTTGCTAGGAGCAATACATATGCCAAAGATGGCTTCCATGGTTGTAATCCTGCCTGGATAAATAGCCACATGTGGAACTTGTGGATACTATGTGCAATTCATCTTCTATCAGATGTTTAAGAAGGTATCCCGATTTAATCCTTCTCAGCAGCTACTGAACTGCTGGCTGGATGGGCTGGCATGTATTGATTTTCACTGCAGTGAAGTGCTTCAGTTCTGCATTCCTTCCTGCTAAAACAGGACAAGTTTTAGAAGGTGCTGGAGCCAGTGAAATAATGTGGGGAGAACAACAAGGGCAGTTACCCTGGGGACAATATTCTTATGAGGTGTAATTTTTTTAAAGTAGTAATATCAGTGGGTCACAATAAGTTGATGACAGTTGTCTTAGAGGATGATACATTTGCCAGGTAATGCCATCTTGGAAGCAGGCCAGTTTTCACAGAACAGTTATATTTACACAGATTAAAACTATGCAATATCTGATTATACTAGCATTAAATTCATTTAACTTTAATTACAACAGTCCATGGGTTAGGAGGTGCAATGACCTGGGCACTGGCAACCCACATTATGCCACTGTCTGAAGCTGTTACTTCCTTATCTGGAAGTAGCTTAGGGGAACAGGTTTTTGCTTGCATTGTGAATCACTGGGTTGCAGTAAAAAATATCAGCTACTATAATAGGTAATAGTCCTGTGAACATGTTGATTTTGTGAGCACTTGTGTAAAAAGATGTAGGGCAAAGAGAAACAAACCTATCCTTGTTCTCAAAAGAAATTGGACGCAGTTACTTCCACTTGTTGAGTTGTTGAGTTACTACCAAGTTACTTCCATTTTTTGTAAAATACATATGTAAAATACATTGTAAAATACAACCTAGAAATTTAGGTTGCAACTCGATCATAAAGGATTTACCATAAGATTCTACTTTCATTTAATATCAGTGACCCCAAAGCTCCTGAATGATTTCAGGATCAGTAGCATTATGCTGATCAGTGTCACATGAACAATTCCTGGGGTTATGCAGGTGCACCCCTGCTCTTTCTACATGCTAGGCAGCCCAGTGCTATTCTGCACTGTATCTAGAGCAGGTAGGCAGCTGTGCAAGTCAAAATAGAAGATTTATTTCCCCATATTATGTGTTACAAGGCAGCCACCTCAGTGGGGTTACTCATTAAAGACATAATTCTATCCAACTTTCCAGCACTGAAGCATCTGCAATATTCTGTTATTTTGAGGAAGCCTCTTTGAGATTGCCTCCCCTCCCACAGAAAAAAATTGCATATCCCACTGACATGACTGCATTGTCACTGGGATGTTGGATAGGACTGGGTCCTAAATTAGGTGTGTTAGATCAGTACTAACTTGCTTGTGATTAGCTTGGATCTGGCATGGAAGACAAGCACAGATCTTTGTCCAGGCATTCTCAACTGCTGAGTTGTCAATGACATGCCTTATGGCACATTTGTATTACTTCTGGATCAACGTAAGGGTCGTTGGTAATGACCAGCCAGTTACCATAAACCAGTTAGGGTTGTGCTTCTAGGTTACAATTCTAACCAAATTTTCAGCACCAAGGTAAGGAAACACAGCTCCAAGATAACTGAACAAACATTCCCTTACCTTGATGAGTGCACTGGAACTGCTACGCCATTGGCAAGATACAGCACATAACCCACTGGGACTAGTGACATAGCTAATGATCACATAGCCCAGTGCAAAGCTCAAAACGTTAAAATGGGAAGTTAAATCACAACTGGAGGTGATATTATCCATGGGTATTTTTGAAAAGAAAATTGGAAAAAACTGCCTCCTCCTCAGCATTTCACCACCCATTTGCTCTGCTAATGGCATACCTAAAGCACCTACTTGCTATCTGGAAGAGGATTTTGTTGCCCCTAAATCAAATTTAAGTAAATAAAAAATTGAAAATGTTATCCCTTATTGGCTAGGGCAGTGATTTTCAACCAGTGTGCTATGGCACACTGGGTGTTCCATGGATAGTCCTCAAGTATGCTGCGAGAATTTGGGGAGAATCATTAATTAATAGGAAAACTGGGGGATTTGAACAGCCTTGTGAGCCTTGTTAATGGTAAAAACAACTGATGGTGTGCCTGGACAATTTCAGTGCCTTGTATACTGGAAGATGAAAAAGGCTGAAAATCACTGGGTAGGGTATCTGTGCTAGGGCACAGTTTCTTTCCCTGCTAAATATAAGATTTATATAACTTAGTAGTGACTGTATACCCAGTTAGCACTGGTAAATGCATTATGATATATGTATATGGAACTGAGTGCTGATTCATATTAACACCTTATTAGTTCCATGCGACCATAGTGAATGGCGGATGGAAATATGTTAAATCGGGCTAGCAGAAAAGCCCCTTTCAATTTTGGAACTGAATTGCGTATTCCTCCCAGCAAACGCCTCTGTTTATTTTGTAAAGAAGCTCCCGATACTCTCTCTCATATATTATTTTTCTGTCCATCTCACTCTTCCCTCCGTAATCAGTATTTAGCCACTTGGCTCTTACTTTATCCTTCCACCTCTACAGCATCTCTCTCAATGGTAATGGAAGATACTACTGAAGCCTTAACATATGCTGTTGCCTCTTTTTTGGCTCACGTTTTAACAAAAACCCCAGTTTTGAAACAAGCCAAACTTGCTCTAGTAAATTCTGCAATTCTCTAAATTCACCTACTTAACTCCAACTTTTTTTTTAACATTTCAGACCTTTTGTATCGTGACTAATTAGTTCTGTATACACAATGCCAGTAGTTCTGATTTATATTTTCTGTTTTCAATGTATTTATATTTTATCATTGATGTATATGCCAATAAAGGTTACAAACAAACAAAAAAAAGTTCCATGCAGTATCAGAATTACATCTTACTGGCTCTCAGTGCAATCAGTATCATTGGTTACTTTCCAACTTTCATTGGAAAGTTTTGAGTTATGAAAATCCACTTTTTGTTCCATGGGCTTTTGTGTTTTCATTTTCTGGTTAATTGGCCATAATGGTTGATTAAATACAGATATTCCAATGCTGATTATTTGATTGCATTCTGCATTAAATTATCTTTCAAACAATATATAACACGATGGTATTATCATTCATACTACTCCATTTTTCACAATTTTAGCCACTAGTGTCAAGTTTGCTTGTATTGGCATCCATCAGTCTCAGGTATTGTCCTCGATGCTGTATGTGAAGCACAAAAGCCTGGGTGGATTAATATGGAGGATACCTTCTCCACGCCACTGAAATAGTCCAATGGAACAGCAGAGCCAATACGATTGGTTCCAGCTGCGTCGCAGAGCTGGGCTAAGGACAGGAGCTCACCCTGTCTTTTGGGGACTCGGGTCTCAAACCCTGGCCTGCTGGTTAACAGGCACAGTGTCTTAATCACTTGCGCCACCCACAGCCCTGTTGCCCCCATAAAGCTTGCTGCCTGGTGCAACTGCACCCCTTAGCTACGCCACTGATTGGGACAGTGGTGCCAATGCTAAAAAGTTGGTTAGGATTTGGCCCTTTGTTACATAATGGTATTGACTGTGGCTACTGCTAGCAAAGACACAACATTAGCCAGCATTACTAAATTAAAGTTAAACTTTTCTTATTTTGTGGTTTTAGAACAGGGTAGGGCTGTTCACACATCACACTCTTAATCATCTATAGCAGCATTTCTCAAAGTGGGGGTCGGGACCCCTTTGGGGGTCGCCTATAGCTTTCCTGGGGGTCGCCTAAAGACTCCTGGTGCAGAGGGCCAGGTCAGGCTTGCCAGACCTCTGGCGGTAGCTGCGCGAGCACTGGGGCTGACTGACAGTCTCAGGGCCCAATCCAATGCATGCCTACTCTGAAATAAATCCCATTATAGTCAGGGGGCCTTTACTCCCATGTCAATGTGGATAGGATTGCAGCCTCAGGGCCCAATCCTATGCATGCCTATTCTAAAATAAATCCCATTGTGTTCAGTGTGTGCATAGAACACACATTTCATTTGTAACAATAAAAACACATCCTGCATATTGGATATTTACATTACGATTCATAACAGTAGCAAAATTATAGTTATAAAGTAGCAACAAAAATAATTTTATGGTTGGGGGTCCCCACAAGATGAGGAACTTATAAAGGGGTCACGGCGTTAGCAAGACTGAGAACCACTGATCTATAGCATGTTTTAGTGAGTGACTCAACTTGGGTTCATTTTCTCTTATCAACAATCCATGTACTTTGTATATTATTGTGAAAACCTCATTTGTAACTTTGATTCATAAAATAGTGTTCTGAATATCTCAGTATGAATGAACTGAAATTAATATTGATTTTTTTTAATCTGGTAAATAGTTTAAAAATCATTCAAACAGTATGGTAAATTGATGAGTGAGGAGATAATAAATTGTTAACTGCAAAATTTTTTTTATATTGTAAGTCAAAGGTAATTAGCAATCCGGTAATGCAAATATTGCATTTTGTGTGATATAAATACTTGTAAAATATAACAGGGTGATAAATTCACGCCATTACAGGTATACCGATAATGTTCTTTAATTAAGCAGTTATAAATGACAACGCATGCATTGCATTCACGATAATGTATGGCATGACTACATCTGTTAGTGTGTGTCTAAATTGGCCACATTATCTTCTATACAAAGAAACATTTCATATTCATTACTTTCATTCTTGAGTGAAAATTTTAAATGCCAGGCAGGAGTGCCTGCCAGCTGTGCTGTAGGCAGCAGGGCTCTTTATTAGTTTCACAGGGTAGAGTACATGGCCGTAAAAAAATACGAGGGCGCACAAATCTTGAGCATCATTCATACAGTATGAGTAAGAGAGCACTATAAATGTAACAGGTAATTAAAACTCAGTAAACAGGAACATTTTATTTCAAGAATTGCCATAAAAATTAAGTTGGAATAATTTGAATCACAATGATTTGAAACATGAGTCAGAGTTTGCAGGCAAAATGTCTTGCTTGTTTTGTGAACTCTTTGATAAGGTGAAAAAGTCGCCCCATACAAGCTGCAAGTTGCAAATGATAGTTGCAAATGATGCTACCCACTTCCCACTGTCCAAGAGTGCCAATGTGGACCTGTTGCTACCCTGCAATTGCTCACCAGATTGGGATGCCAAACCTACAAGAATTTGGCTGGCCACTTGCAGGAAAACACCTCTTTCCTTTTACACCAGTTTGCTTTTAAGGGGTTATACAGGCCCTTGCATACCAGACATTCTCAAGAGATCTCTGGTTGTCACAGCAGTGGGTATTAGTTTCTTGCCACCAGTTTCTCTCTGGAGAGAATGTGGACCTGTGCACCAATTTCCAGAAACCCTTGATATTTTTAGTCATGGTGTAGGAGGTAAGACTGAGGCTCTTGCACAGTTTGGGAAACACAGCCTGCAATTCTAATCCCCAGTTAGGCTGGGACAAGCCCTGATAAAAGTCTTGTGCTGGCCTGGGGAAGGATGACCATATGTCATAACTTCAAATAGAGGACAAGGGCCTCCCAAAATATAGGAAACCCAAGAAAAATGTAGGACATGACAAAATAAAAACTTTCTTATATATTATTTTCATGTGTTTAATTTAAACACTACATTACTAATTATTAAACTTAAAACTATTACATATTATTTATTAATTACAAGAAGGCTACATGCTGCTCACTTACAAGGAAAAAGAGAACATTGAAGTTTTTCAGGACTCAAGGATAAAATTCAGGACATGTCTGTGGGAGAAAAAACAAGACATATAGTCACCCTGGCCTAGGGGTGTTGCAGAAGTGGTGTAAGGTACTTCTGCGCCACTCATGGGGTGTTAGGCCAGTGCACAGACATGGACCTGCCTCCCAACACCACCATGGGAATGGAAAGACAGGTGAATTGGGGGTGTTAATAAATTAGGATTGTGCCTCTGGCTTCCTCCTCCATCAGGACCTGTTGCCCCTATATTCTTTTATTGCAGGGATGGCCAAACCACAGCATGGGAGTACAGCAGGCCTCCGTCAGTCTTGAAAGACTATGGTATCGTGCTCGGCACTGCATACGCTGCATGCGAAGCGCTAAAGCCTGGGTTGGATTGTTCTGGAGGATAGGCTGTTACCCAAGCAGCAAATCCCCCCTCTCCACACCACTGAATTAGTCTAGTGGAAAGGCAGAGCCAATACGATTGGATCCAGCTGGTGTTGCAGAGCTGGGCTAAGGACAGGAGCTCACCCTGTCTTGTGGGGCCGACCTGGGTCTTGAACCCTGGCCTGTTGGTTAACAGGCACAGCTTCTTAACCGCTTGCACCACCCACAGCTGGGAGTACAGCTCTTTAACATATAATATGAGGCTTTCAGAAATGTGTGTCAGAGCTCCTTTTGGCACCATAATTATTGTAAAAGGCAGATATGAACTGTGCTCATTAAATTAGGGTATGAAAGTCCTGAAACGTAAGCAGGGAAACATTGGCTACGCTTTTAAAGATAAAGATAAATGAATAGAATTACATAGCTTAAGGTGTCACCTGCTTTCTTTACTCAAGAGGGACATTAGAGAGTATTTAATAGGTGACTCATAGACCAGCTTTCCTGGTAGCATTGTGAACAAGTGCCCAGCACAGTTTGCATCGCTCTTGGGTCTCAGTTTCCTAGAAAGCAGAGCTAGAGGCTGCACACTTACGGAGTCCTATTCCCCTTTGCCCAGACAGGCCCTGAGGGGAAAACGTCTGGAGAACAAGAACTCTGACAGTGAAATACTGCTCACAATTCTGTGGCCTTATCCATTTATGTATGCATGCCCTACAAAGCTCAAGAATCCTTTAAAAAATGTCTAAAAGGTATGTAAACTGAACAAGCTTTTAGATCTCCAAGTCCAGCCAGACTTCTCGGAGTCTCCTCAGACTGTCATCTGCTTCACAATGACACGGTTTCAGAGTCTCAGAACAGGTTTTATCTGTCATCATTTCAGTCAATATGCACATCCTTTCCCCCACACAACCTGGCAAATGCCACAGGAGAGGAATGCTCAGTTACAGTGGCAAAGGTCAGTTGGCAAAAACAGACAAACCACAGTGGCTATTTATTTGAGTTTCCTTCTCTTTGGAGATCAGTTGTCAAACTCCATATTAATACATGTATTGACACAAAAGACAATTCTCACTGACACTGCCTATTTTCTCTTGTTGTCTTCTAGACTGAAGAAAGAAAGAAAGAAAGAAAGAAAGAGAGAAAGAAAGAAAGAAAGAAAGAGAAAGAAAGAGAAAGAAAGAAAAGAAAAGAAAAGAAAGGTATTTCACAGCTTAGTAAACATAAATATAAAATATATAATCTCTCTATATAAAAAACTGACTGACTGACTGACTGAGTGAGTGATTCACTCACTCACCCACTCACTCACTCACTCACTCACTCACTCATCAATGCCCAGCCAAAACTGCCAGGCCTAGAAGTATGAAATTTGGGGAGGATGTTCTCCCACTACGAACTGGTTTTTGGAAATTCCAACCGGAAGGGGGTGAATTGGAACATGCAATGTGTTTTCCTTCCTATACTTTACATTGAAGAATCCCTGACTGAGGGATGCTCTGTCCCAACCTCAGACCTACAAACATGAAATTTGGGGAGAGTGTTCCTTCTGTAACATGAACACCCAAAAAGAACCATTGTTGAGAAATTTAACCCTAAAGGGGCTGAAAAAGGGTGCAACATATTTTTGTCCTATACTTACCACTGAAGACAATTTTGTGCAATTTTGTGCCCAGTGCCTGATACACTGGGAGGGAGGATGCACTGGGGGATGTTGCACATGGGGAGATGTTGCGCATGGAGGGTTTTGTGCATGATGGGGAGGTTCTACATGGGGGGGGAGATTGCGCATGGGGGGCTGATGTACATAGGGGGGTTTGCACATGGAGGGAGTTTTGCACATGGGGGATGTTGTGCATGGGGGTGATGCACATGGGGGGTGTTGCGCATGGTGGGTGTTGCACAGGGGGGTTATGCACATGGAGGGGGTTTTGTGCATGGATGGGTTTTGTGCATGGGGGTGTTGAGCATGGGGGATGATCCACATGGGGGGTGTTGTGCATGGGAGTGATGCACATGGGGTGATGTACATGGGGGGTGATGCACAAGGGTATTTTACTCCCATAACACGGGTGCATTTTGTTAGTATATTATGTATTTTATTAAGTAAAATAGCTTTAGGGAGCTGACCTGATGATTTTTATAGGAACTACAGGAGAGTCATCCTGTTCAAATAGCATGGAGAAGAGAACCACAATAAACTGTGTGTTAAGCCACAAGGATAAAAGAATGCTTTGCTTCACTGAAGAAAAGATCTTCCTGCTCAAGAATCTCCTGCTAGTGGAGTAACATGGTCAGTAACTTAAAAGGAAAAAGCTATCTATCAGTCATTTTTTCAGATGATGGAAGTGGACAAGAAATGTGAAATAGAGTAGAGAAATCAGATATGCGAATTGAATTCCAACACAAAGCACCATGCACTGCGCATGGGGCAAATGTTCCCCATAACACAGACTTACTAGATCAGTAACCACAAAGTTCATTGGGCTGGAACAGTTTGTTTCTGCACTTATCTCAGAAAATAACTTGGCCAACAAATATAAATATACTGCAGTACTTGAATAAAAAAACCAGCAAAATTAATACTCTCTGGTTGCAATCCTAACAAGTTCTGGAGCAGGCAGATTAACATCCCTATCCTGCATCCGGCATGATGCTGCCATACTATCCCAGGGCTAGGGAAATCTTTTCCCCTTATCCCAGGTAATGCAGCAGTAGCCCCAATGGGTCTACTTAGATCTGCACCATCTCCAGAGGTCAGGTCCCACCACTGCCTCCCACTCCATGGCCACCTGCCCCAAGGGATCTCCTCTCCCCACCCTTCTCCTGCCCTGGAATGCCTATCTCCTGCCTCCTCCTAACACTTCCTCCATACCCAGAGCTTCACATTGGTGAGCTCAGACAGTGTGGTGATCCTTCCCTCTAACACAGCGTTTCTCAAAGTGGGAGTCGGGACCCCTTTGGGGGTCACCTAGATGTTTCCTGGGGGTCGCCTAAAGACCCCTGGTGCAGGGGGCCAGGTCAGGCTTGCCGGACCTCTGGCTGTAGCTGCACGCGCACTGGGGCTGACTGACAGCCTCAGGGCCCAATCCTATGCATGCCGACTCTGAAATAAATCCCATTGTGTTCTATGTGTGCATAGCACACACATTTCATTTGTACGAATGAAAATACATACTGCATATCGGATATGCATTACAATTCATAACAGTAGCAAAATCACAGTTATAAAGTAGCAATGAAAATAATTTTATGGTGGGGGGTCCCCACAACATGAGAAACTTGAGGTGTCACGGCGTTAGGAAGATTGAGAATCACTGCTCTAACACCATGGTGGGAAGTTGGATGTGGCCTCCACAGGCTGGTGCATGTCTATGCATCAGTGCATTATTCCCCCAAGTAGGCACAAATGTGCTTTTTGGATGTTTGCAACCTTCCCAGGGTACAGTCTGGATTGTGCCCTCTGTCAATTAAGCATTATAGAGAAATGGAAGTACGTAAAACATTTCACACTGTACACTGTTTTGTCTTCCTTGTATATCATAGAAAGAACATTTCTATAATTCTAGCACCGCTACTTATTTCCTACATTCTGAACATACTTGAGTCTTCTGTAAATATTATGTTAACTAGAATGCAGCACTGAATATGCCAAATTTAGCCCCAAATGCAAAAGAATTATTGAGTTTGGGAATAAGGAATCACTGCAAAACAAGGAAAAAGTTGAACTGGGTTAATTAGTGGGCTGAAACCTGAAAATTCTCTTTAAAAGCCTCATGTGTATTGAGGCTAACATCTTTAATTCTGAATAACCAAAGCTGTCAGTTTTATTATTCTGTATATTAGACATCTCTTAAAATTAAAAACATTCATCAGAAAAATGCTGTCATTGCCAACAAAAATATTACAAGTTTTAAATTTAAATATTAAATTATTTAATTTGCAATCTATGCCGTGCTCGATATTTGTGCCTACCGAGCACATACTGTCCTTATATCACAGTATATGTGAACATGTATCACAGTCTTCAGATAGTTAATTATAGAAGAATACACTAAGGTTATAGAAAAGGGACAATGAAATCCAAATAAATATAGAAATCTCACAGACATTTCCAATATTTGTAATGTAGGAAATGGACAACCAACTGCTTTAAAACACTGCAGATTGTTTTTTTTTTAAATTGGTAGGGGTAGAGAGTAGGGTAAAGAAGGAAATTCAGTGACCACTTTACTGCGGTTTTATTGAGATGGTTAAATTATTACAGAAATTGAAGAGAATGCACAACTGGAAGCTGTGATAGCTATACTGCCTTTTCTGAATATCATACTGTATAATTATTTGTTATTTAAGAATCAAAACCAGTGTTTCTCAACCATTGGAACTTGTATTATCACCTGTGCTATTTGAAGTGGTGTCCAGTGGTACTCACTCTACCCCCATATCTCCACGGCCTGGCAGCAAGACCAGCAATGCAATTAGACAAGCAGTAGTAGGAAACTAGGTTTGGCAGGCAGAGCTCCAGCGGGCCCTTTCCATGTGCTCCCAAAAAGCAACTTGACTGCCCTAAGCCTTTTACTGGTGTTTGTCATATGTCTGTGCTCCCAATTCAGGTGTAACTGGTGATGACACCATTGCCAGTTACTTCCAATGGTACTTCCAATAGATGGGAGATGGGAAGTGATACAGCATGAGACAAATGTTGAAAAATGCTAAACTAATCTGATCATTAGAGGATGTAGAGCTAAATGTACAGTACAGTGGCACCTCACGTAACAAATTTAATCCGTTCCGGAGGCATGTTTGTTACATGAAACATTCTTTATTTGAAGCGGATTTTCCCATAGGAAATAATGAAAACTCTGATGATTGGTTCCACAACCCAAAAAATATTCATATAAAAATATGAACTGTATGTAAAAATGATGACAAAACACTGGAATTGAATTCAAAATATGCATTCAATGTGCTCGATCCTATGAAGTCTACTTAGGCTGCAATCCTAAAGACACAATCCTAAAGACACTTAGGAGGTTGCAATCCTTAAGACACTTTCCTGGGAGTAAGACCTATTGAGCACAATGGGGCTTACTTCTGAGTAGGCATGGTTAGGAATCAGCAATCTTAGACACTTTCCTCAGAGTAAGACCAGTGGTGGGCTGAGGCCGGTTCGTGCCGGATCGCCTGAACCGCTTCTTCTTTCTGACCCACCGCCACCAAACCGGTGGCTATGGCGGGCCAGAAAACCAGGCGCACCAGTTCGGCGCCCAGCCCCACCACTGCACTGCGCATGCGTCAACCTTCCAATGAAGGTTGACGCATGCGCAGTGCATCCTGAAGCTGGCCGGACAGCTTCAGGATGCACTGCGCTTGCGCCAAGGTCAAGGTGGGCGCAAGCGCAGTGTGCTGGGGTTGGGGCCCGCCCCTTGCCCCGCCCATCCGCACCCGCATCATGCTGGGGTGGGTGGTGTGCCGTCACCAGCCCTGTCCCTGACACTCCCTGGCGCCACCTCTGACCTGCCCTGACCCCTGACCCCACCCCCGCCCCCTGGCCCTGCCCACTTCTGGCAAACCAGATGTTGGGCCAGGCCGGGCCCACCTCTGAGTAAGACCTATTGAACACAATGGGGCTTACTTCTGAGTAGACATGATTAGGAATCAGCAATCCTAGACACTTTCCTGGGAGTAAGACCTGCTGAACACAATTGGGCTTACTTCTGAGTAGGCATGGTTAGGAATCTGCAATTCTAGACACTTTCCTGGGAGTAACCCCCATTGGAGGGACTGGGGGTCTTCTGGGGGTTGGGAGGGTGTTTGGGGACAGTACGGGGAGATAAAGGCAGCTGGGAGTGGTGGCTGCCACTTTAAAAGCCTGGCTCCCTGCAGAGACGGCTTCAGCCTCTTTAAAAGCTCCGCAGGGATGCAGGCTTTTAAAGTGGCAGCCACTATTCACGGCTGCCTATATCTCCCCCCCCCCACTGTCCCCAAACACCTTCCCAACCCCCTGCTATGGTCACAACTGGATTGCCTATGCAGAGGTTCCTAGACATTCACTTGCTAGAGCTATTTATGCAATCAGTCAAAACATACATCCAGTGGCGTAGCTAATGATCATGTAGCCAGGTGAAAAGCTCAAAATGTTACCCCAGAAGTGATGTCACAACTGGAAGTGATGTCATCAGCAGGTTTTTTTTAAAGTAAATTGGGGAAAAATCCTGCCTCCTCCTTCTCAGCAGTTCACCACTCATTTACTCTGATTTTGTTGACCATGACATTGAAATCAAATTTAATTAAGTAAAAAAAATATGTCCCTTATTGGTTAGGGAAACTGTGCTGTGGCAAAGAGAAATGGTTATTCTTTCCCTGTTAAATATAACAGAAGCACCACTTCGAAGTGCCTATATACCCACGTAGAATGGGTATTAAGATATATGTGTATGGAAATGAGAGCTGACTAGTTCCATACAGTAGTTCCATACACCTTACTAGTTCCATACAGTATCATAATTATATCTCATTGGCTCTCAGAGCATCCAGGATCGTTGGAAAGGTGAGTTAAGAAAATCCACTTTTTGTTCCATCAGCTCTTGTGTCATTTTCCGGTTCATTGGCCATACATTTTGATATAGATATTCCAATGCAGTTTATTTCATTTCATTCTGTATAAAATTACCTTTCCAATGATATATAACATGATGGTATTGTCATTCACACAAACCTCATTTTTCACAATTTTAGTCACTAGTGTCAAGCTCAGTTTGTAGCCCTCCTAAAGCTTGTAGCCAGGTGCAGCTGCACCCCACTGCATACATCTGCTACCAAAATACACCAATTAAGGGAGCAAACTGAGAAACATCCTGACTTTCAGAACTGTGAGGCCACATCTTATATCATTGGATACTAAAATGTGTCTGTTTTGTAATGTATTTGTGCTTCAAGGCCTTCCTATATTCATTATACATTGTATATAATTCATGTGTCATTTGGACTACATAATGGGGCTTACTTACTCAAAAGTAAGTAAGCTTACTTTTGAGCTTACTTACTATACTCAAAAGTAAGCCCCATTATGTTCAGTGGGCTGATGCTGATGTTCAATGGGACTTACTCCAAGGAAAGTGTTCTTAGGATTATCCTAACTCTGTCTACTCAGAAGTAAGCCCCATTGTGCTCAATGGGTCTTACTCCCAGGAAAGTGTGTTTAGGATTGCAGCCAAAGTGTCATATAAAATCAATGTTGGAATGATAGCACAAAGTTTCTTGAATTGTTCTGCAAAGATTTCAGACTCTTTCAAAGAACATAGTCAATTTTACCTTCAGATAGCCGTGTTAAAATGAAAACCTATTAAGGTTTTGTATAGTATTTAGTTTGTTAAGTGGCTCAGATTACACAGGTGTATGTTCATGTGCGGAACTACTAATTCTCCAGCTATGTACTGAGAATTAAACCCATCTTGGGGAGCCTCCTTCTCTTTTATTTCTGGCAATCCAGAATGTCGTCACCTATTGAGTAGATAAATGTGGGAAAGAAAAGCTACCTTCTGTCTATAGTAAATGAAGGAGAAAAATGATCTGAAAAGCAGGGATTCTTACATAAAGTGACGCCAAGGATGAAAAATAAATTCAACATGGTAGAATGGGTAGAACAGCTGAAATTATGCAATAATACCTAGTTTCGCCTTTCCTTCATTCACTCTGTAGTGGCAATAAGATCCTAGTTTTTATGTAAGCAGAAACTCAAGAGTATAAAGGAGCAAAACATTAAATATATTCATATAGTGAGGAACAGGGTTCAGATTAAAAGACAATTTAAAAAGGATAGGAAATAAAGAACAAAAGTACGTATTTCACAAGGCCTGAATAGCATCCAGACTGATCCTACAATCATTTTGTTGTCCACTCATGCATCACTAAATACTTCCTTGTGTGGGCTGCTCTTGTAGCAATAACTACAGATTTTGAGTGGGTGGATGGGTGAGGATGCATCTATTATAGTGCAAATGAGTATTCCTCCCCACACTTGTTCTCCTCTACAATCTCTACAGAAGACCAATTTTATATTATCCACCTCAAGCTACATTCCAAGGCTGTCTGGCTTCACAAGGGTGCAGAATATTTGCCATAGGTGCCTACTATTTTGGTAATTTGTGTTTAATATACCACAATAACAATGAAATTTATATTTAGAGGTATTTTAAAAAGAGTGCAGATGGGCTGAGTGCAACTGATGCGCTCAGATGGGCTGATGCAAGATGCTGGTCCATTATGTTACAAATGTGCTGTACGTCATGTCTGCACCTCCCAGGGAGGAGGGGAGGCCAGTGCAGGGAGGTGTGCCAGCCTCCCTGTGTTGCTCTGGGCTGGGGAGTTGCACAGGCCAATTATGGTCAGTGTAGGTCAGGGGTCCTCAAACTATGGCCCGCGGGCCAGATTAGGCCCGCCAGAGGCCTCAATCCGGCCCGCCAGCCTTTTGGGGGTTTTGGGAGGAGCTTCGTGGGCACTGGGGGGCAGTTCAAGGCTGCCGCGGCAAAGATCCGCCAGCCACGGCAGCCCTGTGTAAAGGGAGAGAGCCCCTCGGGGCTCCAGAATTTGTGCAGCTTCAAGCTGGCCCTTTAAATTTTTTTAAAATGTTGCATGCGCAGCTGGAGCAGCATGTGCACTTTGTCTACCCCAGGGGTTCTGGCTGGTGCGTGCGCCTACCGCCGCTCTCTCGCAACCACCCCAGCTTCCAGGGGCTTACTTCTGAGTAGACAAGCAGAGAGCTGGGCTATAAAGGACACCCTCCCATCCACACTTTCCTGGGAGTAAGCCCCATGGATTCTAATGGGCCTTACGTCTGAGTAGGTATGCAGAGGGCTGGGCTTACTTTCCTGGGAGTAAGCCCCACTGACTCTAATGGGCCTTACTCCTGAGTAGACATGCATAGGCTTGGGCAAAATTCCTGAACAGCAAGCCTAAAATTGAGGTGAGCTTGTGTTTGTGTGTGTGTGTAAGAATACATGGGTGTGTGTGTGTGAGAGAGAGTGCATGGTGTGTGTCAGCGCATGTCACTGACATTCCTTGTGTTGCTGCAAATTGCTTTGAGGGTGTCTTACAATTACATGTCTTAAGTCTGACATGTAAAATATGTTGTAGAAAAATATGTTAAGTAAAATATGTTGAAGTAACGTGTTGCTGGAAACTGCTTTGAGGGCATCTTGCATGTCTGGGTGAGAATCAGGCATGTTAAAAGGTTTTCAATTTCAAAAGTGTTGAAATTAAGTTCAGGAAAGCAATACAAGCATTTTTGCTTCATTTTATCATGTCCTACATTTTAAAATGTAGGATAAAATGTAGGATGTCCTACATAAGTCCTCTCACTCTCCAGCCCCCGACAGTGTCTGCGGGACAGTGAACCGGCCCCCTGTTTAAAAAGTTTGAGGACCCCTGGTGTAGGTGTTGGGGGGACGGCAAGGTGGAAGCAGGAGTGCAGGTGTCGGGGTGGTGGAGAGGACATTCTGGGGCAGGAGAAGGCAAATGGAAGAGGGGGGCAGGTAGGGCTGGGATCCAATGGAATGGTAGATCCTAATCCTAGTCTGTGGTCACACAGCATGCAATACAGCTTCTAGGTATTTGTATCTCCAGTATTTGGTTCTCTGTTGTCTTTGGAGGTGGAATGGAATTGAGTAGACCCATTGGGGCTTCTGCAGCCCTACTGGGGCAGGGTGACCATATGCCTTAACCAAAAACGAGCACAATATTCCTCAAAATGTAGGACACTCAAGAAAAATGTAGGACATGACAAAATAAAAGCTAAACACACTAATATATATTGCTTTCATGTACAGTACTTAATTTAATCACTGTATGCTTATTATTAAATTTAAATTTTTCACATATAATTTATTACATGCAATTTATTAATCACAAGAAGGCAGCCTGCTGCCTGCTTACATGGAAAAGGAGGGCATTGGAGTTTATCCCCCCCCCTCCAGGACTGAAGGCTAAAACTCAGGACATGACCTTGAAAACCTTGTACATGCGTGAAGGGAAAGGTTTCTCCTTATCCTGCAGTAGTGCAGCTGCGGCCCCAATGAGATGCTACATGCAGTGCAGGCATGTCAGTTTGCCAGCTTCAATGTTTCTCAGACTGCATTATTATTTACTTTACTCAGAAGTAAGCCCATTGTGTTATGTAAGAATTAAGCTAGATTTAGGCTAATCTTATTTTACTCACTAGAAACAAACTTATCTATGTTTGCTTTTCATTCAGTAGTGATGTGAATCAAAAGCAGAAATAAGTCAATGCTAATTTATTATAATACTACGTGATTGTCATCATTAAAGCACTTCCTCAAGTACTTTAGCTATTTTGTTAGGATTATTTTTTGGAAGCTTTCAAATTGGACTGTATGCTATCCCATTCTCTCAGTGGTACGGTTTCTTACTACAGCAGTAATAATGTTTATCATCCACTCCTACGAAACTGAGATAGCCGTAGATAGAGCATCTGTCATTGTTTTCCATTCCAATAAGGGCCTGAAGCAATATATACCAAGACAGAATTCTGAACACCTCATTTCACTTCAGTGGCTTCCTCTTTGGATAATATGAACAGGTTGAAGGCCAAATTCATTGCCATGTTTTGTCTAGAAGTTAATAATAACTTGATAATCATTTTTTAAAAAGTGAAGATTGATTTCGAACAGCTCGAAGTTGGCTCAGCTGGTCATAGCCTGGATCAGATACCGGGAATACATTTTTGTAGCTCAGGGGGAAATTCAACAAAGAGATATCTGTCTTTGGCCTATGCCAAAATGAAAGGTGAAAGCCCCCTTGTTTACCTTGAATCCTGTTCAAAGAATCCGGCATGAGTTGGTTTATATTTATAGGAATTAAGTCTCCTCCTATCTTCCCTAGAGAAGGGGAAGAAGGCAGAGGCTTAGGTCTCAGCAGGATCTGAGTTAATCCCTTTTCCCCATCCCCTCTCCTCAATGGACAACTATAAACATCCAGGCACTGTTTGCAGCTGGCTGGCTAGCTTCAGCTGTTTTTCTTACCAGGAATATGTGTGTGTGTTTGTGTGTGTGTGTAGGATTTGCATCTCGGACTGTGAACATTTGAAGATATGTGCATACATATCCAGAGACTTCATTCCCTCTGATCACACCAAGTATTCTAAAACAACATCATTCCACCTTCCTTGTCAGCCAATACTCATTCACTTTAATGACCAAATTCTCATTTTAGACATCAGTTAAAGAAAAGAGAAGTTCATTTCACTTCAGAAAGCAGTTCCTGGATTGCAGGATCCCCTAGCACCAGGAAAAATGAGAAGGGGAATAAGATGGTACATCTGTCACCTCATTTCTGCCTTTGTTGACATGTTCTTTTATTTTTATTTTTTTGAAATTTAAAATGGGAACATGCATGTATATGAACTGTGGTTGGTGCCTGCCAAAAGAGTAAAGCCCAGGCCATTATTTTGATGCAAGGGCAGATTTATTTATTTTTAATTCAATTTTTATGCTGCCTTTCTTCCCTGGATAAGATAACCCAAGGCGGCTAACAACATTTTAAAAATAACAATAAAACACAATTAAAATTGGATAAAATCAATAAATGCAGTCAAATACAATTAAAATACAATTAAACTTTGAAAAGACATTTAAAAACAGCATCAGATAGCAATAAAAAACAGGCAGATAGTGATAAAATGATTTTAGTTATAAAGTGCAATCATAGGCCTGTCTAAATAAAACAGTCCTCGCCAGAAGGAGAGTAATGAGGGAACTTTCCTTAGACTGATGGAAAGGGAGTTCCACAAAGTGGAAGGTTGTGCACCCTTTCAGTGTCAGCACAACCAACAAGGCCCCCTCTGATAACCTTAGAGAGCGGACAGGATTGTATGGCAGAATCTGATGCAATTCTCAGATCCACAGGCTACACTTTTGGAACAGGAATGGGTTATGGTGGTGTGTGCTGGTCTAAATTGGTTAGGATTGCAGCCTCATCATATTCAATGGATACAGGTGTGAAACAATGAAACAATGTGACCTTGGTTGAAACAGTGGATTCAGTGTTGTCACTAAGGGGTGCAGGTGGTGCTGGCAGCACCAGGTGATAAACACGGGGAGAGTGACATCAACAGTGGTGGGCTTCAGGGGGTTCTCACAGGTTCTATAGAACCCTTTGCTAATGAGTGCCTGATTCTGAGAACCAGTTACTAATGAGACATAGAACCTGTTGATAATTTAGGTTATTAGGACACAGAACTTGTTGTTAATTTATTTGAACCCCACCACTGGACACCACCACCACTACTACTAATGGAGATGCGAGATGTGTTTTTTTTAAATGTGGAATTTCATGGACAACATAGTGAAATAAACAGCATTGAAATATCTCAATTCTGTCAAAAGTTATAGTAAAAAAAAAAACCAAACTGGCAGGGATGAGGGGATAATACTTCATCATGCCCACTATACGCCCACCATTCCATGGGAGGAAGGCCATCATGGAGTGATTTGCTGGCCTCCTATGCTGGATGACTACAATCCTTAGTGATGCCATTCAGTGGATTCTTCTGGGAGCCACATGGAACATCTATTCGGTGTACCAAATTAGGGGGTAGGGCAAGAGGACCTTGGAAGGATATATTTTTAAATCAGCCAAGGGACTTGCCAACTGAATATATCATCCTGAACGTACTCTGCAGTCTACACACACACTCGGTTTCTTCTTTTGTTTTCTTTAAAGGAATTATTCCCTTTGATATTGTTGATAGCAATGCCCGGTAAAAAGAAATCAACACAACCGAATGCAAGAAAACAACTTCTGTTTCTATGTTTTGTGTCATTGTATGTGAGAAGGAAAAAAATGAGTGGACCAAACCAGATTGCTGATAAAGGCTACCATCTATGAAAGCTCAAATCTGCTGTCACAGCTCTGGATTAAAGATGCTGACCTTAAAAATATCTACTTCCAGACAGTTTTCCTCTTTTTAAATCTAATAAACTGTCGGCTGTTTGCTCCCACTCCCTGACAGGAATAGGATAATGTCACTTTTCAAATAAATTCTCAACTATTTGTAACATCTTTTGATGGGTTTATCTACTGCCAACCAATAATGGATAACTTTCCAGGTGAAGTCAGTCATGTCAGACCTTTAAATGAGTACAGCGTTGTAGGGAGTCTGCTACACCGGCAGGTGCCTGTAGCCTTGAAAGGGAGCTCTTTTAATTTTTAAAAATTGTGTCTCCTATCCACAGCTGGAATGGATAAGATTCACTTTTCATTTTCCTTTTGATTTTAAGAAGTGTGGCTCATCTATGTAGAAGGTTATTACTGTAATATGCAGGTGTTCTCAAAATGGGTTGAAATCCAAGCATTGATCATAGAAACTTACAATATGTTCAAGCAAATGTACCCAATTTCTGTATATAATGCAATGTAGCAATGTTTTAACTATGTGTATGCCAAAAGGATACTTTTAAAGGTTTTTTTTTAGCTAGGAACTCTGTATATTAATGCTATTGTTGAACATAGAAATGTCGACATTAACATAAATGGTTGGAAAGATATTAAAACTGCTATCCATTATCAATCTAAGGATGTAATCTTAACGCAGGCCAGCACATCCCATTGGTCTTCCTGTTTCCACAATGATGTTGGGAGGCAAGTGCATGTCTGCACTGGCCTAACCCTCCCACAGGAGAGGTGCAGAAGTGTTTTATATCACTTTTGTGACACCCCAGAGCAGTGTGGGATTTGTGCTGGGGCTTAGGCTGGCCTAACGGGATTAGGATTGCCGCCTTACCTTTGTAACTGTGAAGATATAAATCTATTTTTAAAACATTAAAGCAACTTTTTCCAAAAATATGTAAACATAGCAGATTTGTTACAACAAAGGCTGCAATCCTCAGGGCTCTTTTGCTGGGAGTGAGCCCCACTGAACTCAACAGAACTTACTTCTGAGTAGACACGAATAGGATTGCATTGAAAGTATGATTGCTCTTAAGTTTTAGTTTGGATAATTTTTTGATACCTCAGTATTTTACAGTGATGCCTCACGTAAAAAATTTAATTCGTTCTGGAGGCATGTTTGTTACATGAAATGTTGTTTATGTGAAGTGGATTTTCCCATAGGTAATAATGGAAACTCAGACGATTGGTTCCACAACCCCCAAAATATTCATATAAAAATATTAACTGGATGTAAAAATTGTGACAGAACACTGGGATTGAATTCAAAACATGCATTCAGTGTGCATGATCTTATGAAGTCTACTTAGGCTGCAATCCTAAAGACACTTTCCTGGGAATAAGACCCATTTAACACAATGGGGCTTACTTCTGGGTAGATATGATTAGGAGGCTGCAATCCAAGACACCTTCAAAGTGTCTCCCCACTTTCTCCTTCTCTCCTTCCTGAGCCCCTCTCTCCCCTGCTCCCTTCTGGCTAGCCCTGAGCTGCTTCCCTCTTCTCCATTGCTCTTCTCTCCCTCTGCCCAGTGGACACCCAGCCACAGGAGGAACAGCATGGAAGTGTTGCTTTCCCTATGGGCAGGTGCGCTAGGCAGCCCTGACGCTTTTTAAACAGGCTGCCGGCCAGTGCGTCTGCCCCAACTGCCAATGAATGTGTTCTTTACGTGAAGCACAGTTTGTTACGTGAAGCAGAATCCTAGAGAAATTTTTGTTTGTTGCGTGAAACATACTTTACGTGAGGTGCCACTGTATTTTGTTTTGTGTTACTAAAATTGTTTCATTATATAACATCATGAAACCAATCACTGACAACTGCCAATAATATCAACATGGTCATAAACTCACCCAGTCCTTTTAGGTTAGTAATCTACTAGCAGAACAAGCATTCTGCCTGTGGTGGTGGCAATCATAAAAACTTCACAAGCAACATCTGAAGCTGTGTACTGCTAGAGCCCCAGTGGGGAGGCTGGAGGGACTCCACATGTGGCAATGGCTTCATGGAAGTTCACAAAACCCAGGTAAGCCAAGCAGAAGAGGTGGAATGGGGAAATCAGAATGGGAAGTAGGGTGGGAAAGAGGCAGATCAGATCTTATACGGGGAAGATATGGTGGCAGCAGAGTATCCAATATCCAAATCTTCTGTCTAAATCCAATCTCCAATCTCCATGAGAACTTGCAACTCCATCTGGGTCTTGGAGACTTAGATCCAAATAAGGGAACAAAGGTTACTTAACCATAGGAAACATCTGGGACTGGTCCCCTTGCAGAAGGCAGCAAAATTCTTTTTCTAGGGAGGCTGCATAAAAAGGAGGTGAAGAGTAGTACTGGGTGTTAAGGAACTCTTTTATCTCCTGTGTAACACTGGATACACTACAGCCCTTTTTTGTCATGGTTGTTGGTGATGATGGATAAGAATGTGGGCTAAGTTTACTACTGTCTGAAAAACTGACAAGGGAAGCTAAATTAAACTATTTTAATGGCAGTTGCACTATGACTCAGAAGTCAATTTGAATTTCCAGATAACTGTGCAGCTTGTGGTTTCACTGGATTTGGTAAAAATCAAACCTACTTCTGGATTCCAGTGTGACAGCTGTGCCCTAGGGAGTGTTTGTGCCAGCTGCAGGCAGTGGTAGTGATAGCCATCAGTGTACTCTTTGAGCATTGCACTCAATGCTATTGACTATCACTACTACTACTACTACCAGTATTGAAAGTTCAGAGATTTGCCTGGTCTCGTGGGCCCCCTGACAGAGTGACACCTGGCTGATACCTGACACCAGTCTTGTACCTTTGTGTTGTATAGTAACAAAGGTTAGAAACTAACTATTTAAGAGTGCGATTCTAACCAACTTTCCAGCACTTGTACAGCTGTGCCATTGGGGCACGTTCTGCAGTTGGGAGGACAGTCATGGTGTCAAAGTAAGGCAGAGTTTGTTCCCTTATCTTGGAGTTGCATTATCCTTACCCCAGAACTGGAGAATTGGTTAGGACTGTGTTCTAATTTTCTCAAAGTTTGAATAGTCATGGTTTCCCAATCATACCCATCACATTACAATGAGCTGCACAATGCATTTACAGAACTAGAGGTAAAGAGATAAAGGCAGATTGCTTTGGAATATTTGGACTATGTGATTACAGAATTAAACCCCTTCCCCTGTTCAGAACTGGCCACCCATTTATATTTCCTTGCAAACAGTTTGTAATAAATCTGAAATACTGTAATTCTCTGTGAACTATACTGTCCTCTGCTGCTTCAATATTGACATTTAAAACCAAAATAAATTCATAGTATTGTTAATAGACAGCACTCTATTCATTTCCAAAATTTCATTTCATGATGTCTCTAGTTATTGAGGAAGAAACATAAGACAGCTGAGGAGGATGGCAAGAATCCTATTTATATCACTATTTCTCAACACTCTGGATGTGTGTAAGAGAATTCAGGGCATGAAGACACTCCTCTTACTATGAAAAGTTAAGGGGGAGAGAGAGAGAGAGAGAGCGAGAGAGAGAGCAGGAGACTAGGAGAGCAAGCTCCAGAGGAAGGAAAGTGTGACAGAAGCAGGAGGAAAGTCAAGATGAAAGGGACATAATTAAAATGAACAGTTAGTTCTGGTTCAGAGCTAGACCCCTGGTGGAAAATACGTTGGATTTCTGCTAGAATCATAAAATAGCTAAACCAACCAGAATAATAAAATTGATTTCCCAGCTTACTGCCGGCTAGATTTTAGTTGCACGATTGTAAATACTTCATCATGTATATAGCAGAACTTTCCAGTTAAATCTGTAGCCCATGTGTCTAAAAATGGAACTTAAGACTTTTTATGATCTGACTGATCATTTATACTACACAGCCGCAGCAGCCAAAACTGCAAATTAAGAACACCATAAAAATATGCATCAAAAAATGGATCCTGGAAATTTTATAATCAAAATATTAGAAATTTGGAAACAATTCCATAAAAAGCAAGACCTAAACTATAATAACAATGAAAAGAAAGCATAAAATAAAAGCATAATATAAAAGAGAGCATAATAAAAGAAAGTGAAAAGAGGCTAGAATGTGTAGTGGACTGAGGCATGGAAGATCCAGGTTCAAAGCAGTACTTGGCCATGAATCTTCCTGGGTGACCTTGGGCCACTCACTCACTCTCAGCCCCAGTTACCTTACAGGGTTGTTGTGAAGACAAAAAGATAAGAGCTTTATAACCTGCCTTGGCCATTTGCTTTGGCACAAGAAAGGCAGGATATAAATCACTTAAGTAAATAAATAATTAAAAATAATATCCGCTCCATTTAAATGAAATACAATTCTGACCATTGCTTATTTTTTTCTCCGTTTAGGCCTACATTCAATAAATGGCATTTTTGATAGTCAAAGTGAAAAGAACATAAATCAAATGAACAGTAAAACATTTTCCCATATGACACATGACAAAGATCTTGATTCACCACATGCTCACTCCTCTCCCTTAATTCTTTTTGGGCACAATCCAGAAGTGCACTTGGGTTACTATCACATGGGCTGACCCAACTGCAAGATTATTTATTCTGGAGATATTCTGGAAAAGTTATTCACTAGTTATTCTGGAAAAGGCTTGGGCTAGCCTAAGGCAACATAGGCTACCCCAAGACAGGTAGACCTGGGCTGCCCTAGCTGGGGCAGTCTAGGCAATTCAGGAGAGGCATGTTGAGGGCATGTTTAGCATTGCCTAGGGCAGAGCAGTTACTCTGTATCCAAAGCCTGTTTCCAGGGCAGAAATGCCCTCTTCCAGCACTGCTGAGTTATACCACCTCAGGAGTAGGTATAGTAATGAGCAGACCAAGATAAGGTCCAAGATAAGGCAGAGTAAGAATGGCAGTGTTGATAAAAAAAATCTGAGTTCTTGGCCAGCCTATCTGCAACCCCCGCCTCTCAACCTCAGGATATGGCACAACTACAGCAGCCACTAACCTGGGCATACAGCAGGCCCCTCCAACAAGCCCTTCATGTTCACTGTAGACTGTACTGGCATCTCATCAGGGACTCCTTATAAGGCAGGCACCACAGCTGTTTCTGTTCAGTGTGATCTGAAGGGGGGGTCTCCTTGGGAGCAAGCCCTCCAGGTGCCACTGACTTGGTGCCTACTGAGCATGCTCTGGAGCAGTTAGGGCAACTCTGGATTCAACATAACTTTCTGCTCTGGGTTCAGAATAGTTGGGGCAGCCCAGCTAGGGCACTCTTCACTGCCCTCACTCTGGATTGTGCCCTTTGTTTTTTATCTAATGTTAATGTTCAGATATTCTCATTTATTTTTATGATGCTTCTAGGATTTGAAGTTGTTACAGTTATTTTTTATATAATCTGCTTGGATCTTCTTTTAAGAAATGGATAATATCAATTTTTTTAAATAAATAAGAAATGACAGAGGTTTAAAATAGGGATCTCTGCTTCAGGATAGTAGTATATTTGTCAACACTTTTTATCTAAAGTGGAATCTGAAGTCAATTTGGACATTCCTAGTTGAACAAAATATGTGTAGATTTGGAGTTAATCCAAATGGGTTTTGCTGAAGTTAGTGAACTTCTTCAGGGAAGATTTTGTACATCCCCATGTTGTCATCACGTTTTACTTCAACTGAAACTGATCTCAAATGTAGAAGTTTTGCTCAGGCAAAATTTCTAAAATGTTTTTAAAAGAAAGGATGTTTTTAATGTTTTTAATTAATTGTTTTTAATGTTTTTAATTAATCCTTTAAACATTTTTAAAGGATGTGCATGTGTACATGATATTGCACACGATGAGAATTCTGATTATTTGTACAATAGAAACAAAAAATATGAGCAAGCATTGTTTCACTGACACAAAGTTTAATGTGCCATAGTTGTTAAATGCTGAAGAGT
This sequence comes from Cryptoblepharus egeriae, assembly GCA_030015325.1. Lineage (NCBI taxonomy): Eukaryota > Metazoa > Chordata > Lepidosauria > Squamata > Scincidae > Cryptoblepharus > Cryptoblepharus egeriae. The sequence continues at coordinate 50,767,428 of JAREYC010000007.1, read as the reverse complement.
CCTATAAGCAAAACAACAAATGAAATCTCTTACTGATAAAATATGTTCAGTAGAGATGCAAATAGTTCTCTATTCACAGCATCAAAGCATAATGGCAATGTTGCTCTTTACTTGTGTGTCTCTCTTCACAGAGATCAGTGCACACTTAAATTTAATCTCTTGGTGAAGTGACCCATAATCATTCTCTGGTAGCCTCTTTCAAATCAGGTAGAACCACATATTTAAACTCAACCCCACACATACCCTGAGGACCTTCTAACTACCATGTGACAATTTGAGGAGTGAACCCTTTCTTGAGTCTGCCACTGGAGCTTTATATTGAATTTAAAGAGCTTAAAGCAAACTTTGCCAAGGGATCAAATTACAACACACAGCTGTATATGCACCGGCAATTGGATGATTAGACAAAATGGACCTAGTCAATTCATGTTGTTAACCTGTCAAAATTGATATCAGATTGTATTGTTGGCATCCAAAAGCATCAATTGAATTGTGGACTGCTTCCAGCAGTACATTTTATATTCAGGTCCTGATACCCGAGTGCACAGGACTTCTATACTCTGCTGTCAGTTAGGAGGAGACCATGCTCATATATTTGTACAGTAGCTTTCCCTTCAAACTACTCACAGTGTGGCCTAATCCTCCTTGTCAAATTATGCATAAGGAAAAGCCCAATCCTTTCCCAGTGACAGTGATCATTTTAAAGAGGCAAATCTTGAATTATACAGGTGTTCATCCTTCACGACTGATGCATAATGCCTGTGATTTGCATTCAGATGCCACAACCAAACTACAAAACACCTTTCAGTCTTTTGCCCTGAGGCAGTCTGCAGTGGGCCTAACACACCTCCAAGACAATTACTTACTATTCCAGTTAGGTTTTGAATAATGCCCATGACTGAATGAATATATCAAAAGCAGGCAGTAATTGAGAAGGAAATGCAGCAGTAGGAAAAATTATACTAAATAATAGAAAGGAGACAATAATAATAGTAATAAGGTTTTGAAAATGGACTATTCTCTCTCGTGCTGTTGCAAGTTGACAGTTCATGGCAGGCATATATTAACGGCCTCTTCAGATGAGACTTATATTTGAGCTGATAATATGTAAGGTGATATTTAATTTATTTGTTTCAACTTTGTATTAAAAAAAACAAAAATATTAATACAAAAAATAAAAAATGGAACACCCAAAAACAGCAATGTTTGAAATATACAAAACATTTGCATCAGCATTCTCTGACTATACACTTGGGAATGCACAACCTTGACTTATTATCGCTCTATGAATGCATGTGGAGCAAGAAAAGTTTTCATCATCTTTCAGAAGACGTGTAGAAGCAGGCCTGGAAGACAAGCTTGAAGGCAGGAATGGTTCTATACTATAGGTAGTTCTGGGAACATGCTCCATAAATAAAAGACAGCATAGAAGTAATGACATGAATGCTTGTGAGAAAATGTAATGTGAGCTAGAGGCTAACTGTGTTGCTGAAGGAAAATTACTGCCACTGGCTCTTGTGTTGAGGGATGAGGTCATTTTAAACAATTTTTTTAGCCTAAATGGGATACAAGAGTAGACATAGGATACAACCTTCAATTTCTAAAAAAGATAATCTGTTCTTTGTCAGGAACGTATATTTCTGTTCTGTTTATGTGGGTATTTCAAGTGTAAAAATAAAATTAAACACCCCAACTCTGGCTGTGAAATCAAAATTATACATATGATGATGCAGGGCAGAAAGCCCAGTTTCTGAGCATAAGCTGACTCATACTGAGTCAGACTTTCAGCTCAATCCTATGCTGCCCCAATGCCCAGAGAAAGTGGCACAGATTTAGGAGATGGACCTGTAAGATGTCTTTGCTGCTATCACTGTCATAGGAAAGCCTTCAAAAGCGTGCTACGATGGTATATTTGGAAAAATTCATTTTATGTCCAACTCCTATCCCCTGCCAATCCATAGCATGTAGTGTCACGGATGCAGCATGTGCTGAATGCTATGGAAAGCAGTCAAATGGTCCTGGAGAGGTAAAAATCATTTAAAGGTTCCCCCCATTGACTTCCAATGGGTCTTCTCAGACCTTTGCCAGCTATTTTGGAAGCATAACTCTGGGGAGACTTGGGGAGGTTTGGGACAGGGAAAGGAGCATAGATCCAGCCTGTCAGTACATACTTTCATGCTGTTGGCCCAGGATTTACAGTGGCAGACTGTAAGACCTACCACCTTAATTTGGGATACGACAGAGCTGGAATTTTTTGTGATATAGCTATCACTTGCAACATCATACAGAATCACAGAGAGGTCTGCACACTGGAAGGTGGCAAAAGTGCTCTGGAGCAAATAATATCAATTGTCTGTAACATTTGCCAGTTTTATAAACTGACGACATCTTCTTTAGTCCTTAGCTGGCAATTGCGGAGAGGGTTGTTGTCCCAACCAATATGCTGCTGTAGGTGTTTCTGGATTTTGTGCATCATTCATCATTATATAGATTCATTTGCCCATAATGTACCCATGCCCAGGTGGTTAGCAAACAAAGCATCAGAGCAGCTGAACAAGTAAGCGCTGTTCATAGAGAGGAGGGATTTTAGTTAATGCTGGATCTGGTCTGCTGGCCAGAGTCTGTCTAGTCTTGGTGTAGAAAGACAGTTCATGCAAACTGCCTTTTCCATGCAATTATAAGGAAGCTCCACCTAAATCTGAGAATGGAAGCATGCTCCATGTACACAGTTAACATGTGGGTTCGTTTGGATGGTAAACCCGTTTGAACCGACCATTTGTCTAGAGATATAGTATTGATTTCTGGGTTATTTTGCTCATGGTAACATATTTTTAAAAACATATTCAGTTTTCTTGCTACAAGGATGAGGTCAAAATTGGTTTTCAATTTTAATTATTAACCAGAAGTAGCTATTAGTATCAGCGAAAGGTGAAGGTATTCTCTGCAAATTGCCCTGCTTAGTGTGACCAACTCTAAGGGTGCAGTGCATCTCTGTTACCAGTATTGTCCAAAGATTTCTCCGTGATGATGTGGCTGTCACAACTAAACCCCAAAGGCGCATGGAATGCTGATACCTTCCCACCGAAGTGGTATCTAATCAGCTACTTGCATTTACATGATTTCAAATTGCAAGGTGTCAGGAACTGGGTAAGTAATGGGAACCTACTCCTATAGGATTTCCTTTAAAGGCCTTTCTCATGGATATTTTTGCTGTTGTCTTTCAATGCAAAAGAAAAAAAATCTTTCTTTTTACCCAAGATCTAAGTTTACCAAAGAGAACCCTTAAATGATTTTATTGCTTTGCATTTTCCAAAAAGGCTTCTGGCGTTGCTATCTGCCTTTTAACAGAGGAATGTGTCATTTTACATGTGGTTATAACACAAAGTAATGAGGAAGGAGGAAAGACTAATGTCTCTAAGGCAAGTTTATTGCAGTAGTCTATGGGAGAATGAACAGCATCACATTTGAAGTGTGCTGACTAGCCAAAGTACTTTTTGGACAGCACTGCTTGTACACATTGCCAGTTACCAGATTTCATTCACGCTTGCTCAGGGGAACATTCTTTCCATCATAGGAAAGGACATGCAGCATAAGTCAGCCCCCAAGAGAAATGTCAAACATAATACTAAAAACAAAGCAGAAACTGAAGAGAATAAAAACTGAATCCAATAAAAATTGTAGATGAAATACGGCAACCCATGTCTGAGTGACACAGGGATTATGAGGAAAGTAAGATCTTACAATAAAAGTACAGTTAATAAAATCCAGGCACAATAATGCAGATTTTACGACATTCAATTTTTATTTTAGGATCGGCATTTGGATTTTCATGCTTTGAGAACTGTGATGAAAATATAGTTATTATAGGGAGACATGATACTCTTACCTAAAACAGATTTCATAAGAAAACATGGAAATGGGATCTGGCAATTTATAAGTCTGCTGCTTTATTTGTTCTAAGTGAAGGATATTAGATGTGAAAAATAGCTACTGAATAAAACAAAAATGAGAGGTATTCTTTGGGCTATTTACTAATTCATTTTCACACACTGTTGACATATGTTTTAAAATTAAAAGCAGTTGATTCATCTTTTCTTTCACCCGAGAGCCGCATCACTTTCAGAACTACTTGGCAATGCAAGCCTAAAGCAATATCTGTGGGAAGGAAATGCTGCAGGGATTTCCTGCAGCATGTTGCTTTGTACAGTGTAATATTTACACTAAAAAGGTATCAGTAGATGGAAATGAAGACAACAGATTTTAACTATAAATTTTGGAACCACTGGAAAAACCCACTTCACTCAATTATCTTATGTATCACATACTACTGCTGTTTTATTTGTGCTATAAATGGATTGATAACAAACCCAGGGTGCATTTTGTACAAGTAGTTATATAAACACATTGTAAGTGATGACCTCTTCCTAAAATAACCCCAGCATTAGACAATGCAAAACACTATAGCAAGCAACAAAACTGGATGCCTTTTATTTTTAACTGCTGAAACAAAATCTAAATTAAAGAACCTGAATGGAACAGTTTGTTTTCTAGATATTTTGAAAGAAACATGTTTGATATTTTATGTTCCAAACACCAAGAGCACAGGAAAATGTATTTAAAGAACAGTTTATGATCCATGATTAAAATCAAGCTAGTGTATATATATATATATAATTATTTAGTGGTCCAATCCTATTCAGGGCCACAAGTTTTGCCAACAAGCAAGTGATATAAATCACTTTGCAACAGTGTTGGTACTGGTGGGAAGGCTAGAGTCTTCTTCCCTATGCCACCAGCCATTGCAATGTCTGCTGGACCAGGTAAGTCCAGCATAAGGTTGAGGGACGGGGTTGGATTGGAGAGGAGATGGTGTAGGAGGCAGGCACACTGGGCCTGGGATGGGAGATCAGCAGTGTCAGCATATGCCATATTCTTACACCCCACCTGAGCCTTTTCTACCAACATGCATCAGCTGAGACTTTTGCCAGCAATATTGCTGGTGCATGTCCATATGACCCATAGTAGCTGGTGAAGGTTATCCAGGACAAGGAGGAACTGTCCGCTTACCTTGACAAGCCCTCCCCTCACCAAAAATCCTCCTTAGGGTATAGAAGTAGACATGCCAGTGCTGCTGCAATCTCTGTGGGGATTTAGATATCAGATTGAGCTACAAGTCTTCATATTGAGATCTGGCACCTTGAACATCTAGTGTTATGCTTGACCATTCAATGCAGTGCTTGTGTGCAGTGGTTCTGAGAGTGAACTAGGAAGAAAGAAGTAAATGAATTATGAATATCAAGAGAGAATACTACATGATTACAATGCCTTAATAGAAGAATGCAGTTTCACTATTTGTCTTCACACACATTCCTATTTTGATATATAGGTCTTATTTTGAGAGAGCTTGATTTCAGAATGAGCAAGATACAGATTAACTCTGCCAATCTGGATTCATATGCAGATAGCCTTAGGAAACTAGGGTGCAATTCTAATGAGAACTGGCACAGCTATACCAATGGGGCACATGCTGCATCCTGCAGTTGGGGGAGCAGTCACAGTGGTATCTTCAAGCAAAGTCAATGTTTGTTCCCTTACATTAGTGTTGCATTGTCCTTATCCTGGAGCTGGAAAATTGGTTAGGATTGTTCCCTAAAATACTAAAAGGATGTATGTAAACCATGGGGATAATTACTGAACGAACAGACCGATCCGATGGAAGACAGATTCTTGCTAACTTTCAAAAGAGTAAAGGTAAGTGAATTACCAGTGAAACTGTCTCCTCAGTCTTTGGGGAGAGGCATTATAGACATTATTCTTTTTCTAGCACTCCTCTGGAGGATGGTAAATGCAGTCAGAATAGACTCAGCATGGTCACAAAAAGAGATTGCTGTGTCTAGATTAGTGAAGATGATAGCTTCATGGGGTAAATAAGAGATATGGTCTTGGAAGAGAATTAATCGAAATTATGATCAAAGCTCAAGCAACTGAAATCCAATATGTGTCCAACTCCTTTCAGCTTTAGTGAAGGAATTTTCCATTAGCTTTGCAACAAAGATCTTCTAAGTTCACTGGATTGAAGGTAATAGCACTGCATTGCAAAACAACATATTAGTATTTTGAACCGAAAGAAAATTATGGAAAGAAAAAGTAATATAATATAGTTCTTCAAGTTCTGTGTGTGTGTGTGTGTGTGTGTGTGTGTGTGTGTGTGTGTGTGTGTGTGTGTGTGTGTGTGTGTGTGTGTGTGTGTGTGTGTGTGTGTGTGTGTGTGTGTGTGTGTGTGTGTGTGTGTTGGGGAGATGACACATCCTAGCCCAGTTTAAAACACATGGGCAGCCCAATGCAGAGTAGCTCTTGGGTTGCCCTATCTATCACTATGATGGAGCAACTGCAAGATGCTCCACCCAAGTTACTCTGGAAAAGGCTTGGGGCAGAGGAAGGCAACATACGGTGCCCCAAGACATGTGGACCTGGGCTGCCCTAACTGGGGCAGCCTAGGCAGTTCAGGAAGGCATGGTGAGGGCATATTTAGCATTGCCTAGGGCACAGCAGTTACTCTGTATCCAGAGCCTGTTTCCAGGGCAGAAATGCCCTCTTCCAGCTCCTCAGAGTTAACCACCTCAGGAGCATGTATAGTAATGAGTAGGGGTCCATGATAAGGCAGAGTAAGTATAAGAATGGCAGTCTTGACCAAAAATCTGAGTTCTTGGCCAGTCCATCTGCAACCTGTGCCTTTCAACCTCAGGATATGGAACAACTACGGCAGCCCACTAATCTCTGGACACAGCAGGCCACTCCAACCATCCACCCTCCACCACAGAAACTGCAGCTGTAACTAGTTGTCAGGGACTGCTGGGCTTCCACAGCTGTTCTTTGTTCAGTGTGATCTGAGGGGATCTCCTCAGGAGCAAGACCTCCCCAGCTGTCACTGACTTAGCACGCTCTAGAGCAGTTAGGGCTGCCCAAGCTTCCTGACTCTGAGCATAATTTTCTGTTCTGGATACAGAATAGTTGGGGCAGCCCAGCTACGGCTCTCCTCACTGCCCTTACTCTGGATTGTACCCTTAGTGTGCATGCTTGTCTTATAAATAAGTCCCGTTGAACACAGTGCTGTAGTTGAAATAAGGGAAAATGGTGCAATTTCAGTGCTTGCAATAAGAAAACGCTTCCTGCTTGATGATGCCCTTCTGGCCATGACATAATTTTCAGGTTAGCTTTTGGTGGGTCCCAGATAGATTTTCATTCTGAAAAGTGTGTCCTGGTGCAAAATGCTTGATAACCACCAGAGTAACGGCCACCTATAATAGTGCTTCTTATGGCATTATTATGTTTCAGTTGTTTTAACAGTCTTCATCCTGACTTTAATTTTCATGGTGTTATGAAAAAAAGTTAAATTTCATTAAATTGGGCATAAATTTGGGTTGAAAAAGCAGTTTGGGGTGGGTTTTCAACCCATGGGAGCTGCATATTCTGACTACAACATCACCAACAATAGCTATGTTTTCTGCTACCCACTGCTACCAGGAAATGTTTCCAGGGAGAAAAGGGTGAGCAAGACAACCTACCAAAAACCTTCTTCATGAAGTGAATCATAGTTCTCAAGGATGAATCAGAACCTGGCTTATTCCATTATCTACCACCACTGCCATATACAACCATGACAGCAGCCATGATCTATTATTCAGCAGGCAAGCAAAGTACTGTACTGGTGACACTACATTATAACAGTGTTATAATTACCTCCTTTTGCATTGCCTCACATTGCACTCTATTTCCCAAGAACATATTCACAGTGCTATGGGTATTATTGAGTTGTCCAGCTTGGCACAGAACAAATGAAATGTTTCAAAGTTTGGGGTTTTAACATACAAAGACTAATTATATGGAATAAAATTGGCTCATGATTTGATATTGCTGTGTGATTGGACTCCTTGCCTTGGTCATCTGACCCAATGTTTTCCATCCATGAATGGACTCCAGCTTCATCATTCTAAACAGACACGATTTCTGACTTTTAAGAAATCTCTGCATTGGTTTCCATTTTTAGGGGATTTCAGTTATTCTTGTTGATGTCTATCTTTGATTTATCTATTCTGACAGCTTCTTCCCTGCTGTCCCTTGCACCCTCCTGGCTTTTGCTTCTGTATCTGCCAAGCCTTTCTGGTGCTGAAAATTTTCTTTTCATCTTCCAGTTTCTGGAATGACTGGGATGGCTGGGAAGCAGCATCTCTACTAAGGCATTAGCTGACAGGCATTAATACAATTCTGTGACAGACTTACTAAAATATGAAATTCAAAAAGAGCCCAAAGCAGAATGAGTTAATATACTGTCAGTAGTGCTGATTTCAGGTTATTAAGAAGAACTAATTTATTCATTTATCTACAATAATTCAGAAGCATTTGACCTTCTGTATCGTAATGAAGGCACTATGCAAATGTTGTGATGAAGTGAATAACACCAGTTCTTACTGCATTGATTCAACGATTCAATCCCATGATTCATCAATGAATCATCCCCCTTTATGGAAGAATAGTGAATCCTCCATTTAGGAACAGGAATGCATCAATCATTCCTCTTTTTCTTACATCAGACTGCCATCATTTCCTGTTCTTGATTGTCATCCAGCAATCACACACAATCAATGTCTTGTGCAAACTTCTAGCTAATTACTAGGGTTTAAATTAAGTTCCTCATTAATTTTAATTATCTTATTATGACTTTAAAATTAAATAATTATTTTAAAAGTCTATTGTCAAACAACTGTGAAGAGAAATGCCCTTCTTTGGTTCATTAGGTTGACACACTGTGATGTGGCACAGAACTGAGTAGACCGATTGGGGTTGCAGGCAGCACCGTGCAACAGCAGCCCCTCAAATTGCGCTGGATGCAGTACAGTGGTACCTTGTAAGACATACGCTTTGTAAGAAGTACGTTTTGTAAGGCAAACTAACATTTCTAAGGAATTCTGCTTTATAAGACAAACAGTGCCTTGTAAGACAAACAGTTCTGGCAGAGTTTGGAAAACAGTTTTACAACAAAAATTTGTTGTAAAACAAACAAATTGATGGCATCATGAGCAACAGCAAGAGGTTCTAGAAGAGATCTCATTCTGCTGAGAATAAGAAGGAGGAATCCCTCACATGAGATTAAGGACATTGTAAACATTTGGAAATTGTGCAAAATTTTGTAGAAAAGCACCACCCAAATAAGGCTGTAGCAGAGCAAGCAATGAATCTGTTGAATGACAATGCAATGTCACATTTCCGTTAAATCCTCAAGAGGAGACAAAAGCAAGTGTCATTAGAGGGTTCCTTGTGGAAGTTGCTCAAAAAGACATTAGTGACACTAGTTGTGAAAATTAGTCATCCTTGGCCATAATGATTTTTCTTTTCTGTTTTACTGTGCAGTATATTAGTGTCTTAAATTAATATTATAGTAATTGTGTTCTGTATTATATTACATTGTTTTGAATTCAATTACAGTGTTTTGTCATCATTTTTATATACAGTTAATATTTTTATAGGAATAGTTTTGGGTTGTGGAACCAATCATCTGAGTTTCCATGATTTCCTATGGCAAAATCTGCTTTGTAAGAAGAACGCTTTGTAAGACAAACATTCTTCCAGAACGAATTATGTTCTTCTTACAAGGCACCACTGTACAGGACAACTGGCCTGCCAACTGCAGTTAGGGCTACGCTGTTATTTAAAAAGCAGTGTACAAAGAAATGGCTGTATTTTCTTGCTGCTGAAAATATTTTAACTGTAACTATTTTTACATTGCAGTGTTTATCAGTTTAATTTCATCTACACCAACTTTTATTTCACAAGGAATTTTACATATATGCAGCATTTCAGTTGCTAATTTGTACACATCAAGTTAGCATGATTTTGTTATAATGTGTCTCCTTATGTTTAGCGAAGGGTGACTTCCCTCAGGCTCAGGTCAAGTTCAGAAAACAAGCCGTGTCTATTGAATTTTAATCTAAGCTAGAAAAAAGAATTCAAGAGAAGGAGGACCCTAGTACATTTTTTTAAGTTGGGTACTATGAACACCCAAAAAGTCCTGTTCAGACCTGAGCCCAGTGAGATTTTTGAAATCTCTGCTTATATTTCGTTGGTGTGCAGTAAAACCTTGGATTAAAAGTAAATTGGATTGAGAGTGTTTTGCAAGACAAGGAAACATTTCAAATAATTTTTGACTTGATAAACAAATGATGTCTTTCAAGTGAAAAAATAGTCCCAGCCAGAATATGGCCGGTTTCAGTGCTTCGCCAGCACCTGCTCAGCCTCTTTTGAGAGAATATCCTACGTATACTTTGAAGACTACTTTGATGTCTACTTTGAAGTAAGCCTATTACTGTCAATGGGGTTCACTCCTATATAAGGGAATGGAAAGGAGCATGAGAGACCAAGGCTGCAATCCTAAAGACACTTTCCTGGGAGTAAGACCCATTGAACGAGCACAATCACAACCATGTCTACTCAAAAGTAAGCCCTATTTTGTTCAATGAGTCTAACTTCCAGGAAAGTGTCTTTAGGATTGCAGCCCTAGCCTTGCATATCTATTCTAAAGTAAGCCCTATTATAATCAGTGGAGCTCACTCCTGTGTAAACAGGGCAGATTGCAGCCTGAGAGACCTGAGAGACTAATTGCAGGTTAATTAATTATAATACAAAATACAAAATATAAAGAAAAATTTATATTACAGTATTGTAATCATTTTTATATGAATATTTTTGGGTTGCGGAATGAATTTTCTGAGTTTCCATTATTCCTTATGGGAAAATTTGCTTTGATATACATTTTGGATTACAAGCATGCTCCTGGAACAAATTAGGCTCGTAAATCAAGGTACCACTATACATGTATCAACATAGTAGTATCAGGCATGTAAAACTAATGAACTATAATAGTGGTTCGAAACTGGTGGGTTGCAACCCACCAGATAGGGAAGCACTTGTCCCTGCCCCTTTAAGGGATGGAAGGGGAAAGACGCCAATGTGCTCCGCAAGATCATGCTGCTTATGGCTGGGAGGGAGGGTTTACTTACCTGCAGCCAATGCTCCACAAAGCTCCCTGTGCTGGCAATAGTCTAAGACTTTTGCAAAGAAAATGGAAGTGCCTTTCTCCCCCATTTTTAAAAAAGACTTTTGCAGATATGGGAAGCTTTGGACCCCAGGGATTGGGCAGAGAGTCCAAGGTCACCGTGGAAGCTTTGTGGCTGAATTGAAACCTTCCAGCTCTATAACATGCCAGAAGAGCATGATCCTTATATCAAAATGTATTTTGTTAAATGAAAAGATAGTTGGAATGTAAATGGTTATTTTTAAAAAATAATGCTAGAAATCTCCAAGGTTGGATAGGCTTAGAGCATGTTTTTATCCATGCACTCTAATAAACTTGTCATGGTGGTGTCACAAGTTGGGTGATGAACTTGGGGATGACTGTAGGGAAGGAGGAACAGGGTTTATCCTGTGGTAATCATGCATGCATCTTAGCTATGATTTTTCTGCAAACACAACTCCTTGGCTGTCCTCAGACTTGTGTCGGCTCTTTAACTGGCATAGATCCAAGGAAAACAAGAGATGATCAGGAGCCTACACAGAAGTCATGTGAAAATAGTTTCCCTTACCTCTCATAGGCCTCCTGATCAACTCACCTCCCATAATATGGTGTTCTTCACCATTCATTCTTCACCATGGTAGGTAAAAGACTGGGCAGTTACTTCTTACAAAAGTTCCTTTTATTGATCTTCAGAGATCAACTCAACTCAAAATTAAAATGTATTTTATTACCTCATTTATACTTCTGTGTCTTTGAAGAACTTTGGCTTTCCTTATATGCTAAGACCAAAGAGTGAAAACACACAGAATAGGAAAGAATGTAGACTACAAAGAGCATATTCAGGGCCCTTTCTTCTGTTAATGTACTTTTAAAAAAATGTTTAATTGTTGCCCGTGAAGTTTTACCTTGTGAATACCCACAACTCACTATTATAGAAAAGCAGTTGCTAATCAATATTGTACAAAATACGGCTGATTGTGTTGTAGTTTCAAATTGTGTTTCATTATAAACTGCAAATATTACATTTCACAACTCTTCATGAACACAAAATCATAGAGACATGGAAGTCAATAGGATTTAAAATGTAATGGGTCTGAATGATAGATCAAAGCATTTTTTAAATGTTAGAATTTTGTAGCAAGGCTCTAATCTTGTGGCAATTACTTTTGCAACTGTGGGAAACCAAAAGGTATAACCAAAGAGTATAAGGGTGTACCACTGCATGGTTAGGGACAGAACCGCTGTTCTGCTGTCATAAAGCCCTGTTAGATTTGGGATACCTTTGCTCTAAAGGCACAATCCTACCCAATGTAGGCTGGCCTAACTCACCTGGCATATCATCCCGTAATGGTGTGGGGAGGTTGGCACATTCCTCTGCACTGGTTTAAGACTCTAATCCTCCAGAGTGAAGCAGAAACATTTTACAGCACTTTTGTGATGCCCTCACACTTTTGTGACACCCTCAGGTCAGCACAGGACTTTTGCCAGGGCTTATGCTGGCCTAACAGGTGATTAGGATTGCAACCATAAGAATATGTCAGTGTTCACTTACAGTGCATTAAAAATGTTATATTGCACTTTTTCTTTACAATATTTTCAATGGAACTACCTGTTTCCCACTATCAAAGACTGTTGGCACAAAAGCTGCAATCCTATTCACATTTACCGAGGAGAAAAATCCACTGAATTCCATGTAGTACATCTCTGTAAACATGGCTATGACAACAGTATAATTTAGCATTAACTGTAATATATTCCATAAAACTGAGCTTATTTTTTTGCCTTTCACCAATGGCAATTCATCTATAAATTTCATTTATGGGAGAACATAATCAGGAAAAAGTAAAGGAAGAGGAAAGAAAGAGGGCAAAAATGATGTCCAGAGGAAATTAAGGACTGATATTATGCCAAAAATCAATCAGACACCAGTATACTAACACTAAATTAAAACTAGCAAACTGTAGTCTAACAATTGCATAAAGGATTCTTATTACCTAAAGTATCTGTAGCTAATCAGGCTATGAAGATGCACCCAATTCTTGCCATTTTGAGAGCTGCAGATTGGTAATTAGCAGGATTGAGTTGCATTCAGAGAAGAGATAGATTACACCACTTTCATCCATATATTACAGAATTACAGACAAGAGCAAACACAAGAGCATGAAACAGTAATAACTGTATACAAGAGCAAATAACAGTCCAATCTGCAACCTGATTAAGTAAAGGTTCTTGGACTTAAGCCAGTTCAGTCCCAGTGAAGTAAGTGAGAGAAATAATCTCTACAGTCTCATATATAAAATCAAACTTACTGACTGACTGACTGACCTAGAAAGCATGAAATTTGGGGAAGGTATGAGGCAGGCATCCATGAGGTAGTCACCCATTAAGATCCAATTTTTGGAAATTCCAACCCTAAGTGGCTAAAAGGGGTATAACATGTTTCCATGTAAAAGAGGTACAATGTGGCCTGGTAGTGCCAACTGTCCACTGCTCAGGGGTTCCTAGTACCAGCCGTCCCTGATGCCCACTGCTTGATTGTATCTGGTTGTGCCCTCTGCCCATTGTCTGCTGGTGTCCTGTGCCTGGTGGTGCTTGCTGTTGCCTGCTGCCCAATAGTGCCTGGTGTCCACCACTTCTCCAGTGCTCATCAGTTCCCACCATTGTCCTCTGACTGCTGGTGGCTGCCGTTGCTGACTATCCAGTGTCTGCCAGTGCCAATCACCCAGTGTCAACAGTGCCTGATGCTCACTGGTCCCCGGTGCCCAGCAGAGCCTGCAAGTGCCTAGCCATGCACACTAGTGCCCACAAATATTCTGTAAATTCACTCTTGCAATGATGGGTCAATTCTGCTATTCAATCATAAAATCATTTAATTGAGGATAAACTGTTGACTTTCAAAACAACTGATAACTTATGCACACTTACTTAGATGTAAGGGTCAGTATTTTTAAGACTGCTCTCTGGTTTCTTTTAGTTTCACTGAACATCTTTGATAGCACAAAAAAGTAAAATGAAAAGCAGTTCCTTCAAAGGAAATGCATTCAGAATCAATGTAGCAAACAAATTAAATTTTCAAATTTCAACTTTAATGATTTGCTAATAAGGTATAATTACTCCTCAATTATATTTTGCATTCTTTATTCACCACCTAATCACGGCCTAATCACCTAGCTCAAACCTTTCTGGCATAGTGTTTCTTCCAGTGCTGACTGCTGTAAAGCAATAAAAGTAAAGGTGTCCCCCACCCCCGCAGGTTGCCCTGCTAGTCGTGACCATCTCTAGGGTGCGGTGCTCATCCCTTGTTTCTAGAGCCATAGAGCAAGCGTTCACCAAAGATGCCTCTGTGGTCATGTGGCCCACATGTGCACAGAATGCAGTTACTTTCAAACCAAGAAGGTACTTGTATTTACATACTGGCATTTGCATACTTTTGAACTGCTAGGTTGTCAGGAGCCAGGATAGGAACAGGAGTTCACTCTGTCTTGCAATACTTGGGTCTTGAACCACTGACCTGCTGATCTTCAGACTGACAGACACAGTGCCTAAAACCACTATGCCAACTGCAGTAAATGAGGTTTGGAAGTGTGCTTAATAGTTCCAACCAGAATGCTGATGGGGAAGCCAGATCCTTCCCACTGTTACCAGCTGGTCCAGGGCCACCCACCACTGAAAGTAATGTTGGAGTAATGTGGGAGGGGTGAGGAGGGAGAATGAGTTCACAGATCAGGTCCAGGAAGGCAGTTCAGCAGTGACCATCAAATCATAACCCCCTTCTTAGACTTTCCCACCATCACCAAGAAGACCTTTGGCAGCCTTTCTGTCCCTCTCTTTTCTACCTGAGATTCCAATCTTCATAAAAATAAAGGAAGTTAAGCATATGTTGACTTTAGGTGCCTGAAACAACTATTAGAGGAATCTGCAACCCACAGAATCTATACAAGTCAATGATATTTAGCATAACAGTATACAGTATTTAATGAAAAGGTGAAATCAGTGGAATTTAACATGTAACAACCCCATTTGACAAGTTAGGAACCAGAGCAGTTCTAAAAAGCAGAAACAGTTGAAAAGTGGAACCTAGTCCTTCTTAGTTTACAGATTGCAAATGCCTTTTTATTTTGCAAATTCCTATTGTCACACAAAGATTTCTACAAATGGACTTTCATTAATGGGAATAGACCCAGAGCCAAAGCTAGTGTACATGCACACTCTCTCATACTCTCACACACCAAAACAGTAGGAATTTGCATGTCATATGCAAATCAAATTGGGTGAGTCCAATTTTAACTTTTAGACCAGGGGTCGACAAACCCAGGCCCAGAGGCGAGATGTGGTGCTCAGCAAGCTTTTATCATGCCTCTGTCCAGCCTCTGGACCTCTGCAAGCTTCTGGCCCACTTAACACAACTGGGGCTGTGCTTAAGTCTGAAGGGTGTTCTGGGGGCAAAAACAAATCACTCCCTAGTTTTCTCCTAAACCAGAAATAACTTCTTGTTTAAGAAAGTGCATGGGAGGTTGGGGAATGGGGGTCCATTTGAGCGTGTTCTTTATATGTGTGTTGGTGCTTAGAGAAATTCTGGAAACTTTAGCCCATTCATTATCCAATTTATTGATTCATCTATTGTTTCACCTCCAATACATTTATTTAAATTTTATATTTAAATTTATTTTCTGGCCCCTGACACTGTGTTAGGGCCATCAGGGATGTGAATCCTCAACACACAACATCCACAACAGCATGGTGTGCCATGTTAATTGTCAAAAGACTGACGGTGTGTGTGGACAATTTTAGGACTTCGTCAGTGTGCTGTGAAACAAAAAATGGTTGAAAAACATCACTGGTCCAAAACTTCTTTGAATTACAGGTTTTTGGGATTTTAATACTTGCAGAATCCACAAACAAAAGTGGGATTGTCTGCTTAGGCATGGCTCCATGAATTAATTTATTACAAATCTATCTTAAAAGTTGGTAGGTTACAACATCAGAAACTATATCAAAAAATTTTAAACAATACATACGGTAATACTTCAGAGAACCATTTCAACTTTTTGCCCGTACACATATGCCAGGCAGTCTCTTCAGTATGCAGGACTATACTTATCATTTCGATAGAGATTAGCAGTGTTTTAATATCTTTTTTCTACATTAGCTGCTATAACACGTTCATATGAAAAGCTGTAAAGCACCACTAAAAAAGGAATAATGGATTCTGCTATATCTTAAGGCCTGAATGTTCAGAGGAGCTTGTTCCACAATGGGTATGCTTAAATGACCTGTTCAACAAAATATTAATCCAAATGGTTAGAAAGCAATCTCTTCTGAATATTATAGGAGAAAAGGGGCAAGATATTATTAATACATGTAGTGACTTATGCCTCTGAAAAATGTCATCCATCAAATAATATCTGAGCTAAATGTTGGTAACATTGGTAGTACTGTAAGATATATCCTTTATTTACAGCCACAGAGGTATGATCACCCAACTTTTACTAGATCTTACACTGCAGTCCTATACATGTATACTCAGAGGTGAGTCCCACTGTGTTCAATGGGGCTGACTCTCAGGAAAGTGTTTATAGGATAGTAGTCCAGGCAGAGAGAGAGAGAGAGAGAGATGACTGAACTCTTTATCTCCTGGGAGAATCTTTCTTTGTACTTCTCTTGTTTTTTTAAACTTTAAAGGGCTTTAGGGTTGTAAAGGGGCACTGGGGGAGGGGAGCTGTGTCTACTCAGAAGGAAGTCCCATTGGGGATTACGCCTAAGAAAGTGTCTATAGGCACAGAACAAGAGTGGCTTTTGCTTGATATTCTGCTGGTGTTTTCCTGATCCTCTGCCCTCTTCTTGCTTGCTTTAAGTTGCTTCAGAAAGATATCGTCCTGTTCTTGTCCCCCTTAAGATTCCAGTTAGATTCACAGAATAAGAGACAGGCAAGGCAGCGAGAGGCACTTCTCCAAGTTGCACATTCAATAATACAATCCTGTGCATGTCTATTTGGAAAGAAGACCCACTATGGGCACAATCCAGAGTAACTACAGGGAGTCCTTGCTATGACGTAAGAACAATTTACTCTGGATTGCCCTATGAATTTCCCATAGGTTTTCACTAGGTGGTGCCATAACTACATCGACATAAATGTCTCTTATGTGTTCCTGTAGTTACTCTGGATTGTAGGGTATGTTCAAATAGGCTTACTTCCAGAAAAATGTGCATAGGATGGCACTGGCCATAATCGGGGAGTGGGGTTGAAGCTGGGAGTGTAGTAATGCCAGGATACACGTGAGAGCAAGGTTGTTGAGCTAATCTATATGTCCATCCAGCGCAGTGCAGAGGTAATTTCATCTTTTTTTACATTCTTTAAAAACATTTTAAAAATATTATTGGAACTGAGCTACCTTTTGATCACTTGGGTGAGTACAATAAGAAATTTGGGACATGTCCTTCTTGCCAGGGCCTCTCACTATGATAGTGATACTAGCAGTGTAATGTGTCAAGGAGCAGTATGAGGCTAGATTTGGCAGGTAGAGCTCCAACAAGTGCACACTCAGAAAACCCCTTCTGTCTGCTCTGAGCCTCTTATCAGTGTTTGTCATGCTGTGATCAGCCTCCAAATCAGGATGCAATTGGTGACATCATCATTGCCAGTTACTTCTGTTAGTACTTCCATGTACTAACTAACATGGACCATGTAAAGTGAGAAAGTGGGTAACAAATGTTGAAAAACACCTATTTAAAGTGCTTTGCCAATGCCTAAGAACCTGTAGTACTCTAGTATTCTAAGTACAGTGGTACCTCATGTAACAGAATTAATTCGTTTCAGAGGCAGTTCCTTTACGTGAAACTTTCTTTACGTGAAGCGGATTTTCCCATAGGAAATAATGGAAACGCAGATGATTGGTTCCACAACCCCAAAAATATTTATATAAAAATATTAACTGGATGTAAAAATGATGACAAAACACTGTAATTGAAGTCAAAACATGCATTCAATGGGCATGATCCTATGAAGTCTACTTAGGCTGCAATCCTAAAGACACTTTCCTGGGAGTAGGACTCATTTAACACAATGAGGTAGACTTCTGGGTAGACATGGGTAGGAGGCTGCAATCAAAGACACTTTCTTCTGTAATCCAAGACACTTTCCAAGTGTCTCCCCACTTTCTCCTTTTCTTCATCCTGAGCCTCTCTCTCTCTCTCTCTGCTCCCTTCTGGCTGGCCCTGAGCTGCTTCCCTCTTCTCCACTGCTCTTCTCTCCCTCTGCTCAGCAGATGTCTGGCCACAGGAGGAACAGCGCAAAAGTGTTGCTTTCACTATGGGCAGGTGTGCTAGGCAGCCCTGACACTTTTTAAACAGGTTGCTGGCCAGCGCGTCTGCCCTAACTGCCAACGAATGTTTTCTTTACGTGAAGCACTTTCTTTACGTGAAGCAGAATCCTAGAGAAATTTTTTTTGTTACGTGAAACTTACTTTACGTGAGCCGTTCTTTACGTGAGGCGTCACTGTAATTTGGATTGCTTGAGGCTATGAGCTATGTTCCATTCATAAGCACCAGATAATGCATGGTAAAGCTTTTCTGCTTGTAGGACAAAGTTATTGCCCAAGAGCTATACTATACTAGAGGCAATTTCAATAAAAAATTTCCAACCAGGCAACAGATTGTAGACATTGATTTGAAATAAATTGTGACTGATGATCCGTCAGTGACGATTTCTACAATTATCATACCATCAGTAATTTTTCAGAGTAATGATATTTGTGTCCCTAATGTAACATTTATTGTGTACTGAGGGGTTCAGGCGCATGCAGAGAATTCTAAAATTTGTTATTAAGAATAAACTTTTCTTTAATGTGTCTAACAGTGATCAGTGAGACAGTCAAAGCAAATACTGTACAATCTTTGAAAAACCCAGCCAAGACTATAATAAATTTTTTTTGGGAAAACCTTATGTACTGGCAACTTTATGCTATCAGCATACTAACAAAGTATGCCTTTGAAAAGAAAGATGTAGCATTGTGGTAAACACTTTTCTCTTAGGCCTATAATTTCTTTTAAACAATATGATACATAAGCAAGTCACTGTATGTTGCACAAAACAAAACAGGTACTTCAGGTATCCTTTTGAAAGCATTTAAGCTATTAGAAATTCTTGGTCTAATCACCATTTCTTGTGTGAAGTTTTTCTATATCCAAAATTATATGGCTTCTGTCACTGTCAGAGGTATCAAGAATAGGTACCATTCAAAATTATGTGCCAGTCTGAAATCCCTGAAATACATTAGAAAATCTGTTTTTGCCACACTGTTCAAGATTTAGGGTGGGTATCAATTTTAAGCAGTGATTGGCATAAGAACATCTATGCAAGTCAGACAAGCAAATACAAACACAAGTACTGATAATGTTAATAATTTTTCCCACCCCCATTTACTGGATTATTCTTAGAAATAAAGTTGTAAAAATTTTTTACAGTGAAACGTACAATGATTCAAAATTTTAATTTTAAAGCTTTGGTTTTAGGACCTCATAAGAAAACCAAAATCAGAACATCTCTCAGTGTATTCTTGTTGTTGGAGTCTTCTGCATAAATGGTAAATTCAACAGCACATTTTTGATGAATGTTAGAGATTATGAGCCTGCTACTGGTTTCAGTGTGATTTATGTATCATGAGGGGTTAGTACATCATGTTTAGTTATATGACAAGCACAGAATACGTTTCCTGCTTTATCAGTGTTAGCATTTCATAATATAACACAGTGATGCTGTGTCATCTGTGATTGAGGATGATCTCTTAAAAACCCACATTCAAGCGATTCAGGTAATTATAATGAGGAATGAAATGCTTGTTAAGTCCAGAAGGCTATTTTAAATGTGCATCTTGAATATGCATACTGAGACTTGGGATATTATTTTCTCTGAACAATAAAAACATCCCAGCAATATGCTAGACTGTTATTGAAACCTCCTAAAGGAGTCATGATGATCACAATGGTAAGTGGAGCGCTACAGTTTGTGAAACATAAATCCAGGATCATGACCTCTATAGACTGAAAACTAAAATAATTGATATTGTATACTACTGTATACTTAACATACAACTTAATTTCCTGATTAGTCCCTCTTTGCTGAGAGCTGCTGACTTGAAATTATTTCTGTCCAATGTTACATATATGCAGTAGGGACCAGATGTGAACACATGGGTTGGGCAGATTTTCCTCAAATACTTACTAAGGCAGGTTGATGACACATTCCTAGGAATATCTACTCAGCCATGTCTACTCAGAAATAAGCCCCATTGTGTTCAATGGGTCTTACTCCCAGGAAAGTATACTTAGGATATACTAAATTAGTTTGAAAAGAGACTCCTCAACAACAGGGCAACTCACCCAATATTTGGTGAGAATTTGCCAGAGATAGCTCAGTTTCTTTCTTCAGATTTTCCCCACCCAGTGTACAACCTGTAGTATATAAAGCCTAATTTGCAATTACAGAACAGAGCAGCAAAACAATAAGCAGTTAGCAAATGAATAGAAAATTAAATATGAAAAAGCCCTTGACTTTGATAGTTGGCAAAAGCCCATTTCAGTAAGCATATTGGAAATCAGAGCTGGCACAGGGGTTTGCCTCTAAGATCTTTGTACATTAGCCTGCGGACGTTTGGTAACTAGTAGGCTTTTCTCAAGTTCACATAAATGTTGCCCGGGAGTTGCATCCATGTCAATTTTATAAACTAAATAACCCTTCATTATGAAACAAAAAGGGAAAAAAAACAAAAGAAACATGAAAACGTAACATCAGAACTCCAACTAGGGCCATTTTGAGAGTGATGCTACTAGTGTGGAGCACATGAGGGTGATGCGCTCTGGAGGTGATGTGCCAGAGGAGTTTGACAGTCCTCTGGTGGCCCCTCATGTCACACCCTCCCGCCACGGGGACCATATGACCGGATTTTTCCAGATGTCTCCTCTTTTTTTTAGCATTTTGTCCAGGTGTCCTCCAAAAGGGCTTCATTGCCCTCTATTTTGGCTTCATTTTGGAACTTTGCAATGGTTTGAACTTTGGAACTTTGCAATCATGTCATATGTTGTTGGATTCATATTGAAGAGCAGAATCTAATGCAAAAATTGATTTTGAAATATCTCCTTCCTATCAAAAGTCATGGCCAAAAAACTAAAAATAAAAAATATGCATTGTCAGTGGTGGGCTTTAGGGGGTTCTCACAGGTTTGCTAATGAGCACCTGGTTCTGAGAACCAGTTACTAATGGGACATAGAACCTGTTGTTAATTTAAGTTATTAGGACATAGAACCTGTTGTTAATTTATTTGAATCCCACCAGTGATTGAGCTCTATGGGAAAGTGAAAGTGCTCAAATATGTGACTTTACTCATGAGTAGGCAAACATGCCATTGTCCACTGGAAAGGCCAGGCTGAGAGGAATTCAAGATCCTGTCATCCTTTTTAGGTTCAGGCATCTGGTCACCCTGTCTCCTGCACTCCTCCTCCTGGCACCACCTGTCACTCTGCCTGGTCAGAGGCAGCTGTGGAGCTCCATAAGCTCCCAGCACAGCAGCACTGTCTGTCTGCCTCCTCATGGGCTGGGTGCCACCTCCAGTGCTCCCTCCACTTCCCTCTCCTGCTTGCTGGTCAGTCCCCAAAGTCTCCTCCACCGCTCTCCTCCCCCTTCTTCTCCCCAGAGCATCCCTCCGTCTCCCCCCTCCTGCTGGGACTCCCAGGGCTCTGCAGGGGGCTGCAGTAATGAGGTAGTGGAGCTATGCAGGGCCTGGAATGGAGGGCCTCCTCAGCAGCATCAGCTGCCACCTGCCCCAGAGCTAAAGGGGTGTGAGCAGTGGTGGGCAGCGCCCGGTTCGGGCCAGATCGCCCAAACTGGTTGTTACTTCTCCCCCCGCTACCAATCCGGTAGCTACAGGGGGGCCCAGAAAACCAGTCGTACCGATTCAGCAACCTGAAGCTGGTTGACCAGCTTCAGGACATGCACTGCGCGTGCGCCAACCTTAGCACATGTGGAGTGTGCCGGGGTTGGGGCCTGCCCCTCGCTCCGCCCCTTGCACCACCCACCCTCACCCACAGTGTGCTGAGGTGGGTGGCATGCCCTCCCCGGCACTGCCCCGGCCCTCCCTGGCCCCATCCTCTGACCCTGGACTGGCCCGCCCACTTCTGGCAATCCAGTTGTTGGGCCAGGCTGGGCCCACCACTGGGTGTGAGTGTGAAAAGTGTGTGACTCGGTTGTGTCTGAGTGTGAAAGGCTGGGTGACCAGATGACAGGAATTTCCCTGACAGAACCGGAATGAGGCCCTGGAGCCAGAAGTCCGGGTAGAGGCCTCTCTATCTGGAATTTGGGGGCCTTACCAGTCATTTCCTGAGATTTTAGGCATTTGAGGCCTCTTTGCAGCTCCCTGTGGCTGCTGCAGGGCCCACTAAGCCTCTGAGGCTGCTGGTTAAAGGAGGGGGAAGGAGGGAGGGAGAGAAAGGAATTGTAGTCTTTCCCCCACCTCCCCATGCTAAAGCCCCTTTCCAAGCCATCAGTGGAAGAACTATGTCTCCCAGCATCTCCCCTGAATCCAGTAACATGCCAATCTCAGAGAACAAGATGAATATAATCTTAAATGTTGGGAGTGTTATCTTAGAAGCCAGGAGACCATTTCACAAAGTTTTTGGATATTCAGATTTAGATTTGCAGCCTGAAGGTCTTGGATCTGCGAGCACATTCCATCCCTTCCCCAAGTCTGGCACATGTCCCTCGTGCTGGTCCAAGCATGTTGCAAAAAGTACTGTAAAGCACTTTTATGCCACTTTTACTGGAGATACCACATTCACGGTATCAAGGAGCATGCACTGGGTTCCCTACAACCAGTTCCCGGCAGTGCAGATTGCCAGTGCAGGGGTCTGAGGGAAGGGGAAGGACTGGGAGAGAGTGGACAGTGATCAGGACTGTGGGTAGGCAGCTCGGGAGTGGAAGAGCTGGAACCCAGCACTTGTGCTGGATGATCCAACCCCATTCCCAGGCAGCTTACAGAAGTTTGCAGCTGTGTAGATCTGTGACATCAAACTCTGTGGTTCAGATCTGAGTAGACCCATTGGGGCTCCTGCTGTGCCTTCCAGTGTAAGGTGAAAGTAGGGGATAGTGGGGACAGCTCCAATCTTGCAATGGATACAGCTCATACACTCTAGCCTGCCTGTTCCAGTGCAAGATAAGTTTGTACTGTTAAGAAGACTCTTCTGCCATTCAGAATAAACAATGGACACAGGGTTGCCATATGTCCCAAAAAACAAGGACAGTCCTGATTTTGGGGAATTGTGTTCACATACAGGCAAATGGGACAGAGGATCCTGTACCAATTTTGTGTAAGAGGAATTATGGCAATCCTAGATGGAAAAGTACTCTGATGATTTGCTATTTATTCTTTACCTCTCGATACTTTGGATTAAAATGGAAGACAATCACTTAGGACTGCCAGGTCTCTTGAAAGGTCTCATCCAGAACTATTAATATAAATAAACTTTTAATAATCAAGATGAAACAAGCTTCTCTTCTTTTAATCAGAACTTCAAAAACTGTCAAAAATCTTGTGATCTATGCCAGAAACAAACTTCTGTGACAAATCTCTGTACATTATCTATGAAAATTGCTAGACATCAGAAGGGACATTATTTAAAAATCACTCAGGTTCAGTGAAGTATTGCTACATGCTAGAATGCTTACCTTCCCAAAACAATTAAGCTTCTTGAACTTTTAACACTTCGGTAGCATAATGAAACCAATACAACATTCAGCTTAAACAAGCAAAAGAATTTATAGGAAAAGAAATGGAATATAATACAAAAAGTGGCTGTGAGGAAACTAGCCAGTTATCCCAAATTATCCACTTGACAAACGTACCTATATAATAACATTGCCCTAATCCAACTCTAATCATGCTTTAAAAAGAAACCTAACTGTACTATGATGTGAACTTGGGTATACAACAGAATAGGTTGTATCACAATGACCATAATGGGATGGCATTTTGCACTGTTCCTTTTGCAGCTGTGCAAAATGATCTGATTTCCTAGAAGTCCATGTATTTACCCTAAGTGAAATAAATAAATGCAGTTGTGCAAATGCAGGTGGTAAAATTTCCCACAAATGCGGTGTTGAGAATTTGTTGACAAATGACTTGTGCAATTTATTGTGCATGTGGAAAAACAGCTAAGATTTCATTTGAATTTTTGCAAACAAGAAATTTCTGTGCAATCATGCCTATGTGTATGGATTCCCCATATATAAGAAGAAAGGTTAACTGGGACAGAATGCAAAGTGTCAAACAAATCCAAAAAATACACCTCAATAACTTTATGGGTTTTTTCATTGCAAAAAATAAGCTGAAGGCACATGAGAAATTATCCTCTGCAGTTCTAATTAGCTCGTTCTAATGTCTGTTAGGAAAATTTCAGTGATCATTCACAAAAATTCCATCAATATCTGCATAATGCCACACAATGAGTGAGGCCTGGTGAAACTGAGAATACATCACTTTGAAGGATGACACCATATTCCATTAGCTTGCCTTTGGTTTGACTTTTTAAGTGGCTTTTAAAAACATTTTTGAATTTTTAAACACATTAAGAAAACACCACAATGCTTTCCAGAGTGCAAGTATGTAAAGTACATTTTTCTGTAACCTAATTGAAATCTAATTAATCTTTCCCCCTAGAGACCTTTTAGAGTCAAGTGTGGTGACTATTATAGAAGGAGGACTCCGTTACAAGAGGCATTGCCCTTTGCAAATATTTCATTCAAAGTCTCAGTGGAATGTCTGGAAACACATTTACATCTTTTAACTATGCACTGATCATCTTATTCTTACGTTATCTCACCTGCACTTTCTCAACACAGGAGAAGTGATTATTTTCTTACCTAATTCACACAATAAACTCATAGAAATTATTTTTAGCATTTTTCTAATACAAACAGCCTAAGAAATAAAAGGTTAATTGGCACAGCATACGGGTTGATTGTATGAAACGGTACGTCAACTCTGTAAATGCCTGGCTATCATGGACCAGCATTCCCTTTACATCAAGAATGACACCAAAGATCAGATGGCTTCTGTGGAAGGCTAAAAGCAGACAGGATTGGGCATAAAGATGATCAGGGCAGTACAGTGTTGCAAATAGAGTTAAGGATATTGTAGCTGTGCTGCTGTATCTATACTAATTGAATCTTGCACAAGTCAGACTGATGCGGCAATCCTCAAGACACTTTCCTAGGAGTAACACCCATTGAACACAATACAGCTTGCTTTTGAGTAATCATGGTTAGGATTGTGCTCATAGAGACAAAGAGTGGAAAGGGTGAGGACTGAATAACTGCAATGTTTTACACTCTCTTGTGAGGACAGGGCCCCATTTACACCTGTGCAATTTTGTGTATACACTGCAATTATTCTCAAATTATTCTCAAACTCAGAAACACTGAGACCCACTTTTTATGAAATAGAATCTATCAGGACACTGGAAAGTATGTCATGACTAGCAGTGACATCACCAAGGATGACTGGAAAATGAATTTTTTTTAGTAATTGTAGACTGCAATCCTACCCACATGTACACAGGAATAAGTCCAATTCAGTGTTAGTGTTAAAGGCATATGCATAATACCCTGTTAAAAGTACAGATCTGTGACATTTTTGCAAATGCAGTTGCATACAGTGGTATGCATCAAATCTAATGCATTCAAAATAAAGTACAGACATGAATGGGGAGTTGAAATTGAAATTGTTTGAGAAATAGTGGGCTACAGTATGGGTGTCCAAACCTTTTAGAAGGAAGACCACATCAACTCTCTGACACTGTGCCGGAGGTTGGAAAAATGATTTGCATTTCAAATTTGAATACATTTATATTAATTTACATATAAGAGTGTATTAGAGGATTATACAGTAAAGATTACAAAGAGGATTACAAGGCTTGTCTGAGGACTGAATGGAAGGGCCTTGCTCTGGGCCACATTGAGGCTTGCAGTGGTCTGCATCCTGACCCCTGAGCCAGAGTTTGGACACTTGATCTTGCGGACATGTAACTCAAAAACAAAGTCCACATATCATACTAGTCCCTAGAGATACAAGTAGTAAGATAAGTAGCAAAACTGTCATTCAACCACATGTTAACCACACAACACACCAATGTAACTGGAGATTGCCACAAACTCTACCCTACTGACACATGCACACAAATACAGTTGGAAATAGATAAAAGAAATGGATCAGAAAAAACAGGAAGAAACAAAATCAGTTTACTTCATCTAGGAAGCTGACTAATCTGTATCACTCCAACAGCCCAATCCTAACAAGAGCCTAGCTGAGAGAGTTCACATTTCACCTGTGTGCACTGTCACAAAAGTCCTATAAACTGCATGGCATCAGCACAAGGCCCAAGTACATCATAGGAATGTAGGGAGGACTCGGTTGTAAGTGCTATCATATCACTGTCCTTTGCATGCATTTATAGAATTAAGCAGCAATGAGATTTTCAATTGTTAACAACATCTTTTTTAATTCCTGTATTGAATGGCACATGCTTGCCCATTTGGCCAAATTTTCTGAAATTAAACTAGACAAACTGTTTTTAATCAGTATATATAGTATCTTTGCCTGACATTAGCACATTTTGTCAGCTTATTTCTTTATAATATTCTGTTTTTAACAAATGGAAAATTTAAAAACAGATTCTGTTTATTTGTGGCCACTGGAATATTAGATTCTATCAAGGATAAATGCCATATGAAAAGACTGAGATACTATTGATTGGGAATAAGACATTTTTGTATAATGACACAGTCAATAAAAATGAAGACAATCTTCTTTCCAATATCATTAATTGACAGATCGGATAAATACAAAATTGAGAAACAATATATTGTGACAGGAAACTAAGTCCGAAGAAGTAAAAATAGAGTTGGATAGATGTATGTTAGCTAGCATGTGCTGTCTTTTAATAAATCTTAGTAGTGACAAAAGAAATAGCTATTGTCAAAAACTGAATCAGAACTTAAATGTCAATACACCAGAAACAATATGGTCTTTTTTTGGGGAAAAGGGCATGAAACATTCTCCATGTGTAACTGAATGTTTTTTTTATAATTGGCTGCTGGCACATTATTCAATAGAAACTGAAACAAATATATTAATGGTGAACATTTTAAAAATTATATTGAAGAATCCACTGCTTGAGTAGCCTTTATTTACCTACTATGCTACATACAAATGACAAGTACTCAAAACGGTAAATAGGGGCAGGAGGTCTGGTCTAAAGGGTAGAGTTTTCTTTCTGCCTGAAGATAACATCGGAAGGTCACCACTTCAAGATCACCAGAAGCCTCCAGGAGTGGCGAGACTTTGACAAATGGAGCTGAACTTTTTGGGGTGAAAGCCAAAGAATATAGCTCTGTATCTCTTCATGTGGGAGGAGGAAGCAGCCTGAATGTAACCAGATTGTGAAAAGATCCAGCTGGAATTAAGTTAGTTTTTGAATGTTAGAACCTTATTCTATCATTTATTTATTTTGGGTTTATTCTGAAAATCCCTTCTAGGGTTTAGATAAATCTTGCTCATGTAAACTGCCTTAAATGAAGAAAAGGGAGTAATCCAGTGACCAGAAAGGCAGTATATAAATACCAGTTACTAATGGAATAAAATTGTCATTGAAACTCACTTTTGGAATAATTACCTGTAGTGGGTTGTCAGAATGATATACTTCTTTTTTATTATTATAATACAAACGTATAATCTTTTTGAAAGCATATTGACCCAGATACATCTACTTGATCACATAGATAGCAAATGAGCTATGATATAAAATATGCAAAATAATAGTACACTAGCCTAAATAAAAGTAATAAATTGCAAAGCTTAGCCTGAAATTGAAAATCACTAATGAATCACTGTTCTGTTTGTTGAGGCAAAGAGCAGTCAAAGAATCATACATAATATAGCAGTACAACTGCTAACAGCAGGCTTAAGAAAGACAATTTAAACATATTTTAATGGACAGAGGGAATTGATCTTTGAAACAGTTCCTGATGAGATTCCACTTAAGCCGTTCAGCATCTTGGGAGGAGGTTCTGGTTCTTGCCATGCACCAGATGTGTATTTAAAAAATGCTCAGTAAGAACTTGTTTAAATTACACATATGGCTACAGAATTTTTAAAAAGCAAAAAGAGCTGGAATCTATATGCTAAACCCACATTACAGTCCTGTATTAAGTTGAATAACTTGTAGGAATCCACTGAAACAGGCAGTGCAAATGTTTCTGTCTTACTTTCTAATCCACGGTCCAGTTGAATCATAGTATAATACTTAGATTTATACATTACACAAAAAATACTTTGGCTAACTTCTCTTTCTTTCAAATTCTGTAATCAGCTACAATTGTTTTTCACGATACCAGCATTAATTAAAGAGCAGAACAAAATTAAAGACAGTTAAATACATTCAAATTTGATTTATTTTTGTCTTTCAGTGAAATCAGTAAGATTTGAATATGTTATATTTTGGCTGGTTAAGAAAGCCATTTATTGCTGTATTTTGAGAGAGAAGTGGGATCATGTTGTACTTACAGGAGTGGTCCAAAGACTGAAGGAAAAGAAAAAAATGTTTCCTTTGGTTACCCAGATTTTCTTTTGGTCACTCTTTACTTTTGGGTAAAATTGGTTACCCAATTTTAACAGATAGTGTGCAAAGATCCTGGAATTTTTTCAACTGAATCAAAACATCCAAACAACTTTCAGCTTTCAGAACAGTCTGATAAAAATATCTCTTATTGCTATTCTTCTTTCCCACTATTGATGGAGCTACTCAAAGGACAGCCAAAAATTAAGGGACAGACTTAACAAATGAAACATTAAATTGACTTGTTTGCTTTAAATGATACTTTCCTTATTTTCATTTCTTTAGAGACTTACCTGGCAGTCACAGGTGAGAACTTGTCATTTGGCACAGTGTCAGGTTTTCGAAGCAACTATGAGAAATTAGAAAATTCTTGATATTAATTTTACTGCAAAAGAACATGATTGCATGTTTTGAAATACATATACATGCATTCCAATCAATAGTTAATTATTGCTACTGGAACCACAATGTGCTTACAGAATCACAAACACTGATCTGGAAGTGTGCTGTGTGGTTTTGGAGAACTGCCACCATCACCGCTGAGGCCCCAGCAGGGTGGCAGAGAGAAGGTATGCTGATAGTAAGTTAGCAGGGTGTGTATAAAAGGAGCGAAGGCTGGGAAGATCATATGGATGGGCTGGGGAAATGCGAGGGATGGGAGAGGTAGCAACCAGCGAGAGTGACTTGAGCCATATACTTTTTTCTTTGAAGTGATACAACAGAAATTCTTTGTCTCCTTGGACTTGCTCCATCAAAAGAGCTGGTGTAGGTCCAAGGAGACTCACTGGCAGCCACAGGGCTTATCAAAGATATGGTAAATATTTTCCCTTTCGAGCCTCCTGACTACCACCTTCACCATACCATCAGTGACGGGATTCAAAGAAATTAACAACCGGTTCTATGCTCATCTGGCAGCCACTTTTAAATGGCTATTTTTAAACTTTATATGTCCTATCTCTCGTTAATAACCCGTTCTATAGAGTAGGTGTGAACCTGCTGGAGCCCACCATTACATACCATGTAGCTCATCCTGTTTTGGTGAAGGGTCATGCACACAATACCGAATACATATAATTTCTTTGAAAACCATACAGACATCTTTTTTAAAGTGCGCACACACACATACACACACACACACACACAGAGAGAGAGAGAGAGGTGGGGGGAACCACCTTCAAATACTTCTTCTGGACTTCATGGTCCTTTGATGTGATCAAAAGAGTTCATCTGATGTTCTCATGAGTTTCAAAGGGTTTGAATTGCAACATTCTGGCTATGTTTTTACAAAATGTCACCTTAGTTGTAGAGCAATTCATTGTAATGTCTATAATCCTATTCCTATTCCTTTTGTAAATCTAGGCAAATTCTTATGTATATCCACCAAGCAATGTAGTTCACACAAGCAACCTTATCTTCATAATCCACCTAAAGATACAAGTAAAAGTTAAAAGTAATCCACTCAGTTAAAGGGTGCTTAAATGCATGCAACTGTCATCTCTAAATGGAAAATTAACTTGCAGGGGTATGAAATTACTATCAATGAGTAAGCTATCAAATTTTCATGAGGAAAGCCCATGAACAGTGCTTAAAATAATTACTTTTTACTATCCAACTCATCTTTACTTAATATGAGCTTTTTTCCTATTTCCTCATAAAGTCTTTCAGTTATCAATATATATTAGCTAGAAATCTGCTTTTGGGCATCTGAAAATGGCAAAGATGTGATTATATAAAAAGAAAGCACGAAATAATCTAAATGTAGAACTCAATTTGTTGTTTAGTGGGGACAGAAATCCTGAGGCTATTTGGATATGAAGGAATTCTCCTTTTTCCCCTTATGTTTGATTCAGTATTGTTCAACTGCACCAATGAAAAGAATTGTTAATATAATAGCTTCTCATTTCTGTCATTCTACTTAAAAAAAATCTTTAGTAACAAGACAATATACCTAACAGATACAACCGTATAATTTGCAGCTCTATAAAGAATAGATAAAATAAGAAACCACATCTGCAAGTAGTTCAATTAAAACTGAAATACAAAACAAACTGAAGGAGCAAGAAACAAAGGAGAAGGTGTCCCTCTTAATTTGAGCTACGGCAATTTTTATCCATCACATTAGTCAACTTTTGGCATTGTAGTAGTCACCAAAGGAAAGGCTATATATTCATCTCTTTATTGACAAATAAGGTCGAATTAGGGGAGAAGACATGCTGTGGTAGAGGAATTCATGTTTTGTAGCTGAATCTTCTGAATGTTATTCATCTCCATCTCCTGTTAAAACTTTTTAAAAAGAGGTCTGGCAAACATTTCTGTAGAAGAATCATAGCTGACCATGGTAGTGAATGTTAGGCTCGATCAGGGATGGGGAACTGGTGGCCTTAAGGCTGCATGTTGCCTTTTGGGATACCAGTTGTGGCTTTCGACATGTTTGTCTGCAATACTAAATTCACCTTCTTGTTTAATTGCATTACACTAACTTCAATTTATTCTTTCCAGCCAGTGGCAACTCAGTAATTGGTGAACTGGCCACTGCCAAGTGACTAATATCATAGGCCTAAGAGCTTTATGGTGAAAGAATTGTAACATATTAAATAAATGTGTATGCCTATCCTAATAAAATTAAAAATATGTTTAGAAATAAAAGAAATAAAATGTGGTCTTTTAAAAAATAATTTTTTTAAATAATTTTTTTTAAAAGGTTCCCAAACTTTGGGCTAGATAATCTATATCAGCCAAGTCTGAATCATGACACAAATTTTGTCTATATAGTGCATTGTTACAACAAGATCTTGGTTTTCTGCACAATCCAGAGTAACTATGGGAGTTCTTACATCATTGCAAGAAAAATTTACTCAGGGTTGTTCTAAAAGGTCCCCCGCAGGTTAACTGCCAGTCGTGTCTGACTCTAGGGTACAGTGCTCATCCCCATTTCCAAGCCTTTAGATCCAGCGTTGTCCAAAGACATTTCCGTGGTCATGGGGCCGGCATGACTAGATGCCAAGGTGCACTGAATGCTGTTACCTTCCCACTGAGGTGGTACCTATTTATCTACTTGCATTTACAGTGGCATCTCACATAACAAGTTTAATTCATTCCTGAGACATGCTTGTTATGTGAAATGCTCTTTATGTAAAGTGGATTTTCCCATAGGAAATAATGGAAACTCAGACGATTGATTCCACAACCCAAAAAATATTCATATAAAAATATTAACTGTTTATAAAAATGATTACAAAACACTGTAATATAACACAGTACAAAACACTGTAATACACAGTAACACACAACAGTGCAATAAAGAAAATACTGTACAGTACTGAACTGTACTGTACCTTAGAAAACCTTCATGGCTGGTGTGAGGGTTACAGAGAAGGGATGACTTTGGCAGCAATCCTAGAGACACTTTCCTGGGAGTAAGTCCCATTGGACATAATGGAGCTTATGTCTGAGTAGACATGGTTAGGATTGTGCTCTTTCACCATCAGTAATGGAGTCACTGCTATCCATTGGCTCAATGGAATCTTTGTCTTAATGTGCAACTTTAACATTCCTAAGCTGCTGATGGGGAGCAGCACTAGAACATTGATAAAGCACACCTTCCACGCTGCCACACACAGATCCCACATACAAATCTGGCTCAGGCTGCTCCCCCGGGACCCCCATGAGTTCCATGGAAGCCTATCCAAACTTAGCCCAGGGCCCCACTGTAGATCAAGCTAGTCCCCTCATTCCGCCTGTGAGTTCCCATGCCATGGAAGCCTGTTCCAAACTTCCTCAGAAGTGCTCTTTACTCAAGACCACTGTCTTTATGCAAGTCAAAACTTCTGAGAAAATTTTGCTCTTTACACAAAATGGAAAATTTTGCTCTTAACCCAAGTCACTCTTTACTGAAAGTACCACTGTACATGCTTTCGAACTGCTAGGTTGGCAGGAGCTGGGCTAAGGACATGAGTTCACCCCGTCTTGTGGGGACCCGGGCCTCGAATCCTGGCCTGCTGGTTAACAGGCACAGTGTCTAAGCCACTTGTGCCACCACAGCCCTTGCTCTATGGATTTCCCATAGGTTTCCATTAGGTGGTGCCGTAACTACGTCAACGTAAATATCTCTTATGTCGATGTGAGAGCTCCGATAGTTACTCTTGATTGTGCACTTTGAGTCTTTCATCTGTTCAAGTACTGTTCTTGCTGATTCCCAGTAGTTTCATTACTGACTTTGCATTCAAAAGAAAACCTACTGGGAGGGTAACATTAGTACACAGCTAAAGACCTATGGTTCACATTAGTAGGTGACTTATTAGACCCTGGTATTGGTGGCATAAAGTAGTAGTCAATATTAAATTATGCTTCAGCTTTAAAAAATGTTTACTTTCTTTTGTGAAATAAGGGAAGATTATATATAAAAAACAATGGTCTCATATTGTATCATCCTCTAATAGTGACAGTTTTATAGTGACAAATAGTGATGTTCTAATAGTGATGTTTGCCTTTGGAAGAAAGCAAATATCTCCACCAAGACCAAAATTAGCCTCTTCTGAAAAGTAATCCTGCCAATTCTCAAGTATAGGTCAGAAATATTGACTCTGCTCAAATCAAATATGAACAAGCTTGAGGGCTTCCAAATGCAATGCCTGAGACAGATCCTGGGTGTCTCACTTCATGACTGCTACCGTAATGAGACAACGGACGAGATGTGACCATCAACCATCAGTTGAAGAACTAATCCAAAAATGCAGACTGAGATGGCTTGGCCACATCTGTAGAATGAGCATCATTCAGCTGCCACATAAGCTCCTCTGGTGAGAGCAGCCAATTCTCTGGAGAGTTCAATGAGCAGCTGCAAAAAAGATATGGCTCGTACTGGTTCAGGAAGACTTAGAGCACAATCCTAACCATGTCTACTCAAATGTAAGCCCCATGGTGTTCAATGGGTCTTACTCCCAGGAAAGTGTCTTTAGGATTGCACCCTTAAAGAATCAACAACTGACCACTGATGAGGCTAAAAACATAATCAAAGAATAGAAGCATATCATGAATGATTCATGGAAACCAGCAGCACCTAAAACAGTGTATTGGTTGAAAGGATGACTCTCTCCCCAATTGCCAGCTAAGCACTATAAAAGAAGAAAATATAGAAGCATTTATGCTATTTTCAACATATCCTTTAATAGCAAGCTTGAATGGCCATGTTCTAGTAGGTTCTAGTAGGTATGAAAGAGAAATAAGATAGTTAAGCATTAGCTTCCATCTTCTACATACAGACAGCACTGAGAACCTATAAGAACGTACAGAACAGATTGAACATTTAAATAAGATCTTGTTCTAACAATGTACAATAGTCACTGCCATGTGAAAGCATTTTCCATATTTTGCAACTGGTCCAGAAATAGTCCCTTGCATCCCCCCAATCCCTGGATTGTGTGTGTGTGTGTGTGGATGGGTGGGTGTGTGTGTGGGTGGGTGGGTGTGGGTGTGTGTGTCTTATGGTACTAAAAAAATTTCTGTTGTACAGTATTTCAACAGATTATTGAGGGCTTACATTTATAGACTTAACCAACTGACATTTTATCAATCGCTCGGAAAGGATAATGTGAAAAATCAATTAATTTCCTTCATTAAATAAACCGGTGTTGGATTATTAATTCTGTGATTTTTACTCCCCAGTTGGCTACAGAATTAGATGCGACCCATCCAAAAGGAACATCTTTAAATTCATAACAAACAACTTGGAACTGATTGCCTAGGTCATTCGGAGTACATGATTTTGCCCATCACTTATAGTAGTTCTCCAACAGTGCACTGGAGAAACATTATTCATATAATCATCATAATTATTATGACATTAATGATTCTGTCAAACTCTAAATGTGTGGAATTAAGCTGCTAACAAGTGTAAGTATCTGAGGCAATAAAGTCAGAGAAAGGTCATCTTTACTCTCAGTGTGTGTACCTGTGCGTGTGAGCATGCACATGAAGTGAGAAAGAGAAAGCATACGGGAATAGGTTTTGGAATTTCCTAACAAAATTTTTGGTTTGGAAGCAGTCTGATCAGTCTCTGTATAATTTGTGACAGCAGAATCCTAAGTATGTCTACTGAGAAATAAGTCCCATGTCACCATGTCACAATTTTCTAGGCACATTAGGAATGAGCCTAGCACTATGTATCTGGAAGTGTCCCCCAGTTACAGCAAATTTTACCTCATGGTACCCAGAGAGCTGAGAAGGTGCTGATGATAGTACTGCTAGATCAGCAGTCTCAAAGCATACAAAATATTGCCAAGATTGCCAAGGGAGGTGGTGGACTGTCCCTCACTAGGGATCTTCAAGCAAAGGCTCAACGAGCACCTGTCGGGGATGCTCTAGGGGGATTTCCTGCTGCAGGCAGGGGGTTGGACTAGATGACCTACTAGGTCCCTTCCAACTCTATGATTCTATGATTCTATGAAAATAGGAGATTTGGGATGTGTTAGAAACTGCCTTGGATATTCAAATACAAATTCAGATAGGCAGTGAAATGTAAAGAAGTGGCCATGTTTGCAAAATATACAATACTTTGAGTTGTATCTGAAGTTTAGTTTCTCATTCCTAAATAACCAAGGCTGCAATGTTCAGCACACTTTCCCAGGAGTAAGTATGATTGAACAAAACGGACTTACTTCTGAGCAGACATGTTTAGGACTGCATTTCAAGTCTATATATGTTTACTCAGAAGTAAGTCTCATTATATCCATGGAAAGCTACTCCAAGGAAGATGTCTAAATAGATTGCAACCCTGGACATGATTAATTACATTTAGGATTTTTTGCCTTAAAATATTAGTCAAGAGTTTTTTCCCCCTTCAGATTTTTCCTAATGATAATATAAGTACGGGAAACTCCTTGACAGGAGTCAGGCTTTCTTGCTTTGGAAGTGTAGAGAGAGAGGCCTAGGGGAAGGTGAAGACTAGATTCTAAGTTGTGAGTTGAAACTATTGCTGCCTTGCTTGTTCTTTTTACTCCTTGGTAGCCCCGTTGAATTCAGGAAGCTACTCCAAGGTAAGTGTTGTGAAGACTGGAGCTTTGGGGAATGTAACTGCTAAGAAAAAGGATTGGCCTGAGTGGTGTGGAATGAGATGAGAATTATATAGGGCTTTAAAGTCAAGGATAAGAAGATTACGTTTTGATTCAGAGAAAGATAAGCTGGTAAAGCAATTTGACCGGAAAAAATAAGAAGGCAGGAGCTGGAGTACAAGGCCTGGGTCTGAAAGGACTGAACTTGGGAGAAACAAGATTATCTAATTATCTACACATCACTGAATTATACCACAGGCCCCTATGGACAACCTACAAGACATACAAACAGGCCCTGGTTGCCTAATGTTATTTATAGAGGGTATAACCCAGAAAAGGTGAGTGTAAAGATATTGGGATACTTATAAAATCACCAAATACCCTTTTGGCAACAGATTCAGGACAAAAAAAACCAACTAAAATTTTAACTTGTGAGATTTCTTAATTTTCCTATTCACATGTGTTGGGAAAAAAAACCCTGGTCCAGGACAGAAAACCGGTTTCAGTTTAGCATCTGTTCTATCTCTTCATTCTTTTGCTGTTTGGTACTTCCACCTCTAGGAGAGAAGTAAATGGCGTATCCATCCAATATGTCCAGTAGACATTAAGCTTCATTGTGAGTCTTCTACAACTTGCCTTTCAAACTAAGCTTGCACCTCCCGCACAAATTCTGTTCCTGTGGCCAGTAGCATTGCTTAAAGCATCGTTCATTTTTAAAGCAGGATACTCTTTGCCCCCTTCACCTTGTTTCTGTCAGGAATCTAGTGCCTAGGGGTTTAACTACCTCATCTCTCATTTTATCAATCACACTTCTTTTGCTGCTCCATTTGTTTGTACCTGCTGTACAACTGTTTTTACAATGCCAGAAACAAAGAACACTGACTGGGAGAAAAACAGTTGGAGAAAAGAAAGCTGTGAGCGATGAAAAGGTTAAGCACCTTCCCTCTGGACCCCTGCTTTTGCCCTGCAAATGGTCC
The DNA here is from genome assembly GCA_030015325.1 of Cryptoblepharus egeriae. Classification (NCBI taxonomy): domain Eukaryota; kingdom Metazoa; phylum Chordata; class Lepidosauria; order Squamata; family Scincidae; genus Cryptoblepharus; species Cryptoblepharus egeriae. The sequence goes on along the minus strand of JAREYC010000007.1, from coordinate 50,730,673 downwards.
CCTGTTGATGCCACTTTGTAATGATGCAGAGGCCAGTCTTTGGAAACATGAGTTGGCTGGTAATATGTCCTCCTGAGAGTAAGCAGGACTTAAGAGCAACAAGAAATGTAACTAAAGAACTCTATATGTTTTTGTAGCAGGAGAGTAAGATCATGTCTGCTTGTGTCTGCTGGGCCCGTCCACTTCACATACTTAGCATAACTTGTGAAAGAACCTCTACATGTGCCAGGAGAATGTGATCAGGGATAAATGACTTGATGTGGAAGATTTGGATTTGAGTCATCCAACACAATTTTTCCTTAGTGACTCATGCAGATTCAAATTATATATGCTTTGAAACAGGAACTGACTCAGGAGTTCTTTCCAGAACAAGTGGGAGATGCCACAGCACCTGGTGTCTTCTCCTCTCTGTGTGTATGTATGTGCTTACTATTTTTATGGCTTCCAAAGGCTGATCTGGAAGCTGCCTGCAAACTTTGGGGGCATCGGGTATATTAGGGGGTGTGGAAAGAGATATCTGACACACACACAAACACACGCACACCAGCAGCTCTGGTATTTCTGCTGAGCTGCCCTGATCTGTTTGCCAAAAAGACTCTGACTCAAAGTGTCCCAAAATACTCTGTACCAGTTCCCACAGCCTTTCATTAAGACTCAAGCAAAAGTTAAGTCAAAGCTAGTCTCAAGTTGAGACATTGGTGAAGTGGCACATCCCTAATGTGCCTTATTACTCTTCCTATTCAGGGATTCTTAAACTTATGAAAAATTCTCTGCAAAGTTTATGCTTAATATATGTAGATCATTAAAGATATGAACTCTCTCTCCTACACTCATGCCAACATAATGTGCAATACCCTTGCATTCTTTAAACAAAGGCTGTGGATTCTGCATAATGAGATCTTAAAAATGTTTCAAGAACCTGTTTCCAACTGCTTCAAGAACCTAGGCTGCAATCCTGTACACTAGGGTTGCAATATCCCCCCCCCCCCCCCAAACAGGGACAATCCCAATTTTGGGAGATTGTGATCACATACTGGCAAAATGCACAGAGGGTCCTGTCCCGATTTTGTGGGAAAAAATTATGGCAACCCCACTATACACACTTTCCTGAGAGTAGGTCTCACAGAACACAGTGGGACTTACTTCTGAGTAGACATGGATTGCACCCACAGGCAGTTACCCCTTTGTGCATTACTTTTTTTCCCTACTTTCTCACAATCAAATAGCTTCATCATGCCATGGTTTGCAATCTGAATTTAACATGACCCTAATGTGTGCCTCTGCTCCAAATCAGGCCTATTATTCAAACCCAGATTGCAATCTGAGCTGGAGAAGAACGATACCTGTGAGAAGGAAAAAATTGCTTGTCTTTCCACATACAGGGAGGAGGGAGAAAAGGAAGGCCTGCTCTTTTTCTATGTCTCCCTGCTTCTGCTAACCTGTGCTCACTTTCTTCTCTGGTGCTTGCAACAAAACCACTGCTGTATTCCAATGTTGGAAACAAAGATGGGGGAAGGAGAGAAAGTATGAGGGGGAAAGAGTAAGACTTCCCTCCTCCCATGCCTGCAGAGCCCAGTAGCTGCAGCTACTAGGCAAGAAAATACAAAATAAAATAACAATTATTGCATGTGTTCATTTTTAACTTTGAGAAAGAAAGGATTCTTTCCTGGATCCTGAAGATTGTCCAGTGTAATTTGGAATTGCTAGTCACAAACAAAACTGAGTAAAGTAACTGAAAAAGTTACTAGTAAAACTAGTAAAAACACGGTAAAAACACAGAAGAATCTGGAATTCAACTGCTGTGAACACACTTGCATCCACTAGCACTGCTCATACCCAGTGCTTTTTTTCTAGAAATAAAGGTGTGGGTACTCACCGTGAAGATGTTATAAATGTAGGGGTACTTGTCACGAAGATGGTATTTGTAATCATAGGCATGTCTACTTGGGGGGGGGGGGGGCACAGAGTTGCTGGTACAGTGCCGGTGAGTACCCCTCTGCTCTTACCTATGTCTATTTATCAAAACATTGGCACAAAGTCTATGAGTGTATAAACCATACCACGGTGCCTAATTCTGTTTCAGACCATATATATGCTAGCTGAATATATGGTGATTCTCCTTGCCTTCCCACTACATGGATTAAAATTCGTCAGAGGTCAAGGCATCCACTCTTTTCCTTGTAGCGGAAAAACTGTGCAGCTCTTCTTTTCTGTCTGGAAAACAGTGACTGGAATAATGTCCACTCATCTTGTAAAAAGCAAGCCCCAGGCAACACATATCATGCCAGGTGTTTGGTAAATCCACTGCTGATCCACTGCAAACAGTAAACAAGGGGATTTATTGAGTACTAGGCAGCTGCAGTACTTGGCTACTATGCTATATGTATAAACCAGGGGTGCTAATTTGCCACTCTTTCCTAGAGTGCTAACAGCACAATCCTTGTGTGTGTACTGAGAGGCAAGTCCTGTTGCATTCAGTGGGACTTACTCCTGAGTAAGTGGGGGCAGGATTGCAGCCTAAATGTTGGTCGAAGTGGCAAGTTGTGTTTTTTTCATAGCTGGCACAGTACACATTAATTCTTGCAGATTCTTAAGTTACTTAAGATTCCCAGTTACTCTGGAAAAGGCTTAGGGCAGAGCAAGTACCAGAATCTGCAGTGGTTATTCAGTATTGTTCTATTTTGTTCCCATTTCACTTATTAATGAGAACTTATTAGAAACGTTTCTTTGGTCTTTTATCAGAGAGACCAATTTGTGTTAAGTAGCAGGTAGGACATGCAAACGTGCTGAATTGGACAGTGTATTTTAACAGTAGAAATTTTAGATTGCTTTACTGGAGGGATGAGTAATGAGGTCAATTACAGGTCAATATCTTTACAAATTAGAAGGACTCAAGAGAAGGGAAATAATTAAGGTTCCATAAGGACTCAATACAAGTGCAAATAACTAGTATCACATCAAATGAGGCTGACAATTTGATGTTTCAATGCATGCAGTTGCACATAGGAACAAAACACCTTACTCTATACCACTGGGTACACCTGCAATGGTATTGCTGATTAGTGGTGTAACAGCAGAAATGCATTGCAATCAGACAGGGAGGGTTTGGGGAACTTGACATATCTTTATTATAGTCACACTGCATTTGACACATGTGCACGTGGGGGAATGGTGCGTATGGGGTGCTGTATAGGGGTGTGGCACATGGGGGATGATGTGCATGGAGAATGATGTGCATGGAGGAACGATGTGCATGGGGAGATGTCGTATGGGGTGTTTTGCATGGGGGATGATGCACATGGTGGACTATACGCATGGGGATGATGTGCATGGGGAATGGTGCATATGGGGGATGTTGTACGGGGGTACTGCACATTGGGGTGTTGCACATGGGGGATGATGGGCATGGGGGATGATGCGCATGGGAGAATGAGGCACATGGGGAACTATGTGCATGGGGGAATGATGCCCATGGGGAATGTTGTATGGGGGGATGATGCACATGGGGATAGTGCGCATGGGGGGATGATGCGCATGGGGGATGGTGCATATGGGGGATGTTGTATGGGGGTATTGCACATAACGGGGTGTTGCACATGGGGGATGATACGCATTGGGGGATGATACACATTGGGGGATGATGCACATAGGGGGTATTGCATATGGTGTGCATGGGGGATGATGCATATGGGGGAAGGTGCACATAGGGGGATGGTGTGCATGGGGGTTGATGCGCAGTGGTGCGCAGTGGGGGGATGGCATATGTGGGAATTTTACTCCTTCAACGCAGGTACATTTTCGCTAGTTGCTCAATAAAATTGTGAAATGGCTTTCTCCTTCTGTTCACATTCAGTTAGTCAACATACATTTTAAAAAACCTTGGAGTTGCATATTGACAAAGAAAGATCCTACACTACAAAATTCTGTTTCATTGTCTTCTTGGGTGCTCTCACAACTTCCAAACACAAAAATGTTTAATAATACAATTGATTTAAAATATTGATGCAGATACTGGAATGCCATTCTCTGTCAGGCTGAAGGTTTTCAAACTGTTCAGAAGGGCTGTTTAATGTTTCATTATAGATTTTAATGACAAATTATCCTAATGGCTTGGAATCGCTTTTCCTCCTTTTGAATTACAATACAGATCTGAGTCTGGAATGGTGAGATGAATTAAAAATCTTTACATGGTTTCACTACCTGTTTGCTCTTATGTGGCTGCAATCCTAACCTAGTCCAGCACAACTCATTGGTGTTCCTGTGGTGATGCAGGAAAGCAAGCGCACATATCTGTGCACTAGCCTAAAGCCTAAAGGAGTGGCGCAGAAGTGTCTTACGACACTTAGGTGACACCCCCAGGTCAGCACAGGACTTATGCCAGGTCTTTGGATTGCAGCCTGTAGTACTCTAATTAGGCTGCAATCCTATATGCACTTTTCTGGGAATAAATCCCATTGAATTTGAGATGACATCCCAATCCTCAGAAGTGATTTACTCAGAAATAAGTCATATTGTAGTCCAGGGATATCCAAATATTTTGGCAGGAGGGCCCCATCACCTCTCTGATTTTGTATCAGGAGCCAGAAGATAATAAAAATTAATTCATATTTCAAATTTGAATAAATTTACATAAGTGAATATATTGGAAACCAAAGTTATGAATGAATTCAAATCAATTCATAGACACTATTTTAGAGAGAGAGTGTGGTATTCAACCAGTTCAGAACCACTTTCATACACAAAGAAAGGATGTACTTAAGCAGATCATTTTTTTCCAAAAGATGAAAAAGAAATTTGAAGTGTTCTTTATGAAGTGGAGTCAAAAATATTTTTAAGTTGAAGTGTAACATCGTAAAACTGACCTGTAGCAGATAGCAATAAAAGGCAAATTACAGCTATATAGAAAATTAAATCGGGCTTTTAGAATCATACAAGAGTAGAGTACTGCAAAGCCTGGGATAAGTAACAGGATTGACCAAGGAAGTCCAAAGCCCAGTGGGGTCCTTATACTCCTAAACCATTTTTTCCATACTCACACTGTACAGCTTGCACACACAGTTCTCTTCCATATATACACAGGCATTTTAGGATGCAAGCTGTAAAAGTCTGAAAAAGGAAAAACTGCTGGATTTGGAGACTGAAACCTCTTGGGAGATTCTGATCTTAATTTGAAACAATCATGCTACAATTATATCATTTCCTGGCAGAAAGGCCCACTGAAAGCAATAGTACTACCTCTGAGTTGATATGCTTAGGATTCCACTGGCAGGCATATATTGTTTTCTCACCCCCATGGATGGTGTATGTGTCTTTTATCCTCAATCTCAGGTCCTCTACCAGAGGCCTGGGACTTTGAGGGTTTTGCACAGTATCTTAGGTGTTCCTAGCACTGCACTTTTCTGGATTGAGTGTTCGGGCATACTTCCTGGAATCTGTTGGAGCCATTCTTCCAGCTTGGGTGTCACAGCCCCTAGTGCTCTAATCACTACTGGGATCATATTCACCTTTACTTTCCACATCCTTTCTAATTCCTCCTTCAAACCCTGACACTTTCCCACCTTTTCATGCTCTTTTTTCTTGATGTTACTGTCATTTGGTATATCTATCCCCAGGGCTGTCTTCTGGTCCTTATCTACCACTACAATGTCTGGTTTGTTGGCCAGTATCTTTTTATCTGTCTGGATATGGAAGTCCCATAGGACCTTATCCCTGTTGCTCTCCACAACCTTCTGATATTCAGGTCTCCCATCTGGTCTTGGAGGGGTTAATCCACAGGCTGAGCAGATGTTCCTGTACACAATGCCAGCTACTTCATTATGCCATTCAATGTATGCTCATCCTGCCTGCATCTTACACCCTGCCACAATGTGTTGGACTGTCTCTGAGGTATCTCTGCACAGCCTGCACTTTGGGTCTTGTCTTGTATGGTAAATCCCCACTTCTAAGGATCTGGTATTTACAGCACAATCCAGAGCAACTAATCTGTCCACATAAGAACTCTTGGGTTGCCCTGTCTAACACTAGGTTGGAGCATCAGCGCGCCCATTCAGGCCTGCTCCAAGAAGCTGCCACTCGTCCTCGGAGCTGGCCCAAATGGCCAGCTGGGGTGCACTGCGCAGAAACACACTGAGCATGTCAAACAGCTTCTGAGAAGACTTCCTTAGAGTGGAGGAAGTCTGCGCCTCTGCACGGCCATTCGGCCTCATTCAGGAGGCGAAGCGGCAGCCGAATGGCTTCAGAAAGAGTACTGCACAGGCACCAATTCTGATGCCTGCACAGTCTCCTCTGGAGCCGAAAAGCTTCAGAAAACTACTGCGCAAGTGTCAGAGATTGTGCCTTCACAGTACTCTTTCTGTAGCCAGTTAGCTTCAGAAACAACTGCGCAGGCGCAACTGCGCAGGCGACAGCACAGTCCAGGTAGGGGGTACATGCATCCCAGGGGTGATGCACAGACTTCCGCATTGGGTGATGCGCAGAGTTGTGTCACCACTGTAGGCACCACAGCTGTTCCTTGTTCAGTGTGATCTGAGGGGTGTCTTCTCAGGAGCAAGTCCTTCCCATGTGTCAATTACTTAGCATGCTCTGGAGCAGTTAGGGCAGCCCAGGCTTCCTGACTCTCTGGATGCAGCATAACTTTCTGCTCTGGATACAGAATAGTTAGGAGAGAGCAATTAGGGCAGAGCAGGCTGAACTTGCTCTGGATTGTGCCCTTAGTGCCTGTTCTTGTGCTGTCATAATTTACACTTCAGTGCTAGCTTTGAAGCCAGCTCTTTCCAGCCACTGATAGGATTTCCCAATATCAGCAACTTCAGCTATCTGGCGATGGTACATCCCAGGCAGGGTCTTATCTTGCCAGAGCACTTCCTCAGTTTGATCTTCCATATTTGCTGTTGCTGGAGACATTCTCTCATCAGCTTATCTTTGGGTGCCATCTCAGTGGTGTATTCCTGGATATTCTGAGTTTCACCCAGGATAGTAGATTTAATGCTCATCAGACCACAGCCTCTCTCTTTCCAACTGGTGTATAGTATCTGGATGTTGGAGTGGAAATATATATACACAAACGTGTGTGTGTATATATTTGTTGGGGTGGAAATATACCGTGTGTGTGTGTGTGTGTGTGTGTGTGTGTGTGTGTGTGTGTGTGTACAGTGTGTGTATACTGCAGAGCTAGTGTATGTCACAACACAATATTAGTTATATCATTTCTGAAGTAAGAGCCAAATTCTCTTTAACTTTCCAGTGGTGCTGTGACAATAAGGTGCACACTGTGCCCTGTTGTGGGAGGCAGTCACAGCGACCTCCATTTGTTCCTTTAATGCTGCACTGTGGCTCCCCCAGTGCTAGAAAGTGCTAGAAATTTGGATAGGACTGGGTCCTTGGTCTCCCTGTCTTCAACTGAGCTTACAAGAAAGAAAATTTTTAAAGGGTTTAAACTTTAGAATCAGGAAGTGTTTGAGTGTATGTACATATGCATATATATGTACACTTCCATATGTGAGAGAGCACCTATTCATACACAAAATTTGTGTGTACTAGCATGGATGTGTGAATATACAATATTAGAAGTTGTGCATATGAGAGTATGTTTGTGCAGATTCAAGATGCTTGTAGGGGTTTGGTACAGGATGCATCACTTCCCTTTCCCATTAACATGGATTTCCACTTCACCACAGGTCTCAACTTGTTTCTCTCCTATATGCAAGCGTAGAAAAAACGATTCCAAGAACAGCATGTGTTCTGACACGTCTGTGCACAAACTCATGAAATATTGCAAACAACACAAAGTACACCTTCTCTGTCATTCTTCTGGTTAAAAATTCTGGCCTTTCCTAATGTGAATCTGAAATTACAGGACATAAACATAATTTAATGCACTCTTCTCTGGGCTAACATGGTTCTCAAGAGGCACAGGAAAGGAACCAGAGTATTCTTTGTAGGTAGAAAAGGCCATTTCAACATAACACAGCAATTTTCACTATAAAATGAAAAAACAAATTTCTAGTGGTATAAAGTCACAGAGTTAATAATGAAGACATGTATTCCAATTTCAATGGAAAGGTAGTGTTCACCAGGGAAAAACTTTGAATAATTCTTGAAAAGCTGAAATGTACTCATACAGGCCAAATGGAAAAGATCCCCATAGTTTAATATAGCTGTAGTTAAAAAATCAATGGAAAAATGGAGCTGGTGATTTCTGACACATTTAATATGTTCTAAAATACATAATTAAAATTTAAAATATATAATTAAAATTTAAATATATAATTAAAATTTAAAGTGATACAAAGCTTCTAATGGAAGTAGACTGCCTGCCTGAGAAGCAGACTTTTCTCAAGAGAAAGTTCTGTTTTTTGGAGGAGAAGAAGCTTAGATCCATCTATACTGTATATATAAAACTGAAAAGTCACTGACTGACGTAATACTCGCACTGACTCACTCACTGACTCATCAACGTAAAATTTGGGGAGGGTGTTCCTTATGTGGTGGAGGCACCCACTAAGAATAGATTTTCACCAAAGGGGTTGAAAAGGGGTGGAACACATTTTCTCCCTGTATTTTCCATTGAAGAATCCCTGACTGATCAAGGCCCTGCCCCAACTCCTGGATCCAGAAGCATGAAATTTGGGGAGGGTGTTCTTTCTGTGACATCAACATCAAGAACCCATGTTCAGAAATTTAACCCTTAAGGGGCTGAAAAGGGGTGCAACATGTCTTTGTCCTATACTTAACATTAAAGACTGACTGATCATAGAATTCTAGAGTTGGAAGGGACCTTGTAGGTCATCTAGTCCAACCCCCTGCCTGTAGCAGGAAATCCTCATATAGCATCCCCAACAGGTGTTCGTTGAGCCTCTGCTTGAAGATCCCCAGTGAGGGAGAGTTCACCACCTCCCTTGGTAATCTGTTCCATTGCCAAACCATCTTCACCATCAGGAATTTTTTCCTGATATCCAACCAGAATCTCCTTTCTTGCAGTTTGTACACATTGGTTCTAGTTCTGCTTTCAGAGGCAGCTAAGAACAAATGAGCCCCTTCCTCCATATGACACCCTTCAGGTATCTGAAGAGGGCAATCATGTCTCCTCTCGGCCTTCTCTTCTCCAGGCTGAACATCCCAAGTTCCCCTTCCTTTCCTCATAGGGCTTCCCTTCCATCCCACTGATCATTCTTGCTGCTCTCCTCTGGACTTACTCCAGTTTGGCTGCATCTTTTTAAAACTGAGGTGCCCAGAATGGAACACAGTACTCAAGATGAGGTCTGACCAATGTAGAATAAAGAGGAACTATAACTTCTTGTGACTTGGAAGCTCTTGCCAATCCTCTTAACACAGCCTAAAATTGCATTTGTCTTCTTTGCAGATGCATCACACTGCTGACTCATGTTCAGTTTGTTGCTGATTCGGCATCCAGCCAATTTGGTGCCTGGAGCTTATGCACTTGGAGGGAGTGTGCACTGGGGAGGATGGAGCACATGGGGGGATGCTGCTCATAGGGGGATTGTGCGCATGGGAAGATGTTACGCATGGGGGGGTATTAATGCGCACGGGGGAATGTTGCACATGGGAGAACGTTGTGCATGGGGGGTTGATGCAATAAGGGTGAATGTGCATGGGGGTTGTTGTGCTCGGGGAATGTTGCGCATGGGGGATGTTTTGCATTGGGGATGGTGCATATGGGGGATGTTGCACATGGGGGATACTGCGCATGCAGAGTTGATGCGCATGGGAGCTGTTGTGCATGGGGTGTTGATATGCAATGGGGGATATGGGGAGCAGTACAGGCAGGTTCTTTTTGTTAGTTCCATTATAAATTTCAGGATTTTATTTGAATATTGTTATGCAAATTTTAGGTAGAATGTCCAGGTATAATGAAAATCTTAGGGTGCAATTCTAACCTAGGATGGCACAACTGGTTGTTGCGATGGTAAAGTAGGGAGACAAGTGCATACCTGTGCACTGGCCTAACACTTCCCCAGGAGTGGTGCAAAAGTGCCTTACAGTGCAATCCTAAGCATGTCTACTCAGAAGTAAATCCTACTGTATTCAATGGGGCCTGCTCCCAGGAAAGTCTGTTTAGGATTTCAACCTTACAGTACTATTGTGACACCCCCAGGTTAACACAGGACTTATGCTGGGGCTTAGTCTGCCCTAACTGGGGATTAGGATTGCAGCCAAACTAATTAACCTTGTGAAACATCGTGTTTCATGCTTCCTATCTTCTGAGTAGTAAGTTAGAGAAGAATTGTTTTTGGAAAAGACACACAATGACATGATCCTGGGGTCTGTGTCACTACTTTCCTGCCCCTCTTGGATGCAGAAACAAGTAATCTCAGGCTGGAGGTTAGGACACCCTAGTTTGAGAACCACTATCCTAAATTCTGCTTCTGCAAAATTAAGATACATTTTAGCAATACTTTTCACGGACACATTGAGAGTTGGGAAGCTTACAGTGGTGTCAGGAAATTTAAATCTTCTTTCACCTCTGAGGCCTTCTGATTTTCCACTCCCCAGTGGACATGGTTTGCCTGTTTTTGGCAGGGGGATGGAGAGGGTTTAGGTGCAGCTCCTAGTTTTCAGATCTCCTGTTACAATAGGAAAATAGTAAGTTCTTAACCGATTGCCATTACTGTTGCATACAAATGTCTTGAAATATCTGTATTTAAAATGCAGCCATCTACAAAATAAACGTTTCTCACCCCGTACGCAAAAAGCCATTACTTCAAAAGCCTTTGATTAATCTGAGCACAATCAAGGGCAAGTAAGATAGATGCCATTTAGTTTAGCCAAAGCAATCCATGCCAGTTGCAATAAACCCATCAAACTGTCATCGAGTCAAGCTGTGAGAAAGAGAGTATGGTGATTATATGCAATAGTTTCCTTCACTGGCTTCATAATTTCAATTTTTGTAACTTTTCAAGATTTCCAATACCTGTAGCAGGAATATATTAGTTCAGAATATTTTTCCTGGTACTCACTATCAACAGCTAAGTGTATTGGATTTTTCCCCATCATTGAATCAAGAGGAGAAGCTCATCAGGCAAGAAATATTGTGATTACATTCTTATATAAATTATTTAAAAGGGCTCAGCCAATCAAAATACAGATATAAGTATCTATTTTCAGAGTAGTGTGCACATAACTCCCATTAAACGGACAGGGACATGGTTGACAGACTTGAAATTGAACCGCTTCTATCTGGATGAAGAAATATTTATATATAATACATATTATATATTATATTTATTAGGAAACAAGTTCAATTTCAGTTCAAAAGTATTTAAATGCAGATAGATAAATAGGTGCCACTTTGTTGGGAAGGTAACAGTATTCCATGCACTTCAGCGTTTTAGTCATGATGGTCAGATGACCACAGTCTTTGAACAGCACTGTCTTTGACTGCTGTCTTTGACCAGCACTGGCTCTTCAATCCTGTTAACGGGATGTGCACTGCACCTCTGTGTTGGCCACAATTAGCAGAGAAACCTGTGGATTACTACCTTTGCCTTTAACTATTTTAGGTTGTGCTAGTATTGGTATCAGCAGGTCTATCCTGAATATGAAGATAGCAGCATTCATATTAGGACTTTAAAAAATGAGAGCACAATGTGAAGTATGATCTCTGCCAATGCAGCATTCCCCGATCCAGTTGCAGGTGTCATGAATGTGCTGTAAACCACATTTACAGCACTAAGGAGTGCTGGTTCATGTTGTGCTGCCAGTGCTGTGTCCGGAGTCCCTGGACACACATGTGAGTAATGTGCCAAACAGGCTGGGCACCCTTATACAAGGCTGCTGGTACTTCTGCTAGCTAAGTAGCTAGTGAAAATCTGAAAATCCCTCAGGGCAGACTGGGATGTTATTCGGGTTAAGGGGGAAAAAATCCCTCATACTAAAGAGACCTCTTGCCAGCCCACAAGTAACATTGGATATAGCATAGGTCTTGTGACCTGGCTGCTTCAATGTTAGGATTGGGCTTTGCTGTGAGCAGTGTGATAGCCGTGGTATTTGGTATGGGCCACTTCACACAATTCAACTGTCATGCTTTGCACACATACATCAAAAAGGATGACATATAGACTGTTGGTAAAGGAAAACCAAAGAAATATGCAGAGGTTAAAAAAGGAGTGAATTACAGAAGCTGCAAAACAAATAGATTGAATAGATTGACTGCAAAACAAATAGATTGAATCGTAATCCCCAGTTAGGCTGACATAATTCCTGGCACAAGTCTTGTGCTGTCCTGTGGATATCACAATTGTGCTGTAAGGCACTTCTGTGCCACTCCTGGAGGGGTTAGGCCAGTGCACAGACATGTGCATGTCTCCCCACCCCAATACTGGAACAGGGAGAAAGGTGAGTTATGCCAGCCTAAATTGGTAAACCAACTTTCCTGATGTAGCCAAACCAACAGAGTGTGTGTGCTGGATCTGCTGGCGGGGGTCATGGAGGCCACCTCAAAGTAAGGGAATGTATGTTCCATTACTTGGGGCTCCGTTACAGCTACAACAGTACTGAAAAACTGGTTATGACTGGGTCCTCTTTAGGCCATAGCAAGGATTGGGTCAGTTGGAAAGTCCTGGAAGATCCCTTATGATGTAATTTGGAGAATCCTCTTATCTCAATTCTTCATAATTGGGAAAAAGGTGGGATAATAATCAAATAAATAATGATACTTTATTGTTCATGGTGCCTTATAGCTAGTGCTCCAGCATTTCCTTTTTTATACCCAGAACTGTTTGTAGTATGGAGCAGGTTATTGTTCAGTGGCATAATATGTAGTGATCACATAAATCAATAAATCCCCAACCACCAATATCCTCCCGTTTGAATGTATTTTAGCAAAGCCATCTGTTGTCTGAGAAAAAGCATTCAAAATGTGCCTTTCTGACCATATCTCCTCTCCTACTTTGACTTTGTTGATGCCGCCACCACTGCTGATGCCAGCGGCTCTGTGTTTTTAAATCCATGATGGGCCATTCCATGTGGATCCATAAAATATTAGTGAAGCCTCATTCTCAACCATCTGACATTTCAAAGTGGACCCATGTGAGTGAATTGTTCTCATGTAGGTTGAGGGATGTGGAAAAAGCTCTGTTAAAATATTCTGCAGATTGACCTCTTAGTCTTTGCCATGTTTCTACATTATACTTGAAATATATTAGCTGATTGCTTTCTCACCCTCAGTTTGAGAGCTACCCTCGGGGTTTACAGAAGTTTCCCTGGTTTTCCGCTTCACTTCTTCCTATAATTTGCAGAGGAGCATTTATACAGACATATTTTTTCTAATGATCAACACTTCCTATAAGGCACTGTTCTTTCAGTCCTACTTCTAAATCTATCTATCTATCTATCTATCTATCTATCTATCTATCTATCTATCTATCTATCTATCTATCTATCTATCTATAGATATAGATATAAATATAGCTATAGATATAGATATAGATATATGTAAAATCGAAAATCACTCACTCACTGGCTCTCTCACTCACTGACCCACTCACTGCTTGCACTGATTATGTCAGTAGAGTAGACTGGGGGTTATGCCAGCACAGCACAAAAGTCACAAAAGTGTCTTAAGTCTGGAGGCCAGTGCCCCAATTCTGGCAGGGATGCCTGTGACTGGTGGTGGCCCGTGGTGGTGCCTAGTGGTGCCCAGTGCCATCTAGTAGTGCCCAGTAATGCCCACTGCCCACTGTTGCCTGTGGCTTCATGGTGCGCAGTGTCTACTGTCCAGTAGTGCCTGGTGGTGCCTGCTGATATCTGCTGCCTGGCAGGGATGCCCTGTGGTGTCCACTGCCTGCTGGTGCCCGGTGGTGCACTCTGTCCACTGCTGCCCACCCATGTCCCCCGGTGCCCACTGGTACCTAGTGCCTGTCAGTGCCCAAAGGTGTCCAGTACCCGTCATTGTGTGTTGCCTGCCTTGGTCATCAGTACCTAGTGCCACTGTATATGGTACCCAGTGCCCACCGGTGTCCACCACCATATGCTCACTGCCCGGTGCCCAGTGCTGGTATCCACCAGTGCCCAGTGGTATCTGCTGCCTGCCATGGCTGCCAGTACCTGGTGCCCTCCAGTACCCAGTGCCTGCCAGTGCCCACCATCCGGTGCCCTTGCCAGTGTCTGGCACTGGTGCCCAGTGTCCACAAATATTTAAATTTTACTCTTGCAATGACAGGTAAGTTCAGCTAGTCCTACAATATTTTTGTTGGTCTGCTCTAGGACCTTCCAAACCCCAGCGAAGGGACTGGATCCAAGGTTTGGACTAAGTGGCGCTCCTCTTATGCAGCATTTAGCAGGGAAAGAATAACCATTCCTCTTTCCCAAGCACAGTTTCCCTTACAAATAAGGGACACAATTTTCATTTTTTTAATTAATTAAATTTGATTTTAATTTGAGGGGGTGGGGCAACAAAGGGTAAGGAAATATTTCTTCCCTTAATGCAGGGATGCATTGCAGCTGCATCTGTGCCTGAAAGTGGGATTAGACTTCAGTTCTGGAATTATACTAATAGTGAAGCTGGATATACCAAGACTCAATTTTTCTCCAACTTTCTCACACAGATGCAATCTTAAGATAAGAAAACAAATATTCCCTTACCTTGAGCAGACCTTAGTGATCACCACCACCCCACAGCAGGATGCAGTGCGCACCCTTTTGGCTCAGCAACATCAGTGGTGGAAAGTTGGATAGGATTGAGCCACAGCACAATTCTTAGCATGATTGCTCTGAAATGAATCCCATGGAGCTCAAGTGTGTATACGACTGCCATTGAAAAATAAGCACTTACAAGAATAATACTAAAAAATGTCATGATGATGACGTTTGATCTCTACAGGAATTATTTTTCTTTCATTTTTCCCTTGGGGCACTAGCTTATGAAGCTTCAATTGACTTTAAAACACCCTGTATTATTTTATAGGAAAAGAAATCGCACACCTTAGAATTTCCTTCTTCAAACTGTGTTGTCTTTGTCTATTATTTTGTCTGTCTTTAGTTTTTCATTGCAACGCCAGTTATACTTGAGCTTCAAATCATATCTTTTCAGTTTCAAAAACCACTGACATCATCAGTCAATTTTGGCTCCTGTCTGACTTTGATTCCCTCGTCAGTGTAAAAACTTTAGATTTTTACAGATCATAGTTTCCTTATTTAATCAGGGTTGTTAAATGTTATAATTGCCCTTATAATTGCATTAAATAGATTCAGAGTTTTTTTTCTGTAGGCTTGAATTGCTCCTGCTGAAGTAACAACTATTGCTTGAATGTTAATTTCAAGAAAGGAATGTATCTTTTCTTTCACTTGCAAATACATATTTTTCTTCATGCACTTTATTTTCTTTGAAGAATTTTAAACTGCTAATTATATTTAAAAAGCTGGTTCTGCTTTTTCATACATGACTAGGAGCAAACAACAAAAATCCATTTTCCCCACAAACTTTCTTTTCTCTGTACATTCTATACTGACCAATGTAGGAAACTGAAATATGGTCTGCTAAAGGAGATCTATGGGTGCAGTCCTAAAGACATTTTCCTCGGAGTAAGACCCATTGAATACAATGAGGTTTAGTTTTGAGTAGTCATGGTTAGGACTGGGCTTTATGTGTCACAAGCAATGATACAGTGATAAATTTTAAAGCACAGGAATTGCTCCACAGACATGGCTCAAAAGCCAAGCTTTATCCCATAGTCTTGGCCAACTCACAACTTCCAAACTTCAACATTCCCTGCTGTGGTGTTGCTAGGAGGGTACAAACCACAGTGGGAGGTGTAGACTGAGGTATAAACGTTACCTGCCAACATTTATAAAATCTTAGTATTTTCAAGTAATGTCATTATGTTACATATCATCCAAATTGCTATTTCATGCAGAATGCAATGAAACAAATCACCTTGAAAAATCTCAATTTTATCAAAAGTTAAAGCAAAAAAAAGTGGGGGTGGGGTGATGGTACATCATCAACTGGGGCATTACTTCATGAGAGGAGATCCATCATTGGAGTGACACACTCCAATTGCCTCCCACTCTGGGGGGCAATCTAACCAATTTAGGCCAGCACAGTTTACGTATTCCCATAGTAGTGTGGGATTATTACCTCCTTCCCCACTTACCACTCAATATGTATTTTCACCAGTTCCATGTGGGATGCTAGTTGTGATGTGACATACACCAATAAGAGCCTTAGGGTAAATAGGAGGCGTTTTTGAAATAATAATTTTTTAAAAAAATGTTCTGGTGTTCTGTTTGCTAGGCCAAACCTCCTACCGCTGTTTGTTGCATCAAATTCCTAGTCTCACTGCCAGTCAGCAGGTACAGAGTGACAAAATGTCATAATCGCAAAGGACCCCAAATATAGGCCTTCCAAGAAAACTGAAGGTTTTCATAAAATAAATGCTGGGAAACACTTGTCTATTGAGTACATGTGGTTAATTTAAACACTTTATTACTTATTCTAAAATTAAGGCTAATAAAGAGGACATCCTGGAAAAAGAGAGCATCTGATCATCCTGGGCAGGGGTCCACGAATTGTGTAAATACGACCAGACACACTACTTCAAGTATCAGTGGGATGGAAGGGAAGCCTGATGAGGAAAGGTTGAGGGAACTTAATGTGCTCAGCCTGAAGAAGAGAAGGCTGAGAGGAGACATGATTGAACTCTTCAGATACCTGAAGGGCTGTCATATGGAGGAAGGGGCTCATTTGTTCTTAGCTAGAACTAATGGTCACAAACTGCAAGAAAGGAGATTCTGGTTGGATATCAGGAAAAAAATTCCTGATGGTGAGGGCAATTCAGCAGATTGCCAAGGGAGGTGGTGGACTCTCTCTCACTGGTGATCTTCAAGCAAATGCTCGACGAGCACCTGTTAGAGATACACCTGTCAGTGTATTTCCTGCTACACTGTCAGTGTATCTGTTAGAGATACACCTGTCAGTGTATTTCCTGTTAGAGATACACCTAACATACACCTATTTCCTGTTAGAGATACACCTATACACCTGTTTCCTGTTAGAGATACACCTGATACACGATACACCTATTTCCTGTTAGAGATACACCTGTTAGAGATACACCTGTCAGTGTATTTCCTGCTACAGGCTGGGGTTTGGACTAGATGACCTACTGGGTCCCTTTCAACTTTATGATTCAGTCATGGTGATGGTCTCTCTCTCTCTCTCTCTCTCTCTCTCTCTCTCTCTCTCTCTCTCTGTGTGTGTGTGTGTGTGTGTGTGTGTAGGACAGACAGATATCTCCATACAGTATTCATAATTTTTACTGGAGTGGGTTGGTCCTGACATTTTAATATGGGTACAGTATTGGAAAAGGTCAGATTTCGTTTAGGCCAAATCAGCACTGTCACCTTTCTTGCTGTTGCTGTCAGGTTTTTTCTTACTATCTTGGGCCTGGCAACACAGAAAAACATACAGCTTCACACTAAATGTACATGTCAACATTCCCTTTGCAACATACTTAGAGTACATGAATCCCTTTCGCTTCTGTCCTTGTTAGTGTCTGCTAAGAAACTAATCACTGGAGCCACTCATGTGATAAACTGGCAGTTGAAATACTTAAATGTCAAGTTGTTTTCATCAGTCACATCGACAGCAGGTCTTAGATGGAATTTTTTTCTGGCTATGTGTGTCAAACCTTTTCCTTGATGGTGCTGCAAAATATGGAATTGCCTTGTATGCTAATCTGAATCCTTTTGCTTCTGATTTCACCGGTTTCATAATAATCGCCATTTACCTATTTGTGAACATGGTAGCACTGAATGTAAAAAGGAAGAGATCAGATGTAAATAAAAATAATATTAAGTCATTCCAAAAGTGCTGTAAAAAAAAACTCTAGGAGTTGGAAAAGCCTGCATGGAGGGCTGCGCTGGTGTTGGCATGTTGATCCAGCACATGCTGGAAATGGTAAATCCAATGCAAGAATGGCACAGTGGAGGGAAAGGGGTAGAAGGGCAGGAGAAGAGCTTGAGGGCAGTAGAAGGGTGGGGGTGGACATGTCAGATCCGGGAGGGACAGGATCCTATTCCCCTTTCCAGGTTTGATCCAAAAACATGAAACAATGCTATGGAACACACATAGGAGTCAGTGGTGGACACAGCCTGGCCCAAGAACCGTTCTCCGGAAGTGGGCATGGCCAGGGGGCATGGCCAGGGTCAAGGGGCGGGGCCAGGGTGGTTTTTAATTTAACAATTAAAATTTTTTTTAAAAATTACTTACTTCAGAGTAGACCTGCATAGGTTGGTGCTCTGAGGCTGCAATCCTCTCCACAGTTTCCTGGGAGTAAGCCCCATTGACTATACTGGGACTTACTTCTGAGTAGACCTGTATAGGATGGGGCTCTGAAGCTGCAGTCCTCTCAACACTGACCTGGGAGTAAGTCCCATTGACCATATTGGGACTTCTGAGTAGACCTGCATAGGATGGGGCTCTGAGGCTGCAGTCCTCTCAACACTGAGCTGGGAGTAAGTCCCATTGACTATACTGGAACTTACTTCTGAGTAGACCTGTATAGGATGGGGCTCTGAGGCTCTCTTCACACTGGCCTGGGAGTAAGTCCCATTGACTATACTGGGACTGACTTCAGAGTAGACCTGCTTAGGACGGGGCTCTGAGGCTGCTCTGAGGCTCTCTTCACACTGGCCTGGGAGTAAGTCCCATTGACTATACTGGGACTGACTTCAGAGTAGACCTGCTTAGGCTGGGGCTCTGAGACTGCAGTCCTCCCCACACCTGCCTGGGAGTAAGTCCCATTGACTACACTGGGACTTACTTCATAGTAGACTGCTTAGGCTGGGGCTCTGAGACTGCAGTCCTCTCCACACCTGCCTGGGAGTAAGTCCCATTGACTACACTGCAGGAGAGGCAGGGAGAGCGCGATGGTGGCGCTGCCCCCCCTTCTATGCCTCCCCACCAGCAGCAGAGGAAGGGAGACTGCAGTGGCGCCCCTGGCCAGCTGGGAGGAAGGAGAGGAGGGAGGAGGAAGGGAAGCAGCAGCTGTGCTGCATACCGGTCCCTAGTGTTCTGCTCCTCCTTGGTCCTACCGGCTCCCCATTGGCTGCCAGAAGACAAGAACCTACTCTAGAGAGTAGGTGCGTCCCCCCTAGTGCCCACCTGTGATAGGAGTGAGTTGCCCCACTGCACATGTTGAATCTTGCACCAAGGTAAGAAGACAAATGCTCCCTGACTCCAAGGAGACATCCTCAGTAGGCAATCTGTGCATGAGATGCAGTGTGGACCATTATGTCCCCACTGCATCTCCCCTTGGGAGGAGGATAGGATTTGGCTATGAGACCCATAATGAATTTTTCCCACTGTATGTGAAATCAACTCCATATTGGAATCATTTCATCCCTTTTTAAGTGTCAATTCAGCAAGATTATCCTCTATTATGAAACTAGATTTTTACATTTAAAATCAAAATTTTAAGATCTTATCTTGTAAACGCTCAGTTCCTTTTGCAAAATAAATTATCTAGGTTGTTGACATTTGTACAGTTAATGGGAATTTTTTTCCTAATTAACAGCCTTTGAAGGTGGATGACTGCTTTATTCCATAACTATATTTGGGAATATGAGGTAAGCAGCATTTATAATATATCATGTTGTGCAGTGTCAAAACCAACAATAAACCCAGGACATAATATTATTATTTAGCTAACTGGAAGATAACTCATGTATATGTTCGAAAACTTGGATTACGTATAAATGAATAAATAACATTGACAGTTTTATATGTTCACCTGTGAAAAACTCTGGAGTGGAGAGAAATGGCATATTGATCTGAGTATAGAGCAATGGTAAAATACAGGTGGTATTACATCAGCTTACACTTTCGTCATGCTGAAGCATAGGAATGAAAATCAGTATCTTGAAACTTCTGAAGGCAACAAAATAGTGATCAATTTTTTATCTGTGGTTAGGCACTGGAAGCCAGTGGTGGATTTCTGTCCTCATTCTGCAGCTTTCTTGTTAAAATATTTAGGTGGTTCCCCTGGGAAATAATATACTATACCTAGGTTGAACCTGTTTACATTAGGAAGTGAAAGTCTGCTCCGTGTCACCTGTTAGCCACAAACATATCCTCGTCTCATTCTGCCACTTTCCCAGGGGAGTTATTGGATGTTACTCAGCTGCAATTCTTGAACATATAATACACAGTTTTGTGGAATGGCTACAAGAGCAGCGAGTTTCATCCCTTTTCATCCTTGATTAAAGTTCAAATGCAGCAAACATTTCTACACACTATAATTTCTGTTCTTGAGGGAAAATGTCAGGTATGGTGCGCAGTTATATTCAGTAGGGAAATGGGGGGGGGAATTACACAGAAGGACTTATAGCAGTTTGTGCTGAGGGGAAGGACACACCAAATTGTCCTATACCTCCCATTTCCCCCCTCTTTTTGGGGTCAGGAATCTTCT
This sequence comes from Cryptoblepharus egeriae, assembly GCA_030015325.1. NCBI lineage: Eukaryota > Metazoa > Chordata > Lepidosauria > Squamata > Scincidae > Cryptoblepharus > Cryptoblepharus egeriae. Next base: position 50,710,244 of record JAREYC010000007.1, on the reverse strand, counting down.
TTATGTCCTTCAGCTCCAATTCCGGTGTTGAAAATATAGATATCTTGAGCAACTTATCAAAGGTGTACAGGGTGACCCACTTCGCTTAAAGCCACAGGTTGCGGAAATGGCAAATGGATGGAGGGCCAAGTGCAGGCCTCCCCACAGCCCCTACAGCCTGTTGCAGTCCTACTTAAGTGATAGTGAAAGCGCTTCCTCCTCCCTAGTGACACAATCCTAGGGATTTTTATTTATTTATTTATTTATTTATTTATTTATTTATTTATTTATTTATTTATTTATTTATTTATTTAGTATCCCGCCTTTCCTCCCCTGCAAGAGGGAGCTCAAGGTGGCTAACATCATGGAAATAAAACATCATTAAAATAGATCATAAATAAAGATTAAAACACCATTAAAATATAATTAAGATACAATTCGATTGAATAAAAACATGCAGACTAAAAACATTTGTTAAAAACAGTAAAACAATAAAACAACTGTTCCCCCACCTCTGCCCCATTTTGTTAATGCTCTCACGCTTTAAAGGGACTGGGGACCTTTATACAAACTGGGGAGTTGTGACATTCCAGTTTGAGTGCTACTGATCTAAAGATTGCTCCTTTGACCATGGTGAAAGCTGCAGTAATCTTGATGAAGCAAAGGAGATCTTGGGCTGGCCAGTGCCAGGATGAGAAACCTTCTAGTCAGCTTACATCAGGATGACCAGATGCCTGAACCTCAAAAGGAGGACAAGATCTTGGATTCCTCTCAGCCTGGCCTTTCTGGCAGACAATGGCACATTTGCCCACACATGAGTAAAGCCACAATATTGTGCACTTTCACTTTCCCATAGAGCTCAATGCATATTTTTTAGTTTTAGTTTTTTGGCCATAACCTTTGATGGGAAGGAGATAGTTAAAAATTGATTTTTGCATTGTATTCTGCTCTCCAAAGACACATGACATGATGGGATACTGCACACCATTGAAAATTTCCAAAATAAAGCCAAAATGGAGGACAGTAAAGCCCTTTGGAGGACACCTGGACAGAAAGTTAAAAAAGAGGCCAAATCCGGAAAAATCCGGACATCTGGTCACCCTGCCTTACATCCATCACCTAAACTTCTATCAGGAATGAAAAGTGCATATAAGAACAATCATAGGCAGGTCTACTCATAAGTCCCATTGAGTTAATTGGGGTTTAACCTCAATAAGGTGTATTTGAATTGCAGCCTAAGTTTCATCAGGCCCCTGTCCTCAGGTGTGAAGCAGCCTCTCCTCCTTGCCTTCAGAGCCAGACATGACTGCAAATACTTTTGCAGTGTATGCAGGATCTGCACTGAATTACGTGGCGTGGGACAGTCACATTCTCAAGGTCAGGGAATATTAATTTCCTTATCCCAGGGCTGAACCAAAGCTGTATCGGCACTGGAAACTTGGGTAGTATTGAGTCCTTACTGCAGAGTACTGTGACTACCCAAGATTTCCATATAGGACTGGTAAACTAAAAGCAATATTTGCATGTATAATACAACCTTTTTATTGACAGTGAATTATGGGATACCTGAGTGAATCCTTTTAAACATGTCTTAATCTGGGGATTTCAGCTTTCCAGCAAAGCCACAAACATTCTGCTGGAACATTTTTTTTCAGATAAAATGATGGCAAATGACAACAAACAACCCTTTTTAAAGGAAGCTTCAATCAGGTTTCCTACTGTTCATGTAGAATACTTTCTCCAGGCTTACACACACTTGTAATCTGGAGCTACGGATGAAATGTCTATTAAGGGTCACTTGACCTAAAAATTCAGCGTGTGGAAACAACTTAAATTTTTTGATGGTGTTTTTATTTGATCTATCAATATCTAAACATGCCCATATATTTCTGTGATGGTAATATTAAGGAAAAAAACCCAACTATCTAACACACAAAGGAAGACTTCATTCTAATTGGAGAAACACTGATCCAAAAAAGAAATAAGAGAAGTAAACAAAATAACATGGAGCAGATGTCCTTTTTGTGTTTGTATGCAATAGAGAGAATACAGACCTTTTCCCAGCCTTTTATTCCTAATAACAGAAAAACAGAAAAGCTGGTTTTGATAATCATTACTGTTTAAAGAAAATCTTGATATGGTTTGAGCAAGTGATGGAAGCACATAAATTAAACTTTGTGGTCCACATTTAAACAAACTTGGAATGCAATCCAAAATTCCCTCCTGGTCTTGCACAAGTCCCTTGCACAGGTCTACGAGGGTCACAGAAGTGCCCCCAATCTCATGGGGCACACAGATGTGCAGTAATCTCAGTACACTGCTGCAAGTTTCAAGAAAGGCATACGTTGCTCTGGCTGATCTTGGCTAGCATAGGAGTCAGGGGTGGGGTAGGGCATGTAAGAGGAGGGAGAGAGATGTTTTGGGGCAGGGGGAAGGCAGGTGGAACTGTGGGTGAGCAGGTGGAGACTTGGAGACAGGGCTCCAGGGCACTTAGGCTGGATCCAAGCCTTATTCTCAGGCAGTCTATAGTGGTCTGAGATGCTCAGAGTTGTGCCTCTGAAATCAGTGGCACAGTTTTGAGTAAATCTGTTAGTAGCAACATTAGATTGAGATTATATTCTTTAATATTATATCTTTCCAGTGGCATAGCTAATGATCGTGTAGTTGGGTGCAAAACTCAAAAGGTTGCTTCGGAAGTGATATCACAACTGGAAGTGATGTTATCCCTGGATATTTTTATAAGGAAAATAGGGGGAAAATCTGCCTCTTCCTCCTCTGCATTTCACCACCTATCTGCTCTACTAGTAGCACAGCTAACCCTACAATCCAGAGCAACTACGGGAGCACGTAAGAGACATTATGTGTGCCTGTAGTTACTGTACAACCTAATGAAAACCTATGGGAAATTCATATTGCAATCCAGAGCAAATTGTTCTTACACCAGAGCAAGGACTCCCCGTAGTTGCTCTGGATTGTGCCCTTAAGCACCTGTTTCCCATCTGGAGTTGAAGAAGATTTTGTTCCTCCACCCCCACCCTCCACAACAATATCAAATTTAATTAAGTAAAAAAAAAAAAGAAAATTGTGTCCCTTATTGGTTAGGGAAACTGTGCTGGGGCAAAGAGAAATGGTTATTCTTTCCCTGCTAAATATAACAGAAGCACCACTTAGAAGTGCCTGTATACTCAGTTAGCATGGCTAACTGTGTGTGTGTGTGTGTGTGTGTATGGAAATGCGAACTGATTCATATTAACACCTTATTAGTTCCCTACAGAATCAGAAATACTGTATTTACTCAAATCTAACGCTCACTTTTTTCAGCCAAATTTAGCCTCCAAAATTAGGGTGTACATTAGATTCAATTATTAATTATATTAGCATAAATACAACATTTTTATTATACATAAAGGTTGCGCATTAGATTCAATGGCAAATTATAACTGAGTAAATACGGTATATCTCATTGGCTCTTAGAGCGATCAATATAATGTAAGGTTGTCATAATTCTCTTCCACAAAACTGAGACAGGACCTCCATTAAACTTGCCAGCATGTGAACGCAATCCCCGAAAACTGGGGCAGAGCTGGCAACCATAGTATCATGGGAAAGTTGAGTTAAGAAAATCCACTTATTGTTCCATAGGCTTTTGTATTTTCATTTTCTGTTAATTGGCAATAACCTTTGATAAAATATAGATATTCCAATGTGGTTTGTTTCACTGCATTCTGCATTAAATTACCTTTCCAACCATATATAACAGGATGGGATTATTGTTCATACGTATCTTGTTTTTCACAATTTTAGCCACTAGTGTCAAGTTCAGCTTGTTGGCCCCCTGAGGCTTGTTGCCTGGTGTGATTGCACCCCCTGCACCTCTCTAACCCCACAACTATATCTTACTATGGGTTTGGGATTTAATGCCTTCCAATACTGATCTTTTTCTTTTAAACAAATCTGTGGGCAAATTTGCAAACATTTTAAAAATCAAAACTTGATAAGTCACACAAAATGTAGCTGGAGTAGCTTCTGGGAGGCAGGTTTTGCAGTGGGCCAATACTGGCTCATTCACAAAACCATGATGTGAAGATACAGTAGATGGGGAATACAATAAACCTTGCACACTGTGAGCTTTGCAGTGACAATAGAAGATACTGGTATCATGTGAATAATCAATCTGTTAGGCAGAAAACAAGTGCATAAAAACTGCACCAAAAGCTACTTAGCTCTTGAACCTGGACAATTGGAGGATGATTCTTTAATGATCAAGCTTCAGGGAATCTCGAATCATTCTTTACACACAATCTGTCTCTTGGATCTAACTAGAAATGTTGTTAAAATACACACAGCTATGAGCAGTCCTCCGAGGACAAATAGATTTTCATAGTCTGTGTGGCATCAAGTGAGCTGTAGTTTTACATCATAGGAGGCAACATAATTCCCTTAGCAATGGCAAGAAATGCAGACATTTTAGACGAGTGGAATAGCTTCAGCGGAGACTTAGATTCTATCTCACAGGAATACAATGGCCATAATAGTACCCATCACAGAAGTCTATTCTCCTCAATTTTACAGGCACAGCGAAACCATGGGGCCAGAACTGGGCCTTGAAGTGGATTTAAAATTGCGATCAATGAGAAGTGTTTGTGCCATAATTTAACAACCAAGCAAGCAATGGCCATCCTGGCGTCAAGACAGCATGTATGCACTTCAAAACTAAAGCTTCTCACCTGGAAAACTGAGCAGTTTTCATTGTAAGACAACAGGCTGCATTGACTAGTCAGGTTGCTTTTATACTATCTGGGAATACAGCAACTGAAGTAGAAGGTGAAACTTCCAATATTTTAATCAAGGTCAAAGCACTCAAAAGAAATGTATATCTCAAAAGCGTTTGAGGCCTATTCCAAAGTTTTGTAGGATTCCACAGCTAGATTCCACGCTTCCCTTTCCCTCTCTTGTTTAAATCAAATTTTCTTTCTATCACAGCTAGACAAAATGGAAACCTGCAGAGTTGTTCATACAATATTAACTGCCTGCCTTAAAGGATCGTGGAAGATATTTTACTATAAGAGAAGCTTTCTGAAATCACAATCATAGAGCACAATCTGATCCATGTCTACTCAGAAGTAAGCCCCATTTGTTCAAAGGGACTTACTCCCAGAAGAGTGTGTTTAGGATTGCAGCTATATTCTCTGTTTTAAATAACTGATGTGACTCAAATGAAATCTTTTTGGGTGTTTTCAGAATCTCATGCACACACTGTGCCTGGTCACCAGCAGGCCAGTGTTCAAGACTTGAGTCTGGTTCAAGACAAGGAGGTCTGGTCTAGAGGGTAGAGCCTCCGTTTGCCTGAAGATAAGAACTGAAGGTCACTGGATTGAGAACCGGAAGTCAGATCCAAAGCAAGACCTTGAAAAGCGGCTGCTGTAGCTGAGATTTTCCATCTGCTTTTCAGTGGGAGTGAAGGAGCTTTCTCAGCTGCCCTTTGTGTGAGAGCTGAAGGAGAACTTTGTCAGCCAGCATGTCAGACTTCGGGACCAGAATGTGAATGCAACATCTTGAATATAGTGTTTCTTGAAAGATAAAACCAATCTGTGTTGTAAAAATCCCTTTGGGGGTTTAGATTCGCCTGCCCATGTAAACCGCTTTGATTAAAGACTGAGGAGCAATCCAGAATGTCCAGAAAAGTGGTATATAAATGCCTAGTTATTATTATTATTACAAGATAGGATGAGCTTCGTAATTAGCCAAGATCCTGTTGACCTAGCAATTTGAAAACATGTAAATGCAAGTAGATAAATAGGTACCACCTCAATGGGAAGGTAAAAACAGCATTCCATGCGCATTCAGTAGCCATGCTGACCCCTTGACCATAGAAGTGTCTTTGGACAACACTGGCTCTAAATGCTTGGAGCGGGGATGAGCACTGCACCCTACAGTTGGTCTTGACTACCAGAATAATCTGCAGAGGACACCTTTAACTTTTATTACCCTTTTCAGATCTCTCCTTTTATATTCACTCAGCCAAGAACAGGAAATATTGGCTACATGTAGGATATTAACTGAAGACTAGACTAAAAGCTCAGTCACACACATATACTAAGAAGTCTCATTGAATGAAATGAGACTTACTCCCAGGTAGCTGATATAGGATTGCAGCCTGAATTAACTTGCTGACCCTACAATCCAGAGTAACCACGGAAAGACATAAGAGGCACTTACTCTATGCATTTTCCACAGGTTTTCCATGGGTGGCACTGTAACTACGTCCTGTAAAAGGTCCTGTATTTACTCTGGATTGTAGCCTGATTTTATATTTTTAGACCGAGTAGGAGAACAACATTATCATTTTGGATTTGTTGAAGCTGCTCTCTATATGTGTACTAAAATTATCTCCTACCCGATTCAAGTTTGCAAGTACAGTACAACTTTATGTTTTACAAACTGCAGACTATTGAGGCCCCTACAACTTTCTCTTATCTTTTTGCAAACCATTTGCTTGATGGAGTGTTCTGTAGAACTAAAAAATTTGCTCTTCAATACAGTGATACCTCTGTATATAGCATACATATATAGTGATAGCATAACAATATATCACTATATACATATATCACATATATCACTATACATATCACTATATATGTATATAGCATACATATATAGTGATAGCATAACAAGTGCCCCACATAACGAGTGATTCACATAACAAGCACAAATTCCCATTGGGAGTGTGCTCCACTTAACAAGCCTGTTTCACTTAACAAGCCCCAGGCACCCCAAGTTGCTTCGTGCTGACGCTTCGCGCGGAGCCTGTTTTTAAGGGCTGCCTGCCAGCATACTGCTTCCTCTAACTGCCTCCAACTTGGGGGCAGTTGCCTGGGGGTACCAGAGGCAGTTGCCCCCAACTGCCCCCAAGTACCGCCACCGCCACCGGCCTCCAGCAGCATCCCAGGTAAGCCCCCTATCCTCCATGCAGCCTCCTAACCATGACTACTCAGAAGTAAGCCCCATTATGTCAGCACAGGACTTATGCCGGTTTCACTTGGTGGAGAGGCAGATGTCAGTGTTTGGAGGTCATGCATGCACGCACACACCCACATGAATGCACACATCTAAGGAATTAAAAGAGTGGGAAGAGATTTTATGAAACAAGGGAAGCTAACTCAGTTAATTTGACCAGATGCATAGGACTGTGAGAATCTCAAAAAGGAAACAAGTCCTAAAGATGAATTTTGTTTCACATTGTTTATATCAGTAAAATGTGTTCTCTGATGTATCATCAAGCAATGGCAAAAAACATTTCAGAGGAAAAAGATATCTTAGTCTCCAGTAGCTTACATTAAGGAAATATTCATGGCATCCTGAGTAACAGTGATCAACTTGCTAACTAGGTAAGAGGCACTTTTTCAAGTGAATGCTCCTTTTTTATTTAGGAAGGGGAGAGTAAGGAGTGACTTTTCTAGTGGCAGTATGCTGGTGTTATTTTGCATAGTTTTAGATTGTGATCCTTTTGGGACAGGAAGCTATTAAGTAAACAGCTTTAAGAACTTGTCATTGAAAAGTAGTATATAAATGCTGTATCATGTCCTTCTTCCAGATCTGGTGGCATTATTCCTCTTTCCTTCTGTTGCAGGGGAACAATAACAGAAGATTGGTATGACCATATGATGCAACATATCCTTGAACATATACATTCAAATCTGTGACAGATTCTACTTTTTGAGTACAACCTACCCCTATTTTCCCTGCAGATCTTACACTTTTCTTCCCACAGGCCTTGCAATTAGAATTCCTGAGTCTGAGATTAGTTAAACTTTAATGACCTCCTGTGCTTCAGCTGCACTGTTTTCTGGTATGGCAAACTTTTCTAGATTCTTTCGTCTCCTGGACAGCTGTACAGGATTATCATTTGCTTGCACAGCTTAGCTAATACAATTGGACAAATATTATCCAGCAGGTTTTACAGAACTTTGTAAAAGTAATTGTCAAATAACGATCATGCTTTGATTAAATAAATATGCCAGTGCCACAGTAGATAGCATATAATTTAAGTATGGCATGAATAATTTCTTAGAATCTCTGTCATCCTATCTTACCAGATTTAAACTGTGGATATGTATGTGGAAAAAAGCCATTCTGTTTTGCAGATTTGACTGTTAGCTATTTCTTGGGCAAATCTGACATTCTCTTCATTGTTTTATGCCAATCACACTTCCTGCAAAGTGCTTATTACTTTATTGTTGAAGATCGCAATGTGCATTTATTTAGCTTTTTATTTTAGAATCAGCAGGCAATTGTTCATTTTATTAATAAAATCGAACCTTTGGGATTATAGCTGTCCTTTTCAAGTTTATTTAATTTGCAGCAATTCAGAAAAAAAATCAGGAATGCATTTACACCACTAGACCTCATTTTTTCCCCTTCTATTTATCATTGGAAGAGAATTACTGTGACTTTTACTTTCCTTTTTTTAAACCCTCTTCATTCAAATCAGTATTTAACAAAAAAATGTTAATACTTCCTTACAAATTAACCTGATCTTAAGGGTAATACAAAAATCATGAATTGACGAAACTAACTAGGAGAGTTGCTAAGTCACCTGACATGTTGGATGTGACACTGGAATAATCTGGTTTTCCTTCTTCTGCACCTTGGATCATTCCTTCTTCTGGATCATGGAAGTGGACCACTGTTAGGAGAGTCTAGCCTCCTGTAGGATAGCTTCTTAAATATTATCAAGCCCCCTGCTTTCTCCATCACTATTTAGACATGATTGCAACTATGTGGCTTGGAGTATAGCAGTGAAAGAGAAATAATATTATATTGAGTAGACATGCCTATTCATATGATTTAGTGCTAAGTATGACATCTGAAATTTTATTATTTTTGGGAAAATGAGATGTGCAGATTTTAGGCTTTCAGAATGCCTTTAGAAGATATGTGACTGTTGTGGGGAGCATATATCCAGGATTAACCCCAGAGTGACACAGTAGCTAGGATGGCCACCGCATTCCTCTAATGCTAGAGAGGATTGCCACTACATTCTGCTTATTCCTTTTACCCCTGGAGACCAGGAGTTTCCAGATGTTTCAGCCAGAGAGCCACCTCAAATACCTGGCACGGTGTCAAGGCCAGAAAATAAATTTAAATATAAAATTTAAATAAACACATTAAAGATGAAACCAATATGAAAGAAGAAATTAATCAATGGGCTAATATTTCCAGGATTTCACCAAGCACCAACACACATCACAGAAATACAGCACATTCTCAAATAGACCCCTATTCCACAACCTTCCAAGCACCTTCAAAGGCCTCCCTTAATTAATTTATTTATTTGTTTTTGTTTGAATTGTACTACTTCTTTCCCCCCAAAGTGCACCCAAGGCGGCTAACAATTATTACATAAAATACAAATAAATATTACAATTTAAATATCAATAATAAAATTTAAAATTAAAATTAAATAGGATGCAGTCATAAAATAGTATCTGATTTAAAAAACAGCCGTTATGGGGTCTCAAAGGCTCTCTTAAATAAAACAGTCTTTAGGCCCTGTTGGAATGTTAAGAGTGAGGAAGCAGTTCTTAATTCAAAGGGGAGGGAGTTCCATAGTGCAGGCCGCCATTCCCCTAACCCTACAGAGAAGGCCGCCATTCCCCTAACCTTTCTCCACAGCGGCACAACCAACAGAACCCCCTCAGATGACCTCAGAGAATGAGCTGGATTGCATGGAAGGAGGCGCTCTCTCAAGTACGCTGGTCTCAGGCCATTTAGGGCTTTAAAAGATAACTAGTACCTTGAATTTGGCTTGGAATGAGCAGCCAGTGCAGCTGCCGGAGCAGCGGTGTGATGGAGTCAAACCATCAAGCTCCAACAACTACAGGAGCCACCACATTCTGAATCAGCTGTAACTTCCAAACCGTTTTCAAGGGGAACCCAGTGGTGGGCACCAACAGGTTCGTACCTCCTCTATAGAACCAGTTGTTAACGAGAGATAGGACATATAAAGTTTAAAAATAGCCATTTAAAAGTAGCTGCCAGATGGGCATAGAACCGGTTGTTAATTTCTTTGAATCCCATCACTGAGGGAACCCCATGTACAGCACATTATAATACTCTATTGTTGATGTCACTAGGCATGGGCCACCGTGGCCAGATCTGATTGAGAGAGAAATGGCTGCAACTGGCACACCAGTTGAAGCTGGGCAAAGGCGTTCTTGGCCACAGCTGACACCTGGGCATCAGGAGCAGCTGTGAATCCAGGATCACCCCAAACTGTGAACTTCACAGGCTGACTATGGATAGGAAAGATGCTTGCCAAGGGCTGCGCCTGCATCTGGCCTCTGGGCTGGGGTTTGGAAACCATGTGCTTGACAGTCAATGTTGTCTAATGTAAAAGGTAGATAGTGTAACTAACAGTCCATTAATTCTAGTTTTAACTCATGGAACAATCCTATTGAGCCTCCAAGTTTTGGTCTGAGCACTCTGCTAAACTGTTGTAAACCTGAGGTAAAGCACATGGCAACAGCACAGAAACCAGCAGTGACAGTGAAGAAGTGTGCACTGACCCACTGATGCCAGTGAAAATCTTCATGCACAGTGGATAGGTAAGCTCTGCACCAAGTGGTAGAGGGGTAAGAGGGGAATGTAATATGGAAGGATTGGCCAGTTGGATCGAGAAGACAGCAGGATTGATGGCTCTAGTGCACAAGGTATCCTATCTTTCCAGACAAAATCTGCCAACATAAATCTATTTCTTATTGTGCCAGGAATTTAACTGGTGCAGATTCAAGTAGATTCAAGTCAGCAGGCAGGAGATGGGCAGAGGGCAGGAGTGGGAGATGGAGCCAGGAATTGACAGATATATCTATCTATCTACCTATCTACAGTATTTATATACCGCTTTTCAACTAACAAGTTCACAAAGCGGTTTACAAAGAAAATGGAAAAATAATAATAGCTAATTAAAAGCTAATGGGTCCCTGTCCCAAAAGGGCTCACAATCTAACCCCTTAGTATACTAACGGGGTCAACCACTGACCCGCCAGGAAGTTTGTGTTGTGTTTTTACTGGAATTTATTATTATTATCTGACAAGACTTTCTCATTTTTTTCCTGCTAATTAGATAGTCACAATACCAAAAGCATGAAGATTTTGAATTTACAGTTTTTCTGTAAAATCCAATTTATACACATTATACCAAGTTAGGTCATATTTGACCCATGTTGCCTTTTATTGGTTATTCAATATTTTGCTAGCTAAAATTGTACTAAAAATATTATACTAATTATAATCATAATTATTATTCATTATATGTACATTATGTGTACATTATATGAACATTGTACCTTACTATAGTACAGGGTTGCACGTGTCAAAATTGACCCTTGCAGACCTGTGCAGTCTTAGGTGATAAAAATTGTACTAAAAATCATTATTTCACAATAAAAATAATTATACTAAAACTTGACACAACATTTATTCATTATATGTATATTATATGTACATCATATGTACATTATATGCACCTAACTATAATACAGGGTCCTATTGGACCCTTTTACTTTGTTGCCTATTGGACCCTTTTACCCATGTTGCCTTTTACTGTTTACTCAATATTTTGCTAGCTAAAATTGTACAAAAATCATTATACTAATTATAATCATAATTATACTAAAACTTGACACAACATTTATTCATTATATGTACATTATATGAACATTGTATGTACCTAACTATAGTACAGGGCAGCGCGGGTCAGCACTTGACCCATGCGGTCAATGGGGGGCAAAAAATTCTAGTATTCTAAGGGCTGAAATGCAAAAAAGAACACCAGCAGAAGCCACTTGAACAGACACTGCTGGGGTGTGTAGGGCCAGTTACTCTCCCCCTGCTAACTAAAAGAGGAACACCCACTTGAAAGAGTGCTTCTTGCTCGGTTAGCAGGGGTCTGACTGTTCCTGACTCCTTTCCAAAGGCAGATACAAGCAGTTACTCTCTAGTCTGCTCAGACTAGTGCCACCTCCAAATGTGGTACAAACTGAGTAGACTCATAGAGGCTGCTGCAGCCTTACCTCTGGGAGAGGGACAAACCTCCCCCTCCCAGTAGTAGCATGGCAGCAGCTTCTACTCTTGCTCTGGATACAATGCAGGCATACCAGCCTGCTCCAATGAAATCAGAATTGTGCTGTCCTTGAAATAAACTTCAAGGTAAGTAATAGTAATCATTGCCATCCGCTATAAGTATGTACAAATCTTCTTAGGTATAAGTACCTTTACACAAAATGTGTTTAAAAAGGAAAATTCATTGTATCTATTATTATCCTTTTTATTTCTTTTTTATTTCTTTTCTATTTTTATTTTTTATTTCTATTTTTTATTTTTATCCTCAGTGCCCTACAATATCCATCTCCTTGTTTATATATTGCAGTCATTAGTCAGTTGATTGTGGCACTGATGCTGCCTACATTAACAGAATTTTTATATGTTTTTCTACAACATAGTTTTGTTATGTGGTAGTCACAGAAGCTCTACAGTACATCAGTGTTGGATCCCAACTGCTGTCAGAAACAAGAATTTTTATCAACCTGATATTAACAATTATTTCCCAGGATATGCAACAAGTAGACCACAAGAGAGAACTAAACATACCTCTGTTGATTTCCGGCATTAAAACAGAATGGTTTTGCTTGCATACTTTCTTGCCCAGGTAACTGTGACTCTCACATAATGAAGGTCTACATAATAGTTCACCATTGAGGGCAAATAGTTTGCTAAGAAATAAACAATGGAATAGGACTGATGGCCTGATGTACAGATTGATATATCATTAATCAAGTATACATTAAGCTGGAATAGTGTTTGCATTTTCTCTTCATTTTCTACAAGGAATACCACAGAGCTTTGTATATTATATGTCCTCCGTAGGTGTACAAAAAATATGCTCTGATGACAGTGATGCATATTGTTCCATTACAACAATATAGATAGCAGATGCCTTGCAAATGCAGGCATTAGCTGACACTTCAGGGGCAAAATACATTTTCTGTAGGAGTTAGGTACCTAATCATCTGAACCTATAGCTCAGATTCAGATGCAAGACAGAAAGCAGTGGTCTGAAAGCTATTGCCTAATGTAGCAACACTTTTCTGGCCTCTCAAGCCTGTACAAGCTATATTGCCAGCAGAGAGGCCCCCATGTTGGGCTGGAAGGAGCAGAGCAGAGGATTCAGTGGAGCAGAGAAGAAACTTGCATCACATTATCTGCTCTGAACTCAGTGTGCACAACATAAAAGTTCTTCTGTGACTTCTCTCCATCCTGACCAATGGAGTGGCCTGACCAATGTTGGAACAGGTTATAAGTGGATTATACAGATGCAATTTGTGGTTAAATGCTCCTAATACTGATTGATGCTCAATCAAAACAAATAAACATTTATCTCATGGTGATGTCCACTAGTAAAGCCATTATTACAAAGATACAGATATGTCTTAACATGCATAGACTGACTGAAATGCTGGCAACTATCAATGAATTTAAATTGTTCATGGAATAAAATGGCACTCAGAATGTTATGTCCGCACCTTATTATCTAAGATTAAACAGTTTGGCAGAGTGGATTATGCAGACAGCATTATGAGAATACCCGGTGAAAGTCTAAGACATGCTCATTACTTGTAAAATTATAGTATTATGCTGCAGTTTAATACTGAGTTATCTTTGGCAGAGATCTTGAAGGGAAGAAAACTCTGCATGAGATCAAGGTTAGATCTTTTGCTTCCTACCTTATAAGTTGCATACATCAAAAGCAAAAAGAAAGAAGACAGGCATGCAAAAGGATACATTTTTATTCAAGTTGACACAGCCAATGCTTGAAATGTTGCCCATGGACCAAAATAGTTGCCTGGTGCTATAAAAGCAGTAACTAATCCAGTATCCTATCACTTTTCCAGAAGAAATATTGCTGGCAGGTATGCAATTCCATCAAAAGATGGTATCTCCCAGGTGTGCTGTATTACTAGGAAGCTGTCTCTCAACATAGCCAAGCAGAGGCCTCTACCAGATGAGGAAAGTCCAGACTAAATGCATCATGAGGAACCTATGTCTTCTGCCTTTCTTAATAAGATGGCTTGTGTTTTTTTCTGTGATTCCAGTCAATACAAGACAACACTTTCAGCCAATTATTGAAAAATCATCCAGGTGTACCCAGAAAACACGTGAATGTTTGATTTTGACAGTACAGTGTATATTCCCTCACCAATCTCAAAATGTATTGATATTATTATTTTAATTTGCTGATATTGGGTTACTACAAATCTCTAATGTGGGGGATGAGAAAAAAATGTATACCGGTGGTTCTTAAACTTGTAGCACCACTTTTTAGAATGAGAATCTGAGATGTCCAGAAGTGACATCATCACTCAAGTGACATTCAAGCAGGAAAACATTTAACAATCCTAGTCTGCAATCCTACCCATATTTACACAGGAGTAAGTCCCAGTTACTATCATTGTTGATATCAGTGTCCTATTAAAAGTACAGGGCTATAACATTTTCCCAAATGCAGTCGTATTCCATTCTAGCATCAACTCTAATATATTAAAAACGAGCAAAATGTACCTGCGTTGCAGGAGGAAAATACTCCCATCTGCCTTCCCCTGTTGCACATCATCTGCCCCATGCGCAACACCTCCTCATGCACATCATCTCCCCATGCGCACCACCTCATATTCAACACCCCCAATGTGCAACACCTCTCCATGCTCTTCATACCCACATGAGCATCTGTGCAACAACCCCCCCCCCCACGAAACTACCACTCAGTTCACCATACACTGAGCACCAAATTGGCTGGATGTTGGTCAGTCTTCCATGTTAAGTACAGGACAAAAACACATTGCACCTCTTTTCACCCCCTTGAAAAACATTAATGTTTTTGTTTTCTGTGGGAATCAAGAAGTCGTTTACCACATTTGTTTCAAAATACAGATTAGAACTAATGTTTTATTTTCCTCCCCAACACTAGATTTGGTAACCACAACCAATGTGAGCCATGCATAGGTGGCAATATCACAGTTTTCAAAACATGGCAACTGTAGTTTTCAGTCAGCTCAGTACTGACAACCAGCCAGGCGGTCATGGACTGAGTCAGTCATGCACATTCCAACACAGTGTACTAAATCCAGCACTTGATTGGGTTTTGGCGTTCAGGTCTAACTGCTTGAAAATCTGCAGTTCTCTGCAGCTCTATTCCCTGTATTCTAGTCTGGTTGAGCGCATGATGTTGGCATATACACCATCAATTCAGCCTGTGGCAACACAGCTGGAAGTTATCACAGGCTGACTGAAAACTGTGGCTGCCACAGGCTGAAGCGGTCATAAAAATAGTTCCTAAGTATAAACATAATGATATGCTACAACTCTTACTGGCTGCTATCCAAAGGACTTCCACGGATATAATTATGTGGCCAATCACAGCCATTGATTCTTGTTACAGTTGTGCAATGCAGCACTATGTTCCCTTCAGAGAAAGAAGAATATGTAGCACAATAATACCACATGTATCAAGTGGCTTTTATTAACAGCTGAGGCCAGAAAAAAGCAGTAGGAATCTATTTGTGCAGTTTTAAAATGAATATTTAGGGCATGCGAAGGACACTTTTGTTATCAAATTCCTTTACAGCCAAACTGATTCAAAAAGAACTGGACCAAAAAAGTCATATATTAGAAGTTTGAGGCTCTTGAACAAACAAAAGGCAAAAATCGCTGGGATTGGCTGTAATTAGGTAAGTAGCAACCATCAGATTCACATTCTTAGCACAACATCAATATGATGAAAAAATGCTAAAGAATTCTAAAGAGGCAGCAACAAGGAACCACACTTCTTGTCATGCGAAGGCTGTCTGATTTAAACACTGGTGCAACCCCAGCATGCTCTTTGTAGAGATGAGAGAGACTTCTTTCAATGTCAGAATAGCTTTCCAAGACTTCTGATTTAAATTTCAAACTCTTGATCATAGCTGGGGAACATTTTTTTTATTATCTTGAAAATAGGTTCTTTATCTCTCCACCAAGTGAAAATATTAAGCATTTTGTTGTATCCACTATATGAGCCAAGTTCCCTACTGTGCCTTCAAATCCACAGTGAATGAACCATATTTGGATCTGCTTATCAGAAGGAGACATTTAGAAAGACAATGAGTCTGTCCCGCTAGACGGAGTCTCCTGATGCTTTTAGATAGGCCTGTGGTGAACTGCAAAATGGGCCCTAAAATCAGTCTGACATGGTCGCTTAACAAGCTGCGGTATTAGCTTTTGGCTCACAGAATTTCTGCCGTCACCCACAGGGCTGACGATGGCAGCCATCATAATTAGAATGCATGAATCAAAAACACCAGGTGAAGATTCTGCCTTCGAAGAAAGAAAAGCCAGAAGGAGGGAATTACCATGCCCTTTGACTACTAAGCTGATGCATGCAGCTGGATCAGTGACCAACAGTGACTAGGTAGATTATACTATGGGGATCTTGCTGCAGTCTTATGCTTCCCACAACCAGTGGCTGTCAAAGCATACACTATGAACTGCTTCAAAGAAAGTGATATAGCAAGCTGCAGGGAGAAAAAACAGACAGAAAGTAACCCTATTAAACATGGAAAATAAGATTTCAGGCTCTTCCTCAGGTTTTGCAATCAACCTCTTCTCAAACTGGAGCCTGTTGCATTAATCTAATCCCTCCAAATTAGCAGCCAGAAAAGATCCCAAACTGCAGTGCTTACTGAAGTGGAAAATCTATGTAACCTTAACTGATATGACCTTGAAGGGGGATTTGTTGAACTTTTCTATAGCTGGAGTTTTTTTTACAACCCTTTGTAGGCACTTGATTTTAAAAATCTGCCTAACAAAAGATCTGCCAGGAAAGCTGTTATTACAAAGATGCTTCTCAAAAGGAAGAAGTGGGCTAATTGCAAGCTCTTTGGTGGAATAAAGGAAGGTTTAGCAAACAACTACAAAATTGACAAAATGTGCTACAATGCTCTTAGCAGAAAACAATGGGAAAGAATTGCACAAAATGGCAAAGATATCTAATATAAACAGATGCTATAAAAGATTTCAGATAATTTATAAACAGTAATTGCTTCTCTGACCTTGACAAGCCTACAAAAAGTCCATTAGCTCCCCAATCTTGACATATAATTACACACTGAAAATATTCCCCTATTTATTTTGACAGGTTCTACAACCATCTCACATTCAAGTTTTTACAGATGATCTTTCCATTTGCATTTTTTTATTTTTAGTGAACCTTCTCAAATGAAACCATCACATAAAATTCTGAAGCCCTTATGCCATTGCTCTTAATTTTAGGATAGTGAATACAAATGCTGTGTCAGTTCAGAAGTCCTAGTATGACAGCCATCCTTTACGTATTTTCCATAATTAAAATAGAGAGCTTCAATGCTCGATAGATAAAGATGTTTCAAGACATCTCCTTTTGGAACCCATTTTGTGGGTGTGCAATAAGAATGCAATAAACCCTTGGCCACATTTCAAATGAATATAGTGGTAGTGCACCATGCACACTGAACCTTACATTTTTCATCATGGAAAGAGGCTTTTTGAATCCACTGTGTGATTGCAAGTAATGCATATGCTGAAAGGGGTTTCTGTAGATCATGGAAAATTCAGAGAATACAAAATGTGATCTTTGCATCTAAGAGTAAATCTTCCTGACAGCTTTTGAGACAATGGTCCTGAGATAGTATATAGGAAGGTAGGTGATAGTGGACCGGGCTTAACTATGTAGAAGATGTTACAATAGTTGTAGTCTGACCAGGAGGTCAGTGTGCATGCCTTCGTGACAACAATGCTCCCATATGAGTGGGATGCCTTGTTGATTTCAATGGGAAAAGCACTGAAGTGCACATATCTCTTTAACCATCCTTTTAGTCTCATCCCTGGCTTAATCTAGATTTTTTTTTACACAAGTTCTGCTTATTGTGCCTCTGGCTGTGCAACTGCTTTGTCGAGGGAACTTCCCACACACTTGGGGTCTCCCTTTGGAATATATTTCTTCTCTTCTGAATGCCACAGAGAGAACGAAACAGTACATTAAGATAAAAAATATATTTAATAAAATCTTCAAAGAAAGGAAGAAAACAGTTTCTTTATATTTTCTATACATACAGTATTTCATGTGTAAATGATAAAAAAATTAATTTAGGCTGTAATCCTACTCATACTTTCTTGGGAGTAAGATCAGACTCCTTATTGCTCATGTTCACATTAGCACAGTACTTCAGGTTTAGACCAATATACACTATGACATGATTTGGGTCTCCACTAACAGTGCTGAATCCATGAGCAGCCAAAACAATGAATCTGATTCCGTACGTGGAGTTAAGGAAAGTTGGTTAGGTTTGGGCTGTGAGACGAGCAATTAAAAATTGTTGTGATTTTTTGTATAGAATGATGAATACTGAATGTCAACTGCAGTTAAATCCATTTTTAAGATAAACCTTCCAGAAAAGCTGCAGGTGAAAACGCTGGGATCTCATCAGCCTGATCTATTTCAGAAAAAAATATGTTGGAAAAACCTGGAGATTCTTAAACATATGATACTCCAATTAAAACAGTACCGTGCATTAAAATATATATTTGTTTTATCTGTCTTTGTTTTGGAAATGAAACTGGTACAACTATTCTACATATATAAAACTGAAAAGTCACGCACTCACTGACTCATCAAAGCCCAGCCAAAACCGCTGTACATAGAAGTGCGAAATTTGGGGAGGATGTTCCTTCTTTGATGGAGGGACCCACTAAGAACCAGTTTTGGGAAATTCCAACCAGATGGGCGTGAAAAGAGGTGCAATGCATTTTCCTCCCTATACTTTATATTGAAGAATCTCTGACTGAAGGACACTCTGCCCAACCCTTGGACCTAGAAGCCTGAAATTTGGGGAGGGTGTTCCTTCTGTGACATGAACACCCACCAAGAACCAATGTTAAGAAATTTAACCCTTAATGGGGTTAAAAGGGGTGCAATATGTTTTTGTCCTGTACTTAACTTTGAAGACTGACTGATCAACATCCAGCTGATGCACTTGTGAGGGAGGATGCACAGGGGGTGGTGGTGTGCATGGGGAGATGATGCACATGGGATGGTGATGCACATGGGGAGATGGTTTGCATAGGGTGTGGATGAAAGGGGGATGTTGTATGGGGTTGTTGCGCATGGGGGATGATGCAAATGGGGGTGCACTGGGGGATTGTACACATGGGGTACAGTGCACATGGGGGTGGTTGCACATGAGGGGTTGATGCGTATGGGGGAAGGTGCACATGGGGGATGATGAGCATCAGGGATGATGCTCATGGGGGACAATGCTCGTGGGGGATGTTGCACATGATGTTGTGCATGGGGGATGATGCTCATGGGGGATGATGTGCATGGGGTGGGGCATAAGGGGGATGTTGTACAGGGTTGTTGCACATGGGGATGTTGCACGGGGGGTTATGCACATGGGGTGCGGTGTGTATGGGGGCGGTGCGCATGGGGAAGTTGTGCATGGGGGAACGATGAGCATGAGGGATGGTGAGCATGGGGGACGAAGCTCATGTGGGATGTTGTGCATGGGGGATGATGCTCATGGGGATGATGTACATGGGGGATATTGCGCATGGGGGATGTTTTGCATGGGGGGGAAGATGTGGATAGGGTTGATGAGCAGTGGGGGGATGGCGTATGGGGTGAATTTTACTTCCGTAACACAGGTGCATTTTTGCTAGTTGTGAAATAAAATAGTACCCCTATGAAGATGTATTATTATGTGAAATAAAATAGTATCCCTATGAAGATGCATATTTGTGAAATAAAATAGTACCCCTATGAAGATGCATTCTTTGTCTTCTTTGTTTTGGAAATGAAACTGCTTGGACTCAGGCATGGTGAGTGACTTGAAGTTACTGAATGAGAAAGTGAGAACATATGCCCAGAGTACTTTGAGATATCCAGACACTGCAATGCTACTATTCCTTTGAGGGGAGTTGAACACTGAACAGCAGCTGAATGATGCCTACCATAATGAAATTCAGGAACATAACCAGGAGATAGATAAAACCGACAATATACAGGACATTCTTCCAATATGTCCAATAGACACTATACTCTTGAAACTTCCTATGACTACTCTAAAGACAACTCTGCAGAAGCAGAAAGGTGCTTCTCTACTTTAAGAGGATTAAAACTTTTCTAAGAAGTCCAATAACTCAGGACAGATTAAATGCGTTGGCAATGTTGTCAATAGAAAAAGAACAAACTATTTCAATGGAAGATTTCATTTAACAAAAAAAGATTGAGAAATTTGCTCATCAAAAATAACACCAGACACAATTTCTTTATAAGTAAATGATTTATTTGAATGTTTTAGAGGCAGCTGAATAAGGAGGTTGCAAATTTACATCTTTAAGGAATGTCTCTAAAACGGTAAAAATATATCCATTTCTTTATAGTAGAACTCTGTCTGTACCTTCTTATATTTATTTTGCAGGAAAGACCAGCCATGAGAATTATGGAAATTGGTTTTGAGTAGAGAGAATAATAATGGTATTTATATAATGCTTCTGTGTGCTCAAAGTAGTTCACTCACTAGTATGTTTTCATTAACCTCAGGGTACCTAACTAAATTTACACAAATGTAAATACACAAGGGATGAGATCCAGGACCCAGTCATATCAAACTTTTCAGCACTGATGCAGCTGCAGTGCATTCCCAAAGTTAAAGGAACAATGCCTCCATGATTGCCCCCAACACAAAATGCAGTGCATGCCGTTGGCACTGCTATACAGGTGCTGGAAAGATGGACAGGATTGGGTCCCTAGCGTGACAATACAAGGCCAAATTTAGTGGCAGCAGCTTTCACAGAATAGTAGAAGCTTTTGTCAAATACAGAGGATGCCGTCTTCAAAGATGCTTTTAAGAGGTGATGTTAGGTCTTCATACCAGGCACAAAGGATAAACCTGGTGATAAAAGAAAGTGGGGAGACACTTGGAAACAATTCTGGAACTCTTTGGCTGCAATCCTAAACACACTTTCCTTGCAAGTGAGACCCACTGAACACAATGGGGCTTACTTTTGAGTAGACATTGTTTGAATTGTGCTCTTTCAATACCTCCAAATTCTTATGGCATTTTTTTGCATTTTTTTATTAGTCCCTTTTTCCACACTAGTATTGAAAACCAGATGCTGAGTTAGCAATCTTCAGTTAATACCGGTAATTACTGCTTTACTAGATGTACATTTGCCTCTCAGAAAAGTATCTAGAGTCAGTATCTAGAGTCCAAATTACAAAGCATTTACACAGAGTTAAGATTTTTGTGAGATAATTTCCTTACAGTCAGTAACATGGCACAATTCCATTTTGGGATCTAAAATATTAATCTATCCTGCATTTCTAACCAGGTGTTGTTTTTACTAAAATGCTTATAGCCACAGTGAATTAACATTGCAGTATCTCTTAAGTACATTCACACTCCTCTTTTCTGTTGGACTAGGCCACTTGTGCTTTAAGTTCTGACAAAGAGCTGTTTGTAACCATATTAAATTAACTTGTTACATTATCAAAAGATGAACAGAATAATGGAGGATCAATATAAAGTGATCTCTGTTGATGACATGAGAAAGAGAAGGCCAAGAGGCTTTCAATGTTACTATCAGCACTGAGTCCTGGGAATATGAAACACAGAAATATTGTGAGTTCAAAGTTGGTTAAACTATAGTAGAAACAATAGGTCTAACTTAGCCTCAGTAAAATACAAATGGTTTTGGCAGCCTGTGGTTAAAGTCAAATTAGTGTAACCCCATCACGGACTGCCCAATCCTACATGGGACTGAGTTGCCAGCAGGACTGTGTTGCAAAACTACACACATAGCAAACAACACACTTAGCAACACACACCTCCAACAACACACATAGTAAACAGGCTTTTTGAGAGGGTTGCCCTAAGAACTGACAGTGCTTCCCTTCAGTACTGCTGCTTCCAGGTAAATAGGAGGAAGGGAAAAATCTGGATGGGAAGGGGCAGAAATGGGCAAAGCTCCAGGAGGGGATGGCTCCAGCAGGGATGGGGAACAATCAATCTGATCCCCTCCTTTTGCAGCCTCTCCAACCCCTTCTGTCCTTGGCAACTGGGTCTGAGGAAACCTATTTTGGGATAAGAGGTTTATGGAAGACTAGGATATTCTTTCCCATATGGAACATTCTAAAATCTTCCTACACTGGATAAAGTGTGCTCCTCGGTGTGGGTGCTCCAGCAAGAGGGAGGAAAAGGATAGGATTGGGCTCTAACTTTATAAATGTCTAACATTTTGAATATAGCAATTGTGGGGGTGTACAATTTTTGTGATTTTGGGTACAATCCAGAATTAGGGCAGTGAGAATGGCCCAGCTGGGCTGCTCCAAGTAGGCTGTCTCCAGAGTTGTATCCTGATTCAGTTGGGCTGAATCAAGAGTCAAGAAGGCTGGGCTGCCCTAACTGCTCCAGAGCATGCTCAGAAGGCACCAAGTCAGCGGCACCTGGGAAGGCCTTGCTCCAGAGGAGACCCCCCCTCAGATCACACTGAACAAGAAACAGCTGAGATGCCTGTTACAAGGACTCCATAACAACCAGTAACAGCTGCAGCAGGAGACTGTAGTACAGCAGTACTTGGAGTGGAGGGTGGATGCAAGGGGATTGTTTTGAGTTGTCCTATATCCACAGGTTAGTGGGCTGTTGTGCAATATCTTGAGGTTGAGAGGCAGGGATTGCAGATCTGCAGGCCAAGAACTCAGCTTTTTGGTCAACACTGCCATTTTTCCATTATCATAGACCCCTATGGGTCTACTCAGATTCATACCTGCTCCTGAGGTGGTATAACTCTGAGGAGCTGGAAGAGGGAATTTCTGCCCTTGAAACAGATTCTGGAGACAGCATAACTCCATTATTCTAGGCAATGCTGAACATGCCCAAAATGTGCCTCTCCTGAACCACCTAGGCTGGCACAGCTCTAGCAGCCCGGGTCCATCAGTCTTGGGGCAGCCTATGTTGACTTTGGCTGCCCCAAGCCTTTTCTGGCATAACTGGCTGGCCCATCTTAGAATTGGGCCACCCCAGTGACAGATAGGGTAGCCCAAGTGCATTTCAGGATTGCAGCCTTATTTAATTTCCCATGCCAAAGCAACTGCCCAAGGCAGCTTGCAAAACTTTAGTTCTTTTCTCCCTGCAGTCTTCACAACAGCCCTGTGAGGTAGTGACTGCGAGTGAGTGACTGGCCCAACGATGCATCCAAGCAGCTTCATGACCAAGGAAGGATCTTCTAGATCTCAGTCCAGCTCCCTAACTATTACACCATCCTGGCTGTCTGATCAAAACAAAATGTCTCTCCTCCTGGCTGAGAGTTCAGTTATTTTATTAATTCCAAATTATTTCATTTCCCCATTTTTCCAGGACAGCAGCTGACATGTGAAAAGCTCAAGCAAAGATACAATCCCAAGACTATAACAAAGGAGGAAATTTCCAAGCCAATTTCTGGAGATTCTAAGAGAATGCTCAGTTATGTTTTCAATCAACTGTGACACTTTCAAAATTAGGTTCACAGTATTTCCAAACATTTCTGCCGATAATGAATGGTTTATGCTTGTCACTATGCTTGTAGTAAAATATCTGCCTTGCACTCATACTGTGATGTGGATCTCAGTACACGCAACTTTCAAAGCATAAAAGAAAAATTAAAGGAAGGAATGATTTCTTGTATTCATAATATGGCTCCATGTGCAGGAGCAGCACAGCTTGTGACAAGTAACATGACATCATTGTACTGTACTTAAATAAAAGCTTAAAGATCATCTTATTTTGTAGTTGCTCTCTTTCTTACATGTTTCATACATTTTTTGCCTGCTTTCATATCATTCTTTGGTAGATTTCTATCATAGAGTCACATTTGAATATTTTTGATCTTCAATAAATTCCTCCCTGGTCTTCTGCAAAAATGTCTCTGAAGACATTTCTCAGCTATCTTGAACTGAAATTCTTCTTAAAAACAATAGCTGTTCTAAAAGTAAAACCATGTTATAAAATATCTCATTAAACCCGTCTGCATGTCCCAGAGAAAATAATATATTGCTGTATAACTCTGTACTACATTACTCAAAATCTATGTTGCCTATGTTAAATATGTTGCAGCATAATTTTACAATGTTTTTGTTGCAATAAAGTTACCTTGATTTAAATTATCAAGGTTATACGTTGGTTATGGTGATCTGACACAAAACTATCATAAGCAAAATCTGCCCTAATATCTTCTATCAGTCCACCTGTATTCTGAGTTGGGAACTGACTCCTGGCTAATGCAACTCACCGTGCAATTCTAAACATGTCTACTCAGATGTAAATTCCAACATGTTCAATAGTAGTTACTCCCAGGAAAATGTAATTCAGATTGCAGCCTTATTCTCCAGAATAAAGTCATTCTAGATTCTTTTGAGGAGAGCCAGGAAACTAATTTTCTCAGTACTTTAATGGTTATAACACAATTTGTTGATTCACTGTCCAGTCAGTATATGATGTTCGAGTTTAGTGAATTCCTTATTGTGTGGAACATGCACATATACTTTGGGCTTGCACAGTAGCACATACGGTAATTTCTAGTGCTTAAGAATACAAATACAATAAATTGTTATTTCCCTGACCCTTAATATGATGTTTCACTGAAACCAGTAGTGTACTGTGCTGTGGGGGAACAGTAAGTACAGAAGCTGCAACCGTGTAAACTGCCCCTCCTACTTATGGTTTGAGCCATTCCAGACAGAAACAACAACACTTGTCACTATGCGAGGGAGGCACATTTACACAGGAGGCACACTTACACGGCATGTTGTAGCACCAACAGTGCTTACCATTTGGGAGGCACACTTACAGCACAATCCAGAGCAACTAATCTGTCCACATAAGAGCCCTTGGGTTGCCCTATCTATCACTAGGATGGAGCAACCGCAAGATGCTCTAGCCCAGTTACTCTGGAAGAGGCTTAGGGCAGAGCAAGGCAACATCGGGAGCCCTAAGAGAGGTGGACCTGCTCTGCCCTAACTGGGGCAGCCTAAGCAGCTCAGGAGAGGCAAGTTGAGGGCATGTTTAGCATTGCCTAGGGCAGAGCAGTTACTCTGTATCCAAAGCCTGGTTCAACGCAGAAATGCCCTCTTCCAGTTCCTCAGAGATATACCACCTCAGGAGCAGGTATAGTAATGAGTAGACCCATAGGGGTCTATGATAAGGCCTGAGTAAGAATGGCAGTGTTGACCAAAAATCTGAGTTCTTGGCCAGCCCAGCTGCAACCCCTGCCTCTCAACTTCAGGATACGGAACAAACTACGGCTGCCCACAAGCCTCAGGATACAGCAGGCCACTCCAAGAAGCCCCTTGTATTCACTGTAGAATGTACTGGCATCTCATCAGGGATTCCTTATAAGGCAGGCACCCAGTGGCATCACCAGACTGGTGCGGCTGGTGTGGGCTGCATTGGGTGATGCGCTCCGTATGGAGTGATGTGCCGGAGGAGTTTGACTGTCCTTTGGCAGGCCCCAGGCATCAGCACACCCAAGGCGGAGCAGCAGCCAGAAGCTGCCACTTGTCATCGGAGCTGGCCCGAACGGCCAGCTGAGATGCACTGCGCAGAAACACAGTGAGCATGCCGAATATCTTCAGAGGAGACTTCCTTAGAGCGGAGGAAGTACTGCACAGGCATTAGAGATGGTGCCTGCGCAGTACTCTTTCTGAAGCCAGTTGGCTTCAGAAACAACTGCGCAGGCGCCAACTTTGGCATCTGCACAATCCAGGTAAGGGGGTGCGTGCATCCCAGGGGTGACACACAGACTTCCGCACTGGGTGATGCACAGAGTCGTGTCACCACTGTAGGCACCACAGCTGTTCCTTGTTTAGTGTGATCTGAGGGGTGTCTCCTCAGGAGCAAGTCCTCCCCATGTGTCAGTTACTTAGCATGCTATGTAGCAGTTAGGGCAGCCGAGGCTTCCTGACTCTCTGGATGCAGCATAACTTTCTGCTCTGGATACAGAATAGTTAGGAGAGAGCAGTTAGGGCAGAGCAGGCTGAACTTGCTCTGGATTGTGCCCATACACGGCAAGTTGGGAGGCACACTTACACAGCATGTTGTAGCACCGACGGTGCTTACCATTTGCCCTCAGCTATGCTACTGACTGCAACACATGAACCTTCATTATCTGGAGCTACTGAGTCATTACTGCACAAATAGTTCAAAAAGGACTTTTCAAACTGCATTACAGGTTAAAATATTGCAAGAGTGGATATATGAACATACAAAATATTCAATATACAAAGTACTCAATGTAACTAGAAATGTTAAAAATGCAAATGTATAAATATAAAATGTAAATGCTGACAGGACAAATGCAGAGGATTCAACAAATATGAAATGGAGTTGGGAATTGCTACAGAAATTTCAGAAGCAATACCGTAAATGAATTTAAACTTTCAAGAACTCCCCATGATGAACCAATGGAACAGCATTAGTTCTGTGTTTTGACTAATTAAGCCGTGTTGGCAAAAGACATGGCAATATTCTACATGTGGAAGCAGAATGTTTTAAAAAAGATAATAGCACATGGTATACTTCTTTTCCCCCCCAAAACAGTCATTATTTTAATTTTGTTTTCCTCTTTGAAGCACATCAACCATCAGGGTAACATAAATGACATATTTCCAATGCTGCAAACATTAAAGTATTAGTTTTGGAATATCAGGATTTTCTTAATTTAAAAAGCAGAATAAAGATGTCATAAATATGAACATCAGTATGTTTTGTTTTATTTTATTTTTAAAATCATTGAAATCTCTGAGGAATTTTGCTGCCCAATCCTGTTCAGTACTGGTACAGTGGGGCTGTATGGCCCACACCATAATTCAGCACAGAAATCAGAAAGACTGGAGGTATCCTCAGGGTAAGCGACAAAATCCTACATCAATCGGACTAAAATATGATCATTGCAGGTCAGTTTGGTGCATCAGAGCCAGGGGGACAGCTTAAGCTCCAGCCCGTTTATAGGGTGACGTAGATCCTCTCCAGACCATCTCCCCTGAGCTAATTCATTGGGAAGATTAACACGCCAACCCCCCAGACTGGCGTCCGTCATTAGAATCATCCTGTGTGGGACCTCTAAACTCACTCCAGAGTCCAGGCAACCTGGAGTTAGTCACCAATCCAGCAAAGCCTTGAGGTGATCTGGAACCGCAAGAGACGAGTTGTCTTCCGTTCTATCAAATGAAGTTACAGACGGAGGAAAGACTGAAGTGGCCAGAGATGGAAACACGACAAGTTCACCACATCCTGGCAGGAGACCATTAATCCTAGCAGAGAAGCTAGGGTCATTAGGGTCACTGAAGAAGTCGGCCTGATTTTGAAAAGGAGCTCCCTCATCTTAGCTTGTTGGTTGGGACATAGGGACAAGTTGAAGGAGCTGGTATTCACCAGAAGGGCTAAGTGTACCAGTTGCTGAGAGTTCTCTCACCACGGAGTGAGAGAACTTTTGGTCAGATTGATTACAAAGCCATGTCATCTCAGAACATCCATGGTCATCAGGGGGTCCTCTGAGGGCTTCTGTTTGGAAGTAGTAGCTATCAAGAGGTCGTGCAGATAAGGAAATATCCTGATCCCCCATTGTCTGAGGGAAGCTACCAGTGCCACCATGACCTTGGTGAACACTCTTGGAGCCGCCGATAACCCAAAGGGAAGTGCCCTGTACTGAGAGTGCTTCATTCCATAGGTGCAGAGAAGGTACCTCCGGTGACTTAGAAGGACTGGGATATAAAGGAAGGCTTCCAAAAAGTCTTTTGACGTCAGAAATTTTCCACGGTCTAGAGCTGCCATTAAGGATCTCCAAGTTTCCATTTTGAACTTCTTGATGAGAAACTTCTTTAACCATTTGAAATCCAGAATAGCTCTCATCTCTCCATTCTTCTTTGGGACCAGGAAGAAGACCGAATACATGCCTTTGTTTTACTTGTTGGTAGGAATAGCCTAGATTGTTCTGATTTCCAGAAGGTGTTGAATGGCCTGAAGTTTCTGTGAATGTTTGAGACTGGAACATGCCAAAAACGATTGTGAGACTTAGGGCACAATCCAGAGTAACTATGGGAGCACATAAGAGACTTTATGTGCACCCATAGTTACTGCACCACCTAGTGAAAACCTATGGGAAATTCATATTGCAATCCAAAGCAAATTGTTCTTACACCGGAGCAAGGACTCCCCGCAGTTACTCAGGATTGTGCCCATATTTGAAAATTCCAAGGCATACCCGTGAGTATCTGTTTTGATGACCCATTTTTCAGATGTGGACTCCTGCCACGAAGGAGTGAAACCAAGGAGTTGCCCACTGATACAGATGGGTTCATCTGAGAACCTGGTGTCATGTAGCTCGGAAGTCCTTTCTGGGCTTGTGGTTGGACTGAGTCTTACTGGTGGAGAAACTGGGTCTGGAAAGTACTTGGGCATTGTTCCAAGGGGACTTGAATTGTGGACCTTGATATTGAATTGTCTTGATATTAATTGAATTTGTAGGAACAAAAGGAAGACTGCCTTGATTTACCCTGGTCCTTCCTGCCAGGAAGAAGAATCTTTCTCTTGTCCTTGGATTCAACCAGGATGGGATCTAATGAAGTACTGAACAACTTGCCCTCTTCAAATTTGGAATTAATTAGCTTGGAATATGATCATTCCCTGACCAAGACCAGAGCCAGAGAGCTCTTCTGCGTGTGACGTTAGAGGACATAGCTTGTGCCGACCAGTGCATAATGTCAAATGAAGAATCAGCTGCAAAAGCTGAGGACATGGCAATTTTCTTGAGTATGCTCTTGGCTGTATTTTTCAGTTTAGACAGCTCCTGGGCCCAGCTGAATGCTGCTCGGGCCATAACCAAATTGGCAGTAGCCACTCTATATGAACAGGAAGTCATTTTGAAATTACATTTGAGAGGTGTCTTGATCTTTTTATCGGTAGAGTCTTTGGGTAAGTAATCACCATCCACGGGGATGGTGGAAGATGAGAGAGAGGCAACAGGAGGATCCACTGTAGGGACCTTAAGGAGTGCCATTTGCTTGTTCGGCAGAGTATAAAATTTGTCCACAGGCTTGGAACCAATACCCCTGTGAAAAACTTGCCCTTTGTGAGTCAGGATACCCTGACAAGCCTTTGGAATAGGAATAGTTGTTGGATTGGATGGCTGCCACAGATGGGAAAACAGCCCCAAAATGGCCAATGGGGGAGATTATAACCTGAGGCCTCCCCTCCGCAGCTCTGGAGAAGGCAGCTGGAAGCCTTGGGGGCCAGCATGAGTCAGGACCGATCATGCAAAGCTGGCCCGACTCTGTGCTGCTGCAGTGCTCTGCAGGTCCTCCATGACCGAATCAGCAGCCAGGACTAGCATCAGCGCTCTCCCGCATGTGTGGGAGAAGGCTCCAGGCCAGCCCTGCCTGGAGTGGTGCCGCACCTTTGGGATGGGATCAGTGATGGGCTTCAAAGAAATTAAGAACCGGTTCTCTGTCCATCTGGCAGCCACTTTTAAATGGCTATTTTTAAACTTTATATGTACTATCTCTTGTTAAGAACCGGTTCTATAGAGTAGGTGCGAACCTGCTGGTGCCCACCACTGGATGGGATGTGAGGAGGGCTGTGTGGGAGGTGGCTGCTCCACCCACACTTCCCTGTGCACCAGAGGCAGCCAGCGTGCTGCGGGTCATGGGCAGTGTCCACCAAAGGACCCCCTAGGAACCTGATGTTAGAGGCCTCCCTGGGAGTAGTGGTGGGGACCCTGGAATGCTGGGCTCTCCTCTCCCGGCTTGATCCAAAAGCTGCCCAGAGGGTGAAAGGATAGGAAACCAGGGAAAGACAAAAGGAGAGACAGGGAAGACTGAGGTCCAGAAAAGAGAGATCCAAAGGAGGAGAAGTAGAAGGAGACTAGCCATGTTTGAAGCACGTTGAAGCACGTGAAGCACATTTGAAGCATGTTGGAGCACGGCAAGACGTGGCTCTTACTCTTAGGGAGTAAGGACTGGGAGGGGCTGGGCGTCCCCACACCGTCCAGCCCTATCTTGTTATGGGGGGCAGGGAAACCCAGTCCTTAAGAGAATATCCCCTTTTCCCTCCTCCAGAGAAATGGCTGGTACAAATCCAAGAAACCATGTGTAGGGACCAAAGGAGGGGTACAATATGATAGAAATCTCCTCTCCCTCACCTCCCTTTTAGGCATGATCCACCTCTCCCTGCTCCCAGCCCAAACACCTCCGTTTCATCTAGTCACCTCCCTGTTGCTCTACCACACTTACACGGTTACACTTACAGCACTTCTCTGCCTTGGCTGCTGTCTGGCTGCATTCAGCACGCTAAGTTTATCCCATGTTTGCAATGGTTAGTGACAATGCAGCAGCCACTGAATCAGCAGCATGCCACAATGGTATTGGTCCTTTTCAGTTTAAAAACACATTAGAATGAAGTTGCCTGTCCATACCTCTCAGGTTTTAATGGAGATTGGGT
The DNA here is from genome assembly GCA_030015325.1 of Cryptoblepharus egeriae. Classification (NCBI taxonomy): domain Eukaryota; kingdom Metazoa; phylum Chordata; class Lepidosauria; order Squamata; family Scincidae; genus Cryptoblepharus; species Cryptoblepharus egeriae. The sequence continues at coordinate 50,679,666 of JAREYC010000007.1, read as the reverse complement.
CATTCCTCTGTCTGGATGCATCTAATAAAATGCGTAACTCAAAAATGAATTGGGGATAGAGAGAGCAATAGCTCTGCAAAACAGAGGAAGGGGAAAACAAAGTAACAGCAGACACACATCTCCCATTTTAATTGTGCTATAGATGCCTTTGGAGAGGTTCATGCCACATCCTCTTCATTGGGAAGTATTCTAGAGCAATGGTGGGACCACTTCCACCACCACTCTTTCTCAAGGATTGTCACAGCCCTCAACCTCTGGTCCATCCACTACATCACTTTCTTGGAAAAGGGCTTTTAAAGCTTTCAGAGCAGTTCCTGCAATCCCTGGCCCTTCCCCTTCCTCTGCTCCACTTTGGACCAATCTTTCCTATTACTGGAGCAACCAAGACAGTTCTGCTCAAAGTCCCTTGCAGTAGATGAAATCCTGTAGTGACTTTTGGGCTGCATTCCTAACCTCCAGTTAGGCCAGCCTAAGCCCTGGAATCAGTCCTGTGCTGACTTGGGGATGCCAAAATGCCTTAAGACACTTCTGCACCACTCCTGGGGGAAGGTTAACTGGTTAACCCCTGGTAACTGGACAAGAGACATTCTTTCAAATAGGTTTTCTCTTTATTTAGCAGGGGAGAGTAACTGGAAAGTAACCCCACCAATGTCTGTTCTAGTGGCTTCTGCTGGTGTTCTTTTGCATTTCAGATTCTGAGCACTTTTGGGACAGGGACCCATTAGCTATTAATTAGCTATTAATTTTTTTTCTTGTAAACTGCCTTGTGAACTTTTCAGTTGAAAAGTGGTATATAAATACTTAGATAGGTTAGGCCAGTGCACAAACATACACTAACCTCCCTACATTACCATGGGAATGGGAAGCCTGATGAGTTGTGCCAGCCTTACCCTACAATCCAGAGTAACTACGGGAGCACGTAAGAGACATTACGTGTACCCGTAGTTACTGCACCACCTAGTGAAAACCTATGGGAAATTCATATTGCAATCCAGAACAAATTGTTCTTACACCGGAGCAAGGACTCCCCGTAGTTACTCTGGATTGCGCCCTAGGTTAGGATTCCACCCATATCTGGACTAATAGAACGGTAATGAGACAGGATTCCAGAGAAGAAACTTAAGGCTGCAATCCTGAACACACTTTCCAGGGAGTAAGCCCTATTGAATATAATGGGACTTACTTCTGAGTAGACAGGAATAGGATTGCACCCTAAATCTTTCTTAGACCTATTTACCAATGCCTGAGACTGAATGTGAAACCGTCTGTACACAGTGCATATACTAGAGTGATGGGCTATTCCAATACAATTTGAAAAACACTTCACGGGATCACACTTTTGAAGCACACTAGCCAAATACATTTCTCAGCATAATTTATGCTTCATGATGTTTAGCACATAAACACATTTTCCAAAATAGCATCAAAACATATTTCTGTGTGTGATACTCTCTGCAAAATCAAGCAACATTTCCATTTAATGGACTCTGATTTGTGTTAAATAGTAAACAAAAATAGTATTAAATAGTGTTAAATAGCAAACAAAAATTTAACTTGATTCATGCAGACATTTGGCAGACTCAGACATGCTGAGTTGTACTTTGTCAAGATTGTTTTTTTAAGACTTTAAAGATTTAATGCATTTATGTTCCAGGAGAATGAAATGGTATTTTCATTAAAATACATTTATGGCCAAATCCTAACCCCCTAGTGCAGTGATTTTCAACCTTTTTCATCTCGTGGCATTGTTTTTATTATTGATAAGGCAAACCAAACTGTTGAAATCCCCAAATTTTCCTATTAATAAATGTCCCTCTCCAAATTTCCGTGGCAGACTTGAGGACTATCCATGGTACACCAGTGTGCCATGGCACACTGGTTGAAAATCACTGCCCTCATGGCATTGGCAGAGAGCATGCTCCACTGGTGTAGACTATCACAAAAGCACCTTTGTGACAGTACAAAACACTTTGTGACAGTCCAAAAGCATCAGTAAGAAAGTCGGAGCCTTTTGGGGGCATCTTTGCTTCTAAGGATATCCACCAGACCAATAAATTATGGTTAGTGGAAGAGGGACATACTAGGGGAAGGTAGTAATGGGGACAGGAGTGGGTCAATTAAGACCAGAAGGAGGTACAATTGGTGCTGCTATCACCTCTTCTTGGACCTAATCTGCCAACATAGGTCAACTTGGACTTTTACCACTGATATCACAGGTGCAGGTCTGGGTTGGCTTGTAGTGACTGCCCCTACAATCCAGAGTAACTACGGGAGCACGTAAGAAAAATTACGTGCATCTGTAGTTACTGCACCACCTAGTGAAAACATATGGGAAATTCATATTGCAATCCAGAGCAAATTGTTCTTACACCGGAGCAAGGACTCCCCGTAGTTACTCTGGATTGTGCCCTGCTATTCCCTAACCCCAAGGAAACCTCCAGCAGCCAATATTTTCCCACAGGACATACAGTAGCATAGCTCATGCTGGTGTAGCTACAGCATCATCATACAAGAATTCAGTTAGTCCCATGGTTTGGATGACTCTAATCAAAAACAAGCAGACCCCACCACCGCATAGGACAAATGCAGAAGAAGTTGCTTTTTTGCATTTCACTAAATTTCACTTTTTTATTCCACTAGTTGATATTTCACTAAAATTTGTATGTCTAATGTTGCAATCCTAAAGACACTTTCCTGGGAGGAAGACCAATTGAACACAACGGGGCTGACTTTTGAGTAGACATGGTTAGGATTGTGCTCTAAGTCAACAAAGATTATTTATTATAAAAGGATCTCCTTTCAAGATAGGGTGCCATGCATTCAAGACGGTATGACAGGAAACTCAGTCTATCAATGAGAGTTATAAATATAGTTTGTCACTGAAACACAACCACTCATACAGTACTAACAGTTCCGATTACTTATTTGACATATGTTCGAATTTCGGCTCTTCTCTACAGTTGATCAGCACCATGGTCAGAGCCAACTGAGGGACCACCTCTTTACTGTAAAGTAATGGGGGCATTTGTGAATCACAAATTGAGGCATGCTTTGCAGTAGATCGAAAATCTTGCTCCATTATCTAGAGCAGAGGTCGGGAAACAGGGTTAAATTACCCCAATTTGGTAATAATGGAATTCCTGGGGGTAATGGACCACCTGGGTTTGCATATGGCACAGCCAGGTATGCATGACCAGCACAGAGCAGGGCAGGCATTGCAATCACTGTGCAGATTACTAAAATGGATTACTCTTAGCACCTAATCAGCTCAAACAAAACAAACAAACAAACAAAAGGTGTGAATCCCTGTGGGGTCATAAGAAGTTCAGGCTATTGTGTGTGGGTGAGGGTTGGAGGGGAGAGAGATCTACAGTGTCTCTCTAAGCTGCAGGCTGGGGTTTCTCAGAGTTACTCAGGCTGCAGGCTGGGGCTTCTGCTTGCTTACTCAGAAGCAAGTATCATTATTTTCCTTGGGGCTTACTCTTAGGAAAGTGTGCATTGCATTGCACCCAGAGTTATGGACCTAAATGCTAGAAACAACTTGATAACTATTGCTGTGTTTCAACTCCTGTTGCAAAGAGAGACCTGAGCCTGAGAGCAGAGATGCTTCTTACAATCATGATCCAAACTTCTTCTAAGCCAGCAGAGAGAGAGAGAGAGAGAGAGAGAGAGAGAGAGAGAGAGAGAACTACTGCTAAATAAGCAGTCAGGACAGGAGTGAGACCTGCAGCCATCTGCCTTGTGTAGCTGCACAAAATTTCCATCTTATTCAGCTGTCCAGAGCAAAGAAGCAGGTGAGCAGGGGGACCAAGCAGGATTTGGAGCCCTGCAGACAGAAATGAAAAGAGAAAGCATCCTCCTTTGGGTGCTGTTGAGGTCTGCCTGTATTCTAAACAGCCTCCTCCCATCCAGCTCCCTCTGGTAAGACCATTTCATTGCTCCTGTATCAGGGTGATCATATCCCATAATCATAAAAGAGAATCCCAAAATGTAGGACACTCAAAGAAAAATGTAGGACATGACAAAATTAAAGCTAAAAATGCTGACCTATGTTGCTTTCATGTCAATAATTAAAACACTATGAGCACAGTCCTATCCATGACTACTCAAAAGTAAGCCCCACTGCATTAAATGGGTCTTATTCTGAGGAAAGTGTCTTTAAAATTGCAGCCTATATTTACTTATTACATTTATAACTATTACATATGATTTATTAATTACAAGAAGGCTACATGCCACCACACTTTCCTGGAAGGAACCCCCCCTGACTGTAATGGGCATTAATTCTGAGGAAAAATGCCTAGGATTGGGATCTGTGGCTGCATCTGCTCCACACTTTCCTGGAAGGAAACCCCACTGACTGTAATGGTCTGCTGCTCAATAGAAAGGCACAGGATTGGGCTCTGAGGCTGCAATCCTATTCACATTTTCCTGGGAAGCCCAATAACTACAATGGGTCTTACTTCTGAATAAACTTGAATAGATTGGGCTCTCTTCCCCACTTCAGTTGAATCCTGCACTTGTTTCAATCATTTGCAGGATCTTGTCCCCTTTTTTATGGGCACCCTGACCCCCACATTTCTCCAATATGCAGTGATCGTATGTCATAACCACAAAAAGAGGACAAGCCCCCCCAAATATAAAACATCCAAGAAAAATGGAGGACATTTTTATAAGCTAAAAACCCTCATATATATTGTTTTCATGTGGTTAACTTAAATACCATATTAGGTATTAGTACTGTATTACATATTACATATTACATATTAAATATAATTTATGAATTCCAGGAAAGCTACATGCTGCCTGCTCACAAGAAAAAAGAGGACAATGAAAATTTTTTTCCAGGACACAAGGCTAAAACAGAGGAAATGTCCTGGGAAAACAGACCATATGGTCATCCTGTCCAACCCAACACTATTTTATCACCTACATCAAACTTTTCTTCCAGCTCCCCAGAAGCCACATATTTGAATTCAAATAATTAATAATATTAATAGGGGGTAACATCCACATACCTAAATATATTTGGGGGTAAGAGGTAAAAAAGTTCCCCAACCCCTGATCTAGAGACAAGAAATTTAAAACAACTGTTGCACTGATAGAAGCAAAAAATGAGAGACTTTAGCCAAAGATTTCAAATTATCAGTATCCCAAAAAAGTCCATAAATCACAATATAAAATCACAGCATAAGACACCATTGTATTGTAGATCTTGTTATAACCGTTGAAAAGTGGAACCCAATCTTTTTCAGGTTGCAAACGCAAAATGGCCACCAAAAAGATATAAATATCACCTGCAAAAGTCTAAATAACACATATTTATTAACAGCCAAAATACATAATAAATTTCAGTAAAATGAACAAAGGCATAAGTGGGCAATGAATATGGTTACTGAAGAAAGTGATAAGGAAATGCCAGAAACAGTTTGTTCACCATGTTACATGTAAATCAATATCAGGGACGACAATTTTAGATCAGCAGAGCGAGGTTGAACGAGTGAAGCATGTGTTGAATGAATACATTCTATTTATCATTGAAAGGTGTTGAAAATGTGGAACTGTGAGAAAGTGAACCATTAAAAAGTTACAAAGATGCTTGTAAATAAAAACATTTTGTTCCAGTCACTCAAGAACTTTGCCTTTTCTGTGACTGTATATCCATTAGCTGATGACTTGGGGATTAAAACCCTTGAACATATGCAACATCACGCTTAAGAATGATTCATTTGAAGGACTTCTAGTAATGGATAGGAGCCTTTTTAAGTGGTAAAGCTAAAGTGTGACCTAACTTAACCTGGTATGTAAAATTATCCTGAAAAGACATTTCATCAACCAACAAGAAGAAAAATAAGAACAAGCTTGGTCTAGGCAGTGCAAAATTGTACTATGAAATTCATGAAATGTTTTATTCAATCTAGTACTGTACAGTACTTCAGTTTGCTGAAAAACCCCATTTTGCAATCAAATTATGATGAAATAAAATGGAAATATGAAAATAAAGAAACTGAGATGGCAAATGGCTCTTGTGCCTTCTTTTCTCCTTCAAACTTGTAATTGGCCAGAATGATTGTGACTACATCTCTGACCATAAATATTTTATCTCCCACTATCACATCATAATAAATCATTTGATAATGTTTGTGTCTTTTGCTCAAATGTACCCATTATGGTAACTAAAGCATATATGAGGCTAACTCATTCTTTCATAGCAAAATTAATGAGTATTGTACTAGATAGCTGAGCTCCAACCATTGGTACTAAAAAGGTTCATCATAGTTTTATGAAACCCCCAAAGAAATTGTAATTGTGGCACTCATCCTTTTGACTAATGGGTCTCTCTTGCTGCAAAAGTTTGAACCATATATTATGAACATAGAGACTGAAAGCGTCTCTGAAACAATGAGCATACCTTTCTTTTTTTCTGCTCTAAACTGCTAAAATTGCAAGTGCTTCGGAGATAGAACAAATGCTATTTCTAAATTATGTTAGAGCATTTCAATCAATTCAAAAATATTTTCAAAATATCCTCAACATCTTTTATATGACTAGTAGATATTAATTACAAGGTTAGGATTGCAGTCTTTGGTAGTACAATAATGAAGTACAGCACAATCCAGAGTAAGTTACGTCAACATAAGAAAAATTTACTTTGCTATGAATTTCCCATAGGTTTCCCTTAGGTGGTGCCATAACTACGTCGATTATTACGTCTTACGTCGACGTAAGAGCTCCTGTATTTACTCTGGATTGTGCTGTTAGTATAATAACTAATAACACTGCTAAAAGCTGTGGTGGCACAGTGGTTCAAGACACTACGCTTGTCAACCTGAAGGTCAGCAGGTCAGGGGTTTGAGACCTGAGTACCACACAACAATGTGAGCTTCCATTACTTGCCCAGCTCCTACCAACTTAGCAGTTTGAAAGCATGGAAATGCAAGTAGATTAATACATAGGTACCACTTTGGTTGGAAGGTAACAGCGTTCCATGCACTTTTGGTGTTTAGTCATATGGACCCCATGATCACAGAGTTGTCTTTGGACAATAATTACTTTTTGACTCTGTCATGAGGGTGAGATTGCTCGTGACTAGCAGGGTAACCTGCATGGGACACATTTACAGTAACCAATATAAAATTTTATGTGCAGAAAATACTTATTAGTATGGAGCTGAAATGGAACATGTGTTTTACCATTTTCATTAAGGCTACAATCCAGAGTAACTAGTTTACACTTTTACACTGATGTAGTTACAATGCCACCTATGGGAAATGCATAGAGAAATCCTGACTGCCTCATACGTCTTCCTGTAGTTACTTTGGATTGTAGGGTATGTCTTCCTATTGAAGATTTTTAGAAAGGTGGATGCTGATCTTTTTTAATGAGGAATGCTGAACCCCTGGCAAATTCAGGCAATCTGCCCTATTGCAGGCAATGGAAGCAGGAAATCTGTTTAAATGTTTGAGGGCTATTTATTTATTTATTTTACTCAAATTATACCCCGCCTTTCCTCCCCCAAAAGGGGGCTACAGCTGAAGCACCATTTTGGTTTGGAAAAGTATTCCATCCTAGTCATGCCATATAGCCCATTTGATTTGGCAAGATTTGTTACTGAAGACAAAGTAGTCTGATTCAAACCAATTCACAAAGCATTGTCATAACTCTAAATGACCTTAGAACCTAATCCTATGCATGTCTACTCAAAAGTAAGTCCCATTGTAGTTAATGGGTCTTAGTCTCAGGTATAAGTAAACAAGATTGCCACTTCAGTAACGTGGTCATAAAGCCCAGAAATTTTCAACCTTTTTAATCCCATGGCACACTGAGATGGTGTAAAAGGGGCTGTGAACAGAAGAAGGCTGGCACCGACAAGAATTCTGGGCAACTTACAGATTAATCTTGACCCTCTCATGCTGTTTTCATGCTAAAACACTCTGTTCAACCCTAATATTTATGTGAACTTTTGTAACAGCTCTGTAACTGATTTTTTTTACTCAATATTACAGGCTTATTATTTGCTATGTACAAAATAAATGTTTAAAATCAAATGCTTAAATCACGTAAGAGAATACAAAAATCCACCTAGCCAAGATATCACTATATTAGCTTTATAAAAATACTATCCTTTTTAAAAAAAGAAATGCCAACTTTCATGGTCTCCTATTTTATAGTCTCCTGTGCACCTTCGCGTTCTGTACCTTGTAGATTTCTTTTTTAAATGTAAAGCAACCAAACATGCATTTTAAAAATGTAGGTGATGATTGCTCAAGTAATATAAAGACACATTTTCTACATTATTCCCTATGCAGCTCAACATATTATTCAGTTTTTTGACCTTTGCTGCAAACTAAGTGGTTCTCATCATTGAACTGTCTAAAATGATGTCTGGATTTTTTTCCAGAGAGGTTACATTAAAATCAAAACCTATCAATATATAAAGTGCACTTTATAGGTTTATTTCAATCATGTACTACATTGCTCTTGACTATGGTAAATTCCTGAGCCAAGGTGGTTTGCACTCTTTTTCTCCCTTTGTTGGTCCATAGTGGAAGTTGTAATATGGTTATCTATCTATATTATCAGCAATTGTTAATATAGTATATATAGCAATTGTATATACACACACAATATTATATACAGCAATTGTATCAGCAATTATTTTCCGCAGTATTATCAGCAATTGTTACGCTTACATTATTATTACACTACTCTTATTTCTCACTCTTTTATTGTTTTGTCACTTAAATTGAGTTACAACCTAATTCTAGTCTCCATTGACTTTAGAGCATGCAATGCCATTGACAGAGTGCATGCTGCATGCCTTGGGCAAGACAGTCATGGTAAGTAAAGGACATTTTTGCAAACCTCTCCATAGGCTGCCAGGTCCCCAGTGGATCTTCTCTGCCAGCTCTTTAGCTGAAGTAAGGGCGCAATCCTAATTCAGTTTAAACCAGCAGAACACAGGTATAACTTTCTGTGGTGCTGCAGATCACAAGTGCATATCTGTGCACAGGCCTAACCACTTCCCCAGGAGTAGAGCAGAAGTGCCTTATAGAACTTTTGTCACCCCCACATCAGGAAGGGACTTGTGCCAGAATTTATGCCAGCCTAACTGGGGGCCTAATCTCCACTTAGGCTGGCCTAAGCCCTGGCATAAATCCTGTGCTGACCCAGATGTGTCATAAAAGTGCTAAGATAATTCTGTCCCACTCCTTGGGGGTTAGGCCAGTAAATAGGCATATGCTGACTTCCCCACACCACCGTGGGAAGATAGGCCAGTACAGTTAGGCCAGCCTAAATTGATAAGAATTCTGTGAAGACTCAGAGAAGGACATGGGCCTGGAAACAGGGATATGTGCAGCTGTCATTTGGGACTTGCCCTATCCCAGCCTGATTCATCCAGGTCCTCGCCTGATTTGGCTTCTCACAATTTCCTGGCAACACTGGAAGTTCTGTAGGATAAAATTCCCTATTTGTATGTCTCAAGGTTTTTGTGCTGGCACCAGCCACATTGTGGCAGATTGTGAAATTCATCTGCAAAAGGCAGATCAGGATTTGGCTCTTACCGATTAAAAAACATATTAGAAAACCTATTAGAAATCTCATTCGAATTCCACCATTAAATTGCACTGGTCTCTAAAAGGGGAAAAATCCTTTCATAGTCACTAAGCCTGTACCTGTTAAATATATATGATCCTGTTCAACTCAATTATTCGTGCAATTAAGATGAGATGACCTTTGTTATTGACTCCAATTAGTAAAAATAGCCTTAATTACTGTACCAGCTCATTTATGTAAATAAAGACATAAACCATATAGATTGTTTACTTCTCCTGCACAAGATGCTCATTACTCTTAGATGGTGACCGTGTCTCTTCCCTGCATGGTAATCATCTATCATTACAAACACACCTGGAATGGAACTACTATTAGTATATTAATAAGAAGCCGATACGTTCAAGAAAATTCAGATTGCTGAGTTATTATCCCTAAAGAAAGAAAACTGTAGATGAGCCTCATTTGGATCCTTTCAAGGATTAATCAGTCATGCAGTCCTGAGAACATGTACATAGAACACAATCCGAACCATGTCTACTCAAAAGTAAGCCCCATTGTGTACAATAGGTCTTACTCCCAGTAAAATGTCTTTAGGATTGCAGCCTTTATGCAATCATTCAATTTTGCTCTAGTCACAATTATCAGAAACTGGACCTGTGTTCTATTCAACAGCTGTCTGATTTTTCTAGACTTTCCCTTTTTGGGGTTGTTCTTCTTGCCCTTGTTCCGTACTAAAAGACTGTTAATATATAAAAATAGCTAGTGTGCATTAAATCATTATCCCCTATGCAACGTGATATTGAGAGTTTTCCAGCCCCTGCTATCCGAATCTATTTACAATAAGAAATGCTGGATTAAACCCTGGGTTCCCTTCTCATGCAAGGCACATGTACACTCCTGAGTCATAGCCCCTCCAATTAAGCCATGTTCACCTCAAAGAAGCATCCTAAGCAGTGGTTTACATCACTAACATGCAGAGATTATTCATGTTGGATTGGAAAGTTAAGCCACATGCCTGAATAAATTTCTTTACATAACAGGATTATTATGTGACACAAAACAAGAGCTTTTCTCAGGTAGAATCAGACTGTATAACATTTCTTATCTTCACCCAGGGGGAAAAAATGTGAGAACTAGGGCAGAACAGCTGGAGTCCTGGACCTTTGCCTTTTTTCTGTTTCTTAGGGCAGGAGCACATTTTGTGTACTAAGCTCTGTCATCTTCACTACTTAGTGACTGACCTCTGTCATTGTCATATCTATAAGCAGCGTGGTTGTTGAGTGCACTTTTATGTAGTATATATTTTGGCACACCATGAGGTCTGAATCTATTACCCAAGTGACGGCTATAACAAAACCTGTTCTTTTGGCAGTCAAAGGAAGATCACTTCATCTATCAGATTGTCTTCCAATTCTTGTGACTGGCTAGACTATAAACATCTCACCAAAAGAGAATGAATGCCAAGATTTATGGTTGTTCAGTAGTAGGCCTCCATCAGTCTTGGAAGACTATGGTATCGTGCTCAGCGCTGCATACGCTGCATGCGAAGCACGAAAGCCTGGGTTAGATTGTTATGGAGGATAGGCTGTTAGCCAAGCAGCAAATCCCCCCTCTCCACGCCACTGAATTAGTCCAATGGAAAGACAGAGCCGATACGATTGGATCCAGCTGTATCGCAGAGCTGGGCTAAGGACAGGAGCTCACCCCGTCTTGCGGGGCCAACCCGGGTCTCAAACCCTGGCCTGCTGGTTAACAGGCACAGTATCTTAGCCACTTGTGCCAACCTCAGCCATAATCAGTATATTGACTGATCATTGATCAGTATATCACTGACAATACACAAAGTATGATAATAGGATAAGAACCAAGCTACTGCTGGTGAAAAACAGATCACAATATGCTTATACTGTAGTTCAAAACACAAGGGAATGGAAAAAACCTGATCTGATGATGGTGATGATGATGATGTATATCACCGTTGCAAGGTGTTTGATTGGAATTGGCTCTATTGTCATTCGGTTTCTAACCAAGGAACTAGGAATCACAAAGATAATGTCTCAATTTATGTGACGTTCCCAGGAGCACTGCTTTTTGCAACACGGCAGTTGTGTTCTTCTGGAGGCCTATTACCTTTAGATGTTCTTCAAGGCTTGATGGAATCACTTCAAGGGCCTTCTTTTCCCTGATTCTTTGAATTTCTATTTGTAAGTCCTTATACTATGTGATCCTCTCATGTTCTTTCCCTTGAAGCCGATGATCTCTGGGTATTGCAATTTCAAAGATTTAGAGCTGTTTCTCCTAAATCACAGTGATGTCCAGTGTATTATGCTCCAAGTGGTGGTAGGTTTAAATACGGAAGTCCCACAGGATTTCAGTCTGTTCTTTCTGGACTACTTTTTCCTGTTTGTGGCCCCACCAGTTCTTAGTTGTCAGTAGATTATACTTTTGGCACAGTTTCCAATGCATCATGGAGACTACTTTGTTATGTCTTTCCAGATATTCCACTTGGGCAATGTTTCTGCAGCCACAGATTATGTGTTATACTGATTCTTTGGCCTCCTTGCATAGCCAGCACTTGCGGTCTTTCCGAGTCTTGTCTGTTTTGGCCTTTATCACATTTGTTCACAGTACTTGTTCTTGGGCTGCTAGAATTATGCCTTCTGTTTCTTTCTTTAATGTTCCTTTCCTCAGCCATTGCCAAGTTATTTTGTTATCAGTATTAGTATTATCTTAAATGTTGTTCAGGTATTGCCCATGCATTGCCTTATTTTGCTACCTGTCTCATCTGTTCTTAACCATCTGCACTTTTAATGATGATGTTGTATATCACAGTCACCAGGTGTTTGACAGGAATTGGGTCTACTGTAATTTGGTTACCATCCAAGGAACCAAGGGTTCAATCCTGAAGTGCACTTAAGCCAGCCTATTTGGCACTTGGGCTGGCCTAATGCCAGCTAGACCAGCCTACCTGCACCAGAAAAGGCCTGGGCTAGCCTAAGTCCATGTAGGCTGGCCTAAGACAGATGGACCTGTACCAGTCTAGCAGTACAAGTGTAGGCAGCTCAGCAGGGGCATATTGAGGGCATGCTGAGCCTCATGAAACCCCAGGACAACATAGGTAGCCTTCCAAGGATGCTGACAAAGTAGGAAACTGTACTTCTGATTTTCTGGAAGTATAATTTAAGACCTCAGGGAAACATCTTCAGTCAAAGTTATAGAGCTGTGTGAGGCTCTTTTGCAGTCAGAAGGTAGGGCATGGGAGGTACCATCACACAGTGGGTGACTTTACAGACCTTTGCCTTGGGAGCAGTGAGGAGTAAGACTGCCACTGATGGAAGAACATGAAATTTTATGTAAACCACAGTAAAGGGACTATTTATTTATTATGATTTACTCTGGACTGCAATATGAATTTCCCATAGGTTTTCACTAGGTGGTGCCATAACTATGTGTGCACATAATGTCTCTTACATGCTTCTGTAGTTACTCTGGATTGTAGGGTATGTGTAGCAGAACCTTTCCAATCTGTTCTTCAGACTTGCTAGATGTATAATAATACAGTAGTACATGCCAACGTGAGCAGACATCATTATTTTCGAAATGTAGATGCAAATAGGCAATGATGGCAGCAATCTCTGACTCAGGACCAGCTTGAGAACTGTTTTCTCTTTAATCAGACACTGTCCTTAACCACTTTGTGGAGGCCTAAATTGGACACAGTGATTCACTACAGAAGCAGCTTTTAAAAAGCATTAGGAAAAATTATTTCCTCCTCCAGTCAAATCAGGGACACTATCTGACTCTAACTGAATAAGCTCCTAGCATTTGCTATGCTTAAAACATGGAAATATTATCTATGCAAATATACAGGCATATATTTATATACTGCATCATGTTCGAATAAACACACCGTATTTCCCGGCTTTTTACACGCACTGGACCATGAGACGCATCAAAGTTTAGAGGCGCAAAACAAGAAAAAAATATTCTGAACCAAATGGTGTACTAATATATTTAATAAAATATAGCAGAAAAATATTTCAACCATGCAAAGTCAACAGTGGTATTAAGAACCATTATCACTGTCATTAACAAATGAGGAAAGACTTTAAACTTCAAGCACTCTTCTAATTTTCTGGAAACCCCAAAAACTCATCATCTCTAGTGTCAGTGATTTGTGACTTTTGCACAAATCTCATTGCAAATGATCAGACACCAACATTTTGCACAAATCTCATTGCAAATAGTCCAGGAAGGCAGGTAAGTTGGGGGGGGGGTTTCTTTTGGAGGTGGGGGAATCCAAGTAGGAGGGGATCTAGATAGATAGGGAAGGCACAGGCATGGAGCAGGAGGGAACAGGTCTTCTGCATATCTACTCTGGAACAAGTCTCCAAGCCAGGGAAGGCTGCTTAGGATTGAAATTGTGCCGGGGTGACCAGATGCCAAACCCAAAATTCTTGAACCCCAAGGCCAAAATTCCTATCCCCCTAAGGGCAAAATTCCTATCCCCCTAAGGGCAAAATTCCTACCCTCTCAAGCCAAAATTCCTACCCGCTTTAAAAAATTGCCAAAAAATGTATTTTTTTTTATTTTTTTTATTTTTTATTTTTACTTTTTTGGCCATAACTTTTGATAGGAAGGAGATATCTCAAAACTGATTGTTGCATTGGATTCTGCTCTTCAATACAAATCCAACAACATATGGCATGCTGGGGGTAAGGTGCTCCAGGATTGGCCCTATCACTCTATAAGACGCTTTGGGGAGAAAATAGTGCGTTTTATAAGCCGGGAAATACGGTATATATTTCTGCTGTTGACCAGCAGATCTGGTCTAGCTGGTTGAGATACTATTAATTACCAAAAGATAACATCTGAAGGTCTCCGGCTCAAAAACACCAGAAGCTGTGCAAGGAGAGACCTTGACACTGGGATGTGTGAGTGTTATGAGAAGACAAGAAAAAACCAGCTTCAGCTGAGTCTCCCCCCAGACAAAAAAACAAGGCAGAGAGGAAGAGATCAGCTGTTAAAGGAACCGTATTAGAAAGTAGAACGTTCTTGAAAGATAGAACCTCTCTGTTAATTGTAAAACCTTCTCGGGAGCTGCTCCTCTGGTTGCTGCGCAGGTCAGGTTTGGGCTGTAAGACCATTTGTTTTAGTTCTGATTTATGATTGTTTGGTATTTGTACTTTCAAACCACCTGGTGTTTTCTTGGGGACTAAGGTGGAGTAAAATGCTGCAAATACATAAGTCAAAGGGCTGTCTCAACTCATCTTTGAAAGAGGAATAAAAAATACTGGTGTGCTTTCCAGATTTGTAGTAAGGTTTATTGATATACTGGATGTGAAAGATCTTGATAGCTATATGGAAACTGTCTTGTCTTCTGAGAACCTTATTATGATTATAGCTGGTAAGACCCACCTGACTAATCTGAATACAAAATACTGTAAATTTCGACATCAGAGTTTATTGAAGCAATTATGTGTAAGAACCATGCAAAATCTCTATAATTGTCGGCTGTAATTTGTAGTTCTGTTTCAAGGCTGCTTGAATTTGCAAGCTTAGCTACTGCTTTTCCAGAGACCTTGTTATTGATGACAGAAACTCCCAGCAAACACACGGCACATCTCTGTTAAATCAGCAAGTGATCTGTTGCATATGCAGTGCCACACTGTTATTACTGTTGATCAATCACGGCATACACCCTTAAATGACAGTAAGTAGGCTATTAGATCTCAAGCAGTTGTTTGTGTTATCTCTCATTATTAAATGTCACAACTGGCACTGGCTTTGTATAAAAGCTGCAAGAGATAATCCATTGTTTCTCTACAAACTACCTTTTACTTCTGCGACACATCCATAATTGTGACAAAATTAATATTCCAAAAGTATGCTAATGATGGGGGTTAGAATTTTAAAACTATGTTTAATCATAAAAATTAGAAAATAAGTAGAATATAGTTGCAAATGACTGACTGAAGGCTCAGTCACTCCAGATAGTTGGAAAATGGAATCATAGTTTTAACATGGGGTGAGTTAATATTAATTGGTAAAATGGAGCCAGCCCCAGTTTCTACTGTCCCAACAGCTCCAGTCTGGATAGTTCAGCAGATTTAGGAGGTCATGGCTACAATCTTAAAGACACTTTCCTGGAAGTAAGATCCATTGAATGCAATGGGGCTTACTTTTGTGTAGACATGGTTAGGATTGTGCTATTAGTGACATAATTCCTGCCAAATAGGGATTCCATAATAAAAAATATCTTACATCAGAAATAAGCACACTGATGAGAAGCTGATCCGCATCTGGGGGGTTTAGGCCATTACACAGATATGTATCGGCCTCTGTATGCCACCATAGGAATGGTGAAATGGGTGACTTGTGTTGGTCTAAATTGGTTAGGATTTCCTAATTCTGAAATATGTACAGATATATACATTCTAATACCTTCTTAGTTCCTATCTTTTTAAGATCAAGACAGATCTTTTTTCTTGAAATGTACACTAAGCATTAAACACCACAGCAAAAAAAAATTATTAAGAGATGTGTTAAAAAATGTAAACAAGCTTGTTTTCTCATAAATAAGCATCCCTTGAATGGTGCTTGCTCTGCAGGGAAGCCTTACACATGCAGGCCATTCTGGACTAGCATGGCCTAGATCCTAATTCACCCTAGCATGAGTTGAGACAACCAAGAGCTCCCACCCTCTAGAGGGAAAGGATGGACCATCATAGACAGATCCTAACAGTCCTGGTTGACACTTGGTCCCTGTCTATGTCCCCAGCAGCCTTCCCAGTGGGCTTTCCCTGTCTTGCCATGTCAGAAGTGTGCAGAAGAGAGACAAAATCTCCAGGCATGGAAAATCTCCTTTAAAATGACAGGTAGAAATTGCTGTCAGCCATTTCAGAAGGGTCTGCATTGGTCACAGGCATCATTCTGAAGGTCCCTGCAGCCTACAGAAGGTCTTTGATAACAAGGAAAAGATAACAAATAACAGATAAAAAGATAACAAGGAAAAGAGCAGATAACAAATTCTGCCTCTTGCAGACAGCAAATTCACATATAGAGAATTGACTGTTTCACAGGTTTATTATTTACCAATAAAGGAGAGGAAAAAAAGGAGACATAAGACCCAATCTTGTGCTCCGGTGGCACCATGTGGTATATTGGTGCTGAAATGGCAGTTGCTGGATCAGAGAGTGGGTTGCTGGCACTGCCACAGCATAAGATTCTGCTGTCCAGCACTTTGTGCTTTTTAGTACAAGGCTCCAATTCTAAACACACTTTCCTGGGAGTAAGACCCATTGAACACAGTGGAGCTTACTTTTGAGTAGACATGGTTAGGATTGTGTTCTAAGTCTGCTTAGAAAGTTCAGTGGGTTTTATTCCCAGTGTTTATAATGCAACCATAAGTGAAGGTTATGAAAGACTTACCCTACAATCCAGAGTAACTATGGGAGCATGTAAGAGACATTACATGCACCCAAAGTTACAGTGAAAACCTATGGGAAATTCATATTGCAATCCAGAGTAAATTGTTCTTACACTGGAGAAAAGACTCCCTGTAGTTACTCTGGATTACACAGCAATCTTAAACACACTTTCTTGGGAGCAAGATCCATGGAACATAATGGGGCTTACTTCTGAGTAGACATGGGTAGGATAGTGCTGTCTGCTAAAGGTAAAGGTAGTACCCGCAAGTTGCACTGCTAGTTGTGACTGACTCAATATGGACTTATCGTATATAATTGTTATGAACTGAAAGAAATGAGAAGGAATTTTAAGTCACCAGTAGCAAAATCCATCATATTCTACTCAGAATTATAATTGTTCAATGGGGCTTATTCCTGGGACAACTTGAATTGTGCATCTATCCACGGCAAAATTCCAAGCAAACTGTAAATATGTATAAAGGCAAATGGATGAATCTAATGGGATAATGAAGGAAAAACAAGAATGAAGATATGGAAAAAAGAGTGAAATATCTGCAAATTCCATTTGATTAAAAACAAAGTTATGGACACATGAAATGAAGTTTCATTTATTAATCTACTCAATTCTGCATGGTATAATTATACATTAAGCATAGCATCTGAACATAATTTTCTTTAAAATCTAATTAGCTCCAGGCCTCTGGATGCTCTAGAGCTTTTCTGTAGATGTTCCAGTAGTTCAAGTCATCATGTCCTACCATGCTGATTCAGCTGAAGCACTCCCAAGCTAGGCTAGTGAAAATTAACCGGGAATTCATAAATTATTATAATTGCAACCGTTAGCATTCCTAGTTGACTTAATGTTAATTCAATACACAAGGTTTTTATTCTAACCAAGGACTGATACAATCATAATCTTGAGTTGTTACATTATGGACATTGTTAGCCAATCTACTCCAATGAAATAGTAAATGAGCATGTTGAATTAAAAACTTATTTAAAACGTAAGACAAAAATGTCACATATTTTACTCAGAATGATGTAGTTACTTTACTCAGTGCTCTCTCTCTCTCTCTCTCTCTCGTCACAGTTCTGGAGAGTTGATAAACAGGTTAGGGAACAATAGTTAAAAAAATCCAAAACCAGCAACTGGCTGTCAGTAGTGCAGTCTGTCATTTTTCCAGAGGCAAAACACAGACTGTCACAATAAACAGCATTTATTCATTTCAGATGTGTAGCTTGAGGCTGGGGTAGGGGAGGTGTCATTCCTAGTAATTGTAGAACACAAGTAATAATAGCAGCTTGCAAATCATAGATCAGGGAAAACAGTGGGAGTTGTAAGGGAGGAAGGAAAAGCATAGGTTCTTCCAGTGCAACCTAATTTAGTGCCTTTGAAATATCTTTTCATTCATAACTGCAAAATGGAATGATCTGTACTTGTCTTTTGTCCTACACATAAATAAGAAGGAAAGACCAAATATATACAGTGGTGCCTCACATAAAGAGCCTAATTTGTTCCAGAGACATGTTCTTTAAGTGAAATGCTCTTTAAGTGAAGTGGATTTTCCCATAGGAAACAATGGAAATTCAGATGATTGGTTCCAACACCAAAAAAAAATATTCATATAAAAATATTAACCATATGTAAAAATGATGACAAAACACTATAATATAATACAGACCACAATTACTGTAATAAAAAACTATAATATTCTGTACAGTAAAAAAAGAAAAACCTTTATGGCCAAGGATGAGTAATTTTCACTAAAAGAGTCACTGGTGTCTTTTGGAGCATCTTTAACAAGGAACCTCTCTCTGTGTGTGAGACTAGAAAGGCAGTCTGCAACAGCAAAAGGACCAGATCCTATGCAGTCCACTCAGAATCAAGCCCCATAAAATCCCCTGGGGCTTACTCATAGGAAAGTGTTTAGGATGCAGCCTGACTCCAAGTTTGCATGAAGAGCAAGGGAAGAGGGGCCAGATCCTATGTTATCTATTCAGAATCAAGCCCCATTGAATCCACTGGTGTTTACTCACAGGAAAGTGCATGGGATGCAAGCCAGACACTTTCCATAGGATGCCAGCAGCAGCAGGAGATTGGCTTCTGCTGGCATTGAAAAGGGGCCAGATCCTGGGATGTCTACTCAAAATCAAGCCCAATTGAATCCACTGCGGCTTACTCACAGGAAAGGAAAAGTGCAGGCAGGTAAGTTGGTGGGGGGAAAAGGGTGATTGTAGTGGGGTCCAGGCAGGGGGGCTTCCTTGGGGGAAGGGGTCTGATTGAGGGGGGCTGCAGAGAGGGTGCAGGAGGAGTTTTTCCTCCTACCCCATGTAGGCTGCAGAGGCTGGCCTAGCCACATTTGCTGGCTGCATAAGGCAACCATCTTTGTTGGTGGGCTGAAGAGGCTCTTCTGCTCCCTCTGCTGGCCTCTTCATGTACTGCAGGCAGGGGGAGAAAGTCCCACCTCATTCTTGCAGCCCAGCCAATGCAGGGAGAAGGAGGGGGAGCCCAGCCAATGGCACTTGTTATGAGAATCATGCTTGTTAAGAGAGGCAGAAATTTTTACTCATTATGTGGAACACTCGCTATTTGAGGCACTCATTATGCGAGGTACCACTGTATACAGCTTCATATAGGTCAGGTTGTATTGAGCAAAGTATAGCTTACCAAACTGAAATGTTTTTAGCCAAATTTTCTAATTAAAGACCATTTAATAGCAACAGCCATGTTAACAGACTAACAGTGCAATCCCAACTTATGCCTGAGAGAATGGCCTAATTATGAAAGCCTAAAGTAGGCTATATCCAGAGCTGACACTTAGGCCAAACCCACAAGAGAAGAATGCATCTAGGTTGGCTTAACTGCTGCTCATTAGACAGCAGCAGAAGCCTACTATACCAGGCGTGCTTACTGGCAACCAAGAGGCACCTAGGAAAGGTTTGCTCATGAGGAGACCTGCCTCAGATCACACCGAACAAAAAAGCCTACACCCTGCCTGCCTCATATAGGAGGCCCAGGAGTTCATGGCAACCAGTCACAGCTGCAGCATTTAGGAAAGAAAGTGCATGGCTGTCTAGGGGACCAGATGCCAAAAATGCAAAAGGAAGAGAACAACACCCTCCCCCAAAATGGAAGGCACCCAAAATAAATGGGGGACAGGACTAAAGAAAAGTTGGGAACACCCACATCCATGGTTCATGGAAACAGTACATTATCTGTAGTGTAGAATGGGTGCAAAGGGTTAGCAAGTGGGCAGCATCCTGAGTTCGACAGGCAGGAGTACTTAGGCAGGCCTAGGACTTAGAACTTTTCTTTTCACTTCCATTTGTACTTTGGCTTACCATGGGCTTCAATGGGTCTACTTAGATTTGTGCCTGCTCCTGAGGTGGTCGAGGTCAGAGGAGCTGGGAGCGGCTATGTCTGCCCTGGAAACAGGGTGTGGATATGGCCTTATTGTGCGGTTCCAGGCCATGCCCAACGTGCCCCTGGCACACCCCTGCTGCACTGCCTAGGCTAGTACTGCAAGGCCGGTGAAGGTCCATCTGTCTTGTGCCAGTCCAGGTGGACATGCACAGCCCACGTCCTTTTCTGGTGCAGCTAGGCCGGCCTATCTGGCATTAGGCTGGCCCAATGCCAGACAGGCTGGCCCAAGAGCACTTCAGGATTGTGCCCTAAGGCCACAAACTTAATCTCTACTTAGGATGGCCTTAACCCCAGCATGAGTCCTGTGCTGACCTGGGGGTGTTATAAAAAGTGCCATAAAACACTTCTATGCCACTCCTAAGGGAAGGTTAGGCAGTGCATAGACATGCACTTGCCTCCCTATATAATCATGAGAATGGAAAGACTGATGACTTGTGCTGGCCTAGGTTAAGACTGCACCCTTTGTTGTGGTGGTGTAAATAAAACTGCATTTTTGTTTATTCTGGTTTATTTTGTACTTAAGGTTAAAATAAAGAAAGTTTTTACTTTTCCTAACAACACTACAATCAAAACCACTGAAAAGAAAAAAATATCTTAGAAAACAATATTAAAATTAACATCAACAATTTTAAAATTAATATCTCAGTCAACAATAGCCAAAATATATGTGTTCAAACTGGAAAGCAGTTCGACTAACAGTCATATGACATATCATTGGCAAAGCAAAACAAAATACCAATATCTACCGACTGCAATAGCAAATTACAGTTTAATGTGGTATAGAGGCTTGGCATAGACTCAGTGAATGTATATTAATTAGGTTCCTCTAGATTAAATATCATATCATCATGTAAAAATAACCAGAGCATGATGATAGCTTTAGGATGCAGCTTGAATTGTTGGATTGCCATTCCCTGTGTTGAAGTATGGGGCTCAATGGTATTGAAGGCTGAATTTTTTGCTCATCTAAAAAAGAACTTCTCTCCAGGATGGTTTTTGCAAGGGCCAATTTTTGCAAGAGACCACTTCTGTATTGGCCATACAAAATAATTAAGATAAATAGAAATAAATTAAATTGTATATTTATAAATACTGTGGATACATAATCAGGCTGTTGCACCTAACACGCACTGTACTGCTACCCTATCATCCACTGTGGTGTGGTCCTCATGCCTTTCACCCAATAGTAAAAATATCCCTCGTGGCACTTCATCGACAAACAGAATCATCTGCATGGTCAAATATACACTTGCCATGCTGAGATATAATACCAGGGACAATTGTACCACTGGTTAAAAACAACTGATCTAGAAAAAAAAATTGTGCTGTGTCCACAATATAGGAAAAAATGAATATTGAAATGAAACATTTCATAGACTAATATCATGCAGAGTTGTTATTATTAAACTATAAAATTTTCTATAGTGCTTTGCAGCAGCAAAAAAATTGTCAACATAGTTTACATAGCAAAAGAGAAGGGAGGAAATGGTTTGCTGTCCCCAGGGGATCAAAAGCAAAATAAATAAATAAATAACATTAAAAAAATTGACCAATCTAAAAATGTTAAGATTGGCTATTAAATATGCATACTCTGAATAATGCTGGAGTACAATGTTTGCTTGCCTAATTCAATTACAAACTATAAATAATTTGGAGGTATTTAAATATGAAGTACAAATATATTTACATATTTACATATTTGCTGTGAATTGCAACCTTTGCAAGGAAAGTATGAAGTGGCTTGGAAATCATTTTTCCCTGTACACCTTGTGCTTTATAAGTAATAGATGAATGAGGACAAGGGATATGTAGCTGTTGCAGCTTTTTCTCTTTGTCTTCTCCCTCCTTCTGCTTTTCCCACAGAAGGGAGAAGTTTGCTATAATTTCACCTGCTCCTGCTTCATATACATGTCCCACCCATCCACTCACTTGTCGGCACTCCCCTCTCATCCATAGGGCTCATGGGGCAAAATCCATAGCAGTTACGGGTCCACACAGTTACGTCACCCTCTAGTGTTATCTTATGGAAAGTCGCCTTAACTGCTGGAGCAAAGGGCTTAATTTGACTTTAGGATATGGGCCATGGGCAGCTATTTGGAGCTGGAGTATTTTGGGGCAGATTCAGGCAATACTAGGTATGGACACTAACCAAAAGCAATACAAAATAGAAGATGGGGAGAGATAATAGAAAAAGTACCCAGACAATAATAATGAGAGGAAAAATTTAAAAACTTTGTATTGGAGTTTAAAATAAACTGGAACATTCTTCATGTAAATCATGTGCACTATCACCAGATTATGGATATTCAGTCTTATTTTCATGTTTTGTAGGCAAGGAACACTGGGTTCCTATAACGCTTTTGCCCAAATCCTAACCAACTTTTCCACACTGGCACGACAATGCTAATGAGACAAGTGCTGCATGTCGCAGTTGGATGGAAGTCATGGAGGCTTCTTGAAGTAAGTGAGCTGCACTGCCCTTACTCTATGCTGGTTTTCAGTTTCATTCTCATCTCAACTTCTAAATTAGAAAAAAGCATATGAAGTGTTCCTCTGTTCGTAGCTGGATATATTCAGCTGAAATATGAGCTGAATATTTCAGCTCATAGTGCTTTGCAGCAGCAAAAAAATTTTCAACATAACAGTCTAACAATACTGTTGACAAAACTTTTGTCAATAAGACAAAAGCTTTGCACCAGACAGACTGCTTCTTGTCGGACTGCTTGTAATCATTCCAAATAGCAAGACACGGCAATTACAATGATAAGCTATTATCACAGCAATGATAAACTGCTTGAATTACAAACAAGCAGCAATAGTACGGACTTGTTGCATGCACAATGCATGCACAGAACACTAATGTGTTTTTTTTCTACTTATATAGGTTAGTAGATCAGTAAATACTATCTCAACCACATTAGACTACAATCATATTGCAATTTGTGTCTGTTTCCTATGCCTTGACTTTCAGGAAAACCAAATTTGCATTGTATTGTTGATAAATCTAACATTTTGCTCATAATAACAGTTTTGACAGTACCTCTGTTCACAGCAAACTGCCACAGTCATTTGATTTGCTCCACTAGTGCTTGGCTGTCACAGCCTGTCATGTGGGAAGAAAGCACCAGATCTAACTCCATGCGACAGGGTTTAATCATTCCCATTTCTCCTGTTAGCTGTTTAGACCACTTTGAAGGATATAAAATATAGTTCTGACCCATAAAGTGTCCTTGGTTTACAAATCAGAAATGCTATGTTATTGGGATGAAAGCTGGACAGCTTTTGACCAAGGTTCAGGAGTATAGTTGAAGGGGCACATGCAATGGCAGAAATATTTTTCAAACTCAAATCTTTTTATGGTAGGCCTCATTTAAAAACGAGTGATGAATTTTACTCTGTTTAAATCCCAGAGAATTGATTTGCAAAGGGGTCAGTAATATTCAAATCTTTTAGGGGATGAAATATAAGCTGCTCTTGTACACTCATGAAAATGGAGGAGGGTCAAAGCAAAATGTATTAAAATCATAAAATGTGGGAAATGTGGAAATCTGGACATGGATACCTGTAAGTCAACTTAGGCTGATCCAAGATAGATGGACCTGTTCAGCATGGCCTAGAGTTCAGGAGAGGAATGTTGAGGGCATGTTCAGCAAGTCCTAGAACAGTGCAGTTAGGTTGAATCCATAGCCTGTTTCCAGGGCAGAAATGCCCCCTCCCAGTTCCTCAGAGTTAGGCCACCTAAGGAGAAGGAATAAATCTGGGTAGACCCATAGGGGTCCATGATAAGCCGGAGTAAAATTGGAAGTGATGGCAAAAAGTTCTGATTCCTAGGCCAACTCCTGCCTCTCAACCTCAGGATACAGCACAGCTACAACAGCCCACCTTAGGATATGGCACAACTACACCAGCCCACTGAGCATGTTGCCCTTGAGCTGCAGCCTTTTCAGCAGCATTTGGGCAATCCAGAGGCCTTCTAGTCCTGTGGACTTGGCCTAACTGTCAGTGCAGGATATGGCCTACTTAGACCAGCTTAACTGGGCAATTTTTCTGACCTAAAGTCAGGATTGCTTTGTTTGAAACATTTTTTAAAATTACATTTTCAAATTGTTTTCTTATAGATTTATTTTGGATAGAATAAATTTCAGACAAATTTTCTGTGTATCATGGTGTATTCAAAGATGAGGTTTTTTTGCTAGACTGTCAACTCTGCTTTATCCTTCAGGCAAGCTCTCTGAGCCAAACTGAAAATCTGTAGGTGATTGGATGAGTTTGAACAAGGTTGATCCGCATTTCACTCTCAGCTTATGTAAGAGAACGCTATAACTGAGAGGAACGGTTTTGTAAGGCATCTTAAATATGACTAAGATATGTGCAATAGGCATATAAAACGTATGTTTGCATTTTAAATGGGATAATTCAGAAGAAGTAAAAAGGCAAAAAAAAACCCTTGGTTTGCTATGGTGGCCTTGAAGAAAGACAATTTATGCAGACTAGCAATTTATGGTAACTGATTTTTTTTAACCAAAATTGTTCCTCTGTTATTAAGACATATCTAAAATATTCATAATTCTAATTATCCTTTTATATTTGTGTATAAAAGGAGGGGGGGCACAAACAAAAACTTAGATTTTTTTACATTTTTAAAATTTTTTAAAATTTTTTTAGATTTTTTAAAAAAAATTCCCCTTTAAATTCTCCCTGGACCTACCCCCTTGCCCCGGCTACACCCCTGATCCCGGCCCCGCCTACTTCCGGGGAACCGGTTGTTGGGCTAGGCTGAAAACAATAAGGGGAAATAATGGAAGGTAACGCATTAGGGAATCTGACTACATTGTCACATTTCCTTGAGAGTTTGGGAATGTCTTTCCTTTGCATTAAAAAAAGAAAACATTGTGCAATAGCATGGATTATTTGGGGCAGTTCTTGCTTTTCAGAGGCACAGAAGAATTTGCATTGGTCTTGAGAAAGGGTGTATTGCTGATGCAATTTCGGTGGTAGCCAGCTGTATTCAGCTGGATATGAACTATTGTATTGAATGCCTATTCTTGAATCACAGTGAAATAATTTCAAAGGACTATTTCTCTCTTCCTTCTGGCTTTCATAACAATTGTAAAGCAGATCTGAGTTCAAAATTATGCCACCATGATGGAAAAACATCTATGACTTCAGAACACCTGGCTCATACATTTAGGGTATCAGATAGCTAAGGAGAAATTGTGGTGCTATTGATACACAGCCAGGAAAAAACTATTCTTAGCTCCATTTCTTCTGGCATAATACAGTAAGAAAGCAAAACACAATTCCTTCTGTTTGGACTGTTTTAAATAACCTCTTTCAATTTACTGCACAAGGTAACGGATATGAATCTTAGGAAATAAATCATAACAGCTGACTTTATCACTGACTCTTTGATTTCATCACTGAAATTTTACATTTCCATAGTGTGAGTGGCAGCAGGAAATGGTTTTCAAACTCTTTTTGGCAGATGGAATAAAATCTGCCCAGTTATTAAATTAACATGTAACTATTTTTAGTTTCCATATCCCAATCCTTTCCTTTCTTTTCTTGTTAGAAGATATGTCAGTGCAAATCAAACCTCAAACACATTCCTATTTTGGAGGCAAAGCAGATACTACAGGCACATTATTACCCATTGTCCTCTATAATTCTATTTAATGGAGTGCTTTCTTTGGCTAAGTACTCGTTGAAACTATCTCTGCATACCTTTGGCCAAAGAACTTGAAAGAAGGCTAAAGTGAAGGAAGGTTTTGATAATTTTTAATTAATATTTGCCACAAATACATTTACTTGGGGTAAAAATGAAAAGAGTCAAAGACTTTCAAACTTTATAAGGCAAACAACAGCAAAACACTGTTGCTCAGAATCCCAGTATTTTGTGGGATCTGTCTTTGAACCTTTCTTTATGGAAAGATGGAGTCATCTTCTGGGACTGGTAGTCTGCGATCCCACCACAAGGCTGCTGAAGCCATCTTCCATTTCCCAGATACCATTTCCAGAGTCAGCACCACTGTGGGTGATGACAAACGGAGAGGTGGTAGATGCTTTCGGTTCAAGCCTTTTGCAAAAAAGCAATTCAATTGCATATAAAAGACTCAATATTTTGCAAGCCCTTCAGATCTAATACAAGTGGTTGGATGAACAGCCTCTCAAAATGTTGACATTAGCACTTGAAAAAGTTCATAGTAGTTTAAGAGTGCAATCTTTACCATGTCTACTCAAAAGTAAGCCCCAGTGTGTATAATTGGTCTTGCTCCCAGGAATGTATCTTTAGGATTGCAGCCTAACCCTGTTAGGAGAAATGGAAGCTAAGGGTTCAGTTCTATCCTACTATCCACCATGCAGCCATGCTTATAGGGCGTGTGCTGTCTCTTGAGGTGGGAATGGGATGACTGTCACGGAGGCATTTTCAAGGGAAAAGACTATTTGTTTCCTCATCTCAGGGTTGCATTGTGGATGCATCTGTGATGGAAAGTTGGATAGGATTTAGCCGTAATGAGAGGGGAGGGAGAAGGCATTCTAAGAGGGAGGGAGTAGGGAGATGAGCTCTGTCCGATCCAGACCCTCTGTGAAAGGCTTTCAGTGCTTACATGGAGTCTTCTCATTCTGCACCAGTTCCAGAGTTGGTGCAGGAAAGAGTAACCCCATTGCAGGGCTATTCCGTTTACTTGTGGAAAGGTGATGAGAGTCCGTTTTCTTTGAGGAAGCATAGACAACTGTAACAACTGTCTACTGTGGCAGCCATTTCAAAAATCTCCCTGAGATGGTTTAAAGAAGAATAATTTACAATAAAATCAATAAAAATGTCCTATACAATAAAATGTCAAATCAATGATTAAGCAACAAATAAAACAAACAAATTTAAGCAATTAAAACAAAATCAGCATAAATATATGAATAATCAGTGCCAATAAAATCAATTAAGAAATGAGTAGTAAAATAAAAAGGTATAATTTCTTCAGCTATGGTGGTTTACATTCAAGCCTACATGATCTCCACAATTGTCAAATGTAATACCAATAATTTTCATGTCAGTGATTATTTGAATCATATGGCCAAAATTGTGGCTTGCTTGCAGAAAATTCTGAAAATGAAGCCCCAGAAATATTAAGCAAACTAAACCATGACAACATGTTAAAAAAAGAATCATATCACGGGGCAAGCAGTATTTGAAAAGAGTGACGTGGAGCATATGTGGTAGGAGAGGGAATAATTTGTCATCATTGGCTCCTTTGGAGTAGAGGGAGACAAAACTATAACCAAGTCAAAACTTTTTTTTCAAAATGATTGCCCCTATTTGAAGTTTTACTATCTTCAGGGCTCTTTAGTAGATAAAGCCAGTAGGAGCATTCTCTTTCCTGCTGTTCAGTACTCTCCCCATTGACATCCCCTTTGATGCTGCCAGGAAAAGAGATTTTTAAAATGCAGGTTTTAAAAACAACTTACATTTTTGTGACCTGAGATGAATTTTAAGGTCTTTTCAAATGAGAGGGCTTTTAAAAGGTTAGTGTGTGAATGAGAAGGAATGAAAAAGGTAACATTAATAAACATTTTTCAGCATTCTTAATTTGCAAAGGAAGAAAAAACTTTTAAATATAATTGCAATATTATTTTGGCAAATTTACATTACAGAGTATTAATTTATGCATCCTGCACTGAACGGTGCTCGGCCTTTGGCCTCTTGCCTAACAATACTCTGAATAAGAATTATTAGATTGTAATTCACACCCTGTCATGTCTTATTGCTTAATTAAACCAAACCCCTTCTCAACATGACAAGCGATTGGACAGTTACTATAATAGATTGTTATCTGACTGGACATATTTTACCTTTACAGGCTGTACTTCCTTTGGGTATACATGTTGCTCAGTTCTGTGAACTAAATTCAGTCTGTCTCCTTGCTTTTAATCTACATAGCATCTATTCTAAGCAGCCGTCATCAAAATTCCTTTGTAGTGTATAGAATTTTGAGGTCCCTACTCTAGAGTAAATGAGTTGTGGTTTGCAGTCTCAAAACAAAGTCACATTTGTATATACAGATTGAGGATTGGTTGAATCCTAGCACAATTCAGGCTAGCACAACTCACCTGTTCCCCATCCCAATGGTGGTGTGGGTAGGTCAGCGCATATCTCTGCACTAACAACAAAACCCCCAGGCCAGAACAGGACTTGTGCCAGCCTAACTGGGAATTAAGACTGCAGCCTCAGTCAAAGCATCCATGATGGTTTCATTCCAGTAACTTCTGAGGATGTAGATTTTGGCATTGAACAAAAGAAATTAAAAGATTTAGATAGCCTTTTAAAATAGCCTGCTTACTTCCTGGTAACATGGCAGGCAGCTAATCAATTAACCTCCTTTCTCTCTCTGGGGCTTAGAAGAGCTGCATTTCATCTGGGAGGTAGACCCTCCTTTTCCCCTGGATTGCAAATAATAATAATAATAATAATAATAATAATAATAATAATAATAATAATAATAATAATAATAATAATAATAATAATAATAATTTTCCAATATTTGCATTCTTTGTGTGCTCCAAGAAGGGTAAGAGAGGGGTATGCCTTCCAGCTAAAACGAAGCCATGGAGAGGGAGGTTGACCGATTGCATGCCTGGCACATTATCATGGTAAGCAGACTATTTTTAAACCTAAAGTGATTTTTAAATTTAATTTTAATTTAAAATTAAATTTAAAATTAAAAGCCATCTTTTAAGTTGATGGACCAACCTCATTCATGTTAAGATAAAACCAAGGGTGAAAAATCCACTGATATGTTATAACTGTATACCACCTGATATGTATACGTATATAACTGTATACCACCTGATACCACCTGAACATCTAATTATTTTTAGCTGAGAGAGAAATACTGTTACAGCTGATAGAAAGTTCCCCAAAACCTGGGTATTTGATCTATGACAGCCATAGCACACATGTTGCAATTGTCAAATGATTTAGATGCATATGAGACCTCTTCCAGTTTATTTTCCTTAAAGAAAACTACATAGAAACAAAGTTGGAAAGTACAGTATAATTTGAAATATAATTCTAATTCCACATCAATAACCCTTTGTTGTACAAATCCTGTGTCTTGGGAAAACAAAAACAAACCACACAGTATATTTCTATTGGAAATATACTGAGAAACTTGTGGGAGCCAAGTAACATGAACAAACACTTATTTTGGAAGGAACTAAATATGGTTTCAAGCATTCAATTTTCATTGTGGTGATGTGGTAGTATGTTACCAGAGTATGCCAAGTCTACAGTCATGTGAGAAAGATGAGAGTAAAGTGAGACTGAAGATTAGAATTCCTGTGCAAAGTTTTAAAATTTCCTTGGCAAAAGCCATCACTAAGATGGTAACAAACACCACATAAACACGCAGAAATTCTTGCTTTGCTATTAATTCAGCAGTGCATGGGACACTCTCATGGCTATGCTGTTGTTGTGAATAACCACATACAGGTGAGGCCTGTTTATCCACTGATTTTATATCCACGATCTAGCTCAATGGGTGTTGAACCAGACTTAGCCACACCTTGATCCAGACTTGGCCCCACGTCTGAACCTTTCAAAGACCAACACATCTCCGGTCGCCTCCAGAGGGCTTTCTGAAACCTTTAGAAGCTCCACACATCTATCCACAGCAGCTGCAGGTTTTAGAATGGCACTTATGGGCAAAAAAAGCGGTGTAGTATCTATGCAACATCAACTTTCTGGACTCATATTTTTTATCCTCCTCTTCTTTACATTGAGTGAATTCATGCAAAGATTTACTTTTGCTTTCTTACAACAACACAGATGCCATAGTCTTAAGGTTGACATACTAGGGATCACAATATTGATTCAGCCTGTCCTGAGCTGTACTCTTTGTTGTGACATAGATCAATACAAATAGACAATAGAAACATTGTATGCAAGCAGCCTAAGAAATAACAGTGAGGTTCCTTATTGCAAATTTAAGATGTTTACCAAAACCAAATGCACGAAAAAGCTATCTGGGCAATGAAAATATTGTTATAATTCAAGGTACAGAAACAATGCTTGTTGGCTGTGCTAACGCAAATCTTCAGGACAGGTTCACATAAATTTTTTTAATAGAACAATCAGGTTTACAGAACAATCTTAATGAGCTACTGCACTTTGACCCTGCCTGTGAGATCAGAACAATCAATATCCAACACTTTTAATTCTGGTGGAGTGTCAGAATCATGGCATTATTGTGGTTCAACTGAAATAATCACAGGGTGCAAACCTAACCGAGGCCGGCACAATTTATCGGACTTTGCATTCCCGTGGTGTAGTGAGGCAAGCGCATGTTTTGGGCACTGGCCTTACCCTCCCCAAGGAGTGGCACAGAAGAGTCTTACAGCACTTAGGTGACACCCCCAGGTCAGCAGAGGAGTTATGCCTGGGCTTATACTGGAGGTTAGGATTGCAGTGATCTTCTATCTTCTATCTTGAGTTCACAAGGTAAGAAATGTATTGCTGGGAACAAGTAGGCTATATTTTATCAGCCTGAACTGAATTATGGATAATGACTGTTCTTTTCCTGGTGATAAGATTTAATGCCTTTGGGAACGGGAATAGATTCAGAGCTAAATTTAGTGTGTGTGCGTACACACACAAACCCTAAACATTTTGAATCACCATGTCATATGCAAATCAACATGGGGGAAGGCAATTTTAGCTTCTATACAAGCAGAGAGAGGTTGAATGAGTTGATCATGCATTGAATGAACAACTTATGGGTATAACTGAAATTACAATGAAATGAAATATACTTATAAATGAAATATAATTGAAATTGAATTGTTGCAAGATTATAACCATCAAAAAATGAACCATCTGAGATAATTAAATATATATATATGGGTTTGTGAGAGAGGGAAGATTCTACAACCCATAGTCCTAGGTGATAAGTAGCCCTAATTATTATTAACAAATTATTGTGCTAAATCAGTAGTCTTCACAAAATATTTATTTCTTTAGTCAATTTAAGAGTTCTTGTTCAGCACAGGGTCCCCAATATAATCACTGACACCATCCTATGAGCGCTTCTTGCAATTTCTCTCTTTGCACTGAGTCAAGCAAGACTTGACTCAATAGTGCATTGATTTGCCATTTTAAAGGTCACATTTATGCTGAAATGGCTCACATTTATTGTCATTTTAATGGTTGTACAAATCCTTCAGAATTTACACTGTTATGGTATAGTGAATGAAACTGTTGTAGTTCCAGCATATAGGTTTTTCAGTGCCCTTAGTCAAAACATTC
Source organism: Cryptoblepharus egeriae (assembly GCA_030015325.1). Classification (NCBI taxonomy): domain Eukaryota; kingdom Metazoa; phylum Chordata; class Lepidosauria; order Squamata; family Scincidae; genus Cryptoblepharus; species Cryptoblepharus egeriae. The sequence goes on along the minus strand of JAREYC010000007.1, from coordinate 50,647,955 downwards.
ACACTAGAGTTATCTTGGTCTATGCATGAATTTTCTGAAAAAGTGAAAGAATGTAAATTATGCCTAACATTTGACCAACAAGAGTTGGTCAGGCATCCCCCAGACAGTTAATATATTCTCTTAATTAAAACATTTTCCTATCATGGTTGAAACATACAACTATCCTTCTTGATCCTGAAGTTGGTAAATCACAACAGCCTTAATATTTTCAGAAATGAAACTTACAGACAATTAGTATTCTATATCCCCTTATTATCCCACAAAGTGAAGCCCTTCCTGGATTGTTAATAGCATATGACTGTAATCCTAAAGACACTTTCCTGGACGAAAGACCCATTGTACACAATGGGGCTCACTAAGACATGGTTAGAATTATGCTCTATAACTGCTTGCTCTGTGTGTGGCTTCCAACTTACAAACTAGTTCTTGCAGATGTGCCTTTAACTGCGATTTCATCATAGCATATTGATAAATATCACCAGCTATTAATTGCTGCTGATCACACTGATCTTAACAGCACAGCAACAGCAGTTGGTAGAAAAGTTGGCAGCACTAGTCATTCCTTTGTTTGGGCTGGGTATGACTCACTAGTGGTCACCTTATTAACAAAGAGGAGTTGTGCTCTGGCCCCAATGCTGACAGATTTTGGAATGTCATGTTATTTTTTTACGAGTCAAGCAGAAAAATATGAATGTTAGAGTGGGCAATAATTCAATCTGGGAGAAGGGATCCCTTTCAAATCCTACTTTTTGTCCAAAGAGATTTGAGATCTGCTTGTCCCTGCATGGTGTATGTCACTCTTCAATTCTTCTACACTGGTAGCTCTAAATTTTTTCCTCGTAATTTATCCAAAGAAAAAGGTCTAGGAAATCACAAACTCCTCCACAGAAAGCTATATGGACACTGGGTCAAAATGCCAAACTGGCACTGAAACTCTACCAGTTAGACATGGTTATCACTGAGACTGTAACATAAGGCACTGGGAAAATTTTTAGTGAATGAAAAGAAATGTCAAAACAGAGGAAAGCAAACACTCCTTTTAAGATGATCTTAAGTTATTTAGACAAAGGCACAAAACTGGATAAAAGCCATTTTCCCAGACCAAACAGATTATCTTTAGAGCTGGAGCTGTTGCTTGAACCACAGAAAAAAAGTTTTAAGTAGGCATGTTTTGGATTCCATCCATTTTCGTCTTGATTGCTTCCAGCACTCACCACACTCCCTGCACATATTTTTTTTTCTTTTCTACCATCTACTCCCTTGATATTCCACTCCCGCCATTGAATCTTTCTAACTGCTATGTTCCAGCTGGTATCCCTCTCTTCAAATGTATAATGATTTCATCCTTCCTGCATTGCACTGCAGTCTTATTCTCTGCTAAACTGTCTAGTTAAATTTAATGAATGCCGACCAAACATTCTTGAAACAACATTTGCTATACAAAGATCAAAGTTTATTATAAAACTGGACAGTTGGTCCGAAACTAAAAGGAAAAATATTATGCAAGTATACTTTATAGGCATTTCAAGAGCTTTATCCTTATGTATTTCTTGAATTATTCAGCAGCCAAAGACTAAACAGAGAATTTCCCAGATTTATTCAAATTGATCTAGCTTAAAACAAGGGAAAGTGTAGACCTAGTAATAAATTGTTGATGTGCCAAGTAAATGAGTTGGCCTTGCAAATCTATCACTTTGGAGTTCTGTGCCACACTAAAATTCTAAGGAATCCTGGAGCCAGAGACCACGTTTCTAAGCAAGGAAAATAAATCTGTCCTGGGTTCTGATCTTTTGAGTTTGTGAAAGAACAGAATCTGTACAACTATAATTCAAGGCTTCACTAGACACAGGATCACTTGGCACCACTAGGTACCCTACCAAGCAGTGGGCACCAAGAGGCAGCAGGCACCAACAGTCACCAGTGGGAACCAGCTTCTATATCAAACACTGGGCAACCCTATTGGGCACCACCAGGCACCACTGCACAGTGGGCACTACTGAGCATCACTGGGCACCTTTACTAGGTAGCAGGCACCACCAGGCATCCTTACTTGGCACTGGGACAAAAACATGTTGTACCCCTTTTAACCTATTAGGGGTTAAATTTCTAAAAATTGTTTCTCAGTGGGTGTGTACATCACAGATGGAATACCCTTCCCAAATTTTATGCTTCTAGGTCCAGCACTTTTGGTTGGGTACTGCTTGGTGACTGAGTGAGTGAGTGGGTGCACACTCCTAACCAGTTTAGACTGGCATAACTCACCTGTCTCCCTGTTCCCATGTTGGTGTTGGAGGCCAGCACAGAAGTGCCACAGAAGTGCCAGATCATCATGGGGCTTGTGCTGGGTCATATGCTGGCCTAACTGAAATTTAGGATTGAAGCCTCAGTCTTCCATTTTAGAAGCTTCAGTGATTTTTCAATTATATATATATATATATATATATATATATATATATATATATATATATATATATATATATATATATATAATTATTATAATATAATTATAATATATAATATATATAATTGAAAAATCACTGATATTATATATATATTAATAATATAATAATATAAAATATTATAATATATATATAATCTCATTTAATGTGTGGCTGTTTGTGTTAACATTTAATAATAATAATATGTTGTCAGTTTGTGACCAGTATATTAACCTTAATGTTTGCTGTAATACAATGCTTATGATGATTTTGATGTAATATGATATAGACCTATCAGGGACTTTTTAGTTTCAAAAATGTGAAAGATACATTTTGCAACTCATTTTGTTGAACTCATGATTTTATATATTTTATGAGAGGCTTGAATGTGATACCCAATTAACAGGCTGCATATGAGACAAGCTACAGAGATCCTTTATTTTTACATAATCATCCTGAAGCAAAATAAAAGCTGCCATGTTTGACATTGGCGATAGCTCCGTTTTGTGCTTCTCTGCTTTCTGACTCTTAAAATAGTCCCAGTTGTCTGTTTTAATTTACACTTGCGTTTGTTGAAGAGGATATAAAGGCAAATATACAGAATTTGAATTAACTTGTAATTATTCACTAATAGCTTGCTCAGGATAAACATTTGGAGTGTGGTAGTCACTTATAAGACTTTGAAAAGTCATCTGCATATCTGTAATGACTCGCTCCATAGCAAAGGAATTGTTACTATACTTCTACACCACATTTACAAATAGTGTGTCACAGGAATCAAGTTCTTATATATTGCACACTACCTACTGTTTATGCTCTTTACCTGTTAGTACTCATGCCCAACAAGTTGCAAGTGGTTGTTTTGATGTGCTCCGTAATCATGACATTTAATTTTACATCCATCAATTGAAGACAACTCTTGACACATTTAATACATACCATATTGCATGGTTTCAGGCCAATGGCATGGCATCTAAAATATGACTGAGCTGATATGTGGTTATGACTGTTTTTTTAAACCCACCACTTTAGTTGAATGAATTCTTCTTGCACCGCAGCACAATCAACAAACCAGCAAATGTTGCCAAATGAGTATTTGCATAAAGTCATTGATTTGCAGCTTTTTGCTGCTGGCAGTTACGATATGTATGGTTAGCAAATGGTTGTATTAAAATGCTAATATTTTTTAAAGAAAAAGTGAAAGCTAGTTCTTAAAAGTGAAGAGAAAATCTGTCTCCGATACTAACAATTGTTCAGTAATCTGGAAAGATTTCCTCCCAAAGGGAAAACACATAGGCATACTGAAGGAACTTTTTATGCTGGTCTGCTCACTTACCTTCTCTGATGAATTGGTTGTGGAAAGATTGCGTAGATGCAAAGCACAATTAGTGTAATTTATGTATCCTTGAATGTCAATCACTGCTGTTGAGAGGTGGGACTCGCAGGAACCCTGTGCGTTAATTAAGAGCTCATCTCTGCAGAGTTACCTTTCCACCTAAAGACCAGAGAAATACAGTTTAATTAGATTCAAAAAGACAGCATGTCACAGGCAAAATAAAATAATTCTTTAGCCAAAACCTCCAGAAAGAAGAAATTAATAGTAATGTTAATGCCTCCAATTTCTTGTTCGTATTTAATTATTATAGCCAAAGAAGTGGTTTCCATGCATAAAGTGAGTTTTGCCTGAAAGAATGCATGTCTAAGTAGTATGGTAGTACATGGAAACGATTCATGTTTTCACTGGCAGGCTTGGATGCCAAGTTTATTACTGAGCCCCTGCCTAATTATTGATGCTGAGCTGATGCTGATTGAGTGCAATTACACTGGTGTAGTTTGCTGGTATTTCTCTCTGATGGCCAGCTTTTTCTTTCAGTGCTACCCTGAGGCTGAATATGCAATGGGCAAAACAATGCAAACTCAGCACAGGCGAATGAATAGACCTGGACAACACATCCTTTTCACTGGCTGAGTGAGGAACAGAATGTGCAATTGTTGGCTGGCCCTCAAAATACTGGCGCTCAGGAGAGGTTGAGAACAAGCTGGGCTCACTGGTGTCAGCTGCTTTGGAGACGCCTGTCTCTTCAAATGGCCTGTGTGAGGGCTATCAACTCTTCTGCTTAGGACTCGCATGGGAAATAATGCCTAAATAATTGATTATCACATTTATAAATTGAAGGAGGCAAAACAAATTTTAAAAGCTGGTCCAGACTCCACAAAATAAACATGTCAGCTAATGGCCCATATGTAGCAAAAGGGGGAGAAAAGGAAATTTAAAAAACAAAAAACAAACAACAAAACAAGAAGTTTACATTTGAAAGAAAAAAAATGCTTTGAAATGGCCAAAATAATTCTTTTTTAAGAGACTGCAATAAAAGATATTAAAGGCCAGAAAAGGAACAGACACAGCACAAGCCTGCTTGTCTTTATTCAGAAGTAGGCACTATTGAGTTTAATGGGACTTACTCCCATGTACATTTATACAAGTTTGAAGCCTTAGGGCCCAATCCTATCCCAGATATATATACATCAATACCTACTTACACCTGTGCAATGATATAGATTTCACTCAGACTCTAGTGCAACTCTGCTCACAGATAGGCCGAAACAGGAAAGATATTAGGGCACGGCATGGGAAGGGATGAAAGAGGAAAATGAATGACAAGTAGTGACGCACCTTATCCTAGATTTCCTTCAGAAAATGGACATACCCTAATACTTTAACACACCACATCAAAGACAGATCTGGTTTAGGTATACAAAACCGTATACAAAACATCAGGAAAGGAGAAAAAAACTTACAAGAAACTTTCTTTCACCGTGGGCCATAGTTAGGATTGGAGAAGGGGGGAACGATTGTTTTTGGGGAGGGTAATTATGCCAAGTATCTATAACTGCTGTATATCTATAAAATATACCAGTTGCATAGAATAAATGCATCTCTGTAAATAGTGTGTTTTTGTTTACATAGGACTAACATGCAACTTATTTTTTTCTTTTTGCACATCAACACAATACATAGGCCTGCTGCAGCCCTAAGTGTAAAAGCCAAGAAAAGGTCCAGTATCCCATGTGAACCCCTATATGTAAGGATTTTTACTGCTACACCCTAGCATAGATGTCATGCATTCAATGAACTCTAAAAGCCAAGAAAAGGCCCCAGATCCCATGTGATCACTCAACAGGTAAGAAGTATTCTGCTCACCCAAGCAAACATTAAATTTAAAAATATTTATGAAAGCAGAAACCCATCCAGGTTTTATCCAAAGAGAAACATATCTCCCCACCCCACTCCATCCCCCAGCAGCAATATCTTTATAATTATTTATTTGCATGGTCCAGAGTAAAATATTCTCTAACTCACACCAACTGATTCTAGAATACTGGAGATTTGGAAGCAGGCTTGAGGACGCTGCAGTGAGCTGGGCAGTTGGCTTAGTTCTCCCCCTTGTAATGCAAAAGGGGATTGCTGATGGCAATCTAGTTCAGGCTTAAAGATTAAGCCTGAGTAAAATAAAATTTTGGGACTCAAATATTACTGACATCTGAGAGCAGAAGCTTAATTACACAGATTGCCCTTTTCATGACCCTATATACCTATCCTCTGGTGTGTGTGTGTGTGTATACTGGTATATATGTCTCCTGCACCTAGAAGCATGAAATTTGGGAAGCATATATAAAATTGAAGAGTCACTGGCTCACAGACTTATGGACTGACTGACTCTTCAACACCCAGCCAAAACCTCTGGATCTAGAAATGTGAAGTTTGGGAAGGGTTTTCCTTCCATGATATAGGCACCCACTAAGAACCAATTTTTAGAAGTTCAAACCGGAAGCGGGTAAAAAAGGGTGCAATGTGTTTTGACCCTATACTTTAACATTGAAGATTTGCTGATCAAAACCCAGCTCCAACCCCCTGCACCTAGAAGCATAAAATTTGGGAAGCATATTCCTTCTGTGATGTAAAGACCCACTAAGACCTGATTTGGTGCTTGGTGGAGCCTGCTGCCCAGTGCCAGATGGTGCCTGGTCTCAGGAGAGATGCCTAATCCTCTGTAAGAATGCCTGGAAATGCCCAGTGGTGATTGTTGGTATCCACTGCCTGTTGATGCCTGGTGGTGCCCGGTGCCTGCTAGTGCCCAGCAGGGATTCCCAATGGTCCAGTGCCCAGTGGTGCCCAGTAGTTCCCAATGCCTGGTGGTGCCTGGTGCCCAGTGGTGGTAGGCAGGGGTGCCTGGTGCTCAGTAGGGGATGCTCGATGCCCTCTGGTGCCCAATGTTCAGTAGGGGTGCCTGATGCCCACTGGTGCTCAGTGGTACCTGCTGTGTTGACTGCTGATGCCCACTGCCTGCTGATGCCCATTGCCCACTGCACAGGTTCTTTGTGACAACTTTTTCCTCTATATAATAAAGCAGAAGGAGGACATACCAGTGGTGCACTGGGCAAGAGAATGACAATTTCTGTTAACGTTATTGCTTTTATTGCACATTAAAATGCATGTGATGTTTACTGAAGAGTTGTTGTAGCCTGATATTATGCTCTGTTTAACAAACACAGGTATACACCAAGCAGATAAACTTAACAGAACTACAGTGCTACCCAATGTCTACAATTACAGTTCTGAAATTAAAAAATTAGTAACCTCACTTTATATTTTTTTTAATTCACCTGAAAGAGCCACATAGCACCACCAGCTTTATGAAGACAAGATGCTTTAGGGTGCAATCCAGAGTAACTACAGGGAATCCATCCTCCGACGTAAGAACAATTTACTCTGGATTGCAATATAAATTTCCCATAGGTTTTCACTAGGTGGTGCCGTAACTATGTCGACTTTCTCTTACGTGCTCCTGTAGTTACTCTGGATTGTAGGGTTAGTGAAGGAATATAATGAAATTATAAGCAACTCACTTCTACCTGTGTATGCTGATCTTCCTCATCTATCCATTGGCAGGCTTAAACATAGGAAAGTCTTTCCGGCACACGCACATCAGCTGTTTAACAATTTAAATATCAATGTCCAATTGAAATCTAAATGGGCTGCTGAATGCCCAAATACAGGCAGACACAAAGACTACCCTAAACAAAAGGTGCCAGGTTTTGACCTGCCTCACCAGGATTGGTCAGTTCTGAACAGGATCCATACTCAACATGGTGTCTGCCGGGACTCACGGTTTAAATGGGGTCTAGTATCTACTATCCCTCAGAGTGACTGTGGTGCTCCTCAGCACACTGTGCCGGAGTGTAATTTGAGAGCTTATACTGGCTCTGTGTCTGATTTTTTAACGTAGACCACTCTGTCCTTGAATAGTTGGGTGGACTAGACATTTATATGTGATTTACCGTAAATCCATGTATTGTGTGTCATACACTAAATAAATCTTAGCTTAAATCTGATGAAAGGAAGGAGGTGACTCTGGGGTGGGAAAGGGGTTAGAATCCAGACAAGCCAAGATCCTCCCTTCTCACCTATCCTCCCTGCTCCCCACACTGAACTGCCTACAATCTGGACCCTTACCTGTTTCAATGTGGGCTGGGTGGTGGGTGCATGAAGCTGCTGGCCGTCTACAGATTTGTTCTGGGACATCATGCTGGCTACATCAGGGCTTCAAACAAAATAGTGACAGAGCTGCCTAGGAGTTTTTTGTATGTGTTCGAAAGCCTGTAAAACTGTCCTTCCTTTTCCCTGCTTGTGATTTTCTTTGGAAAGACACCTCAGGCGGTTGTGTTTTGTTGTTTTTTTGTTAAATGGAGAAGGACAAGAGGTGCACCTCTGGCTTGTCATTTTTGCGTAATAGAATCTTGTTATCTCCAGCTTCCTGCTAGTTGCATTTAGTACGATCCATGTCAGTTGTGTCTCTTGATTAAGAGTATGACAGGAATAAGAAACACATCAAGCTCCAAAAACTGACAGTAAATCTTTGTTCTTCTAAACAAGGATATGAATTTTAGAACCATTTAAATTGCTGTCATTCACAAGGGACAATGTCAAAAACGGAGGCAAGTACAAATTCCGTATTAGCAGCATGTTGCCTTTGCAACAGTTCTCTTCATGTTTCCCTCTAAACCCACACTTGGAGTTTGTGGCTTTGGAAGCCAGCCAGAAAAACAAGGCTAACTCAAACAATAAAATCTCGATGATCTACTGAACTGTGACTGAGATTTGTGACCTGCTTTGAGGCGAATCAAATTCAGCTACAAAACTCCTTACACAGAGCTACCAGCAAGGGCCTGGCAGAATGTCAACACAGTGGTACTAAATATTCTAAATGAGTCATGCTGAGAACCACTGGACATCATGTGCAGCTATGAAATAATTATAAGAAGTAAATGGATTCATCCAAAGGTTGTTTTTTTTGGTCACAGGAAATAAATATACCTATTAGCACAATATGTGTCTAGAGAAAAGAAAATTCTGGCGTGGGATGAGAACTGCTGTACATTCTCTTAAAAATAAAAGACAGTGAGAAGGTAACTAACGCAGGTGTTTGCAACTGGAAGCTCTTCGATGCCAGAGTAGATCATGTTAAGAGTCAAAACTAGAAAGCTTATACAACAGATCTTATTCTGAGTCAGGTTATCGGTTCATCCAACTCAAGATAGGCTACCATGACTGGATGGGAGCAATTCTTCCAAGGGGTCTTGAAGCCCTGACCTAGGGGCTAGATGCGGCCTTCAGCAAGCTTCAATGTGGCCTCCAGCAAGACTCCTCTATCTTGCCCTTGGGCAAGCCTTGTAATCCACTCCAATACATTCTTATTTTTTATTTTATGTAAATATATTCCAGTTTGAAATGTCAGTTAGTATTCCAACCCCTGACAAACTGTCAGAGAGATGATGTGGCCCACCAGTCAAAAACTTTGGAGGCCCCTGTTTAAGATGAATCTTTCCCAGCCTCACCTACAAATGAGATCCTGAGATCCTTATTGAACTTGAGATTTTCCACATGCAAAGCAAGTGCTGAACTATTGAACAGCAGTGTCATTGCTATTATACTCCTTACCCTTGAATTCTTTTTCTTGATAGGTTGCTGGAGTCACACTGTTCTAACGATCTGTGCAACCTTCTGTCTCTTTACTAGGGCATCCTGTCACACCATTAGAAAATGTCATGTACCACATTTGGGAAGAGGTTTTCTCATACAGTGTTGTTTTCACACAAAAAGTGACATCCTATTCATGTCTACTCAAAAGTAAGTACCATTGAGCTCAATGGGGTTTACTCCTAGGAAAGAGCTCTTCAGATTATAGCCTTAGAGTGCAATCCGAACCAATTTTCCAGCTCCAGGACACTGCATCTCTGAGGTGAGGAAAGAAACCTTGCCTTACCTTGAGGAGACCTCCATGACTGCTTCCCAATTGCAGGATGCAGTGCATATCCCATTAGCACCGCTATGCTAGTACTGGAAAGTTAGTTAGTATTGCTCCCTAAGGCTTGCCATGAAGGCTTGGGTCCAGGGTATCTGAGGGACCGCCTTCTTCCGTACAATCTGACCCGTCACCTAAGGTCATCTGAGGGGGCCCTTCTGACTGTGCCGCCACTAAGAGACGTGAGAGGTGTGGTGGCCAGAGATAGGGCCTTCTCGGTGGTAGCACCCCGGCTTTGGAACTCCCTCCCCTTAGAACTGAGGAAATCTCCCTCACTACAGAGCTTCAGGCGGAGCCTTAAAACCTTTTATTTTAAAAAAGCTTTTTAAATGGGGGCAGAGGTTGGGAGGCTTTTATCTTTTTTATCTTTTTTGTTTTATCGTTTTTAGTCTACGTTTTTAGCTTTAATCTAATTGTATTTTAACTACATTTTAATGTGTTTTTATCTTATTTATTACCATATGTAATTTTAGTGGTGTTTTATTGTTTTTTAATTGTTTGGCCGCCTTGAGTTCCCCCTTTTGGGGGAAGAAAGGCGGGATACAAATTCCTTAAATAAATAAATAAAATAAGGCTGCAATCCTAAAGACACTTTCCTAGGAGTAAGACCCATTGAACACAATGGGACTTACTTTTGAGTAGACATGGTAAGGATTGTGCTGCATGTTAATTTGTGAAGTTGGGTTTAGGTAGTGAGTAACAGACCTGGCTCTGTGAAGTCACGGGTAGGATGGGATGGAGCAAAGACAGAGGTAATGAGGAACAAGGATCAAAGAGAGGTAATTTAAAGAAAGCAAGAGCAGGAATCTTCATTGCTCCAGCAGTACCTAACCTTTTCAGTTAATGACTTCCATGACCTTCTTTCCATTGGCTGCAGCTCTCCAGAAGAGAACAAATAGGGTGACCATATGACCAAAAATTTATGTATTTGTCCTCTTTTTTTAGCCTCTTGTCTGGATGTCCTCCAAAAGAGCTTTTTGTCCTCCATTTTGGCTTCATTTTGGAATTGCTGAATGGTGTGCAGTACCCCATCATGTCATATGTCATTGGTTTCGTATTGAAGAGCAGAATCCAATGCAAAAATTTGTTTCAAAATATCTCCTCCCTATTAAATGTTATGGCCAAAAAACTAAAAATAAAAAATATGCATTAAGCTCTATGGGAAAATACAAGTGCCCAAAATCACAGCTTTACTCATGAGTAGGCAAACGTGCTATTGTCCACCAGAAAGTCCAGGTTGAGAGGAATCCAAGTCTTTGTCCACCTTTTTAGGTTTGGGCACCTGGTCACCCTGAGAACAAAGGACCTTAAAATAGCCAGTGAGATAGGTAACCTTTGCATGCTCAGAAGTACCCTTTCTTATGTACAGTGGCGCTTCACTTAAAGAGCTTAATTCGTTCTGGAGGCATGCTCTTTAAGTGAAATGCTCTTTAAGTGAAGCAGATTTTCCCATAGGAAATAATGGAAACTCAGACAATTGGTTCCACAACCCAAAAAATATTCATATAAAAATATTAACTGTTTATAAGAATGATTACAAAATACTGTAATATAACACTGTACAAAGCACTGTAATATACAGTAACACACAACACTGCAATAAAGAAAATACTGTACAGTACTGAACTGTACTGTACCTTTGAAAAACTTCATGGCTGCTGTGAGGGTTACAGAGAGGGGATGACCTTGGCTGCAATCCTAGAGACACTTTCCTGGGAGTAAGTCCCATTGGACATAATGGAGCTTATGTCTGAGTAGACATGGTTAGGATTGTGCTCTTTCACCATCAGTAATGGAGTCACTGCTATCCATTGGCTCAATGGAATCTTTGTCTTTATGTGCAACTTTAACATTCCTAAGCTGCTGATGGGGAGCAGCACTAGAACACTGATAAAGCACACCTTCCACGCTGCCACACACAGATCCCACACACAAACCTGGCTCAGGCTGCTCCCCCAGGACGCCCATGAGTTCCGTGGAAGCCTATCCAAACTTAGCCCAGAGCCCCACTATAGATCAAACTAGTCTCCTCGTCCCGCCTGAGAGTTCCCTTGCCATGGAAGCCTGTTCCAAACTTCCTCAGAAGTGCTCTTTATTCAAGACAGTGCTCTTTAAGCAAGTCAAAATTTCTGAGAAAATTTTGCTCTTTATACAAAATGCTCTTTATTCAAGATGCTCTTTATTCAAGGTACCACTGTATATACAAAACTCTAGCATGGTGGGAAATAGAGTCTGGGCATTCCATGCTCCTCCAAATATAGGTAAGGAAAGAATTCCACCCCCACCATACAAATAACTTATCTGTCTCTGTTTGCAGCCCTTCTGTTGCAGTTTTCTGTGTTTTAGTGTCTCCCATGCTGACCACTTCTTGTTAAGATTGTATCAACTGCAGCCCCTAATCCACTTTCTGTTAACATTGCTAGTAGCAGGATACTAGTAGGAAGTGAAACACAAACAGAGGGAGTTGTGTCACTTGAACTATTTCTTGTTTCTTGTTAACATCTTGTTAACTGTTTCTTGTTAACATCACATTGACTGCAGCCCGCCAATCCACTTTCTGTTAGCATCGTGTAACATGAGAAATGAGAAGATATCGTGATGCCCTTGGTTGCTTCTGTAGAGCGTGAGGATCTCATAGCACATACATTGGGAGCGGTTGTTTGTCTAGTGTGGAAACCTGACCTTGAACTGCTCTTAGAAGAACAGGTTGTACTCTTCCCCCCAAATCCAGAGTAACAATAGGAGCACATGAGAGACTTTACGTGCACTCGTGGTTACTGCACCACCTAGTGAAAACCTATGGGAAATTCATATTGGAATCCAGAATAAGTTGTTCTTACACCAGAGCAAGGACTCCCCGTAGTTTCTCTGGATTTTGCACTAAGGGTGCAATCCTAAAGACACTTTCCTGGGAGTAAGACCCATTGGACACAATGGGGCTTACATCTGAGTAGACATGGTTAGGATTGTGCTCTTGGGGTGCAATCCAGAGCAAGTTCAGCCTGCTCTGCCCTAACTGCTCTCTCCTAACTATTCTGTATCCAGAACATAAAGTTATGCTGCATCCAGAGAGTCAGGAAGCCTGGGCTGCCCTAACTGCTCCAGAGCATGCTAAGTAATTGACACATGGGGAGGACTTGCTCCTGAGGAGACCCCCCTCAGATCACACTGAACAAGGAACAGCTGTGGTGTCTGCCTTATAAGAAAGCCCAGAAGTTCCTGACAACCAGTTACAGCTGCAGTTCCTCTAGTGGAGGGTGGATGTTTGGAGTGGCCTGCTGTACCCCCAGGTTAGTGGGCTGCCGTAGTTGTTCCATATCCTGAGGTTGAGAGGCAGGGGTTGCAGCTAGGCTGGCCAAGAACTCAGATTTTTGGTCAGCACTGCCCTTCTTACTCAGGCCTTATCATGGACCCCTATGGGTCTACTCATTACTATACCTGCTCCTGAGGTGGTATAACTCTGAGGGCTGGGAGATGGCATTTCTGCCTTGAAAACAGGCTCTGGATACAGAGTAACTGCTCTGGCCTAGGCAACGCTAAACATGCCCTCAACATGCCTCTCCTGAACTGCTTAGGGCAGAGCAGTTAGGGCAGAGCAGGTCCACCTCTCTTAGGGCACCCTATCTTGCCTTGCTCTGCCCTAAGCCTCTTCCAGAGTAACTGGGCTGGAGCATCTTGCAGTTGCTCCACCCTAGTGATGGATAGGGCAACCCAAGTGCTCTTATGTGGACAGATTAGTTGCTCTGGATTGTGCTGTTGGTCTGATTTCTCAAAAATGTAAGACTTGTCCTTCTGGCTCTTTCTTTATCCTGAACTGGGTAGCAGTGCACAGGCCAAATTCCTGCCTAATATTCCTCTGGGATTAACCTAACAGATAGCCTTGTACAGAAATTCAAGACATGAAACTCAAGGATGATTCATAGAGTTGTGTTTGAGACAGAAAGGGTGCCAAGTAATGACCTTGCCTCTTTCATATCCCTGTGATAAAATGCTTGTCAAGGGGTCTCCATGTGGTACAATCACCAATCATCTCATTTCCAAAATAGATCCTGAAAATCCCTAAATATGACAAAGTCATCATTCTATTCTTGTTAAATCTTGGCAAAGGCCCAGTGGCTTCACAGCAACAATATACGCATGAACACAAATATGGACACAAAGAAGAGGAAAAAATATAATTTCTTGTTTTATATACAGTTGAGAAATGCACTGTACGCTGCATATAGAAATAACTCATGTTCAACAACCTTTTGGCAATGCAAGTATAGATCCTGAATATAACAGCCTTGGAACAACTTTGATTAGGATTCCTTTGCAGTCAACAGCACCTATAAGAGTGGATGGAAATTGTTAATCAGACAACTATAACACAATGTTTTCTGCTTGTCAGGCAACAACTGCTGCTGTCTCTAATGAACTAAAAAAAGAAGAGGCTCCCTTTAAATGAGGGTGCACCTGTATGTGATAACGTCAGCTTCAGCATTTTGCTGTCCTAGTCTTCCCAATTATCCTTCCCATTTGTCACATCTTCTTCACCTATTCCACATTTGCTTTGAAACTTAATTTATTTGGGTTTGTGCAAACTTTTTAAGTCCGAATTGAAAACGAGAACTGTAGAAGAATATAACCTGAACTTTAAAATTAAGGAAATATAATTTTTAAAACTTTGTGCATTTGCTTGTGTATGCGGGGGGGGGGGGGGGGAGAGAGAGAGAGAGAGAGAGAGAGAGAGAGCTCACAATCTGTGTGAAATCGTGCAATCGCTCAAGAATGGAAGTTGCTTGCTTAATTCAATGAAGCTTCTTAAACCACACATATCCTTTGGCATCACCTGCCCCATTCCATGTAAGCAATATCCTAAGAGAAACATGGATTTTGCTTCTAAATTCTCTTTGCAAATTCAAAAATTAATATTGATATTTCCTGGGCCGATAATCTCACTATCAACTTTAAAACACACACATTTCCATAAAATAACAAAAGTTGCTGAACAGAGAAAGTAATCACATTCAAAACTAATGAATAAGATCTAGGGTGGTAACAATGCAATCTTTTTGTTTTTGTTACAAGAAAGCCCTTACTTTGCATGGCGTGCTTATAGAAAATTAAACCAGAGGGAAGAATACAAGAAGGAATTTATGCTTTAAAAGAAAAAAGATGCATTTTTTTAAAAAGTAATAATTTCCAATGAGAGTCAGTTACAATAGGATACCAACCAACTGTACCTAGGCAGTCCCAAATTCAGTTCTGATATCTTCACCCTGCAAATATTACTATTGTTTTACAGAATGTTATAATGAATCTCTCTCTCTCTCTCTCTCTCTCTCTCTCTCTCTCTCTGTGTGTGTGTGTGTGTGTGTGTGTGTTCCTGATAGTAAACATGGACCAACTGTGAAGACTGGGAAGAAGCTCAGGGAGCATAGGAATGAATAGTGCAAGATGGTCATGCCCCTGAGGCCCTGTGGTCATGCACCTCATGCCTGTACAATGGTTTTCTTCTACTGTCCCATGGCAACTCATATCTCGGTGTATGGCAAGGAAAAATGTTGGCATGTCTTGTGAAAAGGTCTATCCAAGGATCAGGGCATAGAGCACAAAGGAAGCAAATTACCGCTCAGTAGGCAGTTTGCTGCACACAACCTGGCTTCTGGCCAAGTTTCCTTTTATTAGTCTAAGGGTCAGGCTACTTGTCAGATGTACAGTAAGGCATCTGGTAGAAAGAAGCAGAAGTTAAAATGTGGGCTTCTGCTCACTCAGATGGGGAAATAAAGCCGGAAAAACTACCTTTCTTTAGGAAATACTGCTAACTGGCTTTAGTAAGCACATTACCTATTTAAGGGATCTGTAATAATGCTGATGATAGGGATGTGAGAGAAGTTAAAAGATACAGATATTAATGGAGCAAGTTAAAGAATACTTAAAGAGTACTTGGGCTGCAATCCTAACCTGTTAGCCCAGGATAAGCCCTGGCATAAGTTCCTTGCTGGCCTGAGGTTGGCATAAAAGTGCCCAGTATTGCTCCACTCCTTAGCCAGTGAATAGCCATCCTAAAAAGTAAATCTATTTCATTTTGCTGTGAAATTTGAATTTATGGGATAATTTTTCCTGTCGATCCTGGACAACAGCTTTCTAGCCAGAAGTTAGAATATTAACAGTTTCTCTGATTGCTCTATATGACTGCTCTATATGGGGAAGTGAGCAATCAATGCTGGCACCAGGGGCTGGCAATCCTGGAGTAAAGTACAACCATGATGTTGCATTGGGCACTCCTGCTGCCACTAATGTTGGGGGTTCTGGAGTTGATCTATTATGGATATGGGCCCTGGGTCGCATCTGACCTGCCTGACTCTTGAGACACTCCTGATTATGACACAATTATTATTCAGTCAAGAGTCCGTCCCCCCCACCCCCGATATAGTGTTCTCCTGCTCAGAGTACCCAGGTTGGGGTGTCATGAGGGGTGGGGGGAAAGCCACACTGGGAATTACTACCACTGAAAATGGCCCCAGGATGTTTCTCATTATAAGGGGAGGCATTTCTGTTGCCCCAACAATAAGGACATCTGATCTAACATGTAACTCAGAAAGGTAAGAATCCAGGATTTCAAGGACTGTTTTGATGGCTTTAAAAGATCACTTTCCCCATTTCAAGATAACCTTAAAAGAAATTATAACTTGGAAACAGAACTGAATGGGTGCAATCCTAACCAAGTTTTCAGTACTGGCATAAGGGAAATGCAACCCCAAGGTATGGTGACAAACATTGCATTACCTGGAGGAGGCCTCAGTGACTGAACCCCATCTGCAGATTGCTTGTATCATGCAATATGAATCAATAAATTCATGGATATTATCAGGCTTTCTAAATTAAATCCACTCTTAAATGAAAAAAACTTTATTTTTAGTGAACATTTTTTTAGAAATAATTTTTTTTAAGACAAAGAAAGCAGCTTCTTCCGAATTTGACCCATATGGTGGCAGAATCTGCTAATGCAGATGAAAGTTGTCTGATCCATGCAATGATGCAAAATCCAGCTAAACTGGCTAGACTGTTGCTGGGCAGAATGTTACCTTCCTTCGACTGCTAGTTTGGCAGGACCTGGGATGAGTGATGGGAGTTCACTCTGTTGTTCAGCAGTCAGGTCTCAAACTGTTAACCTGCCAATCTTTAAGTTGATAAGCATAGCAACTTTAATCACTGAGCCATTGCAGCCCCTACTAATTTTCAGACTCTTAAGAGTTTCAGTAAAATACAGACAAAAACGTTGATTAAAACCATATAAAGTACTGGTTGAGAGGGAGGCAAGTGAATCTTGCCCATGTGGACCTTTTCTCATGCAGTTGTGGATGTGGTGATAAACCACTGCCCTGCCCTTCCGTTTTTTTGGCTATAACCTTTGATAGAATAGAAATATTTCAATGTCATTTCTTTCATTGCATTCTGCATACGAGAAATTTTCACACTGAATGGCATATAACATGATATTATTCTAAAATCGCAAGATTTTAAAAAATTTGGCCAGTAATGGTGTCTCACCCCAGTGTGCATCACCAAGTGTGGTTCACACCTGCACACATGCACCTAAGAGTTGTTTATCACAACTAAATCCAGAATGCAACTAAATCCTGCAACTTTGAATCTAATGAGCCACCACCACAACAAACAATGAATGCTGTCTTTTCAAAGAATTAGTTGCTATATAACAATTGCACAAATAACAAAAAGTCATGACAAGGTAGCAACCATGATGCACAAGAACATCTGTTAAAAATAAAGCTACCTGCAGCCTGAAACTCGTAGAACCACAAAATTGAAAAAAGTTGTTGAGAATGAAGATGGCAAAATATGGGATTTCCGACTATAGACAGATAAACATCTATTGCACAATACACGAACTATAACTGTAGTCAAGAAGAAAGAAAAAGAAGTCAAAATAATCAATAAAGCAATCCTTTGTGATCGCAGAATAGGAGAAAAAGAACTGGGAAAAATAACAAAATACAAAGATTTGAAAATAGAAATAGAAAGGTTGTAGAAGAAAAAGGCCAAAGTAATCCTGGTGGTGATTGGTGCCCTCAGTACTATTCCAAAATACCTGAAGAGCATCTAAATAGCATCAGGTTCACAGAAATTACTATTCCCCAACTATAAGAAATAGCTTATTCCTCAGAGCTAAATATGAAAAGGTGAGAAGAAAGGAAAAGTGTCAAAACCCCAAATCAACTACAGGAACACAAAAGAGACTTTATGTGCACCCGTAGTTACTGCACCACTTAGTGAAAACCTATGGGAAATTCATATTGCAATCCAGAGTAAGTTCTTCTTACACTGGAGCAAGGACTCCCCATAGTTACTCTGGATTTTGCCCAAATTCTTTTTTTCCTCAAAACAATTTGTATGAAAGTGAAGGGGAAAATCATACATTTAACAGGTTTTGCCCTTTTGAAGATGGTTTTAACAAAATCAAATTTGAGCAAAAACAATTAGTGGATAAGAAGCAGTTGTTCAATGGTAGTGAAAGGTCAACATTTTTAAGCCCCTTAATTTCATTGTTTATGTCCTCAAATCAAGTGTCAAAGCAGAACCAGGGAGCAACTTCAACCCCCCATTCTGCTAGTGGTAGATCACACAATTGAAATCTTGACCATGTTGTGGAAGCCAACAGTTTTGCACCCCCATCGTTCAGCTCCTATTTGGATGGTATGTAGTGTGATCCAGAATGGCATCTGGTGTTCATGGTGAATTATTCAGACCATTAATTTGTTATGACCCTTGTTCACCATGAACTGGCAGAAAAGGCAGCTGATCACAAGCCGAGTGGGAACGTAAACCAGCCCTGATTACTACAGCATCATTAATAGGATTGTGTTTTTCTTCTGACTTAGCTTTGCCCCCAGCCTGCCATTTCTGGAGCTTATTGTTCATGCATCACTGGAATGTCCTGACTCCTGTCAGTCCTCACACCTAAGCACAGGAACTCTTTTTAATCAAGGAGTAATAAAAGGCAAACAAGTAGCAGATGTCAGCCTTCAAAGCGATTGGTGCTCAACAAGCATACATGGCTTTTACAGTTAGAGCTGTCTGAATTGTCGAAATAGGGCACCTCAATTCTGGATCAGAGGGTACCGCAGCTCTGTGACGCATGCCTGGGAATTGAATAGCTGAGATCGCTGTTGCAAATTAGTAACACTGTGGCCAAAAACATCCAATGTGAAGTCCAAGTTTTTTTAAATATAGTTTTTACATAATTCTCCTAGTTTGGCTTGTGTACTAAACCAGATGGATTTGATTAAGCAAGATCACCCACTAGTTTTGATCAGATGATGTCAAATCTTAACAGCAATTTCTCATGTTAATTAATATTTAACTGCAAGGAATTTCCATTTGTTACAGAATTGGACCCTTTCTTCAACTTTTTTCACCAACTTCTTTGTAGATTCAATGTGCGTACTTATCCCATCTAATGTGAAAGGCTGGTAACACGAACAGAGCAAAAAAAAATCAATACCATGCAAGTTACTTTACAATTATGGTAATTATAAAAATGTTAAAAGCCATTTTTAATTCTGTTTGGCTCTGGTTTTAAAGATGCTTCACTGAAGTGTCACTTCAGTGGAATATGCACCAGAAACCTTGAAGAGTAAGCAACTTTTTTGCCAATTTTGTTGTTAAAAAAGGCATAATAATGAAAAAAACATTATTGCCTCTATTTAGCAATCATAGGCAGTCCTCAACATGATAAGAAAACAGGAAATGAATGAAGTGTAATTTGAAAATTCTAATGTGGGTTAAGGACTGTCATGGTCCTTAACCCACATAAGGCAAAGCTGTGTGACTCCCTGGTTGGGCGGCGTGCGCAAAAAATGCCACTGTTAGAAAACTGTCATAAGCACCTAATTAACTCAATTGTAACACTCTTAAAGTGTTAAGTGACATTCATTAGGATGTACAAAGAGACAATAATCGAAATCTGATTCAAAAATCTTCATTTATTAATCATACAGCAAGTAAAACCAAAATCACTGAAAATTAATACCCGCCTTCACATTACCTTATGTTTTCATGAAAAAGAAAGACATATGAGCATTAATTATGAGCTGAATTGGAAATATAGGCACAGTAGAGTCTGTCTCACTCTGTTGGGAAGTTCAACAGTAGAGATGCTTTGGCACAGTGAGGTGCAAGGTTGGCAGATCATATTCGCATATGCATCAACAGGGTCAGGGCAGGGTTAGGAACCCCATGAACCCCATGAACAATGGGAGAATCCTATCTCAAGGCAAAGAGGACTTGTTCATTAGCATGTGCACAGATAGCAGTCAAAGGTGTGAAGAGGAAATGATCAGTATAATGCAGGCTAAAAGGAAATAAGAAACTTCCAAAAGTCAGCTTAGGAGGGGCAAAGGTGGTAAAAATTTGCCAGGGTGTCACTACTGCTCCCCACACAAGAAGCTGGAAAAATGACTAGGGGGGGGTTTCAAACAGTGCCTAGAACTAGGAAGGTACTAGGAGGGGCAGGCCTCTTGGCCATCATGGTGCAGAGGGGGAGCAAAAACAAAATCACGTGGAATTCAAATCCCAGCTTCACTCAACGTGGGGTTAATCTCAGGATTAAGCCCCATAGGTGCCCAACTCTACCACAATTTTTTAAAAAATATCATCCTAAAGACTGAGGTAGTGGAATCAAAACTGTAGGACACTGTAGGACAGTGATCACCTGGATGTAATTTAATCTGCAACAAAACTCAGACATGGTGGAGGTAATGGTAGTCATCAAGATAACTGACTTTACTATCAGCCCATATTTGATAGGCTACAATTCCCTGGAGAGATCAGATTCACAGTTTGGAAGAGTACCTGGAGCTATTCCTGCTCCTGAATCTCATCATCATTGGCATCCTTCAGTCTCGAAAGACTATGGTATCGTGCTCTGATTGGAGGTCCTGAAACAACATCTAGTGTGACTAAAGAGGCCAATTTGAGAGTGGCAATCCCTTCCACACTGAGGACAAATAAATTCTGTCCCCTGCCCAGGCCCCAGGTTTCGCTGCTTTCGGGTCTGTCTCTTTGCTTTAGCCTACTGAACAAGTGTCTCTTCTAGTTGGAGAAGGCCATGCTGGGTCTTTTGCCTCCACACTGAATGATCGGAGGTCAAGGTTTCCCAGCTGTTGATGTCCATTTCCAAGGCCTTTAGATCCCTCTTGTGGATGTCTTTGTATCGCAGCTGTGGTCTCCCTCTAGGGTGCTTTCCCTGCACTAATTCTCCATATAGGAGAACTTTTGGAATCCGACTGTCAGCCATTCTCACGACATGCCCAAGCCAGCGTAGACGCCGCTGTTTCAGAAGTGTAAACATGCTAGAGATTCCAGCACGTTCCAAGACTGCATCATTTGAGACTTTGTCACACCAGGTGATGCCAAGAATACGTCGGAGACAGTGCATATGGAAGGTGTTCAGCTTTCTCTCCTGCCATGCATAAAGGGTCCAAGACTCGCTGCAGTACAAGAATGTGCTCAGGACGCAAGCTCTATAGACCTGGATCTTTGTATGTTCCGTCAGCTTCTTATTAAGCCATACTCTGTAAGCTTGGAGAACGTGGTAGCCGCTTTACCAATACGTTTATTCAGCTCAGTATCTAAGGAGGGAGTGTCAGAGATAGTTGAGCCACGGTACACAAAGTCATGGACAACCTCCAGTTCATGTTCAGAGATTGTGATACAGGGAGGTGGATCCACACCCTGACCCATGACTTGTGTTTTCTTCAAGCTGATTGTTAGTCCAAAGTCTTGGCAGGCTTTGCTAAAACGGTCCATGAGTTGTTGAAGGTCTTCAGCAGAGTGAGCAGTAACAGCAGCGTCGTCGGCGAAGAGGAACTCCTGCAAGCATTTCAGCTGGACTGTGGACTTTGCTCTTAGTCTGGAAGGATTGTAGAGTTTTCCATCTGATCTAGGATATAAAGCGCATATAAAGCGCATATAAAGCGCCAGATATTTTTTTAAAAATATATAATTCTATGAAAAATAATTGTATACTTTTTATATAAAATATATAAAATTTTATACAGGCTGTGGGTTTTATAGTGGGCTATGGGTGGCGCAAGTGGCTAAGACACTGTGCTTGTTAACCAGCAAGCCAGGGTTTGAGACCTGGGTCGGCCCCACAAGACAGGGTGAGCTCCTGTCCTTAGCCCAGCTCTGCGACGCCAGCTGGATCCAATTGTATTGGCTCTGCCTTTCCATTGGACTAATTCAGTGGTTTGGAGAGGGGGGATTTGCTGCTCGGGTAACAGCCTATGCTCCATAACAATCCAACCCAGGCTTTCATGCTTCGCATGCAGCGTATGCAGCGCCGAGCACAATACCATAGTCTTCCAAGACTGACGGAGGCCTGCTTTATATGGTAGATGACACTACTGCAATGTGTGCTGTTGTATTATTATTCTACAAAAATATGTTACAGGCAAATTTGTCCTAAACTCTTCTGTTTTAAAAGTTATTTTACTAAACAAAATTTGGTCAATTCAAAAATATATTGAACAAACTGGTGATGTATACAATTCCTTTTCTGGAAATCTTTTGTAGCTTATTTCCACCAGAAACCATTAATAGTAAGCTTTTTATTGTCCACATATGAAAATACCGTAAGAGAACTCAAAACTCATTTTATGATGATGCAATTGCACAATGTCTGGAAAAGGCCAGTGGTTCTCACCAAAGAATTCTGGAGAAACTGAGGCCTTTGTTAAGTAGCTCAACATATATCTCTGAATCTCTGCATTTTAACAATTTGTGTCATTCACAGTATTTCGGTATAGTTCTGTTGAAAACTAGAAATAAGATAAGAAGACGGGGAAATTTCTGATCAGAGGGATCACGGGGGTACCCCAGTGACACCAGGGTGTAAAAAAAAATAAGATGATAATGCATAAGAACGAGATCTATGTGAACAGCACCATCTGGTGTTAGAATAATACTGTTCTAATACATGTCAACCTTTAATTTGCACTGTGTTCTGTGCAGTCTACTGTAATTCCAGAGCTGTAGCAGTTTGAAATAACGGAGGTGGGAACTTGGTAGAACGGACCAAGTAAACACACACACACATAAATCAGTCTATTTGTTAAAAGTGCTATATAAGCCATCATGATGTCACGCACTTAAAAGATTTATAGAGAACATGATGGAATCTAGGCTATAATGTACAAATTTTCTTCTTATAAATCAGACTGCAAGCATAAGATCTTTTTACTTTAAGATTATATAATATGCAACTTTAAAAAATGTTGCCCAAGTCTCAAATTGCATACAAATGTTGCCTAATCCTATTAGCCAGGAAAAAACATCATTTACCCTTGTTTACTAATGTCCCACGTTTTCAGCATTACTTCATATAATTCAGCTACATATCCTTAATTTTACAGCTTGTAACAAATTAGTGGGAAAGACAGTAAATAATGCATGCTGAAAAGTTAGTAATTGGAGATGACAGCAATGACATGCCTGTTTTATGACTCACTGCAAATGCTTTTTAAAGAATAGAGCAAAATAATTTTTAGAGTTGGGGAAACGTTTAATGAAAAATCATGCAGAAGATATGCAAGGACTAGCCAGCCGTGCTTCATCTGGATGAATATGTGTATTAATTGCAATGTCATGTACATTTGTACACAACTTACATAGCCTACTTCATGCCTCATATTAAGAATCTATTGGATCTGAATAATTTGGACTGTGCTATCACTCCTCTGCTCTGAAATATGTAAATTTAAAATAAACCAGAATCAGCCAAATCCAGAGTAACTACGTGAGCACGTAAGAGACATTATGTGCACCTGTTGTTACTACACCACCTAGTGAAAACCTATGGGAAATTCATATTGCAATCCAGAGTAAATTGTTCTTACACTGGAGCAAGGACTCCCCGCAGTTACTCTGGATGTCGCCTTAAGTAATAAATACATGAATTTATAATAAACTTTATTAATAAAATTTATTAATAAAATAAATAAAATGTAAAGTAAGAAAAGTGATTTGAGAATGTGCTAAGTGCGTCTCTTACGCCTGTGAATAAACATAATTTGCTATTAGACTTCTGGGATTAGGATGAAGGTTCCAATTAAGAGGACATGATTTACATGTCATAGTAGGGTCACTGTGTGAGTCTGTTGCAACAAGGAAGAGTCTTGAAGCACTTTACAGACTAATCCATTTATATCAGCACAAGCTTTCTTTGACTGCAGTCCGTTTCATCAGCTGCATTACGAAAGTTTCTGCTGGAATAAATTGGTTAGTCTTTAAGGTAATACAAGACTCTTTGATGATTTAAATGCAGGTTTAAACTAGTGAATACTTTCTTCCTATGCTTGCTTCCCCACTGATATTGCTTTTTTAAAAACTGTTTTTCTCCCAGTGGGGTTCTATGATCTAAACTTACTCCATGTGGGAGGAAAACACTAAAAATGATTTTGGATGGGGGAAAAAAGAGGTAAGAGGAAGGATCACCTTCTCCTTCTCACACTAGTATAGAATATTGGAAGTACTAGGGTTGTGTCCTGCTGTTGTCCTACTGAGGAACCGTAGAAAATTGCCTGTCTGACAATTCTTAAAGTCAAACTTATTACATGCACCATGAGAAAATGATGCAGTGCACAAGCTTGCCCCAGCCTCCCCATGTCAGCATGGGACCAGGAAGATGGGTGAGCAGTGCTGGCCTAAATTGGTTAGGATTGTGCCCTCAGTTTTACAATGAATGCACGGGCAACAATGCATACCATAGCATAACCCTTAAGGATTGACCCTTCCTCTGAAAAACCACTTGCCAGCTCAGTAATAGAGTCATTACTGCCCAAAATTTATGGCATGGAGGCAACTAATAAAAGGATGTTTGATGCCCCTAAGATCTGTAATGGTGTTCTTCATGACAACAGGAATCTACCAGCTTTTCAGGAAGGCTGTTAATTTTTTTTCTTTTATTAGTTAGTGGGCTGTGTGTGGCGCAAGCGGTTAAGGCACTCTGCCTGTTAACCAGCAGGCCAGGGTTCGAGACCCGGGTCAGCCCCACAAGACAGGGTGAGCTCCTGTCCTTAGCCCAGCTCTGCGACACCAGCTGGATCCTATTGTATTGGCTCTGCCTTTCCATTGGACTAATTCAGTGGCGTGGAGAGGGGAGATCTGCTGCTTGGGTAACAGCCTATCCTCCATAACAATCCAACCCAGGCTTTCGTGCTTCGCATGCAGCGTATGCAGCGCCAAGTACGATACCATAGTCTTTCAAGACTGACGGAGGCCTGCTTTAGTGCCAGTTAGTTGAACTGGGTCTCTAATGCACTGCTGTGTGCTTGTACTCCAAGCAGCAAACATATGCCTAGTGTTTTTATGCTTTCATATGTTTTTATCTATGTGACCTGAAAAGATTGAGTAGGTCAGGCCAACAAAGGTCTATGTACATATGTGTTCCTGTTTTCCTGGAAGTAGAGATCATTGGGAGCTTATTTTGTCATTGAAATATTAACTTTATTTACAAATATACAGGCTGAGCATCTGGACGGAGTTCAAAAGCATACACTCCTACAAATTACAGGTTATATCCCCAGCTGGCAGCTCTGCCTCTCACAGACTGAATCTTAAGCAGGCTTTATTCTTCATGTAGACACTATATAAATGATGGGGAGGAGCATGAGTTCACCACAGACAGCCCAGTCCTATGGGTCCCAATGCCTATGACTCCAGATGTGCCAGAATGGCAACTTCCAGATCCTATGAGTGCTGGGATACCACTGGAGATATTCTCAGAGGAAGAGGCCCATGCCTTGTCGGCTCTCTGCCTCCTCAGCCCTTCCTGACATGATCCTCCTCTCCCTCCACCCTCACTCTGTCCTATTTCCCTGCTCCCCACCTTTCTGCACCCCAAAAATACTAATCACAGGCAGCTGGTACTCAAAGGGCACCATCTGGGTGGTGCATAGACACAAAAGCTACTGGTGTTAGCCCAGTTTCTGTGCTCCCTCCTTCCCTGTTACCTTATGGTATACCCTATGGTACATTTACAATGCCTACCACTGGCACTGAAGCTGGCACTGGAGGCCTGAAGGATGGGATCCTGAGTCCCATTCACACATCATTGTGCTCCTGAAGCTCAGTCACTGTAGTCACCACTGTAGGTGGTGATAATCATGAAGATGATCTCATTTTCAGCATTAGTTGCTGCAGACAAATGCTGTTTGTGGTTGCAGGGCTTGAGAACGGTGTAAATCCAAAGAGCCAAAGCCCCTGCCTTGGACCAGGAAAAGGGATCAGTACCCCAGTGTTCATAATTGCCACTTGGATCTATTCCACCCATCCTGCTCCTCCCTGAATCTTTCTCTGAAATGCCTGTGAACCATCTCTGCGGCCACCTTAACTGTGCCAACACAACTTGGACATGCACAAGCTTACTTGTGCCAGGGGCAAAACAGCGCATGCTTTTTGTGACACAAGAGCACAAGATCCATCATTATAAGCCCCAGATTGGATTGGGCTTCCTTGTTGACCCTAGTGGATGGGTGTTTATACCATACAACCACTTTTTTTTAACTCAAGAAAACATTCTGCTTTCAGCTACTCACTTGTTCCTTCTCCTTCATGCTGCAGGAGCACAGGAAGATTTCAGAATGAACTGAAATTCTGTAGTTTTCTGATTAAGACTTTACAGTCTTCCCTGTTCAGATTTAATCAGGCAATTCTTATATCAGCAACACCAACATAAATAATGAGACTTTAAATGAGACCATTATTTATTTAAATACTCTCTTACATCCTGTATGAGAGGATTTGCCTGATTGTACTGAGTTTCTTTCCCTTCACCCAACCAAACTGCAAGCATTATTTTGAAGGGGGAAACTGGTTTTGCTTGACTCTTTTTTTGCTTTGCCAGGATAAAAATCCCCTGTAAAGCAGGCATCGTTCTGTGAAATCAACAACACCAGTATTCAGCTTTTGTCAATGAACCTTTTAATTTTTTTATAAGGAACAAAATATTACCTTTCACTGGGACAGATTCTAGCCTATACCACTAAAAAAGGTAGCACCTCTCCAATCTCTTTTAATTATTAAAGGTCTTTTAAGTTAAACTGAAAAAGACTACAAGGGTATTCAGTGCAGAGAACTACAAGATGGAAAGGTACAAAATCAAAGACTTGCCTGCAGGCATCAAGGGCTCTTGTTACAGCAGCTCCTTTTTCTTTCATACAATTAGAATATTTGCTTGCGCTTGATAAGATTTCAGTGCATTTGGCATTTATTTCTATTTTATATTTATATTCTGTGATGGGATGTCATTGTTCAGATGGAATGTGTAAGGCTAATTTGCGCACGTTCTAATAGGAACAAGTTGCTTGATGTCCCTTGTGATAAGCTGTAATGTATTAGAATCCTTCACCTTGTATAGGGTTATAATTGTTATAGAGAGAAGGACATTGCTCAGGTTGTTAGATAGGGAAAGGTGTTTGCCCCACTGAGAGTGCTCTGAGGAAGATAGGATTTTTCAAGAAGAGCCAGGAGAGAAGTGGAGAAGTTAAAGGAACTAGAGAATTTATTTTATTAAAATTCAAATGGAGAGATTATCACCTTCGGAAGAATTTAATCCCAGCATGTAACAAAATTGGCTTATTTTCATGTCACATTCCATACTTATCAGCTGAAGGATAGACAATATTGTCATGTTGTCATCTTGATAAAGATGTAGCAGTTTGTGCACCGAGGGCATTTTTTAAAAAGACAAAAGAAACGTTTAGCATTTTAAGAGTCCCGCAGATGGACATTTCTGGGTTATTATGTTATTCCCAGTGACAGCTTTTTAAATATCTTGCCCAAACTGATGTATACTATTGTCATCAGGTTGCTAGTGGCACATTTAGTAGACCATTGTTAATAAGAAGCTCTTATAACGTTAGGAAAATAATCTATAACACTTTTTCTCTTTTGATATGGAGGGCCAAATTCTGCTTAGACTGTCAATATGAAGTTACTATCCATAAGAAGGAAATCATAAGCAGCAGAGCACCAATCATGTGCTGTGTTCTTTCTAATGCTGTTCATCTCCTACATTTTCCATTAGTAGTTTCTACTCCGAAAGTTCCTCCATTTTGTACCTCCTAGTCTGGAAGGCTTCTACCATACTTTTTTAGATAATAATGCACCACCAAGAGTTAAAAGCATCTACACAACCTAATACTGGAAAAGTAGTAGTCTCAGGTAAAGGCAAAGGTAAAGATCCCTGGCAGGTTGCCCTGCCCGTCATGCCTGGCAGCAGGTTGTACTGCTGCCTATATAGGCACCAGCCACACCTGGTGGTTGTGGCAATGTGTGGTTGTGAAGATGTCTGTGGCTATGTGGCCAGCATGACTGCGTGGAACGCTGTTTACCTTCCCATTGAGGTGGTACCTATTTATGGCATTTGCATGCTTTCAAACTGCTAGGTTTGAAGCAGCTGGGCTAAGAACAGGAGCTCACTCTGTCTTGCAGCACCAGGGTCTCGAAACCTGGCCTGCTGGATCATGTTCATGGCATCTTAACCAGCTGAGCCGCTGCAAGACCATCTCAGGTATCTATGCTAGAGTTAACTATGTGTGACAGTTATCACTTCGTGTGTGCAAGGACTTAGGTGTGATGGAAGGTGACACACACAACAGATTGATGTGAAATAAGGCACGGGGTGAAGACTATACACACACACTCACACACACACACACAGAGAGAGAGAGAGAGAGATGGGTGAATCAAAATACAATTTATGGGAGATAAATTTATAGTATGAGGAAGGAGTAATCTGAAAATATACAGTGTACACACACAACTACAACCCAATCTTACCTAAATCTCTGCTACTGCTCTAGCCCACAAGAGATATTGGGCTGCTAATGGTCTCTTCAGAATAAGGGCATATTTATTCCCTTGCCACAGTAAGCCGCAGTAGCTGCTATGGGTCATATAGACCTATGTCAGCTTCATCACTGGTGAAAGGCAGCATTGACCTGTGAAGGCAGATTAGGCCTGGAGAGTGGGTTGGGATTTGACAAATACATTCATCTCCATCCCTTCCTCCTCCTCAGCCTGATCTACCTTCCTTCTTGACTACCCTTCTTGACCACCCTGTTCTAGTCACCTAATTCCTCCCTTCCTCTTTCCAAAGCCCTACATGGGCTTTCCTGCTCCGGTGGGTCTCGGTGGGTGCACCAGTATTCCAACCTCCCATCAGTGGGCTTCTACACTTTGTCAGTGTAGGCTGCTTTGTGACTGGCAAACAACTGTAGTTACACTGAAATGGAGGGGGTTAGGTTGGGGAATCAAGCCCTAAATGGAAACGGTTGTTAGGCAGAAAAGTAGAAAACCTTGGAAAGAAGACAGTCTTAAAAAAGATGCAAATTGAAGGAAGGAGGGAGAGATGAAAAAATGAGAATGGGGAAATATTAGCATCTCAGGGATATAAGGATAATTATCCAGAAGGACCAATGAGTAAGGAAGTGGGATTTGTGCAGAACTGAGAGAACAATATTGGGTTGAACACTCGCAGAAGAAAGGAAAAGAAATACTTCTCAGCTCATCAACTTAAGGACAGAACAAGCAGGCCTAGAATCAAAAGCAATCAAACAACACTCATACAAACAAAAGTAGGGTGGATAGAGACATGAACAGTGCAATCTTAACAAGCGATGAGGCGTGCAGGCTAACATGCTTGTGATGCACCCAGCAGAGTCCGGGGCATGCTGCAGGACAATGGAAAACATTTTCCCTCAATTCAGGTAGGGTTGCCATATATCCCCCCCCCCCAAAAAAAGGGACAATCCCAATTTTGGGGGATTGTGTTCACATACTGGCAAATGGGACAGAGGGTCCTGTCCCAATTTTGTAGAAGAGAATCATAGCAATCCTAACTTCCGGTAATGCTTCAGTAATCCCAATGGGTCGACTGAGATTTGCACTACCTCCAGATGTGGCTCAGAAACTGAACGATAGGGCGCAATCTAGAGTAACTACGTGGAGTCCTTGCTCCGGTGTAAGAACAATTTGCTCTGGATTGCAATATGAATTTCCCATAGGTTTTCACTACGTAGTGCAGCAACTACGGGTACACATAAAGTCTCTTACGTGCTCCCGCAGTTACTCTGGATTGTAGGGTAAGCCTTGCATACTGCCTCAAGAACGGGGTTAGGTTGTGGTGTATCTGCTAGGTCCCAGCCCCACCACCAGCTCTCTGCCCACCCACCCCTGGGAATGCCCTCCCCTCTTCCCTCCTCCTCCCCACGTTCTCCTCGCCTCCCCAGGTATCTGCATCAGCACAGCTTGGCTGGAATAGAGCTCCTTTCCTCTTCCACAAGTGAGGCTGGATTTGGTGTTGGATTTGGTGTCCACTGGCTGGCTTTAACACGCTTTACAGCACATTGATGATCCTCCAAAGCTGGCACAAAAGACTTGCATTGGCACAGAGGTCAGTCAGTCAGTCTTGAGCCCTAAGTGTTTTATCCATTTGACATCACTATAGAAAATAGTGTGATTCAGGCCAATGTCCAAGGTGGGATGTAGCATAAGTTGATACAGAGATCAAGATACAGTGATCTTCCAGTTTAGAAGGGATGCAGAAGCAGAAAAAAGGTTTGATAATCAGAATCCAAGGTAGCCAGAATGGGGTAGCCAGAATCAGAAGGTAGGCAGAATCCAAGGTAGCCAGAATCAGAATCCAACTGGTTTCAGAATGAGGCAATTGGGAAGTGCCCCAAGACTGCTTCTCAGGTGAAGGGCACCGAGTCATGAATCATTAAATGCAAGAGGAAAAAATAGACAGGAAAGGGGAGAAGGGAGGGTGGAAAAAGAATTGACCCAGAACCAATCCTGGATGCTAGCTGGCTCAGTAGTTCTTGGGTCATTGAAGGGGTTGATGTGATTGACATATGCTGCCAGTGTCCTCACCTCTACACATACACAGTCTCCCCAAATGCTATCTTGGTTTCTCAACTGACATTCCAGAGAGTCAGCTAGGACTTCACTCTGGAGGGGGTAAGGCACAGTTCCCTTTAATGGAGATCATACCTATAAAAGTCCATGGACCAAAAGGCTGCAGTACTGCAGAGCATCACTGTATCACCTTTCATACATGGATAAATGTATTTGTTAACAATGTGTAATGTGCACTGGCATATCAGAGTATTAAATGAAAAGGAAGTCTTGCCAGATATAAGGGATGAAAGAATGTTGCCAACTGCCAGGAAATATCATGGTAAGTAGGTTTAAAAAACAAAAACAAAACCTGTTGTCCATGGGATGAGTAAACTGAACTGATTGTCAAAACAAATTATAGTTTTATCCCACCATCTGTGAAGACTACAAAATATGATCTTGTGTGACCTTTGAAACAAACATAAATAGAATGTGGAAATGCATGTATATAGGAACCATAAACATTGTAAGTATCTCTCTTGCTGCAGGTACACCCAATGCATTTGCTGTTAGGTCTTGATTTTTTACTTCTATGTAGTGTGTCCAAACTGATAGGTCTCCGTCTCCCTTCACTTGACATCCCTGCTGGAAGCCCAACCTTACTCATATTTCTCCATTATCTAGTATCTGGTCCCAGAAATCTTATGCAAAATGTATTTGGTTCCTAGTTATTTCGTGTTTGTTAAACTGTAGATGCAGTTATACAAAACTGCATGGAAGATAAATGTTGAATTCAGATAGTGGTAGTAGGATTTATAATCTGCTTTTCAAGGAAAAGTTCACAAAGCAGTTTACAGAGAAAAATAAAATAACTGATAATCTAACCAGGGCTCTGGATAAGATTGCTCCTAAGTGACCTTGAGTGACCTGTAAATTGAATGCAGCTCCTTGGTTTTCTGGGGTGCTGCAAGGTTTGAAACAGCAGGATCAACGTTTAGAGCGACATTGGTGAAAGACTCATGCCGTTTCTGATTGTACACAGTCCAGGGCTCACTGGTGAGCCTATTCCACTGTGATGGTGGCAGCAAATAAGGCACACTTCTTTGCCATCATCACATCTGCAGAGAACCGCCCAGCTGAGTTTTTCCATGTGGTCCGGGGACTACTCCATCTGCCCCCTACTGCCGGGGGGATCACACGGAAGTGCGCTGTGGCATGTTCACAAAACACTTCGCAAACAAGATTGATCAGATCCGGCATGACTTGGATGCCACTTTAACTGCATCCAGCAATGTCCCTGGGGCGCCTGTCGAATCTGTCTTTTGGGATTATTTTCAAATTATAGAACTTGAGGATGTGGACAGGATTCTCTGGAGCATGAGACTGTCTTCTTGTCTACTTGACCCTTGCCTAAGTTGGCTGATTTGATCAGCCCGGGGCGCACTGGCCGAATGGACAGAGAGGGTAGTGAACTCATGTCTGAGGGAGAGGGTGCTGCCTCCTGCATCGAAGCGGAGAAACCCTGAAGAAACCCTCCTGAAGAAACCTCCCTGGATCCTAATAACCTAAACAAATATCGGTCAGTCTTGAACATCCCGCTCCTGGGCAAAGTGATTGAGTGGGTGGTGGCGACTCAGCTTCAGAGAGTCCTGGAAGAAACTAATTATCTGGATCTTTTCCAATCCGGTTTCAGGCCGGGGTTTGGGACAGAGACTGCCTTGGTTGCCTTGGTGGATGACCTACGCTGGGGAATGGACAGGGGGAGTGTGTCCCTGTTAGTCCTGCTGGACCTATCAGCGGCCTTTGGCGCCGTTGACCATGGTATCCTTCTGGGTTGGTTCGCCGGGTTGGGGATTGGAGGCACTGTTCTGCGTTGGTTCTGCTCCTTCTTGGCTGACAGATCCCAGAAGGTGGTGCTGGGGGATGCTTGTTCAGCACCCTGGCCCCTTCAGTGTGGGGTGCCACAAGAATCCATTCTATCCCCCATGCTATTTTGTATCTACATGAAGCCACCAGGAGAGGTCATCCGGAGGTTTGGAGTGGGTTGCCATCAGTACACTGATGACACCCAGCTCTATCCTTTCCTCCTGAGTCCGAGGAGGCAGGTGAGGTCACTGCCTGGAGTCGGTAGAAAGCTGGATGAGGATGAACAAGCTGAAATTAAATCCTGATAAGACAAAGGTTCTCCTGGTCCAGAAGTCGTTGTCTCAGGTATTGGAATATCGCCCTGTTCTGGATGGGTTGCACGCCCTCTGAAGGAGCAGGTCTGCAGTTTGGGGATCTCCTGGATTCCCAGCAGCTCCTGGAGTCCCATGTGGTGGCTGTGGCCAGTGGAGCCTTGGTTCAGCTTCAGCTGATCTGCCAACTGCAGCCATACCTGAGTCATTCGAATCTGGCCATTGTGACTCATGCCCTGGTGACATCGAGACATTTAGACATTATTATAATGTGCTCTACATGGGGCTGCATCCAAAGACAGTCTGGAAACTCCAACTAGTGCAGAATGCAGCAGCTCGTGTGGTTGCTGGGGCTCGTTTGTTTGACTCAGACGGGCCACTGCTTTAGCAGATACACTGGTTGTCCATTCATTTCTGGGTGGAATTCAAAGTGCTGGTCTTGACCTTTAAAGCCCTTTATGGCTCAGGTCCAGGGTATCTGAGGGACTGCCTCCATCCATACAATCTGACCTGTCACCTAAGATCGTGTGGTGGTGGTGGGAGCTCTGCTGACGGTGCTGCCATTAAAGAAGCGAGAGGTGTGGCGGCTAGGAGCAGGGCCTTCTCAGTGGTTGCACCCAAGCTCTGGAACTCCCTTGCCTTTGACCTAAGGACTGTTCCCTCCTTGTATACTTATTGGTGGGGCCTAAAAACATTTTTATGTACAAAAGCTTTTTAATCATATTAGAGATTGGAGGAGAGGTGCTGTTTTTAGCTGATTTTTATTGTATTTAGGAGGGATTTTTTAAACTTTTCAGTTTAATCTTTATTTTAATTGGATTTTTATTGTGTTTTAAAATAAAATAAATAAATAAAATTAAAAAGTCTCACAATCTAAAACAGGGGACTCCAAAGTTTTTGGCAGCAGGGCCACATCATCTCTCTGACATCCTGTCAGGGGCTGGAAAACTAATTTACATCTCAAATTTGAATACATTTACATATTTTACATAAAAGAATGTATTGAAGTTGATTATAAGGTTTGCTCAAGGAGCGGAGAGAGGGGTCTTGCCGGGGACAACATTGAGGCTCACAGAAGGCCACATCTTGCCCCCGGGGAAGGGTTTGGAGATCCCCCGATCTAAAAAGATGCAAAAAGAACACAAGCAGACAACCACTAGAAAAGGCATTGCTGGGGTGAGGAGGGCCAGTTACTCTCCCCCTGCTAAATAAAAGAGGAGCACCTTCTTGAAATAGCACCTCTTACCCAGTTGGCAAGATAGTTAGGCTTTTAGGATAACACAATTCCACAAAAAGGAAACCTACATATTTAACCACTACTGTATAAAAAAAATATCTTTTTGCCATACTATAAATCTGGATTTATTATTTATTTCTACTCTTTATTGACATCCATTAGTGACTCCCTTGTGGTTTGCTTTTTTTTTGCCCATAGTGAATTATAAGCTCATAAATCATCTGCAAAAAAATAATGTATCTCAATCCAGCATACACTCGATAGAGTCTATTAGTCTAAGATATCACCTCTGCTATTATCCCCCAAATGGTTCTGCTTCTGTACTGAGTACAGAAATTGCTCTAATTAAAGCACAGTAAATAAAAGATAAAACTGACTGTATATATTCCATTTTGTTTTTCAACTTCTTCGAGGAAGGCTGTGGTGATTTAGGGCACCTTCACTATCACAATCATGTATATTTTATTCAGTTGCTGCAGAAAAGCAACTGCAAAGTATGTTAAACCAGTTTGTATAAACATTAGAATATTAACAAAAATATCCCTTCCATCAGCAGCTGACATAATGCCAGGTACAACTCTATTTTTTACCCCATACAAAACCTATTACGTTCTTTTTGGGGAGTTGGATTATTCACCTGTGTTCTCCCTAACTTTAGTGGATAAATAGACTCAGCCACTATACCAGCATGTTAGCCATTCCTGATACTGAGTCTTAGGCTTTGATTTGATTTTGATCCCTCACCACACATTATGTGTTCAGGGATGTGTACATTTGAATTTTGGAGGTTGCCTGCTGACTTCTAAGTAAATAGGAATTTATGCAGGCAACAGTTTTATTATAATTATTTCATTATACATTATCTTTCTAGCTCATACTTTAGGAACACACTGAATGATTCCAGCAAAAGGCTTGTATGCAAAATTATCAGCACTTATGCATAGTTGAACATAAGACAACTCTAGATTTTAAACTGAGATTGTGTGACGGGATAACTGGAATGCATTTCAATAAAACTGTATGTAATGCCTTTTCCTGCAGTAACCAAACGTTGTGTCTCTCTTCTGGGCACTTTCACATTAAATCCAAGTTTCTAAGAATGCAAAGAATATGGAAAGTGCTCTAACCACATCACAAGTATTGAATTTTGTTGTGTGCCTCTGCATTAAAAATAGCAGCCACTGAAACTTGATGCTTTAAAACACTGCCATAAACTAGAGTGGTGGTTCTCAAACTTTCAGGAAACTTTAACCCCAAACTAAGTCTTTGCAGGGGAAGGGCCAGCACACTGATGCAATCCCCAGGTTCATGCCCCTGCAAAGGAAGGCAGCAATTTTAAAACTTACCAGAAGTGCTGCAAAGGTTGGAGGGGTGTGCGGAATCCTGGGGAGCTCCCCATACAACCCCCTGACTCGGTAAGCATACCTGGTAAGTTTCAAAAAGCACCCCATCCCTTTGCTCCCTTAAATAGGGACTGCATTGAGGCTGCATCAACGCTGGAAATTTAGATAGGATTGTGCCTTCAGTGTCCAGATACTAACATGTCTGATGTAGCTATAAATAAAATATTTATAATAAAACCTTGGATTGACAGTAACTTAGATTTAGAGTGTTTTGCAAAACAGGCAAACATTTCTAATAAATTTTAACTTGATATACAAGCAATGACTTGATAAACAAGCTAAAAAATAGTCCCGGCTGGGATACGGACAGTTTCAGCACTCTGCCAGCACCTGCTCAGCCTGAGAGACGTAGACTTGCATGTCTACTCTAAAGAAAGGCCTATTTTAATCAGAGAGGCTCATTACTGAGAAAGAGTATCAGATTGCAACCTGAGAGACTTCCTGCACGATCCTATCCATGTCTACTCAGAAGTAAGTTCCATTATATTCATTGGTGCTTACTCCCAGGGAAGCATGCATAGGATTGCATCCTAAGTGCAGGTTAATTTTTCATTATAATTTTCATTATTAACTGTTTATTTTTCATTTTATTTTGTATTTTCTTTATTATTTTGTGCTATATTACAGTATTGTAATTATTTTTATACGAATATTTTTGGTTGTGGAAATGGGAGAAGCTCTAAAAATAAAAAAGCTCTAAAAATAGTATAAGTACATTATTGCATATTTCTCCATATGTTGACCAGCTCTCTATTTTGACCAATTTTCTCCAGTCCAGTCCTTTGGGTGGTCAACTTAAAGAAGTTCTACTGTATATAGATGATGATACTGCTACTCCTACTCCTACTGCTACTACATTTCAAAACATCACTACTAAAAAATTTGCAAACATTTGGTACATGCAACATTTATCCAAAGTAAAAGTAAACTTCTGAGGAACATATTATAAAAACAAGAATAGGATTTTTTTTAATGGTGCCCTTTGACGGCCTTATAGCAACCAGCCATTGTGAAAATAGATAGATTTCAATATCAGACCGTTTATATAGGATGCAACCTTGCTAGGTAGGTAAAGTGGCCATTCCTTAGCCTGACCACAGGACATTCTGGAAAGAGCAAAAGCTTTATAAATGGCAGCTCATGGCTAAATCAATGTTTATGCATGGATGTACCTTTGAATAGCAAACACTTGCTGCCTGCAAGCTAAACAATGTTTTTATCTGTTTGCCTATTTCTGGCCCTTCAACCACAGCACAGGGTGTTGCAAATCGCATTTACTAACAATTATCTGCTGGCATTTCATGAACAGGAAAGTAGTGTGATTAATGAAAAGTGACACACAGAGATTACTTAGTATGCCAGTCTTCCTAGTGAATGGGCAACTCTGTTGAACCAAAGCTTGACCTTTGTTACCTTGAGCGAGGTCAACGTGGAATGCTAAGTGTTTAGAAGATTAGCTACTACAAATGTTCCAATATTACTTAATGATGCTGCTACTAATGAACTGCAGGTAGCCAATTAAATATAATGATACAGTTTTCACCTCTCCAGAAAGGTTGTGTGAAAAACCATAAAAGATGACATGGTCTTTGTCAAAGTGTGTAAAAAGAAGTTACCCTGGACCTCTTCGATAGTGTGATTTTTCCAGGCATTGTTAATTAAAGGTTCAACAACCTTCCAAAGCTGGCCAAACTCTGTCATACATTATTCGTCACCATTTTTGAAAAAACAACAACTTTGTTTCCAATTCACATTTGATTTCTTGCTCTGCAGCTGTAGTACTTTCCTAGGTTTTCATTTCAGACCTAACCCCAAAGTTTGCAACATCTTGCAACTTGCAGGTAGGATAGCTGCTGATCTAATTACCAACACTGAGGTCTGTAAGTAACTTTATTGTAGGTCTAGTAGCAACAGATTGCTTGTCACAAACTGAAGAAGGAATGTGGCAT
Source organism: Cryptoblepharus egeriae (assembly GCA_030015325.1). Lineage (NCBI taxonomy): Eukaryota > Metazoa > Chordata > Lepidosauria > Squamata > Scincidae > Cryptoblepharus > Cryptoblepharus egeriae. The sequence goes on along the minus strand of JAREYC010000007.1, from coordinate 50,610,477 downwards.
AAAACAAAACAGAGTGCGTGGGCAGAATAAATGCTTCTTATAAGATGATTTCATCAGGAAGCCATTCTAGGATTCTCCCCTCCTTTCCTGCCCTTAGGAGACGAGAACTTTAAAGAAGCAAAACTCAGAAGAAAAAATGGAGGACAGTTGTGACTCATTCCCAAGGATTTGTATACTATAGCATTTATTACTATAAATTAAGGCAAAGACACGTTGAAGCATATTGGATCCCACACTTGCTCATGTGATGAGAAGCTAGCAATATATGATGTGCAGACTGTACATCTGCGAGAGAACAGAAGAAGATTCCGTTTCCTGTTTGCTGGAAGACTGTCCCAAGACAGCTAATGGAGCCACAGGATCCACACTTTTCAGATGATACTTGTACAAGGTGAGCATATAGAATGGAGGACAGAGTGCCTGTAACCTTTAGGCAGGTTTAGCTCCACGTATAAGGGTTTAAAAAGCATCACACCTGCCTAAATTCCCTATTCTCTGCAATGGTTAAAGGAACAGGCACTCTGTCCTCCATTACATATGGTCACCCTGAGTGGCATCCGGGGAGGGGGGGCAGGGCTTTCTGAATAACCCCATCATGTCATATACCATTGGATGTGTATTTTCCAGCAGAATCCAATGCAAAAACCAGCTTTGAACTATCTCCTTCCTATCAAAAGCTATGGCCAAAAATCTAAAAAAATGCATGGAGCCCTATGGAAAGTAAAAGTGAGCTGTATCGCATCTTTACTTGCAAGTAGACAAATGTGCCTTAGTCCATGGAAAGGGCAGAGTGAGAGGAATCCAATGCCCCCTTGATCCCATCAAAGCAGCCCCACAAATCAACCCTGAAGGAAATCCCTGATAATTGCATTGAGCCCTATGGAAAGTAGAACTGAGCTACACAGCCATATTTTCTCACAAATAAGTAAACATATCTTGGCTTGTGTTCAGGTCAGGAAAAGAGGAATGGAAGGCCACTACAATGGTCCCAATCCAGTGAAATTGGAACTCAACAAGTGCTACAGAAGGCAGCCTCCTCCACTTCCCAAAAAAAGCTTACACAGTAAACCTAAAACACTTTCCTGGGAGCAAGACCTATTGAACACAATGGAGCTTACTTCTGAGTAGACATAGTTAGGATTGTGCTATTGATAAGGTGATTTTTAAAATATGAACATATTAATTAATATCTAATTAACTGTATAAATTAATAGGGATAATGAATTAAATAATTAAATAACTAGAGGGGTGCCAGAAGACCTAGGTACATCATGATCACCCTGTTCTTGTACAACACTTTTTCACCAGGCACTATTGTCAGGAATGACATGTTTCCAACAGATAGGTTTCCAAAATTTAAGCTCAGGAATATCTTTTATAAGTGGGATTGTGTTGACTGTGAACCTAGTTGTTCTAAAATTGTTACATACATACTCACTTAATAGAGATCAAACACAAGCACAGTATTTAGCAAATTCAGGAAATCAGGAAATTCAGTGGCAGGAAAATGGATGAGCCATTCCATCCATGTCAGAGCACTTAAATGGCCAATATATAAACTGAAAGCGAAATCCAGAGTAACTATGGGGAGTCCTTGCTCCGGTGTAAGAACAATTTACTCTGGATTGCAATATGAATTTCCCATAGTTTTTCGCTAGGTGGTGCAGTAACTACGGGTGCACGTAATGTCTCTTACGTGCTCACGTAGTTACTCTGAATTTGGCTGTAAGACTATACTCACGATTCATTTCAATCAAGGGAGGAGCACACTGATGTTTTCTATATCCTCAAACCTGATGTTTTCTATATCCTGATGTTTTCTATAGCCTTCAAACCTTCAGTAAGTTTTTATCACTATGAGAACATAAGAACTAAGCAGTTCCAGTTGCAATCTGATTTAAGAATACAGGTTGAGTCTCAGCATTCCACAAGAGTTCTATCCAGTGATGGGATTCAAAGAAATTAACAACTGGTTCTCTGCCCATCTGGCAGCCACTTTTAAATGGCTATTTTTAAACTTTATACATCCTATCTCTTGTTAACAACCGGTTCTATAGAGGTGCAAATCTAGGTGCAAATCTGCTGGAGCCCACCACTGGTTCTATCCCAGGAACCTATGTGGTCTATTAAAAAGAATGTGGATCCTGATTGCCAATTTGAGAAAAACACTGTTATAAAACAATCTCTAGGTGCAGTTGTATTATGCACTGAGGATGTTTTTGTATCCGCATTTTGCAAATGCATTATTTTGTGGCTACACATCCACCATGACATTTGTGATCACACTAGCTTTTTCCCCCACCTAGCCCTGCAACTATAGAGGTAACAGTGGCCAAAGATATATCACAGGATGAACATCAGCTAGGATGTTCACATTGGTGTGAAAACTGTTTTTATTCTTTTGTATGGTGAAATTTTTCTGTCCCTCTGACAGTGCAATCCTAAGCATGTCTACTCAGAAGCAGGGTGACCACATGACTGGAAAAACTGGATTTGTCTGGATTTTGTTTGTAGCATCTCTACAGAGATAACTTTCTAGAACAATGAGCTTAAGAAGGTATTTTTTTTTATTAAGAATGACCAACAATAATAAAAGAGATTGAAGAAAAGTATGGAAGAAGGAGAAGGGGGGTTGAGATAAACAGGTTTTAGAAAGATTGCAATATAATTACCAAATCTTGAAAGGACATTCTTTTTGGTTCAGAGGAAAAGCAGGACTGGCCAGCTTCGGAGTGAGAGAAGCAAGCTTCTCTCCGTGGGAGTAGGCAAGCTCTGGACTCTGGAGCGAGATCTTCCCATTTTTATTCATATTTTTGAACATGCCTACATGGCAGGTTTTGGTTAATAAGTTAATTTTCAAATTTAAAGAGAGTTCCTCTGGAGACAGGATGCAGAAAATAGATATTTACACTAATAATTTACATTGATTGTTTACTGAGTTAAACAATAAGAATTGCCTTAGCCCAGCAATTTTCAACCAGTGTGCCAGGGGTCTGGAGGGAAGAGGCAGAGCTGGGCACAGGAGGAGCAGCTGCCTCAGCTTCAGGGCAGAATGAGTGAAAAAGGGTTACCTTTGCCTCCTGCTGCAGCCTGCATAAAGTGGCAGGAGGCTCCAAAAGAGCCCCTGCTGCTGAGATAGGAAAACCAATGATAATGTCTACTCAGAAGTAAGCCTTATTATAGTCAGTGGAGCTTACTCCTCAATAAGAGTGCTTAGGATGGCTGTATCAGAGCCCATACTTATGCCTATTTACTCAGAAGTAAACCCCATTATAATCAGTAGAGTTTACTCTCAGGTAAGTGTGAATAGACTTGCAGATTCAGCTTCCATTCTTAGTGGGTGCTCACATCACGTAAGGAAAACCCACCCCAAATTACATGCTTCTAGGTCCAGGGGTTGAGGCACAGTGTTGATCAGTCAGTGATTCTTCAATTTAAAGTATAGGGAGGCAAATGCTTTACACCCCTTCTCACCCCTTCCAGTTTGAATTTCCCAAAATCGGTTCTTGGTGGGTGCCACCATCATGGAAGGAACACTCTCCCCAAATTTCATGCTTCTAGATCCAGCGGTTTTGGCTGGGCATTGATGAGTCAGTGAGTCAGTCAGTGAACGAGTCAGTCAGTGACTTTTCAATTTTTATATATTATAATATATCTATATCTATATCTATCTATAGATAGATATATCTATCTATAGATAGATCTATATAGATAGATCTATATAGATAGATAGATATAATTCAATTTATATAAACTATTATATAAAATTGATTACATATAATTTATGAATTACAGAAAGTCTACATGCTGTCCGCTTACAAGGAAAAGAAAGACATTGAAGGCTAAAATCCAGGACATGCCCTGGAAAAATAAGACATCTAGTCAACCTGTTTACCAATTTTCCAAATTTTAAAAGTTGAATCAACTGAGCCATTTTGAGACATGTTAAATACTGCTACCATCTCTCCCATTCCTCAAACACCTCCCTGCCAATCTCTATTACTCCAAAACCACACTTTACTTTCCAAGACACTGGAGCAACTGACCACAACAGTGTGGGAGGGGTGAGGGTTTTATTCTTCTCTTCCCTCCTCATTTCCATGGCCATTGCAAAGAAGTGTGCCAAATGTAGCATGTCAAAAGTAGTCGCTGAGAATGTATTCTCTTCCCTCTCCCCTTGATTTGGCACATAGTTCTGGAAATACTGGACATTCTGCAATGTCCCTTGAGACTTTTAGTATATCTGTTGCTACCTCCACTCATCCCATCAGTGTTCCAGCATCCTGGTAAGTACAGGGAATGGGAAGGAATCCAGACGCAACAAAAATGGTGAGGAGTTTTGGAGAATCAGAAAATTCACCTTTTACTTTTGAAATAGGAATGTTAAATTTTGGAAATTCTTCCCCAAACCTGAACTTTCTGGAGTTTTACAGGTATCTACAGTCTCTGTTCATTACTATGGGCACAATCCAGAGTAACTACGGGGAGTCCTTGCTCCGGTGTAAGAACAATTTACTCTGGATTGCAATATTAATTTACCATAGATTTTCACTAACTGGTGCTGGAACTACGGGTGCACGTCACTTTTTAAGTAACTGGCTTCTATAAACAACCATGCCAAATCTCTTGTCACATATGGTATGGAAACTTTTTTTCCAAAAACTGTTGAAAACAGAAAAATTAAACTAGATGTTCCATGTGCCATATTTACTGGTAGGTTAGTCATATTTTCTGATAGATTCTCATTATAACAAATTAACACATGAATAATTCAGGGAACAACGATCTTCATTCATAAAATAACAACTGTTCTCGGTTGTTTACAACAAATTGATGTTGTATACATGCACTGTAAAGGCTAAAGCACTAGGCTGGACAAGTAATAAAAATCAATTGTGTATGGAAACACTTATTCAACAATTACTCTTTTTTAGTATATTCACAGAGGAGAAAAATACAAAGTTTTGATTATAAATATGATCTCTAAATGCTTTCTTGCAATTTATACATAATGGTTCCAAGGGAACTTGTAAACCATAGCAAATCATAAAATTCATTTTGTCTTGCATCAGGTCATTTATCCATTCCAGGACTAATCACCTCATTTCAAAATTCAATAAACCTAAATACTTGGATTTATGATGCTTTGTCACAATTGAAAAGGGAATATCAACAATGTGCAATTAGATGGCTATTGCAACTTAAACACAAGCACCTAGTTGAAAACAATTAAAAAGACTCAGCAGCAATAATTATATCCACAGTGTTAGCAAATAAAACAAATTAAAACTGATTTAATTTCTGCTTTGAGAGTCAGAGGAAAACACTAAAAAGCTTTAATTTAGTATTTGTTCTTAAAATGCTGAAGTTGTTCTAAAGTGAAACTTTAAACCGAATGAAGACAGTTTGTATAACAGTTCTCAGCTGCATTTCAAATTCACCTACAGGTTATTTTTTTAGGAGAGTTTATATAACAAAAAATAACTTGCCTGCTATTTCCATATAGCACTTTTCAAGTGTTATTTTCTTGAAAAGTTAAATTAATGCACATTTAAAACTGGTTTCCAAGAACTTACTAGTTATTTAGAATTCATTTTAATTAAATTCTAAGTCACATACACCGGTTTATTTTAAAACACTTGCCAGACGGCAGTGGGTTTCTATAGAAAATATCAAATATAATTCAGAAATTTACTATTGTTGTGCAAATGTGATGTTTAACATGTATTTTGAGTTTATTGAGAAAATAAAATATCAGACTGATTTGTTTGCAGATATAAATGGCATTTTACTGTTCCCTGTTTGTTTAAATTAGTATCTAGTCTTCCAATACTTTTATTGCAGGCTTCTTGTCCCATATGGCTTTTAAATCCTACTTTCCATATAAACATCAGCGGCTATAAGCAGGCAAAGCAAAACAGCGTGCATTTAGTAGCGTGCAACATTTAGCAAAGGGCTACAATAAAAGGCATATGATTTCTTGAAAAAGACCTAAAAAGGCATCAGATTGTCAGAGTTACTAAAGGTCTGTGTGCTTCAGTTGCCCCTTTAATTAAATTCTTAGAAGTAATCAGACACAAGCTGATAAATGGTAAGAAGAGAACATACCATTGCTGAATAATTTTATCATTTATTCCTATAACTGTCAATCCACGAAAGGCTATTTTTTATATGTCACCTAAATCACAGAAGCTGGTACCGTTTCAGTGATTCATGTTAGCCTAGAAACGTGATTTACACCTAAATTATTTCCCTTCTCATCTGTTTTATTTTTGTTCGTCTTTGCATGATATATCTGTGATTTGAATGAGCAAAGCTTTCAAATGAGAGTATATCTCCATTGATGATATTCTCTCATACTCTCTTCCTGAGAGTATATTACTGTTATTACATTGTGTCCTGTGTAATATTTGTAAGTATTGCTTAATGTTTTCAAAATATTAATACTTGAAGGCATGGAATTAATTGCTAGATACATCCAGATTTTTATGTTGTTCTGATTGCCAATGACAATACTACAATTCTAATGGCACTTCTCACAGAGTTGGCTTTAGTACCTGCAATGATTTAAATCTTCAATATATTTTCATGGGTATTAATCTCAGTTTTTAAATAACAATAGTAAATTGTACAAGTTTTCCTTTAAATCTTCTTCCTTGAAGTTGGAAAAAAATAAAATATTCAAACTTTTTTTGTCTTACAATAGGAACCAAATACATCAAACTGTCTTTAACGATATCTATCAAATAGAAAGACATTTTAGTTGGGAAATCCAGCGACAATGAAGGAATGTGTCAAGTAGTAACATTAAATATTTGGATTGTAGATTATAAGAAAAGGTGGCAGTTTTATCGGAGCTCAGATCAGGCACTTGTACATTATGTCAATTCATTGTTTTGATATCTCACCAAATGGATACCTAAGACACAGAATATATAAATTTTACGTAGGTTTTTGCAGAGAAACCTGCAAAACCTCTGCTAGTCCTCTGCACTCCACAGAGGATGCACAGTCTGTAACATCAGTAGGCTAAAGGGGGTGTCTCCGGGATAGGGAGGGAGTGAGGGGGACCAAGCAGCCATTTTCCCCATAGGGACAAGTGCTACTTTTGCAAGCAAAAGCAGTAGTGGGGAGAAGCAAGGTGGGGAGGCTGTTCTTGGACAATAGAAAAGCAGCTCCATACACCTCATCCCCTTATTCTTTTTCACCACGCAGGTTACAGAAGCACTTGTGTCATGCACATTGCCAGCTTAGGGGGGTCTACAGGCAGCCAGAGCAAAAACATCTGGATATATTGAAGCCGGAATTGTAGTCGCAGTAGCAGCAACTTTTTTTGCTGCATCTTATTCTAATGGAGGCTGTGGGTGGTGCAAGTGGCTAAGACACTGTGCCTGTTAACCAACAGGCCAGGGTTCGAGACCCGGGTCGGCCCACAAGACAAGGTAAGCTCCTGTCCTTAGCCCAGCTCTGCGACGCCAGCTGGATCCAATTGTATTGGCTCTGCCTTTCCATTGGACTAATTCAGTGGTGTGGAGAGGGGGGATTTGCTGCTTGGGTAACAGCCTATCCTCCATAACAATCCAACCCAGGCTTTCATGCTTTGCATGCAGCGTATGCAGCGCCAAGAACGATACCATAGTCTTTCAAGACTGACAGAGGCCTGCTGCTTTTTGTAATTCTAATGGAAGAGTGGTTGTTTTATTATAAATGAAAAGGTGCCTCTCACAGGTTGCCCTGCTAGTCGTGACTGACTCGAAGGAGCAGTGCTCATTCCCATTTCTAGATGGGGCAAAAAAGCTTTGTGTTTTGATAGGGCTTCTAAATCTAGTTTAGCATTACTACATAAATTGATTTATGTGTTCCCCAAAAAATCACCAAGGAATGACTCATTAAAAAACATTTTCTTCTCATTCTTATCTGCAAATATTTACAAAATATTTGCATTAAGCATATGAGGACTATGATGGTGTTTTAGCCAAATAATTATGCACAAGAGATAGAAATTTTTTTCCTTGCAGGTGTGCATCAAAACATATAATAATCTGAAGAATAAAATTGTTCCATGCCCTATTATGGTTATAATGCAAAATAAAGCAACAAAAACACTCAAAATATATAGTACAGTATATGTATGCAAACAGATCTCCTTTGTTTATAAAAATTACATAGTTAACCAGTTTTTTTCATTCTGTTTGTCTGTTTTATAGAGAGTATTCTAAACTTGAAAATGGAAAATAGGTAAGGCGATAATCCTATAGCACTTCCCTTGGATTAAGTTCTGTTGAATTTAATGGACTTTTAATTTAATGATTTGGCTCATACTGTTAAACACTGACATAATTCTTGAAATATGAAAAAGAAACTGGTGGCTAAACTGCTGTTTTGTGATCTGGAGTTCAGCATATTCAAAGCTATTCAGTTCTTAAATTTGCAATTGATATGTGAATACACACACAATTAAAAAGCCCTGTTTTAAGGAAAAGAATTGGAGGGTTGCCTTTTTCACAACGGGAAATGCTGAAGTCAGGCCGTTCAGCAAAGTAATGAAAACATTTATGGGTCAAGATGCACATTCAATACTAGCTCATTCTCACAACAGGGAATGTGAGGGACAGTGACACCTATCAACAGAAATTCAAAGCTCTGTTTCAATATAAGTCCTTTTTCCCCCCATGAGCACAACCCATCAACTAGTTCCTCGCAGCTGAGAATCTTTTCCTACTGGAGCTTGAAAATGAAACACACAGAACAGAAGAAAAACCTTTTTATTATTCCAATCCTTTATAAAAAACACTATTGAATAACCAAAAACAGCTCTTCATGCTCTATTTATATTACTTGTGAAGATTTTAGTACGTTAATGTGGGACAACATTATGGAGGCACAAGTCACACACTCTCTCAAGCCTGTGTTTGTGGATGTCATTTTTGCATTCCTGCCTGGTAGTGCACCATTTCCCCATTGCTCGGGTTCATGCATATGCAACACAGTGCTGATAAGACCAGTCCCTAAATGCTTTTGAGCTTCCTTGGCGGTGACCCAAAGTAGCAAAAGGCTTCCTTGAGGTTGACAGAATAAAAGTTATAAAAGAGAAGAACTTTACAGTGTTTCAAAGGGAAAAAATGACATTGCCAATAAGATGGATAGCAGGTTGCAGCTAGTAAATTGAAAGCAGAGTATGAGGATTTAGATTCATGAGCAGGTTTAACAGAAATGATGGTTGATATTTTGCTTACTTTTTGCAAGTGATAGTGTTTCAATGTCTGCATGAAAACATGTTCTCTGACTTCTTACAGATGAAACAATTTAGAATTAAGAATTGTATAGATCATTAATCTGAAAAATTGAAGCATTTATTCTTTTCAAGTTATACAAAAACAAAAAACCTAGTATTTTCCTTAATTTATTCATCTTTTTCTGTGTATAAAAAGTTGAAGCATTAAATTATCATGAAAAGGATTGATTGTGATTTCAGTGGCCAAATAAGATAAGTGTATCTTCATGCATTGTGGGGTGACAAATGAATGCTTCCCATGTGGGTACATAGAACAGGAAACCACAGGAAATTTCAGCTGACTTGAGACACAAATCACAGCTGTCTGATGTTTAAGCATACAGTTGTCTGAGATATTTTTCCACTGTAAACTTTGTTAACTTTTATTGAAAAGCAGTATATAAATACTGTTATTATTATTATTATTATTATTATTATTATTATTATTATTATTATTAATAATAATAATAATAATAATAATAATAATAATAATAATAATAATAATATTTTGGAAATATGGCCTTTTAAATTAAGAAATTGTGCAACTGAGTGTTGCAACTTTACATGTGCCAATTTGACCTGACTGAATGCACATATACAGGTTGAACCTCCCTGTACACAACATTTGGTTCCCAGAAATGGTGTGATTACCTATTTTTCTATTATACAAAGGCAATTAATTATCATGGTAACAAGGCAACAGTGAATCAAGAAGTGGCTGCTAACTGCCTACATCAGTGGTTCTCAAACTGGGAGGTTGTTCCTCTTTTTCAGAGGGGTCGCCTGTGTCCCCCACCTCCCCCTCCTCCTAGAGCCTGCTCAGTGGGAGGCAACTGTGGAGCTGGGGAAGCTCTGGGCAGCAGAGGGCTGCTCCGCCCGCCTCCTCCTCAGCTGGGCTGGGCTCCACCTCCAGGGCTCCCTCTCCTACCACTCCGTCAGTCTCCAAGGCCTCCTGGGGTCTTCTTCCTTCCCTTCTCCCCCCAGCTTCCTTCCCCCCTCGCTCTCCCGTCCCCCAGCACCACCGCTCTGCAGGGGCTGCAATAATGAGGGACCGAGCTATGCACGCCTGGGAGTGGGGCCTGGACAGAGCCCTTCCTCAGCAGTAGCAGCAACAGCAGCAGCAACCCATGTGCCCCAGAGGTAGGGCATATGTGTGTGTGACTGGGGTATGGGGGGGGGGGGTCAGAAAAGGCAGGCTGAGAGGATGCAAGGACACCAGAAGGGTCCTGATCAGTGGTGGGCCGAAGCTGGTTTTGGCCAGATCGCCCGAACCGGTTGTTGTTTGTGCCCCCCGCTACCGATCGGGTAGCTACGGGGAGGCACAAAACCAGGTGCACCGGTTCGGCATGCTCGGGGAAGCCCTACACTGCACGTGCATCAAGCTTAGCTTGACACATGTGCAGTGTGTCTCCTGAAGCTTGTTGGCCAGCTTCAGGACACGCACTGCACGTGCGCCAAGCTTTGTGTACACGCAGTGCGCCGGGTTGGGTCCCGCCCCTCGCCTCGCCCATCCACACCCGCAGCGCACTGGGGTGGGTGGCATGCCCTTCCGGCCCCACCCCTGACCCTCCCTGACCCCAGCCCCACCCCCACCACTGGTCCTGATCCAATGAAGGCAGTCCCACAATCACCCCAGAAGTTCCCTCCTCCAAGCTTGCACTGACCCCATTAAAACAAACTGCATAGCCACAGTTACTCATGAGTAAGCAAACATTTAGGCTGGTGAGCAGAGGTGCAAGCCTTCAAGAATGGCCCTAATCCTAGGGACCTGGGCCTTGAAAGTGCTCCTGAAGGAAGGCCCAGCACTGAAACTGGCTCAGCAGGTATTCAAAAATAAATTTATTTATAAAGCTGGTGATGGTCCTAACTGCTCTTCCCTCCCACTCAAGCCCCATTTCCTGTCCCATCCCCTCTGAGGGTTAAGCCTGGTTTTTATTCTTTTCCTTTTTTGCAGGACATATTCTCCTTTTTGAGGCTTCTGTCCAGAGATGGGCTGGCCCCATCCCAAGATCCGGTATGCCGGAAGTGGGAGGGGCCAGCCGGGATCAGGGGGTGTGGGCGGGGGCGGGCGACGTCTGCACATGCGCAGTGCCTGCCCTGGAGTGGGCGAGCCTGCTTCAAGGCAGGCACTGCGCAAGCGCCAACATCGGCGCTTGCATAGTGCCTGCCCTGGAGTGGGTGTGCCTGCTGTGGAGCGGGCGGTGGGCGCAAAAACATGGCGGACCATACCGGTCCGCTATGTTTTTGCATTTCCCTGTCGCTGGCGGTTCGCTAGCGGCAAGGAAACTGGAAGATCCGGTACGGGCGTGTAGGCCCGTACCGGTAAGTGCCCACCACTGCTTCTGTCCTGGAAAGAAATCTCCATTTCCCTCCATTTCCTTGTGAACAGGCATCCTGCAGCCAGGGATGTAATATAGGTTGTATTACGTCTTGGCTGCAATCCTAAAGACACTTTCCTGGGAGTAGCCCCATTGCATCTAATGGGGCTTGCTTCTGAGTAGAGAGGCAGAAAGGATTAGGCCCCTGGGAGAACCATTAATGCTCTTTTTGGCCCTAAATATGAAATGAGTTAGACACCCTGCCCTACTCCCAGGTAAAAGTGACCAGGACATCACACTGCCCAGCCTTCCACAGCTCTACTCACAAGAAGCCCCATTATGGTCAATAGCTCTAATCCCAGGTAAAGGTGAATGTGTGTGGATGTGTAACTTCAGGTTAGCTTGAAGGAAAGGCCCATTGACCAGCATGGGACTTGCTTTTGAGTAGAAAGGCATAGGATCTTGCCCTTGAGGTCCCCTATATTGCAGCCTGCACTGTTTGACAGAGATCCCATTTGGGGGCGGGGGTGAGGGGGGAAGAGAGAGAGGGAGAAAGAGAGAGAGAGAGATAGGGTCACCATATGTCCTTTTCCAGGACATGTTCTCTTTCTAAGCCTTGTGTCTTGGAAAATCTTCACTGTCCTCCTTAACCTTGTGAGCAGGCAGCAGGTAGTCAGGAGGATAATGAAGATTTATTCTAGGGCACAGGCTTAAAAAGAGGACACGTCCTAGAAAAGAGGACATATAGTCACCCTGCATATAACTGATGACAAATAATTTCTTAATTACAAGAAAGCTACATGCCTCCCACTCACAAGGAAAAGGAGGACAATGGAATTTTTTCCAGGATTTAAAGCTTAAATGGGGGCAGGCCCTGAGAAAATAGGATAGGATTGGACTGTCAGAGTTCAGTTTTCAGCATATCTTCTGAGAAGTAAATTCCACTGTAGTCAATGGGGCTTCCTCTTTGTGTATGTGTGTATGTAGTGTTTATAGCTTTTATTTTGTTATTTTGTTATATCCTACAAAATTTTTCTTGGGTGTCCTACATTTTGGGTGGAGCGTGTCCTCTTTTTCAGTTATGACCTGTGATCGTTCTGACTGAGCTTCACATGGCTCTCTCTCTTGAGGGTCAGATCCTGCTGTTTCTGTATTAAAATGCATCTTGCATGTCAGATATTCTCATTATGATTCATAACAGTAGCAAAATTACAGTTACGAAGTAGCAACAAAAATAATTTTATGGTTGGGGGTCCCAGCAACATGAGGAACTGTAGGGGTCACGGCGTTAGGAAGTTTGAGAACCACTTGCCTACAGGGAGCTGACTCCAAGGGGATCCTTCCCACCTGCAGCACCAGCACCTGAGCAAGCCAGGCAGAGAAGATGGGAAGGCATCGCAGCGAAGGGAATGGAAAGGGACAGTGGCTTCTTTGTCCTGTCCCACAGTGTGCCGGTAGCAGAGCTGGAGGTGGGCAATGTCTTTGGTGCTGCTGAGGCTGCCCACAGCTGGAGGCACCGGTGGAGGGTAAATGTGAAATGGATTAGCAGCCTCAGAGCCCAAGTCTAGGTGTATGTACTCAGAAGTCCCATTATAGTCAATGCGCTTACTCCCAGGTAAGAGTGGATAGGATTAGCAACCTCAGAGATGGAGGGGGAAGATACCTTGGCTGCCTGCAGCTGGAGGAGCCAGCGGTGGGGCAGTAGGATGCCAGAAGCCATGGGAACACCTGCCCAACAGTGCCCGGAGTTCAGCTTCCCTTTCCTTTCACTGTGATACTTTCCCCTCCTCCCTGCCTAGCTAGAGTGCTGCTGCAGCAGCAGGGCAGGGTCCCCTTGGCTTCCCCAGCCAGCGCTTCACCTCCAGCCTCTGTTCCTCCACAGTCTCCCTCCCCCGAGGTGGGTGCTTCCCCTTTCTCCTCAGGCTGTTGTGAGTAAGCTCCGTTGACTATAATGGGGCTTATTTCTGAATAGATATGCGCAGGAGTGTCCCTTGCCCACAAGAGCACACCCTTGCTTCCCATACCTTGTCCCGCCGGGTCCTGTTGGGGGATTTTATGGCAACCTTACTTTAAAGCAGTGATTTTCAACCAGTGTGCCGTGGCACACTGTTGTGCCACAGATAGTCCTCAGGTGTGCCACAGGAATTTGGGGAGAGTCATTAATTAATAGAAAAAATGGGGGATTTGAACAGCCTGCTGTGACTTGTCAATGGTAATAAAAACTGATTGTTTGCCTTAACAATTTCAGTGCCTTGTTAGTTTGCCATGAGATTAAAAAGGTTGAAAATAACTGCTTTAAGGCATTAGCTGCTCCTTTAAAGCAAGCTTATCTTTCAATTCAAAGAACCAACATCAGTCACTTTGAGACAATATCAAATATAAATAATTTGCATATAATTAAGCAATACCTGTACCTGAGTCTCTCTGTCTCACTCTGGCACTGTAAAAATCTATCTCTCCGTTTGTGTGAAAATCTAGTATTCCTTAAATTCAAAGATCTGAATATAGATTCTTTTTTTAAAAAATCCCTTATGTATTTTGAATGGATAATACTTGTACATGAAATTCTAATTATGTTCCCTCTGAACTTGAAAGTTGTTAAAACAATATTTAAAAAATAATGTCGTGTTACATCATGTAATAAATGACTAATGTAGCTAACAGTTTCTTTTGTTAGTGCAAGACTTTCTGTAAAACAGAAGAGCTCAGAATTTTTATTTCTGCCAGAGACACAGAATTATTTTCCATAAGAAGCCTGTAATACATTAATCAACTGATTTCATATAATGACATCAAGAAATGAAGGTTAATTATAATGATAGCATTTTTCTTCTTCTAGAAGTGCTCCGTGTTATGTGGGAAGAATTGCCAAATACATTACATTATGAAAAGGATGGTATGATAGATGTGAATGAATGCTCCAGAACTTCACAATGACAATGCAATCCTTGAACAAAATTGAACAAATTTCATTCAACAAAATGGGGCTTACTTTTGAGAAGACTTGGTTAGGATTGCATTGTAAGTTTATTGCAGGGGAGGGGTGGCAGCAATATGATCCCTAGGATTTCACCGCAGCCAGGGACACACCAGGATTTTCCACTTACTGGTACATACTGCTGGTACCAGCCTTTCGGGGTTTAAGGGCTCTGCAAACCTCCAACCCTCTGGAAAAAGTATCATATTGCTATTTTTTAAATAAAATGTCATTTTTCTCTCTGAACTGGTTTTAGCAGTGTGGGTGCACAAGGAGAAATGCAAGAATGCTTTCAGGCACATAGTAAATGATCTTTTCAGTCAAAAACTTTTCAGCTGATTTCATTTGATTCTGTGATCCGCACTGCCAACAATTGCTTATTTATATACTTAATTGTATTTACAATGTTTCTTTTGTATTTTTTCACCATCTAGAAACAGCTGGTCTCAAAGAAAAGCTATTACTGTATGGGTTATAGAACTAACTCAGAAGTGAACAGTGTATCTAGTTTGCTGAAGTACAGAGAGGGCATGGTGACTTACACAAAAATATGCATACTAATTTTATATTGCTGATTTTCATTTGTTATCCTCCTCCATTATTCTCTATGTATTATCCTCTATCTTCTATGGATTGAGATTCTCAGTCCTTAAAGGCCAGAAGTTAGACAAGCATAGGAATCTATACTGTTTTCAAAGTTTAAAATTAATCAGTGATACACCCAATAGAATATCCAAAAACATGTGTAGCATTCTGAAATGATGCTTTATGGGTTATATTCCCAGTCTTTTCAAGACTTCATAAGAAAAAACACAATACAATAAATACTTTAAATCTAATGCAAAACAAAAACCTTATTCTAATATAGATCACAATTAAAACAGATGCTATCAATTTTCCTTTTCAATGTTCCAAGTGTTGCATCAGGGCATTCTGGAGGAGAAACATGCAATTGATGGAAGGTAGGGTTGCCATATGTCCCGGAAAACTGGGACAATCCTGGTTTTCAGGGATGGCATTCACATATTGGCAAACTGGACAGAGGGTCCTGTCCCAAGTTTGTGGAAGAGAATTATGGCAACATTAATGGAAGGTCTTAAAATACCATTTATGTCACATATTTTCTCTCATAAAGTCACTGTTGAGGAAATAGAAAAGAACACAATCCTGTGGATGTTTATTCAGAAGTTTACTCAGAAGGCTAATCCTACCTGGACAGGTAGGACAGCCACTATGATGGTATGATATCTTAGGCCACCTGTGCAATTAGTTGGTGGTAATAGATGCATGCCATTGACCTCTGGAGCACATGATAGAGCAGGTAAATTAATAGAAGAATGAAACATAGCGTTCCAGAGAGAATTGGCACTTTGCTGGGGCATGGATTGGGAAAGGATATCAGCAGCAGCATCAATACCCTATTTCTGTGTCTCAAACTCATCACCCCTATTTTACCCATTCAGATTCACACCAGTTAAAAAGCTGGCACATATTGGAGTAAGCACACTGGGAATAAGGCAGTAGCAGAGTAGAAAAGTTTAAAAAGTTTACTTTCCTCTCCAGTGGTTCCTCTACCTGGTTCCCAATTGTTCCATAAGATGGAACAAATGAATCACTGTATGTTCAGGATCAGACTAGAGTTGATTTGGGCTGTAAATCTCACAGCGCAATCCTAACCCCTTCTTAAATCGGCACAAGTCCCATACTGGCCTGGGGGTGTGTCGTAGAACTGCCATAAGGCACATCTGTGCCACTCCTGGAGGGGGGGTTAGACCAGTTCACAGACATGGACTGGACTCCCCACACCACCATGAGTGAGATGGGTGAGCTGTGGTGGCCTAAACTGGTTATGATTTATTCCTGGAAATACAGTATATAGGTTTGTAGGCTATGTGTGGGTAATTTGCATTTATTAGTTCTTTGGAGTCAACCTAGTTAGCATAAAATGGGGCAAAGTAAAGACAAAATTATTTTTGAAAAAAACTTTGATTAAAAAGTTGACAAACGAGATGAAACATGCTTTGGAACATGGGACTTTGTACAACTTTCTACTCATGATGTTGTCTTGTTGATTTAAAAACATTTCAAGAATTCTAGCAGATTTCCCATTGCTTTGGTATAAATCACACTTTTTTTGTCTTCTTTTTTGACAGCCAGTGGGAATTTTTCCCTCTCCAAAGTCAACTGTGTTTAATTTTCAAGAGTAATAGCATCAATTTATCAACACAAATTCTGCAAAGCAAGGCAGATCTCGATTTTCAAGTGCCATTTCTCTTGCAGAGTGGAAATGCTGTTCAGCCATGCAGAATAGTTGAGCAGATTGAGATGTAGGCTGAAATCCTAAAAGCACTTTCCTGGGAGTAAGCCCCATTCAAGTCAATGGAACTTACTTCTGGGTAGACATGAACAGGATTGCACTGGTAGTCTCTGCGTAGCAAAGATCACTAATATGCACCGCTTGTTAGGCCACCTCTTTGCCTACTCTGCACAAGTATTTGTTACCTTGATTAATTCCTTCTATAAAGCATATAGATTGAAAATAGGGTGTAATAATTGTGCCATGTTGCCAGTGACTTCACTTTATATATGTACAAGGTATCTGCTAATACCATCTTGGTCCCTCAAGACAGAGGGAACCAAACCCTGGCCCACAAGCTGTACCTGATCAGGCTTCCCCTGCATGAACAAAGCTTATTCTGCAGGACAGTTTCATATCATCCTTTCCATTCTCTCCATAACCTTGTACTAGGCAGCTGTTTTTCTGTAGCAGCCTCTGTGTCCCATGAAGTTCTGGAGAGATTAGAAAGGAAGATTTGAGATTCATTTAACTGCAGAAAGTTTAAACCCTGCTCTGGATGCAGAATTTAGCATTTTCTTTCCCAATGAAGGTGTCCACACTGTCAGTTTTTTAGTAGCCTCTTCCTCCAACAGAGATATCCACTCTATTTTTGCCAGGTCTTTCTCACTCAAGAAAGCCTTTTGCCTCAGTATATCCAGGGGTCTGCCCACCAAGGGACACTTTTTGGTAGCAATTTTATCTGATATTTAAATCTTCACATATAGCCAATGCATTCCAGTCAACTCAGCAAATGTAAGGATAGATAATTTCTCTTTTCATCTGTCCCTTTAATATGAGCAACAACTTCTTCCTTATAAAATCCTCAATTCTCCACTACTTGTTTTATTTCTCCTGCTAATTTTCTCCTTTTTTCCATTGGGCCATCTCTGGCAGAGAAAACTCAACAGAGCTGGTAACTTGACTCTCACTTTCTTTCCCTTCCATCTCTGACATAATGGCCTTGCTTGGTAATATTTTTCACCCACAACTTAAATCTCTGTGCATCGGACATCACAAGTAAGCACTGCCATTTTCCTTATTTCTATATATCTCACAATACAATTTCATTCTTTTGGAAAACTGTGTCTTATCATTATTGGTGATACCCAGTGGTGGACTTCAGGGGGTTCTCACAAGTTCTATAGAACCCTTTGCTAATGAGCGCCTGGTTCTGAGAACTGGTTACTAATGGGACATAGAACCTGTTGATAATTTAGGTTATTAGGACATAGAACCTGTTATTAATTTATTTGAATCCCACTACTGGCGGTAACCTATTTGTATGTACTTTGTGACTGTTCACCCTACCATACAGTCAATAATCCCAAAACAGCCATACTCTGCATTTTGGACTCTTTTACAATTTAACTTCATTCTCATATAGTATAGAATGAGAAAAAATCTTGGCCCAAATTCAGCCCTTGAAAGCTGTATATTCATACACAGCTAATATGATACATATATTCATACACAGCTTCCACACTCATGTTCCAAAGCAGGCTACTATGCTAGGTACATACCAGTACTTCCTGCCATGGTAAGTACATGGCAGATCATCTGTATCCCAAAAGGAGTGTCTAGCGGTCATATATCTAAACAAGAATACAGGTAATTCCTGATCAGAATGCAAGGTCTGTTTGGGGTCTGGTTTTTGCTTGATTAAATGGGGCAATCTATAAGCCATCCTTGCTGCTGTCCTCACCTGCTCATATGCTGGAGTTCTCCAATTTATCAGGGTGAACACCTAAAATATTTAAATATTCTCTATCAGTGACACTGAAGAATTTTTCCAGCTTTCTACGTGTCCTCTGGTTCTTTGCATAAGGACAAAAATCTATACAGCTATTGTAGCAGAACACTTTGAAAGTTACTGCAAATTTTCAGTGTTGCAAAATGCCATTGTAAGTCACAGGCTGCTATCCCAACCACCAGTTAATCCAGCATTAGCATCGGCATAAGTCCTGTGCTGAACTGGGGGTGTTATAAAAGTGCCATATGGCTCTTGTACCCCTCAGCCAGCCTCCCTGCTGCTCCCATGGGGCTTCTTGTAGCAGCGCATCCCTGGAGCTTCAGCAGGAAGGGGGCAGCCTTAAGGTGAGTGTGTGTTTGTGTGTGTGTAAGAGAGAGAGAGAGAGAGAGAGAGTGCATGCATGCTGTGTGAGTGTGAGTGAGTGCATGCATGCTGTGAGTGAGTGCATGCATGCTGTGTGTGTATGTCTGTGAGTGAGTGCATGGTATATGTATGTGTTTATGTGAGTGCTGTGAGTGAGTGCTGTATGTATGTGTTTCTGTGTGTGAGTGCATGGTGTGTGTGTGTTTGTGAGAGTACATGATGTGTATGTTTATATGTGTCGGTGCATGGTGTATGTGTGTTTATGTGTGCTGTGGGTGAGTGGATAAGTGCATGGGATGAAAGGTGTGTGTGGTGTGTGTATGTAAGAGTGGATGTAGAGATTGAGGACAGTTGGGGGGGTAAGAGAGGGCTGGAGGTTGAGGACAGTGGAAAAGGGAGAGAGCCTTGGGTCTTGGGGGGGGGGGTAACCATATGTCTTGTTTTTCCAGGACATGTCCTCTTTTTTAGCATTGTGTCCTATATTGGGGATAGCAAGTTTGACAGGGCAGTCCCAGACAGATTCAAAGATTTGAATGGGGGTCCTGGGCAAAAATGGCGGAAGACCACTGGTCTAGTGCACAGGGGTACTCCAACCTCCCCACACTACCAGAGGGAAATATGCAAAGTGAGTTATGCCCAGTGATGGGCTTCAAAAAATTTAAGAACTGGTTCTCTGCCCATCTGGCAGCCACTTTTAAATGGCTATTTTTAAACTTTATATGTCCTATCTCTTGTTAAGAACTGGTTCTATAGAGTAGGTGCGAACCTGCTAGAGCCCACCACTGGTTATGCCAGCCTAAATTGGTTAGGATTGTGCCCTCAAGGATGAGTATAGCAGTTCTATTCCATTTAGGTATCTATGCCATTCTTCTTAAATTTCTCAATTTTCAATACATCCTGAATGGAAAGCACTACCTGCACATGTCAGGAGATCACTATCTGTAAATAATGTACCATAGAAATGGCACTGTATAATATTGCTATTTAAATATGTATTATTTATGGAGTCACAGGTGAAATAACTAAAAAAAGATGCATGCATTGTGCAAGGAATCTTATTTCAAAAATAGATTGTCTGGAATGCTGAACATGGAGTGTAGATGCTTAGGTTTTTGGTGGCAATAAATATATATTGTAATAAAATTTCAAATAAACACTGTAATATTAATGTACCTTGTAGTTGCCCTAGGGCAGCTATGGCATAAATGCTTCGTTTAAATTCTGCTCTCTGTCTAAAATACATAATACAGGCCTGATCTCAAGCAACCTTACAGTACATCACTGTAACATTGTGATGTACTACACTGTAACATCGACAAATATATTTTTTAAAAAATCTCTAAATTTGCATCAATTACGGTGAGAGGAGATACTGCCCAGTGTTCTAATAGCTCTTTCTAAAAGAAAATTTGTATCCACCTCTACTTCACTGCAGAAAGCTGATATAGCACCATCCGTATTTTATGTCTCGAAACGATGCATAATCAATATCTTTGTCCTACATTTCCGTTGGACAGCACACCAGAAACGTATCAGATCCAGGTATTTTTTTTCTTCAGTGCTACCACGATTTCAAAAGGAGAAAATGCATCCTGATTAATTTGCCTGTAATTGCACAACTCTTTTATAGTTCTCCATACCTTTTCTTAAGCATAGTAAAACCAGATGGATCAATTAGCTGAAAATGGAGCTAAAGTACATGGTTCCTAAATTGCATTATAGATCTCCTCCATGTGCAAAGGGAATAAATGAATCAGTATCTCTTTGTACTTTAGAGCATCAATAATCTTGAATTAGTAGGGGGAAAAAACATGGCAACTAATTGGTCACTTTCTGCAATTGCTTCTGCCCACAAATGTGACGGAAAGATAAAGTATTTTTTTTATCCGTGCACATTATTTTATGCCCATTTAAATGGAGTCTAGAGCTTAATTAAAACTTTGTGAACTACATTTATTCAAAGAGCATCAATCAATAAATACAATCAATTTACCTTGAATTAGGGAGCAAAGATATTTTACTCCCATCCTGCATGAAGAGATTTGTTTTCTCTTTGTTGATTTTCCAATACATTACTTAAACATGTGACCTGTAATGAGCTGAAGCATGACTAAAGCGTGTCAAGTCTTGGATTTTACAGTGTTTTAAATATTAATTAATAGAAAAAATAATTTTATAATATAGCAGCAATGTTTTTAAATCCTGAAGGGCTAAAGTTGATTTGGGAATCTGTCTATATTTCCAAGCAATTTATAGATCTGAATATACAACAGCAGTGATGAAAAAACAAGGGTTTGTGGAATAATCTTTTAATTATTACAATCCCTTTTTTGATTCCCTATGTACAACCCTATTTTCAACACATAGCAGCACATCTTCTTGTATACTGACACATCCCCATGTATGCTAGTGCAGACTTCTGCCCAGTAGTGACATTAGGATTTGTGTTATCCTGTGCAAGAGGTCGGCCTGTCACCATCATGATGAACCTCCTCCTATACAGTGGATGGGGCAATAATCCAGGTTCTGGGTGTGTTGATGTACCATCGCCCTGTACATGTTGGTTTTTTGGCCATACCTTTTGATAGAATAGAAATATTTCAAAACAGTTGGTTTCACTGCATTCTGCATTGCATTAAACAGCATATAACATGATGATATTGTTCCCACAAAGTGTAATTTTAATTATTTTAGTCCATAGTTTTGGCCATAACTTTTCATAGAATAGAGATATTTAACTCAATTTTTATTGCACTCTGCTGTAAATAATTGTTCAAATGGTATATGCCATTACGTTATTTTTCCTAGACATCACAATTTTGGTGATTTCGATCACTAGTTGTGTCACATCCCTGGTGCATCCCCAGTCCATGGTATATGCAATATGTTATTATTCCTAGAAATCACAATTTTAGCTATTATAGTCACTAGTTGTGTCACATCTCCAGTGCATGTTATCACACTGTAGATGATACCCCGTGATGCCACTAGTGATGCCACTGTCTTGCTGCTGCTGGACATGTTATTGGTGCTTGCTGAACTTCAGAAAAATGCTAGTGTAGGTGTCATGCTATCCCAATACATGACAGAGAGGAGACCAAAAATGAGGATATACAAGTGTACCATTAGAAAGTTGTGACAGTGTACATGTACAGAGCTCAACATATGCCATTACTGAACAGATATTACAGACCTGGACCCTGTGTTATCCCAGGGTGCAGGACCCTAACTACCCTTGCATCACACCACCCCTGGGTACTTTGAGCTGAATCCTAACCATGTCTACTAAAGAGTAAGCCCCATTATTAATTCAATTGGTCTAACTCTAGCCTAAGTGCCAAACCCTGGTTCCACCTCCATCATTAACCCTGCTCCTCATGGGCCCACCTGCCACCCTCCTTCTCCAGGCTTTGCAACACCTCTTTCCTGCTCTCCTGACACTCCATGTGGACAGCCTGCCACTAGTGCCAATCTACCTTCTGCTGGCATTAGCTGTATACATTAGATCTATACATGGAAAAGCTCTAGGCTTCACACTGCCTTGTGTGAAGTAGAAGGAGGGGAAAGAAGATCGTAGCAGCAGAATGTATGGCAGAGTAGATGGTAGCAACATAAAGGCAGTAGGCAGGGACAGGGCACCTTGCTCTCCAAAGTGGCTGCTTCATGCTGATAGCCCTAGTTTTGATTAACAATTATGAAATAGGTATTTTGAAATAAATTACAATTCGCATAATGGTTTTGAAGGGCCCCAGCCTAATTATTCCAGAAGAGTGAAATTAAAGAAAGAACTGCCCCAAAGGATTAAAACAAAATCCCACCAAGTTCTGATTGTGGTTAATGAACAAATATGCCATAGGCAAAACAGAGCATTTCTATCATTCATTTTCTCCTCAATATATAAATGATAGAGACATCTTTGCTGACACCTTAATTGTAATGTGAAGCTGAAAACAAATTGGACTGAAACATTTCTTTCCAGGGATACTTCAATCAATTCAAGGCAATTAGTGGTGTAAGTGATTACGCAAACTCTGAAGAGTATGAAGGACAGAACATGTATAGGCTGCTTGACCAAGAGTTGCCAGTTTCCTTCCATAGAGTGGGTAAACTGTTTTAAAGCAGTGAAAGAAAATTGGACATCTTTTGTTCATTCCAAATGAATGCATTTTCAAATGACAACAACAATATAGTTTGTGCTATAGTTTGTGCTTTGTTTGTTGTTTTCATGTTGAGGGCTGCTGTGTTTCTTTCGAAATTTCATCATGCTGCTTTGAGAAAAAACAGTCTTTAAGCAGTGTGAGGCCCATGCAATGGCAGCAAAATTATACCTGTACTGTGCAGCCAAAATACCTTGGGAACATAAATACTAGAAATACTGCTCCAGACAACTGCTGTGATCTTGTG
This sequence comes from Cryptoblepharus egeriae, assembly GCA_030015325.1. Classification (NCBI taxonomy): domain Eukaryota; kingdom Metazoa; phylum Chordata; class Lepidosauria; order Squamata; family Scincidae; genus Cryptoblepharus; species Cryptoblepharus egeriae. The sequence goes on along the minus strand of JAREYC010000007.1, from coordinate 50,587,053 downwards.
AGTTAATGGCTGAACTAGAAAAGCACTTTAGCAGCTGTGTGACGGAAAGATATGCACCACTTCAACAAGTGCTCCATTTTCTGCATTTGGAATAAACTTCAGTGACAGTACAGGAAAGGACTGTACAGGAAATCATATCTTTATTATTTCATGTGGGCTGTAGTGGTGCAAGTGGTTAAGACACTGTGCCTGTTAACCAGCAGGCCAGAGTTCGAGACCCAGGTCCCATGAGACAGGGTGAGCTCCTGTCCTTCACCCAGCTCCTGCCAACCCAGCAGTTTGAAAGCATGTAAATGCAAGTAGATAAATAGGTGCCAGAGTCCTGGAAGCAGTTCATGACTGTGTACAAGCACATTCTGGTAACTCCTGCGACACAACTGGAACCAATCATATCAGCACTGCCGTTCCATTGGACTATTTCAGTGACATGGAGTGGGGATTTGCTGCTTGGGTAACAGCCTATCCTCCATACCATAGTCTTTTGAGACTGATGGATGCCAATGAACACACTGCAATGGCATTGCCAGGGGTGTGTAACCTGCACTGGAAACCACTGGGCATCAAATCAGCTCTTAGCGAATCCTTACATAACAGAAGGAATATGCTCCCCTAATTTCATGCTCCCCTCCCCTTGAGGGAGGGGTGGGGTTGGAACAAAGCCAAATCCCCTACTCGTACTCGCCAAAGAGCAGACCCACCCAAGAGGGTGCCAGCAACCAGCTGGGAGAAAATGCCTCAGTGGAATGCCTCACCCTTGTCCTTCTTTCCCTCCAGACCATTCCTTCAGACACTCAGTACACCTGCAGTCCATCCCAGTCTGTCCTCTTCATCCTTTATGTTTTTCCCCCTCCCTAGGGTGGATCTCTTCCCCCTCCTAGGGTGGATTGCTTCCCCCTCCCTAGGGTGGATCTCTCTGCCAAGCCCTCCACCGTCCTTAACCCCTGTGGAACCGCTTACCTTCAGCCCAGCTTCCCCAGCTATGTGGAGCTGTACCTCTCCTGCCATCCTCCCTCTGGGCTTCTCTCCCCCCACCCCAGGGAGGGATCCCCGGGCCTCCTTGGCCCTCTGGTGACCTTGGGGAACCCCTTGGGAGAGTGGAACCCTCCCAGGCTCTGCTGCCAGCGGGCAGACACTAGGACCCTGCAGGAGCTTCAACGGAGCACGCTCCTGAGTGGCCCTTGTAGCAGCACAGAGAGGGGTCAGTCTTGGCTCTGTCAGGCAGCTGCTGCCGTCCCTGTCTTCCCTGGGTTCTTCTGGGGCATCCCCTTGCTTGGCTGTCCCCCTTGGGTGCTGGCCTGGGGGCCATCCCTCCTCTCCTGGACCCACTAAGGGATGTTGGGGTGTCCTCGGCCTATTGAGAGCCTCAGCAAGGCTCTGACATCTAGGTCCAGGGGTTGGGGGTGGGTGTTGATCAGTTAGTTTTCAATGTGATGTATAGGAACAAAAACATGTTGTATCCCTTTTTCACCCCTTTGGGGATAAATTTCATAAAATGGGATGTTAGTAGATGCTCATGTCATGTAAGAAATACGCTTCCCAAATTTCCTGATTCTGGATCTGTGGGCTTGGGCTGGGACAGAAACACTTTGCACATCCCTTTCACCCCCTTCTGGTTTTCATTTCCAAAAACTGGGTCTTAGTGGTGCCTACATCATGGAATGAATACCCTTCCCAAATTTCATGCTTCTAGGTCTGGGGGTTTGGGCTTCTAGGTTTGGTAGTGAGTCAGTGAGTGAGTCAGTCATACATAACATATCACCCTTCCTCAAAGGAGTTCACAATGGTACACTAAGTTCTTTCACTTTTCTGTACTTACAACAACCCTGCAAGTTGAGTGAAAGGGAATAATCATAGGAAGTTTCATGGATGAGCAGGAATTCCAGCTCCTGCTTCAGAAACTATGCAACCCAAGCTCTGTTATGGCCACATCTTTCATTATTTTACGTAAGAATCAATCTAGCATTTCAGGAATCTGTTTCAATCTGATGAGTTGTGTAATGTTTTATTACATTTCACCAAGAATTTTACCAAAAAATTCTATTCAGTTTTTATTTTTGATAATATTTTATAATACATTTATAATATAATACATAATATACATTCTTTTATATTTTATAGTTTTTATTTTTTAATATAACTCGCTTCCTTTTATCAATACTTCACAGGCAAAAACCTAAAATCTTTTTTTTATAATGACTTTCTTGATTTTTGAATGTCTGCTGTAGTGTGGGATGCCCCTCCTCCAAGCTCTGTTTTTCTGCCTTGAAAGAAAGAGATGTAAAGGAAGGCTGCCAGTTTTCCTTGGCATGTCTCAAATTAGCAAATGACTTTTGTGGGGTGCACAAAGCTACAGTAATAGGAGGAGGGGAAGGAAGAATTATATAGATGGATGGATTGGAAGAATGGGCATGCCTCCAACTCTTTGTCACTTTCAGAGAGAAGAGAAAGCAGTTAATTGTTCTGCACATTTTAGTCTTGTACTTTACAGATGAAACTGGGCTTTATATGCTCATCTACAAAATGTAATTACAATATTCTGTGAATACTGGTAGTACAAAGCCTCTGTTAAAATCTTGAATCATTATGTAATGAGCTAAGAGATTCCTTGGCCTGAGATAGAACAGAGGTCAGGAGGTAAAATTCCTACAATTCATTGGGGACTGAATAGACACAAAAAACCCTGGAAAGAGTGGGAAGACGTAATCCTAACTCCATAGGTTTAAATACAGTTGAACACACACACACACCCCCCAAAAATAAACACACACAATTTGACCTCTCTTTGCTACATGTGCTTCACAGTACCTAAAATGATATGGGCTAGTAACATCTCATCATAAAAAGATAGTTCCCCTCAGTGGTGGGCCCAGCCTGCCCCAACAACCAGTTCTCCGGAAGTGGACGGGGTCAGGGGAGGGCATGCCACCTTAACCCTTAGTTTACCAAAAAAAATTGTATCACTTGTGACCGCATCAATCAGTATTAAGCCCCTGAGTTCAGTGTAATTTATTCCTATGCATTACACTTTGTTATGCTCTCAGGGGGAATGTGTGCCACAAAAAAGAACATAAAAGCATAAGAAAAGCCTCCACTGGATCACACCAAAGACCCATCCAGTCCAGCTTCCTGAATCACACAGCAGCCCACCAGCTGCCTCAGGGAGCACATATGACACTTGCATCCAGGTGCCTAAGTACCAGTAGACACTACCACAAGTTTCACTGGTGGTACTCATACCACTGGTTGAGAAACACTGATCTACAGTTTAGGACCAGAGTCTGTGGTGTCCATCTGCAGGCTGAGGTTTGCCTCTAAGCCACTACGTAAGGCTACAATCCTGTCCACACTTTCCTGTAAGTAAGCTCCATTAACTGTGATGGGACTTACCAGTACTTCTGAATGATCATACATAAGATTTGGGCTCTTAGAATCTCAGCCTCTTGCTGCAATACAACACTTGCATCCAGGTGCCTCAGTGCCAGCAGACACACCACACATTCCACAGGTGGTGCTCATACCACTGCTTGAGAAACACTGATCTACAGTTTAGGATCAGAGTCTGTGGTGTCTGTCTGCAGTTTGAGGTTTACTTCTAAGCCACTACTTAAGGCTACAATCCTGTCCACACTTTCCTGTAAGGAAGCTTAATTGAATATAATAGGACTTCTGAGTAGTCAAACAAAGGACTGAGCTCTTAGTAACCATCCTTTGGCTGCAATCCTATTCACTTACCTGAGAGTAAGCTCCACAGACTCTAATGGGACTTACTTCTGAGTAGCCAAGAATAGGATTGGGCTCTAATGCTGCACTCCTCTGCACACTTTCCTGGGAGTAAGCTTCATAGATTGAAATGGGATTAATTTTTGAGTAGCCAGGCATAGGATTACAAGCTCTTAGAAACCAGCTTCTTTCCAGGGAGTAAGCTTCACTATTATAATGGAACTTACTTCTGAGTAGACATATGATTGGGCTTTGAGGCTACACTCCTATCCTCACAGGGGAGTAAAACCTGCTGACTTTAATAGGATTTACTTCAGAGTAGGCAGTGGACTGGGCTCCTGGGGGGGCAGGATGGGAACTGGTTAGCCCAATCCTAACCGTGTCTACTCAGAAGTAAGTACCCTTCAAGTCAATGGGGCTTACTCCCAGAACTGTGTGGTTAGGATTTTAACCTTACAGGCCAATCCTATGCGGGCTTACTTAGAAGTAAGTCTCATTCTAGTCAGTGGAGCTTCTCCCAGATAAGTGTGGATAGGATTGCAGCCTCAGAGTCCAGTCCTAACCATGTCTACCCAGAAGGAAGTCCCATTATAGTCAGTGGGCTTCCTCTCAGGAAAGGAGACAGGGCTAGAGGGAGAAATCCAAGCCTCTGCCAATCTCCTCGGAAGTAAGTCCCATTATAGTCAGTGGGCTTACTCTCGGGAAAGTGTGGATGGGAAAGCAGCCTCAAATCCTAGTCCTATGCTACTCAGAAGGAAATCCCATAATAGTCAATGGGAATTGCTCCCAGGAAAGTGTGGCTAGGATTGTGGCCACAGGCTGCAGTCCTCTACTATACAGTGTGGCTTACTTCTGAGTAGTACTGGGTTGTACTAAGTAGTTCTCCATGCCTAGTACTGGGCTGCAAAGGCAGGCAGGCAGGCTTGCTGCTATTACTCACTTAAGGCTCCCAGAGCTTTCTATGCTGGCTTCTGCATTCCCGCCCAAAGACTCCTTTGTAAAGCTGTCCATCAAAATGCCTGATTAAAAAAAAAAAACACCATCCCCAGAGAGGCTGCCTCATTTGCATATGAGAAACCCATCATGCTTTGCAAATTGCACAAGGAAATAACTTCTGAAAACTTGCTAAAAATAAGGTTTTTAATCAAAATAAGATATTTAGCAAAGACAGGATTCCTGAATAGCATCAGACAAAGGTTTGGGGCATGAAGAATTTCCTCACTCTGACTTGAAAGTACTGAGTTTATAGTGATCCAAAGCCCTCCCATCTCAGCAGTGCAGTGTCTGAGTGTCTGTGGAATGGTTGCAATGCCTTGTCTAAATGATGGTCATGGGAACAAACTGTCTGTATTTTAAAATTAAAAAATGCCCTTAGAGAGGGAAAGGAGGGGGGAGAGAGCCCCCCTCAGAGGGGGAGGGAGGTTCAGAAGGGGAGGAAGGAGGAGGAGTGGAGCTTCAGCTCTGGGCAGACCCAGAGACCCTTTAAGAGAAATTCAGACACACTTGCATGCAATTCAAAGATGACGGCCCCCTCTTTAACAACCGGTTCGCTAACGTCCTCCCCAAGTTAACAACCGGTTCTACAGAACTGGTGCGAACCGGCCTCAGCCCACCTGTGGTTCCCCTACAATCCAGAGTAACTACAGGAGCATGTAAGAGAGATTACGTGCACCCATAGTTACTGCACCACCCAGAAAAAAGCAATGGGAAATTCATATTGCAATCCAGAGTAAATTATTTTTACACTGGAGCAAGGACTCCCTGTAGTTACTCTGGATTGTGCCCTTCATTTAATATCAATAACTGTAAACAAATCAATCAGTAGCATCTCATAAAATACATCTACTGTTAGGGAATGCTTCCAGCAATGATAGGAATATTCCGCTTGCACATGGGGCCCCTGTGCAAATCCCCCCCCCCATTTTTATAGAGGAAATTCTGTTGGAAGAACCACCAGATGGGATGCAGCTTCTTGATTTGTGATCATATCTTGAACTGAACTGAACTGTGTATTCTCCTATTTTCAACACACTGGCTACATTTTGAATCTAGTTTCACATGCTGAACTGGGATTTAATCATATGCACGGTGATTCAAAATCAGTGGGACAAAAAGGCAAGCAGGTATGTTTTCTTTTTGTCCCATTCATTTTGAATCACCTGTATAACTGTGCACAAATTTACAGTTTTGCATTTAAATCTTAAAAACATTCCTTAAAAGTTAAATAATACTGACTTTAAAAATGCTTGCAGATAAGTTTTGGGAACAGCATGTGGCTGCAAAACTGCAATCTTTTCTTATTAAACTAAATATTTAATATTTTTATTAAAATAAATGTAACTAAATGAAATGTTGATTAAATAGTTTTGTTTGTAAGAATATTCAAGTCACTTTTTCAACTGCCCAACATATTTAAATGTTATGTATTCTAAAAAGCTGCTTGCACAGGGTCTAGACATGCAAAATTGGAATTTGGATTGCAGGTTGCAGGTGGCTGAGTGTTCAAATTTGCAACTGTCCTATAAGTTTTAAATACAATTTTAGTTGGGAAATTGTAATACAAAAGAGGAGTCTTTATTGCTAACCCCTGCTGGCAACAGTTGATGAAGTGTCAGAGAGTAGTGGAAACAGTTTTTTTTCCACTATCTCTGCCAGTTTTCTTATCTGTCAATTTTTCCCATTGTTTGACTTTTTCTGCCTGACAAGAATGGGAAGGGACTCATAAAGCAGGGAGGGGAAGAGAAAGTGTTTTTTGTCACTGTCTGAATATCTCGCTGACATCTGTCAAGTGCAATCGCTAAGCAGTTAAATTGACAAGACATAGACTGGGAAAATCTACTCACAGCTTTTGACTGTTCAGGATACATACCTTTACTGGAGGACAGAATTGGAATAGACATGGGTAGGTGGAGCAAACAAGTGATCTCCAAAGCAGAACCCAGGGACTGTCCGTGGGTGCAGGGAGATTACACACAGATTCTTTATGATATGGATGATTAATTACATTGCTTAGTGTAGTGATGAAGGCACTAATACCTCTGAGCTGTTGAATGAGACCCTAGGCTGTAATCCTATCAACACTTACATGGGAGCTTGATTAACTATTATGGAAGTTACTTCTGAGTAGACATGCATAAGATTGGGCTCAAAAATAATTGATAGTGAATTGAAAATAGTGACAAATTGCCTAATGAAATCCAGTTACATTTTACACAGTGGACAAACTCTTCTCTCCTTCTCAGCCTTACTCCTGCAAGTTTTATCTGCTTCAATGTTTATTAGCACTTTTAAATAAATGATAATTTTACTTTTTTCCCCCTCTTACAACAATTCTGAAGAAGAATGTCTTGCCACTGCTCTAGGAGCAGTGAAATGACAGTGGCTTACTTGGCCTGCAATCACCAGTTAGGCCTGGCCTAAGCTACGGCATAAGTCCTATGCAGACCTTGGGGTGTCACAAAAGTGCCGTAAAACTCTTCTGAGCCACTCCTAGGGGAGAGTTAGGCCAGTACACAGACATGTGCTTGCCTCCCTACATCACCGTGAGAGATATTTTAATCTAAGATGCTACAGAAAACATGTTATGCTTCCTCTCCCTCTACCACGCTTGAGGTCATAGTAGTTCATCTGGTACCACAGTCCCATATGCATTTAATGGCCATTTCCTGCGCAATCTCTCAACATCCACTCCTGCCATTTGGAAAGATTTTGCCTGTACAGCCAATTGATCAGCACTTTGCTGAGTAATGCCAAATCCAAATCCACTTCTGTGGCACACTCTGCCTGCATGGAGCAATGCACCTTGTGCCAGAGATATTAATGGCAAGAATCCAAGTTGCCCCATCGTTAGGTGTGCTTTTGGGAAGTTCTCCCAAAAAGTTCTTGATTAAAATAGCAAATTGTGGTGTTATATATTTTTATCCATAAACTTATTCAAAACTGTACAAATAGCACAATAAATCACAAGAACAGAGCATCATGAGTCTTAAACAAAAGTGCACAGCAACAGCAACAGCAATTTTTCCATGTGCCCTTATTAAGGACTTTCATAAATAGATGCCCAGAAACTACTGCAGGAGGATCTACACAAGTACAGAGGACCACAAAGCCTGAGAGACAGGACAACATAAGGCTCACTGTCTATCCCTACAATCCAGAGTTACTATGGGAGCATGTAAAAGACATTACGTGTACCCATAGTTACTGCACCACCTAGTGAAAATCTATGGGAAATTCATAATGCAATCCAGAGCAAATTGTTGTTACATAAGAGCAAGGACTCCCCGTAGTTACTCTGGATTGCGCCCTTAGAGCACAATCCTAACCATGTCCACTCAGAAGTAAGCCCCATTGTGTTCAATGGGTCTTACTCCCAGGAAAGTGTCTTTAGGATTGCAGCCTCTGTCATAACTGTCGTTTGATCTAAAAAGAATCTCAAAACCCAAGTATTTCTTCATGAAATGAGTTTTCAAGTTTTGAGCTTAATACAGTTCTATAGTTCAATTTGAACAGAAATTCTTATGATTTTGTGTTCTGTGTTGGTTAAAAAAATATTTTTACCCATAGTGTCTTCTTAACTCAGAGCAAGGGATACATGGGAAGCTGCACCAGCACAGCTACACTGCCGTGCCGTGCTTATTCTGGATAGAATAGACTTGTCTGACTAGATTAGTCTAGTCCAGACTATATTAATCTGGATAGAATAGTCTGGTTAGCATGTCGGAATAGCAGTTAAAAAATGCTGAGAGTTTAAAAGATCTACAAAATTATTTGTCTGAGTGATGTCACTGGCTACTTTTATTTCACGTGTTAGTTTCTGAAAACAAAAGGTTCTCTGCGCAGATGCAGCATAGGAACATAAACATAGAAGGGAAAATGTCCTTTTTAATGTTTTATTAATTGAAATTCCAAAGAAACCCCTGCTTGGCTTTCATTAAGAACCTAGAAGCTTCATTAATATAGGAACCGCTCCAACTTTGCTGGCCCCATAACAGTTTGTCCCATGACAACAATAATGGCATATCAACAATCAGTGGTCTACATTTTAATGGTGGTTTTCAGGCAAGCTTCATAGTTCAGATGGGGGCAGTAAAAGCTTACGCTATCCCTTTAAGGTTTACTTGATGTGATTTCATGTCCTTTGTAATTACTACTTTTTCTGTAAGCATCATAGAGGAGGTTCTGTACTGAAATTCAGTTCAGAATGATGGATTCAGCAAATAGCGTAGTTTGTTCAGCTCAATAAAAAAGAGAATATTTTAAAATTGACATGCTGATTAGATAATATTGGTTATAATCATGAACATTTTTCCCATTTTTAGCTTTTATACCAGGGGGGCAGGGAGAGTTGGGAAGAGCAGTATCTTTAGCAACAGTAGAAAAAGTTAAATAAACATATGTTTTATGTACTGACTGAAATGTATATTTGTTTAGAGGAGATCATTCAAAATACTTGCCGAACAATACAAGTATACATAAATATACCTGAAATCCCCCAACAAATATAAATTGTTCTAGAGAGGTTTGCCTCTAAGACAGGAGAATCGAGCAGATGTTCATTGTAGCAAATAATTTTCATATTTCAATGTGACAAAATAGATGAGCCACATAAAGCCTAATTTCAGTTGCAAATTGCAAGCTGGAATAAGTTCCAGGATAGTAAACAATTAGATGCTTTATTTTCTTTTTAATAAGACTAAATTACCAGATAATATCTACTGGCATCAACTTGGCTAATAAAAATCTGTTTAATAGGATTTGCCATTTTTCCAATTGCTATCATGATCGGCTTTGCATTTTGATTATCTCTAAACTTTGCCTCAATTTTCTCATAGAAAGGCTCTCAGTGGTAATTGCTTTAACATTTATTCCAGGTCAAGTGGTTAAGTATGAATAATGATGTGTCAAAAATGTACAGTAATGCTGTCAATAGAGCAATTACCATTTAGCTAGAGATTATTGTGGCACAGGAGCGCATTAACTGGGCACAATAAACAGAACAACAAAGAACGAAGGGGCAAAGGGACTGCCTGTTTCAGAACTAGGGAGTGTAACACAGTACGCATTACTGAGTTACTAATTGTTGCATAAGCACAATTAACTGCATCTGTGCACTGGTCTTTGCAAAGCGACAGAGAATAATATTGTTGCCAGCTAAGACAAGGAGCTAAACATTTACAGGCTCTGACATCCATTTATTTTACACACATAGCCATGCACTCTTTTAGTTTTTGCCTTCCACTTTCCCCTTGGTTTTTGTGTGCATGTGCCAGAGAAATAATGTTTATGGAGATGTGTTATTCTGTTTATTTTAGCTGATAGTTTAGGATATATTGCAATGAAAAATTAAGGCACCAGCTGTTTTATTAACATCACCATAAAGGGATAGGTTTTATTGGAATCTGATTTTTCAGCAAAGAAATACTTTAATGTAATATTGACTATTCAGCTCTATTGCTGCAGTGGAAAGAAGTTAATGATGAGTTCATCTCTGCCTCACACAACTGGGTTACGGCTTACTCCATGGCAATCTGTTTATCCTGAATATACTGATAAATTTAAACAATCTTTTAAACTATGAGTTGTTTGAGGTTTTTTCGGAATCAGGCCATGCTGAGTTCCATATGGAAAGTAGGTTTGTAAATGGATTCAATGGAAATTGATTCAACCCACTGGCATGCACTGATCAGGCACAAATGATCTTGCATACCATCCTGTTGCTGCCTAGCCATGTGAGGTACAAGTTGGTCTAAATGTCTCCGAAACAATATTTCATCAATATTGAATATGGTGTTCCATCAATATGGTGTTGAGTGGTTCAGATCCCACAAATTTGATGGTGAAATATGCTTTGGGGGAGATGTGTGACTGCATTTGTGACCAGAAGACCAATCCTATTCGGGCACTGATCAGCAGATCTACTAATCCAATGCCTTGAGTGCTGTTGTAGCATTTCAAATGCTGCAGCATGTCATGCGCTATGGAGCTACCAGTGCGAATAACTGGAGGATCCATTCATGTATCAGAAGTTCCTGGATCCCCTATAGAAGTAGATATGATGGTGGTTTAGGATCACATGGATCTACGGTTTAACTTAATTGTGGTTTCTTCTGGAATGGAACTCCCATGGATATGAGGCACACCTATAAAAGCAATATGCTCTTAGGCTCACAACAGAGAAAAAGACACAGCTATTCATGCAGCCTATAAACTACTTGTTAAAATAATTGATGGTAATGGATCCATCAGCCTAGATAATCTTTAGAAAAGAATAAACCAATTCATGGAAGGTAGGTTTATCTATGGTAATATAATATTTCTTATGGAATTAGTCTCAGTGTTTAAAGTGTGTGCGTATGTGTGTATATTTCACTGACAAGCGTGAGGCTGTGACAAATACACAAACAGCAAGTTGGACAGAATGGAAAAGGTGAAGTTTATTTAATTGGAAATCAAGTAAGCTAGCAACCATTTGGGGCTGCCACAATATCCTGCGGGAGATGTCTGCATAAAGGATTGGTTTAATGAGACTCTGAAAAGTACAAATGATAAATAAGGGTTCTTGCTTCATTTGGAAAAGATTGATCAAATCTGACTAGCATTTCTACAGCTATCTCAGAAATAGGCTAGCAGCTCATACTTAAAAGATGGTTTCCTTTGCTGGGTTCTGTGTCAATCTAAGCCTTGCTTTAGACCCCAAAATTTTTGAATGACAGAAAGTTAACATAATGTAACATTAGAAGGATTCAGTACTGATAAAAAGCAAACAGATGCTGCTACAAGGTTTTTATTGCTAGAAAGACATCCTTGCTCACCGAGGCAATTACCAGAATACAGGACCAAACTTGTTATACATATTTTTTTTATCCATGAATTTGACTCAACACAAATGGCCACTGCAAATAAGTTTTTAAAACAGCCTTTTTACTGTTGTAAAGAGGCAGTCATTCCATTTTTCAGCTGAGCCAGGCAAAGTCAGGGAGTCTTTTGCATTTCTAATTGCTGACTGCCTCACTAAAACATGAAGAAAAATATGTTTTTAAACTATTGTGAAGGAACATCCTTTTTATTTTTTAAACTGCTTCTATTAAATATATTTTAGGGTATTAGCAGGGAGTCCTGGACTTAGATACCCCTGCAGTACTCCTGCAGTACTCCTGCAGATATTGGGGTACAACCCTATTCCATTAGTAACAAGAAACCTGTAAGTGGGTCTTTAAATATATTTTCCATTATTTTTTTTATCCATGGTTTTTAATCCACTGGTCTTGTTTCACAATGGAAGAACAAACCCACCCCCCCCCCCCCCACTGTACTGTAGAACACACTCAACACACATTCTGGTGCCTTAATTTAGAAATATTTTATATATATTTGGGACAATAATTCATAAAATGGCATCAGCTTTGCTCTATCAGCTCTCTTTTTGGAAATTATGGCATCACCACCTTATATACTGATTCAACCAGTCAACTGCATGTCAGCATCTAAGGTAGATAAGTCAATTTGATATTACCAAATTGATTCAACTGTTGGCATTAGGGCCTCAAATAAATCTAAGAACCGGTCTAAGGTCCAAAGCACCAAAACAATTTGGCAGTGTTATTGTGCAAGTCAGTATTGTATTTACTCAAATATAATGACTGAATCTAATGTGCACACTGAATTTAATGTGCACCATGGTTTTCAAAAGGCTTCAGGGAAAAGGTTTGCTACTGATGCAGCTGCAAAGAAGGTGGAAAATTTAATTTTATCCAGCTATCACTGCTTTTGCAAGGAGGGATGAAGCAGGGGGGTGGGGGGTGGGGGGTGGGGGGCGGGGTTGGGGGAGCTGGGACTCAAAACATGCAGGCTTGCTTTCCAATGGGTGGATAGGGTTTTGGAGTGTTTCTCCTTGCACTGCTCACCATGGGAGCTGCAGGTAAGGGAGCCTCATGAAATACCACATTTTCTTGAATATAATGTGCACTCTCTTTTTAGAGACTAAATTTGGCTGAAAAATTATTGGGACTCAATCTCATTGATTTCAGGTAAGTATGCTTATCATTAAAGGTGCGTGGGTTTGGAATTTTAAGCCAGATGGTATGGAATTAATTTCTGATTTTGTGGGTCTTACCTCTTTCACAAAATTGGCTGCAATACTGAAAGAAGCCCACACTCTACTGATATGTTTATTACTTACTCCTCAACTCTTTCACTTTTACTTTCTTATTTATGCTTTCATTAACTCTCACAGTTTCTTTTTCTTTCTTAATATTATCTCCTTTTCTTTGCTTCTCATCATTAGTCTCAATTATTGTCCTCCTTACCAGTAAGAGTTCTTCACTACCAGCAGCCTAAAGTCATTTATCTGATAACTCTATGCCTGTTCAACCTGCTCCACGACCTGTTCTCATGTACTAAATCCTACAACCAACCAATCCTATCCCCTGACACCCCATAACAAGAAGCTATACAAATGGTGCTTGTGCGAGATGGTGTTGTGAAGGAGGTGACAAGAAAGCCAATGAAAGGTAACCCATCAGCAAGGTCATCCCCTCAAGGACACACACACAGACGGCCAAACTGGAGTTTCTTAAAAAGTAATTGCTAATAGACATTGATACATAGACATGGCCTGGCCAGATAGACCTAGACCTAGCCAGAAGTAAAAATGTATGGAATTAACTGATAATAATGGACGTATTGTCCTAGGTAACTTCAAATAAATTGTGTGTTTTTTCCTTGTTTTTTAAAGTTACCTAGCCTGGTGTGTCCATTATTATTAGTTAATTCCATACATTTTTACTAATTCTCATCACCTATGTAGCTAGTATACATTTGAGGAGAGGAATCAGACAGGGAGGGCCATACCCATACATTTCACCCTACCTGCTGATCCAAGTCTTCCCTTCCCTGCCCATGATCCAGCCACTACACCACCTTACCTGGTCTTCCACAATCTGGGTGGACCAGTATCCTATGCAGAGAGCTGATAGATGTTTCTGCTGGCAATTCCTTTAATGTTGGCCACAGGATATTATTTACCATATCCCAACATTAACGGCAGCAGAAAGTGAGTTCCACTGTCAGACACAGATGATATGATTGGGCTGTCAACCTATTCTCTAATCCTGCTTTCTGGTTACAATGCCATTTAGTATGTGGCAAACCCTCTTTACACTATCTAGCAATGAAGTACTTTTTCACATGATTATTGTGCATAATAACAGGAGATTTAAAACATTTGGCAATTGTCAACTGGTTTTGTGCATTTTTGTCAGGAAGAAAAGGCACTTGGAGCTAAATGGATCATTAATTCTAAACTATAGCTTCCATGTGTCACAAGATCAATCAAATTCATTGCAGTATTACTTTCAATATAATCAATAAATGTAATATGTAATAAATGTAAAGGTTGCTTAAAGGATCAATGAAATTACATATATGGACAATTTTCGGCTAAACAATAAAAAGCATTGTGCCATTTCCCATGGTTGGCTTCCTATATTTTTGGAACAATGACAAAAATGTTAAAGCAGTGCTGGAAAGGGAAGGATATTCCATCTTGAGTTTTGGACCAAATCCTTTGGTAGCAGGATTCATAGATTGAGCCTATTGGGTCTAGCATTCCAGAGGCAACAACTACTGTATCTTATAGGAAAAGTTGGTGAAGCTATCCCTTGCAAGTTGCCCTGCTAGCCATGACTGGCTATAGGGGGCAGTGCTCATCTTTGTTTCAGGGACAAAGAGCCAGCAGTGTCTGATTTCACTTCTGTGGTCATGTGGCCGGCATGGTGCAAGGAACATTATGACTTGCCCACTAAGTGGTACCTATTTACTTGCATTTACATGCTTTCAAACTGCTGGGTTGGCAGGAGTTGGGCAAGAGACAAGAGCTCACTCCATCTTGTAGTACTCGAGTCTTTCCTGGGAGTAATTGCTGCCTTCTAACATTCCAGTCAATAAGCACTGAGCCACTATAGCCCACAACTATCTTATAGTACTTTAAAAAAATAACTGGCAGTGCTCAGAGTAGTACTCTGCATGAGTGTTGACGGTAAGACTGTAGTCTTTCCGAATGCATCAATGGATACCAAAGGACACACTGAGGCAGGTAGGATGGGTGGGAGAGGTGGGACAAATGGGGTAGGGTAGAATGTGGTGGCAACAAGCTTGGGCAAAGGGTGAATTGGGTCAAGGAAGGGGTGGGTTCAGTGGCAGTGGTGGCTGCCAAATCCTACACACCTTCCCAGACCTGATCCCATAGCAGGGGTCCACAAGCAAATTTGGTGCAGGTGACTTAGGAGCCAAAGGATTTCCATCTTTCTGCTCTAGTTACTTTCTTATCCTGGTTGGTCCCTGAAATGTAATGTTTCCTTATCCAAGAAAAAAGGCAGGATAAAAAGTGAATGAATGAATGAATGAATGAATAAATAAATAAATGTTTCACTGTGATCATTCAATCTTCCAGTCAGATTCCTCCATTCACTGTTTTGTATCTTGTTCTCCTTGAAAATACGTACTGTGGTAAAACTGACATTAAAATTTGGATGTAAAGTTGTATTCCAAATGTGTGTACTTAATTTCTTCCTGATATATTGTGTTCAATGGAATTAGCAAATGACAAACTGACAGACTGATAAGCATTCAGATAGATGGCTGAATGATGAAGTTAACCTAAAAGTTTGCTCGGCCTGATCTGATATCTAATCTTAACAGATACTAGTGAGATACGTTACATTTTTTAAAGCTCTTTGAAGCTAGAATTTTTCATGGAGAAAGGAGTAAATATTTTAAGCCCACAGGAAAAAAGGCATTTTGCCCAGAGATCATGTCTCCTGTATTTTTAAGACTGATTGTGATCTTTCCTGGAGCACAGAAAACAGACAAGCAACTGTGTCATGTCTCTTTCACCCTTAGTTCTCCACAGCTGTAGTAAATCCCTTAAAGACCCTGGCAGAAAGAGCTCCAAAAAATAAAAACACTGATTAAAATTCACAACTCAAGGGCCTGTGGCTGGCATTACTGATGGGTTGGTTGAAGACACAAATTGTCATTTGAAAACTACTGAAAAAGAAAATCTGTCACAAAATTGCCTTATTGCCTTCTTCCACCTGATCCCATTTATATAGCACATGCTGTTATGGATGGACACATAGCAAGCAAATAGTTCTGAGTTTTCCACTATGTCACTCAAAAGAACAGTATTTTCCACTCAAATTTCCACTCAAATTTCACTCCAAAGAACAGTAACTCACAGAACACACATTTGGCCCTTAGCAAAGAAAACCTGCAAAGCAATCTTCTCTTGGTGATATATTTTGGCTGCATTTTCCTGCTCCACTGAACATAGTGGAATTTTCTTCTGTCAAGTCCTGCCAAACAGTTCTAGGACTGCTGAAGACTTATAGCACAATCATAACCATGTCTACTCAAAAGTAAGCTCCATTGTGTTCAACGTGTCTTACTCCCAGGAAAGTGTTTTGGCATTGCAGCCAGAAGCTAGATTGTCATCTGTAACTGAGGCCTTCCAAACACCATGTACCTGAGTGTAACGTCACTGAGCAAAGTTTTCTGTTCAGTTCTCACAGAAATCCCATCCCTTGCCAATGTGGCACTGTACATGAAAATAACAATAAACCCCTTCTGTGCCGGTCATTAACAGTGTACTACTTGGTGCCATTATAAAAGTGAACTTGGTATTGGAAATTAACATTCAAATTGTTTTTCAGTGTTACCACTACTTAAAAAGAAGAGCTCAGAAGGTTTAAAAATATGTTCAAAGCAAACAATACTCACACTTATCTAAAAATTTCAATCTTAACATAAATGGAACAGACAATGTTAATTTACATTCCATAATAGGCATTTAAATTCACAGCATGAAATGTACACACTCTTGACCCAATCCACAAAAATGCATGAAACGTATGACTGATTTATGACCAGGACATGCTTTTTTCTTGCATGGTGAAAACTAATCTCCCAATATAAAACTGAGTCCCCCTATAAAAGATATATGTCAGCATACTATCACTTAGGGTGCAATAGTAACTACAGGGAGTCCTTTCTCTGATGTAAGAACAATTTACTCCGGATTGCAATATGAATTTCCCATAGGTTTTCACTAGGTGGTGCTGTAACTACATTGCTCTTACATGCTTCCGTAGTTACTCTGGATTGTAGGGTTAAAATGTTTTGCTCACAATTAACTCAGAAACATTCAACACAGGATGAATTGGGGGCAGGGAGAGAAAAGAAAATGTAAAGCCCAAGAGTTAAACTAAACAATGAGTTTCTAACTAAGCTCATTAGAAGAAGCTGGCCTGGGACTTCAATATTGTATTACTTACAAATGGATAACACCTTTGCTTGAGATTTTTTCCCCTTTTTATCTACATAAAAGTACCCAGAAGTAGCACTTCTTTTATTATGTCACAGTATAATTGCACTACTGGAAAATGTTTGAGAAAATTGGTGTATTTTTACTGATCATTCACAAATTTATGTTCCGTTTCTGTTAACTAAGGCTACAATCCTAAAGGCACTTTCCTGGGAGTAAGAACCATTGCACATAATGGGGCTTACTTTTGAGTAGACATGGTTAGGATTGTGCTCTAAGGCTACAATCTAGAGTAACTATGGGACCTTTTGCACCAACGTAGTTACGGTGCCACCTATGGGAAACCTATGGGAAATGCATAGAGCAATCCAGAGTAAGTGCCTCTTATGTCTTCCTGTAGTTATTCTGGATTGTATGGTTAGTTTTCCAACAATCATGTTCTTTCCATGGGATATTGCCTATCTCTGTCTCATTTTTAATTACTGTTCCTCCAGAAAGCTTCAAAAAGCCCCATTGCACAGTAGTGCTTGGTAGGGATGTCAAACCCCTGCTGATGCCTGCTGCTTTGATGCCTGGTTCCCAGCAATGCCCAGTGCCGGCTGGTGTTCACTGCCAGCCACCCAGTGCCAATGCCTTGTTCCCAGTGCTGTTCCCAGTGGTGCTGATGGGTGCCCAGCTGTGACCAGTGGCCACAAATATTCCGGAAATTTTACTCCCACAACGACATGTTCATTCTGCTAGTAACACTGTATAATAGGTGGTAGTTCATAACATTTTCCAGATTAGAAACTGAAGCAGAGTGAAGCGTTCACTGCCATACAATACAATGTTCATTGCAATGCAATAAATCTGTGGCAGAGGAGAACTTGGAAACTAGACAACCCAGTCCAGTCTAGGCAATGGATAATAACATTTCATGCATTTTAGCTATTAGGCAAAAATATCCCTATTTGAACAGACACACCTGTACTTTGTTCTATTTCAATGAAATTCTATCAATTAAGGGCAATTAGAGGTCTTGAAGCCCTTTTCAAATGCTTTATTAAAACACCCTATTCATCTTTCACTTTTTCTATTTCAAACTGAGACTTTCAGATAGAGAAGCAAATAAAGTCTGCTTCATCATGCTACAAAAAGTATGAAATCATAAAAAAGAAATATGCTGCTCATCATTTTTCACCCTTTCACAATGAAAAATATCCTAAGTCTAAACAAAATGATTTATTTTTCTTTTGACATTCAAAACTCTTGAGACTGACATTTCTCTCTGAGCCATAAGAGAGGGCTTCAAAATACTTTAAAAAGTCATCAGCAACTTTGCTTATTTTAAATTTTGTAGGCTATCATCAATCATGCTAATTTTTCAATTCACAGGGGTTGGGAAGTTTTAATCTTCATTTCACGTTTCAAAATCCAGTAATCTAAATGATCATCGGATGATGGAAATATTTTATCTATTATTAGAATTTCTTATTGTTTATTTGCATTGATAGATATCTTTATCGCCTGCCCTTAAACCCAAGGAGGCTCATAACTTAATAAAACTCAAGGCATAAAACATTTCTAAAAGTCAATAAAACATCCCAGCAAAACTTAAAAAAAGCAACTAAAACCATAAAAATGTCACCACAAGGCATTCTTAGAAGACTTTTTAAACTGGTAAATATTTGAAAAATGGTCAGATTTGTATTTTTAAAATGGTCAGTTGTATTTTTAATCAGTTATAACGTTCACATAATATCTGCTGTACTGTTCAATTTTGAGCAAGAACTGATTTCCACCGTGATTTAAGACTTTTCTCAACCCACCAATTGAAAGCGATCGGACTTAAAAGGCACTACATTTGCAGGATCAAACCCGGTGCTATGGGTGTCAAAGTGACATTTTATGAAAGAGACAATTGCCTTGATGCAAATTTCCATGGGACTTTCAATGTACACACATTTCCATTGCACGGGTACAGCTGTCCACAGCATGTATCCAGGTCAGTTCCCTATTTTGTAGCAACTGAATAGCTATCAGCCTATTTCTGATGTGGGTTCATGTGAAAAGTCCTACATTTTGGTTCAAATATACAATTTATAAATCGTATAAAACACTGTATTTACTGGAATCTAATGTGCTATTGTATACACTATCCCAATTTTGGAGACTAACCCTACAATCCAGAGTAACTACAGAAGCATGTAAGAGACATTACGTGTACCCGTTGTTACTGCACCACCTAGTGAAAATCTATGGGAAGGTCATACTGCAATCCAGAGCAAATTGTTCTTACTCTGGAGCAAGGACTCCCCAAAGTTACTCTTGATTGCACTCTAAATTTGGCTGGAAAAGGTGACTGTAGAATTAAATATGGTAATATATATTATGTAAGAAGATAATGCTTGTATTTTTAGGAATGTAGTTAAAAAAACAAGATAATTGGCATGAAACAATAAAATGCCCTAACTCACTCCCACTCAGCAACACATATTGAACAGGAAGGTTGAACAGAGCGGGACTATAGCTGAGAGCTAGAGTTTTGAACACAGAATGTCCCAAATCAAATGTATATACAGGGTGATTCAAAATGAATGGGACAAAAAGAAAACATACCTGTGACTTTTTGTCCCATTCATTTTGAATACCCGGCACAGTTGAAATGATGGGGTCAGCACAAAATCTTGGAAAACAGCTGCCAGTTAGAATATACAATATACTGTAGTAGATGGGTCTGATTCTTTATATAACAGTTCATATGAATATATTGAAATAGAACTGTCCAGATTGTGAAAGGCCAACCTTTATTAAAAGTGAATAACTATACTGAAGGATCAGTACCACCTGTTTTTGATTCTGGAGGTGGTTCTTCCAATGTGTGAAATAATGCCGTAAGTTTCCTTGCTAATTAGCAAACATTTACTAAAGGGCTTACTGTTAGTTTGGTTAGATGCTTTCTCCACCGCAACCCACATGAACTATCCAATACCTTTCAGAATGTAATCCCTGGTTATACCTTAAGACAGTGATTTTCAAATTTTTCACCTCATTGCACACTGACACAGTGCTCCAATTTTCAAGGACATACAATTTTTTTGATAATTGACAAGGTACACTGACTGCCAATGAAGGGAGGGACCTCACACTTCTTCAACCCCAAATAACAACTAACCTTGCCCCAAATTCTCATGGTACACCTGTTGAAAATTGCTATTTTAAGAAATTGGATTCAAGATTAACCCAGCAATTTTTTTATTGTCATATCAAACCCAGGGTGGCTGTCAAATATCCAGTGCAGATTAATTAAAAAAAAAGCGCTCGATGCTGCATGGGAAGCATGAAGGCCTGGGTAGATTGATGTAGAGGATAGGCTGTTACCCAAGTAGCAAATCCCCCGTCTCCACGCCACTGAATTAGTCCAATGGAAAGGCAGAGCCGATACGATTGGATCCAGCTGCGTCGCAGAGCTGGGCTAAGGACAGGAGCTCACCCTGTCTTGTGGGGCCAACCTGTGTCTTGAACCCTGGCCTGCTGGTTAACAGGCACAGTGTCTTAGCAACTTACACCACCCACAGCCCTTGCAGATTAACTAGGCATCTGTGTATTTGCACTAATTCTATCCATATACAGGTGCCCCTATTCTAAGAATTTGTGGGGGATAATTTCGTGTCCACCGTAGATACCAG
Source organism: Cryptoblepharus egeriae (assembly GCA_030015325.1). Taxonomy (NCBI): domain Eukaryota; kingdom Metazoa; phylum Chordata; class Lepidosauria; order Squamata; family Scincidae; genus Cryptoblepharus; species Cryptoblepharus egeriae. Next base: position 50,566,341 of record JAREYC010000007.1, on the reverse strand, counting down.
AAACTATGGATAAAGGGGAACCCTATCTACATAATCTCCAAATTTCCATGCACATTAACTTCATTTATCTTTTTTACTAAGCAATACAGTTGTCCCCCATTTTCTGATGGTTCATTTTTTCGATAATACATTCTCTTGAAAGTTTTAAAATGTACCCTGAAGTCTGTTTTTCATTCTGTCTGGCCGACAGCCTTTTTAAAAAGCCTTCACGTGGAGCATCAGGGCTGCATAGCAAGCACGCCCAGAACTTGTTATGTGAAGCAAGATTTCTTGGAAATTTATACTTGTTATGTGAAACACTTCTTATGTAAGGCGCTGGTTATTAGAGGTACCATTGTAATGTTTACTGAACAAAGTCAAGAAATTACAGACTTTTTTTTACAGAGAACAGAAAAATGGCAGACAGATAATACACTGGTGAATCCTATGTACCAGTGTCCTGAAACCAGATCAGTTAAATGTGGAATGCCAAAGTCTGGGGAGAATTTCATAGGTAGTTGCTCTAGAACTGGTAACATAGAGCACAAAAGGTCTCAATTTGGACCCAGTAAAGCCTTGATAAGAACCATCTCTGAAACCCAGAAATCCACTTTCAGCATACATCATGATACTAAGCTAGAAGGACCAATAAAATACAGTGTAATACAATATCATTTATCCAGCTACTGTGTTTCCACTACTACATCTACCATGTCATGGCTTCTTGCCACTATGTAAACTTGTTGTTTTGGGTGAAACCTTCTGATAATGAGGTACAGGAAATCAAGCTAAGTTTAACACAACATCGCTTTTGCTTTTTCAGGGGATACTAGCAAAGTAGTTTGTCTCATGATGATCACACTGCTGACACTGAATATATAATATGCAAAAAAAATATGGTTTTAACTTCAACTGTTTGGATATGCTACTATGATTCCAAGTTTGTAAATCTAATGGACTGCAGAGAAATAGAAGATTACAGACATCTAGGACAACTGCCACAGTCAAAGACAGTCAAAGAAAGACATGGAAATTTTCCAAAACACATATGGCTCTTTTCCAAAGACCAATTTTTTCAATAGTTAGGAAAATTCAAAAGAGATACTGTTGGTCATTAAAGAAAATTGGAGATGCCATAAGCTGCCACCAACCCCATTATTATATGTAGTTGGAAAACTGCCATCCTTGAGCTGTAGGATGTAGAGCAACTTGTGGGAAAACAACAAAATCCCATTCAACTAAATTATGATTAGTTACTAATAATCTAATCAGATTTAACTGACACTCGTATTGTTGTTGTTATATTGCGATTAACCGTAATAACTCACTGCGGAGTTTCATTTGGTTGTGATAGATTTATTCATTTACATAATAGGCCTAAGCTCAGTGGTGGGCTCCAGCAGGTTTGCACCTACTCTACAGAACCGGTTGTTAATGAGAGATAGGACATAAAAAGTTTAAAAATAGCCATTTAAAAGTGGCTGCCAGGTGGGCAGAGAACCGGTTCTTAATTTCTTTGGTGCCCATCACTGCCTAAGCTATATGTTACATCAAGGATTGGAAAAGCTTTTGGTTTAAGGGCAGCATGGGATATGGAAATTGTTGAGTCCAAACTTGCTATTTTAATAAACATCAAAACTTTATTTCAGCTCTGTAAAGAAATATGTTGTATTCAATTCTTTTTTGAATGCAGGTTTGACCTGTTTGACAATCTTCCACTTGAGAATACTTAATAACTTTCTGCTTAATGACAGTGGTCAAAGCATAACAAAGATGCTCTTAATGATTCTGTCAGGTTTCTCATAGCCTGTAGCAGAGCGTTTGCTTTTACAATCTAACTACGTAACAATGGGGATATTCCCACTGTTATGTGACTCACACCTGCGCTCATGTTTTTATGGTCTTCTCATGGCACTCATTTTGAAAAAGAGCATATTCAAAAAACAATGTAGTATAAAATATTTCTTTACAAAGTTGGAAAAAAGTTTTGATGTGGAAAATGGAGAGGGAAATGTTTTATTTCAAAGTTTTATATTCATAAAAATTAAATTGTTTTTAATAGTTTTATTCCCAAGTTTTTATTCAGATGTTTTTCTCTTCTGCATTTTTTGACTTTTATGTGGTACACCATTTTGAATACCAGAAAAGTAGAATGTAAATATTTTAAATAAATAAAAAAATAAATAACTGGGGAGCATTCAGAGGGATTGATTGGAGGCCCTCATAGGCCAGATTGAGGCTGCAATCCTATACAAACTTTCCTGAGAGTAAGTCCCACTGAACACACATATGCTTAGGATTGCAGGTCTAATTACCCCCATGTCATGTTAAGTCCATAATAAAGAAACTGGCACAAAACCAGTTGTCTCCTCCTATGATAGAAAAGCAGTGGAGAGAAGAAGATCAAGAAAATAGCACACAGGAAAAGAAGGTTAATATGTTTTCCAGTGGCCATTTCCTATTGAAAATCACTCCTACAGCAAAATTACTCCCGAAACTGTTGTACTGTTATGACTGTTATGAAAAAATAGATGATTATGGAAAAATATTCAGTCGGAGAGTAGTTCTGTGATAAAGTGTTACCCCATCTACACACACTAACTGCAATCCTAAAGACACTTTCCTGGGAGTAAGACCCATTGAACACAATGGGTCTTACTTAAGAGTAGACATGGTTACGATTGTGCTCTATATGCTGTTAGCTCCAAGCTGCATAGCCCCACTTTTTTGTGTGGAGATCAAGATAGTAACAACATAATCCCAGGCATTTCTGTCCAGCACCAACTTTCCATTATCGAGGCAATGCAGCTTTGAGAGGTAAGGGAACAAATATTCCCTGACCTTGAGGAGGACAACTGCAGGATTCAGCTAATCCAGGATTCTGCAGGATTTAACACTGGAACAGCTATGCCAATGCTGGAAAATAGATTTGGATTACGTCCTAAAGCTGCAGTCCTAACTTTCACTCCAAGGCTAGCATAAGCCCCAGCACCAGCATAAGCCCTAGCCCCATTCAACCCCTTTGTTGACCTGGCGGTGTCACAAAAGTGCTGTAAGGTACTTATGGCCCACTCCTGGGGGTTAGACCAGTGCACAGACATACACCAATGTCTCTGCACCATCATGGGAAAATATGCCAAGTTAGTTAGGCTGGCATGAATTGGTTAGAATTGCTCAATCCTAATCCCCAGTTAGGCCGGCATAAACCCCAGTACAAGTCCCATGCTGGATTGGGGGTGTCATAAAAGCATTGTAAGGCACTATGCACCACATCTAGGGGAGGGTTAGGCCAGTGCACAGACATACTTGCCTCCCTACATCATCACAGGAATGGGAAGAGCAATGAGTTGAGCTGGCCCAAGTTAGGATTGAATCTAATGTCTCATTGTTTTCCAGGGAAACAACATGCCTAAGAAGGAGTATATAAGATTGCAGACTTAGGTTTAAAAACTTAGGCTAAAATCCAAAGTAACTTTGGGAGCACATAAGAGACATTAGGTGCACCCATAGTTACTGCACCACCTAGTGAAAACTTATGGGAAATTCATATTGCAATCCAGAGTAACATGTTCTTACTCCAGAGCAAAGACTCCCCGTAGTTACTCTGGATTGTGCCCCCATTCTAATTATAGTTTGGTCATAAAGGGCAATGAATAATAGCAAGATGTGGTAAAGACCACTAACTAACCCCAAAATCCAGAGTAACGATGTGAGCACGTAAGAGACATTATATGCATCCGTAGTTACTGCACCACCTAGTGAAAACCTATGGAAAATCCATATTGCAATCCAGAGCAAATTGTTCTTACACCAGAGCAAGGACTCCCCATAGTTACTCTGGATTTTGCCCTTAGAAGGTGATGTTCCTGAGTCACATCATGGAGTCTTGAATATCTGCTCCCCTTGACTTGAGTTGCTCACAAGTGTCAGCCATCACCCACCCAAAGGATTTTTCAAGTCATTTGGACTCAGGTCCTGAGTCTCTTCAAATATTTGTTTTGTTTTTAAGGTAAAAAAACTCCAAGTCCCAAGTCAGTGTCCATGTTTTTGACTTGTGTTACTTGGGTCCTGGTGGGACAAAAAATAAAGCATGTTTGACGTCTGAATCACAGCTTCATGACTATTAGTACAAAAATAATCATACAGTGGTTCTTCACCTAATAATATCAGATTATCAGGTGCTTCAGAAAAATTACAGATCATATCACTACTGTGGACTGCTTGTAACGAATAGCTGGTATTTGAAAAATGATTGTTGAATTAGATGAATCTTGGTCTAACTTACAACAAGATCATTTTCATACACTCATGGAAGTTATCTGCCAAGTACATAAAATAAGGCAGAACATGCATGTTCCGGCATCCAAATCACTGCAAAGCAAATAGTAATGAAATATTGGAAAAAGCTACATAGGGCACAATCCAGAGTAACTACGGGAGCACGTAAAAGACATTATGTGCACCCGTAGTTACTGCACCACCTAATGAAAAACCTATGGGAAATTCATATTGCAATCCAGAGTAATTTGTTCTTACTCTGAAGTAAGGACTCCCCGTAGTTAGTCTGGATTTCACCCATAGTGGGTGTCTAGCATTTCTTATATAAATGGAATTTGTACTTATGGGGTGAAAGTTGTCTAGAATAACTATTTATAAGATGCAGTTGAGTAAATCCCTATGCAACTGGGTTTTTTTGTAGCTCTCAGCTTTTAAAATGTGAAATTTCATTTTCATCACACATTACAATCCTCATCTGACATTATGGAATAAGCTACACCTTGATTCTGTGCTGACAGGAATCACTGTCTTGTAATTTCCCCTTCACTGTAAATACAAAGCAAGCATGTGAGAAAAACAGTTCACTGTAGTTCTGTTCTTGCTAATGTATGAGTAAATGATCTAACAATTACCATCCACATTAGGACTTCAGGGATATGGAGTGCAACTTTTTTTCCGTGTGTGTTAATAGGTATCTATCTTTCCATATTATGCATGGGAATTTCGAGCACATCTGCATCACTGATAATGTCATTTATTTGTGAGAAATCCCACATGAGACAATAGGAAGATAAATCTCTGAAATTACTAAGATCAAAAACTCTGAAAAAGATTGACTGTGGCCATGGCCTTTAAGAAATGGTATTTTCATTTTTCCTTTACACATCTAAATTATTCTGCTTCCCCTGTAATTATTTGTACTTAACTCTGTGAAGTGCTTGGGGATACAGAGCATGAGGAAGATCCAAAAGGAAAATTCCTTTTTTTTAATTTTAGGAAACAAATACTAGAAATATTTTTAAGGCTGCTGTCCTACTCCTTCCCCCATTTCTCAACTATTTTCTTTTACTATCTACACAATATTTATATACCACTTTTCAACTAAAAAAGTTCATAAAGTGAACAACATGTGAGCGGGACCTTGGAGTTGCCGTGGATCACAAGCTGAACATGAGTCAGCAGTGTGAAGTGTCTGCAAAGAAGGCAAATGCCATTTTATGTTGCATTAAGAGGACTGTAGCTTCCAAGTCGCAAGAAGTTCTAGTTCCTCTTTATTCAGCATTGGTCAGACCTCATCTTGAGTACTGTGTTCAGTTCCGGGCACCTCACCTGAAGAAAGATGCAGCCAAACTGGAGCAAGTCCAGAGGAGAGCGACAAGAATGATCAGTGGGATGGAAGGGAAACCCTACGAGGAAAGGTTGGGGGAACTTGGGATGTTCAGCCTGGAGAAGAGGAGGCTGAGAGGAGGCATGATTGCCCTCTTCAGATACCTGAAGGGCTGTCATAGGAAGGAAGGGGCTCATTTGTTCATAGCTGCTTCTGAAAGCAGAACTAGAACCAATGGATACAAACTGCAAGAGAGGAGATTCCGGTTGGATATCCGGAAAAAATTCCTCACTGTTCAGCAGTGGAACAGACTGCCAAGGGAGGTGGTGGACGCTCCCTCACTGGGGATCTTCAAGCAGAGGCTTGACAAGCACCTGTCAGGGATGCTTTAGAAGGATTTCCTGCTGCAGGCAGGAGGTTGGACTAGATGACCTACTAGGTCCCTTTCAGCTCTAGGATTCTATGGTTCTGTAAAGTGGTTTACAAGTGGTTCATCCTGAAAATAAAGTGGCCTTTTACCCTGGTCCAGTGGCCAGATGCAGCCTCAATGTGGCCCCTGGGAAGACCCCTCTTGAGCAAGCCTTGTAATCCACTCCAATACATTCCTATATGTTAATTTATGTAAATGTATTCAAATTTGAAATGTAAATTTGTTTTCCGGCCCCCAACATTGTGTCAGAGAGATGATGTGGCCTTCCTGCCAAAATGTTTGGAGGCCCCTGCTCTAGGGCAGTGGTTCGTCTGGGACCCCCCCCCCCCCCAGAAGTGAGGTTAGGGCTGGAAGTGTCATTAAAGTGACCAATGCCAGATTCCAAGATGGCTGCATTCAGCTTTTCACAATCCCCCTGAAATTACCCAAGGGGGTCCCAACCCCCATTTTGAAGACCAATGCTCTAGAGTCTAGAACAGTGATTTTCAACCTTTTTCATCTCACAGCACACTTAACAAGGCACTGAAATTGTCAAGGCACACCATCAGTTGTTTTTACCATTGACAAGGCACACCAGACTGTTCAAATCCCCCAATTTTTCTATTAATGAATGTAAATCTCCAAATTCCCAAGGCACACCTGAGAACTGTCTGTGGCAAACCGGTGTGCCACAATATACTGATTGAAAATCACTGGTCTAGAACATTAAAAAAGTCAACAAAATTGCTGGGAAAGATCTGAGTAAGTCACATTTTTCCATATGTGACTGGAAAAAGACAAGAGATAAGGATGAAAAAACCCCTTTCCATAAATTGGGGAGAGCTGTACCTAACCGGCACTGAATACAGTGCAGACCATTTGGTTTGCCTCTTACAGTACAAGTTACGATGGGGCTCCCCGATGTGTATGTGGGGGGAGAGATGGGAGGATCTTTGATTTTAGTAGCTAATTTGTGTAAAGATATTTAATGTAATAAAATTTGTATTTAAGAAACAGAATATCTTTACATAGATTTTGTGCCATGCATTAAGTAATGAATACTTGCTGAAATGAATTGTATCTACAAAAGAATTGGAAAAATATATCATTTTTTCTACTAGGTTTAAGTGAATCCTGGCTATACTTAACCACAACATAGTGCTAAGAAGTAGCTTAAAGCAGCATAAAGCAGCATCCACAGGCATAAAGCAGCATCCACAACATGGCATAGATATGTAAAAGATAACATACAGGTTATACTACAAGCCTCAATGTGACCCGCAGCAAGACCATTCCATCTGGACAAGCCTTGAATTTAATACACTCTTATATTTAAATTTATGTAAATTTATTCAAATTTGAAATGTAAATTACTTTTGGGTCCCCAACACAGTGTCAGATTTGGCTCTCCCACCAAAAAGTTTGGACAACCCTGATCTATGCCAAACAGAGCTGGCAAATTCTCCAATCAAGTGGCATAATGGAAAAACAGAGGTTCTGGCAATTGCCAGATCATCTGTATAGATAAAACATTTGGTGGATTCCAGCAGCAGTTGATCATTGGTATAAATGCTGAACAGCAGTGGGGTTAATGCTGTAGTATTAGAATACATCTAATAAAGTTAAATTCCCAGAAAAACTCCATTATATTAATTATATTTTATATCTTTATATGTACTGGTTCATAGTGAGGATTGGATTAAAAGAATCATGGTGCAATGCTATACCTATTGACTTCATTCAAAAAGAGACCATGTTTGCACCCAGTATCTGCACCCAGTATCTGAGTATAATACATTTGGTTTGCCTAGTTTTTCTATTCTGCCATTTAATTTCAAATACTGGGAAAAAATAGACAGGACACGCATTAAAACTGAGTTGTCAAAGACTGTGAAGGATTGACGGTCTAGGAAAAGAAGAGAAAAGGATACTTTTGTGCTCTGCAGAATTGTTATGTAGGCAATAGAAATTATGTAATTTTTCATAGCTTGTTAAATTAGTTGGATATTTCTTTTTAATTCTTCCCAAATTTCACATAGGTATTTACTAAAAAGAGACTTCCTGTAAAGAAAGGCAACAGACTTGTGGTGATAGTTGTCACCCAACTGTTCCTTGACATGAAGTCAAAAGCAGATAGAGTCAATTCTTATTATCTGCTAGATTAGTTTCCTGGAAAACCTAATAGATACCATATTAGCAGATATTGAATCAATGAGCCTATTGGGAAAATTGGTTTAAATTCCATGGGACTCTCTTCACCTGAATCTTAACTTGGTGTATGTGGTTCAACATGTTGAAGTTTGTTGGTTCAACAATGAGGCTTCAGAGTTCAACAGTTCCTTCACCAATCCTTCTCCTCCACATGCTTCTTGTCCAAGCTTAAGAGCTTTCCTGGGCTTGCCCAAAGAGCAACTCAGAGGTAGCCTTCTAGAGACTTTCCAGCCTGGAAGTGGACATGAGTGTGCTGACAATTCTCCATCTGCCCATAAAGAAAACTTACCCAGTCCAGACTACTTTCTAAAAAACAAGGAGTATAAATCACTTTACATTATTACTGAAACGCCTCCTTCATGAGCAAAATAATGAGAGCTTTCTTTCTACTCCCTGTGCCCACCTCCTGTGTTGTCTTCTGCTCTTGAGTCCACTCTCTTGCCTCCTCATCCCCTTGCATCCTCACTAGCCCCTGCCTGCTCTTACCTGTGCCAAGTTTCTCCCATTCTTTGTGCACCTGCACATATTCATGGATAATGAAAGCAGATTCACAGATAATGAGAGGTACCTGTCAATTCTGCTCCTCGCAGATAAGGACATTTTCTCTTCTGTCATTTTCTCTTCTGTCTTTTTGAGCAAATGTCTTTCTAGGCAAGAACTAAGTGCTGATTTCTGGCCATCATCTCTTTAATGATGTCACTTTCTGCTTAATGATGTCACTTCCAGCCCTTAGCAGGCACTATGAATACTGACTTTGGCCTTCTGTATCAAATTAATTTGACATCCTTGGAGATCAGCATTCGCTATTGAGGAAATGGCAATGGCAGGTGCATTGAGTGCTTGGGAAGGATAAATGCAGAAGGGAGGAATTGAGGGACCTGCCATTTCCGTCCTAATATAAGCATAATTATAAGTAATTAAGTAACCTAATTACAGTGGTGCCTCACATAAAGAGCTTAATTCGTTCTGGAGGCACGCTCTTTATGTGAAACACTCTTTAAGTGAAGTGGATTTTCCTATAGGAAACAATGGAAACTCAGACAATTGGTTCCACAAGCCCAAAAATATTCATATAAACATATTAACCACGTAAAAATGATGACAAAACTCTGGAATTGAATTCAAAACATGCATTCAATGTGCATGATTCTATGAAGTCTATTTAGGCTGCAATCCTAAAGACACTTTCCTGGGAGTAAGGACCATTTAACACAATGGGGCTAACTTCTGGATAGACATGGTTAGGAGGCTGCAATCAAAGACACTTTTCTGGGAGGCTTACCTGGGCTGCTGCTGGAGGTTTAAGGTAGCCAGTGGGGGCACTTGGGGGGAGTTAGGGGCAGCTGCCTCTGGCACCCCCAGGCAACTGCCCCCAAATTGGGGGCAGTTAGAGGCAGCAGCACTGGCCAGCAGCCCTTTTAAACAGCCTCTGCGCTGAGTGTCAGGGCTGCTAAGTGCTTGTTAAGTGAAGCAGAACTTGTTATATGAAGCAAGATTCCTTGGAAACTTAGACTTGTTATGTGAAACACTTGTTATTTGCGGCACCTGTTATGAGAGGTACCACTGTATAAGTAACCTACATCTAACCTAATTATCAACTGATTTTTCACCCATGGTTTTACTTCAGTGTGAATGAGGTTGGCTCTTGAAATTAAAAGATAAACATCCCTTTAGGCAGCAGTTAATCCCAGTGAACTAGGCAAGACCCATCTAATCCAGCTTTCCATAGACTGCATTGGTCCACCAGATGTCTCTGGGAGCATACAAGGAATATACTGATATTCTGTTCTCACTACCTTGCATGTGTAATACAGAGATAGGCTATCTTTAAAACCTTGGAGGATACATTTATCATAACTTGTAGCCTGTGATGGACTTTTTCTGTCCAATCCCCTGAATACATGTTTGATTATAAATGAGATAAATGTATCATATCCCTGAATGGGATAAAATGAAGCCTATTCATTGATAGTAGAAAGATGCATGGAAAATATCACTCCTCTTTGACAACCTGCTTGGAATTTTCATAAGATAGATTTTACTGAAGAAAGTGCTGAGTTAAGTCCATAGCTTGGTTTTGTCTTTAACACTTTCCATTCATGAAAAATAAGGAAAATAAATTACTATAATTAATTTCTAACAACTTTTCCCTTTTTATATTACATCATTATGACAATGTACAGGCATGCCCTCATATTCATGTAGAATCCATTCCAGAGATGTTCCACAAATGTGGAAACCACTGATACGGGAGACACTTGCATCAATAGTATCTCTCAGGCACATTCCAAGCACCCATTAACACAGACTTATAGCAGAGGTTTTCATGTTTTAAGCAAGTCACTAAGCATTGCATTTTATATAGGAGATTTCTTGCTATAAACAAGTATATAAGGCTTCCAGCTTATAGCATGATGATAGCAGACAGCCAGGAGCCTGAATGTCTGATGCAAATAGACCTAATGCAAGAAAAGGAAGTGGATGGCTGCAATCCTAAAGACACTTTCCTGGGAGTAAGACTAGTGGTGGGATTCAAATAAATTAACAACAGGTTCTATGTCCTAATAACCTGAATTAACAACAGGTTCTATGTCCCAGTAGCAACAGTTCTCAGAACCAGGTGTTCATTAGCAAAGGGTGCTATAGAACCTGTGAGAACCCCCTGAAGCCGAACACTGAGTAAGACCCATTGAACACAATGGAACTTATTTTTGAGTAGACATGGATTGTGCTTGAAGTCAACTATTTCCTATTTAGCACTAGGTTTATATTCACCAGCCATTCAGGGTGCCTATATCCTGCTCTCAACATGCTATAAACTGGAACACTTACAGCGTCTTATTTAAAGTAAGAAGATACCCCATAAGACTTTATAGAATATTTATGTAGCTCCCTCCCTGGAACTCAGGATAATTGAAACCCTAGACACCAGATATAGGGTACTGTACATTATATAGCCAATATCTTAAGAACACATTTGTCTGAAAACCAGACTTTGACTGTATTACAGTACAACCCATGACTGTGTCATAAGATGCTGACTTCAACAAGACTTGTTTTCTAGGAAGTGTGCACAGGTTTGCAGCCTTAACTGGCAATCTATAGAATTAATGAATATCAGGTTTCTAAAGCAAGTTTCTCAGTTCCTTTGCAGAGCAGCTAAGTGTATAAATCTCACAACTACTGAAATAATGTCTTAAGATAAAGTGACCAAACCTGTCACTTAAAAGGGAAAAGAATACACTGACAATGTGCCATTAAAGCCTATTGACTGAGAGGGTAAAGTCACCATGGTTAAAATGAAGCAATTCACTTTGAACTAACTCTAGTTGACTCGTCTAATGTGCCCGAGGATTGTCTGTGGCAAGCCTAGAGGAAATCTTTTGTGCTTCAGTTAGCAATAAAGCTTGCAAATCATTATTCTTTCAAAAGACTAGCATAGATAACAAAGAATACCAGCAATATTTAGGCACTCCAGCCCTTAGTAGACAAACACACTGCTATAAAACACAGAGTTAATATTATAAGTGCTTTTGAAAATCTGTGTTTAGTTAATGTTCAGTTATATATCAGAGCCTGCCCTTTACTTTTATCACTAAGGATACTACAATTTTTGTACAACCACCTATGATTCTCCTATGAACCACCTATGTACAAGCAACCTATGATTGCTTAAAAATTATCCACATCTAATCAATAATAATAAAAACAATTCATGAATAACTTGCAAATACACTGAAAATCATCATTATTAGAAATCAAATCTTCAGATCAACTGTTTTCTTTAAGTTGTTGTTGTTTCAGTATACATGGCTGTATTTTACCTTTTTTATGTGTTTGGTTTTGTGGAAATATCCAACAATCTGTTACTAACAGATGTTTTGTAATCCTTTGGTGGCAGAACAGTGGAGGGATTAGGAAGACCTTGTGCATCTTGTACTCTTTGCTCTGCAGTGATAAACATGTAACTTCCATTACAAGTGTGCTGCTTGATGTCTGCGGAGCTGCTACACATACTGTAACAAGTCACTGAATAGTCTTATTACCCCTGCCAGGGAAAACGACTGCAGTTATTTATGAGGTCATTTGATGTCATATTTCCATACGTTAGTCGTATTGCTACATTTCTCATATCTACAATTTTAGTAAGGAAAATTGATTGTTTCTCAGTGGAAAAAAATGCCACATTTTATGCGCTGATCTCCCTAAAAAGACAGTAAACTGACATCCTTAAACATGGTTAAAAGACTTAACGTAACCATGCTGGGCTGACAAAATCTGGAATTAAAATTCAGTCATGCATACAAAGATGTAATAAATGAACAAAAATTTATGTTACGGGTCATTTCAGCTATAATGGCAACTTTCTTTGATGGAATCCAAATAGCAGCAACCCTCTTATACATGCTCCCCAAATGACATAACATTAGGATTCTAGGAATCTAATGATACAACGAGCACAGTCTGAGAGACCTAAACAAAAGATTTATGATATGCAAACACACTGGGCGTCTTATCAGTCACATAGAGTACTCCATGAAAAACTACTGCAACATTAATATTGGAGCTTGTCTCCATTTCTCAGCCAAATACAGGGCTTCTCTTTCACATAACATAAAGTCTTCGACCAGCTTAAGCTTTCTAATAAATTGCAAACTCTGTAACAGTATATCTTCTATTATGCCGCTTGTTACTTTACTAAGACAGGAAATTAAAGCAATAAAACACTTTCAAAACGATAGGGTGCAGTCAAGCAGACATTTTTCTTATGTTACAGTAGTTTTCTTCAAAAGACCTTTTATGATGCTAATATTAAATTCTTTGAAGTCTGAAGAATCTGTGGAGGGTGTTGAATTTCTGATATAAAACTCAAAATATTGCATCCACTCATGTATTTATTAAAACTGAGCACATGGTAACATACTTAAAAAAATTAATTCACAATGCAACCAAATATACTGTATAACGTGGTGTACGTTGCCACTTTGGGGAATACACTGTGTAGGGATTTTACTTATTTAATGCCAAGGAAAATCTCTAATGTCCTTGTATCCACTTGCAAGACCAGGTGTGACCACTGATATAAAGGTAAAACACAGACAAATATAATGGTCACTTATGTGAAATGTTCCCATAAAGGAAACTGAATAAAGTTTAGAATGCTATTTATTCCATGTTAACCCCTCTAGAATTGGGTCACCCAGTGGCTCTTTTTAATGGCATGAACACTGAGGTAACTGAAAGAAAGTAAATGGGGCAGAAGTAGAGCAGAAAAGCCAAATCCCACTGTCTGAAAAATATGATACAGCAATCTTTGCAACACACTGAAAATCATAGCAAGCTCACCTTTTACATGTACTTGGTCATTAATAAATATTTGGAATATCACTCACAAAGCAGCATTATAGTCAGTTAACAAATAAGAATCCATCTTTAATATCCTTTCTATCAAGTTGCTATTAAGTATGAGAGAGATAGAGTTGAGTTTTTTCAGTTGAGATTTCCATCTGTGTGGGTCAATAATTCTAATTTCCCCAGGATTCGACTTTCTACATCACTTCCCTGGAATTTAACTAGGAAAAAATTCTTTGTTGTTAATACTTTCCTGTGCTCAGGTTCTCTCCTGCTTGAAATGCATTGAGAGTCCGTCTAAATGTGCAGAATTACTACATCTTACCGTCTGTACATGGACTGAATCACTTCAGGATGCTGCTGGGGGTCTTCTTCCTGACATGCTCATTTTTATACGGAAGTTTTAAAAAATAAGTTATTAATATTCAAACTTCCATTCAGTCACTTACAATCTGTAGTGGTGCCCCTAAGTGGTGCCCCTAAGTGTAAGTTTGAGTTGTCTGCTTGTATTATAAAAACCAATCTGATCAGAAGGCAAAGGTGCACAACTAAATTCTGAAGTTATAGTGCAATCCTCAGCATGTCTGCTCAGAAGTAAGATCCTTTGTGTTCAATAGTACTTACTCCCAGAAAAGTGTGGTTAGGATTGCATCCTTAATCCCAGAGATATGGCAATCTGAATTTTAAAGATTGCCTGCATTTGTTAGCCTCTGGTTCTAACCTAATCACTGCCAAATATTTCACAATAATTGAAATAGAATCATTTTATTTCCAAGCCCAACATTTATCATATATAGTTATAGAGGTATAAACAGGTCATTTTATCAGTACTGGCTGATATTCAAAAAGGTTTCCAATATAAGCCAAACTATTGGTTTAGTATTACAAAAACATGCCCTGACAAGCCTTAGAACTGTGAGTTACACTTTCCCCAGGCATGATAATTCTAATTCTGGTTTCTTACAACTGCCAGGCCATGTTTACTCAATTTGCTTGAACAAGCCAGGTATAGTTTGAGCTTCCCTACAAATCTAGGAAAATCAAATATGCAATTTTGATTTGCAGATAGCCTGAACTATGGTTTGCCTGCTTGGACAACACAAGAGTGAGTTATGAATCAAGAATGAGTTATCTCACACACATTAAGAGAAAGTGGGGTGGTGGGTTCTGACAAAATCCCAAGGCTTCTTCTCTATTGGAAACCTTGTTCTTTTCTGTTTGAGGGCAAGGGGAGGGTGGTCAGCAGGCAGGACTGTTGGTGGATTTGTGCTGGATCCAAGCTCTGTTCCCGGGTAGCTTGTGCTGGTCTTGGGCTGCTTGGAGCTGTACCACCAAAATCCCCAATGGATATCTGAGTAGACCCATTGGGGCTGCTGCTGTGTTACCTGAGTTAAGAGGGAAAATTTCCCCTTGCTGTGGGGGAGTACAGCTGCAGCCCCAAACCTGTGCTTCATAAAGTATAGGTATGTTGGCCAATCTGTCCTAGCACAAGTTAGGATTGCACTTCCTGGTGGTGAAATAAATTTAAATCTTCATATCTTCAGATACTATTGTTGCCGTTTATATGTCTTTGAAATGGAAAAGGACCAAAGTAGTATTTTTAATCATTTTATGGCAAAGCTGTGCAGTTTCCAAGCATCTCAGGGCTAAAAATTGCTCAAAAGTCATTCTTGTGAAAGCTCACCTGGGTGCAGCAACACTGGGAGGAGCAAAGAACGGTAAAAAGGTAAGAAATGTTATTTTGGCTTCTTGCCATCTTAATGTCATTTAAACAGCAGTAGCTGCTGGCATTCATGGTGAATTAAATCTCTGGATGCTACATCTGCAGACACTAAAGTAGAACCTGTAATCACATTCATTCTAGTCATTATACACCCTGAAAAGTATCTCTATAACAGTGGCAGGACAACTACCAATACAGAGTTGAAAACCAGAAGATATTTACTCACAGTGCAATCCTAACTCTTGGTTAGGCTAGGGATGCCATTATTCTCTTCCACAAAATTGGGACAGGATCCTCTGACCCATTTGTCAGTATGTGAGCTCAATCCCCCAAAATTTGGATTGCCCCTGGTTTTTTTGGGACATATGGCAACCCTAGATTAGGCCTGCACAAGTCCCAGCACAAGTCCCATATTGGTCTGGGTTGTCTCAAAAGCTCTAGGCATAAGAGGGCCAAGGGACATTACGCCAGTGTATAGAATTGTGCAGCCTACCCATGCCACTGTGGGTGATTTGTGCTGGCCTAAACTGGTTAGGATTGCACCCTCAATCTGCCACATTCAAAAACTTAATTAAAAATATTCAGTCACCACTGGGGAAAAAATAGACGGATGATGTCTACAGAATTAGTTCCTCTTTTTCAGGTAATCAACTGAGTCAAGAAGTATATGAAGCAAAACACTGATGGGGCTGGGAGAGAGAGAAGGAAAAGGAAATTCTAATTCCTTCTTTTTTCATAGAATTCTAGAGTTGGAAGGGACCCAGTAGGTCATTTAGTCCAACTGCCTGCCTGTAGCAGGAAATCCTCCTACAGCATCCACAACAGGCGCACGTCAAGCCTCTGCTTGAAGATCCTCAGTGAGGGAGAGTCCACCCCCTCCCTTGGCAATCTGTTCCACTGCCAAACCACCCTCACTGTCAGGAATTTTTTCCTGATATCTAACCAGATTCTCTTTCTTAGGAATCTTTAGACAAGACATTCCTCTTGCATGCTTTTTAAAATAGAAATCAGGACCCCACTGAATTCAGATGATGCTTTAATACCAGGCTTTCTCTTGGGTAAACAGACTACAAAAATGCATATAACGGCATACTAGAAAGAGAAATGGAAAATAAAGGCCTTAATGGGATGGAGGTTGAATAGAGGCCACTCACAAAATAGTGCTGACAGAGAGCATTTCAAGAATCTGAACATTAAATTGAACTAAATTTATTTGCTATTCAGATTCTTGACTTTAATAACATTTGGTTCCACCATTACATTATTTTATCCTATTTAAACAATAATTTAATAATTAACCCAGAATGCTTGCAGCCCTTCTAGCTTTATAGAACAGAAAACTATTCTGAAGTACTTTAAAAAGTTTGCACATCATCAGATTTAACATAGGCAGAGGTTTCTTTTCACATTAAATTATCTTACAATTCAGAACTGTTGCACTTATTGGTCTTTGTAATCCCTAAACCCCTCAACATTCCACTAGATTGATGAATATGAAAAAGGCATCAACAGCTTTAGGGTGTGATGCAGAAATAAGAGATAATGAAAACTAGAATTAAATTCATGGGCTCCATTTGTTTTCTCTGCATGCTTAATAGAGCCTCCCATTGTTAAAGGCTCTGTAAGTAATCATTGATTTTAGAATGTTTAAAATTAGAGTGGATTAAAATGATAAGGAATTTTACACTCATATGGAGCATACACACAGAGTATTTGTGTATGAGGTAATAGCTGCAAGAGTGACTTTCTTTCAGCTGTTGTACATCAAGTGATAGGGCACTATGTAGAAATTGCCAAGGCACTCCAACTAGAGGTCTAGGTGCTATCATTGCTATCATTACCTGTGACTGCCCAGTAAGGGTCCATCCACATGAAAGTACATCTGGCAAATGGTCAGCCCAATCCTAATGGTGGAACAGATGATGGATGCAGTGGTGCCAAAATGGCAATTGCTGTATCCAGTGGTTCTGTTGTTGTTGCCTGATCTCATGAGAAGAGAGTTTTTGTCCCTTTCTCGCTAGCAATGGCACAGAGAATGCAACGGGACTCCTCCAATCTGTGTCAACTGTTTTGCTGGTGCCGAATGGAGGAGCTCCATCTTGGGCTTTCCAGCCCAAAATGAAGCATAGGATATAGTGGAGGAGAACTCTACAAGTCCCACCCTGTTCCACTCCAGTTCCTCTGATTGCTCTGCCCTCCCCCTGTACTACAATGCCTCTCTTCCTGCCTAAAAACCCTGCACGACCACTCGGCAGTTTGCCTCTCTGCAAACTCCCCAGCATCGGCTCCCAGCACTGAGCCCAGAACCAAGTGGCACACACCTAACACTGGCGCTCCTTCCTGTCATGGTATTGTAAACATGATTTATGGCACATTTGTGTCACCCTGCACTGGCTCTGCAGCACACTGCCAGAGATGGGAAGGTTTGGATTAAAACCCCTTTACTTATTTGGCTTTGGTGGTCAGCAGTGGTGGCATTCTTCAGTGGCAACATGGCTGAAGGGACAATTTTAATATCTTAATTTAATGCCCTTTCTCCTTACTGTGATAAATTTCAAGCACCAGAAGTAGTGGGTTCTCAGGTGTGCAGTAGGGTGCCAGCATTTTCTCACAGCAACCACATGTTAATACATATCCTGAGTATATCCTTGGGGAACAGAGCATAAAAATCGCAAATAAATTTCAGTTATTTTCTTACATTTTGGAATCAATTAAGTGCTTGATATTCTGTATGAAGTAGATCTATACATGCTCAAAATCAGTTCAGTGTGTTTGAAACCAGAGAGTTAAACTAGAAATAAACCAGAGTTAAAAATACCAATTAATATGAACCAGAACTGAACACTTTTTAAAAACAAGTGGTTTTCCGCATCCTTTTCTTTTTCTGCATCCTTTTGTAAACTTAAAAAAAAAACACAAAGGGCACGTTACCTCTATTAGACTAATGCTGCAATCCTAACTCGCATTTAGGCTGGTCTAAGTCCCAGCACAAATCCTGTGCTGGCCTAGGTATGCTGTTAAAGGCAGTTTTATGCCACTTTGGGGGCAGGGGAGGAGGGTTAGGCTACTGCACAGAAATGTGTTTGCCTCCCTACATCACCACAGCAATGGGAAGATTGTACTCTTATTGAGGCATTCATCCAAACACACATGACAGAAACAGGGTAATTTCTGTTCTACAAGACGCAGCTCCAGTCTCCTTTCCTACACTTTTTTAGTGTAATGTAGTGTAACACTTTTCAAGAATCATGTAGAAATGTCTCCATCCTGAAGGATGACAGAGATCCATCCATGACAGAAAAGGAACTAAATGCAGAAACATGCCCATAATAAGTGCTATAAGCTTGCACGCCCACGACCCAGTCTGTCTCTACATTGCTGAATAGACCAAAATATTTCAGGTATACAGTAATACCAGCAAGTGACAATCACAAATGTAATAAATCTTTTGGAATGAATTCAGAAGTTGGCTGCATGAACTGGGCAAAAACATGTCATTTAACCGGCAATGAAACATAAAAGCACATACCTTGAATTCCGTAATGAAAGCATCTAAACATGCACATTGATCAGACTAGCTGAAGCAGTGTGTGGAATGTATCATTGTTTGGCACTGGTACTCGTGGGTGCTTATAATGGTTTTTCCAAACTGCAACTCGTGCCACAACAAGGTGAAACTGTAAGGATTAAAATATGATCAGTGTTAACCTTTATATTCTAAACCAAACCTTTCCAAACATGTCACATAATGATATACTCAACAGTTAACTGCATGATAAATTTGAAGACAGAGTACAAAAAATTTGCTTCAAATTTGAAACATGAAAGTTTTTGTAAGCATAATAAACATTTTTGATTTATGCCAGTTTCCAAAATTGAGAAAGAAAGGAAACATGTTTTAGAATGAACATCAGGGTAGACTAGCCACGAAAAAGCCTAATGCTTTACATAATCTACCTCTGGACTCAAGAAATATACCTCCTCTCTACCGTGACACTATTGAAGTGCTAGCCTTCAAGGTACTTAGGAAAAGCCCTGCAATGTCTCTGAGGTGACAGGCGGCAGCATTTCATACTAACATCTCCATCAGTGAATGAGGGTGACCAGCCACGGCTGACCAGTACTGGATCATTCGGGAGGTCAGCTGGCTGAATGAGTTCACTGATGGCAGGTGCCAGATGGCCTCTCCTGATTGACTTCCAATGACACATCAACTCCTAGGACAGTGGTCTTCAATTTCTTTCATGTGAGACTTCAACCAACCAACCAACCAACCAACCAACCAACCAACCAACCAACCAACCAACCAACCAACCAACCAACCAACCAATGGGTAAATCAGCAATCTGGACTCCCAGGACTCTGACCTAGGGCATCTGGTGTAGAAGTAGCTCTCCCACAAATACTCTAAAATTAATGCTCCCAAATATAAAGAATAGTTCCAGCATATACTTGATAAACTTCCATATAAAACAGTCATGATCAATGAGCATATTCCGAGTAAAAATGTTGCAGAAATTAATGGAACAGAACCTATTAGCATTTTAGTAGGCTGTACTATTATCAATATTGATAAAACTAATCCCTCATGCAATTCCTCAGTGGAAGTCATTGAGGAGAATGAGAATTAAATATACTTGATGAACAATACACCCGTGATTTTCTTTGCAAGTGCTGAGCTTTTCTGTGTAGTTATATATTGTGAAACCTGTTATATTGTATGTAACAGATAGCATTCATTGAGATTGTTTACTGTTTTACACTCTAGCGTCTTTAAACAGCAATAGGAAAGCTGCATGTACAACAAAGAATTACTAGCAATCTTTATAATAGGCTAAAATATTACCCTGAAGAAATGTTCACTGATCTTGTTCAATTTTCTCTAACTTTCTTGATGGCTAATACACTGACTCTAGTTCATGTTAAGCTTGATTTCTTTGGCTCTGATCCTAGCCTATGGCTGCAATCCTAACCTCCTGTTACACTGGCATAAGTTCCAGTAAAAGTCCTGAACTAATGCAGTTTTACAAAACTGCAGTAAGATACTTCTACTTAGGCCAGTCAGGCCAGTGCACAGATGTGCCTACATCATCACAGGAATGGAACGACCAATGAGTTGTGCCAGCCAAGGTTAGGACTGCACTATTAATATCTTTCCGCCTTCAAGGATTTTTTACAGTATATAAACTTAGGGCTTAGCATTGATGATGGTCGTGCCCCCCATTTTATACTGTGACATCACTTCTGGGGAAACATTTTGAGCATTGCACCAGGCTACATGATCATAAGCTACACCACTATCCACAACCATAGCAGGCAGTGGCTTGTTGTGGAATGGCTGCATGCTATAGTACAGGAACTTGTATGCCTTTCAGTGGTATTACTTCTGTGAACATCTTCCAAAGACACTTAAACACAATCCTATTCATTTCTACTCAAAATTAAGCCCTATTGTGTTCAATGGATCTTACTCCCAGGAAAGTGTTTATACACATGAGTCAGCCACACTGAACATAGTGGAATGTTCTTTTAAGTAGAGGTGCATAGGTTCATGCTATTGCTCATACTTTGTCAAGGACTTGGCTGCTAGCAAATCTATAATGAGCCTCGTGTATTAAGTGAATTATCTTCCACAACTGGTCAGATATAGACCACCTGGACATTAAATTATATGTTTTAAATTTAAAAATAAGTAATATAGAGTTTAAATTAACCACATGAAAGCAATATATATGGGTGTTTTTAGCTTTTATTTTGTCATGTCCTACGTTGTTCTTGGATGTCCTACATTTGGACATTCTCTTGTCCTCTTTTGCAGTTATGACATCTGGTCACCCTGACCCAATAAGTCATCAAATTCAATACTACCTTGGATGACATTTCCATTTGCTAATTTTGCATTCCTAATAATGGTACAAAATCTGTCACTAGAGTTGCAGTTGTTCCAGCCAGCATTCATTCTTCATAGAATTTGTGGCTTTATATGATATAGCATCTCTGTGTTTTATAAGCACTGTTTTCAAAAAAGGGTATTGTTTTTGTTATTTGTTAATTTCATCGTTTTTCCCATTTGTCTGTATGCTCTATGACTAACTGCAAACTGCATGTGACACAGGCCTGGGTCACAAGAGATAAACATGAAATTTCAAACTGAGAAAACATCATTACAGTTGTTTAATCAAAACATGCTTCATAGGAATGTGGTTATTATTGTGCTGTCTAATAATTACATAGAAACGTAGTTTACATGGGAGCATCATTCCAAACTAAACTATCCCAAAGCGTGTTACAATTACATGAAATTCTGTTAATAAGTTTTAATTTTGAATTATTAGAAACTTAGGCTGCAATCCTAAAGACACTTTCCTGGGAGTAAGACCCACTGAACATAATGGGGCTTACTTTTGAGTAGACATGGTTAGGATTGTGCCCTAAGGCACAGATAAGTTGGAAAGTGACATATAGAACTAAAGGCATGAACTAATTATCAGTGTTTTTCATCAGCGATTTTGTCTCAAAGCAAATGAGGTTGGCTCTTTAAATTAAAAGATAACTATCCCTTAAGCAGCAGTTAATGGCTTAAAAATAGCCGGCTTACTACAGTAATGTGACAGGCAGTTATTCCACTCCATGGCAAGGAGCTACTTTCAACAGTATACTCCTACAGTATGGAGGACATTCTCTATGTCCTCCATACAGAATGGAGGACAGAGCACCTCTACCTTTAACCATTGCATGGAGGAGGAAATTTAGGCAGGTGCTGCTTTTTAGACCATAATGAGCCAAACCTGCCTCAATTCCCTCTTCTATGCTATAGTTCTATATAGTTCTGTATGGTCACCCTGGTAAGGTTCAGTTTTCAGCTGGGAGGCAACTTCACAACTCCAAATGTAAAAATATTCTCTAATCATTTTCTAATTGTCCTCTAATCATCAGGTACCAGCTTGACAGTACACTTAGGGGCATACTCAGGATAGCTTAAGAGAGAGTAATTATACTTTTCTATAAACACCTTGTCAATTTCACAATGAAGGTGGCAAAACTGGATTTCCTGCTCTCACACTCATTTAGTAAATGCATAGCATGGAAATGCTTTGACTAGGGATGATAATATTGCTAAAGTTATGAGATAATAATTTTTTTAAAGCAACAAGCACAATAAATGCTCTTAAATTCCATAGTGTTTTTGCAACTAAATATTAAGCATGCCAGGAGCTGGCATATGAACTCTGCCATGAATCCCTAACTTCAAATCTCATTAATTGCTGCAACTCTATAGAACAGGAGTGGGCAAATATTTTGTCAGGGACTCATTGTCCCTGAAACAATGTCGGGGCCAGGAAGAAAAAAAAGAAATAATTCACATTTCAAATTTGAATAAATTTACATAAATTAATACATTAGAGATGAAACATGTGAATGAATGAATTTTACAGAGCTTATTTATAATACAGATGAAAATTATAAAAACCATGAAGAATCTCATGCAGAATCATATGAGAACTACAAACTGCCTGCCACACACTTCTGGCACAATAAAAACATAGAAACCAAGCCATAAACATGTGGAGACATGATCTGATGCACTTGCAACAAATATGGATCTTGCAACGGGCAGTCACAGGCCAGCACAGGCCCCAACAGCATCTGATGAGCAAAAAGATCATGGTAAACTGGAGCACCTTGAGGTCTGAACTGGGGATTCCTGTGGGCCGCAAGATTTGCTTGGCACATTAAGCCTTAATATGGAAAAAGTATATGCTCACTTAACAGTTCTCTGACTTTTAGATGGCCTTAAGAATAGTATTATACTGTTGTCCCTCTTTGGATTGCATCCCCACTCCCAAACAGCACAACTGGTTGTGTTTTTTTTTAGTGAACTTTGAAGAAAAAAATGGGTTTTTAAAATCTGCACACTCATTTTAGTCAATGAAATATTCATAAGAACAAATGGAGACCTATAATTTATCATGTCAGTCCAGACACATGGAAACACATGAACGACAACATTTTCCTTCTACACCAACCCACAATGATTGGGGTGGGAGAGAAACAAAGCATGAGGTGATGTGCATTTTCCAAAGGCTGCATCACAGTTCCAGACTACTTTCAACAGAATCAAGAGTTACCAACTTGAATTTTACTGGAAACATTTTCAGAGAAAGTGGAAGTTTCTTTTTTATTTTTGGTTGTTTGATGTCTCTAATCTTTTTTCCCCTTTCATTTTTACCCCTGAGATGAGACCAGAGCTGAGTGTCTGAGACCAATAAATAAAGTTGAGAGAGAAAAGAATGACTTAACACCAGATTTTCTTTTTAAGTTTTTCGGCACAGCTTTTAAGTAAGTTTTAAGCACAGCTTGCTTTTTTGAAAGCATAGCTTTCATCCTATGTCATACATTTGCACACTTCTGCATAACTACTTGTGAGTAACAACAGCTGATTACAGTACAATGCATAAACATGCTCGGGATTTGGCTATAAATCTCAAATCCATCCTGGCCACACTTGGGAAGATCTAGGCCTCTCATCCTGGGCTGTGTACAATAAGGAGACATGAAGAACTTAACCATTAGCTCTTGACTTTGAACCAAGGGCACAATCCTACACATCCCTATTCAGAAGAAAGCCCTATTAAGTTCAAAAGACTTTCCTCTTATGTGAGTGTTTTTAGAAATGCCACCCAAATTAGGAAGGGCTTGTGAAATTCTTATCATGAACTTTCTCCCCAGAATTTGAAATTTTGAGCTATCTCATTTTTTTCCAAAGCAGAACAAAAGCATTAAAAAATAGGATGAACCTGGATTTTGTATACATATCTGCATCAATGCAATGATGGATTGCTTTCCTTTTCTTCAGTTCATCTCCCTCACCCTCATTCACAACACATCAATCTTAAGAGTTCATGCTATCCTATAATACTGTGGTTATTAAACTGATGGGTCACAACCCACCAGTTTGTGAAATGTTCCCCCAATTTCTTTAAGGGTTGAGGGAGGAGGCAAGGGGGCTATCCACACCTCCTCAATATACTGCAGCCACTTGTAAATAAAAGCACCCCCTTAGGTCCTCACTAGTGATACAGACCTGGGGACTGTGTCACTAACCTTCCTGCAAAGACTTACCTCAGGGGTAAAATTCCTGAGAAGTTTGAGAACCATTGGATATCTCTGGCAGTTTGAATGCTTTCGCTTGTGTAGGAGGTTGTATACAGAGTTGCACAAGAATGTCACTTTTTGCCCATACTTCTCTTAAATGTGTTGAAGACTCTTTTCATAATGTCAGGCTCCATCTGGACTTAAAACCCTCATAAATCTCCTCTGCGGGTGGAGGAAGAAGATGTCCAGTGGCACTTTCTAGCACTAAAGGGTCTGAAACACAATCTGCTATTAATTTGACAGAAGAGTAAGGGAATCTAGAGTGTACAGGAGGTACTATCATGACCAGAAGAAGCCTGAACAGGGGAAACCTCTTCCAAAGGCTGCCTAAACTGAAATAACAACACTGTGCTCTTAGAACTCTTCATGGGGCGGAAAAGCGGGGCAGAAGCACATGATGGCATTTTATGGTATAGTTTTATTGTATATGGAGGTTTTAACATTGCTTTCAGGCTGAAAATTTGATTTTACAGAAACAGCCA
Source organism: Cryptoblepharus egeriae (assembly GCA_030015325.1). Classification (NCBI taxonomy): domain Eukaryota; kingdom Metazoa; phylum Chordata; class Lepidosauria; order Squamata; family Scincidae; genus Cryptoblepharus; species Cryptoblepharus egeriae. The sequence goes on along the minus strand of JAREYC010000007.1, from coordinate 50,541,424 downwards.
TTAAAATATTAATGCTCTTCTTCTATGCAAGGGTTTAGAATAGTGTTCCTCAAACTGGAACAAAAGAGTTGGGACCATTATAACTATGTGTGGGGGGAAGGCAGCAACATGACCCCCAGGTTTTTGCAGCTGATGGGGATGGGAGTGTGTTTTTACTTACCTACAGTATGAAGGAGGAGGGAACCCTCTGCAGGAATCCCCATGACTGCAAAAGTCTAAAAAGGGGTCATTTCTGGTTTTGTAGCAAAAACTGGACATGCCCATTTCTTTATTTTTTGAGACTCTTGTGGCATGGAAAGGATTCCCTGCACACGCTCTCAGGACTGTAGCACTGTCTGCAGGTAAGTAAAAACAAGGCTCCAACTGGTTGAGGAAGACCTAAAGAACCAGAGACTGACCACTGATGAAGCTAAAAACATCACCATTAATCATAAAGAATGGAAGCATATCATGAATGATGCATGAAATCCCGTGGTACCTGCAGCAGCATATTGGCTGAGAAGACAACCCTCTCCCCAACTGCCAGTTAAGGACTAAAGAAGTAAAAACAAAACTGTTGCAGCAGCAGTGCATCCCAGAGATGTTGTTGCTACCTTCTCCACTTCCTGCCCCTTAAAGGGATGCTTTCCTGTGCTTTCCAAGCCCACCAGTTTGGGAACCACAGTATAGAAGATTTGTTGACCAAATAACTGGCTTAAGATATTAGAACAGTTTCTGCTTCTATTTTTTCATAAATATTGGATTAAGAATTACTACAGTAAGAATTTTCAAATACGTATCTTTTCCATCACCACTCTCATTATTACACATAGATAATCAATGAGTGATCTGGAATCCATTATGTAGTCTTCACTTAAACAGAGTGGAGAATTAATATAAGATAGCAGCAGTATTCAGGAAACTGGCAGAGAAAGCACACAACTGTCTAGCAATGAACATGCTATCTAATCGTGTTGTACAATGATCAATTCGTTGACAGAACATCTGCTTGTCTCATTCTCTGGAAGTTCAAATCTATATTCTGTTACACTCTTGTCTTCCAAGTAGGGATTTGTGACATATTTTTGGCACTATGGCCTGTGCTTCACTGTTTAAAAAAATTATGTCTGTTGCTGTTATAAAGTACTTATGGAATTGATCTTCTATACAGATTTTCCCCATACACTGTTTCATAACCTGAACTATCTCAACTGTGCGCAAAGAATCCAAGTCAAGGCTCTGCAATAAGTCACTGAAGGGTTGCAATTGCCAACAGCAATACTTCAGAAACCACTGAAGACAGACAAATTCACACAGTTTTATTGGAAACATTAAACCAATAGCATCAGCAAAGATTCAAGGGTTAAGAGAACTCACAAATATTCTCACCAGACCTAAAGGAATGTCCAAATGTCTGGCAGAAACCTTTAAAGTGTACAGCTGCTTAACTCCAAACCATATTTTTTCGAGCTTAAAATTACACTTTACTTTTAATGCTTCTTGTGTTAAAAAAATTCTCTAATGTATTTTGTTATAGCATATGGGGACAAGTATCTGGAAGATATGGCCTACTGAGATTTTAGAGAGAGAGGCCCTCTAAGGGAAGGTTAATAAAACTGCTGTCTCTACCACTTCCAGTATTTTTGCCTGTCATCTCACCAGAGTGCAATTTCTATTTACCTCTGTGAGCCAGAAAGTCTAATTATGTCTCAAATAGGCTTTGTGGGCTCCTAAAGAGAATGAAAAAAAAATCACCTGTGCAATTATTAGGAACCTAGTCACTGTTTATACAAATTGGGAACGAGAAGACTGTGGTACTGATACAAGTTTGAAAGCTGTTGTTTCTTTGTATATAGAAAGTCACAGAGAAACCACAAAAGTAGAATCTAAGTCAAGGTTAGACCGATCAAGTGGTTGATTCCTGTTCTCTAGAGTTGCTATCAATAGCTGGAAGTTGCTATCAATAGTTCCCCCACAATCAGTGGTGGGCTCCAGCAGGTTCGCACCTACTCTATAGAGTAGGTTGTTAACGAGAGATAGGACAAATAAAGTTTAAAAATAGCCATTTAAAAGTGGCTGCCAGATGGGCAGAGAACCGGTTTTTAATTTCTTTGAATCACATCACTGCCCACAATGAAGTAATGAAAGCAGGGGTATCCACATGTTTTGGGAGGAGGGCCACATCCTCTCTCTGACAGTGTGTTGGGGGCCAGAACAAAGAACTTACATAAATTTACATAAATAAATAACATATATTTTATATATTGTACTTATATAAATGAATGAATTCAATTAAGTTCATAAACACTTTCTAACATAGAGAGGAGGTGATCTTCAAATCAGTTCCAAAGCACTTTCACATACTGAAAGAGGAGGTATGTACAGCCATCAGAGTAACCTCTGGAAGTGCAGGTAGCAGAGCTCTCCTTGCCTCTGGAGAATTACAGGTTTGCCTGCAGGCCAATGGGGGAGCCTTTCTGGCCCCCAGGCAGGTGTTTGGACACCCTGAAGGAAAGCTTCACTGTATAGGACTATGTGTACACTCTGGTGGCACTGCTCTCTCTCTCATAAATACCAAGTATGCATCTCAAGTCAGAGAGCAAATGTGATGGATGCTGTTGTCAAGTCTCTGTTATGATCTCTAAATTTCACCAGGATCACCACAGGTGGCTGTCCCTCAACTGAACACACATATGCAGATCCAAGAAAAGAATACAGCCTGCCTGAAATGATGAGTGTGAGTCTACCTGTTGTTTGGTAAGGTTGTTGACTTACTGACAGCCATGCTGGCCGGGGCAGCAATGCAGCAAAGGGCATGGATGGGAGTGGTTCTGCCTAGTCAGTGCCAGTTCTCAATGTCAGCCCAGTGATTGGCCCATCACATCTATAACAGGTCCAGATGCTACAACTTCTAAGTCAGGTGTGGCGAATACTTCTAAGTATTAAATGACAGGAGGATGCTTTCTGCTAATCTACTGCTGTAACTGGGCGGTCAGCAGCCAGTTTTGGGAGTGATCAAACTGGGGTCTAGACATAGCTTCACATCCAACTTTTTCCCCTACAAAGAGTCTTTTTGGTCAGTCACACAAAACATGCGTGCCTTACTCTTGAGGATAAATCCTTTGCCAGCGCCTAACCTTTTCCTGTCTGGCTCCCAGACTGTTCCTTTGAGAGCCACTAGCATCCGACCCTGTCTTGAGTGCTGGTGTGGAACCCATTGACATATCCCAGTCCCATCCCAGGCAGAAAGGTTCCTTCTACCTGACAGATGTCCCCAAGACCCAAATCCTTGTTAGGAACTCAAACCTTGTCATGGCTGTGCTTATATGTTCACATTATTGCCCTCTTCCAAACAGATTTATCTTCATATATACAGTATGCTCTAAATCTCAGAAAAGGATTATTTGAACATTTATATTTATATGGGTGGGATGAGGGAACTTGAACTTCAGGATATGCACATTGTGTCATCTGAATAGAATTCAGCTGTAATTCTATTACTGAATAATGATTTTAATATTATGACTTTTCGGGGTGCGGGGGGAGGACAGGACACATATCCTTATGTATAAGTTCATATCAGATCCACAAGATTCCTGTGACAAGCACTGAATGACAATCTCTTTCATGTATTTTTGTATTTTATATAACAAGACTGTATTCCTTTGATGTTGTTTTTCCTGGAAAATAGAATGCGTAAGTCACACATCTAAAAAAAAAATTAAAAGGTGAAAGCTTTCAAGATGATACAGTAATAAAGCACTGTTTGTATCAAAGCACCAAAGTAAACATGAGGCTCAACAATTATGGCTTATGGGCTACAATTCACCTGACTTTTATAATCTATTCGAAATATTTGCTATCACAATTAGTGAAAAGAAAACATCTTAATTCCCTATTTGCATAAAACTGGTACAGTTCAACTAATCTTGGTCACTATTAGTCTGTATTTACTCTTTAATTTTCTCTTCTACTATAAGGAAAAAAGCAGGCCTCAGTCAGTCTTGAAAGACTATGTTCGGCGCTGCATACGCTGCATACAAAGCACAAAAGCCTGGGTTGGATTGTTATGGAGGATAGGCTGTTATCCAAGCAGCAAATCCCCCCTCACCACGCCACTGAATTAGTCCAATGGAAAGAGAGAGCCAATACGATTGGATCTAAGGGCTAAGGACAGGAGCTCACCCTGTCTTGTGGGGCCGACCCGGGTCTCGAACCCTGGCCTGCTGGTTAACAGGCACAGCGACATAACCGCTTGCGCCACCCACAGCCCTATAAGGAATATTTGTGTTTAATCTGGAATTACTATATGTGGTGCCTCAGTTTCTACTGTTTTTGTATCCACTGATATCAGAGCCTGCCTTTAAATGCTTTGGAACAAGAAAAAAGCACCAAAACCCAATTTTCTACCTTTTAGAAAATCCATACCTGTTAATCCATACCAGTTGCAAACTTGCATTAAAAATAGCTTTAAATATCACTTCTTAATTTCTTGCTCCTCCATTTTCACGCCAGAATCCGATGGTTTAGATGCATTCACTATTAGACAGAATGACAGTGCAATCCTAATTCCTCGTTATGCTGACACAAGTCCTGGCAAAAGTAGTGTGCTGGCCTGATGGTGTTGCAAAATTGTTATAAGGCACTTATGTGCCATTCCTGGGCAGGGGTTGGGGATTAAGCCAATGAACAGATTTGTGGTGTCCGCAAGCCACAATGGAAATGGGGAGATCAGTGAATTGTGATGGACTAAATTGGCTATAATTTTGCCCTGAATTCATTCATTCATTCATTTCCTACGTTTTCCTGCAGATCAAGGCAGCTCACATAAAATAATGAATGAATGATAGAATGAGTAATGAACAATGGAATGAAACTCTTTCATTAGGTGAATGGAGGAGCAAGAAACTGAGATGTGGATCTTTAAATCTATTTCCCATGATTTGGTATCCACTGATTTTTAATCCACTAGAGATTCCGGAACAGAATCCCATTAGATAATAATATATTCTATTCTGTATGGGCTGGTTTGGATAATATTGCTGAATAGTCTGTTACCAAACAATTAAGCACATTGGTGAACATTTCTCAGTCCTATCCCAGTACACCCTGTACAGAAACACAATAATCTTAGGATTTCTGCTCTTAATCTGCAATATGTTCAAGATACTTATCCAAAACAGCAGATATGCAGTTTTTGCTGCAAGAAATTATATTTATGGCGTCCCTACTGTGAGGGGTTGATGGAATGTTGCTGCTTTTTGCAAAAAGGAGCTTAACTATATGGTCCTTTGATCCTATTCTAATAAATTATTCTCTTATTCTGTTTAATGAGATTCAATTGGTATTCATTATCATCAACACTAAAACCAGATGGAAGTAAATAATCACAGTTTCAAATATTTCTATGGAATTTTTTTAAGTACCCTTATTTGTTAAGCAAAGCAGGAACCCAAAGCTATTATGCTATTGCCTTCATTGGACCAATGATTCACCATAGTCACTGTTGCAATTATATACATATCCTAACAATGCAATTTGTTCATTATAAAGCTTAATTTTTTGCAGAATTAACTTTTCTACGGGCAGTTCAAAGGATAAGATTATAGAATTAACAATGATGTGGGAACATCTAAACATCCTAGAACAAAACTCAATAGAGAAATCTTCTCCCAAGTGAAGGGCTAATGCAAGACCTGCAAGTCTTGCATTATGTAAGAGTATAAAAGGCCCTGCACACATGCAGGGCTTGTCACTCCCTCTTTCCTTCACTAAGAAGGTTGCTCCAGCCTATGAGACTTTCCTAGGCATGTGGTCTTGGGAACACGAGAAAGAGGGAGGGTGGTGGGCAGCAGCAGCCCCCGCAGGGGTTGCTTCCTTGCCGTTACAGCTGTCCACCCTTGAGGCCTCTGTCAGTATATTCATTTGTCATATTGTCAACACAAAGGTGTAAATATCCTCTTGTTTCATTCATTCATCCTCTCTCCATTTTGAAACCTCTCATTTTGCCCTAGGTTGCAGGCTCAATATTCTCCCCAACCACATGGATCATTAATTTTCACTTTGCATTCATCTCCTGTCTTGTTTTGAAATCCCTCAGTTTGCCCCAGGTTGCAGGCACAATGTTTTACTCAGTTCATGAATCATATATTTTCCCTTTCCATTCCTTCCCAACCCCATTTTGTAATCCCTCAGTTTCAGGGTAACCATGTGTCATGACCAGAAAAGAGGACAAGGCTCTTTGCAATGTAGGACACTCAAGAAAAATGTAAAGCATGACAAAATAAAAGCTAAAAATACTCATATATTTTGTTTTCATGTGGTTAATTTCAACACTATACAGTGGTACCTCTCATAACAAGCGCCTCACATAACAAGCGTTTCACATAACCAGTCTAAATTTCCAAGGGATTTCAGTTACATAAGTTATAGGTAAAGTTACTGAATTAAGTTCAGTAAAATTCATTGGTTCATAAAAGTTCTGTCTCTAATGTAATCATTTATGTAAATTTATATATGATATGCAAATTAATTCCTTCCCCCCAGCCCCTGACGAGAGATTGTGCCCCTGTGAGCACAATCCTAACGTGTCTATTCAAAAGTAAGCCCCATTGTGTTCAATGGGTTTTACTCCCAGGAAAGTGTATTTAGGATTGCAGCCTGTGTGGCCCTCATACCAAAATGTTTGGACACCCCTGCCCTAGAGATACTCTAGTTACAGCAAGTGAAAAAGAGAGGAAAGGAACTGCTGTTTCTCAGGAACTGTTTGATTTTTGTTTTGTTTTGAACTTCCTTCCCTTCAGATCTCAGGGCATCTTCAACTCAATGTGCCTTTTGAAATTTTTACCACTTTTTTTGTTTTGGATAAAGGGGAAAAGATATGACCATCGAAAGCTGTCTTGTAGTGAATCAATTTGTTGGTTTTCAATCACTTTTGCAGCAAAGGTTTCAAGGCAGAAATTTTCCCTCACCCTATCTGGACATTCTCTAGAGCAGTAGTTCTTAACCTTGTTGGAGGTACTGAACCTTTCATACAGTAAAGTTTCATACATGCGTTCACCAGACCCTTCATAGTTGAAAAAATAAAATGTTTTGTTCATTGAAACAAAAGTTGTTATGCACCTGGCTACCCTGGTGAATGGAATGGACACACACACCTCCGCCAAACCCCTGAGACTGTCTCACTGAATCCCTGAGGTTCGATCGAACCCAGGTTAAGAACCACTGCTGTAGAGGTTAACCCTGGTAGCATTTTCTGCAAAGCAAATGCTAAATACCAGCAATCAAGGAGAATAGTTTTTCACCAAGAAAAAATTTGAATTATATTCTCTACATGTCACATGACATTTTTTCTCTTTGCACCAATCCTGCTCAATGGGGGAAACACACATTAACTTTTCTGTCCACCCGCATCACTGTGGCTGGAATCTGTAAATAATGAGAGCATATTGTGGATGATTATGAGATTGGCAGCTTTAAGGCTGTGATCTGTCAAAACTTTTCTGAGTGGAGAAGAACTATGGAGATTTGAAGAGTGAAACTATTTGAGGAGCTTTTTTTGATCCCCCCAAATTCTTCCCAAGCCAACAAACTGATGTTGTTGTTTTTGCCTGTTTCTACCTGAAATATGTTGCTAGAACAGTTCACAACTTGGAATTAACATACCTCAGCTCACATAGGAATTTTTCTTAAATAAAAAGGGAATATTTTGGTGTAAGTTTATATCCCCCCAACACCCTCAGTAGTGGCTGCCCAGCATGGACTGGTCAAACAATTTCAATCAATTCTTGCCCTGACATGCTTTAGAATTCTGTTTATTGAGGCATAAGTCAAAATGTTTAAGGGCAAGCCTTCAAAACTGGATCGTTGGACCATCTTCAAAAGAGACCAGATGGTGTCTAGCCCTTCTGACAACTGGACAGAAAAAGGAAGCAAACAAAAAGGTTCTTTTATGTCTCCAACTTATTTAACACATTAGATTTGCTTCTTACCTTGGTGTTTTTGCTCCATGTTACAAGAGCAAACATGTAAATATGTTAAGAACATTTTACTGTGCTTGTGAGTTTTATCAGTAAGCAAGGTAGCACATGATAGTGTTATGAAATTGCCAGCTTTTTCAGGGTGCGTATATAGCACTATGGTTTTCAATGAAGTTGCATCAAGAATTCAGCATACTGGTCTGTTTGAATACGATGGCAGAACAGGAGACCTCCAAAGGAACTTTTGTTTCTTTATACCCTTGTACCCTTAAGTCCCCTTGTCATTTTATGTGTCTACTCAGACCTGCATCAGCCCAACACAAATGTACCTAGAGATTGCATGGCAAGACAGAGATGGGGCATAGTGTATTGGTATTGGTATTGTGAATACCAATACTCCCTGCCCCACCATGCCTCCCTGCAATCCTGATCTCTGCCCCATTTTGCCCCCTCTCCACTACTCTATATCTCCTCCCTGTTTCACACCCTCTGTCAGTGGAAGGCCCAAATAGAATTGGGCGGTTTGTTTCTTCAAATTCCTTCTTAAAAACCTATATTTTCTGAGAAGCCTAGCACATCGTGCCATAGTCCTCTTCCTCTGATGTAACTTAAATGCATCCTTCCCATTTAACCCTCTGTTCATTTCCTTCCTCCCTATCAATATTAACCTGTTTTTCCCCTGCATGCATGTCATCATGATGCATGTCATCAGCGTCATGCACACTGATGACACGATAGAAATAAACAGAAAATAAACTTCATGCAGATGAATGATATTGCAACATTCTTGAATAATCAAGTTCAAGTTACAGGACAACAGATCCTCAAAGCATACATTTCACTCTAGCCAAAGTGTAACTTTTCACTTTCACTTTTTAATATCTATATTACTTCCAACCCAAATCCTCCTGAGATCTATCCAACTTGATGTCTGGCTATATGCTATCAGTGGCAAGGCATAAGCAACAGTTATAGTTTACTCATTAACTTTATCAGAGTTTCATACCATTTGCAGAATATGCAAGCAAAATGCGGATTCTAAATATAGCTATTATCTTTCTTATGAGATCTGGCAAATGCTCATTCTGCTAAACTAACCTTGTATGACATAACAAGATCTGGCTAGCATGACTGCCTCACTACTATTCACTTGCACAGATGTTTTCAAGGGGAAAACTTTATTAAAGTAATGAAAGTAATGATACATTGCTGTAATATAGACACATACCCATCAAGTTTCATATATTTGTTTACTATCAAAATAAGATGAGATAAACAGAACACATATGAAAGAACTGAGGAGTAAAGGAGAGGGGAAAAAACTCTCCTGAGACAAACCTAATAACTTTCTCCAAAAGCTCTCATAAATTATTAGCTTTGAAATCACTCAAAGTGTCTGAAACATAGTAGGTGTCAGTGAAGTACTTGAAGTTCACCTAAGAAACTGCATCATCAAAATGCGCCGACAAAAACCGCCAACAGCGATGCCACCTTGCAATCAATCACAGATCTGTTTGAGAGTTTTAAAGTGTCTGAAAGCTATAATTTCATCGGCTTCAAGCTGCATATATTTAAAAGTTCATATTCTTATGGGTGAAAAGAAAAGCCAGAAAATATTTGTCAGCTCTGGTTTCTTCCATATAAAACATGTATTTTAGAATGTTCACAGAGAGTTGTTGCTGTTTTAAAAATTAATATTATCTGCACTATCATCACTATTTTAATTTTGCCAGAGAACATGCTGGTAGTTGAAGCCTGTAGTTTTAGCAAAATCTCAAGCAAAAGATTAAAAAAATAAGAAAGGATTTTTTTACCACACTGCTACCCTCCATCAGCTGCATGATCATGCCTATGTTGCCATTTTTATGATTCATGGATATATTGACTCAATTTTCTTTTGCAAACCAAACAACCCATGCACAATGCACACCAATGAACCATACTTTTTTTTTTGTACGTGCCTACTTGCAAAAGCGTGGCTCCAGATTTGCAGCTCTACAGTGCAAATCACCAATAGAGTGAAAATATAGTTACCAAAATAGATGGCAATCATTTCTATCTGGTTTGTGATTAACTATGAATGGAACTGTAGAAAATGTAGTTCAACTAGCATTGTAAAAATTGGCATTCATTTACACACATCCCAGAAATAATGTTTCAGCATTGTATGAGGTGAAGATTAAAGAACCACATTTCATCAGATCTGCATGAGGAGAAACGGATTCCCAAGTGCTGGCCAGAAGCACACTTTCGCCCAAGCTAAATACAACCCCCCTTAACAGCAGTGAGTGCAACACAAGAGAGCTCTAAGATAATGTTTCCACAGCCTTCCTATCCCATTACGATAGTTTTGAACTGAATGATATACAGTATTCCTTGAGATCCAAAGGCAAGCTATAAACATTTTAAAGAAACACATGAAAATGAGAAGCCTCCTTAACAGGAGCAAGAGAATTAAGTTGCATTCCTAACCAATTTAAACCCGCATAATTCAGATGGCATATCTTCTTGCGGTGGTGTGGGCATGTTGGCGTATGCCAGGAGTGGGGTATTAGTGTCTTGCAGAACTTTTGTGCAGGGTGAACATATAGAATGGAGGACAGAGAGTCTCTACCTGTAACCACTGCAGGGTTTAAAAAACAGCACCTTCCTCAATTCCTTCTTCTATATAATCCTTAAAGGTAGAGGCATGCTGTCCTCCATTCTATAAGGTCACCCTGACTTTTGTGACAACCCAACGTCAGCACGGGGCTTATACAGGCCTAACTGTAGACTAATTCTGTATGCAGGATCGCAGACTCAGATCCCATTAGACCCATGTAGGCAGCAGAGGATTATTCCTGGCCAAGAGAACCAATGTTCTCAAATGCAAGGGTGCAGATCTGTTGTGGTCTTGTGTTCTCCACAAGGCATTGGGTGGGCCACTGTGAGATACAGAAGCTAATCCACATACTTTGCTGTATAAGGGCACAATCCAGAGCAAGTTCAGCCTGCTCTGCCCCAACTGCTCTCTCCTAACTATTCTGTATCCAGAGCAGAAAGTTATGCTGCATCCAGAGAGTCAGGAAGCCTGGGCTGCCCTAACTGCTCCAGAGCATGCTAAGTAATTGACACATGGGGAGGATTTGCTCCTGAGGAGACACCCCTCAGATCACACTGAAGAAGGAACAGCTGTGGTGCCTACAGTGGTGACACGACTCTGCGCATCACCTGGTGCGGAAGTCTGTGCGTCACCCCTGGGATGTGCCTGAATGGATGTGCTGATGCCTGGGGCCTGCCAAAGGACAGTCAAACTCCTCTGGCTCATCACCCCATATGGAGCACATCACCCAATGCATCCCACACCAGCTGCACCACTGGGTGCCTGCCTTATAAGGAGTCCCTGATGAGATGCCAGTACGTTCTACAGTGAATACAAGGGGCTTCTTGGAGTGGCCTGCTGTATCCTGAGACTTGTGGACAGCCGTAGTTGTTTCATATCCTAAGGTTGAGAGGCAGAGGTTGCAGCTAGGCTGGCCAAGAACTCAGATTTTTGGTCAACACTGCCATTCTTACTCAGGCCTTATCATGGACCCCTATGGGTCTGCTCATTACTATACCTGCTCCTGAGGTGGTATATCTCTGAGGGCTGGAAGAGGGCATTTCTGCCTTGGAAACAGGCTTTAGATACCGAGTAACTGCTCTGCCATGGGCAATGCTAAACATGCCCTCAACGTGCCTCTCCTGAGCTGCATAGGCTGCCCCAGTTAGGGCAGAGCAGGTCCACCTCTCTTAGGGCACCCTATCTTGCCTTGCTCTGCTCTAAGCCTCTTCCAGAGTAACTAGGGTGGAGCATCTTGCAGTTGCTCCACCCTAGTGATAGATAGGGCAACCCAAGGGCTCTTATGTGGACAGATTAGTTGCTCTGGATTGTGCTGTAAGTCTAAGTGGACCAAGGAAGGCAAATTAGGCCAGGAAGGAGAGGATAGCATCTTTGACCTTGATCTGCTCCCCTGCCACCCTATATCCTCACCTCCCTGAACTGCCCACCCTACCCCTGCTTCCTTTGGACAAACCCTGTTTAGGTCCTGTGGCAGTTCTCCATCACTGCTACTATTTGCAGGAATCCCCCTAAGCAGACCCATCAGTGAATCAAAAGTAGTGAAAGCTTTGGAAGTTTTTGGGATGGGAAAGCAGACAGCCCTGACATACACAGAGAGATATTTAAAATTGCATCAAAACAGCTGCTTCTTCAGCAGTCTAGGACGTCGGCAGAAAAACAATACTATTTTCTATGTGAGTTCATATAACTTACTGCCCAGTTAACAGCCAGAGAAACAAGTAGCCAAGCGTGAAAGGAATATTTCCGTGGCACAGGTCCGCCCTGTATAATGGCGAACAAAGTGCCTCATTTCTATGCCAAGTGTAATAAAAAGAAGTCAGTGGGATCTCATGCATTGGATTTCTTTCATTCTCCCCCCCCCCCAGCCTCCACCACCCCTCCCATATCTCTCATGAATACTGAGTACCAAAGTGCTTCCTGTACAGAACTATAGGACACATGCTGGGTGCTGCTCTTGAAGTGAGCTCAGCAAGAGCTGGAAGTGGGTAGCACTATGAGCTAATGGAAGAATAATTTAAAGTGAGCTTGGGTGGTTAAAAAAGGGGGGTCCCACACACGTAGGCAAATTACAGAAGGGTTGCTTTTCTTGTTTCATCTACTTGCAGCTGTTAATTTTCCATTTCTTTCCTTCTCAGAACCTACTTTCAGTGATTTCTGGAATAGCAAAAAAGGGGTTTAAGCCTTAATTATCATTGCCTGGTCAATTCAATTAACCTTGTTTTACATCTTCTGCTGATAGCTCTGCAAAGAATAATTAAATGACATGGCTCAGATGCACATAAACTTATTGTTATAGAGATTTCCAGAAATCAGCTGAATCAATTCCTTTGCAAAAAGAACAACTGTTTATTCTAGTTTTTCATGCATTTCACATGTGTTCATTTACTACAAGGAATATTTGATTCTAGAGATTCAGTTCACTGGATCTGGATCTTAGATTGCCAGATGTTTGGCATCTGTGTTGTTTTGGTAATATGGGTATTCCTCCACAAGTGCTGCACCATGGATAGCTCGTGCCGTGCATTCATCAAGGTTCAACAGCAGAATGAAGACTGAAGTGCCAAAAAATAATTAAAAGTTCAGCTTGGTTTTGATTTGCTTCTGCTTTCATAACAGAACCTGGAGCTACCCACTGAAGTTGACTATCAGCAGGAATCAAGATTAATGAAAGGAACCTACAACGCAATCCACTCCAACCCCTGGGCCAGTATAAGTCCCCTGTGCAAACTCCCATCCATCATGAACATGCTGTAAAGCAGGGGTATCCAACCTTTTAACTTCAGGGCTCTTGGACCTTTAACAATAGTATACAAGAGGAAATTTCATCAGATGCAGCTTGTGATCAGTGAGATCAAAGTCTACACCTGCTAAAATTCCGTCCTCCATACAATTGTTAAAGGTCCAAGAGCACTGAAGTTAAAAGGTTGGACACCCCTGCTGTAAAGCATATTCACAACAACTCGAGAGTAGGATAGGCCACAGATATGCACTGGCCTTACAGTCGGTCCCATCACACATTTCACACCCACAAATTGTAGTGCTGATATAAGAAATTATCCACAGTTTTTAATTGGGCTGTAGTTCAGATATAAATAATTGACAGGGGTGGGCCCAAGCCGGTTCAGGCAGGATTGCCTGAACCGGTTGTTCCCGCCACCCCGCCGCTACCGAACCAGTAGCGGCAGGATGGCCACAAAACCCAGTGTACCGGTTCAGCACACCGGGAGGAGACGTCTCCTCCAGCGGTAGGAGACACACTGCACATGTGCCAAACCCTGGCGCACGCGCGCAGTGTGTCTCCTGAAGACACTGCGCATGTGCAGTGTGCCAGGGTGGGATCTGCCCCTAGCTCTGCCCCCGCCCCTGGCACCGCCCTCTGACCCCAGTTGACTTCTGGCGAACCGGTTGTTGGGCGAGGCGGGGCCCACCACTGGTAATTGATATAATTTGGAGATGCAAAAACAGTTTTTTAATGGCACAATCCAGAACGCTGACTAAGGCAAGTGCTAGTCCTTTGTGTCTGTGCGGAGTGTTGCAAATGCACTGTAAAGCACAACTATGACACCCAGAGAAGAGGGGAGGCTGGTGCAGAGACTTGTACCAGATTCATTGCTCTGCAGAAGGCCCTGGAGGATACTAATTATTGATCTTGGCCAGCACAGAGTTCAGTGGAGTAGGAGGGAGGGAAGGAAGCAGGGGGAAGATGTTTCAGGGTGGGGGAAGGCAAACAGCAGGCAATATCGATGGGCAGGAAGAGAGTTGGATGTGGAGCTGGGACCTGATACTTATGCAGGATCCAAGATCCATTCCTGGGCAGCCTGCAGCAGTCCAGAGCTTGTGTGGATCTGAGCCAAGGAAATAAGTGGCACAGATCTGGGTAGACCCATTGGAGCAATTGCAGTTTCCCCCTTGCCCAGGGATAGTGAGGCAGCCCCAATTTTGAAATGGTTACAACTGCAGGCACACTGGCCTGCCTGTTCCAGCACAAGGTAGGATTGTGCTGCCTGATTATTTTGAATAAGTTCCAAAGGAAAAAGTGATTCTTAAGATACATACTTAATCAAATTTCAATTATTCATTCATCTTATTTATTACTTAATATTCATAGGGCTATTTAGTCAGCTAGCTGTCCTAGCTTCATGAAGTATGTTTCTCTGAGGTTAGCGAAAGAAATAACAGCATAATTTGACTTACAGAGCACTTTTACGCATGTGTACAAATAAGTTCCATCATATTCAATGGATTGAACACAGTGGAATCTAGAGGCTAATAGGTTTGCAGGCTGAGACTTGAGTTAGGATATTGCTTAATATTGCTATTCCTTTTTTTTACTCTATGCACAACCTTAAAAATATAATAGTGGCATACTTAAGAGAACACAATTTTAATGAACTAAAAAGATGCCATCCTAGAAATTACAGCTATTGCCTGAAAAGTATCTGTTGATTCTTTTCAACATTAGGAATTTACAATGGGTGCAATCAACCTAAATGCAGCATGTTCAAATGAGACTACATTAAATTGAGGCGAATTAAAGATTTACCCATTGAAATGAGATTTAAATACGAGTATACTTAACTTGGGCTTTATTATGTCCAGCATTTTCAAGTGTATTTTTTTCTTTCAAGGCAGCCTTTAGGAATGGCTGCCAATTCTATGGTCCAATTCTATAGTCCTGTCAATTTTTTTTACTGTACTGAGAGAATTAGTTGCTTTTCTTCAAGATAAGATGATGCCATTTTTCACCCTAGAGAGAAGGTGACTATCATCCCTATTGACCATCCTTATCAGTCTCAACTAGGATTAACAAGAGTTAAAAATACTGGTTTCAAGAAACTGTATCTCTGTATTGCTAGACGTTATTCAGTTAGCTAGATTCTTGCTGCATCACCTTTGTGACAACATCAGTACTAATCCCACAACTGCAAACTGCGCTAAACAAAGTAAAGTGAGCAAGACCTACAAATCAAGTTAGCGGAACAGGTGGATTTAAAGCATATCCTACCATGGTGAATACTCTGTTGCCCTGAATTGTCATGTAACTTGATGTTGTCAGGATTGCTAGTTACTAATTACTGGTACAGGTATTGAAGAGAAAGACATACTATTAAATGCTTCTTCATTTATACTGAATCATTTATACTGAATTTGTACTGAATGAATTATACTGAATATAACTATACTGTTAAAAACTTCTTCGGCATTTGTACCATATGGTGACAGTATGATTATGTCTAGAAATTTTTATCCCCGTCTGGTGAGGTTTGAGAAGATGAATAGGAAAAATGGTTATTTCAGATAACACCAATTTGATAAAAATACGAAGGGCTCCTGTATCCCCAAAGGCAGAATTTTTTTTAATGTATGATTACATTTTTACCGTTTTTATTGGGGTTCATCTAAGTTTATGTTACCCTTGACGCATATTGTGATATTCCTTTGCCAGATAATGGATTGTGTTTAGACTTGGTTGGGCAGGGGATTTTTTTAATGGGGGAGATGGAGTTCCAGAGCTAAACAAAACAAAATCCCATGTTTTGCTGGACAAGAAGTCATTCAATTCAGAACTCCATAAGTTCAGACTAAAAAGACTACTCAGTATCTAACAACCTAATCCTAAATAAATGCCCCTGTGATAATGTAGCAATCCCAGCACAGTTTCCGTGGAATACGAGAGGGGTACTATATACCCCATGGGATTTTTTGCCACTGGAAGCCTCCACATTGTACAGGAACATTAGTTCCCTTACTTCATAGTAATCCACAGCAGCTGCCATGGGTCAACTTGATTATTTTTAAGCTTGGGCAGTTCTGGAGGCAGGCAAGCAGCAGGGAGCAGCAGATCAGGCAATGGGACCCAGTACTTGTACTGGATCCCAATGCTGGTCTTTAAGTAGCACAAAGCAGCCTCCAGCTGCACACATCTGCTCAGTTCTCCACTAACCCTGGAGGTAGCACAGAACAGACTCATTGATCTATTATCACATTACACGGAATAAGGAGAAGAGTTTTCCTTTTTACTGTGGTAGCACAGCAGCAACCCCAAACTCATGCTGAATGCAGTGCATGCATGTCAGCCTGCCTGCTCCAATGTTACTTGGGATTGTGCTGTCAAGATTCTTAGGTGCATTTTAAAACAGTTGATAATCTCTTGTAACAACAGGTGGTTGCAGATTAAATATAGTAACAGAAAATAGAGTATAAACTTAGCAATGTGTTGCAGAGGGCACACAAGCAATGACCCCTTTTATGAGAACAGAGATATTAAGAGCATGTCTGTGTTTTTGTTTCTGAAACATTTAAGGCGTATAAGTTTTTGAAGTAGATATTAAAACAGTTTCAGAACTTTAGATGGTCCCTAAAGTAATACCTCTGGAATTTCGCCACAGGATATCAATCCACACATTACAACTTCAGAATGCAGATATTGTTGCTAGTTGTTTACCAGCCTTACATCAGTTTCTTCTGGTTCACATTCCTTGTGCATTTGTATGTGCAAATAGATCAAAAGCTTTTGCTGAAATTCAGCCATAGCATATCAACTGTCCCCCCCTCCTCTGTCAAAAAAATGTGATATTTCATCAAAGGAAGAGGTTTTTATACATAAAATGAAGTAATCTCGCCAGTTTTTTAACGTACATTAGCTCTTTTCCAATCTAATAGGACAAAAACCATTTTTATTTTAATAGGGTATAAATGGATTCATGCACAATGGAAAACTTGCACTGAAATGATTTTTCCCCTCACTGAAATGTCTAACTGTGGATCAACCTGCAATTTTCTATGAGAAAATCATCATGCAGAAAAGTGCCCTAGAAGCTTCAGTATCACTGTGTATAATCTAGACTCCCTAAAAAGTTTGAGAACCACTATTTGAGGGTGTATTCTCAGTGTATACAAATCACTACTGAAGATCAGATCAGGCATGTGGCCCACAGAGTCCCAATTCTGGGTTTGTAAATCTACATTTATACGTGGACCAGTTCAGACTGAAGGTAAAGACACAAGGGACGTCATACACAAGTTTCCTCTCCATTGAAAATTACAGGGTGATTGAAAAGTAACTCCCTATATTATAATTTATAAGTACTGTATTTTAAAATAGGGAGTTACTTTTCAGTCATCCTGTGGATGCCAAGGAGGCATCCTAATTGCTTCTTCCCAAAATACAAGTGTTTGTGCAGATAATAGTTATGTTTTATAATGAGAAAAATTCATGCTGTGATCGTATGCAATTTTTCCAGGGAGTAAGTTCCATTGCAGTTGTTCCTTGTCTGCTTGGGGGCTACCAATGTAGCCCCAGCAGCTGAGCTGGGTGCTACAAATATGCCATAAGGCACAGGGGTGTTGCTAGGGTGTGCTGGGGTGCAGTCCTCACCAGCTGACGTGCTCAGGAGGAGTAACGCACACTGAAGGACCCATTGATCTCTATGGAAAATGAAAGTGACCCTTATTGTGGCTTTACTTGTGAACAAGGGCTGTGGGTGGCACAAGTGGTTAAGACGCTGTGCCTGTTAACCAGCAGGCCAGGGTTTGAGACCCGGGTCGACCCCACAAGACAGGGTGAGTTCCTGTCCTTAGCCCAGCTCTGCGATGCAGCTGGATCCAATCGTATTGGCTCTGCCTTTCCATTGGACTAATTCAGTGGTGTGGAGAGGGGGGATTTGCTGCTTGGGTAACAGCCTATCCTCCATAACAATCCAACCCAGGCTTTCGTGCTTCGCATGCAGCATGTGCAGTGCCAAGCATAATATCATAGTCTTTCAAGACTGACGAAGGCCTGCTGCTTGTGAACAGGTAAATGTGCCAGTTGATTGGAACAAGTAGACTGAGAGGACTCCAAGGACACCAGAATTGTCCTGATCCAATGAATACAGCCCCACAAATCACTCCAGAAGGCGGTCCCTGGTAATTGCATTGAAATGCATTGAAAGTGAACTGCACAGTGGTGTTTACTAATGAGTAAACAAGCATGCCTTGGCTGGTATGGAAGTTCACTCCAGGGGAGTGCAATGCTTCCAAAATGGTTCTGATCAGGGATGTCACTAGGATGTTAGAAAGGGGAACCCTTGAGGGGAGTGATACCCCTCATGACCGAAATGGCTAAAATCATGGTTTGTAGAAATAATCCCATCATGATATATACTGTTAAATAAGTAATTTGCAGCAGAATGCAGTGAAACAAACCACTTTGAAAAAAACTCTATTCTATTGAAATGTGAGGCTAAAAAACCAGATAAGGTAGGGCAATGGCACATAACCATGCCCACCATTCTGGCTTTTGCCCGCATAGGGGTGACACACTGGCCTCCCACACTGGGTGATGCAAACCCTAGTGATGCCTATGATAAGACATGTTTGTGCCACCCACAGATCAATACAGGCCTGTGCCACCCATCAATGCTGCAGCAGGACCCATCAATGCTGCACCCATCAAAGCTGCAGCAACTCTGCCAGTGATGCAGAGTTAAGCCCCATGAAGTGAAGAGATGTGAGGAAGGGGGTGGAAGGGTATGGGGAAGACTAGAGCAGGCACTTGCCTGGTGCTAGTGCAAGCTCTGGGCTAGCCCTGGCGTGATGGCGCTTGCAGACGTGTCTTGCAGCACATCTGCAAAACCCAGTCACTGCTATAGCCCTGCAGTAAGCTCTCAGGATTAGACTTTAAGTCTGAATAAATTTGTTTCCTTGCTGCATCACTCACCTAACCCTCTAATAATTACTGAACAATATAATTTTCATTCATGTGATAAAACAACTTTTACATGAATTTTATATGTTTCGCATAAAAAATATTTACATAATTCAATATGACAACGCTATCCATTTTTGCAATGTTTCACATATGCACAGCATGGATTTCAAGGAGAAGAAGGTTCACTGGGATTAAAAATGGTGAAAGTCTGCAGGTTACAACTGTTTTAGTTGTGCTTTTTGTTTGTTTGTTTGCTGCCAAGGACATAGACCTTGAGCTCTGCTCAACTTTCTGTGCAGATTTCTTTAAATGGAAATTACATAAGCATTTATACTGATTCCTTTACACTGCAACAATTACATAAAGCTTTGGTTTAAAAGGTGGATCAAACCTTTGATTTCTATTACATCCAGTGGTAAACAGGCTTCTGCATAAACAGGAATCAGGCTTCTGTGCAGTTAATTCTTATTTATGTCCGTATAAAAACAAGGTTAAATCCCACACAAGACTGCAAGTGTGTTGTGAAATGGCAGCATTTTTGTAAAACTTCAGAAGCAATTAGTGTTGCAGATTTACAGAAAGCTGGAACCATTTGTTTAGGATTGAGTAGGACAGCCTTTTTATACTCCTTCCTTTGTCACAATATGAGAACTGAAGCAGACAAAGGAAGATAATGTACATTTGAACAAATAGGCAAGGAGATTTAACAAAGCAGCTGGCTGAACAAGACTTTCTTGACACACTGATTGGAGCTCTGTGTGTGAAGAATTTTAGAGCCAGACTCATGACTTTGATAAACAATACGGGTCCGTCAAACCAAGTCATGGTAATTATCCATACACAGCCAGCTGCTTTTTCAACCCCGTTACAAGTCAGGGACACACATGTTTGAACACTTTGCTCGCTGCACTCTCCTCTCCTCTGGACCTATCTAATTAGCATTAACAAGGTTTTTTTTACATTCAATGAACTACATGAAAAAACAAGCACTGGGAAAGAAACTTCAAACACCAAACAATTGGTGAGATCACTGATGTGCCAAATTCAAAATTTCTTGGAACATCTGATGTTGGAGATGCATGTATTTATCTGTAAATTAGAGCTGCTGAGATGCTCACAGCTTGGAGAACCAGAATGAATACTGACTGTCTCTAAGCCTTCAAGGTTTGCCAGGTCTTCAGGGCTTCCAGTCCAAACAGATGGATTGGCTGAAAAGAACACTTTTCAGAATTCTTACTGTAGCAAAAGGATACCCCCTACCTCGTAAACCAGCCTCCCAGCACAGAAAACAAAATAATATATTTAATGGCCCCCTGTTCTGTTCCATTATTTATATCCCTCGCATGTACTACCCAGCTGAGTAACACTCTTTGATGATTATATCTGCAAAGAACATTGCTGTGATCATGTAATGTGCTGTGCAAACCATAGATAATCAAAATGAGAGAACCAACAAGGAAACTTTTTGACTTTAATGAAAGTGAATTTAATTCTCACAACAAAATGACAGCTTTTCATTTCTGAAACTGCTTGAGCAATACAATAGGTGCAGAAAGGGACCACCAATTAAGCACCTTGATTAGAACCAGAAGTGGCACTTTGACTTGCTATGATAAGCGAGTGATATACAAAAGCTACCATTACACTGTAATGTGTGTGTGGTGGTTGGTTATGGCCCCATTCAGCACATCAGATACATCCTCAAATCCAGAGTAACTACAGGAGCACGTAAGAGACTTTACGTGCACCCATAGTTACTACACCACCTAGTGAAAACCTGTGGGAAATTCATATTGGAATACAGAGTAAATTGTTCTTACACCTGAGCAAGGACTCCCTGTAGTTACTCTGGGTTTTGCCCATAGTTTCAGAACTGAGTGGTGATACAACACAAATACCAATACAAATTTGGACTTTGTGCCCTTGGACCACTGAAATGATCCTGTTAATCAAGCAGACCACTCAGGAGAAAAGCAGACCAGGGTCCTTGAAAAAAACAAAAACTCAGCCTACTTGAGCAGGCAGTTGAACTTCTCTGTGTAATTGCCCTGGACTAAAACATCCATCTAGTTTTCCATTTTTGTGATGGTAGTTAAAAAATAAAACCACCACAAATGACTTCTAGGATTCAAGCTACAGTAGAGCCAACTAGGCCTTTGAAGTAGTTATTCATTACAAAGGTTGCAATCCAAAAGACACTTTCCTAGGAGTAAGACCCATTGAATACAATGGGGCTTACTTTTGAGTGGACATGATTAGGATTGTGCTCTAAGTAAGGCAAGACCTGGAACAAACAGCAGCGCCATAATATATAAAGGGTTAGTTTCTTTCTGTCTGAGCAAGTTATTTGCCTGGAATTACTGTGGTGTCCTATAGAACACATCCAGACAATCTTCTGTCCTAAATTAGGGTGAATATCAATGGTGGGCCCAGGCCGGTTTGCACTGGTTCTATAGAACCGGTTGTAATTTTGGCCCACCGCTAGTGATCCGGTTGCTAGCGGTGGGCCAAAACGCAGGCGAACCGGTTCGCCTCCGAGGGGCCCACCGCTGCACCTGCGTCAAGATTGACACAAGCGCAGTCGCATCCTGTTGAGGTTGGTGCACACGCGGTCGCGTTCTCTTCAGGTTGCGTCTTCAGGTTGCGTACTGATGCAGTGCGCCAGGGTTGGGGCCGCCCCTCGCCCCACCCCCGCCCCCTGACCCATCCTGGCCCCTCCCACTTCCGGCAAACCGGTTGTTGGGAGAGCGTCGGCCCACCTCTGCTGAATATAGAATGGAGGTCAGAGTGCCTCTATGTTTAACGATTGTATAGAAGAGAGAATTTTGGCAGGTGCTTCTTTTTAAACCTTTGTATGTTGACTTAAACCTGCCTAAATTCTGTCTTCTAAGCAATAGTTAAAGGTAAAGGCACACTGTCCTCCATTCTATATGGTCACCCTGTACTAAATGCAATCTTCCATTCCCCCGCATTGAGCCTGGTTGGTGGCTGAACATACATACAGACATGGAAATATGATGGTGACGCACATCTGCAAGCATACATTAAATATGTTTATGGCAAGAAAAAAATTAACTCACCACCAATACATTGGGAGAGGTATACATTTTTGCCTAACATGATGAATCTGTTGGACTGGATTAGACTGAGGTGAAGACAAGCAGAGCTGAAGCCTGGACAATGTGGGACAATGTGGGACCAATTAATAAAACAAAACACACCTGTTCAGCCAGGTGATGGAAACCCTCCCCTTCCCAGTCAGAGCAGGAGGCTGCAAAGCCGTGGGAGGCCAGTTGGTGAATGAGGGAGAGGAAATGGAATTTTGAGGGGATTAACTTATCCAGCTGAAATTTAGGCTCCAGCAAACACACAGCGTGCCCATGAATGGTTTTATCTGGATTATAAAGTCAGTGCAGCACATAGCAGTTTTACTTTTTATTATTTTAGGACACACCTCTGTCAAAAAAATTGGGAGATTTATTTAACGCTCGCTTATAGTACATCTTAGTGGTATGAGAAACAAGGAAGACATATTGGTAGAAAAGTTGTTACTGTGGTCTTATATAGAGTAGTTTGAGCCGGAAAGCTGAGAAGAAAGAACAGAGCATCTTTGCTCTCTTTACAAGCGGGGATTGGATTGTTATCAAATGAAAAGGCCGTCAGAGTTGAAGGAGCTCTTACAAGCTAGGAGCTACTGTTTATACATCTGACAGCTATTCTTGTGCTGCCTTGTTCTAAGTACAGCAGGCAAACAAAGAAAGCTTATACTTTTGAGCGCTGAAATTACTTTGCAAGTGTGGCTCACGGGGGGTCTGTAGAAAGATTTTTGATTCCACATAAAGGGACATTTATCTTCTGAAATCCAGGGCTTCCATTATGGCTAATGAAATTGAAGGTCAACTTGACATTGAACTGTAAATGATGTAGTGGGAGAATGGAAGGAAATGGGATATTGGAGGAATCACTATTGCTGGCTGGGAGAGCAGCAAGTCAGTTGTCACTATTTTTAATAAGATCCAGTGTTGCAATTAAGAAACATGCCATCTTTCAAGACTAGCACATTTTCCGATTCCTATATATTTTCTATCTAACCTAGCTATTTACTTACCCTATTATGATTCTTAATAGCACTTAGCATTTTCACAGCACTTTATGCATATTTAATGTGTCATTTCATACACCAGCTCTATAGGATAGGTCGGTTTATTTTACAGGTAATAATGCTGAGAGAGTCAGGTCCCTGTTAGGCATGGTGCTGGCAAGGAGAAGCGGGCCTGGTGGTGTTCCGTCAGTTGGTCAATTTCACAGCATGTCATCCTTTTCAACATCCTTGGGAGAAAGAGAATGGCAGGAGGATAAGACTGAGGCCAGCAGACTCTGGAAGGACCTACCAATGTTAAGCTAACCAGCAGTTGGTAGGCCAAAAAAGCCTCAACCTAGTAGCCTAAGTGGGGGGGGGGGGGGAATTGGGCCAGAAGTAGCCAGGCACAGTGGCAGAAGCTGTTGCCATATTCTATGTCCCCTCCTGAGCTTCAAACCCCAAAATGGGCCTTGTTTGTTCTGCACTAGCTCAAGAGGAAATGCTCCCTTACCTCAAGGATACTCTGGCAGCTGCCTAGCCTCAAGGAAACAGTAATGGTCATTTCAGTCCTGTGGTACATTTGGGTGCCACCAAGTCTAAGGATTGCGTTGGCCATAGTATAATGTTTTATCACCAGGCTTCAGTGCTGAAAAACCACAGGCTGTTCAATAAGAGTAAGGCCGAATCTGATGTTCATAAGAAGATAGACATTTCCAAAGCTTGTGTAACATTACGCCCGAACATTAACACAAGCCTGGAAATTTGAAAATCCATATTTGGGCAGATACAGTGGGCAGGTGTTTTTAACACTGCCACTTAAATCAATGGACATTTGAGGCCTTACTTTTGCTGGCTCATATCTACAGAGTTCTGTTCTCTGCATCTGCCATTTACAACAGTAAAGGTGTTCTCCACAGGTTATATTGCTAGTTGGGACCAACAGTAGGGTGCTGTGCTCATCCCTGTTTCTGGAGCCATAGAGCCAGTCTTGTCCAATATGTGGCTCGCATGCACACAGAACGTTGCTGCCCTCCCACTGAAGTGATACTTATTTATCTACTTGCATTTGCATGCTTCCAAACAAGTGTGGTGCAACAGAATAAATATGGGGCTTTGTGGGATTTCTTCCTCCTTCTATCTGCCAGGAGAAAATTTACTTTTAAAGTGCATCAATGAAATTCGGGACACTAGTGATATAAAATCAAAATCAGTGCTTGTGCTGGACAATCACCAAACCCAAGTTCTTCTGTTGCATTAATGCAGGGATGTCCAAATTTTAACTTTGGGGTCCTAGATTTTCCAATAATTCTGTAGAAGAGGGAATTTCAGCAGGTGCAGCCGATCATCTCATAGGCCACAAGCTGCACCTGCTGAAATTCCCCTTTCTTAGCAATTGTTAAAGGTCCAGGAGCCCTAAAGTTGAAGGCTGAAACACCCCTGCATTAATGAATTAGATAATTTCTTATTCATGATATCCCAACATCTTAATTCTGACAGCATAATTAGAAAGGGAATGGAGTCCCCCACCCTTGGTAAATGTAGAAAATTCAGTGGCTTGGTACTGAAAGTAAATTATTCCATCTGCTTCCAATTTTAATTGAGATTGAGTGCTATGCTTGCTTCAAGGATATCCCCAATAGCTCTCATAAACTGCTTTTCAACTAAAAGGATGGAAATCATGGATTGTGTAGAGAAAGCTTAGTTTTAAAAATTTGTGGCATGGGAAAAAAATAAGATATGTGAAACCCTTTTTACCATCTATTTTGCAAGACTTCACCTAGTAATTTCCACTCCTTGCATATGAAATTATCCCAACAAACATGCTTGTAAACAACAGCATGAGGTGATCAAGGGGCATGTGCATATTTACATTACACTAGGTCATGCCAATACTGGAACGAGCCTTGCCTTGTTAAGCGAGAAGCCATTTTTGTTCAGTGCAGTGGACTGACAAGCTGTCATGGCTCTCACATGAAGGAAAGTTAAAAATAACCAGGCTGAATAAGAACGCCCGTGCAGTTGAGCAAGCATTGAAAGACATAATTCACAATTAGTCCTACAGGATGCAATTTGAGCGCTGTGGAAGATGCTCAAGCAATATATATCACCACATTCTTAGATGTAAAGAGATGAATTACTCTTTTGGCCCATGGCTGCTCCAATTGTGCCTTTTGATTTAATCTGAAGCATCCAGATAAAAGACCCTGGTGGCATATGCTTGCTATTGAAGAAGCCTATTTTTCTGAGCCGCTAAGGACTCCAGAGAGGCATGAGTAAAACACAAGAACACATGCTGGATACCCTCTGGGATGTTTTCTTTCATACATGCTAATGAAGATTAAAGTGCAAGAAAGTGCAGATTCCATTTGAACACATAATTAATGATGATTGATGCTTTATCATTCATTTATACTGCAAGGCTAATTCATAGAAGACACGCACACAAAATCCAATGTATCCTGGGTCATATAGCATTGGGTTTGCAAAGGGATCGGCTAGAGTACAATGTAAATGTAACCTTTGTTGTGTGCTCAGCTGTCAACATGAGAGAGAGGCTGAAAACTGTGAACATTACACAATCAGATATGATAGTGTCACATCCTTGGAAAAGCAATGCATTGCTCTCGCTCCTGCTTTCTCTTTTTAATCCATTCTTTTTTTCTTCTTTTGACTTTGCCATCAATGGCTTTGAAGGAAACAATTCCATCTGGATTTAATGGTATCATTATCAGCAATAGGTCTGCCTGATAGTTCTTTGAATATCTATACTGAAGTTTGGACACTGCAGTTCACAAAGTATGTTGACCAACTGGGAAGAAGTCAGAAGGAAACTGTGAGGAGAATAATGAGTCAAGACAAATAGTCAAAAGTGTGATTAAATGGTCTAGGAATTTTTGGCTTCAAAATTAAATTTAGGAAGAAAGGAAATATATTTAAAACGTGAGCATGACTTTGCAGTTGCAGAAATCTTGAAAGAACAATTCCTCTAGGGCAGTGATTTTCAACCTTTTTCATCTCCTGGCACACCAACTATGTGCTAAAACTGTCAAGGCACACAATCAAACTTTGGACAATTGACAAGGCATATGATGCTGCTGGTGGGGGACTAAATACCTCAATAACCCTATTAATAAATTAGATCTCCTCAGATCAATGCTATATACCATATAATGTCATTTATTTTCTTGTATAAGTCCAAGAAGAGAAAGGTGTTGGGGCAGGTTGGAATCCAGCAAGCAGGTTTGCCACTGAGATTCATCCCCTCTTGGACACTTCCTATTTCCTTCCTTTCCCTTATCATTCCCACCCACAAACCACCTCTTTGCCAATTTACTTGAGTTGGTAGGAAGTTAGATTCATTGGTAGCAGGTGTGCAAGATCTATAGACCAGTTTCATCAGTGGCTCTGAATTGCCTGAATATAGCAAACAGTTGTGGTGGTGCATCTGCATTTATGGCAGCAGAAGACAACTTTTATAAGTGAAAGTTTAAAAGCTCTAAATTACCTTACCCCATATTACCTCCCCTTATCCCATGATGGCTGCTCCCCCTCAGGGGGTACTTGGTTGCAATCCTAAAGACACTTTCCTGGGAGTAAGCCCCATTGTGTTCAATGGGTCTTGCTTTTGAATAGACTTGGTGCTCTAAGCTACCTAAAAGAAGTGGCACAAATCTGAGTGGGTCAGGATAAGGCCAGGCTGTCTGGGAGGATGGTTAGGATCCAAGCTTCTGGATCCTGGTCCTGTGCTGTCCAGGCTCCAATCCAGCTCAGTGCTCCAGGGCTTCTTTTCCACCCTGGTTAGCAATTCACTGCAATGCTTACTTGTGGGTTGCAACTGTGCTACAAAAATCTTATCCTATATATGTTCCTCCTGACACAGTACTGCTGCACTGTTAAGATATGAATGCTAAAGATAGATTTAAAGCGAATTGCTTCCAATGCTGTTTCTTTAGAGGCTTCCATAGCAGCCCCAGCTTTCTCTTGATCAATCTACAGACCCTCTTAAGCTTCAACAACACTGCATTATCAGGTGTGCCAAAACATTCAATGTAGATGAAAAGAGCTAGCATGAAAAGCAACTCCAGCTTGAGTCAATTTTTTTATTTCAAACACTTTCCAAATATTTTCCAACCACAGTCTAACTCTTTGTCAGAATTGCCAAAAGCAGCTTACGGTGGGTTCACAGGTAGCTTTAGGTTGGGACTTTATAAGGCCAGGCTTGCAAACGTGTGCTAGCAATCAACAGTGCAGATGTTTTTATTCACTGTACCTTTGATCTTCAGGTATTAGAATTTTGATTTAGGCTGCAATCCTCACCACACTTTCCTGGGAGTAAGTACTATTGAACACAGTGGGACTTACTTTTGAGTAGACATACTTAGGATTACACTGTTTGTAATTTAAGATCCTCGCAACATGGGTAAGTTACAGTGCAATCCAAACCCCAGTTAGGTTGGCACAAGTCCCTTGCAAAGGCCTAAGGGTGTAACAAAAGTGCCATGAAGCCCTTTTGTGCCATTCCTGGTCGGGGAAGTTAGGCCAGCGCACTGATGTGAGTTGCACTGGTGTAAATTGGTTAGGATTGCTCTCTCAGATACCGGCTTAAGACTCAGACAAACACTATTGTTCCAACTAGCAGTGCTATGAATGAGTACAAAGTCTAATGAGATGGAGCACAATTGATTTATTTAACTTTTCTTCAGTCTTTATACATCGACTTACTGAAGCAGTTGCCTGTGTCATTTCCCTATAAAGTCAATCATTGGGAAGCTATTTTAACTCTGCACTTTCATTTCCTCACCAACAAAAGCAACATAATATAGAGTTATCTAGCAGCAAATAACAAGAAACCACTAAAAATAATTTGAAAAAAGATTGAATGAGCTGGTCTAGTAGAAAAAGCTTCCTGATTTTAGGAATAGGAAAGCATCATCAATATGTTTCTCACATTGTTTAGACAGAAGTGACTTGTAAATTGTGTTCTTTTATTGCTAGAAGAACAGCTGAAGCAAAGAAAACTGTTGTGCTACAGAGAGAAAAGAATAGTATTAAAACAACGTCACTGAGCAAGGTTTAATGCTGTGAGAGAGCAATATGATTTATGATAGAGAAAAAATATTATTGTTGGCTTTAAAAACAAAGTCCCTTGGATAATAAATTGTGATAGGAGTTAATATTTTTAAACTATCCTCACTCATACCTCAGATAATGATTGATGATGCTAAGGTTTGGAACAAATAATGTAGCAAGGAGATCAATTCTTTTAAAATAGTTGCTCTCCTACTTTGGCAAAGCAAGGCAAGGTAGAACTCACTCTCTATATCCTGCTGGTACAATATATTTTTGCAGGGAGGAGGTGCTCTACCATTAAATGTTTCTGTTTATCTGCAGGTTTACGCTCCAAATATTCAACAAAATCCTCCGTTGTACATTTGTGAAATATTTTACTTTTTGTGCATTTTGCTGTTTTGCTATTTTTATGAGGTTTCCATATCCCTTACTCTGTTTTCTATATTTTTATATATTTCAGATCCTATATTGATATCACACAACATCTGTAGAAATTGCATTGTGCAGCCTGATCCTGGGCATAACTTGGAAGTATGAAAATAAAATGAAATCACAAAATGAAGCCTAAATCAATTCAATTGCACATTTTCAAAGGAGAAAACATCCCTACAAATATTTAAGCACATGATGGAATGCCTGTATGGAGTGTAATTAATTTAACATTTTATTAAGACATCATAATAAATAAGAGCCTATGAAAGAGTTTCCATTCCTATTGATCCGCTGATATTTGAAGTAAAGTATTAAAATGATATTTACCAGTTGAATTCAAAGCTATAATAGTCGGGAAATTCTGCTTCTAATTATAATTTAAGTAATTCTAAAACACCGACATTTCACATGCCACAGTGAGAAATACCCAGTTTGAAATTTTACTACAAAAGTTAATGATCCCATTAACTCTAATTTGTTTACTCACTAGTCTGGAACAGTTTCATCCACAGGTACCTCTTTGATGTTCAGAATTAAACTTCCTTAAGGCTTGAGAAATTAAATGCTAAAGGAGGTCAATTATATTGCAATTGCCTTAAAGACAAGGACCGCTACTCCTACTTCACTCTAAAATAATGTTTTCATGATCTTCAAATATGATTATTACTGAATTTATGTTCAAGGCCTTGTCAATGTGTCCTGAATTGCTGGTTTTCTGAGAGGATCTGAAGAAACACATACACCAAGGGCAAAATCCAGAGTAACTATGGGGAGTCCTTGCTCCGGTGTAAGAACAACTTACTCCGGATTCCAATATGAATTTCCCATAGGTTTTCACTAGGTGGTGCAGTAACTACGGGTGCACCTAAAGTCTCTTATGTGCTCCCATAGTCACTCTGCTTTTGGGGGCAAGCCTTTTTGTTTTAATTCAGATATCTTTATCGTATTTATGGGACTAATCCTATCCATCTTCCATCACTGGTAGCCTCAAGGAAATGTAACAAATGTTCCATAATTACACTCACATCATAGGTTGTAGCACTATTTGCATGGCTACACCAGGTCTAGTAAGTTGGATAGGATTGGACCCTAGTACCCTTGTCAACTTTGCAATTGAAATACTACAGTATTTGACTTGAACATCACTTTTAGACTGTGCGACCTTATACAAGTGTATTCAGAAGTGGTTCTCACTCAGTTTATAGCCCAGTTGGATCTTTGATCTATGCCAGCAGTTCCCCACCTACTCAGGCTCAATAACAACCCCACTGGTGCAGAAATCCACCTGTCTACAGACACACAATAGAAACTGGTGCAGCATCATAAAAATGCAGCTTCTGGGTAAATCTTCTGATAAAGATGACAAAACAGGAAGAAGATTGGGGCATGATGTGAGAGGGATGAGGAGTTGTCATAAATAATAAATAACAAATCCTAAATAAATAAAAAAATCCTAATCCCCACTTCCGTTAACAAGCACAACTCAAACATTGGAAAAGCACCATGGCAGTAACAGAGATGCTGTAGGAAATAATTCATAGGGAACAACAGAGAAGATAAAAATACTAGAAATGTATTGTAGCACTTCCAAACACCACAACTTATCCACTTTCCTTCAATGAAACAAAAGATACAACACAGCCAATCGTAGTACATGAACCACACTATATAAGCCCCTGCTAGGAAACTACAGCTCAAGCATGTAGTGGCAAGCATGGTCTCAAAAAGGGTCTCAAAAAAGGAAATTTTGGAAATGTGAACCATGTGAAAGATTATTTGGAGCACAAAGGGAATATGTACTTTGCACAAAAAGCCTTTGTCCTCCACAACATAAATGAAACAATATTTTAAAAGTAAGAAAAATGGGTGCCACACATTGAGACTGAATTTCTGTCTCATGTGTCTATGTCCTACCCGCCAACCCTTCAGAATTATAAAATAAGTCATTGCTATAAATGTGTTGCCTGATCATCTTTTTATTTTGCAAAAGCCTTGGTGAATATTAGTAACTACTACTACTGGGAGCCAAACATTCATCTGAATCCTTTTTGTTTTAGACTGTACCATTTCTGCGGGGGGCTGAACAGTGATTATCCCCAAAGTTCCAGGTCGCTGTTGCTCCCAGTAGGTCACTTTGGTGGTACCACTCTCTTTTACAGGAACTTACTGAATACCCCTATTCAGGGCAAGAGCATAAGTTACTGGTGTTGTTATTAAGGTCTTTTACTCACTCTGCATTTCTCCTATAGTCCTCTATGGCAATTATCCCACAGGTGAAGACACAATGCCAGTCCCAAAGGAAACCTATAGCCTGCTTGCAGGGACCAGAGTGAACCCAGCTACTGCTTGGTAAGGGTGCTGACCTATGAGTTCCACTGAGGTCCTTTTTGCTTTGTGAACTCCATGAAGTCAGTGAATCAAGTGTGAAGCACCTTGAATATCTGATTTTCCACTTCTGTGCTGGATCTTCCTTGATACGTTTTGACAATGACAGTTTCTTTCTGCTGGCCATCCTTTGACTCACTGAAGGTTGCTGCCCCAACAATGTGTTCCCAGCATTCAGTAATGGTGAGGGGGTTGCGTCACTATTTCTCTTCCTCCTCCACCTCTCTTGGCTCTTTTCCTTGGCTTTTACCAGCTCCAGAGCATCTCAGTTACTCTTCTTTACACCTCTCATCATCCCCAGGGTTGTGAAAGTTCAGCTAAAGTCCCTGAGAAGATGCCCAAGATGGTGGGGCAAGATCAAAGCAGACACAAATGTATCTGACAATTCTTCTGGGGCCAATACCAATGCCTGTTTAATGTAGCAACAGCACGATATTCAAGGATAATGAGAACAGAGTCAACAGAGAACAAGAGATAGATAGCAATTCTACCCCCACAGATAAGCAAATTCGCAGATAGTGAATTCACATATAGGAAGAATTAACTTGTAGATGCATTTTGCCTAAAGTAACACTTAATACATACTTGGAGTGCCCTGCTCAGGCTGAACAGCAATAGGACTTACGAGAAATGCTCGCTGATTTTAATAAAATTTTTAAAAGAGATTTTTGCACATCTCTATTTATAATTGAGTGCTCATGCAACTGAGATGTATGTCATGACTGGACTTGGACACTTTCATATGCTTGGCAGCTGTCTCTCAAGCTAAAATGAATCTTAAAAATGGAACTACTGAAATATTCATCAGTATAGATAGTCATCAGTAAGCCAAAATATTTTCAACATACCCTCACACTAAAGCAAAACTCCTGTCCAGCAGGTTAAAGGTTCGTCCTAGAAGCATAAAATTTTAAATACAAGGTCGCAGGCTAATCTGTTTGCTTATGTGAAGCTACGTATGTTGTCAACAACTTCATAAACTAGATAAAGCATGTAAAGAAAATATTTCCCATGTAATTTAAGGCTGCAATCCTAAGAACACTTTCCTGGGAGTAAGCCCCATTGCACTCAGTGGGGATTACTTTAGACACACATAGGATTGCAGCCTATGTCTATTGAAAACCAGATGCTTCAATCCAAGAATCCATATGACATATAAACATTTAATCTATGGCCTTGTTTCCTTCCTTAACATTAATTCTGAAAATGAATGATGTCATGACAAACAGGATCTTCACATCTGGTTCAAGTCCTCTCATGGTGCCTGAGGTGGAGATACATTTCCTGTGTGCCTGCTTTACAATTTTAAGCATTCCACCATATGGAACTCCTCCTTTTCAGTTCTTGCTTCATAAACCAGACCATGGGGCACATGCAATGATGGGTCCAGGCAGGTTCGGGACGGATCGCCCGAACCTCTTCCTGCTTTTCGCCCGAACCTCTTCCTGCTTTTGGCCCGCCGCTAGCGATCCGCTAGCTAGCGGAGGGCTAAAAACCCAGGGGGACTGGTTCGCCACCCGGGGGACTCCATCATTGCGGCTGCGTCAACTATGACGCAGCCGCAGTCACATCCTTTGACCAGCTTCAGGATGCGACTGTGCCTCACCCCACCCCTCGCCCTGCCTACCTGCACCCATAGCGTGCTGGGGTGAGTGGTGTGCTCTCCCTGCCCCTACCCCCTGACCCTGGTCCCTGACTCGGCCTGGCCCCGCCCACTTCTGGGGGACCGGTTGTTGGACCAGGCTGGGCCCACCCCTGGGCACATGAGTGGAAAAGAGACTGATAGTAGCAGGGTCCTCAAATGTTTCTTATGTTGCTACCACTAAACTCCCTGTTTGCAAGAAAATAAGGAGGGATGATTGACACTTGACCAGACACAAACATAAAATAAGCAAAGCTGGTGATACAATAGGATGGTCAGTTGTTAGGCAAAAGAAAGGCAGAGGTGTTGGAGGTTGTAGTGGGGCTGTTCCAAATCATTGCTTGAGGACCCATTTTACCATTCCCATCAGGAAGCTGGGCCTGTATATTATGTTTGTGCATGGGGAGAAGGAGGAGCAACCTAATTTGCCTGGAATGGGTGGAAACCAGATAAATGTCTGTATGAAATCCCACCAAAAATGAGCAAAATTGAAGTTTTTTTCTTAATGTGACATCTTTTATCATTCTGCAAATAGTCAAAATGAAAGAATAATGGGGTATGGTGTCTGAATCTCTACACCTGATCAAAGAATCAAAACACATCTCCTGAAGGTCCGCAACCTTGTTATTTGATACTGCTTAAAAGCTGCACTCTGTGTGGCTCTTTTAAGCCAACTCCTGTGGAGAGTGTTTTAGACCTTTGGCCCAAAACTAAAGGTATGTCTGGTCCAGCATAGAAAACAGCAATTTGGAAGAAATAACTTTGAATTCCTCAATTCAGTCAATGGAACTTGAAAACCTCACTGTAGGTTGTGTCAGTTATTTTCAAATCTGAATTTTTAACTGTTCCCTCCTTACCCGGCCACAAATCCTGCTGCTGTATGCTATAATATGCCTATGTAGAGCAAGTGTGGGTGGAGCTAGAGGATGTGTGTGGAGTTGTGTTGTGTGTGTGTGGAGTGTGGGGTTGGTTTGTGTGTGGGGGTCAATTGTGGGATCATTCCAAAGAGGTATAATATGTCTATGCTGAGCTGGTGTGGGCGGACCCAGAGCAGTGTGTGGAATTGGGGGTGTTGAGGTGTGGGGTTCGGTTGTGTGTGGGGGTTAATCCCAGAATCAACCTGATTCCAAAAAGATATAAAATGTCTATGTAGAGCAGGTGTCGGCGGAGCTATAGGGCTTTAGAATGTGTGTGGAATTGTGTTGTGTGTGGGTGTGAACAGTGGTGGAATTCGAATAAATTAACAACAGGTTCTAGGTCCATAGAACAACGGATTCTATGTCCCATTAGTGACCGGTTCTCAGAACCAGGCGATCATTAGCAAAGGGTTTTATAGAACCTGTGAGAACCCCCTGAAGCCCACCAGTGGGTATAGAGTGTGGGGTTGGATTATGTGTGGGGTTTAATCCCGGGATCATCCTGATTCCCAAAAGGTATAATATGTCTATGTTGAGCAGGTGTGGGCGGACATAGAGGGGTTTAGGATGTGTGTGTGGAACTGGGGGTGTGGAGATGTGGGGTGTGGGGTTTGGTTGTGTGTGTGTGTGTGTGTGTGTGTGTGTGGGGGGGGGGTTAATCCAGGGATCATCCCGATTCCAAAGAGATCTAATATATTTATGTTGAGCAGGTATGGGCGGACCTAGAGGGGTTCAGGATGTGGAATTGGGGGTGTGGAGGTGTGGGGTTTGGTTATGTGTGGGGGTTAATTCTGGGATCATCCCAATTCCAAAGAGGTATAATATGTCTACACAGAGCATCCACTGGTGGAGCTAGAGGGGGACCTGACGGACGGACAGACAGAATTGGCCTTTTATTAGTATAGATGTATAGCTGTTACATATTCAGGCTATATGTTGATATGCATTCTTCAGTTTTCATTTCTGATAACACTTCTTATCAGATCCACTCTGATTATATTTTTTCATGACTGAATCATGATTTTTCATAACTGATTTATTCATCACTTCTGCAGTACCAGAGGCACAGCATATATACACAAATATGCAACCATTGCTTTTTCTCATGTTTGCATGTAGAATATCTCAAAAAGGATTATGGACAGTTCCATATGCCCATAAAACAACAAAACAACAATGTATTCTGAGAAGGCTTGTTACTACATCTGCAGAATTGCTCTAATTGGTCCAGAAGAAAAGTAAATATTCAGTGTCAAGTTTTTGTAAAACATTGAATGTAATGCACTCTTCTTTGTTTGGAAAATAGGAGTAAATCAATATTGGGAAAAGTAAGTTTTGTTCTGAATTTTCTTTCATCTGCAATTAAATCTATGCAGACTGGAGATAATTTCATGCTCTTACAGAAATCCATTTATTTGTTTCCATTGTTTCATATAGTTGCATGACAGAAGTGCCCAGATTAAACAGACAGGTAGTTGGTTGCATCATTTATATTTTAAAATGTGTACTTGTTGATTAAGAACTAACATTTAAAAAGTGTTCTTCATTTTCACCAAATGCACAGTTCCAATTAAAGTAAAAATCATACACTAACTGTACAATATTATATGTATTTACCTGGAAACAAGTCACAGCATGCTTTGAAGAACTTACAGGTTCTTTGCATATAAGGAAGTGTGCATATGATTGAATATACATGCTAGTCTGCATAGGATTGCAGTCAAAAACTAGTATATGGGTTAAAGGTATCATCTGTGCACCTTTTTTCCAGCTGAAACATCACCTCAGTCACGTACTCATTAGGTAACTTTGGGGTAGCTATTTTCTCTCAGTTATCAATACCAATGGAGCAGCAATGCAGCCCCAAAATAAGAGTACAAATGTTTCCTTACCATGAGGAGGCTTCAATGACTCCCCTCTCACCACAGCTAGAGGATGCAGCAAAACATGCCATGGAATCCTATAATCCTAGAGTTGGAATGGACCTTGTAAGACATCTAGTCCAACCTTCTGCCTGCAGCAGGAAATACTTCTAAAGCATCTCCGACAGGTGCTCATCGAGCTTCTGCTTGAAGATCCCCAGTGAGGGAGAGTCTACCACCTCCCTTGGCAATCTGTTCCACTGCTGAACCACCCTCACCCTCAGGAATTTTTTCCAGATATCCAACCAGAATCTCCTTTCTTGCAGTTTGTTCCCATTGGTTCTAGTTCTGCTTTCAGAAGCAGCTAAGAGCAAATGAGCCCCTTCCTCCCTATGACAGCCCTTCAGGTATCTGAAGAGGGCAATCACGTCTCCTCTCAGCCTCCTCTTCTCCAGGATGAACATCCCAAGTTCCCTCAACCTTTCCTCATAAGACTTCCCTCCCATCCCACTGATCATTCTTGTCGCTCTCCTCTGGACTTGCTCCAGTTTGGCTGCATCTTTCTTCAAGTGAGGTGCCCAGAACTGAACACAGTACTCAAGGTGAGGTCTGACCAATGCTGAATAAAGAGGAACTAGAACTTCTTGTGACTTGGAAGTTGCAGTCCTCTTAATGCAGCCTAAAATGGTATTTGCCTTCTTTGCAGACACATCACACTGCTGACTCATGTTCAGCTTGTGATCCATGGCAACTCCCATGTTGTGCTGCCAAGCCAAGTATACCCTATTTTATACCTGTGTTTTCGGTTGCCTAAGTGCAGAACCTTGCACTTCTCCCTGTTGAAGTTCATTCTATTTGTTACAGCCTAGGATTCCAGTTTATCCAGATCCTCCTGGAGGTTTCTCCTGTCTTCTGTTGTGTATGCTACTCCTCCCAGCTTGGTGTCATCTGCAAATTTGATCAGGCTCCCCCGTATCCCTTCCTCCTAGTCATTGATGACTTGGCAGACATTGGCATGACTGTATCAGTGCTGGAAAATTGGACAGGACTGGGGCCCCAGCTTGTCTTGTCTATCTGGCTTGTAATGAGGTATGCTAAGATCATATTACTGTATAGTACATATGTGGAGATATTATGTCAGATCCCTTTAATAAGCTATTTCTGCCCAATGTTGTATATATGCAACAGAGTCGAAATGTATACATCTGTGGGCTGGGCAGAAACGGGTTAAAGCCATTAGTACTATTATTAAATAATTCTACAAGTGTTTTACAGTTCTATAAGTTCATCTGTGAACACGCTTATTTCAGATTTAATAAACCATCTCCAGTCAATCAATCAACGAAACAACCAACCTATCTACCAACCAACCAAAGCAGTTTACAGAGAAAATGAAATATAGTAACTAATGGCTCCCTGTCCCCAAAGGACTTACAATCTAAAAAGATGCCAAAGAATACCAGCAGAAGCCACTAGAGAAGATGCTACTGGGATGAGGAGGGCTAGTTACTTTTCCCCTCCTAAATAAATGATGAGCACCCACTTGAAAGAGTGTCTCCATCAGAACACAATGCACAAGCAGTGTGCTGTATTTCACACATTCATTCATCAACATTCTTTGAAACAAAGATATACAGGTGAATATTGTTTAGTGACATTCTGATCAGCAATGGACCACATACACAACTATCAGTCACTGATTCCTGTTTCCCCAAAACTAGCTCCTGGAGTGAGGGTTTCCACAGGCCACAGAATGCTTACCTCATAAAGCATGAAAATGTCACTTCTAGTTTCCTTCTGGAAACCAGAATTAGTATATTTATGGTCAATTTGGCCATTCTGAGAACTGCAGATGCTGTGGGCAGATGTGTACATCTTCTGCAGGGCTCTGAAAAGCTTCTGGAGATTAAGGGAGTGCAACACCTATCAGCTATGGCTGCTTTAAATGTATTTAATCAGGGAATCAGGGAAAGTCATTAAGCTACACTCACTTATATATGTTGCATTTTCCGTCACTGAAAAAGACATATTTATCTATGTCACAGAGATAGTCCCATGCATTTCACAAATTGCTAAACATTTTAAATAGCACACGCTAGAATATACTTTATTACTTAGTAACTTCTTACACAGCTGTTTAAAAATAGAACCAAACAAAAATGGATCAGATGAAGTGGTATACATGGAGCAAAATAAGCAGAGCTACCCATTTCTTCCGTTTAATTGGTTTGTGAATCACTGCATAATTTTTTAGCAGTGCTGATATTTTAACTGTGTGATTCACAATGTACTTAAGCCAGCTGAGTACCATTATCATCAGCTGTATGAAACCAGCCCACTTGAAACACTGACAAGTTTATTGACTCTTGCACAGATTATACACTATAAGCATCACATATCCGAGCACTGTTTTTCACATAAGAAAGCAAGAAAACTAATTTCCTTTCCTTGAAATCAAGATAGTTTTTCAAAATTAAAATATGTTGTTAAATCTGACTTTGGATTCCTGCAAGATTTGCCTAATTTTTGCTGGCGTGCTTCTTTTCCCTGATAATAGTATACTGTAGCTTTCAGGATCTGGTGACCTTAGAAATCTAGAGCACAATCCTAACCATGTCTACTCAAAAGTAAGTCCCACTGTGTTCAAAGGGTCTTACTACTCCCAGGAAAGTGTCTTTAGGGTTGCAGCCCTAGTGTAACTGTTAACTGGCTTGGTTCCTCACACTGAATAACTTGTTATTTCAGCTGAGTGGCAACAAAGTAACTGAATGCTTTTCCTGGACATTCCTGGACATCCAGGACTACTTGCTTGCTTCCTTTCTACCAGATCTAACACCTTCTATCACTGAACAAAACTTTGTGCAGTTAATATTATGATTTACAACTGAAGAGGAGAAGCAGGGAAGCCTTGTTCATTGTCAACTTGGAACCAGAATGTGGATCACATTTGGATCACAACATGGATCACAACTGTTAACTAGGAACATTGATAACCAATATTTTATTTGAATTGTACCTAACAGCCAAATCCTACGGAACTTTTATGACAGTGGAACTTGTGAAATCCCACTGATGTAAAAGGTTCTGCAATGATGCAATATCATGGTACTGCCAGGCCATTTAAGGCTGCTGCCAAAAAGAAGCTGTAGCAATGAATCCATGACACCACAAACCCCAGATGAATTCCAAGCAGATTTTTCGAGGGGAGTAGTCTGTGGATTGTTTGTGAGTTTGCCTATGGAGGATTGTAGGCTTGCCTGTGGGCTGATGGAGGGGTCTTTCCAAGGGTCGCATCTGGCCCTCAGTCTGTGATTTGGACACCCTGCTCTAGGCGATGGCAGATTGTGTAGCATTTTTACAGTGATTATTAGAACTTTCAGTTTGGAACAGTTGTAACCAATACAGATGTTTGCAACCAATAACTATCAAATTGCAACCAATACAGATGTTTCAGAATTTGACTATTACTGTGGCAGCAATGGTTTCCTTATTCTGCACCTGATGAACACTATAAACACTTATCAAATAAAGCATCATGTAGACTAATAAAGCAATCCAGAGTAAGTGCCTCTTAACGTCTTCCCATAGTTACTCTAGATTGTAGGGTTAGAAGAGTCCAATCGGAAAGTGATGAAAGCATGCAATTTATCTTACATGGCAACTGTACCTTTAGTCTGACATGGCAGCAAATATTGTATAAATGGCAGATGCACATCCTTATAAAGTTATCTACCTGCATATTTGAGCCATGATTGAACACAGGCTCCCAGAAATTAGTATTTCTTTGGTATGATTTTAGGATATTCAATTTGTACACATTATATGATATACCAATGGTTAATGTGACTGTTATATAGAGTAACTGCAGTAGTAGTGATGGGTTGACTTGACTTCCACTAGATGCAGTAGCTGCAAAGAGAACAAAATTCCTGTCTGAGTTATTGTTTGTCCCTCCATCCCAAGAAGTTCCTAGACCTTATTTTTCTGAATGGCTTACAGACAAAACTGGATACCAGTACTATTGAACTGACAAAACCATAGCTGGCAGCTGATTCTGTAAAGTACAGATGGTGATTCTAAAGCAGGCCTTATTTTAATAGCTCTTCACATTTGAAGGGGGTGATAAATGCTTCTAATTTTTTCCCCCTGAACTAATTACTAACTGCCTGCAGAAAAGGAATAATAATGAAAACAGCCCCTCAACATGCAAAACCATTCATCCACTACTTTCATTTCTGCAAGGGGAAAAAAAATACTGAGATTGAAAGAACAAAACCAAAGATTAACAGAAAATCATATTTGTAAGAATTGATTTTTTTTAAAAGAAACCTGCAGATTAAATCAATGGAACACACTATCTCTTATAACTTCCATGTAATTGCTCATTTTCCATTATCAGATTTTTCTCAATATTTGATTAAAAAAATCTACAAACTGTCAAGTAGTTTGTTGACAAACGACAAAATGAAGGAAATAGCTGATTGGAGAACCTGGTTTAAGGTGAACAGTCCTTTAACCTGTAACTGATTGTGTGTGTGTGTGTGTGTGTGTGTGTGTGTGTGTGTGTGTGTGTGTAATTTTCAACCTTTGTCAAATCATGGTACACTGCCAAGGTGCTACTTGGCATCCATCACTTTTGAAAGACTATGGTATGCACTCGATGCTGCATGGGAGGCATGAAAGCCTGGGTAGATTGATATAGAGGATAGGCTGTTACCCAAGCAGCAAATCCCCCCTCTCCACACCACTGAAATAGTCCAATGGAACGGCAGAGCCAATACAATTGGTTCCAGCTGCATCGCAGAGCTGGGCTAAGGACAGGTGCTCACCCTTTCTTGTGGGGACCTGGGTCTTGTGGGGACCCTGGCCTTCTGGTTAAGGCACAGTATCTTTACCATTTGCGCCCAAGGTGCTAAAATTGTCAAGATAACCCATTAGTTTGTTGAAAAGTGACAAGGCACACAGGCTGCTGGTGGGGAGGTCACATCCTCCAAAGGACATATTAGTAATGATGTTAACTCAAACTTCCATGGAGTGACACACCTGCAGACCACTCCCTAATGCACTGGTTGCAAGTCAGTGACTTGTGTAATAGAGATCCCTTTGCTTGCTTATTCTACCCAACCCCTAAATTTTCTGGCCTACCTGGTGCATGCAGTGCTATATTGCAACATCCTCCCACCTTTGAACTTCTAATGAGCTAAGCTTTGTATGGCTGGATATTCATTACCTAACAATTAGAATCATGTATTAAGTGAAGGAATTCCATGTTCAGGTCTGTGAGTTCAGCTTTTTCTTTTTTAAAAGGAAGACTGTTAAGCTGATAATTACAAAAAAGGCAAATCTGCATAAAGAAAACTTGAAATGAAAAGGCAAAGTGGGAAGTTTTAGATTGACAAGTGCGAGCTAATTTATCACATATTCTGAGCCAATTACAAATGCATACAGAGCTTAGCTGCCAAGAAAGTTAGCTTTTTAAAACTTTTTTGAAAATAGCTGGATATAAAGCTGCATTCATGAGAAAAATGCTAATTTAGAGATTTGTCTCACACAGACCAAATTAGAGACCCCATTGCGGAATTACACAGTCTGTCTCATTCATTTTCCGCAGCGTTTGGTTCTATATGCTGTACACAAAGATCCAAAATATTTGCACTGAAAAACAGCATCGCATTTTAAAAAACAAACCCTGCATCTGTAAACAACTGACTGTGGGATACTATAGTCTCATTTATTCCCCATCTGTGGTCTCCTTCTGCATGTTCATCTTCATTGAAAAGAGAGAATGCTACTATTAGATCAAACACTTTCTAAAACAATACAGAATACACTGACTGAAAAATGAAAGGTCAGTTTGCTCAGTCTGATCCAAGTTTGGCTTCAATTCCCCCTCACTTATTCCTATTGTTATCCCATCTAGAAAGTGTGCAAGTAATCCCCTTGACTGCCCTTGATGTCAAAGGTGCTTTATCTTGCACTGCCAGGAATGTGTTACCTGCAAGAGGTGTGAATAAGTAGCAATTTGACCTTCCTGATATCAGCTGGACTACAGGAAGACAGAGTAAGCTACATGGCACATGGTACAAATAAACTGGAGATAGTATAAAACTGGGGCTATTGCCTTATTTGTCATCATTTAGATTTTTCTCCCCCGGGCCATTAGAATCATAACAATATCCTTGAATGTCACCTTTCTCACCAGGGTGGACATTACTGCGCACAGACACGGAATGCGCTGCAAATTAAATGCTTGGCTCAAAAAGGCTGTTATCTCATAAACAGTGAGTTAATTATCCAAATAAATAAATAAATGGCCTCTCAAAGATTTTGTCTGCTCTCCCCCCCCCCCCCCCCGAAACATTCTCTGTGCAGCAAATTTTTAAACAGCTCATACGAGGCAGGCGTGATACTTGATCTAGTCATATACCGGCTGCTGATCATTAATTGCATCAGAAAAAGACAATATTTTATGCATCCTCTTCGGAGCCAGAATGCGAATGGTGCAGCGAAAGAGAGTGAAACAGAGTGAAACATGAAAAGCTTGATTTGTTAGGACCCCTGCTGTCTGAGAAGAGATCAAAGCTCAGGAGGGGGCTGTAGAACAGCCGAATGCACTGCACTGAAACATGGCCTGTGGCAGCTGCTCTGGGCACTCTCGCACAACACAGGTGTACCTTCAACTCAACCCTGCCAGCTGAATCATGGGAGCAGGTTACCTTTTCTCTTCTTTCATTATTTCAACTGCAGCCACTGAGGAGATACAGGCTCCATCTATCACAATGCACAAATTCACAGTGCACAGATCCCGCGCAGGCCTAATTAAAGCTTTTCCTTTCATTTGTGGAGATAATTAGACTTTCATCTCACCAGGACGCTTCAGAAAGATCTATTTCTTTCTTCAATAAAAGCTACATCAAACAAAAGCAGATTTTAATCGCCTTTTCTTTGGGGCATGAGTCAATAATGAAAGATGTCACGGGTAACAAAAATTGTGAGCAGAGGAAAAAAAAAGAAGGGGGGGGAACCTAAGCAATGTTCTTTAATTAACACTGTGTTTGCAAACACCATTAATTTCCCTCATTAAAATGATTTTTATCTGCAACTGATTGTTGATAAAGCAATCGATTCGAGCATCTCATCTGTTTCGCCGCTAAGCAAGAACCCATCTGCTGTGCTTCAAAGCAGTAATCAGGCAGACTGTTAAGCAACATGTGAGAACAATAAAAAATGCATATGTGTGTGTCAGGGATTTGCAACGCAGACTGCAGGGCAAGGGCCACCTTTCCACAGATCATGTATTAAAAATGATTTGATGTCAGGCCAAAGGACAAAGTGTCACAAAGATCAGAAGTGCATAAATAACAAATGAATTAATAAGGGGAGGCAGAAAGGGTTCCATCTGTGTTTAAGCAGCAATGGTAAGCAGGGTTAAAAAAAAAGCAGGGCATTTAGATGCATTTAATGCTATCCTACTCACTGTTGTGATGTAATATCAGATGACAAATGTGCCAGGCTTGCTGCCTGCTTTTTGTCCTAATTAGTAGCAGCACCAGACCTGAAGCTTTTCCCCAGGACCACCTCCATCACAGAGTAAAGAAAAAGCATTTTTGGACCTGTGCCCAAGTTCTTTTTCCTGCTATTATTTACTTTTAAATTTTTGATGCATGCACACTGACATCTGCACTTAAAAGATTGCGTGGGTGGGGAGGGGGTCAGGAAATGGAAACAGGTGGCACTTGGGAGTATCCACTGGACCGCAGACCAAGTCCATTACCTTCTATGCCAGACCTGCATCCCATGGATTTTTGCTACTATACAGTCCAACTGGGTGCTGCTTTCCTGTTGGAGTAGAATTAATGCAAGTGTTAAAAATAAGAACAAAAATGAAAATAAAATTAATGAGATTTCACCCAGAAATTTTAATGTGAACAAACACTCTTGTTTATATATTCAGGCCTCAAGTGAACTTGGTATGCTTCTACTACAACATTACCATGCAGAAAAATTATGCTTTGAATAAGTCTTGCTGCCCTAAATCTTCCAAAATACAACAAATGGATTTAGGTCATATGAATAAGTGCCTACAGTTAGGATTGCCCTTTTTAAAAAGGGGGAAAAATTGGCTGTGCTCCTGTGCCTTTATCAGGAGCCTGAAATAACAGTTCAATTATGCAGATGTAGGTTTTCCTGGGATAGAATAAATGTGCTCAAATGTTGTGTGTCACACATAGCAGTAGAGGTAGTAAAAAATGATGGCAATTCCCTTATGCTTGGCAGAAGGACACCATTTATGCTGGTACTATGCTGTTTCCGACAGCAGAAAAGTTATGTTGTCATAACAGTAGGATTGGGCTGTTAATTGATTTAGCATTGCAACTAAGTTGTTATCACCAATTATGAATTAACTCTGGGCTTACCTCAATTTTTTAAAATCTGATAAGGAGTTTTGCAATTAACAACCCAACCCTATTTGGTTTGACATGAGTTTTGCTGGGGGAACATGAATTTTACTGGTGTTGCCCCACCAGTGGAAGAGGCATTCTGTCTGCCAGCATGATGCCAACTTGATGGAAGTGTCAATTTGCTGTGTGGTTGTGGTGAAGAGGGCCAATTCCATTCTCAGGATCATTAAAAAGTGGATTGAGAACAAAATAGCTAATATTAATGCCATTGTACAAACTGATGGGAAGGCCACATTGAGTTTTGGTCACAACATTTCAAAAAGGACATACAAGGGGGGCAAAAGAGAGCAATCAAAGAGATACTGGGCTGGGATACCACTCTTATAGGGGAAGGCAACAGTGTTTGAGCATCTTCAATGTAGAAAATAGATGCCTGAAAGAAGACATTATTAAGACTGCAACCCTAAACACACTTTCCTGGGAATAAGACACATTAAATACAATGGGGGTGACTTCTGAGTAGACATGGTTAGGATTGTGCTCTAAAACATACAAAAAATGCAGTGGGTGGACAGAATGAATAAAAGATGCTCACACATCAGAACCAGGGACATCCACAAAATTGA
Source organism: Cryptoblepharus egeriae (assembly GCA_030015325.1). Lineage (NCBI taxonomy): Eukaryota > Metazoa > Chordata > Lepidosauria > Squamata > Scincidae > Cryptoblepharus > Cryptoblepharus egeriae. The sequence goes on along the minus strand of JAREYC010000007.1, from coordinate 50,496,755 downwards.
TAGTCATGAAAGTTAGATAAAATATTTCTTTTCCTAGCATATAATTAGTCTTAGGAACTCCTTGCCATGTGAGGTGGTGTTCGGTCTAGAATTGTTTAATATGGGGGTTACAGTTTTCTGGAAGAAGAGTCCATCACAGGTTGCAAGCCATGATGGGTATGTACAATCTGAGATTAGCTGGTCAGCATCAAGACAAAGTAGGATTTTTTTTGTCATCTGAATTCACTTTGGATTACAGTTGTTTTGTTTTTTTGTTTTTTTTTTGGGGGGGGGGGGGGTTTAGCCTACCCGAGACTGGCAATAGAGTGACAATGTTAAGTAGATTTCTTGTTGTGAAAACTGGTCACTTAAAGTGGTGCATGTTTAACCCAAATTGAGGTCGGGTGTCTTCACTGTATGTGCAAGCAGGGTAAATAGAATGCCAGTTGCCAGAGATCAGAAGTGAGATGCAAATATCTTGTTGTCTTGTGTGCTCCCTTGAGACATCTGTTGGGCCACTGTCAGATATAGGAAGCTGGAATAGATTGGCACTGGACCTGATCCAGAAGGATCGTTTACAATGATGGAACTTCTGTACAACTTCTGTTATTGGCATGGGCATGGCATCCCTTAATAGGACTGGGCTATAATGAATTCATATTTCCCCAACAAGATGGCTATCAGCTTTAAAACAGAGGGACTTTAAAACAAAGAACTCCTATTTCAATTTATAAGATTTGCTTATTTTAACATCTGATATTTATTTTCTGAAACATGGTTTTAGATAATGACTTTTTTTGTTTTCATCTTTCATTGTTTTTATATAGCTATGCTTTAGTTGCATTGTAATTTGACTATAAATTCTTATTGTGAGCTGATCTCAGAGACCCTGCAGAAGTTTGGGATAGAATTCTTTCCTGTAAAAAAACATTTTTATGGCTGAGAAAAATGCAGATTCTGCCTCAGTCATCACTTTCATTACAGCCGTGGATGTTGTGGTTGCGAAGGTGTCATGGGTACATTTTGGATAGTGCCTGTGACATCATTTGTGATCAGCAGCATTCCTCCTTCTTTTGTTATGTATTCTCTTGCAAAGTTTTAAAAAAAAACATTTGAAGACAAATGCTCCCCACTGAACCACACCAGCATTAAAGTTAATCTAGTCCATTAGATACCGTAAGTGAGCAACACAAGGAAAGATAGCCTCCCATCTCTGCAGCAGTGTGCCTGCCTGCCATTTCGTAATCTCTTTTAAATGTTTGAGACCATACACATTCCCGCTGAATGTGGGCTGGGTGTGTCAGTTTTACTTCCTTTGTGTAGTTGCCAGTGCAGCACAGCAAGGCAATTTCCCCCATCTATAGCTTGTCCCTTGGGTAGAACTGGATATAGTGCTATGAGGGACTTGTAAGTGGATCATAAAAAAGAAATGTGCGGTTGCAGGGATGGGGGTTGGGATTATGCTATGTAACATGTGGGTAGGCCCTACAAACCTTCAGAGATTTGCTGATGGACTGAAGGCTCTCTGTTTCTGAATTCAGCTTATTCTTCAAAGCCTTTAAACCACTCCACTCCACGGTTCGTTCTTTCAAATGAGAGGGAACAACTGAATGCCTTGGGGTCCCTCTGTCTCTTGAACAAAAGCTTTTATTCCAGCCACAAACAAAATGAATGCTTCTTTCTTAAAATGAAGAAACTTCAGATTGTCTAATTAAACTTTAACCCTCTTCCCCAAATCACATGTTATGCTATGTGTAGCCAGTGTGGCTTGAGTACTTTAAATCAATGCTGGGGGAAAATCCAATTTATATAAGCAATGAAGTTTAGTAAATATGTTTTAAAATTCTTTTAAGGCTTCTGGATTTTTCATCGTGATATAAGGTATAAATTCAGGTTTTCTTCCATTAATATTAGGATTGTAACAACTGAATCTTTCCCAACTTTCCAGTTTTAATGTAGCTGCAATGCAACCCAGTGTTAAGACAAAATAATCCCCATGCCTTGAGAAGGCCTCTTTATTGCACCCAAACCTCTAGTGCAGCCTGTGCCCCATTGACACAGCTACATCAGCACTGAACAGTAATTTAATATTGGGCTGGAGTTAATTGATTTTTTTAATGACATAAACTTCCTTCCATGGGAGTCTTGTTTTCATTAACTTCACCAGGAGTATTCTTAAGCTCCTGTGGAGTTATATAGAAAAGAATAGGAGGAGCACCACATAAAAATATAATACTAGCAGGCACTGGGGCACTTCACTATGAAAAGAAATAACAGCAGCCATGACCCAGAAATGTACAGAAAGGAAGGCTGAGAAAAAACACTGGACATATCTGAGTGGACAGGAACAGAATAGAATTGTATAGGTACAGATATAAACATCCCAATCATGAGCAAATCTCCCCTGCTCATTTCAGAAACCATTAGAGTTTTGTGAGCATTCCTTGCAATTATAGTACAGTACTTTTAAAAATTGTGGGATTTTGCAAGCATATTTCATGGTGTACATACCATGCCCCCCCCCCAATGGTCTCTTATTTTAAATCAAAATTAGGTCAGCTGACAGGCTCCAGAACCTGAAGCAGCATCAGAAGTAGACATCTACCTTCATTCTGGAATGAAAAGAGATTGGTCCCATTCATTCAGAAATAAATGCACAGTGGAAGAAATGGAATGAATTGCAATGAATGAAATTTTGGAACCATTTAACACCATTTGTTTTCATTACAACTTTAAAAAATAGAAGTGTTTTATTACTTGATCGACTGGAGCTCCAGCATGGAGCTGCATGCACCCAGTGGTTTTTTTTTGTTTAATAAGATGCCCAATGCAACATTGTCAAACATTGTCCCAAAGCTCATGGTGTTACAGTACTTTCAGTAGGTTGTGACTAGTGTTCTGAGATGACATGGCTAGTGCTGGACCATGATGGAAAATTTTGTCAAGTAGCAGTGACAGGCACCTCCTAAGAAAGTGTATTAAAAAAGAGTGATGTATTAAAAAGAGAGTGATGACCTAGTGTGGGTAGTAGTGCATTCTTTGTGGTGCATTCACTGTGGATAATAGTAGGTAATAGTGCATAATAGTGGGTAATAGTGCATTCAGTGTGGGCAGTTCTTTTCATTCAGGGTAATGGTGATGGGAGATATTCTTTAGTTCATAGTGATGTCCTCACAAGGCCAAGTTGATAGATCATATGATTCCAGATCATCATTGTTTTGACTATGTGATCTCTAACTGACCAAAATTACTCTGTGAAAGATCCTAATGTTCAAGAACTATGGGCAAAATCCAGAGTAACTATGGGGAGTCCTTGCTCTGGTGTAAGAACAATTTACTCTGGATACCAATATGAATTTCCCATAGGTTTTCACTGGGTGGTGCAGTAACTACAGGTGCTCATAATGTCTCTTACATGCTCCTGTACTTACTCTGGATTTGGGGGTAATATGGAGGACAGCTAAGAAAACAGAAGAAAAAACAAGCTGAAGGAGTGGAAGATGACTTTATGGGATGAACCACTCCATAAAAACAACTTGAGCAATTAAGAAATGATGTATTAATTTTAAATACACTAAAGTATTTGTGAAAATCCTATGAAACTCAGGATTACTGAAAGACATACAAGAGATACAAGATAAAGGCAACTTTTTCTTATCACATGAGTAACCCTGCAATCCAGAGTAACTACAGGAGCACATAAGAAACATTACGTGCACCCGTAGTTACTGCACCAACTAGTGAAAACCTGTAGGAAATTCATATTGCAATCCAGAGCAAATTGTTCTTACACTGGAGCAAGGACTCCCCGTAGTTACTCTGGATTGCACCCTTATTCCATGAACATAAACATAAATGCAAATTGTACAAACGTAAAGGATATCAGCAGCTGAAGAATGTGATTTGTGGCTATAAATTCAATAACATCAAGTAAACGGCAACATATAACTTTATGATTTCATCCATATTTTTTCTCCAGAAAAGAAACATACATTTTGATTCATAAAATGAGAGACAATGTGATTTATAGGCTGTAAAGTGATTTGATTGATGTTGCAGCTCGGGCAACCTGATCAGATATTCAGCCTCTCAAATTGCAGTCACAAATCTAAATAAGTCTGTGTACACCTGCTTTACAGTATATTTGTACAGTCTTTTCTGTATAGGAAAGGTGATTTAATAAATGAACCTGAGAAAAATAAATAATTTGGGTGGTATCCAACATCCTTTACTCTGGAGTGATGGTGTGAAATCTTCAAATTTGAGGAAAACTGACAAATTTCTAACCTGAAGTCTTCAACAGAAATTTAAAGAGACCATCTGCTATACAGCTTATTTTATGATGTTTCTTTCTTGTTTATTGTGTGCCTCAGTTTATGGAGGAGGGGAGAGATTAAAGGAAAAACCAAAACAAAACCATGCACTGGATGAATTATTTTCCAGGTTTGTATCTGCATGTAACCATGCAGGGTGCAAGGCATAGCAATGATGTATTTGTGTGTATGTTCATAAAATATCATACATACTCATTTAAGATGTCTATATTGCAAGTAGAGAGTGCGACATAGGGCTCAATCCAGAATAACTACAGCAGTTCTTGTGTCAGCCTGGACTGCGCTATGAATTTCCCATAGGTTTCCACAAGGTGGCACCGTAACTGCGTCAAAGTAACTATCTTTTGCATCAGTGCAAGAACTGCTATAGCTATTCTGGTTTGTCTCTATAGAGAATAGAAAGACAACACTAGGCTAGCCTGAGCCAGGAGCAGCCTTTTATATTTACGTTGTTACTCTGGGCTGATATTGATCCACTTGCAGTTATAGTGCAATGCATGTCTACTTATAAATACAGTGCAAAGTACTCCCAAGTAAATGTGTAGAAAATTGTGGGTTCATCATGTGTTGTTTAATTTTTTTTCTTTCTCTCAAATATACAATGTATTGCCTCCATCCCATGTGGGTGGTCCCAGACAGAAATGCCCAAGTACCACTATTCGGGTGAAATCCAGAGTAATTACGGTGAGTGCTTGCTCCGGAGTAAGAACAAGTTACTCGGGATTGCAATATGAATTTCCTATAGGTTTTCACTAGGTGGTGCAGTAACTACGTATGCACGTAATGTCTCTTACATTCTCCTGTAGGCGGTTAAGACGCTGTGCCTGTTAACCAGCAGGCCAGGGTTCAAGACCCGGGTCAGCCCCACAAGACAGGGTGAGCTCCTGTCCTTAGCCCAGCTCTGCGACGCCAGCTGGATCCAATCGTATTGGCTCTGCCTTTCCATTGGATTAATTCAGTGGCGTGGAGAGGGGGAATTTGCTACTTGGGTAACAGCCTATCCTCCATAACAATCCATCCCAGGCTTTCTTGCTTCACATGCAGCATACGCAGCGCTGAGCACAATACCATAGTCTTTCAAGACTGACAGAGGCCTGCTGCCTCCATCCCATAGTCTCATGCATTCATTTTCTCTCACACACCCATCAACTCTGTGGAAGACAAATTCTAGTCTCTGTTATCCCCAATGAAGGGCGCAATCCAGAGTAATTACAGGGAGGCCTTGCTCTGACATAAGAACAATTTACTCTGGATTGCAATATTAATTTCCCATAGGTTTTCACTAGATGGTGCCGTAACTACATCGACATAAATGTCTCTTACGTGCTGTCTTAGTTACTCTGGATTGTAGGGATAGACTCCTTCCTCTTCTCTGGCAAGTCTTTCAGATAATTTTTTTAGTAATACTAAGAAAAATATAGAGCAGAGATGATCCATTATTCAAATTTTCTCAGTTTCTCTATGTGGATTTTATGCATGTTTGCCGAGTTCTTTCATATTTGGATTCAAGGAAAATAGTTCCCCACATTTAAAGGTGGTTAACAACCCACACTCTTCAAAGTCGGAATTTGTAGAGATGGTCCTTAGGTAGGCAAAAAGTCAGCTCTCTAGGTCACCACAGGTGATGAACCATTTTGAAGAGGGTACTTTTCATCTTCAGCAAGAGTCTAAGGACAGGCAGGTCATAATTTTTGGGAGAAATCTTTAAAATATGACTGCAGGGTACAGTTCCAGGGCTCTAATTGTTGTGTGGGATGTAGGACCAACATCCCCCTCCACCCCAAAAGTTGCAGGCCCTTTATCTGAGTTTCATTTCAGGACAGAGGAAGGCCAGGACAAGGATGATAGCAGGCAGGAAGAGAGCAGGAGGCAGGGCTGGCACTTGGCACTTGAGATTCAAGCTTCTCAGGTCTGCTCTTAATGTGGCACAGATCTGAGTAGACTTGAGTACCCTGTGTTACCCGGGGTAAAAGGAAAATTTTCCCCTTCCCCCACTTTAGCACAGAAGCAGCCTCAATCATGGATACAGTGCAAGCCAATTGGCCTGCCTGTTCCAGCACAAGTTAGGATAAGTCAACTCTGGGACAACACAGAGTGCCAAACTGGCCAATGCAAGTCACTTGCACTAGCCCTGTGCAACCAAAACATGCCGTGAACTGGAGAAGAGGGAAGGCCAGTACACTGAGTTTTTTTACTCATGGCCCAATCCTATTTCAGGCCAGTGCTGGTTTCCTTTGCGCTGCTTGGGCATCACCTATTGCAAAGCTGTGCCATAAGGCATGATGTGGTTGCCCAATGGAGTGAGGTGACAGAAGAGATGTCAGTTCAAGCAGGTGTTGGGCCTCTAAGCTAGTCATAGTCGTCTCAGGAGCTGCTGCTAATAAATTCTTGGCCAAGCAATGGGGTAGCATTCTGGGGTGGAGAGTGGGTGGGGTAAGGCAGAAATGGGGTGAAACTCAGTGGGAGTTGGGCAGAGGGGAGGGGGCTTAAGGCTCAGGAGCGGGTCAAGGATGGCAAAAGAAGCCTCTGCCAGATCCTAATGCAAATCCAACAAGGGGAACTAATGTTTCTTTACCTCAAGGAGACTTTTGGCTGTCTCCCTACGGGATACTTTGGCAGGCATTTCATTACTGCTGTACTGTGGCATGAGCAGTCCTATTAGGACTTGGCTATTCATTTTACAACTATTCAGCTGCAAAAGAAACCAACTTTTGCTTATGTTCCCTCTAACAAAATGGAAACATCACCTCAATATGATGCAGGTTGACCATATGTCATAATCGCAAAAGAGGACAATGACCTCCCCCAATGTAGAAAACCCACAAAATGGAGGACATAATAAAATAAAAGCTAAAAACACTTATACATGTTACTTTTGTGTGTGTAATTAAAACACTATATTACTTATTAAATTTGAATGTACCATATTTACTTGCATGTAATGAGCACTTTTATTAGCAAAATTTTAGTTGAGAAGGTTGAGCGTGCATTACATTTGATGGCACACCATTTTTTCATTGAATTGGCATCCTTCAGTCTCGAAAGACTATGGTATCGTGCTCTGATTGGAGGTCCTGAAACAACATCTAGTGTGACTAAAGAGGCCAATTTGAGAGTGGCAATCCCTTCCACACTGAGGACAATAAATTCTGTCCCATGCCCAGGCCCCAGGTTTTTTTGCTTTCAGGTCTGTCTCTTTGCTTCAGCCTGCCGAACAAGTGTCTCTTCCAGTTGGAGAAGGCCATGCTGGGTCTTTTGCCTCCACGCTGAACGATCAGAGGTCAAGGTTTCCCAGCTGTTGATGTCCATTCCCAAGGCCTTTAGATCCCTCCTGCAGATGTCTTTGTATCGCAGCTGTGGTCTCCCTCTAGGGCGCTTTCCCTGCACTAATTCTCCATATAGGAGATCTTTTGGAATCCGACCATCAGCCATTCTCACGACATGCCCAAGCCAGCGTAGACGCCGCTGTTTCAGAAGTGTGAACATGCTAGAGATTCCAGCACGTTCCAGACCTGCATCATTTGAAACTTTGTCACGCCAGGTGATGCCAAGAATATGTCTGAGACAGCACATATGGAAGGTGTTCAGCTTTCTCTCCTGCCATACATAAAGGGTCCAAGACTCGCTGCAGTACAAGAGTGTGCTCAGGACGCAAGCTCTATAGACCTGGATCTTTGTATGTTCTGTCAGCTTCTTATTAAGCCATACTCTCTTTGTAAGCTTGGAAAACGTGGTAGCTGCTTTACCAATATGTTTATTCAGCACAGTATCTAAGGAGATAGTGTCAGAGATAGTTGAGCCAAGGTACACAAAGTCATGGACAACCTCCAGTTCATGTTCAGAGATTGTGATACAGGGAGGTGGATCCACACCCTGACCCATGACTTGTGTTTTCTTCAGGCTGATTGTTAGTCCAAAGTCTTGGCAGGCTTTGCTAAAACGGTCCATAAATCGCTGAAGGTCTTCGGCAGAGTGAGCAGTAACAGCAGCGTCATCAGCGAAGAGGAACTCCCGCAAGCATTTCAGCTGGACTTTGGACTTTGCTCTTAGTCTAGAAGGATTGTAGAGTTTTCCATCTGATCTGGTCCGGAGATAGATTCCCTCTGTTGCATTTTCAAAAGCATGCTTCAGCATGACTGCAAAAAAGATCCCAAATAAAGTTGGTGCGAGGACGCAGCCCTACTTCACTCCACTTCGGATGTGAAAGGAGTCTGATGTTAAGCCATCAAAAACTACAGTGCCCTTCATGTCCTCGTGAAAGGACCTGATGATGTTGAGGAGCTGAGGTGGGCATCCAATCTTGGGGAGGATTTTAAAAAGGCCATCCCTACTAACCAAATCAAAAGTCTTTGTAAGGTCTATGAAGGCTACAAAGAGTAGCTACAAAGACGGCACACCACAATCACGTAAATATGGTCCTATGATGTATAGGCAGGAGGTGGGTTTGGAGCTGAAGTTGTGGCTGAGCCAGATAGGTAGCTGGGGCTGGCCGCGAGCAGGCAGGTGGGGGTCTGGCTGGTGGGAAAGCAACTCTGCCTGGACTAGGTGTTGGTGGGGGGAGTAGCAGCGTGGACTAGGAAGGCTCCATGGGCTGACTGCAGCCCAGCCTCAACAGTGCTGGTGAAGGCTTCAAACTGCTAGCAAGAACTGGGGTTGTACAGAGCCCTGTTGGCTGCCTCTGGTGTAGGCCTAGGTACGCTGTGGGGAGCAGCTGGTGAGGGCAGATCTCCATCAAATGTAATATGAACCCTGATTAAAAGGATTGAGATTTTAAAAAAGTTTGCTGATTTTTATAATTGCCATCAATTTTTTTAAAATAATCTCAAGCTTTTTAAAATCAGGGTCATATTACAACATGGCACCTTATAATAGAGGAAATACAGTATTACATTTAATTTAGTACATATAATTTACAGTATCATTTACAAGAAATGTATATGTTGCCCACTCCAGAAAAAAGGAGGACATTGAGGTGTTTTTCCCACCAGGAGACAAGGCTAAATTCCAGGACACATCCTGGAAAAATATGATGTGCCATTCAGTAGGTACTTATTCAGTGGCAGAAGGTCATACCAATCCAAAAGAAAAATGCTACATGTTCCTTTTAGAACAAACCTGAAATGCCTGCCCACAGATGCTTAATACGTTCTATTTTAAAACAAGGGTGACAAAATATTTCTCTTTTGAATTAGGTGACACTTTTCACAGAAAATAGTGTCTTGCTATTTTGTCTGGGCTAATTAATGAATAATCTGTGATTACTTAACTCCAGCTAGATTTACAATTCTACTCAAATGCATGCTGAATTATAGTATTTCTGGGTTGTGTTACACTAGAGATGTTAGAAGCATTAAAATAAGAGTTTTGAAACTTTGCTTTCAGAGGACAAAGAGAAGCTAATGGTGTGTTTTCTATACTTAGTTCTCATTCTCAGGAGTTAGGTTCCTAGAAAACTCAATGGCTACCAAATTAGTGGACACTGAATCACTGAGGCTATGGGGAAAATGGGGTTAGGTTCCAGAAGATATGTATCTTCACCATTTACTCAAAAAATGAGATAAACCTCAATCTGAAATCTATGGACTGGGTGACAGTGAAGGCTCATCAACATCTCCATTGTTGATGCTTCCTCCTCTGTGCTGCATATTCCTTGACTTGCTGGCCTCACAATGAGACCTCAAAGTTCAGCAATGGAGAGGGGAGACACTTCACCCTTCCTCCTTTCTCTTACTTGTCCCAATTCCAGATTAGTCTTCAGATAGCTTTCCAATCATCATCATCATCAGCTTCTCATCAGTGTTGGGGTTTTGAAGACTCAGCTCGAGTCCCTGAGATAGCGACCAAGATAGTGGGGCAAGTCTGGAAGCAGACACAAATGTCTCTGAGAATTCTCCACAGATTAGTACCAATGCCTGTTAGATGTGGAAAATGGGCTACATCCAGCCATTTTTATGTAAAAAAAGAGTAAAACTGGCTGGATGAAATTACCATACTCCCTATTGCTTGAATACTAAAAAAAGCATTTTTCATACTCCTGGTAAGCAACAGCACTGCTCGCTAGGAGAACAATGTCTCCTCTTCCCACAACCTCTTCCCACAACCACTCTTATGCCTGTCGGTCTGCTTATAGCTATACCAAGCCATCCTCACCTGAGTGCACCAGCACAGTATTAATAGATAACAAGAACAGTCACAGATAACAACAGGTAAATGGCAACTGTGCCTCTTGAAGATATGTGAATTTGCAATAGAAATGCCTTAAATATATTATGCAAGAAAATAATTAAATAAGAGCACAGTCCTAACCATATCTACTCAGAAGTAAGCCCCATTGTGTTCAATGGGTCTGGCTCCCAGGAAAGAGTCTTTAGGATTGCAGCCTAATTTGGAAAGTAATGTATGTTATAAAGGCTGGATGAGAACAATAAGATGAAGAGATATGGATTCTAACTGAAGATGGCATTGTCCATGAGGACGACAATGAAAAGTCCATGAAAAGCCTGTACATAGGCAAACAGGAGTTCAAAGAATAAAACTAATAACATGAATTTAATTCAATATAAAATGACTTTATGCACCTCATTTTCCTACTGAAACATGGAAATGAAGATGATTTTCCAGTATCCAGGTGTCAATGAAATTTAAGTACCCACCAGACTCTTGGCCCACCCATAGATTATTAATGCACTATTAATCTACTCGGCCAACTTGAGACTGTCATTTAACTTTACAGCCTGTAAGTATAAAACAGCATCACACTGTGAAAGTAATGGTAACACTTAAAAGTCCCATTGTTATTAATTCATTTTGCATTCACTGTAATCACACTGGTCTTAATGAATGCATGCAGCATGTGAATATTGCATATACTTTCAAACACACATTCTGCTGCAAATCAGTGTTAATTGATGTTCTGAGCTCAAATAAAGTCTTTTTTAAAAAAAAGACTGAGCTCAAATAAATACTGTCTTTCTTTTAAAGACAAGGTATTGTCATTAGGAAAGTACACTGTTGACAATATATATTTATATTTTGGGAATTTAATCCAAGAAATTTATCGTCTCCCCTTCCCCTAGTTATTACTAGAATCCTTCCAGGTCTTTCAGTTTAAAATGCTCCTGGGCACTGCTGCTCCCTTCTCTTTAAAAGGACACACCCATCATATTTGAAAACTTTTGCAACTTTAATTTTTAACTGTGCACTGATTTATAATGTGCTGGTGTCAGCCCACAATTCTTCATCATAAAAATCTGGAAATATATCCACAAAGCCTCAATATAAATTCTTACTTGCATGCTTACTTGGATATAAGTCTCATTCTGTTCAGTGGAGCTTACGCCAAGGAAATAGGTACAGTATATGTTTTTAGAGGAAACATGTACTGACAGTGCAATCCTGTACAGATATACTCAAAAATAAGTCCCATTGACTTAAGTGGGACTTAGGGCGCAATCCAGAGTAACTACAGGGAGTCCTTGCTCTGATGTAAGAACAATTTACTCTGGATTGCAATATGAATTTCGCATAGGTTTTCACAAGGTGGTGCCATAACTACATCAACGTAAATGTATCTCACGTGCTCCCTTAGTTACTCTGGATTGTAGGGTTACTTCTAGATAAGTGTGTGTATAGGATTGCATTTTGAGTCTACTGACTTGCAGATGCCCAGGTTCTTTGCAATACTCCTGCCTTTTTGGCAGTGTGCATCCTGCACTCCCAGTTTTGTTTAAAGCAGTAGTTCTGGAGCATTTCAGCTTGGGACCACCTTCCGAGAATGACAATGTGTCTTGGACCCCCAGAAATAAAGCCATCAACCTGGGAGTGATGTCATGGTCAGAAGTGATAACAAACAAGAAGTGACATCACTGTGATGCCAGAGTGCTTTGTGTCTACTCAGATGTAAAAGGTAAAGGTCCCCCACAGGTTAACTGCCAGTCGTTTACGACTATAGGGTGCGGTGCTCATCCCTGTTTACAAGCCTTTAAAGCCAGCGTTGTCCAAAGACACTTCCGTGGTCATGGAGCCGGCATGACTATACACCAAGGCGCATGGAACACTGTTAGCTTTCCCACCAAGGTGGTACCTATTTATCTACTTGCATTTACATGCTTGCATTTACATGTTTTCAAACTGCTAGGTTGGTAGGAGCTTGGCTATTGTCAGGAGCTCACCCAGTCTTGTGGGGACCCGCATTTCGAACCCTGGCCTACTCAGAAGTACATCCTTTTCTTTTCAATGAGATTCACTCTCAGGAAACTCCCATGCATGTGGATTGTTAGTTAAGAGCATAGGAAACTGCCTTTAGTCCATATAGTTGAGTACTGCTGGCATTGATTGAAAGTGGCTCAACAAGTTTTCAGACAAGGAATTATTTCTGTATGAAAAGCACGTGTTCTGCTTCTGATTCCCACCCAGTGATGTATCTAGGGGGTGCAGGGGGTGCAGTTGCACCAAGCTACAAGCTTTAGGGGGACTACAAGCTGAGCTTGACACTAGTGGCTAAAATTGTGAAAAATGTGCTACATATGAATGATAATACTATCATGTTATATATCACTGAAAAGATAATTTAATGCAGAATGCAATGAATCAAATTCATTGGGGTAAACCGCTTTGTGAACTTTTTAGCTGAAAAGCAGTATATAAATACTGTAGATAGATAGATATCTATATTCTTTAAAAAGTTATGGCCAATTAACCAGAAAATGAAAACACAAAAGCAGACGGAACAAAAAGTGGATTTTTTAAAAACTCAAATGTTCCCATGATACTGATTGCTCTAAGAAACAATGATGTAATTTTGATACTGTATGAAACTAATAAGCTGTTAATATGAATCAGCTTCATTTGCATATACATACATCTATATATAAAACTGAAAAGTCACTCACTCAGTCACTGACACATCAATTCCCAGCCACAACAGCTGGGCCTAGAAGGGTGAAATTTGGGGAGGGTGTTCCTTCTGTGAAGGAGCGAGTCACTAAGAACTGGTTTTTGGAAATTCCAACTGGAAAGGGGTGAAAAGGGGCGCAAAGCGTTTTCCTCCCTTTATTTTAGATTGAAGAATCCCTGACTGATCAAGGCCCTGCCCCACCCACCAGACCTAGAAGTATGAAATTTGGGAAGGGTGTTCTTTATGTGACATCAACACCCATCAAGAACCGATATTGAGAAATTTAACCCTTAAGGGGGTGAAAAGGGTTGCAACGTGTTTTTGTCCTATGCAACAACAAAATATTCTTTAACACCAGATAGCAAATAGGTGCTTTAGCTATGCCACCTATTTAGCAGACCAAATGGGTGGTATACTGCTGAGGAGGAGGAGGCAGGTTTTCCCCCAATTTTCTGTTTAAAAAAGCACAGGGCTGACATCACTTCTGGTTGTGACATCACTTCTGGGGCAACATTGTGAGCTTTGCACTGTGCTGCATGATCATTAACTATACCACTGTTCCAGAGATGGGCTGGCCCCATCCCAAGATCCGGTACGCCGGAAGTGGGAGGGGCCAGCTGGGGTCAGGAGGTGTGGGCGGGGCGAGGGGTGGGACTGGGGAGGGGCGAGGGGCGGGGCGACGTTGGCGCCTGCGCAGTGCTTGCTTAGAAGCCGGCCTGCCAGCTTCTAGGCAGGCTCTCCGCAAGCGTCGCTGTCGGCGCTTGCGCAGAACCTGCCTAGAAGCTTGCAGGCTGGCTTCTAAGCAGGTTCTACACAAGCGCCGGCAGTGACGCTTGCGGAGAGCCTGCCTAGAAGCTGGCAGGCCGCTTCTAGGCAGGCTCTGCGCAAGCGCCGACACCGGCACTCACGCAGAGCCTGCGCAGAGATTGGCAGGCCGCTTCTAGGCAGGTTCTGCGCAAGCTTTCAGCTTAAGTCTGACCCAATTTATGTCTATTTAGAGGGCAGATCTACTGCAATAATTAGGACTTCCTCTTGAGTAAATGTATACAGCATTGTTCCTTCAGATTAATAACGGTCTCAAAGCCCAATCCTATGCATGCCTACATAGGAGTAAGTAAATCCCAATATAATCAGTAGGGATTGCTCCCAGGTAAGTGGTGTAGGATGGGAACAGTGCAGTGGTGGGCACTTACCGGTACGGGCCTACGCGCCCGTACCGGATCTTCCAGTTTCCCTGCTGCTAGCGAACCGCCAGCGACAGGGAAAAGCAAAACATAGCGGACCGGTAAGGTCCGCCATGTTTTGCGCCCACCGCGCCTGCCTAGAAGGGGGCAGGCCGCTTCTAGGCAGGCTCTGCGCAAGCACCAACGTCAGCGCTTGCGCAGAGCCTGCCTAGAAGCGGCCTGCCAGCCTCTGGGCAGGCTCTGCGTGAGCGCTGGTGTCGGCGCTTGCGCAGAGCCTGCCTAGAAGCGGCCTGCCAGCCTCTGGGCAGGCTCTGCGTGAGCGCGTACGTCCTCAGCTATGCCAGTGCTCAAATGTTGGTTAAGATGGTGCCCTTAGAAAGCTACCATTAAGGCCATATTTCAAATGCATCAAAGACTTGACCCATTAATGTAGACAGCAAAATTACATGTCATTTAGCAGATAAAAAGTCTGATGTGGAATTCAGTTAATAATAATATAAGGGAAATCTAGATACTACAAGAGCTCAAAACATTAATGGGCTAATTGGCACAAATTAATCAGCCAATTAATTAAACACACTGAAAAACCAAATTCATTCAGATTTTAATTAGAACTGACTCCTGTCAAATTTCACCCACTGCTGATAACAAGGTAGTAATCTATATACATAAATGTGAAAATGTATGTAAAATGAGCATCCAAGCAATAAATGATTTGACTATGATAGTTATTCACAGAGGGTGGTAAACTATATGCATTATAATTAACATAGCCTACAATCCAGAGTAACTACGGGTGCATGTAAGAGATATATACGTCGATGTAGTTACGGCACCACCTAGTGAAAACCTATGGGAAATTCATATTGCAATCCAGAGTAAATTATTCTTACGTCAGAGCAAGAACTCCCCGTAGTTACTCTGGATTGTGCATTAAGGCTGCACAATCTTAATCACTATATATAATATATAGTGATTAATATAATATATATGGTTCTCTTTCTCGTCCATTTATGGTTTGTTCCAGTAGCCCACTTGTCATCAGATTTTCCTGGTCCCTCAACATCTGATGTGGACCTTGTTGATCCGGGTGACGTCCAAGCCAGCATGACTCTCTTTGTTCGTCTCATGTTATTTTTGAGGTAGGCTGTTAAGGCATTAGGGGGTCTTGTCCAAGGACCCCTTACTGGAGTAGGAGGTTTCTAGACCAGGGTTGAACCCAAGTGGCTGTATGGGGATTTGAACCCTGATCCTTCTGCACTCTGGCTTTTCCACACCAGAGGCAGTGCTCTTAACCACTACACTACCCAGCTGCCCTATCAGGGTTTGAAGGTGGAATTAGAAAGGATGTGGCAAGTGAAGGTGAATGTGATCCCAATAGTGACTGGAGCACTAGGGGCTGTGACACCCAAGCTGGAAGAACGGCTGCAACAGATCCCAGGAAGTCCATCAGAACACTGGATCCAGAAAAGCGCATTGCTAGGAACAGCTAAGATAATGCACAGAACCCTCAAACTCCCAGACCTCTGGTAGAGGACCAGAGATTGAGGATAACATACATACACCACCCATGGAGGGTGAGAAAACTATATATATAAAACAAAACATTTAAAAAAACCCACTATATCTCACTGGTTCAGAGAAGTGCAGTATCCCTGTATATGATGAGCAGACAAAGATTAGTGAGAGGACTCCCACACAGAAGGAATTACTGGCTGATTGGCACTGGTTATACTTAGCATCAATAAGATTAATTCTGAATAGGATGAAGTAATTAGCTCCCATTACTATTAAAGAGAACTTAAAAGGAGGTAAAACAACAGGGGAGTAACAGCAGAAATGGTATGAAGTTGCCAGTCAAACTAATACCATTTGGGGAGTTTTAAAATTATATTAATCACCACATTTATCTACATTTTATATTGCTGTTCAGATAAGGAATTACTTCTATGGTGATGAAAAATAACATGCGCTTGAGATTGAAACGCATGGCAAGTTTAAAAAAATCCTTTTCTAGTTAACATGTTAATATTTTTTAAAAAAGAAAAATGATATGTGTAATAATCTTTAGTACTGTCTTGAGAGGATATCCAATCCTCTTTGGTTTCTAAAGACTGAAAGACAAGAAAGACATGACAAACGAGTCTGCAGTTAATTTGGGAATATTTGGGGAAAATATTCATTTTGTATTTTTATCCTATCTTTCCAAGGATAAAAATTGTCTTTCTACCATCCTCATTTTTCTTCTTAACAATCCTGTGAGGTAGCTTAGGCTACTCCAAAGGAAGGAAAATATTCTATAGTGACTTAATGCTAATATATATTATTTTACAGCTGGCTGTTCTAAATTTATCTGCTATTTTAGTACAGATGTGTGGGTGTGTATAAAAGAGGAAACATTAATTTTTCAGCTACTGAAAAATTCAGTAATCAGATACTTCCCCCATATTTCGGTCCACACCGAAAGCATGAAACATAGAACCAAATGGCCTTGTAATGGCAAGTGATTCAGTTCTGGTGCCAAATACATATTAAAACCCTTAGATGACCATCTAAAAATAGCCTAATTTGCATAAATTATAATTGCCGGACAATAAATCCAGTTGGTCAGCTTGGTGGGTTGCACCAAACCAGTGATTAAGACCAAAGCAGCCTATGGAGAGTTTTAAATATAAAATATTTTTACTTCTCCCAGACCATCTGGTCACATGCCTCCAACATGGAAGGCGTATGCTTGATCACCAGCATTGCTTGGACTTTTGAGGAAGAGGATTGGACAGCTTGTTTCCTCCTCTTACCTCTCATTCTTCTCCTCTCACCATCTTCATTTCTTTGACATACAGTGGTGCCTTACGTAACAAACGCCTCACATAAAGTATGTTTCACAAAACAAACAAAAATTTCTCTAGGATTCTGCTTCATGTAACAAACACACTCAATGGCAGTTGGGGCAGATGTGCTGGTGGGCAGCCCTTTTAAAAAAGCCTGCGCCTGCCCATAGCGAAAGAAACACTTCCGCCCTGTTCCTCCTGTGGCTGGGCATCCACTGGGCAGAGGGAGAGAAGAGCAGTGGAGAAGAGGGAAGCAGCTCAGGGCTAGCCAGAAGGGAGCAGGGGAGAGAGAGGCTCAGGATGGAGAGAAGGAGAAAGTGGGGAGACACTTAGAAAGTGTCTTGGATTGCAGCCTTCTAACCATGTTAAATGGGGCTTACTCCCATATTTAATTCCCATGTTAAATGTTTAAATGTTTAACTTCCAAGTTAAATGGGACTTACTCAATGTATTAAATGGGGCTGACTCCCAGGAAAGTGTCTTTAGGATTGCAGCCTAAGTAGACTTCATAGGATCATGCACACTGAATGCATGTTTTGAATTCAGTTCCAGTGTTTTGTCATCGTTTTTACATCCAGTTAATATTTTTATTTGAATTTTTTTTGGGTTGTGGAACCAATCGTCTGAGTTTTCATTATTTCCTATGGGAAAATCTGCTTCATGTAAAGAACATTTCACATAACAAACATGCCTCTGGAACAATTTAAATTTGCCACGGTACCACGGTACCACCTTTAAATTTAAAGGTACCACGGTACCTTCCCCATTTTCTGAAATCTGAAATCAGCCTAAGGAAACTGATGAAAATTTAAGTTGGGCTAATACAGGCTAGCTGACTGTATCTGACTATATATTTAGATTTAACAGAACTGTGTAAAATGTCTGTGCTTTTTAAAAAAATGATTGGCAGCCCAATCCAGAGATGACTGCAGTAGCTGACTGCAGAGTTGACTGCATTTGGATTCTCATGGTGCCAAAATGGCTATTGTGCGATTCCTGTGGGTCAGCAGCCTGCCTGCTGTTTACTAAGGGGATGTCTGTCCTCTTTTCCCATGTAAAAGAGCAGCCATGCAGCCTTTCTGCATCAGTTCTCTAAACTGATCATGTTTCTTCATCCCTGCATGGACCATAAACTGGTGGAAAATGGGCACCTTGCAGGCGCTGGCAGGCAGTAGCCTTACACAGTGATGGACCCAGCCTCCCCTAACAACCGGTTCTCTGGAAGTGGGCGGGGCCAGGCTGGGTCAGGGGCGGGGCCGAGGTCAGGGAGCAGGGACAGGGAGAATTTAAAGGGGAATTTTTAAAAAAAAATTTAAAAAATTAAGCATGCAGCTTATTTCTGAGTAGACCTGCTTAGGATGATGCTCTGAGGCTGCAGTCCTATCCACTCTGTCCTGGGAGTAAGCCCCATTGACTAGCATGTGGCTTACTTCTGAGTAGACCCGCTTAGGATGATGCTCTGAGGCTGCAGTCCTGTCCACTCTGTCCTGGGAGTAAGCCCCATTGACTAGCATGCGGCTTACTTCTGAGTAGAACTGCTTAGGACGATGCTCTGAGGCTGCAGTCCTTTCCACTCAGCCCTGGAGTAAGCCCCACTGACTAGCATGTGGCTTACTTCTGAGTAGACTTGCTTAGGATGATGCTCTGAGGCTGCAGTCGTTTCCACTCCGCCCTGGAGTAAGCCCCACTGACTAGCATGTGGCTTACTTCTGAGTAGGCTTGCTTAGGATGATGCTCTGAGGCTCCAGTCCTTTCCACTCCGCCCTGGAGTAAGCCCCACTGACTTGCATGTGGCTTACTTCTGAGTAGACTTGCTTAGGATGATGCTCTGAGGCTGCAGCAGCCAGCCAGGCATCATTTCATTTTTAAATTTGCCGCTCCTAGCAGCAGTCCAGTGAGGCACCCCAGAAGTCTCAGTGGTTGGGGAGAGAATAGCGCTGAGGCTTCTGGGGTGCTTCGCTGGACTGCCACTAGGGGCGGCAAATTTGAAAATAAAAAGATGCCTGTCCGGCTGCTGCTGTGCACCGTGCCAGCAAACCAGTTTGGCTGGTTTTGGGGGGCCCCCGCAGCTACTGGTTCTGTAGTGGTGGGGAAATGTGAAACTACCGGTTCGAAAGAACCGGACCAAACCAGTCTGGGCCCACCACTGGTTACGTCACAGTTGTGACACCCCATATCTGTGAACCTATGGTACGCCCTTAGGTTTGGACCCTTTTACTACAATCCCATGAATGCTTTCCTGGGAACAAAAAGATCAAACACAGAATTCCCTTCTGAATAAATTTGACTAGGATCACACTGTCCAATTTGGGAGACTGTTCTCCTCACAAATCAAGCCTACATTCCCTTTTCCCCACAAAGAAATATAAAAACCAAAAATGACAATGGCCTAACTTGTAATTTTACTGGGCTACAAATCAAAGCACATCCTATCCAGCCTACTATATTCTGAAATATACTAAAATATACTAAATAATTTACTTTCTAAAAGGAAATATTTGTAGAAGATATCTAGAAAAGCTAAGTGAATATTTACAGTCAAGTTATATACTTGAGAAAAGTGTGGTGTACAATAAAAACTTTTATATGAGATTAACGATAGTGCTGCAAATGACAGGTCATAAATTAGTCTATTTGGGATGTTTATGGTAATTTATGAAGGGAAGCATTTGGGCCGGGTTTATAAGCATATAAAACTCCACATGCTTAAGGTAGTTTTACTTGGACATATCTTGCCTAGATACCGAATAAATCATTTCTTACATATATTTATTCATGCAGTTCCAAAACGTATTTACTATCACAAATGTAGCTAATTGATGTACTTGTAATTTTTTGAAATATATGGGATACTATTATATGACTGAGGGCACAATCCTAACCAATTTAGGTTGGTACAATTCACCTGCTCCCTGTTCCTGTGGTGGTGTGGGGAGGCTGGTGCATGTCAGCCTACCCCCCCCCCCCCCAAAAAAAAAAAAAAATTAATGTTCCAATCAAAGACAAAATCCTGAGTTCTTCATCAGGGCAAGATGCTTTTACACAGGAATGTCCAGAACTACACAGACAATGTCCAGAACAACAGAATTAAGTTATATTTACATAGGAGAGCAGGAGAATAACTAAATATTTCTCTTTACATCATGGTAGCTTAATGTCATGCTTGCATTTTGTTAAACACACATTTGAATATCTGCAACACTACTGCCTACATCTAAGAAATGTATTTTATTTGGCAAATATTAAACATTTATGGAAAATGCATAAGAAGAAACAGCTTTATAATTTAAATAACACCCACTATCTGTAATTTTCTTTAAAAATGTCATGATATGTTAACTACTTGCAAGCAGTGCCAGATTTCCCCAGCAACATTCCTGGAGCAAGGGTCTATGATGCAACCTCCCCACAAGATGGTGCTTCCACATGTTAATCCCTCTCTACACAAATCACAATGAAACAGAGGCTGCAATCCTAGTGCTTTTGAAACAGAGGCTGCAATCCTAGTGCAATCCTTTCCTGGGAGTAAGATCTATTGAACACAAAGGGGCTTACTTTTGAGTGGACATGGTTAGGATTGTGCCAAGAGCCTCACATGGCTCTAGGACTGGAAAAGCCTTCTAAGACAACCCCAGGGTTTTAAACTGTACCTTAGATCAGAAGTACTGTTCTGTTCAGAAGTACAATTTCTGACTGTGTCAGGAGCTTTGGTGAGGCTTCCTGCATGGTCCTGCAGGAGCATGGATTCAGCATCAAGGACACAGCATTTAAGGCAGTTGTTGAGAGTTTCAGGCTGTGTTGATGTTGGTTGGTGAAGCTACTTTGATCTGTTGGAGCAGGTAAGGTAAGGGTGGGTCAGGAGAAAAACTGAGCAGGGGGAGGGATGAAAATGGGAAGGTGGGGAGGCAACAGGTGGGTTGGATCCATTGCACATGCTAAACCCTATCCCTCTTTTTCAACATTCCCTATCCCTTTCTCTAAATCAACAAAAGAGCTGGTAGATGTCCAAGTAGGCCCATTGCAGAATGGGAGGCTTATAGAGGGGTGGTGGGCTTGATTGCTGGTAGCATCACTAACAGGCTGTAATTGGGATGCTGATGAAGTCCCTTAGGTAATCAGAAGATCCACTGTGGCTCTAAAGTACCATAGATTGTTGGAGCAGTGGAAGAGACCAGAGTCACCACACCGTAATCCTCTCTTGGCAGCCTACTTCCACATGGGGGCTTCCTCCCTGAAGACTCTTAAATGAAATAATGAAAATCACAAAAAAGCATCTCAGGGAGGAAGTGCTAGTGCTCTGCTATCTTACTGGTCTCAGACAGAGCAAATCTGTTGGATATCACATCTCCGACAGGGTATTTTCTGCCAGATTCATTTTAAAAAATGTTGCAGTTATTGAGATGATGAACCTCTGCTTCCAATTCCTATCTTTCTAACACTAACAGAAGTATTCTCCAGTGGCCCCTGCAAAGATGGGCTTCTTTCAGAAAACACCTGTTTGCTAATGGGACACCCAAAAGGAGGAAACAGCAAACGAGCTGCTTTCATGCTGCTTTTTGCCTTGCTGGCATAGGTAAATGCTGTCTGACAAAACAGGTTGCTCCCAGGATGTGACTTTTGATTACATGTTCCCATGTGGTATGCCAGAAAAGTGTGACTACTCAGAATTTTTAAAAACAAGAAACCATAGGCCAGGCAAACCTCTTTTCATCCTGGTAGAGGCAAGGGGAAGTGGGGGTCATAATTGCAGTGGCGAATTAAAAGTGTGACATTGCAAATGGCCTGTGGGATCTGAGGCCATCATGTCTTGCTTCAAAGTTACAATACTGATCCAATGATGTTTTCCTGGCATGTACTATATACATGTGCACCATGTACATAGTAGTGTATGGAAACATAAAAAATAAAAGGTTTTTTATTTATTGTAACTTAATAAAAGATTTATTTTGAAGTCAACTAAGTCATGAGTGATACAAAAGAAGGATACCCAAGCTAGTTACCTTTACCAACTTCATGGCTAAATTCATCCAAGGAGGTCAGACTAATGAAGCAACTGGCCTTCAAAGGTTGCTACTGTGCCCTTGGTAGGGGGCAAAATAGCAATACCCATTTAGAGCTGAGAATGAGGTGTCAAGAAGCCACAAAATACAGATTCTTGAAAGCGTTCTTTTGGGTTTTACTGGAAGAATAAGGACAAAAGCTGGGTCATAGAGACTCTGGAGATTAATTACATGAATAGCTAAGAAATACTGAATTGCTTTTATTCTTGATTACACTTCATTATAATTGTAAAATGATCCCCACAATCAAGTTCTTGCACATTCACCTGCCTCTTTCCCTACGAAATCATTGAGCTGCACCTTGGGCCATTGTACAGGATCTCAGTATATGAAATATTAGATGCCCATGTTGATGTGACTTCTGAAAAGCATACCCAGTAAAATGGAGAAGTCAGCTAAGAGTCTGGAAAAAAGGACACAGAAAAAAAAACAGTTTTTCTGTGTCTATCCCTGTATATGATTAAAAAGAAGTAGAAAATACCATTGACTTGATACCAAGTAATAAGCCCAAAACAAACCTAGTCAAGGGCACCGATATAGGAGGGGATCCACAGAAGATATCATGCCAATGATCACTGCATCTCCAGGTGACATATACTTGCAACATTGAATTTCTATTTGCATATAACTTTCTTTATAACAGATATAGAAAATATAAAACTAAAAAGTCACTGATTGACTGACTCACTCATTCACTGACTGATTCACTGACTTATCAACACCCAGCCAAAACCACCGGACTGAGAAGTGTGAAATTTGGGGGAGGTGTTTCTTCCATGATGGAGGCACCCACTAAGAACCAGTTTTTGGAAATTCTAACCAGAAGGGGGTGAAAAGGGATGCAATGTGTTTTCTTCCTTATACTTTACATTGAACAATTGCTCACTGATGGACACCCTGCCCCAACTCCTGGAACTAGAAGCATGAAATTTGGAGAGTGTATTCCTTCCATGATGGGAGCACCCACCTAGTACCAATTTCTAGAAATTTGACCCCTAAGGGGCTGAAAAGGGACGCAACGCATTTCAGTCTATAGTTAACATTGAAGACTGATCAACCCCCAGCCCCAGAAACTGCACCTTCCCAGTAGAGGTGCCCACAGTTGTGGGGAGATGGTGCACAGGGGAGCATGTTGTACATGGGGGGGATATTGTGCGGTAGGGTGTTGTGTGTGGGGGGATGATGCGTGTGGGGAGATGATGCACGTGGGAGGATGATGCGCATGGGAGGGTGTTGCGCAATCGGGGTGGTGGACAGTGGGTGTTTTACTCCCATAACACAGACACATTTTGCTAGTTTATGTATAAAATAGCTAAAGGATCTTTCTTATTAAATATTTTTTTCAGTTGGAGCACTACAATTTGAAAAATAATTATGTTACATTTGTGTTATTGAGCAACTTAAAAAAACCCTACATCTTAATATGAAGTGCTAAATGAGACATAGTTCAGGTAGTTATTTTCTGGATTTGGAGTTTCCTATGTTTTATAAGGAGGGAGTATTAAATTGTAATTAGAAATGGTTCAAAATATGTACAAAATACAGATGTTTGTATTTGTCTGCATAACAGCTAACAATATTAGATAGATTACAGGTATTTTGTTTTTGTTTTTCTCAGACACACAGGGGGGAAAAAACCACAAAGCTATAACAATTTTCCAGTACATTTACACATATTGTATAGGCAGAAGGGTTTGCTTCAGTGGTTCTTGCATAGAAAAGCCATGTGTAGAAACATTACTAGCTCTAGTTTCTAAAACATAAATAATTCTCGTCCACATTAAAATAAAATGGGATTGATAAGAAAATAGATAACTTAGTTTAAAAAGAAAACTTCTTTAAAATGCATATGGGCATGCCATCAGTGGTGGGCACCAGCAGGTTTGCACCTACTCTATAGAACCTGTTGTTAAAATTTCCTGACAATGGCGATCCGGTAGCTGTGGGGAGGGGGATAACCAACCAACCGGTTCCTTCAGCTGCTGGAGAGGCAGTTAAAGGGTGCAGCTGGGAGCACT
Organism: Cryptoblepharus egeriae; assembly: GCA_030015325.1. Taxonomy (NCBI): domain Eukaryota; kingdom Metazoa; phylum Chordata; class Lepidosauria; order Squamata; family Scincidae; genus Cryptoblepharus; species Cryptoblepharus egeriae. The sequence goes on along the minus strand of JAREYC010000007.1, from coordinate 50,472,453 downwards.
TTTACATTTGCTGCTCCAAGGGGCAGCCCAGCAAGCACACCACAAGCCCCAGAGTCCTTTCCTTTCTATGCTAGGAGCAAAGTGCTCCCAGCTGCACCCTTTAACTGCTGACTCCCAGGCAAGTGTGGCTGGGACTGCAGCCTGAGAGCCCAATCCTATGCATGACTACTCAAAAGTAAGTCCCATGATAGTCAATGGGGCTTACTCCCAGGCATGTGTGGCTGGGACTGCAGCCTGAGAGCCCAAGCCAATCCTATGCATGACTACTCTGAAGTAGAGTAGGATAGATCTTCTTTTCTCAGCCTAGTGATTACAATCCTAACCATGTCTACTCAAAAGTAAGCCCTACTGTGCTCAATGGGTCTTACTCCCAGGAAACTGTCTCTAGGATTTCTCCCTTCTTTCCAGGATAGATCTTCTTTTCTCAGCCTGGTGATTACAATCCTAACCATGTCTACTCAAAAGTAAGCCCTACTGTGCTGAATGGGTCTTACTCCCAGTGTGGAGAGGATTGCAGCTTCAGAGCCCCATCCTACGCAGGTCTACTCTGAAGTAAGTCCCAATATAGTCAATGGGATTTACTCCCAGGAAAGTGTGGAGAGGATTGCAGCCTCAGAGCCCCAGCCTATGCAGGTCTACTCAGAAGTAAGTAATTTAATTTTTAAAAATTTTTTAAATTAAAAACCTTCCTGGCCTCGCCCCCTGGCCCTGGCACCGCCCACTTCCAGAGAACGGTTCTTGGGCCAGGCCCTGCCCACCCCTGCATGCCATCCTGATAAGAAGGAAACAACATAGTAAACTATGGGTGCAATCCTAGGTTATGGCACAATCCAGAATAACTATGGGAGCACATAAAAGACATTACGTGCACCTGTAGTTACTGCACCACCTAGTAAAAACCTATGGGAAATTCATATTGCAATCCAGAGTAACTTGTTCTTACTCCAGAGCAAGGACTCCCCGTAGTTACTCTGGATTTCACCCATAGTCCGGCACAACTCATTGGTCTTCCCATTCCTGTGGTGATGTAGGGAGGTGTGCTGCAGTGGAGCATGAGTTGCATCCTGCAGTTGGGGAGTAGTCACAGTGGCCTCTTCAAGGAAAGGTAATATTTGTTCCCTTACCTCAGAGCTGGGTTGCCCTTACTTCATGGCTAGAAAGTTGGTTAGGACTGCAGCTATAGTAAAACAACCTTCACCACGGAGTATCTCTATTATCCTTTAGGTTTGCCTATTTGGACAGCAGGTAATTTTGAAAGCATACTAGAGAATTCTAGAGAGTAGAAATGACATTAAGCCCAAAGATTCAACATCTGAAATTTGCCAGTCAAAAGCAGTGAAAACTTATGTGCATAGTAAGACCTGGAGAGTAACAAGGCAAGCTGGGCCTTTTGGGTGAGAGCCAAAAAGCTGACTCTAGCTCTTACTATAGGAAGGACAGTCAGTCTGGGAGGCAGGTGCAGCCAGAGGTTTCACAAGACCTTGATGAGATAAACCTGGAATGTAGATAATTCTTGAAAGACAGAGCTTATTTTTGATTGTAAAAACCTCTTTAATGGTTTTGAAAACACCTGCCTGTGTAAACGCCTTGTATAAAAACCAAAGGAGTAATCCAATTGCCAGAAAGGTGGTATATAAATTCCATTTACTATTATCATCATATTTTCCCCTCCCTCTCCAGTGATATGGCAGGGCCAAACATGAATCTGTTGTATGGAGTGTATATCTAGGTTTACAAAAACTTTTTCTATTTCTTCAAAGGGGTCCTTATCATCACAAATGAGCTCTGTCTTTCAAGAACTATCTACACTGTGTCTGCAGTTGCATCCAGTAGGCCAGGGTTCAAGACTCGGATCCCCACAAGACAGGGTGAGCTCCTGTCCTTAGCCCAGCTCTGCGATACAGCTGGAACCAATCGTATCGGCTCTGCTGTTCCATTGGACTATTTCAGTGGCATGGAGAGGGGGGGATTTGCTGCTTGGGTAACAGCCTACCCTCCATATCAATCTACCCAGGCCTTCGTGCATGCAGTCAAGCATGATACCATAGTCTTTCAAGACTGATGGATGCCAATACTTACTTTTGATCTCATCAAGGTCTTGTGAAACTTCTGACTGCATGCCGTCTTCCACACTGACAGGCAGTATCTGTTGTGTTGTTTGGGAGGTTTCAGAGGAAAAAGAATTTCCTCTTATACCCTATAAGCCTGTCACTGTGCAATGGAGCTCTTCAGACCAGTTTCAGCTCTGAAGCTCTCACTAGCTAGAGGGGAAGCTGGAAATGAAGGGATGGGATCTTGGTGCACTACTGTTGCTGGAGTCATCCCTTGCAACTTTCATGTCCTTGAACCTTCCCCTTTTACTGTCCCGTTCCCCACTCGCTGCTCCACTACTTACCTACAGCAAGAACCTGCCCCACTACTGCTTTCCTGCTTTCCAGTAACAGTTGGGCAGCACTACCGCTTCTTGCAGCAGTGCTCCCAAAATGGCCACCAATGGACCATTCTTCAAGCTGTTGGTGTAAGAGCAAAGATGAGTACAGTACTTCATACTTAAGCAGATATGGTGTGGAATGTCTGCTTCTATAAATCACAAAGATTGTGAGCTTGTTTTAATAGAGTCCCTCATGAACACAGTGAGTTGCTGTGGAGGAATGGCATGCCTCTAAATGTGCTGGCAGGAATGATGTGCTGGCTGATCATAGCAAGGACTGGCTTGAGGAACATAATCTGGGAAACCTGACCATGTATTTGACATAATTGGATAAAACATTTATGCCTCCTAGTTTACAGCTTAGAAAAAGTGCAAAGTATGTTCAATAGTTAGGGGCTGTACGTTAATAGTAAGTCTGATTTTTATGTGATGGTGTAATTTAAATTAGCACCTGATTCTTTAAAGTCCATAATTTGGGACAGCGCATTCTACTGAAGTAACTAATTAAGCACTTACAGTAAGGTTACGTTTTTCATTAAATCAATAGGCCCCCAGTGTCAGTAACAAAGTCCTAATTGCTATGAAGTAAATTTAGATTGGAATTTGAATTAAGGAGTGATTTCCAATCTACCCACAGCATGTAAATATTGTAAATTGCCAGAATTACAGTTTAATAAAACCGAATGGATTTCACTTTAGATAAACCAAATGCAAATAGTATCAAAAAGGTTTGCTGAAATGTCACAAAGAGCAGGACGGGATTTGTACATGCACAGAATCGAAGACTTTTTTTTGCAACAAGAATGTCAAGGCATAACTATACAGCCCCCCTGCCCCCATTTACTTTTCCGTGTTCTAAATATTTCATTATCTGTTCTGAAAATGAATAAATGTAATCTCTCCCAAGTGATCAAGCAAAATGATGGCTAATGTGCCCACTTACTGTGTTGCTTTAGTTTGATGACTATATTGTTGTGCTAAAGCACAGTATGAAACCAGGTTATCAGGTTATAACTGGCAGGGATAAAAAAGCCAAGTGCTGGGAAACACAACGTAACGCATTTTCTAGGCATGAATCATGCACTTTGAAGATTCAAAAAGAAAAAAAGAAAGAAACCCCTATAAAATTACAGACAATAGCAATCTAATCAAACAAGTATAAAATTGAAAATAATTGGAACTTTGTGAGAATTTCATTTTGTATCAAACATGTACTAAATCCACAGGATATTAATTAAAAAACAGGGGAGAATAGGTTAGGTTATGTCAAGCAACAGAATCTGAAAAATGCCTTTATTAAGGGGTCACAAATGCTGTTATTACAAGCTTTTCATTGAACTGAGTGCTGAACTCTATGTAGTAAAAAAATACAAATAGCCTTTAAAGTTTCTGCGTAAATTATTAACAGAATTACAGCTCAATGTTTTATATTAGACTTGCCAAATTGACCTGTCATGGGGGGAGTAAAATTTCAAGATTTGTGGGCCCCAGGCTCAGCTGCGCACCAGCGGGCACTGGGGGACGCTGCTGGGCATCAGGCACTGGTGCTGACAGCAGGCACCAGGCACCACTGGGCACCAACTGGGCACCAACTGGGCACAAACAAGCACCTGAGAGCAGCAGCACTGGGAATCCCTACCGAGCACCAGGCATTCTGCTGGGCACCAGAACAACCTGGCACCAAATTGTTTCTTAGTGTGTCCTTACATCACAGAAGGAATATGTTCCCCAAATTTCATGCTTCTCTATCCAGGGGTTGGGGTTAGATATTGATCCATCTTCGATTGTTAAGTAAAGGGACAAAAAACATGTTGCACCCCCTTAGGTGTTTACATTTCTAAAAAAGTATTTTTAGTGGGTGCCTACATCATAAAAGGAATACCCTTCTCAAATGTCATGCTTCTAGGTCTGGCAGTTTTTGCTCAGTGTTGATCAGTCAGTCAGTGACTCTCCAATTTTATATACATAGACTAGCAGAATTTACCTGTCATTGTAGGAGTAAAACTTGGCATACATCCGTTTTGAAAGACTATGGTATCGTGCTCGATGCTGCATGCGAAGCACAAAGGCCTGGAGAGATTTATATAGAGGATAGGCTGTTACCCAAGCAGCAAATCCCCCCTCTCCATGCCATTGAAATAGTCAAATGGAACAGCAGAGCCGATACAATTGGTTCCAGCTGCATCACTGAGCTGGGCGAAGGACAGAAGCTCACTCTGTCTTGGGGGGACCAGGGTCTCGAACCCTGGCCTTCTGGTTAGCAGGCACAGTGTCTTAACCACTTGAGCCACCCACAGCCCATTTTCAGGAGTAAAGTTTCCTGAATTTCAGAATATTTGTGGGCCCCAGGAATGGCTGAGCACTAGCGGGCTCTGATGGGCACCGTGGACATTGGGCATTGTCACTGGGCTGTCGGCATCAGGCGGCATGCAGCAGCAGGGCACTGCTGGGCACTGATAGACACTGAGCACCGGAGAGCACCCGGGGGGCATCAGTGGACAGCAGTAGACACAGGCATCCCTATCGGGCACCAGGCATCATCAGGCAGTGGGCACCACCGTGATCCCCTTCCACTGAGAAGACTTCTAGTACCCCTGGCTTTTGGTACTTTTGGTGCAGCTGCACCTGCGGTAGTGCAGGGGATAGGACACAGCTGTAAGTTTACAATGTACGTAGATAAAAACATGCCACTGGCTAATATGCTGCATCCTGCAGTGGGAACAGTTACATTTGGTTACAATAACAATGATTATATCACAAGGTTATTTTGCCATCATAAATGTAATGATTTCAGAATAATTTATACTCAAATACTTCTATTCACATTGAAACCAGACAAATTTAATGTGATACATAATGTTATAGTGGCAGCTGTATCGGTTGCTTGAAACGTGAATGGCAGTATAACTTTACAGGTGGGTTGGTGGCAAAGCTATAAACATGATCCTTTTTAAAATGCCAATTTTCTGTGCATTTTAGAATTAAACTTTTCTTCATGAAAAATTTGGAAAAGAAAAAATGTATAAAAATATGCAGGGCATTACTTATTTATATGTAAAACCTTTATTCTATTTTGTTATTTTAGATTAAATCCTGTTTCAATTTTATTCTCTCAGGGATGCACTAACAGTTTGAGCTCAGCATGGAAGCCATCAAACACTTGAGTTGAAATTTAGATTGGGCAATTTTGCCTGGTGAAGTAGAAAAGGACATGTGGAATGGCGGGGAACAGAACAGCTTATGGTAAGGCAGATGTTTTAATAACTTGTTGTCTAGTGGGAAACTCCAGTCACTAAATTTAAACATACTGTTACATTTAAGGGGATATACAGAACTGTTGGAAAAAGTGACTTTCCTTGCAGAAATCAGCATATGCAATGTGTAGGCAGATCTGAATTTAAGCTTCAGATAAAGAATGCTAAAACCAAAAGTATAATTATTTGTGATAATGCTGGATTTTAGAATGGAGGAATAGAATATTAATTTATATTGTTTGTTTATCTATTGTTCTTTATTCCATTTTTCTAAAAACCCATGGTGGTGTATATCATAACAAATACAACACAATAAAAACATCACAATAAAATATTAAAATAAAAACCATTGAAACAATTTTAAAAATAAAAGAGCATATGGCAGACAAAAACATGTATAGTAATATAAAAGTTAAGGGATGCCTATGGAGTACCTCTATCCCCAAAGAGAGGAAGAGGATGGATCTTCAAACCCCACTGGAAACCATATACAGTGGTTCCTCACATAAAGAACTTAATTCGTTCCTGAATATGCTCTTTAAGTGAAGCAGATTTTCCCATGGGAAATAATGGAAACTCAGATGATTGGTTTCACAACCCCGAAAATATTCATATAAAAATATTAACTGGATGTAAAAATGATGACAAAACACTGGAATTGAATTCAAAACATGCATTCAATGTGCATGATCCTATGAAATCTAGTTAGGCTGCAATCCTATAGACACTTTCTTGGGAGTAAGCCCCATTTAACACAGTGGGGTTTACTTCTGGGCAGACATGGTTAGGATGCTGCAATCAAAAACACTTTCCTGGGAGGCTTACCTGGGCTGCTACTGAAGGTTCAAGGTGGCCGGTGGGGGCAGTTAGGGGCAGCTGCATCTGGCACCCCCAGGCAACAGCACTGGCCAGCAGCCTTTTCAAAGAGCCTCTGCGTGGAGTGTCAGGGCTGCATAGCACGCTTGCTTGTTAAGTGAAGCAGAACTTGTTATGTGAAGTAGGATTCCTTGTTATGGAATTGCTTGTTATGTGAAACACTTGTTATGTGAGGCACTTGTTATGAGAGGTACCACTGTACTGAAGAGGATGCTCTCAGAACTGGCAGCTGGTTCCAGAGGTGTGGTGCCAAACCAAGAAGGACCTACACCTTGCCCCCATCCCCCTGGTTGCAGATGTTAGTGGTACCCTAAAATGTGCCCTATCTGATGACCACAGGGGATGTGCAGGAAAATATGGGAGAAGGCTCCAATGTCCAACTTTTCAGCACTGATGCAGCTGTATCAACATAGTATGCACTATTTCTTGCAGTGAAGGGGGCAGTCACTGGGTAACGTAATATTTGTTACCTTAGGAATGCATTGCAACAACGTTGGCAAGGCAAAGTGAATAGAATTCATCCCAATGACACGTTCTTCACAACACACCCCAATGATAAATCCCCAATTAACAGTGGTTACTATTCAGTTTCTATTCATCTGCAAGAAGAAGTCCTGAAGATGGGAAACTTGGTGCGAATGAAATAAACACACCCCGTATTTCAATGTTTATTTTAATATTAGAATACGTACAGAATACGTAAAATTCAAAAAGTACAGAGCATACTAAAGGTAAAGGTGTTCTCCACAGGTTGCCCTGCTAATTGTGACCAACTTTAGAGTGCGGCGCTCATCCCCCTTTCTTGTACCTTAGAGCCAGCATTATCCGAAGTCACCTCTGTGAACATGTGGCCCTCATGCACACGGAATGCTGTTAGGACACGATAATGACACAACATATTAATGACTACTAAATCAGAAGCCATTCTCATATTCATTTAATCAAAGCAAATATTCTACTATACATCTCTATATTAAAATTGTTATTATTTCCGTACTAGCCTCAACAGCAATCACATTTCCATAATCAGTATTTTGACTGAGTAACAGAATAAGATTTTTAGCTCAACAATAACACATTTGGTTCCACACACTAACACAGGAATACAGAATATACTAATTTACTGTAACATGTTGACAGAATTGGACAGCATTTGCATTGGAAATGTCAAGAGAGAAGCAAATTACATCTTAATCAAATCTTTACGAAATAAAATCCACACTTACAAGATGGAGTGCAGTTAAATATATTCAAAAAAGCATTATGTTCAACGTGGTAAATATTTGTAAGAAAGAATAATCACATTAATAATCTACCTCTCAACCTCCCATATGTTCAATAACAATTGGGTGCCATTATGGGGCAATGACATACTTGTTATTTTACTTTAAGGTCCATGGCCTGAGTTTTTGACTTCTTAATGATACTATCAACAAAAAAATTGACAACTCTCTGTTCATTTGTTTGTTTGTTTTGATCTTTAATCTATACAGTTACAGATTCTTCCCAAATTCTGCCTAAATTTATGCTTAGAGAAATTACCAGTTTCTCTATGGATATTATTTCCAATACATCCAATACATGGTACTGATACATTAGGAATCCTTCATTGGAACAGAGGTATGACTTTTATGCCTTTGGAAGAATATTTACACTTGTAAAGAAACTAATTGTCACCCATTTGAGAAGAATGGATGATGGCCATAGATGCAGATTGACAGTTTGTAGGCAAACATGAGCATGGACTGAGTCCCATATAGAAGAAATCAACACCCTTATCCTATCATCTCCTGCAGATTTTGACAAGTGTCTGCTTGTGAATCAACTTGGACCAGAACTTTTTTCTGCTATTGCATCACAATAAGAAAATCAAGAGAAATAAGGGCAGATATGAGAATATAGAGAATAAAGGCAGAAATGTTTTATTTCTTTGTAACATTCTCTCCATATTTACAATAGGCACATTCATGTAAAGATATCTTGAAACCGTACTGACTTGACTGATCAGCAGAAAGAAAGAAATGAAGCCCAGTTTGTACATTTTTCATGCAGAAGACACATCACAGGCATTTTTATAATCCATTCTTCATAGATAGCATCCAGAGATTTATCTGAATCTCTGTATAAGAAAAGATACATGCACATCAAACGGTATGAAGAAATATCATGTTGGCCGTCTATCATTCTGTAGATAGGACCAAAAACTTTTCCAGCTGAATAAAGAAGTTGTGTCTTCAGTTGGTTGGTTTTGATTTTTAGTAATGCTGGGGAAAAAGATTATATAGGGCCTGTACAAATTTATTTTGAAAGCTCTCCTGTGAGTATTCCTAACAAGCACCATTAGCTGACTGTGGACATCATCTGCAGATTCTGCAGGCAGAGCTTCTTGTCTTGTCCAAAGCAGATCTTAACTATTCCATGTAATGGCACATGATAAGCTTAGCTCTGGGCCTCTTGTTTGTCTAGTATTAGACAATCTTCTTTCAGTTTCTCAGTTCCCAGTACAGTATGTTTTAAAATATTTCCTAGGAGGAAATACAGCTGGAGAGAAACTGCACAGCATGGAAGATAGAAAACTGAAAAAGGGTGAGCTTGTTGGGGAATATAAAGAAGTAACTACTAAGATCTCAGCCTTAATGAAATCCCTCCCAGCCAATGCATGTAACCAAGAAGACACACACAGTGTTCCATGGTGGGGAACAATCTCGGATATCTTCTCACGGTTAGGGAATATGCTCTTACCTTGGGGGAAAGACTTTGCTTCCCCAGCTTTTTGTAAACACAAAATTGAAAGGGAAAAAACAATTGATCACAACCACACAAGTATTGCCAGCCCTGCTTATTCTGCCTCCTTCTCTTTCCTGAAACACCTCAATTGCTGACTTAAATTGTGCCAGTAGATGGTGGCCTCACTGCTGGCCTGCATGCATGTCTACCAGCAATTAAGGTAACAATGCTGGTCATCTTGTTGCACTCACAGCCAGTGTCAGCAAATGTGACAACCTTGCAAAAAGTGTGACAACATTGCAGAAACTTCGCTGTACTCTCCTGCTGGATCCTGGCTCTTTCTTCAGCAGTATAGTTATGGAAAACTATAATTTATCATTCTTATCAAGTGAACAGAGCCCTACACAATATGCCATTTCACAAGCATGATTTAAAAAAACAAAAAATAAAACTGGAAAGCAAAGATTAAGAGAAGAAAGCATAAAAAGCCACAAAAAACATATATCCCCAAAAGTATGTGATTTAAAAAAATTCAGAAACATTTAGAACCACCAAGAGAAGAAGATAGAGGTGGTCCAAAACAAATTACAAATGAAGCACACTTTTCGAGAAGCAAAGGTGATTAATGAATGGAACAAACTGCTAATGAAGATGGTAGGTTTTCTGCAAAGATTAGACACTACTTTAAAAGCCATGCTTCAGCCAAATACAGTATACTGGGTTTGAGAAAGTAATAGCTGGAAGAGATTAAGTTGGCCTCTGCAATATAGGTCACACCACTTAATCTCACTGGGCCCTTTTGACCTTAAAATCTATGAATCCTCTGATTCCCCAGCACTTTAGAGGAAAATTTTCAATGAAAACCAAGATAACTTAACTACCTGTGAAACTCAAGAGTGTAGAGTCCTGTAAAGGACGTTTTCTGCAGAAGTAGAACCAATCCGTAGATTTCACTGGATAGCATTCTGAGAAGCTTGCTCAGACTGCTTTGTTGGAGCCCAATCCTATCCTTCTCCGTCTCTGCAGGTGCAACTACACCAAAAATGAGCAAGTTGTACTCTTTATATCCCCTTATTTTTGCTAAAGGATCTCGTTCCACCATGGGCCTTTTTAGGCTAGTGTAAGTCAAAGGAGAGAAAGGGGACGGGGAGACAGTAAAAGAAATGGATAGGATCTGGCATGTACCATCACCTCTGAATCACTTCTTCCTGCCCATTCTGCCCCTTCCCTGCCCAGTTTCGTTCTTTCCCTGACCCTCATTGTTGCCTTGCCTGCTTTGGCGAGTGTAGGCAGTTCTAGAAATGGATTGGGATCATCTCCCAAAATGGTCACACTCCACCAGCAGCCATTTTCCAACAGCAGAAGTAACTTCTGCCATTAGTGCTGTGTAAAACTGACCAATCCTAAATGGGATTGGGGGTTTTAGAAAATTTGTTGAGCTACTACAGACATCAGAATGGTGCCAATTTACAATGGAGTCTGTATCTGCACTTGGAGTTTTATCTGACCATACAGTGAATATTTCACAGAGAAATGTTTTGGAACACTGTTGATCACTCAGACACATGGATTTCTGAGGGAACTCATATCCTCATTTTCTGAGGGAAATCATTTTGACTCATATCCATGTTTTTATGCTCCTGATCATTTTATTTTATCAAACTCTAGTCTGATGCCTATAAAATTTCATGAGTGCATCAATCTATCTCTCCAAAGAGGAATGATTGTATTTTGAGCCAGCATGAACAACATCTGCCCCACTTATCTTCCATCTCAATTTAATATTCCTAGTGCTGGAGTTGCCTATATTATCAATGTCAAAAAAGTAAAAAGTCTTATCTTCAACTTTCATTCCAGTGCTTCAAAAGGGCTTTGAATTTGCATCTTACTCTAGGGAAGATGTAGTTTAAAAACAGGGGTTTTTTTTTTGCCCAGCTTGCTCCATTAATTTCTGAGGAAAATGCACCTACTGCTGTGAATATGACAGTTCTCAACCTTGGTGTTTTTACAGGATGTCCCTCTCCAGGGAACAGGCAACACCATTCTGACTTACCCTGCTGGAGCTGCACCTCCTGCTGGGTAATCAGCTCCTACAGTACTAAGGGAGAGGCTTCGGTATGATTAACTGAATGCCCCTTGTGAATGTTAAGGAAAAGGAGATACAGCTAGATGGGGGGCATCGGGGAGGGGGGGAGAAAGAAAAGATACTGTTTTAAGTAATCGTCTCCTTTTCAATCAAGACAGATAATTTACAGATGCACAGAGAAGTTAATTATTAACAGCACTTATTATTTTTATACAACCAGGTAAGCTTTAACTTAAAATAGTATTCACCATCCTTATCAAACATTTTCCCCCAATTACTTCTTTGAGCGAGTGAAGAACAAAATTCATTTTGTAATGATTATCTGACTCAGGTAAAGCTGATTTTCCATTACTTCAGGCCCAAGCCTCTGACAAGGGCACAAAAAGGATTATTTTTCAGCCGTTTCCAACCCAGCTAAATCAGCAGATAATGCCATCTACGATGCAGAGTGATCTTCACCTAAAGCCCTCCTCATTGTTAATGTTTCTCACATTGCAAATGTGCCACAGAAGCAAAATTATTCCAGAGCATTTCTACGGTGTCACAAGAGAAAGAACACCATTTTTTTTGAATTTTTATTTTCAGCTTTTGTGCTTTTTCCTCCTGCCAATTAATACTTTCTCTTGCAACAACATACCCAGTCCTCAGCCCCATTTTAAATTACATTTTGACATGGAGAAAGTATATCGTCAGATAATCCATCAACAACTGCATTATCATACAAAGCACATCAAATGAATACTCCAAGCACTCTGAGATAAATGAGGGAACAAAAAGGAAGACCACTGTGTCTATAAGGCAAAAGAAGTGAAACGGAATTCTGTGCTATTGGTGGCTATTCAGATAAGAACACCTTTAAAGATGGAGGGAAGCAGCCTAAGCTTCTTTCAGAACATGTTATTGTTCAGTACATATGTATTATTCATTACAGAATAAAATATTTCATTTGCTTCAGCAAACTTTTCGGTACCAACTTCAAGCCTAAAATGGGAAGTTAATATTTTAGGTGGAAGATGGCAACTTTTCCCATTTGAAAATACCTTTATTAGGTGTTATAAGGTTGGGCTTTATTCAGTTCAAAGGAAATGTATAAAGCTCACTGGTAGAGAAGTTGGTTTCCAGTGATAAAATTAGGAGTACAGCCTACGTTTTCCTGGTCACAATGGACTTACTTGTAAGTAAAAAGAATCTAGGTGTGAATCTTAGCATCCACAGATTTGGCAACCAAATCTGACTCACCACTAATACTGGAGTTCACCTTTAAATGCCATCTAACAAGGGAAAAAGACAGCAAAATCCAGTTTCCTGCCTTTCTGCTGTTAAATTTCACTGGTTGCAAATTCTTAGGGTTTTAAAGATAGATTTAAAGATCTGAGGTTCTTGTTCCTCCATTGTCACCCCATACTTCATAGATACTATGAATATGATGTTAAATAAGTGTCTATACCAGGGATGTACACGCCAAATGGCCTGCAGCAAGTCTCAGTAGCAAGACCAAACAATCTCTACAGAGAAAAGCATAATATTTGACTTATATAATTAGAGAAGGAACTTAGGTGAATAAATAAATGGACTCAAATTTCCAAACTGGGTTAGACAAAATTAGGTGGGCTGAGGCAAGGAGGGGAGCAGGGGCTGGGCTGGCAGATTACCTTAGGTTGTATCCTGGCACGTTCCCAGGGCGGACTCAAGTGGATTATGTGAGCTCTGGTCTACTCGCATTTAGGCCACCTCTGGAGGCTGGAATAGGGGGAAAGCCTTACTTTTGGGTACAGGGGAGAAGCCTCCTCTCTCCATGCTAGTTCCCAAACCTGCGTTGGATGCAGCGCAGGCACAACAGCCTGCCTCTTCCAGAACACATCTGGATTGCATTGTTAAGCCCTTGCTCCTGAAGCTTAACCCAGTGGCTAACCCAAGCTGAACCCTAAAGGGATCAAATTCAATTGAATGGAGTTTCTGGTCAGTTTCTGGCTATAAGAGAAAAAAAAATCTGATAAAACTTAAAATTTCATATAGAAGCTCTCTACTCTTTCTCTTTCTCTATAAATACATCACAAAATTCTTTGCTTCAAAAGAGGACAGTAATGAAAAGAACCTTATGATTGGACACTGAATGGACTGTATCTTTTAATCCCCCCTTTCTCCTTTCCAAAGTCTGGAAGGAAGACAATAAAGAAATGGAGAAAACCAAACATTTGGGTAACAAAATGATGCTGAGCAGAAGACTTAGGATTTTACAGCCCAACCCTATCCAGGATTTGCAGTCCATAAGTGTAAGTAACAGACAAAAAGTGGGAAAGTCAGGCTGCCAGGACAAATGGCTAGAGGCTGCATGTAGGCTACAGTGGCTTACTGATCTGATTCTCCTCCATTCCTGATTGTCTCTAGTAAGTTGAGACAATCAAGCAGATCATGGGATGGATCATGGGAGGATCAGGGTAAGGAGCATGTCAAGTACTGGGCTGGCTCAAGGGATTTATGCCTGTCCAAGTGCTGCTTAGGACTTTGCCCTTTATGTTATCTTCATAGAGAACATGGTAAGTTTCATGCTAGACTTGGGTAATTCCGACCACAACAGTGACTCTTTAAACAGCATCTGGCATTAGGAGATATCAGAAACCTTATAACTTATCCCAAAGAAATCAATCTATTGGTTTCTTCACAAAATGTGTCATCTAACCTTCACAACTGAAACTAAATTGAAAAATATATTTATCTCATGCCCCTTCCTTATCCCTCTGCAACTTGTCACTCAGAAGCCAGATGACCTGTGTTAAAATATCCATTAATTTTAAATATGTTTACTCACATTTGGTTAGGATGGGGGGGATAAAATGCAGGTTTCTAAAATTAAATTTGGAGTAGATAGGAAAACACTGTGAAAAGGATGGAAACTGACCTGAAGCCTCACTGGACTATGGCTGCAATCCTAAGCTTCAGTTAGGCTGGCCTAAGCCCAGGAGGTGTCACCAAAAAGTCCCATAAGACACTTCTGCGCCACTCCTGATGGAGGGTTAGGCTAGTGCACAGAGGTGTGCTTGCCTCCATACATCACCACAGGAATAGGAAGACCAATGAGTTCCTATTCGACCTAGGTTAGGGTTACACTTTATGTCATTTTTTTCCATGAAAGCTATTATCCATCTGTAAAAATGCTGAACCAGTTCTTCCTAATGAGAAACAGATAAATGATTCAAATAAATGCCCTTGCAAATGGTCCTTAGATGGGTTTTTCTGTTTTCAGTTTCTTGTTGCTATATAGCACCATACGAAATTGCTTTTGTTGCCTCCTCTTCTGTCTAATTAAAGTATTTAATGTAGTGAATGTCAAGCCTCTCAGATCTGCTAAAAAATAGATTTTGCAACCAGAAGTTTCAACTGTGCCTTCCACTGATTTTCTTGTGTAGCCTTGAAATTTAGGCATTTAGGCAAATTAACCTTCTGACTAGTTAAAACTGCCAGGCTGCCTAATCTTTTGTACAGTGCAAATTTGGTACTCCCTAAAATCTTGAATAAGCTGTAAATCTTGAAGTTGTAAAGTGGGCTGTAATAGACTGTAGACCAATACATTTATTGGCATTATTTGAGTAATACAACTTTAATCAAACGCAGATATACAAATACAGATTATTAAGGGCTGTATTACTTCCAGATGCAAAAACCTGTAGATGAAACAGTGCTATTTTCAATGATCTTCCATGTTTAAAACAATTCTCATGAAGTAAAAAAACTGGCCTATGATGGAAAAGGGTTCTAAGCCAGCTCTCTCAAAGGTCTGTTTACTAGTTGTTTGTAATATTCGACATAATGGTGGTCAGTGGTGGGCTCTAGCAGGTTCGCATCTACTCTATAGAACCGGTTGTTAACAAGAGATAGGACATATAAAGTTTAAAAAGTTTCAAAATGAAGCCAAAATGTAGGACAGTGATGCCAAAATGTAGGACACCCGGACAGGAGACTAAAAATCCGGACAAATCTGGGTTTTTCCAGTCATCTGGTCACCCTGGTCTGCACCCACTGACTTGAGTCTTCTATTCTAGTTGCCAAGTCAAGTCTGGCTGTCTCAGGGAGCATGCATGTTCACTTTCTCACTGTCTCACAGTCCTACACTTTTTACAGATGGACAAGGACTGTGGGGAAGTGTTTAAAGAGAACTCTGACATACAAAGTAGCCCTTTTTCCATTGTGGGCTTTTAAAAGGGGTTTTGGTGACTCTATTCCTATAGAGTTGCAAAGGAGTGACCTGAGGTTTGTAAAGTGCCCCCATTCTGACTCATTTTCTACTTGAGTCGTAAAGTGTGGTGACTCTAGATTCGACTCAAATAAAGCCTTACACTGCTTAAGAAAGGCTTACAGGATTCTTCTCAATTCTGGAAACCAAAGTATTCAGAAGCAATGGAATCCTTTCTGGAACTAACCAAAGGCACATTTAGTCAAGGTACCTTTATTGGTATAAACAATCAAAACATCAAAATACATAAGCAACATCAAACAATCATCACACAGAAGTGTCCAGTGTGGCAAGACAGAAGAAGATGGAAGAAAGACATGGCAGCAGACGTGGCTCCAACTGGGAGGAAACAACGTAGATCCTCACCTCAGCCTCACCCCTGCTATATAGGACAGTGTGCCTCTAAAGGGACATTTATTTCAATGTTTCAAATAATGCTTCAGAAATTATTATGGCTTAAGGCAGGAGCCTCCAATGTTTTTGGCAAGAGGGCCATGTCATCTCTCTGACACTGTGTTGGGGCCAGAAAACTAATTTACATTTCAAAATTGAATAAATTTACATAAATTTACATATAAGAATGTATTGGAGTGGATTACAAGGCTTGCCAAGGGCCAGATAGAGGGGTCTTGCTGGGGGCCACATTGAGGCTTGCCAATGGGCCACATCCGGCCTCAGGCTGGGGTTTGGAGATGGTAAGGAGGGTATTAGGTAAGTAGGTCTCCCTACTCAAGAGATTTTGGAGTATGCAAAGCATAGTGTAATACATCTTAGAAAAGAAATCTTCACCTAACTCTACAGAAAAGATCTAACTAGTTCAATGAGTCAGAGATCCTTGGATAAATTGACTGATTTAGGCCTCTCTCACATCTGAACATGAGTAGCCTTCAATCCATTGGTCAGAAGATGTTGTAGCAATGGCCAAGAAGCTGCAATCCTAATCCAGTTAGGCTGGCACAAGTCCCAGCACAATTTCTATGGGGTCTGGGAGTGTTGCAAAAGTGCCATTAAGGCACTTCTGAAAAACTCTTGGGGAGTTCGGCCAGTGCACAAACCTGTACCACCCTCCCCACACCACCAAAGGACCAGGGAGAGTTGTGTTGGCCTAAATTGGTTAGGACTGTGCCCTGAGATGTAATTTGGGAATCCCTGGTTTGATAACTAGGTGATCTTCTGCAAGCTATTCCCTCTCAGCTCCCTTGTTATTATTGTCCCTTACAAATAATAAGGTAAAGGTAAATGTCCCTGGCAGGTTGTGAATCACTTTGCATACTTAGAACGTGCTATAGAAATTATGAACATTAAGGGAGAAAAATGAAAAACTTGCTGAATCAGAGATCAAATGGGGGCAACTGTGGCACTGTCTATGGATATTTCACCTCCCTCCACAGAGCCAATGTGGCCTTCCAAAAACTGCAAAATGTTCTTTGTTTTACAAGATGGTAATGCCAGGAGAGCGGCTTATTAAGCACACAGAAACAGGACCAGAGGCTAGATTTACCTCTTTTAGCATTTGGTTTCTAACTTTCTCTAGTTAAAGAGACCAAAAGAGAGAAAGAACTGTCAGAAGGCAGAGAAAAAAAGCTCCATGCTCAAGTGTCATATTTCACAGATTTATTATGCATTTATAGAGCAGATAAACTCAGTGGGAGAAGTTAATATCAATTGATAGATACGGTGGAGGTGGTGCCCACACCGAGCAGGAGCGGCTGTAGTTTAAGTAGATTTTAATGCCCAGTTGGAAATATACTTTGATGTAAGAGAAAAGTTCATGGATTGACTGAGAAATTGTACGGAAATGACTGCCACCAAAGACTCTGCAAACATTTTCTTGTCAAAGCAAACCTTAATATACAGAAGATCTTTGACATTTTCTTTTATGGATATAGAGTCCAGAACCTTTATTTTATTGTTTTGTAACATCATTTTTATTGGTTCTTTCATATGTTTATTTTTTTCTACATCTTTACTCTCCCATAAATTTTTTGGATGTAGGTAGCTAAATATATCGCTAACACTAGGTCAGTGGTGGTGAACCTTTTCGGCACCAAGTGCTGACAGCATTGGTGCCCCATGCACATGCTTGGTGCCCACCATGCATGCCTAGAACTTCCTGAATCCAGGGAGTGCCCTTAGCCCATTGCACATGCCCAGAGCTATGGGCATGAATGGTGGGTACTTGCCCCCATGGCTTGGCTTATTATTGGAACACACAAGCAGCCTGTTGTCATCACTACAGTCATTATTATTCTGGCCTGTATGCCACTTAGTAGGTAAGAGCAGAGAAGGCGTAACAGGAAGAGTTGCCATAAACAGGGGAAGGACAGACTGGTGGGCACATAGATTTTTGAAGATAGATCCACCACCAAGTTGGCAGTGGTTACCTGAGTGGCGGCCAAGGTGGACAAATGCCCTTGGAGTGATGCTTCCCGTTTGCTGCTGCCCTGCCATCTACTATCCCCATGGCACACCCATACTGTACTTAGTGGCCATCAGTATCAGCATGCTGATCTGAGGGCTGTCCCCACAAGGGCCTACTCCCAGAGACTGGTCTTAAGAACACCCTGGGGGGCAGGCAGGGGCATGGAAGAAATATCATCGGAGAACTGCACACAGGTGACATAATGGTGAGGAACTTTGAAGACCATGATGTAGTGAACTGAGTTTGAAAATAACTGCACCATTATATTTCTTTTTATATTTCCCAGTTTTTGTGGCTTCCCAGATTACAAAAAATACCTTTGGCTTACATCGCTGGGTACCTCTGTTCAGATGATACAAAAAAGTCCTTAATGCATCTGATGAAACTGTTGTTCAAATGAACATGAGGCTGTAGTCAAAACACTACCAGGTGGACAGCAGCTGGCCATTTCAGAAGAAGCCAGTTCACTTACAGCTCACTTCCAGGCTTTTTACATCTGGTTGTTCTTTGACATTTTAAGTGAAAACTTAAAATTCCTTTTCCAGATTGCAAAATATATAAAAACATTCTAATAGAGCATTCTCTAGTTCACTGTGCAGTATCCACATGCTG
Source organism: Cryptoblepharus egeriae (assembly GCA_030015325.1). Taxonomy (NCBI): domain Eukaryota; kingdom Metazoa; phylum Chordata; class Lepidosauria; order Squamata; family Scincidae; genus Cryptoblepharus; species Cryptoblepharus egeriae. Next base: position 50,453,814 of record JAREYC010000007.1, on the reverse strand, counting down.
AGATATCTCATAGCTAAGCTGTTTTCTACCCATATAGATAGCATTGAGGTCAATATGCATACCTCCATCCCTGCCTCTCTGGTCAGTGTTTACTTTCCTGGATAGCCTCTTGTACATGCATGCTGATAAGGGGCAGACCAGGGCTGCTGTGGTCACAGTGCAATGACTTGTGTTGTGCATATACTCCCATTTACCTGAGCAGCAGGACACTTCAAGAAAATTGGTTGTTCTTAAATTTTTTTCTTAAAGAAAAAAACTGCTTTTCTTAATAGGAGAGACAGTACGGAGAACTCTTGGTTTTTAATTTTTATTTTTATGGGGTGAGTAGATAATATTCACAGAATTAAAAAATTATTTACAGACAAACAAGTTGAGCAGAAAGACACATCCAGGCACTCAGGTAGAAAGTTGTAGTTTTTCAAATATTGTCTGTCTCCTGAATACCCCACAAACACTGAAGATATTCATTAAGGTTTGTTCTTGCCTATCTGCTGCCAATCTCATACTTCTTCCTCTCTTTTTGTTCATATTTGAACTGCAAAACATCATCCTCCCATTCATGAACATTATGTAAGACATAAATGTTCATTAAGAAAACATCTTCACCTGGTTTATAGAAGATGACAAAGAAAGCAAGGTGATAAAATGTTATATCCCATTATATTATTTAAATCAAGCAAATTTTCATCAGTGATTCTCCAAATCAAGTATTTGGAATTTTGGGTTGCAGAACATGGGACTTGGAATTCTTGGTATCCATCTCCAATGCTTTAAATTTGGGGTGATGAAATGAATAGTCTGCTGATGACCAAAGCAACTGAAAAAATAAAAGATTTACAGATCTGTAAATTAAAGTGTGGTTGGCTAAAAAGATATTATCCAAATTCATTCATAGAGACAATGATAATTTATGGAGTGGAGGTATGGATATAAAAACAATTGAAACGCATCCAAGGAGTTTTGAATTTGTGTTTTCTGAAGGAGTCACCCATGCCGTGTGTCCACTATTGTTTGAAATGTGATAAAAGTTTGAAACAAAAGAGTTTCAACCATTTCACACTTTATAATGTAATAAGTGCAATCTTTAGAATAACTAAGTTCAATACAGACAATTTTGTTCAATGCAGACACATTATTTACAGTGTTCTGTACAGTATCAGACAAAATACAGTTCAATACAGACTCATGCTGTACAAATGGTAGGAGAGAACAAGTGAGTTGTTTTAGGAAGTAGGACTTGCTGGCACTTCTGAACATTTCCCATTGTGTTCCGTGTCCATGTGATCATTTCTTTCCCCATAAACAAGACCTGCCACTCTCTCAAGAAAACAAAACAAATATTTCCTGGGCATGCCTCTTTGAATCTTGGGCAGTGTATTTACATATCAATCTGTCACAAAGTATTGGGTGTGTTCTGTAAAGGAGAAGCATTTCAAGGGGAAGGCATACTAGAAGCTGAGAGTGTGAACTGTACGCAATGGAACAAAATGTGGCGAAAGATAAATGAAATGCAGAAACAGCTTAGGGAAAGGCATTGACAAGCTAGAAGCATGAAAAGATGTGACAGGATAGAGTTCTGGGAATGAAGAACAACAGAAGTAGGAGATACAAACAGGTAAGCTGACAGTGAGTAACATTTATGACTGTAAATGAGTTATGCTTCTTTTCTGAAAGAGGAGAAAACACTCATTAGGATAGAACCAACGGGTGACAAGAACATTGCAAATGATAGAAGAGGAAATGTTAATGCATGAGAACTGTAGCTTTAAGAAATTCCACCCCTGAAATTATATCAATTCTGTTTGGACTGGGATTTATACTGGATCAAAAAAGAAGATGGAAAAATAGAGAGAAAAGCTGACTAAGCCGGCAGAAATAGAATAGGGGAAAGCACACAAAAACAAAAGAAACCTTGGAGTCAGTACATACACATGCTGCTAGAAACCAAGCGAGCACAACCTCTTTATCTTGTGTAGTGATGCCTTTAATATTTTGGTAAAGCTCAGAAGAACAAATGACAGAGTTCATCAAGTTTCAAATCAAATTATGCTCTTATCAAAAGTTTCACAAAGAAACCTTAACATTTTCATAAATACGCTTAACTCATGGAAACGACTTCATCTCTAAAATAACTAGGAGACTGAGCAGGTCAGGAAACTGGCTGTAATTTTAATCAGCATTATAGATGAGTGGTATGATAAGGTTATGAAGGGGGAAAAGACATATCATGAGAGGGATTTAAATACTATTATCTGTACTAACCCATGTATTTGGTGCAACAACTCACTGATAATATAATTATGAAATAATTATTACATGAAGTTCTTTTTTGAAAGGGTGGCAAAAAATTTCATTTTATTTCATTTGCCGTAGAAAAAAGATGCTGTTTTTCCACATCCTGTTGGCCTGCCCAAATCTCAAATCCAAACTAATTGTACCAATGGGGCTCGTATGGTATCATGCAGTTGGGGGGCAGTCATGAAAGCCTCCTCAAGCAAGGGAATCTTTGTTCCCTTAGCTTGGAGCTGCACTGCCTTTACCTTGGTGCAGGAATGTTAGTTAGGATTGTGCCCTAAGGCAGAACTGGAGGCAGAACTTGAGTAAGAATATGACAAAAAAGAGGAGTCCTTGGATATAGTTATCACTTGTCCCTATAGAAACGGTTTGTGGTGCTTCAAAAACCTGCCATGCCTACTTGACAAGAGAAATTGACAACATATTCAACCACTACCAATGAGCATATAGAACAACCAACAATATTCAGTCAATTATATTGACTTCAACTTGTTGAAAAACAATTACAGTATAATCCAATTTCCTGGACCCTGTCTTTCCCCACTCCACTGCCTAATTGTTTGGAAACTACTAAAACTCATACCCCCAATCTTGATTCAGTTACTTGTACTTAAGCCCTTCTAAAATAATCCAAATCAGCCTTGGGAATCACAGTTTGGGAACACCTTTATTAGGGTGAAGGTGACATTAGGGGAAGAAGCTTTGGATCCCATCCACCAAAAAGATCTATCTTGTCCTCCCCTGATCATCTCCCCTCACTGTGACAACTGGTGGTCCTTAAGGGGATGCTGCCAGTGTAAGGCCTCTAGCTTGCACCAGCAGTCATACTCAACAAACAGCAACCACAAAGGCAGAAAGTGGGTTATACTGGTGGACCACAAGATTTTATATTAGGCTTTTTGTTAATTTCACTGCCACTGTCCGCAGTCCAGTGGATTGGGGGAAGAAAGGTTTCCCATCTCCATGGGAAAATGTAAGCATCTTGGAACTTACTTTATGCACTCTGTTGAACTGAGACATTTCCTTGTAAGAAACATTTGCCCAATAGATACTTACAAGGTAAAAATCAAATTCCTCCCCAACAGTTTTTACAGTTACACAGTAATTTCTGAGCAATTATTTTCATAAGTATCTATCTTCACATGTATAATAAGGTGTTTAATCTCAAACACAATGAAGTCAGAATGCCAGCTAATATGTATAAAATAAGTAATTTAATAGCACTTGTTTTTCTAATACAGAACAAGCTGAGTGAGTTTAAATAGTCTAAATAGTCATTATGGTCTGACTGTGTTCTTCTTCCATACTTGCTGAGACATTCCTTGTACTATTATAATGGTTTCTAGAGCAATAAATTACAAATGCAGAACCAACTGCTGAAAAATGTAGGTGGTTCACACAGTATTATGCAAATCACACTGTCGGGTACCTTTTCTTTGTAAAAAGAGTTCCATAATATTCCACCCACTACAACACACTTCTATGCTTCTGTCCAGTAGCTACTGCATTAAGCTGCAGTGCTGGGAAGTTTGTCATGGGAAGAAAATTCAGCAATAAGATAAATTGAAAAATCATATTTACATGAGTCCTATCTAGTTCAGTGGGATTTGCTTCCACTGAAATGTGACCTGATACTAGTCAAAGAGCACAATCCTAACCATGTCTACTCAAAAGTAAGCCCCATTGTGTTCAATGGGTCTTACTCTCAGGAAAGTGTCTTTAGGATTGCAGCCATAGTCTTCTTCCAATGAATTCCTGTTAAATTGTGTTATTTCTAGGTAAATGTGTATAGAACTACAGCTTCACCTCTATTAAGTTATATACTGTAAATACAGAGTAAAGGATTTTTCTATTGGGGCAAGAAAACTATCAGCACAATCCTGAGATGTGCTGGAGCAGACAGGCTGCCATGACTGCATTGCATCCAATGCTTCACTGAAAACTTTTCCCCGTACACCAGGTAGGGATGCAGCATCCCCAGTGAATCTACTCAGTTCTGCACTGCCAAAGGCTGCTCTGTGCCACTCAGGGACTAGGTTTGGGATCCGGCACATAGGTTGGTCCCATTCCCACCTCCCACTCTCTGCCTATCCCTGGAACCACCTTCCACCATCCTCCCCTTGTCCCAGAACACTCTCTTCTGTCTCCATCCCATCTTCTCCCTGCCCTCCCCAGCCTTCCATGTCAACCAAGCTTGGCCAGTGCGGAGATCTCGATTTATGCCACTGTCAAAACTGGATGTTAAATGTAAGAGCCCATAGTTTCATGGTTCTGATCAAGAAGATGCTTCCATGTTGTCTGGACGACCCTGACTAGCTCCAGCAGCAAAGACGAAGAGCCATTTATACAGCACGCTGGGCTTTGTGAAAGTATTTTGTACCCTCTCACTATGCTACTTTTCCTTTCTCCTTAACTGAGCAAGAATAACATACTTTCTATGCCTTCTAGTTGAGTTCCATGGCTCCCCGTTGCAGCCAAATTGAATCAGACTCTGGAAGTTTCATGAATATTGTCTTCTCTTTATGTTTCCCTTCCACAATCAGCATTTATCTTGTTAAACCTAAATTTGTCTTTGCAATGGCACATATAATGTACACTGCAACTTATATAAGGAAAGAAAAAAATCAATGAAAACAGCATGAATATCCTTTTTAAGTGTGCTTTTGAGAAATCATGTTTGTTACATTTTAGGCCACATAAACTGTGTGTGTGTTTCTGTATTGATTACCTGAAACTGTTTCATGTTATGCTGATAATGTAAGGCTTTGTGGCTTTCTCCTGGAGTCCCCAGGTTTAATAAAGGTGACCAAAGAGAAGAAGACACACAGCACAATTTTAAGCATGGCTACCCATTGTGTTCCATGGGTCTTACTCCTAGGAAAGTGTGTTTAGGATTGCAAAACCTAAAAACCTAAAAACAACAGCTAGGGAAAATACTGCTCAAGATGTCATTATATCCCAAAATGGATTTCTTTGAATGTAAGCGTGGGGGCTTGCACTGACTATATTTTAGAGACAAGGCAATAATCAACACAACACACCTAACAAGCAAGAAATTATTTGTGAACAAGAAAAAAAATATTTCGGTATAAATAAGTTAAATCAGTAATATTGAGCCATGTATATGAAACTCTAGTGGGAAGAAGTTCCTTTTTTACAGTCTGCTATCAATGGAAATCTCTGTCTCTTTGTGGTTTAACTTCCTCCAATGCTAGGATGAAGTCCAAGGTAAGCAAAGATTAGTCGTTTGAATACCATGACGCAAAATTAATTAATTAGGAGGTGTTGTTAATCAAGAGGTGTTGAAAATTAATTAATTAATTTGGTGCCTCCATTAGGAGGAATTCTTCAGGAGGTGAAAGATGCTCCTTAGGCGTGCCAGAATATCATCCAATATTGCCTATTTTTACCCTGTTTAGCCTTTCTTCTTTCTTCTTTAGGGTCTTCTTGAGACTAGGGTGGGTTGAGTTGACTGAGAAAAAAATGTGCTTCATCTTTCAGGGAATAATAAAGATCTTTTAGTAAAAGTGGCATCTCTGTTGAATTTAAATATTAAGAAAATATTTAATTTAAATATTAAGAAAATATTGAAATTCAATAGAAATGCCAACTTTCATATACAGTAAACTTGGATTGAGAGCATTTTGGATTGAGAGCATTGTGCAAAACAAGCAAACATTTCTAATAAATTTTGTCTTGCAGTGCAAGCAAAAAATAGTCCTTGCCGGGATATGGCCAGATTCAGTGCTCCACCAGCACCTGCTCAGCCTCTCCAGAGAGACCAGCCTATGCACATTTACTCTGAAGTAAGCCTATTACAGTCAATGATACTAAGGAAGGGGGACCATGGGAAGGAGCATGAGAGATCTAGGGCGCAATCCAGAGTAACTACGTGGAGTCCTTGCTCCGGTGTAAGAACAATTTGCTCTGGATTGCAATATGAATTTCCCATAGGTTTTCACTAGGTAGTGCAGCAACTATGGGTACACATAAAGTCTCTTACGGGCTCCCGTAGTTGCTCTGGATTGTAGGGTTAGGCTGCAATCCTAAAGACACTTTCTTGGGAGTAAAATCCATTGAACACAATGGGGGTTACTTTTGAGTAGACAAAGGATTGTGCTCCTAGCCTTGCATGTCTACTCTAAAGTAAGCCTTATTATAATCAGTGGGGCAAACTCCTGTGTAAGGGAGGCAATGGAAAGGAGCCTGAGAGATCTAGCCTTGCATGTTTACTCTAAAGTAATCCCTATTATAAACTGGGCTCACTCCTGTGTAAGGAGGCAGATTGCAGCCTGAGAGACCTGAGAGATGTACCCTACAATCCAGAGTAACTATGGGAAGACGTAAGAGGCACTTACTCTGGATTGCTCTATGCATTAACCATAGATTTCCCACAGGTTGCACTGTAACAACGTCGGTGTAAAAGGTCCCGTATTTACTCTGGATTGTAGCCTAAGGCTGCAGTCCTAAACACACTTTCCTGAGCATACGCCCTATTGAATACAATAGGAGTTACTTCTGAGTAGACATGCTTAGGATTGCACTGCAATTTGTTAATTTGTTTTATTAATTTGTTTTATTTCTTTTAAGTTGTTAATTGTTCTTTTTAAATTTGTTTTATTGTTCTTTTTATTTTGTATTTTCTTTACAAAATTTGGTTTTGATAAGGCAGTCTCAGTTTTTGATTGGATCCAAGCTTTCTATTGCAGAGGCTTTGGAAGATTGCCATGACCCCCCTCTCCCCCAACCCCATGAGGTCTCATGATGCCACTGGGGGTGCAACCTACAGATTGAAGAACACTGTGTTAGGGATTGATCTTGAGACCTTTAGCAAGCAAAGCAGATGGTCCACCATTTAGCTACAGAAGAAAAGGTGGGGGATAAATTCTCAGAGGTAAAAGGGCAACGTCGATGCCATTTTACTGTTTGTAAAAAGAACACTATACCTCTTATTCAATTTGCTGAATTCTCTTCAGATCAATTTAGTGCTAAGAAGTGTTTGGTTCATTTGTTATTGGAAAAGACCATACCAACTTAGCCAAGCAAGAAAATTACCTCAAAAGCTTACAAGATTTATAATGCTTAGAAAACAGAACAAAAAAAGGCAATTCGAAACCTAATGAGACATTTTAGGCCTCATTTACATCTGTAACCTGACCCATTTCTGCAAAGTGCTAATTTGGTAATTTACATACTAAAAGCTAGGTATTCATCCTTAACCAAAAAGATGATGAGATTACTAATACTATAGCACAATTAACATTACCTCACACAAACCATATTGTCACTTCTAGAGGATGGCCACTACCTTATTTTGTTTTCTATTAAACCAGGTCATTAAAATTTCATAGTATACCAATAATCTAATGACTGAAATATAGAAATCTTTTCTCAGTGTTAAAAGACAGAATTAGATTAATAGTAGATTTGATGAGAAACGTAGTATGTTTCAAGAAGCAAAGGAAGCCACAGAGCACACTGTATTGCCAAACACAAATACTAGAAGCTAGATATTCATCCTTAACCGAAAAGATGATGAGATTACTAATACTATAGCACAATTAACATTACCCCAAACAAACCATATTGTCACTTCAAGAAGTAGAGGAAAGACCCAAGAGGTAGAGGGAGGTACTGTAACTGGCCCTTGACACTGGTGCAGTGACACTGGTTATGGTGGCTTCTGCTGGTGTTACTTTGCATTTTAGACTGAAGCCCTTTTGGAACAGAACCTATTAACCATTAATTTTTCATTTTCTTTGTAAACCACTTTGGGGACCTTTTAGTGGAATATAAATACTCCAGACAGACAGACAGACAGACAGATAGATAGATAGATAGTAAGAAAAGCCATGAAAGGTGGGGAGTGGGTGACAACAGACTCAGAGGTGAGCAGATCAGTTTCCTGGCAGGACAGGATCAACAGTGCCCTGCAGTTTCATACTTTATTATTGGGGTTGTAGCACGAAAAAGGTTATAAACCACTACTATACAGGAAAAAGGAAGTTTCCTGTCTATAACCATGGATAGCTACTAAAAGCCAGTGTTAAAAATATTAAAGCTACAGGGGTGATTTATCTGATTTAGGAAAGTTATCCTCTTAAGTTTTCTTGGAACTAAGCACTGGATTTTACTCATATCTATAGAAAACAGAAAGAAAATAGTTAGGAGTATTACACTTAACTCTAAAGTGGACTTATGCTTAGTTCTGAAATGTATTTTCATTAAATGGCTCAGTTATGAATTGGTGGAGAGATTCACTGACTCATTTGGTCCCTTGTGGTGTCACCCTCCTAAAGGGTGCCACCTTTCTATCACCTTATTGCAAAGATTCCCAAACTTTATCTTGGGACCCACTTTTTAGAGAGTCAATCTGGTAATTTAAGTACAATTTACAATAATACAATTTAAGTACAGCAGTGCTTTTCATTCTGGAAGGATGCTTGTAATCCAAAACACTTGTAATACAAAGTTGATTTTCCCATAAGAAATATTGGAAACTCAGATGATTGGTTCCACAGTACATAAAAATTATCTAAAAATATTTATTGTATATAAAAATGATTACAAAACACTGTAATATAATGCAAAACAGTGTAATAAAGAAAATACTGTACAGAACTGAACTGAACTTTACCTTTGAAAAACTTCATGAGGTATGAGGGAGACAAGGGAGAGGAGGGATTTTGTAGGATGACTTCCACTATTACTAACAAGTCTCCATTAGCTCAATGGAATCTGTACCTTTTTTGTGCAGCTTTTACATTCCCATATTGCTGATGGGGAGCAGCATTGGAACACTGATAAGGCACACCTTCTATACTGCCACACACAGATCCCACACACACAAACACACACATCACACACAGAGATCCCACACACACCAAACAAACCTTCCATACTCTCATATACAGATCCCACACACACACCTGGCCCTGGATGCCCCCCAGTAAAGCTGCTTTACCACCCAGCCTCTCCAAGATATTGCACTGGAGACCCTTGATGATTCTGGATACCTCCCCCAGACCTGTTGGACTTGTTGGAAGACTTGTGGAGCAGGCAGTGGTGGTTGCTAGTGCTGTTGGGGCTTGGGGCAAGGACAGGAAGCCTCTGGGCAAGAAAGGCAGGAGAGGACGCAAAGGGGAAGGAAACAGTGCAGTCCTGGAGAGCAAGCTTTCTGGAGAGGGAGGTGATGCAGGACAAGCACTTTCTCCAAAGTGCTCTTAAACCAAAACAGTGCTCTTAAACCAAGGCAAAATTTATGAGAAAATTTTGATTGTAATCCAAAACACTTGTAATCCAAGTCACTTGTAACCAGGGGCACCACTATAGTTGGTTTGTGGATTTCTGAAGTCAAATATTATACGAGGACATATCTCATGTTCCATTGATCGAAACTGAATTACTTTATTGAAATTCTGGTGAATCTGAATTACAGTACAGAATGTATGTGTAGCAGGAATATAATAATGAAATAATCTTTGGAACAAGAATGTCTATTGTAGAAAAATCAATATCTACTTTTCAGGAAATTATTTAATCCATAATTTTATCAGATTTCCACTATCTATTATTGTCACTAATGGCATTGCATTCTAGTGCTGTGCACTGAGCACTAGAAAGATATGGATAAAAATGGAAAAAGTTTAATAAAATTGTATTTAGGGAATCATATGTTTAAACAGTGTCCAGCATTGGATTCAAGCAGGAGTTATCCTCAGGGTAATGGAACATTTATTGTTCCCAACCTGCTCTGTGGGGCTAAACAGACCTGATTAGAACGGAGTCTCCTATGCAATATCAGCAGTACCAGGACTCCTCTGCCCCTCTTCTAGGCCTGAACTGCTCCTCTCCACTTCCAGAATTCTCTTTTGCCACCCTGCTCTAATCATACCTGCCTTGCCAACCATTGGGCAGGATACAGTGCCCATGGGATGGAGCAGGCCTTCCTACAGTGCTGCTTATTCGCTGGGTGTCAGAAAGTGATTTACAGTGATTTTATAACACTTAGTATGTATGCATGTTCAATAGCATTGTGGGGTTAAGATTCAAGCATGCAGGGTTAAGATGAAATTTATGGTTTAGGGTGTAATCCTAAACACTCACCACAGTGGGACAGTACCTTTTCGTGGTGGTGGGACACACGTACCTTTTTGTGTGTGCTCCAGTGATACAAAGGGCTATGCTGGTGGTAGCGTAGCTACTGGCAGGGACTCCTTTGCCAGACAGGCCTTTGTTGAGGAGTCTTACTAAACCTGTCCAAAATCCCACTGAATGTGGGTTGTATGAAGAAGGAAAACTCCCGCCTCAAACCTTCACTGCCTTGTGGCTATTCCCATCTATGGGAAAGGCTTCAGGAGTCAACCTCAAGGCAGAATCCGGAGCCGGAGTCCCGGAAGCAGTTTGTGACTGTGTACAATCATGTTCTGGTAACTCCTGTGACGCAACTGGAACCAACTGTATCGGCTCTGCCGTTCCATTGAACTATTTCAGTGACGTGGAGAGGGGGGATTTGCCGCTTGGGTAACAGTCTATCCTCCATATTAATCTACCCAGGCCATTGTGCTCTGGAGAGGCCACTCCAGCTTCACAAATCAGAGCACGATACCATAGTCTTTTGAGACTGAAGGATGCCAATCAATCCTAAACAATTTAGGGCAGAAGTACCACACCTAGCATAATTCCCTGTGGTTATGTGGGGAGGCCAGCACATGCCTGTGTACTGGCCTAACCCCCTCCCCAATAAGTGGTGCAGAAGTACTTTATGACACTTTTGTGAAATCCCAGACCAGCAGGGGAGTTATGCTGGAACTTAGCTGGCCTAACTGTGGGTTAGGATTGTAGCCCTACAGCTTAATCCTAGGCGTGTCTACTCAAAAATAAGAGCCATTCAGTTAGTTGAATCCCAGGTAAATGCATATAAGGAGTGCAGCTTTAACCACTAGGATACATGATCTTATTGCCAGTCTGGAATAGGGAAAATTAAAAAAAAAAAAATCTTCCAACCCTGGCAATTTAGATATGGGAAAATGTTCCCACACTGTTCTAACAGTTTGCAGACCCTGTCATAGTGCAGGAAAAATTCTATGAAGACTGTTCTAATTATGTATTTGTCCTTAATGAATGATCAAACAAATTGTATTAGTTTTTGTGTGTGTGTGTGTGTGTGTGTGTGTGTGTGTGTGTGTGTGAGAGAGAGAGAGAGAGAGAGAGAGAGAGAGAGAGAGAGTGTGTAGATGAAGATATTACTCACTTGACAATAATTTTTTTCTACTCTGATTGGCTGATAGTTAAAATTCCTTCTATGCTGGGACAAAAAACATAACATATTGTTTTCTGGGAAACTGACAATGTTAATGAGGTTTGGCACTGGAGAGAAATTTCACTAGCTTACAGTACACATGGTTACCAGAGTTATTTATAAGATCTAACAATATGCTGTTTATTTATTTTACATAATTCTCTGTGATGTTCAAGGAAAAGGGCAGATCATTTTATTTTTTTTAAGTATTTGAAATGGAGGATGAGAGTTAATAATCTTTGGTGGAACTTATTGAGGGTGGAGGGGAGGACGCAGTTTATGAAACACTATCAAAATATGCAACCCGTCTTGGCAAGCTAATTAAATCTATCTAAATGAATTGCCTTATATTACTGCTTATAAATCATTGCAGAAGTCCTTTCCTTAAGAATTTAGAATGGGAGCACTGGAGCAAGAATAAAATTCAGATGAATCTAGTTAATTTGCATTAATGATGAGAGGCCTTGTTTGAATTTTCAGAATTATGCTATCCATATACAAACAATATAAAAGCTTAAAAAGATAGTGCACTTTGCAATGTATTGTGACAATTAGAGTGCATTCATTATTTATGATAAACACTTATAAGTCCTAGCAAAGATTCCCCAATATTTCTTCTGAAAATATGACACCGCACTACAGATTCTGTTACTAAATCTTTCCTAAGACACTTTTTAGAAGCACAACGAAATGTGTGGTTTATTGAGGCTTCAGACCATAGATAATGTGTTCTTTATTAATATACTCTGATGAAGAAAAGGGCCAGGAGTGATAGGGAACCCTGAAAATATAACATTTCTAGTGCCACAAGTGTTGAGCAAAGTAGAAACCATTTCCCCCATGACAGCATAGCCTGGTTATTGATAGGGAGGATGCAGGATAGTAAGTTTGACCATACATTTACTGCATTACACTTGACCTCAAAGCTGACTTTCGGAGGCATTTTTATACAGGAATCCACCTTCTGAGTGTGCAAAGAGTTAAAACTAGCAAATAAATAAGTGAATAAATCCTGGTCAGGGAAGCCACAGCTGCATGGAGCTCCCTCCATATGGAGGACTATTGTTATGGAGAGTTATTGCTATGGAGGGTGATAAGATGAGCTCCTGCACTTCAGAGTGTACTATTATAACACTACTCAGGACATAGTAACTGTACACTTTGAAGTGTACTACTATAATACTACTCAGGACATATTAGTGAAGGAGGAAATGAAATCTTTTGTTTCCTAAGAAAATTACACATTCTACAGTATGCAATTAACAATAAGATTAGGCATAAAATAAAGTCGGAAGTTAATTTCTGGCCGAAGAAGAAGAACTGTGTCTACAATCTCCAGTAATTTAATTTTCAGCTGAGCTGATTGGATACAGTATTGTATTATTTCAGCAATTTAAGAACTGCAAGTACAATAAATCACAGGGGAGTCCGATCACTAGCATACATTGTGTTCAAGAGGAACCTTTATCCAGAATGCAAAGCTGGTGTTGAATTATAATCATTCTCAAAAAAAGTAGCAAGCCTGTGGGTATTAAGCTTTTGCAGTTACCCTGTCAAGCCTCCCTCCCCCCAAAAAAGCTCGACTGGGTGACTGCAAAGCTTAATACCCACAGGTAAGATTTATGCAACCTACTTGAGACCTGAGCCTTATTCATAGCAGTTGATCTGATAAGAGCACTCTGAGACCTTGAAGTTTATTTTCAACAGAAGTTTTGCATTCAAGGACTCAACCATTAGACCTTTTTAGTGACGATCAAAAGTATTTCATTGCAAGTTCAAGCACAGACACTGTACAAGCACGTAATATTCCTGAAATATAAAAGGAACAGAAGAAGGGAAATGATGCCTTTTACTTCTCAAAATAAAAGAACACTTGAAGACCTAAAAACAATCTCTGATGTCTCTTAGATAGAATTCACAATTGTATTTGCATTTTCCTGTCTGAAATTGAACTGTTAGAGATGTCTACTTTTTCACATAACATTATTTAAATGACAGGTAACATCAGTATCAAAAGCCGTAGCTGTTTCCCCCTCCCCCTTTTTTACATTTTGGTAACCAGTGACTGAGATTGCTGTTTCCTTAACTCACAAAGCTATCCCAATGGATTTCCAAACTAAAACACAAGGGTGGAACTAAAGGAGAAACTAAGGTTATGAGACACCTTTCCTTCAAATAAACAAGGAAAATCACATGTGCAATTTTTTAAATAAATGGATAAACTGTAAACTAAAACAGCAGCAGTGTTATAAGAATTTCCTGTCTATGCCTGCTTAGGGACACAAAGCAATGAATCAAGATCACAAATGACCATCTGTTTATTCATCTGACATAAAGTCAAATTGTAGGCTATTTGCAACAGTGGATCCTATAGTATGCTATTATAACTATCATAGCAGTGTCATAGACCACTGTTATGCACTTTGGCATTGCTATTACAGGCCGCACAAGCAGAGCATCATATGCTGGACACCTCATCAGAGCAGGTAAGGTGATGATCAGGACAGGGTGTTGCCCAAACCTGGGATTCAAGGATGGGAGAGATTAGATCCTAGCAGCAATCTCACATGCTAAATCCTATTTACAAAAATTTCCTAAAAATGATGACAAAACACTGGGACTGAATTCAAAACATGCATTCAATGTGCATGATCCTATGAAGTCTACTTAGGCTGCAATCCTAAAGACACTTTTCTGGGAGTAAGCCCCATTTAACACAATGGGGCTTACTTCTGGGTAAACATGGTTAGGAGGCTGCAATCCAAGACACTTTCCAAGTGTCTCGCCACTTTCTCCTTTTCATCCTGAACCTCTCTCTCTCCCCAGCTCCCTTCTGGCTAGCTCTTAGCTGCTTCCCAATTCTCCACTGCTGTTCTCTCCCTCTGCTCAGCAGACGCTCGGCCATAGGAGGAACAGCACAGAAGTGTTGCTTTCACTATGGGCCCGTGTGCTAGGCAGCCCTGACGCTTTTTAAAAGGGCTGCCGGCCAGTGTGTCTGCCCCAACTGACAACGAGTTTGTTTGTTACGTGAATCACAGTTTGCTACATGAAGCAAAATCCTAGAGAAATTTTTGTTTGTTACGTGAAACATACTTTACGTGAGGTGTTTGTTAGGTGAGGCACCACTGTACTATATAGTTCAGTACCATTGTTTCCTATATAAGTTCTATTTTCAGTCCTCTATTGCACTCTTTGGAAATTTTTTCTTTTCTCTTTTGAATTATAATTGCAAGTGTGATGTACACTGAACTGCTATTTCAGCCTACAGAGTTGCAAAAGCACCGTAAAGCAATCAGGAACACCAAAGGAACAAGCACTACCAGTGGGAAGGACTGTGCTGTCCTGCAGTGCCAGATCCAAAAGAAGCACTGCAGGGAAGTACAGGAACTGGAGGATGGCAGAGGAGCAGTATAATGGGCAGGAGAGGGTGAAGACATCACATGGCACATGCCAAATCTTATTCCTCTTCCTTGGGTTGAAAGCCTGGTGTTGAGCTTCTCAGACTTGTTTTGCCCTTTTGGCAGACACAGATCTGAGTAGGGGCTTTGTATGGAGTAAGCCCCTGCTTACTGGGCAAGAGACACTCTTCCAAAGTGGGTGTTCCTCTTTTATTTAGCAGGGGGAGAGTAACTGGCCCTACAAACCTCAGCAATGTCTGTTCTAGGGGCTTCTGCTGGTGTTCTTTTTGCACTTTAGATTGTGAGCCCTTGTGGGACAGGGACCCATTAGCTATTAACTACCGTAGTTATTAATTTTTTCATCTTCTTGTAAACCGCTTTGTGAACTTTTCAGTTGAAAAGCAGTATATAAATACTGAAGATAGATAGATAGAGTAAGGGGACAAATATCCCCTTCCTTTGATGAGATCTCCAACCTGCTTCATCCCATCTCTGGATACAGCATTGTCCAAGTAGCACCACTGCACCACCACAGACTAGGATTGGGACTCCCACACCATAGCACTGCAGCACCACAGACTAAGGGCATAATCCAGCGTAAGTATGGGAGCACATAAGGGACATTACGTGCACCCGTAGTTACTGCACCACCTAGTGAAAACCTATGGGAAATTCATATTGCAATCCAGAGTAACTTGTTCTTACTCCGGAGCAAGGACTCCCGTAGTTACTCTGGATTTCACCCTAGGATTACATCATATATGTAATCCCAATTAAGGAAGTATTGGTAAAAAATACAGGTTTGGCTCCAATATAATAACGGCAAAAGATACCAACTGAATAGTATAGTAGAGGATAGTGGCCTGGGTTAATCAGAGATTGTAAAGTGGATACTTTACTGTATCATCTTAGGTGTATTCCATGTATCACCTATGGATCCCAAGGTTTTTTCCACTTGTGTACCCCTTGGCAACCTATTTTCATAAACTATACCCCTGGTATTACCAAATGTTTGTACTGAATATAATTGCTGTTATTTCAAATTTAAGTTTTCATTAGTTTGATAGATGTGGCTCTCTGATGGCTATGTATTTAACCATGTACGAGAGAGTTTGAGAGATGCTATTGCAAATAAATTAACTATCCTTTTCCCAAGGAAAACTGCAACACAGAGAATTGTAGCTCGTTAGCCATAGAAAAATAATGCTCTGATAGATGACATGTAGTTTCAGTTTGGTACTAAGTATATACACACATTTAAACTCAGATCCACTGCTTAATTTGTATTAATGATAAAAGGGATAATTTGAGGGGGTTTGGGGTATTAGCCAGAATGTTTCAACAAACTCAGTCAATTACCCACTGTTTAAAATACTAATAAAATGATTCATTAACTAATTAAACTAATTATAGTATCTGAGTACGTGGGACATGCTGCATATTTTAAATGAACAATCTTCTTAGCTAAACACAGACAGCCGTTTATTTAGAAGGGCATCTTTACCACATACTGCAAAACTCAGACACAGACATTGACTTATTTGGAGACAGGCACCAATCTCGACTCCCTCTCATGGGCACATCTTAATAATAAATTCTCACTTTAATATGCACTGAATTAATTAATCACATGACTCAATTAATGTTTTCCTCCTGCTTTAATAACTTCATAGATGCAAAGAAATATGCCTCTTGCTTCAAGTACTGTATCTGGCTTTCAGTAACAACAGAATGCATCTTAATTAGCAGCAAATGCTGAGAGTGAGGAATACACAAGTCAAATAAATCCTGCATTTCTCCCTAATCCACACCTGTTTAATTATTGCCATAAGTAAGGCTGAACATGATTATATCTAAGCATCTGTTTGATCCTAACCTATGAAGATGATGTACGTATGTTTGCTCCACTTTTTAAAAAATACTGAATGTAGCTATGGTTGCAAATACAGCTTTCAGGTTGTATTTGTGTGTTTTGTGTATTTCTGTATTTGGGATTTCAGAAATTCAAACATGAATGCTGAGACCCACATTTAAGAACAGCTGCATGTGTTTCTTATGCCTTTTATGCTGCTTTATGAGTCCTCTTGAGGTTCCATTCAACTCAATGTCCTGGAGCTGGCATTTTTGACACTATGACTAATGCTAATGTGTGTGACTTGTTTCTTGATATGTGGTTGGCATTTTAACTGCTGAATATGTATATGCAATGCAATCTACCAGAAACACTGACAGAGAAATAGCAGCTGTAACAATAAAAGCTACTAAGGCAGCTGGGGGCAATGGTCAGGTTAAATAATATAAGGAAAGACAGTAAGTGTAGCAGGACCACAGTTCTCTCCTACTTGGAGTAAACTATATAGACTGTTGAATTCCCTACCTCCAAATCTGAAAATGCATACCTTCTTAATGCCACCTGGTAAAGAGTTGATCCCTTGTGGGGAGGACAAAGATTCTGGGAAGGATTTCTCAGAACTATAATTTCAGAATAGGATGCCCTTTCTGATCCATGTTCCAGTACAGAGGAAGGATTCTCCATGGTTTTTTCTTTGATGGGCACTGGTTGGAGAATGGTAGAGTAGCAATTGTAGGACACTCATTCTCAGCACTCTGGCGACATTGAAAGAGGATCACCCAAGCAGCCTCCTCTCTAAGCTCCCATATTTACTCCTTGATTGATGGGGGGAGGGTGTAATGGCAGCAAAGCAAATATCTATCTATCATCTATCTTCTACTTACAGTATTTATATGCTCCAAGCTCCTTGGAATATTGTGCTATGACTGTCTTGGGCAGCCCCTGCTATGAACCTGAGTGACTCCATCTTGAAAGTATTACCCTGTAGCAGAAACATCTGGGAGGCGCCACTAGTTTCTGGAGGACTGGGAGGAATGGCCAGGTGTGAATAGCCTCCTTTGAAGTAAGTCAAAAATCTAAAGTGTTTGGCGGATCTTGCAGGATGGCCAATAAAGCTTAGTGCCTTCAATTGCAAATTGAGGCTAGCTGGGTTGCATCACCTCACAGACAAAGAAAATTGTAGAACCCCTGAGAAGGTTCAAGAAGGCCACAAGACTGGGCCCAATTCTGTGGATGCATCAGAGACCCTTGCGTCCTGATTGGATCACAAAATTCAAACTGGCTTTCAGTATCTCCAACTATTATAAAAATACCTGAGGTTGAAGCCATGTGAGGATTAAGCCTGAGAAGATTCTTTTGTGTGCAGCTGAGAGAAACATGCACTCCAGAGAAATGAAGTGGGGTCTGTGGGACTCCCTGCACTAGGATTGAGCCTCGTTCTTTGGACTATATTCTTTTGTCATCCATGCTAAGGTAGGAATCAATGTATTAGAGTAGGAGCTAGCTTTTGTTGTTTTAACTCTGAGTTCTAATGTGCTTATGTGGTGTGGTGATTGGCTCTAAAATAAACTCGGCCTTTCAGAAAGCCTGTAGTTGTGTCACTATTTCTGGTAACCCAAACAACGGACCCTCTAGGGGAGCAAGTGTGGAAGTTTGACCGGGTGGACTCAGGAAGTAGTCTAAAGTCAACTTCAACTTGCATCACCATGCCTCTGAGCAAGTGCGGAGTGCTAAGTGATAGACTCTGGCACTTAAAGAGGCATTTTTGGAACCCCTGACTTAATAGGATGAGTACAGGGGCGACCCAGGTCTGAACTGAAATCCAGTCAGACCGGTGCAATGACCATTGCCTGAATTTAGAGACTGTTCAAAGTGCCAGCCAGTGAGCCACGATCAGGGCCAAATTTGAGCCCTGGTGAGTGCCAACCTCTTGACATCACCTTTTTCAACATGATAGTGCTGTTGAAGTATCCTGAATAGGATTACACAAGAAGGCACAAAACACACTATCTTTCTACAGAAGAGCAATGATTGAAGCAATTCAATAACATAAAATGTCTTGAGGAATGCTGTTACAATGAACTGCACCACTTCAGAGTACAGGTGATGGATTCAAGTTTTGAATGGCCTGTCACATCAACAAATTATGAACAAATAGGGAATTGTCACAGCAGGAAGAAATGTTCTACGTTATCTTTGCCTGATGTGCTGATTTTCTACTTGCATGAGATTTTTTAACGTAGAGAACATTCTACACCCTCTTCAACCCATCCATCCAGAGAATAGGAGCACTGAGAGAGGAGGATGAAGATGATAAACACCCACCAGCAGTCAGAAAAGATACCTTTCAGTATGGGCAGCTGAATGGACTAATCACTCCACCTGTCTTTGCTCTTACCTGTGGACACTACAGGTGTCCCTCATTATTCATTGGAGTTTCATTCCAGAAACTCCCATGGATAAAAAAAATTTATGGATAAAGAAAACAATGAAAAAAGATTTAAAGACCCACTTCCAGGTTTCTTCCACCTCGACTGTACCTAACTGAATAAGGGAGTGCCTCAATATCTGCAGAGGTTTGATTTTGGTACTGAAAAAAATGGAAAGACTGCTTACATGACTGCCTCTCTACAACACTAAAAAAGCAGTTTTTAAAATTGTGATTTGCAGGGGCCATTCGTCTTGAGTCAAAAATTGCATTAAAAAGATTGTATTAAAAAATCTATGTATAATAAGGTTGCACCTGTACCTCATAGTTGTAAGCATAGTTGTGAGTATACTACTGCTGTATTTTACAGTGCAGTGATTTTTCTTTATGAGAAATCTCCACAAAATAAGTGTGTGTGGGTGGGGAGAACCATTGGCAGAAATTCTTAAACATACTGAACACCAGCATGTCTAAGATACTTAGAAGTCATCTTCAGATCTTTTTGAAAAACAAATAAGACATTAGTATTCCTAAAGGCATGAGTTTAACTAAAGTAAAACCTATTACCATGCAAATATACAAAATATGTTATTCTCTTTTTTCTTGTCTGATGAAAGGAAAAAACACAAAGTCAAACATAAAGAGGTCTCTGGATGAAGATGCAGGTTACAGGAAAAGGGTGAAGGACTGGCACTCACCTGCCCAGCAGAAAGTACTGTAATCTCAAAGGAGCCTTTGATCAAAAGGAAACAAAATTGTGCCACTGTAAAGCCACTTTTTTGTTGGGTTTCTGCTTACTCTGCACTGCAGAAATCAGTGCTTCCCAAACTCTTTCAAGGAAGATGGGAACATTGTAAGTATATGTGCTATAAGAATGAGCACTGTAAATATGGGAGAGGGGGAAGGCAGCAACATGATCCCCAGGATCCCACTGCTGATGGGGGAAGAGTTTTTTCCCATTTACCTAAGGAGTTGCTAGAATATGGGGGAGTGCAGATATATAACAGTTTTTTAAGTTGATTGAAAGCCACTACTGGAGGTGTTTGTTTCTAATGGGTAAAATAGGATTACAGCCTATGTTTTACTGATCATAATGGCTTCACTTCTGAGTAAAATAAATAACATTTTCAAACACATCTACTAATAACTTGCAAAAAACATCTTAGAAACAGTGCAAGATCATTCTGTTTGGATGGGGTTTTGATGGCTAGGATTACATTTCAGCTTGAACAATTGGTATTTATGATTCTCATTGCTTTTCAGTCAGTGTTTAACTGATGACTTATTTCATGCCTGGATCTAAATTGTGATCTGTCTTGAGTGGTAGAAAGAAAGTGGGCTGGATTTGATTAAATACCAAGTCGTTCTACAGATTAAATGAAATATAGCTCCTGTGTGAAAAAAAGAAATAGCCATAGCAAAAAAATTAACATGAGATGCAGGCTTCATAACATTGAAGTGGGGATGAATAACAGAGATGGTTTAAATCACTAATGTACAGTACACTGGAAATCCTAAGCATTATATATTGGACTAATAAGTTGAAAGTTCAAAAATCTAACTTTCAACATGAAATTTGGGTAAGGAAAAAGAAAGTTCTAGTTTTGTACATTTCATATTTTATTGGCTCTCTTTATTTAAAATGAGTGGTGTCAAAATGAGATAATGTTAACTGAATAATTGAATTAAATGAATGTACAATAACATTAATTGAATAGAGACTATTTAATTGATAGTGTTCATAATGTCTGATAACACAGAAATCAGCAGGCTTCCATTCTGTTATGATAAGATAAATAATGTGAATACACCCAGTTATTTAATGCACGTTCAGCATTAAAGAAGCTGGAAGTGACTGTTTTGCTTTTGAAGTGTTAGGAACTGGGGCATGAAATGAACTTTCCTCAAGAACCTCAGGAAGAGCCAAACCAATGGAAAGCAAGAAGCACCTTGATCAGCCCTGTTTAATTAATTTCTTTACTAATAAAAATAAGGCTTTAGAAAAGTGAAAAGGCACTATGGGCGCAATCCAGAGTAACTATGGGGTGTCCTTGCTCCAGTGTAAGAACAATTTGCTCTGGATTGCAATATGAATTTCCCATAGGTTTTCACTAGGTGGTGCAGTAACTATGGGTGCACGTAATGTCTCTTACGTGCTCACGTAACTCTGGATTGTAGGGTATGTTTCCACATTTGGTGTGTACATGTTATCAAGGTCCCCCCACCCAAAAAAAGATTAGTTTAAACAATTCTAGACATGATTATCCTACTCAGTTAATTAGAAACTTTCCTCAAAAATGCACAAGGCACCTCATTACTTGTACATTACTTGTTTTTTTTAAAAAATTACTCATTACTCATGAGAATTAATTTGCTTTTAAAATAACTCAGACTACATTATGGATGTGTGTGCTGCAGTCACTCAGTGGTTATAGGGACTGTGCCTATTGTCCTGAAGATCAGCAGGTCAGTGGTTCGGGACATGAGTACTGCAACATGGAGTGAGCTCCCATCAGTTGCCAAGTTCCTGTCAACCTAGAAGTTCGAAAGCATGCAAATGGAAGTAGATAAATAGGGACCATGACTAGCAGGTGACACCTTTACCTTTACATTATGTATAAGGCAGAAACATCCAAATATATATAAATAAAACTCATTTTGTGATTAAGAACACAGAAAAATATGTGTTATGCTCCTTATAAGAACATTTGTTCTTATGTTCTCCTGTGGACTGCAGCTGACCAGTTATTTGGGCAATTATTTGGCTGGTTTGGTGGACAGAAGTGTGAGAGATCAAGGTAGCAGTTCAGAGTCTGCTTATTTGTGTCAATCCTTTTACATTTTTTGGGCCCTGTTACCCCACAAGAAGGAAATCCTGAAACCACTTTGTGAACTTTTTTTGCTGCCCCTAACTGCCCCCAACTGCCCCCACTGGCCACTATGAACCTCCAGCAGCAGCCCATGTAAGCCTCCCAGGAAAGTGTCTTTGATTGCAGCCTCCTAACCAGGTCTACTCAAAAGTCAGCCCCATTGTGTTAAATGGGGCTTACTTCCAGGAAAGTGTCTTTGATTGCAGTGTCCTAACCATGTCTACCCAGAAGTAAGCCCCATTGTGTTCAATGGGGGTTACACCCAGGAAAGTATCTTTAGGATTGCAGCCTAAAATTGCAATCCAGAGTAACTACGGGGAGTCCTTGCTCTGGTGTAAGAACAATTTGCTCTGGATTGCAATATGAATTTCCCATAGGTTTTCATTAGTTGATGCAATAACTATGGATACACTTAATGTCTCTTACGTGCTCCCATAGTTACTCTGGATTGTAGGGTAAGTAGACTTCATAGGGTCATGTACATTGAATGCATGTTTTGAATTCAATTCCAGTGTTTTGTCATCATTTTTACATCCAGTTAATATTTTTATTGTTAACCAGCAGGCCAGGGTTCGAGACCCGGGTTGGCCCCACAAGACATGGTGAGCTCCTGTCCTTAGCCCAGCTCTGCGACGCCAGCTGGATCCAATTGTATTGGCTCTGCCTTTCCATTGGACTAATTCAGTGGCATGGAGAGGGGGGATTTGCTGCTTGGGGAACAGCCTATCCTCCATAACAATCCAAACCAGGCTTTTGTGCTTTGCATGCAGCGTATGCAGCGCTGAGCACAATACCATAGTCTCTCAAGACTGACGGAGGCCTGCTGTGGAACCAATCATCCTCCAGAGAGGAATCCAAGTCCTTGTCCTCCTTTTCAGATTCAGGCATCTGGTCAACCTGCTCAGATGGACCTGCTCAGGTGGACCAAGTGTGTTGTACAAGGGAACCCCATGGCAACAATTGTTGACATGGTTTCCACAGGTGTGTTCCATTTTCCACATTACTTGTAATGGGCTTTTCCCCCGTTTAAAAATGATATGTGTCTGGAATATTTCAACCGAGATATCCTTTTGAAATTACCCTTCATAGTCTGCGCTGCCCTTTTCAAGACTTTCTGATACGGCAATATAATCACTGGATCATATTCTTGCCGTTTCAGCCACAGACATACCATTCCACTGTAAGATTTATTTTTACATTTGAAAAATGTAAATGTGATCATTAGCTTGGCACATAAAATAAACTGGGGGAGGGAAGCCACTACTGTCCTGCTGTTTGCCAGACTGTTTAAAAGCTGCCATGGCTCCCTTTCTTCTCATGCTTCCATGTAATGAGATAAGACACGAGATCAGAATGTCTCAAAGGATTGCATATTTTTTCTTATTTGGAAAGAGAAACTGCATTTTTAGTATCTAAATCTGACAAGTTTGGAATGCCTGTAAAAATGGACCCCGGTATGTTTTAAACAAAGTGACCAATATAAAATCCACAGGGAAGGCACAGAGTAAACTTGTGATTTATCTCACTCATTCTGGGGGAGAGGTCTCTTGCTGCTTTCAGCATACTGCTGAAAATGCATAAACATTACTTTCCTAACTACTCATGCAGTTACATTGCAGCAGGATTGTGAAGGCTTTGAAATTTTAGTGAGAGTCCATATGAATAACTATGCTTGTTTTTCCTGTAAGATATAAATAACATTATTGTGCAATTTGCCCTTGGAAAGGGCAAGTGAAATTTAGCACAACTAAAAAGAAAAATCACTAAAACCTTTCTAAATAGCACTGAACATAATGCAAATAAAATGGGTTTTCGAAAAGAGGCTCTGAAGATGCCCATGTTTGTGCTCTTCAAAGCAGTGCAATATCTGGGGGCTGCCAAAACATCTTGAACAGGACATATCCAAGGATAACTGCACATTTGGCCAGCGATGTTTTCAGGTTTTTTTCCCCCATCCCCAGTACTAAAGAGCCAAAGTTTTGCTGAAAACTAAAGTGGTTTGTCTCTCTAGCAGCACATGGAACAGCTGGGAAAACTACTAGGAGCACTCCTACAAAGTATCATTCCCTAGTTAATTTTTTTAATTCCATCAACATTTAACCAATATTCCTTCAAATTCAGAAAAAAATTAAACAATATGAAGAGTGTATTGGTAGAATTACCAATCTGTGGTAGAATTAAATCTGTTTTAAGCACATTATTCTAGAGCAGCGTGTGCACAAACTTTTTAGTAGGAAGGCCACATCAACAGTCTGACACTGTGTTGGGGGCCAGAAAAAAGTTATTTTACATTTCAAATCAAAGTAAATTTACATAATATATTAGAGATGGAATTTATATGAATGACATGAATGAGTAAATTCAAATCAGTTCATAAATACTTCCTAACAGAGAGAGCGGAGGTGATCTTCAAACTTGTTCATAAGCACTTTCATACATAGACATAAGGAGAGGGGGGAATCTTCAAATCAGTTCACAAACTCAGAGAGAGAGAGAGAGAGAGAGAGAGAGAGAGAGAGAGAGAGAGAGAGAGAGAGCGCGCAAGCCTTCATCCTCCACAGCCCTTGGACCATCCTCTATAACAGTGATGGGCAACCTTTTTGGCACCAAGAACCAACTGATGGCACCAGTGCGCAGAACACATGCCTGGAACTCTGGCCATGTGCAGTGGGCCATGAACACCCTGACACCATAGCACATGCCCAGAGCTCTGGGCATGTGTGCTGGGCACCGATGCAATCTGGATGGGAGTAGATGCCGGGCGGTAGCCACATGGCCAACAGGGGAAGTACCTGGCAAGATTCCGCACTGCTGGGCTGGGGGTGTACGCTATGGCTGTAGTACCTGCAGGGATGGCTCCTAGTGCCCTCCGCAGCACCTGTGGCATAGGTTTGGCATCACTGAGCTATAAGGCGAGAAATTTTTGCCAATAAATTGAGCTTATATCATCACCTTATCTGCAACATCACTCAAGGATCAAGACTATTCAGGCAAGTTGGGGACATTGCAACAATAAATAAAGGGGTATTAATATCTACGGTAACCCGTCCCTGGTAAGCTGCAGGCAAAATTAACCTTTTCACTGCTCCTGAAGGAGATACAACATAAGCAGGGCTCAAGGCTTCCATTTAAATGCAGCAAGCCTCCTTCTCCTTAGCCTTTTGTTTTGTAAATTTTTGGCAGAGGACTGCTTTTTAAAACACTAGGATGAAATCCTTGTTTCCATCTGAGACAAAGCCACCATTTACTTAATAACACCCATGGAAAACAATGGGTCTACTTCTGAGTAAATTTCATTGCAACTGTGTGTAGCTGCAGTTGATCATGCTCATTCCTCATGATTCCTAGAGGATCCCCAACAGACCCTTGTCAAGGCACCCTTATGCTGCAATCCTAACCATACTTTCCTGGGAGTAAGTGATACTGAACACAATGGGACTTACTTCTGAGTAGACACGTTCAGATTATACTGTTTGTGTTGTAGGAGGAATTAGATGGCTGTTAATACTCCCTCCATATTGCACAGTATTGCACAAAAGTCAATAAGTATCTCAACCCTGTTGAGAGTCAATAAGTATCTCAACCCTGTCAATAAGTGCCCCTATTGACCAAAAGTCAATAAGTATCTCAACCCTGTCAAAAAGTATCTCAACCCTGCCAAAAAGTGCCCCTGTAAGTTCACAGCATTGCCCTGGGACACTGTGGTCCACAGTTAGGGAACCAGTGACTTTAAACTGTCTCCTAAACCAACCATACATAGTTCCTATAAAGAGTTATTTTAAAATGTAATTGAAACTTTTCAAATAAATATAGTTATGATATGGACTCCATTGATTTCAAAAGCCATTCCAAGATCATATTTTCAATATGACATGATGCATGATATTTCTGAAACTACTTTTAAAAAAGGAAAGAAAAGAAAAAGACATTGCCTGAGGAAGTAAAACTGAGTCACATTTCACACAGGTATGCTATTTCATGACTGTCAGGTGAAAACTTTTTAGGATTAATGCTTTATAATTCTCATATGGCTGATGCTTAGAACTTCAAAGTGCAGTAGAACATTTCAGATTTTCTGTGGCCCATGAGGAAAAAAAATCTTTTATTGAAAGTGGCTGTCATTTTGGAACCTTGCATTTCATACTATACAATGATTACAGATTTTATGAAAATTAAATTTATGCATAAGGCAGACAGAGCTGCCACAGGAAAGGAAGGCTACTATTCCATAATGCAATATCTAGAGAGCCATGGAATGTTTAGTAACATGACCTTCCTCCTCTTAATATCTTCCACCTCCCCAGCCTTTTTTAGAATTGATAGACTTGCTGAAGACTTTTGTCAGAAGAATAAACATACTCCAGATTGCTTGTCTTTTTAAGTCACTAGTTATTATGTACTAAAATGACATAAAATCAATATATATATTTCCAGGGCAAGGATCTTACTACATTTTTAATTTGAAATCTAACAGTGGTAAACCATGAAGAAAGAATTTACTTCTCTAAAATAATCTGTGCATTCTGAAAAAATGGAGCTTTTCCCAGTTATCTGATACTCTAAGAAAAGTGTATTAGCACCCTCTCTGAATTTGTGTGAAGCTGGCTCCCTTTGGCAACTACAACAGCTCTTTGAACCATAGAGCAGATGTAATGAAAATTGGTTCCATTAAATGCAGCTGGCAAATTACAAACTGAGAAATTAATGCACCATACCATGACTCTGGAGGCTAGAATGAATCAAGGTGTGGTTGCCAGATGCCAATGTTCCCTTTAAGACAGTTGTGTGATCTACATACATGCTAAAGCTGAAAACAATGCAGTAAAATTCCAAGCCATGTGACCAGGACAATTCAGAAAAATATCCATCAATTTGTGACCAATAAAAACAGCAAAGACACCTGTCCAGGAAAATGGCAGAATTATCAGTTATGCTTGTCCCGGTATGACCACAATCTGCTCTGTGCATATATTTAACCAGAAGTGGAATTGCAGTTACTGTACAATTATCAATGCAATCTTGTAGACACTTACTTGGAAATCACAGCCTAATTCCATCCTTGGCACTGCCACCAAATTAAGAGGCACAAAATTTGAATCTGAGCGGCATCTCCAGGGTTGCCAGAGGTGGCATTGGAGGAAGGAGTCTTTTGTCCCCTTCCCCTGATGAAAGCCCTAAGTCTCATAATGGGGCTTCTTAAGTCACAACCCAATATTTTGCCAACAGATCTGAGAGCCTCTACCCCCAAATCCAGAGTAACTATGGGAGCACATAAGAGACTTTACGTGCACCTGTAGTTACTGCACCACCTAGTGAAAACCTATGGGAAATTCATATTGGAATCCAGAGTGAGTTGTTCTTACACCGAAGCAAGGACTCCTCATAGTTACTCTGGATTTTGCCCAAAGTGAGGCTTTGCAACCGAAGTGATGCAAGTATGATTTCTCTATTTAATCCCGCACCTGATTTACCAAACAGATCCATTTTTTAAATAAAAAGGCTTTGATACTAGAAATAAAATGTTCAAGACGAGGAATGGTCTAGATGCTTCGTTTATTCTCAACCTCTCATTTCCTCTCAGTTTAAGAATGGCCTGCTCATTCTGACTTTATCCTGAATAAGTGCAGGAGCTTCTTCTAATTGTACTAGTCTTTATACTAGGCTACTTGAGTTCCCCAGAAAATGCTTCTTGGAAAGAACCAAGAAATTTACTTTAAAGTGTACTTTGTGTGAAATGTCTGTGCTAATCCTAGTCAGGTCATATAGGTGCTCAATGTACAGATACTAAAACCTTACTCTTGAAGTTAAATTTCCTTTGCTGGCTTGTAGATCTATAAAGAACATTGTCATGGAAGTGTCATGAATGTGCCAAATGTCTTGAGTTATATAGGGTGAAATGAATAGGGTATAGCAAATATCACTTCTGAATACTAGACATTTTAATGCTTCAAACCAGACTGGTTTTTTCCTTTACCCCAGCACCTATACTATCAATGTAATATTAAAAAATGCAAAACATTGCATATCAAATTATGACATTTGTATCAAACCTGTCAAAACTTCCAGCAACCACCCGCCACTCCAGGGCGGTGATGCATACTGCAAAACACTCACTCCCTTCCACTTTTTCAGTCGGGCCCCCCCACTCTTCCAATCAATTTAACCTGCATATTGGTAGGATAAGACCTGGTAGGTCTAGTCCACTGCCACTAGCTCAAGAGGTCTGGTGCCCAGAGGGGTTCCCTGGGCAAAACCCCACCCCATGAATATTACGCTTACTATAAAAATGTAATAAGAAGTAATTACATTGTAGTGTGGGGGAGCTGACATATCCACTGATTCAAGAAAACTGATTCTGATTCAGTCTAGCATATATGTTTCCTGCATCCATGGGTAAGGATTCTGCGGATACAGCTCCCCCCATCTAAGCCTTGATGCTGGATGCTTGATACAGTTTTTAACCCATCTTTCTATTCTTCCTGTCCCCCTCCCATCTCATGAGTTTAATAGGTTGCTATTGATAGGGGGAGGGGGGGGGGAGTACAGATACCCATTTGGATATCTTTCTGTTTTATTCACAAGGCAAAATAGCACCTTGATTGTAATTTAGATTAGAAAATGAGCACAATATATGATCATAATCCAGTTGCCTTTCTGCAAGTGCTTGTAACAACTTCAAGAAAAAAATGCTGGGCATTCTGATCATGGATTTTTTGCATTTATCTAGTTGTGCTCTTTCTTATCTTTACAGAGAGCTGCAGAGCCTCTTTCCTCCATTTCCCTTTTGGTTTAGTATACTATACATCTCATCCCTTAGATCTATTTGTTTTATATAAAAACAGGAATTACATTATTAGGCAGATAGATTCATTCTTCCAGAGAGTTGAACTTGGTAAATTGGCTGGGCAGTGACCCTAACTGCTTCAAAATGAAGTTTATATTCAAGCAATGAATGGAGACTAATAAAGACCAAATTATATTCTCTAGAATGTAATGGCCCACAATTCAGCCTTAAAAGAGCCTATAAGAGAAAGTGTGATTTAAGTAGCATTTTTGTTGCAAATGTTCCCGTGGGATCATTAAATTGCACAGTAAACAATGTAAACTTTCTTAATAAAAGCAGCTTCAATATCTGAACATATCTGCATGCAAAAATAGATGAAAATGTTAAGGAAAAATTATTATTTAGGGAGCATCTCTTCTCTCATCCTATGACTTCACTCTGTTCTGTAGGCACAAACATAAAACTATCTGTGCTGGTTTTGGCACCAAAAGTGTAACCTGCTGAATACAATTGTCTTGTTTGTGGAGCTGCTGACATATGGTCATCAAGGAATGTTTCAAGCATTCAAGCAGGGATTCTCAGAATACCAAATGCTCATGAACAAAGTCAAGGTGTGTACTACCCTCATCACACCATGTTGTGTTAACTTTTTGCTAAACCTACAATCTACTTTGAGTAACATACTTTGGGGCAAAGAAATGCATGAGATGTTAAGAAACACCATTCAGGCAAGAAGCAGGCAGGGAGGGTAGTAGGAGGATTGAGCCAGAGAAGGGTCAGAATTGGCAGAACTGGTGCATACCATATCCTGTCCTCCAGCCCTGATTCCCCAACATGAATCAACATGAACTTGTAGTAGTGAAATTGCTAGCGCAGATCCAGGATCATCAATTATGGTTGCTGGAGCATATCCTCTTCTTATCTTGAGTAGACAGCAGCCAAAATGCCCTCTCAAGATGCAGCGTAGCTCACACTAGTGCAATCATTGCCTCATGGGAATTTAGTAAAAATTGAGCTGTTAGTAATATTGACAAAATTATTTAGGGCGCAATCCAGAGTAACTACGGGGAGTCCTTGCTCCAGTGTAAGAACAATTTGCTCTGGATTCCAATATGAATTTCCCATAGGTCTTCACTAGGTGGTGCAGTAACTATGGGTGCACGTAATGTCTCTTATGTGTTCCCGTAGTTACTCTGGATTGTACTCTTAGTAATTTAAAAAGTCTAGGAATTATATACATTAATGTTGCCTTCAAGGTCATTCAAAACATACTCATGAGTGATTACTAGAGAGGCAATTAATAGATGAATCAGATATTTTTGCAATGAAAACTTAACCAAATCCGAAATTTAAATTGCAATTGTTATTTGCTAAAAATAATTGAAGCCATCAATCATCATCATTGGTCACCACCATTAAAATATTTTAATGTACATCATAGGCAGATCCTTTACAGATCCAAGTTGGATCCATCCTCCTAATTCATAGGAAGTGCACACTGCTTCAAGCTTCAATTGAGTACTTCATGCCACTGAGTAGCAGCATAAAAGCAGGGTGACCATATGAGCAAAAAAACCCAGATTTGTCCAATTTTTAACCTCCTGTCTGGGTCTCCTACATTTTTGGCTTCTTTGTCCTACATTTTGGCTTCATTTTTGAACTTTGCAATGGTGCACAGTACACCATCATGTCATATGCCATTGGATTTGTATTGAAGAGCAGAATCCAATGCAAAATCGTTTCTGAGATATCTCCTTCCTATCAAAAGTTATGGCCAACCCCCCCCCCGCCCCCCCCCCCCAAAAAAACAAAATAAATACATTTTTTGGCAATTTTTTTAAAAGCAGGTAGGAATTTTGGCTTGAGGGTAGGAATTTTGGCCTGGGGGTAGGAATTTTGGCCTTGGGGTTCAGGAATTTTGGGTTTGGCATCTGGTCACCCTGCACAAAAGACGCCATCTGAGCTTCATGACACCTGGAAAGTGGCACCCAGGAAGCGAGCACTTCTTCCAGGATGCTGGATGTACTTGCTTCTTCAGTGCCACTTCTAGTGGTGTTTAAAAATTCAGATGGAGCCTTTTCATTGGAAACTGTGCTGCCTCCTTCCTCCCTCTCCCTTTTTTCAAAGGAGGGGAAGGAGGAGGTGGCAGCACAGAAGTAATTGTGGTGACTATGACATTATTGCAATTATGTCCCATTTGGGGCTGGGTGGGAAATGGTGGGGTGACCCTTGGCAGGAAAACCCACCATGACTGTCACTGTAGTAATTCCCTATACTATATTTGTTCA
Source organism: Cryptoblepharus egeriae (assembly GCA_030015325.1). Taxonomy (NCBI): domain Eukaryota; kingdom Metazoa; phylum Chordata; class Lepidosauria; order Squamata; family Scincidae; genus Cryptoblepharus; species Cryptoblepharus egeriae. The sequence goes on along the minus strand of JAREYC010000007.1, from coordinate 50,422,598 downwards.
GCAGTGGAAATACATAGCCAAAAGAAAGAGAATTGTATTTTGAAAAAGTAATAGCACTCCTCTTTAACCCAGAACCATTAAGTTCAGCTCCTGTCAATTGAACAAAACTATACATAAGTATTCTAGCATGTAGAACTAAAATGGAAACCAGACTAATGATGGCCATTAATGGGTTTAGCTGTTCTCTAAAGAGCTCAGATTTAAATAAGATTTGCCATGATGCAAGAGGATGATGATGGTTGCCTTTGAGGAAAAACAAGCCCAAAGCTCCTTTGGGAGTTTGGATTTAGTTGGCATTGTTCATAGAGCCAGCTGTTTTTTGGGGACTTCCTGCATTACTATTGTTGCTGTCCTCTTCTTCTTTCTCACACCCCTTTAAGAAAAATATTCTTTGAAAAATCCAGTGCTTTATATTCAGGCACCCGTCACTTTTCTGAATTGAGAGTTCCCAGAGTCCAGTAAGGAAAGGAGATAGCAGTGTAATTGCTTCCATATTACTGCTTTCTTAAAGCTCTAGGCAGCTTCTGCAAAGCAAATTGAATAAATGTATTTATTTGAATTGTTAAACTGGCTCTCTCTAAAGCCTTGGAGCATATAACATTCAGGAACGATATTAGTAACTGAGACTTGTCAAACCAGAGCCTTTCCACATTCCCAGGATAGTGTGTGGCACAACTGTCATGCATCATCACTCAGAGAGCAAGAAGTGGACTTCACCAGGTACCCAGTGTTCATTAACACATGGACTACGGTGCTGTTTACAACCCTGAATCATCTTTCAGGTTTAGCTGTAATGGCACACAGTGCTCCATCCAGACCTGCTGACAGCATCCCACATGTGCTAGCAGAAGGAGCAGGGTCTGCAGGAGGAATAGCATTTGTGGGTTATGAATTGAGAAGGAAAACAGGAACATGATGGCCAAAAGGTGGCAATGGTGGTGGAATAGGAGGAACAGGCCTGGCAGGAAGGTGAGATTGGCAGTGCTAGTGCATGCCATCACCTATTCCCCTTCCCAAACTTGATCTATTGACATGGATCAATTTATCTTGCACCAGTGATAGTGCTGGAGCAGGTCCAAGTTGAACCAAAGCAGTGGCTAGGCTTTCCTATGGAACAAAAGACCCCTTATCCCAAAGAGACTTTCCGTTTTATAAATTTCCTGCAGGATTCAGTGGAAGCAGTGCTAGTGCCACTGCACTGACATGAGGAAACTTAGGTAGGACTTGGATGCCCAATAGCTATGGACAGGCAAAAGTCGAGGTTATTTTTCCTGAAAAAGTGGTGCTATCCTTTGTCAGGAAAAATAACCTCACATTTTGCAGGTCCCTACCCATAGCCTGTCTGGTCAAGAGTTAGCCTCATTAACTTCAATGAAACTTATTTCCAAATGAGCGTATACGATTGCAGCCCAGCAGTCCAATCCAAAACTCTCTGAGTGCCAAGACTGCCATGGCACCAAAATGGCTGCTGCAGTATTCTATCAGTTGCTCTTTGGGTGAAAACTTTTGTCCCCTTTCCAGGGTAAGGGAAGTAGCTGTTAAATGGGGCTACTTAAAGAAACCAAGAGGGCCAACACAGAATCTCTGGATCTTGTGGAGCTGACCAACATTGTTCCCATCCTCTTCCCACCCTGTTCCCTCATCTGGAACGCCTTCTCCCTGCCTGTCCCATTCCCTATTTACCTCTCTGCCACTCATCAGTCCGGACAACCAAAAGAAGAACACCAGTGCTCCACCAGCACTAGCAAGTTTGCACACAGTGTGTTTATGGGCAAAATCCAGGAGTAACTACGGGGAGTCCTTCCTCTGGTGTAAGAACAACTTACTCTGGATTCCAATATGAATTTCCCATAAGTTTTCACTAGGTGGTGCAGTAACTACAGGTGCACATAAAGTCTCTCACGTGCTCCCGTAGTTACTCTGGATTTGGGGGCGAGGCATATTTGTGATGCGGTGCTGGCAGAGGCCTGGCCATATGAGGTCAGGATTGGCCTGGCCATATGAGGCCCTTCTCCACTCTCTTCACTTAGAACAAACTCACCTGAATAGAAATGAATTAGGTAGCCTGTATTGAGCATATGTCACAATCTGCAAGTAAATCATTCTGGTTATGTCTATGTAAAGCCATTAGGATGATTTCATTCAGTTTGTGTTCTTTTCCATGGAACATAAAAAGATGTCATTCCTGGAAATTTCCACCAATTGTATTTAGTTTAGCCTTTGGTGTTTTTCTTTTGTTTGTTTTTGGCATTAGCAAAAATAAAGCTGAGTACTTAATAGGGCAAAGGACTGTGTAATAAAGACTTAATAGAGGACAATCAGAACAGAAACAAAAAAAATTAAAATGCTGTATTGTCTTAGCAGTTCTTCTGAACTCCTAGAAAGGTTTATGCACTAAATCTGCTACAGAATGTGACTTTTTGAACATAATGCTGGCCCAGCACTTCCAGTTTCTATCCTGCTTCTAGCAATGACCTATAACCATTACTTTGTTGGAAGATAAAAAACCACCATAGGTCTGGACTATTTTGCAGAACTGTATCCACGTGTGAGGAGGAATTCCTTCTCCACTTCATATGGCAATTACTTTACGGCCTGAAGCAAGAAATCAGATATCCGTCATACCTTGCAAGTGTAGGAGTAAAACTGTGCTAAATTGATGCATGCTTGAACTTCAGAAACACTTCATGAAACATTTTCTTCTTAAAAGAGGTTCAACAGAATCAATACATCATGTGTTCTAGTACACAAAAACATTTTTTTCTCACTTGAGAAGTTGCTATAACATGGAGTGACAGGATAGGTTAAATATCCCTAATGCAATAATTTGATCCTTTCTACTGAGATCCTTTCCTTTATAATGAAAAGTAAGAATTATTTAGATATATCTTAAACATTTAACTGTAGCAGTGGTCCAAATGAATAAAAAATGGAAACAAAATGTTTAAAATTTTCTGATAAAAAGTAAAGACCAAAATGAAATATGATTTGGAAATCAGGTCTTCTCAGCTAAACCCTGTGATAGGCAGAAAAGTTTTGCATGCTTCAAAACAAACCAACAACTCAGAAAGCAAAACCCAAATGCAGTGACAGGGAGCATCTGCAGACCATTGCCAGTGTCACTTCTCTGTTCCCCTAAGACGGGAAATGTTTACTTGGTTGGTGTAATAGACAGAATCGCTAACTATACGCACGTGCACAAAGGGAGAGATAGAAAGTCAGTCACACAGAACACCACAATCCATTGGGATTGAAAGGTCACATCTAATAGTGTGACAAAAAATACCCCTCAAAAGCCCACATACCAACCAGGCTGTTATGATGGAGTTAATGCCCTTGTGAATGCTACTCTGTGCATTTACATGACAATGACCAGGCCATTAAGTTAACACAAAGAAAACTGTGTTTTTTGCTAAACTATTTCCATTTTTCTGCAGACCTTGACACTTTCTTTTATGCTGTCACCATAATACCATACATTAGTGGACAAAAACCACAATGAGAGTTAAATGTGTACTAGAAACCAGGCTCTTAATTTCTAAGTGTTATATGTTTATGGTTGACTCATACATGATTTTATACAATTGTTTTGACTGCCAATACTTATTATGACATCTCCAAACAAGGCAGCTCATATATTATTATCATCTAATACAGTGGTCTTCAGCCATTTAAGCCTGGGACCCCCTTTCAATCTATGGAATCTGCCCAGGACCCCCTGTCAAACGTGCTAACCCCAATCCAGGACACAAGGCTACAAAAGAGGACCTGTCCTGGAAAAAAGGGGACAAATGGTCACTCTGCCCCCACAAGTCTCCATGCTCTCTCCCATACCACTGTCCCCAACCCCACAGGTCCTCTCTTACCCCCAACTTCCTCCAAGCCCCCAGACTCTCACCCATCCCATTGCCCCAAACCTCCGCATGTGCTGTCATACACACACACACCTGCCCATACCTTTTATCCCATGCACTCATTCACACATCCACAACACACATACACACATACCCACCCCATGTACTCTCTCACACACATGAATATGCATACAACTAAATGCACACACACACACACACACACACACATGAATAAACATATACATGCACATACACAACCCATGCACTCACACACACATATACCCCATGCTCCTGGCAAAAGCAGGCTTAGAAGGCACTTGTCAGGGCTCAAAAGGTGCCTGCAGCATGAAGTGTTTGTGGAGCGATGGGGAGGTTGGCTTGGGAGCTCCTGGTGCTCAGTTTTGATGCAACTCCCCCAGTTTTAGTACCAATGAACTAAATGCACAAGACACCCTAAGCCTAATCCCTATCTGCATTGTACTATTCTGACCATCTGGCTAGGGAAAAACAACAAACCCATTCAGGTATTCCAAAATAGATGGAAAACACACACACATGCCAATGCCAATCTGTCAGGGGAGTTACAAATGCCCTCTCTGCTTCTTATGGATGACAGCTAATCCAGAACTGTTTTCCTGGGTAAGTGGCCATTTTCTGAGAGCTGCAGGCTTAAGGAAACAATGTCAAGGTATATACAGAAAACACCCAAGCTCTTCCCCCCTCTTACTGTCCAGGTAACACCAATACTCTGCCAACTTTCCATATGGAGAAGAATCTAAAGTGATACCTTTGCAGGTTATGTCTGTGTATTTGACTCCACTTGGTTTGTCTCAGACAGCGACAGGAGATGAAATATGCTGAGCATTGTAGATTTCTTCAGACCGACCAGAAAAGACAGAGTTAATTTTCAAACCAAATCAAAATAATGATAGGTGGCAGTGCAGACATCTCATGGGGAAACAAGAGTATTAATGACAAGCTCTTAGTAAACCAAACAATTACCATCAGAAGGTATAGAAGTAGAAATCTTGGATATTAAGTAGAAGCACTTAAGGGAAAAGGGAACTCTCAGTTCTGTCATTATCACCATTGCTGGAGAGGGGCCATAGCATATGCTTTATATGCAGACCAAGGAAGCTGGGAGTCTCCAGCTTCTTCAGTCAAAAAGCTCCCCAATAGTTGGGACGGGACAAACCTCTGTCTAAGACTTTGGAAGCTCTTGTCGGAATAGATAATGTTAGATGAAATAGCCAATAGTCTGATTCAGTCTAAGGTCGTGTTGCACAGTCATTCTTTACTTCCAGACACTAACTACGTGCTATGCACATAACAGTAAAGATCACCACTTGCATGCTATGCCTCCCCCCAGCAGCACCATCTATGCTTATGAAGAAGCCAGTGTGGTTCAGGCTAGTGTTTGTATCAATTCTTATGGGTTTTATTTTTTCTCCCAGAGGCTTATGCTAATTAGAAAGAAAAGTAATTCCCACTGTATCAAAAAGACAGGGAATTCGGTTCACTGCACCTCAAGTTTAATTCTGGGTCAAAAACTTGGATAGAGGAGTTTCAAACATCTATCAAAATAATTACCAAATCTAGAGTATATCATCAGAAAAATTATGTCAAAACTTTAAAGAGCTAGAAATCACAAGGTACTGCATACATCTACACAATAAGTATTAAATATGCAGGATTTTTTTTCTTTTCAAGTTTCAAGATATGAAAGGGTTATATGAAAATAAGTAATTTTTAAATGTCTTACGGCCAGTATCAGGCAGTATACAATCTTTTATAGTTTTCTAATCTTTGTGACACGATGCCCTCCAGCAAGCACAGAATGGTTCCTCTTCTGGAGCTTTTAAAAGATCAGAATGAATCAGAATAAAGTTGGTCTCAGCATGTTAAAACAGCATGAAATACATTCCCTTACAAACTGTTTACAGAAAAATATGTTTATGGAAATATATCCCTGATTAAAATTACTAAAGGTAAAATATCCTCTTGGAGACATTTTAATTGTACATCTTTCCTGAGTGTACTTACTTTGTATGACATTTGAGCCATCACTGAATCAGATACTCAGACCAGTTCTATGCATTTTAAATGGTCATAAATCCCACTGAGTACTATGACTTTGTAAGCAAATATGCTTTGGTTGTAATATTCAGACATCCTTGCAGGTCATTCCTAACCATTTATGTCCTACAGGATCTGATGGGGCTTGTTTCCAAGAAAATATACTAAAGGCCAAATCCTATCCAATTTTGCAGAGTTGATACAGCTGCAATGTAGCCCTTAAGTAGGGGAACAAATCTTATCTGGAGTAGACTTCTGTGACTCCCCCCACCCCCCCAGGACACAGCTCATATCCCACTGGAATGAAGGAAAGTTGAATAGAACTGGGCTATAACATTGCAGTTACAATCAAGAATGTTGAATTCAATTCAACAGTGTTAGCAGGATTGCACCCTAAGCCTGAAATTTACCAGGGACTAAATGGTAATGCAGTTATTCCCACATACCACAAATTAGACCATCTTTGCTCCAGCTGCCCCACCAGAGACTTCATAAGCATAGGTCGGTGATGCTTTCCTAAAACGGTAGTCCCGTCTTGGTAACCTGCCATGGTACTGCTGCATCACCTTTCCTCAGCTGTGCTCATTCAAAACTCTTAATAGTCTTGAAAACTTTTAAAAGCAAACCTATTTTAAAACCAGTTGTTAGTAATGCAGAAATTCATCCATCTTTTAGTCTATTTTCCCTTTTACAAAATGATGGATTTGAGCATGATGTATGTATTGAACAGGAATTGACTGGTCTTGATGAATTGCAAGGCGGGAAATCGGGCATTAAAACATAAGAAAAGCTTTGCTGGATCAGGCAAGAATCCCATCTAGTCTAACATCCTGTTTCCCACAGTAACCCACCAGCTGCCTCTGGGAAGACCAGAAGCAGGAGATGTTTCAAGTAGTCAGAGATTTAGAGTGTACCTGATATCTCAGCACAACTCCCTGTTTCATGCCAGGTTGCTTTTATAGGAGAGGCTGTAGCTATACTTGAGCCTTTGAAAACACATGAATAACTCAGTTGTGGTTATAGGGGGAAATCTATGTCAGACAGTTCTTAAACAAAACTGTCTATTTATGGGCAAAGGGAGATACACATATGTAAAGTGTTGTTCATACTTTTAATCTGTTCACCCATTACATTGAACATAGTTCAGAATGAACTCATGGCTTCGCCACACAACCATTGGAGAGAATTGGGCTGCCCTTCATAGTCAGATTAACTTGGCTACCAATACTTAAAGTATTAGTAGTTGGTAAATTGATGACTGGAGAGAAATTATAATAAATTCACAATGACATGGTAATAAAAGAGATTTGAAGTTAATTACTGTACAGGATTTCTTCAGTTGAAAAGCAGTTGACTATTTTTGGCAGCTTGGCTTGAAGCACCAAAGATGGCCTTTTCCAGCACTGTTGGTAGGTGGTAAGAGCAGGGCAGTACTTTTAATAAGAGGGCCACACACTGGCAACACTGTGGGGATGAAAGCTGGGCTGAGTTACAGGTACAAGAGGTGATACCACTGCTGGCCAAAAATTTTTAAATCTTATTTTTGATTAATACCATGTTATACATGGATTAATATCATGTTATACATGATTTGATGTATAATTTTACGCAGAATCCAATGAAACAACCTATGTTGTAATATTTATATTCTCTCAAAAATTATGGTCAAAAAGCAGTGGGGAGGAGCAATGGTGATCACTTTGCCAACTGCCCAGTGTTTGGCACCACTGATTGAATGGGAGAAAGCCCTTCCTGAGGGTGATGTGCCATCTTCCAGCTTCAAGTTACTCAAATCCTAGTGGCACATTGGAGCCAGTCACTATGCGTTAGACCAGAGCATCTGCTTTGTATACTGAAGTTCAGTCCCTGAACGTAGGAAAAAACCCAAAACAAAGACCTTTGCCTGAAACTTTAGAGAGTCTCTGCCAATCAGGAGAGACCAGCCTAAACTATTTGAATCAATAGTTTAATTTGGCAGAAAATAACTTCCTGTGTAAACTATCTGAAAGTTTTCAAGGGAAACCAATGTATTTCTATTAGAGAGTTATTCTAATAAATTCTATCAGAATTTCTCAGGATTTCTCAGGAGGTTTTGAACATCTGTAGATTTGAATATTTGAAGAGATGTAATTTTTATATCAACCCCCCCCCCCCACAAGTACTACCTATGATATAGCAAAATACCCCCTCAATACTACCTGTGATATATACTATATGAGATCATAGACAATATTTGATGTAATTTCCCCACCCCAATTTTTTTAGATATATGCCAGGCAAAGATTCTTGAGCCTTTCACTGTGACACATTTACCCTGTTCCACTAATCAGACAATTTCAGTCAACCTTTTGTCTCATATGGAACAAAACATTAGATTTCTTTGGAACACATTCTTGAATTCTCTACTTGACTTTTAAGATGTTGCATCAAATTATTCAGCTGCATCCTTCCAATGTTGTGTGTATCATATGTGGAGAAAATATATCTGCCTTGTGAGCACGTGCAACATGCTCTTTAAAGGGCAGAGCAGAGATTTTACTTTCATGTAAGAAAAACAGAAATCCTGCCACTCAGAATTTCTGAAAGGCTTAAAAACACGTAAACAAGCAGAAGACTCAAAGCAAGGTAATATATGCCATGTAAGTTCAAAGGAGAGGCATTGCAGCCAGATGGATCTCATTTTTGTGGCTTTCACGTGGAGAGCCAAGATGTTTAAAGTAAACGACTAAAATATAAAAGATTACAAGTTCGCTGAATCTGAAGAATCCCAGCTTTTGGTATGATTAAGTTTTAATTGTATTTTTCCTCAGGGATCACTAGTAGCTAAATAAGCTCACAAAAATAGTTCTTTAAATAGCAGGAGTAGTAAAAGTCTCTCCATGTGCTTTATTTTGATATGCTTGGTTGCCCTAAGGCATCCAACTGCCTGCAGTTTCAAATGCTCTGTTTTCATCAATGAAATATTTAAATGAAACACAAAATATGCTCATTTTAAAATTGACAGCTCAGTATCCCTGCTTCAGCTTATCTGGTGTTTGGTAAATCTGAACTATAGAGCTTTATGGGACTTGTTTCAATCTATTTAATTTTTTTTCTCTCCAAAATCTTAATTTATATGCTGCATGTCTCATAACACACAATCCTTCACTTTAGTCAATCTCTCCTGGCATGGCTCCAGACATCAGCACCATCGGCCAGATGTGTAATCATATGTGCACTAGCCTGGCAGCAGTTGTTTGTATCGACCATCAGTGGGAAACCTCTGCAGCTTCTATATGAGCATCGAGAGCCAAGCTAACCTTGCATGGGTTTCCCTTCATTTGATTCAAACCAAAACTGTCTACCACATGTGTGGGCAATAGTGCATTTAGCTGCTAATGTCTATTTGTCACATTCAAATGCTGAGATCATCTGGACACAAAGTTGGAGACTGAAATCACAGTACACCACAATTTCTTTGCTCCTGAAGAGACAATTGTGCCGAAGCAATGACAACACTTCAGATTAGCATGCCATTGCAAACCCACTTTTACAGTGCTTTGCCTTGCTATGATCAAAGGCAGATTCAGTGCATTGAATCATTGTGGGTAGAGGACCAATATGCACAAAATTTTAAGTAGCTTTCAAGTGTTTAATATGTCCCTGATATTCACTGGCACAACTTGTGGTGATGGCCATCACTACCTTGGATGCTAATTCTCAAAGCCTTATGTGTGGCTGAATCAGTTCTTATACAAGCTGGATATGTGCTTAAGCAGTTGCCATTCACTCAAGTAGATTGTCAACATACAAAGAAGTTTGTATAAACTTCTCACACATTGACAGGTGAGCAGAATGAAAACAGTGATGGAAAGACAGCCTCCAAATGTGGCCTGACTGAATAAAAATGAATGAACTGATGTCAAGATGCACGTAAAATCTTAAAATACACTTTTCAAAAGTATTCACATATTCACAATAGGCTATAAACCTGTTTTTAAAATATGCCAGTCTACCTACTAGTATGCTACACAACAACAGCCATGCCAACTAACAGATGTAGCATAGACACCAGTGCAACCCTGGAAAAATGTCACATTGGCAAAGCTCAAGCATCACATGGATTCCAGCAAAGGGTTGCCATATGTCCCGAAAAACAGGGGCAATCCTGATTTTAGTGTTCACATACTAGCAAATGGGACAGAGGGTCCTGTCCCAATTATGAGAGAATTATGGCAACGCTATTCCAGCACAACTACTGTATGCTGGCAGCATGACCAAGACTGATTGGGACATGACATGTGAGAAATGCAGGAAGGGAATGTAGGGATGAGTAGCAGTCAGCATACAGCATATCTTAAAGCCCCTTTCATCAATTGACACAAAATGCCTGAAAACTGGTATCCCAATGACATAGGTAGGAGTAACTCCATAAAGAATAATGAGGAAGGGGGGACAACAGAAAATTGTTACCATGTACCATAGTATACAGACTACGTTTGGCAGCCAATCATAGTGTTAAATCCAGTGTAACCCCATTACCAGTGGTGTAGCTAGGTCATTTGGCATCCAGGACCCACAGTTTTTTTACACCCCTGTACATAAACATTATTTAATTAATTATTATCAGTATTAATTTTTTCTTTTTTTAAAAAAAATCACCTTATTAATCAAGCCTCTGTTTTATTCTTTTTTGGCAGGGGGGTGAGGCTGCCTTCTGGAACACTTGTCGAGCACCACTTTCACTAGATTGGGACCATTCTGGTGGCCTCGCATTCCTCTGTGCCTGACCTGAACATGAGCCAAGGCATGCTTGCTTACTCATGAGTACGCTTGGCTATCTAGCTGAGTTATTCTTTCCATAGAGCTCATTGCAATTATCAGGGACTTCTTTCTGGGTTGATTTGTGGGAGCGGCATTCATTGGATCAGGCCCATTCTGGGGAACTGAATTCCTGCCTATCTACCCTTTCCAAGGAACTAAGGTACATTTACCTATTTGCAAGTAAAGATGTGATCCTCCAGGTGTATCAAATGTGTCTCCACTATCAATTGTGTTTCCAAACCCTATGCTCTTTTTGCAACAGCAAAGAACACGGTACGCCTATTCCATTTCAGGAAAGCCAGGTGCTTCTTCCTGTTGGCCAAACACTCACCAGAACCATTTTTTAACAGGATTGCGGCTGCCCCATTTGCCACATGAGGTTGAAGATCCTTGCCAGAGTTTCAATGCAACCTTTCCCATTGAGAGGGGAAAACTAATGTTTAGAGCAGTGATTTTCAACCTTTTTCATCTCACGGCACACAAACTGAAATTTTCAAGGCACACCATCAATTTTTTTTCCATTGACAAGGCACACCAGACTGTTCTAATCCCCCAATTTTCCTATTAATTAATGTTAATCTCCAAATTCCTGTGGCACCCCTGAGGACCATCCGCTGCACACCAGTGTGCCATGGCACACAGGTTGCAAATCACTTGTTTAGAGGTTTTGTTTGTTTGGCCGGGATAAGATATGTACAGCATATGTCTTATCAAATAAAATAGGCTACATATTGATCCTTACAGGACACACTCACACATATTGGTGACACTTCTCTACCTCACAAGCATCTACTGCACACCCAAAAATGTGTGGCTGATGCTGTTGTCTCTTCTTTATTATTCTTTTTGTGTTTCTGCTTGCTCCCCACAGGCAGATGTCCCACAGGTGAGAATATGCAGACTCCAAGAGATGATTAACCTGCTTGACAGCAATGACCAGCTAGTTCTTGGCAAGGTTGATGACCTACTCCTTCCAAGACCCCTGTGGTTTTGCAAACTCCATGACAACTTGTCAAAAGAGTGGTATAGCTAGATCACACTGGAATCTATTACTTGGCTGTTGGTTGGATGAACTGCATTGGTGCAAGAGCCCTGTGATGGTTGGCAACCCTGGGTGTTTCTGTTATAGATACTGCTCTATCACTGAGACTGTTTATGATCAGACAATATAATTTATATGAAACAGAATCATTTGATAAATGGACAGTATTTTCCATGAGATTTCGGAACTGCTGTAAGAGGGAAAAGAAGCAAAATTCCTTGCACAGGTTCTGCACAATCCTATACTGGACCATGGAAATTGGATAGCCCATAGTGTTTTTCCCTCCTGCAGTAATTCATGCAGTGTTCTCATTGTTAGCAAATTTCTAACGGCATGTCACAATTCAGAAGCAGAAAAATGATTGATGAATGATCATTGCCACAGCTTTATTAAAACATGGAGAAATATGGTGCCAGTAGATTGCAGGGAGTTCTGTGCAGAATTAACTAAATCCCACAGAATTGTTGCAGCCCAGAGGCCCCTTAACAGGTGTGGCAATTAAGTATATAACAACCTGAAGTCTGAAATCCCCCAGTCAACTTGTTACAATGTACTGCTTATGAGAAAATTAATTAATGTTAAACTCTGAATTGTCAAGTGAAACTTAAGCCCATGACATACAACATCCCTATCCAAAAAAGAGAACTCAAACCATCAAAACTACAACTGATAACTACTGATCTTTTTCAAAGTTAAAAAGTTTATTCCTAGTTTTCACTCTAAGAAGATGACTTAAATTGTGTTGCAATGCAATCCTGACTTTAGGCCAGAAAAATGGCACAGTTAAGCTGACCTAAGTAGGCCAAATCCTTAGCTGACAGACAAAATCCACAGAGCTAGAAGGCCTCCAGGATGAGGCCAACTAAGGGCGCAATCCAGAGTAACTACAGGAAGTCCTTGCTCCGGTGTAAGAACAATTTACTCTGGATTGCAATATGCATTTCTCACAGGTTTTCACTAGGTGGTGCCGTAACTATGGGTGCACGTAATGTCTCTTTTGTGCTCACGTAGTTACTCTGGATTGTAGGGTAACTTGCTGTGTTAGCCTCAGACCAGGGTCTGGATCAGAGGGATCTTCCCAACCCTTGGTTGAGCTGTAGAGGAAGGTGCATCCTCAGCCTCACCTGGCCCTATTTATGGGGATGTGAGGCTGGACAGAGTAATTCCACCCTTTGTTTGTTGTGCTAACTTCACTTTTTCTCTCTTTTATGTTCTTCCAGTGGTATAAGCTGTCATATGGCACTTAGGGGCCCAAATCATTATAACATTCCCACATTTGACTAACACAATACAACAGTCTGTTAAACAGAGCACACTTTAAAAGCCTGTGTTACAGCGGTCGCCCTAGATTAAATACAGCACAAGCTCTGTTAGGACTGTTAGATGCCAAATATTACCTTCTGTTTGGAATTTGTATATGTCCTTTTTACTTTGAGCAGAAGCATTTTGTGAACCTCATTCATTTGTCCTCAGGGTATTTGTAAACAACATACCATAGAAAGGAAAAGTATAGGAAAATCCATGTGCAGTAACAATTTGTGTTCATTTCCATGGCTGTTTACAAACCTGATGTATGTCAGTTTCATTGACTGGCAATGCATTACACTCTGGTTGTACGGGCTATAAATATCACAAGCTCTAAGCCACATTCAAATGGGACTGAATGTTCATATAATGATGGACTTACATGACGATGGGAAGCTAGGAAAGTGATAAATTCTCAGTAGGCTTGCCATAATTCTCTTCCACAAAACCAGGAAAGGCCAACACTAGTCCCACTTCTGCACCACTTCTGGGGGGTTAGACATGTGCACAGTGCACAGACATGTGCCACCCTCCCCACACCACCATGGGAATGGGGAGCAGGTTAGGGATGCCAACCTAAATTGATTAGGATTATGCCCCCAATCTATTCTAGTCTGTTGCAGTGGCATACTTAGGTCATTTGGCACCCAGGGGCCATAAATTTTTTGACATCCCCATAATTACATCCCCATAATTACATGACATCCCCATAATCCCCATACCTGAGTCGCTCAGATCTGGCCACGGTGAGACTAGATTATTGTAACGCGTTCTATGTGGGGCTGCCTCTGAAGATGGTCCGTAAGCTTCAACTAGTTCAGAATGCAGCGGCCCGTGTGGTTGCTGGGGCTTGTCGGTTCAACTCTGTCGGGCCACTGCTTCAGCAACTACACTGGTTGCCCATTCGTTTCTGGGCTGAATTCAATGTGCTGGTCCTGACCTTTAAAGCCCTAAATGGCTCGGGTCCAGGGTATTTGAGGGACCACCTTCTTCTGTACAATCCGACCTGTCACCTAAGGTCATCTGAGGGGGCCCTACTGACTGTGCCGCCACTAAGAGATGTGAGAAGTGTGGCGGCCAGAGATAGGGCCTTCTTGGTGGTAGCACCCCGGCTGTGGAACTCCCTCCCCTGAGAACTGAGGAAAGCTCCCTCAATACAGAGCTTCAGGCGGAGCCTTAAAACCTTTTATTTTAAAAAAGCATTTTAAATGGGGCAGAAGTTGGGAGGCAGTTTTATTTTTTTTTTACTGTTTTTAACAATTTTTTAGTCTGTCTGTTTTAATTGTTCCTAGTTTTTAAAATTTGATTGTATTTTAATTGTATTTTAATTATGTTTTAATCTTTATTTATGATAATTTTAATGGTGTTTTATTCTGTTGTTAGCTGCTTTGGGCTCCCTCTTGTAGGTGAGGAAAGGCGGGATACAAATCAATCAAAATAAATAAATAAATAAATAAATAAATAAATAAATAAATAAATAAATAAATAATTTAGGTACACAGCCCTGTGCTATGTCTTGAGCTGATTAATTATAAGCATTATATCCTCTAAAGAATTACATTCTTAATTTTAAAAAATACAATATCTTTTAGGCTTGCTTCAAATATTTGGTGCTGAGTTGCAAATTTAGAATTTAGATGGTGTTAGACACACCGAGAAAACAAATTTATATCAGGAAAAAATGCCCTTGGTGTGAATGAATGAATGAATGAAAGAATGAATGAATGAAGGAAGGAAGGAAGGAAGGAAGGAAGGAAGGAAGGAAGGAAGGAAGGAAAACAGAAAGACAGAAAGAAAGGATTCATGCACTTCCATATGAAGAATAAATTGAAGATTTATAGTTTATTTTTATCATGCTCAGCAAGTAAAATAAAGCAAACTTTTTACATAAGCAGGGATATATATATATATATCTGGACTGACCTGAATACTGTATATCTGAACTGTACTGATATTTTATACACACACACACACACACACACACACACAGTGGCGCCTCACGTAACAAATTTAATTCATTCCGGAGGCATGTTCTTTACGTGAAGCGGATTTTCCCATAGGAAATAATGGAAACTCAGACAATTGGTTCCACAACCCAAAAAATATTCATATAAAAATATTAACTGGATGTAAAAATGATGACAGAACCCTGGGATTGAATTCAAAACATGCATTCAATGTGCATGATCTTATAAAGTCTACTTAGGCTGCAGTCCTAAAGACACTTTCCTGGGAGTAAGACCCATTTAACACAAGACATGGTTAGGAGGCTGCAATCCAAGACACCTTCA
Source organism: Cryptoblepharus egeriae (assembly GCA_030015325.1). Classification (NCBI taxonomy): domain Eukaryota; kingdom Metazoa; phylum Chordata; class Lepidosauria; order Squamata; family Scincidae; genus Cryptoblepharus; species Cryptoblepharus egeriae. The sequence goes on along the minus strand of JAREYC010000007.1, from coordinate 50,407,227 downwards.
AAGTGTCTCCCCACTTTCTCCTTCTCTTCCTCCTGAGCCTCTCTCTCCCCTGCTCCCTTCTGGCTAGCCCTGAACTGCTTCCCTCTTCTCCACTGCTCTTCTCTGCCCAGCGGACATCCAGCCACAGGAGGAACAGCATGGAAGTGTTGCTTTCACTATGGGCAGGTGTCTAGGCAGCCCTTATGCTTTTTAAACAGGCTGCCGGCCAGCGCGTCTGCCCCAACTGCCAACGAATGTGTTCTTTACGTGAAGCACTTTCTTTACGTCAAGCAAAATCCTAGAGAAATTTTTGTTTGTTACGTGAAACATACTTTACGTGAGGCGCCACTGTGTGTGTGTGTATATATATACACACACACACACACACACACACACTATACAATATACTTTACTATGTCTTTATATACACACACACACACTATAAATATATATAAATTATATATTAAGACAGAAAGGGTGAGAGGTGAGAAGCTGGAGTTTGCTTAATCACAAGACAAAAACAAAGGCCACAAATGAGCTTCCTCACAATGCACTGCAAATTATGTCAATAATATGTAACGGCAGGTAGTGCCTCTTTGCAGTTGTAAGAGGCAATTTTGTCTTAGGACACAATCCAGAGCAAATTCAGCCTGCTCTGACCTAACTGCACTCTCCTAACTATTCTGTATCCAGAGCAGAAAGTTATGCTGCATCCAGAGAGTCAGGAAGCCTGGGCTGCCCTAACTGCTCCAGAGCATGCTAAGTAATTGACACAAGGGGAAGACTTGCTCCTGAGGAGACACCCCTCAGATCACACTGAACAAGGAACAGCTGTGGTGCCTACAGTGGTGACATGACTCTGCACATCACCTGGTGCGGAAGTCTGTGTGTCATCCCTGGGATGCGCGCCCCCCTACCTGGACTGCGCAGTCTCCAAAGTTGGTGCCTGCGCAGTTGTTTCTGAAGCCAACTGGCTTCAGAAAGAGTACTGCGCAGGCACCATCACTGACACCTGCGCAGTACTTTTCTGAAGCCTTTTGGCTTCGGGGGAGACTGTGCAGGCGTCAGAGTTGGTGCCTGTGCAGTACTCTTTCTGAAGCCATTCGGCTGCCGCTCCGCCTCCTGAGTGAGGCCGAATGGCTGTGCAGAGGCGCGGACTTTCTCTGCTCTAAGGAAGTCTCCTCTGAAGCTGTTCGGCATGCTCAGTGTGTTTCTGTGCAGTGCACCTCAGATGGCCGTTCAGGCCAGCTCCTCAGACAAGTGGCAGCTTCTGGCTGCTGCTCTGCCTTGGAGCAGGCCTGAATGGGGGTGCTGACGCCCGGGGCCTGCCAAAGGACAGTCAAACTCCTCCGGCACATCACCCCATATGGAGCGCATCACCCAATGCAGCCCACACCAGCCGCACCAGTCTGGTGACGCCACTGGTGCCTGCCTTATAAGGAGTCCCTGATGAGATGCCAGTACATTCTACAGTGAATACAAGGGGCTTCTTGGAGTGGCCTGCTGTATCCTCAGGTTTGTGGGCAGCCGTAGTTTGTTCCATATCCTGAGGTTGAGAGGCAGGGGTTGCAGCTAGGATGGCCAAAAACTCAGATTTTTGGTCAACACTGCCATTCTTACTCGGGCCTTATCATGGACCCCTATGGGTCTACTCATTACTATACCTGCTCCTGAGGTGGTATATCTCTGAGGAACTGGAAGAGGCATTTCTGCCTTGGAAACAGGCTCTGGATTCAGAGTAACTGCTCTGCCCTAGGCAATGCTAAACATGCCCTCAACTTGCCTCTCCTGAGCTGCTTAGGCTGCCCCAGTTAGGGCAGAGCAGGTCCACCTCTCTTAGGGCACCCTATCTTGCCTTGCTCTGCCCTAAGCCTCCTTCAGAGTAACTGGGCTGGAGCATCTTGCAGTTGCTCCAACCTAGTGTTAGATAGGGCAACCTAAGGGCTCTTATGTGGACAGATTAGTTGCTCTGGATTGTCCTGCCTATGCTTGTTTCATTCTGAATGTCTTGTCTACACAGCAGGCAATGCCAAACTGTGCAGAATTAATTGTGGTTATTTGGCTGTGTCTCCTGATAGACATTAAAATAGTGAAATCAGTTCACTATTACATCTTTCATTCTGAACAAATCTAGCAATGTACTGAAATTTGGCTTAAAATAAAAACTAAAGCAAATATGGTAGCACTTCCTAAAGATAGTGGAACGATAGCAGTCGAAAGTTTTTAAGGACAAAAGACTGTAAAGACATTAATTTTAACCTAATGTGAAATTTGAAACAAATTTAGAGGTTGAGCCTAAGGCAAGATTTCAGAGAATTTCAGAGAAATTTCAAAGAATCCCTAAAGAATTGAGATAATACTATACCAGTAAAAAATTCTCAGTGGATTCAGCATGTTTCAAAGGTTTCAGTGGGTTCAGCATGTTTCTAACCAATTTAGGATGGCCTAACTCACCTGGCATACCTTCCTGAGACAGTGTGGGGATGTCAGCATATGCCTGTGCACTGGTCTAACCACCCCCAGGAGTGGTGCAGTTTGTGACACCCCAAGGTCAGCATAGGACCTATCTGAGTTCCCCCCTGTGGGGGAAGAAAGGCGGGATAAAAATTACTTAAATAAAATAAAATAAATAAATCTGGGGCTTAGGCCAGAGGAAATGAAGATTATGAGCACAATCCTAACCATGTCTACTCAAAAGTAAGCCCCATTGTGTTCAGTGGGTTTTACTCCCAGGAAAGTGTCTTTAGGATTGCAGCCTAGGATTGCAGCTACGTAAATCTTTGAATCATATGAGACAGTGGGTCCAAACCTATCCAATAGCAAGTGAGTTCAGCCTAATTACTACTTCCCTTTCCTTTAGCTTTCCTAGGTAGAATTAATCCTATTACTGTGGGTAATACTGATTGTATCAGGGCACAATCCAGAGTTGGGGCAGTGAGGCTGCCCCAACTATTCTGTTTTCAGTGCAGAAATTTATGCTGCATCCAGAGAATCAGGAAGCCTGGGCTGCCCTAATTGCTCCAGAGCATGCGAAGCAGGCACCAAGTCAGTGGCACCTGGAGAGGGCTTGTTCCCAAGGAGACCCCCCTCAGATCACACTGAACAAGGAACAGCTTTGGTGCCTGCCTTATAAGGAGTCCCTGATGAGATGCCAGTACAGTCTACAGTGAATAAATACAAGGGGCTTCATGGAGTGGCCTGCTGTATCCCCAGGTTAGTGGCTACCATAGTTGTGCCAAACCTGAAGAGGCAGTGGATGCAGCTAGGCTGGACAAAGACTCAGATTTTTGGTCAGTGCTGCCATTCTTAGTTGGGCCTTATCATGGACCCCATGGATCTACTCATTATATCCTGAGCTGGTATAACTCTATGGAGCTGAAAGAGGGCATTTCTGCCCTTGAAGCAGGCTCTGGATACAGAGTAACTGCTCTGCCCGAGGCAATGCTGAACATGTCCTCAACATGCCTCTCCTGAACTGCCTAGGCTGCACCACCTAGTGCAGCTCAGCTCCACCTGTCTTGGGGCAGCCTATGTTGCCTTAAGCTGTCTCAAGCCTTTTCCAGAATAATTAGGATAGCCCATCTTGCAAGTTGGGTCAGCACAGTGATAGGTAGGGTAACTTAAGTGCATTTCTGGATTGTGACCTCAGTGATGGAACTATGGCATTACATAGAAGGACTTTTGCCATTTTTTCCATAGTTCCATTCCATATTTCTTTTTCATGACACCAGAATCAACAAAAGGAAAAGGATATCTCAGCCCACAACGTATTAGGTCCCTGCGTGACTCTTAGAATCCAGTATGAAGATCCCAATTGGATGTTAAATGTGTGAGTTTGACCCTTGCTTGGGCTAGAAAAACTCACAAGCAGCACATATAGAGCTGAAACCTGTTTGATGATTCTGAGCTACAGCTTGCAATCCTATGCCCAATATTCCTGGGAGCAAATTCCATTGAACATAATAGAGTAGACCAGTTTAGGATTGGACCAATAGTGTGTAAGTGACTAAATACCTAATTAATTATTCAGATTAGGACTAATGAGAGACACTTGGTAGCTCTTGTATTTTATTGAGTATATTCCACAAACATGTTTTAGATAACACTCAAGGGTCAGACCTCCAAAGTCCTAGATAACTTTTTTTGAATAAATAAAATAGCCAAGAAAATATCAGTTGAATGTTGTTGAGTTTCTGGAACTTTTCTAAACTTGCTGGAGCAGACATCTGTCAACAAAGCTTCCCCTTGCTACCCAGCAAACAGTCTGAACTTTATTCTGGAGGGAGTAACACAGCTGTCAAGGACACACAGAAGCTGTTCATGATCACTCAAAAAATGAATAGATATGTAGACGGCTTTACATATTTTTCCATGAAATGCACAATAATATCAAAAGTTTTAAAATTAAGCTAGACCGTGCTTTACTGCTAAACAGTAAGAACACTCCAGAGTACTTAAATTAAATCACAAAATAATCTGATATCAAAACTATACAACTCTGCAAAGAGGGAGAAATCCCCCGATACAAGTTTTTAGCATCCCTCTAGAGGCATTCTAGCACCAGGATAAAACCGAACTCCTTTGCGTATGCAAGACTATGTGTATGCTAGATGAATTTTGAATATGTGTACGCTAGATTGAATACTGAATGATGAATATTGAATATTTGGTTTTACTCAAACTTTCCTCCTGCATATAATTAGAGTAAACTGTAACAACAAAAACATAGAGGGGAAAAACAGCTTTCACATATCTTGTCAAGGAAACATGATGATGGAAACTGAGGCAAGGAAGGGGGCAGCACAGGATCAGTGGAAGTGAGGGTCAAGGGAACATGCACACTTAAAAACAGGAGGGAGACACTGAGCACAATCCTAACCATGTCTACTCAAATGTAAGTTCCATTTTGTTCAATGAGTCTTACTCCTTGGAAAGTGTCTAGGATTGTAGCAATTTTCAGTTTGAACCAGGCAAATGATGAGATCAGATACTAAGACCACCCTAGGAAGAATTTATTTCCCCCTTACTGTCGCTAAGATAAACAACTTACATTAATTTCTCACATAATACATAATCTTTCATAAACACTAGGTAAAACAAAAGCCATTTTTTTAAAAAAAATTGTATTAAATATCTTTTTGGCTCCAGCTATACAGGAACCCCTCCCAGATAGAACCAGTAGGATGTACTGTGTGAGATTCCAGATAACTTGTCACCAGCATTGTTGTCTTTAGTAGTGCTCTCCACTCTCAGAGTTCTATTTAATTACATTTTTAAATAGCCTTCCAGCTGTCTGATTTGTTTGTGGCTCCCCCTGGCATCCCACATGCAGTGAATAATGTCAGCACCTTACCATAATAGCAATTTTCCAAACTACGATTATGGGTTGCCTTGTGAAGAATGTTTAGCTCTTGAACAGTAATGTGTATGCTTGGGGATTATTGGGAATATCACTTAGCGTTTTTAAAACTGCAACTCAAAGCAAATTACTTCAGGTGAAACGTGATTTTACATTTAGATGGCAAAAATGAAATATGGTTCCAGTTCTGTGGACAATAATAGATTACAACTGAATAACAAAACGAGACAAATATTTTCTTGATACATATGGTTCAACAATGTGCATCTAATACGTAATGAAGCACAACATACTCTGATAATGCTGTGAATGGTTTTAAGGTTCTTTGTAATCTTAGTGTTTGTATTGCGCTCTCTCTCACTCTCTCTTTCAAATATATATGCAAATGACATTATTTGGGATACAATTAAAGAAAAATTTGAGCATAAAACAAGCTAATTTGGACTCAATCTTATGTCAGACACTTCTGAATTCTGAAATTCTGAATGAATATTTATAATGAGTACAGGAAAATAATGCCAACATCCAGGGGCGTCACTAGGGTTCATGTCATCTGGTGCGAGAGGCCAGGCGAGAGGCCATCATTCCCATGCAGTGGGCAACAACCTGAATGGTGGGTATGGTTATGTGCCAGCTGGTTTTCTGGCCAAACGTTTTGATAGGATGAAGATATTTCAAAGTGGTTTGTATCCTGCAGTAAATTATGTAATCAATAGTATAAAACATGACGGATTATTTCTACAAATAAATTTATCCATTTTAGTCACGAGGGGTATCACTCCCCCTCAAAGGTTCCACCTTTCTAACACCTTAGTGATGTCCCTGATCAGGACCATTTTGGAAGCCTTGCCATCCCCTGGACTGATCGTCCATACCAGCCAAGTAATGCTTACTTACTCCCTAGTAAGCACTGCTGTGCAGTTCATTTTCAATGCATTTCAAGGCAATTATCATGGACCTTCTTCTGGGGTGATTTGTGGGCTCTGTGTTCTTTGGATCGGGACAATTATGGTGTCCTTGGATTCCTCTCAGCGTTCCCTTTCTGATGGCATGTTTGTCTACTCACAAAAAATGCCATGCTATGGGTCTCTTAAACTTTCTATAGAGTTTAATGCATAATTTTGACTTAGTTTTTTGGCCATAACTTTTGATAGGAAGAAGATATTTCAAAATTAATTTTTGCATTGTATTCTGCTCCAATGGATCCAATATGGACTCAATATTATATGACATGATGGGGTTTTCTGCACCATCACGAAGTTGCATTTTAGCGTGTGTCACCCCCTCTGGGCACGTCACCTGGTGCAGACTGCACCCCCACATCCTCCAACTGCAACCCCCACACCCTACCAACATGAAACTTGTTCTCTAAATTTTACTTATTTTAAAATATTTATATTCCACCTTCACTCCCATAAAAATGGGACACCCAAAGTGGTTAACAGATATTAAAATACAAAAAAATTATTGTACTGATCAATAATACAAGTAATATTACCCTTCCGTCAAGTAATAAACTGAGAAATGGAGCCATAAACTGTTTTAAGAGATTTCTTTAAAAATAACTGGATTGGGAGGGATAGAAAGAAGTGAGTGTAGTCTTATAGCCTGATAGGCACAATAGCCCTGGGAAGGATTATGGGTATTGCCATGAGTATGCATTTTGAATTTTCTTAGGAGAACCTGTTATTGGAAAAGGCCCTGAGTAGGTGTGAGAGCCACAGGCAAAACTAAGCTGCATTAATGAGAAGAGAGAAAGGTATGAATTCAGCTGCAGAGAGGATGTCAGAGCCCTAAAGTGAAAGCTTCAACATACATAAGACATGGTTAACTATACAAACCTCTTACTGAAGTGTCCAACTGAAATCTGAAATTCATACTCAGAAAGACATGCAGTTTGAAACTGAGCAAAATATTCTGTATTTTGCAGGGAGTGCTTTATGTATGGCTGTCTGCCTCCTGGGCAGAAACTATATGTAAGTCTTCCTTGCACACTGCTCCTATCTGCCAACCTTTGTTTTATTTTTAAGTTATAATTATTGTATTGGAGTTTTGAAAGCAAGATCTTCAGATAGTACAGAGAAGTTCTGCTTTGGGTTTGTATGTTTGAGTCACAGATACTGTCTGGGCAAGATGAACTAGTCCTGGACTCCAAGTGGCATGACCTTCCAGAAGAATAGATTCTGAGAGCGCAATCCAGAGTATGTACATGGAGTCCTTGCTCCAGAGTAAGAACACTTTACTCTGGATTGCAATATGAATTTCCTATAGGTTTTCACTAGGTGGTGCAGTAACGACGGGTGCACGTAATGTCTCTTACATGCTCCCGTAGTTACTCTGAATTGCAACCTGAGACTTGTTCAAAACCCTGATGTGGCTGTGGAGGAGGGGATCAAGTTATACTGTGTATGTGCCAGGCAGACAAAGCACCAACTGGCAAGGAGCAGGACATGCTGGGGGAAATACCCAATGAACACGCAAGATGACTCATGCTCCAATCCTAAAGATACTTTCCTGGGAGTAATACTCATTGAACATGCTGGGGCTTACATTTGAGTAGACATACTGTAGTTAGGATTGTGCTCTCAGTCAGCCATAGTGGCAAATTCAGATGCAGATTCAGAGGCTGGGCTGGACAAACTGTGCAATCCTAAGCATGTCCACTCAGATGAAAATCCTATTGTGTTCAATAGTACTTACTCCCAGGAAGTTATGGTTAGGATTGCAGCCAAAGGCAGCCACCTTCTGCCCTGCCATTACACAGCCATACACTGTGTTGTTTAAGGCTTGTTCTTACTTGCAGATAGCTAAATTTTTGTCCACAGCTGCAATCCTAAACACACTCTCCTGTGAGTAAGTTCCATAGAACACAATGATCATGTTAACAGAAGAGGCTTGAGGAAAGGTGAGAATAGCTTTGTATCTAGAATGACCCACTTCTTTTTCATTATCATTCCAGAAAGCAAAGAAGAACAGAGTTAACTTTAGGAAATCCTGCAAACTTGTGGAGTAACATTCTGTGGAAGAATCTGTGCAAAGGTATGGGCACTGCTAGCCAGTTTGCCAAGCCTCCCAGATCATTCAGCCAGTCTCATCAATTAAACAGCCCTACGTGTGGAGCTATGATTTGGATTTGAACCAGAACACAGAGGAAGACATTTTTGTTAACCTTTACCACCACACCATTTTCATAGTAACAAGATAGCTTTAAGCTACCAAAGCTATTTAATAACAAAAGTGTTATTTTGAAAATGATAGGAGGAGGCATAAGCAAGGAGGAAACAAGGAGGACGTGTAAAGATTTAACCCCAAACCACTTCAGTGGTCCAAATCCAACTTAGAGACCCACATGTCTACTAGTGCCAATAATAGGCAAACCTTCATTAAACATTTAACAACATGTGCGGTTTGGCACCAAAGCAGACACAAAGAATTTCCTAAAATGGGAAATATTTCTTGGAAGACTCAGTTGCTAATATCTGTTCTCGTAATGGGAGATCAGGTAACTAGGTATGCTTTTTAAATAATCCGGTGTGTTGTGGATATATTGACCACATTGTAACTTGTCTGTCTTCTGCAGACATCACAGGACGTCTAAATTGGCAAAAGAGCTTAAAATAATAATATTACTACATGTCAATGTGTGGTTAATGGTGATGGGAGAAATGGTTTAGATCTGTGAGGCACTGGAGATCATTTTAGAAATTAAAAAATGAGTCGATTTCCACTTAAACTACAGTATACTATAATTGGAAGCAAATGCATGAGGAGTTTGAAAATTTTGCTTCCAAAAAACCCCATAAGATACTAAGGAATTACTACTTTAGAAATTCAACGCAATCCTAACCTCCAGTTAGATTGACACAAGTCCCTTGCACTGGCCAGTGGGTGTCACAAAAGTGCCATCTGGCATTTCTGTGCAACTCCTGGAAGGGTTAGACTGGTGCACAGACACACACTGGCTTCCCCACATTGGCCTGGTGGTGTGGCAAAAGTGCCACTCTTGGGGGGGGGGAGTTAGGCCAGTGCACAGACTTTCACTGGTCTCCCCATACCACCATGGGGACAGGTAGATGGGTGAGTTGTGCCAGCATAAATTGGTGAGAATTGTACTCACAATCTCTTAAAGAACATGATCTCTTTTGATAGTTGAACCGTTGATTTCTCCAGTTGTGCACCACAGTTTTATAACAATAATCTTTGCAGCAACTCTATCCACAAAGGATTCCTGTATCACTTTATGCTCCTAAATAGCAAACCTTTCCAAGACCTTCCAAAAGCCCTTTAATCAAAATTACCTTTCTGTTTGATGAATCAGTCTTACTTCTGTAATCTGTCTGCTCAGTATAGTGAGCTTGGGCATTACTGAATCTGATTTCAATTAAATTTATTTTAGTACAAAGTTAATACTTATGTTTGTATGACATTAGAAAACTAGAATGAGGAAAAAAACTCAGTGAATCTTTGCTTCATCACTGCTTTAAAATATTATTAGATAAAGATTACTTTTACATTTTTCAGATTAATTGACAGGAACATGCTATACCATGCTATTCTATCCTATACAATTCCATACTCCTCTTCCATACCAATTATTTATGCAATAGGACCTCTTCTCTGTATCCCTAGCCAGGACTGCACTATCAGGCACATAGTGACCCCTATTTTGAGCCAAGTATTGAGTTCAAGGGGTTGTAGTGCCTTAGTGGTTAAAGGCTCTGCACCTGTCAATCTGAAGTTCAGTAAGTCAGTGGTTCAAGACCTGAGTACTGCAGGATGGAGTGACCATTGCCCAGCTCCTGCCAACCTAGCATTCAAAAGCATGGAAAAAGAAGTAGACTAACAGGTACCACCTTGTTGGGAAGTAACGGTGTTCCATGCACACGTGGGCCACATGTCCATGGAGGTGTTTTTGGAAAACATTGACTCTATGGCTTAAGAACTGGGGATGATCACTACTGGCTAGAGTTAGTCATGACTAGCAGGGCAACCTGTGGAGGGACACCTTTACTTTTAATGTGTTCCAAGGAAAATGTTTAGGACTTATGTTCTAGATCAGGTCTCATCCTTTGTATTGGCTCAGAAAATTTATACCCAACAGATGAAATAATCCTTTCAAAAAGAAGGCCATAAAGAATTAAAAATTACTCTCCAGCATATCTGAAAAAGAAATGGACTATATACTTTCATTTCAGATAAGAAAAAATACTACAGGTAAAAAGTATAGTTTAGGAACAAAAGAGGAAGGCAAAAAAAGCAGGCCTCCGTCAGTCTTGAAAGACTATGGTATCGTGCTCGGCGCTGCATACACTGCATGCTAAGCACGAAAGCCTGGGTTGGATTGTTATGGAGGATCGGCTGTTACCCAAGAAGCAGATCCCCCCTCTCCACGCCACTGAATTACTCCAATGGAAAGGCAAGGCCAATACGATTGGATCCAGCTGGCGTTGCAGAGCTGGGTTAAAGACAGGAGCTCACCCTGTCTTGTGGGGCCGATCCGGGTCTCGAACCCTGGCCTGCTGGTTACCAGGCACAGCGTCTTAACCGCTCACGCCACCCACAGCCCTGAAGGCAAAGAACAAGCAATAAGTGAGGAGAAAAGAACATGCTTGTTCAAAAACTGTGGCAGGAGCTGCCGAAGTCATGAAATGTTGCACATTGTGTTTGCTAACTAAAATCCTCTCAAAGACAGGCATTCATAATTCTGACCCTTGCACAGCCTTTCCCACCCTTGGTTAAGCTGTCAAACTATCAAGGGCTTAGCTTCTCTGCCAAAGCCGCCACAAAACGATTCATCTCCAGTGTGCAGCCACAGCTGCTGTCAAAAATGCCACAGATAAGCAATTTTTTAGATTTATGGTGCTTGGCCCAATTTTAACCTGTTTTGATATATTTCAGGGCCTCTAGCATTTGTGTAAATACAGGTGGAGATCTTCTGGAAGATCATAAGACTTCACAATTTTAATGTCAACAGAGATTTGTACTTCAAGATCATATCTGAAAAAGCTTCAAAATCACTTTAGGTGTCTCTCCAAATGTATGAAGCATTACTGTGCCTTTTTCTTCTGGCAGAATTTTCTTTAAAAAGTTCCTGGACTCTATCTGAATTCAAGGTTTAAAGTTATCATTTTGGTCCCCCATGCATCAAATAGGACAAGAGCTGTTCAACATGTGATGGACCGACTCATATATAGCTTCTGAAGACTGAGGAGATGGTTTGTGAAGCCTCCTGCTTTGTGAAGTCTGATATGCTTTCGAAAGGCATATCAAGCCATCTGTGGACCATTGGTGGTCTTCAGGGGGTTCTCACAGGTTCTATAGAACTCTTTCCTAATGAGCACCTGGTTCTGAGAACCGATTACTAAGGGGACATAGAACCTGTTGTTAATTTAGGTTATTAGGACATAGAACCTGTTGTTAATTTATTTGAATCCCACCACTGCTGTGAACCACCAAATGGGTGTTATTTAGCATCCACCAGCACCTGCCTGTTTTTAATGGCCAGGCAAAGGAGAAAGGGGGCAGGTGCATAGGCACATTTTTTTTAGAGGAGGAAAATGAGAGTGCAGTTTTGGATCAAGCCTTTCCCACTCATATTCTTGACTCAACCCCCCTCGAAATAAAACAAACAAAAAAACTATTTGGTGGAGACTGCCTCTGTTGTTGGCCAAGTTAATCACAGACACATTATCCTGTAAATCAGAGGTGATGAATGTTTTGATGTGAAAGTTCCTGGACTTTTCACAATTGTCAGTGTAGGGATGGGAAATTCAACAGGTACAGCATGTCATCTATGAGCCATAAAGTTGAAAAGTTAGCCACCCTTGCTGTTGAAGGGAGAAGATTAAAAAATCCATTTAATGAAAAGGTCAGGTAAATAACAAGAGTTAATTATACAGCAGAATTCTGCCACACAGGACCTACTCTGATCTGAATAATCAAAGTTCAGTAATGAATTTCCAGCTTTTAGAGCTGGTGTGCATTACAAAAGCAGAAAAGAACTAACTGAGCAGGCTTGAGACAAATGCAATGTGATTGGGGGAGAATGTGGTAGTTGCAGGATTCTTGCAGCTCGAGAGTTTTCATATGTAATGACAAGAAGGACCTCCTGCTGTATGCTATTTTCCAGCAATTTTATCATCATCTTAACAGAGGAGTGCATTCATTGGTTTCACGTGAAACTCATACAAAAAGAATAACTAGGGAGGTAATGTTCAAATAATGTATTTGTGTATGAGTTGGCATGAAGCAAATACATGTATTCCCTCAGACAATGAATTACATTACAGGGAAAGGACTATCAAAGTCCTATAATTAAGTTGGCTAACAGTCTTTACTATAAAATACACACTATTTTGGAGAAGAGCATTAAGTAATTTCATGGTATGCTAACTGAAAATGGGATTTTCTCCAAAAAATAGCCAGAGTGGGTATGATGTACAGTAGAAGAATTTTTTAATATTGAAAGCTCTTTATGATATAGGCAAGTTCCATCCTACAGCTATGTTTCAATTAAGGTTTGAATCAAACATTAAACAAATTTGATATACCCTACAATCCAGAGTAACTACGGGAGCACGTAAGAGACGTTACGTGCACCTGTAGCTATGGCACCACCTAGGGAAAACCTATGGGAAATTTTTTATTGCAATCCAGAGTAAACTGTTCTCACGTCGGAGCAAGAACTCCCTGTAGTTACTCTGGATTGCACCCATAATTTCATTTATTATCAGAATAGCAAGTTTTATTGATTCATTTAGCCACATGTTGTATTTCATACTCAGCTACCATCACAAACTTACTTTTAAAAAAGGTCACAAAAGCTTTTTTCTAACCTTTGCTTAATGCTGGCTTTTCGGCCTTGTAATGGGTATGAGTATTGCCCTTAGAGTCAGTTACAACTACCAGGGCAACCTGGAGCATATACTTTAACTTATGACCAGTATAGGGTGCAATCCAGAGTAACTATGGGGAGTCCTTGCTCCGGTGTAAGAATAATTTGCTCTGGATTGCAATACGAATTTCCCATAGGTTTTCACTAGGTGGTGCAGTAACTACAGGTACATGTAATGTCTCTTACATGCTCCCGTAGTTACTCTGGATTGCTCAAATACTCTGCCATCTGATAACTGGTAGTTTTATCTTCCTTCCCAAATAGTCAGGACAGCCAACTACAAAAATTATCTTTTTTTTTTTTAACAAAGTTTACTTGCCCCCAAATCCAGAGAAACTACAGAAGCATGTAGGAGACTTTTTGTGCACCCATAGTTACTGCACCACCTAGTGAAAACCTATGGGAAATTCATATGGAATCCAGAGTAAGTTGTTCTTACTCTGGAGCAAGGACTCCCTGTAGTTACTCTGGATTTTGCCCAATGACTCACTCAACTGAAAATTTTATGCCAGCTTGGTAGTTCATGGATATATAGTCTTCCACTATACAACTGTTTTGTTGAAGGATTGGAAATATTGGACTGCCACTGTCACTATAATGTATACTTGTATAACATTATGGAATACCAGTTGTGTAAACTGCAAGCAAACTGAAGGAATGAGTTCCAGGGTTGGAGGTTTCATAATATTTTTGAACAGAGTTTGTAGAAATTTCCCAAGAGTCCCAGTGCATCACTGGGTGGACACAAAATGTATTGGCCTAACTTTTGTCGTTGCCTGACACTGTGATAGAAAAAGACCAGTATTTGCCCATGCTGAAAATTCTCGACAGGGGCTAAGATGATGCAAAGGCAAGACAACTAAATTCTAATAAAGACAAGAACAAAGCCAAGTGCAGCAGTAACAGAGAAAGAGCTACATGGTAAAATTCCCACGCCAAACACTTTCCACCAGGTTTCGTTGTGAATCCTGAGAGACATATTATCTTCCTCCCCCCTCCATTTGCAAGCAGAGAAAGGTAGAACATTGATTTCCCTGATGGCATGGTTTGGACAATCCTGGTTTTAATTGTAAAGACTTGATCATTTTAGATTTTAAAAAATAATAACAACATTAAATCTTTGAAAACAGAAGCATGTGTCACATTTTATATAGTTTTAATACCCATGTGGTATTATGGCTTCATACTATAGAAGCCCATAATATAGTTAATATTGTGCAGATTCACAGCTAATGCCATTACAGCACCAAAGGAGCAATTAAAGAATGTGAATGTGTATTAAGATTAATACCTTAAACCCAGACAAACCTCTACTGGCCCATTAACAGGATAATAGGTCCAAAGTTTCTTCACATCTCTTAGCAAGTAGATGGCACATATCTCTCTATCTCTCCCCCTTCTCGACTCAACCATCTTCAACTGCTCTCTATGCTTTATTTTCTATTTGTAGATTGCTGTATCAAGAAGTTAAGCACACACAAAAATATTTCCATATACCATCATGAGCCTGATCAAGAGACAAGCTCTTTTGTTTATTACTCCACAAGATATTTCAAACTGAAGGACATGACACACAGATAAAACCAAGGAGAACGAAGAAGTGTTTCAAACCCCACCACCCTGAGACTTCCCGCTATGTTTGGAGCTTCTGATGATGTTGACAATCTGTGATCATATGCATCATACTGAATGGCCCTACAATATCTAGCAGCCACAGATGGGTTAAAGAGCAGACTTCCAAGGTTTGTCTTTAAATTATTTTATATTCTATCAACAATATGGCAAATTCTTAGAATTGTCAAATTCTTTAGACAGTAATTCTTCTGTTGTCAAAGATAGAGACTAAAACCATCTTATCCACTCCCTCCCCTTGCCAAAGAGATGCTTTACAACTTTACTCAATAGTGGCAACTTCTTGTCCCCTTGTCACATCCTGTCCTTTAGATGATACTACAGAAAAGCAATTTTCTGCCTCAAAAACACCCTTTTTTAAGTTTGTCTCTGGGCAATTTTCAGGTCTACTAGAGCTGCACAACTGTATACAGATGAGAAAGACTAAACTGGGGCAATTTATTTGATTTGTTCCCTTCAAAACATTTCGCAAATATTACATATCCAATAAAGGTAAGCCTAAGAAAACTATTCAGAGATGACCTGGTGTCAAGTAAGCAAGCAAATAGGTAAATAATTTGTAAGAGTTTTAAAATAACATAGGTTTACATTTTGTTTAATTTGATCTCAAAATATGAATAACCCTTGTTGTTAATGGCTAAAAGCTTAGAAATTTAACATTTGAGATGTAGCAAACTTGCTGGTTTAATACTGGCTTAATGGTTAAAGTGTGTTGTGCCTGAAGATCGGCTAGTCAGTGCCACTGCAAGACAGAATGAGTTTTTGTCAGTTGCCCAGCTCCTGCCAACCTAGCAGTTCGAAAGCATACAAGTGAAAATAGATAAATATGTACCACCTTGGTGGTAAGGCAGCAGTGTTCTGTGCACATGTGGGGCGACATGTCCACAGAGGCATCTTCTGACGACACTGGCTTGATGGCTGTAGAAACAGGATGAGCACCACACCTCAGAGTCGGTCATGACTAGCAGGGCAACCTGCAAGGGACACCTTTATCTTTTCTAGCAAATGCCTGGTGCTTCACTCCACTCCCACTATACTGAGACAGTATATTGTTTCCAGTGACTAGCCCTGCACTAAGAAGCCTTATTTTTTCTTTGCCAGGCAGATCTTCTTTCTCAGTGCTGCTACAAGGTCTCTGTTTTCATTGGAAAGAGTTAATCCATCCCAGCTGTTCAAATCAAATATAAACAAAGAGGTGATGATATGGGGATAACAGATTCTCACAAAAAAGAATTTTGTAGATATTACGCTTACAGTCAAATGGCTCTAATAGTCCATCTGAATGGTCTCAATCCAGCGAAAGTGGAGCTCAGCAAATGCTCCGCACAGGCAGCCTCACACTGAAATCAAATGAATAAATTTTTAAAAATTTAAAATGAATTTAATAAGATCAGGTGAATAAAATCAGATAAGGTGAATTAAAAAAAAATTTACTAGTAAAACCAGGTCTAAACTCCTCCTCTAGTGGCATGTAACCATGTCCACCATCCAGTTTGTTACTCTGCCCACTGCATGGGGTGATGCACTGGCTTCCTGTACTGGGTGATGTGAACCCTAGTGACATCCCTGATCTGTGATGAATTTCTTCTCATACCCCCAAATCCAGAGTAACTACAGGAGCACATAAGAGACTTTATGTGCACCTGTAGTCACTGCACCACCTAGTGAAAACCTATAGAAAATTCATATTGGAATCCAGAGTAAGTTGTTCTTACACTGGAGCAAGGACTCCTCGTAGTTACTCTGGATTTTGCTCATAGTTAAATACAAAGTAGTCCAATCAGAATTAACAATTCCTAAAAGAAAAGTCTTTTACTAATGGAAAGTCCTACAGCACTGCGTGCAGTGAAGTATCCCCTTTGGTTGTTGAAGTAATCTATATGCTATGTTAATTGACACCCCCACGTCCAATAATTCATGCACAATTTACTCCAAAACCATTTACTATATCCTCAGGCTTGTCATAGTTCTTACAGGTAAGAAGTCATATGCTATCAAAAAAGTCATTGATTTATGGGTCATGAATACCCCATCTCCTTCCAGAGCATTTCCCAAGCAACACATTTCTCACTGAAAGAAGATCATGAAGTAGGAAAAGAATGCATGAAGAATTTCACATTTCTGTTCTCTCGTTTTCTCATATTTATGACAACAACGGAGAGATGGCAAGGGGTGGAAAGAGAACTGATGGATTACACAAATTAGAACTTTATCAAAAGCCTCCTACAACTTTTTACTTTTGCAAGGGTGGAACCTGGGAGTTTTTAACAAAGGGCAGTCAACAGTATACTTCATTTATTTTACTATGTATACCACTTTGTGAGCTACTCTTGAGAAAAAGCAGTATGTAAGTATTATACGCAAGGAGAAAAGTTAGTTAAAGGCAGTCAACAGGACAGTCATTGACACACTTGGACACACAGACACACACACTCAGAGTCAGACACAGCCTTTGCATGCAGATTCAATGTGGTATATAGTAAAACATTTACCTCACCATTAAACAACAAAACTGGTGATAAAGCAATGTGGAGACACTGCAGATAATTAAAACTCTTATTTTGATCTCTTGTTATATGAAGAGCAGAATCCTAACCAGGTCAACTCAAAAGTAAGCCCCATTGATTTCAGTGGGTCTTACTCCCAGGAAAGTGTCTTTAGGGTTGCAGCCTCTGTGTCTCATTTATATAGTTCTAAAATGGATATGGATGCTAAATAAGATTTACATGAGTGCTTTAAAATATGATTATTTCCATTTTGCATGTTGCTAGATGAACAATCATTGCCTGCGTTCCTGCAAAAGAGACATTTAAGGTGGAACTATTACTTTGGAAGTCTGAATTTCAGAAATGTCAAACATCTTTATGAATATATACAAGATTATAAACATAAAGTTGCTATTTATTCTGATCTTACCTGCCACAGTCAGCTGATTTTGAAAATGTAATATCTCAAAATGCTTTTTAGTGAAATTGCACATACCAGTATTTATTTTACTGTAGAGAGATTTGCATAAAACTCATTTTAGGGTTTTCTTTATAATCAACTTATCAAAGAATTGTTTGAACAAGGAAATCTTTTTTAAAAAAAGTTTTGTGAGAAGGTTGTTTCTCTCTTTTCAAAGATATATGAACAAATTTCAGTGATTCGTTTAGTTGATAAATTCACATTTTTCTTCATGGTTTTATTCTTCAAGCACAACTGTGAAATTTTCATACATGTTCAATATTAAAAATTATCCGTGAGTTTCTTTCATTTATAACTTTATCAAAAACTAGCAAAATGTACCTGTGTTGCAGGAGTAAAATACCCCCTTCTGCGATCCCTCCACTGCACAACACTCCCCATAGCCAACACCCCCCATGTGCAACACCCCCATGCACATCAACCCCCATGCACATTAAACACCCTCTGTGCATCAACCCCCCTTTGCACAACACTGTCCATGCACATCAAACCCCCCATGTGCAACATCCCCTCATGCACATCAATCCCCAAAGGTGCACCATCCCTCCAAGTGCATCAGATTGCCTGGATGTCACTCAGTCTTCCATGTTAAATATAGGACAAAAACATATTCCCCCCTTTTCAGCACCTTAAGGGTTCAATTTTTCAACATTGGTTCTTGGTGGGTGTTCATGTCACAGAAGGAACACCTATCCCAAATTTCATGCTTCTAGACCTGGGGGTTGGGGGAAGGGCCTTGATCAGTCAGGAATTCTTCAATGTAAAGTATAGGGAGGAAAATGTATTGTGCCCATTTTCACCCTCTTCTGGTTGGAATTTCCAAAACTGGTTCTTAGCGGGTGCCTCCATCACAGAAGGAACACCCTCCCTCCCCAAATTTCACACTTCTAGGCTTTCTCAGGGCATTGATGAGTGAGTGAGTGAGTGAGTGAGTGAGTGAGTGAGTCAGTCAGTCAGTCAGTAAATGACTTTTCAGTTATATATATATAACTTTAATATATAAACATTACTGGCGGTCTATGACAAATATTTTTTTTCTTATAGCTTGGTACATTGTCTCATTTAAAGAACAGACTACTGTTTTTGTAAAAAATGTCAGCTCATTATGTTTTTCTACCTGAAACAGAATACCAAAAACACTTCTTTTAATTTTCTTCTTATAAAAAACACATCCCAATTCCTTTCACCACTGGTTCTTGCTGCTTCTTCTTAATTAAAGTCAACAAGCTGCATGGTGCCATTTCACTTCCTTTCTTTGCAGACTAACTATGGAGGGAGTGCTAAGTGGACTGCCAAACTGCCTTGGGGATGGACCCACATAGTGCTTCCTGAAGCATCCCACCTTACCTGATTTCTTTGAGGAACCAGCCCAGTTTGCACATATATTACAGGTTCATTCTGTTGAACTGTACATACATGAACTTCCTTTTTACACAAAAGGCACTTCACAAATAGTCCTCCCATGTCCTTGACTTGGGAAGTGCCCTTAATGCAATTGTTTTTATTGAATTGTGCCTTTAAAATATTGTAACATATAAACCGTAACTTATCATTTCCCCTTACTCCCATTGCACATTAACCATGATTATTCAACAATGAAACATAGTTCTATATAGTTATTGACTAAATTTTCCTTTCAACTTCAGGGAAAACACATCTGAAGAACAAGGACACCTTCAAACTCTACCCTGCAAAAGTCTTTTATAAAATCTCAATGGATAGCAAAGCTGCATTTGTATAGGACTAAGGATTCCAGCTCATGATGCTGGAAGCTAATGCAAGTATGTACAATCAATCAATATTTGTACCAAGCAGCATGGAAGTGTCCTCATTAAGCCTCTATGTGTAGTTCAGAGACACAGACTTCAAAGTGGTAAACATGTCTTTAAAGCTTTTTATATATAACTTTCACTGGAAAGTTCTGAAAAAAATAGTTCAGCAGCATTAAAAAAAAATGAAAACTGATATGCTATGGGTTAAACCTTTTTACATCACCTTGCTTCCTTTTGTTCAAAATAGACTAGGGAATAAATGCAACATCAGTGTACCACATTTGTTCCCAGATGCTTACAGTAAACACAGTGTCACTATATAAAATGCTAATTTATCTCAGAATCTTGTTTAACATGGTCCACTCTATTCAAAGCAATCACAAGACTGCAGTTTGTATATATTTAATCTGTAATCAGAGCAGATAGCTAAGATAAAAAGAAAGTTCATAGCCATGTGATACTATGGGCCAAGTTATGGCCCTGTCCTATATTTACTAGCTCTTGTATCCTTCCTCTTCCAATCATAAAAACTGGTGCTGAGCAGCGCCAGTCTAAAACAAAGTACAATATGGGGAATGCTGGCAAGAAGGTTAGTCTTCCTGCCAATTCTAATGGATATGAAGCCCCCCACCAACAGCAGGAGAGGAGGGAGTAGATGAGTAAGATTAGAAAGGGGCAGTGATGGCATATGGCAGGGGAATCTAAACCAGTCCCGGAGGCCAAATGCGGTCATTGGCAAGCCTTTATCTGGCCTGCATCCAGTCTCTGGACCCCTGCAAACTTCTGGACCACTTGACTTAACACAACCAGCACTGTGATTTGGTTAGGACTGGAGGGTGTTCTGAGAACAAAAAAACCATGATAACTTCCTAGTTTTCCCTAAAACCAGAAGTAACTTCTTGTGTCCTCCGAAAGCCTTAGAAAGTGTTTTAGAGATTATGGAATGGGAATCTACTTGAATATGTGCTTTATTTCTATGATATGTATTGGTGCTTGGAGAAATCATAGAAATTTGAGCCCTTCATTCTTGATTATTCATTCATTGAGGTTCCATCTCAAATGTATTTATTTAAATTTTATATTTAATTTTTTCTGGCCCTTGACACCCTGCCAGGTATGTGACGTGGCCCTATGGCAAAAAAAATTTAGAGACCCCTGGCATAGGTGAAGAACATATGGCATAGGGTCTGGGAAGGGACAGGTTAGGCAATAGTGATGGCAGCTGAACAGTGACCCACCTTCTTGGACCCAATCCCATGGTGCAGATCCACATTTTACTAGTGCAGGTCAAGGTAGACCCCCATGATACAGATGCTTACACTTGGTTAAAGGAATGATTGTTCATTTACCCAGAGGAGACCATTTTGGTGCCACTGCATCAGTGGGGAGTGATAGAATTTGGTTCCTAGACTAAGGATAGAACAGCAATAGAGATTAATCACTTTGCAAATGTTTAGTCTTATGTATCCAAACTCATTCCTTTATTTTATAAACCTAGAATAAAGTTCTTTCATTATCAGTGGGTAAAAAATGTACAGGACAATCTCTGCTACCATTACACCTTTACAGTTTGAAATATTAATCTGAAAGCTCTTTCAAATCAAGAACTCCTTTCCTATTGCTTCTGTCTAGTGTTCTGGAATTAGATCCTCAGAAATAGAAAGATAATTTCTGGTTAATTCATGTAGACAAGAAATGCCATATCAATGAAGAAATGAACCAGGGAATAACAAGAAAAAACCAGAACATAGCAAGGTCGGAGACTGAAAAAAAAATTAGATGAAAGGCATAGTCCCTATCAAAATTAGGATGGGAAGAAAGTCCTCTTCCAAAAGCCTTCTTGCCAGTTTTTCAGAGCAATTGGGTCTTGGGGCCAGTTTGTACATTTACAAGGCCTCCTGCATTGAAGGGATTACTTGTGCTTCTGAGAGCGCAATTCTAACTTGCGTTGGAACAGGCAGGCTGGCGTTCCTGTGTTGTATCCAGCGCAAGTTTCAGAGGCTGCTGCTGCACGACCATGAGAAGGGAAGGCTTGTCCCCTTCCCCAAGAAGGGTGCAGAAGCTCCTATGGTTCTACTCAGACTGGAGCAGGGATGTGCCACTACTGCCTGCCCAGAAAGCAGGCTCAGGATCCAATATAAAGTTGGATCCTGGCCCACCTCCTGCTGTTCTTGCTCCTGCTCTTTGCCAATCCTCTGCCTGTCCACCCACTGGGATGCTCCCCTCCAACCTGCCCTCCCCTTGCCTCTTCCCCATTCTTCCCCAGCCTCTAGAGAGTTTGCATGGTGTTCCTGTGCTAGCACAAGCTCTCCCTTCTGCCAGTTTATACCTATTCTGGCAACCCTATCCCGGTGGCACAAAAGTGCTTCAAGAGACTTGTACCAGCCTAAGGGCGCAATCCAGAGTAACTACGTGGAGTCTTTGCTCCGGTGTAAGAACAATTTGCTCTGGATTGCAATATGAATTTCCCATAGGTTTTCACTAGGTAGTGCAGTAACTACGGGTACACGTAATGTCTCTTATGTGCTCCCGTAGTTACTCTGGATTGTAGGGTAAGTCAATTTCAGGATTGCTCCCTTAATCTCCCTTAATCCCTCTATTCTTCTCTTGATATGATTGAATCACCCCCATATGACAAAATTATTTAATTAAATGTTATCAGTATCAATTACTTAATAAAATATTCATATTTTCATATTTTATACCACTCTCTTACACCACAACTCAGGGTGGTATATGTAGTTCCTCCCTTTTTTGTCCTTACAACAACCAAGTGAGGTAGGTGAGGCTGAGCGATAGTAATGAAATAAATAATAATAAAGGCCAGAAAATATATGCAGTGAATATTTCTCACAAGCAGTGGGTGAAAGTCCGTACCCTCCCTTGATATATTATCACTCCCATGCACATAGTACTCAGTGTTATACAGCCCCAGCATCTGGAGCCCAGGTCTTCTTGCCTGGAACAGGAAAAAGAGGACAGTGTAGATTTTTTTTCACAGGTCATAAGTCTAAAAAAGAGGACATGTCCTGAAAAAAGAAGATATGTGGTCACTCTCCACCAAATGAATTCTGTTTTATAGCCTGCAACAACACCCTCTACAAATACAAAAAAATCAACAAGCTTTTCAGCCCTCCCCTTACCACTCAAGCCTATTTGGGGACACGGGGGAGAGGTGAGACTACCTTCTGGAGTACTGGCTGAGCTCCACTTTTGCTGAATAAGGACCATCCTGGGGAACTTGCATTCCTCTGAGCCTGACCTGAATTGGAGGCCAGGCACTGTTGCTTACTTGTGTGTTAACACAGCTGTGCAGTTTACTTCCACTTTCCATAGAGCTCAATGCAGTGGTGCCTGGAGCAGGGACTTCCTTTTGGGGTGAATGGTGGGGCTGCATTCATTGGATCAGCGCCTGCTTCCTCTCAGCCTGATCTAAGACAAGTTGGCCTACTCACAAGTAAAGCACGATATGATCCTATTGGTCAATGCAATTAAAGTGGACATTTTCTGGGATGATTTGGGGGGCTACGTTCATTGAAACAGGACTGTTCTGGTGTCCTTGGATTCCTCTCATCTTGCCTTTTCCGATGGACAATGCCACGTTCATCTACTTGCAGGTGATGTGAGCCATAGAGCTCAGTGCATATTTTTCAGTTTTAGTATTTTGGCAATAACGTTTGATAGGAAGGAGATATTAAAAAATGGATTGTTGCATTTGATTCTGCTCTTCAGTATGAATCCAACAGTTTATGACATGATGCCATTCCTTCATATTGTTATGATGTTGGTAACCCCTAGTGTCACCCCCTCTAAGGTTGGTACCCAGGGTGGTGCGGCCCCTCTAGCTACACCACTGACCACAACTCAAAGACTCTGGGAGAAAATCCATTGGTCAGTTAGGAAAAGGGAAGAAATGACAATAGAAGGATGAGCTTGGCAGCAGGTGTGCTGTGCTAAATGAGCAAAGAGTTGATGAAGAAAGCTAAGGAGGAACAGACCTGGATAACTCTTGGATGGGAGACTGAAAGATGATAAAACTGTCATGAGACAAGCGAGTCAGGGGTGTTGCTAATCTGCTCCTGCTGGAAGCGTGGAAGGTATTTCATAATGCCAGATGTGTGATGACCATGCGGAGAAAAGAAGAGTTCTATGAGCTCCCTGTAGACTAGTCTTCACCCACAGGCTACACTTGCGCCATAAACCCAGCATTCCATAAATAAATTGGAGGGTAGAATGAAGAACCTGCCTGTAGGTGACTGCTATAAGCTACCTTTCCATCATTTATTTTTATCATGTTTGTAGATGCAGGAGGAATAGAGGATCTGCAAGAACCTTGGGGAACATACAATGTGCAACGTATCTCTAAGGAATAGAGGCTTCCCTCAATCTAGAGCATGCAATGACTTTTATGTTGCTCTTGCAATATATAATAAAGGCATGAGGATATGCTTTTAAGTTAAAGAAACAGGAATGTAGGTTAATGTATGGAATGGTGACTGAAAGTGGAGAAAAAATTCTTACATGTACTTTCTCTGCATACAACCTTATGTGGAAAAAGCAGTTTTAAGCAGTGTTATACCCTCAGGCCACCACAGTTTTTAAAACAAGTTTCCTTTTCAGCAGGGAACTTCTTTCCCCTTGTGGTCACTCACCAATATTTACAAGGCAAGGTCACTTTGAATGCCACTAGCAGTTGAAAGAACAGAAGGATAAGGAACACTTTTTGTCTTCACGGAGCTAGCTTATTCTGCCACTCTGATAGCCGACAATGACATTACACTAGGGAAAGGTTGTCGCAATCTCACACACCCGCCTCTGCTGCAGAGACCAAACAAAACAAAAACAGCAAAAAAGAAAATATATGATTTTTCCCCCCTGAAGATAATACAAAAATATTTTATCTGTGAAATATACATAAAACTATAATCATAGCTATAAAAATCTGATATCTGAAATTTTCTTTAAAAATTAGGATTTAAACAGATCCCCTAAGAAATGGAATATCCTTCTGGAAAATTAATTAATTACTTTTAAGGCGTGCTGGAAGGAAACGGCCATAAACATCTTATGCACCCAGCAGGTGGTAAAGGGTAGACAGAGATGACAATTTTATTAAAATTAGAGGAAGAGACATTTGCAGACAAGAAACTTACTGGAAGAGAGGGATGGCAGCACCTATACGTATATGTAAGCTATGACGAAATATAACAGAGCAAACAATTAATGAGATTTTTTTATTTATTTGCATTTTTATATATCACCATGTGCATTATTATTATATCACCCATATGCCTGATGTGTCCTAAAAGAGGGGGGGAATTGTGATGAATAAATAAACAGCTCTAGAAATCTTCAATATGGTGCTTTACCTTGCAGGGAATATTATCATTGGCTTTTGATACATTTTCTGCTGTAGGGAAAGACTTTCAAAGCTCAGAATGCTGAAGTATTGCCAGGCGCTCAAAGACCCCCCGCTGTGCGCGTCAAACTAAGAAATCTCTCTGAACTTGTCGAATTAAAAGTCATCTCCCTCTCTCTGCAACCCCTGCATGAGCTGGGAAGCTCTGTCCTCATTTTTTTTTCCAGGCCGTCCGTGATAAACAAATGGAGCCTGAAGCATCTTTTTTCTTTACAGGCACATAATTAAAATTCTTCTAAAAATGTAATTGAATGCAATAAATTTCAAAAGAGGGTCCTAGTTAACAATGATGCTAAAACAGTTTGAGGAGGCCACACTGCTTTACTATTCTATTGTCTTCCAAAGGTAAATCAAAACAGCTTGTTAAGACCATGGGAAAAGAGAGAGAGAGAGAGAGAGAGAGAGAGCATTGTTTTGCTTGTACATCACAAGGGTGCTCCCAACTTAAACATCTCAGCAGGATTTACGCTTTCTAGAATGTCATATACTTAATTACTGAAACTGCAAAAAGTGGAATAAACTACTATATGAACAAAGCTAGGCAGGATCCCAAGTTGCTGCAAATAATTATTTATCATCGACCACCACCACAATGAAAGAAGTTTAATTTATGTTTATGTTTATGCAATAACTTCCCTTGTAATTCGCCAGCAACTGTGCTTATTCACAAATTTACAATTGCTCAGAAAACCAATAATGGCCACTGTTAAACTGTTGAGAGTACAGTTATTGTTGTGGAACACTGTTAACAATTAGCTGGGTAGCAAATGACTATAAGAAAAGAAGAAACACTTTTTTCTTAATTTTTTCCAGGCTGCTCATCTCCTCTCCCATGAATTAAATACCCAAGTCATATACACTTGTTTTTTTTTTCTTTATTTCAAAAACACACTTAGAAAAACCAATAAAGACTAAACAATATAGCTCTTTGTCTGGAGTTCTCAAATATAATTTTCCCTCATCTTTTGCTCTCTCTTTCTCTTGCCTTGCTCTTCTTCATCCTACTGAGAGATTTTACTTGGCACCACTGACTACAAATTACTATACAGAATTTGTTATTTTTAGCACTTTTCTCTAGAGAAGCTGTAGGTGGAGGATATGTTCACAATTTAAGTGATAACCAATATGTGATAGGTGATAAGCTTGTCGTGGATTGGTTTAATATCCTCCAGCTTAGCTCTCATCAGTTGGTAATTGCCTGATGTGAGAAGAGAATGATGGCTCATCATATGATGGTTGATTCTAACAGATATAGGCTTTCATGTCATCAAGTGATAGCTGCAATTATCACATTTAACCATCTAACCAGTGAATTTACTAGAACATCATTTTAATGTGCTATATAAGCTGGTGTGGAATAGTAGTTAAGAGACTGTGCTACAAATCTGTACTTCCCCAGTTCAGATCTCACCTCTACCATGAGGTCACTGGATTGACTTTACAGCATAATCCTAACCATGTTATACCCATTGTGTTCAGTGGATCTTACTTCCAGGACAGTGTCTTTAGGATTGCAGCCTTAGGCAAACCACTCTTGTCATCACAATGATATGCAAGAGATACATCGGCTGCTGGGTGCCTAGTCAAGATCTCATGAGAACTCAGAAATTCCAAGATGGCAGTCCTTGGAAGAGCCAGTAGTGGAAGTTGGACTGGTCTTAAGAAACGGCCTTAGTGGATATGAAGAATGACCAGGAAGCAACTGGGTAGTGAAGATCCCAACAGATCCACAAGGGAAGCCTGTCCCTGCTACCATCCAGGATCCTTGCTTGGGAAGACCTACTCCCTGTATATGTCCTGACTTGCCAGCAGACAAACCCAAATGGAAGGGGGCTCAAGACTTCTGAAGGGGCAATGGAGGGGTCCACCAAATATTGGAGGGTCTTGGATGGCTAGATTGATTCACCCTTGCTTTGCCAAGAAGCCAGAAAGTCAAACAGTCTGTCCCACTGAGGGACCATCAACAAGAGGAGGGGGAGAACACCTCTGGCAGCAGATGTGGCAGCAGGATTGGCCAAAAATGACAAGTTAGAACCGAGCATTGGAGCCCTGCCTGAGATCAACTAAAACTGACTTAGATATACCTGCAATTTTTGGATTAGCTGACAAATTGAATTAGCCTCCTAGGATCCCTGGTGGCCTTTCTGAACCCTGTGGAGGGTGCATGCAGCTTCCATGGGCCTCTGAAGAGCTTCCAGAGGCTTTAGGTTGGGCTGAAACTGGCTGAACATCATTGAGTCAAATTCACATATGCAAAATCCATGGATAAGTAGGCTCAACCTGTATTATGCATACAGAACAGTCCTCTGCCTGCTTACCTGAAAGTTAGTTCCAACGTGTTCAGTGGGGATTAGAGTCAAGAGAGTATGTACAGGATTGCTCTTGCAGCCTCAAACACCCCCAAACCAATTTTAGGAGAAAGATCAGTAGCAGAGCACTTGGTTTGCATGCAAAAAAAGTCCTAGGCACAGTTTCCAGCTAAAACTGGGAAGAAATTTAGAAGAGAGATTGCTAATCAGTGTTGACAATACTAGATGGGCCAATGGTGTGGCATTGTTTAAGGCAGTTTCCTATTTTTGTTTTTCATTTTCTACTTTAGTCCAAAGATGAATAGAAGTCCTTTACTCTGAGTTTCATGTCTGGATATGGCAAAGTTTGGCTCCATTCACTGGCCCATCAAAAAGCCCAATGCCTAAGAGCCTGCTTGGATCTTCATTGAAACAATCCTGTTCCCTTGCATTTTCCATATGAGAGAAATGTTTTCTTCAGTAACAAAAAATTGCAGTCAACAATCCTGTTCCCTTGCATTTTCCATATATGAGAAATGTTTTCTTCAGTAACGGCCCAATCTATTTAGTAACTACCGGTACATACATGCAAAAATAATCAGAGACGCTCCTCAAAAATTGATTCTTGTAGTGAGTATTAATTAGCTATTGAAGATATTCTGGAGAAAAGCTGTTTTGTTTCAAGATAGTGGATAAAACAGAGGCGAATCAAAGAGTTCAATCACAAATCGATTTTGGATAAAGGGAAATAATGCAAACTTAGGGCGCAATCCAGAGTAACTACGTGGAGTCTTTGCTCCGGTGTAAGAACAATTTGCTCTGGATTGC
The DNA here is from genome assembly GCA_030015325.1 of Cryptoblepharus egeriae. NCBI lineage: Eukaryota > Metazoa > Chordata > Lepidosauria > Squamata > Scincidae > Cryptoblepharus > Cryptoblepharus egeriae. The sequence continues at coordinate 50,379,089 of JAREYC010000007.1, read as the reverse complement.
AATATGAATTTCCCATAAGTTTTCACTAGGTAGTGCAGTAACTACAGGTACACATAATGTCTCTTACATGCTCCCGTAGTTACTCTGGATTGTAGGGATAATCTTTCATCCTAGAAATGTATAAAAGAGTTTTGGAGGTTGCCAAGATAAATACTTTTATTAATTTTTCCATGTGTTTAAAATAGGCATCTGTTTGTGTTTGAACTTCTATACTATTAAAGCAATCCCAAATTGTATTCCAATGACCTGTAAAGAAAAAGCAGGAGTCAGGCAAATTTTATTTACTGTGCATGAACATGATGTGTGCACACATACACACATGCAAACACAAATAAAAGTAATTTTGGCTGGAAATCAACAGGTTGTATTTGGAAATGTGAGAACTACAAAAGAAATGCAAGTGTATTCTTTTCTTTATAAAAGTGCACATATGCATACTTGAATTGAGAGGCAATTCAAGTTTTAACAAAGCTATTTCTCTTTGATGAGAACAACTCTATTCCTCCATGCATGTAATCTTTCAAAAGGAGTTAAAGATGGTATCAAAAGAGAGAGACAGGCTGGAAAAATGAAAAGGAATATTAACAACCTGATCCTATGCATGTTTATTTAGCAATACTTCTTTTTGACTGGATGGGACTTATTCCAGATAAGTGTGTGTATGATTGCAGCCTTGAAAGAAATAACAGAAATCAAAACATAAGAAAGTAAGTGTACTACATTTATTTTCTTAATTCTTATGCTGAAAAAGTATTTGAAAGAAAAAGTAGATGTTAGACAAAAGGACTTTTCACACACAACATATCAATGGGGTGGAGAATGGGAAGCAAGAGAATGAGGCGGTTTCCATTCTGCCCTACATAAATTCCCTATAAATAGGGACCTGCAAAAGGATAAAAACCCGTTGTCAGGAAAAAAAATAGCCATTCCTTTTGCAGATCTCTACCCATAATATAAACATACGTGAACCCCTATATCCATATAGGTTTGGATGCAAAACTGGACTTTCTCACAAAAAGCCATGAAAAGAAGTGAATGAATGAAAAGTGAATGAAGAAAATAGAAAAAGTACATTTTATCTGTTAGAGGAGATGATAAACACTTATTTTGGGATTTATGTATAATGCATTTCCTGTTTTGGCTTAGAAATGCCAGTTTCGGCTCAGTCCAGCCGGTCGTTTTTGTAAAGAATTTTATTTCCACTGGCGAACAGGTCAACATTATTTCCCCTGTCAAGCTTCTTATCTGAAGTGTTCTTGCAAAGTTTTCAGCATCAGTGATTCAAAGGTTTTTTGCTCTTTGTTCCAACTGGTAAATTGACAAAAGCTATGACATCCATGTTGTATATTCTTACATGATATGCTGATCTCTTCAGTTCTTTGTAAAATGGGCAAAATCTCTTCTGACCAGCAAGAAAATGTTCAAAAGGATTATTGCCTGGGCCAACGGCCTTTTCCCACTACCACCATCCAGCTTTTTCCACAGTCAGAAATGACAGCTAAGGCAGGTGGAAAATACGGACTCTTCAAGTGAAACACCGCAACAAACCATCTTACTTTTGGTCAACCATAGCACAGCACTCTTGAATGAGCCTGAAAACTCAAAGGATCTGTCTTGATTATTCTAATCAGTAACTATGATTTTAGAAGCAGAATCAAGCAATAGCTTCAGATGCTACTGTCTTGGATGGACACTGCTGTTCTGAAGCCCAAATTCAAAGCAAAAAAGGACATTTTTCATTCTATTCAAAAGTGATCAAATATTTGGAAGCTTTTCTAAAATGGTGTTTGCCTCCCTATGAAAGGAAGTCTTGCTATCCTTCGACATAACTGAACCATGCATTCAAATAAAGAAAGGCTTCAATGTATTTTTAATTGATAGATAGTATTAATCCAATTTTCTGGCTCTGCAGAAATTGCCAGACACTCAAGCAAAGGATCAAGCATTTTCCTGGGAGTCCTAGGAATTGTTCTCATAACGCTAAACAGATCCATTAGCATTTTAGACCACAAAGAAAAAAGAAAGAGATAAAAGTAGACCTATCTATTCAGTGTTACAGTAAAATTTTTCAATGGCATATTCAGTTTTCTCTGTAGGAAACAAAATGTCCCTCCCTATAACCTAGAAATTCCCCCATTATTCAGTAAGAACTTCAATCCAGTAATTAGCAAAATAATTTTATTGATTACTGGGCCCAGTATTTTATTGGTTACTCGCCCAGCAACCAATAACTTATTTCTAGCTTTGTTGGTTTGCAAGACCACACTATGCAAACTGATTGCCTTTTCTATTGCTAGGTGGAAAGATATCGCTGGCCACAAGAAGTGGCACCATGGAAAGATAAGGTCTAAAGGTAATCTTACAGAACTGTGTATATAGAATGGAAGGTTATCTACCTCCGCCACCTATCTCTGTATTCTGAGGGTTGTCTAATTCTGTGAAATAACAGCACACATCGATCTACACTTTTTAGGATCAGCGTCTCAGGACCTTGTGCGAGTGCACCACAGCAAATGACCTGTTAGAAGTGAAAAGAAGACAAAAAAGCCTGTCAATTCTATTGCCATCTTTGAGTTTTGGATATGTTTACATCCAGACTTCAGATTTGAACAAATACAAATAATTTCCTTCTTGCATATTATAACAGATTTATAGAGGATGTTTTTGTTTTTAAGAAAGAAGTGTTGAGACATGTTAGGTTTAGATGGGAATTTATTCATTATTTTTAAATTCTAGGTCATCCTTTGGAATTCACTCAGTATCTGAAGAAGTGTCCAGTTTTACTCTCTTTCTCTTGGGGAGACACTGTTGAGCATTAGTTCTGGCTCTAACCCTATGGAGGCGACAGCAGTTGGCTCAGAAGGACATATTCCAGATATCAGGTCTGAGCCTAGGAGCACAATCCTAACCATGTCTACTCAAAAGTAAGCCCCATTGTGTTATATAGGTATTACTCCCAGGAAAGTGTCTTTAGGATTGTAGCCTAGGTCTATTAGCAAGGAAAGTCCAAAGTTGGTGATCCGAGAGCCAGAAAATAAGAAAACCCCAAAGCATCTTTTCATCTATAGTCATTAGAAATCAGGCTGCTCTACACATAGAACCTGTGAGTCTGGACATCAGCCCTGGCAATGGACCTGGAAGAACTCAGTAGAGGAAGAGAGCAAGACTCTAAGCCAAAGTGCTTTCCCTTTAAATATCTCTACTGCACAGGTGTAGACATAGCGACATAATGGAAAGTCTGGACCTGAAGCAATTAATCTTTAATGGGGGAAAAAGTTGCTCATACAGGTTGCTATACCTAACCAAATCATCACCTCCTACCCAGGGTGACCAGATGACAAACCCAAAATTCCTGAACCCCAAGGCCAGAATTCCTAATCCCAAGCCAAAATTCCTACCCGCTGAAAAAAATTGCCAAAAAATGTATTTTTTTGGTTTTGGTTTTTGGTTTTTTGACCATAACTTTTGATAGGAAGGGGATATCTCAAAACTGATTTTTTCATTGGATTCTGCTCTTCAATACAAATCCAAAGACATATGGCATGGTGGGGTACTGTGCACTATCATGAAATTTAAAAATGAAGCCAAAATGTAGGACAATGATGCCAAAATGTAGGACACCCGGACAGGAGGCTAAAAATCCGGACAAGTCCGGGTTTTTCCGGTCATCTGGTCATCCTGCTCCTACCAGGGTGACTAGATGCCTGAACCTAAAAAGGAGGACAAGGTCTTGGATTCCTCTCAGCCTGGCCTTTCTGCTGGACAATGGCAGTTTTGCCTACTCACATGTAAAGCCGCGTTATTGGGCACTTTCACTTTCCCATACAGCTCAATGCATATTTTTTAGTGTTTTGGCCATAACTTTTTATAGGAAGGAGATATTTCAAAACTGACTTTTACATTGGATTCTGTTCTGAAGTACAAAGCCCTTTTGGAGGACACTCAGACAGAAGGCTGAAAAAGTGGACAAATCCAGAAAAATCCAGTCATGTGGTCACCCTGCCACCTGCCTGATGCACATAACAGGTGGGATGCTTATTTAAATCAGAATTTTCACCGTCACTTCCTCTCTCCTCCCCTTTCTGAACTCTTATGACATGCTGTACTCAGGAAGGAAAACATCTTTGATATGTGATTGGAAATGCAGTGTGAATTAGTCATCATGTTCCAGTGTTTATATATTTAGGATCTTTTTGTAGATGAGGCCATGAAAGCTGTATTAATCATGCTGCATCTTGCTCCTCATAAAATACATACTAAAAATCTACAAATATGTAGAGGAGTGCTGCATGTTTACTACCTCTTTATTATCACTTTAAAGGGCTGTGGGTGGCACAAGTGGTTAAAACACTGTGCCTGTTAACCAGCAGGCAAGGGTTTGAGACCTGGGCTGGCCCCACAAGACAGGGTGAGCTCCTGTCCTTAGCCCAGCTCTGCGATGCCAGCTGGATCCAATCGTATTGGTTCTGCCTTTCCATTGGACTAATTCAGTGGTATGGAGAGGGAGGATTTGCTGCTTGAGTAACAGCCTATCCTCCATAACTATCTAACCCAGGCTTTCGTGCTTCGCATGCAGCGTATGCAGCATCGAGCATGAAACCATGCCCTCCAATCCAGAGTAACTACAGGAGCACATAAGAGTAACCCGTAGTTACTGCACCACCTCGTGAAAGCCTATGGGAAATTCATATTGCAATCCAGAGTAAATTGTTCTTACACCAGAGCAAGGACTTCCCCTAGTTACTCTGGATTGCGCCCATAGTCTTCCAAGACTGACTGAGGCCTGCTTTTTTATTATCACTTTACCCTTTTTTACATTAATAGATCCTTTACCTTTTTTATTTTTGCAGTAATAGATTCTAGTAGTAGTATAAGGAAATCCAAATAAAGGCAGAATCCCTAGTCTGTTCTAAATGCAGCATGCCTGCTTGTTAAATCTGTGCCACCATCCTCCCTTCAGCACTGAATGTGGCAAATAAGGATTATGCAATCACTAGTTTTTCCTCATTTGTAATGAGCAATCTGCAACAGCAGTTGGTTTAAACAAGTCCCAAATTGGCAGCAAAAAAAAACAGGAGATATTCAAAGAGAAAGACACTGCAATTATAAATCTTTTTTGAGAGAGAAAAAAAAAACAGCAGTCATTAATAACAAATTTGTGCATGAAGAAAAAGAAGGAAACATTTCAATGGGGATTTTTGAGATCTGGTTAACTCTTGGGCAGTGTACTACTATTGAACATCCAGCCATCTTTTGGATATTTTTGAACTATTTCACAGAAATGTTTCGCAAAGAGAGTGGTCGTTCAGCTGATTACAAGACTGTGTATGGATGACTCATATTAAGATCTATGTGGACACAGGTTTAGCATTATGTGGAGTTTTCCCAGCCCTGATATCAGATGGAAAATTCACAACATTTGGCTATCATTGCTTTCAGTCATAGATCTGATGTGCCAAAAAGAACAATGCTTTTAATGGCCCGATCCTAAAGGGTCCTTGCACTGATACTGAGTTCCAGGGTGGTGCTGGGGAATGTAAACATGCCGTAATGCCTATCTGTGATATCTTTGGAGTAGGCAATGCCTGTCCCAACCCAGCACTAGTTAGCATTGGGTCCAGCACCAGGTGGAGGACACAACATAGCATCACAGAACGAGAAAAGAATGCAAAGCAGCAGTGCAGGCTTTCAGCATGGGGGAGATGTTCTGAAGCATACTGACACCCACGTATCTCCCTCCTCTTCCTTGACCACACATCAGCAAAATCCTGTGTGGAATATTCACAGTGGTGGCCAATATGGACCAGACTGTAAGATGCTGGGAAGAAGGAGGCCCAGAGTGAAAGTGGGCAAACATAGGTGCAGTATGTATAGACCACAACCATCAGTCCACCTGACTTTCACAGCTCTCCACCTGAGGAAGCTCCTTTACCCCACTTCACAAGTTGACTGACCCAGAGAATGCATATCTTGAAATGGATTCTCTCTTTGCCTTTCAATAGATGCACATGTTAAAGAGTATCAGTCAATCATAGAACCTGTATTTGCATATGGCGCACATACATAGTTTACTTGAAGAGTAATAACAATTCCCAGATAATTAGGTTGTAAAATCCATTTCCTTAAGGTACCGTCTGAGCCACAATGTTTCAGGAGATGTTTTATAAAAGCTTCCCATAATCTCAATTTTAGCTGGATCTCCAGATGACAACAAGGGTGCAATAAGCTTACAAGTGAAGTGACACATCTATCCACTGGCAACCTAAAAAACAGCATGCATTTTTTTCTATTGCATGAATTTCCCTGCAGAATAATTTGTTCAGGAACGTCATTCTCAGCACATTCAAACATTAATGAGTTTACTCCAGTTGTAATTGTGCTTAGCCAACCAAACAATTTTCCTTAATTGTTAGAACATATTTATCCAGAGATCTGGGTTGTAGTGTTATTGATATGCAGAGCTGAAAGGAGTAAGAATGTTATCTGTGTCACTGAGACCACAATCCTAACTATGGGCAAAATTCTGAGTAAGTACAGGGAGTCCTTGTTCCACTGTAAGAACAACTTACTCTGGATTCCAATATGAATTTCCCATAGGTTTTTGCTAGGTGGTGCAATAACTATGGATGCACGTAAACCCTACAATCCAGAGTAATTATGGCACCACCTGTAGTTATGGCACCACCTAATGAAAACCTATGGGAAATTCATATTGCAATCCAGAGCAAATTGTTCTTACACTGGAGCAAGGACTCCCCATAGCTACTCTGGATTGCGCCCAAAGTCTCTTACATGCTCCCGTAGTTAAGTAAGGGGGAAATCCAGAGTAACTATGGGGAGTCTTTGCTCCAGTGTAAGAACAATTTGCTCTGGATTGCAATATGAATTTCCCATAGGTTTTCACTAGGTAGTGCAGTAGCTACGGGTACACGTAATGTCTCTTACGTGCTCCCGTAGTTACTCTGGATTGTAGGGCCTGTCTGCTCAAACGTAAGCCTCATTATGTTCAATGGGGCCTTACCCTACAATCCAGAGTAACTATGGGAGCACATAAGAGACATTACATGCACCCATAGTTACTGCACCACCTAGTGAAAACCTATGGGAAATTCAGATTGCAATCCAAGCGTATTGCTCTTACACTGCAGCAAGGACTCCCCGTACTTACTGTGGATTGCACCCTTACTCTCAGGAAAATGTCTTTGGGATTGCAGCCTTTTTCCAATAAATTAAAGGCTGGGATCACCTATTTGACTGATACAGCAAGAATTGCCCTCAGTGGGCTTTGTTTGATCTCAACATCTGCAATTATGTACTATGTATGTAGTCATAATAGACAAAGAGCACAATCTGAACCATGTCTACTCAAAAGTAAGCCCCATTGTGTTCAGTTGATCTTACTCCCTGGAAAGTGCCTTTTTAGGCTGCACTCTTAAGTACACTTTCCTGGGAGTATGCCCCACTGAATACAATAGGACTTACTTCTGAGTAGACATGCTTAGGATTAAACTGTAAGGCTACAGTTGGGTTTATTCCCACTAAAGTGTTCTTTGGATTGCAGTGAAAATCACACTGGTCTGTAAGTGCTGAGATGGTATCCTATTCAGTACTTGTTCAACAATCTCTGAAAAGTGTGTTTTGGGGGGGAAAAAGTCCTTTAATTAATCCAAATGATAATTCCTTTTTCCTAATATAAAATTATCACTTTACAATGCTTTTTTAGTGTTTGGTTTTCCAATAACTTTATTGTGACTGTGCATAACTCCCTGAACAGTGATCATATTCAAGGTAAAGCTGTGTCACAGTCTGCATTAATAAAGTAGTTTCATGCTATAATGACCAAGGTTTTTATGATGTTTTCATCTCATTTTTAAATCTCAGTTGTCTCTTTTTATCCGTGAAGCACTACTTTGATATTCATCTAAAAATGCTATAGAATTTTTCCACATCTCCCAGTGTTGATATTCAGAAGGAGAAAAAATGCAAAAGGGCTTTATCTCAAATGCAACACATTCCCTTTTATAAAATACAAAATATCTTCAGAATGTAGTGACTTCATATCATCAATCACTTCTCTCACAGTTTTCTTAAGATATCTAACCCCTCCAACTTGCTACTCTTATTACACACCATATGATTTATGAGTACAGCTACTAAGAGAGACAGCTGTGAGATTAGCATTGCAACCTCTCCCAGATCACCTTAGGAGCAAGTGCTTCTGAAACATGCTGTCCCACTCAAATGAAATTACAACACATTTTGGGATGGTTCTGACATGTACTTTTAAAATACTCTGGGCAACTGACAATAAAAGTGAAAACATAACCAGTAATGAACTGTAAGATTTTGTTTTACAGTAATCAAAAATGATTTTATGGTCCAATATATCCCAGGTAAGTGTTGCAATCCTATGTACACTTACCAGGATAAAGCACCACAGAACACAGTGGGACCTAATTCTGCGTAAATGTGTGCAATCTGATGACTTTGGCTACAATCTTAAAGACACGTTCCTGGGAGTAAGACCCATTGAACACAATGGGGCTAACTTTTGAGTAGACATGGTTAGGATTGTGCTCTTAAATGAACTACTAGCTACAATTCTACACAACTAAGGACGCAATCCTAACCAATTTAGGGTGGCCTCATTTACATGGCATATCTTCCCGTGATGGTGTGGGGATGTCGGTGTATGTCTGTGCACTAGCCTAACCTCCCCCCAACCCCAGGAGTGGGCCAGAAGTAGCTTATGGCACTATGGTGACACCCACTGGTCAGCATAAGACTTCTGCCGAGGCTTAAGCTGGCCTAACTGGAGATAGGGCTGCAGCCTAATCCTGTGCAACTACTAAATTTTATGCAAATTTACACTGGTGAATGTCATTTATATGGATGTTATGTAACATACAGTTGGGACCTCAATTATCCACCAGGGACCAATTATTCCTGGGACCAGGAATTATCAAATAAATTCCTGGAGCCTTCACAGATACTGAAAACCACAGAAAACGATATCTGCGGTTTTTGTTCCATTAAGTGCTCTGGAGCAGAGATCCAGGGTACAATCCAGAAATTCACTTGGGCTACGTTATCTATCACTGCAAGATGGGCTGACCCAACTGCAAGATGTGTCACCCTAGTTACTCTGGCAAAGCCTTGGGCCAACCTAGGCAGTTCAGGAGAGGTAAGTTGAGAGCATGTTTAGCATTGTCTAGGACGGAGCAGTTATGCTATATCCAGAGCCTGTTTCCAGGGCAGAAATGCCTTCTTCCAGCTCCTCAGAGTTATACAGCCTCCGAAGCAGGTACAGTAATGAGTAGACCCATAGGGGTCCATGATAAGGCTGAGTAAGAATGGCCATTCCAAGCATCCACCCTCCACTAGAGATACTGCAGCTGATTGTCAGCAACTTATGGGCTTCCTTATATGCAGGCACAACAGCTGTTCCTTGTTCAGTGTGATCTGAGGGGGGGTCTCCTCAGGAGCAAGCCCTCTCCAGGTGTCACTGACTTGGTGTCTACTGAGCTTGCTCTGGAGCAGCAAGGAAAGACCAGGCTTCCTGACTCTCTGGATGCAGCATAACTTCCTAGTCTGGATTCAGAATAGTTGGGGCAGCCCAGCTAGGGCAATCCTCACTGCCCTCACTCTGGATTGTGCCCCATTCACCTCTGAATGGCTCAGGGTCTGGGGAACCTGCATTGAGCAATATCATAATCTGCAGACATGGAGGTGCCACATATTTATAATTATATGCCATCATGAATCATAGAAATCATCCTTTTTCAAAGGCAGGTGGTGGGATGAACAGCCAAGTGCCATCAAAACACAAAAGAGAAACACTACAGGTTAGTTTGCTATTTGTTCTAGTCTCCTTTTGACTATTTATTGAAATTATTTGTATTCCACCTTTCCTCTCATGCAAGCGAGTGGCTCTAGTGGCTTAAAACATATTTCTTTATAGGTGACTTGATCATAATGATTCCCAGTAGGGCTTCAAAAACAGGAGAAAACAATCCAGCAGCCCCTTATCCTTATGGCTGATGCCTCCACCTGCTGAAAAAGTCACTTGGCAACAGGTAGTTGGAACCAGAGGTGGGCCCAGGCCAGTTCTCACTGGCTCTATAGATCTGGTTGTTAAATTGGGCCAAACGCTAGTGAACCTATAGCTAGAGTTGGGCCCAATTTCCAGCGCGCACCCATCCCGGCTAGGTCCGAGGAGCTAGCCAGAATGGCGCTGTGCACAAAGACGCTCCAGCTGCTCCACCTCCAGAGCAAGGCCCAATGGCTGCCATTTGCCCTCACTGGTGGCTCCTCCTTGGAGAGAAGGAAGTCTCTTTTGAAGCTGGTTGGTTTCAGAGGAGACTGCACATGCACCAAGGTTTGCACATGTGCAGTGCTCTTCTGAAGCCAACCGGCTGCAGAAGGCACACTGTGCATGCGCCAACCTTGGCACCTGCACAGTGTGTCTTCTGATGCCGGCTGGCGTCAGAAGGTGCACTGCGCAGGCGCCAATCTTGGCCCTTGTGCAGTGCATCTTCTGGCACCAGTTGGCATCAGAAGACGCACTGTATATGTGCCAAGGTTGGCGCATGCAAAGTGCTCAGTGGTGGCTGTGAACTGCTTGTTAACCGGTTTGCAGCCCATCACTGGCTGGAACAGTGTTATTTTTCAGAAAGATAGAGGAGCCAAACTCTGTGTAGCTGTTCTGTGGCCAAAGGCAAAGACACTACAAATTTTTCACTTGCTGTAGTGTCCTTCCTGGAGTCATGGGTTTGTTAAGTCTTAAGTATTTTTTCAGAGACCAAGAGGAAGATTTTATTACTAAAAATCAAATAAGCTTGATTTTACATATTTTATTTAACATTTCATTTTATAAATGATTTTTCATTTTATTATTTTTGAACAAAATCCAGTTCTGAAATAAATTACTTTTGTTGTCACCTTTTGTACTAACAGGGGGATGGTATGTACAAAACTATTCTTATCCCAGAGAAAGCAGTGACAGTGGCTGAGCAGGCTGAACTGTCTTGTTAATAAGAATGGACCATTCTTGGAACTTGAGCCCTGGAAAAATGAGTGGAGCACCAACCCAGGCAAAAGCCAGAATTCCTCAATGGTTCATTGAACAAGTCTGACTAAAGGGTTTTTTAAATATAGCACTACTGTGGAGGAGCATAATTCATATACACAAAAATAAACAGCCTAGAATAAAATACAAAAAAGCAACTTCTTCAGCAGTATGACGGTGTCCATGGGCAGTTAATTTTACATCTTTTTAAAATTCTTTTTTTTTAACATGGACTACTTTTACCTTTCAAAGAACAGATAGAATATTAAACAGTTTGCTGATCATAACACGCTTACATGTGATTCTGCAAAGATTAACATGTCATTTGTGTTGTTGAAAATATGACAAGCAAGCAAAAGAGATTGTGCAATACTCAGGGGCAATACTTTGAGTCTGAGTATATATCACTATGCCAGTCATCATCAGTTTCTTCCTGTTTCCTACTTACCTCTGATACTGTTATTTCTGTAATGATTTATGTTATTCTCAGCATGTGATGGCTAAGTAATGGTGAAGGTGGCTGGAGAAAAATATTTACATTTCCCTAAGCTCCTTTAATCAAGAACATGATAAAAATGTAAGAGATAAAATAAATAAGATATACAAGATCAGAAGCTATGAAAGTAAGATGGCTGTAAAAATCTGTTTGCTCATTGGCAGCAGTGTTTTGGAAGGGGGGAGTCCAGGACCTAATTTGAAAAATATTGAGAAGTTGAAAGGCCTGAAAAAACAAGGGCAAAATCTCTTGGATCCAGTCTTCAAGGGGACCCTGGACATGACAAAACAAACTATCCAGTAACATCTGAGTTGGGAAAATATTTAGGAACCAAGGAGGGGGGAATTGGACTCAGTCTCAGCTCTTTTGGGCTCAATCCCAGATTTCTGCAACCCTGGAAGTAGAAAATTAAATATCTCTCAGAGGAAAAGACAAAGTCTCTGTATTGATATGTATTGGCATCCTTCAGTCTCGAAAGACTATGGTATCGTGCTCTGATTGGAGGTCCTGAAACAACATCTAGTGTGACTAAAGAGGCTAATTTGAGAGTGTCCATCCCTTCCACACTGAGGACAAATAAATTCCGTCCCCTGCCCAGGATCCAGGTTTCGCTGCTTTCGGGTCTGCCTCTTTGCTTCAGCCTGCCGAACAAATGTCTCTTCCAGATGGAGAAGGCCATTCTGGGTCTTTTGCCTCCACGCTGAACGGTCAGAGGTCAAGGTTTCCCAGGTGTTGATGTCCATTCCCAAGGCCTTTATAATTGATAATGCCTTCAATTTCAAACAACCATGGAACATAGTTCAATAAGACAATATACAATACTATATCTTGGAAAGGGTATTCTTTTAACAAGCAGCAGAGATTCTAACCTGTTTAAAAGGTCCTTTACAGCTCTTGCATAATGGTATATACCATTCCACCTAGCCAGGCAACCACTGCAAACTGTAAGCAGCCAGATTCATACACTAGTGGACAGGGAAGGCAAACCCGTGCCAGTAATGGCACAATCCAGAGTAACTACGTGGAGTCCTTGCTCCAGTGTAAGAACAATTTACTCTGGATTGCAATGTGAATTTCCCATAGATTTTCACTAGGTGGTGCAGCAACTACAGGTGCACGTAAAGTCTCTTACATGCTCCCGTAGTTACTCTGGATTGTAGGGGAAGTCAGTGGGAGGAAGGTGGAGATGGTGGAATGGGGTATGGCAGGGAAGGAATAGGGCAGAGAAGTGAGTAAGGAGGAAAATGAATCTGGTGGTGGAAATAGCAGCAATGGTGCCACCATGTTTCCTCCTTCTCTGCCTAAACTGCTTTCCTTGGTCTTGTGCCAGCTATATAGACTTTCTAAACTGTTAATGGAAGCAAGAAAGTGACTGAACAACATTAGGAAGTAACTGAACAAAGGACAAAGATTAACACAATATTGTATTATTCTATTAGCAGCTTAAAATGAACTGCAAATGCTGTGAAAACATTTTGAATAGTTTAATGTTTACTACGTTCCATAAAAGTTCATCATTTTCCTTTCATCCTGCAAGCTGTTGCTATCTTACTGTGAATAAATAATTAGGTGACTTGCCAAAAATATACAGTATTAATTGAAGTGAAGAAGTGGATGGTAAAAAATGTAGAAAAATATTTCTGTGAATTCATTCATATGATTATTTAAGATGCGTGTGCGGTGGTTCTGGTAAGAAAACCCACAGTTCAGGTTCAGGGAATACTTCTAGTACTCATTAAATACAATTTAGCACTATTATAGAACTTTTCTGACAATCAGTAGTGTTGGTTCCCAAATGTTTTAGTGCTGGAACCCACTTTTTTAAAATGACGCTGTATTGAAATCTGTTCAGGTTTACCAAATGTTTAGAAATGGACTTTTAACATTAGAAACTTTTAGAGCTACAAAAAAAATTATTTATAAGCAAAACCAGAAAAATGATGCTCAAACATTTATCTCCATTTAGTTGCACATGCTTGCAAACTGCAGGAGCTCAGCTCCCTGCAGGGTAGTTAGAAGCGGCAGTATCTGATTCTAGAATAGGTTCAGGGTCCTAAGTCAATTAATGATCTAATCTTTCCATCACCCTTTGACAACCCACCAAAAGTCAGGCTGTGACCCATCACAGGTTCCACTGTTTGGGAACCATTGATGTAAGGCAAGGTAGGTTTCTAAAGCCCTACTTAAAGATTGGCCCTTTCATTGTTTTGCTTGTAAAGGTATGGAAATCTAACATAAAGACCTCTTGAAAAACACATCAGTTCCATCATTAAGTCATGCTCTCTCTTGATTCCAAATGAAACAACATCAAGGAAACATGCTGTTTTATAATGATTCTCTGAATGATAATTTTAGTGTGAAATAAACAAGGTTTTGGGTGCAATCATAACCAATTTAGGCTAGCCTAACACACCTGGCATATCTTCAAGTTATAGTGTGGGGAGGTCAGTGCATGCCTGTGCACTGGCCTACCCTCTCCAGGTGTGGGGCAGAAGTGTCTTGTGGCACTTTTTTGCCACCCCAGGTCAGCACAGGACTTATATTGGGGCTTATGACAGCCTAACTAGAGTTTAGGATTGCTGTGTTTATTTTACATCCTCTTTGTAGGTATTTGAAATGACTGCTGGTGGGAATGAAAACACAAATGTATACCAACTTCAGGGACTTTGAATCAAAACTTTTTAACTTTTATGATTTTTGATTCTTACAAATGTCTGTAAAAAATTAGCTTCCCAAAAAATATGTAGACACCTCAGCAACAATGTAATTATCAAGTTATGAAATCATTTTTAACAAGATCATGCAAGTTATCTTCATAGTCAGAACACTTTAAATATTTTTTTTCACTTTCCCATTGAACATGAATAGAAGCAGAAGTACTGGTGTCATCAGAAGATATAGCATTTATCACCACATTATTGACACTGTATCATCTGACAAAAGGCCACTTAAAAATGAAAATGGTCTGAAGTCAGAATTATCTACAATCACTATGGAGATAATAATGGTGATCATGATCACCACATTTCAATATCTGTCATGTCAAAATGCTAATGATCAGGAAAAAAGTCAGCATCAAAGAAGCTGAATAGTAAAATCAAATCTGCCAGGAATCAGCTCACTTACAGTCCAATCCTAAAAGTAGCACTGCTGCCAGATATAAAGGCACCGAACTGGTTACCACTGAGTCCTACAGCCCTGCGGCAGCCACCAAAGATCTTCTCAGGGGAAGGAGACTTTCTCTTTGGATGATGCAGATATTCTGCACTAGCTGGTATGCTCAAATTGCTCAGGACTAGTCTCTTTGAAGGACTTCAATCACTCCCTTTTTTGCACTGGCCTTGCATGTTTGGACTGGACTCTCATCCTCTGAGTTTTACAAAATTTATTTATTTGTTTGTTTATTTGTTTGATTTAATTTGTACTCCACCTTTCTCCCCGAAGGGCACCCAAGGCAGCTAACAATCATAACATAAAATACAATCAAAATATTAATATTAAAATATAAAATAAAATAAAATAGGATGCAGTCAGGCATAAAATAGTATCTGATTTAAAAGACAGTCATTATAGGTCTCAAAGTCTCTCTTAAATAAAAAGGTTAAGAGTGAGGAATGTTAAGAGTGAAGAATGTTAAGAGTGAGGAAGCAGTTCTTAATTCAAAGGGGAGGGAATTACATAGTGCCGGTGCCACAACAGAGAAGGCCCTGTTTCCAGCCGCCATTCCCGTAACCTTATTCCATGGCAGCACTACCAACAAGGCCTCTCAAATGACCTCGGAGAACAAGCTGGATAGTACAGAAGGAGGTGATCTCTTAAGTACTCTGGTCCCAGGCTGTTTATGGCTTTAAAGGTTATAACTAATACCTTGAATTCGGCTTGGAACCGAACTGGCAGCCAGTGCAGCCGCCGGAGCAGTGGGGTGACCGAATCAAACGGCTGAGCTCCAGCATCTACACGAGCCACCGCATTCTGAATCAGCTGTAACTTGCAAACTGCTTAAGAGGGGAGCCCCATGTAGAGAGCATTACAATAATCTATTCTTGATGTCACTGTGGGTCTCTGTGGCCAGATCTGATTGAAACAGGTATGGCCACAGTGGAGAACTTAGCAGTGAAGAACAACTTTGCTTTCTAGGTATGTGGTTAAGCACTAAAGAAAATATGCAATGAAAGGAATAACTACATGTCAAGGATGGGTCAAAATCATCATCATAAAAAAGAACTTCTGCAGTCACTTGACCCATCATGCTGAAAGGAAACATAATAGCTTGAACAAGGGTGGCTCATGGACAATGTTTCCCTGAGACACTATTGCTGTCTCATGGAATGACAGCTGGGGACCAAATCTAATGTGTAGATATCCAAGGCATTAAAATGTATCTGAGTGGGTTTCTCTCTGACACAATCCCTCACATAATAGGGAAAAAAGCCACAAATTGAACTTGTTTGCTTTGTTTATACAGCACACAGAATATATGCAATCGAACCCTCATTTGCAAATGTTTACTCTATCAAAAGCATCATTAGGCTATACTTTCGAGGTAGCATGCAGAGTAAACCTAATGCACATCCAGACTGCAGGTGTTGATTAGACATTTCTGTTCAAAATGAGAATTACAAACACTGTTACATTTAAATTGTCCTCTCTTTTTTTCTCTCTCAAGAAATAGAGTTAATTAATTCCACAGGGACAAGGAGATGCAGAAAGTCTAAACTTCAATGAAAATACAGGTTAAGAAGAAAGAATGCTGAAAAGATATGCTACCTTAACTGATTTACCAAAGCATGCTTATTTTTCCTCCTGGTGGCAGTCCAAAGTTCCCTGGGTTGTTGGCAATATGCGTAAAATCAAAATATTTTTCATGGTAGGCACAGTATCAAAACAAATATTTGTCTTGAGTGACCCAGCTACATGCAGATGATAATGCTATCCTGGATTGCTTGTAGTCGTGAGCAATTTAAACAGCTTCTTTAAAACAGAAAATGATATTCAAAGATTGTTACTTCAGTTTCCTTCAGGAAATTTATTTAGCTTCACAAAAATGGTAAATAACCTTACACAAGTAAGTTTTGGGAGCACACCTTCCGTTCCTCATACATCCCAATTGCAGAGGCTTTGCTATGGAGTAGGGCAGAGCTTGTTTTCTGGGAACATCTTGTAACCCATCTGGCTTCTGCAAAAATAGCTCTGCTTCTGCCAATGGTGACCATTGCTAATAACTTTAATATCAAGGAGCTTAGACAATAACACTCAAGATTGTTTGAATTTGTCTTCATGTTATGGAACCCGATTAATACAAAACAATTTTGATGAAAAAAATAATACAGATTGTTTGAATTTGTCTTACATTTTACAGAGTATGGTGCTTACTATCATATTATCAGATACTCTCCAAAATTATGACAATGAAGGATCTCAGCTTACATCAATGAAAACTTAACGGCCTGTAAAATCAAAACTCAAGGAAGAGATTTATTTTCTTTATATGTTAGAAATGGTCATGTTCCCCTCCCCCCCCCCCAAAAAAAAAAAAAAAAAATTAGCAGCATCATATCTTTTTGTTCAGGAGGATTGAGATTTTGTTCCAGGATTCTCACTTTTACTTTTACCCTGTCCAATGATCCCTAGTTCTTGTATGTGGCTCAACTAAGTGCACAATCCAGAGTGAGGGCAGTGAGGAGTGCCCTAGCTGGGCTGCCCCAACCATCCTGAATCCAGAGAGAATTATGCTGCATCCAGAGAGTCAGGAAACCTGGGCTGCCCTAGCTGCTCCAGAGCATGCTCAATAGGCACCAAGTGACACCTGGGGAGGGCTTGCTACAGAGGAGACCCCCCTCAGATCACACTGAACAAGGAACAGTTGTGGTGCCTAGCTTATAAGGAAGCCCAGAAGTTCCTGACAACCAGTCACAGCTGCAGCATGACAATGCAATACAGCAGTACCTCTAGTAGAGGGTGGATGCTTAGAATTGGCCTGCTGTATCCCTAGGTTAGTGCGCTACCATAGTTTTGCCATATCCTGAGGTTGAGAGGCAGGAGTTGCAGCTAGGCTGGCCAAGGACTCAGATTTTTGGTCAACTCTGCCATTCTTACTTTGTCTTATCACGAACACCTATGGATCTACTCATTTCTATATCTTCTTCTGAGGTGGTATAACTCTGAGGACCTGGAAGAGGGCATTTCTGCTCTGGAAACAGGCTCTGGATATAGCATTAACTGTTCTGCCCTAAATAATGCTAAACATGCCCTCGACATGCTTCTCCTGATCTGCCTAGGCTGCCCCAACTAGAGCAGCCTAAAACAGTTTGTTTTGTGGCAGCATGTGTTGCCTTAGGCTGTCCCAACCCTTTTCCAGAATAATGAGGGTGGCCCTTCTTTGCAGTTGCGTCAGCCCAGTGATAGATAGGGTAGCCCAAGACAATTTTTGTATGTCAAAAATAAAAACCGAGAACAGTGCTCTCCAAACTGTGGGTGGTTACACTGAGGAAATGCCTTCCCAGTCTCGCATCGCACTTTCCATTCCATACAACTCTTATCTTATTAGCCAATCTAGTCTGGCCCTACAATCCAGAGTAACTACGGGAGCACGTAAGAGACATTACGTGTACCCGTAGTTACTGCACCATCTAATGAAAACCTATGGGAAATTCATACTGCAATCCACAGCAAATTGTTCTTACACCGGAGCAAGGACTCCCCGTAGTTACTCTGGATTGTGCCCATAAAGTCATTCTGGATTGCCACTTCCACCACAGAATTGGTTTGCAGACCCTGCTGGGAAGTGGAACTGGCTGCCTGGCACAACTTTCTGACAAGATCAACTGTAAAAATAAGAAAGAGCAGAGCAGAATAGAAAGTGCTGAGTAGGATAGGAAAGGCCTTTTCTTGTTGCTGAATCCAGCTGCTGGACCACGGTTTGGAACCTACTACCCTAGAATATGTCAAAGGGCATATTGCTCAATAAAGAAGACCTTGTGCATACTTTTTTTTTTACTCCTGTCCCTTTTAGTCTTTAAACTATTCAGCACCATGACTCTGCTACATAAGCATTTGTAAAATGCCTGGCATAATGCTGTACTAGTCCCAAATGGGCTTTTCATACCAGTGCACTGATAAATAATAAACAACAATTTGGAAAAACAGTTTTCCATTTACCAGACTTCTAAAGGACATGAAGTTAGTTAGTACTACTTAGGATTAGTTTGATTTATAATAAAGCATGAGGTTCTTCAAAAATTGCAAAACCTTTAGTAAAGATTAATTTTCAAAATCACCCTCAGTTCAAGACCATGGAATAGTGGTGGTCAGGGTGACAATATGACTGGAAATTTGTGGATCTTTCCTCTTTTTTTAGTCTCCTGTCCATATGTCCTCCAAAAGGGCTTCATTGTGCTCCATTTTGGAACTTTGCAATGGTGTGCAGTACCCCATCATGTCATATGTTGTTGGATTCGTTTTCATATCTCCTTCCTATCAAAAGTTATGGCCTAAAAAATAAATAATATGCATTCAGCTCTATGGCAAAGTGAAAGTGCTCAATATCGTGGCTTTCCTCGTGAGTAGGCAAACATGCCATTGTCAGTCTCTTATCTATTTATTACAGGGTGGGATATATGAGTGATTGTTTGTATTATTTGTTGTATTTCTGTTGACTTGTCCCAAGTCAAAACCGCCTTTTTGACTTTGTGAAGGAAGAAAGATGGAATATAAATAAATAAATAAATAAATAGTTTCAAAAGCAGAATATTCTTGAAATTTATTTCTTCAACTGTATCTTTTTGGACCCTGTTAGGATGCTTATAAAATCATAAGGTTATCCAAAATAGAACTTGAATGGTAAAAAAAGAGTCAGGTTTAATCTTGCCTACCACTGTACAATGACAGCTTTTGTAATGATGCTGAAATTGTGGGTATTTCATTTTGAAACTATAGGTATATTCTTTATTACACTGACAGTTAAGAGATAACAAGATTTAGTTCTGCAAGATGATGCACTAATCCAGTGAACAGTATCATTTGTTTCTCTAGCAGTGCAAATGTGAATGCTTCCAAGTAATTTTGTGAGAGACCCATTTCTTTGTGTTTCCTTCCTGACATCTGTTTACAGACTCAGAAGCTGAAATAGGTAGGTCAGCTTTTATTCACTGTAGTTTTGAATGATTCTACAATTATTTCAGTGATGCTTTTGTGTAAGTAGAAACTGTAAAGCACTGTAAGTCTTTATTGCCTCAGAATGTAAAAAGATTGATCTCGCATCATCACTGCTAGATTGATGGTGAGCACCAGATAATTTTTTTACAGCCACCTTAACTGTGACAACCACAGAGTTGAACAGGTCCAAGCAGAATCATTGTGGAGAAGTAGTATTGTGGTGCTCCACCAATGCAGCAGCATATCATAATAAGCACAACACCACTGGAAATCCCCCAGTAATCCAAAGTAACCGCAAATGCTATTACACCCAAAGACCATAGCTGGACTCATATGAATCCCTCTACTATGAAGGAGGGATTCGTATGAGCTCTAACAGCTCATATGAAGCTATTAGCTTCAGCTTACCAGTTTATAGCATGGAGAGAAATGGCAATATAGCCATGCTACTGTTGACCTGGCATTGCTGGAATTTCAACCTTTTTGACACTCCTAGCATAAGACAAAACTTGAATTTGTGGTGCTACAAATCACACTGTTCACAGCAGAAAGTAGTATCAAACATAAAGCAGGCCTCCGTCAGTCTTGGAAGACTATGGTATCGTGCTCGGCGCTGCATATGCTGCAAGCGAAGCACGAAAGCCTGGGTTGGATTGTTATGGAGGATATACTGTTACCCAAGCAGCAAACCCCCCCTCTCCACGCCACTGAATTAGTCCAATGGAAAGGCAGAGCCAATACGATTGGATCCAGCTGGCATTGCAGAGCTGGGCTAAGGACAGGAGCTCACCCTGTCTTGTGGGGCCGACCCGGGTCTCGAACCCTGGCCTGCTGGTTAATAGGCACAGTGTCTTAGCCACTTGCGCCACCCACAGCCCTATCAAACATAAATTTCCTAACATACCAACTACTCAAGGGGAAATCAATTGCTGAAAGCTAGGAAAGCTACACTTGGGACTTATTTTTGAGTTGGTTCCTGAACCTGTTTAGAAAGCCAGAATTCACTGAAAACAAGTGAAGTCCAACTTAAAAGAGTTCTCTTTGATCATTGCTGCAATGAGAGAGAACTGAGATTAAGGGGAATGGCAAGATCAGGCACTGCGTAGGATCTGCAGTTGCTAATCTTCACCAGCAATCTTTTGTAGAATGTTTTCTTCTTTCCATCCACTCCATTCCCTTTTCATCTCTGGCATACACTATGGTTCTGTCCTTACTTTTGAAAGTTTTAATTTTATGTTTCCAATGCTGTCAGGCCACTTTTTCCCTGCTGTGCTGAACTGACACTCCAGAAAACAGGACCTTCTCTAAGTAAAAGGACTGCTGACTTCACATATGGAAAAGAAAACTCTGCTTCCTTAAATGCTGATTCAGCACAGTGGGGGATAGACAGGCCCCAGGCAGCAGGAGCAGACAACTTAAATTATCACTTTAAAAAGTGGAAAATTGCAGAGCACCCTGTAAAAGAAATTATCAAACCACATGATTTTTATTCCACAGGCATGATTTTCCTTTTCCTTTTAAAAATTTGAATCTCGTTATGATAACTAACATTATTCTCTATGACAGATAAACCAGCCGGGTACTAATATTTTTGCAAGATGTTCTTTGATTGGTTTGTGCAAGAAGAATCACATACCACTGAAGAAGTGAGACATGTGTAATTTAGGCTGCAATCCTAAGAGCACTTTCCTGGGAGTAAGCCCCATCAAACACAATGGGCTGAGTAGTTCTGAGTAGACACAAATAGGACTGCACTTCTAGACTCCAATTTAGGTTTTTGTTGGTTTTCATTTTCAAGCCCTTAAAATATTAGCTATAAAAAGAAAAGAGTGAGATTAATTTTTCAAAACACTAATTTTCTATGACAAATACTAATATAACAAAATATCATTTTTCAGAAATATGATCTAAATGAATAAGTGACTTCCAAGTATGTATGTGAATGTTTCTACTTGCAATCCATTACAGTATGTTCTTAAAGACCTTTTGAAGAGAGAAATAATCTCATATTTCACATATAGTATTTGAAGTTTCCTTTTCAGTAGCAATGAATAGTCAGGATGGGAATGACAAGAAAAAAATTATTATTCACTATATTGTTCAAAAATATGCAAAGCTGCTTTCCTACAGTAAAATTTCCAATAAACCACAAAACATATTGGTAGCAGTAACTGGTAGAGTAAGATAAACATAGGAATAAAGCAGCAGATCATAAGTTAAATTAAAGCAAGGCAGGGAGCCTTTGAGCATGTTTTGATTAGATGATATGTGGGTTGCAGAATGGATATCTAACGTGTCAACAAACTTTATTTAAAATATGGACATGATAACACTGAACCCAACTATTTTTCTTCTTTTTTAATCAGTAAGTGGCAGAGGGCAAAATTTCACATCGGAATGAATCCATCTTTTCCTAATAAGCTTAAAACGAGAAATCCCTCTTTCTTCATAAAAAGCACCAAAGCAGACCTGCATGGGCAGTGTTTGGTTGAATTAGCAGTTAAAAGACATGTATATATGGGAGGACTACTATATATTGTTTTTGATCTTGCATGCTGTTCAGTTTAGGTTGGTATCTAGTTTGGACCAAGCCCCATTGAAATTAGTGAGATTTACTTCTGATATTTTATTTGGGGATTTTTTTTATATCCTGCCATCTTTCTAAGAAGTCTTCAAAATAGCATACGTGGAATTAAATACACCAAAATACTAAACAATTGAACAATCCTGTTAAAAAAAGGGACATCAGATATACCTTGACGAAATGCTTATTTTGAAGAAGAAAGTTTTCATCAAGCATTGGAAGAATAACATTGAGGTATCAGACCTACAGATAATTGAGCTTCAAAAGGTGTTCCACATTTGCAAAAGGTGTTCCACAAAAGGGGTTTCATTCCACACTCATAGCTTACAATCATGTAAGCTATACATAAACCCAAGACTGGTCTAAGGCAGTGTTTCTCAAAGTGGGGGTCGGGACCCCTTTTGGGGTCGCCTAGAGCTTTCCTGGCGGTCACCTAAAGACCCCTGGTGCAGGGGGCCAGGTCAGGCTTGCCAGACCTCTGGCTGTACCTGTGCATGCACTGGGGCTGACTGACAGCCTCAGGGCCCAATCCTGTGCATGCCTACTCTGAAATAAATCCCATTATAGTCAGGGGGGCCTTTACTCCCATGTAAATGTGGATAGGATTGTAGTCTCAGGGCCCAATCCTATGCATGTCTACTTTGAAATAAATCCCATTGTGTTCAGTGTGTGCAAAGAACACACATTTCATTTGTAACAATGAAAATACATCCTGCATGTCGGATATTTACATTACGGTTCATAACAGTAGCAAAATTACAGTTATAAAGTAGCAACGAAAATAATTTTATGGTTGGGGGTCCCCACAACATGAGGAACTTATAAAAGGGTCACGGCATTAGGAAGATTGAGAACCACTGGTCTAAGGCCTTCTGCTCCCCTTTTCCTAAATGATATACAAGTTTATCCTTCATATTTTCTCTTTCTTGTCTCTGTTTCTCATCTTTTTCTAGTCAAGGAAGTAGTAGAACAAGTAGAATTGGAGGGTGGAGGTGGGTATCGCAGGCCACAATCCAGAAGTGCACTTAGGGTATCTATCTATCACTGGGCTGACCCAACTGCAAAATAACTAGGGCCACCCTAGTTATTGTGGAAAAGGCTTGGAGCAGCCCAAAAAACATACCCTACAATCCAGAGAATCTACAGGAAGAAGTAAGAGCTACTTACTCTAGATTGCTCTATGCATTTTCCATAAGTTTCCCGTAGGTGGCACCATAACTACATTGGTGGAAGAGTTCCCGTAGTTACTCTGGATTGTAGCCATAGGCTGCCCCAAGACAGGTAGACCTGGACTGTCATAGCTGGGGCAGCCTAAACAGTTCAGGAGAGGCATGTTGGGGGTATGTTCAGCATTGCCTAGAGCAGAGCAATTATGCTATATCAAGGCCCTGTTTCCAGGGCAGAATTGCCCTCTTCCAGCTCCTCAGAGTTATACCACCTTAGGAACAGGTATAGTAATGAGTAGACCCATAGGGGTCCATGACAACGCAGAGTAAGTATGGCAGTGTTGACTAAAAATCTGAGTTCTGGGGCAGCTTAGCTGCAACCCCTGCCTCTCAATATGGCACAACTGTGGCAGCCCTCTAACCCTGGGCTACAGCAGGCCACTACAACAAGCCCTATGTATTCACTGGAGACTGTACCGCACCACAGCTGTTCCTTGTTCAGTGTGATCTGAGCAGGTCTACTCAGGAGCAAGCCCTCTCCAGATGTCACTGACTTAATGCCTACTGAGCATTCTCTAGAGCAGTTAGGGCAGCCCAGGCATCCTGACTCTCTGGATGCAGTATAACATTCTGCTCTGGATTCAGAATAGTTAGGGCAGCCCAGCAAGGGCACTCCTCACTGCCTTCACTCTGGATTGTGCCCTCAGTCAATCTTCTGCCTGAGACAAGTGCTTAAAATTACCTTGTTGGCCAGCCCTGGGAAACCACTGTTTTTGGTATGAATGACAGAAGCAAATCCCTGAATTTCTACATCTATGTCCTCACCTGGAAACCCAAGTAATGAAGATTCTGCAATTGATGCAAGACGTGAAGAGCATGACTGTTGTCCACCATTTAGAAATGTCTTGAAGGAAATTCTGGTAGAGTATCCTGTGCATTGAAGGCAGAGTAATGACTATATCGTGGGGAGCCACAAATAAAAGCAACTATTGCATTATCATATTTTACACTGAAAAGATAGAGACCACCTATAATATGACCAGTTTTGTTTTCTATTTTGTTATTTCACCCCATTTCTAAACCGCCATATTGGGAAATATTACCTACCTGATTAAAAAACATAACAAAAGCCGAATGGAATATTTGCAGTCTGGCTTTAGCAAGTGCATATTTTAAATCTTTTCTTTTGCCCTTAACCTTTACTTAGGCCACCTCCATGCTCCTCATTCATCAGGTCTTTCTATCTTTTCATAGCAGCTGGGGTTCTTTAAAGTAGGGATGCAATTAAAAATAACCTGGCCCCTTCTAGGGTGCCACTGTGTCCTACAATTGAGCTGCAAGGAAAAGAAATAGTTTGGCTTTGAAGCACTGCCTGGAGGAGAGCTACCAATCGTGCTTCAAAGAGAAAATGACAGTTTTGCCCCGAAGCCGAGCTTTGGATGCTTCTTCAACTAAAGCCAGATAATTTAGTGAAAGGAAAAATCGACAATGTTTTCTGTTTTTCCTCTTTCGTTCATTAAATTCTCTGGCTGCAGTGCTCGAGTGAGTTTGTTTACAGCTGGAGAAAGGAAGGCTGCCTGTTGCTTTCACCCTTCTGTGAGCCATACCCCTACTCCTGGAAGCTTTTGGAAAGCCTCAGCCACTTCTGCTTTTGGAGAGCATTCCTTTGGAGGTATTTAAACAAAGTTAATCAACTTCTGATACTTAACCAGAGCGTGAGAGAATGATTTATATCTTTTTGTGCTTCTGAAAGCTTTTCCCACATTTGAAAAAGGCATTTGGATTGGGGCCAAACTAAATGCTACATTATGTCGTTGAATCGGCTTAATTTTTTTCCTTTAAGTGGAATAGTGGCAAGCCTTTGGGCCACCACCACTGCCTACTCTTCACACTGTGGTGCCCCATTCCAGGGGTAGGGGAAGCTGTCATGCCCCTGGCTACTCCCAGTGCCCAAGCCGCCTCTCTCAGTAACGTATCTCCCTCAGGCAACAGGTCTCTGAGTAGCATCTTCGTCTTCTAATTCTGACATCTTTCAAGAAAACATGAGACAGGTAAGTAACAAAATGAAGATTGCTTTACTTTCAAAGGTGCACAAGCTTAGCAGTTTCTAATTTCCATTTCTTTTGTTTCAGGTACAACAGATAACTTCGGAACCCCTCCCAGTTCCACAACAGGTACATCAACAACGTCTCTTACAGGACAATCCAGAACAACTAATCTGTCGACATAAGAGCCCTTAGGTTGCCCTATCTAACACTTGATTGGAGCAACTGCAAGATGCTCCAGCCCAGTTACTCTGGAAGAGGCTTAGGGCAGAGCAAGGCAAGATAGGGTGCCCTAAGAGAGGTGGACCTGCTCTGCCCTAACTGGGGCAGCCTAAGCAGCTCAGGAGAGGCCTGTTGAAGGCATGTTTAGCATTGCCTAGGGCAGAGCAGTGACTCTGAATCCAGAGCCTGTTTCCAAGGCAGAAATGCCCTCTTCCAGCCCTCGGAGTTTTACCACCTTAGGAGCAGGTATAGTAATGAGTAGACCGATAGGGGTCCATGATAAGGCCCGAGTAAGAATGGCAGTGTTGACCAAAAATCTGAGTTCTTGGCCAGCCTAGCTGCAACCCCTGCCTCTCAACCTCAGGATATGGAACAAACTACGGCTGCCCACAAACCTCAGGATACAGCAGGCCACTCCAAGAAGCCCCTTGTATTCA
Source organism: Cryptoblepharus egeriae (assembly GCA_030015325.1). Taxonomy (NCBI): domain Eukaryota; kingdom Metazoa; phylum Chordata; class Lepidosauria; order Squamata; family Scincidae; genus Cryptoblepharus; species Cryptoblepharus egeriae. The sequence goes on along the minus strand of JAREYC010000007.1, from coordinate 50,352,917 downwards.
CTGTAGAATGTACTGGCATCTCATCAGGGACTCCTTATAAGGCAGGCACCCAGTGGCGTCACCAGACTGATACGGCTGGTGTGGGCTGCATTGGGTGATGCGCTCCGTATGGGGTGATGTGCCGGAGGAATTTGACTGTCCTTTGGCAGGCCCCGGACGTCAGCATGCCCATTCAGGCCTGCTCCAAGGCGGAGCAGCAGCCAGAAGCTGCCACTTGTCTGAGGAGCTGGCCTGAATGGCCATCTGAGATGCACTGCGCAGAAACACACTGAGCATGCCGAACAGCTTCAGAGGAGACTTCCTTAGAGCAGAGAAAGTCCACGCCTCTGCATAGCCATTCGGCCTCACTCAGGAGGCGGAGCGGCAGCCGAATGGCTTCAGAAAGAGTACTGCACAGGCACCAACTCTGACGCCTGCACAGTCTCCCCCAAAGCCAAAAGGCTTCAGAGAAGTACTGCGCAGGTGTCAGAGATGGTGCCTGTGCAGTACTCTTTCTGAAGCCAGTTGGCTTCAGAAACAACTGCGCAGGCGCCAACTTTGGTGACTGTGCAGTCCAGGTAGGGGGGGCGCGCATCCCAGGGATGACGCACAGACTTCCGCACCAGGTGATGTGCAGAGTTATGTCACCACTGTAGGCACCACAGCTGTTCCTTGTTCAGTGTGATCTGAGGGGTGTCTCCTCAGGAGCAAGTCTTCCCCTTGTGTCAATTACTTAGCATGCTCTGGAGCAGTTAGGGCAGCCCAGGCTTCCTGACTCTCTGGATTCAGCATAACTTTCTGCTCTGGATACAGAATAGTTAGGAGAGTGCAGTTAGGTCAGAGCAGGCTGAATTTGCTCTGGATTGTGTCCTATGTGTTCTATAAACCAGATTCAACAGTTCTTAAACTCTGCTTTTTTTTCCTTTACAGATTTCTCCCCAGATCCTCGTCCTTTCTCCTCCAAGGTCTCTCCTCCAACTGCCTGCTTTCCCGCACAGTTCCCCCACTTGAATCTCCTGCCTCCTCCTCCCCCTCCTGCTTCCCATGCCAGTGCTGCAGCAAGAATTTCATGTCCCCGTGGGCGTACCAGCAAGAGGAGAGTCCAACAGTGATTCCACTGCGGGATCTGATCTGTCCTCTTCCTCGGTTACTCAGTTCAACAAGGTCCTTCATGGATCACACCTCCACAGCATCAGGGAACTGCTGAATGTCAAGAGGGGGTACAAAGAATGGCGATGGATGTATAGACTTTTGCCTAAGTGCACCCCCATAGGCTCCATATTAAAATTGGTGTATGCATCCCAGTCCACCTCACAGAAGCCCAGCACAGTTCAGGACTTGGAAAGTCTTTTGAGGTTTCTGATGAGGTCATAAGCAGTACTTCCACTGTCCCAGAAATGCTGTTTAAGTTTGTGGCTGAAACCTCAGAAGGCTTTATGAGTGATCCTGAATGCCATGCAAGGCTCTGATACAAAAGGTAATTATCCAGACTGGGAGGTGGTGAAATGCAAGTGGCATTGTGGAACTGCACCATGCAGCATCACAGGGGCCAGGTCCATAAATGATATCTACACAGAGCTCCCAATTAGGTGAAAGTGTGATAGCACTCCGATGGGAAGAGGACCTAAAGGCTCCAGCCCTGCTAGGAACCATCCTGGCCTTCCCCAAAAAGTGAAGCTCTCACTGACATCAATGACATCTTCCCTCCAGTGAGCAGTAGCAAGTGCAAGGAATCTAAACAGTGCAATTCTTTACAGATTTACTCAGGAGTAAATCCCCCTATATTCAATTGAACTTACTTCCAGTTAAACATGAACAAGACTGCAATCCTTGACTTTTAATTTCTATAAATGTAGCTTTTTCCTTCATCCTATCTTCATAAGATTTTCTCTTCCAGACCTTTTATCTCCCTACTGTTCTCTTCTGAATCCATGCTACATGGCACTTCAAATGAGGTCCTAACACTGCACTGTAGTGAAGATTTCTATTGGAGTGAATAAAAGAATTCAGGGGAAGAGATGCTGTGCTTCTGCTGCCTGTGAACCTTATTGTGTAATTGCCTGTCAGTGACATGTGCAGCTTGCTGAGGGCAACAGAAGAGTGGCAGACAACACGAAGCAACTACAGGCACAGTCAGCTTTACAGTGGAGTGACAAAAGAGTCCATCACGGGTAGAAAAGCAATGGGCTTCATATTCAATCAGGGCTCCCTGATTGAGTAAAATTATATATGTGCCTTTAAAGCTTGTGCCACAGGGCAAATGCTTTGCTGCAATTTAAGGATACTCTGATACCGGCTAAGTTGCCAATAAGTATGTAAGAAGTCAATATGGAAAATGTGCAATTAATTGCAAATTAATATTCACTTTTCTTGTGTCCTAGGGGGCAAGTAAATGGTCATCCAGTTATTAGACAAAGGGCAAAATCCAGAGTAATTACAGGGAGTCCTTGCTCCAGAGTAAGAACAACTTACTCTGGATTCCAATATGAATTTCCCATGGTTTTCACTAGGTGGTGCAGTAACTATGGGTGCACGTAACATCTCTTACGTGCTCCTGTAGTTACACTGGATTTGGGGGTAAGTTTCTGTTTTTTAAAAAAATCTGTTTTAGCAACTGCTAGCTGTGTTGAATGTCTCGATATTAGTATTTTATTAATAATATTGATATTTTAAACAAGCAAAAATAAAGGTGACGAGCAGTTCTATTTTTTCTATTTGGAACACTCCCTCCCAGCTACAATGAACACATCAAAGATATTACATGCCTTCTCTACAATGCTGTCCACTAGAAAACATATTTCTTTTAAGGTAGTCACTATTCTTAATTTTAAATCTGTTTGTGGTGGCTGAAGGTGGATGAATGTGACTGATCACAGTACTGTCTTTATATAGCTAACATTAGAAATCTCACATGCTGTTATTCCTACCTTATGCCAGACTCATGGTCTTTCAGAGAAGCCACTGGAGTAACTACTATTTTTCTCGCTGCTATAAAGTCACCTTCGACTAAAAAAATACCATATATTTATTTTTTAAATTGATGAATCATTTTATAGATGTCAAAAAGGACAGTTCAGATAAGTTATTAAAAATTTTATGTTTTGCAAAACATCTTAATAATCCATTATTGCCATCAGTCGGATGCCACTTTAGTCACAGTTTAAGAAACAAACAACTGCAATTAGATATATTTTGAGAAATATATCTTGCTGATACAAAATAAAAGGCTTGTACTGATTATTAGATTAATTTTAAATTTTATATTTAAATTAAATATGGAGACATGGCAATGCTGTAGTGGTATTTTGAGTTTTAAATTATTCCAGCAACAAAAAGAGTAGACCCAAATATCTTCTGCTTTTTTCTAAATTAAAATGATTGAAGTTTTTCCAACTCTTTTTCATAAATAGTGCAGGTCTAAGAGCACAATCCTAACCTTATCTACTCAATGTTCAATGGGTATTACTCCCAGGACAACGTCTTTAGGATTGCAGCCCTAATGACTTTTCCCCATGGTTGATGCTATTAAATTTTCAGTACATTTGTTGTACAGAATTTTCTCTTTACCCCATTCTGACAGGAGTGAGGAAGCATTGAAAAGTAATTGACCTCCTTAGAAAATAAGCTGTGGAAAACATATGATAGGGGAAATAGGGCAGTCTAGATTCTAGCCGCTATAATAAATACTTGATATATTTTGTATGCTTTTTTGACATCTTTTTTGTAGTTTTCTTTATTTGATAATTAACTGTTTACATATCTTTTTTTACATTTTAACATGTACATAGCATCTTTCTCATATCCTCATGTAAACCTTATAAACATTTCTTTCCTTTCCCCCCCTTTTTTATTCCCCCCATGAAAAGCAAGAGACCATCCAATTATAACTTTAACCATGAGCACACCTTATGTATTTTAACAAAAATCTCATTATTGGCCCTCTTTCTTTTACCCAACTAATATATCTATACCATTTCTTGTTTATCTCTAATTTTTTCACCTCCCAAGTTTTTTCCTGACCCAAAATTGCAACAATATCTGATAGAAACTACTGATATAAATAAAAATTCCATCTTCAGTAAGTTTAAACACATTTGTACACATCTTCTTGATAAAGTGAAGTTAAAGTTAGATATGCATCAAAACAGTATCCACATGTGTATCCACATGTGTTTGTGTATGTTGCTATTTCCATTTTCCTAGGCAACATTACCCTTTTTAGCTCCTCAGATTTACAGTAGATTTGTACTAGGGTATTTGTGTCCTAAATGATTGTGTCCTGGTTAAAACGCATTCACTTCACTGGGATCTCTGGACATTTGCATCTGGGTTTTTCCACATCCTGGTTGGCATCCTACTATAACTTAGGCAACAAATCCTGTGTTATTTATCCTATGCCTATATTTCCTAGTCCTAATCCTAACTACCTTACTGTTGTAAAAATTAAATAAAAAGTAACTATATTGAAATACAACATGTCTGGGATGCAAATTTTTTTTTAAAAAAACCTTGACACAATTGTCCAACACAGGGATGCATTTGACGAGAGCACAGTTTCCAGAATGTGATTGTTCTGTCACTGCTAGCAATATCTCTGCATCTCTGGTATGAACCTGAAGAGATCGATAAGCAGCCAGGAGACCTTCCCAGAGGTGATTTAATGTGACTGTAGTTATGCCATGGCAAGAGATAGAATTGTGGCATTAATTAGTCAGTAAAGCTAAGTATATACATTCTTCAATGCTATGCTGAATACGTACCCTATAACATGCCGTCAAATAAGTTACAGTGAGTTTTGCCTGCCCCAGGTGTATATGCAGAACTATTTGTAAGGTTTAATACAATTTTGCTCCTAGTCATGGCTGTCTTCTTTGGAGAATATTTTTTAAATCATTCAGGTACTGTAATTGCATTTTATAAGTATATAATAAGCTACTATGAGGCAGTGGTTAAGAAGTTCGCTCAAGTGTGAACTGGCTCTTTTCTTTATTAACAATACCTTCTTAAATCTTTTTTCTACAGAAAGCAAAAATGCCCCACTGGAAAGAAAAGGCTGAACGCTGAATCAAATACATATTCTGCAATATACTATCTTGATATATAAAAAGACGCACTCTGAATCCCACTGAAGTCAATAATAAAACCTCAATGAACTAAAGCCACAATCCTAACAGGGTGACAATGGCAAACCAGAAACATCCTATTCATGAAAGGTTTAAAGGAGTGAATTCTTTGATAAAGAGCTATTATTTTGAATCATACTTAATAAAACTTTGCTTCCTTAACTGTTTTGGCCGAGTTTGCTTCATTATAACTACATGAAGTTGTTACTGACTATGAGCTGGAGGAATAGGAGCATATTTGAGTTAGCGTCTTCTAACATAGATATGCAAGAACAAGCCTGGCATATACAGTACTTTAAGGGTTGTTGGTATATTTTCTAAAAGAATAAACAAAGGCACTTGTAATATAAGAAACATTAAATAACAAGACATTTAGATGGAACAGATTTGAACAGATCTAAGCATAAAATACTATATACATAATAGGACTCTGAAATGAATGGAAGAATCCTATATATCTGATTGTCCCAGCTCACTTAAAACTGACACACTGCTGCTATAATAATTTTGGAAACAGCAATTGTTTTTGGCAATTCAACATAAACTGCTTTTGTCTCATAAATTATAGAAAATGTCTTCTTATGTCATTACAGTGTATATTACCTAACAGCTAACCTAACAAATCAAAGAGCCTATTAACATTCTCGATGACTTCTAAAAGAAAGCACATGTTCTGGTGACATTCCAGGGCACAATCCTTTTGAAAATTACTAAGATGTTAAAAATAGATATGATGTGCTACTTAATGAGGATAATGTGAAAATGTGGAGAGAAAAAGAATGCTTTGAATCAGGTAAAAAGCCTAAACTATTCGTGTCTGATCCGCATGCAAATTAGCAGAAATTTACTGCAAGAGGTAAGAAACTAAAAAGCTTTGATCTAGTTACCTACAGCTCTCAGACAGAATGCATATATAGTCAGGCATACATATTTTGGTAAGTTCCAAATGTAATTTCTTTGGGTTTCTGAGCTGCTGCCTCTTGTGAAGGGCATTGGCTAGCTCATCTGGGCCCAAAAGAGTGCAGAATAATAAAAATGCTTATGCAACAATCCTATGCATACAGGGAGTGAGTTTCATTGGATAGAGTGAGACTTATGTAGGAACCGCTGTGTTAGTTACCTGTGCTGCAGCCTTTCACAGGATGAAAGGTATGCTACTACTGGATTCGGTAGCAAAGCAAGCAGGGGTGTAGTTCACTCTGGGTAATGTACACTGGGGAATGACAAACATGTTTCCAAAGCCTATCCCAAGCAGTGTCCCATACTCTGCGATGGCTGATGGCCCGTCTCACTTCCTGAGGCTCCAAATAGCCAGAGATGGCTATCCTGGAAGCTTTTTGCATGTGTATGCAATGACATCGTTGTGGATCACTAAACAATTTCTGGATGCTGCACATCATTTCCAGTGAGTAATGGGTAGTGTCACATGGTATGGGTGACATACGACACCTGCCAAGGCAGTGCCTCTACTGGTGCAGCCATTCTCAGCAATCTATATAGGTTGCTGCCCCAGTCCCAGTAAGCTGGTGAATCAATTAACACTGATGTGCACATCAGTGCACACAGATGTGTATGTACACATTGATGTACACATCCAAATATTTGTGTTTGTACAAAAGAAATCACATGAATTAGCCCTCCTTTTTCTACAAAATGATTATTCTCTAGGACAGTGATTTTCAACCAGTATGCGCAGATAGTCCTCGCGTGTGCTGCGGGAATTTGGAGATTGACATTCATTAATAGGAAAATTGGGGGATTTGAACAGTCTGGTGTGCCTTGTCAATGGTAAAAATAACTGATGGTGTGCCTTGACAATTCAGTGCCTTGTTAAGCATGCCGTGAGATGAAAAAGATTGAAAATCACTGCTTTAGGATAAAAAATAATCTTAAAATTGGTAGTTAACTAAGAGTAGATGTAAAGATTATAGATAACAAGATGTGAATTCTATGCATATTGGTTCTGTTCAGCAACTTTTATCAGGGGAATCGTGGTTGGGTGGATCAATCTGAACTTCTTGCATGCAAAATAATCCAAGATGGCAAATGTTACACTCCTGTCTATTCTGGGCTCTGGAGTCTGTGAGTTTTTCAGTTTGAGCTTAACTAAAAGTGCTATGGTTAACTTAATGCAAAATTAAATGAGCTGATGTTAGGCGTACCTGAAAGCAAGATCCAATTCTTGAACCTTGAGAAAAGTTTATAGGTCCTAGTGAAACAATCAATCTAGATATATATAAAAAAGAAAAGTCACTGACTGACTCACTGGCTGACTCACTCATCACCGCCCTGCCAAAACCGCCAGCCCTAGGAGTGTGAAATTTGGGGTGGGTGTTCCTTTCGTGATGGAGGGGTGCACTAAGAACCAGTTTTCGGAAATTCCAACCGGAAGCGGGTGAAAAGGGGCGCAACGCGTTTTCCTCCCTATACTTTGCATTGAAAATTGCTGACTCATCAACATTCCGCCCCAACTGCTGGGCCTGAAGCATGGAATTCTGGGAGTTCCTTCTGTCACCTGAACACCCACCAAGAACCATCTGGAGAATTTAACCCTTCAGGGGCTGAAAAGGGGCCAACGTGTTTCTCTCCTATACTTAACATGGGAGACTGACCAACCTCCAGCCAATTTTGTGCTCAGTGCCTGGTGTTCGGGGGAGATGTTGTTCAGAGGAAGTGGTTGCACTGGCGAGGATGCTGCGCATGGGGGGAAGTTGCACATGGAGGAAGTTGCGCATGGGGGAAAGTTGGGCACGGGGGAAAGTTGGGCATGGGGGAAAGTTGGGCATGGGGGACTGATGCGCATGGGGGTCTGATGCGTATGGGGAAGTTGCGCATGGGAGGATGATGCGCATGGGGGGACAGATGCACATGGGGGAAAGTTGCACCTGGGGGGTTGATGCGCCCGGGGGAATGTTGCGCCTGGGGGGATCAGATGATGCAGATGGGTGATGTTGCATATGGGGAGTTGAGGCAGATGGGTGGATGATGCACATATGGGAAGTTGCACATGGGGAAAAGTTGTACATGGGCGGATGATGTGCATGGGTTATAGTTGCTGCACATGGGGAAAGTGCGCATGGGGAAAGTTGCGCATGTGGGGATGATGCGCATGGGGTTGATGTACCTGGGGAAGTTGCGCATGGGGGGATGATGTGCATGGGGGGATGTTGCGCATGGGGATGTTGCACATGGGGGTATGTTGTACATGGGGAAGTGGCGCATGGGGGCATGTTGCACATGGGGTGTTTATGCACATGGGGTGTTTATGCGCCGTGGGGGATGTCGTATGGGGAAATGTTACTCCCGCAACACGGGTACGTTTTAAACTAGTTCACAAATAAATGGATCCACCTGAGACTTCTGAAAGAACTAGTTAAATCCTTCATCTCCGGTAAACTTTGTTGGCCCAATCCTGTGCAATGATGACCACTGGATTTAAAATTAATTCCAATCCAATAGACTAATCCCTAAAATATTATCAGATCATCCTGTTTTGTGGCAATTCTGTGGCTCAGCAGGAAGTGGACCACAACATCTTTTGCACAGAAAGTTTCAGAAGTAGGCTTTAAAATGTTTACTTAAATAATCCCTATTTTCTCTCATGCGTCCCAACAGATAACAATGTATTGAAGTCAGTTTTCAATAGTGGAAATCCTTGAGTTTGAAAAGCTTCTATGAAGAAATAAGATTCAGAGAAAACTTGGTTTGTAAACAGAACTTTGGGATAAATGTTAATGCTGAGCTGGTGGATTTTTAAGAAAACTGATACAGTATGTGGGTCATGTTGATGACAGACTGAGCTGAGGAAAAGATAAGTTTCACCTGTCGTAATATTGTGCACCAGCTACTTAATGATAGAAATGTGCACTTTCCTGGGAATAAGCCCCATAGAACTCAACAGAACTTAGTTCTTAGTAGACACAAATAGGATTGCATTGAAAGGGTATCTAGAATGGGGTAGTCAAACCATGGTTCACAAGCCAAATGCGACTCTTTCACATGCAAAGTACACTAGATAATGTACAATGTACATATCACAGAGATATGTTTGGAGCTTCTTGCATCACAATTAGCATTAAAAGTAAATTAAATTTTTCAATCTTTATAATTATTTGGGGGACAGCCACTCAAGAGATTAAAGATGCTGTGCCTATCTACCTGAAAGTCAGCAGTTCAAGACCCAAATGCCATATGATTGAGTGAACTCCCATCACTCAACCCAACTCAAGCAAACCTAGCAGTTTGAAAGTATGTAAATAGGTTACAACCAGTGGTGGGATTCAAAAAAATTAACAGGTTCTATGTCCTAATAACCTAAATTAACAACAGGTTCGATGTCCCATTAGTAACTGGTGCTCAGAACCAGGCACTCATTAGCAAAGGGTTCTGTAGAACCTGTGAGAACCCCCTGAAGCCCACCACTGGTTACAATACCAGTGACAGGTCCTTGTTTCAGACTGGCCAGTTTCCTCAATGCCAAATCAAAATATGGACTGGATGACTCCATTCCAGAATAGCAGGTCCTGCCATAGTGCAGTGAAAATGCTGGGAAGAAGAGCTTTATAATTATTTACTGGATAGAAACTGGGATTCTACTGAGTTGAAACATATGTTTAACATTCCTGATGACTTACAGCACAGTTCTATTCATGCCTACTCAGAAGTAAGTCCCATTGTATTCAATGAGGCTTACTTCCAGGAAATTGTATATAGGATTGCAGCCTTAAACATATTTAAGAATTTAAATGCTTCTTTAAATATTGCAGTTGAACATTGTAAGTTCATCACATGCAGCTCTTGAATTAAGCAGGTTTGATCACCCTGATCTAGATGCTTTAGAAAGCATTAGTACATTAATACAGGTCCAATCCAAGTGAAAACTTGCAACTGTCAATTAAAATTCAATCCAGAAGTTCATATTCATTTATAGCAATGGACTAATATCCAATAGTTTTAAGTATGTGGGTCTTGCACATTCCCATTGTGCAATCTGAGATTAACTCAGTGCGTATGGAAGTGGGTAAGAATTTTTTCATGATGGTGCTTGGCAGCACAGTGAAGGCAGGCCACATGGTAACACTAATATGTATGGTGTCCAATACAGGTCCAACCTTCGTATACACTCATTTTTTATACACAGATTTGACTCAACATTCATGGTCAGTTTTTTTTTTAAACTGTTGTTATTCTGTTGTAGAGTCATTCAAGCAATCATTCCATTTTTCAGTACTAGAATCAAATATCTGCAGTTATTGAGGCACTACCTTATTCCATTAGGCACAATAGAAGAAATAGAAACCTGGAAGTTGGTCTTTAAACCTATTTTTCATTGTTTTCTTTATATATAGATTTTTTTAATCCGTGGGAGGTTGCAAAACAGAACCCTACTGGTTAATGAGGGACACCAGTCCATAAAAGACAGTTGATCAGGTAGAGTAGCCAGATAGTTCCTTCCATGCAAAGATAGTTTCAGGTATGTTTCACCATTTGGTATATGTTGTGGGAAGCAGACCTTAAGCAACTGTTATTTTGCTGTAAATGGATGTAAGGACTTAATGGATTCAATGGATAATGGTCCATTATTTTTATTGAAATATTTTTAAAAAATTTAAAATTAATACATTGGCCCATATCCTAAAGTCAAATTAAGCCCTTTGCTTCAGAGCAGTTAAGGTGACTTTCCATAAGATAACACTAGAGGGTGATGTAACTGTGTGGACCTGTAACTGCTCTGGATTTTGCCCTATATGTCATTCTATGGCTTAAACAACTAGTTTTCTATATTCTTACAAGAATGTGAATCAAGCCACAGCATTCTTCCGAGAGTACATGTTATAAAGAGAAGCAGCAATAAGGTCTCTCTTATCACTTTATTTTGTAGGTGCAGCATCAAAGGCGAATAATTTAATTGCCACACTTATTCAGTCCTTGGCCTCTCTTCTGATATTGCCAACTAGAGTGATAATTAATGCTAGCTCTGTTGGTGTTCTGTGTGACATGAATGCAGGGAAGTGGATTGAGACAGTCTACTCATTTTGTATTAGTCATAGCACAACAGGACGTCACTCAAGGCCATCATCTAAACAGAATTAAGATAAATTTTGTTGCCTGCTGAGTTGTGAGCGACCAAAAGGTTAAAAGAATAAATGAGATGAAGGTTGCTTGGTCATGAGAAGTGAACGGTGGGTTTGAAATAAGAAACAATTTCCACCAGTGAAACTGTGGGTTGTCTGATCACTGTCTGGAGTGCTTTTCAGGTGTTTCTTATTCTTTTTTAAAAACTTTAGGCAGATTTTTCTGCACTGATCATTGGGAAACAGTGTCTGAAAAACTGTAGTATAATGATTCATGACAATTATTTTGGCATCCATACCTGTTTTGTTCAACTATGAAAACAGATAACAAAAGTATTGTTGGCAGCTAAGGACAACACTGTGCGTCTGGTGGCAGATTATTTATGGTTGAATATTCAGAGGTGGATAGTGATGACTGGAATGCAAATGGAAGTTGGATAGCTGGAAAGATGATCTACCTTTTGATTTATTGGGAATACTTGAGGATGGGCCAGTTGGAACCTTTTTCTTGTTTTCCTTCTGCATTATGCATTGTATATTTTACTGTAGTTTTTACTCCTCTGATTTTATTTTCCCACTGTGCTATTTGTGTGCACAGTTCTGTGGGTATTTATTTAACATGCGAATGAAGGTATGCGTCTGCCAGAACCGTCTCCCTCCTACCCCCAGGCCCACTGCCTGTTCACACACCCCTTGCCCAGGATTAAATCCTCTGTCTCCCACAATGCTTCCCATCTGGTCTCCTCCATTCCACAGTCTGCGTCACCCACAGAACACTGGAAAATGAGAGCTTCAGTGGTAGCCTGGTAATAGGGCTTTTAGACAAGCCTTATAACACATTTGTGACATCCCACCATGGTGGTCCCATGGGATTGGACCCATGACCTTTTCAATTTGCTTTCTTCATTCTGCTCCAAATTGTGGAGTGAGTAGGTGATCCAAGATCACCACATTTGGCTGACTAGTTTCTTCCTGTTCTCACGAGCATAACGCAGAGTAGCTGAAGCTGGCCGAGACATCCTTGTTCTTCTTTAGCTTGCTTTGGCCACTCCATGCCTGCTGAACTCAGCTCAGTTGCTTCTTTTTTAAAGAAGAATCTTTAAAAACTATGGATCATTCATGTGGCCATATTGCAGTTACATGACACGCCCTCTGGCCTGGCACTCAAGGTGTACCTGCTCTTCCCTCTTGCTGTGCCACTGGCCTCTGACTCCTCCATCTTACTTCAATCAATTTCACACTTTCCTCCAATCTAAATTACAGATAAGACATTTCCACTCCAGTGCAACCTGGATCTCACAGGAAGGACATGTAACTTCAAAGAACAAACAACCTCAGAATTCTTCTTCCCACTTTTCCCCAGTCACTCTGAAAGAAGGTAATGGGATGGGGAAGAAACCCACCTCCATGACAGTAATATTAGGCTTTCTTCCTATGCTGTCTTATATACAATGGGAAAGAAAAATCCATAAAATCAATCTCTCCAATTCAAAGTTTACTGAATGCTATGGCCAAAATCTCAGATCTATGAGGAACATATAGCCTAATGATGATTCTCAGGGCTACTTTTGGCGTCACCTGTCAATAAAAGACAAATTTTCTAGTTGTAAAATTTTACAGGCAAACTCCCCCTCTATAACTCTGGAAATATCAGAAGCTTCTCCAGGGAAACCTGTAAAAAACGGAGTGTGAAGTTGTAAAGTTCTAACACAGGATCCCACACTAGCTGGAGAATGAACAAGATGACCTAATGAAGCTTTCTTTTCTACATTCTCTAAAATTCTAATATTTGAAGTTCTGTGAAGGCTTCACTACACCAGGTTCTGTTATGTTTTCGTTATGTTTTCTTTGTTATTTTGGAAAGTTATCATACTTTTAGCACACAGGTGGATCATGCTGTAATAACCCTAGGCTCTTCTGTAGTTGCTACAATACATCAATATTTTAGAATTCATCTGGGGATTTCAGTAAACTATCCGTATTCTATACTGGCAGGCAGTGCTTGGTCTTTTTTTGTTACTAATAACGCACATCTCTAGAAGCAGTGCTGACTCACTGCAAAGGAGAATTTTTTTAAGGTTTAACTATGTCATAAAAGAAACATAAAATAAATCATTCCTTGTTATTGTAGACTAGACAGTCAGTGATGCAGCTGTGAGTGCTGGCAAGAAAGTATACTGTATACTGACTGGCAAGAAAAGCAAGAGTCATACACCACTAGAAACTCTGTGTCTATACAATGTATGTGTTTAGGTATCTCTAATGTAAAACATAATCTATCCACTACAACACTGCACCAATGTAGAGAGGCCAATGCAAGCCACGCTGCATCCTATAGGGGAAACTGGAAGGCTGGAGGACTTACTGCAGTAAGGGGAGATTCATCCCTTTGCCTTGGGATATGACACAACCTGTGCAATGGTTTTATTCAGAACAAAATAAATAGCTAGTAAAAGTCCAAGTGGATCTGTGTTGGTGGATTCTGTTAATGAAGGGGAAGAGAATATTGTGTGTGTGGCATGCTGTCCCTGCTGGGTCCAATCAGTCCTCCTCCATCACCATGCCTTATTACATCCTCCATTCCCTTTCCTGCAATGTCCTGTCCTGTTCTGCACTGCTTAGAACTGATCTTGCCTAATCTGGTGTGCATGTGCACATGCAAGCTTTCACCTCAGCACTAGCAGCTACTAGGTCATTACAAAGTGTTTTATGGCACTTTTGCAATGTCTTGCACCAGTGTAGCATGTGCTGCACTGGCCCGCATGTGAATGAGGTTCCACTACCCTACCTGGAAATAAGCCCATTGACTATAACGTGACTTCAGGTGCAATCCTAACTTAGGCCAGCAAAATTCATCGGATGTAGGGAGACAAGCACATGTCTGTTCACTGGCCTAACCTTTCCCAGGATTGACAGAGAAATGTCTTACGACAGTTTTGTGACACACCCAGGTCAGCACAGGATTTAAGCTCGGGCTTAGGCCAGCCTAACTGCAGCTTAGGATTGCAGGGTTAGGCATGGGGGAGGTGGGGAGGAGGATAGGTGGGGGATGACAAGTGAAGAGTGTGCCAGCGGGTGGAAGAGGAGTGGAGGGTGGCCCAGTGACATTCAGCTTTGTCAGAAACAGAGCCTCCTTATGGCCTATCACTGAAGCTCTTGGTAGAGCTATCAAAGGTAGCCAAAGGGTTGCCACAGAATCAAGTACTTCAGAGTTACTTTCCTTATTTAGGATAAGGGAACAAAAGTCCCATTCATCCAAGGAGCCAGCAGTGGGTGCTCAGCTGCACACAGTTACACCCAAGGAAGACATTTCAGCTTCAGTACTGGCACTCTGGGCAACTTAGAATTGGGCTATCGATTCTGAGTAGACATGCATGGCATTGGACTGTGAAATAGAATATTTAAAGTTAGAAAAGTTTTGCCTTACCCCATAGCAGCAGCTCCAACCAAGTCCTGGATGTAGCACAGGAATGTCAACCTGCCTTCTCCAGTGTGTTTTTTTCAGGATTGCGATGCTCAACACATATTTCTAAACTGTTGAAACTACCCTAAGAAATCAGCTTGGCCATTTGTACCACTGACAAAAAGAACCATCTTTTTCAGTGTACTTTTACGCTAATGTTGACAAATGCAAAACAATAAGAATTGTTTCTGGGATGAATTGATACCTTCTATCAAATAAAGAAGCTAGTATTACAGTCCAATCTATTTTGAAACTGATTTTTTTATACATTGATTTGACTCAACACAAATGGGCCCCTTTAAATCACTTTTTAAAAACTTTTATTCTACTGTTATAGAGAGGCAGTCATACAAGCAATCACTCCATTTTTAAGTCCCAGAATCAAACCCCTGCAGAAATTGAGGCACTACCATATTACATTAGGCACAAAGGGGTAGCAAGAAATCTGGAAGTGGGTCTTTAAACCTATTTTTTCCATTGTTTTCTTTATACATGATTTTTTTCAATCCAAGAGAGGTTCTGGAACAGAACCCTAGTGGATAATGAGGGACACCTTTATATCTATATTTAAATATGTTAATGTTTAGAAAACCTGATTTGTAACAGATGACCATAATTAAAAGGAGCAGTACTAACATATATGAAGAAAACAAACAATAGAAAATAGCTTACCTAAAAAAATATGTCTGATGGAGTAAAAGACCATCAAATGCAGGGCATGAAATCAGTGCTGAATGAACTATCCTTGCCTCATTATGTTTTCTGTGTATATACAAAGAGACAAAATATAGAAAATGCCCAAGCATGCAGGTGCACAAAGTTTTCCCTGCTATTCGTAATTGCTACTTTATCTCACTACTTTTCAGCAAGATAGAAGGTATTTTTATAGTATCAGCATGTGGTTTTCTGGCTTTCACTGCTGGAAGTTGTATTGGGCGTTTGGGCAATTTCTTTATATTAAGATGCAACTATTGCTGCTGTGTTGGCATGTCTAGACAACCTTAACTGCTAAGACAGCATTTCTTCTCTTTGCCAACACTATCCTGTAAGGAGTTTGCTCCTTTAAATTTACATTTATAATGCTTTCATTAACCATGTCAAATTGCAAATTCTGACTACACCTGCCTGTCAGTTAAGAACATAAGAAGAGCCTCCACTGAATCAGGCCAAAGGCCCATCTCCTGTATCATACAGCGGCCCACCATTTGCCTCCCGGAGTACACATGACACCTGCATTCAGGTGCCCGCCCTCCAGCAACTGGCATTTTGAGGTTGTCCACCACTAAACACACTCTTCACGGCTTGTAACCCATAGTGGTCCTTTCCTCTAGGAATTTGTCCAAACCCTTCTTAAAAACATTGAGACTAGATTCCATTACTATATCCTGTGGCAGGGAGTTCCACAGATCAACTAGACGCTGGGTAAAGAAATATTTTATCTTGTCCACCCTAACATTGTGGAGCCTCTATCTAATGATAGATAATGATCATCAATAATGACAGGTAATGATAATTTAATTGATGGACAGCCCTTATCCTATCTTGCACTAGAGCAAATAACATCTTATGAGACTTTCTCCAAAAAGACATAAATGATAACGGATATGACAACACCATATTCATGTAATTGGTGCTAGCATGCAGTAAAACAAAATAATTTTTTCTTTCATTCTTTTCCTTCCAGTTCCAAATTGAACCCAAGAGAACAAAGGCAGGTTCGCTATCATGGTTCTTGTGAATTTCTGTTTGCTTGCAGTTCTGCCTGGATTTTCAGATTGATAATTTCATTCTATCACTTCTTCTGTGTTTTGCTCCCCCTGTTTTAATTATCACTTAAGTAAGTGAACTAAATGTGCATGCTTATCAACTCTTCATTTCCCTTGCGAACCACACTGTGGGGTATGAGATAGAATTTCCATTTTATTTCTGATGGCCTAAATAAGGAATGCAGGAAAAAGGATGGGCAGCTTAAATTAGCTGAGAAAAATGTTGGCATAGCACAGGCTCTACGGGTTAGATAAGAGGAATAGAAGAAATAGTTTTTAGCCCCAAATTGTCTAATAGTTTCTAAAGATTTAGTAGAAAAACACTGAGGCTGCAGTCCCAATCCCCAGTTTGGCCAGCATATGTCCTGGCACAAGTAGGCAAAAAACAAAAACCCCAGCCATTTTTTTTGGTTGGCAGCAAAAAATTCCAGTTCCTCCTCTCCCTCCCCCCAGTGCAACGAAGGTGAATGATGCCTATTAGGCAGAAGGTCTGGTCTAGAAAGTTGAGCCACTGTTAACTGCCCAAAGATAAGACCTGAAATTTGATGGCTTGATGATACCAGAAGCTGCACATCGAGAGACATTGATGCTGGGCTGTGAGGGTATGTGTGAAGAAAGACAGCCACAGTTGAGTCTGTCCAGGGGCATAACACTGAAGTCCATGAAGTGAGACCAGACATTAAAAGAAACATCTAAGAATGTAGGAGTCCAGAGAGAACCTCCCTCTGAATTGTAAAATTCTTTCAAGGGTTGCCTATGTAAATCACCTTGAAAATAAAGTCAGAAGAGAAGTGCGATGACCTGAAAAGGTAGTATATAAATACCTTTGTTTGTTCTGTTTGTAGTTGCCTCTGGATTTTCTTCCCCTGTGGCCCGCAGCCAATGGATTGTTAAGGATTTCCCACTTTTGCCTTGCAACGGAAGGAAGCAAGACAATGGACTGTGGTGTGCTAAGCAAGCCACAGCATATCTGCATTTTCCGAGGCTTTTGTATAGTAAGCACAGATTTAATAATGAATCTATAATTAAATCATTGCTACCCAAGGGTTATCAGCCATGGTAAACCTGCCATACCAGCCTGTACAAGCTAATCTTAATCCTCAGCAAATTTACAAACAAATGGATCAAACTGCCCTCCAGAATCTTCTCTAACATAAGAATCTCTGTGTGTTCATAGCAGGACTACAGAGAAACAATTGTCAGAGTTGTCATATACACAATCAAAAACAGCTTAATATATAAAGGATGCAATCCTTACCAACTTTCCAACAGCAGTGCATTTCTAAGATAAAGGAACAAAAACTGTCTTACCTTGAGAAGCCTTTGTGATTGCCCCCCCCCCCGGCCCCCCAGTGCAGGATTCAGCACATGCCAAACTGGCACAGCTATGATAGGTTAGGATTGTACCCAAATGGATTTTGAACTTAAATGTATCAAATCCATTTTTGGAATAAACAGGCACTCAAAATACTTCAAATGTAATTCACCAAGTTCCTATGTGGGTTATTATATATGTTCACTACATAATTAAAGCATGCCTTTCTGCCTTTTCTTTATTCTTAAACTCCATAGCAATATTCTCAGCCAAAGAGCTACCTTCTGATTACAGCAAGATTGCAGTACATGCAATCTATGTTTCCCTATAGCAGAATCTCACTAAAGCCCAAAACTGATCCGATGGTATTTGTCATCTCTGCAGTACACCTGCTGTAATTCTCTTCTATTGGATTTAATTGAAAAATAAGATCAGCTCTAATCTTAGAAACAGGATCAGCTCCATCCCCCAGTGTGATTCCAGTTACCTACAAAAACACCTTTTAGTTATTTTTTTTTAATATATCTGTTTGACATACTAGATACCTAATTCTGAAGCTATGATCTGCATTGTTCTTTCTGGCAATAGAGGCAAAACAGTAACTACTGCAGGTGCCGCAACATGCCATGTGGGTAGTCTTGCCATTAGAGCCATTCTGGTCAGCAGCAAACTAAACAGTATCTCCTGCATATTGTTGTTACTTCCCAGAATGGCTGTGTTAGTGAGTGGATGCGGCCACTTACACACACAGTAAGCACTTGCAGTATTTACCATTTTGTTGCCCTTCTAGCTGTACCACTGATGCTTTTGAAACATAAAAAGCTAGGGCAGGAACATATGGATTTGTCACAGTTTTGTGGGATATTGGCTGTATCTTTCTCTAATTTAGATGACTTTTACATAACTTAAGGTGAAACCTAATCTTGGCCAGTATAACTCATCAGTCTTCATGTATCCCGTTAGGGAGGCAAGCACAACTGCACACTGGCCTAACCCTCCCCCAGGCAACTTTACGACACCCCCAGGTCAGCACAGAGCATACGCCAGGGCTTAGTTGCAGCCATAGTTTCCCCAACACAGGGAACTTCTTGAGGCAGAATTCACAGGACAATGTAGTGGATCTAACCAACAATAACATGAGAAAAAGATAAATAAATTACTAGTACTGTTCTGAAAATGTTGTGCAAAAATTCAGAGTTCTACAGGAAGGCTCTATAGATGTTTTAATACCTCTACTTATGGAAGAGGTTTCATCAGTTCTTGTGAAAGATGAGAAGGTGCTGAAGATGAACAATGATCATGACTGAGTACAGATCCCCCCACTGAATCCACATTTTGAATGGTGTCCTGATAGTTTATCTTCAACACATTCTCATCTATTAAAGGCCTTAAACTTCTTTCTCATTACTTTCTGGACACATGTCCTTATCTTTGGAAATATTGATTATTGAATGAGAATTTAGATATTCTTTTTTGATGGTCAATGCTAATCAATGTACTGATCTTGTCTTTCTGGCACATAAAAGAGAACACAATAATAATAGTGAATGTGTGCATATAGGGACTTAATTACCACTGGAAAAATCCCTCGCAATCTGCTTTAAATATCAGAATTAATAAATAGCATCAAGCTGAAAACCAAGATCTTAATCTTAAGCCCCACACCAGCACAATTAAAGCTTTCAGGTACATATTGCATCTTACTTTAATTAATGTAATCAAAAGAAATTTTTTAGCAAGAACCATGCTGGGTTCTTTTGAGTTTAAAATACAGTACTTCTGATGGGGAAAAACATATAGTATTAAAATTAAGCCAGTCTTTAAAAAAAAACACTATTCATATGTAAATATAATTATGTCCTTTTACCTATGTTACAATTGGGCCAGTTAATTTTAATTGGTTCAGTGAAGTGATTAGTAACATGATAACAGCTGAAAAATAGAGCTGTCTTTAAATTAGTTGTTCACACAGGAAATTTCTCCTATTTAATGGCAGATATAACCCTTCTATGATCACATGTATGCTCAAGTTTAATTCAAAATATTTCACAAAATTTTAACCAGAAAGAAATGACATGTAATGTTCTAGGGAGCACATGTTCATGAACACCATGTTTACAAGAATCTCTGCATGATAATCACTAATATTTCCCCAAGTTATTATGGCTGCACCTACTTAGGCAAACATAAGTTGTTTGCTAGCTTGCGGTGTAACAAGTGTGCCATTGTGCTAGCTTGCGGTGTAACAAGTGTGCCATAAAGCATGTATGTGACGGTAAGAAGGGCAGGCCAGCACAGGAGGGTGAGAAGGAGGGGAGAAGGTGGGCATGGGGAAGGTGGACAGTAAGGAGGACTGGGCCAGTAGCCAGAAAATGGGAGGTGGGGTTGGGCCCTGGCACTTGTGCCTAATCTAAGCCCTGTCCCCAGGCAGAGCAGTGCAGCTCCAAGCTGTTCTGTTCTGATTTGATTTATGCCATTGATTTTGGTGACTCAGATTCAAGTAGAGCAATTGGGCTGCTGTTTTGTTATCTTAGGTAAGGGGGAAAGTTTTCCTTTATACTGTGGTACTGCAACAGCAGCCCCATACTTGTGCTAGATGCAGTACAGGCAGGCTGGCCTGCCATTTCCAGCACAAGTTTGGATTGTGCCATATGGGTATATGAGCTGTACACAGTACACAGTCTTACTTAATGCAATGCCCTGCTCTCTGTAACTGTGATGCAGGGTTCATTGAGTGGAGGGCTGACTTTAAGGGTTAAAAATAAGGGAATCCAACAAGAAGTGCTCCAGTCTCTGCTGTTCCTACCACTAAGAAAAGCTGTGAGTGCCTGCCTCTACCATCAAGGTAAATCACAAAAGTCCAGGAGGACCACATCATCTTTCTGACACTGTATTGGGGGCTGGAAAAATGATTTACATTTCAAATTTGAATTAACTTACATAAATGTACATATAAGATTGTAGTAGAGGCATTATAAGACTTGCCCGCGGGCCAGATAGAGGGGTCTTGCCAAAGGCCACATTGAGGCTTGCTGAGGGCCACTTTCAGCCCCAGGGCCAGGGTTTTGACACCCCTGAGGTAAATGAAGGCCTGCCAACATTGTTCCCTCGAAGGCAGTGATTTCCAACCTTTTTAATCTCATGGCACACTGAGAAGAGCTAAAATTGTCAAGGACCACCATCTATTTTTGACCATTTACAAGGCACAGCATGCTACAGGAAAGGGGCTCAAAACCCCCAGTTGTACTAATCATAAATTACTTTCCCCCAAAGTCCCATGGCACATCTGTGGACTATCCACAGCACATCAGTGTGCTATGGCAGATGTGAGGCTAAGCAGAAATTTGGCATTTTGTAGGGTAGTGGTTCTCAAACTGTGAGTCTGGGATGCAGTGGTGGTTGTGCCCAATTTTTGATGGATTCCAAAGATGACTGGGCAGATTATGCTACGTGGATTAAGGCTTGAACAAGCTGCTACTTTGGCGGGTTAAACAAGCTGCCAAATCACAATTATAACCACACCTCTCGACATTTACAAATCTGGCAGCAAACTTTAGAGCTTCTGAAAAGCACCACTGTAGGGTGAAGGTAACTCTTGTAGGAGCTCAGAGGTTGAAGCTGAACTGTTTATACTCATTTCCTACAAACTTTTGAGGAGTCTCTACAAGGAAAAAGCTAATTGTAGATGTTAGAAAAGGTGTAAAATGTCATTTCATTCTACACATTACTTCCATTAAAAACCCAGTGAAATTATTCTAATCAGTGTAATTATTACTTAGATGAAAGGCTTAAAAAAATTGGCTGATGGCACGGCTCAAGAAACAGAGTCTCTACAGACCTTTATTGTACCAATCATAAATGGAGAAAGTATTTTGTACTAAGATTGGATTAGGTCTATAATAATGCACATTGCCTTAGGGAGAAAATTAGTTTTGCAACACAATGTTTTAATTTCAAAGATCCACTATAGTCCAATGAAAAGGGGGAGCGGTGCAGTAGGAATTACATCTTAATATAGACTGGAAAAGTGAAGAGTATCAAGGGAAAGTTGCTAATGTATTCTAAATTATGAAGGGCAACTGGTCAGTGCCATTGTTTCATTCGGTCTCATAATACAGAAGCAGAGAGAGAGGTACTTAATACATTTAAAAGCCCGTAAATTCAGACCCAATTCCCAGAACAAGTATGAATGTTAAACTGGAGTCAGATTTGCTCAGGCCACCAAGCTTGTTAGTTGTAAAAGAATCTCTATACTGCTAAATGTATAGAGTTTCAAGTTTGGGGTTTGAATTTCTAAAGTAGCAGCAAGAATGGAGAGGCAGCTGAGTTAAGTAAAGGCTGTTGCTTCTGCCTGAGGTGCTCAGAGCACATCAGATACAAAGGGTTGAGTGGAGAGCTTTGGAAACCTCTTAACAATGCTAATCCTTCCCTGTATTCCCCATACATCCAGGCAAGAAATATGGTAAAAAGGGGAGAAAAGTTGCCAAGAACAGGATCCCTCTTACACAGAATGTCAATGCAACAACAGAATTTATATCTGGAGGGAAACGATTAATTAGGTTTTGGTTAATTTCAACATAAAAGCACATCACCAAATAAATAAAGTAGAAAACTTTTAAATAACTATAGGTTTTGTAATGAAACTTAAGGCACAATCCAGAGCAACTACAGGGACTTCTTGGTCCGGTGTAAGAACAATTTACCATATTTGCTGGCTTATAAGATGAACTTTTTTTCTCCCCCAAAGTGGGGGAAAATGTCTGTGCAGCCTATAGAGTGATAGCGCCAATCCTGGGGTGCAGTACCCCATCATGTCATATGTCATTGGATTCATATTGAAGAGCAGAATCCAATGCAAAAATCTGTTTTGAGATATCTCCTTCCTCTCAAAGGTTATGGCCAAAAAACCAAAAACCAAAATATAAAAGCAAACAAAAAACATTTTTTGGCAATTCTTTTAAGCGGGTAGGAATTTTGCCTTGGGGGGTAGGAATTTTGCCCTGGGGATAGCAATTTTGGCCTTGGGGTTTAGGAATTTTGTGTTTGGCATCTGGTCACCCTGGCACAGTTGCAATCCCAAGAAACCTTCCCTGCTTGGAGACTTGCTCCAAGGTAGACATGCACAAGACCTGGCCCCTGCTGCTCCATGCCTGTGCATCTCTCTCACTCTTCCCTATCTATCTAGATTACCTCACCTTTCCATACCTTCCTGGATCCCCCCACCCCCAGGTGGGGTTCAGAATATTTTTTTCTTGTTTTGCTCCTCTAAACTTTGGTGCGTCTTATGGTCTGGTGCGTGTAATAAGCCAGGAAATACGGTACTCTGGATTGCGATATTAATTTCCCATAGGTTTTCACTAGGTGGTGCAGTAACTACAGGTGCACATAATGTCTCTTATGTGCTCCCATAGTTACTCTGGATTGTAGGGTACGGCTGCAACCCTAAAGACACTTTCATGGGAGTAAGACCCTTTGAACACAATGTGTCTTACTTTTGAGTAGACATGGTGAGAATTGTGCTCTAAAATACAAAAAGATTTTTGGTCAACCTTTCCCTTCCTTTTCAAGAAATTTACATCTTTTGCACTTCTCTAGAGCCCCTTGAACACACAGGTGATGGCTGTGGCTGTGGAGTTGGCATTGAGAGAATGTGCCACTGGCTTCGCTTTTTGTCATGACAAATCTCCATGTGTTGTTGCTGACCTGTACAAAACATCAACACACCTACATGCAAGAAACACAAAAAGATGCTAGCTATGTACCATTCATTTCTCAAGGTCATACAAAGGCTATCCACATTGAGGTTTGTTTGTGTGTTCTAAATATGTGTGCAAAAATCACCCATGGAAAATTTCATAATGATGTTTCTCTACACACATATGGACTGATCCTCAATGACAGTTTTCTGCAGTACAATGGGTCCCAGGACTCAAGGTGATTGGGACTGGTGAAAGTTTTTTCCAATGTATCCTGAAGTCGTAAGCCCCAGAATGTTTTTCAAGTCTATATTGGCAAAATAGCAAGCACATGCTTGAGAAGCCCCTTCGGTGTGATGTCTCACTTTCCTGCAGGTTTGCAAAATTTGGTGAGGTTTCAAGACATTCTTTCAGCTCCCTGACAGCCATAAATAAGCCATGTATCCATAGCTAATTACAACAAATTCAAATAAATCAATATTGGCATCCATCAGTCTCAAAAGACTATGGTATCATGCTCAAAACTGTATGCGAAGCACAAAGGTCTGGGTAGATTAATATGAAGGATAGGCTGTTACCCAAGCAGCAAATACCCCCTCTCCACACCACTGAAATAGTCCAATGAAAAGGCAGGGCCAATATTATTGTTTCCAGCTGCGTCGCAGAGCTGGACTAAGGACAGGAGCTCACCCTGTCTTGTGGGGACTCAGGTCTTGAACCCTGGCCTTCTGGTTAATAGACTTAACCACTTGTGCCACCCACAGCCCCTAACATTAACATGCTTTAATGCCTAAATGCATCATAATTTCCTTCAGAAAAAGAAAAAAAAATTAGTTCTTTTGAGCAGGCAAGTTTAGAAAAGAATAAGGGGGAAGCTGTACCCTTCGGTGTTTCTGTAAATGAGACTATATAGATACTTTTTAACATAACTTCTTTCGATAGAAGCATTTATCAATAATTGCTTTTGAATTACAGATAGCCCTCTTGTCCTTTACAAATGCCTTGAAACCAACTACATGGCTAATTAGAGTATGGAGTTAATTATTTAGGCATTGTTATTTATGCATTTACCAATGCCAGAGAAATCGCTGTAAATTGGTTGTGATTTCAGCGGGAGATAGATTCAAATCCTGGGACTTACATGCCATAGATATATGCAATCTGCCACTGAAAGCTATCTCAAGTTTTGCCTTAGCTTCAAAATGCACCCCGACTGGGAAAAGTCCTCTAAAGAAAAGATCTGGAAGTTCTTTCTATCCCTTCTGCTCTTTGAAAAAGATTAGATAAGTTCTGATTCAAGCCCTAGCATGGTTTTTAGCAGGCAAGCAGACAGTTTCTTGTTAGTAATTGGGTGAAATCTACATTAAAAACCACTCAAACAGCTGTTTACTTGGCAGCATCAATTTTAACAGGTCTGCCTTTGGAAGGTTGTCAGTGTCGTCAGTTTAAACACAATCTACAAGGGCAAAGAGCCAGCTAACTGGCTCATTGTACCATAACATTCAAGGTACTGAGACACAAGGAAAATGTAAGCTGTCTTTTCAGAGCACCTCTAACCGTATTAAGGGTGTTCAGCCTACATGGAATTATTCCTTGCTGTTTCATACTTCATTGAGAATCCTCATGTGCAGTGCCTGCAAGTGTCTATGAAAACGGCACATACCTAAAAAGGTTAACAAGTTCACAGGGAATAATTTATAATGAATTTAGTCTCTCTTTCTGAACATGCCAGCTGATTGCAGCAATCATTTTCTTAATGAATCTAGCCTCTTTTTTTGTACATGAGCACTGATTACAGTATAGATAATTTTAAAGGTCCATGCTGTGATGGCTCACAGGGGTGATTTAATCCTTCTTTTCCACAGTTGCTGCTTCTGTAGGTATTGTCTGGTGTGGATCTAGAGTTCCTACCATTGTTAGAAGATGACTGATCTATAACTAACTAATGTGTTATAGACAAATGAGTTCATTTTTGGCTGAAGATTATAGTGCAGAACGTTTAAATACATGAGATCTAGGAGAACTGTATAATTTATACATCACAGAACAACAAAAGAGTGATTAGGGCCTTGGGGTTGTGTCATGGGAGGGTGGCCTTTGTCTGCGGATATCCTGATCATCATTTTGCTTCAACTTGAAACTGCTTTGATTTTATACACATCCCTTTGGAAACCATGCAGACAACAATCTTTTATTTACTTCTCTGCCAACCACATATAAGATGTAGCATGGCCAGTGCTGGAGCCACTGCTACCTCAGATGCAAGAGAGTGTTACCACAATGCAAGTATCTTGTATGCCCTTGATGGACCAATTCCGTGCAGCTCTTTGAATTTTCTGATGTGGCACTCAGTTATACTGGGCAACTTAGATGTGATTCTATACAGATTTCCATGGAAGTCTCATTTAATTAAATGGAGCTTACATCTGAGTAGGCATACATAGGCTTGTTCTGTTATTCACTAAAATGCAGGAGGCTGACCATGATTTACATATGGTTTGATGTCTAACATTATTTAGATATTTTATGTGATAATTGAAGAATGTAGAATAGTGAATTATATCCACACTACCAAAAGTGGTTAGCCTTTCCTCGGCACTCAGGTATTCAAAATGTGGGTAATCCTTCCATATAAGTGAGACATAGGGTGAAATCCAGAGTAACTACGGGGAGTCCTTGCTCCGGAGTAAGAACAAGTTACTCGGGATCGCAATTTCCCATAGGTTTTCACTAAGTGATGCAGTAACTACGGGTGCACGTAATGTCTCTTACGTGCTCCCGTAGTTACTCTGGATTGTGCTATTAGTCTTTCTACAATATAATGTTTCTAGAAGAAAGACAGTGGGATGGTTAATGGAAATAACCACTATATCAGGTTGTAAGGCCAAGGCACATGCAGCCTGCTTTTGATGTTTCAAAGAAGATCTTGCCTCTAGGATCTTGTCCTATTTGAAAATAATATAAGCAATCCATCATCATCTATATAATTTTGAAATATAATATGGTGTTTTATTACCCAGATGGATTCTGTGTGAAGCCTTTTGAACTTCTTTGTTTGAAAAAGAGAGGTACTATTCTATTTCCAAGAGAAAGCTGAATATGCAGCATAACTCCTCATAATTCTTCATCTTATAGGGTGGTCTTTGTTGTAGCTTCTGCTTTGGGCGAATGCCGAATGGTATCAAAAGCATAAACCTCTGGTGTGCAGCAAAATAAAAAGGCAAACAAGAACATAATGAAGAAAAATAAGAAGAAAAGGCATTTAGAGACCAAAAGAAAAACAACAGCAGCCCCCAGGTGGAATGCTGTTTTTTTCCTTCATAGTAGCAGTCCATTCAGTGCTTCGCTTCCCAAATTAAAAAAAAAAATATCAATACACAAGTCCAGACAACTCTAAATTTAGTGTCAGGGCTTCTATTGTTGTTACTCACAGACTAGAAACTGAGAGGCTATGAGGGCAAAAGTTAGATTCATTTAAAATTTATTTTGCTCTACTCCAAGAGGTGAAAAAAAGGTGAAGATAAGTCAAGGAAAGGGAATGTTTATAGCAAGCACATTCTCACAAGGGTTATGAAATATTACAGCACATTTGCCTTTTGTACAGGAAGTCTCATGGGTAAAAAGGAATGGCCTATAGTAGGATTAGACAAGAAAGTAAATGATAGTTGTTGAAGATTACAAGGGCTTTAGATATGGAAACACACACACACACAGTGTTAACTCTGGCAGTGTCGCCTTTTTCTAGTACAGAGAGTTGGATATATCTTTTTTTAGTGCTTACTGTCTCAACAGCTTGATGTGGGCAATATTTGAAGGTGATTCATTTAGAGTGCTATCCTAATTTCGGCTGCAGTCCTAACCTCCATTTAGGCTGGCCTAAGCCTCAGCATATGCTGACCTGGGGATGTCACAAAAGTGCCATAAGACACTTCTATGCCAATCCTGGGAGAATATTAGGACAGTGCAGACATGCCCTTGTCTCCCTAAATCACCACAGGAACGGGAATACCTCTACAGCGAGCATTGATTTGGTAGAACATGGCTCATCTGATTTCCCCTTATTTATTTTACTTTAGGTATCCCTAACTGTTAATTTTAATTTATTTAATTCTTTATCACCTTCCTATCTAAGGACAATGGCACAATTTCAGTGCTTGCTGCATTCTTAGGAAAAGACCTCCTGATTGATGATGTGACTTCTGGCCATGAAATCATTTCTATAGGGTTCCAGACATATTGTCATTCAAAAAGTGGTCTTGGTCTTGCTAAACGTTTGAGATCCTCTGACCTGGTGATGGTACTCTACACTCAGGTCTACTTGTGTTAGTATTATTATATTCTGTCAGAAGCAACTTTTACAAACTCTTATTCTAACTGCCTGCCTTCAAGAAGCAGATATATGCATTATCTGTTCTACATTAAAATGTACATTTTCGGATTGACTCACATGCTTACTCCCTTATTGTAGTAAATGGAAGTAGTTAATAAGACTTCAGATAATTGAACTGATTTTAGTGTTTGTAGCAATTTAACACAATTCTATTTTCTTTGTTATCTTTATCACATTTTGCCTTTCACATTTAGAGGTTCCTATCAAGAATGTGGTTCTTGAACTGCAGTGATGCTTTTGCAATCCATTCTTTGAATTCCCTGTGATTTAACCCTTCGTCAGGCATAGCTGTTTGACTTCACTTTTGGGCACAGTGCGCAAAAAAATTCCACTGTTGGAAAACTGTCATAAGCATCTAATTAACTCAACTGTAACACTCTTAAAGTGTTAAGTGACATTCATTAGGATGTACAAAGAGACAATATTCGAAATCTGATTAAAAAATCCTCATTTATTAATCATACAGCAAGTAAAACCAAAATCACTGAAAATTAATACCTGCCTCCACATTGCCTTATGTTTTCATGAAAAAGAAAGACATATGGGTATTAATTATGAGCTGAACTGAAAATATAGGCACAGTAGAGTCACTCTGAGTCGCTGTTGGGAAGTTCAGAAGTTCAGTTCTGTGACTGAAAGGCTTGTCCAACAAGAGGCTCGAGGGCCGCATTTGGCTTAGAAAACCCATAGATGAGACCCTTGTTGGTCTGCATGTGTTCTCTGTTCCTGTTGAAATCAACAGGAAAGAGAACAATAAAATTCAGGAGATGCAGCTATCCCTGGAAGGTGAAACCAACACCTCATCAAAGTATTCTTTGTATTGTATTCCACAATCCTTTGATTGTACTCCACAATCTTTGTAATTTCCATTCATAAAAAGAGCTAAATAAACAGTTGTGATGAATATATATAAAGAGCCTTGGAAAGGAGCATATCATCAACAGGGTCAGGACAGGGTCAGGAACCCCATGAACAATGGGAGAGTCCTACCTCAAGGCAAAGAAGACTTGTTCATTAGCATGTGCATAGATAGCAATCAAAGGTGTGAAGACAACATGAGCAAATGGTCAGTAAAATGCAGGCTGAGATGGCTTTTTTCAAAGACAAGAGAAAAAGCAAACAGGAGTACATGCTTGAACTTTATCTAATTGGCAACCCTAGGCAAAAATACATATTTATGTACAAAATATGTACAATATTATGAACAAAATCATAATATCCACAATCTTTGTAATTTCCATTCATAAAAAGAGCTAAATAAACAGTTATGATGAATAGAAAAGGAAATAAGAAATTTCCAAAAGTTAGCTTAGGAGGGGCGATGGTGGTAAAAATTTGCCAGGGGGTCACTACTGCTCCCCAGAAAAGAAGCTGGAAAAATGACTAGGGGGGATTTCAAACAGAACCTAGAACTAGGAAGGTACTAGGAGGGGCAGGCCTCTTGGCCATCATCATAATCATAATAATTTATTGTCATTGTATAGACATACAACGAAATTCATAAGACATGGTGCAGAGAGGGAGCAAAAACAAAATCACATGGAATTCAAATCCTAGCTACGCCTAACGTAGTTAATTTCATGACATTTCTAAGCATCTTGTGTGAAGGAAAGGTGTTTATATGATTTCTTGGGTTTTTTGCCCTTTCGGCTTACAAATAATATATTTCAGAAGGTACAACTGTACTACAAAAGGGAAAAGGGAAAAAACTATTTGATATCTAACCCATCTAATACAGCAATTGTTTCTACTATCATTGACGACACTACTGTGATGATAAAAAAGCAACAAATAATAACTGCATGGGACACAAGAAAGTAGAACATGCCTAATATTCTATTACCCTATAATAACAAAAATAAGTATGATTTACCAACTCAACAGGGATGGGTCTTATGCCCCACTTGGAAATTTCCAAGCATGGTAGTGGAACAAAACTGTGCTCCTACTGTGCAGAAGCTGATGTGTTGTTTACTATATAGTGAACTGAAAGGATTTTGTGTGTATGTTTTAATGCAATACCAGATTGTCTTTATAAAATAGGAATTTTAAAACTGATCTGATTCGAAAGATTTACAGGACAAACTAGGAGACAAAAAGATAATTTTATATATATTTAATCATTGTTGGGCATAGAATTTGAATCCAAAGAGGTCCAATGCAGACTGGAGAAAACTCCAAATCTTTTCAGGCAAAGGAAACAATAAAAATAGCATTACTTAATTATAATTAACCATATATTGTCATATACACTGCTATCAAATTTCAATTTATTAGAAACGGATCTACAGTATCTGTACACGTCTAACCTAATTATCTAAAGTGTTCTTTATCAGCTATTTTGACTCAACACAAATCAAGTTAACAAATTTCGATAAAACACATTTCAGCAGTATTTAATGGATTGAAAACAGCTTTTGTACCATGATAACGCAGCAGGCAATTAATCTTGCAAGGCTTCAACTGCTTCAGAAATGCTTCAGATTCAGGTTTCAACTGGGAGACAGAACTTACCCTTCCCCCATGTGATTATCATATGAATACAAAGTGATAACCACTTCCCAATTCCTTCCCATTCAGTTAGAAGTGCCCGTCTCCCAGATGAAACTGTTTTAAGCCTGGGAAAGGGGATTGATGCATTGATCCTTAAACAATTGCTTTACAGTATAATATGTACAGTATAATATGTACAGTATAATATGAAAATTGGTATACATGGAGGTTCCTGGAAGGAAACCATATGGATGCTGAGGTTGAACCTGTGGGATAAAGGAATAGCCCTTTAACTTTCAAGATAAACTGGAATAGACATGCAAACAAATGAATTCAGGTGATCCTTACTGCAGATGCAGAGTGGAAGATTTATTGCCACAGCAAGCAGGCTATCTCTAAGCCATTAACTGCATTAAGAGCCGACGTCATTTGCTTTGAGACAAAATCACATATAAATAATTAGCTTATAAATAAGTTACACCTGTATATAAATTATCCAACTGAATCTATTCAACGTAACATGTAGCAAATAGCTTTACAGGCAGTTATAAAAGCAGAAAACCAAGTTCTAATTTAAATAATAAACATTCACATTGGGCAAAATCCATAGCAGTTACAGGACCACGCATTTACATCACCCTCTAGTGTTATGGAAAGTCATCTTAACTGCTCCAGAGCAAGGGGCTTAATTTCACTTTAGGATATAAGCCATTATCATGTATTTAAGATAACTTTTAAGTTGCATATTATATTGGTACATTGGACTGTCACGTGTGTTTGATTTTTCCATTCCAAGTTACTTGTAGGCAGCATTGCTCATACAGAATATGGCTTCATTTCATTTAATGTAGTAAGTGTCAATAAATGTAATGGGATTGTCATTCATTTCTTAACCATGTTTGAAATGCATGCAGTAAAATGGCTTACAAAAATAATAATGGCGATTTCCTGCTTATTTTTCCAGATCATACCTAATAGTCTATGATATCATTTTCAGTCACAGTTCACCAGAGTTAAATTTAAAACATAATAGTGAAGTCAAGGCTTCTTCTTTAGAAACAAACTCAGTGAGGTATGCATTTCTTTAAATATACTGGGATAAATCCTTACGGGCAAGATGAAGCAATTTCACAAAATTAAAGTAACTCATTGTAAAGGAAAATAATACACTGTAGTAAGTTACCTGCTTCAACACTGTGTTAAATGCATCTCAGTTGAGGAAGTTCACACCATAGTGCAAATTGTTTCATTCTACCCAAAGTTGAGGATAAACATGGAATACTTCATGCACTGAAGCATAACTTTGAGAAATTATGCCAGCAATACCTCTCATTTATGTATGGATGAGACTGTTAAAAATTGTGGCAGAGTCATTTATTTTCAGGAGCAATGGAAGGAAAATATTTGAAGAATATTTTGCATATTCTCTGAAGAAAAAAATTGCACAGACTGTATAAGTCTTCATAATGCACTAAAAAGCTTATTATCATATTCTCCTAGGCCTGTCATTAGCAATGCCTCATCTGTATGTTGCATATCATAAAGAAAATTTCTGTATTCAGTGTAAGAAAATAAGAGTGAATCATTTTTTCAGGGTAAAGTAACCTTGCACTCACTGTAATTTTTATAAGAAACATTTGTTGCCACAATCATGAACATGATGATATGGACTTTCCTTGGCACCTTCCACCTTACCTTGTCTTTCAAATTATTGACTTGCTCACTGCAACTTACTTGAGTTACCCTACAATCCAGAGTAACTGCGGAAGCATGTAAGAGACATTATGTGCATCCGTAGTTACTGCACCCCTTCGTGAAAACCTATGGGAAATTCATATTGCAATCCAGAGCAAATTGTGCTTACACTGGAGCAAGGACTCCCCGTAGTCACTCTGGATTGCATCCTTAGTGAAAGTCCTAGTGAAAGAAGCAACTCAAAGTTAATCCTATTTAAAAATGAAATAGCTCTGGCACCTGTGTCATTTGCTTTATACAGTGGTACCTCGCTTAACAAGCGCCTTGCTTAACAAGCATTTCACATAACAAGCAAACATTTCTAAGAAATCTTGCTTCACATAACAAGTTCCACTTCACTTAACAAGCAAGCGCGCTATGGGTATGTGCGCTATACAGCCCTGATGCTCCACATGGAGGCTCTTTAAAAAGACTGCCGGTCAGCGCTGCTGCCTCTAACTGTCCCCAACTTGAGAGCATTTGCTGGGAGGTGCCAGAGGCAGCTGCCCCTAACTGCCCACAAGTGCCCCCACCGACCACCTTGAACCTCCAGAAGCAGCCCAGGTAAGCCTCTCAGGAGAGTGTCTTTGATTGCAGTCTTCTAACTATGTCTACTCAGAAGTAAGCCCCATTGTGTTAAATGGGGCTTACTCCCAGAAAAGCGTCTTTGATTGCAGCCTGTTAACCATGTATACCCAGAAGTAAGCCCCGTTGTGTTAAATGGGGCTTACTCCCAGGAAAGTGTCTTTAGGTTTGCAGCCTAAATAGACTTCATAGGATCATGCACATTGAATGCAAGTTTTGAATTCAATTACAGTGTTTTGTCATCATTTTTACATCCAGTTAATGTTTTTATATGAATATTTTGGTGGTTGTGGAACCAATTGTCTGAGTTTCCATTATTTCCTGTGGAAAAATCTGCTTCATTTAAAGAGCGTTTTACTTAAAGAACATGCTTCCGGAATGAATTAAGCTCTTTATGTGAGGCACCACTGTATCTTCTTACTCTTTACAGCTGAGATGTTTCTGCTTCTAAATGGCCCCACTCAAAAGTACATATGATAATCTGAGTAGTCAGAGAATATCTGTTGGCACAGACAAGAAGAGACAGTGATCAAAAATACTAGTCATACCTTTTGGACAGCACAATAAATTTTCTATCTTGTAACACTTGCTTTGTTCACATTTTTCACATTAGAAACATATCAACTTTCTTATCCCTGATGAAAAAGGCTGTTAATCATGCATATGGTTTAACCGCAGGGTTAGTAAAGTTTGTAACATTGATTATGAGCATTCCAAGCATTTTGCCTGAAAATTATGTAGATGTTTCTCTTTTGTTAATACAGTTTACTATAAAACTTAAGTGTAAATGATCAGGGAATTTTGATCTCAGACACAAAATACTTATGCATTTTAAAAATAAATACAGATAAATATACTGTAGCAATGACATATCTCAGCTGCCAAATACCTTCTTAAATCATACTAGAACAAGTCTACTAAGCAATTCCTGAGCTGGTGATCAATGACTAACAATTCCTTCCCAAATTCTGTAGTGACTCCCTGTAGACCAGTGTCAAACCTGTTTAGTACAGAAGGTTGAAAAGCAATCATTGTGCCTGCTGTGGGTCTGAAATGATGTCGTTAAGCAAGTCATGACCAGAAATAAGCACTTTTTATCACTTTGGAACTTATTAGCTGAAAATGTCAGATGAGAAAATTTACAAATCCTGATCATATTTTCAAGATATGGGAGTGCCCAATTGATCATGCGAGCTGCCTTGTAGCAGTGTTACAACAGAATGGCTCAGCAGCAGAGATGCTGAGAGCAGCTGACGGTGGTGCTGGGGGAGCCTGAGGGTGGGATAAAGTGCTTCAAGGGGCATCCAGCACACAGACCTTATGTCTGACACTCCTCCGACCGACAAATAAACAGTGATTTTCATACTAGCTAATATAATATATATACCATATAATAAAGGTAATACTAACCTAGTTGATGTTATGGACTTTGGTATGTCCCTGCTATGCTACATACAAACTAGATAGGCACTTGGATTTAGGCTACAATTCTAACATAGTCTGGGACAACTCATCAAACTTCCCCTTCCTATGTCGATTTAGGGAGACAAGCGTATGTCCATGTACTGGCCTAACCTTCCCCCAGAGTAGTGCACAGTGTCTTCTTAAGGCACTTTTGCAACACCCCACAGATCAATCTGCAATATGTTTTAATTTTAATCTTTTAATTTAGAAACCCCTTTTGGAACACCCTGTTTTAGTCTTGAATTCTGAATATTCAGAATTCCCCTTTTCCTTCCTTTATATTATGGAACTAGAAAATTGATTTTGTTTGATTTTTTTAAGTCTGCTGAAATGAAGATAATGTAAAATCATTTAGAAATCAAAGAGAATGTGGGTCCAGGTTCTAGGCTTAACTGCAGTCTACCAATGAACTAAAACTAGTAAAAGAGCACGGAGAAATGGTACATGAAGGGGAAAAGAAATAAGAAGATATTTGATATGAAAAATGTATACCATGAAGCATTCTTCAAAACATTGGTAGAGAGTGTTGTACTAGATGATCTTCAGAACCATATCGAATGTCCAAGCCCAAAAATATAGGTGTCCCTTGTTATCCATGAGGGTTCTGTTCAGGAATCTCCCATGGATTAAAAAAACCAGTATATAAAGAAAACAATGGAAAAATAGGTTTTAAGACTCATTTCCAGATTTCTTACTCCTTTATTGTGTCTAATGAATATGGTACTGCCTCAATATCTGCAAGGGTTCTGGTTGGACCTATATAGATAAAGGGTGCAAGCCTGTACCCTGAAGTGCAATTGGGTCTGCAATGGGCCCGCCTAATGCAAAATAGGCCAGCCAAGCTGCACCAGAAAAGGGCCTGGACCAGTGCAGGTCCACCTGGGCCAGTGCAAGACAAATGGTGCAAGTGCAAGTACTGTTAGCCTAGGCAGCGCAGTAGGGACATGCTGGGGGCATGGTGGACATGGCCTAGAACAGCAGAGACGCCAGACCCTGTTTCTTGGGCAGACACACCTCCTCCCAGTTCCTCTCTTAAGCCACCTCAGTAGCAAGCACAAATCTGAGTAGACCCATTAAGGCCCATGATTAGCCAAAGTAAAAATGAAAGTGAAAGAAATTTCTCAGTCCTAGGCCTGCTTAAGTGCAAATCCTGCCTGTCAAAGGATTCGGCACAACTCAACAGATAATCAAATAATCAGATTATCTTCATCAGATAATCTCCTTGCAGTTCACTACAGCGACTGTAGTGTTTCCATGAACCACGTGACAACCATGGATGTGGGTGTTCCCAGCTTTTCTTTGGTCCTGTCTCCCATTTATCTTGAGTGCCCTCCATTGGGGGGGGGGCAGTTATTGCTCTCTTCCTTTGCAGTTCTGGCATCTGGTCCCCCAGACAGCCATGCCCTTTCTTTTCTTCATGCTGCAGCTGTGACTGGTTTCCAGGGACTCCTGAGCTTCCTCATATGTCAGGCAGGGTGCAGGCACCACAGCTGTTCCATGTTCATTATGATCTGAGGCAGGTCTCCTCGGGAGCAAGCCCTCCCCAGGTGCTACTAACTTGGTCCCCAGTAAGCATACCTGGAATAGCAGACTTGTGCTGCTCCCTCCTCAGCAGCAGTTAGGCCAGTCTAGAGGCCTCCTTCCCTTGTGGATTTGGCCTAAGTGTCAGCTCTGGATCTGGCCTACTTTAGGCTGCCATAGATAGGCCATTCTCTCTGGCATAAGTTAGGATTGCACTGAAAACAAACTAAATGCTTTGTAGTCATGTAGCTGCAGTAATGCGTGCTTGCTCAGTTTGCGTACTCCTGAGTTCAGTGAATGTTCATAAGGTTACGTTATTAATCTCTTCTCAAGTATCTTTTCAATATTCAGAATATTGTGAACAATTGTTTTCTTTGTGATGCAAAGTGAGGTTTTAAACTAGATTCTTGCTTTTAAAAGGAGATGGGGAAATAGCAGGAAATCCTCTCAATCATCTACAGTGCAAAAATGGCTACACAAGATTTTTAAAAGTAAGGAAAGAGAAATTAAGACAGACACTTGGAAGGAGAATATCCTACCTCAAAACCCAACACTATGCAAAGATCCGTTAAATGCAAACCTTAAATGAAAAACCTCAAGAGATTAGATGGTGATCCTGTACAGATATGAATCCTACCTAATGTGCCCATAAGGCATTCTTATAAACAAAAATTACTTAGAGTTCATGTAGTTTTTAGTGTTAAAAGCTCTTTGTCATCATTACATCAGCTCTATAAAAATAAGCCAGTATTATTTCAAGTGGGAGTCTGATGAGACGGCTATAATAGACTACCTAATTAACTCATGGCCGACATGAAATTTGAACTGAGGATTTCACAGCTTATAGTCACACACTGTTAGCAACTACCCTAATACCTTAATAAAGAGAGCCCAAGGTCTTGATTAATAAAGAGAGCCCAAGGTACAGGAACAATATCTTTTGGCAACATTATCAAGGTTAATTTTTTCCCCCAAACTAATTACTCAAACTATAACGGAAAACTCAAGTAACATTCACAGTGTATGTTCTTGGATCTTCAAGACTGCAAGAAAATCTAGTTGTAGAGTGCCTGTTGAAATGCTCTCTTCTGCAATTATGGTTTCACTACAATCCTTAACTAGTAAAAGCGAATCAACACTTCAGTTAAGGACTTGTTTCTCTATTTCTGGAAAAGTAATAGGAAGGGAGGTTTCGTTGCTTTGTAAGGTTTCTTACATGAGACTCTCCATGGAAACAAAAGGTAAACAGTTATGCGCATCATTGAGAATTCTGTAGTGGGTTACACATCACCACCTGAAGCACTTATTTTTTTATGAACAATGCAAATATTATCCTGATATGTTCTTTCACTGCCACCCCTTGAGACCGTCTTACATACTAATCAATGCATTACGGAAAATAGAGGAAAAATATGTATGCTATCACAAGTAACAGAAAAATAATGGAGAAGATTATACAATCAAGGCATAACAGAGAAATAATGGAGTATGTTATATGATCATACAATCAAGGTGATATGAGACATGTTACATATAAATTTCCAAATTCATAGTAATTAAACTGGCATTGAAATAAGAAGAACAGAAGAGGCAGAAATAAAATAAAATTGGCAATTAATGGCAGGTCATCATTTTCCATTTTTGGTCGGACATGACCCAGTGAGATCAGGAAGCTGTGGAATGAAGTGACACATGACAACCTAGAAATTGCTTAAAAAACATTCCTGCATGCTCACTGCATCATTGTGTCATGCTGAACTTCCCACCAGTGTAGGACTAATTCACTCTCCATCCCATCCCAACTTTCCCCAGCAATAGTGCAACACCCCATCCCAACTTTTCCCAAAACTAGTGCATGGCCTTGACACAGGACTGCACAAGCATGCCTCAAAAGCAACTTCTAGGACAGGGGACAGCATCCTTTCAGCAGTATGGTGCCAAATTTATGTTACAATATTATTCCATGTACCAACATGATTATAAAATCATGGATCCATCATGGATCACACAATAGGTCACCTAAGTAGGAAGTTGGGAAACCCGTGTGGTAGGTGAATTCTTCACCTGGAAAAATCTCAATAAAATATTTCACTTATTTTCTTATTTTCAGGCATAAAATGGGAGATACTTGAGTTGGTATCACAACATATGAGTGAGATCTTGGAGTTGCAGCTGATCAAGCTGAACATGAGTTGGAGCTGAATAAGCTGAACATAAGTAAGCAGTGTGATGTGTATGCAAAGAAGGCAAATGCCATTTTAGGTTGCATTAAGGGGACTGTAGCTTCCCAGTCATGAGAAGTTATAGTTCCTCTTTATTCTGCATTGGTTAGAATGCAGAGTACTGTGAGTACTGTGTTCAGTTCTGGGCACCTCACCTTAAGAAAGACGCAGCCAAACTGGAGCAAGTCCAGAGGAGAGCGACAAGAATGATCAGTGGGATGGAAGGGAAGCCCTACAAGGAAAGGTTGGGGGAACTTGGGATGTTCAGCCTGGAGAAGAGAAGGCTGAGAGGAGACATGATTGCCGTCTTCAGTTACCTGAAGGGCTGTTATATGGAGGAAGGGGCTCATTTGTTCCTAGCTGCCTCTGAAAGCAGAACTAGAACCAATGGGTACAAACTGCAAGAGAGGAGATTCTGGTTGGATATCCGGAAAAAATTCCTGACGGTGAGGACGGTCCAGCAGTGGAACAGATTGCCAAGGGAGGTGGTGGACTCTCCCTCACTGGGGATCTTCAAGCAGAGGCTTGACAAACACTCGCTGGAGATGCTCTAGGAGGATTTCCTGCTGCAGGCAGGGGGTTGGACTAGATGACCTAGTGGGTCCCTTCCAACTCTATGATTCAATGCTTCTTTTAAAATTTATTGTATCTCAGGAAAGGGTGTTTCAAAAACTGACTCAAAAATTCTCCTTTCACCTGTCATGCTGCATGGAGAACTTCTTGACCAATCAAAGACCATAATAGAAATCCATTATGAAGATAGAGTAGGATGCTATTGCATAGGACAACCCCATATTACTGTATCAAAATCAGAAATGGAAGCTGCTCCATTGGTGCCTAACCCTACAATCCAGAGTAACTATGGGAAGACATAAGAGGCACTCTGGATTGCTCTATGCATTTCCAATAGGTTTCCCATAGGTGGCACTATAACTACATCAGTGTAAAATTTCCCATAGTAACTATGGATTGTAGCCTAAGTTACCATTGGAGTCTAAATCAGTTTGGCAACCTGGATGACTAATAAAGCAGCAGACAGATTTCCCTCCTCCAATGTGTGCTGATATTTTTGGCACCTGTCGT
Source organism: Cryptoblepharus egeriae (assembly GCA_030015325.1). Classification (NCBI taxonomy): domain Eukaryota; kingdom Metazoa; phylum Chordata; class Lepidosauria; order Squamata; family Scincidae; genus Cryptoblepharus; species Cryptoblepharus egeriae. Next base: position 50,314,009 of record JAREYC010000007.1, on the reverse strand, counting down.
CTTTTTCAATTCTTTTGTTCCTTGTCCCAAAAAGCAATCACTCAGTGGAGAAAGGACATACAGGTCATAAACTATGGTTTCTAGGTTGATCTGAACCATGTTGCTTCTCAGTGAAGCATGATCTGGAAGAAATATGGGCTGGTGAAGACACGGCAATACACCAAAAGGAACAGGAATATTTCTCTCATGGAACATAAAGTTAGAGCCCTCCCACCAAATGATTTCTAATCTATGGTTTAGGATACAGGATGATCACACCATTCATTTTTAAAAGCTTCAGTGTTTAATTACTTGCTAAAAATGCTGCAGTAACCTGCCAGGGTCAGTTTCATATGATGATATTATTTTTGTGATGTGTCTTGGACAATTATTTCAATACTTTCCAATGTCCAGTTAGGATTTACTTCTCACTGAAGAAAAAAAAATGGCAGCTGGATACCAGTTTTCAATCCATGAATCCACTGAAAAAAATGTTTAAAACTTGTCTCAAGAAAATTGGGTATTGCTATTCAGAGTTATATTCTTATTTTGAATATACGGTATGTGCGTTGACATAAATAGACATATAGTAGTTCATATGTTAATACATAAAATGTTAACACATGTATTGTATCCCCGTTCTTCCAGTTTCTCAGATAAAAAATATAATTACATAACAAGAGGGAATTATTTAACTCACTAACTAATGACTCAAGGGAGCAATGATCATATAGCACTCAAAATACACAAAGTACTCCTGGAAATTTCAGCGGCCTTAATATCTTCTCTTACATGCTGTCCTGAACTCTCATGTGGTTCAGCTACGAGCAATTAAAAAGTTGCTAGGATCTGCCAGAGATCTTCACTTTTCAGTGGTAGTAACACATACATATTCACAATAATCTTTGGTACGCATTTCCAATCCTATATGCAGAATAATTTCGAAAAGCAAATGTATTATTTTTATCTCTTTATAGGGAAAAATGGCTGAAGGTGCAAACCAAAGTTTCTGTTTAACTGGAATCAATCAAGGAATTCTATGAAAGTGACATAAAGCACATTTGCACCTCTCGGAAGGGAGATCAGCCTATGCACAGAAGTGTATCAGACTCCATGAAGAAGTAAGTTAACTTGGACAGCGCAGGGGTATGGGAAAGGGCATGAGGAAGGTAGAGAGGATGAAAGAGAGAGGAATTTGGGGGTGGGAAGAGCTGAGCAGCAGACTTTCGGGGTAGGTGGGCAAGGAGCAAGAGGCTGGGCTAGGATCTGGTACAAAATTCTTTATGTTCCCAGCCAGGCCAGGCTAGTCCCAGGATGCTCATTTTTGCACCATCTCTCTATTTGCACCACCTCTTCCATTGGGAGTTGTAGTAGCTCTTCCATAGGTAAAGGAAAACGTTCTCTCAGCCAGATCCATGAGAACCCCAAAACCTGCACCGGATTCAGAGCAAACAAACCAGTGTGCTTGTTCCAGTGTGTTTAGGATTGGGCTGTGAAAAACAAATGTATTTCAGTATGAAAAGATATGAGTACACTAATACGCATTAGGCCAAATGTAAACATCTTTCTCCTATGGCTCCTGAGTATTGTGCACGCATGCACGCACACACACACTCACAGAGTATAACATATTTGAAAGCTGCACAACCAATGTGATTTTATTTTTTCCCTATGCAGGTGGAATTTACGTACATAGTATCAACAGTGTGAATAAGAGCACAATCCTAACCATGTCTACTCAGAAGTAAGCACCATTATGTTCAATGGTTCTTACTCCCAGGAAAGTGTCCTTAGGGGCTGCAATCCTAACCCCATTTTATGTTGGCATGAGTCTCAGCACAAGTCCCATGCTGGCCTGGGGATGTCATAAAGTCCTGCACCACTCCTGGGGGGTTAGGCCAGTGAACAGTGTCGATCTCCCCACACCACCACAGGAACTCAGAGATAGGTGAGTTGTACAGACCTAAGTTGGTTAAGATTGTGCCCTGACATTGCTAAATTCAACATCAAGTAGTTGTTTTTATCTGCACATTGCTCAGTTTCCCATCCAACTGGAACAGAGGACAGTTTACAGAAATAAAATGATAAAATATGACAAAATCCATATATAAAATAAAGTTTTATTTTATAAAATAAAGTTTTTAAAAAATACGTATAAATCATTACAAGTTACTATATGATTAGCACAAGCAACTTCACAGAAAGAGATGACATAATTCCAGTACATCTTTTGAAAGTGGAAGTTCTTAACTTTTTTCCTAAACACTGGTAGGGAACTGGCTGCCCACAGAATTCAGGAGAGATGTCATTGCTATAAAATACCTCCCTCTGGTGGATATCAATCTTATTTAAGACAAAGAAGGCACATGAAACACATCCCCACCCACAGACCTTAATGCACAGAAATGCTCTAATGGGAAAAGACAATCTCTAATGAAAGTACTTTTTATGGGAAGAACTAAACAGAGCTAACATTAGCAAATGATGCAATTTCCCTTTAATTGAATCAAACTAAGATTAAAGACAGCTACAAATGAGAAAAAGAGGCCTTAGAAATCCAGAACTTTCTTGTCTCTCCTTTGGCTATTGACTATATAATTGATCATTTAAACCAGCGGTTCTCAACTTGTGGCCCCAGAGATACTTGTTTGGACCTTTGGAGTACTTGAAAATGAACTGAATAATGGCAAAACAGGCAAGTCTATATAAGAATGCCTTGTGGGAACGGCAAGGCAGACAGAAAGGTAGCTTCCTGGCTCTGAAAATCCAAGGAATTGCTAGTTTCTGGTCATCAGTTCATGTATTATCAGATATGGGCCAGTAGGTAGTTGAAAACACAAATTTGAAACAGCAGTACCTGTATTAATTACCAACATTTTGCTGAAATATGAGTTACAATTTATGGAAATGGGCTGCCAAGGAATATGCAAGGGAAAAAAATGGAAACCACTGATAAAAACAAAATTGCATTTAGCACCTCAAGTCACAAGCTTAGTAGAGTTCACAGTGCAAAGCAAAACTCAGATGGTAATGAAGCTCAAGCGCATGTCAGTATAAAAACACACACCAAAACTATTTGTGTCAGTAGCAACACTATTCTAAAGCATCAGTTTCTCAGTTGCTTAAACAGATCATAACAGGACAGAAGAAAGTTCTCGACTCCTTCCATAGTTGGCATTATACTACAGGTTTACATACCTATGTATGTTATATTTGATCAAGGGGCAGGATTTTTTTGCTTAGACTCCTGAAATGTCCTCTTTTGAATCCTTGATAAGTTCTTTTCTGTCTCTATTTGTTACCACATTTGTAACAGGGGGTATACATTATATGTGAATTCTAAAAGTCCCAACTTTCATGTCTAACCAAAAATGAGCAAATAAGCTTTTGCTGCACCTTAATTTTCATTTTGGGGGGAAAAAAACCCATGCAAAGTAAAATCCTGCTCATTAATCCTGAACCAGGATTACAGTATCTAGGGCTATAGAATGAATTTTCTAGTCAGTCTATCAAATGCTTAGCTTTTCTATACTGAATGAAATATATTCCCACTGGTGTTAGATGCTCCTTAAAAATACACACACAATTACCAGTATGCAAAGGGGAAAAAAATCTGTCTTCCAGAACACAGGAGGTCACTTGCGTCAGAAGCACCGGAGATAGCATTTCCAGGCAGGGAACAGTTATGAGCAAGTATCTGTTTAGAATCTTTAAACATTTATACTTGCTGACCTATTGACCTGATGCCATGCATAGACTATTCCTGCCTGGGGCAGGAGTAATCTGCCCTCGGGGTTAGGTCTGGATCTACTTTCAGAAGTCACACGTGCTTCTCTGACAGTATTATTTTGCATCCATTTCAGGAGCAATAGTCAAAGCATTCAAATTTTCCCCTTTATGAGGAAGAATGACAGGTATTTAATAATTTAAATCAACAAGATTTTACAGTAAAAAGCCATTTAACAATATACAAATGAGCATAATAAACATCCATTGTTAATGGGAAGGATTACTTACTGTAAGCCTTGAAGCCAGGGTGAAATTTTGTGGTCAATCTGGAAAAGAGGAAAAAAAAGCTATTATTGTGGTATATACAAAAAGGAGTGTCTTTTTCTATTTGCAATTCATAGTCATTGCAGGTATTAACTAGTGCTAAATTGTTTAGTATTAGTTTTAAATACATTTGAAAGTGACAAGTGAGTTATATTGTTGAAAATAGACCTTTTTATAGTACGTGTTTGTTTTTAAAAGTATGTTATGTTATGCAACGTGGACATTAATAGTGCAATAATTGACATGATTTGAGATTGAATAGATTGAAATAAAGGAAATTTCAGGCAATGGTCAAGCTTGTTGCTTTAAAATAGGAAGGCACAGATGGAAAGAGATTTTCAATTTCCATATTTTACAGGGTTTTTGTCAATATGTAAATGCATTTTTTCCAATATACAATTTTCCAATATAAAATTCAACGACAACGTACAATTCAAAGGAATAGTTACTGTTGCGTCTTAACTATCACAAAAGCATTGTTTGTATTTTGTGTTAAGATTATCCACTTGGCCGGTGCTCTGAAGTTGTCTGTGCTATTTTGCCACTGCAACCAGATGCTCCAATTTTGCTTGAGCGACTCTGTGTTGAGCCAGAATGCCTTAAAGCAACATTGAAAGGGGTAGGGCTCCATGAACAATTAAAGCACTCTAGTGTCAAAAGAAGTGTTTCAAACACCTTCGTACTGGCACTGGAATGACTCAGATGGCCTTTCTTTGACACTCTGGAAGTTAAGATTAAATGCAAGAGACAGGTACTGTAGCTTGCTCTACACGGGAAACACCTCTCTCTCACAACCGCTCGATGAAATATAGAATTGTCACTAGTATGAAAAATACAAACCAGCTTGGAAGCTTATATTTCTATTGTATTTGTGTCCAAAATATATTAATTATTCTGCTTCTTGTTCATAAACTACGCTAATAGATTTGACAAGGGTAACATTTTATTTACATTTATTTATTTAAAGGATTTATACCCTGCCAAAGCAAATGTCCAAGGAGGCTTACCAAGCTTTGATACTTCTGTTCTCAGAACAGCTCTATGGGGTGAGGCTGAGAGTGAGTGACTGGCCCAATGTCACGCAGAGCAAGGGATTTGAATCTGGAGCTTCAGTCCAGTTCCCTAACAGTTACACCATCCTGGATCTCAAGATCAAGAATCAACATGAAAAATGCTGTTCTGCTGCAAGCAATTTGTGCAGGAACAGCTCCTTTCGCCACCCTGCCCATCAAGCGAGGCAAGGTAGGGAAAGTTCTTGCTCCTTACTGTCTTTGTTGGGATGGGCAGGATTTGCAATAGTTTGCCGGTTGGCATCCTGCTCTGAAACAGAGTGCTTCAGGGTCCTGATTAGATCTATCTAGTTCACAGCTATTCAAGCTTTTCATCTGAGGACCCTGATTTTGTCATGGAACCACTGCTACTGCTCATAGCATTTTTCTACTTATTTCTCTACTTATTTCCTTTACTAGTAAAAGAAAAGGGTTTTCATATGCAGATCTCTTAGTTTTACCTTGCAGACCTTCTGGATGCTATTGCGTGGGGGAGATGTTGGTCTGTGTGATTTGCTAGGGGACTTCTCCCATATTTGGTTTTATGGTTGGGTTTTTTTATAATTGTCAAGAGGGTTTGAATGCAGTTTATTTTAAAAAAAGATTAGGGGTTGTGCATAGCTCTTGAAAATTGCTGGCTACTGCTGTGTCTGGGAGGCTAGAAAGCTGCTTTGTGGTATCAATTTTGGGGTCTCTATTTCTGCTTTCCCCTCAACTTCAGTTTTTGTGGACCATTTCTGCAGTCACGTTTGTGGTTGGCAAGAGTTAGAAGAGACATGGAATGGCTGAACTGAGGTTTCCAATATAGAAACAAGAGGCATGTCATTAAGCTGCCATGAAGGGACTATTCAGCAGTCCGTCAGCTGAGTCTGTTGATAGTGTTTCTTTGACAGGCTTCCTCCAATTGTAGTTAGACGAAGCTCCAAAGTTAGCACCAAAAGGTAGAATACTAAAATGAAGAAAACTTACTACAGTGGTGCATCGCATAAAGAGCTCAATTCGTTCCAGTGGCCCCACTCTCTCAGCCCCCCCCCCCAAAAAACACTCTTTAAGTAAAACACTCTTTAAGTGAAGCGGATTTTGCCATCGGAACAACAGAAACTCAAGACGATTGGTTCCACAACCCAGAAAATATTCATATAAAAATATTAACTATGTAAAAATGATGACAAAACACTGTAATTGAATCCAAAACTTGCATTCAGTGTGCATGAGCCTATGAAGTCTACTTAGACTGCAACCCTAAAGACACTTTCCTAGGAGTAAGCCCCATTTAACAAAATGGGGCTTACCCCATTTAACACAATGGGTTAGACATGGAGGCTGCAATAAATGGAGAAGGCTGCAATCAGACAATTTACTGGGAGTAAGGGCTTACTTCTGAGTAGACATGGTTAAGAGGCTGCAATCAAAGACACTTTCCTGGGAGGCTTACCTGGGCTGCTGCTGGAGGTTCCAGGTGGCTGGTGGGGGCACTTGGGGGCAGTTAGGGGCAGCTGCCGCTGGCACCCACAGGCAACTGCCCCCAAGTTGGAGGCAGTTAGAGGCAGCAGCACTGGCTGGCAGCCCTTTTAAACACTTAACTTGTTAAGTGAAGTGGAACTGGTTATGTAAAGCAAGATTCCTTGGAAATTTATACTTGCTATGTGAGATGCTTGTTATGTGAGGTGCTTGTTATGAGAGGTACCACTGTATATTAAAAAAAACTGGAGTCATAATTACACTGGTTATCGAGCAGCTCAGCTGAGGGGAGATCTATAATGGTTCCTTGGCAAATACAGACAAGAAATGTTGAAACCATCACCTTTGTAGAATACAATGTGTCTAAACAAAATGTGCATAGAGACCCCGAAGCACCTGTTTCCCGTTGTCTTAATGAGCCTGGGAGTGCTCCATATGTGCAATGGGGAAAATCCCCATGTGTTCAATAAGTGCATCCCAGCACAGAGGAGAGTGAGAAGCCCTGCATAACTGTGGCTCTAAAAGTGCATCAAATACACTGTGGATCTCAGATTATACAGTGTAGCAATCCAACTTCTGTCTACCTTCTGTCTTCCTCTTAACAAAGTCTCAGATTAATTACACTGCAAATTCCTCATAAAGTTAAATGTTTTTGTGATAAGGCTTAAGCTTTCCACAGTGAAATAATTATCAGATACAGAGATTTAAAAGTAATCAGCATTCACAAAATCAAATTAGCAGCTTATGAAATTCATTGCTTTTTCTGACTTAGATATTTCATAATCATACGCATGGACAGGAACACATTTGGATAAAAGGTTGTAACATCAGTCAAGCTGCAATTGAACTAAAATGATCATTATGTATTATAAACATCATTTACAAACTCTCTCATATATTAAAAAAATGGGAACCAATATGCTGTGGAACATAATACATTGCAATTTTCTCAGTAGACTCCAGAATTGCACAGGAAAGTATGAACAGAACAACTTTTCATGGTTGCTAAATCTACATAATAAAAGCTCAGTTATCAGATAGGATAAACCAATGATAACGGATACAAGCAATCTCAAAAGTACGTGCATTCTAGATTATAAGTTCACAGAACAAGGCAAACTATGAGTGCCAAGAAACAAGCCAAACTGATGAGCAATAATCTATTTAAATAACCATCTATTTTGTATTTAAATAGCCAGCTATTTTCTCGAGAATAAGCTTTAAAAGTTCACAAATTTCATATATTTCTGCATAGTTTGATATAATGGATTAGCACTTCTGTATTATTATGCTCAGATAATGAGTACAATAAAATCTTGGCTTGAGTGTAAATAGTACTTAGTTATAAGTACTTATTTATAAGTACAATAAAAACTTAGATTGAGTGTTTTGTAAAACAAGCAAACATTTCTAATACATTTTAACCTGATATGCAAGTGATGTCTTGATAAACAAGCAAAAAACCCACAACAGTCCTGTCCAGGATTCAGCTGGTTTTGGCAATCCACCAGGCCATGCGGAGTGTGCTTTCTCTGGCTGTCCTCCAGGCTTCCTGCACTGGGCCAGCCTCCTGAAGGGAGAAAAGGTGGAGGGCAGAGGAGCAGGCCCTCTGAGGCTGCAACTCCACACTCACTTTCCCCATGGCCGTAAAGGAGCTTGCATCTGAGACTGTGCCGGATTTAAGCTAAACAAGCTATAGATTAGGGCCCCACTTTCTCAGCCACCCCAAAATTGTATTTCAGTTCAACAATTATTTTGATAAAATATATATTTTATTATGAGCAAATGGCTTTAGATACAATTAGGTCCATAAATTACCATATAGCATATATTCAACACAAAAAGCTACAATTTGTTATTGACAAAGGACAGCTGGATATATAAAAGGCCCCATTACCTTCAACAGCTTAGGGCCTCATTAAACCTAAATCCAGCCTGATCTGAGAAAGTAGGCATGCACAGGATCGGGCCCTTCCTGGAGTACCCAGACATCTGTGCAGTCCACTGCTCCTTCTACTGCATTGGAGAGAACAGAGATGCCCCTTTGCCTACCCCTGCCTCAGAAGTAAGCCCCTCTGAAGTCAATGGTACCTACACCCAGGAAATGGGGAGGGGTGTGTAAGAGCCCAGGCCTGTCTCTCTACTCAGAAGTAAGTCCCTTGAAGCAGGGTGACCATCTTCACTGTCCTCCTTTTTTCCCTGTGAGCAGGCAACTTCTTGGAATTCATAGATTCTGACTATGGTATATATTCAGGGTGCCTATCTGGACTCTTTTACCAGGACATCTTTTCTTTTTTAGCCCTGTGTCCTGGGAAAAAACTTCACTGTCCTCCTTTTCCTTGCGAGCAGGAAACATGCAGCTGTCTTGGAAAATATAAATTATATTTAATAGTTTTCAATTAAATAATAAGTAATGCAGTGTTTACATTAACCACATGAAAGCAATACAGAATATAGGAGTGGTTTTAGCTTTTACTATATTTTATCATGTCCTACAGCAAAAATTGCTGTATTGCTTTCATGTACTTAATTTAAACACTATGGTCTTGTAAAGAGATTTTCAATTTTAAAACAAGCATTATGGTATTGTAGTGTTGAAATTAAGTAGAGGAAAGCAAGACAAGTGTTTTTGCTTTATTTTAACATGTCGTACATTTTTTAACATGGGAGGAATTTTAGCTTGGATGTCAGGAATTTTGGGGAATTTGGGGAGAATTTTGGGTTCGGCATCTGGTCACCCTGAGTTTGGAGCTTACCCACCTCTACCTTTACCTCTACACACCCTTTATGACTTGTAAGCCATGGTCCTTTCCTCTAAGAATTTGTCCAAACCCTTCTTAAAGGCATTGAGGCTAGATGCCATCACCACATCCTGTGTCCAGGAGTTCCACAGACCAACTACATGCTGGTAGACCAGCTACACACTACACGCTCCTCAGAGTTAGGTAACTTCAGGAGAGGGAGTAAATCTGAGTAGGGCCCATAGGATCCCATGATAAGCCAGAGTAAAAATGGAAACAAAAGAAAAAGTTTTAAGTTTTAGGCTAGCCTAATTACCACTCCTGCCTGTTAACCTCAGGGTATGGCACAACTCCCACAGCCCAGTAACCATGCTGCACTTGTGCTTCAGTGCCTTTTAGCCTTGTGGATTAGGCCTAAAGTGTCAGCCTGGAGGCCTCTCAGTCCTGTGTATTTGGCCTTTCAACTCAGTTTATGGCCTACTTAGGCCAGCTTAGCTGGGCCATTCTCTCTGACCTAAGTCAGGATTGCACCCTTAGTGCAGGTTAATTTGTTTTATTTTTCTTTATATTTTCCTTATTATTTTGTATATCACAATATTGTAATTATTTTTATATGAATGTTTTTGGGTTGTGGAATGAATTGTCTAAGTTTCCATCATTTCTTATGGGAAAACTTGCTTTGATATACAAGTGTTTTGGATTACAAGAATGCTTCCGGAATGAATAATGCTCTTAAATCAAGGTACACAAGGTGCTCCTAAATACTGTACTAAGTATTCACCCTTGAAGACACACCTCTGTCATTAACATTTAGGAAAGAGAATTCTGAAGGGAAATTATTATTGTCTTGCCCTGGACCCAATGACAAGTCTCAGTAGCCCTGATTACAGCTTGTTATACTATCCCTCTTTCCAGTTAAACTGTTTAGCTTTCTGGCTTCCTGTTCTGCTTTGTAAAATTCACTCAGTTTTCTTAAACTCTGTTTATAACCATCTGGACTGGATATTAGTGGAGAGACGTGGCAGTGATGTTATTTTTACACACCTTCACGATGGAGTGTGCTGAGAACGGCTGGCAGGTATGCCAAGGGACTTTAGAGAAGGTCATTTACCCTACAGTCCAGAGTAACTACGGGAGCACGTAAGAGACATTATGTGCACCCTTAGTTACTGCACCACCTAGTGAAAAGCTATAGGAAATTCATATTGGAATCCAGAGTAAATTGTTCTTACACTGGAGCAAGGACTCCCCATTGTTACTCTGGATTGCACCCTTAGGGTCATTGGGGAATATGAACTCCCCACCAGTAGCATGGTATGCTTGTCAATTCTCAAACAAACAAAAAAAAACCTTGGTGTGTGGTGCCTTGATAACACATTAACACTTTGTCAGTGTGCCATGAAAAATCTGTGGCTTAAATTAACTGACTGCATGGTTTTGCAAAGATGTCTTTGGTGTACTCAAAGGATGTAGAACTGCCCCTTGGTCAGGGGTCTTCAACAGTAAAACTGATGGATTCCTTCATCAGTGGTAGACTGATGCTAACAGTGGTAGAAGAGGAGCCAGAATGACATTTCCATGATTGAATGGCCTAAGTGGACATGAAAAATCAGCACTTGCCCACATCTCTCTGCAATGGAGATGCTCTCATGACTGGCACTCCTGTTGCTGTTACTCCTGGGTTTATAAAGAGTAAGCCAATGACAGCTTCTTAAAATTTATTTCTTAACTTACACATCCAGGATATGAATTTGTCACTCTCTTTTGCATATATTTTGTTTCCCTGCCTCGGTTTCTCTGAAAAGTGGAGATTTTCTGTTGGTATCCTCCATGAACTGCCTGTTTTCCCTCAGGTAGCCTCTGGGAAAGATAATAGCTAAGTTATTAACATACGAACAGACTTTCCAATTGTCCTCTTGGTAGAGATAAGGTCACCTATACTAAACCGGAAGACTTATCTCCAGAGTATAGTATAGAGAGAATTTAAACCAAAAAGTGACAATGAAAAGAAAATGCCTCCACCACAGCTGTGACTGCACACTTCTTTATGTACTTACATTGCCTCTTCATTTTTCCTGAAAGATCTGAGGTATATAAGCAAATCCCAGTTACTATTAGTATAAAAATAGTAAAGGTAAAGATGTCCCCCATAGGTTGCCCTACTAGTTGTGACATACTAAGGACTACTTATACCTGGTTAGTCATTATCCTGCTAAGGTTGGTGCTCATCCCCATTATGAAGCTTAAGAGCCTGCACTGTCTGAAGAGACCTCCATTGTCAGGTGGCCAGCATAACTAAGTACCAAAGGTGCATGGAATGCTGATACCTCCCCACTAAAGTGGAACTCTGTGTGCATTTAAGTGCTTTTAAACTCCTAGGTTGGCAGAAGCTGGGCAGATAAGTGACGTTCACTCCTTCATACAGTGCTCAGGTCTCAAACCACTGATTTGATGACCATCAGGTTGAGAAGCACAGCATCTTTAACCACTGAGCCATGATTGCCCTATCAAATTAGTGAAGTATTAAAATTTTCTAGAAGTGTCCTGAAACAAGACCCTGGCTTTTGTGGATTTTGTTTTGTTAGAAATAGCACACCAGGGTGAATGGTCAAATCTGTAGCGGAAAGCATTTAAGACTTGCCCCCTGCTGTAGTTGACAGACAGACAGACAGATAGATAGATAGATAGATAGATAGATAGATAGATAGATAGATAGATAGATAGATAGATAGATAGATAGATAGATAGATAGATAAAGAGGTGGTGCTCAATCTGGCAGGGACAGGGTTGTCGTTCCAGAAGGCGCACCTGGATCCCCTGGGTACAGGTGAGCCAGTCTGGTTCCCTGAGGAGTGCCAGGAGGATTTGAGGGGGAAGAAGGGCTCTGACAGAAGCACTGGGAAGCTTGGAGAAGGTACTTCCTTGTAGGGTGATTTGTGCGGGCTGTGTCAAAACCCTGGCCTGAGGCCAGATGCAGCCCTCGGCTAGACTCCATCCTGTCCTCAGCAAGCCCACACCATTTCATATTTATTTATTTATTTATTTATTTATTTATTTATTTATTTATTCATTCATTCATTCATTCATTCATTCATTCATTCATTGGATTTGTAACCCACCTTTCCAACGCTAATGCAAATGCCCAAGGAGGCTTACAAAGCTTCCATCCTTTTGTCCTCACAACAACCCTGTGAGGTAGGCAAGGCTAAGAGTGAGTGGCTGGCCCTAGGTCATCCAGGCAGCTTCATGTGTGAAGGGGGATTTGAACCTAGTTATTCCAGATTCTAGTCCATCTCCTCAACCACTACACCATCCTGGCTCTCATTTTCATTTATAGGAATTTATTCAAATTTGAACATAAGTGAATTATTTTTTTCTTCTGGATCTCAACACAGTATCAGAAAGATGGTGTGGCACTCCTGCCAAACATTTGGCATGTCCTAGATGACACTTCCTATGCTATCCTTTCCTGGAGTTGCTGTTTTCAGCCATTATCTGTGACATATTTCCAGGCTAAGTGAATGTTCTTGCGGTTACATCCATGCTGTCTGTCCCTTAGCATGTTTACTTGCAAGAAAGTCTCTTTCAATTTAGGATAGCTACTTTCCAACTAGTGAACTTGTAATTGCTACATTACTTACAAATAATGCACTGAACTTTGTGTGATTTTTCTGTAAGTCAAACTGAGTAACATAAACACTTACCATTCTACAGAAGCTGACTGCATGCACAAATCTATTTGGAGTAAGTACTTGAATACGCCTTAATATTTCATCATGAAACACACATAAAATCCTTGAATCTATTCCACAACTGAATTCAATAGAGAAGTTAGAGAATACTTCTCTACCTTATACTTTTTAAAACTTATCTCACATAACGAGTTTCCACAGAAAATACTCGGGGGGGGGATTACATTTGCAGGTTGGAATTGGATTACCCCCCCCCCCCAACACAGTACTTCTTTGTATACACTTGCACTCCATAAACACCATAAACCACTTTGCTGTAACTATCTGCTCTAAAAGGTGCTTTGAAAAGGCATGTCACAAATTCAGGCACTGGTTAAATGCCTGGATCTAAATCCTACTTCCACTGAAATCAAAAGAAAAGTTTTGTCATCAGTTTCTTTAGTAACAGGTTTGTGCTTATGCTTTCAATAAAAATGATAGTGTACTATTACAACTTAATGTTGTGGTTTCTACAAACTCCGTTCTGGTTACTGATGCCTGCTTTGCTAAAGGACAACACAAAAAAATTGGACATATAGGAGAATGAAGTTTGCCTGTTATACTTTAAAATCACTTTTAAGGAGCAATAAAATACCAATGCTGTTATTACTAAAATAAACAAAAAACCACAAAGGTATACTTGGACATTTATACTAAAATTCGGAGTACTGTGTGGAGTACCATATGGATCCTAAAAGGGTGGGCTCATTTATATAAAAGATCAAAGTAAGTAAATTGTTTCTGGGTTATTGGCCTCTTAATCTTGTATATTAATTCAGGTAATGTACCACTACCACTATCTTCTATTTAATTATTTTTATTTATGTACCATTAAGCTCAGTTTTCATTACTTTTATTGTGGAAAAGGGATGAGTCCATTGCATTGGTGCAACACTGTCATCTCATTTGCAATCCTCCAAAGACCCCTTTTCTTCCTGGAGAAATCAAATGACATAATCTCTGCCATTCTTTAGAAACCTTCTTTTTTATTTCTTTAATTAGGAGTTTTTGCAAGGACCTCCTCCTTGAACTCTTCACATTTTAATACACTTCTGCCTCACTAACCCGGCTGATTGTTTCGGCGTTTCTGCAGCACACATTCCTGATCTGCAAGAAAGCTGCTTTCTTTGAGGTTTTTCATATTCTCCCCTAATCCCATGGTAATTACAAAGGTTCTCTCTGCAACAATAGACAAGTCTGAGAGGAATTTCTGTGGCTCTGCTTCTCAGAGGAAAAAGTCTCCTTGAGCAGATCAACTACATTTTCTTCCCAGGAGTCTCCGAATCGGAATACCAGCCTGCAAAATGCCAAAACAGTGGCACACAAAGGTTATTGTAGACAGTCTGGCTGTAACAAAACATTGGTTAAACAGGAGTAAGAAAGCAGTGCTTTTTGACAAAGGAGTTCGTCAAGCATGGGTTGAATCTCAATTATAAAAGCTCCTGCACAAAGATGACCAAACTTCAAAACATTTATTTAACAGCTGACAACGACTTATCACCTTCACTGATATTTCTCCTCTGTGTGATCCTTTGATAATTTTTTTGTAAGCTTTTCTATAATTATTTATATACTTTACCATTACATGACATAGGCACCTTAATTCTTTTCTATAGACACAGCTATCCACAGTTGGCCTACCAAGGAAATAGAATAAAATAAATGGTCTGAAAGAACCACATACTACATATTGTTTGCATATTGAATCATAGAATCATAGAATCATAGAGTTGGAAGGGACCTAGTAGGTCATCTAGTCCAACCCCCTGCCTGCAGCAGGAATTCCCCCTAGAGCATCTCCAACAGGTGCTCATCGAGCCTCTGCTTGCATACTACATATTGTTTGCATAATGGCTGTATAACATGCAACCATTATGATTAATAACATTATAGAAATACATTTCATTCAAATTTAACTTTATTGGGGCACAATCCTATTTTTAGTGGAAGAGTTCAAGGTCCAGGTGTGTCAACCTGCTGGTGTCCTAAGAAGATCAGTACATGTCTGTGACCTGGCAGAATGATGGATGGAGGAAGAACTGAGGCAGGGAGTAGTGGAATGGGGCAAAAGAAGAGAAACAACAGGGATAGTGTGGGCAATTCAGGTGAGAAGGCAGCAGGAATGATGAACCTTCTTACTTTTAAAAAATTTAGGCACCTTTTTTACATGCTACAGCCCCCACACTAGCTTAATCCAGCTCTAATGGAATCTACTCCAAAGTAAACGTACCTATTAATGGTCTATTAGCATACATTATTTTGTTTAAAATATTCCATTACAGTACATTTTTAACACTCAGATATCCAGGTATCTGGATACATTCCAGGTATCTAATGCCCTGCCAACATGTTGATGATTTTCCTATTCATGAACCATCATTGCTCCCTAATCAATTGGAATAATACTTTTATTCCTTTTTTTTAGAGTATACACTTCTCAGACTGTATTCATAAGCATACTTAAACTATGGGCAAAATCCAGAGTAACTACAGGGAGTCCTTGCTCCGGTGTAAGAACTTACTCAGGATTCCAATATTAATTTCCCATAGGTTTTCACTAGGTGGTACAGTAACTACAGACGCACGTAAAGTCTCTTTACGTGCTCCCGTAGTTACTCTGGATTTGGGGGTATGTTTCATAGAGGTGCTGATTTTTAAGGATTGCATTTCCTACTAGAAAATAAAAGATTTCTCCTAGTGTATTTAATGCATCAGTTTTTTTTTATTTAATATGTGGCAAAATATTTCCTGTTTTCCAGATGTCTTGTGTTCTTTCCTTACAGTTGAAAGAGTGGTCTAATATAAAAATAGAATCAAGCACTACTGCTGCAGTTTTACTAACCTAAGCATACTACATAGATATGATAACAAAACCTCTTACTTCAAAACAAACTCAGAAGGACACCAGAACAATATATAGTGCAAACCTATTCATGCCTACTCAGAAGTAAGTTCCATTGAGTTCAATGGGGTTTACTCCCAGGAAAGTGCTCTTAGGATTGTAACCATATACTTTCGTTGCTTTTAAAAATCCAGGACACTGAGTCAGATAATTGATCCATCCATCTCAGTATTGGCTAGATGGCTTTTCAGAATTTCCAACAAGAATCGTTTCCTCTCCTACCTACAGATGTCAAGGATTAAAACCTGGATATTCTGTATGAAAAACATATGTTCTGCAACTGAATTATTCCCTGGGTCTCTTACCTTTTGCTGAGAATTTGCTCTTTTTTCTATATTACACCCCTTTTGGGTAACTGTCTCCAAGGTCAGGCCTGGAAACATGTAAATCTGGGTCTGCAAAACACCTATCATGATATGTCAAGTCCCATGTGTGTCAACCTTCTGGTGTCCTAAGAAGATCAGTACGTGTCCGTGACCTGGCAGAAGGATAGGTGGAGGAAAAATTGAGGCAAGGAGTAGTGGAATGGGGCTGAAGAAGAGAAGCAACAGGGACAGTGTGGGCATCTTTTGTGTATTTTTAATGTTTTTCATATTTAGTAGACTGTGATTATTTCACCTTATGCCCTACAATCCAGAGTAACTACGGGAGCACGTAAGAGACATTACGTGTACCCGTAGTTACTGCACCACTTAGTGACAACCTATGGGAAATTTATATTGCAATCCAGAGCATATTGTTCTTGCACCGGAGCAAGGACTACCCGTAGTTACTCTGGATTGTGCCCCAAGTCTCAAATATAATTAAAGTGTTCTAGAGCTAGGCATAGCTCACATAATAGGTAACCATTCTACCCATTTATGTAGTATGCTTGAATTCAACCAATCCTTCCCTACAAAATGTGATCAATTTTTTTATCTGAGAAGTCAACCAGCCTAACAACATATGCGGCTTTATTGTTGGTAAAAGGGGAAAAGGTCAGATTTCTTTAATTGTATACACTTGAGTAAAGAACTGTGAAAAAGCTATAAAATGCACACAAATACACACTACTGTTGCAACACAGAGATTTTTCTCCAGCCAAATGCAACAAACTGCAGGCACACAGAACTCAGGTTACAATATTATACAAATTGTCAGATCGCTTCATTTCTCTTATAGTGACTATGCTGCTCCATCTAATTTGTTGTGCTCTTGTGAAGCAGGAATCTAAAACCTTAGGGGAAAACAGAAAACATACAAATGCTATTACGGTACACATTTCTAAGCGGCAGGAAGTCTGTACCAAGTGTCAGATTGATCAGGATTTTACTCTCTATATAAACAACTGCTATCAAGTGTACCACAGCAAAAGGTCAGGCATGCCTCTATGTAGTAATTTTTTATCAATTTAGACTTCTAGAAAATTACTTGATGGGAAATAAATTATTGGAAACTTTATACTTGAACCGCAAAATGAAGCTATAAAATTGGAGTGGCTTTATATTTGCACATCTTTTTTCAAGGCATTGAATTTGTATACATTAAAATCTCACAGGTTTCCCTGCAATGACTTGACAGCATTCGGAAAGATGTGTATCAGCATCATAAACACAGCCTGTATTCGTACAAAATTGCATGGAGGCGCATAACACAGAAAGCAATGGCACACTTCAGAAAGTTCTTTGCAAACCAAACTCTAAGCCACAAGGAAATGTTTGCAACCCTGAGATTCATGGATCAGAAAGTGAGGCACTTGTACCATGAGAACATATCACATGTGGTTCACAAGTCATGCACTTGCATATTATAAAACTATAGAGAACATCAGTTTCAAAAGGAAATTTTGCTTTTATGAAGTTTTCATAGCACTGAGTGCCATTGTTGTATTCTCCATATTACACTGTGTTTTCTTAGGAAAACCACTAAGCACACAGTATGTTGCAATTATTCACAGCATGGTAAATGATACTGATACATCTTGAGAACCCACTAAATGAGCATGATACATTAAGTGCATTTACAATCTGCGCATGTTAAGATCCTTTAAGCCTGGATTTCATTTACAGCAACTCATTTAAACCCTTTTGAAAATATATAAATGCAAATTGCACATGTTTCAACAATTACGATGAAAATGGAGCCTTCTATTTATAATAATGTGAAATGTGTCTTTCTTGAATAACAATTCAATGTATACAGATGCTTATTAAATATCTGTATGTTCAGATTTTGACTCAAAGAAAAAGAGGAGTATTGCTAGCCATCTGTTTTCTAGACTTTTGTTCATAAAGACTCATTATGTAGAGCAAGAGAGGGTGACTGGTCGGGTCTAGAGGTGATTAATAGCTCTCGATGACCGGGGCTGGAAGCAGAAGAATGAAGCAGTGCATACCTTTTTTCTTAATAAAGTTTATCTGGACCCTTACAGGTGTTGAGAAGGCAGTTTCAATACAAATATTTCATTTTGGAGTGAGTTCCTTTCATAATCCTAGTCTTGGATTATATTGATCCACTTCAGTTTCCATCAGGGTTTGAGCACTGATATGGAGTGGATTACATTCACTTTACCATTTCATTATATAGGTGCACTCAGAAGAATAATCAATGAATTTATTTTGTTGTCTGCTTTAAATAATATACACTCCCCAGATTAAAGATCCTGCTACCTCATTTGAATTAACATTTTTGTATATTATATAAGAAGGAATACACATACATAGTAATGAAAGTTATCCCTTCCCTCTCCCCCCCCCCCAAATCTCAACCAGATGCACCTCTCCTGTAGAGTATGAATATGCATATGTAATTGGGATTTGTTTTTTTTTTTCCCAAACTGAAAATTTCTGCAAATCTAATTAGGCAACATGAATTTAGCCAAATATTAGAGAGGATAGGGGTCTTTGCCCTGAGCCATGCTCCTTTCCTACCTCCTATTAATAAGAATAAAAGTTAACCATAACCCTCAAAAGAGAAAATGCTTTACTGTGCGTTTATGGAGTCTGAATATTTCATTTAATAAATATATATAGTTTTAAAAAATGTCTAGTTTATCAGAACAAAAGCTTCAGTTTCTGTTTTAGAATTACTGAGGCGCAAGATAAGACCAGAAAAGTTCACCCGGCCATGTATATTTTACTGCAAACATGTCATTTTAGACATCTTTCAAGGCTGTATGTGAATATGAAAAGCAATCCTACTGAGGTATTGTTTGCCACTTCTCATTGACATATTCATGCAATGTAAAATCAATCAAAAACCAAGGAAGCATTGTATAAAAAAGAGGGAAATATAAAGAAAAAATGGAACAAAAAGGGCACTTTGTGTGTGTCTGTGTGTGTGTGTGTGTGTGTGAGAGAGAGAGAGAGAGAGTGAGAGAGAGAGTGGGGGGGGGGGGCAGGCACATTGGGTTTCCCCTCCAGAATATGTATTTAGAATTTTGAATCCTTTAGTTGAAAATCTGAATAACTCAACCAAATTTTAATGTTTTACTCAGAAAGACTTAGAGCACAATCCTAACCATGTCTACTCAAAAGTAAGCTCCATTGTGTTCAGTGGTCTTACTCCCAGGAAACTGTCTTTAGGATTGCAGCCTTACTGCACAGTCCAGAGTAACTATCGGAGCTCTTACGTTGAAGTAAGAAAAAATTATTCTGGATTGCTCTATGAATTTCCCATAGGTTTCCACTATGTGGCACTGTAACTCCGTCAATGTATATGTCTCTTCAGACCTCCTGTAGTTACTCTGGATTGTGCACTTAGGTTGCAATCCTAAAGACACTTTCCTGGGAGTAAGATCCATTGAACATAATGGGGCTTACTTTTGAATAGACATGGTTAGGACAGTGCTCTCAATTATGACTGCAACAATTCTCAACAAAACCTTGAACTTGTCAAACATCCTCTGACAAGCCACTTCCTCTCAGCCTCATTTCCCCAACTGCAAAAAGTGGAGCCAATACACTGATGGAATGTTTTCCTCTGCAGCTCTATAAAGGCAAAGCCTTTCTTCATGTGCCAGTTTGATCAAAACATGTGCCTGCTTATCAAAATTTGTTGCATAGGCTGGTGGCAATGGATAGAATAGCAAGTAAAGCCGCAGTACAGGTTACTCTCACTTTCCTTAGAGTTCAATGCATATTTTTGGTTTTTCGTTTGCCAATTCAAACATATTTTTCAAAACACATTTTTTGGCATTGGATCCTGCCTTAAATTCCACATCTAATGATATATGACTTGATGGGGTTTCCCACACTGTTGCAAAGTTGCATTTTTTGGGTGTCACAGCACCCTGGTGTGCATCACCTCCTCTGGGTGCATTACTTGTTGCGGGCGTTACCCCCTAGACCCCCTAGTATTGCCCCTGCCATGGCCAGCACAGGGCTTATGCTGGAATTTGTGCTGGACTAACTGGGAATTAGGATTACGGCCTAGGTATCTCATACACTGTAAATCCTAGTACGAGTAACTATAATCGTATAACTAACTCGTACTAACTAAAATCATATAACTAACTTTATAGCTTACCATATCAAAGTTTCCTTTCTTTAGCATTTACCACTGTATCAGATCCAGCAATATTTTGGCAGCCTAAAATTACACTATTCTGACCTTCACATTAGTATTCAACTGCACTGATGGAAGAATGACAGTTTCTCCATCCTAGTGGGTGATTTTGCAAGCTTTTACCTTCATGACTATGGAGTTTCTGTCAAACGTGCTTCCAGCTGAATGATCACATTCTTTTGAATTATGAAGTGGCTGCAAACTGTGCTAATTGGGTCCATATTGATGTCATTCATAAGAATTAAACAGCCTTAAAAAGTTATATAAATATGTCTAATCTTAATATACTATCATCTCTAGTTTGTTTTCCATTTTGGTCAGCCAATTAAACAGTTTGTAAAATATATGCCTGAGATTTTCATTTATCTATTAGGAAAGAAATGGGAAAGATGAGAGAAACTTGGGCTGGTAATAAACAAGTTTCCATTATGAATTAATAGCAAAAGTTTACTTCAAACAGAAGAGAGACAGAAACCACTGTACTAAAACAAAATAATTAGCACATATATAGTCTCAGTACAGTGTATTCCTCATAAAAGAGTTCTTTTGGGAAAACAAAAAGAATGCATTTATTTATGCATAAAGGAACATGAGAAGAAACTCACTGAAGTTGTGTACAGCCTGAATGTTCATGGTTTTTGCTTTAAGATGCAAAAGTAACTTTAAGTGGGGAAGAGGCAGCATTGAGAAAATAAAAATTAAGCCCCAGTTCACAGCTGTCGTTTCCTTGATCTATTGTTGCAGTACCACATTTTTGTAAAAATAATTGTCAAGGTGTGACCCCAGTTGGGGCCCATCGGTCAATATGCTGTCATTAAGGCATTACGTCGCCAATCTTATTTGACTATCTGGCCTCATGGAAAGCAAATGAAGTTCCCCCATTGACTGAGCGATGGAAAGAAGGAATAAATGTTCATTAACAAGTTTTTCTCCCTGATTCCATTCTAGCTTCTCATCGATAGGTTTATCACATTAAGCCTAGAGTTTCTGTGAAGTTCTCCTAGGCCAAGCTGGAGGTGATGAAAACTCACATGAACCTGGGGTTTGAAGCCTTGAATTATTCAGGAGGTTGTATCCCCGTCCCCACCAGCTCCTCTATCCCCAAAGCCTTCTCTTCCAGCCTTCCAACACACCTTGACCAGTGGCAATAGGAGCAGAGTAGCACATAAGACTAGAGAAAAAGATTTCTCCCTTCCCTTTCATCTTCTTGTGTCTCTGGGCAAAAGGATATTGGGGCTCAAAGCCTGGGGATCTCTGTGAGAACATCATTCTCCAAGGGAAAGAGTAACCTGACAAGTTATTTCATGTTCTCTGCAAATCACTATGTGAACTTTTTTTGGAAAGCGGTACATAAATACTGATGATTGACTGCCTTTTCTCAAACAGACATTATTCTGATTTGTTTGGATGGGATTTAAACATTTCTGTATCTAAAGAGACTTGCTCATCTCTTGATACAGTCTGAGTTTTGGGATTCTCACAAAAAGAATAAAAGTTTATTAGTGCACTTCATGAATAAAAGTTTACTGCATGCCATGTACCATGCAGATAATGCTGAATTTTAAAAGACCCATTCTAAGATGCTGATACAGAATGAAAGGTGCACACAACCATTCTACCGGCATTGGTACAATAAATAGATGATAGAACTAATTATATTAATTGGCTGTATGTCTTTTTGGTTGCTATTATCTGTAACCTGTTATGCAAGCATAAAAAGTACAGTATATCCAATTCTTCATGCCAAGGGTAGATGATAATGTATGTTAAAATAAGGTGTTCACAAGTTAAAATATGTTTTCCTTTTCAACATGCTCTGTTTCCAAACTGATGTTAGCTAACTCTCAGAGACAAGAAAACTGTAACCTATCAAAAAATTTTCTTTCCATAACCACCTATATATTGCAGTCAAAACTTAGGGAATAATTCAAGCAACATGTTTTATGCCTTGAGGTCAAGAAGAGTTGACTAATATTCATGCAGGCTATCACAGAGGTAGTATCCGATTGATCCAAATTAAAGCAAAAGACATGATTATAGTCCAGTGGTGCCTTGGTTAGTGAGCATAATTCGTTCTGGAAGCATGCTTGATATCCAAAATGCTTGTTATCTAAAATGGAATTTCCCATATGAAATAATGGAAACTCAGTCAACTGGTTCCATAACTCAAAAATATTTAAATAGAAATATTAACTGTATATAAAAATGATTATACAACACTGTAGTCTAACACAAAACACTGTAATATACAGTAATACAAAACACTGTAATAAAGAAAATATTGTACAATACTGAACTGTACTGTATCTTTGAAAATCTTGATGGATGGGGAGGGAGACAAGAGGGAGGAGGGATTGATATTGTAGGATGACTTTCACTAACACCAACGGACTCACTGTTATCCATTGGCTCAATGGAATCTTTATCTTTTCATGCAACTTTAATATTCCCAGACTGCTGATGGGGCGCAGCACCTTCCTCACTGCCACTCACAGATCATGCACACACTTTCCACACTGCCACACATAGTTCACACACACAAAAACACCACCATACACCTTCCACTCACAGATCCTACATACACACCTGGCTCTGGCTGCTCTTCCCCAAATCCCCCCACCCGGAAGCTCCCTGACCACCTAACCTCTCCGGGGGCTCAACAGGAGATCATTCCAGCCTGAGAATCTTTTCCCATGGCTTCCCTCTGCATTCCCATGCAGGTGTTTCCCAAAGCTGGGTCAGGGACTGTCCGCAGCCCCACTGCCCAGCATGGAGCACCAAACAAACTAGCCTATCCAGTTTGGAGATCTTTCCAGCCTGAGATCTTTCCATCCAGAGAGGCATCCCCACTCTCACCCCCTTCAGCATTGCCAGTGTTTCTCAAAGATGGGCTAGGGACTGTTGAGAGCCTGGGGTGTGCCCAGCACAGGGCTTCCCAGGCAAGCCAGACTCTATAGGGAGATCATTCCCCAGGAGATCATTCCCAGCCTTGAATGCTTCCACCCCAGTCCATGTTCCACCCAGCCAGCTCCCCACATTGGAAAGCACGTGGAACAGGAGGTGTGCTCAAGGATGCTAGTGGCACTCAAAGAACCACAGGCACAAGGCTGCTGGTTGAGCAAGGGAGGAGGTGGATATAAAGGTAGAAGGCAGAGCGGACCTGGAGAGCAATCCTCGGGAGAGGGAGGTGATTCAGGTGAGGCACTGCCTCAGAAGTGCAGGTGGCTTTTGCTTGTTAACCAAAATTTGCTCTTTAACCAAAATAAAATTTGCTCATTATCCATAATGCTCGCTAAGCAAGTCACTCGTTAACCAAGGTACCACTGTACATGAAACAAGTCAAGATGTTTGTGTCAGTTAATCTCTAGATAGCAGAGTATACAATTGGCTACAAGGCTTTTAACATGTAACATATATACAGTTGTTATAGCTGGTTAGGGTCCAATATTAAAGTATCACAAAAGATTTAGCACAGCTGGCACTTCATAGATAGGACGAGATAATAATATATATACTATATTTTTCACAATGTAAAGTGTGACCAATGCCAGTATTATCCCAACAAATGTTTGGCACCCAGACCCAGGAAGCTGAGCAAGGCAACTGTCAAAGGGTTTAAAGGTTGAAGTATGCTCTAGTTATAGCAAAGGGGTGTCTATCCAAACCTCATCAACAGGCTCCTCTAGACTTTTATTCTATCCAGTTCAGTAACCTTTTAAGTATTATAGTGGTTCATCACAGCTGATGAAACTCTATGAAAGATGAAACATCCCTTCTGGAATAATATGAGACCACAATACATGTGGAGAGATAATAATTGAGCAAATTCTGGAAAACAACAAAACTGTTACTTTTGTAGATATATTAAATTACCAGGAAAGAGAGAAAGGTCAGACTAACTTTATGATTGTTTTTCCAACCACAACATCAGTGATACAAACTGGGATAGAGGCCCAATCAGAAGGAGAACAAATACTGTACAGGTTCAATTTTGTTATACATGGATTTTTATACTCAACAAGAAAGATCAGAAATTTAAAATCACAGTTTTAGAAACTGCTTTTCTTCCTGTTGCAGAGATGCACTCAGGCAAGCAATCATTACATCCTTCAGATGAGCCAGGATATCCCTTGCATTTCTAATTACTGACTGCCTCTCTACAACAGTGTCTTTAGGATTGCAGACATACTGAGGTGGGGAGTTCCAACATTTCTGATGCCAACTTACCAGTGGCCTATTTCCAACTGTGCAACAGCAGCCTAGTTTTTCACTGCCATAAAGAATTGAAACAGTATTTCCAGCACATAAGGCTTAACTTGGGCCTTAAAGGCACTTAGTTTTTTGAACTGTCTCAATTTATTCAAGAGTTATGTGGCAACTTGATTCTTTTATTTTAGGGAAAAAAGTAGAGTGAAAACATTCAAGGTAAAACTGAACATATCAGTTCAAACCCTTAAACAAAGATCTAGAAAATCAGTAATGAACTGTCAACATCTTAAACACTTAAACACTGGGAAAAACTGATAGGTGGAGGGGGAATATGTTTAAATTTGTTAATGTATCCTATCGCTAAGTTATTTGTGGCTTGCAATGAAAATATCTAGAAAGTAAAGCATATGAAATATAAACATGCAGCTAAAATAACTCCTTGGTTTAAACCTAGTCATCAAAATGCCCACTCAAATAAATACATCTTAAATTGACTCTGAAAGATGTCCCAGCTTTGACTTTTTGTGGTTTGTTGAGGAAGGCTCAGTACTAAAAAAATACTTTGAAAAATAACCCAGGTTTTGTCCCAGCTGTGTCTAGTTAAAAGGATCTTTGGTAGTAAGGCATGGAGAGATTTCTGACCAAACATTGATGAGCCTGAGTCAGTCAGTGTGGACAGTAAGTATAAGTCATGATGGAGCAACAATTTCACCTGGTACGTGGTGGCTTCATAAATTCATCATGGAAATGTCTGCTACCTTCATTCTGTTCTTGAGAATTTCCTAGACACAGATGCTATTAGTAGGATGTAAGATGGATATATCAATGGGCGGCATTTGGGTTTGTGAACATTAACTGAGAAAATTCCCTGTAAGCCCTTTTTATTTGTATTTGCTGCACTTCAGTCACCACTGACATCTTGCTTCTTGTTGACTGTAATGACAAAAGCTTGAACTTATGTCTGTGTAAAGCTTGTGCAGACCCCGGATCACTGCACTGTGATAACCTATGTCAATAGTTTTGCGCAATATTCTATTCCTGGTCAGACTTCATCAGTCGTCAGAATATATTATAGTAAAAGGCATGATATTTCAAACTCTGTTAAGTTATGAAGATGTATGCAGGAAATTGAGCGATATATATGTAAGATAAAAACTCAGTTTATAAAAAAGGTTATTGAACATCTGACATATGGGTCACACTGCCTACACTTTGCCTCAGTTAGGAAACAATAAACATAATTAATTCAGCAACTTCTCATTTTCTAACATTTGCTTTAAGTGATTGGAAACTGTGCCTTGTTAGTCCCTAGTGGTGCTATGGTTGTAAAGGTTAAGTCTGTTAGATTCACTTCAATTAACAAGATCTTCTTTATATCATATTAAGTCTCTCGTTCAGTTTTAATAATCAGCACTGAGTCTTTCACTTATTAGCACAATGAAATACCTTGATAGCTAGTTAATTTGTTAATGACATAATTGCATCTTATACAATCTATCAAATCCGCAGACCTGTAATGGATGCTTTTTCTTTGGCTGATTTTGAAATTGTGACATATATTGATTATGGAAGAAAGATAATGGTTTACTGTCAGAGAAACTTTAGATGAAAAAGTAAATCAGCTAATGAAAATGTTAATCATTTAATAAAATAAAATTGCTCAATTAGGAAATAAAAATAAATTGCATTTAATTTTGCCTTCAAAAACAATTTCATTTATTTTGAATTGTTTTTACATGAAAATATTGCAAAAGAGGAGAGAAAGCTGTATTCTGTGAATATAAAATAGAGATGTACCCTTCCCTTTCAAATCTATTTTGTCTACCACCTAAAGAAAAGTTGGCCCGCTTCATGCCTCCACATTTGCTTCTTCAATTCCACATTTGGATTGAGCTGTTAGAATCTATCAAACCAAAAACATTTTAAATTCCAGAAATTCATGAAGTTTTAAATTTTGATTCTCTTTACTGCAATTTACCTCTACTTCTGGAAGCTTAAATAAACAGTGTGTTTAAAAAAGAAAGAGGCACACAAAGGAGAATGGTAGGAAAATTATTCTTCACTTGACTTGTGCCATTCATATGGAAACAGTGACATCACTAGGGTTTGTGAATTGCAATATTGCAAATTTGGGCAGGCAGTGATCATCTCCTGTGCATGTCGCTTTGTGTGGTCAACCCCCTCCTCGTTACTTAACTGTATGGAAAATAATCACATATGCATCCTTCCAGCAGGAAGTCTCATTCACATTGTACCAGAGTTGAATAGAAGACAGTTATGAAGAATCACAGTAAAATTGAACACATTGGAAGACCATGGTCACATATAACTTTAGTGTTCATTTCATATTTGCAGATCATTCACTGGCATTTATCAGTCTTGAAAGACTATTGTATTGTGCTCGACACTGTATGTGAAGCACGAAGGCCTGGGTATTAATAAGGAGGATTAATAAGGAGGATTAATAAGGAGATTAATAAGGAGGATAGGCTGTTACCAAAGCAGCACGTCCCCCCTCTTTACGCTACTGAAATAGTCCAATGGAACGGCCGAGCCAATACGATTGGTTCCAGCTGCGTCCCAGAACTGGGCTAAGGACAGGAGCTCACTCTGTCTTGTGGGGACCCGGGTCTCAAACCTTGGCCTACTGTTGCAGAGACTGTCCACAAAACTGCAGCAATGATTCTGTGGAATGGTCTGAGAACAGACATTCCCTCCCTACACTGGATATCTGATATCATGGAGTTATGTGGCAAGGATAAGCTAAAGCATCTTCCATGCGCAGAAGTTAACTTTGGAAGGAGCCTTAGAGTTGCACAAGTATGTTCTGTGTTATGGGACTGGATATAGGACAGATCATGTTGCTGTGTGCTAAAGTGGCTTTTTCCCCTTTTTATTTTCAAAAAGTTAATATATTTCAAATTACCTGTCTCATTCTACTGTTGAGGGTCCTCAGAAGCAAAAATGTCTGTGCTGCAAAGTGAGATGAGTAGTGATTAAGACTAAGTGGATCTTGTTAATTCAGCAACACTTTAGAATAATTGAACGTGAATAAAATGGTAAAATTAAAATGAACTTATTGGGAAAGCACATACAAAATCCACATTAAGTGCACATTAAGTTCATGACTAACATTATTACAATTAATTCAAAATGATAAAATAATGACTGGCTACTTATAATTGTGTTATTGTTATTTCCAAACTTGCTACTAAGAAGTAAGATTCAGAAAAATAGATTAGAAAGAAAAAAGTTCAAACATTTACTGGGCCGAACCCTAAGTTTTGCTTCTACTCAAGTACAGGATATGCACAAGCTTAAGTGTACAAATTAAAATTGTACAGTCCTGTTGACTAAAGCTGCAATCCTAACTCCCAGTTAGGCCAGTATAAGCCCCAACATAAGTTCTGGGCTGATCTAGGGGTGTCACAAGTGCCATAAAACACTTTTGCTCCACTCTTGGGGGAGAATTAGGCTACTGCACAGACATGTACTTGCCTCCCTCCTTCATCACAGGAACGGGAAGACCAATGAGTTGTGCTGGCCTAGGATGTGTGGATTGCATTCTTAGTTTTGCATTTTTGCAACTTCTCATACAATATTATTGTACTAGTGCGAGGGCATCATTTTTGTAACTGATGGATTTAAGGAATAGTACAGGAGTGGTAATAGCATGCAATGTTTTCTACAAGGTTGTAGATGACCATCTTGGTACAGCTGGATACCACTCACACCCAAACATGCACAACTATGGCTGCAATCCTAAAGACACTTTCCTGGGAGTAAGAAACATTGAGCACAATGGGGCTTTCTTTTGAGTAGACATGGTTAGGATTGTGCTATATGTTTCTCATCAATACATAAGTACCACTTTATGACACCAATATTTTCTGCTTCTACAGCTGTATGTGGAACACTGCCATCCAACTCTATATTTGATTCTTATGATGCAACAGTTCAACAAAAGTCAAATGCATGAAATTTTACTCAAAGAAGGTATTTGCAGCAAGCTCCTCTTCATTTTGTCTGAGGTGAGGATCACAATAAGGGATTAAAGGTGCAAGCCTAACCTAGGCCAGCATAACTCATCAGTCTTCCCATTCAGGTAATAATATAGGGAGGCTAATGCATGTCTGTGTTCCTGATAACCCTACCTCAGGAGTGGAGGTAGGCACTTTTGTGACACTTCCAGGTCCGCAGAGGACATATTCCAGGGTTTAGCACAGCTTAACTGGAGTTTAAGATTGCAACCAAGGTCTTTTTGGTCACAGTACTTTGTGGAATTTCCTTCTCTGCTCCATTTACCTAGTAACTTTTTAATTGTTTTCAGATGCCAGCTGAAATCACTGATGATCACAAAATGCTTTTTAATGTGGTTTAATACCCGTTGATAAGCTTTCCTGCTGCTCTTTTAAAAATTGTTTTGAAGCAGTGTTTAAAACTTCCAAATTAGAATATTTCCCTAATTCTAAAAAATGGACTTTTGTTTGGGATTTTTTAGAAATATTGTTAGTTATATTGTAAGCCACTAGAGAAATTATGATTGACATATGGGTTATAAACAGTTTAATATACAATTTCAGAAGCTTCGACTATTTTTATGCTGAATTCAGAACAAGGTTCTTTAGACCAGTGATTTTCAACCTATTTCATCTCACGGCACACTAACAAGGCACTAAAATTGTCAAGACTCACCATCAGTTGTTTTGCCATTATCAAGACACACCAGGCTGTCCAAATCCCCCAATTTTCCTATTAATTAATGACTCCCCCCAAATTCCCACAGCACACCTGAGGACTGTCCGTGGCACTGCACACTGGTTGAAAATCACTGTTTTAGACCAATGTTCTATTAGTGGCCAGCCAGATGAAATATCACAACTGGAATAAAATTGTGGCTGCAATCCTAAAGACACTTTCCTGGGAGTAACACCCAATGAACACAATGGGGCTTACTTTTGAGGAGACATGGTTAGGATTGTGCTCTATGATAATGTCCATCCCTGTTACCTCTACATATGCATACCCCCGAAATCTCTCATAGCTAATGTTGGGGTTTAATCCTGTCTATCTTGAACTGTCTAATCTCTTTAAAACTATCATATTGTGGAATTCAACTATTTATAAGGGAGAGTTTCCTAACCAAACTGAGAACACCCCTTCCCCAAACTGGATATAATTTCCTAGCCAGTTTTCAACCTTCTATTCTTTTAACCCTTAAAACGTTGCCGCTTCTCATTGCGCAATGGCAGAATTTCTGGCTGGTGCTGGGCACCATTTTCTGTCTCCCACAACAGAAAAGGCAAACATGATTTCACGGTGCCTGACACTATCTAAAGTCCACCGTGCCTGACACTATCTAAAGTCCTATGTGCCAAGGAGCAGGAACTTGCCATGATTCCCAAATACTTCCTACCCCTAATCCATCAGATTACACCACCATCATTTTCTCCAGAATGCTCTGAGTCAGAGGAAATAAAGAATCCATTGTGTTTGTCTTATCAATCACTTTGCAAAAAGTTCTCTGGCTGTGGCTGTTACTTCAGATCAAGAATGTATGTTGTCAAAATAGTCAAAAATTGTCAAAATATTGACAATTTTTATTTATTTTTCTCATTTTTATACCACCTTTTCTTGGAGGAGCTCAGAGCGGTATACAGGGTTCATACCCTCCTTTCTGGATTCACAACAACCCTTTCAGGTAGATTGGGCTGAGAGATAGTGAGTGGCCCAAGATCATTCAGGAGGCTTCATGGCTGAGTTGGGGTTTGAACCTGGATCTTCCAAGTCTTAAGTCCATTCCTAATCTACTACATCAGAAATGTCCAACCTTTCAAGTTTAGGGCACCTGGACCTTTAACACGTGTGTAAAGGAGGGAATTTTAGCAGGTTCAGCTTGTGATCTGTGAGATGAAGAGCTACACCTGCTGAAATTCCTTCCTTTACACACTTGTTAAAGGTCCAGGAGCCCTAAACTTGAAAGGTTGGACACATCCCTGTACTACATCATCCTGACTCTAAATCATCCCTGGATAACCCATATGTAAAAGAGGCATATCACAAACAAACAGAAAGAGGAGCATTATTGGATGAGGGATTTCTTACTTTATAGAGCTCCCCTGATTCAACTCTAGTTTTGTAGAGCTAACATCTTGGTACTGGTCTTGGAGGAGTTTGCTTCACTAAAAAATGCCAGTAGAGTCTTCCTAACCCTCATATTATGGTTATATATTACAGTATTCTCAGGTGATAAAAGCACAAAGAGCACAATCCTAACCATGTCTACTCAAAAGGAAGCCCCATTGTATATAGTGGGTCTTACTCTCAGGAAAGTGTACTTAGGATTGTAGCCAAAGGCTGCAATCCTAAAGACACTTTCCTGGGAGTAAGACCCATTGAACACAGTGGGGCTTACTTTTGAGTAGACATGTTTAGGATTGGCTTCAGAGTCTCCTAATTAGAAAAACAAAATTTTAAAAAGCTATTCAACATATAAAAAAGAGTGTCAGTATTTCAGGTTAGGGATTTCAAGTTCCAACCTGATTGGCATAGAAAACAGATCTAGTGCACCCAAGCTCTGGAAACAAACAAAGGAAAAACTCCCACCACCCACCCACCCACCCACCCACCCACCTATCTATCTATCTATCTATCTATCTATCTATCTATCTATCTATCTATCTGTCTGTCTGTCTGTCTGTCTGTCTGTCTGTCTACAGTATTTATATACCGCTTTTCAACTGAAAAGTTCACAAAGCGGTTTACAAGAAAATGAAAAAATTAATAGCTAATTAATAGCCAATGGGTCCCTGTCCCAAAAGGGCTCACAATCTAAAGTGCAAAAAGAACACCAGCAGAAGCCACTTGAACAGACATTGCTGTTCTATAGACAGAATGGCTATATTTGCTTTGATCTAGAAGCTACATTCAAAATTCTCAATTCTCCTAACATTCTTCCAAGCTAATTAAAAGTAAAAGACTGTTGAGTTATACGAAAAGCTAATATTAATTTTGGGTTCACACATATTTGTAGATTTATTTAATATTTATGACTCACAAAAAGTCAGAGAGGGCAGACGTATAAAGTATCTGGTAATATAAATGCGACAATCCTACATGGCTTCTTCATGATACCCCAAGCCCACACAAATTTACTTAGATGTAAGTGCGCTCGGGAACTGCTAAAAAGATCACTGGGGTATTGCAGAATAGCTAATGATGGAGATTCTCAGCTTCTTTGTGTGAGATTTTTTCTCATCTGACATATTTGGGTCAAGAGCACTGAGATCTAAAGTTCAAATACAGGTCAACACTGTTTGGTAAATCCTGGAAACTGACATAACCTATTCTATCACTTTAACCTCCAAGATTTCTGTTTTGGCATCTAGCTGTAAATTGTGTATGGTATGAGCAGAGCGTTTGACCCTTGCTCTCAGAGCGTGACACTTTCAGGTGTGGTGGACTGGCAAGTCTTTGGCCTTGGCTTCATCATTATTTTACACAGGTCAGACCTGAACCAACATTGATTTAACCTCAAATTGGCCTGCAGTGTATATTGGAAATACATTTCTGAATGTTTGGAGGCACCCTCTGGAAAGTGTGCTAAGTGGCACCATTTCAGTCTGAAGTCAGATAACCAACTTAGGTCCATGTTTGCCCTTTATGTGTCTGCTGCTGCTTAATTTCACTTTTGTTTCTAGGCCCCCAAGCCTTTTTCCTTTTTGGATACGGCATTACCTATTATATAAAGGAATCCTCGTCCTGATTCTGATTTTTTGGACTGAGGCTTGGAAAATGAAGAACTCAGACCAGCCCATTGATCCCCCTCCTCATTGATCAGTCATCAGATTTGTCAGATTCCTGCTTATTATAGCATATGTCCACACAGCCTAGTTGTTTGAAATAATGCATGCAACAACCATTGTGTGAATGTTTCACATACAAGAGTTCAAAGTCTATACTGCAGGAGATGTAATTTCATCCACTTGGAGCTGGAGTGCTAGTCCCACCTATCAAACAAGATCTCATTATGATCCTATCCAGTGGTGGGATTCAAATAAATGAACAGCAGGTTCTATGACCTAATAACCTAAATTAATAACAGGTTCCATGTCCCATTAGCAACCAGTTATCAGAACCAGGCGCTCATTAGCAAAGGGTTCTATAAAACCTGTGAGAACCCCCTGAAGCCCACTACCGGTCCTATCCCATCCAACTTTCCAGCCCCAATATAGTCTTATTTTGATCCCCAGGAAAGGAAACCAATGTATTTTTAGCTTGAGAAGGTCTCCGTGACAGCTCCAGTGATCACAGGATGCACCATGTGATCCTGTGGAATGGTTGCATCAGTGCTGGAATATTGGCTAGGACTGGTTAGGAGGAGGACAGTTACAACATCTTCTAAATAAAGATTGATAATGAGGTTGGTAAAGACCTTTGGATGTGTGAAATGTGCCATTTGCCATTCAAAAAAGGTGCTTTTTCAAACTTCGGTATTCAGGGAAGTGGTTAGAGTCAAAAACCATTAAATCTATTATTCTATCAGCATTCAGAGCTAGAATGCTTCATCTCTTTTGGAGGAATGGGATCTGCGTTAACACTTAAGCCATAATCAAGTTCTGTCTCAAACTGAAGCACCGAGTTCCAGGCTTAATTAAGTAGTGAGGAATTTGATTTTTGGCTCAAAATTTGAAACATGGCCATTCCTTTATGACAATAGTCTTTTCAAATGACATGCCACTGCTCTAGCCTTAGGTGCTCAGTACCAAGTATGGGCGCAATCCAGAGTAACTACAGGGTGTCCTTGCTCTGACGTAAGAACAATTTACTCTGGATTGCAATATGAATTTCCCATAGGTTTTCATTGGGTGGTGCCATAACTACATAGATGTACTGTCTCTTATGTGCTCCCGTAGTTAATCTGATTTGGAGGCTATATGTCTCCTGGACACCTTCCATCAAACATAATCAAACAGAAATAAAATTTTGGTCACAGAATAGTATGTTCACTTGAAAAAAGCAGAGGATTTATAAGCAATCATATTGATCAGCTGCATGCCTCAAGGCTTTTTAGGGCAAACATATTCTTTATGTGGTATAGAAGAGTGATGCACGTCCTTTAGACATCATTCCAGTTACTGAGGTCTAATGCTATACACTCTGAAAGCCAAATAATCTATTCTTGCTCTTATGGGGCAAGTAAATCCTATCAGCAACACTTTCCACTGTCCTTGAAAGTCCCAGCATCTGGAAGTCCCAGGATCATTTTCTCTGGTGCGTATGTGGAAAATTTGTGCAGTAAGGTGGGGTTTCAAGGACAAGTAATACTTGAAGAAGCACATAGAGAACACTAAGCAGATTTCTTCTCGTCTCACAAACGACAAGTCTCTTGTCCTATACACAGTTTCTTCTCTCTTCTAAAGATCCTGGAGTGTCAGTTCACTGTTCAGAATGTTGCTTGTTTGGCTCTATCAAACCCCACAAAATATGGAAACAATTCTATACATATTCTCAAACATGACCTACACTTTACCTTCACTTACCCATCACCTGGTAAAAGACTTTCATCCAAAGCTGGCTTGTCCTTCACCTCTAGAGAAAGGTAAAGCCAGTACTTCCATGATTAGGGGCAAAATCCAGAGTAAAAATGGGGAGTCCTTGCTCTGGTGTAAGAACAACTTACTCTGGATTCCAATATGAATTTCCCACAGGCTTTAACTAGGTGGTGCAGTAACTACGGGTGCACATATAGTCTCTTACATGCTCCAGTAGTTACTCTGGATTTGGGGGTAGTTCTTGTAGGAAAACTGTTCATTAGCTATCCAGTTATGATAAAAATTTATCAGCAAATTGGGGCTAAGGTTCTGAATTGGTGAGGAAATACTCAGGATCAATCTGTACCCTCCAAACCTGTACACCATGCCCAATATTGTTTGATACTTTTCTTTTTGTGACGTGCTCTATCTCAGCACCTCTTCTCTCTTGATGTTAGCCATTAGCCATCACTCAGTACTGGTCATTTCCCTTACTGGTCCCTTTCACTAGTGGTTAGTGCACTTCTACAACCTAGTTTGGTTCAAGACAAAGTTTGGATCTAGCTTGAACAAAGTTTGGATCACCGCCTAGTTTGGATCTGATGAGTGAGCTAACGAGGTTGTAGTTGCTCAACAGGTCCAGAATGTCTCTCAGGGACTTGGAAAGTCTATTCCAATGGCCAGTTCTGTTTGAGAGTGAATTCATTCAATAGTGAATTAGCGATATTATATTCTCTTTATCTCCACAGCAATTTCTTGTTCCAACAAATCACTCAAAATGCAAATTCAAAAATGGCATGCTGTATTATCAAAAGGGCCAAGCTTCTTTTCGGATAGGGAAAAAAGAACTGACCAGTGGGAAAAATAACAGAATCTGGGATTTATTACCTTGCACAAATCTTTCAATCTGTCAAAAAGACAAACACAGCATCCTTATTGTCCCTTCAAAAAGAAGTGGTGTATCTATTGAATATGTCCTTTTCATAGGCAAATTTACATGTGGTCAATCTGCAGCTGACCAGTCCCACAACTGATGGTGAATAAAGCCCAATTCTACACATAAGGAAAAAGTAGATGATGTAATCAAAAGATCTAGAAGCATATTTTTGGCTTACAGTCCAAATATCTACATAAATATACTATATAAGGTAGTTATCCTTACTAACAGTTGCAAACCAATCAAGTGTGACTTACCACTTCTACCCAAAGAAGTAAAAGAACAGAGAACTAACAGATTAGTGAAAAAAAACAGATTAACTTTAAGGGAAAAACTATGCAAACTACTAATTCTTCAGCATACACAGATCTTCCAGAATCTGCCAATACACATTCTGAAAGCCTATTTAATATTCAGCAGTGGATATATATTACTAGTTAACTGAAATAACTTGAAGTCAAAACTTTTACCCATGGCTGCTTTGTTCAGAAGTGGTAGTTAAAAGAGGATTTAAGGGTTAACACATTATAGATTCAAAGAGTATCATCCTGGAAACACCAATATAACTGGGATTCAATTCTGAAGCCCTGTCCATGGTTCTGGTGGATAATACATGAAAGAGGAATCTGTGCATTTTTTATGGTGACGTGCATATGCTTTATGTATCAGGAACAAAATTGTTACCTATTTGAGAGAAATCACATGGATTCCCTGTAATAAAATTGGTGGGCTGATTCTGATTTTGATATCCACATATGTATCTTCCAACAGGGTGTATTCATTTACCATATACTCAGAAACATGGAAAGATAAGTTCAAGTTACATATCCAATGTCAGCATTTTTCAGCAATATGTTAATTTGCTCTGAAAAGTTATTGTTTCAGCCAGCTTTAGAGCTCAGAGGAAAGTATTACTAGGATAATTAAAATTTATGAGATATTACATGCTGTTTCAGAGAGTATTTTACTATATAGGGGTTTTGATTTAAAAGAACCAAAAATACATAAGGATTGATTGAAATGAATCACTGGGTTTTTTCAGCTAGGAGTGTGACACCTACAATTAATTTGCAACAATGGCAGCATTATGTCTACTTAGTTTAAGATAATTATTAGCAACACAGATATTCGGTGAGAACTTCCAAAGAAACAGCTTTCACTTGGTCACTGAATTAACAAATTTGATGACCCAAATGCAACATCTGGGTTAAGAGTGACAAATGTAATGATCCTCAGGGTTCTTAAATGTCAACGTGGCTCTTGGTGGTTATGTTTGAATTGATCTTTGAAGAGCATGACCTTGTGAGCCAGGATAAGAAAGTCGGCATTTCAGAAAGTGAAACACAATCTTTATTGCTTAGAGACTGAGACTTCCCATTATAGTGATGGCTAGCAATGAAACAATACAGAACCTACAATTGAAAGTATTGCCTTGTCACCACACAGACCAATTCTGAACTTTGAATGATAAATAGTCCATATAATTCATGGAAGAAGAAGAATGATACATTTGTGGGGGGATGGAAAAACCGCATAGCATTTACCAAGCAGAGTTATAGATGATGCTTTTCTATTTGCATAAAATGAGGAAGAATATTTTTTTCCATTTTTAATCATCTTTATAGTAATTGCAATCATCTCACATCATTTGCCACTTTGCATTACTGCATTTGTCTGCATTTAGTATTCATCCCTGAATGATCAGTGAATCAGTGTCCAAGATGGTTTTTGTTGCAGAATTATTCAAATTTACTGAGATCTCTAATACCCACCAAGCAGCACCTACACTGAGCTCCCTGTGAATGTGACTTTTCTTGCTCATAACTAAAAGAAGGCAGTGTACAAAGAATTTTAAAAAAACCCTACAAGCTATGTAAAGGATTAGGAAAACCCTATGTCAAGACGGACAAAGAAAAGATAGTATTATGCTATAAAAATAATGGCTTTTTTGTCTCTTGGGCAAGTAAAAATAACTTTTCCGCCACATAATAAATTTATTAACCTCCCTGACCCCATCATTCCCACCTTAACTGAGATACAGCATCAAAGACTCAAACATCTGTTTGACAGCAACGTTTTTGAATTCATTCAGCTTGTTAACAGGCACGGACGTTACAGACACGCTGATAGTTACTGCATCACCACCACCTTGTGGCTATTTTAAAAATCACAAGATCTAATTTTGCAATAGTTGCCAGATTCAGGTGCCTATGCTCAGAAAATCACAAATGCAATGAGTTCAAGTACATGATGAACTCAACTAGCAAAATCACATATTGAAACATACACGCCTTCAAAATGGTAGTACAAAATTATATATGTCTAACCACTTCCACTATCTTTCTACCAGCAACTCCACAGAAACTGGTACCCATAATTTAATATTTTTGGCTTTTATGGAGCTATACTGATAAAGGATTATTCTGAATAATCCAACCAGGTTTGTCTAGTCCTACATTCTGTTTCCAACAGCAGGTAGCGAAATAGATGCTCTCATGACATTGATGGTTTCTTCTTCCTGTTTTACAGCATGATGAAATAATTCTGCCTTTGTGTATGATGTTTTTATTTAAGACACCCAATATCTATTAATAGACCTTGTCCTTTATGTGCCTAATCCATATGCCTATCATCCATTTTGTCTAATCTCTTTCCTTTCAGAATTGGTTAGTTCTTGTGAACTTGTAATTTGCTGGCTTGCGACATCTCCGTTTCTATTAGAGTTTATTTCAGTGTCCTGTACAATGGACTATTGCTGTCACAAATCTTATGACTACCCTTTGGCCATTGCCTGAGTTGCTGTCATATCATGGAATAATCATGAACATTTCAATTGGATGAATGTGTCAGCAAAGTGGAATAAACACTGCAGGATCTCTAAGGCAAATGAAAAGTCAGATTAGCTGGAGATGACTAGGAATTTATGTAGAAGGAACTGTGGAAAATATGAGCAACAGAGAAGCACAGGATGACATCTCATAAGTGAAATAGCTACGGGTATGAGGGAGTGGGATAGACAGCAGGTTTCAGAAGAAAGGAAAGGAGTTGGGGGGGCAAGAAGGTGCTATAACTTATGAAGAAGTTAGATCAGACAAGTCTGACTGAACAAAATTATTTCAGCTAATTATTACAATACTTAGCTGATCTACAGGAACCAGAGATAAGGATGGAGGAGGATACATGGAATGGAAAAAAGATGTGTCAGTAGGAAAGTATTATGCAATAAGGAAATATGGAATTGAGGATTTGAAAGGCAGATGGGCAAAAAGAGAGGCAGCAATCAACAACCCCATGTAGAAAAAAAGAGAAGGAAGTTGCTACCGTTAGGGAAAAAAGGAAAAGAAAATTTTAAAAAAAAGAAAAATTTGAAAACAAGTGCCCAGGATAGAGTTGGTCTAAGATTTCCAACCATTTCTGGTATTACTTAAGAGGCTATTAAATTTGTATATGGCACCTGGCTTTTTTGAAATAGTGAAATTCACTGGCCCACATAAGCATTCATCATTGCAGCCACTATCTACCACCCAGAATTTTTTTAGTTCAAAACTTCCTCTTGCATAATGCTACATGATGCTGTGGCATAGTTCTGAAAGGAGTTTCTGGAAATAATCGGGGAAGGGGGTGGCTCACATGGTGTTTAGAGTGCTTGCATTCCTTTTTCTCTTCCCAGGAACTCCCATTATGATCACACAGCATTGTTGTAGGGAACTTTTTAATTTTTTAAAAAAGTGGACATCACTAGCCAGAAGTTTCTTTTTTAAAAACCTTTTCAGTAACTTGGCAATGTCCCATGTGACAAGTTTGAAAATCATTGCCCTAAATTATAGAGATTACCCCTTGTTCTGTTTTAGGCTAAAAGTTCTCTTAAACTAAGAGGAGTGTATTTATATGAATATTACCATTCACTATACAGGTTTAACCTCCTCATTTGTTACATTTGGTTCCAAGAACCTGCATCAGTAACTATTTTTGCATTATACAAAGGCCATTAATTGCCATGATAACAAGACAGGAAATGAATCAAGTTCCCTTTCAAGTGGCTGCTACCTGCTCTGCAAGGAGCTGAGCTCTTGCAATTTGCAAGCATGTGTAAGCAATTTCAGCTCAGAGCAATTCACAAGTGACTATCACTTGGGGAAGAGAAGGTCTCTGCCTCCCAGCACAACAGAAAAAAATGTTAATGAACTTTAAGATAAGCTTTAAGATAAGGATTATGCAGGGATTTTATGTACATGCACATTCTTCAGTACTAAGGGCACAATCCAGGAGTGTACTTGGTTTACCCTTATACTGGGCTGAACCAATTGCAAGATGGGCCACGCTACTTATTCTGGAAAAGGCTTGGGGCAGCTGAAGGCAACATAGGCTGCCCCAAGACAAGTGGACCTGGGCTGCCCTAGCTGGGGGAGCCTAGACTGTTCAGGAGAGGCATGTTGAGGGCATGTTTAGCATTGCCTAGGCCAGAGCAGTTATTTTGTATCCAGAGACTGTTTCCAGGGCAGAAATACCCTCTTCCAGCTCCTTAGAGAAATACCACCTCAGGAGCAGGTATAGTAATGAGTAGACTCATAGGGGTCCATGATAAGGCCTGAGTAAGAATGGTAGTGTTGACCAAAAATCTGAGTTCTTGCCCAGCCTAGCTGCAACTCCTGCCTTTCAACTTCAGGATATGGCACAACCACAGCAGCCCACTAACCTGGGGATACAGCAGGCCACTCCAAGAAGACCCTTGTATTCACTGTAGACTGTACTGGCATCACATCAGGGACTCTTTATAAGGCAGGTACCACAGCTGTTCCTTGTTCAGTGTGATCTGAGGGGGTCTCCTCAGGAGCAAACCCTCCCTAGGTGTCACTGACTTGGTGCCTAAGCATGTTTTGGAGCAGCTAGGGCAGCCCAGGCTAACTGACTCTCTGGATGCAACATAACTTTCTGCTCTGGATTCAGAATAGTTGGGGCAGTCCAGCTAGGGCACTCCTCACTGTCCTATCTTTGGATTGTGCCCTGTTACTTAAGGCAATGGTATTCAGGCATTTCAGCCTGGGACCCCTTTTAATCTTTAAAGTGAATCCGGGACTTCCTGTCAAGCTTACCTGGATGCTCTTCCATGTCTACTTGGAAGAAAGTCCCATTGTATTCAATGAAACTTGCTCTCAGGAAAGCCCAGGGCCAGATTCCAAGATGGTAGATCCCATCCTCTTGTGATTCCCTGACCCTTGGTCATGACTCCCCAAGCGAGTCCCAACCCCTGACCACTGACCCTGACCAATTTGAAGACCCCTGACCAATTTGAAGACCACTGACTTAAAGGATGCTTATCTTTGAATTTAAAGGGCCAACCTCAGTTGCTGAGACAAAATTGCATATACTGTAAATAAATCACACATAATTAGGCTACACCTGTATACATATCCTTTCATAAAGAACCACATTATTTTGTGTGTCTACACTTTTCTTAACAAATTTACACTTAGCTAGGAAAAAATAGCTATAATTATTTACTCAGGTTTCGCTAAGAGCGCTCAGTACTACTGTTCCTACCAGCAAGAATAAATGGATAAAGTTAGCGACATTATGTTATGAGACTGCTAATGCATGGACTGTTTATGGAGGAACGCTAAATCAAAGACATAATGTCAGGAAAATTGGAAAGTGTGGGCTTTACAATTCCTCTCATCTTCATGACTAACTACCCTTTTCTGATAGATTTATTCTGTTTATAGCAAATCAGTCTGCCCTTTCTCCGTGAGCTTTTCCAACAACCACCACAACAAATAAAACACAAAACTCAATGAATGCTTAAAAAGGAAGAAAGAGATTTTTATCAAGTATAATTGCAATCACAACATCTTTATGTTCAACCATTCCAAATCTTTAGTTCTCACCAGATTCCTCTGCAGAAACGTCGGAACTGGACAATGGTTGCCAAAACCAAGAGGGCTAAAAAATAAGAAAGTGGTGGATTCCAAAGGCATATAATGTTCTTTTCAGTCTTTAGAAATCTGCTTCCTATTTAAAACTGGGTAATGAAGAAAGAAAAACACGATCATATTTCTTCTGGTTTTGAATGTTGGAAAAGAAGGAGTAATTGACAACAAAGTAACAGGTATCAGGTTTTCTGAGAATGGAGCAGCTGTATTCATAGGAAAATGTTCCAGATTGGTGCATGTCTGTTATTATTCCAGAAACTTTTCCACATTGGGACAAAACTAGGACCTCAACAGAGAAATACCACAATCCTGTTACCCAACACAGTTACATGCGTTTACTGAACAGGTTGTACTGATATTTCATGTGACTTACACATCACTTATTTAATTTGAATATGCTAACCAGACTATCTTGCATGAACCACATCTGCATATAACACTGAAACACATGCCTATCTTTTAAATATAATTATACATTCGAGGCACAGCCCATCACAGAACTTAATATACTTATGCAAATAAACTTTCATTGGTTAAGATTGCTTAATTCTATTCTGACCCTGTTTTTTGAACTAGAATCATAGAATCATAGAATCATACAATCATAGAATCATAGAGTTGGAAGGGACCTAGTAGGTCATCTAGTCCAACCCCCTGCCTGCAGCAGGAAATCCCCCTAGAGCATCCCCGACAGGTGCTCGTCGAGCCTCTGCTTGAAGATCCCCAGTGAGGGAGAGTCCACCACCTCCCTCGGCAATCTGTTCCACTGCCGAACCGCCCGAACTGTCAGGAATTTTTTCCAGATATCCAACCGGAATCTCCTCTCTTGCAGTTTGTACCCATTGGTTCTAGTTCTGCTTTCAGAGGCAGCTAAGAACAAATGAGCCCCTTCCTCCATATGACAGCCCTTCAGGTATCTGAAGAGGGCAATCAATGTCTCCTCTCAGCCTCCTCTTCTCCAGGCTGAACATCCCAAGTTCCCCCAACCTTTCCTCGTAGGGTTTCCCTTCCATCCCACTGATCACGAATATAACTGTTTCCCAAGCTAAGGATCACAAAAAGCTAGACCCATGCAGCACTTGTTGACAAAAGTATTACAAAAGGAAGTACAGTAAGTAGCTTTGTAACAAAGTAGCAGTTTCATAGACAGCTCAAAGTAATGTCAGATATTATAATAGACAGCTCAAAGTCGTCATTAATAATGGTTTTTAAGAAAACACATGAGTTTTACCTCCCAGAAACTATGGCTTTGAGCAATAAGGAATAAACTGAAACCATTGGATTGGGTCAGCAAACAACAGCTCAAGTGCAAACTCATGAAAATGTACTTTGAATTTTATGTTTATACTGCCTAATTTTCCAAGCCTTATTCCACACGGATGGATTAGATCTTTTCGAAAACATTTCCCTAAGCTATTTAGGCTCTAAAACAAATCAACTCATAAAACTACTGATCAGCTTCTTTTGTTTAAAGTTAGCTTCAAATACTTATCTGGCATAAAAGAATTTGCAATAAAGAGTTTCCAGTGGTAAAATAGCATTCACTCTCCCCAGAGCAGCATCATTTCAGCAGAAACAACAGTGTCATTTAGCATTGGAAGCTGCAACATGCACGAATTTGGAGGATATCCTCTCCTTTTGCTATTGCCAGATCATACTGTGACAGAGCTCCATGGAATTTTTATAAGTACCTTATTTACTCAAAAATAGTGCACCACTGAATATAATGTGCATCCTGATTTTGGAAACTAAATTTGGCTGGAAAAGGTGAGTATTGTAATTGAATAAATAAGGTAAAATATCATTACCATCTTTATTCAAATCCATCACATATCTTTTTCAGCCAAGTTTGGTCTCCAAAATGGAGGTGAGCACTAGATTCGATGGTGCATTTGATTTGAGTAAATATTGTATTTTGATTATAAGTTTGGGTCAGTATTTAGTTTAAGATTTCATTATATTATAATAAAAATGTAACACAATCCCATTGTTGTATAAAGTAGTGTAATTAGGTTAAAATCATAACATAAACCTATTGTCATATTATTATTGTTATATAACTCACTGTTGTATGCAGTAAAATTAAATTTTGCTCCTCCTGTGCATTACAAGTGCCAGGAATTTTTTTTTATCACAAGCCTTTTAAAATTGAGGTGCACATTAGATTTGAGTAAATACAGAACTTCTATAATTTTTCTTTACAATGCAATATTATTCTTTCTTGCTTATCCAGATCCTGTTCTCCACTTCCACTACAAAATCATTTTTATCTTTTCTATCTTCAGTGATCTCTATCATCTGCAATGAAAGCAATTCCTTTTTTTCTACAATATTACTTATGACTATATTGTTGCAGATTGTGATGGTATATCTATGTTTTTGTAATCCCCCAAATTTTGTACAGTATTTTATAAAGCTAATTTGCAGTGGAATATCCAATGAGCTCAGCATGTTCATGTCCTCCTCTGAACTTACAAGAGTATCTCCATCACATTGAAAGCATGTGCCGGCTGATATGCATGCACACTGCTTCTGTTTTGGATGTGGCCTAAGAAAGATTCAGCATGCATCCTCTGCTCACAACATATTTCAGACAACCAGTCTGAAACAGTCCAGAAACAGATATAGGTATATAAATTTCTACTGAGTAGTTCAAGAAATTACCAGAAACAACTCATTTCATATGAAATAATGGAATCAGCAATACTGAGTTTCTGAAAATATTTTGTCCTCACAGAGTAGAAGAAATTTAGGAAGCCTGCCAAGCTGAAGTTCAAGAATAGGAATCACCAACAAAAATAGCACTAATTAAAGGAGTAGGTGGGTAAAAATGGTCTGAAAATCACAGTGAGGATTTCTTCTGACACAAACAGGATTGTACTCATGCTGTAAAATATAGCTTGCTGACATATGAATTGAAAATAAAGTCTAATAGTGCAATCCTATTTGTGTCTACTCAAAAGTTAGTTCCATTTTGTTCAATGGGGCTTACTTCCAGGAAAATCCTCTTAGATTGTAGCCTCAGTCAGCTTCAAAGCCAATAGGTTGGCTGCAGTCCTAACCACACTTTCCTGGGAGTAAGTCCTATAGAACACAACGGGACTTACTTCCAAATAGATATGCTTAGGAATGCACTGTTTTATCACTTATCCCAAATTGTTCCTCATGTTGTGTTCATACATCAAGATGAACCCATCCTGTTAGCTCAGAGAAAGACGTACTCATAAGAAGCTGTTTGAGGAGCACTGGAAAAAAAATCGGTGTCTGCCTATTTACATACAATATGAAGTCTGATAATTTTCCATCCTGACCTCACACACACTATTAGAATAGCCTACTTCACAACTCTATCAACACTTCATCAAATGTGTTGTCTCTTATTGCTCAATATATGCTCTCCAGTAATTTTCAGGACACTGTAAGCGCCTGTCTCTTCAGTGCTTATATTTCCTTCGTGCATTGGCAAATTCCTTTTGAAATTCGCTTTTATGAAGCCCACAGAAGAACATAATTCTTATGGCTTCAGTCGAGAATGGGAGGTTAAAAACTTCCTCCTCCAACACAAATATTAGCAGTGATTGTCTCATTTCTTGCATGCACTTTTCTGATGCCAACTAAAAAAATGGCAAGCAATACTTTCTTAGCTGCATGCTAAGC
The DNA here is from genome assembly GCA_030015325.1 of Cryptoblepharus egeriae. Lineage (NCBI taxonomy): Eukaryota > Metazoa > Chordata > Lepidosauria > Squamata > Scincidae > Cryptoblepharus > Cryptoblepharus egeriae. The sequence continues at coordinate 50,269,282 of JAREYC010000007.1, read as the reverse complement.
TCAATGATAAGTTTCCTTGGACAACAAAAAGGAAGGAGTTAAAAAGAAAAAGGAAAAAGGTATGTGCATCACTGTGCTTTTCTTTATTAAAATTAAAAAACTAGATGGCCTTCTTGCCAACAATGCAAACAGGTCTTGCCAACTCAGGTCATTTAATGAATATGAAGCCAACTGAATGGTTGCTTCGGCTGGCAAGGAGGCATCCACTTATAACACTTTTTACCACTTCTCAATTCCTGGAGAAAGAAAAGGGAACAGAGCAGAAAAGGGAGGATAGTAGAGTGGGGGTGGGCTGTTGCAGTTGTCTCAAGCATTTTAGCTCAGGACCCCCTTCTGAGAATGACAATCTATCCAGGACCCTTTGGGAGTGATGTCAGGGCTGGAAGTGCCGGTAAAGGTGTCCAGTACCAGATTCTAAGATGGCTGCACCCAGCTTTTCGCGACCCACCTGAAATAAATTTTCAGCCCGCCAAGGGGGTCCTCCTGACCCCCACGAGGCTACAGTAACCACTTATTACACATTCCTGCTTTGACTAAATGAAAATGCAGTTTCTCCTCCGTTGTGGATGGAGAGCAGGTTAGTGTAATTAACAGTGGTAACTGCTTTACCAAAGTGAGCTTTTTTTTTAAAGGGAACCCATTTTATCTGGTATTGAGGGATTGGAAAGGGCAAATCATGTAAAGTGCCAGTGGTTGCAAATCATGATGTGCAAATCATGTAAAGTGCCAAATCATGTAAAGTGGACTCAGTGGTTTCACTCTATCAGACCATTAGTCCCAGAGATTACACTGGTTATTGGTTTATTTCTAAGCATGATTCAAGATGTTGGTTTTGACCTCTGAATCATTTGACCTGAATGACTCATGTACCTTCTAAACATTCTGGTCCAGCCTCTGGAACTGGAGAGTTCCAAGAGAACTCTCTTAAGTGGTCAGGAGTCAATGTTAAGATGGAGGAACTCTATTGTGATGGCACCCAAATGGTGGAATTCCCTCTCTTTTGATTTGAGAATTGTGTCTTACAGAGTTCCTAAAGGTCTTTAGGTCCTGGCAGAAGACCTTTATTTTTCCAAGTGTCCTTTTAATGATGCTGGTATACTAGTATCTTTTGATCACTAATCAACATATTTCAGCTTCTGTTCTGCTGATGTTTTTACTGCCTTGACTGCTTTGATTGTGGTTTTATTTGTTGTTACTGCTGTTTTATACTGCATTTCATGCTGTTTTAGGTTATGTTTTATGCTCCTACTGGTTCTCATAGTTGAATTTATGGCACTGCCAATATTGTGTGGTTTTATATTATCTATTTTTATTTGTATATTATTTTAACTCCTTTTTTGTATTTGTAGCAACTCCTTTGGGACTGAAGCCAGGGTAAAAGCAGACTAACAGCCCAGTTCTGTGGACTATCTGTGCTGTTAAAATGCCAGCACACCATGTTTTATGATCTCACAAACGGCACTCTGTTAGGCAATTCTTGGCCTCTGCCAAAAATGGCTAGGCCTACACAGAATTGGCTGCTTTTGCTCTGCTGGCCTTGTCAAGATAAGAACATAAGACAAGCCTCCACTGGATCAGTCCAATGGCCCATCTAGTCTAGCTTCCTGTAACTCATTTCAGCCCACCAGATGTGCACACAAAATAACTAGACACTTGCATCCAGGTGCACTCCCCTGCAGCTGGCATTTTTGGGGATGCCTACATCTGTCCATACACTCACAAACACTTACACCCATACCCATCATGGCTTGTAACCTATGATGTCGAATCCCTTGTTAAAGGCAAGGATGCTATCACCACATCCTATGGCAAGAAGTTCCACAAGCTAATTACATGCTAGGTAAAGAAATACCCCCACATTTACTCAAATCAAATGCACCATCAAATCTAATGTGCACCCTATACTTATAATCAAAATACCATTTACTTGAATCCAATTAACCAACGAATCTAATGTGCACCCTGGTTTTGGAGACTAAATTTAGCTGAAAAGGGTGAGCATTAGATTTAAGTAAATACAGTATTTTCTATTCTTCATCCTAACTCTGCCAACATTCGATTTTAGAGTTACATGAGAAAGAAAAGAGCATCTCTCTATCAATGTTATCCACACCTTGCATATATGTCTCAATCAGGTCCATCTTCAGGCGCCTCTTTTCTAGACTAAGGAACCGTAAATTATGTAACCTTTCCTCATATGGAAGATGCTGGTGGAGGTGTACAGTGGATGGGAATTTTCAAGGCAAGGAGTGTGGGTAAGAGGGTAAACAAAGTGAGGGTGAGAAGAGATTCTAGTAGCACTGGCACACACCAGAATACTATACCTGTCCCTTTACCAGGACCCTCCCCATTTTTCTTCTCTGACTCATGCTGGGTATAGAGCTTGTGTGGGTCTGAGAAGATCCACTGGACATTGGAGTTAGGGGCAGAGGCAAGGGAACAAAAATTCCCTTATCTCAAGGAAGCTTCAGACCACACTTGATGTAGCACACACCTGTGTGGCAGGACTGCCTGGGTGTCAATAGTAGGGATAAGACTAGGACAATAAAAAAATCAAACTTTTGGATAGGACACCTTAAGTCATTAGTAAGCATGCTAGCTACAATAAGAAGACAGAGTTAGGGTGAAATCCAGAGTAACTACGGGGAGTCCTTGCTCTGGAGTAAGAACAAGTTACACTGGATTGCAATATGAATTTCCCTTAGGTTTTCACGAGGTGGTGCAGTAACTACAGGTGCACATAATGTCTCTTATGTGCTCTCATAGTTACTCTGGATTTTGCCGTTAATAATGATGTAATGAACCAACAAGTACAGACCCAGACCAGCTCCATTTTGAGTATAGACGAAAGCATTAACAATGAATCATGCACCTCCATTTGTTCTAATTTGCCAGCAATATTCATGCCCGATCGAAACATAAAAGTCCTCCCTTAAGAAAAACCAATGATTTCAAACAATCAGTCTAGGTCTAAGCTAGGATAAAGAATTAAACACAAGTATTGGGCAGAAGAAATGAGCATTCTGCTGCTGCATAACCTTGCACACAGGAGTACAAAGGTAAAAGAAAGGAAAGAAAGGACAGCACCAAGAAGGCATCAAGATTTCCTTGAAGAAATATGCACAGAATCTAGAGGTGAAAAGCACAAAGAACTCAATTATCTTCAGCAGCTGACTGATCCTCTTCTAACTTGACATCAGAATTAATGACCTTAATTTTGAGCTCCAAGATGGGAGAGGAGAACCCTGACAGAAGCGTTTGGATCATTAAGTGCCTTCAAAATGAACTTTCAGCAGCAGATAATACAGCCCTAGTGTGATAAGGATTGGGAGACACAAGTGGACTACAACAGGCTGTGTACTCAAAATCACAGCCTGCCTGGTGGAGGAAGGACAGCAGTGAATCCCAGACTCTCCAATCCCTGGAGGGAGGAAGGGAAGGAAACTTGGAGGGGATAAAAGGGGGGGGGGGGAGTTTGAATCCAGCATGGAGAGGAGATGAGAGGAGACTGTGTGTGGCAGAGGGTTTGAGGTAACAGGCCATGGATCAGACTGTGCTGTGCTTTGCCTTGTAAAGGCTGTAAATAGACACTGTTGGTGTGAACCTGTTTAGGATGAGACTGTACTGAAGAGTTTATGTATTGAGGAACCTCCAAGCCTGTGCCTTCCTACAGCTATGGAAGAAAATAAACCTGCTTCAATTACTATTACTATCTCTTTGATTCCTCCACCCAAGCAGACTTTGACTTGGACAAGAGTCTAGTCCCGCACGTATCTACACCAGGCATCCCAGTAAGGGGCTGGACATGACACCTAGAATGATTCTTTTCATTATTTTTGTAAGTTTCAAAAGAAAATCATTGACAGAATAAGCTATAAGAAGTGAATTCTCTTGAATGAATTCTCAGATGCACTAATATCAAGGCAGAACATCCTTGGCATCGCTGATGTCTTTGTCCATAGCAATACACATGTACACCTGTGGGAGTTCTGTGGAAGGATTCACCCAGATCTACAGATCCTTGTCCCCACAAGACAGGGTGAACTCCTGTCCTTAGCCCAGCTCTGCAATGCCAGCTGGATCTAATCGTATTGGCTCTGTCTTTCCATTGGACTACTTCAGTGGCGTGGAGAGGGGAATTTGCTGCATGGATAACAGCCTATCCTCCATATCAATCTGCCCAGTCCTTCATGCTTCGCATGCAGTGTCGAGCACGATTCCATAGTCTTTCAAGACTGATGGATGCCAAGTTTAAGTAAGATCCTTACCTGGAATCTGAACCTGCAATAGCTAGATAAATTAGGGCAGGTGCCCAGCAAATTGCACTATAGGCAGGAAACATGGCCAGGACTGTCTTTTTTGGAAACTGGGAGAAAACAGAAACAACCTGTCTTGGAAAAAAAGCATGACATCATGAAAGACGGCTAGAACAAAGAACATAAATTCAGCAGACAAAGAGCCCCATCCTAACCATGTCTACTCAAATTGTGTTCAATAGAACTTATTCCCAGGAAAGCTTCTTTAGGGTTGCAGCCAAAATGGACTTTTCTTTTCTCATAGTCAGAAAGATGTAAGTTCCTTTAAATTTAGTTTTTTGTATAGTTACTTAGGTTACAATCCAGAGCAACTACGGAACCTTTTAAACTGACTTAGGGTGCAGTCCTAACCCTATCTACTCAGAAGTAAGCCCCATTATATTCAATGGGGCTTACTCCCTGGAAAGTATGTTTAGGATTGCAGCCTTAGTTACGCTGCCACCTATGGAAAATAGAGCAATTCAGAGTAAGCGCCTCTTACATCTTCCCATAGTTAATCTGGATGGTAGGGACAGAAAAACTCCCATTTGCTTTCAAATAAAGGTATTCCCCACTTTCTGACGGTTCATTTTTTGATTGTTCTGCTTTTTCAAAATCTTTTAATTATACCCCAAACTCATTCATTCAACAAATGAATGTCGCTCCACTCTTTCAACATCTCTCTTCTGGTCTAAACGCTGAAATAGTCTTTTCTAATGTTGATTTGCACATGACATGATGATCAAACTGTTTTTGGCATTTCTTTATGACTTTTACAGTAAATAGCCATCATTCAAATAAGATATTCATTGCCTACACATGCCTTCGTTCATTTTACTGTAATTTGCTGTACATTAATTAATGTATTTAGGCTTTTGTAAGTGATATTTATGTTTGTTTGTTTTTTATGGCCATTTTGCATTTGCAAGCTGAAAAAGACTGGGTTCCCTTTTCAGTGGTTTTCACTTTTGGATGGTGCTCTGATCCCTAACCCCAATAAGGTTACCCCCAATGTCCCCAATAAGTGGGGATGCTAGTTAATACCAAAGCCTGCAATTCTATGAAGGTGCTAAGTAATATCTAGTGAACATGGTAGAACTTACTTCCATGCAAAGATGCACAGATTCAAGCTCCGTTATCCATAAATTCTACTTCTCCGACACATCATCGCTTCTTTTTAATCTATGTGTAGCTCATCCTGAAGGTCCTTGAAGGAGGGAATTTATCTGTCTAGTAATGCGTAATCAGATATACTGTATTAAATATTATTGCAGTGTATTCAAATTACACCATTTGTTGTTCATACACAACACAAAGTTCAGGAAACTGACATTCAGATGTGTGAGAAATAAATAAGGCAAAACCTGTCATACTGACATTTTCTTTGACTTCATCTTGCTAACATTGGTATTTTGAAGGAACAAACATAGAATACTAAGAGATAAAGGAGGAAACTTTGGAACTGATATGGTAGTTACGAATAGACAAAACTAGAAAATTCAGCAACTTCCATCCAGTGTCAGAGAAATCAACACACAAAGCCCCTGACAGTTCAGTTTGTAGCTTGTATCATGCAGAAACCATCTATTTTTCTGCACTGTGAAAATGAGTGGCGCATGATGCTGTGAAAGAATTTTGGATTCCTTTGAAGCCAGAAGCAGCAAAAGTAACCATATTTCTCAGTAGGAGTGATCCCTACAGGAGCTACAGTTGGAGCAAGATGATTTTCAGCTGCAACAAATTTCCTGTACTTTCTGAAATAGTAATACCAAAAAATTAGTCACCATTAGGGCCAACTGTAACAGGCCAGTCTGCAGCGCACCATGCTGTGAGCAGGTGTTGGTCCTGCTGAGAAAAGGTTAAGTGGATTCTGTTGACTCACTGAAGCAGGTAGATGTTTATGTCCCTAGGATACAAGAGAAGTAGGACGGGTCTAGTGAACAAAGCGGCTTTATGGTGAGCATCGCTGAGATGGGAAGGCTACTGCGAGAGTACTGAGGAAATGTGGAGCTGCACAGCTGAGTTATGGCTACTCTGTTCATTAAACAACTTAGGAGATTGCACAAGGAAGACCATACGCTGCAGAGAGAGGGGATTTGGTTTAAAGCATAGGAGGGGGAGAGGCCAACAATTTGTTACAGTTCTGCACCATGGGCTACTGGTGAGCAGAAATCAATGTTGATCAAACAGATTTTCAGCTGAAGGGAAAGGGGGAAAAAAAAAGGCAAAGCTTTGGCATGTTTACATATATTTTTTTCCCATTTACCCGGCACCATCAGTGAATACACCAGACATAAGTTTTAGATTAAAACTTGGCCACTTTATTAACTATTTAGCAATACAAAAAAAATACAGGGCACTGCAAACTTGCGGTGTGGGAAACTAATTATGAAAATGCACTGACTGTATGAATCCCCAGCAGTGAGTTGTGGGGGTGGCAGCAATCCTTTAAGTGCCTAGCCAAGAGAAAGCCCCATTGATTATCATTATTAAAGGCAGATAATTAGTAGTTTGTTGAAAGTATAAATCTGTAATGTTTTCCCAAATTAAGGATACAATCCTAACTTAGGACAGCACAACTCATTGGTTTTCCTATTCCCATGGGACGTAGGGACGTAGGGAAGCAAGCACATATCTGTGCAGCGGCCAAACCCTCCCTAAGGATTGGCGCACATGTGTCTTAATAGCACTTTTGTGATGCCCTCCAATCAGCATAGGACTTATTCCAGGTATAACCTAATTATCAGCATTTTATCAGCAATTTTGCCTCAAGAGAATAAGGTTAGCTCTTTAAATTAATAGATAAGCATCCCTTAATAGCAGTTAATGGCTTAAAAGCAGTTTGCTTACCGTGGTAATGAAGCAGGCAAATAAGCTTGCCCAAGAAAGGTTCATAATGGGTTAGACTGGTTTCTTTTTCAGTTGGGAGGGAGACCCCTCCACCCCCAACATGATTGTCACAACAATACAAAGTGATAATCACTTCTGAATTGCTTTTTTAATTGGAAAAATCAGCCTCTATGCTGAAACTAAGGGTGCAATCCAGAGTAACTATGGGGAGTCCTTGCTCCAACATAAGAACAATTAACTCTGGATTGCAATATGAATTTCTCATAGGTTTTCACTAGGTGGTGCCGTAACTACATTGACATAAATGTCTCCTATGTGCGCCCATAGTTACTCTGGACAGTAGGGTAAGCTGTTTTAAATAGAATCTGATTCATTGACTACTTAGGGCAAAATCCAGAGCAGTTACGGGTCCATACAGTTATGTCACTCTCTAGTGTTATCTTATGGAAAGTCACCTTAACTGCTCCGGTGCAAAGGGCTTAATTTGACTTAATTTGACTTAATTTGACTTAATTAGGATATGGGCCCTAGTTAACCTGGTAAATAATTGCTTTTGTATAATGCTAAAATGGGTATTTGCAAAGGTTCCTGGAACCAAACATTGTGGATGGCAAGGTTCAACCTGTATTGTTAGTAAGATGCATGCAGGGAAGGGAATTCAGAGAGAAGAGTCACTGGAAGGGATGCCTTTCCTTGTTCTGTTGTGGAGATTTCTGGAACAAGAGGCTATGAAGCAGTCTTGAAAAGAGAAGAAAAGTAAAGTAGGTGTGTGTTTTACAAGTTTAAAAAAGCAGGCCTCTGTCAGTCTTGAAAGACTATGGTATCGTGCTCGGCGCTGCATACGCTGCATGCCAAGCACTAAAGCCTGGGTTGGATTGTTATGGAGGATATGCTGTTACCCAAGCAGCAAATCTCCTCTCCACGCCACTGAATGAGTCCAATGGAAAGGCAGAGCCAATATGATTGGATCTAGCTGGCGTCGCAGAGCAAGGCTAAGGACAGGAGCTCACCCTGTCTTGTGGGGCCGACCCGGGTCTCAAACTCTGGCGTGCTGGTTAACAGGCACAGCGTCTTAACCGCTTGCACCACCCATAGCCCACACTTTACAAGTGGAAGATTTAAAATTAAGTATTTAAAATGTGAATCCTTTGGGCTCTGCATGGTAGTCTGTCCAAAATAAATAGGAGGATGGTGGAAGAGTCAGAGAGAGAGAAAAAAAAGATCCAGCCAAAATACTGACAAGATGGGCATTCCCATAAGGTTTTCCAGGTAAATAGTGAAAGGGGCTGAAGATGAAAATAAAAAGTAATGGTTTGAGACCTCCTGGCCACAACTTTGGTCAAGGGGAACATAAATGTGGCTTGGGCTCCACAACTCTCTGGCATTTACCCTAAGTAAGACATACATATCTAGGGCACCTTCACAATGAAAGCATGAACTCATAAGCCCAAAGTTCAGGGAAATTGCAGCCATCAATTTAACAGCTGCAGCTAAGGGAGAAATTCAGTAGTTAAATCTAGTAATACTTTTCTAATGGATAAATTCCAGGTGATATTAGTACTGTAAATAATTGAGTAATGCCTCCATTTCATCCCCATATCTTTATGTGAGAATCTTTCTTGAATAATTTCTTCAAAATTATAAAAAAACTTTAAGATTTCCTTGAAGTTCCTGATACTTTTTGTGATGCTTTTTTTTGCATGATACTCTACAGGGGTGCCTGGTGTAGACACCTGAGGGACTGGAATTCCCTCGAAGTCAAAACTTGTTTGCATGAAGGAATCAAACTCAGAGGAGGCAGCAGTAGTTGGAACTGGTTTACTTTCTTCCATTGCTTAGGAGGTACAAGATTAGTGGTTACTCTGGATACAAACACTCCAGTTAACTTTTATCCCAAACTGACTTGTTATCAACAGTGTCTATTTACAGTCTTCACAAGGCAAAGCACAGCACAGTCTGATCCATGGCTCAAACCCTGTGCCACACTATGGGCGCAATCCACAGTAACTACAGGGAGTCCTTGCTCCAACGTAAGAAAAATTTACTCTGGATTGCAATATGAATTTCCCATAGGTTTTCACTAGGTGATGCCATAATTACATCAATGTAAATGTCTCTTATGTGCTCCTGTAGTTACTCTGGATTGTAGGGTATGCCTCCTCTCATCTCCTCTCCATGCTGGATTCTAAGTTTTCTGGCCTTCGCCCCCCCCCCCGCCTTTTCTCTCCTCCAAGTGTCCCTCCCCTCCTCTCTCCAGGGCTTGGAGAGCCTGGGATTCACTCCTGTCCTTCCCCCATCAGGCAGGCTGAGATTTTGAGTACATAGCCCAGCGTTTCTCAAAGTGGGGTCGGGATCCCTTTGAGGGTCACCTAGAGGTCTCCTGGGGGTCGCCTAAAGACCCCTGGTGCAGGGGGCCAGGTCAGGCTTGCCAGACCTCCGGCTGTAGCTGCGCGCGCACTGGGGCTGACTGACAGCCTCGGCCCAATCTTATGCATGCCTACTCTGAAATAAATCCCATTATGTTCAATGTGTGCATAGAACACACATTTCATTTGTAACAATGAAAATACATCCTGCATATCAGATATTTACATTACGATTCATAACAGTAGCAAAATTACAGTTATAAAGTAGCAATGAAAATAATTTTATGGTTGGGAGTCACCACAACATGAGGAACTTATAAAGGGGTCATGGAGTTAGGAAGATTGAGAATCACTGACATAGCCTGTTGTAGTCAACTTGTGTCTCCTAATCCTTATCACACTTTTTCTAAGGATTCTTAATTTTGTTTTTAGCAAATTTCTAAGGCAATTTCAGACAATTCAACTCTTAAGCGGCCTAAAACAGTATATGAGAAAAATACAACAAGGAAAGTAACTGAATGTTTAAAGATTTATATCTTTTCTTTTTAATCAGCAATAAGAAGGTTCTTAAACCACTCTTAGTAGTAAAGGTTGAAAATCAAAACTCGGACAGATTGAGGATGCAATCCCAAGAGCACTTTCCTGGTAGTAAGCCCCGTTGAACTCAATGGAACTTACTTCTGAGTAGACACAAATAGGATTGCACTGTAAATATATTAAGATAAGTGGGATTTAAAAATAGGGGGAAACCCATATTGACAAATGAATGAATAGCAGAATATTCTACATAAAAATTTGTGTATATGTTTTTTGTTTTTCACCTCATATTTAGAGTAAGCAATCTATCAAACCACACTCCACAATGAGTGCCCAATGACGCCTGCCCTCATCAAGCTTATTTGCCTAATTGTGCATCACTTGTGGATTTTTCATAATACTTTGCAGGTCTAATTTAAATGCTTTTAAAAATTCATACATATATTCTCTGGGGCACAGTTACTCAACTTTCTTTAAAAACTTCTAACAAAGTCTTTCTATATGCAATTCTGCACTGAGTATCATGATTGGAATTAAGTATCACTAAAGAAGGTGTTCATTATTGGATATGAAATATAATTAGGATTATAGTCTACCCCAGAAGGTCTCCAAACTTTTTGGCAGGAGGGCCACATCATCTCTCTGACACCATGTCAGGGGGCAGAAAACTAATTTTACACTTCAAATTTGAATAAATTTGCATAAATTTACAAATAAGAATGTATTCGAATGGATTACAAGGCTTGCCCAAGGACTGGATAGAGGGGTTTTGCTGGGGGCCACATTGAGAACTGGCCCCCAGGCCAGGGTTTGGAGACCCCTGGTCTACCCTAAATTTTAACAGCAGACAAACGATCTTGAAATTCTTAATTTCTGGCCTCCAGAGACCTTCAGAAAGCTCCCAAATATAACCGGATACAGCTCAACCAATGTGGCCTGGCAGCATGAGGGCTAGAGTTAATTGTTTGTCAGGCTGCATCCATCTGCCATGTCCCTGGTTCCCTAGTCCAAGTTTCATCTGAAAACTGCAGGAAAGTGTCAGATAATGCAAGCTGATTTTTGAGATTACCACTGCACACATTGCAATCTGGTGCATAGACCTACTTTATAAGCAACGGAGCATTATTTTGATACTTAAAGATAACCTAGATTTCCAAGCATAATCTATGAAGCATCAAGAGGTGCGTATCTGATGGATTCAGTGAGCACAAATTGCAAAGTAATTTAAACCTTGGATCGCCATATAGAGGATGATTGAAAAGTAACTCCCTATACTGTAATTTATAAGTATTTTAAAATAGGGAGTTACTTTTCAATCACCCTGTAGGTTAAAATATATTCTAACAATGAAAAGAACAACAAAAGGTAACATCTTTTCATTTGAATCTTCTTATCCTCCTTAGCGAAAATACTTCTTAGATCACCTAAGCAAGTAAAGGTTTTGTAGATACCTTAGCCGTCTGCCTAAGGTCTTGCCACATGGTTTTCTTGCACCACTGTTTGTCTACTCTGTCTTTGTAGACTCTGATTTATCCCCCAAAAGCTTACCAAGGTTCTTTTTAACAGAGTTGAGGTACAGAAAATGAAATACCTGCTGAGGCGTTTTTGATTTACAGGGTTGTTATTTAAACGCACAACTGTGAAATGATTGCCAGTATGTACATCACACGTTAAATTCAGACAGAAATATATTATGCAATAACTGACTCCATTTTAATGCATATTCCAAAATCCAGTAACAATATATCACCTCTCATTGCTATCTATTTCTAGCTAGAAGGATTTCTTGCAGTACCAGCGTACAATGTTCTTGGTGCACACACAAAACTGTGTGGATCCACAGTGTGGCAGGCCTCTACCAAGAATGTGTAGCATATGAAAATCTTAAATTTCCAGCAATAACATTTCACGTTCATTGAAAAGGGAGGGGGGAACAAACAGGATTCTTTTCAACTCAGTCCTAATCCAATATGACCACATGGGGATATTTATACTCTGTGCTTGGAATTCCTGTACTGTGTTAATAATCTTCCCTTCAAACTCATTGTCTTTCTTCCTAAAAAGAGAAAGAAGCCAGATCTAATTTTACTAGTTTAACATGTTCAAGAATACAGTTATCCTGAGGCTTTAAGTTACTTTGTGAGACACCCAAATGAAGCATTATTCTACGAAAGGTAATGGGGCTAATCAGTAATAGTGAAAGGAATAGTGCTTGTAAACTTGCTGTAACAGCATCTAAATGTGAAATGCGCACTTTTATTTCTAAGGGAGACAGAACTGTGAACATGAACTAAAAGCTGCATTAAAAACTATTGATGCCAAAATTCTTTTCTCCTCAGATGGTGCGTCAAGAAGCTTGCACAAAAAAATCTGCTTCAAATTTAGACTGAAGTACAATGTTTCTAATGATGGTTGATACTAGAAATCAGATAGCATTGTTTGCAGTAGCTTTCAGATCTGCTACGATTTATGAACTCGGTCTCATTGAACATCCACTGGAATGCCTCCTAACACTCTCTGTCCCGATTTTCCAGTGAATTCACTGAAACAGAATAATGCTTGCCACCTTCTAGTATATTATTACCAGCCTATAACTCTACAAAAGTTCTATTTACATTGACTACCACTAGTACTTTGTATATGATGTCTGTTTCCCCATGAATCCATTCGGTTTGCTAACATAAAGCTGGTTTCCTTGGAAAGCAACTAAAGCCTAATGTCTGGATTTACACATTTGTTTCACTTTAAGGCACAAGCCTAAGAAATTTAGGATGGCCGAACTCACCTGGCCGATGTTTCCGTGATGGTCTGGGTAGGTCAGTGTATGCCTGTGCACTGGCCTAACTCCCCCCAGGCATGTGGCAGAAGTATTTTACAGCACTTTTGGATATACCCAGATCAGTACAGGACTTATGCCAGCACTTAGGCTTGCCTAAATGGAGTGGAGTGCAGCCTAAAATCATTGGCTCTTCTTTATGGCTAGAGCTATTAGTTTGGCTCTATGGATACATTTTTGAAGCATATCATTTGTATCAATAAATGTGATCTGCAAGGTCATTCACAATTAAAAGCTCTGCATTCCAATGATTATTAGGAAATAATATAATCTCATGGTTGGACACACCTTTGATCACAAATGAAATGCTCAGTCAGCTGCGAAATATAAAAGAACCTTAAAAATACCTACCTAGGCAGATATTTAAATCAAGTACTCAGTCTAAGAACAGCAGTTTACTTGTTAATAACTAAGGTCTAAATTGAGTCAAACAAAAATAGAACACTGAACAATTAAGATTCTTCCCATAAGCCCATCTCTATCATTTTATTAAAGGCAACTGGGAAAAGCCATACTGAATAAGTAATTCTAAATTATATTTGAAGAAAACAAATTAATGCAATAATTTTCATTTTGAAATTAATTTAACTCTCTGAGGATTATACAACACATTTCGTTTTTACAATCCACAGAAAAAAGTCATGAAAAACCTTATTCTGCTGCTTTAGGCTAAGATTCATTGTGTCATAGTCATGGGGAATGACTGCTATGGCCATGCAGCTAGTTTGCAGAAAAATGTACACATTTTGCTTATGAAAATTAAGAACCATTGCTTCACTAATATTGACAATTTTAACATGCTTTTTTCTAGAAGGGGGAGGAAATAGCAGCTAGGAGCCAGATCCTAAGACAGATACTTCCTGTAGAAAGAGCATGGGCACATCTATGGTTAAAAATGTGCTGTAAAAGCATATTATGGCTATGCACCATGTGGAGGCCAGTGAAGAGGCCTCCACATGCAGATCCACATTGCTGAAACTGGATCTGTGCTCACTGGTTGGATAAGTGAACTACTGGGTAGACATGACATAGAGGAGAGCAGGACAAGGGTAGAAAAGATGTAAGTTTATTGAGAAAGGTGGCTTGGGGGGCAATTCAGATCCAGAAGGGTGGTGGGGATGACAGCAGAGGCTGCCATCACATCTTATCCCACTTCCTGTGCTTCAAAGCCCTACTTGGGTCTCCTTGGTGCAGATTTGAGTAGATCCATGGCTCGACATATGAGAAACATCAAACACAATATTAATAATAAGCACAATATTAATGATAAGCACAATATTATAAGACTATGCTGTTTAAAGATGCAACCTTGTAATACACTGATTTTTTAATACATGGGCTTGACACAACATGAATGGCCACTGCAAATCGCAGATTTAAAAACTTTTTCAATGCTGTAAAGAAGCAGTCTTATAAGCAATCATTCCATTCTTCAGCTGAGCCACATCCTTTTCATTTCTAATTGCTGATTTCCCTTAACCACAGTAAGAAAAGCTATTTTTAAACAACAGTAGTTTGTTTTTTAAACTACTTTTATTTAACACAATTTTTTTATCAACAGGGAATCCCAGAACCTGACCCTTGCAGATATTGATGTACAAGTTACAACTTTGTTCTAGGAGGAGAGCAAGAAACGTAGAAGTGCCTCTTTAAATCTATTTTTCTACTGTATTTTTATCCAGAGATTTTTTTAAAAAATCCATGAGAAGTTAAGGAACACAACCTTTGTGGATAACAAGGGATATCTGTATTTAAAAGACAGTTAAAGCAAACCACCAAAAGAAAGTACGTGCACCTTCAACATGACATAAAAAATGTACACAAAAATTAAAATTAAATAATTAAATAATTAAATTAAATTAAATTAAATAATAATGGGCTAACAGCTGGGTGCAGTCATGCCAAAATTCAGCAGCACTGCCAATGCCTCCAGGGGTCTCCTTAGGAGAAGGAGAATTTCATTCACTGTAGTCAATGAAAATGAGAGATTGGGCAGTTAAACTCCTAAAACTCCTTTCCCAATAAACCACCAAATATGACTTTCTTGTACTTCTGTAGGATTCCCTAATCTTCAATGGAATTAGCTTACTCAGTACTATTTTTTAAAGGTACCAACATAGACATGGCAACAATAAGAAAATCTTGTAATTTTCTATATTGTATTATTTACCTGAAAATAAAAAGGTATCCTCATAATTACGAAGGTAAATTAGAGTAGTTTTTTATGATTATAATGAATGCAATTAGTGCTGTTAATATTTCACTCTGTGTGTTTTTTTTTAAAAAGAGCCTGTATTCAGCTTCAGATAAACTTTCCTACTTTTGCTAATATTTGCACTAGCTGTTTTTAAATTATTCTAACCAGGAGTGCATACTGATCTTTATTCAGATTGGAAGGTTGATAATGCCAATATAGGCAGATCAAATAAAAATATAATCACCCATTCAAGATGAAGAGCGATATCTTGGAGTTGTATTAAGGCTTAGTTCAGATTGTAAGAAGCCAAATATTGATAAAGCAAGATGAAAATACACTTGTACTCAGTAGCTTCCCATAGCCTACTGACTTTAAAACTGACATTAAAACAATATTACATTTTTAAATGATCAAGTTAATGCTGACAATGAAATACATTAGTATGAACAGTGGCATCCAGGGGGGAGGCCTAGGGGGCCTTGGGCCTTGGGGCCTTTAGGGGAATATGACACTGAGAGTGACAAAAATAAATAGCTACAATCTTTCTAAATAAATCCAACATGTCATATACCATTAGATGCATATTTTCCATCAGAATCCAATGCAAAAAACTGCTTTGAAACAGCTCCTTCCTATCAAAAGATATGGCCAAAAACAAAAAAAAAATAAAAATGCATGGAGCCCTATAGAAAGTGAAGGTCGCATTTTTACTTGTGAGTAGACAAATTTGCCTTAATCCATTAAAAAGTGCAGACAGGGGAATCCAATGTTTCCAGAATGATCTTGATTCAATGAATGCAGCCACCACAAATCAACCCAGATGGAAGTCACTGATAATTGCATTGAGCCTTATAGAAGGTGAAACTAACAGCCCAATCCAGAGCAACTAATCTGTCCACATAAGAGCCCTTAGGTTGCCCTATCTAACACTAGGTTGGAGCAACTGCAAGATGCTCCAGCCCAGTTACTCTGAAGGAGGCTTAGGGCAGAGCAAAGCAAGATAGGGTGCCCTAAGAGAGGTGGACCTGCTCTGCCCTAACTGGGGCAGCCTAAGCAGCTCAGGAGAGGCAAGTTGAGGGCATGTTGAGCATTGCCTAGGGCAGAGCAGTTACTCTGTATCCAAAGCCTGTTTCCAAGGCAGAAATGCCCTCTTCCAGCCCTCAGAGTTATACCACCTCAGGAGCAGGTATAGTAATGAGTAGTCCCATGGGGGTCCATAATAAGGCCCGAGTAAGAATGGCAGTGCTGACCAAAAATCTGAGTTCTTGGCCATCCTAGCTGCAACCCCTGCCTCTCAACCTCAGGATATGGAACAAACTACGGCTGCCCACAAACCTCAGGATACAGCAGGCCACTCCAAGAAGCCCCTTGTATTCACTGTAGAATGTACTGGCATCTCATCAGGGACTCCTTATAAGGCAGGCACCCAGTGGTGTCACCAGACTGGTGCGGCTGGTGTGGGCTGCATTGGGTGATGCGCTCCGTATGGGGTGATGTGCCGGAGGAGTTTGACTGTCCTTTGGCAGGCCCCGGGCGTCAGCACCCCCATTCAGGCCTGCTCCAAGGCAGAGAATCAGCCAGAAGCTGACACTTGTCTGAGGAGCTGGCCTGAACGGCCATCTGAGGTGCACTGCGCAGAAACACACTGAGCATGCCGAACAGCTTCAGAGGAGACTTCCTTAGAGCAGAGAAAGTCCACGCCTCTGCACAGCCATTTGGCCTCACTCAGGAGGCGGAGCGGCAGCCGAATGGCTTCAGAAAGAGTACTGCACAGGCACCAACTCTGACGCCTGCACAGTCTCCCCCAAAGCCAAAAGGCTTCAGAAAAGTACTGCGCAGGTGTCAGAGATGGTGCCTGCGCAGTACTCTTTCTGAAGCCAGTTGGCTTCAGAAACAACTTTGGTGACTGTGCAGTCCAGGTGGGGGGGCGCGCATCCCAGGGATGACGCACAGACTTCCGCACCAGGTGATGTGCAGAGTCATGTCACCACTGTAGGCACCACAGCTGTTCCTTGTTCAGTGTGATCTGAGGGGTGTCTCCTCAGGAGCAAGTCTTCCCCTTGTGTCAATTACTTAGCATGCTCTGGAGCAGTTAGGGCAGCCCAGGCTTCCTGACTCTCTGGATTCAGCATAACTTTCTGCTCTGGATACAGAATAGTTAGGAGAGTGCAGTTAGGTCAGAGCAGGCTAAATTTGCTCTGGATTGCAGCCTAAGCTAGATAGCTGTGTTTACTCGTGAGAAAGCAAAGATGCCTTGGCTTGTGTTCAGTTCAGGCACAGAGGAATGCAAGGCCACAAGAATGGTCCCAATCCAGTGAAAGTGGAGCTCAACAAGTGCTACAGGATGCAGCCTCATACCTCCCAAAAATGAATAAAAGAGAGGCTTATACAGCAATCCTAAACACACTTTCCTGGGAGCAAGACCCACTGAACTCAATGGGGCTTACTTCTGAGTAGACATGTTTAGGAGTGTGTTGTCTATTGGTAAAGTGATTTTTAAAATAGGAAAATATTAATATCTAATTTATTGTATTAGTACTGAAAATAATTAATTAAATAATTATGGGGATGTCAAAAAAGTTGTGGGCCCTGGGTGCCAAATTACCTAGGTCCGCCACTGAGTAATGATAACGGAGGAGAGCGGCCAAGATGGCACCACCCAGCTTGAATGGTTTCCTCTTCTCTATGGTCACAGAGGGAGCGACGAAGGTGTGGTGCCTGGCTTGTCTTGACACCCTCCCCCCCTTCTTCTGCCCTCACAACAATCCTGTGATGTAGGTGAGGCTGAGACTGATTGGCACAAGGTCAGTCAAGAAGCTTCATGGTCAAGAAGGGTTTTGAACATGGATCTTCCAGGTCTCATTCCAACTCCATAACCACTACCCCTTCCTGCCTCTCCTGTAATTTGAATCCATTGCAGCACAATCCAATGGGAACCTTCCTTTGGTGGAAAGAGCATTCCATCAATGGAAGGCTAACTCCATTTGGACTTACAAATGTGTACAGCAGGGTTGTCAGCACAAAAGTACAATCCTAGTAGAAATTATACACAGTTCATTGTGCCTTTAATACTTTGAATCTACCAGGCTTGCAGTAGTATTGCATGGCACAGAGCACCGAAGGGTTTGCTGCTGAGACTATACAATCTGTTTTATCCTGAGCAACCCATTTTATAATCAGCTCTGCTTTATTTGAAAAAGGGAAAAAATCCTCATTAAGGTTTCAAGGGAAGATGCAAGAAATCTGAAATACACTTTTCTATATAATGTACTTTAAAAAATTTATCACTTTTCTCTTCATACTTTTGGGTTCACTTCTCATTTCCTGCCTACAGGGCATGAATCTCCAACAGAGAACACAATACTAAGATTGAACAAAAAATAATAATAACAACAGAGAGCTCCGGCAATTATGTTTCTACCTTAACAACATATTTAATGGATTTATTTAAAGATCTCTGTTATCTTTGTTGGAGAGAAAGAAAATATTCAGAAGGTATTTTGTTCTATCCCGACAGTCATATTTCTGGGAAGGGCAACATTTTACTATCTGAATAACACTTGTCATTGTCTACACAATGTTAAAATGAAATATCAGAACTATGTTTGCAGCTGTTCTGCTCAATCCTGGTAGATGAACATTCTCATAGGCATTCGAGAAGTACTTTCAGAGTATGACAAGAATGTTGTACTATAGTACTCTATAGTACAGTGTACTATAGTATGGTATGTTGTACTATACTGGAAACAAACAGCAACATACTGTTCGTCTCCATTAAATCTTATTTAAACGCAGTCCTTTCCCCACCCCCAGGTGATTGAAAACAAAATCCAGAAATATTCAGTGATGGATTGCAGAACAAAAATCAATTGAAGCTATAAAATTTGGACACAGAGAGATCTGGAAAAATGGAAACAGGGAGATCTGTCCACTCTGGTAAAGCAAACAGCTTTATAGTACAAGTTCCTCTGTCAAACTGAACTGGGGGTCTATTCCCACAACTATTAATATACTGCAGTCAGCATTGATTTTCTGTGATTAGTTGGAGTAGCCCTGTGGATGTTTGTGATTTGGGAAGATATTTTTGCAAACTGTTGGTCCTATTTTGCAAACAGTTCTTCCTGCCCCTTTATTTTGCTGTATATACACCTCCTGTCCGTCCACCCAGAACCCCCCAAATCACCACTCCATAGTTAAAAGAGATGGAATGTTCCAAGTGGAGCCCGGATGACAACTCCACCATGAAGGGAAAAATCTGGAGAAACTGATGTTCAGTGAAGTTCCTTCTACATTTCCTGCTACTCATTTTCACTGGAAGTCCTTCAAATAACCACTGTGAAACTGTGGGACAATCCTAACCAATTTAGGCTGGCACAACTCACCCATTTCCTGTTCCCATGGTGGTTTCTGTGCACTGGCCTAACCTCCCCAGGAGTGGTGCAGAAGTGCCTTATGGCATTTTTGCAACAGCCCCAAGCCAGAATGGGCCTTGAGCTGCGACTTATGCCAGCCTAACTGGGGATTAGGATTGCAGTCTTTAAAAGACTCTTTTAACTACATCTACCACAATATCAGAGACAGATGCAAATAAGTCATTCATATTGTCCTCCCATATTGTCATATAATAAGTCTAATAAGTCATCCCATATTGTCTCCCTATCCTTTGTTAGCATGTCCTTATTTATTGCCTTGTTGAAAAGTCTATTAACTTCCCTTCTATTCCCATTTCTGTTTTTCTTTAGAAATGTTTTCACTATCTGGAAATATAGTGTCAAATTATTTTACATGTTCAGTACAGGTGTAGTCTAATTATATGCAATTCATTTATATGCCATTTTGTCTCAAAGCGACTGAGGTTGGTTCTTTAAATTCAAAGATAAGCTTCTCTTAAGTCCAGTTAATGACTTAAAGGCAGCCTGCTTACCATGGCAATGTGGCAGGCAATTAAGCTTGACTTGAAAGTTCGTTAACTTTCAGTTTCTTTCTGTTCAGCTGGAGGCAGAGCCTCTCTCTTCCCCTAAGGGAATTTCTTTGAGCTGAAACTGCTTGCTGAGAGCTTTCACATGCTTGTATGATTTTGCAAGAGCTCAGATCCTTGTAGAGCAGTTCGCAATCATTTCAAAGGAAACTTGATTCATTGCTTGACTTGTTACTATGCTATCTAATTGCCTTTGTATAACGTGAAAATAATTAATCACACAAGTTATCGGAACCAAATGTTTTGAATGAGGAGGTTCAGCCTTTATATACTAGACCATTTTCAGAGAATGCTTTATGTAAAAGTTACTAGATTACAATTATCTCAAAATCAGATCTTTATGACTAAGAACACACATTCATTCACTTGAAGTTCAAATTACTTTTGTCTTTGAAACATTAAGATTTAAAGAAAACATAAAGAAGAAGAATACAGGGAGCACCTGCCAGTTAAGATGCTTGGCTTCTAGCCACAAGGCTTCTGAAATGCTTGATGAAACACTTTTATTGGGTCAAATGTGGATTAAATGTTTGTGCCAGAACACACGTTTCTTCCCCCCATGTTAATTTTAGAAGTACATATTTATTTTTACAGAATGATGCTTAATGATTTGCAATCATATCCGCATCTGCCACAGAGTTTGGAACTTTTTAATAGCTGAACAGATGGTCCTAATTATTTAAGTAAAATGCAACAAACCAGTCAAAAAGAATTCAGGGTATTTTATTGTCAGCAAGATGAGATTTTTTTCATACTATTTTCTGCATGACAAACCCTTCAGGCTTGAACTGTATTGAATAGAGTTGTCTTATGTGTTATTTATGAACAGATTGCAAAATAATTTCTTAACCTTGGGAGGATTCACTATTGTATAAACGCTCTATTCCGTGAACATCTCCTAGGAAAAACAGAGTATTGTTTCCACCACTTTATTTGTTATTTTTGTATTGGTGGTATTGTCACATTTCACATATAAAATCTCAATTCCCAGCTTTATGAAATAACTTGGTCACAGGACTGCACATCCTTTAGAACTGTGGATTCCAGCCAGAAGGATCCCTTTCAGTTAATATCTTAGGTGCATCAGTCTACAAATGAAACCATTAATCCACTTCCTGCTGCACAGAATTTCAAAAACTTTTCACAAGATCAAAGGTGTACACTGTGTGTGTCAAAGATGGAAAGGACATTTCAGGTCATGTTTGTTGGCTCTTCAGCCCAGAGCCTATACAGGTGTCCCTATATCCACTAGGGTTCTGTTCCAGAACCTCCCATGGATCATAGCTGCTTCTGAAAGCAGAACTAGAACCAATGGGTACAAACTGCAAGAGAGGAGATTCCGGTTGGATATCCGAAAAATATTCCTGACGGTTCGGGCGGTTCAGCAGTGGAACAGATTGCCAAGGGAGGTGGTGGACTCTCCCTCACTAGGGATCTTTAAGCAGAGGCTCGACGAGCACCTGTCGGAGAAGCTCTAGGGGGATTTCCTGCTGCAGGCAGGGGGTTGGACTAGATGACCTACTGGGTCCCTTCCAACTCTATGATTCTATGAAAAATTGTGTATAAAGAAAACAATGGAAAAATAGGTTTAAAGACCCACTTCCAAGTTTCTTGCTCTGGCTCTTTTATTATGCCTAATGGAATAAAATAGTGCCTCAATATCTGCAGGGGTTTGATTCTGATACTGAAAAATGGAATGATTGCTTGCATGACTACCTCTCTACCAGTGATGCATGACTACCTCTCTACAATAGTAGAAAAGCAGCTTTTTTGAACTGTGATTTGCAGTGGCCATTTGTGTTGAGTCAAATCTATCTACAGTATTTATATACTATATAAATTATATATTTATTAATAGCTAATTAATCAGTGTAGGCTATAAAAAAATCAGTGTATAACAAGGTCGGACTTTATATATAATGTAAAGCGCATGAAGTAGTCTATTGCCACTCTAAGGCTGCAATCCTACTCTTTCCTGGGAGTAGGTACCATTGAATACAATAGGACTTACTTCTGAGTAGAAGGCTTAGGATTGCACTGTAAGGGTCCAATCCTAACATAACTCAGCACAGGCAGTAATCTCCAGGGCTGGTGTTACAAATGTGCTCAAAGCATCTCCGTGACATTCTGAAGAGTTAGAGGTGGCACAAACTCAGCACCAGTAGTCACTGAACTCAGTAAAAATAAATGTAAATTCATTAGAATTTTGTTGTTCGGATTACACTGTAACAGAAACTATATATAAAATGATTGCTATTATACTTAAATGCTATAGTTTGGCTTAATTAGAGACAAGGCAGAAAACATCCCAGCAGATATTGGAGAAATACATTCATGTAACAAAAGACCAAAGTAACTTTATTCAATCAACTTTTTTTTTTTTTTGCTCAAGAAACTTAAGCCGAAGCCCAGATCTGTAGAAAAAATATTAACCATAAAAAGCATTCACAAAAACAAACCCTACTTACACAAGTTAATAAAATATAAGCTATTCAGCTATCACTGACATTTCTGAGAGTAGGTGAATTCATCTGAAATAAAAAGGAGGAAGACAACCTTACATCTGGTACTGTCCTTGCTTTAATAAGCCTTGCAAATAAACCCTAAGCACGGTGAAAAGTATATTTCAGTTATGAGGGAGCCTGTTTGCACCTCAAGTGATGAAGGTCCTGAAGGGTCACTAAATGGAATCTACTGACCTCTATTCTCAGGTACAGACAATCAAAAAATCTAATATTCTCTACCAGCTCCCAGCAGCTGAGCCTCACTTGAGTAAGTCTGAAACTTCACGTACGGTAAAATTAAACACCAGTGTTAATCTAGATTCTCTTGGAATGTTTTTTACAGACAAGTGAGGAGTCAGATGCAAGAGTCAAAAGGTCTTACAAACTATTCATGATATTATATTGGGTTGATAATATATAATTGCTTTCCTGTCATACCTTATTGTTTTATTTCTTGTATTTTCCATCAGTCATCTTTAGGTGTTGAGTGTGCAGAGTAAAATAAATACAATGCGGGCATACCTGAAATATTTGATGTCTTTCAATTATTGCAAGTTAGCACTTGATAAACACAGTCAAGCCTATTTATATGTGGAAATTCATTCCAGACCTACAGCACAATCCTAACCATGTCTACTCAGATGTAAGCCCCATTGTGTCCAATGGGTCTTACTCCCAGGAAAGTGTCTTTAGGATTGCAGCCCTACTTGCTATTAGCAAGAAACGTGTTATATGCAGCGATGGGCTTCAAAGAAATTAAGAACCGGTTCTCTGCCCATCTGGCAGCCACTTTTAAATGACTATTTTTAAACTTTATATGTCCTATCTCTTGTTAACAACCGGTTCTATAGAGTAGGTGTGAACCTGCTGGAGCCTGTCATGCGGGTGTATGGGGGGGGTGAGGTGTGTAGACGTGGCTGACCCCCGTCCAGGCCCATATGCTCCTGCCATGGCATCTTCACTAAAATAATCCCACGGAGACACAGGAGGAATCTCCAAAATAATACTTTTACTTCCTTCCATTACGGATGCTCAGTGCTTGGTGGTTACAGGAAGGTATTCAGCATGCGGTTACAGGTAAGTACACAACTTGTAGTTACAGGCAACGTGCCCAAAACACCTCAGTAACAGGAACTCTCAAACACCAACATATGAGATCCTCTTTAACTGGGTTACCCTCCCTTTTGTCCAGGTAAGTCCCTTCTCGACTGGATCTCCTCACAAAACGCCCTTCCACGCTCTCCTCCTGTCAGAGTCTGCCTCCCCTTTTCCTGTCAGAGTCTGCCTCCCGTTTTCCCACTCTTTTTCCTTCTATTCGATCCAAGATCCCCCGCCCCCTTGGAAGCTTCCATCCCTCCTTGCGGGGAGGGGGTGGGACTTTGCTCCACCCGGCCTCTCGCTCCCGTCTCTCTCTCTCCCATGGAGGGGTGTGAGGGTTGGTGGTCCGGGTGGTGGCTCCACAGTGGCATTCGGGATCCCCTTCTTCCCGAGAAAAGTCCAGCCACATCATATCTTCAGCAAGCTCTTCCTCAGGAGTTTGCCGCCTCGCACCACAGAGCCCACCACTGGTTATATGAAATTGTGTATTAGGGAGGGGAGAGAGACAGACATTTTTGTACCAGATGCAGCAATGTGCAGCTTTCTGAGGAGCTCAGGAGCTCCTGTGGAGTCTCCTCATTTGCACCTGAGGTTCTGGTGCTTACTTCCTCCCTCTTACACTCACTCTCTCACTTCTTTTCTCTCCCCCTCTCTTTCATACACACACAAGTGCCTGCCTGCTTCCCTCTTCTCCTCTCCCTTTTACACTCTCTCTCACATACAAATGTGGAGGCTGTTTTCCTCCAGCTCTGTCTCCTTCCCCACCAGACAGTGCTTCTCTACAAAAAGTTGAGCTTAAAGAGACATCACATCAGTGGTCCTCGCTCCAGCTTCCAAAACATCCCCTTTAAGACAAAACAAGTGAGCCAGAAGTAAGGAGATGAGACATGCGGGCTGGCGGGGAGGGAGACATGATCTTTCTCTCCCACGAATAACAATATTTCTCACACAATTTCTGATCCTATACATGAAACTATCTATCTATCTACAGTATTAATATATCGCTTTTCAACTGAAAAGTTCACAAAGCGGTTTACAAGAAAATAAAAAAATTAATAGCTAATTAATAGCTAATGGGTGCCTGTCCCGAAAGGGCTCACAATCTAAAATGCAAAAAGAACACCAGCAGAAGCAATAGAACAGACATTGCTGGGGTGTGTAGGGCCAGTTACTCTTCCCCTGCTAAACAAAAGAGGAACACCCACTAGAAAGAGTGTCTTTTGCCCAGTTAGCAGGGGCAAACTCGGACCCTGAAGATCAAATAAACAGAAGCGTGGTTTTCTCTGCCCAGAATTAAATATATGTAAGTGATAAAAACCAAACATAAAGTGATGCTTTGTGTTAAATATAGGCTGAGACAATGTAGCCAAGAATTTTGTATCTTTGGGTAAGACTCATCATGGGTTCTCATGATCCATGTTGAGCCAGTTATGGCCCAATATGAAGCCAGAGGCATCATACTCTGCAGGTTCTTGTGAAGCTGGTGGAGACCACACACAATCTCTACAGACTGAAAATAAGAATATTTTGCCCTTTCAGAATTGTTTTGCCCAGTAAAGAAGTGATGCAAATGTGTATTAGGAAACTGTGGAATGATAATAAAAACTAAATTTATATATGTTTCATTGTCAGATTGAACAAAGCATTCATCAAAAAGAATTAATATCCCATAACTGCATTTTTCCTTAATTCTAATGTTTAAACCACAGTATTAGTTGCTACTTATTACTGAAAACAACAGTGTGACTCTGATTACAATGCTATGGTATAGCAATATTTCAAACTGAGACCACTTTTGCAGATGTTTTGGATGAGTTTCTGTTTACTCAGCCACAGCAGTCAGTCCAGCATTAGTTACATGCATGTGGCAAGTCAAGATCTCTTGTGGAGAGCACAAATCATTTGCAGTGGTGTCAGCTGGAACTCAAGGTGAATGTTTACACTTGTAAAGACATATGAGCCACTTAGGCGAAATAAAACAGATTTCCTTGTCTTTGTCTTTATTTTTTATGTAATAAAATTGAATGTCCTATGTTAGTATTTCAGTCCCTTGTATGGGTAACTTCTTTAGTGTTTGTCCTGTGTGTGGAGGGGTCCACTTGTTCTGGAATGGAGTCCTCCAAGTCATCTACAGTACAAGATATTGGGGAAAACTGACTTCCCACCAAAGTGTTATCTATTTATTTGCATGCTTTCAAACTGATAGATTGGCAAGAGATGGAATGAGTGACGGGAGCTCACTCCATTTTACAGCACTTAGGTCTCAAACTGCTGACCTGATGAATTTCAGATTGATAGGCACATGGATATGGTGCTTACACATTACATCAGAGGTTGCAAAGTTCCCGTGCCATAATTTCCCCTGCTCACCTCCTTGTCCAGTGCCGGGCCTCTGCAGGCATCTGGAAGTACCTACCAGAAGTTACATTCATGTACCCCAAGGGTGTCAAAAGGTTCAGTTTCATGATTCTTGGACTTTTAACAATTGTGTAAGAGAGGAAATTTCAGCAGATGCAGCTTCTCATCTCACAAATCACAAGCTGCATCTGCTGAAATTCCCTCTTCTCTATAATTACCCCAGACAGTCACAAATAAAAAGCCGGACACAAGTGCTGGATTGAGGGCCACTTTTATTAACTATTTAACATCTTAGAAATAAACAGGGACTGCTCTAAAATAGCCGTGCGGTCTAAGGGGATGCGGCTCTCCGCATATTCCCCCATCCAGATGTTAAAGGTAGTAAAGGGCGTTCCCAGCCTGGCTCAGGGCATTTCTTGAACAGAGTTCAAGGATGCCCGTCTTTGCCATCCCGAAGGTCAAGGTAGCCGGACGTGCAGCCGCCGGCTGTCCGGCCAGACACTGCGCCTAGGTTTCCCATCCAGGTAAGGGGGTTTGTCAGACTTACCCCCGGAGCCGGAAGAGCATCTCAGGGTGCTTCCTCACCCCCAAACCCTTGCAGCACCTAAGGCTGCACACCGAGGCCTATCCTGCCTACTACCGCACGACTCCTGCCAAAAGTGACCGGGCTGAAAGCCAATTAAAATTAACTCTCTCCCTCGTACAGCTCAGGGTAGGCGAAAAAGAATGCCACCAATCGCCAATCAGGTGGCATACAAAAAATTCCTACCCGGCCCCAAAGCGACCAGCTAATCCTAAGTTGTACCAAGGGAGGGAGGGTGGGGATGCTTGCCAGAGCCCGACTGCAGATCCCCAGGCAAACCCACCCGGGAGAAGTCTGGCTCCGCCCCCTCCAGCCCTCTAGCAGCCAATGGCTGCATTGCCTTGCACTTGCCCGGCTCTGCACAGTGCCTGCAGAGGGGCAAAGGGAGCCCACGCTGAAGGCGCGCAGGCTCCATTGTTAAAAATCCCAGGAACCCTAAAGTTGAAAGCTTGGACATCCCTGTTTACCATGAAGTGAACTGGAAGTGACTTTAAGGCAGGGCGTCCAGACACCCGGAAACCCCCGGAGAGGTCTGGAAATTTACATATTGTCTGGCCTGTCCGGGCATGGAGGGAGCTTGTCCAGTCTTAAGGGGGTTATGTTGTACTTTGCGCCCACGTAATATGTTGCTCAACCAGGGCGTGCATCTACTGCTGCCGTCCGAGCAACCATCTTGGCAAAGAGAGACTGTGTGCATGCGCACAGCCTCTCTATCCCTGTCTACGGCGTTGTTTTAGTCATTAGAGGTCACTGAGAGATGGCTTGGTCTCTTAGACTTCAGACCACTCGCATCCAGGACAGGCACGGTTGAGACGAGCGGTCTGCCTGCTGTCTGCCGGGAGCGCAGGGAGTGTTTCCAGGCGGGCAGACCGCTCGGCAGGCAGACGGCAGGCAGACCGCTCGCCTCAACTGCGCCTGCCCTGGATGCGAGCAGTCTGAGGTCTTAGAGACCAAGCGGTCTCGCAGGGAGAGAGGCTGTGCGCATGCACACAGTCTCTCTTTGCCAAGATGGCTGCTCGGAAGGCAGCAGTAGATAAACACTGGTCCAAGCAACATATGATGTAGGCACAAAGCACAACATAACACCCCATGCCAGAAAAGATAAGCCCGTGGGAGTGAGTATTTTTTTTAAAATGTAGGACAAAATGTAAGTACATTTTAAAAAATGTAGGACAAGGTCCTCCAAAAGTCCGGATTTTGAGGTGTACCATATGGTCACCCTGCTTTAAGGCTGCTTCTGGAGGCCTAAGCAGGTTTGCTGTGGTTTCCAGCTGTATCCAGCTTGTTCCAGCTTAAGAGTCAACCAAATTCAGAGATGGGTTGGAGGGCACAAAACTTTCTTTTGGCTTTTGCAAGGGTTCTGACTGCAAGAACTCCAGTTCCTATAGACCACTTTTGAGTTATTTTTGGAAATGCCCCATTTGCAGGAGCACCTTTTGATGCTCCTTTTGACCTCATTTTTACAAGGGTTCATGTAGTTGGAGCATTTGCAAACAAACAAACAACAAACAAACAAGCAAAAATTCTGAAGGAAGGTCAATAGGAAGTGAAGTTACCATTTCCTATTGATCTCCTTCAGTTTGTTCCAAATGTGCTGGCTACTGGCAAGTGTTGTAATCCGATAGGGGGGTCCCACCACATTGATGGATAATATGAAACTAAGATAAGGGATATGTATATATAGGGTCCCGTTGTATACACTTTCAATAGTATATATACGTGTACACCTATATACACTTAGAAGTGTATACATACAAGAGTGTATGTATACACACACACAAAGAGAGAGAGAATACTGAGACGTCTATACATTTGACATACTATGGCTACAATCCAGAGTAACTACGGGTCCTTTTACATTGATGTAGTTATGGTGCCACCTAAGGGAAACCTATGGGAAATGCATAGAGCAATCCAGAGTAAGTGCCTTTTACGTCTTCCCATAATTACTCTGGATTGTAGGGTATGTATCACCTTGGCAAATTGGGCTTCTGTGTTAAAATAACTATTCATGGGTTTATTCATCTGGGTCATTCATTGCTAGTCCATTGTTGTTTTATTTGCAAGGCAGAATATAAGAATGATATCTGAAACAAAGGCTGCAATCCTAAAAACACTTTCCTGGTTTAAGATCCATTGAACAGAATGGGGATTACTTCTGAGTAGACATGGTTAGGATTGTGCTCAAAGGCTCAATTCTAACCTCCAGTTAGTCCAGCCTAAGCCCCAGCACAAATCCTGCTGACGTGGTGATGTCACAAAAGTGCCTTAAGACACTTCTGTGCCATTCCTGTGAGTGCTTTAGAATGTACACAGTATGTATATGTACATACATGGGCAGGTCTCCCAACATCACCACAGAAACAGGAAGACCAATGAGTCAGGCCAACCTAGGCTAAGATTGCACCTACAGTGTATTAAAATAGGCAGGAAAGTAGTAAATAACTCTTTCTACCTTCATCAGCATTATTGATACTTTTTCAGATTCTTTTTCTGAATATGTATTTCTGTCAATGGTTGTTGACAACACTATGACTAACAAATTGGCAATTGTCATTTTATTGAGGTTTATTTAAAAATTGCATATAAAAAGGTATTTTGTCCATAACATTCAAGTGTATTAATTGCAGCCACATGTTTTAAACATTTGCAATCTTTTGTATGGCAACTGCTATTCCTTGTAATTACTGATGCTACACTCAATCACCCACAGCTGCCTTTAAAATGCTGCCAGGATGTCTTAAGACTTTGTGCTTTGAGGACACGTCAAGACATATTGACATAGACTGGAACTGGGACGCCTCAGGGTAGCCTTGAAGCAGAGAGAAGGTGGCAGCGGATAAATGAATGAAAGAAGACAGGAAAAACTAAGAGTGGTTGAGTAGTATGTTGCAAAGAGCAAGGTGATTGCTCTATCAGAGACAAAACATGTGAATAGGGGCAGAATTTGGACTTGCCTTAAGGATATGTGTCCAAAAATGCTGCCAAGAGAAAGCAGTGTTTCAAAAAAAGGAACTACTGTATGATTCTGCTGCTGTTGTAACAGAGCCAGGGCTTTTTTGCTGCCGTAGGCAGTTAATGTGTGCTGGCCACCCTCCCTCATAGGGTCTTATCACATGCTGAGCAGCATAGCCATAGCACATTAAACTATCAAAAGGTGACTATTTCCTATTTTCTATTTCCAGCTTTACTGTCTATCATTTCTGTACTTTTACACCTTTAAAGCTAGATCTGTGCATTGGCAGCTGGTGGAGATTAGAAGGCTCTTAAACCACATTGCCTGGAATTCAAGAGTAGCTTTTAAGTTGCTCCCCATAACTCTTTCCCAGAAGTGTAGACCATGGTTCCCTCTGCAGAAGAAACAGATATTCATTGTTAGCCAGTGGTTGGCTTCAGGGGGTTCTCACAGGTTCTATAGAACCTTTTGCTAATGAGTGTCTGGTTCTGAGAACCGGTTACTAATGGGACATAGAACCTGTTGTTAATTTAGGTTATTAGGACATAGAAACTGTTGATAATTTATTTGAATCCTACCACTGCTGTTAGCCCTCAAGGAGGTAGTTACCCCAAATGTCTGAAGTTGCACAAATTGGAAGTGTCCATCCCTAGTCATTCTGTTTGGGTCCGCTGAACTGACACATGGGCTACAATTAACGTGGACAATTAATACTCATAGTCATTAAAAACCAAAAGTAAGGTCTGATTCACTGACTCAGAAATATTTTTAAAATATTTTTGAGATTTGTTAGTATGGAAATTATTAACAGTGCTTTAGTATACTAGAATGTGCACATGCCGATGGCAATATATTTGGAAATCCTGCCAAACTCCTGTTACCAATCAGATGTGGCTCACATATACCATAAGAAAAGCTAACACTTTACATACAGAGACACCCTTCTACATCTTTGAATAGTCATAACTAATATTAATATATTAATGTGTGAGAAAGCCGTATATGCAAATGGAAGTGTCTAGTTGCTTATCGTCTGTCTGTCTGTCTGTCTGTCTGTCTGTCTGTCTGTTGCTGTTATTCATTACTAAATCGATAAGGAGATGTATATTTACCCCCTTCTTTTGAGAGTGGCCATACTGAGATCCTTGTCCAGGCTGGACTGGAGGAAGTCCATAAATACCTTGACCCAAGTCTTCTCAGAGTTAAACCTCCATGGTGAGTACCAGTTAGCTAGTGCCCCTCCATGCCCCACTATTGTTGGAACACCTCCTATTAGCTAATAGGGTGGCCATTACTACATGGGAGTAGGCTCCTGTGGCCAACCTTTCCTGTTCAACCTCCAGGCAGCAAGGGGCATGGCTAGTCAGGGATGCACAGTGGGTCTCCAAGAGAAATGGTGCCACTGAGATGCCCTCAGTTCTAATTACCAAAATCAGCAAGTCCAATTTGGTGCCAATAGGAGGCCCTTGGCCTGCTTGAGCTTTATCTTTATGAGGACACTTGGTATGAGCCTGATGAGTGGCAATTCATATACGGTGCCCTTGGGCCACACATGGTGTAGGGCATCGATCCCCTCCGTTGTCTCTTTTAATGAAATGAAATAGCTTTATGTAAAAGTGACTAGAAGATAAAAAGTTTCAAAATTTTATTTTCTGGATACCAAAACAGGGGAAATAATGGCAAAAGTGAAACTATAAAGTATCATCTTGGTTTAAAAATCTGTGGTTGGAAAGAAAGTCTTGAAAATATCAAACTAAGTCAACATAAAAGTTGATTTAAATGCTCAGACTGTAAAAGAAGTTTATGTATGGAATGCTTTATTATACCTCACTAGGTCATGAGACTTCACTGAGCAGTAATACAGCAGAAGGTCATTCACATTTGTGTAGGTCTGATAAAATCTAAAGTGTCATTTCCACACACATAATTGAGTTCATGTACTAAGACAGTGAATACTAATGATGTATGAGCCATATCAGAATTGTGATTAAATGCAGGAAGACGAAGGACTGAGAATGTGGAATGCAATAAAACTAAACATGAAATAGAAGAGGAAACTTCCTTAATGGGAGTAAGACCCAGTGTCGGGTCTTCCCAATTTTGGGAACAGGCTGGTGGGGCTTGACTGAAGTCAAATCTACAGCCACTGCCCCATCACAAATTGACTTGAAAACTTTCTGAGTTCTCAAGTCACCCTTTAATGACTATAAAATTTGAATTAGTCACGCTGCCTCCTTTAAAAAGCCCACAAAAGGAAAAAATAGGGCAGCTGCTGGGCTGTGTGTGTACCAGAGGTCTGGTAAAGCACTTCCCCAATATCCCGTCCCATCTGTAAATAGGGCAGGAGGGATGGACAGACTGTGAAAGAGCAGGGAAGTATGCAGCATGAGTGAGGAGAAGGGTCAGAAGCAGCAGCTGTGAGATTTACCAGGACGACACAAGCCTTTGCAGGCCTATTAAGAAGTAGCCCCACTGCAAACAGTTATTCAACGAATGCTTCTTTGCCCACTTGCCATGCAGTGAAAAGCATTATCATTGCCAAAGAGCTTTCTTCCTCTCCCTTGGCTGTAAAGGACATATTAACCCTTCCCTACTTTTTAGCATTCAGAACTCCCTGAATGATGGACCTACAGAGTTTTTCATACTGCAAACAGTAAGCAAGCACACACACACAAAACACAGGCAGACTTGTTTTGGTGACTTGAATATGAGACTTGATTCAGTGGGACCCTGACCTGACTGTTTTTCAGTCTTCCACTCACACAATTTGTAAGGCAGTGAAAAATACAAATTTTTACAATTCAGGTCCAAGTCAGAATCCCAGCATTGGTGAATCTCTTGGTCACTAGTTCATATTATTCACATTTGTGGGTCTCCAGGGTATTAGGAATGTAATTTTTCTGATGCATACAAAGTATATGATTGTAAGCAGTTTGAGGCAGGGGCCTGTCCCCAAATTCAGTACCATTAATCATCTCTTACATAAATAAAATATTAGAATCAAATGAATCATTTATAACTTACTAATTAAATAATTCATACCATTAACATGGAAATGCAATGTTCTGCCCCTGAAAATGTGAATACAGATAGCTTCTACACATTTTAGATTTAGGTTTGTAAGGGAATAACTTCCGCTACATAAAAAAAAAATCAGATTCAACATGTATATTCTAACTAAATTCACTTTAAACAATATTATTGCCAAATGCATCTCTTTAGAAACAAGGCAGCTGAATATTTTAAATAAACCAAAATGATTCCCCATACCATATCAGGAGAAAAAACTCTTTTCTAAACAGCACATAAATTATATTTTTCATAAGTGGAATTCAGCACTATTTAGCTTTTTTGTGTGATACAAAGAAATATTTAACACTGACAATTAAGCAACTGGCATTTGATTTTTTTAAAAAATGGGGCATGGTATAAAACAACAGTAACTGAAGAATATTTGGTGGGTTTTTTGCAAAAAGTATTGAATTAATTATTAATTCTGTGTTACTTGAATAGTCTGATGCTGTTTGTTTGGCAGCACAGAGAAATTGCATGATGGTGCAACTTTGAACAAGATCCCTCATCCCTGCTCTTTTGATTTCAATTACCAGGGGGATGAAGACTTTGATTCCATATCCTTTGGTTCTGCACTGTTCCTTCAACCACAGGAATATCCATGCATATGAACCACAATACGGAATAAAACCACTATCCTTCAGGCAGTGAAGAAATACCAGTGCAGATCTAATGTTCAGCAAACCCTAATGTGAAGGTGAAGGTTACCTTTAGGGAACATTTTGGGCACATTAAAGAGCAGTCTACCTAATTATCTACTGTTTTGAGATTAAGTACTGGTGATTGGGTTGGAGGACTATGATTATAAATAAATAAATCCAATTATACCAATTGCAAACACATTACTGGGCAGCAGCTTAGGAAATAAGCCCTTGAAAAAGTGATGATAATCTTTAATGCCCACAATGTTTCTTGAATGGGGATACTCCACTGAGTCTTGAGAGACTTGGCACTGTTTTGCATACAAAAGGGGATGGGACCCCTTAAAGCTGCTGCCAATGCCCTTGTTATGCAAACAACTGACAAACAGAAATTTCAGAAGAGCACTTATTACTTCATGTAGTACTAATGAACACATACTATCTAGATCAATCCAAAAAAAAGGCAGGCCTCCGTCAGTCATGAAAGAATATGGTATTGTGCTCTGCGCTGCATACGCTGCATGCGAAGCACGAAAGCCTGGGTTAGATTGTTATGGAGGATAGGCTGTTACCCAAGCAGCAGAATTAGTCCAATGGAAAGGCAGAGCCAATACGATTGGATCTAGCTGGCGTCACAGAGCTGGGGCTGTGGGTGGTGCAAGTGGTTAAGCCGCTGTGCCTGTTAACCAGCAGGCCAGGGTTCGAGACCCGGGTCACCCCACAAGACAGGGTGAGCTCCTGTCTTTAGCCCAGCTCTGCGATGCCAGCTGGATCCAATCGTATT
The DNA here is from genome assembly GCA_030015325.1 of Cryptoblepharus egeriae. Taxonomy (NCBI): domain Eukaryota; kingdom Metazoa; phylum Chordata; class Lepidosauria; order Squamata; family Scincidae; genus Cryptoblepharus; species Cryptoblepharus egeriae. Next base: position 50,235,227 of record JAREYC010000007.1, on the reverse strand, counting down.
GGCTCTGCCTTTCCACTGGACTAATTCTGCTGCTTGGGTAACAGCCTATCCTCCATAACAATCCAAACAAGGCTTTCGTGCTTCGCTTGCAGGATATGCAGCGCCAAGCACGATACCATAGTCTTTCAAGACTGACGGAGGCATGCTTTTTTAGGTCAATCTAGTTGAAGGTATAATACATATAATATATGTATTATATACATATATTATATGTATATTGGATTTGTCTGTCAGATAGCCGCACACATAGCAAAACAAATCTGGTGAATTTATGCAACCTCTCGACGCCATCTTTTTTCCCTGATAATAAAACATAAATTCAATAATAGTACTGCGGTCTCAAAAATATTTCGATGTACTATGTTAAGTGTAACTGTATTCAAAATCGTCAAAAACACAAATTGAGTTGCACTACAAATAACGAAAACCGACAAAAACATATTCGACGAAAAGTGTTTCATATAAACATGTATTTTCTATATCTTCGAAACCTGACCTGATACAGCAAAACGGTTTTCAGATTTGAAATAAGCATGTAAAACTGCATTATAAAATGTAACCATGATGTCAGATATCTACACCCATCAGTGTTATTTATCATTTCAGACAAACCTTTCATGGTATTAAACAACAAAAGCTTTAAGGGACAATAGGCATGTCAAAATAATTATTTCTACTGTTTATGGCGTAATCTCTATCTTTCATGGAAACACAAAATGACAGATGAGATGAAAGCTATTATGCTCATTCAACAAGTTGAAGATGGTGCTGCTGCTTTTCAAAGATGCACCCATTAGCATTGGCAGAACATGACATGCAATTGGCAGGAAAATTGTGCCAAAAGTTTGTATTTTTTCAGCATACAGTGCTAAGTGATAGTTTCCTAAAATGACATTAATGATTTCCTTTCCAGGAAGGAAATATGCTACTAATTCTTCACTTTCTATAGTGTGTCCATTTGCTGATTCGAGCATAGCTTAGCTTTGGCTGGTGAAGAAGCTCTTCTGCTTCTTCTTGGGTTCTGTTCTTCAAAATGTCTATTAATTCTATACACACATGCTAATTCTGCATTTGCTTGGCTAATACTAACATTTCCATGGAAATTAGGATTTACTTCACTTCCACACAGTGTAGATGTTTTAAAATAAAATATTGACAGGCAAAGTTCTGGTCCTTGGTTTCTAACCAATCCTTATTTTAATTTTATTTTGTATGTGGAGAAAAGCACTGACTTCTTCAGGTAAAGTGGATGTTGAAAGACTTAATTAAGGCTGTAATCCTAAAACACTTTCCTGGGAGTAAGCCACTTTTACTATAATGGGGTTTTACTCTGAGTAGACAGGTGTAGACCCTAAGTTTCCCTCAGAGTGACAGCTTGCTAGCAGAACTGTTTTTAATCAGGAAAATGAACTGTATTTAACGTAACTACGAAATTGAATGGTAAAAATTTACTATAGTGTAGATTAGCCTTTGTACTGTGGTAACAGTTATCCTCACTTGGATAGGAAAAGATTGAAATAAATAAATTATATGTTCATTATATTATTTGACAGATTTGGGCTGGATTGTGGGTTGACTACAGTTACCTGTAGGCCTCCTTCCCTATGTATCCCCCTTTTCATACTTCTTGATATCTTCTCAGTCTGTGTGTGTGTGCATGCGCATGTGCACAAGCGTGCGCAACGTTGTATTCCAAAATAAAAAACCTTTGAGATAAGAGAAAATGCACACTTTGAAAGTAATCCCAGGTATGCGGATTAAAAAGATAACTTGAAGCTTCATTTCTCTTATCGTATCACATCTTTGCTCCCTCACAGGAGCAGAAATGATAAATGCGCTGTACAAGAATGACACATGGCAGCCACACTAATCAAGGCAAGACCTCTCTCACACAGATGATAGAAGAAGCCAGTCAAGGAGAATCTGCCTTTCCTTCTCTTTCAGTAATGGTTTCTTCTCTCAACCACCAAAAAGATTTATAAGGAAAACCAACAACGCTAGACAGTAAAACTTCTGAGGAAGATATCAGAGTGTGTTTTTTCCAAGACATGGACAAAGACAAAAGAACAAGTGCCAGACTGATGGAATCTGAGGAAAATCTGGCTTCTTTTACGATTTTTTATTTTTTATTTTTCAATCCCGCCACCTCTTAACAGCACTTGTAGTCACTGAGTAATAGAGATATCCAGAAGGCAGTTTGCTCTTTTAATGGTCATGATCACAGTTTTGTCTTTGGAAGAGAAAGTATTGCTGTAAAATATTAACTGAATTTGTCTTTTTTCATTCTACATACCAGTGCTTGTTCATATCCATTGCTAAACTTATTATATTTGTGTTCTGAATTTATATCCAGTGATTTTATGCTTCCCTAAGTCCTACAGATGGGAGAAGTATTGTGTGGGTTTCTTAAAAAAAATATTTTGTTAGATAACGGAATGTTGACTGCATGCCAAATGAAGTTGAACAGCTTTAGGTTCAACTTACTTGTTTTACTGTCAATTTTGTTTCATCTTTAAAAGAATGTTCTTATAGCAAACGAAGCCTATAATCCAAGTTTCAAAACGATGTCCGTTAAATTAAAGCATTTAGAAAACAAGCACGAGTATTAACTAACAAATGTATTACTGGAATACATTGTTCCTTCTTCTTAAATCCTTTATCTCTAAACTTATTAAGAAGTGTGCAATGAATCTGTTAAAGGTAAAAAGTACAAAGCCAAACCACATGCAGTGCTCATTTTTTTTGTTTGGGGCATTCTTACCAATAATTACCTGCAATACCTTGTACTTGTTTACTCCAAGTAGCTTTGTTTACATAAATAATTTCTCCACGGAGGTTTACTTCTATCCCCCCAAAATCAACAATTTCTATGTAATCCTTTTGGATATCAAATGAGATAGGGCAGGCAGAGATGGGGAAATGCAGAATTCAAACTAAAGGCACCTTGAAGGGTGATGTAACACTTCATTCTCATTACTTTCTGGACATACCTCATATATTGATTGACCAGAACTCCTGCCAGTTGTCATCATGTAGTACAGGAGAATCAAGAACCGAATAGTTTCTAAGAGCCTACAGTCAAATTATATCCAGAAGCCATTAGCTTTTAATTGAAGATAACAAGCTAAATTACATTTGGAAAAAACATGTCTTTTACATAACATGTATAGAGAAACCATTTATTTCTTCAACTGGTGGCCCCCAAAAATCCTGCTTTAAGTATTTGTTTTCATGGTAAAGATAGCTATGCTATGAACTGAACATCTATTAAAGATGTAGATATGTTATGGTACAGATAGAGAAGGACATAATCTCCTGCTTTGATATTTCCCTGGCTATTTTATGTCCTTGCCTTTTCACTTGAGACTTTTATTAGGTTGTGATTAATGTTACAAATACTTTGAAAATATTGAAGTAGATAAACATGATTTCAGATTGTAATCAGGATTAATGAAGCTAATGACAGGCCAGAGGACTATTTACATTTATTAATTAAAATAGTTCATATGAAAAGAAAGCCCTCATAAATTATAACACAATCAAAATATTTCAATAAATGCTGTGGCGTGTTTACCATGCTGTCAACAATAAATGCTGTGGCGTGTCAACCAGTGGGTGTAGGGGTGTAGGGTGTAGGGGTGTAGGGGGTGCTGTTGCACAGGTCAACAAGCTGTGGGGGCAACACGCTGAGCTGGATGCTAGTGGCTAAAATTGTGAAAACAGGGTATGTATGAATGGTAATACCATTATGGCAACCATTCTAAGCACACTTTCCTGAGCAGACACCAACATTTTGCACAAATCTCATTGCAAATGGTCCAGGGAGGCAGGTATGTTTGGGGGAGGGGAGTTTCTTTTGGGGGTTGGGGGGATCCAGATAGGTAGGGAAGGGTGAAGGGATTAGGTAGATAGGGAAGGGTGGGGGTGTTTCTTTTGGTGGATGGGGGATCCAGGCAGGAAGGTAAGTGGGGAGGGAGGCAGGTAAGTAGGGAGGGATCCAGGCAAGCAGGGATGCATAAGATTGCAGCACTAAGGACCAGATCCTGTGCATGTCTGGAAAGGATGCTTAGCCTTGCAGTCCTAGGAACCAGAACCTGTGCATGTCTACTCAATTGCATGTCTACTAAATTGCAAGCCTTCTCCACTCCTGGAAAAGATGCATAGGATTGCAGCAGCAGGGACCAGTCTCTCCTGGGCTGCTTCCTCCTTCCCTCTTCCCACCAGTGTCCCTTGTTTTTGCCTACCTCCATGCTCTGCTAATCCTCCGGGATCCTCTGGGCTCTGTTTCTTTGAGGGATGAGCTTGTGGGAAAGCCTCTGTCCCAGTTTGCCCTCATCTCCCTACAGGCCACACAAAGCTACCCCTGCTAACTGGGTATACAGACACTTCTAAGTGCGGGATAGAATATTAATTTTTTTTACCAAATTAAATTTGATGTTGTGGTTGTGGTTGTAGTTGTGGTGGATGGGGGGGGGGGGAGGAATAAAATCTTCATCTTAGCTATGCCACTGTCAGAGCAAATGGGTGGTGAACTGCAGAGGAGGAAGAGGCAGGTTTCCCCCCAATTTTCTTTTTAAAAAATACCCAGGGATTACATCACTATAAGATGGGGTCTTCCTGGAGACTTCCATGCAGGCCTGCTGGCTTGACACCATGTTGATAAGCAAGCTCATCTTTGGGACAGATTGCCTCTGAGGTGAATGGCGCACCCATCTGTAGATGGGGGAAGTTGGTCAGAGTCTTTTCCCCACCTTAGCTCCCAAATACTTGGGGGTCAAGCCAGGTCCAGCTGCATAATTTATTGTTGTCCTGTTATTTAAATAAAGTGGCCCTAGATAACCCCAAAAACATAACAGCAGCTAAGCTCAACCAAATGATGGATAAAATATAAATATTTATCTAGGAAGCAGTGGTAACCGAAACAGATGCTCCACAATTGGCCATCACCTTCTTCTGTTGTCTCTTTTACACATACACTACAAGGCCCCTATGGCAGAGATCTGTTTTTTCAATGTATGAAAATGGCATGGTATATAAGTGATCATCACCATGGTTTGAATTTGTGAGGATTTTAAAGTAAGTAATGGCTCTCATCCTGATTGTATCAGGAAGGTTAATATGATTGAGGAAATAGAAGAGGGAGAAGACTTTCCGTTGAGACTAGGGGCAAGGAAAAACCCATGCTCTGTTTCGCATTATTTCTTTTTGTTGCAGATTTATTTCTGTTGAGAGCTGTTTTGCCATAGGCAAAGCAGCTGTTGCACTTCTGAAACATATGTTGTTATGAGGTTAATATTTTATTTCTGTTTAATTCAAGGCATGCAGGAGACATGCATCAAAACATGTGTACTTTTAGAATTAGGTACTTGCCTGAAGAGCAAAGGGTCAAACTAGTAACATGGCTATTTTACAGGGCTGATAGCAAGATGTCATAGATCCAAAGCCCAGACACACCATACTTATTCACCAGACACACAGACATGCCCAGACACACCAGACACACAATCACTTGTTTCAGGATCTCCTGATTGAGTCAGCCTTCCTAAGTCTGCAATCCTAAACCCATTTTCCTGGGAGTAAGACCTACTGAACACAACGGGGCTTACTTCTGAGACATGGTTAGGATTGTGCCCTAATATTCTCACAGTGCAGATAAGGCAGACTGGATCAGGCAGACTGGCAAGACCAGTAAGGTTTTAGAACTGCTGTCATGTTTTCCCTCTTTGCTGTAGTAGCTCCAATTTATCTATTCAGATTTAAGCCACCTCTAGAGTTTGCCTAAATACAAGCCAATGGGTGAACCTCTGGCTTCTCCATGCTGCCCAGGAATAGAAGTTTGGATCCAGCATAACTGCCAGTCCAATAAACTTGGCCATTACATCTTATCCAGTATCCCTTTCCCACAGAGCCACAGGGAAAGGGGCAATGGATAAGATTGCCAAGTTTACAACATTCCCTGGCTGTTGCAAGGGACTTGTCCCAGCCTAAGAGCACATTAGTATTGCGATGTCAAGGATTCCATTAAAAAAAACATCAGTGGTTGCTGAGTTCTGTGTTGTTCAGTTGACCACGTTCTTGTCCACTGCTGTCAAAGTCAAGAAAGCCTCCATCCAAACCAGCATCTTGGATCAGTAACATCCCATATCCTTTATTTTTTTTCCATTTCTAGACTTATTTCCCTCTGCCTCCCCATGTGTTATCAAAGCTGCTAAAGCCAGCACAATCTGATTAGCTAAATTTTTGGGATACCTCTCTCTCTCAAGTGCTCTATTTTATACCCTTCCCTCCAAAAATGGATGCTTGATTTCCTTACCTGCTTCCTTCTAGACAACTTCCCTGTCGCATATTAATGATTTGCTTCATAGCTCACTTCCCAGCTTTGACCCCACTTTTTGACCAAAGAGACCGGCAGGTAATGTGTAGATCTACTACCAAAGATCAACTTAGAAATTAAGTAAAAAACTCAATAAAGCTTCCAGAAACCAGGGCATCTTAATGTGACCATAAATTCTTAAACCCAAACAAGGGCATAAGAGAATTTATCTTTTTTTCCTGAGTCTGCAGGCAGATTTGAAGGTTTAAAATCAAATTTATTGACTTCACACCAGAGTTTTAAAACATTTAATTGTATTTCTTAAGGAGAGAAACAATCAGTTAATTGTTTATGGTCTTATGAAAAAAAGGTTATGAATATTCAGGAAGAACACCCATTTATAATGAAAATTAAGGACTAAATTCTGCTTCTTTGGGAAAACAAAACAAAACACCTTTATCTCTTAATCAAAGAGGCTGGAATAATGGTAATTTAGATTTCCAGCAACAGAAAGAAGCATTGATCTTGCTGCTTGGATGGTGAAAGAGTTACTAAAACTTTAATGTTATCTTGACAGCAACGTTTGTTATATTTTTACAGAAGCAACCACATTTTTACAGAATACTCTTTAAAACATATTTTAGGTAATAAGCATTGTGGGTAGTTATCACATTCAGAAATCAAGCTCATAATATTTCATTGGCAAAGTACTTTATTGCTAGAAAGAAATTATTATGAGTTTTCTTGGCCAATAGTTGCCATGCAAGACGCATTTTTAAATGCTGAGATGCAATCACTGAAGCAAGGTTTGTCATGGTAATTTATCAGTTGTAGCTAAAACAAAACTTCAGACGATCCTAAGGCAATCTCGATGGACTTCAATCATTAATTTCTACATGGTTTACCTGCATTAGGAAATAATAGTATGATTTTTTAAACCCATTTGGATTAAGAGTAAAGGTGGGAAGCCACACATGTCTTGCCCTACAATCCAGAGTAACTACAGGAGCACATAAGAGACATTACGTGTGCCCATAGTTACTGCACCTCCTAGTGAAAACCTATGGGAAATTCATACTGCAATCCAGAGCAAATTGTTCTTACACCGGAGCAAAGACTCCCCGTAGTTACTTTGGATTGCGCCCTAATTCTCACAGGATAATAACCCATTTGTCTTCATTTCTATACCAAACAGAATACTCATTATTTGAAGATATGCATCTATGAAGAAAATTATATTTTTTCCCATTGACAAATATAACTGTTGCTTCTGCTTTTTGAAAAAAACAACAAACTGAGCTGATTAAAAAGAGATATTTTCATACATTAACCCTCCTCATTAAGATAAGGTCCTACAGAATTTATGTTTATTTTATAATTTTGATTTCAGTATACAAATAGTTTGCCAAATAATTAAACAATGCTCTTACAACCAATTGAGGATTGATTCTAGGATGATTATAGTGAATTTTGTTCATTATACAAAGCTTGTGCTAATGCAGTGTTGAAGTTTTCAATTTCCAAAGTGGGGTTTTCACCATCATATGCAGTTTGGGTCTCTGTATGCACAGAGGATCCATTCAGATATCTCCTGAGGATACCAACTTTCACAGAAAAACAAATCCATTGTATTCAATCCTTTTCTCCCTCCAAGGGGAACCAGAGCTGAAGTGACTGTTTTACCATATAAGCCATTCTGAGGGATGCCCCTGGAGGGATGCCCCTGGATGCCTTCATGGCCTTATAATGCCTACTACAGTGGACTTTCACCCTTCCTTTGGAGGGAGGCAGTCTCTCAGTACCCTAGTACCAAACTGTAAGGGCTTTAAAAGTCAAAATAGCACAATGTCGGGTCCCTGCCTTTTGAGTGTGTGTGTGTATTTTAATGTTGAACTGTATCATAATTTGAGATACTCGGATAAAGTTAAATTTAAGAGTCTCAGTTCCAGTTTACCTGCTCTGAAAGGGGCATGACTGGTCTTCTGACAGGCAGAGCTGTGGTGTGTGGGCTACGGCATAGGTATGAGTTGCAGGCAGTTGGTGATAGCTTGTCAAGCTACCAGCAGTGCCATGCCTGGCAACTCCATCGATGTCCTGGCTGTCACAGTGAATGATATGGCCAGGTGTGCCAGCCTCAGGTGTCAGGCAGCATCACTCAGGCAGTGAGACAACACAGCTCTCAGTCTGACGCAAGGGCTGGTCGACCAGCCATGGTGTCACAGCTTCAGGGATTCTCCCTGGATCTGGCAGGAATGGATCAGGTTGGGAGTATAGAAGGGGTAAGTAGGTGGGTGAACCTGGGGTTCCTGTTGAAGGTGGAAAGAGGTAGGAAGGAAGTTGTTGAAGCTCTGGGGCTAGTGATACAAAGAAGGACTTTTAGATAGGCAGCAGTCACAGGCAACTGCCAGTGACCTAGCTAAGCAGTCCATGTTTGGGAGGAGAACATGGGGTGCCGCAAGCCCCAATCTATTCTAAGCCCTGACAGATGCTCCTCGGTTGCTCAGAGGAGACTGAAAACTGGTACAACCTGAAGTCTGACATTTCAAGAGCGATGAGAAACTCGGGGCAGTTAACCCAAGGGAATGTACACAGATACCCCTGCCACAAAGATGAACAGTAAGTATGTAATAGGTAAATTACTTTCATAGACTATTGCAAGGACAATGCAGCTATCAGTCACAAATGTATTACTCTTACACTCTTGTCCTGACTGGGCTTTAGAAGTTCTTATATCTATTCTTCAACCATCTGCTAAACGCTGTATATATTAGGTTTCCTTCCTTTATAAGAAAGGGCATTTTAAGGACCAGCCCAAGCGGAATGTGCAAAAAAGGCAATAACCTTTTCCAAAAAGCCAATTTCATTTGCTCAGTGGATTTCTGCAATTGGGAGGTCCTGAAAATAGAAGGAAGTGAACCTCATGAGCTATGCTTAGAAGGGCACTAAAGATTATAACTGAAATAACATGAAGAGACCAGTCCTATCCTCCTTCCCCCCACCATTCCCACACACACACTAATGCTGCTGTGACAAAAAAAATCTACTCTACATCCTATAGGAGGCAGGCTGGGAGTCTTGGGAGAGGTAAAGGGAAATATTTTAGCTGACACAAGTCTGAGCTGGCTCTTTAGCTGGCCCTAGCAGGAGGAGAAAAGGGGGCAAAGGGACTGTAAAAGAAGGAATAGAATCTTGTAAATGTTCCTTGATCACGTATATATGGACAAACAGGAAAGCAAGGCAACTGCTCTTAAAGGGACATTAAAGGTCAAATTATCTGACTACAATACATTTGTGTGTATTTTTAAATTTGGATTTGCCAGAACTGATGTCGTATTACAGCTAAGAGCCATGAATTGGAAAACCCATATCTGAATTTTTACTTCTGCTATGTATTACATATACATATATTGTGTTCAATGAGACTATCTTCCAGGAAAGTCTAATGCCATATTCCAAGATGGCAGATCCCATCCTCTTGTGAACCTCTGATGTGAGGTTGCAACCCCCTCACTTTGACTTCCACTGTCTAGGATGGGGCAGGGGTGGCAGTTGGTATAATCACACTGTCTCTGTGGACAGAAGGTGGGTTTTCACTTACAGTGAAAATCCAGCAGTGGTCTCTTGAGGGATGTGGGGAAAACCATGAATCCTATTGCAGCCCCCATAAAAAGCAAAGAATAGTGATGGAGACACACTTACAGCTTTACAATCACAAATTGCAAGTGGGTCTCAAAAGCTATCTTTAGTTTTTCTGAGGAACAGAGAGCCCTGCAGAGGGGTCCTCGGAGCTTCCCATACAACCCAAGAAGCCAGCACATCTGGGGGTGTATAGGTGAAAAACCCTTCTCTTAGGAATTTGACTGCCCTGGCAAAGTAGCAGCAGATGTGAAACAGAGCAGGGAAGCCAACACAGTACAAAATGCAAAGACAAATGTGTATTGAGGGAGCAGGCAGCAGAATGGTCAAGCACAATTCCATCAGTCAAAGCACACTAAAGGTAGTCTGAGAGCACAGGTATACCCAAAAGTAAGCCCCATTGTGTTCAATGGGTCTTACTCCCAGGAAAGTGTCTTTAGGATTGCAGCCTATATCTCATAAGTGATAGCTCAAACATAATCCATACCTCCAACACCTTCAGCAGCAATCCATTCCAAACCCAGAACCCAACTGGCCTAGCACTAGCAAACCAGAGAAAGAGGGTGAGATACCATCCATTGGTCACTGCAAACCATATCTTTCACAACCATACATTGGCATATTACACACTGGTGTTTCCACTTAGCCATTAGGCAATACAGTACTGACTCTTAGTCATGTATATATTTTACACAGGTGCTTTCACATGCAGCAAATTCATCTGCCTAGGCCTCAGATGAATGTCCTGACACCTTCTGTTCCTATGGCAGCACAATCACAGTATTCATATCCATACCATCTCTCTGCCCCTGCTCCTATGTACAATTTCCAAAACTCTCCCAGAATGTTCAGGAATGTGTACAGTCCATTTTGTGAACCACCTTGAAATTGTGAGCAGAAAAGATAAGAAACGCCTGAGAAATTTTGTTCGTTGTTGTACTGGCTTTATTTGAAATGTGTATGGTACTTCTTGTTCACACTTAACCCCAAACTACTGTTTTACTTATACAATAATATACAATATGCAGAGATGTCATTTATCACTTTAAAGGCAGCTTCGGGGAAATGAACAACAGTTATTCCTGTTTCTCAAACTGACAGTTGAATTAATCCATGTTGCAAAGTATTCTGAGAAGTCCCCGAATAACCTTAACTTCTGCATAGTACTGAATCCTATTTAGTAGAATATCTTCTGACTAGTAATTCATTCCAACTAGACACGTCTCAACTAGACATGACTGGCTCATAAAGTGAGAACTGCTACATGGTCACTCATTCATGCCTCCAAATCCTTATACCCGAGTAGTCATAGAATGTTTACTATAAGATCAGCATTAAAATTATCAAAATTATCAAGGACTTAAAGTGCCTCAAGGTGGTCAAAGTGCCAGTGTTAGCGCTTAGTGGAGAACAGGTGGACTTCACCTTTTACTGAAGCAAGCAATCACAGTGGATGAATCCCCCGGTTTGCATTTCTTCTGTCTGAAGGCAAAGAAAATTTGAGTGCTGAGGATGGACTTCGCACACAGCAACTCATGTGTATTTAAGGATGTAGGGGGCAGGGAGACACAAAGATGTGTGAACATTTAATAAATCCTTATCTAAGGTCGATGATACTAAACATGTCCTCTTTTGAAGAACTTAAATCTAGTAGTATCTATGGAAAATGTATTTCGGGGATATAGGCAGAGAAAATGGTCCTCCTAACTCAGAAATGCATCACTGCTGCTTTATAATGAAATATTATGAAATTTTTATACATTGTTGGAACCACAGTTTACCACAGTGAAGTGGACCTTGGAAGATCATGCCACAAAGTAAATATCCAAGATCTTTCCTTAAATAGTGTATCTAACGCATAGCAATTAGCCTGAGGCTTTCAGCTGATGAATCTAAGAATAGGTATTCCTAAGAATAGGTATAGATTTTATTTAAAAATATATGAAATTAACACTTTCCTCTCATATAACCCAAGAGCATTATTATGCTCAATATTCAACAAAACTCTCCCCCAGTGCCCTTTTTTCTCCAAGATGCAATTCCTCAATAGCTGGTTTCTAGCTTTTTATTTTAAGATCTCTCTCTCTCTCTCTCTCTCTCTCTCTCTTTCTCTCTCTCTCTCTCTCTCTCTCTCTCTCTCCCCCCACACACACACACACACAAAGACAAAAAACTACATTTATACATCCAGAATGCAACAAGTTCCAATGGCATGTTACTAGTGGCATGTTACAGTGGCTAGCTTAATTTATAACTTTTCAACTGAAAATTATTCAGCATTAATCACACTTAGCTTTCCATAAAATACATGTTTTGAATGTGTTTGGAGTTATTTGGTCATGTACTGAATTATATGTGTAAAACTGGATAAATTATTTCTCAGACTAGGTATTCTCAAACACAATACAATTCTTCAAAAATAATTATGTGTGCCCAAAGGCATGTGTTACAGACTTAGGAGCCTTCAGGTAATTCTGTGCTTCTATTGTAATTTTGAAATTCACAGCATTTAGTAACCAATGTCTCAAAGGAAAGAAACAACTTTCATTTTTGTCTCCCACGGTTATTCCAACAGGGAGAGGTCTGGTTTCCGAAAATGCGGCTCATTAAAATGAAGAATTTTCCAGACTTTGATATATGCAGTTCACTAGGGACCTACTACCTGTGCACTGAGCTGTTAGGTCTAATAGGAGGTAGCTGCACAGCAGACTACATCTTGATTACATCTTACATTTATAAAACATGATGGGTTATAAGCGCCACTTTTACAGTAGTTTCTAAAACAAAGATGCACTTTAAGTTAATCTGTCTGTGCAACAATCTGACACCACTTTTATGTATTTCATCTTTGTAGACCAGGGAAGTATACCCTTTATTTTCATTTATATTTTAAAAATCTGTTTAAATATCATTCTGCCCATGTGGAGGTAGTTTGAAAATAAGCCTATGGGAGAATGACAGGGGGAAATAACTAGATTGTGATTTTTTCCCTATAAAAATGATGATGCCAACATTGATGTTGCAGTTGTACCATTGTAAAATTTTAAACAAGTTTGCAGTGAGGATGCAAAATCACTTGATGTTCTTGTAATACTATGCTACAGTCAGAATCAGAGGGTTTAAAAAAACTAAAACAGAGATTACCCCCATCCTTTTAATGAATACTTCTGGGTTCAATCATTCTATTTTTTTTAACATTTTTGTTCTGGATCATTTGCACAGTGAACAAAACCACTAGTTCTGCATGTCTAACAGGTTTTGTGAATTGAGTATCTCAAATTTCTAATTTGAAAGTCTGGAATGGAGGCTGACCTACTGCCTTTTCTGTAAAAAGCTAAGTAGGGCCAGTTCAGGTCTTGCCGTGGATGGGTGACCAGAAGCCCTGACAAGTGACAAAAAAGTGTGAAGAAGCAAGCTGTTAAGAACTACTCTGAAGCATGTTATGCAGCTGCATGTGAAAGTTTAGAAAGTGCAAGACAGCAGGATGGCAGTCATGCTATGAAGGAAATTATCTGGAAAAATTCAATGTTTTATGAGTTCCTCTCAAAGAACAACACTTGTACAATCCATTTGGGGGGGAAAAAACTTGGACACATGGCAGCTAAACAAACAAAGTGAGACCCTTATGGACAGATGGAAAACTATTAAAACTCACAGGTGAATTCAACATAGCTTTGATATCACAAAATGTTCTGACTGAAAAACATTCCAAGAAGATTTAATCAACTGCTTGCAGGTGACTAATGTACTTTTTCTGGATACGCTCGTGTGAATACAGTATCAATTCTCCTGGAATAATCAATACATTAATTAAAATATGATTTATTGTCAAAAGAAAGCTTAATTTTAACTCTTAAAAAGAAAACTCTAAACATTTCCCTGTACAAATATTAGAATTTATATAGGATGCTCAATCTGTTTAAATCAAAGTAATGAAATACCCCCCAAAATAAATACCTGCTTTTTACACTGATGGGTACCAACCTGATTCCCAAATAAGCTCATTTAAAAATCCAACTTAGAAAGAATAAGATATACTTCTGCATATCTTTGCACTAAACAGACTATTCCTCCAATCCAGAGTAACTACGGGAGCACGTAAGAGATATTATGTGCACCCGTAGTTACTGCACCACTTAGTGAAAACCCATGGGAAATTCATATTGCAATCCAGAGCAAATTGTTCTTACACCAGAGCAAGGACTCCCCGTAGTTACTCTAGAATGTACCCTAATGGACTTTCAGTAGCAAACAGAACTTTGTAATTGAATGACTTGACATCAAACTGTTTCGATGGTAAAAAAGGTATTGTAGTTGCTACTTTAATACCAAGAGGTTTAATGTTGAGTCATTCAGCAGCAAGCCTGCAATCCAACCCCATCTGCTGACATTTTGGAAAATTGCAGCTTAATCAAATTGATACTGCACAGCTTAGAAAGATCAATCAACTCGACTCCATGGAATATGTTTTAGTATGTGTGCATAGACAGTTTTCAGAAACATTGCATTTTACAGAGAAGAGAGCACTGCATCACACACTGAAATGTAGTGTATTTAAATGGAAAAGAAAATCAGGCTTAGGAAAATTGCAATACAATTTTTTTATTAAGGGGCTTTTTATGGCATCTCAAGTAATACTGACAATTTGAAGGCACAGCTGAAACAAATACACATAAACATCAGCTTCCTTATTCATCTTTACAGTGAGCTAAATAATAGGATTCTCATCTCATTGATAAGGCACACCATCCTGCAGGAAAGCAGTCTCAAATCCCCCAATTCCCAACTAATAAATGAGTCTTCTCCAAAGTAGTGCAACACAACTGCGGACCATCCGTGACACACCAGTGTAACCACTGTTTAATCAAATTAATGTTTAATCAATGAACACACTAGTGTTAAATGGTGAGCCATTGTGGAGGATCAAGTCCAAGGAGAGGTAGGGGTTACACCGCAGTGGAAATACATCATGCGCTGCACCCTGCTGGGGAAAAAGCAATCAAGGAGGTCTCCTCAAAGTAAAGAAATATTTGCTCCCTTATTTCAGGGCTGCTTTTGCACTAGAAAGCTGGATATGATTGGGCCGTTAATCAGGTTCCTTCAAAGGGTTTTCCAAATGTCTTATAACATTTCACTTTTCACTTCGATATTTCATTGGCCATATCTGCCAATGATAGCAACAGCTGAACTTGCTTGGTATAACCACCTAAATGAAAATAATCATAGGGCTTTATGATTGTCAAGAGTTGTGTTTTCCTTCAGATAGTATAGAGAAAAGTGAGAAAATGGGATCTGAGATGGGGCAAGGCTGAGGAATCTCAGGAGAAAGAATAAATAACTCTGAATAAAAGGTTAGTAATCCAAATTGGACCCACAGATAACTTGAAGTGTTCTTGTTTTGTATTTCTCAGGTTGCATTGGTTGAGAATTAACAATGGATATTTTTCTGTCAGTTGTATATTTGCAGATTTGTTCAAAAACAGAAGGCATATGATTCATCAAATCCCTTTAAATTATTTTTGTGTATTACAATTTCCTTTGAATGCTTTCATATGAACAAAAATGTGGTTATAAAGGAGAACTCTTCCAAATATTCTCCACTGTACAATATAAAATTTATTTTTGCTACCACAGCAGCACATTTTATGATAATAAGATGGTAATCCAAAGGGTATCACACAATGCAGCAATCAAAATAAGTACAAATAATTAGAGCCACCTCCATCATGTGGAAAATAACCCACTTGGGTACTACTGAGCATTCCAAGTCCATTCACATTCAAATGTACTCTTCCCACAGACTAATCTCTTAATCAGTCAAATCACCACTGCTGTGAAAGACACCAAATGAGGAAAAGTTAATATATCTTTTATGCATCTGTAGTGATGGCCTACAAATAATTTACAAAGAAATATTCATGGAAGTCATAAGAAAAAAGATCTGCAGGAGAATGGCTAGGGTTTAGTGATATCCAAAACAAATCTTTCAAAAAGTAGGGAAAGCAAACACAAACAATTATAACATCTATTCATCTGTACCAGCTTAGGATATATACATATTGCCTTTCTTGAAAATAAAAAGGCAGATTGTGCATAAAGTTCCGTTATACTATTGCAGGACTTTTTTAATATTAAAGTTTGGATGAAATAAAAATTTTTTCTGTGGTGCATTATCTCAGTCTTTACTACAAGGTAACAAATTCCAGCCAGGATTAAAGGTTGTATTGCTATGTTGCAGAAACTCTATTGCATATCTATATAGCAAGTCTTTTTTGCACTTCCCAGGAGTACATTTGAAAGATGTTTAAAGAAGTGCTGCTACTTGAGAAGAATAGGATGAAACTGCTTGATAGTAACAATGGAAGTACATAAGGATCACACTGTGTCAGGCTTAGGGTCCCTATATGTCATAGAACAGATGGGAACATCTCACATTATAGGAACAATCCAGAACCCTATACCGTCAGAGCAGAGTGAATTTGCATCAACTGAGTTACTGCACCATCTAGTGTTAACTTATGGAAAATCATTTTGGTATCCATAGTAAAACGTTACTCCGTTGGTGGCACAAGCGGTTAAGACGCTGTGCCTGTTAACCAGCAGGCCAGGGTTCGAGACCCGGGTCGGCCCCACAAGACAGGGTGAGCTCCTGTCCTTAGCCCAGCTCTGCGACGCCAGCTGAATCCAATTGTATCGGCTCTACCTTTCCATTGGACTAATTCAGTGGCGTGGAGAGGGGGGATTTGCTGCTTGGGTAACAGCCTATCCTCCATAACAATCCAACCCAGGCTTTCGTGCTTCGTATGCAGCGCTGAGCATGATACCACAGTCTTTCAAGACTGGTGGGGGCCTGCTTTTAACTGCATTGGAGCAAGGACTCCGCATAGTTACTCTGGATTTCAACCTTTATAACTCATACTCAACTATATAACTTATACTCAATGGGACTTATTTCTGACATGCATTGGCTCTATTAATAGTATTTTATCCCACTTTTCTCCCTGAGGAGACCCAAGGCAGATAGCACTGTAAAGTTACAATCCTAATCTTCTGTTAGACTGGTCTAAACCCAGGCATAAATCCTGTGCTGACCTGGGGGTGTGACACTTTTAAGGCACTTCTGCGCCACTCCTGAGAGAGTGCTTGGACAGGGCACAGACATGTGCTTGCCCCCTGCCTGACACCACCATGGGAACAGGAAGACCAATGAGTTGTGACACCACCATGTGGAACAGGAAGACCAATCCTAGGTTAGGATTGCACCCTTAGGATTGTGATGGCCTAGGATAGGATTGCACTGTCCAACTGATTTGCAGTTAATGATCACACAGAGAATTTAGTTTTTCTTCAGTGTTCCTTCAGTTCAAGTAGAGTCAAAAGAAAATACTTCACACCACACCAAACCAACAGAGAAGCAACTCACAACTTTTTTTGCTGCTTTTTAGTTTTTTAAATATAGTGTTTTAATGTATTTATTTTAATGTGCTAAGTGCTTTCCTGAGTGCAACTTCAAAGAGTATAGCAGGATAAAAATCAAGCAAATAAATTATCTGCTATAAGTTTTGGGGATAGCAATTATCTCTGATGACTTGAAAATAGAATTAGAAAAATTGATATGTTTTGGTAATGGTTATTAGTACAAACTCTGTGTTCAGGTGCAGTAGATTTCTGAACAGAAGGTGCTGGGGACAATCTAGAGGTAATCTCTCAATCTCTGATGTGAGTGAACGCAAGAGGCATTTAACTAGCTGCTGCTGGAAACATGTTGCTAGACTGGACTGAGGTCAGCCTTGTGTTTAGATTCTTAACAGTGCAATCCTATGCATGTCAATTCAGAAGTAAGTCCCAGTGTGTTCCATGGGACTTTGCCATCTCATTCCTATCAAAAGTTATGGCCAAAAAACTAAAAATCAAAATATGCATTGAGCTTTATGAGAAAGCAAAAGTGCACTATATCCTGGCTTTACTTGTGTGTGAGTGAACATGCCATGGACCACCAGAAAGGACCGCCAGAATGGTCCTGATCCAATGAACACAGCCTCCAATATCACCCCAGAAGGAGGCCCCTGATAACTGCATTAATCTTTATGGAAACTGAAAGTGAACTATATTGCACCTTTACTCACGAGTAGGCCATCTCGCTTTAGATATTTGGAAACGACAGGCTCAGAGGAATCTGGTCCTGAACCAATGAATGCAGCCCTTCCAAGCTCCACTGCATTTAACCTTTTTAAAAAAGAGACTGCACAGCCGCTTTTATTCATGAGTAAGCAAGCATGCCTTGGCTGATGTAGAAGGCCGTTCCAGGGAGTGCAAGGCTTCCAGAATGGTCCTGAACCTCATCACTGAACCCTTTAGAGGCATGTCTAAAAAGACATGGGGCAGCATACAAAATAGCTCTGAGAAGTCCAATTAAACCAAATTTCAAAACAAGGAAGGGAATATTGAAAACATCGAAACCAATTACCCACTAAATAGAAGAATAAGTGGAAGATAATCAGACATAAGAAGCTGTCTGAGTAGAGTTCTAAATCTGGACAGAAAGGATGTCAATCATAATGACCAAGAGAGAATGTTCCTTGGGTCAGAAACCACTACCTGAAGCCAGACTTCTGATGGAACAGAACATGCACGAGAGCGAAGAGTCCCCCTATATATCAGTAAAACAGATTAATTGGACACTGTCCTAAAACATCATGGCCCAAGACATTTAAGACTTTACGGGCACAATCCTAACTATCTCTGGGATAGTGCAAGTCATTTATACCTATGGTTGTTCCAAATGTGCTTTATAACATCATCCGTCAATTAGGAAAAGCGGACTCAAGGAGCAAAATTGGCCTCCATGTGCCAGATCCAGATCTGGTGAGGTAAGATGCAAGGTTCCAGGCTGCTCGGTTCCACTTGGATTTGTGCCACCTCCTGAGGACCCCCTGTTCCAGTGCAAGTTAGGATTGTGCTGTAGTGTAATGGGAATAACCACCACTTTGAAAACACTGGTCTAAACCCCAGAATCTAAAGTAATCTGGCTAATAGTGCAATCCTAAACATGTCTTCTCTGAAGTAAGACCCACTGAGTTCAATAGTACTTACTCTCAGGGACGTATGGTTAGAATAGCAGAATGAGACTGTCATTTGTTCTATGTGCTGACTTTACCATATTCAGAATTTTATAAATCTTGGAACATCTTATTCCTTATTAATTTTTTTTCTTAACAATCAAAAATTTTTTGGCTACAATCCAGAGTAACTACAGAACCTTTTACACTGACGTAGTTACGGTGTCAACTATGGGAAACCTATGGGAAATGCATAGCGCAATCCAGAGTAAGTGCCTCTTACATCTTCCTGTAGTTACTCTGGATTGTAGGGTAACTCTTTCTTGTAAGAAGAGATGCTCCATAGCCATACTCATGGTTATTCCTTTTGACAACTTTTCTACAAGAACATGCCTATTTGAAATGCTGAATGGTTCAGCATTAAGCTAAGCCCCTTCAAGAGCTGTGTCAGTGCCTGAACAAGACAGCAATGACTGAACAAGACTTTGCAAATGAAATCTCAGGAAATGACATACAGGCTTTGACCCAGTAATACAGATAAAAACGGCAAAATTTCATTTTTAAACACCCCCTGAGCTGCACTGGAAGGTAGCTCAGAAATTCATGTGCCACTCTAAGCATCTGCTAATGTGATGTGCAGGAGGTGTTATTCAAAATGGAAAGTTAATTGCTCTAGTTCAGTTCACGCAATTAGGCACATACGCAAAAGATCCCACTGCATATGGTCTCTAGTTTCAAATACAAAAATAGCAAGCTATTACATTTCAGATGTGGAACTATCCGAAATAAATTAGTAGTCAATCCTTTGGATCACTCAGGTGCAAACCTAACCAGTTTAGGCCAGCACAACTCACCCACTCCCTGTTCTTGTAGTGGAGCAGGGAAGCTGCCATATGTCTGTGCACTGCCCCCCCACCACCACCACCCAGGAGTACCACAAAAATTCTTTATGGCACTTTTTGTGACACCCCCAGGCCAGCATGGGTATGTACTAGGACTTAGGTCAGCCTAAATGGGGATTAGGATTGCAGCATGTTGGTCCAAATGACTTTTTACAAATCAGATTGAGTGAGCTCAGGGTATAGACAGTTGCAGATATTACAATTTATGAACAAAAGACAGGGACAGAACTCGCTATGTAAGAAACAGTGTTAGTATAGAGTATAGCAACCACTTTAAAGGTAATGTTCTCAGGTTTCACATAACAAAAATATACAGGGATAATGATGGTGTTCTTAAATTTATGACACTGCAGGCATGGATAAAAATTATGTATTTTATAAAAGAAATGTGAAGGAAATCCTTGAATATAAATTGCATTTAGCATTCAATTTCCATGTTTTCAAGCACGGAGAAGGCATAAAAAACACATAAAACATTAATGAATTTGCCCTTGACATTTAAATTCTATACATTTTAATGTCCTCTTGCCTGCCTTTGATTTCTTTAGGGACCTTTTGCTGTATATGTAGCATTAAAGTTTGTTCATATGTTTGGTTCACCTTACCTTACAGGAAATATGCCAGCAATTGTAAATATTAAAAGGGTCTGAGCAAAGTATAACCTTTTTTAATGGATGAGTTAACTTGAACACTTTGTGACTTTTCAGCAATAACACAGTATCTAAAATATCAACCATACATAAAATTCAATCCCGTGGCAACCAATGCAATTGCTTGAAGTTACTGTGATGAATAACTTTTCCAATTCAAATAGTAGACCAACAAATATTTAGTTTGCCCAACTGTAACAATTTTTAACATAGCAGGAGCTTCAAATGTATGGAATTATATGTGTGGAATTATAAATATAAATCTGGGTTTTCTTGATGAGTATCCAAACACATGTAGCTATAATACTGCATTTTACAAGATGACAAGCCACAGTGGAAGACAGGATTCACTCCTGTATGAGAAGGTGAGAAGCATATTTTCTTTGCTACAAAAGTAAGAAAGTTTGTTCACATCTAATTATGCAAAATCTGAATTTCAAAATTTGGATACACAGAATTAATGCAGTTTGGAACCTTTTCATCATCTGCATGAAACATCTTTTTCTTTTCCTTGGTTAACTTCCAGCCAGTAGAAAAGTTCTTGCAAACCTGAAAATTTGTTCATACTTTGTGTCAAATAATCACTAGTGTGTTTTGTAAAATAATTTCACCATTCTTTATAACAACAGTTGAACCGACAGCTTTTTCAGTGGCTATATACTGTATATTGCTTTCATGTGACTAACTTAAACACTATATTACTTTTTATTAAATTAAAAACTTATATATAATTTATTAATTACAAGAAGGCTTCATGCTCCTTTACAAGAAGGAATCCAGGCTGATTCCAAAAGTCATTTACACTAAAAACAATGAGGGAGAAATCACAACAGCTTCCTAGTCTGGCACAAATTTGCATTTGCCTAACTTTCACAAAAGAAATGTGAGTGGGTGGGATACCCAGGTAGGATACCAGAACTGCAATGTAATCAGGAGTTGGAATTGAGTTTGATCTGTAATCAGGTGAATGTGCTCAAATCTGGATCTCCTCTCTGCCACAAGTCACTCTTTTTTCCTAGGGCCTTTCTTTTTTTCCCTTTCTTTTTTCCTGGGGTTGATCTGTGTTTGTTGCAGCACTGAAACCCCCCCCCCCCACTAACTCCCTCCCCAAAAAACAGACTCAGCGAAGCCTCTCTCCGATTTTATTTTTTATGTATTGTACCTTGACCTAATCACTCTTTTTCTCCCCCCATTTTATGCCACTTCATATGGAAAAGGCGTGATACTGTGAGTTTTTAAAAAAAAATCCTTTTCTGTGCAATGCTGCACTTTTGAAAATCATATCCAAAAAGCTATTTTTGGTGCCAACAGAAGTCTTACGTGTACAAACTGTTGTTGAAAGTTCACTAAGTTTCAGAGGTTTTCAACATACTTGTTCACAACATACTTTTCAAAATAGCTTTTCAAAATACTTGTTTATAAAACAGTTGATCTATTAGTCTTGGAGAGCTCACAATCTCAAAAAAGGCACCAGCAAACAGAAACTGGGAAACACAAGCCCAAAGCTTATCTGAATGTGTGAAGCTAGTTTAGTTTTCCACCTGAAACAATCTGTCAAAATGGCAAAAATCCATTAACTGTTTTATATCATTGAATAGAAAATGAGCACATTCCTGTTCTGCAATTTCCCTGTTGGGGGCAATATCACTCCACTTGTCTACAGCAAATAACCAGAAATTATAAAGAGATCTAAAACAGAAAATGTATCTAAACACACAAGCAAAATCCAGTAAACAGCGCATTAAAATTGCATATGCCATTAATAAAAATTTCAGAATTCTTCTAAGTGCAAAAAATCAGTTTGGTCACTTCTGGAATTTTTCTACATTATACATTTCTTACTGAAAATTGAAAACAAAGGGAATGGGATGCAAATAGATGTAGAAATTTCAGAGAAATGCTGAAACAACATTAATAGGTTTTTCTCCTTAAAGTATCCATTCTACCTTTCAAATTCTTTATATATCAATGCTAGAAATAATGCTTTTGTTGTAATATGTTGTGCTGGCCATAATGTAAAACAGTATTTCTCCAAGTGTGGATCATGATTGCAAATCAGAAGAGGGAAGTGATTGCTGTCCTTAAGTTTTGGATAGCTTTATTCTGGATCCTTAGTTTGAATCTTTGGGAGACTCTGAAGAGAAGTCTTTGGGCTTCTCTTCCCTTTGGAGTACCAGCACTAGCAAGGATAAGTAAGAAAAATAATCCCTTTTGTTCCTGATGGTGAAACTGTGGTTTGATAGTTTCTGCCTTTGCCTCTCCCCCCAAAACACTTTGCCTGTACTTCAACAAACACTTCGGGAACCACTGTTCTCAAACTCCCAGAATATTTGGGAATTGCTGCTCTAAGGGCTTGCAAATTTGAGGACTCCACCTTGTCATAATATTGCTTACAGCACAAATCAAATATTAAGATGCACTACCTAGTGGTCCTGAAGGCAAAAGGAGAAGAGGACAGCAGAGGATAAGGTGGTTAGATAGTGTCACTGAAGCAATGAACATGAATTTAGACAGACTTAGAAGCTAGAGGAGGAAGAGAATAGGGTGGCCTGGCTTATCCTACCAATGGCCTAAGTATGCTATAACCTACACCCTGCCATAAGAACCAAAACAATTAGGATAAAAATCAAGTCTTTATAGCTCCTGAAACCACATATTTTAACACCCAGATGCACACCTAGGAGATATTCCGTTTACTATACAATCCAGAGCAAATTCAGCCTGCTCTGACCTAACTGCACTCTCCTAACTATTCTGTATCCAGAGCAGAAAGTTATGCTGAATCCAGAGAGTCAGGAAGCCTGGGCTGCCCTAACTGCTCCAGAGCATGCTAAGTAATTGACACAAGGGCAAGACTTGCTCCTGAGGAGACACCCCTCAGATCACACTGAACAAGGAACAGCTGTGGTGCCTACAGTGGTGACATGACTCTGCACATCACCTGGTGCGGAAGTCTGTGCGTCATCCCTGGGATGCGCGCCCCCCTACCTGGACTGCGCAGTCACCAAAGTTGGTGCCTGCGCAGTACTCTTCTGAAGCCTTTTGGCTTCGGGGGAGACTGTGCAGGCGTCAGAGTTGGTGCCTGTGCAGTACTCTTTCTAAAGCCATTTGGCTGCCGCTCTGCCTCCTGAGTGAGGCCGAATGGCTGTGCAGAGGCACGGACTTTCTCTGCTCTAAGGAAGTCTCCTCTGAAGCTGTTCGACATGCTCAGTGTGTTTCTGCGCAGTGCCGTTCAGGCCAGCTCCTCAGACAAGTGGCAGCTTCTGGCTGCTGCTCCGCCTGGGAGCAGGCCTGAATGGGGGTGCTGACGCCCGGGGCCTGCCAAAGGACAATCAAACTCCTCCGGCACATCACCCCATATGGAGCGCATCCCCAATGCAGCCCACACCAGCCGCACCAGTCTGGTGACGCCACTGGGTGCCTGCCTTATAAGGAGTCCCTGATGAGATGCCAGTACATTCTACAGTGAATACAAGGGGCTTCTTGGAGTGGCCTGCTGTATCCTGAGGTTTGTGGGCAGCCGTAGTTTGTTCCATATCCTGAGGTTGAGAGGCAGGGGTTGCAGCTAGGATGGCCAAGAACTCAGATTTGTGGTCAACACTGCCATTCTTACTCAGGCCTTATCATGGACCCCTATGGGTCTACTCATTACTATATCTGCTCCTGAGGTGGTATAACTCTGAGGGCTGGAAGAGGGCATTTCTGCCTTGGAAACAGGCTCTGGATACAGAGTAACTGCTCTGCCCTAGGCAATGCTAAACATGCCCTCAACTTGCCTCTCCTGAGCTGCTTAGGCTGCCCCAGTTAGGGCAGAGCAGGTCCACCTCTCTTAGGGCACCCTATCTTGCCTTGCTCTGCCCTAAGCCTCTTCCAGAGTAACTGGGCTGGAGCATCGTGCAGTTGCTCCAACCTAGTGTTAGATAGGGCAACCTAAGGGCTCTTTTGTGGACAGATTAGTTGCTCTGGATTGTCCTGCCCATCAGCTAGGAATGACTTTGTTCCAAATCCTATAACTATTGCTCTGGGAGAAGTTTTCTGTGTTGGTATTTTCTTCTTCTGCTGAGCAGAACTTATGCCCCCCACAGCTGATGTGTCCTTCAGTCCAGGCAGGACTACTGGTCAGCAGAAGCAATAGAACCAGTGAAGGTAAAAATAAACAAGCCAACAAAGCACAGTTCAAGGTAGACAGATATACTGAAGTTGCAGCAAAAAATATATACAGGTTCAGTATCCATATATACATTGTCAAAAACATAACATTAACTGACTTAAGCTCCCACTACAAACAAGAGATGCACCCCAACTGCTTCTTTTTATGGTTCAACCAGGTCTTTTTAGCCAATCACCAACTAGATGACTCCTAGTCTTATGTCTAATTTGGCACCTTGCCATGGGTCACCTGAGAATGATTCAACACTTCATCTGCTGCTCACCAGCATGTGCTTCTACTCTGGCTGATTAGTTATGTCCTGGCATGCTCAGGCCTAAATTTTCTTGTTGTGTGGTGCCCACCCTTTGACATCTTCACTGTAGGCTTCCATGATGTCCATTTTTACAGTTGCCCAGATGTCAACTCAGGACAACATTTTTTGGAAGGTTTTTACCTCTTGGAATGCCTTTCTTCAGTAGCTGCCCTCAACTCTGCAGTAGCTAATCCACAAAGAAGCACCATATCAGCTGCAGGTTTTCCTTACTTTCCAAGATCCAAATCCATGCTGCTTGATCTTGCTTCAAACAACTGTACCTCATTCCACCCAGCAGATCTACCCCCCTGAATCAGTATGGGCAGATGGATAGGATCAGGCCCTAGCTCTCATAATAACTCCTCCTTTCTTTTAAAAGCCCTCATTCTTCACTGTTTAAACACTGCTTATTTTTTCCTTTTCTCCTGTTGGATGGTTGGTGGCAGAAGTTCAGCCCAATAGCCGCCTGATCGGCTATAAATAAGCCCAATTTCCTCCTTTCTTCCTTTGTGTCTACCATCCACCTGCCCACGCAAATGGAGCTACAGTGGCGCCTTGTTCCGGACACATGGTTGTTACATGAAACATTCTTTACGTGAAGCGGATTTTCTCATAGGAAATAACGGGAACTCAGACAGTTGGTTCCACAACTCCAAAAAATATTCATATAAAAATATTAACAGTATGTAAAAATGATGACAAAACACTGTAATGGAAAGTCTACTTAGGCTGCAATCCTAAAGACACTTACCTGGGAGTAAGGCCAACTGAACACTTTGGGGCTTACTTCTGGGTAGACATGGTTAGGAGGCTGCAATCAAAGACACTTTCTTGGGAGTAAGACTGCAATCCTAAAGACACTTTCCTGGGAGTAAGACCTATTGAATACAATGGGGCTTACTTATGAGTAGACATGGTTAGGATTGTGCTCTAAGACCCATTTAACACAATGGGGCTTACTTCTGGGTAGACATAGTTAGGAGGCTGCAATCAAAGATACCTTCCTGGGAGGCTTACCTGGACTGCTGCTGGAGGTTCAAAGTGGCTGGTGAGGGCAGTTAGGGACAGCTGCCTCTGGTGCTCACAGGCAACTGCCCCCAAGTTGGGAGCAGTTAGAGGCAGCAGCGCTGGCCAGCAGCCCTTTTAAACAGTCTCCTTATGGCGTGTCAGGGCTGCATAGCACGTGTGCCCATTAGACACCAGAGGGGTTTGCTTGTTATGTGAAGCAGCTTTGTTATGTGAAGCAGGATTCCTTGGAAATTTAGACTTGTTACATACTTGAACATACTTTAGACTTGAACATACTTTATGTGAGGCGCTTGTTACGTGAGTCACCACTGTATTTATATATCTTACAGGTAAATAATGCCTTTTTCTTATTTCCTAGTATTCCTTAATATAATCTATAATTTGGTGAGCTAAAGAGACTTTGTTTAATGGTTACTGGTAACTGAATTGGAGGAACTTGCAGGTTGTTCATGTTACAACCTAGTTAATCCAAAAAGAGACAAGCACTATATTTTCATAGTTCATGCTAGAATTCCCCCAAACCTGGTTTGATTCTGGGTCAGGCATACCCAGTCCTCTGTGCATGTGTGTGTGTGCATGCATGCATGCGTGTCCATACAAGTTGAAACTCATCATTTGTAAGACATTGTCAGTGCAATCCTAACTCCTGAAAAGGCCATCATACCTCCTTGCACAAGTCTCATGCTTGCCTAGGGGTGTTGCAAAAGTGCTGTGAGTGCTGTATTTTTGTGTCACTCCGGGGGATTAGGCTTCTGCACGTACGGGTGCCAGCCTATCCATGCCACCGCAGGATTGGGGAGATTGGTAAGCTGTGTTGGCCTAAAGTGGTTAGGATTGCACCTACCTCTTCCCTTAGCTCTTCCTTTAGCAGGGTTGCAGGATTATTAATACAATAATGTAATATTTTCTGCATGTTTTAGTTATGCACTTCTAGAACAGATCTGGAAAACAAGATTAGTAGAACATGATGATCTTCACATCATAGTAGAACATGATGATATTTCACAATTTCAGGAGAGTCCTATTCATTTCAAAGTGTATTTGATGTCTTTAATATATCAGATTTTCTACTAGCATTGTATATGACTGCATTTGGGGAAATGTTACAGATCTGTACTTATGATAGTCTACTCTATGTACACTTTTAACAATGTTAGTCACACTTTCCCAGGATAGCTTACTTCTAGGAAAACGTAGATAGGATTGCAACTTTTAGAGTTTTGGTGGAATATTTTTTAGAACAGATCAGTGACTACTTGGGAGATAGGAGAGTTTTCTTTATTTAAACATGCTTATTGGAAACTTTTACTTTTGTTTTAATTGTGTTGGATGGGAGTTATTAAATTTTCCTGCCTAATGATGTTATTTCTAGCCATGAGATCACTTCCAAATATAAGATTACTTCTGGTGGATCCCAATAAACTGTCATTCTAAAAGTGGTCCTGGTACTGAAATATTTGAGAACCACTGAGCTAGAGAATGTGATGTGATATGTGGGACACAAAATTACAAATGACCAGAAGAAATCAAGAATACAAAAATACTGAACTTCCTATAGTTCTTCTGCTCTAGTGATTACATAGGATAAAAGTAAGAGCTATATATTCACACTACTTTAAGAAGTAAGCTTTCCATTTTTATGTAGGGGTTGCTGACAGCCGAGGGTATAGAGGTTATAATTTAAAGTCAATTGTAGCAAAGATCTTGTGAGTAAACATCTGCAGCTGTCTTGATGAAGCATACATTGTATTTGTGATCTGTTCTAAGCTGCAGTTAAAGAAAATATCTAGCTTTTGTTCTAAAGATGATGAGCTGCAAGTTTTATGTTAGATGATACCTTCTGGTTGTTATTTTAAAGTTGGGAATGAGACATGTGATTAAATATGAGCAGAAAAAGAAAAAAAGTAGGCAGGAGTAGATTACTAATCCTGTCAAATGCCACTGTGTTTGGATTTGCCTCCATCTGAAAATTAGGTCATTAGGAATCAGATCATAATTTGTTACTATCCAGCCCGTGGGTGCTCTTTCAGGGTGCAGGAGTTAATACATACTGATTGCAGATGTAACTTCAGGTATCACAATGAGATAAATTGTGGTGCTCCAATCACTATCTCCTCAGTGATTCCTAAAACAGCCCTCATATATTGTTATCAGACTATGATGAACCACTCAACAGTGAAGTACAGGTATGAAATCTGGTACAGTTGCACCTCACTTAACAAGTTTTATTCGTTCCGGAGGCTTGTTACGTGAAATGCTCTTTACGTGAAGTGGATTTTCCCATAGGAAAAATGGAAACTCAGACGATTGGTTCCACAACTCATAAAATAGTCATATAAAAATATTAACTGTTTATAAAAATGATTACAAAACACTGTAATGTAACACAGTGCAAAACACTGTAATATACAGTAACACACAACACTGCAATAAAGAAAATACTGTACAGTACTGAACTGGACTGTACCTTTGAAAACCTTCATGGCTGGTGTGAGGGTTACAGAGAGGGGGATGACTTTGGCTGCAATCAGAAAGACACTTTCCTGGGAGTAAGACCCATTAGACACAATGGGACTTACGTCTGAGTAGACATGGTTCGGCTTGTGCTCTTTCACAATCACTAATGGAGTCACTGCTATCTATTGGCTCAATGGAATCTTTGTCTTTATGTGCAACTTTTAACATTCCCACGCTGCTGATGGGGAGCAGCACTAGAACATTGATCAGGTACACCTTCCACGCTGCCACACACAGATCCCACATACAAACCTGGCTCAGGATGCTCCCCCCAGACCCTCCATGAGTTCCATGGCCATGGAAGCCGATTCCAAACTTTGCCCAGGGCCCCATTGTAGCTCAAGCTAGTCCCCTCCTCCCCCCTGTGAGTTCCCTTGCCACAGAAGCCTGTTCCAAACTTTCTCAGTAGTGCTCTTTACTCAAGACAGTGCTCTTTACGCAAGTCAAAATTGCTCAAAAAATTTTGCTCTTTACCCAAAATGCTCTTTATTCAAGTTGCTCTTTACTCAAGGTACCACTGTATCTGTGGGGGATCAATTTCAGGCATCTCCTCCCAACCTCCAGAATATAGAAACTATGGATATTGACAATTCTATCTCTATGCCTCCCATCCCCTGAACTCACTGACATTATTTAAATGCTTACGAGTGTGCAAATATTCTTTTACAGCAGTAGCATCATGGGGGTGGGAGAAACAACATGTTTACTTTGTAAATATAAATTCAAAGATGTGCCTGTTGGATCAAGAAATTTCAAAGCTTCAATTAAGCTGTTCAAGTTTTTTTTTAAAATTATCAATAGTCTGTATGCTTGCCTCTTGTTACTGTTTAAACAGATCTCAAGAGAAAGATATATAGTAATAAATGGTGTTTTGCAAAGTTAACTCTAGGAATTAATTTCATACTTGATTCATTAACACTTAAAATATTCTGAAAGTATTGTGTCAATTCCATATTGATTTACAACATTCATCACGGTCTATTTGAATTAGATCTTTCACCTGCTTTGTGTTAATAAATAAACACAAAATTATCTAGCTTCTTTATGCCACAAGAGAAGAAATTTCTAAATGAAAAAAGAATGCATGTGAAATATTCAAAATGGTCTTTGGTGCTTTTTCCTGTATTTAGGATGGTTTTATCAATAGGGATATTAATATTGAAGGCTACCACAATTATGTATGTTATATAAATTTATAGCAATTAACATGAATCTGAAAAGCATTCAGTAAGTAGTTTTGACAGAAATATTTTATTTTAAATATTTTCATCCCATATTCCCCTGCTTGTTTAAAAAAACCCAAGATAGCCAATGAGAGTGTAAGGCTGCAATCCTAAAGACACTTTCCTGGGAGTAAGAAACACTGGACACAATGGGGCTTACATTTGAGTAGACATGGTTAGGATTGTGCTCTAAATGTTTAAATATAATAAAACACACTCATACACAGAGCAGCAGCAAGACAGAAACCACAAATCATAACCATGACAAAAGTGGACAGCCCTGCAGCAAGGCCGGCAGGAATGGTTCTGTTATTAATTCAACAGGGAGAGTGCCATAAAGTGTGGCACAACTCAAAAAGATTCTTAACCTTGATGCTGCCAGTCGAACCTCAGATAATGGCGGGGCATGCAGGAAGCCCTCCCCAGATTACCTCTGGGGATGAGCCATCTCATAAATTGACAGTGACTTGACCTCACTTTCCAAATGTAGCACAGCAAGACAAATGTTGTGTGTGAAACTGTTTGTACAATATTTGTTTGTACAATATTTGAAAGGGCCACTGTGTTCTTGGGGAGACAATGAAATAGAAAGGGTGAGGCTAAATCTGTAAGGAGTGCTTACCCTTCCCATTTTCTGTTCATCATCAGATAGTGGACAAAAAGTGGACCAATAAAGAATCTGTGATCATAAGCTTTATGGAATGGCTGTCATGAGGTCCCCAAATCCTCCAGAAGAAGATGGGGGGGGGGGGACAAAGAAGCAGCGTTAACAGCAAAAAATCCAGAAATCCATGACTCAGGTATTGGACTATCATCCTGCTCTGAACAGGGTTGTACACCCTCTGAAGGAGATGGTTCACCGCTTGGGGGTTCTCCTGGATCCACGGCTGCTACTGGAGTCCCAGATAGGACTGTGGTCAGGGGAGCCTTTGCTCAGCTTTGGCTGATCCGCCAGCTGCAACCACATCTAGGTCATCAGATCTGGCCACAGTGACCCACACCCTAGTGACATCTAGATTAGATTACTGCAACATGCTGTATGTGGGGCTACCTCTGAAGATGGTCTGGAAACTCCAACTAGTACAGAATGCGGCACCTTGTGAGGTTGCTGGGACATGTCGATTTGACAATGTCAGGCTACTTTTTTGGTGGCTCCACTGGCTGCCCAGTCTCTTCCAGTCTGATTTCAAAGTGCTAATACTGACCTTTAAAGCTCTACACAGCTCGGATCTGGGGTATTTGAGGGACCGCTTTCTTCTATGTAATCCAATCTGTGTACTAAAGTCTTCTAAGGGGGCCCTACTGACTGTGCCACCACTGAAAGAAGTGAGAGGTGCCACCACTGTGGACTTCTTGATGGCTGCACCCCATCTTTGGAACTTCCTCCCCCTGGAACTTAGGAAATCTCCCTCCATACAGAGCTTCAGATGGGACCACAAACATTCCTTTATAAAAGAAGCTTTTAATTGAGGCATTGTTGGTGTTTTAAATAAATCTCTTATGTCTTAAAATGTCTTTAAATGTTTTATATGTTTTTATTCAATGTTTTAAATTGTAACTGTTAGTTGCCTTGAGTTGGCCGAAAAAGACCAGATAAAAATTTATTAAAATCAAATAAACAGCAGGCAAAAAATGCACTTTATTGAAATTCACAAAGTTCAGCTTTTTCCTATGCAGAATACATAAAACATTTAGGTAGACAAGTATTTATTTAATCAGATTAAGTATGGTGAAAATATACATGACAAATTTTGTTTTAAAAAAACAAAAAAAACATTTTATTTTGAAATATGGTACTGAGTTACATAGAGATAACTTAAGAAAAGAAATTGCTGGAAGTGCTCAAAGCATTAGGAAAATAAGCAAAATAAATAGCAATAATTTTTTGTTATTTGACTGCTGCACAGCAAGGAATTGATAAGAACTTCACAACTACAGTACATTAGGCTTCAGTTCAGAATGACTGTGATCATGCTATGTTGTTTTAAAAGCATTTTAGTTTGAGCCCACGTGATAATTATATTCCTCGTAGTTGCGCATTATAGAATGCACAGCAGGATCAGTGTTTTGTGTAAAACTCTTTGTACACACTTAATAATATTTGTGCTTAAATGTTAAAATACAGTATTTTATTGATTTATTTTATTTAGCACAAGTGCTAGGTAAATCACAGCCTTCCCATGCATAGAAATGTGTATCAGCACAAGCTGGAGCTGCGCTAGTGCCAGTTCAGGTACTCTGCTGCTTTGCTCAGGAACACTGGGCTTCAGTGATTTTAATAGGACACTGAGGGAGGCAGGGAGGAGGTATGGGTTGGGAAGTGGGGTAGGGGGAAGGAAGGTCTGGCAGAGCTCAGCTCACCTTCCAGCGCTGCACAGAGGCTTTTGATTCTACAGCAACAAAAGAGTTGCCTATGAATCAAGTATCCCCATTGTGGGACTACCTGTCTTTCTCATGGTAGGGGACTCCAGAGGAGCCTCCGGCAGTAGCCTGCCATGCTCAGGATACTGTAGCAGCAAATTCTAGGTGCTGTAGGCATCACAGGATGGAACTGCCCATCATTTAGACTCTCTTCCTCTAGGTCCAGTCTACAGTAATTGATTAAGCACATTAAGAGCTAATGTGCTTGGGAGCCCAATCCAAAAACTCACTGTACAATGGCACCAAAAGAGCTGCATCCAGAGAAACCAGGGAAGCAGTCACAAGTATCCTTGGGAGAAGAAGACTTTTTTTCCCTTCCCCCAAGGAAGGCCCTAGGTTCCCTCAGTGGATGCAGTCTTGAGAAGTCCTGTATCCCGATTCAGTGGAAGAGGCCTCTACCGTCATACCCTCCCCTTGTCATGGGAAAGCCCCCTGCCCTGAAAAGCCACACCGTCATCTGGCATTGCTACTTTCCACTAGTGGCTCAGGATCCTCATCCTGGTGCTGATGCATAGCACTGACTATCACTGGCCCAGCGCCAAAAATCCCTCCTCTCCAGGTGTCACAAATGTGTTTTATGTCATGTTTATGGCACCCAGAGCCAGTATACACAGGTAATACTGGTACTGTGGACAGTTGGATTGGGCCCTAAATTTTCTTTACTAAATAGGAGCTTGGAGATTATGATGTTACATAACCATGGTATGGCGAGCAACCTTTACCTGCTGTTCCCCTCCCCATACATATAGTTGCCATTTGCCATGGGATGAAACACTTTCTGAACCAAACATAATCTGTATTATGTTATAACTAGTAGCTGTAGTGATGGAATTCTACTGTTGACAGCATGGAAGAAAAGAGTTAAGGATCACTCACATTCCACTTCATGTCTTGATCCAGTTCACCATTTATGGTTCTTATTTTTTGAAGCAAAGCTAAGCATATGACTCTGAATAATGAGCTTACTGCAATGTGCTGATTGGTTCCAAGTTTCTCAGTTGTATCAATGTGTCCCATATGGGATATTGAAATTGGGAGATTGCAATTAGCCTCCTTTTATGGTTACAATTCCACACAGATTCCTCATAGCTGATCAACACCTTAACAGTGCACAACAATGCAAGTTCTCACATTCTTTAACAAACCAGAATACTGATAATTAAGTAGTTTGGGCTTCAATCCTAAACATACCTATTGATAAATGGTCCTATTCAACTCTGAATAAGCATACAGTACTAAAAATAATATTCCAAGGGCACAATCCAGAGTAACTATGGGAAGTCCTTGCTCTGGTGTAAGAACAATTTGCTCTGGATTGCAATATGAATTTCCCAAAGGTTTTCACTAGGTGGAGCAGTAACTACAGGTGCACGTAATGTCTCTTATGTGCTCCCATAGTTACTCTGGATTGTAGGGTTAGTCTCTGTAAACACAGAGAACAGTAACTGGACCCTTAAAACTTTATTCATTGAATGCTTAGCAGTATTTAGTGGAAGGCAACACTTTTCACCGAAAGGTCTAAATCAGCGTTTCGCAAAGTGGGGGTTGGGACCCCTTTGGGGGCCGCCTAGAGCTTTCCTGGGGGTCGCCTAAAGACCCCTGGTAGAGGGGGCCAGGTCAGGCTTGCTAGACCTCCAGCTGTAGCTGCGCGTGCACTGGGGCTGACCGACAGCCTCAGAGCCCAATCCTATGCATGCCTACTCTGAAATAAATCCCATTACCCCAGACAGACGCAAATAAAGAGCCGGACAAAAGTGCTGGATTGAGGGCCACTTTTATTAACTATTTAACATATTAAAATTAAACAGGGACTGCTCTAGAATAGCCGTGCGGTCTAAGGGGATGTGGCTCTCCGCATAGTTCCCCATGCAAATGTTAAAGTTGGTTCAGGGCGTTCCCAGCCTGGCTCAGGGCATTCCTTGAATAGAGTTCAAGGATGCCTGTCTTTGCCAACCCGAAGGTCAAGGTAGCCGGATGTGCAGCCACCGGCTGTCCGGCCAGACACTGCGCCTAGGTTTCCCATCCAGGTAAGGGGGTTCGTCAGACTTACACCCGGAGCCGGACGAGCATCACAGGAAGCTTCCTCACCCCCAAACCCTTGCTACCTAAGGCTGCACACCGATAGCCTATCCTGCCTGTATCCGCACGACTCCTGCCAAAGTGACCGGGTTTAGAAGCCAATTAGTGTTAACTCTCTCCCCTTGCGCAGCTCAGGGTAGGCGAAAAAGAATGCCACCAATGACCAATCAGGTGGCATCCAAAAAATTCCTACCTGGCCCCAAAGCGACCAGCTAATCCTAAGCTGCACTACAGGGAGGGAGGGTGGGGGACGCTTGCTGGAGCCCGACCTTCCCCAGGCAGAACAAGGCCAGTAACAGACGGGCTCCACCCCCAGGCCCTTTAGCAGCCAATGGCTGCAATGCATTTTGCCCGGGCTCTGCTGCAGGCTGCAGAAGGGTAAAGTGAGCTGGTGCTGCAATCTGCACCATCTCCATTGTGTTCAATGTGTGCATAGAACACACATTTCATTTGTAACAATGAAAATACATCCTGCATATCGGATATTTACATTACGATTCATAACAGTAGCAAAATTACAGTTATAAAGTAGCAACGGAAATAATTTTATGGTTGGGGGTCCCCACAACATGAGGAAATTATAAAGGGGTCACGGCGTTAGGAAGATTGAGAACCACTGATATTCCTCTCTTGCATATGGAAGTTGCTAAATACATCTCTCCATAATGAGTTATGTTCTGTTAAAGGCAAACAGCTGGAAGTTAGATGAATTGCTAGTCATTTATTTTTTGGCATAGACTAAATTCACAAATGTCATAAAAATGGTAATATAAACTAATAGGCATCTCTGTAAAACTAGTCATGATTTAAAAATGCCTATCAATACATAGGCAGTGTTAAAATGTCACAGTTGCTTTGCTCTCAGGTCAGAATTAGGTATAGGTTAATAGATGGTGAAAACTATGAGATTAATAAAGCATAACTAAATAAACACAATAACGTACTTGCAGATCACTTTCATCAATTATCTGCTCAAAATCCACCCTTTCTGCTTGGGTTTTATTTGGACTTTTCTTATTCCCAATTCAAGTACATATGGCTGCATCTGCTTATTCATCTCTGTCAACCTTTTCTGTCTTCACTTTCCTCCAATTCCTCCAGCCCACACACTGGTTAAATTGAAATAAAAGTTTCCACTCAAAGCCAGGGGTGTCACTAGGATTTGCGTCACCTGGTGTGGGAGGCCAATGCGTCACCCCCATGCAGTGCGTGGGGCAACAACCTGGGTGGTGAGTGTGGTTATGTGCTATTGCTCCACCTCCATTTGTTTTATGGCCACACATTTTGATAGAATAAAGATATTTCAAAGTAGTTTGTTTCACTGCATTCTGCTGCAAATTACGCATCCAACAGTATATAACATGATGGGATTATTCTTAAAAACCATGATTTTTTAGCCATTTTGTTCACTAGTGGTGTCACCCCCTCAAGGGTACCACCTTTCTAACAACTTATTGCAGTTGTTCTCAAACCATCTAGCTTGGGACCCACTTTGTAGAGGGACAACCTTTCCAGGATCCACTAAAAGTGATGTCACTATCCTAAAGACATTTTCCTGAGAGTAAGACCACTAAACACAATGGGACTTATGCTTGTGGAGACATAGTTAGGATTGCACAGTTTATTAAAATTATCTATATATATAAAAGAGAAAAGTCACTGACTCACTGACTGACAGACTCATTACCGCCCTGCGAAAACTGCTGGGCCTAGAAGTGTGAAATTTGGGGTGGGTGTTCCTTCCGTGAGGGAGGGGTGCACTAAGAACCAGTTTTTGGAAATTCCAACCAGAAGGGGGTGAAAAGGGGCGCAATGCGTTTTCCTCCCTATACTTTGCATTGAGAATTGATGACTCATCAACATTCTGCCCCAACTGCTGGGCCTGAAGCATGGAATTCTGGGAGGGATCCTTCTGTCACCTGAACACCCACCAAGAACCATCTGGAGAAATTTAAGCCTTCAGGGGCTGAAAAGGGGTCAATGTGTTTTTGTCCTATACTTAACAAGGGAGACTGAATAGGATCCAGCCAATTTGGTGCTCAGTGCCTGATGCACTGGGGGGATGTTGTTAGGAGGAAGGGGTTGCACTGTGGAGGATGCTGAGCATGGGGGGTTGGTGCGCATGAGGTCAGTTGGGCATGGGGGAGTTGGGCATGGGGGGGTTGATGCGCATGGGGGGCTGATGCGCATGGGGGAGTTGCGCATGGGGGTTGTTGCACATGTGGGGAAGTTGCACATGGGCGGATGTTGTGCATGGGGGGTTGATGCGCATGGGGGAAGTTGCGCATGGGGGTTGATGCACATGGGGGTTGATGCGCATGGGAGAAAGTTGCACATGGAGGGGTGATGTGCATGGGGGATGATGCACATGTGGGGAAGTTGCAAATGTGGGGAAGTTGCGCATGGGCGGAAGTTATGCATGGGGGTTGATGCACATGGGGGAAGTTGAGCATGGGGGGGTTGATGCGCATGGGGGTTGATGCGCATGGGAGAAAGTTGCACATGGGGGGTTGATGTGCATGGGGGTTGATGCACATGGAGGGTTGATGTGCATGGGGGTTGATGTGCATGGGGGGTTGATGTGCATGGGGGGGTTGATGCACATGTAAGAAGTTGCGCATGGGGGAAGTTGAGCATGGGAGGAAGTTGCACGTAGGGGGAAGTTGCTCATGGGGGAACATGCGCATGGGGGGTTGATGCGCATGGGGGAAGTTGCGCATGGGAGAAGTTTCGCATGGGAGAAATTGCACATGGGGAAAGCTGCACACGGGGAAAGTTGCACACAGGGGGTTGATGTGCATGGGGGGTTGATGCGCATTGGGGGTTGATGCACATGGGGTAAGTTGACCATGGGGAAATTTGAGCATGGGGGGTTGATGCGCATGGGGGAAGTTGCGCATGAGCAGAAGTTGCGCATGGGGAAGTTGTGCATGTGGGGAAGTTGTGCATGGGGAGTTGATGCATATGGGGAGATGGCATACGGGAGAATTTTACTCCCGCAACGCGGGTACGCTTTTCGCTAGTTAAATATAATTGATGAATTACAAGCACACTACATGCTGCCTGCTCACAAGGAAATGGAGGACCAGGAAGGCTTTTCCAGGACACAAGGCTAAAAAAGAGGATGTGGAAAAAGAGGTAAAAAATATTTATAAAGTCAAAATTGCCTTAACACCACCCCCTTCTAGAAAGGCATTAAACCCCAGAGGAAAGAAGTCTGGAGATCCAGATGAGGTTTGAGCAGAGGGAGAAGTTTGGACTTAACAAATGCTTTAGAAATAATTTTTTTAAAAAAAAATTTCCTTTACCTGCTGAGCCAATTTCAGTGTTGAGGAGTCTGCCTTCTGGAGCCCTTTCAAGCTCCAAGTGCCTGGGGTCAGGACCATTCAGAAGCCTTGCACCCTATGGGCTGCACTGCACCCTCTTGCAGCTTCCAGACCAGCCAAAGCACATCTGGTTACTCATAACAATGCAAAGGGAAACTTTTTAGGAGGGAACTTCCTTCTGGGATGATTTGCGGGGGGCTATAGTTCTTGGATGTCCTTGGCTTCCTCTCAGCCTTCCCTTTCTAGCATACTAAGGCCTGTTCGCCGGCTCGCGCAGAAGCCTGCTCGTGCAATATGCAAATTTTGGGGTTTCTCAGGATTCTTTGTTTTTTGCCCATAACTTTGGCTGGGAAGTTGCTATCTCAAAACAGATTGTTGCATTGGACTCTACTCTCCAAGATGAGTCCAACGATCTGGTGGGGTAGCATGCACCATTGAGAAGCTGCCTTTTGGGTCCCACAGCCTCCCTGGGTGCATCACCCCCTTGGGCGCATCACCCAGTACAGGCTGCAGCCCTCGCACTCCCTGGTGATGCCACTGCTCAAAGCCAATGGAAATGTTTTCATCTAATTTAGAGACATGCAGGAGGGACTACAATCAGGATTGGAACTGGCAAGGGGAGTGCTAAAAAGAGCCATGCCCCCTGCAGATTTGACCTGTTTTACAGTCTCCTGGACCATACCACATGACCTGAAGTTTTAAATTATAAGCTTCCTATTAGCTCTTTAGAAACAGGATTGCAGTTTTAAATATGTTTTAAAATGAGCAGATGTACCTGTGTAACATAAACTGCCGACTTTGGGGCAGTTCATTCTTAAATTCTGCTAGATTGTGCCTAGCTAGGTGTTCTTTTCATCCGCCCAGCAAAATACAACCTAGAGTTTTAAGTTCCCTCCTGCTCAGTTAAAAAATAATAAATAGCAGGGTCTGCTCCCTAGGGAAGCTGTCTTCCCATCAGCAGGACATCTCCTGAAAGTGCCAACAATGAAGCAGGAAAAGATATAATGAATCTGATGATACAAAACATTGACATAGAAGATTCTGAGTTGGTAGTGAAGAAAGAAATTGGGCAAATACATATGAATCTATCAGCAGGTGATGAGACAACACTATAGTATTTCTGGCATCCTGCTGGTTTGGTGGTAGGATTGCTGCACAAATGTTGCTAGAAAGAGCTAGAGTTAATAGGAAGAGGGGAAATTCTAAGGTTTCTGTGTGTGTACAATTGCTACACCCCGTGTATCTTGGCATGAGCCAGTACAATAATGATTTTACTATCTCTAAATAGGCATGGAGCAGATAATATACATGCAGCAGATAATGTAGCAGATTATGCACACTATAATCTAACCTAGTTATCTGCATGCAACCTCTTTCATATTTTACTGACAGCACAGAGGAGAGCAGTACCATATCTTTTCATCTCACCTCAACACTTACATTCAGCATTTGTAGGAAAGGGGCCTATGTTCATAAGGCACCTTTGTAAATCTCTAAATCTCCACATACCCCATAACTGTAAAAAATGTGATTGGAGACCACCCCCCACTTTGTAACAGAAAACCAGAAGTTTCTGATTGCCTTTTTCACACTTACAGGGCTTGGGGAACCTTCCATGGATCTTGCCGCACCCCCCAGAAGTTGGTACTGCAGATAAAATAAGAAAAACCTGAATCACCCTAGCAGCAGCACAATCCTGGGTATTTATGTTGCTGCCATGCCCTACACCAAGTGGTCCCCTCCTCCTGAAGAGGACTTTGGAATAGACATTTTCAGGAGCCTCCTTTTAAGAGAATAAACATTCAGCTGTTAGTTTTCTCTTTTGCAGTTAGAATACTAATGGAAAGGAACTATCACCAAAAAAACCTCAAATAATCAGAGAAGGAAAATAGGTTGTTACACTGTATTTCTTCAGAATCCGTAGAGCAATACTTTATAGATATTTCATGTACAGCAAGGAGATTCTAACAAGAAAAATAATATGGTGCACCATAAATTGATTTTCAAAAAGGGGGGATATGGAGATAGGAAGTGGGAAAGTGTTCTATACAGCTCTGGAGTTCTATCATAACCAGTTCTATACTTTTTTATGGTTCATTTCAGCACTATGCCCTTGAAGGAACTATTGAGGGTCAAAATGTCAGTTTTCATCATCATTTAAATGACACAAATATATTTATATCTTATGTATAGTGTAGAGAAGGCTATTTCATTTTTGTCATTTGGGTTGATACCAAATCCCATATAGATTACAACTTTCCACAGGAGGCACGGAGAAAGGTCAAATTGATTTTTCTCTTGGCAACATTGCCAAAATTTGCTGCATTTTGTGATGATTTGCAGTTCTCTTCCAGATCTAAAAATATTATTAAAATATATAAAAATATATTT
Organism: Cryptoblepharus egeriae; assembly: GCA_030015325.1. Taxonomy (NCBI): domain Eukaryota; kingdom Metazoa; phylum Chordata; class Lepidosauria; order Squamata; family Scincidae; genus Cryptoblepharus; species Cryptoblepharus egeriae. The sequence goes on along the minus strand of JAREYC010000007.1, from coordinate 50,195,218 downwards.
TACATGGAGGTAATATCTATTTTATATAAAATACGTAAATATATATTAATACATACATAATTAATAAAAATATGTGACAGATTGAGGGTGCATTTCTAACCTAGGCTGGGCACCTTATCAGTCTTCCCATGGAGATGTAGGGAGGCAAGCACGTGCCTGTGCACCAGTCTAACCCTCTCCCAGGAGTGGCACAAAAGTGTCTCACAGCACTTTTGTGTCACTCCCAGGCCAGCATGGGGCTTGTGCTGGGGCTTATGCCCAAACTCACATAGGCATAACCTCAATGAGGTTATGGCCTAGATTCCACACAAAATTTTATGAGTTTATGGGCACAATCCAGAGTAACTACGGGGAGTCCTTGCTCTGATGTAAGAACAATTTACTCTGGATTGCAATATGAATTTCCTATAGGTTTTCATTAGGTGGTGCAGTAACTACGGGTGTACGTAATGTCTCTTAAGTGCTCCCGTAGTTACTCTGGATTGTGGGGTATGTGAGCATGCTTGTGCAGTAAACTCATACATGTATATTTACCTGTTTTTGTACAGAGTCTATGTTTTTACAGTCAGGCTATACTTCTCTTATAGGAATGAATGCCATATTTTCCCATGATCAAATATTAGTGCATTGTGGGAATTATCAAGCATGTTTATAGCTCCTGTAATTTCTATATGGAATGTGGTGGCACCAGTATTTTACCCTGGCTGTTAGGGGTGTTTGTGTGTGCATCTGTGTGTTTGTGTGTGTGTGTGTGTGTGTGTGTGTGTGACTGAGTGAGATAAAGAGAGATGCAATTATCCATGAGCAGTACAACTGTTTCAGTTGTGAACAATTCAACTGTGTATTGTTTAACTTCCTGTTCTGTAAAACCTTATGAGATTTGTACATTGTTCATTATATATATTACAATTCTGAAACTAACAGTTGGCTCTGGGTAAGCTGAGCTGATTACAATGTTCAGATTTGAATATCTGCCAGTTGGGTTTGACAGTTGGAGAACCATTCTGGCAGTTGGAGATCTGTTGGAGATCACAGAACACAGAAGCAAACTGATGAACCCTGAGACGTTTAGACTGAAGGACTTGAATTCATGTGCATGACCCGGATTGTGTTGGTCTTGTCTCAATTGTAAATACAATTGTAAATACTACTCCACTGTGTCTGTCTTCACTCTTGTGGCTCATAAACAGTCACAGAACACATCTATCAGTCAACATCCTGACATAAATGTCCTAACAACAAGCACCCATTTAGCCATTTTTAGTACTAGTATAGTCAAGCAAAGTCCCACATTTGTTTGTCTACTCTACAGTATTTGGATACTTGGAATTCCCCCATCCTGAACTTAAAGGAAATGTTAAGAAACTTTTTTTATTATTTTAAAGAGATCAGGAAAAAAAAGCAGCAAAGCTATCCGACAGCCCAATCCTATTGGGTTAGAACTAGTGTTCCGGCAGCAGTACATGCTTCTCCGCACCATAAAATCCAGTCCAGAAATGCTTCCCATGGAATCTATCCCATTTGAATCTATCCCATTTGAACCCCTCCATTATGCCTGTCTTCTTGGATATTAGAAGTTAGAGCTTGCACAAAACAGAGGAGACCTTTAGGCAACTGAGAAGTTTATGGCAGTGGTACTCAAATTGAGGGTCGGTACCTCCTTGGGGGTTGTGACTTTGGGTCAGGGGAAGTTGCAAGAGGGTGGGATCCGCCATAGAATCTGGCACAGGGCTTTTCTGGGAGCAATCTCATTGAACACAATGGAACTTACTAATGGAGGAGCTCTGGCATCACAGTGATGTCACATCCCTGTAAGATTGACAGCGGGTCCTGGACAAATTTTTAAGTTTGAAAATATTTTTCCTTAGCTCACCCAAGAATCCCAATCACCCTTTTTACCTTGTGCGAAGCTCCACCAAACAGTGGATGTATTGGCATGACTTCATTGTATATTGGCAAAGAAAAGGATAGGACAGGGATATAAACACAGCAAATTATCCTTGCACCTCTCCAAACATACAACTGTTGTATAAAGACTATATATTCTGAGTTGTATTCACTTATTTGTTGTTGATTTTTCACACAATGAATTTTCTCCAAGAGGTTTACCAGCTGCACACCCCTTTCCCTCCTATTATTTATACCCACTAAAACCTTGTGAAGTAGGCTAGATATAGAGATGGTTGAATGTCACTCATCAAGCTTCATGACTGAGCTTGGATTTAAACTCAAATACAAAGCTGAGTTTGTATTAGTGTTTTTATCTCTACACAAACTGTGCTCTTTGAGTACCATGTTGTTAATTAGACAGCTTTTGAGACATCAAATTCAGCTCCATTGGAGAGCAATCTTTTTTATCAGAGAATATAAGAAAATGAACTTCATGCACGTGCACACACATACGTTGCAAGGTAAAGAAGGTATACAAAGACAGTTTTGCATGCATCACACATACTTTACGACTTCTCTCTATCCACAAATGTTTTTTCTTTGTCATGAACAGGCCTATTTGTTCTCCGATGTTTGTGACATGTTTTTCTTCTGTCACACGCCTGACTATCTGTTCTCCTTATGCTCACAGCTTGAACTTGGACCCAGCCACTGCATACTGATAGCTCTTCTCCATCTGACAACATCTTAATACACATTCCAGATGAAGGATTATCAGTATGCAGTGACTGGGTCCAAGTTCAAGCTGTGAGCATAAGGAGAACAGATAGGCCTGTTGATGGTAGAAGGGGAAAAAAAGCCATTCACAACCATTGTTTGAGAAGCAGCCTTGGGAAATGCCAATGAGAAGGCACACTGAGCCTCTCTATTATAAGCATCCATGACTGTGAAAGTAGCTTGGAAAGAGAAGAGCAGCCTTTTTATCAGACAACACAAGGATGCTTTTTATGTGCATAATACACTTAGCAACTACGGTAACTCCTTTCCTGCAATGACTTCACAAATGATAAATTAATGCTGAAATTCTCACCCATAAAAGAGGCTTGGGGTACTTTGAAAACCATGGCTTATACTGTTTCACAAGCTTATATACGTTCAGTCAATATACACGTATGCCAATTAGTCACTGCCCTGGTAAATGTCAAATGAGGTACAGATCCAGGTGGTTAGCATTATTTGAAGATCACACTGACTGCATGGAGCCCTTGCTCATGTTCTTGCTGCTTTGCTACAGAAGGTAAGTGGAGGTAAAGTAACAAGTTTAATAAACAAGTCTCAGTTACTTGAAAGAAGGGATGCAAGGTGTAGGATCTTACATTTTAAAAAAAATTTCTGGACATGCACAACTATGTTTTTATTCCAAGGTTTTCTGGCCATTTTGGAAAGTTGATGTTGGAAGCCTGTTTTGCCATCCATATTCAGGGTGACCATATGACCAGAAAAACCCGGATTTGTCCGGATTTTTAGCCTCCTGTCTGGGTGGCCTACATTTTGGCTTCATTTTGAAACTTTGCTATAGTGCACAGTACCCCATCATGCCATATGTCATTGGATTTGTATTGAAGAGCAGAATCCAATGCAAAAATCAGTTTGAAGATATCTCCTTCCTATCAAAAGTTATGGTCAAAAAACCAAAACAACAAAATACATTTTTGGCAGTTTTTTTAAGCAGGTCAGAATTTTGGCTTAGGACTAGGAATTTTGGCCCTGGGGTTCAGGAATTTTGGCCTTGGGGTTCAGGAATAATCTGGTCACCCTGTCCATATTTGATGGCATCTTCAGAGGCAAAAGGCAGAGAGTAATAACAGTAGCCAAATAGGAACTTAGAGGTGTACAGGGCAGACATCATCTTAAATATTCCATGCTGCTTGTGAAGCTAAGGAGTGGCTCCTTGGGTCTGACATATTCACTTAAAGCTATGGTTTCCCCTTGTTTGCTATGTATTACATTTTGCCACACCTGCTTTTTAATTGACTTTTTTAAAGTAATCGGTGCCAACAATGGTTCAAAGTCATAGTTTTTTTTCTTTCTGCTTGATGATATCTTTCTGTTTGTAAATTTTAATTGCTTCTAGTTGGAATCTCTGATGGTAATGTACAGCAGAAGACCTAATCAAATTTGTGAACGACCAAGACAAAAAAAAAAAAGCAGGCCTCCGTCAGTCTTGAAAGACTATGGTATCGTGCTTGGCACTGCATACGCTACATGCGAAGCACGAAAGCCTGGGTTAGATTGTTATGGAGGATAGGCTGTTACCCAAGCAGCAAATCCCCCCTCTCCACGCCACTGAATTAGTCCAATGGAAAGGCAGAGGCATTACGATTGGATCCAGCTGGTGTTGCAGAGCTGGTCTAAGGACAGGAGCTCACCCTGTCTCGTGGGGCCAACCCAGGTCTTGAACCCTGGCCTGCTGGTTAACAGGCACAGCGTCTTAACCGCTTGTGCCACCCACAGCCCAAATGACCAAGACAAAAGAGTAGCAAATAAAACACAATTCAGAAAAAGCATTTAGGTAGACGGGTGATTTTCACCCAATGTGTTGTGGCACACTGGTGTACCATGGATAGTCCTCAGGTGTGCCGCAGGAATTTGGGGAGGATCATAGGAAAATTGGGGGATTTGAACAGCATGGTGAGCCTTGTCAGTAGTGAAAACAATTGATGGTGTGCCTTGACAATTTCATTGCCTTGTTAGTGTGCCATGAGATGAAAAGGGCTGAAAATAACAGAGGTAGAATACTGGACTTAAATGAATAAGCTGAACTGCAACAGGAAAATTGCATTCCATAGGCAAAAATGCAGGTGGGGAATGGGAAATAACTCACGTGGCAGCACAATGTGTAAGAGGCATCTTGGCATTGTAGAGAATCCCAAGAGGAACATGAGTCAGTAATAAATCCCAAGATGAACATGATGCATCTGCAATGAAGGCTCAACATAATTTTAGCCTGCATCCCCAGAACCATATCTTCCAAGTTGTGAGAAGTAGTGGATCTACTTAACTCTGCTTTGGTCAGACCTCACCTGGCAAACTGCACAATTCTGGGCACCTCTTTTTAGGAAAGATGCAGCCAAACTGAGTTTATTTCAGAGACGAATAACAAAAATGATCAGAGGGATGGGGAACAAGCCCCACTAGGAAAAGTTGATTAAACCTGGTATGTTTAGCCTATTGAAGAGACTTCAAATACCTGAAGAGGTCTCATATGGAAAGAGAAAAAAATTTATTCTCAGCTGCCTCTGAGAGTAAACTGGGTGTATAAAAAGCAAGAGAAATGGTTTTGGTTGTACATGAGTATGAAATTCTTGAAGGCCAGGGCAGTTGAGCAGTGGAATAGATCAGGCATCTCCAAACTTCTAGCTTCAGGGCTCCTGGATCTTTAAAGGAGGGAATTTCAGCAGGTGCAGCTTCTCATCTTCCAGATCACAAGCTGAAATTCCCTCTTCTACACACTTGTTAAAGGTCCAGGAGCCCTGAAGTAAAAAGTTTGGAGACCCTTGGAATAGATGCTGCGGAAAGAGGTAGATTCTTTCTCACTAGAAATCTTCAGAGACTTAAGAGGTACCTTTGAAAATGCTCTCTAGGAGGATTTCCTGCTATAGGTAAGGGGTTAGACTAAATTAATTTGTTGGAACTTTAAATGGTATGATTTTTGAAGTTGAAATATTGAAAGATGTGATTATTACTGTACAGAAAAATACTGGCAACTCAAGTGTCTTTTTTATTTTTCCCAATCAGTCCTTTTTTGTGGCCCAGTGTTCATTAATGTGGAAATTATTTTGCTACAGCAGCTATTGAAATTATAATTATTGTTTTACATTGCAGATAAACTATGGCATTTAGACAAGATGGCATATTAAATGTAATGAGAGAAGCAGAAATAATATTTGTAAATTAAACCAAAGAATTGAGACCAAAAAAAAACCCTGGGAAGAAACTTTTAGTTTGGATACATTATCTACAAAAAATAATAAACAGCTAAGATTTTTACAAACACATAAAGGAATTATTATGCTCTGCACACATTTCTACACAATTCTATACTTATTGAGAAAGAAAAACAGATAAATAGATACACACACTAAAAAGCAGGCCTCAGTAAGTCTTGAAAGACTATGGTATCGTGCTCAGCACTGCATACGCTACATGCGAAGCACGAAAGCCTGGGTTAGATTGTTATGGAGGATAGGCTGTTACCCAAGCAGCAAATCCCCCCTCTCCACGCCACTGAATTAGTCCAATGGAAAGGCAGAGCCATTACGATTGGATCCAGCTGGCGTTGCAGAGCTGGGCTAAGGACAGGAGCTCATCCTGTCTTGTGGGGCCAACCCGGGTCTTGAACCCTGGCCTGCTGGTTAACAGGCTGGCTAACAGGTGTCTTAACCACTTGCGCCACCCACAGCCCACACACACACACACACACAACACACACACACACACACACACAAATGTAATAAAATAGTGTTTCAGCAGAGGTCCATCCCATCTTCTGATTATTACAATTTTGTTCGTTAAACTTGTTTGTTTCCAAACATGTTGTACAACATTTTCATTCTTAATGCTACTCTTCTTATTCATTTTATTTATTTAATATTTCTACCCCAAGTTTCCCTTGCAAAATTAAATGCCCAAGGCAGCTTCATTTTTTCAAACACACTGAATGAAAAAACTCACTTTAAAAACAAGTTAAAAACATATTAATACTGTATCAGATTTCATTCATCTTCATTTTACATTGACTTCAGTGAAGACTTGTCCGGTCTTATGATAGTTTTTATCTTTTCCTTTCAGCCTAAATTACGTGCAACGTTTAGGGTCTGTAACTGCCCCTATTGCTTGCACCTTCTGTGTTTCACATTCCACTAGTATGATTTTTCAGGTATTCTACTATTCCCTTAAGACACACAGTATCTGAAAAGAGATAACATATTCTGGGTAAAGCTTGTTTTATAAGTAAACCAAAATGTGTGCAACTAGTACAAGCCCTGCATTGCTTTCCATGGAAAACACCCAATTTTCCCATCAAGTGAGTCCCAGCAACAACCATGCCATGCCCCCAGCTCTTTTGGGCAGCCAATTTTTCTGACGCTACACTTCACTAAGAAGGGGGGCTGTATAATTGGCAACAGGGCTCCCAGCACCCCATCAGAATTCTGAACATAGGAAGTTTCCTTGCCCCGTTCTAAAATTCTCGATCATTCTCAATAATGTATGGAGTTGCTATGGGGATAGCCACTTTCTTACCTGGTTTAAAAATGGATTTTATTCCCATCCCTTATATCAGTTGATAACTGGCAGCCACCATATCTAACTTGAATCCTCCCTGTTTGCTGGATTTGCTATTTTCAACAAGTATTGTATTGTAGAAAAATCTTTAAAAACGGTGGATTGATGTGCAATAGATTGCTGTAGGATGGTTTTAAAGAGCAAATACAATCATTGCTAAAATGTTCCTCATTATTCTTACTGATACTTTGATAAATGCTAATTGTAGGTTTATGTGTATAAAAGGAGCCATGATAAGTCATTCTGTCATCATATGTATACTCCGATGACTCACAGGCTTTCTTCTTTAGATCTGTTTTAAAATCTTGGAGGATATCTGAGCCTGTGACATCTACAGAGAGCAATCCTAACCAATTTAGGCTAGCACAACTCACTTGCTTCCTGTTCCTGAGGTGGTATGGGGAGGTTGGCACATGTCTATGAACCAGCCTAGCCCCCCAGGAGTGGAGCAGAAGTGCCTTACAACACTCTTGCAATTCTCCTGGCCAACCTAATTTATGCCAACCTAATTAGGGATTATGATTGCAGCCTCAGTCTTTCTTAGGCATTGTATATGATACTTCTGAATATTCTGTCCCTTCGCTACACTTTGGTGTGTTTTGTTGTTATCCAAATAAAATTATTATCCCATTCAATCATGAAATATGAAGTTTATCATATTTGCAGGTACAAAACACACTTTTAAATAGCACATCTATATCCAAACAGATCTTTTGATAGTTATTCTTATGAACTCTTACAATCATGAACCCAGTGGCATTGCTAGGGGTCTGCGCACAAGGTGATGTGAATGGGGGGAGAGGGTGAGCGATGCAAACTGGCAAAGAGGAGAAATTGCAGAAAACTACTGCTCTGCTTAATTCTTTCCCCGGAAAAGATGTCTTTTCCCTGAAACATAACCATCTTGTAATAACAAGGGATGTGGCTTTAGGGACATACTAGTGGAAATTTGAGATGGCTGTTTTCTAGAATGGCTACATAACCACTGCATACTGAGATTTTTAATTTTTGTATACTTTTTCTTCTCCCTGTCTCAACGGTGAACTGATTATGTTAATCAGACTGTTAGAGTACAAAATAACAAAGTCTAACGATAGTGTGCAGAGACATTTGGAAAGACTGACAGCATGCAACTTGGCTATAGGTTGAGAACAGATGGAATTTAAATATTGGTATTTTTGAATAATACTGTACCATCATGTTATATATCAATTGATGCATAGTTTCATTCAGAATGCAATGAAACAAACCATGCTGAAATATATTCAAAGGTTATAGCCAAAAATCCAATAGGGGCAGGGTGACGGTATATCATCATGCCCACTGCCTTGGATTTTGCCCCACTCACTTCATGGGAAGAGGCTGTGGGGATGATGTAGTGGGTGTCCATATTGGGTAATGCACACCCTAGTGACCCGACTGCATTAACCAGATAGGCCTTTGGTGTACTCAGGCCTTTGGTATGGTCAGACCAAGTGTACTATATGTCTATTGCCACTGTTGAACAAACCAAGGAATTTTAACAGGTTGTTACTTTAAGAAGAATATGGTGGGAGGGTGGAATGAACTAAAAGCCTATCTTAACCATGTCTACTCAAAAGTAAGCCCCATTGTGTTCAATGGGTCTTACTCCCAGGAAAGTGTCTTCAGGATTGCCGCATTAATGTAGAATTCAACTCAATGCCACAAAATATTCCTTATTTGCTTTGAGTCAAATTCAAAACATTTATTCAGAATCCTTATGCTTGTATTTCCATTAATCTTAATAATCAACTTATGTGGATAGGAAAGCGCAATTATATCAATAGAAAATTGTGGATCCAGAATGTAGGTAATCAGGTTCACTGAGGTAGTATAATTTAATGCTTGCAAAAAAACAAAAACAAAAAAACCCCCCAAAAAACCCACCCCTGAAAAGTCAGGAGACCAAGGAAACATTTCAAACTTAAAAAGCCTTCATATATCATCTGTTTATAAACATACAAATAAAGGGAAGGGGAATTGCTTGCTCGAAGGCTTTATTGACAAATGAGTTCTAGATTTATTCCAACAGTGACAGACAACAGTGTGTCATTAATCATTACCACTAACATGATTTTTAGGCTCACACATCCAAGAGATGTTTTTTCTGAAAACTCAGATTTCTTACATAGTTCTCTGCAATCACATCTGATCTCCAGCTACTGTATTTCCTCTCCTGACTGCTGTTTCTTATGTTATACTGGAGAATGCTTTGCAGAACTATGTGTTGAGGGGATGAATTTGGGGTAAATATGAAGCACACTAATGGAAAAGCAGAATTTTATATACAACCCTCTAAATGCAAAAGCCACAAATCCATCTTTTTGTCTGAAAATATGAATAATTATTATTTTCAGTTATAGTGATGGTCTTCCGCAGTACTATTTCCATGTTACACATGGATATCAGATCAAATACTTTTTAGCTTCAGCAAGATAGCTATATTGTGTGACTCAGTTCCCTGTGGGTTGGGTGGCCTGATAAGAGGTGTCCCCAAAATGTAGGATATCAAAGAAAAATGTAGGACATGACAAAAGAAACTGTTGTATTAGAAAGACACTTTTTCTCATTCTTGTAGTGTTTACAAGCAGACTTCCAACAGAATGAACAATGTTTACACAATTTGCTGTCTTAATTTCCAGCCAGAAAGGAATAGTATGACTTATAGCAATACTTTAATTATGCCCTAAGGCAGTGATTTTCAACCTTATTCATCTCATGGCACACCATCAGTTGTTTTTAACCACTGATAGGGCACACCAGGCTGTTCAAATCCCCAAGTTTTCCTATTAATAAGTATCCCTCCCCAAATTCCCGCAGCACACCTGAAGATTATCTATGGCACACTAGTGTGTCACGCCACACTGGTTGAAAATCACTCTCCTAAGGTTATTATATTTCAAACCTGTCATTTGCCAGTTGTTCTGGAGTGCTACTTTCTTTTTCTGTTTCTCTGATGTAACTCCCTTTTGGATAGCTGGGCTCCTTCCACCTGACAACACCTGACCACACCTGGCCTGAACGCAACTTCCATTTTGCTTTTTTGGAGATCATTCTGAATTGACTGAATGGCCTCTTTATCCTCTTAGATTAGAACATGCCCAAGAGATAAAAACTAATGTATTTCATCACAGCAACTTCCATTTGTGTAACAGTATGTAAGTACTCAGGTTAAACAGAGAACGGTTCATCAGACAATATCAGCTTTCTGGAGCCAGAGGCAAACCTTGATAATGTACTGTCAGGTATCCTCGCACATGCGATGCAGAGGCAAGAATGACAGCTCAAAATGAAGGGAGGAAGGAAAGGAAATTAATGTAGATTGTCACAGAAGCTGACAACTGCTCCTTTTCACCGCCCGTATCCTGTTTTGCAGCTCCACATCTGTCAGGAATGAAGCTACAGTGATTTAGGATTGGGAAACCATTCTTCAGCTCATTCTGGCTTAATGCAGGCACACGCAAACTGAAAATAAAAACAGCAGGAAACCGTATTGCTTTTGCCAGCCAAGACTATGATAAAAGGAGGAAAATAAATTAATTCTAATCACTGGAGACAGGATTAGCGTCTAGAGTAAAAACTTCTGAGTTGATCTTCTCAAACCAGCAAAACATTTAAAAACAAAGAACACTTTGTTAGTATACAAAATGATATTCCAGCTGTGTAGCCTGTTCATTTTCAGGAGCTTCTGGGAATGAGTGATGGCTGGTTTTCAAGCAATTGCACTGGTAGTTTTCCTGGGGCTTTACATCTTGTGCTCTCCTTGTAAGGAAAAGGTGAGTTTATTTTTCCTAACAAAGGGCTGTTATTCCAAAATAACCTCACCTTTTGCAGATCCCTAGGAATAGGGGATTTTTGCTTGGACCACTGCACATTGGACCACTGGGATATATTTATTGGGTGAAGGATTCAACTTCAGTTGCAGCACTCGTTAGAGAGGGGGTCAAACTGTACATTTTTTCAGGTGCCTGCCCATGTAAAGTGGCCCCTTCTCCTCTCTTTCAGGCCAGCAAGGGCAACCCAAGAGTTCCAGCCTCATCCTTTCTGCAATGCTATTTCTGCTGCATCACTTCGTAGCTCAGGAAACTGATGATGGTTTAACACGATTCAATGATGAACGTTTAACTCTTGGTTTAACTCCTGGTTTAACTCTTTTACAACAGAAATAAAAGGAAAAATATTAATTATACAGTTATATATAATTTTTCCTGAGAAAAGGTTATATTGGCTTGAATTATGATACAATTAAAAAACAGGGAAGAATCCTAAAGATTTTATTTTATTTTTCTGTTCCTATGGGCAAAAACAACAGCTCATTATTCCATTGATTTTTATGCATATGTTTCCCTTGAAACCAGTAAACACATCTACTTAAAATTGAATGGTGTACTTTGTATCAATAATATTCACACAACAGGCATTTCACTGTAAATAATTGTAATATCTTCTGCCCTCCATGTGGTCAATACTGCATTTTACTTGAGAAAATATTGTTGAATATTATATGAATATTTTTTATTAGCATCCAATATTAATTGCAAAATTAACATAATCTCTCAAATCACATTCAAGTGGAATATCATATTTATTAACATAAGGCGCAATCCTATACATATCTACTCAGATGTAACCCCAACTGTGTTTAATGGGATTTGCTCTCAGGAAAGTGAGTATAGGTTTGCAGCCATAGTTTTTTATATTTATTAACATTCCAACATACTTACAAACAATTTTGTTTGATAACCTAATCAAAAGAAAACAACGACTGAGAAAGCTATGATACACATACAACATTTATTCAATGCATTTTAAATAAAAAAAATTCATAAAGGGAATAACTGCCACCTCCCATCTGTTAATCTTAAAACTGAACCACTCCATAGAAAATATTCTTTTGCTGGGCTATGACAAGATAGGCCATACCAAGGTAGTCATAGTAGCTTTTAAAAATTCATTCAAATAATAATGTAGTCACAAATATGAAATAGTATCTTTTTTAAACAAGTTATTGCAAACACAAACACTTACTGTTATTTTCTTGCAGCAGAATCTGTATTCACAATGCCAGCTTGAAGATATTGCCTGTTAAAAAGTCACAACAACATGAATACATTAATTTAAAATACAATAAACTCGGAATTGCCACAGCTAATAAGAATATTTTCATCCCCATAAATAAGAAATATAACCACCATAATATCCCCATTTTAGTTTCATTTCATGAATTAAGAACAACAAAAACAGGGGAACTGAAAATTATGTCTTAATACCAAGATGTCTTAGAAAGAACTAAAATGCCACTTAGGGAATTTGGACAAATTCAGGTTAATGCAAAATACCAAAAAAGGGGAAGAACACATAGAACACTTTCTATAGTTCAAAGAAAGGAGTAATACTGCAATTACATGTTTCTTAGGGTGCAATCGTACGTCTGACTTGAGCCAGCACAACTGTCCCAATGCCAGCTCAAACTATAACGAACAAGTCATAAAGCACTTCTGCAGTGACGTACAAGCTGGATGGCTTATGCTGGTCCATCCCATCCCAGCACTGGTTGGCACAGCTGAGGTATATCAGGTGGTGCAGGAGATGGGAAAGGGTGTTATAATGCATGTTGGAAGTAGGGAAGATGCATTTGGGATGTATAGACTTGATAGATAGATAGATAGATAATCTTTTCCTTCTCACACAACACCAGAACCAGGAGACATCCACTAAAATGCATGTTGAGAGAGTTATGAGAGACAAAAGAAAATATTTCTTTACTTGGCGTGCAATTAGTCTGTGGAACTCCTTGCCACCGGATATGGCGACAGCATTCAGACTCAATGTTTTTAAGAGGAAAGTGGACAAATTTCAGGAAAAGTCCATCAAAGATAACAAGTAATAAAGATAATAATGGTATAATAAAGATAATAATGGTAATACTGGTAAAGATAATAATGGTAATAAGGTAATAATGTGGGACCTTATTATTTTAAACATCAACTGCCTGAGAACGCCAGATGCAGGAGAAGGCACAGGATTCAGATCTCTTGTTGTGATCTGTGCTCTCTGACAGAGCAATCCTAACTTGCACTGGCACAGCCTGCATTATATCCAGCGCAAGTATTGGGACTGATGCTATGATAACATGGCTGCTGGTATCATATATACATCATACGGGCTGCTCTGATAAAATGAAATATTTACCAACTTCTGTTTTGCTGACACCAATGACATAAAGAATGATGTCTATATTCACACAAATATTATATATGTCTGTATTATAGCTATGATGACACTACAGACTGTGCGCATATAACTGTCTCCTTTCACATTTCATTGACTTGTAAATTTCTATATTGTGATCATTTTTTACCAAGTCAACTTGGATTATAAAGTCAGCTTGGAGAATAAAGGTGTATTAATGATACAGAAAAGAGAAGATAGCTGCTGTTAGCCAAGGAAAAAATGGTCAAAAAAAGGCAAGTATATCAATCCCACTAACTTGCTTTGATAATCCTTTGAGATTATGGTAGATAACCCTTTTGAGATAACCCTTTTGAGATTAGAAATTGCTTTGGTGTTATTTAGTTTGTGTTTGCACTAGCATCTCTTGCTTGTGTTTTATGTAGTTTTATCTAACACCACTAATAAATACTACCTGCTTTTCATTTGGTACTCCTTTTCTCTATATATAGTAGTTTATACAGTAAAACCTTGGACTGAGAGCATTTTGCAAGACAAGCAAACATTTCTAATAAATTTTGGCTGCAATCCTAACCTCCACTTAGGCCAGCGTAAGCCCTAGCACAAATCCTGTGCTGATTTATGGGGTGTCACAAAAGTACAGTAAGACACTTCTGACAACTTTGGATACAGCTGGAAAACACACGTCTGCAACCTCAACACCCACTGAGGCATTATTGTAGAGTTTACAATACTGAGCTAAATAGGCCAAAATTTAATCTCAATCAAGGCAGCTTCATACGGTGTGATCAATAAGTATCAGGACTGGTGCTATAAAAAGAAAACTATAACACGTAACAATTTGGCATTTAATCTCCTTCAAAGTAGTCCCCTTCGGAACTATTTTCATTGATGGAAGCGTTCCTGGAACTCATTTTACCCCCCCCCCCCACAGCGAGAATGAAGAGCGAGAGACAGATGCTGGATTTAAGGGCCACTTTATTAAATAACTACAACTATTTAAGAACCCACAGGGGACTGCTGATAAAGTCGTGCTGGTAACTACAAAAATAGGGACGGGCGAAAGCCTGGCTCAGGTCACACCCTCCAGCACGACACCTGCCATAAAGTGACCTAATTAACTCCCCCCATTAATACAGTTTAGGGTAGGTGAAAAAAGGTCCCGGCAAAGGCCAACCAGCAGGGACCCCAAAAATTCCTACCCGGCCCAAAGTGCGACCAGCAAAGCCTAAACTGTAAGGGAGGGAGGGTGGGGGATGCCGCTCTGGCGAGGACTGAGGGGTAGCGGGAGAACGCGCCCGCTAAAGCCCCCTGTTCACACCCCCTGGCCCAAAGCAGCCAATCGGCTGCTAGCATCTCCCTCCGGCCGGACCATTCCGCCGGGGGGGGGGGGGGCAAAGTGGCAAGCCCATTAAGGGGCTTGCATCATTACCCCCCATGGCGAGAATGAAGAGCCAGAGACAGATGCTGGATTTAAGGGCCACTTTATTAAATAACTACAACTATTTAAGAGCCCACAGGGGACTGCTGATAAAAGTCGTGCAGGTAACTACAAAAATAGGGACGGGCGAAAGCCTGGCTCAGGTCACACCCTCACACAGAAGGTGCCCATCATCACCAACCCGAAGGTCGAGACAGCTGGGCGCTCAGTCAACCAGTTACCCAGTTGACTTCGCCTAAATCCCGGGTGCAGGGCTAGCCGCCTAGGCTTATGTCCAGCCTGGGACCCAGTAAGCCCGCTATGCATCGCACTGACCCTTGCTGTCTCAGGCAATCACCAAGGGCCTAGCCTGCCTACTCCAGCATGACACCTGCCACACGGGGAACCTGTCTATATTAATTCCCAGGTACAGGGCTAGCCGCATAGGCCTATGTCCGGTCTAGTAGCACTAGGCCCGCTCTGCATCACCCTGGTCCTTGCCATCTCAGATAGTCACCAATAGCCTATCCTGCCTATTCCAGCACGACACCTGCCATAAAGTGACCGGTTATTTTTAACCCAACACCCCCAGTACAGTTTAGGGTAGGCAAAAAAGAGTCCCAGCAAAAGCCAATCAGCAGGGACCCCAAAAATTCCTACCCGGCCCAGAGTGCGACCAGCTAATCTTAAACTGCACAGGGAGGGAGGGGACGCCGCTCTGAAGCCAAATGAGGCTTCCTACAACGACGCTCGCCTCCGCGAGCCAAGCACCGCCCCCTTTGGCCCTGGCAGCCAATGAGCTGCCCCCACATCTCCCTCCGGCTGTACCATCTGGCCGGGGGAGATAAACTGGCCAGCCAGGCTAATTAGGCTGGCCAGCTCCATCATCCCCCACAGCGCAGAATAAGTACACGGAGGCAGATGTGGAAGTAAAGGGCCACTTTATTAACTATTTTAACATCAATAAAAAACGGCTAACAAAGTCGTGCTGGTAACTACAAAAATAGGGATGGGCGAAAGCCTGGCTCAGGCAACACCCCACTCAGGAGGTGCCCTCCTACGCCAACTCCAGGGTCGAGATGGCTGGGCGCTCGATCAACCAATTGCCCAGTTGACCGAGCCTATATTAATTCCCAGGTACAGGGCTAGCCGCATAGGCCTATGTCCGGTCTGGTAGCACTAGGCCCGCTCTGCATCACCCTGATCCTTGCCATCTCAGGCAGTCACCAATAGCCTATCCTGCCTATTCCAGCACGACACCTGCCACGTGCTGGGAACCTTTCTAGAACATGGTTCCACCACCCCATTACGACAGGAAAGCAGTCCCCCGCTCAAGATACCCCTGCAAAGCTTGGGCCAAAAGATGCACCCCATTAGTGTGGGAAAAAATATGGGGGCAGTTGCCAATAAAGACAAGGATGGCAGGCAACGATCCCTCAATACAGATCACAAAGCATGCCACTCAAGCATGCGCCCGTTCACGGGCGAAATCAACTTCAAACACAATCCTGGCTCTCCCTCCGGCCGGACCATTCCGCCAGGGGTGGGGGGGCAAAGTGGGCATTAAGGGGCTTGCATCATTCTAGAATAATCTGCAGCTGCCTTGTTGCATTCACTTGGATTTCCTCAACACCCTGAAATCTTTGTCCTTTCAAGTAGGATTTGATTTTTGGAAAGGGGAAAAAGTCACAAGGGGCAAGATCTGGGGAATATGGTGCCTGTCAGACCTGGGGGATGTTGTGCTTGGCCAAAAACTGCTGGACAAACTGTGCTGGATAGGCAGGTGCGCTGTCATGGTGCAGTTGCCACTTATCGGACACATGCAATTCTGGCCTTTTCCAACGAATAGCATCCCACAAACGCCGCAACGTGTCACAGTAGTACTCCTTGTTTACTGTCTGACCTTGTGGAGCATAGTCATGATGAACAATCCCCTTATAGTCAAAGAAAATGGTCAACAGTGTCTTCACATTGCTTCAATTTATTCGTGCTTTCTTCAGTCTCAGAGAGATTGAGGTCTTCCACTGCAAAGACTTGGTTTCAGGCTCAGCCATTCATCATCCATTATGACCGTTTTCAGAAAGTTTTCATCATTCTCAACACAATCAAGGCGATCTTGTGTGACTGAAACCCAAGTTTCTTTTTGGTCAGCTGAAAGCAGTTATGGCACAAACTTGGCAGACACGTATCTAATACCCAAATCTTCAGTGAGAATGGACTGAATTGAACTGTAACTAGTCTGCACCTGCTCCAATAACTCAGATGGTGATTTGATGATTTCCCCCCACGCAATGTTTTACTCAGTTCTGCAGGTGGCAGGTCTTGCACAATGTCCATCACTGTGGACATTTTATTGGCCATCTTGAAAACATCTGAACCACACTCCTATCCATACACTTTCTGCAACTTTGTGTGGGTTTCTGTGCAGGTATTGCCAAGCTTTTGGCAAAATTTGATGCAGATTCTCTGCTCAACTTTTCTGTCATGGTCAATGCGATGACCACACGTTTACACATGTTCTTTCCAAGCATTGCTGTAAGATGTTAAAACGTAGTGTGCAAAGCATGGTTGGGGTCAAGGTCAGTCTGTGCCAAGTGTATTCACTCTGCGTATTTTAGCTCCTTTACTATGGCACCAGTCCTGATACTTATTGATCACACCTTGTATGTAACAATGAAATGTCTGCTCTCCACCAAACTTTTCCCACCAGTATAACTCAATTTTTTCCAAAAGCAAATAGGGCATGAGAACAGTTGAGGGAACTGAGATGGGAGATATATTATATTCAATTTGCATTCAGGGGACTGCCTTTGATGGCATGTAATAAAAGGACCCTGATTCCACATAATAGATAAACAAAAGAACAGGGTTCATGAGGTGTACTATTCCATCTGTAATAGGTGTCTAATGGCTCAGTGGCACTGCTGTTTGGCACCTATCCCACTGAATTTCTTTTAATATTGTATTCATTTCAAGAGTTCAGGCCTGGTGTTGTACAAATCTATTTTATTAGAAAATCAAAGGAGCATCAATAAATTCTAATGAATCACTTTATGGCTTGGATCTGACATTCCTAAAATCATAGCCAACATTGAGTGATTGGAAGTATGCATTATTGAGCTGTTAATATTTTGTTAAAAGTTTTTTTAATACACATTGGTATTCTGTGTATAGCAAGAATGAGTATTCTGGATTGTTTGCTCTTTTGCTTGTTATTTCAGGAAAATGAGATTTTTAAATAGAGATAATATTAGTTAATAAGCAATAAATAACAGTTAGTGAAACCCTATAAATCAGTTTAGCTTCTGTGACAAAATTCAGTGACAAGAAGAATTTACAGTTCTTAAGAATCAATAACTAGCAACTTATAATGCAATTCAAATCCTGCACAGGATTTGTTCAGCTGACTGTTGTTTGCCATCACAAACATAACTCACTGTGGGGTGAAGACGGAGGCAATCTTGCTGTGCACAAAGTGTGGAATGGATGGGGACACTCACTGTTTCTCACTGAGGGCGCAATCCAGAGTGAGGGCAGTGATGAGAACTCCAGCTGGGCTGCCCCAACTATTCTGAATCCAGAGCAGAAAGTTATGCTACAACCAGAGAGTCTACTTTTTAGTTGAAAAGTGGTAGGTAGGTATGTAAGTATGTAGGTAGAGAGATAGCAAGCAAGCAAGCCTGAGCTGCCCTAGCTGCTACAGAGCATGTTCAGTAGGCATCAAGTAAGTAAAACCTGGGGAGGGCTTGCTCCCAAGAAGACCCCTTCTCAGATCACACTGAACAAGGAACAGCTGTGGTGCCTGCCTTATAAGGAGTCCCTGATGAGATGCCAGTATGGTCTACAGCAGGATTTCTCAACCTCCGGTCTGGGGACCACTGGTGGTCCTTGGCAGCTGCATGACCCTTCTGTGAGAGGACTCCTCTAAGTGTCTCTTCCCCTCCTCACAGCAGGAGGGCTCTGTTTGAGGATTTCAGCATCAGAGAGCAATCCTATTCCTGTCTACTCAGTAGTAAGTTCCATTGTAGTCAGTGGAGCTTACTCCCAGGAAAGTGTGAACAGGATTGCAGCCTCAGAGTCCATTCCAATGCCTGTCTACTCAGAAATAAGTCCCATTATAGTCAATGAGGCTTACTCTCCAATAAGACTGACTGGGATGGCTTAGTGCATTTTCAATGCATCCTGCATGGAAATTGTTGAAAATTCCTGCTCTGAGTAGACATGCATTGAGACATTGGGCTCTCACCTGCAATCCTATCCATAGAAACCTAGCAATAGCTCTATTTATTATAATGGGATTTACAGCTGGAGGCAGCTGTGCTGCACTCTAGATGGGGAAGCCCTCCCTCCAGGTCACCAGAGGCAGATCTCTCCCCTGACCCCTGGGCTAGTCCCTGGAATTTTTTTCTCCATGGAACTGGTCCCTGGGGCCAAAAAGATTGAGGACCATTGGTTTACAGTGAATACAAGGGGCTTCTTGGAGTGGTCTTCTGTATCCCCAGGTTAGTGGGCTGCCATATCCTGAAGTTGAGTGGTAGGGGTTGCAGCTAGGCTGGCCAAGAACTCAGATTTTTAGTCAACACTGCCATCTTAATCTGCCTTATCATGGACCCCAATGGGTCTACTTATTCCTATACCTGCTCCTGAGGTGGTATAACTCTGAGGAGCTGGAAGAGGGTATTTCTGCCCTGGAAACAGGCTCTGGATTCAGAGTAACTGCTCTATTCTAGGCAATGCTAAACATGCCCTCAACATGCCTTTCCTGAACTGCCCAGGCTGCCCACCCACCCCCGGTACCAGGGCAGCCCAGGCCCTCTTGTCTTGTGGCAACCTATGTTGCCTTAGGCTGCCCCAGCCCTTTTTCAGAATAACTAGGGTGGAGCATCTTGCAGTTGGGTCAGCCCAAACTAAGAACTTCTGGATTGTGCCCTTAGTACTGAATAATGTGTATGTACATAAGATTCCTGCATAATCCTTTTGATCGCATCCATAGTCAAGAAAACATTAAGGTCTCATAAAAACATCTATTCTTTTCCTCTCACTAATGCAGCTGTGCTGCTGCCAGTGTATAAGCTATATCCTACACAGGGAGAGGGGAGGATGTTTCATTTGTAACATTTGTACTGCTACATGGATAAAATTCTGGGATGGGTCTAAATGGACATGTCTAAATGGACATGTACATTTGTAGTGGTAGCATGACTCCTCCCAACAGTGGATCAGGTTTGTAATGGCCATAAAGTGCCATACATCACCAGAAGGAAAGTAAGGCCACCATATTTATTATTATCTCTCTATATAAAACTGCAAAGTCACTGACTGACTGACTGATCAACGCCCAGCCAACACCACCAGCCTAGAAGCATGAAATTTGGGGAGGGTGTTTCTTCCATGACAGAGACACCCAATAAGAATCAGTTTTTGGAAATTCCATCCAGAAGGGGATGCAAATAACACAATTCATTTTCCTCCTATACTTTACATTGAGGAGTCCCTGACTGAGGGACGCTCTGCCCCAATCCCTGGACCTACAAGAATAAAATTTGGGGTGGGTGACCCTTTTCAATTGCAATTTGGGTTGCAGTCAACAACCACCAAGAACCAATGTTGAGAAATTTAACCCTTAAGGGGCTGAAAAGGGTTGCAACATGTTTTTTAACATTGTACTTAACACTGAAGACTGACAGATTCACATCCAGCCAGTTTGGTGCCTGATGCATGGGGTTTGCGCATGGGGATGTATTGCACAATGGGGGTGTTGCACAATGGGGGTTGTTGCACAAGAGGGTATTTTACTCCCACAATGTGGGTATATTTCGCTAGTTCGTTTATAAATAAGGTTGGGATGTCCCTTAATAGAGCCAATCAAGTTATTGTCTTATGATTTTATTATTTTGTCATAAGGATTAGAAAAGTAATGATAAATGATAGGAGCTGACCCATATCTCTCAGTTGAGATTGTTAAAATATATACCATTTACTAATGATTAGTACATAATTCATGCATCTTTTGTGTGTTAAAATATTTTACAAGACACATGGATATTCTATAATTTGTAGTGGCAATTTATGAATACAGAGGGCCACTTGTATCCATGGATCACAAATCTGTGGTTTCATTTATCCATTTTTTAAAATGAAAAACCAGAAGTCACTGTTATCATTGAAATGATTATTCTAATGGCAGAGGCCATTATGAGATGTGTGTGGCATTTGTGCAGAACAAAAGACATTCCAGATGCGAGAGAAGCACAGCAACCCTTGTCTATTTAGGACATGGGTGTCCCGGATATCCACAGTTTCAGAAAACTGCATGGGATTCTGAAACAGATACTGGGACATGTCTCTAGCTTCTAAGAGCAGAAGTAGACTTGATCATAAAATGCAGGCAGATCTTGATTTTATCCTGAAAGGGCACATATTGAGTTTCACTCCAAAAAACACAACAAAAATCCTCCCAATATGGGCTAATGGTTTCAGTAAGCATCAATTCCTGGAGCTTCTTTATGTCGTCGCAGCGTGCTCAATCTTTTTTCCACTTATCGTTCTGGCAGCTGGTAATGAAGGAGGAAGGTCAGATCTACTGCAATTCTATTTTTGCTGATCTTTAGCACTTTCAAGGTGACAAATTCTGTGCCTGTGGAAAAGTGGTATCTGTTTATTTTTTTAAATGTCCTTAAGATTTGTGCAGCCAAACATTCACGCTTAAGTTGAAAATTAAATGACACTTGTCTGGATCTGTAACAATGAAATACAAAAAACCAGCTGTTTACACTGTATTTTTGGAACTTTTCTGTTGTATATATATTTTTTAAAATGCATTTTCATTAAATGGAAGGCTGAAAACACACACACTCCACTGAGCTAGTAGTTTATCCAGAAGTTTATCCAGAAATGAGATCTAAATATTTATGTGGTTTAGGAAGATTTAAATATAGTGCAATGTTCTACCAAGTCCTTCAGATTCCTATGTTAGAATCCCTCCCTGCTGCTATCAAATGATTAATATAAATTCTCATCAAGTTTAATGAATACTGTAGTTTAAAGCTTGCTTTAGACAAGTCTGTTGAGTACACAAATTTTGTTTGTGTTTCAGTTCATGAGGAAATAACATGCTGTTTTGTTTTTACATACAGTATTTTCAAAAACTTCAAAATTGCATGAAATTGCAGTGGGAATTACTGTTTTCAATTGATACTAATTCAAGAGGGATTACAATTGTAATCTTTACTGAATTTATAATTATATCTACACAACACACATAGCTTGTGTAGCTAGAAGCCATGATATATTTGCTGTTGACTTGGCAGAGCATTTACATCAGCAACTCTAAGAAGCTCATAGGACAGAGGTTTACTTTAACTAAACTTTATTGAGCAAATAAAACTATAGATCTGCAATGGGGAGGGTGGAAGAAGCATGAGAAACTGATTCAAACACCTTCTCACTCTCCAGTGTGATGGCAACTAATTTGGTGACTGAGAAAACAATCCTAACCATGCCTACTCAAAAGTAAGCCCCACTGTATTCAGTGGGTCTTATTCAGTGGTGGGCAGCAGCAGGTTCGCACCTACTCTATAGAACCGGTTCTTAACAAGAGATAGTACATATAAAGTTTAAAAATAGCCATTTAAAAGTGGCTGCCAGATGGACAGAGAACCGGTTCTTAATTTCTTTGAAGCCCATCACTGGTCTTATTCCCAGGAAAGTGTCTTTAGGATTGCAGCTTGACTGTGCTAGCTTTCTATCTCCCCCACTCCCAAATGGGAGTTGCATCCTGGCTCCAAGTGGCACCAAGTGGCACCAAGTGAGCTTATTAAAACCAATTCTGAAGAATCAAGGCAGTCGGAAGGCAGAATGCCACACAGGCCAAGCCTTATGGTGATCTTTGATTGAGCCAGCCAGCCTCACTAACCTAGACAACTACTGTCTGCGTGGTCCTGATTCACCCCCTCTCAATCTGGCTTACATTAGAATATACACCAACCCTAAATACTTGTTTATCTGCATAAACTCCAAGTCAAACTCATCTAAGGAAAATCATTAACACCCTTCCCAAAATACCAGTCTGGGGTAGATGGCGGGGGAGGGGAAGAAACTGCTAACCAAAGGCCATTCAGGTTAACCTAGTCCTTGTAAATAGCAACCACCTTGTAAAGGACAACAGGTAAGACTCAAAAACAAGCATTTGACTGAAGCTGGAAAGTGAGATTCACCCAAGTACCATCTATCCCCCTCCCCAAACAGCCAAGCAGCTAATGGGCTGCCTGGATTCCAACCTCTGCCCTGTTCTGGGACTGGGGGGGGGGGAGGCAAAATGGCAATGTGATGTTCCATCAGAATTGTTATGAAAACAACCATAGCTGAGTCCTGCTGTATCACACAGCATTCATCTAATTCAGCATCTTGCAGCAGCTAGACACACGGCACAAGCTGTTTTTTATAGCAGTTTTCAAAGTAAATGGGATTTTCCAAAATGTACCCAGCCATCTTATAATGTAGGTTAGTGTTCTTCATCACTGGGGTTGTGACCTCAATGATGTTGCAAAGCCTCAATTTTGGGGCAATGGCAACTTATAATGGGATCCAAAATGGCACCCATATTCTATGTAATCCTACATAATAATCCATCCCTAAAATTACCCTTCTCTAATTACTATGATAGTAACGTCAGATCCTTAATGTCAGGGGAACCTTCATGTATAGTGAATTCCATGCGAAATCAAATCACAAGAAATTTTGTGTCCACAGAGCTCTAAACACAACTAGAGTCTTGCTTTGGTCACAGCCAGAGCTGCTCTGATGACCGAAGAGGCCATGTACATCCTCCACTAAGCATAGAAAAGCTTCTGGAAGTCCTGGAAAAGCACTTCTGGTTTTTGAGAAGTGCTTCTCTAGTATGTCCATAGTCCTTTGTGAGATCAGTGGAGGCTGCATGCATCCTACTCTGGCCTCAGAAGAGCCAATGAGGGCATCAGGAGCATATTTCTCATCGACTCTGAAGGATTCAGGTTAGTCTGAATCTGGCTCAGTTGGGGTCCAGAGGATCCCAACTGAGTAAAATTCACAGGTGAAAAATCCATGTATGTGGGAGAAGTAAAAGGTGATTCTTTTGTTAAAGAATCAGATCAAAAGGAGGACAAGGTCCTCTCAGCCTGGCCTTTCCGGCGGACAATGGCACATTTGCCTATTCACGAATAAAGCCGCAATATTGGGCACTTTCACTTTCCCATAGAGCTCAATTCATATTTTTTATTTTTAGTTTTTTGGCCATAACTTTTGATAGCAAGGAGATGTTTCAAAACCGATTTTTGCATTGGATTCTACTCTGCAGTATGAATCCAACAACATATGACATGATGGGGTACTACACACCATTGCAAAGTTCCAAAATGAAGCCAAAATAGAGGACAATAAAGCCCTTTGGAGGACACCCGGACAGAAGACTAAAAAAGAGGACAAATCCTGAAAAAAATCTGATCATTTGACCACCTTGGATAAGTGGCATCAGATTTATCTTGTCCATTTTACTGCTTTGATTTTTCATACCACAAAGTAATTTCCAACTTATGTGCCACCTTAAAAATTCTGCAATAACAATTTCATTGATTAGAAGATGAAAATACTATACAATGAATGGAAGTCTTGTGCTCTAGAATCCCTAAGGCAAATAGTTAAAAACTGCAGTTAATATCCCTAAGGCTTCTTAGAAATAGCCTAGCAGAAATGGCTTCGTATTGCTTAATTTAGAAACATTAACATAACACAACACATGCACTGGGCTTTAATAATTACAGCAGTCCTACATAATTCCCTCAAGCAAACATGTGCTTTACACAGTATACAAATTGTTATCCTGTAAAATGCATAATTACATTTGTTGCAAAGCAATTCATCAGAAAACACAACTATCTTGCTATACTCTTGAGAACCTTTCCCAATTTATTCCACCATCCTAACAGCAGCAAAGTTTGACATAAGTTCCAAAGCTAAACAATGGCTGTTGAAAGCTGTCAACAAGTATTTGCATGTCAACAAATACCAAGGAGGATAAGAAATTGCTCAGTGTGGAAGAGGGATGAGACGCAATAAAAGAATGAAATTAAGGGAGAAATATTTTGCTATAATACGTAAGACAAACCCCAAAGCAATAAAGGTATGCTAGATCACTTCCAAGGTTTCCAAATGAAGAAAGGATTCTCCTTAGCTGAGTCATTTGAGACTCAAATCATCAAGATTTAGTAAAAAAAAAAACCCTCTAACAGCCTACAAAATCACTTTCCATTGCAATTTTTGTGTGCATATTCATTCTGATGGTGCTTATATTTTTGGATTGTATGTTGTTGACTTACAAAACTTATTATAAAAACTTTATCTCAGGCATACAGGTGGAGCCTAATTATATGTGTTTATCCACAGATCTGAGTCAACACGACTGGCTGAGCTGCTCCCTTTTATTGTTTTCTGGCAGGCAGGCATGTGTGTGTGTGTGGGGGGGGGGTGCATAGTTTGCTTACCCTACAAGCTTATCGGGCCCCCCTTCTACCTGAATGCTATTGCAAATGACACATCACAGGCTGACCATGATCTTCAGTCCCCTGACTCGCTCTCTCCTGTTTTCTCCCCCCAATCTTTCTCATACACACAGGTGCACGCACACACCCACACTGCTGTGTGCACCTTCTTCCAACTGACCTGACCCAGCACATTCCACAAGGAGAAGGAGCCTCTTAAAGGGAGATGGTCAAAGCCAACATGCCAGAAAGGAGGGATGTCTGTCCCTTTAAGAGTAAGAGGTTCCCTCTCCTTGCAGAGCACAGGGGATTGGGTCAGCTGGAAGAAAGTGTGTTTCTGTGTGTGAGAGAGACACTGTATGAGAGTCTACCTGTGTTGTGAGAAACTGTGTGGATGCCACCCTCTCCCTACCCCCCCCCTCCCCGCAGAAGCAGCATCTCAGGAAGTCTCACTCTGTCCTCACTTCTCCTTTCTGCTAGTCTCATGAATTCCTCTTCCTCCCCTCTTCTTTATCTCTTTGCTGGAGACAGATCTATCTATGCTGGTTTTGTCATCATTTTATTCTTAAGCTGAGGTTGCAATATGCATCACTTCTACCATATTGAAATCTATACTTTTGCCTGCATAGCCAGCCACTCAGCTTCCTTTCCCCCCCTAACTCTTAATTTATCTCTATAAACACCAATAAATAACGCTTTACTTTCACAATTACTTATGACTCCTTAAATCTCTTAAATGTCAGCCTTCCTTTTGGGTACACCATGAGCAATCAGTTAAAGGTTCATAAAACACACAGTCTCACATATCTTTCACATATCACTGGGCAGCGCGGTAATTGTTGCTATTTTTTGTCTGTTGCTTATTAGCCTTAGTATTCTCTCTGCCGTTTCCTCTTCACCCCCATCTCCCCACCCTAACATTATAGATGAAGGTGGCAGGAACATCTCCCACTTGCTAGCTACTGAGATTGCTACTGACCCCCCTCCTTTCCTTTTCTCTCCAATAGCCCAATTTGTCACCATTGCAATAATACAAGGAAGCCAGCTTTCACACAAGGCCATACCCTGCAGTTCCTACTGCTGTAAAATTCCATTTGAACTCCACAGGAGTTTTGTCTTACTAAGCACAACAGGATTAGTCCCTGATTTATAAAGCACTAGATGCCACATCATCCAGGCACTATTTCTAAAAAATTAATAGCAGATTATATAAAAGTATCCACAATGAATAATGTTAAACAGACATACTGCGAATACGAGTGATATATGAGCAACCCTGAGGCGAGAGGCAGAAGAAACTTTTGATTTTTTTTTCTTTTGTGATTAACCTCAGTAGGGAATTTCTCTCTCTTTTCCTGCACGTAACTATTTCATGGACACTTCCTAAGTTAACAAGACGGCTGTTGCGCAGTGATCTCCGTAGGTTTGTTCTTAAAAGCACACAGTAAAACCTAATTTAATCACAGCTTCAAAATATCATACAATAAAACTAATTTAATTACACTTACCAATGGCCGCCAGTCTCATTAAAATGTTAATGAGGCATCTAATTATTAAATTGCTTAATGATTGCTAATAGGAGTAAATGACAAAATAAAACTTAACTACAAATTAAAAATGCCCTCGGCTGCAGTTTCATTGAAACTCCCTACCCCCTCTCTTGTTATCATTTAAGGAAACAAGGTAAGCTACCACTTTGAAAGCCAGGAAACTCACTATCAAAAAATATTTTAGGAGGAAAGGATGTAACTCACTGGCTCAGAACCTGTTTTTCATGCAGAATGCTCCAGTTTCAATTCCTACAGTATGAACATAGGACTGAAAAGGATGTTCTGTAGGACTTCTGTCTGACTGTGTGGACAATATGGACTCACGGGGTCTAGTGGACTGCTTAATGAGGTTCTACTGCTACACAGCCATTCAAAGTGTTGATAGTCTTCACCGGTGTACAGGAGTGCCACACAGCCTTCTCCACATGTAACAGGTTTGGTCAAAACCATGAGTCGAAATTTGCTTCTAGGTATACATCTCACATGCTGCACTGAAATCTAGGCTAACAAGTGAGTATAAGAAATTTTGTACCTTCAAACTCCCAAATACAATGCACTTTTCTTATACTAGAAGGTCTAGTGTGGCAGATCAGCAAGTTATACATGACTTTACTAAGGGCTAACCGTGACAACAGTGCTTGCATGCATTGTGGTGAAGGGGCAAACATGGAGGCCTCTTTAAGACAAGGGAACACTTATTCAACTTATCTTGAGGATTTACTGCAGCTGCATTATTCTGGAAGGAAAAGACAGACATTCAAAAGTATGGTGGAAATGGTTTGAATATACATTTTCTGCTTTGAGAACACTCATGAATGTACCAACTGTGGTTCAACTTATTTATGCTACATTTAGAATGTCTGTCTATATATCTGTTTGGTTACTATATGATAACCAAACTTGGTCATCTTAAGCAACTGCCTATCTGAAGTCTGTATGGTAACAAAGCAATGCAGATAAATGAAAAAGTACTTCTGATGTCAGCATGCATCAATGGCTGGAAGGAAATCTAACTTAAGTACAAAGAATCATAAAGGATGCCCTGTCAATTAAAAACTGCTTCAGTACAAAAATAACTGTGCAGAGAAACAAAAACATTACGGAAAGTGATGCCAGATCAAAGTTTCCAAATATGGGACACTGCAGAGATGTGATATTGTTACTCTGTTTTTGTTATTAAGAGATCTTCTTGCAGTATGGTTTCTTTGAAGAATGCATATCAAGTAGTAAGTGAACATACCACTACACAAACAAGGTTAAGGAACATTATTTTTCATTTTCAAATTGGAAAGCAGAAAGTATGAGTTCAAAATTTGATCTCCTTCTCAAGATAAAATATGAAATATTAAACACAGTTCTATTTCTTTTTTCTGCTCAGAAATACTTATTGGATCTTTAGAAACTCTTATCGTTTTATTAAAATTTAAGTCTTACTGTTCTGACACATCTAGTAACAACAGCATTTCTGGACTACATTAATACCATGAGTTAACATATCATCCATCCTTCTGTTTATGAAAAAGAAATTAACTATGCAATCCTAAGCAGGTCTACTCAGAAGTAAGTTCAGTTGTATTCAATAGTACTTACTCCCAGGAAAGTGAAGATTTCAGCCTAAATTATCTATTTTCCATTGAAAGTACAGAATGCTTCCCTTTTCTATAGCAAATTCACACATCAAAGAATACCACATATCTATGGGAAAGGCAAAGTCCTGGTGACAGACCAGCCAGGTTTTCCCATGTCGTGTCCATCATGGATTGGATTACTCCAATCCACAATCAGACCCCATCACCACATAGGACAAATGGTGAAGAAGGCAAATATATATAGAACACAATCCTAACCAATTTAGGCTGGCCTAACTCACATGATATATCTTTCCATGGTGGTGTTAAGACGTCAGTATATACCTGTGAAGTGGCCTAACATTCCCAGGAGTGGGGCAGTTATGGCACTTTTGTGACACCCCCCCACATCAGCACAGGATTTAGGTTGGTCCTTATTATCCTATGGTATTTGTAAAAAATATAACAATTTAATAAAAATAAATAAATATTTAATAAAATAAATAAAAATAAAAAATGTTATTATTACAGTAATAATAAAATTATTAATAGTAAAAATATTTGAAAAACCTCTGCTAAATTTAAAGGAAGGTTGAGAATAAACCAGGACAAAAGCCAGTTTTAGGGGCAGAAATCATTTGCTCTTCAGAAATAGAAGTCTCATTTATGATAAGAAACCAGTTGATAGGAAATAAACACAAATCTGAGAATGCAACTTGAGAAGTCTGTATACTTTGATTGTTTGATAGAAAATTCTGGGAATGACCCCAGATACTTTTTTTTAATCTTTAGAACTACATCCTTGAATAATACAGCACCTGTATCCATCCAGATTTCCAGCATTCAAATAATAAAGAAATTGTTTGGTGCAGGTGAAAATTCTATCAGTTACCAAAGAAAATGCTTTCTTCATTGCTCTCAACCTGCCTCTAACAGCTGCTTCAAATGTGAAGACCTTCCTTCACTGACAGAAACTTTTTGTGAAAATGATATATAAGCTGTCACATCACAAAATACTCAAATCTGTTAGCCTACTTGTTGCAGGAAACCATATCAAAGAATTGTTTTCCAGCATCTGGTCATATAGGAGAACTACGTAAATTACTTATGATAATTTGTATGTGCCTTGGAAGATTTCCTCCACCTAGAATACTTTAAGGAAATTCATTATAGAAATTCATCACCCTAGATATTTCCTCCTTTATTAAAGGATATTTTCACCGGTACACTGAAAAGGTGGACACTTTCCCCCTGCCTTACTACTCTCCAGTATTTTTCCATTGAGTGCTCTATTTAAAGCAGCAGGCCTCCGTCAATCTTGAAAGACTATGGTATCGTGCTCAGCACTGCACACATTGCATGCGAAGCACAAAAGCCTGGGTTAGATTGTTATGGAGGATAGGCTGTTAACCAAGCAGCAAATCCCCCCTCTAAACGCCACTGAATTATTCCAACGGAAAGGCAGAGCCAATACGATTGGATCCAGCTGGTGTTGCAGAGCTGGGCTAAGGACAGGAGCTCACCCTGTCTTGTGGGGCTGACCTGGGTCTTGAACCCTGGCCTGCTGGTTAACAGGCATAGTGTCTTAACCACTTGTGCCACCCACAGCTCTATTTAGAGGGTAGTTAAAGCATACTTATGAAGGAAAACACAGTAACCACAGCAACAATGTGAGCTGTTATTATTTCAAATGGTTTCTGTAAGTTCAGAATGGTGGAAGTTCACTGGTGGGCTCGGCCTGGCCTAACAACTGGTTCTCCTGAAGTGGGCGGGGCCAGGCTGGGGCAGGGGGCAGGGTCAGGGGGCAGGGCCGGGGAGGCCCACCGGGGAGGCCCACCTTAACCCTTAGTTTATCAAAAAATGGTATCACTTGTGACCACATCAATCAGTATTAAGCCCCTGGGTTCAGTGTAATTTATTCCTATGCATTACACTTTGTTATGCTCTTGGGGGAATGTGTGCCACAAAAAAGGACATAAAAGCATAAGAAAAGCCTCCACTGGATCACACCAAAGACCCATCTAGTCCAGCTTCCTGAATCACACAGAGGCCCACCAGCTGCCTCAGGGAGCACATATGACACTTGCATCCAGGTGCCTAAGTACCAGCAGACACGACCACAAGTTCCACAGGTGGTACTCATACCACTGGTTGAGAAACACTGATCTACAGTTTAGGACCAGAGTCTGTGGTGTCCCCTCTGCATGCTGAGGTTTGCTTCTAAGCCACTACTTAAGGCTACAATCCTGTCCATACTTTCCTGTAAGGAAGCTCCATTGTATATAATAGGACTTCTGAGTAGCCAAGCAAAGGACTGAGCTCTTAGTAACCAGCCTCTGGCTCCAATCCTATTCATTTTCCTGAGAGTAAGCTCCACAAACTCTAATGGGACTTACTTCTGAGTAGCCAAGAATAGGATTGGGCTCTAATGCTGCACTCCTCTGCACACTTTCCTGGGAGTAAGCTTCATAGATTGAAATGGGATTAACTTCTGAGTAGTCAGGCATAGGATTACAAGCTCTTAGAAACCAGATCTTTCCAGGGAGTAAGCTTCACTATTATAATGGAACTTCTGAGAAGACAGATGATTGGGCTTTGTGGCTACACTCCTATCCTCACAGGGGAGTAAAACCTACTGACTTTAATAGGATGTACTTCATCCTATGTTTCTTCAGGTGCCCCCCATACTGCCTCCCCACAATCTCAGGTGGAGAAATTTCTCAGAGGGGCAGGATGAGGTGGGGAGATCTCCGGGGGGGGGGGGGAAGGACTACAGTGTGGATAGGATTGCAGCCTGAGCCCAATCCTAACCGTGTCTACTCAGAAGTAAGTCCCATTCAAAGGTTTTTCAAGTCAATGGGGCTTATTTCCAGGAGTGTGTGGTCAGGATTTTAGCCTTACAGTCCAATCATATGCAGGCTTACTTAGAAGTAAGTCTCATTCTAGTCAGTGGTGCTTACTCCCAGATAAGTGTGGATAGGATTGCAGCCTCAGAGCCCAGTCCTAACCATGTCTACTCAGAAGAAAGTCCCATTATAGTCAGTGGGCTTACTCTCAGGAAAGTAGACAGGGCTGGAGGAACAGGGGACAAAAGCCCTGAAGAATCTCATCCTCACAACACTCAGATGCTGCACCTACTTTAAGTGGAATGATTGCAATGCCCGTCTGAATGATGGTCATGGGAACAGTCTATTTGTATTTTAAAAAATATCCTTAGGGAGGGGAAGGAGGGGGGAGAGAGATCCCCCCCTCAGAAGGGGAGGGAGGTTCAGAAGGGGAGGAAGGAGGGGGAGTGGAGCTTCAGCTCTGGGAAGACAGACCCAGAGACCCTTTAAGAGAAATTCAGACACACTTGCATGCAATTCAAAGATGACGGCCCCCTCTTAACAACCAGTTCGCTAATGTTCTCCCCAAATTAACAACCGGTTCTACAGAACCGGTGAGAACTGGCTTCAGCCCACCTGTGTGTATGAGTAATATGAAAATTGAAAATATTTTCAGGGCTTTCCCCCACCCACAGTTCTTTCTTAAAATTCAAGAACTGAATTGGAAAATACAGCAACTCTGTCACATACACTCAACTCTGAATCTTTGTAAAGCATCCCAGAGCTTGCCAAAAATAGCCATTTCTTTTCATAAAGGATCTTGTCTTGGTATACAAGATGTCTCTGAATCTCATGTTCATGATCCTTGCCTATCCACTCTCCTGCTTGCACCAGAGGTCACGTAACAGCTCTGGCAGCTTCACAGAACCAGAAGTTCATAATTAAGCCATGAAATTCTTCTGCAGTATTTTCCCCCATTAATTATGTGGGGTGTTAATGTTTTTAAATTTAATGGTTTAAAGTCATCTGGGATTGCTAGTAACTAAAAGATGAACAAATGTTTTAAACAAACAATAAAATCACAAGCATTTTTAATAATCAACCTCCTTTTCCCCATAAAACTCTGTACACTCCTGATGGTAGTGATTTTAACACTTGCATGAAAAGATCACAAACACTAAGAGAAATCTCAGGCAGGGCAAACTGAAGCTTTTCCATGTATTTCATGGAAGAGAAAGGTTAGCACCAAATGCATCTTATTTGGGTCATAATAAAATAGTTTGTTGAAAGTTGTCATAGATTTTTTACAGTGACAAGGGCTGTATGCAAAGCGAGTAACTAATTACAAAGTGAGTAACTTATAATAAATCTTCCTAACCATCAGGATGGTAGAGTGTATTTAGGTTATATTATGAACCTTTTAGCAATAGATTTAAGAACCTAAAAAGAGCCTACACTGGATCAGGCCAAAGGCCCATCTGGTCCAGCTTCCTTTATACATAGCAGCCCACCAGATTCCTCAGCAAGTCCACAAGACACCTGTATCCAGGTGTCTGCATCTGGCATTTTGAGGTTGTCCACTTCTACACACACCTTTCATGGCTTGTAACCTCTCATTTCTTAAAGCAGCAGAATCCAACAGATTCCTCTGTAAGTGCTGATTTCAATTGAAGGTTTTATCATGAATATATCTTCAGTGCTTTTTAAAGATACAATTAGGTTTTCACTATTGAAGTCTAAGAAGAAAAACAAACCCTCTTTAGATTGCATGTGATGTTCCATGTTCCATGTGATGTTCCATGTTACTGCGAAGATCTGGAGCTTACTATATCTTTACTCAAGATAATGACATTATAATGTAACAAGTCCAGTTCTAGCCAGAAATTTTAAAAAACAAAATGGATGTTTTGTTTTAACTTAGAATACCAACCAGGTCAAACTGACCCAGTTGGAAATTTGTGTTTTTTTTTTCCTGGAATTTATTATTATTACTTGACAAGATTTTCTGACTTTTTTTACTGATAATTAGATAGTTACAAATCCAAAAGCATGGAAGTTTTGAATTTACTGTTCAAATTTATACATATTATACTGCATGGGTCAATTTGACCCTTGTTGCTGGGATAATATGTATAAATTGGAATTTTTCTGTAAATTGACCCATGCAGTATAATATGTATAAATTTGAATTTACAGAAAAACAGTAAATTCAAAACTTTCATGCTTCTGGACTTGTAACTGTCTAATCAGCAGTAAGAAAGTCAGAAAGACTTGTCAAGTAATAATAATAAATTCCAGTAAAAAACACACAACACACTTCCAACCGGGTCAAATTGACCCATGCAGTGTAATGTGGAAAAAAAATCACGGTATTCTGAGGGTTAAGAATTAGAAAAGTGACTGATGGCACACTTGTAACATCCCCAGGTCTCCATAGGACTTATGCTGATGCTCATGCCGGTCTCACTAGAAGTTAGGATTGCACCAGTTATATATAACATAGGTTGCAATCCTAACCTAGGCCAGCACAACTCATTGGTCTTCCTATTAACGTGGTGCTGTAGGGAGGCAAGCACATAAGTGTGCACTGACCTAATATTTCCCCAGGAGTGGTGCGGAAGTATCTTATGGCACTTTTGTGACAATCCCAGGCCAGCATGGGACTTGTGTTGGTGCTTATGCCAAACTAACTATGAGTTGGGATTGCAGCCATAATCTCCCTACATCATAGTCAACAATGATAACTTCTGCAGATATACTAGCAGTATTCCACAATCCTGGTAATTCAATGCAGTTTTTATAGATTTAAATCAATAGGCTATTAAACCGAATAATTTTTATAATGAAAAGAAGGGCTATAACTTCTAAGACTACTTCCTAGTATTATCGTTTTCACATTGAAAAATACAGAAATTTTGTTTAAAGAAAACTGGGGGAAAACCTTCTGTTATAAATATTCTGTAATAATCACAAAGATTCTTTTGTAATATAAATACAAGCCAAGTTGAAGTAAGAGGCACCATGATATTCTAATATCAAATATGCAATTTGCAATGGCATTTTATTAAGACTGCCAATTATAAAATCTAATTGGGGTCACTATCCTTCAGGCAGTTTTCTAAATTCTTTCTCAGACTAAATTTTTTAAAAACGTTCATATCTATGAATCTTTTACAACCATATTACCATCTGTTTATAGGACAAGAAAAGTCACCTATCATTTGAGTATGTAATTATACCATTGAAATGCACTTAAGTACATGTATGAATAATATGATTTTTGTTTATGCAATTATATATAATGGTCACAAGAATTTTATTGAATACTCAGTTAAGTTTAAAGTTTCCAGTTCTGGACTGGATGCAAGTGTGATTTGGTTAGTCTAATTCGGATATAGAGGACAAGCTACATTTAAGTGTGAATGAGAAAGTGAGAATTCATCAATTAGAACTGGGGCCTCCAAGGTTTTTGGCAGGAAGGCCACATCATCTCTCTGACATGGAATCGGGGGCCAGAAAACTAATTTACATTTCAAATGTGAATACATTTACATAAATTTACATATAAGAATGTATTGGAGTGGATTGCAAGGATCGCCCCAGGGCTGGATAGAGGGGACTTGCCAGAAGCCATAATGAGTCTTGCTGAGGGCCACATCTGGCCTCCGGGCCGGGGTTTGTAGACCCCTGAATTAGATCATGAAAAAAGTAGACTGTATACAGAACTAAAGTGTGGCCCTGATATCTAAACCAAGCCATTTTTGTACATTCTGATCATAAGGATGGGTATTCCTTACGAAGTTGTTATTCTGTTTTCCTGATATAAGAGAAATTTAGGGTGAAATCCAGAGTAACTACGGGGAGTCCTTGCTCCGGAGTAAGAACAAGTTACTCTGGATTGCAATATGAATTTCCCATAGGTTTTCACTAGGTGATGCAGTAACTACGGGTGCATGTAATGTCTCTGGCTGCAATCCAGAGCAAATTCAGCCTGCTCTGACCTAACTGCACTCTCCTAACTATTCTGTATCCAGAGCAGAAAGTTATGCTGAATCCAGAGAGTCAGGAAGCCTGGGCTGCCCTAACTGCTCCAGAGCATGCTAAGTAATTGACACAAGGGGAAGACTTGCTCCTGAGGAGACACCCCTCAGATCACACTGAACAAGGAACAGCTGTGGTGCCTACAGTGGTGACATGACTCTGCACATCACCTGGTGCGGAAGTCTGTGCGTCATCCCTGGGATGTGCCCCCCCCCCCCACCTGGACTGCACAGTCACCAAAGTTGGCGCCTGCGCAGTTGTTTCTGAAGCCAACTGGCTTCAGAAAGAGTACTGCGCAGGCACCATCTCTGACACCTGCGCAGTACTTTTCTGAAGCCTTTTGGCTTCGGGGGAGACTGTGCAGGCGTCAGAGTTGGTGCCTGTGCAGTACTCTTTCTGAAGCCATTCGGCTGCCGCTCCACCTCCTGAGTGAGGCCGAATGGCTGTGCAGAGGCGTGGACTTTCTCTGCTCTAAGGAAGTCTCCTCTGAAGCTGTTCGGCATGCTCAGTGTGTTTCTGCGCAGTACATCTCAGATGGCCATTCAGGCCAGCTCCTCAGACAAGTGTCAGCTTCTGGCTGATTCTCCGCCTTGGAGCAGGCCTGAATGGGTGTGCTGACGCCCAGGGCCTGCCAAAGGACAGTCAAACTCCTCCGGCACATCACTCCATACGGAGCGCATCCCCAGTGCAACCCACACCAGCCGCACCAGTCTGGTGACGCCACTGGGTGCCTACCTTATAAGGAGTCCCTGATGAGATGCCAGGACATTCTACAGTGAATACAAGGGGCTTCTTGGAGTGGCCTGCTGTATCCTGAGGTTTGTGGGCAGCTGTAGTTTGTTCCATATCCTGAGATTGAGAGGAAGGGGTTGCAGCTAGGCTGGCCAAGAACTCAGATTTGTGGTCAGCACTGCCATTCTTACTCGGGCCTTATCATGGACCCTATGGGTCTACTCATTACTATACCTGCTCCTGAGGTGGTATAACTCTGAGGGCTGGAAGAGGGCATTTCTGCCTTGGAAACAGGCTTTGGATACAGAGTAACTGCTCTGCCCTAGGCAATGCTAAACATGCCCTCAACTTGCCTCTCCTGAGCTGCTTAGGCTGCCCCAGTTAGGGCAGAGCAGGTCCACCTCTCTTAGGGCACCCTATCTTGCCTTGCTCTGCCCTAAGCCTCCTTCAGAGTAACTGGGCTGGAGCATCTTGCAGTTGCTCCAACCTAGTGTTAGATAGGGCAACCTAAGGACTCTTATGTGGACAGATTAGTTGCTCTGGATTGGGCTGTCTGTCTCCTGTAGTTACTCTGGATTGTGCCCTTAGTCAAATTTAAACACACTCAGCAGTGATGGACCTAAAGGGGGCAAATGCCCAGGTGCTTATCCTACGGGGGATGCTGCCGCAAGCTTTCTACCCATATTATCACAACTCTGCCCATTAATACCTAGCAAGTCTCTATCAGATAGGTTCTTTAAAAGGGAACAAATGCATTTTATTTATTAATAGCCATGCTTCATAGTCATCTTGGATCCTATAGTTTCTGTCAACAAGAATAATGAAGTACTGCTGCTAAGAAGAAAAATTAAGACTGAAAAGTTCAAGGAAGATATCTAAGTATGGACTATATTAGCTGCATGTGTTCACTTTTATATTTCTGCAATCAGCAGTAGGGCTGTCAGGATAATAATCTAAAATGTGCAAAATAAAATTAATCCTAAATGATTTCCAATATTGCAGTAAATTAGATGAATGCATGACACTAAAAGCACACTTGGAAATAAAATTAAAAGAGTCCATGCCAAGAAGGATTTTATCTGCATGCTATTTCTCTCTGCTGATATCAATAATTTCAGTAATTGATCACATAGGTTTTTAAAAAGTGTGTACACACACACACACAAACAGACATAGGGTATAATCCAGACTAACTATGGGGAGTCCTTGCTCTGGTGTAAGAACAGTTTACTCTGGATTGCAATATGAATTTTCCATAGGTTTTCAATAGGAGGTGCAGTAACTACAGATGCATGTAATGTCTCTTACATGCTCCCGAAGTTACTCTGGATTGTAGGGAAACACACACAAAGTTGGGTAAGTATACTTTTTTAATTGTGAAGTCAGCATACAACAAATAAATATCAGTTCCAAACATTTGAGATTTTTGAGTTGATTTGGGGCTGATTTGACCATATACCAAGACTGATTTGACCATATACCAAGCATTATTAAAAGAACAGATGTGCATGTTTCCCCCTCCCCACTATCAGTGCACAACACTCTGTATGGAACCAGTTCATCAGAACCATTACTATTTGTGCACCTGCACAAATAAAAAGTAGCTGATCGATGAGATTAGAAGCAATTGGTATGGATAGAAGAGGTTCAGGATATTCCTCATACTGTTCTTTTCTGAGTTTAAAATGTGGGAGTCCAAAATCAGGTACAAGCCTTTCACTTTGATCTTAAGAAGGAACTACCTGTACTGATTGACAGGTCAATGACAGGAAGTGGAACGTATATAATCACAACTCTATTGACGAACACGAGCAGCATTAATAAGCCTTACAGAGGGAAGCCTGGTCAATTATCCTCTTAGTCAGTCTGTTTGAAAGACTCCTGGCTTTATCCCTAGGCAAGGCACCTTAATAGACCCTAATTTTCACACCTCATTTCTTTACAGAGAGAACCCACAGTTCTCCTTTCAAGCCACCAAGAACTTCTATTGGCTGTTTTCTATAGACACACCATGAAAGCAGTAAATGAACAATCTAAGATTTTTAATGTGAAGCCCTCTTTATACTGTGTGATATTTTCTTCCAAATACCTTCTGCCTTGTACTGACCTACTGATCAAGTTGGGGGGGGGGGTGGAGAGAGAACTGTGGCTTAAAACAATCAGATACCAATCAATTAAATTCAAAATAATCTCAAATATTACAAAACATACATATGCTAATTTTGAAGTTATTTTAAGGCAAGATGTAAGAAATTTATTTTGAGGACATTTGGATCTTAACCAGCTATATATGTGTTGCAGATAGGATATCTGGCTACCTCCCAAGTTCCCCACAGTGTGTAACTCTGCAGAGGTTGGGCCCAATCCTATTGGGATAGAGAGATGGGGTAATATGATTACCATAATTCCCGCTTGGAGAGACGCACTTTTTTCCCCCAAAACAATGGGGAGAGATGTTGGTGCGTCTCTTAAAGTGATGGTCCTTTTAACACTCAATTATCCACTCTGCAGGATGCCTGCAGTTTGCAGAGAAATGGTTGCCATAGAGGTTAAATAGCTTGACTCCATAGAAGTTAAATAGCCTTTTAACCCTCTCAGTTCAGGTTTCTCTGGCTCTGAACAACCTTTAAAGCCCTTTAAAGTGTAGAAATTAAGTGCAGGAAAACAAAGTGCTTGTTAAAGCCCTTTATAAGTGTAGAAATTAAGTTTAGGAAAACAATGAGTATTTCTCCTTTATTTTAATGTGTCTCCCCTTCCCAACTACCCACTGCACTCACTAGTCCCAGCCATCCCCACCAGTCAACCCTAAATGCTCCCCCCAGAAACCCTCTACTTACCAGTTTCCCCTCCCTCCAGAATAACCCCCAGAAGCCACCCCCACATGCACACACTCCCCCTTCCCCAAGAGCATGAAAATATATACATATATAATATGAAATATATATAATACACACACTCAAACACACACATATATGTATGTGTGAGTGTGTATTTTATATGTATTATATATATATTGTGTGTGTGTGTGTGTGTGTGTGTGTGTGTGTGTGTGTGTGTGTGTGTCTCATAGAATCTAGATTGGCAGGGACCCAGGCTTAAGCCAATCCAGAATTGACTTGGCCTGCACAGAGTGTCCAACTGTCCCCCTTTTCCCCAGTACATGTGCTCTTTTTCAGCCTTTGGGCACAATCCTTTCCAGGTCTACTCAGAAGTAAGTGGTATTTGATTCAGAGAAGCCACCAGGGGATCTATTCTTTTTTCAACCACTATGCTCTCTTTCAACCCTGGAGTTCATGACAGTGATGATGGCTCTAAATACAGTACATGGTAATTTATGGTCCATGTTAATTGTATTTCTATTTGAATGTTTACATAGTTGAATGTATTATTATTAAATTATTTATTTATTTATTTAATTTATATCCCGCCTTTCCTCACCTGCAAGAGGGAGTTCAAGGTGGCTAACATCAATCATAATAAAACATCATAAAATGATCATAAATAGAGATTAAAACATAATTAAAATACAATTAAAATACAATTAGATTTAAAAAACTAAGAACAATTTAAACAATTAAAAATGTTAAAGAAGGTTCTTAATACCACTGTTGACTTTACATGGTTGAAATATTAATTCTGCTACATTTTATTAAATATATTAGTACACCGTTTGGTTCAGAATTTTTTTTTGTTTTTCTCCTCTAAATTTTGGTGCGTCTCATGGTCCAGTGCGTCTCATGGTCCGGGAAATACGGTAACTGCCCACGCCTAAATATTTTATTCAGAAATAAGCTATATTGATTTCAATGTGATCTAGATAAAGGTAGAGGTGCCTCCCACAGGTTGCCCTGTTACTCATGACTGACTCTTAAGAGTAGTGCTTATCCCTGTTACAAGGCCAAAGAGCCAATGTAGTCTGAAGACACCTCTGTGGTCATGTGGCTGGCATGACTTAATGCCAAAGCACACAGAATCCTGTTTTCTTCCCACCAAAGTGTACCTATTTATTTACTTGTATTTACGTGACTTTTGACAGGAGCTGGGACAAATGATGGGCAGTGGCATAGCTATTAATAACCTGATGGGCAGTGGCATAGCTATGTATAACCTGGTGGACAGGTTATGATGAATGATGGGCAGTGGCATAGCTATGTATAACCTGGTGCAAAGCACAAAATATTGCCCCAGAAATGATATCAAAACTGGAAGTAACATCATACCTCAGCTTTAAAAAATAAGGTGGGGAAAATGGGGTGGAACCTCCCTCTAGGAAGATGCCAAGGATTGAGCCCAACTCCTTATGGATGCATTACGCTTGGCTTGTTGTCCTCTTAAAGCTTGTTGCCCAGTGCAACTGCTACTCCCTGTATTCTGTGGACACACCACCAGTGATGGGCGCTCACTTCATCATGCGGTACTGCTGACTTTCAGGTTGACAAGAACAGTGAAGTTAACACTGAGATACCGCAGCCCCCATCAATGAGTTCTATTTGAAGCTAGAACTATACAATTGCATCCCAGGTTGTGCAGAGATTAAGCAACTTGATTATAAAACCTTTATCAAGATCATGAACACTATCATTATCACCACCGCCACCACCACTGATTTAAAGCGTGGAACTACCTTTGTGTGCTACCTGGCTTTAAATACTTTATCAGCAGGGAAAAAAACTGCACCTCTTGACGAGCAGTGTCTGAATTTGTTCAAGCATATCCTAATGCATAACAACAGGAACTTGCATGATCTGTTAGATGTGGCACATAAAACCTGTGTTCACTTCAAGCACTCTGTGAAGCCTCATAAAATTTTGAGAGACTGACAGAAAGCTCACAATATACTTCAGAATCAAGTGAAGCAAGAAATACCCATCACAGTCTTGTTTCTACATGGTCTACAGGCGATGGAAAGAAGATAATCAGGACCATTACAATGTGCAGAGCAGAACTTTGAGTAAGATCAATGGGGCTATGGATGCAATACGGGGAGTCCTTGCTCTGGTGTAAGAATAATTTGCTCTGGATTGCAATATGAATTTCCCATAGGATTACACTAGGTGGTGCAGTATCTACGGGTGCATGTAATGTCTCTTATGTGCTCCCGTAATTACTCTGGATTGTAGGGTACGTGAAGAAAAGCAGATTGCTATCATAGTTCTCATAAGCCACAAGAAGACCATGTATTGAAAGTTGACTTTAATAGTCAATTGGCCAATGAATGGAGCAAAATAACTGAGGAGGCTAATTGCTTTATTGCTGCATCCAATAACTACAGAAAAGTGTGATATCAGCAACAGTCTCTCATGATTCCAATGAGTCCTTCCCTATTCTTTTCAGGTTATGAATAAGCCAATTCACACAGCTTTTGGTAAATATATTTATATTTTAATTTTTACTGTCCATCCATTCCCCTGAATTGTACCTCATGGCACCTCTGTTTTAAAGCTGGTGTTTACCAACGCCAAAAGGTTTTGGGAAAAATGAAGACAAAACAAGCGGAATAACTACTTTAGTTAGTCAAAAGATATTTCAATGCCCTATCTTTACTAAGAGAAAGAAGACTA
Source organism: Cryptoblepharus egeriae (assembly GCA_030015325.1). NCBI lineage: Eukaryota > Metazoa > Chordata > Lepidosauria > Squamata > Scincidae > Cryptoblepharus > Cryptoblepharus egeriae. Next base: position 50,153,558 of record JAREYC010000007.1, on the reverse strand, counting down.
TGGGCGCAATCCAGAATAACTACGGGGAGTCTTTGCTCCAATGTAAGAACAATTTACTCTTGATTGCAATATGAATTTCCCCATAGATTTTCACTAGGTGATGCCATAACTAGCAGGCCTCTGTCAGTCTTGAAAGACTATGGTATCGTGCTCTGCACTGCATACGCTGCATGCGAAGCACGAAAGCCTGGGTTGGATTGTTATGGAGGATAGGCTGTTACCCACGCAGCAAATCCCCCCTCTCCACGCCACTGAATTAGTCCAATGGAAAGGCAGAGCTGATACGATTGGATCCAGCTGCGTCGCAGAGCTGGGCTAGGGAAGGAGCTCACCCTGTCTTGTGGGGCCGACCCTGGTCTCAAACCCTGGCCTGCTGGTTAACAGGCACAGCGCCTTAACCGCTTGCGCCACCCACATATTCAATCAGTATTAATCACAATTCATTGGGCTTTGATTTTTAATAATTTATTTCAATGTATTCCATTCTAGTTTATGTTATTTGCTGAAGTTAATTAAAATTCATTCCTCATCATTTTTTTATCCTGGGAATAACAATTTATACCTAATAATCCAGCAGCATTCCAGTGTGAGTGGTCCACATGTTGCATCCTCAGTGGGGGAGGAGGCAGTCACAGATACCCCCTCAAGGTAAAGCAATATTTGTTCCCTTACCACATTATATTGCCCTTACCACAGAGGTGGAAAATTTGTTAACCCTACAATCCAGAGTAGCTACGAGAGCACGTAAGAGACATTACATGTACCCATAGTTCCTGCACCTCCTAGTGAAAACTTATGGGAAATTCATATTGCAATCCAGAGGAAATTGTTCTTACACCGGAGCAAGGACTCCCCATAGTTACTCTGGATTGCGCCCAATGATTGCGTCCTTAAGCTATAATTTTTTTTCTAACTGTACAAATGAGATAGAAAGTATCATAGCTGAAGATTCAAGAGAGAAAGCTTTGATGCATGAGTTTTAGTTAGTGTTTATCTGTCAAGGAGATAACAAGTCAAAAAAGACTAACTCCCAAATCCATAGTAACTACGGGAACAGGTAAGAGACTTTCCGTGCACCCGTAGTTACTGCACCACCTAGTGAAAACCTATGGGAAATTCATATTGGAATCCAGAGTAAGTTGTTCTTACACCGGAGCAAGGACTCCCCGTAGTTACTCTGGATTTTGCCCCATATCTGTCCCAGTAGTTGTGGTATAAATAATATAGGAACAGAACAAAGTCTACTTCTTTTTATTCTATAAGGGAGTAGGAAAAAATAGTGAAGGGAGAAATTGCATAAAAATATCAGATAAGTAAGAAAATCTTAGTCGATATATATACAGTAGTTTTTTTAGTCATGTTATTTTTAATACAGACAGTCCTGTCTCTTTCTAGGAGACATATGTTATTTGAAAGATTAGTTTTACAGTGCCTATTGCTACTGCCAGCCTACATCAAAGTAAATTTAAAGATGTGCTGACAGTCTAATACCGTCTATCTAGCTTTACCTACAGATAAGAGGTGAAAAAACATATGTTGAAGGCCACCCTTAAAACTTCCAGGCTCTGTCATTTTCCTGTATGTTTATGAAAAGTCCATATTTAGTATATTTTTAAAAATATGTCCTTGTATAGTATGTACTATAAAGTATTATAAAGATCACCAGCTACCAAATGCACCTGGGATACTTGGAGGGGCTTGAAGGAAATGCAAGAGGCCAAACTCATTATATCAATAAGTTCCAATCAAAATGGTGTAGTGACCCACCTTGTTCTCTTTGGTGGCCAAGATCTTCTAGTGGTGTTGGGGATGCATCCAGTGGTGGGATTCAAATAAATTAACAACAGGTTCTATGTCCTAATAACCAAAATCAACAACAGGTTCTACGTCCCATTAGTAACCAGTTCTCAGAACCAGGTGCTCATCAGCAAAGGATTCTATAGAACCTGTGAGAACCCCCAGAAACCCACCGCTGGATGCGTCTCCTGTATTGTACTCCCACCTGGAAACCTACCTTACTAGCCTCCATGGCCCTCAAAATGCCCCAAAGAAGGCTGCAAATGCCACTTGCTGTAAATCAGAAGCGGCTTTCACAGGCTTTTGTGGGCTGTAAACTAAGACTGGTAGAGAGGGCCACTGGCCAGAAGATATGGGCCACACGACCCAGAAGATAAATCTGGGGCTGCCCAATGCTTTCAGAATAGTTGAGATTTGGAGTTATTTGGATATAAGGGAAGGTAGGCAGGCAGCAGAGCCCACCCTATGAACCACCTTGCAAGGGCTTCTGATCCCCCAGTGGGTTGCAACTCACACTTTGGGAAAGGTTTTACTATCCTGAAGAACTTAGAAAGCTGTATCATCCTGAGTCACAGCACTGGTTTATGTAGTACACTATGGTTATCACTGACATATGGGAGCTTCTTTGAATTTTTGGCAGGAATTTTTCTATGCCAACCTTGAGATGCTAGGGATTGAGGCCAACTCCTTATGAATGCAAAACATGCACTCTGCATAAGGTACTGTGCCTGCTTCTGCTGCTCACTCTTCCAGAAGAGGTGAAAAGCAAAATTCCAGGATGTTACTATATCTGAACACCATGTACTACACTGATGCAATCATGGTGCAGAGCCAGTATAACAAATCCATATTGTTAAATGACTAATATTGTCAGTGTCTTCAGGCAGTCTATTAAAGGGGAAGTGTTAGCTGGGAGCTTATAACTTTCCATTTGATAACAATACATTAAAAACACATTTAGCAGCAGATGGTCAAACATGCCCAGAACCAGTCAGGCTTTAACTGGAAACTCTGTCATGTTTCAAAGCATTAGGAATGTACGTATGCGTCAGATATTCAGCAGCAACAGCCACTAAAAAAATTATGTCCATAAACTGCTTAGGATTAAAATCAAATTATTCTTGATCCTAACACTTTTTAAGACTATGGCCTCATTCCTACGTACTGCTACATGTTTGGGAGCAACTTTCCTATGGTCACAACCCACCCTGACATGTTAAGCTCTGGAATTCAGGAACTGCCAATAATACATAACCTTCCTATGTAAATTGTTACATAATCACAGTAGAAAAAAATGATTTACAAAAGGTTACATGGCTAGACTCATAAAATTTACCCTATTTGGAGAATGGGTCTTGTAAAAGACCCGATTTGCAAAATGGTTTGCAAAAGCTTACATGGGTAGACCCAAGAACGTGCTCTTCCATACAGATCTGTAACGTATCAAGTTAGAATCTTACAAATTGAGGCAAGTGCACACTGTTAGCAGTCTATGGGTGCAATCCAGAGTAACTACGGGGAGTCTTTGCTCCGGGGTATGAACAATTTGCTCTGGATTTCAATATGAATTTCCCATAGGTTTTCACTAGGTGGTGCAGTAACTACAGGTACACGTAATGTGTCTTATGTGCTCCCGTAGTTGCTCTGGATTGTAGGGCAAGTGAATAGTGCAAGCCTACTTGCCTAAAGAAGACACACTACATATCTAGGGAATAAATTATACCATACTATGATTTTATAATTGTGCAATACTGAGACAGAATATTCATTTAAAAATTATCTTATGTTAATGTAAGTGATTTAAAGTGGTGTTTATTAAGGTTTGAACAGAAACACCTGGTTTTTCTTTTTGTTTTGATTCGTTTGAAAATTTAAATGTCAAAAGAAACCTATCCAGAGTGAAAGACACAGTAGCTTCACAGTGCAATCCAATGCATTTCTGCATGGAAGCAAGTCCTTTTCATCTCAAGAAGCTTATTTCCATATAAACTGAATATAGGATTTAAGTCATAATTTTTCATATTTAATCAATATACACAGAATTGCTACTATTAACTTCATATAGCAGTGATAACTCTAAATGAATTTCTTTCTTTACTTATTATACATTTGTAAGGTATGTTCTTCTAATAATCCACTAGAAGGAGCTATATGGTAACATCTAAGACTGTTTTCCTGTATTTTAAAAGTTCTATGAAAAGATTCAGCAAAGATTATAAATTTAAATTTCTTTAATTTCGTTCACAAAAAAGAAGAAAAAAACACATTTTATCACATGTTCTTTCAAAATATTACCTTTTTTTTAAAGGAGTATTTTGAGAAATTAAAAGAAAGCACTGATTTCCCAAAATCAGAATGATAACTTCTTAAATAATTCCAATCTAAGCCTTTCAGTCATTACTGAAAAAAAGAATTTTTTTTCAAAAAGATTTTTGCCATAGCGAAGTTTGCAAAGTTGAGTTTGTAACACCTTATAGATAACAAATTGTCCTAATATAAACACAAGCTTTATTTGCATCCTAATTATAATAAAAACAGTACAACTATAATGTAGAAATGTTATGGATGTGTACATTGTAGGCACACTAAAAGATCTATAATGCAATATTAAGAGAAGACTCCAGCTTTTTGCACCATTGTGTTTGTGACAGTACTCTCAAACTTCATTGCTTGAGATCTGAATGGAGATCCTTTGGTTGCTCACCCTCTTGACTCCTTCTACCCTTGCAAAAATAAATGCTTCTCATAGGCAGTTCAATATTTCCACTACTCCTTGGCTGTGTTTCACAAGATGTTTGTTCCATGAATTGACATATTTGTCCCTGTCTGCCCTTGTACTTCTGTGAAGTAAATTTCTGGCGTCTACTATCTACACTTGAGATATTCTAAGCTTTATCTATAAGCACACCTGTTTGCTCTGCTATCCTGGCCCTGGCCTTGCATCTTGACTGTATTTGTGCTGATTCCTTTTCAGATCCAATCCTGCAAAAACCTTTCTCTCAAATTCCTTGAAGGTACTCACATTCTACATATCACTGAGAATATGCTGCAGATATTATATATTTTTTTTATTTTAATTCCAAAAATAAAATAAACTATGACTTCGTTGTCATTCACACACACAAAGAAATGTGAGCTGGATTAAACCTGGAATCTTAGGGCAAAATCCAGAGTAACTATGGGGAGTCCTTGCTCTGGTGTAAGAACCACTTACTCTGAATTCCAATATGAATTTCCCATATGTTTTCACTAGGTGGTGCAGTAACTACGGCTGCACATAAAGTCTCTTACGTGCTCCCATAGTTACTCTGGATTTGGGGGTATAACTAATTTAAACATATAGAATTAAGTAACTTGGTTCTTACAAATCAATCCCCATGAGGGAAAACATGAGCTTATATAAAAGATACACACAGTTCAGTGCTAATACATGCTAAACAAGCCTACTGAAGTCTTGATCATTTTTGCTACGTTCTGTATTTTTTTAGTCATTTGGTTTCTTACAGCTCAGTCCTAACCAATGTAAATGCTGGCAACTACAAAAGTGCTGTAAAGCACATGGCAATGGTATAGAAGTTGCTGATGTTGGTGGAAGGGCATGTGCTGGAATGTGCATGCTGGCAGAAGGAGAAGCATGCACTGAAGCAGCCTAGAGGACAAATGGAACTGGAGGATGGCAGGGAGATGACAGATGGGATTGGTGATGGGGCAGGGAAAGGTGGGTTGGGTCCACAGGAGGGAAGTATACTGAATGTGGCACTAGAAAGTACCCACATCTTATCCCCCTTTTTGAGGCCTAGTCCACTGAGCTGGGTAACAGGCAGATTCATGTTCTCCATGGGGGCTATTGGACTTATCCAGCACAAGGAGACAAAAGTCTCTTTATCTTGAGGAGACCTCCACCTGTTAAATTCCCACATATGTGCCATACTGGTATAAGTTGGCCCTCTTCTTTTGTATCTATCTAATTATTCCTACTCTTTGTAATTCTTCTCCTTCCCTCTTTTCATTGGAACCCCTCCAAAATTATTTCTCTCTTTCCCCATTTCCTGTAATTCATTCATTAATATTTTTAAATCCTTATGCTAATATTTCATGACTCCATCTTTCCTCTTCCCATTCATCTGCCTAATATTGAGTATACTGAGCAGGGTTTGAGCAGGTAATATTCAGCTTCGCTTTCACACATACCTGTCGTTATTGGTATTCTATTGGAGGAATACTTGCTAACTTGCTAACGCACAGTTTGAAAATCTAATCATTTCCTATATGTACCTACCTAGGAGTAAGTACAGTGGTGCCTTGATTTATGAGCTTAATTCGTTCCAGAAGCATGATTGCATTTCAAAATGCTTGTAATACAAAACAAATTTGTATTTGGAATATAGAACCAATTTTGTGTCTGATGGTGCCCAGTGTTGCCCTGCCAGCAGGGATGCTGGGTGCCTAGTGGTGCCTGGTACCCAGTAGGGATATCCAGTGGTGCCTGCTGCCAGGTAAGGATGCACAGTGCCTAGTGGTTCCAATGCCCGGCAGGGATGCCCACTGTTGCTCAGTACTGCCAACTGTCTGGCGCTTGGTACCTGGCAGGGGTGCCTGATGCCCAGTAAGGGTGCCTGGTGCCCTATATGCTACAGAAGGATTTAGAATGTTCATAATTATTATGAAACTGGCCCTACAATCCAGAGTAACTACGGGAGCACGTAAGAGATATTACGTGTACCCGTAGTTACTGCACCATCTAATGAAAACCTATGGGAAATTCATACTGCTATCCACAGCAAATTGTTCTTACACCGGAGCAAGGACTCCCCTTAGTTACTCTGGATTGTGCCCTAAGCTTAAAATATACATTTTCATTTTAATCACAATTTATTTCAATTCCTAATTGCAATTTAGTTAAACATTTCCCCAGAGGTGCCCAGAAGTGCCCAGTGCCTTGTAGTGTTGCTGCCGACTACCTAGTTGGGCCTGATACCTGGTAGGTGTCCAATACCTGCTGATGCCAGCCCACGTTGTCTGCTGCTGCTTGCTGCATGCTGGTGTCCTCTGGTGCACCCAGGTGTCGTCGTCCCCCAGAGGACGGTGCCTATTGGTGCCCAGTGCCTGCCAGGGCCCAGCAGTGCCCACCCATACCTGGTGCCTACAAATTTTCTTTAAATTTTACTCCCATGACAATAGGTCAGTTCAGGTAGTTTATAATAACTGCATAATTATTTCATAAAAAACAGATTACAGAAGACTTTAGAATGCAAATATTATTATGAAACTAAACTTGAAATATACATTTTTGAATTGTAATCATAATTTTTTTTCAATTCCTCACTGCAATTTAGTTAAACCTGTCTAAACTATGAAGCAAAATGCAAAGTTTCTATAACGTATGATACTGTATCTCATTTTCTTAGAGATACTGTAAGTTCAGTAAAATGCTTCTTTGATTAAGATTACATTTGATACACTGGAAAAAAGAATATTCTCTTTATAAAGGAAATGTTTCTCTCTATAGAATTGTTTAATTATTTTTAATATCAGCCGCTTCAGAGTCAGTAAATGAGGTAGAAATCTTCAAATATTCATTAATTAAAAATTTGCACTAAAAAAACCCACAAAGCTGTGAGGTGAATTAAAATGTTCCTTTCAAACACTGATTAAAACTAGATGCTTGAAATAGTCTAGAGGTAATGGATGAAATTATCTCAAAGCATTAGAAGGTATTTTAACAGAATAGTGGTCATATAGATTCCAAAAGAAAAAAAATTAATGTACTTCTTCAGAATGTACATTACCCTAAATATTATAGGTATCTAAGAAGAGGGATGTTACAGAAATATCTAGTAAATCATGTTACAGTTTTTGAATAAACTGAACATTATCCACTTAACTCAATGAAATAAGCCCCAATTGTGTGGCATGGACAGGGCTGTAGCCAGGATTGGAGAAGTGGGGGTGACAATGGGGGGGGGGGGAAGAAGGAGGCAGGAATTTTGCCATGTATCTATACTGGTGTATAGCTATACAATATAACAATAATTTGCATAGAATAAATGCTTCTTAGTATATTGTATGTAATTGTTTACATAGAAATAACATGCAACTTATATTTTCATTTTGCACACCAACACAGCATACATGCTGACATCCCTACAAAAGTTCAAAAGCCAAGAAAATGCCCCAAATTCCATGTGGTTTCTCAGTAAGTAAGGATTCCCCTGCCCCTCCAAGCAAGCATTAAATTTAAAAATATATCTGAAAGCAGAAACCTATCCAGGGTTTCTCCAAAGAGAAATATTTCTCCCCACCCCACTCCCAATATCAATAGCTTTGAAATAATTTATTTGCATGATCCAGAATAGAATATTTTCTAACTTGCCCCCAACGAATGCCAGAAGACTAGGATGCTGCAGTGTACTGGGCACAATCCTCCTTGTCACTCCTTGGAAAGATAAGAGCAGCCAGCAGGCTGTTCTCCCCCTTGTAATGCAAAAGGGGGTTGGTGACTTGGACTTGACCTGACCTGACTGGACAAGACTGCCTGCATGGAGGGGGTGAACACTCAGGTAACAAAAAACATCCATTTGAAGGTTAAGAGGCTGAAAAAACTGGGAAAGGTCTGTGTAAAATCCAAGGATGGGCATGCTATGGGCTCAGAGGGGACCAACACCCATACTGCCCCCCTTCCCAGTGCCAGACCTGGGCATGAAGCAAGAAGACCCAAAAGCATTGAAAACAGCTGATCTGTATGACCAGTTTTTTTTATGAATTACAATTTGTAATTTGACTTGTAGCCACTTGTGTACATATAACAGCAATGTCTGTTCTAGTGGCTTCTGCTGGTGTTCTTTTTGCACTTTAGATTGTGAGCCCTTTAGCTATTAATTTTTTCATTTTCTTGTAAACCGCTTTGTGAACTTTTCAGTTGAAAAGTGGTATATAAATACTGTAGATGTAGATGTAGGTAACCAATGACACTGGTTAAGTACTGCCCCCCCGGCTGCTACTTTTCAGAACGTCCATGGTTTCAAGAAGATGCAAGGTGAAGATTGCTCACACAGTTCACGCCAAACTATAATGAGCTGTATGAAGCATCAAATTCATGCCTTCCTCTACAAGCCTAACTGCAACCTCCCACAGCCCACATTCTGCCTGACTTTTTCATCTGGCCACAGTTTCATCTTCCTCTGGATCTCCCTCCTTAGAGGATGAGTATGAACAGATGTAAGGAAAATTATTTAATTCTTCCTCCAGCACCACTATGGCACTGGAACTGAAGGAGGACGTAGGAGGAACTTTGTTCCTGCTCCCATAGGCTTTCCTGCCTTCTTAGATGCTTGCTCCAAACTGCAAGCAAGTAGGTTTAGGTAAGAGAAGAAGAAGAATTTTTTAAATTGTAAGAGCTACCTGGCACTGGAACAATCTGCCTCATGACTATATGAGTCATCTTCATGGGAGATTTTCAAAAGGTGTCTGGATGGCCACCTGTCAAGAATGCTATAATAGTTTATAATTAGATAACATCCAAGGACCTTTGAAACTCCATGAAAACATGCCGGCTGCAAAGGATCTTGGAGATCCCAGGATCTTCCCTGCTCACAAACACTTGCATACAAAAGTCACAGATGATAGGAGATGTTGTAATCAATCAATTATAAATTTTATTTTGGAATTTTAACCAAGACTTCATTCCTGTGTATGTAAGTTTTATTGATAGCATCCATCCTCTGTGGTGGGTTAAATGATTACCAGAGGAAACCTGGTTACTCTGCTTTCTGTCCTTTTCCTTTCAACAGTTTTGCCTCCTGCTAGGTTCAATACTAAGAGCTGGTGCAGTGCATCACTGGAAGAACACTTTGGTACCTCTTCTACCCTGTAACACTGAGCAAAAGATGGACTAATGCTGCTGAAAATCCCCGAGAGGTCCATCTCAAAGTCCTAAGGAACTACAACTTCAAATGAAATGAATGAGATGTGTGGATATTCAACCCCAAGCAAACCCCAAAATTCAACCCCAAGCAAACCCCAAACTACTGTCAAGTTTTTGTACTATGCATAGTTCACCAAGATGACACTTTCCTTGCAGTAAGACTCATTGAACACAATAGGACTGACTTTTGAGTAAACATGATTAAGATTGTGCTCAGAGGGTCTTAATTCTGACTGAACACACATAGGATAAAGGTTTTGGTATTAAGCAGATGCAGGGACTTTGAGTAATTCATAGGGCATAATCCAGAGTGAGGGCAGTGAGGAGTGCTCTAGCTGGGCTGCCCCAACTATTATGAACCCAGAGCAGAAAGTTATGCTGCATCCAGAGAGTCAGGAAAACTGCCCCAGTTAGGTCCACCTCCCTCAGGGCACCCTTAAGCTGACCCAAGCCTTTTCCAGAGTAAATAGGGTGGAGCAATTTGCAGTTGAGTCAGCCCAGTGAGAGACTGCAACACGGGTATGTTTTGCTAATACACAATAAAATATATACCACATTTAGAGCACAATCTTAACAATGTCTACTCAAAGGTAAGAGTGCAATGGGCCTTACTCCAAGGAAAGTGTCTTTAGGAATGCAGCTCTCTCTCTCTCTCTCTCTCTCTCTCACACACACACACACACACACACACACACCAGCACCTTCCATCATTTCCTATTGGAGGATAGATCGGAGAATACAGTTCCATATCATTAATACAATGCAAAATTAGGTGTTGGTTGGGATATTTGGGGAGAAAAACCTTTGTAAATCTGAATAGCTTTTCCCTTGATTTCCCCATCATTTTTAGATAAATGAACAATGTGCTTCATGAATCAGAATAAAAAAAAATTGCCAAAGTGCCTCATCTTTAGAGGTCAGTGAAGCTGTCTGCTTAATGGAGTGTCCCAGAATAATCTATTTCAATTTTATTATCTTCTCTCTTTGGTAAATAGTCTTATTTGGCTTAATATCATGATTGTATTGTAAACTACATAATAAATAGATATAGGAATTTGTCTTAGTTCGTATTAATATAGGAAAAAGTGTATTAAGGAGGAAACACACAGTAAATTACATTTGTCACCCTTAAGCAATCAGCTAGCTCAAGAGTCATTGCTCCAAAAGCTATTATTCACTCCTAATAGACTTGCTGTTTACAATAGTGTCTTGAACTACCTTTTCCTGTAAAATAAACACAATTGGGACAGTTGTGGGAACTGTAGTTCTTGGTTCATGTTTTAAATTCATCACAGTAATTTATTATACACATTTATAGACTATCTTTTAATTATGAAAACACCCAAATGCAACTTACAAACATAATAAAGAACACTAAAGCATAATGACAAAAACAGATAATAATAACAGAGATGACAAGTAATAGAACATATCAATATGTATTCTTTTCCCAGCACTGTGATGGTGCTGCATTTTTAAGGTTTTTTTCTGGTTTATAGCTCCTTCTGTAACTTTCTTGAAGACTGATGCAGCATCATTAGCCCAAGCCCCAATGTTGATGCAGATGCAACATTTGGTTATTTGTTCTATTATATGAGGGCAAGCCCCAGCATCCTTAATAGGCTTATCTCAAACTGCTACAACTGCAACAAGTGTACGACAAACTGCTACAACTGTACAATAAACTGCTACAACAAGGCGGTTCAGCAGTGGAACAGATTGCCAAGGGAGGTGGTGGACTCTCCCTCACTGGGGATCTTCAAGCAGAGGCTCGACAAGAACCTGTCAGGGATGCTCTAGGAGGATTTCCTGCTACAGGCAGGGGATTGGACTAGATGACCTACTAGGTCTCTTCCAACTCTAGGATTCTATGATCCTTGGCTGGTCAAGACTGACTTGACCCACAGGCCAATTCTATGTTTTCCTAGCACTCAGGACTATTGATGAGCACAGGAAACTTCAGGCAGCTTCTACTGTTGGCTTCCTGGTTCTAAGCAGTGGCATATCTTTTTGCTTTCCACTGCATTCACAACAGTTGAAAACTACTTTTACTACTCTGAGGTCACATGCTAAACTTTCTAGGATTTGGCCATGCACATTGATGAAGATATGGCAAAATTATACTGCTATTAAATAGTTTCTACTGGTTCTGCTTAGCCTTCCTGGCACAATTAAAAGTTGCTGCTTTTGACCTAAAAACACTTTAAGAAGTCATGAAAATAGCTAACTGTTTAGCCACCTTAGTGACACATTAAAATAGATTTTATATTATTCATGGCTTGAAGCCCATCCATCTTCTAACCTGCTTAATCCTTTACTTCTCTACCATTAGATATCTTGCTTATAAGGTGCACCCTTGATCAGATATCGGATAATGTGCACCCAATATCTTGTGAGCAGACATGTAGCTTCTTGTAAATAATAAATTATATGTAATAGTTTTAAATTTAATAATAAGTGATATAGGATTAAAATTAACCAAAAGAAAGCAAAATGCAAGAGTGTTTTAAGCTTTTATTTTGTCATGTCTTACATTTCTCTTGGATGTTCTATATGTTGGGAGGCCTTGTCCTCTTTGTGGGTTATGACATCTGATAACCCTGTTCATAAGATGTTAAAAAATTCCTTTTAGCAAAAGAGATAAAAGATACAATGTAGTATCATCTGTTTAATTTTTCATTTAAACAGGATGGTTGCCAAACATTTTCATAATTTTTTTTCCAATAAAGAGAAATGAAGTATGTGCTTTCTACTCTAATTGCATTCTTCTCAACCCAAGGGAAAAAGCTACTGCTATGCAAATCAATCTATACTTTCAACCATTGCTACTGACACCTGAAACTATGTTGTAATAGGCTCATCCATTCCTGATTTGAGTGATAAATGCATTTATTGCACACACTGACAAATGCTTTCATGCACACGTGTGCTTGCCTTTTTGTTTCAAAAATTTCTGACTAAAGTCTTTAATTTTGCTCAAGTCACAGAAACTTATAAACTTTCTTCTTTCAAGCATTTCATTGCATTATTGAAAAGTATCTTTTCAGCCATTTCTTCCGAGGGGAGAAAAAGATATCCAATTTTTTTATGTGAGAATAAGTAGTCAAGAAGCAGCACATTGTGGCAAGAATGGAAGAAATATACCAGTAGTAAAAGGAATGTGATAATGTTGATAAAGGTAGAAAACCAAGTCAGAAATCCTAACGCTTTTAGATCAAATGGCAAAATTGAGTGATGACATCAAGATTACTAACCCAATCACTTCAATATTTAATATATTAATACACAGTTTCCTAAACATAGCTTTTGTAAAATTAAGAGCATAACCACAAACAATATAAGTATATAAAAAGGAAGACAAAAAGTACAAGGATACGAAAAGTTTATTTGTTTAAAACCAAAGGTCATCAGAAAAAGGCAAAAACTAAAAACTGCAATTACAGACAAAAAAATTACAGAGCATAAAATCCGAAGTGCACACATATTTCTACTCCTTTGAATGTATTTTCCAGGCTCCTAGTGCAAATGTTGCACCCTGGCAAGTGTTGAACTCATTTTCTCCAGAGAGTAAGATACAAAGCTGCAGAAGGCACTCAGCACTCACTATCTCAGACAGATTACTTCTTAACCAATATAACTCCTAAATTTTCACAGGTAATGTGCCTGAGAAAGAAATGGTCAGGCAGCAGCACAATAATACAATCAATCAATCAATCAAACAGTCATTTTACAGAACCTAGTTTCATGTGTATCTTTGATGGGAATAACTTGATTTTAAAGGGACGGTTCTGATTTCTTCCAATTTCATCTATACAGTTACAGAGAGGGTGACCATATTGCTATAATAAAAAAGGAGGACAAGACCCGCCAGTGGTAGGCTTCAGAGGGTTCTCACAGGGTCTATAGAACTCTTTCTAATGAGCGCCTGTTTCTGAGAACTGGTACTAATGGGTTAGATTATTTAGGTAATTTAGGTTGTTAGGACATAGAACCTGTTGTTAATTTGTTTGAATCCCACCACTGCTCCTCCCCCCCCCAAAAAAAATTGCAGGACACAAAGGAAAATATAGACCATAACAAAATAAAAGCTAAATACACTGATATATATTGTTTTCGTGTGCTTAATTACTTATTCAATTTAAAATTATTAATACCATTTATTAATTAACACCATTAATTACACACAATTTATTAATTACAAGAAGGCTATATGCTGCATGCTTACAAGGGAAAGGGGGACATTGAAGGTTTTTTTACAGGACTCAAGGTCAAAATACAGGACATATCCTGGGGGGAACACATGGTCACCCCGGTTGCAGATACTGAATGTACACAAATGTACTTGACAGAAAATGCTCCCACCATATCAGACGTCATTTCCATGTGCGTATTATATACAGGGCCCCTGAAAGCTGGCATTGTGCCTGGAGCATCAGATTGGATCCCCTTCCTTTTAACTACCAACCAGATGTTACTACATTTTTAAAAAGAAATTTTTAATTGGCAGTTTTAACTTTGTATGAGTGAGATTAAAACTGCAATAAATAAAAACATGTATCAGAATAGGAAAATGTCTTTACTTTGAGTAATGCTACTCAGTGGTGTTCCTGGGGGGACAAGGTCAATAAATAACCTAGGACAGGGCTCCTCAATTCCCATGCTGCGGCCCATTACTGGGCCTCTTGACCTTGGGCTGGGCTGCAACACAGGAGATCAGCTGCCTTCAGCTAAGTGAGGTTTGCACCTCTCCTTGCTTGGAGATGGCTGGAGGAGAAAAATGCATCAGAACTTGTAGGAGAAAAATCCATCAGAATTTGTCCAAGTTTAAAATTGAGCAGCAAACAAATATACAGCAAACAAACAATCAAAACTGGAGTAGAGTATTTTATATCCATTTGTTATTTCATTTTTTGGTCCAACTTGTGTTGTGACAAGCTCACCAATTGTGGAACAAGTTGTAACAAAAGTTACAAGTAACAAGTTGTAGCAAAAGTTACATGCTAAAATTGTAAGTTACCACTGTTCTAACAGTGTTTATAAAATATTTTGGTTTTCTACAATTACTAGTGCAGAGGCTACATATTAAACCAAGCAGAAAGAGAACAGCAGGCTCATCAGAAGAGTCAACAATCATACCAAGCTGTTGCCTCTCAACCCCATGCTAAAGACTAACCAGAGTTCACATTATTTCACACTGTGGGAGTATTGTAAGATGATTATTTTTTGCATGAGTAGTTTTTTGTTGGTTTAAAATTCCCACACATCAAATTAAGACATGAAATAACCTTATAATTACCCCATCATTTTCAATAAAATATTTTTAATTACTGAAGTTGAAGAGTGCCTCTTCCCAGTTATGCGGGGAGAACATTTTCTCCAACACCTACTGCTACAAAAAAACAGTAAACAATTTGGCAGTCTGTGCCAATTAAAACCCCACAGACCTTAGGAACATACGGTCCAATTAAAATAATTTTAACTACATTAAAAAATAAGTGCAAATTCAAACTCTTGATCTAATGTTCAGGTCTTTAATAGTGTATCTGAACCTTGTAAATCTTGTTAATTTAATTAGACAGCATTAAGTTCTTTCTAGCTGAAGTTACAGATGTTTCATACTGGGAAAATCAGCAAGCCCCAGGGTTTGTTTGGTCTAAAGTAGTATCAGATTTTCATGGATAATTTAATGGCTAATAAGTCTAATTTTCCCCCATAAAATAAGAGATGATAAATAATGATTACACTAGTAGTATAAAATTAACCCAATAGGCTTCGCTTCTTTTTTCTCTAGAAACCACTAAGGAAATTAATTTCTGATGCATTCAGAGATTTGTGTTTTGTTGTTGCCAAAAGTCCTTGAGATTTTTCACTTTCTGAGAAAAAAAGAAAACTAGAGTGAAATTACACAGTTGAAAAATAATTAGACATCCAGAATACTCTATTGTGCCCATTTCCTTGTATTCGATAGTGCTCCTGCTAATTTTGGCATCCTAGATATATTTTTGCTTTTTTAAAAAAAAAGTCACCATTGCAACATTAGCAAAAATAAACATTTAGGTAGCAATCTGAACATCCTGTTATGTGGCATAACTCCCAACACACATCCTGTGCTAGCCTGGGAGTGTCACAAAAGTGCTATAAGGCACTTTGCGCCTCTCCTGGAGGAGGATTAGGCTGGTACACACATGCACTTGCCTCCCTACAACATCACAGAACGGGAAGATCAATGAGCTGTGCCTATGTTAGGATTGCATCCTTAGTCATGAATAAACTAAATATTAAATGATAATACTTTTCTATAGATATACAGGTCCAACTTTGTTATACAGGGATTTTTTAATATATGAATTTGACTCAACATGAATGGCACTGCAAAACATATTTATAAAACTGCTTATCTACTGTTGTAGAGGCAGACATGCAAGCAGTCATTGTCCCAGAATCAAACCCTTGCAGAAATTAAGGCACTACCTTATTTCATTAGGTGCAATGGAAGAGCAAGAAACCTGGAAGCGGGTCTGTAAATATATTTTTCCTTTGTTTTTTGTTATCCATGGATTTTTAATCCATAGGAAGTTCCAGAACCTCGCCTTAGTGGATAATGAGGGGTATCTATAATTAATTTTGGAAATAGGTGAAACATTGTTTTATATTTCCTTTAATTTTGTTAGTATATTCCTCTACCATAACACTATGCTTAGAACTACCATGTACAAGGCTTCTATGATTATAGATCCTCAAAATCATTCTACATGGTCTACCTTGTTTGTAGAGTGTTGGGTCAAATACCCAACAAGCAAGTACCACACTGTAAATACATCTAAGTGCACATGATGAATTGTACTGTTTTCCAACCACTGAATATTCTTTCCCAGTCAATTTCTACATTATCAGCCCTAGCTTTATAAACAGATATTTAGAAACTAAAGTGAGTTAACTTACAAGGTTCAATATCTACTGTAAAAGTAACAAAGCAAGTTTTATTTAAAAAAAGCTAGTGTTGGAAATATTTTGTTTGAATTGCAGACTATTCAAGTATAGATTTTTCTCTTAAATTGTTCAAGGTTATAATAGTTCTATGGCTTAGATTAATATCTATTTTTTCTTTAAAAATATTGTTCCAAACTTTTAGTAACCAACAGAAAATACACTGGAAAAGAGAATGGAAAGATAACAACCTTTGTTGAATATTCCCAAACGAAATCAACTGGAAAATATTCAACAAATGTTTATTTTCCAATCATTGAATAAAATTTAGTCCACCACGAAGCCAGTTAAAAACTCATTGAAATAAACTAAACGTACTAAGTATTTAAGGCTGCAATCCTGTTAGCCATTGTAAGCCCTGGCATAGGTCTTGTGCTAACCTGGGGGTGTCATAAAAGTACCATAAGACACTTCTACCCCTCTCCTGGGTAGGGGGGAGCTAAGCCGGTACACAAGCATATGCCAACCTCCACACACCAACACGGGAATATATGCCATGTGACTTAAGCCAACATAAATTGGTTAGGATTGTTACCTACATGTATGTTGGAATGTGTCCTTGTCAGCAATGCTGGGATAAAATGTCCAATGAGTATCTAACACCTAGGCTGACTACACCTGAAATATCTGTTAAAAACCAAGTCCAAATCTCTTCAATTTCTAAATACAGCTTTAACCTTATTGTTTTAATGCATTGTTAAAGCTTTAATGCATTGTTACAGTTGAAATATCCATTGCAATACTGGCTCAAAACCCCCAAATTGAGTCTGTAGTAACATAATGGTTAGGGTGATCATATAACTGGAAATTCCTGGATTTGTCCTCTTGTTTAATCTTTTGTCCAGGCATCCTCCAAAAAGGCTTAATTGTTCTCAATTTTAGCTCCATTTTGGAACTTCATGATGGTGCACAATACCCCATCATGTCATATGTCATTGGATTTGTAGTGAAGACCAGAATCCAATGAAACAATCCATTTTGAAATATCTCCTTCCTATCAAAAGTTAACTAAAAATAAAAATATGCATAATAAAAATAATATGATATGCAATATGGTAAATATCATATCACAGCTTTTCTCATGAGTAGGCAAACGTGCTATAGTCAAGTGGAAAGGCCAGGCTGAGATGAATCAAAGGGCACTAGAATGGTCCTCATCTAGTGAACGCAGCCTCCAGAATAACCAAAGGAAGCCCTTTATAATTGCATTGAATTCTATGGGAACTGAAAGTGAGCCATATCATGCCTTTACTCACAGGTAGGCATACTTGCCTTAGATAATTGGAAAGGGCAGGCTGAGAGGATTCTGGTCCTGATGCAGCCCTTACCAGGCACCCCCTAATCAAGCCCCACTACATTAAACCCTTTTGAAAGTGAACTTACAAAGATGCTCTTACTTGCAAGTAGTGCTAGGCTTCCAGAATGGTCCTAATCCTGTGCACCTGGAGCTTAGTAAATTTCTTTTCATCTTTCCATACGGGGATTTAATGCGGGGATAGAGGCGTTAAAACTGTTTTGATTTTTTTGTATCAGTCTAGCCCAGGAGTCTCCAAACCCTGGCCCAGGGGCCAGATGCAACCATACTGAGCCTGAATATGGTCCCCAGCAAGACCCCTTTATCCAGCCCTTGTGCAAACCTTGTAATTCACTTCAGTACATTCAGTACATTCTTATATGTAAATATATTCAAATTTGAAATGTAAATTAGTTTTCTGGCTCCCCAACAGTGTCAGTGTCAATGCCAAAAACTTTGGAGGCTCCTGCTCTAACCCACAAAACATGCTGGATTTAAAACTAATTTAATGTCAAGTCACACTGAACTGGATTAAATATAAGAACTTACACTGAATTGGGCATTTAGTAGGATTAAATATTTTACTTTTTAAAAAAATGAAACATGACTTGAGCGTGTGGTTTTTTGTAAACTCAGGTCTTGCACAGTGTGACTATTGTGTCCTCTTTTTCCAGGACATGTACTGGGTTTTAGCCTTGTGTCCTGAACAAAATCTTCATTGAGCCACTTTTTCTTGTAAGTGGGCAGCATATGGTCTTTGCCACCTGGCACAACTCCTCATTTCTGCCGGCAGCCATCCAGGATGCAGCATTTGAAATACTGTATGGGTAACCTCCATGCCAGCACTGTATGTGGTACCACAAATGGTCCTGATGGTACTTTTGTGACATCTTGTGCTGATAGGGATGGCTTTGGATAATCACAATAGGATTGCACTGTCAGTTTCCCAATAGGCTTGTTGAAATTACATGCTGGTATTCTTATTTTTATTTAAGTTTGAATTTCTGCAGTAGGAATCATAAAAAACAAAAAGCATTGCTATTCTCAAATTTACATGATGCTAGTTAAGTAAAAATACTGGAAGATGAACTTCTTGGTAGCATGAGAAAATAATGCTATTTCAGGCAATATTTTCTTGTAACTTAATTTAGCGGTACAGTTTGACTAGATTTGAGTTTGTTACTGATTTATTTTCAAATGGTTCCTACTAACATACCCGTGCATAACATAATGCTTAAAAGGCAGGGTTTGGGGGGCTCATAACTTAAAATCAGCACTATAGACGGTTTACAGTATAGCTGGTGATTTCATCCTAAGTGTTTATGAGGAAAAAAGAAAATGAAATGTATTGAAAAGGCTGAGATAAAAATTGAGTGTGCAGAATTTTCCTTAATAGAAAAGCACATCTCCTATTGAAATAAACAGAAAACAAAAGATTAAATCTAAAGTAAAAATGCACTTCACAGATGTAAGTGGCAAATGCAATTATAGTATTGTTAGCAAGGTGGAATATAAAAGAGAATATTGATCAAGAGTAAAACTAAAATGCATTTCTAATTCAGCAAGGGCCTCAGCTAAGTGTAAATACTGTAAAAACAGAAAATTTTGAGAATATTGATTCTGTAAGAGAATGGCCCACAAGCTGGCTGAAGTAGCCCATATTCTGAGCTGATACTTCGGCCAAATCCACATTACTGGGAAGCCTTTAAGGCTCGCCTAACTGCTACTGAGGATCAAGTAATTGGCACCTGGGGAAAGCTTGCTCCTGAGGAGACCTGCCCCAGATCATACTGAACAAAGAACAGCTGTGCTGCCTGCCATATAAGGAAGTCCAGGACTCCCTCACAACCAGTCAGAGCTGCAGCATGATACTGGGTGCAAGGGAAATGGCTGCTAGAGTGGACTGTTGTAGTTGTGCCGTATCCTGAGGTTGAGAGACAGGAATGGTCGTTTGGTCAGCCTAGAACTTACAACTATCTCTTTTTCTTCTATTTTTAATCTAGCTTATCATGGGCCCCAATGGATCTATTTAGATTTATGCATGCTCCTTAGGTGGCCTACGGCAGAGGTCTAATAAAGGGCACATCTGCCTTGGAAATGGGGTCTGGATACAGCCTAACTTTGCAGTTCTATGCCCCACATGCCCTCAATACGCCCCTGCTGAGCTGCCAAGGCTAGTCCTACTAGGCTGTTGCAGGTCCATATGTCTTAGGCCAGCCTAAGTGGATTTAGGCTTTTTCTGGTGCAGCCCGTCCTAGTGCCAGATAGTCTGGCCTAAGCACAGTCCAGGATTGCTGCCATAATCTTGTTTTTTTAGTACTCCATAGGTAAAAGTCCTTCATTCAGAATTAAGCACAGAGTGTGATAGTAACATGGGTTGCCTCATTAAATTCATATCCAAGAATTTAGATGCTATTTAAATATTTACCTAGGCTGCAATCCTAAAGATACTTTCCTGGGAGTAAGACCCATTGAACACAATGAGGGTTACTTTTGAGTAGACATGGTTAGGTTTGCGCTCGTAGTCACACAGGGGCTGCTTGATCATGAACAATTCCCAATGATTTAGAACCTTTTGGGGTTATGGCCCCAAGGTTTAAAAGGTCAAGTATTTTGTGCTTGCATAAACTGGCATTGCATAAACAGGCGGACCTGGACCAGCCGAGGCAGTTCAGGAGAGGCATATTGGAGAGTATGTTTAGCATTGCCTAGGGCAGAGCAGTTACTCTGTATCCAGAGCCTATTTCCAGGGCAAAAATGCCCTCTTCCAGCTCTTCAGAGTTATACCACCTCAGGAGCAGGTATAGTAATGAGTAGACCCATAGGGGTCCATGATAAGCCAGAGTAAAAATATCAGTGTTTTTTTAATTATATAATTTTCTTTATTTGATAATCAATTGTTTACATATCTTTTTTTACATTTTAACATATACATAGCATCTTTCTCATATCCTCATGTAAACCTTATAAACATTTCTTTTCCCCCATATTTATTTATTTGTATCTCGCCTTTCCTCACCTGCAAGAAGGAGTTCAAGGCGGCTAACATAACCAGAATAAAACACCATTAAAATGATCATAAATGATCATAAATACCCCCCTCCCATGAAAAGCAAGAGACTATCCAATTATAACTTTAGCCATAAGCACATCTTATGTATTTTAACAAAAATCTCATTATTGGCCTCTCTTTCTTTTACCCAACTAATATATCTATACCATTTCTTGTTTATCTCTAATTTTTTCACCTCCCAAGTTTTTTCCTGACCCATAATTGCCCATATCTGATATTTTCCTGACCCATATCTGCTAAGATCCACTGATATAAATAAAAATTCCATGTTTCCAGGTTCCATTTCATTATATCTCTCCATCCCTTAACAATTACTGCATGTGCAGCCAATATTATTGCTTTTAACAGATCGTGTTCATTTTTTGGTACTTTATCATTACCCAAGATCCCCATAAAAAAATCACTTTTCTTGTGTTTTCTATTTTAAAGTTACATATTTCCTCCACTTTTTCTAATATTTGTTGCCAGTATTCTTTTACCTTCAGGCACTCCCACCAAAGATGTATATAATATCCTTTTACCCTTCCACAATGCCAACAATTTGGATTACTTCCTTTTAATATATGGGATAGTTGCAAGGGGATTCTATACCATTTTAATACCAGTTTCATTTCTAATTCTCTATATTTTTCTATTTTAATTTTCCCGATTCCTGTTATTATTCTGTCCCATTTCCTGCTTTGATATTTCCAATTCCTCTTACCACTGATTTTATATAAGGAGTACTAAGGAATACTGATTTTGTACAAGGAGTTCTCTTCATTAAAGAGTAAATTTTTTTTGCCAACCCCTTGTTGTTGTCATGTTTATTATATTACCATATATTTTTTCTAATTCGGTCTCCTCATTTGCTAGTAAATGAAATTTTTTATATTTCAGTATATTATATAAAGACATTAATTTCAACAATGTTTCTCTCCCACTTCCCTCAGTAGATCTTGCATCTGAATCAGGTTTCCCTGAACAGTAAATAAATTTTTAACCATAAAAAACCTTTTTCCTTTAGCTTATCCCAAAACTCTCTATCCACATTTATGAATTCTTCACTAAGGGCACAATCCAGAGTAACTACGGGGAGTCCTTGCTCTGGTGTAAGAACAATTTGCTGTGGATTGCAGTATGAATTTCCCATAGGTTTTCATTAGATGGTGCAGTAACTACGGGTACACGTAATTACTCTGGATTGTAGGGTTAGAGATTCAAGTGGTGCCCATTTGGAAGGGTTTGGTATCCATTTAAGATTATACTTTATTTCAGTATTGTATGTCTTGGGCCTATTGTGTTCTTAATCTCCTTTTTGAGATTTGGCATGAATATTCCAAATTTTTATGCTCCCTTTTTTACCGCATCTTCCCATCTCACCCATTTATCTACCCCTTTTCCATCCATTTCCAATAACATTCTTATTTGAAAAGCTTCATAATAACTTTCTAAATGTGGGACACCCCATCTCAGATCTTCCTGAGGTGATCATATCACTTTCTTTCTTGTTCTGGCCCTCTTATCAGTGTTGACCAAATATCAGTGTTGACCAAAAATCTGCATTCTTGGCCAGCCTAGCTGCAACCCCTGCCACCCAACCTCAGGATATGGAACAACTACGGCAGCCAACTAACCTGGGGGATACAAGAAGACCCTTGTATTCACTGGAGACAGTACTGGCATCTCACCAGGGACTCCTTATAAGGCAGGAAGCACAGCTGTTTCTTGTTCAGTGTGATCTGAGAGGGGTCTCCTTGGGAGCAAGCCCTTCCCAGGTGTCACTGACTTGGTGCCTACTGAGCATGCTCTGAAGCATTTAGGGCAGCCCAGTCTTCCTGACTCTCTGGATGTAGCATCACTCTGCTCTGGATTCAGAAGAGTTGAGACAGCCCTGCTAGGGCACTCCCCACTGCTCTCATTCTGGATTATGCCCTAAGTCTCTTGAAAAATAATGCTATATTTTGCTGTGACTTATTCCCCAACATACCCTTGTCAAGGCACCGTTATATTGCAATCCTAATCACACTTTCCTGTTGTAAATCCTATGGATCATACTGGGACTTACTTCTGAGTAGATATGCTTAGGACTACACTGGGAAAAACTGGATTCGACTACAAGCTGGATTCCTATTTTGTTTCACTACTTAAGAATTCTTACAGAAGTTTGGCTGTAGTCCTACATATAGACTGGCCTTAGACCCAGTGTAAGTCCTGTGCAGACCTGGGGGTGTCACGAAAGTGCCATAAGTGCCGTTGTGCAGTGCATAAACATGTGCTTGCCTCCATACATCACCACAGGAACAAGAAGGCCAATGAGTTGTGCTGGCTTAGGTTAGCACCCTTGGTCCATTAAATTCAATTTCTCTTCTATTCATTAAGTTTGCCTTACTGTCAAATAGCAATGGTGAGTTTTGCTATCTTTAATATTCCCACAATTTGTGTTTTTAGTTATCTTGCTTTACCTAGAATTCTAGTTAAATTCTCCCTCCCTCCCACTCAGAGAGAGAGAGAGAGAGAGAGAGAGAGAGAGAGAGAGAGAG
Organism: Cryptoblepharus egeriae; assembly: GCA_030015325.1. Taxonomy (NCBI): domain Eukaryota; kingdom Metazoa; phylum Chordata; class Lepidosauria; order Squamata; family Scincidae; genus Cryptoblepharus; species Cryptoblepharus egeriae. The sequence goes on along the minus strand of JAREYC010000007.1, from coordinate 50,129,961 downwards.
AGAGAATCTTATTATATATATAGCATATATGTAACATAGATAACACAATACAAATATATCACAACCAGTGATGGGATTCGTGGGCTGTGGGTGGCGCAAGCGGTTAAGACGCTGTGCATGTTAACTAGTAGGCAAGGGTTCAAGACCCGGGTTGGCCCCACAAGACAGGGTGAACTCCTGTCCTTAGCCCAGCTCTGCGATGCCAGCTGGATCCAATTGTAACGGCTCTGCCTTTCCTTTGGACTAATTCAGTGGCGTGGAGAGGGGGGATTTGCTGCTTGGGTAACAGCCTATCCTCCATAACAATCCAGCCCAGGTTTTCGTGCTTCGCATGCAGCGTATGCAGCGCCAAGCACGATACCATACCATAGTTGGGATTCAAAGAAATTAACAACTTGTTCTGTGCCCATCTGGCAGCCACTTTTAAATGTCTATTTTTAAACTTTATATGTCCTATCTCTTGTTAACAACCGGTTCTATAGAGTAGGTCCGAACCTGTTGGAGCCTACCACTGATCACAACTAGATCTGGATTAAGTTCCCAAAAATGCAATGTTAGGCATGGGTTCACAGAAGAAGAATTAAATGGGACTTTCCCATAAATATACAGAATTGCAACCGATCTATCCAGCAAAACACTACTAACCAACTTTTGGTGAATTCAATGTTGTCATCATTTAAAATGATAAAACTTGGGTGCAGGCTTACAAATATGAACTTATTGAGAATAGCTCCTTTAAGATCAAGACACTTATCTCAAATTCGTTAAGAATTTAGGGTGCAATCCAGAGTAACTACGGGGAGTCCTTGCTCCGGTGTAAGAACAATTTGCTCTGGATTGCAATATGAATTTCCCATAGGTTTTCACTTGGTGGTGCAGTAACTACGGGTACACATAATGTTTCTTACGCGCTCCCGTAGTTACTCTGGATTGTAGGGTTAGACAACTACTAACTAGAAGACCGCTGTGGGCCAATAAAAACAATATGGGGTAGTTGAGACAAATATTCAGTTGAAAGGTTAACGTGAAACAAGAATGCACTATAATTGGTTTATGTCTAAAACATGGTGAGTAAACAAGTTGTAGGCATTAAGGATTTAGATCTCATTAACTCTCCCAGCAGGACATACCACAGGTCATTTTCAAAATCTAACGAAAGGGAAAAAAATGAGAAGGGTACGAGAAACATACATACATTTTCTGAACATTATGTTCTGACGCCAAGACATATAGCAGCACATTACTCCCTGATTTTCAATTTCAATTTGGAGGCAAACAAACGACTCCACCAGAATTCACATGCAAATAAATACGGTGTGAATCCTAATGATAGCGTTAAAATAAAGGATCCAGACAAAATGAGTTTTTTTTTAAATAAACCACAAGAAATACAAAATGTTAATGACCATCAAAAGCAGCCTGAACCACAACATATTTTTAGTCAAAGCTTGGCCAGACTGCAGAGGAAAATAGACTGTTCAAGGTACCAGACAATATTGATGTAAATAAACCTTTGTCCTTTCTCCAAAACTTTTCCATTATAAATTGGTTCCAACTCCAAGTGCACAGATCAGCAGAAGCACTTTTACATGACTAACCTGCGTGATCCCTAATTATAATTTAGACTGCCAAACCTCTAACTTTTAATTCCCACTTTAATTTAAAAACTGATGATTTTTAGCTGATATGTACAGTGGAGCCTCACATAACAAATTTAATTCATTCCGGAGGTATGTTTGTTATGTGAAACATTCTTTATGTGAAGTGGATTTTCCCATAGGAAATAATGGAAACTCAGACTATTGGTTCCACAACCCAAAAAATATTCACAGAAATATTAACTGGATGTAAAAATGATGACAAAACACTGGAATTGGATTCAAAACATGCATTCAGTATGCATGATCCTATGAAGTCGACTTAGACTGCAATTCTAAAGACACTTTCCTGGGAGTAAGCCCCATTTAACACAATGGGGCTTACCTCTGGGTGGACATGGTTAGGAGGCTGCAATCAAAGATATTTTCTTCTGCAATCAAAGACACTTTCCAAGTGTCTCCCCACTTTCTCCTTCTCTTCATCCTGAGCCTCTCTCTCCCCTGCTCCCTTCTGGCTAGCCCTGAGCTGCTTCCCTCTTCTCCACTGCTGTTCTCTTCCTCTGTCCAGCGGATGTCCAGCCACAGGAGGAACAGCGTAGGAGTGTTGATTTCACTATGGGCAGTTGCACTAGGCAGCCCTGATGCTTTTTAAAAGGGCTGCCGGCCAGCGCATCTGCCCCAACTGCCGACGAGTTTGTTCTTTACGTGAAGCACAGTTTGTTACGTGAAGCAGAATCCTAGAGAAATTTTTGTTTGTTACGTGAAACATACTTTACATGAGGCGTTGTTATGTGAGGCGCCACTCTACTTATGTTTTACTCCATTGCCAAACTGTGATTTGCTTTCTGTCTGTGTGACATGTACGGGATTACTATATGTATTAAACCTAACAAAGAGAAACAATAATCATCACATTTGATTATGTTTATATTGTTTAACGGGCTTCAGAAATCACACAGTGGGAGGCTATCCAAGTTTCCATCACCATTGCAGCTGCAATGCAGCCATGAGGGGAACAGTTGTTCTGTTACTTGAAAGAGACAGCAGGAACTGACCCTTCTCCGTCTCAGGATGTAGTGCACGTCCTTTTGGCACAACTGCATAGGTGATAAAAAGTGGGATAGGATTGGGTCCTTATTGCACTAATAGCCCAGTTGTATTCCCTGACCTCTGCTAATGCAGCAGCATCAAAATGGCTATTCCACTGCACAAGGAGGATGAAGATGATGAGGGGTGGATAGGACATATGCTAACCTCCTTGTATGGAGGCTATAGTATTATGATGCATTCTCTTCCTGACTGGGTGACACTGGGAGAAATTGGGGTAAAGGGGGAGCCTCTGGGAAGGGGCTGCAGGCAGCTTGGAAGGCTGTAATGCAGCAGTTTTGCTTCATTTAGAGAGCTATATTTAGCATACATGTTCACTTTCATTATCTTTTTAAAGGACATCCCCAGTATCTGATTCAGAATGGAGCCTCTGCGGACATCAGGACATGCCTCTATAACTATTTCTGAATCATGGCCCTTTTAGTGTTAATGATTCAGAAAAGTTACACATTCAGACATTTGTGCTTGTTGGCAGAGAAAACTATTGGTTTTGAATGGACTGGTGCCTCTATTTTTAATATACTAACAATAAGGGATGAATGGGTTTTAAAATATTTCAGCAGCACATGTAGCAAGAAAATAGTTTCTCAAATCAACCAGAAGTGATTATTCTAAGAATCATATGCTTTATAGCGTCTGACAGGATTTAGCTGTAACCATTAACTATTTTAATAATGGTTTTCGCAACCATTACATGGTAATAACTACTATGCCCTGTTAATATTTAATAAGAGATCTACATGCACCTATTTATCATTTATAATATACATCACAAAAGCATTATAAAACATTTATTAAGTATATATAAATAATTTTAGGATACTGCTACCATGTGTTATAAATACATTATTAATTCTACATCCATTATTGAAACACTGCTTCAACCTCACATGGAAATAGCTCTTTAGAGAAGTGGCATTTTGCCACCAACAAATCTTTTGAAGCAGGTCTGTTTTTGTGAATGTACCTTTAATTTACGAATTTTGGTGTTTTTTTCCCCTAAATTAATTGAAATGTCAGAGTTGGTTCAGGATGAGAAACTGACAAAACAATCACATGATCACATTATTCTAATTAAAAACCATAGGGAAAAAATTCTGTCGATATGAGAATCTCTCTGGCATATGATTTTGTACGTGCATTTTCTGGTATGCAGAAAATAACACTGTGTGTTCTCCCTTGTATTCTCAAGCGCTATAATCCAGAATGGTTTAGCACTTCTGAAGCCTGTAGGAAGAAGGGCAGAATAACTGAAATACATCCTTAACTCCTTTTCTTAAAACATCCTTTTTATTTTTCTCTGTCATCAACTCTAAGTATAAACTATTCTTTTCCTTTTAATTCAAGACAAACTGTAAACACTTTTACAAGCAATATAACCCACTTCAACCAAAGTTGTTATCTATGCATAGGAATGAACTTAATCGAGATCTATCCTATGGTTATTTATCCATAGGAATGTACTCTAAATCAACTTAAAACTGGACTAATAGTCATCAAGGGGGCATACTCATATATAATCATATACTGTAGCATCATGTGGATGTAATTTTATCTGCAAAGTGCTTTGCAGGCACTGAAACAATTTACAGATTGAGTCTCCCTATTCACAAAGTTTGGTTCTGAGAGAATCTCTGTGAATACTTATTTTCACATTATACAAAAGCAATTATTTACCATGGTCACTAATGAATCAATGTTAGGATTCATTAATCATGAATAAATGAAATAGTTTCCTTTTCCCTAGTTTAAAACAACTCTTTTTCAGGCTGTTTTCTTTATTCACTTGCAAATGGGAGGCGATTATCACTCTGACTGAATCCCTGGGAAAGGAGGCTGACACCTGATTGCTTCTAGTATGAAACCTGATTCTTACTGCAGTTACGGAGTGGAAGATTTTTGCCTGCAACTTTACCAAACCAAGCAGGCTGTTTCTAAGCCATTAATTGCTGAAGAGATATTATTTAAAGAGCCAACTTTAGAGACAAAATTTAATATAAATTTGCATATAAATAGGTTACGCTTGTATTCCTTTTGGCTATATGAGTGGCCTGATGAAGTAGGTCTTGCACAACAGAGAAGATGGATCTCTGTAATCCATCAATGGATGGATGTAATCACTGGATGGATCTCTGTAATCAAATGGCAGCAAAGAAAGTTTGCTTTGATATCTTTATTGCCATGGAATAGGCTCTTCTGAGAGCTTTTTCCCATGCCTGGTTAGATTTGGCAAGAATTTTCCACCAACATTTTCAGGAAATTATTATCCCTGTTGCTTCATCATTTGCAGCTCCTCAGTTTACACTGTCTTTGAAGAGTATAAAACACACAAAGACTGAAGTTCCAAATTAACATTTCACATTAACACAGCATTTAATTTTAATGATCATGCTACACTTTTTATTCTTCTAATAAAGTGGGGAATATTAAAATGAAATGACAAATTAATGCTAAATAATTAATAATCTTTAAACACATCTGTCAGTTTTGGTATTTCCAAGTGCTGCATATAACTTCACTAATTAATCTGTGCAAGCTTCTCTGGAGACAGGAAAGAATTCCAGAATAATTGAAGAAAAAACACTTATACCATGTAGTTATGCACTGATAAGCACCATTTACAGCATCCATATTTTTGTGCAGTGATATTATGATTTAAACTGTAATCCTCAAATTCCATCTATAGTATTTATATACCACTTCTCAACTGTAAAGTTCATAAAGCAGTTTATAAGAAAATGAAAAAAATAATAGCTAATTAATAGCTAATGGGTCCCTGTCCCAAAAGGGCTCACAATCTAAAATGCAAAAAGAAACACCAACAGAAGCCACTAGAACAGACATTGCTGGGGTGTGTTGGGTCAGTTACTCTCCCCCTGCTAAATGAAAGAGGAACACCCACTTGAAAGAGTGTCTCTTGCCCAGTTAACAGGGATAATTCCTAAATTACAATTTCAAGGTCATTTACTCCAGGAAAAACCCATTTCTGCACATTTTGCACATTCATCCACAAAATACATCCATTTATACAAACATAGAGACAGAAAGAAATATAGCCACATTAATATATAGTGGCACCTCACGTAACAAATTTAATTCATTCCAGAGGCATGTTTGTTATGTGGAACATTCTTTATGTGAAGCAGATTTTCCCATAGGAAATAATGGAAACTCAGACGATTGGTTCCACAACCCAAAAATATTCTTATAAAAATATTAACTAGATATAAAAATGATGACAAAACACAGGAATTGAATTCAAAACTTGCATTCAATGTGCATGATCTTGTGAAGTCTACTTAGGCTGCAGTCCTAAAGATACTTTCCTGGGAGTAAGCCCCATTTAACACAATGGGGCTTACTTCTGGGTAGACATGGACAGGAGGCTGCAATCGAAGACACTTTTTTCTGCAATCCAGTTACTTTCCAAGTGTCCCAACTGCCAACAAGTGTGTTTGTTACGTGAAGCACAGTTTGTTACATGAAGCAGAATCCTAGACAAATTTTTGTTTGTAATGTGGAACATACTTTACATGAGGCATTTGTTAAGTGAAGACGGCACTGTATTGTTCCTTCCATGACGGAGGGTGTCACTAACAACTGGTTTTTGGAAATTCCAACCAAAAGGGAGTGAAAAGGGGCGCAACACGTTTTCCTCCCTATACTTTGCATTGATGAATCAGTGACTGAGGGATGCCCTGCCCCAACTCCCAGACCTAGAAGCATGAAATTCTGGGAGTGTGTTCTTTCTGTCACATGAACACCTACCAAGAACCAATGTGGAGAAATTTAACCCTTAAGGGGCTGAAAAGGGGCGCAACATGTTTTTGTCCTATACTTAACAAGGAAGACTAATATCCATCCAATTTGGTGCTCTGTGCCTGGTGCAGTGGGGGAGATGTTGTTCGGAGGGAGGGGTTGCACTGGGGAGGATGCTGCACATGGGAGTTTGTGCATGGGGGGCTGTTGCGCATGGGGGGCTGTTGCGGGTGGGGGGTGTTGCACATAGGGAGCTGATGCACATGGGGGTGATACATATTAGGGAGATGATATGCATGGGGGATGATGCACATGGGGTGTTGATGCTCAGGAGGGGGTTGATGTGCATGGGTAGATAATGCACATGAGAGAATGATTGCATGGGGGTTGATGCTCATGGGGAGATGTTGTGGATGGGGGGATGTTGTGCATGAGGGAATGATGTACATGAGGGAATGATGCGCATGGGAGATGGATGCACATGGGGGTTAATGTGCAGTGGGAGAAATGGTGTACAGGGGAATTTTACTCCCGCAACACGAGTACATTTTTGCTAGTTATAGATAAATGTTATCAGCTAAAGATATGCAAGATAGATATTTAGAAATGCTAAAAACACAAAAACTAAGCTTTATGGAACCCATATACCTCATATGGTCTCCAACAGTCACTAACTGAAATCTGCTGAATAAAAAAATGAGCATTTTCCCTGGGACTTGAGTATAATGTTCAAAGAAATCCAATAAAATCTATTTATAAGACATACCAAATACTATATTATTCTCTCTCTCTCTCTCTCTCTCTGCTCTCATGAAATAATGTTTGACAGGGACAGGCATTAATCCTAAGACCTCTTTGCCAGCTTTTTAGACCTTTTGTGGCATGCCAAGGAAAACTTTTAACAACTTCTCTTCCCTCCTCTTGTGAGAACTACAGAGTCAGTATGTATACAACTTAAAACCAATGGAGTGTTAAGACCTAGTTGAAACAAAATTGCTTTCATTTCAATTTAGTAGTTGAAGTTCCAACCCGTCACAAGATTGACATCCATTGATTTAAAACAAAATTCTAATTGAATGAATTTATTTCTAAATAGATATACATGGGATTGTGCTATAAGAAGAACAAGTATAGAAACAGTATCTAGTAGGTTGTTTGTCTTCAGGTCCATACACGGTAAAAAAGAAAATTGAGAAGCCTGGATACCAATAGTTGAAAATAGTGCGGCACTCTACTGACAGTTCCATTATGAGCAGCAACAGTGTCCAATCATTTCTGAAGAGTAAGTTCACTTCAGGGGCCAAGGAGAAGCAACTTATTATGGCACCACATTCTTCCTTATGACACCCAGGGTTAAAAGAATAGTTTCTATTTATCTGTGTTTTTATAGTTGGCCGTTCTCCCTCCTTCCACAACCTTGACAAACGGGGAAAAGCCTGACTTCCTGTGAAAACAGAACTGAATGAATAAACCTCTGAGGAAATAACACTAGCCCTGAAATTATCATCCAAGTGCTTACTGTCCACCTCTGTAATCAGTCAAGACTCTGTATTTCCAACTTCTCCAATACAGGTGTCCCCCGCTTATCTGACGGGTTAGGGACCAGAGCCGAAGTGAGAAGTGAAATGGTTGAAAAGAGGAACCTGATCTTTATTGGTTTATAAAAGTTGCTTCCAATGCTTTTTAGCTAGCAAATTGGAAATGTGTTTTTATCTTGCAAATCCCTACTGTCACACAAAGATTTCAAATGGACTCTCATTCACTCCTTGGGAATGAGAATAATCCAGGCGCTAAAGTGGCTATGCATGTTCTCTCTCACATACAGACATGCGAAAACAGTTTGAAACACCACTGCCTAGGCAAATCATCTAGGGAGAGGGCAATTTTAGCCTTTGGAACAGGCAGAGGTTGAAAGAGTGGAACATGAGTTGAACAAATGGTTTCTATGTATAATTGAATGGTACTGAAACAGCAGATTGTCAAAAAAGTGAGGGATACCTATATTTCTAATGCCATATTATTGACATGAAGACATAAACCTAAACATGTAATTGCAGAAAGACTTGCATTCTTGTGTTATGTGTTTAAGGCATATTTCAATGATTGGCACAGGAGGTTATCCTACCTCTATCCTACATCTGTATCTAAACAAGGTTCAAATCAGGAGAAGTAAAATTTTACATTTATTATTATTATTAATTCATAACATGTAAATTTAACTGAGGACATAATCCTAACCAATTTAGGACAGCATAACTCACCTGGCATACCTTCACATGGGTGGTTTTATGGAGGTCGGCATATATCGGCCGAAACCAGTAGTGGGGCAGAAGTGTTTTATGGCACTTTTATGACACCCCCAGGTCAACAAAGGACTTATGCTTGAGTCAGCAGTGTGATGCATCTGCAAAGAAGGCAAATGCCATTTTAGGCTGCGTTAAGAGGACTGTAGCTTCCAAGTCTCGAGAAGTTATAGTTCTTCTTTATTCAGCATTGGTCAGACCTCACCTTGAGTACTGTGTTCAGTTCTGGGCACCTCACTTGAAGAAAGATGCAGCCAAACTGGAGCAAGTCCAGAGGAGAGTAACAAGAATGATCAGTGGGATGGAAGGGAAGCCCTACAAGGAAAGGTTGGGGGAACTTGGGATATTCAGCCTGGAGAAGAGGAGGCTGAGAGGAGACATGATTGCCCTCTTCAGATACCTGAAGGGCTGTCATAGGGAGGAAGGGGCTCATTTGTTCACAGCTGCTTCTGAAAGCAGAACTAGAACCAATGGGTACAAACTGCAAGAAAGGAGATTCTGGTTGGACATCCGAAAAAAATTCCTGACTGTTCGGGCAGTTCGGCAGTGGAACAGATTGCCAAGGGAGGTCGTGGACTCTCCCTCACTGGGGATCTTCAAGCAGAGGCTCGACAAGCACCTGTCGGGGATGCTCTAGGAGGATTTCCACCTACAGGCAGGGGGTTGGACTAGATAACCTACTAGGTCCCTTCCAACTCCCTTCCAATTCTATGATTTTGCTGGGGTTTAGACCAGCATAAGTGAAGCTTAGGATTGCAGTCCAGTCAATTATTCTCTTTTGTGAAATATTTTATTACACAAAAAACCATTTGGAACATTCCGGAAAGTTTGTTGTAGTTCTATTTCTTAAAGCTTGAAGCTGATATCCTGCACACAACTATCCAGCTTAAATCCAATTGAATTAAATGTGATTTAAATGGTCTGTGTGCAGGATTGTAGTCTGAATCTGCAATTAGGTAAGGGAAATCTAAACTGCCTTAATTCACAAACTCACAAACTTCATTGCAGATGGTCTCTTCATTATTTAATTCAATAAAGCAAAGTCAAAGCCTAGCTCCTGTAGTTTCTATAATTTGTTCGTAAAGGGCTTTGCATAATGAATGAAAGGGTTTTATTACTTTTGCTCTGTTCCATGTGGAAGCAATGTTCAACTGAAATTATGCAATTAAAGGTGAGAAGAGAGTAATTTTCTGCAAAATCTCTTGTGGTGGTTTTCCCAGCAGGAATCCTGAACCTTTAAAAACCTTCACAGTACCCGTCTGTTCATTTATCACTCACAGGGTTTGAGACAGGTTTCTCTTACTTAGGCATTCATTACAAAGTACAGCAAGACACTTTCTCAGAATGTCAAAGGTCCGTGGGAGGGTTGGCATATAGTCACAATCTCAAATCTGAAAATATTCATTAGTGCTAGACAGCTAATTTCTAGTCAATTAGGTTCTATGAGTCTTTCTTTGATCAAAATTTGACTAGTTTAAAAACCATATGACTACCCATATGGGAAAGAACTATATTAATATGTGCATTTTAAAAACCTATCAATTGTTCATCCACATGAAAAACCACTTTAGATATAGTTATCATGCATTCTTACTTTTTAGCTGCCAGAGAATAATGATGCCATCCTAGTCAGAGAGATAAGAAACAAACATGACCTACTCAGTATCTTTTTTCTCATCACAGACTACTTGTAAATAAGAAGTAGAGAGTAGTCATACTGAAAATGAAAGAGAGCTGAAATAAGCTGAAAATGAAAGAAAATGAAATAAGGGAGCCTGGCCCAAGACTTGGAAGATCCAGGTTCAAATCTCCCCTAAAGCTTCTTGGGTGACCTTGGGCCAGTTACTCACGCTTAGCCTCACCCACCTCACAGGGTTGTTGTGAGGACAGCAGGAGGGGAGAAAGGAAAGCTTAAACCATATTGCACTTGCAAACTGAGAAGGACTTGATTCCACTTTTCAATGGTTTATCAGTTTGTTTAGGGAGCATCAAATGAAAGAAAATATAATTGACTTTGAAGAACCTCAAATAAATGGTGCCTATAAAATTTGGTGTATCTGTCAGGTTTCTTTGCAATACTGTTTCTAATGTACGGCTAGGGTGCTAAAAATACTTTTAAGATTACCACTTTATCCTGCTTCTCAGGCCAGAAAGACCAAATGTGAAGAAATTACAATGCATACAGATGAGTATTAATTACTAATTTTATGCACGACATGCTAAATTAATTAGCAGTGAACTACTTGAGTGGTTATATGCCCTGACTCCAATTGTTTGGGGGCAGAAGTGGATTCATTATAAATTTTAAACATGCTGTGGGATGGTCTTGCTATACTGGTCAACCATTCATTTCCTTTCATCCTTTCAACACATTTTTGTTGCATTGAACTATAACAGACTGCAGCCAGTTTTTTTCTTTACTTTTTATTTAATGCATGCTTCCAATTTACTTTTCTCCCAATCATTTTCACTTCAGTAAAATACTGTATATTCAGTATTTATCTCAATACCAATTCTACTTCCAATCAATCTAAACTAGCAGAGCTCCAACTTTCAAGCTTTGCATGCCCAGAATGAGTATCCAAATATTCTGACTGGCTACAGTGAGATGTACTCCCTGATCAGAGGATAGGGATGCCCTGGACAGTTGTGTCATTTGTCCAATGTCCCATAAAGCCATGAACCAAGACATCTGGGGAAACACAATCCCGTCTTCCAACCAGTGAGGATGTTAGGTGGTGGCTGAGCAGAACTGAAAAGTGTTCTCACTGGGTAGATGGTCCTTCATAATCAATGGACCCGACTCAATGTGCAGTTTAGGTTTCTCTGATCTAAACAAATGAAAAACTTAATAGACACATTAAATTTATATTTTCAAGATTCACTGTTTGAGTGTTCTTTGATGTAGTTCACATAGTGCCAGTCCAGTGGAATCCCCTAGTCACCAACCAAGTTATAAATGCTGTACATTTCAATTTTGATATACAATAACTCTTTTGGTAGGTCAGTAAATAAAACAATGACACATTATTTATATTTTACAGTAAAAAGCAGGCCTCTGTCAGTCTTTAAAGACTATGGTATCGTGCTTGGCGCTGCATGCAAAGCATGAAAGCTGGGTTAGATTGTTATGGAGGATAGGCTGTTACCCAAGCAGCAAATCCCCCCTCTCCACGCCACTGAATTAGTCCAATGGAAAGGCAGAGCCAATACGATTGGATCCAGCTGCGTCGCAGAGCTGGGCTAAGGACAGGAGCTCACCCTGTCTCGTGGGGCCGACCCAGGTCTCAAACCCTGGCCAGCTGGTTAACAGGCACAGCGTCTTAACTGCTTGCGCCACCCACAGTACAATAAATATACTGTATTTATATACAGTACTATATAAATTAAACCAGCACTTCTACATTAAAAGAAACTGCCTGGTTCTATTCCATAACTACTCTCTGAAGAATAGTTTACATCCTTAAATATAGTGGTCTGTTAAAAAGAAACACTGCAGATATTTTAACTATTGCAACGTAAACAGTCCCATTATACTAATATACTGCAGAGCCATACTGCCAGAATAGGAAGATATCTGGAAGGATTAATACAACTGATAATGAATACAGAAGGAAAAATCTGCTCAAGCACTATTTTCTATGCTTTATGTCCTACTTTTTCCAATAAAATTACTTTATTGTAAAATCTCACTATCCTTATAATCATGTTTCCAGCATGTTATATTTCTTATTGTTTTTCTCCAAAGAAACTTTTCTTTTTTCATTGTAGCATTGCTGCAGGTATTTTAACAGAGTAATGGAAATACAGTAGTGTCTTGGTTAACAAGCATAATTCATTCTAGAAGCATGCTTGTTATGCAAAATGTATTTTCCAATAAGAAATAATGGAAACTCAGATGATTGGTTCCACAACTCAAAAATAACATTAACTGTATATAAAAATGATTACAAAACACTCTAATATAATACAAAACACTGTAATGAAAATACTGTACTGTACAGAACTGAACTGAACTGTGCTGTACCTTTCATATAGAAGGTGTGCCTTATCAGTGTTCCAGTGCTGCTCCTCATCAGCAGAAGGGGAATGTTAAAGCTGCAGGAAAAGGCAACGATTCCACTGAGCCAATAGATAGCAGTGACTCTGTTAGTGATAGTGAAAGTTATCCTGCAAAATTCCTCCTCTCTTTTGTCTCCCTCGCACCAGCCATGAAGGTTACCAAGCGAAGTTGAGCAAAGACACCTCTGGACACAGCCACTACCTTGGAATCCAGGAGCAGCTGCAAGTACAGAAGAACCCCCAAACTGTGATCCTGCTCATTCAGGGGGAGTGCAATCCTGTTCAGAGTAAGTTGATAGTCCAGCACATGCATCATGGATTTCCTCACCAAGAGGATCTCTATCTTGTCCAAATTCAATCTCAGCTTGTTTGCCCTCATCCAGGTCCCAACCACCTCCAGGCAGCACTCTTAGGCCTCAATAGCCACCTACTCCAAATCTCTGGATGACATCTCCCAGTGGTTTCATGTAGATGTTAAATACCATGGGGGACAGAATGGAGGACACCTCAAATGCCAGGGTGCCAAAGAGGCATCTCTAGCACCAACACCTGGGACCTATCAGCCAAGTGCGAGCGGAACTAGTGCCACCAACCTGGTTAACCAATCCAGAAGGACACCATGGTCGATGGCGTTGAAAGCTGCTGAAAGCAGCAGAACCAACAGGGTCGCACTCCCCTGTCCAGTCCTCAGTGCAGGTCATCTAGCAAGGCAACCAAGGCTGTTTCAGTCCCAAAGCCCAACCTGAAGCCTGATTGCAAAGGATCCAGACAATCCATTTCATCCTGAACTCGGGACAGAGCTGTGATGCTATCACCTGCTCAAACACCTTGCCCAGGAATGGGAGGTTAGAGACTGGCCAGTAATTATCCAACACAGTTGGATCCAGGGAGGGCTTCTTCAGGAGGGGATGTACCACCACCTACTTCAATGCCAGCGGTAAAGCCCCCTCCATCAGAGAAGAATTGACCAGTCTCCCTGTCCACTCAGCCAGTCCTGAGTGATTTAAAAAATATTTTAAAAATGATTTAAACACATCCTACATTTTTTAAAGTCCCTATTTTCAGTTGATAATCCAGACTTTGGGGAGACCTTGTCCTACATTTTGGTTTTAGGATCTGGTCACCCTGGATTCCCCACTCAAGCCTCATCTCAATACTGAGAGATTTTATCTTCATTCTTTTCAATGGGTCTTGCACAAGAGACTTCCCCACTGAATTCTGACCAGTATCCCTCTGTTAATCTCTATTAACTTCTTCATACCTCACTGGCTTTTGCAAAATTAGGAAGGTGTGCAAATGTTCCCAGGCCACCTTTTTTGAGGATAACAGGGTGTATATTACTCTCTATTTCTTGATCCTGATTAATCCTTTTCCTGGATTAATTAACCAGCTTTACTGGTTCTGAAGCACCCACATGACTTTCAGATAGTTTTTTTTTTAATCACTTGTTTTAAAACTGATCACTTATTTTAAAATTTAATTTTGTTATCTGCTTTGGGTGCCTTTCTGGGGAGAAAGGCGGAGTACCAATGAATCAATCAATCAATCAATCAATCAATCAATCAATCAATCAATCAATCAATCAGCAAATAAATAAATAAATAAATAAATAAATAAATAAATATTTCCAACTTCTGATACTGAGAATGCATCAGTATTCTGTTGACCTGAAAGTCCAACATTATGAAAGATAAGCAGAATATTCAGTTATCTGATTAAGACTGTTTGACTATTAAACATTTTTGGACAATGCACTGTGTGATAGTTGTTGGATTCACCAGCAGTAAGCGCCCACTTTCAATAAATAGGCAAATCAGCACAGTGCCTTCAATCCTATGTCAAATGTCTTATCAATATCAGTAGGTAGCCATTAAGACAATTATGCAGTATGGTGCAAAAAGCTGGCCAATTCCTTAATTTCCCAAATTAAACAGACGTTTATTCATGAATATATTTAGGGTGGCATCTGCAAATCCTTACTTCTGGATCTCCAGTCCAAGGTCCTTGCTCCAGAGAGAATAAAACTATGGCATTGATTATGCTCTGTCAATATTCTCTCTTTTTTCCCCAGTAAATACTAAAAATGTGTTTATTTACAACTTCGTTGTGCATTGGAATGTATAAATATTTTTTTCAATAAGAGATAGTAAAGAATCATAAGATGAGACAGCACAGTGATGGCATTCTCTGCTATGATCTTCACAAATATTGTGCCCTCAGTCATATTGGAAAAAGGCTGCAATCCATAAAATCGATTTGACCATGAGTCAGAGGAATCAGATCATTACTGCTTCAAATATTCATTACCTAGTCACCATTACGTAAAGAAGTAGTTCTACTTCTTACAGGTGAAAGTCTAAAGAACACAATTGCCTTTTAAACACAATGTTTCATTGTAGGACAGCAGACGTGAGCAAACATTCAACTTTATGGAACCTGGACATAAAGGAGAGAAAATTTCATAGGAGAGAAAATTTCAGCAGGGACAGTTTGTCATCTCAGGTTTGCCTAAGACTGTGCTATACAATACAGGCATCCCTCACTTATTGGATGGATAAGGGACCGGAGCACTAACCAAATCAATGAAAAGTGGAACCCAGTCTTTTTCAGCTTGAAATTCAAGATGGCCACAAAAAAGACGTATCACTTTAAAAAGTCTAAATAAAACAGTGAACATAGAAAACATAGAAAAAATAAAGAAAACATAGAAAAACATAGAAAAACATAGAAAAAATACATACCAAATTATACTAAAATAAACAAATGTATAAGTGGCAAATTACACATTTTTAAAACTGATGAATCAGTGAGACTCCCTGATGAAAGACAGACTTCTGGGTACATTTTAAGAGTGATGAAAGAGTGAAATGGCCCAAAACAGGGTGGAAGAAAGCAAGAGACAGCTGCATTGCAAAGTGCTTTAAAAACTGTATCCTTCAGCATGGCTTTGATAAGAATATGAATGGCTATCAATTTTCTGATGCATATACACTGTATATATAAGCAGTGATTGTGCATTAGTAATTTCTTATGTCATGGAAGTGATCACATATAAGATACTGAACAAACTTTTAAAAAGCTTCTATTATTCTACAATCTAAGAGTCATATAGCACTTTTCTGGCATTTATAGAAATCTTTATTTTTCTCAGTTGCGTTTTGACATTTGTACCTTTAGGCTTACCAATGTTCACTTCAAGGCTTCAATAACTAGCTTAAAGTTAAAACCCATAAAGCTTTTCTGCAGGCTACAGTTTTATATGATACAAATAATCTTTCATTGGGCACAGTTTATACTACCTAACAAAATAAAACTTACCATTTTGGTAAATATTGGCAAACTGGAGTTATTTTTATGAAATACCATTAAACTGAGATACCAGATCTTTTGCTTTTTAAGCATTTATTAGTTTACCTAGATCAGTGTTTCAGGATAAAATGTTTCTCCTCCACCATACGACTTCACATGGTTCATCTATTCGAAGCACCACCAGAAGTAACTATCAATGACATCATTGCCAGTTACTTCTGGATTGGGATGCCTGATGGTATGTGACAAACACTAATAAGATGCTCAGGTTGGACACGGCTTTTGCAAGTGTGCAAAAGTATGTTTTATAGCCTCTTATTCTGTCTGCTGTGTTGTGTGTTCCTGGCCTCTCTGCCAAGAAGCAGCAGTTCAGGAGTCCAGCATGTACTTTTTCTGGTGGTAGCCGTAACTACCACTGGTTGAGAAACTGATCTAGTTTAGCATCCTAAACATCACTTGAAGCAGTTTCTTTAATTTTTGAAAATGGGATTTTCTTGAGGACAGGATTTGACAAATTATGGTATTCCCAACCAAATTGGCTCGTTGTTCAGTACTGTATATATAAAATGGCAGTAACTAGATAGTTTGAGTTACAGTAAACAGTTTAAGGCTGCATCTTAATGCCAAACAGCCTGTGCTAACCTGGGGGTGTCACGGAAGTGCTATTAAGTCACTTTTGCACCAATCCTGGAGGAGGTTTAGGCCAGTGCACAGGCCTGTGTTTACCTCCCTACATCACCAGTCACAGGAAGACCAATGAGCTATACCAGCCTAGGTTAGGATTGTGCCTTTAGTTACAGTATTTCCTAATGGTAAATAATCCTGCTTACTGTATATGGGCACAATCCTAACCATGTCTACTCAAAAGTAAGCCCCATTATGTTCAATGGGTCTTACTCCCAGGAAAGTGTCTTTAGGATTGCAGCCAGTGTAGATTAAACTCTCTGGAGAAGAGAATCAGGAAACCCTGCTTTAGCTATTACTCAGAATCATAAAACACAGGATGTTACAAAAAATTATTTCTTAAGTTTCGGCATGAAGCACCTATAGCCAAGCCCAAAGTATCATAATTAATTGAATACAGTTAACCTTCTTTACATTTTTGGCATTGTGCTTGTGTTAAATTCAATTATGAATGTGTAATCTTGAAAGTTTATGAAGAAATTTCTTAAATAAAAAATGTTGATTTTTCATAAAACACAATATAAAATGTGAGAGGGATGTATATTATAAACTGATAGAGCATATGTGGTTGTTATAGGTAGCTGAAATGTTACATAAATAAACTATCTTTACAGCATGACAATCTAGCTCTAAAACAGTCTAATGGCACACATTAACATTAATTGTAGTGATGCTTGAGGTAGCACACTAAAGCTACAATCCTAAGCTCCAGTTAGGCCGGCCTAAGCCTAGGCATAAATCCTGTGCTGACCTGGGGGTGTCACAAAAGTGGTTAGACACTTTTATGCCACTCCTGAGCCACTGGCTTAGGCCACTGCATAGACATGTGCTTGCCTTCCTACATAATCATGGGAACAAGAAGTCCAATGAGTTGTGCTGGCCTAGGTTAGGATAACATCCTAATACGGTGTTACTAAATATACAGAGGAGAAAGACCCACTCAATTCAAAATTGTCCTATAGTGCTTTGGATTTCTAATTCAATGTAACTGGCTAAATCAAGGTGGCTAATTGAATCCAACTTCAAATAATAGGTGCAAGTTAAAATCTGTAGTATTGATGGCATGCCAGGAAAGTGTACAAATACAATAGTACAATGTGACTGACACAAATTAGTAAATAAAATTATTGAAGCACAATAGAATTTAGACCATAACTGCATTACATGACTTTTTAAATTACCGGTATATTTGACTGCAAACAGAACCAGCAAAAAACTGTTCTGACAAGTACAGTCTAAAACCCAGTACTTTATATAAGTTCAGCCTAAATTTTATATCTCAGTATGCTGCTGTTACTATTTTTAGAAAAAAATTAAGTGACCCACCAAGTGTCACTAATTAATTGGTGAAGAATGGTTCATTACTAGCTCACAAATTATTTTAAACACAAATTTAAATATCAGCCTCCAATTAAAATTGTATGTGTCACACTGTCTCAGTTAATTCTATAGTTCTTGCTACGAGAACAGCCTCTGCTGAACACACCACGATGATGTGAGCTGAGCTCAATTAGTTTATGATGTTCTGCCAAATTGTCTCATTACCTGTCATAGTAACACCAATGACACTTTTAAAAGTCAAACTCATTCTGTCCACGTTACTCTCTTAGGAAATGTTACTCTCATTTTTATCAGTAAAAAAATATGTAATCTCCTAATCAACCCAATACTGCTTTAGCATTTTAAAAAGAAGGGTGGAAGGCATCACTTGAATACCACATAAGAGCAGCATAAAATACTGCCACAAGACAAGCCTGGAAAATTGTGTCAGTCCATTGGTGGAGGTGCATTTCAGAGAAAGAGCCATAGAAGCTGTTCAGTTGGAACTTCTCCATGGGTCTGCAACCAAATCACATTGGGTTAGCAACGTCAATATAGCTGTGGTGGAAGGTGTAGGGAAAGTGGAATCATTGGATTGGATGAGAAAGATTGTGTGAAGATTAAGTTTTACAAAACAATGCCAAATATTAAAGTAGTAGGTAGACATCTGTGATCCTTGTTGACTGGTGGATGTCCAGGGATCCTGGGGAAGGATTCAGTGAAGGGAATGGAAAACCAACAAACTAGTCTGTGGAAAATGCAGATGAGAAGTATTATTTGTTTTATTATTGAAGTAACCCCACCCTTCCAAAATAAGCATTCCAGACAAACCCTACAATCCAGAGAAACTACGGGAGCACGTAAGAGACATTACGTGTACCCGTAGTTACTGCACCACCTAGTAAAAACCTATGGGAAATTCATATTGCAATCCAGAGCAAATTGTTCTTACACCGGAGCAAGGACTCCCCGTAGTTACTCTGGATTGTGCCCAAAGTCTTACATTGAATGGCCGCTTTAAAAATTAACAATAACACCTGCAGGAGGGAGAAAAAGTCTCACTCCAACCTCACTCCAGCCTGTGGGCAAGTACACCAAGAGAAGCAAAGGCAACCATCTGCTTTCTCACGTCATTAATGGATGTCACATCCTGACTTTGTGCTAAAATTAGTTGTAAACTGCATACACCTATCGCCTATGACAGTGTCAAGGGCTGTCACAGGGAGGAAGGGGCTCATTTGTTCATAGCTGCTTCTGAGAGCAGGACTAGAACCAATGGGTACAAACTGCAAGAGAGGAGACTCCAGTTGGATATCTGGAAAAAATTCCTGACGGTGAGGGCGGTTCGGCAGTGGAACAGATTGCCAAGGGAGGTGGTGGACTCTCCCTCATAGGGGATCTTGAAGCAGAGGCTCAAAGAGCACCTGTCGGGGATACTCTAGGGGGATTTCCTGCTGCAGGCAGGGGGTTGGACTAGATGACCTACTAGGTCCCTTCCAACTCTATGATTCTATGATTGTAAGGCACTTGGACAGTGCAAATTTCCACAGCCTAAGCTTTATGGAGAAATTTGCATGTTTCAGATAGAGTGCTTGAAAGCCAGCTTCAGTGAGCTGGGATACCAAGTGGAGAATGATTTGAAACAACCTTTGAATGAATGAATGAATGAATGAATGAATGAATGAATGAATTTGGATGTTCACCACCACGCATGTTCCAGCAGTGTAGCATTTGCAACAGATGAAAAGCATCTTATGCTGGTGGAAACCTGCCCATAGGATTGGGCTTTAAGTCAATAAGTTAAGAAGGGGAAGCCTTATTGAAGCTGCAACAAACATGAAATTTATTTACTGAATAATTTAGGAATATTTCTTGAGATTATATAATGAAATATAATTGCACTCAGAAGCTGGCATCAAAAATGTTAAAACATTCACATTAGTCCCAACTATTATTTAATTTGGATCTTCTGCACATTGTAGGCATTGGTATCAAAAACATTCTGCAAGTGTGAAACCTTTAGATGCCTTGCCATTTACTTCAACAGCACAATATTATCATATGAATATTTTGCATAAGGCATTCTTCCCAAATCCAGTGTTTGACTATTTATGAAATAATAATTAAGACTGAATAATTATGTTGCATCAGATAAGTAATTATCAATTTAGCATTTCACATATGCAGAAATACGTAACACGATTGTTCCTAATAATTTTGTATTATTTCATGGAATAATGAGAACTGGAACATTTCACTTTTTAAAGTTAGCATTCAATGACTAGACTTAGGGCACAATCCAGAGTTACTACGGGGAGTCCTTGCACCGGAGTAAGAACAATTTGCTCTGGATTGCAATATGAGTTTCCCATACGTTTTCACTAGGTGAAAATATTTACTAGGTGCAGTATTTACTAGATGCAATATTTACTAGGTGAAGTGAAAATATTTACTAGGTGCAGTAACTATGAGTACACATAATGTCTCTTAAGTGCTCCCATAGTTATTCTGGATTGTAGGGCCAAGCAAGTGAGGCAATTCATTATAACATAGGTGTGTTTAATTTATTTCACAACTATTTCTTTCCACTGAGTCCTGGAGAAGATGTGGGATAGGTATAAAAATAATAAATAGAACTTTTAATCAAATAGAACTTCCCTAGGGTTTAAAAAATTATTTTAAAAGATCAAATGACAAGGCTGTATTTGAATGAGATTTAGTAAAGAGATTCAGAATGATATATTACAATTGCAATCCATTTATAAATAGTATTTTAAAAAGCCTTTCGATTTTGCTCTGGGAATATATTTTCTACACTTCATTTTCATCATTCCAATTTTAACAGTACTGTAAAAGTTCATGGTTTGTACGTCTAATGGCCCATCTTCAATCCTAGCAAATATCTTGGGTAGCAAGGCCTTTGTTTGCAGCGCTGAAGAGCTATTTCAGTTCTGAGATAGATCAAGTAATGATTTGAATCATCAGACAGTTTCTTGTATCCTTAATGGAACTATTTTTTACAAGCAAGATAAGAAAAAGTTGGCAAAATGAAGTTTCAGTCTTTGCTGACTTTACAAAGGCCAAAAAAGGATGGGCACACTTCATACAATGGCAGAATAAAATCACAGTGGAGTTTTTAAAAAGCAAGACAGATCATATACGGGTATGTTTCTCAATATTAGTTTTTCACTGAACAACTCTGAATGGCCCACTTATTGGAATTACCACTGGAAGTAACTGGTGTAGACATTATTACTTCTGGGTTGGGAGGCCCAATGTAACATGATGAACACCATTATTCAACCATCATTCTCAACCATTTCCAGTTTTTGTAGTGCTCCTGGGCCTAAACGGTTGAATATGTGGAGAATGTCTGCATCAGTTAAGCAGGGAAAGCAAAAAAAATTTCTTCACAGCTAAGAAGATTCATCAACCAAAGTCTAGGTTGCTCCTCAATCCCAAAACATGGATAAGCAGGATAAACATCTCGTCTAAACCATCTCCCTGACAACTTGGAAAGAACGCAAAGCTTTACTATACCCTGTTCCCACTTTTAACTTTGGGCAAAATCCAGAGCAGTTACGGGTCCACATAGTTATGTCACCCTCTAGTGTTATCTTATGGAAAGTTACCTTAACTGCTCCATCACAAAGGGCTTAATTTGATCTTAGGATATGGGCCTATATGAAACATTGGACTAATTTTATTTAATGCTTAATGAGGAAGAATCTGCTACCTCTTCCTTGTCCCCAGCATGATTTCCCTTCATAGAGGCTTCCTCACAGTTGCTTCAAGGTACAACTTCCATGGCTTCAAGGCAATTTAATTGCAAAAAAGATCGGCAACTGTGGTTTCAGCCATATGTAATGTAAGGACGGGAGCTAGAAGGTGGATAAGGTGCTAGATTTGATCTTTAAATGAAGTATTAAAGCTTCTAACATGACCACATGCATTTTATTGTGGGTTCCACCCTACCAACAAAATGCTAGCATATTTCATACATTATATATGAATTCACAGTAAAATTGTAGGTTAAATATTCTTTTCCCTCTTTCTCCATCTATGAAAACTCTACCCTGATAGATCA
Organism: Cryptoblepharus egeriae; assembly: GCA_030015325.1. Classification (NCBI taxonomy): domain Eukaryota; kingdom Metazoa; phylum Chordata; class Lepidosauria; order Squamata; family Scincidae; genus Cryptoblepharus; species Cryptoblepharus egeriae. Next base: position 50,107,732 of record JAREYC010000007.1, on the reverse strand, counting down.
TCGTGGCTGTCAGAAGTATCCCATGCATTTAAAACCTAATATATTGTGGGGGGATTTTTGCTTCAACATTTCCTGTAGTGTCAAATAGCCTTCTTCTTTAACATACAGCACATACTCCATCTCTTTAGTGAAGGAAACCAATGCCTCACTTATCACTTCAAAGCTATTTTCCTCTTTACTTTCTCTGAAATATTATTTCAAGTCTCTCAGCCAACATTATGTTTAAATCCCTAGTAAGACCAAAGCTTTTCCAGTGGCTGAGAAGGAAATAAATTATCCCATCTATTATATTTTTATATAATGGCACAACTAGGAGAAAAAAAGTATAGAAAAACGTCAAGCGACATGGAGGGAATAGATTGATTTTGTTCTCTAGCACTTTATATATTTATTTTGTATTAGTGACAATTTTAAGACTTCAGATATTTCCTCAACTTGAACATTTTCCAGTGAAGATCAGCTGCAACATGTGCAAAGTTGAAGAAAGTCAAGCACAATTATTTAAAGGGTCCAGTCCAATACTCTCCTGGCACCAGGTGACCAGATGCCCAAACCCCCAAAAGAGGACAAGGTTCCCCCCCCCCAAATTCCTGACATCTAAGGAAAATTCCTGACATGTTAAAAAAATGTAGCAGAAATGTAGGACAAGGTAAGATAAAAGCTAAAAACACTTGCATTGCTTTCCTGTACTTAATTTCAACATATATTACTTATTGTTAAATTGTAAAACCAAAAAGGCACATGTTTAGGTGATCCAAAACCAAAGCAGCCAACCTTTCTCAGGCCAACATCTCCTTTGCAAGACCTGATTCCAGAATCAAAAATGCACATGTTTAAGTGATCCAAAATCCAGGAAGGCCATATGCCATAACCAAAAAAAGAGAAACATGTAGAACAAAATGTAGAACATTCAAGGAAAATGTAAGACATGACAAAATAAAAGCTGAAAACCCTCATATGCTGAAAAACATTCAAATGTTGCCATGTGGAGCATTTGCTGAGTTCCAGGCGCACAGGATGAGAACCATACTGGAAGCCTTGCACTCCCTAGAATGACCTTCCACACCAGCAGACATGCTTGCTTACTCAAGAGTAAAAGCAGCTGTACAGTCTTACTTTCAAAAGGGTTTAATGTAGTGGAACTTGGAGGAAGGGTTTCCTTGTTGGTTGCATGATAGGGGCTTCACTCATTGGATCAGAACCGGACTCCTCTCAGCCTGCCCTCTCCAAATATCTAAGGCAAGTTTGCTTACTCATAAGTAAAGGCCCAATATGGCTCCCTTTCATTTCCCATATAGATCAATACAATTCAGGGGCCTCCTTTTAGGCTGATTTTGGAGGCTGCGTTAATTGGATATGGACCATCCTGGTGTCATTGGATTCCTCTCAGCCTGGCTTTTCCAGCAGACAATGGCATATTCACCTACACGTGAGTAAAGATGCTATTTAGGGTACTTTTGATTTCCCATGGAGCTTAATGAATATTTTTGATTTTAGTTTTTTTGGCCATAACTTTTGATAGAAATGAGATATCTCAAAACTATTTTTTGCATTGGATTCTGCTCTTCAATACGAATCCAATGACATATGACACAATGCAGTATTGTGGACCATTACAAAGTTCCAAAATAGAGCCAAAATGGAGAACAGTGAAGCACTTTTGGAGGACACCTGGACAGGAAGCTAAAAAAGACGGGAATTTTCAGTCATCTGGTCACCCTGCCCAGCACTGGTGTTGAACTCCAGTGCGTGCCAAATAGGTGCTGTTAAGCATGTTTACAGCACTGGCACAGTAAGAAGTGCCAGTACTAGGAGATTGACCCTGGGGGAGGACCCACAATATGCCACACCACCATGAGGCAGTGTGGGGTTTTTGGGCAAAAGGGAGGTGTTCTGGAGTGGGAGGAGGGCAGTGGATCAATGCTCTGCAAGGCTCTATGCTGGGCTGAAAAGCCCAACACAGCTTCTCCAGTCTGTGATGTTAATATAGCCGGTGCAAAGTGGAAGAGACCCACTTTTGACTCTGCGCCCCTTTACTTGAGGGTAAGGGGAAGAAAATCCCCTTCCTCTGAGGCGATCTCTAACCATGCCACTGGATGTAACAGAGGATAGGCCTTGGTTCCAAAAAATCATAGAAGAGAGAGATTAACCCCCAAATCTAGAGTAACTACGGGAGCAGTACCTAGTAAAAACTAACAGGAAATTCATATTGGAATCCAGAGTAAGTTGTTCTTACACCGGAGTAAGGACTCTCTGTAGTTACTCTGGATTTTGCCCTAAAGGTGCAATCCTGATTTAGACCAGAGAGAATGGCTCAGCTAAACTGGCCTATATAGGCCATATCCTGAACTGAACTGCTACTTAAGCCAAATCCACAGGGGAAGAAGGCTTCTAGGCTGGACTAACTGCAGCTGAGGATCAAATAAGTGCCCCTGGGGAGGGCTTGCTCCTGAGGGCAGCCTCAGATGACACTGAACAAGGAACACTGTGGTGCCTGCACCCTGCTTGCAGTGTAAGGAGTCCCTGGTCATCAGTAACGGTTGCTGCATGATACTGCAGTACAGCAGTGGTTAAGTGTAGTGTAGGGTGGGTGCCAGGGGACTGGCTGCTAGAGTCGGCTGTTGGCATTGTGCCATATTCTGAGTTGGACAGTCAGGAATGGTATTTATGCTGGCCTAGGTCTTAGAACTTTTTATTTTGCTTCCATTTTTACTCTGGCTTATCATGGGCCCCCATGGGTCTACTCAGATTTACATGTGCTCCTGAGATGGCCTAACTCAGAGGGTCTGGGAGGGCGCGTGTCTGCCCTGAAAACAAATTCTGGATATGGCCTAACAGCACAGTTCTAGGACATGCCCCTGCTAAGCTGCCTAGGCTAGAACTTGTGTCTTATGCTGGCCTTTTCTGGCGCAGCTAGGTTGTCCTATCTGGCATTACGCCAGCTCAGTACCAGATATACTGGCCCTAAGTGCACTTCACACTTTCCTGGGAGTAACTACTGTTGAACTTAATGGGATTTCTGAGTAGACATGCTTAAGATTTCACTGCAAATCTATTTAATGCAGAAAAGAGTTTGGGGAAATATACAGAACACATTTAACTCAAAACATATTCTCTCTCATGCCAGTGGACTTTGATTTAAAAAAACTTGATTGTATACTTTCCAATCATTAAATTATTTAGTATTATTTAATTTAATTATTTAGTATTTCATGACTTTCCAAAGTTCTTAAGTCAATGAGATCAACTGAATTGCCTAAAGGCCCATTCCTTTCCAACTTCCCAGCTCTAATGTAACCATAACAGTGGAGCATATGCTACATAGGGTGGGGACAGTTAGATTCGTCTTCTCAAGGAAAAATATTTGCTCCTTTACCTCTGGACTACATTAGGATTGGAATTTTGGATAGGATAGGGCCCTAAATGCACTTGGTATTCTTTGGAAATCTCAAAACACTCTAATATGTTTCACATTGTTGACCACAGTATGTGATTTGACAGTTATATAAAAAATATCTAAGCAAGTCTGAGTTGAATCTGGTGTATAAACAGTCCATGAATTGAACAAAAAAATTATTTAGTGGTACATCAAACTAGATACTGTATACATATATTGTTTGACGTTAAAGAAAAGAACAAAACTGAATAAAAATTACTTCACTGAAAAATTAAGTTTAGATTTTACATAAATGTGGGAGGCATGTAGAATAATAGGATAACATGTATGATCCTAATGAGATATTTAATATGCATTTGGATATTAGGTAATGACTTTGTCACTTTATGGTTTTTTAAATTTTGAAAATAAACAAATTAGTGCAAGAATGTGAGCAAGCTACACAAATTGTTTTAATTAGTTGTAACCAAAATTAATTATACAGAATTAGACAAAAAGATAGGAAACTCATTTTTATCTGATGTTCTTGACCTTGAATTATAACATCAAATACTACTTTGGAAGACAACATTAAAGATAGATTATATATTTCTTGACAATATTATACAACTTTAATGGAAAGTGTGGCTGGTCTTCTGACTGTAATAAAGTTTTTATCTTAATGGAAAGTATATAAGTAAATGGTTAGTACAATGAACTAAAAATTGCTTTAAAAATGTAAGCAATTTTTTTCCAAAACCTCTATTTTTATTTTGCCATGTTTCATGTTCCTATAATGAAAATATTAGACCTTAAAATAATATGTCAATTAAACTGATGAACCCATTCCCATCTTAGGTGGTCTACATTCATCTCTGTGTAAAATCTTCTATTCATTCTCTTTCTGTCTCTCTCAGACTAAGGGCACAATCCAGAGGTACACTTTGGTTACCCTATGTATCTATCACTGGGCTGATCAGTCTGAAAGATGGGCCACCCTAGTTATTTTAGAAGAGGTTTGGGGCATGCTAAGGCAACAGAGGCTGCTCCAAGACAGGTGGACCTGGGCTGCCCTAGCTGTGCCAGCCTAGGCAGTTCAGGAGAGGCATGTTGAATGTATGTTTAGCATTGCCTAGAGCAGAGCAGTTACTGTGTATCTAGAGCCTGTTTCCAAGGTAGAAATTTCCTCTTCCAGCTCCTCAGTTATACCACCTCAGGAGCAGGTATAGTAATGAGTAGATCCATAGGGGTCCATGATAACCCAGAGTAAGAATGGCAGTGTTGACCAAAACTTGGCCAGCCTAACTGCAACTCTGTCTCGCAACTTCAGGATATGGCACAACTACAGCAGCCCACCCACATCAGGATACAGCAGGCTGCTCCAAAAAGCCCTTGTATTCACTGTAGACTGTACTGGCATCTCATGAGGGACTCCTTATAAGGCAGAAACCACAGCTCTTTCTTGTTCAGTGTGATCTGAGGGAGTCTCCTCGGGAGCAAGCCCTCCCCAGATATCACTGACTTGGTGACTACTTAGAATGCTCTGGTGCAACTCAGGCAGCCCAGGCTTCCTGACTCTCTGGATGCAGCATAACTTTCTGCTCTGGATTCAGAATAGTTTGGGCAGCCCAGCTAGAGCACTCCTCACTGCCCTATCTCTGGATCGTGCCCTAACACTTCATTTTCCTTGGCTTTGGGCCTGTATTACTCACACAGACAAAAATCTAAACACTTCCTGATCCAACATCTTGTTATGTGGCTGTTTCTCTAGCAAGATGTAGAACAACCTTGATGGTCCAGCAATGGAAGGTGACATCATCAATGAGCATCCTAAAAAAGTATTGCAAAACAGTTATAGTGCCAGGCAGCAAGAAAAGGGATCAGTTCACTAGCTGTTCAGGCACTCCTTCTAATGCAACACAGATTTCAACTTTTAGTTGTTCAGTGCTGTCAAAAGAAGCATGTCTTATTCCCAGGAAGGAAGGGGTAACCTTTAAACCAACTTGTACAGATTCAGACAGAATAATGTTTTTGGAAACTGCAAACTTCTAGAAGAAAAGATACATATATAACATAATGGAGTTCAAATGTGGAAAGACTATTATGCTTTGTAAAACACCATCTCTATAAATAGCACCTTATAGAGTTTTATAGCTTAAAAAATATATATATACAGGTTTCTCCTAAAGGAGTTTACCTATAACTGGGAAAAAAAGCAGTGAAAAAAGGAAGAGAGAGAGAGACTAGGGTAAAAAGGAATTTCTATTATGCATAAACTATTAAGTATAGTTAAAACATATCTTTTGCAACTTCCAACTCTGTTCTCTTAGCGTTCAGGGTACTTTCAGTATCTACTCTTGCCATTGTTTTAACAGTGCTGAAAAGATTTATTATTCTTTTCATTTTATTTCTGTATTGCAGAGATGGATGCAGTGTGGAAATTTGCCAAAGGCCTTGCAGTTTAAGGATTTGTCAAGGGCTGGGACACATTGCTAAACTGCAACATGGGACACATGTGTTATTATTACTACAGTACGTGTTATTAATAACATGTGTTATTATTACTACAGTAACTCCTTGACATGCAACATTTCAAGATGCAAACTTTCATACATATGAAAAAAATTTAAGCAAGATGCAAAACAAAATTTCAGACCTATGAACAGATCCTCAACTTGCAACCTTTCCTTGCAATGAAAATATGCATTGAAGTCAATGGTGTTGAATTTACAAGCATTTCAATTATGAATGGTTCTGGAACAGAACAAAATAATAGCAATAATTAGTTAAAATGTAATAAAGTACAGCAATTCCTCTTCTTACGAATGAGTTCCTTCCAGAATCTCATTCGTAAGTCAAGGACTTACTGTACTTTATTAATTTTTAACTAATTATATTATTTTGTTAATATTGTTTTACATATGATAAATTTATGGTAAACATCTGGATAGCATATTTATCTGAAATATTCACCAACCAAAGCCAATTTGAAAGCCCACTGGGAAGATTAAAGCAAATTAGAAATTTAGCAAATAAATATAATAAGAAAGTGAACCAAAAGGCACAAAAAGAAATCAGCAGCCAAGCAATAAGTACCCATTTTGTATCTGGTGAAAAACAACAGACTGTGAGCACAATCCTAACTATGTCTACTCAAAAGTAAGCCCCATTGTGTTCAATGGAAAGTCTCTTTAGGATTACAGCCTGTGCCTCTTTCAACCATTTAATAGTTGGGGATGGGTTCACATATGCATTCTCATGATTAAAAGGAAGCTAATTCCTAAATTATTATTAAAGTTTAAATGGAAGAAGGGTCTATTTTAAATAAATGTTTTCCTTCCAAAATGTTCAGACTGGGGAGATGTGACTGGTGCATGAAACGGTTACATGGACGTTTTGCAAAGCAGTAAATGCGTAGAAGTTACATCAAACACCTACAGTATATAAGGAAGTTAACTGATCCACTCAGATTCTGACTTATTCTAGTAAACTGCTGTTAGGTCAAACCGGGAGTAGGGAAGGAAGGGTAAGATTAACAAATAATTCTGATTACTAGGAAGCTCTATCATACCAGTTTACATTTAAAGAGTCATAAATTTTTTTAAGTTGCCTTAATTATTTCCGAACTTTTAGAATTACTGACCCTAGAAAAAGGAAATTCTAGAAGAACTAACATGCTTAAAATTTGCCAAATTCTATTCTGTTGATAAATTACTTGAGCCAGAACAGATAAGCAATTAGAATGGATGATGTTCTGCCAACTGCAGAGGTCACATCATTTTTACCCATTGAAACGCTCACATAATGTATGCTGCTGGCCTGTCTCTAAAGAAAAAAAACTCCACAAATAAGTGTCCTTAAGCTGCTACAAGACGAATTATGAGACATTGTTTTATTTCTATTGGAGCTGAATTGATTAGCTAAGTCTTAATTCTGCAGAGAATTCAGCTAAGCTTTATTAAAAATTAGATGTTTCAGCTTGACTTGAATGTTTGCAGCTCCATGACAGCAGGGGAATGTTTATTGAAACTGAAAATTTGCTGTCACTTTAATTTCCTCATTAGGGATGCAACAAAATGCATCATTATCAATAGTTTATTCAAATAGTATAGCACTGTGGAAAATTAGTATTCATACAACATCTTTAGTGCTAATCATATAGCGAAAATGTCATCTGCTGTATTTAAAAAGAAAAATTATCCATAAAGTTAATTAAAATATCTGACTCACATAAATCATGAAGCTATACTTTGTAGCTTCCTAAGATAAAATTATGAACTGTTAGCTTCAACAGTACACTATCAAATGTTTAGTACATAAAACATACACTTTGACATTTTTCATTTAATCTTGTCTTTTTTATCTTTTTTTTACCCTTAGAGTCATCTCATCTCTGTTCACCAATAAAACAGGATCTCAGACTTGTCTTTGTTCATTAATGAATTTAAAAGAGAGGTCCTAAGATTAGACTAAAATTTACTTCAGAACTACATCACAGAACTTAAAATAATCTTGAATATATTTTTTTCTGCAGCGTTCAAATGAAATCCAAACATTTTTTAAAAAAGTAAAATGTAATTAAAGAACAATATTTTCAATCAGTGCCAAACTCATTTTTTGATGCCAAATGGCAGGTTCCAGTGAGGAGAGTAAAGAGAAAATCTTTAATGCACTTGGAAAGCAAGGTCAATGCTGAGAAATACAAAAGGAGTACAAGCAAATTACATGGTTTCTGCTGAATGTTAATCAAGGAAATAAGAAATTGTTCAGCACCTTCTGGAGCAGCAATTCTCAAACCATTTAATAGTGAGATCCACCTAGCTTTATAAGACTTTTAAAACAGTACGTGATATTTTTATTGACAAATAGTATTTTATTTATATATTGGCAAAAACAATTTCTTGTAATAAGGTGAATAGTCTCACGGTTCAGGATCTCACATGAACCAGACTTCCCCTGCCTGCAATACCTTTCATTACAGACTTAGAAAAGCACAGACCAGAAAAAGGATACTCAAAAATTTAGCTCCTTATATTTACAAAAGCTTGCAACCTACAGGAGCTCAACCCATTAACCCATTACAAACTATAGGAGATTAGCTCTTTGTTCCTTGGCTGCAGTGCAGCTACATCAGACTTGGAAAGTTGGAGTATCCAAAGGATACTCCAAGAGATACTCTCTCCCTTACAGGTGCTTGTTAGGATAAGTATCACTCTGAGAAATCGTTTTTGTGAGCATTTTTGCTTATTTGAGTTCATTTGTCTTCTTGATTCCTTTTTCCTTTGATTGTAAAGTTATCCTTTCAATAAAGAGTCGTATTTGCATCTCTAACTGCCTTACTCAGCTTTGAAAAAAGCTAATTTTTTAGCGTGTGCTGTGAAGCAACAGGTAAAGGTACCTTGGAGCATGAATATATTGAGACACACATACAATCACTTACGTGTCTCAATTAGCAATACTGTTAAAAACAGAATTGTGCCAGCATTATAATGTTAATCACAATACATGCATTCTTAATAGAACTTGAAGGTGTTATGCAAACATTATGCCCATCCATTGATTTATTAAGAAAATTGTAAAGAATTTTTTATAACTAGAAGCACAATCCTAACCATATCTACTCAAAAGTAAGCCCCATTGTGTTCAATGGGACTTACTCCCAGGTAAGTGTCTTTAGGATTACAGCATATGTTTCTCTTGTTGAGATGTTTGCTTACAGACATGCTGAAGCAAGTGGTGTTAATGGAAGATAATGGTTCATTGGCAGTGTAATACATTTACTGAGGCGTAAACCACTAAATTCTTCAACAATCACCTCTTTAACCAGTAGGAGAACAAGATAGAAATTTAGGAATAGATGCTATAAATATACCTGCTAACCCACTCTCAGTAACAAATACAGTGGTAACTTGGTTTACAAGGATAATTTGTTCTGGAACCATGCTTGTAATCCAAAATGCTTGTGTATTAAATTTTCCCATAATAAATAGTGGAAACTCTAACAATTCTGATTTGTAATTGATATTTAATATTTTATTTGAATGTTTTATGTATGTTTTTGTATTCTTGTTGTACAAGTTGCTAACTCATCTGAACCTTCATTTTTTATTTAATTAATAGTGCAATCCTAAGTATGTCTACTCAGAAGAAAATCCCACTGCATTAAATAGTACTTACTCCCAGGAAACTGTTAGGATTGCAGCCGAAGCAATGTAAGGCTGTATGACAAACATTTCCTAAATAACTTGCTAAGTTATAAGTGAAATATATAACTAACTAAGTGAAATATATTCACTAAGTTATAAGTGAAATATATATTTCACTTATAGCTAAGTGAAATATATAACTAGAAGTTTCAGGCTGCAATCCTAACCTCCAATTAGGCTGGCATAAGTCCTTTGCTGACCTGGCATGTCAGAAAAGTGCCATAAAGCATTTCTGCCATACTCCACATTAAGGCCAGTGCACAAGCATACTCTGAACTCCCCACACCACCATGGGAAGATAAGCCAGGTGAGTTAGGCCAGCCTAAATTGATTAGGATTGCACCCTCATATATTTATGAATAGAATAGCTCAAGCCTAGGCATATCTGCTCAGAAGTCCTTCCTAATGTGTTCAGTAGATCCTACACTGGAAAGGAAAGTGTGGAAGGGATTGAAGCCTAAATTCATGATGGCTTAAAAGGAATATTAAAGAGGTGAAGGTGTCCCCCATAGGATACCCTGCTATTCATGACTGACTCCAGGAAGTAGTGCTGATCCCGATTTCTTCAGCCATAGAGCCAGCATTGTCTCTGTTGTCATGTGGCTGGCATGACTATATTCTGAGACGCACGGAACACCTACCAAAGTGGTACTTATTTATTTACTTGCATTTCCATGCTTTCAAAATACAAGGTTTCTAGGATCTGGGCAAGGCACAGATGCTCACTCTGTATTGAAGCAGCTGGGTCCACCTAGCACGTTATATTAAAAGTATAGCAATGGTGTGAAGGAGTTCCTATATCTATTTATAAAGATACTGGTTTTATTGAAAACAAAACTAGTTTCTGAAAATGCCCATTGCATTATTTTGCAGCTAATTACACTTGTACCTATAAGTTGTTTCATATCTTGACAGTTATTATACCAGAGGTGCCACTTCCATAATCAAGCAGGACATGAGGACTCTTATGCAAGCAGATGATGTGAACACTGATGAATCTGACATTTCATCCATAATTGATTTTGAAAGTAGAAGAAAATTCTAAGAGCCACTTTTACAGACAAGCATTTGTTATAAACTGCTGTTTTGTGGAATTATTCCATACATTAGCCTTCATCTAGCGCAATCTGAGCCTAAATATTGTCAAAAGCAATTAGCATGTAAAACAGAACATTCAAAAGGCAACATTTTCCTTTAGTATTGCTTACCATCAAAGCCCATAAATGTGAGCAATATTATACATGTTGTAATCAGTACTGAGTTCATTATCCACAGACTTGGCTTATTTATTTATTTTAGAGATTTATACCCTGCCTTTCCCATGCTAATATGAATGTCCTAAATTTCTTTTTTCTTTTTTTCTTTTTTCGCTTTTTATCCCCACAACAACCTGTGACTTAGGTAACTGTTCTGCAGGCAGCTTGTAGAACTCTTTTCTTTCAGATGAAATTGTTCCCAGTGTGGCCATCGCATCTGGTATCAGGGAATGCCTTACAAGTTTTCAGCAATTTTCAGGTTGGCCTGCTATTACCACCAATATCTCCTGCTCTTTTGTCTCATGACAGCTTTTATCAGCTTTCAGTCCCCCAACTCAAAAGTTATCTGGTCTTTTTCCTGCTTTGCCATCTTCTAGCAGCCTTTCGCTCAACCACCAGACCACGGTTTTATTGAATCTTAGAAAGGGGCAGTACCCAGAGATTAAATTAATACCCCAGAGAAACACAATGATTACTGTAAAAATATTCTGGACTACAATCCTATAATGTCTTATCTGGGATTAAGCTCCACTGACATTAGTGGAACTTTTGAATGGGCATGTACCAAGTTGTTTGGATGGCACAACTGATGGCACAAAAAGTGCTTTTATTTTGGAAGGACAAAATTGCAGGATATTTTTAAGTAAAGAAACTTGACTTTGTTTTATAATCTTTGACAGTGCTGAATGTCTAAGACATACACACTTATTGGGAAGAGAAGACCTGTCTCATTTCAGATATACTGTATTGTTAACATTCCATATCTTCTATTATGGTCACACTGGACAGAGTTTTATGTGGGTTAATATAAGTTTGAATTATTCTGGACTAAAAGCCCAATCCTAAACCCTTACCACTAGCACTGTGCTGTCTCTGGCTGTTGTAAACTTGCTGTAAAGCACATCTGCAATCCCCAGTGCTAGTCTTGACTGCCTGGGTTGCATGCTAGTAAGTACCTAAAGCAGAAAAAACCTCTAAATGTGTTTTGGTTGATGTTGCAAGCCAGTTCTCAGTAGTAGGCAAGCACCTCCAAGTAACCCCTCCTATGTGCTACAAAACGGATGTTCACATCTCCATAGACAAATAGAAAGGAAATTGAAACATGAATGACATCTCCTAAACAGAATGTCTCAGGACTCTAGGTGGCGAACAACAGTGTGGAGAGTGTTCTGCTCGTGAGCTTCCAACTGATGCATCTCTCACAACACTGTAGAAAACAACATGCAAAGCCTCTCTGGCCTAATCCAATGTCATAAAAAAACAACATGCACTTTGTTCCTTGCACCAAAACATGTACCTTGAGCATTTAGAAGGAATAAGCACCCCCAGGTATTACAACTATGGTGGTACTGACCCCACAGCATGATAGCATGTGTCCATGTTTTGTTTCTGGCTCCTAGAACAGCCCAGCAGTAGGTGCTTAAAGCACCTTGAAGAGCATCAGCTACCCACACAGAATGAGGGGATGCAGCTGAGGAATGCAGAGCCCAAGAGAAGGCAAGAAGGCAGCTCCCACTGAAGTACAGCTGCAGGCATTATCAGAAGCCAGGCAGGCTGCACTTTAGCTGCAATTGTGTGCCTGGATTTGGATGGCCAGGAAAGGAGGAAGATGGTAGCCTTGAAATAACTTTGGCCAGTGGCAAGGGCTTCCTGCAACACTGCAACTGTTGTGAAATGGAGCAGAAGAACAAGATGATAGGTGGGCAAGTGCCACAACAATGCTAAGCTCCAACTTTTCTGTTGCCGCCAAAATCTAAGTGAGGTTGGAGCTGGTCTGCTGCAGGCTGGTGACATGGTGGTGGCTGGCCTGCTGTGGATTAGGGAGCTGCTCCAGTCCCACTGTGCTGGGGAATGTAACCTTTTGGGGGGCAGTGGCCTGGCTCAGACTCTGCTCAGATTTTTTTAAAGCACAAATACCAGTAATTACTTTCAGGTCAAGTGCAGCACCATTTGTATTCATTGCTCTATGATTGTAGATCAGTCAATAGCACCAGTGAATTAGACATATTCATGGAGACCAGGCCTTCGTGGTGTTCAGGTTTATCAGCAACTATTAGCCATAAGAGATAAGAATAGAGTGTATGGAGGTAATTTATCTCTGAATATATGACACTAGAGGCAGGGTAGTGCAGCATATTTAGACCAATCTGTAAAGAATAAATGTCTAGGTGTTCATGAGTTGCATGGCTCCTTACAATATCACATATATCTTTTAGACATTCATGAGAATATAAAAACCATCAAAATGAAACTTTAAACTTTACATAGATTATATTATATTTCATAGATATATTACATAGATTAGGGTCAACTTCAGTGTAAATCTGAGCTGAGCACAAATTATTCTACAAGCCTGCCACACAAGGCAAGACATGCTTGCTTACTCAATATTAAACACAGCTATGCAGTTCACTTTCATTTTCAATGAATTTCAATGCAAGCATCAGGGACCTCCTTCTGGTCTGATTTGTGGGGGCTTGTGATTGGATCAGGACAATTCTTGTGTCACTGGATTCCTATCAGTCTGTCCTTTTCAGTGAACTATGGAACATTTGCCTACTCACAAGTAAAGCAGTGATATGGGTCACTTTCATTTCCATAGAGTTTGATGCACATTTTTTTGTTTTTCAGCTATAATTCTTGATAGGAAGGTGCTGTTTCAAAACAGATTTTTGCATTCAATTCTGATCTTCAGTACGAATCCAACAGAATATAACAACATGGGGTTTTTCAACACTATCACAAAGTTGCATTTTGGGGGTCCCACAGTGCGCATTACCCTCCTGGACATGTCACCTGATGCAGTTCGCACTCCCTTATCACATACCTCTAGCGACACCCCTGGTTGGTGGGCTTTTATTCCACTGCAGTTTTATAAGAACACGCCACATGCAAATTATATGTATCACACTTACTGAAATGGCTACCAAGAAAAATAACTCAAGAACAATCCAGCAACTAGAGATCCTGGAATACCCCTGGTCATCATCTAATTATAATGGATTACAACAAATAGCATTAATATTTATCAAGAACAACAACTTAGGATTCTCACCAGAGTAGCAAAACAATTCCCAAGAACTGTACGTGGAAGCAACGGAAACCTATGAAAAGTAAATTTTATAAAAATTGAAATTATCAGACACTATAGGAAAAACAAAACAAAAACAAGCTCCAGTGAGATCCTGACTAAAAATTGCCACACATTACCATTTTCAAAACAATACTTAGAATTCATGTATTTGGAACTGCTGAATTAAATATTTGAAAATATGAAAGGGATCAAAAATTTTCTATTAAATTACAACACCCCCCCAAAAATTGGACATATCTACTCACAGATGGGGAAATGATCCTTAATGTATCCTTCTACTACTCTCTCATTCATCACATAAACTCCTCTTTATGGCTTCATGACAAAAATTGTAACTTAGAACATAAAAGAAATGCTCACATTTCATTGGAGGTAGGAGTTTGAATGTTCAAGAGTCTATGGTCAGCAGACTGGTCAAGGTTGGGGACACACGCGCGCGCGCGCACACACACACACACACACTCACACCTACACACCTACCTTCCTGTAAACCAATGGTACTCAAATTTTAGGGTGATTTATTCCTAAATAAGTCTTTGTGGAGTAGGGGTTAGTTAGTGATGTGATTCACAGGATCATGCCCCTGCAAGGAAAGGAGGACTAATTTTAGGGCTAAATAGAAGGATTTCTAGGCTATCATATGCAGAAGTGTATCACATACCCTGTAGCTGTAACGAAGTCTATAAAACTGCAACATGTTTAGTCATGACTAAAACGAACCCTGCAATCCAGAGCAACTACGGGAGCACATAAGAGATATTATGTGTATCTGTAGTTACTGTACCACCTACTGAAAACCTATGGGAAATTCATATTGCAATCCAGAGCAAATTGTTCTTACACCGGAGCAAGGACTCCCCGTAGTTGCTCTGGATTGTGCCATAAGTAGCATGGAAGAAATTGTTGTCTTCTACAGCCTGATAGATCATGTGTAGACTTAGAGAAAATCCTAACCATGTCTACTCAAAAGTAAGCCCCATTATGTTCAACAGGTCTTACTCCCAGGAAAGGGTTGCTGCCATAAACTGAGTAATTTTTTAGGGATGCAGCCATTAAGTGATGTATGAATGTACTATCTACTACTGCACATTACCATCAGACTCCAACTATAGAATTCTTGTTTCATTTCAGTTCGTAAGTCACATATTAAATACAAATCAGAAGTATCAGTTAGTTTGGAGTGAGAGTATATCTGTCCACAGCAGCCTGATAAGGCCAGAATTATATGGCTCCTGTTATTTATTATTATCAATAATAGCATCCAGACACTTCCTAATGAAATGCCTCACTACTTTTAACTACTTTCAACCTGTCAAAATGTGTAAGTGGAAAAAATGAAATACAAAATGTGTGTAAGCCAGTGACTTCCAATCTTTTTCATTAAACGGCACACTGACAAGGTGCTCAGATCCCTCAATTGCCCTATTTATAAATGGCCCTCCTCAAAATCTCATAGAACACCAGCATGCCATGGCACAGTCATGTAAACCATATGAACTATCTAACATAAACTGGTTAAAAACACAATTAGAAAATAGCTTTTCACTGTAGATGCCTGCCAGAATTGATGTTCATTTCGTTTATAGAATAAATGGCTGTCTTTCATTACATGTTAAAGTAAAGCCCACACAATGCAGTGAATTATAAGGGCAAGAAAATCCTCTATGCTTGGAGGTCCTGAAAGAGGAGGAATCTTACAAGTCTAAGGTACGTTTGTGACATTGAGCACTGGTGTTGGAGTGCAGTACAAGCACTTAGGGGGCCATAGGATTGATATGATTCAGATGACCCTGAATCATTTGCATAAGTTTACTGATGCACAAGGCCTTCAAGGAAGGACAAGAAGATGAACCATCAAGACATTCTTCTTTTCAAAAACTGCACAGAATGTGGATGCAGTGAGGTCTGTGAGCTGGATAAAGTCCAGGCACTATAGATTGGAGATCTCATATTATTGCAGTTATAGCCAGTGACCCAAGTATACAACATTATGCTATCTGGGTGGCGCAAGTGGTTAAGTCACTGTGCTTGTTAACTAGCAGGCCAGGGTTCAAGACCCGGGTCAGCCCCACAAGACAGGGTGAGCTCCTGTCCTTAGCCCAGCTCTGCGAAGCCAGCTGGATCCAATTGTATTGGCTCTGCTTTTCCATTGGACTAATTCAGTAGCGTGGAGAAGGGGGATTTGCTGCTTGGGTAACAACCTATCCTCCATAACAATCCAACCCAGGCTTTCGTGCTTAGCATGCAGCGTATGCAGCGCTGAGCACGATACCATAGTCTTTCAAGACTGACGGAGTCCTGCCTTTTTTTTTTTTACAGTGATTTAAAATGTTCTCCAAAGTTTCAAACCCTAGAATCTGAACCCTTGAAAATAGAATTCTTGATTCCAAGCCCTAAATAGGAATGCCAAGAACTGGCAGCCCAATCCTAACCCCTGCTGTACTGGCCATGCTGTACAAGTCCCATACTGGCCTGGAGGGGTGTTACAAAAGTTTTGTAAGACACTTCTGTGCCACTCCTGGTGACATGTGCCAGCCTCCCCACTCCTTTGCATAAACGGGAGATGAGTGATTCTGAATTTTTCACATACATGCAATGCATGTGTCCCTCAATCTCTGTTAAGTCTCCTCATCCCTAGTGTATAAAGGAAAAGAGTGGGAGATTCTTCAAGGGTATTTAAATCAAAGCAACCTATTATACCAAAACAATCAAAGCCATCTTGAAATTCCTTTGAAAAGTTAGACTCTCAATCTTTTAAAATATATGGAATGTATCTATTCTGAATAAATTGGCCATGTTTCTGTTTCAGCTTTTGTTCCCCTCCCTGCCCAGTGAAATCCGCCAGACTCCTGAAGAAACAATTTCTGAAAACTGAAAGAACCTCTAGACCTGCAGTCAGTGTGATATGATGTACCACAAAGCATTTTCCACTCACACGTGAGGCTCTTTGGATCCTGGCCCTAAGTTACTTCTATAGATTTTAAGACATTCATTTATTGAATTTTTTTATTCATATACTACGTGGGTTGCACTTTTAAAGCTTTTCAAATTTCAAATTCAATATCTCCAGATTATAAGTAACGCTAAGCAATATGGACTTAGTTTAACAGAGCTCTTTTGCCAAATAATCATAAATGTTTCATAAAACACAGTTAAGTGAAGTGATGCATTTGCTATCCCAAGGAGAGGTGGTAGTACGTGTTCCCTTATTGACATACAAGAAGTGAGAAAGGAGACCACAAGCCTTCCAATGCTTTTTACCTGCTGCAGATTCCAACATCACAGTCAATATGCTCCTGCGGCTGACTAGATGTCCGTGATGGATTCTGGATCAATATTCTGCCATATACTTTCCTGAGAAATCGCAATTACTGATTTGGAAAGCACTCTGGCAAAATTTCAATATTAAGTCAATAAACTAAATGTCTCTATTTTGATCCATGTTGTCTTGGTTATGAGCAAATTTCTTAAGCTGGTTCTTAAGACAGGTTAATGAGTGTACAGAGCTTTTACAACTATAATGTTATATAAATATAAGGATTAAGGCAATCAAATCAACAAAGAAAACACTGTTTGATGGAACACAATATTTGTACTGTCTAAATAAAAAATTCCAAAAATCATCTTGCATGGAAAAAAACAATAATTGTCAATGAGACTTTAATTTTATGCACAACTAGTATATGCATGAAAGATTTTACGACTTCTTTTTTATTGTATTGAAGACTGTAATAAGATAGGAAACAGCTAACATAAATATTTCTGAATACTGTTCTCTCATTTACAATCTATTTACAGAAATACTTTGCTATTACTGATCTATCAGGTGGCTTAGATGGAACTTTGTCTGCAACTTAGAAAACATCAGCAGCACCTGCACAACACTTGCACAAGAATTAATCCTAGGGAAAAATCACTTCCAAGGAGTTTTCAAACACAGAGTAAACAAGTTTTTACCAACATAAATAGAGTATCCCTAACTGACGCTGGGCGTAATCCAGAGTCCTTGCTCCAGTGTAAGAAATTTACTCTGGATTGCAATATGAATTTACCATAAGTTTTCACTAGGTGGTGCAGTAACTACAGGTGCACGTGCTCCTGTACTTACTCTGGATTGTAGGGTCTGGCCAAACTCACTCTAGGAGCCATATTAATTAACATTATTTCCCCCAATGATGTGATAGACGGAGAGAGAGAGACTAATGGAATCTTAGGACAATTACAGTATCTCCCACTACAGACATTCTAATACATTATTTTAATAATCTGTGGTCAATTACAACATATTATCTTGTTGAATTTTTATTGAGATATGTCAGCAAAAAAAGAAGGTATTTAACTGCAAAAGGATCACACATTTTGGGCACTTTACCCAAAAATTCCTGAGTGGACTACTTCTGCTAGGAAAAAAATATATGACACAACTTTGGTCCTGAAGATTTCAAAATAGCAACAAACAATACTTAGGGGATTTGGGACTAATAACTGATAAAAGATACAGGGAAAGAATAATTCAATTTTTGTATACAAGATTCATTTCCTGTTACAACACACACAGTGCTGAGTTATAATTTTGTTCAGACTACTGGATGAGATAAAAAATTGCATGAATAATATGTAGAAAACGGGGATGAGCACCACACCCTAGATTCAGTCACAAATAGCATGGCAACCTGCAGGTGACACATTTACCATTTATATATCTAGTGAAAATAATGCATCATCATGATAAAAATCAGTCTGATGACATAACCTTGTTTAATCTACTTAATGTGATGATGATGATGAAGATGAGGATGATGAGGTAATTCCCATCCTGTCCAGCAGGATGCCCTGGATCTCATGGGCATTCCCAGAGTCCGGGACCCTGGGAGGAGGGGGAACTGACACAAATATATGCTTATTTTCAGCCATAGGCACGACTAGAAAGTTTATAAAGTAGTTCAGAGTCATTGTAGTAGGGTTTACAAATAAATGTGTGCTGCATAACAAAAGCCTGATACTTTTCCACCTTTTCATGCTCTTTTTTCCTGATGTTGCTGTCATTTGGTATTGCTACATCTATCACCAGGGCTGTCTTCTGGGCCTTATCTACCACCACAATGTCTAGCTGGTTAGCCAGTACCTTCTTGCCTGCCTGGATATGGAAGTCCCACAGGACCTTAGCTCTGTCGTTCTCCACAACCTTCCGAGGAGTCTCTTATCTGGTCTTGGGAGGGATTAATCCATAGGCTGAGCAGATGTTCCTGTACACGATGCTGGCTACTTGGTTGTGCCGTTCAATGTATGCTGTTCCTGTCTGCATCTTACACCCTGCCACGATGTGTTGGGTTATTTCTGACATTTCTCTGCACAGCCTGCATGTTGGGTCTTGTCTTATGTGGTAAATCCCCGCTTGCTTCCATGGTTCTGGTACTTAGTGCCTGTTCTTGTGCTGGGCTTCAGTGCTATCTTTGAAGCCAGCTCTTTCCAGCCACTGATAGGATTTCCCTATCAGTGTATATATACACCATTTTATTTATTTATATATATAATTGAAGAGTCACTGACTGACTTCCTCCCTCCCAAAACTGTCAGACCTAGAAGTGTGAAATTTGAGGAGGCTCGCATGATGTAGCATCCACCAAGAGGCAATTTTTAGATATTCAAACTGGAAGGGGTATAACGTGTTTAAGTCCCTATATTTAATATCGAAGAATCGCAGACTCATCAATGCTCAGTCCAAATCTAAAGACCCAGCAGCATGAAATTTAAGGAGTATATGCCTTCCACCACCCACTAAGAACCAATTTTTAAAAGGGACACAATGTGTTTTTGTCCCTGTACTTAACACTGAAGACTGACTGATCAACACCCAGCTCTAACTCCTGGACCGAGAAGCATTAAATTAGAGGAGCGTTTGTATTCCTTCTGTAATGTAAGGACCCACTAAGAAGTGATCTTGTGCATGGGGGTCCCTGCTGCCAGGTGGTGTTTTGTGCCTGGCAGGGAAACCGGGTGCTCTCTGCCCACTTCTGCCCAGTAGGGGTGCCCACTGCCAGGTGGAGCCCACTGTTGTATGCTGGTGCCTAAGGAGGATGCATGATGCCTGGTGATGCCTGGCGTCTATCACCCGGTGCCTGGTGCCTGACAGGGATGCCCCATACATAGTGCTTCCCAGTGGTGCTTGATGCCTGGTAGGGGTGCCCACTGTCCAGTGGTGCATGGTTGTGCCCAGTGCCTAATGGTGCCTTTAGGCCGATGGTGCCTGGTAGGGATGCCATGATCATGGTGGTGTCTGCTGCCGATTGCATTGCGGTGCTCCCTTGCATGGTGGTGCACCATAAGGATGCCAGGTATTTGATAAGGATGTCTAGTGCCTGGTGTCCACTGCTGCATGCCGCCCACTGCCGAGTGGTACTTGGTAGGGGTGCCGAGTGCCAATTGGTGCCCACTGCTGCTTGCCATTGCCCCCTTGGTATCTCAGGTGCCCTGTTCCTGTCAGTGCCCAATGGTCCCCATAGCATAAAAACCAATTGTAGAAGTTGTTCAAGGAAATCCAGTATTCAATAACAAAGGAGAGGCACTTCTGTTTTAAACCTTTTGCTTCTTAATCCCACTGCACATCTCTTCATTCTCAGCATGAAATTTATTGTTCTTGAACAGTTTCCTCAGTATTTGCTGGCCAGGCTTATAGCTAGATTTTTAAAAAGAAATCAAACACACTCATTCTTCCTTATTCATTATATGAAATCCATTGCAGAAGTGCAGACAAATTCCAGAATAGAACAGATTTTCTTTTTTTCTTTTGACAAAGCAACTTAGCTTTTAATTAAATAAAGTTGAAATTTACTTAGATTTGAAGCTTTCTATGTATGGAAGAAAGTAAATAACAAGGACATACAGCGTTATCTGAGCTACTGGAGCTCAAAAGCCTAGTTCCAAGTAACACAAAATTTCAAGTTTTAGTTACCTTTGACACAAACAATTAAAAAGTAATAATATGCATTTATTTATTTCTAAGCAGGTATAACTTAATTATCAATGGGTTTTTCATCAGCATTTTATCTCACACAAATGATGTTGATCCTTTAAAAGTTAAAAGTCCTCATAGGTAAACAAAAGCCTGCTTTTCCTCTGTGGTCCATTACAACACTATCTCTTCTCCAGCATTTAGAAGCATAGTTCAACTTGGAGGCAGATCCCACCTCTCCCCCTGGAGCACCCAGAGAATGCAAAGCAATTGGGAAGTGATTATCACCTTACATTCTGTCTGCCTTCTTCAGCTCTTCTAAGCTGTATATAGGGAAATGGAGTTTGACTGCCCCATTACTATGGTAATCAGAAGGTTTTTAAATGCTTGCCTAATCTTTTAACTGCTTTTAATGCAAAAATTGGCATCCAAGAGGTTCCTAGAATGGAAGCCTCACAAATGCAGAGATTAAATCCTAGCGTCGATCAGCACAAACTTTCCGTCTTCCCAGTCCCATGGTGATGTAGGGAGGCAAGCACATGTCCGTACACTGGCTTAAGACCTACCCCAGGAGTGGCGCAAGAAGTGTATTAACAGCACTTTTGTAACACTTCCAAGCCAGCATGGGACTTGTGCCAGGGCTAATGCCAGCCTAACTGGAGCTTAGGATTGCAGTCAGGTTTATATTTAGTATTGTTGGTTTTCTTTTAAGAAGTTACATTCTTATTAATGAGTTAGATTTGCAAATCTAATTTGCAAATTTAATTTGCAAATCCTCATAGCTTAATTTGACTGTCAACTTCTCAGCATGCCTATGAGATGGACAGAGGCAAACCCTACTTATGAATGTAGGGCAACTCAATTTCAATTTCCAAAGGGCTCAATGCATTTTTCTTGTCAGCCATCAATTTAGAAATTTCACAACACAATCCAAAATTGCATTGGAGCAGAAAAGCCAGTTGGCCTACCCTGCATCTAGTTCTTTGTTCCAGCTGCTACACCAGGGTAAGGGGAAACATTCCCCTTACCTCAGATAGAGCAACAGCAGTCCAAAAGGGTCTGCTTGATTCTGTGCTGCCTCTGCAGGTGACAAAGAGCCAAGTCGACACAAGCAGCCAAATGCTGCTCTACACTACTCAAGGATCAGGGTTGGAATCCAACATAACGTTGGGTATGCCCCCTTCCACTCACCCCCTCTCCATCCTCCCCCACTCACCCTCCTGCCTTCTCCATCCCCTTAGACTTCTGGATTACGCTATCAGTTACACAATCCATCACAAAACAGGTTGGGACTCATTGATAGTGTGGCTGAATAAGGACACACAGTGTGGAAAACACTGAGATAATGAATTAACAGGCCAGTTGTTCTAGAGCAGGGGTCAACAATGATTCAGCAGTGTCGTGCTGAACCAATGTTTCAATTATCCTGTGTGCTGATATGATTTTATGTGCCAACATGCCCTGTGTCTACATTGACTGACCCATCGTTGTGGGAGTAAAATGTAAAGAATGATATTAGGAACTGGACATCGATAGGCACTGACAGCCACCAGAGACACCAAGCACCAGCACCAGTGGGCATCGAGAACAAGTAGCAGACTTGCCGGCACTGCTTCTGCTCCCTCCCCACCCATCGAAGGGCCTGGGTGGGCAGCCTGGAAGCTTCTGCAGAGTTCTCCAGTCCAGGAGAGTGAAGAAGATGGAGAAGAGGCCACTTCTCATCTCCACTCTCCAGGCCTGGAGCAGGTGTGACAGAGGCTCTCCTGCTGCTTTCCCAGATCTTTGAGTGCCACTGAAAATCAGGCAGGGGGTTGCTGACCCCTGTTCTAGAGGAAGAGTTCTACAAATTTCAAACAACTTGGTGGATCTTGGAAATTGCTAATAATATTACCCAGAAGAAACAAGAGGGGGGAACAGAATATTAAAAAGAACAACCCTATTAAACTAAACTAATACTGTAATTACTTTTTTTTAAAAAACCACCTCGATATGTAAATAATTACAGTTTTGTGCAAATCTATATGCAAAATTAATAGGAGCAGAATATTCTCAAATTTTTCAGACCAGAAATGTTAAAACCTAACAAATGTTAAATCTAACAAATGTTTCTGTTTTTCTTGTTTGGCCAGTCCTCATACAACTAACCGAAAGCATGTCTTTTCTAGCACATGTCAATTATATCTTAAATTTTTTTCCCCAATTTAATTCTCTAAGAGTAAAACTGAATATGTGCAGATATGTATAATTAATTTTCTTTGCCATTTTAAAAACTGCAAATAGTTGAATAGGAATAAAATTATCTCAGCTTGGCAATTTGGAAAAAAAGTTAGAGGAAATTGGCTGACAAACATATATTTTCTAACACTATTAATATGGATAACTAAAAGGATCCCAGAGGAAAACTGGATAAGAACTATTAAATTTGTGTTGGTTGATAAGTTCCCCTGAGTAAATAAGAAAACTTGCTAATATAAATTTTACATGGTACATCATTATCTTCTCACTTCCCTCAAGAATAACCAGGCATTGGTTCAATCAAAGCACAATGTTAAGAAGAATTAAAAGAAAGCCTTATTCCCTTTTTTAATGTAACATGAAGAACAACAGTCTTTTAAAGTAACAATCTGCAAGGAATCAATGGAAGTCTATAAATATGGGTGGCTGCTTAACAAGTTATCAGGGGAATACAGTTGCAATGAAATGCTGAAACCTGCAGAGCAAAACAAAAAGACATAAACTAGTACTGTTGCTGGGTGTGTTTGTAGACATGCATCAACATGCGTAGCACAAGGTGAAGTGATCTTGTGTGCTGGAGCCCCGTAGTGATCAATGGCACAGCTCAATGACTCATAGTGCAGTCCTAACAAGTGCTGGGGCAGGCAGACTGACATGCTTGTGTTGTGTCCAGTACTAGTTTGGTGGTGCTGCTGCGCTACCACAGGGCAAGAACAAACGTTCTCCCTTACTCCAGGTAATACAGCTCTAGTGCCTTTGGGTCTACTCATATCCGTGACACTTCAGGGGGTGTCACAGAAATGAGCAGAATTGAGCAACCTGAAGCTACTTCACGCTGCTGAGATTGATGGAGAAATGGGAAAACACAGGAGAGTCTCTGAAACCCTGAACATGCACACCATAAGCACTCACATGAACCAAACATGTTGTCCATATGACCACACACAAGACAGACAAGACAGCAGGAACTGATGGGATGATGGTAAGGCTTGATTACCAGGGGTTTTTGTGTATGTGCTGAAAGTGCATTGTGGGACCTACAGAGCTGAGATGTTGAAAGACCAGGCAAATTTCCTGATTGGGAGCAGGGTAGAAAGGCAGGAAAAGGGCTTTGAAGCAAGCTCTCAAATCTAGACAGTACCGTTATATAGTTTGAGAAAGGGGGAAAGGGCAAAAGGACCAGGACTGATCCCCAGCTGAAATGGAGCACTGAAAGATAGCCTCAAAAAAAGACCACTGAAAATTAACAGCTTTGTTTGTGCTCGGGATGAGTAGCAGAGGAAAAGCTAGAAGAGAGATGGAAGTAAAACTACCTGATCTTTTGGGTGGGTTTGGAATGGTGGGACTTGGATTGCAGTTGGAACGGAGGTGCATTCATGCAGCACCAGTAAGACAACAAATTACAGCAAAACAGTAAATTACAACAACTGACGAACCACAGTATGAAGGCATGAGGACTGTACCTTTGATCACCCATTGATCTCTATGAAATCTTTTGTGGGGTGAACTCAAAGTACCTTTCAAGTGTAATCTGATGGAATGTTGGATCACCCTTGATGGCACTTCTTGCAATCGGCTGAAGGTTCAGGTAGGAGGTCACTTCCCCTGTTGGCTTGCCGCCCTAATTGAGATTAGTCAATGAATTGGTTATGGTTGGAGATCCTTCTTTTGTTGTTTAGAGAAACTTATTTTTGCTGGACAGGAAGCTTCTAAGATACTGTCTTTGTCACAGGATGAGATTTACTGTACAAGAAAGGTTGTTCATGGAATTTCCCAAGGAGCAAGCAAGGCTCTATTTCCCTTTGGCAGTGTGTGGGGTACTGACTACTGTGATAAATAAAAAATGTGACCTCCCTGATCTGTGGATTCAAAGCTCTGTGAAATATCCAGAACTACGTACATGTGAATACACTCTTACAAATAAGTAGAAAGGCTAATCAGGCAACAGTACAATTTAAACTCCTGGAATCTTTTCCTCTTCAAATGGACAGTCCTGTGTTTCTCTTTCAGACTGCCTTAAACTGGGGAAAACATGGATTGTTTCCAACAATTGAAAATTTCTGGCAAAAGGTGTCCTGCAGAATCTAGGTTAAAGCATGAAAACCACAAATCTGATGACTGTTGGGCACAGAGTTTATCAAAAAATATGTGGGGAATTAGTGATAACAACAGCAGGGAACCTGAAGTTCTCCACACAATAGTTTATGCAGCCCAAAAAGTCCAACGGAGTGATAAAAAACAGCTGGGAAAAAAGAACAAGCAGCAGGAAATAACAGTCATTGCCAGGGGTCCATTGAAAAGTTAATTGAAGCAACAAGCTGAGACCCACAGCCAGAATGCTTCAGAGTTGAAGAAAAGCAAACAGGAGCTGAAACTACCATCGGAAAGGAAAAAAAACAAAACCTAAAGATTGACAGAAGGGAGGAAAAAAGAGAAGCAGCTAAACAATCTATTGCAAGAGAAAGGTCAGCAGAGTGACATGAAGGGAAGATGTCCAGCTGTAAGAAAAAGAATGGGGGAAAAAAGGAAACTCAGAAACACGGTGCCACTGGAGATTATAAAACGAAGAGTAGGACAGTCAAAGAGCAGAGGCCCACATGTTGTCCCTGGTTGTACACCTGGTGATTTCAGAGTCTCTTTATTGTCCTTCCCCAACAAACACAAAAGTTCTGTTTTAAAGATTTTTCCCCTCCAGTTTAAGCTTCTAACGTAGCTCCATTTTGTTTTCTAACTCTTTTTGTACAATTGCATATAGTGATGTTGGTTACATAAGGCATGTTGAAGCAAAACCTAATGTTCACACAGACTTCAAGTAATGGTGTTTAAAAAGAAATCTCTGCTTCAAACTAGCAACACTTGCAAGTGAGAACTGGAAACATTAGGGGTAGCCTTCTTTCTAGTACTAAAGTACTATATAAAAATGAAAAGTCACTCACTCACTCATCAGTGCCCTGCCAAAACTGCCAGGCCTAGAAGCGTGAAATTTGGGGTGGGTGCATTAAGAAACAGTTATCTTATGACTGTTGGGCAGAGGGGGTGATCAGGGGGGTCCATTAAGAAACAGTTTTCAGAAATTCCAACCAGAAGGGGTAAAATGGGGTACAACGCATTTTCCTCCCTATACTTTGCATTCAAGAATCGGTGACTGAGGGATGCTGTGGCCCAATGCCCAGAAGCGTGAAATTTGGGGAGGGTGTTCCTTCTATCACATGAACACCCACCAAAAACCTATGTGGAAAAATTTAACCCTTAAGGGGCTGAAAAGGGGTGCAACATGTTTTTGTCCTACACTTCACATGGAAGCCTGACCAACATCCAGCCAATTGGGTGCTTGGTGCCCGGTGCAGTGAGGGGAATGTTGTTTAGAGGGAAGGATTGCACTGGGGAGGATGCTGTGCATGGGGGGGGTTTACATGGGGGGTTGCACATGAGGGGCGTTGCATATGGGGAAATGAGGCACATGGGGGTTGATGCTCATTGCGAGGGTTGATGCTCATGGGAGAATGTTGCTCATGGGGAAGATGATGTGTGTAGGGGGTTGATGCGCATGGGGGGTTGATGCACAAGGGAGGTTGATGCACATGTGGGGTTGTTGTGCATGTGGGGGTTGTTGCGCTTGGGGCATTGATGTGCATGCGGTGTTGATGTGCATGGGAGAAGATGCACATAGGGGACTGATGCACATGGGGGGGTTGATGTGCAAGGGGGTTTGATGTGAGGGGAAAATAATGCACATGGGGGGTTGTTCTTCTTGGGGGATTGATGCTCATGGGGGTCTGTTGTGCGTGGAGAACTGATGCACATGGGGGTTATTGTGTTGCAGGAGTAAAATTCCCCCATACGCCATTGACACATGATGTGCCATGTGGCAATGGCGTACGGGAGAAATTTACTCCCACAACATGGGTACGCTTTTCACTAGTCAACTATATTTTTATAATCCTTTTCAAACTTCTCAAAGAGACGCACAGTAAAGGAATAAGATAACTGTTTTTCCTAGTCTATGCGGCACTCCAGTTAAAAAATATGTGTATAGCATCTTGCAAATAGTTGTGAACTAGTAACTGTTCATTCTTTAAACTTTGTAATTTATCTATGGAAACACAATTCCATGTTGCTATGCAACAGACCATAATTTCAAGTAGACCATTTCATCTTGTATTAAACTAGAGAATATTAAACTAGAGGATATATTTATAATATATAATTTATATAATTTAAATTATATTTCAGTGGATTGCAACCATTCTGCTGGCCTTTTATTATTCTGACCTGAACAAAAGCCTGACCTGAACATTTGACCTGAACAAAAGCCAAGGCAGCTTTGCTTACTCATGAGTAATCATGGCTAAGTAGCTCAGTTCCACTTTCTATAGGGCTCAATGTAATTATCAGGGGTTTCCTTTTGTATAGATTTGAGAACTGTGTTCATTGGATCAGGACCCTTCTGAGGTTATTGGATACCTCTCAGTCTGCCTTTCCAAAGGACTAAGGCACATTTGCCTATTCATGAGAAATGGTGCAATATGGTTCAGCTTCATTTTCCAAACAGCTCCATGCATTTTTATTTTTATTTTTTGGCCATAACATTTGATTGGAAGAAGATATTTCAAAGCTGTTTTTGCATTGAATTCTGCCGGAAAATATGCATCCAATGATATATGTGTTTTTGGTCACCCCCATGTGTCACCTCCTGGGGGGGGGGAGAATACCTGGGGCCCAGAGCTGTTTTCACCCCCTCCCCCGGGACACCACGGCTGATATCTATCACTGAATTTACTTTTGTTGTGACAGATTTTGAGTTTGTGAGCATTCCTTTGAGACCTTTTTACAGAATCAAACAGTAGAATAAATATTCTGTAATCAATGTAATTAACAAATATAAAGTAATCAAGTATAATTTAATTTAAAGAAACATGATATAACTCAATTTTAGCTTTGCAGATAATTATCACTGTATAAAAAGATATGATGAAAGAAATACTTTGTAAGGAATATATTCAATTTCAATTAGGCAATTAAGACAAAATCATATTTTTAGATCAGCAATGACCCTTACCCAAAACTGAAAAGCATGCATGAGATTCTGATATTTTGTTTGGATTTTAAACTGCATTTCCAAAAAGGACCCAATGCTTTCACAAATATTTTTTTTCTTTTATTGCAGAGCTACAGTAGTTCTTAACTTTTGGAACTTTTTATTAATATTTCTCATTTATATAACATCACCTCCTGCAGTACACATTATCACAGTGAAAGGTGCAACTGAAGATGCAGGCTCAGGGTATTTCGAGAATAGAAATACACAATTTAATTGAGGGACTTGACTAACAAGGATGGTGCAGGGATGATGCACATGGGGGTTTTATGGGCATGGGGGACTCATGCTCTTGTGGGACTGATGCGCATGGGCAATGTTGCGCATGGGAGGTTGATGTGCAGTGGGAATTAATGTGCATGGGGGATGTTGCGCATGGGAGGATGATGTGCATGGGGGATGATGTGCATGGGGAACTGATCTGCATGGGGAATGTTGTGCATGCAGGGTTGATGTGCATGGGGAGATGATGCGCGTGGGGTGATGAACATGGGGAATATTGTGCATGGGGATTGTTGTGCATGGGGGTTGATGAGCATGGGGGTTGATGTGCATTGGGGGGATAATGCGCATGGGGTGGATGAACATGGGGGATGTTGCACATGGGGGTGGGTGCACATGGGGGTTGATGTGCGTGGGGAATTGATGTGCAGGGGGGGGATGGCGTATGGGGGAATTTTACTCCTGCAACATGGGTAAGCTTTTCGCTAGTCTATATATATAAAAGAGAAAAGTCACTCACTGACTGACTCACTGACTGACTGACTCACTGACTCATCACCGCCCTGCCAAAACCGCTGGGCCTAGAAGCGTGAAATTTGGGGTGGGTGTTCCTTCCGTGATGGAGGGGTGCACTAAGAACCGGTTTTCCGAAATTCCAACCGGAAGGGGGTGAAAAGGGGTGCAAGGCGTTTTCCTCCCTATACTTTGCATTGAGAATTGCTGACACATCAAGATTCCACCACAACTGCTGGGCCTGAAGCATGGAATTCTGGGAGTTCCTTCTGTCACCTGAACTCCCACCAAGAACCATCTGGAGAAATTAACCCTTCAGGGGCTGAAAAGGGGGCAACGTGTTTCTGTCCTACACTTAACATGGGAGACTCAACAACATCCAGCCAATTTGGTGCTCAGATCCTGGTGCACTGGGGGATGTTGTTCGGAGGAAGAGGTTGCACTGGCGAGGATGCTGCGCATGGGGGGAAGTTGCGCATGAGGGGAAGTTGAGCATGAGGGGAAAGATGCGCATGGGGGAAAGATGCGCATAAGGGGAAGTTGCACATGGGGGGATGTTGCACATGGGGGATGATGTATATGGGGGAAAGTTGCGTTTGGGGGAAGTTGAGCATGAGGGGAAGTTGAGCATGGGAGAAAGTTGCGCATGAGGGAAAGATGCGCATGAGGGATGATGCGCATGGGGGAAAGATGCGCATGGGGGAAAGATGCGCATGGGGGAAGTGGCACATGGGGAAAGTGGCACATGGGGATGATGCACACGGGGGAAAGTGATGGATGGGGAAGTTGCGCATGGGGCGATGATGTGCATGGGGGTGATGCGCACGGGGCAAAGTTGCGCACGGGGGAAGTTGTGCATGGGGGATGATGCGCATGGGGGAAAGATGAGCATGGGGAAAGATGAGCATGGGGGATGATACACATGGGGTGAAGATGCGCATGGGGTGAAGATGTGCACAGGGCAAATTTGCGCATAGGGGAAGTTGCGCATGTGGGATGATGCGCATGGGGAAGTTGCACATGGGGAAGTTGCGCATGGGGATGATGCGCATGGGGGTTGATGCACATGGGGTGATGATGCGCACGGGGGTTGATGCGCACGGGGCAAAGTTGCGCATGGGGGATGATGCGCATGGGGGATGATGTGCATGGGGCAAAGTTGAGCATTGGGGAAGTTGCACATGGGGAAAATTGCGCATGGGGGATGATGCGCATGGGGGGATGATGCGCATGGGGGGATGTTGCGCATGGGGGATGTTGCGCATGGGGATGATGCACACGGGGGAAAGTTGCGCATGGGGGAAGTTGCGCATGGGGATGATGTGCATGGGGATGATGCACATGGGGATGATGCGCATGGGGATGATGCGCATGGGGCAGAGTTGTGCATGGGGGAAGTTGCACATAGGGGAAAGTTGCACATAGGGTGTTTATGCGTATGGGGTGTTTATGTGCCGTGGGGGGATGCGTATGGAGAAATGTTACTCCCGCAACACGGGTACACTTTTCGCTAGTTATACAATAAAAATCATAATCCTCATGTTGACTCTTCAAACACAGAAGTGTGGGACTTCTGGTTTCATTTAATGGGACAGTGCAAATGAAAAAGCTCTTCTATTTGTATGGTCCCTGTATATAAGACATGATCAACATGTCTGTGTTGGGGAAAAACCTGCTTGGGGAGGCCAAAGATCTGTATTCCATTTCGATTAAGCAGATATCAAGGAGATAAACACATCTGCAGCAAACTGAAGGAAGGCAATGATGACTGCAGACCGAAAGTGAAGGATATGGAAAACTGCTGCCCTCTTGCCTCTCTGCAACTAGCATCACCCCATTTGATGGCTGGGCTACTCCAATCTATGCATAATTACCTGGGAGTAAGTTCCATTATACATACAGGGATTTGCTTCTGAATGAACATGTGCTGACTGTGCTGTAAAGCCCCTAAGCAACATGGCTTCTGTAGAGACAAGTTATTAACTACGGCAAAGCCTTTAGCTACACCAGCTACTTTCAACCAGTGTGCCATGGCACACAGGTGTGCCACAGATAGTCCTCAGGTGTGCAGCAGGAATTTGGGGACTGACATTCATAAATAGGAAAATTGGGGAATTTGAACATGCTTTGGTGTGCTTTGTTAATGGTAAAAATTTGTGCCTTGAAAATTTCAGTGCCTTATGAGGTGTGCCATGAGAGGAAAAAAGTTGGAAAACACTGATATGGATTTATCTAAATGAGTTTCATCTGTCAAGTCAATTTTTATTCTGCTTGGTGCAGTGGATTTATACACACGTGGGTAAACACACATGGGTCATGCATGTGTATAAAAGCAGTCTTGCCAACATTAGCCAAGAATGAACTGCCTTAAACACTTATTCAAGCCTCCCAAAAATTGAACTTTTACACAAGAGGTAAACTGGACAAGAGATATTCTTTCAAGTGTGTGTTTCTCCTTTATTTAGCAAGGGGAGAACAACGGGCCCTAAAAACCCCAGCAATGTCTATTCTAGTGGCTTCTGCTGGTATTCTTTTACATTTTAGATTGTGAGTCCTTTTGGGACAGGCACCCGTTAGCTATTAATTAGCTATTAATTTTTTCATTTTCTTGTAAACTGCTTTGTGAACTTTTTAGTTGAAAAGTGGTATATAAATACTGTAGGTAGGTAGGCTGGAGGCAAGCTGACCCTGTAATGTAGGAGTATCCAAACCTTCAGCTTCAACCTTTAACAAATGTGCAGAAGAGGAAATTTCAGCAGCTGCAGCTTTTCATCAAACAGATCAGAAGCAACAAAAATACAACAAAAAATGCAACGAAAATGTAATTCTGTTGAATATTATTCGACAAAGGTCAGACACCACCTCAGACACCACAACAAACTTGTTTCTATCTTTATGTGATATGGTTTTCTTCCAGGGTGGGTGTGGGTGGCACAAGCAGTTAAGACACTGTGCCTGTTAACCAGCAGGCCAGGGTTCGATTCCCGGGTCGGCCCCACAAGACAGGGTGAGCTCCTGTCCTTAGCCCAGCTCTGCGACGCCAGCTGGATCCAATCGTATTGGCTCTGCCTTTCCACTGGACTAATTCAGTGGTGTGGAGAGGGGGGATTTGCTGCTTGGGTAACAGCCTTTCCTCCATAACAATCCAACCCAGGCTTTTGTGCTTCGCATGCAGCGTATGCAGTGCCGAGCACGATACCACAGTCTTCCAAGACTGACGGAGGCCTGCAATTTTTTTTCTTCCAGGACAGATCTTATGATGACCTGAACCCAGCACACAGACCAGCCTGAAAACATTCCATAATATTGCCAGCAATTCAGCCAATGGCTGGTTTAATGTTTAAAATGTGTATTTCCAGATAGCTTTAGAAACTTTCTTATGCACTGCTAACATAAAAAGGAGCACAGCAGAATGAAGAAAAGCTCTGTGAAAACTGCTTGGACCATGTCCATATTTGGGATTAAACGGTGCTAGGGAACCTCAATGACAGAAAGAAAACAATGAAACTTTACAGGAAAAAAGTTTCAGAAAACTATTTTCTTACCAGAATGTGAATGTTTGGTACATGGAAGATAATGATAAGGGAAAGGCTTTTCTAAAAAGTATGATCAGTCTAATGTGATCTCTCTCTGTTCTTAAACAGCAGGATTTCTCCAATACTGTACATGCCTTTATAATTACTTTACTTGAATGTAATACTTTAATGAAGTCGAGAGTAATTAAATTAAATTTCTCCCTAGTGGTAACTCCATCAAAATGTATTCTACCCTCATTATATTATCAGTAGGAGTCCAACATTAAATGTGCTATAAGAAAAGGTTGTTTTAATGAGAGTGGTCATTATGGGCTATACTTGAGGGTAAGTTACAGCTTTAAATGTCATAACAGACAACTACATATTCAGATGAAAGGGTATACATTTTAGTTCCTAATTGGTACAATTGACTAGTATTATTTTATTCTAAGCATTGACACTAAATACAATAATACAAGGGCAAAGAACTGAATTGATAGATGGGATGGGATGTTGAAAAAACTAACAATAATGTAATATTATAGACATTTTGCCAATTGTGGCTATGACATTACAGACATTCTACTAATGTAGAATGTAGCCATACAGCAGGTCATGGATTTTGAAAAACTGACTGGAGAAAACAAAATTTTATGGCATACCTCCTGGATAGGTCAAGGGATGATTACCAGCTTACTTGTGTTTGGTTTTGCTGAAGTGCAGCACAACAGAAGACAATAAAAAGCTGATGATACATTAAGGGCGCAATCCAGAGTACCTATGGGGAGTGTAACTATGGGGGTGTAAGAATCTGAATTTCCCATAGGTTTTCACTAGGTAGTGCAGTAACTATGGGTGCACATAATGTCTCTTACGTGTGTTCCCAAAGTTACTCTGGATTGTAGGGTAAGTTTCTATTCTCCACATTAGAGTTTTCTACGATGTCATTGTGGAAATCCTCATGAAATAACAAGCAATCACAAATGCCAATGTCAATTAAAGTATTTTGACTGGAATATTTTCAATGTCTACATATTTCTAGCATGCATGGAAAGATCTAAATAAGCCTAAGGATCAAAAATGTCAGGTGCTCAAGAGATTTGTTATTGATTTCTAACTACTGTTGCAAAGACCAAATAGCATATTTAGATTTTACCTATTATGAAATGGCCTGACCTTCCATTAGCTCTCAGTGATTCTAGAGTAGTGTTTCCTGAACTTTACAGTGCAACAACCCACTTCGTCCTTTGTGGTGGGTTGCAATGCTGTTGGCCAAAATAACTTACTGGGAACCTCTAAAGGAATCTTCAGGGTTATGCCAGACCAAGAAAACACTTTATTGTCCCATGTGGACCTCAGAAAGGCCTGCTGAAGCATTTGGAAGCCACTCCCAGTCAAATGGGAAGTTGTCTCCAAAAACCAGACATAGCTTTTTGAACCTTCTGTGGGCCGTTCTGAGGCCTACAGGTGCCAATAGAGAAGGTTGCCATGTTGGTGTGACTCTGAAGAGACTCATGGTCAGCAGTAGCACTGAGCCAGCATTTCCTTCCAAAATGGCTATGATTTGGAGCAAAGCAGTCCCAAGGACAGGTGCCCCAGCTCACAACCTACTGTACATGTGCTTGGGACCAACACTTTGGCAAACCCTATTCAAAAGCCTGCAGATCACACAAGTGAAATACAGTCATTCCCCTCTGAACATTTTAACCCATAAAAGCAATCAGAAGTGCAAATTACTTCTCCATCTATCTTTTCAGGCCAAAACTGGATCTAAAAGTCCCAATTTTGACAAAATCCTATGATGTACAGGTATTCTGCTTTGCCAAACAACAGGGAACATTGAACAGAACAAAGAACTACAGCATTCTAGTGCAAGAACTACAGCATTCGAGTGCAAATGATATACAGTGAGTATCAACTGTAATTAATGCTTCATTCCAAAAGCTAAACTGACTGAACTCTTGGCATCTATAGGTAAGGCTAAGAAAGTCCTCTGTTCCAAACTTGGAAAGCCTATGACAGTGTAGAGAGAACTAGATGGATCAGTCATCCATCTAATGTAAATTCCCTATACAAGCTGTAGTGTGATTGACACACTGCAGCATCTTGCTCTACCCACCAAATTTGATTAGGTATGGAGGAAAGTCAGAAAAATACAGATAGTTGCAGAGCTGCCTGGCCCAGGTGGAGCAGCTGTTTTGAAAACAACACGTCTGTTGTGTGCCTATTTAATTGAGGGTTGCAAGGGTAAACAATATCCCGTATTCCCCGGATTATAAGATGCACTATTTTTACCCCCAAAGGGGGGTAAAAATCCCAGTGCATCCTATAAGCCAAAATGTCGGCTCCCCCCCTCCTGGGTCTGGCGCAGCCATAGTGCTGCCTTCTCCAACCCACCCAAGCCTCTCAAGAGACTTGGGCGGGCTGGAGGAGGTGGCGCCATGGTAGTGTGAGGCTCTTCCAGGCATAGGACTTGCGTTGGCAATTATGCCAGCTTAACTTGGGGTTAGGATTGCATCCTTGGTTTCAGAATTATTCTCAGTCCTTATAGTATGAAAAATGAGGGGGTAGAATTCCATATGGTTCTATTTCATGCTCCATAAACAATACATATTTCAGAATACTTCCTCATAAAAAACCCGGATTAGTAGAAATAAAAGAATATAGTGAAGCAAAGTTTTAGCACAGATATAACCCTGTTTCTCTGGTTTACTAAGGCTGAGATCCGAAAGACACTTTCCTGGAAGTAAGACCCATTGAACACAATGATGCTTACGTTAGAATAGACATGTTTTGAATTGTGCTCTTAATGTCCATTTTTGTTTTGCATGGAGGATTCCAAAACACAACTTTCTGCTTCTAATTGCTTCCAGTTAGGCTGGCAAAATTGAAGGCTGTTCAAAGTGGAAGAGTCCAAAATATAATCACCTCTGCTTCTAAACTTACTGTGCCTATTTATAATATATTAATCAGAATCAAGTCCTCTGCTATGACTGTGGGGTGGAAGCAGAACAGCTGTCTGGGGAATATTTATAACTAAATGCAATACTGGAATTTTTAATTCCAATCCAGAAATACAAATTCCAGTATCGGAAATACCTTGATAGAAGAACCAGTATACTTCATTCACAATGCCCTCAACCTATTCTTCTACCTATTTCTTCTAGCTGGCAAGGTTTCCTTTCATATACATAGGAAATATGATCATCATTACACCAGCATTTTTTTTCTCCATTGGCATTGTAAGCTGTCCAACAACTACAACCTGAATAGGATCATACTGAAAATTCTTCTATGCAGAAAATCAATGTAATAAACTATAATTGTTTGACAAGTGTTTCTGATCTCTGTTAGAACTTAACTGTGAAGCATTTCAAAGTTAAGCAACTCAGATGACTGAACTTCTGAAATTTTTGTCAGTACATGGGATGCCTAAAAATAGACATGTTCCTGACCAACAAAAGAATAATTTAAAACAAGAAATACTTTTTTGCAATTATTGTTCCATCAAACTGTTTTCAAGTTCAAAGAGATCACTACAATAGTTGAGAGAAGTATTTTTAATTATACCGTTTAAGAATAGCAGTCTTGTTCTCATTAGCAGCCACATTTGGCAGTGATCTGAAACTGCCCGCAGTGGGATTCATATTGGCATGTGAAGCACTGTTGAAAACATCACCGAGATATCACAGACTGTTTTATCAAAAAGTTTCACACACACTGTGACTGCAGGAGGTAAAACCAGACTACAGGTGTTTCTTTTTCCTTTCTTTCTCCTTCTGCGCTATAGTCTTGGAAGACACAAAACAGAACTCCTGTGGTTAAAATAATAGACAGTGTGAGCGAGGCCACCATCAAGCATTAAAAAAAGATGAAATAATAAAATGATAGGGATTTCCCCAAACCATAAACCTACAATGAGTGAAACCTTCCCCTATTATTTCAGCAGATACTTCTGCCAAGCTTAACAACAGAATTACATGTTGAGGACATCTATCCACAAAAGTGAATTCATAATTTTTTTTGCAAACATAGTATTTTATGAATTATCTCATTATATTTTGAATCCCAGCATGTCTGTACACTTTTCTCCAGAAGGTGGCAAAAACCTGATTTAACTGTATCTATGTCTTGATTCTAAATAATGGTTTAAATGTCTTGCCCTTTCTTCTTTAGTTTAAAATACAAATGTATAGTTGTGATTGTGAGCCCTTTTGGGACAGGGACCCATTAGCTATTAATTAGCTATTAATTTTTTCATTTTCTTGTAAACCGCTTTGTGAACTTTTTAGTTGAAAAGCGGTAGATAAATACTGTAGATAAATACTGTAGATAGATAGTTTAGAGTACAAATGTTTATTTTAAAAATGTTAGTTCGCCATTCCTTTACAAAGTGAATGCTCAAAAAAATCCATTTAAACCACATACCCCCCCGCCCCAAAAAAGGTTAAAGAGCAAAGAGGGTTCAAAACACAAAAGGAAGATTATATAGGAAAATTATATAATACTTTGGCAGCGCAATCCTAAGTTGCACTGGAACAGGCAGACTGTAATGCCTGAACTGTATCCAGCGCAAGTTTTGGGACGACTCCTGTACTACTGCAGGGAAGGGTAAGCTCATTCCCTTTCCTGTGGTAGCACAATAGCAGCCCCAATAGGTCTACTCAGACTTTGGCCACCTCTTGAGGTGGGACAAGTTGGGAGCAGTCATCCATGCCCGATGTCCCACTCTGTTCCCTCCTGCCCCAGGAGTGTGAAAATGTGAGGCTAGCCACAAAAACCCATGAACAACCTGTGGCTGCACAATTGCCTGCTGTAGTTCGTTCAAACCATTCCATTACATATAAGTAAAATGTGAACCCTTTCAGTCTTAAAGAAGCATTTACCCAAGACTTTGAATAAAGTGCCCCAAAGGCTAGAAGGGTAATGGGAATATGCATCATCAATGTCCTCATCACATTTAAATGGGTTCAAATGGAACCACTGTTTTCTCTATCAATTCAAAAGTCCTTTCAACGAGGTTATAAGCAAAAAGTCAGTCACTTCTCTTTTATATATATAAGAAGACAAGAGAATAATAACCTCAAAATATGTAGCAACATCAAAATAGATAGATTTTGATAGAAATACGTCAATAACTAAGGCTGCAATCCTAACTACACCTTCCTGGCGTAAATACTATTGAAAACGATGGGACTTACTTCTAAGTAGACATGCTTAGGATTACACTCTTAGGCTGCAATACTAAGAACACTTTCCTGAGAGTATGCCCCTTTTAACTCAATGGAACTAACTTTTGAGTAGACATGAATAGGATTGCACCATTGGTCCCCTATACAAATACAGATGAACAAGCTATTTTTGCAGAATGATTTTGGCTGCAACCCTAAAGTCACTTTCCTGGGAATAAGACCCACTGAACACAATGGGGCTTACTTCTGATTAGACATGGTTAGGATTGCATTATATCTTAGAAACCTTTTAAGGTATTTCTTATATTTTATTTTATTCTGCAACTTAATCATAAACAATTAAATTTGCATGTTCTGAAACCATTGCCTTAATGATCTCTTTGTAATTAGTGTAAAAAGTACTGAAAAGAACATTAGCTGGATGGTTGAAACTAAGAATAGTAGTTAACATTGCATTCTGTCTTTCAGTGGTCTGATCCAACCAAGATGGCTTGCTCATTTAGTCCTTTCAGGTTTGTTAGAATAAGGCCTAAGACCATTTAGGAAATGTTTGTTAAGTCTATATTCTAGTTTCTAATAATGTTGTGCATTAAAACATAATTTCCTTGCAGTAAATGTTTACAGAGATAACCAGCCTGTGATTAGTCAGATAGGGGAATATCACAACTATACAGTGGTATCTTGCTTAACAACAATTTCTCGAGGATTCTGCCTCACATAACAAGTGTTGCTTCACTTAACAAGCACACTTGTTGGCAGTTGGGACAGACGCGCTGGCTGGCAACCCCTTTAAAATCAACAACCACCAAAAATGTATGTTCAGAAATTTAACCCTTAAGGGGCTGAAAAGGGGTGCAATGTGTTTTTGTCCTATACTTAACATGGAAGACTCCTCTGATCTACATCCAGCCAATTTGGTGCTTGGTGCCTGATGCACTGGGAGGGATGTTGCACATGTGGGGTTGATGCAAATGGGGGGTTGATGCACGTGGGGGGACGACGTGCATGGGGGACGATGCGCATGGGGGATGTTGTGCCTGGGATGTTGCTGCACATAGGGGGATGTTGCGCATGGAACACTGCTGTGCATGGGATGTTGATGTGCATGGGGGTTGATGCGAATGGGATATTGAAGTGCATGGAGGATGTTGCTCATGGGGGGATTTTGTGCATGGGGGGTCGATGCACATGGGGTGAATGTTGTGCATGGGGAGACGATATGCATGGGGGAATGAAGCACATTGGGGTGTTGTGCATGGGGAATGTTGGGCATGGGGATGTTTTGCACGGGATGTTGATGCACATGGGTAGATGGTACACATGGGATGTTGATTCCATTGGGGATTGATGCATATGGGGGTGTCAATGCTCAGGGGGGGGTTGATGCATATGGGGGATGTTGCGCATGGGGGTCGATGTGCATGGGGGATGGCACATGGCGGGTATTTAACTCCTGTGATGCGGGTACATCTACTAGTTTTTCCTAAATTCAGAACAAAAGTATTTTCAATTCAGCTGCATAGTTTTCATATGAAGTAGCAACCTTCAAAATTTGACATCTTTAGATGATATCAAGACTTACAGAGTCCATATTCAACATCTAAATTATATTTTAATTACTGTACTATTTTCAAACAACTTACAAAAAACAACAGTTTCTTTCAATTAAGTTGTCATGTAGTCTCACAAAAGGACAAAGCAAAAATCAACATCAAAGGTCAAGACTGGGTAAGTAAGTTAAATCAAGAAGCAGAATGAAAAGCTGCCACTTCCATGTTAACATGGTTATCAAGGTACACATTTCCAGTTTCTTAAGACGCACAAATCCTTTGAAAATCAGTCTTGGTTGTCAAGACAAGAAAATCATGGGAAAGACTTAATTGATTCTCCATGGTGCTTTCAGTTTCGGAGTAAATCTGAGTGCAGTCCCACTGCTTGTCTTGCAAACACGATGACAACAAAAGGATAAATGACACGCTTACATCAGAGAAGGCAGAAAAGCATGTAACTTTCGTTAGTCTCATTGCCTACTTAACCACATCGGCTATTCAAGTTAATTGTTTTTTAAGGAACATTGATTGAAGTCACATTTGAATGCAAGCATCAAAGAGGTGCTTCTAATGTCAATGGTGGCATATGTAAGTATGCTTTAACTACATCTACATTCATTCAACATTTACATAAAAATAATATGCCATGTTTTATGATATGCCAAATGACATAACATTTGTCACATTTGATTCTGCATGTATGAAAACTATTTTAACTTGTTTATAAAAGCAAACAAAACAATCTCAAGTTTCTTTGACATATTGTCTGATGTAAATGTTTTCATTCATGAAGAGGAAAAAGTCATATTAAACTATTTAGGCTGCAACCCTAACCTCTAGTTAGGCTAGCCTAAGCCATGGCATAAGTATCGTGCTGCCCTGTGGGTGTCACAAAGTGCCATAAGAAACTTCCGCATCATTCCTGGGGGAGGATTAGGACAGTGCATAGACATGCATTTGGCTCACTACATCACCACAGGAATGGGAAGACCAATGAGTTGAGTTGGGCTAGGTGAGGATTGTACCATTATAGTCTTTAGAATCATATAATGCACCCTTAGATATTCAATACAGGTTGAAATACAG
This sequence comes from Cryptoblepharus egeriae, assembly GCA_030015325.1. Lineage (NCBI taxonomy): Eukaryota > Metazoa > Chordata > Lepidosauria > Squamata > Scincidae > Cryptoblepharus > Cryptoblepharus egeriae. Next base: position 50,067,437 of record JAREYC010000007.1, on the reverse strand, counting down.
TTTAAAGTATCAAGTAGAAATAAAGTTATGAAAATCTGGGAGAATGGGCATGATGTAGTCCACATAGACTAGCAAGCTACCCATCCATCACCCCAAATGATGTCCTTCATTGTCTATTAAGCTGTCAAGCGGCAAGAAGTATTCTTATATCAGGAGCAAAAGTGTAGTAAATAGTTGTCTGTATACCACTAAACTTTCTATCGGTATAACCAGTCAAGGTAAAAATGTATACACCATACAGGTATGTATCAGCAACTTTCCAAACATATACATATATCATCCACAATGATACTTGTGGATGATATTGGAAACTTGGAAACTATTGGAAACTTGGAAAGTCCTTCTGGGTTGCTGGCTGCTCTTCGGAGCGCCACTAAAGGGACTCCAAATGACTTCCCTTCTGCTTGATGCTGCCCCTAGCTGAAGAATTATCCAAGCAATGCCTCATAAAGATTCAGCTGAAAGGTAGAATTCTAGGTTGTTGCCATTTATTCAACTCCTCGCAGAGTAACAAGCAGGCTCTGGAGCTGCTGATGCCTCATCATGGAAAGCCTGCCCGTTCCTAAGCTCCCACAGAACCATGTCCCCCATCCTGTTTTAACTAGACATCAGTGACCCTGGGCAATATCACTCACACATTCAGAACCACAGGTTGCAACCCCCCCCCCCATGCTGGTTCCCCACCTCACCTCCAAAGGATAAGAGAAATTCTTATCATTCATGTGATTCTTCTTTACCAGTACAATGCAGCCTCCTGGCCCTAATGTTAGGGATGCCACCATGCAAGGACATTTGGGCTTTTGATCATGCACTGAAGCTGGCAGGAGGAATGCATGCAAACTGCGGTTGGAGGACAAGGCATGGGCAAAAAAAAGAAAACCCATGGATATGATGGCCAATATTGTACCCAAAACCTTACAGCTTTCATTACTGTATTAAGGCTGGAGGGGGGAGATCACACAATAACATTACTTGACAACAGGGTTATAGCTGAACGTATCCCTATCACTGTGCTACACATAGGTATATATGGATATAATTTATTATATTCACAAACCTATATAGAAAACAGTGATAATTGATTTAAAGTTGAAAATCTCTTTGTAGTATTTATTCAAAACCAATGGAATACAGCTTCTTATATACTGCATATAATTAAAATGAAGACCAATTCAGCAAATTGTTGAAAACAGCTTTACTTTAAAATGAATCACAAATAAATTAGACCAGTGTAATTAAATCAAATTAGGCATTCTTCAAAATAATAAGATTAGCTATTCTTCAAAGTTACAAAGAAACAAATTATTGCAGATAACAAGCAAGCGTTATGGCTGAAATGAAGGTTACAATACAATTTTAACTGAACCAAGAGAAAGAAATGAAACGCTGCACATCACCTGAAGATCAACAATCCAAAATGAAAACTATTTCTAGTTTAGAAATGCCCAGGAAAGGTTAGCAAGAGTTTACACTGAACATTCACTGTGTGTTTCTTCAGTTTTCCTTTCATTGTTCACAATGAAATCTTAGGAGGATTCAGCTCTAGGATTTCTCTTATCCTGTTGAAAGTTATTGTCAGAAGACCAGAATAAGCCAGGTCAAAGTTCCTTGAATTCATTTAAAGTATTCTTTTTTCTTAAGGTTTCTATAGACTCTACAATTCTCTATAGGTACAATATCAAACACCCTATAATACCGAACATAATACAGAAATTTTCAGAAAACAGATGAATGCGAAGTGGGCAATGATTATTCCCATTTTACAGATAGGGATCCAAGCTTTTGAGACATAAATTTAAATAAAATTGCACTCTGGCCTCACAGATCCAAATCCATCACTGAATTCAGTGGACCACAGTGGATCCAAATGAGCAGAATGATCCGTGGTAACCTAGATGTCTTTATTCTGCCATCAATCCGTCCTCCATAGACGACACAGAATAAAATAGTGAATTATCATATATACGAGAATTTGAAACTATTCTGTACATTGATACGTGCACACACATCCTTGAACTAATGCTAATCTCTGTTACAAGGAAAAGTTGGGGAAAATCTGGGGGGGGGGGAAAGTGGTAAAAACACACTTCTGTACGTATCTAGGTTTTTGGAACAGTTGAGCAATCTTGCAAAAGACAAGCAACCAGCCCTGGCATTGTATTTGACATGCAGTATCTTTAAGTTGGGAAAATATGAATGCATGCATATTTCATGCATTCAAGATATTTCAAAATAACAAGATATTTCAGTCTGCTAAAAACAAGATCAGTAACTGTTTTCTTCCGTCAGTATTGCAAAGGGGAGAATTGCTTTGATGGCTAACTTATAGCATATTTGTCAATGGAGAGTTACATCTACACTGTTTATAGCCAAATTCAGTATCACCGTGCCATTTATTAAAGGCACTGTTTTATACATTTCAGTTTCTGCTATGGATCAAAAATTAAATTTGCCATTAGTAACTACCAGGACTTCTTTTCTGGAGGTACCAGTACACAGTACTGACAACTTTTTCCACCTGCCCCTTCCCAGTGGCTAATTAATAATTAGTCACATGGGGATGACCTTTTTTCCCCAGAAAAAAACAGTGCTCACAGGTATTGAGTACCGGCACCTCTGTGGTGAGTACCCACCTTAGTGGTCCCCAGTAGAAAGTTGCTGTGAGCTCTCAACTGAGGCTCTGTAACCCTACTGAGGTCACAACCGCAAGGTTGAAGAACACGGCTAAACACGTCAGAAGTAAACAATACATTTTAATCAAGCTGTATTTAATTATATTAATATGAACCTTCTGAATATAGACAGTAATATTCACATTTTATGTATAGCATACAATAACAAATCTAACAATGAAAGTTAATTCCCTTACGCATCATAACTCTGAATTGTCTTTTTTTCCTAAATAATTTTGGTGAATGATTAAAACTACTGGAGAACTTTGCTGCCCAATATGCTTTGCACAAGACCAAGTGATGATGATATCTCATGGGACATTTTGCAACATAAAACAGTTAACACCATTTCCTGTAAAACCAACATATATTTTGAAGTAATTCGCTTTTGATCTTAGTAACCACTTCATCCATTTTTCTCTAGAGAGAACAAAAATGTTATGGGTTAAAGACTATTGATTACATTGTTACAGTTCCTGTTTTCTGTACTTGACAAGCTAATCCCAGTTTAAACTTGCAAGACTGGCAACAAGGTTTCAAGAAGATATATGATTAAGAATAACCCCCTTACAGGCATCACCAGTATTGTATTCATTAATCAGAGGTAATTTAAGTTAATATAAATGCATTGATCTTCTACTGTGGTCTCTCTCTACTCTTGTGTGTAATTTCATTCTTCAACTGACATTATGAGATATGTTAAGTTAAGCAGCCGCATGGCAATTCAGGACGTACTCCTATTCAACTTTCCAGCTATGATGCAGCAGTGCCAATGGGATAGGTGCTGCATCCTATGGCGGAGGAGCAGTCATAGAGGCCTCCTTCAAGGTAAGGCAAGTCAGGACTGTATTGCAGTTGCACTGGTACTGGAAAATTGAAAAAGATTTGGACCTGAGTTCATTAAAGGAGAAATAAGGAATATGAACACCCCCCCCCCAAAAAAAAAATCACATTGCGGTATGCAGTAGGACACAGTAAAAGAAGAAATTCTAGGACCATTTGGGGATAATGCTAAGAAGGTGGGAATCAGGCACCACTACTGGTTTTATAAACTAACTAGCAAAAATGTACCCACGTTGCGGGAGTAAAATTCTCCATATGCCATCCCCCCCACTGCACAACAACCGCCCATGCACATGAACCCACCATGCACATCCACCCCATGTGCAACATCCCCTATGTTCATCCCCTTATGTGCATCAATCCCCTATGCACATCAATCCCCCATGTGCAACATTCCACTCACGGCAAAACCCCTCACGGGCAAACCCCCCCCATATGCATCAATCTTCCATATGCATCAACGCCCCATGCACAACATCCCCCCAGCATCAACCTCCCATGCACAACATCCCCCATGCGCAACATCCCCCATGTGCATCAACACCAATGCGCAACATCCCCCCATGTGCATCAACTCCCAATGAGCATCATCCCCCCATGCGCATCATCCCCCCATGTGCATCAAACCCCATTCGCATCAACCCCCATGCACAACAACCCCCATGAGCAACATCCCCCCATGCTCATCAATCCCCCCATGCTCATCAATCCCCCATGCACATCCACCACTCATGTGCATCAACCCCTCAAGCGCATCATTTCCTCCATGCACATCACTTCCCATGCACATCAACTGCCCATGCACATCAACTCCTCCATGTGCAACACTCCCAAGCACCAAATTGGCTGGATTTTGGTCAGTCTTCCAATATTAAGTATAGGACAAAAACATGTTGCACTCCTTTTCAGCCCCTTAAGGGTTAAATTTCTCCACAACTTGGTGGGTGTTGGACCACACCTTGGTTCTTGGTGGGTGTTGATGTCACAGAAGGAACACCCTCCCTGAATATCATGCTTTTAGGTCCCGGAACTGGAGCAGAACATCCCTCAGTCACAGATTCCTCAATGCAAACTATAGGGAGGAAAAAGCGTTGCGCCCCATTTCACTCCCTTCTGGTTGGAATTTCCAAAAACTGATTCTTAGTGCACCCCTCAGTCATGGAAGGAACACCCACCGCAAATTTTATATATCTAGGCCTAGCGGTTTTGGCAGGGTGTTGATGAGTCAGTCAGTGAATCAGTGACTTTTCTCTTATATATATATAATCTCAATTATACAGGTTGAGTCTCACTATCCATATGGATTGCATTCCCAAAACCCAAATGTCAAAAATCCTACTAAAGAAATTCATTAAAAAAAACAATGTTCCTATACTCAGTGTTTTAAAACCCTAAGGATCCCAACCAGGTCTATTAGACCCGATTGGAAGTTTGTGTTGTGTTATTTACTGGAATTTATTATTTTTACTTGACAAGACTTTCTGACTTTTTAACTGCTAATGAAACAGTTACAAATCCAAAAGAATAAAAGTTTTTGAATTTACAGTTTTTAGACCTAGGCTTAGACCAAATGGGTCTAATAGACCTGTCCTGATATGTATGATATGTATAAATTGATATGTATAAATTGGAATTTACAGAAAAACTGTAAATACAGCCCTGCTTATCTTTGTAATGCAGGACAGAGGAATCAGGCATAGAGTAATTTTCTCTCCAGACCCTTAGAAAGGCTTCACAACTTGACAGAGTCCCCCCTTGTCAGTGGGAAGAATGCAAAGAGATGGTGATCATCAGTTCCACTTTGCATTATTTCACATGTCAAGGGGAAAGGAGGAAACACTTGCCTTGGATTGAAGCTGTTCTAAGCACTTGGAGAAAGAATGATTTCTTGCTGCTCTTTCCTAAATTAATGAGATTATTATTAAATTATTTTTCCCTTTAAATTAGGTGTGTCCAAACTGCAGCCCAGGGGCCATAGCAGGCGTTAATGTGGCCCATGGCAAGATTTTCTATCTGGCCTGCAGTCAAGCCTTGTAATTCTCCAGACTAATCTCTATTCTTATATGTAAATTTATTCAAATAGTAGTGAAATATGCCTGTGATTCAGGAGTAAAATACCCCTGCACACCAGCCCCCACTGTACCTTCTAATGATTCAATAATAACATCAATCTAAAATCGAAAGTCAATCTTGTTTTCCCCACTTCTCTGAACTGTTGAATTTCTTTATAAGCCTAATCCAGTGGCCCCTCTTCCAAAACTGCTCCCTCTTTTTCTATCCGGTTTCATGACACACTCGGTGATCTGGGGAATTTCAAAACGTCGCAATCTCCAAATCCAAAGCAAAGAGAGTTATATCTTATATTTGTAATCCAACACCAATTGATCTTCCAATTCAACAACACCTAAGATTCTTATCCAGCTGAAGTTCCAAATTCTGATTCTTGATATTCCATTTTATTCTTCCCACACAAATATATTGACTTTAACAATTAATAAGAAAGAAAAGTAAATAATCCTGGTTTCATAGTTGAATGTGTGTTTGAAGTCATCTCATAAATCTTCATTTATGGTCTGTTGTGATAAGACTGTGGGAATTCTTCATTAGTTTATACTACTCCTCCCGCAACTGTGCCATTAGCCACTAACACGGTTACCTGTTCCCACAGCAGACCTTCAACATAAATCAGCTTCTAATTGCCATTAAATTCATTAAATTCCTTCTTTACCTTTCTCACTGTGTTAGGATAGATTAGTCCAGTTGTCAACTTCTTATTCTTTTTCAGCTTCTTATTCTTCCCAGAAGTTCTTTGTAAATCTTTTGTTGCGCAATGAAGGGGGGGATCTGGGCATGGCTGGTTGCCAATAAACTGGCTCTACAGATGAACTCAGACATTATGAACTAGGGCCATTATCAGTGATTGGAGTCGCCACCCCCGCTACTGAAGCTCCTGCCTCTCTCCCCTTCTCCTGGGGGTGTCTGAGAGACCCATTCCCCCAAAACTGTGGAGGTATGAGTCCAAGACTTGGAAGTCTCCAGCCATCCACCATGCCTCCAGGCTCTGCCCACTACACCGAATAGTTATTTATTAGCCTGCATAAAGCAGGCATAAGCCAGCTTTAGACCTGCTCATACCTCATTCACTTGCACAATTTTCAGGACAACTCCTATGTCCTTTGTTAGTTAGCTGTGAAAAGAGCTGCTTTTATTTCCAGTGTTGTTGCTGGGATATCTTTGTGAGGTCCAGCAGCCAAGTTGTGTATTTGGCTGTAACAAGTTGTAGCAAGTCACCTTGCCCCAGGTACCCAGAATATTGACAAGCGGGAGCAAATCCAGAGACACAAAATTAGTATGGTTGGGATCTGGAGATTGCATACTTTAAGGGCAAGTATAATTTGAAGAAGAGACTGTTAGGGTGTCCCATAAAAATTATGTATAAATATCCATTGGGCTATGATATGAAAGAGGAAGCAGATTTGTTCTTGGTTACTAAGCAGGGTATAACAGAAACAAATGGTTTAAAGTACAATAAAAACGCTTTTAATTATATGTAAGGAAGAATTTTCTGATGGTACAAAACATTCAGCAAACAGTCTGTCCTGGAAGATGGAAAATTCTCAATTGCTAGAGACTTTTAAGGAGCCAAAATTCATGTTCCGAAGAGCACAAGCCTATGACAAGTGTTAAAAGCAAAACTGTGGATGCATCTTTAAATGTTTTCAGCTATCTAACATTTCTGTTCTGCAACAACTTCTCACCCACTTAGTTTTCTACACAACAAAATTTTTGGTGATAGACCCCAGTCAGAGACATGTGAAATCATTCACTTTCAACTAACTGACAAACATCTTTAAAACATATGCTAGGAGGCTGCATATTGCATCACATCTGACAGAATCATATACAACAGGTTCATGCAAATTTTATTCAAATTTTGTTGTGTGAAGAAAACAAAACTTAGTGGCATCCTTCTTACTCATCATAGGTTTTCATGGTGACCCTCTACAATCACCTACCTATACATATGAAAGGTTATTGTGTTTACTTAAAATAGGAACTTAAATAGTATTTATTTAAAACCAAATTTTGTGTATAGATTTTCATTTCAGCCACTGGAAAACACAAGCAGGCAATACAACTGTTTGTACTTTACTAACATCTGCTTTACATGAGTCAAAAGATATTCAACTTGCAGGGTACTTTCTATCAAGCAGACTGAAATTACACTGCCTAATTTTGTAGGAGCAAATCATAAAAAAGAGGATAAACACATTTGTATTTTTAAGCATTCAAATAGAAAATCCACCTTGGACTCACTGCAATTATCAGTCACAGCCTCCTAGGTTTTTTTTTCAAAGCAAATGCTTCTTCTCTACAATCTAAAAGTTCCTTTATAAATGTAGTGTAAAATGTGCACTCTGTACTATTTATGCAGCACTAAGCATATATTTACATTAGCAAATCTATTATGAGCACAATCCTAACCATGTCTACTCAAAAGTAAGCCCCATTGTGTTCAATGGGTCTTACTCCCAGGAAAGCATCTTTAGGATTGCGGCCTATATGTAATTTTTTTGCCATAAGAGTCTTGGAGTATATATAGAGTTATATGGAAAATAAATTTTCTTCAGTGTTGGCTGTAATAGATCTCATCTTACCCATACATTAAAACTGTCATCAAGAAAAGAGTCTCAGGCTACAGGATGTCAGGCAGAGATGTTGAAGTTGTGCCAGCAGTGATACGTTTGTCACTTGCTATGAAACCAATCAGAGGCAAATAGTCTTGTAAATGGTAGAGAGATGTTTATTACACTCAACAGTGAAGAATATTTCCTATCCAAATAACTCTCAGACTTATATACTCTAACTTTTTTATGTCATGAATAATGGTTAAAGCCATTTTATTGGTCAAAACTCAATGCTTGAAATTGGAGCCCAAGTCAAACTTATATATATGAGCCCCAGTCAAATCTGACCTGTCACCTAAGGTCACCGGAGGGGGCCCAACTGACTTTGCCGCCACTAAGAGATGTGAAAGGTGTGGCAGCCAGAGATAGGGCCTTCTCAGTGGTGGCACCCCAGCTTTGGAACTCCCTCAGGACTAAGGAAAGCTCCCTTAATACAGAGCTTCAGACGGAGCCTTAAAACTTTTTATTTCAAAAAAGCTTTTTAATGGGGCAGAGGTTGGGAGGGCTGTTGTTTTATTGTTTTTAATGTATATGCTTTTAGCCTGTATGTTTTAATTGTTTTTATTGTATTGTACTATTTATGTTTTTAATTATGTTTTATGTCAGCTGCCTTGAGTCTGGCTAAATAGCCCGAGAAAGGCGGGATATAAATTTTTAAAATAAATAATAAATAAATATCTTAGGAGCATAGGATATCTTTCATCCTCTGCCTCTCTTCCACTTATGTATACTTTGCTTGAAAATTACCTAACATGACTGAACATGCCTGACTGTTATGTCTGAATTTGCAGAATACAGCACAGAAATCTTGTTACAAGAGGAAAAAGCTATTTAAGCCATTGCTTAAATTCAAATCTTCAAGATCTATTTGCTAATCCAATGATTTTGGTATGTTAACTACCAAATAGTCTGTAAGCAAGACTTTGAAAGTAGAATCAGTACTTCTCTCCATAATTCATCATTCAGTTCAGTTATCTGATTCTTGTTCATGGATTACACACCAAACTTAACTAAATAATTTTTCCCTGGCTAAAATATTTTCATCAATCCTTCTCCTTACCACAAGGAAACAAGCTGCTACCCAAAATCATGCAGAAACATTAGCACTCAAATAAGCACTATTTGCACACTTGCATTCTGCAACTTCAGTGTGCACTTGCTACAGATATTTGTCAAGCATTTGTTAGTTTGCCTATTAAATCTTCTAATTGGGAATTACTCTTACCTATTTTACTTCTTGTTTTTTTGTGGGATACCATAGCACTAGACTACCCAGCAGTCTCCCCACCCTCCTCAGTCCCCCAAATCATTCAAGGAACTTTCTCTGTAAATTAAGGAGAGATAATCTTGGTAATAGGCTGTTCTCCTTATATTCCACCAGTGGGACAACTTACTGCTTTACTCTCTTATGTTCCAAGTGTGCATTCTTAATATATCTTTTAACCAAAGTGGACAGAACATGGACTTTTCCTACACACTCTATGAAAAAAGATTTCACATAAATCCTCTATGGGCATTTTGATTTTATTCTTTTCTCAAACCTCCTTCCGAGGATTTGAAATATTGATTAAAAGTGCCATATTTGTATCATGAGGAGGAAAGCTGGCTCATTAGAGAGCTGGTGCCATTTTTGAACTCCATTCCTGTGTAACTGTGAGCCGAATAGCAGCCGCATCTCTGCACTTCAACTGCGTTTTCATTCCTAGTCACATAATTCCTCTATACTACTCCCCTCTTTATATTCTCAAAGTCCCTGGGTAAGCAACCTTATCTACACAGGACATTAAGATCTCTCTGATTTGCCTCTCCACTCAACACCCTCTCCTTTTCAAAGGACCAGAACAACACTTCCCCCCCTCTCTCACGCACACACAATCCAGTGAATGTAAAATCTTATACCACTTATAGGCAACTGTATCATAATTCTGCCTTCTTCTGGTTCTTCCTTGTGTCATTCTCACTCCCCCATAACTATTACTGTATCCCAATCTCTCATGTTTTGTGATGTAGATCCATATCGGGGTGTGCCAAGAAATCACTGCCAAAAGTGGTTCATACAAGACTGGGTACATATGCAGTATGTTCCTGAGCCAACAGGGTAATGCTATCCTTGAGTCAAATAATATGTGTTTTAGGTATAGGAATTATAACATACTTGAAAGCATGGCTTAATTTGTGGCAGTTTTTTGACTTCCAGTACAGAAAACATAGTTTATTTAGAAGTGCAATCCTAACAAACTTAAGCCTAATTCACCTGGCATATCTTCTCGTGGTGGTGTGGGGAGGTTGTCGTATGCCGGTGCTGTAGGCTAACCCCTTCGGGGACAGAAGTGCCTTAAGGCACTTTCGTAACACCCCCAGGCCAGCACAGCTCTTATGCCAGGGCTGGGTATATCAGTACCTGGTAGTGTTGGGAAGGGTAACAGCCTAGTAGCTGTTTCATTGTATGATTGATTACAGCACAATTCTGTGCAGGTCTATTCAGAATTAAGACCAATGGGATTTAGGGCACAATCCAGAGTAACTACAGGATCTTTTATGCCAATTTAGTTACAGTGCCACCTATGGGAAATGCATAGAGCAATCCAGAGTAAGTGCCTCTTATGTGCTCCCATCGTTATTCTGGATTGTAGGGTTACTCTCAGGAAAGTGTATAGAATTGCAGCCTTACATGTACATCAATATAAACTAAGTATGAATTTAAAAATATTCAGAAAACTCAGCAAGGTATCCAAATGAGATCTGAACCATTCAATTAACCCAGCTAGCCAGTAATCTTAGATAAAATGTCAAAGCTATTAAGTGAAACTGGGCAGGGAATATTGTAAATCTGTGTAGTTTATAGAATATACTGCTTAATGGTGATGTGTCTTTGCCATGTGCAAGACAGTATTTTTTTAAGTATCATTTGAGTCCAAGGCATACTGAGAAGTCAGTATGAAGAACTAAATCTGGACTGATTTACTCCCATAGCAGGACATATGCCAAAGAGCTTGTTATAATAAGATTGCATGGCAATTTATTTGGAACAATGTTCCTATTTCTTTACAGTGTTCCCGATATATCATAAATAGTTTAGATCAGGGGTAGGCAACCCCTGGCATGGGTGCTGAGCTTGGCATACAGAACAGTGCTTATTGCACACCAAGGCACCTGTAGCAGACACAGCCAGGAGTGGTGCCACTGCCCCAATTACCAGCAGGTAGCTGCCCATCACCATTGCCGGTGCCCAGAATAGCAACATCTCTCCTCTAGAGCTTTCCACAGGAGTGAAGGTATGTGGCTTGGATGTGGCCAGGCTGGGGGAATAGTGCCTAAGGGCCAGCCTCATTCCTTGCAGTGCCTCCATTGGCAGCCCTCCCAGGGCCAGCTAAGATCCAGCAGGCAAAGTATTCTGTTAATTTCTCTTGGTATTTCACTTCACCTAACCTCTAATTTTTTCCAGGAAATATATATAATTTCAGGATGTGCAATTTTGCTCATTTAATTAAATAAATTATTTTAACTCATACAAAGAAAAACCTAAAAAAAAAAACACAAAACACCAGAGAGATAGTTTAACCCAAAAGAGTTATGCTCACTGAATTCTCCCTAAACCCATGGTAACTTTTGTTCCCTTCATGCCATAAAAAAGGCACAAATGCACCAGCTTTTCACAAAAGATTATAAACATGCCCCCAAAAATTGATTAGTATAATAATGGATAGAAGCTCCTGAAACTGCCTATGGCAGCAATATAATGCAGATACTTTTTAAGGAAAGCTCTGTTTAGGATCACAGACAACTTGAAATTGCTTATGAGATTGACCATCCATCTGTTTCTTCTCCCATCTATAAAGATGACCTCAGTCAACTAACCTAAATTAATTTCAGGGGCAAATCAGATGTTATACAAAACACACAATGTTTTGTTTGAGGTTTTTTTCCCCTTTAAATAGCAGCTGGGGAAAAAAAAAAGTGGAACTGCAGTGGACTTGCCCAGCAGAGAACAAATGTACCTATATCCATTGTTGGGCTCCAGCAAGTTCGCACCTACTCTGTAGAACTGGTTGTTAACAAGAAACAGGACATATACAGTTTAAAAATAGCCATTTTTAGCACTAAAAAGTGGCTGCCAGATGGGCATAGAACCGGTTCTTAATTTCTTTGAATCCCATCACTGCTCATATCGCTGCACTGCGAGGAAAAGCAGGGTCAGCCAGACATGGAAGTGGACTGAAGTAGCCTGCTTTGAGATGATTTGAAGGAGGCAAACTGATGAGGGTGTCCCACATTCCTTGTCTGACCACCACACACGTATCTTTGTGGATGCTCATTCAGGCATTTCTTGCTGAGAGCAAGAGAAGGATCAAGGAAAGTAACAACCCTTTTCTCCCTCTAGAGCCGTTGCTGCAAGCAATCGCGGCAGTGGTGCTGAAGAAAAGCAGCACGCAGTCCTGTTCTGGTCACTCCTCTTCCATGAACGCAGTCACAGATTTGTTGTTCCACCTTCATCTTTGCTCTCCCCAGCTAAGACTGGTGGCCACAGAGTGCCTCACTCTAATTCATTTCCACAGCCTGCTGTACCTGTCTGGCTACATCTTTAAACAAGCTGACTGGAGCATGCTGGAAGCAAATTCCGTTTTCCTTTTTTGTGTGAAAGCAGGAAATGGTGGAAAATAAGGAGAAGGCAATGGGAGGGTTTCACATGCTCTATTCCCCTCCACTTACCCACTGTGAACCCCCTGGTTTCTTTAAACAGCTAGATAGTTGAGGAGTACATGGTGACGGTGGTAGCAGAGCACATGTCTACTCCTCTCAAACAAACAAACAAACAAACAAACAAAAAACAAACAAACAAACAAAAAACAGATTACTACTTCAGTTACCACTCATAAAAGGGGTAGTGAGATAAGGACTGATGGTGGAAGCAGATCTGCAGTCCTGGGTGGTGGATAACAGCTCACCTCTGAGGGGAGGCAACCTAATCCTTACAGCAAAGCATTCTGGAGTGCTACCTAGAAGTTGCAGCTAAGAAGTGCCAAAATAAAGTTGTGGGTTTATAGTTTCTTACATAAAACATTCTGGGATGCTACTTGGAAACAATGAGGTATTTTAGGGATATTTTGGCTAAATATATGGTTGCGCTAAAAATATGGTTGCAGCTGCAGTGATGGCCCTCATTTCATTCTGGAGAGTTACCTGGGAAGTACCAAAAAGAAACTATGCAGAAGCCTCAATCTACAGAGAGGGTCACGACACTAAAAAGACTGGAAAGCACTGACCAACTACATTACAGGTTTTTATAACATTCCCCTAAATCCACAGTAGCTACAGGAGCATGTAAGAGACATTCAGCCCAATCCAGAGCAACTAATCTGTCCACATAAGAGCCCTTAGGTTGCCCTATCTAACACTAGGTTGGAGCAACTGCAAGATGCTCCAGCCCAGTTACTCTGAAGGAGGCTTAGGGCAGAGCAAGGCAAGATAGGGTGCCCTAAGAGAGGTGGACCTGCTCTGCCCTAACTGGGGCAGCCTAAGCAGCTCAGGAGAGGCAAGTTGAGGGCATGTTGAGCATTGCCTAGGGCAGAGCAGTTACTCTGAATCCAGAGCCTGTTTCCAAGGCAGAAATGCCCTCTTCCAGCCCTCAGAGTTATACCACCTCAGGAGCAGGTATAGTAATGAGTAGACCCATAGGGGCCCATGATAAGGCCCGAGTAAGAATGGCAGTGCTGACCAAAAATCTGAGTTCTTGGCCAGCCTAGCTGCAACCCCTTCCTCTCAACCTCAGGATATGGAACAAACTATGGCTGCCCACAAACCTCAGGATACAGCAGGCCACTCCAAGAAGCCCCTTGTATTCACTGTAGAATGTACTGGCATCTCATCAGGGACTCCTTATAAGGCAGGCACCCAGTGGCGTCACCAGACTGGTGCGGCTGGTGTGGGCTGCACTGGGGATGCGCTCCATATGGGGTGATGTGCCGGAGGAGTTTGACTGTCCTTTGGCAGGCCCTGGGCGTCAGCACCCCCATTCAGGCCTGCTCCAAGGCGGAGAATCAGCCAGAAGCTGCCACTTGTCTGAGGAGCTGGCCTGAACTGCCATCTGAGGTGCACTGCGCAGAAACACACTGAGCATGCCGAACAGCTTCAGAGGAGACTTCCTTAGAGCAGAGAAAGTCCGCGCCTCTGCACAGCCATTCGGCCTCACTCAGGAGGTGGAGCGGCAGCCGAATGGCTTCAGAAAGAGTACTGCACAGGCACCAACTCTGACGCCTGCACAGTCTCCCCCGAAGCCAACTGGCTTCAGAAAAGTACTGCGCAGGTGTCAGAGATGGTGCCTGCGCAGTACTCTTTCTGAAGCCAGTTGGCTTCAGAAACAACTGCGCAGGCGCCAACTTTGGTGACTGTGCAGTCCAGGTGGGGGGGGGGGCGCGGATCCCAGGGATGATGCACAGACTTCCGCACCAGGTGATGTGCAGAGTCATGTCACCACTGTAGGCACCACAGCTGTTCCTTGTTCAGTATGATCTGAGGGGTGTCTCCTCAGGAGCAAGTCTTCCCCTTGTGTCAATTACTTAGCATGCTCTGGAGCAGTTAGGGCAGCCCAGGCTTCCTGACTCTCTGGATGCAGCATAACTTTTATGTTCTGGATACAGAATAGTTAGGAGAGTGCAGTTAGGTCAGAGCAGGCTGAATTTGCTCTGGATTGCAGCCATTATGTGCACGCATAGTTACTGCACCTCCTAGTAAAAACCTTTGGGAAATTAATATTGGAATCCAGAGTAAATTGTTCTTACACCAGAGCAAGGACTCCCCGTAGTTACTCTGGATTTTGCCCTAAAACAAAAAGCAGCAGGCCTCCGTCAGTCTTGAAAGACTATGGTATCATGCTTGGCGCTGCATACACTGCGTGTGAAGCACAAAAGCCTGGATTAGATTGTTATGGAGGATAGGCTGTTACCCAAGCAGCAGATCCCCCCTCTCCATGCCACTGAATTAGTCCAATGGAAAGGCAGAGCCAATATGATTGAATCCAGCAGGCATCACAGAGCTGGGCTAAGGACAGGAGCTCACCCTGTCTTGTGGGGCTGACCCAGGTCTCGAACCCCAGCCTGCTGGTTAACAGGCACAGTGTCTTAACCATTTGCGCCACCCACAACCCTAAAACAAACTTTCACACAAATTTTGAAAGTGTTCCTTCCCTGAAACATATTATTCTTCTGTGCAGACTAGTCTTTATCCTTACTTGCTAAGATAGCCGTCTGATTAGTACAACTATTGTACTGGTTCTATTATGGTAGATTTTCTTTTCTGGCAGAAATTTCTTTTTTGGGTTCAATTGCGGTGGATTTTCTTTTTTGGCAGAAGTGCATATGAAAAAAGGCTTATAAATATTCTTATAAAGACTTATATGCAAAAGATATCTGGTAGCCATAAAAATGATTACAAGAATAGTGATATCTGAACAAAGGTTCCTATTTTAGCTTACATCTTATTATATCCAAGTTATATAGAGAGATTCTGGAAAATACTATAATAGAATTTCAAGAATAAAATAAAGAGTATAGAAGGCAATTCACTGTCTACAAGATTCTAGTGTGGTTCCATTTGCTTCCAATACATTCCTATTTCAAATAGCTATCTTCACATTCTGAGTAAAACACTATATATATGGTGGTTTTTGCTACATTAATAATAACCAATACATAGTAATCAATTCACTTCTGATTTCTAAAATTATTCAACTTTAATACAGATAGCTTCCAACTGAGAAAACAAAATTCATCAGTTGAACTGTGAAAAAGCCCTCTTTACAAATTGCAAGAATGACTTTTTTGGTTAACCATAAGACTGGCACTTAAAATGCTTGATATTTATAGGGAACCTTGTGGGCCTTAATGTCTGACTGTGTCATTTTATACACAGAATGATTTATATCACTAAAACTCAAGAATGTAGTATCTGAGAATGGCCTCCAAACTGAAATTTTGGCAGCCAAGTTCACATCCATCATTTCACAACAGTCACTTCCACCACACAACAAAAGTTCCAATTAAAACCCTGATTTAACTCATTCATCAAGAAAGAATTGAGTTACCAAATATTAACTCTAAAACAAATGATAGCCAGGTGATGGACTGCAGGCAAGTGTCCAAAGTAGTTTCATATTGCCGCTGATGGCCAAATTTTAAATCAAAGCCTTACCAAGAGTTCACCTACAGTTTCTTACATAAATGCATTTTTCAAGTCATACGAAGTAGACATGCTACATATCTGATATGAAGAAAAACTCCCCTTTGTTTTTGCATGCTAATACCGTGGCCCATTCCTAAGGTTACATGCTCCAGAAAGGTGACTGACAGTGCAAGCCACAGATACTGATGTGCCTATGTTGCATCCAGTGCTTTGTTGTGGCTGGTGCATGTAAGAGTAGAGCAGCCCAATGGCTTCACTTAGATCTAAGCCACCTCAAGAGCCTGCTTTCGGCTACCCAAGGAACGGAGCTTGGCAGGATCCAATTCTGTACAAATCCCTTACAGGCAACACCGGATATCACTCACTGCAAATTAGTAACAATAATATTCTCAATTATATGAAGGTTTGTAAGAAGAATGCATAAACAAAATAAGAACTATTGCACTTCAATCATTCAACTAATGAACTATCAGCCCTTCAACAACCAGTGAGTTGAGTAGTTGGCAGAGGTACATAAATGACAAAAGTCATAAAAAAATTCCCCCTGCCTGTAAAAGGAATTGACAAACACATTTGCAAAAAATGATTAATGCTTTTTGAACACTAAATCAATCAAAATCACTAATAAAGAAGCAACTTGCACTGGCTAACCACACCACCCATACATTTTATAGCTCAGCAAGATAGAGCATACTGCTATTTTTAATCCTTCAGTTTCAGGGAAATAAGATGTATAAAATATTTGTCATGGTATGAACAGAGTGATCAGATAAATTGAGTTTTTGATCACAAAATTAACTATGCAGTTTTTCTCCTATTAAATTCCACTCTACATAAATTATATTAAGTTCTGATAAGTTACTATTGCCTGAACTGTAACAAATGAAGAAATAAATTTTGTTGCATGTAGGATTGGTGAACTGGACAAGCAGACAGATGTATAGTCAGCTGGCCAGCCAATCAGATTTATTTAGCATCTTTCCAGGCATCAGCAACTGTTAAATTAAATTATTGTCTTCACTCTGATGCATATGTTGCAAAGATTGGTTACTATATTATTTTTATATATGTCTGACCTCCTGAGCATTTGAAAATATTACTTTAATGTACAGCAACTTTGAAGAAAGTTTTTTTTCTATAGCTATTTCAGTACACATGTACATATAATGCAGTATTGAGTAATATGTACTTATTATTACTATTATTAAAGAAAGACAGATCCTTCACTAAGGTTGCAATCCAGAAGTGCATTTGGGCTGCCCTTTCCATCACTGGGGTGGTGCAAGTCCAGGATGGGGCAGCCCAGTTATGCTAGAGAAGGCTTGGGGCAGCCTAAGGCAACATAGGCTGCTGCAAGACAGGTGGACCTGGGCTGCCCTAACTGGGGCAACCTAGGTAGTTCAGGAGAGGCACGTTGAGGGCATGTTTAGCAGTGCCTAGGGCAGAGCAGTTACTCTATATCCAGAGTCTGTTTCCAGGGCAGAAATTCTCTCTTCTGGCTCCTCAGAGTTATACCACCTCAGGAGCAGGTATAGTAATGAGTAGACTCGTAGGGGTGCATGATAAGGCAGAATAAGTATGGCAGTGTTGACCAAAAATCTGAGTTCTTGGCCAATCTAGCTGCCACCCATGCCTCTCAACTATGGAACTACTACAGCAGCCCACTAACCTGGGGACACAGCAGGTCACTCCAAGAAACCTCTTGCATCCATCCTCGACTAGAGGTACTGCTGTACTGGAGTCTCATGCTAGAGCTGTTACTGGTTGTCAGGAACTGCTGAGCTTCCTTATAAGGAAGGCACCACAGCTGTTCCTTGTTCAATATGATCTGAGGGGGGTCTCCTTAGGAGCAAGGCCTCCCCAGGTATCACTGACTTGGGGCCTACTGAGCATGCTCCGGAGCAGTTAGGGCAGCCCAGGCATCCTGACTCTCTGGATGCAGCGTAACTTTCTGCTCTGGATTCAGAATAGTTGGGCAGCCCAGCTAGGGCACTCCTCACTGCCCTCACTTTGCATTGTGTCCTATGATAATAACCCATTTAGGGTCCTAAATCTGAAGAGCTGTTCAACACTAGAAATATTGTGATCAGAGTGCAATTCACCTTTTATAAAAATTAAACAGAGAGAAAACTAAAATGCTGAGTGTTGTATCCAAAGATGAATTTTCTGAGTGCTTGTATGTTAGATGAAATACTTGTCTGCAGTTTGGGCACTTAAATATAATTTGTGTCTTTACAAAGATGTGAAAAATAGTCACCTATACCATATACCTTCCAAAAGCATATCAAGAACCTCATCTAAAGATCTAATCTAGTAGCTACGTTGGCCAAGTACTTCCACTACAACAACAAATGGATCAGCTGTATTTTGCTAGACACTCCTGAGTCCTCTACTGTTTTGGCATATAATTGCAAAATAACATGAACAAGAGTTTTTATAATCAACCAAAAGTTCACATCTGAATGTCCACCTTTTTAAATGCAGGATTATTTTCAGTTAACCATGAACTTGACAGGAGAGAAAACCTGGATTGCCATTACGTACCACCCAAATGAAGTACTCATTCACAAAACTATTGTATTACAAATTCATATTGTTTATCAGTTTAAGGCTAATTGCTGACAATGGAATACAAATCTATTGATAAGTGTGTAACTGCAAGTGAGAGAGTTCTGAGTTATGCGACTACAATCTTTTCTTGGCATAAACCAACATTTTTGCATATATTGCACAATATATCAAGTGACTAGTTATTGATGAG
Organism: Cryptoblepharus egeriae; assembly: GCA_030015325.1. NCBI lineage: Eukaryota > Metazoa > Chordata > Lepidosauria > Squamata > Scincidae > Cryptoblepharus > Cryptoblepharus egeriae. The sequence goes on along the minus strand of JAREYC010000007.1, from coordinate 50,048,295 downwards.
AACAGTGTATATACTGGGCAGAAGCAGAAACTGAAGATGGCCACAAATATACACAGCATGCAAAAAAAGTAGAAGTATATAAAACCATTTTATGCCATGTGCATAAAATGTGCATAGATTAGATAGATAGATAGATAGATAGATAGATAGATAGATAGATAGATAGATAGATAGATAGTTTCCCATTAGCCCCTTTGTATTAGGGGCAGAGGACATGGGGCAGTTTGGGGTAATTCCCACTCAACTCACCTTACCCTATAATCCAGAGTAACTACGGGAGCACGCAAGAGACATTACGTGTACCCGTAGTTACTGCACCATCTAATGAAAACCTATGGGAAATTTATACTGCAATCCACAGCAAATTGTTCTTACACCAGAGCAAGGACTCCCCGTAGTTACTCTGGATTGTGCCCTTAGTCCAGGAAAAGCAGCTCAAAAGATGGATGCTTTCCTGCACTCTCCTATGCTTCTTTGGGCCTTCTGGAGCTTCTCAGCAATAGCCTGCCTATTTCTGCCTCGCCTTCTAGGACTTGGTGAATTGTTGGCAAATGGGGAGAGTGCGTTGATCTGAGCAACTTGGAGGGTGACTCTTTCCTGAGCTGCCAAAACATCACCTTTTTGGGTAGGTAGGTTCTTTTGAGGAAAAAAACTGTATAGGATTTTCACTGTTTGAAACTTATTTGTCGGCATAGACATTACAAATTGAAACCGGACTCTGGCTATTTAAAAGCCATTTCTGTTCAACGCTGCATAGACACAAAAAGGATCAAATATGCCCCTTTAGAGGGCTGAAAATAGTTAATCAGTCAGAATTTTCAGCCCAGTGAAACCAAGTGAAAGTTCAGTGAAAATCCCATACAGTTTTATTCAAAAGAACCTACCCACCAAAATAATAATAATAATAGCAGGCCTCCGTCAGTCTTGGAAGACTATGGTATCGTGCTCGGCGCTATATGCTCGGCTGCATGCGAAGCACGAAAGCCTGGGTTGGATTGTTATGGAGGATAGGCTGTTACCCAAGCAGCAAATCCCCCCTCTGCACACCACTGAATTAGTCCAATGGAAAGGCAGAGCCAATACAATTGGATCCAGCTGGCGTTGCAGAGCTGGGCTAAGGACAGGAGCTCACCCTGTCTTGTGGGGCCGACCCGGGTCTCGAAACCCTGGCCTGCTGGTTAACAAGCACTGTCTCTTAGCCACTTGCGCCACCCACAGCCTAATAATAACAATAATAATAATAATAATAATAATAATAATAATAATAATAATAATAATAATAATAATAATAATAATGCATTGTGAACTGGACGCAAAAGGAACTGAATGGCTTGGACAGGAAAACAAGGAAATTAATGACCATTCACTATGCTTTACATCCACGTAGTGATGTTGACAGGCTGTGCCTGCCTAGAAGATCAGGGGGCAGAGGACTTTTGCAAGTGAAGCAGTTGGTGGAAGAAGAAAAACATGCCCTACCAGATTATGTGTGAGAAAGCCAGGAATCTGCTTTGATTGAAGTCAGCAAGAGAAAGTTGTTGAAAGTGCAGCAGACCAACTATGAATATCGCAATAGTGCAATTCAGGCTCAGACTGCCAGTTGGCAGAATAAAGTACTGCATGGCCAATTCCTTGCCAAGATCGAAGGAAAAGTGGGTCAGGATAAGACCTGGTGGTGGCTCACTAGTGGAACACTGAAGGAGGAGACAGAAGGCCTGATACTTGCTGCCCAAGAACAGGCAATCAGGACAAATGCCATAAAAGTCAGGACTGAAACATCAGCCGGTGACCCCAAATGTTGGCTCTGCAAAGAAGTGGATGAAACCATCGACCACATTCTAAGTGGCTGCAGGAAGATCGCGCAGACTGACTACAAACTGAGGCACAATCTGTTGCCCAGATGATCCACTGGAATCTATGCCAAAAGTATCATCTGCCAGTGGCAAAAAACTGGTGGGACCACAAACCTGAAAAAGTGGTTGCAAATGAGCAGGTCAAGCTTCTGTGGGACTTCAGGATACAGACAGACAAGGTCTTGGAACACAATACTCCAGATATCACCATCATAGAAAGCAGTAAGGTGTGGCTTGTTGACATCGCCATACCAGGTGACAGCAGAATTGAGGAGAAACAACTGGAAAAGATCTCCCGCTACCAAGACCTAAGAATCGAATTACAGCGTATCTGGTGTAAGCCAGTGCAGGTGGTTCCAGTGGTAACTGGCACACTGGGTGCAGTGCCCAAAGACCTCAGCAGGCACCTGAAAACTATTGGCATTGACAAAATATCACTCTGCCAACTGCAGAAAGCTGCTCTTCTGGGATCAGCATGAATTATACGCCGCTACATCACTCAGTCCTAGACACTTGGGAAGGGTCCGACTGGTGATGTGAATGAAACCAGCACAAAATTGTTCGTTGTGTATTTATGGATAATAGCCTGCCTGTTTCTGCCTTGCCTTCCAGGACTTGATTTTGACTCATGTACAAGAACGAGGTTCAACCCCTAGTTGCACCCTTGTTCCACATAATTGAATTTTTAAAACACTAACTGGGGACACTTGATGTACAAGGGAGACCTCTTTCAATCTTAAATTGAGTGTTTAATCCTCACTTTTATGAAGCACTCATTGTCTTAAACACAAGCCAGCTCTTCTCTGCACTGCCCTTTCCTTGGTTCTTGCCTAGACAATTTAAAACCCATCTCTATACAGTTTAGCATTTGTCTTAGGTCACAATTCATGATTTTTTTTCTTTCAAATGTCTTTTAATTTCATGGTCAAGTCTGCAGGTCAAAACGAATACTTATGACCATTACAGATCAATTTAGAGAACAATCCTAACCATGTCTACTCAAAAGTGAGTCCTGTTGTGTTCAATGGGTCTTACTCCCAGGAAAATATCTTTAGGATTGCAGCCATAATGTGTAAAAGGCCGTGATTCTCAAGTGGTGGTGCAGGTACCAGCAGTGGTATTTGAGATGGTGCAGAGTAGTACTTAACTGGATACCTGAATACCTGTCACCCGGCAGCAAGACCAAGACCATAACACATAGTGGTAGGAGACACAGCTCAGTGGACGGAGCTCCAAAGCATGCTACTCTACTCTCTACTCTCTTTTTGACACCCGGACTCTCTTACTGGTGCTTTACGCAATGGATCAGGTTTCCCAATGCAGAAGTATTATTGTCAGTTACTTCCAGTGCTACTTCAAATAGACAGAAGTGGTACAGTGGAGGCCAAACTTTAAGAAACACTGAAATAAGAAATTCAGACATTGAGATACATTTTCCAGATTGTTCTTACTTGAAAAAGAAAAAAAATGCAATGACCTTTACAAAATACTGACATGTTGCTTTAACAATAACCAAGATAATATGTTCAGGTTACACTTTTAGAAGCAACCACTCAGCTATCAGTGAAACCATCTTAAGGCACTGAGAGTTTACTAAGAGTTTTTATTGTGAAGATTTTTCTTCTCAGGCACAGTGATTTTGCTCTAGTATCAATTTTAAGGAGTATTCTTGGCACTCAAGGAAGTAAAACATTTTCAACTATGAAATCTATTTTTTCTTTTAAGTTATAAAAGAAGTGACATTATGTCACAGCTTCTTAGTGTGCTTGAACAAAAAGAGGAAGTACATCTTATGCTGCAACTGTATACATTAGTACTTGTAAACTGTTTGCTTTAATTGAGTTAAGGACGATCCTGGTATTTAACAGCCATCTAAAAGCTTTTATTTAGCTATTTCTACACAGTTCTTTTTTTCTATCACTCCCTTTTGGAGTTTGTTTTCACCACATCTTTCAGAATTACTGCAGATGATTTACATCCTCTTTTTCAAATGTCAGAAGACTGACTATTTCCGAATAACCATACATACAGAAAACAGCAATCCTAAATGAATCTACGAAAACCAAATATTTGAACAATGCATGGTTTGCCTTTCCATTTGGTAAAATCTAAATAGATGGATGAGCAAGTGACTTACAGATTTGCCTTCTTGCAAGGGACATCTTGTGTGCATTTTGAGGTTTTTGCTGTTGAATAAAAATTTCCTTAATTTCTGATAGTTTTTCCTATTTGACTTTTGAATGAACTTGAAGTTCAGCAGTTAGAGGCAAGTGCATGTCTTTGCACTGGCCTAACACTCCCCCGGGAATGGCACAGAAGTGGCTTACAGCACTTTTGTGACGTCCCCACAATGCTGGGGCTTAGGCCGGCCTAATTGGAGGTGAGGATTGCAGACTTGGAGCACAATCCTAACCAAGTCTATGCAAAAGTAAGCCCCTTTGTATTCATTGGGTCTTACTCACAGGAAAAGTGTCATTAGAATTGCAGCCTTGGTTATTAAATATATATTTATACGCACATGCACACACAACAGGGTGACCATAGGACTGGATTTTTCTGGATTTGTCCTCTTTTTTAGGTTTCTGTCTGGGTATCCCCCAAAGGGCTTCATTGGCCTTCATTTTGGCTTTGTTTTGGAACTTTGCAATGGTACACAGTACCCCATCATGTCATATGTTGTTGGATTCATACTGAACAGCAGAATCCAATGCAAAAATCAGTTTTGAAATATCTCCTTCTTATCAAAAGTTATGACCAAAAAACTGAAACTAAAAATATGCATTGAACTCTACGGGAATGTGAAAGTGCCCAATATCATGGCTTTACTCATGAGCAGGAAAATGTGCCATTGTCCGTTGGAAAGGTCAGGCTGAGAGGAATCCAAGACCTTGTCCTCCTTTTTAGGTTCAGGCATCTGTTCACCCTGGTGCACAAGGAAAGCATAGAGGAAGCAAATTTGTCACATGCACCATGCATACTAAGGATAAAAGTGCTTCTGTTCTTGCAGCACAATTCCCTTGAAGAGTTGTGATTGTGCTATCTAGGAGTAAGAAGAAAATCTCTCTTCTTTGTACTGGTTTTTACTGTTGTGCAATGCTTTCTGGCAACTTTCAATGAAGATTTCAAATTAAAGTGTCTCCCAATAAAGTGACACTTTTTCAGAGGTCTGCAACTTTTATTGACTGAGAAGTCACAACAGATCTGCCACCATATCTATGAAGGGCAACTTTTGCTGTCTTTTTTGCCCCTCCCCTGGTTTCTTCTTTACTATAATGTGTGCCCTTTGGTCAGCCATTTGAATGTCTACCTGGGACAATGATCCCACTTGTTTCAATCCTTATATTTCCACACAGCAATATAAAAAGTTGCGTTATTCTTAGTAGATCCTTGGTTCATCCAAATTAGTACTGTTTACACAGACAGGAAGCATCTCTCCAAGGTTTTAGATAGGGATCTTTCTCAGCTGTACTTCAAACCTTCTGCAAACAAAGTATAAGTTGTTCCACTAACCTTCAATTTTTTTCCTTTCCATCCTGAAACCCAATGTATGGTAAATGGCCCAATCCTATATGAGAGGAGGATCTTTGCCACACCACTTCCACTGGTGCCGAATGACATAAGTAGTTTCCTGAGAACATCATCATGGAGTCTGGCAGGATGCTCAGTAACATGATGCCTGGGATGCTGTGAAATGGACTGGAGCCTTCATACCTGTACTGTGGGCTCTCATGCTACCTGCCAGTCTACAGGACAGGTGAGGGAAGGTGGAATTGGACAAGGGAAGGAAGAAACTGGGTGGGAATGGTGGTGGGGAAGGCAGAAGTCCTGGTATTGAATTCTAACCCCTTTCCCAGTTTTGCAGCATAGACCCAGCTACCAACCTAGTAGAGGTTAAAGTTGAACACCAGCCCCCTCATGCTAGCACCTTACAGCTATATAAGATAACAATTGTAAGGGAAGATTGACCTTCCCATAAGAGAAGAACTCACTTTCTCTTGAAGGATGCAGCAGTCGTTGTTTTGGCACAGCTATATCAGCAGAGGAGGAAAGAATGGGAATGAAGCCAAAGCATCTTGATTTCTGTACAAGTAGTTGTCGTAAATGACAGTCTAAAGCTCAGTTTCTCATCTACTTTGTAAACTTCCTCAACCTATGTTAGCCACGACCAAACTCGTATCCACTATGCAATGGAAATACAATCTCAAATTAAGACTGCATCTTACCATTGCACCTAAGCATCATGTGTAGTCCTCCTCAGGAACCTGGAATCTCTTCCAGCAATCCCAAAGGCTGCACAACAAATCACCTGGGTGCCCCTGTCTCAAGAAGTACTACATATGGCATCCAGGCTGCATGGCAATGTTTGCTCACCAGGTGGACAAGTTTGTTCAAAACCCAGATTCAGTCCCCAGGCTGGGGTTCAGATGGCACTGCTCTCTACACCTAAGATTACAGCAGTGTTTCTCAAAGTGGGGGCTGGGAACCCTTTGGGGGTCACCTGGACTTTTCCTGGGGGTCGCCTAAAGACCCCTGGTGCAGGGGGTCAGGTGGGAAGACCTTGCAGAAACGCTGGAGCCACTGCGGCTGGAAGAAGCCACTGAGAAGCAGCTCAGAAGGATCCTCTGAGCGGCTGTGAGACTGATGTGGAGCCTTGGGGACGGGGAGGTACCTGACACACTCACCACAGACAGCAGCCTCCTCCTGTCCCCCCCCCCCCACAGATCCTCAGTACACCTGCAGGCTGAGAGTGTTAAGTGCACTGAGGTGTGAGCGTGGCGCCAGAGCTCTGGCGGGTGGGCTGTCTATTGTCAACCCCGCTTGTAAACCGACCTTTGTGCCCTGCTCCTTGTGCACTACTCAAAAGTAAGCCCCCTGAATGATGTTGTTGTTCATGATAAGTGAATGGGACTTACTCTCAGGAAAGTGCTAGGATTACAGCCTTAGAGCCCAGTTCTATGCATGTCTACTCGGAAGTCAGTCCCATGATAGTGATTGGGACTTACTCCCAGAAAACAGTGGCTGGCTCTGCTGCCTGAGATCCCAATCCTATGAAGGTCTCCTCAGAAGTCAGTCCCATGATAGTGAATGGGGCTACTCCCAGGAAAGTGCTAGGATTGCAGCCTTAGAGCCCAGTTCTATGCATGTGTACTCAGAAGTCATTCCCATTGAGTTCAGTGAGGTTTACTCCCAGGAAAGTGTGCATAGCACTGCAGCAATAGCAATGAAAATAATTTTATGGTTGGGGTTCCCCACAACATGGGGAACTTATAAAGGGGTCATGGCATTAGGAAGATTGAGAACCACTGGATTACAGGGTTATATTGTAGACTCAGAAAAATTAAACTTTCTTTTTCATGGTAAGACACTAAAATGTGCTTCAGCTGCATTTTTCTGGCTTACAGACAGTATAAAATCAGTTTAATATCTCCCATATGCCACTGGGATTGCTGCTAGATTGCTCCAATTTTTTTAAGTGATGCTATAATTTACTCAAATCTGGCTTCATCACATTGACTCAGAACTTCTTTCCAAGAAAAAAAAAACATATCACTAACATCAGTGGTACATACTCTTTTCTTTCTCAAGTGGTAGAAATCCAAGTTTCGTTTCTTTAGACTTTGAATACTTGGATGATTTATAAAATCCATAGGCAGGCCATAATAGAAACAGACTGACATTTCTGCAGCAGGGAGTCACTGATCTTAGCTCTGATTTCTACAAAACTGTCTCAGCTAAAGTAATTTGTTGTTCTTCATCAGCCTACTCTCAAATGCAAAACTGTAGTTTCTGCAGTCACTACAAACACATACCCTGTAGAGCACTATTCTCAGATACCAGGTAAATTGCCCATTCAAGGAAAAGAATCTCATCTTTGTAGCCATTGCAAAAAATACAACCTTTCCTTCCAATTAGCACACAAGTCAGTTTTGCAGTGGATGGTCAGTCAGCAACTGTCACAACATTTATTGTGAGAAATTACAAACAACTCAGTTATAAATGTAATCGATCATATTTCAAAATTATTTCTTCACACAAAGCATTAAAATATCCACTCTATACAACAGAGTATATTTTGTGTTCTCTCGCAGACTTCTTTAAATTTAATTTGCTAACTGCTCTGTAGCCTTTGTAACATGTTGCTAAAGATTTTATAGTTTCTCCCCTGAGCTCCAGTTGTTTCAGCTAAAAGCTTCAGGAAATAAGTCTAGGCATCTGCCTGCCCTCAAGGAGAGTTTTTACTAACTTCACCAAGTCCTTTAATAACTGCCTCCCTGCAAACACCTTTGCCAACATCCTTACATTAAAAGTACCCCCATAGCTCAGTGGAACCTGCTGCAATTATGCTTCTACTTTTAATGTAATGGAAAAGAGCAATTTTAAATTTCCATGCATTTGATTTCACAGCAACCATCAGAACATGGAAGATTTAAAGCTGATTAAGGGTGTAATTCTAACCTAGGCCAGCACAACATTTGTCTTCCTATTCCTGTGGTGATGTAGGGAGGCAAGGGAAAGTCTGTGAACTGGCTAACCCACCCCAAGGAGTGGCACAGATGTGTCTTATGACACTTTTGTAACACCCTCTGGCCAGCACAGGACTTCTGCTGGGGCTCAGGACAGCCTAACTGGAGCTTAGGATAGTGGCCTAAGTTTACCAGGAGATAACCTGCAAAATTTTCTCTTTATCACTTGGCATCATTTTTCTGTATGCATGGATTTATTTTCTGTAACATTTGTAGTTCATGGACAAGTTTAGGACTGATTTAAGAAATCTTTCCAGAAATTATTAGGTGATGAAAGGATACAATGAGTGCAATCCTGAAGTGCACTTGGGCCAGACTATCTAGCACTGGGCCAGTGTAAGTTTAGATATGCCAGCGTAGCTGCACCAGAAAAGGCCTGGCCTAGCATGTCAACTTAGGCTAGTGTAAGTCAATTTACACCAGTGCAAGGCAGATGGACCTGGGCTGGCCTAGCAGGGCCAGCCTAACTGCAACACTTGCCTCTCAACCTCAGAATATGACACAACTAGAACAGTCCACCAACCTCAGGATACAACTGGCCACTCCAACAATCTCCTTCCATCCACCCTCCATTGTCAGGTACTTCTGGGCTTCCTTTATAAGGCAGGTACCACATCTGTTCCTTGTTCAGTATGATCTAAGGGGGATCTCCTCAAGAGCAAGCCCTCCCCAGGTGCCTCTGACTTAGTGCTCAGCAACTTCCTGGATTTGGCTCAACTTTCTGCTCTGTATATAGTCAACTTTCTGCTCTGTATATAGTCAACTTTCTGCTCTGGCCTAGCTGAATTAAGTCAGGATTGCAACCGTAATGGCTCTTGCATACAATGGAAAACAGGTATTGTATGGAAACTAGGTAAATAAAAATTTGTTTAGGCTAAGTTTATGTACTTGCGACTTTAATCCTGTCTGCAAAATGGACTGTGTACTTACTTACTATCAGGGCAAACCAAAGATATTTTGGGACAGAAGGCTTACATCTCCAGTTCTCCTTACTAATGAAATACCATTATTAACATTATGCAACCTGTCAGATGTTTCCTAGAAATCAAAATTTGTTGTTGCAAAACCGCAAACTACCACCATTCATCTCTATTTGTGATGCATAGCATTCAAAAGTAAAAAGTGTCTCCTACAGGTTGCCCAGCTAGTTTGACTCTAGGATGTGGTGCTCATCCCCACTTCTAAGATGAAAAGCTAACATTATCCAAAGATGCTTGCAGGGTCATGATTAAACATTATCCAAAGATGCCTCCAGCCGGCATGATTAAACACCAAAGCACACGGAATGCTGTTACCTTCCCACTAATGTGGTACCTTTTTATCTCCTTGGTTGGGAGCTGCTAGGTTGGGAACTGCTAGGTTGGGAGCTGGACAACAGATGGGAACTCAGTCTGTCTTGCAGTTCTTGCGTCTCAATCTGCTGAACCACCAATCTTCAGGTCAACAGTCAAAGAGCCTTTTATCCACTGAGCCATTGCAGCCCAGCTACATTCAACAGTAATATCTATTGAATCTTAAAACTTAAGCCTAGTTCATAATCAATTTACAGAACTAAAATGCCACAAAATGCAATGTTTTTTCAAAAACAATTCAACAAATGAATGGAAGGGAACAGGTCTATCAATGGCTATAAATAAAGCTTCTATCAAATAGAGGTAGAATACCCTTGTGTGCCAAATAAGGTACAAGTGTCCCCCATTTTTTGACAGTCTGTTTTTCAGCAGTCTGCAATCTTGTCTCTCTTAAAATATCCCAGAAGTTGTTTGGCCTCAGTTGTTTTTCCCAAATTGTGCAGTCCTGGGAGGAGGTTAGGAGCCACCATTAAATCACCTGTTCCAGCTGGATTCAGAGCTGGAAACAAGCAGCCAACAAGCTCCAGTCAAATCTGCAGCATTAAATTCCTTGGGTTACTAAGTAAGGGAGGTTATTGTGTAGTTGTCAAGAAATCAGAAATGTGACCTTCTTGATAGGAGTCCTAATAATCACATTACTGATCTGGCCCTTTGCTCTTGAGGCAGGCATCTAGCAAACATTCTTGAATATGTATCGCTGCATATCTTGAAACAGGGAAAAATTGACAACGTAAGAAGGGAGGGGAAAAAAATAGCCGACAGGGGTAGGGATGGTTTGGCCGATGTAAAGGACAAAGGCAGTGAATTTTTATGCTTAAAACTAGTGAGATGTACCCGCATTGCAGGCAAAATGTATCCGCATACGCCATCCGTCCATTGCGCATCAACCCCAAGCACAGCATCATCCCCCATTTGCAACATTCCCCAGTGTGCAACATCCCCCCATGCTCATCAACACCCCCTGTGCTCATCAACCCCTCCATGCACATCAACCCCCCCATGTGCAACATCTCCCCATGCACATATAAACCACCAAGTGCAACATCCCCCATCAGCATGAACCCCCATGCCCAACATTCCCCATGCGCATAAATCATGTGCAAAATCCCCATGTGCATAAACCTCCATACACAACATCTCCCCATGTGCATCAACCCCACAGGACTATCATCTTCCCATGTGCAACATCCCCCATGTGCAACATCTCCCCATGTGCACCAACCGCCATGCACAACATCCCCCATGCGCATCAACCTCCCCTGCGCATCAAACACCATGCACTATATCCCCCATGTGCATAAACTGCCATGTGCATAAACCACCCATGTGCAACATCCCCCCTGTGCATAAACCCCCATGCATAACATCACCCCCTGCACAATACCCCCTACCATTTGCAATCCCCCCCCTCCTCACAATGATGGGCACCCTTATCTGGCAGGTTCAGAATTTGGGGATGGGTATTGATCAGTCTTCAATGTTCAGTATAGGTCAAAAATATATTTCAGCCATTTTCAGCCCCTTAAGGGTTAAATTTCTCAACATCAATTCTTCTTGGGGGTTGATGTCACATAAGAAAAACCCAACCCAAATTTCATGCTTCTGGGTCCAGGGGTTGGGACAGGGCTTTCCTCTGTCAGGGACTCCTCAATGAAAAGAATAGGGAGGAAAATGCATTGCACCCCATTTACCCCCTTCTGGATGGAATTTCCAAAAACCAATTCTTAGTGGGTGCCTCTGTCATGGAAGGAACACCCACCCCAAATTTCATGCTTCTAGGCCTAGCAGTTTTGCCTAGGCGCTGATGACTGAGTGAGTTTTCATTTTATATATATATATATATATATATATATATATATATATATATATATATATATATATATATATATATATATATATATATATATATATATATAATCAGGAACTATGGGCATAAATGCAGGAAAATGTATAATGGCAAGTCCCTGTATTGTATTTTAAGGTCTTTTCTGATCTTCAAATGATAAGATCATTTTCCCGATCCCTTGGAAAATAGGTGTGGAGGTTTACATTTGAAATGCAGAATTGTGCGTGAATATGTGCACAAATTTTCTAATATCTCAATATTCAGTGGAGTTATTATGCTAGAAACAATCAAATGACTGTACAAACAAATTGATTTAATTAGCCAAAGTCTTCCCTCAGCCAATTATTTTTTTCACATGTATAACTCTTATATTTTTCTTCAGTCTCTTCACTTTGATAGGAAAAAAACCAATTATAAGCTTATGAGTAAATATTTATGCCTGAACACAGCACACTTGGCTGTGATGATAGCAGTGCCACAGCTATCCCAGTACTAGTCCCCTGGTTCATTTCCTAGACTGAACTTGGTCTATCACGTCCCACTGGAAGAGTTCTCCTTTGTTTTACAACAGCTGTTTCTCCGGGTGTTGAAACTTGGAACAGTCTTGAAGTTGTACAAGAAAGAGTGGTAGCAGGGGCTGAGTTTTTACATGCTCAAGTGGAACCTGGATAAGGAGTACAGAATATTTTGTCAACCCACAAGTTTCCTATCCACAACCTTTCATTCAGCGCTTTAAGGCTGCAAACCGTAACACTATTTCCTGGGAATAAGACCCATGGAACACAATGGGGCTTATGTTTGAGGAGACCTGGTTAGGATTTTGCTGTAAGTCATTTATCATTCTAGGGCTGAAATAGTCTTGACAAAAAGGAAAGCTCTTGAGGAGATCAGTTATGTATGATTATTCAAACATGGTTTTTGCTTTTAAAATTTTCTTGTCCACTTTCTTCTTTTAATATACACTGAAGAAGTTAGCTCCATGTTCAAAGAAAAAAAAACAAAACAAAACATCATACCTAATCTAGGTATAACCAGTCTCACATATGAAGCACAGATTTACTAATGCCACTGATCATAGTAACCTGTTACTGTGTTTGATAATGATAGAAATATTCTGGGTTTTAAGAGTGAACAGAAGAGGTAAACATAATATTTGTATAGAATCATACTTTTTACAAAGAACTGTTCTCAAGGTCATTTCTAAAGCTGAATTAAATTTTGTTTGAATGGAATGATCACTGTGTGTTCTATGTAGTGGCAAAACCGATAATCTGCAGCATTTTACTCCTAAACAATATTACCATATATGATGTATTAAAATAGGCTTAATGCATGAAATATATCATTCTTAGAGCACAATCCTAACCAACGGCACAATCCAGAGTAACCACGAGGAGTCCTTGCTCCGGTGTAAGAACAATTTACTCTGGATTCCAATATGAATTACCCATAGGTTTTCACTAGGTAATGCAGTAACTATGGGTGCACATAATTTATCTTATGTGCTCCTGTAGTTACTCTGGATTGCAGGATACGTCTAATTAAAAGTCAGTCTCATTGTGTTCTAAGGGTTCTTAGGAAATTGTGTTTAGGATTGCAGCCTTATTTGAATCTGCTTTCTTCCTTACTTGGCCATAGGGGAGCGGATTGTCCTCTCAACCAATTTGCTGCTGTAGGTGCCACTGGATTCCACGTGTCGTTCACAATATGCTTCTCAACTTGGCAATTTAAATCTACCTAAAACAAATTTCCTCCCCATTTATCAACTAAAAAGAATGCTCTATTGCTAACAAAAATCGAAAACATCAAACCATGCAGCTACTAACATTAAAATGCTCCTCTAAAGGTAAACAAATTCAAGGGAAATGTTTAGCTAAATGCGTAATATGATAGCATTCAATACACAAATAAATAGAATTCAGAGTTGTTGTGCTTTGGGTAAGACAGGGTAGTCTGGACACTCTTCAGGCAGCTGTAACTATTTCTGGCTGGAGCTCCGTGCGGTATCATCTCCTCTCCCCTCCCACCCTCATGACCCTTAGCAATCTGAAACTACTCAAGCTGCAAACAGACCAGAACCAGTTTGTTTTCCTTATGTTTTTAGAGCCAGTAGCCTAGTACGCTAATTAGAAATAAAACGGTTGACCCATAAAGGGAACGGCAGGAAACCTGAAATGAAGGCATTATCCAGTACTTCATGCTCCTTAGTGATGCCATTTTAAATATTTCAGACGGCCTATAAATAATTAAAACCTCACCACAGCAAATTATGTCCTATTATGCAAATAAACAGCCTCCTCCCCAGTTTCATTAGAAATTCTAAATGACAAGCTGAGCAGTTTAAACATGGCAAGGTACTGTGCTGAGCTGAGAAATCCTTCAAATAATTTTTTTTAATTGTTAGTGCCAAGATTCATGTGGATTTTTACTCTAACACTTTAATTTGCATGAGCAAATAAACCTTTAATAAACCTTTTGTAAGTGGTGAAAATGCATCATTTAATTAAATTTGATCTGTTGTGAGACTATTGCACCTCATGAATATTTAAGGTCTGCAAACTCAGTGGTTGGCTAACAAAGGGATTAGGTATCTCAGAAATACATACATTTTTACTTAATGCAGTACCTATACAACAACACCTCCCATTTCTTATTAAAGTCCATATTCTTCTTATATGCGTCTGCAAATGTATATGGGGGAGGCCCATATCAGTGGATTCACTTATCTACTGATTGGGTCTGCAGGCCCAATATGTGCCTCTCAGGCTTCCCCAGGCCTCTAAATCCCTTAAAAATTATCATTACTTGAGCAATAAATAATTTTGGATTCTAGTCCCAACTTTTCATATTAAAAACCAAGTTCTAATAAATAATTATGGAGAAGCCAGCTTTTCATTTATTTTGAAAACTGGAAGATTTGTGGCCAGTTGCAATAAGTAACAGTTGAAGTCATGATACAGAATGTAAGCCCAGTTGAATAGCAATTATCTTTTTTACGAGACGGAGCTTATGCAGTCAGAGTAAACTAACAGACTTCATACATTATTTCAGTATATTCCTACAACACTGTAGCAAAACTACTTTGCAGAATAATAATTTCCTGAAATAGTTCAAGGCTCACTCCAAAATTAAACATTTGACCTGCTGCAATTCCTTTCAACACACTGGAATTTCTGTTGAGCTGATCTCCAGTTGTTTTCATTATAAACATCAGGGGAGCACACTATTCAAGTGCTTCCCTGGTGAGAAGTCACAGAAAAATACTAGTAGTTCAGACTATTGCTGCCACACACCAGAATCAAGAGAGACGAATATCAAAAAATTTTCAGTTAGAAATAAGGAACTTGCTTACTTGTATGCAATTTAATGCTAGCAAAAGAATGCTATTATCTAAAAAGTTTTAAATCCACACTTATTTTAGAATATTAATATGAAATACTGTTTTGAAAATGCCTAGGTACTGAATTGTGTTTAGAACAGAATTGTCCCAATGAAGCCTATTATAATAAAATACTAACAAAACGCTTTGTTCTCTGTAGTTATAAATGCTATTTGTTGCAAATGTGAACAAGACGTTTTGCATCTATTGAGTCCAATATCAAGGGAGAGATTGAAACTCAAGATAATATTCTTTAAAATGGAAAAAAATGGCTACAGCGCAATCCGGTCTTCAGCTTATTCCGAGTCATCGGATTTTATCATTCTCATATTACCTACACAGTGATAGAATATAGTGCTACTCGGGAAGAAACAATTCAGACAGGTGTAGAGATATGCTCGTGAATTGATTTGCAAAAGTCTTTTATTGTATGGAATAGCCGTTTCCAAATTGTGGGTCTGTGGCCCACCGATGGATCATGACCCAATTATGAAACTGACAAGGCATATTAGGTGATACGCACTAAGGGTTAAACACTTGTCGGGAGCACTGCTTCCCAATTTTAGCCACAGAAGCTTGAACAGATAGTGAAAAAATTTTGGTGGTGGGCCCTCAATGCTAAAAAATTTGGAATACACTATTAAAGAAGATAGAACTTGGCTTTATAAGCCACAAGAATATGACACTGTTATCTGGCAAACCCAACCACATGTGAGACGTGGAGGTCAGAGTGATAGAAGGGTGCACACATGCCTTTAAAAGAATCAAGCCTAAGCTTGAAAAGAGACAAAAGTAGTAACTAGAGAAATGACTTGCCCTCGCTGCAAAGAATACAATAATAGTGAGAGGCTGCAATCCTAATCTTCAATAAGGCCGGCATAATTGGGGGTGTCACAAAAGTGCCATAAGGCACTTCTGCCCACTCTTAGTGGGTTGGGCTAGCTCACCAGCCTCCCCACAAAACCACGGGAAGATATGCCAGGTGAGTTAGGTCATCCTAAATTGTTTTGGATTGCACCCTGAGTTACCCAGTTACCCAGTCTGATGACATGTCTGAAGGCAATGTTTTCAAGCAGTGTTACTTGCAAGGAGAAAAGAAAAGCCTTGAAAAGCTGCAATAGAATATATCATCACCCCACCTTCAAAAAATCCAAAGCAGATAACTGATTGGGGAAAATGAAAAGAAGAAGTAACCACTGGGGTAGTCATTGTTCTTCCACACCTTTCACAGATTTCTAAAGTGCACAACAGACAGCAGTACACTACAGCAGGATCAATTACGGTGACACAGTGATTAGAACGGCTGCACCTGTTAATGTCACACTCATTCAGGTTCCGTCAAACACAGGAAAGATGAAAATGGCAACTCCATTTCTATATATGGCCTACAGAATTTACTCCACTACACATCTTGTTCAGAAAACTCACTGATTTCCCTTATAAATAACCCTCTTTAGTACTGGTTTCCAAACTAGTGAGCCATTATCCACTAATGGTTCAAATAAACGAATCATTCCCTCTTACTGGGTCCCCATCAGCATTGCAAGGATTGAAGCACTTACACGTTCTTCCTGTAAATTGTGTTCCCTTTCTTATTGGGTTTCAAGAAAGGTAGGGACAAAGCACGGCTAGAATTAGAAACAATGTTCCTCAGTGTAACAGAATAGAAATTGAAGGCTCTCTAAAATAAATGCCAGAAGCAGTTAGAAGTGTGATCAGAAAAATCAGCAGCAGGGAAAACAGTAAGCATGACATGATTTGTGAAATCTTCCCTTCTGTTCTAAGAATTTTTTTCTGCAACATTGCACACAGAATAGCAATTATATCATGCCAGCATTAGCAGGGCCATAGGATTCATTTCCCAGGTTAATGAAAATTTAAAGTCCCAGAACAAACCAGAAATAAAGCTCCACCAAACTGTACCTGGCAACTATCACCTTCAGTACAGGAGGTGATGTTTCCAGTAATTCCATTTACTCATCATTCACTCTCTAATCTCTTTTAAACCCTTGTTTCTCCATTCGAAGTAGAATAAAAGGATTATGCACATCATACCACACTTCTTCCTCTGGAGGATAACAGATTTAATTACGTTTTTCCTTCCATGAAAACTTCACTATCAGCATATTTTGTGATGTAACTTTTTAGTAGTGAAAAATCCTGTATCCATACCGAGATGAAACAAGCATGAGTGATATGAATCTTATCAAACTGCATCCCAGGTCTAATTTTTAAATTGAGAACAACGCCAATAAAATCTATGTTGTGACTAGAGTTGCTTCTTTCCAGTAAGATAGGATTACAGACGGCTGCAGTGGCTCAGTGGTTAGAACACAGCTTGACCGGAATTCCGCTCAGCAGGCCAGCAGTTTAAGTGCTTCCAGATGGGGTGAGTTCCCATCCTTAGCCCAGCTCCTGCCAACCTAGCAGTTCGAAAGCATGCAAATGCAAGTAGATAAATAGGGACCACTTTGTTGGGAAAGGAAAAGTACTGGCAACAGGCCCCTGCAACAGGCCAGCCAGGTATCCCCATGTCGCATCCATCATGGATTGGTGAAAACTCCAATCCACAACAAGTGGACACCGTGTCACATGGTACAAATGCTGAATAAGTTGCCTTTTTTGAGTAAGATAGGATTACAGCCTTATCTCACACATTCACACATTCGTAACCTTTATTGGCATACAAGTAAATAAACGAATAGATAAATAACAAATCAAACAGGTGTCAAGTGAGCAGACAAATCATACAATACAAGAAGTAACTGGTCCAATAGAATAAGGTATGGAAAGGAAAGAAGATAAGAAATAGGGAAATGATACATTTATGTTAGGCACCGGGCATCCCTATTGGCACCACTTATAATTGGGCACCATCAGGCACAATTGAACATGCACAAAGGGGGCAACAAAGTGGTGGGCATTGTGAAAGATCAGTAGACAGACTGGCATCCCTGGTGGATATCAGGCATCATCAAGCAGTAAGCACCAGCCACACCATTATGTAGAAAGCAATAGACATTGGTGGGCACCACTAAACAGCAGGAACCATCTGGCCTCAGGACCTCTGGACACCACTGAGCAACCCCACTGAACACCAGGCATCCCCACAGGGCAAAACAAAAAGCAGTAAACACAGGGCACAACTGTGTTGCGGAGCTGAGGAGGGATATAAGGGGTTGAAAGGGGAAGGGATAACCAGGTAGTCAATAATCAGAGTCCTCAGCTTCAATACCAAGGGAAAAGTCAGGGAGAACACAACCATTCTTAAAAGGAGCCTGAGTCTTGGGAAAATTGTCCGACAACTTGGAGGAGATGACTGGATTACAACTTCTAGGAAGGTGGAGGAATTTCCAAGGGGGAGTCAGACCAGTTGTCCTCTGTTCTAATAAAATCCAGGGATAAAGAGGGTACTGGCTGGGTCTGTATATCCAAAAGGGTAGGGGCACTACATTGGGAATTTTTGTCCATTACACTGAAAGGTGATAAAAGCAACCCAGAGGGGTAAGGGGGTGGGTACAGGTTAGATAAATTTCCTTTAGAGTGGGCAGAGTTATTACATGGAAGGATAAGCGGTGGGAGGCATTTGGAATACTGAGGGGGGCCCCTAAGGGTCATTGAAGTCATCTCAGGCAACTTGGGAGACAAGGGTTGAAGAATTAAAAGGTCATTCTTGGGGATATTGGATATCGACTGAGAAATGGGAAGAGTATTCATCTTATCAGGCTGGGACCGTGCGCTTCCTTTCAGCTGCTTCTGCAGAAAATTCCCTTCAGTAATCAGGTTTGTAGGGTTGACTTTCAGGGGTCTTTACAGTCTTATCTTACTAAACCCAATGGGCTTAATTTTGAATAAAATAAATAAAATTGTTTTCAAACACTTCTAGTGAACGGAGAAAGAAAAAAAATCAAATACTGATGTTTGATTTTCTTTGTAAATTAAATAAAAATTTTTAAACAAAGAAGCTGTAAACCAAAAAAGGTGTTCCAAAAATATTAAATTTAAAACAGATGTGTTCTTTCAAAGCATGCAGTTAATTGACTATAGCACTACACAAATCCTATACTATAGCAAATCCTCACTATAGTAAATCCAACCCACAGGGTATCTGAATTCAGTCTCTAACACAGGAGTTGCCAGTGCCAGTGCTGCCCCATTTGTTTTCACTCCATGCTGGTTTTCACTCCCTGCAGAGAGAGAGAGAGGGAGAGAGAGAGAGAGAGCACCACATCGGTGAGGCTCACCTGGTAAGGAGAGAAAGCAAGTGGCATCATAGGAGACACTTTTATAGCCTTAGCCCAGCCCATGCATAGGGATCCTCCCCTCTCCCAATGGAGATTCTTCCAGCCAGTAAGGCTGACGTAGCCACTTGGCCGGGGAGAGGAGAGAAAAGGAGAAGCCCTGCTGCTGCCACTGCTGCCTGATCTTTTCAGCCATTACTCTTGTAGCTCTTCACAACCAAGGAGTTGTCTTCATTCATTAATTACCCCTTCATGAATTGCCTCAGTTTCCCCCTCTGTGCAGCCCTAACATTCCTCCCACTCAAAGGATCTTTCCTTTCCCCAGTACCCCCATTCATCCCCATTATAAAGTGCCTCCCCCCTATGGATCTGCCCCCTAGCAGTCTCAGGGACCATAAATTGGCCCCCGGTTTTAAAAGTTCAAAGATCCCTGGTATATTACCATTATGCCCAGGTTCATAAACACTCATAATTTTGGACTTCAAAAAACTAACATGTTTTGACATAGTATATGTCTGACAAAAATAAACTCAAGAACGTTTGATGGGTTACTTTTGGGTTCATGACATATATAATCAGTTCATGATTTGACCCTGGAAGATAGGGGAAATCACATTTGACGCCTAAAACCTTTGAAATTACAACAAACCTTGAATTGGCATCTTTTCACCTGAAGGATATTCTGCAAGCCTCTTTCCACCAGAAAGGATTCCAGGTTTCTATATTAATTATGTTTTTGGGCTCTGTTCAGATTTAACAGTAAACTATGGTTTTTCCATTTTAGGTATGCATTGCTCAACAACAAGGATATGTTCTCTGAAGCCCACTGTTAGGTAGTTTAATCACTACATGAACATCATATTACATATGCAAACATCATAGAACATCATATGTTCTATTGCTCTGTTCAGTGGAGAAGTTCTACTACACTATGCATGTCTATTTACACACCATTAGGCTTATCTTCAGCTAAGTTTGAGAAGGACTGCAGTCTAAGATTTCATTTCAAAAGCTCAGATGCAATTCATCAAATTGTGAGATCTATATGAATTACTATACTTTAATTACTGCTAAGTTTAGATTAAGATGACAGTTGCTGGGTAGGATACAAAAGGCAAGTCTCTGGCAATCATGCTTGTCTCTCTTCAAAGTATATACAGTATCAGTAGTCATATATGCACAACTACTCTTGTGAACACTTTACAGAGGTTACTCATGAAATGCACAATTTCTTCCCTGTATGAAAATAATAGAATGATGCACAGCTTAGTATACTTTCAACCAATTTAATAATAAAGCCATGGTAACTAAAGCCCAGAAGCCTCTTCTCTGCTGGAATCTGACAACATCAGTGGGACACAGAAATACAAGTAAAGTGAAACAAAACATAATTAAATTCATGAAAAATAAATCCATGACTATATTTCATTCATCAGGTGACTCCAGATCATCTGAAGACAATGTATTCTATTTAGTGCTCCAGTGGAACATATTAGGTCACAACCTGCACACTTTATTTCAACCTGAAGCACACAGAATCAGACTAAAAAAGTGGAAGCATGCAATTGCTTTCATCTCATTTGTTTTAAGAAGATGGTATTTTAACAACATATTATGCACAAGTAATTAGCATATGTAACTTACCCCAGAAGGTTACTACAACTGCACAAATTTATATATTTGTGCATATTACCCAAACTGAAATATTTAATAATTTATTTCAATGAAAAATATGAGCTAGGAAAAATATGAAAATATGAGCTATGCAACAATACAGAAAAACATAGCCAAAAGGAAAGACATTGCTAATACTATGAGCACTGAACAAAATACACATAAATATAAAACCAAATTAAAAGGCTTAATATTCAAATCAGATTCTTAATTAAAAACAAAGATTTATGTAACGTTTATCAAACTGCAGGCCCCCGTCAGTCTTGAAAGACTGTGGTATCATGCTCGGCGCTGCATACGCTGCATGCGAAGCACGAAAGCCTGGGTTAGATTGTTATGGAGGATATGCTGTTACCCAAGCAGCAAATCCCCCCGCTCCATGCCACTGAATTAGCCCAATGGAAAGGCAGAGCCAATACGATTGGATCCAGCTGCATCGCAGAGCTGGGCTAAGGACAGGAGCTCACCCTGTCTTGTGGGGCCAACCCGGGTCTCGAACCCTGGCCTGCTGATTAACTGCTTGGGTAACAGCCTATCCTCCATAACAATCTAACACAGGCTTTCGTGCTTCGCATGCAGCGTATGCAGGGCCGAGCATGATACCATAGTCTTTCAAGACTGCATCAAGACTTATCAAACTGCATCCCTTTCAAGTTGCTTTCTCATGCTCCGTTCCCTGTATTGTCCACAGTGAGGCCCACATTACAAAAAATATTCCTGCAACTGCAGCCTGTTTGTTACTCAAGTTCTCATGGTGCATGCTTGTCTTGTGACAGCTCAGACATTGTGTGGCTCCCATCTGCGACATGAAAAAAGGAAGGAAAAACATTTGCCTCATGCTGTTGTTATGAGGAGGACCACCACAGGCAATGGTTAGCATCACTAACCATTGTCGCTTTAATCAATGTTATTGATTAATATATATAACTAGCCAAATGTACCCACATTGCAAGAGGAAAATACCCCTGTCTGACATTCCACATTGTGCATCACCCTTCCATGTTCATCAACCCCCATGTGCATCATGCCCTTCTTGTGCATCACCCCTCATGCACACCATCCCCCCAGTGCAACAGCCCCCATGCACACCATTCCCCCCCCCCCAGTGCACCAGGCACTGGGCAACATCGGTTCATGGTGGGTTTTCCTGTCACATAAGGAAGACCCTCCCCAAATTTCATGCTTCCAGGTCTGGCGGTTTTGGCTGGGTCAGTCTTTTGATGAGTCAGTCAAGTTAGTGACTGTTCAGTTTTTTATATATAGATTTGTACAATATTGATAGTTTTATTCTCAATCCCTTTTGTAATGATTCAAGATTGGCAATGTACTTCTTTACCACTGCTGCACACTGATTTTCACACACCGAATCTTCACTTTCATCTAGCCGTCCACTAGTACCTCAAGGTATGTCTCATTCATCAAACAGAATGTATAAGACTTTTGAAGTGTAGAACAAAAAATACTAAACTAATAAAACATGTTTTCATGAACTCTATAATCAAAATTGAATTGGCTGTTGAATTTTCTCTGGATAGGTATAAAATTTACAAAGAAAGTGAAGACGTACAAAACTGCTGAAAGGACTATCATCAATGCCCATAAACCCTGTAGGGCATATTATATTAACTAATTCTGCTACAACCTTGTAAACAAAAAGGTTACTCATAAGAAGTGCTGATTCGAAAAGAGACTGCCAGCAGTATTAAGATGAAAAGATAGGAGGAAAGTGACCATTTCAAAGCTGCCTAATAATAGCAAAGACAGGCAATATCCTGATATGTGGAAACTAGATCTGTGGTAATAAGCATTTTATGTTTCCAGAATGTATTCAACTGTACTGTATATTTATAAAACAAAATAGCTGTTCCTCTACTATTTTATATTAGATCAGCTTTTTCAGATGAGCACAGGCTATGCATACTACATTCTGCAAATACATTTATTTTTTGGATACAAACATAATTGTGCAACGTATGTGCCTCATCTCAACTTAATGTCCCAACCTGACTTCTTAAACATCTGTAAACAGCAAAGGTGATGAGAACTAAGCACATCTGCAATTATAGAAATGTTTTTGTTTTGAATGTCTCCTTCCTGGAACGATAATCCTGGCTCAGGAACAAATCAGGTCATGTACTGCCAGTGAATAATATTGTTACACAATGGTCTGGTTCAGATCGTAACATAAATCAGCCATTCTCAACCCTAAGGATGGTGACTGTGGCCCCTTAGGATCCCCCAATCAAAGAGTCAACATAAAAACAAATAAAAATGAAATAATTTATTATTGAACACCAAGAAAACTTAAACATTCTGATATACTTGGGTCCCCAGGGGAACATATGTTGATCTGAACATATGGCTGATCTGAACCATAGTTTAAAGAATAAAGATCATATTGACATTACTTGGCATCCATCAGTCTTGAAAGACTATGATATCATGGTTAACGCTGCATGTGAAGCACGAAGGCCTGGGTAGATTGATATGGAGAATACGCTGTTACCCAAGCAGCAAACCCCCCCTCTCCAAGCCACTGAAATAGTCCAATGCAACAGCAGAGCCGATATGACTGGTTCCAGCTGTGTCACAGAGCTGGACTAAGGACAGGAGCTCACCCTGTCTTGTGGGAACTCGGGTTGACATATTGACAACCCTCAAGGGAACAAGCATCAGGAGCCAAGTTTTAATGCTGGCCAAGAATCCACACCCATCAGATAGAACAGAGAACCAGGTTAACCTCTGAACCCTGTTGGTAGCAGTAGTACCCAATGCACCTTCAAAAGGATACACCACAAGCAGGGCTTTCTGCCACAACCCCAGTGACATGGTACTGATATTTAATCTTGGCTCAAGTTTCACCTTTCCTCCACCGTTGGGTACAAGAAAGAGAATAAAAGGTTCTTGTTTTGAATCAGTCCAGTTTCTTCTCCTCTACTCTTTAATTTTTTTGGCCCATAGAAATTATATTTTTGACTACTCCAGTATAACCATCAATTTATAAACAGTATTTTGCACGGTGAATATGGGCATAAATCTTCCATTTTACAGGTTGAAAAAATAGCTACTTTTTGCCTGTATCTTTCTATTTTTGTTTTCAGATTAAAGAGAACTCCTATGAACTATTCAGTGTCTATCATGCAATTTGTTCTAATTTGTAAATTAGAGCACCTTTCCATGCATTCATGGAGAAGGATCTAAACTGCATTATCTGCTCCCAACCCACAATTCCACATATAGTCAGGAATAAGCTGGAGCCACAGCATAGATTCTCAAGTCTCCACCACATGACTCATGTCACTGAATGCTATAAAAGAAGCAATTGTGACTCATTCAGAGCAGCATGTTGAAAATATGATACTTTTTAAATAATCCTGCTTCCTCATCTTTAAAATTCCAATCTTTGTTCGGAGTCAATTATCTCTAGTCGACATGTGTTTGGTGCATGTGTGAGTGCATTTCCATATTTCTCCACATAGCCATTGTAAAACAATACTATGATGTACAGTTACTCTAAGTTCATCTACACATTCGCACTGCAAGCTTCTGCTGTATCCAACACAAGTTTCAGAGGCTGCTACACAGTAACACAATGCTCAGTAATAGATTGCTAAAACAAGGATGTTATTAAAGGCCTTAATTAAGTTCATTAAAAATATCACTTTTTTTGCTTACATTCACCTGTAACATTTTAGAGTCAACTGCTAAATCTTTAACTTGCTTTTTAAAAATAAACATCTATTCACCAAAAGAAAGAATACTGAAGAGCATCACAATACAACAACCACCATGAAGGAATGAGGTTAAATTGTATTATTTAGGATATTTTTAGGCCACCTTTCATCGCTTGGCTTCAAGGCAGTTTATAATACAAAGGCTCTGAAGAACCACTCCATCGTGTTTCATTGTGAGCATGACAAAGATTTATAAATAAATGACATTTATTTTATAACAGTTGAAGGCCTGTGACCTTTCAAAGGCAGGTTCCAGCCCCTTCTCAATACTTCCTCTGTCCAAATACTTTTCTCTTCTATACTAAGCAACAGCTTTCTTTACATTTCTTTTTCACTGCCAGGAACTGACCCCTAAATCATCTCCATGCTCATGAACATAATGTAACACTCTTGAAATACAAATCACTGTATTTCTTATGGGAAACCTCTCCTTCCTGTGAACCACATGCATTTGTCTCATGAACAAAATGTTTTTTATAGCAATACAGGCATGATTTGTGGCCCAATTTACAAATACGTCAATTGTAGAATATTGCTGTATATAGAATACCTCTTCCTTTTCATCAAGCTATCCCAAGTCCTTAATTTCATGAATTAGGCTGCAAGAACTCCCACAGTAAGGCAAGACCCACTGTAGTCTTAGGGTGCATTCTAAGAAATTTAAGCTAGTCTTAGGCTGCAGTCCCAAACACACTTTCCTGGGAGTAAGACCAATTGAACACAATGGGGCTTATTTCTGAGGATACATGGTTAGGATTCCACTGTAACTACCTGGCCTATCTTTCTGTAATGGTGTGAGGAGGATGCCATATGCCTGTGCATTGGCCTAGCGCCTCCAGGAGTGGGGCAGAAGTGCCTTATTGCACTTTTGTGACATCTCCAGGTTAGCACGGGATTTATGCTGGGGCTAAGTGGAGGTTAGGATTGCAGCCTTAATGATATGAGGTGATGTGGAGCACACTGAAAGTAGTACATAATGCCGATAAATGAACCAATATATGACCAAGATTTGTACTGGGCTTATTATGCCAAAATGTGTAAGGCATATTGTGTTCTTGAATACTTTTTCCCCCTATTTTCAGCCTCTTTTTATGGCTTTTTGCTTAAATTTTTCATCTTATTGACCCTTCTTTATTTCTGCACAAAGACTTTCAAGACAGTTCTGTTCCACTCCAGCTCTGTATACACTATTTTTATAACTGTACTCATTAACAACAGTGTCACATTTTCCCTGCTAGAAATGCTCGTTCCCACTATTAGCCAATTCTATTTATTTTAGGGTATTTCACCTATATGAAAAAAACCTTCTACTATAAGAGTTAGATTAATCAGCATGTTTCTTTAAATTGCCTCAAGCAGTGTGCTTAGTAATTGGATAATTTGTCTTTGCTTTCATATCCATAGTGGGTAGAATCAGGGGATAGCTCAACTCATTTTGTCAGAACAGCCATCCATTTATTCAGAAGGTTACTTTACAAGATGAAGTATGAGAATTTGACACTGTGCTGTTCAGTGTCATTGTGCTATATTATGCTCGTAATACAACCTCAAAAGGAACAGCATGCAATACATTAGACACATGAAAATTGTGAAATAAAAACTGAAAAGCAAACTCATTTCAAGAGGAAGCTTTGCTGATAACAAAACATTCTAGAGTGATGTGCCATCACAGCTACTCTTTGCGTTCAAATTTAATTGAAGGAACACATGTTGAGAGTTCCCATGTTAATACCTGCTGTGCTATTATTTTCTAAATGCATTTAGTTTATATTGATCACATTCTTTAGGAACACTTGAGGGTTGCTGTGGTGAACTGCAGAAATGCCATTTCATTTCAAAACTGAAGCAAATTAATTCCCAATTATCCAGAATTATTAATCAATCCTGATTCTAATACCTACCAGGAAATTTGTTTGAAGTTTGTTACACAACTGTTTCAGTAAATTCAGAGACACCAAAACCATGTTATTACTACATAGTCACTTTCTCATGTCATCAAGAAGAACTTCCATAATTTTAATTTGTTCATTTTAAACTACAAGAAACTATTTCAGTTGACTGAAATACATGATGGGAATTCTTGAAAGAAGCTGAAGTTGGGAAGTGGAGCAAAAACTTCCTTCCAACTTAGAAATTGCTTCCTATCATATATAGAGAGCTCACAGGTAATGAAGTTCCGATATTCCTAGAGCATACCTATATCCAGCACAAGTTTGGGACTGCTGCTGCACCACCCTGTGTTAACAGGAAATTTTTTCTCCCTCATTTGGGTAACACAGCAGAAGCCCCTATGGGTTCTATGCCTTTAATTTTGCAAGTCAGAGCAAGCTGCCCAGGAACAGGACTTGGGTCCAGCACAAGTACTAGTCTAGCCTTGTCTCCCACTCCCCAGCCAACTGCTCACAGTCTCACCCAATGCTTACCCAATGCTTAAAGGAGCATGAAATGCCTCCTTCCTGCCCTCCTGCCCCCCCTAGACTCTTGATCAGGTCAGCTCGGACAGCACAATCTACCCTCTCCCTGGTTAAAATGGGGAGGCCAGCATAAATCTGTACACTGGCGCATCTCCTCTAAGAGTGGTTTTATAGCACTTTTGCAACACTTTAGGGACTGCACAATGGACTTATGCTGGCCCAACTGGGTGCTTTGGATTGCACCCTTAGATACTGTAAATCTGGACCTCATCCTAACCAGTTTTCTACCACTGTCATAGGTGTGCAGGTGGGCTATGAGTTGCAACCTGCAATTAGGAGGCAGTCCCTGAGGGTCTCCACAAAGTAAGGTAATGTTTGTTCCCTTACTACAGTGTTGCATTGCCCTCACCCCAGAGCTGGAAGATTGGTTAGGTTCTCATCATACATTTTAGAATGCATATCAATTTATTACTTCTTACAGCGGTAATCTGAGATTTCAAACAGAACTACAGGTTTATCAGTTATTTTGTCTCAACATGAATGAGGTTGGCTCTTTAATTTTAAAGATAAAATCCCTTAAGTAGCAGTTAATGGCTTAAAAGCTGCCAGCTTCACATGATAACATGGCAAGCAATTAAGCTTGTCTGAGAAAGGTTCATAAAGTGTTTGGTTTCTGATTCAGCTGGGAGGGAGATCCCTCCCTTCCTGCATGTGATTATCACATCAACACAAAGTGATAATCACCTCTGAATTGCTTTGTAATGGGAAGCTTCTGCCTCTGAGCTGAAATTCAGCTGATTTAAAGGGAATTTGATTCATATTGATTCATTATGTGCTTTGTTTCCATGGTGCTTTTGCGTAACGTGAAAATGGGTAATCACAGAAATTCCTGGAACCACACAATGCGGAAGGCAAGGCTTAAAATATTTACAGTATATCTTTTTTGGTAAATGAACTACTTGTCTGAATTTGTGTTTTTATTCCTTACTAGCGAAAAGCGTACCCGCGTTGCGGGTGTAACATTTTCCCCTATGCCATCCCCTCATGGAACAGAAACACCCCATGCACATCATCCCCCCATGCGCATCATCCCCCCATGCGCATCATCCCCTCATGCACAACTTTCCCCATGTGCATCATCCGCCGATGCGCAACTTTCCCCCATGTGCATCATCCGCCGATGCGCAACTTTTCCCCATGCGCAACTTTCCCCCACACGCAACTTTCCCCCACGCACATCAACCCCCATGCGCAACTTTCATCCCATGCGCATCATCCTCCCATGTGCAACTTTTCCCCATGCGCAACTTTTCCCCATGTGCAACTTCCCCCCATGTGCATCATTCCCCATGTGCAACTTCTACCCATGTGCAACTTCCACCCATGCGCAACTTCCACACATGCGCAACTTCTCAAATGCGCATCATCCCCTCATGTGCAACTTTCCCCAGGCGCAACTTTTCCCCATGTGGAACTTTCCCCCATGTCCAACTTTCCCCCACGCGCAACTTTCCCTCATGTGCATCAACCCCCATGCGCATCATCCCCATGCACAACTTTTCCCCATGCACAACTTTTCCTCATGCGCAAATTTCCCCCATGCACATCATCCCCCATGTGCAACTTCCCCCATGCGCAACTTTCCCCATGCGCATCATCCACCGATGCGCAAATTTCCCCATGTGCATCATCCGCCGATGTGCATCATCCGCCGATGCGCAACTTCCCCCATGTGCAACTTCCCCCCATGCGCAACTTTCCTCCCATGCACAACTTTCCTCCCATGCGCAACTTTCCTCCATGCGCAACTTCCCCCCATGCACAGCATCCTCGCAAGTGCAACCTCTTCCTCCGGAAAACATTCCCCAGTTCACCAGGCACTGAGCACCAAATTGGCTGGATGTTGTTCAGTCTCCCTTGTTAAGTATAGGACAGAAACACGTTGCCCCCTTTTCAGCCCCTGAAGGGTTAAATTTCTCCAGATGGTTCTTGGTGGGTGTTCAGGTGACAGAAGGAACTCCCAGAATTCCATGCTTCAGGCCCTGCAGTTGGGGAGGAATGTTGCTGAGTCAGCAATTCTCAATGCAAAGTATAGGGAGGAAAACGTGTTGCGCCCCTTTTCACCCCCTTTCGGTTGGAATTTCCAAAAACCGGTTCTTAGTGCACCCCTCAGTCATGGAAGGAACACCCACCCCAAATTTCACACTTCTAGGCCCAGCGGTTTTGGCAGGGCGGTGATGAGTCAGTGAGTCAGTGAGTGACTTTTCTCTTTTATATATATAGATGGGACTCTATAGCATGCTTCGCACCCAATATACCCTTCCTTATATATCCAAGCCCATAAATCTGCCCCACATAAGCTTAGATAGAAAAACATTACAATACTATGCTAGGGAGAAGGCTCTTCTTTCCTTTGGATTGACAAAAGTATGCAGATAAGCAGGCTGTTTATTTAAGATCCAAGGGAGTTCCCATTGATGAGGCAAGCAAGTTGTACTTGCAGCTGTATATAGCTTTTAGCTGTAATCCTAAACAAACTTACCTGGGAGTAGGCCTTATTGAATACAGTAGGACTTACTTCTGATTAGATAGGCTTAGGATTGCACTGTTAGTCTTTCAATGTCTTCTAGCAAGGTTTTGAAGGATGCTGATAGAGAGAGGGTACTCAGCAGATCAGATGACTGGGGCGTAGTATGAGAAGACATTATATACATCTACATCTTTCTGGTTGGTCAGATACTACTGCTTATAACACTATCAAGTTATGCTATCCCCATCTGTCAGAGTATGCTTTTTAAGTCCTTATAGGTCTTTTCATATTTCAACTAAAAAATATACAGCTTTATTTTCTTTACCTTGAGGGCGATATCTTAAAAAGACAAACATGTGATGATAAATCTTGCTTTAATGTCTAGTCAAGTTCGCTTTTGTTCTGGGACACAAAACATCTTGGAATAGAGTTCATATTCATTGCAGCTTCTCCTACATTCCTGAGCAATTCAAATTTCAAGTTCCAATCTACAAAATGGAAATTTTCTATGTATTTTGCAGGGGAAAAAAATATCAGGCGCTTTGGAAGCTACACAGTTACATTAAAATTTGTAGCTATCTTACTAGCAACATGAATATGGGTTCATAAATTACATTCAACAATGATATTCAACTTGAACATATTAACATACATTTTTAAATGCTTCGTTTTTACACTAAGCAGATGGTAGTACAGTAGTAAATAAATAAGTTTCATGATTTCAGAGCCATTTTGCCAGTCCCTTGTGAAATGTGGAGATACACTGGGTCCATTTCTGAATCGCTGAAATCTCTGCTCTTTAGAGGAGCTACTTGACTGGCTCTTCAGAAACAACTGTCAAGGGATAAATCAAATTGTCATGCAAAGAGAAAATGTTTTCAGACATAAGTAAAAGTTAGCCTCAACTCCAGAGAACTACTGAAGGCTAATTAGAAGGACACTTAAAGACTGATCTATACTGAGGTTAAACTGGCATGCATCCAAAGAGCTCAGTTTAATTGGGTTATGGATTGAACTATTAGGTCACATTCACAAAATAGTAGAAAAGCAGCATTGGTGATAATCCACAAAATCCAACACGTTTGTCAAGAATGAACTTTCACCCTTTCCTGCTGCACTAAAAAGACAAGCGTTCAAGAGACTGGAACTCCATACAGGTAGAGACTCTCCAGTTGTGAGATTTGGTTCCAAGAATCCCCAGGAACAGCTATTTTCGTGTTATACAAAAGCAATTATTTACTATGGTAACTAATGAATCAGTGAGTTAGGATTCATTAGTGAGGGAGAAAAATAAATCAGTTTCCTTTTCCCTGGTTTAAAACAACTGTTTCAGGCTGTTTCCTTTATTCAGATGCAAATGGGAGGGGATTATCACTCCCTGTAAAGAGAGGTGTTCTTTCAGGGGTCCTAGCACCGAAACCTGTTTTGATACACCAGTATAGATAATGGACATGGCATAACTGCCCTCCACTTCTACAATCTAAAGACCTGCAAATATGCTTTATGGTAGAAAACAGCCAGCAAGAAGAGCTCAGGAATGGGCTCTTGGGGCAAAATCCATAGCAGTTACTGGTCCACGCAGTTATGTCACTCTCTAGTATTATCTTATGGAAAGTCATCTTAACTGCTCTGGAGCAAGGGGTTTAATTTCACTTTAGGATACAGGCCTTAGTTTTGTGTTTTATTATACTGATTCTCAGACACATGCTAAGCTTTGGTTCATTCACTATCATCTCTTCCACAGTCTGCCAACTATCAACATTTTAAAAAACTCAAAAATCCTACCATGTTTTTCTATATATTCTAACCTACAAAGTCTACTGCAATTGAACGTTCAACAGATAAATGAGATGTTTACTCCCATCTCTACTGCACATTTTTAATTTGATCATAACTTTGATAACTTTTTCTTGTAAAGT
This sequence comes from Cryptoblepharus egeriae, assembly GCA_030015325.1. Classification (NCBI taxonomy): domain Eukaryota; kingdom Metazoa; phylum Chordata; class Lepidosauria; order Squamata; family Scincidae; genus Cryptoblepharus; species Cryptoblepharus egeriae. Next base: position 50,016,829 of record JAREYC010000007.1, on the reverse strand, counting down.
AGTATACATTCTAAAAATGCCACCTGTGAAAATATGGTGTGTGGCACACATCTGAATTAAAAAAAAGAAAGCTTATGGAGAACAGAGAAATGTCTCATAGTGTGGATTCAGTGCGAGCCATCTGGCAGCTTACAGATTTGTGAGCATTCTTGAGTGAGTTTGTTTATGCTCCCAGGGATAGAATTCTGTTCATTCAGATGGCATGAATTTTCTACAGTTTTGTGCAACTTTCCATGTATGCCTACAAACAAGATCCAACACCAGTAAAGGGAATTGCTTCCAGCTATCATTGCCTTAAGTTTTTATACATAAAACAAAGTGAATGGCACCCAAGGGGATATTTCTTTATTAGACATCAGCTGCTCTCAATGGGATTCCCTTGGAAGTATTTTCTTCAACTCTTTGGCAAAGCAATTCATTTTAAAAAGGAAATCGAATGAGAACTTCACCAAGCCTATTAAAAAACCTTTGAGAAAATCATAAGATTCCTGTCTAATGTATAGGAGATGGTTTTGTTGAAATTCTAACTAGTTCATTTGTTCTTAAGGCAGTTCCACATCACTCATATGTTGGTTTTACTGCCATCAAGGCTGAAATTAAATTGACCAATATACAGGTATCTCCCACCAACTGACAGTTCATTTTCTGATGATCCACTTTTTCAGCACCTTTCAATTATACACCTAGAAGTCATTCAGGTTCTGCTCTTTCAACCTCTCTCTGATGTTCTAAAGGCCAAAACTGACCTCCCCATGTTGTAGCTCCTGGTCTAATCCTTTTCCCAAAGGAGTTAATGAGAATCCACTTGCAGAAATCTTGGTGTGATAGCAGAAATTTGCAAGATAAAAGATAAAAAATTTGCAGTTTGCTAATTAAAAAAAGCATTGGAAGCAACATTAATAGACCATTGGTTGGTTGTACTTTTCAATGATTTTCACTTTTGGACAGTACTCCAGTCCCTAAGCCATCCAATAAGTGGGTGATGCCTGTAGAAGCAGATAACCATCCAGGATGGTGTTCAGATCTTTGAGGAGGCAATAATTTTCCAGGTTTCTCTTTATGTTTCACAGTCATTTCACTAAACTTATGCTTTACTGGTGCTTTACTGGACTTCACCTCACTGACCACTGGTTGAAAAATACCCTTCTCCTCCCTTTGCCACATTTTATTTTGTTCAAACAGGACTGTGAGGACCTGCAGGACCTACATTATTGTACAAAACCCAATGTGCATGTCTCTAGCAATAATAAATCAACAGCAATTATATTTGCAAGTGCCTACTGTGCACCGGATTAAGTTGATGCACAGCATTCAGCCCATGTTAACATCAACAGAAAGGAAGTTTTGTTGCTTCAGTTCAATATCACTACATGTCAACTTTCTTCATATTTCAAAGAATGTAGGTTTGTATTCAGCCTAGGTAGCATTTATCTAAATCCAGATAAGTGACATGTTTGCAGTATCCCATTTCAAAGTAATCCACAGAGACCAAACCACAAGAGACTATGAAAAGGGCACTTATTCCCTGGTTTTTAATCTATTACTTTTGAATTGCACTGACAAACACATAGTAAGATTATCAACCACTGAAAAATAAAACAGCATGTTCAAGTGATACTGAGCTTCTGCTTAGTTTAGTGAGAAGACTGCTTGATTAAAGAGATAAAGGGCAAAATATGAGAACACTGTAGACCAGTGTTTCTCAGACTGGTGAGTTATGAGCCACCAGTTTGTGTAATGGTCCTTTGGTCCCGTTAAGGAATGGGGGGAAGGGGTGAGGGCAGCGTGATGATCCCCAAGATTGTGTTGCTAAGGTGGAAGGGTTTGAAAAGAAGCATTCAAAAGCACTTCCTCAAAGAAATGGTTCTGAAAGTTCATTTGTAAATGGTCCAAGCTTCGGGGAGGGCTGCACAGGCTCCCTGCACCTCCTGAACCCTGCAACAGTCCTAAAAAAAGTGAAAGCAACCCCTCAACCCCCCTTAGCAGCATAGACTTTGTTAGCAGCATAGACCTCAACCCCCAAACAAAGACTTACTTAAAGAGTAAATCCACCTAACAGTTATCACTGCGGTGGACAAAAGTTTTATTGTACACAATAGGACTTACTTCTAAGTAGACAGGAAGGCGCCCTAGCACCACAGTGAGGTATCAATACACACAGCCGCAAACAGCAACTTGTTATTTGCAGCTAACACTTAAAAAAAAAAGGAATGATAAATTGCAAGGAAAAATCAAGTATAAATCTATGCATATATTTAAATAAAACTGAATTGCAGGGAAACCATGCTTTAAACACGCTTTATGGGAAATTCATATTGCAATCCAGAGTAACTTGTTCTTACTCCGGAGGAAGGACTCCCCATAGTTACTCTGGACTGCGCCCTATGTGGCCCTCTTGCCAAAACATTTGGAGACCTCTGAGTTGCCCTACAATCCAGAGCAACTACGGGAGCACATAAGAGACATTATGTGTACCCGTAGTTACTGTATCACCTAATGAAAACCTATGGGAAATTCATATTGCAATCCAGAGCAAATTGTTCTTACACCGGAGCGAGGACTCCCCGTAGTTGCTCTGGATTGTGCCCTTAGACTAATTGGATTCGGCAAGAAATGTTATTTACAGAATTATGATAAAGTCCTGTAAATTACCACAGAAGTTTAAAGGACAGCAAAGGCAAACGAGTCCACATTTAGTGAAGTCGAAAATTTCACAGAATTTTTACTTCAGATTTAGTGAAGTCAAAAAATTCATATAAAAATAATAATGGTACCAAAAAGAGATGCAGAAAGAAGACAAAAATGCACTAAGCAGAGTAAAAAAAGATGCTCCAAATGAAGTGAAAAGAGATGTGCTCTTCAACACAGAGGAAAAAACACAAACAAACCATAGGAATATAGTCTCAGCTGTGCCATAGCACTAATTTCCTCAAAGATACTGCAAGTAAGTTAAGCATTCATGTTTTAAAATGGTGTCTCTGATTCAGAACTATATCGTAATCTAGGAGATATCAGATTTTCCATTTTATTCCCATGAAATCTTGATGAACAAGGTGGCAATGGAGCAAAATCACCAATGCTTTTGGAGCAATGGAGCAAAATCACCAATCACATTTTGGTACACAGTCTATATCCCATCATCACTAGATTTTCCTAGCAGTTGTGCTATTTAATCAGAAAATTAACATACCACCTGATGAGTGAAGAGGACCAGTCCTTCAGTCTCGTTAAGAAAGCTGAACAAGCAAACAAAATTGCTCTGAATCTAAAATTTTATGAGTAATGATTTCACATGAACATCACTACAAAATTTCAATCTTATTTCTAGTCTACTAGGGTGGGCAACCAATTCCAGGCACATAATCTCTGCATGAATGCTCTAGTCTACAGTATGCTCTACGTGATTTTCCCACTAGATTTTGTTAATTCTCCAAGTATATTTATTCTTAGAATTACGTTTTACAATAGTTCTCATGTACAAGCCCTTTGTCATTAAAAAAATCTTCATCACTTTTAAAATGATAGTAATACACTGGAAGAATCAAGTTTTAAAATGACATTACTGTCATTTTATCACTCTATACTGCTTTTTTCTTTCTAACCTATACAACTGAGTGCTAATAAGTGCTTGCTGCAGAAAAGGTTTACCTTTAACAGCTGTCACTTTAATTCAGAAGTAGCACCTACAGGGAACTGTCACATTGTTATATCATTCTATAGCACTATTGAATCAGTCATTTACATTCATATAGCTATAAGTATTCATTATTTCCTTCTACCAACTGCTTTGCTATTCCAATTTATGGAATTTTTAATGAGACTCTATAGTATTTAGATTTATGAAAGTCCAAACAGGTAAAAAGTTCTACAATTGACAAAATAGCTTACAATTTGCAGAAAAAAAATCTCACTTTACATTAAAAACCTTCAAATGCTTGAATACATGGGCGCGCACACAGTAGAACCATAATTTTTTTGTTCACATGAAAATTACACTACTGCACTTTTGAAATATACATTTGATCATTTTCTTCAGAGAGACAAATGTATTAGTTGAAAGATTTCCTGCAGTCAATGTACATTTGCTATAGATTTAAGTTATCACATATAACCTAAATTCATACAACATGAACACAAAAGTCATGAGAATTTTCATTTTTAGGGTTAAAGCCCTAAAAAAATCAAGTAACATTAAATACACTGGTCATAGATAAATGCCATAAAAACAAATTGAATCATAAGTATATTGAAACATAAGTTTAACACCAATGTAATGATGCTATTGTACGAAATTGATGGTTCTCATCTGTACTGGGATATACGTGTTATTTTTTTTGTATTGCAATACAATTTTTTTGTATTGCAATACAAATGCGTTAGGCCACATTGCAATACAGAAATTGCAGGGATGGGTGAAAAAGACTGACTGGTGTTGCAAAAACACATTTTTCACATCTATATGGACTTGAGTCACATGTATAAAAAACCTGGGGAATAAAAAAACTCAGGATTTTTACACTAAAAAATGAAAAGAAGTAAAGAGACTGAAGACTAATTTTTGTATGTGCTTGTGACTATTTTGTGTGTATGAATGCTAGCTTTTTCTGCCTTTTCTGAGACTATTTTTCATGAAGATGAAAAAACCATTTTTAAAAAAAATCTATGGACTTTATATAGGTTTACTGAATTAGCCACACATGTACATTCCTGAGATAAATTTGTCTCCCTTCTTACAGGTTGCTAAGTATCTCATTTTATTTGCAAATACTGAAAGATCTGTTCCAATTCAATATTTCATTTTATCCAAGCATATGAAATGAAAAACTATCAAAGGAGAAGGGATGTTTGAAAACTTTAGGAACAGTCACAGAAAAAGAAATAGAATCTCTGCCTTTAACAATTATGCCTTCTTGTAAACTCCCATTCCAACAACAAAGTTTCTTCTCTCACAAAAGCCTATGGGGAAAACATTCAAATTCCTGGATCCTATAGTTGGCTCTGAGTTCCACCACCACCAGCTGTTATTGTTGAAACAAAACAACCATTTGGTGGACTGCAAAGAAGAACAAAACGGCCACAAAGGGAACTGGCAAAGACTTGTTTCCCTAAAGCACCACAACGAGGGTACAATACGGTATCTTCAAAAATGTTTGTATTTAACATGTATAGACAACAAAAACTATAGTCTTCTGTTGAAGGAAGGAACAGGTTGAACTTCACCACACACTTCATTTGGTTCCAAGAATTTCCTTGAACACCCATTTTTTGTCACATAAAAAAATTGTTCATCATGGTAAAGCAGGCAATGAATCAAGTTCCCTTTAAAACAGCTGAGTTTCAGCTCAGATTGTCTCCCTCCTAGCTGTAAGAGAAACCAGACTTAATCCTTTATGAACCTTACTCAGGCAAGCATAATTGCCTGCCACATTACCATGGTAAGAAGGATGCATTGAAGCCAGCTGCTTTCGAGCCAGTAACTGCTACTTGAGGGGTGTTCACTGTTAAATTTAAAGAGCCAACACTGATATTAGGTTAAACCTGTACCTTAAGAAATGATATACAAAACCAGGGTCTGCTTCAGTGATTTTCAATCAGTGTGCCATGACACACTGGTGTGCAGTGGATAGTCCTCAGGTATGTCACGGGAATTTGGGGAGAGGTATTAATTAATAGGAAAACTGGGGGATTTGAACAGCATGGTGTGCCTTGTCAATGGTAAAAACAACTGATTGAAAAAGATGGAAAATCACTGGTTACATGGAAAATGGTAACTTCCTGGAGCAAGAAAATAAGATATCTTGAAACATTGGACTTGCACAACCATTCCAGTATCTCAGATACTACTACCAGACCCGTTTTGCAGACACCCACAACTGATGGCATCAGACAGTAAGGAAGAATCAGGAACAAAGAGAGGAGAAAGGTGCTGGTCAGGGATTCCCTGTTAAGGATTGTAGAAGTTCCTATGGGCTGGCTTGACATTCTTGCTCATGTGCTTTCTCCTTAGTGCCATGATATGACAGAAAAACTACCAAAGCTGTTCAAACCCGTAGAGCACTCCCGTCATTCTCTTAGGAACAAATGACACTGCTGGCTGCAGCCATGAGCGGATCATTTCAGTGTATGATGATCTGGGTAAGGGTGAAAATTTGTCAATTTATTTATATTTGTCAGGTCATCATAAATACTAACAATTCACAATTTCAGCTGTTCTTTGTCGCCTAACTACTACCAGACCAATACACATCATCATTTAAATTACTTATATTGCTTTTAATGATACTTTCCATTACGGTTCTTTCCAACTTTACCTGCATGTGCAAATTAATTGAAGACTAGATACCAAATAAAATATAATGATGGAGGCTTATTTCACTGCATCTACAATTATTTTCTTATTTCACTGAAGATTTTCCTGCTATAGGCAGGGGATAGGACTAGATGACCTACTAGGGCCCTTCCAACTCTAGGATTCTATGATTTCAACTATATTATCAAAGATCGTCTCACTCTTGTAATAATACTTCATGACTGTTAACCAAATATGATGGGCTACTATTTGTACCTTGAGAGCTTGCCACTGTGCTAACACTACTTGACTGTTTTATGCCACAAGGAAGTCCGTAATGGCTTTCGCTAATTCATAAAATTAATTTTCATTCTTAACTGTCCCATTACAAGAGATAAAGGAAACTACAACATAAAATACCAGGCAATGCTTTATTATTAAGATACGCATGTTTTCTTCAATTACATATAGTTTCATCACTTTGCATATTTTTCGGAGTGTCTAATCCTAAAATGTTACAAAAACATTTTAATTTGTCTCACCATTATGCTCCATAAACTCGTTTTAATATTTGAAACATTACATCAGAAAGGATACATTTGATGTGCATCGGAAGGGCTGCTGTCAATACACTGCAAATCCTGACTTAAGCAATAAGACTATAGAACAATTTATTCAACACATTTGCCATAATATATACACCTATGTCCAACTCAGCAAAGTAGTAATAGCTCTTGGCAGAGGGCACATTTATCTTGGCTGAAAAGCTGTCAGTAGCAACACGGTGGGTGTCAATTGGCATGAAGTATGCGAAGCAAACACGTTTGCCAATTACATGCATTAGGTCTCATAATGACTGATGTCACCTGTGTAGTATAGCAATAAATTATCTTATGGACACTAATTATATTTCTCCCTTCAGCTGAATTTACTCTTTGAAAAGTTGAAAATGAAACCCATAAAAAAGTTTCACTTTATATACCACTAAGCTCAGACTCAAGACATAGGAAGATACAACAAACAGCATGAATTGATACTGGTGTTCTTTAGGTGTCCATCTGAGTAGTACAAACCCATCCTTAAATACTATATGGCATGGTTTATCAGTAGAGACATCAAATTTTTCTTTTCAGAATGAAGGGAATGAAAGAGAACTTTTGGGAAAGAAGGAATTTCATGAGAAATATGTATAATATTCTAAACAGGCCATGCTCCAGAATCTAATGAACCTGCCCACTCTTGGGGAAGAATATTGATCAGCCCCTTCTGAATCAACACCCAGAACAAGAAAGAAGGGAATCTTATCCAGCAACCTGTTTCATTAAACACTGCCTAATGTGAAACTACTACAGACCTAAGATACATAGACCAATTAACCCTCTCACTCTTTTCTTACCACGGGTCAGAAAATCTTTCATTGTTGTAGCACTAAGATGATTGCACAACTTGGATTGGGAGAAAATTATGAATATTTCTTTTCCACTTTACAATAGAAATTGCAGCATTCTATTTAAAGTATCATGTTCACAAGGGAAAGTTCCACTACCTGGAACAAAGATTTACATATGAAAATCTTGACATTACAGAGTAAAATGGTCCTATTCAATTAAGGTGATGAAAGCAATCAGAGTTTATTCATAAGCTGATAGAAAACTCAATGAGGACATCAAATAGTATTAGATCTGGACCACACATAGTCGAATGAGGATGCAATCCTAACTCCCAGTTAGGCTGGAACAAGTCCCAGCACAAAACTCCTGCTGGCTTGGGGGTATCACAAAAGTGCTGTAAGGTACTGAAGTGTCACTCCTGAGGGAGTTAGGCCAGTGAATAGACATGTGCTGGCCTACCCACATCATCACAGGAATGAGGAGATGGTGAGTTGTGCTGGCCTAAAGAGGTTAGGAGTGTGCCCTGATTTGGTTAAATTCTAAGACTGAGAAAAAGAGTATTATTTCTGGCTCCAGAGGGATGAATCACAATTTCCCTTCTCATTCCTAGAAACAAGACCTGGAAGAGAACTGGGCTCATGTGGTGAACAAGGATGCTTCACACGTTGGTAAAAGTCTTTGTGACCAAAATGGAAGTGGCCTTGCTCTGTTCTAGCTGGTTCAGTCACATTATGATCTTGTTACTCCTTCTAGCTTCATAGGCCCAGAAGCTCCAATAGCATCTTCAGAATGGCCAATTTAAAAAACTGAAGCCAAATAAAACTGCATAGTGCCTTCGAATCAACAGCTGTGATCATGTTTCAACCATGACTGTAGTATATTGTCTATAGTCTATGACTATAGTCCACTTCTGATGGACTATAACCACCAGACACTTTCAACACCTGTCATGATCTGAAAACTAAACTGAACACAGACAATTTTTTCTAAGGCAAGGTTAATTGCCTACCATGTTGCTATGGTAAATGCGTTGCCTTTAAGTCCAGTACGATTAAATACTGGATTTAAAGGCAACGCATTTACCATAGCAGTCATTAACTGCTCCTTAAGGGATGTTTATCTTTCAGTTTAAAGAGCCAACCCCATTTTCTTTGAAACAAAAATCACCTAAATAAATAATGTATAATTAGGTTACACCTGTATTTCTCTTTCTCTTTCTTTTGGTGGGGAAAGTGAACTATGGGTGAAATCCAGAGTAACTATGGGGAGTCCTTGCTCCGGAGTAAGAACAAGTTACTCTGGATTGCAATATGAATTTCCCATAGGTTTTCACTAGGTAGTGCAGTAACTACGGGTGCACATAATATCTCTTACATGTTCCCGTAGTTACTCTGGATTGTGCCCTATTTCTAGGAATGGTAAGTTGGCAAGAAACTTTATTTAGTTGACTAGACAAAGTGGTATGTGGAACCAGTAAGCAGGTTATGGCAATTAAAAATATTTTCTATTGTTGTCTATAACATTTTAGTATCTTTTTCTAAGTACCAATTGTATGTTGTAGTTTCTAATAAATTTCCTAAATGATAGACCTTTCCATGTACAGTGTCGTCTGTGGAGTGATGGAACAGTCATTCCCCTGTCTTATAAAAATTGTGGAAGAATTCAGCCCCTGCAACCTTCTAATTGTCCTGAATTTCTGGGGTGTTTACATAGAATACAACAATATGGGAATTCCCTTACGCACTTGACCATGACAATACCTCTGTCTGCCATGGCTGGATAAGGCAATGAAGTTCAACTTTCTCCATGCTCTTTTGGGTTGTTTCAGGCAGGGTTTAAAAGGAATTCAAGAATGAGGCCTTCAGCACCACTCCCATTAGTTAATTTGTAGCTTTTCCAGAGGGTTCAACAATACCACAGTGGCTTCAGTCAAGGGCCCATCTTAGTCCAGCTTCTACATCTCACAGTGGCACACCAGATCTGCCAGAAGCACACAAAACAAGATACCTGTATCATGTTGTAGTATTACTGCTACTCTGGCATTCAGACATCAGTTTTTAGATATTGCATAGAGTTATCATGACTTGCAACCCAAGTTAGGTATTTCCTCCAATAATTTGGAGGAATTTTAAAGAAACCTAGACCAGGTACCTTTGCCTTGTTTTTAGTTTTGTCAGCAGCACCAGGGATTAAACAAGTATGAACAAGTAATGCAAAATTATCTTCCTCTCCTAGGTAGCCTTACAATCAGGACATAGATTGCACCAGAGGATCCTAAGATTGCATCGGGACATAGATTGCATCAGAGGACCCAGGAGCTTTAAATTTTATGAGATTGGTGCTTGGCTGAAAAAATTCTGAAGCAATTCTCAAACAACTCTAAGATGACTCTGACTTACAGGCAAATGTTGGTGGGAGAATAGTTCTCCATTAACCGAGGCTCCACTTTTAAAATCAATCCTCAGATTAAACCAACCAATTAACATTATAGTCCTCTTATATTTTCATCCAAATACCTAAAGGAATGTCAGAGAGTACAAGGGAAAATTTAATAATCCGAGGACAGTCAACAAGCAGTACTACCTACTTTCAGTACTTATAGAAAAAGGTTATGAAGATATGCATCACAGTCTCCATCATCTCACATTCATTATGGCTTCACAGTTGCTGAGAAATAAGATAGTTATGTGATTTAATTTTCTTATGCAGAGTATACCCTCATTCTACTCCAGCACTACTTCATTTGCATTTATTGTGCACCTGCCAGTTTTCATCTGGTGTTATGTTGTTGTGAACTCTGAAATTCTGACACAAAAACAAAGTGCATCAGAGAATGACTCTAAAAATGGTATCTACATCATGGAGACAGACAGAATGAAGGCTATAGGCGCAAAACTATTAGGTTTGGGAAATGAAAAAAGTTTTTGATCAGTTATCAGTCCTTCAGTGCATTCAGCCGTTATCTTGCATGTTAAACAATATTGATACAGGTGCACTGAAAATATTAAGAGATAAATTGTAATTATTTAACTTAAACCTACAATTCTCTCTCAAAGGAAAAGGCAACCATTTTATAATTTTCTTTTTGCTCCCCCATTACACTAATGCACCAGCATTAAAAATATATAATCATGCTGTTAAGTTGCTGTTTGGAAAATTTGCTCCTTCCAATTAATCAACACTTCAGCCAATATGTTAATCTACCGATTAAACTGCTAAAAGCTTGCAGCCCTAAAAATGATGTTCAGTAAATTAGTTTACAACAAATGTGTAATAGGCTGATTTTCTTTCCATTTTCGTAACCCTGCTCTAGTAAAGGTGCTTCATTTGCTTTTCGCATTATAATTCTTTCAGTAACACTCAATTGACACCATTTGGGCCAACTGCCAAAACATTCACTACTGTGTTTGTATTGTCATAACCTCACTGAACTCTACTGCATAAAGTGGGATCTAAACCAAACACTGCACTGCAGAAAAATACAAGAGCAAAAATACCTCATGTTCTAGTCCTGCAAAATGATTAACATTACTCAGAGTAGTTATATTACCAAGATTTACTTAATTTAAAAATTACTAGCCTCCAGAATTTTGGCACCGTGACAGATGTTTTGAATCACTAGCTTTAGGACTTTTAGAGGGTAGTTCATCCTAGAAATTTACCTTCCACTAGTGGCTCAACATTGCAATATTTTGCCAAAGCAATATAATCAGTTTAACAAGGAAACTGTGTTTGATTTTAAAGGTCTTGCTAGTGATGCAACCAAAAAAGGTATCAGCTAAAATACACATTGCTGAAGGTGTATTTGGTATTCTGCAAGATATATCTTCCTTGTTCTCAAAGCACAGACTTTCTTCTCACTCCTGTATACATTTGACTTTCTTGTGAGAGCTGAGCCGTATTACCTGTTCTATACCGCATTTACTTGGATCTAATGCACCATCAAATCTAATGTGCACTAACTTGGTGGCGCAAGTCGTTAAGACACTGTGCCTGTTAACCAGCAGGCCAGGGTTTGAGACCCAGGTCCCTCCAAGATGAGGATCTCCTATTACAGGCAGGGGGTTGGACTAGATGATCCACTGGGTCCCTTCCAACTCTATGATTCTATGATAATTTTACAATCAAAACACTGTATTTACTGAAATCTAATTAACCACTGAATATAATGCACACCTTGATTTTAGAGACTGAATTTGGCTGAAAAGTGAGCATTTAGATTCAGGTAAATACAGTAATTTATTTCTGTCCAGCTGTGGTTAACTGAAGTAGACATACTGAAGGTGCTATGTGTCCATGACACATGTGACATCATTCTGCGAATGCACTGTTGAGAACGTATGTGTACTGAAGTGTGTATCCTCCCCTACCCCACAGATCAGATCCCCTACTCCACTCCCCTACTCCACTCCCCACAGATCCCCTACTCCACTGCCATCTGGGACTCGGGAAGCCACAGAGCAGCCCCAGCACTTCTTCTCACAGTGCAGAGCATACAGTCTAACAGAGGAGGAGAACTGAGGTGCTCCGTGGCTGCCCAGAGCTCAACACCTCTCCCACTCGGAAGGTCACCGGGGCCCAGTGAGGAAATTGCAGAGGCACTCCAGGTAGGATAGCTCTGTAGCTAGAAAACTTTGGTGGACCTTAATTGTTTCCTTAGACACCTGGCCAAATTGTACAGACATTCCACAACCGCCGCCTCCCTTGTATGCCCATGCTAGAAGTGTTTTTAAAAAGCAATGGTTTAAGTTAACAATGAAACGCAATCTACATAATCTTTCTTCTGTGTGTGTTGTTTGCGTTAGAAAATTCTAACATTTTGTCTTCATTCTTTTCTCCGTTAACAACAGTTTTATAGTAGTATTTCTAAAATATTGCCAAGGTTACACAGAAATAAGATAAGCTCACTCATAACATGAAAGATAACATTGCAGAAAGCTTCTTTAGTTTCATACTGAAAAACTTCCAAATAGTTTGATTTGTTTCCTTAGAACAGCAGGGATCTAATGCCTTAAAACACCTACAGAATCTAAATTCAATAACCAGTTGCTATTTGGCTGCTATCAGACAGAAGCCCTAAATCTTGGTGAAGACATATGACTTGGGCAGCAATCTTAATCCCCAGTTAGGCTAGCATAAGTCCCAGCACAAGAACTGTGCTGACCTGGGGGTGTCAAGTTCTACAAGGCATTACTGTGCTGCTCCTGGAGGGGATTAGACCAGTGGGTTGCAACAGATTATCCAGTGGGTTGCAACAGACTGTCATTTTAAAAAGTGGGTCCCATTGCTAAAACGTTTGGGAAGCACTTAGTTTATAAATTAGCATTAGCATTATAAACTAGCATAAACATTAAATAATGATGGCATAGTAAGCCTACCAACCAAAGCTGGTGATAGAATTCCAGCCACTGACACCAAGATTCTCATTTTTCAGCATTTAGACTGACAAAATACAACTCCATCTGTTTAATACAACCAGTTTATATTTCCAGAAGCAATCATGCTTTTCAGCTGGACCACTTAATGCATATATTTCTCTGTTGGATAATGTTGTCTGCTGTCTTGGATATGAAAACACCTTAATGGAATGAGAAAGATAAGTAAACAGTGAAAGAGAAAAGAACATATATATATATGTTTATATGTATGTTTATATGTATGTTTTTATATATATATATATATATATATATATATATATATATATATATATATATATATAGATAGATAGATAGATAGATAGATAGATAGATAGATAGATAGATAGATAGATAGATAGATAGATAGATAGATCCATGCAAATATAGCCCTTCATTTCATGCACAGACTTTCTAATGCAAAAACCCAGGAGTAAGAAGCTTCTCTAAAATAGTATATTGGCAATTACGTTAAAGAGCTACAACTTTCCCTCCATTCCTTTGTCAGTTTCAGTAGTGAGTAAAACGATCCAGAAAAAGTTATCCTGTACCTAAACTTCCATGTCTTGAAGTATGATAAATTAAAATACTGAAGTGATCATGAATGCATTTTATAGATATAGCTTAAATAAATTCTGTAATTTCTTGTCTATTAGTTGTACATCGAAAATCCTGAACATTCAATTAACATTCAGTTTTCAGTTATGAGCCTTGGTTTATTCCATTCTTCATTCATCTTGTATTGGTTTATTCCAATCTTCAATTTTTAACTCAGATGTGTTCTATAGCCCTTGTATGTAAATTGGCTAGGATGTGGTTTCTCTTTTCAGGAGGTTAATCTGAACCTAGTAAATATTATATCAACAATGATGTCTTTTACTACCTGTGCTAACATGTTAGTCATAACAAAGAATATGATCCAGCCAAAACTGAGTGCTTTCCTACCTATTTCAATGGACCATCAAGCATACTCATACATTTTCTTTGGAAAGTAAAAAGCTTTCTGATCTCATTGGGCGAGTTGCAGTATTTAAGTGTTACGTAGGTTTTAACTGCAAGCCATCACTTGTACCATGCCTAATAGCAGGACATTAAATAATGCATACATTTTCCTGTTGATCATTTCAGATATACGTCAAAGGTATGTTTTCTCTAGTTAATAATAAATCTTCATTTTTGGTCATGCATTAGTTAACTATTTCTACAGAACTATCAATAACAGCAAAGAATATCAACTTAAAAAACCACACACACAACACAAGTTGCTGAAAAAAGGAGAGAGAAAAATAAGTTTATAGAATTTATATCCTGACTTATGTGGTGCCATGCAAGTCAGCTTCTAGTCTGAAGCTGAAAAGGGTGAATAGGGGCACAACACATTTTCCTGCATAGACTTGACATTGAAGAATCCCTTCTGATACAAGCCCTGACCCACACCCTGGACCTAAAAGCATACGTAATACTGAAGACTGACTGATCAACATGCAGCTGGGATGCATGCAGATGGGAGACGCTCCCTAGAAGAAAAACGGCTGTACTCCATCTACTGACTGGCCTCACTCTTTTCCTCAGGTATAAAAGCCCCTGGGAGTTTGAGGGAGAGTGGTGTTGGCCATGCAGATGGGAGACGCTCCCTAGAAGAAAAACAGCTTCACTCCATCTCCTGACCAGCCCAGCAGACCAGTTTGAGGACTTTTGCCTTTGGAGACTATGCCTCCCTTCTGAGGGAAAAATTAACATAAATCTGCCCCTAGCTGCTTGGCTCCGCTTGTTGCTCTGTAACGTGTTTACCATCTGGGGGGAGCTCAGGGGAGGGGAAGTCGGCTGGGAGTGCTGCCACTATTAGTAGAGTGACAGGTCATGGAAGATATGGTGGGAGGGGTCATGCAGGCAGTAACAGGAGAAGGAGGGCCAGTCATAGAAAGACTGTCCCTCTTTCTGGCCCTCCCCTCAACCCTCTGACCTTAGGCAGCCTGAGCAGCAGCCCCCTGAGTCTGAACTTGCTGCTCCTCAATGCCAGGTCAGTAAACAATAAGACCTACCTGGTCCAGGATTTGATCCTGGACCAGAAAGCTGACCGCCAGCTTTTTGACTGCTTGCATTACAGAGACCTGGCTGGATGAGGCTGGAGGTGTGGGCCTCTCCCAGATCTGTCCGTCAGGTTTCCAGGTGCAGCAGCAGCCAAGACTTCAGGGGTGGGGAGGTGGGGTTGCGATAGTCTATCATGGTTCTATCCCTCTCAACAGGTCCCCTCTCCAGCAGTTCACAGGGTTTGAGTGCCTCCGTGTTGTGCTGGAGGGGCGAGACAGAATACGGATTCTGTTGGTGTACCGCCCGCTGTGCTGCCCAACAGTCTCCCTGTCTGAGCTGACCGGGGTGATCTTGAGCATGGCATTGGAGTGCCCTTGCCTCCTGTTGCTGGGGGACTTCAATGTCCATGCCGAGGCACCCCAAACATCTGCAGCTCAGGACGTCATGGCCTCCATGGCAAAGAATGTCCAAAGAATATCTGCCCCTACTCATGATGCGGGGCACACACTGGACCTTGTGTTCACTGCTGAGCAGGTTGATGGTGATCTGGATGTGAAGGACATCTCCATCACTCCGTTGCCATGGACAGATCACTACCTGGTGGGATTTAGGCTTATCGTGGCCGGTAGCCTCTGCACAGGTGGGGGACCACATTCCATGGCCCGCCCCCAGAGACTGATGGATCCAGATGGTTTCCTGAGGGCTCTGGGTGATTTTCCTGCTGCCAGATCTGGCAACCCATCCAGCTCCTTGGTCAATCTCTAGAACACGGAGATGACCAGGGCCCTGGACGAGATCGCTCCTGAGTGACGTCAGCCCTGCTGTAGATCAAATGCAGCTCCTTGGTTTTCTGGGGAGCTGCGGGCTTTGAAACAGCAAGGTCGACGTATAGAGGAACGATGGCAAAAAATCTCGTGTCGTTTCTGATCAGGCAGAGGCCAGGGCTCACTGACGTGTCTACTCTGCGGCGGCGGTGGTGGCTAAAAAAGGCATACTCGCTACCACCATCGCATCTGCAGAGAACCACCCAGAAGAGCTCTTCCGTGTGGTCCGGGGCCTACTCCATTTGGCTCCCTGCACTGACGTGGTAGAACACACGGAGGCTCACTGTGGCGAGTTCGCCCAACACTTTGCAGACAAGGTCGATCAGATCCGGCATGACTTGGATGCCACTTTAACAACATCCAACGATCCCTGGGGCGCCTGTCTTGTCCATCTTTTGGGATTCTTTTCAGCTTGTAGAACCTGAGGATATGGACAGGATTCTCTGTAGTGTGAGATCATCTGCTTGCCCACTGGACCCTTGCCCAGCCTGGCTAATCAGATTGGCCTGGGGACTGGCCGAATGGACAGGGAGGGTGGTGAACTCCTCTCTGAGGAAGGGGGTGTTGCCTTCTGCATTAAAGCAGGCGGTGGTTCGCCCCCTCCTGAAGAAACCCTCCCTTGACCCTAAAAACCTGAACAACTATCAGCCAGTCTCAAGCATTCCATTTCTGGGCAAAGTGGTCAAGTGGATGGTGGCGTCCCAGCTTCAGAGGGTCCTGGATGAAGCTGATAATCTGGATCCCTTCCAATCTGGTTTCAGGCCGGGGTTTGGGACAGAGACTGCCTTGGTCGCCTTGGTGGATGACCTATGCCGGGGAATGGACAGGGGGAGTGTGTCCCCATTGGTCCTGCTGGATCTCTCAACAGTCTTCAACACCATCGACCATTGTGTCTTTCTGGGTCGGTTGGCTGGGTTGGGGATTGGAGGCACTGTTTTGCAGTGGTTCCGCTCCTTCCTGGCTGACGGGTTCCAGAAGGTGGTGCTGGGGGATGCTTGCTCGGCATCCTGGCCTCTTCGGTGCGGGGTGCCACAAGGTTCCATTCTATCCCCCATGCTATTTAACATCTACATGAAGCCTCTGGGAGAGGTCATCCGGAGGTTTGGAGTGAGGTGTCACCAGTACGCTGATGACACCCAACTCTATCTCTCCTTTCCTCCTGAGTCCAAGGAGGTGGTTTAAGTCCTGAATCACTGTCAGAGGCAGTGGGGGACTGGATGATGTTGAACAAGCTGGGATTAAATCCTGACAAGACAGAGGTTCTCCTGACCTCATTTCCATTTCTCATTTAATTGCAATGCACCCAGTTTTTATTCTATTTTAAACTGAAGAAATTCACATGAAAATGAAAAGGTATTAGAGAAATGAAAGCACAATTAGCAATCATGTGCTGCCAGTTTAGTCATTTTAGACACTGGATTATTAATATGCTTCAGATAAGGAATTTTCCAGTGTTCATAAATGATCCAGAATTCAGCTTAGTGAAGAGAGTTAGGTAAATAATATACAAGTACTACATTCCAGGGAGCCAAGCCAAATGACCTGAATCACAGAATAAGTAGCCATTTTCAACCACTGTGTGATGGCACACTGATGTGCCATAGATAGTCTGCAGGTGTGTCTCAGGAGTTTGGCCTGGGTCATTTATCAGTACGGCCACTGGGATTTGAGCCACCACCACCAGCAACATGGTGTACCTTGTCTATGGTCAAAATAGCAATGATGTGGCTGGGAATCTTAGCATCTTTTCGTGTGTGATAAAAAGGTTGAAGATAGCTGGAATGGGCAGACAGAATAAAGAATGGGCAGACAGAAAGAAAATTTCTTGCAGTTTGTTTCCGAGCTCTGTACCAGATAAGGCCTTAATGACAACTAAAATGACATTATGGCCCGTGATAAATAGGAAACAAAATCAAGAACACACAGCCAGCTGGCATTAGATAAAGCAAGATGCCAAGATTACAACAACACCAAAGACAGAAAATGAATGAGGAATCTGGAAATCCATCAAGATTTTAGGCACAAACAATCTACAATCTACAAACAATCTACAAACAATATACATAAAGCTGAAAAGTCACTGACTAACTCACTCGCTGACTCATTAATGCCCAATGAAAACCGCTGGGCATAGAACCGTGAAATTTGGGGAGGGTGTCCCTTCTGAGACAGAGGCACCCACTAAGAACCGGTTTTCGGAAATTCCAACCAGAAGGGGATGAAAAGGGGCACAACACATTGTCCTCCCTATACTTTAAATTGAAGAATCCTTGGAGCTAAAAACATGAAATTTGGGGAGGGTGTTCCTTCTGTGTCATGAACACGTACCAAGAACTGATGTTGAGAAATTTAACACTTAAGGGGGTGCAACGTGTTTTTGTCCTATACTTAGCATTGAAGACTGATCAATATTAAGCTGATGCACTGGGAGGGAGGGTGCACAGGGGGTGATGGTGTGCATGGGGGGCGGTACATTTTGGGGATGGTGTGCATGGGGGTTGCACATGGGGGATTGTGTGCATGGGGGAATGATGTGCCTGGGGGAAGTTGTATGAGGGTAATATGCATGGGAGATGATGCGCATGGGGCAGGGTGCACATGAGGGGAAGTCGTACAGGGGTATTATGCATGGGGGACTGTGCACATGGCATGATGTTGTACAGTTGTATTGTGCATGGGGCTAATGTGCGAATGAGGGAACAGTGTGCATGGGGGATATTGCACATGGGGGGAATTTTACTCTTGCAACATAGGTATGTTTTCGGTAGTTGAATTATTAAGTTTTCACATTCAAGTAACAAACTTGCCTTTAATCTACTGCATATTGCTGTGGACCTGGTTCAGGTTTTGATTCCATACAGTGTTTGGGGAAAGATGTAGACCATCTTGAAAACCAGTGCAGCTTGTCAACTGGAGGATTATTCTGCAATGGGATACTGCAGATGCAATCCTAACCTAGGTCGGCACAGCTCATGAGTCTTCCTGTTCCAGTGGTGATGGGGTGCAAGCATATTTCTGTGCACTGACCTAACACTTCCCTAGGAATGGTGCGAAAGTGACTTATGGCATTTTGGTGACACCCCAAGTTCAGCATAGGATTTATAGTATGGTTTAGGCCTGCCTAAGTTATGATTAGGTTTGCAGCCTAAGTACTATACTTCAGCCTATCACATCAATAGTTTTGCATGCTATATGGCCCCTTCTTGCTATTTTAATACAAAACCACCAGTAATTTCTCCCCACAAAACTCAACCATACTGTACATTAGGTGAATGACAACTTTTGTCTCATGGAATCCAGATTCAACAAGTTCTTTTATTAGAAGCTGAAAGAAATTTGTAGTTTTCTACTTTATCAGCTTTGATAGACCAAATTTTCACAAAAACTGTTTATTTTTTAAACATAATTCCTAAATGTACTGTCTAACAAAAGAGCCAGGTTAACTGAATGTTAAGAGTAGTTCATAATAGTGAATGTTCGAGTGCATTTTTTGTGCAATTACTATTTATGAACAGAAATGGCACATTCTGTTGTTTTAACACAGTGATTTTCAACCAGTGTGCCATGGCACACTGGTGTGCTGCGGACAGTCCTCAGATGTGCCGTGGAAATTTGTGGACTGACATTCATTAAAAGGAAAATTGGGGGGTTTGAACAGTCTGGTGGGCCTTGTCAATGATAAAAACAATTGATGTGTGCCTTGACAATTCCAGTGCCATGTTAAGTGTGCCATGAGATGAAAAAGATTGAAAATCACTTCTTGAAAAGCTAATATAATCTTTTTTGTATCCATCCTAGAGGGAAAAAAGCAATATTCTTCATTTGCAAGAAAAAACAAAATGAAATTTCGAGGTTTGCCCAAGATATATAGATACAGATGTGCATAGCAGCAGCAAAATATGCCAAGTCCAGTGGATATGTGTTTCTAATTTCATGAAAGTAAACGAATAAAAAAACATTCCACATTAGCATGAAATAATGAACAAGCAGTTGTGGGCCTTTAATGTGCCCCAGCATTAATTTGAATCAAGAATTGCACTCATGCTGATAGAACTCAAGCAAAGGAAAGACCACTTATTTTTTGTTCTGCTTTCCTAGACCTATAATCAGGTCAATAGCTAAAGTCTTGTTTATTTTCATAGCTAGGTTTAAACAATGAATACAGTTTATATTCTCTACATACTGTTCAATACAATCTATTTTTGCAACAGTCTGGACCATAATTAAGGATTAAGAATTTGAATTATTTTCAGTTTCATGCAATATGCTATTGTTTTGTATTTGTGTTCTATTAAGAGTTGGCAGTTTTTTGTTTTCTTTTGTTTGTTTTAATTATTGTAGACTGCCTTGGTGACCCATTTAGTAGGAACAAGAATTTTGCTTGGCAGCTTAAATATTGGAAATAAGTATTTGCGGTGTGTACACAGCTCTGTCAGCTAAGAGTACCACATTTTGACGAAGGGAGAGTAATTTAAATCTTATATTATTATTCCATATACACATTATTATTCTGTCATTTACAAATAACAGTAAATTTTACTATACCAAAAATACATACAGTAAATAAATTTATCTTATTTTCTAATTGATTTCTTAGTTTACACATTTTTCAGACAATATCTATGCTAAAGACACCATAAATATTCTGTTCGACAGAGACATTAAATCAGTAGCTCTGCTTGCTATCCAATTGTATCTACCTATCTATAAAACTGAAAAATCACTGACTTACTGACTCATCAAAGCCCAGCCAAAACTGCAGGACTAGAAGTGTGAAATTTGGGGAGGGTGTTGCTTCAGTGATGGAGGCAACCATTAAGAACTGGTTTTCAGAACTTTCAACTGGGAAGGGGGTGAAAAGGAGCGCAACGCATTTGCCTCCCTATAGCTTACATTGAAGAGTCCCAGACTGAGGAATGCTCTGCCCCAACTCCTGGACTAGAACTATGAAATTCAGGGAGCGTGTTCTTTCTGTGACATGAACCACTTAGAACCACCCATGAAGAACATCCACCAAGATGTTGAGAAATATAACCCTTAAGGGGGTGAAAAGTATTGCAAAGTGTTTTTGTCCTATACTTAACATTGAAGACTGACCAACATCCAGCTGATGCACTGGGAGGGAAGGTGAACAGGTTATGATGGTGCACATGGGGGAGATGGTGAGTGCATGGGGGAGATGGAGTACAGGGGTGTTGCACATGGGGAGATGATGCACATGGGAGTGTTGCATATTGTGCACATGGGTGGATAGTGCGCATGGGTGGATGATGGGCATGGTGTGCATGGAGGGATGGTGCACATGGGGGGTGTTGTTCATGTGGGGGTGTTGTGCATGGGGGTACGATGTTCATGGGTGGACGGTGTGCATGGGGGGAATTTTATTCCTGCAATGCGGGTACACTTTTGCTAGTTAACAATAAAACTCTTCATTTTTGCTCATGCACTAGTTAGCTATTTCTACAGAAATACCAATACCAGCAAAGAACAACTTAAAACACACACACACACACACACACACGTTTCTGAAAGTAGAGAATGAAAAATAAGTTTACAGAATTTATATCCTGACTTATGTGGTGCCATGCAAGTCGGCTTCAAGTCTCTGGACAGTATTTATTAATGCTGTTTAGGTAAGAGATCCTAAAAATTAGGACAAATATCCCAGAATGAATTAAGTTGAACATAGAATCCCAACATAGTACTTATCATGCCACCTTCCTCCCTTAATTGTTATCCTTGGAGATTCTATACCATATGCACCTACATTTACACCTGCACCAGCATCAACAGAATATTTTGAATAGCCTCCAGGCCTATATGCCAATGCATTTTTTAAAAAGCTGTGCCCTTTTGCTTGCTATTAGCAATTCCAATAATAAATCTGTCCTCTCAAAAAGTTTAGCTTTACTCTAATTCTTTAAAAAGTTGTTCAGTTTTATTTTGTGGCAAGAAAATATAATCTCACTTTTAGCAATGTGCTTAATAAATTTCTAAATGGAAAGAAGCTGCACCTCTTTTTCCCTCTCACTTGGATTTTGAAACCCATTCAGTGACTGAGGTGATGGAACAATTAATTTTCTGTTAACTACTCACAACTCCTTGGATTTACAATAAAGATTATTTAGAACTTCTGCATTATCATTATGATATTACAATCTAATACACTGTCTTTTCCCTTTTTCCATATTAACTTCTGAGGTTATAACATTGCAGAAGGAAAATGAAGCATTAGTCTAGCCTTAGGAAACTGATCAACCAGGTAGAAAATGACTATTGTGAAATTTACATCTACAAACCATATGGACACTAATATTATTCCAATTATTCTGTTTAGTATAGTGTCTGAACCTTACAGGTTCCATTCCACTGCTTACATGTAAAACAAATCTTAATGCTATCCCAAGACCATTATAACACTTCTCATCCCCGTGTGAAAGAGGACATCAGATAAAAAGTGATAAATCATGTTTCACATAATTGTGTCTGCAGTGATGCCATTTTCACAATCTTCCAATGAAAAGTTATTTCATTTTATGTTCCTTCTAACGTGCCATTCACTTAGGAACTACTCATCTCTCTCATTAATATGTTACAGTGA
This sequence comes from Cryptoblepharus egeriae, assembly GCA_030015325.1. Taxonomy (NCBI): domain Eukaryota; kingdom Metazoa; phylum Chordata; class Lepidosauria; order Squamata; family Scincidae; genus Cryptoblepharus; species Cryptoblepharus egeriae. The sequence goes on along the minus strand of JAREYC010000007.1, from coordinate 49,994,279 downwards.
AAATTTCAAAATCGCTTATCGCATGACACTTCAAACACTAAGTATTACCAGCATATCTTTATCTCAGGCCATAAAGTGTAACCTTTTGAAATTCTAGCTACTTTCTTGTGATGTCTGAACTTCCCTTACACTTTTCAGTTTCCCTTTCAGTTGCATCAGAGCAGAAAGAATGCATAGCCATTTCATGATTCCTTCCTTTCTTTTATTGAGCTGGGGGTAACATTAAACAATAGACCTTAGCCAGCCACCAGCAAGCATTTGCGAGCACCCATGAGCATGGGCAACCACTACCAACTGACCAAGTCAAAGGACAAGTAAGATCTGTGGTCAGACCCTCCCCCTTATTATCCACAAAGTTCCCCCTTATTGTGTTTTGTAACTTCTTATCTGTTTCTTCAACTCAAAGCCTTGACCAAGAGAATTACAGGCTTGCCTGTGAAGGGCTCATGCTGAGGACTATATCCAGTCCTTTAAGTTTGCACACCCATGCCTAGAGCTTTGGTTATAAACTATGCAGCTGATAGAATATTTGGAAGCTATAATTTAAGTCATAAGACAGAACCATGATGTAGATCATAGAAATTTATCAACTGCCTATTTCTGTGAACAGAAATATGTTGTTGGTTGTTATAGTTCAACCTATACACCAGTGATTTTCAACAATGTGCTGTGGCACAATGGTATGCCATGTATAGTCCTCAGTTGTGCTGTGGGAATTTGGGGAAAGTCATTTATTAATAGAAAATTTAGGGGATTTGAACAGCCTGGTGTGCCTCAGTCTATGGTAAAAACTGATAGTGTGTCTTGACAATTTCAGTGCCTTGTTTGGGTGTGGTGAGATGAAAAAGGTTGAAAATCACCACTATATACCATACTCTTTGTTGGCATATACCATATTTAGTTGAATCTAATGTGCCATTGAATCTAATGTGCATCCCTACACTCATAATCAAAATACCACATTTACTCAAACTGAATTAACCATCAAATATAATGTTCACCCTAATTTTGGAGACTATATTCGGCTGAAAAAGGTGAGCATTAGATTTGAGTGAATACATTATGATGCTTCCAAGGAAAGGCATGATCTCTTAGAACAGCGTTTCTCAAAGTGGGGGTCGGGATCCCTTTGGGGGTTGCCTGGAGCTTTCCTAGGGGTCGCCTAAAGACCCCTGGTGCAGGGGGCCAGATGGGAAGACCTGGCAGAAACACTGGAGCCACTGCGGTTGGAAGAAACAGATGAGAAGTGGCTCAGAAGGAGCCTCTGAGTTGCTGTGAAACTGATGTGGAGCCTTGCGGGTGGGGAGGCACCCGACACACTCACCACAGACGGCAGCCTCCTCCCACCCCCCAGATCCTCAGTGCGCCTGCTGGCTGAGAGTGTTAAGCGACTGAGGTGTGAGCATGGTGCAAGAGCTCTGGCAGGTGAGCTGTCTGGTGGGTGCTCCGCTTGTGCAGCGACCATTATGCCCTGCTCCTTGTGCTCTACTCAAAAGTAAGGCCCCTCATTGTTGTTGTTGTTGTTGTTGTTCATGATAAGTGAATGGGATTTACTCCCAGGAAAGTGCTAGGATTGCAGCCTTAGAGCCCAGTTCAATGCATGTCTCCTCAGAAGTCAGTCCCATGATAGTGAATGGGGCTACTCCCAAGGAACTGCAGCTGGCTCTGCTGCCTGAGATCCCAATACTATGGAGGTCTCCTCAGAAGCCAATCCCATGATAGCGAATGGGGCTTACTCCCAGGAAAGTGGTAGGATTGCAGCCTTAGAGCCCAATTCTATGCATGTGTACTCAGAAGTCATTTCCATTGAGTTCAGTGTGGTTTACTCCCAGGAAAGTGTGCATAGCACTGCAGCAGTAGCAACGAAAATAATTTTATGGTTGGGGGTCCCCATAACATGAGGAACTTATAAAGGGGTCATGGCATTAGGAAGATGGAGAACCACTGACTTAGAACTTAACACATGGTTTACTGAAGTCTAAGAGAGTTTATGCTGCAATCCTAATGACACTTTACTGGGAGTAAGATCCATTTAGCACAATAGGATTTATTTTTGAGTAGACATGGTTAGGATTGTGGTCTTACCCATTTAAGACCAACAGTGGAAAATGTAGAAGAAGCAAAGAATATATGAGTAAAATTACACATTTCAAGACCCATTAAGTGTTAAAAAAAGTATATATTTTAAAAGAATATAAGTAAAATGCAAGCTTAGACAGTGAATATATGATCCAGGAGAAAGCTCCAAGGGAAAAGACAGAGAGATGTGTTAGAGCACAAGAAATTCTAAAAATATGTAAAGGTGTCAGATGAGAAATGAAGATGCAGCAGCTCACACAGCAGCAAGCAAGGAAGCTGGTAAACAGGCAAGGAACATAAAAAGCTTTCAAGAAGTTTCATTATGATTTTGGAATGGAAAAAAATAACAAGAACAGAATTCAGAAAGTTATGTTGTCCATTGGAAAAAAAGATACTGTACATGTTCTGATAGCATCAAGAACTGTAATACATCAAGACATGAAATGGCTGAACAGTTGATCAGGAAGATGTGGGGAAATAAGCAGAGATGCAATAATAATCATGACATGTTTGGCAACTACAGCAGTCCAAAGAATAAAAGGAGAAAATGGAGACACGATGAATCACCAGCAATATCTGAATGCACACCAAAGAATGTACACTGTGGAGTGTGGAAACCGAGGCTGGGTTTTGAATTTGAGGGGACAAGAAGATATATTAAAATTTCTAAAGGTTGGGAAGGAAATACTGCACAAACAGACTGAACGCTCAAGTTAAACCTTCATTATATATAATATAATATATTTTTGGCCAATAGATGGTAGGGAATTTGGAAGGAAAATAGGGAAGAACAAAGTTTTGGAGTACAGAGTGAAAGGTGGGGAAAAGTGGAAAAAGGAAGACACAAAGAATATCAAAAAGCTATGTAAAGAACCCCTAGATAATGATCAACCGTTTTGAATGCTGGCAGGAGATTAAGAACACAATCTTATCCATGTCTATATAGAAGTAAGCCCAATCGTGTTCAACTGGTTTTACTCCTAGGAAAGTGTGTTTAGGATTGCAGCCTCAGTATTAGAAAAAGATGAAGAGAGACCTTCAAATTTAGCAACCAGAAGATTACTTCTGGGTTTTTTTTTTCAGAACTTGCCTTAGTAGAATGAAAAAGACAAGAACTAAATTTAAAAATGTCTAGGGAACAATATAGAAGGGAAATTTAAGATATCAGGTTTAGTGGGAAATACACATTCAAGTACCTTGAGACATTGCGGGAAAAGGACTTTGGATGACAGACAGGATGGAGAGGTCAAATGAGATTCTTAAAGAACATGAAATGGCATGTTTGAAGGTTATCAGGAAGAACCAAGATGAGATAAAATTGCTTCAGGAGTCAGAACTCTTTCCCCCGTTTTAGAGGAATAGGAACTAAAAGTCAGTTAGACAATTACAAGAATGTTTCAACAATGGAAGCAAAGCTGAAAAAAAAAGCTATGCAGCACACAAACAAAGACTGGACTAGCACCAGTCCAGGAATCAAGGGAAGGGCTCCAACCTTAAAAGGTGCTTGTTGAAATATATGGGATATGGGACTGGGAAGGGCACAACCTGTGTATGAATTATACATCACACCCACGTGTGCACTATTTACAGTAGTTCAACAGTCTGCATTTTTTAAATTGCAGCTTCTGTCTGCTAGACCATTAGAAACACACGCTTAAAGTATAGTTTCTTTATACAGTGGTACCTTGAGTAAAGAGCGACTTGAATAAAAAGCACTTTGTATAAAGAGCAAAATTTTCTCAGAAATTTTGACTTGTGTAAAGAGCACTGAGTAAAGAGGGAGTTTGGAACAGGCTTCCATGGCAAGGGAACCCACAGGTGGGACAAGGGGACTAGCTTGAGCTACAGTGGTTCCCTGGGCAAAGTTTGGAATAGGCTTCCATTGCGAGGGAACTCATGGAGGGTCTGGGGGGAGCAGCCTGAGCCAGGTTTGTATGTGTGGGATCTGTGTGTGGCAGCGTGGAAGGTGTGCCTTATCAATGTTCTAGTGCTGCTCCCCATCAGCAGCTTGGGAATGTTAAAGTGGCACTAAAAGACAAAGATTCCATTGAGCCAATGGATAGCAGTGACTTCATTAGTGATTGTGAAAGAGCACAATCCTAACCATGTCTACTCAGACATAAGCCCCATTGTGTCCAATGAATCTTACTCCCAGAAAAGTGTCTTTCTGATTGCAGCCAAAGTCATCCCCCTCTCTGTAACCCTCACACCAGCCATGAAGGTTTTCAAAGGTACAGTACAATTCAGTACTGTACAGTATTTTCTTTATTGCAGTGTTGCGTGTTGCTGTATATTACAGTGTTTTGCACTGTGTTACATTACAGTGTTTTGTAATCATTTTTATAAAAAGTTAATATTTTTATATAAATATTGTTTGGGTTGTGGAACCAATCGTCTGAGTTTGCATTATTTCCTATGGGGAAATCCGCTTCATGTAAAGAATGTTTCACGTAACAAGCATGCCTCTGGAAAGAATTCAACTTGTTACATGAGACACCACTGTATCTTTAAATAACACACACACAAAATCATAAGCAACCTTTCATGTTTCACAGAGGTCTTCATCAGACTGGATGCCACACATACAAATTCATGAGTTCACTCATGAACTCATGAGTGGAGAATAATATCTTATCAAAAGCCAGGCAGAAAGGAATGGACCGTGTCTTATGAACACAGAGCTCAACTGTTCCAGATGGTTCCCCAATAGTAAATAGCATGAAAACATGCTTCAGCAGCTAATAAATTGAAAACTTTGTTTCATTAAGCTACAGTGGGTCACAGTATAGTGTATAATTTTTTTAAGTGGGCCATAGTGCTAGAAGTGGGCTGTGGTGGCGCAAGCGGTTAAGACACTGTGCCTATTAACCAGCAGGCTGGGGTTCGACACCCGGGTCGGTCCCACAAGACAGGGTGAGCTCCTGTCCTTAGCCCAGCTCTGCGATGCCAGCTGGATCCAATCGTATTGGCTCTGCCTTTTCACTGGACTAATTCAGTGGCGTGGAGAGGGGGGATTTGCTGCTTGGGTAACAGCCTATCCTCCATAACTAACTAACCCAGGCTTTCATGCTTTGCATCCAGCATATGCAGCACCGAGCACGATACCATAGTCTTCAATGACTGACGGAGGCCGGCTTTTTAGTGCTAGAATATTTTGGAACCACCATGGAACTTTTTTCAAGTTCAGAATGAACTATGAAAGGAATCTGGCCCATTTCCTTAGAGACAGCACCTTGTGTTAAACTGTAAACTTGTAAAAAGTTTGGAAACCACTGCAGGATGGTACTGAGTAAAAAGAAGCCAGTTTTGTAACAACACTTATTAGCAGCACTCAAGAAAGTAGTCTCTTGTTCAAGGCGATGGTCAATCTCCCCCATTTTCAAAATTCACCTTCTGGATGGCTAAATCTCCAAGCGTCAGGGGCATCACTAGGGTTCATGTCACCAGGTGCAGTAGGCCAGCGCATCACCCCCATACATTGGGCATGACAACAATATGAATGGTGGGCATGGTTATGTACCATTGCCCCACCTCCACTGGTTTTTTAGCCACACATTTAATACAATAAAGATATTTCAAAGTGGTTTGTTTCACTGTATTCTGCTGTGAACTACACATTCAAAGGTGTATAACATGATGGGATTATTTCTATAAACCATGATTTTAGCTATTTAGGTCACAAAGGTTGCTATCCCCTTCAAGAGTGCCTCCTTTCCAATGTCCTGGTAATATCCCAGACCGGGAGCAGTTTGGAAGTCTTGTCCTCTCCTGGACTGACCTTCCATGCCAGCCAAGGCATGCTTGCTTACTTGCCAGTAAACACAGCTGTGCAGTTCACATCCATTTTCAATGAATTTTAATGTAATCATCAGGGACCTCCTGCTGGGGTGATTTGTGTTCATTGGCTAAGGACAGTTCTGGTGTTGTTAGATTCCTATCAGCCTGCCCTTTCCAATGAACTTTCCAATGAACTAAGGTGGACTAAGTTTACCTACTTACGAGCAAAGCCGTGATATGGGTCACTTTCACTTTCCATGGAGATAAATGCATATTTTAGTTTTTTTGCAATAACCTTTGATAGGAAGGTGCTATTTCAAAAAGGAGTTTTGCATTGGAGTCTGCTGTTCAATACGAATCCAACAGTATATGACATGCTGGGATTGGATGCACCATAACAAAGTTATGTGTGTTTTTATATTTTTAAGTGCGCCGATGCACATCATCCCGGTTGGATGTGTCACCAGGTGTGGACCGCACCACCCTGGTAGTGTCACTGCTTAGTACATACTACACATAAGTATTTATTATAAAAATAAACCCTGGTCCATTATATTAAATGGTCTGAGAATAAACCCCCCCAAAAACCTTTTTTACAAGGGGAAAAACTTCCATATTTTTGTTCAACACTTCATGAAACATTAATAAGAAATTCAACTATTGAAAAAAAATTGTTAAGTACAGACAACACACAAGTTAAAGTTGAAAAGGTAGACCAATTCATGATGTAACCATAGCATAAGGACTTATATAAGGCCACATTTTAGACTTTACAGAGGTGTTAAGACTCCAGAAAGGAGATGAACATGCCCTCTCCATGATGGCAAAAGCCTAATGAATGTAGATGACACTGGGTAACAAATTCTGCTGAAAAATCTTCAAATGGAGATTTGGCAAACCTGCATTTTGCCCAAGAAGATTTCTGCTATCACAACTTTATCTGGCTTCAGCCACCTCAGAAACACCTTTCACTACCATCACCAACCGCTATTGTGTATGGTCTCTAAGAGACCTGTGATAATATATACCGTTACTGTATCCTGACAAATTTATCTCAAAACATTGTGTCAAGAAATATTTTTAGGCTCTAACATTTTAAATTGCAACTCACACACCAGTAACTCCTGAACTAGTTCTCAGATGTTCCTTCTCACCTAAATTATAACAGCCTCGGAAGAGAGCTTTAAAATTTGTCTAAAAAACATGCCACATGCAATAAACACTGCAGTCATTTTCAGTTTATAAGCCACTTGCCTTCATTCATCTTATTTGGTAATGGAATTACGAGGCTATTAAATACACCAAAGAATATTCATCATTTGACTTCATAATTTACAAGTATACAAGAAGTGTACTTGTATATTTATGGTGACTATATAAATAATGCCAGCAATAGAATGCCTACCTGCAGTATGGATGAAAATAATCTTTGTCTGGATCTTTGGAGCCACTGACTTCCTGAAGCTTCTCTGTCAGCCCACAGCAAAAGACCCAGTAATCAAGCTGCTGCTGAACAAGCAGATATATTTGATCCTCCTTGGTTTAAATATGCCCTTTCACCAGAAAGAAGTGCATCCTTTCCATCACTGAGCACAGCTCTTATTATAAGCCGATGGACTTCTGAAAAGCAATTTATACTATTCCTACGTAGTAGCTAGATGCAGGATATTGGAGAAGTACCTTCCACATCAGGTACATTCAGTATCTTTCTGTTCAGCTGAACATGTACCATAGATACTCATCAATAAGCCTGGAAATTACTGCCAATAAATCAAGTGTAAATCACCTCCTTGCCTAACTTGTCAGTCAGGAATCAGAGGTTTTCAGGCAGGGAGAGGATTGCCAAAGGTGCATGGAATGCTGTTTTTACCTTTCTACCAAGGTGTACCCATTTATCTACTTGAATTTACATGCTTTAGAACTGCTACGTTGGTAGGAACTGCTAAGGATGGGAGCTCAATAGTAGGACTATCTTGTAGGACCCAAGTCTTGAACCCTGACCTGCTGGTTAACAGGCACAATGTCAACTTGTGCAACTGCAGCCCTCAACTTTTAATAGAAGCCAAAATTTTGGAAGTTGATAGATTAACTTTATAGAACATCTGAATTCAATCGTTAAAATGAAGTCTATTTTAATTCTTAATCAAGAATAGGATTCAAAATAATAATATAGCATAAGAAAATGAAGAGATATGGAAATAAGAGGGCAGGGGAAGGTGGAATTAAATTCATGTGTTTTATTAACTGTAGCAAGCTGTTTTAAAAGTGTGTGAAATTTGGTCTAATTATAAAGGGAGTTGGAGAGTCCTAGCAGACTACCAAAACAATTCAGAGTAACAACTAGAGCTCTTACGTCAATGTTAGAAAAATTTACTCTGGATTGTTCTATGCATTTCCCATAGGTGGTGCCATAACTACATTGACATCTCTTGCATTGACATAAGAGCTCCCATAGTTACTCTGGATTGTGCTGTATGATAAATACAATGAAGGAGACGCGCAGTACAAAATTTAGTTCAAGGTTCCAATTTGAATACTGCACTTTGTCTCCTCTGGACAAAAACTCAACATGCAACCTCATTTATGCCTATTTAAGCAATCAGAAATTGTCTACCTTGTTTTTAAAAATTCCCACAATCAGAAACCAGCTCATTGGACCATGAAGGCCATGAAACTTTTAGAACAGTGATTTTCAACCTTTTTATTTCTCACGGCACACAATCAAGGTGCTAAGATTGTCAAGGCACACCGTTACTAGCTTGGTATGTACAGGAACCACTTACCAGAACTGGAGAATACAGAGCAGATGAAGAATCCAGAAAGATATATTTCTAATCTGTTTTCAGCTCAACATTTAATCTTTCTGGCAACTTCGCAATTTTTCCATCTGGTTATTTCATTGCTATTGTTAGACTCTCTAAAAGTATCCAGTTTTCTTGCTTTTCAAATCACAGAAGGAGGAGCTGATTGCACATCCTCTCAGGGCCTTCCCCTCTTGCTGCCTTTTAAAAAAACTAAACACAAAACAAAAACTAGAGCTGTAGTAACTGAACTTTGTTGCAGTCTCTAAGGATCTAACCAGCCTCGTCCGTAGTTCAGTTTACGTAGATATTAAGTGACTGATTCACTACATGGTTGGATTTCAACCAAACAAGATCAAGCAGCTCATCTAAAAGAATTCTTCACAATAAAGCAACTTAATGTGATAGCTGAGCCACTAGATAAGATATATGACCTCTATATAAAGTGATTATTGACTATGAGAAGCTTTCAATTTAGTTGAAAATGGCTTTGTGTAAGGTCTCTCAAGAGGCAGTGACAAAGGTTACAGTCAGCACCTTTAACATATAGTAAAAGGAAATGAAACTTTCAGCAACCTCTTTCCGAAATAAGTGATCACATTAGTGAAAGAAGGAGAAGTCGTAGCCGAACACCTCCGACTAAAATGCCACAATGGCATTTGGAATCTTCAAGACTCAGTTAATTTCAGTACTAGAGGTCAAGTGGCCTGCTTGCATCAAACCCTAAGGCTACTGTCCAAGTTCATGAGAGTCCTTGTAAATATCCCATTTAAAGCAATAGGGTTTTCCTTGAAGTAAACACATTTGGAATAATTAGCCTGTATATATGAATATGCTAAAACCAAACAAGAACCCAATAACACACAAGTTCCCCCCCCCAAGAATCCCAAAAAGTTATAAGTATTTCTCCATCTCAATTTTTATAGCATACAAAAAATATTTTAAATAAAAATTTAAATAAAAATATTTTAAATAAAAATTTTGATTAGACAATGAATTAAATTCCAAGTGACATATTTCTCACATAATGGCAATAAGTCCTTTGTTGGATCTTTCCCCCCAAAAACCATTCTGGAGATTTATAGAATCCTCAGGAATGGTATAGAACAGTGTTTCTAAAACTTAGGGAGATACAGTGGCATCTCACGTAACAAATGCCTCATGTAAAGTATGTTCCATGTAACAAACAAAAATTTATCTAGGATTCTGCTTCACATAACAAACTGTGCTTCACATAACAAACACACTCATTGGAAGTTGGGACAGACACACTGGCCAGCAGCCCTTTTGAAAAGTGTCAGGGCTGCCAAGTGTACCTGGCCATAGCAAAAGCAACAGTTCTGCGCTGTTCCTCCTGTGGCCAGGTGTCTGCTGGGCAGAGGGAGAGACCAGCAGTGGAGAAGAGGGAAGCAGCTCAGGACTAACCATGTCTACCCAGAAGTAAGCCCCATTGTGTTAAATGGGGCTTACTCACAGGAAAGTGTCTTTAGGATTGCAGCCTCAGTGGTCTTCATAGGATCATGCACACTGAATGCATGTTTTGAATTCAATTACAGTGTTTTGTCATCGTTTTTACATCCAGTTAATATTTTTATATGAATATTTTGGGGGCTGTGGAACCAATCGTTTGAGTTTCCATTATTTCCTATGGGAAAAACCGCTTCACGTAAAGAACATTTCACGTAACAAACATGCTTCCAGAATAAATTAAATTTGTTACGTGAGGTACCACTGTATTTACTCTCTCCCCAAGTCTTTCTGGGGGAGTAGCTGGAGTAGTGACGTGCTCCTTAGGATCATGCCCCCACAGAGGAATGGGGGTGTGTGATTTTCTGCCTTCCCAGAGGCTTGAATTGCACCAGAAACTTTCCCTTTTTCCTAGACATGGGGTGGTCCGTCAAGGAAGCTTTCGCAATCCCGAGTGGCACTGCTATAGGGAGTTGATGCAGTTCATTTATGTGAAAACAGCAAACCCTCACTTGAGTGAACAGAAGAACCTTCCCGATTACTGAATTCAATACAATTACATAATATTCCATATCACTGTACATAAGACACTAATGTCCTTTTTGCACGACTTTTATCCAAACAAGTTCCCAACAATTGTGTTAAGCTTTAAAAAGTGATAGGAATGAAGTATTCAACCATTAATATGTTTGCAGTTGTAAAGGGAAGCATGAAGCTCCACCATTGCCACCTCTACACTTCAAGCCAAGCCTCTTATGGTGCACCTCTTTTCTTCAAACTGGAGTGTATTCCTTACAGTGTTATTTAAAACTGACATAAAAAAGGAACATCCTATGTTTCCAAGTCTGAAGAAACCACATAAGAAGTGTAAGGAGGAAAATGCTTCACTTTCCTTTACAGTAGGAGGTCAAGAACAGATAAATGCATTAGCAGGGATCCTTTGCAGGCTTCAACAGTCCTTATTTACTAAATGCAGTCCCTGTGTTTGCGGTCCTTGTAATGTTACTATGGTCCTTACTACTTACTACTACGGACACAATCCAGAGCAAATTCAGCCTGCTCTGACCTAACTGCACTCTCCTAACTATTCTGTATCCAGAGCAGAAAGTTATGCTGAATCCAGAGAGTCAGGAAGCCTGGGCTGCCCTAACTGCTCCAGAGCATGCTAAGTAATTGACACAAGGGGAAGACTTGCTCCTGAGGAGACACCCCTCAGATCACACTGAACAAGGAACAGCTGTGGTGCCTACAGTGGTGACATGACTCTGCACATCACCTGGTGCGGAAGTCTGTGCGTCATCCCTGGGATGCGCCCCCCCACCTGGACTGCACAGTCACCAAAGTTGGCGCCTGCGCAGTTGTTTCTGAAGCCAACTGGCTTCAGAAAGAGTACTGCGCAGGCACCATCTCTGACACCTGCGCAGTACTTTTCTGAAGCCTTTTGGCTTCGGGGGAGACTGTGCAGGCGTCAGAGTTGGTGCCTGTGCAGTACTCTTTCTGAAGCCATTCGGCTGCCGCTCCGCCTCCTGAGTGAGGCCGAATGGCTGTGCAGAGGCGCGGACTTTCTCTCCTCTAAGGACGTCTCCTCTGAAGCTGTTCGGCATGCTCAGTGTGTTTCTGCGCAGTGCATCTCAGATGGCTGTTCAGGCCAGCTCCTCAGACAAGTGGTAGCTTCTGGCTGCTGCTCTGCCTTAGAGCAGGCCTGAATGGGGGTGCTGACGCCCAGGGCCTGCCAAAGGACAGTCAAACTCCTCCGGCACATCACCCCATACGGAGCGCATCACCCAATGCAGCCCACACCAGCCGCACCAGTCTGGTGACGCCACTGGGTGCCTGCCTTATAAGGAGTCCCTGATGAGATGCCAGTACATTCTACAGTGAATACAAGGGGCTTCTTGGAGTGGCCTGCTGTATCCTGAGGTTTGTGGGCAGCCGTAGTTTGTTCCATATCCTGAGGTTGAGAGGCAGGGGTTGCAGCTAGGATGGCCAAGAACTCAGATTTTTGGTCAACACTGCCGTTCTTACTCGGGCCTTATCATGGACCCCTATGGGTCTACTCATTACTATACCTGCTCCTGAGGTGGTATAACTCTGAGGGCTGGAAGAGGGCATTTCTGCCTTGGAAATAGGCTCTGGATTCAGAGTAACTGCTCTGCCCTTCTCAATGCTAAACTTGCCCTCAACTTGCCTCTCCTGAGCTGCTTAGGCTGCCCCAGTTAGGGCAGAGCAGGTCCACCTCTCTTAGGGCACCCTATCTTGCCTTGCTCTGCCCTAAGCCTCTTCCAGAGTAACTGGGCTGGAGCATCTTACAGTTGCTCCAACCTAGTGATAGATAGGGCAACCCAAGGGCTCTTATGTGGACAGATTAGTTGCTATGGATTGTGCTGTACTTGTAATGCAGTCCTTGTAATACTACAACAGGGAGGTTCTAATGTCAAAAAGTTGAGAGGGTTTCCCCTTTTAGAAAATCTTTCAATTCCTGCATTACATCACCACCTTTTCCAATCAAGAGAAGGAAAAGCCTTCCACTCTTCCAACACATTCCTGTTGATCATGATCTGACCCATCCCCCCCCAGACCAGAAAATAAGTGGCAAAGAAAATATTTTAGGGGTACTAAAGGTTCACTTCCAATTTGAGGCATGATCCCTAAAGCAACCATTTTCAACTTTTTTTGTCAAGGTAGCTTAGGAGCTCTTCCCAGGTTCCCAGGATACTTTATGCATGGGAGTCGGAGGGCAGAGAAGGACTAAGGTCATAATCCTAACATGCCCCCAAATCCAGAGTAACTACGGGAACACGTAAGAGACTTTATGTGTACCCATAGTTACAGCACCACCTAGTAAAAACCTATGGGAAATTCATATTGGAATCCAGAGTAAGTTGTTCTTACACCAGAGCAAGGACTCCCCGTAGTTACTCTGGATTCTACCCCAAGTTAGGCAACCATAGTTTTCCTGTCTCCTTATTCCATTGGTTGTGTGCACTGGCCAAGCCACCCCAGCAGAGGCATAGAATTGCCATACAGCACTTTTGTGAAACCCTGAAAGTTAGACCACCTCAGGAGCTGGAATAAATCTGAGTAGACACATAGGAGTCCATGATAAGCAAGAGTAAAAATGGAAGTATAAGTTCTAAGTTTTAGGCTAGTCTAACTACCACTCCTGCCTCTCAACCTCAGGATATGGCACAACTCCCACAGCCCGGTGAGAATGCTGCCCTTGTGCTACTGCCTCTTCAACAGCAGTTAGGCCAGCCTAGAGGTCTCTTAGCTCTGTGGATTTGGCTTAACTGTCAGCTTAGGATATGGCCTACTTAGCTCAGAGTAGCTGGGCCATTTCTCTGGTTTAAAGAGAGGACTGCACCCATAGTTTAAGAGAAATAAACTTCTAATTCAGATGGCAAGACTTTTGATTAATTTCATTAATCAAATGAATCAAATTAATATTTGGGTGTTTTGCTGAGTGCCAACAGAATGTGTAAGCAACAGCAGTTCATCTCCTCTATAATGTTTGACAACATGGTGGCATATTGCAAGAGATGGAGGCTCAAACCTTCAGTCAGTTATTAAGGATCTTTGATGAAGAATGTTAATGATTAAAATTAACATGCAGCACATTGTACAAAGCAAGAGCCTATTTCAAGAATTATTCTTAAACTGACTGTAATTGTTCCTCCTCGATATGGCAATACATTCAGTAACTTAACCTTAATTTAGTTCACGTTCTGCCCAATTTTAATTTGGACACAATCCAACAGCCCAATCCTAACCAAATTTTGAGTGCTGGCGCAACTGTGCTGGTGGGATGATCCACAGCACAAGGTGTGTCATTTGTCCTTTATACAGTATTTCATGTGATCATGACATTATCTAATCTCACTGGTTAAATAAATGTATAGCCCATATAGTGATTTCAGCTGCAATCCTAAAGCCACTTTCCTGGGAGTAAACCTACTGAACACAATGGGGGTTACTTTTGAGTAGACATAGTTAGGTTTGTCTTCTTTGTTTCATAGCTACTTGTCTTTATTCCTAAATCATCATGTTAAGAACAGGCAACACCTTTGGGTCACAGTCCACAAATTCACAGTAGACTGCTAGAACTCAGTACATGAAAGTAATTCAGTTGGAACTGCAGGACTCAAAAAAGGATTAAGAAAAAGAAACTCAGTACAATCCTAAAAGAGAATAAGTGACTCCAGATGTGACCAGACATCACCTTATGATTTAACTCAAGGTATTAAAAATCTTTTACTAGTATCAGCCGCCAAAGTAACTTTCTCTTCTTTGTCTCCAAGAAGAATATTCAGTTACCATGAACAGGGCTGGGAGGTTGTAGTAGGGCAAGGAATGGGTGGCAGTGGGAGCAGGTGCATAGGATTCCAGGAGCAGGATCAATGTTGGTTCTCCAGACTGTATTTATTGGGATCAAAAAATGTTGGAGTTCTTAAACTGCTTGTGTGAAGAAGACATGGAAACAGAGTTTGAAAAGAACTAAAATCTGAACTAAATGACTAAGGGCAAAATCCAGAGTAGCTACAGTGAGTCCTTGCTCCGGTGTAAGTACAACTTACTCTGGATTCCAATATGAATTTCCCATAGGTTTTCACTAGGTAGTGCAGTAGCAACGGGTGCATGTAAAGTCTCTTACATGCTCCCATAGTTACTCTGGATTTGGGGATTAGGAAAAAACAACCACAGGCTGACCATGTGGTTAAATTGTCCTCAACTGTCATGTATGAAAATCTTTTACAATAAGTTGTAGCCCAGTTAAAAGCAATCTACTTGATTTCCTTCCTTTCCCTAAATAGGGATTGGCAAGCCTTGTTTATTACACAGACACTGTTTTACAAAATCAACCACCACTGAACTCCTGAATAGTCATGACTAATACTTTATTTTTAATTTGCGTTTATGGATATGCTTATAACCTTAATGTTTTTTTAATGTCTTCTCACTTCATTTTGCAAATACATATATGCAAAATAGTTTGCTAGAGATTATGCTAATTATTTGTTTCCAAGAAGAAATTATACGTTCAAGTGTTTTCAAAAGGCTGCTTATATGGCTGATACCAGACCATATGCTTTTTGTTGAAGTCTGACACATTGCCAACTGTAGCTGTCACAGTAAAAATCATACAATTATTAGTTTGCAAGTAAAAATTAAAAACAGATTTTGCTTTCTAAAATTACAACGATAAAAAAGATGGAAACCTGCAGTTAGCATTAATTGCAGTCGCAACTCCTAGCACACTGCACAATTGGTAGAGCTAGGTACTAGTGTAAACAAGTCTGCACCACATTAGTGCTTGAAGTATTAGTGTATCAGAGTACAGAACATCTACTCTCAAATTATCAAGTTTTTAAAAGCAAATCTGAATATATTACTGAATACTAAAATTACTAAGACAAAAAAATAACCAATAATGTCAAGATAATCAAATATGTGATAGTGCCCCTTAAACCTTCTGAAGGCGTTGATTGGGATTGCAGCCTTCTGGAGAGATCAAGTGGAGCAGGCTGCAATCCCAAATATTTTTCTGGGAGTAGGTTCCACTGAATAAAATAGGGCTTACTTCTGAGTAAACATGCTTAGGATTGCACTGTCAATGCAGGTCCAGGGGACCTGAGCCAGATTCTCAGATTCTCAGATTCTCATGCTGAGCCAGATTCATTAATGTAAAATCCCCAGATAAATCCTCAGCTTCACCTATACACTTAAATTTTGCCCTTAGGGCCATTCAGATACGTCAAAATAGTATATTTACTCAGATCAAACACTCACCTTTTTCAGCCAAATTTAGTCTTTTAAATCAGAGTGTGCATTAGATTTGATGGCACATTAGATTCAAGTAAATACAGTATATAAACACTGGTACAAGTTTAATAGGCAAAAAATTCCATTGTCAGTCTTTTAGGTTGCACAGTTATTTGTCTCTTGTCACAATATTTGTTCAGTAGTTCTGACACAGAATGGATACAATCTTTGGCTAAGACAGGTACATGAACTTTGGGGAGGGGAGAGAATCTAATTTTCTGTAATTTTGGGAAGAGATTAAATACACATTAAGTTCCACATTAATTTTAAGAGATTAAGGGTACAATCCAGAATAACTATGGGGAGTCCTTGCTCTGATGTAAGAAAAATTTACTCTGGTTTGCAATATGAGTTTCCCATAGGTTTTCACTAGGTGGTACTGTAAGTACATCAACATGTGGCCCCTCGTAGTAACTCTGAATTGTGGGGCAAGGCAGCAATCCTAAAGACATTTTCCTACATTTTTGAGTAGACATGGTTAGAATTGTGCTTAGGCTGCAATCCTAGTCCCCAGTTAGGGCAGCATAAGCCCCAGTACAAATCCCTTGCTAGCCTGGAGGTGTCACAAAAGTGCTGCAAGACATTTCTTCGCCACTCTTAGGAGAGGGTTAGGCCAGTGCACAGACATGCACTTGCCTCCCTACATCACCATGATGAAGAATGGTAAATTGTGCCGGCTGAGGTTAGGTTTGCACCTTTATACTCTTAACAATGATTGCTAACGACGTGGCTGACAATGCAAAGAGTTTTGCTCAACCCAACTACTGATATTTCTGCACTCTCAGAGTAACTGAAGCAGAGATCCCTATAGAAAAGGGGAGTGAAAAGCTATCTCACTGCAAGAATTTTTCCTTTGACCAAGAACCAGGATTAAGCCATTTCCAATCGAGGTGACTTTTAAACCATCTTAGTATTTTGGTTCTTCATTAAAGCATCAGACAATGAACAAATACTATTAGATAACTTGCAAATTTTCTATTTTAAGAAACACAAACACAGAGACATTATTAATTTCTATTTCTTATAGAAATTGCACCAGTGAACTGTATTTGCAAAGTTTTATATTTTAACTTCTGTATGTTGCATTGCAGTACAGCATGACTTTTGTCAAGACTAGCCAATTACTATTATCTGAGGAAAAAGTCACAATCTGTAGACAATTGCTATTGAAATGCTTTGTTCGGGTAAAAAAAAGTGCATTGACTGGGTAGGTGAAAAAGAAAAGAAAAACAGAAATATTTAATGGAAGGAACTGCGTAGCACCCTATAAAAGTAATATCAACAACAGAGAGCAAAAGAAACTTCATAGAAGTGTGGGATAATGGTTTTAAATACTGCTGTGACCAAGAAGGGCAATATGGATTCAAATCACTGCTCAGCATGAAACATGTTAAACTATTTGCACTCAAACATATTCTCTTTCTTATTCCAACCTAACTTATAGTGTCAAGGCGAGGATAAGGACCATGTATATCACCTTTAACTACTTCAAGTTCAAGGAACTTAAATTCCCTAAATTTACATAGAAGAAAATAAACTCAACCCACATACATTTAATAGAACACACTCATATGACAAATAGTCCAATGAGTACCAAAGCAGCAAACATACCTTTCAGCTAGATGCTGCTCATGTACCGACTACAATACATTTGTCACGAAGTGTCATTTCGGAGTGTGAAAAACTTCTTCCTTCCACCGCTCATCCCACAGACAGTCCGATTTATAAAAGATTAATTTTATATTGTGCTACAGTTTGTGAAAGGAAAGTTGTATTTTAGCTAGCATTGCTATCATTATTTTCTACTGTAAAATAGATTAAACTGTCACACTAATATCTCTGCATATGATGGTTCTCATTGTGAGAGGGTTGGATAAAAGAACCGTCAAGTACTGCTGAGCATGTTTGTCAGCCACGCAGAAACACACAGACATTATTAATGATCGTATGCGCCTTCAGGGAAATTCATATTTGATTCATCCTTTCCTTCAACCCATTCATCACCAGCAGAGTACAAATACTCCTGGCATAGTGTGTCAGGATTCTCTTTTATAAAGAGGTGTGTAGAGTTGGCCATCTTCTTTCCTGACAGGACTCCATGCACCTTTAATAGCCGTAGCATGGCAGTCAGAAGTTGTAAGAGTACCATTCTTCTTCAATCACTGCCATCTCCATGATGCAGAAGACAGCATTCATTCATTCACTTCTCCCTGCCATGCACCGCAAGTTGTTAACGGCACACAGAGCTATGTTAGGAAAAAGAGGGAAATACTTTGTTAAAAATCAATTATCTTACAAATATTGTTAGAGTTCAAAAACTTAAATATATATGATGAATGGGTTTGTGAGAGCAATAACAAGTACACACAACACAACTGGTTGCATATGTAAAATTACGGTGCACTTTTTCCCCCTGTCCTGGATGGTAATTTATCCTAGAATTACATGCATCAGAAATACAATCTTGGGGGAAATCACACACACACACACACACACACACACACACACACAAACAGCTATTTTTAAAAAATGGACTCTTTTCAATCTATTCTCTCAACTTCAGACCTGAATTCATTCTGAAACATAATCTTAACCATCCTGTTTCCACTCGCACAGGGCCAGGCTCCCCTATCCAGTCAAACAAATGTTACCGAAAAGCAGCAACACAGCAGTGCCACCAAAGGGTCAGGAACATCTTTCCCATCCCACTCTTCTTCCTAATGCCTCTGGGAACATTACTACACACTGTGCTAGGACAAAAATTATTAGTAGTTATTGTGAAAAGTTACATTTCTCAAGAAGGATTATGATTTTAATCCCAGTATGCAGCATGTTAGAAGATGTCCTTCGGGCAAAGTCCAAAGGCAAAACCAGTGCACTGCAACAGTTTCCCGATACTGCCAAACAGTTTTATAGTGAACGGGTAAGTCAGGTTTAAAGTGAAGTAAAGAAGAAGAACAAACATTCTTTGATTTCGAATCCATTCAAGAATTACTTAAAGATTTCCCTTTTTTAAAATGGATCATTAAAAGACCTTAAAAGACCCAACTGTCATTGGTTTGTTTCATAACACCTGGATTAAAAAAAACTCATATCGTGGACAGGTGAGAATGTGTGAGCATATATTTAGTTTTCTAGTAAATACTTCATGATTAATTACTGAGATCATAGTGAGTGCCTTTTATGAAAGAACAAAAAAAGGATATGTACTTATAATTTAGAAAACTAACTAGTCCTAGAATTAATGTCTGCAAGTAACAGGCAGAAGGTATGCAATTATCGGGACATAATTGTTCAGACATACCCTGCAACTGTTTTATCACTACCACCGCATCAAGGAAGTTGCATTACAGTTTAAAACATCATCCTGCTATGTGACTGTATAACAAGTTCTATTTATTCTTTGCTGCCACCATTTCAGAAATCAGTGGCTTCCTATCATTTTAAAGGCATCTAGATCAGGGTTTCTCAACCCCTGGCCCGGGGACCACTAGAGGTCCGTGGCAGCTGCCTGATCAGTCTGCAAGAGGACTCCTCTAAGTGCATCTTCCCCTCCTCACAGCAGGATGGCTCTGTCAGAGGATTGCAGCCTCAAAGACCAATCCTATGCCTGTCTACTCAGTAGTAAGTCCCATTGTAGTCAGTGAAGCTTACTTCCAGGAAAGTGTGAACAGGATTGCAGCCTCAGACCCAATCCAATGCCTGTCTACTCAGAAATGTCCCATTAGAGTCAATGAGGCTTACTCTCCAATAAGAGTGGTTAGGATGGCTTAGTGCATTTTCAATACATCCTGCACTAAAAAAGGTTGAAAATCCCTGCTCTGAGTAGACATGCATTGAGACATTGGGTTCTCACCTGCAATCCTATCCACAGTAACCTAGCAATAGCTCTATTTATTATAATGGGATTTACTGCTGGAGGCAGCTGTGCTGTGCTCTAGGTGGGGAAGCCCTCCCTCCAGGTTGGCAGAGGAGGATCTCTCCCCCGACCCCTTGGCTAGCCCCTGGAAAATTTCCTTTCCACAGAACTGGTTCCTGGAGCCACAAGGTTGAGGACCACTGATCTAGATTACCAAAACTAGTAACCTAGGTTTGAGGTTACAGTAGCTCAGTGGTTAAAGATATTGCGCTTGTTGACGTAAAGGCTGGCAGGTTGGTGGTTTGAGACCCAAGTACCGCATGACAGAATGAGCCCCCATTACTTGCCCAGCTTCTGCAAACCTAGCAGTTTGAAAGCATGGAAATGCATGAAGATAAATAGGTACCTCTTTGGTCAGAAGGAAACCACATTACATATGCCCTTGGCATTTAGTCATACTGGCCACATGACTGTGGAGGTATCTTCAGATAATTTAACTTCAGTCTTCAGCCTTGTAATGAGCACTGCTCTCTAGACACAGTCATGACTATCAGAGCAACCTGTGGGGGACACCTTTGCTTTAAATTCCTTAGTACTGTCATATAGAACAGCTGAAAGTCTTAGGGCGCAATCCACAGTAACTACGGGGAGTCCTTGCTCCAGAGTAAGAACAATTTACTCTGGATTCCAATATAAATTTCCCATAGGTTTTCACTAGGTGGTGCAGTAACTACGGGTGCACGCAATGTCTCTTATGTGCTCCAGTAGTTACTCTGGATTGTAGGGTTAGGCTGCAATCCTAAGAGCAATTTCCTGGGAGTAAGCCCCGTTAAACTCAGTGGAACTTACTTGAATAGACATGAATAGGATTGCACTGTTAAGGTGCAATCCAAACCTACGCTGGCACACCTTATCAGCCTTTTGGTTTCTGTGGTGCTGTATGGAGGCAAGCACCTGCCTGTGAACTGGCCTAACCCTCCCGCAGGAGTGGCACAGATGTGTCTTACGGCACTTTTGTGACAACCCCAGGCCACGACAGGACTTGTGCTGGAGCTTAGGCTAGCCTAACATGGGATTAGGTTTGTAGCCTAAGTTTGCATCTAAAGAGGTACACAAAATTCATCCAATGCAAGCACAAAGATATTTACAGTAAGAATGCACACACCACACATAAGAAACAGTCCTGTACATGCTCCTGTTGAACAATATATTCACAAGAACCTCACATTCCAACTGAGTCATCAAGGGATTTTTCTTCATTTTTCCTTGAATAAATACAGCTTATGAATCACTGGTCTTAGGAACTCCTGGGAACAGAAGCAACTGCTAATATTTTGGCTATGCCTTTACAGTACAGCATTTTATTTCTTAAAAAAAAATTCAAGCTGTGTAATTTACATTCAGAAAGAAATCATTATCCTGTCATAACAGACTATTCTATTCACATTATCTCTTAATTAACACTGAAACATTTAAAAGCCATTAGAATCCATCCTCAAGAGTTCTAGATTACATGAGTTTAAACCCAGCTGTCTTATAACACACGTCTACTGCTTTGTATATAAAATTTTAAAACATATTGTCACAACATTCAAAATCTAAGAGTTGCTGCTACTTCACTTGTACTGCAATTTGTACTTCTCGCCATCAAATCCCTGAAATTAAAATTCCCCATAGCAAGCGCACGTTCTTTCAAGTTCTGGAAAACTACAGCTTGTGATGACTATGATCAGAGCTGATATTTTTCCATATCAACACCTACATATTTCAACCCAGAATTTACTAGACTAAAACCACTGCAGAATTTAGGGAATCCAACATTGTTAATGTTTTTAGAATTACATCCAACCACTGAATATTGAATTACATTCAGCCAGTTTCTGGAAGACCTTCAGATAGAAAGATTTCATCTGAAAATTGTGTGGTGGAAGAAGACACAATTACCTGCCTCTCCTTCAAGCCTTCAGTTACTTTCTCTACTTGACACTATGCAGCATGTGGAAAAAATTCCCCAAACTATGCATACAAAATATATTTTCAAGAATTTTGGTTGGTTTAGGATTCACAGTACTAAGCATTGTGAATGATGGTATTCGAACAGTCATTCTTCTCTCTCATTTATCTGAACAGGTAAAAATATAACTTCCCAACTTATTGTGGAGTCTTACACCAAAACATTTACCCTAGGATCATGCAGCAGCATTATCTAACCCTTTACTCTAAGATACTACTACATTATCTGAACATTGCTCTTTTCTGGCAATATATTTATGCTACATTTTCCCTCTAATACATCTCAATTTAGGAATGACCCTCAAAATATTCTTGTAAGTAAGCATAGAAATGTGCTTGTAAGTATCACTGAGTTCAGTGGGACTTCCAGGACTTACTCCCAGGCTACTCTGGATCTTGTATTGGATCTTCTTGCGATCAGCTTCTTGTCAGCTTCTCTGATTTCCAATTTTTTTTGTGCAATTAGTTCTGATGTTTATTCAGTGAAGAGACACTATGGGCAAAATCCAGAGTAACCACGGGGAGTCCTTGCTCCGGTATAAGAACAACTTACTCTGGATTCCAATATGAATTTCCCATAGTGGTGCAGTAACTACGGGGCACATAAAGTCTCTTACATGCTCCCGTAGTTACTCTGGATTTCGGGGTATGTTTCATACAGGTGCAGTATTATTAGACACCAATAAAATTTGTTCTTTATATAAGTTACTTCTTTGTAAGAAGTAGCCTTGTTACCATACAAACAATGTAACAATCGCAGTCAATCGCAGCTCACTGCTGCATGAAACCTACCTAACGAAATTTAGCCACATACGTTATATACCATTTCATCAACATCATCATGTTCATCACGAATATATGGCAATAAATGCAGCTACCTTACAATTTATATACATTCCTAACTCAAAGTGTGTACAACTTTCCCTTTATGCATATTCAATAAAGTGACTAAATACATTATGTTGGTTAAAACTTCATAATTACTTCTTCAGGAGCAGTTCACCTACATGTGTCCCTTGTTATCCATCAGGGTTCTAATGCAGAATCTCCTGTGGATTAAAAAATAGGTTTAAAGACCCACTTGTAGGTTTCTTGCTCCTAGATGAATAAGGTAGTGCCTCAGTAGATGAATAAGGTAGTGCCTCAGTATCAGATGAATAAGGTAGTGCCTCAGAATAAGGTAGTGCCTCAGATTCCGGGACTGAAAATGGAATGACTTCTTGCAATAGTACAATATTCTAGTACTTGCAATAGTACAATATTCTAGTACTTGCAATAGTACAATTTTCTACAATAGTAGAAAAGCAGTTTTTTAAAACTGTGATTTGTGTGGCCATTCACGTTGAGTCAAACCCGTAAAAAAAATCCATATATAAAAAGATTAGAACAGTATCTTCAGAGCAAGCTATTAAAGAATTTACATGATTAAAAACATCCTCCACAACTATTTGAATCAAAATTGTTCAAATTTAATGTGTTTTAAAATCAGATCCGTGTACTAAAAATAGTGTTAATTTAGAAACTCAAACTAGTTTACTTAAATATAAATAGTTTTCTTAGGGTGCAATCCTATGCCTGTCTACTCAGAAGCAAGTAGCACTATATTAAATGGGGCTTACGCTCAGGAAAGTGTGTTTAGAATTGCAGCCTTAGTTCTCCTAAGTTGTGTCCAACAGCATCAATACAACTCCATACTCATTACTTTTATAAACTGTCCCTTTTAAGGAGGACCTTTCGAACAATCATGCAAATATATTTTTAAGAGATGAATTCACCCAAGTATTCTGTGCATCAGCTTCAACACCCAGAGAAAATCAATAGTAACCTGAAATTGTTTGTACAGTTGCTGCTTGTATGGAAAAGGACAGAGGGTTAGAAAGTTAAGAAGCAACATTGAATTGCATCTTCATTCTCTCATTCACTGAAGTTATAAAACTCCAATCCTATACATGCTTCCTCGGAGTGAGTCCCACTGAGCACGGGGGGACCTACATATGACAAGTATAGGATTGTGCTCTCACATATAGAGAAGAAATGTCAACTCTCCACCATTGTTCCAGGGGCCCCAAAATCTGTTCCAAAGTACTGGAGACCCCATTCAGAGTCAGTTCTTAGAGAGGTCAGTAGGCAGTGGACTGAATTGGAAAAAATAGTTCTTTCCTTCTTGTGCAAATATACTGTAATTCTACAAACATAAATTTTTAGACACAAACCCACTGATTCTAAGGAAACACATTATACAGGTCATACCCAAAATATTTTCATCTTAGGCTGCAATCTTAAAGACACTTTCCTGGGAGTAAGGCCCATTGAACACAATGGGGCTTACTTTTGAGTAGACACGGTTAGGATAGTGCCCAATATTTCATTAGCAATGTCATCCTCAGTCAGGATGTTTTTTCAGTATTTTGAGTGTGTACCATTGATTTCAGTGTAGGTTACTTGCATAATAAAAGTAGTATATTACTAAAGTTTTAGATCAGTGGGTTTGAACTACAACTCATGCAAGTTAATCAAGGTATCAGTAGATATAACTTAAATCCAAAATTTAAATATAGTTTAAATTATGGACAAACACTTAAAATACATTTTAAAAAACTTTTTAGAGCTCTTACAGAAATATTAGATATGAAAAAATAGTTTAATAATGCATTATTCCCTCCAGCAATTCTTAACATAGTATATTCTGTGATGACATTTAAAATTTAGCTTTGGCAATGAATATAACAAGACAATCACACAAGAAAAAAAATGTGACAAATTAGATGTTAAAAAGAACATGCAAAGGTAGCGAGAACCACAAAAGTATTGAGAACCAAGACATTTTTTTCTTCACTGTTCCTTCCACTTCACTGTCCCTTCCTTCCCCATGCTTGCCCATGATAGTGAACCCAGAATAGTCTCTCAAGTACTACTTTTCCAACCTAGGACACAATTAGACCTCATTTATCAGGACAGTAGCAAAATTAAGGACACTCACATAAAGCCTACGAGCACAATCCTAACCATGTCTACTCAAAAGTAAGCCTCATTCTGTTCAAAGGGTCTTACTCCCAGGAAAGTGCCTTTAGGATTGCAGCTTGTGTGAACAATTAATTTCAATGTTTTGAGTGTGAGAGTTAAATACTTTAAAGCCTATTGATTATAATAATGTGCTTAACTTTGGCTAGAACTCTTATCAGTTAGAACAGGAGGCATTTCCAATTTAAAAGTTACATATGTTTCTGCACTATACTGTAGTCATTAAAATTAGATGTCAGTATTACAAAATCCCTTACATTTACTTAGACAAGAAGCTGTAGTCAAAGGAAAAAAAAAACTATAGAAAAAAGTTAGGGCCATCCAATACAGACTTTCCTGGAATTAAACTCCACTAAACATGGTGGGACGTTTGAGTAAACATGCACAGGTCACTCTCAGCTACGTGTTACTCACATGTTTAGTAACTTATTATTAAATAATAAGTCACTATTTTATTTTATTTTACTATATTATTAATAAATAATAAGTTATTAATTAATTACATTCTTCTGAATGTCAACAATCTTAAGTCACACAATTTCCATGACTGTAGTATTCTTGTTTTCTTAAAAGTGTGCTTTGTTGTAAGATAGCTTACAACATTCCCATGACTCCCAATCAGTTCCAATCAACCCCTGTTGTAATACTGAATTAAACATACAAGTTTAAACACTTGGCATCAAGTGATTCGACAGGTACTTAATAATATGTTTTTAGATTATACAGAAATACATTCCAGGAACATCTTATTCTACCGTCAAACAATTATACCCCTGAAGTTGTGCCACAAAGTATTAATTCTGCTATTAGTTTTCACTTTACATTGTAAAACCACCCATGTCTTACCACCCCCAACTGGAACATGTCTTATCCACCCTTATCACTGGAAAAAATGCATCAGATCTGGGCTACAGACTAAATTTTACCATTAATAAAGCAAGATTTTAGAATCAGAAGATGTTGATACAGCAACCATAAATATTAGCAACAATTAGGTTATCATCCCCTCCCATTTCTGAGAAGTGTGCAAGATAACCTTTTATTTAGCTACGATTAGACAGCAACAGTTCATTATATGCAGAATTCTGGTATACAGATTTCGATTGCTCCATCTGCTGGATGTCTGAACAATGTTAACCACCAACTCCCTGCTTACCAAAAAGTCAAACAATTCAGCAGGTGGCTCCGGCAATCCTTAGATACCTCACAGCCAAGCTGTTACTCAAGACTCACTTAGCATTTTAAAAAAAAAAACACACTTTCTGGTTGCAAGAACCATCATTTGAGGCAGAGCTCTTAAGACCATTAGCATAAACTGGATCCAAATCAGCACAGAATTTCCAGACCCTTCCTGCTCTTTACAAGAGAGACAGCTTTTTAAAACATCACCTGCATATTGGCAATTTTGCACAAAAATATTATCCATAAATGAGATATCAATCCGTCTGAAAAAGGAAAAATGGCTCCTCTTAAGCCAATTACAGCCTGAAGGTCTTTACCAAAGAGGCACTTGCTTTGGTTCGGGGTTGGGCCACTTTAGGGATCCTGAACCTTGAGCACTTGTAAGGAAGTAGTATTTCAGCAGGTGCAGCTTGCCATCTCATAAGATCCTCTGCTTTGAATCCTGGTTCCATACAAGCCTGAAAGGCACTCAAGCAGAGTACTTTCTTTATGGCAACCTGTCAGATGGAGCATGGGAAGAAATGTCACTACTGAACTGAAGTGGCATCAAGGGTCAACTTCATGTCTCTTCTTGTAGCCCCAAACTTGCAAAGGTGTAACAACAAAGCAGAGGATGCCTGCTGCGGATCTCAAGCTTAGAAGCCAATTACTCAAACCAGATAGATAGATAGATAGATAGATAGATAGATAGATAGATAGATAGATAGATAGATAGATAGATAGATAGATATTCAAAGTTGGAGGTCAGGACACTCTAGGGGGGTTATGAGTTCAGCGGGTTTGTGAGAGGGTGGGATCCGCAGCCACCTTGGAATCTGTCACTGGGCTTTCCTTGGAGTAAGTTTCATTGAACACAGTGGGATTTACTTCTGAGTGGACATGGGGGAGCTCTGGCATCACAGTGATGTCACATCCTAGTAAGTCTGACAAGGGGGTCCCCAAACAGATTTTTCAAGTTTGAAAGGGGGTCCTGGGTTGAGAGGCCAGATTAGATTAGGTTCTCCTAGAGTACATTAATTGGGGGAGGGGGAAATTGACTACTGAACAGAGCAACACCTACACCATGTGCAAGGAAGCAAAAGTTTTGACACAACCCTCAGTGGGGGCGTGTGGACAAGCCAACCACGTCTATGTATGTTTACTCAGAAGTACCATTAGAGTCGATGTGGCTTACTCCCAGGTAAGTGTGCATAAGATCGGATGCACATCTACTCAGAAGTAAATCCCATTATAGTCAGTGTGGCTTACAAGTGTCCATAGGCTCGCATGCATATCTACTCAGAAGTAAGTCCCATGCTAGGCAATGTGGCTTTCTCCCAGGTAAGTGTGCATAAGACGGCATGCACATCTACTCAGAAGTAAATCCCATTCTAGTCAATGTGGCTTACTCCCAGGTAAGCACACGCACACACACACACACACACATACACACACACACCCCTCTTGCCTCCATTAGAGCTAATCCAAGAGAAGGCACGTACCTGTGCCCTGGATCAGCGCCAGGTTCAGGGCAGGGGAAGCCAAGCCAAGCCAAGCCCCTTTGGAGGGGCGCAGGTGGGAGCAACACGTCCGTCCAGGTCGAACTTTGCAGGGGTGGGAGAAGCAGCCTCAGCTGGGGGACCCGATCCGGGGCTGGCTGTCAGTGGGGTGGCTGTGGCTGGGCGCGGGCGAGGGTCTGTGGCAGTCCCAGGCAGAGAGACAGGCGCTCCAGGCAGCTCCACTCCAGCCGGGCGCGCAACCCAGGGCTAGTTCTGGCTGGACAGAGGAGGCTGGACAGCAGCAGAGCCCAGGAGGCTGAGACTGAGCTGAGGGGAGGATGAGGGGCTGCGCCTCCTTCCCTGCGCCCTCCAGGACGGAGCTGGAGCCCAAGAGCCGGAGCTGGAGCCGGGGCTGCGGGTGCCCTCCGAGCTCGCCAAGCTGCCCGTGCGTAAAAGCGCAGGCAGGGTCTGTGCTGGGGATGGAGGCGCTGCCACAGCCTGCCCACATCCACGCTGCTCCTGCTGCCGCTGCCTCCTCTGCTTCCCTTCCCTTTAACCTGCCAGCTGGGTCTGGGCAGCTTCCCCCATTAGCCCCCCAGGAGGAGGAGGAGGAGGGAGCTGGAAATGAATGCAAACCTTGGAGAGGTTTGGAGAGGTTGGGCTGCTGCCTGCCTGCCTGCCTGCCTGCCTCACGTGCCTTCAGCTGCTCCCTCCCTCCTTCCCTCCCCGGTGGAGACTGGTGTGGGGCGCAGGAGACCCCGACCCTCCAGGAGAAGGGGACACACGTGACCCTGAAGCTTCTCTCCTGTGGGGAGGGGGCGTGCAGGGGGAAGGGCAAGCAGGGGGGAGGAGGGGCTTGCAGGCAGAACCAGCAGGTGAAAAGGGGGGAAGGAGGGAGAAGGTGGCATGGGGGGGGGGCATAGAGCAGGCCAGGGAGCAGGTGGCATGGAGGGGGGCAAGGGGGCTGTGTGGGAGGAAGGAAGGAAGGAAGGGGGGCTCTGCAGAAAGGTGAATCTGATTCTGGGAGAAGCTTCTGAAATCTCAAATGTGGGTGTGTGTGAATGCTAAGTGATGTCTGAACCCAATTCTACATGATACATATACACATGTGCATGTATACACACACACACACACACACACACACGTATGCTAAGTGATGACTCTGAACCAGTGGTGGGATTCAAATAAATTAACAACAGGTTCTATATCCATAGAACAACAGGTTCGATGTCCCATTAGTAACCTGTTCTCAAAACCAGGTGCTCATTAGCAAAGGGTTCTATAGAACCTGTGAGAACCCTGTGAAGCCCACCGCTGCTCTGAACCCAATTCTATCTTGTACATATACACATGTGCACATGTACACACACACATACACACACACACACACACACACACACACACATGCTAAATGATGTCTGAGCCAAATCCCACAATGCACATATGTAGATGTGCATGTGTACAGACACACGCACACAGGGTTGCCATATGTCCTGAAAAACAAGGGCAATCCCAATTTGGGGGGATTGTAATGGGACAGAGGGTTCTGTCCTGATCTTCTGGAAGAGAATGGTGGCAACCCTACACATATATGAGTGCTAAGTGATGACTCTGAGCCTAATCTATCCCATGTTGTACATATATACACATATGCTTATACATATACATCTATGCTAAGTCATGACTCTGAGCCAGTCCTACTTTGTACATATACAGATGTGCATGTACATCCACACACCTGTACATGCATGATAGGTAATGATTCTGAGCCTAATCTATTCTGTGTTGTACACATGTGGTTGTACATATACACATATATGCATGTATGCTAAGTGATAACTCTCTGCCCAGTCTTACTTTGTACATATACACCTGTGCACGTACATATACACTAAGTGATTATTCTGAGCCTAAGCAGTCCTACATTGTACGTGTACATGTACATACACACATAAATGTTAAGTGATGATCCTGAGCCCAAACCTACATTGTACATAAATACGTATTCATGTACACAATTCTACAACACACAGGCTGCAATCCCTATATTCATTTACCAAGGAGTAAGTCCCTTCAATTTTAATGGGGATTTCTGTTAAGTAGACATGCATAGTATCAGCTCTCACACACATACATGTATGTTAAGTGATGACTTAAGTACATCTCTATGGACAGTCTACTTGGAAGTGAATCCCTTTAAATTATTGGGGCTTACCTCCCAAGAAGGTGTTGATAGGATTTTAGCCTCTGACAGTCAACAGAAGCAATGAGGAGGACACAGGATGCAATCCAGAGTAATTATGGGGAGTGCTCTGGTGTAAGTACAATTTGCTCTGGATTGCAATATGAATTTCTCATAGGTTTTCTCTAGGTGGTGCAGTGACTACAGGTGCATTTAATGTCTCTTGTGTGCTCCCACAGTTACTCTGGATTGTAGGGATGGTAGTGTTAGTATCTTGGACACTTCCATTATTCCTGGGGAGTTAGGGATTTGGATGAGATCTGGAAGGTCCACATTTAATTCTCTCCTTGACCATGAAGCTTCATGGGTGACCTTGGGCCAGTCATTCACTCTTAGCCTGACCTACATCACAGGGTTGTTGTGAAGACAAAAAAAGATAAAAGGTTTGCAAGTCGCCTTGGTGTGGGATAGGCAGGCTAGAAATACCCTAAATAAATCCCACAGCAAAGGCAGGATGGGAAGCTGACTGAGAAGCAGAATGCAAAGGTGATAGTGGGATTTCACACATCAGAAGAGCCTTGGTAGGCTGAAAAGTACAATAGGGGTGTCCAAATTTGTGAAGGGGGAAATAGTTGGAAACTGGAAACCTGAAAATCAAGACATATCAGTTGTGAAGGAATATGAAATGGCAAGGCTTGACTGACAAAATAACCAGATTCATGAAATTAAAAACATGTTATATTTTGGATATTGATATTTATACTATTATTAAGCAGGATCCTTTACAGTTGAAGTTTTCAATATGTAGTTTGAAATCAGATCTCAAGCCATAGTAGGGCTCCGCTCACAATGTGATTTTGAGGCTGTGTTTGAATGGCTGCCAGATCTAGGGGCTCAAGATGGGTAAATGGGATGCCCTTAGTTGGGGCAAATCTCACAAATAACTTTGGAGTATTTGCTTTCACAAATCAAGTACTTTGTGAAAGTATCCCCCCAACGTCAGTGAGCCTTTGCAGACTCTCACCTGCCTGCTCTGCCTTCCATTAGCATTCCTTCTCTATCCTACTCCCTTCAAAATTGAGGATACACTTATGCCATGTCAACGGAAGAGCAGAACAATAACACAGAATACAGATAAATAACATTTCATGGCATTTCTTCAGATGGCTGGGCTTCTTACTGCTCAGGCTCACCAGCAAAGTCCATAGTCAGAAACAGATGCTCAGAAACAGAAAATGAATGCCTTTACTTCTATCACGGATGTTGCTCCAATTGGAATGGGATCCTGGGCATCACTGCTCCTATGGATGATTAAGGGAACACACCAAACCAAAGATACAAGGAAAGCAGGAGAGCAGATTTGGCTCAAAGCTACTTTCTTAGATTCTTCCAAGCAACACTTCTCATCTCATCCGGTCTCAGGTGCTGATGATGTGACCATCTCAAAGAAAATGTTGACATCATTGGTATGAAACTCTTTTCTGTATTTTGTCCTGATAGATAATTCTTAAACCTATGTATAGTGTTTTAATGTAGAGTTCAAGCGTAGTTAGTAAGTGCTTTTGATTAGTCAACTAATACGATAGATAGATAGATAGATAGATAGATAGATAGATAGATAGATAGATAGATAGATAGATGGTTGATCTCAGTAATAATTAGTACAAGTTTAGTGAGATTGAAAGGAAACAGTTATAATGTAAATTTTCTTAATCTTTTTCATACTGTTCTTTTAAGAAAGAACTTTGTTCCTTTTTAAACCCTATTTACAACTGTGCACAAAAACTTAGTTTCCAGGGAACAAAATGGATCTAGCTATACATTACATGATGAGAAGGGCAAATAAAGATTCTCATGGCACCATAAAGATTTCCTGTGGAACCCTCTGTGTGTGTATTTGAAAGCTCCACTGTAATCAATAAGCTTACTCCCAAGTAAGAAGGAAAATGTTTGCAGCCTAAGAGATTAACAGTGCAATCCTAAACATGGCTACTTAGAAGTAAGTCCCATTGTGTTCAATAGTACTTACTCCCAGGAAAGTGAGGTTAGGAAAGTGTTCCTAACCACACTTTCCTAAAGTGTGCAATCCTGAAGAAACTTTCCTGGGACTAAGTGCAATTGAGCATAATGGGACTTACTTCTGAGTAAACATGCTTAGGATTGCATTGTTAGACAGATAGTATGGCTCAGGCAGGCTCGAGTTTGTGAAATGAAATTTCATTTTACAAATTAAGTACAGGCGAAATTCCAGATATGTTCCCAAAACCTTTTGTGTATTACTAGAACAAAAAAGTGCTCTTTTATAATAATTGTAAACATATTAAAACAATTGAAACAGTTTTACACTCAAGTTGTCCAGCATTCTACAGATTCCAAAGATAGGTCTTTTTCAGTCTTATACAAAGGTTGCAAAGTGGTTGGTGTGCAAGTCACTTGAATTCTTTTGTTGTAAAGCAATTTGTAATTAATAATATGGCAAAAGTAGTGTTTATATTTCTAAAATTGTCCATGTAGTGAATAAACGTTCCTCTTTCAACACACACACACACACACAATGTAATCCTAACCCAGTCTACTCAGAAGTAAGTCCTATTGTATTTAATGGGGGTCTACTCCTAGGAAAGTGTATTTATGATTGCAACCACACACACACACACACACACACACACACACAGAGAGAGAGAGAGAGAGAGAGAGAGAGAGAGAGAGAGAGAGAGAGAGAGAAGACATGGCATTGCTAAGGTGAGTTTGGGTCTCTTTCAGACAATTCATTGCTGAAGTCGAGTCTTCTAGAATTCTAATGCCAATTTGTCTGATAAGAAGGTATGTTTTCATTGGATAGAGTAACAGAACATTATGCTCTATAATAGTAATGCTTTAACTTCTCTCAAAATAAAAGATTGATTTTTCTTTCTTAGGCTGAAATCCTGTGCAACTTACCTAGAATTGAACACTGTTGAACATGTCCGAGTGAATATGCAGAGACTTCTCGGCAAGCTCTTCTAGTAAACAAGAGGTGCAAAAATGTGCTTTTTTATTTCTATTTTTCAGAGTTCATTGGACATTATTCAGTATAATCAACATTCTGATGAAAATACTTGTTTTATAAAGGTGATATTTGCACATTATTGAATTCCCTTTTTCTTATGAATTCATGGCAGGATTTCTACAAAAAGTTAACTATTTGCCACTTTCCACATTCACACTTTCCAATTGTTGCTTGTTATTTTCTTACCAATCCTGTCGTTTTGACTGCTAGCCAATCTTGGCAACAGAATTAAAAATACAAGGCTTGCAAAACAATAAAAAGGAAACTTTTGGAAAAGATATCAACAGAGAAGAAGACGAAAATAAAGACAAATGTATTTATTCCCAGACATTGTAAATCTGAAAGAGTATCATTTTAAAAAAAACCCATGACAAATATGAAAAATCAACTCACATAAAAAAGTAAAGTCATTACTCAAATACCTCAGAATTATATTACTGTAGTGTTACTTTAATTTTTTTATTTCCTATTTTAAGGAAAGATTTTGATACAACTAACAGTGCGATCCCAAGCATATCTACTCTGAAGTAAGTCCCATTGTATTCAATAGTACTTACTCCCAAGAAAGTGTGGTTAGGATTGCAGCCTAAGGCTATATACCTACTGGGCTGTGATATATAGTAGTTGTATATGCTATTTGTTTGCAATTTGAATCAAGGGAAATCTGTGGCAATGAACTGTGTGTCAAGGCTTTATGTTTCCAACAACTCATGTGAGCTTCTCAGAAAACAGGCTTTATTTCACTCCTGATTTGCAAAATGGGGAAATGGTCCAGGGAGCAATTCACTGATTTTTCAATGTCAATACCACCAAAATCCAAATGAAAGAACCACTATGAAATCTTGTTTCAGTGTCAACACATCTTCCACATCAGAAAACCACAATTTTAGTGTTTCCTAAAGTGATCGAGGATGAAGAAAGTGTAAGGTTACTCCCATTTTTATTTATTTAAATTATATTTGCATTATCAACTGAGAATATTTGGAGAAGTGGAACAGCTTAGATATTGTTTTCCTATAGTGCTCATTTACATATTAGAGAGAAAATGGAATTTTCTATAGCTAACTGATATTAGGGAAAGAAACATTAGCTCCAACAGGTTATGTGTTAGTATCACATGACAGTAGACATTCTAGGATCACCTATCTCCAACCCACAGGAATACATTTACATCTATTGTTTATAAAAAATACAGGTAAGCAGTTAATAAACCCATGGATTACTAGTTGTTTTGTAACCACTATTGGATCATTATGTTTTCTATAGCTTTTCAGAAAATGCTGCAAGATAATAAAAAAGCAGTGGTTCTCAACCTGAAGTATGTGTACCCCCATAGGGGTACTTGCCAAAACCTTTAGGGTTATTTGGAAAAGAATTGAATAATGGTGGGAGAAGGCAGGTTTGTATTAGAAAGCCATGCGGGACTGGCATTAAAATGCCTTGCAGGGCTAATATGAAGGTTACAATTTATGGAAATGGGCTGCCAAAGTGTAAGCAAGTCGAAAAATGTTGGGAACCACTGATCTAAAGAATTCTTTTGTTCTAGATGCAATGTTAAGTCAATGAGCTTGCACAGATTTACCTTTCTGAAGAAAGTACACATGGTTCTTTGCATAACTACTTTGTAACTCACTGTAGTCAGGTAACAAACTGGAAAAGATAAATGCATGTTTTCTACTCAGTGATAAAGCACATTGTCAAACGTTAAAAAAAACTTTTTATTCAAAGAGGTGATCAATAGTTGACTTTGTTTTGAAGCATTTATTTGAGAAGAAATACAAAAGAGAAGCAGTTGTTCTTAGAAATCACTCCTCAAAGGCGATTGCTCTACTTGTCAATCTAGCGGTCACTGCTACTTAACAGAAAGCATGAAAGTTAAATGGAAACCCCCTTTGGGTTCAAACACTTTATTTTCTCTTCGGGAATGGAACGAAAACAGTAAGAAATAAAGAATGATGCGTGCTCTTTCAGGAAAAAAATTGCCTACAGGAATTGTTTTAATTGTTTCTTTAAACAAGTGGTGTTTCATCTTTTATGTTAATATTATTAGGTTTCAAGGACAGTTAGGGGAGGCAATGACACTTTCATGTTTAAGTCTGCAATCCTATACACCAAACTATCCTATTGTGTTGTCACATGTGGCCATTTTGGGAGTGCTGCTGTAAGAAGTGACTTCTTCCCATCTGTCTTGGATTTACTGGTGCACGTAAGGCAGTGGTGGTGGACAGTAGCGGTGAAACAGTGGTGGTGGTGGTGGTGAGAGGAGGAAAAGGATAAGGGGTAGATCAGTTGTGATCGGTAGCATACCGTCTATGGGGCATGACATGCCTTGTGCCCTGAGTGCCCTAATCTGCCAGATCCTCTCTGTGTTGGACTGCAAACCCCAACATGGAGATTCTCCAGACTGTGCTGGCAGTGGCGACCCAGCCATCACAGACTTGAATATTCCCATTGTGGAACCTACACCCTAACTCAGAGACCTCCAGCAGCTGCTGTAGAGTTGCATTTTGGCACTGCTGCACCAGACAGTCTCACTGGGGACAGGATTGTGCTGCCTGTCCCATTGCACTTCAAGGGACAGATTTCTTCTGAGAAGACATGCCTAGGATTATGCTGTAAGATGGCAAGACCCAAAGCAGTCTTGCTCAGCTTTTCAGGCATAGTGACGGCTCAGTCTCCAAACAACACCTAAAATCTCCTCTTCCTTTGGAAGCCTCTCGTTTCACAGACCCACACGTCTGCTGGATGCATGTGCCTTTTTTAGGAAGATGCACTGATGAGTGGAGGAAGATAGGATTTGGCTGCAAGATTTGAAACAGTTAAAAGTCCCTTCTTAAAAGTCCCAGTTAAAAACAATAAGATTTGTTGCTGATAACCAAGCTCTCATTGCAAATGCCGACTCTCTTTTCACAGACAAAGAAAGCTGGTGTGTGTTCTTGGAGCTCTAACTGCTATTGTTGGCATGTCAGGTATGAGACTGAGGGTGCAATCCTAACTAGTTTAGGGCTGCATAACTCACCCGCTTCCCATTCCCCCAGTGGTGTGGGGATGCCGGTGCATGTCAGTGCACTTGCCTAACCCTACAATCCAGAGTAACTATGGGAGCACGTAAGAGACATTACGTGCATCCATAGTTACTGCCCAGCCTAGTGAAAACCTATGCGAAATTCATATTGGAATCCAGAGTAAATTGT
The DNA here is from genome assembly GCA_030015325.1 of Cryptoblepharus egeriae. Taxonomy (NCBI): domain Eukaryota; kingdom Metazoa; phylum Chordata; class Lepidosauria; order Squamata; family Scincidae; genus Cryptoblepharus; species Cryptoblepharus egeriae. The sequence goes on along the minus strand of JAREYC010000007.1, from coordinate 49,958,357 downwards.
TCTTACACCGGAGCAAGGACTCCCCACAGTTACTCTGGATTGTGCCCTAACTCTCACAGGAATGGCACTGAAATTCCTTATGGCATTTTTGTAATACCCTCATGCCAGCACAGGGCTTGTTGCAAATTATGCCGTCCTAACTAGGGATTAGGCTTGCAGCCTCAGAAAAGATATTTTACAATCAGAATAACCCCCAAATCCAGAGTAACTATGGAAGCACATAAGAAACTTTACAAGTACCCATAGTTACTGCACCACCTAGTGAAAACCTATGGGAAATTCATACTGGAATCCAGAGTAGTTGTTACACCGGAGCAAGGACTCCCCATAGTTACTCTGGATTTTGCCCTAAGGCTGCACATTCCTGGGAGTGAGACCCATTGAACACAATGAGGCTTACTTTTGAGTAGACATGGTTAGGATTGCACCCTTGGGCTGCAATCCTAAAGGCACTTTCCTGGGAGTGAGACCCATTGAACACATTTTGAGTAGACATGGATTGTGCTCTTAGTTTTGAATGCTTGCCTTTAAGCGATGTTCCCAGTTGTATGTACTGTATAAGGAATGTTAGTTCCAGTTTCTCTTACCGGTATTTATCTATAGGGAAAGTTTGGGAGATAAAGTTCATAACGGAATAATCAATAGCACAATATTTGAATTTTTTTCTACCAAACTTGGAGTATCTCTAAAAGAAAAGGTGGTTTTTATGCCAACCTTGTGGTATGTTGTGTTTGAGACTCAACAGAGCAGAATTTATGTAGTGCAAAGAATTAGTGGACAGTCAGTGGAAGAAGAGGACAGTGGAACTCCTAAGAACTGAATCCTGGTGAGGAGAAGTGGTTCAGTTTCCTCCTTGAAAAGGCAAAACAGCTCGCGAAAGCCTTCTCTGCTTTCTCTCCTTCACTACACAATTAATTCTGCCAGTGCCTGGCAACATTGCTACTTGTATAATTACAGTCATTCTAAAACTGACCTATAGACTGCCAGCTGTTAGCAATTTATATTGTAACAAAAATTGATCCATTTAATTCTTGCTTTCTTTTCTACATTTTATCCCATTCTTAATCCACAAAAGCACCTTACTGTCACTTCACAAGATTGGTTCTTCCATATAAGCTTCTTCCATATAAGCCCCACCATTCATCCGCAGTATTGTTATGCTAGATACCGGTTTATTATTTACAGTTTTTATCAAATTACGTAATATATAAATTGCATTAATAACCTATCAAAAATATTCGCTACAAAATCACAACCGTAAGATCAAATGCATCGTTGTGGCGTCATGTAATCTACCCCTGGAATTAATCTTTTCATAATTCATTGACTATAATAGCAAATAGCTTCCACTCCAAATATTAGTGTAGGTAATGCATCATTTATTAGCAACATGTCACTTTTGAGATCACCCATCTTGATGGAACTGAAGGAACTCTGTCTCCGTGGCGAGAATTAAGTGGTCCAAATACCCAGAAAGAGTATAAGGGGAAATAAGAGTATATATGAATAAGCAGCCAGGCCTGACCTAAAATTATCCAATCATTATTATCTGGGGAATTATATCAAATGCCATTCCCTTTATGCTTTACCCTAGAATGCTCCAAACTGGAGACCACTGCGTGTGTATAAACCCTTCCCCAATCCCCATATCAATCTGCTGGAAAGTCCCCTCTCTGTGCCACTGATGGCCCCCAAACTTTGTGCAGGCTGGATGCTTATGCTCAAAAATTCAGGCACAAATCCGGCTGGGGTGACATGAAAGCATCTGGTTTACACATTCTGTATGCACCTGGGTGCTTGGCTTGCTTCCTGTTTTCCTGGCACAAAGAACTCATGGGGCCATCATTCAGATGGGACAAGCAGTAGGGAGTTACAGCCAGGAGGCAGGAAATGTGTCTTTCCTAGCCAAAAGGAGAGGGGAGACAGGAGTGGGCTTTTTGCTGTCCCATATTATAAGGAAGGACGTATTGCAACTTGAACAAAGTATTGCCATTCTGATATTGTTATTGGCGGAGGAAGAACCAAGGAGGTCGTTGCTCAGAAACCCATGGAAGGAGAGGCAGGAAAGGGTAGGAGGCAGTTGGTGATTGCTGATAATGGGGAAGCCCCATGGAATGACCAGCTACAGAAACCCAGGGAAGAGAAAGGACAAGGAAAAAAGGAGCAAGATTTGTAGCAATCCCGCTTTCCACTGTACTTTTGAATGCTGTAAATTGAAGTGGGACTAATTTGGAGGAGGACTGCGAAGGATTGGGTTGTCCTTATAAGCCTTGCAGCTGTGACTCATGACTCCCTTGCTGCTTCCTCCTCCACTCTTTTGTAGTCCGTCTGTCCTGTTTACAGGTGGGATGGAGCAGAAGTTATATTACCCCCCACGGCGAGAATGAAGAGCCAGAGACAGATGCTGGATTTAAGGGCCACTTTATTAAATCACTGACAACTATTTAAAACCACAGGGGACTGCTAATAAAGTCGTGCTGGTAGCTACAAAAATAGGGACGGGCGAAAGCCTGGCTCAGGTCACACCCTCACACAGAAGGTGCCCATCATCACCAACCCGAAGGTCGAGACAGCTGGGTGCTTGGTCAACCAGTTGCCCAGTTGACTTTGCCTAAATCCTGGGTGCAGGGCTAGCCGCCTAGGCTTACGTCCGGCCTGGGACCCAGCAAGCCCGCTATGCATCGCACTGACCTTTGCTGTCTCAGACAATCACCAAGGGCCTATCCTGCCTACTCCAGCATGACACCTGCCATAAAGTGACCTATTTAACTCCCCCCAATAGTACAGGGGTATAAATCAATAAATTAAACTAAACTAACTCAGTGACTCAGAAAGTGCCCTCATCATGACTCTTGTTTGAACTGAGTTGCAAATGGGGCATGACTCTAGACTCAACTCAAGCTGTGGTGGATTTTCCTAATACTTTCCCCAGATAATATTCCTCTCTGAATCCCTACAAACTTACACTATCCCTTGAATTCTCTGGGCTCCCTCCTCCTCATGTACTCAAGGCTCTGGACATTTAGGCAGCTAGGCAAAGTAGCTACACTGGAAAGTTGACTCCCATTCCTTAGTACATTTTGGTTTTCATCATAACTCCAGATACGAGCCAAAGAATACAGACTTGTCTGAAATCTCCGGACTGCTGGCAAGTAGGCTTCTTTGGGTAACTGGCTCTTACCTCTTTAAACCTGAAACCATAAAGCTGCAACAGGCATGAGCACATTCTTGGTTAGCAAGTAGAGCATTAATCCTTTATGGGTAGCTGGTTACTTCAGTCACTGAGAAGCAGATACATTAGAAGGTGAAAAAATATTAAAATTGCAAGTTCAAAGATGAACATTGATGGCATAAGACTTCAGGCCTAATTTTTGCCTGTTCATGGTACTTCTGTATTCTTTTTCACTGCTATTTGGAAAATGGTGCCAGCCCTGTTTCCATCATCAAGTTTTCATCCAGATTAGATTATAGATTAATGATAACTGTAATAGAGAAAAAAACAGTGTAGGCAAATGATAATTGGTAATTCTAACCATTTGAAATTACCTCTCAAACAGCTTTCCACATATTTTAATTACTGCTGCAATCCTAAAGACACTTTCTTGGGAGTAAGACCCATTGAACACAATGGGGCTTACTTTTGAGTAGACGTGGTTAGGATTGTGCTCTAAGTTCTATTCTATTTCTCTGTTACTTACACAGCTCCTTCCTACAGAATTACAAAATTTTTTTTCAGCAGATTAATATTTTTAACTTTGCTCAACTACCCAACTTGGTGGACTTTGGTGGCTTATTTATAACTTTATTTTATTTTTCTTGTATTTTTAAGATTCTGATCTACCTTCCTACTAGTGGAAGAAATAAGAGGCAAGAATCTCATTTTTTGCTATAAAAACTGATATATTGGGTATCGTGAAAAATAAATATTGGCATACATAGCATGTATTGCTTTAAGTTACAAAAGATAAATGAAAAGGACAAGATTGTGTCTTTTCATCATATTCAATTTAGTTAAAATTCTAACTTATGTGCTGCTGAACATCTAGATAGATGATAGGACATATATGAGTGTCTGCTGAAGTGTTAGTTAAACTAAGGCAGAGTAACTATGGGACCCTTTACACTGACGTAGGTACGGTGCCACTGATGGGAAATCTGTTGGAAATGCATAGAGCAATCCAGAGTAACAGCACAATCCAGAGCAACTAATCTGTCCACATAAGAGGCCTTGGGTTGTGTCACTAGGGTGGAGCAACTGCAAGATGCTCCAGCCCAATTACTCTGGAAGAGGCTTAGGGCAGAGCAAGGCAACATAGGGTGCCCCAAGAGAGGTGGACCTGCTCTGCCCTAACTGGGGCAGCCTAAGCAGCTCAGGAGAGGCAAGTTGAGGGCAAGTTTAGCATTGCCTAGGGCAGAGCAGTTACTCTGTAGCCAAAGCCTGTTTCAAGGCAGAAATGCCCTCTTCCAGTTCCTAGGGAGATATACCACCTCAGGAGCAGGTATAGTAATGAGTAGACCCATAGGGGTCCATGATAAGGCCTGAGTAAGAATGGTAGTGTTGACCAAAAATCTGAGTTCTTGGCCAGCCTAGCTGCAATCCCTGCCTCTCAACCTCAGGATACAGCAGGCCACTCCAAGCATCCATCTTGCACTAGAAGAACTGCAGCTGTAACTGGTTGTCAGGAACTGCTGGGCTCCCTTATAATGTAGGCACCACAGCTGTTCCTTCTTCAGTGTGATCTTAGGGGGGTCTACTCAGGAGCAAGCCCTCCCCAGCTGTCACTGACTTAGCATGCTCTGGAGCAGTTAGGGCAGCCCAAGCTTCCTGACTCTCTGGATGCAGCATAACTTTCTGCTCTGGATACAGAATAGTTAGGAGAGAGCAGTTAGGGCAGAGCAGGTTGAACTTGCTCTGGATTGTGCCCTAAATGTCTCTTATGTCTTCCCATAGTTACTCTGGATTACAGGGAAAATGAAATAGATAAAACTATAACATGTAAAAAAAAATCAAAATACTCTCGACCTATCTTGGCCATTAAAAGATATTTCAAGGTTTTGTCAGTCTTCAAAAACAGAGTTTTAGAAAACATTCAAGAAAACCTGGAGAACTGTGGGGCTCAGCTGAGGCACCCCTGTGAGCCACCACTATGGCATAGCAGCCAAGAATTCCTACAGTCAAGTTAAATATGACTTGATGAAGAAAATTCTTTAAGACTGCAATCTTATGCATATTTTCTTTGGAGTAAGTCCCAATGAACACAGCCAGACTTATAGAGTGAGACTTCATGTCTATCCTGATAACTACCAAAGATTTACAAATACTGTATACAGGGTGATTGAAAAGTAACTCCCTATTTTAAAATACTTATTAACTATAGTATAGGGATTTACTTATAGGGATTTACTTTTCAGTCACCCTGTATATGAAAAATAAATTGTGTCTCATGCGTGATTTTAGAAATGTTTGATCCAGTTGATGTACAAGTATAGTTTTATTGTTCTTTTTCCTATGAGGCCTTGAACAAGGACAGTTTGAATCTTTAAGACATACAAATATACATACTCATTTTTGAAAATGTTAAAATGCAATAAAATTATAAACTTTTCTATCTATAGCAGTGATTTTCAACCAGTGTGCTGCGGCACACTGGTTTGTTGAGGATAGTCCTGAGGTGTGCCATGGGAATTTGGGGATTGACATTCAAATAGGGGAATTTGAATAGTCTGGTGTGCCTTGTCAATGGTAAAAACAATTAATAGTGTGTGTTGACAATTTCAGTGCCGTGAAGATGAAAAAGGTTGAAAATCACTGATTTATAGCTCCAGGATTTCACAGGAATTTTCCTGTTATTTTTTTTTTAGTCTGTAATACACTAAAGTACTGCTTTGGGTCACTAAAAATCCGAAGTAACTCTCTCCTGGAATATAGCACAGAAGCTTTTATTGTGTGACTATGAACACATTCCTAACCTTGTCTACTCAAAAGTAAGCCCCATTGTGTTCAATAGGTCTTACTCCCAGGAAAGTGTGTTTAGAATTGCAGCCTTCATGTATGAATTCTCTACTTTGTAATAGAAATACTATAAGTAGGGCTTCAGGTCTTATCTCTCCTTGTGATCCCCTGTCAAATATTTTATTTATTTCAGTTAGCAGCTTAAATTCTTTCCAACAATATTGTCTTGACTTGTGCTGCTCTCTACCTATTTTACCTGAAGTCATAATCCTTCATCTGAGACATCCAAATTTGTTTCTACAGCAACCATTGTGATAAAGGAGAACAGATACTTCAGATGTGAAGTTAAGAGGTATGAAAACCCAAACTGAGAAGCAAAGCCTTTGCGTTCATGCAACAAAAACCAAGCAATAACAAAAAAGGTCAGCATACTTAAAAATTGTGACTTGATTTCCAGAAAACAGAGTTGTTTTCCAGAAAAAAATTGATTTCCAGAATTTTTGAATAGCCTGTAATAAATTATCAGCAATTCCTGAATATATATATATATATATACCATATATATTTTTTGATTTTTAAAATCATTCATGCATTAACATCATCCATCATCCATTCACTATTGTTAATTCAGTTGTTAACTGAGAACATAAATTGTTCTTGCTGAGAGCGCAAGCTCTCACTTCTTAACTGAGAGCCCTATGCATGTATTGTCAGAAGTACGTCCCATAGTATTCAAAAGAACTTCTTCCCAGGGAAATGTGCATGGGATCACAGTAGCTGTGATTGAAAGAACCAGGGAAAGAATTGCATTAAAGTAGCTTTTAAAAATTTATCTCTTTGGAAAACAGGTTATCAAAATGTGGAGACCTTGACACTCTTGTGCAGTTGTGATCAGGTGTTAAAAAAAACTATAGGAAAAACTTAAAAATGAAAGTTACATTTAAAAATAACAATTGAAACTACATATGTTGTGTTTGCTTACATATATTCGCAAGTACATAGACAGACACATGGAGCATTCACAAATAGGAGAAAAATACAGAGGAATTCAGCATGTCACCAATTTGTCTGTACTCAAGTAACAATAGTTTGAGTAAATAGAGGGTGAGACAGTGAGATCAAGTCTACTGTGCGAATATAAAACTGAAAAGTCACTAGCTCAAGGTGATCATATGAGCAGAAATTTCTGGATTTCTCCTCTTTTTTAGCCTCCTATTTGGGTGTCCTCCAGAAGGGCTTCATTGTACTCCAATTTGGCTTCATTTTGGAACTTTGCAATGGTGTGCAGTACCTCATCATTCGTATATCGTTAGAGGTCTGGTCTAGAGGGTAGAGCCTCCGCTTGCCTGAAGACAAGAACTGAATGTCACCGGATCGAGATAACCGGAAGTCAGAACTGAAGCAAGACCTTGAAAAGTGGCTGCTGTAGCTGAGATTTTCTATCTGCTTTTCAGTGGGAGTGAAGGAGCTTTCTCAGCTGCCCTTCATGTGAGAGCTGAAGGAGAACTTTGTCAGCCAGCATGTCAGACATCGGGGCCAGTGTTGTTAACCAGAATGCAAATGCAACATCTTGAATATAGTGTTTCTTGACAGAACCAATCTGTGTTGTAAAAATCCCTTTGGGGGTTTAGATTCACCTGCCTATGTAAACCGCTTTGATTAAAGACTGAGGAGCAATCCAGAATGTCCAGAAAAGTGGTGTATAAATGCCTAGTTATTAAGTGCCTAGTTAGTTATTATTCATATTGAACAGCAGAATCCAATGCAAAAATCAGTTTTGAAATATCTCCTTCCTATCAAAAGTTATGGCCAAAAAAATAAAAAAATGCATTGAGCTCTATGGTAAAGTGAAAGTGCCCAATATTGTTGCTTTACTCGTGAGTAGGCAAATGTGCCATTGTTCGCCAGAAAGGTCAGGCTGAGAGGAATCGAAAACCTTGTCTTCCTTTTGAGGTTTGGGCATCTGGTCACTCTGCACTGGCTTTTCATTGGGTTCAATGAAAATGTTTCATGAAGATGTTTCCAAAAAACATCTACATTATTGCCCTTCTAGAAGGCTAACTTATAAAAGTGCAGAAAGTGAGCACCAAGGCCAATCTTATTCTCCCCTGCTGGACAGTTGTACCAAAATGGGCAACACTGCACTTTTATGATACCCGCTAGCAGCAGCGGAGCTGGAGTACCAATAGTGCACAAATTAGGATTGGGCTCGGAGAATGTTAAAGAAATCCCTACTGTTTAACAGATGTCCTAAATTCCTGGTGAAATGTTTTCATACCAAATGCCGGCAGTAGCCGAAGCCTTTATGCTACCACTTCATCACTTCTATTAATAGAGAAAACATGTCTGTTTTCCATACACAAATCTTTCACCACGACAAAAAGCAGCTTATGCTACACTAGTGTGCCCCCCCCAAATCCCCCCCCCATTTTTAAAAAGCCCTGTTGTTGTGAATCAACACTACAGGCAAGAATGTATGCAGAATATGCTTTGTACAGGAACTATGGTTAGCAGAGGATATATTCAACTTGATTTGACTGAGCCTGCCCCCTGAGAGAGAGAAGGGGACATAATCTAACCGGCTCTATTACTATGAAGGAAATGCTATATTCCACTGTATTAATTTAGTCTAAAATCAATAAGATTCTTAGAAAAAGGAATACCTACCAACCCTCAATTTTCTTTGTTTTTCCTGATGATGGACTCAGCTCCCAGAGAAAGTGTTTTGCCGTAGGCCTCGAGAAGCAAGACAGGGTTAACAAACTACTGCAAAACCTCTCGAACATGTGCTCTGGAAATTGAAATTCCGCAAACTGCTTAGCTGACTTATTTTTATGAAAAATAAGCCTCACACATTTTATGTATCCATGCATTGCTTAATATGCTATACCTTGCTTCCTTTTAGTCCCAGTTCTGAATACAGCAAGAAATATGGTACTATGGGATATTTTGGGGCATTTTCTGCTCACTCATATGCCCTGGTCACATTTTGAATTTGGTCATTAGTGTTCTGAAGCAGGATTTTGTTGCTGTTTTGGTTTAGGTTATTTTTCCACCTTAGAACCTTTTTTATGACCTTGAGCCTGAATAAGCTCATTAAAAATTAAAGTGATTAGACACCAGCATCAATTTCCACTTTGATCAGAAAGCACAATTGCTTTCTTAAGTGGATTTATCTATACCATGTTCTAGGAATGAGAAAACAGTAGACACAACCATTAAAACATTAAACAATTAAAAACACCCCAAAACGAAATAAAAATGTAAGATTTTCAGTTCAGTTTAATTTCTTATGTTTAAACAATTCCATCCCAAATATTGTGATTTGGTGGAAACAGTGTGAAATCAGTTTTCGGACATGTTTTGTTTGGGCTGGATTGAGATTTAAAGCATCTCTCAAGAAAAGCATTAAAACTGTTTTAGTGAGGAGGAGAGGAAATGAGACTCCAAGTGAGGCCTGGGGAGACTGAAAAGGAAGATAAAGCAATTGTTCCCAAACCTAATAATAACAGAAACCAATGTTGATCAGTACTCACTTACCTTTACAATTAAAAAAAAACCCTTACCAGCTCAAGTATTTGTTTTTATCCCCTTTGAGTTGGGGGAAGGGGACTGCCACAAAGTGGAACCAGGAACTTTCTTCCAACTGGAACCACTTTGGTGGTCTTTCATTCCCCTTTGCTTTACCTTCAGTACAAGACAAGGCACAATTTGCTTATTTATGATTAAACAAACACGTTGCTTACTTTTGCTTTCCATAGGGCTATAAACATTTGACAGCTTGGAGGGAGGAATTTTCTTCTCAAAGACTGCTTTCAGCATGTTGGAACCACTCTGGTGGCATTGGATTCCTCTCAACCTTCCCCTTAGGCACGTTCACTGACTTGCTGGTAAATGTGTGAGGTGGCTCAGTCTCCCTTTTCATAGGACATATTTACATAGGGTATTTCCCTTCTCAGCTATCAACTTGCCAGTTTCAGCATCATAACCAACCAACAATCATCAAATGAGTTGTGACGCACAATTTGCAAAACTCTGTTCTAAAAGAAGGTATGCTTCATACAGTATATGCCACACCTAAAAATCCCATATATTCCTATGGGCCAGTCCAATGCAACTCCCTGCCTGGTGATGCAGCTATGCCAATGCAGTGATCAATGTATCTTGTGGAGGAGTTTTGGCATATGGAGGTTTCCTTGAGGTAAGTGAAAATTTATTCCCTTGCCCTGGAGTAAGTCTGTGCTGGGCCACCATGCACCTGTGCCCAATCAATATTTGGACAAGAACCCAGGTCAGGGAATTGAGGATGCCAAATCCATCCCTTTCCTGATCCTATCCCATCATCACCTTCATCTTTTAAGTGCACTTACCGGAGCTGTCAGTTGTGCCCATCATTTGCTTACATTGGGAGCTTATATCTTCATGCTTCTTACAGCTGCAGCCAGGACATGTGGTGACAGGAGTCACCACATTCCAGCAGAGTTAGGCACCCAAAGGTTTGGGCCATAATGTTGGGATCATCTATGTGCAAATTAAGGGCAAGCCAAGCATCTTCGATCCATGTTCATTTAATCACCCTTAGAGCACAATTCTAATCATGTCTACTCTAAAGTAAACCCCATTACGTTCAATGGGTCTTACTCCCAAGGAAGTGTCTTTAGAATTGGAGCCTTAAAACAACTAATAGAAACCACCTCTGAATACTTTTAGTTTTGATATACGTGCTATATTTGTCACTGTAGCCAAACTCATCTTTCAAATGGATTCTTTGACATGGAACTTCCCCAGGAATCAATTTGGTCTATAGTGTCAGAGAGGTTTCCAAAGCGCATTGTTTAGTTTTGGGGGAGATCAGAGGGCAAACCAAAGAATACTTTGTTGCAATGACAACTTGATTAGGATGATACAGAATAAATAGCAGCCGACTGACAGATACATTTCTGATACAGCTCTGCCCCTTGCCTGCCTTTCTAATCACCTACTCAGTGTCTCCAGGCTACCTTACTTTCAACTATCTGAAAACTTGAGTAGGTTCACAGTTTTGATATTCCCCTTTGTGTGATCATTACCAGGATTCATGTTACCCTTCACAGTGACTTTTCCTCTGCTTTTCTCTCCCCCTCAAGATATACTTATCCACTGAGTTCTCAAGCATTTCCTACCACACCATAACATAAATATATAAAAGGTTTGTATCTCTTCCATCTTCCTGAAATAATGGACAGATTTCTGCAGGAATGGGAATTTTTATACATTTTCTAAGTTTTTCAAACACACAATTTGTAACCACTACAGCAAACATTCAGAAATATCATACTGTCTTGAGAAAGAAAGATTACCTCCTCCCTCGCATTTCCTCACCTCAAGTAATTATCCAACCTGCACTATTGGCTACTCAGATCTGCACCAGTTATTTCATTGCAATAAATCTAAGAAGCCCAGGTAATGCCAGACCAGCTGGGAGGAGGGTTAGGATACAGCGTGCAATGTAGTACTACTACATCTGTTGCAGGGGATGAGTGCTGTTGTGCACTACTAGATTCTTCAGCCCCTCCCAAAAAACCCTTCCTCTGAGCAACCCTTCCACTCTCATCTCCCACTTGCATGTCTCATGTAGGCTTCAGAAGAACCTCTAGAGGTGATGGAATCCAGAACCCCTCACTTCCAGAAGAATTTATACCTGTTATTTGCATTTTCAGTTAACCACACAAGGTTCCAGAATGAAATCCACGATAGATATTGGAACATGTTTGTATAAGTTGTTTTGTTAGTAACATAGCTTCCAGAACACCAAGGGGCAAGCTGGGCCATTTTAGGGATTGTGGACCTTTAACAATTGTATCCTGGACCTTCTGCACAATTGTTAAAGGTTCAGGATCCCTATAGGGGCCCAGCTTGCCCATCTCTGGTTAGAAGTAGGTACATGAAATGTCTTCATATCATTTTTGAGTTTTAAGCATGGATAAGGAACTGTATACATGTGCCTCAGAATTTTGTCCATTTGGATTCCATCCGCTGCTCTAGAGAAATCTCCAACAAGCTAAAAGGATGTTGTGAACCTTTATTTCTATAGATCTGTATACTCTTTACCAATTCCTTTTTCTATACATAAACTTTCTCTTGCTGCTAAAATGTCCATAAATCTTACTCTTCCAAATTTATACAGTGGTCTGGTTCTCCTTGGCCACTTTCCATGCCTGAAAAGCAGAGTCTGGCTGAACAAGACCCTGGATTTTAAAACATCAAACTGTGACAATTAGAACAACTAGTTTGCCAAAGGTTATTTTTTTCTTTTTTGGCATTCATGATAAAGCTTCTGAAGCATAAGTTTAAATCATTTTATTTGGTATAATAAAGCACTAAGAATTGGACAAAAGTAATGCAGCAAGAAACTCATAAGAGAGGTTCATCAGTGCCAAAGTTTACTAACTACTGTATTCTTGAAATCTTGACTGCAATCTTGACAGCAATGTGTCAGTTGTGGGAACATGTGTTAATTTGAATTAAGGGATATCTATACTTTCCAACAATTTTAAGTATTGGTATTGGGGGGAGAATGAAATGTTGGCAGAAGAATTAAGGATAATATAATTCTTAAGAAGATCACAACTACATGGGACAGATAAAAAGTCAAGCTTCAATCATTTTCTTCTCCATGTTTTTCTTTTGATATCATAATTCACTTATTTTTTCCCCTGCAAATACATAGATAACTTTTGGGTAATTTGTTGGGTAATTTCATGGGTAATTTGTTGATCATGGATTAAGTGATTGTGACAAATGAAAAATACAGAGAAAACTTAGAAATAATGATTTAGTAAAGTTTGCTATAGTATAGTACACTGATGAATAAAATCACTTCATGTGCACAGATATGGGGGGGATGAATTCATAAAATCGAATTACTAGAAAGAATGCAAGTATTTATTGCCTACTGAAACAAAACTAAGGCTGCAATCCAGAGCAAATTCAGCCTGCTCTGACCTAACTGCACTCTCCTAACTATTCTGTATCCAGAGCAGAAAGTTATGCTGAATCCAGAGAGTCAGGAAGCCTGGGCTGCCCTAATTGCCCCAGAGCATGCTAAGTAATTGACACAAGGGGAAGACTTGCTCCTGAGGAGACACCCCTCAGATCACACTGAACAAGGAACAGCTGTGGTGCCTACAGTGGTGACGTGACTCTGCACATCACCTGGTGCGGAAGTCTGTACGTCATCCCTGGGATGTGCGCCCCCCCCCCCCCACCTGGACTGCACAGTCACCAAAGTTGGCGCCTGCGCAGTTGTTTCTGAAGCCAACTGGCTTCAGAAAGAGTACTGCGCAGGCACCATCTCTGACACCTGCGCAGTACTTTTCTGAAGCCTTTTGGCTTCGGGGGAGACTGTGCAGGCGTCAGAGTTGGTGCCTGTGCAGTACTCTTTCTGAAGCCATTCGGCTGCCGCTCCGCCTCCTGAGTGAGGCCGAATGGCTGTGCAGAGGCACGGACTTTCTCTGCTCTAAGGAAGTCTCCTCTGAAGCTGTTCGGCATGCTCAGTGTGTTTCTGCGCAGTGCACCTCAGATGGCTGTTCAGGCCAGCTCCTCAGACAAGTGGCAGCTTCTGGCTGATTCTCCACCTTGGAGCAGGCCTGAATGGGGGTGCTGACACCCGGGGCCTGCCAAAGGACAGTCAAACTCCTCCGGCACATCACCCCATACGGAGCGCATCCCCAATGCAGCCCACACCAGCCGCACCAGTCTGGTGACGCCACTGGGTGCCTGCCTTATAAGGAGTCCCTGATGAGATGCCAGTACATTCTACAGTGAATACAAGGGGCTTCTTGGAGTGGCCTGCTGTATCCTGAGGTTTGTGGGCAGCTGTAGTTTGTTCCATATCCTGAGGTTGAGAGGAAGGGGTTGCAGCTAGGATGGCCAAGAACTCAGATTTTTGGTCAACACTGCCATTCTTACTCGGGCCTTATCATGGACCCCTATGGGTCTACTCATTACTATACCTGCTCCTGAGGTGGTATAACTCTGAGGGCTGGAAGAGGGCATTTCTGCCTTGGACACAGGCTTTGGATACAGAGTAACTGCTCTGCCCTAGGCAATGCTAAACATGCCCTCAACTTGCCTCTCCTGAGCTGCTTAGGCTGCCCCAGTTAGGGCAGAGCAGGTCCACCTCTCTTAGGGCACCCTATCTTGCCTTGCTCTGCCCTAAGCCTCCTTCAGAGTAACTGGGCTGGAGCATCTTGCAGTTGCTCCAACCTAGTGTTAGATAGGGCAACCTAAGGGCTCTTATGTGGACAGATTAGTTGCTCTGGATTGGGCTGTAAGAGTGAAATCCAGAGTAACTACAGGGAGTCCTTGCTCCGGAGTAAGAACAAGTTACTCTGGATTGCAATATGAATGTCCCATAGGTTTTCACTAGGTGGTGCAGTAACTACGGGTGCACATAATGTCTCTTATGTGCTCCCGTAGTTACTCTGGATTGTGCCCTAAGGCTGCAATCCTATTCCAATCTGGATTGTGCCCTAAGGCTGCTATAATGAGATTTATTTCTGAATAGAAATAGAAATAGAATTGGCCTCCTATTTCTGAATAGAAATAAATAGAAATAGGATTGGCCTCTATGCCTTTTGATGTGGTATATTTTGGGGTATTAGCAGGGTTTTAAAATAATAGCAGGCAAAAATTGAAACATCTGGTATAAAGCACTGATCTCTTGTGTTCAGAACTTGTACATCTCGAATATATATATATAATTTTGCCTCGTGTTTTAATCATGTTTTTATGTATATTTTTATAAAATAATTTCAACATTTTTGTAGTATTCTACAGTATTTCTGAAAGATTTAAGTTTTTGAACAAGAAAATGAACCAGGATGATTCCTATCAGAATTTCTGTTGTGTGGAGCTACCTGTGGTTGATCAGTGGCAGAGCTGAGCCGCTGAATGTTCAGCAGTGATATCACATATCATTGCCAAGATTCTAAGTAGCTGAACTCTAAGTTGCACAGCCACACTGCTGCATACCTTAGGGGAGTAGGAGTCCACATTGTATAAATTTGGGATGACACCTGGATGACACATTGGGATGACACATTTTGCAAAATTTATACCAGGCAAGTCACTTGTTTTTTATTTGAGGGGGTGTTTCTGTTTTTGTACACAAAAAGGGGGTGTTTTCAGGAATGGTTGGGTATAACCCCTGTTTGTGTTTGGGCACTATGGGTCAGAGATATACTACACAGTCCAGAGTAATTATGGGAGCTCTTACGTCGATGTAAGAAAAAATTTACTCTGGATTGCTCTATGAATTTCCCATAGGTTTCCACTAGGCGGCGCTATAGCTATGTTGACGTAAATGTCTCTTAAGAGCTCCCGTAGTTACTCTGGATTGTGCACATCGGGTGTAATCCTAACCAATGCCTGCACAACTCATTAGACTGCCTGTTCCTGTGGTGATTTGGGGAGGCAAGTGCATGTCTGTGCACTAGCCTAACACTTCCCCAGGAATGGTGCAGGAGTGTCTTACAGCGCTTTTCAACACCCTCAGGCCAGCATAGGACTTGTGCTGGGGCTTAGGCAGGCCTAATTGGGGATTAGGACTGCAGCCCTATTAACCTATCCCAGATCTTCCTTTCAATTATGAGACCACCACTGCAAAGGTTTACTCCCTCGAATGCCTTTAGCTTACTCTTGTACCTCCTCTCTTTTCAATCTCTTTCCTTAGGACCATCATCTTTGCCTCCATACGGTTCTCCTACCTATTCTGTTTCCTCATGCTGCTCATTACCTCCTGCTGTGCTACATTTCTTGCCTGACTTTCTCCCTCCTGGCTCTCCCTTTGGCTCCTACAAACAGCCTCAATCTCTCATCGCTCTGTCTTTTCTTTACTCTTTGTACTTTTCTTTCTTCATCTTCCTCCCTGTTATCCTTGTAGCCTACATTACCTAGCAAAGCAAGAGGGGAGGCAGGAAGAATTGCTTTGCTTGCCTTCCATTTTGTACACATGACTCACCAGCATCTTGTGTTCTGCGGTTTCTTGCCAATGACCTCATTGCAGAACGCAGATCTGAAATCTCCCATGACCATGACTGGAGATTTCTGCTCCAAAACAGCAGACATGCCAGGTGGCCGCAAGTGGTTAATCAAATACCACAAAGATTAAACTGAAAAGTCCACATAAGTGTGTGCATATTTCTTCTCTACAAAATTACTACCTCTTTCATTTCAGCTGTCCATCTCCTGTCTAGCAGAAGCTACTCATTAATGGGATTTCATTAGATATTGGGCATGAACAAATATACCGAGTCTATCAGAGGTGTACTTTTTCAAAATACAAATTCCACTGTAGCTGTTTAATCATAGAAGAGTCTAAGAGGTGTTTTTATAAGCCGTGGCAGCCCTCCCTTCTTGTTCACTGTGATGCTCTCCCCACTCCTTTACTCAGTGTGGTAGCAAACAGCAAGCCTGTTGATACTGTGCCAGAGCAAAACTGCTAGGGGCAGCTTTTGGCTGGCTTCATGTGCAGGAACATGTTACTATGGTAATATGTGAACCAAGAAAAGAGAAAATTTCAAAAGGGGCACTTCTTAAGACCCAAAATATTTCAATGTGATACGTGACTCCTCTAAAGGGGCAGCTGAAACATTTTCATAAACGTTCAAAACAATCAGACTTTCTGAACATCCTGGTTACAGAAGAAGTAACTTGCTTCAAATCTGATTTCCGTCTGGATAGACTTTCAAGCACAGCTTTTGAGGTTTTTCCCTTATTTAAGTTCTGTGTTCCCACTTTTCTTGCCTCTTTCCAATACATTATATAAAAGATAATTCTCAGCAATTGGGCTGTAAGTGGAGGTTCCCTTTCAACTCTCCCCACCATCCATATGCATCCAAGTGTCCTGCAACAACATAGAATGTGCCAAATCCTTCCCTTCCCTCCCCTGCATGATCTCAGCCCAGCTAAGGCAAAGGAAAGGCCCCTTTTATTGAACAGGCATGACAGGGAGTGAGGATGAGCACTCAGTCAGTTGGAACCCAAGGCCACTGGGCAGTGGAGAGGATTTCCCAGGCAGAGGGATTGTAAGGGAAGGCAGAAAGAGATAAAACTTGGCAAGGATAGTGTGATCTAGGAGTTAGGTTCAGAAGGGGAGCAGGGAACCCAGAACATGGCAGTGTGTTCTGCCTGGCCAAGCTGAGCTGCCCGCAATGGCAGAGCTTCTGCCATGGCTACACTGAGATGCTGTGGACAAGCAGGCTGCTGTGGCGACTACCTGTCTCCATTTGTTATGGCCTAGAACTGAGTAAGATCTATCTATCTATCTATCTATCTATCTATCTATCTATCTATCTATCTATCTATCTATCTATCTATCCATTCATCCATATCAACTGATGTCACTCCTTGCTGCTGATGTTTGCCTTCCTACTGCTCCTATAACACCCACTGCCCTCTCCAGTACAGAGTCTCTAGGTGCACACCACATTGCAGCACACAGAGTGAAAGCCAGCATAAAAAATACAAAAAAAATTAATTGGGCTTCCTTTGCCTTTCTTAGGAAAAGTATCATGAGGATATAAAGGAGTGAACAGCATACACAAAGTCTAACCATCCGTCCATCTAACTCAGTATTGTCAGCACAGATTGTAGCTCCCCAGCTACAATCTGGATTGTTTCCAAGGACTGTTCCTTAAATGTCCCATATAGAAAACAGATACACTTCTTCTGAGCCATGGTTCCCCTCTGGTGTTACATCAGGAAGGGTTGACATCTAACCAGAGTTTCTCCCTACCTACAGATCAAAGTGGCAGTTTTAGCACCAGAGCAGACTGGCCTGTCCCTAGTTTGCTCAGTACTAAAAAACCTGTATTGATGGCTGGACTATATGGTGCCACTGCTGGTCATGACCTCTCGGCTTTGCACCAGAGGCACCTTTCTGTAGAAGGGCAGGGAGGCTGCTGTGTCAGCAGCCCACAAACTATAAGCTTATGGATCTCACAATTATTGTATGCTTATGGATCTCACAATTTGCCAGTGCACAGTGGAGATGGGGTAGGACCCTTGTTGTCTGCTGTGCAAGCAACTGTCCCAAAGCTACGTCTTTGATTGCTGATGTGCTTGACCACTTTATTGCCTGGTAGCTCTGTGATTGTTATGTATGGAAACATTCTTAATGACTCTCCAACTTCTCGCATCTTTTCATATTGATCCTGGGGATCTGCTTGGTGAGTAATAGCTGCAGCAATTTATTTCTTATAAATCATGGGGCATATATAAGGCAGATTACAATGCTGTGGATGGCAGGGGAGGAGTGCTATGGCTATGCTGAATACCTGTTTACAAGGCTGAGCAGTTTTACAGAGCTGTTAATTAATGTACATTTAGAACTTGCTGATCCTGTGAGATGAGAACTGGTGTGGCAATATGTCTCTTATGAATCATAGAGCATTTGGAGCAAAAATAGCTCTATAACATCCCCTATAGCACCAATTACCAATTTAAAGAACTTCCTTCTGTAGATATTTTGCTGTAAGATGACTTTTTGGTGTTTATTTATATTTTAAACTATTTAATATATTTTCACTACGTGATGTTCATTTCACATCATAAAGTTTAATTTTAGCAAAGGATCAATTAAAAAAACTTATTAATGACACCTGATTTCTTTATGCAGCACACATTACATACTCCCTATGACGACATAAATATTTTCTTTACAAAGGATGAATTTCTATCAATATATTTTCCCATCTAATTTGGAAAATATTGCAGGACATTGGTTTGTAATAAATTCCAGTGGATCAACAATACATACCCTTTTAGTACAAAATATGTCAATGCTTCCATGTAACACTATATTCAAAATAACCCTTAATGTACCTCCTGTGACACTGGGCTTTAATGAACTGCTTTGTAGAAAATGCTGCATTTTGTTTAGGCTGTAAGAATATTACATTATTAGACCAATGCTATCTATTATTAGGATAAAGTTGGCATGTTCCTCTTCCCAACTTTAAACAATGGCATATAGTAATTTTACATGTATTCAACACTGACCCCAACAATTGCTATAGACTCTATAAAATGTATGTTATTTTCTGAACAGTATCCAGAAAGCCAATTATCTGTCTGGGGGAAAATAAAAGTTAAAGTTTAAAGTTTCATGGGCTGTAATGGCTTAAACTCCTGGCTACATTTGAAGAAGCCACCCATGTGGTGCTTTTACAACAGTGCATGCCAGCAGAATGCATGTTTTTTTTTTCTCATTAGAATTGGAACATAGGGCAAAATCCAGAGTAACTATGGGGAGTCCTTGCTCCAGTGTAAGAACAACTTACTCTGGATTGCAATATAAATTTCCCAAAGGTAAGAGACATTACGTGCACCTGTAGTGGTTAAGACACTGTGCCTGTTAACCAGCAGGCCAGGGTTCGAGACCCGGGTCAGCCCCACAAGACAGGGTGAGCTCCTATCCTTAGCCCTGCTCTGCGGTGCCAGCTGGATCCAATCGTATTGGCTCTGCCTTTCCACTGGACTAATTCAGTGGCGTAGAGAGGGGATTTGCTGCTTGGGTAACAGCCTATCCTCCATAACAATCTAACCCAGGCTTTTGTGCTTCGCATGCAGCGTATGCAGAGCCGAGCACATACCGTAGTCTCTCAGGACTGACGGAGGCCTGCTTTTTAGTTACTGCAGCACCTAGTGAAAACCTATGGGAAATTCGTATTGCAATCCAGAGCAAATTGTTCTTACACCGGAGCAAGGACTCCCATCGTTACTCTGGATTGCATGGTTAGGCTGCAATCCTAAAGACACTTTCTTGGGAGTAAGCCCAATTGAACATAATGAGGCTTACTTTTGAGTTGACATGGTTAAGGTAGTGCTTTTAGAGTAAGTTCACTATACACAACATAGTGGTAGAACCATGAATCAAATCCTTCTTGGCCTGAATCAAATCCTTCACACCAGTTGCCTGGTGCATTAATTTAAGCCAGAGTTCTCCATATAAAACACACAATTGGGACTGCACAATTCCGTTCACTGTAGAAAGACAAGCAACAAGAAATAAGCATGAGGAAGTGTAGTTAAATGTAGTTGTGACTCAATTTATTCAGAAGTCATCAAACTTACTGACTCTGAATAGTACTGGTATCTGGAGGTCAGATGGAAAATGAAGGTGGAACAAGAAGCCTATTGAGTGTTGTAGCAGCCTATTGTGTGTTGCAGCCTATTTAGAAGAAGCAACTTCTAGGCACAAGTCTCTGTCCCTTAGAAGGATGAGTGATAAAACAAAGTTAGCCAATGATAATATCAAGAAAACAGATGGAATTTTCATGAGCTCCCCTGTAGTCGTGGAAAGAATCCTTCCAAGAAGAATCATAGAGTTGGAAGGGACCCAGTGGATCATCTTATTCAACCCCCTGCCCATAGCAGGAAATCCTTTTCTTGTGGGGACCCAGATCTCGAACCCTGGCCTGCTGGTTAACAGGCACAGTGTCTTAACCACTTGCGCCACCAGAACGACACCAAAGAAGAAATAATAAATCTAACTGCCTAACAACACAATCCTAACCAAGTCTACTCAAAACTAAGCCCCTTCTGCTCAATGGGTCTTACTCCCAGGAAAGTGTCTTTATGGTTACAGCCTAAATCTACTTATTCTCCTAAGCACACAACATAAAGATCATAGTGCATTCTGAGTCTAAGGACTCCCAAGTCCCAGCAGGACTTCAAGTCCATTCTAAGCTACCAGGCAGAGCTTCACCCTGGGAGAGGGCAGATAATCATCCAGTCACAGCATCTCAGCAGGCAACAAGACAGATGAAGACAGGCTCCTAACTCAACTTTCAAGATGGATTTGTAGGTTTTCTGGGCCAATCCACATTCAGATGTGCACATACTTTCTCACAGCTGAAACAAATAAAGTTTAATTGGGCCCTTACTGTTATCTGAGACAGGTGCACCCAGGCTAGAGTTGGTGTGGCCTTGGGTACCAAACTCCTTTCTAACCAGGCTTCTCAGAAGTTAGGTGCCAAAGCTTAATCTGTTAAGTCCTCACAGCTATGGAATGCAACCCTCTGATGTTCCTCAGGTTTTCTAACTTTCCAATTAGTTCCTCCACTTTTTTCCAAAAAGTTCCTCCACTCTTCTAACTTTCCAATTAGTCTGCTTCATTCCCAGAATGCTAGTTGTTACACTTTGGCTCAAGACAAGATGGTTCCACATAGGATGGTTTTCTCCTGTTCATAACATGAGGAACGCGATAAAATAATTGAAGAACTGAAAGGCGCCTGGAGTGGACCACGTCACTGCCGAAATGATCAAAGCCGGATGAGACATCCTGCTGAAACAGCTTCATGTATTCCTGATACACATCTGGTGCCAAACATTTGCAAAATGGAAGGAGACTGCAGCAGCGGAAGGGTCTACTAAAGAGAATAAGTTTTTGCTTGGATTCTTGAGCCCGACTTACTTTTTCTGCAGGAGCAGCGCAAAGGTTAAGTTTGGCTGCAGCTTGCCTTGAAGCCTGATTGCCAGGGAGATTGATTACCCTATCATTATCTCTGTTGCCAACAACCCTGACCCCTGATCAATCTCACAGATAAGGCTGAGGAATAATTTACACTTAATTTATTGGCAGAAATTTCTCATCTTGAATGCAATTATCTAATCCACTTAAAGGGTGCAGTCCTAACCTAGGCTGGCACAACTCATCAGTCTTCCTGTTCCTGTGGTGACGTAGGAAAGCAAGCGCATGTCTGTGCGTTGGCCTAACTCTCTCCTTGGAGTTGCATAAGAAGTGTCTTACTGCACTTTTGTGACACCCTCAGACAGGACTTCAGCACAGGACTTAATGCCAGGGCTTAGTCTGGCCTAACTGGAGCTTAGAATTGCAGCCATCATTCCATAAAAATTTCTGAGTGGTATTTTACCATGCATAGAGTATAGATGTGCACATTAGTAAAACACTACCCAAAAATAATTTTAATGCAATCATAAATATGATAAAAATTAGATAGGGACTGCAGTGGTTCTGTTCAAATTACAACATTAATTTCAGAAATGTGCGTCATTTAGGGTTGCCATAATTCTCTTCCATAAAATTGGGACATGACCCTCTGTCCCTTTTGCCAGTTTATGAACACAGTCCCCCAAAATTGAGCTTGTCCCTGTTTTTCGGGACATATGGCAACCTTATCCTCACTGCATCCAGAAAGGGAAAAACAGAGCATAGAAAAGTAAAGTCACAGAAGTAGATTACCCTTGGTTCTTTAGGATGACTCACTCTACTTTCTAAGCACAACACCACAGACAAAACTTGCCAAAGCCACACCAGGTCCTCCTGAGAAACTTTGGATCCAAGAAAATGGTATCCTGATAGATATGGGGGTGGTTTGCCAAGTGCACATAGGGCTTTAAAACCCAAGTTGACATTAAGGATGATGATCAGGTACCCAAATGGCTACCTTCCAAGCCCTTGGCTGCAGTGAAAGCAAGGCAGAGACAGTTCAAGGAAGCTGAATTAAGATAGAGATAATCCAAAGAGGCTGATAGTCTTTCCACTGAGGGTGAGCCTCCCCTACTTGTAACTGCTGATGGGAGTTTGCACATCCGTAGATGTTACGGAACAGTTTCAGACTGGTCTCATTTCCTCATTCTAATAATTCAGAATTGACTTCTAACCTCTGTCCTTTCTCTACGGCCTTTGCTTGATTGAGTGAGGCACTTGTAGTAATAGGGCTGTAATAGCTTTTGTTGCTGCCCATAATTACATCTGATATTAAACCCAAGTTTTAAACTAAATAAATTTTTTCCATACGTGTACCTACATACTATATAGCTAGGAAAATTGGTGTTGGTTTTTTCAGTGAGAATAATAAAAGGTGAGGGTTGTAAAGAAAAAAGTTTGGGATTTAAACAACAGCTCTGCTGAACCACATAAAATTCTCAGAGAAAAACTGATTTGGACAGAGACGTTTTCAGTCAAATTAATAGTAAAACATACCACAGTATACTTATTTTTCTTCTGTATTTGCTACCTCCCTGATTCCTTTTGTTGAATTTTAATATTGTTTGGTGTTGTTTTGAGACAGTTTTCCCTACTCTTTTGGCATCTACAGCTTTGCAGTCACCAGAGAGTTCTCTATGTACATAAGATTCCTCCACATCTGTCGGTTATATTACAGATCCAAATGCAAAATCTACTGCTCATAAACATTATGCGGATTTGTGACTGACAATCCCTGGAGAGCTTCAGGTCCATAAAGTAATGAGCCATCACTATAGAAGGGAAGAGTTATTTCACATGCAATGTGTAAACTTGCTCCTAATGTGTAAAACTTGCTCCTTGAAATGTGTAAACCTGATTCAGTGGCATAGCTAGAGGGTTGCAGAGTACTAAGGCTGCAATCCTAACCTGCAGTTAAGCTGGCCTAAGCCCCAGTGCAAGTCGCATGCTGCACTGGGGGTGTCACAAAAGTACTTCTGTGCCACCCTGATGGAGAGTTAGGCATGCAAGGACATGCACTTGCCTCCCAACATCACCACAGTAACAGGAAGACCAATGAGTCGTGCCAGCCTATGTTAGGTTTGCACCCTATGGGAGCAATTCAGAGTAACTATGAGGAGTCCTTGCTCCAGTGTAATTACTGTTTGCTCTGAATTGCAATATGAATTTCCCATAGGTGTTCACTAGGTGCTGCAGTAACTACGGTACATGTAATGTCTCTTAGGTGCTTCCAGAGTTACTCTGGATTGTGAGGTTATGTCTTGCAGGGAGCTTCACCTCCACCTCCCTTTTGGAGACATTCAAGGCTGTGGAAGGAAAAAAAGAAGCAAAACTAGAGGCATTCTGTCAAAATGACACTGAGCTCAATCCAGTCGTGACATCACGTTGTAGCATTGCTGTAGCATAGTTAGATAATTTGTCACACTTCACTGTAAAACCACCTTGGCCCGAAGTTAATACGAACTCCAAGGTTCTCTGAAAATGTCACATTTGGGGCCTATTAATACAGTTTGCTTCTGCCCAGTCACATGCCTATGTTATATGATAATGATTGCTACGCATTTATCATCTTGCATGCACATTATCCAGTCACAATTTAACAGCATGTTCACATGGCATTGATAGTAAAAATACAGAAAAATGCTGAATGACCAAAATAAAATGTTTGGGCAAAATTCATTTGCAGCCATGGATTCCTTTACCAGAAATGAAATGCTTGCTGTGAACTGTGCTGTTTTTATTGATTAGTCAAGTAAACCAAAAAATATTATTCACTGTGGCCCTTAGGGTTGGAGAATGTTTGGATTGTCTGTTGTGCGCTGCTGCAGTCAGGACGATGCTGAAGTTAATGATAAGGTGACAGTGATTCTCTTTGCTATAAACTCAAATGTTTGGAAATCTTGCCTGTCTTAAAAAAATGATATCTCTCTGAGAAAATGAATTTTTAATAACACTGAAAACAGCACTTTTAAATGCCTGCTTGAACATGAAAATATATGAGTGGGTGGTGTGGATTGGTTTTGGTGAGCATTTTCATATTCTGACTCTTTTCTCTCTGGATGATATTTATTGACCCACAGGTTCAGTGTTTTGACACTGTTATCTCCAGTGTCACTACCAGTGATGTTGTTCATGGGTAGAACATAAGACAAACATTATACTTTCCAGTCTTGTCCTTTAATGTTGTGCTGTCTGCTACTTCCTTTCACTGAGGTTTGTAAAAACTTGAAAATAAAAGCATGATCAGTTCAGGTCATGGGAACTGATTCCATAAGGAGGAAAATTTCAGGAAGATAAAAATGGCAGAATCCAACTGTTTCAGCATCTGGAAAATATTCAACTGCAGATGGGTGCTGTTGCTTATTGAGGTTGCAATCTTCACCACTTTAGGCCAGCACATTTTACCCACCGCATGTCTGTGGCACATGTCAGGAGCTGCTGCTCTGCCTTGGACTTGTCTTGAATGGTCGGACAGAGGCCAGGAGCTTCCCATCGCATATGTCCAGAGGCCTGGACATGTGCAGTTTCCTCTGTGCAGCCATTCAGTCTTGCTCCAGCCAGCCCAAATGAGTGCGCAGAGGCACAAATGCACCTGAGGAGTGTCAAATGCTTCTGGCACATCACCCCCCAGTGGAATGTCACCCAGTGAGACCTGCAACAGCCGCACCATCCTGGTGATGCAACTGCACTAAAGTAATAGCCAACTCAGCCAACTAAGTCCATGTTTGCTCTCCCATATTTTCCCCCACATGACTCACACCGGCTACAAGAGACAGTCAACATATGCATATAGAAGAGCATCTCTCTCTTTCACACTTCAATACTCTGCAAAAGCACACATAAAAAAGTCCTGCTCCTGCCTTTCTTGTACCGTATTTCCCGACATATTTGGCAAAACCACTAATGCACATCCAGCACCTCTCTCTCCCCAGCAGCTTTCTCCAAATGTGCTTCCTCTGACAACCCAGATGCTTGGCCACCCTAAAGTGGTGTGATAACAGCCAAGTGATGTCATGTCACCCCCAAGGTTCTGGCACCCCCATGATGCTGCTGGCTGAATGGAAGATCACCTTGAGGTGGGATTTAGCTCCTTCACCCATTGAGGCAAAAGGTACACAGTTCCCCTATGATACCATGTGGTGTACCTTAGAATAGTATACTTCACACTGTATGAACAGACTGTTAAAGGCACAAAGGCTGCAATCCTGAGAGCACATTCCTGGGAGTAAGTCCCATTGAATTCAAGTGAACTTACTTCTGAACAGATGTGAATAGGATTGCACTAAAAGGTACCTAAGTATGATAGGAATATATGGATGACCAATTTTCTGTTTGGAAATGGACTGGATGTTTAATCACTATCGATGCATTTGTAATTAGGCTTAGGGTGCAATCTAGAGTAACTACAGAAAATCCTTGCTCCGGTGTAAGAACAATTTACTCTTTTTACTCTATTGCAATTTATTGCAATATGAATTTCCCATAGGTTTTCACTAGGTGGTGCGGCAACTACGTCAACGTAAATGTCTCTTACGTGCTCCCGTAGTTACTCTGGATTGTAGGGTAAGTCTCCTCATTTAAAATAGCCCAAAACTAGAGTGCTTCTTGCCAGTAGATTTGTATAGCCATTTTTTTTCCCAGAAGCAGCCTCTGGTCTGGTCAATTTCATTCTTAACTGAGGAAAAATTCTTTTCTATTAAGAAAAGATCAAATGTTTGCAAGAAGCATTCAGCCCTACAGAGATCAGTACCAGGCTAGCATTTTTCCAACTAAGGGAACTACTCATGAGTAAATGCATCAGCTGGCTACAGATATGGAAGTAGATAGGCTTGCTGTGGTTTTCTTCATAGATTTGCTGCAGTTTAGAGGGTTACTGTTCCGCTTGTCCTTAAGTTAAATTATGTGTGCCCGCAACCTTTAGAAAGTAGAGCCTGGGGAATCAAAACTGATTAAGGGCTGACGAAGGAGTTTTGTCTTGAGAATTTCCCAATTTCACTTTGGTAGGTAGTCCAATGGCAAAGTCTGGGGGAATTTTTTGTCATTCAAGTTTAATTCCCTCCCCCTTTCACAAACTCACTGAGGAAGTCAAACTGACAAGGAACAGCTCCAGGCATCGTTATGAGATTTGTCAGCTTTATGTAGCATTTTGTGTAATACAGGGTAGAGATTTACAGTCTCCAAATAATTTCACAGAAAATTAAAAACAGAAAAGTGGATCACAACACGGTGAAAGCAAGAGGTAGATGTGGCAATCACAGGAAACAGCTGTTAGTGACACCCAATTGAAGGAAACATTGCCCAATACACAAAATAATTATTTGGATATTCAAAATATGCAGTATTTCCACAATAGATTGCAGATAATACCACCAAATGCAAATCAAGACACATACAGGGAGAGAATTGCTAGGGATCCCTTCGCCCCCAAAGTACATATCCAGTATCTAGCAGTAACCTTAGATCAATCTGTTTTGCACCTAATCTAATCAAAACTGCATGATCCTCCAGTCCAAACCACAACTTTGGATTTTTCTACCATATTCACAGATATCTTTTCCTACCACCCGTCTTTTCTAATGGTTAACAAAAACCTTTTATTTGTAAAATGAGCAATGGTGTTGAAGAGTCTGTGAAAAATGGATCTTCACAAAACAATATTTCACCTTAGATACAACGCAGAGCTACTGGTTAACTCACATGCATTGTAAACACCTTTACTGTCAGACCACATGCTATATTAATCACATTGTGTGTGTTTTGCATGCTTGCTTTTGTATTGTAAATGGCCAGGACAAACCCTCTGGTATGGTTTGATACTGGTATGGCATAAGGGGAAGGTTTTTAAAAAAACACAAAACTATTTGCTGCATAGACTTCTAGTCCAGATTAGGGCTATGGTGTTAGCAAAGATGTAATATTTCTGTGCACACCGCAGACCCATATTGTACTGGGGCTTCCCATACCTGATATTTACATTTAAAAAATGTAAAGGACTTAATGGCAGGACTTAATGGAAATTAATGTTTTATCTATTTGGTTTTGGCTTAGAAGTAATTCAAAATTAAATCAATGGGAATGTTACTATACAAATGAGTTTGTTTTGTCCCCATATTCCAATGCCTCGACAATGGTTCACCAGACAGTATGCTCCTATAGCCTTTAAAAGAGCAGAATCAATATTATCAAGTGGTAAACACAAAGGCAGTTAAATATAAGCGATTCCATTCTGTGTGGTGCCATACTGGTGTTGGGGCACTCAGACAAGCCTTATGACATGTTTGTGACACCCACATGTTTGTGACACCCACCCATGGCAGAGCAACAGTGGTGTGAGCTCAGGATTGGGTTCATAAATGCAAGTTTAGAAGATGAAAAAACAAAAAAACCACAGCCAATCAATTACCAGCCAAAAATTTTTAACCGACCTCCACCTGGAATGACTAGCTACTCTCAGACTGAATTTAAGACAGGTGAGTGGGCAGTGCCCACCAGAGCCCACCAGTGCTCTTACGTGCTCTTGTGGTCACTCTAGATAGGTCTAGAGAATTTGGATTTTTTTACATGTTACAATTTTATCTATTTCATTTCCCCCTTTATCTATTTCGAAACCCTTCTCTGGAGGATGTGGTGATGGCATCTAGCCTCAATGCCTTTAAGAAGGGTTTGGTCAAATTCCTAGAGAAAAGGAACATCAAGTGTTACAAGCCATGATGCATGTGTTCAGGTGGATCTCAAAATGCCAAATGCAGGGGAAGGCACCTGGATGCAGGTGTCATATGTGCTCCCTGAAGCATCTGGTGGGCCTCTGTTTGATACAGGAAGCTGGACTAGATAGTCCTTTGGCCAGTGGAGGCTCTTATGTTCTTATGACCCCTTGATATTCATCGATGGATGAGGGAGCTGGAAGGAGGGAGGGGATCCTTGCCAGTCCTCCTGGACCTCTCAGTGGATTCAACACTATTCATCATGGTGTCTTTCTGGGATGGCTGGCCAAGTTGGGGAACAGGGCAGACCCACTGACTACAATGGGATCTGCTTCTGAGTAGACCTGCCTAGCCTTGCTCCCTGAGGATGCACCCTGTCCACACTTTCCTGGGAGTAAGACCCACTGACTGTAATGGGATCTACTTCTGAGTAGACCTGCCTAGCCTCTCTCCCTGAGGATGCACCCTGTCCACTCTTTCCTGGGAGTAAGACCCATTGAGCACAGTAGGGCTTACTTTTGAGTAGACATGCTTAGGATTGTAGTCACCAGAAATAGGATCTATCCTGGGAAGGAGGAGGGAATCCTAACAACAATTACCTGGGAGTAAGACCCATTGAGCACAGTAGGGCTTACTTTTGAGTAGACATGCTTAGGATTGTAGTCACCAGAAATAGGATCTATCCTGGGAAGGAGGAGGGAATCCTAACAACAATTACCTGGGAGTAAGACCCATTGAGCACAGTACGGCTTACTTTTGAGTAGACATGCTTAGGATTGTAGTCACCAGAAATAGGATCTATCCTGGGAAGGAGGAGGGAATCTTAACGACAGTTTCCTGGGAGTAAGACCCATTGAGCACCGTAGGGCTTACTTTTGAGTAGACATGGTTAGGATTATAGTCACCAGGCTAAGAAAAGAGGATCTATCTGGAAAGGAGGCAGGAATCCTAAAAACACTTTCCTGGGAGTAAGACCCAGGCAAGATTTAAAAAGAAAAAAGGGCTGGGGAGGCTGTGTGCTCCTTTGTGTGCTCCAGCAGCCAGAGGAAAGACGCTTCCTGCTGGAGCCTTTAACTGCAGCAACCCGAACCAGTCCCACTGGTTATGGCCCCCCCACCACTACTGGCTCCCCCGTGGCAGGGGATTTGGAAGATCCGGTCTGGGGGACTGGGGCGATCCGGCCTGGGCCCACCTGTGAACAGGGGCACTATTTTACAGTGGCTCCAATCACTGCTTTTTTCTAAAAATAAAGGTGGAGGTACTCACCATGAAGAAGTTATTTGTAATCATAGACATGTCTACTTGAGGGTCACAGAGTTGCCAGTACTCAGTACTGGTGAGTACCTCCTCAAAAAATCCCGAGTTCCGATCCTCCTTGACCAACAGATCCCAGATGGTGGAACTAGGGGACTCCTGCTCGGCACCTTAGATGTTGGGGATGCCACAGGATTCTATTTTGTCCCCCATTTTGTTCAATATCCACATGAAACTGATGGGAGAGATAATTTTTCAGTTAGAAAACTGCAGGGATTTGGAGTTGGGTGCCATCAATATGTAGATGGCACCCAGCTCTATTTCTCTTTTCCACTTGATTCTAGGGTGACTATTTCTGGCCTGGAGGCAGTTGGGATCTGGATGAGACAGAACAAGCTGAGATTAAATCCTAACAAGACACAGATTCTCCTGGTTTAGAAATCCATGATGCAGGTGCTGGACCATTGCCCAGCTTGGGGGTGATCCTGGATTCACAGCTGCTTCTGGATGCCCAGGTGTCAGCTGTGGCCAGGAGTGCTTTGGCCCAGTTTCTGCTGGTGCACCAGATGTAGCGTACCTGTCTCTATCAGCTCCGGCCATGGTGGCCCATGCTGACATCAAGATTAAATGAATGAATGAATGAATGAATGAATGAATAAATGAATAAATAAATAAATAAATAAATAAATAAATAAATAAATATTATTTGTGCTCGATAATCCCTGATTAATCCGGGCTAACAGAGTGAAGGGAAAACTAACAGTTCTTTTAGCAGGGGAGATTCACCAAATGCAATTTACCACAGTACTGTGTATATAGCGGTGGTTTTCTTTGATGCAGTCCATTTTATTTAGTGGGCTCATTTCTGAATACACATGCATAGGATTGCACTGTTCAGTCATATACTGTACAGGCTGAGCACCACTTTAAGGCTGTCCCTTAAATATGGAAGCCAACTATGGGTAACAAAAGGATTAAACTACCCCATGTATTATTCGCTGACAATGGGTATAGTTATAAAATAAGCAACTTGCAACAGCTGAAATGAGTGTACTTTTAATAACCCAAGTTTAGCCTTCATTTAAAGCCATTTTCCCAGCTTTTTAAAGTGTGTCCTTTTGATTGGATCAAAAAAAATAATGGGCGAGCAAGGAGTTGCAAAGCCACTAGCAATAATTTGCAATGCCTTTCCCTCCAGATGGATAATGTTGCCTGTAAAAATGGATTACTGACCATGTGTACGTAGATGGGGGTATTTGGTTGAAACATTTGTGCCAGTATAACATTGTCAACACAGTTTACCTCCAATCCAACCCAATTCGTTATGTTAGTGCTTTGGGCATGGAGCAACAACTGTCTAAGCTGAAAGACAATGAGATATTTTAAATTTGGAACCCAGAGATGTCCTAGTCTCCTAGATTGGCAAACACTGGAGGTAGCACTGGAGTTTCTGAAAAAAGACACCTTACCATAGACCTTGCTATTTATGGAGGGAGTTGAACTGCAACTAGAGAAACAGGTTATAAAAAATATAATGTGGCATTCTCAAAACAAACATCTTGAATGTAGCCCCTTGTCTCAATGGTGATAGAAAGAGCTTACTTCGGCACTTTACATCTGCCAAAGCAGATGCACATCTACTTTACTTCATCACTTTGTCTGCCAAAGCAATGTGAAATTAAGTTTTTGGAGTTGTGACAAGTAAGGCTATCTAAATATTATACGATGTTGGTAGGCTGTGCTTTTCCTAGTATTCAGTTTAAGCTTAGTGTCAATAGCTGAACTAAGGGAGAAACAGTTGGATTTTCCAAAATTTATTTTGAATCCCCCCCATAGCTTTGTATACATCTTAGTATCAATTAATGTGATCAGAGTTGATAAGAAAAAGGACAACATCATCTAACATTTTAATGAATGTTTCCATCTTGGATCCTGCCACTCATATGTGAGTGGTTAATTACAAAGCACATGTATTTGAGGAGCCTTTGAGACTGTAGACAATACATGCAGTTCTCTGTGCCCTGAAATAATCCAATACTATAAGTGTCCAGCAAATTAATTGTAAAATTTGCCATTGCAGTTCTAAACTTTTAATATATAGTTGTTTTATAACTCAGAGTGCTTGACAATTGTTTTATCTTTTTGAAGATTTTGTGATTTGAAAGGCAGAAAGTATTTGTTTTTATTTTAAGGTCTAACCCTACAATCTAGAGTAACTATGGGAAGACATAAGAGGCACTTATTCTGGATTGCTCTATGCATTTCCCATAGGTTCCCATTACTACGTTGGTGTAAAAGGTCCCATAGTTACTCTGGATTGTAGTCTTAGGCTGCAATCCTAAAGACACTTTCCTGGGAGTAAGGCCCATTAAAATCAATGAGGCTTACTTTTGTGGAGACATGGTTAGGATTGCAGCACTAGTCTAAGCTCTCATTTTTATTCATTTAAACTAACTAAAAATAACCTAATTTGTATAAATTATAATTGCCAGTCAATAAACCTGTTGGTCATTTAAGGGTTACAACATTTAAAAATGCATGTTTGCTGCAATCCTAAAGACACTTTCCTGAGAGTAAGACCCACTGAACACAATGTGGCTTACTTTTGAGTAGGCTGAGTTGGTTAGGATTGCACCTGATGTATATGATATAATATTGGCAGATGTGCCCACAGTATTAAGAAAACTTGGCATCCATCAGTCTTGAAAGACTATGGTATCGTGCTTGACGCTGCATGCAGAGCACAAAGGCCGACACTGCACCCACAGTATTGTTTCTTAATAAATTAATCTATTTTAATTTCTGGAATGTGTTTTGTGTTTTTGTTTGGATATTTTAAATACAAATTTGTGATGTTTTGTGTTTTTGTGTGTTCAAAAACACCCCTGGTACATATAGGAAATTGGCTCCAACACTTATTTTAATCTTCTGTTGAACCAAAGAAACTTGCCATTCTAACCTTTTGAATGCTGTGTGAGCATCTGAAAGAAGGGCAAGTGGATTCTCGGACTGCTTGCTGAAGTATAGAATGCTCAGCATTCATTTAATGAAATCTACAGTCTGGTGGTTAGACATGAACTCAATAGATGTAAAGTAAGATTACTTTATTCATCTTGGCTGCCAAGATTGCAGAAAAAAAATTCCCATTTGGATTTAGAAGCACAGAGAAATAAGATTCAACTACTGCAGGTCTGTTGTCTTACCTGAGCATGCCTCAGTCAGTCTTGAGAGACTATGGTATCGTGCTTGGCGCTGCATACGCTGCATACGAAGCACGAAAGCCTGGGTTGGATTGTTCTGGAGGATAGGCTGTTACCCAAGCAGCAAATCCCCCCTCTCCACGCCACTGAATTAGTCCAATGGAAAGGCAGAGCCAATACGATTGGATCCAGCTGGCATTGCAGAGCTGGGCTAAGGACAGGAGCTCACCCTGTCTTGTGGGGCCGACCCGGGTCTCGAACCCTGGCCTGCTGGTTAACAGGCACAGCGTCTTAGCCACTTGCGCCACCCATAGCCCTCTTACCTGAGAGTCAGAGTAATTATGTGCAAAAACTTACCAAGTGTCTATAACTTTGCCTCTTCTGCTAATGAAATCGTGGAAGAATCAACAAATCTTTTTGTGCATCAACAAATCAACAAATCAACAAATCAACAAATCTTTTTGTACAATTCATATGGAATACCATCAATAAATGGAATGATTTATCAATTTATTTTCATTATTAAGTATTGAAATTTATTTATTTATTCAAGAAATGGAATTTTAAAACTTCTTTAATGTTGATTTCATTTCATCTTTTAAATCTCCTATTTAAGCATTTCTTGTTGTTCCATGTTTAAAGAGTGAATTCCTGACTTGTCAAAAAAAAGCTCAATCAATGGGGTCAGTGTGTAGTGCAAGGAGCAGTGTAGATGTTGACAAATTGGTCATTGACTCCAATTACTTGTGTTCATCTTCCAGCCATTAACCACTACATTTTTTTCTGGCCACTCTCTTGCACATCCCACTTGCAAACAATTTTTAAGTTTTACTGCCCCATTCACAATAATGCTGTCTCAAATAAGCCAAGGATCTGTGATTCTTCGATAAGTCAAGCAATTGTAATTCTTGGCATTTTGCTTCCAAATCCTAAATAAAAAACACTCATCTTATTGCCTGTCATTTTGTTTTGGCTTCCAATTGAAACATTTAGAGGCTTTTGGGCCTTGATGGGATTTTTTTAATGGTATACTCACTAATGCTTTTACCACATAATACCACTTACGTTTAAAGAGATAGATTCATCTGAACCAAGGCTAAGATTTTCTAGTTGCTATTACAAGTATATTGTTAGTATCAAAATTCAAGAAGGATAACCTCAAACTTCTTGTAGGAATATGGGCTTTGTAACCATTGCAGCTCTGTGGTTATAAGCTGCAATAATGCCAATGTGGGGGAATTGAAAACTGATGAAGGTGATGTAGGGGAGAGATCATATTGGATGCATAGAACAAGCCAGATCCACTTCCTTCCAATTTAACTTCCTCTTGATAAACATCCTTTTACAATCTTCCAGAATTTCTTTGTTAAAGTGATTCTATTTCACTGGATTTTTATTCTGAAAAACTATTACTTTGAAGAAGTGAAATATTTCTTCAAAGTTGGGGTAACTGGGATTTCTTATGGTGTGTCTCCTGAATTAATACAACATCAGGGTTACCAAGCCAAACCTTGTCAAGAACTCTTACACAGTTTGATCATAGTGTCAAGCCCTTTAACATTCAGGGTATAAAGTCACAACTGGTATGACATTTACAAAAGCCTGTATGAGGTTTTAGGACAGCCCTGTCAGATTTATTCATAGTACTGACAGAAGATGAGCTGCAAAGATGATCTTGTACTTCAATCCTATAAAGGGGTACAGAGCAACAAAACAGAGTGATAATAAACATAAAAGCCACCTAGAGAAAGCCACCTCTCCAGCTGTTCACGCAACTGAACTGTAGGCTTAAAAGGGCCACTAGTACTAGTGGGAAACATTAGGGGAGTTAGAACGCAATCCTAAGCATGTCTACTCAAAATTAAGCCCCATTGGGTTCAATGGATCTGACTCCCAGGGGAGTGTGTTTAAGATTGAAGCATATGTTTTCAATGGTTTTATCTCTTGGATGGTGCTCCAGTCCCTAACCTATCCAATAAGTGAGCGGTGCTTTTATTTAAACTACCAAAGGGCTAAGAAGACCCTCACAGCATGGAGGTTTACCCCCAGGTAAACCTTTTGTTTTGTTCCCCTACTCAGAGCTTTGTAATTGCAAGACAATAGGATGCAGTGATGACCTTTTGGCCCAGCAAACTGGAACGTGCCTTCTTGTTTTGGTTTATATTCAGGATACGTTTCCCATTCAGTATTAATTTCCACATCTCAATTTTTATTGAAATGTACAGAGGAGAAATGAAGTACGTGCATGGAGAATATACAGAGGGGATTAAAATTCTTTGCTCACTTCCAAGGGAAGAAGCAGCAGGTAAGATTGATACTTGTGCAGACTATAGAGGATACACAAACGCACATCCTCTCTCCAAAGCAGTGTTATGTAGTCATCTGCTTTATAATACACTCCAGATTTAAATACCAAACCTGAGTTGGCTAAATACATGGAAAGGAGGCGAAAGATCATGCTTGTATATTATGATGAACCTCTGGTGGGTGGTAGTTGGGAAACACGATCCTTTGCATTCACTATTAGGTCAACTGAGTCAGACTTGTGAATAACACTATAGCTGCTTTGTGATGGGTCTCAAATGACTGCATTTGTGAATGTTCTGAAATCTCTCCTATGAAGAAAGTCACTTTTACAAAGAATGTTCGGTGTGTGGAGAATAAATGAGCCCAGTGAGCAGCTTTCAATGTGATATGCAGGTCCAAACTTGTTAAACACTGGTTTTTAATACACGGATTTAACTCAGCACAAAGGCCACTGCAAATCTCAGTTTTAAAAACTTAGTTTTAAAACTCAGTTTTTAAAACTTTCTTACTGTTGTAGAGAAGCAGTCATATAAGCAATCATTTCGTTTTTCAGCTGAGCCATGCAAAGGTAGGAGGTCCTTTGAATTTCTAACTGCAGATTGCTTCCCTACAGTAGTAAGAAGAGCTGTTTTTAAAGAATTGTACCTTTTTATTATTTAAACTGCTACTTTTTTGTATCAGCAGGGAGTCTCACAATCAAACCCCTGCAGATATTGAGGCACAATCTTATTCCACTAGGAACAATGGAGGTGCAAAAAACCTGGAAGTGGGTCTTTAAATCTTAAAGCCCTAGTGGAGAATGAAGGACACCTGTAACTCTCAACTAAGCATGTGTAGGACTGCATCACTCAAGTTTTTTTGAGCGGTTTCTCCCATCCATTCATTCACCACTTCATAGCAGCTGTTGAATAAATACATCTTCCATGATGTGGTGAAATGAGAGACGGTATGCACATCTTGCATCTTAAGAGATACATATGTTTCTTTTTTAAACAACAGAAAGTCTTTAAAAAATAAATAAGAACAATTATTGTGGTCACACCCTCATTAAAAAGTCCAATAATTTTGGAGAAAGGAACTGCATACATTGGATTCTTGGGAGTTGAGGGCGGAATTCATTGGTGGAGGATGAATTCTCTGACCTTCCATTCACTATCAAGTCCATGAAAGGAAGTTTGTTGAGCTCTCTTAGATGGTGACCAAAAGCATGGAAGGAATGTCACTGCCTGATAAAGAGCATTCCTGATCTAGCTGCTGCACATTAGCTAACCACACCAGACTCATTTGTTAAGCTATAATTAGCTTATCCTTTGCTCAAAGACTTCCTTAATTAAGTCAATTTAGTTCCTCTTTCTCATGTGATATGTAGGCAAATGCAAAGTAATCTGTTTTGACAGAGGTACAAATTCTGACTAGTTGTTCCCCGCCTTGCTCTTCACCCGCATACAGATGCATGCATTATAATGAAGGAGCCTAGGCTCTTGGAATATCCCATGCCTTTAACTTATGCCTGCTTAGTTAGAAGTAAAATAGGAGATATAGGATGCAATCCAGACAGGCCAGAGAGAATGGCCCAGCTAATCTGGCCTAAGTAGGCCATATCCTGAGCTGCCAGTTAGGTCAAATCCACAGGGATAGGAGACCTATAGGCTGACACTTAACCCAAATACACAAGGCTAAGTGGTCTCTAGGCTTTCCTAACTGCTGCAGCACAAGGGCAGCATGCTCACTGGGCTGGTGTAGTTGTGCCATATCCTGAGGTTGAGAGGCAGGAGTGGTAATTAGGCTAACCTAAATTTAGAACATTTTCTTTTGTTTCTATTTTTACTTCCACAGCCCCCTATAGGTCTACTCAGATTTATGCTTGCTGCTGAGGTGGCCTAACTCTGAGGAGTTGTGAAGGGTATGTATGTTTTGTAAACCGGCTCTGAATATAGCCTAACTGCACTGTTCAAGGCAACCCTCAACATGTCCTCAACATGCCAATGCTTTTCTGCTTTCCTTTCCGTGATGGTATGGGGAGGTTGGTGTATGCCTGTGCATTGGCCTAACCCCCCTAGGTGTGAGTCAGAAGTATCTTTTGTGACAGCACTTTTGTGACCACCCCAGGTCAGCACAGGACTTAAACTAGCCTAAGGAAAAGTTAGGATTGCAGTCTTTATCTTATAGTGGGATTTTAAAAAGGAGTGGCATTAACAGTGGCATAAACAGTGATTCAAATATCTCACTTCAAATGCACACATATTTATATATACTGAAGCATCATTTTCCTTATCATTTATCCACAGTCCACATGTTCTGTATCAGTACACTATGCTAACTACTAATAGAGCGGGGTCCAGGCATGGGCCCAAGCCGGTTTGGGCCAGATCGCCTGAACCGGTTGTTCCCATGACCCTGCCGCTACCGAACCGGTAGGTGCGGGGTCGCCTGAAAACCCGGTGTACTGGTTTGGACACCGGGCAGAGGAGACACACTGCAGGAGAGGAGAGCAGACAACCTCTACAGCCAGAGGAGATGCACTGCGCATGCGCCAACTGCGGAGGAGATGCACTGAGCATGCATCTGCGGTTGGCACATGCGCAGTGCGCCGGGGTTGGGGCCCGCCCTCGCTCCGCCCCTGGCTCCACCCCTGACCCTGCCCCTGACCCCTCACCCCGCCCCCAACTTCTGGCAAACTGGTTTTTGGGGTGGCCCGGGCCCATCCCTGGTGGGGTCTCTATTTTCCTAGTCTTGTAGTGATCCCTTATCACAACTCTAGTGTCTGCATAATTGGAAACTGCTGACAATTTTTCCCCCACACGTACCAACTAGTTTCCTGTCTCCCCAAATAGATATGGAGACAAAAGACTTTCTATTCCACTACCAAAGTCTGACTATCTCTTTGAAAGTTCATGTGTTTCCACCAATGCAACTAGTGTACTTCTGTATTCCTATAAGCCACAAATTGTCAAGTGAACATACAATTTTTTTGTAGTAAAGCAGAGAAGGAAGTAAAACCATTCTATACAATCGTCAGGACAAAGTACTTTAATTCTTCTCAAGAATTCTCAAATTCTCTCTAATGTGCTTTCTGGGTGGAAAAAAGGAAGGGAACCAAATCTCCCAACAGTTTGTGAGGATTTTAGCTGTGCCATCGACTACATAAAGGCAATTGCTGTCATAAATTCTGTAGTACCTGGAAGATAATTATGGTGGGGAGGGGGGAAGGAATTAAATCTTGACTGAATACTACTGTGGCATTTTGAGGCTATTGTTGGAATTAAGGAGGTGCCATTACAGAATAGGAAATGCTGATTGATTTTCATTACAGTGCCATTCTCTGAAATGCAGAAGAACCTCTTCAAAAGCAAGTCTGCCAGGGAGTCACAATATAGCTGTTATGAGCATGTCTATGTCTTTATGGTGCTCACCATTGCAAGTAGACAGTGAGTATTTCAAGTCTAGCCAATCCAGTCCTTTTTGCACATTCTTCTTTGCTTTTCTCCCTTAACTTGACAAACCTAAAAACAAACCAAAACGTTTTCTGCTAGGATGATGAGTTAATATTGCAAGACTTTATTTGGCTTGATGAGATTATTGCAGCTTGTTGTGTACCAAGACAATACTGTCTAGCTTTTGGTTTATAGGCTGGCCTAATAGCTTGACAGTAGCCTAGTAACTTGACAATGAAAATCTGAGTTCAAATCATACACAACCGGGAAGCTTACAGGATAGTCTTGGGTCCCATAAGTTCCAATCCCGTATATATTAATCTGGAAATAATTCCTGTTGAACCTAATGAGGCTAACTTCTGAGCAGGCATGCCCAAGGGTTACACTGTCAGTAAGGATGTCACAGTGTTGTTTTGGGAATGAATGGGATAATTGGGGAATGAAGCTTGGGCACTTTGGAAAAGAGTTCACTAACGTGGCATAAATGAAAAACTCTACTTTCCTACCTATTCCTACCTTGCCCAGCCTGGCTAATCAGATTGGCCCGGGATGGACTGGCAGAATGGACAGGGAGGACAGGGAGGCACTGTTTTGCAGTGGTTCCGCTCCTTCCTGGCTGACCGGTCCCAGAAGGTGGTGCTGGAGGATGCTTGTTTGGCACCCTGGCCTCTTCAGTGTGGGGTACCACAAGGTTCCATTCTATCCCCCATGCTATTTAACATCTACATGAAGCCGCTGGGAGAGGTCATCCGGAGGTTTGGAGTGAGGTGTCACCAGTACACTGATGACACCCAGCTCTATCTCTCCTTTCCTCCTGAGTCCAAGGAGGCAGTTGAAGTCCTGAATCGTTGTCTGGAGGTAGTGGGGGACTGGATGAGGGTGAACAAGCTGAGATTAAATCCTGACAAGACAGAGGTTCTCCTGGTCCGGAAGTCCTCGACTTAGGTATTGGAATATCATCCTGTTCTGGATGGGGTTGCACTCCTTCTTAAGGAGCAGGTTCGCAGCTTGGGGGTTCTCCTGGATTCGCAGCTGCTCCTGGAGTCCCAGGTGGCGGCTGTGGCCAGGGGAGCCTTTGCTCAGCTTCGGCTGATCCACCAGCTGCAACCATACCTGAGTCGCTCGGATCTGGCCATGGTGACACATGCCCTAGTGACATCAAGATTGGATTACTGTAACGCGCTCTACATGGGGTTGCCTCTGAAGATGGTCTGGAAGCTTCAACTAGTTCAAAATGCAGCGGCCCATGTGGTTGCTGGGGCTAGTCGGTTTGATTCTGTCAGACCACTGTTTCAGCGACTACACTGGCTGCCCATTTGTTTCCGGGCCGAATTCAAAGTGCTGGTTCTGACCTTTAAAGCCCTAAACGGCTTGGGTCCAGGGGATCTGAGGGACTGCCTTCTTCCCTATAATCCAACCCATCACCTAAGGTCATCTGAGGGGGCCCTACTGACTGTGCCACCACTAAGGGATGTGAGAGGTGTGGCGGCCAGAGATAGGGCCTTCTCGGTGGTAGCACCCCGGCTGTGGAACTCCCTCCCCTTAGAACTGAGGAAAGCTCCCTCAATACAGAGCTTCAGGCGGAGCCTTAAAACCTTTTAAAAAAGCTTTTTAATGGAGGCAGAGGTTGGGGAGGGGGCTTTTGTTTTTATCATTTTTTTGTTTTATCGTTTTAGTCTATATTTTTAGCTTTAACTAATTGTATTTTAACTACATTTTAGTGTGTTTTAATCTCTATTTATTACCGTATCTAATTTTAGTGGTGTTTTATTGTTTTTTAATTGTTGTTTGGCTGCCTTGAGTTCCCCCTTGTGGGGGAAGAAAGGCGGGATACAAATTGCTTAAATAAATAAAATAAATATTCTATATGTTCAGCTAGCTACAAATAAAGATCTGAACATGACTTCATAAACCAGAAGGAGGTAGGCCACAGTGATAATGATGTAAAATCATTTTGGGCAAACATGTGAGAGTGGTTTGGTTCCTTCGCTCATACAAATTTTAATTAGAAATAATTTAAGATACAAATAAAATATCTGAAAAATAGTTTAGTTTTCTGTCTTTTCTTCTACAAGATTCTTTCACCAACAAAAGCCCTGCTCATCATATGGAAGTTATAGAGGCATTTGTGTTTAGGTTGAAACATCTTGAATTTTGTGAAGTCAGGTACAATAAATCTGGGTATTTTCTCTAAAATCCATCTGATCAAATGGGTTTTCACTGAGTACAGGGTGACCATATGACCGTAAATTTCCAGATTTGTCCTCTTTTTTAGCCTCCTGTCCAAGTGTCCTCCAAAACTGGACTTACTTCTGAACAACACAGGCATATGATTGAGCTTTATCGAACAGAAAACATTGGTGCATTTGGATAAATAGCTGTAGTTGACACTCCCCCCAGTAATTGCATAGTTCTATATTTTAAAAGTCCAAGTCTTAAATTTTAAAAAGATTGCTTAGTGAAAGGAGTAGAAGACTTAAGAGCATAAGCCTAACCATGTCTACTCAAAAGTTAGCAGCAGTGTGTTTAATGGATCTTACTCCCAGGAAAGTGTCTTTAGGATTGCACTCACACAGGACTCAAAAGTTCCAATGGGATGGCTGAAGTATTGATCCTGTTTTATTGGAGGAAACCCTTTTTGGATAATTTTAAACACCCCAGTTATCTATTAATTAAAACGAGGCTAGACAATTTCCTCAGAGCAGGTTGGAACATCATGACACATCTTTATAGACAACAGCTATTATGGCCCAGGGGGCTGCGTCATTCCACTTCACATCTATATACAGTAAATGTTCTATTAACTGGTATGTTAAGGAATATTTCTCTCTTGATAGACATTCATTCCCTGATTCATGTGCCTCTGCTGTCTTAATACACCACTCTGAAAGACCAGTTTCAAAGCTACTTTTTTTCCGCTTATGAGCTGGTCTTTCAGACTGACCCCAAAGGCCCTGGCTGGCAAGAGACTTAATAGAAAATTTTGTCCCAAGCAGAAAATACTTTCCAACAACAGTGAATATAAGTCTCCCT
The DNA here is from genome assembly GCA_030015325.1 of Cryptoblepharus egeriae. NCBI lineage: Eukaryota > Metazoa > Chordata > Lepidosauria > Squamata > Scincidae > Cryptoblepharus > Cryptoblepharus egeriae. The sequence continues at coordinate 49,916,976 of JAREYC010000007.1, read as the reverse complement.
TTTGGGAAGGATGCTGTTCATCATTTGTCTAAATTGGATCTGCACCAACTTTTAGCCTAGTAACAAGATTCTAGTGCTCAATAAATTATACTGGTATTATCGGTGGTTGCCATAAAATCAACTAATTCTCTGTGAGGCAGGCCCACTGGGCCCAAGAGAATGTCAGTGGTTCTGACTACACTTTTGTTAATGATGTCTTCACTGAAATCACGTTACATTCTGCATGAAATATTTATCTGCAGAATTTATTTACATATTTTTACCATGCTTTCCTCTCCCTGCTGGGCAAGCAAAGCAGCTATGATATATTGGTATATTATATGCCTTTCCAGTGATATATTGCATGATGGTATTCATAAATAGAAATTTTCAAATGGTTTCTAAAATTTTGGTCATTAGTTGTGTCACCTCCCCCCACCCAGGGTATCACCTGGTGTAGTCCACATACCTTGCACGTCCTACTGACACTACTGCACACCTTTTTTTGGCAGAGCAGATTTTTCTGCCGCAATAGGAATGGTCCGTTGAGCCCAGAACCATGCATGGGATGTGAATGTGAACAGCAGTCCTACTCTGCCATAAACTTTGGTCTGATTTTGTATAAGGCATGAAAAGTTATGCAAAAATTGCTGCTTTGTCTGGGAGGGGCTGGTTTGGTACAACTCAGAGAATAAGGAAATTTTTTTCAGGGAAATGTAAGGCTAGGATAGGAAAGGATATTTTATCCAATAAAATCATATTTGCTGACTGGAGGGAAAAGTTTTTGTGGATGCCCTTTAAACTTTGTCAGCACATCACTCTCTGCAGCATAAAAAAGAACATTTCTCGTTTACACAATGCATGCTGTTTAAAATCCCTTAAAGAGGCTGATTACACTTGAAGAGGTCTGTAACCTCCAATGCTTTAATTGCTGAAAAAATAGCTTATGTAGTTAATTCTAAAAGGAGTGCAGATGTATGTCTAGTGATAGCTATGAGAAGGCAGCTGATTTGGATGTAATGAGTGCTTTTTCATCAGTGAAAGGGTGACATTTCTCATTTCCCTTCAAGAAAACCACTTCATGCCTTTTTAATCTGGTGTTCTACAAAGAGAATTGTTCCAATCCCTGCAGATATATCACCCTGTATCCCACGGCAGTGATGTGGTAGTAAATGTTGAAATACAGGTGTTCATTGTGAAACCACCATGCTTATAATACAATCTTCCTAACCAGAGATGGGCAAATCTGAAACAGCTTGACTTAAGTCAATTCATGCAGGAACAGAACAGGCAAGAAGAAAGAGGTCATATGCAGTAGTTGGGAGGATTTCTAGAATGACCCAATCCTTTGTGGTCCCATAAATCTCATTAAGAGCGATAAAAAGCAGAAACAATCAACAGGAAACAATTTTAAAATGCACCATAAACTATTCACCATAAAACCCCGGTATCCATATAAAAATTCAAAAGATGAGAGTAAAAAAGACATGTTTTTAGATTCCACTGGAAAACTTCTGAGGAAGCAGTTCGTAAATTAAGAGGAAGAGAATTCCACAGAGTTGGTGCTACCACAGAAAAGGCCTTACTCTTTTCTCCATACTCTTTACCACCTCCATAGGTGGTGTCACCTCTGGCCTCACCAATGATTGGAGAAGATGGGCCAGATTATTAATCAATAGTCTATCAATATTGGGGGACAGGGATGATGACTACAGTCCTATTTCCCATTTCCACATTTGCAGATTGCAGTGATGCAGCATAGGAGCCCTTCATAAATTTGGTGGAGCAATAACCTTTTGTGTGTGTGTGCATTCCAAACAAAAGCTAATAAAAAGTAGACTGGAAACCAGATTGGGCCATTCTGTGCTAATACAGAACTGTATTAATGTAGTGGAAAAATGTTTGAGATATATTATCACAAGACAGGTAGTATTCTGAATGCACGAAAGGAAGGAACGCACAGAACAATGTGTAATTTCCAACATAAGCTCCAGGGGCTTTGTGTCATTTGCTGTCTATGAAGCAATGGAAGTGTCTTGGGTGTCTTTGTCAATCTTAAGCCTAAGGCCACTGTTAGGAAAAATAAGGAAATGTTAAAAGTAGTGACAAGCAGTTTACTCAAGAATGGCCTGGGAATGGGAAAAGAATCTTTGAGGAATCACATTAATTATGATTTGTTAGATTCACAGTAGGCAACAACAGAACAGGAATAATAATTCTTTCCAGTGACAAAAAATAAACAGTAGAATTATATTCCAGTTTGAAGAATTAAGCCTGCTTTTTGTAACGACTAATATAAAATCATACCACATGCTCTGTGCTAACATAATGTTTTCTGGAGGGCATTCGGAAACCTGTGGCACAAACTATTCCTCTGGTGTACCAGCCTTAGACAGATGATTAGAATCTTAAGAGTCTATGTTTGTTCTGAGCATAATACATTTAACTGAGAATACAATTTTAAACACAACCCCAAGCAGGTGTAAGGCTTTCAAGTTTGGGTCAGGGGTTAGGATATGGTAGAACCCCATGATCCTAAAACATTTTTGTGTCAGGACCCACCTGAAAACGTTTCAGGAGCCCAACCCTCTGTAGCTATAATGGTGATTGGGCAGTGATGCTACCTGAACAGCAGAGGCTTATTTATCCTTTGTTGTACATAGTTGCAATAAAAATTGCAACTGATACAAAATGGGTAGGAGCATAAAAATGATTGCTTCTAAACTGGAGAAATGGTCCATTTATTTTCGCATCCTGTTTTTTATTGAATCCAGCAAAATGCTTCTAGGAAACCTTAGACAGAATAGGAAGTCAACAGCAGTCCCTGACTCAGAGTCAGGGGACTTTAGAGTCCCCGACTCTAAAGGATCAGGGACTCCTTTACAGCAACTATTATTCTGAACATGGAGCCTCCATATAGCTTTCAAAACCAATAGTTGCTTATATAAACCTATCCTCCACAAATGGTTAGAGCAGCATTTCTCAAAGTGGGGGTTGGGACACCTTTGGGGGTTGCCTGGAGCTTTCCTGGGGGTCGCCTAATGACCCCTGGTGCAGGGGGCCAGGTGGGAAGACCTGGCAGAAACACTGGAGCTGCTTTGGCTGAAAGAAACCACTGAGAAGTGGCTCAGAAGGAGCCACTGAGCTGGTGTGAGACCGATGTGGAGTCTTGGGGCGGGGAGGCGTCCGACACACTCACCACAGATGGCATCCTCCTCCTCCCAATCCTATGGAGGTCTCCTCAGAAGTCAGTCCCATGATAGTGAGTGGGGCTAACTCCCAGGAAAGTGCTAGGATTGCAGCCTTAGAGCCCAATTCTATGCATGTGTACTGAGAAGTCATTCCCATTGAGTTCAGTGAAATTTACTCCCAGGAAAGTGTGCATAGTACTACAGCAGTAGCAACAAAAACAATTTTATGGTTGGGGTCCCCACAACATGAGGAACGTATAAAGGGGTCATGGCATTAGGAAGATTGAGAACCACTGGGTTAGAGGCTCAGGGACACTTTGGAATAATAAGGATACAGACGACCTTTTAAAAAACGCAAAGTTTAAAGGTTTTCTTCCTTTCAGAAAATATACTTTTTTCTTTCAGAAGTTGCCCTTTCAATCCATTTTAAATCCTGTAAACTTCCTAAAGTAATAATTGACCTTGATCAAGGGATAGATTAGTCAAGAATAGTGCAAGTAGTTCCACAATGAGGATTCAAAACAAAGAGCCAAGAAAACCCATTTGACTGTAACTCTGAAATGGATCTGCTTTTGACTCAAGGTGCTTTCTGGCAATCTTTATATCTGTATCCAGAATTGACTTACATTGACTGTAATTCCTCTATCTGGTTCAAAAGCAGGTATTATACATTTAGAATATGAACATGTAGACAACACTTGGGATGGTCAAGTCAGAAACCGCAAGGCAGTTTGTATTAGCATCGTGTAAGAGAAGACAGATAGTTTATCACTTTGTTTTTCTTTGAAAGCTGTTTCCTTGAACATGATTTTGATGAATGTGTTCCTGCCATCCTGGATCCCTGTGTTAGATGGTAAGTTCAGGAAAAGTCGAAAATGGGAGTAAAAAAAAAATTCCCAATTATAATCTGTGCCCAATTCCACCCGTTCTCACCCAACACAGTAAAGGTTTTAGGCCTTGACTTTATTAACAATTTGATCCTGGGTAATTCAAGAAAAATACAGCCTTCAGATATACATATTCCCCACAGAGTAACAACCAATCTGGCACCAACAGGACGAGGTAATGAGAAGTGTAATTACCTAATATAAATGAGCTCAGTAGTGCTTGCTTTCCATTTTGAAAGTGCCACCTGTTTTATTAGCACGTCTACACCTTGCGTTTAAATTGTGCAGTGCGCAGGACGGAGTGCACTTGTGTCAATCTACGTTAATAATATTCAATACAATTACCTGTTTTATTTTTCTTCTTTAAGAAAAGATGCAGCAGAGTCAACCAAACTCTCCTCTGCCAGCATTGGAGCATTTTGTTTGTTGCCACAGCAGGAAACAGGGGTTGCATAAATTATGCAAAAGAAAAGATAAAAAGTGATAATGTGTGGTCGTTTGGTTAATCAGTACAATTGACAGCTTGACAAATCTCCCTTGTCAAATGAAGCTGGAACACTTATTCCTCAAGCTCTTTACATTTCATGGCATTCTAATTTCCCCTTCAGAATCTGCAGGAACAACATGGTTTGCTTCTTGCATTGTAATACTCTGTCAACAAATCAGGTGCTCACAGACTTCCCGATGATCCGATCAAAATCCTTCCATTAAAAAAATGGGCACATTAATTCTGATTAGAATCTCTGTTTTATTCTGACCACTCGTGCCCCCCTTTTCAAAATACTGAGCAACAGTTCGACTGCAGTGGTCACAGGTGAACATGTAGTGTTCATTCATATGTAATGCACACTTCTACTGTAACATAAACCAGAGTAAAACTAATCTGAGAGTTTGGCTCACCTCAGTCAATTAAGATTCATGCCATTCAATATAAGTGTTTGAAATGCAGAGCATTTTCTTTTGTCTTACTTCGATAGTTCTTCAGGCATTAAAATGCAATAAGAGAAACAGACACAATGGCAAAAATTGCATTTCAGAGTTGGCAAGATATGTACCATTTATGTTTTCTACTTGACTAGTGGTATTTTTGGCAATGACTATCACCCAGGCAATTACTGGAATGCCTGATCAAATCCTGAAAATAGCCACAACAAACATAGCTGTGCTAGAGTAGCATCTTGATATCAGGACATATTGAAATGGGTTCATCAAAGTTCATGTATGGACACAATCCATAATAACTATGGGGAGTGCTTGCTCTGGTGTAGGAACAATTTACTCTGGACTGCAATATGAATTTCCCATAGGTTTTCACTACGTGGTGCCATAACTACGGGTGCAAAAAGGGGTACAACAAATTTTCCTCCCTATACTTTACATTGAAGAATCCCTAACTGATCAAGGCCCTGCTCCAGTGGTGGGCATTTACCGGTACGGGCCTATGCACCCGTACCACTTCTTCCAGTTTCCCTGCCACTAGCGTACCGCCAGCGACAGGGAAACGCAAAACATAGCAGACCGGTACGGTCCGCCATGTTTTGCGCCAACCGCGCCTGCCTAGAAGCGGGCAGGCCGCTTCTAGGCAGGCTCTGCACAAGCGCCGACGTCGGCGCTTGCACAGAGCCTTCCTAGAAGCCGGTGCCAGCTTCTAGGAAGGCTCTGCGCGAGCGCCGACACCGGCGCTCACGCAGAGCCTGCTTAGAAGTCAGCCTGCCAGCTTCTAGGCAGGCTCTGTGTGAGCGCCGGTGGCTTCCTAGAAGCCTTCCTTGAGCGCCGGTGTCGGCGCTTGCGCAGAGCCTTCCTAGAAGCCGGTGCCAGCTTCTAGGAAGGCTCTGCGCGAGCGCCGACACCGGCGCTCATGCAGAGCCTGCTTAGAAGTTGGCCTGCCAGCTTCTAGGCAGGCTCTGTGCGAGCGCCGGTGGCGGCGCTTGCACAGAGCCTGCTTAGACGCTGGCAGGCCGGCTTCTAAGCAGGCACTGCGCAGGTGCCAATGTTGCCCCACCCCTTGCCCCTCCCCAGTCCCGCCCCTCGCCCCGCCCACACCCCCTGACCCCGGCTGGCCCCTCCCACTTCCGGCGTACCGGATCTTGGGTTGGGGTCAGCCCATCTCTGCCCTGCTCCCATCCCTGGACCTAGAAGCATGAAGTTCAGAGAGGGTATTCCTCATGTGACATGAACACCCACCAATTGTTGAGAAATCTAACCTTTAATGGGTGATAAGGGGTGCAATGCATTTTTGTCCTATACTTAACATTGAAGACTGATCAACACCTAGACCCAAATCCTGCACATGCCCAGTAGGGGTTCCAATGGTTGTAGGGGGATGATGCACGCGGTGGGGGGGGTATTGCGCATGGGGGACTGTTGCACACGCGGGGGTTGTTGTGTCAGGGGTGGGTGGTTCATATGGAGGAGAGATGCTCATGGGAGGATGCTGCACATGGGGGGATGCTGCACATTGGGGTGTTGCGCAATGGCAGATGGCACATAGGGGTATTTTACACCAGCAAAGTGGGTACATTTTGCTAGAACCTGTATAAAATAAATTAGAATTCTTTATAATATACAGGGTGATTGAAAAGTAACTTCCTATTTTAAAATACTTATAAATTACAATATAGGGAGTCACTTTTCATAGACCTTGATTAGCGGCCTGGTGGTTTGGGAGCTCGGAAGAACAATTTCACGCATTCTAAGGACTCTTAGAATCTAAGGAGTCCTTAGAATCTAAGGACTCCTTAGATTTAGTCTAAGGACTAAATCTGGAAAAATTTAGTTTAACTTTACAGAATGGAAGAGGCTGAAATGTTTCCAGATGCTGTTTCTATGTGCTCATTGCACTCCAACCCAGTGATCACCTGAAATCCTTTGGTTATCTGCACCCATGAGCGCATGTTATTTCTAGGTGGCATCCAGAGGGAGAAGGACACAGCAGAACACAACTTGCCATTTTCTATCCTTCAATCAGGAAAGAGTTGAATGAAATAGAAGGGACTGAATGAAATTACTACTTACACTGAACAAATAATTTATAACAATCAGGGCCTCTGGGTACACAGAAAATGGGTAAGAGAGTGTACGATTTGAAAGGTAACATTAGTGTCACAGGGAGATTAGATAGCTGCTAACAGTTTAACAGCCAAGAGCTTCCTTTATAAAGTTTTTCTTGGTTTCATTAATCTACTTTGCCACAGAGAGGTTCAAGCAACAAGGGAGTGCTATGAAGAATGCGCAGACTATAACTGTTTCTGCTGATTTCTGCCGGAGCTGCTGATACACTGTTGGGTTATCATTCTCTGTCACTTTCATCTATTTATACACTCGACATGCCCTATAGCAACTGCTACACTATGTTTAATCATATTTAACAGCTTGAATGTCAAAAAGCTAAATAATTTTTAACTGCTCATTTTTACCTTCAACTATATGTAACTTTATTACTTCTATCCCAAACCCATTATTACCACTGACAGCTGCAGACAGCCCATCTGTATCTTGTGCCTTCAACCTCATTGCCTCTTGTGACCATGGGATACTCATGCTGAGCAATAGATTTCATTAAGGTAATGACTGGCTATTTTCCCCATCTCTTGCAATTCTCCCCATCAGATGTTAATATGTTTTGATATTAGCTTTAATATTTTTTTACTCAGTGCTCATGGAAGCGAAGGCATGAGAGAGAAAGGGAATGTAGGTGAGAGTAGCATTCTGTTCTGGAAATGCATGACCCTGAACACTGTTTCCCATAATTTATCAGGATATGAGATGGGATGTGACTCCTAGAAATTGAGGGCATCATCTGCAGTTGCCATTGAGTATAAGTCTTGCCTTGCCCCAGATGTGTTCCTGCACTACTCTTCCAGAGGATAGACCAGTGCAAGGGATTTGTGCTGGTCTTCCCGCACCCCAGTGGGGCGTAGGATGCTGTAAGTTGCATTGGTCAGGGGTTCTGGAGGAGGGCAGAGGCGGTCAGGCAGTGGGTGAGACAGTCCATACACAAGTGCGCAGCATCCACTTGTGCTGGAAACAAGGCCTCATTCTTGGGCATGCTGCAGCAGTTCAGGCTGCTCAGATTTGTGCCACTGAAATTAGTGGTGCAGATCCGAATACAACCATTGGGATTTGTGCTATGTTACTTGCGGTAAGCCTTGCCTCAAGCTGACATAGCAGTAGCCCATAACTTGTGCTTCTGAAACTGCTTTTATGATAGTTTTTATATGTTATAATGCCTTGCCCACATGTCGGGTCCAAACCAACGCAGGCTCCTAATCTATGCAATTCTGGGAAATTCCATTGCAATTCTGGGACAATGCAATTCTGAGCTAAGGAAAGAAAGGTAAAGTCTCCTTGAGGAGACCTCTGTGACTGTCCCCAATTACAGGATGCATCACATGCCCAACTGGCACAGCTATAACTGTGCTAGAAAGTTGATTAAGACTGTACCACTGTACCCACAATTTGTGTCTTTATCCCTAGATTGGACAAGTGGCTATAAAATGGAGTAATATTCATGGAAGAGAATGTCATTGTTGTAATAAGTCTATATAAAGGTTCATAGTCTAATTATGGCCATCTAATTCTAATTACAACTTTTTTCTGGTAGGAAACTGGTAGGAGGAAGCTAAGATTACTTTTAGAATTAATTAAATGCTTTTGAAGGAAGGCATTGGAAAAACGAAATTAACAGAAGGTAATGCAAAAATATATTTCAGGGATGTACTTAATAGGTGAAATAGTTCAAACAATAATGACATTTTGGATTTGAGTTCAAGGCAGGAAGGATAGATCAGAGTGATGAGACCTTCTTGAGAATGATGGCAATTGAGTTTCAAGAGCAACATCTGGTGTAAGAGTGAAGTGTGGAGAGCATATATGTGTGTATGAAATATTTTATGAATATCAAATTTTCATTGAAGATATATTGTTGAAACTTTCTGGTGTGAGCTTCGATGTTCTAAGAAATTCATTCTAGAACATTCTCTGAAATTATATTATTATTCAGTGGAAAGCTTTGAGTTTTCCGTTAGGAAGAGAATGCTCAATACCTCTCTTGGGTGGGGGAATCTGATTATCTGGAAATCAAACTGGAAGCCTCCTCTGTGCACGAATGGCCTTAGGATGCAATTCTAAACACATTTTCCAGGGAGTAAAACCCATTGAACACAATGGGGCTTATTTCTGAGTAGACATGGATAGGATTGTGCTCTTAGTAACTTACTCAAAGCTCAGAGGTGAAAGACCAAAGAATAGTGTTCTTCCTGCTTCCAGGTTGTCTTTATTCTCAGGAAACTGTTAGGTTCCTCCTTACTTTGCCTTGAGATACTTGATCAGGTCTTTGATTACAACCATTTTCTGGCCTTCTCTTGGCTTATTAGCCTTCTAGATATTTCTAGGGCATACCTATTTCTAAATAAATCATCTATATATATAAAAGAGAAAAGTCACTCACTCACTGACTCACTGACTGACTGACTCACTGACTCATCACCGCCCTGCCAAAACTGCCCGCCCTAGAAGCGTGAAATTTGGGGTGGGTGTTCCTTCCATGATGGAGGGGTGCACTAAGAACCGGTTTTCCGAAATTCCAACCGGAAGGAGGTGAAAAGGAGCGCAACGCGTTTTCCTCCCTATACTTTGCATTGAAAATTGCTGACTCAGCAAGATTCCACCCCAACTGCTGGGCCTGAAGCATGGAATTCTGGGAGTTCCTTCTGTCACCTGAACACCCACCAAGAACCCAAGTGGAGAAATTAACCCTTTAGGGGCTGAAAAGGGGGCAACATGTTTCTGTCCTATACTTAACATGGATATACTATACTTATACATCCTATACTTAACATCCTATACTATACTTATACAACATCCTATACTATACTTAACATCCTATACTATACTTATACAACAACATCCAGCCAGTTTGGTGCTCAGTGCCTGGTGAACTGGGGGTTGTTTTCCGGAGGAAGAGGTTGCACTGGCGAGGATGCTGCGCAAGGGGGGAAGTTGCGTATGGGGGAAAGTTGCGCATGGGGGAAAGTTTCGCATGGGGGTTGATGCGCATGGGGGAAAGTTGCGCTTGAGGGGATGATGCACATGGGGAAGTTGCGCATGGGTGGAAGTTGCACATGGGGGATGATGCGCATGGGGGAAAGTTGAACATGGAGGAAAGTTGCGCATGGGGATGATGCGCATGGGGGAAAGTTGCGCATGGGTGGAAGTTGCACATGGGGGATGATGCGCATGGGGGAAAGTTGAACATGGAGGAAAGTTGCGCACGGGGATGATGCGCATGGGGGAAAGTTGTGCATGGGGGAAGTTGTGCATGGGGAAAGTTGTGCATGGGCGGATGATGCGCATGGGGAAAGTTGCGCATGAGGGGATGATGCACATGGGGGAAGTTGCGCATGGGTGGAAGTTGCACATGGGGGAAGTTGCACATGGGGAAAGTTGTGCATGGGGGAAAGTTGCGCATGGGGGAAGTTGCACATCAGCAGATGATGTGCATGGGGGAAAGTTGCGGATGAGGGAAAGTTGCAAATGGGGGGAAGTTGCGCATGGGGAAAGTTGCGCATGGGGGAAAGTTGCGCATGGGGGAAGTTGCTCATGGGGAAGTTGCGGATGAGGGAAAGTTGCAAATGGGGGGAAGTTGCGCATGGGGAAAGTTGCGGATGAGGGAAAGTTGCGCATGGGGGAAGTTGAGCATGGGGGAAAGTTGCTCATGGGGGAAGTTGCTCATGGGGGAAAGTTGTGCATGGGGAGAAGTTGCGCATGGGGGAAAGTTGCGCATGGGGAAAGTTGCGCATTGGCAGATGATGCGCATGGGGGAAGTTGCGCATGGGGGGAAGTTGCGCATGGGGGGATGATGTGCATGGGTGGAAGTTGCGCATGGGTGGAAGTTGCGCATGGGGGGATGATGTGTATGGGGGATGATGCGCACAGGGGGTAATGCGCACGGGGGAAGTTGCACATGGGGAACTTTGCACATGGGGACATGATGCGCGTGGGGACATGATGCACATGGGGTCATGATGCGCGTGGGGAGAAGTTGCGCATGGGGAAAAGTTGCACATTGGGGTTGATGCGTATGTGAGAAAGTTGCACATGGGGGAAAGTTGCGCATGGGGATGATGCGCATGGGGGAAGTTGCGCATGGGGGAAAGTTGCGCATGGGGGTTGATGCACATGGGGGAAAGTTGCACATGGGGGAAAGTTGCGCATGGGGGAACGTTGCTCATTGGGGAAGTTGCGCATTGGGGAATGTTGTGCATGAGGGGATGTTGCACATGGGTGGATGATGCGCATGGAGGGACGATGTGCATGCGGGATGATGCGCATGGGGGAAGTGGCACATGGGGTGTTTCTGCACCATGGGGGGATGGCATAGGGAGAAATGTTACACCTCCAACGCGGGTATGCTTTTCGCTAGTGGCTAATAAATCATCTCTCTCAGATGACTTGCTTTCATAACACATCTGTCTCCCTGCTCTCATCCCAATCTGACAGTTTTCCTATCCACTTCCTTATCCTCTATGCATGTGCCTTTTTATACAATAGTATTCACAATAACCTCTGCCTTTGATTCTCTTTTTGGAATGATCTTTGCAGACTGCAATTTCAGTCTCAGTATTCTTGGGATTCACACCCCAGTCTCTTTGATGGTTGACTGCTCAGAATCCAATGACAGCATGGAAGCATAGAAACAGGCACACAAGACAACCTAAGTTAGTTCAAATGCAGTCAGTACTTAATCCTTTTTGGCTGCTACTATCCAGCCTAGAATTAAACAACACACTGGCTTACATCTGAAGCTGACCTATCTGCGAATCTGGAACAACATAGGTCCTCTGAACCTATTTCTGGGAGGAGAAGAGACAACACCACTCTGCTCATGTCAGAAGGGGCAGTGAACCATCCTCTGCCCTGACTGACCTCTCTACCTGTCCCCTCTCAATTACCACTGCAGGAGGTGTAGCATGGACCATTTTTCCTCTTCCTCGCTCTCTCCTCCTCTCTCGAGGTGTGAGCACATGGCTCTCCATCAGGCCACAAACCCACATGCAAGCAGGGGCAGCATTAGAGCCTCTGGTCTGAATTAAGTCATAGGAACTCTGATGATAATCAGATGCTGTAATCTGAGCCTTCATGATTTTTAAGTAAACCTGTTCTAAAGTTTGATTCTGGTCTCAGTCTTGATTTTCTTGCATGCACCAAAGCAAAAAGCCAGGGTGGAGGGAAAGACTTCTGAAGCACAGAAGGAGATGCTCTGTGGTCATCACTCTGCTGATTTGATTCACCTTTCCAATAACCATTTGTAACTAGAGTTTAACCTTCCCAGTCCCTCTGCTGGTCAACTCCATAGGAATTAATGGGGCCAATTTGTTTTTGTTTATTCATGAAAATCAGTCTGAGAATTGATCTGTCATAGGTATCATGATCTCTCATCCATATCCATATCCACAGGAAATTATCACTTAACTTTGATAGTTAAGTCAACATCTTAACTATCCATGGAACTATATTTGGAAGTGTTAGTTTAATTCTGGTGTTGAAGCGAGCTCAGAAGTACTTATTGAAATTCAAAATTAAGTGAAGAGATATCAAAGATGGGAGACATAAAGTGATAGCAGAACCTCAACATCCTGGAGGTAAATATAAAGCAGAGTAAATGCGTCAAAATGGAAGCGATGTAGCAGCACAATTCATGGCAACAGAAGTATGAGGTCCAGGTGATAAAGGACAGAGCTGGAAGTACAGAACTAGTCGTGTGCTGTGCCAAACCAAGTGCATAACCATAACTCTTTTATATGTCACAATGAATGCGGAGAGTGGGAAATGGCATTTTGTGTGTGGTTTCACTATTCCTTCCATGGTTTCAATTTAACATGTAAAAAGGTTAGTATAGGGAAGTAAAAGCTGCCACTGGCAAATAGAAAGCTTTAGAAAATTCCTTTGGTTCTTTCATACATTGATTTCCAAGTTGTTCATGATGATCTAATTGATTCTGATTGTGCCTTAGTGACCTTTTCTGCACCACCAGGTTTATTTTTACAGATGACATGCACATTTTTCACAAGGAAAGTAGTTCCTAATCAAATTGGACCATCAGTATCTTGCCTCTAGCAAAGACTAGCAGTTGATTCAGGACTTGCACATCGTTCTGCAATCATAGAATCATGTCATCTGGAATAAGTTCATTTAAGAAAACTACTTTCTTATACTGATACTCAAGAAGGTGTCTAGAGATTTAACAATTATTGGATTATCTGATTTATGAACAAACACCCATTCTGGTACATAGACTTGTTTGCCAGAGAATGTTCAGGCTAATTATTTTCTAACTTGTCTATTCTGATAAATCTGGAAATGATTGACCTCATTTTGTTTTTGTATTGTTTGTCTAGAACATAATAATATCCTTTATTATGGTCTTTGACCAGCACACGTCTAGAACATGCGTTTTCCAAAGCAAACTTGGGTTTTTTTTTTTAAATTATCCAACTTTCTAGCACCAATGCAGCTGCAAAGCAGCCCCAAAGTTAGAGAACAAACATTCCCTTACCTTAAAGAGGTTTCCGTAATTGTCCTGGACCACAGGATACAGTGTATGTCCTTTTGGCATGACTGCATTGGCCTGAGTAAGTTGGATAGTATTTTGCCCTTAATGATGTCAATGATAGGAATGTACTATCTTAAAATTTTCACATTTCTGCTAATTGATGCTATTGGAAGCAGATCACAATCTTGATGTGTTCCATAAGGCTTCACCTGCTCCATTGCAGGAATGACTCCTAAATCTATACTCTCACTAAAGTGAATGTGATTAGTAATGCTTTCCCACAAGGGAAGTACCGGCCAAAAGTCAGAAAAAGGTAGACTTGAAAAATGAAGTGCTAGGGAGTAGCCTTGCTCAGTAGGGAGAGGAGATAATAGAGGAAAGGAAGCATGGAAGGAAAATTGATAAGCAGTTTTCTTAAGAGCAAGCATGACAGGAGGGATGTTTAGTAAGTACTGTAAGATGTATTTTGAGAGTTATTCCCCATTTGTGTAACGCACTGGATGAGAGGATGAATAGGTTTGCAATGTTATCTTATTGCTTGAACAACGGTTGAATATTCCTCTACTACTGCAGAGTTGGCTAATTCATGGTTGAGTGTTAAATTAGTAGGGCTGCAATCCTAAAAACACTTTCCTGGGAATAAGACCCAATGAACACAATGGAGCTTACTTTTGAGTAGATATGGTTAGGCTTGTGCTCTAGCAAGGCTTGTAGCAGAAATAGAGTAGCTCTTTGCAGAGAAGACATATAGCTCTCTCTTAAACAGTTGCACATATGAGAAAATGTTAGAAAAAGCAACATGTAATGCAGGAAAAGCAGGAAAAGCAACAGAAGTGGAACCTGATGCAATTTCTTCTTATATTAGTTATATTAGCAAATGTGACAAAAAGACATCTATCTTCCCATTCCTGTGGTGATGAAAGGAGGCAAGTGTATGTCTGTGCACTGACCTAACACCAGAAGTGGTGCAAAAGTGTCCACCAGCACCAGTAAGTTCAGCACAAGACTTACACTGGGGCTTAGGCTGGCCAAACTGGAGATTCGTATTGCAGCTTTTACTTTTTATAATTAAACTCACATTTGAAAGATATTGACATGATATGAGTGAAATACCTCTGTCTGATTTCCATTTACAAGACATCACAGGCTGAAATCATTGAGTGATGAACGCTCATGTGTGAATACATACTTAGAACATTGTTTTATGCACTATATTGATAAATTGTTTACATATTTAAATTATACCTTTGTTCAAAACAATATCGTTAACTGAGATTTAACTTTCGACTTTGTTTTCCTTGAGCTGTACTTAATTGTAGACCTTGCACACTCAGTGAAGATTTATCACCCCATTTCTTTAAATTGTTGAACTGCAGTCAGCTTAAAAAATTCTGCATGATTTCATTTGTTGTTAATTATCCTCTGCATTTTCTCAAGACAATACAACTTCCTTGGGTTCACCCCACAATAAAATCCAATATAACCAAATTGTTCCCATTGGCTCTCTGGAGATGATTAAAAGAAGGAAATAATTATAGCATCAGTGACAAGAGGGTAATTACTAGACATCATGACAGTGCAGGAATGGGGAATTGACATTTGTACTCTTTGGTCTCTAGAGCAAGTGGCTGGAAGGCTTCTGGTAAACCATTACCAATTCTCTTATTACTTCAATAGACAAATACACACACAATTTTCATCTCTTGTCTTTGAGCTTTATGGACATCACACAGTGTGTGAATTGACTGATGCCCTCTGGTGCTGTTAAGTTGATAAGTAGGCATGTTCCTTACATTTGCTGAAGCAGTTATGTTCATTGTGCATTAAGTGTGTCCAATTGATATAAAGTTAAACTTGTAGCTCCTAAGTGCACTTTCTGGAGTTAATCAATTTTTTTATTTGTTTACTTCCATTGAGAAATGCTGTCACCAGTCACCACGTGCCGAACGGTAAGGAGATATCCGTTGATAAGACCAGATGTAAATTTATTTAAGAATCTTTTTTTCCATCAAGCAGTGAGCAGTTCTGAACCTGCGGAAGTGGACTGAGATGGCCACTGATGCAGGTAAACCTGTGTAGAGGTCAAAAGATAAGCAGGGACGGGTGGAAAAGCTTGGGAGTGGACAGATCAGGGAGGAGATGGGATGGGGATGGTAGATTAAGGTCAGGAAAGGTTTCAGTAAGAGTAAAGTCCACTGAATTCCCCTTCCCAGACCTGATCCATTTTCATGGACCAACTCAGACTTGTTCTTTTGATTTTACAGATCCAAGTTGACCCATGTCAGCAGAGGGGGATAAGGGGGATAAGGGGGAAAGGAGGCCCCGGCATGCCAAAAACTTCCCCATGGAATATAGCAGTCATCATGTTAATGCTATTGTATCGCTGTGTGGGTCATTGTGATGGAGTAGACAGCAAATGTGATGACACTGAATAAGGGCAATTAAACAGACTTCACTGAGAAAACTCAAGGGTAGATCATTTGGGGAATGCAGCCAAACAACCATTGTCACAAGAACATAAGAAAAGCCTCCAAAGGACAAAGGATCAGGCCAAAGGCCCATGTAGTCCAGCCTCCTGTGTCCCACAGCGGCCCACCAGATGCCTCAGGGAGCACATCCACATGCCCCCCTGCATCTGGCCTTTTGAGTTTATTCACCTCTACACACACCCCTCATGGCTTGTAGCCTGTGATGGTCATGTAAGCAATGTAGAAAATATTCTGGAAATGACTATTTGTGTAGTAGCTTCATAATCCATTTTTATTCTTGACAACTAACAAAAGTGTAAACATGTTCAATACTGGAAATTCTGCGATCAGTAATACAGAGGAACTCCTGAAATCTTAAAGTTAGCAAAACCTTCCTCCACAGTGCCCACTAACTTAAACTTCATAAATTTTGAATTACAATGCAACATCTTCTGGGGTAATTACAACTACCAATTGATTTTATTATGATGAAGACAATCAAAGTGCATGCCTAATTAATTTGTCTGACTATTTACAATAAATTGTTATCTGTGTTGGCACACAGAGAGGAGGCAGGGAGGTCTGAGAAAAACATTTTTTAAGAAGTCACTGTCGGAAGAAATTAATAACTATAATGGGCTTTTCTCCCTTTAACAATATCAACCGGAGGAGTGGTCTGAAAACATTATTACTGCACTCTCTATGCAATAATCGGCTTCCTTCAGCAGTAGCTGTTCCGCCTGAAGCACTGGGGCATATGCTCATATGTTGATTAATGTCTGCATCATATTGATCTTGGATAGCTGGACATAACAGGATCATATTGTACAGTAAACTTCAAATTGATTCTTAACAGAGTCATTCCCAAAGTAATTCAACGCTGATTTATTCATGAATCCACAAGAGCTTTTTTCCACCCTCCCTTTTCTGGTATTGAATCTAGCTGTATGAAATGCACAATGAAAAACACTGTGGTATTAGACTTTAGCTAGATGTGTACATAGGCAGGCCATATTTTGTTTTAACCCTTTGTTTTGGGAATTGAGACTCTTTCTGGACTGATGGATATTAAACATATAAATTATCTTAGTTTGAAAGCATTCCACCTGCTTCCAAAACAAATAGTGAAAAACATTGCTCAGGAGAAAAGCAGGACAACCTCGGACTCAAGATTTTCTAACTAGACAAGAAGACAGAAATTTGGTCCCATTTTAAGATGTACAAAAAAGTATTTGATTTTAAATATATAGAAGAAAAACAGGGCAATTTAAAGTTGGTTTTGATAAAAAGATAAGATATTTTTGGATTCTGTGGATGTAAAGCATGCTGCATCTTATAACACAAGCTCCAGCAGTGTACTTGACTGATAGGATTTGATCCGTGGCATGAAATAATACAATGGA
Source organism: Cryptoblepharus egeriae (assembly GCA_030015325.1). Taxonomy (NCBI): domain Eukaryota; kingdom Metazoa; phylum Chordata; class Lepidosauria; order Squamata; family Scincidae; genus Cryptoblepharus; species Cryptoblepharus egeriae. The sequence continues at coordinate 49,899,495 of JAREYC010000007.1, read as the reverse complement.
TCCAAAATTATTACAGGATTGGGGCCTCATCCTTATGAGATACTCTCTTTTGTCTAGAAGGTACCTGAGGACATGTTCCTGGGGGGAGCATAACTGAGACATACAAAATTATGTTCTGAAATCAAAGATGGATACCGTATAGAGGGATATGATTTTCCTTTTCACCCCATACCAGAAGCAGGGGATAGCTGCTAAAATTTGGTATTGGGAAACTTAAAGTAGATAAAATTTCTTGTCTTTATCTAGCATGTGATTAGGCTATGGAACTCCTTGCTTCAGTTTATGGTGATTGCATCAGGCTCTGATGCCAGTAAAAGGGGATTAAATAAATTTTAAGAACCAAATCTTTTTACAAATTGTTACATGGTGTTACGTGTGTGTGCAACGTTCCTGGTTTAAAAAGTAGGCTATCTCAGAATGCGAGATGCAAGGTAGTGGCAATATAGTGGAGGTCTCTTATGGATGGGTATTAGGGATGGGTAGATGCCAGTTCAGGCCTACTCGCCCGAACCGGATCTTCCCATTTCAACGTCAAAAAGACGGCGGACCGGTTCGTGCCGGCAGCCATCTTTTTTCTAATGTGCACTGCACAAGCGGCAATGTTGGCGCTTGTGCAGTGACTGCCCTGTGTCTCCTCCAACTGGAGGAGACGCACTGCGCATGTGCGGGGGTTGGCGCATGTGCAGTGCGCCGGAGTTGGGTCCACCCCTGGCCCCACCCCCTGGCCCCAGCCACGCCCCAACTTCCGGCGAACCGGATCTTGGGTAAGGTGGGGCCCACCACTGGTGGGTATGCTCCCTGTGGCATCTGATGGGCTTCTGGGAAGCTGGACTAGTTGGGCCTTTGGCCTGATCCAGCAGACCTCTTCTTATGTAAACCTTATCTTGTGCAAGCATTTTCTCTTGGTCATACAATCCAGAGGAGTGGTGCATTTTTCATACAATTTGTCCTTCCTTCTCCAGCACCCTTTCATTCTTGAAAAATAGTTTCTAATGTTGGTGGATCCCAAAGAACAAGATGGTATGTGTGACTGCAGAGAAAAGGTGAATTGGGAGGAAAAAATTGAACTTGCTCTGCTGGTACGTATGGGAAACGAGGTTTATGTAAGACATGATTTGGTTATAACTTTGTGAGCCATGTGAGTATAAAGCAATATGAACAAGGCTGTGCCGACTATATTCTGTCTGTACACAAGTGGTTACAGGCAAAAAGGGAAAGTTATCCACTACTTTGTCATCTGGTGCAATTCCTTATCAATGATTATATCTGTAAATTTTGTTATGTACCTTACGTGTTGAGAGGAGCTATAGCTGCTATTTGTAACAAAAACACTAAATAAATTATTACTGACTCCTGATTATGAGCATGTTAATATATGCAATCCTGTGCATTTAAATGTTACTAAGGGTGGGAGAACGAACTGAGTTTTAAAACCAAATAATTTTTGACACGTACTTGCTACAAAAGTAATTGTCTTTATAACACCTGACTAATAATTCTGACTAATAGGATTTTGCTAAGAAATACTTGCTTGTTTTTATTATAATTATCATGAATATTTGTATACTGCTTTCTGCAAAGCAGTTTTACATAGTAGAAGAAAGGAGAAGATACCCAGAGGCTCACAATAATAAAAGAAGACACAAGAGAGATGTCATCAAACAGTGGCTGGAAAAGACACGATGCTGGCAGTGTCTTCAGTGACAAACATAATAATCTTGATGTATCAATGGATATATTCCCTGAAGGGATAATTATGCTGGATGTCAACTTTTTGTAATATACTGTCTCATTAGTAATATAGTATCTTGCAAATTTTATAAAGGCCAATATGAGAACACGGCATGGAATCAGATTTATCTAGTAATCTGAAGTGTACTCTTAAGATGAGACATCTTTTGGTGGCTATTCTGAATAATCTGTGTTTCATTAGGATTTATCACTGTGTGTTTTGAGGTCATGAAACAGGAATGGTAAGTGGGCTTTGCAAAGGATAACAGCTGTCACCTGAAATATATGGCTGTTAAGACACTGTAGATTCATGTGAAGGATGTATTGCAACTGAAAAAGTGATGTTACCAGTAGGTATGTGATAATTTATGAGTGACACAAATTTCCCAATAGATTAGTCACTGTTAATGGTAATGTTACAATTGATTTCAGTAGGATTTACTTCCCAGTAAGTCCCTCTAGGATTGGAGTGTTTAGCCTGGGAGTCAAGCTCTTAAAATTTCAGTGCTTTGAGAATCATTGTGGTAAACTGGCTGAAAAACATCCCTCATAGCATATTATCTAGGATGATGGCTGCAAATCCTAAAACTTGGGGCTCAATCCTAAGAAATTTAGGTTGGCCTAATTCACATGGCCTATCTTCCTGTGGTGGTGTGGGGAGGTCTGTATATGCCTGTGCATTGGGTTAACTTCCCCAGGAGTAGCGATGAAGTGTCTTACTGCACTTTTGTGACACCTCCAGTTCAACACAGGACTTGTGTCGGCTTTAGGCCAGCCTAAGTGGAGATCAGGATTGCAACCTTGATTAAAAGTGGCACTGTGTATTTTATAGATACAGGTTGAACCTTGCCATCTGTGTTGTTCGGTTCCAGGAACCTCCATAGATACCCATTTTAAAGTTTTGCAAAGTTAAACAATATATAAAGTTATACAAAAGCAATTGTTTACCATGATAAGAAGGCATGTAATGAATCATTATGAACCTTCCCTTTCAAGTGGCTTAAAACAGCTTAATTTCAGCTCAGAAGCAGAAGGTTCCCCATACAAAGCAATTGTATTGTATCGATGTGATAATCACTAGGCGGCAGGAAGGGGTCCCCCTCTCAGCTGAACCCCCCAAAAGACTGAACCATTCATGAACCCTTTCTGAGACAAACTTAACTGCCTGACATGTTACCATTGTAAGCAGGCTGCTTTTAACCCATTAACTGCTACTTAAGGGATGTTTATATTAATTTAATGAGCCAACCTCATTTGTATTGACAAAATCACTGATAAATAAATGCTGATAATTAAATTATACCTGTATTCTTTAAGTAATACCTCAAATGACTTAAAAGTCATGAAGTTGAAGGGCCATCTTCTTCTCTATGTTTAACTTTTACTTTCTAGATGAACAAGCTGGTACAATATCAATGGCAAGTATTTACATCTTGATGGTACTTCTCAGTACACCCCTGGCACCAGAGGAATTCAGTAGAATAGTTCTAGCTGAATAAATTGTCAGTGCTGGTTGTATGGACTCAGTGGTATCATTAGGGGGTATGGTCTCACATGGGGGTATCCTTACTGCTCAAAAATTTGTAAAATTATGGTTTTTAGTTATAATACCATTATGTCATAAATCATGTGATGCATATTTCATGAAGAATGCAATGAAACAAACTGTGCTGAAATATCTTTATTTTATCATACATAGATAACCAGCATATGGAAATAAAAAACCTGGAATAACAGCATCCAGTAACATGCCTACGGGCACAATCCAGAGCAAATTCAGCCTGCTCTGACCTAACTGCACTCTCCTAACTATTCTGTATCCAGAGCAGAAAGTTATGCTGAATCCAGAGAGTCAGGAAGCCTGGGCTGCCCTAACTGCTCCAGAGCATGCTAAGTAATTGACACAAGGGGAAGACTTGCTCCTGAGGAGACACCCCTCAGATCACACTGAACAAGGAACAGCTGTGGTGCCTACAGTGGTGACATGACTCTGCACATCACCTGGTGCGGAAGTCTGTGCATCATCCCTGGGATGCGTGCCCCCCCTACCTGGACTGCGCAGGCACCATCTCTGACACCTGCGCAGTACTTTTCTGAAGACTTTTGGCTTCGGGGGAGACTGTGCAGGCGTCAGAGTTGGTGCCTGTGCAGTACTCTTCCTGAAGCCATTCGGCTGCCGCTCCACCTCCTGAGTGAGGCCGAATGGCTGTGCAAAGGCGCGGACTTTCTCTGCTCTAAGGAAGTCTCCTCTGAAGCTGTTCGCCATGCTCAGTGTGTTTCTGCGCAGTGCACCTCAGATGGCCGTTCAGGCCAGCTCCTCAGACAAGTGTCAGCTTCTGGCTGATTCTCCGCCTTGGAGCAGGCCTGAATGGGGGTGCTGACGCCCGGGGCCTGCCAAAGGACAGTCAAACTCCTCCGGCACATCACCCCATACGGAGCACATCCCCAATGCAGCCCACACCAGCCGCACCAGTCTGGTGACACCACTGGGTGCCTGCTTTATAAGGAGTCCCTGATGAGATGCCAGTACATTCTACAGTGAATACAAGGGGCTTCTTGGAGTGGCCTCCTGTATCCTGAGGTTTGTGGGTAGCCGTAGTTTGTTCCATATCCTGAGGTTGAGAGGAAGGGGTTGCAGCTAGAATGGCCAAGAACTCAGATTTTTGGTCAGCACTGCCATTCTTACTCGGGCCTTATCATGGACCCCTATGGGTCTACTCATTACTATACCTGCTCCTGAGGTGGTATAACTCTGAGGGCTGGAAGAGGGCATTTCTGCCTTGGAAACAGGCTCTGGATACAGAGTAACTGCTCTGCCCTAGGCAATGCTAAACATGCCCTCAACTTGCCTCTCCTGAGCTGCCTAGGCTGCCCCAGTTAGGGCAGAGCAGGTCCACCTCTCTTAGGGCACCCTATCTTGCCTTGCTCTGCCCTAAGCCTCCTTCAGAGTAACTGGGCTGGAGCATCTTGCAGTTGCTCCAACCTAGTGTTAGATAGGGCAACCTAAGGGCTCTTATGTGGACAGATTAGTTGCTCTGGATTGAGCTGTACAGCGCATTCAGCACTCCATTGAGTCTGCTGCTGCACTACCATGAGGCAAAGGAAAGTTTTCTCCTTACCCCAGGTTAAGAGAGCAGGTACCAATGGCTATACGGTGGTACCTGATAAGACAAATAACTTGTAAGACAAATGTTTTGTAAGACAAACTAAAATTTCTAAGGAATTCTGCCTTGTAAAACAAACAGTACCTTGTAAAACAAACAGTTTTACAAAGAAAATTTGTTCTAAAACGAACAAATTGATGGATCTGCATTATGAGTGATAGCAAGAGGTTATGGAGTCAAATCTCATGTGCAGAGGAGGAGGAGAGTAAGGAGGAGCAATCCCTCACATCAAATGAGATGAAGGACATTTGTAAACATTGGGAAATTGTGCAAAATTTGGTAGAAAAGCACCACCCAAAGAAGGCTGTAGCAGTGCAAGCGATGAATCTGTTTAATGACAATGCAATGTCACATTTCCGTGAAATCCTCAAAAGGAGACTAAAGCATGTGTCATTAGAAGGTTGCTTGTTGCTCAAAAATACATCAGTGACTCTTTTAGTGAAAATTAGTCATCCTTGGCCATAAAAGTTTTTCCTTTCTGTTTCACTGTACAGTATATTACAGTATATCCTTCCTTCCTTTGCAGCAAACTTAGCTAGAGCAAGCAGAGTTTCTTTCTCTAGCAAGTCTGCAGGGACTGGAGCTGAACTCACTGCTAGCCATTTTCCCAGCCAGCCTCAGACCCCCGGGAAGCATGCTCAAAACCTGGCGTCATACATGTTGGGAGATGTAATTCTTCCACTGATGGCTTGGAAAGGTGCTTTAGCTACAATTCCCTTCCCTTCCTCCCTCCTACTCCTTTGATCAGCAGCCCCAGTAGCTTAGTAGACCTTGCAGCAGCCCTAAAAAAGCTAAAATCTCAGGAAATGGCTGAAAATGCCCCAAATTTCCTGACCAAGAGGCCCTTTACCCGGACTTCCGGTTTCTGGTTCTGTCTGGGAATTTCGGGTCATGTTGTCAACCTGAGTGGCAGGTCTGTAGGCAGGTGGCTGGGAAGTGGGAGGTAGGCTAGGACTCAATCCAAACCTTGTTCCTGAACAACCTGCAGAAGTCTGGAGATGGTTGTATCTGTGCCACCAAAATCTTTGGCATAGACCCAAGTAGACCCATTAGGGCTGCTGTTATATTACCTGAATTAAAAGAAAAAGATTCACCTGGCCCTGGGGTGGTGCAACAGCAGCCCCCAAATTCTGTTGGATACAATACAGGCAAGTCATCCTGACTGTTCCAGGATTATTCTGTAAGGTTGTAATGCTATATACAGTTGTTGTATTATCCATCGAAACCAGAGAGGTTTACATCAGAGTAGATAGGCTATAGGATTAGGCTATTAAACAATGAAAGAGAAAATAATGGCAAGATCCCATATTTCATTATAGCTGTAACATAAGCTTGTCAAATTCTGTGTTTATATTTTGGTCTTTTATCCAAGCTATTTTATTAATTCGTAAATGTAAATGCATTATAAAATATTAATGGAACAGTATATTATGCCAACAATTAAAATGTCAAATTAAATATACCTCATATAGCTTCCGCAAGTGTATTCATGATATATGGTATGTTGTGCAATCTTGCCTGCATTAAAATTGTAATACAAAGAAATTCAGATTAGAAATACCACTGAAAGTAATCTTGTGCCCATTTATGTGGTGAATCACTGCGGCTAGTCCCCATTAAGTAACCAGTGTGCATAACCTTCCAATTTACTTAGCCCTACAAAAATATTGCCTCCTTTTTATTGCCACATAGGAAGCATCTTTGCGATTTCATTATGTTATGCGAAAGGAAATGCTTTAGTATATTTCCAGGGGAAGTGTAATTAATAATAAATGAATTAATACCCTTGTGGGAGGAGCAGGGCTCTTTCTATGCACTGTTTAAACAGTTTTTTGGAGGAAGGATTGTCCTTTATTTGATTTCTTTGTGACAAAGGCAGGAATATAATGCAGGAAGAGAGTTCAAGATTTTCACTGGGTTGAAAATAAGAAGAGCCCACTCTATAGAACTGGTTGTTAACGAGAGATAGGACATATAAAGTTTTAAAATAGCCATTTAAAAGTGGCTGCCAGATGGGCGTAGAACCGGTTGTTAATTTCTTTGAAGCCCATCACTTTGAAGCTTCTATAAGGATGGAGGGGTGGAGAAGAATGTTCCATGCTCAATCCTGCACTTTTCTACTAAGAGGTAAGCCCCTTTGCAGTCAATGGAGCCTACTCCAAAGAAGGGGTGGAGCAAAGGGCATTCTTAGAGCCCAATCCTGAGCATCTTTGCTCAGAAGTAAGCCTTTGCAAGAGGCATGGCAAGGTTCTTCTTCAACATCTCCAGCTCCCACAGCACCATAGGGATGGAGAAGCCACTTGTGGAGGTGCAGAGAGAGCCACATGCTGGCTGGAGGTCAGAAAAGCCCCAAGAGATGGTCTCTGCATATGCACACTATATATGCATATAAATTATATAAATATAATTAATAAAAATAGATATTATTTATGATAATTCTATATATTTACAGGTTGTGAATGTGTATAAATATAATTTTATAATCATGTCGGCACATAGAATAACAATTTTATAATCATATTGGCATGCGGAATAACACTGTAAAACAAGTTCAGCACTACACTGCTGAAAAGTTGCTGGCCCTTGCCTTAGTATATACCAGGTCAGTCATAGTATATGATGGATGTATCATATTATCCCTATATTGCATCCATGCAACACCAAACATTCTCTGAATAAGAGCGGCATTTAAGCAAGTTATTCTCTCTACCTCAGTTGCAATATAGGGATAATAGTTTTTCCTTACTATTTTAATAACTTTGTCAAAATAACAAATGTGAGGGATTTTCCATAGCTATACAAATGCTTAATATTAAATATTTTTTTAAAAATAAGAATTTTTTTTGCACTAGGCACAGACATTCAGTGAATTGCGTTTTTTTATAATTATGATCTCTCTTGATAATAAAATAGAATTTTCTTAGTGACTTAAATGAGACGTGGGTGACTTCTGTTCTGTACGATTAATACACGATAAAATTTGGCAATAGTTGCAATTCTCAGTAGGTAATGATGAGATGCCAGTTTCCCTTTCATATTGTCAGTAAATTAAACCTAATGCCTACTGTGCTGCAGACAAAACTTTTTACCATGTGTGTTGGAAAATATACCATCTGTCTTCCATACGTTAGTCTGAAAACGATATTCAATATTACAGCTTGTGCACCACAGCTTTTGAAAAGCGAGACATGTGCTCTTTTAAAATGTGTTCTCACAATATCAAGGCATAATGCAGAATGCCCTCAATCGTGAAGAAGTTTTGGTGCTTCGCAGCAAAAGGTTAATTTGCAGCAGAACACTGTGGAAGGAATTATAGAACTGAACTAATTATTTTACTAGTTTACACATTGCACTCTGGGTTACAGATAAGTGCTAATTTGAAATATTATTTTAAATGAGGTGCCTACGGTTTCATGGAAAGTGTTTAAAAGTACTACTGTGAATTCTTTGGCATGGATTGGAAAATCTGATGGAGAAGTAATTTGCAAATAGGAAATGGACATTTATCTGGTCAGAATGTCAATTCTTTCACTCCTGCCAGTGGTTCAACTTAGACTAGAGTACTTTTTGAAACAGCTCTTGCAACAGATATTTGGAGTAAAATCCCTACACTTCTACTTGCTGTGTACATGAATACAATATGCATGAGTGCCACACTGGATGTAAAGGTCACACTCATGCCTTTCTGTGGATGAGTTTCCTAAAATGAACATATGAAGTGGCTGGGAAAGGTTATCCCTTTACCTTGGTAACATTTATGTCATGCTTTCTGAGTGTACAGATTTGCTTCAGAGGTATTTTCTTGATATTGTCAATATAGCAAGTATTACTGCTGTATTTGAGCTGGGAAATTGAGGCTGGAAAAGCCACCTATCAATATCTCCTTGGAGGGGACATTTCAATAGGCAAAACGATTTGCAACTCAGTTATTTAAAAAAAGACATGTATCGTGTGCATCTTTCATGTCATTCAGAAGTGGTGTGCATATACTTATACTGGTACTTTAATAATAAGTGTACAGACATAGGAGAAAAAGGCAAAATGAGAACCATGACTATGGGCAAAATCCAGAGTAACTATGGGGAGTCCTTGCTCCAGTGTAAGAACAAGTTACTCTGGATTCCAATATGAATTTCCCATAGGTTTTCACTAGGTTGTGCAGTAACCACGGATGCACGTAGTTTCTTATGTGCTCCTGTAGTTACTCTGGATTTGGGGATAAGGCTGCAATCCTAACCTCCTGTTAATCTGGCAAAAGCCTGGCATGTGTCCTTTGCTGACCTTGGGGATGTCACAAAAAGGTCATAAGGCTCTATATGGCCAACCTCCCCACACCACTGGGGAAGATATGCCAGCTGAGTTAGGCTGGCCTAAATTGGTTAGGATTGTGCCCTATGTGACTGATCGTTGCAATGTCCTGAAGATTGTTTTGGTGGGGGTAAAGCTGGTTTTTCAGCTTCAAGAGGTAAAACAGGTTTTTCCCCATTAAAACATGTACATCTTTTTGACACTGACAATTCTGGTTTGGTTCAGTGCAATTCAAATGTTACATGGTTGGGCTCAGTGGGGTGGGAGAGAGCATGGGGACTGGGGGGGGCAGAGTGACCTAATGTCCTCTTTTTCCAGGACAGGTCCTCTTATTTAGGCTTGTTTCCTGGATGGGGGTAGCAAGTTTGACAGGGGGGGGGTCCTGGACAAGATTGAAAGAGGGTCCCAGGCTGAAATGGCCGAAGATCACTGCTCTATAGAACACATGTTCTATATGTGTTCACATGTTCTATTCTGAGTAGACACCTTTAGGACTGTGCCCTTTCTAAATTAGTTGTTCTTCTGGAAGCTCATAGAACCTTTCTCTTCCAGACAGAATCCTTCACAGCCTGGTCATTATAGCAGACATCTGGATATGCCTTCATATCTTCATATCAGAAGCTGTTCTGTATAGGTTAAAATTTTTAGAACAGTTTTACTAGTAAATGCAGATTGAGGAGACTATCAGTGATGGGCCCAGGCAGCCCAAGATCCGGTTCGCCGGAAGTTGGGGGTCTGGGCCGGGGTCAGGGGGCGGGGCCAGGGACAGACCCCCAACTCCGGCGCACTGCACATGCACCAACCCCCGGCGCATGCGCAGTGCGTCTCCTCCAGTGCGCAGTGTGTCTCCTCCCGCCGACTCCTCCTAACCTTGGCGCTTGCACAGTGACGGCAGTCAAGAAGATGGTGGCCAGCCCTAACCGGTCCGCCATCTTTTTGACTTTCCCTGCCGCTGGCGGTTCACCAGCAGCAGGGAAATGGAAAGATCCGGTTCGGGCGAGTAGGCCTGAACCCGCATCTGCCCATGCCTGGAGACTATTAACTATAAGATGAGCATTTATCCTAATTTTCTTTTGAACATTTGTAAACAACAGTTCAACAAAGACAATGACAAAAAAGTTATAAGGCAGTTTGCACAGAGATAATAATTCCCCAATAATTCCCCAAGGGGTTTACATTCCGAAGAAGAAGCAGAACAGCAGACATCAACAACAGCCACCGGGAGGGATGCTGTGTTCAAGTAGTAGCATTAGTTGCTCTTACGCTAAATATAAGGGAACCATCACTTTAAAAACAGCTTCGATGGCTGCAATCCTAAAGACACTTTCCTGGGACACTTTCCTAGAAAGACACTTTCCTGGGACACAATCCTAAAGACACTTTCCTCTTTTGAGTAGACATGGTTAGGATTGTGCTCTTTGTCTCATACATCAAATCTTTTTTCCACCTTAAGCCACATATCTTTAAATAAACAAGAAATATTTTGGATCCAAAAATTAATTCCTAAAAAATAGATGTATGGGTGGGGTCAATCTGTACTTCAGAATAAGCAGAAAGCTTCTTCTCTGTTCCTCCCCATTAATAAAGCATTATTACGGTATTGAAAATCATATGATTCTAAGCTGGCAACTGTGATCTATTACCACTAATTTTTATATGACTATAAAGTATGACCTAGTTTATAAGTCTAGACATTTCAATGAGGATTTAAATTTTCAATAATTCTTGAATGAACAATGATCGATCTTAATCAGAGAGATTAATAAGATATAATTGTAATGTTCAAATTTGTAAGTGCCCAAACTTTTCTTAAAGTGAATCTAAGTTGTGTAGAATATTTTATGCAACTACACATTTATCAGGTCCCTGTAAATATTTTACAAAGGGAAGAGTGGAATAGACGAGGGAAAGAAAATGGCGATTGCCACGTATAAATCCATATCTACATGAAAATAATATTTTGATTTTTTTGCTAAATCACAAACCCATCTTTTCTTAATTCTAGTTTGAGAGGAAATTAAATAAGAAACTTCAGTCAATGTTGGGAAAAAATAATATGAATGATATTTGTGATAAAGGCACTGCTGCTTTAAACTGAATTGTGATGGAGGTTCATTTTTAGCTTATTTGAATATGCCTCTGTATGTATTAGCATTAGGACAAAGCAAGCTTGCACTGTTTTACAGCATGCCTTCTGGAATGTCTGGATTGGAACCAATGATATGCTACAGTGCACGGCAAATGAGATTTATCACACAAGTGCATCTGTCCAGGTGTGTCAATAACTTCAGACATTGTACGGCTGTAAATTCCAACATTATGTGCGGGAGAGAAAGGTTTGTGACAATATTAGTAATTGAGATCAATATAATCAGCTAATGTAGAATGTCCTGGAAAGGTCTTGCATGAAGCCATTTTTAGCAGATTTTGGGCAAAATCCAGAGTAACTACAGGGAGTCCTTGCTCCGGTATAAGAACAACTTAGAGCACAATCCTAACCATGTCTACTTAAAAGTAAGCCCCATTTTGTTCAATGAGTCTTACTCCCTGGAAAGTGTCTTTAGGATTGCAGCCTTACTCTGGATTCCAATATGAATTTCCCATAGGTTTTCACTAGGTGGTGCAGTAACCACAGGTGCACGTAAAGTCTCTTACATGCTCCTGTAGTTACTCTGGATTTGGGGCTAAGTGTCCCAGCAGTAGAGGAGTGTGCAGCCAGAGTGCACAGCTGGAAGTGAGAGGTGAGGAGCAGCCAGACAGCCCAGTCGACCAAGCAGGAACTGCTTGCCTTCCGGGCATCCATCCAACTTCCATGGTATTTACTCGAATTGAGTGCACCCGTGAATCTAATGCACCACCCCTGTTGTAGGGTGAATTTGGCTGAAAATGGTGTGCATTTGATTCAAGTAAATACAGTTCTGGACAATCGTGAAAGACTGTTACTTAAAAGCACTGACTTTAACACAACATTCATTGAAATATGTTTAAGTGATAGGTTGCCATGCTTAAGTATACTGAAATACAGCACAGACCTAATTGCGTTTATTCAGAGGTAGGTCCCATTGAGCTTGATGGGTCTTGGTTCCTCGCAAGGGCCTTTAGGATTGCAGCTTCTATTTCTTTTATAAATTTCCAAATAGCTCAGTGTTCCTAAAGTTCTTTTGAGTACTAGCTATTTTGTTAGCAAGAAAACATAAATTTATTGCAATACAAATTGTTAGTTTGAATTAATTGGAAATTAACGACAGCTAAAGCTCTAGAAAGAAAATCCAGAAATGTATTGACATACAGTATTGAAACATATGGACTTGCCCATGTTTCTCTAAAATATTAAGGTACCCAGAAATATCCCCGCCAAATGCACAGGGACATTATAAAAAATGGCATTATTAAATATGAGGGTGCTCTTCCCCTTGAAGCATGGTCAGAATTTATTGTTTTCTTTGTTTATCACCTTGACTTTTACTTGTGTGTAAAATGCCCATAGACAAGGCTATTTGGGAACAAAGATCACAGTGCACCACTACAAGAAACAATAATTAAAATGGTATATCTTTGTTAGCTATGCCATGGATGTAAAAACGTTTTAAATAAAAAAAAGAAAATAATTGGGGTCAATGTCACAGGTTGCTGAATAGGAAATGGTGGCAGTAGCTATGATGCAGAGTGTTATTTTGGAGATGACTGACAGAACATGTCTGCATGAAGGATCTCCTGAACAGTGTGTTCTCCTGCCCCTGTCACTTCAGGACAGCTCCAGTCAACATGTGAAGCCATCAGCAAGAGGCCTGCTGGTATGTGCTTTCAGTTTGGCATATAGATGTTTATGGGGAAAATGGAAAACTAGATCTAGCAGTTGGCTGTGACTGACAGTGCCAACCAGTCGAGCATCTGCTTGGTGAAGACACTGATATGAAAAAACCAGAAACATTTCCAAGGATTCGTAAGTACTGCAACTTCTTTTCATTATCAAAAAGTACACTTGTCTCTTTTTCAAAATGCTCAGAAATGTTAAGAAAATTAACAATTATATTAAGAACTGCCACTGCTTTTCTATGGTTAGTTGCAGTCACAGAATTCTGAGCTTCCTATATTAAAATGGCAGGATGGTACACTGGCTAGAGCAGCAATTTTCAACCCGTGTGCTATGGCACGCTGGTGTGCTGTGAATGGTTTGCAGGTGTGCCACAGAAGTTTGGGGAAAAGTAGTATTTTTTGGTAGGACCAGTGGGAGTATGAGTGCCACATTAGCAGTGTGATATCCAAAAACCAATGGTGTGCCTTGACAATTTTAGCACTTTGTCAGTATGCAATGAGATGAAAAATGCTGAAAATCACTGGATTAGATTGTTGACTTTAGGCAAGGATTCTCAAAGGTTTACATCACTTATGGATTTTTCTATCATTGTCACTTTCTTCTGGGTGCCAAGGCATCACAACAGAAGTATATATGGGAAGCAATGGCCTAGGGAATCCCAGGTTAACGTCTTCACTCCCGCCACAGTACTTACTTGGTCATCTTGGGCCAGACGTCTCTCAGCCTAAGCCACTTCGCTGGGTTGTTGTGAGGATAAAAGGGGGAATCATCCAGAGTTCATTAGGTGAATGGAGGAATAAATGAATAGTTTCTTTTTAGGGCCTTGCTCTTAACACAAATACTGTAGGAACTATAGCCTTATTCTGGAGACGATCTGGTTTCACTTTGTAACTGATCAGACAAGTATGCTGTTAGAGTAATGTTGACAGAACATAGAGGTTACTTCTAATCTAGTGGTACTCTAAGTGGGTGTCAGAACCCCCTTGAAGGTGTCATGATCATTTCAGGGTGGTCACAAAAAATTAGACACTGTTATCTTGGAATCTGCAATTGGGTACCAACATCTTGGAATGGGGCAATTCATATTTTCCTGGGAGTTAGTATAATTGAACACAATGGGACTTCCAAATAGACATGGAAGAAGTCAGACTTCATAGTGATGTCTCTTTCTGTTTTATGTCACTTCTGGCCATGGCATCACGAGAGGTCCCAGACTGAAGGAGGTCCCAGACTGAAAAGAGGTCCCAGACTGAAATCCTTGAGAACCACTGCTATAATCTATTCTAGAACCAACAGTGTTCTGACATGTCTTTCCAAAGTACATAAGTTTTTTTCGTTCCCAAGTAAAATTCTTTTTTAAAAAAACCTGAATGATAAAGTAGTTTTGCAAAGTGACAGATCCTCCTCTCTTTTGTCTGTCTAATATAGAGAACCCCTGACTTTTCAGTGCCATTGCACCAGTCCAACCTTGATATACACAGATTTTTAATATACTGATTTGACTCAACACAAATGGTCACTGCAAATCAAGTTTAAAAACTTCATTTCCACTGTGGCAGAGATACACTCATGCAAGCAGTCATTCCATTCTTCAGTTGAGCCTGGCAAAGACAGGGTACAATCCTACAATTAACCTGTATCGACAGGTACAATCCTACAATTCAGGCCAGCCAAATTCACCTGGCATATCTTCCCATGGTGACTGACCAGGGTTGCCATAATTCTCTTCCACAAAACCGGGACAGGACCCCCTGTCAAACTTGCCAGTATGTGAACATAATCCCCCAATACCTAGATAATCCTAGTTTTTTGGGACATATAGCAACCCTAACATTGATGTATGCCTGTGGATTGGCTTACCACCCCCTCCCAAGAATGGAGTAGAAGTGGCTGATGGCACTTTTGTGACATCCCTATGTTTTCACATATCCAGGCCTTGTGTCTGATTCCACATTTTCTAGCCCCTCCATCCTCTTGCATTGACCAAAGTTGCAAGGCCAAAGACATTAGTTATTCTTGGAGTACCAAAACAGTTCCTGTTATGAAGAAATGCCTTGTCCAAACTGTTTCCAAAAGATATTTATGCCTTGTAACCAATAATTATAATTCATCATTGCTTGCCTATGCATTGTATGACGTGTTCTGTCCTAAAACTGTTATAAACAGCCTGTTTTAATATCTTGTTAGGTCCAAATGACCCAGGCCCAATCCCCCTCAGGCCCCCATAGCAAGGCCAGCCACTTTAAGCTGGAAAAACAATAGATGGCCAGGCACAAAACATCCAGGATGAAATTATAAAGGTGGAATGTAGCAAAAATACATGTTTTATACAATTAAGCAATAACCGCAAGCAGCCCTGACAATGCGCAGTCTCAAAAGAGTTGAGGACATGTTGCAAGTTTGCCTTCCAGCCTGCACATCCACTGATTGTCGTCATCCCCTGAATCCCACCCTTGCACAAAAATGCCCTCAGTCATTTGTACCCCTCCTTCTTTCCATTTGTACCCTCCTCTACTAAAAATGCCCTATAAAAATGCTTGTGCAGTTTCTGTTCTCTGTCCACCTTGCCTAATGGTGGTAGAACCCATGTGTACACATGTAATAAAGCTAGCTATCTATCATGGTCCTTTGTAGTTTTCTGCCCTGTTGATTGCTTCTACAAAGAAACAGAGTAGTGCTCCAGGGGTTGTGGGTTTGAGTCACCCCATTCATGTACACCCAGGTCCAGGGGTGGGCCTAGCCTAACCTAACAACCGGTTTGCCGGAAGTAGGCGGGCCAGGCGGGGTCAGGGGGTGGTGCCGAGGTCAGGGGGTGAGGTGGGGCAGGGTGGGAGCGGGGTGAGGGGCGGCCCCAATCCTGGCGTACTGTGCTTGCATCAAGCTTGATGCAAGCGCAGTCACGTCCTGAACAGGACGCGACTTTGCCTGCGCCAACCTTGGCGGAGGCGGAGTCGCGTCCTCAACAGGACACGACTCTGCCTGCATCAATATTGACGCAGGCGCAGTGGTGGGCCCCTCGGGGGCGAACCGGTTTTGGCCCACCATTTTGGCCCACTGTGTTTTGGCCCACCGCTTGCAACCGGATTGCTAGCGGTGGGCCAAAATTAACAACCAGTTCTATAGAACCGGTGTGAACCAGCCTGGGCCCACCATTGCCCAGGTCAGCCCAAAACTTTTGCCAAGGCTTATGCCAGCCTAACTGGAGGTAAAGATTGCAGTCTACAACAGTAAAAAAGCTGTTTTTAAACAATTGTAAGGGGAAGCACCTTTTATGTTTTAAACAACTTTTATTGTAGGAAGATCTACTTCTGCTACAGGTAGGTGGTTGGACTAGATGACCTATTAGGTCCCTCCCAATTCTATGATCCTATTGAATACATTTTTTGTATCACTTAATTGCTTTGTATCAGCAAGGAGTCCCAGAATTAAACCCATGCAGGTGTTTTTTACAGCTAGGATTACAGAAACTTCTGTTTTAAATGCACACACAATTTCTTTCAGGCAGTTTACATTCCCCAATGCCAGTTCCGTCCTCTGGACAGGAGGGGGTTGTTCTTGGACTAAATGTGAGTGCCTTATGCTTCACTCAAAGATGCAATGATAAATAGCCACCTTTGTGCTGCATATGGACATGCAATGAATCATAGACATATTACTAAAATCCATCAGTACTCTCTCTCTCTCTCTCTCTCTCTCTCTCTCTCTCTCTCTCTCTCTCTCTCTCTCTCATACCTTTCCTCCTGTATGTGTCATGCCAGATATGTGGGAATGAATGGAAGAACCTAATCATCCAAAATGCTTTTTGAAATGTGCAAGCAAGATAGATCTAGATGGATTTTACGTCAGAGATCATATTTATCCATTCCTTTGTGACTTGGTAGTATTTTGAGTCAGGTGATCTGGGAGAAACTGCTGATATGGGGGGTAGAAACTCCTTGCAGAAAAGGAATTTAGCTTTTTTTCTTTTTAGAAAAAGAATTTTTCCTATTCCTAGCTCTGTTACAGGTAGTTTATTTCTTTGGTTCTTTGATTTTCTGCTGCAACCAGAAAAATATCCTTCGAAGAATGCAATTAAAGACTTTCTGAATCAGTGGTTGTTACTTTAAAAACGTCCTCCGAAGTCTGATTAGAGATAATAATATCTGTTCTTTTTTACTTTCACAAACCTGCTTTAGCCATCCCACTTACGGACCAGCTCATAAATTTGTTTCCAGCTTCTTTATGGCCCTCAAAAAAGCAGAGATGAATTGAGCACTGTGGGGCTGACTTAATTGGCTGAAACACTTTTAAAATGTGATGTGGGATGATTTAATCAGACTTTAGCACTAATGGAGTTAAGCACTCTGTCCACTAGGAAATGATCTGATCTTTCACTGAGTTCTGAGAGCTTGTTTATGGCTCTGGTGGAGGTTCTCAGGTGCAGCTTTTGCACTGCAACCCATTGCTTGAGGTTAGAAAAAAATAGTAATAATAACAACAAGAATAGTGCAGCACTTCAGAGTCAATAAGATTTCAGGGCCATAAATGTGGCCTTCATAAAATGTATTATTTAAAAATTAATTTATAATATGTGAAATGTTAAATGAAAATTCAAAAATATCTGACAGCAAATGGATATATTCCTTTTTAAAAAAACACAGCTCCACATTCGTGCAGACCTCCACATTTTAGCTTGCACATAGTATCACTCTCTATCAAATCACCATTAACTTGAACAAATTACAGTGTTTGAACAGCGTTAATACACAACACTTTACGAATGTACTGTACTGGATATAATTCACATTTTGAAAAGGCAAAAAAACCACTATATTTTGCCAGAATGGGAATGATCAAAGATGGAACCCCTGATTGTTATCGCTGTTGAGATTATCCTCATCCTAATCTTTTATCCTTCTTCTTCTCAGCTTGGCTATGCAGTTTACCTCAAAGTCCTACTGTATTCAGAAGGGTATACTCTTGGTTTTCATAGGATTGAAACCTTTGACATGGAATGCAGATGCAAAAAGAGGTTACCCAGCACTGAAAACTCCGCTTTTACACAAAGTGGCAGCAAAGATGCAAGGTTAGTACAAGGGCAGATAAGAACATGTGAACCTGCAGTTCCCCATCCTTTTACAAGGAAAGGCAATGGAGTGGTGGCTTCACAAAAGGAGGGTGAAGATAGAGGGGGTATAGGAAGCTGCATTATTGCCTCTACTTCCTGTAAAGTGCCCTTAAGAAATCATGCTGGAAGCTAGTCCTATCATTCTCTCTGTCTGAACTTGGGGTGGATGGGTTAGCATTAGGGTTGCTTTGATCATTCCTTTATGTTCAGCAAAGATTCCTTTGAAACATAATTTTTTTAAAAAAAATTGTTAGGGATTCAAAAAAGCAAATTTGAACCCCCCATCCCCTTATTCCAAACCCACAAATAACCATGCAGACACAGGCTTGGGATATAATGGGCCGTTTTATTAAACTAGATCTGAAGCAGGTCAATCTTCTTAACCCACAACTTGAAAGTGCATGGTAGCTATGGTCAGGAAACAGTTCTAAATGTTTGCCTTCCCAAAATGTATATTGGACATTTGGTTATATCACTTGGCTTATGGATACTTTCCAACGGAGACAGAGAGTTCTTGACATTGCTTACCTTAAGAGTTGAGGCAGCTAAATTGTATTTTCACCTCACCATCTAAGCCTGGTAGTCCAGCCTGTGGGTTTCTCCAGCCTACCTCTTTGAGCTGGTCAGGCATTATTAGAGCAGTCCTAGCTTTCCTTCATGACTTTGCTACCTCTAGTGTATACCAAAAATAAATTATCTACCCATTGCCTGTGTGCTACATGCCCATAAAGTGACCATCCCATTAACCAACTGCCTAACAATCCACTCTACCAGTGATTTTCAACCTTTTTCATCTCACTTAACAAGGCACGGAAATTGTCAAGGCACACATCAATTGTTTTTACCATTGACAAGGCACACCAGACTGTTCAAATTCCCCAATTTTCCTATTACTGAATGTCAATCCCCAAATTCCCGCAGCACACCTGAGGACTATCTGTGGCACACCAGTGTGCTATGGCACAGTGGTTGAAAATCACTTCACTAGACAGACTGGTGTAGGGGGAAAAACCTGTGCCAGTCTCTTTGACAAGGCCGGATTTAGGTTTGATGAGGCCCTAATCTACTGAAGATATTAGGACCCTTTATATGTCCAGCTGTCCTTTATTAACAACAAATTGTTGCTGTTTTTTGTGTTGAATATATGCTATATGGTAATTTATGGACCTAAAAGGAGCCTACACAACATAAAACACTGTTGCTGTATGTAGATTTTATTTTATTTGTGTTTTATCTTATTTTTTGGAAATTTTTTTTGTAGTTTTCTTTATTTGATAATTTTTTACATATCTTTTTACATTTTTAACATGTACATAGCATCTTTCTCATATCCTCATGTAAACCTTATAAACATTTCTTTCCATTTTCCCCTTTTATATTTCCACCCCCCTCCCATGAAAAGCAAGAGACCATCCAATTATAACTTTAACTATGAGCACACCTTATGTATTTTAACAAAAATCTCATTATTGGCCCCTCTTTCTTTTACCCAATTAATATATCTACACCATTTCTTGTTTATCTCTAATTTTTTCACCTCCCAAGCTTTTTCCTGACCGCAAATTGCGACAATATCTGATAGAATCCACTGATATAAATAAAAATTCCATGTTTCCATGTTCCATTTCGTTATACCTCTCCATCCCTTAACAATTACTGCATGTGCAGCCAATATTATTGCTTTTAACAAATCCTGTTCATTTTTTGGTAATTTATCATTACCCAAGATCCCCATAAAAATAACTTTTCTTGTGTTTTCTATTTTAAAGTTACATATTTCCTCCACTTTTTCTAATATTTGCTGCCAGTATTCTTTTACCTTCGGGCACTCCCACCAAAGATGTATAGAACATCCTTTTACTCTTCCACAATGCCAACAATTTGGATTACTTCCCTTTAATATATGGGATAGTTGCAGGGGGTTCTATACCATTTTAATACCAGTTTCATTTCTAATTCTCTATATTTTTCTATTTTAATTTTCCCAATTCCTGTTATTATTCTGTCTATCTCCTGCTTTGATATTTCCAATTCCTTTTCCCACTGATTTTGTATAAGCAGTGCTAGATGATATTTATTCATTAAAGAGTAAATTTTTTGCCAATCCCTTGTTGTTTTCTTGTTTATTACTATATATTTTTTTCAAATTCGGTCTCCTCCTTATTTGCTAGTAAAAGACATTTTTTATATTTCAATATAATATATAAAGACATTAATTTCAACCAATGTTTCTCTCCCATTTCCCTCAATAGATCTTGTATCTGAATCAGTTTCCCCTGAACAGTAAATAAATTTTTAACCATAAAAAAACCTTTTTCCTTTAACTTATCCTTTTTTCGGGAAATGTTCATGCAGTTTTTTCCTTTAATTTTTTTGGTGGTCCCCAAGAGAGTCGGGCCCTAAGCTATAGCTTGTTAAGCTTATACATAAATCTGGCACTGCTGTTTGGTAGCAAAAAATTTGTTCAGACTGTGTTATTGATGCGAGCTGGCCCTGACTGGTGCTCAAGTTATGAGTATATCACACACAATAAGACTGTACAGTAATGCATGGGTCAATATCAACAATAAGGCTCCATGTGATCAGTTATTGTACTGGCTCTTATATCTATCAAAATATTAAATCCATTGATTGCATTTCCCCTGCTCTGAGGACAAAAGCAGATTTAAGTCTTCATATCATTACAAATGGCAGTGAAACAGCTGCTCAATTTCATAATAAACTTTAATATGGTTGCTCTAAAACCCAATTGTGATGTTTAATAAGTGCCTTTATTGGTAAATTCTAATTAATTTGAAGTAGAGGAAGGAAATGGATGTCAAACTTTAAAGAATTGACTCCTTTCTCTTTCTACTTCTAATCTGAATATAACCTAATGAGCCAAATTTAGTTCAATAATTTGCTTGGCCGTTCATCTCCTGTGGTTAGGCAACAACAGATTTTCTTTTCCGAGCCCTTATATATCTGCTGTAGCATGGAGAAAGCTATCGATTTAGTCAATAACCATTTATTCACATCTAAACCAAGCATAATTAGATGGACACAAGATAAAGTGTAATATAGACATTATCTGGTTATCTGTAGGAAAAGCTGTAAAATGAAGCTGTCCTTTTCTTGGCATAAAAGTGTCATGTCATCTACTTCCTCTACAGCACAGGATGAAAGCCAAGAAAGAAAGGGAGAGAGCACCAATTAGGATATTCCAGTGTGGTGGTCTTCAGCTTGTTTAGAATTAGGACCTCTATCAAATCCCAGCTTACAATGTGGGACCAATATTTACGGTAAGTGCTTATTATGAAAGAGTGGTGGGTGAGTGATAAGGCAGGATGATGTAGTGGCCCAGGAGTTGAACTTGACCTGGATGATCAAGCTTCATAACCCCATGAAAAAAATGGCCATCGGCCAGTCACTTTCTTAGCTTCACCTAGCTTTGAGGATAAATAAAGGGGAGGAACTATGTGATCACTCTGAGTTCCTTGGAGGAAGGCAGTATGAAAATGTGAAAAATTCCTATTCTTTTCCAGCAGGATGGTGGCCAATCAGTACGAGAACCTGGTGGGAATTCTACCGTCTTCCTTCCTTCCAAGCAAAAGGGCAGAGAATGTCATGGAACCACTGCATTTTATGTATGTTTTATTCTTCCCTGTGGGGTTTTGCCTCTTTCCCAGTGGAATTTTGTGTCTTCTGGTATTGGGTATCCTCTCTGGACCACTTGCTAGCAACGTTTCAGAGATCCTTTGTTTGGTTCCTTTCCATGACTCTACCTGTTGAAAGTCAGGAATGTCCCAGGTTGCCATCAGCTTTCAGGTAGAAAAGGAAGAAATCAAGTTTCAAGAAGCCTGGCCAGTTGAACAAGGTGCTGGCACTTCTCCAATCAGAGAGGAGTATGAGTTCATTCCAGCAGAATGATAACTGCCAAATGGTCTGGAGCTCCTCTCCCTCCACCTCCAGGAAAGGGTGATTACCAATCTCACTCATTGCGTCTGTGAATGCATGGTCACCATATGTCCCCAAAAACCAGGGACAATCCTGATTTTGGGGAATTGTGTTCACGTACTGGCAAATGGGACAGAGGCTACAATCCAGAGTAACTAAAGGACCATTTACACGGATGTAGTTATGGTGCCAACTATGGGAAACCTATGGGAAATGCATAGAGCAATCCAGAGTAAGTGCCTATTACTTCTCCCCTATGTTACTCTGGATTGTAGGGAGAAGGTCCTGTCCCAATTTTGTGGAAGAGAATTATGGCAACCCTATGTGAATGGGAAGATCTGATAATTCCATCATGCAGGTGTAATCAGGATTACATATGGATTCTGAATGGTTGAAGCCTTGAATCTAGTGATCGAATAAGAACTGCTCTTCTAAAGGTATGGTGGGGCTGTGCTGATAATTGTTCCCCCTTTTAAGAGAGACAGTATCTATATCTGATGTATGCTTATCAGCTAACGCCTTATTGATGCTTTAGCAAAAATTGATCTTTCTTCCAACTGTGGAATCTGTAGCTGGGATAAGGAAGAAAAACAGTCACTTTTAAAGTGTGTTTCTTTGTCCTTAGAAACAGTTTTGTACTTCATATGACTTGTAATTCATTACTCTTGAGCCCTATAAAGATTTTGCAGTCAACTTTATGAACATAGAAAAGGAATTTCACTCTATATAGATCAGTGCTTCTCAAACTGGAGTGGGGGAGTTGTGACTTCTTAGTTCTTGTAAAGGTCCCCCACTCCCTTTAAGTGGTAGAGAAAGGGGGAAAGCAGCAGTGTTATCCCCAGATGTGTGTCCCTGTGGGGGAGGGGGGCTAATTTTAACTACCACGGTCCGAAGGGATATGGGGAGCCCTGCAAGGGCTGCAGGGCTTTCCACAGCTTGAAATTAGTGAAAGTTGCAGCCATAACTTTACAAAAAAAAACCCTGATTTTATAAAAAATGTCTAGCGTGACTTTACCAAAAAAATATCTTTATGGAAATCTGACTTTACAAAAGAATATTGCACGTATATCTTTGCAAATGTGATCCATGTATTTGTCCTTCTAACGAGTCAGCAATTTTTAGTCAGCAAATCTACTCGTGGTCAGGGTAGATCCGGTGCTGCTCACAGGTTTATTGCTGTTTTTCCCAGACAGCTGGTTCTTTCTGAAACTTTTATTCAATGGTTCCTCACTATTTCCTAATAATAAACAAAGAGGAAATGTGTCCTCTGTTTTTTTGTTCCTCAAGGGAAGGACACAGTTCTGTAGAATGAACAAGATTATTATCATGCGAATCAGTCAGAAGCACTTATCCAGTTGATAATGTTTCCCTTGATATGGGAAAGTCGACATGAGGTGACTTTTACCTTGCATGATGAAGCCTGAAAGTTACCCTGTCAGAACATTTTTAAAAACCAGGTTTCAAGCTGACATTAGTTTCTCTGTGGGAGACTCACCTGAGATGGTGATAGAAGAAACATGAAGGCCTGAGGTGGGGATGCCATGGAAATCCTCCATGTTCAATATTCAGTGTGGTATTGTTCCACATGTATAGTTTTTTCCAAGCCTTCCTTCTGTCTTATTCTGTTCTATTTACTGTCCATCTTCTGCAAGTAAGTAGGAAGGAAGAAAAATAGAGGTTGAATGTTCAGCCAAGTAGGGAGGTCCATCAACACTGTGTTTCTTTTCATAGATGCGAATTCTGACAGACATTCTCATATGCATTCAGATGTGCACACCTATTTACATCACACCTAATGAAACATGATTCAAGTCGGATTGGGATATCGGTGGACAAAACCTAACGTGCAGCATAAGCAAGCAGTACAAAAAAGTTTTGAACACCCAGCACTTAGAATATGTCACCACCATCCGGGATAATCCATGCAATTGTGCTCTTCGTGAGAATCTATGTGTTATGTATGAGGATTGAAGCGCCAACCTATTGGCCCAAGTTATATGGCCCACCGATCAGCAGCAGCAGCCACACATACGTACTTTTCTCATTTTTGTATTCTGCATATGGTAATATGTTCACACATTTAAGCAAGCAGCATTGTGGAATGGACAAAAGCTCGTGGCCAAGCAGTATGAGGAAAAGGGGATACTCTTGAAAGCAGAAAGAAAGCAAACACACACAAAGGGGAGAATGGTAGGAAATGGGATATTCACAGGGAGACATTAGCAGGCCTCCGTCAGTCTTGAAATACTATGGTATCGTGCTCAGCGCTGCATACGCTGTATGCAAAGCACGAAAGCCTGGGTTAGATTGTTATGGAGGATAGGCTGTTACCCAAGCAGCAAATTCCCCCTCTCCACGCCACTGAATTAGTCCAATGGAAAGGCAGAGCCAATACGATTGGATCCAGCTGGTATTGCAGAGCTGGGTTAAGGACAGGAGCTCACCCTGTCTTGTGAGGCTGACCCAGGTCTTGAACCCTGGCCTTAACAGGCACAGTGTCTTAACTGCCTGTGCCACCCACAGCCTTTAAGGAGACATTAGATTCTAGAGAAATGAGGGAGATCATCCATAAGAACAAGGGTATAAGGAATTGAAGTTTGTGTGTTCTTGAGGGAAGCTAAAATATTTGGTGGAAGAAAGGGAATGAAACTAGAGTAGTGGTTCCCAAAGCACCAGGACCCACTTTTTTGAATGACAATATGTCAGGACCCACTGGAAGTGATGTCATTAATCTGAAAGTGATGTCATAGCTGGAAGTGACGTCAGGCACAATCTTAAGAATTTTAGGCTGGCCTAACTCACCTGGCCAATCTTTCCATGGTGGTGTGGGGAGGCTGACATATGCGTGTGGATTGGCCTCAGTGCCACAGCTAGGGGGGTGCTGTTGCACTGGGCTACTAGCTTTAAGGGGGCTACAATCTGAGTTTGACTCTAGTTACTAAAATTGTGAAAAATGGGGTATGTATGAATGATAATACCATCAGTCTATATATAGTTGGGAAGGTAATTTTATGCAGAATGCAATGAAACAAGCTGCACTGGAATATTTATATTCTATCAAACGTTATGACCAATTAACCAGAAAATGAACATATGGAACAAAAGTGGATTTTCTTAACTCAGTTAAGAACAAAATCTTCTTTGACTCCAGATAGCAAACAGATGGTTTAAATATGTTACTAGCAGAGCAAATGGTGGTGAACTGCTGAGGAGGATGTGGCAGGTTTTTCCCCAATTTTCTTTTTAAAAAGACCCATGGATGACATCACATCCCCGGACTACATGAGCATTAGCTATGCCACTGATAGGCCGAACCGCACCCCAGGAGTGGGGCAGAAGAGTCTTACTGCACTTTTGTGACACTCCCAGGGCAGCACAGGGCTTATTTCAGGGTTTAGGCCAGCCTAAATGGTGGTTTGGATAAACAAGCAGGAAAGCTTTTAATACCTGTCACATAACAAAAACAAATCAACGTAAAAAAATGAAAGTTTATAATAAATACTAGTGAAATGTACCCATGTTGAGGGTGCACCATCCCCCATGCACACCATCCCCTCCTGTGCCCCATTCCCCTCTTGCACCATCCCCCCATGCGCACCATCCCCCTCGTGAACCATCCCACTGAGCATACCATCCCTCCGTGTGCACAATTCCTCCTACTGACCATACTCCCCGTGCAATTTCCCACCCCATGCACAATCCCTCCTGCACTTCCTTCCAGTGCATATGGCACTGGGCACCAAATTGGCTGGATACTGATCAGTCTTCAATTTTAAGCATAGGACAAAAATGCATTGCACCCGTTTCCCCCTCCTTAGGGGTTAAATTCCCCAAAATCATTTTTTGATGGATGCTCATGTCACAAAAGGAACACCCTCCCCAAATTCCCTACTTCTAGGTCGAGAGGTTGGGGCAGGGCGTTGATCAGTCAGTGATGCTTCTATGTAAAGTATAGGGAGAAAAATGCATTGTGCCCCTTTTCACCCCCTTCCGGTTGGAATTTCCCAAAACTGGTTCTTAGTGGGTGCCTCCATCATGGAAGGAACAACCTCCCCAAATTTCATGCCTCTAGGCCTTGTGGTTTTGGCTGGGTGTTGATGAGTGAGAGAGTGAATGATTTCTTTTTGCTGATCTGTTTTCAAAAATTCCTAAAATTTCCCAAAGGGTGAAATCCTATCAACATTTTAAAAAGAAAGTTGACTTTTCAACTTGTTAGTTGAAAAGCGGTATATAAATACGATAGATAGATAGATAGATAGATAGATAGATAGATAGATAGATAGATAGATTAAGAAACACAGTACTACAATGAATGAAGTGTTTCAGGTTCTGTGCAAGACCATGTGTTGGACCTGTGTTCTCTATCCTAACCAACTTTCCAGTGCTGATGCAAGAATACCAATGGGGTGGACACTGCATCCTGTGTTGGAGAAGCTCCTTAAGGTAAGGGAATGTTTGTTCCATTATCTTAAGGATAAGGAAAAGGATAAAAGAAAGATTAACGATTGTTTCCCTTTGCTTTGTTTGGGGCGGTACCCCAGGTTTTGCTTCTGAGGTTTTCTTATAGCCTACTTTTGTCCTGGCAAATCAGAAAGCAACATTTCTTGCACTGATTCTTATACATCTTGTACTAGAGAGATCTTGCCATCCTTCTATACTTTTGTTAAGTCAAGATGTCAAGGATTGACTTCTTTATGTGGAAACAGTCATAACAGTGAAAAGCACTGTTTTGACAGTGAATGACACAAGGAGCTGAGAATATCTTCAGCCAGCTGTGCAACATCTGCACTGTTTTATGTGTTTCTCCAAATCCAATTCAAAGTATTAATGCTTACCTTTAAATCTCTACAGAGCCAAGGACAAACAAAGCTGACAGGCCACTATACCTCCTTATATATTTTCATGCTTCCTCTTGTGATCAGACTCTGCTCCATTGACCCTCATTATGTGGCGTAAAATAATCAATAACTAGGAGCAAGAATTTTTTTGCAGTGTTTTGGGGGAAAAAAAAAAAAACTGACCTAGTTTGAGAGGCATTTAAGGCATTTCTAAACTTTCTTTTTGGGAACATTTGAATTTGCTGGATGATAATAGTGCTTTATTATTTATTGCCTTGTTTGTATTTTAGATTGTTTCATTGCATTTTATGTAAATTGCATTTAGTTTGGGCAAGATAGCATGTAAACATTTGAAGCAAACAAACAAACAAACAGTGACCTTCTGGCTATTTTTTCACTGTGTAGATTCTATTTTTCACACCACAGCACTGTGGGCTCGACTGCTTCCATGTTTCCATGTGCAGGACAGAGTTGCTAGTTTAGCAATGAATCGTTGCTGCCTTCCACAGCATTGCATCTCTGACTGAACAGAGACAATATAGTTATGGCAACCATGAGCATCTCTTGGACACATAAGGTACATGATACTCATATTTTCTATTGCCAAGCAACTCTACACAACACTTAGAATAAACCATGGCATTTATCTTATGCAAAGTGCAGAAACTTGTTTGAAGCTTCAAACCTCAGCTAAAGACATTATTAGAATTGGAATAAAATGCACTGAAGCATTGTAGAAACATAAGAAGCTGTCTTGAACTGAATCAGACCACTGCTGGTTTATCTCGCTCACTGTTGCAAGTGAGACTGGCAGAAGTTCTCAGATGGGAATTTTTGTCTTCTGTACCTGAAGGTGTGAGGGACTGAACCTAGAATCAATCATAGAATCAATCATAGAATCATAGAGTTGGAAGGGTCCCAGAGGATCATCTAGTCCAACCCCTTGCCTGTAGCAGGAAATCCTTGTCTTCTGGGGTCTGGGGTCTCAAACCCTGGCCTGCTGGTTAACAGTGTCTTGGTTAACCCTGGCCTGCTGGTTAACAGTGCCTCCTGATGGTGCAAGTGTCTTAACCATCTGGGATCCTCTGCTGTCAAAATAGATGCCTGATCAACTGTAGCCCCTCTCTTGATTAGCATTCTTAGTTTAGATCAAGACTGAACAAGATAGGATGCTGTCTTGAATGACAAATAAATGCTCCTCACATCTCTTTCTGATTCAAAGATTCCCATGATATTTCAGTTGAATGCACAGAGTTTAAAAGTACAGGCATCCCCCACTTATTGTGTAGGTTAAGAATCAGAGCACTGTCTAAAAGTGAAAAACTGTTGAAAAGTGGAACCCAGTCTTTTTCAACTTGCAAATGCAAAATGGCCACCCAAAAAGACGTTCCCCCAATCCAGAGCAGTTATGTGAAGAGATCCTCTGAAGCAAAGTCAACATGCGTCGACGCAGTCATGGCACCTATGGAAAATTCATATTGAAATCTAGACCAAATTTTTATTTGCTCCAACACAAGAGGTTCCATAGTTACTCAGGATTGAGCCTATAAATACACTTGCAAAAACATAAGTAATGCATATTTATTAACACATAGCTAAGGGCTGCAATCCTGTACATGCTTTCCTGAGAGTAAGACCTTTGGAATACAATGGGACTTAATTCTGAGCAGACATGCATAGGATTGGACCCAAAAATACACAATAAATTACAGT
Source organism: Cryptoblepharus egeriae (assembly GCA_030015325.1). Taxonomy (NCBI): domain Eukaryota; kingdom Metazoa; phylum Chordata; class Lepidosauria; order Squamata; family Scincidae; genus Cryptoblepharus; species Cryptoblepharus egeriae. The sequence goes on along the minus strand of JAREYC010000007.1, from coordinate 49,870,881 downwards.
AAAATGAAGAAAGTCATATGTGGCCAATGAATATCTTATGTATTTGAGTGATGATTATTTACTGAAGAAAGTCATAGGGTAATGCCAAAAATAGTTTGATCACCATGTCACATGCAAATCAACATCAGGGGAGACATGCAAATCAACATCATTAGCCTTTAGACAAGGCTCCTCCAAAGTTTTTCGCAGAAGGGCCACATCATCTCTCTGACACTGTGTTGGGGATCAGAAAACTAATTTACATTTCAAATGTGAATACATTTATATAAACTTACATATAAGAACGTATTGAAGTAGATTACAAGGCTTGCCCAAAGGCTGGATAGAGGGCTCTTGTCATTGGCCAGAATGAGGCTTGCCAAGGGCAATATCTGGCCCCTCTAGGCTAGGGTTTGGAGCTCCCTGCTTTAGACCACCAGAGAGAGCATGTGTTGAATGAATATTTCAGAGTTTAACTGTAAGGTGTAGAAAGAGTGAAACTGTCAGAAAATGAACTGTCAGAAACTGGGGGACACCTGTATTCACAGAGGTATTTGACTACACTGTGGAACTGTAAACATAAAAAATCAAAACTGTTATAGGAGTGTCAAAAGCATGTAATATAATTTGTACTTTTGCCATAAAAGAGGCCTACAATTATCCTTTAAACATATCCCATAAGCTCCCTTACAAATATCATTTTCTAAAAGCAGGCAGTCATTCATCTGCAAATTTCCCTCTCCACAATTACCAGTCAATAAATAATTTTGCCTTTTCAAGAACTCCTGTTGAACAGGAATTAAGTCAATGGCTTCTCTCCTTTTAGCTTTTTTAAGTGAAAGGCAGTTCATGTCAACTCATTGAATTCAGTGGGACTTAGGTCGCAATACTAAAGACTCTTTCCTGGGAATAAGACCCAGTGAACACAATGGGGCTTACTTTTGAGTAGACATGGTTAGGATTGTGCAATTACTCCCAGGAAAGTGTATAATGGATTGCTGCCTAAATGCTTGAAAAGTTTCAATAGGTGAAACCTGGCTTGTTTTGCCCCTGCCAGTCCCATACCTTCCCCAAGCCAAATAAATAACGAATAAAATAAAATAAAATAATCTTTGCTTTGGGAAACAGGAAGGGGTAACAGATGGTGCAGAAAGGTTTTCTGCTGCAAAGAGTCATGCAAGGAGAAAGTTGGTGTTTAATTAAGAGGAAGGAATTGCTCATTGTGTTTGCATAATGTAGTTCCCACTATGGCTTCAGCAAAATTCATAGCCTCATAATTTCCATGCAGTTTCTAAAACTTTCAATGATGAATTGTCATTGTGCTTATCCTGCTCATCACTACATGCGGCCACTTTTCCTCTCCTGGTTTCAGTTTTGTTTGATTATCTGTTCTTTTCAACCTTTTTAACCTGTGATTTTCAATCTGTTTCATCTCACGGCACACTTAACAAGGCACTGAAATTGTCAAGACACACCATCAGTTGTTTTTACCACTGACAAGGCACACCAGACTGTTCAAATCCCCAAATTATCCTGATAATGAATATCAATCCCCAAATTCCCCTGGCACACCTGAGGACTATCAGTGGCACACAGCGTGCTGGTTGAAAATCATTGCCCTAGCATCATATGGCTGTGTATATACATGCACACCTTTCTACTGTGTCTGAAAATCTGATGCATTTGATGATGTGGACTACCATGCATGAAGGGTCTGCTGAAATAAATTGGTTGGTACTTAAGGTGCCACAAATGCTTTGTTCTTCTGCTAGCTGTAACAGGCAGTGAATAGACTGTAATCAGATACTTGAATTGATAAGGATTAACAGAGAAACTGGCAGGAACCAGTGGGCAGAAAAACTGGAAAAGGTGGTCTTTTTAAACCATAAGTTCTGGAGTTCACATAAAAATTCAGAAATAAAAGTTTTCATATGATAAAAGTTTAATTTGCATTAGTTTCTTCATATCTTGGCATTTCACTAATGTCTCAAATCTATAAATGGAATTAAATTAAGGCTGCAATCCAAAAGACACTTTCCTGGGAGTAGCCTGTGGTGGGCTTCAGGGGGTTCTCACAGGTTCTATAGAACCCTTTGCTAATGATTGCCTGGGTCTGAGAACCGGTTACTAATGGAACATAGAACCTGTTATTCTATGGACATAGAACCTCTTATTAATTTATTTGAATCCCACCACTGAGTAAGACCCATTGAACACAATGGGGCTTACTTTTGAATAGACATGGTTAGGCTTGCGCTTTAAGTGTACAATCCTAACCTATGCTGGCACAACTCATCTGTCTTCCCATTCCCATGGTGATATAGGAAGGCATGCACATGTTTATGCACTGCCTTAAGACCTCCTCCAGGAGTAATGCAGAAGACTTTTATGGGACTCTTGCTGGGTCGTAAACGCTGACCTAACTGGTGCTTAGGATTGTAGCTCAATCTTTTCTTTTCTTTTTTTTATTTTACTCAGTGGGACTTGTGAAAAGAAGATCATATCCTTCTGAAATCTTATGTTTTGGATAGTGGACATTTTGCTCAGATTTCAACTTGGAAATGTGGCCATTTTTTGAAGATTCCCTTTGTGTTATGAAAGCTAGAGATTATTATTTTATTATTATTTATTTAATTTATATCCCGCCTTTCCTCACCTGCAAGAGGGAGCCCAAGGCGGCTAACAACGATCAGAATAAAATTCCATAGAAATCTGGAGCATGACCCATTTTACAGAAGAGGAAGATGTAAAATCAGGAAATTAAATCTGATTGATCATTGGAAGGACAGATACTGAAGCTCAAATGGTATGGCAGAGGATGAAGTAGTTATATAGTGTCACCGAAGCAATGGACATAAATTTGGACAATCTTTGGAAGTTAGTGGAGGCCAGGGTGGCCTGGCATGCTGCATCCCATGAGGTCACAAAGAGTCAGACACAACTTAACAAATAAACAACAGCAAGAAGTAAATGGGATATTTACAAGGTAAATCAGGTTCAGATTTACGTAACTGACCAGCTCCATGTGACCAGCTCCAAACCGTTTGTATTTTCATAGACTATTCTGGACACTGCAAAATAGATGGTTCATCTGAAGCAGGTCAAGCACATGCATCTCAGGTCAAGCATATGTGACTCATGTTCCTCTGGGCAGGAGTGCAGGGACCAGGTACTCTCAATAAGGCTGCAATCCTACCCTCCAGTTAGGCTGGCCTAAGCCCCAGCAAAAGTCCTATGCTGACCCAGGGGTATCATCATAAGACACTCCTGTGCCACTCCTGGGGGAGGGTTTGGCCAGTGCACAGACATTCGCTTGCCTCCCTATATCACCACGAGTTGTGCTGGCCTAGGTTAGGATTGCATCTTGTTATTGTGCATCTTTTTTTATCACATGAGTGCTATCAAATTGGCTATCTTTCTCACTGGCCCAATGTTAAAATTCTCACTGTTTTCAAGTACCAGACTTGATGATTTAAAATAGTTACACTCTGCTCAGTAATATTTTCAAATACTACAAACATATACTGGTATATCTCTGCAAAGCTGGGTTGCATTTTCTATGGATTAAAAAAATTGTTTTAAAAAAATTTGTTGCTTCGAAAAATGTCTCATTTATTGACTTTTTGATATGTAGAACCAAGTTCTTTTAAGATTTTCTCTGGTTATGTCAATTGTTATTATGTTAAACACAGACATGCACAGTTGTTACAATTCATTTGAGAATTTAATTTTCTTGAGAAATCCTCCAGGTGAAGAAATGATCCTGAAAGATGTGCTAAATTAATAACAAAATATGTACAATATTTTCCTGTGGATTACATTTTTTTAAAAATGAGAATCTTTTTTGGAAATGTTAGGATGATATGTTGATTTACTGCATGTCAGGCGATTTCCTTGAGGTGGGGAGCAAATTCTCTGTTTGGAATCACTAGAACCATTTAATTGTCAAGGTTCACCAATTTTTAAGTTATATTTTCATTTATTTTTCAAAAAGGGGGACATCAAAGAAAGAAAAAAAGAGGGAAAGCAAGAGAAAAAAATTAAAAAGGGAAAAAGAAAAGAAAGCTAAAAAGAAAATCTTTTAAATCATTGACAAGGCATCCTATGCTGCTGGCAGGGGGCTCAAATCTCCCAATGGCCCTATTAGATAAAGACTTCATAAACTTCCATGGCACAGCTGACAACCATTGATGGCACACTGGTGTGCCTCAGCACAGGGATTAAAAATCACTGGGTTAAAACAAGAGGCATAACTGCATTGTACGAAAAAATAAAAGAAGGTAATATGCATGGGGTTGTATGGGGGCAGTGGGAATTTGCAGGTAATTGAATCAATGGATATAGGAGTTGTGGATACCAGGGAATGTATGCAACCTTATAGGGCCATCTTTTGAAGACTTTTGAAGAAAGCCAGGCTCATAAATGCTGCAGTCCATCACCTAGCTTGGTCATGGAGGATCAAACTCATTGAATCCTGTCTAACTGTGGGGTATGCTGCATACAATGGGGGATGCAGCCATGGGGACCTCTTCATGGTAAGAGAATGCCTGTTTTGGATTGGAGAAGGCCTTTAGTTTGTTCTGTAGCAATTGAATGAAGTGCCAGTTTATGTTTCATATGCAATTCACATGCTGATTTTAATCTAAAGTGGGAAGATTTTATATGAACCAAGAAGGAAGTGTCATTTCAAATTTCATTTTTATGAGTAGTTTGGCCTTTAGCAAAAAAAAAAAAATACTATTGATATTGTTCATGAATCATCTCTTCCTTGTATGGCCGTCTACAGCAGCACCTTTACCGTACCAAAGATAACTTCCATTATTTATTACAAAAAAGAATTTCTGAGAAATTCTCAGTAAAAATAAGGCTCTGAAGTCTACCAGCTCCTCATGGCTAAAGCAGCTTCCTATGTTTTCACAGCCCCAGTGAAATACAGTTGGATATTGTGTTTCCATGTGCCTGTAAATTTTCCATGTACCTATAATGGTTTCATACATTCCACTAGCAGAATGTCTCCAGAACGGAAGACAGAATGCCTCAACCTTTAAGCAGGGAATTGAGGCAGGTTTAGCTCATCATAGGAGGGTTTAAAAACAAGCCTGAATTCCCTCTTCTGTGTAATGGTTAAAGGCAGAGGCACTCTATCCTCCGTTCTACATGGTCACCCTGTCTATGTGTATGGGGATCCTTTTATAGTTCTGAAATGTGGTGAAATGTGCTATTAGGAAGGACTCCAGAGTGCTGGAACCAAGGCATCTTGGTTTGCTCCAAGTAGTAGCCTGTGGTGATGTAGAAGAGAAGCATTGAGAATTGCACCAAGAAGTCATCCAGTGCTCAATTATATAAAATATAATTGTATATTTTGGAGAGTCTCTTTACTGGGTGTTTATTATATAAAGGAGAGTCTCTTTACTGGGTGTTCAGTTGACTGGATCACAGTGGAGCTTTTTGCTGGTTCCTGGTCAATGGAATTTACTCTTGGATGACATCCATACTACATCCAAATTGCCAGTTTTTTTAGTTGGTTTTTTACATTTGCAAATCCCAAACAATTTCCTGTGAGTAAGACCTATTGAACACAATGGAGCTTACTTATGAGTAGATATGGTTAGGATTGTGCTCTATGACATTCTTTTATTCAAGGCCTGGTGAGCTTCCACCCTACTGCCATGTTTTCTGCTGCACTTTTTAAAAACATATTTTAGGTATTTAAAGCATGGTTTAGTTGACCTTCTATTTCTAATTTATAAGCTACCTTCAATGTCTTCTTTGTGGAGGGGAAAGTGGCACATAAATGTCTTTGTAAAATTAAACAGAAACATGATTGCTTTTGGTTGGTCTAGGCTAGTGTAATGTGATGCTTTGTACTATTGTATCATTGATATTTATTTGATGCAGGACACAACTCTATATGGTGGATAGTGTGATTATAAAATTTTACATGTATTCAGAATGGATCACATTTTATCTGTGATTTAGGAACCTCTGTTTCTCAATCATTGCCTACTTTACAACCTCCTTGCTTGTAAGCTCTCTGTCTACACTTTTCCTATACTCTCTTCCAGCTTGCCCCCAAATAAATACAATATTTCATCTTGGCTTGTGATGATTGAACTCCCTTTGCTTCCTTCTCTTTTCGATCTATTTTCCTTAAGAAAATTACTTTTCCTCAGTTACTTTTCAATAGGATAGATAGAGGGTTTCCTGAGACACATTAAAATCAGCACAATTCAAAAAATATCACAGTCAAGCACACAAGTTATTCTGTTGATAAGCTGTTGATAAGATATTATGTCGATAAGTTTCCATTGTCTGAGTCCAACCCTAATGGGATAGTAGTGTGCTGCCTCTTGGGATTGACATAAACCAGCTGATCCAAGTTCACCTGATCAAATCATAGGGCAGATAATTATACCCAGGTAAGTTACAAGCTATCCATTCACATCAACACTGTTGGAGTGCTTAAGGTCAGGCTCAATGAGTGTTCTACCTTCTCACCTTCAGACACATCTGCTGCAATCCTAAAGATACTTTCCTGGGAGTAAGGACCACTGAACACAATGGAGGTTACTGTTGAGTAGACATGGTTAGAATTGGGCTCATCATCTCTTTGTAATCAAGCCTTCATCCACCTCTAGGCAAGTAGAGAGGTGTTGTCGACTCTACACCTAGGTATAAGTACAGTAGGAAATAGAGAGATTTGGATGTACTGGGAAATTATTTTTACTTTTAATTTTGCTTGTTATTGCCTACTTACATTATTTCCCTTACATCTGGGCATTGCAAATATTCAACCCGTTCCCCAAGATGCTTTTAAAAACTATTTCTTTCTTGTATTATAAGCTCTCACTTGTATTTTTAATAAACTCTCATTAGCCTTTAACTCTTTGCTTGCATGTAATTGATTGAATTCCAAGCCTGTCTTTAATATTATCTGCTACAATCCAGTTTTTGGAAGAATTATCCACACAACTGGAAGACCGTGATGTTGCTGTCTTTTTCTGGCTTTGTCATCATGGTGGCTTCAAATTGTTCCTGTTTTGGCCCCGTTATGCATGCAGTTCAGTGAAAACGAGAACGACACCAGCACCCAAATGCTGATCACAACTCAGGCATATTCTCATCCTCACAGAAGCTTCAAAAGTGTTTTTAGAAGTTCCAATTGTATTTTGAATGCCTGAAGACTCAGAAACATCACAACCGTTTAGCCAGCCAGTATATGAAACATTTTCATGCACGTGCATCATACTGCAAATCAAATCTAACGAGAGATAATAGTGGTAACATAAAATAACTATAACCACCAAAAGCTTATCTCAGTCACTGCAAAAAATCCATTTATAGCATGGAGTGCAGTGATGTCCATTGCAGATATTGGAATAGAATACAAAATGGTACAACATGGACTTTCTTATCTATCTCCTATGAAATACAGTTTTGGTCATGCTAGTTTCATGCAGTCCTGCACCCCATTAGATATGTGGAACTTCAGGTTTGGGGTGTTCAAACATAATGTTTTAACATTTCCTTCCATTTGTGGAAAGTCACATTAATTAGCCCTGCCCTTCCTCTGTGCATCATTGCATACTTTTAAGTTCAGCACTCATGCTTGATATGCATGTTCAAAGAACAGCTGATTTTGCACAGCATTTGATGACGATACACGCTATATAGATTATCTGTGAGTGGTATTTTAAGGGTATGTGTCCCCCCCTCCCGTTTTGAAACAATTGTATTCAGGAGACTATAGAACGCCAGGGACAGGGAACTATAATGAAAAAGACAAAATGTCTAAGTCTGTAATGTGTAAGAAACTAGTTCTTTGGAGCGGTCATTGTGACATTCCATTTAACGACTGTATCCGCAGCTAATACAGAGTAAGCAGTTTATGGATTGTCGTCTAAGTGGTAGAAAAATAGATGTATGAGGCTTAAGAGGGGAAAAAAGAATGTAAAGCAGAAATTTTAAAAAGGTGGGGTGAATGAAAAAGGCAAAGATAGTTATGTTTTGAGGACAGTCTATTTTCTAGTGCTGGTACAGAATATCTGGGGAAATCTCATTTCATCTTCTGTACAGAACAGTATTTTCTCTTTACTTATGCTGGCTGTGCTATATTTATTAAGTGTCCTAATACTGTTCTCAAAATGACACCACTATATTCATACATTTCTGTAATTAAGAGGGAAATATTTTATTATAATTATCTGAGCCACCTAAAGCCTAATGGAGCTCTCACAGTCTTAGGCAGGTTAGTGTGAAATTTAATTTGCACTAATCTGCTAGGCTGATGGGTGTATTATAAATCAATATGTAATGAAGGAAGGTAATGTGGCTTAAACAAAAAAGGCTAGAGGTAAACAGAGCTTGAATAGTATTTTGAATAGTGATGACTAACGGCCGACTTCGACACAACATATAAATAGCAAGGAGTGACCTGGTTTTTCAAAGAACTTTACATCTGTGTGAAGTCAGCAATTTATTGCCTTTTTAATATCTTCAAGAATCAGGAGACAAAGAATTATAATTTTTGGAGCTAGTGGGCTTATAAAATATTCTCAACACTATAAGCTTCCATATGCTTATTCAGACCGTTGATACAGAATCAACACCGTATTGACTGCAGCAACTCTCCAGGTTTTAAAACAGCTGTATCTGGAGATGGGAGGAACTGAACTTGGGTCATTTTTTATGAAAAGTAATATGACCTAATCTACTGATCTACAGCCTCTTATCAAAAGATAATCCTGAGAGCATCCTATACCCTTCTCGGCAAATTAGGGTGCAATCCTGAAAGGCATATTGGTTGGCATAGTTCTCTTGTGCTAGCCCACTGCCTTCGCGAAAGGGCCAGAAAGCACTTTGTGCCAACGTAAGTGGAGATAGGCTGGTGCAAGCATGTGTGTTGGCTTCCTTGTGCCACCGCAAACCACAGGAAGACTGAGTTTGTGCCAGCTAAACTGAGTTAATGCAGGAGTTGGAGGGAGTTGGGGAAGGAGTTAGGAAAGGCAGGAGAAGGGAGACATTTCAGGGTAGAGGAAGGGCAGACTGCAGGCTGGTTTGTGGGTAGATGCTGGATCCTAACCCTGTTCCTAAGCAGCCCAGGGCAGTCCAGGGCCACTTGGATTTGCACTGCTATGGTGGATTGGAGATCTGGGTGGTATGGTGTGGAGTGCTATCCGAGTGCTATGGTGGTGGAGATACGATATTTAGTAGTGCAGATCTGAGTGACACCATTGGGACTGCAGAGGCTCTCCCCTGGGTGAGGGAAAAAGATTCTTCTTGCCTCAAGTGAGCCACTGACTGCTTGAGATGTGTGCTGGATATAGTGTAGGCATAGTGGCCCACCTATTCTAACACTATCAGGATTGTGCCCTTACCCACATTTTGATTGATACTTTAGTATGCTGTTGGGGCATGCTTGCCCTGAAATAAGTAATGTTGCATCATTGCACATACTTTATGCAATGAAGGAGCAATGAATAGCATCTGATTTACTAGTATCCCCACTCTGTGCTCACAAAGCAGAACATATTCCACAGATGAAATTCAGGAGTACTAGGATCAGGGTGACCATATACTAAGACCTCCCCTAAAACAACAACAACAACAACAACAACAACAAAAACCCCAGAACACCCAGAGGCAAGACCCCCAAAAACATGATACCAAGAAAAAACTTAGGGCATAATATAAAAACACTCATATTGCTTTCATGTGCTTAATTTATACACTTTGGCTGCACTACTAACCACACTTTCCTGGGAGTAAGTACTATTGATCACAATGGGCATTATTTTTGACTACACATGCTTAGGATTGCATTATATATTACTTATTATTCATTTTAAACTCTTATATATAATTTGTTACATATATGGTAATTTATTAATTACAAGAGGGCTACATGCTGCCTGCTCACAAGGGAAAGGAGAACATTGATGATTTTTCCAGGATACAAAGATAAAATTTAGGACATGTGCTGGAAAAAGAGAACATGTGGTCACTCAGACTAGGGTGGATTGCATTCACTCTGGGTTGTGGCCCACAGACTGTTCTACCAACCTCTGCTTCACACATTTTTATTTACACTTTCCTTTTCCAACTATTATGTTGCAATCCTATATGCAATTTCCTAACACTAAGGTCCATTGAGTGCTATGGGACTTTGGAGTAGAGATACATACAATTGTACAGCAAAATGGGCAAAACAAATAAAAAAGAATGCTACATTTAAGCTACCTACTAGGAACGTTGGAAGGCAGGTAACCTGACGTTTAAGGTACTCCAGGAATGTGAGATGCTTGATGAAAAGGCACTTTACAAGCCACAGATGAAAGGAGCAATAGAATAGTCAAGTGCACTTATTAATAATTTATTCAAAATCATACCTTTGATGGGCAAAGTACAGCATGTGGGCTGCACACATCTGACAGTATTGACCTTACTCAATTGGTTTTCAGGTACACACACACGCACACACACACACACACACACAGAGAGAGAGAGAGAGAGAGAGAGAGAGAGAGAGAGAGAGAGAGAGAGAGAGAGAGAGAGATGTAACAGACCAAGAGAGAAAATACGTTGGAGCAATTGTTAATAGAACGTGATTTATCACTGCACTGAAACGTGCAGGTTCTTAACAGTCATTGCAACTTCCTTTAGGTTAGGACCGATGAATAATTAATACCCAAAGCTTCTTACATTTCTTTATGGATAACCTTTTGACCAGTGTGTTAGCTAAACATTATGTTAGATTACTGACAGAGTTTAGAGAAATAATGATGGTAATCATGGCTCCAGCTATTGTTTGTGTCTTAGGGGTTTCGGGGGTTGGATGGATTTTAAAGCAAAGGTTTTTTTTGGAATGCCTTTTATAGCATAAGAACTTATGGTAAATGTCATAATTTCAAACTAACTTTTAAAAAATTAAGAGTTTTTCTTGGACTTGAATGCACTGCAGTCACCAGGGAATAATATTCTTGCTCCGTGTTGGGGAAAGTTTTCCCACATCTGATGGAAAAATCCTATGATTTCCTCCCAGTCTATGACATTGCTGAAGCAGGCAAGAGGAATAACATTCTTGTTCCATTTTGGGGAAGGTTTTCTCCATGTAGGATGGCACCTACATAATACTGAATAGGCTTGTAGACATCTTCATCATTATCTCCACACTTCCCATGTAGATATTAACTAACTTAGTAGCTGATTGCGTGGGATCAACTGGTCACATTTCCAGAATGGAGGATAATTTTGTTGCTTCTTTCTTGATTTAATTCCAAAACATGGTTTAATTTCACCAATCTTACCCCACTAAGGGTCTAGTCATATGTTACATTCAGGCGGCATTCCTATTCAGACTAACCTCAAAGGGTACAAGATGCCCATTAAACTCATTGGGGCTTATTTCTGAGTTGACATGTGTAGGATTGGGCCCTCAGTTGTACAGCTAGGCCAGTTTGAGCTGATGTGGTGGATGTTGGTGCTGCCATTTTTTCCCTGTCTCCTGACATCATCCACCTGCCAATATGCAAGCTCCTGACGCCACCCTACTGCCACCACCCTACTGCTGTGCACACCACATTGCCACCCATTTGTAACAACAGCCCTGAAACATGTGATGTTAGCTTTCACACTTAAAGACCTTGTGCTACTTGAGCTCTAGTTCCAGCAGTCCAAATTCTTGACAGGATTGGGACCTGAGTTCAGTTGTATTTATTAATGGGTACTATGTAGTTAGCATTAGGAGAAACCTGTATTTATAGGGGGCACTCAAAGCTGTTTTTCTGTTACAGCTATTTTTGTTGGTTCATTGAGATACTTTTATTGTAGTCTAAGGCCTTCTGTTCTGTCAAGCCTTTTCAGATTTGCCCTCCTTGGTATTTAATATGACAAAATGGTATTGATCCAGATCCAGCAATGCAATTGCACAGTTAGTTTATTTTCAAACTTTTCTCAGATTGTTCAGCCTTAGACCTAAAGTATTATTCTAGATGTAGTACTGCAGTGTTACTTTTCTCATGTCCTCAAGGATTTAATTATTCGGTATTAGTGTGAGCAGTTTGGTTCAATCTTCAAAACAGGCATCTTCATCATATCCTAAAAAACATTAGTGTAAAGAATACTCAGCATATCTCTCCATCTCAATTTTCACATCATGTTTGCAGTGTTGCTGCTCCTCTATTGTCAGCTCTTCTGTCAATCAAATAATGTTTAAAAGTTCCACCTCATGTGTTTCTCTTGGACCATATAAGTCTTTACCATGTCAGCCAAATAGGTACATAAGGATCTCATGGAAAATATTATGTGATGTGGAAAACTCACACCATGCAGAACTTCAACACATTAATAGTCAAGGTAGAACAAATCTAGTGTAAAGGGAATGCAGAAATTGGACCTAAGTTTATAGGCAAAGGGTTGACCTTCCTACTCATAACACACGAAGGGCACAATTATAGCCACTTCTCCAACACTGGCATCGCTGTGGCAATGGGGTATATATTACATTCTGCACTTGGGGAGCATACATGATAGCGGTGTTTATTCCCTTACATTAGAGTTGCATTGCCCTTATGCCAGTGCTGGAAAGTTTATTTGGATTGTGCCCTAATACCGGGCAAAGTGTCAGCTTCTACTGTTCATTAACCCTACAATCCAGAGTAACTAAGGGAAGACTTAAGAGGCACTTAAGATTGCTCTATGCATTTCCCATAGGTTTCCCATAGGTGGCACCATAATTACGTCAGTGTAAAAGTTTCCATAGTTACTTTGGATTCTGGCCTATAGGTCAGTTGCATGAAAGAATGTATACAAATTTATAATATACCTTTCAAATGATGGTCTTCATTTTGTTGATTACGATTACGAATACCTTTTTTGGCATTACAAGTTACAACAGGATAAGAACAACAAGAAAACAAAAAGGACAATATCATGGGGAAGGGGTTGGGATAAGGTTGTGGAGAAGGGTAATAGGGAAGTTAATTCAGGAAGAATCGGGGGTAAGAAGGGAAGGGAACTAAGAGAGCAGAGATAAATTAATGATTTGATTTAAGAAACTGGCAACAGCAATCGTGTTTTCAGATGAATTATCACTCAGTAAAACAAAAGTGGGGTCAATGAATGGGTTGGAAGGGCGCTGCAGAATGGGTTCCAAATACTGACTATGGAGTGACTTCATTTTGTCAAGGGTTGTGATCCACATCCAATTTAAATACACCACATGGGACCTACCAACACGTGAGAGAGGTGGACAAATAAACAGCCACAATAACATGGGTTGTCTCTAGGGTTGCCATATGCCCTTCAAAACAGTGACAATCCTGATTGTGGGGGATTATGTTCACAGACTGGCAAATGGAACAGATGGTGCTGTCCCAATTTTGTGGGAAAGAATTATGGCAATACTAGTCTCTTCCTTCTTCCCAATGATGATTAGGTTACCAACTACAACTGAATCTATTTTTTTTTGTAATGTAATGTAATGTCCAACATTTCTAGTGGCCTAATTAAAATCTCTAAAATTGTTTTCAGTAGTCACCTGAAAATGGATGCCAATTCTAGGAAACTTATGCCAATCCTGGAGGTTTGGCAAGTAATGCTAGGTGACAGCCAAGGGGCATGTACTACAACTGTTTTGTTCTGCTATTTATTTATTTCTCAGTAGAGAGAATGGGCAAATTCTGGCAAGGCAATAGATGCACTTAGTTATGAAAGGCAAAGAGGAAGTGAGGCAATGGAGATCAGAGGGAGTCTGTGGGAGCAACCTAAAGCTCCCTTGGCCTGTCGGTGTCACAAAAGTGACAAAGCATGTAGGGCATAGGCCAGGCAGAGGGAAGGAAGGTAGTAGAAGTGGGGCCAGGATCTGACTTGTGTCAGGATCCTGCCTCTGCTTTCTGGGCAGGCAGAAGAGGTGGCCTAAAGCTACTCCACAGGTGGCCTAAATCTGAGTAGACCCATAGAAGTTGCTGCAGCCTTACACTGGGCTTGGGGAGAAACCTCCCTCCGCATGGAAGTGCAGCAGCAGCAGCCTCTATAACTTGTGCGGGATACAACACAGGCATGCCAGCCTGCCTGATCCAGTCTGGATTGTGCTGCGGGGAATTTAATGTGAAACTACTTTGATCTGTGCCAACTCAAAAGGTGGAGCAAGTCCGAGTGGACCAAAGAAAGTGGATCAAGGATTGGAAAGGGGATAGGATATGAACAACATTGTCACCACCATGATGGCCTATTTTCTGGCTTCCAATCTGTATTTCCAATCTGCACTTTCCCCTGCCCTAGTCTTTCTGTTCTTTCTCCTTTCCAGTTCCACTCACCTTCAACCTCCTCCTGTAAGAGGGAATTTTGATACTCTTAATGGGTACTTAAGGCCCCTTGCCTTTGAATTTCAGTGAACAGCTTCAGAGATAATCTTTGATTTTTGTTATTCACTTCAAACAGCTTCTCTCCCCCCCCCCAATAAATATTTGCTTTATACTATGTAATCCACATATGCTCCAACAATTTTCCATAAATATTGAACTTGGAGAACGACCAAAGGAACTTGAACGCTGCTGTACTAGAAAATGGTGACTGGACATAGAGAGCAAATCAAAGCCGTAAAAGCTGCAAATTAATAATGTGCACACTCCTGTGTCCTGAGCTGAATTGCTGATGCAAGGAAACATGGATGGACCACAGGCACACAGATCCTGTTCACTGAAGTGGTGGCCAGGCTATGCTGCATTCTTGTAGCAGGGTGACCATATAGAATGGGTGACAATGCGCCTGTACCTTTTACCATTGTATAGAAGAGAGAATTGATGCAGGTTTAGCTCATCATAAAAGGTTTTAAAAAGCAGCACCTGCCTAAATTCCCTCTTCTATGCAATGGTTAAAAGTATAGGCACTCTGTCCTCCATTCTATATGGTCACCCTGTCTTGTGGGATCTTCTTTTTAGTTTGGGTTTACAATCAACTAGAGCAGGGGTCTCCAAACCCCAGGCCAGGGGCCAGATGAGGCGTGTGGGAAGCCTCTATCACAGGGAAGCCTGTGGGAAGCCTCTATCCAGCTCTGGTGCACTGAGAACTTCTGGTCCAATTAATGGAACACAACTAGATCTGTGCATCTAGAAGGTATTCTGAGAGCCTCAAAATTTGACTTCCAGCTCTAACGTATTTATTTAAATTATATATATATATTTTTTGGCCCTCAATAACATGCCAGATAAATGTTTGGAGACCCCTGATCTAGTGGGTCCATATTGCAGACAGGTGCAGCCATTAGTATAACTGGATTTCCAGACCTTCATAACCTTTTCTCTCTATTTAAAATAGGAACCTTCAGGAATGAAAGAAGTTACAATCCTATTTACACAATATGATTCAATAGAACCTGGTAAACTTGCTGAGAAGAAAAAAGTATAAAAATATGACCAAGTCAACCTACTATTGTTATGCACGCATTTTGAGAAGGAAAATCACCTATTCATAGTGATACACAATCAAGTATCTAGAAATATTCTTTGACACTTGACTTTCTTCTTTTAACTCAAAAGTCTTAGAACCAAATACAGCACATTCTTTACAGGTTGTTGGGTGGAAGGAGGCCAGAGACATATGCCCTGTGTTGTTGTTTCTGAAAAATCTATTGCTTTTCTTCTCAGCAAAGGCGACTTCTTTAATTTGCAATGAGTAAAATTCTTGTTTCTTAAGTGACAAGTCTACCATTCCTCAAAATATTACTGTGCTTCTCATTTGAAACCTTAATAGGCTATCCAATTATCACTGGCATCCTTCAGTCTCGAAAGACTATGGTATCGTGCTCTGATTGGAGGTCGAGATATATATCTATATATATATATCTATATATCTATATCTATATCTCTCTCTCTCTCTCTCTCTCTCTCTCTCTCTCTCTCTCTATATATATATATAGAGAGAGAGAGAGAGAGAGAGAGAGAGAGAGAGATATAGATATATAGATAAACAAAATCTGGGAACTGCCAGATGGGCATAGAACCTGTTGTTAATTTCTTTGAATCCCATCACTGATCTAGATGTCTTTCCATTCTGCATTCTTTTGCTTTATTTCTCCTCCTTGTCCTCTCTCTCCTACTCTTCTTGTTCCCTTATGTGTTATGGTGCATAAAATTTGAGTTATATTATCACGTCTTTCTGGACATGCACTTTAATACAGCTGCTCTGTCCCTCTGCTATTTGTTCATGTCCCCCAGGAGTCTTTCCAGAGAGAAGGTATCTATGCCTATATTAGTTTGTCTGTCTCGTAAGATTTCCTCCACTCCACTCATTTTTTTTATATTCCCATAAAATAATGGCCCTTGGTCCCCTCAGTGGTTTCTACCCAATTGCTAAGACATATTTGGAATTTACACTTTTTCATCAAGCCACACAAGATCAATGACCTATTACCAACAAAGGTGAGCTAAAACACTTGGATCCAGGGAAAATGAAGACTGAATCCTTCCTCTCCACCAAAACCCATAATTCTGCTGGATGGATAGTACCGGAAGCACGATGCTTCCATCAAAAGATTCTTACATTCAAAAAGCCATTGCACACATTAGTGCTGTGAGTCAGTTCATAGTGATATACAATCCCCTCTATAAAATGTAGTGTAGATGGAGATCACATTGGCATTTGTGTGCGCACACATTTAAAAAAGAAAATCAGCAACGTAATTATATGTGAAAGTGGGTTTCTGCATGTGGTTCTCCCTTGCTGTGTTGGGATTAATGGTTTTAAACTAGCAGGGTAAAATTAAATGTTACATGCCCATTGTGGAATACTTTGTACAGTTCGGGTAATTACCTCCCTGAAAAGATATTGTGGAACTGGAAAAGACACAGAACAGGGCAACTAAAATGATTAGGAGACTGTAAAACTTTTCTTATGGGGAAAGGCTACAACATTCAGCCTTTTTAAAAAGTTGCTGTTGTTAAGAAAAAAAGTGATTGGAGAACATGATTGATACTTATAAAATTATGCATGGTGGATAAAACTGGACAATGATAACTTTTTCTCCTTCTCTCCCATCCCTAGAACCTGATGACATCCAAGTGAGTGATTGGTGGAAGATTCAGGATTGACAAAAACAAGGTTTTTGCAATTAACCTCAGTATTCACTATTGCAGGATATGGTGATGCCCACTTGTTCAGGGGAGTTTAAAAGGAGATTGCTTTGGGAGGATAAGTGTATTTGTGGCTTCTGGTTATAAATACAGTGGTGCCTTGTAAGACAAACTTAATTCATTCTGGAAGCATGTTTGTTTTACAAAGCGGATTTTCTGATAGGAAATAATGGAAACTCAGACGATTGGTTCCACAACCAAAAATGTTCATATAAAAATATTAACTGTTCTGTAAAAATGATGACAAAACACTGTAATCGAATTCAAAACACTGTAATGTAATACACAACACAATTACTGTAATAGACCACTGTAATATACTGTACTGTCAAACAGGAAAGTAAAACCTTTATGGTCAAGGATAAACAATTTTCTCTACAAGAGTCACTGGTTTCTTTCTGAGCATCTTTAACAAGGAACCCTTCTCTGTGTGTGAGATCTATCTATGCAAACCAGATAGGCAGTTTCAGCAGAAGCAGCAGCAAAGCTTCTGCCTTGATGCAAGAAGGGCAAGATCCTATGCTGTCTACTCACAATCAAGTCCCATTGAATCCACTGGGGCTAACTGTGGAAAGCATGTAGGATGCCAGCCTGACTCTTTCCAAGTTTTCAGCAGCAGCAGCAAAGGCTTCTGCCTGGATGCAAAAGTGGGGTGGAGTGGAGTCCAGGCAGGGAAGGTGGTGGGTGGGGGAAGAGGAGTAGTTGTAGTGGGGTCCAGGCAGGTGGGGGCTTCCTTGGGGGAAAGGGGAATGGCTCAAGGCTCAGACATGCTTGCTGGGGACTCAGAGGATGCTGCTGCCTGTGCGTCCCTCTGCTGGCCGGGTGCGGGTACTGCAGGCAGGAGAAGAGGAAGCCCAGCCAATGGGCATTCATCTTACAAAGCACTTTCATCTTGCAAGGCAAAATCCCATAGAAATTTTAGTTCGTCTTTCAGAGCATTTGTCTTGCAGGGCATTTGTCTTGCAAGATACCATTGTGCTACTGTATGTATGGAGCAGAACAAGTGCAGCATAAGAGGAATTTCAACCCCTTCCCTGGTTAAAGCCCCAACAATCTCTATGGAGCTACTTGGATCTGTGCAAGTTTTAAAGTTGGTGCAAATCTGGACCACCTTGTGTTGAGCTTTCAGGTTTGGGGTGGGAGGGAGAGAAAGGAAATAGTGGTAGTCTCCACTGACATTGCTGCCTCTCCTTGGCATGATCTGCAAACCCTCCCTCTCCCTTGCCTCATCACATCTCCCCTGACCCTGGGCTTCTGCACTACCACAATATGTCTTATACATGTGCCCACTGGCAGCAGCTGGCATAGGTTTTGGTTGAGAGTGTCTCTTCAGTTTTTGTAGTTCTGTCCCCAATGAGTGTGACCCCTGGGCCTACACTGGCGGGGTGACCATATGCCTTAAATCAGAAAAGAGGACAAGTTCCTCCTGAAATGTGGGACGTCCAAGAAAAATGTAGGACATGACAAAATAAAAACTAAAAACACTCATATATATATATTGCTTCATACTGCTGGTTCACAAGCAAAAGGAGGTCAATGAAGATTTTTTTCCAGGACACAGGGCTAAAAAAAAAAGACATGTCCTGGAAAAAGAGGACATATCACCACGTAAATTAGTCACTAGGCCTTCTGCCTTCTCCAAAACAGGGATTTTTTTCTGTAATAAAACCTCTTTGGTTTGGGAAGCAATGGCTAACCCCCAAATCCAGAGTAACTATGGGAGCACGTAAGAGACTTTATGTGCACCCGTAGTTACTGCACCACCTAGTGAAAATCTATGGGAAATTCATATTGGAATCCAGAGTAAGTGGTTCTTACACCAGAGCATGGACTCCCTGTAGCTACTCTGGAATTTGCCCATAATTACATCAAAGCAAGGGTCCAACACTTGTACACTGAGTTGCTTTCTTTCCCTTGGTCACACAGTTTTGGTTTCTAAATGTGTAAAGATAAGCACATGTATAAAGAGAATGTCTTGTGGTTACAAATAAATTGTTACACTTTGAACACATTGTTTCAAATCTGATCTAAAAAGAAGCATATGTTGGCCTTGGAAGACGATGGGATGCTTCTCTGACTCTAATTATATTTGCTGCATATTTTTTTAAAGAAACAAATCTCACACACAGCAGCTCTGGGGTTCAGCTTCCTCATTTTCTTCTTTATTCAACTTTATTTCAAGTTTCTTGAATGATTATGCAGTTTTAATACATGGACCTTGAAGAAGAAAACCAAGACTGTCAATATAATTTTTATGGTTGCAAGAGAGCATTTTCCCTGTCTTTCTGATCTCTTTGCAAGGACTTCTTCCTAGCAGGGAGCTAATTGGTTCGATGGTAATAATAATGTATCTTAGAGGCTTGTATAATACTTTCCCCTATGGTGAGCTGATTGCAGAGAACCAGGATTTCTATTTCCTCTGATATGTTTGAAAGACACTTTACATTCCATTGTTTTTGCACTAGATAGATAAAGCATAATGCCTTCTACTTTCATTGATGCTATTCAGCACTGACAACTTTGAGCTATTGTTTCTGTACTCACACCATAGAAAAACGTTTGACGCCTTCACGCCAGCATTCTGTATGACTTGTCGAGTTTCATTGGAAAAGCAAGGTCTGTTTGTCCTTGTTGATGTGAATGGGTAATTAAAGTCAATTAAAAAAGAAGCCGTCAAATAGTGGATTTGAGTGGTAAAGTTTAGGAAGTGTAGCCTTTAAAAAAAATCCATACACCAGATTGTCTCAAATTCCCCATTAATCTTTTATCTCATTACCATTATAAAAAGAGCATCCCTCACGTGGTCTTGTGTTTAAAACATAGTGGCATGTGCAAGAAAATAAAGCTATTCAATGCTGGTCACGAACCAGCAAGAACCAGGCGGCTAAACTCAATGCACCTAAACCGGCTTTTATTGCTCTTTCAACGAGTGGTACCACATCTTGAGCTACATTTTAAATTGAAGTTCCAAAGAAATGTTGAAAGTAAGGCATGCAGCCTTTCTGTATGCCTAGAGACACTTCTTGGATTGTAGCCATTTGTTTTAGAATCAAACTCAAAAAGTAATTTTGTAGGCGGTGGTTCTCTCATGTGTACTCATGCAATGCCCATGAATATCAGTGGGGGTGAACAGAAAGGGGGAGAGAGAATTGGGGGGTAAGAAGCAATATGGCTGTGATCCAATGAATGAGTGCCACAAGCATGGCTAAGACTTTCCCATTGCCTGCCATAAACGGCTTACTCGTGTGATTCTTGGCATCCCTGTAGGACCCCACTGAGTGAACAGTTCTCTGGAACACAATCAAGGCATTTCAGTCTTAAATCCCTACTGGTTTTCATGTCCCTCCTTTGGTTTTATTTTCATACAGGGCCATAATGCCATTTATGTCATCTGGTTGCAATTTCAAAGACATGGAATTATACAGAGACTGATAAAATGGAACAGTTGTCATTGGTGGTTGTTGTACATGTGTTTGCATCTTGTTAGGCTATACCATTTCAGACCATAAGTATGGATGTATTATTATTACTAATCAATAAATTATTACTAATAATAGTGCCAATGGTGTACATGGCAATTAACATAGAGTGAAATTATTGGTGTCTGCCAGAATGGTTAATACATGTATTTAAACACATGTACTTGGTGTGAGGTGCCTGCTTGAAGAGCAATCTACGTATTTAAAGGGATAAAGGAACAATGCCACAGATCAAAGCCCAGGAAGACCACACTTTTCATTGAATCACAACATCATAGACCATAATCAATTCTAGCCTCAATGCCTTAAAGAAGAGATTGGACTAATTCCGAGAGTAAAAAACCATCATAAGAAGAAGGGCCTCAATTGGATCAGGCCATAAGTTTGTCTAGTTCAGCTTCCTGTATCACACAGCTGCCCATCAGAGGCTTTGGGAAGCACATATGGCACCTGCATCCAGGTGCCCCCACTCCCCACTTCTGGCATTTTGAGGTTGTCTGCAGTGAGATATTGTAAACTGGACTAGATGGGTTTTTGGCCTGATCCAGCAGAGGCTCTTACGTTGTTAAGGAAAAATGAACACGTTTGTAGGGCAAAGAGAGAGGAACCTGAGGGTCTAGTGACCTAGACTTTCATAGAAACTTTTCACCTGTGGAATTGTATGGGAACCTTTGTGGGATGAACTCATCAAAAGGTTCTTTAAGGACCCGTGGTGAGTTCTGCTTTGTTTCTCACACACATTTGTGGTACTTAGTTGATGAGAGCCAAGGGCCTTGTCATGAACCAAGAGCTCATGGTAAGGAGTCAATGGCTGAGCAGAGCATTCCTCAGTCAGCAATTCTTCAATGCAAAGTATAAGGAGGAAAATGGGCTGCACCCTTTTTCACCACCTTCCTGTTGGAATTTCCAAAAACTGGTTCTTTCTGGGTGCCTCCATCATGGAAGGGACACCTTCCACAATATTTCATGCTTCAAGGCCCAGTGGTTTTGGCAGGGTGAGTGAGTGAGTGAGTGAGTGACTTCAGTTTATATAGATAGATATTTTGCAAGTTTATGTAAGCAAAGTCAAGGGAATGAATACAGACAAACAATATGAGTAAATGAACAAACATGTAAATTACATGTACGCACAAAGATTCATTGATAAGAAGCAAAATATGCAGAAGCAGGGATATGAATCTGTGCTTCAATATGAACAGAAGTTGATGTTTCTGAGACTTTGGCTGCAATCCTAAAGACACTTTCATGGGAGTAAGACCCATTGAATACAATGGGGCTTACTTTAGAGTAGGCATGCTTAGGATTGTGTTTGAAATTCTTCAGATATCTTTTACATAGGCAGGGGGATGATCACAGTTGTGAAGCTCTTGTTTGGTTTTCAGAAGGTCCCAGGTTCAATCTCTGGTGCATCCAATGAGGACAGATGAAATAATCCTTTCAGAAACCCCACAGAAATACTTCTAGCCAACACAGACAATTCAATGCTTAGATGAATCAGAATCAATGTAAGGCACCTTTTCAAGTACCCTCAAGTATGAAGGGACAACCAGTCTGATGATTCATTTCAAAGAAACATCTAAAATAATCAATAGGTGAAGATGGAGAACCACTAAAACAGACATAAAAAATGTTGGAGAAATTGTTGCTTGAATTGTTGCTTAAATGTGTGCTAAAATGTTGCAATCTAGGTTTTCTTTGAAGTTAATCCTACACCTATTTAGAGCACAATCCTTACCATGTCTACTCAAAAGTAAGCCCCATTGTGTTCAATTAGTCTTTTCTACAGGAAAGTATCCCTAGGATTGTAGCCTTACCCCCAAATCCAGAGTAACTACAGGAAGACGTAAGAAGCACTTACTCTGGATTGCTCTATGCATTTCCCATAGGTTTCCCGTAGGTGGCACCGTAACTACATCAGTGTAAATGGTCCCATAGTTACTTTGGATTATAGCCTTACCCCCAAATCCAGAGTAACTACGGCAGCACGTAAGAGGCTTTACATGCAATTGTAGTTATTGCACCACCTTGTGAAAACCTATGGGAAATTCATATTGGAATCCAGAGTAAGTTGTTCTTACTCTGGAGCAAGGACTCCCCATAGTTACTCTGGATTTTGCCCTTAGTGAACAAATAGAGGTGGAGTCATATCATACCAGTTGTTCCTCTCCTCCCCCCTCATTATACCCCATCTCTCCCTTTGTTCTGCTTCCCCACCAACCTACCTTCATCAGAAGGTGCTCTTTTTTTTGCACCTTCACTTGTGATTTGCATATTCTGGTTTCTCTGCTGGCAAACCAGTAGCATGAAACTCCGTGCAGTGCCACAAGGCTGATTATGATGGCTGTAAAGTGCCCCCTGCTGCCAGAATGCTAACTCTAGTAGTGGGAAGGGGAGATAGAATTGGACTCAAAATCTATTACTTTTATTTTTCTTCAACTAGTCCGTCAAAAAGATTAAAAGATTATAAAAAGATTAAAATGTATGTTAAAACACACGCACTTTCATATATGCATGCGTTCTCTCTCGCACCCACCCATCAACACACACACGCACCCACCCATCAACACACACACACACATACACACATACTTATGCCCAATCCTACCCTCACAGAGTTTATATGATACAACAGTGCCGAGAAAGTATCAACTGCATCCTATGGTGGGAGCAATCAGACAACCTGGAAGATATAAGTAAATCCCCTTGGACCTATAGTAGATATTTAGCAGGAGAAAGTTTGAGGAGCCTGATAACACAGTCTCAGTGATCCACCAGTCCCTGTGCCAGCAGACATATGGCAAATGTGCCATAAGACACACCATGACATCAGCTTAGGTAGAGAGGAATGAACTAGATCCACTTGATGGCACAGGTAAAGTTATACCAAGTAGTGGAGTAGCAGCAGTAAGGTGGTTTGAAGGTGGGGAGGTGGCCTTTTGGGTTGGGGCAGAAGTGGATCAGTCCTGGAAGCGGGTAAAATCAGTGGAGCCCTCCTCCCCAATATTCTTTCTCCAGTGCCTGGCAGTCTTACATGGGTCTGCTCGGACTTCCACTTTCTATTTAGCAGGCAAATATTCAATATAGTCTATGGTACAGGTTGGGCTCCAGCCTGCTCCTAAGTAGCTTTGGATGTAGGGGAGGCTATGCTCCAGCGCACCACTATGCCTGTACAGTTTAGGACTGGACTGCCCAGGGGCTTTTAGGGCTGAGAAAAGGGGGATAGAATCCCACTGTGCTTGACTGCCACCAAGATCCACCCCTTATTCTGAATTCTCCTCCTCACCCACATTATCTCCAGAACCACCCACAACCCTGTTGCCGTCTTCTGTGTGTGCAGGGCCTCTGGCTCTTTGCAGTGATGATCTTATTGCATCAAAAGTGGCACACCTTTTTGAAGTACCAAACAGGGATTTTAGAGGCGATCACAAGATCAGTGGTTGAAAGTTCTTAATATGATTGGACTTAATAGGATTTAGGCCGCAATCCTAACCTACTATTAGGCAAGCATAATCCCCTGCATAAGTGCTGTTCTAGGCAGGGGATGTCACAAAAGTGATGTAAGGCACTTCTACCCCACTCCTGGTGGGATTAGGTCAGTCCACAGGCACACACCGACCTCCCCACATTACAATCAGAAGATATGCTGGCTGAGTTAGCCTGGCCTAAATTGGTTAGGATTCTGTCCATCGTCAGTTACACCCACTACACATCTTTTTAAAAGTTCATCCAGGTTAAAAGTTCATACAGTTGTCCATATCATTAATCCAGTAAGAATTCATTCATCATTATATGGAATACTGATTAATACAATCATTTTTAAAAGATCCATATGAGGAGTTGAATGCATTTTATCCCAAAGGTCTTTTTAAGCATTGAGTAGTGGAATGTAGTGGGAAGTTGAAAGAGAAAATGGAAAGTACAGTTTAATCTCAACTTGTGGATTCCAATTACTTAATGCATTTGTGACTGATAATGAGGATATTGTGAATAATGTTTCAGAGAACTCTTCTAATAGTTCTTTTAAGTTATGCAATAAATTTGTGTTGTTTATTGTGCTATGTTATTGTGTAATACGAAAAAGTAACTCTCTTCAATAGTTGAATTTCTTAAAAATTGTTTTCTTTTTGTTTGCTTTAACACTGCTTTAACCCATAACGTTGAACAGCTGGAATGTTGGCAACCATCATAATTCCACCACATCGTTTTAAAGCACAGAAGCTATTCTTAGCACAGTGGAATCCTCCAAATCCTTGATTACTTTTCCTAAAAACCAAAAATGGAATGAAATCAATGCCAATAAAATTAACACAACAAAAATCCTGCAAACAAGACTCCAGTTCTTGATATAACTGCAGTTCATGCTGTTAATAATATTGCTAGCACATTTTACACATGTGAGCTAAAACCATGATATAAAAACAAATCATTAAAAATTAACTATATGCAATGAAAGAAAGGTTAATGACATTTGCACATGCCCTCATCCCAAGTCATCATCTCATAACACACACAGTTCATCATCACACACATCCACTCATCATCTCCCAACATACACAACATGGGTTTCAATTTTCTGTGGGTTTCAATTTTCACAATAATAAAAATTAAAGTTAAAAAATTATTTTTCCTGTGCTTGATTTATGGGGGCGTGGAAGGTGAGTGTCACCTTTTACACTGGAGTTTGCTTGTATTTGGGAAAGAAAAGGGAAGACAGAAATTAGCTATAGTCAGGGGAACTGGTTTGGGGATTTCATTAAGGATCTTCCTTTCCTTCCAAAAGTCAAGCAGTGACTCATATAAAAGCACTTCCAGAACTGGCAATGATTTCATCATCGTTACTTCTGAGTTGGGGGACCAGATGCAATTCAACAATCCCCATAAAAGGCTTAGGGTAGACAGGAATGCTTTTTCATGCAACGAAAAGCAAAAATTAGGGCTCTGCCGCTGTTTGTTTTGTCACATTCTTCGTCTCACTGCCGAGGAACAAGTGTCTAGGGATCCCCCGTATATAACCAGAGGCCACCTCAAGTGGTGGTTTATATGAGATTATTTGAGTGGTGTATTTGAGAGACACTACTCTATAGTATTTGTGTCTTTTCCTTTAGTTTGTTACTAATCATCAGCAATGGGAAAATCCAGCACAGCTTGAACTGAGTCAAGTTTAGACTCACTGCCCCTAGCTACTCAACTCAAGAAAGATGTATAAGGGGGGGGGGACACAATTTCCAAGTCACTGAGTAATCAGTCTCCAAGTTGTTGAGCTCTACTTAGAAGTAATCCCACTACAGCCAATCATTCAGTCAGGGTTCCTCCCCAAGTAGCTCACGTAGCAGGAGCGATGTGGGGGAAACTATATGATTGCTACCAACCTCCCCCTCTCACCTCCTGTTTTTCTCCACCTCACTTGGCTTTTGCTGCAAATTGTAAGGCAAGAACCTTTTCCTCCTGCCCTTTTCATGCAATGAAAATATTAATGTCTGTACTTTGTCCATTGCTTCATTACTTCCTATCAGAGATGACAAGGCACCTTTAGATACAGCCAGATTTAAATCAGCCAGCTTGGGGACAAGTGTTGACTTGTGCTTTTCAGTCTTCCACACTTTCGATTCACAAATCACCAGGTCAGCAAAAAACAAGTTATCCAGGATGAGTTCTGCCACCATGATGGTTTTTAGAAGTGTTTCCCCTTTTCATTTTTTGCTCAAAAATCTTTTGATTTTCATATATAACTATTTAAGAATTTCATCCATCATCCCATTTAACTTAAAACTGTAGATACAAGTGAAAAATTCATGTTCTGCATAATATATAATTTGGTCCTTATATTAGAAAAATCCTGCTGTATTTTCTGTAAATTCTGTATTTTTAGAGTGCTTCTAGGAGCTATAAATCTGCTGTATACCACCATTTATATGTTATTTCCCATGAGGTATTGTACACATTGTGGGCTAGGATGTGGGCAGGGAAAATGTTCCATAAAAGGCAATTTTATATTATGAATGCATTTGAATTTGAATTTATGAAGGAAGGGATTCCAGTTCAGTAGTAATTTGAGTTCAACATGCATTTATTACAGAGTTTAAATTCATGTTAAAATTATTTTGCGGATGTCAGCATCTGCTGCGTATCATATGCATAACCTTGTGTCTCTGCTCAGCCTGGTGGAATCAAGTGGATATTTTTTATTTCAAACAATCAGATCATTGCTGCGTAGAGATTTTCAAGACTACCTCTACTGCCTGTATATAATATCTAAAATTGAAGGAACAATAGTTCTGTACATTGCATTTGAAAAAATGCAGCCTAATAAAAAATTGAAAAAACTACATAACATGGCTGGGCTAATACCATACTACTTGTGCTGTGATGGTACAAGTGGTTAAGACACTGTGCCTTTTAATCAGCAGGCCAGGGTTCAGGACCTGGGTCCTGCATGACAGGGTGAGCTTCTGTCCTTAGTTCAGCTCCTGCCAACCTAGCAGTTCAAAAGCATGTAAACACAAGTAGATAAATAGGTATCACGTTGGTGGGAAGGAAAAAAAATGTTCTGTGCGCCTTTGGCAGTCATGCTCTAAGTCCAACAATCGGTCACGACCAGTGATGGGCTTCAAAAAATTTAAGAACCGGTTCTCTGCCCATCTGGCAGTCACTTTTAAATGGATATTTTTAAACTTTATATGTCCTATCTCTTGTTAAGAACCGGTTCTATAGAATAGGTGCGAACCTGCTAGAGCCCACCACTGGTCACGACTAACAGTGTAATCTTTGGGGGACATCTTTACGTTTTAATATTTAAATGATGAACCCAAAGGGCCTGGGATAATCTGATACCTTCTGAAATTCTAATTTGAATTTCTCCCTGATTTTAGAATTCTGAAACACCAGAGCTGTTATAAAGTGGAATCAATGCTTAAGAAATTTTTTAAAAAATTGTTCAGAGATTTTCATATTTCTTGCAATTTTCTGATGCTTTGGTTTTTTATTTTATTCATGTTTACTCCCTTTTTACTGCCAACATGAGTGTACACATTGCTAAAATACTTAAGAATGCAAATTTGAGGTGAATTCATATATATATTTATATATATATAAATGTGAACCTTGCCACTTTATTTACATATTTCATTCTATAAGAAATCAGAAAATTTGAAGTCACTCTAAAAATTGAATGTTTCATTTTTTAAGTGATATGTATTATTCTTAATAATTCCTTCACCACACCCTCTGTTCTCTTGAGTAGTAAATGTCATGTTTTAGCCCAGTGAGAATTATAATTACTTATTGAAAAATGGTATTTTAAAATGAAAGACACTGAGAGACAGCTAACTGTAGCGTTGTCAATGTGAAAATATACTGTAATTCAATATAATAATATGGCTGATTATGAGCAGTCATGCCTTTCCCAGAGGGAAGTCTATGTTTATATGCTCTAGAGTAATCAAGATAAAATTATTACGTGTGCAAGTGACAGGTAATCCTATTTTTTAAAAGTAATATAATGCCTTGATTTCAATAACCTATTGTATGCTTTATAATGGATGCTGTAGTTCTTCAATAGTATTATGCAGGTGGCAGCTATAATAAGTGACATTTGTAAATCTGTATTAGGTGTGACATATTCTATTTGTGAAGCCCCTGACCAAGTTAGACACTAAAGATATGCCTGCAGAATTATTAACGACAGAAGTCTCATTTGGCTTTCTTTTCCGACTGCCTTATAGCAGGTGGATTTGTCCAGGATTGCAAATTCATTACCGAATTGTCAGAGATGCAACTTAAGCAGGTATTGAGTCTAACAGCCCAGCTGTTTGGTGCATCAGGTTGCTGTGGTGCAAAAAAGGCTATCTTGTCATCCTGAGCATGCCAGGCAGCCAATGATGTTTCTTTTGGGGAAGGGGACTTTTTAGTAGCCCCTGCAAAGGAACTACCCAAATTTGTGCTGGCTATTTAGCAAATGTAGAATTAAAGTGTTCCATGTTATGCCATGGATTTGATGAAGCTAAGCTCTGATCCCTTCCCTGCTCTCCCCATGCTTTCTCCTTGCCTCCCCCCCATTCTGGAATGCACCCCCCACTTCACTTCCCACCCGAACTTATCTCTCAACGTGCCAGGCAGTGGACCTCCAGCCTCCAACTGATACTATCTCAGTGTAATCACACATCCAGCTCCAGCACTGGGCCAGCAGTAATGCACACAAATATGCTTTATGGGACATTTGCAAAAGTGTGTGCCAGTGGTGAGCTGAAGTAAACAGTTCAGGATTGAGCATTAAGACAGGTATCTTCTAACTTCTGGCTTCTAGGACCACATCACTGTTATAAGGTGGGGTGGGGGAGGGCATGGAGATGAACAGGCCAACTATAGAAAATAATATACACATTTTGTATTTAATTTAAAGAATTTACAAAGAACAGGAGAAAATAATTGAAAACATCAGAAAATATTTGCAGCGTTAGGGCCGTTCTATTTTTCAGCTGGATCCAGACATTACTATATTCAGTCGGAGGGAGAAGGTGCATAGTTGTGGGCAAGATGGGGAGAGAAGAGGGAGGAGTGAGGAACACTTCTAATTATAATGCCTCTGGGCTTAATGGACTGATCAAAATGTGTTGATAAGTCAGATGTATTCTTTAGGAAATAATTTAAGGTTTAAGCTTAACATCACACATTTTTTTTTCAGAAGTTTGCCCTTAGAGTGAATGAGCCAACAGGAAGAATACAATAAGGAGCAAGTTTGAAAATACTGTAAAAAAGGATAACAATAAAGAAGCATTTTGTTTGCGACTACATATTTTAAAATATATTTAATATATTTAAAACATATTTAAATATATTTACCCTTTACAAAACACAAAACAAAATTTTTTTTTGAAATCTAATTTATCCCAGCAACAGAAAAGGTGTTAAAACATGCCCTGGACTGAATATAGAATATTGAATTGTTGTCTCAAACTGGAGGGTCACAACCTGCAAGTTCATGTAAAGGTCCTAAGGTCTCTTTAAGGGCTTGGAGGTGGCAACCTGATCCCCAAGATTATATTTCTAAGTGGGTGTGGGGGACACTTCTAAGTATAATGAGTGGATTTACTTTCACTTACCTTCTCTTTCTTGGGCTCCTGAAGGCTCAGGAGGTGTAGGGAGTCCCACACAACCCTCCCCACAGTTTAGATCATTAGGAAATTAGCATTTCAAGCATCTCCTCTTCAAAGCACAAACATGGCTTGGCATTCTGACTATTTCACAGTGGGAGTTTCAATGGGACTTTATTGATAGGTTATTTTTTGTTGAAACAAGATCCATTATAGTTCTGATGATTTTCTGGTGATACACTAAAACATTCTGGAAGTTCTGGTTTCATTCTGAAGTTGAGTTTTCCCAGTCACCTGTGTCCATGCATTAATATCAATATGTAATGATACTAGTCTTGAGTAGTACCATACCATATTCCATGTTGTGCAGGCAGCTTCCCATGGTTTCCAGATGAGAATCTTAAAATATGTGGCACATTGTTGAATGAATGATTAACAGTCTTTCCATGCCACTCACATCACTCAGAGATGTGAGTGTCCTACTGATAGCACATCTGGCTGCCATTTTATTGTTTTTTGACAATGGCAGCTGTTTTGCTCTGATAACAGAGTCCCATTTTCTGAAAAGATGTACAGAAACTAAAATATAGCATATGTTCTTAAAAGCAAATCCA
Organism: Cryptoblepharus egeriae; assembly: GCA_030015325.1. Classification (NCBI taxonomy): domain Eukaryota; kingdom Metazoa; phylum Chordata; class Lepidosauria; order Squamata; family Scincidae; genus Cryptoblepharus; species Cryptoblepharus egeriae. The sequence continues at coordinate 49,840,591 of JAREYC010000007.1, read as the reverse complement.
TTATCCCATTAAAAACATGGCATAAGGTTTTTTTGAACCAATAATTATTTATAATTACCAAGCAACGGTTTTGCTTTTCATGGAAAAAAATTTTTTTGAGCTGTCCATGGTTTTTACTCAAGGTGGCTCTCATCAAGATGCCACTGAAATTGTATTTTTGTACAGAATTCAGACCACCCTTGTGCAGTCCTTGGATAGGCTTCACATGGGATTCAAATATAAATTAATAATCTCTGAAAATCTTTAGATTTTATTTATTTAAAGAAATATTGGAAATACATTATTAAATATGCCATAGCATCATAAGCTAAATGGCATCAGAGATCCAGAATAGCGGTCCCCATTACTATGCGGGATAAATGCTAAAGAAAAAGATTATTAAATAAGCCAGGGTGTAAAACTTGTTTCATACAGAAGGCTGAAGACAGCATTCACGGTGACTGCTGAGGACTGAAACGGATATCGTTAAATAGGAAGTGACATCATTAAGTAGATGATTGTCAGAAACTCTCACTTTATTCTCAGATGGAAACTCATTAGCTGCAAAGGACAGAGGAGGAAACGTGCACGTTTTGTTCATACTGTCAAGATATGAGAGAGCACAATTATTATGCTGGGAAAACTTAATAACGGGGGCTGGATAAATGGATTCCAAGGATAGAATTTGCTCCACAGGCCTTGTTTGGCACCTCTGGAATATACTCTGTAGGTTAAATGAAGTTACAGTATCCTTCTTATAGCAAGTATCGTCTTTAAGTGCTTAATTAAGTTAAACCAGGTGAAGACACAGAAATTACTTAGGAGTAACAACAGATAGGTCAGATGAACTCTGGTTGCTCTTCTGTCTTCATGGCTCTACTACTACTAATCCTTTTGCTGGAGTTTTTGCTATCACTGAAGTTGCTTTATCAATAATTTCTCCTCCTTTCCTTCTTGTGAGTTAAAGGCTGAAAAACAGGACCGGTATTCTGTCTCTTAATGCCATTCTAATCCTTTGGAATAGCATGTCATCACAACAAATGAGACAGATAAATTTTCTATGAACAAGTAATTACTGGTTCATTCCCTATTGAATTTCCACTGTTCCTTTCTGTTTTCCTTTGCTTTCTGTCCTTGTCCACATAGCATATGCTGACAACAATAAATGTAACACATAATCACCAGATTGCTAGAGGTACAGAAAAGAATAGAAAAGCTCTCACTTCTGGATAATTATGCATTGACTCTCTCTCTCTCTCTCTCTCTCTCTCTCTCTCTCTCTTCCAAACTAAGAAAATATCGGGGAGATGGGTAAAAAGAGTGGAAGAATGGATTTTAAAATGAATGATACCATTTTAATGCATATAGCTCCTGTTTAAAATGCTGTAGGTAAGAAAAAAAGAACAGTACTGTACTTACTGAAACAGTACTTACTGAAAACAGTACTAAGACTGCAATCCTAACCTCCTCTTAGGCCGGCATAAGTCCTATATTGACCTGGGGGTGTCACAGATGTGCTATAAGGCACTTCTGCCCCACTTCTGGGAGGTTTGCCAGTGCACAGGCATACGTCAACACCCCACACCATCACGGGAAGATATGCCAGGTGAGTTAGGCTGGCCCAAATTGGTTAAGATTGCACCCTTAGAGATTTGGAAGACAAATGCATCAATTTCACTGATGTGATGGGAAGATGGGGAGTGCGTATGAAAAGGATTTTTATGGCCATGATTCCTCATGAGGCATCTAAAATATGTTCTGATCATTTTGACCTTTGGCAACTGGTCCAGTGTTGGTGTTCTCCTAAATCAGTTGTATCACTAAACAATTTCAAAAACACAGTTCATGTTCTGTTATCAGTTTCCTTTTTAAGGAACCTATTGCAGAAAATGTTGTAACAGTCTGTCCCCCCATTCAGAGAGTGGAGTCATTCTAGTCATTCTTAAAATTTAACCAACATGGTTAATTTTACATACAAGATCTATATGGAGTTATGCACTCTCACTTGTCCTAGTTTTGAATTTAATCAGAATTATGGCCTTGCTGGGTAGGAGTTATTTCTTTCCTTTGAAGCAAATATCAATATATCACAAAGTGCAAGTAAGAAAAAAATGGGAAACAAAAAACTTTCCATGACTATAGCAAGGGAAGGAAATCCATAGGGCTAAAACACATGACCATAAAGAAAGGAAGCTTCTATTATACCATACATTTCTATGGCTGCAGAGGCAGTACAATAATATAGGTAATCTTTGGGGTTTGGGATTGTGCTGTTTTCATTATTCAGCATTGCTCACCTTCTGATATTACAAAGTTCTAACACCTCATTCTTCAAATCATGGCACACCATCTGTTTTCTTCTGTTGGAAGTGTGGCCTCATGCCACCAAATGTGCTCAGTTACAGTGAATCCCGAAGAACAGAGGGAGCAGTTATCTATTTAGAGCTCAGTCCTATCCAATGTTCCCTTTGCCAAATGTTCCCTTGACCTTGAGGTCTCCATGACTGCCCTCATCACAGGATGCAGCATAAGTTAAGAACATAAGAAGAGCCTCCACTGGCTCAGGCCAAAGGCACATCTAGGCCAGCTTCCTTTATCACACAGTGGTCCACCAAATGCTTCAGGATGCACATATGACACCCATATCCAGGTGCCCACCTTCATTTGGCATTTTCAGGTTGTCCACCTCTACATACTCCACAAGGTTCTGTTGGCTTGGCTGCATCTTCACTAGAAAGCTGGATAGGATTGGACACTATGGCTGCAATCTGAAAGACACTTTCCTGGGATTAAGAACTATTGAACACAATGGGGCTTACATCTGAGTAGATGTGGTTAGGTTTGTGCTCTTTGTTCCAAGTTTAAATGCTTATGACTTGCTTGCTTCTGCTCTGACAAGACTTCTCATTAGCTTATATTTCTGACTTGTTGGGGGCTGATATCTTCCTACCTAAGTGGCCTTGACCAGTTATTTCTCTAATGTTATTTAACTGCTTAGAAATTCAGTGACATTGTGATAGTTTGGTTTTTCCAAAGCTCTGCTAACAGGGATCGCAACAAGATTTGAGCCAGCTGTTCTTACTCTAACTTACCTCTGTGATGTTAACACAGCTGACCCCTTCGGTCATTATAATCTTCAGCTTGCACCAGTTAAATTAACTTTAAATTGCCATTTCTAATGCCTTCAGTAGCTGGTGACTTGCATTAATATGAGTTAAATGGCTGGACTAATGCAACAAGAAAATGTTATAGGAAAACACTAGCAACAAGAATAGCTATCAATATTCAAGTTGCCAATCCTGCTCATAGTGTAGATTGAATCAGGCCCCTTCCCACATTTTAGCGTTCTCTTATTTTCTCTCTTGACCACAGAACTTTCCCCACTCTAATTTTTTTGGTTTCTTTTTGCAATGGCCACAGGATCACTCTCATTTACAGCATCCTAGAAAACACCAACGGGAATGATGGCTCACAGGTGTACTGATGAAAACCTGCTATTAATTTGGGTGTGCGCATGAGAGAATTCTGAATTCTGCTTTACCAGATAGAGAAACTGAGCATGGCACCCACTGAGGAGGAGGTAGGCCACTCCAACCACAAGTGTGAGAGAGGTGCCGAGCCCTTGTTTTGTTTCACTATTGCTATATGCACTATACGTGCATTTATGATTTGTCCTGGTGCTTTGGTGACACAAAAAAACTTTGACATAGTGGCTCTGACAAGTCTAGATACAGGACTGATACAGTAGATTGGCTGGTTTGGGGACTTACAGCTCCTTTGCCACTTTATAATTATGATTTAGCTACGGTAGTAAAAGACCTGTATATAACAGCTGCAAATCAATCAGGGTCAGGGGAACTGAAAAATATTTTCCAGCAAGGTCTCTGAAACAGCAGACATTAATTTTATTGCACATTATTTGGTGCGTGTAAATAAAGCTTAATGATAAGCAGCCCCATGTTTTAATTAATTTTAGGCTGACAAAATGAACTAGAAAAACAGCAATTAGAATGCAAGAGTATTTAGGCAGAAGGTTAACTATGGAAATGAACAATCTAATGCAGCCTTCCTAAAAGAAGCTTCATGTTGTCTAAGGCTTCACATTGTCTAAAGTTATTTTTATTATTCAAATTAATACTAATTCAAAGGGGTGCTGTTTTTATTAACGCAAACCAGCAGTGGTGTAGCTAAAGGACTGCAAAAGTACTGTGTTTTGCAGGGAGCCTCTCACTGTGGTATGCATGTGGTCCCTCACCCTCCCTTTTAGAGCCATTCCAGGCAGTGGAAGCCAAATTGAGTTATATGTATCCGTTTTGTTCCCGCTGTCAGAAATGGTTCCAAAAGAGAGGCTTGCATGCCATTGTGAAAAAAGTTTGTGCTTTTTCCCCACCTACTCCTCTTTCTCAGTCAGGTAAGAATTTTTACCTGATTGAGACTGCCAGGATAAAAGAAAACCAAAAACCTGCCCGTCCATGCATGGAAACCATTGGGGACCTTCTGCTCATACTTCCTGATGAAAGTTGTGAACCCACCTCATCAAACTAGTAAGAAGAATGAAGGTGAAGAATTAACAGAAGAGAACTATTCTCCATTTTATATTTGACTTCAAAAGGTCTTCTATTAGGTTACTTTGGTAGTATTGGAACAGTACAATACTGGAACAGTACAACTACTGCTTAATATTTTTCATTTTCTTTTTCCATGAATTTTTATTTGTGTAATTGTTAAGGTCCTACCTAATTGTAATTGTTAAGTGTCGTGTCTTTATTGTAGATTTTAACAAATAGCATCAACAATAGACTTCAATCAATCCATATACACCTGTCATGCTCCCCATTCTCTCCGGGTCCCCTTAGTGTCTCTCTACACTAAGGATTCCATTAGGCAAGGAAATCTCCATGTCATCGTCATCCCTGCTTCGCATCATGATGATTCCAAAGGAAGAGGCAAGCACAGGTGAGTACGGAACACAAGGTTACTTTACTGCAAGTTGAGGTACAAAGGCATAACGGTTACTTAAGGCACTTCTTGGTTACCGGTATCCAAACTCCAACTAGAGCACACAGGCTCTTTCAACCAGCAAGTATAACCAGGATATCAACAGGTAAGTCCAGCAGGTAACACAAATCTCTTTCTTCCTCCTTCCTTTCTTCCCTTGGGTAGGGATTAGCAGGTCTCTAACAGCCTTCTTTGTTTCAGGATCTTCTGCAGCCAGCAACAGCCCTTCCAACCTTGGGACTTCGCCTTCTTCTGCAGCTGCGTCCACCTCCTTCCAGGGCAGAGTCTCTAACTGCTCCTCTGGCGTCTCTTCTCCGCTCAAATTTCCCTCCTCCTCCACCCTCCCCCAATAACCTTGTGTCAAGTGTGGGAGAATCCTGACTCCTCCTTTTGCATACCAACGGGGAGAAGGGCCCACCATGATCACCCTCCTTCTCATGCCACTTCCCTGTGCTCAATTGCGTAGCTCCACCAAGTCTTTTACGGACCACACCTCCACAGAGTCTGGAAAAAAGTCCAAATATAAGGGAGGGTACCTGGGACGATGGTTCACATATAGGCTGTCCCCCATATAGGAGCCCATCGGCTCCATGTTGTCCTCCCATTTCATAGTCCTCCCAAGCAATCTCACCACAACCCCTAAAGCACTTTTCATGAAACATAAAATATAAGTTTTTACTGGCAAGATTAAGAATTATGCTGTCAATGATGGGTTTCAATGATCAAATTTAGAAACTTAAGCAATATTTACATTTGGCTTTTAAGACCATTACATAAGACCATTACATAAGTGAGGCACAGGGACTTTTGGAATGGTGGGACGAACAAAGAACTCTGAAATTTATTGACTTGCAGAAATGAAGATAGGTTTCAGTACATGTGATGTTAGCACATCTTCTGCAGTCTGTGTGGAGCAGATGGCCTAGATCATAGCAAGGGTAAGGATTTCTGAGTCATTATGTGCCTTATGTTTCCTGGGCAGTTTCTAATACTTTCAGTAGGATTGCCAATTGACCAGAAAATCCAGCCAGCTAGATGGTGATGTTCTGTATTCCTTCTAGGCCGGTTGCCAGAATATTTTGTGCAAATGCCAGGAAGTTTAGCCAAGTTGCAAGTGTTTTTAAATAAAGCTGGGGTTTTTTTAATAAAAATTTGGAGCATTTTTTCACATACTGTATATGCATAAATTACATGGTTGAATTTGTTGACTTAGGGTGCAGTCCTAAGCACAAGCACTCAGAAGTAAATCCCTTTCTGTTCTATGGGACTTTCTGGAAATTGTGTTTAGGATTGCAGCCATGGGGTGCAATCCTAAGTATATCTACTCATAAAAGTCCCTTTCTATTCTATAAGACTTAGGGCAAAATCCAGAGTAACTATGAGTAACTATAGTGTAACTTGCTCCGGTGTAAGAACAAGTTACTCTGGATTCCCATATGAATTTCCCATAGGTTTTCATTAGATGGTGCAGTAACTATGGGTGCACGTAAAGTCTCTTACGTGCTCCCATTGTTACTCTGGATGTGGGGGTTATGCGGCAATCCTAAGGACTCTTTCCTGGGAGTAAGAGTCATTGAACACAATGGGGCTTACTTTTGAGTAGAAATGGTTAGGGTTGTGCTCTTAGGCTGCATGCCTAAAGATTCTTTCCTGGGATAAGATCCATCAAACATAAAGGGGCTTACTTTTGAGTAGACATAGTTAGGATTGCAACCTAAGGTGTGTATCGGATTGCAGCCTTAGCCAACAAAGTTGCACTGGGGCTTTAGATATTTGTACGTAGGTCCACAGCCATATTACATGGTGTTGAATGTGAGACAGCATCCATCTCCCTGATTCCCCCCGATGTTAATGCAGCAGAGGTTCTACTTATGTTAAAGTCCAAGTTGGTAGTGTGGATGTTTACTGTGGCAGCAGTAGCAGTAACTGCAGCAACAGCTGCAGTAACTGCTTGCTGTCAGTTCCTATTTGATGCTGATCTACCCATATGATGTGAAGACATTTATTTTGGATTGCATTGGTGGTAGGGATGCATCTGAGTGATGGCAGATTCAGCACAGGTCTGGTACCACCACCTTCTTGCAACCTGCTGCTAGTATGCAAGACATACTGATTTGCTTGCTGCTTATACAAGTGAGAGACAAATCATTCCCCTCCTTGCTGTATTCCTAATGCACCAGGGTGAAGCCCATTAAGGGGAAATTCTGGTACAGCAGATGTCTTCAACCTATTTGTGCCACAACCAAAATAAATAAAATATGACACTAGGGACCCATTACCAAACTTTCCCTACCCCAATCTACTCTTGTTGCTGCCCACCTGTGTCCCTTTTCTCCCTACCTCTTGTGTCTTTACCACAACCCTGTGAGATAGCAGCCTGAGGAGGGCTAACCTTAGGAATGCAGGCCAACATAGTGAGAAGAGGCTGTTTAGGATTCTATCAAAACTTTTTGTATAAGGCAGTATATAGCAGGCCTCCGTCAGTCTTGAAAGACGATGGTATCATGCTCAGTGCTGCATACGCTGCATGCGAAGCACGAAAGCCTGGGTTAGATTCTTATGGAGGATAGGCTGTTACCCAAGCAGCAAATCCCCCCTCTCCACGCCACTGAATTAGTCCAATGGAAACGCAGAGCCGATATGATTGGATCCAGCTGGCGTCACAGAGCTAGGCTAAGGACAGGAGCTCACCCTGTCTTGTGGGGCCGACCCAGGTCTCGAACCCTGGCCTGCTGGTTAACAGGCACAGTGTCTTAGCCACTTGCACCACCACCACAGCCCTTATAAGGAAGTTATTGAATTGGAGCCATGCTCTCTCTTGCACAGACTTTAAAAGATTTTAGGAACACCACAAATAAGGCTCTGTGACCCCACTGGGGTTGTCACCCACAGTTTGAGGAACACTGATTTACAGGAATAGTGCAAGAGTTTCAGTTGCCCTGTAAATTAAACCAGAACCCCCACACTTTGAGGTTTCATGGTGGTTTATTATGGCATATCTGAGATTGTACCAGGTAGCATTCTGGATCTCACTGTCCATTCCCATCAATGACTTGCCTAAGTCTCCACCACATCGCTACATCTAGGTATCAGAATTCATGACTCCAAAATTCATGACTCCAGTAGCAGTAGCTAACATGTCAGCATAGATATCAAAGCTGTCCAAAAAGAACGCCTCCTTAACACATCAAATTTGCATGAATATGTAATCCATGGACAAACCAAGTGTAAAAACTTGTGGTGAAAGCAGTATGTTTTGGCAGTGATTCAAAGGGTAAAGATTAAGGATCTTGTATAACGGATGTCTGAGACACTTACTTTACTGAGAAAGTAATGAATAATAGAAGGGTTGATCCATAATTCATTTGCAAATAGACTTGTAGCTTTTTTTCCTTCCTTCCTTTCACTTACACAAGTGTAAATTGAAAGAGTTACATCCGTCACAGGCTACTGTGAGTCCAGTATAAACATTAATCGTTTTATATACAGAGAAATCTTGGTTCATAAGCATAATTCATTCGGGAAGCATCCTTGTAATGCAAAACGTGTGAATATCAAAACAAATTTTCCCTTAAGAAAAAATGTAAACTCAGACAATTTGTTCCACAACTCAAAAAATATTCATATGAAAATTATTACAATTTAATACAAAATAATAAAGAAAATACAAAATATAAAGAAAAATAAAACAAATTAACCTGCACTTACCCCCAAACCCAGAGTAACTATGGGAGCATGTAAGAGACTTTATGTGCAACCGCAGTTACTGCACCACCTAGTGAAAACCTATGGGAAATTCATATTGGAATCCAGAGTAAGATGTTCTTACTCTGGAGCAAGGACTCCCCATAGTTACTCTGGATTTAGCCCATAGGCTCCAAACCTATGCACACTTTTGTAAGAGTAAGCCCCTTTAAACATAATGGGGCTTACATCTGAGTAGACTCACATATGATTGTGCTGTTAGATTGTAATCTGCCCTCTTTACACAGGAGAGTGCCTCACTAATTATGATAGGGCTTTAGAGGAGACATGCAAGGCTAGTTTTCAGGCTTCTTTCCATTGCCCCTGTTACACAGGTGTGTGCCCCTCTGATTATAATAGGGCTTACTTTAGAGTAGACATGCATAGGCTGGTCTCTCAAGAGAGGCTGAGCAGGTGCTGGTGGAGTGCCAAAACTGGCCATCCCTTGGCCATGATTTTTTTTCTTGTTCATCAAGACATTGCTTGTTTATCAAGTTAAAATTATAGAAATGTTTGCTTGTCTTGCAAAATGCTCTCAGTTCAAGTTACTCTCAATCTGAGGTTTTGCTGCATTAAAATTACAAAAGGTTTATCTGTTTGGTTTTTTCGGGGTGTGTTGCTTATACAATGCCATTGCCACTAGTTTCCTGTAGTTACAACTTTCAATTCTCAGTAATCACAAAATCTGGTGATACAAAATTTCACTTTCGTATCTGTTGAATTAATTTTTGTTCATATTGCACATATTGTGAAGGTCAAAATTTCAAAGTCAAATATCAAGAGCAAGACATCATTGTTTTGAAAGAAGATGGGCACAATCCAGAGTAACAACGGGGAGTCCTTGCTCCGGTGTAAGAACAATTTACTCTGGATTCCAATATGAATTTTCCATAGGTTTTCACTAGGTGGTGCAGTAACTACGGGTGCACTTAATGTCTCTTACGTGCTCCCATAGTTACTCTGGATTATAGGGATAGTCTCTTATTTTAAAAGGCAGTGTCAGTGTCAGATTTAACATGTTATTTCAGTGCTGAGCCTATGCTTAGGAAGAAAGGAAACACAAATAGTAGGAATTGTATTTTAATGTGCTGTATTTAATTTTGAGTTAGCCTATACTATACATCAGTATGCACTATGCAAGCATGCCAAAACTTCAGAGCAGGCAAATTCAAATTTAATTTGTGCTTGAGACAAAGGACAGAAATGTTTCCAGTCAATATCATGTGCTTTATTATTTTTCTTTATTTGATATTCTTTTCAAACACTTTAGTCACATACTGAATTTGCATGAAGAGTATCTCTGAAATGTCAGAACTAAGATAAAACAAAGGTGTTCACTTTCTTGGCTTGACGTGGACACAAGCAATTGCATTTTTAGACCCTTGAAAATTAGAAAATGTATTTTACAATCGAAATTTATTTATTTATTCCATTTTGGTCCCACCTTTCTTCCTTTGATAAGAAAACCCAAGGCAGCTAATAACATTTAAAAACAACAATAAAACACAATTAAAACTGGATAAAAACAATAAATATAATGAAAATACAATTAAAACACAATTAAAATACAATTAAACAACCAACAGGGCCCCCTCTTATGATCTCAAAGAGTGGACCAGATTGTATGAAAGCAGGAGGACTCACAAATATGCTGGTCCCAGGCTTTTTAGGGGTTAATAAGTCACCCTACCTCACCTCACCTTAATAAGTCACCGACCTGTGTCGGCCCCACAAGACGGGTGAGCTCCTGTCCTTAGCCCAGCTCTGCGACACCAGCTGGATCCAATCGTATTGGCTCTGTCTTTCCATTGGACTAATTCAGTGGCGTGGAGAGGGGGGATTTGCTGCTTGGGTAACAGCCTATCCTCTATAACAATCTCACCCAGGCTTTCATGCTTCGCATGCAGCATATGCAGCGCCGAGCACAATACCATAGTCTTCCAAGACTGACGGAGGACTGCTTTTTTTAAGTCACTTTGAATTGGATCCAGAAATGAATGGGTAGCCAATGTAATTGCTAGAGCAGCAGCGTGGCCCAGTCAAACCGCTGACCTCCAGCAACCTCCAGCATAGAAAACATTATATATGAAGCTCAGTGGAACTAGTTAATGTGTAGGACATGGAGGTTTCTACTTCTTGAGATATTAAAACATGGACAAACACCATTATTTGCAACATTAGAAAATGCCCATTATTGAGTCTGATCAAAGTGTCTGGTTAGTGCAGTTGATAAAGCATGATACTCTTAGCTCTGAAGATTGTGGATTTTAAACCTATGTTGGATATATATTTTTTTGTTTTCCATTTACCTGTTTTGCATGGAGAATGTTCCAGTTTCTGTCTCTAGCATCGGCAGAGAAAACACCATATTTGAATCTATGGCAAGACAGTTGTAATCAGTGCCAACAATACTAGACTAGATGAACCAATGATTGAACTCTGTGTATGGCAGTTGTCTGCATACAGGTGGCCTCAGGCAGATTGCTGGAGAAATACCTTGTAGGAGGTAGCAGGAGGAGTAAATGGAAGAGACTTTCTCCTTGGTTATCTTTTGCTCAAGTATATACAAAAATACTTGGAAAAAGTAGTATTGATTTCAACGCCACTTCCAAATAATGTGTTTATAGGAATACATATGCATGTACTGCTGTGATGGAGAAGGATCAACAGGCCAGATTGTGGAAGAATATAGAAGAGGTCATATGATAGGAAGAAAAGGAAAAAAAAACTGAGAGTGGGATTGTCTGTGAGAGTGGCATGAGAGTGGGCTGATCTGTGTATTGGTACACAGTCCCATCCAGTGGTGGACTTCAGGGGGTTCTCACAGGTTCTGTAGAACCCTTTGCTAATGAGTGCCTGGTTCTGATAACTGGTTACTAATGGGACATAGAACCTGTTGTTCTGTCGACATATAACCTGTTGTTAATTTAGGTTATTAGGACATAGAACCTCTTGTTAATTTATTTGAATTCCAACATTGGTCCCTCCTTGTTCTCAGGCATTCCATACAGTAAACAAAAGTTTATATTTAGGGTGATAAATTATTTCTCACAAATAATTAGACTTGCTTTGGTTAATACAAAAAAAAAATTAGTTAAGAACCTGACTATTGGACTGAAATGCAAGCTTGTCCATGGTTGATGCAAATTGTTGAAAGCTGAAACAGCTTAATTGAGAAACAATAAAGAGGTCACAGTCCTTTTAGTGAATGAAGCTTTCCCAAGCAGATTTATAGTACCGCATCAAAGCTCAGGATGCACAGTACCATCCTCTTCATTAATCGGAAGCATGCTTCAGCCCTCTTCCTTGTTTATTCAGTTGTTACGAGTGCTCAGCTATTTGTTGCAGGTAAAACATGATTAAATATGCTTGAAAAGAACAAAATTAATAATTTATGTTTCAATTTCTTTGAAGGTGCACATCGTTACTTTAGTGCCTAAAAGTAGTTCCCAGCAGGGTGACCAGATGCCTGAACCCCAAAAAGAGGACAAGGTCCCCCAAAATTCCTGACATCCAAGCAAAATTACTGACATGTTAAAAAAATGAAGGACTATTGAAAATGTAGGACAAGTGTAGAACATCTATATATATAAAAGAGAAAAGTCACTGACTGACTGACTGACTCATCACCGCCATGCCAAAACCGCTGGGCCTAGAAGTGTGAAAATTGGAGTGGGTGTTCCTTCCATGAGGGAGGGGTGCACTAAGAACCGGTTTTCGGAAATTCCAACCGGAAGGGGGTGAAAAGGGGCGCAACACGTTTTCCTCCCTATACTTTGCATTGAGAATTGCTGACTCATCAACATTCCGCCCCAACTGCTGGGCCTGAAGCATGGAATTCTGGGAGTTCCTTCTGTCACCTGAACACCCACCAAGAACCATCTGGAGAAATTTAACCCTTCAGGGGCTGAAAAGGGGGCAACGTGTTTCTGTCCTATACTTAACATGGGAGACTGACCAACATTCAGCCAATTTGGTGCTCAGACCCTGGTGCACAGGGGGATGTTGTTCGGAGGAAGAGGTTGGGGATGTTGTTCGGGGGATGTTGTTCGGAGGAAGAGGTTGTTCGGAGGAAGAGGTTGCGCTGGCAAGGATGCTGCGCATGAGGGGAAATTGCGCATGAGGGGAAATTGCGCATGAGGGAAAGTTGGGCATGAGGGGAAGTTGCGCATGTAGGAAAGTTGCGCAGGGGGGAAGCTGCATATGGGAGGAAGTTGCACATGGAGGAAAGTTGCGCATGGGGAAAGTTGCACACGGGGAAAATTGCGCACGGAGAAAATTGCACACCGGAGGAAAGTTGCGCACAGGAAGAAGTTGCGCACGGGAGGAAGTTGTGTACAGGGGAAAGTTGAGCACGGGGAAAATTGCGCACAGGAGGAAAGTTGCGCACAGGAGGAAAGTTGCGCACGGGAGGAAAGTTGCGCACGGGGGAAGTTGCGCACAGGGGAAGTTGCACACAGGGAAAATTGCGCACGGAGAAAATTGCACACGGGAGGAAAGTTGCGCATGGGAGGAAAGTTGCGCATGGGGGAAGTTGCGCATGGGAGGAAGATGCGCATGGGGGAAAGTTGCGCATGGGGGAAGTTGTGCATGGGGCAAAGTTGCGCATGGGGGAAAGTTGCGCATATGGGAAGTTGCGCATATGGGAAGTTGTGCATGGGGAAGTTGCGCATGGGGGAAGTTGGCATGGGGGGATGATGCACATGGAGGAAAGTTGCACATGGAGGAAAGTTGCGCACAGGGGAAAGTTGCGCATATTGGAAGTTGCACATATGGGAAGTTGCGCATGGGGGAACTTGGCATGGGGGGGATGATGCACATGGAGGAAAGTTGCGCATGGAGGGAAGTTGCGCATGGAGGGAACTTGCGCACGGGAGGAAGTTGTGGGAGGAAGTTGTGCACGTGGGGAAGTTGCGCACTGGGGAAGGTGCGCATGGAGGTGAGTTGCACATGGGGAAAGTTGCACATGGGAGGATGTTGTGCATGTGGGAAGTTGCACCTGGGGGGGAGTTGCGCCTGGGGGGAAGTTGCTCCCGGGGAAAAATTGCGCATGGGGAAAGTTGCTCATGGGAAGAAAGTTGCGCATGGGAGGAAAGTTGCACATGGGGAAAGTTGCGCATGGGGGAAAGTTGCGCATGGGGGAAAGTTGCACATGGGGAAAGTTGCACATGGGGAAAGTTGTGCATGGGGTTTGATACATATGGGGGAGTTGCGCATGGGGGGTTGATGCACATGGGGAAGTTGTGCATGGGGGGTTGGTGTGCATGGGGGGAAGTTGCGCATGGGGGAAGTTGCGCATGGGGTAACTTGTGCATGCGGAGTTGATGCGCATGGGTGAAGTTGCGCATGGGGGGTTGATGTGTATGGGGGAAGTTGCGCATGGGGGTTGCTACGCCTGGGGGAAAGTTATCCATGGGGGGTTGATGCATATGGGGGGGAAGGCATACGGGGGAATTTTACTCCCGCAACGCGGGTACGCCTTTCGCTAGTGTTCAAATAAAAGCTAAAAATACTCATATTGCTTTCCTGTGCTTAATTTCAACACTATATTACTTATTGTTAGCACCTGAATAGTGTGCTAACCCAGTTAGGGCCAGATAGAGGGGTTGTGCCTGGGGCCACATAGAGGCTCACTAAGGGCTGCAACTGGCCCCTGGGCTGGGGTTTAGACACCCTGTTCTAGAACCATGAAGGAACTCTGTGTGTACAACTAGATCAGGTAAGAGCCAGAAAAGGAACATGTCTTTTAATGTCCCCAGGCCTATGCTACGCCTTCTAGACTCAATTCACCAGCCTACAGAGTGAGAATATTTTAAAGAGGCAGTCATCTGGCCTAGAGAGTCTTCCACCCCACTCTTTCTCCATTGCATTCTTCCTGGACCATTATGGATCCTGAAGTGCAGGATCAGGAGAGCACAAGATTCTGGATATTGGTGTGTCTGGTCCCCTTTGTTCTGGCTTAAAGTGTACTTATTCTAGGGCCTCTGGTTTGTTACCAGCAGTGCTTTTTAAAAAACCTATCAATATGCACATGTGTATGTGGAGGGGAGAAGAAGGGGGAAAAGAATCATGGACAGTTTTCTCCCCAGTCCATGTGCTGGGAGTCCCGTGCATAACTGGAGCTTGGATTGGGGGGAACACAGTGCTACTTCAACCCAAAGACCACATTAGATTTTGAATATTTGTACTCAAATCTAATGCACCCCTGATTCTAATGCTCACCAGTTTTCAACTTTAAATTTGGCTGAAAAGGGTGCACATTAGATTCGAATATGGTAATTTCCATGAGATTTGACTATTTGAATATAATCCTGTGTTTCCCGTAACAAAACACTGTGTTTCCCAAAACAAAACTTAATGGGCACTCTGTTTCTATGAACGCATCAGGGAAGAAGGAAGTGCTGTATTTTGTATTTCAAAAGCAAGTGCTGTATTTTGTCATCTTATTTGAGTTTTAATAAGGCAAACTTTAGTGTAGTTCCAGTATAGCTCTAGACATGCTGTGTGCATGGAGAATGGAGTGTATTGAAGCAGCATTTCCATGCACCCTTCACTCCCACTTGCGACACTCTTTTTCAGGTAAATGCTTGGCAGAGCTTCAACACCAA
Organism: Cryptoblepharus egeriae; assembly: GCA_030015325.1. Classification (NCBI taxonomy): domain Eukaryota; kingdom Metazoa; phylum Chordata; class Lepidosauria; order Squamata; family Scincidae; genus Cryptoblepharus; species Cryptoblepharus egeriae. The sequence goes on along the minus strand of JAREYC010000007.1, from coordinate 49,825,262 downwards.
GAAATCACTCCCTCTTGGCTTGGAAAATAAGATTGAACGACAATGAATGGAGAAACATCTTTGATCAAAAATTGGAACAGAGGTTTACCTGAAAAATTTATGTCTAATTAAATATTGAAAAGTTATTTGAAAATGAACTGGAAGCAACTCAAGGATCTGCCACCTTTGTACCAATCTTACACACCTGACATCTTTCTCATCAATAAAAATTATGTACAGCAAACTCTGAAGCTCCCTGGTGAATAGTTCACCGTGACCACCTTTGCTACTCATGTAGGAATTCCATTTTTGGATGTTAAATTTTATTTAACAACATCAGTGCACTCACAACTACTTGTTATGAAAACGACATTGCTGCAGACACTTAGGGGAATGTTATTTTCAGTTCAGTGCCCCGGGATTTAACTGCTTGACTTGCATTGCTATTAATAGGCTTTGTGTAGTAGGATCCCAAAGGTATTGCACAAATATGTTGCTCTTTACACTTCTACATACAACATGCCTGTTAAAACAGAATTTAGATTACAGTGCAAAGTATTTATCCAGCAGCACTGATTCTAGAAGTAGGTTTTAGCATCTAATTCAACATGCAATGTAAACTGCTAAGACATCACAATCTGAAACAAAAACAAAAATAGATATAGCGACTTCAGTGGAATTTGATCTTGCAAAATGTGTAGAATCAAATAGCGACAAGAACTTACAAGGTCATTTACAGTAGAACAAGGGTCTCCAAACCTAGGCCTGGGGGACGAATGTGGCCCATGGCCAGACTCTGGTATGCTGCAAGCTTCTGGAGAACATGACAAAACACAACTGGATGGTTCTCTTTTCATGTCTGGAGAATGCTCTGATGTTCTAAAAAAGTCACTTCCTGGTTTTCTTAACAACCAGAAGTAACTTTATGTTCCATCTGAAATCCTTAGAAGGTGCCTGGGAGGTGGGAAAATGAGGATCCATCTGACTATGTGCTTTATTTCTGTGAAGTTTGTTGGTGCTTTGAGAAATCCTAGAAATGTGTGCCCATTCATTCTCATTTATTCATTCATCTAGGTACCATTTCTAATGTATTTATTTAAATTTTGTGTTTAAATCTTTTTTCTGGCCCTCAACACCACCTTCAACACTGTGTGGCTGTATTTCTCATGGCCCTCTGGCTGAAAGATTTAAAGAGTCCTAGTCTAGACCAATCTCCTGCCTGTATAGGAAATTCTCCTAGAACATCTCCAGCTGGTGCCTGTTGAGCCTCTGCAAGACTCTGCAAGACTCTGTTGATGTCTAACAAGGAATAATTCACCACCTTTCTTGGCAATTTGTTCCACTGCTGAACTGTCTTTACCATTATGAATTTCTTCCTGATTTTCAATAGGAATATCCTCTCTTGGCATACTCATTGTATTTAGTTCTACTTTCAAAGGCACTGGAGTACAAATTTGTCTTCTGGCAAATCCTTCAGGTATTTGAAGAGTGCTACAATATCCCTTGTCAGCCTCTATTTTCTGAACATACGTAGGCTGAACATACGGAGCTCCCTCTACATTTCCTCATAGGGCTTGTTCTCCAGCTCACTGATCGTCCTCATCACTCTTCTGAACCCACTCCAGTTTGACTGTGTCTATCTAGATGCCCATAATCGGTCACAGTATTCCAGAGAATTCTGACTAAGAGTGCAATCCAGAGTAACTATGGGGAGTCCTTGCTCCAGTGTAAGAACAATTTGCTCTGGATTGCAATATGAATTTCCCATAGGTTTTCACTAGGTGGTGCAGTAACTATGGGTGCACATAATGTCTCTTACGTGCTCCCGTAGTTACTCTGGTTTATAGCGTAATGCAGAGTAAAGCGGAACTATAACTTCTCTCAACCTCTCTCAACTCAATTGTTCTATTAATGCCGGCTAAAATTGCATTCATTTACAGTCATTACCGACTCAACTTTCATCTTGTGATCCACTGCAACTCCAAGATCCTCTCCCATGTTGAGCTTCCAGGTGTCTCCCATTCCATACCTTCACCCTTCATTATTTTTGCAAAATCAACATTTGCCATTGTTGAAGTTCATCTTATTCATTTCAGCACTGAATTCCATTCTGTCTAGTACTGCAATACTAAACACACTTTCCTGGGAGTAATGGGGCTTACTTTTGAGTAGGCATGGTTGAACACAATGGGGCTTACTTTTGAATAAGCATGGTTAGGATTGTGCTGTAGGTCTTCCTTTGTCTTTTATTGTGTTTGCTACTCTTCCCAGCTTGGTGTCATCTGAAGATTTGATGAGGTCCTGGTATCCACTTCATCTAAGTCAGGGATCTCCAAACTTTTTGGCAGGAGGGCCACATCATCTCTCTCTTCCGGCTCCAGTTCGGGGGATGGAAAACTAATTTACATTTCAAATTTGAATAAATTTACATATAAAATACATTGGTGTGGATTGCAAGGCTTGCTCAAGGGATGAATAGAGGGGTCTTTCTGGGGGCCACACTGAGGCTCAACGAAGGGTGCATCTGGCACCCAGGCCAGGGTTTGGATACCAGAGGTCTGTCATTGATGCAGATATTATAGGCTGCAGTCCTAAAGATGGTTTCCTGGGAATAAGTCCCAATGAACAGAATGGGGCTTACTTTTCAAGAGACATGGTTAGGATTGTACTCATAGAGAAATATACCCAAGGCTCTGGGGCACTCCACTCAAATGGGACACTGCACTCATCCTCCAGGTTAATTCAGAGCTTCTCTCAATTCATCTGTGAAGCTCAGCGATCCAAACTTGAACATATGCTTATTTATGCCTTAAATTAACATGGGGATCTCATTCAGGTGATTTTGACCAACTCAGAATACTGTTGAAACAGCATATTTGGTGTCTAGTGATCATAACCATCTTGTGGACTCCTGTATTGGGAAAAAACAACATTTGTAAAACAAAACAAAGCTTTCATGAGAATTCACTAGCCTCATTACTAAGCTCACTTTAGAAACAGAGTTCCTTAAGTTCCAACAAGTGGTTGTTGCTTGGAACAATTTGCTTTCATGCAATCCTCCTATTCTGGGTTTGTCTCTGTTTTCCTTTCCCACCAAATTATATTGTTTTACACGGGCCGGTTCACAGGTGATTGTTTTTCCCTGTTACATGTGTTTTGGAAAGCACTGTAGCCAACAAGGCCCAATAGCCCATTCTTACAACTCCAAAAGTAACAATCATACTGGAAAACATCATCACAACTCATGTACTTGAAACAATTGAACTTTGTGAAGTTGCCTATACTGTGCAGAATCGATGCTCTAGCAAAGTTTACATGTGTTCTTAGGGTATACACACTGCTGTTTATACACTTGCCACTATGAATGGTGCTCTGGCAAAAGAACAGTTTCAAGCTTCTTCTTGTTCCTATATGGTTCATTTCTTATTCATGATCGCAAAATGGTTTAGCATATGCATATATGTGGGGAGAGAGAGAGAGAGAATATTGCAGCCACATGAAGCATTATAGAAAATGTAACTTGTCAAGCATTCCTCTGCTTTTCTTCCTTTAAGAAACAAAGGTACTGTATTTACATGATTAGTAAATTGGAAAAGAAAACCATTGACAATCCTGACATAGCATATTAAGTTGGAACAATTCCTTACTTTTACAATTATTGCCACAGTCACCATAATTATTAATGCTTGTTTTTCCCCACAACACAGAAGCTAGAAATGTAAACCTACAAGAAGAAAAAGAGCCCAATTCTCTCCTCTCTCCTTCCTCACTGATGCAGCCGTCCCAAAAACAAGTGTGTTATATTGGGGGGAGATCAGGAGTCTTTAGAGGGATAACAGGATTTCATTTCTGTACTGCTCTGTAAGCATTCCACTCTACAATGGTTCTCCTCTGATCTGCATCAATAATTTTTCTGGCACAAGTCTGCATTTTACCCTGCATTTTACCCAGATCAGGCTTGGAAAGGATATTATTATTCAGTAAGTACTCAATTCCTGGGTCCAACTTGTACTCTCCCCTGCCCCGTTTCCTCTGCCACATTTCCTCTCTGTTTCATTCACCTCTCACTCCATTCCACCCTTCCTTGTCTCCCCATGTGGACTTACCTGCGGTTGTGGGCATCTTCAGTCAGCCACAGTCTTAAGCATTCTTGTATTTCCAACAGCTGGAAAGTACTTTATGCCCTGGAACATGCATTCCAGTAGTGTAACCAAGAGATTACACCAAAAGGTTGCAAAAGCCCTCCCAGAGCATGCCAAGTAGATCAAGCAAACAAGGAACTTTGGAACATAGATCCACTTTCATGTTCATTCATATATTTATCTCTCAATCTCATGTGCATCACTGGAGTAGGAAAGTACTTACATTATTTGTACTGCCAAATATAATATTTGTCTTCTTCTCTGTATTCCATTCAAAACTTGAATGTTACCAAGAATTTGCTATTAATATATTTGGAATATTGAATGGGATGGTGTGGTCATTCTCACACATCATCTTAAATTTAAATTGGCAAATTTAATATGGGTGTAACATTTGTGTAGTCTAGGGATTTGGTGCTGATCGCAGAGCCACTTTCTTTATTCTAGCAGCATCTAGTGAAAAACCAGGCATGGACACACAAATAAAAGGTGTGGATCAGCATAAAAATGCACACATCTAACAATGCTTATAATGTATGTAACAGCCTTGCTGCAAAATTCCCTAATACTCTCTTCTTGCTTTTCCCCCATCCGTAAGTGAGCCCAATGGTTTTAACATTTACCTAATAGATCCAATTATTGCTAACTTTTCATCATCTGGTCCCATTAAAAGGCTGTTGTGTAGTGGTAAAATTGACACACATTCCTCTCTCCCCTGCAGGGAGTTCAAACAACTGTTTTCATTAATGTTTTTATGGCTTCTTTTTCTTTTCAGGGAAACTGGACAGAAAGGTTAGAAAAGGAAAGAAGTAACACCTTCCTTTTGCATTGTTCTGTTTAAGTTTGTAGGCTCTGAGTCTGTACTATATAAAACCCAGAAAGGTTGGTCTTCACTTTCACTCCTAAAGTAAAGATATTTCTTCTGACTGACATATATGAGAGCCTCCACAGCTCTTTGTACAACACTTTGCTTAAAGGTAACGGTGTCCCTTACAGGTTGTACTGTTACAGCACAACCCTAACCATGTCTACTCAAAGTAAGCCCAGTCGTGGGATTCAAATAAATTAACAGCTTCTATGTCCTAAAAAGCAGGCCTCTGTCAGTCTTGAAAGACTATGGTATCATGCTCAGCGCTGCATACGCTGCATGCAAAGCACGAAAGCCTGGGTGAGATTGTTATGAAGGATAGGCTGTTACCCAAGCAGCAAATCCCCCCTCTCCACGCCACTGAATTAGTCCAATGGAAAGGCAGAGCCAATACGATTGGATCCAGCTGTGTTGCAGAGCTGGGCTAAGGACATGTCCTATGTCCTAATAACTTAAATTAACAACAGGTACTATGTCCCATTAGTAACCCACTGTTACTAATGGGTGATCAGAACCAGGTGCTCATTAGCAAAGGGTTCTATAGAACCTGTGAGAAACCCTCTGAAGCCCACCACTGTGTAAGCGCCATTGTGTTCAGTGGGTTTTACACCAAGGAAAGTGTTTTTAGGATTGCAGCCTTAGTCATGACCAACCATAAGGTCCGCACCATTTCTCTGCACCTTGTCTCCATTTCAAAGCCTTCAGAGCTAGCATTGTCTGAGGATGCTTCTGTGGTCATGGGACGACACTTTGCTTAAGTTCACATAATTGTGCATAGTTTCTAAAGGAAGATGCTCTATGGAATTGAAAACTCATGTGTTTTATAGGTAATACTAACAAGGGTTTTCAAACTCCTTGTGAATTTCAACTTTGGTCCTCCCAGAGATACTGTCTCATGGCTGTTCCTCACAGCCTTTGTACACACTTCTTGACATTGTGCATGATGGAGGAGAGCGGTGAGTGCTCCGTTGTTGAGCACATACTTGTTTGTGCAAAGTCCCAGATTCGTTCCATAGCATCTCTAGGAATAGGCAAGATGTGGACCTGAAACTGACTCCGTGTCAGTGGTGCTGATTCTGGAAAACCAACAGTATAGCTCAGCAAATAGCATCTTTCTATGTTACTAAGAAATTTTAATTATTTATTATAAAGAGTAATATCAATAATTATTTTGGGCACAATCGTAACCAACTTTCAGCACTGACATAGTTGTGCTGTGGGGCATGTTCCTTATCCTGTGGTTGGGTGGCAGTCATGAAGGCCTCCTCAAAATATGGCTATGTTTATTCAGTTACCTCAGAGTTGCGTTACTCTTACCCTAGAGTGGGAAAATTGGTTAGGATTCTGCCCATAATGTGATAATGTTTCAGTGTGTAATCTGACTGTTTCTTTTTCTTTCCCCTGATGGCCACATAATTAGTAGAATTTAACAAAAAAAAAAAAAAAATACTACTAGTACTCCAGTGTACATTAAAATGAAACCTGATGAATTAAGACAGAATCCCTGCTTTCATAACCATTCAGTAGTAATACTAAGGTGTTCGTTGATTAGTTCGATGTCATCAGTCCAATTGTGTCTAATTTTCATGACTAAATATATTTAAAAATTAGAAGTTGGTACTTAAGCACTTTCTAAAGTGGTGAGTTAAGTACTGCCTGTGCTTTACTACTATTTAGGCAAATTATTCACTGAACAATAAATCATACTTGAATTATGTAGCAAGAAGCAGCAAGAAGCAAGATTTCCCTGAAATTTGCTTCATCGTTCTAGATTGGACACCAATTAGGGCTACTGTGTCCTAATTTTCTTATGTGGATACGAAAGCTTTTATGTATAGTCAAAATTGGAAATTATTTGATGAAAACCTGAAAGGAAGGTGCTTTCTAAACAAAACTTTGCCCCCCAGCTTATATTTACTTTTGCAGTGAGACCAAAGTACTTATTGTTTTTATCTGATTGTGATGTGCCAGCAAATCTAATGCACAGTCTGATTTTGGAGACCAAAATTGCTGAAAAAGGTCTGCATATTAGATCTGCTAGCAAGTAAATACAGTAATAGGCAGGCGTGCAGCCTGTCTCCCATAAAGTGCAGATGGTAGCCTTATTATGGGCGCCATCCAGAGTAACTACAGGAGCATGTAAGAGACATTACGTGCACCTATAGTTACTGCACCACCTAGTGAAAACCTATGGGAAATTCATATTGCAGTCCAGAGTAACTTGTTCTTACTACAGAGCAAGGACTCCCCATAGTTACTCTGGATTTCACCCTAGGTGGGCAAAAGGCAGTCTTCTTGGGAGGAAGGGAACAAGTCAGCAGCAGCAACAATTCACACTCCCCAGCCCCCTGGAAGTGGTATGGGGAGGCAGGGAAAGAGCCACAGCAGGGCTGGGAGGGAGCCAGCGCAGGGCAACCCAACAATGACCAGTAACAAATGTGATGATTAGTGAGGTGTGACAGCAACGGTTGATCTTGAGTGAACTTGCAGGAAAATCAATAAAAATATAAAGAGTTAAGAGGCTTTGAAATTAAAGAGGAGATAATTGCAGGTTATAAAGACTTAAGATGATAGATCTTGTGGCAAAATGAAAAGGGGGGACACGCAGATGTTGGCAAAGTCATTACAAAGGAATATATCTCAGTGTTATTGTGGTGTAAGGCTTTCAGTCCTCTCGAGATGATTGACAGAATGGACATTGTGCATCAAATACTCAAATGCTGAACCAGGGTGATTATATAGAATGGAGGACAGAGTGCCCCTACCTTTAAGCATTGCATAGAAGAGGGAATTTAAGCAGGTTTGACTCAACATAGAAGGGTTGAAAAAGAAGCACCTGCCTCAATTCCCTCATCTATGCAATGCTTATAGGTAGAGGTGCTCTGTCCTCCATTCTATATGGTCACAAAAGTTGCACAAGTGCAATTATATGGACCTAACTACACATCACTGGTGTGTAAACGCTGCTTTCGTTGTGGGATCGATCATACAGCAACAACTCAATTTCTGAATTTTGTTGAATTTTCTGCTCATGGCTCTCAAGTGGTGTAGTTATTGGTCAAGATGAAGGTGAAAATGCTCTAACAAAGAACAACTAGAAAGGTAATGGAGGGATGATGGCCACTGTTTTAGGATAAATCTGAGCAAAGAGACCTGCAGAAGAATTTTTAGATAAACATATACAGCAAAATTACTCATCTGCTCAGTGAGAAATCCATAATTTAATGTTTGCATCGCTTCTTGCTTCTTAAATCAGCATCTTTCATTTAAAATCATGTCATGTTGTGGCTTCTATACTGTAGATATTGCACTTTAAAGTCTTAAGTCAACCTATTTTGATTTATATTTTGGCTTTTAGGTTTGCTGTTTTTGCATAAGCTTTCCTGCATACTATTTTGTCCTGCTGCATTTGTGTCAGTGATCTATGAGGCAACTTATCAGAGTACTTTGCAGATACAACAAAAATGAAGAATTCATTTTTGAAAGTGAAGTAATATGATGTATTTTTGATGTGTTCATATTCATGATAATGTATGACTGCACTCTTTTCCTTTCTTATGTGCTGTTTTATGTGTCCTTAGTCAGAAGGAATTATCTACCACATGATCCTTATGTACTGTTTCAGATCTTCAGAAATTGACAAAGAAGAAAAAAAAATTCCATTTCTAGGATACTGCTGGAAATATGCATCACACTTTATCACAAATAGGCCAGAAAGTTTTATATTTATGCATGCAATCCACATTCACTAAAACGAGGACATTAATTCTTGCTTCTGCAACTCTGAACCACAGCTTATTTTTTAAAAATAATTGTTTACATATATAAACTGATTGAAGATGCATCAAAGGGTCTGTTGCTGAACATCCTATCCCACTGGATCAAGATTTTTAAAAATATAGATTTTAAACTTGCCGAGGTGCATATTTGCAAATATTGAAACACTTAAAAAGCGGTTTTGCCTACATTCAGTGAATAGGGACTCAACAGCACAAAGGAAAAAATCAAACTACTGGACCTGTTTTATGCTTTCACTAGCGAAAGGCGTACCCACATTGTGGGAGTAAAATTCCCCCATACACTATCCTCCACAGTGCATCATTCCCCCATGAGCATCAACACCCAATGCGCAACATCCCCCATGTGTTTCACCCCCATGCATAACATTCCCCCATGTGCATTGACCCTCCATGCACATCAACCACCCATGTGCATCATCCACCCATGCGTAACCCCCAATGCGCACCAGCCCCCCATGCATCAGTCCCCCTCATGGTGTTCTTGTTCTTCACTGAAATCACAACATGGGTTTATGCCTAAAGAAGAAGCAAATGCTGCATCATTGGTTAGACATATGAAACATCTAGGATAATTAGTCATGGGAAAGTATGATCAGCTTAAGGCCACCTAGAGTGACGAAGGACCTGTTCTGGATTTGGGAGAGCCTCATTCTCCCCCATCCTTGCCAGCCAACACTGCCTCTGGCACCCCTTGCATGCATGGTTTGGAGGAGCACCATTGAACAATCAGCCAGAGACTGGGAACATTCCAGACATCGGGGAATGCTCCAGAAGGAGCATGGGCAGCTGCATCTCTCCTCAGGCCCACGCGGAACCGTAGGAGTGAGTGCTTTGGCTTGGTGAAGCACATGTTTCACTCTTTCAACCTCTGTCTGATTGTCTAAAGGTTAAAATTGTTATCCCTTATGTTGCTTTACATGTGACATGGTGATCAAATTGTTTTTTGACATTTCCTTCTGACTTCCTTAAGTAAATAACTCGTCCATAACTCATTGCCTGCACATACCTTTGTTCATTTTTATGTAACTTGTTATGTATTTTGGCTATGTGTTAATAAATAATATACCTTATTTTGGCTTTTGCAAATTATATTTATGTCTTTACGGTGGCCAATTTTCATTTGCAAGCTAAAAAAGACTGGGTTCCACTTTTCAATGGTTTTCACTTTTGAATGGTGCTCTGGTACCTAACCCATCCAATAAGTGGAAGATGCCTTTATTGATTGATTGATTGATTTGATCTGATTTGATTTATACTCTGCCTTTCTCCCTGAAGGGCACCTGCCTTTCTCCCTCAAGGTGGCTTATTGTATTACAGTAAGTAAGTGGTAAAGCTGTGTAAAGGAAGCGGAGGACAATTTCTAGCTTAATCCTGGGCAAGCTGACAAGTGGAAGTAATACCTAGGCAGTGGTTCTTTTAATGCCCAGGCTTGCTTGTGTCATAGAGACCTGTTTTGACACCATTTGAATACTGATGCTATTTGGTAGACTTAAGGTCTTAATGAGTGTCCAAATGTTATTTTAGTTGTGCTGCAGTGAAGAAAAGGAAAAGACATTATTTGGTTGGCATTTGCAATGCATACATTTAAACAACTTGTAATGCATGGAAGAAAAGGGGAAAAAACATACACACCTATGCATGAACACACACAAAAAGCCTGGAGATGTTTTTTGCTTTCTTATATTTTTTGAATATATTATACTCAAAGTCTGCCAAAACTATTTCAAAAACCTTTTTAGTACTGGCAGGGAAAATGAGTAAAAGCCTTTGGTTTCCTAGCTGCCGAATGTGCTTTGCTACAAATCTTATAAAGGCAGTCCTTCCAAAGACAGTAGCATATTGCTGTGCTAGAGACCATACATTGGCCTCCATCCACATTTTTGCTAAAAGGAAGAAGAGCAGCCTATTCAGACTAAGGACTGAATTGAGGCAGCATCATCAGCTGGACGGCTGCAGCTAATCTTCTGTTCTCAGCTGCATATAACTTGCACAAAAGGTATGTTAGTTTCATAGGCATGAAATGATGCCAAAGTGCATATGATTGACACGTTTACCCAGCAGGGACCATCAGGGAGCAGACAAAATGTTTTGTGCCTTATAGTCTGTGGCTGCCCTTAGCACATTATGTGCACATTGGGAGGTTCTACGCAAGGTGGGCAGATAGGAAACGGAGAGCAAAACCCCCTGATTTCAACCCAGGCATGAAAGTGTGCAACAATTAGTAGATAATTGGTGCTGTCAGAAACGACAGCACCAACCACTTGCTTCGGAAATGGAAGTGAATCCAGGCAGTTTCTTCCCCAAAGCACCGTTAACAGGTGTTCAGATTTGTCACACTAAACGTCTGTTTGATGGCACTGTGGAAAGATAGCCTTGTGTGTGGAAGTAGGTGTGAGGAATCTAACACAGCTAGCTAAGATCTGGATAGGGACACAGTACTGATGAGGCCACGTTCGTATTCAGAAATGGCATCGGATGTTAGAAAACATATATAAGTCACTATCAATCTGAAAGGATGGTTGGGCTTTTCTTTCCTTCCCCTTGAGTGGTCCTTCTCTTAGATGGGATAGAACAGAGATGTTGCTGTTTGACTGAATTAATTGTTTGCCTTTTCATCACAACCTTTGGCAGAAGCATCAGTGTAGCATGGGGAAATGTCAGCACTAGGAAGAGTATGTGTACAAGTAGAGTCCCTTTTGGTTTCTAGTTGTTTGATTTTAAGGCCAGGACAAATTCAACCATAGACACTCAAAAGGAAAGCAGCTGGAAGTCAGCCAGCTGGCTGACCAGGAGATCAGGAGAGTAGACAGAATCTAATTTCTGTAGTCATACTACTTTGAACTGACAACGTGCTCAAACAAAGACTGGAGCCCTTAGATCCTCTCCTATCCAGGCTACACTGCTCTGGATATAGTAAGTCCCAGGTTCAATCCTTGGCATTGCTAGGCAAATCAGAGGCAAGACAGTGCCAGGCGTTGTTGATTGTGCAGTAAATATAGTTGTCCATCTTTGTCCACAAGGATTCCATTCCCGAATCTCCTGTGGATTAAAAAAAAATCAGTGTATAAAGAAACACTGGATTCTTATGAAAAATGAAAAAAAAATGAAATGAAAAATGATAAACTAAAATGGATTTTAACACCCACTTGTAGGTTTCTTTCTCCTCTATTGTGCCTAATGGAATTAGTTAGTGCCTCAATATCTACAGGGGTTTGATTCTGGTACTGAAAAAAATGGAATGATTGCTTGCATGATTCTATAAAAGTAGAAACATTTCTACAACAGTAGAAAAGAAGTTTTTAAAACTGATTTGCAATGTGTTGAGACAAATCCATGTATAAATAACCTGTGCACAGGCTGGACCTGTAAATGGCTCTTTGTCCTGAAAGGACTCACAACTGAAAAAAAGATGCAGAATACCATCAAACTCAGTGGTGGGCCCGGCCTGGCCCAACAACCGGATTGCTGGAAGTGGGTGAGCCAGGCTGGGGTCAGGGGGGCAGGGCTGGGGTCAGGGGCTGGGGTGGATCAGGGGTAGGGCCGGGAGGGTTGGGGCGGGGCTGGAGAGGGCACGCCTCCCACCCCAGCAGGTGGGTGTGGGTGGGCAGGGCGAGGGGTGGGGCGAGGGGCAGGCCCCAACTCCAGCACACTGCACGTACGCCAAGCTTGGTGCATGTGCAGTGTGTCTCCTGAAGCTGGCTTCAGGAGACGCACTGCATGTGCTCCAAGCTAAGCTTGATGCACGCGCACTGTAGGGCTTCTTGGGCACGCCAAACCGGTGCACCCGGTTTTCTGTTCCCCTCTTGCTACCGGACCGGTAGCGGGGGTCAAAAATAAGAAGCAGCTTGGGCGATCTGGCCCGAACCGGCTTCTGCCCACCACTGATAAACTGTATCTAGAAAAGCTGCTGGAATGAAGAGGGACAGTTATGCTAGAATCAAGAGGAGAGCCTGCCGAACAAGTGCCTCTTTGAGCAGTTAGAAGGATACAAATGAAGAGTGTTTGTGCATTGAAGGACAAGTATATTGACACACTAGTATATTGACAATATTGTGTATTGTAGGACTAGTATATTGACCAGTATATTGCACTTTATCTTGTTCTACTTCACCTACTTGCACTTGCATACTTTTGAACTGCTAGGTTAGCAAGAAGAGCTCAGTCTTGAACTGCTGACCTGCTAATCTCCAAGTTGACAAGTGGAGTGTCTTTACCCCCTGAGCCACTACAGTCACTCTTGTTCGCACACAAGCAGTGGTTGAAGATTGTGTACTCACAGTGAGAATTGCATGCACTCTCTCATAACGAGATGATCTGGGGTGTTTACTATGACATTTGTTTTGCCTGTTATGTAATATACGGGGGTGGAATAACGCTCACAGTTTCACTGGTCCATTGCAGGTACAGCATTTATGTTTGTTCGTCATGTGAACTGATCCTGCATCAACATTACAGGCATCCCCAATTTACCGGGCAGGTAAGGGCACTGTCAAAAAATGAAAACAGTTTAAAAGTGGAACCCAGTATTTTTCAGCTTGCAAATGCAAAATGGCCACAAAAAATGCATAAATATCACTTGCAAAAGCCTAAATCACACAAATTCTAAAGTAAGAGGAACAAAGGCATGTGTAGGCAACGAATTTCTTATGTATTTGAATAATGGTTATTTACTGCAGAAAGTCATAGTGAAATGCCAAAAGCATCACCTTGTCACATGCAAAACGGACTGATCACCTTGTCACATGCAAATAACAGAGAAGACAGTTTTAGCCATTAGATCTGTAGAGAGAGGTTGAAAGAAGGGAGAATGTATTGAATGAATGAGTTCTGGTATAATTGAAAGAATGGAACAGTCAGAAAACAAACACCTGTACATGATAATTCTGCTCTTAGGATTCTGGTCTAGGCACCAGGTCCATCTTTCCAAAAGACATTTTATTTGCCAGCTGAGAGCTATACAAAAGCATTTTGCATGTTTAGACAAGGAGGCACGACCTTCATAATTTATTTGGAGCTTCTCTTCTCATTACCTGTGGGACACTCAATCAGAGCCAGAAATACATTGCATTGTTCAACTGCTTTTTTATGTATTCTGTTTGTAAATGGGTATTTTTCATTGACCCAAGGTATTTGTAACAATGATGTGTTCTCTAGTTATAAATATTGATGGAGCAACGATGGAAACATTTACACTTGGAATATTTGATTAGCTTTTCAAACACCTGTGGAATGAATATTTGCATCTTTAGAGAAAAAAATTATTGGTGTATTTAGAAAGAACAACATATCAAAAATGTGTTTTGAGATTTTAAAAAAACTGCTTTCTTTTGAGTGTGAACTTTAAGTGCAGTCTGAAATTTAAATGCAGTCATATTGTACAATTTAGAGCATCTATAGCAATGTGAATTACAACACAGTGAGGAATGAGCTAATCCATATGTTGTTTATTTACTGTAAAATCAAACAGCTTGGGTCACCAGCACTTCATAAATTTACCCAGCAGTGCAACTGTACACATATTTTGATCTTGTGTAAGATGGAAGGAAGGGACAATAGGTCTGTATTTGTGTTGAACACAGAAGCTCACAGGTCCTCTGGCGTCTCCAGTTTGTGTAGAGAAAGATTCCTTCTGGCTAAACTCAGTCGCACACTGCCATAGACTTCCTGTTACACCAGTTCAAGTTAGGATTGAGCTGCCCTTTTTAACTGGCCTTGGGCAAAATCCAGAGTAACTATGGGGAGTCCTTGCTACTCTGGATTCCAATATGAATTTCCCATAGAGTTTTCACTAGGTGATGCAGTAACTACAGGAGCACGTAAAGTCTCTTACGTGCTCCTGTAGTTACTCTGTATTTGGGGTTTAGATTAAATCAGTTGTTCTCAAAGTGTAGTTGGGACCTCCTTGGGGGATAATGAAAAGCTGGGGGGCTGCATCTTTGGTTCTCTGATCTGCCATCTTGGAATAGGGCAATCGGGCAGTTTTTCTCGGAGTAAGTCTCACTGAACCCAATGGACCTACTTCCAAGTAGACATGGAGGAGCTCTGGAATCAAAGTGAGGCCAGTTCTTATTTGATGTCACTTCTGAAGATGATATGGGGGGGGAGAGTTCCAGACAGATTGTTAGGAAGGAGGTCCCACGCTGAAATGCTCGAGAATCACTGGATTAAGTGATGTCCAAGTGAGAACCACCTTGCTCATGCCTTGCATTTGTTCAGCTTGTGAAAACCTTTAATTTAGGGATGCATAAGAAACCCAGCATTAGCATTAGTTGAATTTTTGATGTGCACCCAAGCAAATATCCACAACATTTGAAGCCTCTGTGAACCATCTTTCCTATCACTTGTAAAAGCTCACATTTGTCCACAAAAGGCTGAAACTTCATAAGTATTGGCCATTCACAAAGGTTTGAGAAGGTTTCAATAAAAAAGATTTGCAAGCAGTAGATTTGTTCAAATTCTTGCAGGCACATTCATGCTTGCTTTTATTCTGCTAGTAGAGGTTTGAGTAGAGGCATTCAATATTTTGAGCTCCTCTGGCGGAACATTTACAACCCTGATGATTATTTTATATTCTTTATTGTATTTGTAACCCCATTCACAGCTTTGATGCATGGTCTCCACGCATGATTTATCCCTGTCATCCAACACAATAAATTTGCATGTATGGCTTTATCTAAATCTGTATCTATTCATTCCATATCTAAGCAAATAATAATAAATGTGTCTCCTCGAATCAGTTGACTAGCGGTACAGTTGTATGCATACTTTCCTAAGCGTAAGCCCCAGTGGGCATTGTTTTTACTGTGAAGTGCTTGTCCCTAAATCCATAGTTTATAGAGCAGTATTCCAATGATTTGGTTTCAACTGGCTGCTCCAGCATTGTTAATGAATGAACTGGACCCCATGATCATAAGGCTGTGTGGATGAAGTAGACTCTTACAGCCAGCTTGATCTGGGATAGAGCAGCACTTCAGGATATATATCACTAGCATTTCTCTCATGTTAAAGCCTGCCCCATACATAGCCCTTTCTACTCCTACTTGCTAAGATATACAAAAAGCCACTATCTCTTTAATTTTTTCTCACACATAATCCCATTTCACATCCCCTGGGAATAAGATCTGCAAGCATAGGAAAGTTTTTCCCCCTTTCTGCTCAATTTATAATTTAAAATAAGTCAGTGACATGACACTAATTCAAGCCATGTCAGTTTAAAATTAAATTTGGTCCTTTAGATCCAAAACTTTGTTTTTTTCAACTATTTTGGAAAGGGGAATAAAAACTAGCTTGTTCTATGTGTATAGACAAAAATGTAATATTTCAGTTGAAATTTTAACCACAGATTTATTGTGATTAAAATGGAGAGGAAAGAACAGTTTGAATCAGTTCTGCTTTGGTGTTGTATTCAAACTGGGGACATATTAATAGAGCTTGTATTGAACATCCTGTATTTTGAGATTCTTGATCAGGAAATTGTAACACACCAAATTCTGTGTTTGGTTCTAATGTGAGGTTTGATGCTCAGTATTTTTTGATAGTTTATACTAGCATTTTGCACTTACAAAATGGTAAACCATTTTTCAGAGAACAGAACAATCTCTCTTAGGCTTCTCAAGCTAATAAATAATTTATCATTTCATTTTGGGCAACTTCTAATGTGATCCGGGTCCGATTCTTCATTTTGTTATTCAGGCCCATTGTTTTGCCTCTTTATAAATGAACTGAAATTATGATCACAGTGGTGTGGCTGCAGTTCTTGTCTTGTCCTAATTCAAAGCAATGTCAAAACAACTCTGATGTATCATTTATGGCTGCTGCATGTAGTCCAGTTGTTTGCTAACATTATGGGCTGCAGGGAATGAATAACTGGGCAGAATTTCCACATGCCACATTATGCCTGCAGATGCATAATCTGTAGGTTTAAAAAAGTTGTCATCAAATCTAGGATGTCTCTTTTGTACCTGGATCGAGAAAATCCCTTTGCCTTTTATCAAGAATAGGGAACATTTGTTTGCAATTCCCAAGTTATTTTTGTATGCCTTCAGAATTACTTAACATTCATTTTCTGACAAACTTGATCCTATCTGTGTTTTATTAGAAATTAGCCTTAGGGTGTTCAACAGACTTATTTCTTAAGGAAGTGTGGATTGCTACTTACGGTACATTTCTTAGCAATTGATTTACAGAAATAAATTTGAAATGCTAAGATCATGGTAAGTGTCTGGCCCTACAATCCAAAGTAACTACAGGAAGATGTAAGAGGCACTTACTCTGGATTGCTCTATGCATTTCCCATAGGTTTCCCATAGGTGGCACCATAACTACGTCAGTGTAAAAGATCCTGTAGTTGCTCTGGATTGTAGCCTTATTCCAAATCAGAGCATTGGCTATCCAGATCAGTTTGTCAAGCCATTAGCAGTGATTTGCTGTGATTTTAGACAGAATCATTCTTATTCAAGAAGTTAACCAAACCTGGTATATTCTGTAAGGAAACAAAGCATGTATTCTATTATTAAAGTATGGGCCCTCATCAAGGAATGCAGTAAGTTAGTGTTGGTAATTAAAGGAGGATCATGTGATTTCCTTACTACTACCAAAAATAGCTTCTTGCCTTTCCTGAATTTATTACATAGCCACTTGTTTGGTCAGGCAATGATTGGAGAAAGTCCATTAAAATACATCCTATTGTACATCTAAGCCTGAGTAACTAATACGATGACATGGAATTCTTCCTCTTGTCTTTAATATGTAAATCCACATATTATTTCCCAACTGAAACACCCCAGAAAGGATGCCACTTCTTTAAAAAGATACAAATTTTTCAGATGAAATCACTCTGAAGTAGAAAGCGAATCAAGAAGGCTATAGGGTTGCCATAATTCTCATCCACAAAACCTCAGCAGCACCCCCATCTAACTTGCATATGTTCATGCAAACCCCGAAAACCGGGACCGTCCTGGTTTTCAGGACATATGACAACCCTATTATTGGAACACTGGCTTGTGCAGAGATATCCCTGGAGTAGGCATATTTTGACACCCTATTGATAAAAGAGGGCAAAATTCTTGTCATTATCAAATTTTGAACTTTCTCACAGAAAATATTTGATATCACAGCATTTAATAAATTGGTGAAAGTGAAACAGCAAGATCTTACTATATATAGCCAGAATTTTATAAAAGGTTATAAAGATGAGATGGTGACATTATCACATAATGGTAAATACATGACACATTGTGCTGGCATTTAGAAAGGCTTGGGTTTTATCAAAGAGTTTCTTCGGCAGTTGCTACCCTCATTACTATGAAGATTGCATTAATTAGCTGCAAATGTCTGCACGAGAACAGGAAACTTTTGCTACTGAGTGCTGCATTTTTTACGATTGAGGTGGCTTCGAGCAGAATACCGTGTTGTGCCAGCTGGAAGCAAGGAAGGCAAAACCTTTCCCAAACTTTGCCGGATGTGAAGAATTGTCAACTGTTATTCTAGGCCAGGTAATTATCATTTTAGACTATTCAGGTGATTACAGTTTCATCTCTAAAGTGGGGAGGGAAATGGTTACAGTTTTAGCAGGAATTATTCAACAACCTGTGTAAGACAGGCTTGGAATTTTAGACTAGTATTTATTATTCATTCCTATTAAACACTGCAGTCAACCAGGGAGGCAATCTCACACACAGACTAATGTGATATGAATATTTTAAATGAACAGTTTGTGCACAAACCCACATGGTGGTTTTTGCTCACATGAGTTGCTCAGCAAACACTTGCCATATTTAAAACTCAAGCCAATTTCTAAATGTAATATACACAGCATAAACAGGTGGAAGAATGATGAAACCAACAGGGCTGGGATTCCTTCAAAATAGCTAGAATTGCTTATCTCAGGGGTCTCAAAACCTTGATCCAGGGGCCACATGCAGCCTGGGGCAAGCATCAGTCTGGCCTGTGACCAGCTTACTTTTTGTGCCCTCTGAAGGCCTTAAAAGTTCCATCCCTAATGTATTTATTTAAATATTATATTTAAATTTTTTCTGGCCTTTGACACCATGTCAAGTAGATGATGCGGCCCTCTGGCTGAAAAGTTTTGAAATAATTATCTGACTTATCTGATAATTGAGTGGCAAGGAAAAAAGGAGGATACTATAATCAGTTCAGATTTTGTTGGCAATAGTTATACTGTCAAACAGTGCCTGTTTGAGATGTATGGCTGCAATTCTAACTTTTAGTTAGGCTGGCCTAAGCCCGACATAAGTCCTTTGCTGACCTGGGTATGTCACAAAAATGCCGTAAGGCACTTCTGCCTCACTCCTGAGAGGGTTAAGCCAGTGCATAGGCATATGCCGACCTCCCCACACCTCCATGGGAAAATATGCTGGTTGAGTTATGCTGGCCTAAATTGGTTAGGATTGCTCCTTATGTGAATCCTTGGGCAAAGCACAACATGAAACACTTTAGTCAGGAAGAAATGGTAGAGTGCATGAACCTAGAAAATCCACATGCTGTTTCTGCCTTCTCACAGTCTTTGTGCCACAGTGCCTTGTGCCAGGTTAGAGAAGTGGATCCCATGCCAATTTTGGGTTGCTTCAACCTTCTGACTGTGTCACCCATTGGAGCCAGCCCTACTCAGGGTGACCATATGACTGGAAATTTCTGGATTTGTCGTCTTTTTTAGCCTGCTGTCTGGCTTTCCTCCAAAGGGGTTTAATTGTCCACCATGCTGGTTTCATTTTGGAACTTTGCAACTTACTCCTGGGAGTAAGACCCATAGAACACAATGGGGCTTATGTTTGAGTAAACATGGTTAGGGTTGTACTTAGATCTGATAAAACAAGAACCCAAAGCACATGTGCTCAATGGGGCTTACTCCCAGGAAAGTGTCTTTAAGATTGCAGCAAAAATGATTTCAAAGGGATATTCTCCCAAGTAAATATCCATAGGAATGCAGCCTGCACATTTTAACCAGTGATGGGCATCAAAAAATTTAAGAACCGGTTCTCTGCCCATCTGGCAGCCACTTTTAAATGGCTATTTTTAAACTTTATATGTCCTATCTCTTGTTAAGAACCGGTCCTATAGAGTAGGTGCGAACCTGCTAGAGCCCACCACTGATTTTAACCCCACCCCACTGGTGAGAATAAAATGACCAGACACAAATATGGATTAAAGGACCTCTTTATTAACTATATTAACAATCATCATAAAGAACAGGGACTGCATTCTAATGTTGTGCAGGAATCTGGTGGGAAGCAGCTTTCCACATATATCCTTTGATGATCAATAGGGCAAAATAGCCTGACTCAAGGCAGACCTTAAGCAAGGCTTAAGGATGCCTCTCATTGCCAACACGAAGGTCGAGGCAGCTGGATGCTCATCAGCCAGTTACCAAGCTGACTTTCATGTAATTTCCAGGCCAGCAGCTAGCCAGCCTTCATCTAGAGCTGATTATGCAACTGCTTTGGTTCACCCCTGTCCCTTGTGCCTCAGGCTGGACACCAAAGCCTATGCCTGCCTACCTCTGCACGATGCCTGCCATAAAGTGACCTGATTAACAAGTACAGTGGTACCTCACGTAACAGAATTAATTCGTTCCAGAGGCAGTTCCTTTACGTGAAACTTTCTTTACATGAAGCGGATTTTCCCATAGGAAATAATGGAAACGCAGATGATTGGTTCCACAACCCCAAAAATATTAACTGGATGTAAAAATGATGACAAAACACTGTAATTAAATTCAAAACATGCATTCAATGGGCTTGATCCTATGAAGTCTACTTAGGCAGCAATCCTGAAGACACTTTCCTGGGAGTAGGACCCATTAATGATGTTTTATTCCCTAATGTCAGCCGCCTTGGGCTCCTCCTTACGGGGGAGGAGAGGCGGGATATAAATTGATTAAATAAATAAATTTAACACAGTGAGGTAGACTTCTGGTAGACATGGGTAGGAGTTTGCAATCAAAGACACTTTCTTCAGTAATCCAAGACACTTTCCAAGTGTCTCCCCACTTTCTCCTTCTCTTCATCCTGAGCCTCTCTCTCTCTCTCTGCTCCCTTCTGGCTGGCCCTGAGCTGCTTCCCTCTTCTCCACTGCTCTTCTCTCCCTCTGCCCAGCGGATGTCTGGCCACAGGAGGAACAGCATGGAAGTGTTGCTTTCACTATGGGCAGGTGCGCTAGGCAGCCCTGACACTTTTTAAGCAGGTTGCTGGCCAGTGCGTCTGCCCTAACTGCCAACGAATGTATTCTTTATGTGAAGCACTTTCTTTACGTGAAGCAGAATCCTAGAGAAATTTTTTTTGTTACGTGAAACTTACTTTACGTGAGGCGTCACTGTAATTATTTAATTAACCCATCCCCACTATACAGGTTAGGGTAAGTGAAAAAAAAGGATTCCACCAAAGCCAATTAATGGAGCCAAAAAAATTTCCTACCCGGTCCAAAAGTGACCAGCTAGTCTTAAGCTGTAAAAGAGGGAGGGAGGAAGGGGATCTAGCTCTTGGCCCAAATAAACAAATTGGGCCAAGAATGCCCAAGCCAGCTCTTTGGCACTGCTCCTTTGGCACCAGCAGCCAATAGGCTGCTGACATCTGTCCCTGCTTGCTCTGGACCAAGGAGAGGGCAAACTAGCCAGAGTGGGTGTGTATGTAAGCCCCTTTGTCAATGACAAAGTGTTGCTTGGAAATCTGTGTATTTTCAAAGGCGATTACCTGGAGGAAAGTATCACATAACTACAGTCTGAAATTGTGTTAATAAGTAGGAAGATTAAAAGTGTGGCTCTAGCAATAATAATTAGGCCGTACAGAATCCAATGAACTTCCTCCAAGGAAAATATATATATATGGTTATAGCTAACACTAAATCTGAAAAGCCATACTTCCAGAAAAGTATGCCTTGTGCACCATCGTTCCTCTTTTTTTGATGTACAATACCTGTTGTACTGTTCTTAAGTGTGTTTCTGCAGGCCTCCAAATGCCTGCTCTTTATATACAGATAGGGCGTCACACTGTGACTCCTAGACCAGACATGTCCTGTATGCTGATTTGGAAGCTTATATGATCCAAGACTTGAAGTTGCCCAATGTGGATATCATCAGCCATGCTGTCCCCCCGGCTTCAAAAGTAGGTATTCTGACACTTAAAAGATTATTGTGATGGCTGGATGTCAGGGGGGAAAAACATGACTGAGTATCTAGGCATGTAGGTTGCTAAACCTCCCTATAAGGATCTAATATTGACAAAATATGAAAAGAAGATTTATGAAGCTGTCATGCTAGTTTCCACTAGATACTGTATAAATCCAACTAATGCGTGAATATACTAAAATATTTACTTGTAGGCCAGCAGGAGAGAATTAAAATCAGAACGACAGACTAAATTCTTCATCTGACTACTTTCACCAGTTCGTTTCAGATTCTTCTGTACACCGCAGTTCCATTACGATTATAATGGAAGTTATATATGTACATTAAAAGGAAAATAAATTTCTTTTTTTCCTTTATGTCCAGCAGAGTTAATTGGTTTGCAAATACTTTATTTCCCAATTTCCCTCCATTTTGGATTCACTGCCATAGGCGAAGTGATTTCTGTAATGCCTCAAGACGTTTGTTTTCTTTTTAAGTTGAAAAAGGCAAAAGGAGATTTTACAAAGATTGATGTTTTAAGGTGTAGGATATAAATCAATACACAGTTTGGCTGGAATTGGTTTGAGGCTGTAACATGTTGTTTGAGCATCAGAAAGAGTGCTCTGCGTGTGAATCTCTGCATGTATGAGCTGATTCCATGAGCGGAGGAGTCCAGGTATGCTGAAATAAGAAGAGGTTCAAGAAGCACAATGCATTTTGATGGAAAAAACAGAAAGTGCAGAAAAACTGGATTAATATAGCACTAGCATTACCTAAGTGCTCTTCATCAATCAAAACGCATTCCTATGTGAAAATAGCATCTGAACTGGTCTTCTTCAGTATAAGTCTCTCTAATCATCATAGTGATGACATCTGAGCTAATCCCACAACAGAGCCAAGGCAACCAATTTGGTCTCTCGAAACGGCACGGTGAACCAGGTGCCCCAAAGCTAAATAAAAGAGCATTTCAGGGCTAAATAGGAATTCAGCATGCACAGTTGCAATTGCATACATGTGCACAGTTGCTCATTTTTGGTTTTTGTATCATGTTTTCCCCCTTCTTCAAGGGGGGTCATGACATATTAAAAAAGTGGTTCTCAAAATTTATGCTGTGCAGTGGTTCTGAACATTGAACATAAGTAGTGCAGGCCCTCTGGAGGCATCTGAGAGTCTATGGCTCTCTCTATAGGGCTCCCTGTACCTCAGAATTCTTCCCTAAAATAATCAAGATTAACTTCCAGTTTTCACTGCAAAGCCAGAAGTGAGTTGTGATTGTTTAGGGAGCTGTTCTAAAGAGCAGGGATGCCCACAGAGGCATGTTCTCCACACAACCTCTGGAGTTACCTATCATATATACTACCTCAGGTATGTTCAGAAACCCATTTTCTTTGATGTAGTGTTATGATCATGGGAGCACTGTTGCTGGCACCAGGATATTGCCACGCCACTTAAAGGGGATACCAACAGGTTTCCACTGGCTGGGGTATCTTAATGGTTTGGGAACCTCTGTTGTATAGGACTGTGGCCTTATATCCCATTTCTGTTAAGGGTCATAATACCAGATCTCATGATTCCATTGCTGTTAGTCCAGGGATGATATTGTAAAACTCACAATATATGCACTATGGTGTGCATATCAAGCATAACTTCAAAGCTGTAAGCTCTGCATTCATGCCAGTAGCTCACTGAGTCTATCCTGTAGCAGTTAAGGTGATATTGGGCTGGGAATAGGCCAAACCAGGGGCTTTTTGGGGTGTGACAGGGAGCGAATACTAGTAGTAGCTGTGCTTGCCAAGATCTTATCTCACTTTTTCAGGTCCAACATACCCCCTCATGATTGTTAGACTTATGCCAGCTAACTAGCCGGTGTATATCTGAGAATAACCATTGGCAGGAGGGTGGCTTAAGGGAATAAGTAAAAATGATTTTTGCTTTCCTAATCTGGGCCATCTGGTCACTCCACACCATGGCATGGTGCTTTGATGGAGTTGCATCCTATAGGATGGGAAGATATAGGATTGGGGTGTTTGAGGGGTTGGGGCTCTGGATTGCATTTTACTCCACTATCCTTTTGACAACATGCAGAATTTATTAGACTTGTATCTATAATTTTGCTCAAGCTCTAACTTCCCCCTATCTTTTCTGTCAAGGATGTAGGTGTATGCGAACACTTCTGTTCACTGATGAACTTCAAGGCAACCAAGAATCCTGATGCAATCATGCGCATCATCAGAGGAATTTATCTTCTTTGTGAAATGTCTCCAAGGCACACAAATGCATTTTCTGTAGCCTTAACCCAGTGATTTTCAACCAGTGTGCCGTGGCACACTGGTGTGCTGTGGATAGTCTTCATGTGTGCCGTGGGAATTTGGGGATTGACATTAATAAGAAAATTGGGGAATCTGAACAGCTTGGTGTGCCTTGTCAATAGTAAAAACAACTGGTGGTGTGCCTTGACAATTTCAATGCCCTTGTTAGTGTGCTGTGAGATGAAAAAGATTGAAAATAACTAAACCTATAGAGCAGAGGTGTCCAAACACTGGCTTGGGGACCAGAAGCACCCTGTGGTGAGCCGTAGTGGTGCCCACAGCAAGATCCTCTCATCTAGCCTGTGGACAAGCTTTGTAATCTTCCAGAATTGTCTCAAATACTCTCATATTTAAATTTATATAAGTTTATTCAAATTTGAAATGTAAATCACATTTCCAGCCCCTGATACAGTGTCAGAGAGATTGTGTGGCCCTCCTGCCAAATGTTTGAACACCCCTGATGTAGGAGGATGAAAGAGGATGAACAGAAATGTGCAGTTTTGTGAATTGTGTAAAGTCCAGCAATTAAAAAAATCAATTATATTCTCACAACCTGGTCAGAATTTTCTTTTAAGAAATCTTTAGCAGTGCAGTGGTAGATATATAAATGTTTTATATCTGTATGCATTGCTGTACAGGAATTTATAGTATTAAATTGGGCTAACTAAGACTTGAGTCTTTTTAATTTTACAGTGCAAAGACAATTAAGAATCACACAACATGTCACATATACGAATGTATGATTTTCCTATGATTTGGTTATTTGGAAGTGTGACTCTCTTTCCCCACACATTATTACCTTATAGAAAGTTTTCCTGTCTTTATGCAGCTTCTTTCCACCACAATTTAACTAAAAGATTGGAGGAATAAAGACACATTGCAGCCTTCATGGGAAAGAAGCCTCTTGGGGACAGTTAGAAGAAGCGGCACACAAAGGGTTAAGCCACTCTCTACTGGTTGCTTTTCTACTTAAATTTCCCCTCCCTGAAGCAGCTTTTCAGGCTGAAAAAGTGCCACTGAACTGCAGTTACTGTACATATTGTGTCGTTTGGCTCGAATATTCATCTTTCTTCTTCCAAAGAGACATTGTCCGCTGCCCCTGCATAGTATCAAATAAGAGACTTTCTATGTCTTGAATTATAAAATATTCTTTTTCTTGAGTTGGCCATTTCTGACCTCTTGACTTTACTGCAGGATTGACTTTATTCAGCACAATGGAAGGTTATTTCTGCAAAAATATTTCTATGGCAAATGGAACAGAATAATGTACAGATTCTATCATGTGTATGTGTGTGTGTGCGTGTGTGTGTGCGCGCGCGCACACCTGTTTAAATAAAAAGCAGCAGGAAAAAGCTACAATATCTAACCATAAATGCTTTTGGTTTTGCATTAATGCAAATTTTATCTTATTTGGAACATAAGACATGAAACGTCTTTCTGTGACTGCATTATCCCTGCTAAATGGGGAAGAAGCACTCTTTGAAGAGGGTGTTTTATCCCTCTTTTATTTTTCAAGGTTAGAGTATCTGGTTCTCCTCACCCTGGTTGTTAGCTTCTGCGGTTCAAAAAGTGTTTTTCCCCCACAGTGGCCGGTTTCAACAAGTACTGCTTTTGCATTATTGAACATAGGCTTTACTCTAGAGCAGTGGTGTCCAAACCTTTAACTTCAGAGCTCCTGAACCTTTAGCAACTGTGGAATAGAGAGAATTTCAGCAGGTGCAGCTTCTCATCTCACACAACAAGCTGAACCTAGTGAAATTCCCTCTTCTGCACACTTGCTAAAGGTCCAGGAGCCCTAAAGGTGAATGTTGGGACACCCGTGATCAAGGTGCTCCACTGAAGTGCTCTGGATTTGGGTTCACAAATTAATTTCATCCGTACTCAATTCCACACAGGCACATACAAAGGAGGAGTAAACTTCCCAAATTCAGCTTCCACATCAGAGCTTGAAGAATCTTAATACCATCTCACCAGCCTTGTCAATAAAACTTTCTCTGTGAGCCAAGCACATAAAGCCAAACCCATTTTTATTGACCAAGCAGCAGTGATGAGATGTTTTCTCCTCCTTATTCTGGCTAGCAAACTGATTCAAGTTTTCCGCACAAGTTTCAGGGTCTTTTACCTTCTCTCAAAATGGGAAGAAAGTGTAATCTCTGTGAGCGTGATTTCCATTGCAGCTGCCCTTGTAAAGATTGCTATCCCATCAGCACTTTTCCTTTTTCTTTCTGTTTCTAGTGAAGGTCAATTCACTTATTAACTTATGCACCAATTAACTTATGCAGTTCAAAAATTAAATTATGCAACATGCTTTAATCATGACATACCACATCCAGAATGGTGGAAGGAGGGCTCCAGCAGGTTCGCACCTACTCTGTAGAACCGATTGGTAACGAGAGATAGGACATATAAAGTTTAAAAATAGCCATTTAAAAGTGGCTGCCAGATGGGCATAGAACCAGTTGTAATTTCTTTGGATCCCATCACTGGTGGAACGAGAAGAATGAACAAGACTTACAGCACAATCCTAACCAAGTCTACTCGAAAGTAAGCCCAATTGTGTTTAATGGATCTTACTTCCAGGAAGGTGTTTTTAGGATTTCAACCTTAACCTACTTTTCGTGGGGGAAGTAGAAGTTTTGTTGAAGCATGGAAGATTATAGTTGTAAGTATTTGAGAAATGGGGAAGCTGGTAAAGGCATTTATCAATTTTCAATTGTGTGATAGATAAATAAATTTTATGATGATTAAAAGGATCATTTATGGATCATTTTAAGGTAGGCTTTTAGCAGCAAGCAGCTTGCACATTTCTATTTTAGTTTGCCCCTTTAAATTCTGGTATAAAAACCAAGATTTATATAAAAACCAAAATTGATATAGAAAAGAAATAGCCAGTGAATACTGTTATTAATCAGTATAGTTTCTATTTTCTTGAGCTAAGAAAAGGGAAATCACAGTACATTTCATACATAACACATTACGTAATACTTGATATTTCTGCCAAATATAATATTCATACAAAATCAACACTATCTTATCCAGACCACATTTTGATAGAATTTGTATTCTAACAGCACAAAACTTGAGTTTCTGGTGTGGCAGCTATAATAACAGCATGTGGGCAGCCATTGGTAGCCAGTGGAAAATATTTCAAGCCATAGGCATATGCCAACAGAATGTCCAGCCCCTGATGGTGCTCATACTGTATGTCAATGGATTCGGCGTCCTGGGGAAATTGAATCCAGGAGGGGAATGGGACACCTAGAGAGGTGTACCAAGGGAAGCTGGAAGTGTATATAGGTGGTAGCCACTCCACCAATATCTAGTATCCTCTTTCTGGCCGCAACAGAGACCAAATTGGATTTACTTCATCAAAATACTGAGTCAGATCCAAGTATGTCTGTTGATGGGCACTCTGCCCCTCTGACTCTTCTGAGAGTCCCCAATTGGCCCACAACATTTCCTGACTGGTCCATAACATTCAGTGAAGGCTGTGCTGGCACCATTTTATGAGAACATAAGAAGATCGTCCACTGGATTAGGCCAAAGGCCCACCTAGTCCAGCTTCCTGTATCACAGCTTCAGGGAGTATATATGACACCTCCATCTAGGTGGCCCCCTGCATCTGCATTTTGAGGTTGTCCACCTCTACACACCACTCATGGCTTGTAACCCATGATGGTCCTTTCTCCTAGGAATTTGTCTGATCCCTTCTTAAAGGCATTGAGGCTAGATGCCATCACCACATCCACTTTTCACGCTGTAGTCCAGCTGAAGATAGGACTGAGTTATCAGTATAGTCAGGAGACAATCAATAGTGGACTCTCCTATGGAATGGGGACATTTTCTGCATTGTGTTTGCATGCAGTCTTGGCAAGTGAAGTCCCTATTGCAGGAATGCTCAACTCCAGCTATAGTGTTATTATGAGCAACACAGTACTTTTGACAGGTTCTGTATATAAGTCTGTCTTGGGAGGGGTTTATTATGAACCTAAAGCTGTCATAATCTCTAGTTTTATGCCCCTGGAGATACATAAACTGGTATTTTCTAAATGTTTATTTCTGTTTCATGCAATTATCATGACTAGCTTTTAGCCATTGTAGGTATTCCCGGTTGATTACACTTTCCCCTTAATTTCTTTATTTCTCATTCTCTGTTCTCACCTTTTCTTTTATCCTGTCAGTCTGCATTTTGTTCATTCCCCACAGTCTATTGTTATCCACTGTAGTTCCTCCTTATTTTTTATGAATCCTACAGCCAGCCCCCAGGCATAAACATCCCACTTCCCTTATTTTTATGCACAATTTGTATTTTACAAATAGTCAGCTTCTCATGTTCTCCCCTGTGAACAAAAGTCTAACAGTTTTGATAAATACAAAGTCTATCTTTTTGCTTGTCAAGTGTCTCGAAAACAATAACTATCGTCCCCTAGAACTCTTATCAATGTCAATGAGAGTTACATGAGTGCTGTAAAAGAAGAAAATATTCCACCACTTTTATTCCTATTTTAATGTTTCATGCATTGTACTAAATTCTGCTGGGCTAGCTGTAGATATATTAAAAGCATTACATCAACATTGCATCCAAACAGACATGGTACATGATGGTTCTGTTGTCTTTAATAGATGCTGCCGTAATGTGGACTGCAGCGTTATTTTTGTTGACCTAAGTACAATTACTAATATTTATAACAATGGAGGCAAGCATTAGGTTTTATTACGAAGATGTATGTTTGCAAATGTTGTCAGGCAAGATAGCAAAATAAACTCTTATGGCTTTTAAGCCAATTTGTCTCATTGCCAACTTTCCCCCGCCATATTTGTTGATTGAAAGCTCTTGGACTACAGCCTAGTTTGAAAGAAAATCTCATGTATATTACAGAGTCCCAAGGGGATAAATATACGGAAACAGCCCAGCATCAGAAGTGTAGTATTTTAGAGGAGAAAATATAGCTCAAGAGGATGAAGACAGTGTGTGTAGCCTCTTACCAGCCAACATTATTGCATACTCAAATAAAAATAAGTCTTCTGTACAGATGTTTGATACCCTTGCCAAGAAGCCATATGTTACTGCCGGAAGAATATTTACACAGCTTGGCATCTGGATCCTAATGTTGTTGTACATCCGAGAACAGGAAAGATGAATAAATCACTGGAATAAAACGGTTTGTGCATAACTGAAGGCCACATTAGCAATGCCAGCTTTTAAAAGAGGCAGCTTACTGAAGCATATGCATATCTGTATACCTTTATTATAATATTTTTTACAGATAGTATGAACAAGATTAATAGCATACCGGTAATTAGGGTGTGGGTGTAAATGTACTTCTAAGGACATATAGGACAGCATTAATAGATGGTGTGAACTGGAATATCATAGCTGAATTTGTTTGAAGCTAGCTAGCTTCAAATGCACAGAAGAGAGGATCTGATGGGTTTGCAAAAACAAATTATGAAATGGTCTCCTCAGTACTGTGTTTCCAGTTCTTGTTGTGGATATCTGATGAATATTCTGGTTTTTCTCCTATTTTTCTTTATCATTAGACACATCTAACTCCCACCTTCCAAAGAAATGATCTGAAAACCTAGGTGCAACATGCTAGGACAACACAAGCGGTTAGCAGTAGAGGCTGTATTTCCACCTATAAATTTTGTTTTGCTAGCTCTTTCTATTTCAAGTCAGCTTGCAAAATTTGAAACCTGGAGAGGAAATGCATTTCTGTCTTGGGCTTCAGAATGGTTCATTGGGCTTCAGAATGTCCTTGGGCTTTTGAATGGTTCATTCTGGTTCATACCCACCCTTTGTGGGGCAGTGGGTGGGGGCTGAAATTGGGGGGTAGCAGCAAAAAGGCCAGCCCCACGTGCCAGGTGAGCTCATAATGCCACTGCATGCTGTGAAAGATTTCACCAGGAAAGAGAAGAATTCTATAAGCTGCCTGTAGGACACTATAGTTTGCACCCTGAGCATAAACCTGTAATTGCCATACGCTAAATAAAGCCAGAACAAATAGATTATTTAAATAAATAGATTTATACTAAATAAATATAAATACAAATGGATTATTTAAATAAATAAATAAATAAATAAATAAATAAATAAATAAATAAATAAATAAATAAATAAATAAATAAATAAATAAATGGAGCCAGGATGGCATAGTGAATACATAGTTTGACTGAGACTTGGAAGATCCAGGTTCAATTCCCTCCTTATCCACCAAGCTTCCTGGGTGACCACTCTAGGGCCAGTCATTCAATCCAGTCAGCCTCACCTACTTCACAGGGTTGTTGGGAGGACCAAAGGAGAGGGGGAAATAAAGCTTTGTAAGCTTTGCCATAATTCTCCTAATACAATCCCCCCAAAATTGAGATTGGCTGTTTTCTGGATATATGGCAACCCTATTTGTAAGCTGCCTTGAGCATTTATGTTTGCATGGGCAATGCGGGGTATCAATCAATCAATCAATCAATCAATCAATCAATCAATCAATCAATCAATCAATCAATCAATTATCTGCTAAAGAATTTGGGAGCCTTGTATGGCTGTCATTTTGTGAGACTTCCTTTCATGCCATGGGTAACAACAACATACGTTCCCGATTGCATTGTCAGAGAGTAAATGGAATCCCGTAGAGAATGAAACCATTTTTATTTGTTTGTAAATGTTTGTAACCATCACCTCCTTTATTCCAAAAGTTTCCTGGAATGCTGTTGTTATCTCAGGGTAAAGGGACATGTTGCCTTTCTGCATCTGAACCGTCAGAGCTTGGGGGGGGGGGGGAATATATATAAATGTACCTTTGAGACATCTAGGCATTTAGCTTGCTAGCAGTCTGGATTCCTTCGATAGAGTTCAAGGCATCAGGAAAAAACAGTTCTAGGTCAAGAGATGCATTTGAAAGCAGTGTGATCAGTGCTCTTACATCGGATTGTACTTTGACAGAGTCTGTGTGTGATTTGCAGGTAGCACTGAACTCTGATGCAGCCGTGCTATGAAGAAAGAGAACTCTGCCTTTTGAGAAGGCATTTTGAAAAGCTTCCACATTGTATCTATTTCCAGCCACAATAATGTCCTGTGTAAGGTCAGGAAGAAGTGTGTGACTAGGAAATAAGAGCAACTTAAGGGATTATATAAAGAATCAAATAGGAAAAGAGGAGAAAGGAGGAGAATTCCTCCACATCATTTATGGACTGGCAAGGACACAGTGTGCATCATAGGTCCAGAAGTTCCTTCCAAAAGACAAAGATGCCTTTCAATTATTTTAGGAAGCAAGATTTGAGTGCACAATTTGACTTTAAAGGTTCCCAGTTTATTGCACTACTGAGCTTAAATACAGTACCTTTGCGGCTGGTCATTCTATTGTGCCCAATGACATATTCCTCACAATTGCTGCCATTCATGAGTCCTGGTGACTAAAGCCCTGGCAACATGAGGCTGGCCAGGTTTCCCCCATGTTGCATCCATTGTGGATTGGATGAAACTTCAATCCACAACAAGCGGACACCATCACCACACAGTATAAATTCTGAAGAAGTTGCCTTTTGCTGCCATTCATGCATTTAAAGTAATGCTTGCACTGAGTTCTATGGAAGAGCATTCCAAGGCCCAATGGATATGTCTGTAACATCAATAATCTTGAAAAACTGAGATCATGAACTATGCATATGGAGACTCCTTGCATTGGCATGTACATGTAAAGGTCTCATTGGCATTTAGTCAAGCCAACCACTAAAAAGGTCCTAAAAGTCACCCATTTTCCTGCCCTCTGAAGGCTTTCATATATGTCCAATGAAGAGTGGAGTGGCATGGAGTGGCATTTTGTGGTCCTGGCCCTGGGGGAACCCCCCTTCCTGCCTCTTTTTTGTCCTTCCTCCACCTCTCTGCTGGTCTGCAGACACCCTACCTACTCTGGTGGGCACTAACCGATAACAGTTCATGTGGCTGTCCCACTGGTGGTAGCAGGTTTAGGGGTTAGGGTTGTAATAGAGCCAATAAAATACTCATTTAAGCTGAAGGAGTTTTTCGTTTGATTAAAATAGATTTGGGCAAAAAAATATGAAGTGATTGACAGAAATCCAAATCAGTCTCCCAGGTTAGATAATATAAGCAGCATATTCTTGCTAGAGAAATCACGCCAGTGCTCGGAGGAGCTCTGTATGTCAGAGGATTAAGAACGCTCCATGTTGCAGCCATTTGCACATCAACTTTAAACATTACATGCATTAACCTTGTTCTGATCTTGGGTACATAGCTGGAAAAATATACTCAGGCAATGCTAATTGGAAAATACGAATTTTTAGATAGATTTAGCTGTAAAAGAATTTTTCCTGAGGCAAAGCCAAGAGCTAAATTATGCCATAGAGTTAGCAACTAGAATGGGTAGACCAGGCCTGTCATTGCTGTTCAGCTGTCCAAAAAAAAAAGAATAAAGGAAATATGATTTGGTGCTTTACATAATTTATATGAAATTTTGTCCTTTTACTTACTCCAGTGATAAAACAGGTCTTGAAAGTTCAGTGTAATCGTTTGCTTCACTAACAAAGCCCAGTTTAATATCTATATCTTTTTAAAATATTGAATACAACATCAAGCTAAGTATATTAATGTGGGCAGCATCTACTTTTTTCATTATCTTTATTCAGGGACATCAAACTTTTTACAGTAAGTTGAATAGCATTCGCAGCACCCTGTGAGCGCCAGAAATGAAATTGTTAAGCAGGAAGTAACATGTTCTACCAACAATGTATTTACACATCAGTTTTTCAGAGATTTTAAAAAATTGGATCAAGGACCTGTAACTTGCACTGTTGAACAGTGTAGGTGTAAACCTTTCAGAACATCAGGTTTCATGACTGCAATGTGCAACCATGCTTTTATGTAAGAAACAGGCAGAAGTTTGTGGTTTAGGATTTTTTGGCATTTGTTCATTCAAAGCTCCCTACCCACAACTGAGAATCATTACCTTATATATATAAGTATATAACACCACATAGGGCACAATTCAGAGTAACTATGGGGAGTCTTTGCTCCTGTGTAAGAACAATTTACTCTGGATTGCAATATGAATTTCCCATAGGTTTTCACTAGGTGGTGCCGTAGCTACGTCTGCATAAATGTCTCTTACGTTGAATCCAGTTACTCTGGATTGTAGGGTTAGTCACATATATAATACCATATATACATTTTAAAATGGTTTTTAATTGTTTTAATGTTTCAACCCAAAACCTCCCCCCTTTTTGGGGGGGGGGGGGTGTTCGGTTAGATTTTTCTGGAGTGAGGTCAGCTTTATTCAGGATTTCCACAGTAAATGATACCACCATGGATAGTGGGGAAAAAAATCTCATGTGCCTGCCCAGTGAAGTTCAAGTCCATCAATTTCATTTCAGGTATATGGGCACATCTTGAAATTATACCAAAGACAAGTTTCTCTAAGTGGAGGTTAAGCTGATTATGGCCAGAAATAAACTCTTTGTTACCACATAGGGACTCATTAGTTACAAATGACAGAGGATAAAATAGTCAAGGCTTGATTATATTTTCAAAATATTGAACAGCCTGATTATCATGTGGACCACATTTTCCACTGCACCACTTCTCCAGAAACATCAGTCTGCCAAGTTACACCTTGGCAGAAGCAGAAATGCTGAAAAGGTGGCCAGCATGATAATTGGTCTCTCTTAGCATCTCAGTAGTGTCTACTTCAGTAGTGTTTCCCTTTTTTCACCCTTCTTAGGCAGCACCTTCTGAGGCCTCCTTCCATTTCTCTCTCTCTAAGTATTAGCAGAAGTGGCACTGCTGAAAGTGTGGTGCTGGAAGAGCCCACTTTGGGGGCATATAAAGAACATCTGAGGGCTGTATGTGGCCTGTGTTCCTTATGTTTGATACTCTTGATCTATATACGAGAGTTCCCGGTATATACTAACGTTTATGCCATATGAACAGCTTTTGAATCAGTGCTGGATCAGATTAAGCTGCCTCTAATTCAGCTTCCAGTTTTCTGCACTGGTCGGCCAGAAAGGAGGGTTTGTCCTCAACAGCCATAAAGTCTCTCTGGACATGGAGATTCACCTAATGGCTGACTTAATTAATAGCAGTTAATAGACTTTTCCTCCATGAATTTGACTAATCCCATTTTAAAACCATTTAATCTTCTTGCAGTGAAGTCTATCTATGAGTTATGAGTGGACTGAAGAAATTCTTTTTCTCCCTTCCATCCACTTTATTGGTAAACCTCCCCCACTTTCAAGTATTATGAGAGAGGAAGAAATAAAAATCCTTTTCATGTATTGTGTTTTATTACCAAGTTGTATTCCCCACCATCACCTTACTGATTAGTTTTGCTCAAGGTTTGGTCTTTACTTGCAGAAAAGGTGCTTCAACCCACTCATCATTTTTGGTCAAGCTTTGCCAGCTGTAGATATCTTTTTAAGTGATGCATCCATGCACTGATTCTCTACATCCCTCCTGGTTTCTTATACATCCAGTATCTCTATATACAAGTGTGATCAAAAAGTATCAGGACTGGTGCTATAAAAAGAAAATTTTTACAACATGTAATCTCCTTCAAAGTAGTCGCCTTAGGAAGCCACACGCTTAACTCAATGCTGTTTCCATTGATGGAAGCATTCCTGGAACTTTTTCTGTGATAATCAGCAGCTGCCTCGTCACATTCACTTGGATTTCCTCGACATCCTGAAATCTTCGTCCTTTCAAGTAGGATTTGATTTTTGGAAAGAGGAAAAAGTCGCAAGGGGCAAGATCTGGGGAATACAGTGGCTGTCAGACCTGGGGGATGTTGTGCTTGGCCAAAAACTGCTGCACAAGCTGCGCTGAATGCATTGTCATGAAGCAATTGCCACTCACCAGATGCATGCAATTCTGGCCTTTTCCGACAAATAGCATCCCGCAAACACTGCAACACGTCACAGTAGTACTCCTTGTTTACTGTCTGACCACTTGGAGCATACTCATAATGAACAATCCCCTTTTAGTTGAGGGAAATGGTCAACAGTGTCTTCACATTGCTTTGACTCATTCATGCTTTCTTCAGTCTTGGAAAGGTTGGGGTCTTCCCCTGTGAAGATTGAGTCTTGGTTTCAGGGTCATACCCATAGACCCACAATTCATCACCCATTATGACTGTTTTCAAAAAGTTTTCATCGTTCTCGACATAATCAAGAAGATCTTGTGAGACTAAAATCTGAGTTTCTTTTTGGTCAGCTGAAAGCAGTTTTGGCACAAACGTGGCAGACATGTGCCTCATACCCAAATCTTCAGTGTGAATGGATTGAACTGAACTGTAACTAATCTGTACATTCTCCAATAACTCACGGATGGTGATTCAATGATTTCCCCTCACAGCTGCATGCACATCTGCAATGTTTTTCTTAGTTCTGCTGGTTGCGGGTCTCCCAGAACATTAGTCACTGTTGACATTTTGTCGGCAATCTTGGAAACGTCTGAACCACTTGTACACTCATGTGCAGCTCATACTCTCCTCTCCATACACTTTCTGCAGCTTTGTGTAGGTATCTGTGCAGGTAACACCTTGCTTTTGGCAAAATATGATACAGATTCTCTGCTCAACTTTCTCTATCATGGTCAATGCGACTACCACGCGCCACACGATTCCTCCACACGCTACACCTGTTCCTTCCAAGCACTGCTGTAAAGAGAGCTAGGACATTAAAAACTTAGGGTGCTTGCATGGTTGGGAGTCAATGTCAGTCTGTGCCAAGTGACTTCACTCTGAGTATTTTAGCTCCTTTACTATGGCACCAGTCCTGATACATATTGATCACACATAGTCATTGAGGACTAGTGACAGGCAAGTGTTCCAAATTTACATACAAGTTTACAACTTAGTAATGATCCAAGAGCTTCCAAAAATGAATCATCATCATCACCGTCACCATCGTCATATCACATTATTCCTGCCTAGGCAGGTCTGCTTATCTCTACAGACATAGCCATTGATACGACTGAGATATATTTCAATCAAAAAAAATTTTCAGTAATTTGTTTCTATCACAGAATTACTCACTTCTCAGATACTTGCAATCTGTTCAACCATCAGACTGTCTAGTGAGAAGTAAGCCCCACTGAATTCAGTGGAACTTATTCTAGTAATAAATATGCTTCGATTCTAGCCTTAATTCTAGCCTCTGTTCATGGAGGTATGTTGTCATAGAGAGTTGTTGTGGCATGTGGCTTAGAACACAATCCTAACCATGTGTATTCAAAAGTAAGCACTATTGTGTTCAATGGGTCTTACACCCAGGAAAGTGTCTTTAGGATTGCAGTCTAAGTGATGCAAATCAGGATTACTCTAGTTCACATTTTTTTCCCCATAAACTCATTTGGTGGCCTCATGCATGCCAGTCCTTTTCAGCTTCAACTGCAATGTGGAGACAATCTTTGGCAGCCAGGGCTTACCTACAATGATAGGTCAGTTAGCTTAGAAGATCTCCAGATGTCAAATCATCTCATCCAAGTCTTAGAGTGTCTCCTTAGCAGGGAGACTTTTTACTGAGAGAGAGAGAGAGAGAGAGAGAGAGAGAGAGAGAGAGAGAGAGAGAGAGAGAGAGATCTTTTTGGTGTGCAAAGCACTTAGCTAACCGGCAAACTAAGAATACAGAAACTTATCATCTCGCTGACACTGTGTGTGTGTGTGGGGGGGGGGGGACTGGAAAATTGATTACATTTCAATTTGGAGAAAATTTACATAAATTTACATATAAGAGCATATTAGCGGTAGATCAGGAGGATTGTATGGCTTGACTGGGAGCCAGATAGAGGGGTCTTGCAGCAAGCCACATTGAGGCTCGCTACAGACTGCATCTGGCTGTCCAACCAGGATTTGGACACACCTTGTGTAAAAGATTATAGTCTGAGGCATCACCACCTATGTCACTGCAGTTGAGCCAAAGATGCTGACTGTATCCTTTGCAGTGGGGTGACCCAATGGCAAATGGAAACTATATACAAATATATTTTGCTTACTTTTCTGAGTAAGCTAGTAAGTTACTAGGTTCTGAGCCCTCTTATGATTCTTCTCAGGAAATATGCCACCTTGTTGGTGATGTAAGTCCAAGGGAGGTTTTAAAAACAGGTATAGGAAGGGCAGGGTGGTTTTAAAAAGAGGAGAAAATATGTGGCATCATGTGTCTTGGGATCCATCCCTCTCTCTCTCCTTTGATTCCTATGGAATGTCCTGATCCTCCACTCCTTGCACAGAACATGCCTTCGCTGCTGAGATCCAGAAAGGTTGCTATCTATCTATCTATCTATCTATCTATCTATCTATCTATCTATCTATCTATCTATCTATCTATCTATCTATCTATCTGTCTGTCTGTCTGTCTGTCTGTCTGTCTGCCTGCCTGCCATTCTCTTGTTCCCAGACATGCTTGTGTATCATCAGACATCACAGCAGAAGAAGGCAGTAGTGATGTTGTGGTTAGAACCTCTTATCAATGGTGAGGCATATTCTGCTGACTTCTTTTTTTATCTTCCTCCCACAGGGTAGCTGGTATTTTGATAGCCCCTGTAAGAGAAGAAGAGCACAGTCCATTCCCCCCCCCACAATGTATTTCATAATGATAATGTGATGCATTGTTCCTAGTATATCAGTTAGAAAAGAATTACAGCCAATAATCGTAGGAAGCTTAATTTCATAGATGAAAATTGCCTCCACACCCCTGAATATGACAAAATTCAAGCACCTATATTCTTTGTTACTATAGTGGAGAAAAACAAGGGTGGGGATTTTGAAATGGCACCTAAATATACCTATTTAATCAGACCTCTTGAAAGGAATAGCTTGCTCACTTGTCCGGTTTCCATATCACCTACGCACACATTTTCCCCTGTCAAATATTTTCAGAGCATCTAATAGTTAACGGATGAATCCTGTAGAAAAATGTGTAAAATATGTTATTTATTTACTTATTTATTTAGCATGTGTGAGTAGACGGCATGTTAATACTGAGCTCCTATCATATAAAGCTCTAGCCATTAGCAGTACCATTAAGATAGCAAAATAGCCTGTGGATCAATTTCTGGCCCGTTAACATACTGCAATCAAACTTTCTGCCTGTGATGAAAACATCTATGCAGCAGGAGGCTCACAAATATTCCAGGCTAATTTGTTAGCAGCTTGATTTACTGAAATGCCAGTGGACTTTACCTAACAAGGCTATTACAGCAAACGACTCTTGTGTTTCATTCACTGGCCCTGCAGAAAAGAGAAGGCACAGAGGCTGCCTTTGGCATGATGAAGCTGCCACTGACTCATAACTCTCCAAAGGGTAATGATATCAACACAATCCACAGGAGGATTCTTGTCTGTAATAAAGCCCTGATTCAGAAACCATTAATAACTTTTTATTGATCATAAGAAAATCCTCATCTGAATTCTGCCTCTGTGAAATCCCAATAACACGGCACAGTCACATTCTCTGATGGAGACAGAGTGTGCAGGTTGGTGTTTGTTTGCTTCTCTCTCTTCCCCCCCCCTTCGCCTACTGAGATGCACCGTCACTGCCTCTAGAAAATGAAGTTGGTTGCTGTGAATGTTATAACCCTGGCTTCTTCATGCAGCCTCCTCCTATCCCCCAGCGGCATGTTACACTTTCAGGATTTAATAGTCACTTAATAAAGTTAGTCTAGGAAGGAGAATATAGTACTTTTATTAGAGACAAGAACTGGAAAACTTTAAGAAATGTTAATGATGCTGTTTTCTTCTAATAGCAATGTTGCTAATATTTAACGGACCCCAAAAATAACACTGAAAGCCCAGACTGACCCCAAAGCATATGTCTGGGTTCTGCTTAACAATCTGTCTCCCTTACTAAGGCTGCAATCCCAAACACACTTCTCTGGGAGTATGGGGCTTACTTTTGAGGAGACATGGTTAGGATTGTGCTCATACTGCCATTTTTATGCTGGTCAGAGTCTATAATAAAATTGAACTAACATCCCAAAAATATCTAGGATGTTTTTTTTCAAACATCCTTGACATATTTTAATATGATATTTTTTTTAAAAAAAAATTCAAACAAATTTGTTCAAACACCCTTAGCAACTTAAAAATAGTGGATTTTCTATGTCTGTGATCCTTGACATCCTCCCCAAAGCTTTTGAAATGGAGTCTCTTGCAAATGTTCCGCCACTTATTTTTTTGCCAGGAAAACACCTCCAGTGTCCACTCAGGGAAGCAAAAGTTTTCTCTTTATAATAAATATATGTCTTGGAAGGAAAAGAAAATATAGATTCAAGAATCAAATGGAGTGGTTAGAGACCACTTTAAACCACTCCAATGTCTCTACATGGTGTTCTCCTCTATCTTGGATTTGTGATTAAATTCTTGCTATCCAGTGAGTTCCGTATGAATATTTCCTGCAGATCAGCACAAAGTTACCCAGCACAGGTGTTTCCGTAATTATGATATATGGTGAAAATTCACAGTGTTCAATGGCCCTCACAATCACACTTCCACCTCATCAGTCACATGTCAGTTTAACCCCACCCTGTGTCCTAAATCTTCATTCCACAAAGGAAATGCAGATTAGCAGACATTGGGTTGCACCTGTGGTTTCTAATGCAGAACATTTATTGCAAAATGCATGGCTTTAATTTTTCCTGTTTATTTTTTTACAGCTAATTACATTGCATTTAACCTTGATAATTATGCAGAAAATACAGAACCACAACTTTCCCTTAAGAACCTCTTCTATCATTCAGTGAATAGTTTATTGAATTCCTGTGCATAAGGAAGGTTAACCTTGAAAGTGAACCAATTCCCTCCTTGCATCTTTAGTCTTGTAGAAGTCCCCTACTGTACCAGTGCTCTGCCGATGTGCATTCAGGTAGCAATGACAGGTGGATCAACCCTAGCTATTCACAAGATAAATCACTTCCAGTGTTATGCAGAGTGATTAAAGTACAAGTTACCAGGCTTGGCTGGCAGAAGAAAATTTCATTTATGGGATGGCCACAGCAGGGACAACAACAGGGTTTTATGAGTCAAGCTATGAGTTTATTTTGAATATTGCTGCAAAGTTAGCTAAGCATCTTTATGAAAACTTTTTTAGATACCTTGTCTAAGGCTGCAATCTAATCACACTTTCCTGGGAGTAAGTACTACTGAACACAAATGAACTTACTTCTGAGTAGACATGCTTAGGATTGCACTGATTATATAAGAGATTTATTGTTATTAGCTTGTAACTGAGGAGGAGCAGAGCCTTAGGATTTATCTGGAGAGGGTGCTTGTGTTCTGCCTTTAAATCTTTGTGCAAAACATGTTAGCTGAAAAGAAGCACTGGACTCTACAACAGGCAAACTGAGAACTTTGCCTACGGACATCGATAAATATTTATACTATTGTTTTCCCCAAGGGCAGCCAGAGAGACAAAATCTGCAATCCTAAAGACACTTTCCTGGGAGTAAGACATATTGAACACAATGGAGCTTACTTTTGAGTAGACATGGTTAGGATTGCAGCCATAGGATGCTGCTGCA
This sequence comes from Cryptoblepharus egeriae, assembly GCA_030015325.1. Classification (NCBI taxonomy): domain Eukaryota; kingdom Metazoa; phylum Chordata; class Lepidosauria; order Squamata; family Scincidae; genus Cryptoblepharus; species Cryptoblepharus egeriae. The sequence continues at coordinate 49,784,522 of JAREYC010000007.1, read as the reverse complement.
GCTCATATTAAATTTAACAGCCCAATTAAAATCTTCATCCCACAAATGGATGCAGTGGTGCTAAAACAACACCAACTGTGTCCTGTGTGGGACAGGAAGCCACTTGTGGATACCTAAGAATAAGCTATCCACAAACATCTGAGTTCCTTACTAATCAGTAATGGGTTTAGCAGTGTGACCAGATATCATAATTCCTAAATGAGGTCCAGACATCCAAAAATGTTGGGTATCCAAGAAAAATGCAGGACAAAATAAAAGCTAAAAACACCTGCATACAGGTGTCCCCCACCTTCTGATGGTTTGTTTTCTGATAGTTCTGTTCTTTCAACATCTTTTTTAAGTATACCTAGAACTCATTCATTCAGGACATGCTCCATTCTTTCAACCTCTCTCTGCTGGTCTAAAGGCTAAAATTGTCTGATACTGATTTGCATATGACATGGTGATAACACTGTTTTTGGCATTTCCTTAGTAAATACCTTTACTCAGGGTGACCAGGCGCCACATGCAAAATCCCTGAACAGCAAGGCCAAAATTCCTACTCTCTACCCGGAAAATGTAGGGCAAAATGTAGGACATGTTAAAATAAGCTAAAAACACTAAAAATAAGCTAAAATCACTGGTATTGCTTTCCTGTACATAATATATTACACTATATTACTTATTTTAAATTGAAAAATGATGAACTCTCCGCTCACCCCATCCCAGTCTGGTTTGGGGGTTGTGGAACCAATTTTGGGGGTTCCCAAAGTTTCCCAAACAACTTTGCCAAATGAGGCATTCAGCTTCATGTAGGTTCTGTTCAGGTTTGAATGAATTGGGGAAAAATTGGCACTTGTGTTTTGGCATTATGGAAAATAAAAGTAATATTTATTTTTATGCCCAGACACTAAGTTTTTTGCACAGGGTGATCAGATGACAAACGCAAAATCCCTAAACCCCTAAAATTCCTAAAATTCCTATGTGCTTAAAAAATTGAAGGACACCACAAAGATGTAGGACACATGTAGGACATGTTAAAATAAAGCAGAAATACTCATATTGTTTTCCTATACTTAATTTCAACCCTTTAAAATTGAGAACCTTGTAAAATGCATGATTCAGACCCAGACATTAAAGCAACCATTTGTAGTAGCATAACACAAGCCAGTGACTCCAACATATGTGGGTCAGATCCAAACACAAGCGCACACACACACACACACACACACACACACACACACACACACACACACACACACAAGCGAGATATCAAGCAGGGAGGGGGATAGAAAGGAGGACATCTCTGCATCAGGGAGATGGGATCTGGAACCACCAAGAAAAAATCTACAGTGCCCCTGAAGGTGTGCAGAGTGCAAAAGCAGACTGTGGGGAGCCAGAAGGACCAGGATGTAAAGGACTGGGAAGGAGGAATCAGAGTATCCTCAGGCAGGAGTTACCTTTCATGTCTACAAGTGGAGCACTGCCTGAATTGTTGGCTGAGGCAGGGTTAAGAGGCACTAAAAGGGTTAAGTTTTAGGGCTGGAGTTTTAGGGCTAGGAAAATCTGAGCTGCATGGCTCGTGGCTCGTAAATTCCGGAGGCACTCTTGTGTTTCCCTACTCCCCTGGACAAGATAATAAATACCGGAGGTGTCCGGGAAAGCCGGAAGTCTGGACAGCCTGCCTTTACTAAGTAAATAACCATCATTCAAATAATAAGACAGACATTGCCAGTAAATAACCATCATTCAAATTTTAAGCTAGACATTGCAAAAAATGAACACAAGCTTTTGTTAATTTTACTGTATTTTATTATCCCCACAAATCCATAGTAACTATGGGAGCATGTAAAAGACTTTTATGTGCACCCGTAGTTACTGCACCACTTAGTGAAAACCTATGGGAAATTCACATTGGAATCCAGAGTAAGTTGATCTTACACCAGAACAAGGACTCCCTGTAGTTACTCTGGATTTTGCCCTATGTATTTTGGCAATGTGTTAAAAATATATGTGATTTAGGCTTTTGCATGTGATATTTATGACTTATTTTTGGTGGCTGTTTTGCATTTGCAAGCTGAAAAAGACTGGGTTCCACTTTTCAACAGTTTTCACTTTTGGACGGTGCTCTGGTCCCTAATCCATCCAATAAGTGGGGAGTGCCTGTTCTGATTTCATGTATTAATTTAAACAGTCTGTTAAAAGATAAAGGTGTCTCCTGCAGGTTGTACTGATAGTCATGACTCTGTCTTGTAGCATGTGGGTCACAAACCCCAGGCATGACAGGCATCTAAAACTCTGAGCCACTACAGCTCCTCTGTGCAGCTGTCCTCATGTGCAGCTCTCCTTTGAAACAAGCATGCATGCAAAGTGCAGAGGGTAATGCTCTGGGGTTCCATATCAGCTGACACAGACCTGGGTGATGCGCGGTTATATGGCCCTTTACCTGTAATTGAGGTCCATGTTACTTAATGATTATTATATTTCATTAGGTGTGCAGGTGAGAGACATCATCACAAATTTATTGATCCAAATATGTCTTTCCCATTATAGCAGATTGTAATGTTCCATGTTCAGATTCTCCCCAGTTGCAGAAACAGCTTTTCATGTTACATGATGGTGTAGAGTGTATTGTCTATCATGATACTATTATCTATATAGTACAGTATGTTAGTATTCCATGGAACTTTCTGTTGCTGGGTAGTAACCACAGGGCTTTCATATACCAAGGGTTAGAAATAAGAGCTCCTAGATCAGAAGTTTTCATTATTATATCACTGAATATTTCATTAAAATCAATAGTTAAAAACTGGCATGGAAATGCCATATATATGAAAAATAAAGAAAAGAGAAAAAGGAAGGAACGAGGAAAGAAGAAATAAATAGAAGGGGAAGGATAAAGAAATAAAAACAATACTCCCCAAGATCGATAAAGAACTGAAACTCATAGCTGACTGAAGGCACATCAAATGAAAGATTACACTTATTTGTTAAGCATTGATCCCTTTAAAAAACGTACATGCCTGAACTAAGACCTTTTATATCCCCAAACTGTAGGAACCCTTATTGAGATAAAGGACATTCTGTGTTTCTTGTTGACAGGTGTCCTATTGGGGTCCTGTAAGGAAGTCTGCTCTACAAAAGATAAGTGTGTTCCATGCATTGTTTTTTTTCCTTTTGGCTGTTGCTCCTCTTGTGCGATGTTGTGAAGAAATAAATCCCAGCACTTTCTTTAAAAAAAAAAAGTGAACAGTTTTCCTGGCAGAATTCCAGTTTTCAGTACTATTTTTTGCAGTCTTATAGTCAATGCTAAATTTCTAAGAGAAATGATCAGCCCAATCCAGAGCAACTAATCTGTCCACATAAGAGCCCTTAGGTTGCCCTATCTAACACTAGGTTGGAGCAACTGCAAGATGCTCCAGCCCAGTTACTCTGAAGGAGGCTTAGGGCAGAGCATGGCAAGATAGGGTGCCCTAAGAGAGGTGGACCTGCTCTGCCCTAACTGGGGCAGCCTAAGCAGCTCAGGAGAGGCAAGTTGAGGGCATGTTTAGCATTGCCTAGGGCAGAGCAGTTACTCTGTATCCAAAGCCTGTTTCCAAGGCAGAAATGCCCTCTTCCAGACCTCAGAGTTATACCACCTCAGGAGCAGGTATAGTAATGAGTAGACCCATAGGGGTCCAAGATAAGGCCCCAGTAAGAATGGCAGTGCTGACCAAAAATCTGAGTTCTTGGCCAGCCTAGCTGCAACCCCTTCCTCTCAACCTCAGGATATGGAACAAACTACGGCTGCCCACAAACCTCAGGATACAGCAGGCCACTCCAAGAAGCCCCTTGTATTCACTGTAGAATGTACTGGCATCTCATCAAGGACTCCTTATAAGGCAGGCATCCAGTGGCGTCACCAGACTGGTGCGGCTGGTGTGGGCTGCATTGGGTGATACGCTCCGTATGGGGTGATGTGCCGGAGGAGTTTGACTGTCCTTTGGCAGGCTCCGGACGTCAGCATTCCCATTCAGGCCTGCTCCAAGGCGGAGAATCAGCCAGAAGCTGCCACTTGTCTGAGGAGCTAGCCTGAACGGCCATCTGAGGTGCACTGCGCAGAAACACACTGAGCATGCCGAACAGCTTCAGGGGAGACTTCCTTAGAGCAGAGAAAGTCCGCGCCTCTGCACAGCCATTCGGCCTCACTCAGGAGGCGGAGCGGCAGCCGAATGGCTTCAGAAAGAGTACTGCACAGGCACCAACTCTGACGCCTGCACAGTCTCCCCCGAAGTGAAAAGTCTTCAGAAAAGTACTGTGCAGGTGTCAGAGATGGTGCCTGCGCAGTACTCTTTCTGAAGCCAGTTGGCTTCAGAAACAACTGCACAGGCGCCAACTTTGGTGACTGTGCAGTCTAGGTGGGGGGGGGGGTACATCCCAGGGATGACGCACAGACCTCCGCACCAGGTGATGTGCAGAGTCATGTCACCACTGTAGGCACCACAGCTGTTCCTTGTTCAGTGTGATCTGAGGGGTGTCTCCTCAGGAGCAAGTCTTCCCCTTGTGTCAATTACTTAGCATGCTCTGGAGCAGTTAGGGCAGCCCAGGCTTCCTGACTCTCTGGATTCAGCATAACTTTCTGCTCTGGATACAGAATAGTTAGGGGAGTGCAGTTAGGTCAGAGCAGGTTGAATTTGCTCTGGATTGCAGCTGATGACACCGTTGTGTAGACATTGACTATCAGCACAATCCAGAGTAACTACAGGAGCTCTTACGTCGATGTAAGAAAAATTAACTCTGGATTGCTCTATGAATTTCCCCTACGTTTCCACTAGGTTGTGCTGTAACTGAATTTCCCATAGGTTTCCATTAGGTGGCGCTGTAAATGTCTCTTAAGAGCTCCCGTAATTGCTCTGGATTGTGCTGTTAGTAAATAAATGCAATCCTGGTTAGGAATATTATGAACCATATTGCTTCTTACGTGTCCTCTCCCATATCCTGCTCCCAAGGAAAGGCCAATTGCTGTGCTTTTCAAGATGTCATTGAAGAGGCTGATATTCTATATGCACTACTCTTGGGGACAGAATAAGATTATTCAAGCACTATTCTTGGGGCCAGGACGTTTCCCATACTGGAAGATCAGATTCTTCCCTACTGCCACTAGGTGTTCTAGTGTGACCTGATCACACCTATCTATGTGGTAGTTACAACGTAGACATCAGTGGCATCATACCATCTACAATGGCAAAATGCAATCAAAAAAATTTGTAGGGTTGGCTGCAATCCTGACCTCTACTTAAGCTGGCCTATGCCCTGGCATAAGTCCTTTGCTGAGCTGGTGATGTCACAAATGTGCTGTAAGACACTTCTGTAAACCTGGGGGAGGTTTAGGCCAGTGCACAGACACTGCACTTGCCTCCATACATCACCACGAGAACAGGAAGGCCAATGAATTATGCCAGCCTAACTTAGAATTGCAGCCTTTTGCTGAGTTTTGAAAGTGAAAATGTTTCACTTGATTTTGTCTTTCATTTTTTTAAACTCCCCTTTGACAAACCAGGCTTGGCCCTCATGGCAACTTCAAAATCAGTTATGCCTCACTGAAAAATGCAGTTCAGTGAAACGTCCTGCTGTGTACAGACAATCCCTTGGCTACTCCCAGATGTATTCTGTGGCTTCTGATCAAAATAGTTACAATTTTCCCATTAAAATTTAAAACTGTTGGTGTAAAGTTAGACACATTTAAAACGCCTTTGCAAAACTCTAATGATTTCTGGAATCTCCACAATTCAATATACATCATACTTTAAATATAAAGGCCTAATTAGTTTTCAGAATTTTACCTTATTGCTGCTTCACATATATAAGATGCCATTTTAGCACACTACCTGTTTTAGGATGAAAAGATGTTATGGTTTTAGAAATCAATATTGGTTTGGGGGGCTCAGACATGCTTTTATAATATCTCACTGTGCAGAATATATGAGGATGGCCACAGATGAACTCTCTTTAATCTTCACACTAGGTTTTGTCTTTGATCATCTATTAACTGAGACTATAGTATATTAACTTTCAGCTGAGTCAAGATAAAAAGGTTTCTGGGAGAGAAAAGTTTTCCCTTTTGCTTTTCAGCACTCTTGGATATTAATAATAACAAGCAAGATATGAATTGTCCCTTTATACAAACAATGTTGCCTACAGAGAACAAACTTTCAGATACAGTTTTATATATACTTTATTGTGTTTGATATGAGAACAGACATTTATATTGGGTTTCTGGTAACAAAAGAATGCCAAATAGGATGAAGAATCAACCTGATCAGGTAAGATTCCCCCCCGCCCCCCAAAAATTATGGGGACAGTGCCATTACCAATTATAATCAGAAACATGCTGTGGTCTCCTCTCTAAACTTTTAATGATCCCCCCACTACAAAACATTGCCTTGTTCACCCACTGGGTTAGTAGACTTATTTGGGACAGACCCTATAATCCAGAGTAACTATAGAAGCATGTAAGAGACATTATGTTCACCCATAGTTATGGCACCATCTAGTGAAAACCTATGGGAAAGTCATATTGAAATCCAGAGTAATTTGTTGTTACACTAGAGCAAGAACTCCCTGTAATTACTCTGGATTGCACCCATTTTGTCAGCAGAAGAAGGAATTTTTCCTCCTCTTCGTTGTCAGAAGAAGGCATGTCTTGACAGGGACCCCAGGAGGGCTTTACTTTCCTTTGCTCTATTACCATTGCATACTGCTCTTAACATTAGGGATATAGGAAATTATATAATGGTAATCTGAAATGGTCCTCCTCTTCAAGCCCAAGTTTTCTGGACTTCAGTGACATCTTTCCTTGGAACTTGCCCTCATATACAAAAGGGAAACTTTGGGAAGTGTTTGTGACACCTTTTGGAGAAAGTTGACCCAATAAAAAAGATAAGAAACACATAGAATGTGCTTGACATTGGGCACAATTCTAACCAATTTAGGCTGGCCTAACTCACCTGGCATACCCTTCCCATGGTGGTGTGGAGAGGTTGGCGTATACCTATACAGTGGCTTTAAACCCCCCAGGATTTGGGCAGAAGTGTCTGATGGGACTTTTGTGATACCCCCAGGCAATTAAAGGACTTATGCTGGCTTATGCTGGCCTAACTGGAGGTTCGGAGTGCAGCCACAGCTTCTTAGATTGTGACATATACTTGAAAGCTCAGACCACTATCTAATCTAAAATGTCCTTTGGGTTTGACGTGGTGGCTTCTTATGAAAGGGCTAAGCAAGGAGGAATACATGCAATCTCTTGGGAATTATTTGTTATTTCTTCTGTATTGTGTCCAATTATGGTCACGATTGCTGTGCCAAGCAATGATGCCAAACACTGCATTTTACTTGGAAATAACGAAGCAGTCTACACACGATTCATATTAAATTGAAGAGTTTGGACTCTGATCTTTTCCATTTCAAATTCCAAGTGTCGGTCATATTTTAACGTACACATTAAAAAACCCTGACCATATGTAGTAAATGAGCTCATTGAAGTTAAAGATTTAGCACAGATATTGCACTAATCTGCTACATGTAGACTGTTATTTATATGGGATACTTTTAGAAAATATGGCTGCAGTCCTGAAGACTGTTTCCTGGGAATAAGACCCATTGAAAACAGTGAGGTTTACTTTTGAGTAGACATGGTTAGGATTGTGCTATGACTCTTTACCTAGTGGAAGAGTATAGAATACACACAGAGCTTATTCGTATTCTGTGTGGAAACTGAAGTGACTTATAGCAAAGTCCAATGCATCCTATGTACTTACTCAGAAGTGGGTCTCATTATAGTCAATGGGGCTTACTTCCAAGCTAATGTTCAACTGTTAATATTAATAACTCTTTCCAGTTGTTGCTCTAAACCCACAACAAACTCTGAACTAACAGAACCTTTGACCTACAGGGTCAAGGCTGAAAAATCTTAGCAATCAAGTGAACTTATTCCACTTCACAGTGTTATAAAGTCTAGTCATAATAATCTGTTCTCTTAGGGCATATCACTATCCCCATCACCACCCTAAAATTTACAGCCTTGCCAAGGCGCAATCAATACAACTATGCCCATGTGCAAGTATTGTAAAAGTTGCTGCTCAACCTGGATGGAATCAGGTAACAAAACCAAAGCCAAGCAGTGTAGTGTTCAGAAGGCAACCTACAACAGTGATGGTGAACCTGTGACATATACATCAAAGGTGATGTGCCATGCCAGTGTTTGCCAATATCTATTAAAGTCACATACACGACTCTCTCATCAGTACCCCCATACCCTTCATTTTTGTGCCTTCCTATCCTGTTCTGTGCATGCATTTGCAGATCTGGCCAATAAACACTGCTGCTACACATCTGCCAGAGACTTCGGGTGCAATCCCGAGTAACTACGGGTAGTCCATGCTCCAGTGTAAGAACAATTTGCTCTGGATTGTAATATGAATTTCCCATAGGTTTTCACTAGGTGGTGTAGTAACTATGGGTGCACGTAATGTCTCTTACATGCTCCCATAGTTACTCTGGATTGTAGGGTTACTGCTACTCCTGCATATTTACTTTCCTTCCTCCAGCCATGTGCTTCAGGAGCTATCATGCCAACCCACCTAAAGCTTCCCATCTCTTTTCTCCCTCCAGTCTTCACAGTCCCACCCAGCAAAGAGAAGTGGTGTGGAAAAGAGAGTGGTGTATTCACCAAGATCAGTAAGATAAAGGAAATGTGGTGCCCCTCTTTCACATCTTGAGCCAGAAGGGTGCCCATTCCCATATATAAGCACTGCATAGCTTCTCTTTTATGTGGAGTCAACTTGAAATTAATTGAAATAGCAGGCATGTGCACCTTCCCATTTCAAACCTCAGAAGCAGCACATAGGAGGGAGACTGGCAGCCCAATCCAGAGCAGCACTTGGGTTGCCCTAACAACTTGTGCATAAAATTAAGATCAGAATTTCCTTATCAGTTTAACAAGATTTATTGTTACACTAGCGAAAACTGCATTGCAGGAGTAAAATTCTCCCATATGCCATCCCGCCATGGCACATCAATTGTCCACACACGTCAAACCCCCCCATGCACAATATCCCCCATGTGCAACATCCCCCATGTGTAACATCCCCCATGCGCATCAGTCCCTCATGCGCATCAGTCCCCCATGCACATCATTCCTCCATGCACATCATTCCTCCATGCACATCAACCCCCCATGCACATCATTCCTCCATGCACATCAACCCCCCCATGTACAATATTTCCCATGTGCATCAACCCCCTTGCACACCAACCCCCATATGCATCAACCCCCCTGTGCAACATCCCCCATGTGCAACATCCCCCATGTGCATCATTCCCCATGTTCATCCCCCATGCGCACCCCATGCACATCATCTCTCCGTGTGCATCATCTCCCCATGCAAATCAACCCCCATGCCACAACATGCCCCATGCAAATCAACCCCCCATGCCACAAAATGCCCCAAGCACAACAACCACCCATGCGCAGGAACATCCTCCCCAAATTTCATGCTTCTAGGTCTGGGGGTTGGGGCAGAGCATCCCTCAGTCTCTAGAGCATCTGGTGGAAGGTCAAACAACTGTTGGTGTGCCTTGATAATTTTAGCACTTAGTCAGTGTGCCATGAGATGAAAAAGACTGAAAAATCCTTAATCTACAAAGTTGAAGAGTCTTGCTTAGATGGACTCATTTTGTCTATTTTAAATTATTATATATAATACCTATAATCTTACATATTTATCACAAGACATACCATAAACTAGAGAACAAAGCTATCTACATTAACAGTAACAGTTCCTTATTGAAAGATCATAGTACTTTCCAGGAGGAATTGCATTTCAGGGCCATAAACAGCCTTCCAAATTACTTCATTCTTGTGAATATGAGTTCATTCTACACTGATGGTAATAGAGTCTGCATTTTAAGTACAAATAACGAAAATACCCTGAGAAAATTCTTGATTGCTGAGACTATAGACATTTCCTAGCAATTGTACTTAAATTTCTTTTAACATATAATCACAAATTCTCTTACTTTAAACCCAGCAGTGGCTAGGAATTAAAGAGACAATTAAAAACGAAACATGATCACAAACAGCATGGTAGGAAAAATACAAAATTAGCACAGTGCATGAAGTACTTTTTATTACTGCAACATTACATTCCTTTTGGGAGCATATGTTAATGAAAAGTCTCTTCAGATTCAGTGATTTCAATATCTGTGGGGGTTTCCCGCAAAAGAACAAACCACTGAAGCAATATTGTGTGTGAACCTTGGTGCAGAGTATTCAAGTGATTAGAAGTAGCAGGAGAACAAAGAAAAGCATTACAGATACATTTGGCAATATCAAGAAAAATGAATTCCAACTGACAGTAAAATTTTTCTTGAATCATAATAATTGCAATGCTAGACTAAGAGTTTTCAAAGAGAATAAACTCATAAAACTGTTGCCTTTATGGAAGTGGAGGAAGGTGGGGAGGAGACATTCTGGAGTTGGTGGAAGTGGGGACAAGGTGGAGAAGAGGCATGGAGGAAGAGGGAGCCAGGCAGGAGGGGGGCAGGACTGGCAGACCTCAGACATACTGGATCCAGAGCCCCATGTTAGGCTTTGTGGCTTTACAGAGAGGCTCTTGATTCCACAGCAGCCCAAGGGCTGCCACAGAATCAAGTAACCTCATTTACTTTCCTACTACTCATACTTTCCAAGGTTACTTTCTTTTCCCAGGAAAAATGGGACAAACAACCCCTTTTTCTGAGGAGCAGCCAGGAGCTGCCCAGTACACTCACAGCAGTCATATTGATGTCATGGCAGTCCTGGCGCTCTGGGCAGTTTAGGATTGGGCTTTCCACTATTGAACACACTGGAACTTAATTCAGAGTAGACATGCATAGTATTGTTCTGTGGGCAGGGTGATGGTATAGAATGGAATTACATTTAGCTCAATATGTAAGGGTTTAAAAAGCAGCACCTGCCTAAATTCCTTCTTCTATGTAGAGTTAAAGATTCAGGCCCTCTGTTTTCCATTCTATATGGTCATCTTTCCTACATCTTTCCTAAAATGAACACAGGTAATTTTCCTTGGTTTACAAAGTGGTGATGATAATTGAATAAAGTACTTAAAGTACTTATTTAAAGTACTTAAATTTTTTTGATGTGAAGATAAAGATGTGGATCTAGGATAGCAGGTAGAGTGCTATCCAGACTGGTCATTAAAAATAATCAGGATACCAACTAAATAGCAAAGTAAAATATGGAAAGATTAGATGGATGAAAAGATTAGCTCTTCACTCACACTTTTATGTGATGACACTTCATACACTTTTATGCAATGACAGTATCCCTCATGACTGAAAAAGAGGCTGCAAACTAAAGAAGTCATGGCTACAGGTGTCCCCCACTTATCTAACAGATCAGGGACTGGAGCTGTGGTGAAAAGTGGAAATGGTTGAAAAGCGGAACCTATTGCCACAATCCAGAGTAACTACGGGGAGTTCTTGCTCCGGTGTAAGAACAACTTACTCTGGATTCCAATATGAATTTCTCATAGGTTTTCACTAGGTGGTGCAGTAACTACGGGTGCACGTAAAGTCTCTTACGTGCTCCCGTAGTTACTCTGGATTTGGGGGCTAGTCTTTTTATATTTACAAATGTTGCTTCAGTTGCTTCAGTTGCTGGCAAATTGCTAAAAAGCAATATTTTTATCTTGCAAATTCCTGTTGTCAAAGATTTCTGCAAATGGACTCTCATTATTTCCTATCTCCTGGAATGTCTAGGATCTAAAGTGACACATTGCTGGGGTGTGTAGGGCCAGTTACTCTTCCCCTGCTGAATCAAAAAGAAATACCCACTTGAAAGAGCGCCTCTCGCCCAGTTAGCAGATATGATCTGCTTGGAAATACGATTTAGGAATAATTTGCCAGTGAGGCAGCCATATTTTTCTATGCTAAGATTTATTCTATGGATATTATTCTATGCCATACATCAAATATTTATCATACTGTTGACTCCTGAAATACAGATACACATTGCCAGATCTCACATGACACATCATTAGATGCACAGTCTGTAAAGGAGCCAGAACAGGATGAGCTCTTGGTATCTGAATCAGATGGAGTTATCCAAACATGATGTGGAAAATGTAGTGCAAACTGAGTACCTATACTGGGGAGTTGAAAATGTGAAATGGAATTAAATGTGAAATAGAATTAAAGCTTCCAGTTGGAATCCTTTTTAAAATCAGTAGACTTATTAACCCATGTGCCCATGTCTTCTTTCCCCATTGTACTGTGACAAGAACCTGGGGTGTTTCCTGCACCTTTAGATTGCAGTGTTCAATATTTAATCCAAGGTGCTCTGCAAGTTCTGTGTCCTTTTCATATTAAACATGAACAGGGACAAGATAAATGAGAAAGAGACATGTGTCACTGCACTATTATTTCCAAGCATATTACGGAAGCCCTGTGAACTGCTAAATATTTCCAGTTCCTGTGGTGAGAACTCAGGTTCTGACTCAGACAGTTTTTATATGAATCTTAAAAGTGAGGAACTGTTATCAGACAAGAAAAAAAATAATCCAGTATTCTGCTTCATTCTAAATGATAATGAAAAACAGTGAATCATGACCATTTCATACAGATATCTCAGTCCAGTTCAGAGGAAGATGTCATTCATGGGATCTTGGGCACACAAAATTAAACATCATGTTCATATATATATATATATATATATATATATATATATATATATATATATATATATATATATATATATATATATATATATATATATATATATATATATATATATATATATATACCACTGAAAATATATATATATATATATATATATATATATATATATATATATATATATATATATATACCACTGAAAAGATATATTAATTCTGACTGGAATCTACTAATGAAGTAATAAAAAGACCTCTTATATTCACATCTCCATACATAGTAAGCAAAGCTGATGAAATTAACTTGGAAAAATTATCTTTACTTTGGATCTGATATTCCAATCATGTAATATTATTATTAGCTCCGGTATAACAGTACATTTATTAGTTTCATCAAAGTTATTTTAACAGATACAGCATAAAAGATGTATTAATTCTTGCTATATTCATCATTTTCCCCCCAGAATGATTAAAATATATATGAAAATATTGATTGAGTGCTGAGAACTGGTTTTCTACAGCTTGTGTTAACATCAGTCAAAATTAAGGTTACACAAGGAACCGTAAATCTGGCCTAATGCTATCCACTCTTTTAGTACTGCAATGTAGAAAAAAGAGGTCAAGGAAAAATTATGGGGATCAGGATGTGGCACTGAGTTTTGGAGCCTAGGACTTGATAAAATAGACAACACTTTTAAAAAATTACAGGGGCAATCCACTTTCCACTGAACAACTCTACAAAATTCCAAGTGATTTTAATAGAGCAGCCATAAACTCCTGAGTCTGGCTCTGTATAGTAGAATGATAAATAACTGAAGGCACATTCCTAACCAGATTTTCCAGCTTTGAGGTAAAGGCAATGCAAATGAAAAAATATTGCTGGAGGTCTCGGTGATTAGTCTCGGCATATACCTCACTGGCAAAGCTACACCAGTGCAGGAAAGCTGTTGAGGTTTGCACCCTGGAAGCCATTAAAAATTCTAGTAAAAGTCTTGTGACACTGCGGTGACCATATAGAATGGAGGACTGAGTACCCTCTACCTTTAAATTAACCATTGCACAGAAGATGGAATTTAGGCAGGTGTAGCCTGATGCCCAAACCTCAAAAGGAGGACAAGGTCTTGGATTCCTCTCAGCCTGGACTCTCTGGAGGACAATGACACATTGTCTCCAGTGTAACGTGGAGACAGGTGGACCCAGGACAGCACAGTCACCCCTTGGTCAGCCACAGAATTCCCTGGGCTTGGTGGCATCACACCCAGATTGGCTGAGAACACGGTGAGCACCCAGTGAGAGCTGGCTTTCTCCCAGGACTATCAATATAGATAGTTCTTACCTAAGCCAGCCAGCCAAGGGAGTTCCCTATCATCCTACCCAACGGCATATGGAGGGGGAGACTAAGGGAAGTACCCCTAGATGGACACTTAACCTACAATCCAGAATAACTACGAGAGCACGTAAGAGACATTACATGTACCCGTAGTTACTGCACCACCTACTGAAAACCTATGGGAAATTCATATTGCAATCCAGAACAAATTGTTCTTACACCAGAGCAAGGACTCCCCATAGTTACTCTGGATTGTACCATTAGAAGGACTTCTTGTTAGAGACTGACTGATGACCTTGTCATGTAACAGGGACTTATTTAAATCCATCACTGGATTAAACTGAGTCTTCAAAGCATCCCAGAATGCATCTTCTGGTCCAGTGGGATATGGCTATAACTGGGTAACTTCTAGTGACCACCAATCCACCAAGGAGGCAAGTTGCATTGCCCTTACCCTAAAGCTGGAGAATTGGTTTGACTTGTGCCATAAGAAAAGTAAACTTAAATGTGAACTGTCACAGAGGCTGTTGTTCATTACCTGAGAAGAGTTTTATAAGGCATCAAAGAATGTAAGAACAAAACAATCTTCTCTAATCTCGTAGAATACATCATTCTCTCTACAGACTTCACGTATTTGACAGTTGTTCAAGCTGTAAAAGGCATTTTCTTCAAAGTTTCGGGGATAAAAAAGGGGTAAGTCTGAAGAGTAAGGTAACTTTATCTCCTATAAAAATCTTTGTTGAATCAGTGAAGACGTTTTGATTTAAGGTAAAGATCATCAGGCACCCACACTTGCTTGTGAAACAAACAGTGTTTTATCTTTATTTCCCACTGGCAGTCTGTTTGTTTCATCTTCTCTTAAATAGTTTATTTCTAAGCCCTCCTTATACTTAAAACAGTTATTTTCAACCAGTGTGCCACTGGTGTGCCATGAATAGTCCTCAGGTGTACCATAGGACATTCATTAATAGGAATGAAAATGAAATTTCATGAAATGAAATTCATTAATTTCATTAATAAATGAATGAATGACATGCATTAATAGGAAAATTGTGGAATTTGAACAGTCTGATGTGCCTTGTCAATGGTAATAACAAGTTATGTTGTGCCTTGACAAAAGTGCCTTTTTAAGTGTGCTGTGAGATGAAAATGGTTGAAAATCACTGCTCTAAAAAGTAAACTACATGTTAAGCTCAAAGTGCTTGCAATACAGATCCATTTTAACACCCAGATCACTCTAATATGTGGAAAAATAGAAATCTTTTTTTAAGACAAAAACAAAAATATGTTTTAGTGGTCATGGCTTACCTTCTAGCAGCCAATCTCACAATGCCACTTCATACACACATGCATATACACATGCTCACATGCACACACATCCAATAGCATGTAAGTGGACCTAGGAGGGTTTCACCTAGGGTGGGGAAGAAGCTACAGGGAGGTAAGTGGCAGGCTGAAATAGGATTTGAGGTTCACTTATCTGTTACTTTTGTTTTAAACATTGGGCTCTCCTCTGCTTCATTTATGATTGTGGCATCCACACTGAAACAAATGGGAATTCTGCAGTCAGGCATAAAGTCCAATCCTACCAAACCATTCCTACCCCCCCACATCCCATACCAAAGCAGCCATACCATGGTATCATGTGTGTCCTACCCTGTGATATTGGAGAGAACCCCTTAAATCACTTCTGAGTAAGGGCAAATTTGTTCCCTAACCCAAGTGAAAGCCTCACATTGGTTAACACAGACATGCACCAACAATTTATCTGGTGCAAATTTGAAACAATCTGGGAAGATAGATTGAATCCAGGAAGGGGGAAAAATATTGTAGGTGCTGCTGCTGCCATCCTCTTCCCAGCCTCAACCCACGCTCTTTCCCACCCCCGTCTCCACCATGTTCCTCTCCCACTCAAAGTTATGAAAGCTGTTTCCTACTCAGATTCTTGCTTTCTATGGAGATGCTCCTTGGTTGATGCATTTAGTCTGATCTTCCTTTATGCAACAAATGCTTCAAGCTTTTCTGACAGGTACGTCAAGTGGATAGGAGTTATGGCAGTTGTAATGTACTGAAGCAAGTCATTATAGGTTTCATTTTCAATCAGCTGCTAAAATCTTCCCATCCCCATTGCTGACTTCACATTTGTGTAGCCTTTAATCAACCCTGAGTGATGAGTGCTTGATTAATTTTTCACATGTTAATGTCCCATTGTAGCATTTCACCTTATCACAAAATATGCACAAAACATAATAAACACTTGGAATAAACACTTGACTTAAATGAGAAACTCTTCATATGCCTCTTAATGGTCCAGTTACTAACTCCAGCTTCATCACAGAGGCTTGCTTCTGCTTTCTGAGAAATGTCCAGATCTTTCTTTGTAGACTGACTCAAGCATTCCCTTGATACATAATGGGGTATGTTTGTTTCTTAAAATGTTGGCAGGGCACTGGGTCCCCAGGTTAAGGCATAAGATCTCACATTGTATCTTGCACACTTTTGGTCCAGCCAAAATGGTGCTGCCTTGTGAGGTCACTGCAGTATCCTGGGATGTTGCTGTGCATGGTTTGGGAACCACAGGGTTAGACAAAGGCAGGATGCAAACAAGCTCCTTCCAAGGCAGAGATCATGAAAAAGCAGACCAAGGGCAAAATCCAGAGTAACTACGGGGAAAGTTGTGTAAGTTGTGTAAGAACAACTTACTCTTGATTCCAATAGGAATTTCCCATACGTTTTCTCTAGGTGGTGCAGTAACTACAGGTGTATGTAAAGTCTCTTACGTGCTTCTGTCGTTACTCTGGATTTGAAGGCAATAAACCTTATAAAGTCCCATTTCTATTCAGTATGACCATGCTTGTCTATTTCTGTAAAGGTCCTTTTATTCAGCATTCATCACTTATGCAAATATTTAGCGACTACAGAATTCAACTACATATTCAACTACAGCTAAATAATATGCTATTAAATCAATATACTTCCAAAGGTCCTGATTCTCCTTCTTGTGATATCTAAACAAATCTTATTTTCTAAACTGCTGGGTTTTCTTTTTACTTGTTTCATTTCCATTACACGGTAATCTCCCCACTTACCTTACATTTGCTTGACTGCAGCATTTTTCTAGTTTTAAGGGAACGACAGCCATTCAATGTCTTCGGGATTTTCTCGCAGTTTCATTTGCAGTGTACAGTGCCATGACTGGCATGTCCCAGAAGTGTAATGCTGAAAGAACAATTAGCCTTCACACTCTAATCAATGTTTATATGAGCTGTAAAGCTAACTCCAAGTTCTGAAGGCTACATTGTGCCCTTTTAATACTGGTTTGCACAGTCTTCTGTTTTTATTGCTCATCGCTTAACTGAGGTGCCTCTTCAGGGTAACAGCTATAACCTTGTAAATAACTCTGACCTAACACTCTCTTAATAGCTGAAGACACCTGGGATGAAATTCTTCCTTTGTAGAAATAAGAATGGAAATGTAGTCATGTATGCCGGTACTTAATTTGGTTAATTTATTGATAATTTACAAATGCCAGCATTTACTTTCCCACAACTATATCACCAGCAAGGCTGGCTGTTCCCTGGAGATAGAGGACCTTCTGGAGGATGTGGAAGTCAAAGCTCTAGGGCCAGGGTCAATGAGCTTTTTGGGATTTCACAATCATAATCTCCCTGCTGAGCAGCCAGGAGGGACTGAGAGGTTATTAACATGATAGTACTTGAAACAGTGCAATTAAGTGGGGAGACGACAGGGAGGGGAAGAGAAAATCATACATATATATGGGAACAGAAAGTGGCACTACTCTCAGATCACCATTTTGATGCAAGAGCACTTGTTGGGCTCCTGCAACATTCATATATTACTCTGGGGTTTGGGGGATTTTTTTGCCATTGCCACTGTAAACATCTTGGAAGATACATTCCTAAGCAATTACTCACTGACAGCAAAGTGTTGGCTAAGACTGTCAGATTACATTTTGCAAACATCTGGTTTCTAGCCCCATCAGTGTGGACAGAGAGGCTGTTACACATCAGATAATGGAGCCACTGGAGAAGTTCTCTAGTTTTAAGCAATCTTCCTTTGTGATCAATCTATCATTATACAGCCTGAAGTAACAATCCATTCCCACCCCTCTGTTCTTATCCAGCTTGGGTTGCAAGGTGGATGCATGATGCATGAGCATCTCACAGTTTGACAGAAAATCGAGCTGAACTTTTGTGCATGGTCCCAGTGAACGTCCGTAAAACATCCATCTAGGCTCTCACATCCATCTAGGCTCTGGTTATACCCACAAAAAGTGGCATCTTTGCAGGCACTGACCATTTACAGAAGTCTCAAAAAAGGAAACTTTGTGAGAAGGAGATGCCTAAAAGATTTAGTCTTTGGAGGGGTACATTTCAGTTCATCAAGATCTTGCTGAGTTGCAGAGTTCAATATTTTGAGAGTGCCCCAGAAAGATACTTGTGGTATCTCTACCTGTAATCCAAGATGATAAAAAATTCAGGATGGGGAGGTAGGACATGTACCCAATTTGAAATAAAACTGGGTGCTATTGGAATGTGCAGTCTATATTCAAAATTCAGGCATTACAAAAATGAGTCATTATATTTGAAACTGGGTCATTACTACGACATTGCTAGTACAGTGGTGCCTCACATAAAGAGCTTAATTCATTCCAGAGGCATGCTCTTTAAGCGAAACACTCTTTAAGTGAAGCAGATTTTCCCATAGGAAATAATCTGCAACTCAGATGAATGGTTCAACAACCCAAAAAATAGTCATATAAAAATATTAACTTGATGTACAAATGATGACAAAACACTGGAATTGAATTCAAAACATGCATTCAGTGTGCATGATCCTATGAAGTCTACTTAGGCTGGAATCCTAAAGACACTTTCCTGGGAGTAAGCCACATTTAACACAATGGGACTTAGATCTGGGTAGACATGGTTAGGAGGCTGCAATCAAAGACACTTTCCTGGGAGGCTTACCTGGGCTGCTGCTGGAGGTCCAAGGTGGCAGGTGGGGGGACTTGGGGGCAGTTGTGGGCAGCTGCCTCTGGCACCCCCAGGCAACTGCCCCCAAGTTGGGGGCAGTTAGAGGCAGTGGCGCTTGCCGGCAGCCCTTTTAAAGAGCCTCTGCACGGAGCATCAGGGCTGCATAACACGCGTGCCCATAGCGTACTTGCTTGTTAAGTGAAGCAGAACTTGTTATGTGAAGCAATATTTATTGGAAATTTATACTTATTATGTGAAACATTTGTTATGTGAGGCGCTTGTTACGAGAGGTACCACTGTACCATATATCAACTACCAGAGTAATTTATATAGTCCCCATATGTCTTTCATTCTTTTGCCCTAAACAGTTTGTTTAGGCAAATAATCTGTTCTCATGCCTCTTTTAAACTAATAAAATCCCATATTTCACCTTTCAGAATTCATTCACACACTAAACCTTGGTTTTGCTGGAGCAGCAAGATTGCTGATATATGAAGGTAGAATATGGTGACCATATAGAATGGAAGACAGAGTGCCTCTACCTTTAAGCGTTCCATAGAAGAGGGAATTGAGGCAGATTTAACTCATCATAGAAGAGTTTAAAAAGCGGCACCTGCCTCAATTCCCTCTTCTATGCAATGGTTAAAGGTACAGGCACTCTGTTCTCCATTGTATATGGTCATCCTGAGGTGGAAGAATGGCCTGGAAAGTTCCTATAGTTTAGCTTTACACAGTACCTCAGGGATGCAACTAATGTCTCCCTTCTCTACCTTAGTCCCCACACCAAAGACACCGTCTCACAACCAATTCAGGGAGAAGGTGGCCCTTTAGTTACTATATAGTCTATATTCTCTCAGCTTGCAACAGAAGAAGGATTTTTGTAATATTTGAGCAATCAGATTTATTATCATTCCAGTACCTCATAGAAAAGAACTTTTGATTTACTAACCAGGGAAAACAGAACTGTGGAAACAAGCATAATTTAGGCTGGCAGCTTTCTTCATTAAAGTGGCATTTTAGTTTGGAACAAATGGCAAAAGTAAATGTACTCCCTCAGAAATAATGTGTCATCTTTCAGTATGGTAAGTGTGCAAAGTGGTTTTCCTTCAGAGCACTTCTCTTGATTTATAAAACACACTGAAAGAGCCTAAATCTATTTTAAGGAATGTGCATGGCGGTGCTAAATAATGAGCCAACCCTGTATAATAAAAGTAAGCACCATGCAGTGACTTTGAGACACTGGCTGCTGGAAAGCCATCAAGAAATATACACACAAGAATTATATTTTACTTCATCTTAAAAATGTATGACTAATCTCTGTGTTCATGTTATAGGAACCAAGACCCAACAGTATCAAGAAATGAAGCAAAGCCAGTTCCAAGAGAGGTATAGATATATCTGGAACAACATGTTGTGCTTCTATATGAGTGACTCTGGTCTTTAAAATGATGCAGAAGATAAAGAGCATCTCACCCATTGTTAAATACCTTTTATTCACATTCTCAATAATGTGAATTCAATGGGAACAAGTTAGAGCCCAACCCTATGCATATTACCAAAAGTTGGATTATAGTCAATGGGCTTAAAGCCAATGGATAAGCGTGGATAGGATTGGAAACATGGCTATGAAGATGACCAAGACAAAAAGGATCCATCTAGTCCCTGCAGCAAGTTCTTGAAAGATACAACCTATCTGTTTATTGGAAAACCCTGCTGAGGGTTTGAAAGCCTCACCTTGCCAACCACCTTGAATAAAGTTAGAGAGATATCTAATGGTCATTAAGGCAGTATATAAATAATTGTATTGTTAGAGCAAAAGCAGCTTGGGAGGTTGATTTTTAAGCAAAAAGGAAGGGATCATAGAATCATAGAATCATAGAATCATAGAGTTGGAAGGGACCTAGTAGGTCATCTAGTCCAACCCCCTGCCTGCAGCAGGAATTCCCCCTAGAGCATCTCCAACAGGTGCTCATCGAGCCTCTGCTTGAAGATCCCCAGTGAGGGAGAGTCCACCACCTCCCTTGGCAATCTGTTCCACTGCCGAACCGCCCTCACAGTCAGGAATTTTTTCCGGATTTCCAGCCGGAATCTCCTCTCTTGCAGTTTGTACCCATTGGTTCTAGTTCTGCTTTCAGAAGCAGCTATGAACAAATTGGCCCCTTCCTCCCTATGACAGCCCTTCAGGTATCTGAAGAGGGCAATCATGTCTCCCCTCAGCCTCCTCTTCTCCAGGCTGAACATCCCAAGTTCCCCCAACCTTTCCTCGTAGGGCTTCCCTTCCATCCCACTGATCATTCTTGTCGCTCTCCTCTGGACTTGCTCCAGTTTGGCTGCATCCTTCTTAAAGTGAGGTGCCCAGAACTGAACACAGTACTCAAGGTGAGGTCTCACCAATGCAGAATAAAGAGGAACTAGAACTTCTCGTGACTTGGAAGCTACAGTCCTCTTAATGTAACCTAAAATGGAATTTGCCTTCTTTGCAGACACATCACACTGCTGACTCATGTTCAGCTTGTTATCCACGGCGACTCCAAGATCCCGCTCACATGTTGTGCTGCCAAGCCAAGTATCCCCCATTTTATACCTATGTTTTTGGTTTTTATTGCCTAAGTGCAGAACCTTGCACTTCTCCCTGTTGAAATTCATTCTGTTTGTTACAGCCCAGGATTCCAGTTTATCCAGATCCTCCTGGAGGTTTCTCCTATCTTCTGATGTGTTTGCTACTCCTCCCAGTTTGGTGTCATCTGCAAATTTGATCAGGCTCCCCCGTATCCCTTCCTCCAAGTCATTGATGAAAATGTTAAAGAGAACCGGTCCCAAGACAGAGCCTTGGGGTACCCCACTAGAAACGGACCTCCAGGTTGACACAGAACCATTTACTAAAACCCTTTGAGTGCGGCCATCGAGCCAGTTGCAGATCCACCTAACAATTGCCCTGTCTAGCCCATATTTTTCCAACTTCCTAATTAAAATGTCATGTGGGACTTTGTCAAATGCTTTGCTGAAGTCAAGATAAATGACATCCACAGCATTGCCACTGTCCAGTAAGCTCGTAACCCGATCAAAAAAGGAGATAAGATTTGTCTGGCAAGATTTATTCTTGGTAAATCCATGCTGGGTTGTTTTGATCACGGAGTACTTGTCTAGATGTGCACAAATTGTGTGTTTTATGATTTGCTCTAATATCTTGCCCGGGATTGAAGTCAAACTGACTGGTCTATAATTTCCCGGGTCTTCTTTTTTCCCCTTCTTAAAAATTGGGACTACATTTGCCCTCTTCCAGTCCAGTGGCACTTCTCCACTCCTCAAGGATTTCTCAAAGATGATCGACAAAGGCTCTGCAAGGACATCTGCAAGTTCCTTAAGAACTCTAGGATGCAGCTCATCCGGTCCAAATGACTTGAATTCATTTAGGCCAGTTAAGTGGTTTCGAACCAGTTCTCTGTCAATCTTAATCTGCTGTTCTGCACCATCCATGTTTTCATTACCTCTTTGGGGATGTAAACACATCCCCGAATCAGTCAATGATCCCGCACCCCCATTTGCACAGCCCTCCTTCTGTGAATAGACGGATGCAAAGTAGGAGTTGAGCAGCTCCGCCTTCTGCTGGTTTCCAGACACCTGTTGTCCATCCTTGTCCAAGAGCAGCCCCACCCCCTCGTCTCTCCTCCTGTTCCTCTGGGCATATCTAAAGAAGCTCTTTTTGTTATCTTTGACTCCCCTGGCCAGCCTCAGCTCATACTGAGCTTTAGCATCCCTGACCCCCTCCCTACATGACCGGGCTACCTGCCTGTACTCCTCTCTGGTGATCTTTCCAGTCTTCCACTCCCTATACTTCTCTTTCTTTAACTTCAGCTGATCCCCAAGTTGCCTGTGGAGCCAACCTGGTTTTTTCAGCATTTTCCCCCCTTTCTTTTTTATTGGAATTGTTTCTGACTGTGCTTGTAGAAGCTGCCTCTTAAGGAGCTCCCACCCATCTTGGGCCCCTTTCCCCATTAGATCATCAACCCATGGGATCCCACCTATGACTCCACTAAGCCTGTTGAAATCAGCTTTCCTGAAATCCATCATATAAGTTTCACTCTGCACTCTTTTTATTTCCCACATTATTCTAAATTCCAGCAGCTCATGATCGCTTTCCCCTAAAGTTCCCACTATGTTGACCTGATCAACCAGTTCTTCACGATTTGTTAAGATCAGGTCAAGGATGGCCCCTCCCCTTGTCGTTTCCTCCACTTTCTGGACCATGAAGTTATCTTCCAGGCCCATCAGGAATCTACTGGAGCTTCCATGTTTGGCTGAGTTTGTCTCCCAGCAAATGTCTGGGTAGTTAAAGTCCCCCATTACTACTACCTCATATTTCCTTGCAATGCCTGCCAGTTGCTCCAAGAAGACATCGTCTACTCCTTCTCCTTGACCTGGCGGTCTATAGTAGACGCCCACCACAATGTTTTGTTTTTTATTTTCCCCCCTTACTTTTACCCAAACACACTCTACAGGGATATCCGGACCACTCTCCTGGATTTCAGAGCAAGTATATATGTTCTTGACATATAATGCTACTCCACCTCCCCTTTTGCCACTTCTGTTCCTCCGGAACAGCTGATAGCCTTCCAATTGTGTGTTCCAGTCATGGGAGTCCCACCAAGTTTCAGTTATTCCTATCAAATCAAATTTCCCTTCACTTGCTAAAAGCTCCAGCTCATCTTGTTTATTTCCCAGGCTCTGTGCATTTGTGTAAATGCAACTTAAGCCCTGGAGGTTGCAACTCAATGCATTTCCCTCCTTTTTTGTAAGGCCAGGCCCCTCTAAAGATTTTTGAGTTACAGCTGTGCCCTGGCAATTTCCATCCAGAGCATTTTCCTTATTCCTAGGTTCCCTTTTCAAACTGGTTTGTTTAAATCATGCCATTCCTTACCAAAACCATCATGGATATAAATTCAGAAAATGGGTAGCCATCCTATTTAGGCCAATCTACCACAACAGTGGATGCTTTACTTTTTTCAAAACAATGCCATGATAATGCAATTATTTTCTGGTCTGCACTCGTATGCTCTTGAGAGGCACTTGTTGCTGCAGGAGTCAGCTAATACAGAAAGATAAGAGTTTTCAGTCTCATACAAGTGACAGCTGCCTGCAGTATTAGACAACCATAGCTGGCTCCAACACTAAGAGCTGAATTCTGAAAATGATTTTACATTGTCAACTCTTCTTCATCTCAGCAAGCTGGAAATCCACTCCAGAGATTGACCAGCTGTTTTAATTAACGGTGACAGAACAGAAGGCAGAATGTAGTTTATCTGCAAACATAAAGCAGTTTATATGCAAAGTAGAAACTGGTGGCCCCCTGCAGACATTATAAATTAAATGTTAAATAGTTCATCATCTTCACTCGGCCAAACCCAAGTTGTTGTTTTTTAAACAAATACAAAACTGGAGCTATGGCTGCAAAAACAGAAAAAGAACAAATCCTTTGAAAGTAGTGGTTGGTGGATAGAAATGCCATGGGAATTTATTAAAGGCTAAAAAAGAATCAGAACACCAAGGGAGTTTAAGGGCACAATCCAGAGTAACTATGGGGAGTCCTTGCTCTGGAGTAAGAACAAGTTACTCTGGATTGCAATATGAATTTCCCATAGGTTTTCACTAGGTGGTGCAGTAACTATGGGTGCACGTAATGTCTCTTACGTGGTCCTGAAGTTACTCTGGATTGTAGCCTAAGGCGACAATCCTAAAGACACCTTCCTGGGAGTAAGACCCATTGAACACAATGGGGCTTACTTTTGAGTAGAATGGTTAAGATTGTGCTGCCAGGGAAGTAGGCTTTATCATGAAGATTAAATGAAATCTTCATAACTCAGAGGGAATGGAAACTAAAATGATGGCAATGAAGAGCTTACAACACTCATTGAGGAGACTAAGGGCACAATCCAGAGTAACTACGGGAGCATTATGTGTACCCGTAGTTACTGCACCAGGTAGTGAAAACCTATGGGAAATTTATATTGCAATACAGAGTAACTTGTTCTTACTCCAGAGCAAGGACTCCCTGTAGTTACTCTGGATTTCACCCTGAATGGAGATCTAGATTAAGTATTAAGCAGAGTAACTCAGTTCACTGCATTAAATTAAAGGGCAAAACATTTAGAAGAGTTGCCATTTGTCTTCGATGTCTTCGATAACCTATTTTGAGTAGACTACATGTCCTAAGTTTCAAAGCAAGAGATGTACAAAAATCCTGTTTTCAGAATTCAGCTACCTCAGAACTAATTAATATCTTACACTTTTAAATAAATAATGTTTTAAGTGTACATGAAAGATCTCATAATAAATGCAATAAGCATGTTTGCTATTATACAGGAGTAGTGGTTGATTGGAATTCCTGTTGTGTGTACACTCAATGGCAAAATTAAGTTGTTTGTACACATAATGGCAAAATTAAGTTCCTCTGTGTGTATTGGAGGAAAACGGCCCATGAGTACCAAATTTCCACTTTTATCTGTAGTGGAAACAGCTTTACAGTGTTGATGAAGGAGGCAGTTGGTGAGTGAGTTTGTGTATGTTGTGTGTGTAAAAGGGGTAAGAAAGAGAATGTGTGTGAGACAGCATGCTGTTTTCTCATGATGTAACTTATCTTTCATAGAGGAACATAGTAGTAGAGAAGATTTACTAGCCAAAACCAATAATAATGTCCAGGGTTCATACTTCGTTATACCTCCATCAGCGGTGCAGTGTTTGCTTAATTTGAAATAAAATATCTTTCTCAGTTAGAGCAAGGCTCTTCTCTCCGTGTCACGACTACAAAAAAAATCAAAACTGACACATGAGAGGAATCTTATGCATGTCCACATCTTAGTGAGAGGGATCCACAAAGTCTAAAGTTAGTGCTGCTGGAATCAATGCTGGTCACCGTCATCTCCCAACAAAAAAAGGAGAAAAAATAAAAGAAAAAGAAAAAAAGGAGAAGAAAAAGAGTGAACACACCACAAGACACATCAAACCTGGAGGCTGAAAATATGACTATATAGTGTCTGAAGAACTTCATGGAACATTTAGTCAGTTCTGATACCTGCACAGATTTTGATCTTGAATATGTGCTTTTTGAGCAAGCCTCACAGAAGCCAATCGCTGCATGCAGCAAAATGTACTTTGAAGATCACAAGCACAAGAGAGAAATGTATTCAGTTCAGGTCAACTTGCATAGGCTTAATCAAATTGTTCTTGTTAGGTGAAAAATTACAAAAACAAGTGATGGGCAAATCCAGAATGAGTTTCACATCTAAATGATTGGAAAATGATTCAATATTTTTTCTCTCCTAAATGGTCAAGGGAATCATTTACCAAACCATTTCAATGCATGGGAAATGCATTTGCCAGCACTCTCATTCCACAAGCACCAACCTCCCCCATCCCCAGGACATATCCTGGTGAAATGAGAAGCTCTGTTCTTCTTCCCCCATTTCACAGGAAGCAAAGAAAGATTCCATTGTATTGAATGAGATTTTTTCTTTAAAGTTTAAACAAAAAGAAAGACAAAGGGGCTTATAAGTTGTTGAATTTATTTGGATTACTGCAATGGAGTCAGTCCTGACAAAGATTACAACATGCAACAGCAGCCTCACTTTCCACTTTCAAGTGGAAAGGGCTTTCATCTCACCATTCTATCCATGAAGAAAGAAGAAAAGAGTCTCCATCTTTCTGGGGTAAGTAAAGGTTTTCTTTGGGAATGTGGAAAGGAGGTGTGGTAAGAAGAAATAGCTCTGATTCTCACAGGTCCAGACAAGACACAGGAGTCTCCTCAGAGTAAGGGAACATAAATTATCTTACCCACGTAAAACTCTGCTGGAACCAATTGGTCTCCTCAGATCTGTGCCAGCTCCTGGGCAGGTGCAGAATCAAGAGTACCTGTGTTGGGCTCTATAGTTTCCGAAGTGGCACAGGATTACTTCTGATACTGTTCCTCACCGCCTCAAGGGCCCAATCCATCCACTAGCCTGATGTCTCACTGCCTAGTTCCACCCTCACCTTCTAAACTCTCCTGACCTCAAAAGCATCCCCACTACTCGGTGAGGGAACTCTTTAACAGGTAATCCTCAGGCCCAGAGGCCAAGCACCAACAGAGTTGGGTCTCTCCACTGCTGCTGGGTGTCTCCCACCTTAAATCTAGGGTTGCCATATGCCCCAAATTTTGGGGATTGTGTTCACATTCTGGCAAGTGTGACAGAGGGTCCTGCTCCCAATTTTGTGAAAGAGAATTGTGGCAACCCTACCTATAGCACTTTCACAACACCAAGCGTCAATCCTGCAAGCAGAGTTCCAGTGCTGTGGAGATGCTAGAAGCTAAGATTTGGGATCGTCTCCTAAAAACACATGGGGCTGAAGATTCAAAATTTCAACATTTGCTTCTGAACAAGAACTCAGAATATTGGTGATACTTCCAGCAGGAACACATGAGGAGCTCCTCAAGTGACATTACTTTTTGTTAGCAAGAAAAGTGCTTTATAAAAACCTAGACTTAGATTTGTATTTACAGTCTGCATTATACAAACAGTACAGTAATAGCCAAATGAATAATTCAATATGAGCAATCTTCCTAGCTAGACCACATTCTCACAAACCTTTCATAAAAAGAAAATCAACTGTTTTCCTTATCACGTTCTTGATTTTTAAAGGCCACTAGAGCTTATTATATGATTCCCAGAGGCTCCTTTTCAAATCAGTAACCATGCTTTCACATCATCATTATTCTATTGTTATTCTTCTTACATAAGAGAAGCCATGTATCTTCCATTGGGATGAATTGTATAAGAAGTAAAGGGAACTTTAGTGACAAATTGCTCATTACTTGCACTTTATTGCTGTCTTCTCGTGGGAGCAAGAGAAGATGGCTAGCAACCAATCTAACTTGTATGCACTGCTACGTCTGGGCATTAAATCAAATATTCTTGGAGATGCACCATCAGTTCATAAGTTCCCTCCATGCAGCCAAATGCACTCAAGAGATAAGTGTGAGCCACCACTGCACCCGTCACAACAGGTTAGGACATTGATCCTTGTAAAAGTTCATGATATAAGAAACCAGACCCAAGGGCTCATATACATAGTTCAAGAGCTTCCACCCTTGAATAGATGGCAGCTACTTACAGTAATTAAATTCAAACTGCTTTGTCACAAGTTATTTGAAATAAATCTCTGAATGGGAAAAACCAGCCTGGCTCTGTCATATCAACTGCCCTGTCTATGGATGGAGGAAGTGAAAATGCCTCCAAAAGGTAATAATTTTGTCTGAATTTGAAATATAATTTTTACCCATAGCAAGGTGACCAGATGCCCAAACCTCAAAAGCAGGACACGGTCTTGGATTCCTCTCAACCTGGCCTTTCTAGTAGACAATGGCACATTTGCCTACTCACAAGTAAAGTTGTGATAGTGGACACTTTTACTTTCCCCTAGTGCTCAATGCATATTTTTGAATTTTAGTTTTTTGGCTGTAACTTTTGGTGGGAAGGAGAGATTTCAAAACCAATTTTTGCTTTGGATTTGGCTCTTCAGTATGAATCCAACAACATATGACATGATGGAATATTGAACACCATTGCAAAGTTTGAAAATGAAGCAAAAATGGAGGACAATTAAGCCCTTTGGAGGACACCCGGGAGGCTAAAACACAGGACAAATATGGAAACATCTAGTCATATGGTCATCCTGCCCTTAGGAATGTTGTGTATAAGAAACATGCATCTTTCTTCAACAGCACAATCCTCTTATTTTGCAGTGCTGGTTTAATTTAGATATGCCGATACAATGACAGCCCTATTGAGATGGCAGTCCCATCGCCATAAGCTGTCATGCAATTTCCTCTGGCAGAACCTAACCAGTGGAAAGATGGGAAAGGGGCCAGAATTGGGGCAGGATAAGGGCAGAATGCAGTGGAGACAGAGGCCTGAATTGGGGCAAGGCAGGGATGGAAGAGGTGGAGATAGCAGCCACCAGATTCTAATCCCCATTCTAGGCCAGTTACAGCACTGGCAGTTTTTCCAGATTTATTTATTTATTAGATTTGAAATTCACCTTTCTCCCTGAAGGACACCCAACAACATGCCAATAACAGCACTGCTGTACCTATGAGAAGTACCTACACAGGGACAATGTGTAGGTTGACACACAGGTATATATGTGTGTCCCTTTCCCACTCCTCTCCATTCACTTCTGTCTCAGGATAGAGCATAGGGCATGGCAGACAGGAGTGTATCATTGATTTAGTGACAGAGGAGTACAGTCTCGTTTGTCTGATTATTCACACCAATGTGAATTTGTAAAGTTATGCAAGTTAATTATTAAAGTTTGGATATGGATAAACAGAATGAGACCCAAGTTACGGACTGATTTAGCTTTGAAACTTGTAGTAGATGTAAGAAGAGAGAAGTAGAGGCAACAGAGATGCTGTAAGGATACTAGCAGCATTTAAAAAAGAACATACTCAGATGGATGTTCTGTAGCAGGGTCCTCCAAAGTTTTTGGCAAGAGGGCCACATCATCTCTCTGACACTGCGTCGGGTGCTGGAAAACTAATTTAAATTTCAAATTTGAATACATTTACATAAATTTACATATAAGAATGTATTAAAGTGAACTGCAAGGCTTACCAAAGGGCCAGATAGAGGGGTCTTCCAAGAGGCCGCATTGAGGCTCACAAGGGCTACATCTGGCCCCTGGGCCGATGTTTGGAGATCCCTGCTCTAAAGAAATTTTTAAAAGTTGAAGAATGGCTTGCTTCAGACCAAATAACGCTTTAGGACTAACAAAAACTCCAAACAGAAAAAGTGCCACATTGGTATGCAGAAATGGAAAGAGTTTTGTTCTAAGTGCAGCACCAGTAATAGGATATTTTCATTCCCTGCATGTGGGGACAATTCAGAGAGTGTGGCACAGACCATCTTCCTAAAATGTGGACAATCAAACAAAAGAAAAATTTCCAGGCTAAAATACTTACAGAGGCAGACACAGTTAGACACAGTTGAAACCCCATATTATAACTTCATTGGTATGCTGAATTGTTCAGCTATGGAAATCGAGTGGTCTGATGCTCT
The DNA here is from genome assembly GCA_030015325.1 of Cryptoblepharus egeriae. Lineage (NCBI taxonomy): Eukaryota > Metazoa > Chordata > Lepidosauria > Squamata > Scincidae > Cryptoblepharus > Cryptoblepharus egeriae. The sequence goes on along the minus strand of JAREYC010000007.1, from coordinate 49,754,419 downwards.
TCTCATAAATAAACACAGCAACACTGAAGTTTAAAACTGAGTCAGTAACATGAGCTAGTGCAGTTTCTTTCTGATCTAGCAGTGCAATCCTATCCAGGGGCTGCCTGCATGATGCAGGGATTTGATGCAGCCTTCACTGCATCCTGCAGGCTGGTGGGGAAGTTAAGCAAAAAAGGATCATATTTCTCCTTTCTTGTCCCCTATTGGGCTGTTCAGGTCTATTTTGCTGGTGCTGATCTGAATTGCTGCAGGGGTGTGGTGACAGGCTCAGAATGGGGATGCTGGATCTTGTGGTTGTTACTACTGCCCAAATGTGCCATCATCTAATCACCCCTGATTCTTGCTGCTGCCCCCCTTTCTTGCACCAAAGGGTGGTCTGCAACCTGCTGCTGATAGCAGGTGCCAGTCAGGTTTTTGAAAGTAGGTAAAGGTTAACACAAACTTGCCATATCTAGAATATATTTTAGTGAGAGAATTACCCACCCTAGAGACAGTTAAAATTCAGGCCATGATCTAATCCAGAGAAAAGGATTGTCTGGACCAGTGATTTTCAAGCAGTGTTCTGTGGCACACTGGTTTGCTATGGATAGTCCTCAGGTGTGCTCTGGTATTTGGGGAAAAGTCATGTATTAATAAGAAAATTAGGGGATTTGAACAGCCAAGTGTGCCTTGTCGGTGGTACAAACAACTGATGGTGTGTCTTGACAATTTCAGTGCCTTGTTTGTATGTCATGAAATGAAAAGAGATTAAAAATCACTGGTCTAGGCAATAAATATCAACATTTCCTAGACAATAAATATCAATATTTCCTGGACAATAAATAAAAACTTTTATCCTGAACTTGATGATTGGCGTCCATATTCTGAAAGATAGAAATGTTACTGCATCAAATGAGCCAAGAAAATAATTTCTCTCCTTCTATGTTCCAAACATACCTACATGTGCATACATAGCCTGGACATGTGTGTGGGTGTGGGTGTGCTTCGGCATTACCAAATTCTGATGGCTTCTCTCATTCCAAACATTATCTAAAACAAAATTTTTTTTTACAAGTTTAAGACTAAAGTTTTTTTTTACTTATTTTGAGAATTTTTTAAATGAGACAATTTGCTTTGTCTCATGTTAGAAATAACAAATAACATTAAGGAATATTCACATCATTATTAAACCTCAGCCCTTTATTGCTTAAGGCAAACTCAAGACACTGTGTGGTATCATGAATTTTTTTAAAGGCTGCATATGTTATATACAGATAAGCTATTTTAAGAAAGAACCAATAAAACTATCGTAGTCCGGTGACACTTCAGATATTCAAGGTTTGATATTGAGATAACTGCTTGTGGCTACATCAAGAAGCAGAGTGAAAGGAAATATACTATACATACTGAATAATGTTTCAAAAGCTATAATCTGGGGTTTGGCATTTTTGCCCCATGTCCTATGTCACAATTGGATGGAAGCAATTCATAAAGGTTGCCAGGATTACAGGGAAGAAGGCTCTGAAGTCATTTGGATGCCAATGGATCTTTCAATTTGGGATTGGCTTTTGAACAACTCCACCCACCCACTTTGGAGGACAGGCTATGAGTAGCTGGCTACCTGTTGAGACTGAGTAGGAATTTCTTGAGGGATTCCTGAGATAATCCCTACAATCCAGAGTAACTACGGGAGCACATAAAAGACATGACCTGCACCCGTAGTTATTGCACCACCTAGTGAAAACCTATGGGAAATTCATATTGCAGAGTAAATTGTTCTTACACCGGAGCAAGAACACCCTGTAGTTACTCTGGATTGTGCCCAATAGCTTCCACTCTGAGTGCAATCCTAACCAATTTAGGTTGGCATAACTGATGCAGCTCCCCATTCCTGTGGTGGTGTGGGGAACTGATGCAGCTCCCTGTGCCTGTAGTGGCCTAATCCCTAGGAGTGGCACAGAAGTCTGGGTTGCACCCATTACATAATTCAGATTATATTTCTCACTGGGGTTGTTGTTGATAAGCTGGGATGGGCAAGGGCCATCTACTCTTTGAAATTAGGCTGGGAATGTTCTTTAGGTGAAACTGACAGTAGCTAGCAGATTGCTACAAAGCAGGGAGCATGCACTAATCAGGATGGCCTGTTGAGGAAATAAGGATGTGATATGGAGGTTTTATGGATTTTGTGAAATGGCCCATTATAATGTCATATAATGCCAAGCCTTTCACTTAACTCCAGAACTAGGGGACAGCCACTAAAACTGAATATTGGGAGGATTAGGACAGACAAGAGAAAATATTTCTTTGTAGTTGTATTTTGTATGCAGCATATATGCAGCATGTAGTTGGTCTCTAACTCTCTGCCACAGGATGTGGTGATGGCAACTAGCCTCAAAGCTTTTAAGAAGGGTTTGGACAAATTCTTAGGGGAAAGGACCATCATGGGTTACAAGCCATGAGGTGTATGTGTAGATATGGACAACTTCTAATTGCCTGGTGTGGGGGGGGGGGACCTAGATGCTGGGGTCATATGTGCATTTGGTGGGACACTGTGTGACATAGGAAGCTGGACTAAATGGGCCTGTGGCCTGATCCAGTGGAGGCTCTTCTTATGTTCTAAGCTGATTGTCCCGGGTCTTTATTGGGGATATGAGAGCAATGTTCTTTATAAAAAGTAGCTGTACTAGGTGAAACAACCACAGAATTCCACGCATGAAGCAATATTTAGAAACATTAGAAAAAAACTGAAGCCTAAGTCAGCAAAAAAAGAAAAAAATGAGCACAGTAGTTGTAGCAACAGTTGTATAATAGTAAAAGTTAAGTCCAGTGGTGGTGCAAGTCAGATCACCACCCATGCTGCTTCAGATCTGCATTGGCCACCTCTAGAAAGAAAATAAAACAGAGATAACCCTTAGTTTTGTGGTTCCTTAAATTATGGAAGTGCAGAGTCTAATGTTTGGTTTTAAAGTGCAAATTATGGTAAATTTCTTCTGCATTCAAAGAATCTTGCCAGTAGAGCAAGGTAAGGAGGTAGAAGACAGAGTGACCAGATGCCAAACCCAAAATTCCTGAAGCCCAAGGCCAAAATTCCTAATCCCAGGCCAAAATTCCTACCCGCTGAAAAAAAATTGCCAAAAAGCGTATTTTTTTGTTTTAGTTTTTTGGTTTTTTGACCATAACGTTTGATAGGAAGGAGACATCTCAAAACTGATTTTTGCACTGGATTCTGCTCTTCAATATAAATCCAACGACATAGGGTATGATGGGGTACTTTGCACTATCACGATGTTTCAAAATGAAGCCTAAATGTAGGACAATAATGCCAAAATGTAGGACACCCAGACAGGAGGCTAAAAATCCGGACAAATCCAGATTTTTCCGGTCATCTGGTCACCCTGGTAGAAGATCTGCTTTCCACTCATTTTAGTTGACAGAAAATGGATCAGAATGACTTACTTACACACCAAGTTGGAGAGAGGCCGTGGAAAACTCATGGTGTAAGACAGGGGTGTCCAAACTTTCAATTTTATGGCTCCTGAGTCTTTAATTGTATAAAAGAGGGAATTTTATTGCAGCAGGTGCAACTTGTAATCTGTGAGATGAGAAGTCACACCTACTAAAATTCCCTCCTTTGCACAATTTTTAAGGGTCCAAGACCCAAATCTGCTGTAGCATCTGCTACTGATACAACTCACATCAACTTGCCTAATGGATGTGCTTCCTTGGGTAAAGTGTGTGCATGTGGAATATCAAATTTCAAATGCTGTTAGCATTACTTTACAAAACACAACAGCCAAAGTTACAACTGAATTCTCACAGAATTATATATTTTCCATTGAACTGAATGATTTCAACGTCATTCAACATCATGATTTCAACTGAATGATTTCAATGTCAGTCATCACTGTTGAGCGTCTGTGTATTAGTACTGAATCTCAGTACAGCCAAAACAAATAAATGGAGACAAGTACCTGGGGAACTGGGAGGGTGGTGGTTGGTTGGTCTCATCACTTGGTTAAACAAACAAATCATTGTGAAAAATGAAAGACTAGACTTGACATAAGAGTTCACAAAAAATACCACACCAACATAAAAGCCAGAGAGAGAGAATAAAAGAAATTAGCAATTCAAAGCAAAGATCAAGAGACTTTTGAGTTTTGACATGTAAAGGAAAAGATACATTCAGATGCAGCAAGCATAAACGGAAAATTCATTGCAAAAGTTTTCTTATGTATGTTCTTATTATCCTTATTAGCACATTTTAAAGACAGTGGACTCAGAAGTTAAAATATTTTTGTGTGAAGGGGACTCCTCCAAGATCAAGCAATTTTTTACCGTGCACCAAATCCAATCTGTTTCTGCAACTGGGGTGAGTGGGAGGTTGGGGTGATGGAGAGCCCTGCTCTGCTGTATCCTATCCTCTATGTTAGGTTGAAAAGCTGGCACAGCTTTGAGAAGCCCCACTGCTCCTTGGGGGAGGAGGATGAAAGTCTTCCAGGCAATCCTGGTAGTATTTCTGGATACAGTGGTAGCCATTTTGGTGCAGCACCCAGTATAGGACTGGGTTGTAATTCTTATTGGTGGTGCATTGCAGATGGCTATAGTCGTTTGACATGATGAACCTCTGGGGTCATCTAGTAAGAAGTCCATGCAGCCTCTGAAACAAAACAGAAGGCATAAGCTATAATCCAGAGTAACTACGGGTGCACGCAAGAGACATTACGTGCACCCGTAATTATGGCACCAAGTAGTGAAAACCTATGGGAAATTCATATTGCAATCCAGAGTAAATTGTTCTTACACCGGAGCAAGAACTCCCCATGGTTACTCTGGATTGTGCCCATAGGTAGTAAATGCTAACTGAAGATCAAATATTGCTTATATTCCACTATGGGATCATTCTTAATCATAAGATTTTAAATTAATTAATCTTTATTTAAGTGAAGGTGACTAAAATTCTGGTGCAAAAAGAAACCCCTTTTCTAATATTCCAAAATATATTTGAAGGACGGCATGGTGATTCTGATACATCAAAGTTACAACGGGAGAATATTTACTTCAGGAAAATGTGCAGGTAATAAAACACATGCATTAATGTAAGAACATCTCTTTTTTATTTGCAGATTTTAATAAAATTCTGGTTATAAATGAGCTTCATCTACACCTGAAAATAGCAGCCTATTCATATTACTGAAGATTGATCTGGTTTGAACTTCATTTTGGGGATAATAACTTTCAGTTTTCAATCTCAGAATTACTGTCACTAAAAGATGGCTGCATACTATTTATGTTATGAAGAACTGTGACTATTTTCTGATAAATGATAGTTAGGGGGCATTTTTAGTGCTATTAGAAAAGTGATAAAATGACTGTTTAAATGGCCACTAATTTTGCAGATTTTTGCAACATTAGCAATATGAAGCCAATATGATTTAAAGTTCACAGAATTGTTGAGTTCGAGGTATTCCAGTATTCACCTAGTTGAATAATACTGGTAGTCTGAGAGGTTTTTCATGTTTATCAGAAACTAAGGGTGCAATCCTGACCTAGATGGCACAACTCATTGGCACAACTCATTCTCGTGGTGATGTTGGGACACAAGCACATATCTGTGCACTAGACTAACCCTCTCGCAAGAGTGGCACAGAAATGTCTTATGACACTTTTGTGACATTCCCTGCTCAGCACAGGACTTATGATGAGTCTTAGGCTGGCCTAAATGGAGGTTGAGACCTAAGGTTGAGGCCTAAACGAGTCTTAGGCAGGCCTAATGAGTCTTAGGCCGGCCTAAATGAGTCTTAGGCTGGCCTAAATAAATACTGATGCATTTATTTATACTGCCCAAATTTTTCTCAAGCTTTGTCCATCACTTGTAGCTCAGGGAATATCTCAAAAATTTCTGTGCAGAGGAAGGGTGGGGGGGGGGGAAGAGAGAGAGAGAGAGAGAGAGAGAGAGACTTTCTATCCATTGAAAAGGTAAGTTTCTTTGCTGAGTCTGCCAACAAAGGTGCCATTTGTGAGGGTGTTTTCATATGAGCCTTTTGATAAACTACTGCCGATGAGTTTACACAATAACAAATAGCACCATATGCCTGACTCTGCAGTCCTTCCTACTCACTCTGTCTGTCTCTTTCTTTACCTCTCTGGAATAAAAAATGGCTATAATTCCTGCTGAGTTATCTAAAAATTGTGTTTCATCTCTGCAAAATGTGGACTTTGGGAAATGTGGCTCAAGTAGAAAACACAAAACATTAAGCATCATAGCTTCTAAGACAGATACATTTCAGAATAACAGAACATCTCTAATAACTGGGTTGTTTTCACTATAAACTTGAGAAACCAGGCTTTACCAAAAGGTAGACGGAAAGAAAAGAAATGTTGCAGAGTATTTGACTGAAAGTCAGAACTGGTTTATATATATGGTTCAGACTCATATGTTGTCCACCTAATGGGGTATGGAAGTAGCACTACACAATGTTCAGGTGTGGAGGTGAGCAATGTTCAACAGAAAGCCTAGAAGAACTGTCAGTAGTGGGCTTCAGGGGATTCTCTCAGGTTCTATAGAACCCTTTGCTAATGAGTGCCTGGTTCTGAGAACTGGTTACTAATGGGACATAGAACCTGTTGTTCTATGGACATAGAACATGTTATTAATTTATTTGAATCCCACCACTGCCTTGTAGGTATGACTAACACCCAAATCCAGAGTAACTACAGGATCACATAAGAGACTTTATGTGCAGCCGTAGTTACTACACCACCTAGTGAAAACCTATGGGAAAATCATATTGGAATCCAGAGTAAGTCGGCGCATTGGAGCAAGGACTCCTCTTAGCACACAGAGGTTTCTAAAAGCACACAGAGGTTTCTGCTTTGCCAAGGTTCATGTAGAATCTCCTTTGAAAGGACAGGTGTATATCCAGGGACTCTTCTGACTTAGACTTATAGATATTGACAGCCCAATCCTGTTCTTCTTCATTGTCAGTGGAACATGTGTCCTGATCAGCATAAAGTGCCGTAAAGTGCTTTGCAACAGTGTTAGTAGCTGGTGTCCTAGCAGATCTGGTAAATCTAGGGTAGGGAGGAGGAGAAGAAAGTGGAGGAGGGCAGGAAGGGAATAGAATTTGTGCATCACCCACTCCCCCCCCCCGTGTATCACCCAGTGTGGGCAGTATCCCCTGTGTGCCATTGCAATGCCACTGCACCCGAATTCCCCATTACTAACTCAATAGAATGCAATTTCTTCTGAGCTAACATTTTTCAGATCAGTTTTTAAGCTTCTAAAAGTGCCTTTTAAGCATGCATTAAGATGTGTTGAAAATCTTGGAAGAGGAAGAAATGTGCTTGTAGATAAATTATCTAAATGTAGATAATTTGCAATTGTATTTGTAAACTAATGGTTAACAGAGAATGTGGGCAAGAGAGACAGTCCTTCTTAACCTCATGGTACCGCCAGCCTATTTATAGCCAGTTAATGTGAAAGCCACAGACATTACACTGTCTGCTCTGAGCCGAAAATGGAGAGATGGCAGACTGCAGGAAACAGCAGAGTAGTAAAAATGAATATCCAGTATTTAAACAAAATTACATGAAACCTTTCCATTTAAAAATTGGAATGCCCAAGGCATAATGAAAACATAAAGCAAATACAGCACAAGGAATTGACCGTCTAAACCAAACATTCAGACCACTGAGTTACTTGAATTAAAAAGGTCATCAATTAAGGGAAAAACAAAATCAAGGAGGAGGATAAAAGATTTCCTGAGTGACGAAGTTCTATGCTGGTTGTCAGTCAGAGACAGCTGCTTGCCAGTCTGTTAGTAATCCACCTAGATCCATCATCCTCCCTAGACCCGAGTCCCAAAAGTATCCCCTCCCAATAGAGCTGGTGAAACCCCTCCAAAAGGTACATGTTGTGTCCTATGATGGGATGGAGATGATTGGACATCCTGCAGGAAGTGGATTTAAAAAACTGTATTTATTTCCTGGTGGGCTGCCTGATCTCCAGTGGGTCTCCCCAGATATATACCAAATATTTGGGGGGCATATTTCTGAGGACAGAAAAGTGGTAAGGAGGTTTAAAATTGAAGGCAAAAGATGTGCCATGAACCACTGCTGCCAGTTCCACCCTTTTTCATTCTCCCTTTCCCAGTTACCAGTTATGCCCATTTTCCTTTCTTGCCTTCAGCTGTCCTCACCACTGATGTACCAGTATCAGAGGCTCCAGGTATGTCCCTACAACCAGGTATGTTCCTACAACCATGTACTGCAGTGGCCTGATTGCTCTTCTTTATTATGTTGGCACACTGTCAGAACACCACTGCTAATAGTAAAGCTCAATCATAGCAGTGGGCTGTCATTTTAATAAGAGTCCCATTGAGCCTAAGCCTATTAGGTAATTAAGAACTGCCCACCAAAGAGCTATATCAAGTCTTTCCAAGGAGCTACATCAAGTCTTAAAACATGTTTGCGACAGCTAGAACTAGTGCCGGAGACCAGCACCAGCACTCAGCCTGCATTGGATTGGGTCCTTCATCCTTCTGATCCTGTAGGAGCTCTATCTAGGATTACATAAAGAAATGTTGCATCTTATGTAATTTGATATAAAAAAGATTTTTTTCTGATCATATTCAGAAGCAGACATTCCCTTTTAATAACATAGTTTTATTTTTCTGACTGGTTGATACTGGAACGAGAGTGCAGATCTGAAGCAAACAGTGTCTTCTTATTTCGGGAATAACTCCTGTAGACCTGAAAGCCTGGACGGGCGTTCAACTTAAATCCAACATCCTGTGAGAATATGTCTTGGTATATACTCGTTAGACCCAAAGCAGTCTGAAGCGAGTGTTTGCGTGCTTTTGACATTGATGGATTGGTCAGGTTTTTTAGAAGCCAAAAATGAATGAGAAAGTTATGGAACACATGCACATTGACTTCCCGGTTGCTGCCGACTGGTCTGTCAGTAGATTGTGATCAGTTCCTTAGTGTTTAGTCAGTCAGCTGAGTGATTGGAATTTGTTGTGATGTCAAGGCCTATTTAACCCTCGTCATCTCAAAAGGAAAAAAAATATTAGAGGCTTTTTCTCGTGGCCAGTGTAGCATGTTGTGGCCACAGCATGGCATCGGGTTTATATATCAGGTTCAGCCTTTGTTGTGGAGAGCTGTACTTAGCACTGCACATGCAAAGCTTTGCTCCCTTCTTGTTGCAACAGCCACAAACTGAATTGCTGATTTCATACACAGAGATGGGCAGGCAAGGAAAGAAAAAGAGAGAGTGCTCCAGAGCGATAGCAAGAGAGAAGGAGAGAGAGACAGAGACAGAGATTAAACCCACCCAGTGTAGGATAAGAACAAGCAAAACAATACAAGAAACAGCAGAATTCTTATTTTTATTTTTTTATATTGTCCTCTATATTATACAGATGCTTGAACCCAGATGCTGGGTTGATAAAGGTGCTATCCAGTACCTATATTATCCTATTTCCTAATGGGAAATAGGTGTCTTATGATTGTGTGAGAAGCAGCACTTCCTTTTTCACCAGTCAGCCTGCTGGGAAAACAAAATCATCATGTTAACCACTGCTTTACTTAGCTGGTGCATGTCCTTCCAATTTTGGAAAGACCCAGAGGGTGGTTCCCCATTTTTTGATGGGGTGACAATTTGGACAGAAGAGGCCACAAGGATTTTAAGTTTAAAGCAGGCCCAAACCAACAGTGTGATGGAGCTGCTGATGATATTACTTCTGGATGGAGATTCAAGTTTCTAAAGCAGCTTGACTGAATATATGTATTTGTTAAGAAGTTGATCATTGAGTTTTGTGGTACTATACAGACATCTGATTGTTAGTCATAGTGGCCAGTTAACTTTGGAAAATGTTCCTCATAGCACACATCAAGTCCTCATTTGTGTGAATTCTTAAGTAACCACAACAGAACTAGCAGAGATTGTCATCCCTCCAGCAGAAGTTTGGGTAGACCAAAGCTTGTTATTGCTGTGAAACTAGATGATTGAGATTTGCTTAAACTTTTCAATAGTTGTTTCACCCAATCCTAACAACCAGTATGGCACTTGCTGTACCCTTCAGGAATGTTTTGGCCTCCTAAGGCCCCTTGGGCTGTGGCACTTTAGCATTTCAGCCTGGGACCCCCTTTCAAACTTAAAAATCTGTCTGAGACCACCTGTCAAACTAACCAGGATGTGACATCACTGTGATGCCAGAGCTCCTCCATCTCTATTATGAAGTAAGTCCCATTGTGTTCAGTGAGACTTACTCCTAAGAAAACCCTGTGCGAGATTCCAAGATGGTGGCTCTCACCTTCTCACGGTCCTCCCTGACCCAAGGTTGTAATCCACCAAGGGGGTCCAGAATCCTACTTTGAGTACCACAGCTCAAGGGTTAAAGGAACTTTTTTACCCTTGTCTGAGGATAAGCACATACTAGGTCATGAGAGGTACGTGGATCTGCACCATTTCCATGGGTGGTACAAATCAGCATGGATTTGTTGAGGGATCAAGGTTAGGAATGAGGTTAGCATTTAGCAGATACCACTTCTGCCTAACCGTTCCCATTTCCAGTCTTAATTTGTCCTTCTCCCCAGCGCATTCCTGACCTGGTCCTGCAAACAGCCACCCTGTTCTATTCACCCCCATTTACCCCCTGTCCTTGTGCTCACTTACCTGTGCTACACAGAACGTAATCCTAAACCCCAGTTGGGCTAGCACAAATTCTAGCACAAGTCTTGTGCTGGCTTGGAGGTGTTGCAAAAATCCTGGATGATTAGGCCAGTGCACACGTCAGCCTCCCCACACCACCGTGGGAATGGAGAGATGGTGAGTGATGCTGGCCTAAACTGGTTAGGATTACTAATGACAAGCAGAGCAAATTGCTTGCCCCTTTTGGTAGTGGCCAGGCCACACAGTCCAGTATGTTGCCTTTTGTGGCAGGTGGAAAGCACCTAACACCAGCAGAACACTTTTTTCCAGTGGTTCTAGATGCCTTTAGGATTGAACCATTAGTATAATTTCATATTGGTTGTATAGTCCACATGCAATTTTTAAAGCAATCTTAAAAAGCACCTACTGAAGATCGAACAGCTATAGATTTAAGCAGAAATTTTTAAAAGTGAGCCTTCCATATGAGTCTGGAAGGAATTTACTGAAGTGTTGTTTATCCATGGTTGGCCTTATCACCTCTTCGACAGACCCCAATGCTACAAAAAGTGTTATTTGTTAAATTTCACAAGAAAGATGAAAGCAAACAATCCTTTCGATACAGCAACGTATGTGGCTTCGTTATAGCATGAATAGGGTGCAAAAGAGAACTCTGCAGCAAGTGATGAGAAAAAGCCTACCATGAGAAAGCAGCTTTTCCTGGTGCCCTTGCACTTAGGGTGAATGCTTTCTGATCAGAGGAAGATAGCTAAAAACTTCAGAAAAGTAGCAAATGTGATAAATGACAGCCAGCAGGACTCAGTGGTGTTACAGCTTGCTGAGCCAGATGTCCAAATGATTTTTGAAACACTAAAATTGAAACATCATTTCCTTCCCAGGATGAAAGAAAGAAGAAATGGCACTGTGGATCACTCAGATACATGTTTTCTATTCAGAATATAACGTAGATTCCATTTGTGCAAGTAAGACGTCTACACTTCAAAGATGTTTTTGGTTGCATAAAGATCCTCAGTTATAAAACAAAATAAAAAACAAACATCGTTTGCTGGATTCTGCCATTTTGTAAGATGGCATTGTCAAAATTCTGCCTATCGACAATTATGTAGAAGCAGATTCAGACAGGGGCCATCAATCCCAAACAAGTCAGATCCTTGATAATTTGTTACCCAGTCTTGGCACGACATAGGTCTGCGAGAGAAAAGGCCATGCATAAAACATATATAAAATCACCCCTCAGATAGTGGAATAATTTCTATATAGTATAGAGGTGATATCATCAGTCTGTTCTTCTATCAGTTTGGTCTTGCTCCAACAAGCATTAACAGGCCCATGCAAGGCTTAGCAGGTTGCAGGAAAGTCGAAGTTGCATATCAGGAAGAAAAAGAAAGCATTCTAGGTTTCAATCCTATGCCTAATTTATCTGAAGCCATGTATTCAACATTCAAGATCCACTGAAATTGTAATGCTTGTGTTTTCACCCTGTCACTAATCAAAAGATGGGTGCATTACATTTGCGACTATACTCTTGGTGACATAAGACCATACAATCACTCACTTGCAATGCAATCCTGAATTTACACCAGAAAAATGGCCCAGTTAAGCTGGCCTATGTAGGACATATCCAGAGGTGACTCTTAGGCCACATCTGTAGGGTTTGGCCAAATGGACTTCAGGATTGCAGCCATAATGTTTCTGCAGCTGCATGCTCCTCAGACCCCTGTGTATGTAGATATGTAGTTCTTAGTAGCTCCATGTAGAATAGCTCTCACGCAGACTGGAGTGGGTGAGTAACTATAAGTGAGATGTAAAAAGATCTGGGTGATGGCACATCACTGGAAATTGTTGAAATGTAGCTCTGTAGGACTTTGCTTAACTTGGCACTTAATTGGTGGATAAGCTTTAAATGTACAAGTTCAAGTGAAATAAGTTAAGTGAGGCAAAGGAGGGGTTTTCTCAAGAAGCTCCTTGACTAGCTTTTCAGGTCAGAATTTATTTTGTTCTAAATTTGCATTTATGTTTGTATACAGACTTTCTTTAAAGCATTATTGCCACCTTAAGTACTCAAGGTGAGTTAGCGTAGAAATTGAAATACATTTGCTTTGTGTCAGAATTATTAACATACTGGAGAAAACCCAGCGAGAGACAATCAGAAATTCCCTGGAGCAAATAAACAGTTTCCTTCTTTGATTATTATAAAGAAAATGGTTCTTGGCTCAGCAAAGCTAGAAACTAATTTTACTAAAAGCTTACTCACTTTATTACCAAAACGGTAAAATTTTGTATTACAGATCTGAATGTTTTTATTGCTCTAGTTATCTAATAAAATATTATACTCAACATTAAAGTTTTCCTGAATCTTTTGCTTGGCCACACCTGTGAATTTCTTTCATGTGTTTACATAGCTTTATTTCCATTTCTTATATGTTTTCCTGGCAATAGGAACAGCAGTACTTACAATCACCCTCTAAAGGATTTCACTTGGCTTGTTGTTGATTTTATCATGCCATGATATGATAGTGAGATTTCTCATTAAAGTAGAAACAGTCATATTTGAGAAATATATGTAATATGAGGAAAGGTTTATGAGGAGCAAAGTTAAAAAGAAATTAGGACAGTCACTGAAATTAAATCTTTACACAAAGACTCCCAATTGGCAAAGGATATTAAACTATGTTCTTCTCTCCTCCAGGTTGGTTCAATCCACTGATCATAAATCCAGAGGAATCCCCATTGAAAGAACTGTGCACTAGGAGCTGAAAAAACCAAACACATTTTTATTCTTTATTTATTTTCAAGCCTTTACTGATTGTGCTGTTCATTCAGTAAAATCACATTTGTTTCACAATAAAATATGGCCATTTAATTAACAATTGATTTCAAAGAAAAAAATCAACTATGGATCTCCTGCTCTAACATGGTCCAGTCCTACCTTTTCCTCCTCTTTGCAGTGCCAATGGATGGGGTAGAAAAAGGGAGAATTTGGAAGGGATTGGAGTTAAATCCCCTTACCTCTTGGTAAGCCATCTGCTCTGCGTTAAGGGTGCAATCCAGAGTAACTACGGGGAGTCCTTGCTCCAGTGTAAGAACAATATGCTCTGGATTGCAATATGAATTTCCCATAGGTTTTCACTAGGTAGTGCAGTAATTATGGGTGCACGTAATGTCTCTTGCATGCTCCCATAGTTACTCTGGATTGTACTCTTAGTCTTCTTGGACTTGCACCAGCATTTGCACTGATGCAAGTCTGAAGCGAGAAAGGGGGCAAAGAGGCTTCCACCAGAGAGGATAGGATCTGGCATGTATCATCGCCATCAGATCTGCTATACCCAGGGTGACCAGATGCCCAAACCTCAAAAGGAGGAGAAGGTCTTGGATTCCTCTCAGCCTGGCCTTTCCTGAACTGGTTCAGGAAGAACTGGTTGACATGATAATATGGGCACTCTGCTCCATTAACCAGTAACCACCTTCAATCTCCCTGTATATCAGCAGAATTTTTTTAAAAAAGACATACATTGCTGGTTAATTGTTTATAAAATTATGGGTTTGGCTTTGAATAAGTTCTTTGTCAATTTCCACATAATTTTAGATAGGAACACATTTTATAAAATCCTTATCTGTGTATCCCAAGGTTATTCCGGAGCACTATATCATTCAACTGCTCTTTCCAGCTGCTAACCTTGGCCACATCCTTCAAAATATTCTTGCTGCTTCTATCTGATGTGAAAGTGATATAGAACTGTGTGTTCTGCCAAAGATGTAGGTAGGTATCTGACAACAGAACAAAAATTTTCTGATGGCTTCAAGACACACTGTCATTTCCAGAGAGACGGAAACCATGAGCCAAATTCTCATCTCTTACGCTGTAAATCTGTCAACATTTGTAGTAAAGTTACTCCAGACTTACATCCAAATAATGACAGTCTTTGGCTCGTGACTGAGATACCAGCATGCAGAAGGAAAGGGCAGAAGTATAAAAATGCTGGGAATTCTACTTAGGTTGCAATCCTAATCTCCAGTTAGGCTGGCCTAAACCCTGACATAAATCTTATGCTGACCTCGGGGTGTCACAAAAGCTGTTAGACACTTCTACACCACTCCTGGGAGAGGGTTAGGAAAGTGCATAAACATATGCTTGCCTTTCTACATCACCACATGTAATGAGTTAGGCTTAAGGTAGGATTACACCCTTCAGTAAGTATAAAAGCTAGTTAAGTACAGTGGTGTCTTGGATAATTTCTTCCGGAAGCTTGCCTGTAATCCAAAATGCTCGTATAGCAAAGTGAATTTTCTCATAAGAAATAATGGAAACTCAGACGATTTGTTCCACAACCCCAAAAATATTCATATAAAATGATTACAGTACTGTTATATAATGGAGCCTGCACGCCTTCAGCGTGGGCTCCCTTTGCACCTCTGCAGGCACTGTGCAGAGCCGGGCAAGTGCAAGGCAATGCAGCCATTGGCTGCTAGAGGGCTGGAGGGGGCGGAGCCAGACTTCTCCTGGGTGGGTTTGCCTGGGGATCTGCAGTCTGGCTCTGGCAAGCATCCCCACCCTCCCTCCCTTGGTACAACTTAGGATTAGCTGGTCGCTTCGGGGCCGGGTAGGAATTTTTTGTATGCCACCTGATTGGCCTTTGGTGGCATTCTTTTTTGCCTACCCTGAGCTGTACGAGGGAGAGAGTTAACTTTAATTGGCTTTCAGCCCTGTCACTTTTGGCAGGAGTCGTGCGGTAGTAGGCAGGATAGGCCTCGGTGTGCAGCCTTAGGTAGCAAGGGTTTGGGGGTGAGGAAGCACCCTGAGATGCTCTTCCGGCTCCGGGGGTAAGTCTGACGAACCCCCTTACCTGGATGGGAAACCTAGGCGCAGTGTCTGGCCGGACAGCCAGCGGCTGCGCGTCCGGCTACCTTGACCTTCGGGTTGGCAAAGACGGGCATCCTTGAACTCTGTTCAAGAAATGCCCTGAGCCAGGCTGGGAACGCCCTTTACCACCTTTAACATCTGGATGGGGAAATATGCGGAGAGCCGCATCCCCTTAGACCGCACGGCTATTTTAGAGCAGTCCCTGTTTATTTCTAAGATGTTAAATAGTTAATAAAAGTGGCCCTCAATCCAGTACTTGTGTCCGGCTCTTTATTTGTGACTGTCTGGGGTAATACAAAATAATAAAGTAAATTCAAAATATAAAGAAAAAGAAAACAAATTAAGCTGCACTTAGGCTGCAATTCTAAGAGCACTTTCCTGTGAGTAAGCCCAACTGAACTTAGTTGAACTTACTTCTGAGAAGACATGAATAGGCTTGCACTATTAGTCTCTCAGGTCTCTCAGGCTGCAATCTGCCCCCCTTCCACAGGATTGAGTTCCACTAATTATAGTAGGGCTTACTTTAGAGTACACATAGTGGATTTTATGTAGATATGGATTGGCTCATGTCTGCTAACTTTGATTTCTGTTATGGTTCTTCTTAATATGGTTCATTGTATTAGACAGCACAATCTTAACCATATCTACTCAGAAGTAAGCCCCATTGTGTTTAGTGGGTCTTGCTCCCAGGAAAGTTTGTTAGGATTGCTGTGTAAGTGTCTTAAAGGCAAGGGCTGCCACAGATTCAAATAGCCCATTGGGGGCAACTTCCCTTATCCAGAGCGTAGGGTCCAATGTTCCTTCTCCTGAGGAACTAATGGTGGCAGTACTTATTATTTTGCCCCTCTATCTACAGTACTGACTGAAACAATCTCTCTCTCTCTCTCTCTCTCTCTCTCTCTCTCTCTCTCTCTGTGTGTGTGTGTGTGTGTGTGTGAAACAGGTAATCTTGAAAATCGAGAGAGGTACAGCTGTATATTTTAGTTTCCCTGCAACCCAGCCAAAGTCTTATCATGCATTTTTGGGAATATATTTTATTACAGTTATTTGATCCATTAACTAAAATCTCTCTGCTGTTTGTAATTATGCTCTGCTCATAATTATTGCTTATTTGTCTTCTGTGGTGGGGAAAAGAGACACCAAGGCTGAACTTAAATTCCAGCCTACAAACTGGAATTGAAGCACTGTCTTAAAAGATCATACTCATGAACTTCATGTGCAGTAATCCAAAATAAGAAGTGATCAGTCCTGCTTCGACATCAGGAGCCTTTCATGAATTATCCTAGCAGCATGATTGTTACTGCTGGATAACACCAACTGCATATTTGCTTCTCCATGCTGTTAGTTGATTGACTGTCATGAAACTCAAGTGGCTCAGGCCAACTTTATGCCAGGGGAAAAAATCACCAGATGCCACTCAAAGCTGTTGGATGTTGTTTGCCGATGTTTTCAAACTAGATGTTTGCTGATGTTTTAACAAACTAGACCTGCTTTTGGAAAACTTGTCACAAAAGGACAATATCCCATGATGTGCTTCCGATACCCTGAACTGGTATTCTAGAATGATTACAGTATTATTGTAGAATAGATCCAAGGACTCAAAGACTTTTGAGGTACAAACTGCCTCTTCTATTTAAAAAAATTTTTTTTCACTGATTTTGCACTGATTCTTTTCAAAGTAGCTAAATGGCTATTCTTGCAGCCTGTCCTGTCCTCATCTGGCAAATAGTGTGAAGTTGTATCACCAGAACTGCTGTATATTATGGACTGGTGGGATCCTATTGCCAGAGGTAAGTAAAAGAAATATTCACTTGTGTACTCAGAATGGTGGCAGGTCTTTGACACCTGTTGAGTGAGCCCAAGGGGACATGTGGAGGCAAGAAAGAGGACATTGTATATTGGCACTGCCTCTGATATTCACACCCAACCATCCCCAAACATGCCCCGATTGTTCCCATCCTGGTTATGGCCCACCGTATTAGCACCAGCAGTGGCTTGATACTTTAGTGGGTGTGTGAGATGGCCAGCCATTTGTGCGTGTGGTCTTGTTCTGCTTGTTGTGGTGGCTGCAGCATTACCTGCCCTGGCCTTTGATCAGAAAAATGTGAGTTCTGTCAAAGAAAGGATTGAGCTGCTAGCTCTGTCCACAAAATGTTTGTGCTTCCCAATTTTCCTCTCATTTCATCAAGAAGATTGCTCTAATCATGGACTGAAACCAAATGTTTCAGAGATGCGGTTGCAAAAGTGGATTCCTTCACAGTCACACTGATGCAGCCTGATGTGCCTTTCAAGGGTGAAGGATAAATGCCCATCATGGGGGTTGAGCACATGTTGGAACAACAAAATTTCCTGTCACCTCAAGGATAAGCCCTCCATTTTAGGATCCTGAAAATGGAAGCTTATTTGAAAAGCATTGAGCAAAAGATGGCTCTCATCTCACTCTCTGTTGACTCCCAGTGTCTTTTCATTGTAGTTTATTGAAGTGTTCCATCATCCCCAATAACTAGAACTTGAAACAATAACAAAGAGACAGAATAAACAATACTGATTTGAAAAGCCATAAAAAGAAGGCACATTATCTCTTTGGGTGATACAAAATTAGGAAGAAGTTCCTAATTAAAGCATGTTGTTGCACTAAGATCGTTGTTACTAATTTGTCAGGTCCAGCCAGGTAAATTAGAAAATAAAGAGAAAAAACTAAGAGGATAAGGAGAAAGAGTGAAAAGTAAAACAGGAAAGAGGGCAGCACCGAGGGAGAAAAATCTTATGTTTACAAGGCAAGAAGGTAAAGCGTATATAAGATTTTAATACCAATCCATGAGCACTCTTTGTCTTGCACACCTATGTCCTGTTTCATGTGACAAGATGATTCTCTGATGTGAGCATGATTTGCTATGAATACACCAGGCTGGTCAGATCATACAAGTTCTAGTGCAGGCTTTTAAGCATTAACGTAATTCTGCAGGAATTCAGAAATAAACAAATCAAGAATATTAATGTTTAATGGAGAAGCGGCTTTTCTAAGCTGATCTTGTCCTTGCCTAGATTTTTTCCTTGCCCAAATACTTTGAAGATCCAGATCCACTCATGTCCCTCTCCAGATCCATGGCTGTGGACTGGTCATTATTCTCTAAAGGTCCAATCCAATCCTGGGCTGGGGTGATTGAGGGCACAATTCAAACCAATTTGGGCAGTATCAATTCACCTGCTCCCCATCCCTTTAGTGGTGTGGAGAGGCCGCCACATGTTTGTGCACCCCAGGAGTGGCACAGATGTGCCTTACATAGGGTTGCCACAATTCTCACCCTCACATTCAGGGTGCAATCCTAACCAATTTAGGCCAGCACAACTCGCTTATCTTCCCATTCCCTCAGTGGTGTGGGGAGGTCAGTATATATCTGTGCACTGGCCTAACTGCTGCAGGAGTTGCACAGAAGTACCTTATGACACTTTTGTGACACCCCTGGGCCAGCATGTGCTGGGACTTATGCCCAGCCTAATCAGGAGTTAGGATTGCCCTGTCAAACATCTGAATTGGCTGAATCATATTGTAATGATGGGCTACAGCATTTAAGACTTTGATGAGGTGCTGTAAGATGAATGAGAGCTCAGTAATGAGAGGAAAATAGTATGTAAATACTACTCTCTAAAGAAAATAACCGGAAAATAGTATGTAAAGGGTAAAAACTTTTCCCTTATAGAGTAGCTGGGGGAACAGTAAGTGGCACATCCCACCTGCTGTTGAAGCCAATCATGGCAGTAAAAGCAACATGTGGTGTGCTGCTGTTGCTTCCTGGGATGGAGATGCTCAGCAACCACCTTCTGAAAAACCAACAATAGAGGAACACCCAACTCTCTTAGATCTGGCCTGCAACCAAAAGGAGGGGGACTTCAAAGGGGAGGAGAGTCACTCAATGGGATGTTGAACAGTCCACTCAAACTGAAGAAAGGGAACAGGAAAAAATAGGGGAGAAGAGAACAGAAGAAAGAGAGGAGGTGAAGATGGAAGAAAAAAGAGGACAGAGAAAACAGAATCTAGGTCAGGTTGGACCTGGAGACACCTTTACCCTCTTGGTTGATATCTATGGGATGCCAATTTGGGGGTTGGGTAGAATCCCGTGCCACTCCTGCTCCCATGGAAAGTTCAAGAGAGGGAGGAGTGAGGTGGTGCGCTGGTAAACATGCTGAGGGGGAGTAAGGGTGCAATCCTGAGTAACTACGGGGAGTCCTTGCTCCAGTGTAAGAACAATTTGCTCTGGATTGCAATATGAATTTCCCATAGGTTTTCACTGGGTGGTGCAGTAACTACGGGTGCATGTAAAGTCTCTTACGTGCTCCCGTAGTTACTCTGGATTGTAGGGTTAGTCGGGGAGTGGCCAGCAAGGAGTATGGTAGTGTGTTGGCGTGCGCCAGGTATCAGAGCCCTGCCTGGCTCATGGAGAACATAGTCAGCTATGTGACCCCAGACAGACCTTCCAGGCCCAAATTCACAGTGACTTGTTGAGAGTTATTCCTCTGTTGTATGTGTTGAAATAAAAGAGAAGTTGTAACCAAACTGTGTACCTGTAAAAGCACGAGAGAAAAGTAAAGTTCACCTGCTCTAATCACTTACCTGTTTTAGTGTCTCCATATGTCATCCATTTCCATGGAATGGAAGAAGGAAACCTGCTTGATGTTCTTATGTTCATCTGGCCCAACCCTAACCAGTCCCATAAGTTAACCCTAACTTATGTGGCACATTGTGGCTCCTTCTGTACTTCCTACACTGCCCCCCCCCGGCTATGTTCCTGTTTTCAATGTGCTATACTGTGAACATTGTAACACAGAATGACATTCAATCATGTGATGTTCCCCTTGCTTTTTGAAATGGTGGAGTCCACCAGAACGGGCTTGTTGTTGTCTTGCTTATGTGTTTCAGCTGAGTGCTTGGCCCCACTTTGCTCTGAAACGGTCATTCTGCATTTATAGGTGACATTCTGCTGTCACCTGACAAAAATGTGTTTTGCGCCTGCATCAACAAGATGACGGTCGGTGACTGTGCGCTGCACTCATCTGTCAGTTGAAAGCTGTTAAGGATTCTGCAGATGCTCAGAATTTGAGTACTTCATCTTTGCTCCATTTCCAGCAATATTACGTTATTATTATTTTTTTCCTTTTTGGTAAAGTGCTTCGAAAAGCAATTTCCATCATCCACTTCTATCATGCAGTGTTCTTAAAACAAACTATGATGAGAAAAAAATGTTCCCCCCAGAGTGGTCTGAAGCTCATTTCCTTAATAAAAACAATTACCTTAACTTATCATCTTTGAAGTAAAAAAAATGAAAGAAAAGCAAAACAAAACATCCTATTATTCATTTTCGGGGGCAGTCTTAGAGTTGATGGAACCTTTAAGCAGTGCGACAGTAGCTTCTACCCTTTTATTTTAAGGTTATTCACTAACATTCAAACCAGCCACACTGTAGCAAAAAATAGATTCAATGAAAAGAAAAAAAGAGATACCACTGTTAAATGATAAATGCAAAGAGCCAGGATGATAATGTGACTACAAGTTTTGTGCAATCTTCCACATCTCCTGTGTTTCAACAGGGAAATATTGGGAAAATTGACAGTGATTTGTCATAGTCTTGATTTCTGAACAACAGGGATGTTATAAAAAGGGCCAAAAACAGTAGCCCTTAAAAGACCAACCAGATCCATTGACTGGCAATTATAATTTATTCAAATTAGCCTATTTTTAGATGGCCATCTAAGGGTATTTTAAAAGCTCCGTCCTACACCTCCAACCCATGAGCCCTGATCAGTGAGTAAAACTCCATTCACCAGGGCAAGGTGAGTCATGATAGAGGTGGGAGTTAAAGGGTAGAAAGGGGGAGTTTCTGGTTGGGGAGGAGGTGGTTGGAATGGGGAAGGAAGGGTGGGATCAACAGTATTTCATACATTTCATAGAATCATAGTGTTGGAAGGAACCCAGTGGCTCATCTAGTCCAACCCCCTGCCTGTAGCAGGAAGTCCTCATCTTGTGGGGACCCGGGTCTCGAACCCTGGCCTGCAGGTTATTAGGCACATGGTCTTAACCACTTGACCACTAGAATTTTCTTTGCTTGACATCAAATTCTATCTTCTCCCTTTTCGCAGATGTTACACTCAAAAGTGGCAGGCTCAAGACTAAGGAGACCCATAGGAGAAGTGGAGGCTTTCCCCATTACCAGTGGTATACCTAATGATCAGGTAGCCTGATGCAAAGCTCAAAGTATTGTCCCAGAAGTGATGTCACAACTGGAAGAGATGTCATCCTCTGGTGTTTTTAAAAAGAAAATTGGAGGAAAACCCGCCTCCTCCCCCTCAGCAGTTCATCACCCATTTGCTCTGCTAGTGGCATAGCTAAAGCTTCTATTTGCTATCTGGAGTCAAATTTTGTTGGTCTCCACCCCCACCCCCTCCCTCGCAGGCAATAAAATTAAATTTAATTTGGATCTGGATCAATGGGCCGGGATCTGATATGGGGGGTCCAGTGTATTCCTTGCACTGGCCTTCCCTACCTCCAAGTGCCTTTCAGCTCATTTGCAACAGTACTTGCTCCAACCCAAGCGCCAGATAGGTTGTGCACTAATTAAAGATGTTATGTTTTCAATTCTCATTTTTCAGTTCCCTAATTATGTTTTCAGTTCTAATTTCTGTCTTTATGTATAAAATCAGCTGCTTTTATGGATTTTTTGGGGGACTTATGTCCCCTTTTCCCAAGTAATGCCCCATCCATCACAATGGGGCTATCTGGATGTGCACCAGTGAAACAGTCGACACAGATCTGGGCAGCCTGGTGTAATGTTGGGATGTTTGTGAGGAGGGTTGGGATCTGGCCTAAGGATGGGGGACAGCCTCATGCTCCTCCTGGTCTTCCATACTATGGATCCATCTGGTTCAAACTGACCATACGTATGTCCATTACTTCCTTTTGGGTACAATGGTATTGTAGTTGACTCTCCATCTTGACTCAATCTTGGATGCTGAGAACTATGCAAATGATTCTGGAATGTAGACCTCAGGTGTCCTTTTTTTGGCTTCCCTGGAAAACCCTGAGGTTATGCTCCCCCCTCAGGCATTCTCTAGGATATCTCAAAAAAAGAAAAAAAAAGCCTAATGGTTTTTCAGGCCAGCTGAGCAGAGCTTGCCCATCACTTGAAGCATAAAATCACCATAAATTAGTTTTTTAAAGATGTTTAAGATTCTCTTCTGTCAAATTGCATAGCCAATTAACAAAAGTAGCGCTACTGATGAATGTGGTATTACTGATTTTACTAAAGCATGTATTATTTGGTCTATTATCTCTCTTAATTTCTGGGTCAGATTTCATGTTTAAATCAGTTTTATAGGTCGTTTATTGCCTAATGAATATTAATTTCCTTTTTAAAAAATTACTCATCTTTCTTTCTTTGACTCTTGGTTTATACTGAAGTCAAATGGGCATTAAAAAGTTTTTTCCCCTTCATAAAAAATAATTAACGCTTGCTCTTATTTTCATGGTGAGGGGATTTCAATGGGGTATTAGTGCTTGAAAAATTGACCTTGGAGTGGGGAGATGACAACAATTACAATATTAATCAAAAGTTATAGTCTTTATACAAATGATTTGCTACCATTTATGATTAACTTTGCTTTATATAGTTATAGATGTAAGTTGGTGTTCATATTAAATTATTTTTTCATGGATATGTTTTCTTAATAAGCTTAGTTTATTGCATTATAAACCAAGTGACTTTGATTCCTTATGTGAAATTATAACTGCACTTCTGCCTTGTGGATATAAACATTGTCTTTGAATGTGGTGCTCAACACTAGCCGGGGGATGCTATGTAAGCTAGTTTTGGTTGGCTGCATTAGGGTTATGCTAGTCAATTGGTGGGCCATTTTAGTACTAGTATCTTAATTATGAATCTTATTCAATTCCTCTCTTGCAAAATTACTCTCCTGAAACCAAATGCATAGACTTCCACTCTATAAGAGATAAAAAATTTTAACGAACATATTGGTAGATCTATACATGCAATACTTTTTCATAAAATTACATATGTTAATAGCACATATGTAATCTACTTATGTAAATAGACCATAAGCAATGTATTGCATCAGCACTTTGGATAGCAGCTATGTGAAAATACTGGAATGAATATACAGGTAGATATACTGTATATTGAACATTGAAGACATTGAAGACTTTTTTTAATGATCAGAAATAAAATCCATTGGTAGTTAAGACACTGTGCCTGTTAAACCAGCAGCAAGTGTTTGAGACCTGGGTTCTACAAAACGGGGTGAGCTCCCATCCTTAGCACAGCTTCTGCCAACCTAGCAGTTTGAAAGTATGCAAATGCAAGTAGTTAAACGGGTAGCTATTTGTTGGGAAAGTAACAGTACACATGTGGGTCACATGTCAGGCAATGCTGGCTCAATGGCTCTAGAAATAGTAATAAGCACCATGCCCTACAGACAATCATAACTAGCAGTATAACCTGCAGGGATCTTTTACCTTTATGTGTGTTTCAGAAGCGCTCAAGGAAGCAGAGTATTGAATTTGAATTGGGACAATGAAGTTCAAATTCTAGATAATGGATAAGTAGATCAAGTGGCTGTAGGCACTTTTTAAACTTTATATCAATTTAGGTGCCAACTTTAGCACAGGGGTGGGACAGAGGCAGGAAGCTGAAGAATGAAACAACTGGGCACAGAAGAGGGTGGGTTGGGGCTTGGAAGCATGGATAAGGCTGGCAGCAGAGGTGCATACCAATATCTTATCCCCCTTTCTTGGCTTGATTTCCCTGACCCAGGTCTATGTGAACCAGCAGAGGTCAACGTAAACCCAGAAAGCCAAGCATCCCTGAGGAGGCATCCAGAGGCCCAAACTCTGCCATGGGATATAGTGGCTGTCACATTGGAGCAGCTGCATCACCACATGGGAAGCTGAATAGGGTTGGGGAGGGTGTTCCTTCCATACTGGAGGCACCCACTAAGAACCAGTTTTCAGAAATTCTAACTGGAAGGGGGTTAAAAGGGGCACAAAGTGTTTTTCTCCCTATACTTTGCATTAAAGAATTGCTGACTGATGGACACTCGGACACCTGGACTGATGGGCACCTGGACCTAGAAGCATTAAATTAGGGAAGTGTATTCCTTCTATGATGGGAACACCCACCATGAACTAGAAATCCCTAAGGATCTGAAAAGGGGTGCAATGCATTTTCGGCCTAAACATTGAAGATTGAATTATCAACATCCACTCGATGCACTGGGAGGGAGGGTGCACAAAGGAGGGTGATGTGCATGAGAGGGTAGTGCGCATGGGAGAGTGCTGTGCATGGGGAGAACATACAATGTTCTCAACAAGTATGTGCATGTAGAGGCAGTAATGCAATGATAAAAATAAAGGATAACATCCTGTTAGATACTCTTGTACAGGTTCATGTCATGCAACCCAATTATCTTAAAGATCATTCAGGTTGACCCAGTCTCTGGGAAAAGAGTACAGTATATCTGGTAATTTTCTGTCATTTTTTTACAAGGCTTTGTTAACAATTCCCTTGCTAATATTTTGATTCAAGCACACTGCTGTCATTGAAAAGTTCTTCTCTCTTCATTTCATTCTGTACTCTTGGTAGTACTCTCTCACTGACTCAGAAAATGTTTTAACTCCCCATTATCACACAACAGATAGCATCAAGGGGAGCAAGATTTTGCCATGAGCAATTTTTACTCCTGTACCCATTTATATTAAAGCAAAGTGAGCAGGAGGGACTCTTCTGTTGCTGATGAAGTTAGATGTTGTTTTTACTCCCAGATTCCTCCCAATCACCAGCCTGTATTTATTTATTTATTTGGTATTTTTAATTATTATCTCAAGTTTCACTTGAGACTTTGGCAGCTTAAAATTGCAAAACTTCCCTTGAAAAGGAGTGCAATAAATAAATAGTTAATATTCTCACTACTTAATCATATGTTTCTTGATTTTATGTGCTAAGTAATGCTGATATCTGGAGACAAGCAATAAAATTTCAAGAATTAGCATCAATGTTCTCATTAATTATTTGTCTCCAGAGCTGTGAGAGAATGCAAATTCAGGATTGTGACAAATTAAATGGACAGAAAATAACCATGCCACTGAAGAAAGATGTGGAGGAAGCTGTGCACTCTGCTCCCTCACCCTCAGGTCTTGCTTCAATAGTGATGTTGTCTCAGACATTTATGATCAAGTGGGAAGGTTATGTCTGCCACTGGGGAATGTGGGGGAAAGTGTCACCCAATGTCATCCATTAAGCATGAACCAGGCTCTCCAGCATAGCAAACATATATTGTAATGAGAGAAGAGCAACAACATATCCAAAAAGTCATAGACAAATACTTGCACAAATGTGATTCCTAGCCGTCCAAAGTTTGGTTCCAATAACCTTAGTTACTTACAACATGATTCTATAGTCACAATTTCTAATAAGTCTTATAAAACAGCAGTGCATGGATGTTCTAATGTCAAATGAACATCTAATAGAAGTTACAGACATCCACAAACAATTAAAAGTAACCCATTCTCTATTCTAGATGTGGCTAAATGAATATGCTCCTTCTTAAAGTTTAAATGCTATATAAACATTTCTAGGAATGCTGAATTTCTGAATACAATGAGACTGCAGTGGCGCCTCGTGTAACAAATTTAATTTGTTCTGGAGGCATGTTTGTTACGTGAAATATTCTTTAAGTGAAGCAGATTTTCCCATAGGAAATAATGGAAACTCAGACAATTGGTTCCACAACCCCAAAAATATTCATATAAAAATATTAACTGGATGTAAAAATGATGACAAAACACTGGAACCTGAATTCAAAACATGCATTCAATGTGCATGATCCTATGAAGTCTGCTTAGGCTGCAATCCTAAGGACACTTTCCTGGGAGTAAGCCCCATTTAACACAATGGAGCTTACTTCTGGGTAGACACGGTAAGGAGGCTGCAAGCAAAGACACTTTCTTCTGCAATCCAAGATACTTTCAAAGTGTCTCCCCACTTTCTCCTTCTCTTCATCCTGAGCCTCTCTCTCCCCTGCTCCCTTCTGGGTAGCCCTGAGCTGCTTTCCTCTTCTCCACTGCAGTTCTCCCCCTCTGCCCAGTGGATGCCTGGCTACACGAGGAACAGCATGGAAGTATTGCTTTCACTATGGGCAGGTGCACTAGGCAGCCCTGATGCTATTTGAAAAGGCTGCCGGCCAGCGCATTTGCCCCAACTGCCGAGTGTGTTTGTTACGGGAAGCACAGTTTGTTATGTGAAGCAGAATCCTAGAGAAAATTTTGTTTGTTACATGAAACATACTTTATGTGAGGCGTTTGTTATGTGAAGCTGCCACTGTACTTTTAAGAATAGGTATGTATAGGGTTGTGCTCTAAGGCTGCAATCCTAATTCCCAGTTAGACCGGCACATGTCCAAGCACAAGGATTTAGGATGGACTTAGGATGTTGGATAAGTGCTGTAAGGTACTTGTGTGCCTTTCCTGGGGGAGTTAAGCAAAAGCTCCAAATGTTCCAGCCTTCCCACACACCATAGGAATGGGAAGATAAGTGAGTTACGCTGGCTTAAATTGGTTAGCATTGTGCCTAAGTGTATTAGTCCAACGTAGAATTCCATCAACACCCAACACAGCCATTAACTAAAATGTGCGGATATGAAACAGACTTCGACAAATCTCATCACCACTTTTGTAATCCTGCCTGTTGATTAAACAAATTTAATGAACAGAAAATAAAGTGTAAGGGAAAAGATGTTAATTAGAGTAAATACATTTTCTGTCCTAAGCATATTAACAATCCATTCCATTAGAAACATGAAGCCAGAACCACAGTTCTTTCTTCCATTAAAGCATCTCTGATTACGAGTGAATCACCAAAAGCCGCACAGAAATGTAGAGTGCTATTTGCGACAGAACATTTCAAAGGTGAGGGAATGGCTGCATTTATATCCTTCTATGGTGGCAAGCCATTCCATTAAACCCAAACTTTCAATGTAGAAAGCTTCCATTCACACGAATATAATACTAAAAATGTGTATCTCATTGTTTGTAGCTGCACAACAGAGAGAGAAACACTTTGAGTTTCTTTTGTGGTGTTGTCTTACCCTACAATCCAGAGTAACTACAGGAGCATGTAAGAGACGTTACGTGTACCCTTAGTTACTGCACTACCTAGTGAAAACCTATGGGAAATTCATATTGCAATCCAGAGCAAATTGTTCTTACACTGGAGCAAGGACTCCCCGTAGTTACTCTGGATTGCACCGTCAGTTTAGTTCCCTCTCACCTCTACATAGAAAACTTTCCCAGTACAACTGGTCAGTTATTTAAAGACATTAAGGGTGACTTGAAACAAAAGAAGTTAGAAAAGTGTGATCTTTTCCAAAACATGAGGGGTCCTCATAAAGAGTTAAATAATATTTATCTACACGCTCAGTTGCCTCCAATTGTTAATGTTTTGTAGTGTAAATCCCAGATTGGAATTCGTCTTCCTGAACATATGTTAAGCATGTGCCGCTTAACAACCTTCTGCTTAATGACAGACTGATGTACAACAGTGGTCAAAGCACAATGAAGCTCTTGTGCTCTTAATAATTCAATCAAGTTTCCCAAAGCTGGCTGCAGAATGTCTATTTACACAACAATGATACAAACAGGCAATTTCTCTCTAGTAGCCTATGCAGTCTGTGTCAGGCAGGAGTTATGTGTTTACACAACCAAAGCACTAATTGGCTGAATATTTGCTTATCAACCTAATAACACAACAATAGGGTCAAAGAACATATCTGTGCCCTTGGGTGATGCACACTAAAACTCATAGGTATAGCTTTTACAAGTATAGTTTTGGAATGAATGTTGATTTGTACAATTGCCTTTTCCCACATTGCTCATTATATCCATAACTCTGGGTGAAATCCTATATTCACCAAACTGGAGCTAACAGCCCTGTCTTATCCCTGAGCAGGCTAATGCACACAGTGCTGCTGATTGTGCATGTGCTTCATGTTATGGTGAAAGGCGCGACTCATTGAGGATACACTACAGTAGTAGATTGAGTTGGATAGGCCACTGCTAACATGACTTTTTGATGGTTTTCTCACAAATGACCTAAATTCTTGGGAGTATAGGGAATCTGTTACAAAATGTCTTTCTCAAATACACTTTGCAATTTAAGCTGAAGAAAACAAACCACAATGGTGTCTTCAGACAGTGCTGGCTCACAGCTCTGAATCTACGATGAGTGTTGCACCCAATAGCTTTGGCTGGTGCCTATATAGTCACTGCTGGCAGGGCAACCTGCTAGGGACCTTTACCTTTTACCAATATGACCCTTAGAAAACACCTATCAGTTATTTTTAAAAAAAAAAACCAAAATGTGGTACTTCAGTGTATGCTGCTCTCATAAAAAGTGGGTGCTGGATATATTTACATAAACATTTAATTAATATCCTATTAAAACAGAAGGTTGTGCTTATTCCTAGTGTGGAATTCATCAGACTCCAAATTCTCTTCATCTCTCACTTACTTGACAAATGCATTTCTTATTGTTTCAGACTGTACAAAGAGTTATATCTCACATTACGCCTAAGATTAATTAGAGTTATTTTCATGCATCCTAAGTGACATGGCCAACAGGAAGTGCTTTCTGAATCTAATGGGAAGCTAGCACTATCTGTCTTTTCAGAATCATCCATCATATAATTCCTATTATTAATTTATTTAGAAATGTGCAGAGGTACCCATCACAAAGCACTTAGAGTCTCAGCTGATACGAATACAAACTATCAGTTACAGATGGAGAACTCTCTGCTTTAATGAAGTTTTATCCTTATTCTGCCATTCCCTTAATGCACCCAAGTGGTCCTCAGTTTCTATTCTGGTTAGAAGCATTGGAAGTCTTGTTTATAAAATGTATGTTCCTTTTTAAAATAATCACCCTCTATTTTCCCTAGATAATCCCTAGAGGTTTGCCTATTAACATCTGCTCTTCTTTTAAAGTCACTCTATCTTCCAGTCAGCTTTTAATAACAATAATTTCAGGATGCAGTAAATAGGTTTAAAAAAACCCAAAAAACAAAAAAGAACCCCTTAAGTTTGTGCTCATATTCACTGATTCTTAGTTTCCCACAATTACTGGATCACTGATTTTGTAAAAAAAAAAATAAAAAATAAATCATGTTATTCTCTTTAAATACATATAAATGTACATATAAATTTACATATAAAAGCCACCTTGAGTTTCCTTTTTTAAGGAAGAAAGGCAGGATATAAATCAAATAAATAAAAATAATATAATGCAAACATTAATCAAACTGCTCAATCCTATCCAGAGCTGGCCCAGAATGTGTAGCGGAAGTAGTAGAGGGATAAGAAAATTATTTTATAATTACCTAGTACTCTGCACTATGGTCCCCAATGGATCTGCTTGGATCCACACCAGCTCTTTTGCTGGTGAAAATCTCAGTAGGTCCAAAGTGACATGTCAGGCCAGGAGGAACAATTGGCATTAGAACTGCCATCAATATCCATCCCATTGGCCTGCCCTTGTCACCACCCCCCATCCTGGTCAAGCTACACCCCAATCCTCCCCTGGGACATCCCCTTCTCCACACTACACCCTTCTACTGGCTTACAGGTGGGACCCCCAGTCATTTGTATTGGCAACCATGGCTTATGTGCTGTTTCACAATTTCCCAGTTGCACTGCCCAGTTGCACCAGCAGCCCAGACTTTGCACTGATGTAATGCAGTTTCAGTCAGTGCAATGTCCAGAGAAGATTGGGACATGAATTGCATAGGAAACTGCTTTTTAAAAACTCAAGACATTGATCTCTCTAATTTGTTATTGTCTCCATTTATTGGCTGCAGTTCTCCAGTGTTTACCAACCCAATGGGGAGGTAACTTTGAATTTTCTGTGTGAAAACCATGTACTCTAAGCTATGATCCATCCCTGTCACCTGTTTTCTTCCTGCACCTTTCACTCCACTGATTTCCACACAACCACTGATTCTAAACCATACTTTAAAAGAATTAAATATCTTCACACTTTGCAGCTCTTCATTAGTCTTGTGCCAGTAAGCCCTTTTCAGGATTAATGTTTCCTTCCAAAGAAGTCACTTTTTAAAAAAATCTCTTTGATCTTCTATCTATCTATCTATCTATCTATCTATCTATCTATCTATCTATCTATCTATCTATCTATCTAATGTCTTGTTCTGACACGAACCAGAAGAAGGGAGGACTTACATGCTCCAGACCCAGATGATTCTCCCCAGCCTCCCACAATCTGTCTGGAGAATACAGAGATCTTCAGAGGTTATTCCTCAGGTCTGTAGAGCTTTATACTTCTTTATTTTACTTCTTTATTTCAGGACTTGACTTCATCCTAGTTTACTTATAGGAAAATATTAGATTTTGGATACTGGTGATGCTGCTTCATAGGGGACTTTTGCTCTGGCTCAGGATATGGTGGTTTTGAGGATGTCCACTCTTTTTATTTGTGGGCTCAGGTCTAAGATCCAAGTTGGATTAATGTGCAGAACTGATACTTTGATTTGATTTGATACTTTGGATCCAACTGACCCCTTTCTCAGAGTGAGATTTAGGGAGCATAGCATTATGAATTGCTGCAAATGAATTACCAAAATTTCATCTCAGTGGCCCACTGAATAAAGTGCCCCACTAATCCCAACTGCAGTTGATAAATTAGCTGAATATCTTTTCAAATGCAAGCCTGAAACTCTTGCTTTATGTTTTAGAGCTCATTACTCTAAGACACTAGGGAAGGCACTGGAAGCAATGAATTCTAGTTGCAGATAAACTCTGATAAGTATATTATACTGCTGACTCTGAAAAGTTTTGTTTATTAGAACTAACAACAAGAGATACGGAATACCTCATTTTAAAAACAATTTGCTTGGCTTATGCTGCAATTTTAAAGACACTTTCCTGGGAGTAAGACCCACTGAAAATAATGGGGCTTCCTTTTGAGTAGACATGGTTAGGTTTGTGCTCGCCACCATTTTTAAAAATTCAACCTATGTGCAGGAAAGCTGCAATGGCTCAGTGGTTAAAGATGCTATACTGGATTAGCAGTTTGAGACCCCAAGTACTGCAAGATGGAGTGTGCTCCTGTCTCTTGTCCAGCTCCTGCTAATCTAGAAGTTTGAAAGCATGTAAATACACGTAAAATATAAAATATAAATATAAAAAGGTACAACTTTGGTGGAAAGGTAACAGTGTTCCATACACTTTGATATTTAGTCATGCCAGCCACATGAGCACCACAGAGGCATCTTCAGGCAACACTGGTACTTCAGCCTTAGGAACTCTACTCTTAGGAGCAGTGTTCATTCAACGGGGATGAACACTGCTCCTAAGAGTTGGTCACAACCAGTGGTGGGATTCAAATAAATTAACAACAGGTTCTATGTCCTAATCATCTAAATTAACAACAGGTTCTATGTCCCATTAGTAACCGGTTCTCAGAACTTGGCACTCATTAGCAAAGGGTTCTATAGAACCCGTGAGAAACCCCTGAAGCCCACCACTGACTAACTGGTAACCTGAGAGGAACACATTTACCTAATATAAAGGGACTTATCTGAATAAATGTTCTTGTTTCCTGGCCTCAAGCAATTTAGGCTTTAAAGGTCAAAAGTGACATTTAGAATTGTAGCAAGAAACTAGTTAGAAGTCAATGCAGTTGCTTGAGCATCTGAATTATGTGCTCCCTCATAGTGGTTTTTCTTAATTCTTTGGTTACTCTTCTCTGACTTTAAAGAGAGCTCATCTGAGTTATCTTTAAAGTTAACCCAACTTCCAGTATAGTCATCCAACTGAAAGGTTGTGTGCCCTGATGAATCACTGTTGCTCGCTGATGCTTCTTGAGAATTAGCAGTTTAAGAATACACCCCAAAACTCATGACCTGAAAAAAGAAATACAAGTGCATTAAGAGCTAGAAATTCCTCCATCCTACTAAACCCCATGATGCTGCAGAGGCTTATCTTATACGTGTTCCCTTTCCTAGAGGATACCTGTTCAACTGTCCCCCAAATTCAGGATGTAGCAGTCACCATTTGGGTATGGCTGCATCAATGCAGAGGGTGGTGGTGGATAGGACTGGGCTATGAGTTTATTCAAAACTTAATTCTGCCACTGATGACTTGGGAAAGACACTCTCAGACTCAGTTTCCCAGTTGCAACAAAGGGATAGTAATACTTAGGGTGCAATCTTATGGCACCTTGGACTGGAACAAATACCTTGCAACACCTGACACAGGAGTGTGACAAACATGCAATAAAGCACATTTGCAATATCCATCGAGTAGGGGATGTTGGCATAAAGAGTTGCAGTAGCCTCCCTGTGTTGGATCTAGGCCCAGTGAGGTATGGTTGCACCAACTGAGGTCAGCCAACATGAGCTAAGCCAACATGACCATAAGACCAGATTTTTCTAGATTTGTCCCCTTTTTTAGCCTCCTGTCCAGGTATCCATTTTGGCTTCATTTTGGAGCTTTGCAATGATGTGCAGTATCTCATCATTCATACAGAGAAGAATCCAGTGCAAAAATGGGTTTTGAAATATCTCCTTCCTATCAAAAGATATGGCCAAAAACCTAAAAATCAAAAGTATGCATTGAGCTCTATAGGAAAGTGAAAGTGCCCAATATTGTGGCTTTACTCATGAGTTGGCAAACATGTCATTGCCCACTGGAAAGGCCAGGCAGAGAGGAATCAAAAAACTTGTCCTCCTTTTGAGGTTGGGGCATCTGGTCACCCTGGGTCAGGAGAACATGGGGCGGGTGTGAATGGGGTAAGCGGGAGGTGTTTCAAGGGAGGGTGAGTGTAGGTATTCCTGTGGAGAAGTTTGGTGGGGAGCAGGACATAGGGCAGGATTCAGCAGTTATGCCAGATCTTAGTCCCATTCCTGAGCAGCTTTAGGCCCCCATTGGTGCTGCTATGGCTCTTCCTGGGTAAGGGAAAAGTTTGCTCTTGCCTTGGGCTAAGCCATAATCAGCCCCAAACTTGTGCTGAATACAACAGCCTGCCTGTTCCAGCACAAGTTAGGATTGCACTGTTACTTATCTTTACCTTTACTTAGTAAGGACCTCAACCACTAATACACATGCAGCGTTTTACATACCCAGAAAGTGACACACAAATACCACTGTGATGGTGGTTGGTGAGATGAAAGTGAAAGTAAGGAAAAGAGGCTTCATCTGTATCAGAAAATATGTCACTAATTACACATAGCAGAACTGTGTTGTTGGGAAACCCGGGTACAGATGAAAAGAGGCATTATGTGAATTATTCATCACATTTATTGCTGTAAATCACATCACAAAAACAAGGGAACCCAGAAAAGAAAGCAAGCATTCAAAACTCCATGACAGTCTGCTATCTCTGAATTGTGTTTTCTTTGCTTACTCATCATTCATCACAGTGTATACGACATATAGAAACCCTCCACAGTTACATAAAACCAGTGAAAACCAGTATAGAATAAATGCACTGAACTTTTGGTTTGATTCTATGCATGTTTGTTTATAAATCGTACTAAGATCAGTTGAACTTACTTTGTACCAGATGGGTTTGAAGTACATCCTAAATCTATCCTGACATTTGATTAAAGGGCTATCCATCTGATGAACAGCTTGTTTAATGCATGGTGTAAATAGTCATCTTTTGATGGCAGAACGTAACTCTAATTGCTATGATTGTAAATTGCATGGTGGAACTGCTAAAAAAAATCTAAATTATATTGTTTTCAGTCCATTTGAATTTCAGCAACAAAAATTCAAAAATATTATAGGAATACTAGTTGGCAGAGACATAGGGCGCAATCCAGAGTAACTACAGGGAGTCCTTGCTCTGGTGTAAGAACAATTTGCTCTGGATTGCAATATAAATTTCCCATAGGTTTTCACTAGGTGATGAAGTAACTACGAGTGCACGTAAAGTCTCTTACGTGCTCCTGTAGTTACTCTGGATTGTAGGGATAGTAGTACAGAAATACTGGCCAATCCACTGGTGGTAGTAGTATTCTGCTAGTGCTGGCTGCTGTATGATAGCAATAAAGCATGCTCTGACTCCTATCCTCTTGCCTAGGATGCTTGCATACATGTGCATGTGAGTGGCCAGCAGTAGGACAAGGATGCATACCACTACTGCCTCTCAATTTTTCTGCTTTCTTATTATCAGTGCAATCCCAACCTCTGGTTATGCTGTCACAAATTCCATGCCGCCCTGGAGGTGTTGCAAAAATGCTGTAAGGCACTTCTGCACCACTTCTGGGAGGTTAGGACAAATGCACAGAAATATGCACTCTCCACTGCACCGCAGGAATATGGGTGAGTTTTGCAAGTCTAAACTGATTCAGATTGCACCCTTGATAGTCTGGATAGTATTGTAATTTATGGATGTTTGATAGCATGTGTGGATAGCATTGATCGGTGACGTGCATGGGAATTATGAGGGCACTTTTTTGAGTATCACCCTTGAGCATCGTCCCAGAGAACTGACCCAGAATTGTTTGTATTCCAAAGTTGGAAATGTAAAGCAAACTGAAACTTCAAGCTGAGATTTTTACTCTTCATTTTTTCCCCCTGGATGATTACAAGAAGTTTGTTGTAGATATGCTTTGCATAAAGCACACCTATTGTGCAATGA
This sequence comes from Cryptoblepharus egeriae, assembly GCA_030015325.1. Classification (NCBI taxonomy): domain Eukaryota; kingdom Metazoa; phylum Chordata; class Lepidosauria; order Squamata; family Scincidae; genus Cryptoblepharus; species Cryptoblepharus egeriae. The sequence continues at coordinate 49,719,189 of JAREYC010000007.1, read as the reverse complement.
TTCACTTTTTCCGCTTATGTTTAATGTCATCCTTTTCCTATTAATTGTTCCCCATTATACAATTTCTCTGCCATTTCTCTCTTTGGCTACAACATCTTTGCTTCTTTCTAGACAAGCCACATCAGTGATCAATCAGTCAAGGTGCTTCCCTGGAGTTCCAATGCACACAATGGCTTTCTTACAGATGGAAGGGCATCTCAGTTCATATGGAAAGGCATCAAAAACACTTTGAGGATAACATCTCTGTGTGGGCACCTCTGTGTGTCATGGAACTTCCTCTGTCATTGAAGTGAACAGAGAAATTCCATCTTTGTGGGAGCTTTGAGTTCATTTTGGCAACAGGAGTGGGATTTTGAATCAGAGAACGCAGTCCCTCTGCAAAGGGCACTGGATGCCTTTTATGGTCTGAGAACAATCGAGCCACATCCGAGCTGGTAAATTTAAATAAATTGTAGGTTTGAAATATGTGAAAACTGTTTCAGGAGGTTGACTGAAAATAATTACTTTTCTAAATAAAAATGAAAATTAGTTAAAGAATGCAATTATGCACATTGGACTTGGCCCAGAATATGGACTTAGTTCTTGTAGGATTTGGGAGTGGATGGGACGAAGCACATAATTTCTTCAGAGGGCTCAAGTTGTGTGCATAATTTCTGCTAACATGAACAAGGGAATTTTGACTGCTCTGTGACAGAAAACAGCATTTGTTCTAATTAGTCTTAGCTGTTACCAGGGATGGGTAATATTTTTCCATCCAAAATAAAGCATTGCCCTCCCCCCCCCCAAAAAAAAAATTATTTCTAACTATTATTAAAGGCAAATTTAGTGACTAACCTTTGTTGTCCTTTAAATAAATACTATATTTACTCAAATCTAATGCTGACCTTTTCCATCAAAATTTACCCTACAATCCAGAGTAACTACAGGAGCACATAAGAGACATTACGTGCACCCGTAGTTACTGCACCACCTAGTGAAAACCTATGGGAAATTTATATTGCAATCCAGAATAAATTGTTCTTATACTGGAGCAAGGACTCCCTGTCGTTACTCTGGATTGCACCCTTAGTTTCCAAAACTGGGGTGCACATGAGATTCGTTGGTGCATTAGACTCAAGTAAATAGGGTAACGGTATTAGTATAAGTCAGTATCTAATTAGCAGTATCTAGTCTAACAGTATCTAGTCTAACAGGGTCAGTATCTAGTCTAAACCCTGCTAACTGGGCAAGAGACACTCTTTCAAGTGGCTGTTCCTCCTTTATTTAGCAGGGGGAGAGTAACTGGCCCTTCAGACCCCAGCAATGTCTTTTCAAGTGCCTTCTGCTGGTGTTCTTTTTTGCATTTTAGATTGTGAGCCCTTTTGGGACAGGGACCCATTAGCTATTAATTAGCTATTATTTTTTCATTTTCTTTGTAAATTGCTTTGTGAACTTTTTAGTTGAAAAGCAGGATATAGATACTGTAGATGTAGAGAGATAAGTTTACTATGTTGTAATAAAATTGTAACATAAACACATTGTTGTATAAAGTAGTGCCAGGGGCATAAGATCTTTCCACCCTGAAACATTTGGTGGGCTGCTTTTGATATAGGAAACTGGTCTAGATTGGCCTTTAGCCTGATCCAGTGGAGGATCTTCTTATGTACTTATGTTTTTAGTGTGTAATTAGTCTGCGGCAGTCCTTGACATAGGATGCCAGATCCTTCTTAAATGATATGCCTTTAAGAAGGGATTGGACAAAGTTATAGAGGAAAATTCTATCATGGGTTATAAGTCATGATGGGTATATGCAACTTTTTGTATGTATGTATGTATGTATGTATGTATGTATGTATGTACGTATGTATGTATGTATGTATGTATGTATGTATGTATGTATGTATTTATTTATTCATTTATTTGATATAGGCAACCTACAGGATGCCAGATGCAGGGGAGAGCACTTGGATTCAGGTGTCTTGTGTGTTCCCTGAGGTATCTGGTGGACCGCTGTGAGATACAGGAAGCTGGACTAGAGAGGCCTTTGGCCAGATCCAGTATAGATGTTCTCATGTTATGTTCCTTTTCCAGTCTAAGAATAGAAGAAGGAGATCCTGTGGTGGCAAGAAGACATCTAAAGATGGGCACCACCTACTAACGTGCTGCCTGACATGACTGATCTTTTGGTCTTATGGAATTCCAGGAACCTCATGCAGTTTGGGTACCAACTGCTGTAAGCACTGTGGTAAACCTCAGCACAGGGATCCCTACGCAACATTTTGTTCACTAATGGTTCATTGGGTGATACTTATGGCACCAGTACTTATGGCACCAGGGGTGACCTGATCTAGTAATCTAGTCAACATGGGCCCTCACTCACTGCCCAGCCTAACCCTAAAAACCACTCTTGACTTTGCATTTTTTTTCATATGCAAAGATATTCTTCCTACATAAAAATTATGAACGTGTTGTGGTGTGAAGACCATGACTGTTGCTGTTAAGTACCACAAAAGTTGAAAATGTATATTTACCATATTTAATTATAATTTATTGAATTACTTTAAAGTGTATTTACATGATCTCACATAATTATGATAAAAATGTGTGTATTACAAACCTGTGACTAGCTAATCATAAAAATGCATATTACAAACTTGTGACTAGCTAACTATGAGCTACTTTAAGGGTCTTTACAAAATAAGCTTATGGAGACCAATGTACCAGAAATTCTCTTTTTTTGGCAGGGTCCCCCTTACTATGATAATTCTGTACCACTTAACAAAAAATGGTATTTAATGAAAAATAACATTTGTCTATGTGTCCTGCTGTGCTATTTATAAAACACATTATGCCATTAGTGTTAAGTAGCTCACCATAAATCCAATTTAGCAGCATGTTTTTTTTGGGAATCCTAATGATTATGTATTAATGGAAAGGTCTCCAATGGTCAATCAATCCTTCTTTAAAAGTTTGTTCTAGTTTTTCATCTAAGCTGAAAGTACAGGCTGCACAATGTGATAGTATTGGTGTGTTTTTCTCCTCATTTATTATTTCGAAGAATGTCTTCTGTGTCAGTGAGGAATATCTTATGAGACACTTCTCCAAGTTCAAAGGGCAGTCAGTGGTAACCATTTAGAACTCAGATTATGGGTGTAATCCAGAGTAACTATGGGGAGTCCTTGCAATGGTGTAGAAACAATTTGCTCTGGATTGCAATATGAATTTCCCATTGGTTTTCACTAGGTGGTGCAGTAACTACGTGTGCACGTAATGTCTCTTACGTGCTCCCGTAGTTACTCTGGATGGTAGGGTAAGTCCTGCTTTTTTTTAGTATATTAAGAACTTAATGCTACTTTTAATAACCTTGATCTTGTAATGAGTCATATCATCCTGCATTAAAATATTAGATGCTGTCAATTAGCAATTTGCACATTAATACATACAAATTTCAAACAGTACCTCATTAGAATTAAAAAGGAACATATACTTATTTGGCATTTTTTCACTGAATAATTGAAAAAAGCAACTGACAGGCTATTGTGAAGACTTTGACAGATTTTTTCATAATTAGCATTGGATATTTTTAATGCATTTAATAGATCATGCACCTCAGTTCTACTTGAGCACTTCTGCAGTGCTTACACTTTGGATTAATTCAGTGAGTTAATGCAACAATTTATCCCATGCTGTCAAAGTACAAAAATGAGAGGTTCTGCAAATTATTTCTTCAGCTGCTTCTTCTAACTAGTAAACCTGAAGAAATTTTAAACTTCTGATATTTGTCCAGTATGTTCCCTTTTCATATGCAATGGTCGAATACATCTTGTCTATGGAATAGTAACTGTAGAGAACATCAAGGATAAAAGAAAAATCCTTTTTGGACATGACCAGAAGGTTTTATCCTGGGAACTAATGTTTGTGCTGACACCAACAATTTCATCCAGCAATAGATAACTCTTGTCTCGCTTGCTTTCATTACTGTTGACTGAAGATGAGGGATGAGAGAACATTTTTTTATTAAAATCAGCACAAAGTTATGACAATGATATGTAGTGTTCTTGCTACAGCAATATGGAGCCTCCTGGTCCCATTAGTGAGTTTTGTTATTTTATGATGTAGACAACAAACAAATATATAAAATAACATTACAGTAGAAAGTAGCTCAAAGTTCAAAACACTTCATTTTCTGTTGTAATTTAAGGGTTAACCTCACAGTATTGCCCCATCTCAGAACCAAATAAAGATTGTCCGTATTTTTTTCTTGATGGATTCAAACGCCATTTCCCTCCCTATTTTTCATATCCATTTTCTTTCTGAACAAACTTGCAGTCACAAAGTGGTGATGATCAAGTAAAATGAGCAGCGCAATGCTGCTGCTGCAGTACTGCAGAGCAAGGAAAAACTTTCTCCCTAATGCTTGGTAGAGCCGCAACAACCCCCGGAGTTCTACTAGGATCTGCACCACCAATTTGGTGACACAGACCCGAAAAGTCTTGGACTGAGGCAGCCTGCATAGGAATGGGACTAAAAGCACTTCCTGGGAGTAACTCCCATTGAACTTAATGGAACTACTTCTGAGTAGACATGAATAGGGTTGCACTGTCTCACTCTTCGGCCACCTTCCCACAGTTCCTTCTGCCTCACACCTTCTCCCTGAAATGCCTCTTTCCTGCTTCGTGATTTAAATTCACATATCCTTAATCCATAGATATGGAAGATGTATCTGTAATCTTGAAATCCCGTTTCTAGATTCTGTTAACTGTAAACAGATTGTAAATCTGTATGGCTTCTGTTTTATGTCCCTTGTAATTGGAAAAGGTTTTGAGGGTGAGTCTGTAGCTATATCTTGATGTGTACTTGCTCCAGAAGAAAAGTTCTTCTGAATCAGACTGAGATTTATATAGTCCAGCAATTTTTTTTCCAGCAGTGACTAATCCAATGTCTCTGGGAGCTCAAAAATAAGGCATGAAAATAATGATAATCTACCTGGCATGCCAAGGTATATGAGCTTAGACTCAATGAATTTGGTGCAAAAAAGTGATACTGAATTTTCCCATTATACAATCACTTATTCCTACATTAATCTTATTATTCATTTGCAAAATGTACCCATGTTGAGTAAAATTTCAAGAATATTTTTAACCTAACCCCCTGTGCCACACATACCCCTGTGCAACACACCCCCTTACAACACCACCGTGCAGTTGTGGTCCCATAACTCTATGTGCAACATCCCCCCATGCAACATCCCCCATGCACACCATCCCCCTTGCACACCATCCCCCACTCGTACATACCAATTTCCCCATGCGCACAGTTCCCCATGTGCTTCATCCCCATGCGCATCATCCATCCATGCACACCATCCTCCATTCATACCATTCCCATGAGCACCATCTCCTATGCACACTATTCCACCATGACCACCATCCCCACTCGTACCATTCCCATGAGCAGCATCTCCCCTGCACACCATCCCCCATGCTGCACCCCCCTGCACTGAACAAAGAGGTGTTAATTTCTCAGTAAACATGTCTAGGACAATATTGTTACAGCCAAATCCTATCATACCCCAGCTGATGCAACTGCATGATCATAGCATGCATTCTGCATAATAGTACCTTTCCAATGATATATAACACAATGGTATGATCCTTCATATAAACCCCATTTTTCACAATTTCTGTCACTAGTGTGAAGCTCAGTTGTAGTCCCCCTAAAGCTTGTCACCCGGTCCTCGCACCTTCACCTGTCCTAGCTATGCCACTGGTGCCAGGGCATTTCTGGTGGCCACTATTACATGGCCATTTCTGTTGCTTGAGGTGACAGCCTGACTGTGCAAAATCACTGATTTCATTTTCTGACAGTTTTACAGCATATTGGACCACCAGAATGTGAGTTCTGATGACACATTGGGCTCATTAGACAATTTGAAGTACCATTGATTTCAATGGAAGAAAGTTAAACACAGTTAATTTCTCCATTTTAATCAATGTTATTTGAGTGCTTAATTTTGGCTGGATTCTACCCATCATGAATACAATACATAATCAAATTGAAGGTAATTGCTTTTTGTAGTCAGAGAACCATCCATCATCCTTTTTCAAACACTGCAAAATCTAATCAGTTTTGTTAAGTAATTCAGTTCTGCAGCTCCTAATTCTGATTGTTCATCCAAAAGGTGGTGTTGAGGTCAGGAGTCTTTGAACCCAATAACAGCATGAAGAGTTTTGGTCAAGCAACAGGATTCGAACATGCATCCTTCTCACTAAAGCCCTCTCTCTCTCTCTGCTTCTTCCCCAAATTACATTTTGTTGGGTGACCCTCTGGATCTGTGGTGGTAGAGAGGTATTGGTTAAAGTCCTCCTGTATGTGGAATTGCATTTTACATATGACAAGGGCAATATGGCATCCAACTCAGATCTTCAAAGAAACAGAAATACCGTTTTTGCTCAAATCTAATGTACCACCAAATCTAATGCACACTCTATACTTGAAATTAAAATACCACGAAAGGCAACTTTTTCAGCATTTGTACCATGTGGGATGGTTAGTTTTCTCCAAGTCATGATGGATGTGAGATAGGGATACCTGGCCGGCCTGTTGCAGGGGCCTGTCACCAGGATGTTGCCTTTCCTACAGAAATGTTCCCTATTTATCTACTTGCATTTGCATGCTTTCGAACTGCTAGGTTGGCAGGATATGGGCTAAGGATGGGCACTCACCCCATCTGGCAGTACTCGGGTCTTGAACTGCTGGCCAGCTGAGTAGTATTCTGGTCAAGCTGTGTTCCAACGCTAGCGTTCTAACCACTGAGCCACTGCAGCCCTCATAATACCACATATACCCTCAAATCCAGAGTAACTACAGAAGCACGCAAAAGACATTACATGCACCCATGGTTACTGTACCACCTAGTGAAAACCTATGGGAAATTCATATTGGAATCCAGAGTAAGTTGTTCTTACACCTGGAGCAAGGACCCCCCCCCCCATAGTTATTCTGGTTTTTGCCCTTATTATAATCTAATTAACCATTGAATCTAATGTGCAGCCTGATTTTGGAGATTAAATTCAACTGAAAAAGGTGAGCATTAGATTTGGGTAAATACAGTATTTCTCAATTACATGGCAAGATTGGCATCTTCAGACTCCCCAAATTAAGAAGACAGCATTAGAGCAGTAGAGGGCATCTCTGTCTCCGTAAGTCATCATCCTCCATTCTCCTTGACCTTTTGGGATCCAGGAAGGAGGAGGAGACATGGCAGTGCCTGGTAATCAGTGGTTAAGGGTGGGGGGGGGGGGGACTGGCAAGCACCAGGAGTTTTTTGGCTGACTCTACATTCTGATTTCTGTTTCTCTGTTTACTCTTTCATTTGCATTCGTTCCTTCTTGCATCCATTTGGTTGATATTTGCAAGAAAGGGGTGATGTTAAATATCTCCAACATACTGAGGACAATATGGCTCTCAGTGTTGCAGCAACATGTTTTTTGTGTGTTTATACAATTGCTCCTAATTTGAATCATGCAGACATGTCAGTAATATTTAATTAAACCTGTAGCTCAGCCAGAATGCATGAAACTTAATAAAGGCACAAACGGATGAGATTCTGCAATGTGTACAGCCCTCAAAGACTGTAATGATTGTCCTGGCTGGTTTTAGCATAATCTGGGCTGTGGTGGCACAAGTGGTTAAGACCCTGTGCCTGTTATGCAACAGGTCAGGGTTCAAGAGCCGGGTCCCACAAGATGGGGGGGGGGGGCTCTGTCCTTAGCCCAGCTCCTGCCAACCTAGCAATTCAAAAGCATGTAAATGCAAGTAGATAAATAACTACCACCTTGGTGGGAAAGGTAATAGCATTCCATGCGCCTCAGTGTCATGCCGGCCCCATGACCATGGAAATGTCTTTGGACAATACTGACTCTAAAGGCTTAGAAACGGGGATGAGCACTGCACCCTAGAGTTGGACACGACTATGCGGGGATACCTTTACCTTTACAAATCCATCAAAGAAAAGATGTAAGACATCAGTGAAGTGTCCCTTGAAATTTGGAGCATAGTTGTAACTAAACATCCAGATACAACATAATAACAAGGCAAAAGTAGATATGCAGATTTTCAGAGCATCCGTCCAAATATCAGATGCTAACTCAAATCCACATTGGCTTTATCAGCTAATAACACACCATCATTAGAACGTGGATTCTCTCCTACAGAACCGTTAATGGGAGAGTAAATGTTTACAAGATAGTTGTTTTGCATCATTAAAGAGCAATCTTGATAATGAAGCCTTCCATATAAATGAGAGAGAGAGAAAGAGAGAGAGCGAGAAAGAGAGAGAGAGAGAAATAAAAACATTGTTTTTTGGAGGTGGGGGGAATCCAGTGGAAAACAGAGCATGATTGTCATACATTTTAGAAAAAATGAATGATGACTTCTTGTTAAATTTCCAGCAAGTGAATAAGCTTTAAATTTTGTCTGTTGCTTCTCATTAAAATCTGGCAGGTTGGCTTTTACATCAGTTCTATTACTTATCTGTAAATAAATAACAAAGTCTAAAATCTCTACATATTTTAGCCAACTGACACTTGATATTATATCAGAAAAGTGGAGTAGATAATGATCATGCATTTATGTATTTATGTATTTATTTATTTATGTATTTATTTATGTATTTATTTATTGGATTTATATCCCGCCTTTCCTCCCTAACAAAAGGGAGCTCAAGGCGGCTAACAGCAATCAAAAGAACAATAAAACACCATTAAAAATAGGTCATAACTACAGATTAAAACACAATTAAAATACAATTAGATTATACAAAGATTATACAAATTATACAAATCTGTTGCAAGGATCAAAATGTTGCCACAGAAGTGATATCACACCTGGAAATGATGTCATTCTGAGCTTGAAATAAAGAAAATTGGGGGAAAAAACTTCCTCCGAAAACTTCCTCCTCTTCCCCAGCAGCTCACGACCCATCTGCTTTGATGCCTTCCCATAGCTAGTTGCATAGCTAATGCACCTGTCTGCAATCTGGAGTCAAAGAAGATTCTGTAGGCCCCCCTGCAACAAAATAAATTTTAAGTTAATTTAATTTTAATTGCCCCTTACTGGTAAATAAACTGTGCGATGGCAAGTAGGGTTGTTTAATCTCTCCCAACAAAATATAAAAGGAGTATCACTTAGAAGCAGTTGTGTCAACAGGGTGGTGCAGCTGGTGTGAGCCGCACCAGGTGATGTGCTGGTTGGCTTCAGAGGAGACTATGCAGGTGTCAGAGTTGGCTCCTGCTCAGTACTCTTCTGAAGCCAGCTTTGCCAACTTTGGCTCCTGCACACTCCCAGGGGTGACCCATGCACCGGGTGACACGTGCATGCACCCATGCACCAGGTGACACGTACTGTCGCGTCACCCCTGCTTAGAAGTGCCTCTTTACCCAGTTAGAAGGGGTAACTACATTATAGTATATGGAAATGGGGTTGAATCATATCACTTTATTTGTTCTTTACTATGAACACAATCCTAACCCATGTCTACTCAAAAATAAGCCCCATGGTGTTCAATTGATCTTGCTCTCAGGAAAGTATCTTTAGGATTGCATCTTGTATCACAATTTCATCTCATTGACTTTCAGAGCAATCAGTCTTATGGAAACGTTTTGAGTTATGAAAATCCACTTTTTTGTTCCATAGGCAGCTGTAGTTTTCATTCTAATTGGCCTAACTTTTGATAGACTAAAGATATTTACCGATAAATAGAGTTTGTTTCATTTCATTCTGCATTAAATTATCTTTCTTACAATACATAACATGATGGTACTATTTTTCATACTGTTTTTCATAATTTTAGCCACTAGTGTCAAGCTCAGCTTGTCGTCCCGCCATGCTTGCTACCCCCTGTACTCCCTTAGCTATGCCACTGTGTCAGAATCACAACAGTGCATGGGAAGGAAGGCAACATTTTCATGTGATGTCTCCAGTGTGACATATACTGGCCAGTACATGCAGGGGAAACTGAAAACAAACCTTTCCTTTTCAGATCTTTCATCTGTAGCTGTTCCTTTGCCAAAGTCCTAGTTATTTTCAGCCCTATCCTCTCTCATCACTTTTCTTCTGACAATTTGATGAAAGCTATAAGCAGAGACACTATTATTTCAGTGTTTCATATAATTCTGTGCTGTTTGAAGTACAAATAGTTGTTATAGTAAGTATAGTTATTAGGTACCCTAAATAATAGGTGGCAACACTTTATTAACTTTTAGAAGGGCACAAGATTATATTGCAAGCCAACTCCTGGGATCATGAGGATAGATGTTTCTTTCTAAATAGACAGTATGCTCAAGCAGTTTCAACCAATGCTATATATGGCCACATACAAATGGATATAAACATAAAACAAGCAGATGTTTTGTGCGTTTGAGGTAATAGACACAATGAAAAGAGGCTATGAAGATTCTGAAACTAGTTTTCAAAGACTTGTAAATAATTGGTTTTTTATGCGGACCCTTAAAGGTAATCATACAAAATGCTTCCTGAATCACTGAATGTGTAGCATTAAGCTGATATTTGAAATTGTTTTATTTATCCTTCTACAATCATTATGTATTTCAACTTAATTAAGTTTTGATAATGCATAGATGTAAAACTTCCTAACACATTTCTTAACCTGAACACATTTTGTTTGTTGTCTCTTTAATTTTGACGGTTGTGCTCAGTGGTGCCTGGTGCCTATTAGGGATCGCTAGTGCTCGGTGGTGCCCAGAGCTATCTGGTGGTGCTTGGTGGTTACCAATGTGCCTGGTGCTGGATAGTGCCCATCAACTGGTGTCCAGTAGGGATACCCAGTTCTTGGTAGTACCCAGTGTTGCCCACTGCTCAGTGGTATGTTGTGGTGCATGGTGGCACCACTACCTGCTGGTGCCCAGTGCTGCCCGCTGGTGTCCACTGATACCTTGTGGTGCCCACCAGAATTGGCTGCTTGATGTCAGTGGTCCTTGGTGCCCCATGCCTGGTTCTCACCTCCTGGTGATTGCACCTGTTTGATGCAATCCACTACCCGTGTGGTGCCCATCAGGTGCCTGGTGGTGATGCCTGGTGGTGTCCAGTGGTGGTGATGGCCTTGGTAGAGCCCAGTAGTGGTGATGCCCTTGGTGGTGCCCAGTGCCTTATGGTGCCCATTGCTCACTGGTTGGTGGTGCCTAGTGGTGCTCATTGCCTGCTAGTGCTTTGCCCACTTGTGCCCAGTGCCCACTGCTCAGTGCTGCCTTGTGGTGCCCAGTGGTGCCTGCTGCCCATTGCTTAATTGTGGCTGGTGGTGCCTGTTGGTGCCTGCTGCAGCCTGGTGTACAATGATCGGTGGTGCTTGTCAGTGCCTGCTATTTCCCCCTACTACCTGATGCCTGCTGGAGCTCGCTGTTGCCTGCTGCCCACTGGTGTCCAGCCATGTTTGGTGACCACAAATATTCTTTAAATTTCACTCCCGCAACAAGTAAATTCAGCTAGTGGTAATAATAAAAGTAATAACTACTTCTCATATATTTGCTAACACTACTTCCTGGTTCATGAAGTTATCCTAGTAGGATTGACAGCATTGTAGAACAAGTAACTAGTAGACCCTTTGGGCAGACAAACTACAGTTTGGAAGTGGGAAAATTAATCTACTGATTCCTATTTTTTCTAATTCTCAAATGAGATTCAAGTTTGCTCAAATTAATAAAATATGGGCCTCCAAAGGGATAAGGGATAAGGCAAAAGGATATAGTAGGGACAGCCACCACATGGTATTAGATTCATAGTAGCAAAGTTCCATAGTGGTTGCTGGGCTTTTCCCACATAAGGGGTCAAACGTTCCCTTAAGAAGACATCCAACAGCCTCATTTGTGAATGCTATTTGTTAACTTCAGTTCAGCATTTAATACAATCATTTCTCAGCATTTAGTCTATAAATTGAGCTCTTTGGGATTCAGGACCCCTTTGTTTAACTGGATTCTAGATTTTTTATGCAGTAGACCTCAATAGATATTTTCCTGATGTTAGCCGCCTTGAGCTCCCTCTTGCAGGGGAGGAAAGGCGGGATGTAAGTTAAATAAATAAATAAATAAATAAATAAATAAATAAATAAATAAATAAATAAATATGTGAGAGTTGGGACCACTGTTTCTAATACCATCTATTTAAACATGGATTCCTCTCACGGCTGTGTTTTATCTCCTCTGTTCACGTTCCTGACACATGATTGCTCTGCTAGGTATGCCACCAATCAGATTGTGAAATATGCTGATGATACAACAGTAGTGGGCCTTAAACAGGATGATAATGAGGGTGCCTATGGAGAGGAGATAGTGGGATTAGTGAATTGGTGTAAAAGTAACAGCCTGGTTTTAAATGTTGAAAAAACCAAATAAATCGTTGTTGATTTTAGAAAGGGCAAATTAAGCCACTCTCCACTACTTATTGATGATTTACTGGTTGAAATGGTCAATAGTATCAAGTTTCTAGGAGTGCAAGTAACGAGTAGGTTGGCCTGGTCATTAAATACCAAGTCATTGGTGAAACGGGCTCAACAGCATTTGCACTTTCTACGCTGTTATCAGGAAAGCATACCTTACCCCACCCGGTTCTTAGGGACCTTCTATAGAGGGACAATTGAGAGCATCTTGTCATATAGCATCAATGTCTGGTCTAGAAGTATTACTGTTTCTGATAGGAAAGCAGTGCAGAGAGTGGTGAGGAATGCGGAAAAGATCATTGGTAGTCCACTTCATTCCATCCACGATACTGCACAAAAGTGATGCTTCAATAGGGGTCGCAGTGTTTTTCAGGATACTACTCTTCCCCTTAATCACCTGTCCTCTTTGTTACCCTCAGGGATGAGGCTCTGGAGCATCTGTTGCAGAACATCCAGATTTGGAGACAGTTTTGTTTCATACTACATCAAATTAGTGAACTCTCAAGATGTTTTTTTCCACTATGTTTCTTAAAATGGACAAAGTTAATTTGACATTATTTTAGGTGATAGTATGAGTTTACTCCTGTGAGCAAGCAATGTAATTTCATTTTGTGTGTACCAGTGGGCTTGTACCTGTGTGCACACAGTAAAGTGGCAATAAAGGTTATCTTATTTCAAAGTTGAATAGTGTTGATCATTCTGGCACAGTTGCATTGTCGTGCCGTAGTTTCATTAGGATTAGGCTGGTAGACTTCTCTAAAAATAGAAATTGCTTGTCTTATAGGACAAAATTTTCAACACTCAACAGTAACATTCAACAGCTTTTCCATACAAAGTTAGCTTCAGGCTCATATGAAGACAATATTAGAGCAATTTTTTTTGTCATGTTCACACATTTGGACCGTACAATTTACAGGCTTACTTTTAAGAATGCCCCAAAACAGCAATGCATTCGTTTGTGGATACTTAAAAAAAAAACCTCCACCTGCTTCTGGTTAGCTAATTGAACTAGTAATTACTGTTGAACATGTGGGCTGTTTGTTTCCTGCTTGAAATAATTATACAATGAAGTCTACACAAGGGCTATCAGCAGGAAGCTAACAATTGTGTATTGGTGAGAAGAGTTTGTAAAGCACTTCTATGTTTTTTTTCCAGACGGAGTAACAGATGGGTTTATAATACATACAAAAACTGTCTCCATGATCTCCATTGTCAACTGGCATTCACAACTGAAAAAATATAGAAGTCTGAATAGCAATTGTTCCATTTCTATCTGCTAGGGGATTGTCTTGATGATCCAAAAATTGTATCCATAAACATTGCTTGAGTTTTGATCTCGAGAGCCTCAACAAATCCCAAATGTCCTCTGAGGAGGGCCACTTGTAATCTTTGTCCTGTGGCAATTCATGGCTAATTAGGACTTTTCATTTTGAGGTCTATATTTGCTACCATTTATTATCAGCAGGAAAAAACACATTATGTACAGAATTTCCTTTAGGTTCACATATTTAATGTTATTTACCTAGGCACTGAAATTTTTGTGTGTGTTGAGTACAGAGGCTTCATGGTGAAATTACTCTTTTTTTAATGTGGTTTTGATTTTTTTTAAGTTCTAAGCCTATACAGCTTAAGGTTTTAGTTTGAAGTTAACACGAAAATGAGAAATACAGTAAATATTGGGTGCGGAGTGCATTGAGAAAAAAAACAACCTTTCAGAATTTGGAAACTCATGCCACAGTATTTGAGCCCAGTTTGTAATGCATAGACCTAATTATCCTGCTTGTCTCCTTTGACAGTTTCTATGAGCAAAATCCAGAGTAACTACGGGGAGTCCTTGCTCTGGTATAAGAACAATTTACTCTGGATTCCAATATAAATTTCCCATAGGTTTTCACTAGGAGGTGCAGTAACTATGGGTGCAAGTACTATCTCTTATGTGCTTCTGTAGTTACTCTGGATTGGGGGGACTCTCTCTTTCCATACAAAGATAACCTTACAATGGAGAAGCAGCAGGATGGTGGATTCACCAGGATTGCAAGGTCTTGTAGATCCCACATCACAAAGGCCTGATTGCTTTCAGGCAAGTTCAGATGCATCATTTTTTGCTACATAAAATTTGGAGTTTTCTATTCGGTTGACTATAGCCCAATCCTGTGAGATTATAGGACCAACTTGTGTTTTGCCAGGGCTTCCTGACTTATAGCAGTCATGAGAGCACTTCTGGCAGCTTTCTGACAGAGAAGAAGGCAGGGAATGTGGGACAGGAAGGGGGGAAACAAAATAGGAATGAGGGAGGGCAAAGGGAGGCAATGATGAGTTTGAGGAAGGACAGACTGAGACTTTGATGGAGGGCAGGTTTGGTTGCAATGGTGGCCACCAAATCCCAACCTCATCCTCTCAATCCCAATCCACTATCCTGGGTCATAGCTTCATAGTGGTATCTGATGCCACTGTGTATAATGTACAGTTTGCACAACTAGACTGACATTCAAGTCACATTTTAAAAACAAAAAGAGCTATAGCTTTGAAGGAGCAATAATAATTGGACAGCTTAATGCTAACGTGTACTGAAGCAGACAGGATACTTTGCACTGCATTCAGTGCAAGTCCAAGGCAGATGCCTGCACTACTGCAGAACAAGGGGAAACGTTTTCCCCACCCTGGGTAAAACGGCAGCAGCTCCAATGAACCTTCTTGGTTCTTCACCATTATTGGAAATGGCACCACCACAGGTGGCACAGAACTGGATAGACATGAGCAGCTGGGGGTGCTTCACATCACCTCTGAGACAGGCTGGGATCTGGCATAAATATCGGGTCCCAGCCAGTGGTGGGATTCAAATAAATTAACAACAGGTTCTATGCCCTAATAACCTAAATTAACAACAGGTTCTATGCCCATAGAACAACAGGTTCTATGTCCCATTAGTAACTGGTCCTCAGAACCAGGTGCTCATTAGCAAAGGGTTCTATAGAACCTATGAGAACCCCCAAAGCCCACCATTGGTCTGAGCCCACCCTCCCACTCCCAGCCACCTACACCTGAGAGTGATACCCTCTGCCTCCTTTTTCCTGGAGCTTGCAGCATGAAGGTCCTTCCCTCTGAAGTCACAGAGGCTTGATGCAGCCTCCATAGCCTGGCACATCAGAGGTCAGACCCCAAAGATGCCAGACCCAACAGAGGTCACACTGACCTCCTACTGTTTTCAGAAAATCTTCCAGACATGATAAGAAGTCACTTTTGCTTTGCAAGCATGACTTTCAATTGTATCTGGGAGGTATTCTAAGGCCAAGGAAGATCCATGGCCCACTGTCCAGGAGGCTTTCTGAAGCTTGGACTTGGCATATTCAGCTGCTCAAATTTGAAGATGCAAAGCCTGAAGATAAGAAGGACCCCCAGTATGTCACAATATCACAGAGACAGGTTTGAAAGGTGAATTTTCTTAATATTATTAATCATGCATGACATTCAGAGGTCTACTCAGAAGTATTCCTATTTAATTCAATGGCAAATACTTATAGGTAATGGTGTATACTAGAATTGCAGCCTTAACAGAATGCCGTCTTGATATAAAAAGTTTATTATTGTGA
Source organism: Cryptoblepharus egeriae (assembly GCA_030015325.1). Lineage (NCBI taxonomy): Eukaryota > Metazoa > Chordata > Lepidosauria > Squamata > Scincidae > Cryptoblepharus > Cryptoblepharus egeriae. Next base: position 49,703,169 of record JAREYC010000007.1, on the reverse strand, counting down.
ATTATTATACATTTATAGTAAAAACTCAACAACGTGAAATAATGCCGACAGTAAAAAAATATTGTCACATCAAATCAAAGTATAACTAATCACAGCATGAGGAAAACTGAGATTGTTCTTTGGTTACATGTTGTGCAAATAAAAAGCTATTTAAATGTTGAAATCAATTGAGTGTGTAATGCTGTGTTTTCTGGTGGGAATATTGTAGAAAACATGTCTGGAAGTTGTTTGTTGCGAGAAAGAAGCAAGATTTTTCCTCTGGTTATTATCAGCTGAAACATTCATCATTATAAACCACTTCATTCTTATTTTATTACATTGATTCCTCTTAGCACCCAAGACAGTTTGTACACCTACAAAATTCAGAAAACATTGATTTTGTTAAATTATTCAGTACTTTAGTGTATGGCCATTATGTCATTTAACACTTTAAACAAATCAATAAAACTTTTTAAAAAAGTTTTTTTTTATAATGCCTTCTTATTCAGAAGGTACTACAAAAGTGTTTTGCTTGAATCATTAGTTTTCTCTACCTTGATGACATTGCTTAAAATGGCTATTTTAATACACAGTAGTAAGTGTGCATGTAGTTGGTCTTGAATTATTTAACAATGAATCATTGATTCACTACATGTGTTGGAGCACATGAGGAGTATAGGTGTTCCATTTATTTTATTCTTAGCATGCAACTTACCTGGCATTTCTATTGAATATTCAGGGATATTCTATTGAATATTGAATATTTATATTTTATATATAAAATTGTTTTCTCACCCTCCATGGGTGGTGTATGTATGTTATCCTCAATCTCGGCTCCTGTACCAGAGGCCTGGGAGTTTGAGGGTTCTGCGCAGACTCTTAGCTGTTCCTAGCAATGCGCTTTTCTGGATCGAGTGTTCTGATGTACTTCCTGGGATCTGTTGGAGCCATTCTTCCAGCTTGGATGTCACAGCCCCTAGTGCTCCAATCATTATTGGGATCACATTCACCTTCACTTTCCACATCCTTTCTAATTCCACCTTCAAACCCTGAAACTTTTCCGTCTTTTCATGCTCTTTTTTCCTGATGTTGCTGTCGTTTGGTATCGCTACATCTATCACCAGGGCTGTCTTCTGGGCCTTATCTACCACCACAATGTCTGGCTGGTTAGCCAGTACCTTCTTATCTGGTTGGGTATGGAAGTCCCACAGAACCTTAGCCCTGTCATTCTCCACAACCTTCTGAGGAGTCTCCCATCTGGTCTTGGGAGGGGTTAGTCCATATGCTGAGCAGATGTTCCTGTACACGATGCCGGCTACTTGGTTGAAGCCAGCTCTTTCCAGCCACTGATAGGATTTCCCAGTATCAATAACTGAAGTCATTGATACTGGGAAATCCTATCAGTGGCTGGAAAGAGCTGGCTTCATAGATAGCACTGAAGCCGTAATCATGGCAGCACAAGAACAGGCACTAAGTACCAGATCCATAGAAGCAAGTGGGGATTTACCATGCAAGATAAGACCCAAAGTGCAGGCTGTGCAGAGAAACTTCAGAGACAGTCCAACATATCATGGCAGGGTGTAAAATGTAGGCAGGAACAGCATACATTGAATGGCACAACACATTATTTTTATATATAAACTTAGTGGAAACCTATGGGAAATTCATAGAGCAATTCAGAGTAAATTTTTCTTACACCAGTGTAAGAGCTCCCGCAGTTACTCTGAATTGTGCAGTAAGTCTACCTCCTGGTTAAACATGAGATTCAAATTAGAGATCCAAAATACAAATTGGAGAGGTCCTAAATCACAGATCAGTTCTTTGCTCCAGCATCTTGGATTGGTAATTCTGTTAGAGATCAAGCCTATTCATATCTATTCAGAAGTAAGTCCATTTATAGTCAATGTGGCCTACTCTGAGGTAAGAGGAGATAGGATTGTGGCCTTGGTCACACAATCATTATTATTTCAATTCTACAGAATGGCAAATTACACTCTATAATGAATCATCCCTATCATGATAAGAAGATGCACTGAAACAAGTGTTTCTGAATAGATTGCTTACTGGATGCAATCCATAATGCAGAAAAGTGTTCTATACCTGCCAAGATCACAAAAGAAACCTCATCAAGTTTTGTTTAATTTTGTAAAGATTCGTGATCTTCCAGGGAATGCCCTCTGTCTTTTTAATTTGCAAGTTGCCCTATGCCCTATGTCTTTTTAATTTGCAAATGTTATCCTGTATGCAACTTACAACCCAATCCCAACAACTGATGTACAGCAGTGGGACATCACATGGAGCTCACTGCCAGTGACTAGTTTTGAGCCACCATTGCAAAACAGTGGCAGCACCAGTGGTCTGACCTGCAGTGCGGGTCAGCTGTAGCAGAGAGTGGTTCATGGGTAAGAAGGAAAAATAATGTGGCATGTCAGGAGAGGAAGGCCTGAATCTGGAGGTAGTTACACGCACTAGTTCTTATCTCTTGCCAGCTACTTCATACATAATTCATTGACCCCAAATGCACATGCCATCTTCCTGGCAAAAAGATTCCATGCACATTGACTTGAAGATTCTTTCGTAGACAATTTACAGCATCTCTGTGCATGAATTCCATCAGTTACTAATGGTTAAGAATCCTTACAATGAAAATAAATGCTGAGATTCCCATTCTGGGGGAATAAATGCCACATTTGGAGTCCGGCAGTGGTCTTTTTTATAGACACATTTGGGTGAAAAGAGTTTTTTTTAAAACACACAATACTGCCTTTTAATTTATTTTATGGCTGTAGCTAGCCATTTTATAACCCATAATCTTTGTTATTCCTTAGCACTTGACTAAACTATTAAAAGGTACAAATAGCTTCTCTTCTACAAATATCTGTCTGATAACTAGCAGCCCACACTGTTATGCAGCTAAAGGTCCATCATGCCTTTTTCATTTATTCCTATTCTTCATCCTATTCTTCCTACTCTTCATCTAGAAAGCCGTCTCTGCCAATCATTATTTGCTTCTCCAAGTGGACTTCGGTTAGGCTTCTGTTATTGAAACATGAATGTCTGGCATTAATTAACTTCTAATGAGATTATCACAAGACCATCTTATAAGAGATTATAGTACCTCCAAATAGCATTACATCAAATAATCTCATTAACAGTGCGTCAAGATCTCACTTTAAATCCATTTTGCAAGGCATAACTTGATTATATCTTACCAATCTCACTTACAGATACTTTGCTTAAACATTGTAAAGTCTCATGCAGCCCTATCCTATCCCCTACCCCATCTTATCACTGAAGCCATGCTGAAAAGGCACATATTCTGTAATCTTTTCTATGTTAAATACTAGTGATGTAATTCCATTTTAGTGCAAGAACCTTTCCCTTTTGTACAGATTTCAACTGTCTCAAAACATTGGGCTATCTCAAAACATTTTCTAAAAAATCCAACACTACCATCAGATCTATGGACTGAGACTCCTCAATTCCACCTCACTAACTAGTTCCTGCACAAAGAGCATTTCTGAAATGCCACTCAGGGATCCCAACCTATCTTGCAAACTAATTCTGGCTTCCAGGATTGCCCAATTACATTTCTCAATGTCATTGTTCCTGCCATGCACCAAAACTGCTCTTAATCTAGATCTAGGACTCTCCAGCCTTTTGCTCTACTGGTAAGCCACCTTGAGAGACCTAGGGCTCAATCTAGAGTAACTACAGCATTTCCTGCATTGATGCAACAAAAATTAATCTTGTTTGCTGTATGAATTTCCCATAGGTTTCTACTAGGTGGCGCTATAACTGTGTCAACGTAAATGTCTCTTGCTTTCTGTAGCTACTCTGGAGTGATGGGCTAGCCTTGCATGTCTATTCTAAAGTATGCCCTATTATAAACAGTGGACTCACTCCTGTGCAAGGGGGGGGGCAGATTGCAGGATAAGGGTACAACCCTGAGGATAAGGGTACAACCCTAAGAGACAGACAGCACAATCCAGAGCAACTAATCTGTCCACATAAGAGGCCTTGGGTTGTATCACTAGGGTGGAGCAACTGCAAGATGCTCCAGCCCAGTTACTTTGGAAGAGGCTTAGGGCAGAGCAAGGCAAGATAGGGTGCCCTAAGAGAGGTGGACCTGCTCTGCCCTAACTGGGGCAGCCTAAGCAGCTCAGGAGAGGCATGTTGAGGGCATGTTTAGCATTGCCTAGGGCAGAGCAGTTACTCTGTATCCAAAGCCTGTTTTAAGGCAGAAATGCCCTCTTCCAGCCCTCAGAGTTATACCACCTCAGGAGCAGGTATAGTAATGAGTAGACCCATAGGGGTCCATGATAAGGCCCAAGTAAGAATGGCAGTGTTGACCAAAAATCTGAGTTCTTGGCAAACCTAGCTGCAACCCCTTCCTCTCAACCTCAGGATATGGAACAAACTACGGCTGCCCACAAACCTCAGGATACAGCAGGCCACTCCAAGAAGCCCCTTGTATTCACTGTAGAATGTACTGGCATCTCATCAGGGATTCCTTATAAGGCAGGCACCCAGTGGTGTCACCAGACTGGTGCGGCTGGTGTGGACCGCATTGGGTGATGCGCTCCATATGGGGTGATGCACCGGAGGAGTTTGACTGTCCTTTGGCAGGCCCCAGGCGTCAGCACGCCCAAGGCGGAGCAGCAGCCAGAAGCTGCCACTTGTCCGCGGAGCTGGCCCGAATGGCCAGCTGAGGTGCACTGCGCAAAAACACACTGAGCATGCCAAACAGCTTCAGAGGAGGCTTCCTTAGCGCGGAGGAAGTCTGCGCCTCTGCACAGCCATTCAGCCTCACTCAGGAGGCGGAGCGGCAGCCGAAAGGCTTCAGAAAGAGTACTGCACAGGCACCAACTGCGCAGTCCAGGTGGGGGGGTGCGTGCATCCCAGGGGTGACGCATAGACTTCCGCACTGGGTGATGCGCAGAGTCGTGTCACCACTGTTGGCACCACAGCTGTTCCTTGTTCAGTGTGATCTGAGGGGTGTCTCCTCAGGAGCAAGTCCTCCCCATGTGTCAATTACTTAGCATGCTCTGGAGCAGTTAGGGCAGCCCAGGCTTCCTGACTCTCTGGATGCAGCATAACTTTCTGCTCTGGATACAGAATAGTTAGGAGAGAGTAGTTAGGGCAGAGCAGGTTGAACTTGCTCTGGATTGTGCCCTAAGGATACAATCCTAACCAATTTAGGTCAGCCAAATTTACCTGGCATATCTTCCCATGATGGTGTGCGAATGTCAGAATATGCCTTTGCAGTGGCCTGACAACCCTCTCCCCCAGGAGTGGCGCATAAGTGCCCTATAGCACTTTTATGACACCCCAGGTCAGCACAGGACTTCTATTGGGGCTTTTGTCGGACTAACAGCCAAATCCAGAGTAACTACGTGAGCACATAAGAGACATTACATGCACCCATAGTTACTGCACCACCTAGTGAAAACCTATGGGAAATTCATATTGCAATCCAGAGGAAATTGTTCTTACACTGGAGCAAGGACTCCCTGTAGTTACTATGGATTTCGCCCAAACTGGAGTTTAGGATTGCATCCAAAGTGCAGGTTCATTTACTTGATTTTTCTTTATATTTTGTATTTTATTATTTTGTATATACTACAATATTGTAATGATTTTGATTTGAATATTTTTGGATTGTGGATCAAATCATCTGAGTTTCCATTGTTTCTAATGGGACAATTCGCTTTGATATACAAACGTTTTTAATTACATATGTTTCTGGAAGAAATTATGCTCATAAACCAAGGTTGCACTGTATAGGATTGCTCTCTCAGCTTATCAAGGTAAGGTCAGATACCTTAGTTTCATGTCACTGCTCAGTTCCTTGGTCACTAACCGAAGATATAGTCTTCTATCTCAGTCATACTGTTCTGTTAATCCCACACACACAGGCAGACAGTACTGGAACATAGACAGCGCACTCAAACAAAAAGCAGGGCATTCAGACAGGGAACAAAGGTCAAGTAAGCCTGATCTAGTTAAAGCACTAAAGAAATAACATAGGATTTTGTTTCAAATGATATTTGACTTTTAGTTCTATGTCTCTAGCGGCTTTGGCTTTGAGACATTTCCAAGTAATCTCTCATTTACTCCAGTCTGCCTATCCAAGGACTACAAGGCATGATGCAGGGGTCCAGCTTCCTGGAGGCAGCAAGTATTTTTTTTTTCCAGTTGTACAAGCTGATCTTCATTGTCACAGAAGAATGCAGTGTCTAAAGGGAATGGGATGTAGGCTTTTTCAAGGAACCAGTGGCATCTTTACTATACCATCATGAAATAGGCCATTAACAGTACTCCAGTGAACGCCTGTGGAACAGTTCTCATGTTGGACTTAATTAACTGTGCCAACACTGCTGGGGATTGAACTTTAATGGAAATTCTAATGTTTTAAATGAGTGAAATTAATCTATCAATTTAAATACACTGTGCATATCTACTGAAATTCAATTCCCCCTCCCCCCAAAATATTTTAATTTCAACAGAAAAAAAATTGGATTGTTTTAGCAGACACATATAATATTATGCACATGGTTAAATGTTTCTGTTGAATTAAAATATTGTAGCTACAAATGTATGTAGCAAAGATGTGATATGATGATGGTATAAGTGGCCTTATCAAAACTGCAAAATATGTGGACACTGTCATAAAAAACATCAAGTGCTGCATCCAAAAATTAAAGAATTTTGGCCATTATGAATTAGTTGGAGAAGTGACTCCATGAGAGATGATAGCCATTGGCAGAAGGTTGGGAAGAGGGAATAAAAGAATAATAAAAGAATATTGTTTTGCGCATACAATCCAGATGAACATGAAGAAACCTAAAATGGTGTGTGAATGCAATTAAATGCTTACAATTGCTCATAACATTTCCTCTATTGTTTTCTTGTTATGAAGAATGTAACTAGCATACTATACCATATACAGTATGCTGTACCATATACAGTATACATGGTATAGCCATATACATATACATGTACTGTACATGTACATATACATGTACTGTACCATAGAAAGTATACGTGGTCATACATAGATTTTTTTATACACGGATTTTACTCAACAGGAATGGTTATGTAAATCAGTTTAAAACACTGCTTTTCTACTGTTGTAAATAGATCATCATGCAAGCAATCGTTCCATTTTTCAGTCGCAGAATCAAATCCCTGCAGATATTGAGGCACTACCTTATTCCATTTGGCACAATAGAGAAGCAAAAAACCTGCAAGTGGTTACTTATTCCTTCTTGAAACAGATTTTTCCATTGTTTTCTTTATACACGGATTTTTTTTATCAATGGGAAATTCTGGAAGAGAACCCTAGTGGATAATGAGGGACATTTGGATTATTTTTTGCACATGATAGTAATCAAAGTACTGTGATAGGATTTCCACATGGTGTTCAGTTCAGACACTGACTTAATCCAAACTTTCTTAATTTCAGCATGCTTGTTCCATCATGTGCTCTGGGATCACAATTTCATTGCAATGTAATTACTTGTACTAAAAGTATGCAAGAAAAAAAGAATATTTCATTTTAAAACATTCAGACTTATAAATTATCTGTCTGTTCTAATTTGATTTGTTTCATTACTCGGGTCATTTTCATTTTCCCAGTCATTGATTTTAGTGGAATGTCAGTCAAACAAAATACCTCCATTTTGCTCCCCCTGCCCAGAATGGCTTTGTAGGAAAGGGGGGAGCACTGAGGCCCCCTTTCTAGCCACACCACTGTTCCAGTAATACTTTGACGTTGCAATCCTACTCAACTGTACTCAGAAGCCCCACTGAATTCAATGAGACTAATTCCCAGGAAAGTGTGTATAGGATTGCAGCCATAGTGGACAGCCTCTGTCTTGTGTGAGTGGGGAACAGTACTTGTACAAAAATGGGTTTGGTGCAACACACTTCAAATGATAGAATGAATAGTAAAATTCATTCTAGTAAACATAGAATGAATAGTAAAATTACAACCAAGAGGGGCTTGTTGCATTACAAAAATCTTATTTTGATTGGATTTTAATGAACAATTTTCCTGTTGCCTAGTTTTTGAACCAATATTGTCAGTTCATTGTAACATTTATATGTTTGTATATTAGCCAATGACGATCTACAGAAACGCTGTGGAATCATATCCCTCACCCAGTTGGTCAGGTCAGCTACAGGAAAACTCACATACATGGTTCACTGACCAGATCAGATGGCCCACCGAGTTGTGGGTAGGCATTAAATATTAAATATATTTTGGTGATGAGGCAGGAAATAATCAGCAAAACACAGTGGTGTCATGCTTGAAGGGAGCAACATGCCTCCAATTTGGAAGCCCTTTGCTGTACAGCTAGTAAGGAAAGAAGGGAAGCTATCAGTCCAATCCAGAGCAACTAATCCGTCGACGCAAGAGTCTTGCGTCGACGGAAACGTCGTTGCGTCGACGCAACTACGTGAACCCTCCGTCGACGTAACTCCGTCAACGGAGGAATTTTTTTTATTTTTTCAGGGGGCGTTTCGGGGGCGTGTCTTAGGTTCCTCCCCTTTGCACATAACTATGCTGTATCCTGAACATCATCAGAGGCTTATGGGCACATGTAAATGCCTCCTGAGTTATACTACCTCAAGAGGTAGTTTAGTAACGAGGAGACCCATAGCTCTCCATGTTAATGGGAAGTAAGGGCTGGGGAAAGTGGGGACTTTGAAAAATTTTCGAACCAGACCTTACGGGCAGTACTTTCCTACTTGAGGATACGGAGTATCTGGGTCACCCCAGTGGCCGACCAATCCCCTCACAGCTACCCTCCCATAAAAAGCCCAACCCCTGGACCCACAATTCCCTTTCAGAGAAGCAGAGTGCTTGGCTACGGACCATGTCACTCTGCCCTCTCTCAATGGGCACTTTGCTCTTGGGGAGCGTTCTCCCCACAAACACATGAACACATAAGGTGCATATATGATGATATATTGATATGATATAGATGTGATATGAAACAATATATCTGTGATATGAAATGATTAGAGTGTAGACTTTGCAATTTTTTTGTATGTTTGTTGCTCTCTCTCTCTCTCTCTCTCTCTCTCTCTCTCTCTCTCCCCACAGGTGCCCCAATCAGATAAGTGGGGGTGTTGAGCAATGTTTGCATTCAAAAACTCAAAGACCACCTATACAGGCACTCTTGCAATGATGAAATGTTACCAATACCATATTTATGTCTCTGCAAGTTATTGTTTCTCTCTTCCCCAGAGTTACTCCAACCAGGTAAGGAGGGCTGCATGGGGGGTGTTGGAAGCACCTCTTTTGTTTAAATTTCCTTCTTCTTCCTCCAGCCTTGCATGTCTACTCTAAAGTAAGCCCCAGTATACTCAGTGGGGCTTACACCTGTGTAAGGGGGGGCCTTGCTTCACCAGGAAATGGGCTTGCCCACTTGTTGGGAAATGCTGTGAGGTCCTCTGTAGGTTTGCCTTCCAACCCAACTGGTCCCCCAAGGTAAGGGAGGGGGGGCTGTAGAGTGAAAGGGGGAAGGGGTGCACACACAGACCCACCAGGAAACAAGGGCACTCACCGCTCAAAAGTGTGTGTGGTCTCTGTCCTTGCAGCCCTCTGACTGACTGCCAGATCACACAGCCAGCAGGTGCTGATTCCACTCATCTCTGCTGGCAAGCCAAGGGGCACAGTTTGGCAGCTGATCTGATTCCATGCTCAGCCAATACCAATGAAAGCTTTGCCTGTGATGCTTCTGTCTTTGCAGGATGGTGTCTCACCAGCAAGGAGGCTAGCAGGCAGCAGGCTGCCATTCTACTGGGAAGGAGACACAGTGCAATCCTAAATATGCCTACTCAGATGTAAGCCCCATTGTGTTCAATGGGGCTTACTCCCAGGAAAGTGTATTCAGGAGTGCAAGCCACTGGATCCCTGAAAGGAGCCCTGGGAAGAATCTCCCTTCAGACATGTTTGCACAAGCACTTACCTAGAACACAAACCCCACTGTCCCAATCACATGAGTTAAACAAGCACCATTCATATCTAATAAAGTTTGAGCCACAGAATCACTTCCCCCCTCCACAGCTGATGTTATTAATGATGACGAATTAACAACTACATAGTCGATGCTATGATACATCACAGGTGAAGTCCTTGCCTGATGACGAATTTACAATTCAATGCGTCAATGTTGCTGTCGTCAGATACGTTGTTAACATTAATGATGTGAACATGTGTAGTAGTAGTTATTTTAAGGACTTCACAATGAACACATGCATATGATTGCTGTCATCAGTGGCTGGGGAAAACTAGTTAGAGCTCCAGGGATGACCTGAGGATGTGTGAGTGGGGCAGTGCCTACCTAGTGGGGGGGGGGAGGAGACAGGGGTGCCCATCCTCAGTGTAGACCCCCAATGGCATCCAGACCTGGTCCTCTGTTTCTGGAGAGGGGGCTGCCTGTAGCTTCCTTACCATTGGATAGTCCACAAGAGGCCACATGGAAGTAGTACGACCACCTGTGAGCATTGCAGAGATGAGGGAATTCAGGCAGATGCCAGTGCTGTGTTCAAACTGCCTACAGTCTGAAGATACTGAAAGGTCCAGGCACTGCTTAAAGGTGCAGGCACTGTGTCATCCCTTCCATGTGCTCAATCTGAATGTGGTTGATTCTGGGGTCCCACTGCATCCTCACTGGAGACTGTTCTGTATCTGGAAACCCCCCTACCCTGTGACCCTCTGAATGAGCAGGAGCAACTGCAAATCTATGAACAAGTACACATGTGAACTGACCCCACTTTTGTGTCTGCATCTTCCTGGGAGCATCATTGCCATGGGAGGGGGAGGCCATCTGGGATCACTGGGGTGGGCTGAGAGAGGGTTCCTGGGGCCTGATATCACCCCTTAGGCTTGTGAAGTGAGAGGTTTTGGGTGGGCAATGGCCCCACAAGTGATCAGACACCCTTGCTCTGTTGTGGGAGCCCCAGGTTCCTTGTGCCCCAGGATGTGCTTTTGCTCCCTGGCAGACCCAGGTAGGCTCCTGTCCCCTCTTCCAGGATTCCCTCCCCACAGATGCCCTGACAGCCCCCTTGCCTCCCCTTGCCCCCTGCTCTGCCAGCTGCTTGGGGGACCCTTGCCCCTCCCCTGCCTGAGCCAGCAAGGGGGTCTGTTTCCTGGGCCTTCTGCCTTCTGGATGGGGTCTTCCCTCTCCTCCCAGCCCACCTGAGTGTGGACCCTGCATCTGCCATGCTGTACTTTTAATGCTGATGTTTCCTCCGGACTGTTGCCAAAGACCACAGGACACTCATGTTTATCTGTTGATGTTGTTTTTATTGACAACACACACACACATGTATCCCTCTGTGCATCTTGCCCCTGCTGATGCCTGGGCTTTTCCTGGGGCACCTTGCCTGTTTGGGGGTGCAGGGGGGCAGCTTGTTTCCCATTTCTACCCCTGACAGCCCTGTCCTGTCCACCATGCTGGGGAGGCACTCTGACAGCTTGACAGCTACTCCCCCCCATCTTGTCAGCTGGTTCCCCATGTGATCAGGAGAGCAGCAGTTTGGACAGCTGCTAGTGATTCTGAGTGATGTGGAAGCAGGTCAACTCGTGTGTAACTGCAGGCCATGTAGCACTTACAGGCTGCCTTCTGAGCATGCCCGATGGAGTAACTTATGTGGATCACTGCACCGGAGCAGTTACGGGCAGACCTAAGTTACGGGCAGACCTAAGTTCTCTGCCTCACACATAACTTTGTGTTTAGGATATAGCATAGTTAGGGCAGCATAGTTAGGTCAGAGCAAGAAGAAGTTGCTCTGGATTGCGCTCTATGTTACAAGGAGCTGTCCAGGATACCAATCAATATACAGTGGAAATTTAGTTGACAAGCGACTTAGATTTTAAGAACGTTTTGTATTAAGAGTGAAATTTTCCTCAGGAATTTTGACTTGGTTTAAGAGCACTGTCTTGGAAGATGAGCACTTATGAGGAAGTTTGGAAAAAGCTTCCATGGCCAGGGAACTCACGGGTGTGTGGGATCTGCGTGTGGCAGTGTGGAAGGTGTGTGTATGTGGTGTGTTTGTGTATATGTGATCTGTTTGTGGCAGTGTGGAAAGTATGCCTTATCAATGTTCAAGTGCTGCTCCCCATCAGCAGCAGGGGAATATTAGAGTTGCACAAAAAGACAAATATTCCACTGAGCCAATGGATAGTAGTGACTCCTTTGGTGATAGTGAAAGTCATCATCCCTCCTCTCCTTCACACCAGCCATGAAGGTTTTCAAAGGTACAGTACAGTTCAGTACTCTACAATATTTTCTTTATTACAGTGTTTTGTATTATATTATGGTGTTTTGTAATCATTTTAATATACAGTAAATTTTTTATATAAATATTTTTGGACTGTGGAACCAGTCGTCTGAGTTTCCATTTTTTTCCTAAGGGTAAATCCACTTTGGATTACAAGCATGCTTCTGGAACAAATTATGCTTGTAAACCAGGCACCACTGTTTATAAAATGGAAGAATCACTGACTCACTGACTGAGACTGCAATCCTAACCTCCAGTTAGGCATAAGTTAAGCCTAGCATAAGTCGTTTGCTGACTTGGGATATCACAAAAGTGGTATAAGGGACTTCTGCTCCATGAGCACAGGCATACACCAATCTCCTCACAACTCCATGGGAAGATATGCCAGGTGAGTTAGGCCAGCCTAAATTGATTAGAATTGTACCCTGACTGTCTCACAGACTGATTCAGTGACTCATCAATGCCCAGCCAAAGCCGCCAGACCTAGAAGCATGAAATTTGGAAAGGGTATTCCTTTTGTGATGTAGGAACCCAATAAGAACTGATTTTTTGGAAATTCAAATCAGAAAAGGTGTGCAACATGTTTTTGTCCCTATACTTAATGTTTAAGTTGTTCCCTTGCATCACAACCATCATGGACTGGGTGAAACTCCAATCCACAACAATCACCATCACGATACAGTAAAAATGCTGAAGAAATTTCCTTTTTACTTCCACTAAATTTGTGCCCAGTGGTGCCTGGTGGTACCTGGCACCCAGTAGGGATGCCCAGTGCCTGGTTCTGCCTGGTGGAGCTTGGTGCCCTGTAATGGTGCCAGGTACCCACTGCCCATTGGTGGTGGTGCCTGCTTGTGCCCAATGGTGCCCACTGCCTGGTGTTGCCTGGTGGTCTCCAATGCCTAATGGTGCCTAGTAAAAACACCCAATGCTTGGTAGGGATGCTTGGTGTCCACTGCCCATTCCACAGTGGTGCCAGCTGCTCAGTGGTGCCTGTTCAATGGTGCCCAGTAGGAGTGCCCTACCGCCCTGCCACTGCCCCCTAGTACCCTCCAGTGCCTGGTGTCTAGTGATGCACAAAAGTGCCAAGCAGTGCCCACTGATGCTCAAAGCTTACAAATATTCTTGAAAGTTTACTCCCGCAACAATGGATTAATTCTGGTAGTTAACAGTATAAAATTCAGAAAGGTTATGCCCCGAATGGATAAAGGAGTGCTTTATAGAAAACAACGTTTTAACAGCCCTTGGTATGATTTACTTGCTGTACCCTTTCTTAATTTTTTTTATCTAGTTTGCTTTTAGAATGTTCAGATTATTCTCTGGAACTTGCCAGTCCCTGGAGAAAAATTATTCTGCACCCAACTAGTCAAAGCACATAGTTAGAAAGCTGGCAGTAGTCATGTAGATTGCAACTTTATACCAAGAGAGCCCTAAACATATAAATGTTTCCATCAAGAAGCTTCGCTTGAAACAGTGGGTGAAAATGTTTACAGACAGATTCCGACGCAGAGCATCTTTTTATTACTTGCACTGCTTGTAACCTGTAATACAGGATGTTGCAGTAATTGCAATAAATCTGAGGCAGAATTTGTGATAGCTCCCATTTTCCCCTGTGGACCATATTAAAAAGAAGGAGAATTACAATAGAACACATGCCCTGTATTGCCTTTAAATCTATAGAATGTTGCTCCATCTCCAAATGTCAAAAGGAAATACCTTTTGTATTTGTTTATATTGCTTTAAATAATTTACACCATAGAAATATTTTATATAAATAAAACAAAAAAAATGTCAGCATGCAGTGAAACTTTAATGCCATACTATGGAAAGCGAAGCCCAAAGTGCCTTGTTTACTCTTCATGAATTGATTCTGCATCTTTTCTTTTCTGCCAAATGATTCAGAAGAAACCTGAATAGTGTAAAGAATTGACTTTTAGCAAACAAGAGAATTTTGATGGAAAATATGTGGCTGCGGATTCCTTATGGTAAATGAAGTTCCGCTGAATACAATGTTCAGATCGCAAGACAAATAACAATGCTATGAAGAATGTACCTGACAACAATTAACTTACATTTTCAATTAGCTACCGTATATACTCGAGTATAAGCCGACCCGAGTAGAAACCGAGGCACCTAATTTTACCACAAAAACTGGGAAAACTTATTGACTCGAGTATAAGCCTAGGGTGGGAAATGCAGCAGGTACTGGTACTGGTCCTTTTCCTTGTAGCCTTCTTGGAATTCATAGGCTGCAATCCTAAGCACGCTTTCCTGTTAGGAAGCCTCATTGAACTTAGTGGGGCTTACTTCAGAGTAAACATGCATAGGACAGGGTGACCAGATGCCAAACCCAAAATTCCTGAACCCCCAGGCCAAAATTCCTATCTGCTTAAAAAAAATTATTTTTATAGTTTTTGTTTTTTTGGGTTTTTGGCCATACATTTTGATAGGAAGGAGATATCTCAAAACTGATTTTTGCATCGGATTCTGCTCTTCAATATGAATCCAACGGTATATGACATGATAGGGTTTGATCCTGCCACTTTTCAGTTCATCTGAGTATAAGCTGAGGGGGCTTTTGGGGCCCAAAAAACTCGGCTTATACTTGAGTTATACGGTAATTGCTCTCAATAAAGCATATACGGTAATTGCTCTCAATTGCTCTCTAGTAATGTTAAAATTTTTATTTACAAAAATTGAAGCAGGCTTATTGGACATCCCAGTCCTTACTATATCCCTATGCAACGAGTGTGATGGAGAGAGGGCTGGGCTCAGGAAGGAGGTTTACTTAGGCTGAATCCTAACCCTCTTCCTGTGAAGCTTTACATTACATTGGGATGCTTATGCACCAGCCACTTCAATGACTCTTTGGGCAGAATAGAGAGTAACTATGGGGAGTCCTTGCTCTGACATAAGAACAATTTACTCTGGATTGCGATATGAATTTCCGATAGGTTTTCACTAAGTGGTGCTGTAACTACATCAATATAAATGCCTCTTACGTACTCCCATAATTACTCTGGTATGGGTCCACTCACATTCCCTTCACCTTCAAACCTGCCCTTGATACAGCAAAGACTGGCAACTGGCCAGTTCAGCTTGCGAGGGCAGGATAGGATTGGACTTTCTTGTAGGTTATATCTTTATTTCGTATCTTTCATACCTTTCTATATCTTTTCTTTCATA
Source organism: Cryptoblepharus egeriae (assembly GCA_030015325.1). Lineage (NCBI taxonomy): Eukaryota > Metazoa > Chordata > Lepidosauria > Squamata > Scincidae > Cryptoblepharus > Cryptoblepharus egeriae. Next base: position 49,687,707 of record JAREYC010000007.1, on the reverse strand, counting down.
TATCACTATGCTGATAATTTGTTTTCTGTTATGATAGTGAACAAAATTATGCACTTCACCTTGAGACTTTTATGAATAAGGTGGGATATAAACAAAGTTAATAATAATTATGGTCCTTAAAAATTAGCTGTGTCACAAAGGCATGACACCACAAATGGATTTACAACATAATTGCTCTTCTGGTGCTTGATTTTGTAGAATTTATGATAAATCTATGCTAAAAACAGCAGGAGGGAGATAAAATTCTTATAGCTGTGCAGTAGTTAGCAGGGACGAAAGCCCTTTGTGTGTATAAAGTTTCCAAATTTTTCTACACTTACAAAGTCCAAATTTCTGCAATAGCAAAAAAAAATTGCATCAGAAACACTACCCTCAAACCCATTTCCTCTGACTAGAGACTTAAGGAGGAAAAAAGCAGAAACCTCCATAGGCCTGTTTAACATTTTTTAAACCAAAGTGCAGTGATTTCGTCTTCTGAGCTTGGGCCTACAATACCTTAATTCTTTTTGTAATGAGTTATGAAATATTTAATCATACACTATTTTGAGCACCTTTTCCTTTCTACCACATCGGACATTAAACACTATGTTCTTCAAATGGCCAAAAGCTACCTTTTATTACATGCTTTCAAAGCTGATAAAGGACACTTGGATATTAGACAATACACTTTTATAAGGAAAATGGAATTAATATATTGACTAAACAATAAACAGAGGAATTAAGATCCTAGAACAAGGTAATTTGTTTGAAAACCTTTTGTCGGGCTACAGGATGTACTTACAAAACTATATTTTATTGGTAATTTGCTGCATACTCTATCAGGCTTCTAAATCACATCAGCCAAATCACACTGAATCATAGAGTTGTGGCTATTGTTGTCTCTGACAATATACAATGATGCCATAATTCATAGAGTTTCTTCAGGGGTGCGCAAGATTTTGTATGCACTCATCAAAACCTTTGATCTTTCTTTTCCTGTGAACAAGATAGCTTCATTCTACTACAAGTGTAACCTATTTATATGAGAATTATTTTCATGCTGTTTAGGCTCAGTGGTGGTCACAGGCAGGTTTGCACCTACTCTATAGAACCGGTTCTTAACAAGAGATAGGACATATAAAGTTTAAAAATAGCCATTTAAAAGTGGCTGCCAGATGGGCAGAGAACCAGTTCTTAAATTTTTTGAAGCCCATCACTGTTTAGGCTACTATCCTAAACACACTTTCCTGGGAGTAAGAACCATTGAACAAACTGGGGCTTACTTTTGAGTAGACGTGGTTAGGATTGTGCTCGAAGTCTCAAAGTGAATGAGGAGGCTCTTTAAATAATAATTAGAAACAGCCTGCTTATCATGATAAACAGCCTAATTATCAGGATAAATAATTGAAAAATCAATCACTTACAGGGAATTTTGGCTTTTTGAGAGATCAAACTGTTAGTTCATACAGCCTCAACCTCTGGTACCTTATAAGGTACACAAAAGCTCAAGATGACTTCAAGTTGACTTTGAGCATTGGATGCTTGTGCATCCTACAACATATGTGTGCTGTGGGGAAATAAATGGGGAGAAAAGAGAATGATTGTACCAGTAGTAGTAGTAGTAGTAGTAGTAGTAGTAGTAGTAGTAGTAGTAGTAGTAGTAGTACCCCCAAATCCAGAGTAACTACGGGAGCACGTAAGAGACTTTATGTGTACCTGTAGTTACTGCACCACTTCGTGAAAACCTATGGGAAATTCATATTGGAATCCAGAGTAGGTTGTTCTTACACCGGAGCAAGGACTCCCCATAGTTACTCTGGATTTTGTCCATAGTAGTTTTTCTTCTTGGGCAGGGTTACCATATAGGATGGAGGACAGTATGCTTTTACCTTTAAGCATTGAAGAGGGAATTGAGGCAGATGCTTCTGTTTAAACCCTACTTTCATGAGCGAAACCTGCCTCAATTCCCTCTTCTACACAGTGCTTAAAGGTAGAGGCACTCTGTCCCACATACTATATATCACCCTGTTCTTGGATACACTTCATGTTTTTTGCCCTTTCCTCTATTCTCTCCAGATATGTATCAGTAGTTAAAAACATATGAAACTCACTTAACAAGAACTAAATTAATTCCAAATAGCTAAAGTAAGGGGTACGGTTTATGGAACTGGGCAGCCAAGGGGTACACAAGTGAAAAAAATGCTGGGAATCACTGTTCCAAATGGTTAAGCTTATTGGCTTTGAGAACTCCCTAAAAGCTCTAAGCCCAAATAGGCAAATGTGTATACAAAAAATGTGCTTGTAGGATGTCAAATGGCTGGGATTCCTTTTGTTAATGTTACAAGTGGACAGTGGAACCAACATTATGAAAAAGTGCTGAAGGAAAACTGAGTAACTAGGTATATTATTGCAGGCTTGTTTTAAAAAGGCTACCTTGGTTATCCCATAATGCTATTTACTCCTCACCGACCAAACTGTATTTGATTTTTCAGCCCTGTCTTTCCAGATGCTTCCAATCGTAATGGCCATGCCACTACACATTTCTGCAGGATTAAATTTACAGTTACTGTAACTTCAGATGTTCTATATCCAAACTCAACACCACTCTGTATTTTCCCACACTTTCCAACAATTATTCATATTTTTTTCCTCCATATCTAACACCATGATCTTCAAATTAAAATTTTATATTTATTCCTTGAAACTCATTTCCTGTTATCAATTCTGGCCTTTCTAATCTTTTTTTTTTTAAATACAAAAATATAGAGAGGTTTATGTATTGTCAAGTTAATATTTTTTGACTCAGAAGATGCATTTTTTGAGCTGGCAAAAAAGAAGAATCTTTCTTTTATTAAATAAACCTTTTTTCTATTTGTAAGCAGCCTGCATTAATAATGCATTAGCTAACATGTCAAGTCTTAGTCCACCAGTAACATAACAAGCTTCACACCAGGAATCTGTGTAGGTCTAGCCTCAGGGAAGGATGATGTTTGAACCAGACAGCAGGCCTGTTGATTTAACGTTCTGGACACTAACACTTTTGCTGCAGTGTGGGGTTCAGAGACGGTGTAAGGCTTAACATTAAACTAGAACACTAATCTCAGACTTAACTAGCAGACAATGGACAATATATAAAGTCCTCTGTCTTCATAAGTACGTATACTATTCCTAATCACATCAAGCAATCAAATGACCAAAATATGGGTGTCTGTATATGAATATACATGAAAAAGAATTTTCTCGGTTTTAAAAAAGAGACACTTTTTAAAAATATGAAGCAAGTAAGCTTTTTTTCCTTCAAAGGAAATACATAACTTGTCTGAATCTAACAGCATAGTCCTCACCCCTGAGCAGTTTGGCAGAAGTCATGGCACATGTTGGCCTTTGAGTGAGGCACTTCTGCACCACTCCTGGGGAGATTAGGCCTGTGCACAGACATGCACCAGCCTCTCCACACAATCACATGAACAGGGAGATGGGTGAATTAAGCTGGGCCTAAAGTGGTCAGGACTGCACACTGGGTCATTCAGGTCTAAACTTGTCTTTTGTTTTTGTTATTCCCAACAACCTACTATGTGCCTCTGTAGATTCAACATACAGCTTACACATACATAGATCAGGGTGACCATATAGAATGGAGGACCGAGTGCCTGCACCTTTAATCATTGCATAGAAGAGGGAACTGAGGCAGGCTTAGCTTAAAATAGAAGGTTTAAAAAGCAGTACCTTTAATCATTGCACAGAAGAGGGAATTGAGGCAGGCTTGGCTTAACATAGGGCAAAATCCATAACAGTTATGGTCCACGCAGTTACATCACCCTCTAGTGTTATCTAATGGAAAGTCATCTTAACTGCTCTGGAGCAAGGGGCTTAATTTCACTTTAGGATATAGGCCATAGAAAGGTTTAAAAAGTAGCAACTGCCTCAGTTCCCTCTTCCATACAGTGCTTAAAGTTACAGGCACTCTGTCCTCCATTCTATAGGTCACCCTGCTATAGATAAACTGTAGCCACTCCATAGCCACCGCAGAGAACTTTTGCTCTGCTAAAGCACTGATTTTACAAATCAGTGGAAATGAAATTAAAACATATGATTGATTTCGTGCAGCACTCAATATAGAACTAAGGCTGCAATCCTAATATCCAGTTAGATGCGCATATGTCCTATGCCGACCTGGGATTGTCACAAAAATGCCATAAGACACTTCTGCCGCCTCCTGGGAGGATTAGGCCAGTGCACAGGCACACACTGTCTTCCTCACACCACCGTGGGAAGATATGCCAGGTGATTGCACCCTATGCAGGGTGACTATATAGAATGGAGGACAGAGTGCCTCTACCTTTAAGCATTGTATAGAAGAGGTAACTAAGGCAGGTTTAGCTCATCACAGAAGAGGAAGCAGCACCTGCCTCAATTCCCTCTTCTATGCAATGCTTAAAGGTACAGGCACTTTGTCCTCCATTCTATATGGTCACCTTGACCAGTGGTGGGCTCCAGCAGGTTCACACCTACTTTATAGAACCGGTTGATAACGAGAGATAGGACATAAAGTTTAAAAATAGCCATTTAAAAGTGGCTGCCAGATGGGCATAGAACCAGGTGTTAATTTCTTTGAATCCCATCACTGACCTTGACCCAATGTTATTCAAAAATGGCCTTCCTCTTGGCCACAATCCCTACATAATGTTTATTCGCCCATTCCACAAAACTCAGTTCCAATTATGTTTCCAGTCTGCAAGTCTATTTCAACCTTAATGCTTACATTGAGTGTGGCAATAGGTTAAAATCAGTAAGGTTAAAAGACAAGCAAGAGGAACTGAAATAAGGTTCATTGAGGGATTGATTTGAATATTAGTGGTAGAAGGAAAGCAATAAAATCAGGTTGGAACAATGGTACTCAATATTGTTTTCAACTGAATAGAGCCAATCCCTATATTTTGGAATCTAACTAGGCTGAGAAAGAACAAAAGAGAGATAAGGAGCATGCAGCGATAGGAAACACTTGCAAAGAGAAAGAACTGTGTTTTGAAGCTGATTTTAGCTTTTCTATGGAGGGTGAGCTGGATGTAGAGGGAGAAACTAACAAGGTGACCTAACGAGAATATTAATATGCAGGGATAGTGCCTGGATTTCCTGGTGACTGAGATGGTGTTCCATCTCAGTAGCTTGTGCTACTCTGATCTTCTAGCCAAGAGTTTCTCAAAGTGGGAGTCGGGACCCTTTGGGGATCGCCTCGAGCTTTCCTGGGGATCACCTAAAGACCCCTGGTGCAGGGGGCCAGGTCAGGCTTGCCTGACCTCTGGCTGTAGCTGCATGTGCACTGGGGCTGACTGAAAGCCTCAGGGCCCAATCCTATGCATGCCTACTCTGAAATAAATCCCATTGTGTTCAGTGTGCGCACAGAACACACATTTCATTTGTAACAATGAAAATACATCCTGCATATCAGATATTTACATTACAATTCATAACAGTAGCAAAATTACAGTTATAAACAAAAATAATTTTATGGTTGGGGGTCCCCACAACATGAGGAACTTAGAAAGGAGTCACAGCAATAGGAAGATTGAGAACCACTGTTCTAGCCCCACCCTGTTCTGCTCCACTTTTTTGAGTTTGTCCCTCAAAAAAAAGGGGGAGTCAAACTGGTAGCGAGCATCCTCCTGCCAGTCTGAGAAAACAGCAAATTATTTTGTGGCAACAATGAGGATGAAGCACCTTATTGTATCCTTCCCTCCTTTGACCGGCATTCTGTGTGTGCCAGGAAAATGGAGGCAGCCAATTGGCAGCATTATCTATGTTGGTGGGAGTTTTTTATTAATAAAAGTGATAATTTATCCCAAGCCTTTGTCTGATATGCTTATTATGTAGAGTAATATTTAGACTGTGATCCAACATGCATGCCCAGGCAACAGCTATGAATTCATCCAGATGTTTCTTTGATGTCTTTACAGAGCTGCTGAAGAGCCAAGGTGCTTTTCAATGAGACCGGCCTCTACAACAGTAGTAGGCATCTCAATGATATTAGCATTGCTGATTCTCTGCCTAGCGTTGTTAAAGGCTCACAAGTGCTTTTTGCATCCTTTTCTTGCTATTACTGATCATCAGCAGAGAAGCTCCTGTTTTAAGCATCTTCATATCCATTCAAGCCTTGAATGTGTATAGTGAATTGTACTAATCAGAGAGTTTTTGCAAGAATATTAATGGTAAATACATTGCATGTATTTTTTGCTCTCCTTTACATGAGGCTGAGGCACAAAATTAATCCAAACCTTTTAGGTGTGCTCGTTGGGTTTTAAGGGATAATTGTTCATTATGAACTTCTGATGCTCACGGATGCCATGAACAAAATATAGGGATATCATCTATCTATCCCTCCCTCCCTTTCCCCCCAGGAGTGGAGCAGAAGTGCCATGCAGCACTTCTGTGGCACCCCTAGGCGAGCATGGGACTTGTGCCAGGACCTATGCCAGCCTAGGTTTATAAGTTCACCCTTACATTGCAATCCTATGCATGTCTACTCTAAAATAAGCCCTATTGTGTTCAATAGTTCTTACTCCCAGGAAAGTGTGTTTTGGGGATTGCAGTATTAGTTTCTCATGTCTCTCAGGCTGCAATCCGCCCCCTCACACAGGCATGAACCCCACTGATTATAATAGGGCTATCTTCAGAATAGACATGCAAGGCTAGGTCTCTCAGGTTCCTTTCTGTACCCTTACATAGAAGTGAGCCCCACTGACTGTAATAGGCTTACTTCAGAAAACACATGCATAGGCTGGTCCTTCAGGAGAGGCTGAGGCATAGTGCTGAAACTGGCCATAAACCAGCCAGGATTTTTTTCTTGTTTATAGATTGTATATTAAGTCGAAATTTATTAGAGATTTTTGCTTGTCTTGCAAAATGCTCTTAATCCAAATTAAACCAAGGTTTTACTATATTTTATGTGTTACATGAACTTGCTTACCTTTACAGATTTCTAAGAAAATGATGAATTTTGTACCTTTCTTCCAGTGGCTGTAGAAATGTCATAATTTTATTTTATAATGTTGCAATCCAAACATTCTATGTTACATGCACTGCAGGGGACTTGATTTTTTTAACTCCGACTTGATTTTTTTAAATCTCAAATAATCTATATTATTATTAAAATATTTTATATCCTTTTTTCCAATGTTCAGCAAGGTGGTTTCCACAGCAATAAAATATTATCAACACAAGACAAATATAATCAACAATATAAAAGCACAACACTTATGGGGGGGGGGAGTACACAAACAACCTCATATTGTGTTATATAAGGTGCAAAGGATATAAGAAAAGGTCTAGCAACAATATAACACCTTCAATAGCTTGATGTATTTAGGGGATGGTGTTGGGGGAAGGAAACATTGTTGGCACATTTAATTGCATTGCTTTTTGTGTCACTGTATTTCCTCATGCTGTGTAATTCTAAAGCAACAGAAGGTAATTCTGAACTCTGCAGAATCATATAACTGCACAAAAATAACATGAAGTCTGGCATCTCAGTTTAGTGTGCTGTTACCTCCAGTTTCCAAGAAAAAAGCATTTAAGAACACCTGGGATATAGGAGAGTGTATAGCTGTTTTGGTGATTCAGAAGTGTATTTTTATAAATTAATACCCAGTTTTAATTTGTTTTGAAATTTCCCAATAAAAATATTTATAAGGAAGAAAGAAAAAAATAATTTATCTGATGAGAAGCTTCTTAAGTTAAAGAATATTTAAAAAACCACATTGTCTTATATTTGAGTCCAATCCATAAAGTTTTTTTTAAAACTACCATAGAGAGGATAAATCTCTTTTGAAGAATTGCATAATATGACCTCAACAGTAGGCATACCGTACAATCCTAAGCATGTCTACTCAGAGGTATGTCCCATTGTGTTCAATAGAAATTACTCTCAGGAAAGTGTGGTTAGGATTGCAGCTATACCCCCAAATCCAGAGCAAATACTGGAGCACATAAGAGACATTGCGTGCACCTGTAGTTACTGCACCACCTAGTGAAAACCTATGGGAAATTCATATTGCAATCCAGAGTAAGTTGTTTTTACACCCGAGCAAGGACTCCCCATAGTTACTCTAGACTTTGCCCATTGTCAGTTTTAGTTTACTCATCTCTGGACAGTTCAATATCTGCTAAACCTTAGCATAATGATAATTTAGACCTTTCTTATTCATTGGTACCGCACAGGTAGTAAATCATAGAGCATACCATCAGGCTGCCTAATGGAAGTTCCGCTAAGCTAGCTGGCATATTGCCACTTAGAAAAACCTCTGTCTTTTCCTCCTTCTCTTTCTTTTAATAAATGAAAAAGGCTTTCAGAAACTCTAGCTGCCCTAACAAGGCTTGTTGATGGTTCTGTGAGATGAATAATATCCTGCATCCACCTGCTTTCAAATAGCCTTAACAGATCTCAAAAGAGTCACCAATAAGTTGATTCAGAATTGCAGCTGCTTCACCATTCTAATAGGTTTCATGTTCAATGTGCAGCACAAGTCTAGTGCCTAAACTAGCTATTTCCAAACTGGAGAGAATTTAGACTAAGAGCACAATCCTAACCATGTCTATCCAAAAGTAAGTCCCATTGTGTTCAATGGGTCTTACTCCTAGGAAAGTGTCTTTAGGATTGCAGCCCAAGTTGGAGACAACTGGGCAGTGAAATCTCCCTGCTTGTCCTGAGCAGCATTTACTGTTTCACTGCTCTTACCATTTCATTCTTCATCAATGCAGAAGATTGGTTTAAATGGGATAGCATCTTTCACTATTTAAAAGTTGCAGGGAGCTCTGCAAGTAATCTTTGGGACTCCCTTCATTACCCCAGACTCTGACAGTCCCTGAGTTTTATGTAAAAATAGCCCTTCCCTGCATGATTGTGTGCAATACTGGGGATTGTGTTGCTCCTTTTCCCCTTAAATGGAAAGGGGTAGTGCAGGATGACCATATGACTGGATTTTTCAGAATTTGTCCTCTTTTTTTGACTTCTGCCCAGGTGTCCTCCAAAAGGGCTTCATAGTCCTCCATTTTGGCTCCATTTTGGAACTTTGTAATGGTGTGCAGTGCCCCTTCATCTTATATATCATTGGATTTGTATTGAAGAGCAGAATCCAATGCAAAAATCAGATTTGAAATATCTCCTTCCTATGAAAAGTTGTGGCCAAAAAAACTAAAACTAAAAATATGCATTAAGCTCTATGGGAAAGTGAAAGTGCCAAATATCGTGGCACTTTGTGGCACTTTACCTATGAGTAGGCAAATGTGCCATTGTCTGGTGGAAAGGCCAGGCTGAGAGGAATCCAAGACTTTTGTCCTCTTTTTATGCTCAGGCGTCTGGTCACTCTGTGGTAGTATTACACCAGGAGGGGTGTTGCAAACCCTCAGTTTGAGTATCACTCTACTATGCCATTGCCTTGTAAAATACCTTGTCTTAAAACTATCTTGACAAAATCAATAAGAAACTTTAGGTTTCCCATCTCAACATAGGGCAGATGTAATTCTGTTTAGCAATCCAAACAGCTTAACTAACAAACCTTGAAGGCACAAAGCTGGGTTGACAGCTAAACTTCACACTACTTAGCTTCAACATTACAGTTCGTTGTTAGCATTCATCTCCTTGCTCACAAGCTGGTGAAAAACCTTCCAAAATCAAGAAAAATGGAACTGACACAGCATACGTCTGCTGTGCTACAGCACGTTGGGCAGATATCATTCTTTGTGGCACCCTCTCTAGTGTATTCCTGCTTCCCATGAAGTGGCCTTGACTCTTTTGACCTGTTTCTCACCTTAACAGCCACAGTCTAGTCTTCAAGCTTTGCATTTCAAGCCTTTCCAGTGCAGTCCACTTTAAAAGCAGGAGATATCTTTGTCTTGGCAATGTAGCCTGATGACTCCTGCAACACTTTACATCAAAAACAGTAGAAATTGATAGGTAATATTGTTCTTCCATGAAGCCTAAACTCCTTTTTTTGTCTTCCTTCCTTGTGTTTAGTCTTTGATGACACAGATAGTATCTCTCTCATTTTCTTCCTTGGAGTGAGTTTGGAATTCTAAGGCTGAAATCCTAACTTTCACTTAGGCCAACCTAAGCCCCAGCACAGGTCCTTTATGGATAGGTGGTGTCACAAAAGTACCATAAGGCACTTCTGGCCCACTCCTGGGTGTGTGTTTAGGACAAAGCAGGCCTCCCTCAGTCTTGAAAGATTATGGTATTGTGCTCGGCGCTGCATATGCTGCATGCGAAGCACAAAAGTCTGGGTTAGATTGTTATGGAGGATATGCTGTTACCCAAGCAGCAAATCCCCCCTCTCTACACCACTGAATTAGTCCAATGGAAAGGCAGAGCTGATACGATTGGATCCAGCTGGCTTCGCAGAGCTGGGCTAGGGAAGGAGCTCACCCTGTCTTGTGGGGCCGACCTGGGTCTCGAACCCTGGCCTGCTGGTTAACAGGCACAATGTCTTAACCACTTGTGCCACAATGCACAGGCATATGCCAACAGCCCCATATAATCACATGAAGATATGTCAGGTGACTTAGGCCAGCCTAAATTGTTTAAGGTTGCACCCTTAATTTTTTATACTGTTTTAGGGTGAGCCTGAACTCAACACTGGGCCTGAGTTTCAGGTGGTTTCCCTCAACCAACATGCCAACTCACAAACCCAGTTCTCCAGGACCCATGGAGGACCCTAGGAACTGCTAACATTTAGGACCTAGTCATATGAATGGCTAATAAACATTCTATTCCCTTTTAATTTTTCTCTCCTGCATCAGTCTTGTGATCCCTACAATAAAATTCTTGTTGCGTCTTCATCCTTTCCTCTTTCTTTTCTATTGAATCACTGAGCCACTACACAGGCCACTACAACCAGTTCCTGCACATGCAATAAATCCCACTCTCTCTGCACATGTTACACATATAGCACAATCCTACCCTAGAGCACAATCCTAACCATGACTACTCAAAAGTAAGCCCCATAGTGTTCAATGGGACTCAGAGCACAATCCTAACCATGTCTACTCAAAAGTAAGCCGCATTGTGTTCAATGGGTTTTACTCCCAGGAAAGTGTCTTTAGGATTGAAGCCCAATGGGAGTTACTCCCAAGAAAGTATGCTTAGGATTGCAGCCATATTCTGAAAACACAGCAGGTAACAAAAATGTCTGTGCTTGCTCTAATTCTTGAATTGCTGATAACCTTTCTGGGGACCAGCTCTTATTGGTTATTTAAAACAACAACAACAACAACAACAACAACGAAGAAGAAGAAGAAGAAGAAGAAGAAGAAGAAGAAGAAGAAGAAGAAGAAGAAGAAGAAGAAAACCAATAAAACCTTTACTAGATCTGGGGCAGAATAGGAACCTAGGGAAATAGCCTTGGGTGCAATGAGGTGATATACATGCAAAAGTGACAGGGGACTGAGGTGTCAATAAGAATCCTACATGTTTCTGACAGCCTAATCCAGGGCAAATTTCTCTGTGCTGATGCTGCAATGCCAGCACTGGATGTATTGCATTATGTGGGAAATTTACCAGGCTGGAAGTACCCTTGGATTGAGGAAAAAAATTGCCCCTTGCCCAGTGGAAGGTCTAGCCCACTCAATAAATTGATTTGGACCTGCATGATCCACATGGCTGGTGCATATCTGCATCTACACATAACTGCTGATGAGGCACAGTAGATCAGACAGGATGTGGAGTGTGTTGGCTACCCCATTCTGAGCCTGATCTGCCCATTCCCAGTCCAGATCCTGCCCTCTCCCTCCCCATTTCATCTCTCCTTTTCCTCCCCCTGCTCTTGTATTTCCAGCCCAACTCTGGCTGGCACCCTTCACCATGCAATTACATGTCCAGACTCTGTTGCATGGCAAACAGTTTATGGCACTTTTGCAACGTGTGGAGCCTTAACTCACTGGCAGAGCATATGTTATGATGCCATACCAGGCAGGATAGGGCTCTGAGGGCACAATCCTAACCAATTTAGGCCAGCATGACTCACCTATGTTCCTGTTCATGTGGTGGTGTGGGTAGTCCAGCACATGTCTATGCACTGGCCTAACCCCAGATTTGCTGCTTGGGTAACAGCCTATCCTCCATATCGATCTACCCAGGCCTTCGTATCTCGCATGCAGCATCAAGCACGATACCATAGTCTTTCAATACTGATGGATGCCAAGTTTTCAACCCCATAGGGAGTGGCACAGAATTGCATTATGGTGTTTTTGTGACAGCATAGGACTTGTGCCGAGACTTATGCTGGCCTAACTGGATGTTAGGATGGCAGCCTCAGCCTCAAATTCTCAAGTTATATTGTGACTGTAACACAATAATATCAAAACAATTGTAATAGTTGCTTACAAAAAGATAAGGACTTTTGCTTTTTGTATAGTTTGCAGCAAAACTGAATTCCCAAGCATTTAAATGAACTTTTTTGGACCAGACTTTGATATTCTATGTTTCATATATTTTACAGGTTATAAAACTGAGTATTGTAATGACCCTAGTCTTTTATAAATAATAATGCATGAAACTGTAGGTCATAGACCACAGAAAAGTGCTAGTAAAAGTTTGCTATTTACTACTGACAGCAGTTAAGTTTATGATGATGGTTATGCTGTTCTTCTTTTTCAGTACTGGAATATCACAAATGTTGTTGTTAAAGGAAATATAGCAGCCTGGTAAATATCTTTTTTCCCCATTTGAAATGCCCACTGAATACATTAAGGGAACATGTGTTATAATATCAGATAACTACAACAGCTTTTCAGAGGCCTATATTTTTCCCAAATGGACTACTGTACTGGCCACTACTAAGAATCTTTTTTTAAAACTTGTGTCCAAAATGTTTGGGCACAAATCCATGTCTAATGTTTTCTGAACAAACATTTGGTCTGTAAGAATATGTGTGCTCGTGGCAGATGCTTCAAATGCATAATCCAAAAAGCTCTGGCTTCAGATATTGATGAAACACGGATAAATAACTTCCTTGCCTAAGCCTCATTCATAACTACACCACATGGGCTGCAATCCAGAGTGAGAGCAGTGAGGAGTGCCCTAACTGGGCTGTCCCAACTATTCTGAATCCAGAGCAGAAAGTTATGCTGGATCCAGAGAATTAGCAAGCCTGGGCATGCTCAGTAGGCACCAAGGAGACCCCCCCCCCCTCAGATCACACTGACCAAGGAACAGCTGTGGTGCCTGCATTATAAGGAGTCCCTGATGAGATGGCAGTACAGTCTACAGTGAATACAAGGGGCTTCTTGGAGTGGCCTGCTGTATACCCAGATTAGTGGACTGCTGTAGTTGTGCCCTATCCTGAAGCTGAGAGGCAGAGGTTGCAGCTAGCCATGCATGTAGCCAGTTTCTGAATTGGAGTATCCAATTATATGGAAGTAATGAAAAGAACATATTAGCACAGATGTCCCTTTGGGAGAAATGTCACTATTCTAAAGACATTTCAAGGGCTGTAGTGGCTCAGTGGTTAAAGTAGACCAGTGGCTCAGTGGCTCAGTAGACTGGGGTTCAAGACCTGGGTGCTACAAGACAAAGTGAGTTCCCATCTCTTACCCAGCTTCTTGCATTTACATGCAGTTTGAAAGCATGTAAATGAGGTTTGAAAGCATGTAAATGCAAGTAGATAAATAGGTACCACTTTCATGGGAAGGTAACAGCATTCCATATGCCTCAGCTTATAGTCGTGCTGGCCTTATGACCACAGAGACATCTTTGGGCATACCAAAGGGGGATACCAAGAGCACTTGCTCTTCTGCTTTGAAATGGGGATGAGCACCACTCCCTACTTTCCCTACTATTGGTCACAACTAGCAGTACAACCTGCAGGGGACAACTTTAACTTTTAAATGCCATTTCATCTGCCTCCAGAATGCAGAAGCATTTGCTCTGAACAATATTTTTACAAGATCATCCATAGTGCCTAGAGATGTTCAGAACTCTTTCTCAGATCTGTTCATAACATTCTTTCTGCACTTTGGTTGTTTGTAACATTAATACTACATTAATAATAAGATACATTATATGAATCAAATATTCTACTACCTTTAGAACAATAAAGAATCAATAAGAGGATAATTATGTGTATATATTAGGTATCAAAAAACCACTTTTAAAATGCATCTGTGGAGCTTTAAACTGAATTAGGTATACACGTGGTTGATATTTTGTAGTAGTGTGATTGCAGAATACAGCTAGAAATAGTTGTAGCATTTTTGGCAAGAATCATGCTTCACAAGTACATAGTACACATTGGATGATGATAAATGTTGAGAGTTTTGTGGCACAAAAGGATTTTCAACAATGACTTCTGGTTTTATTTCTGTGCCTTAAGCTTTTCATTTTATCATAAATCCTTCTCCTTAAAAAATGGAGATATAAAACGCACTCCAGTAACAAAACAGAAGCTGAGTCCTATTCTTTAAATAAAAGAAGTGAAGCTGTAATCTCCATTTGTTTACACAGTATTGTATCTTTAAAAATATAACATGTTCTGGAAAATTCTGGCATAATCCAAATCAAACTTTTAAAAATTTCCATGTAATATGATATTGCACCACTACTGAGAAGAAGGGCCAGACAAGAATGCATGGAGGCTGTAAGATAAAAAGGGGATACTGTCATAATTATATATTCGTTCCCAAGAAAGTCTAGTCCTACATTGCAACTAATGTGTGAATGTGAATTAAAAGTACAATTAATCCTTCCATTCACCATTTAATGCCTATTTAAAAGTTCCTATCTGATACCTATCAAAATATAAGAGCATGAAAGTCTGAAAATGACATTCTTACCATCTAAGTATCTCATTCTTCTAATTTAGTATAGTGGACATATTCATTTCACCCAATTAGTACTCCAGGGATAATAATTTCATGACATAACTCGTGAGTAATTATCATGGAAGCACTAACTGATTTGTGTTAATTATGATGGCTATAGAATTAATGCATTCAGTGAGGACATTTCACTTATAGAGTAAGATTATATTATACAATTCCAACTCAGAATTGCTCAATTCTAGAGAACTGCTGAAGTAACTTCATATTATTGATGCACATTTCTTGTGTACAACAGGATGCATTCAGTGAAGACATTCTCATCTTTGTATGAGACATAGCAGCAGCATCACTGGCGGGTGCAGGGGCTAAAAGCTGTGGGTCACATGCATGGGGAGGAGATACCACTACCCACCAAAATCTTGTATTTTTGAATAATACCATTGTGTTATATATCAAGCAATACATAATTTCATTCTGAACGCAGTGGAAAAAACCAGGTTGAGATGTCGTGTATTCTAATGCCAAGAAAAAAGTGGAGATAGGGTGATATTAGATCACCCCCTGTCCAGCATGTTGCCCACCCATTGTATGGGTGGAAGTCCATCATTGCATGGTGGCCTCCTGCACCAGATGATGCAAATCCTAGTTTTGCCACTGAAACTCAGGAATGGATGGCCAATGCAGGTGTGACTTTTTACTAGTAGGTACTTTCCACTAAATAGATGAAGATGAAGACACCTGCACCTACCATTCATCGTTACTGGGTTGGATATAAAGAGGCAAGCTGACCCCAAACTATGTAAACCAACAAGAACAATATTCACTGGTGCATTTAAGAATTTGGTGCAGAGCACAATCCATATCCATTCATAGACCATTATTGGACACAGACCTCTTTCTCTCATTAGGAGGATATTTTCTTTATTTTGCCACCTGCCTGGCCACATTTTGCAGAGAGTATGTAATAAATACTTATCTAAACATTTGTTCACTGTACTTTTTGATTCCACTATAAAAGAATCACCATGATTAGTGGTGTCATTCAAAAAGAAAATTTACAATAAAATAACTAATTAAAAAACAACAACATCCGAAACTCAAATCCAGCTAGCTGAAAAGCACTGAAAAGTCTAAACAAAAACAAACCAAAAAATCATATTGCCTGCTTAAAAGAGGGCAGCAAATTCAGCCCATAGGGTGTCACAGGGAAGGGTGTCCTATGACTGGAGAGTTACCAATGAAAAAAATCCCACTTCCCTGTCCCTACCAGATGAACTTCAAGAGGTTATGGGACGTGGAGCAGAGCCTCAGAAGATGAGATTATTGTCTGATTTCTTCCAGATACCATTTTCAATCCCAACTTTCTTTAGGACATATTAAAGGCCCACGACACTTTGGTGCATTTTAGGGTTCAGAATGGAAATAGGCAGCAGATGGGACCCAACTGGCACTGCTTCCTTTTCTGTTGCCATTGCTCTCAATAGCATCACCTTTGTATTAAGCAAGGAAATGCTGACATCCTCAGGAAGTCCACTCTGAATCATCAATTTTCAGAAGGCTACCCACAAAAATGAATGGTTGAGAAAGGGATTGGATCAGCACTCTGAGTAGGACACAGCTGCCTCATGAGTAGAACACTGAAATTTTAGAGAGGCAAATCTAGTAGTTGTTCACACTTCATCAGGAATTTATGTTTGGCTTCATTAAAACTGGATTTTTAAAATCCTTACAGGGATACCTGCTTTGACAATGCCATGAATGAAAGCTGAAATTTCTATATCTATAAATATAAACTCACCCTGAATGAAATTGTCTTTTGACAACTGAGTAATGGATAGAAGTGAACCTATGAATAAATTCAGATTTACCAAATCTTATTATTTTTTAAATGTCTCTTATCTATCAATACCTGCCTTAGCTTGCCTGTCATTTGCTATACATATTCCAGATACTATAGTGTACAATTGACTTTGACATTAGTTGCAGATGGAGATGAATATGCAATTAGTCTTTCAACACTTGTTTCTGAGAGGTAAGGCTAAGGTCACATTTGAACCACCAGACACACCATTCTCCCTTGTAAGCATTCTAATTTTTGTCAGCACATCTCTCTACATCCAGTGACATGCTATTCTTTTGATCTCCAATAATTTTTTCCTTGAAATAATATTTTGTTACTGCTAATAATGACAATACATTCAGAGAAAAAATATGTCACAAAGATATTCCTAGATAATCCCAGTTCAGGTTGGACTAAGGGCGCAATCCAGAGTAACTATGGGGAGTCCTTGCTCCAGTGTAAGAACAATTTGCTCTGGATTGCAATATGAATTTCCCATAGGTTTTCACTTGGTGGTGCAGTAACTATGGGTACACGTAGTGTCTCTTAAGTGCTCCCGTAGTTACTCTGGATTGTAGGGTAAGTACCCAGCCTTAGGCACAGTTTCTGCTAGTGTATAACCATTGGGATCAGTGCAGTTTTGTCACCATCTCCTCTTACCCTCTGCCATGTTCATCTTGCATATGCATTTAACCCACATGGCATTGGGGAATATTATGCACATGTCCAATCAGCCTCTCTCTTCAAGGTCTGGTGCCTTCAAATTCAACCCTGAGCTCTGCTCACAAGGCACCACGGTATACACAGTTGCAAAAGTGCATGTATGTTTTAGTTCTGGCCATGCTGGTGGTCTGCCACTCAGTGGTTGTCCACACTGCCAGGTGATAGAGAGATGAATGGAGGCATGGGATAACATGGGGACATGGGAGGACATGGATAATGTTCTGGGCAGAGTGAGGTGAGGAGGGAGAGGTTAGAAAGGAGTGGAAGGAGTTGTACAGAAGAGGGCTGAATTGATGGAGCTCAGATCCACTAGATCATGAGCCCCATGTTGGGTTGAATGGCACAACCCAGGACTCTTCAATTCTGTGGCAGCTCCAGAGTTGTGTATAGGATGCTTCCCAGTGTGAAATTTGCAGAGCAAATAATAGAAGAAAAAAGCATTTTGTAGAATGTTGCTTAGACCTGAGTGAAGGGAATGACTCATTTCCCCAGTCCTCTCATGGGAGGCAAGGGAAAGAAAAAAGCAAGCATTTTTACTAGGACTTGTACAGGGTTAGAGAATAGAGATAGATTTGAACTGTATGAACGGCAAGACAGATGAGAATGATGAACCTGGAGAGAATAAATTGAGACCTGTCAGCAAGGGGTGTAAGCTGTTACTGTTGTAAAAATATTTTTCTACCTATCTCATGCCAATGTTTCAGCTATATATTTGTACAGTTAATAAAACACACTACAATGAGAGAGTAGTGACCTAACCAATGATCTCTTTTCCATCAAGAAGTCAGAACTCATGTAGGGCTATACTCCTGAAATATCCCATTTCTCAGTGGGTCACAAACATGTAACAGTGATGATACTAGTGGTTTATTATCCCTTGAAGACAATTAGCAGGATTAGGTCAAAATGGAGGAAGGAATTCCAGAACAAGTAAAGCAGATGACTCAACAACAAAATGAGTTTAAAGGAAGCCTTAAAACAAAAATAAAGGTCAAGTCTTGGCAGCAAATTGAGTCTTTGTACCAGGAAGTGTAGTATGGAGTTTGAACTGTCCCCCATGCCTCAGGTAAGTTGTACCTTTGAGATTGGAAGCAGCTGACAAGCTGTTGTGAGAGAACAGAGAGTAATGAAGGATTCTATGAGTTTCCTCATAGAGTAATGCTTGTAAAAACACTATTAAAAATGCCCCCCCAACAAGTGCGAGTTTATGACCAGCTTGCCGATGTAAACCGCTTTGAATCTATGCGACAGGCAGTATATAAATGATGTAATAAATAAATAAAATAGCAGCATAAAGAAGATATAGCTAGTTTACAGACCTTGCAAATTCAGCTTATGCATACATTACAGTTTCCACGCAGAGTGGTGAGAGCCCTGCTGTTATAAGCCATGATACAGGATCAAACTGTAGGATGCTCAGGAATTGCTGAAGAGATCTGTCAGGATGAACACTTTGGAGCTGGACAGCAAAGTTTTGCTATCAATAGCTAAGAACCCCAAGACCTAATTTCATCTAGAAAAGCCAGTTATGCTGAGAGTGCAACGATGAAAGAAAAGCCTTAATATTTGTGGGAGGATTGTGGTGGTGGAGATGGAGAAAGCATGGTCCATGCGGGACGTAAGTGCTGTGGAGACAGACAAGCTAAAGTTTGAAAGTGGAGAAATTCTGCTTGTGTTTCTCCACCAACGTAATACAGCGGAAAAAGATGAAAGCATGAGAAAAAGATGTACATTCGTTGCCAGGAGAAATAGGTATGGTGAGGCTTATGGGCTTTCTAGCCCCATGTATTCCCTTGCAGTTGATGCACCACAGAAGAGCCCTCCAGAAAAGAGGAGAAACACACATCTTCTTGTGCCTCTTTGGAAATCCAGAAAATGTGGATTTTGCATACACGGTGAGGCAAGATTGTGATCATATTGTTTCTTTTTCTGAGACTTTGGTCTCTTTGCTCTACCTATTCAAAATATGGTATCATTCAAGCATCACAAAGTTTCTTCAGTATACAGCATAATGCTAGAGATTTAATAAAGCAGGTAGGGAAAAAAATCACAAATCTCAGAGAGCAAAAAATAAATACTTGTCCATTATCCTCAAACAGTTTTCTGATGGCACTGAGGTCACCATGACTTCAGTGACACTCTGGTCATGCAAGGAATAAATAGCTTTAGGAGGTTAGCTTTTGTTCAGCTATACTTGTTATGATGCTATGACACCATGTTCTGATATGGACTATGTTATTAAGTCCATTGGTTTTAGTGGGATTTAAGCACAACTTATTTTATTTCAATTTTATTCACAATCTGTATTTGTGACTGCAACTTTTATATTTGACTTCTTTGTGCCCAAATAAACTACACCTCTCTTCATGTAATAGAAACACTGATTGTTTAGTTTCAGAAATTTTTGGCACTGAATATTTCTGTGAATAAAAATCACTTATTATGGCCCCTAAACTTAATGGGAATGCAAAATGCAATGTCCTGGCTTGTTTCTAATCTGTATTAGGGAAGTGCCAAACTGTCAGCAGCTCACAAGCAGTATGACTGCTGTAGTTCTTCACACCCCTTTGAGTTCATATCAATCATTTGAAAATAACCACTTTTTCAGAATGAGCTGTCACTATTAATTTGAATAGTGGCTGTTCAGCTGGAATTCATCCAATTTCTTAGCAGACCATTTGGTTTCCTACACCACAAATAAAACATGCAAACATAAGATTCCCTGGCCTATCTCTGTTGGAATGACAAGGCTCCACAAAAATTCAGGATATACATATTCCTCTTGTGTGCATGCACATGCACACACACGCACGAGAGAGAGAGAGAGAGAGAGAGAGAGAGAGAGAGAGAGAGAGAGATCAATTTTTATGTTTTGTTTCTTTGGCTTGTGTTCTATGATACAAGTTCATCTGGAATATCACCGGGCTACATTTATTAATAAATCAATCATAAATTAAAATTAACAACAAGAGGTCCTCCCTCACCCTCCCAGCATGTAACCTAAAAAAGACATTGAAATTGTCTTCTTTCCCAACAGGTGTTCCCACTCTGACATGAAGCTGTCAATTGGAAGTTCAAGCTTATCGCCCTTGAAGGGCTTATTATCCCTCAAGTTTCTCACTGAGGGGTGCACTGCCACCAGGGTGACCAGATCCTAAAGCAACAACGTAGGACCTGGTCACCCAAAAGTCCAGATTTTCTACTGAAAATCTGGACTTAAAAATGTATTTTATCATACATTTTACATTTTACATTATATCCTACATTTTTATCCTATATTTTATCCTCCATTTCTTTAAAAAATCAACCCCTGCCTCAGAAGTAAGCTCCATTGACTTAAAGGGCTTATTTCTGAGTAGACATGGATAGAACTGGGGGGGGGGGCTTACCTTGTCTGGGGCTGAGGCCTTGTGCAATAGGCCCCTGTCCAGCCTTCTGGGGGGGGGGGGGGTGGAAGGGTGCATGGGAACACTGGGGGGGCCGTTAGATGCAGCCGAGGTTGGCACGGCTAATTCCAGCCAGCCAGGGCTGCTATTCTGCTCACAGCCTTGTTAGAAAGCATTGAGAACCTTGAGAGAGGTTCCTAGAGTGCGCTAGTATGGGCAGAGCATCCGGTAGCCTTGTGTGCTCTCTAGCCTCTCTCTGTCCTTTGTCCTGACCTCCAACTGACAAAGAGAGGTCGGGACCAAGACGTGTTTTACAAGTAATACTTGTAAAAACAGCATTAAATATGTCCCCCCCCCCCAACAAGTGCAGGTTTATGACCAACTTGCCGATGTAAACCACTTTGAATCTATGAGACAGGCAGTATAGAAATGATGTAATAAATAAATAAAATAGCAGCAGAAAAGAAGATATAGCTAGTTTACAGACCATGCAAATTTGGCTTATGTATTGGGGGACCTTTACATGAGCAGTGGACCTTTACATGAATCTGGGAGGCTGCAACTCCCCAGTTTGAGTAGCACTGAAATAAGGAATGATGGAAGGATCTCTGGAAGGGTTTGCTAGAAAGAAGTGAAAACAGAGCAAATAGTAGATGCTACTTTATGGTTTAAAAAAACCCTAAAAACAGTGACCTTCCCCTTACACTTGTGAAATCCTTTTACTTTGCTGCCACCCATGTGAAGTAAGCTTTCACTTGAAGGCAGTCCAGCAGTGGAACAGATTGCTCTTCTTAATGGAGATCTTCAAGGTTCAACAGCCATCTGCTGGTGATGCTGTAGAAGGATTTCATGCTACAGGCGGTGGGTAGGACTAGATGATCTTGTAGGTTCCAACTCTACGATCCTATATCCAGAGTGATAG
The DNA here is from genome assembly GCA_030015325.1 of Cryptoblepharus egeriae. NCBI lineage: Eukaryota > Metazoa > Chordata > Lepidosauria > Squamata > Scincidae > Cryptoblepharus > Cryptoblepharus egeriae. Next base: position 49,666,049 of record JAREYC010000007.1, on the reverse strand, counting down.
CAATCAGAATTTGATTCTTAGTGTGATTGATACACACAAAGCATTGCACAAACTCTTATTTAGTGTTGTTTATGCCCAGTATCACAGCTGTGATATCAGTATATTCACTACCTACTCCTTGATTGGCTGAGATTCATCTCTAGGCAAAAGAAAGAAATTTGAAACAAAAGAAAGTGGCACAAAACTAGCAGTAAAAAGAAGAACAATAAATGGAACTGAAGCAGGCAAACACTTGTTGCAGCCCTAGTATTTTGCGTTTAGAGAGCAGTGTCAAGATTTGCTGTGTAATTACAATCTGTTTCTCAGAATTAATTGAAAAAAATGAAAAGCACACAATAAAAGTAGGTACAGCAACTCCCTCACTGGTGGAAGAATCTACACATTTTGAAAGAAAAGCATATTGTTAAATGTCTATTGTATAAGACTATGGTATTGTGTACTTTTTTGAGGAGAGAAGTTCAAGGCAGATGAGAACATAAACTATAGGCTTGTTTTTCTTTTCAAAGATAGAATGAGACCTTGATGCTTATATTCATAAAACAACAAGCCCTCGAATGTTTATGAAAATATTCTCACATCATCACTGCCATCTTTATGGAAACAGCAGCAAGTTACACTCCTTTCCAGTTGATATCAGTGTGTGCAGTCATTTAGATCAGGGGTGTCCAAAAGTTTTGGCAGGAGGGCCATATCTTTCCGAAACTGTGTTGGGGGCTGGAAAATGTATTGCAATTCAAATTTATATAAATTTACATATATAATATAAAGAGACAAAGGGCACAATCCAGAGTAACTATGGGGAGTCCTTGCTCCAGTGTAAGATCAATTTACTCTGGATTGCAATATGAATTTCCTAAAGGTTTTACTATGTGGTGCAGAAACTACAGGTGCACGTAATGTTTCTTATGTGCTCCTGTAGTTACTCTGCGTTGTAGGGAAAGAATTATAAGGTTGCATCTGGCCTTTAGGCTGGAGTTTGGACATCCCTGATTGAGACCATTGATTTTTAACCTTTTACATCTCACAGCACACTGTGCTGGTACTAAAATTGTCAAGGCACACTATTAGTTTTTTTAATAATTGACAAGGCACACCATGTTGTTGGTGAGGGGACTCACAGCCACCATTGGACCTACCAATAAATTACATTCCCCTGAGCTCCCGTGGAACACCTGCAGACCATTCATGGCACATTAGTGTGGCACAGCACATTGGTTGAAAATGGTGTCAAACTCATTTCATGCAGAAGGCAAAAAATAGCATTTTTTGGTGTTTGCTGAAGGCTAAAAGTGACATTATTAAACAGAAAGTGACATCATTACAAGATTTATGGCCAGAAATAAGAACTTTATTCTTGCACAGAAATCAATTAGCTACAAACGACAGAAAAGAAAATGTGCAAATCATGTTCATATTTTCAAGATAATATGAGAGTCCAATACCATGCTAGGAGCACCCAATTATAGCAAGAGCCAGATAAATTGCTTCTGAATTACATTTGATCCACAGACCACAAGTTTCACAACCCTGGTTAGGCATTAGTTCACTCTTGCTTGCAGTGGAGATAACAGCAGCTGCAGTTTCCTGGAAGTAGCCATATTTTTCTCATAACTTCCGCAATAATACTACAGAATGCATAAAATAATGGCTGCCTATTTTTTGTTTTGTTTTAAGTTTTGTTTTAACTTGCATATTATATTTCAGCCAACACAGGCAATTACATCAGTCTTGGAAGATTATGGTATCATGCTTGGCGCTGCATATGCTGCATGCAAAGCACGAAAGCCTGGGTTAGATTGTTATGGGGGATATGCTGTTACCCAAGCAGCAAATCCCCCCTCTCCACACCACTGAATTAGTCCAATGGAAAGGCAGAGCCAATACGATTGGATCCAGCTGGTGTCGCAGAGCTGGGCTTAGGACAGGAGCTCACCCTGTCTTGTGGGGCCGACCCAGGTCTCGAATCCTGGCATGCTGGTTAACAGGCACAGTGTCTTAGGGCGCAATCCAGAGTAACTACGTGGAGTCCTTGCTCCGGTGTAAGAACAATTTGCTCTAGATTGCAATATGAATTTCCCATAGGTTCTCACTAGGTAGTGCAGTAACTAAGGGTACACGTAATGTCTCTTATGTGCTCCCGTAGTTACTCTGGATTGTAGCGTTAGCCACTTGCGCGCAATGACAGTTTTAAAAATATGATTTTTAAATATATTTTTTAAAAAACCATGAAAATGAATGAAATTAAAAACAGAGTAATAAATTTAAAAATGGATCCACAAAAGAACAGAGATGGGCACATAACAAGAACAAAAAAGCTCAACTTTTCTGAAACATATGGCGCTTTGGAAACATATGGGAAAAAATTAGCATACACTCTTGGTTTTCATAACCATAGCTATTAAGCCTGACACCTGAAGCTGCAAAGTATTAGATCTGATTTGTAGGATATCCATTATGGATTTAATGTTCCATCTTGACAATGCAATAGTTGATTTGGGATTTAGAAAGCATTATGAAATTTATTGTTGTCAAGAGAGTCCAACAAGTAATAGGAAACAACTTAGTCAAACAAAATACTGTTTTGTTGGTTTGCCAAATGAAAATTCCTGTAACTGCTTTTAAGACTGTGCTGTTTCATAAAATGTAATATGATCCTACAAGATAGGCTGTCCAATCTACAGCTCAGTCAGCCTGTAATAGGGTGTATAGTAGGTTGATCTACTGTTATGCATAAGAAGGAAAGATGGCATGATTATGAAAAAAGAGCTTGATTCAGCTATTGGTTTAAATTCAGCTCCTACCAGTTTCCATATAAAGGTGGAATAGCTCAAAAACTAGCTCAAAACTGGAAGCACAAAACTACTGTCCCCCCTTCCACTTGCCTAAAACCTATTCCTAAATTCACTTATAGCCATTTTTAATTATATTTTTGGGGGGATTAACCATGTTTTAGAGCTGTGGAATTTAGCCATTTTAGCCCAGGACCCCCTTTCAAATTTAAAAATCTGTCTGGGTCCCCCATCAAACTCCATGTATATTCGGCAATAAGTCCCATTGTGTTCAATGAGACTTACTCCCTGGAAAGCCTAGTGCCAGATTCCAAGGTGGTGGATCTCCTCTATTTGCTTCTTAATATCTGGGAGATAGAATTTCTTCTGTTCTGTGGCTTCACTCAGTCTCTATATGCTATACCTTCTGCATTTTGGTTTATACTACAGTCCTAAAGACACTTTCCTGGGAGTAAGACCCACTGAATGTAATGAGGCTTTCTTTTGAGTAGACATGGTTAGAATTGTGTTTAAAAGCATTTCTACAGATAATTCAACAATTTTGCATATGTAGTTATACTTGTCAGTCCTTGTTCAGTTGTCCGTTTCATTTTTCACATTTTCTTGCACAGTGAAAACAATGCAAAATATCAAGCCTAGGCATAAGCATATGTACTCAAAACTAAATGGTATTAAAATTAATGGAGCTTACTCCCTAAGCATAGACTTGGAGCCATGACCAAGTCCAAACAGGGCCTTACACTGGAAGAGCAGTCTCTGGCATCATGAGTTTGTGCACAGTTGTGGCAAAGTGCAACGCCCCATTCAGTACAGATAACAAGTGACCAGGTTTTTACACCAGTGAACAGAGAAAGAGGCCAAAACTAGTTAGCATGGGTCAGGCGAACAACAGGATATGGATGGAATTCAGTGGGGAAAGAATGGGGTGGCAAGGCTTACTGCAGAACAAGGGAACAAATATCTTTATAGCTGAAGAAGCCGCCATGGTCCAAAACTTTCCCTGCAGTATGCAGTGCACAGTCTGTTATCACAACTACACTGCTGTGCATGGAGTTAGGTAGAACTGGATGCCCATGTGGTTGTAAGTAAAGGATATAAATACTTTATGCAATGATTTACTGATGTGCATATATACTCGTACATTAAGAAAACATGATACCCCCCAAAACAACTGTCCCGACTTAACAACAAAACCTTTTGGTGCAACAAAACATCCAATCAAGTTGAGATTATTTTTTTGCAGTGTTTTCTCAGTAAACATTAGAATGCATGTGGAATAGCTAAACACTACACAAAAATTAATAACTTTTATTTTACAGTGAGTAGCCAATTAAAAACAATTAAAAAAGAGTTGCACAAGGAATTGAGGACCTTTGGCAAGGATTTGCATTTACCCCCCACGGCGAGAATGAAGAGCCGGAGACAGATGCTGGGTTTAAGGGCCACTTTATTGAATAACTACAACTATTTATTAACCCACAGGGGACTGCTGACAAAGTCGTGCTGGTCACTACAAAAATAGGGACGGGCGAAAGCCTGGCTCAGGTCACACCCTCACACAGAAGGTGCCCATCATCACCAACCCGAAGGTCGAGACAGCTGGGCGCTCAGTCAACCAGTTGCCCAGTTGACTTCGCCTAAATCCCGGGTGCAGGGCTAGCCGCCTAGGCTTACGTCCGGTCTGGGACCCAATAAGCCCGCTGCATCGCACTGACCCTTGCTGTCTCAGGCAATCACCAAGGCCTATCCTGCCTACCCCAGCACGACACCTGCCATAAAGTGACCTAATTAACTCACTCCCAATAATACAGTTCAGGGTAGGCGAAAAAAGGTCCCGGCAAAGGCCAATCAGCAGGGACCCCAAAAATTCCTACCCTGCCCAAAGCGACCAGCAAAGCCTAAACTGTAAAGGGAGGGAGGGTGGGGGACGCCTCTCAGGCACGGACTGAGGGGAAGCGGGCGAACGCGCCCGCTCAGTCCCTCAGTCCACACCCCCTGGCCCTGAGCAGCCAATCGGCTGCTGGCATCTCCCCCCGGCTAAACCACTCCACCGGGGGGGGGGGCAAAGTGGGCAAGCCCATTAAGGGGCTTGCATCATTACCCCCCACGGCGAGAATGAAGAGCCGGAGACAGATGCTGGGTTTAAGGGCCACTTTATTGAATAACTACAACTATTTATTAACCCACAGGGGACTGCTGACAAAGTCGTGCTGGTCACTACAAAAATAGGGACGGGCGAAAGCCTGGCTCAGGTCACACCCTCACACAGAAGGTGCCCATCATCACCAACCCGAAGGTCGAGACAGCTGGGCGCTCAGTCAACCAGTTGCCCAGTTGACTTCGCCTAAATCCCGGGTGCAGGGCTAGCCGCCTAGGCTTACGTCCGGTCTGGGACCCAATAAGCCCGCTGCATCGCACTGACCCTTGCTGTCTCAGGCAATCACCAAGGCCTATCCTGCCTACCCCAGCACGACACCTGCCACACGGGGAACCTGTCTAGAACATGGTTCCACAGCCCCACTAAAGACAGTCAAGCAGTCCCCTAACTAAATCCCAGATGAACTCATCTAGGGCCAAATCGGTAAGGTGAACCCCGTCATCCCTAAAAACATGGGGCAGTTGCCAAAGAACGTGAGGGTGAACAATGACAAGCCCGCCCGAACGCTTCACAAAACTCGCCACGTAGGCGTTGACCCTCTTACGGGCCAAATCAATCTTCCGGATACTCCTGGCACCCTTCCACACCCTCCTCGGGAGAAAAGATGACCAAAGGATCCGGATGTTCGGGCACCACCACATAACAAAAGAGAGATCTCTCTTAATCTGAACCCTGAGATCCGAAGTCCTCATTTGGGTTAGATCATTCTCTCCTAGGTGGACCAAAAGAACATCAGGGGGCGGGTTGTCCCTCAAAAACCCATTAACTATGGGCAGCAGCTGCCCCCACCCCATACCCCGCTTTACCACCCAGAACAACTGTACGTCCGGGGCCAAGCCGAGGCAGGAACCAGCTCCGGTACGTTCGGCCCTCCTCCGAGCCCAGAAGAGGATGGAATGGCCAATAACCAGTACTCGAAGAGGTCGGGGTGAAGATGACTCTAAAGAGAACAAAAACAGAGTCATTGAACAATGATGCGAACACTCAAAAACAAAGCTACATGCACTAGGCACCCCACCCCGCTAAGGCACCCCTCCAAGGTGTCACTTGCGGACGTAATACCTGAAGGCACCCGAATGCCATCGGCCGATGTGCCGGATAACCTCCTCAGGCAGACCCATGGTCGATGCCAAAGTGGCAGCGCCAATCCGAAAGGAATGAACGCTAGGAATCCGAAAGGAATCCGAAAGGAATAGCTAGGGGAAAGACCAAGAGTGGTCAATGCCCATGACAACACTGCCCGAAACTGGAAGAATGTGAGAGGCGCCCCATCAGCATGCTGAAAGAGGGGGCCGACAAAATGCAAAACCCTGTTCCTATATTGGGTAAGAGCCCCAACCGGGCACAATGGGTGGCGTGGGACAGCCCTAAGCCTGATTAGTGCACCCCGAGACCTTTGGTCATTTTTGGCCCTTCGCAGATGGAGAACACACTCAGAGGAACTAAGAGTCAAGTCAGACCACCACAACACATTAGCTGGGTCAGCCGAACGAGACCTCACTAGAACCTCGCCAATCCTGAAGGCCCCGAAAAACATGACCATAGCCACAGCCCTAAAAAGGTCTCTCTCAAAATCCGAGCTGCAGCACCTGGCAAAGGCCCCCACCAAACCACTCAAAATATCCAGGGTGAAAGGTTTCCTCTTATCAGGTTCCACCGGCCGGTCACGGCGCATGCCTTCAAGCATATGCCGTACCTTAAAGTTCTGTGTGGTGTCGGAGACACCCTGCAACCCCGCCCCAAAAGCTAAAGCAGACAAATAGATAGCAATAGAGCGAGGGTGAAGACCTGATTCGAAAAGGAAAAGCAGGAAGCGCAGCACAGCCTCTTCAGGAAGTGGCCAAGTCACCGGCAGAGCATTGGCCTGGCAAAAGGCCTCAAATTCCCCCACCTTACGTTCGTAGGAGCTCCTAGTTGAAGGAGCCAGCGAACCCAGAATCAATCTCTGGGCCCTCACGGTCCAAGGCTCCAAAGCCACTCGGGCATGGGGTCCGGTTCCGAACGAGCAGCCGGGGCGAGTTGCCGGAAGCGCTCCTCCTGAAAACGAGACAGAGCATCGGCAACCCCATTCTCCAGCCCCGGAACATGCCTAATCGAAACCACCAAGTTGATGCGCAGGCACTGCAAAACAAAAGCACGAACCAAGCGCATCACCCTTGGCGACCGAGAAGTTTGCTTCCTTATAACATGTACCACAGCCTGGTTGTCGCACCAAAACCGAACTGTAGAGTTCAGGAATTGATCCGCCCAGATGTGTACAGCCACAACCAAGGGGAATAGCTCCAAAAAGGTAAGATCGTGTACCACATCACTGGTCCTCCAAGAATCAGGCCAAGGATGCGCACACCATCTCCCCCTGAAGTAAACCCCAAACCCATGACCGCCAGCGGCGTCCGAATGGACCTGCAGGTCAGCCCGAAGAAGCTGTAACTCCCTCCAAAAAGACGTGCCATTAAACTCGGACAGAAAGGTAAGCCAAACCCTCATGTCATCCCTCATGGCCGAAGAGACCCGCACCCGGTGGTGCGGGGCCTTAAGACCAACCATGGCGTCACAAAGACGCCGCAAAAAAGCACGTCCAGGAGCAACCACACGACAGGCAAAATTTAAATGCCCCACCAAAACCTGCAGATCCCTAAGGGTCAATCTAGAGGCAGCCATGGCCTGATCTAACAAACCCCGCAAAACAACCAGCTTGGGCAAAGGTAACCTAGAACACTGAGCGGAAGTGTCCAGCTCAATGCCTAAAAAAGTCAAAACAGTAGAGGGTCCCTCGGTCTTATCCCGTGCCAACGGAACCCCCAACTCTGAACAAAGTGTCTGAAAAGAAGCCAAAAGTCGGGAACAGTCTTCAGAATCGGCCTTACCCATAAATAAAAAGTCATCCAGGTAATGAGCAACTTCTCCAAAGGGAGATCTATAACGAAGAGCCCATTCCAAAAAAGTGCTGAATGACTCAAAAGCAGAACAGGAAACAGAACAACCCATTGGCAGAGCCCTGTCAACGTAGTACCCCCCCTCAAACCACATTCCCAGCAGGCAAAAGTCCAGAGGATGAATAGGAAGTAGCCGAAAAGCCAACTCAACGTCCGTTTTGGCCATGAAGGCCCCAGGCCCGCAAGTCCGCAAAAGGCGAACAGCTTCATCCAATGACGTGTACCTGACTGAGCAAAGGTGAGGAGGAATCCCATCATTAACAGAGTCCCCTTTGGGAAATGATAAATGATGGATAAGGCGAAACTGACCGGGCGCCTTCTTGGGCACCACCCCTAAAGGGGAAACCCTCAAATTAGGCAAGGGGGAGGAAGGAAACGGGCCCAAGACCCTACCGACAGCCACCTCTTTGGCCAACTTCTGACGTACCACCTCCTCCATACCGATGACTGATCTGAGGTTAGGAGCCCAAAAGGAGGAACCCGGGCGGGGAGAAGGAATGCGAAACCCATCCCTAAACCCCTTCAACAAGTAATCAGCTGCACCCCTGTTAGGGTAAGCAGCTAAAAGGGCAGACAAAACATCAACCTTAATCGGCGATGGCCCCTTTACCTGCAGCTGAGGGAGGAGGGGGGGGGCTGAGTCCCCCCGCCTTTCCTGCCTCCTCTTCCCCCAGTGCCGCCATAACCTTTACCCTTGGGGCAACTGAAAGCAGAGTGCTTCCCCTTGCACACTGCACATTGGTGGCTGAAAGGGCAGCCACCCCTGGAGCAGGCCCCAGTCGAGCTGAATTCATAGCACGGCCGCTGCCCTTGAACACCCGAGGCGCCCGAAGACGCCTCGGGTTGTGGCACATTACGTGCTATGAGGTGACCACTATCAGAGCGGTCACCCTGTACAGGCTTGGCAGTAGCCGCAACCTGCATCCACAGCTCGAACTTGGGGACCGACCAGTCCAGGGACGGGTCATTGGCAGCCCGCATCCTGAAATTCTGGTCGTACTGCAACCAGGCATTTCCCCCAAAATCCCTCAGGGTCCGGTGAATAATATCAAGGTATTTAATCATAGCCGGAGCCCTTTTCGGCCTGAGCTGGACGACTACGGCCATATAAATACAATAGCCATATAGCCAATTCGTCCAGTTGTGATCTATCTTGCACCTACGAGACGCCTCAAGATCACGCTCGGGTTCCCCCACTTTAGGAACCCGCTCAGGCTCTACCTGCAGAAGACTGAACAGGTCGACATAGTCGCCCCTCCAAATCTTCTCTTTCACCGACATTGCAAGGTGGCCACCCAAAGGCAGGTCAATACTGCCATAAGGACGGTCCTCAGGACCATCCTCATAGTCAGAGTGCCTGGCCAATCGGTAAACCTCCTCCCAAGTCGGACCATATGGCAATCCCACCCTCGAGCGATCCCCTTCATAGGCGGATCAACGAGGGGGACGTGGTAAACCCCACCCGTACCAAGGGTTATCATTCGGAACCATACCCAAAGATGGCCAACCATAATAAGGTCCACCCCATCCCGGGCCCCACCATGGCATGGCCGATGCAGCCTGCTTCGCAGGTGGTGGTGCATACCCATAGGGCTCCTCCCAACACCCCACCACCTCAGGCTCATCATCAATCTGACCATCCTCACCTGCAACAGCCCCGTCTAAGGAGGAGGAAGGGGCACTGGACACACCTGGTACCTGAGGGGGTTCTTGGGCCAAAGGCCTCCGGCTGCCGGACCTGGAAGGGCGAGCCGTGAACATTAGTGCCCCCCTCCCCGTCCTGGTAAACACACGAGAAGCAGGGGTAGCAGTTGACACCGAGGCCCCATCACCCTTATTCGCCTCCCGCTCCTTAGCCTCCTTCTCCAAGGCCTTGCACCTCTCTACCAAGGCCCTGTGGTCAAGGGCCTCCAACTCCTCATCCGAGGAAGTTGGCTCAGGGGGAGGAGGGGAAGGCGCGGGGGGTCGGGGGGCCTTCCCATCCCGCTTTTGCGCCCGTTTACCCATGGATCAGACCAGTAGAGAGCCCCAAACAGTGTGATCTTTATTTGTACGAAAAGGATATATGCTGCAAACAGCAGTCACAGGAAGCAGCAGCAGAAACAGCAACAGGAACACCAGCCAAGAAGATCCAACGATGTCCAACCGGCTCCCGAAAAAACCCAAGAACAGGGACAGGCCACTAAGAATATGGGCCCAAGACCCCACTCAAAATGGCTGCCACCACGAGGTGAGCAGCAAAATGGCCGGGCCACTAAGAATATGGGCCCAAAAACCCTTCACAAAATGGCTGCCACCACGAGGTGAGCAGCAAAATGGCCGCCCCCAAGATGGCCGCCACCCAGGGCACCCAACAAAATGGCCGCGCCTTCAAAATGGCGGCCACGCGCCACGAGGCGCAAGAACCAGGGCCTCAGCCCAGCAAGATGGCGGGCAGCGGGAAACTATATGCCCCCAGGCCACAAGGCAAGCCCCGCAGCCGCCGCCGCCGCTGCCGTGCCACTGACGCTCCGCGGAGGCGTCCCGCAGGACGAAACCCGCTCCGCGGTGGAGGCCGCTGTCAGGAGACAAGGGGCCCCCGGAGGAGAGGCGTTCCGAGGGGAAACTCCAGGAGCGAGCCTCTGAAGCTCCTCTCGGGACGCCTCTCAGGCACGGACTGAGGGGAAGCGGGCGAACGCGCCCGCTCAGTCCCTCAGTCCACACCCCCTGGCCCTGAGCAGCCAATCGGCTGCTGGCATCTCCCCCCGGCTAAACCACTCCACCGGGGGGGGGGCAAAGTGGGCAAGCCCATTAAGGGGCTTGCATCATTATCTGAAGACCAAGCTCAGTTACAAACCCATTCACGTATTTTTTTTCCTATCATCAAAAGTTTGGTATATATTTTTTGTGTTTTAAGGTTCAAGTGACAACAAAATCTTTTTAAACAGAAAAAATTCCAGAGTGAAACCTCAGTTGATTAAAGGAAAAATCAGTAGACCACTAATATATAGATATATTGTGTCAGGTTGTGTTACTCATGCTTTGTTACACCATTTAGCCTCAATTAATCCCTTTCCAGTTCTTGTAGTGAAGCAAGTTCGTGCCAGGGAAACACACATTAACTCTTTGGAAGCAAGCAGTAGGGTTATAAACAGAGTCCTGAACTGGTCCAATGCAATGGTTCCTGCTCTGCTTTTCTTAAACAGTGGTACCTCTCATAACAAGTGCCTCACATAACAAGTGTTTCACATAACAAGTATAAATATCCAAGAAATCTTGCTTCACGTAACAAGTTCTGCTTCACTTAACAAGCAAGCACACTATGGGCATGCGTGCTATGCAGCCCTGATGCTTCATGTGGAGTATCTTTAAAAGGGCTACCAGCCAGTGCTGCTGCCTCTAACTGCTCCCAACTTGGGAGCAGTTGCCTGGGGGGCCAGAGGCAGCTGCCCCAAACTGCCTCCAAGTGTCCCACCAGCCACCTTGAACCTCCAGCAGCAGCCCAGGTAAGCTTCCCAGGAAAGTGTCTTTGATTGCAGCCTCCTAACCATGTCTACCCAGAAGTAAGCCCCATTGAGTTAAATGGGTATTACTCCCAGGAGAGTGTCTTTAGGATTGCAGGCTAAGTAAACTTCATAGGAGCATGCACATTGAATGCATGTTTTGAATTCAATTCCAGTGTTTTGTCATCATTTTTACATCCAGTTAATATTTTTATATGAATATTTATTGGGTTGTGGAACCAATCATTTGAGTTTCCATTATTTCCTATGGGAAAATCTGCTTCACATAAAGACTGTTTCACTTAAAGAGCATGCCTCCAGAACGAATTAAACTGTCTATGTGAGGCACCACTGTATATGAATTTTTCAAAACAGAACATATTGCTGGTGATCCATAGTTAGGTTCCCTGGGGAAACCTCTTGCCCGTAATAAGAGTCTGCTGTTTACATGTTTAGCAGCCGAGTTTCTGAATCAGATTTTTACCTTATTCTTCAGCCTGTATGTCAAGTAGACTTCAAGTAGCTTCTGCTGATACTTGATTATTTATAGCCCATTCTGCAGGGTTTGTAATTCTAGAAATAGAAAACATATAAGAGCACAAACTGCTTTGCAGTGTCCTCTTTTTACCTTATTTCATACTACATGATCAGGCTCAGTTGTGCAGCTGTTAATTTTGAAGTGCAGGGATTCCTCACAGTGGTGTCACTGGCATTTGTGTCACCTGGTGTAGGAGGCAAGTGCATCACCCCAGATATGGACCTACTCCTATGAAGAGGGAATGGCACTACCTCAGGATCTGGGCATGTCAGTGTCATCATTGCCCTACTCTGCTTGCTTTTTTGGCTTTAAGTTTGACAGAATAGTCGTTTCAACAGGGTTTACTTCATTAGATTCTGCTTTAACCATTTAACCATTTTGACCAGTATTGGTGTCATCACCCCAATGTGTCACTTGATGTGACTTACACTTTCCAACACATCCTATCGACACCAATGGTTCTTATGATACCCTAATAATCATGTTAACTAGGCAATCACTAAAGCTCAATATTTTTTCATCCAACTGAAGAGTTTCTTCATTACTATTTTTAATGCATTTCTGTTGACTGTGCCTCTTATTGTGTTGGGGGCTATTCTTTTTGTTGTTATGTTGTTAAATTGTTTTTAATTAAATTGTAAGCTGTCATGGTGTTTATTGGAGTGGAAAAAACGCTACACCCTTTTATAATACATAAATCAGAAGGTTGTATTCTCTGCTGATGCTGGGGCATCTAATATAGAGGACAGTTTAAAATGTTTTGCAGTTTTTGTCTCTGTTCATATTGCATCAACAGTGCTCTAAACCCATATCCTCACAAACCTTTTACTGTACTATAAGAGACACTGGAGTGCAATCCTAACCTAGGTCAGCACAACTCATTGGTCTTCACCTTCCCTTGGTGCTGTAGGGAGGCAAGCACATATCTAGGGAGGCAAGAGCAAACCCCACAAGGAGTGGCACATCACTCCTAGGAGTGTTGCAGAAGTGCATCACAGCAACATTATCAGCTCTGCAGAGGACTTATGCCGGGGCTTAAGCTGGCCTAACTAGAGTTGGGATTGCAGCCAAAGACTGGAAAGGTAAATTGTTCAGAGATGCATTGCTTCTTCAGGATAACCAGAGAGAGAGAGAGAGAGAGAGAGAGAGAGAGAGAGAGATTCTATATTGCAATATGTATGGCTTCCTTGGCTATTAAAAAAGGGCCTTCCACATTTATTGCACCTATTGCTTGGAGAATTTCCCAATGTCTGGCAACACTGTAGAAATATGGATGTAGAGTCATCCATATGGCAAGTTGCTCTATAATGCACCAAGCATGTTTCTAAGTACCCTCCAAGTATTAGCAAATGTAAACCAAATCTTATGTCCAGGAAGTATGTCCTCAAATGCTTGTATGGTGGAACACTGCCCAATCTGTTTACTTCTCATTAAGTAGATGCCAGCTGGCTACTGAATGGTATGTGATATTTTACTAAACCCTTATCTGTTTTATTGGATCAAAAATCAGCACTCATTTCCACATACAGAATTATGCTTTACCATCCTCTGTGTCCAACACATCCTGCTTGTCAGTCGGCCAGCTTGCTGAGTTTGGTCATCAGAACATCCCATCTGCCTTTGATGTCTGCCATATCCCTGCCTTTCAGAACTCTTCCTAAATGTTACATTCAGGTGTCCAGGTGTTCTCAGTGTTGCCATGCTACTCATGCCTATCAGATTTCATTACAATTTCTGTGCCATTTTACTTTGTGACGGCCTACATGAATATCAACTTGGTGGTTTTTCTTTTTTTAAATACAGTGGTACCTTGAGTAAAAAGAAACTTGAAGAGCATTTTGTGTAAAGAGCAAAATTTTCTCAGAAATTTTACTTGCATAAAGAGCACTGTCTTGAGTAAAGAGCACTTCTGAGGAAGTTTGGAATAGGCTTTCATGGCAAGGGAACTCACAGGCGGGACAAGGGGACTGGCTTGAGCTACACTGGGGCCCTGGGCAAAGTTTAGAATAGGCTTCCATGGCCAGGGAACTCATCGGACGTCTGGGGGGAGCAGCCTGAGCCAGGTTTGTATGTGGGATCTGTGTGTGGGATCAGCGTGGAAGGTGTGCCTTATCAATGTTCTAGTGCTGCTCCCCATCAGCAGATTGAGAAGGTTAAAGTTGCACAAAAATACAAAGATTTCATTGAGCCAATGGATAGCAGTGATTCCATTAGTGACTGTGAAAGAGCACAGTCCTAACCATGTCTACTCAGTTGTAAGCCCCATTGTGTCCAATGGGTCTTACTCCCAGAAACATGTCTTTAGGATTGCAGCCAAAGTCATCCCCTCTCTGTAACCCTCACACCAGCCATGAAGGTTTTCAAAGGTACAGTAAAATACAGTACTGTACAGTATTTCCTTTCTTGCAGTGTTACTGTACTGTTACTGTATAGTATAGTGTTTTGTACTGTGTTCTATTGCAGTGTTTTGTAATCATTTTTATAAACAGGTGATATTTTTACATGAATATTTTTTGGGTTCTGGAACCAATAGTTTGAGTTTCCATTATTTCCTATGTTAAAATCCACTTGACTTAAAGAGTGTTTCATGTAACAAGCATGCCTCCAGAACGAATTAAACTTGTTACATGAGGTGCCACTGTATATATGTGCAGCTGTTGTCTATCAGTTACAGCAAAGTTCAGACTGATGCTGAGAACACAAAAGTCCAGTTTTGTATAAGAGAAAAACAGTGTTAATATATTTAAAATATATGACTTAATACATTGAAAAGAAAGATATCTTGCCTAACAGAGATATGATTGGCACCATAATTTTGAAAAAGTGTATTTCAAAGCAAACTTCAGCACTCTTCCCAAGGAGAAGCATATGGGAATGTTCAAGGGATGCTAAATAAATTTCTGCAAGACACATGAATTATTATCATCATCCATGTTTCTCACAGTAACATGGTTTTGGACAGGATTTTGTTTATATCCACTGATTGAGACCTTCCCAAGGGTCTAGATCAGTGATTTTCAAACAGTGTGCGATGGCACATTGGTGTGCAATGGATAGTCCTCAGGTGTGCCATGGGAATTTGGAGATTGACATACATCAATAGGAAAATTGGGGGATTTGAACAGTCTGGTGTGCCTTGTTAATGGTAAAAACATTTGACGGTGTGCCTTGACAATTTCGGTGCCTTGTTAAGTGTTCCATGATATGAAAAACGTTGAAAATCACTGGTCTAGATAGTAGTTTTGGAGGCTTTGGAACTCCCTCCTTTTTGAACTGAGAAAAGCTCCCTCAATACAGAGCTTCAGGCGGAGCCTTAAAACCGTCTATGTTAAAAAAGCATTTTAAATGGGGCAGTGGTGGGGGGACAGTTGTTTTTATTGTTTTTTTACTGTTTTTAACAAATATTTTTAATCTGCATGTTTTTTATTCAATTTAATTGTATTTTAATTATATTTTAATGGTGTTTTAATCTTTATTTATGAGCTATTTTAATGATGTTTTATTCCCTGATGTCAGCCGCCTTGGGCTCCCCCTTGCGGGGGAGGAAAGGTGGGATATAAATTGATTAAATAAATAAATAGTTATTTTTTATTTTCATGTTATTGCATTATAAATATCACAAGTATATTATGCACCATACTTAGTAAGGAGGGCTATTGTTGTGCTGTTATGAGTTATTTGCACAATCAAGGAAATATTATTGACTGGTTTGTTTAGAATGTGAGCTCTTTTGGGACAGTAACCCATTAGCTTTTAATTAGCTATTATTATTTTTCCATTTTCTTTGTAAACTGCTTTGTGAACTTTTTAGTTGAAAAGCAGTATATAAATACTGTAGATAGATAGAAAGATAAAGACATTAGAGTCCTTCCCAGGAACCTGAGATGCCTGGTTTTATATCCTACTTTGCTGTTATAAATATCATTATAAGACATAAGCTGTTCCCAGCAAAACTACTTTCTATTGTTGGAAGATGGTAATTTTTGTGGTCCCAGTGCAGTTCAGGTGCTCTTCAAGGTGTTTTGGAATAGAAAAAATATAAGGTGAAACTGCTATATCAATTATTTTGAATTGTTTTACTTTCTTTTCGATTACTGTTATATCTGGTATGTTGTGTGATAGATGTTTGTCTGTAGTTTTGGCATCTTCATTTTCAATGACTTTTTCAATTTTGTGTTCCCACATATTACAGTCAATAATACATATTATCATTCCCACATTATACAACAATTATTTTGAAGATAATGTAACTATTCTGGAAGGAGCAATTTGAGTACTTTTGCCTTTGGATTTTTGCTTGCATTGGTTCTAAAAACCATATGGTAGACTGTCAAGCTTTTTACTGCTTTCTATTTTTAAATTAAAAAAAAAATCTCTGTGTTTTACAAGATGAGAGATGAACACCCTGAAGGTGGTTTAACAACTTTATGTAACAGCAAAGCTTAAGATGAGCAGAAGAGTTTGATTTTGACTAGAATACTCAGCCACTGAAAGCTGTCTCATACAAACTTGTTGTAACTTACAAAAAAGCCATAAATATTCATAAACCCACATTAAAACTGAAAGCAGAAACAGTGATAATTTCTTATCTGTGTTTAATGCTATATATGTTACCAAACAGCTTATACTTTATAAATTCCTGATGCAGGATATTCACACCATCCCTAGCCTACCATTTTTCTTTGAAGGGCTGGAATCAAGAGATGTCTCCAGGGTATTGTAAATCTTAGTTTTCATTTGGAATAAAGGAACCCTAAAGAGTATAAAACAATATTTAAGCCTCAGAGAAGACCAATTTTCAATACCAAATAAGATTGTTGTGACAGTAAAGAAATGAGCAGCTGAGAATTGGAACTCTTCAATTCACAAAGGTTTTCTGGAAACAGAATCATGTAGCATAGAGCCCTGGGGACTGTACATGATAGTGCAGTGACCAGAAACCTGAAGTGACCCACAAGGAGTCATTTTCCAGCCATATGTGCCACAATAATGTTATAGAAAGTATACGACATTAGCATTCTATATGTCAAAAAACACAGAAAGCCATTTGAATGCCCTGAACGATCAGTTTGAAAGTTCATCATACCCTGAGTGATTGGTTAAAAGTATCAATTTCGGAAGTAACAAGTCAAGTTGCTTTTCACACATAAAAATCATTCAAATATTTGAAAAAGGTTAAATAGTTGATGAAATTGGGTCATGTTAGACTGTGTAATTGTAAGCAGCATCTTAGTACTTTCAAAAGCCATTATGGGGTAACAGGGGTCTGTTGAGACATCCATCCCTATGAAAGGCTTTTTAAACAAATCCACTTGTTGAAAGCACAAAAAAGTCAAGAAGAGCAGAATAAACAAATCTCCAGATTCTTCAGATCCCACATCTCGTCTGTTTTGTGGAGAAGCCCTTGAGTTTTTCCAGATGCATTAGTGGACAAACTTCAAACCATCAAAGGTAAACCTGGTTTTAAAAAAAATCCCTTTTGGAAGATAAGAAATATGTTTATATTTGTTTGAAGTGTAAGGATATGGCTTGTGTCAGTGGAGGGAATACTTCTAATAATACAGTAAAAGAAATAAAATACAGTGATCTTTGTCTCTATTAACTGTAATAACCAAAATCCTCTTGTGTTTGGCCTGGTTGAACATTGTTAAATTCTCTCTAACACACACACACACACACACACACACAAACACACACACACACACACACACACACATATACGCGCGCAGACAAACACACACACCTACAAAGTGCTACTGCTTCAATAAAAATCAAGATTGCATATCTTTATTCACATTAGAACAATTTGTAAATATAACAAATAATTGAAAAGGCAGTGAGCACAAACACAGTTCAACAGCAGGCCAAGAGCGAAATTCAACCTTCTGCCTCATTTTTTTTTCTTTTGGCTAATTCTAAATTATTTATTTGCATTGATAAAAGCATCAACAGATTTTAAAAGACTCCTATAAATTGTCTTCAGGCTGTGTAAAAGTCTGGTATTGATTCTAAATTTTGAAAACCGTGGGGAGCTGAAACATGGGACAGAAACTCCAAACTTTGCTTAGATCCAATATTGAAATAGTAAAGTTCAACAATTTAAAAGGAAAACCCAGACAGCATTAAAATGAGGTATCTGCATTAAAAGTGATACATCAGTGCCTGTGCCCTTGAAACAGGAGAAATGGGTGAAAAGGATCCTGGGAGTTAATGTCACCTGTTAGAAATATTGCAAGCTTTTGAGATCAAAAACTTGCAAATGAAAAACACAACATGAAAGAAATGTTGTTATCGAGCATGGTGAAGTAAGACAAAAATGTGGAGAAATCCTAAAAAAAATCAGGCGAGGATGCAGACGAGACCAGTCCGTGCTCAAATGTTAGGATGGAGTATATTACCCATATGATTCAGGTTTCTGTAAAACTAGGATAGGAGCTGAATATGAATTAATGTGGATGGCAAGCAAAACAAGCCCAAAGGTTAAAATGCTCAAATGACTATGAAATTAAAACAGCCATGTATTGTTCAAAGGAATAGTAATTGAATTTATTTTCTGCTGTTGAGTTCATGGAAGAAACAGCCCAAAGGAATGCATTTCTTAAATTTTATTTTATAAAAAGATGGGTAATAAAGGACATGCATTTCATACTCTCAATATATTGTTCAGATATACTCCAATACAGAACATTGCACATACCACAGTGCAAATCCATGTGGTGATTCTGTATCAGATTCTCTACATCAACAAAGAGGGCAAGTTTTTATGTCTGCAATTGATATGAATGGGAAGCCCTCCCAAGTTTGGCACATCAATGTGTTAATTGGAACTTGCTGGAAACTATTCCTGCATTGAAGGGACACAGAACTGATGGGATGTGGGGAAGATACATGGAGAGTGTGAAGTGGGTCTGAGACCCGGCAGTATGCAAGATCCCTGAATAGTGCACAGCAGTCTTTTACCCATTGATCATATTCACCCCCTTCAGGAGTCAAGCAGACTTTTGTGATACCCCCAGGCCAGAATGGAACTTAACCCAGGACTTCTGCCAGCCTAACTGGGGATTAGGATTGCAGCCTAAGAAAGGCTGCAATCGTAAATGCACTTTCCCGGGGATAGGCCCCATTAAATACAATAGGACTTACTTCTGAGTCATCATTGGCATCCTTCAGTCTCGAAAGACTCTGGTATCGTGCTCTGATTGGAGGTCCTGAAACAACATCTAGTGTGGCTAAAAAGGCCAATTTGAGAGTGTCCATCCCTTCCACACTGAGGACAAATAAATTCCGTCCCCTGCCCAGGCCCCAGGTCTCTCTGCTTTCGGGTCTGTCTCTTTGCTTCAGCTTGCCGAACAAGTGTCTCTTCCAGTTGGAGAAGGCCATGCTGGGTCTTTTCCCTCCATGCTGAATGATCGGAGGTCAAGGTTTCCCAGCTGTTGATGTCCATTCCCAAGGCCTTTAAACCCCTCTTGCAGATGTCCTTGTATCGCAGCTGTGATCTCCCTCTAGGGCGCTTTCCCTGCACTAATTCTCCATATAGGAGATCTTTTGGAATCCGACCATCAGCCATTCTCATGACACCAAGCCAGCATAGACGCCGTTGTTTCAGAAGTGTGAACATGCTAGATATTCCAGCACATTCCAAGACTGCGTCATTTGAGACTTTGTCACACCATGTGATGCCAAGAATACGTCAGAGACAGCGCATATGGAAGATGTTCGGCTTTCTCTCCTGCCATAAAGGGTCCAAGACTCACTGCAGTACAAGAGTGTGCTCAGGACGCAAGCTCTATAGATCTGGATCCTTGTATGTTCCGTCAGCTTTTTATTAAGCCATACTCTCTTTGTAAGCCTGGAGAATGTGGTAGCCGCTTTACCAATGTTTATTCAGCTCAGTAGACATGTTTAAATCTTGTAAGTAAATCTTCAGAACAACTTACATGGGGAAGAGGGGAATGTTGATAGATCTGATAAACTATAAGAAGCAAATATTGTAATTTTATACCAGAAAATGTAGATAAAAACAGACATTTTATTTAGTGATTGAGGATGTGTTTTCCCAATTCCAGTGGCACACCTGAGGATTATCTGGCACACTGGTTGATAATCACAAGAATAGGAACAAATTGATTTAAAATTTTGAATATTCTGGTATGTATTTGGAAATTTGGACAAGCATTTCATATTGGAGCCATTCAGAACTAATTGCAGTGCAGTGGCTCTAACATTTTGGCAGCAGTGGTTTCCCACGTAGAAGGTTATTTAACTCTGTATGCCTTGTTAGCCTTATCTGTCCTATTATTTCATGAAGCACCAAAAATTTGGTTGAGCCATGGACCCACAGTTTGGGAACAGCTGGACTAGTGCAAATGAGTATGTGCAAAACAGTAGAACTACTGTTGTAGGGGTTTGTCTCTAAAACAGTTCCACACATGCATATTCTCTGTTATATTAAAGTTTAAAAGTTAATAAAACTCATCAATCTGACAATCCACTACTAACCAAGGCCAAGAACTAATCTGCTTTCTATGATAAACATCTCCCATTGTTAGCTTATTAAATAAATTCTGTCATTTTATAATACATTATTAATGTAATTCATCTTCCTCTAGAATGATCATCACCTGAAATTTAGCTTAATAAAATCTCTGAAAGTGAAGAAAGGCAAACCTCTTTCGCACACCATTACAATTTTTTTTAAAATTGAATAAATGCTCCAACATGGTTTAACAATATAAACATGTTCCCCAGGGATGTGTGTTTACAGAGTGCATTTTTCCCTTGCCTTGGACTGAAAATATGTTTCATTTAAAAAAGATTTTCTGAAGTTAATATAATTACACAGAAGTTTTGAAAACCAGTAATTTTAATTACTGTGAATGAGAGATTTGTGAGCAGTCTTGAAAATTGCAGCCTTATATATTCTTTAGCATAGTAATTGGTTTTTTCAAACTTTCATTTAAAAATGTGTATTTCCAAGCCTACAATTACCTAATTACACGTAGACTTGAATCAATAGCAATTTCCAAGCTTTAAAAAGGAAGAAATTCAAAGAATCTTGCTTAGAAAATGATTATTTTTATTTAATTCTCTTGTACCTAGGTTTTTTACTGCAGTCACACAGCATTGTCTATTTTTCTTCATTTAAAATATTTGAATCCTCAGGGTATTTTGTACAATGGAAATTGTTGCTTAGTACCAACCAGGTTTTGTACATTGGAAATCATTTTCTAGCAAGCTGGCTTTCAATGAGAAAAAAAGCATGCTGACAGTTTGGGAATTGTTTTGCATTTCAGTTTAGCAGAATTCAGACAAAGGTCAATGGCACATTCCTTGGAAGAAGAACCATATGGTCTTATTGTGGAGATTATGCTCAGTTTATCCATGAGATGACATGAAAAACTCATTAACCCTACAATCCAGAGAAACTATGGGAGCATGTAAGAAACATTATGTGCACCCGTAGTTATGGCACCACCTAGTGAAAATCTATGGGAAATTCATATTGCAATCCAGAGTAAATTATTCTTACACCGGAGCAAGGACTCCCCGTAGTTATTCTGGATTGCGCCCAGAGACTACCATCCTGAGCACACTTACCCTGGCGTAAGTTCCATTCAGTACTTCTGAATTAAGCTTTTGTCATATTGCAATTAATGAAGAGGACTGTGAGGATAAAAAGGGCTGTGGGTGGTGCAAGCAGTTAAGATGCTGTGCCTTTTAACCAGCAGGCCAGGGTTCAAGACTTGGGTTGGCCCCACAAGACAGGTTTGTGTCTTAGCCCAGCTTTGCAATGCCAGTTGGATCCAACTGTATTGGCTCTGCCTTTCCATTGGACTAATTCAGTGGTGTGGAGAGGGGGGATTTGCTGCTTGGGTAACAGCCAATCCTCCATAACAATACAACCCAGGCTTTCATGCTTCGCATGCAGCGTATGCAGCGCCGAGCATGATACCATAGTCATTCAAGACTGACGGAGGCCTGAGTGTGAGGATGAAGGTGCAAGCAGTGTCATGAGAAACCAACCAAACTCTACTGTGAAGTCATGTATATTTCATAATTAATATATAAAGTCAAAATTGATATTGAGACATTAATTGCATTTATCTCATTAGGGACCTTGTTCTCTCTATTTTATAGCTGCACAGTCCATACAGGGCATATAGGAAAGGTGGGAGTAGAGTTATGTATTGTTTATCACTTTCTGAAGTATCTATGTAACTGCCCCAAATATTATGACAACCATCTACTTAGACATAGGGGTCTTGGGGTGCTGTAGTCCTAGGCAGGACAATTTGGGGTGCAGCAGTACCATCCCTGTGGTGATCATTGCCCCAACCCAATTTTCCACCACTCTGACCTATATGCTCAGAATGTATTTAGAGCAGTGGTACTCAGTGAGGTTTGGGAACCCTTTGGAGGGTCTGGAGGGGGTCGCAAGAGTATGGGATCCACCATCTTGGAATCCAGCATTGGGCTTTCCTGGAAGTAAGTCTCACTGAACACGTTGGGACTTATTTTGAGTAGACATGGAGGAATTCTGGCATCGGAGTGATGCCACATCATGGTAAGTTTGAAAGGGGGTCCCAGGGGGTCCATGTCCAAGTACCAAGGTGTCCAAATGTCCAAGTAACACTGATTTAGAAGGTTTTTTGAGGCCCAGGGAGGCTGCTTACAATCTCCCTGGGTCTCAGAATGCCATGTAATGCCTTCAGAGGATGTTAGAAAAGCATTTCTGATTTTATTTTTTAAAAGATCATCTAGAGACATTAGAAGGCATTCTAATGCCAAGGAAGACTGCGTATGGCTCCTCAGGTCTCAGAACATCAGCCAGTCATGTTTACAGTAGAGTGCAGTTCTGATTAGGTTGGAGGGTTACAGGTCAGGAGGCAGCCCAGATCAGGGGGTGGTTGAAAGTGAAAGGCTTACAGTGGGGTTTGCTCTTTCAATCCTCTTAATTCCTGGATATAGTTTTTTTTAATTTAATTTTTATTGATTTTTTTATTGATTTATTGATTGCTATTGATCAATAGCAGTATCTAGATGACAGTGTAACAAATGAACAGCTATCAGGTGTCTGTCAAAGTTGTGGCTAAATATTTCCTTTCCTGCCAGCTTCAAGCCCAAAACAGACATTCAGCCTGCATTTTGTTGGTGTGATATGGTTCTCAGAAAATAAGGAGACTCTTTCTTCTCCATTATAATTTCCAGGTCCACTGCATGGATGGCTCTACATAGCTTTACAGTAGCTTGATATTGAAGGTCACCTAGACATGAATTATGGTTGCCAGATCCATGTGCCTGAGAAACCCAAGTAACTAGTAAATAACATGAAGTTGATAAAAGGTGTTCCTTGCTATAACTGCCAGCTGATCTTTCAAAAAACAGAACACTCCTTAGGCTGCAAACAAACTCAAGTTCTTGACCATCATCACTCCAATGTTGTTGATATTAAGTTCCAGTCTGTTTACCCTCATCCATTCAATCAAAGCCCCACTGTGCCTCCCCAAAAAAAGTTCCAGTGAAAGACTGAAAACATTTCCTAGGGTGGTTGAGTATGACAATTGATGACTCCAAACCTTTGGATTAGCTGAATAAAAGTATCCAGAGGTGATAAAAGTAATGTGCAGGCTGATTCTTAAGGACACATTTTATTAAATTATAGTGTCAGAAAGAGTAAAAAAAACATACATCTTTTTCCTTTGAGTAAGAAATCTCCAACTACAGCCTTGTAGAGGAGGGCCATATAATCACAGAGAGATTAGTATCTAACACCATTATCCTTTTCCTACTCCCTGATTGCTGCAAGAGTAACTGTTCATTAGTATTTAAATCAGTTCACACATATTTCTCTTTAAATCCAACTTAAATACATCTTACCTTTGGTCATCGTAATGCTTTTCCTCTAGCTCTGATATAATGCCTTTGTATAGTCAATCAGTTTCATAAAGGCACTTATACAATAAAACCATGATTTTATGAAGCACTTTATCTTTTTGCAATTTTTAGTTTCAGCTGACCATGGCAAGCTTTGTTAAGGGGTGCACAGGAGAACATCATTGCCTCCAGCAAGAATCTATCTTTACATCAAAAGCTGTGCATTAAAGAAAGCAGTTGTATATTTTTTTAAAAAGACATGCCCTATGAAATTATATGCCCACAATAATCTTGGGACAGCTCTTAAAATAAATCATTATAGGCATTATGCCCTGGGGTCTCATTCTGGAACCAGTGAAGCAAAACTGTGGATACCACCTCCACTCAGCAGAAGCAAGGGGAGCTACCTCTGTAGGGTCTCATGAACCTAGTAGAGGCCCTAAACATCCACCCACAGCCGCTGCCAGGTTCAGAATGAAGCTTAGAGTGAAAAAATGTTTTGTTTTTTAAATTGGAAGTGACTTTTAAAATACCTAAGGCATTATATGAATAGTTCTGAATGAAGAACAATGTTACTTGTTCATTGATATGAAGCACTATGTTATTGTTAAGCACTATGGGCACAATCCAGAGTAACTACGGGGAGTCCTTGCTCCGGAGTAAGAACAATTTGCTCTGGATTGCAATATGAATTTCCCATAGGTTTTCACTAGGTGGTGCAGTAACTACGGTTGCACGTAATGTCTCTTACGTGCTCCCGTAGTTACTCTGGATTGTAGGGTATGTTATTGTTCATTGATATTTTTCCTTATTTTCACAGTAATTTCTTCAGTGAATTTCTGTTCTTATCTGGCATTTTATTTGCATCAGGAAAAGTGCAACAATCCAACATTTTTTATCTTTTTCTATAACTTATTATTATTGCACTATATTTAGATATTTAGATATCCACACTTATAGAAAACAACTGCATAGGCTCATCAGAAACACTGTTACAAACGTTAGAATATTCTTAGAATATAGAATTCTGTAATTGAGACAATAATAGTGGCATAATTGCTCTAAGTATTGTATTACACCTCAATCTCTAACCATTAAAGCACATTAAAGAATTTCCAGCCCAGTAACTCTATTCTGAGCAACTTCAATCCATTCATCATTATGAAATGTGCAATACCATGAGTGCATTACACTGATGCAAATTTAATACTACTACTACTACTCCACACTTAATTAACAACTCACATGGCAGGATCCCAGGTCACTTTGCAAACATTAATTCATTAAACTCTTCAACACCCTTGTGAAGCAGAAGTTCAGCTATACATATTGCCACTGGGCAAAAGTGATCTTATAAAACTACATTGTTAAGTGTCTTGCCCAAGGATTTCATGTGAATAAGGTGAATTACACCTGCTGGCCCATGGAAGAGCCTCTATTGCCAAGATAGAGTGGGATATCTAGACTGGGACGAGGAACACTTTCTATCTGCACAAGTCTATACATATCTACTGAGAAGCCCCTTTCTAGAACATTACTCCCACGTCAAGGGTATAGGATTGCTGCCTATGGCTGCGATCCTAAAGACACTTTCCTGGGAGTAAGATCCATTGAACACAATGAGGCTTTCTTTTGAGTATAAATGGTTAGGATTGTGCTCTATGTCTGTTATGTAAAAAAGATAAATCTTGATAATGATTGCATCTTTTGTTTTGCCACAGTTATAAAAGTGCACAGATGGCATTAAGCAGGGGTCGCCAACCTTTCAAATCTAGGGCTCCTGGACTTTTAACAATTTTGTAGAGAAGGAAATTTCATCATGTCAAACTGTAGATGCTGAAAATCCCTCTGGTACACAATTGTTAAAGGTGCAGGAGCCTTAAATCCGAAAGAGTGGCCACCCCATCTTATGCTATCAGAATTCATTGTGTTTCATTTGGTGGGTCATGACTATGCATCCTCGTGGAGCTATGCATCCTCATGGTACCTCAACAGGTTTATAACAAGACACCTAATCCATTAATTTCTTCTGAACTGCATAGACAGGAATCAGATAGTGTTCTTCAAACCTGAGGTTGAGACCCTAGTGTGGCATCTGGTGTACTTCTTCAGGTAACAGGTCATTGTGTTCTAGTCTATCAAATTCTTAGCAATCTATCTATCTGTCTGTCTGTCTGTCTGTCTGTCGTGGCATGGAAAATATTGAAGAACACTAAACTAAAGGTGGAAGTAAAAAGTCTCAATAATTATTTAGATTCCTCAAAAGCTTAGGTCATGGGTTTCCACAGGGATATATGCAACCCCATGAGCTTCCAAAACATTACATTATTAATTGGAAGCCATTTTCAGGAAGTTCTCCTTTCTCTGCAATGAGATAGGTCATGTCTGAATCATTTATTCATTTGTTTGTAACAATGCCTTGTGAATAGAATATACAAAGAAATTTGCTGGAGCAAACTCTGATGTTTTTCTGAGATCACAAATAGCCTTTAAAAATTGCTCAGGTAATCCAACATACAAAATTTATGTTTTTGCTGATTTATGCATGATTATTATGAAGCTAGGATACACAGTGCTACAAGTTCTGGTACTTTGCTGATTTCAGTAGATATCTAATCCAGAGTGTTGACTTCTTGGTTCTATAGCTCATAGGACTGGGTTATCAGCAAACCCCTTCACCTCCCCATCCATCTTCCAACAGCAGTATGATCCCATTGCAGCCAATCCCAAAACATCACTTTAGGCCAATCTCAAAACACCAATCATCCATCAAAATATACATGTTGGGAAATAAAGTTCTTCTTTCACCAAGATCTTCTAATTTAATGAGATACTCTGCCAAGTTCTACATACACGGTAACGCTGACTGAATTTCATGATGTTTAAAGTTGCTTTTAATTATCCAAAGATGTTTCAATGCTGTCGTCAGCATAAAACTACAGTATTTAGGGCAAGGAGCATATGCTTATAGAGGAAAAGCTGCAGTGTGCTAAAGTTTTGAAACTGAACAATTCCTACGAAGTCTCTTGTTGAATGCCTCCAGCATTTAGGCCGGATCATAACTTTATTCCAAAGCCACCCAGCGTATCGTGGGCACATATCCAAGTAGTCCTATTGAGGTGGCTGCTGTGTGACATTGGGTAAGGGGAAATAAATCCCCATACTACAAGTTAGCACAGTTTCTTCCTCAAACTTGCCTCCCTGTTCCAACACAAGTTAGAATTGGGCTGTTTATAAAAATGGGAACATCATGAATAAATTCCATTACCATGCCAAAAATCTCAGAAATCTCTGGTGGAAGAAAACTGCAACAGGTTCAAGATATGGGCTTTTTCTCAAGCAGAGTTGATGCCAAATCATGCCACTTTTCAGCAGTCAAATATTTATCAAGTGGAAGTTTCATAATTTAGGTACAATCATGGGAAAGTCTTTTTGCATGCAATAATCCAATTGTTTTCAATTGCATTAGATAGCATGCAAAGAATTTTTAGCTTCCAGATATGGTCTTATGGAAGAAGGCAATCCAGGCCAGTCTTTCAAACTTTAATGCTAGTATTATAGGATCACTTAAGCCGTTACAGATCTAATAAAATATTTTTTTTCACCATTGGAAAGCTCTGAGGTCAGTATGCAAAAAGTTTCTTTATGCAAAAAGTTTATTTTAAAGAAAGACAGCATACAAACTTATACAAATAACAATATAGATTATAGCCGCCAAAGTCAAAAAATAATTTTATACTTGAAAGGTTCACTAATAAAGCTCCCTGCATGAAGTTTTCCCAACAAACTGAATAGTTTATTGTCTCAGAAAAGCATCTATTCCAAAAATGGAGGTTTGTGACCTTACAGATAGCATCTGTTATACTTTTCCTGCCAAAAGCATTATACAAGTTACCATGTTCAGGAGTGGGTTGTATACAAATAATGTATAGTTCTTTCTTTTTGAGGAGCAAACTACAATGGCAATATTTCTTTCTATTAAATCTGGAATAAAGTAGATGCCAAGGAATTGCAGTCTAAAGGAAAGGAGAATGGATTGCAGAAAGCAAGCAAAATAAATGTTATAAGAGAGACAGCTTATTCTGAAGATGTTACATGAAAACAAACTTTCTCAAGAGAAAAGTTGGCTTCTTTTATTTTGGATAATATTATTTATGATTCCATTGCAGTATTTGAAAGAAAGAATGTCTGATAGCACAGTCTAAAGTTGCACTGGAGCAGACAGGCTGATGTGCCGGGCAATAGATTCAGTGCTCTATTGGGGCTGCTGCTGTGCTGCCGTGGGGCAAGGAGATTTCCCTCTTACCCTTGGTAAGGGCACAGTGGGTTCAAGTGGCATACCCAATTATCATGTGCAATGCTCAAAATGTTGCCCCAGAACCGATGCCATCCCCAGGTATTTCTAAAAAGAAAATTGGGAAAAACATGCCTCCTCCTCCTCAGCAGTTCACCATCCATTTGCTCTGCATAGCTACAGTAAAGCACCTATTTACTATCTGGAATCAAAGAAGATTTTGTTGTTGTCCCCCCCCCCCCCCCAACAACAAAATCAAATTTAATTAAGTAAGAAAGAAAGAAAGAAAGAAAGAAAGAAAGAAAGAAAGAAAGAAAGAGCCACTAGTGTCGAGCTTAGCTTGTGGCTCCCCACCTCCCCCCAAAGCTGGCTGCTCAGTGCAACTTCATTCCCTGCGCACACACCCACACCCACCCATCCACACACACTGTACACCACTGGCAGGCCCAATGGGTCTACTCTTATCTGAGCCATCTCTGCAGATGGTGAACAGACAGCAATGTTTTAACAGACAGAACTAGATATTAATAAACAGAAATTAATGTTTTAAAGACTGGTTGATGTTTTTACTTGGTGTATTACTTTGACCTTAATTACAACGTTTTGTAACCAAAACTTTGGACATTTGTTTCAGCATGGGAAAGGCAGGATATCAGTCTCTTAAAATAAATATTAGGGCTGAACCTACAGACCTAAAAACACTTGAAGAGGAAAAAAAAGTTGTTCTGCATCAATTACTATTCCTGTTTAGAAAAAAAGATTAAAAACTAATGCAAAATAGTGAGCTAATGGTTATGAGCCAACCTAATAATGAGTAAAGCACTCCAGAATGGTCAAATTCAGCAACCTCAATTAGCAAGGTTAATATAAAACATTTATTTTTATGGATAGGAGTTAGTCTTTCAAATCAATTCTTAGCATGTTTAGTAAGTTCCACGAAAGTTCCACGGAATTTGTGTATGTAGGATTGAGGTGTTTTTGTCCAACTCAGTGGTATGGCTGGTGCAAAGCTCAAAATGTTACCCCAGCAGTGATGTCACAACCAGAAGTGATGTCATCCCCGGTATTTTTTAAAGAAAATTGGGGAAAAACCTGCCTCCTCCCCTTTAGCAGTTCACCACCATTTTTTCTGCTAGTGGTTGAGCTAAAGCACCTATTTGCTATCTGGAGTCAAAGAAGGTTTTGTCAATGTTAATGTCTCTTATGTGCTCCTGGATTTACTCTGGATTGTAGGGTTTATTGCCCCTATCACCGCAATAACAAAATAAAATTTAATTAAGTAAAAAAATGAAATTGTGTCCCTTACTGGTTGGGGAAACTGTACTGCAGCAAAGAGGAATGGTTATTCTTTCCCTGCTCAATATAAGAAGAGCACCACTGAGAAGTTCCTTTATGCCTAGTTAGCATGGGATAACTATGATATATGCACTGTACAAGATGTATACATAATGATTCATATTAACAACTTATTACTTCCATACAGTCTCAGAATTCCATCTCATTGCCTCTCAGAGCCATCAGTATCTTGGGAAAATTTGAGTTAAGAAAATCCACTTTTGTTCCATAGGCTTTTGTATTTTCATTTTCCAGATAATTGGCTATAATTTGTGATAGAATATAGATATTCTATTTGATAGAATATAGATATTCTATTTGATAGAATATAGATATTCTATTCGATAGAATATAGATATAGAATGCTTCCTTGTATTCTGCATAAAATTACCTTTCCAATAATATATAACAAACCCAAATTATTGTATGAAATATTGTATGAAATAATTCATACAAACCCAAATTTCCACAATTTTAGTCACTAGTTTCAAGCACAGCTTGTAGCCCCCGAAGAGCTTGTAGCCTGGTGCAATTGCACCCCTTGCACATCCCTAGCTATGCCACTGGTCCAACTCCACACCCACAACTCCACACTTGTACTTAATACCACAACTGGAGCTAGTGGTTAATTTATAAAAATAAGGAGAAAGACTTGTTCCACCTTCATAGATCTTCATTTTTTTCCATAAAAACTCAGTCTCATACTCAAACTAATTCCTAGATTAAATGGCTCCACATTTCCTTCACAAAATCCTTTATAGGGTATACAACCATGCAGAGCAACAGCATGAACCAGGCAATGCACGGAGTTGGCTGCATTGATTCCTGTGAGCACAGTGACTGGAAGAAGTGCATTTCCAGCAACAGAAATGGCTGCCAGCTACATCTAGCTTCTTTTTCACACACTAATATTTTTCCATGCAGCTCTTTTGCTGAAGTCACATCAAACAACTTGATTTGTTTTGCCAGTGTTGCAAAGGGAGACCTATGAAGAAGAGATACAAGTTATATTATTTCCACCTTAGACTGCGTCCCACCAAAGTTTTAGAAAAACTTTCCTGAGCTGCACATTGCCCAGGGCTGCAGAAATGCAAAAATGGATGCTACTATGTCCTATGGATGCTCCAGCAGCTCTCAATGTCATCTTGGAAAAGGGGACATTGGGCGCAATCCAGAGTAACTACAGGGAGTCCTTGCTCTGGTGTAAGAACAATTTGCTCTGGATTGCAATATGAATTTCCCATAGGTTTTCACTAGGTAGTGCAGTAACTACGTATACACGTAATGTCTCTTACGTGCTCCCGTAGTTACTCTGGATTGTAGAGTAACAATGCAGAGAATGGATTGTCCCATTCTCCTGAGTAATGTATGAAGGTCCACAACAGGGCTATTCAACTCTATGCCAGCTAAATAGCCAATGTAAAAGAAGCGCTGTGTCAACCCAAGATGCCTGACACAGGGTTATGGATTCAATGAGCTGAGCCTATCCCAATTGATTTGCTGGAGTGAGAACTTCTAGATGTGGGTCCGTCCGAGCCACAAAGTGTTGGGGAATAGGATCTGGAATGTACAGCTGCCACTGAGATCCTTTCCACTCGTACTCCTGAATTATTCACAAATTTGCCTGCCTCTCTACCCTTCATTTACCTCCTTCACTGACTGATCAACAATAATGGAGGTTCTTCTGTGGGCTGCTGACACCCTTTCCTAAATGCCTTGGAGTTATGGAAGTGCACAGAATGCAGATCAAAGCTGTAGCAGAAGCATAGCCCTGGATCGGCTGAGGTACCCAAATTTATTTTAGAATGAATAAAATTTTTGTACTGTATGTTTTGTTATAGTCCAGACCTCCTGGAAACTTGTACCTGTAGAATTTTGCCCCTCCTTTTCTCAGGCTTATCCATAGGGATGAACAGCAGCTGAGCAGAACATCACAGCAGTCCACAGTACAGTGGTCCCTCACATAAAGAGTTTAATTCGTTCCGGAGGCATGCTCTTTAAGTGAAATGCTCTTTAAGTGAAGCAAATTTTCCCATAGGGAATAATGGAAAGTCAGATGATTTGTTCCACAACCCCCAAAATATTCATATAAAAATATTAACTGGATGTAAAAATAATGACAAAACACTGGAATTGAATTCAAAACATGCATTCATTGTGCATGATCCTATGAAGTCTACTTACAGCCCAATCCAGAGCAACTAATCTGTCCACATAAGAGCCCTTAGGTTGCCCTATCCAACACTAGGTTGGAGCAACTGCAAGACGCTCCAGCCCAGTTACTCTGAAGGAGGCTTAGGGCAGAGCAAGGCAAGATAGGGTGCCCTAAGAGAGGTGGACCTGCTCTGCCCTAACTGGGGCAGCCTAAGCAGCTCAGGAGAGGCAAGTTGAGGGCATGTTGAGCATTGCCTAGGGCAGAGCAGTTACTCTGTATCCAAAGCCTGTTTCCAAGGCAGAAATGCCCTCTTCCAGCCCTCAGAGTTATACCACCTCAGGAGCAGGTATAGTAATGAGTAGACCCATAGGGGTCCATGATAAGGCCTGAGTAAGAATGGCAGTGCTGACCAAAAATCTGAGTTCTTGGCCAGCCTAGCTGCAACCCCTTCCTCTCAACCTCAGGATATGGAACAAACTACGGCTGCCCACAAACCTCAGGATACAGCAGGCCACTCCAAGAAGCCCCTTGTATTCACTGTAGAATGTACTGGCATCTCATCAGGGACTCCTTATAAGGCAGGCACCCAGTGGCGTCACCAGACTGATACGGCTGGTGTGGGCTGCATTGGGGATGCGCTCCATATGGGGTGATGTGCCGGAGGAGTTTGACTGTCCTTTGGCAGGCCCCGGGCGTCAGCACCCCCATTCAGGCCTGCTCCAAGGCGGAGCAGCAGCCAGAAGCTGCCACTTGTCTGGGGAGCTGGCCTGAACGGCCATCTGAGGTGCACTGCGCAGAAACACGCTGAGCATGCCGAACAGCTTCAGAGGAGACTTCCTTAGAGCAGAGAAAGTCCGCGCCTCTGCACAGCCATTCGGCCTCACTCAGGAGGCGGAGCGGCAGCCGAATGGCTTCAGAAAGAGTACTGCACAGGCACCAACTCTGACGCCTGCACAGTCTCCCCCGAAGCCAAAAGGCTTCAGAAAAGTACTGCGCAGGTGTCAGAGATGGTGCCTGCGCAGTACTCTTTCTGAAGCCAGTTGGCTTCAGAAACAACTGCGCAGGCGCCAACTTTGGTGACTGCGCAGTCCAGGTAGGGGGGGCGCGCATCCCAGGGATGACGCACAGACTTCCGCACCAGGTGATGTGCAGAGTCATGTCACCACTGTAGGCACCACAGCTGTTCCTTGTTCAGTGTGATCTGAGGGGTGTCTCCTCAGGAGCAAGTCTTCCCCTTGTGTCAATTACTTAGCATGCTCTGGAGCAGTTAGGGCAGCCCAGGCTTCCTGACTCTCTGGATTCAGCATAACTTTCTGCTCTGGATACAGAATAGTTAGGAGAGTGCAGTTAGGTCAGAGCAGGCTGAATTTGCTCTGGATTGCAGCCCTAGGCTGCAATCCTAAAGACACTTTCCTGGGAGAAAGCCCTATTTAAAACAATGGGATTAACTTCTGAGTACACATAGTTAGGAAAGACACTTTCCTGTGAGGCTTACCTGGACTGCTGCTGGAGGTTCAAGGTGGTCAGTGGGGGTACTTGGGGGCAGTTAGAGGCAGCAGTGCTGGCTAGCAGCCCTTTTAATGAGCCTCCATGTGGAGCATCAGGGCTGCATAGAATGCGTGCCCATAGAGCACTTGCTTGTTAAGTGAAGTGGAACTTGTTATGTGAAACAAGTTTTCTTGGAAATTTTTGCTTGTTGTGTGAAACGCTTGTTAAGCGAGACGCTTGTTGAGCGAGGTACCACTGTATCTTCCATACTAACCATAGCAACCATAGTATCAGTTCCTAGTATCAATCCATGAAGAGAAGATCTTCATCTGAAATTGGGACAAAGCACCTTCAGTCATTGTTAGCAAAGCTGTTCACGCTTGGCATAAGGCATTTACCTGTCTCCATGATATGGAAACAGATGCCCAGATCATTCTTTAGGTATGCAAGTTTAGTCAGCTACAGATAGGGTTATCATAATTCTCTTCCACGAAACTGGGACAGGACCCCTGTCAAACTTGCTAGTATGTGAATATGATCCCCCCAAACCGGGATTTTCTGGGTTTTCCAGTACATATGGCAACAGCTATAGCAAATGCTGGTAGTAGAGTTATTATAGAAGCAAGAGAAAAATCATTCTGAAAATACTGCTCTGTACACAGTCTAACGTAACTATGTATGTGTAAAAGATAGCAGCAGATGTTGTCATTTTAATAGAGACCACTGTCTTGTTAAAGTATAGTATGAAATTTAATTATCTATGGTTTATGCCTCTAGATTTTATCAGCCGTTACCAGCTTGAACTTTTATGTATATAAATTCGGTCATTGTTGATTTGACTATTGAGGTTGCATTGACAGCACTGAGACAGGTTGTTGAGTACTTGTTTTCAGGATTTTAAAAGAAACTGAAGCATAAGTCTGAATTTTTGAAGAGCAAGACCTTTGCAAAGTCCTCGTTGGTTGTCATCTTATTTCCAGAGCACCGTTAACATTGTCTTTGCAACCTTGTAATGTTGAGGACAAATGAGTTACAGCAATGGATGTGAGGTACGGCAGTTTGGTTTTTAAGCATATAATGGGAAGTGATATTGCAGTGGCTAATTACAATGAAATTAGTGATTAACTGGCCTACAAGCATACCACCTTGTGACATTGTCAGATAGTGACATTTTCAGATATAGGTATTGAGTGTTGTTAGAGGACGAATCCTCCGAGCAGGCAAGGTTCATAGAATTGGCCAATATATGTTTTGTAGAACATGTTATTTTACAGGGTGAAATCCACCTTTAAGATATGAAAACAAAAATATCCTTTTCACACATGGCAAATAGAATAGATTTAAAAACACTCCAAGGTCCAAAAAAATTAATGTTGACCGCATAGGAACATAGATGTCAGCCTTGAAAGGAAGTCTGCAGAGGCTGCAGGTGGATGTTTGAGGCTTCTGTAATCCATATTTGCTGTGCCAAGTGCAACGTGTACCCAGAGGCGTAACGAAGATATAGTGCGGGATGCGATCTGCGACGGGTTACAGGGCCTCATCTCTCCTGCTACAAGCAGGGGGTTGGACAAGATGACCTCCTGGGATCCCTTCTAACTGTTTTGATGGGGCAAAATTTCAGTTCTTGCCACGGTGAAATTTGGCCTACGTACACCTCTGCATACAACCCTGCAGGATGTTCACAATTTTTTCCACCTAGATCTCAATGATATTTCATCTAGCCAAGGTATGTAAACTGCATATTTTTTTATTTTGCTGTAATTGTTTCAGCGCTTGTTAAAATGGTCCATGTATGGTATGATTGTTAGTAAATGTATACTAAAATTTAAAAAAAATATTTTCAACTATTCTGATCTAAGCCTTAGTATTTGTAGTTTCAGAATTTAAAAATTGATTCATTTTATAGACAAATTCAGTTATGTTCAGAGTTGCAGGGAAAACAGCTAGATGAGCTGAGAGGAGGAATAAAAATGATCTTCCTTTCCAGGTCCCAAAAGTGCTGAAATTTGCTTTGAACTTCAAATGTTTTCTGTAGCGTGCATGGCTGGGATATTGAAAAATGAAGTTATTGGAAATAGTTAAATAAGTATTATGCGCTCTCCGAATATAGCTATCTGAAAAGTTGGAAGTTGATGTGTTCTATCAAGGACATTATTAATTTTTTTGTATTGTTTTGCATTAAAAATGGAAGAAAGTCTGGGAGGGGTATTTAATAATACGGATTCTGTATGTCATGTATAGGGTTGCCATAATTCTCTTCCACAAAATCAGAACAGGA
Organism: Cryptoblepharus egeriae; assembly: GCA_030015325.1. Lineage (NCBI taxonomy): Eukaryota > Metazoa > Chordata > Lepidosauria > Squamata > Scincidae > Cryptoblepharus > Cryptoblepharus egeriae. The sequence continues at coordinate 49,630,719 of JAREYC010000007.1, read as the reverse complement.
CCCTCTGTCCCATTTGCCAGTATGTGAACACAATCCCCAAAAATCGGGGTTGTCCCTGTTTTTTGGGACATATGGCAACCCCAATCATGTACCCAAAGGAGTGCTCATTTATTCTAAAAGCAGCTCTGCATTTCAGTTAGTATGTTAAAATGCAAACGTATATGTTAAGGTCCAGTTTGATTTGCAAAGACAATCTATTATGAATAAAAGCAATGAAGAAAAATGGTGATGGAAAGATAATATAAGAAGTTGCCAAAATAAGATCAATTCTTTTTCTTTTTCAGTGGGAATAAAAAGACAAGAATAGAAGAAAGTTCTTGAACTAGATCCATCTGGGCTTGCAAGATGAGTAGAAATATCACTCTGTTTTGCAGCCCTTCCTACTGTCATCAGTTCTTTTTCCCATCCTAATATATGTTAAAGTGCCATTTCTATTGTCAAGAGTGTAGCTGAAAAGGAGCAGAGACAATTCTCCTATGGCAAGAGCAGTGAGAAAAGTGTGACTTTTGAAACATTTTTGAAAAATATCTGAGAAGAACCATCAGGCTCCATGTGCTGCATGCTGAGAGAGCTCATGGATCATATATAGGCCATTATCTTCTCCAAGGGATACCTAAGAGGCAGTATATACCTCATTTAGCAACATTCCTATGCAAATTTATCTGGAAATTTATCTGGAATATATCTGGAACTAAATGGTTCCAGATTGCTTAGGTCATTGTAAGTCCCTTGTGTGGACTTTAGGTGTTGCAGAACATGCCATAAGGCTCATCTGCACCACAGTCAGAGGGGTTCAGTTCAACCTATGGATTTCTGTCAACATTCCTCTGCCAAACCATGCCTCCATGGACTGGCAGAAGGGATGAGGAGGCAGGGTAGGGAGAAAGCAGAGAGGAGGCAGAAAGGTCAATGTGCTGACCTAAATCCTCTGACTGCGGCACTGTCAGTGTTACTCAAACCTTTCAGCCTTGGATCCCCTTCAAACTTAAAAATCTGACCGGGACCCCCATCAAACATATCGGGATGTGACATCACATGCCTTATCGCATGTTTTGTGGCACCTTAGATTGGTATAAGAGACTTATGCTGGCATAAGTGAGTCAGTTGGAATTGGGGTCTAGTAACAGTGAGCAAAACAACTTCCCATGTGCATATAATGATATGTGTCTTAAATAGGAACCCTAAAAATCATGTCCCACATGCAGTAGGAGAGCAGGTGCACTCCCACAGCCATGTATTCAACCAAAAATACTTTTGACTTCTGAATAGGGTTTTATCCTGTTAGGATAAGTTTACCCCACCCACTGTCTCATATCCAGTTGGGTTCCTAATAGGAAATTTTTAATTACATATTTAATATAAATGCTTATATGTTCTTCTCAAAAGCTTTGTTTTGGCACCACACTGAACAAATGTTCCTTTCCTTCACAGGCTTCTTTTTCCAGTTTGATTCATGTGACAGTTTGGTGACTTCTGATAAGCCGCATTACACACTTGGCAATGCAAATGATTGAACTCCTTGAGAAGGATAACATTGTCAGCCATCATAAAGTTTTCAAACATTATTAATTGATCAAAGATTATCACATTCTCCCAGCTGAAATATAGAGTTTCCAGGGTGATCGTCTAGCCATATCCCAGGGCGCAGTAATTCAGGGCACTCTCAAATGACAATTGACAGACATAACATGTCTGTCTGTCTGGTCATGCACAGTAGCACTGAAATATGCTGCCAAGCTCTGTGTAATAACCTTATTTTCCTTCAGTATCAGGCCAGCATCTCTGTTGAGACTTAACCCTAATTGAAGTAACAGTGACAGCTTGCCAAAAGAACATATGTGGCAGCCAGTTTAAATTTAACTATAGTATATGCCGTCACCGAAACCTTGACATAAAACAGCACATATCCTTTTACTTCCCTTCTGCCTCTTGGATGCTTGATGTTGGAGCCTTTGAAGAAGTACGATTTTTGTTTAATTACTTTTTAAAACTCTCCTTTCAGTAAATTGAAGACTTCCATGCTTGTGACATGTGTGACATCCTGTCAAGTAACAAGAGCAACACCAGACATATACGTGCCACCAAATTATGAGTATACTGGCAAGCCAATATTATTGGACAGCATTATTTGCAGACTGAGCACTACAGCAACATTTGTGTATGAGTGCCGTATGTGAATAAATATATTTTTCTTCTTCTTAATTTCTTCTAGTTTACAGCACCTTTCTTCTTTTCTGAAACCCCACAGATATCTTTTCTGAAACCCCACAGATTGATAGATAGATAGATAGATAGATAGATAGACAGATAGACAGACAGACAGACAGAGAGAGAGAGAGAGAGAGAGACGGACGGACAGACGGACAGACGGACAAATTTTCTTTATCGTTGTGTTGGGGGTCCAGCATCTCTCTTGCCCCCGACTGCTGCTGGGGACGTGGTGACAGAGCCACCACGTGACCCCCAAGACCCCAGAAAGGGGTACCCCCAGCTGGCTCACCAGTGATATGTTGGGTTCAGTGGTATCTTCAGGGGTCCTATAGAGTGGCACAGTGGGGAGAAAGATGCCGCCGTCAGAGCCTGGGACAAGGTGCAGGAATGTGGCACAGGAGCTGGCAGCCTCCTGGATGCCTCAAAGCCCACCCCTGAGACGGACTAGGGCACACAATACCAGTGGAGACACATCTCAGAAGAGCTACTGGGCATAGAGGCCCTGGGTCCTAACATGTTAAATAGCTGAACTAACCCATCATTGCAAGAGTAAAAGAATATTTGTGGGCAGTGGGCATAGCTGGACACTGGCAGGCGCTCCTGGGCACCCTGCACCAACAGACACTGGCACTGGGTACTGGCACTGGCATCAAGAACTAATGAGCACCAGTGGTCACCTGCAAGAAGTGGGCATCTACTGGACATCAGCCACCAAAAAGCACTACTGGACAGCACTAGGCACCACTGGACAGTGGGCACTACCAAGCACTGGGCACCATTGGACACTAGACATCCCTACCAGGCTCCACTGGGCACCAGGTATCACAAGGCATCTCTCCTTGGCACCACCAGGCGGGACTGGGCATCCCTACTGGGCACAAGGCACCACTGGGCACTGGCATCCCTGCCAAGCACTGGGGACTAGCATGCACCAGGCAGCACCAATCATCACTGGGCAACACCAAGCAACACAAGCAGTGAGCAGCAGGCAGCAGCAACACTGGGCACCATCAGGCACGAGGCAACCAGGCACCACCACACACCAAATCAGTCCTTAGTGGATTCTTATAGGAATACAGGGTCCTTTACAGAAGGAATATGTTCCCCAAATTTCATATGTCTAGGAGCATTGAGGAGTCAGTGAATGAGTTTTCAATATTAAGTATCAGGATGAAACCATGTTACTTTTTCCCCCTTAGGGTTTCTAAATTTCTGAAAATTAGAATCTAGACAGAATCTAGAATCTAGACAGACATATAGATAACCAGATAGATAGACAATCATCTTGCTGGAGAGAAAGATGTGCAGTTAGAGACTTCCAATCCTGACAAAAGTTTGAAAGGGTTTCTACATGATCTTTGACACTATAGAAAATAAGAAAATGTGACATTGTGATTTGGGGGTATTAAGATTAACTCATACCACAGGTTAGCATTCCAGGTAATGCTTTTCTTATACAAATCAGGCCAGGCTGCTTGCAAAGTTTATTTTTAATGTTTCAAAAACATTTTGTGACCCATCAAAAATCAGTTTGCAACCTCCTGATGGGTCCTGACCCATCATTTGGGAAACTGTGGCTTTCACAATGTGGCATGCATTGCTTTACCACATTATTGTCCCTCTAATGAAGTTTGTTTTGCTGTACATTTTACTTCCTCTTCCTTTCCCCACTGAATTACTTATCTTTCTCACAGACAACTGCAAAGAATCCCCATATGCAAACTTGTTACTTGTCTTCTAGAAAGCATCCCTTGTAACTACATGCTGAACTATGTAGCCTGATGGTGACAACTTCACAAATCACATTTTGTGAAGCAATGCCTGGTGAAGCAACAACTACAACTGCAAGCTTCTAAGGCAACATTTGCAAGTGTCACGATATGTTGATGGCCACGCTTGCTGAATGCAAATCCATATTGATGCCTAGAATTAAGAATTGCTGTGAATATAATGTTCATTTCCATGTATCCACCTGGCAAGCTTCTCACTCGAAGAAATACTGTCAGTTTTTATTTTTTACCTCTGACTGTCTTCTGCTTCTGTTTCAGGGTTTGTCAACTGAATTCTGTAACTTTGTTAAACTATTTACCACATTATAGGTAGGGAACCTGCTAGGATTAATCTTATACTTTAAATGTGACAGGGGTGGCCCTACTCTTGAGCAGGGTAGAACACAGCAAAAGTGGGTGGTCCCCTTTAATTGCCCAGCAGGCAGCCACAATCAAGGAGGCAAGACACAGCTGCTTACAGAATTAGGAATGTATTACTCAACAGTAGGCAAAGGCAGAGTCCATTTAACAGTTCTGAGATCATACACGGGTACAGGAGTCCAACAGGCAGAGTATCAAGGATTATCCACAATGCAAGGTCAGTAACAGCAGTCCAGCATTATTGTACTCTGGATAGGTAGAGTGGCCAATCTGATGGCTCCTTGGGTATGGGTGATCCCAGACATGTCTGGTCAGGTTTGGGCAATTACTGGCAATACCACCTTGGTGGAGATTCTGGTGGTACTCACAGCCTAGGCAATTTGCTTGGCCCAACCTGCTTGGGGATTGCAGACCCCAGCAAAATGAAACGTACTTCATTTCATAATCATACATTTTCTACTCATTCATATAAGATTCCCATCACGCTAACCTGATTCTGTTTACAAGTTGCTAACAAAAGAGCTTTAGTATAAGAATTATGTATATTTCACCCCATATTAATGTGTTTTTTTTTGGTCCCTGTGTTCTCAGGTCTAATCCTATCTGAATTTCTAACACTGAAACAACCATTCCAAGAGGGCGTGTGTGTGTGGGTTATGGAGACCTCCTCAAGATAAGGGACAGCATGATCCCATACCCGTGCTCACTGGGGAGGAGACGCTCAATTGGGTGTTCCTCTTTTATTTAGCAGGGGGAGAGTAACTGGCCCTACTCACCCCAGCAGTGTCTGTTCTAGTGGCTTCTGCTGGTGTTCTTTTTGGATTTTAGATTGTGAGCCTTTCTCGGACAAGGATCCATTAGCTATTAATTAGCTATTAATTTTTTTCATTTTCTTGTAAACTGATTTGTGAACATTTCAATTGAAAAGTGTTATATAAATTCTGTAGATAGATAGATAGATAGATAGATAGATAGATAGATAGATAGATAGGTGATTGATTGATTGATTGATTGATTGATTGATTTGCATATAGGCTGGCTGGTGTGCCAATGCTGCATCCAGCACAAGTTTGGGTCTGCTGCTATTTTACTCTGGGCCAAAAGGAAATTTTTTTCTCTTACCCTAGGTAATGCTGCAGTAGCCCCAATGGGTCTACTCCACCCTGAATTTATTCCAAATTGAAATCAGTGGAATAAATTTGAGCAGTCCATGACTGATGTGGACTGCCTAGGAACGGAATTTATATCAAGCACAATTTATGGATCCCAGTGCCACTTTCTGTTCCTGCCTGCCCTCCTCTGGCCCCAAACAACTCCTGCCTACCACTTCCCTGCAATTCCCACACCTCCTTGAGACCCAAGATCAACAAGCACAAATATACCTCACCCCAGTGCCCGCAGTAATGCAAGGAAGCCAGCTGACTTTTTTGTGCCAGCCTATGTCCCATGTGAGTGGTGCAAAAGTGCTTTACAGTACTTTTGTGACACTCTTATGCTGGTGCAAAGGACTTGTGTTTGTCAAAAGGGTGCTCTGGATTGTGCTCACAACTATTGTTCCCTTTCTTTGGGACTGCATTGTGACTGCATCACCACTAGAATTTTTGATAGGGCTGGCCCCTCAATTACTTATAGGCTGCAATCCAGAACTGCACTTGGGCTTCCCTATCTATCATTGGGGTGGCCCAATTCCTACATTTTGGGGTGTCTTGTCTTCTTTTTCTAGACACTCAGTGCACTGCAGTCTCCTGCTGCAGCTGTTACTGGTTGTCAAGGACTCCTTATAAGGTAGGCACCACGGCTGTTCCTTATTCAGTGTGATCTGGGGGGGGGGTCTCCTTGAGGGCAAATCCTCCCCAAGTACTACTTGACTTGATGCCTATTGAGCATCCTCTGGAACAGCTAGGGCAGCCCAGTCCTCCTGACTCTCTGGATCCAGCATAACTTTCTGCTCTGGATACAAAATAGTTGGGCACTCTAGGGCACTCGTCACTCTGGATTGCAGCCACAGTTGTCTAAATGATACATTTTATAATTTTAATGTTCAATATTTTTCTTGAATTTTATGGCCTTATTATTTATTGTATCTTTTGTGTTTTGAATCCAAATTACTTTGATTCTTTCAGGAGAATTGAGTTGAGGTTCAAGCCCCAAACAAAACAAACAAACCAAGTCGTTTTGTCTCATGATCTTCACTCATGATTTTTTAGTCTCTTTCTGGATGGGTGAAAAAGGTAGGGGTTTTTCCAGGCTTCCTTTGGATAGGAGAGAACTGGCGTCATCCCAAACTGGCAAGTATTTTCATCTACCACCTGGTGTAGCAGAATCTGGTGCCATATTGGCATATTCCAATGCATTGGAAGCAAAGGAAGGTACAAATGAGCTCTGAAAACCCTTACAGCTGCTTGGGCAGATATACAAGATATCTGCAAAAAATTGAGAATGTTTAGTCCAAATATTGCCTAATTTTAGTATGGGGTTCTTTCATTTTATGTCACCTAAGGGTGGAGAAGTGAACAAATAAATAGGGTGAATATCCTTTAGCTGGCATGATCATGTGGTGGAAAACATGATATTTACTCATGCCATCTAGTTTCTCATGAATTCAGCTGACAATGAAGCATTCCTGTAGAGTTTTCCAAAACCGTTTTTTCTGTTTAAGAGATCCTATTGGAAGACAGCCATCAAAAGCTTCATGGATATCCATGTTGGAATAAGAAATTATAAAATAAAGTTTTATGTGCGTGAGTTTGTTGTGTGTCATGTTAAAAGCACTTTATATATACCATCTCAGCTATCCTGCCAAAGATCAGCAAAATAGATCTATATTATGATCTCCACCACCTTCTTAAAATTGTAAGGGACAGGTCTACTAACATGTAGAAAAAATAGTGTAAACTGCTCTGAGCTTGTAGGTTAGGATATAAATTGAAATGCTGCTGCTACAACTATTACCACTACTACCACCACCAGTGTCCTTAGGGAGTGAGGGGCTGTGTGGTCTGTACCAGGTGACATGCATAGGAGGTGTCATCTCTACTGACCAACATTTTTTAAATCCTGATGTTTTTGAATAATAATACAACCTTCATATTGTATAATTGTCATGCAGAATGCAATGAAACAAACCAGAAATACTTTTATCAAATGTTATAGCAAAAAAAAAAAAATCCAGTGGAATGGAGCAATAGTGCAATGGTATACTGCCTAGGGCTTTGCCATTCTCACTTTTATGGAGGATGTCCATCATGGGAGTGATGTTCTGGTCTCCCATACCAGCTGAAACAAATCCTACTTACTACAATGATGAAGATGACAACCATGACCACTTGTTTCTCTTCTGAACCATACTGGTATCCTGTGTATGGGCAGAAGGGTTTGAAAAAGTTTTTTAAAAAACACTTTAGACTGTGGGCTACTCCTGATCTTTCTTTTGGCCACTCTACAAAGGAACTCATAAATATCAGTTTCCGTTACTTTGGGGAGACAAAGTGCTTAAAAAATATGTTACAATCCTTGGTGCTGCAGCAGCAGAGATCCGTGGGTTCCTAACTCATAAAAAATATTGCCTGGATCAGAGATTTTTACCATTTTTCATCAGATGGCACATTGAAAAGGTACTAAAATGGTCAAGGCACACCATCAGTTTTTTTAACTATTAGCAGGCATTCCTCACTGCTGTCCATGTATCCCAATAGCCCGACTGACTCTGCTTCAAACTTCCCTGGCACACCTGTGGACCATTCATGGCACACCAGTGTGCCACATCACACCGGTTAAAAACTGCTGGCTTAGATGAATAGAATGTTTTCCCTAAGTGAAAAAACTAAGGGCACAATCCAGAGTAAGTGCAGTGAGGAGAGCCGTAGCTGGGCTGCCCCAACTATTCTGTATCTAGGGCAGAGAGTTATGCTACCTTGAGAGAGTCAGGAAGCCTGTGGTGCCCATAGGTGCTCCAGAGCAATGACCAGCACAAGGCTGCTCCTCCAGGGATGCTCAGTAGACACCCAGTAAGTAGCACCTGGGCTACTCTGGATCGGGCTGCCCATTTCCTACTCTGATTATAGCTATGTTTCCTTTCTTCCTTGTATTTCTTTATCTTTTTTGTATATCAGGCTGAGTTCACAGGATTGCAGGTCCTACTTGTTTAAATTTTGTCTTTTTCAGTTGGCTCATTTGAATAATACTTCATTTTGAGAGAGGAGGAAAATACCATTTATTAGCTTTTAGGATGTCAAGTAGTTTTCTTACAATGTGCAAATTTTGTTTATGATCTCTTGCAGAGACTATGTGTGGGATGTTTTCCAAGTATGTTATAATAAAACTGGCAATGTTGCTAAAAATACCATATTGAACAGTTGGATAAGTCTGGATAGTCTGAGTCTAATAGGATTTATTTCCATGTTGCAATATGCACAGGACCAAAACACACTTGACTAATATCTCCTTGTTAAGAAATTCATACATGCTCTACTAATACTTATTGTGACACAATGGAATGATAAAATCAATATCCTTAATTGTCAGAGAAACATAAGGAAATTGCAAACAAACATCTGATAGCTGCCCCTGAGAAGGGAAAATAAAATTTTTTTGGTAGTGTCTACAGCATAATGTATCAGCAATATCGTCCATCTTTCCTAATGAATAATCTTATTCAGAACTGTATATTATTTACTGTGTGATAAATTCTGCTTGGATCAGGGTTGTTCTGCCTAAACAGTGTATTCTTGGTTTTCCACTAGGGAAAATGTAATAGAAGGGGGGAAAAAATCCCTAGTGATGCAGTTTGGTAGCAAACTTGTGGAGTCTCATATTGAATATGGTGAGATAATTGCTTTCCATTTCAAAGTTCAGCTCATTTATTTGGAATTATTACAAAGCTTTTCTGTAGTTCTCTTGCAATTGGGACAGAGTTCAAAAAAGATTCTGGCATCTTGCACCACCTGGAGAAGAAACCCTTGCAGCAAAATGGAACTGATACACTTTAATAACAGAAATGGAGAGGTTTTAGAAAAAATGAATGAATTGTCAAAAAGCCAAACAGAAAACAAGCTAACGGACCTGGATTTTCAGAACTAACAATGTTTCATTATCAGCTTGTAGCATTGTTTTAAACAGACACAGTACAACAAATAAAGAGTCCACTATAAGTTTTATGTCCTGTATATACATAGAATCATAGCATTTCAGAATGGGCTGTATTATAGTTCGATGAGCATCATTTTTATGTTGCAGTGCACGTGTGACCCCAGAATTTAGCCTTTCTTGGTATTTAGGCTGCAATCCAGAGCAAATTCAGCCTGCTCTGACCTAACTGCACTCTCCTAACTATTCTGTATCCAGAGCAGAAAGTTATGCTGAATCCAGAGAGTCAGGAAGCCTGGGCTGCCCTAACTGCTCCAGAGCATGCTAAGTAATTGACACAAGGGGAAGACTTGCTCCTGAGGAGACACCCCCTCAGATCACACCGAACAAGGAACAGCTGTGATGCCTACAGTGGTGACATGACTCTGCACATCACCTGGTGCGGAAGTCTGTGCGTCATCCCTGGGATGCGTGCCAACCCCACCTGGACTGCGCAGTCACCAAAGTTGGCGCCTGCGCAGTTGTTTCTGAAGCCAACTGGCTTCAGAAAGAGTACTGCGCAGGCACCATCTCTGACACCTGCGCAGTACTTTTCTGAAGCCTTTTGGCTTCGGGGGAGACTGTGCAGGCGTCAGAGTTGGTGCCTGTGCAGTACTCTTTCTGAAGCCATTTGGCTGCCGCTCCGCCTCCTGAGTGAGGCCGAATGGCTGTGCAGAGGTGCGGACTTTCTCTGCTCTGAGGAAGTCTCCTCTGAAGCTGTTCGGCATGCTCAGTGTGTTTCTGCGCAGTGCATCTCAGATGGCCGTTCAGGCCAGCTCCTCAGACAAGTGGCAGCTTCTGGCTGATTCTCCGCCTTGGAGCAGGACTGAATGGGGGTGCTGATGCCCGGGGCCTGCCAAAGGACAGTCAAACTCCTCCGGCACATCACCCCATACGGAGCACATCACCCAATGCAGCCCACACCAGCCGCACCAGTCTGGTGACGCCACTGGGTGCCTGCCTTATAAAGAGTCCCTGATGAGATGCCAGTACATTCTACATTGAATACAAGGGGCTTCTTGGAGTGGCCTGCTGTATCCTGAGGTTTGTGGGCAGCCGTAGTTTGTTCCATATCCTGAGGTTGAGAGGAGGGGGTTGCAGCTAGGCTGGCCAATAACTGAGATTTTTGGTCAGCACTGCCATTCTTACTCGGGCCTTATCATGGACCCCTATGGGTCTACTCATTACTATACCTGCTCCTGAGGTGGTATAGCTCTGAGGGCTGGAAGAGGGCATTTCTGCCTTGGAAACAGGCTCTGGATACAGAGTAACTGCTCTGCCCTAGGCAATGCTAAACATGCCCTCAACTTGCCTCTCCTGAGCTGCTTAGGCTGCCCCAGTTAGGGCAGAGCAGGTCCACCTCTCTTAGGGCACCCTATCTTGCCTTGCTCTGCCCTAAGCCTCCTTCAGAGTAACTGAGCTGGAGCATCTTGCAGTTGCTCCAACCTAGTGTTAGATAGGGCAACCTAAGGGCTCTTATGTGGACAGATTAGTTGCTCTGGATTGGGCTGTTAGCCTTTATTTCTGTCCTAATTCATGCAGGTCTGGTTCACATAACAAAATATTATTTATCATTATGGCTTTGATCATTACAGCATACCATTTGAAAACTGCTCATATAACAAGTGGCAGAAGCTCTAGTTCCTCATTTCTACAACCTGAGATCCTTTTAACTGGAGGTGTTCCATAGAGATGTAGCTTGGAGCTTTCCAAGTGGAAGCTGGTATTGAGCTGTGGCACGTTCCCTGAAAGACAGTTTATCTGTCCTGCTTTGAATAGAGTGGCATATAATTCATTTTAAATGGTTTTTTCCAGGATTCGAACAGGTCTGCACCCAGATGAGTCTAGTTTTGGGGTCAGTCATCAGTCCTTTTGTTTGTGTTTTGATTGGCATAAAGAATTCATGCATTTATTATCATAGAGAACAAAGCCTTCACCTTTATTAACCTCTCCATGCAGCAGTTTAGCAGTTTAAAATAAACAAAATATGGTATGCAAATGTTATCTGGCATATAGTTGGAAACACATATACACACACACACCAATGACAAAGGCAAAGGTCACAAATTCCAGACTGAAAAAGAAATACATTTGTCTATACTTGTTTTGTAGGTCCCCATAGTTCGCAATTCAATAGACTGCTTTCCAGCTAGTCAACAGGTATGATTATTATTAGCCCATTTGTTTAAGGGAGAAAGGTATGTTTTTGTAAATTAATCTATCGAAATAATGCTGACCATAAACTGCAGTATTTGCATGCTTGCAAAACCTGAAAGTCTAAGCATATTATATTCACTTGTTCTGCTTGGTGGACATATTTTTGTTTATCTTTATTTTGTAGGTACACATAGAAATTTACCACCTTGCAATCTTATGTGTTTTACCTTCCAAATGCATTGAGATGGGAAAGGGAGGGAATTATAGCAACAATGTATTTACACTAAACCAGACAAAAATGCATTCATATCATATTTACCTTATTAACTTGGAGTTATTCTTTCCTTTTAAAAACAGTCAACAAACCTTTTGCCAATCAGATTGTGTTTGCAGAGCCTATGCATATAGGTTTCAGTATGTGTTAACCAGAATTTTCCATTTTCCAATTTTATACACTCAGAAGATGGTTCATGTTCAGGTGTCAACTTAGGGGTTCTGGACATCAGGTCTAATCAATGTGAGGAAATCAGGTATGGGAATCAGTGGACGCTGCCAGGATAAAAATGATATCCTGTGGAATTAGATTTATTTGTAAGTATGTGTAAAGATATGAAGAACCTAAAGTAAAGTCAAATGAGTCAGCAAAATTGAAGTGAAACTAGGGGAAAGGTAAAGCTTGTAAAAGGGATTATCTCAGAAGAGAATAAGTTGACGTACATATGACATCAATGGTAGTAATCCTATTAACAAATTAAAGGTGTATGAACTAATATGTAGAGATGACATTGTGTATATAAAGAAGCATGTCTCAGTACTAGTTTGTGGGTTTATGAGAGAGGAGAAAGAAGTGCTGACGGACTGTAATTTGGTAAATATATCTGGACTGAACTGACTATTCTTTATTGTATGCTGGACTTAATGTTGATGACCTGGACTGTATATGACTCTGATTAACTGCCTGATCCTATAAATACAGTTTTGCTAGATCCTAATCTATTTGGTTGTCTGTGGTATTTTACTGATGCTATTGTTGGGGACTTGATCAGTGATATATATAGACCTTAGAATATCTTGTGCCTGGGGAAAACCTAGAAAATACTGGCAGACGCAATGCTAATATCACTTCAGATTGGACCATACCTGGAGTTAGAATGTGTACATTTGAAGGTTTGTTGTGTTATAAGCATTGTTGTATATTTAACTTATCTTCTTGATTGCCTTCCTGATATATGGAAAACATATGTCAGGAATTGGAACCCACCTTTTAAACCGCACTTTGACGCCTTCATGGGATTAATTCTGTTCTTTGGGTCAGAAGGAACCCACAGTGCCTAGTGTCAACTTACCAGGAATCCTTAATGTAAAAGTTGACATATAATTACAAGTGTTCAGCAAGATCTGTTTTGTTTAAAACAAAGAGCTGTGAAACATTATGGCATATTTCTAATAATTTGTTTATTTACAATTGCATTGGTAGTTGAGGCCTAGTAAAAAATGAAGAGATAACCTAAGCTTTCTCCTAATCCCATCCAATGACCTTTGAGCACTATATATCCCAGCACCAGTGTGACCAGATGTCATCCACAAAAGAGGACAATGCCCCAAAATTTAGGACACTCAAGAAAAATATATGGCATGATAAAATAAAAGCTAAAAGCACTCGTATACAGAGGTGTGCCTGTGGCAAGGACTGAAATTTTGCCTCTATCAAAACAGTTAGAAGGGATCCCAGGAGTTCATCTAGTCCAACCACCTTCTTGTAGCAGGAGAGATCTCTGCAAAGGACTAGACTTGCACTAATATATACACATATATATACACTAATATATACACACTAATATATACACATACACACACAAACATACATGTTTACATATGTAGAAAAGGCAGCTGGGTAGTGTAGTGGTTAAGAGCACTGCCTCTGGTGTGGATAGCCAGAGTGCTGAAGGATCAGGGTTCAAATCCCCATACAGCCACTTGGGTTCAACCCTGGTCTAGAAACCTCCTACTCCAGTAAGGGGTCATTGGGCAAGACTCCCTAAAGCCTTAATTGCCTACCTCAAATAATATGAGAGCAAAACGAACAAAGAGAGTCATGCCGGCTCAGACGTCGCCCAGATTAACAAGGTCTGCGTCAGATGTTTAGGGACCAGGACAATCTGATGAAATGTGGGCTACTGGAACAAACCACAAATGGACGAGAAAACAGAACCTGGAATTAATGGAATGCTACTTTAACAGCAGACCGAAGGAAAGGGGATACATGGAACGCATGGAAAGACTATAGGTGGAAAAAAGACATACATCCACATTAAGCAAGAAACAACTAGGCGCTCAGCACTATAACATACTGTCAAACCTTGAGATTGAACAACTACACCTAACATCACAGATACAAGGAAAAAGCCCAGAAAAGCAATTGGGCATACAACAACCAGGGGAAACACTGGATACACAGACAACCTCTGAAGCCAAAACATCATCTCCACCCAGCCCACTACAGAGTACATCAGCGGATATGAGAAACAAGATCATGTCCAAATTAGCCACAATTAACACTCTGGTTAGATTACCAAGACTTAGCAAAGAATTACTATCAGACAGTATGCTGAAGGATGCCAATAAGGCCCTTATGACAATCCCCACCACTAACATAACCCAAACCAACAAAGTAATATATGCCACAGCCGTTGTAATACTAGAAATGCTTGGCTATTCAATTAAACAGGCAAACTACATCAGTACACACCCCCTTTGGAAAATGAGGCTAGAAGCTAACATCAAGACATCTCAAAGAGAAGTCCGCCAATTGGTGGAACTACAGAAGGAGGTGAAGATCAAAAACAAGTCTCGCATATTTAGAAAATATAAGGGCCTGACTCTACCTGAGGCCCTTGAGACTACAAACAAAGGCTCACAGGCTTGGCTGCCAGACTAAAGAGATATACCAGAGAAGCAGAGGCTAGAAGGATCAACGCCCTGTTCTCCAAAGAACCATCCAAGGTATACTCTCAACTGCAGTGGAACAACAAAGTAAGAACAGAACCCCCAGTAGTAGAAACTGAACAGTACTGGAAGAACATATGGGAAAACGAAATAACACATAACACCAGCGCAAAATGGCTAAAGGAACTAAAAACAAGCCATAGCAATCTCCCAGAACAAGAGCCAGTCACCATCACAACTGAAGACGTCCAGCAACGAATCAGGAATATGAAGAGCTGGACAGCACCAGGGCCAGACATGATCCTAACTTACTGGCTAAAGAGGTTCACAGCACTGCATGAACGACTAGCAGAGCAAATGAACCAGCTGCTAGCAGCAGGCTCCCACCCAGGCTGGCTCACACAAGGGAGGACAGTACTGATCCAGAAAGACCCGCAAAAAGGAACAACACCATCCAACTATCGGCCTATAACCTGCCTCTCTACAACATGGAAAGTCTTATCAAGCATCATAGCCACTAAATTGCAAAAGCATATGAGCCAAACATGAGCACAGCTCAAAAGGGCATTGGGAAGAATACCAGGGGCTCAAAACATCAACTGCTCATAGATAGTACTGTAGCCCAAGACTCAAGAACCAGACAGACTAATCTGTGCACAGCTTGGATTGACTACAGGAAAGCCTACGACTCAATGCCACATACGTGGATCTGTGAATGCCTGGCATTATATAAAGTAAATAAGACCTTAATGACCTTCCTTAAGAACTCCATGGGGCAATGGAAAACAACATTGGATATCAACTCAAAAGAATTAGCACAAGTATCGATCAAGCGTGGCATATATCAAGGAGATGCACTGTCTCCCCTGCTGTTCTGCATAGGCCTGAATCCCCTAAGCCAAATAATTGCAAAGACTGGATATGGGTACAAGTTCAAGAGTGGAACTACCATCAGCCACCTCCTCTATATGGATGACATCAAGCTGTATGCAAAGAATGAACGAGACATCGACTCATTGATACACCTGACAAGGATCTACAGTGAGGATATTGGGATGTCATTCGGCCTGGATAAGTGCAGCCGAATGATTGTAAAGATAGGAAAAGTGGTTAAGACCAGTGGGGTAGAACTACCAACAGGGTACATAACAGATGTAGAGACCAACTATAAGTACCTAGGTATCCCACAATCCCACGATAATCATGAAGAGGAGGCAAGGAAGACAGCAATATCCAAGTACCATCAAAGAATATGACAGATCCTGAAAAGCCCGCTCAGTGGGAAAAATAAGATACATGCCATCAATATATATGCGCTGCCAGTCATCAGATACCCTGCTGGCATAGTAAGCTGGGCACAGAAAGAAATGGAGGCAGCCGATGTGAAGACCCGAAAGCTCCTCACAATGCATGGGGGTCTCCACCCCAAGTCTAACATCCAGAGACTATACACTAGTCGGAAAGAGGGTGGCCAGGGACTGATGAGCATCAAAACTACTATCCTGGATGAAACCCAGAATATCCAGGAATACATCACTGAGATGGCACCCAAAGATGAGCTGATGAGAGAATGTCTCCAGCAACAACAGCAACAGCAAATACAGAAGGAAGATCAAACTGAGGAAGTGTCCTGGCAAGATAAGACCCTGCATGGGATGTACCATCGCCAGATAAACGAAGTCGCTATTGGGAAATCCTATCAATGGCTGCAAAGAGCTGGCTTCAAAGATAGCACTGAAGCTATCATGGCAGCACAAGAACAGGTACTAAGGACCAGATCCATAGAAGCAGGGATTTACCATACAAGAGACAACCCTAAGTGCAGGCTGTGCAGAGAAATGTCAGAAACAATCCAACACATTGTGGCAGGGTGTAAGATGCAGGCAGGAACAGCATACATTGAACAGCACAACCAAGTAGCCGGCATCGTGTATAGGAACATCTGCTCAGCCTATGGACTAACCCTTCCCAAGACCAGATGGGAGACCCCTCTGAAGGTTGTGGAGAATGACAGGGCTAAGGTCCTGTGGGACTTCCATATCCAGACAGACAAGAAGGTACTGGCTAACCAGCCAGACATTGTGGTGGTAGATAAGGCCCAGAAGACAGCCCTGGTGATAGATGTAGTGATACCAAAAGACAGCAACATCAGGAAAAAAGAGCATGAAAAGATGGAAAAGTATCAGGGTTTGAAGGAGGAATTAGAAAGACTGTGGCAAGTGAAGGTGAATGTGAACCCAATAGTGATTGGAGCACTAGGGGCCTGTGAGACCCAAGCTGGAAGAATGGCTCCAACAGATTCCAGGAGGGACAGCAGAACACTCGATCCAGAAAAGCGCATTGCTAGGAACAGCTAAGATACTGCGCAGAACCCTCAAACTCCTAGGCCTCTGGTAGAGGACCCGAGATTGAGGATAACATACATACACCACCCATGGAGGGTGAGAAAACAATTTTATATATATATAAAAATTATAATGCCAGTGAGTTCTACACACATGATTCCACCAGAGGAGTGTAAGTGGAGCCCCCTGGTAGATCACATCCAGCACTTTACCCTTGTTACACCTCTTCTCGTATATATTGCTTTCATGTTCTCAGTTTAAACACTATATTACAGATGTCCCTCAGTATCCACTAGGGTTTCATTCCGGAACCTCCAGTGGATAAAAAAAAATTAGTGTATGAATAAAAATAATGGAAAAATAGGAAAAATGGGTTTAAATACCTATTTCCAGGTTTTTTGCTTCTCTATTGTGCCTACTGGAACAAGGTAATGCCTCAATATCTCCAGAGATTTGATTCTGATACTGAAAAATGGAATTATTCTTGCATGAGTACTTCTGTCCATCAGCAGAAAAGCAATTTTTTAAAAATGTGATTTGAGGTGGCCATTTGTGTTTAGTCAGATCTGTGTATAAGAAAACAAGATTACAAGAATGCTGCATGCTTCCTGCTCCCAAGGAAAAGGAGGGCAATGAAAATTTTTCCATGTAATAAGACTAAAAAAGAGGACATGTCTTTTGTGGATAACAAGGGTCACCTGTATTTCATTTTCCCAGGTTAAAAGCCTGGTGCCCAAGGCAGTTTACAAGATGACAAACATACATAATAATTCAAAACATACACAGAAACAATGGGTAGCTTTTAAACCATCTTAGCTCACTGACATCTCTCCAGTATGTGGCAGTGAACGCCACACGTGTGTTGTGTGGAAAAGAACTTACTCTTTTCTGTCCTGAGTGTGTTACCTGCCAACCCATTTTGCTGGATTGGTCAGAGTTCTTCTATGATGAGAGAGGAATAAAACCCTTTCTATCCATTTATACCACTTGCGAACTCATATCTATCATGTCCCAGTTAGTGGTATTTTCCCCCTTCTTTCCCCCTTACCTAAAAATATCCTTAGATTTTATCGTCTGCTAAAGTAGTACTTCAGTGTGGTCTTTATACTCCAAAGAATTTGTTTTTGCCTTTATTTTCAAGGTTATTCCGTTTAATGTGTAGCTTTCTTCCATTCAGCTTAACAGAATTTAACTGATGTGCTGCATCTTATACCGCACTGAGTGCTTCATCTGCTTCTTGGCCCCTGCCTTTTCCCTCACTTCTTTACACAAGAAAGTTGTTCCTTAATAGGAGTTAATAACATCTCAATTTCTGCCAGAACATCTTCCCTTCTAGCCTTAACATTTCAACCAATTTATCTTGTAGTTCAAAGCACCCAAGCTCCTTAACCCTACAATCCACAGTAACTACAGGAGCATGTAAGATACATTATGTGTACTCGTAGTTACTGCACCACCTAGTGAAAACCTATGGGAAATTCATATTGCGATCCAGAGTGAATTGTTCTTACACCGGAGCAACGTCTCCCCTAGTTACTCTGGGTTGCACCCTTTGTGCCAGAACTTAGGTAGAGAGTGGCATCCATTTCCCCTTCCATGATATACTTGGGGAGGGGAAAAAATATCAGTATGAATGCCTGTATTGTTCAAGAGGTTCCCAAAAATGTAGCATTGCAAAGCCCCAACCAGATTGAACTCTGTTGCCGTCCACTTAAGGGGTGAGGTGACAGGAGCAATGTAATAGCCAGAATATTTTTAAACTTTCCAGGAAGTTGCTGTGATTTTTTTGGGGTTCCAGGGAGTCTGCAATCTCTTTTGCAGACTTCTTTGCACCTTCACAATTGTGCATTTAAAAAAAAAAATGTTTTGGGACACAAACCAAAAGGATTGGTTATTGTACTGCAGGTGCTAGGAGAAGGTGCAGATCATGCCTAGTAGGGGAGCAGGATTAGCACTTGTCAACTTGTGAAGGCCAGCAGAGTCTCTGAAGCTCCTCATCCTATCCATCTATCCTCATCCTCATCCTATCCATCCTATCCATCGGCTGCAGCAAGCAGGCAATAGTGTCCTGGTATTTGTGTCACCACAAAGGGTCTTTGAAGGCTGAGATAGATTTTGGCTGTTAAGTATTTTCTGATGGACTTTCTAACTGCCTCTACTTCTGTGTACTTACTGAGAGCACCAAACTAGCTTGATGATGGAATTTACTATCAGAAAAGGGTTTTTCCCTCTGATTTCTCTGTGTGTGAAGGAAAAGGTGAAGGTGTCCACCGCAGGTTGTCCTGTTAGTCATGACCAACTCTGATGATGGTGTTCATCCCCATTTTAAGGTTCCCGTGGTCTTAATTCCCCATTTTAATTTCAGCAATGTCCAAAGACATCTCCAGTCATGTGGCCAGGGTTACCTTCCCACCAAAATCTATTTTCATTTGCATGCTTTCAAACTGCTAGGTTGGCAGGACCTTGGCAAATAACGGGACCTTCTTCCATCATGCAATGGTTGGATCTCAAACCACCAACCTGCTGACGTTCAGGTTGATGGCACAGCATTTCCAACCACTGAGCAACAACAGCCATTACAGACATCTCTACTCAGCAATCTTTAGATCTAGTGGTAACAAATTAATAGTTCATAATTCCCTAAGCAAATGACTTAAATTTGCTTTGCTTATCAAGATTATCTCTTATTCTTGCTATTTATGCACTTCTTCAAAGAACTGGCTGAAAATGATAGTCCATGGGGATTGGTTAATCCTGTTGGGGTCAGTGAATTTACAGAGATTTGGCATTTTAATTTTTTCCTGCTCTGGGCATCACAATTTTTGATCTTTTTATTGTGCAGTTCATACAAGTCATCTCCTGGCAATGTGTTAGCTGTGCTTCACCAGTGCAAAGAGATGTATTCTGCTTTTGGAACAGAAGCACAATACATAGAAGAGAAGATCTGAACAAAGGCAACATACAACAAAAATGGGGCTTTGCCCAAGCAAGCATCCTTTCAGTGTTCCCATTTCTCCACAAATGTGAAAGCCATAGGGCACAGTCCAGAGAAACTCCAGGGCGACCTTGCTCCAGTGTAAGAACAATGTACTCTGGATTGCAAGAAGAATTTCCCATAGGTTTTCACTAGGTGGTGCCGTAACTACGGATGGACATAATGTCTCATACGTGCTCCTGTAGTTATAGGATTGTAGGAATAGACTGTCGTCTTTTAATTTGTTTGTTCATGTTGCAAGATGTAAATCAATACAGTCAATTAAAAAGCAGGGGATCACATAGAGATACAAAGTGCTAGCCTGAAAATTCCTATAACTTCAAAGAATGACAGGATAGCCTCTCCAAGGACAGCCATTGTAGCTCCAGCAACCTAAAGCTTCCTTGCTAATTGACCTTTACTCATAAAGGCAAACAACAGCACTTTGCTAAAGTGACTTTTGGAGCATGTTGCAACATGCCATTACAAGAAGCAGGGCACCGCATCAGCAAGGGTGTCAAGCTGTGACACCTGGATGAAGAGCAAGATTTTAAAGGAGGGAAAAGTGAACAGCTCAGATCATCTCTGAACGCAAACAGCATAAAAATATTCCGTAAACGCTGACAAGTAATTTTCAAATTATACAACTTCAGATCAATGAATCTTAAGGAAGATCAGTCATTTGTTAATAAACAAACAGCCCAATTCCATCATTGGGCTGCATAGGTAGAAGTGACACGGCCATCAATGTGGAGACCACCACTAAAGCCTTCCTAAACATGGTGGCCACAGGGTCACCAACAACACCAAGTGGGTCTTTGTTGGGTGGGGGCTGAGCAGGAGGAGAGTGGTGACTGGAGTGATGCATTGCTGGGTTGGTGTGGGATCAATGAGACCTGTGTGTGTTGTATCTTACATCCCTTCTCAGGACTGATTGACCTGTGCAAATCTATAAGTACATCCTGATTGGTCCATAATAGCAACTAGAGCATACCGAGAAGAAATTGGATTAATGTTCCTTTACCCCAAAGAGATCTCCAGTAGCTGAAATTCCTCTGCTGGCCTAACTAGAGATTAAGATTGCAACCTAAGGTCCTTAGTTGGACCATAATGAAGAATAGTCTGGGGAAAATATTTTTCTCCCCCATAAGTGAGTAGTTCCAATCTTTCTGTGGAACGGTATATTGTCATGGGCAAATTTTAATATACAAACTGGGAACTAGGTTATGAATAGTGGCAATTTTAACCAGAGGATTGACAGTCTCGTCTGCCTTTTCCAAACACTTGTTTGTGAAGATAGATCATGGACTGTAATGAATATGTCCATGTAGAATTTATTTTTCCAAATGTATTGTGTGAACTGCCTATTGAGATCCCCTTTGGTTTCCATGCAATTTTCAAATTGGTACCTCTGATGTGATTCCATTACATTACATCAGACTATTCTAAAGTAAATGGCTTAAAGTCTGTAATATTAAACAGAAGAGCAACTTCTGCATTGTATGAGAAAGTGAAATATTTTTTTCTCAGCTTTTTATACTTTTTTCTCAGACTAATGTCTTTTTTAATGTCTATCTGAGTTCATCATAATGAACTCACCCTCAACACAGATCAGCACAATCTCCCCCTCCTCCTCATCTCTCCTACTTTCTCACTCTTTCAGTATTTGCTCTGCCCATTACATCGAAAAGCAAGATGCTTCAATAATAGATTCCAATTCTGGTTATTTAAGCTTCCGAATCTGCCTTGCACACTGCACAGACACACAATAGGAAATGTGTGATTGACAAGAGGCACAGCCTAATCCCTGTAAGGTGATCTTCAGTTTTCACCCACATATAATACAGTTATGAAAAAAATCTCCCAACCTTGCATGATTAAAAAATTTTACAGTGAAGGACAGTGAAAAGCAGGTCAATACTGTAAAGCACAGTAATTCATATGAACACAATCACACAACAATTCACAGTTAAGCGCTGAAAGAAACTAATTTGTCTTCACTGTTCTCATCTGACCCAGTTAAGCTACAAGTGCACTCCATAACTAAGGTTGATGGCAGAAAAGCACTTTAACCAAAGTGTCTGAGTTGAAAAGTTGAACCAGCAAAAAAAGGTCAAAGCGGTGAGGTTACTGTGTATTGGCCAGAGACAAATTCAGAAAGAATTCATTACTGTGCAAGACACCCCTTTCATTCAGGATCTCAAATGGCCTTCCTAATCAGTGGGATGATCTGAATCCAAGTTAACCGCGTGAAATCAGACCTTTAATACAGATTCAGAAAGAGGCAGGATAAGCCAGAACATTGTTCTACATTTAGGGGGAATTAAGTGAACCTTCTACAGAGAGTTCTCAGACTTACTGGCCTTCCAATAAGAATAATCCGGTTTGAAAGCCAGAAAGCCCAGAAGTAAGTAGCTTTAAATGTGATTGAAAGTGCACCATCCTAACACTTAGAACCTGCCTGGTCATGGTCAAATGACATTTTAACCACTCTTTTTATAGGTTAATTAAATAATAAAATGAATTAATTGCTCCATTTCTTAGCACAGGAGTCCAGACTATTTGAAAAAGATGGTATCTATGCCAACTGATGGGGACAGGTTTGCCCACGTCGCTAGAGCCATTGACTCACCTTTTGCCCTCTCTATGACTCATATTTTAAATAATGTAGAGAGTGCAAGGACTTAAGAAGTAATTTCGACACACCGCTGTGCGAAAAGCTGCTGCCACAGTTCCACTACAGCTCTCTGTAATGAACATGGAGCAAACTGCTGGGAGAAGAGGGAAAGTTTTTGGCTTTTTCCTGTTTAGTTATTCTTGGTTTATTCATTTGTTTTTGCTGGTTTAATAAGCTTGATCAAGCTTTCTGTCACAGCATTTTTGTTTGAAATTGACTGTGCTATTCCTGGATGCCAGGTATACTTGGCATGTCCTTAATTTAATATTTGACTATTGGATAGCACTCTCTGAATGTGCCATACTTTCTACCTGTACTGTCTTGCTGTTTCTTTCCTTATAACAAGCTTATAAGGTAAATCAGTATTATTATTGCTATATTGCAGCTGAGGCTGAGAAGGACCAACTTCCCTCTGGCTCTTTAGATGGTTTAGGGAAGAGGCACAGTTCAAATAGAAGAAGTCTTGATTTGCAGATTATTTGCTAAGTTCAAAACATATCTTCCATCACTGACACCACGGCAGCCATATTGACAAAATGTACTCTGGCAATCCTAAGAGCCAATGAAAGTAAGTGTAAGTAAGTGAAAGTATTTTTAATTATTACAATAACAATTATTACAATATTATTTAGTAATATTCTTACTAAACATGTGGTATGCCACATGATCAACTATGAATCTTTTCAAACCTACACCAGTTAATGTGCACATACATACATACATACATACATACATACATACATACATACATACATACATACATACATTAATTAATTAATTATATGGCAAATACATGGACTTATAGTAAATTATATGGAGTGTTAATGTCCAGTCCACTCAGCCACTCAAGGACAGAGTCATCTATATTGGAAAAATCAGAAACTTGGACACAATGCGATGAATATTTTATTGAGGAACACTACAGTCACACTGATGGGTAGATAAAAGACCCCACTTAAACAGTGAGTCCTGGCAGACAGTGTGTTGGGAGTGGAGAGGGTTGCCATCCATCCCAAAACCCAGGGACAATCCCAATTTTTTGGTGATTGTATTCACATACTGGCAAATGGAACAGAGGGTCCTGTCCTGATTTTGTGGAAGAGAATTATGGCAACCCTAGTTGCGGATCCTGTTCAGAGTTGATCAGTGCTTGGGAAGTAGGACAAAACCTGGTCCCTTTTGTATAGGATCATCTATATTTAGATGATCTTAACAAGATCTATATAACTGCTATGCAACTGCAAGTATCTCGTATCTAATCAACTATGTTACTGCCAATATTTTGCACAGAAAAAATGAACTGCTTGGGGAAAGTAACAGTAAAATCAGACACAAGATTGTGCTGCTGAAATTCATCCCCACAACTGCACCCCACTTCTCCAAAACTTCTCCTTCCCCCCTTACAATACTCATCCTCTGCCAACTTATCAGTGCTAGAGGCTTCTGGTGCCACTGCTGTGTAGTGGTAGCAGTGCAGTTTAGACAGTGCAGGACCCTACTGCAGCCCTAACTGTTCTGCTACATCATGCCTATGAAGATTATATACTTTTCTGGTTATTTCTGCATACTTGTCAAAGCTATTTTTCTGGCCTCTGTCAGTCTTGAAAGACTATGATATCGTGCTCGGCGCTGCATACGCTGCATGCGAAGCAAGAAAGCCTGGGTTGGATTGTTATGGAGGATAGGCTGTTACCCAAGCAGCCCTCTCCATGCCACTGAAATAGTCCAGTGGAAAGGCAGAGCCAATACGATTGGATCCAGCTGGCGTTGCAGGGCTGGGCTAAGGACAGGAGCTCACCCTGTCTTGTGGGGCCAACCTAGGTCTGTTGGTTAACAGGCACACCATCTTAACCGCTTGCCCCACCCACAGCCCTTTCTGTTAAGAGGAAGCTAGCAAAATGGATGTCCTTATTAAAAGTGGATATGTATGGATATATTCTGAGAGATATATATGAGAGACCCTTAGTAAAGGTTGAACCATCTTGCATCAGTATGTTCCCTGCATGGCAACAGTACCATGCACTTTGATTGTTACCTGTAGAAGACAATCAATTGGAGAAATGTAAAGTTGCATACATGAGGATAACCATTGTAGGAGGCTCTATCATGCTAGTCTTAGTGGCCCCAACCTCAAGAATCTAGCCTGTTCCCATCCACACAGCCCAGCCTGCATAGTCCTATCTGTGAAGCAACTTCCAGAGGTTTACTTTCTAACCCCTGTTAGATCACTCAGAAGGTTGGAAGAGTGGAACAGGATAATGGAAACAGACTTTTCTACACAGTGGTAAGAAAAAAATAGCAGCTTGTATATATTTCTACCCTTCTTATTATATCATACCAGCTACAGAGTTGGTTCAGGTCCAAGAAGACCGATTACGAAGTGAGAGTTATACATTGGGGTAAGGATATTTAAATCTCCTTTCCTCTCCAAAATCTCCTTATCGACATTCTCTCACTCCCATTGGATAGAGTGCATTCCTTTTCAGCATGGTTGAATCATGGAGGGGAAGTGGCGGGAAGGATAGGATTAGGCTCATAATTAAAATCATTTAATTGAAACACCAGACATAGAAAATTGTGACAATGAAAAATATGTCATTTTACAAGAATACCCCCTCCAAGATTACTGTGTAGAAAGTTAAACACTTATTGTCACTGCCCCAAAACTGTACAATGTATGCCTGCTTAAAATTAAAGACAGCCATATGGTTGTAATCCATAAGATGTCATTCTAGCACTTCTGGGTTCTTCCAGACTCTTCTGAGATAGCAGCATACCTACTTTAGTGGTGCTCACTCTCCCTCCCCAATTCTTCATATTGTTTAAATGATATATTTCTAGTCAGAACTGTAAATTCTTTTTATTCCAGGGCTGATGTCATAAATCTTGCGTTGTACATTTTCTGGTTTGTTCAGTGACACGTAGCAATATTTATCTTACATTCCTCTTTTCCACATTCCCTTTTGAATCTGAAGTGTATTGAACTTTGCTCACTGTACTTCAGATGTCAGAACAGATGGATGACTCTTCTGTAAGAATGCGCATTGAAACTGGCACTTGAAGGGTAGATTTGATGCCGGACATACATTATTTTCTTACAAATACGTTGGCATATCAATAGCTGTCCCATAATTTTTTTCTACTATTCCTTGCACAAAATGCATTTGATGTCAGACTCTTGCAATGTCTATGAATCAGGGAAAAGGTATTTTCCCCCCACAAAGGAGTAAAACTGATTCCCCGGGCATCTTTAATGCCTCATATAAATATCCCTTTATATTCTGCCCAGAAGAAAATACAGATAACCCTGGAAAGCATTCATCTTCAGTCCTTCTGCTGCTTGGACTTTTTGTGATGTTTTCAAATTATAATGGGAACAATGGGGAAGCTGAATTAAAAACTAAACATTATTCCATTAATAGGAACAAAGCTTTATTCCCCTCTCTTTGATATGTTTATTAATACTTTTTAATCCCCAAGAACATATTAATGAAAGTCTTAATTTGAATAATGAAACAATTAAATAGCCAATGCCTTTCATAATAAAAGGAATATTTTACAGCAATTGGTGTGAACAGGGTTGCTCAAAACGGAGACAGTGTGTTGCCAAGGTCTCATTGACTAACCATGTTCTGCTGGGCTCATATATAAAACCTGGAAACACTAAAGCAGGGATTGATTGATTGAACCCAAAAGTGGAGGAAAAAAATGGAGGAATATTCATGCAAGATGCAGGAAAAATTGGTTAATAGCCCAAGACTATTCCTATTAGCACAGGGTGTGTGCACCCATGCCAAAATGGCCACTTGATGCCTCCTTAGTGGAAAGGGATTTTTGTCCTCCCCCAAAGAAATCTTCAGGTTCCTCAATAGGACTTTTCAACTCTGCACCAGATATTTTGCTGGCACAAATGAGTAAACCTCTGTGTCTGGATTTTAAGGGATCTGCCACTCCCTTCCTTTTTACATCCCCATTACAATACGTTGTAAGCACAAAGCACAAGCACTAGATTTAGTGCTTGTCTGCTCTTAGAAGGTCTGGTCTGGGCAGAAGGCCTGATCTAGAGGACTGAGCTGCTGTTAATTGCCTGAAGATAAAATCCAAATGTTGTCGGCTTGAAATAATCAGAAGCTGTGGGAGGAGAGACATTGGTGCTGGACTGTGGAATGTTTGAAGATAAGAAAGGCAGCCCCAGCGGAGTCTCCCACAAGGCAAAACAGAAGCCAGAGCAGTGAGATCAGACATTATGGCTGCAATTTTAACTTTTAGGCTAGCCTAAGCACTGGCATAAGTCCTGTGCTGACATGAGGATGTCATCAAAGTGCCATGAGATACTTTTGAGCCTCTCCTGGGGTAGGGTTAGGCCAGTGCACAGATAGTGCTTGCCTCCCTACAACACCGTGGGAATGGGAAGACCAATGAGTTGTGGCGGCCTAGTTAGGATTGCACCATCTCAGAATGTAGAAAGTTCTTGAAAGATAGAACCTCTGTTAATTGTAAAACTCTCTCAAGGATTAGAAAGCCTGCCCATGTAAACCACCTTGAAGTAAAATCAGAGGAGAAATCTGATTACCTGAAAGATGGGGTATAAATACCTGTGCTTGTTTGTTGTTGGCATTCGGACACCATAGGCTTGAGTCCAAAGATTGCAATCCTCACACTTTCCTTGGACTTATCCCTATTAAACATTTCAC
The DNA here is from genome assembly GCA_030015325.1 of Cryptoblepharus egeriae. Lineage (NCBI taxonomy): Eukaryota > Metazoa > Chordata > Lepidosauria > Squamata > Scincidae > Cryptoblepharus > Cryptoblepharus egeriae. The sequence continues at coordinate 49,603,441 of JAREYC010000007.1, read as the reverse complement.
ACATGTAAAGGAATATACTGAATTTCCTACCAATGAAACTTCTTGACCATCCATACATTAAAAACTGGCAACTCCCATATGGCTCCAATAAGATCTGGAAGCCACTTACTGTGAGCTGGGGCTCAACTACTTAGGAAGTCTCTGTGGTACTAGTACATGCCTGGCAAATGCATTGGCTCTATGAAGACTCTTCATATAGACGGCTTATAAGTGTCACAGAGCACATATGAAGTCCTGCTATGTGGAGAAAGTTTCTCTGTATTGGATAAACAAGATATATATTTACTGTCGCTCTGTACTCATCCCTGCCAGGCTTGCAGGCATTTATAATGCAGTATTTAGGGCCTAACCTGTTTTGAAGGGTGATTTGCCTCTAGATACATGGAGATGGAGAGAATGGTGCAACTGCCACAACTGTTACACAAAATGTGTTTGGCATATCTGGGCCTGATGGTTGATGGCTCTACTGAACGTTATAGGAGTCAGGAATTGCTTTGTCATTATCAGATGACACCTTCTGTCATTCTTATCCTTTAAACACTTACATATTTAGGCTATGCTGAGGAGCAGTGAGACAAATTTGAAACACAAGGCATTTTCAGTTAAATACCAAACCAAGAGCTCAATCCTAAGCATCTTTCCAGCACAAATGCAATCACAATGCAGTCCCAAGGTAAGGGAGATATATCTTCCATGATTGCTCCTCCACCACAGGATGCAGCAGGCACCCCATTGGTACAGCTGTGTCAGTGCTGGAAAGGTGGAAAAGACTGAGCCCAAAGTTACGGAAAATATAAAACTGTAGCAATGATCTTATTGTTCTGACATCTTATTGTTCTGAAAGCAGAACAATAATGCAGACTAATATAGCTATGGGTATTCGTGTACATGCATCTATTTCCAAGTGTTTCAGTCAAATAGGTAGAATTTAGTTCCTTATAAAGCAGTCCTGTGTGTGCATACTAAATCACAATATAGTCAATAGAAACTAAACACTATGGTCAGTCTAAGACTTCATAGTTGCTGGGAAGGGAATGCCTAGGGTTGCAATAATTCTCTTCCACAAAATCAGGACAGGACCCTCTGTCTCATTTGCCAATATGTGAACATACCCTACAATCCAGAGTAACTACAGGAGCATGTAAGAGACATTGTAAGGGGATTGTCCTTTTTGGGACATATGGCAGCCCTAAGCATGCCAAATGCTGTTCCTCTTCTTTTGAGGTGCTGCACCAGCTAGTACTGCCTCATCCTCTTTCTGTTTCCAGGATTCAAGTCATGAGCTAGAACGTCAGAGTCACTCTAGCCTCTCTTCTCTTCCTCACTTGTGCTCCATTTCCACCCTTCCTTTTCTCACTCAGGGAGCAGAAAGAAGAGGAAGAGTAGTTGAGGTGAGCCGACGGAAGCAGATGACCCCACCAATCCCTGCTTGAGACAACTGCTTCAGTTAGGTTAATAGACAGGCCAGGCCTGATAGATGCACATGGAGTGGGACCATTAGGAGCATTAATGCCCTAGGGATAAACTGACTGCCATGCTGAAGAGAAGGCTTCCTTTATTGCAGCAAGTGTTTTGATTTGATGGGCAGGTAGTGGCTCGTTTTTCATATTAAACTGTGATTAAAATTGCATGAACCCCAGGAAAAAAAAATGATAGCATCTGCCATACAAACCTGATGCAGGATATTAGGGAAGGGATGCTGTGGTCAGAATAATATGCGATGTGACCTGATAGAGCCATCATTTGGATGACTTAATATCACCAGGCATTTCCCCATGTAACCAAACTGTTTTCCATTGGGCTACACATCTGCTGCCTGAATGTATAAAATATACACTTTGGAAAAAGAGAACATCATATAGCTGTTACTGACCTTGGAAGCAGCATTATTATCTAATATAATGTTCAACAGAATCATGGCAACCCACAAAGACTCAAGTATTGCTGTTATTAGGGGGGAAAAAAGGCACTTTGAAGCTTTCATGATACTTTAAAAGTTACTCATGCATGCAGGAGAAATCACAGCCACTAATTTTGTACTATTAACCTTCCTATGCTTGGGATGTGCAATCTCATAGGTAAAGAAGGAGTATTTCACTTATTCCCCTGAGAATACTTCCTCTGTTTAACACCATTTTCAAAATGCCTGTTCGATCAGAAATGATAGGCATCACAGTATCAACTTATCTTTCACTTGAGCTAGCAACATCTGCCTTGATGGTTCCATTTTTCAAGCAGGGTTCAGCGTCTTCATTACTGTTTCACTAGAAGCAGGAACTTTCCCACCATGTTTATGCCAGGAAGAGTGTGGCTCCTTCCTTCATGCCCATCAATCAACTGCCAAATGTGCAATACTTCTGACTGGAAAGAATTTGCAGTTCCAACAGCAAAAATTTTCTGTCTTATGGCTGCACAGAGAGCCAGTACAATCTGAATATTATCAAAATAATAGTAATTATTATTCCCAGGATTTTTTGAGTGTGTTTCAAACTTCCACAGTGGCGGCTCATAGTACAAAGAGTGAATTGTAATCATTGTAGTCACTTGAAAAAAGTGACTCATGCTCGGGGTTGAGACGCAATGGTGGGCTCCAGCAGCTTCGCACCTACTCTATAGAACCGGTTGTTAATGAGTGACAGGACATATAAAGTTTAAAAATAGTCATTTAAAAGTGGCTGCCAGATGGGCATAGAACCGGTTGTTAGTTTCTTTGAATCTTATCACTGGTTGAGAGCCTGAGGAGAGACCAACAATGTCCAAGGAGAGCCCAAAAAGTTTCTTTAAGACAAGTGAACATTCTCAGGGGCTTTTCTGCACATCCCTAATTCACAGAGGGATATTTGACCTTTTAAAAATCTATAGTTGGCTCTTCTTATCCATGTTTGGTACATGTAGATTTTTACTCAGTGCAGGTGCCAACCCATGTCAAAAGGGCTTCAAGGACCTGCTTCACATCACCAGATTTGCCTTTTGGTCACATTCAGGATATGTTGTGACCCATGAGGAGGTCATTAGTGACATTCTCATTTATTTATTATAGAATTTCTACCCTGACTTTCTACCAGATATTGGTGCACACAAGTTAGCTATCTCAGAATGCTTCATAAACATTTCAAAAATGTCCAAGAGGTGTGGTAAGGTATGAGGAGGTTACACTTGTTTTCTCCATGCATCAAAAGATCCCAAAAGCTTTCCAAAAACTCTCCTACTTGCTTCTGAAAGGCATTTCTGTTTTGTGTGCCTCTCTGAGAAGCATCTGAGAGGTACTCTGAGACACAGGAACGTCATGCATGGCTTCCCTGTCCCTTAGAAAGCCTCCTGGGTGTTTCTGAGAGTTACTTTTGTTTCGCCAAAAACATGAATACATCTCAAGAGGCACCTGGGAGTATTTCTAAGGTGGGGTACGCATTGAAGCCTCAAAGATCATAGCAGTCTGAAAACTAATGTGTCCATTTCCAAATATAAAGTTAGAGATGTTTACGCTGTAAAAAAAGTTTTTTTTTTTTAATTACCATACTCAAAATGTTTCTAATGCTCTGAATTCACTTGAGAATCATAAACTGGTTGACCCTGTTTAATTCATTTTTACTTCCAGTTGCTTCACAGTAGGTCAGTGTACTCGTTTATTCCTGAAATCAAGGTTTTTTTCCCATAACACTAAGCTACAAATTAACACTTCATCATTGTGATTTGCATATCTAGTATCACATCTTGTATGTTCCATTTCAATGGCATTTAATTCACATAGCTTTCTGAAAAGGTAAGCCATACACTTCATGTTTTTTGAATCCTTGAATGGCTAAATGCAACACTGTAACATAAATATGGAGGTGGAAAGGAAAGGAAAGCTCAATAGTGGGAGAAAAGTGATAGAACATTTCAACAGTGTAAAAAAGAGATAATGCAAGGGGGGACAAAGATGTACAGTATGTTTTGATAGATAGGTTGATGAGGGAAATATAACAGTTTGGCTCTCAAGCATGAGAAAACCAAATGAAACTCCCTCCTACGCAAAAATTAAGAATACAAAAGTTGAAATCATTGCTGCCATTTCTTCCTATATCACCACGATTAAAATAAATAAAATACTCATGTAAAATAAAAGGGTCACATTTATGTAAAAGGGTCACATAAGGATACCCAATAAAATCTATATAAAATTCTCTCTCCAAATGTAAATAACTAACATTTCAGTAAGATGCCATCTGTTCCTGGCAATGGAATAATGATTCCACAGTGGTGGGTTCATGCCTACGTGATGTTTTTCTGTTGTAGTTAGTACACTGGAACCTAAAACTATAGAGGAACTACATCCTTTCCAGTGATTTATCTAATGTATCAAATTGCTCAGGTGCATTCTTACATGAGGTGACTCATGTCATGAGCAAAATCCAAATTCTCCATGTCGAGGAAGCAGTGCCAAAATAGTTACCACAGCATCCTGGGAGGAGGAAGTTGTGGAGATCACATCAGAATAACAGAACAATTGTTCCCTTATCCAAGGTTAAGCCTTTGCAGTGCAGAGGATCTCTGTGCAGAGGATCTACTTTAACCCGCACTAGCTAAATAGCTGGCACAGGTCCAAGTGGACCTGCGGACCTGCATAGACCATGTGAACCTGTACCATGGTCTGGGAAAGCTGTCAGAATTCAGCTGTTACCATTGAAATGGTCCCTTTTCTGGATCACTGAAAGAGTCGCCTTTCCAAACCTAATCTGCCTGTCCCCCTGCACCATCTCTTTCCATCATCCCCAACTGCACCATCTTGTTCCACCATCCCCAATTTCACACTCCCCAACTGTCTTCCCTCCTATCTTCCCTACACCTTACCTTTGGCAGTAATTAGCTCCTAATCCACTGGCAGGCGTATGCTGTTCTCCCCACTGAGGAGTGTATTGCTGGATTTTTCTACAACTGGTGCTACTACTTTATGAAAGTCTGTGCTAGCATAAGATGTGCACTGCCTCACATTGGCAAGGTGGAATTGGACCATCAGAACATCAAACTTTGAGATTCATAATATTATTGTATATGAGTTTCGTATATGCAACCATACCTGAATCGCCTTGAGCTCCCCCTTGCAGGGGAGGAAATGCGGGATATAAATTAATTGAATAAAAATAAAAAATATATGACTGTGAGCACAAGCCTATGCATGTCAATGGGACTTACTCCCAGGAAAGTGTGGATAGGATTTCAGCCTGTGAGAAGATGCAGGCTTATTAAATCTGCAGAAGAGTGTGGAGGAGTCAGCTGGCAAAACAACAGCCACCACAAGTTAAATGATATAAGATCAAAGATAACCACCAGTTAAATGCATCCCTCCTGATAATTGCTAGAGATATATTCTGTATGTAAAAACTGATAGCCATCTCCATTTCTACCCTTCTAAGTAGCCTCGCTACGAACTCCTCATCTGCTGATGCAAGTTCTACACTGTTCGGTTAACACACCGGATTCTGACAAACCGTAAAGCAGCTGAAAAGAGTGTAGCATAAATGTTGACAGCTAAGATTGTAGAGATTGCCTTAAATACTAGGTGGAGGGAATATCATTTTAACCTCACATCTGACCGAGCAATGGTATCAAGCAAAAGGACACCAAAAACTTTAATAAGCAGAAAGATGTCATGATCACAAAGAAAAAGAAAAATGATTGTAAGTCATAGTGATGGATTTTCTTGCACACCGTACTACTTCGGCACTGCCACAGCACCACACAGAATAAATACAGAGTGGAAAAAATGGCATTGTTGTTGCGTTAACAAAAAATACTGAACTAAAAGAGTACTCACTCAGAAAAGTCACTGAAGGCAAGATATTCATGATCATGGATAATGTTCTCTTCAGTAATGAATGAAGATAAGTTTGCAAACCCAAGAAGAAAAGAGAAAAAGGAGAGTGTAGATGGGGATGTCACATATACAGTGATCCTCTAACAGTGGGTTGGAGGACCCACAGAGGACCTCCTGGATGCAATTGGAAATCACATCCTGCACTTCTTCTGAGGCACAGGGAGGCAATCCTCAAAAGCCTCAGGCAGGTATGGATGAAGTTGATCAGTTTTGGGCATGTTGTTTTCCCTTCAGAGGCCAAGGGCTGAAATGTATTCTATTTTAAACAACATCTGGGTCTGTAGTTTCAACACCTTGAAAGTCTTCTAAGACCTTCAAAATGCTAAGCTGAATAGAGTGTTCAGATTTGAACATCTGCCAGTTGGTTGGTGACAGTTGGAGAACAGTTTGTCAGTTGGAAATGGCAGTTGGAGCTCAGCTGTTTATCAGAGCAGAAGCAGACTGGTTAGCTCTGAGGAGAATTAGACTGAAGGACTTCATTCATGTGTATGACCCGAATTGTGTCAGACTACTCTAACCTTGTAAATACAGTAAATACTTAATCTACTCCATTCTGTCTGTCTTCACTCTTGCGGCACATAAACAGTCACAGTACACAACTATCAGTCAACATACTGATGTTGGTGAACGGCTGAGGAGAAGGAGGAGGCAGGTTTTTCCCCAATTTTCTTTATAAAAATATAGGGGGGTGATGGTATTTTTGGTTGTGACATCACTTCTGGGGCTACATTTTGAGCTTTGCACCAGGCAACTTGATCATTAGCTACACCACTGTTTATGCCATTTTTTGGCTAGCTCCTTATTCCAAATTTTAAAATACTGTACATGAAAAAGAGCCATGCTAGAAATAGCTAATTATATCAAACATCAAGCAAAGATTTGCTGCTTATTTAATCTATGGGTTATGATTCTATAGTATTCTTAAGATGATTTAAGAATTAACAATGCACCTAACCCTACAATCCAGAGTAACTACGGGAGCACATAAGAGACATTACGTGCACCCGTAGTTATGGGCCCATCTAATGAAAACCTATAGGAAATTCATATTGCAATCCGGAGAAAGTTGTTCTTACACCAGAGCAAGGACTCTCTGTAGTTACTCTGGATTGCACCTTAAGCCTCATTGTACGTACCCAACTACTATTATACATAATGACAAACTTTGCATTACCTCTACTAATTATAATGCATACGTTACATATATTATTAGATTTTTCCACATTGATCCCTCTTCTATAAGATCCTATACAAAAACCCCTTACTATAGGCAAAAACATCTTACATTAACTTCTTAGTTTGGCGAAGTTGCCATTCAATTTATTTTATTACTTTAAAATGAGTGGGTGTCTCAAGGAGATGCCAATTAGGAACCAGTTCCCTAAAGCCCTCATTTGGTCTAGTAATCCTCCTGAAAGTGTGAGAGGCACAGATTAATAACTTAAATGTGAGAAACACCCTGCTTCATCTATAAAGCATAATAACTTGTTGTTTTGTTGCTGTATAAAGCCATCTGAGAAACCTTCCCTAGATTCTATAGCATTTAATTCTGTGCAGAAAAAAAAGCTGTCTCTCTACAATTTGCAAGTTTACCTGCTCATTTGATATCTGATGCCGTCTTTAGGACTCCTGCCCAATAGGTACAGCCTGTCTAAGAGCAAAATCCAGAGTAACCATGGGGAGTCCTTGCTCCGGTGTAACAACAATTTACTCTGGATTCCAATATGAATTTCCCATAGGTTTTCACTAGGAGGTGCAGTAACTACGGGTGCACATAAAGTCTCTTATGTGCTTCCATAGTTACTCTGGATTTGAGGGTAAAACTGTTTTATTTTTTCATGGATGAAGGTGATCAGTTTGGTTGGACAGATTTCCTTCTCAAGAATTTTTGGGGCCTGCATTCATTGGATTGGTGGTGATGCATTGCAATGAATTGCATTCATTCTGGTGGTGTTGCATTCCTTTCCAATGGACCATGGCACAGCTGCCTGCTCATGACTAAACATGCACTGTGGCTCAGTTTCACTTTCCATAGGGTTCCATGGATTTTCCTTGGCAGCTTCTGAGCATGCTCTAGCCTCTAGAAGACGCTCAAGGCAATGAGTAAGAGAGTTCTGAGGGAGTTTGAGATTTAAGATTACTAGGATTGAATACAGTCAGAAGCAATTGGGATGATCCACAGATGCTTTGTCATCATTTTAATAGGTCCACGGCAGTGCTATTTTATTAATTGAACAGGATATTGTGTTTTGTCTTTTTATAAGTCAATTTTTGCATTACCCCCTATTGGCGATTAAGATAAAAGAGTCAGGTGTGGAAGTAAGGGCCACTTGATTAACTATTAATACAAAAATGTAAAAAAAAATGGAAACAGAGACTGCAACTAAACACCATATCTAGGCAGAGAAGTGGCTATCTGCATAACCCCAAAATTGTATTGAGTGAAACAACCGAGCTCAGGGCAACCCTCATGGTTCAGGGTTCCCCTCCTTGCAAACCTGAAGATTAAGGCAGCTGGATGTTCCACCAGCCAGATACCCAGCTGGTTTCGCCTAACTTCCAGGACAGAGGCTAGCCAGCCCATACCCAGCGTAAGACGGACATCAGGGCTGATTCTGGTTCACCTGTCCCTTACTACCTCAGGCTGATCCCCTCAGGCCTATGCCTACCTTCCCCCCCTCATGACACCTGCCGCACAGGGGAGCCAGCGTAGCACTTGGCTACCCCAACCTACTGCAAATAAGAAAGCAGTCCGTGCTGGAAGTCACATAAAATGATCAGTGGCCTGAAGAAATACATGGACCCTATCAGAAAGAAAACATTCAGGCCATCTCTACTCAATCAGGGGATATAAAATAACTGACCTCCATGTTGGGCTAGATAATGGCACACATAAGCATTAACGCACTTGTGTGCCACATCCACCTTTCTAACACTCCTGGCACCTCTCCAAGCCTGTCTGGGCAGGAGGTTGGACCAGAGGATAAACACCCTTGGAATCCATTGGGCCAAAAGGGAGAAATCCCTAACAGTCTCAAGCCTCAAGGACATAAACGTCCTCTGGCAAAGGTCATTCTCCCCTAAGTGAACTAAAATAACCTGTGGAGATCGGTACTCTGCGAAAATGCTAGAGAGTGCTGGCAAAAATTGTCCCCAAGGCATAACCCTTCATACTACCCAGGCAACAGGATCCCAATCCAAGCTGGGGCTGAAACCCGCAGCTCTCGTCACTCCTCTTAGCCCAGAAGAGGATGAATGGCTAGTCAAGATCATCCGGACAGGTAGTGCCAGAGGCATGACTGAAAAAACAAAAGCAATAACATATAAACCTGGGACAACCCATCCTCTGACACAATAATGCAGTGATTTTCAACCAGTGTGCCATGGCACACTGGTGTGCTGCGGATAGTCCTCAGGTGTGCCATGGGAATTTGGGGATTGACATTAATTAATAGGAAAACTGTGGTACTGAACAGCCTAGCGTGCCTTGTGAATGGTGAAAACAACTGACAGTGTGCCCCGACAATTTCAGTGCCTTGATGGTGTGCCATGAGATGAAAAAGATTGAAAATCACTGCAATAATGACTGGCAGCACAGGTGCACCAGGGTGAATCCTCAGTAACACCAGCGGTGAACCACAGGAGGCAAACCTCCAACACAATGACATGCAGCTAGGCTGTGCCAAGAAAAACCTGGAAACACTGGCAGCGAACTGCCCAGGAGGGGAATCAAAGTGGTGGGGAAAGTCCAGACTCCAGGGGAATGCCCGCACAAGCCAGGGAAGGCGTTCAGCAAGAGAGCTCCTTTCACCTTGCTGCCAGTGGCAGGACTGAATTAACACAGGGGCATGCACTCTGGTGCTCAGTCCAGCCAGATTCCCAGCCAGCCCAACAGCCAATGGCAGCCTGTCACCTACCCTGCTGTCTATGCCAGGAGAGGGGCAAATCCAGCCGACATGCGGCTGCGCGCCAGCCCCATTATGGCAAATACCATTTTAGCTTGTTCCATGAGATGATTTCTACTTGAGACACAGTGTGGTGGGAAAATATAATTCCTCTGCCCTGCGTAGTTATGTCTCAATTCTGACCCTTTCCTCACACCTGCTATTTAATTTTTTTAAAAAGATGTTGGCCCATGGAGCAAACAAAAGCTGCAATTGCTTTTTGGGACGTAAGTACTATTGAACACAATGGGACTTACTTCTGAGTAGACATGCTTAGGATTGCACTGTAAATGTTTTATGCACATGCACCTCCATCAGGTGCAAAAGGCTTGCATGATGCTCATAAGCAAAGGCATGAAAAGAAGTGCATTCAGTGTTGGACCAAGCATATGAAATGATGTTCATTGATTCCAGAAAGGCTAGATTAAGGTTGTAGGGAGTCGGGATCACCTGACTTGATACTTATCTCAGGCAACTAGACTTGAGCTTATTTTGCAAGCCTGCCCCTGGTTGTAAATATAATCCTTATTTTCCACCACAAGAATCTCTGGACAAGTCAGGTTGAGAATATAATTGAACAAACAGGAGATGCCTTCCTCAATCTAGGCTTTCAAGTTCTGTTTGATGGATTCTGTTCCTGTTGCAGTTGACATCCTCTTGATGAAGACCCTTTTATTTGAAACCGAAACTTGTTTTGTTTTGTTTTTAAATCTGTCTTGTCAAGACTCTTTTTCCTCTGGCTCTCATTGCAATCTGTCTTGAACTTGGCTGGAAGGCTTATTGAGAATTTACTTGCTATACTGCCCAGAAAGCCTCTCTTGTTCTCTTCTATTTTTCTATTGCTTCTTTTAATTACTGTTACTCCTGAAACCAACTGCTTAGTCTCTATAAAACAAATAAACTAGATTTTCTGGCTGTGCTGTTTACAGAGTTGTTAGAGATAAATGGAGGGAGGGTTACTATTTTCTTTTTTAAAAAGTCAATTAAAATGTGCTGAAGATAATGCATGACATCTGCGGCCCATTTCAGTTTGACAATTCATTTTGTGGTACAATAAATACCTGCAAGTTCTCATTACAGGAACAGACATATGTTTTCATACAGAAATTGTGGATAACTTAAAATAATATGGCTGCTACTAGAGATTTTAAAATTGTGGATATTAATTAATTTGACACTATCAGTGCTGTATTGATTGTGTTTGCTGATTTTAAAATATTTGTTCCTATGCCTATAAATATTAAAGTGGAATTATAAATATACAGCACAATGCTATTCTTGTCTACTCAGAAGGAAACCCCATATTAAATGGGGCTTACTCACAGGAAATCTTTCAAGTTATTAAATATTTTTATTTGTGAGTAAGCACATTTATGTTATTTTTCTCCTCTCATTAATATACTGTCATTTTTGACAGGAATAACAACAACAATTTTCAGTCCAAAATGATAAATCATATTGACTAACCCTGCAATCCAGAATAACTACGGGAGCACATATGAGACATTACATGTACCTGTAGTTATTGCATCGCCTTGTGAAAACCTATGGGAAATTCATATTGCAATCCAGAGCAAATTGTCCTTACACCGGAGCAAGGACTCCTTGTAGTTACTCTGGATTGCACCCTAAGGCTGCAATCTTGACCTCCAGTTATGCCAGCATAAGTCTCAGCACAAGTCCCGTACTGGCCTAAGAGAGTCACAAAAGTGCCGTAAGGCACTTCTGTGCCACTCCTAGGGAGGGATTAGGCTGGTGCACTGACATGCGCTTGCCTCCCTACATCATCATGGGAATGGGAAGACCATTGAACACAATGGACTTGCTTCTGAGTAGCCATTCATAGATATGTGCTCTAAGCATAACTTTAGTGATGTCATGACATGCTCCAAAGTGGAGAAACTTATCATGACACCTCACATTGCCACAAACCTATTGCCACCTCCCACAATGCTACACATATATGCTGCATATCAAAGAATGCTACATATCAAAGAATCAATCTTAATTTTCTTTATTAAAAGTTTTTTTCTTCTGCCACTCACAGTACAGTCCTTTGCATGTCTACTCAGAAGTGAGCCTGAGCAGTGGTGGGATTAAAATAAACAACAGGTTCTAAGTCCTAACAATCTAAAATAACAACAGGTTCTATATCCATAGAACAACAGGTTCTGTGTCCCATTAGTAACCGGATTCTCAGAACCAGGCGTTCATTAGGAAAGGGTTCTACAGAACCTGTGAGAACCCCCTGAAGCCCACCAGTGAAATTTAATAGAGTTTCTCCCATGTGAGTACAAATAGCAGTGGCTTCCAAACTGATGGATCACAACACAGCAGCAAGGGAATCATTTGTCCCCGTCCTTTATAGGTGCAGGGAGTGGGGAAGGCAGTGATCTGATTCCCAAGAATCTTGCTGCTGCCAGAGATGGGAGGTTGTTTGTTCTTTTTTCTTACTGGAAGCCAGTGCTGGAGTTGTTGGAAGTTCAGAAGTCTGAGGAGTCCTTCATAGGATTTCATGCACCTACCAAACATCTTTTAAAATGAAAAAATGGGCACTTCTGATATTTTTTGTGAAATAGGAAGTACCCTTTCTGTTATTTTTACATATTTGGAGACCCCTATGGAGGGCTCTCCATATTCTCCAGTTCCCCCAAGAACATCCTACCATTCTTGGCAGACTCCAGTATGATCCTGGAGATTGAGTTGCTACCATATATCTTCTCCCACTTATTTCTAGTCCAGGAAAACACTGGTCTTATAGGATAGCACCTTTATTCTTTTTCAAAGAGTCATTATACTGTATTACAAGATCTAGCTTTGTCACCGTCACAAGTTTCTTGGTAGATCAGAAGTATGGGGGGAGTACAGTAAGCACAGCAGACACCACAATGTGACATGTAAGCAACACTTTCCACTTGGCATTGGAGCCATTGGGGCAGTGACGGCAACATGTAGTCACCAACCACCTGAGCATTTTCCATCGCTATCCCAAAAGGCACTGATGGTGAGTGGGAGGATTCATGTTTATTGGGACACCTGCTTGACTTACCATGCCACTGCCCCTTCTGGTACATTACTCTCCAAAGTTATCAACAGTTATTTTGGTTGCTCAAAAATGCATGTCTACTACTCATCAGTAAGACTGATATAAGCCTGTTGTACCTGTCCAATTGGTACTGTTGCAGTGATACTCAAAATGTAGTTCAAGACCCCCTGGGGGATTGTGATCTTGGGTCAGTGGGGTCAGGAGAGGGTGGGATCCATCCTCTTGGAATCTGGCACTGGGCTTTCTTGGGAGTAGGCCTCATTGAACACAATGAGATTACTTTTGAGTAGACATGGAGGAGCTCTGGCATCACAGTGTGGTCACAACCAAGTTTGACAGCAGGTCCCTGACAGATTTTTAAATTTGAAAGGGGGTCTTGAGTTGAAATGCCCCCTGTTCCAGGGGAATTGAAGGGAGAAAAACTTTTTTCAAAGATCCTTTGCTGAAAAGGTGGAACAGATACAGTAGAAGACAACTGAGGCACATGCCATTTACTCTCAGTGATTTTCAATTTTTTTCAACTCATGGCACACTGACAAAAAGGTGTGCAAAGCATATCATGAGCCCCTCCTCCTATTTGTTGCCAGATGAATGCTTCTCTTTTTTCTCTAGGGCTCCAAACGGGGAGCCATTTGCATGCTGCAATGAGGCTCCCTGCAAAACTAAGTGCTTAGTGCTTTGTGCCTTCCAGCTATACCACTGCATTTAACTAAGGCTGCAATCCCAAAGGCACTTTCTTAGGAGTAAGATCCATCAAACACAATGGGTCTTACTTTTGAGTAGGCATAGTTAGGATTGTGCTCTAAGTATGAAATAACACTTGAGGTTCTTGTGCTGATGTGACTTTCACCGCTGATTGCTATAAACAATTTGACCAACTGAGTCCAGAGAATGGCAGTTAGGATCTGGATACTATACACTCCACAGACCACACAAACCGAAACAGTGCTGCCTTGCTATGCCAGAAGTGTTTGCCAGTACAACACCTTTGTTCATGATGGTATTGTTACACTTCTCATTCAGTTGATGATAAGGTTGGTTAATTTTGATAATGGCATGAAATTCCAGAGCATATTTTAAACTTCTAGGATTCTTTTCCCCCAGTAAGTATGTTCCTTCTCGAATCAAAAGATGCAAAACTGCTTTACTGTATTTGGTAACGGTTGGGAAATGTGGCTATTGCTCTGCCGAATTGCTCCTTTCTCAGCTGGAAAGCAAACAGTTATTTACTTTAAGCTCATGTTTCTAATAGTTTTGTTTTGCTCTGTATAGAGTAGTGGTTAAGATTTTCATTTAATGTGTGAATTAATTCAATGCTGTTGTTTTGAACACTTTAACAACAACTTCCCTTGTTTCAGCTTCTCTGCACTTTGCTTCCAAAGTCTGCAAAGAAGGTCTTTGGGGACTTGCGATTCCTCTGGCCATTGCTTGTTTTTGTCTGAAGCAAAGACAATTATTCTGCCCCGAAGGACTGGTTTAAGGTTTTCTCAGAGCATTACTAGTGCTACCTCTCTACTGCTGTTAATTTGCAGGAATACACTGCATTCCCAGTTCTTTGACACCTTTGAAAGGTGACTCTCACAAGAGGAAGTTGCAAAGTTTCCACAACCTCATGCTTGGTCTCAGGGCAACTTTCAGTTGTAGGAAAAGACCTGAAAAGAACTGCAGGAATCAAGTCACATTTTCCAACTTGTGATACTGAATTTCATGGAAACACAACCACATACACTCATTCTCTCTCACACACAGAATGAGCTTACTTCTTGGAAGTGCAGGGACCAGAATTACAGATAATACTGTCAGCATTAGAATAAACTAACTTTAATGACACAAACAGGAATGGAAATGTAATTGCAATAAATGAATGAACTCTGGCTGTCCACTCTGCATTTAAACCACTGGAACTTTTGAAATTCTGTGCCAGATCAACTGATACCAATTCTTAATCGACCCCTATTTGTCCTTGCTTTATCAAGAATGCCTTTCACAGAAAGTGAAGCTCATTCCATAAACAGCACATTTTTGGGCAATGATGAATTTCCAGACAAAGGGCAAATGCTGCCAACAGGTTGATGCCCCAATAATTTTATAAACTGCTGAACCTGTATAAGAGTTTCCTACACTTGAGAGTTAAAAGAGACGGAAAATAGGAGAACGAACAGGGCACTCATTACAATATGGAACTCATTGCAGTCATTAACATTAAAATTGGCCATGATCTAGGGAATGTAAGGCTGCAACCCTAAAGACACTTTCCTGAGAGCTTTCTTTTGAGTGGACATGGTTAGGATTGTGCTCTGAGGCACATGTGCTTGCTAA
This sequence comes from Cryptoblepharus egeriae, assembly GCA_030015325.1. NCBI lineage: Eukaryota > Metazoa > Chordata > Lepidosauria > Squamata > Scincidae > Cryptoblepharus > Cryptoblepharus egeriae. Next base: position 49,588,278 of record JAREYC010000007.1, on the reverse strand, counting down.
AAAATGTGCAGCAAAAAGCAGAATATCCTAATGTTTACAAAAGATTAAAAGACATGATTATATTTTTTAAAAATTGAAAAGCTTTACACCATTTTATTTTATCATGCTACTCATTTGATCAAATAATTTAAGAGTGCACATCTCTAACTGAGCAGTGGAAAGTACAGCAAAACAAAACAAACAGCTTGAAGTCACCACCTAGCTTTTCATGATCACAGCTATAATATGATCTGTTCGAATAATTTGAACAGAATATAATGCTCCTCAATGACTCACAGAACCTTTGGTTCCAGCCAAGACAGCTTCCATGTGGCTCGCCACACAATAAATTCAATCACTCAAGAAGTTCAGCCAGTCAAGCAGAAGAGCTGTCACGGGAAGTAAGATGCTCTTTCAGAAAAAAAGTGGCGCAGCGCGTTCTTGAACAGCAGGCAAGTCAGCCTCTGCATCAGTTGCGCTGATTTCTCAGCAGTTGCTTGGCTTTTGAAAACATAGCTGTACAGAACATTCCACATGTTGTCCTTCCATTAATCATTTCAAACAATGCTGTTTTCTAACCAGATGAACTATCATAAAAATAATCAGGCTGTCAACGGAGACCCTGGAAGACAACCTATGTCTCTCTGTTAATTAAATCCCAGTACTGCCTCCATGAACACTTGTTGTCTTGATTAATAATGAACGTATCTTTCACAGTTAACTCTACAGGCCATTTTGCACTACTTTTTCCTGTGTCTTACAGTTCTGGGAATCACCCCAATGTATGCTCCAAAATAAAATAATATATGTAGTATATAATCTATCTATCTATCTATCTATCTATCTATCTATCTATCTATCTATCTATCTATCTATCTATCTGTCTGTCTGTCTGTCTGTCTGTCTGTCTGTCTGTCTGTCTGTCTATTTGTCTGTCTGTCTGTCTGTCTGTCTGTCTGTCTAAAATTGAAGAATCACTGACTCACTGACTCACTAATTTACTGACTCACTGACTCATCAATGCTGAGATAAAACCATTGGACCCAGAAGTGTGAAATTTGAGGATTGAGAACTAGTGGATCATGGTGAGCATGATCCAGCCAAAATAAAGCACTTATGAATTCTGCAAGAATGATATCTTTGGATCTGACACAACCAGCAGAAATTTATGTTCCTAGCATTAATTGGCTCAACAGTTATGTTCATTCTCCGATGTTTGACCTAGGTTGCAATCCTAACCACACTTTCCTGGGTGTAAGTACTATTGAACACAGTGGGACTTACTTCTGAGTAGACATGCTTAGGACTGCTTAACTAATGTCCATTGATTTTTTTTCCTCATCCTAAATTTTGAGATGAATTTGGAATTTTGAATATGAGGTACATCTCAAGAGGTATTTTTTTTCTAAGACTAATTACTTGATTGAACCACCATTTACTGCCCAATCAGCTTCAGGTTTGGGCTTTTGCACAGAAAATTATATGACAATGGAAGGCAGTGGCTCTGTGTGTGTGTGGAAAAAAAATATCTGTGAAGTTTTGGAAGACTGCTTGAGGACTGGTAGGATTTACAGGATTTACAGTGGTAGCAGGATTTACAATGGTGCCAGGGTCATTACCTGTATAGCTGGTGTAGTATTGTGGCCAACAACCAATCCTATCCTGGGCTGGTCCAGGATGCAATGATGCTGGAGCAGCCTCCTTTGCATATTCTGGGCAGCTAGGGACAGCTATATAAATTATATAAATATATAAATAATTTTTATACTTACCTAATCCATAGCATCCTGGCCCCCAATAGCAGAGTGACCAGATAACACAGTCACTAAAACAAGGCTTAAAAAGAGACAAAACATTGTCCTGGAAAAAGTAGATATTTGTTCACCTTTCCCAATTGATAGTTGGCTGACATTTATTGAAGTGGGCCTAAGGGGGTCAAAAGTCAGACCAGGGGCATAGAATATCAGACCCACCACTGCTACTGATACTCCAGCCTGTTCTCAATATATCCCCAGCTGGGCCTGATCAACCATCTACACAAATGACCTACCTGCTTTGGTGCAGCCTCCCTCTGTCAATATCAGGTGCAGGAAACCATCCATAAGTTTCAGTTCTTAAGTGTGTGGGGAACCTCTATTTTTTTTGCTACTGAAGGATTCTTCCTGCATTGCAACACCATTTATGATGGTGCTACACCATTTATAATTGCAGAATGCAAATTCTGTCATAATTATATGTCCATATATATCTTATATGTAAAATACCAGCTGGCATCACAATGTCAGTGGTGAGAGTTCCTTTTTAAAAGCAGGATATAAGTATTCTTAAGAAAAATAACTTGCATTAATACTTCATGCAAGTTTTACAGTATTTTGCTTATGGATACAAAAGATCTTCCATATTACAGACCTAACATTTTAACATATCTCATGTTATCAGATTTACAAATATTAGGACTGAGTTGAAGGAGAAAGAATGTATGAATCAGTCTTAAGATTCAAGTTATGGTTGAAAAACTGGAAGGAGTCTATTACTGAACATTAAAAAGTTAGCCTTCTAAGATTTACTATTACATGTGAGTCCTGTAACTGTAATAAAAATACAGTTGCTAATTAATCATAGCATGACTCAACGGTCTACTGCGCTTGTGGCTTGCCATCTCGTAACAACCTGACTTGATCTCTTTGGGCCTCGTTACTCAAAGATAAGTTACTGAACTGGATAAAAAATGTTGTATAACCAAGGCCAGCTGTGTAACGAAAATGTCATATGATTTTGCTTAAGAAAAAGCAAGAGCTGATATCCAAGATATGATGGCACATTTTTTAGCCAATGTATATAGTTATGGTAAATTCAGATGTCCGACTCTGAGGAAGCATGTGCTCTATGGGTGGAGGGTCCAGCTGAGGGCTCTCCCACAGCCAGCATATGCTCAGGAAATGGGCAGGCTGAAGGAGGGTTCTCAGGAAGATCCTCCATCCCGGCCTCTTTGGGTAGCCAGCAGCAGTGGGGTGCAGGGCATGGAATTGGGGCAAGGGTGATTTTGGCACTCCCTGCCTCATGGCACCCCTGTGCCTCATGACACTGGGGGCCAAAAGCCCCCATGTCTCTCCAGACCCCCTGGTCTCTCAGTGATTTGTTCAATCTGAACTGAATAGCACTGAATAGCACTAAACTGAATAGTAGAATTAAATAGCAGAGTAGAATTTCAAGAATATTTGTGGGCCTCAGGCACCAGCATGCACTATGGGGCACTGTTGGACACTGCAAGGCACCCCTGGGCACTGGCACCAGGCAGCAGGCACCAGTGGGCACCGGGCACCACCATGCCTGTATAGTGCCACTGACAAGCACCAGGCACCAGAGGGTACTAGGGGGCATTGGTGGGCAGCAGAAGGCACTGGGCATCCATACCAGGCACTGGAACCAGACAACAGGAATCAAGTGCCTGGCTGTTCATCAGTCAGTCTTCAATGTTAAGAATAGGGACAAAGGCTGCAATCCTAAAGACACTTTCCTGGGAGTAAGATCCATTGGACACAATGGGGCTTGCATCTGAGTAGACATGGTTAGGATTGTGCTCAAAAACACATTGCACCCCTTTTCACCCCCTTAGGGGTTAAATTTCAAAAAACTGGTTCTTAGTGGATGCTCACATCACAGAAGGAATATGCTTCTCAAATTTCAAGCTTATACATCTGTGGGTTTGGGCAGGGTACTGATGCGTCAGAGATTCTTCAATGTTAAGTACAAGGATGAAAACACATTGCAACTCTTTTCACCCCCTTCCAGTTTAAATTTCCCAAAATCTGTTATTCGTGGATGCCTACATCATTGAAGGAAAAACCTGCTCAAATTTCATGCTTCTGAGTCCAATGGTTTTAGCTGGGCATTGATGAGTCAGTGAGTCAGTGAGTCAGTGACTCTTCAATTTTAGAGAGACAGATAGACAGAGAGACAGATTTTCTGTTCCTTCAAGTAAAAGAACAGCATGGAAGAGATGAAAAGTTCTTTGAGCACTGTTTTTGTAACAGGAGATGTTAGAAAAGGGAAGGCTGACCAAGTGCTTCTTCCTCATTGCAATTTGAAGGAATCACTGCTAGAAAAGTGTGTTTTAACTGATTTTTATCCATTTTAGGTACCCTTTCGGAAAGAAAGTATATGGGCGCCATCCAGAGTAACTACGGGGAGTCCTTGCTCTGGGGTAAGAACAATTTGCTCTGGATGGCAATATGACTTTCCCATAGGTTTTCACTAAGTGGTGCAGTAACTACAGATACACATAGGGCGCAATCCAGAGTAACTACGGGGAGTCCTTGCTCTGGTGTAAGAACAATTTGCTCTGGATTGCAATACGAATTTCCCATAGGTTTTCACTAGGTGATGCAGTAACTATGGCTAAACGTAATGTCTCTTATGTGCTCCCGTAGTTACTCTGGATTGTAGGGATAGTCAGATGGGATTCAAAGAAATTAACAACCAGTTCTCTGCCCATCTGGCAGCCACTTTTAAATGGCTATTTTTAAACTTTATATGTCCTATCTCTCGTTAACAACCGGTTCTATAGAGTAGGTGTGAACGTGCTGGAGCCCACCACTGCACGTAGTGTCTCGAAAGTGCTCCCATAGTTACTCTGGATTGTAGGGTATATCTAATAACAAATAAATAAATAATAAATATGAAGGAACATATGGAACATATTCTTTCATATCACTGAGAGGAACTGGAATGTTTGCTGGAGATGGGGAAAAGGTGCTTTGCTTTCCCTAAACTTATGACTGCTACTCTGCACCTGATATTGACACGGGGAGGCTACTGAGATTTCATGCCAGTGACCTGACTCCAAAAAGGAAATTTTTGAATTCTGCAAGCTCTTGTGACACCACATTATCTATCTACAGAATTTGTATTTACAGGATTATACATACCTTTGGAGAACTTGAACATGTTCTTTCAGGGCTGATTATTTGACTGCATAGTGCCTTGACAGACAATTGTCAAGTGTTTTGAATTCTGTGTATTATTAAGGTATCATTATTTCCCTATCTATCATCATCTCTTAAATTACAGCGCCCTCCTTCCTAAACCTATGAATTTGAAAATCACTGTATTATCTCCACTGACTCTTTTTGCTTTGTTATCAATGGTTGTCAATTTAAGTTCAAGATGCTATTTTTATTATGGGCCAACTATACTGTGAAAACACTGTTTAGTAAAAAATGCTGGCTTTCAGCAAAAGTATCAAAATAACACAATAAAATCTATGTTGCCTTCTGTTGCTTTGTTTACGTCGTGCAAGATGTTAAAGGCTCAAGAGCTATAGACGTAGCAGCAGGTGCTCAGAACAGTATTTTAGCTTCTTTGCAGTAAAATATCCTCTATTCTTCCTCATAATGTGGGAGAAAAACGTTCCATGGAATTAAGCAGTCACTTCTACAACAGATGCTGCTTTTTCCTCATGTCTCTTATAAGGTCCTCTATATATTGGTCTCTTGAGTAGAATAGCTATATGGCTGCTATTTTGCAGTCTTGTGTACAGCACTCAAGAGTGAATCCCAGATTTGGCCCAGTAAGGAATAGTAGAAGATTCACCAAAAATGCATCTATGTATAAATAAGCATTTGTTTTGTTTTTGTTTTTTCTACACCATCTTGAACATCTTAAAATGTTTTAAAATGTTTTTAATGTTTTATATCTTTTATTGTTTTAATTGTGTATTTTATTGCTGTTAGCTGCTTTGGGTCTCCTTCAGGGAAGAAAGGTGGAATACAAATCCAGTAAATAAAGAATCTCCGTGCGGAGCGTCAGGGCTGCATAGCACACGTGCCCATAGGAACAAAGCTAGGATTTTGCTTTGTGGATGAGAACCCAACCACTGTACACCAAAAAACAGGCAACTCTTTCTCATTTTAACTTTGTTTCTCCTGCTTCTGATGACTTATAATAGACCAGAAGAAAATCTATATTGGACTGGAAATGAATAACTCTGGCACCCCGAAATATATTCTTGCAATGGTTCTAAAATCATTTAGCACTAGGACTCACTTTTAAGAAAGGCAATATCAGCCCAATCCAGAGCAACTAATCTGTCCACATAAGAGCCCTTAGGTTGCCCTATCTAACACTAGGTTGGAGCAACTGCAAGATGCTCCAGCCCAGTTACTCTGAAGGAGGCTTAGGGCAGAGCAAGGCAAGATAGGGTGCCCTAAGAGAGGTGGACCTGCTCTGCCCTAACTGGGGCAGCCTAAGCAGCTCAGGAGAGGCATGCTGAGGGCATGTTTAGCATTGCCTAGGGCAGAACAGTTACTCTGTATCTAAAGCCTGTTTCCAAGGCAGAAATGCCCTCTTCCAGCTCTCAGAGTTATACCACCTCAGGAGCAGGTATAGTAATGAGTAGACCCATAGGGGTCCATGATAAGGCCCGAGTAAGAATGGCAGTGCTGACCAAAAATCTGAGTTCTTGGCCAGCCTAGCTGCAACCCCTTCCTCTCAACCTCAGGATATGGAACAAACTACGGCTGCCCACAAACCTCAGGATACAGCAGGCCACTCCAAGAAGCCCCTTGTATTCACTGTAGAATGTACTGGCATCTCATCAGAGACTCCTTATAAGGCAGGCACCCAGTGGCGTCACCAGACTGGTGCGGCTGGTGTGGGCTGCATTGGGGATGCGCTCCGTATGGGGTGATGTGCCGGAGGAGTTTGACTGTCCTTTGGCAGGCCCCGGGCGTCAGCACCCCCATTCAGGCCTGCTCCAAGGCGGAGAATCAGCCAGAAGCTGCCACTTGTCTGAGGAGCTGGCCTGAACGGCCATCTGAGGTGCACTGCGCAGAAACACACTGAGCATGCCGAACAGCTTCAGAGGAGACTTCCTTAGAGCAGAGAAAGTCCGCGCCTCTGCACAGCCATTCGGCCTCACTCAGGAGGCGGAGCGGCAGCCGAATGGCTTCAGAAAGAGTACTGCACAGGCACCAACTCTGACGCCTGCACAGTCTCCCCCGAAGCCAAAAGGCTTCAGAAAAGTACTGCGCAGGTGTCAGAGATGGTGCCTGCGCAGTACTCTTTCTGAAGCCAGTTGGCTTCAGAAACAACTGTGCAGGCGCCAACTTTGGTGACTGTGCAGTCCAGGTAGGGGGGGCGCGCATCCCAGGGATGACGCACAGACTTCCGCACCAGGTGATGTGCAGAGTCATGTCACCACTGTAGGCACCACAGCTGTTCCTTGTTCAGTGTGATTTGAGGAATGTCTCCTCAGGAGCAAGTCTTCCCCTAGTGTCAATTACTTAGCATGCTCTGGAGCAGTTAGGGCAGCCCAGGCTACCTGACTCTCTGGATTCAGCATAACTTTCTGCTCTGGATACAGAATAGTTAGGAGAGTGCAGTTAGGTCAGAGCAGGCTGAATTTGCTCTGGATTGCAGCCTATGTTGGGACCCATCAGACGTTATGGCATTGACTTGAAAAAGATGTCATGGCCAACATTTTCACGCAGGAAAATTTTTACCACCCTCATGCAACAAAATAAAATCAATCAGGTACGTTAAAAGTTTACAATAAATTTAAACACTTACAAGGTATCCCTTGTTATCCACTAGGGTTCCATTCTGGGAACCTCCAGTGATAAAAAAATCATGTATAAAGAAAATGATGGAACAATAGGTTTAAAGACCCACTTCCAGGCTTCTTGCTCCTCTATTGCACCTAATGGAATAAGATAGTGACTCAATATCTACATGGGTTTATTCTTTTACTGAAATATGGAATAATTTATTGTATGACCACCTATCTACCATGGTAGAAAAGCAGCTTTAAAAATTGTGATTTGCAGTGGCCATTCATGTTGAGTCAAATCTATGTATTAAAAAACATGTATAGATGTTGGACCTGTATTTAAAAATAAAGAATAACTTTCCAAACTCTCCCAAGCAGTTTCTAAAAATAATTTCCCCAATAGCCCATAGGTTGCAATCTTATCCACACCTACCCCCTTTGACTATCATTGTTTAAAACATATATACAGAGCTTAATTCGTTCCGGAGGCATGCACTTTAAGCGAAATGATCTTTAAGTGAAGCAGATTTTTTCATAGGAAATAATGGAAACTCAGACGATTGGTTCCACAACCCCCAAAATATTTATATAAAAATATTAACTGGTTGTAAAAATGATGACAAAACACTGGAATTGTATTCAAAACATGCTTTCAATGTGCATGATCCTATGAAGTCTACTTAGGCTGCAATCCTAAAGACACTTTCCTGGGAGTCAGCCCCATTGAATACAATGGGGCTTACTTCTGGGTGGACATGGTTAGGAGGCTGTAATCAAAGACATTTTCCTGGGAAGCTTACCTGGGCTGCTGCTGGAGGTTCAAACTGGTCGGTGGGGGCACTTGGGGGCAGTTAGGGGCAGCTGCCCCCAAGTTGGGGGCAATTAGAGGCAGCAGTGCTGGCCAGTAGCCCTTTTAAAGAATCTCCATGTGGAGCGTCAGGGTTGCATAGCACGCGTACCCACAGCGTGCTTGCTTGTTAAGTGAAATGGAACTTGTTATGTGAAGCAAGATTTCTTGGAAAATTTTGCTTGTTATGTGAAACACTTGTTAAGCGAGGCACTTGTTAAGCGAGGTACCACTGTATTTTTGTAGCCCATGAAAAGTACAGATCTATAATATTTTTCCAGATGTATTCCTATACCATGGTAGCATCAAGTCTAATATTGTAAATAAAATACACATAGAAATGAATGGAAGTAATCTGAAATTCGTTAAGGACCCACACATGTGTCCTGATCCACAGAATGAGAAGCACTGTATTACTGCTGATAATACTAGCATGGACTCAAGCTTTTTTAAACAAATGTGATACCTCATGACATTTCCTTGAAGACAAAACATGCAAATCTTGACAATATTTTCAAAATATGGGAAAGCCCAGTTATCATGTGTGTTGCCCTCTCAACAGTGACAACTCAGCAAATGTGAGTAGATGACGGTGGTGCTGGAGGAACCTCAGAGCCCAGGAGCTTCTGCAGGTCTTGTCCCATTCATGGAACTTGTGTTTGATACCGTTGGGCTAAACTGTGATAATATCAAGGGGATTCACTTTCCCCTCTTGAGCAATAAGAAAAACAAATATAGCATGTGCTGGCAGATTTTCCAAGAGGAAGAGAGAGAAGAAATCTGGAGTGAAGCTGGGGGAGAGACCTAGCGAAGAGCTGCAACACCTTTTTTTATCAGAAGCTCCCAGTGGGAGATGGAAAATATTTCCAGTGGATGATGGAAAATAATGCTTGCAGGCATGTGCGATGTAACACCATCCCAAATGATCAGACTGGTATATCTGTGAATAACACACTACAAAGATGTTGTATCTTCAGCAATCTATCTTCCAAAGGACGCCAGAACTCAGGTGATACTCCAGCCCCTTAACTTCTCATCAAACTGAGTAGTGGAAAAGAGTGCATCAAAATAATCTATAGTCCCAGGCCTTGGATTCAGTCTGGTGTGGGTATAAGTGCTGAATATGACTAAGCAAACTTATTGTACAAAACATTCTGAGAATAAACCTGTCTCACTAGTAATATGAGAGAACTGTGTAAATTCCCTCTGTATGATCACTGCATTTTGGATGTGTTTGACCTGCATCAGTTTCCAATAAATTCCCTCACAATTACATTCATGCATATTTCTCTTCTTCCTTCATCCATATTTTCCAAATCACTAAAACAGTTTAGAGTTGTGACTGCCGTCAGCTCTTTAAGGACAATTTCTGTCATTATCCTTTTTTTTCTAAACAATATATGCTATCAACATTCCTATCATCTTTCATCTTGACTAGATAAGGTCTTAACACACTCTCTCCATTCCTACCACTCAATATAATATCCACCCCACACTCAAGTCTTTGCAGGATTCAGACAGTATTTTGATAAAATTCACTTCCAGGGAAGGAAACCATACTGTATACATACAGAGGGTTGTTACTCTTTTGCGAGATTACTAAAAAATACAACAGGAATTAAAACACTCAAAACTCTTCCTGGGCTTCCATTAATACAAATTAATTCCATTAATATAAAACTTTGTCTATGCTTCTGAGTGATGACAAAAAAAATCTGCTGTAAAAATCTAATGGTGCCCAGAGTAACTATGGGGAGTCCTTGCTCCAGTGTAATAACAATTTGCTCTGGATTGCAATATGGATTTCCCATAGGTTTTCACAAGGTGATGCAGTAACTACGGGTACACGTAATGTCTCTTACATGCTCCCATAGTTACTCTGGATTGTAGGGTTAGTCAAATAGTGCAATCCTGATCAAACTGGCAAACTGGATAGTCCAGTTAGGATTGGTTAGTACTATAACCTAAGGCAGCAGTCCTAACCCCCAGTTAGGCTGGCATATGCATTTCTATCTCAAGTGTTCATATTGTGTGTGACAGAGGAACATATCAAAGAGTTAAGAAAATCACGTCAAGTCTTATTGTCTGGCCTTCTGCTTACACACAGACAGATATGATTGATGATAACCAGGAAACCACCCTCCAGTTCTTGAGATATTTTAAGGAATCTTAAAACATTTTTTATTGAAAGTGGCTTTTATTGATGGATTCTGATCTGATTAAGACCAGTGATTGTCACCATTCACAGTGTGCTGTGACTGGTCCACAGGTGTGCCACCGGAGTTTGAGGAAGGGTCACATAGGGGATAGGAAGACCCTGCTGTCAATGTGGTGTTCCTTGTCAATTGTAATGGAAAATAGATGGAAACAAACTCCTCAAAATTTTAATGCCTTGTGCCGTGAAATGAAAACAGTTGAAGATAACTGATTAGGCAATTAGTACTATTTTAGTATCATTTAGTACATTTTTAATCTATTGTGTCAATGTTTTGTACTGTTTCTTTTTATATGGGCATTTCTATTTTGTGTTCTTTTTCCTAATTATGTCCAGTACTGCTTTTTTGAGGGAAAGTAACTTTTTTGGGGGGAAAAAAACTATAAATGCATTTAATAATGGCGGACATTTTTCATGACTATTGCAAAATATGTATTTATATAGGAAAATATTTATGTCTACCCTGGTAGTAATTAGGTAGTAATCTGTAATACCCACAAACTGTGGTTTACCCCTACTTTCATATATTCATGATAAATAATTGTTAGCTTGGTGCCATATATCCAGCCACTTACGGTATCTAATTAACCTTATCTGTAAATACATAATTTTTGCTTTGAGATATCCAAACTGCAGATATTCCTTGTAACCCTATTCACGGTTCAGGAATTGCTTCTCTATGCTTGAGCAGACCTCTCCTTACCTTATCAAAGCTGAGTCTTAAAAAGCTGCATCTTAACTTAACCACATGACAACTGCACTATTTTATTCTGCAAACACATTCACATGTACAATAAACACGAAATTTAGGATAAACATGAAATTTAGGTATGAAAAATACAGTGCAAAAGAAAATGGGTGTTAGATCTTTATGCATCAAACTTATTGCTTTATACAAAACATTACTTTAAAACCTTCATATTAACCTCACCCAGACCAGTGCCCTGCTTCTACTTAACGTGAAATCTTTGTGGAGAAGACTTCCTAAGCTTTGGGACTGAAGAGTCTTTTTTTTTCTGGTGCTAACGGTTTGTTCATATATGTCATTGCAAATATTTATAAGCTTTAAAGAATGTAAAGGAAAACATAATTCATATGGAGTTCCTGTAAAAATTTAAAATGTTTGCCTTCTCCTATAATATACATACAATTTTACGAGACATATGGCATTGTTATAGGAACCATATGTCTTCATTGACTGAAGAACATATGGTAGGAGTTTAAAATAAGTAACATTGGGGGGTGAGATTTGGCTTAAAAACAAACTAAGAATAGTGTTAAAAATTGTTGTTGCAATAAAAACTAATCAGGTGACCTCAAATCCTTGGCTAAATCCTTGACATAAAAATAAGCCACTTTCTTCTTCGAAAATTCATTTCAAGTTTTCAAATTATTTGTGCACCTCAAAAGAAAAATATTCAACATGGACCTTGAGCTTGTTTGAAGGTTCTAGCAGGTAAGCGCAGCTATCATATAATCTTGACTGAAGAATGATATACTCCTTATTTCTGAGCATGCAGCTTCAGAAGGGACACATGTGGGGTGGTGAGAGAGGATGAAGACACCTGCCTAGCCATCCATATTAGCCAAATCAATGGGGTGACAGATGTTGCAGACAGATTGTCCCCACATCCCAAGCATGCAGGTATCTGGCAAGGGAAACAAAAGAATCTAGTTGTCTACCTTTGTTAGGTGCCACCAATTTCAGTGGTGCAGATCAGAGTAGACCCAATGAGGCTGTTGCTTCTGCATAACCCGGGGAAAGGTGGAAACGTTTCCACTTGCACTGGGGTAACGCAGCAGCAATGTCAAATGTGCACTAGATGTGCCAGCCTGCTAATTCCAGTACAAGTTAAAAATGTGCTGCCCATAGCTTGGGACAGGGACTTAAAGGATTTTCTCTCCCCCTCTGTATCTTCCATTCGTCTTCTGAGCCTTTGCTCTGAGTGCTTTCAGAAGTGAATTTGAATGAATCAAATCTTTTTGGTCTTGAAACTGGTATCCATTCCACTGGACTCTGGCCAAACCATGGCCTCTATAAAAGCAAAATCTTGAGTGGGAATCTAGTTTGGGGTATTTGTTTGGCCGATTAGTGTTGGTACATGACTTGTAGTTTTGCTTCTGATTTTCTCCTGATCTTCTTGTATTGTATATTGCTGTCTTTGTTCTAATTGATTGTCTATATATATAAAACAGAAAAATCACTGACTCACTGACTGACTGACTCATCACCGTCCTGCCAAAACCGCTGGGCCTAGAAGCGTGAAATTTGGGGTGGGTGTTCCTTCCGTGATGGACGGGTGCACTAAGAACCGGTTTTTGGAAATTCCAACCAGAAGGGGGTGAAAAGGGGCGCAACACGTTTTCCTCCCTATACTTTGCATTGAGAATTGCTGACTCAGCAACATTCCGCCCCAACTGCTGGGCCTGAAGCATGGAATTCTGGGAGTTCCTTCTGTCACCTGAACTCCCACCAAGAACCATCTGGAGAATTTAACCCTTCAGGGGCTGAAAAGGGGGCAACGTGTTTCTGTCCTAATCTTAACATGGAAGACTGACCAACATCCACCAATTTGGTGCTCAGACCCTGGTGCACAGGGGGGATGTTGTTCGGAGGAAGAGGTTGTGCATGGGGGGAAGTTGCGCATGAGGGGAAGTTGCACATGGGGGGAAGATGCACATGGGGGACTGATGCTTATGGGGAAAGCTGCGCATGGGGGGTGATGCACAGGGGGTTATGCGCATGGGGGAAAGTTGCGCATAGGGGAAAGTTGCACACGGGGAAAGTTGTGCATTGGGGAAAGCTGCGCAAGGCGGGAAGATGCAAATGTCAGTTGATGCGCATGGGGGTTGATGCGCATGGGGGGATGATGCGCAGGGGGGAAGTGGCGCATGGGGTGAAGCGGCGCATGGGGAAAGCATCATATGGGGGAAGCTGCGCATGGGGAAAGTTGCACATGGGGTGTTTATCTGCATGGGGTGTTTATGCGCCATGGGGGATGGCGTATGGGGAAATGTTGCTCCCGCAACACAGGTACTCTTTTCGCTAGTTCAATAATAATTTGATTATTGAACTTATCCTTTCTGCCATAGTTGCTGGAAAAACAGGGTATGAATGTTTTAAATAAAAATAAAATATATTCTGTAAAAGAAAAACAAATCATGCTGGGGTACACTGATCAAAGTCATTCATTGCACTCTAGTCAGCATGACTTTTAAGAATTCCTGCCTAATTGGGTTGTGAAGTGCCTTATAAACCAGCATCAGTCCCACAGTAAAGAGCAGAATCACAGAATTGTCTCAACCTAGTATTTCCCAGGATTTTGTCCAATTAGGTCTCCAAAAACACTTCCATTTTATTTCCCTTGGCAATGGCAGATTGGATCTATTTGGGGGTAGCCAGAAGGCAACACAATCCTGACCATATTGTATTCTGGCGGTGAACCCTGCTTAGTATAACAGTAGAAATTGAGAGAATATTGCAATTGAACAGTTCCAAGCAGATGTCTCTGCAGTCCTCTGCGTCAGAAAACACCCAATACACTTGATAATAGCTCTAGGGAAGAGGCATGTAACTGGGTAAATTACAGCACACAGAAGAGAACTTCATTTCCTGGTCTTATGACCAGGAAAATATGCATAGAATTACAGTGTTAGGTTATAATACCCAACTCCTTTGTCAGTAGAAGCAGAGAAGGAAGTCCTGATGATCTAAGCAGGGCAGACAGCATGTCAACAGGCTGCTTTCTTACCCTACAATCCAGAGTAACTACGGGAGCACGTAAGAGACATTTTGGTTGACGTAGTTATGGTATTACCCAGTGAAAACCTATGGGAAATCCATATTGCAATCCAGAGCAAATTGTTCTTACACCAGAGCAAGGACTGCCCATATTTACTCTGGATTGCACCACATTCAGACTGTAGCTTCTGTTGAAATTCCATATGTAATGCATTTGGACACATTGTCTGATGCTCTTGGGGTTGTGGGCTGTATTTATTCAAGCAGACAGGATTGTATTGCACATCCAACAAACACCATCAGTGGATAGCCATCAAGGGACAGGGACCCATTAGCTATTAATTAGCTATTAATTTTTTTCATTTTCTTGTAAACCACTTTGTGAACTTTTCAGCTGAAAAGCGGTATATAAATACTGTAGATAGATAGATAGATAGATAGATAGATAGATAGATAGATAGATAGATAGATAGATAGATAGATAGCCAACCTCCAACTCAACATTGGGTGATTCTCTGCCTTCACCTGCATTGTTGCTGTTGACTATGTGGTTATTTCAATTCCTTTCCAAATAATGTGCCTTTTCCCCTTGGTCAGTATGGATTGCCATATTACATACCTGGTTGAATGAGCATGTATGGTATGCAACTAAAAACCATATGACTAGAGTATAAAGAAGAAACATGAGGCACTACCCTAAATGTGGCAAAAGCCATGTTCTGAACTCCATGGCCAACACTGTAGCTGCCAACTGAGTTGCAATCCAATCCTGCAATTTTTAACTCTGCCTTGAAGCATCCAAGGCAGGATTCCTCATAATTCAGGATCTGGACCATAAGAACATAGGAAATCCCAGCTGTCTCAAGCCAAAGACCATCTAATTAAGCTTTCTATATCTTACAGTGGTCCATGGGATGTCTCTACATCCCATGGCATGTGAGATGACTGTATCCTATTAACACTTTATTGAATCAGACATTCAAAGATAGGTTTTATTTCAGTAGATTGCATACAGTCCATGTCTTATAACCTGTGACGGACTTTGCATTCATAAATCTGCCCAATTCTCTTTGAAGGAATACTGTATCTTGGTATCTTATATTGTACAGGATTATGGACATTGATGGCACCACAATTTTTAAAATTATTTAAGAGAGTTATAGCATATCTGATGGTGGGAAGCATTTTTTTAAATATTAAAACCTTCCCAAGGACTTGGGATATTCAGAGGTAAAACTGTGCCTTGCCATCTATGGGGGTTCTTTTCCCACAGTCTCCATGTGTGCCAAAACCCACAGATCCTCAAAACTATGGTTCAGGGACTAGAGCCATGGTTTGTGGCTGAAAACTGGAAGTTGCAATTTTTGGCCTTCTGAGGAATAGAAACAGCAAAACTCCAGGGGACTCCAGAGGGTACAGGTTTGGCATCCAACTATACTCTGTAGGTTAGGAACCCACAGGTTAGTCAGGAACCAAACTGCTGGGTCTGAAGCTATGGGTAAGGAGGCAGGACCTATATTTATATATCTGTTGTTATTGTGTGGTGCAAGCGGTTAAAGCACTGTGCCTGTTAACCAGCAGGCCAGGGTTCGAGACCTGGGTCAGCCCCACAAGACAGGGTGAGCTCCTGTCCTTAGCCCAGCTCTGCGACGCCAGCTGGATCCAATCGTATTGGCTCTGCCTTTCCATTGGACTAATTCAGTGGCGTGGAGAGGGGGGATTTGCTGCTTGTGTAACAGCCTATCCTCCATAACAATCACCCAGGCTTTTGTGCTTTGCATGCAGTGTATGCAGCGCAGAGCACGATAACATAGTCTTTCAAGACTGACGGAGGCCTGCTACTTTTTTTGTTATTGTTTTTAAATTAGTCAATGAAATACTGCTATCAGGTGATTGATTATAATAACTAAAAGTACTCTGAATACCATATAAGTGCCTTTCATACAAGTTACCACAGGGTTCCAACCATGGGGGTCTGCAGTGGGATTGAGAGCATGACCCCATCTCTGGTGTCACCTAAGACTTGCAGGCAGAAGAACTGATTGGTCTCATCTTAGTTCCGGAGATAGTTCCGGAGATGGCAAGATAATATATTCCTGCTTTCAGGTGATTGATAAGGTATATCCACTTTTTACCTTCATCTGGTAAGCATCACACCTTCATCTGGGTTACTCTCTGCTTGGTGCAGGCTGAGCTGTTACCACCTGCCTGCCTAGTCCTATTGAAATGGACTACTCAGTTCTGAATGAACTGGGCTTTGCTTTGCACCAGCTTTAAAAACAACAACACAGATTTGATTAGATTGAAAAGAAGCACAGTGGAAATGGGAATGAGACAGGAAGGCAGCTTGACAAATCAAATGGCTTTTGGCTAGCTTTTGGATTAGAAGGGGACAAAAAAAACAAAACATCTCATTCCTTGAAATAAAAAGCACTGAACAGTGATAAGTTTCAAATGTAGAAACACATTATCTGAAAGTCAGAATAATTTTATGATATGCAACCATAAAATGGGGGTTGTTTGAGGACATATTTATGATGTTTCATGAAGACTCGCCAAAGAGCCCACATAAATAACCTGTTAATGGTGAAGATGCATTGCAGGAGTGTTGCTCACTGTTCTTAAGTACATAGTCATTCCTAGCCTTAAGGGGATCCAAGAGATCTTTTGTTTTCTGTCTGCCACACTGACGATATATTGTACTGAAACCCAGAGGACGTGTTGAACTATGTCCAACATGGATTTAAAATTCATCTTTTAACATAAGTAATTGTCAGCTAATGGTAGCAGGGGATGAAAATTGTGATACATATGATTAAATTACTGAAACACTCATGGATCTTGCTCTGGATCCTAAATTACATTCCATCGGCAGTTCAGGTACTGGCTGTGGTGCTACCCTATAAAACCAGCACATTATGTCCTAAAAACAGCACCATAAAATAGATTCACTACTACTTTTATCCGCACCAGTCACCAGAGTACATTTGTGGCATCTTTCCAAAAAGCCTCAAAACTTTTCAGCTTCTTTCTGAGCTTTTAGAGTCATTATACTCATATTCAACATTTATGAAACATCAATGAGTCACGACTTCTTGGGAGCCGAATACCCCCAACCACTAGGTAACATTAACAAATGAGTTTCAACTGACTTTCTGACTAGCACATCAGCCTAAATTCATCAACAGCTTTATTAATATATAGATATTTTTCTTTTTCTTCAGTTTCCTGCCTTAAGAGGATCTTTTATGTATCAACTAGTGTGGGGCATGAAATATAATAACTGCTGGGCTTCCTATTCTAAAACAGGAACATTCATCACTCTCTATTTTCTTTTTACCAGATGCTTTCTGTGCAAACTGAGGTCTTTCCTTGGACCTAGAAAGTGAAATCCATGCATCTGCTTCATTGTACTTGAGACATCCACTAAAATTGAGAAGTGGGAGTAACAGAATGGACTAAAGATAATATTTCTGTATCCAGTATGTATTTAATCTAGGAAACCTTTTGCCACAGGACGTGATAATGGCACCTGGCCTAGATGTCCTTAAAGTGGAATTGGACAGAATTCTGAACAGAAAATCCATCACAGGTTTCAAGCCATGATGGGTAAATGCAGCTACCAGGATCTAGAAATAAGTTATCTCTGAATGCCAGATGCAAGGAAGTGGCAATTGAAAGGTTTGTTAATGTGTGTGGCTCCAGATGGGCAATCACTGGGAATGGGAGGCAGAATTTGGCATGCTTCCATGGACATCAGAATGGCTCTGGTACAGTCCCATTGAACCCTGCCTCTCCATACTTTTGTGTGTACATGTGTTGCTTAACAAAAGAGATGAAGCAGTGTGGAGAGCATTTTGTGTTCTTTTCTAGGTTGGTCTTTTTAAGTTGTTGCATTTCTGGCTTTGAGATCTGTGAAGCATGAGTCTTTCGTCTTCCATAAGCATTTCTATTGGTGCATTTCTTTGTTTCACATGCCTATTAGTCCCATTGCTCTGATCCTGTGGATACAGAGGTCTAAAATTAAAATGCAAACCTATAAATGGGTTTGTCTTCACGGTTTTAGACTGGGAAGCATTGTGCATGAAGATATTTTCGTTAGAAATGTGCACCCTACTCAGGGAAATACCAACCATTTTCTTCCACAGTATTTATCCCAAATGCTTTAGTATGCAACTCCCAACTGCATATGGCTTGAGCGTTTGCCAGCCAGGCTTGGGGCAAGGAGACAAGCAGTTAGGAAGGACGCCATTCAGGTTCTAGCCAAATCTCCAATACTTTTGTATAAATTTGTGCTGATTTCCTTTATTGCACTTTGAGTGCTCTCCAAAATTGAAACTTAAACACTAACTTTGATGAAAGGAACATATTAACATCAGCAAAGCCAGTGAGGAACCAGCAAACCCAAAAGCTAGAAAGAACCAAAACACAGGTCCAGTTGTCCCAATTTCTACAATCATTTGTCTCCTACGCAAATGAGAATCACCCCTAAATAAAGAACACCTTAGGCCCAATAACCAAGTAATTTTTCTTACGCGGGAAAGGGCTCACATGCCTATGATGAAATCTGGATAAGTATAAAAAATTTATTTTTTATTTTAGAATAATTTTTATTAAAAAAAACAGTAGAAGAAAAGAAAAGAAGGAAAGGCAAAGAGTAAAAAAACTAATATTGAAAGTTGTGCAGCAACCGTGGAGTTTTCAATTTATATTTCTTTACTCTTGTACAAAATCATATAATGTATTATGTACCATATCTTAGATGAATTGTTAGTTATTCTAAAATACATTTTCAACAAAGTGTAAAAGAGGAGAAAAGAAATTATGGCTGCAATCCTAAATACTATTTCTTGGGAATAGGCACTGTTGAATACAATAGGACTTTAAATAGACATGTTTGGGTTTGCATTGTATGGCTGCAATCCTGAAGACACTTTCCTGAAGTAAGACCCATTGAACACAGTGGGGCTTACTTTTGAGTAGACATGGTTAGGATTCCGCTATTTATCAATTATCTACTCATCAGATCCTTAATTTGACTCATTTTCCCCTTTGCATGCAGGAAGTCCGAGAATGGTTTCCAGTGGTCCATTAAAGTTTCCATTAACATCCCTCAAAGAAATGTTTAAGTTTCTCCATTTCAACCAGTCCAATATCTTTGTCCACCATATTTAAACACAAGGGATTTCTGGAACTTTCCAGTATTTTTCATATAATGTTGTCATTATATGGCATGATGTCATATATAAGAATATATAAGACAACATGGCAGATGTTGTCATATATAAGAATATAATTTTAAAGCTTTTCTGAATTGAATCATCCAATATTCCCAGCAAAAAGTCTTCTGATTTCATTTGTAAATTTACTTTAAAGATAAATTGTATCAGCTGGTGTCTTAGAATCCATTTTTGTTTCCTGTTCACAACATATGGTAAAATGTACATACCTTTTCCACTTTTGCACTTCCAATATCTGTTCAGTATGATAGCTTATCAAGTGATGACTTTTTCTTCTAAACACTGTATAATAGATTCTCCAATAGCTACTGAATGCTCCCAGTTAGATTCATGGGATGAAAGTTCCATAGGAACTTTCAAAGTTCCATAGGAAACTCATGAACATGTAGAGAACTTCTATGCACTTCAGTGGGAGTGAACAACAGAAGTAAAACTGGAGCAACTGAAGGAAGAGGAAATATTTATGTTGTGCAAGGAAGTACAATAGAAATAATCAAGCCATCTTTGGCTAAGGTCTCATTGACTGGGCCAGTGTTCTTGGTGGAGCACCACAGGAATATAAAAATGATACTATTACAGATAATTAAATTACAGTACTGGTAATTAAAGAGGGGTGAAGGAAGGTCAGGATCAGCATATTAAACTTGAGAACTACTGTTTCTTTTTTAAAATAGTACTTAAATTCTAAAGGATGAGCAGTCCTTGATGCATTTTGCTAACAATAAATAATACTTTTATAAACCCAGAGCATAGTTAACAGTGACTGAACCATTTTTTAATGTTATGCTTAAGGGCACAGTCTCCAATTTTCTACTAGATGTGCACCCTGGAGCCGGTAAAAGACTCAAGAACCTGGCCCAGAAAAATTTCATTCAGTGGGATTGAATTTAGATTGCATTTGAAAACAGAAAGTGGCTTCAAATCATTACTGGGCAGGTCTGCCAACATTAACTCTAGGAAAGTCTTTGATAAAGAGAGCTTACTAAAATAAATTTTCTTTTATCAAATTGCTTATTAGATATAAAGGGTATTATAATTATAATGGAGTAAGTCGGCTAGTTGCCAAGAAGCAATTAAGGAAACACAGCATACTCTACCAAAGTGATTGAATTTAATCAAAGTAGCGATAAAATAAATTGGTTAAAATGTTTCATCTTTGAAAAAGTCATGTTTCTGTTGTGAGTTGGGAACAAGCATTAAAAGAAGAAAGCATACTTTTCAGGAAAGAAAAAAATGTTTGTATCCTCTCCTCCTTGTAAGTACAAAACATGCTGTTGGAGAAGTGCCACCGGAGTGCAAAAGATTTTGAATCAGTGTTTTTATTTAAAAAATAAATAAACTCAGTCACTGAAACTGAAAGCCAATTTTTGTCTTATGCAAAGTCAATTTTTGCCTTCAACTACTGAAACTGAAATAAATCTGCACCTTCAACTTAACCCAAATAGAAAAAGGAGCTGAGCATTCAACTTCAGCCCAACACAGGGATAATTAATGGGTGGAGGGATTATATTCATTCATTGAGGTTTTTTATTTTATTTATGGAACATTTACCTACTCACAAGAAAAACCGCGATATTGGGCACCTTCACTTTCCCATGGAGCGCAATGTATATTTCTGAATTTTAGTTTTTTTGGCCATTAAGTTTGATATGAAGGAGATATTTCAAAACTGATTTTTGCATTGGATTCTGCTCTTCAATAGAAATCCAATGATGTATGATACTCACAAGGGAGCTCACCCTGACTTGTGGGGACCTGGGTCTCGAGACCCGGGTTTCGACTTGCGGGGACCTTCTGGTTAACATGCATAGTGTCTTAACTACTTGCGCCACCCACAGCCCACATAATGTAAGGGAATAAATATGAAAAAAGTGTTGGATAGGATTAGGTCCTTAGCAAAGATATGATACAGCAAGTTATTCTGGCAGGGAAGAAACTAAAGTAAGTATCTTAGCAGCAGAATGTTTGTTTTATACCAGGTTCAATATCTGGTATGTCCAGGTGAGTTTGGAAAAGATTCCTATCTGAAATCCTAGAAAGCCACCTCCTGTCAACATAGAGAATACTGTGCTAATGGACCAAAGGCCTTACTGAGCAATGCAATCCTAACCTATGCTAGAGAGAACGGGTTAGCTATGGCAGCCTAAAGTAGGCTAAATCCAGAGCCAAATCCACAGGGGATGGCAGCCTGTAGGTTGGCCTAACCTCTGCTGAGGAGGCAGCAGCACAAGTCTGCTGTTGCAGGAATGCTCACTGGGGACCAAGTAAGTGCAAATGGGGAGGGCTTGCTCCCAAGGAGACCTGCCTCAGATTATACTGAATGAGGAACAGCAGTGGTGCCTTCACCTTGCCGGACATATGAGGAAGCCCAGGAGATCCTGGCATGATGGAAAGAAAGAGCATGATGGAAAGAAAGGGCATGGCTGTCTGGTGGACCAGACTGCCAAAGGCTGTCTTTGGGGCTGTCTGCCAAAGGAAGAAAGCAACACTCCCCAACTGGAGCAACAACCCCCAAATAAATGGGGGACAGTACCAAAGAAAAGCTGGGAACACTCACATCCATTGTTCTCATGTTGTTCATGGAAACACTACAGTCCCTGTAGAGTAGAGTGGGTGCAAAGCTTTCACTTCCATTTTTACTTTGGCTTATCATGGGCCTCAATGGGTCTACTCAGTTTTGTGCATGGTCCTGAGGTGGCCTAAGTCAGTGAAGGGCATGCCCCAAGCACTGAGGCAATGTCTATCTATGCTAGCACTGCTGGACCAGTGCAGGGTCATCTGTCTTGCGCCAGCTCAGATGGACTTGCACTGGCCCAAGCCCTTTTCTGGTGCTGCTAGGCTGGCCTATCTGGAATTAGGTTGGCCAGTACTAGATAGGCTGGCCCAACTGCACTTCAGGATTGTGCCTTAAGACAGCTCACTATGGGCAAAATCCAGAGTAATGATGATAGGGAGTCCTTGCTTCAGTGTAAGAACAACTTACTCTGGATTCCAATATGAATTTCCCAAAGGTTTTCACTAGGTGATACAGTAACAATGGGTGCATTAAAGTTACTCTAGATTTGGGGGTATGTCTACGGTCCTCTTCACTTTATTTCAACATGCTTGAATAAGTATGAATGATATCACAAATACAGAATATTCACTGAAGTGTTAACAGAAGAGGGATTGATGCAGTTTCATTGTTACACTTGCTTATTCATCCATGTGTTTAACAATTTGATTATCTCACTGTTAATTTTTAAAATAATGTTAAGCCAAAAAAGTGATAAAATGTTACTTTTTGTTATTTCCTATCTTGCATCTTCATTTCTGGGAGGCTGTGGGTGCTTCTATGATTATACATGAGCATATGGGTGATCTTTACAATTGCAGGCCTTTGCAAATGTCGGAAAAACTGGCATTCAGATCTTGCTACTTAGTAGGATATGATAACTTTGATATCACGTTGCAATCACAGCATGCTTTCTAGTACAGCGTTCACATTCTAAGTCCTTATATTTCAGCCAAGTAACAGTAAATATTGAATCATCAGTGTAATTTCAGATGATGATTACATTCAATTCGCTAAAGAACATGGAAGGTGGGGCTCAGTTATGCATACATAATTCTATACAGGATAGGGTTGCCATAAATATCTTCCACAAAACTGGGACAGAACCAGTGGTGGGATTCAAATAAATTAATAACAGGTTCTATGTCCTAATAACCTAAATTAACAACAGGTTCTATGTCCCATTAGTAAGCAGTTCTCAGAACCAGGCGCTCATTAGCAAAGGGTTCTATAGAACCTATGAGAACCCAATGAAGCCCACCACTGGACAGAACCCTTGTCCAACTTGCCAGTATGTAAATGCAATTCCCAAAAATCAAGACTCTTCCTGTTTTTAGGGTCTTATGGCAACCATAATGCGGGAGTTCCAGAGTTGACATGAAGACCATGATTTTCTGCACTGCAGTGTGGGGTTTCTCAGCACTTCCCTCATAAATGAGAACCACAGAACTTCACATGGAATTCCATTCTCTTGATTTCCTTTGACCTGATATTAACAATTTTAACTGGTAGCATCTTTACAAATAGCATCTTGGTGCCACAAGCATGTTCAAAAAGTATGCACACAGGCAGGAAGCTTGTGATGCATGCCGTGAACTGCACACCTTAAGATAACAATTTATTCCTCAGACAAATAGGTATCACTGCATTCACAGTAATGGCTGTAGGTGTGCTTGTGCATAAGTTCAGCTTGCATTTTGACATTGATGTTCCTAAGACTCTGTCTCCTAAGCTCAATGCCCTTTGCCCAAACCACCCACCTTCCGTTGTATTGCATTTATTTAAATTAATCCTGCACAAAATATTTGGAATAGCAAACTGCCAAATGCTGGAGCAGATTGCTGGAGCCTACCTACTTGCTAACCTTTGACTAGGATCAGTGTTTTAATCTTGCACTTGAAAATTACCCTTCAAAAGACTCCAATTCAAATTGCCAACATGACATGTCTCTTCTAATATGATGTGACTGGAATGATAACACTTTGCTTTGATGTGTAATGTAATTCAGCGTGACTGATCAGATGCAACCTGCCATCACACAGCACAGGGCAATGCATCACATTGGAAAATTAAAATCAAGCTGTTTTTGAGGAGCCACAATAAAGGACACTATTTTGGACCTTAACAAGCATACAATTTTTCATTTGAAATTATTACTGTTCATTCTAGTTTCACCTCAGAAACCAAGAAATAAATCAAAAACACACAGGTAATAAATTCAGTCAGGGAAAACTTCATATTATTTATAATAATATTTAATATTTATACAAGGCTTTTGAGTAGGCAAAGCACTTTACATGTAGTGCCGTGATCTTCTCTGTACATCAATCCCGTTATGTAAATATTATTATTTCCATATTTTAGATGGAAAAGAATGAGAGGTTTGCTGGGCAGCCCAATTCTAACTAAACGTTCCTGTGCCTTCTGCAGTGATGGGACTTCAGCAGTAGAACATCTCCTATAGAACATCTCCAAACTGTGAAATGAGTTATTTCAGAATTCTACCAGCTATATAACTGGCACAACTCTGTGTAGATCAATGTTGGTGGATCCGTCCTGGGAAGGGAATAGGATATGGCATGTCAGTACTAGTGATCCTGTCCCCCTCCCAGACTAGATGCCCACACCCTCCCCCTTCCATAACACCCTCTCCCACATTTCACTGTTCAGCACAGAGATTACATGTTCCAGTGGACATTGCTCTTTTTGCTGGAAGCAGTGAGATGGTTCTGGCATTTTTAGTGGCATTGCAAACAGTCATGCTCTTGCAGTATACTTTACAGCATGTTTGTGACAGTTTGCATTGGCAAAGCATGCACTTTGTCAGTGCAGATAGGATTGTATTATAAAGCTACCATCCTAAACTCCAGTTAGGCCTGCCTAAGCCCTGGCATACCTGCTGTGCTGAGGTGGGGGTGTCACAAAAGTGCTGTAAGACAATTCTGTGCCACTGTTGGATGGGGGCTAATCCATGGAACAGGCATACTCTAAGATTCCCACACCACCACAAAAGGATAAAACAGGTGAGTTAGACGAACCTAAATTTGTTAGGACTGCGTCCTATATCTCCCTAACGAGCTGAAGGCACCGGTAAGATTTGAACCAAGAAAGCCCTAATTTAAACAGTCTCCTAGGCAAAGTACAACACCAGCACACCACCAATGAACATAGATGGTTTAGAAGAGGTTGCAGCAAAAATAATTTGGCAAGAAACATAAACATACATTTCTTCTCTTAAGATTTTACAGTTTAGAATGCCTTTTTAAAATGACCCATTTAACAGCTGATCAAATAAGATACTAGGCTGAGGTCAGCTAAACTCATGGAAAATCTTTGTTTTTCCCCGTTCAGAAAATTAAAGGTGGTATAAAAGAGGCATCAGTTTTATAGTGTATATAGACCCCCACCAACACTTATTATGATTCTGTTTGAGAATGTATAATTATATGATCAATAATTATAGTCAATGGCATAGCTAGGCAGTTGCAGGGGCTACAAGCTGGGGGGGGGCTATAAGCTGAACTTGAAACTAGTGACTACAATTGTGAAAAATAGGGTATATATAAATGGTAATACCATCATGTTATGTATCATTGGAAAGGTAATTTTATGCAGAATTCAGTGAAACAAACTGCTTTGGAAGATCTACCTTCTATCAAAAGGTATGGCCAATTAACCAGAAAATGAAAAACACAAAAGCCTATGGAACAAAAGTGGATTTTCTTAACTCAAACTTTCCCATGTCACTGATGTCTCTGAGAGCCAATAAGATATAATTCTGGTACTGTATGGAACTAATAAGAATCAATTATTATGTATAGAATCAATTATCATTTCCATATACATATATCATAATACACTAACCCATGCTAATTGGATATAAAAGCACTCTAAATAGAAGAGTGGAGCTCCTCTTCTGTTTAGCAGGGAAAGAATAACCATTCCTTTTTGCCCCAGCACAGTTTCCTTAACTAATAAGAGACACAATTTTAATTTTTTTCCTTAATTAAATTTGATTTTGTTGTTGGGGGAAGGGCAACAAAATCTTATCCGACTCCAGATAGCAAAAAGGTGCTTTAGCTATACCACTAGGAGAACAAATGGTAGGTGAATTGCAGAGGAAGAGGAGCAATGTTTCCCCCAATTTTCTTTTCAAAAATTACCCAGGATGACATCACTTCTGGTTATGACATCACTCCAGCGCTACATCAGGCTACATGATCATTAGCTATTCCATTGATGATAGTTCTTGGAATTTCCACAAAGCATATCAAGGATATATGCAGCTTGATTGCAAATATTCCTTGTGACACCTTTCTCTCAGTTTTAGTTGCATGAATTGAGGCAAAGTCTAATATGATTTTAAAAAAGAAACTGACCCGAGATGATGGAAAAGTACAGTTTCTCTGATATGGAACTATGGAATTTATGGCTGTCCCACAATTAGGCTCCTTGCTCAATATCTCTCAGCTTCCTTCCTCCTATTCTCTTTTCTCCTTCCTGCTAGGAAAGAGATTCCCAAAATGCAATTCCTCTGATGATATATGATGAATAAATGTTGGTGGTAAGATTAAGGTAACTGCTGTTTTTTTGTAGGCAGAAACCCAAAGTTAGTCTACTCAGTAATTATCTTGAAAAGGGTTGAGCTGATAGAACAGCCAATTCCAAGTCAATGGAGTATGTCTAATTACTGAAATAAGGCTATGAGTTGGGAATATAATTAGGAAAGAAACCAATGGGCAATACTTTCTCACCCTAATCTTGTTGTCATTCTGTGGTCTGCTAGTTCCAGTGTGGCAGCTGGGTGTGGAAAGGTCTATACTGCCACAGATCACTTGCCGTCAGGTGCCATTCTTACTCTGCCTTGTCATGGACCCCTTTGAGTCTACTCATTACAGTACCTGCTCCTGAGGTGGTATAACTCTGAGGAGCTGGAAGAGAGAATTTCTGCCCTGGAAACAGCATAACTGCTCTGTCCTAGGCAGTGCTGAACACAACCTCAACATGCCTCCCTTGAACTGCTTAGGCTGCTCCAGTAAGGGCAGCCAAGGTCTACCTGTCTTGGGACAACCTTAGGCTGCCCCAAGCCTTCTCTAGCATGACTGGACTGCCCCATTTTGGACTTGTGCCACCCCAGTGATAGATAGGGTAGCCCAAGTGCACTTCTGGATAGGGTAGTCCAAGTGCACTTATTACCCACCAAGAGCCTGCACAGAACCAATGTTGGGCAGAATACAGTCTACTGCCACCCGGAGTTCTAGGAAAGTCCTAAGTGGCAGAGGAGTGAGTTGGTATTAATCGGTAGAACTAGCGAAGTTCAGATTTGCCAGGTCTGAAGATCTGGCACTTGGCCAAACATTAGGCTGCTTTCCACCTTGCCGGCTATTTAGTGATTGTAGAGTTGAAGAGCCCCATTGTAGGCTGCTTCTCATATTCAGGGGATTGGGACCCAAGGATCATCAGGAGCCACCAACAGCTTCCTAAACATGATAGGATGTAGTGGCAGCAATTCGGGCAGCACCGGCCAGCTCAGGATTGGGGTGCAATGCTCTAAATATGCTTCAATACAGGAATTTAATTGAAATCACACGCTGTCTCTGTATACAATCAGTAATGCACACAGACAGAAAGGGTCAAGTTTGAACTTCAAATCATCCCTTTAAACATGTGTACAACCCTCATCGGCATTTAAAACACACATTGAATGTGGTTCACATGACAGTGAATGTGATTGGACAGTGGTGTAATGAGTGTGCACAGGGATACGTATTCAGTCACACTTTTCTCTCATATGAAGCGCAAACATTATGCTCAATCTACCTCTTCTGAGTAATTATTCTCACTTCTGAAGCTAATCACATAAATACAATTAAGTAAGTTCCGTTCTGGGTCATGTTGTGATTCCTTATGTAGATGGACAAAGAAAGACAAATCTGGCAAAATGTTAATAAGCAGTCAGTTCCAGGGAGACATTTGTATGATACAAATTATTAGCTGACCTTGTCAATTATTTCAAAGTACATGCAAATACTAGGGATCAGGAAATATTAAAAACAATAATTCATTTCTATTGTATATTACAGTATGATGAAAAAGCTTTTTCCTTTTTCTAATCTTCCACCCTCATTAGGATGTCAGAGAAAAATAACAATAGATCATTTAGAAGACAGTAAAAACATCCATAGAATGGAGTCAAATCCTTCTCCATTGAAATCTGTTAATTCAGGTAATTAGATTTTCTTCTGCATAATCATTTCTTTAGATCACCACACTGTGGAATTAATCTCTATTGCATGTTGTGCTGTATCTTTTTAGCAACTATGGTTGGGGATTTCACTCTGTGTGGATCCACAACAGGGGACAATGGTGTTCAACCACTCTTCCAGTACGTTTTTCAATGAAAATCGCTCCAGTGAAGACATTTGTCGTGATTTTCAAAAATGAAAGGGGCATCATGAATGCATGCCCCCGCCCTTGGAGCAAATAGCAGTGGGGACGGAATGGCCCTATAGGAGCAAGGACTAACTTTCTCTTCCCCATATCAGGGGTGATCAAACTGAGCCACTTTAGGGATTTTGGACCTTCAGCAATTGTGTAGGAGAGAGGATTTAAGCTGGTGCAGCTTGTCATCTGAGAGAGGATAAATTGTACCTGCTGAAATTCCCTCTTCTATACAATCGTTTTAGGTCCTGGATCCCTAAAGTCAGGATGACCATATGTCATAAACAAAAAAAGAGGACAAGGACCCCAAAAATGCAGGACACCCAAGAAAAATGTAGGACATGACAGAATAAAATCTGAAAACACACACACACACACACACACACACACACACACACACAGCTTTCATGTGCTTAATTTAAACACTATATTGATTTTCAACCAGTGTGCCATGGCACACTGGTGTGCCGCAGACAGTCCTCAGGTGTGCCATGGGAATTTGGAGACTGACATTCATTACTAGAAAAATCGGGGGATTTGAACAGTCTGGTGTGCCTTGTCAATGGTAAAAGCAATTGACTTTTACAATTTCAGTGCCTTTTTAAGTGTGCTGTGAGATGAAAAAGGTTGTAAATCACTGCATTAGAAACTGTTACACATAATTTATTACATATAATTTATGAATCACAAGAAGGCTAAATGCTGGCTAAATGCTAAGTGTAATTTCACTTACAAGGAAATGGAGGACACTGAAGTTTTTCTCTAGGACATAAAGCTAAAATCCAGGACATGTCCAGGAAAAGGGGAACATTTGCTCATCCTGCCTAAAGTGGGCCAGTTTGCTCACCCCTGCCCAAAACGATGATCTTAATCCATGTTAGGCTTCTTCCACAGTAGCTATTTGTAAGAGTTTAAAGATGTCAGTTTAAACAGATATCAGGATACAAGATTATTCATTTATCCTGATTGTCACAGCTAGTTCAGTAATTTAAAAAGTCAGTACTTCGAAATGTAATCACAATTCTTACTCCAACTCACCAGAAAGCTATTCACTATACCGTTAGTGTTCTCAGAACCAATCATATATTTCTTTCTTTAAGATTTCTTACTTTCCTGAATTTCGTTGTATACTTGGGTACAATGATAATAGAGTATTACTATTATTATGAGTATTTGTGGGGCCTCTTCACATACACAGTTTTTGAGTGTACATTTATATGTTAAAAGTATATACTGTATTTATTTGAGATATTTAAAGTGTGTGTGTCTGTGTGTACATATAAAGTATAAATATGACAGACAGGAGTTTCAAATATATGAATACATAAACTGACAGGCACACTAATCCAAGAACCAGAGTTTGCTATGGGTCCTGGATAAGTGCTTCATAGAAAAGCTAGGCTTGTTGCTATTAATGTGTGAAATGGCATGAATAACTTATGGTGTAAGGATAAAAAGCACACATCTCCTGGTGGAAAAATATATTGCCAGAAATTACCTGTAAAATTGAAGGGATGAAGAGATTGGGAAGTGAACTCCTCTAGAAGGTGCAGCTGAAATGGCAAATTACAGCCTAACTTTATGCTGTCATGAAAAGGTTTTCCACAAAATTAATTAAAATAGACTTGGAATCCTATCATGTGAACTGAAATGTGACTGAAAGACCATTAACAAAAGATAATGATACACATCAATGTATCAAGTTGTGAGGAGGCGTCTAGTGGGAACTAAAGCAACTGGCATTATTTCCTTGTTTATTTGACATCTTCATTAATGATCTGGAAAGAGGAGTAAACCACAAGTTAATGCAATCCTCATATTCTACCGAATTGGGAGGCAGTGCAAATATCAGGTAGGGCATGGAAATAATAGTGAAGGGGGCAAAGATAATGGAAACATGGTGTTAGTGAGAAGAAAATGACTCCATTTGGAACACAGTGATATAATAATATCAGAACAGAAAAAATATAATCCAAAACAGATCTACTGAATACCGGAGAGAAACCTGAAAATCCACAGAGAAGGTAATAGAAAGCAAATTAGGCAGGAGTATGTAACATAATACAGGCCTGGAAAAGGCTTGAGATATTTTGATGGAAATTTTAAAGGGATGGCAGAAGAAGAAGAAAAAGGATGGTAATTATGTCAGTCAGCATCAACCTGGTGTAATCCTACATGAACCACAGTGTATGTGTTTGAGAAGCACTTCATCGCATTCAAAATCTTATACTGCATCACCGCCCCTCAAATTATTCAACCACTTAAAATGAAAATATTGTGATTAAGATAGCTAAGAGTGAAACATTAGACTGTGGAAGGTGTCTGAGTAACACTGAAAAAGTAGCCTATAATATTTTACAAGTTAGGTGGAACTGTTAAGATAGGAATCATTGGTGATGTGCCAAAAACTGCAATCCATTTACACGCTTTTCTTGTAATAAATTTAATAGGACCTACTTCTGGATAGATATGCATAGATTTGCACTGTAATTTTCTATGTTTCTGAGGGAACAGGCAAGGCAACACAGCACATCTAAGCTGTTCACATTAATAGAAAGCATACAATGTGGAGCCCATGCAGAAAGCATCCCCGGCTATACTCTAGTTACGCCTCTGAATGGGTGACCATATGTCATAACAAGTGGCTAAGCTAGGTCATTTTGCACCCAGGCCCCATAAATTTTTTGACATCTTCATGT
This sequence comes from Cryptoblepharus egeriae, assembly GCA_030015325.1. Lineage (NCBI taxonomy): Eukaryota > Metazoa > Chordata > Lepidosauria > Squamata > Scincidae > Cryptoblepharus > Cryptoblepharus egeriae. Next base: position 49,557,012 of record JAREYC010000007.1, on the reverse strand, counting down.
GTCAAAATTATTTAATTATTATCTGTATTAATACAATTAGATATTAATTAATATTTTCATATTTTGAAAAGTACTAATTAAGCCTCTGTTTTATTCTTTTTTGGGAGGGGGTGGGGTTGCTTTCCAGAGCACTTGTTGAACACCACTTTCACTGGATTGGTCCCATTCTGGTGGCCTTGCATTCCTCTGTGCCTGAACTGAATACAAGCCAAGTGCATTAATGCCTGGTGCCCAATGCCCAGTAGGGATACACTTCCTCGGTGCTACCCAGTGGTACCCAGTGTCTGGTGCCTTGTGCCCAGCAGAGAAGCCTAGTGGTGTGTGGCAGGGATGCCCAGTGCCTGATAGGGATGTCTAGTGCCTGGTAGGGCTATCCAGTAGCGCACACTGCCTGTCTGGTGGTGCTCAGTTCCTGGTGATGCTCACTGCTGCCCAGTAGTGCCCATTGCTTGATGGTACCCAGTACAGAGCCTTGATGCCTGGTAGGACATCCCACGCTTTGTGGTGTTTGCTATCCACTCCATGGTAGTGCTCAGTGATGCTCTGTAGGGGTGCCCTTTGCCCATTATCCATTATGGGGTGGTTCCCGGTGTTGACCTCTACTTACTGGTGCACAGTGGTGCCTGATGCCCAGTGGTGCCCATTTCCCAATGGTGCCCAGTAGCAATTTCCAGTGCTCAGTAGGGTCCCCCTTGCCTGCTGGTGTTCAGTGGTGCCTGGTGGTGCTCATTGCCCACTGCTAGGTGGTGCCTGCTGCCTGATTGTGCCCAGTGGTGCTCATTGCCCACTGGTACCCGTTGCCGTCCAGTGGTGTCCACCGCCTGATGGTGCTTGGTATCGATTTCTGGTGCTGGTGCCTCGTGGTGCCCACTGATGCCTCCTGCCCAGTGCCAGTGAAAGTGCCATATTAGTGGGCCCGGCAGTGCCCACTAGTACCAGCTGTGCTGCAAATATTCTTGAAATTTTACTCCTGTAATGACAGGTAAATTATGTTATTTACATGTAATTTATTATTTACAAGAAGTCTATATGCTGCCCATTTTCAAGGAAAAAGAAGAGACTGAGGTTTTTTTCCAGGACACAAGGGTAAAATCCAGGACATGTCCTGGAGAAAAAAAAACGGTCATATGGTCACCCTGCTCGGACATACTAGGTCATTGGTGTAACACTCTGTATGCAATCAAAGACAATCACAGACAGTTCCAGCATCTGAAATAGCAGGTGAGGAGGACCTCTGCTTGATACCTGTCAGTTTGAATTAACAGGGTTTGGCTAAGCAGCCTGACTTCGTGTGAGAAAGAGCTGTCATTGCTTCATTCAATACTTTACACTGTGGTACAGAAACGCAAGGACAAAATGCGCACATACCAGATCTGCTGTGAAGAGTGCATCTGTATATTTTTGGTTGTCCATGTAAAAAAAAAAGTGCAAGCTAGACCTCCACTCCCATGGATTTCCAAAGGGAAAAAGTGACATCACATTCATGTGCCCTTCACAGCTGTGGCATGTATTTAATGCATGTACTGACTATTCCATTTGGAAAAATATCACGTACAGTGATGGTGCTAAATAAATGATCTGTACAGAAGTGCAGAATAAGAGGCATACGAATAAGGAGCAGAATAAAGAATTGGGGTCAATATAAAATATTTCACCTCACGCTTCCCCTGTCACTTAAAACGTTGTCTTGTTGTTTTACGACAGTTTTTTGAAGCGGAGAGTCTTACTGCACCTGAAAGTCTAATGAGCATGTTGTATGGCATAAGCTTTTATGGGCTCACTTCACCAGAAGCAAGTTGGATTTCCACTTCATATTGGTAAAATTTGGTACCTTCAGTAGTGGCTAACAGGTTCTGGTCTTCCAAATCTCTGCCACAATATATCTGATGATCTTTATTCTAGGGGTCTTCAAACTCTGGCCCTCGGCCAAGATGCAGTCCTTGGCAAGCCTCAAGGTCACTCTATCTGGCCCCTGGGCAAGGACTGTAATCCACTCAAATACATTCTTATATGTAAATTTATTCAAATTTGAAATGTAAATTAGTTTTTTTGGCCCCTGACACAGAGATATGATGTGGCCCTTTTGCCAAAAACTTTGGAGACCCCTTCTTTAGTCCCTTGTGCAAACACAAATCTCTTTTGTCTGCTAGACCGTGATAGTTTGTTTCTGAAGCAGAACACCTGACCAGCCTGTCTTGTCCAAATATCCCTTGACTTTGGCACCCTACTTCTGGTATCAATTTTCTCATCCAAATATTCCTTATCTCTTTAATGCCCACTTCTTGGATCAATTAACACCTCCGACTATTACAACCACTATGGAGTGCAAAGCAATAAACACAGAACTCTCTTATCAGTTTAAGGATAGGATTTATTACTACATAAATACTCCAGGCAATTGCTCCTGTCCAAATATTTCCTCTTACCAAAATTTACCTTAAGCTGCAATCTTAACCACATTTTCCTGAGAATAAGTACTACTGAACACAATGGGACTTACTGCTGAATAGACATGCTTAGGATTGCACTGTCTGAGAGTGAAGTCCAAAGCTTCCAGTGAGTCCAAAGCCATTCCATGGCACGTCTCAGCCCAAGTCTTCCTAGTCCACTTCTGATCCATTGAGCAGTTACATCATGGCACAACTCCCCCCTCTAGAGCTGCTTTTATCCCTGCAAACTTGAGACACAACTATGAGCTACACCTACCGCAGTTCTGTAGAATACTATCAGTCCAAAAAAGTTGTGAGCCACATCCTCAGCTGTCAAACAGCTGTCAAAACATGGGGAATCATGGCAACATCATATCTGCCTGATGATCTCTTGATTTCCATTACCCAAAACTTTGCCCTTCTCCTAAATCTGCAGAACTGCTATAAATAAAATTGCACCTCAAATTTTTCCCTTTTTTCTAGTTTCTGGCCTTTTGTTCCTTGCCTGTTAGGAAGGAAAAGTGGTGGGGGAGAAGCAATCCTACGTCCTTCTTTACTTTTCAGGACATTTCCAATGGACTATTTCAGTGGCATGGAGAGGGGGGAATTGCTGCTTGGGTAACAGCCTATCCTCCTTATTAATCTACCCAGGCCTTCGTGCTTCACATACAGCGTCGAGCACGATACCACAGTCTTTCGAGACTGATGGGTGGTAATATTATGAAGGGAAAGTTCACTGTTGTGCTTTTGCTCCTGGAAACTGGTCTGCAATAGGTCTTAGGAATAGGAATAGGAATAGGAATAGGACACTGGTCTTTCACAGTAGGAGGGACAGTGCTGATTTTCTTACCTTGGAAAGTAATTGGCTTGTCTGACTTCTGAACATGTGTAGGCCCTAACCTGAATATGACAGTTGTGAGGCAGAGAGAAGTTTGGCAGGCAATTCTTCTATCATCACTAATCTGCAAAAATAAAGGAGACAGCTCTAGTTCAACCAGTTCTTTTCATTCATTCATTTTCTTCATTTACACCCCAATTTTCTCCTCTAAGGGCTCCCCCAACTTTCAACTCTCTCAAGATTTAGCATTTTCTAGATACATATATAGTAATTCTCTTGTGAATAACTTGTCCGCTTGCTTATACTCTGGTTTCTCATTTCCTGGAGATGCTTATTTTCCTCTCCGCCACAGTAACTAACCTTGGGCTTTGTTCATGTGTTTGTTTATGCACTGTACTGAGGGTCATGCCGAGAGAAAATGCTTAATCTCTAATTTATGGCTCGCATGACTTAAGTTTAATTTAAATGAAGAAAATGGGAAGTTTGCATAGGAGCAATAGGTAGAGCCTAGAATACTCAATATACTGAAACAAATAATTCATGCCATTCTTCAGGCTAACATTTAGCAAATGTGGTGACATTTATGCAGTGCTCAGTGATTGACACCTCTTAATTCTAATGTAGAAGCTAGTCTAGCATTTCTTTTAGAGTGCTAACATATCTATGTGACATTTCTTTGCAGTAAAACTGTCAGTTTAGTAGCACTTCCCATACATGAGAAATTTCTCTCTCTAACACAACATTATTGCAAAATTTAACCTTGTGTGGAAGGTTGTTATGACACCCACACTTCGTGAAATATGGCTGAGGAACTGAACACTGACACTGTGACACACAGCAATTTATTTTTTTTCAAGCTTTTCTAAATTTTCCTTTTTAAAAAGGATGATTCCTCCCTCCATTTGACAGGAAACTAAATAGTTCATTTGCACCCAGAATGGAAAAAAAGGTTTAAAAAAATAATAAATTTTTTTATTTATTTCGTGCAAAGATGCAATGTGATAGTTTTGTTCTGGAAGACTCAGAGGTGGCTACTAGAAATACATTTCAGTTTCTGTCAAGAACATTTTATAGCATTGCTCATGGCAAATGAAAGCCCAGGTCCTAGAATGGACCCTGATCATGGTTCCTAACGTTGAAAGAAAGATTTGTTAAATGCTTAAAGAGCAATCTTTTTCTGCTCTTAGGGTGATCCCTGGCCAGATATTTCAGTGGAGTATGGCTGATGAAGTCCTTAAGCCAGAGAACAGCAGCCTTTAAACCAGTCACTATTTTCCATTCCTAAAATCTCTTTTTTACAGTTTAAACTTTCCTGTCTGCAACATTTGGATCCAGGAACTTCTGTGGATACCCATTTTCATGGTATAGAAAAGCAATAGTTTACTATAGTAACAAGGCAGGCAATGAATCAATATGAACCAATTTGCCTTTCCATGAGGCTCAAAACAGCTTGGTCAGAGGTAAACTTTCCTCTTAAGTAGGGTTACCATACGTCCCCCAAAACAGGGACATTTTGGGGGATTGTGTTCACATACTGGCAAATGGAACATAGGGTCTTGTCCCAATTTTGTGGAAGAGAATTATAGCAATCCCTCTACTTAAGGGATGTTTATCTTTTAATTTAAAGATGCAGCCTCATTCATGTTGAGGTTGCTGATAAATAGCCTCAAAATAACAAAATCACTAATAAATAAAATGCTGATAATTATGTGATACCTGTATTTCTTAATTTAGGGATCAGAAACCAAAAATTATGGATCAGAAATTATGCAGTTTTAATTTGGCACGCATTATTATTTATAAATAGTATTCCTCACTAGAAACTTTTTTGGCACTAATTTAGTATCAGAGTGGGAAACGGCAGCCTTTTAACATGACAAAGATTCTGATTGTTAGCACTGGGGCTGAAATATTTGCCCAAAAGGTGTGAAAATGCACCATCCAATACCTAAAAGGTGTATGACACATTGGGCAAAATCCAGAGTAACAGGAGTCCTTGCTCTGGTGTAAGAACAGCATACTCTGGATTGTAGTATGAATTTCCCGTAGGTTTTCACTAGGTGGTACAGTAAATACAGGTGCACGTAAAGTCTCTTATGTGCTCCCGTAGTTACTGTGGATTTGGGAGATTGTCTCAGTGGTCAGAAGGTCCTTTCCTCAGCATGTCAGGAGAGAACTGGCATGGCCAAGAGAGTGAACAATACAATTCAAAAATTCTACAGTGTTCCTCTCCGTGGAAGTTGCTGGAATGAAGTCAAAGTAGAGCAAGAAAAATTTGCTCCCATAGCATTCTGATAATGCATCTAGAACAGTGATTTTCAACCATTTTCATCCCACGGCACACTTAACAAGGCACTGAAATTGTCAAGGCATACCATCAATTGTTTCTACCATTGACAAGGCACACCAGACTGTTCAAATCCCCCAATTTTCCTAGTAATGATTGTCAATCCCCAAATTCCCACTGCACACCTTAGGTTTATCCTGATCTAGAAGAATAAAGTCCGAGTGCTGAATTGGATTTTACTAGGAGAAAAAGGATGCTGCTCAAAATGTAGCTTGCAGTTCTGATTCCCTCTTGCATCGGGGATGTCTGAAGTACACTAGCAAAAGCCCTAATTCAGTGGATCTCCCTTATGGTCCCATTGTAACTTGTAGGAATACAGGATTACTAGTTTGTGCCACTCATTCCTCCATTCCTGTGTTATGTCTGAATCAGCCCTGTGAGTCAAAGCAAATGGAAATTGCTGCTTTTCTAATTGCTGTGCCTTAATATTTCACAACTGGATGAGGAGAGAGAGGACAAGAATTCCGAGGAGAAGCCTCCAAACTAAATATGAAAAATATTACAACAAATATTTGCCATCTACATACATATTGTTTGATGCTGTTTTGCATGGTATGAATATGGTCCACTGATACAAGAGCATTCCTGAGCATTTCAATTGACTTTTAACTTCAGCCTTAGAAGCAGAGCTAGTTAAGTATCTCCATACGGCAATGTGAGCTCTGATTCTCTGTTTGCACAGCAGCAAAATCTAAATATTGAACAATGGGAATGTCTTATTGACCGATCCTGTATTAAGCAATTTAACCTAAGAGAAACCTCAAGCACCTAACAGTGGGAAAAAGCTCTATTTTCTCTCCTGTTTAATCATGGCACAGTCTTTTATTCTGCAGGATTAAATATGCATAGACAAGTAGGCACAACGCATATGCCACAGAGGCACGATTTACATTTCCCTTACACAATAAATTTTGTTCCCAAGAGCTGCCGTGGCTATGAGCCATTATCTCCAATGGAAATAATGGCTTGTGGGATTGTGACCTGCTCCAGTGGTATCCATCAGGATTCAAAGACTTATAATGAATCCCATAATACAAGTGCATGCTCAAGCGGAGCTCAGAGGGAATGAAGAAATCTCACTAATTTCAGGAGCACATCTTACTGTATTTTACATAATGAGTGAGAATGTATTACATCAGATTAATGAATGAGAACAGCTTTTAGTACCGCATTCCATCATGGGCAAATAATAAATCAACAACCTATGAACCCCAGGTCCATTTGGAGCATGTTTAGAGTCCTCGTTAACCTACAGGGGCCAATTTGAATAGAAACAATTTTAATGAAGGAACAGGGGAGAATTTAATAATTTATGTGGGGATGGGAAAAATGGAAATGGACTAGAAATGATACAGTTAATCTGATCTTTTAACAGTATCCCAAGGCTTCAGTGTAACTCTTTTCCCAGTGGCAGATGCTTCTTTCAGTCTAAGGCAGGTTCTGATTGTCACAAGCTAGAAAGGATGAGTGTTTCACAGTGCCTTTCTGTGCATGGACATTTTGGACCATATTGAACTTAATAGACCCTCTTTCCAGGTAAAGACAGGCACCCCATATCCGCAGATCCAATATCCTTTGATTCAATTACCAATTGGAACCTTTGGCTGCTCCAACTTAGGCCACCTCTGGAGGTGGTCTAAATCTCTTTAGATCCATTTGGATCTACAGCCCTATTCCAGGGAAGGGGAAAGATCTTCCCTTCTACATAGTGGTGCAGCAAAAGTCCTAATTCAGTGATTTTAAGTCAGTGTACTGTGGCACAGTAGTGTGCCACAGACAGTCCTCAGGTGTGCCACAGGAATTTGGGGAGGGACATTTATTAATAAGAAAACTTGGGGATTTGAACGGTATGATGTGCCTTGTCAATGGTAAAAACAGCTGATGGTGTGTCATGAGATGAAAAGGTTGAAAATCACTGTCATAATCCTACTGCTAGATACAGTGCAGCCTGAGCCAGCCTGCCTCTTCCAGTGCAAGTTTGGATTGCACTGACCATGTCCAAATGACTAGTGTATGTTGGTCACTGCAGGAAGACTTGTTGAGATCAATTACTTTTGGGAGACTCTTGATGACGAAATCATGGGTCAGTTTGGCCCATCTTCTTGACCATCCCTACAATCCAGAGTAACTATGGGAGCACGTAAGAGACATTATGTGCACACGTAGTTATGGCACAGCCTAATAAAAACCTATGAGGAATTCATATTGCAATCCAGAGTAAATTGTTCTTACACTGGAGCAAGGACTCCCTGTAGTTACTCTGGATTGCTCTCCATGTTATCTTTCTATAATGATACCATTATAGATGATGTCTTACAGAAGGCATTTTTTCTATTGAACCTTAAGCTTCTCCTAAGTGAAATATATAATGGGAAAGAAGACATGAAAGGGACCTGAACCTTCATATAACTGTAAGCAAGGATAAGGACCAGCCTTCCTTCAAAGCCCCATCTGAGAGAAGCACACCAGGTAAAGTTGTAGTTGATAATTATATAGTGAGACTTGATGTGAAATTTCTGTCTCTAAGATAAATGACTTCTGACAAATTTGTTTCAGCCAAAACTTTTCAGGTGCTTGATAATCCATCAATGCAATGACAACTCTGGTTTTAGTTTGTAAGTGAATTAATATATGTTTTGAAATTTATTCAACTGTCGCAGTTTTCAGTAACACAAGATACGAAGTTGAGATTTCAGTTGGGATCTTGGTCCTTCATATTTCATTTTTCTCCTCAAAGACACAGCTTACCAATTAATTCTGTCACTGCTGGCTAAAAAAGCCAGACCAGAAGAAGAGCCATCTTGTGATTTTCATCTCCCTGTCCTGCCTTATTACAGCAACAGGAGCTGCAACAAAGGAGTGTGAGATACAAGAAAGACAGAGATGCTAGAAAACTGTATTTGATATGGCTACTTAACTCTTGAGTTGGTCATCTGTAACAAATGGATGGTTCAGACATTTTATTTAATTAATTTATTTATTTTAAAAATTTATATCCCACCTTTTTCAGGCAAATTAGCCTGACTCGAGGCGGTTGCCATAAAACATAATTAAAAACATATCGGTAAATAGAACAATTTGATAAAAACAATTAAAACATACAGCTAAAAACAACATAGATTAAAAACAATAAAACAAGAGCCCTCTAACCTCTCCCCCCTAAATAGCTTTTTTAAAATAAAAGGTTTTAAGGCTCTGCCTGAAGCTCTGTGTTGAGGGAGCTTTCCTCAGTTCAAAGGGGAGGGAGTTCCAAAGCCGGGGTGCCACCACTGAGAAGGCCCTATCTCTGGCCACCACACCTCTCACATCTCTTAGTGGTGGCACAGTCAATAGGCCCCCTCAGATGACCTTATGTGGCAGGTCGGCTTGTACAGAAGAAGGCAGTCCCTCAGATACCCTGGATCCGAGCCATTTAGGGCTTTAAAGGTTAGGACCAGCACTTTGAATTCAGCCCGGAAACGAATGGGCAGCCAGTGTAGTCGCTGAAGCAGTGGCCCAATAGAGTCGAACCGACGAGCCCCAGCAACCACACGGGCCGCCGCATTCTGGACTAGTTGAAGTTTCCGGACCGTCTTCAGAGGCAGCCCCATGTAGAGCGCGTTGCAGTAATCTTGTCTCGATGTCACTAGGGCATGGGTCACCATGGCCAGATCCAAGTGACTCAGGTATGGTTGCAGCTGGCGGATCAGCTGGAGCTGAGCAAAGGCTCCCCTGGCCACAGCCGCCACCTGGGACTCCAGGAGCAGCTGCAAATCCAGGAGAACCCCCAAGCTGCGAACCTGCTCCTTCAGAGGGAGTGCAACCCCATCCAGAACTGGATGATATTCCAATACCCGAGTTGAGGATTTCCGGACCAGGAGAACCTCTGTCTTATCCGGATTTAATCTCAGCTTGTTCACCCTCATCCAGTCCCCCACTGCCTCCAGACAACGATTCAGGACTTCAACTGCCTCCTTGGACTCAGGAGGAAAGGAGAGATAGAGCTGGGTGTCATCAGCGTACTGGTGACACCTCACTCCAAACCTCTGGATGGCCTCTCCCAGTGGCTCATTTTGTTCAATGGTATATTGCAATCCACAATGACCTACCATTTATCTCAAAGTTGACCTAACTGAATGATCAGGATTTATCCTTTTTTCCCATTTTTTAAACAAGAAAATGAAACCAATAATAATTTGGAGGACTTTCTGAAACTCAAGGAGGCTTTTTCAAAACATTCCTTGTAGTTTTAACCCTTGCTTTTCATTTTCATTGTCTCTTATTTCTTTTTCCCCCCCTTTTATTTCCTACCTTATTATTTCACAGCCAGAGGAGAATGTAGATTTGGTTCTGTGAAGATGCTTTGGACATTAATCTATCTTCACTACAGGGAAAAGCTCCTATCTTTACTTGAAATAGCTTGTCAGTGGGGAGCTATAAATGATGAACTGATTGAAAAATCAGACCAATGTTCATAGCAGCTATTGGGACAGCTCCATCAGTTTCTACATGGCATTCAGTATGCCTCAGGGCTGTCACCCACTCCAAGATAAAGTGCTAAGTACAAAAAAAAGGTCTCATGGCTTTATAAATTCACTTTTCTTCTGTAGCCAAATATTTGATTTGAAAACACTTTATGCAGGTCTCAGTCCCAAGAGGAACTGGTTCTTTTACTATTTCAGGCTACAGAAAATCAGTAATAAGCGTTACACGTTTTCAAATATAAAACATTCAATTTTAGACAACTTGTACAAGCCACCAGAATGACTGTTTGAGAAGACATTAAGTGTTGCTAATCAATAAAAGTCATTTGATTGTGCAAATATGTATGAGATGGGCTTGTTATCAGAGCATAACATGTGTCATGGGAAAGTAATCAAACTGCTCTGATTAAATTCTGGTAGTCAGAAGACGAATTTCCATATGAGGTGAGTTTTATTCATTCACACATGGCTGAAACCTATATTACAACTTTCCAAACAATTATCTAGCTGATAATGCAAAATACGAGAGCAGGAGGAACAGCAAAGAATGGATTTATTTGATTAAGGTGCCTACTGCAAAGCTTTTGAACCATATGAAATGCATTTTTTTACCTCAAAGGTCCCAGTGGTAGTTATATCAATAACTTTCAATAAGAGTGACACATGCAAGAAGTAAAAGCTTGAAATATAAGTATAAATATATTATATTACTGTATTTACTCAAATAAAATGTGTCATCGAATATAATGCACACCCTATACTTAATCGAATATAATGCACACCCTATACTCAAAATACTTAATTAAAAGTATTTACTCAATTAATCAAAAGTATTTACTCAATTCAAATTAATTGAATCTAATTAACTGAATCTAATGCACGTGCTGATTTTGGAGACGGAATTCGTCTGAAAAAGGTGAGCATTATATTTAAGTAAATACAGTAAATACAATAAAATACTTGTGGGAAGGAGGCTCCCTTACTATGTGTTGGCAGCAACCAATGGCAATTGATCTCTGCGCCTCTGTTTTTTGCATTTGAGTGGACTCAGAGCCAAGGAGACCCATGTCACATCATGGGACTTGATGACTTGATGACTTGATCTTGGGAATGGGTTACAATGTGGTGGCATAAAATGCTGTTGTCCCTCTGTCTCCCTCCTGGTTCTGATCATCCCCTCTTTCCATCCGTTCTCTGCCCTGTTCCACCCACTCCCTGCCTCTCCCAGTCCTCAGAATACCACCACTACTGGCCAGATGTCCACTTGGCACTGAGGCTCTGTGCCATTGTCCCTCCTCTCTGAATGCCATGGATGTGTCTTATGTGAACCGTATATTCTTATGTGGGCAGAGAGCTCAGTGCCAATGCAGTGGCCAGTTAGGACTGGGCTCTGAGGCTGCAATCCTAATTCCCAGTTAGGCCAGCATCAGTCCCAGCACAAGTCTGTACAGGTCTGTGGTGTTGGAACGACCAGCAGAACAATACCATCCATAAATATTTCTCCTTTTCTACAGGTAATGCCATTCAAATATGAGAGAGACCATATTCTTTCCTTTTACTGTTTCCTAATACTGAAAAGGTATTCTTTCCTTTTACTGTTAATTTGAAGTACATCAGTGCACAGAAACTGAGGAGATAAAGCATTCTACCAATTTGTTTCTGACAAATTTGGACCAGAAAAGTGACTTTGAACACTCCTAATGTGAGCCTCTTTAAATTAGAGGCTGCTTGTTCTGAAAACACAGGGTTTGAACAGCACATTTGATAGATCATTAGAATGTATTGCCTGGCCACATGCATACAGAAATTGGTTTAAAATGCTATATGCTGATGCTTCATCTGGATATCTACATGTCTTGCAGAATGATGTTTAAATTAGTTCCTAGTTTAAATCTTTTCTTAACAAACAGCATTATTTAGGCCTATCTCAAGATTTTATTCATGTTCATGAGTCTAAGGGCAAAATCCAGAGTAACTATGGGGAGTCCTTGCTCTAGTGTTAGAACAACTTACTCTGGATTCCAATATGAATTTCCCATAGGTTTTCACTAGGTGGTGCAGTAACTACAGGTACACGTAAAGTCTCTTATGTGCTCCCGTAGTTACTCTGGATTTGGGGGTAAGAGACCTAAGTCCATCATAGAAAAACATACTGATTTTCATTATGCCATATCAAATACCCACAAGACCTGCTCACCTTTGCATTTTGCTTAAACTTTGAATTCAACCAAAGTGCTAGATACCTAGATAATTTAACCATACCAAAATATTGGCAATTTTTTTTTCAAAAGCTAGATTCCACTGCCTTCCATCTTCAGTCAGTGATGTACCATATGAAAACAGACTATGGGCACAATCCAGAGTAACTACGAGAGCACATAAAACACATTACGTGCACCTGTAGTTACTGCATCACCTAGTGAAAACCTGTGGGAAATTCATATTGCTCTCCAGAGTAATTTATTCTTACACCGGAGCAAGGACTCCACGTAGATACTCTGGATTTCACCCAATGACCCTGTAATAAAATTGAGACCCTCGACCATGTTCTTTTTGTATGCAATTTCTACAGGGATGAACATACAAGACTTTTAAAGAACTTTGACTTGAGTCATTTCCCAGGCAGGACATCTAATTGGTACTTAAAATACATTTTGGATGACAAGAACAAGTCCAACACAGAATTTGTGGCTAACCCTACAATCCAGAGTAACTACGGGAGCACGTAAGAGACATTGGGCGCAATCCAGAGTAACTATGGGAGCACGTAAGAGACATTATGTGTACACGTAGTTACTGCACAATATAGTGAAAACCTATGGGAAATTCATATTGCAATCCAGAGCAAATTGTTCTTACACCGGAGCAAGGACTCCCCGTAGTTACTCTGGATTGCGCCCATTATGTGCACCTGTAGTTACTGCACCACTGAATGAAAACCTATGGGAAATTCATACTGCAATCCAGAGTAAATTGTTCTTACACTGGAGCAAGGACTCCTCATAACTACTCTGGATTGTGGCCTAAGTTCCTCTTCTCAGCTCAACGAACAGGCACAAAGATCCTTGCTTCTGCTCTAGGAATATCCTTTATATTTGTATATATTAGAAATATTTTTATAAGTGATTGTTTTTAAGTAATATGGATATTATTATCACTTTGTTTTAATTTTCTTGAAATGTTTTTTATGAACTGTTGGGTCTGGGACTGCAAATAAAGAATGATGATGATGACATTTGATGCTGCATGCAACAACTCATAATGCACATCACCTTATCTCTCAGGACTCCTCCTGGTAGTCAAGAACAAGAAAGAACAAGTTTCTTTTTTCTTTTGTGTTCTTTTTTACACTTAATAATTTTTTTTTTAAAAAAGAACAGCCTTCAGTATGATCAACTGAAGTCTAAAATAAAGTAGTTCTGTTTTTTCTGTGGTGATGGTTTCATGTGGCGGTACCACCTTGTATATAAGAAGACAACCATGTATAATAATTACTTACAGCCAATCCTAACTAACCACTCCACCAAGGCAGCCATGTCAATGCAGCATGGACTGTGTTCTGTAAGCCTTTATGTTCCCCTTGGATCTTCTTGTACCTGAGCCAGCTATTTTCCTGGCACAGAAATGAGGAAAGTGAAAGAGTGAAGGAGAAGGAATTGGGATTAATATCCTGGTTCCACTGGTGGAACATGGGGTGGAGAGTCTAGTTAGGACAGAGCTTATTTTTTAAATGTAACCGTTATATGACCAACTGGGTCTATTGGGCCCGCATTTATAATTTATGCAAATTAGGCTATTTTTAGATGGACATTTAAGGATTAAATTATTTACTAATAGAGTCCACTGACAGTGATTTGCATTCTTTCTCAGTTTAATCAGTTTAAATCAGTTCAATCAGTTTAAAAGAAAATAAAAAAATATCCCCACAGTTAATTTGTGTGCCTAGGCATGTGTATGTACGAGTACATAGTGCACTTTATTTAATTTCTCCATGTTTAAAGGGGACAGCCATTTTCAATTATGAAAACCAGGTTTGCTGGTAAGCAGCTGTGGTTAAGTGACTGCCAATTAAACTGTACATTGAGCTGTCACCTCTTTCATATGGTTGCTTTGACAGTCACTTATTTGTTCTGTGACGGGGCTAGCTAAGGGGACAGGAAGGAAATCTGCAGTCCCGTTGCCTTCCTCAGATTAGCCCTTTAGCTTTACAACTTGTAGTACAGTCACTTAAATCAGGCTCATGTAAGCAAAGACTGATGGAACTGAACTAAACAAATCTGCAATGCATAATGTCTTTGCAAACTTGATTCCTAAATATCTTGAAGCCTATGTAGCATAAATATCCACTTTGCTATTTATAAGAGAGTTATAAAGAGAACAGAGAAATATTTAATTAAAGAAGGTTACAAAGTTTTGTATTTGTACAAAAAATGAATTAAAAAGGGGGAATATGATAACAGTAAGAGGAAGAGGGAAATAAAGAATGCAAAGACAATGAATGGTACAGCTGTGCCTAATCAATGTAATGTTTGGTAATTAAAAGGTGATTGCCTCAGCATGCATAAATTTCAGATACTATAGGAGGGGTTCTGCTGAGAGTGTGGTATTGGCTCCAGGGCAAGATGCCTGATTGGGGCCAACCATTCCTAAATTTTCCTGCAACCACCTGTTACCGTATTTTTAAAACAAGATTTTAATTGACAGTTTTAATTTAGCACGAGCGAGATTGAATCTAAATGAAAATACAAAAATGGAATTATTTTCTTCCTTTGCACAGCTACCCTTTTTTCTACTACCTCAGCAAAGTCCTCCTCATTTGTTTTATCTTCTTCCAATAATGCAGGGACACCTAAGGAACAGCTTTCTTTATCTCCTTCATTACAATGTGATGATTTTGAAACAAAGCCCGAGTGAAATAAGCTTGCTGGACCTTTCTTCTTCCTTTTTCTTTTTTGTTTTCCAGACTTACTTTTCTACCACATGAAGATGGGACTTCATCATCCATTGATTTGACATCCACTGTTTTCACTCATCACTGTTACTGGAGTCCACCTTTAAATGTCTTGTAACATGGAGAAAAGCACCAAAATGAGATTTCTTACCTTTGCATTGTTAAATAATTATAAATTTATTCAATTAGATTCAGCTATTCACCCCATCTGGGACAGAATTCAGTATACAGTAGTTCTATGTCAGTGCATTCTGGGGCAACAACTGAGGAGCAAGAAACCTGGAAGTGATGCTTTATGCAATTTCTACCCAACACTGCATATATACAAAAGGTGCTTTCTGAGGCAGAAGGTGGAGGATGTAGGAGAAACTAGAGCAGTGTTTTCCCAAACCATAAGCGTACCCCAGTGGCACTTGAGTTTGTGTCTGGTGGTATTTGTGGGACGCCTGGACATCTGGCAACATAATCAAGAATGCAGCACTGTAATAGTAGGAGGAGGCTTCAAAGCATGTTTTCCATGCTTGAACATGCTCTCCTTCCATTCTGAGCCTCTTACTGGTGCTTGCCATGGTGCATGTGGCCTCGTCACCAGAAGTAGCTGGCAATTATGGCATCACTAGTTTCTTCCAGTGGTATTTTGAATAGGTGGACTATGTGAAGTGATACAGAGAGGAAAAAAGCATTCAGAAGTCTTGGACTAGAAACATGAGACAGAGGAGATGTAGCATCAGAAATTATTGAATGAAAATGGGGAGAGAGAAAGAGGAAAAGCTGGAGAACTTTTGTTCCCAGGTTAAGCTTCTTCATCCCCAATAGGTCTAGTTCTGGGCTGTCCAAACTTTTTGGCAGGAGGGCCACATCATCTATCTGAGGCTATGTCACATGCCAGAAAAATTATTTCAGATTTGAATAAATTTACATAAATTTAAATATAAGAGTGTATTAGAGACATTACAAGGCTTTTCTGCAGGCCACATGGGTCTTGCCATGTGCTGCACTGAGTCTTGCCGAAGACATATCTGGCCCCAAGTTTTGGACACCTCTCATCTAGTTGGACTTGCATCTACGCTTTGGCTGATGCAATTCTGAGTGGATCCAGAGAAATTGTTTCTCTCCTCCAATACATCCCATATCTTCCCAGATCACAGTCCCTTTCTGCCATTGTCACCCATTTGCTACATGAACTTATCAGCACCAGGGCATCTGGGATCAATGCTGTCATGCAACTGCTGCTGTTCACTGTTTCGGGCATTGACCCTCTTGCATTCTCCATGCATCATGTTTTCCAATGCCAGTATGGCCTCTGTGCCACTAGAATTCAAGTTCCAATGGTAAAGCAGCCCATTAGGATTGGACTTTGTCTTTCAGTGTTCTTGCTCAGTACTCTTGCTCACTTCTTTCAGTGCACTTTCTCAAAGAGTAATTGTACATACCATTGCAGCTCAAATTGAGCAGGTATGTGTCCAGGGACACATATCTGTATAAGAAAGGGTGTTCTTTGCTTCGTTGTAAACCACACTTGGACTTCATGAAAATAGAAACAATATAGAATGAAGGCATCAATGTATATATGAATGGTTCATCCCATATCTGTCATCTCACATGTTATGTTTTTATATTTGTCTCAATGGTGTGAGGCCAAGAACATAGAAGTGGCTGCTGTGCCACACAAGTAATATATGAGCATGACTTTGATGTTAAAGTTTTCCAGATCTCTTCAATGTGCCTTATCCCAAGGCCCATAATGAATATTGATTCAACTGAAACAGAACCCCTAGAAAACATTTCTTATCCTTACAGCTCAGTTAAACCAGAGTTGTTGCTGTCTTTCAACTCTCTTGATTCCCCTTATACTGTTTATCTTCACTGCCCTCCATTTGTAAGTCAAGATATCAGATAAAGGAATCAAATCTTCCTGTCTCTAATTCAGTTCATCCTCATTATTTGTTCTTGTTCACAGTAAGGTGTTAGTCATCAATAAAAAATATTCAAAAGCAGTTAAGAAGCTCTGAATAGAATATTGGATTCCAATAGAAGTTGCTTCCAATTGTCTAGTAAACTTATTCAGATTTGCAAAGAATCCCTTTTGCCCATTTCCTGCTTCTCTTGCTTTAGGTTTCTGAATGTAAAATGCTAAAGCAGGTTATCATGTTGTCTACTCACTTATGGTACACATACATACTATGGGCAAAATCCAGAGTAACTACAGGGAGTCCTTGCTCCGGTGTAGGAACAACTTACTCTGGATTCCAATATGAATTTCCCGTAGGTTTTCACTAGGTTGTGCAGTAACTACGGGTGCACGTAAAGTCTTTTACATGCTCCCGTAGTTACTCTGGATTTGGGGGTGTGTCTGTTTTCCGCTTCAAATATTTCCACTATCATATAATTAATCATAGAGTTTCTAAACTGTAAAGACAGGAAAAGGCATTAAAAACTAGATTAGGCTAAGAATATGATAAGAAATTATCTCACCCTTAAAAAACATTTCAAATTTCATGTTATTGCTAAAACTGATCACATGATTCAAAATCATACTGTCCTATGCCTGACTACTCCTTCTTCTCCTTAACTGCTTGGAAGCCATTTTCATGTATGAAAGGAAAAGCTCAGAGGTCAATTCTATGCCCAATTCAGAAATCCAGTTATCGTCAATGGAGCCTACTCCCAGGAAAGTATGAATAAGATTAGAACAGGTGACCATATGTCCTGTTTTTTTCCAAAACATACCGTGTCCCAGGAAAAACTTCAATATCCTCCTTTTCCTTGTAAGCAGGTAGCATGCAGCCTTCTAGAGATTAATAATTAGTAACAAATAATATGTAATAATTTTAAATGTAGTAATAAGTAATACAGTGTTTAAATTAAGCATATGAAACTAATATACATATATTTTCTTGAATCTAATGTGCCATCAAATGTGATGTGCGCACCACATTACATTTGGTTGGGGCAGCCTAGGCAGTTCAGGAGAGGCATGTTGAGGGCATGTTTAGCTTTGCCTAAGGCAGAGCAGTTACTCTATATCTGGAGCGTGTTCCAAGGCAGAAGTTCCCTCTTCCAGCTCCTCAGAGTTATACCATCTCAGGAGCAGATATAGTAATGAGTAGACCCATAGGCAGAGTAATGATAAGGCAGAGTAACAATGGCAGTGTTTACCAAAAAAATCTGAGTTCTTGGCCACCTATCTGCAACCCCTGCCTCTCAACCTCAGGATATGGCACAACTACATTAGCCCACTATCCTGAGGATATAGCAGGCCATTCCAACAAACCCCTTGCATCCACCATAAACTGTACTTCAGCCTCATGCTGCAGCTGTTACTGGTTGTCAGGGTCTCCTTAAAAGGCAGGCACCACAGATGTTCCTTGTTCAGTGTGATTTGAGGGGGTCTCCTTAGGAGCAAGCCCTCCCCAGTTGTCACTGACTTGGTGCCTACTTAGCATGCTCTGGAGCATCTACGGCAGCCCAGACTTCCTGACTTTCTGGATCCAGCATAACTCTCTGCTCTGGATATAGAATAGTTGGGGCAGCCCAACTAGGGCTGTCCTCACTGCTCTTAATCTGGATAGTCTTCTTAATATTATAATATTACATTTTTATTATAATATAGTAAACTCTTAACCAAATACTAACCTATACTTATAATCAAAATACCATATTTACTCAGCATCAAATCTAACCTGCAACCCACTTTTGTAGACTAAATTCAGTTGAAAATGGTGAGCATTCAATTCAATTAAATATGGTATATATTTTGAGATTTTATTTTGTCATGTCTTACCTTTTTCTTGGATGTGCTATTTTTTGGGGGGGGCGATGACAACGTTCTCTTTTTTTGCTTATGGCATATGGTCACCCTGGATTGGAGCCTATTATAGTCAATGGAGTTTACTCCCATGAAAGTGTGGATAGGATTGGAGTCTCAGTTAAAATAAAAAAATGGGGAGGAGAGCTTTTGTACAACTTTGTTTAGATTCAGGCTGTAATCCTAAAGACACTTTCCTGGGAGTAAGACCCATTGAACACAATGGAGTTTACTTTTGAGTAGATAGTTAGAACTGTGGTTATCCCGAGCAGGGGTCTCCAAACCCCAAACTGGGGGCCAGATGCAGCCGTTGGTGAGCCTCAGTGTGGCCATGGCAGGACCCCTCTATCCAGCCGTTGGGCAAGACTTGCAGTCCACTCCAATACATTCTTATTTGTAAATGTATGTAAATGTATTTGAAATTGAAAAGTAAATTAGTTTTTCAGCCCCCAACACAGTGTCAGAAAGATGATGTGGCCCTCTTGCCAAAAACTTTGGAGGCCCTTTCTCCAGAGGAACCTTATGTTGTTTAAAGTTCTCTCCAGAGCAGTGGTGGCCAACTTTTCAACTTTAGGCCTCTTGTACATTTAACAATTGTGTTGAGGAGGGAATGTCAGCAGTTGCAGCAGATCAGATAAGTTGAAATCCCTCTTTACGCAATTGTTAAAGGACAAGTAATCTTAAAGTTTACCACACCATTTCCACAGTGATTTCAAAATGGGGTGATTCAGTGCAACATGTAAATGGTAATGATTAAATTTATCTGAATGAACTTATGATTTATATGTCCTTACTATACCTTCCTTACTATATATCATCATACCTTTAAGCTTTGATTTGATGGCACAAATCAATTTTATAGTCAAACTTTGAAAAAAGTGGCAAGTTTGTGCTATAAAAATGTTCCAGAAGGACTGGAATGAGTACAGCATTGCAATGGCAAACAAATCAATTGGACTATATTAAAGCTACACACACAGTGCCAGAGATGAATGTAGAGACAGGAACACGGACAAGGATTACCATGGGGTCTAGACATATACAATGATTAATTGTCACACACATCCTGGAAAGGAAAGTAGAAAACAAAACAGCTATTCCTTTCTGGGCTGGACAATCAAAAGAAAAAGGAAATCGTATTATCCACCTCTAAGGATGGAGGCAATAGAAAAATGGATATTATCTGTCCCTGGCTTGAACAGCACTACAGATCTGTCATTCAACTAACAGTTTCCATTTTGAAAAGCTATATACAACACAATACTGTGACTGGGACCCTGCACTCAGCTACTGGCACACAAGTCCTCCGAGCTCTATAGCTCTTTCTTTTCCTATACATTGAGCAATTACAATGCATCACTTAGCTAGTCAAAAGGATTTTGTAATAAGATTCTAATTATGGTGAAGTTCACTGTGAGGCCCTCAAGGATGCATTCAAAGAGTATTTATATAGCTTTTTACCATTAACACGAGGTGGTGAAGCAGTTATTTGGAGAGTAATTGATGAATTTCTAGACTCGGAGACAAATTTCACCTTCATACTGTGGGTGCTAAAACAAATTTGCTCGTAGCGCTGCATGATAAAAGAGCCTATTAGTATACAAAATTTATTTGGCAGATATGGCTATGAGGACTAGGTCATGAGAGTATTACTGTGTCAGCAGGGAGCAATATATCAGATTTATTTAAGATTATTTGTTAGTTACCAGGTCCATGGAAAAAGAAGAATAGATGTCTCTTTACTCTTTTATTCCTTCCTAAAGTTGCTGTGGCACCTGGTGACTCATTTTATGAGCTCTTGCATCCCCAGTTTTGTCAGAGACGACATATTTCTCCTAAGTCATCAGATGTGCGCTCCCATTCCTTGCCGTAGAGCACATGGAATCTTTTGCATAGATAATGCACATCAATTTGCTTAGCTTCCTGCCAAGAGGGCACAGCATTTACAGTAATGGAGCCCTATTACTGAAGTCATTGTAAGTAGAAAACATTCAGCCGCTCTTAGGAGGTGCTTTGCTCCCTGGAGGTGCTTTGCTCATCCAACATTTATCATCCAACATATCTGTAACCAGCCCTAGTTTCTCAGGCGGAGCAGTACCCTGAAACTTCATTCCCTCAGGTTTTGAAAGAATTTGGTCTATGCTGTTCACTCAAAAATTGCCCACCTTCAATATAGGTGACCCATTAATCAACACAGAAAGCAACTCCTTAAAAATAGACCATCCAAAGACATTCACTGCTGAAATGTTAAATCAAATCACTATAAAAGTATTTCAACCATAATTCTCTGCTTGTCTACTCAGAAGTAAGTCCCATTGCCTTTGATGAGGCTTGCTCACAGGAAGGTGTGCACAGAATTACAGTTTCAAAGCCAAATCACCCAGAAGCCAAAAAAAATCACAAAGGCAATAGGAAATAGGACAGTCATTGGAAATAGCTTATTGCCAGCAACTCTAGAATATACACCTATAACATGGCATTATTTACTGAATGAGTGTCAGTAACTTAGTGCACACTGGCATACTGAGGCTGTAGCAAGGGACGCTATCTGGATGGGCAACGGGTGGCACCACTTAAAATCTGCATGGGGGCACATTTAAAATCGGAATCACCACTGGAGTTTCCCTTTAAGGCAAGCTGGGAAACATTTATCCTTATCCAGCTTTCCACTTTCCAGGTGCAGGCTGGGCTGTATGCAAGTAAGATTATCTTCAGGCACCCCTAGCAATGCAAAAACATGGGAGGGGCTGGGGTGATGCAGCCCACCCAGCTGAGCCCTTCTTTGGAGAGACTCCTTCTGGATCAGGGTGCCTGGGACTGGAGGGGGACCCCAGCTATGCATTGTAGTGAGGCTGAGCACACTTTATAGGAGTGTTTTTAGCATTTATTTTGTCATGTCCTACATTTTTCTTGGGTGTCCTACATTTGGGAGAGGGTTTGTCATCTTTTTTGGTTATGATATGTAATACAGTGGTACCTCGCTTAACAAGCTTTTCACATAACAAGCAAAAATTTCCAAGAAATCTTGCTTCACATAACAAGATCCGCTTCACTTAACAAGCAAGCTTGCTATGGGCACACGTGCTATGCACAGGGTAATAATCTAGAATCCTACAGCATTCCTCTACCTTTAACCATTGGTAAGATGAGGGAATTGAGGCAGTTTTAGCTCAACATAGAAGAGTTTAAAAAGCAGCACCTGCCTCAATTCCCTCTTCTATGCAGTGGTTAAAGGTACAGACACTTTGTCCTCCATTCTATATGGTCACCCTGGCTATGCAGCCCTGATGCTCCATGCAGAGGCTCTTTAAAAGGGCTGCCGGCCAGCGCAGCTGCCTCTAATTTCCCCCAACTTGGGGGCAGTTTCCTGGAGGTGCCAGAAGCAACTGCCCCTAACTGCCCCAAGTGCCCCCCCAACCACCTTGAACCTCCAGCAGCAGCCCAAGTAAGCCTCCCAGGAAAGTTTCTTTGATTGCAGTCTCCTAACCATGTCTACTCAGAAGTAAGCCCCATTGTGTTAAATGGGGTTTACTCCCAGGAAAGTGTCTTTGACTGCAACCTGTTAACCATGTCTACCCAGAAGTAAGCCCCATTGTGTTAAATGGGGCTTACTCCCAGGAAAGTGTCTTTAGGATTGTAGCCTAAGTAGACTTCATAGGATCATGCACATGGAATGCATGTTTTGAATTCAATTCCAGTGTTTTGTCATCATTTTTACATCCGGTTAATATTTTTATATGCATATTTTGGGGTTTGTGGAACCAATCGTCTGAGTTTCCATTATTTCCTATGGAAAAATCTGCTTCACTTAAAGAGTGTTTCACTTAAAGAGTGAAACAGGAACAAATTAAGCTCTTTATTTTTTATTTATTTAATTTAATTAATTTATTTAATTTATATCCCGTCTTTCCTCTCCTGCAAGAGGGAGCTCAAGGCGGGCTAACATTAAGAATACAATAAAACACCATTAAAATAGATAATAAATGCAACTTAAAACACAATTAAAATACAATTAAAATACAATTAGATTGAATAAAAACTGAGACAATTAAAACATGTAGACTAAAAACATTTGTTAAGAGCAATAAAACAATAAAACAACTGTCCCGCCACCCCTGCCCCATTTAAAAAGCTTTTTTAAAATAAAAAGTTTTAAGGCTCTGCCTGAAGCTCTGTATTGAGGGAGCTTTCCTCAGTTCAAAGGGGAGGGAATTCCAAAGCCGGGGTGCCACCACTGAGAAGGCCCTATCTCTGGCCACCACACCTCTCACAGCTCTTAGTGGCGGCACAGTCAATAGGGCCCCCTCAGATGACCTTAGGTGACAGGTCAGCTTGTACAGAAGAAAGTGGTCCCTCAGGTACCCTGGACCCAAGCTGTTTAGGGCTTTAAAGGTCAGGACCAGCAGTTTGAATTCAGCCCGGAAACAAATGGGCAGCCAGTGTAGTCGCTGAAGCAGTGGCCCAACAGAGTCAAACCAACAAGGCCCAGCAACCACATGGGCCTCAGCATTCTGAACTAATTGAAGCTTCTGGACCATCTTCAGAGGCAGCCCCACGTAGAGAGCGTTACAATAATCTAGTCTCGATGTCACTAGGGCATGGGTCACTGTGGCCAGATCCGTGCCTTTATGTGAGGCACCACTGTATGTCTGAATCAATGCTCTTTTTATGCACTGTTTTACCAAGCATAAAAAGTAGTACAGTGGTATCTTGGTTTATGAGCATAATTTGTTCCGGAAGCATGCTTGTCATCCAAAACACTTGCATATCAAAACAATTTTCCCATAAGAATTAATGGAAACTTATAAAATTCATTTCACAGCCCAAAAATCTATATAAAACTGAAAAGTCACTCTGACTCACTGACTCACTCTTCAGTGCCCAGCCAAAACCAATGGCCTAGAAGTGTGAAATTTGGGGAGGGTGTTCCGTCCTTGATGGAGGCACCCACTAAGAACCAGTTTTCGGAAATTCCCACTGATAGGGGATTACAAGGGGCTCAATGTGTTTCTAAAGCTCAGTCTGACCCTGATGGAGGCCAGGAACTGATATCTCTGGCCTCCGATGAGCAAAGAAGTCCCTCTGGAGGCAGGCAGAGCAGAGTTCCTTTTGCTCCTAGAGGGGCACATGCAGGAGGTAGACCAGTCCACAGATAAATGAATCCATGCTGGAAATTTCTGCCACATAGATCAGGTTGGAAGAATATGGATGGTAGAATGAACACCTCAAAGGACAGTTACATTGTACAACTATTGCTCTTAAATAACTGTATAGGTCTGCTTCTGAAAATGTATTACAGGTGTCAAGTGAGCAGTAATTAAACTGCTCTCTCTAAGCTGAGTTGATAGTCCCTTTCCAGAATGAATGGATGAGACTGGAATGGGACACTTGACATTTGAGAACCTTACCTATTGGATATTAGTCTTCTTGATTTTTACAGTTCAGAAAATCTTTTCTTTATATCTCCACTTAGTATTTTTAATACCTGGTTTACTTTAAAGATGCTCAACGGTGTGCCTGTCAAAATGTATCTTGTGGCATAAAATAAATTTGTTGTCACTAATCAGTAAAATGTATTGCTTTGAGGGAGGAAAGACAGGTGCAGTGAATGGATCATGGTGAAAATGGCAAGTGTTGCAGCTTGCCAATATATAATTGTAATGGATATAAACTGCAAGTCACTGGTACAAAATTGTTAAGGTTAATTATTACCTGCTGAAAATAGCTGTGCATGGAATAAAGACCAATGAAGGGTAACGTTCAACCAAGACCAATATTCACTTCTTGAGAACTAAACAAATGTGTGTAATTATTTATTAAAGTTCTGATTCATCCATAAAGGCAGAACCTTATGAGACAGAATAACAAGAGAATTTAATAAGGTTTATAGGAGAGATGGTTGGTTTCCATACCAATCATAACTGGTAATTTTTATATTGGTGTCAGTAAGCATAGAGGGGGATTTGGATGCACCAGCACATAGTATTTATTCATCTATGAACCCAGTGCTAAACATGCCTAAACAGAAGTGAGCCCCATTACAATCAAAGGGACTTATTCCAAGTGATGATAGGATTGCAGCCATAATAATTTCTATGGATGTACTCACAGAGCCTGCAATCCTATCCATGCTTACCTTGGATTAAGCCCTATTGACCATAATAGGGCTTATTTCTAAGTACACAAGCATAAGACTGGGCTTTCTCTCTATAACAATGTTATAGAAGAGCAAAGTAAAATTATGTGCCACTTCTGGTGCAGTAGTGTTTTGCGGTGGAGCAGGTGATGGCCCTTCTCTTGCCATCTCTGGCCAGAATGTACATTCAACACATTCCGGAATGGCAACATGGGGTTTTTAATGGCTACAGTGAGAGCAGGTATGTGTTGATGTTCATACTGCCTCATGTTGTGCCTCTATACTCAGCGACTGTGTGGGTAAATTTACAAAACTAAAGGACAAAAGTGTGAACTCTTAACTTGGCACCGTCCTATCATATTGCTTTAATCCAATCAAAGCAATCTTGTTTCCACTCTGAAAGCAAAGAATCAATACAGGAATCAAATAGTTAAATCTGCATTTGCAAGACAGAAATAGTCTGAAAACTGAAGAAAACAGCAGGAATACCATTCAAGAAATCAAGAAAATGAAAGAATGGAGATTGTTCATCGACATTTATACATTTTTTTGGAAGTGCAGCTTTATTTTCAAACAGCAAGATATTCCGCACTTAAAGAGATAAACCTTGGCACAGTGGAAGTGAAATATTACCTATGTTGTTTATCATGTTTCTTTTCTTTAAATTAAATGGACTAGAAAAAAAAACTGCTTTGGAAAAAGACCAGTATGTCAACACTGTTTTGAAAAAGTACAAAATCATACAATCTTATCTTAACATTATGCAAAGAACTTTGTCCTTAAAAAGCTAAACTTTCACATAAGAATGAAAAAATTGGTATTAAAGATGTGCCTTAATTCAAAGGCTGGTCCAGCCAGGTTGTTTTTTTCTTGATTTGGAAAGTAGCCAAGGAGAGGAAGACCACAGTATTTCTTACATATATTGTTCTCTGAACTCTTTCCAAGTAAGATTTATTGGCATACAGAGGATGCAGCAAGCAAAAGAAAGCTTTTATATACAAAGAATGAATTAGGTAATAGACAGTATTTGTCAAAGAAGATGTCTAAAGAAAGTTTACAACATCTGTTCAGCTGATTGGGAGTCCAGACAAGCAATGGAATGATGCTTGTTCTACAGCATGATTATGCAGCCCTTGTCCACCAGTGTAATCTAAAAGGTGTTTGCATTCCTGGTGTTTCTGTACCACTGGGAAAATTCTAGAAGCATTTTTTTTCTTTTTGCTAATATAAATATCCGTACTTTTCAAAGCAGCTACAGTGAACCCTTGATTTAATGGACTGTTAAAATGTTTAATGGGCAGAAGTCTGTTAAATCTGGATACACCCTCCCCCATTAGTCCATTAAAACCTTATCTTAGAAAAGCAGGCCTCCGTCAGTCTTGGAAGACTATGGTATCATGCTCGGTGCTGCATACGCTGCATGCGAAGCATGAAAGCTTGGGTTGGATTGTTATGGAGGATAGGCTGTTACCCAAGCAGCAAATCCCCCCTCTCCACACCACTGAATTAGTCCAATGGAAAGGCAGAGCCGATACGACTGGATCCAGCTGGTGTCGCAGAACTGGGCTAAGGACAGGAGCTCACCCTGTCTTGTGGGGCCAACCCGGGTCTCGAACCCTGGCCTGCTGGTTAACAGGCACAGTGTCTTAGCCACTTGCGCCACCCAAGCTCCCTTGATATTACCACTCTTCTCCCCACCAGAGTGTTCTAGGAATGGAAGGACATTGTCATTCCTGGAGTTCCTCGATGCCAAAAAGAGTGGCTGTAGAGACCAGAGTCAATCAGAGGACTTGAAAATAGAGATGAGGTGGTTTCATGCAAATCAGGTATGTGAGACCTGTGAATGAAGTGCCTTACTCACAAGGAATCACATTGGCTTCACAATGCAAAGAGGAATAAGCATTAAAGAGTACTGTAAACTGGTTAAATACATGCATGAACTAAATCATCATCTACTGTAATTTTTTTAGGATTATAGGGGTAAAGATTACATGGGACAAATCCTATCCTACTTTTCAGTGCGGATGTGCCTGTGACAGCAGGCAGTACACTGCATCCTGTGATGGGGAAGATCACTCACAGAATCCTCTTCAAGGAAATTTTATCCTTTTCCATAGGGACTGCACTGGCATTGGAAAACAGGATAGGATTGGGCTTTATATGGCACACTTAATATTAAATGAGTCAAGCCAAGTAACAATGACAAAATAAGGGTTAAGAGTTTGCCCTGAAAACACATGGGTGTTCATAATTAGATAGGTCAGTCAACTTAGTTGTGCAATTATTACACCTCTTCATATCAATAGCATTATATAGAGTTAAAAATTTCATGCTATTCACATTCCTGAACATCATCTTATCCAGCAGAGGTCAACAATGAATGCAGTTAGATATATTTCCTTTCGTTCAGTACAGCCTTATGAAGATGAGTGTTCGATGTTGATGTCCTTGAGGAGCATCCAGTGCGTACCTCAGTATAGGGGTCTTGCTAGCAACCACTTACTCTCCTCACTCAGGGATTGTATGTAGCCACAGAGCACAGTCCTAACCATATCTACTCAAAAGTAAGTCCCATTGTGTTCAATGGGTCTTAGTCCCAGGAATTCCCACTGATGGACAGTACCGTTTCGTGGTGGTGGGATTGTGTACTCCAGTGATACAAAGGGCTATGCTGGTGGTAGCGTAGCTATTGGCAGGGACTCCCTTGCCAGACAGGCCTTTGTTGAAGAGCCAGACTAAACCTGTCCAAAGTCTTGTTGAACGTGGGTTGCCTGGAGAAGGAAAACTGCCACATCAAACTTCCACTGCCTTGTGGTGGGAAAGCCTTCTTTGGGAAAGGCTTCAGGAGTCAACCTCGAGGCAAAATCCAGAGCCGGAGCCCTAGAAGCAGTTTATTTCTGTGTACAATCATGTTCTGGTAACTCCTGCGATGCAGCTGGAACCAATCGTATAGGCTCCGCCATTACATTGGACTATTTCAGTGACATGGAGAGGGGGGATTTGCTGGTTGGGTAATAGTCTATCCTCCGTATTAATCTACTCAGGTCATCGTGCTCTGGAGAGGACACTCAGAGCACAATACCACAGTCTTTCAAGACTGAAGGATGCCAATGATGATGACGACTCTCAGGAAAGTGACTTTAGGATTGCAAACATAGTGTTTAAATAGGGCTACTAGAGAAACAACAGATCCAATTGTTCTTACAACAGAAAAGCAGCCAAACATGTTCTGGATGGTTCCTTCTAAAACCAGTAGAAGTCTTGGGATTCAACCATGCTCAAAGAAAGAGGAGAAATGAGGCCTAAACGGTTACTTTCTTCATTGCTCACTTTTCAATAGAATTTAGTTCCTAAAACTCATTACAATTAAAATCCAGCACAATCCAGAATCTAACAAGTAAGAAGTTACCATGCCTTCAGCTTTGAAGATTCAGTTGAAAGTATCGTCATGTGAAACTCCGCAAGTTAAAGACAGTACAGGAAAGAAAAATGTAATCAGAGAGAGATGACAGAGGAAACAATATATTTTATAGAATGTAACTTGATTTTAAAAGAGATTGAGAACATTTGAAAGTCTAATGAATGACAAAGACAGTTCAGTGTGGATAAATGTAGAGCCACAGTGACTTTGATGAGTCCTTATCACACAACTATGTATGCATAAGGGGAACAAGAAAGCGTGGAGGAGGCAAAGGGGGAAAAATAAAGTTCTGTATCATTGATGTAAGAACTGAAAGCCAACGAAATAGAAGGGTAATGACTCCAAGGGACTCTTGATGGCAAATGTCTGTGTGGTTTCGAAAAGGAGAGAAAATGAAAGAGCCAGAATGAAAAGATGGATTCTCGTTGTGTCGTAATGTATAACATAATCACAGTGATGTTTTTGTCAAGAGAAAAAAATAGTAGCAGAGGAATCACTCATGCCTGTCTTGCCATGTTTGAAGCACAGAGATAGCCTTAAAAAGAAAAGAAAAACAGCCTGTGAGATTGATTGGGACGCCTATACGAGATATAACATGGAGCCAATGGGGGTCCACCTTGGAGAGAGCCTGAAAATATGGGAGCGCCCCAACTACCCTCCATTGGACATACAGACTTTTCCTGATTCCGTAGAGGTATGGAGGATGGAAGATATGGTGGAACTTTGGAGGACTGGAGGGAGAGGGGGACCACCACGGAGGGGCATAACAGTGGGACCATCTACCAGATGGTATGCGCGTGGAGGGGTACCTTCATTGACAAGTATCTGGCGGGAGGAGATGGGAGGAGGAGTCAAGGACATTAGGGGTTGGAAGAAAAGGAGCGGGAAGAACTTTGGTGGGAGGATCTCCCCTGGAAAGAGCCGGGAACATATAAGGCTTGGCGGGAGAACCCGGGGTTCAAGGTGAGAGAAGCGAGAACCCCGAGAAGAGGAGGAGACGCCAGTGGAGGAGACTGCTCGGCGGCCATGGAGCCTGAGTGGAGGGTGGCTAAAGAGTCTGCCGGACGGTGGAGAGCGTCTATCCAGGAACCCCATCTTAAGGAAAAAAGAGGAGGGGAAGCATGAGGCAAGGGTCTCAGTTTGTTATGGACATTTTGACTAAACATGTTACTTACCTGTTGGGGTGAGGTGTTGGGACTATTATATGGAAACCTGTAACAGAAAGAAGAGCCATAAGACATTCAGTAACCATTACGCTTTAAACCAAGTAAACGTGTGTCTCCAGTTACTTACCTGTCTCCGGAGTATCCTTGAGGATGTATACCAGGGGGGAGGAAGATGATGACGCTGCTCAAATTTCGGTAATCATAGATGATCCTTCCACGGACAGCGGGGGGGGGGGGGGGGCTAGGAGGAAAACTAGAGTAACCCGTGACACAGCCACTTACCCTACAATCCAGAGTAACAAAGGGGGCACGAAAGAGACATTTACGTCAACATAGTTATGGCACCACCTAGTGAAAACCTATGGAAAATTCATATTGCTGTCCAGAGTAAATTGTTCTTATTTTGGAGGAAGGACTTCCCGTAGTTACTCTGGATTGTGCCCATAGTCACCACAAAAGATCCTTCCTATAACATCAGCGGAAACTGGCATTATCCTTCACTTCATTATTATCCCTGGATGCAGGGATGCATAATACATTGCTACACAAAGATGACCTTGGTCAGAAGAATGGCATGTTGAGCATAGAGTTCAAAGGAAACCAACCAGTAAAGAAAAACAAAGAGTCACAAAAGAAAAGGGAGAAAGATCAGAGCCATCATGACTAACAAGTTATATGATGCATCCACAGAGCAAAATGGGAACTGAACAAACTTATGAAGAGTTTAATCACAGTTTGGATATTTCTTAATCTTGTTGCTGCATTTCAATTATTTTAATTGTTAATCAGTACTGTTGATTAATTGATGAAATTCTTAATTTCAGAAACAATTTGCCTTTTAATGGCAATTTTTCCCCTAATGGCTGCTTTCCATTTGAAAATATAAAACTTAGGAATTATTCTGCTTTATTTATTCTAATATACTACCTGGGCACAGAGGAAAATAAAAAATAGCACAGGTTTAGTCTTTCTGCAGTTTTTCTATCCATGGATCAGGCTCAGCATAGCCTGGGCCTATGTTGAACCAAACTTGGCCCAACCTGAACCCTCTGCAGACAAGGCTTTCTCATAGCTTTCTCAGCCCTCAGAATGCCTTTTAAAGGCATTAAAACATCAATACCTTTTTTTTTGCCCTATAGGAGGCATTCTGAGCCCTACAGAGACCATAGACCACCTCAAAAATCCCTCTGAAGCAGAGATCTGGTCACCTTGAGAAAGTTTAAGGCTGCATTCCTAAAGACTGGGAGTAAGACCCACTGAACACAATGGGGATTACTTTTGAGTTGACATGGTTAGGATTAAGCTCTAAGGCTACATTCCAGAGTAACTATGAGAACTTTTACACTGAAATAGTTAAGGTGCCACCTATGGGAAACCTATGGGAAATGCATAGAGCAATCCAGAGTAAGTGCCTCTTACATCTTCTTGTAATTACTCTGGATTGTAGAGTTAGGCTGCAATTCTAAAGACACTTTCCTGGGAGTAATACCCATTGGACACAATGGGGCTTACGTCTGAGTAGACATGGTTAGGATTGTGCTCTTAGTCTCAAAACAGCTGATTTGCTTAGCCACAGTTTTTAGTATACATTGGGGGTGGGGAATGGATCTGGCTTATGGTCTCTTGATTAGAAGAGGTGTTGATTTTAGGTATTGTAGAAGTCTAATGTTCAGTAGTCTAATTTTTATTGAGCTTCCCATGTCATGGTAGTTCACTACCATGTTTGTTCATAGAATGAATTCACTTCATCCTTGATAATAACCTTGATGGTGTGATAATTTATCCCAGAACGAAAGAGAAGAAAATGCAGCTCTCTTGTTCTTGTTGAAGTGTGTTGACTCATGATAGCTTATTCCAATCCTGTAAATAGTGGAGATTAAACTCATGTTGGGAGCCTTCATCCAAGAATACACAACACATAATACAAATTTCCATTTTATTTTATTTTTTTGCCAGCAGGCATTCTGCTTTAGCGTATGTTATTAACCAGTTAGTGTATATGGCTAAAATCTCAAATATTATTGAAAAAGGATTATAAGCCCATTTTACAAAATTGCCATCCAATTTTAAAAACAAAATTTCATGCAACTTTTAAATACCATGTTTTTTGGAACAGAATCAGAGGGCTAATTTGTACATCTTGAGCTGTTATCATCAAGCCCTTAGAGAGGTAATATCTTGGAGAGCTTTTTCTTTGTACCCACGATGCAATTTGTATCATTTTGGGGGAACATATATAACATAGGCCAAGCTGAAGTCAGAGACATCAAAGAGTTACACGATATGTTGAAGGAAAACAATTCTCAGTGAAATTGTTACAAAACAACCAAAACCAAATTCTATTTAAACTTTGTTCTATTTGTGTTAAGCTGGGGTTAGTGTACTTGGAGAAAAAAAATGGATTTCCACTGTGTTCCTGCTAGGTCTCCGTGCATTGAACTTGCCCCAAGGTATTACTCATATTCTTCAGTGCCAAAATTTTAATGATATCATTCTTGATGCCAGAAATATTTTTGATACCAGCTGCACTGGATTAATTATCTGGTTTTCTCAAATGTCTGTTTCTGTAATAATTATTGCCTTTGAGGATGTAATAGACAGTGTGCTTTGGGCAGACTGCAGTACCAAACCTTCTGTTTGAAAAACTAGGACAAAAAAACTGGCATCCTTTGATATGTCCTTATTTTTTTAATGTAATAGCTTCTATATCATCCAAAACTGTCTGTCTAAAGGGTCAATAAGCTTGCTTGCATGCCTCATTTCTGGTTTTTTTAGCTATGTCTCTGGATAGCTTACACTGATTTATCTGCCACTAATTCCAATTTAAAAGCATCTTGGTGGCCAAGGAACTCTATCTTAACTTTATCTGAGAGTGGTTAGTGGTTTAAAATATATCTATTTGTGACTAATGCTAACTTTTTCCCTTGCAGTTCTGCCAGATAGAAAAGAATGCAAAACTGAAAAGAAGGCATCGCTTCTGGGTCACAAACTTGGGACAGTTTAGAAAAAGTGACAACAAATATGCTGACAAGGCAGAAGACTTTATAGAGGAAGTAGGGCGCAATCCAGAGTAACTACGGGGAGTCCTTGCTCCAGTGTAAGAACAATTTGCTCTGGATTGCAATATGAATTTCCCATAGGTTTTAACTAGGTGGTGCAGTAACTACGGGTGCACGGAATGCTCCCGTAGTTACTCTGGATTGTAGGGCCAGTATATTATTTCTGGAGACACCACTTCTTTCCAAAGTCTCTTCAGGAAATGTATTAGGTGCAGTAGCACAGCCAGGAGGCGCATAGAAAGTACTGCAAGATCTGCAATGCACCATGAAAGAGGCCCTTCCACTCATTATTGGACAAATTCAAGGTATTAGTGGCAACATGCAGTATTGCAACTAATATTAATTAATACCTTGAGGTACTAATAAAATGAAGGAGGATTCACATGCAACTGTGCTCATAAAGCTGGAAAAGAGGAGTTGCCTATCTCTCTAACTCAAAGGCCTTGAGTTCAGGAGAATGTGACTTCAGCTATTTCTGCCCAATGTTGCATATACACAACAGGGACTTAACTGTGTATATCGGTGGGCCAGGCAGTCCTCTCTCACTGTGGCCTTCCGTGTGGCAATGAGGACAGTTCTAGATCCAGGGGTAACACACCCAAAAAGCCAGGACAGTTCTAGATCCAGGGGTAACATACCCAAGGATAAGGAGAGGAACCTTCTCACCTATAGAAGATGCTTTAGCACAGGTTTGTTTATTTATGCTGTATCTGAAATAGCAAGTTATAGATCTCTTCCCTTGAGAGCATTGGGACCAAAATGGAGGTGAATGCACAGTACATTCAGGTGCCCGCAAAACTTTATGCTTTCCACCACCTCTAAATGTATCACTGAAATGAAAGATCTTGATATTTTAGATGCATCTGCTACTTAGTGGAATCTTCCACTAAATCTTAGTGGAAGATTTAATGGTCTTCCACTAAGACCATTAAATGTATTTAAAAACCAATAGAACAGAATTTTTTTACAAATATTCACTATAAAAAATTCACTTTGATAATCTGTTCCAACAGGGCTTTTATGAAATACACCTAATACAAAATCATCTATATATATAAAAGAGAAAAGTCACTCACTGACTGACTCACTGACTGACTCACTCACTCACTCATCACCGCCCTGCCAAAACCGCTGGGCCTAGAAGCGTGAAATTTGGGGTGGGTGTTCCTTCCGTGACTGAGGGGTGCAATAAGAACCGGTTTTCTGAAATTCCAACCGGAAGGGGGGTGAAAAGGGGTACAACGTGTTTTCCTCCCTATACTTTGCATTGAGAATTGCTGACTCATCAACATTCCGCCCCAACTGCTGGGCCTGAAGCATGGAATTCTGGGAGTTCCTTCTGTCACCTGAACACCCACCAAGAACCATCTGGAGAAATTAACCCTTCAGGGGCTGAAAAGGGGCAACGTGTTTCTGTCCTATACTTAACATGGGAGACTGACCAACATCCAGCCAATATGGTGCTCAGACCCTGGTGCACTGGGGGACATTGTTCGGAGGAAGAGGTTGCGCTGGCGAGGATGCTACTCATGAGGGGAAATTGCACATGAGGGGAAATTGTGCATGGGGGAAGTTGCACATGTAGGAAAGTTGCGCAGGAGGGAAGTTGCACATGGGAGGAAAATTGCACATGGGAGGAAGTTGCGCATGGAGGAAAGTTGCGCATGTGAGGAAGTTGCGCATGGGGGGAAAATTGCGCATGGGGGGAAAATTGCGCATGGGGGGAAGTTGCGCATATGGGAAGTTGCGCATGGGGGGAAGTTGCGCATGGGGAAAATTGCACATGAGAGGAAAGTTGCGTATGGGGGAAGTTGCACATGGGGGAAGTTGCGCATGGGGGGATGATGCACAAGGAGGAAAGTTGCACATGGGGGGATGATGCACACAGAGGAAGTTGTGCACAGAGAAAGTTGCGCATGGGGGAAGTTGCGCATGGGAGGAAAGTTGCGCATATGGGAAATTGCGCATATGGGAAGTTGCGCATGGGGATGATGCGCACGGGGGGAAGTTGCGCCTGGGGGGAAGTTGCGCATGGGGGGAAGTTGCGCATGGGGGGAAGTTGCGCATGGGGGAAAATTGCGCATGGGGGAAAATTGCGCACGGGGGAAAGTTGCGCACGGGAGGAAAGTTGCGCATGGGAGGAAAGTTGCGCATATGGGAAGTTGCGCATATGGGAAGTTGCGCATGGGGGAAGTTGCGCATGGGGAAAATTGCACATGAGAGGAAAGTTGCGTATGGGGGAAGCTGCGTATGGGGGATGTTGCGCATGGGGGAAGTTGCGCATGGGGGGATGATGCACACGGAGGAAAGTTGCGCATGGGGGGATGATGCACACGGAGGAAGTTGCGCACAGAGGAAGTTGCTCACGGAGGAAGTTGTGCACAGAGGAAGTTGTGCATGGGAGGAAAGTTGCGCATGGGGGAAAGTTGCGCATGGGGAAAGTTGCGCATGGGGTAAGTTGCACATGGGGAAAGTTGTGCATGGGGTTTGATGCATATGGGGGAAGTTGTGCATGGGGGTTGATGCGCATGGGGGAAGTTGTGCATGGGGGTTGATGTGCATGGGGGGGAAGTTGCGCATGGGGTAACTTGTGCATGCTGGGTTGATGCGCATGGGTGAAGTTGCACTTGGGGGGGTTGATGTGTATGGGGGAAGTTGTGCATGGGGGTTGTTACGCCTGGGGGAAAGTTATCCATGGGGGGTTGATGATTATGGGGGAATGGCATACGGGGGAATTTTACTCCCGCAACGCAGGTACGCCTTTCGCTAGTATCGTATATACCAGGTATGATCTTTGAGAACTAGATCTGTTTCATCATTTGCATATTGTACGTAGACTCTGGGGGCCTTCTGCTAGATGTTACACATTACTTTTCTGTACAAGGACATAGGTATACAGCTGCAAGCTTGTAGACCTGAACCGAGTTAATCATACAAGCATTCTGTTCAATCCAGTGGGCCATGCACATGTGATCAATGGCAATATTGCATATAAATGAATCAAACTCCTACTATAGTGCAATTTTATTTTGTTGAGCACCACGTCCATTTTTTAACCAGGGGTATTGTTAAAATGAGTAATGAGTAAAATGAGTAATGATGACTTTGTGTTCAGCTATTTTTTTTCCTTGCCTTTCAGAATCTATCTTTTGCTCAAACAAGTTTGTTGTGTAAAGAAATCACAGAAAGAAACCTTATCCTAAGTTACCATGAACCCATCCACTTCTTCACTGATTGGCAGTGTCTCTCGAGAGATTTTTTAAAAATAGTTTTACTTTAAGAGTATACAGAGTTGTTGTTGTTGCTGTTCATTAAGTTACCAGCACAATCCAGAGCTGCTATGGGACCTCTTGCGTCGATGTAACTGGCACTTACTATGGATTGCTTTATGCATTTCCCATACGTTCCCATAAATGGCGCCGTAACTACATTGATATAAGAGCTACTGCGGTTACTATGGATTCTAGCCTATGACCACAATGCCAACCATGTCTACTCAAAAGTAAGCCCCATTATGTTCAATGGGTCTTACTCTCAGGAAAGCGAATTTAGGATTGCAGCTGATGTCAAACTTTTTATGACTCCATGAACCCTCCTGTCTTGCACTAATAGCTGTGCTACAAACATGTACAGTTTTTATACCAGTTTTATTATTCTAATTTCCTCAAAATAATCTTGGGACTTTTGTTTGCATAGTCGGAGAAGATCAATCATTTCTAAGAAAGAATTTCCAAAGGATTTCGGTTTCAGCACCAAATTATAAGTTCCAGGCATCGCAGTAGAACAAAAATTATGTTAATCAAACCCACATCTGTAATAGATGTATCTGAAATATCAAGAACTGTCAAAGTCTTTTTACGTTGTCCATTATAGCTTCAATTACAGAATTAGGTCATAACTAGGATTTTCCTTCTAACTGACTCATATTTCTATTAACAAGAATACATTCATTCTAATTAGCCTGGTCCAAATTTTTGACAAGGAATTTTTTATTTAATAATGTCTGCCTCAAAAGATAGGAACTGAAATTAGCCAAATTCAGACCTTGGGGAACATATCACAAGGCTTTTGGCAATGAGAGTAATTAACTACTTCAATAGGTATGCTCAACTTCATTTGGACGATCTAAATTGAGATGCAGCCTCTTTTAAAAGAAATGTTCCATCATTTCTGCTACATAATTTAAGGCCCAGTTCTATTTAATTTTCCATTACTGATACAGCCATGCCAATGACGCATGCGCTACATCTTGCATTGGGAAGGCAGTCACAGCAACCTCCTTAAGGTAAGGGAATGTTTGTGCTTTTACTTCAAGCTGCATTTTAGTGGCATCAGTGCTGAAAAATTGGTTGGGATTGGGACCAAAATGTATAATGAGACAACAAGATGTCAGGCCCACCTACACATACAAGCTGATTTTCACATTATGAGCCCATAAAATGATGTCAACATTTTAATTTTGCATTGTGACTACACTGTTTGAATGTGGCCATGTGGTATGTATCATGTCTATGTAAACCTCTGAATATTGCAAAAAGATAGTTTGTAAAATACAGTGACGCCTCACGTAACAAATTTAATTCGTTCCGGAGGCATGTTTGTTACATGAAACATTCTTTACATGAAATGGATTTTCCCAAAGCAAATAATGGAAACTCAGACAATTGGTTCCAGAACCCCAAAAAATATTCATATAAAAATATTAACTGGATGTAAAAATGATGACAAAACACTGGAATTGAATTCAAAACATGCATTCAATGTGCATGATCCTATGAAGTCTACTTAGGCTGCAATCCTAAAGACACTTTCCTGGGAGAAAGACCTATTAGACACAATGGGGCTTACATCTGAGTAGTCATGGTTAGGATTGTGCTCTTTCACTATCACTAATGGAGTCACTGCTATCCATTGGCTCAAAGGAATCTTTGTCTTTTTGTGCAACTTTAACATTCCCAAGCTGCTGATGGAGAGTAGCATTATAACACTGATAAGGCACACCTTCCATGCTGTCACACACAGATCCCACATACAAACCTGGCTCAGGCTGCTCCCCCCCGGACCCCACATGTGTTCCCTGGCCATAAAAGCCTATTCAAAACTTTGTCCAGGGCCCCACTGTAGCTCAAGCTAGTCCCCTTGTCTCCCCCTCATCCCTTCGTCCCCCCTGTGGGTTCCCTTGTCATGGAAGCCATTTCCGAACATCCTCAGAAGTGTTCTTTACCCAAGACAGTGTTCTTTACGCAAGTCAAAATTTCTGAGAAAATTTTGTTCTTTTCCCAAAACTCCCTTTACCCAAGTCGTTGTTTACCCAAGGTATCACTGTATAGGACACAATCCTAACCAATTTAGGTCAGCATAACTCATATGGCATATCTTCCTGTGGTTGTGTGGGAAGGTCAACATAAATCTGTGCACTGGCCTAACCCACCAGCAGTAGGGCAGAAGTGCTTTATGACACTTTTGTGACACCCCCAGGTCAGCACAGGATTTAGGCCGGGGCTTATGCTGTCCTAAATAGAGGTTAGGATTGCAGCAATAGGGCACAATCCAGAGTAAGGGCAGTGGAGAGCCCTAGCTGGGCTGCCCAACTATTCTGTATCCAGAGCAGAGAGTTATGCTGGATCCAGAGTGTCAGAAAGCCTGGGCTGCCCTAACTGCTTCAAAGCATGCTAAGTCAGTGACAGCTGAGGAGGGCTTGCTCCTGAGGAGACCCCCTCAGATCACACTGAACAAGGAAAAGCTGTGGTGCATGCATTATAAGAAAGCCCAGCAGTTCCTGAAAACCAGTTACAGCTGCAGTTCCTCTAGGGGAGGGTGGATGCTTGGAGTGGCCTGCTGTATCCTGAGATGAGTGGGCTGCTGTTGTAGTTCCATATCCTGAGGTTGAGAGGCAGGGGTTGCAGTTAGGCTGGCCAAGAACTCAGATTTTTGGTCAGCACTGCCATTTTTACTCAGGCCTTATCATGGACCCCTATGGGTCTAATTACTATACCTGCTCCTGAGGTGCTATAACTCTGAGGAGCTGGAAGAGGGCATTTCTGCCCTGGAAGCAGGCTCTGGATACAGAGTAACTGCTCTGTTCTAGGCAATGTTCAACATGCCCTCAACATGTCTCTTCTGAGCTGCCTAGGCTGCCCCAGTTAGGGCAAAGCAGGTCCACCTGTGTTGGGGCAGCCTATGTTGCCTTACTCTGCCCCAAGCCTTTTTCCAGAGTGACTAGGGTGGAGCATTTTGCAGTTGGGTCAGCCCAGTCAGAGACAGTGTAACCCCAGTGCACTTCTGGACTGTGCCCAGTCAGTCAATGGCAATTAAATGAAAGCCATTGGGAGGGAAGAAAACATTCTTTGACAATTCTGACATATATTTCCTTGAGGCTCTTCTATTAAAAAAAAATCTTAAAATATGATATTCCTAATATACCGGTAATAAGGTTTTAAAAACCCTTGGAGTTGTCTAGGTAGGACTTAAAGCATTTTTCTCCATCAAATCTTTCCTAGCTGATTAATATTGTTCCTATTAAAATCCAGAGTTCATCCAAGCTCATGTTTTTGTTAATGAATAAGTCACTGCAAGTCAGTCCTTTGTTATTTAAGGCATATCAAATGTTGAAGGAACAGCATGCCAGTCACTTAAAGAGAGGGACACTATGGGCAAAATCCAGAGTAACTACGGGAAGTTCTTGCTCCAGTGTTAGAACAACTTACTCTGGATTCCAGTATGAATTTCCCTTAGGTTTTCACTGGGTGGTGCAGTAACTATGGGGGTACACAATGTCTCTTACATGTTCCCGTCGTTACTCTGGAATTGGGAGTATGTTTTCCAAAAGCTGAAGTGTCTTGTAGATTTCTGGGATTAAAGATTGGTTTAAGGAGCCCAATCTTATGCTGCCATAATGTGATCTGAACATGAGGATGTTTTTCAGGACATATGGCAACCCTACACTCTTAAGGGTGTAACCTGGCCACATAGTTCAACATAGACTTATGTCTGCAATGTTACTGGTACCAGTCCAGTTTAACCCATTTTGCAAATCAACTTTCCCTATGTCAAGGGAACAAATGTCCCTTTACCCCAACGAGAGTTCCCATCTGCTATATTTCCCCATGAGGAACAGCATCTTATGTATGGGTGCCACTCCACTGGTACAAATGGACTTAGGGCAAAATCCAGAGTAACCATGGGGAGTCCTTGCTCCGGTGTAAGAACAACTTATTCTGGATTCCAATATGAATTTCCCATTTTCACTGGTTGGTGCAGTAACTACAGGTGCACGTACTATCTCTTACGTGCTCCCGTAGTTACTCTGGATTTGGGGGTAGGATACAAATGGGCTGTAATTGGATTTAATTTTACAGATCACCATTCCATTGCAGTGCACATGGATTAGACCCACACTGAATGGAATAACTGTACCCAAGAATAGATTAACATGTCTATAACTGTAGATATAGTTTAACAAGTGACCATTATGCTAATGTAATATTTCTTGGGAATCAGTGTGAGTATTTCTTGCTTTAACTGTCCATTGTGAGTTCAGTCACAGACAGGCTGCCAAATCCTAACCTGCTCTTATAGGAAGGTCAGAGGACCTGCCTTTCATCCAAGTCAGGGTTGGGGCTGAAAGTGGCTCAGCTTGAAACAAGGGGAATTGCTTCCCTTTACCGCAGGTAAAATGGCAGAGGCCTCAATGAATCTTCTCAGATCTCCACCACCTCACGAGTTGGAGCAGTCTGACAAGCTCAGAGTTGCCCCTGTATGCCAAGGAACATGGTGACCCCACCACCTAAACCCATCACCTGTCCATGGGACCACCTGTCCATGGGATCTGCACTTCCCCAACCCCAAAATGCCTGCCTCACTCCCCCCACATACAACTCCAGATCCCCATGCTAGGCTGGAGTGGGCTTGCCTTCTACCCTGGACAACTAGGAACCCATGTTGGCCTCCAGAGGCCAGAAGACATTTGTGAGCCAGCATCTCTGGTCATAAGTTTGTACAAAAGTGCTTTACAGAACTTTTGCAACTGAGATGGGCTGACACAAGGGATTTATGTTCAAGACTGTGTCCTTAAATATTTTTCCAATTGCTGTTTGCATCACTATCATTCTGGGGCTATTATGCAAAGTCTCTTGTGGACAATCAACACTGTAGTCAAGATTCATCCTTTGCACCCATGCATCTTGTTCAAATGCTATGCTTACTATTTCTATTTTGCTTTGAGTCTTTTGGATGTGTGCATTTTCCTACCAATTAATTAATTCTTTCTTTTCCATGTTGACATGACAGTTTCAAAACAATGTACAGTCTTCATCCTTTTTCTTTATACTGTCAGATCTAGTCTTCCACCAAGCTGCCTTTTTCATTAAAACTCATGTTCACTTAAAGATTTGATTATCTTTGTGTTCTTTGAGAACTTTTAGTTTAATCATTGCACATTTATGTGCTAAATGCCTGTTCCCCATTATTTTTTTTTTCTGAACACCCAATTTAGATGTTCAGGAACTGAAAGGTTTCCAACATGAAATAAATGATTCCATTCAACGTCTCTCTTTTTTTGGAAAGTCAAACTGTGCTTGTGAACATTGGAGTCTTGATTAAAGGGTATTTAAAGAGGAAAAAAATGAATTAAAGAAAGTATCTGACTTCAGCCAGAAAGCAAAGGCATTTCAAAGCTATGTTTTTCTAATGTCCATAGCCAGCAACCAACAGATTCTGTTCATTAAGAACAGAATTACCATCTTCTACCCTAAAATTTTATTCTACGTCTAAACATATAAATATACCATTAAATTTTATGAAAAACAGACCTTCAGTTAAAATGCAATATCTCATGACAGAATAGGCATGCACAAGTAAGTGTGTGGGTATGTGTGTTTGTGTCTGTGTGTGAGTGAGTGGGTGTCTTCTCTTAAGTCCAACTAGTGACAAGAACACAAAAAGAGTGCCAATGGATCTCTAATGGGTCCACTAAGACCCATCTTAGTCTAGCTTTCTGTATCTCACAGTGGCCCACCAGATGCCTGAGGGAGTGCACAAGACAACAAGAGATCAGGATCCTGATGCACCCTTGCATCAGATATCTTAATGTAACCTACTTCTAAAATCAGAAAGTTACACTTACCTACTATGGCTGATGACCTGTGATGGACTTTTCCTCCAGAAATTTATTCAGCTTGCTTTTAAAGGCAACTAACCCTGCAATCCAGAGCAACTACGGGAGCACGTAAGAGACATTACGTGTACCCGTAGTTACCGCACCACCTAGTTAAAACCTTTGGGAAATTCATATTGGAATCCAGAGCAAATTGTTCTTACACCGGAGCAAGGACTCCCCGTAGTTACTCTGGACTGCACCCTTAGTTTGATACCATCACCACATACTGAAGCACGATGTCCCACAAACTAATTTGCTGGCAGAGGCAACTTTTAAAGTAGTGAACTTCTGATATGAATGCATGCTATACCAGAATTCCAGTTCTTGGGTGTTTTTGCTCATTTTCTCACCCTCTGTCTTTTTGGGAAAGGGAAGTGTCAGAAATCCCTGGAACCACTTACAAAAAGTCTGATCACTTCCAGCCTACCCACTAGACCTCTTGATGCAGGCTGAATCAGTGGTGGATTGTTAGTGGACAAATGGGGCAAATGCAAATTTATTCTGGGTGCCTTTCTTTCACCCTTAGTCTTCCACTGCTGCTTCTCCCCAATCTCTCACCAATGCAATGCTATGGTGCAATCCAATGGTGCAGTCTCATCAATGCCTCTCACCACTACAAGCTGCAATAATCTGTTTTCCACTCACTTGAGCAAGAAACAGACCATCACCTCTCTTTTCCATGCTTCTCATATGAACCTGTGAAGTGCTCCTATAAATGAGACTGGAAATCCTACACTTTTCAAGGCTTTTGGCCAGTAAATGAGGAGCATGGAAAGAATTTGGATTATTTATTTCCTTTAGTACGAAGGGCAA
This sequence comes from Cryptoblepharus egeriae, assembly GCA_030015325.1. Lineage (NCBI taxonomy): Eukaryota > Metazoa > Chordata > Lepidosauria > Squamata > Scincidae > Cryptoblepharus > Cryptoblepharus egeriae. The sequence continues at coordinate 49,514,424 of JAREYC010000007.1, read as the reverse complement.
CTGATCAGATATAGCAACAGTTCCTTACACTGCCCTCCAGTTTCAATGTATTTCTGCCAATGTATCGTTCCAGTATATTGATGAACTCCAATTAATAATTTTCTTTTCTAGTTTCTTGTGTGGCCCCTAAGAACAAAAATACATAAGTATCCAGGGCTGCAATCCTATCACTACTTTCCTGGAAGTAAGCTTCATTGACTCTAATGGGATTTACTGTGAATGGACAGGAATAGGATTGGGCTCTATATCAATGATGTTTTCCAACAATGTTCCACATGATATAGAAATAGCTTTTGATATCTGGCTTTTCCATGCTTACACACTCTTTCAGCAGTATTATTTACTTAATTGGCATGGCATCCTTTTTAACACATAACTAGGATTAATATCATTGCTTCATAGAGATCCAAAATGAAATACATTTTGATTGCTGTTACCATAATTTGTTTTGTCTAAATATCTGTTCTAAGAGGCCAGTGACTGTCGGGAAGGTTTCTCTGTGTTAGAATGAATATTTCTTCCTGTGATTTCTATTTATCACTGAGCTGTGGGACACTACTGGCAATTTAGAAAAGAATAATGCCCCACAGGTTAGAGACCAACAGCAGGAACTGCTCCCATAAAGACAAATGTACTAAAGATTTATCTGTTTACCTATGTAATTTTTTCCCCTTTAAGATACCAAGGGATTTCTGCGCATCATTTGCTACTGATTTGTAAGAGGCTGTTGTCTAATGTGAAGAAACATAGCACTTTCTACTACTCACAGATACAATCCCTCATCTTCCAGGTGCTTCAATGATATCAGAAATTATCTCACAGTGAAACATGAAATTCTGACAGACTGATCTATCTTTTAGCTCTATGGGCCAAATCTTATTCCCTCCCAGCACTGCTGCTGAACTCCAACACCAGAGTTGGGTACTGTTATGGCACAAGGAGACCAAGGAGCACCAGCACTGGTCCTGTGCCAGTTCTCAAAGATAAATCTTCACATATAAAGAAGACCCAGATATTATAACAAGCAATAAGGAAAGATACAGGCTGCGATTCTAAACATACTTTCCTAGGAGTAAGACCCATTGAACACAATGGGACTTCTGAGTGGACATGGTTAGGATTATGCTCTAAGTATGCATTTGCCCTGCTGTCCCATCCAGATGCTCAGAAACGGTCACCCATATATCATGTGGACATAGGAACTGCTCTCCTGAACTGAAGTATGTTTTGTCTGGTGTTTAGAAATAGGCATTAGGCATATATTTTGTTTTCAGCTTACTTTCTTATCCAGGTTGACCATATGTCAGGACATGCACCCTTTTTTAGTCATTTTGTTCTTGGGGGTTAAAAAATCTTCCATTTCCTGTGAGCAGGGAACATTTAGCCTTCTTGTAATTCAGCAATTAGAAGTATAAATAATATGTAATAGTTTTAAATTTAATAATAAGCAATTTAGGGTGCAATCCTAACCTAGGCCGGCACAATTCATCGGTCTTTTCATTCCCTGGTGATGTAGGGAGGCAAGCGCATATTTGTGCACTGGCCTAACCATCCTCCAGAAGTGGTGCAGAAATGTGTAGCAACACTTTTGTGACACTTCCAGGTGAACACAGGATGCGAGGGCTAAGGCTGGCAGAGAGCACAGTCCTAACCATGTCTACTCAAAAATAAGCCCTATTGTGTTCAATGGATCTTACTCCAAGGAAAGTGTCTTTAGGATTGCAGCTAAAACTGGAGATTAGGATTGAGCCATATGCACTTTTTATTTTACTATTTCTCCTTCCTGATCTCAGTTCACTTGAGGAGGAGTTGATACCCCTATCTTCCTAAAAGGCCTGCCTCCTGCTATTCTGGCTTTTGTGGGTACCCTTGAGCGTCTGAATTTCTGCCATATTAGGAGAGATCTTTTCCTCCAAAATGGCTTCTCTGTCCAGATTTCCCTTAATCTGGGTATGGCAGCATTAACTATTGTACCAGTTTACTGTCACTCAATGTGGGTAACATGCTGAGAAGTAGATATTAAGGCTAGAATCCAAACCCTGCACCCCTGATCCTTTACAATAATCATGTTTACACTATACACAGTTTGTTCAATGCAACATGAACAATCTGTACAATAATGTTATTCTGGTATAACCAGGAAAATAAAGTATAGCTGAAATTGTTACAGTTGCAATAATATTATTTATTATTTTAATGGAAAATGGTTCAAATAATAGATTCCAAATAGATGCGTACTTAACAATTATTGCAGTGTTTAATTAATACATCATCTGTTTAACCTGCTTGGTACTATGTAATCTATTTAACTTGTAAGTAATCCCACTGATCTCAAAGAGGGTTTTTTTCCAAATAAAAATGCATGGGATTGAGGTATCAATGAACAGGTCAATCATGAGAAGCATTCAAGTACGGTGCAATTAAAAGTAGATATGTTTTCAAGATCTAAAAAAATAATAAAATCTACATTTCCAAATCCAAAACAGAGTAGAACGACAAAGCCCTTCTTATTCCAAGGCATAATCCTGTCTCCTGCTAGAATCAAACTGTTTCATTACACATAATTTACACATCGCTTAATCATATTATGAATATGTCAATACACATATGCATGTAGGATGAACTTTTTCACTGGCAAATGGACAACAAATAGAAAGTTCAATCTACGAGCTGTCACAGCAGGCTATGGAAATGTTTGAGTAGATATTCATGAAGATAACTCTTCATGCCTCCTGCAAAATTTGATTCCTGCTCCAATTATCCCATCCGTTTTCACTGTGCCCTGGCGGATTATGAGGGCATGGTACAACTTGTACAGCTGCCTGGTGATGGTGGCAGGAGGGAGCAGCCTGGCTGCAATCAGTGTATAAAAGCAAACATGGTACTGTTCATGGATGGATGTAAAGACATGGGTGCCTGCCATGTTTACCATGATAAGAGGAGTGTCTTCTAAGACAATATAATTAAGATCAAAAACATGGTGTAATAGCAGTGGAGAAGCAGAGGAGATAAGTAAAAGTTTCCTTTACTTATCTCTCCCAGCTGATCTGGTCTCCAGCTGTTCAATGGCCCCTGCGTGCTGTGGCTTGGCCAGTGGCATCACTAGAGACTGGAACTGCAGTGTGGGGGAATAGGGGATGATACCCAGTTAATAACTAAAATTGCATGATTCAATAATCTAGTGATGTCACTGGAGTCTACTCAGGGTAGGATTGGGTAGATAGTTTAGGCTAGATCAGTGTTTCTCAAAGTGGGGGTTGGGACCCCTTTGGGGGTCGCCTGGAGCTTTCCTGGGGGTCGCCGAAAGACTCCTGGTGCAGGGGGCCAGGTGGGAAGACCTGGCAGAAATGCTGGAGCCGCTGTGGCTGGAAGAAGCAGCTCAGAAGGAGCCTCTGAGCAGCTGTGAGACAAAGTGGAGCCTTGGAGGTGGGGAGGATTGCAGCCTTGGAGCCCAGTTCTATGCATGACTACTCAGAAGTCAGTCCCATGATAGTGAATGGGACTTACCGTATATACTCACATATAAGCCAAGTTTTTTTAACTCTTTTTTGGAGCTTAAAATGCTCCCTCTGCTTATATGCGGGTCAAGCAGCCAGCTAGTCCAGCAGGAGTTCCCAGGAGGAACAGGTTTCTTTATATTCCTCCTCCTCCTCCTCCTGCTCCCTCTCCCTGGAGGCTGCTCCATCCCACCCCCTCCTTTCCTATGAAGCCTAAACAAGTCAGACCCAAATAAGTAGGTATGCTTTCCAGTCAGGGTGAGAAGAATTTTCTGCCCTGAATTCTTGGAGGGGGCTATTAAGGATGTGTCTCTCAGCTAAACATCTTATTTTGGTTAAAAATCTTATTTTTGAGGAGGTATTTTCTTGTTTGTTTGCAAAGGAGGAGGGTCTATGCAAATGAGAAGCTCCCTCCTCCATTGTGTAGGCTGGGCTCTTTCATAGAAGCCATACTAAGAATTCCTGAGGTGGGAGGGAATTCCTGAGGTGGGAGGGAGAGGGAGAGGAAGAGGGAGAGGGAGGACCTTTGCGCAAAGGCAGATAAACGAAAGGAAACGATCCTCTGGAAAACAAATGCATTCAAATACAGAGAGCGTCTGATCAAACCATGCCTCAGAAGCAAGTCCCATCCTAGTCAATGGAGCTTACTCCCAGGTAGATGTGGATAGGATTGGAGCATCAGACCCCAATCCTCTGCATGCCTGCTTAGAAGAAAGTACTGAGTGACCATATGTCCATATGTCCACAGGTCCTCTTTTTTAGCCTTGTATCTTGATGTTGAAAAAAGTACATTTCCCTGCTTTTCCTTGTCAGCTGCCAGCATGGTCAATGGATTTACTACCAGGAAATTACTGTGACTATATGTCCTCTTTTCCCAGGACAGGTCCTCTTTTTACTCTTGTGTCCTGGGAAAAAATCTTCACTCTCCTCCTTTTCCTTATGAGCAGGCAACATGGAATATTCTTATCATCCATATCCATATCATCAAGCAGCGAAGAGAGGGGAGATCTGGTGGTTGCGATCCCCCTCGCCCCCCCCTTCAGCATCCCTGGTTGCAGGGGGTGGTGGTCCTGCTCCTGATGCAGGGAGTGGCGGTCCTGAATCTGCCGGCTTGAGGAGGAGGCATGTGGCCTACCCAGCCTACCTTGCACCTTCCACTGCCCACCTTCCACTTCCTTGCACCTTCCACTGCAGACACACCAGCTGGACACCTTGCCTTGCACTCACTCACCAATGAATCAGAAATGGAGCTTTCCTTGGACACCCCACCATAGCCAAGTCCCTCCTCAGTCTCAGGTAGCATTACAATACCCGTACTCAGTGGTGGGCACCAGCAGGTTCGCACCTACTCTATAGAACCGGTTCTTAACAAGAGATAGTACATATAAATTTTAAAAATAGCCATTTAAAAGTGGCTGCCAGATGGACAGAGAACTGGTTCTTGATTTCTTTGAAGCCCATCACTGCCCGTACTTCTTTGTAGACATGCCCAGGGGTGGGCCCTGAGGCTGTACTCCTGACTGGAGTGAGCCTTACTTCTGAGTAGGCATGCCAGGTATGCAGCCCTGATTCTGCTAGGCCAGCATATTTTGCTGGGAGTAATCCCCATTGGCTGGAGTGAGCCTTACTTCTGAGTAGGCATGCCAGATATGATTCTGTAAGTGCACCCTACCCCAAAAAGAAGGCCCACTACCCTTCTCTGCCTGATCCTGAACACTGCCCTACTTACTCACCTGCCTTCCTTTTCTGCTCACTCACTCATTCAAAGTCTTTTCTTTTATCTTGTTAGATGTGATTGCTTGGTTGCTGATTGAGCTCAGGTTTTTCGTACTTTTAAAGCACTGTTTTAAACTACTGTTGATACCATATTGTTTTTGCTGACTCTATTCTACTTACAGAGCTAGTTTACTGTTTTTCTTGAAAATAAATAATTGTAAAGTACTGTTTTAAAGTACTGTTTTAAAGCACAGTTTTACTGTTTTTTTCTTTGAAATAAATTTTCAAAAACATTTAACCTACTGATGCCTCAGTAAATGTTACTTTATTGGTATCTATTTTTACAGTATTTTGAAATGTACCAGTAGCTGCTGCATTTCCCACCCTCGGCTTATATGTGGGTCAATAAGTTTTCCCAGTTTTTGTGGCAAAATTAGATGCCTCGGCTTATATGCAGGTCGGCTTATATGCGACTATATACGGTACTCCCAGGAAACAGTGGCTGGCTCTGCTGCCTGAGATCCCAATCCTATCGAGGCCTCCTCTCACCCTCCTCCCTCCCTCCCTCCCTCCCTCCCTCTCTCTTTCTTTCTTTCTTTCTTTCTTTCTTTCTTTCTTTCTTTCTTTCTTTCTTTCTTTCTTTCTTTCTTCCTTCCTTCCTTCCTTCCTAGTCACCCCCCTCTTAGCTATGCCACATCTATCTATCTATCTATCTATCTATCTCTCTATCTCTCTATCTATCTATCTATCTATCTATCTATCTATCTATCTATCTATCTATTATGTATTGTTTTTATGATTAATCACTATTCTTTAATTATGTTCAATTTGTAACAATGAAAATACATCCTGCATATCAGATATTTGCATTACTATTCATAACAGTAGCAAAATTACAGTTATGAAGTAGCAACGAAAATAATTTTATGGTTTATCTTCTTTACTTTTACTCACTATGTAAATGGAAATGTTTCATCTCTGCTTATTGCCCACATCAAGCCAACATATTTTGATGATTGACATCCAAGGAAACTGGAACTAGTACACTTTTTTGAATGTCACCCACAAGACATAAATGTCTATGGATCTTAAACAAACCCAGCTTTGGTCTGAAAGCAAGACAAATGCAATTGGATAGGGGGGAAAATAATTCAGAGTGAGACAATAACAAAAGCACTGTTAAAACTTGTCTTCAAGAGTCTGTTTGAGAAAGGTGAAAGTACAGAGTTGTGGCATTTAAAAAGATATAATAGAACTTTTAAAGCTTCAAACTGAAGGGTGAGGGTGAGTTTGAAGGGTGAGGTTGTTTTTGTTTTTGTTAAAGAAAATTAATTACTGCTATGTATTTCTGAGAACATTTTTATATCACTGACACATCCTATGACTCTGGCCCTATTTAACTATAAAGGTAAGTATTTTCAAAAGAAATCAATGTTTGTTTATAAATCAGCCAAAGGATTCTACTGAGATGCTGAGAATGAAGTTGAATTTCTTTTTAAATGAACTTTACTCCACTCAATATCTCGGCAACACAACTCATTAGTTAAATCTGAGGAATTTAAAATTCATTTGAACGGAATTGATTGACAGTTCTCCAATTAATGTAATATTGAACTCAGCAGCACAGCTCATTCTGTTTAAGAATTATTGACAAAATATATGTGTATGTTTCTGTTCATTTCATAGAAACATAGAATCATAGAATCATAGAGTTGGAAGGGACCTAGTAGGTCATCTAGTCCAACCCCCTGCCTGAGGCAGGAAATCCCCCTAGAGCATCCCTGACAGGTGCTTGTCAAGCCTCTGCTTGAAGATCCCCAGTGAGGGAGAGTCTACCACCTCCCTTGGCAATCTGTTCCACTGCCAAACCGCCCTCACCCTCAGGAATTTTTTCCGGATATCCAACCGGAATCTCCTCTCTTGCAGTTTGTACCCATTGGTTCTAGTTCTGCTTTCAGAAGAAGCTATGAACAAATGAGCCCCTTCCTCCCTATGACAGCCCTTCAGGTATCTGAAGAGGGCAATCATGTCTCCTCTCAGCCTCCTCTTCTCCAGGCTGAACATCCCAAGTTCCCCCAACCTTTCCTCGTAGGGTTTCCCTTCCATCCCACTGATCATTCTTGTCGCTCTCCTCTGGACTTGCTCCAGCTTGGCTGCATCTTTCTTAAAGTGAGGTGCCCAGAACTGAACACAGTACTCAAGGTGAGGTCTGACCAATGCTGAATAAAGAGGAACTAGAACTTCTCGCAACTTGGAAGCTACAGACCTCTTAATGCAACCTAAAATGGCATTTGCCTTCTTTGCAGACACATCACACTGCTGACTCATGTTCAGCTTGTGATCCATGGCGACTCCAAGATCCTGCTCACATGTTGTGCTGCCAAGCCAAGTATCCCCCATTTTATACCTGTATTTTTGGTTTGTATTGCCCGAGTGCAGAACCTTGCATTTCTCCCTGTTGAAATTCATTTTATTTGTTACAGCCCAGTATTCTACTTTATCCAGATCCTCCTGGAGGTTTCTCCTGTCTTCTGTTGTGTTTGCTACTCCTCCCAGCTTGGTGTCATCTGCAATTTTTTGGGAAAGCCAAAGCATCTAACAGCCATTTCAACTTAATATCTGCATTTACATATTAGATTATTTTAGTGATGTATAGTCTTATATCCTCATCCTTCTGTTTTGGAAAAATTATAGCATTTTTGAAAATGCTACAGGTTTTCCTATAAGATTACTCATTAAAACTCAAACTATAAATTCCTCATTTATCTATTTTGTTTAGCAAATTTATTAGATGTTTCCTACAATCCAGAGTAACTACATGAGCACGTAAGAGACGTTACATGCACCCATGTACTGCACCACCTGGTGAAAACCTATGGGAAATTCATATTGCAATCCAGAGTAAATTGTTCTTACACTGGAGCAAGGACTCCCCGTAGTTACTCTGGATTTCGCCCTTACTCTTCATTATGAAGTCTGCAGGCAGCATATAATTAGAAAATTAAAGCAAAAAAGTAAAACTAATAAGAGCACAGCCATTTAAATCCATTAAAATCAATCAATGAAACCAGTTTCATTCATTCAGTGAAAAGTAACAGCAATTTTTTTAAAAAGCTATATATGATCCTGTAATCATATATAGCTTTTTTAAAGCTGTTGTCTGTGGGAAAAAGCCTTTGTCTTCTACTGGAAATAAAAGCTATAGCGAAGTAAGGATCTCTGTGCATGAAGTCCAAACATGGATATAATTACCTCTCTCTAGTCAACACCCACGCAAAATCAGAAGATGAAGGGACTCAAAAGAAGAACAATGGATGAGGATCATAGGGTCTAGTTGAATTCCTTACCTAGAATTATGTGATTTTTCCTTCCATGTTACTTATAGTCAGCAATGAAAATATGAATTTAAGAAAAGGAAATATTAAAGAAGGAGCTGTTTTTCTGCCTATTGTTAAAGTTCCACATCACTTTTCTGATTATAAATGTTGATATTCTAGATTCCTCCATGTATGGGTTGCAAAGTGGGATGAGACACTGATTTGTCCTGGACTGGGATTCTGAGCGAAAAAAATCATTATAAAAGTGTATGGTATCACATGGGGGATTTTCAGCTTCTGGAGATCTCCTTGGGGTAATGGGACATTAGACCTGTGCCAGCGATATCACTGGTGTAGTTCAGTAGTGGATCAGGACTGGGAAGGAGTTCCTCCTAAGTTGGGCCTCCATCACTCTGCTGACACAGGAAAGAAAGCTCTGGTTTTCCTGCCACTATGCCAAATCCTTGCACAGTTGCAAAAGCATTTTATAGCACTTGGCTGGTGAAAATGCCACTTGCTTTAGATAGGACTGGCTGCTACTTGTTTGCTTTCATTTGCTTTGAATAGGATTGAGCTGTCAATATCTGGTTTGAGCCCAAGCATTTCATAGGAAACTGAAAGTTACAAGTTTAATGGTAGATATATTGCGCCCTATGTAGCTATGAACTGGCTGATTAGCACCTAATCTACCTTGCCAGAATTGTAGGAAGATATCTCATATTTACTGGTCTCTGAAAAAATTTACAAACAAAAAAAGCTGAATGAGAATTTATTAAGGATAATCATATAAATACCCTTCTGTGAAAAGTGCATTTTCTTATATATTTGGATTGTGGTAAATTCTAGCTTTGTTCAACATCATTCATGACTTTATAGATATCAGTACTTCTGTAATGGAATCAGCCAGAAATTTGGACATGTAACAAAGAAGTCAAATCAAAAGGACCACCAAGGAAACGTTAGCGAGGGCATTTGAGGCATTAGAGATAAATCCTGACATATACATCCAACACTACAAGAGCTTGAAATTGAGTTTTGTAATGGACTCAACAGGGTCAAGGAACAATGGGAATAGGTCACCTTCTTGAATGTCTTCTCCCAAGTCATCACCAGCTTGTGGAAAGCAAAAGAAAAACTCATCCTATACCAGAACTGCTCACTTGCACCTTCACATTGATGAAGACTAGTCTTTTTTCCCCTATTAGGAATATCAGAGGTTGTGAATAATGCATGACACATTCACATTCAGCAGTGACAACCATTCATTCAGCATTTTCAGAATGCAATTCTTGGATGACTTCAGTTGACTCCCCACAGTTGTTCCAATACAAACTTGCTCTTACAAAATAACTATCAGTCTGGTGAGTTTTCAGCAGGGTGACCATATAGAATGGAGGACAGAGTGGCTGTTCCTTTAACCATTATATAGAAGAGAGAATTTTGGAAGGTGCTGCTTTTTAAACCCTTCTATGTTGAGTTATACCTGCCTAAATTCCCTCTTTTATGCAATGGTTAAAGGGACAGCCACTCTGTCCTCCATCCTATATGGTTACCCTGCATTTTTGGTCATTGAATTTAGATTGTACATGCGTGTCTCAGTGGCAAAGTCCATGATCTTTTATAGCTTATTGACTCAACTGCTTTATAGACTGGAATCTATACAATTTCATTGAATTTAGATTGTACATGCGTGTCTCAATGGCAAAGTCCATGATCTTTTATACCTTATTGACTCAACTGCTTTATAGACTGGAATCTATACAATTTCAAAAACATCTTCCTAGTTCATGTCTCAAATATTGGTTCCATCTTGAATACAACATTTCATGCACTTAACTGTGTTTAATTAGACATGTTTTCTTCTATTAGCAATACCAAAGGTCTACAGCAAAGCCACAGATATCAAGTGCATAACCACTATCCAATATATGTTTTGGATCCAGTCTTCACTGTCCAAAATTGTCTATATCAACACTAGAAAGGAAATGTAGCAACAGGCCATCCTTTGAACAGATTTTTAATGCAATAGATTGAGACAGGAAGCATTACAAACTGCATTACTCACTGGTGAATATCCTGGTTTTGTGTATGAGATCTTCATTTGACTTTTTGCTGTTGTTTCCTACCTCTAAGTGGGAAATTGATGTTAGGGCACAAAACAAGTCCCATCACACCTGTATTTGAGGAGCAGATGACTGAAGCATAGAAGGCACCTTTGCAAAAATGCCCTGCCTCCACCTAATCATGCCAGGACCGTAGAGCAATTTATGACAATTCCCTCAAACCTCTAAAATCATCTCCACTATTTTCTTACTGTGGGTATGGGCTGTGGGTGGCACAAGTGATTAAGACACTGTGCCTGTTAACCAGCAGGCCAGTGTTCAAGACCCAGATCCCCAAAAGACAGGGAGAGCTCCTGCCCTTAGCCCAGCTTTGCGATGCAGCTGGAACCAATTGTATCGGCTCTGCCGTTCCATTGGACTATTTCAGTGGCGTGGAGAAGGGGGATTTGCTGCTTGGGTAACAACCTATCCTCCATATCAATCTACCCAGGCCTTCATGCTTCGCATGCAGTGTTGAGCATGATACCATTGTCTTTCAAGACTGATGGATGCCAAGTTTTTTTTAGGAAGGAACAGTAACTCAACCTTCCTTTGCCATGGTTTACCATCATCATGGACCCTGTGCTGTCTAACCTCTTCCCATCCCAAATGAGAGAATCTCCAATTTGTGAAAAATAAAGTTAAGTTTGTGGAAGTTCTAATTTTTGCACATACATTTGCTTGAGAATGCTTCTCTCAAAGGCTTTTTGCTGTTAATTTACAGCTTACATTGTTTTCTTAGGGTGGCACTGTGTCATATGCTCAAGAATAAATTGTGGGAAAAGGGAATATATTAGTGGCCTATAAAATGCCTTTTCCTCCTTTGGCACACACAGCTACTAAAGTCATGATGCACAGGAAATTAACAAAGCAAATACATCCCACATTGTTTACTGTACTCTTGCCAGCAACACAAGCTGTTAGCGATAATGGTCTTCTCTGCATGCAACATGGTGTTAAATAAGGATAATTCAGAATTTCATAGCACTGGCAAAGGAGTTCCCCAAAGTAAGAATGCAAGGCATTCATGACCCTATCCCTTCAAAAGGCCAGAGGAATATTTTGCTTTTTTTAGCATGTGGGGGGAAAGACTTGTGTGAGTACATATTAATGAGATCAACTGTGTTAACATAGCAAGCAAATAAGGATGGAGTCTGTACCGATAGGGATGAAGATTGTATTTCTACTCTGAAGCTTGGTGCCAAAGGTCCTGGAACTTCAATCACCCTAAAAGTGCAATATATATTTGACTGGGTATTATATGGCCATGTGAAATAAAGATCACATTAAAATAAAAATAAAAGGCCATAGCACTGCATTCCCTCGATATTATTGGCAAAATTGGACATTGGTTGGTGCAATCAAAATAGCCCACTGATGTCTGCCACAGTTCAAAAGCCATTTCCTGTCTTATGTCATCCTTTTAAGCTCATATTCTTTCATAACATGCTGGCATTAAAGCTTCACAAAAGGTAAATATCAAAAAAGAAAGGCTGAACTGTGCTGATGATGTAGTTCTATTATTGCTGGATGATGTTCAAGGGAAAATGAAAGGACATTTATCAATTAAAAGTTTACAGTGCTCCTCAAGGAAAGTTTTTCACATTAGTACCACCTATGACATTTTGAGGCAATGAACTTAAAACATTGGATGTTGACAATCTTATCTAGAATATGTTTTTAAACTTTTAATTTTGCCACAGTTTGTCTTGGAAAAGAGATTTGAATGAAAGGATAGTGAGTTTGTATTTCTTGACAACATCAAGAAGATTAATGAGGCTATGCAAAAAGATACTTTGGAAGATTCAGAGCACAGCTTCATCGCCTTTAATTAAACATTTGGGACATTTTGCTAGAAAACACACTTTCCAAATGATGGAGTCATTTTTGCAGATCTTTAATAAAAGTACTCAAAATGACAGTAACTTTTATGCAGTTAAAAATGTATTTAAAATCAATTGATTTCTAAGTTGAGTGTGGAAAGGATGCTAACCCCAAGGAATCTAGCCATGGAAAGTGGCTACCATTTTGTTGGTTTGGTGCTGATGAAGTGCTTGACTTCAAAAGAATGGGAAGTAAAGACACAGCTGAATGGAAATTTCACTTGGAAGGATTAATTGGCAGGGTAACAGAATTTTTAAGACCTTTTGTATCTGATGATCACACTGAATTAAAAAACCTGTTTTATGTTTAGTGATTTAATTCTGGAGAAAATCCTATTGAACCTGCAGGCTGTTGTCTTATTCACATATCTTTGCCTTTAGTGAGACATGTTACTTCTGAGTAAAAACTATACGTAGGGTTGTGCTATAAACTGTATTAGCTAAAAAGTTAAGCATGGTTCCTATTACCAGTGGTTCCCAAATTCCCAATTATCGTACATTTTCTGCTGGTTATCTAAAACACTATAAGACATTTTGGCTGCAATCCTAAAGACACTTTCCTGGGAGTAAGACCTATTGAACACAATGGAGCTTACTTTTGAGTAGACATGGTTAGGATTGTGCTCTTAGTCTTAGCTTTAAAGGAAAGTTAATTCCTATTTTGTATATTATTTGTGAGAGAAAGAGTGAGCAAGCAATGTTCCCTAACCTTTTAAAGGTTCCAGATCAATACATGATTCCTGCCAGATTTCTCGGCACTTTCTGCTGTATCTTACCATTACTTTTATTTAAACATTAGCTTCTCTGTTTCTGCTTTCAGTGTAAAAGTATTCCAGGAAAATACCCGCCACCTCCAGAAAAATATCTGTACAGACATGCATGTTGCCTTATCTGTGGAGGTTGAGTTCTGGAACCTCTTGATGAAACCACAGATATGGGCAAAAGTCTCTCCTTCCCATGTACACAAACATGGAGAATACATGGAGAGCAGTCAAGAAGCATAACTGCTATGGTGCTTATCCTTCCAAGGGACCAAACAGGCAAAGATTCCTGTGAAACTAGGAAAGCAACCTCTGTTTGGTCTATTATAAAAAGATAATACAGCACTTGTGTCATTGGTCTTGGAGGAGGCAGGTACTAGCAGGTCCCTAAGGCACTCAGCAATTTGTACATCTGGTGAATGGTGCCACCCACATTTGATGAAAGAAACACTCCAAAAAATTTTCATACTTTTCCCTTAGAAATAACAGCAGAGAAATTTCAATGCGGGCAAAATCAGTTTCTATAAGACCAGTGTCCTCTATTAGGGGATGACTGGGAGTGCACATCACTAATTTATGGCTAGTAAAACCATATACAGTTGTGCCTTGGTGTACAAGCATAATTCGTTCTGGAAGCATGCTTGTAATCCAAAATGCTTGTAATCCAAAGCAGATTTTCTCTTATTCCAAGTCACTCTTAAACCAAGGTACCACTGTAAATATTTCCTCCTAAAGCAGCTATTTAACCAGGTCTTCTTCTTCAGCACGGCACCAATAAATCTAGTTTTCTTTCTCTGATTGTATTTATCATACAATTCAAAATTAATCAGATAAACTGCTAAGTGGTCCCAGAATAGAGATTAAATCCATCCATTATAGCAATAACCTTTGCTCACATATAAAGAGAGCAACTGCCAATAGGTTCAATAAAACAACAGCATAACCTAAACCATTTGAAATTAATGTGCAAACTGTACAATTATTGCACAATTAACTTCTTGGACAGCATTGTGATCTACCCTTAGGGTAAAATAGACCACAACACCTGTTAAATAGAGTGCAATCTAATTTTAGCTAATGACCTTTATTTCCCTAATTTGCTTAATTCTTGTGGAAAGCTGTGATTGGGAAAGAAAGTCTTACTCCCAATGTGGAATGAAGTGCCAATTTGTCTGAATGTCTCCACAGTGTACAAATTGCATCTCTTATGTACAAAGTGGAATTCTTGTAGAAGTTAACTGTTCAATTACAGGGAGTTATGCATTTCTTCACATATCTAATGCACATTTAATTCCTCTCTGAAAAAGGAAAGTAATTATTGGGCCAGATCAAATAGAAATGCAGATGGTGTCTCAGGAAACGATGAAGGTTATTGGTACAGCTACGGTCATAAAGAACTGCTCTGCTTGCACAAATATATAGGAACTGATGTGTTGGATCACATCCAAAATCCACGCATTTCAGGTCAATGGAAATCTTCCCAGCATTATAACTCAGGAGTTCACAACATAAAGCCCCTGAATAATATAGTGATATGCCATTTTGATGGCAGTTACAATTGTGGCAGTTACAAGTTGGTGAATTGTTACAATTTCACCTGAATTCCTACTAGTCAGAGGTTTACTGCTACAGTGACTACTAATATCAAATAATTGATACTTGAATCTGCCACTATCAACATTTCTGTTATTGGAAGTCAACATCTCATGCATACCATTGCTTATTCTGCTTAGGGCACAATCCAGGAATGCACTTGGGTTACCCTAAGTATCTCTCTGGGCTGACCCAACTGCAAGATGGGCCACCCTAGTTATTCTGGAAAAGACTTGGGACAGCCTGACAGGTGGACCTGGGCAGCCCAAGCTGGGCCAGCCTAGACAGTTCAGGAGAGGAATGTTGAGGGCAAGTGCCTAGGGCAGAGCAGTTACTCTCTATCCGGAGTGTGTTCCAAGACAGAAATTCCCTCTTCCAGCTCCTCAGAGTTAAACCATCTCAGGAGCAGGTATAGTAATGAGTAGACTCATAGGGGTCCATGATAAGGCTGGGTAAGAATGGCAGTGTTGACCAAAAATCTGAGTTCTTGGCCAGCATAGCTGCAACCCCTGCCTCTCAACTTCAGGATATGGCACAACCACAGCAGCCCACTAACCTGGGGATACAGCAGAACACTCCAAGAAGCCCCTTGTATTCACTGTAGACTGTACTGGCATCTCATCAGGGACTCCTTATAAGGCAGGAAGCACAGCTGTTTCTTGTTCAGTGTAATCTGAGGGGAGTCTCCTCGGGAGCAAGCCCACCCAGGTGTCAATGACTTGGTGTCTACTGTGCTTGCTCTGGAGGAGTTAGGGCAGCCCAGGCTTCCTGACTCTCTGGATGCAGCATAACTTTCTGCTCTGGATTCAGAATAGTTGGGGCAGCCCAGCTAGGGCACTCCTCACTGCCCTTACTCTGGATGGTGCCCTCAGTGATAAAACACAAGTTTTGCACACATAGGAGATCAGTTTCAACCTCTGGCATATCTAGGAAGGGCCACCCCCAACTGTTCCCTTCCTGGCTGCATTTTAAATATGGTTTCTGTAACTGGCAACCTGTGAAGTAGCAAGGATGTAATATTTCTCAAAATTTTGTATGTGAAGGGGAAAAAAAATCACTTATCTGATTCAGATGCACAACTAGGCTCAAATGCATAAATTCTCAGAGCCAAAAATGTGATACAGAAGATTCAGAAATGAATCATATTATCTTCTTCAAACTCAAAAGAAGCAGTAGGCCTACCAAACAGGATCAGAGTAACACTGGTAGGGGGATTTATGCTTAATGTTTCCCCTAAGTAGGCAGTGAGAATTTTGCTGTATAAACAATTTGTTTTCCTTCAAATCTGCAGTGTTTGTGTGACAATTTTGTTCCCATAATCATTCCCTTAAAAGACAAACAAGATATACCTTCTGTTGTACAAAGAAACAATACAAATGTTATTTTGCAAGATCTAACACGTTCTGCAGAAGAGACACTGTACATGAAAATAATCAACCCTTTGGTAACACTGTTCAAGGGTAATGTTTCCCAATGACACAAATTAGGAATGGGTGAATGTTGCCATAATTTCTTGGGAGCCCAACAGTTGCCAGGGCATTTGGCAGTCATCTATTTAAAGACAAGATGGGAGGGCTGGGCAGCATGAGAATGACATTTTAACACCTGGACACAGATGCAACCCACAGAGCTAATATCTTATTTGTATACAATGGAAACACAAATTAGTCCCAAATCATTCATCTGTAATCACACTTCAGTTCAATTTAACTTTTATATTTCCCCACCTACTCTCAAAGCATCTTTTGTTTTCCTTTCTTCCATGAATTAAAAGCATTGCTGGCAGAATTATATTAAGAATGCACTCATACACCCTAATGAGTCAAAGGAAATTCAAAAAAGAAAAAACAACAACAGTTCATTGATCGCTTCCAACATTTCACAAAAGGAAACACTTTATTTTGCACCCAATTCTAGCACTGACTGCCTGGGTTCCCGCCCCCCAACATACTGATGCATTACACATAGCTGATGGCTTTTCATAATTTGCCACACATTAAAAAAAAAGCAGGCCTTCGTCAGTCTTGGAAGACTATGGTATCGTGCTCGGCGCTGCATACGCTGCATGCGAAGCACGAAAGCCTGGGTTGGATTGTTATGGAGGATAGGCTGTTATGGAGGATAAGCATCAAATCCCCCCTCTCCACGCCAATGAATTAGTCCAATGGAAAGGCAGAGCCAATACGATTGGATCCTGCTGGCATCGCAGTGCTGAGCTAAGGACAGGAGCTCACCCTGTCTTGAGGGGCCAACCTGGGTCTCGAACCCTGGCCTGCTGGTTAACAGGCACAGCGTCCTAACCTCTTGTGCCACCCACAACCCTGCCACACATTACTGTATCCTGTTATTCTCTGCCACACATTACTGTATACTCATTTGTTCTACAAAATCTGACCTGCAATGGCCTCTCAAGCAGGTTCTCAGTAAACTAAAGATCATAGAATCATAGAATCATAGAGTTGGAAGGGACCTAGTAGGTCATCTAGTCCAACCCCCTGCCTGTAGCAGGAAATCCCTCTAGATCATTCCCACTGACAGGTGCTCGTCGAACCTCTGCTTGAAGATTCCCAGTGAGGGAGAGTCCACCAACTCCCTTGGCAATCTGTTCCACTGCCGAACCGCCCTCACAGTCAGGAATTTTTTCCGGATATCCAACTGGAATCTCCTTTCTTGCAGTTTGTACCCATTGGTTCTAGTTCTGCTTTCAGAAGCAGCTATGAACAAATGAGCCCCTTCCTCCCTCTGACAGCCCTTCAGGTATCTGAAGAGGGCAATCATGTCTCCCCTCAGCCGCCTCTTCTCCAGGCTGAACATCCCAAGTTTCCCCAACCTTTCCTCGTAAGACTTTCCTTTCATCCCACTGATCATTCTTGTCGCTCTCCTCTGGACTTGCTCCGGTTTGGCTGCATCTTTCTTAAAGTGAGGTGCCCAGAATTAAACACAGTACTCAAGGTGAGGTCTGATGGTGTCCTTTAGGAAAAAAGAAACATAATAATCTCAAACAGATTCGATAGTACTTTTTGTATGACACATAATATCCTGGAATGTTTGCTATCAGAAACTGTGACACTGGGTGAAGATGGAAAGGAAATAGTTTACTATTAATTGATGCCCCTGTTTATGTACTCCAGAAGAAATAATCTCCTTGTTTAAGCATCATAAGCCCCTTATTTAAGTCTTTAACTTCCTGTTATTCTCTGCTCAAGGGCCAAGGGGCAGATGAGTGGCATAGTACAGGTGGAGCAGGAAGATACATTGCCCTGGTTATCATCTTGGGGAGGGGGGGGGGAATTTTCATGAGACTTATAGAGGCAGCCAGATGTGCCATCCAGTCACACCATGGAGATATTATTTGGTGTCTGAAAGGCACTTCTCACTTTCAACTAACAAATGGAAGTGTCTTTTTTTTAAGACCAAGATGATTTTTATTTTGTTTCGTTTTTGTATATTTTTCCATATGTTCTTGTTATGTTGCTAGGCTTGAAGTCTGAAGAATGACTACTTTAGTGCAAGTGCATGTATAATAATGACCAGTGGCATTGTTTTCCCCCACTATATTATCTTTTTTATGTTTATGAAGGAATTATGTGTGAATAGGAATTGGTAGCAAATAAATTCAGTCAGGAACTATGGGCTGCCAAACAAACATACAGTAGATTATCTATATGTGTGCCTGAGATAGAGACACTTTTGCTTTCTGAGGTCCACAAAGTTTGAAGAAGATGGTGAGCTCTGCCCCAGTGCCATTTTTTGGTGACTCAAGGAGTGGAGGTCATTGAGCATTGTTGCCACAGAGGCAGGATGACCCTACCTTCCTCCCCTTCTCCGCACTTCCTGATTTGCATCCTTGTTTTCCTAGATTCACATCCTTGTTCATTGAATTTGGCTTAACCAAGAACTGAAAGCATGGGTTCAGATAAATGCATGAGTAGAACTGAACAGAGTAGAAGATATGGCTCTGTTATAGATAGGGATGATTGTGATGAATGGGATTTCAGAAGCAGACAAAGGGATTCTGACTGCAAAAGATCCAGTGAAGAGTGCAGAAGTGACAGATATGATTACTGGGATTATGATGGAAGAGTTTATGATAGCAGGGATTATGATGGTAGAGATTATGACAGCCCTGAGAGAGAATCTGAATGTGAGCAACATAATAGTGATAAATCAGAAGATGGGTATCATTATGATGGAGACTATGGAGAGCATGATTATAGAAATGAGATCAATGATGAGAAAGAAAGCAAGACCATCATGTTGGGCTCCCTATTACCATTACAGACTTTGATATTTAAGAAATCATTGAATCCTGTTGAACAGGGTTTCTCAACCCCCAATCTCTGGACCACTGGAGGTCCTTGGCAGCTGCCTGACCGGTCCATAAGAGGACTCCTCTAAGTGCATATTCCCCTCCTCACAACAGGAGGGCTCTGTTGGAGATCTGCAGTCTCAGAGACCAACCCTATGCCTGTCTACTCAGTAGTACGTTCCATTGAAGTCAGTGGAGCTTACTCCCAGGAAAGTGTGAACAGAATTGCAGCTTCAGAGCCCAATCCTGCCTGTCTATGCAGAAATAAGTCCCACTGTAGTCAGCGGAGCTTACTCCCAGGAAAGTGCAGATAAGATTGCAGCCTTAGAGCACAATCCTAACCATGTCTACTCAAAAGTAAGCCCAATTTTTTTCAATGGGTCTTACTCCCAGGAAAGTATCTTTAGGATTGCACTCTTATAGTCCAATCAAATACCTATCTGCTCAGAAATAAGTCCCATTATAATCAATGAGGCTTACTCTCCAATAAGAGTGACTAGTATGGCTTTGCGCATTTTCAGTGCATCTTTCATTGGAAAAGGTTGAAAATCCCTGCTTTGTGTAGACAGGTGAGACATTAGATTCTCACCTGCAATCATATCCACAGTAAACTCGAAATAGCTCTATTCATTATAATGAGATTTACGACTGGAGGCAGCTTTGCTGTGCTCTAGGTGGGGAAGCCCTCACTCCAGGTCACCAGAGGGTCTCCCCCACCCCTGGGTCCCTGGAATATTTTTCCCACAGAATCGGTCCCTGGGGGCAAAAAGGTTGAGGACCACTGCTGTAGAGTCCCATGACCTACAGATGTGAGGCTCATGAAGAGAAAGACCGGCGTAAGCTGTGTTTTATCAGAGTTTTATCACTTTCAAGAGGCTACCAGCTGGATGGAAGACAATCAGAAATAACTGGTGATCCAGGAGAAACAAATTACAATGGACTACAGCAATCCCAAGCCCAAATTTGAAGATAGGCTTCGTCACAAGTGCTGCCTTTACAACTTCAGGAGGTGACAAAAATGCTTCCTTTGTGGAGCAGATAAATTTGATTCAGAACAGGAATTCCCACCTGGAGGAGCAGAATCTGTTCACAAAGTTTGCAACATGTACAGTGTCCACAATCTATGCTTCATGCCCAAAAATTTATCAAAATACTATGCATATAAAGTATACACATATGAAACATAAGTGAATTTCATGTTTAGATTTGGGTCCCATCCCCAAGATGCAAAATAAAATTTAAAATACTTCTGTTCCGAAGCAGTTTATATACGCAACCTGTGATGACACTTCATTCTGCTTGCAAAATATTTTATTTGGGAAGAGCCAACACTGGGACAAACAAGAGCCACTTCAAAACAAGATTAACATAGTGTGGACTGTGTTTTCCATTTGGCAACTGACACAGGCAGGGGAACCCAAGGTGAAATTTAATGATAGACTTTGACAAATCCAAGGCCTTCACATTTGCTTGTGAATGTAGAAGTTTGGGGAAGGGGGATTGCCAACAAGGTGGGGAACTACTCATATTGTTCCCTTCATATTTCTACTCATATTATTCCACTTCTGAATGGAAGTCCAAGTTCCAAAACAAACCTCTCATGCACGCCCTTTGACCTAATCCAATTAAAATGCCTATTTTATTGAATAACCAGGAGAATTCTTCAAAAATGCTACTCTGAATGTCCTTTTCAAAAAAATAAATAAATCTTGTTTTCAAGGTTTTCAGTATAATGAAGCTCTGAAAAAAATGATGTTTTGAAAATCAACTTTAGTGTTTATGACTAGTTATCTAGATCTGAAGAGGTGGAGTGGACTTTTGTTCTTCTAGTCCAGTGCTTTAACACAAAAAACGGAAATGTGGAGAGGAGCTCCATAAAAATGAAGGTATGTTGTAGGACAAGTTTGCATGTTTACATGTTTCCTTTTAAGATAGTGACTACTGCATCCAGCCAGCAGAATATGCACAGTTTCCATAATGACAAAAATAGGGTCAGTATCGTAGGCTCTGAACTGTGGTCTTGTAAAGGATAGATGCAGTGTAAGAGAATACACTAGGCCAATACCAGTAGGCACAGCAGGAACAGTACGTAGGACTCACAATATTTTTAGGGGCCTACACAAATGTTTCAGTTTATTTTTAAAATAAGAAGAAAAATGAACTTTCAGGGCTGGAGAAAATGTTTTAAATTTTTCTCACACTTGAAAACTTTTGGGTCTCACAAATATCTATTAAACTTTGCTTAAAACAGAAAAAAATTGAATTATTTGAAGTTATATCAAAATTTTTTATTATTGATATTATTTTGGTAGAAGGGGCCCCAAACGGCAAAAGGACCCATAAAAATCATAATGTGTACCTGTACATGACCTGAGAAAAACCCTCTGTAGATACAGTGGTGCCTCACGTAACAAATTTAACTCGTTCTGGAGGCATGTTCTTTATGTGAAACATTCTTTACATGAAGCGGATTTTCCCATAGGAAATAATGGAAACTCAAACGATTGGTTCCACAACCCCCAAAATATTCATATAAAAATATTAACTGGATGTAAAAATGATGACAGAACACTGGGATTGAATTCAAAACATGCATTCAATGTGTATGATCTTATGAAGTCTACTTAGGCTGCAGTCCTAAAGACACTTTCCTGGGAGTAAGCCCCATTGAACACAATGGGGCTTACATCTGGGTAGATGTGGTTAGGACGCTGCAATCCAAGACACTTTCCAAGAGTCTCCCCACTTTCTCCTTCTCTCCATCCTGAGCCTCTCTCTCCCTGCTTCCTTCTGGCTAGCCCTGAGCTGCTTCCCTCTTCTCCACTGCTCTTCTCTCCCTCCAGCCACAGGAGGAACAGCATGGAAGTGTTGCTTTCACTATGGGCAGGTGCGCTAGGCAGCCCTGACGCTTTTTAAACAGGCTGCTGGCCAGCGCATCTGCCCCAACTGCCAACGAATGTGTTCTTTACGTGAAACACTTTCTTTACGTGAAGCAGAATCCTAGAGAAATTTTTGTTTGTTATGTGAAACATACTTTACGTGAGGCGTCACTGTACTATGAAAGAATTATTTGCACACACTAATATTTAAATAGAGAGAGCTTTTGCCAATGAAAAATTATATGTTTTGAATTGATTAAAGTGTTATAAAAATTTTAACTATAATAAATCTGTGATGGTTGATTCACAAATTCAAGAAATCAACACTTGATTAAGAGAATGCAATGGCTGCTGAACATCTGTGCATTTCTTTCACCTTCCAGATGCCATACAGTTGTTGTGTGATGGGGATGGAAGCACAGAGTACAGATCCCCCTATCAAAAAGGAGATAATATGGTCAGAACCAGCAGCACTGTGGCAAATGGGTAAGAGATCTTCATGGACACCAGCAAATCTCTGGTGTTTACTGCTCTTTATTGATTCAAAATATTCTTTGAATCAGTTATGGATTGTTGGCTACTTATTGATGTCTTTATTCTGAAGGAGCAAAAATTACAATTCTGAGTTCAAGATACTGTTGGATCTTAGAATGCATATAATGGCCATATTTCATATTCTGTAAGCTGACTCTGGTATGCATTTGGATGATGTCATTAATTTCCTGTTTCTCCTTTCTGATATTATTACAAATAATCATCAGCCAAAATGTTTGGTTTTTCAGCCGCTACCTGCTTTGCTGAGAAATCAATGGACGGTGACTTCTTCTTGACAACTAATCTTGAAAACCAGTTCACTTGGGTATATTTGAATGTAACAGGAGGTTTTTGTACATTTTCTCCTTCTTTATTTTGCTTATGGCTCCAGATGTCCATTGTCAAGAGAGAGAGAGTTGGTGGTGGAAGAAGAGAACTGATTGGAATTCATTTAAAATGCTCAACGCAGGCAAATAGACTGGTTATTTCAGCTAAATCCACATAAATGATCTTAAGGTATTTCTACAACGGTTGGATTTCTCGGTTTGAATGTAACTCCAAACTGATATATAGGTTACAGTTAATAAAATATAAAATGTTTAGCTCTCACCTGGCTAATTGAGAAATTAAAAACTCTTAACCCTGCAGCTGTCCTTCTTTGCAGCTCTAGTGGTCGGCTGCCAAGTCAAACAATGTGACTCACTCTTGGAAAGCACTGACTGATCTGTTTGAACTTTCTGACATTACGGTTGATACGTGAGAATTCTTGGCTCATGAAACACTATTTCTTCAAGCTGCAGGATCATGTTAAAAACCTTGCCAAAAGTACATAAAGAGTTTAATGATGACCAGCAATCAGTGTTAGCCATAAAACTTTTTCACCTAGAACTTTACGTGAAACTGCTGTGGTATAACGTCTAAGACTGCAAACTGAACTTTGGTTTCACCTTTGCTTCTAAGTGACTACATAGCCATAGGCAAGCCACTAATTCCTCAGCCCAGCTTCAATATGGGAATAAAAATACTAGATGACCTTACATATCTGAATTAATATAGCTAATATGCTATGGACTAGCACTGGGTCTATAAGTTTCTGCAATAGCTTAAACTATGACCTTTAAATACCCTTGTCATTATTCCAAAATGAAAAGAATTCAACACTATCTCAACCTTTATGAATATATCAAATGCATGAAATTTGAGTCCCCTTTGTTTTATTTCCCCTAAGCTGTGCCCGGGGTAAGCTTCTTGTTAACACTTCCTATGTTATTTGAACTTTTTGGCTTAAAACTACAGATCATCATAATATATCAAGAAGAATAACAGAATATACATCAATAACAAAAATAAAATATAAACCTAAATGCACGCTTGCATGTGACCTATAAAAACGTAAGTTTACTTATTCCTTAAAATTTATGCTGTTTTGCATGAATTTTCTTTGCAGCTATGCTAAAATTTGCTCATTGATAGGTAATAACTACATATGTACCCACAAGTAGAATACAAAAATGGACTAACAGGGGTCTAACGTGCAGTGATCTAAGAATACCAGCAAGAAATGATTTCTAGGATGCTCATACAGCATCCCCTGACCTCCGCTTGCATGCGCCTCCAATTAAGAAAGGGAAAGGGAGGCACATGTCTGGGGAGGAGAGACTGTCCACGCAAACCACTCTAGGAAGCCATTTCAAGAAAGAATGGTCTCTGTGCACATGCGCAGATCATTTTTTCTAATATCTCAGTCATGCTTGGCCGCATTTAGCCGCAGCCAGGCATGGCTGCCTGGAACTACCCCCACAGTGCACCCAAGCACTTCAGATACCCCCCAGAATGCCAGATTGGTAGCCATTGGATCTGACAGACTGGTCCAATGGCCAAATTCCTAACAAATTTGGCCTATTCCGGCTTTCTGGGAGCCCTGCCCCTCCAGTATCTCTTTTCTAAACTGACGAGCCCAAATGTTGTAGCCTTTCCTCATATGGATTGAATCCCAGACCATCAATAATTTTGGTTGAGATGAGGCAACCAGAACTGAACACAGTACTCCAAATATGGCCTCACCATTGATTTGTACAGTGGCAGTATAATTTTTGTCATTATATTATTAATCCCCTTTGTAATAACCCCAACGCTTGGAATTTGCCTTTTTCACTGCCACCGCACATTGGGCACCTTCACTGAGCTAGCCACTAGCAACCCTATATCTCTTGCCTGCTCTGTCACAGGTAGCTCAGAGCTTATTAACCTATACCTAATCTTCCTCTCTTCACTCCTCTTTTTCAGTGAGTGAATGGAAAGAGGAAGGGTGCAGACAGCAGTGGACCTGGGGCAGAGAGACAAAAGGCTTGAGCACTATGCTCACCACATTGCTGCCACTTCTGCCCTACCTGCCTGTTGGACCTATTTTTCAGGCAGACGAAAGCCCCATGTGGCACTGGGCAGTGCATAAGAAGCCTTCTGAGGATACTCATGGGGTCATAAGCAGTGGTGGGCTCCAGCAGGTTCGCACCTACTCTATAGAACCGGTTGTTAACGAGAGATAGGCAATATAAAATTTAAAAATATCCATTTAAAAGTGGCTGCCAGATGGGCAGAGAACCGGTTGTTAATTTATTTGAAGCCCATCACTGGTCGTAAGCAATACTTCTGGTTTCATCAGCAAACGAGAGAAGCTTCAGAAGGCTTTTTAAGCTATGCTGTGCATCTTATGAGGCTCCATGGGCATCAGTGATCTTGGGGAGGGGGGCGCATATCACAGAACTGACCCAGGGCATTATGAGAACAGATCCAGTACCAGGCAAGTAGGCAGACAGAAATAGGCTATCCACAAATCTGCTCCCTGAAATGGTCACTTCCATTAGCCAGCCTGATCCAGATGGATAAATAGTGGTCTAGACAGATTTTCTGCATATGCATGAAAAAGGATATGACAGGCCAATAGATAAGAAAAAAATAAACCTACTGCCAGAGGAATTTTTGCTGCCTGCTTACAATAATTTCTGTCATTAATTTGTCATAAAGAGAAGCATGGGAGGAAAGAAACAAGATGTTTGCTTGACTGATTTGATTTCAGCTTGCACAATTTGAAAGAAGGCAAGAAGAGCAGCAACATTCAATGCAGATTTTCTGCACAGTTGTAATTGACTTAAAAAATCAAGAAGATTCCCTTGAGTCAATAAAAATAGATTTCCTGCATTACTAACACATTCACTGGCTTAAAATGCTTTTTATTTACCTGTAGCAGTTGGTTAAAAATCAAGAATTACCACCAAAACAATCCTGCCCACTGATCACTCATTTTGGACGAATCAGAGTTTTGACACCAATTGCATCCCCAGCAAAGGGCTTCACAATGCAGGAAATCGTGCAAGAAACTTATAGGTTGCACTTATTTACAGTGAAGACAATGTAATTTTTATGCATTTATTTATTTCAGAATAAAAGTTTCTATCCTACTCTTTTCAACAAGGAGACAAGGTGGCTAAAATCCATCGGTGCCAAGCCAGCATCCTCTTATCCAGAGGATAAGGAGGACTCTGTAGATATATGTGATGCTTTTCAATATATCTTACGAAAGCATAACACAAATGCAAATAAGTTTTACTATTCAACCTGTTCTATATCTGCCTTTAACAAACTTGTCTAATAAGGGTCTGACAAAAGTGTTATCTATGCAATAGTATCCTTGCTTCCTGGAAGCGGGAATGCAGAAGTCCCTCAATTCATAAGAGACTTTGCTCATGCTCTTTTATGCATTATCATCTCCATTTCTCCCATTTCAGATGATATTCATTATTGATGGTGAATGCTGCAGCCATAATGACAAATAAACCAGTACAATCCCAATGTCAACAACAAACATAAAATAAACAAGTGCAACACAATGAATATGTTAATAGCGCTAGCAATGAATGCAGGTTGGTGTCATATTAAATCTAAGCAATGTGATGATACTTCTTCAAATCTTGTGTGTGACCTTTACAACTCTCAGCAGGGAAACTGCCTAAAAGTGATTGAGATTGACATCTTCAAGATGGCACTTTGAAGGGAAAAAATGAGTTGTCCATAACAACTAGTGGTCAAGAAAAGGGACCGTAGCAAAATTGCAAAAAGCTACACAAGCGACACCAGAAGATACTCTCTCTCTCTCTCTCTCTCTCTCTCTCTCTCTCTCTCTCTCTCTCTCTCATGGGTGCATGCAATCTTACTTTTGCCTCAATTACCCTTTCACCACTGAATTTCTTAGACCCATACACTAGATCCCTGCAGACAATTATTTTCCCCCTCTGTGTTCATATTAGTTGTGTTTTACAAGCACAACTTTTTTAAATGCTGCCAGAAACACTGTGGCTACAATATTCATGGGTTTTAAAACCAATTTCTGGGATGTGATCTATTCCTGGACAAAACAGTCCTTTTTCTATTTGGAAAATAGGGAGATGTTCTCATCCAGTTATTCCTAAATGGTTCTTAATCAGCCACCCCCAGTCAGTAAGCAACTTGGCTTCTTGTGTGCCAGGTTGTAGATGGACTTGGATAACCACCTATTCAATTGTCCGTGGAGCCTAAAACTCAGTGACCATATGGCTCTGACTGAATTGGCAATGAAGGTGGAGAGGAAGAACTGAAGGCTAAATGCACTCTCGGATGTAATGGTGTAATGGCCATGTGTGTCTAAAGGGCAGGATGGTTCAATTGTGCTATCATCCTGCAAGTTCAAATAAGACGGCAAGATGAGGAATTTTTCTGTAGTCATGTTGTACAAGAGGGGTGTTCTGTCAAGCTATCGGAAAGGTTCTCCAGAGACTTCTGGGACAAATGCGCTCTTAGCAGCAAACCTGGATTGCTGGTTTGCGAGCTCAGTGGGAACACCCATTCTGGTTCAGGTTCCATGCTGTTCAAGGATTCTACC
Source organism: Cryptoblepharus egeriae (assembly GCA_030015325.1). NCBI lineage: Eukaryota > Metazoa > Chordata > Lepidosauria > Squamata > Scincidae > Cryptoblepharus > Cryptoblepharus egeriae. The sequence continues at coordinate 49,486,918 of JAREYC010000007.1, read as the reverse complement.
TGTCCATACAGTTCTAGGTACCATGGAGTACTTCTATTTTATTGTAAATAGCAGGCACGGAAACTGTGGTTAAGATAACCTCAACCTCATTCTTTGTTCTCGCCTTCTTTACTAGGCTGACAGGCTATGAATGTTACTTGAGACACAACAAGCTTTCTCAGAAGGTGCAATTTATGATGTCATTCAGAGAAAACAAGCAATGACTGACATGTTTAGGACTGTTGTGTTTTCACATTTCTTTTAGTTTGTAGACAGTAATACAGTGTTCGGGAAAGCCTGTCCCCTCCCAAAAGAAGAACAAAGCCATTTTTACTATCAGTTCAAGTGTCTTGTTATGACAAGCATAATTTCAGAGGCAGATTTCATTTCCTAGGACTGTATGAGTACAGTAAGTGGCAGGCAAGGCTAAAACTTGTACTCTTCAAGAACCATGACTAGACACCAAATTCCAAAGCAGTCTGGAAAAATAGTAAGTCAGAGTCCTATTGATAATTATTTCTTCTTGGTCAATAAATCCCTGTTCAGGCATTCAAGTCTTCATACATATTGAACATATAGATTGCGTGGCAAGCCCTCCCTCTTCTGCATGTGTTCAGAATAACTTAATAAAAGGCAGTATATACAGTTGTGCATGCAGATAGCCTGTCAATATGACTCCACCACACATACAGGCTGCAATCCTAAAGACATTTTTCTGAGAGTAAGACCCATTGAACCCATTGAGTAGACCCACTGAACTTCTGAGTAGACCTGGTGAGGATTGTGCTCGTAGTCATGCACGTGGTGGTACTTTAAATAATTTCTGAGGAACGTGCATAGATTGGGACAGAACTTTCATGTTAGTGCACAATCAATATCCAAAAAAGAAGCATTCTTGGAGGGAGGCAAAACAGTAAGTTGTTATTGTCTTCATTACCTTCAGGTACCTCTATGACCATGTAAAGCAATCCTTTCCCCTCTGCTTCCAAACCAGTCACAGCTGTGAAAGCCAAATAAAGGTACAGTATCTCTTCTGCTTTGCTGTTGCCTTTCCGAGTGGCTCAGAAGCTGAGGGAGAAAGGCAAATTTATATGTAGGGTGCCAGAAGTTATTATTTTTCTCCCTCCAGGAAAATATCTAATCCAAAGACCGATGTACAGCACTAATTCAGGGTTTATGTACCTCCTACCTAGAATGATCCGAGGAACAAAAAGGCGTACTTTCTTCTCTTTTTGATGACTGATCATTCTACTACCATCATCTCCTACTGAAGATACCAGTGTTTGAACCTTGGACTTTTAGCATGGAAATTACCTGCTTTCCAATTCATTTAGAATCTTTCCTCTGCAGGTTCAGTAATGAGCAGTCACATTATTGTGATCACTCTTCTTCCATCAGAAAAATACAATCCCAAATTGAAATAAATGAACCATCACATAAAGGTTCTTTTTCAGTTCTAAGTAATGTCTGCATAGATCAGGGTCATGGAACTGACAGCCAAGAAATCAGTACCATATATAATCAGCCTTTTCCAGATTTTGAGTATATTTTGGGTACTTCTCCCCTTTATGCATTATTTTTAAAGAGGGCAACAGCGAATAGGTATCAGTTGCTGCTGGAAGAAAACCATCTCAACTACTATTACTACTACCTCAGACTCCCAATGGCATAGTTAGTGAGGGTGCAAAGCACTAAATACAGTCCCAACCTAGGCTGGCCTAACTCATTGGTCTTTCCATTCCCACTGTGATGTAGGGAGGCAAGTACTTGTCTGTGCACTGGCCTAAACTTCCCACAGGAGTGGCACAGAAGTGTCTTATGGCACTTTTGTGACACCCCAAGGTCAGCACAGGTGTTATGCTGAGGATTAGGTCTGCCTAATTGGAGGAGTGAAGCCTATGTTTTGCATGCACCTTAACATACCATGCAAATGGCATATTATAGAATAGTAACAGCCCACAGTTGATGGTTGTAGAGATACAATATTATGGCATTCATAAGTTAAAAAAACCACTCCCTTCTCCAGCATCTCAGCTTCCCATATTTTCAATGATAGCTGAAATGTTGACAGTGACAAGCGGAATGTTGACAGTTCCCTCTCCTCAGCCTGCTTGATTGACATGGAATGTTGGCCAGAAGATGCAAATACTCCAATACACAGGTTAAGGTATTTATGTACTGGTAGATAAATACTACTACAGGATTATTAATTGTGTAATGCCTATTTGGTATACTGGTAAAACAGTTTGTATGGCATTTCCTACACCGAGGCTTTGCTTTGAGTGTACCCGCAGTATACCACTTGCTCTCTCTCCCCCTCCCTTTCTCCTTTACTCTTAGATTATTAATTTTTTCCCTTTCAAATATGATCTCTGTATTTCTCCCTCAAGAGAAATTTTAATTTCTGGGTTATTCCTCCCACTCATTTTTTTCATGGGGTCTTATCTGATGAAGCTAGTCTGATCTTAAACTCCAGAGGAATAACAGTCTCAGTTTAAAGAAGTTTTGCTCAGCATGTAGGTAGTTTTAATGGCTGCGTTATCCAAGTCATGCTGGGTCACTTCTGAGTATTGAAGTTTAGGGGCAGTTGGGACTAAGTCACAGGTATACTGATGAAGAACATGAGATTGTTGTATGGACCCAAAGAATGACACAAAGGCAAATTTTTGTTGGGCTTGTCTCAGTATCTCCATCTCTATCTGTTAAGCCTGTATTTACAATCTGATCCATGAAAGCAAATAGATGGAAAAGCAGTCACTGAGAATCTATTTTGTGACCATGACAGCTGCAGGTTATCAGTCTCTGCAGACTTTCAACTGTGCTGCCACAGGCTGACATGGTTATGTGATGGCTGCTGACACAGAAGAAAGAAATATCCCATATAGACCTTTTGAGTACATATGAAAAATTATACTTTTCTTCCCACAAGCACAGCTCTCTCTCTCTCTCTCTCTCTCTCTCTCTCTCTCTCTCTCTCACACACACACACACACACACACACACACAAAGAGTGCTTCCTCCATCACTACTGCAGATGGTGTTCTAATCAAATTCCCTATACAGGAGAATATGTCATCTAATAGCCCCATCAAGGATCATATCAATCCTTAATCCCTCCCCAAAACTGATCACCCCAGGACATTATAGAGAAGAAGAATTACAGCACAATCCCAGGCATTTCTACTCAGAAATAAGTTCCAATGAGTTTAATGGGACATACGCACCAGTAAATAGTGTGGGATTGCAGGCATATTGTGCCATCCAGTATGCCAAAATTGAGGCACCCGAGTGAAAGATCAGGAAATAACCCCTGTAAACATATCAACATTTTCTTGAAAGCAGTCCTTGCCTTCATGGAAACATCAGAACAGATATTCTGAACTTTACATTCTTAATGGTTATAGTCTATCTTTTGGTTTCTATATTTCTTATAAATTAGGGCAGTGGTACCCAAACTGGGGGATTGTGATCCATCATAGGAACGGAATTGCATCAGTTTCCCATCAAGGGAGTGACCCAGAAATGGAGCCCACTTCTGGTTTACACTCAGAGATCCAGAGTGCGGAGTTTCTGAAACTGGAAAAGGGTTCCAAGTATAGATTGGAGCCCACTGCAGTAAAGGCTCATGGCTCACGGAGGCGGCTGCAAGCCATCAAGACCATTTGGAAGAATGCATTGTCCCTTCCCCCACATAGGTCTAAATGTGGCTAGGTGCCCACAGAACTGTGACGACTGCAACACTGTTGCCCCATCACATGCCTCTGCAAACACCTACTCTGCAAACAGACTCCCACTGAATTAGGGCATATTTTGTCCAAGCGTTGGAACCCGAGGTATAGAACCTGGATTGTGTGTTATCATATTCACACTCAGTTAATGTCACCAGTATGTGCTAAGACACTACGGGGGTTCCAGTAAAGTGTTGGGTTTGATATGGTGAATGTTTTTATGCTTTGTCAGCCTTAACTACCTCATATGGGTTTCTAAGAATAAGGCAAAGCATAAGGCATATTATAAGAATAAGAATAAGCATATATTTTATTGAACCCTTTACTCCTGAAATCAGGTTCCCTTTCTTTCATCATGTCAAAGCGGCCAATCCTTCTTTCTAGTGCTGATAATGCTAGTGCCAACAGTGCATGCATTGCATCCTGCAGTTGGGGGTGTAGTCAAAGAGGCCTGAAGTAAGGGAACTCTAGGGTCATTGCAGCTGTGGCAGCACTGGAAATTTGGATAGAATTGGGCCCCATTTAGATAAGATACTGAAGAGCTCTGCATACCCAAATCCATCCTCCTTTCCCTGCACTCAGCAGGAGCTAAATAGGATGTAGGCCTGGAGGTACACCATAGATCAGAAAAATGTTAGCACTCATTAGCATTTAGACAGATCAACATTTCCCATTTCATGACTTTCTTTTGTTTATTCAAATTTTTGATAACGGAACAAATGAGGGAAAGATTGTTTTGCATATAGCCCGACTAGGTTTAAAAAAACATATATGCCTAGAAATTCACTTTTATATATAGGTCTATTATATATAGATAGATGTAGAAAAAAAATGTTCAAACTGTTTCTACTTATAGACCCTGTCCCCTGCAGCAGGATTCTTGATTGCATTTGTGCCAGTGTTGCTCCATTGACTTCAAGTCTAGGAAGATTTATTTGCTTGATTTTTCTGTGAATGAGAACTGCATAATAAGACCTCAAAGTAGAACGTTGATAATATATGTGAACACATAATTGCCCAGAAATAACTATCGTAGCATTGCAGAATACTGCTCACTCAAGTACTTTTTTTCAAAATGGAGATAAAATATATAACATTTATTTTTTCATCTGCCATTAATCATTATTGAAAGAAATTGTTCTGTAGATATTTGCATGCACCAATAAATTACTTCTGGCCGTAATAAAAGAGAGAAAAATGGCTATGGTCACAATTTTTAAAGCCATACCTTGGCAAGACGGGAGGCCCAGAAGGTCGTCTAATTTTACCTCTCATCAGAAGCATCAAAAAAGTTTAACCTTTGCAACAAAAAGGTTGCCAAATCTACCCATCTTGCCGATGCTTCTTTCCCAGCCTACACAGTCCTACAGGGCTATGAAAAGATAAAGCACTCGAGGAGCTACTGCTCCAGAAGAAGAAAAAGGAATTAATTCTGGGATACAGCTTGTAGGAAAGCAGTGGTGTTGCTAGAGGGGTGGCAGGGTGGTAAGTACTGCAGGCAACATGCAGTGATGCATCCAGAATGCCTCCAACAGGGATTGGGGGGGCACTTACACAGTGGGTTGAGTCACCTGCATTACTTATCATGCTGCCCCATCACCCTGCATTGATAGTATGGATGGATTCGTGATCTGATTCAGTACAAGGCAGCTTTCTGTGATTCCACTGAGCTTCTAATGTCTTGAATTAGCCAAATAATAAAATATTGTAAGACACTGTGTGTGTATCAAACTAGGATCAAGCAAACATTCTCCAGCTTACAGAAAATATATTGGCCTGAACACTGAGAGACACATATCTACTCAAACATCAGCCACATTGTTTGCAATGGGTCTTACTCCCAGGAAAGTGTCTTTACGATTGCAGACAAGGCTTTCTCATAGCATTCTCAGCCCTCAGAATGCCTTTTAAAGGCATTAAAACATGTTAACTTGGCATCCATCAGTCTTGAAAGACTAGGGTATCATGCAAAGGACGAAGGCCTGGGTAGACTGATATGAAGGATAGGCTGTTACCCAAGCAGCAAATCCCCCCTCTCTATGCAACTGAAATAGTCCAATGGAATGGCAGAGCCGATACAATTGGTTCCAGCTGCGTCGCAGAGCTGGGCTAAGGACAGGAGCTCACCCTGTCTTGTGGGGATCCAGGTCTTGAACCCTGGCATTCTGGTTAACAGACACAGTGTCTTAACCACTGCGCCTCCCACAGCCAAACATCATTGCTTTTTAAAACATCAATACCTTTTTTTTTAGCCCTATAGGAGGCGTTCTGAACCCTACAAAGATCACAGACCACTTCAAAAAGCCCTCTGAAACAGAGATCTGGTCACCCTGAGAAAGTTTATATTGCTCCCCTATCCCTCAAAGTGGCAGGAAGGGAAACTATAGGAATTAGGTAACCTGGGAAGACAACAGGTCCTTTCTGGCCATATATAAAAGCATGAAGACTAGTACATCTTTAATCACATCTTCTGTCTCTTGCCCTTTCGGTGTTCAATTGAGTATTCAGCCTGAATCTGTCTGCACAAGGATGGGGCAGAGAAAACTCATCAGTGCACATGTGCATGCAAACAACATTACATGAACATTCGAATAATAGTATTCTCATAATTTCAGAGTCACCATGAGAAGAGATTTACCATGTAGTTCATCATCCATTTTTCACCCAGAAAAGGCTACGGTTCATAGCAGTGAAATATACATTCAATAAAAGTGCTTTTGCAGTATCAAATGCTTCAGCTTCATTCCAGCATTTAATCATCCATAAAAAGAAGCTTGCTACTTCATGCTCTCCATGCATATGAACATTATTCCTTAATTATAATCTAGTAGCTAAAATTATTTTTTTTGTCCCTGGATGAAATTGTTAATAAAGTGCACCTATCTTATTCAAATGAAATTCTGGTGGCAGACATGAGAGCTCTAGAACTTCCAGTATTACAACTAACTGAACTAAATTTTTAAAAAGATAGGAAGGATGTGGAGAAGTGAGAAACTTAACAGAAGTATATTGTTTGGTGTGCCTGGGGAACACTGTAATTTATCAGGTGACAAGGAAGAAGAGATTTACAGCAAAATCCTATCCATTGTTTATGTCAGTGCAGCAACCATTCCGTAGGGTATCACAAATGAGCCATAAAGTGCACTGAAACATCCAGAGAGTAAACAGCACTGGTGGAAAGGCCAGTGATGTATCACTGGTGCTGAATCTGGAAAAGCCTGAGGAAGCTGAAAAGCTCCGGTGGGGAGGGACACAAGGGAGGACATGGGGGCTGATCAGGCTTGGGAGAGAGGTGGTGCTGTTGTAACCCTATACCCCGTCTTGGGATTGGAAGGCTGCAATTCTTACCTCCAGTTAGAATTAGGGCACAATCCAGAGTAACTACGGGGAGTCCTTGCACCGGTGTAAGAACAATTTGCTCTGGATTGCAATATGAGTTTCCCATAGGTTTTCATTAGGTGGTGCAGTAACTACGGGTACACATAATGTCTCTTACGTGCTCCAGTAGTTACTCTGGATTGTAGGGTTAGTTAGGCTGGCCTATGTCCTGGCACAAGACCTGTGCTGATCGGGGGGGGGGGGGGTTCCCCTCTTTTCCCTGCAGGGGCATGATCTTGATTATCATCCACTTCCACTTTTACATTATCCATCCATCCACTTCCACTTTTACATCCACTTCCACATTATCTTCCACTTTTCCCCGTCTCCTGCTCCTTAAAGGAAGCAGGGGACCCTTACATGGAGATTGTGACCGCCCTGTTTAACTGGCATTGCTGCAAGTTGATGAATGTATTTTATGGCTGACTGCATCCTATTTTATATTTTAATTGTATTGATATTTTAATTGTATTTTATGTAATGATTTTTAGCCGCCTTGGGTGCTGTGTGGGGAGAAAGACAGAGTACAAATCAAATCAAATCAATCAAAAAATATTGAATCCTATGGAAAGTAAAACTAAGCTACATGTTTGTGTTTATTCAGGGGTAAGCAAACTTCCCTTGACTTCTGTTCAGGTTAGGCAAAAATGAATGCAAGGCCACTAGAAATGTTCCAACCAATGAAAGTGGAACCCAGCAAATGTTCCCAAAGAGAGTTCTCTCCCATTGTCCTGGGAAGGTGGTAATTTAAAAAAAAAGACTTATTAAGCTAGGTGAGTCCTGATAGTGATATAGTTTAAATATAAGAACTTAAATTATACTTAAATTGTACCAAGTAGGGTTTGACTTTATCACACCTATGTAGATGTGGACACTATATGTCCTATGACCCCTCTCAGCAGTGCTAGTGGCTGCTAGGTAAAGGCACGGCTACTCCTAGCACTCCCCATGTTTCCTGCTTCTAGACATCCCCTAGATATCTAGACATCCTGCCCTTGTCCCCCCCTACTGATCCAAGTCACTACCACCACTTTATTTTCTAAAACAGACACATTGGGTATGACAAGGAGCCATAAATCCTATACAGTGAACACCTCCACATTTGGAAAGGCAGAATTTTCTCAAAACGGGTAGGGTATTTTACAATAGGAAATGACAGAGAAGTAAAGAGTTAACTGCTCTCTCCTCCTAACACTTTTCTACTATTACACGTACAAGCTGAAGCTTAAAATATCACATTGTATTGTGAATAACATGTAGTTTGGCATCGATGTTAAAATTGAAATTAAAGGGATTTAGAGAGCTGTAGTAGCTAGTGGACAATACACTGTGTTTGTCGACCTGAAGGTGGCAGGTCAGGAGACCTGGATACTGCAAGACGGAGTGAGCTCCCGTCTCTTGTGCAGCTCCTGTCAATCTAGAAGTTCAAATGCATGGAAATGTACACAGATAAATAGGTACCATCTTGATGGGAAGACATACAGTATAGTGTGCCTTGGCATATGCTGGCCACATGACCACAGAAATGACTTTGGACAACATGGCTCATTAGCTTAGAAATGGGGATGAGCATTGCGCCCTACACTTGGTCATAAGTAGCCGCACAACCTGTGAGGGACACCTTTACCATTTTGTGCTATCATAGGCCAGTAGTGCTTCAAGATTGATTTCGAGTTTGCAACCTGGATAATAAAAACGAAGAAAACAAATAGATTTCCTTTAGTTTCAAATTATTCTCTGCTTCTCTTACCAGTGGTGTCACATGCATTCAATATGCATTAAAGCTATTTAACCTAATAAATACACTGTACTGACTTACAAATTCTAATTGATTCCAAATTTCAAATCACTGGGGTTTGAATTTTTGAATTTCCAGTGCACCAGTTGCATCGACTGAGCTCACATAACTAGATAGTTACGATGCACAGAAATAATCTGATCCTTGTAAAACATTAGTTAGCTCCACTTCTGCCACTAAATAAAGGGAAAACCCACTTCTATTAAGCATTTAGTGTGTAATTTTCTCTCAACGCAAACTCAAGCAATATACTTTTCTATATAGATCACAGTGATGGGTCCTATAATGTTAGTGAAGCACAAAATGTACAGATGCTATTAGAAGACATCCAATCTACGCAGAGCTAGTAAAGTGGCAATTAAATAACTTACATCTGCATAAGCTAAAATAAGCAAGAGCTGTTAATTACACAATTTCTGATCTTACTTGCCTGTTCCAGAAATTATCCTCCTGAATTTTCTTTCCAGTACACTTGGAGATTATTTGAATGATGGGAGCAAACACTGAGAGCGAGAGGTAACTGTGCTTTAGAAATTACAATTAGTGGAGAATTTCAAATCAAAATAATATTAAGAAATATACAGTGCAAGTATTTGCTAGTTTGTATGAAACTACTTCAGTTAGTTTCACAAATCTGAACATGAATAATTTAAGTTAGTGGTTCTCAAACTTTTTAGTACCAGGACCAATTCTTTGAGTGGAAGTGATGTCATTACCTGGAAGTGATGTCATGGACAGAGAAAGCAGAATCCATTTAGGCTTCCAAGATGCAATCAGTGGAAAATGGGGAATGCAGTGTGAGAAAGTATGGGCTTCCAGGCTGCTGAGTGGGCTGGTGTGTGGCTCTTGCCCCACATCTTCTCACCTGGCTAATCTTCTCATCTGGCTAAGCTGGGATGCACTTTACTCCTGCCATGCCTTTCATTTAGTATCTACCATGGTAGGATTATGGTTGGATCATGGAAGGAAGGAAGGAAGGAAGGAAGGGAAGGAGGGAGGGAGGATTGATGGATGGATTCAGATCAGCAGCACATTCTTTGCTGCTGCTTGACAGGTAGGATGGAGGAGAAACAATGGAGAGAATGTAAAAGCAATTACCAAGCACATGGAGCATCCAACAGCACCATTGCCGCTTTCTTTGCATGATTTTTCATTGGGGGAGTGACTTAAGTTCTATCAAGTCACAGAGGAGTGACTCAAGAACCCGAAAGTGCCCCCATTATTATTCATTTTTGAGTTGAGTTGTGGAGGTCAGATGACTCTGGACTTGATAACTCTGGTCACTGCATGACTTTTCCCAACACTGATAATCAAGAATAAGTAAATGTTGATCAAGACATCCATCTTATGACAGCCAAATTGTAACTTTTGCTTAAACATGCAGCACAGGGTTGGGGTTGGCTGTGACACAATCTCGGGCAAAAGGAATCACTCCCCCTTGCTGTGAGTTAAAAGGCATTAACGCAAATAGGACTGCTCAAATCTGCACCACCTAAAGTGGGTACAGTTTCAAGCTGCTCAGCAGTAGGCCAAGCATCCTGGATCCAGGAACCATCTCTCTCCAGGTCCCACCTGCCTCCTACTCTTGAATGCAAAATTTCTGTTCTTCCCAGAACCCCTTAGTGGTATCTCACCATTGGTGCAAACTTACCAGCCCCAGGACTTGCTCCTGTGTAAGGAGGATTTTAAAACTCTGTAGTTGCAATCCTAATCCCAACTTAGGTCAGCGCAAGTCCAGGCACAAGTCCTATGCTGGCCTGGGAATACTCTTTCACCACTCCTGGGGGCTAAGGTTAAGGCACAAACATGTGTCAGCCTCCCCACACCATCAGGGGATAGCTGGGTTATGCCATCCTAAATTGGTTAGGATTGTGCCCTGAGTTGTCTAATTATTCCAATTGCTTTTTTCCAGTAACAATATTTGAGCATGTTGACCATAATATAAATTGCAGTCTTTTTGCTAAGGTTAAATTGTCTTTGTTAAGGTCCTTGCATAGCATTTCTTGGTTACCTTTAAACAATCCCACAAAGACTTTCCACTTGAGAAACTCAATATATTTTTATTGAAGCTACACCTAAGAATATTATCGTTGCTCTCTCTATGTTAATGGGCTTTTGCAGTAGCCTCAGAGCATGAATTACTTAACCATTGTAGCATTAATTGGCAATTTCCTGTGGTCAAAATAATATATTTAAATATTGTGTTATGTCAGCATGGAAAAGAAATACAGGACATTTAACAATGGCAGGGAGAATTAACTCTGCATGTGTTATTATCATGATCACTACCCCTAGGGTGCTTAGAGGCACACAGCTGCATCAGTATATAGTTATCTCTCTGGGACTGTTATTGCATAACAACCATGTTGCTCTAATGGCCCATTGCCTAAGTCAAGTTCACAACCCTTTCACTAAAATATCATATGGAGCAGATATGGGGCTTTTCCCCATCGGTCATCTTTTTAGCATATTTCGTATACATTAGGATAGTTATAGGTCCATATGCTTAAATACAAAACTGCTCAAAAGGACACAGAAAAATTGAATTCCAAGTAGCACCGAATAGGATGTAAAGGTGAAAGGGCACTGAACACTGAAAGGGCACTGCTCACTTCCATGCAGCCACCCATTCAAAATGTTTTCTCCAATATGTCCTGTACTAGTCAAGAGAGAAAACACTTGAGAAAATAAATGGAAAATAAAATGAATGGTGCTGGGGAAGGAGGGTTTGTATTCGTAACCCATGATACCCTTTTCCTGTTTAACTAAAACTTCCTTTGTCATTGCAATACTTCCACGTTAGAACACTCAAAATGGTTACTTACCCCCAAGTCCAGAGTAACTACAGGAGTACGTAAGAGACTTTACGTGCACCCATAGTTACTGCACCACCTAGTGAAAACCTATGGGAAATTCATATTGGAGTCCAGAGTAAGTTGTTCTTACACCGGAGCAAGGATTCCCCATAGTTGCTCTGGATTTTGCACTGTTTCTCTAATCTTGTCCTTAATCATTATTACTGAAATGAATCAATTAAATATGTTTAATTTGTTTATTAAAATTTAAAACCAGCATGTTTCAGCTGATAAGACGGCTGACCTTAAATTATTAAAATAAGATTAAACTTCAAATAGCAATTTGAAAAAAATTAAACATAACATGAATCATACACTCATGGCGTCAGTAGGAACTCTTTATGAAATTTCACTTATCCTGCTTCAACTATCTGATATTTCTCTTTGAGAGGAATGCTGAAATTCACTTGAAACAATCTGAAGTATGACATATTGTTATTTAGGGGTGTCCCCCATGTGAGAAATTTCACTTGTCATACAGACAGCTGAAATCATTTTTTTAATTATAATGAAGTGCATACAACGTTGTCAGGTGGGTAACCCAATCCTAACCCATACTGACATTGTCAGAACAACTGGATTGTTCAGAAGTGGGGATTACTATCTCTGGCCTGAGTGCTGGATGCCAGTCCCATTCCCCATCGAGGCATAGTTGTCCACCTATATCCTGAAACACTCCAGTTCCACCCTCGTCCTGCCCTCCTCAAATCCATGCATTGGTTTACCTAGGCTGGCATGACCTTACTTTCCTGAAATAGCATGGAAGTATACTCTCATGTTGACCCAGATACCTTTTGAGGAGATGTAAACATGCCTTATGTCACTCTTGATTGTGTTCCAGGATGTTATGTTGAGGCATTGGCATTGCACTGTGGATAGAAAATATGGCAGCCGCTGAGCAGTGTTCAAGGCCGCTAACAAGGTAAGCTCCCTCCAAATTCTACATGCGCCCATCACCACATAGGAGGATTACCACCAAGGGTACACTGTTGAAGCTTCACCTAAAAGCTGGCATTGCTTTGCTTGTATAGATACTGCTACTAATGGTTTTTTTCACACCACACAATCAGAACTTGGGACACTGTCCTTCTGTGGCCAATGTCACTAGAAGATGTAGTAGTCTATTGTGCAGCCTACACTACAACAAGTCTACTTTGAAATAAATTCCAATAAGTTCAATGGGACTGACTTACTTGCTAAATGTGGTTATTGTAGTCGAACTAAGGTTCTGTCCCAGTTCATGCCCCAGAAATCAATCAGCAGTGGTAGACATGGAAAGTGGTTAAGAACTGTGTTTAATAAATACTAGTGTTGAGAAAGAAAGAGAATGTATTGGTTAATTCCCTATATCCTTTTCGCAGCTTCCTGTAAAGGTTAATGATGGCAACTGATTGCTCCCACATTGAAAAAGGGCACTATTTTACTTTCCACATTTCTCAACAGCTGCTAATCTCAGAAGGGGTAAAAAAGGCTAAAAATCAATAATAAGAATACCAAGAGAGAAACAAGTAAGGCTCAACTTTTAAATTCCAACAACGACTGCTGCTGCTGACGCTTTTTGCACAAAGTACAAGCCATTCAATTAGCTAAAATCAATATTTTATTTTAAGTGATGAGAAGCCCCAAGATATTTCTTAATTAATTTCATGACCCCTAAGGGCAATTAAGAGGTATATTATGAGATCAAGCCTATTTATATCCATTTTATGATGCAGCCACTAGAGTTTGGCCTCCTTTCACTTATATATAGCTGTGATGGAATGCAGTTTATCAGCAAAGCCAAAAATCTTAAAATAAACAGTCTTGTACTGAACCTGAATAAGAACAGGTGCTCCAATGGAACACACTTGCAGCTTTGTTTGCACAGACAACTCTGATGCCTGCAGTGTCTATGCACACAGTGAAGAATGCTTCATACAGATGATACTGTCCACTACATTCATAATGTCAATGCTTATTATTGGATATTTTTATTCTACCTTTAGGGTCCAGCCTTATGGACTTATCTAACACAGATCAAAGTATGTGTTCGATAAGTACGACTTATTTATAAGCATGCATAAATTTTCACAATCTTTTTATAACAATCATTAACTAATTTGAAAGCAAATATGGAGTTCTTCCTAGCATTCTCTACTGTGGCAGCTTGTGGTGGGGGTGTTATTAATGAGAGTATTATTAGTAATAGTAGTGGATGTTATTACTCATGGTATTGTCCCAGCTAAGTTGGCCCTCTGATGGGCAACAGCTTTTCGCCAAGTGCCAGACCTGGCCAACCCCTGGCCCACTGGTAGCCGAATCCTAATGCTGTCCAAAAATGGCTATGGACAAAATCCAGAGTAACTACGGGGAGTTCTTGTACTGGTGTTCTTGAACAACATATAAATTATGATATGAATTTCCCATAGGTTTTCACTAGGTGGTGCAGTAAACTATGGGTGTACATAAACTCTCTTATGCGCTCCCGTAGTTACTCTGGATTTGGGGGTAATTCTGCATCCAGTGGTTGCATCTACTTCTGGCAGCCTTGGTAGGGGAAATCCCAAGCTCCACAGGTGGGGTTCTCATGTTTGCCTTCTGGCCCAAGGAGTTTAGGATCTGATGGAGCAGAGCTTCACTGATCACTCTCTATTCCTCCCCTATACTCTCTTCAAATTAAGTTCAGTACAATATCCACATACTGTATATAATATAATATCATAGCAAGATGGTTCACTTCTATGAGAAGACTTATCTCAGTCAATGAACTTTTCGGTTGGCTTGGACCCAATGAGTGTTCAGCAGAGAGTGAAATTTTCATGTAGTATACTAAAGTGATACTAAAGTGTAGTATACTTACATCATCACAAGCAGACCTGATATTCAAATGTATCTTCAAATGATCTTCAAATGTAAGGTATTTTTATCTGTCAATATCTAATGTAGTCAAGCATCAAATATTGGTTGTGAAATATTAGTTACCAAGCATCAAATACAAAACATTTCCGATACCACAATAGCCCACATATCAGTTATTGAAAATCAAGCAAATACTGTAGATCAAAATCTGCAACAAATGTTGAATCTACTCCAACTCCAATATTTTAAGTAGTTTTTATGAGAGTAACTTTGTTGCTGCTTTCACACACTGAAAAAGATTTTAGACAGTATTTCTCAACCATTGGTATGCGTACAAACAGTAGGATTTGAGGTGGAAAATGGTGGTACTTGTGAGACTCCTGGACCTCTTCTGTCCAGCAGCATCAGTAACATAATACAACGATGGTAGGATACTTGGCTTGGTGGACAGAGCTCCAATTCATGCTTTTCTACACTAAAAAGCCCTCCCATTCATCCTGAGCCTATTACTTTTATCTATCAATTTGCATTTGGCATCCCAAGCCAACAATAAGTGGCAATGATGTCATCTCCAGTTTCTTCTAGTGGTACTTTGAATAGGTGGACCATGCAAAATGGTATGGTGGATTTTGAGAAACACTGACCTAGGTTAAGAACATCTACATAAATAAATGGTGAATTCTGTCTGTTTGTCTGTGTGCGTGAAACCCTTCTAACTCAGGCCACTCTTGCTCTACATAATTATACCTTTACAGAATCAGGATGATCCCAGGATTAAAAGTCATCAATACATCTGCTTGAACATCCAGCACTGGAATTTGTTTCTGGCCCAGATTGGCAGACATGCCATTTGAATTCCAGAGACTTTGTATTTGTCTCTTTAGTTTTGGGCTAGAGGCCCAAAACGCCCTCCCCAGGAGCTGGCTTCGCACTGAGTGTGGCTTTTCAGCTAGTAAGAACATGACAAGAGCCTCCAAAAGCCAAAGGCCCATCTGCCAAAGGCTCAGGTAGTTCTGCTTTCTGTATCACACAGTGGCCCACCAGACTTCTCAGGGAGCACAAATAACTCCTGCACCCAGGTGCCCTCCCCTGCATCGGGCATTATGAGCTTGTCCACATATACACAAACCCCACATGTCATGCGTGTGTTTCCTTAAGGAGACCTATTTCATAATATGATATGGTAGCTAAGACACCACAAAATTTGGGGGAAAATATTTTCAATGTGAAAAGGGTGCTTTGGAGACCCCAAAGTTTCAGACATACAATTTATTTTGACTCATCCCTGTTTGCTGCCTCTATTGGCAGCAGCTTTTTTTTAAAGAACAACATTTTTCTTAAAAGTTGCATGATCCATCCAGTCAGGATATAGCCAATGGTAACAGGACGACAAATCGGAATGAGAGCCAGGTTCTTTGAGTCTGGGTTTTCTGACAGCTCCATCTAGCCAAATCAGCAATTGAGCAATGCTTTCTGCCCTCATTCTTAATGGGTTAACATTTTCACATCATCGGGCTTATTCCTTGGAATATTGCCAAATTTTTTGTTGGTGGTGATTTAATATAAGAGTTGCTGCAGTTGCTCAGCGGTTAGAAGGCTGGGGTTAGAACAGTGCTTGCCTGGAATTCTACTCAGCAGGTCAGCAGTTCAAGACCGGAGTACTGCCAGGTGAGGTGACCTCCTACCCTTAGTCCAGCTCATGCCAACCTAGCAGTTGAAAGCATGCAAATTTTAGTAGATTCATAGGTACTACTTTGGTGGGAAAGGCTGCATCCAGACAACAGGCTCCTCCGACAAGCTGGCCAGGTTTCCCCAAGTTGAGCCCATCATGGATTGGATGAAACTCCAATCCACAACAAGCAGATACCATCACCATATGGTACAAACACTGAAGAAGTTGCCTTTCCGTTTGACTATATAACAAAGCCACAGCACTATAACAAATGCTTAACAAGTCAGAACACAACATGGACATTTTAAAATTTATTTCAATGTTTTATTTTAAAACATTTAATAAATAAGTAATTTTTAGTGTTGTTTGATATAGAGTCATGAAGTATTTCCATAAATACCCTGAAGGTTTCCTTCAATTTCATCTCCCCCCTCCCAAAAAAAGATGGGATAAACACATATATTTATAATGTTCTGGCACAACTACCCAGTAAAGGTGAAACCGCTAAACACTTTTTCTGGATCTCTAAATTTATTGATTCCCCCAAAGGTCAATACAGAAGACTAAAATTTATCAGCAGCGAGATGCCATGAGGATGGATGTCATGAGGGTATAAAGTCATTGACAGCTAGAGCTGGTCAAACGTGGTTTGATTATTTTAGCCCAGCTGACCGATTTGTACTGATCAACTTACTTTGACAAATATCTGTACTGAGAAGATTTGACCCAATAGAGAAGAATGATGATGAACAGGCAATAAACTGGGTTTTCCTCTTTATTTATTTTTTTGCAATTACTCAACCAATTCTCTTCTCTTCCACATTTGGTTTACGATTTTTTCACTGTTCATTTTTGTGTGGATATAGGAACCTGCTTCCATTATGGGCTCCACATTAATTTGAGCATGGACACATATCTACCATTAAAATATCTTACAGCCTAATCCAGATAAATTCTCCAATGCTAATGCAGCAGCAATGGCACAGTTTGTGTAAGTTCTTCATGAAATTTAACAGGCAGAAAGCTTCCTCAATGAGAAGACGCTAGAGTAAGCCCTACTAAATCACTGCTGCCATTCTGAATTGACCTGTGTCGGCAGATCAGATCCAGGAAGGAGACATGAAAAAGGTAGGATGCATAAGTTGAACCTCCCCATTTATGACATTTGGTTTCAGGAAGCTCTGTGATTACCTATTTTTGTATTATAAAAAAGCAATTAGTAAACATTGTAACAAGGCTGGAAATCAATCAAGATGATTCAAGTTCCATTTGATGCATCTTAGTTTCAGCTCAGAGGCACCAGGTAGGCCACATAGTACATCATCAACTCTCTGTAGGCTTTCTACAGCTTCCTAGTCTGAAAATCACTACAGTGGTACCTCTCATAACAAGCGCCTCACATAACTAACATTTCACATAACAATATAAATTTTCAAGGAATCTTGCTTCACATAACAAGTTCCGCTTCACTTAACAAGCACTTATGCAGCCCTGACACTCTGTGTGGAGGCTCTGTAAATGGGCTGCCAGCCAGCGCTGCTGCCTCTAACTGGCCCCAACTTGGGGTGCCAGAGGCAGCTGCCCTTAACTGCCCACAAGTGCCCCAACTGGCCACCTTGAACCTCCACTAGCAGCCCATTGATCCAGGAAAGTGTCTTTGATTGAAGCCGCTTAACCATGTCTTCTCAGCAGTAAGCCCTATTGTGTTAAATGGGGATTACTCCCAGAAAAGTGTTATTAGGATTGCAGCCTAAGTAGACTTCCTAGGATCATACACATTAAACACATGTTTTGAATTCAATTACAGTGTTTTGTCATCATTTTTACATAAATATTTTTATATGAATATTTTTTGGGTTGTGGAACCAATCGTCTGAGTTTCCATTATTTCCTATGGGAAAATCTGCTTCACTTAAAAGAGCATTTCACTTAAAGAGCATGCCTCTGGAACAAATTAAGCTCTTTATGTGAGGCACTACTGTACTTCCATTTTTCAGCAAAAAAATGATAGTAGTAATTTCACCCCCTACCCCTCAGGAGGTCTCAGAAGGCATTTAGAGGGCCAGGGAGGTGGCATGTGACCCTCCTGATTCTTCAAAGGCCCCAAGGGGGCATAAGGAAGTATGAAACCTTATGGTACCTGGGGTACCATACTGGAGGCTTGACCCTGGGGTATTATCCTTTCTTCCCATCCCCACTAATCCAAAATTCAGACAATTGCAAAATACAGACATTTTTGTCCAATATTGTTTTAAAAAATCTTTATATAATTTGAACATTTGAAGGTCTTGTACTCATTCCCATGTATACAGTGAAGCTGCAAGCTATAAGACCTATACTCTGCTCCATGGCATCTTGCTGTACAGACATTGTTAAAATATATCAGGAGACACCCTGATGGGTGATGGTGAAAAAGTAAAGGGGAGCGATTCTCATTACATTTATGAAATTATTTCAAAATCCAGACAAAACTAAAATCCAGACATCTTCCTGTTCCAAATAGTCTGGATAAGGATTTACTATCCTGTATTTGATAGAAGCCACACTGGTACAATGATTGAATAAATAAGTTATTATACAGAAGCCTTTCTGTTACAGCGATAAGGGTTACTGTTGATATAGTTCACCTATTAATTCTGATGAAATCTATCCACTACATTATGCACACGTTTCTCTTTTTGTGTATGAACATACTATACAAACTATTCCGGAGTCTATATATACGAGCATACTGGCAAACACAACTTTATTACATATCCACACTCACATATTTCTGTTCTAAACAGATACACAAATAACTGAAGTGCATACAGTTGTTTTGCTTTAAATTGCTTAGCAAAGATCCATGCACACGCCCTCAAAATCCAGAGGAGTTTTTTAAGCTCTCCCCCTATATTTTCTGTGGGGAATGTCTACATTTCCTAGCAATTTGGCATGTCTTCTGCTTTAGCTCTCCAGAGAAGGTGCAGGGTTTGGTTTTTTTTTTTTTTGCCAACTAAGAACGTTTGTGCAGAACCATTTTTTTTCTATTAGTGGTGAGTCAACCACACTCTTCAGAGTGGCTGAGGATTGATTTTGGACTTAGTCATTCTAATCAATACAGTGAACCTTATGGAAAAAATACTTCCAGTCATTCCTTGTAGTAAATAAAAATTCTGAAGCTGTTTAACAGCCTGTCAACCTCAGAACATGAAATCAGAGCCCAAAGCATGCCAAACAAAAAAAGATAGGCAACTCATCTGCAGGAGTCTGTTGCCTGTGCATTTGTAATCTTTTTCTTACTTTACTATCCTGGTGCAACAAAAGTGTTCGTTATTCCGTGGTTATAAATGATTTTTGAATTCTGTGAAATGAATGAGGCAATTTCTAAATAAATACGTGAATAGATACATTCTAAAACAGGGGTATTACAACAATTTTATTCAAAATTTAACACAAAATTTTAACATAAAGACAGAGAAGTCAAACACATAATATTTCATCATCATATTTCTTACATCCCTTGTTCCTTATTTCTTCAATGCCTTAATTTACCTTTCCTGTCCAAACTCTATATCCTCATTTTCGACACTTCCTCCAGCAACTCTCCTTTTGCAACTAAAACTGGGGTATTCATACCCTGACCCAGGGGCCAGATGCAGCCCATGTAGGATTGCCACATGTCCCAAAAAACAGGTACAATCCTGATTTTGGGGGATTGTGTTCACATATTGGCAAATGGGACAGAGGGTCCTGTCCCAATTTTGTGGAAGAGAATTATGGCAACCCTAGGCCCACAACAAGCCTCAATGTGGCCTGTGGCAAGACCCCTCCATCTGGCCTGCAGACAAACCTTGTAATGTATCAAAAACAGTATAATATTTAAATTTATGTATTCAAATTTGAAATGTAAATCTTTTTTTCTGGCCCCAGACACAGAAAGATGATGTGGCCCTCCTGCTAAAAACTTTGGACAGCCCTGCTATAAACGCAAGATCATCCATAATTTGTTCCATAGAAATGAATGTGCTGTAGGTGAGAAGAAGAAAGAAGCTGTATCAATTGGGGAGAAATACATACAGTGGTGCCTTCCATGAAGAGCTTAATTCATTCCAGAGGCATGCTCTTTAAGTGAAACGCTCTTCAAATGAAGCAGATTTTTCCATAAGAAATAAGGGAAACTCAGACAATTGGTTCCACAACCCCCAAAATATTCATATAAAAATATTAACTGGATGTAAAAATGATGACAAAACACTATAATTGAATTCAAAACATGCATTCAATATGCATGAGCTGATGAAGTCTACTTAGGCTGCAATCCTAATTACGCTTTTCTGGGAGTAAGCCCCATTTAATACAATGGGGCTTACTTCTGAGTAGACATGGTTAAGAGGCTGCAATCAAAGACACTTACCTGGGAGTAAACTCCATTTAACACAATGGTGCTTACTTCTGAGTAGACATGGTTAGGAGGCTGCAATCAGACACTTTCCTGGGAGGCTTACCTGGGCTGCTGCTGGAGGTTCAAGGTGGCTGGTGGGGGCACGTGGGGGCAGTTAGAGGCAGCAGTGCTGGCCAGCAGCCCTTTTAAAGAGCCTCCACGCAGAGTGTCAGCGTTGCATAGCATGTGTGCCCATAGCGCACTTGCTTGTTAAATGAAGCGGAACTTGTTGTGTGAAGCAAGATTTCTTGGAAATTTATACTTGCTATGTGAAACACTTGTTATGCGAGGCGCTTGTTAGGAGAGGTACCACTGTAGTTCTTAATAGATTTCTTAGAACTATAGTATAGGAATGTAGAACTATATTAAATAAATCAAGAATGGGCAAACCCCAGCCTGTGGACCATTTGTCCTTCAGAAAGCCCTCCTTCCACCCTACAGAGAACCCCCAACTTCAATTGGCCTCTGGCCCACTGTAGTCTCAGCAGTGCAAGAGCTGCTCAAGAGGTGTGTAGCTTTCATATGGTTCTACATTCCTGTATTATAGTTCTCAAGTGTATTATAAATAAACTCAGTAAATTCATCCATGTAAGTTCTGTCTCTGATGTGTACATTTATGCAATTCACTTATGTAAATTTATTCAAACTAGAAATGTAATTTTATTTTCTTTCCCAGCCCCTGACCTACTGTGAAATAGATGATTTGGCCCTCCTGCCAATATGTTTGCTGACCCCAGTATATAAAGGTTGCAAGCAATTCAAAAACGAAACCAAAGTGCACATAGACACACAAAGACATATAGAGAGAAAGTTTCTGTGTGCCATGACAAGCTCACAGAACCTTGAAATGAATATGTATATTTATAAAAGTGCCTTTGAGAATTCACAAGGTCTGATTATGTGGCAGGATGCTTTTACAAAAAGTTTGATTACATGGCACATTGTGGGGATGCTAGTAAATAACCTCTGTCTGTTCATGTTCCTACTTGTCACCTTGTTTGTAGATATGGCACAATATGGTGAATTAGGAAAGACAATAAATAAGTCCATTTTTTATGCTGGAAAATTTATCCATACCTTGCCACCAAATATGTCACAACATTGTATTTTAATTCAGGTACAGGACATTCGTGGTCAAGTTTCCTTCCTGCACACTTGTTTTAACAACATCATAAAATTGCCTCTCATGGATAAATCTTACAATGCAATGAGCAAACTCTCAATGACTTGAAGATTGGCAGGTCAGCAGTTTGATACCTGAGTGCTGCACCCATCACCAGTCCCAGCCCTTGCAAAATGGAAGTAGATGAATAGATACCACTTAGTCGCATCAGCAATGGTTTGGATGTCTCCAATCCAGAAAAAGTGTACCCAATTGGACTCAATTGCCACCACATGGGAAAATGCTGGGAAAAAATTGCCTTAAGTGGTGTCATCCAACCATGTTTGTCACTCAGTGTGACTTTACTAGTGATACCAGTGGCAGTGCAGAGGGTGCAGTTGCACTTGGCTACAATCTTTAGGGGGGGGGGGGTTAGAAGCTGAGCTTGACACTAGTGACCAAAATTGTGAAAATTGGGATTTGTATGAATGACAATACTATCGTGTTATATACCATTGGAAAGGTAATTTTATGCAGAATGCAATGAACCAAACAGCATTGGAATATCTATATTCTATCAAACGTTATGGCCAATTAACCAGAAAATGCAAACACAAAAGCCGTTGGAACAAAACATGGATTTTTTAAACTCAGCTTTCCAAGGTATTAATATGAATCACCTCTCATTTCCATATACATATATCATAATACAGTTATCCATGCTGACTAGGTATTCAGGCACTTCTAAGTGGTGCTTCTCTTAATATTCCTTGACCAAATAAGGACATAATTTTTATTTTTTTTACTTTATTCAATTTTATTTTGTTGTCATGGGGGGGGGGGGGACAAAATCAGAGCAAATGAGTGGTGAACTGCTGAGGCGGAGGAGTAGGGTATTTCCCCAATTTCCTTTTTAAATATACCGTGGGATGATGTCACTTCTGGTTGCGAAATCACTTCTGAGGCTTTGCACCAGGCTACATGATCATTAGCTACATCACTGAGTGATGCCACTGGGGATAGCTCACAGCTGCACATGCCAGACTGTCCAGTGGCAGACCGCTATCAGTTTGGAATTTCTTCCTCATACCCAGCGTACAATTTCAATTTTCCCTGTAATTTCATGTCCTTCTGGTTTTGAAGATCTGGTTCTGGTAAATGATTCTAGACCTTCCTTCAGGTTACTTTCTTAAGTGCTCAAAAAGCAATGAAAGAATACTGTTTTTTTAATTCAAATCCCAAAAATGTGCGACTCACAGAGATGCATGAATAACCTATATGTGTATGGCCCTCTAAATATCATATTTCATATTATCATATCATAATAGAGCTACATATTTCATGAACATGTGAAAGCACTTTTTCCCCCTTTGGAAAGTTTAATATTAATTTTTTTATTTGGTGAGTTTATTACTGCTACCATTTTTGGCATTGCTGCTTTAGGTTCTGAACAGCTTTGCTCATTTTTTTTTCCTTTCAGCACTGGACTCTTTCATTCCATTTCTTAAAATAATTATATTGCCTATGCAGAAATCATGGACGAGGAGTGGGCATCAAATTCAAGAACAACTGCAAATTATAAACAATATTGGAAGAAAATATATTCTAAGAAGTGCGGCCCTGTGGGTTTCAAGAATTTATTTTGCATTTGAGTTGTGTGTGAGAAAATTTGAAATCAATACAGTTTATAAATATTAATAGAAGTATGTATGGCTTTCTTGATTTTAAGTTTGCTTCAGTGGTAGCCCCCAGAGTGTGAAATTCTGACATAAAAAGAGGTCACACTAACTTACCTTTTACTCTGATCCACAAAAACAAATGTCAGTCAAGATCATGTACCTAAGGGCTCAGAAGGGACTGTGTATGTTCCTTGCAGTAATTACTGCAAAATGTCCACGTAAAAGAGGTTCCTGAACTTTCTGTGTATATAGGAACTCTTGAGTTGTTAGTACTTTTTAATGGTGTCCCTATAGTTGTGCTGCTCTGTTTCCTTTGGAAATATAATGTATTTTTTAGAGTGCTCCTGTGAATTTGCCACAATGCCCCAGTATTTAAAATAATGGCCACTTTGGTGATGTGGATTGTCAGCTTGGAAAGTTTCCCAAAAAAGATTGGAAAGTCAATTTAAGGGGGCAGAAATAAAATCCAGATCTTCCTCAATCTCTTGATTACCTTGCATGGGCAAGAACTAGCAACAAGTTGGAGCCAAAAAAATTAAGCATAGCTGTGATTGGTATGGTAGCAATGACTGTAGCAATACCCTCCTCCACTCCACCCTACAAAAACAGCAGTAAAAATAGGAACTTCTGCTATTCTTATTACATGTTTCACAATGCTGATTTTTTCAGTTTTTTATAAGTGTCTTGATCTATAACATGGACACAAGGTTTCTGTAAGCAGCTACTTGCTAGATTTGGCCTATGAAAGAGTACATAGGGACAATTTAAATAGTGTAGTATGACCTTTCCTGTAACCATGAGAATGTTCTTTAGCTGGAAATTTAAATCTGTCTCTGCCCACCCTCCAACCTATGAGAATATGTGATCAATAAATATCAGGATGGTGCCATAGTAAAGGAGCTAAAATACACAGAGTGAAACCACTTGGCACAGATTGACCTTGACACCAACTGTACATACACACTAAGAGCAAAATCCTAACCATGTCGACTCAAAAATAAGTCCCATTGTGTTCAATGGGTTTTACTCCCAGGAAAGTGAATTTAGGATTGCAACTTCAGTATTAACATCCTACTTCACTTCCTCCCTTTACAGCAGTGCTTGGAAGGAACATGTGTAGTGTGCGGTTGTTGCATTGACCATGACAGAGAAAGCTGAGCAGAGAATCTGCATCAAATTTTGCCAAAAGCTTTGCAATACCTGATCAGTGACCTACACAATGTTGCAGAAAGTGTATGAAGAGAAGCGTATGAGCCACACTTGAGTGGTTCAGATGTTTCCAAGATGGCCGACAAAATGTTGACAGTGACGAACATTCTGCAAGACCTGAAACCAGCAGAACTGAGAAAAACATTGCAGATGTGCATGCTTGCAGCTGTGGGAGGAAACAGTTGAATCACCATCTGTGAGTTATTGGAGGATGTGCAAATTAGTTATGGTTCAGTTCAGTCCATTATCACTGAAGATTTTGGTATGAACAACGTGTCTGCCAAGTTTGTGCCAAAACTGCAAAAGAAACACTGGTTTCAGTTGCGCAAGATCTCCTTGATTGTGTTGAGAACTATGAAAACTTTTTGAAAATGGTCATTGTGGGTGATGAATCGTGGGTCTATGGCTATGATCCTGAAACCAGTGCTCAGTCTTCGCAGTGGAAGACCCAAACCTCATTGAGACTGAAGAAAGCATGAATGAGTCAAAGCAATGTGAAGACACTCTTCAACTACAAGGGGATTGTTCATCATGCGTGTGCTTCATTTGGTCAGACAGTAAATAAGGAGTACTACTGTGACATGTTGTGGCATTTGAGGGATGCTATTCATCAGAAAAGGCCAGAATTGTGTGCATCTGGTGAGTGGCAATTGCACCATGACAATGCACCTGCCCATTCAGCGCAGCTTGTGCAGCAGTTTTTGGACAAGGACAACATCCCCCACGTCTGACAGCCATCGTATTCCCCAAATCTCACCCCTTGTGACTTTCTTCTCTTTCCAAAAATCAAATTGCACTTGAACGGATGAAGATTTCTGGATGTCGAGGAAATCCAAGTGAAGGCAACGAAGTGCTGATTATCCCCGTGAAGGCAAGTGAAGGCGAAGTGCTGATTATTCCAGAAAACCAGTTCCAGGAATGCTTCCATCAATGAAAACAGCGCTGGATTAAATGTGTGGCTTCCAAAAGGAACTACTTTAAAGGAGATTAAATGCAAATTGTTACATGTTGTTGTTTTCTTTTTATAGCACTGGTCCTGATACTTACTGATCACCCCTTGTAACAATGTACCAGATTGCAGGTCTGTTATAAGTCACTATCTCTTTACCGCAGGCTCCCCAACCTACAATATGGGCACAATGGACTATAGTGGTATTGGTGCTGCAGTGGCAATTTAAAAACAGTTAAAAGCTATTTTAGAAAGACTTGACTTAAACTGGAAAGAGTATGAATGCCTAAATTTGCTGCTCTTTGGGGAAGGGGGAAGATGAGGGAATACTGCTGTATTTTACAGATGTAAAATCTTAGGCTGCAATCCTGTTTACTCTTTCTTCAGAGTAAGTCCCATAGAACAGAATGGGACTTACTTTTAAGTAGACATGCTTAGGATTACACCCTGAAAGCCCAATCCAGAGCAACAATTCCTTGCACATAAGAGGCCTTAGGGTGCCCTATCTATCACTAGGGTGGAGCAACTGCAAGATGCTCCAGCCCAGTTACTCTGGAAGAGGCTTAGGGCAGAGCAAGGCAACATAGGGTGCCCCAAGAGAGGTGGACCTGCTCTGCCCTAACTGGGGCAGCCTAAGCAGCTCAGGAGAGGCAAGTTGAGGGCAAGTTTAGCATTGCCTAGGGCAGAGCAGTTACTCTGTATCCAAAGCCTGTTTCAAGGCAGAAATGCCCTCTTCCAGTTCCTCAGAGATATACCACCTCAGGAGCAGGTATAGTAATGAGTAGACCCATAAGGGTCCATAATAAGGCCTGAGTAAGAATGGTAGTGTTGACCAAAAATCTGAGTTCTTGGCCAGCCTAGCTGCAATCCCTACCTCTCAACCTCAGGATATGGCACAACTATGGCAGCCCACTAACCCCAGGATACAGCAGGCCACTCCAAGCATCCATCTTTCACTAGAAGAACTGCAGCTGTAACTGGTTGTCAGGAACTGCTGGGCTTCCTTATAATGTAGGCACCACAGCTGTTCCTTCTTCAGTGTGATCTGAGGGGGGTCAACTCAGGAGCAAGCCCTCCCCAGCTGTCACTGACTTAGCATGCTCTGGAGCAGTTAGGGCAGCCCAGGCTTCCTGACTCTCTGGATACAGCATAACTTTCTGCTCTGGATACAGAATAGTTAGGAGAGAGCAGTTAGGGCAGAGCAGGTTGAAGTTGCTCTGGATTGTGCCCTAAGTTTCTCTGGTATTCTATGGACAGTTCACAGTTTTGCCCACTTCTAACTATCCTATCTTACTAGCACTGGGCTGGCCTAATTCCAAGATAGGCCAGCCTAGCTACACCAGGGAAGGCTTGGGCCAGCATAAGTCCATTTAGGTTGGCACAAGACAGATGGACCTGGGCCGGCCTAGTAGTGTCAGCCTAGGCAGCTTAGCAGAGACATGTCAAGGGCATGTTGAACATGACCTAGAACAGTGCAGTTAGGCCATGTCCTGAACCTGATTCCAGGGCAGACATAACCACCTCACATCCCTTCTGACTTAGGCCACCTCATGAGGAAGCATAAATCTGAGTAGACCCTTAGGGGTCCATGATAAGCAAGAGTAAAAATGGAAGTGATGGCAAAAAAAATTCTGAGTGTTAGTCCAACCTAAGTGCAACCCCTGCCTCTCAACCATACAGCACCATAGACCACAGGCTGCTGCCCCCAAGTTGGCCAAGTTCCCCCCTCACAGAAGGCTGTCACCCCCTGTCTCCTTTGCTACCTTATACAGGATTTGGATCCCTCCAATCACTTCCAGTTTCAAGGTGGAAACCAGAAGTGACAATTTAATGCGCTCAGAAGGCATACTGATGGCCTTCAGAGCATCCTTATAATGGCCTAAAAATGTCACTTTCAATTTCAGGAGGAAACTGAAATTTTTTGGGGGGGCTCCATCAAAAGAGTTACGGAGCCAGCACATTGCTTCCTCAGCCCTCAAACACCTCTGAGTGAAAGGCCTGGAGTGGCTCACTGGGATGTTGCAGGGGGAACTGGTGGCAGCACAGCACCCTTAGTGCCCATAGCATTCCCCCTTTATACCCTCAGATATGCCACTGCTGAGTAGATGGGCTAAGCTCCAAAAAATCGCAGAACCAGAATGCCAAGCTCAGGGCCTGTACATTGCAAACCCTGCATTTATTGTACCCCATCAGGCTCAAGGGTCTATTTACTGTGTCTAACGCAGGGTGGGACCAGGTCAGAAGAGCATTGCCTTGTAAAACAATGGAAGGCATGCATTCTTTCCATTCCACATGCATGTAAGTGAATATGCAAGAGGAAAAAGAAAGCATACCATTTCTTATATTGTGGCTAATAAAATTTATTTCAGATGGCTGAAAAGTTGTTTGACAAACTCTAGATCTGGTTCTGCTTGAAAGAAAAACATGATCTTTCCAGGCACATCTTCTATGGCGTTATAGGACAATTATTGTTTTCCGGCAATGTTTACCCCAATATCATCTTTATTTTTAAATCTGTTCAGGATAAAGGAGATTGATAACACAGTCAGAAATGAGCAATCAGTAATATGAAATGTTTGGCAGAGAGAGCAGTCTGAGGAACAATTTCTAAGATGATAAAATGGGTGTTACATGCTGATATTTTCATCCATGAAATGGTCCCTTGATGAGATTACACCCTGCTCTTCTGACAACATCTTTTTTGCACTGTATATCGGTCTCTGGGGGCCTGCTAATATGTGCAGACTTAGGCCTCGAACGTTCATGTCATTGATCTGGTGACGTCACGTATGTGATAAACTCACAGTGCAGCATAGAATGTATGTATGCCCATTCGTTCATCTATTTTTGGTTGTCTGGTAATAGTTCAAGATACTCCCGTGACACGCACGGTTCGAAAGATCCACAACCTCAGAATGTCAATGAAAAGAAAACCGGTATTGATTTAGAAGCATTTGGTAGCTGGTCTTTCAAGAAGTCAGATGGCACTGGATATCATCTTGAGGAGCATTTTCAATAGCTACAGAATCCTGGTAATTTTGTGTAAGCTTTCTGAAGCAGTAAATGTTCACACTAAGACCTTATAGTGTTGTGATTTTTTTGTATTTGGATACTATTCTCTCATAATGAAAGGCTGATTCTTATCCCAAAGAGTATACAGATTACCTCCGGGGGTACCAACTGGTCCATTGGACAATTTCAGAAGTTAGTGATGTGTTTTTATGGGATTTATTATTATTATTTGACAAGAACCTATGGCTTTTTACTGCTATTTAGACAGTTATAAATCCAAAAGCATGATTTTTTTATGAATTTACAATTTTTCTGTAAATTCTGTAAATTTTCAAATAATAGCATCAAATACCGCCGGGGTCCATTGGACCCATGTTGCTCTTTACTGGTTTATCTCTGTCATCACCTGCAAGACCATCATCTGCAGAACTTTTGTTTCTGGTGGGAAATGTTCAAGACTATCACCTGAAGAGCTTTTGTGCTGGTGGGAAATGTTCCTCAAACGTTCCTCAAACTTTTACCTCAGAAGAACCACCAGGAAAGAAATCATGTCATTTCTTTCTTTCACCAGGAAAGAAATCTGTCATGTCACACCAGCTGCAGTATCTGTCATTACAGCAAAAACAGGAAAACAAAAACAGTGTGTTGTGTGTGCAAAAAAAAAGACTGGACTGCCCTAACTGCTCCAGAGCATGCTAAGTCAGTGACACCTGGGGAGGGCTTGCTACTGAGGAGACCCCCCCTCAGGTCACACTGCGGCTGTGGTGCCTGCCTTATAAGGAGTCCCTGATGAGATGCCAGTACATTCTACAGTGAATACAAGGGGCTTCTTGGAGTGGCCTGCTGTATCCTGAGGTTTGTGGGCAGCCGTAGTATGTTCCATATCCTGAGGTTGAGAGGCAGGGGTTGCAGCTAGGCTGGCCAAGAACTCAGACTTTTGGTCAACACTGCCATTCTTACTCTGCCTTATCATGGACCCCTATGGGTCTGCTCATTGTTATACCTGCTCCTGAGGTATTATAACTGAGGAGCTGGAAGAGGGCATTTCTGCCCTGGAAACAGGCTCTGGATACAGAGTAACTGCTCTGCCCTAGGCATGGCTAACATACATTCAACATGCCTCTCCTGAACTGCCTAGACTGCCCCAGCTAGGGCAGAGCAGGTCCACCTCTCTTGGGGTGTTTTATTTATCCTCGAATGGCTGAGCGGCTAATTAAATGCTCTTTAACTGCCCTATCTTCCTCTCTGTCTCCCTCCCCCTCACACACACAGCTGTGTGTGCCTTCTTCCAGTCTGACACTAGACCACTCAGCAAGGAGGGGAAACCACTTAAAGATCATCAAAGCCAGCAAGCCAGAAAATGGGTATGTCTGTTCCTTTAAAAGGTTCGCTTTCCTTACCAAGCGCACTGGGTTCGGGCAGAAAGAAGGCAAACACAGGCGTGTGTGCGTGAATGCATTAGAGAGAAAGACAGAGAGAAAGGCTGTTTGCAATGTTCCCTTTGCAAAGGAGTACAGGTGGAGGGGGAAATATGGCAGGCACATAGGGTAAGCAAAGCTAAACACCACACATGTGCGCGTGCACACACACACACACACTTCTGCCTGCATGAAAACAATTAACACGGACTTTCTCCATCAATATCATTAGTGCAGGTCAGAGTTGATCCATTGTGGCTGGCAGCCTGAGCTGCAAGTCAAAGAACTCCTATAGGGTTTAGCATAGGCCATGCCAGCACCACAGCATCACTATGCAGGAATTGGTACTGGAGTGCTTATCTTCTACCACGGGTAGGCTAACTGCAACTCATCAACACATGTTTTGAGCCCAACCATGAGAACCATTTGCTGAAGGGAGTCTTGTATGCCTTTTAAGCAGCAGACAACACTAAATCCTGAGAAGGGAGTCTGATGTGGAAAGCATTTCTCCAAAGAACGTCTAAATCATTGGGTGCTGACTTACTGGTATGTTAAATTTCACCAGAATGGTCCACTAGCTCAATACAGGGTAATGCATAATGTTTTAAAAGATTCTGGAGAGCTATTATGTCATAACAGACAAATTTGAAAATAATGCCATTCTGCTTCCCCCATCTGTACATAATCTTCTTTTTTAATTCTTCCAACAGAAAAAACATGATCCTTTTGAGAAATTCTAAGAGGAATCTCAGTTGGAATTATTACTTCTTCAATCTTATTTTTACATATTGCTTTTCTTTTACATCTAGTCACGGATGCTGTGCTAGTATCTTTTCATAGTGTCTTTTTTGTCATTTGCTGTCTCAATTCTCCAGTTCTGGCTTTTTTTCTTTACTTGCTTGTTGTATTAGTAGCTTCATAGTCAGTGTTTTGTCTTGTTCTGAACTCAGACCTTCCATTTGACAGATTATCTTGCCAACTTTATTCTGCATTTCTTGTTCCTCCAATTTGGTAAGTTTAAGGGATTCCTCTCCCTGGGCTGTTTCTTTTCTCAGTTTCAGGGTTTTTTTTTAGATCTTGTTGAAATGCATCCATTTTTAACCTGTGATTGCAGAAGAAGGTCTTGAATGAATTCCACTGATAAATATTTATCTGGGGTCTGTGTCCAATCTCACATTGTCTGAGATTTCAGCTGATCTTGTCTCTTTTCTATGCTGTCATTAATATTGTTTCAAATATAAAATTTTAAACTAAGGTACTGATAATTTTGTATTTTTTTTTTTCAAAAAAAGAAAGAGGCAGGGAAAATTTTTTTAACTGTCATTTCCCTCCACAGCAATAGATGTCATTGTATCAGTCTCAGTCCAGATATTAATAACAGCTAACGTAAAAATCTCCAGCAGCCGACAGCCAGGTGAAAATCTCTGGTGTTCCCTGAAGAGAAATTCAGCCCACCATGTTAGGCTTCCATGTGACTTCCCCAAAGTCTCCAAGTCTTATAAATGTAGGCAATCATGTATTGGTGCATAGTTGGTAGGTGGGGAAGTTCATATCAATCAGGACAGTGTCAGGCACAGAGAAGTCTTAATGCCCAATGGAGTTCATTAAAACCAAGCCCATTATTGTGGTTCATGAAAATATAATATGTTATTCAACAACACTTTTGGCTACAAGGTCAAGGTGTTTGTGCCAACCCAGCTGCAAGATGTAATGGATTGAAACAACCCTTTACCATGGCTATCACTCAGGTGGATCATGCAATGCCAAATTAGATTGCAGGGTGTACAGTTGCTGTGTCCTGAAGCACAGGGACACTGCTGTATTTGCAAGAAACTTTGAGCCCAATCCTATGCCTGTCTACTTAGAAGTAAATCCCGTTATAATCAATGTCAAGAAAATGTGGCAAGAATTGCAACCACTGATTATTTCTATAATATGCTACTTCATTCCTTTCTGTTACAATGGAGTGGAACACTAAAATTCTGAGACTATTATGACTCATCCTATACTGTATTTTTTAATTGTGCTTGCATGATACAATTATTGCATTTCACTTTTTATTCCTATTTTGGCATTTTGCACGTTTTTTCCCCCTTATGCTATGTCACCATGAGTGTTCAGTTTATTCGTCAGGAAAGACAGAATATTATAATAATAAACAGTAATAAATAGCAGTCATTTAAATAAAGGAAAGAAGTAATTGAAGGTACGACAGCTTTTCATCAGGTGTCAGCCAACGAACATTTGCGATGGTCAACGAGACCAGGTCCTGAAAAAAATTAAAGGCCATTTTAAATCAGGAGGACTGATGGTACAGAATTTAACATTCTTGGCTCTTGTAGCTTCCTTTAAGAGCATAATGTAAGTACACAGAATATTTATTGAGGAACTGAATTGCAAATTTGTAGCTTGTGTTTGCATAGTGAAGAAGGTACATGTTTTACTCAAAGCGGGAAATGAGAGTGCAGATGATTCATGCACAGGGGACAAGAATAATCCTTCAGGACATAGCAGAGATTTTAGTAAAAGATACAGGCCACTGGGAGCCACAGCTGCTCTTCCGCTGAGTGAAGCCTAGCAAACAAGCCCCCCAGGCTGCCTTAGAAGTGTTCGTGAGCTCATTAGCATTGGGATGAAAAGTGTAGTTTGAAACCTGCCAATGCAGTACTTATATAACTGATACATTTGTTTTCTCTGAAACCAAAACCAGTCAAGCAATCATTTATGAAACTCAAACCAAAAATACAGCAAGTTGACTTTTTTTGTCCTTTTGTATTTTCTTTCACTTTAATTGACTGCCCCAACTCAAGGTTTTTGAGCATCCTATTTAAAACCAACACGTACCATAGGACATAGGTTTATTCCATTGCTCTAGGAATGTTTACTTTTTAAGGGGGGGAAGGTTTATCTGTGCAGTATGAGGAAAATTCATTTAAGGATCTCCGACAACAGATTTTCTACAGTATATAAGGTAAAATATTCTTTAAAAATTCTGTCAGTATGTTGACTGATAGTTGTGACTGTTTATGTGCCACAAGAGTGAAGACAGACACAGTGGAGTAGATTAACTATTTACTGTATTTACACTTCAGAGTAGTCTAACACAATCCGGGTCATACATGTTTATATCAAGTCCATCAGTCTAAATCGCCTCAGAGCTAATCAGTTATACAGAGCTATAAAATATGAAAATGGAAAATACTTCAGGCTGTGGAAGGAAAGCAAAGGTAAAGAGAAAACCTAAAAAGAGGAATATTCCTGTCTTATTAAAGTTGGATGTAAAGTTGATACAAAATAAGAAAAGGCATAGTACCAGGAAAATAGGACAGAGATAATTCATTAGAAAGACAGAACCATGATTTGTAATTTGTTACCCTAAAAAACCAAGATTGGCTTGGAAGGCATGAACTGGAATTGATTCTATATTCTCCCATATAAAAAAAGCAGTGCTACTTATTTTTCATTCTTGGTTTCTTGATATCATTAAATGGATTGTTCCAAAGAAAATCTGAATGTTTTGCTAAAGGCACAACTCTTTGGGCACAATCCAGAGTAACTACAGGGAGTCCTTGCTCTGGTGTAAGAACAATTTACTCTGGATTATGAATATGAATTTCCCATAGGTTTTCACTAGGTGGTGCAGTAACTATGAGTGCACATAATGTCTCTTACGTGCTCCCATAGTTACTCTGGATTGTAGGGTATGTCACTCTTTTAAATAAAAAAACAGCCATTGCAGCAGGGTGGTTGCGGTTGGCCAACAGAAAAATCACAGCTGTTGGAGGACCCACTTGCTCAGGCTGAGTCCTGAACTCTCAGAACCCAATTCACCATCAGTGGAGGGGAAACTGGGAAGGTGGGCTCTGCAGGAATTGTCCCAGGGTTCTTCAGCAACCTGGTGCAAGCACTATACGTAAGGCTGCAATCCTGTATGAAGGAATGATGTACACTGCAGGCTTCAGTTCAGTAAGGATGAATGATGGACAAGGAGAAGTTGCGTTCCATTTTTTCTTATGGATTTAAAATTTATCTTAAAATTTCCTGATGTTCTTGGCATAGGGGAAAATAGGGGGAAATACATCACAATCATGCCTACCTTTTCGCCCTTATGACTGTAACTTCCATCAACGCTTCATTTAAAAACCATTCAGGGAAAGCAACACGACACTTGTGTTTGTAGATAGGAAGCTCTAGTCAACAGAGGAGTACATTCATTGCATAATGCATGAAAAATGGAAACAAACAGGGTCAAGTTGTTCCACTTACTACTTGTAAAGAATTGAATGTCAGAGGCATCAGTGAGTTCCAAACAAGGTTGTAGCTGAATGGGGAACAGGGCAGTGATGTCAACTGGTGCTGCTTCTGAAACAATTTCAAAAGACCTTCAACCAAAAAAGGCACCAGACTCAGCAGTATTCAGACATCTTACAGCCTAATCCTATGCAGAGCTGTCAGTCCCATTGTATTCATTGCGGCCTCCCCAGGGAAGTCTGTATAGAATTGTGGCCTTCCAGCCCAATCCTATCCTGGATTGAAATGTTTGGGAAGGGCAACAGCAGGAGAAGCTTCCAGTATTATGAAATCATTCTTGATGAAGGAAAAAGATTACTGCCATTTTGGAAGCAGCCATTTTGAGAGCATTACTGCAAGAAGTGGCAGAGCTTCTTAGACATTGCAAGACCTCAACAGATCTCCCGGAGAAGATAAGGCAGTATTGGTGATTCATAAATTTTGTGGTTGCACCAGAGGAGACTAGGAGAGGCTCACCAGTGGCATAGCAAGCTTGACCCATTCATAAGGGTAATTGAAAATTTCATCTCAGGTGGTGAGTGGGTAGAGGTTCTTCAACCAGTTGCTTCCAAGGAACTTGGTTCCATCCTCTTTGCATGTGTTAGCACCTGAGTAGGAGATAGAGAGGACTTTACCTTTCTCCTCAACCACCATTGCCATTTCAATGGCAGAGGAATAGAATACTTTTATTTATATCCTACCTTTTTCTTGAAGGACTCAAAGTGGCTCATAATAATCAAAGTCCACTAAAAATCATTTTTAAAAAATCAATGTAAATTAAAAACAACAACATTTAATCATCAATCTTAAAAAAAACCAACAATAAAAACACTCACATTTAAAAAACACACTCATTAAAAATATATATTATAGAATATATGGGAAGCATGCTGGGAGCCCAGCATTTCTTATCTTAAGTCAGAGGTCTCCAAACTCTGGCCTAGGGCTGGATGCTACCCTAAGCCAACCTCTGGTCCACTGAGAACTTCTGGACCACTTAAGAGAACACAACCAAAGCTGTGCTTTGCACCCAGAAGTTCTAAGGGCTTCAGGATTAATGTTGTATCTTTAATGTACTTATTTAAATTTTATATTTAAAAATTTTTTGGTCCTCAACAACATGCTAGATATTTGATGCAGCTCATTGGCCACAATGCTTGGAGACCCCTGTCTCAGGTGGTAATGGTGGCAGTGTATTGGAGACTAAGAAGAGTGCCAAGATTTGCCTCATATGCTCAACCTGACCTACTTGACAACTCTCCTGAGATCTTAATTCAAAAAGGATGGTCATAATCTTGACCAGAACAGGTCTCCATGAAAGATGTTTTGTGTTGTTGATTTGTGTCATCATTTTCTTAGCATAATTCTCACTCCTGGCAGGGTCTGCTTTAGATTATGGATGTGACATGGGAAAATCTGGCCGGCCTGTTGCAGGGGCCTATCACCAGAATGTTGCTTCATGCATATTCTTGAACAGCTGACCTGCCGATCTTCAAATCAATAGGCACAGAGTCTTTAGCCTCAGAGCCACAAGGGGTCCCCATCTTGTGTACTTTACTGATTTTTGACATTTTTGTATGTTCTTTTAATGCTGTGATCATCATCTACCATTGACCAAATTAAGGAGAATAGTAGGTACTAAAGTATTATTGTAAGATCTGAGCAATCCTGGTGAAGGATATGAAACTGACTTTAACATGTTTCCTACCAGCAGCCCGATCTCAGGATAGCATGGAGATTCTGTGGCCATTGAAGCTGTGCCATTAAAAATGCCCAAATTCCTTTTGAGGGTGTCCGTCCTAGTTTGAAGGTGCTTTTCTCTACTACTCTATTGCTATTTACAGCACTGCAACATGTTTAAGAGTAACGCAAGTGACAACCCAAGACTGTAACTTCAGTGTCAATCATTTGAATGCATTCACAGAGTCACCTGAATGAGGGTTGACAGCCCATAACTTGTACTGGGATGGACAACTGGACAGCTGACACTATTGGTGATAGGCTTCTGAAATGCTGCCTTAGTAAACTGACATTGGAGACTATTTCAGATAGCCTTCTAGCCCCTCAGCCACCAGGGGGTTGAAGAATTTAGAAAATAAACAGAGTAGTGGCATCTTTCCAGTACAGGAAGATAGAGTTTATAGAGCATTTTTTGCATACAGATGCAGACAGTGACTTGTGGATCAATACATGGTATGTCCTTATACAATGATCTTGTCAGTTATGCATATGCTTAAATGTGGTCTTAATCATAATATGGGGGTTTACATATTACTATGTACTGAGTAAGCTTGTGACAGCTGTGGAGGAACAACTTGAAGGGAAAACAGAAGAAAAATTCAATTTAAACTTTCTAGATTTAAACACCTAACAAGCTCCATGTATCAGATATGACTTTAAAAAAACTGCAGTGGAAAGCTCTAGTTTCATTTAGCTGCATATGTATTTGAGACAGATTTTCAGGTTGTAGAAAGCTGTCAAACATGAATATGAAAAGGAACCCAAATTAGTGGATGTGGTTCTTTGAAGCTTATAGCGCTTGCAATAAGGAATTTTGTTATAATAAGTGTGACAGAATTATTCTTAACTGGTTTTGCACTGTTCTCATACCAAAGGTTTATTCTAAGAAAATCAGCATAATAAGAAGGTGCACAATTACTTTTACTCCAAAATTTAGACTTCTGAATCAGCCTTGGAAAAAGACAGACACACACACACACACACACACACACACACACACAGAGAGAGAGAGAGAGAGAGAGAGAGAGAGAGCTGTCTACCTAAATCTCATCTAAGCCTTCAAAACTATCACTTCAGAAGCTGCCAGCAGGTATGACAACTATCTACTTGCCCACTGCAGTGCCTGTAACAGGTTTTCATCACTCATTCCAGTGGACATGTAACCTTATCAAAATTCCTGAAGTTATAAACATAAAGGCTATAACTTCTTTTCAAGCCACTTCAGAACATTTTTTAAATTCAGGACTTTCACAAGTAAAAGTAACAAATATTTCTAATTCCTTGCTTATGAAATAATTCAATTTGGGTCAGGCAAAGAATACAGAACCTGAAATTCACCAATCTAAACATGGTCTGTAGACACTTATGGTATCTACTAATGGCTCGCTCATGTTTGATGTTTAACATCTGAGATAGTATACAAAATGCAATATTTCTTTCTTAGAGGTGTGCTACTTCGCTTCCCACTTTCTGGATTTGTGAAAGAGGGGAATGAAGACATGTGGAGAAGAGGAGAATGGTCTCTGACACCCCACCCCACCACTGTCCTCTCTGCCACAGTTTCTGTTCCACTCATTACCTCTTCCTTTTGGAAACCCGGAAGGGAAAGACACCGAAACTTCCCACTAGGCAATATTGGTGAGATCCAGAAGCCCTTCTTAGTTCTGAAAACACACTGAATAAAGAAGCCATGAGCTCTGTTTCAGATATGACACTCAAAAGGGCAAAAGGGAGCATGCTTGGAATGCTATGGTTGTAAAAGGAATTTGGACTTCAGAACTCCAGCAACAACCTTAGAATCTTCAGGATCACTGGTCTGCCAGGTTTTCATTGCAAACTTCCTATAAAGAATGTATACCCATTTTAAGCAAAATACCTCCTCTTCTTTCCCCACAGTGTTCCTAATTCTACACTGTGACAATGATGGACCCTATCACCAGGGTAGCTAACCTGTTTAACCTGCGTGTATGCTCCTTCCTTCCTACACTGCCAGCAGCTTTTCCAGCCATAGGAGCAACAACTGGGTTCTCAACAGGTCTTGGACATGGTAGCCACATAACACTCTCTAGCAGTTTCCATTGCAGTAGTCCTCAGAAGTCTGTTCACTCATCTGTCTGACAATCAGCCAGTTTCTCAGTCTATTCAGTCCATCAGTCAGTCAGTTAGTCCATCATTCAGTCCACTTTCCTATAAGCTCCTTCTTTCTATACCCACATCTTTTCCCACCTCCAGATGCAGCTTTTATTCCGAACAGCCTTGTTGCCTTCAAGTGGCTGCCCTGATAATTATTGCAATCTAAGACCCTAATATTAACCCCATGCTTGACTGCCTGAACAAGGGGCAATGTTGATTTCACACCTTATTTCCACAAGTGATCTTGTGCATTCTCTTACAATCAACCTGAGGGATATTTGCCAACCTTATCAATACACTATTCCCAAAATTGTTTCTAATTAGGAGGTCTGGTCTAGAGGGTAGAACCTCCGTTTGCCTGAAGATAAGAACTGAAGGTCGCTAGATCAAGATAACCGGAAGTCAGATCCGAAGCAAGACCTTGAAAAAAGCAGCTGCTTTAGCTGAGATTTTCCATCTGCTTTCCAGTGGGAGTGAACAAGCTATCTTAGCTGCCCTTTGTGTGAGAGCTGAAGGAGAAGTTTGTCAGCCAGCTTGTCAGACATTGGGGACCAGTATTGTTAGCCAGACTGTGAATGAGACATCTTGAACGTAGCCGGTTCTTGAAAGATAGAACCAGTCTGTGTTTGTAAAAATCCCTTCAGGGGTTTAGATTTGCCTGCCTATGTAGTCTAAGTAACAACTTAGACTAATCTCATGGATTCTTGATGCATTCTAAAATTTCTACAAACCTTTTTAAAGTGCAAAGAAAACAGAACAACAGTGATGTCATAAAACAGTGGGGCAGGCCACTATCCAGCAATGGTGGGGGCAGGAGTTGATGCAACACTGCCTGAGAATCTCCCTTTGGCACTCGTTCCATGATCACGTTCATGTTTTCACCACTCACAAGCACCCAAAGCAACAGAAACAAAAATGGTTTGAAGCCTGAAGGAAGGTAGGCATTCTCACTTAAATCAGTGCAAAAGCCTACAAGGTCAGGGGTGATATATGTCATTATTTCATTCCCAAACTTCCAAAATATCAAGATGCTGTAGGTCAGTACCACCCAAGGTGCTATTCTCAATAGGGATTACAGTGCAATCCCAGTTTAAAGAGAGATAAGTGACACAAAGGAAACAACACTACTTCGTCCATTTGAACTATTGCTTGTCTGTTTGCAAGCAGGGGATTTTGCTTCAGTATGATGAGCATTCTGGACAGCTTGAATACTTACACCACCTTTACTCCAAGGACAACAGTTTTCCCTCCTTTTGTCTTCAGTTCAACCCTATGTGGTAGGTGAGGCTGAGAGATGGTCGTTGGCTTAAAGTCACCTAGAATCATAGAATCCTAGAGTTGGAAGGGACCTAGTAGGTCATCTAGTCCAACCCCCAGCCTATAGCAGGAAATCCTCCTAGAGCATCCCTGACAGGTGCTTGTCGAGCCTCTGCTTGAAGATCCCCAGTGAGGGAGAGTCCACCACCTCCCTTGGCAATCTGTTCCGCTGCCAAACCACCCTCACCATCAGGAATTTTTTCCTGATATCCAATTTTTTCTGGATTTTTTCCCAGATATCCAACCATAATCTCCTTTCTTGCAGTTTGTACCTATTGATTCTAGTTCTGCTTTCAGAGGCAGCTAAGAACAAATGAGCCCCTTCCTCCCTATGACAGCCCTTCATGTATCTGAAGAGGGCAATCATGTCCCCTCTTAGCCTTCTCTTCTCCAGGCTGAACATCCCAAGTTCCCACAACCTGTTCTGTAGCCTCTTATTTATGTATGGACAGTGCATGTACTATGTGGCCTGTTGTAGCACTGAGTCTTCAAAAATCAGAAAAATTGTTCTGAAGTTATCCAAAGAATGAATCATCTTAGGTAATTGGAAGAACTCATATATGCGTGCATTCATGTATTTGAGCTCTTCAGTGAACTCTTGGATTCAACCCAACAGCAATTTATACAATGTGGAGACTGAAGTGATTTTCATTGTAAATGAATTGAAATTTGAAAATTGAAAATGAAATGAAATGAAAATTTGAAAAATGAAATGAAATGAAAATTGTAAAAGAAAATGGAGATGGGCTGCAAACTGAAGGCACAATCCTAACCAGTTTAGGCCAACACAACTCACATGTATCCTCATTCCCATGGAAGTGTGGGATGGCTGGTGCATGACTGTGCACTGCCCTAATCCCCACAGGAGTGGCACAAATGTTACTGACAGCACTTTTATAAAACCCCCAGGCCAGCACAGGACTTATGCTGGGACTTATGCCAGCCTAACTGGGGCCTAGGATTGAATCCTAAATGCATTATTCTAAGGGGAATCATGGCAAAAGCTAATTTACAATGGCCAAAGTTCTATACTCCCTAAAGAATGCCACTTTTAAAAAACCATGATTTGTAACAACAACTTGCTGTGGGATAACACAACATGAATAATTAAATCATGTCTTTTAACTTCATTAAAAATAATTGGCCATCAAAGGATATACAAGATTATTAAGCCTTCCAAGCTTTATTTTAGATGCCTCCTATAAATTTAAAACATTTCCTTTTGTAAATTTTGTGGTGATGACCACCTTATTAGAGTGTGCTAAATCTAATTCTCTCTCTCCCTCTCTCTCTCTCTCTCTCTCTCTCTCTCTCTCTCTCTCCCCCCCCCCCCATATCAGAAGAGGACTTTATATTAATTTGGATATATGTTCATCATAAAATTTACGGCCAAATGAAGCATTTATGTTAAACTCTGCTAATGAACAATAAAGTCACTGAAGATACATCTACTAGATATAGATGCAGTACTTATGCTTTATACATTCAAATATTGTTCTACAATATTCATATTCATGTTATTGTTTGGCCCTCCCAATGCATACCTAAATAACAGGGTCCCAGGGACTGCATGTGAAATTCATTACTTTATTTAGGTATGCAGCCAGTTTTAAACTGTTTCACTCTTTATGCTCCTAAGGTTTTCAAACAGAGGGGGCATCCATCAGTTCCTTGTCTTTGTAATATTAACACAGCAGGGCACAACTCAGATGTAGACCCCTGCTCACCAATTCTATGAGCATGGTAAATCTAGCCTCCTTGCCTTTTACGATACGCAGTAGGAGACATGTCAAAGGTATTTTCTGCATACAGTGAAGGCAGATGAAATCATGCTGATTATTACAAATGATACAATGATAACTTTCTACCCAGAGTCATGCAATCTATTTTATCATTTTCTGATATCCCAGTCCATTATTATCTATGTGCACTTCTACTGGTACCAGAGTCTGTTTGAGTGTGAAAAAATTATTCATAGCCTAAAGCACTGCTTTAGGGAAGATGCTAATTTTCATTCTAACAAGCCATCAAGTTAAAAAAAAAGTCTACTAGTCAGTGAAACAGGCAAGGCATCAACTAAAATGATCCTGGACCAGCTGCTCCGAATAAGTAGGTATAATATCCTTACTCAATTAAAACTTCATTTCTCTCTCTTCTTTTCCTAAAGTGGTCACTCAAGAATCTTCCAAGCAGCTGCGTGACTGAATTGGTATCATACAGACTTCTTTGGCAGATAACTTATTCTAATACCCTACACTATTGGATACTTAACATTAATTTCTTTCTGTAATTTCCTGAAATATTGGATGAGGGATGCTTCTGAAATTTGCCTCAGGGTCCAATCCTATCCAACTTTTCCAATGCCATCTGAGCCGTGCCAGTGGGTAGAAGCAGTCTAAAACAGTGCTATTGTTTTAAAGGATGGTGGTGTTGTCCTAAAATAAATATGGCTGAAAACAGAGTTAATGGGTGCCATCCAGAGTAACTATGGGGAGTCCTTGCTCCAGTGTAAGAACAATTTGCTCTGGGTTGCAATATGAATTTCCCATAAGTTTTCACTAGATGGTGCAGTAACTA
Organism: Cryptoblepharus egeriae; assembly: GCA_030015325.1. Lineage (NCBI taxonomy): Eukaryota > Metazoa > Chordata > Lepidosauria > Squamata > Scincidae > Cryptoblepharus > Cryptoblepharus egeriae. Next base: position 49,444,821 of record JAREYC010000007.1, on the reverse strand, counting down.
TGGGTACATGTAATGTCTCTTACGTGCTCCCATAGTTACTCTGGATTGTAGGGATAGTGGTATTAATTTTAATTCCAAATTAATATTTTAATCAATTTTAAAGCATTTTATCAAGCTTAGTTGCTGTCATATTGGTGGTGCATATGTTTTTTATGCCTGTGGTGGTTGGCAGGCAATGCCACAGGAATAAAACATGCATAATAGACACTGATACATACACACTAATGAAGAACAAACAACATAGTCAATTACTTAAATTAAACTTACTGGAGCCATTTAAGATTTGCATGTCATTTGTATGAACACAAACAAATTAACAGTGCAATCATTAACTTGCACTTGCACAGGCAGGCTGGCTCCTTGTGCTAATATAATATCCAGCACAAATTTGGGGTTGATGCCATGCTGTTGCAGTATAAGGGAAAGCTTTTCCTTCTACCCCACATATATAATGCAGCACCAGTCCCAATGAGTCTACTTCAGTGATTTTCAACCTTTTTCATCTTTACAGCACACTGGCACAGTGCTAAAATTGCCAAGACAATTTTAAGTTTTCTTACCATTGACAAAGCAAATCATGATGCTGGGAGGAGGAGGCTCAAATCTCCCATTTGCCCTTCTAATAAATGATGCTGTCTAGACTGTGACACACCTGCAGACCATCCATGGCATATCAGTGTACAACCACAATGATTAAAAATTGCTGGTCTACTTGGATCTGCACAGTCTCAGAAGGTGGCACAGATCCGAGTAAATTAGAGTAGCCTGGAGCCACTCTGCACTGCCTGAGGAAAGGGGCTTGGATCTTGGAGTTCTTGGAGAGGCCCATATGGAGGCAATTATGAAGACTTCCTAGTTCCAGGCTGCTTAAAGCGCATGGTAAAAATGAGCACATTGAGTTGAGCTAGAAAACAGATAGGTAACCTGTGCAACCAGGTGCAGCTGACTGTAGAAAACAGCATTTCCTGTGGTCTCCTGGGCTTTGCGAGAAGATATGATGCTACCAAGTGCATCAGAGCAGCAGACAGATAATAGAGTGTGCAAATATCTGCTTTCTGCACATTGTTTCAGCTTCTTTCATCATTGCTACTTGATTGGTAAGAAAAGGGGATCAGGGAGAAAGCGTTAGAGACAACTAGGGCTTGCAGGCACACTAGGAATTTTGATCCAAGGTGGAGAAGAATTTCAAGACTTTGAAAGCTCACCTCTAACATAAGGAAGTCTTTTGCCAGGAGGTCTCATACCAATGTTTTCTCATCCTGGTTTGGAAAAAAATTTCATTGGCAATGCTAGAAATATAGCACATGGATTCAGCTACAAAAATAGTGATGGCAGAATGCACCATCCTTCTGGAGCCAGCAGCACCTTTTCAGAGCCAGTTGTACACCCCCTTTCAGCTCCTCTTCATCTTTGTTTCCCCTTTCTTTTCATATGCATTTGCCCTTTCTTTTGTTTGTTCTTTCCCTTTCTTTGTCATTTGTTTAGTGCTTACTCTTGGGAGGTCTATGGGCTACCTTGGCCAAGAAAAGGCATTGCATTGTTGGTGTTCATTTTCGGCTAGTTTCTAAAAATCAAAAGCAATAAAAAGTGCAAATAAAAAAATTGGTGTTGATCCTTTAGTCCAGTTTATGAAGTTACATCTTTTCTGCCCTTTACTATTTTGATAACATATTTATTTTATTTCTTTATAAGTGTAAATTTGAAGGTCAAGTGAAAGGAAGACTTCAGTTCGACACAGACTTTGTTGAAGCTGTTCTAGCTTTTCCGAAATGTCATTTGACTGTTTATAATGATTTTAATTATAGGCATCTCCCACTCATTCAAAGAGATAGGGACTGTCCAAAAGTGAAAACTGCTGAAAAGTGGAATCCAGTCTTCTTCAGCTTGCAAAAGTAAAATGGCCACCATAAAGGCATAAATATCACTTTCAAAAGCCTAAATAACACAAATTTATTAGCACATAGCAAAATACATAACAATTACGATAAAATAAAAGGCATGTGTTCCAGCCAATTCACACGACTAGGATTTCCCATAGACTGAAGCATGCTCACATCAAGCATTCCCAGGCATGCTTTCAGATTCATATAGCGTATGCACATGAGGAATATGGATGTATTCAGGAACCTAGGTGCAGTGTGGCATACTTCAGTGGCATGTGACAGCACCCTTTAGCATTGCAAGTATCCCGAAGAGATGAGAGCAATGTTAGGGGCTCTAGGAAAATGCAGATACTGATCACAGGCACTAGTTTATGTTCTGTTCACTCATTATTATTCCATAGTGATTGAGATGATGGAAACCTCTTCAGACAATGGCTCTTATATTCTGGTTGAACTCTGCAGATGAAATTTCTGATGATGATTTTCATATTCATTGTACAAACTGGCAGTGATGAGAAAAGTCATGGGAGTGCAGACTCAAGTCAAGAGACTTGACTTGACCAGACTCCTGCATCTCGATCTTGAGTTTCACCATGAGTTCCCAAGTCAGGTGTTAACTTTAGTTTTGACTGGAGTCAAATCCTGAACACAGTAAGCAAAGACCCCCATCCAGACACAAAGAACTTGGTGATTCAGATGTGTGTGCATAATTTGAATGTTTTAGAGTTTTCAAACATTACATAACTCTAGAGTATAAATTTTGTGACTTAAGTCTTTTGACTCAAGTTCCCATCTCTACAAACTGACTGAAGAAGCTCAAACGTACAACAGGAACTTCATAGGGAAAATGCTATGGGTTTGTTTCAAACTGTGTTGATTTTTTTATTTATAATAATGGAAACCCAAAAGAATCTGAAAAGGGTGTAAAAACCTTATCATCTTTGCAGCAGAGAAAATGATTTGGTTGAGATCAGAGATATGGGGGGAAAGGTTTTATCCAACAGACATGCTATTTTAGAACTCGGAGCTGACATTTGATTTATCACAAGTCCAAGTATTTGCCATATGCTAAACAAATAGAACTTGGAGCATATAAATGAATGACTGAAGCCTGATTTCCAACTATCCCTTTAATGCACTGATATCATCAAACCTAAAGAAAGCAACCCTTTGTCACACCATACTGCAGACAATAAGTCTGAGGCTTAGGCCATAATCCAGAGTGAGGCAGTGAGGAGTGCCCTAGCTGAGTCCAAAGCAGAAAGTTATGCTGCATTCAGAGAGTCAGAAAGCCTCCAGAGCATGCTCAGTAGGCACCAAGTCAGTGATACCTGGGAAGGGCTTACTCCCAAGGAGACCCCCTCAGATCACACCGAACAAGGAACAGCTGTGGTACCTGCGTTATAGGGAAGCCCAGAGGTTCCTGATAACCAGTCACAGCTGCAGCAGGAGAGTGCAATACAGCAGTACCTCAAGTGGAGGGTGGATGATTGGAATGGCCTGCTGTATTCCCAGCTTAGTGGGTTGCCAGAGTTGTCCCATACCCTGAGGTTGAGAGGCAGTGGTTGCTGATAGGTGGCCAAGAACTCAGATTTTTGGTCAACACTGCCATTCTTACTCTGCCTTATCATGGACCCTATGGGTCTACTCATTACTATACCTGCTCCTGAGGTGGTATAACTTGGAGGAGCTGGAAGAGGGCATTTCTGCCCTGAAAACAGGTTCTGGATACAGCATAACTGCGCTGCCCCAGGAAATGCTAAACATGCCCTCAAAATGTCTCTCCTGAAGTCCCTAGGCTGGCCCAGTTAGGGCAGTCCAGGTCCATCTGTCTTGTGGCAGCCTATGGGCAATATCCAGAGTAACTACGGGGAGTCCTTGCTCCAGTGTAAGAACAACTTACTCTGGATTCCAATATGAATTTCCCATAGGTTTTCACTAGGTGGTGCAGTAACTATGGGTGCATATAAAGTCTCTTACGTGCTCTCGTAATTACTCTGGATTTGGGGACATGTTCTTTAGGTTGCCCCAAGTCTTCTCTAGCACAACTGGGCTGCCCAGCCATCTTGGACTTGGGCCACCCTAGTGATAGATAGGGCACCCACCCCAGTGATAGATAGGGCAATCCAAGTGCACTTCTGGATTGCAGCCTTAGACTCTTTCTTCTCTAATAGGGGATTTTGTGCAGAAATGGAGCAATTTTTGAATCAAGATGCTTTATAAATAAATAGTTTCAATTGAACTTTCCTGTGACATATCACAGGTACAGGCAGCCATCAATAGATGCAAGTGCATCAAACATGTTTCCAAAAACCGTCACACATTGGGCTAATCAGTCTTCAGTATAGGGCATTCTGGAGTGAGACTAATATGAGACAAGATTCATATGGCATTCCAAGGAACTGCTGAATTCCCCTTAAAGTTGAAAGTTTTGAAATTCCTCATCTGGTTGTTTGGGCTTTACCACTAATATGCTCTGAGAAAGCACATTATGATTGACAGGCGTTCACAATGTTAGCTGGAATCACATCATTTTCAACACAGGGGGCCTTAGGTATATTTAGAAGAACTTTGAGGCTGTCAACTTTTCCATCAATATTTTCTTAACCACCCGCAGACATCTGTGCACAGACTGAAGAGTATTTGGTTAGAAATGGGCAGGTCTAGCATTGGAGTCTTTTTTTGGTTTGTGCATCAGTTTCTCATCATTACATTTCAAGCCAGAGCGGCTTCTACAGAATCCACTGAAGTGCAGAGCATGGTCCTGAAACATGCATACGGCATTTTTCAAAAGTAGTTAATCACATCTAAACTGCTACTATCAGGTGTTGGGGGATACCTAGTCTTAAACATTTATGCCGTCTAAAACTGATTAGAGATTTCAGACTTAAAACATGGTACTAAATGGATTGGGCAAAGGCAATGTGTTATTGTCATTTACATATTTTTGTTTTTAGTAAGAGAAGGAAGATATCATGACAGAGTGGATCTACTTCAAAACAGAACAGAAACACTTGTAGAGAACAGCGGGGAATTGACTGCCTTTATTCTTTCATGTGACTGCTTCTTAAACTCCAGTCTATTTTTGCAAGCTGCCACTAAGAATTGAGATCATCTAATGTTTGGAAAAGTCACAATATATTCTTTTTAAATACCAGCAATCTTTTGTGAGTCTCAGCTTTTAAATATTTCCTTTATTTGTAGGTCATTATGGCACTACTGGTTAACATTTTACATTCTGATATGGCTTCATCCTGGCATTTAGTACAGCTCAAGAATTCTGTCTTATCAAAACAATAAAAATGTTCAGCATATCAGACTTTCCCAAAGTCTAGAGATACCATAATACTAAAAAGTGCGCTACAGCAAATGGTAACAGAAAAATCATACCATGATTGTCATAGTTATAGAATTTAATAGCATGAAAGCAAAAGTAGAGGGCAAAAGGGGAGGAGCTTTCCCTGCTGTTGATCAAATAGTTTGAGAAAGATTTTGTTGTACCTTCTATGTCCTTTAAGAAAGCAGGCCAAACCCCGACTTTGGTGACCAGCACTTTGGGAAATCTCTGTGTAAACCAGAGGCTTCCAAACTGGTGGGTTGCAATCCATCCAAGGAACCTTAAGGGAAGTGGCCCAGGAATGGGTGCTCTAATGATGCCACAGTAGTTGTGGCACTGCAGGAACTCAGGGACTTTTCATTATATTTTTTATAACACTTAACTGGAGGGTCACACTGGCATCTAGAAAGGCTCTAGATTGCTCATATTCCCCTCTGTCAGCCTCCCTGGGCTTCATAAAGGTCTGATAGGAAAGTGAAACCCACCTCCAATTTTCAGCTGGAGTTCCAATTCCCTCATTCATATCTGTTTTCCCAATTCCACCCTCAGAAGGAGCACTAAGCACAATGCCATAGACCAGTGGTACTCAAGCATTTCACCTCAGGACCCCATTCTGAGAACGACAATCTTTCTGGGACACCCACCTCCACCACTGGAAGAGATAGCATGACTGGAAATGAGGTGCTCAGTGCCAGATTCCAAGATGGCTGCACCCAGTTTTTCACAACCCCCCTGAAATGAAGTTGTGACCCCCCAAGGGGGTCCTGACCCCCACTTTGAAGACTACTTTGAAGACTACTGCCATAGACACACCAACAGGGAAGCATCTGAGCTCAGTAAAGTGAGAGGGAATGGACTGTATGAGAAAACAGAAGTGGCAAGTGTGAGGGAGGATTGCTCATAGGAGACTTATGACCCAATCCTTTGCAGTAGCTCGACTTAGAAGTCTTGTTGCAGTCAATAGGCTTCCTCACAGATAGTCCGACAAGCAAACATAGCTGATCTGTCAGTCATTTGAAGATAGACTAGAGAGCATGCTCCCCCATGTTGTGGCTGCCCCACTTTCCATCTCTTCCTCCTTCAGCCTTGAACAATCCCTATCATCCCCTGCATCCCAGAGCCCCCATCTCCTGGTATCAACCTATCCTCTACCCACCAAGTCGGCTGCCCACGCTCATTTAGATGCCAGCATTTAGGTACCCATGAGGTGTTTTGGGACAAAGTGCAAGTGACCAAAAAAAAAGTAAGCAAGTGCAAACACTAAGGAGACTTGCCAAATATTTGGCCTCAAAAGATGAATGTTGATAACTTGTAAAGAGTGTTTACTCTTTTAGGATAAAAGCCCCAAATTCCAAGTCAGTACCTGAGTCTTTAACATGCATGAATCAAGTCCCCATGAGTTGTGAAAAATCATGAGTTGTGAAAAAGTCTTTGAGGACTCAAGTTGAGTCTGCTAGTCAAAAGTTCCCATCCCTGCTATGAAGCAAAATTACTGTGAGTACTGAACTTTATCATACATCTCAAAGCAATATTTTCTCCAGAGTCCCATAATATTGTATTACCCCTACAGTAAGTGTGGTTGTAGGATGCCATGAAAAGATCACATAGGAGTACCCACAATTGGAAGCTGCAAAACTACAAATCTACATGCAAATCCACCTAGAACCTGAAAGTGAAATGCTGGGTTTCTGGTTGAATTGAGTTTATTTGTAAAATATAGCTATAATAAAACACTTCCCAGCTTGCAAACAATAACCCTTCTTAGCTTATAGAAGTGCTCGCCCTTCACCTTCTCAAGACAGACACACATTTTATTCTTTTTGTGGTCCCTCAGCTGTGTTAATGCTTAACTTCTCATATACATTGACATTTACAGCTCACTCTGAAATTATTACACTTTTCAAAGCATGACAAATTTAGAGACCATGTTCTCAACTGCAATGTGCAGTACTGTTTAGTTTAGTAGTGCAGCAATCATTTATGGCAGCTGATGGAATATATTCGTGCTCTTTGGAGTCTACCTCAGCCTGTGTGCAGCCTTGTTGGTTTTCTTATTTGGTTAATAAATCCAGCTTTTAGGTAGATAATATTCTGTAACACTGCTTGTAGCATAGTTCTGTTTTATCCTGTTATCTAGAGGAGGAGGAAGAAGAAAACTGCAATCCTAACCACACTTTAAGAAATACACTTTGGAACTTCTTGTCATTTGTTCTGTTTGATCCACAAATAACTAAAACATTGTATTAATGTAATGGAAGTAAGAGGTTCAGATGTAGAATACAACATTTTAAAAAAGAAAAAAAACGCAAATATCTAATACTAAAAATTAAACATTGAAAGCTTTCTTAAAGATATGAAAGTAATACACAGCCCAATCTTAACCTGCCTTGGAATGGAAAGGCCAGTTGGCCTATCTTTTACCCAACATGGAGTTGGGGCCAGATGCATCTTCGCCCTGGGTACTTCCTTCCCTTTACTCCAGATAATGCTGAAGCATCCCCAACAGGGCAACTCAAATCTGCTCAAGAGGCGGCTCAAATCCAAGCAGCCTAAGGCTGCTTGCCCTTGACTCTAGATGCCCTAGATTCTAGATTGCCCTTGACTGGGTTTAGGATCCAACACTTGTGCCAAATTCTGGCCCCATTAAACTCTCAATTATTTTAAGGCTACAATCCTAGAGACACTTTCCTGGGAGTAAGATCCATTGAACACAATAGGACTTACTTTTGAGTAGACATGCTTAGGATTGTGCCCTAAGTCTTTATTTTCCCCAGGTTGTATCAATCAAGGTATGGATGTCTCCAACCCAGAATAATGGACCCCACCACTGCATGGAACAAATACTGAAGAAATTGACTTTTTATGAGCAGGACATACTATTAAAAAGGTTATCTTGAAGATGACCAATTTCTGTATTGCTGCAAACATGTTTACATGATCCTGCACCTCTTGGAGCACATCCTGAATCTGGATCAAATTAAAATTTGATCCAGGCATAACTGGCCCAAATTCATAAGGCATTTTCTTCTCATCGTTGTTTCCAACTAAAGTCCAACAGTAAGGTGAAAAGGGTGGGGACCAAAAATATTTGTCTTAGTTAAAGTATTTTAACTCCTGCTGCATTTCAAAGAAAATATGAAATTCACAGAGACTTCGAAATGCTAACTGATCCTATTGGGATACCATTCCCCTGGCTCATGCTATGAATTCAGTTTAAAAATACGATGACAAAGTCAGTCAAAAGGTGTTTGCCGTGTGGCATTTCTCAAAGCCAAATCCTTTGGGGGATGACATTTCTATTAAAGCTAAGCTTACTAGAAAAAGGGGACATTTTTTATTAGCGCATAAGTTCCAGGTGTGGAGAGTGGTTTACATACTCTGTTTTGTTCAGTGCAGTTATTCTACCTGATAATTCCATATTTGGCCTGGACTTAATTGTCTTAAATCCTATCTCATTCAGCTTTTTCTTTGTTGACTAATCTGGGTGTGTATGGGGAAATCAAGGTTAACATTTTTATTTTTTACCAAGCAACAAGTTACCCTCAGAAGAGTTCTTAACTGAATCTCCGTGGTAGGATAATGTTTAGCATATTCCCCCAATACATATGCCTGTATTTCTTATTGACCTCAAGGAGAACTGTACATGTCATTTAAGGTTAGAATGACAGCTGGCTTACTGTTTTTCCCACTACAGGGAAAGATGCATATGATAAGTACTATTGACTTGTGTGATTTCTGCTGCACAAGTTGGGGCTGGGTGGGCTGATGTCTTGAAAACTATTTCTTTGGGAATTAGTCTGCAGGAATTATTCTACCCTTTTCTACCCAAAGGGGCAATTAGGTAGTCACTCAGCGGTCTGGGTAGGAATTTTTGTCACCAGCCATATTGGCTTTGGCTGGTTATTATTTTGCTTACCCCAGCCTGACATGGTAGGATGTTGGATTATATGTTTAAGGTTATTTGCCTTTAATAATTTGGGCAGTTGAAATGTAGTCAAAGTTGCCAGAGTGGAAGGGAAGCTGGCATACTTTCCAAGGTGAGCTGGGTCTGCTCAGATGATACTCGTCCAGGTTGCTGAGGCTGGCTGGCAAGTCCTTGAGGCTGAACTGCACAATGGACAACCATCATTGTGGCCTTAGTATCTACTCATCTAGTATCTACTTAACCCCAATGGTTGATGCTGATAAGCAATATTATTACCCAGGGGATGGCTAGGACTATTTCCTCTCAAATTAGTAGCTTGCACATTAGGGGTGTTTTATTTTGTTTATGTCCTGCATGTATTTCTTTTTGCACAGACCAATGACAACATTTTTGGGAGAAAGGGTCCTCTTTATTAGCAGAGAATTTACAAAGCAAAGGAGACAAGCAGCTGCTGATACAGCAGGGCAACCACTGGTATGGCGGATAGAGCATCTAGAACCATAGGAACAAGCGTGGGTCCTGGGCTCCAGGTCTAGCCCTTTATTTGGTGGCATGACCTATTCTAGTCATCCCCATGAAGGGTCCTGGGAGGCGGACCAGGTCGCACCACCCCATGCTGCACATCACTTGGAGCAAGTTCCCCAGATTCTGGCAATGCCAGTGCACAGACACTGAGAACGAGTCCTGGGTTCCACCCTGCCTAGCTGCTATAATTGTGCAGCAAAAGGCCATGCTCTCACCTTTTACTCCACACCTCCTGCAGGATAAAGTGACCAGTGTTAGGTGCCCCTTGCAGGGGGCCAAAAAAATTGCTCTTCTGACAGCCAATCATGGAAGGCAGCAAAAATTCCTACTCAGCCTCAATAGGCGACCAACCAAAGTTCAGATTGGAACTTGGTTGGATGTCACATAGGTTGGGTGTCACATACAGGAAGTAAGTGCCACATACAAGAAGCCACACACAAGAAGGAAATAGCCTGGGAGTGACCCTGTTCCAACCAAACAAAGGGGTGATCCTAGAACTGCATCAAGGATTGTCATAACGCAGATCTTTGGGACCAAATTTGATTCATTTGATTAATTAATTTGATCCCAAGTCTTTGTATAACATACTCATTCAGAGGTGCAGGGGTAAATATGTAAATCAATTTCATTGGATTCTTATCCAGGTCATGTATTAGTGTTTTTCCTACTTTAAGAATAGATCACTGTGTATTTGGGTCTTGTTGTGTATGTGAGTGCATGTGTCTGTGTCACTGTCTGTGTGTGCAAGTGTTTTGCATTGTGTAGTTCTGGGATGAAGTCACTTGTTATTCCATGAAGAACAACTAGTTATTCAGTTTCAATGAATAAAAGTGACAAGGAATTTGCCTTTTTGGTTCTGCTTGCCAGCAGCAAGGGAACAGATTTCAAATGCAACTTACCCTACAATCCAGAGTAACTACGGGAGCACGTAAGAGATATTACATGTACCCGTAGTTACTGCAGCACCAAGTGTAAACCTATGGGAAATTCATATTGCAATCCAGAGCAAATTGTTCTTACACCAGAACAAGGACTCCCCGTAGTTACTCTGGATTGTGCCCTTAGATAATTAAGCCGTTTTGAACAAATATCATTACACAGAAAAAAGTAAGAATGCCAGAATTTCAACATGGAAACCATCTCCCCAGAAAACAGTTACAAAGATACTTTCCTATTCCTTTCCTAACCATCACCTTTCCAATATATAGTCTCACTGGAATTCATAGAATAGCAAGTGAGAAAAACATACATTGTTAATGTAGCAGGGCTTCCTCCACCTGTGATGGTCTTCAGAACTAACACTGGTCATCAATAAGAAATGTTTGTAAGACAAGCTATATACTGTATAGTGGCTATAGTATGTGCTTTATTCCCATCTCTTTTTAAGATGTCATGATTTTGGTTTACTTTTTTCTGGAAACAAAAACATATCAAAATATGTATTTGAGTACCTCTAATGGCTTTCCTCTAAGATTGTGTAAGGTTTACTAGAGACAAAGCTATCAGTCAGACTCACTGATACCACCTATGACTTGGCTGAAGAATGCTGGGAATTCAGTTTTTAGTCCCCAACAGAAAGGATTCATTCAGTCAACACTATGAGTACAAAAAAACCTTAAAAGGGAATTTTCCTCTGTAACAAATAATGTCAATGTTTTTATGGGGTATAAAAATATTTATGGGAAACATTTTCATGTGTACATTCATGCCTGCTTTTGGACTTGGAGAAGAAGAGAGTTTTTATACTATCACTGGAATATAGTGGGAAAAGGAATGCACAGAATAGGAGTGTACAGAATAGCATGAAGTCTTGAATTCATATAAGCCAGAATGTTCCCATTTGTGTAGCGCAACTAATCCATGACCTCAGTTTAATTTTTTTGTGGCAGGCTAAAAATTGGAGGACATGGCAGATTGGTGGGGATACCCCACACTGATTGATTGCCTTCTCTGCCTGTTACCTCCACAGAGTCTGGCCTGACTCTATTTTTGCTTGCTCTGTAGCTTGAGAGGTAGATGGGTGGACTTACTTCACGCCCTCAGCACGCTGCACAGTGTCAACACTACTACTTTTGGATGGAAGAGGGAAATTTGGGAGCCCACCACTTTCTTCATCAGGTATTAGAAGCAGTGGTGGCAACAGTGGATGCTAAGGGTGATAGATAAATGGGGAGATTACCTCTAAGAAAGGTCACAGACCACTTATCTCTTTCCTTCAGCATCCATTGCTCCCATCATCCCTTTTCTAATGGCATAAAGCATGTGGGGAGGAGAAAGAAGAACAAGAATCCCCAGAAATGGCAAAATCAACATTTCAAAAATTCGCTTTAAGAGCGTAGAAGGTGGGAAGGAAATACATTAGTGTGGAGTACCCCCACCAACTTGATGTGTCCAATTTTGTGCCTGCCACAAAAAAAAAATCTCAACTAATGCTATGAACGGACTACCCTAGTTGACTGCACTGGCTTGTATGCCTTGTATGCATTCAAGACTTCATGATATTCTGTACAGTTCTTATCCCTGCCTTATTCCATTGCAAGGCAGGGCTATATCACTAAGGGTATAATGCTAACCAATTTACCCCAGCATAATTTACCTGACTCCCTGTTCCCATGGTGGTGTTGGAAGGCAGGCACATGTCAGTGCACTGCATTAACACCCACCAGGAGTGTTGTAGAAGTACCTTATGGCATTTTTGTGATACCCACAGGACAGCACAGGACATTTGTCAGGTCTTATGCCAGCTAAAAAGGATTGCAGCCAAAAAGATAAAAGTGGAGGGAATTTTTTAAGACTAGTACCTCAAAAGACTGAGGACTTAAATGCAAAGAAACATACAATGGGGACACTCTGTTCAGTTGTATCCACATGTTCTCCTTTTTCAAATATCCTTCCAAAGGAGCACACATTGAGGGTAGCTGTGGGATGCAGGATGTTCTCTCTGCATGTGGCAGGGCAGTGAGCAAAAATCGTTAGATTTCACAATCTTCTGAACTTGTTGAGTGCATTCTTGGGGGACTTGTCCTATCAACACTTAAGTTAAAGGGGAAAAAAATCTTCCTTGATCTGCTGTATTCATTAAGCTGTGGAAATCTCTAGTACTAATATGCCTGAGTGCAACAAATCTTTTTCTTGTGGAACACTGTTTATGTTTGATTCCTGTAGAGTTTAAAGCTGGACAAATATTCCAGTGATTTTTCCTCTCAATCCTATCTGGATCTTCTGCTGATGGAACTGTGCTGGGAATGGAAAATTCAATAGAGTGGCCCCCATGAGTCTCAATATTTCTGATATGTATACACAACAGAGAAGTCATCAAGGCAACCATATGCCAGTTTTCTGAAAATATTATATGGGAATCCATGAGAAATGCTGAGTCTCTGACTGATCATAAAAACCTATTCACTTAAAGACCCAAACAGTATAACAAACAGTGCTTTAAACAGGTATTTCTAATGCTCTCCAGCTTTCAACTAATCTGTTTTTCTAGGCCAGAGCTGAAACCTTCCTCTTTCTAAATATTTGTTTAATGTGAGAGTTAGCACTGCAGCATATATTTGTTTTCTACCAAGGCATATTCATACAATTCAAAGACACACAGTGGACATTAGGAGGGCAGTTCAAAGCCTTCATATTTTATTACTCCCGTAGGATTTTTCTCCCCAGAATATTGTGCAGGAAATGTCATTAGTGAATAAAAGCAATTTATCTCCATGGACTTTGATTCAACTTTAATACAGAATGACAGGGGAATGCATTGGGGAAACCTTATTTTTTATTCAACATATGAGTCTAAGCAGAAGTCTATGATCTCAGAGACACACAGGGTTCGGTGAGACACTCGGGACCAGATTGTTGCCCGATGCCATCTTTTTTTCACAAAAAAGTATAAAAAGTCAAAAGCCATTTGAAAAGCCAGAAATTGCAGGACTTCTGGTTTGATTTAAAGAGACCCCATGAATGACTGAGCTTTGTTCTCACAAGTCCCTTCAGATCAAACCAGAGATCCTACATTTCTGCATTTGAAGAAACTGTGTCAGGAGCAAAGGTACAGAGGTGAATAATCCACTTTCCAGTCACATCTATGACAGACTGGAGGGAGTGACAGGGCAAAGTCTCCCCAAATCCAACATATACTCGCCCAACAATCTGCTGCTATTGCAACAAGCTGGCCTTCGAGATGAGTCAATGATTTAGATACATTTGAATGTGTTAGACTGCTATCCAATCTCCCTCACACAATTTAGCAGTGGAGGCCCTGCTGCATATTATGGGGAAGTCGGACTCAGGTGAGATCCCCGTCATTTGTCCCAATGCCCCACGAGAAGCCCCAGATACCACAATGGGACAATTTGATTCTGTACCTTTGGGCAGAAGGTTAGGCCTGATGAGTTGAACAAGATGGGAAAAAATGGATCAATTTAAGAGTATTGCCTTTCTTGAAAGACAGAACCTCTCTGTTATTTGTAAAACCCTCTCAAGGATTAGAAAAGCCTGCTCATGCAAACTGCCTTGAATAAACTCTGACGAGAAATCCAATGGCCAGAACCCTCGAACGTTCATCTGCACAATGGAGTTACCTCTCAGGGTTCTGGGGTTTGCAAACCCTGAACCAAGTCGATGAAATGCTGTTAATCAAACAAAGAGCACAATCCTAACCATGTCTTCTCAAAAGTCAGTTCCATTGTGTTCAATGAGTCTTACTCCCAGGAAAGTGTCTTTAGGATTGTAGCCTAAATGGGTGCACCTGGATAACTGTGTACATGCAAGACAGCACTGTAGCAACATAATGAATAATGTACAACACCTGTAGATGCTGAGACTTCACTTACCCTGATTGATGGTGTTTTGGGATTTAGGTATGGCTAGGAAAGCCATGTGATGTGGGTTGATGTAAGGGTTGCCTGAAGGAGATGCTGCTGGTGTGATGGTTGATGTAGGTGTTGTGTATATGTACTGCCTTGCTGATATTGAACCTGGACTGTTATTTGGACTGCTCTTTTGCCTAATCTTCAAATACAAATGAACTGACATGAACTGAACTCTTGTTGTTCCTGTGTTCTCTGGGCTGGTCTCTGGTGGGTACACTGGTCTGCTGCCAATATCCTAACATTACCTATATGTGCCAACCTTTCTGGGTTTTAGAAGTAAACTGAAATTATATGATTAAACAAGTAAATCATTATACAACATTTTGCATGCTCAAAATGTGCTGTGAAATGTTAAAGTGATATTATTTTGCTGGATGGAAGTTATACAACTCTGCCCAAAGCTCAGGAGTTATTTAGCAAAGACTAGGGCTCTACAGTGATACATTTGTAATTCCCTTCTTTCTGAATTTTGGCCAGACATTTTATATAATCTAGATCAGGGTTCTCAAAACTTTTTGGTAGGATGGCCACATCATCTCTCTGACACAATGTTGGGGTCGGAAAACTAATTTACCTTACAAATTTGTATAAATTTACACAAATTTACAAATAAGAATGTATTGGAGTGGATTACAAGGCTTGCCCAAGGGATGGATAGAGGGGTCTTACCAGGGGCCACATTGAGGCTCACTGAGGGCTGTATCTGGTCCCCGGGCCAGGGTTTGGAAACCCCTGATCTAGATTGTAGAAAATCCCTCCCATCTGGGAAAATCCCAGGGAATGGGAAAATCCCTCCCATACAATTGTTGGCCAATATTTTCAGCCAACTGGAAATCATACCATATTACCTGCAGCCTTCAGCCATCAAACTTTTCCATTGTCTATCTATAAAGAAGCATTTAAATATAGAAGGCCATATTCCGTAGCTTATAGTACAATTAGTACAATTAAAGCAGGCCTCCATCAGTCTTGGAAGACTATGGTTTCGTGCTCAGCACTGCATACGCTGCATGCGAAGCACGAAAACCTGGGTTGGATTGTTATGGAGGATAGGCTGTTACCCAAGCAGCAAATTCCCCCTCTCCACGCCACTGAATTAGTCCAATATGATTGGATCCAGCTGGCGTCGCAGAGCTGGGCTAAAGACAGGAGTTGACTGTGTCTTGTGGGGCCGACCTGGGTCTCAAACCCTGGCCTGCTGGTTAACAAGCACAGTGTCTTAGCCACTTGTGCCACCCACAGCCCATATAGTACAATTATATGTCTACATGTAATACAATCCTAACCTAATGTCTACTCAACAGTAAGCCCCATTGTGTTCAATGGGTCTTATTACCCCCCACGACGAGAATGAAGAGCCAGAGACAGATGCTGGGTTTAAAGGGCCACTTTATTTAATAACTACAACTATTTAATAACCCACAGGGGACTGCTGACAAAGTCGTGCTGGTCACTACAAAAATAGGGACGGGCGAAAGCCTGGCTCAGGTCACACCCTCACACAGAAGGTGCCCATCACAACCAACCCGAAGGTCGAGACAGCTGGGCGCTCTGGGCGGTCTGGGACCCAATAAGCCCGCTGCATCGCACTGACCCTTGCTGTCTCAGGCAATCACCAAGGCCTATCCTGCCAACCCCAGCACGACACCTGCCATAAAGTGACCTAATTAACTCACCTCCCATTAGCACAGTTTAGGGTAGGTGAAAAAAGGTCCCGGCAAAGGCCAATCAGCAGGGACCCCAAAAATTCCTACCCGGCCCAAATGCGACCAGCAAAGCCTAAACTGTAAGGGAGGGAGGGTGGGGGACACCACTCTGGCACGGACTGAGGGGAAGCGGGAGAACACGCCTGCTCAAGCCCCCAGTCCACGCCCCCTGGCCCGAAGCAGCCAATCGGCTGCTAGCATCTCCCTCCCGGCTGAACCATCCCGCCGGGGAGGGGGCAAAGTGGGCAAGCCCATTAAGGGGCTTGCATCATTACCCCCCACGACGAGAATGAAGAGCCAGAGACAGATGCTGGGTTTAAAGGGCCACTTTATTAAATAACTACAACTATTTAGTAACCCACAGGGGACTGCTGACAAAGTCGTGCTGGTCACTACAAAAATAGGGACGGGCGAAAGCCTGGCTCAGGTCACACCCGCACACAGAAGGTGCCCATCACAACCAACCCGAAGGTCGAGACAGCTGGGCGCTCAGTCAACCAGTTGCCCAGTTGACTTTGCCTAAATCCCGGGTGCAGGGCTAGCCGCCTAGGCTTATGTCCGGTCTGGGACCCAATAAGCCCGCTGCATCGCACTGACCCTTGCTGTCTCAGGCAATCACCCAGGCCTATCCTGCCTACCACAGCACGACACCTGCCACACGGGGAACCTGTCTAGAACATGGTTCCACCGCCCCACTAAAGACAGTCAAGCAGTCCCCTAACTAAATCCCAGATGAACTCATCTAGGGCCAAATCGGTAAGGTGAACCCCGTCATCCCTAAAAACATGGGGCAGCTGCCAAAGAAGCCCGCCCAAGCCTGCCCAAACGCTTCACAAAACTCGCCACATAGGCGTTGACCCTCTTACGGGCCAAATCAATCTTTCGGATATCCCTGGCACCCTTCCACACCCTCCTCGGGAGAAAAGAGGACCAAAGAATCCGGATGTTCGGGCACCACCACATAACAAAAGAGAGATCTTGCTTAATCTGAACCCTAAGATCCGAAGTTCTCATCTGGGTTAGATCATTCTCTTCCAGGTGGACCAAAAGAACATCAGGGGGCGGGTTGTCCCTCAAAAACCCATTAACTATGGGCAGCAGCTGCCCCCACCCCATACCCCGCTATACCACCCAGAACAGCTGTACGTCCGGGGCCAAGCCGAGGCAGGAACCAGCTCCGGTATGTTCGGCCCTCCTCCGAGCCCAGAAGAGGATGGAATGGCCAGTAACCAGTACTTGAAGAGGTCGGGGTGAAGATGACTCTAAAGAGAACAAAAACAGAGTCACTGAACAATGATGCGAACACTCAAAAACAAAGTTACATCCACTAGGCACCCCACCCCGCTAAGGCATCCCTCAAAGGTGTCACTTGTGGACGTAATACCTGAAGGCACCCGAGCGCCATCGGCCGATGCGCCGGATAACCTCCTCAGGCAGACCCATGGTCGATGCCAAAGTGGCAGCGCCAATCCTAAAGGAATGAACGCTGTAACAACTAGGGGAAAGACCCAGAGTGGTCAAAGCCCATGACAACACAGACCACTTATCTCTGGTCTGGTCAGCCCGAAACTGGAAGAATGTGAGAGGCGCCCCGTCAGCATGCTGAAAGAGGGGTCCTACGAAATGCAAAACCCTGTCCCTATATTGGGTAAGAGCCCTAACTGGGCACAGGGGATGGTGTGGGACAGCCCTAAGCCTGATCACTGCACCTCTAGACCTTTGGTCATTTTTGGCCCTTCGTAGATGGAGAACACACTCGGAGGAACTGAGAGTCAAGTCAGACCACCACAAAACATTAGCCGGGTCAGCCGAACGAGACCTCACTAGAACCTCACTAATCCTGAAGGCCCCAAAAAACATGACCATAGCCACAGCTCTAAAAAGGTCTCTCTCAAAGTCCGAACTGCAGCACCTGGCAAAGGCCCCCATCAGACCACTCAAAATATCCAGGGTGAAAGGTTTCCTCTTATCAGGTTCCACTGGCCGGTCATGGCGCATGCCTTCAAGCATGTGCCAGACCCTAAAGTTCTGCGTGGTGTCCGAGACACCCTGCAACCCAGCCCCAAAAGCTAAAGCAGACAGATAAATAGCAATAGAGCGAGGGTGAAGACCTGATTCGAAAAGGAAGAGCAGGAAGCATAGCACAGCCTCTTCAGAAAGAGGCCAGGCCACGGGCAGAGCATTGGCCTGACAAAAGGCCTCAAATTCTCCCACCTTCCGTTCGTAGCTGCTCCTAGCTGAAGGAGCCAGCGAACCAAGTATCAACCTGTGGGCCCTCACGGTCCAAGGCTCCAAAGCCACTCGGGCATGGGGTCCGGTTCCGAACGAGCAGCCGGGGCGAGTTGCCGGAAGCGCTCCTCCTGAAAACGAGACAGAGCATCGGCAACCCCATTCTCAAGCCCCGGGACATGCTTAATCGAAACTACCAAGTTGATGCGCAGGCACTGCAAAATAAAAGCATGTACAAAGTGCATCACCCTTGGTGACCGAGAGGTCTGTTTCTTGATGACATGTACCACAGCCTGGTTGTCGCACCAAAACCGAACAGTAGAGTTCTGGAATTGATCCGCCCAGATGTGTACAGCCACAACCAAGGGGGAAAAGCTCCAAAAAGGTAAGATCGTGCACCACATCACTGGCTCTCCAAGAGTCAGGCCAAGGATGTGCGCACCACCTCCCCCTGAAGTAAACCCCAAACCCGTGACCGCCTGCAGCATCCGAATGGACCTGCAGGTCAGCCCGAAGAAGCTGTAACTCCCTCCAAAAAGACGTGCCATTAAAGTCGGACAGAAAGGTAAGCCAAACCCTCATGTCCTCCCTCATGTCTGAAGAGACCTGCACCCTGTGGTGAGGGGCCTTAAGACCAACCATGGTGTCACAAAGACGCCGTAGAAAAGCACGTCCAGGAGCAACTACACGACAGGCAAAGTTTAGATGCCCCACCAAAACCTGCAATTCCTTAAGAGTCAACCTGGGAGCTAACAGAGCCTGATCCAACAAACCTCGCAAAGCAAGCAGCTTAGACTGAGGTAACCTAGAACATTGAGTGGAAGTGTCCAGCTCAATGCCCAAAAAAGTCAACACGGTAGAGGGGCCCTCGGTCTTATCCCGTGCCAACGGAACCCCCAACTCCGAACAAAGTGTCTGAAAGGAAGCTAACAGTTGGGAACACTCCTCAGATTCAGCCTTACCCATAAACAAAAAGTCATCCAGGTAATGAGCAACTTCTCCAAACGGAGAACGAAAATGGAGAGCCCATTCCAAAAAAGTGCTGAATGACTCAAAAGCCGAGCAGGAAACAGAACAGCCCATCGGCAAAGCCCTGTCAACCTAGTACCCCCCTCAAACCACATCCCCAGCAGGCAAAAGTCCAAAGGATGAATGGGAAGCAGCCGAAAAGCCGACTCCACGTCCATTTTGGCCATGAAGGCCCCAGGCCCACAAGTCCGCAAAAGGCGAACAGCCTCATCCAATGACGTATACCTGACTGAGCACAGGTGAGGGGGGATCCCATCATTAACAGAGTCCCCTTTGGGAAACGATAAATGATGGATAAGGCGAAACTGACCGGGTGCCTTTTTGGGCACCACCCCTAAAGGGGAAACCCTCAAATTTGGCAAGGGGGGAGAAGGGAATGGGCCAAGCACCTGTCCGGCAGCGACCTCCTTAGCCAACTTCTGCCGCACCACCCCTTCCATACCAATGACCGACTTGAGGTTGGGAGCCCAAAAGGGGGAACCCGGGCGGGGAGAAGGAATGCAAAACCCATCTCTAAACCCCTTCAACAAATAATCAGCTGCACTTCTGTTAGGATAATCGGATAAAAGGGGAGACAAAACCTCAACCTTAATTGGTGACGGCCCCTTTTCCTGCAGCTGGGGGAGGGGGCTGATTCCCACCACCTTTCTTACCACCTCTTCCCCCTGTGCCGGCGTAACATTTACCCCTAGGGCAACTGACCGCAGAGTGCTTCCCCTTGCACACTGCACACTGGTGGCTGAAAGGGCAGCCTCCCCTGGAGCAGGCCCCAGTCGAGCTGAATTCATAGCACGGCCGTTGCCCTTGAACACCCGAGGCGCCCGAAGACGCCTTGGGTTGTGGCACGTTACGCGCTATGAGGTGACCGCTCTCCGAACGGTCACCCTGAACAGGTTTGGCAGTAGCTGCAACCTGCATCCACAGCTCGAACTTGGGGACCGACCAGTCCAGGGATGGGTCATTAGCAGCCCGCATCCTGAAATTCTGGTCGTACTGCAACCAGGCATTCCCCCCAAAATCTCTAAGGGTCCGGTGAACAATATCAAGGTATTTGATCATAGCCGGAGCTGACGACTACGGCCATATATATACAGTAGCTGTATAACCAGTTCGTCCAGTTGTGATCAATCTTGCGTCTACGCGACGCCTCAAGATCACGCTCGGGTTCCCCCACCTTAGGAACCCGCTCAGGCTCTACCTGAAGAAGACTGAATAGGTCGACATAGTCGCCTCTCCAAATCTTCTCCTTCACCAACTTTGCCAGGTGGCCACCCAAAAGCAAGTCAGTACTGCCATAAGGACGATCCTCAGGACCATCCTCATAGTCAGAGTGCCTGGCCAATCGGTAGACCTCCTCCCAAGTCAGACCATAAGGTACCCCCACCCTCGGGCGATCTCCATCATAGGCAGATCGACGAGGGGGACGTGGTAAACCCCAACCATACCAAAGGATGGCCAAGCATAATAAGGTCCACCCCATCCCGGGCCCCACCATGGCACGGCTGATGCTGCCTGCTTCGCAGGTGGTGGTGCATACCTGTATGGCTCCTCCCAACACCCAACCACCTCAGGCTCATCAACTACCTCACCATCCTCACCTGCAGCAGCCCCATCTAAGGAGGAGGAAGGGGCACTGGACACACCTGGTACCTGAGGGGGTTCCTGGGCCAAAGGCCTCCGGCTGCCGGACCTGGAAGGGGGAGCCGTGAACATTAGTGCCCCCCTCCCTTTCCTGGTAAACACACGAGAAGCAGGGGCAGCCGTTGACACAGAGGCCCCATCACCTCTGTTCGCCTCCCGCTCCTTAGCCTCCTTCTCTAAGGCCTTGCACCTCTCCTCTAAGGCCCTGTGGTCAAGGGCCTCCAACTCCTCATCCGAGGAAGTTGGCTCAGGGGGAGGAGGGGAAGGCGTGGGGGCCCGAGGGGCCTTCCCTCCCCGCTTTTGAATCCGTTTACCCATGGTTCCAAACAGAAGGAGAGAACCCCAAACCCAATGAAAACTTTATTTGCACTGAAAAGGATATAGGCTGCCAATGGCAGCAACAGGAAGAGCAGCAGCAGGAACAGCAAAGGCCCAGCAACAGGAGCAGCTGAAGACAAATAGGATCCAACGATGTCCACTAGTCGAAGGCAGTCAGTGAAGAAACCACAAGAGGAAAAGGGGGTGAGAGACCAACCCCCGAGTAAAAGACCAAGCTATGGAAGGGGAGGCTTAAGGCCCACCCCCTTAAAAGCTATCCCTGGCTGCCCAAAAAACACCCTTCAAAATGGCTGCCACCACGAGGTGAGCAACAAAATGGCCGCCCCCAAGATGGCCGCCACCAAGGGAGACCAACAAAATGGCCACCAATCAAAATGGCGGCCGCGCGCCACGCGCGCAAAACAAGGGCCTCAGCCCACTAAGATGGCGGGCAAGCCGAGCAGCGAGGCCCCGTACCCACGAGAGGGGGGGGCCGTGAAGAAGCCTCCAAGCCCCGCAGCAGCTGCTGCCGCCGTGCACGACGACGCTCCGCGGAGGCGTCCCAAGGGACGAAACCCGCTCCACAATGGAGCCGCCGCCGGGGGACGAAAGGTCCCAGAAGGAGAGGCATTCTGCGGGGAGCTCAGGAACAAGCCGGAGAAGCTCCTCACAGGACGCCACTCTGGCACAGACTGAGGGGAAGCGGGAGAACGCGCCCACTCAAGCCCCCAGTCCACGCCCCCTGGCCCGAAGCAGCCAATCGGCTGCTAGCATCTCCCTCCGGCCGAACCATCCCGCCGGGGGGGGGGCAAAGTGGGCAAGCCCATTAAGGGGCTTGCATCATTCTCAGGAAAGTGTGTTTAGGATTGCAGCAATAGCCACATTTGGTTCCTCCCTCAGCAAATTGCTACTACTCTATTGTTGCCATAAAGCCTTAATAGTTCCTTGACTTGTGTATAGAACTCGGCAGTTCAGTCCTATGCATATATACATAGAAGTAAGGCCCATTATGTCCAGTGGAATTTATTCCTAAATGATTGCAGCCTGTGCCCAATACTCAATATTATGTAATCATTTTGATTCATGTTCACCTATACTGTGCCCCAAAGTCTTCAGATCTAGTTAAATGCAAAAACTAAATCCTAGCACTAAAAAGTGCACTAAGGGTGCAATCCTAACCTAGGCCAGCACAACTGATTGTTCTTCCCATCCCTGTGGTGATGTAGGGAGAGCACATGTGTATGCACTGGCCTAATCCTCCTCCAGGAATAGTGCAGACGTGTCTTATGGCATTTGGTGACAACCTCAGGTCAGCACAGGTCAACTCAGTTAGACCAGGGCTTAGGCCAGCCTAACTGGAGATTAGGACTGCAGCCTAAATAAAGTTCAAGTTTACCATGGAGGAACTTTCCTAAGTTATCTCAGTTGTAAAGAACAATAATATGTGCTCTCCTTGTTTATCATATCTGTACTTTATGTAATTTATGATTCACTTCAGGAATTGTAGCATATAAAATAACAAGAGAATGAAGATTCTGGCGATATTTGTGGTCTATAATTAGGTGGATGCTTCTGCTGAAGAATTCAGATGATAGACAGCATGGACAACCTGGCTAGCCTGATGTGCCCAGTTTGGCAGGGTGGTAATGAGACTTTCTTTTTCTGGCAATAAGTGTTGGAAGATTAAGTATACCAATTACAGCATCAATGTGATATCACAAAAACATAATGCTAGACCAACATGGGAGTGATGCCTTCAATGCACCGCAAACAAATATTGCAGCACAAAAGCTCAAGATTAAGATATTCATTCTGTTGACTCTAATGAGAGCAGAGTGAATTGATTCCATAGGTTAACTGGCCTGAAAGTTTTTTTGTGTCTGGTTGGGAATTTTCTTTCTATTCTCAGTATTATTACAGAGCTGTGGCTGATGATACAGTATTAGATATAGAATTAAACTCATTCCCTAACATAGTAAAGATAAAAGTGTACCCTGCAGGTTGTACTGCCATTTGTGACCCATTCTAGGGAGCAGTGCTCATCCCTGTTCTAGGCCAGAGAGCTGGCGTTGTCCAGAGACGCCTTCGGTGGTCGTGTGGCCATCATGACTATATGCCAAGGTACACGGAATGCTGTTACCTTCCCAAGGTTGTACCTTTTTACTGTATCTCCTTGAATTTGCATGCTTTCGAATGGGTTGGAATTAGCTGCTAAGTTGGAATTAGCTGGGCTAAGAACGGGAGCTCACCCCATCTTGCAGTACTCAAGTCTTGAACTGCTGACCTGCTGATCAGAAATCCAGTCAAGCAATGTTCTAACCTCAGCGTTGTAACCACTAAGCTACTGCAGCCTCCAGTTCCCTAACATGGTATATCTTAAAGCATAGGCAACAGACTTTTTCTTATGAAAAAGAAAAACATAACTTTTCTTACATAACTTTTCTTACATAACTTTTCTGTAATGTTGCGAGCCACAGGGAGACCTGGGCAGTAAGGACTGAGGTTTAGATAGTTCACAAGCTTATGTGCTGGAACCCCACATTCTTACAATTTTGTCTGCCCTGCAAAATATTGGGTGCCATCTCTCCCTGCCTGCATCTTTCCACCTCCAAAGTTCAGGGTCCAAGTAGAAAGATGTGA
Source organism: Cryptoblepharus egeriae (assembly GCA_030015325.1). Lineage (NCBI taxonomy): Eukaryota > Metazoa > Chordata > Lepidosauria > Squamata > Scincidae > Cryptoblepharus > Cryptoblepharus egeriae. The sequence goes on along the minus strand of JAREYC010000007.1, from coordinate 49,420,717 downwards.
ATTACTAAGCTTTTAAGTAATTTCCCCTAAGCTTCCATGGGTTCCTTACGGTAAGGGTGAGCAATTCCCTGAGATCTGCTGTGCATTGCTGGTGTTCCAACAGATATAGCATCCCTCTAAACTCCATGGGGGGTTAGGCCATGGCCTAGGCATATGCCAACCTCCCCATAAGACCATGGAAAGATTTTCTTCCTAGTCAATATGCATGATAGTGCTATAAGGTATATAGGGGGTTATTTCCACCATCCTTAAGATTCCACAGGTGATTATTCTCTAGCTGCTTTCATTCAAATCACCACCTTTCCTAGCAGTTTCTTTTAACTATTGGTTTACTCCAGTTTTAAAACTTGAGAAATATTTCTTCCAAAACAGAGTTGTTTAAAGACAGAAAAGCAAACAAAATGTCTGAAAACCCATTTGCCTCAGGGTTTAATTTTATCACAGCATTTAATGTGAAGAATTGACCTTTATAAATCCAGAAGGATAAAAATGAGAGAAGAATCAGTTATTCAAGTTTGATTGTTGCGTTATTCAATTGGCAACCGCTGCACCTTGAACTGAGCCTATAGAATAGTTTAGAAAATGTCAAATTGTTTACTCTGAAAAGAATTGTCCTCTCAGAAAACTGAAAAATTAACCACTGCTTTAAATAGGAGTTCATTCTTCATGCAGGTACATTGTTTGCAAGGACATAGTGTAAAAAGCATATAGTGTCTGGATAGCTGGCAATGATGTCATTGAAGAGCAAAACAAAGGTTATATAGTATATTTTGAGTTAAAGTAGCAGCCTGCCAGTGATGCCGTGTGTGTGTGGATCCAAAGAAGCATTTTAACAGGCTGTCTGGGAACAGGGTTAGGATATCCTGGCCCCATCTCCCACTCCTCACCTTCTCCCAGGAATGCCTGCCACTTGCCACCCCATCCAAACACTTCTTTCCTACCTCTTCCCCATCCTCCCAATGCACCTCAGATCACTATGCTAGCTGAGCTCAGGTGATGCAAGTTGACATATTCCTGAGGCCCATGTCGGTGCAAGTCCTTGCACCACCCTATCAAGCGGTAGAGTGTCATGAGATTGCTTTATGGCACTTTCACAAAACTGGTGCAAATTTGAATGGTGCAAAATACCCTTTGCACTGGCTCAGTGACAGTTTTGGATAGTGAGCATTTGTTCCAAAAATTGTAGACCTTAGGTTCTCTGTTTCAAAACTTTTTATTTTCCAGTTACAGACTTTGATCTAATTAAAAACCGTGTTTACAGGCAGAAACATATTTAGAGGTGTGTTCTTTTGATGATATTGTTACCAAGCAAGAACATCTGCTTTACGTTCTCTTTCTGCTTTCAAGGTGAGCAACTGTCATTAAATTTCCAAATGTCACACTCTGCGAAGAATAATGTAAAACAAAGTGAATGCAAATGATAAATGTATTAATCACCTGTGGTTACAGGAACAGCAACCTCTACCTGAATCCATCTTCAGAAGGCTTCTATCATAATGCCATGTTGAATATACTTTTTAATATAAATATACTTTTATATATATTTAGTATATATAAAACAGATACTTTTATATATTCTGTTATATATAAATAATACATTTATATATTCTGTATATTCTTCCTACATTCATATGTAACTTGTGGATTGAAGTTGGCCTTTTTATTGAACTGAATCAGTTATCATTAACTGATATAGGGGTTCTTATGGGCTGTGTTCCCAGGGCTGTGTGTGGCGCAAGCGGTTAAGACGCTGTGCCTGTTAACCAGCTCTGCATAGCCAGCTGGATCCAATTGTATTGGCTCTGCCTTTCCATTGGACTAATTCAGTGGCATGGAGAGGGGGGATTTGCTGCTTGGGTAACAGCCCATCCTCCATAACAATATAACCCAGGCTTTCATGCTTCGCATGCAGCGTATGCAGCGCCAAGCACGATACCATAGTCTTTCAAGACTGACGGAGGCCTGCTACAGGGGTTCTATATCACATGTGTTTATCTCACATGCCACTAGTAAATAAACAGAACAGTCCAGTCCCACCTATATCCCAACTACAGGTCCCACCTACTTCTATATCCCACCGATATTAAGTACATATCTATTTATATTTTAAATTATGTTGCGTCTTAGAGAAGCACTCAAGATGAATGACAAAACAAAATTAAAAAACAATAAAATAATTGAAGATACAGGAGGAGGGATTCAATATCCACAGTTTCACACATTTCATATGTGGATGCCCCCATCCTCCAAAGGCTCCACCTCTTGAGGGGTTTCTGAACCCTGCAAAGCTACAGACATCTTCCCATGGTCTCAGCAGAACTCAAAATAGGTTTTCAGGAGAGACCAGGAACATTTCAGAGGTACAAGCAGATGTGGTTCAATAGTTCAAAGGCATAAGCTGCTGTGGCTTGGATGCCTCCTGGAGGTGAGGGGAGCTGGGCTTGATACATACCCAATTGCACCAGTTGTTATCACAAACAATCATTAGGAAATGATCTATGACATGTGTAGGGTTGATGAAGATTAGGATCAAACTGTAACCTACCATAAAATAAATGAGTATATGAATGACAGAAAAAAGTTTTTTAAAAAAAAACACAATGCAACTGAGGAACAGTATGTATCAAAGCAGGGGCAATTATAGCATGTGCATCTTTTTCACTCAATGAAAAAGTGAAAAGAACCAACCTGATCAGTTCTGATAAAGATTTAGATGGTTATTGTCATCCCCTCAACAATTGTTTTGACTTTTGCCTCAACCATGTGAGAATGAACCATTAAAAAGGGGACTGAATTTTCAAAAATTGCCTCTGATGCTATTGAATATGTGCAGATGCAGGGTGACCATATAGATTGGAGGACAAAGTGCCTCTACTTTTAACCATTGCATAGAAGAGGGAATTAAGGCAGGTGCTGCTTTTTAAACCCTTCTATGACAAGCTAAGCCCTCTTCTATGCAATGATTAAAGGAGGATTAAAGGTGGATGAATCCTCCACCGTGCATCATCTCCCAGCGCACCAATTCCCCTCCTCCCTTGTGCACCAGAGATGGCTGGGTGTTGATGAGTCAGTGAGTCAGTCAGTGATTTTTCAGTTATTATACATAGCTAAGAATAATAAATAATAATAATGTTAAACTTTATTTATACCTTTATTTATGATAAATAATGATAAACTTTATTTATCTATAGGGAACTAGGACTTGATTACAAAATATAAATGTGACTCATTTTAAATCAGTCACTTGAAAACATGAAAAAACCTATTTTCTGGGGATGAAAATAGATTATTTCCAAGATACTGAAAGTCATCCCATACCACAAATTTTGTTTCATTTATCTAATGTTGCAACTGGGCCAATGGAGGATTTTAAGGAGAAACTGGGACCCTCAAAACAGAGGATCATATCATCTTCTATTTAAAAATGACACAAAACATGACAATTATGGCAGCAATGACATTTCCCCCCCCCCCCAAAGATTTATCCTTGTTCGGTTATTAAACCGGTCATTTTGAATGACAAGAAGGTGTAAGTATGCCTTATCCTTATAATAGCTTTGTATATGTAAGGAAAAGGTAGGGGGACTATTGTTGTGTCCCAGCGGTGTGGATTGTCAGTTCTGACTAATGAGCTTCATCATTTGCTGTTCTTCTGAACAGTCTATCTTTCCTTTAGAGAGCCAGCCTCCTGGCCATTTCCTCCTTGAGTACTGTTCCACATCCAGAAATGAGACAATTATTCCATGTCCCATCCTTGTGCATGCCCTGACTCAAAATACATCTCACGTCCACCATTTGCAAATGACAGTGTCATGACAGGCGAGAAGAAGCTTGCTTTGTGAAGCTTACTATCTGGATATCTCAAGCAGGTCTTGTGAGTACTGGCAAATGCCCTTGAGCTTGTGGTGGAAATGTTTGCAAAATCCAGATTGTTTTTAGGTGCAAACAGAGGAGTATTCGCCAGTTCACCCTGTCGCACTACCTGAAAGTGTACTAAGAATTAGATTTTCCTGACTGTGTTTCTCCGTCTTTTGCTCACATCCCAGAATATTCCTGATTGAATCTACCAAGGTACTGAAGCAAGAACCAGTAAACAGTAGAGAAGATGTTGACATTCTTGACAGCAAATCCACAAATTCAATTGTTATTTAGAAGATAACACTGCATAGATGTGGTATTTTTATGGATGTCATAAGAAATCAATCTGGAATTAATGTTGTGAGTTGCATAGTTGAAGAAATTTGGGATTTGCTTGCTGCTGGGCATCCTTTTTCATCACTTGTGTAATAACACAAACTGATACAGTTATGTATATATCAGAATTTTCCTATGCTAAGAATCTTGTATGGTTTACATTAGTCTAATTTCATTTATCACATTTTAAAAAATAAAAATCACATTTTTAAAACAGCATATTTTAAATATCTAAAACCAGAATGTGCAAACATTCTTGGCAGGAGAAATCCATCATCCCTCTGACATTGTATTGGGGGCTCGAAAAATTAATTTACATTTCAAAATTGAATAAATTTATATAAATGAATACATTAGGGATGAAATTTAAATGAATGAAGGAATTTTGCTGAACTAATTTAAAACACCCATGAAAACTAGAAGGTAAGTATAAGAACCACATGAGAACTATGAACTGCTTGCTGCACACCTCTTGCATACGGATAACATATAAACCAAACCAGACCATGCCAGAAAAACATGGAAACATACGTTATTCAGAAGTGGGGGAAGGAGGGAATTCAAAATAATGTCCACAGGCTAGTATGGGATCCAACAATTTCTGATTGAGCCAAAAGCTCATTGAAAACTGGGGCTGAATTGGGAGTCTCCACAGTCTCTCATGCTGGGGTTTGCCACCTCTGATCTAGAACATCACATTTATAAAAAAGATAAAAGACTGGCAGTAAAAGGTGGCAGAGATCTGTGAGTCCAGAGAGATTCCAGTCCTACATGGAAAATCCAGAGGAGGAGAAAATCCCTTTATTTTCTGTTTGCCTTTTTAGCCATTCATGCATTTAGTTGGTCACTTGGCAGGTTTTGTGCAGAGCTGGACAGGTAATGAGTAGTTTTGCAATGTTGATAGTCAAACCAGTCAGTGGCGTAGCTAGGTCATTTGGTACCCAGGGTCCATAAATTTTTTACACCCCCATTATTTAATTAATTATTATCATTATCAATTACTTAATAAAAATTAATGATTTCATATTTTATACCACCCTTTTATACTACCACTCGGGGTAGAAAAGGACTGACTTGACCTGAACTTGAGGCCAGGCACAGTTGCTTACTTGCGTGTCAACATGGCTGTGTAGTTTACTTACACTTCCTATAGAGCTCAATGTATGTAGTTTCTATAGAGCTCAATGTATGTAATTCCTCCTCTTTTTTGTCCAACAACTCTGTGAGGTAGGTAGGGCTGAGAGATAGTAATGACTGAAGAAAAATGAATTCTGTCTTATAGCCTGCCTGCAACAAAACTCCCTACAAATACAAAAACAAAAAATCAATAAGATTTTCAGCCCTCCCATTACCACTCAAGCTTTTGGGGGGAGGGACAAAGGTGAGGCTTCCTTCTGGAGTACTGGATGAGCTCCACTTTTGCTGAATCAGGACTATCCTGGGGGACTGACCAGACCTGAACCAGAGGCCAGGGACAGTTGGTTACTTGCATGTAAACACGGCATGTAAATACTTCCACTTTTCATAGAGCTCAATGCAGTGGAGCATGGAGCAGGGACTTCCTTCTGGGGTGAATGGTGGGGATCCAATTCATTGAATAAGGACCTGCTTCCTCTTAGACTGATCTAAGAGAAGTTTGCCTACTCATAAGTAAAGGCATGATATGGCTCCATTTCAATTTATAAAGGGTCAATGCAATTAAAAGGGACATTTTCTGGGGTGATTTGGGGGGGGGCTGCGTTGATTGAATCAGAACCATTCTGGGTGTCCTTGGATTCTTCTCAGCTTGTCATTTCCAGTGGATTTTGGCACATTCACCTACCTGCAGGTAAAGCTGCAATGTGTGACACTTTCAATTTCCCATACAGCTCAATGCATATTTTTTATTTTTAGATTTTTGGCAATAACATTTGCTAGGAAGGAGATATTCAAAAAGGGTTTTTTGCTTTGGATTCTGCTCTTCAATATGAATCCAATGGTATATAACATGATGGGGTTGCTCTATTCCGTCATGTCATTATGATGTTGGTCACCCCCCCAGAGTGTCACCACCCGATATGGGTGGTACCCAGGGAGGAGTGTCCCCTTCCTCCCCCTCTAGCTATGCCACTGAAACAAGTACCACTCACATGATGCTTACATGGCTGTGAAAGTCAGGCTGGAAAACCCCTTGGCTGGGATAGACCGTGGATACCCTGTAGAGATGGATATCCTGTAGAGGCTGTGGATACCTTATATATGAGTACTATGTGGATACCCGTTGGAGGAAGTGTGCGCTCCCACTGCCTTCACCCTTAATGATGGGGTGCCCTTGGTTTAAAACCAAGGGTGACCTGGAATCAAGTGGTTTTATGCCCAGTGTAGATGTCGGAAGACAGATGAGTAGCTTTTCTCCTCTATGTTAGACCCTACACTGCTGGGGAGGTTGAGTTTTCCCTGTTGCATGTTTGTTAATGTTAAATGGCCCTGTCATCCCAATGCACTTGTCTCATCCTTTATTGGGCAATTCATGGGTAATTCTACTGATATAAAGTGAGGCCAAACAAAAACATTCCCCCCCACCCCCCCAAAGGTAGAACATCCTTTTAACATGGCTGAAAACACACAGATCACAATAGAAGTAAACACGCCCATTAAGGGGATAAGGAACTACAGTGGAACAGTGAGAAATATTCTCTTTCCTGGAGGGGGGGAAATCACACAGAAATACATGTATTCCCTTTCTGTTTTAACCCCTATTGTGAAACTGATTCATGTCAGATTAAGGACATTTGCTAATAATCTGAAAATCCAAAGCACAAATAAGAAGAAGCAATGCACAAGGAGAGTCTACATTATTATAAAGAGCTTTTCTACAATTTACAGATTTAAGAGGGTTAGTGTATATGCATGCCTGTGTGTGCACATGTGCGTGTGTGCATATGTTTAAAACGAAGGCCTCTTTCACATGGCATTCTCTAAGTGCCACATACTGTCACTACCTACCGGCTGTGGTTTCAAGTTCTGTCACATCTTGTCCAGCTCTGCATAGAACATCGCCCTCGAGCTAAGATAGCCCCGAAACAGAGTTAATGAAAGTATCGACAGATTCTGCGCCGCCGCCTTAAACAAGATGTTCTAATGATAACACCATCTCCTACCAGAGGCTAGTCAGAAAATTGGACACCACTCAGTGCAATGTTCCCTCAGTCTTTTTCTGCCTTTCTCAGTCTGTCTTGCTTTCTTTAAACCAGGATGTGCTGTAATAATGAAGACAGGCTTGTCTGACTGCCAAAAAAATGCAGTTGGAGTTCACAGAAGATACTCGCAAGAGGCTTCATACTTTGGGAATGGGAAACTGAAGAGCAGAGATAGTTAGGGAAGAGCCAAATAAATTAGCCATAGAAAGAAATAGGTATTCACTTGCCTGTCTCTGCCTTGTCATTGTCTCCTTCTCCCTGCTGTTGCAAAAGCTTGTTACTCCCATCTCTATGCATATATTGAACTGAAATTATTATAATGCCCACCAAAAGGTAAAAAAACTCAAATTCATGAACTGTGTCAACCACATAGCCTGAGGTACAATATCAATATGGTATGGTAATTCCTTGCCACATGATCCCTACATTTTGGATAACTTCTTCAAAACTTCTGACCTGAATCTAGTACTAAAAATGGCATATTTATTTATTTATTTATTTATTCATTCATTCATTCATTCATTCATTCATTCATTCATTCATTTAAAAAAGAAGATATGACACCCTCATTGCTCCAAGCAGACAAGCATAGCAGATTGCAACCACAAAAGCCAGGATGGTGTTGTGTCCACGCTTAGATATGAAACAACCTGGGTGACGTTGACTCAATCTCTGTCTTTCAGCCTTCACCTACATCACAGGGTTGTTGTGAGGAAAAAGGAAAGAGGGAGACAGACCCAATTACAGAACTTTCCAGAACTCCTTTGAGGGAGGTTGGTACATATAAATATAAATAAAACTATAATATAAATATGAATAAAAACAACATTAAATGTATACCTACATGCCCAAACGCACACACACAAAGCAGAAACATGAGAATTTAAATATAGCTTACAACCACCTCAAATAAATTGCTCTTTAAGATACATTGAAAGTGTGCCTTCGTTGTCAGATATCTTGGTTGCATTGTGGTTTGAATTGTGGTTTGAATTCCTCTGGTTTCCTGGTGTTTTTGTACACTGCACAGATAATTCAGAAGCTTGTTGCATCCAGGCCCATCAAGATTTGTCAGGGCTGTAACATGAAGAGGTGTTATAGGACTGTGAATGTTGTATAGGATTGCCCATTCAATGGTGGTATACATCTGAGTTACGGATAACAGATACATCTGGTATACAGATTGGTATACAGATGTATACCGATGGTGGTATACATCAGAGTTGAGCAGCTCCGCCTTCTCTTTATTTCCAGACACATGTTGTCCATCTTTGTCCAGGAGCAGCCCCACCTCTTTGTTTCTCCTCCTGTTCCTTTGGGCAGAGCTTCTTTAGATATGCCTAAAGAAACAGGAGGAGAAACAAGGGGGTGGGCGGATAACAAAGATGGATAACAGGTATCTGGAAACCAGGAGAAGGCAAAGCTGCTCAACTTCTACTTTCCGTCTATCTATTCTCGGAAGGAGGGCTGTGCAAATGGGGGTGTGGGATCATTGGCTGATGCGGGGATGAGTTTGCATCCCCAAAGAGGTAATGGAAACATGGATGGTGCAGAACAGCAGATTAAGATTGACAGAGAACTGGTTCGAAACCACTTAATTGGCCTAAATGAATTTAAGTCATTTGGAACAGATGAGCTGCATCCTCGAGTTCTGAAGGAACTGGCAGATGTCCTTGCAGAGCCTCTGTTGATCATCTTTGAGAAATCCTTGAGGAGTGGAGAAGTGCCACTGGACTGGAAGAGGGCAAATGTAGTCCCAATTTTTAAGAAGGGGAAAAAAGAAGACCCGGGAAATTATAGACCAGTCAGTTTGACTTCAATCCCTGGGAAGCTATTAGAACAAATTATAAAACACACAATTTGTGCATATCTAGACAAGTACACTGTGATCAAAAGAACCCAGCTTGGATTTACCAAGAATAAATCTTGCCAGACAAATTTGATCTCCTTTTTCAATCGGATTACGAGCTTACTGGACAGTGGCAATGCTGTGGATGTCATTTATCGACTTCAGCAAAGCATTTGACAAGGTCCCACATGACATTTTAATTGGGAAGTTGGAAAAATATGGGCTAGACAAGGCAATCATTAGGTGGATCTGCAACTGGCTTGACAGCTAAACTTAAAGGGTTTTACTAAATGGCGCTGGATCAGTCTGGAGATTGGTTTCAAATGGGGTGCCCCAGGGCTCTGTCTTGGGCCCAGTTCTCTTTAACATTTTCATCAATGACTTGGAGGAAGGGATACGGGGGAGCCTGATCAAATCTGTGGATGACACCAAGCTGGGAGGAGTAGCAATCACAACAGAGGACAGGAGAAACCTCCAGGAGGATCTAGATAAACGAATACTGGGCTGTAAGAAACAGAACGAATTTCAACAGGGAGAAGTGCAAGGTTCTGCACTTAGGAAATAAAAACCAAAAACACAGGTATAAAATGGGGGATGCTTGGCTTGGCAGCACAACATGTGAACGGGATCTTGGAGTTGCTGTGGATCACAAGCTGAACATGAGTCAGCAGTGTGATGTGTCTGCAAAGAAGGTAAGTGCCATTTTAGGCTGCATTAAGTGGACTGTAGCTTCCAAATCAGGAGAAGTTCTAGTTCCTCTTTATTCTGCATTGGTTAGACCTCACCTTGAGTACTGTGTTCAGTTCTGGGCACCTCAATTTAAGAACAAGTTCCGTTCCAAAAGCTCATGCATTTGTTTGTAAGTCCAACACATTGATGTTAATGCATGTTTTACCCAGTTTGACTCAATGTAAAAAAGGAAAAATTAGTGTACATTAAATACCTTTACTATTAAAAAGTACTTTTTTAATGTTAATACTGTTTACTGTTAAAATACTTTTACAAAACTTTGCTCATAAAATTCTGTTATTGTACCTTAAATGCAGCCAAGAGTTATGACAGAAAGTTCATATCTTGAAGATATGTTCATATCTAAGAAAGTGCACATGTTTGTAAGCAGGGGACTTCTTTATTAATAAAAGGCTACTTCTGTCTGTCCATCCGTCAGGTCTTCTTCTAGCTCCGCCCATGAATGCTCTACATAGACATATTATACCTCTTTGGAATCAGGATGATCCCCGGATTAAACCCCACAAACAACACAACCCCACACTCCACACCCACATCCACACACAACACAATTCCACACATATCCTAAACCCCTCTAGCTCCACCCACATCTGTTCAACATAGACATACCTTTTTGGAATCAGGATGATCCCCAGATTAACCCCCACTCACAACACAACCACACACTATGCACCCACATCCACAAGCAACACAATTCCACACACATCCTAAATTCCTCTAGCTCTGCCCACAACTGCTCAACATAGACTTGGGCTGCAATCCTAAAGACACTTTCCTGGAAGTAAGACCCATTGAACACAATGGGGCTTACTTTTGAGTAGACATGGTTAGGATTGTGCTCATATACTTTTTTGGAATACTTTTTGGATGATCCTAGGATTAACCCCCACACAAAAACCAACCGCACAGCTCACACACACACACACACACCACACAACTCCTCACATGTCCTCTAGCTCCACCCATACTTGCTCTACATAGACATATTACAATATCCAGCATTGGGATTTGTGGCCGGATGAGGAAGGAGTAGTTAAAAATTCAAATTTGAAAATAACTGGCAAAACCTACAGTGAGGTTTTCAAGTTCCATGGTCTGAATTGAGGAATTCAAAGTTAATTCTTCAAAATTGCTGTTTTCTAAGCTGAACCACATATCCCTTTAGTTTTGGGCCAAAGTTCCCAAATGCCCTCCACAGGAGCTGCACGGAGTGCGGCTTTTAAGCTAGTACAGTACAAAGGAAGTACCTATATTCTTTGTCTCTTTCTCCATTGTCAGGCTGCTCTACATATTTCCCTCCTTTATGAGGCAATGTATTAATGTGTTTTTCTATCCCCATCCTCAATTGAAACAGCCTCCCCATTAGCATTTAATTCTCCCTCTCTGTGATCGTGGAATAGATCATTTATTTCTACACTTGCCTTGCTCTCCAGACTCACTATATTTTCATTTTCAGAGCCCAGTATCCTATTTTCTCCTCTCTTTATAGTACATTTTCTCACTGCTGCTTGATCCCCCCATTTCTCAACTGAAGTCAATAGCAAAACATAGGGATATCTGGGATTTATTCATGTTTGATTAAAAACATGTTAAGTTCTAATGTCCCCATGTCACTTTATTGCTTTCACAATTTTTTCCAAAGTGCAGGCTGCGACAGATAGTCATGACACAATAATGCTCCACCTGGATTAACACAGCCATTTACACTGATATGTAAATAGGAGTGCAATCCTAACCTAGGCTAGCACAACTCATCAGTCTTCTCATTCCTGTGGTGATGTAGGAAGCAAGCACGTGTTTGTGCGCTGGCCTAACCCTCTTCCAGAAGTGGCACAGAACTGTCTTACTTATTTTATGACATCCCCAGCTCAACACAGAACTTATGATGAGGCCTAACTGGAAGTTAGGATTGCAGCCCATACGGTGTTACTTCCTAGTTTTGCTCAATCCTGATAAAAACCCATCTTTTGCAATTGGGAAATGTACAAAAAAATATTTGGGCCACCCCTTCCTACCAGCTAGAATTGCACAAATGTTTGTAGTCCACTTTGATAGCCTCTTGTCACTTATGTGGAATGCGTGGAAGTCTAAAGCCAGCCCCCTTTCCCTCACTCTGTATGTATCAGACAGATATATGGATCCAGTCCTTATATGCTGCGCTCTGAGGCACACTGGACTTTTGGATTGGGGCGAGTTTGCTTAGAATCTGTTTGCCAGCCTCACTGAAATTAATGCCTTGAATTGAAGTTCCTCGGCTCAGCTGCAGAGCTGATTCCTCTATAGCCATTGCTTCAATGCAGCATGCTAAAGAATTCAAATATCTATTCGCACACATTTTCATAGTGTTATTTTTGGGGGAAAGCTTTACTGTTCCTGGGAGAAATAAAAAGGGGAGTGAGCTTTGAGCTGAAAAGCAAACCTGTTTTAAAATTCATGTGCTGAACATGAATAAACTGAAGCAATTTAAAAATTCAACACACATTCAGCATTACTTGACATTTACAAAGATACTGTATAAACCACATATAATGCCAATATTCTTGTTTGGTTCCTATGAATCCACAGTTTTTGGTAGAATATATTTATTCAAAATGAGTACATGAACACTATGGCATATTTTTAAACATGTTTGTCCTGTAAGGAAGCAGATTCTCTACTCAAAAGAATTGTATCATGAATTTTCTGGATTTGAGCATGCAACTTTCATGATGTGCTAGAATTATATTTTTCCCCTTAATCTTGAAGGAACAGCTATGGGTCTTAATTGCAATTAATGGAAAAAATATAATAGGTAGTATGTTGTATTTAAATGGTTAGCCAATATGAAGAAAGCTAGTCATGGTGGGTGAGTCATCCACGTTTTTTAATATCTACATGAAAATGCTGAGATTCTCAGGATTTGTCTGAGATGTTACTAGTATGTGTATATGCCCAGCTATATCTCAATATGTCTAAATATCATTTTATCTCTAGGGAATTTGCAGATAATCTGGACTAGCATATGGCAGGGTTGATAAGATGAATGTGGACAACATATTGAATCTTTATCCAGACAAGATGGAGGTGCTGATGGTCAGTAAACAAACCAATCTTGGCCCGGGTGACCACCCCTACAATTGATGCACTTGTCAATTACAGATACACAATGTGGCGGTGCTCTCAGATACATCCCTACTTTTAGGCAGCAATCCTAAAGACACTTTCCTAGGTGTAGGAACCAGTGAACACAGTGGGTCTTACTTTTGAGTAAACATGGTTAGGATTGTGCTCTTAGAGAGGAAAATGACATCTAACACCAGAAACTCCCCTGACCAGTTGGTGCTCCTCTACCCAGCTGGTGCGCCATTTGCAAGTGCACCCAGCTGGTGCTTCATTCACTTCCTTTGAAGTAAGCTTTTTTTAGTTCTGTGTAAATGGAGATCTCTGCCCAGAGCTTCCTCTTTACCTTGGTTAAAGAATGGGGCACATTATTGCATTATTTATCCTTGAAGTGAGTGGATAAATCCTCACTTCAATCCTCACTTATCCTCTAACTTGTTTTTACAGAACTTTGAGTTGGAATTTGTCTTTTCAGGAATGGCATCAGAGGTTGGTCAGCTCAGGCACCATGCCCTCAGGGCCAGGTCATCTCTGAACCCTCTGTACCACTGGTGCTCAATTTGCCTCAGTGCCAATGTGCCAATGAAGAGTGCAGAAGATGGCTTCCCCAACCCCCAGTTTCCCCTACAACCTGAATGCAGCATTGCCATTGATAGTTGCTGTGTATGAAATTTATTCATTGTAACAGCCTTGTGTACTTAGTCTAATGAGACCCTCGTGATAGGATTTTGAAGCTCCTTTAAGGAATTATTTTCCGTGTTCATCAGGATTTGCATTAACATAGTAAAATCAGGAAATTATTGTTATAATGCAAGCCTAGTAAAGCAGGAGGAAATATGTGATAACCAGAGGGACCAAGTGACACATGAATAGTGATAGGTAGTTAAGAGTTACTAGGCTTGGAAAGATTTACTGAAGCATGGGAAAGGATTATTGCCAAAACCTATACAGACTTGGGAAGGGGTGGGTATAAAAAGTTATCTATTCATTCCACTGTCATCGTGACCATAAATTAGAGTTGAATAGCTAAAATTTGTTAAGAGATAGTAAGGAGCCACTTAAGCATTTGTTTATTGTGTTCATTAGATAGAGATCCTTTTCTGGCCCACCAGAGGAACCTCTTCAGTTTTACAGATGTAATTCTACCTGACAGTAAGCCAATAAGTTTGGCTACAGACGGATAGAAAGGGAAGATTACAGAAATAGCCATGGAGATAACATCAGAAATCACATGCCCTTCTAATTGCTTTGACTGATACCACAGAATCATCATAGTCCTCCTCCTCCTCATCATCTCTGAATTATTTTGTAGATTTTCAACCTGGAGAAAATTATAAAATTGTATATCTTATAAATAAAGACATGATCTTACCTTAAACATGCACATGGAATCCTTTAGAAAGTGAAGTAGCATCTTCAGGTGCAATTTTGAGAGAAGCAGTAAGAGGAGAAAGTGTTAAAAGCCCTTCCAACAATGGCTTTAATTCCAGGAAACAGTCTGTTGGGTTCCAGTTATACAGATTTGCCTATAAAAATACAATGAGAACCCATTAGCTCAGAACTTTTTCAAACATAGAGAACATTTGCTGATAGCCAAGTTAGCTCAAGAAAGGTGGACACACTACAGGGAAGCACGTGCCTCTTGTAGTTTGTTTAATATGGACTTGAGTTCCCTTAAAAAAAGGTGCAAAATGTATATGCAAAAAAATGATGCAAGGTGTATAAGAATGGGACTTTCCCCCACAAAGTGATCTCAAATACTCAGAAATGTGGGAATATTAATGTGTGAGAATGTGACTGAGAATGGTAGAACAAATTAAATGGGCAGGACTAAGAAAAAAATAATAAGGCAAAACAGAGATTATGGCTACAGTCCAGATGTCACTACTATATCTTTCCCATAGCTTGCTGCAGCAACATCATGCCCCCTATTCCTCCTCCTGTGGAGGCTGTTCTGAAAGGGATAGTCCACAGGAGAATGAATTGGGATGCATGGTACCACTGCAGTAAGTGGTCCTCCTCTGGAGAGAAGGAAGGGGAGTATCCACAGAAGAAGGAGAAAGGGTGCAAAGCCACCAGTAGATCCTTCATAACTAGGGCAGACCCTATGGGGCAGTCATGAACCCCACAGTGTAGTGCTCAGGGCATGTGCGCATGACCCCATGCTCCTCAGGCACCATCCTAGTTATGTCTCTGTAGTTACGTGTCACAGCACTCTGTTCAGTGCTTGCTGGACTGACTCCCCCAAGAAAGAGGGAAGAAAGAAGGAAAGACAGTTTCCTAAGAAGTTGAAGAAATGTGATGGTCAGGGTTTAGACATGAGATGGTACAGTAACCCAAATTTTCTCAGCTTATTGTGGTTTTCTCAGGGTGACCAGCAATCTGACTGTGGGTACAGACCAGTGTACATGCCACTTTGAGGAGGTAAGCATAATATGCAGCTCTGAATATATCTCTTTGAATCTTTCATAAGGCCTGCTGGCAATGCAGCAGGGAGCAAATTCAAATGCATTTTGCTCTCAATGTACGTACTTTGTGAGGGGGGCAGCAATTGACATTAATAGCTTCATCCCAGCAGATGCTTGACTATGAAGAAGAGTTGTAGTTGCAGGGGAATAAGTGACTTCTGAAGCCTCTTCTCATTATCTATCTACAATCTTACAAAATCTTACAAGACTGGGATTATCTTGGTTGATTGATTTGCAGCATAATCTCAGCTTTCAGCAGAGGATCTTCTGATCTCTTGCAAGGAATCCTCTTGTGGCTTCATAAATGGGGCACCATTGTTGTGCCCTCCTGAGTCAATGGCAGAAATAGCTGGAGGTCCAGAAGTTTGCTGGACATCTCACTTGTACAGGAAAGGTAGCAGAGAGAAAGGTGAGGAGAAGCTTCCACTGGCAAATAGAAGGTTATGGGCTACCCTATTTTAATGGCTACCTCTCTCTCTCTCACACACACACACATTAAAATAGGGTAGCCCATACCTACTATTTGCCAATGGAAGCTTCTCCTCACCTGCTGTGTACTTGTGTGTGTGTGTGTGTGTGTATCTGCGTCAAAGCAATTTTGAACAACACACAAACAAATTGAATGTCTTATGAATATAGGGGTAAAGTACAAAGAACAGCATTGAATGACCTGGTCAAATAATCAATTCAGTGCCTTTTGCAGCAGCGCCACATCTAGACAATCTCATGCAGTGTTGTGTTTTCTGTTATCATAGTCCAACTATCAGCACACGCTGCCTGAAGTATTGGCATCAAAACAACACTAGATCTTTCTTGTGGCAAAATGCCACAACAAGGTCCAATTTCCGACAAGCCATATGGTAATGGTACAGCCATCTGCTTGCCTTGATATTCCTTTCTTGGCAAACCTTGCACCCATATGGGTTATTGGTGCCCTCATCTGTGTATATCATGTGCAAAATCATAGTAAAAAACCAATCATTTCCCTTGAAATTATAGTCCAAGAGATGGCACCGAACATCAAAAGCAATCTCACCTTATGTTTCTCATTGTCCGTTTCAGTTTTGTGCACCCCTGCCTTTTGTTCTCTTTTGACACAAGTAGGATTTTGCTTCCAGGATTCTTGAAAGCTGTGATCCCAAGCTGTCATGTCTGAGGCGTCCTAATCATCTCAAAGAACTGATGGCTCCTGTTTTGTGGGTTTGAAACTTCATCACGAAAGAGATGGAATGATCTGTCCTTTACACACTGACAGGCTAGCAATTTGATGTCAGCTACCACGGAGATGTAGGCATTCAGACAATAAGGCCACACCAAATGTACGCAGAGTCCTTTTACATTTGTCCTGACAGCCGCTATCAATAATATCTAAAATATTTGACACATGCTGTTTAGAATAATTGTAAGGAACCGAGAGAGAGTGTCATCTTCCAGGCATGATGCATTATTATGGAGTTGAATGAAACCAATTTTTATATCCCATTTAGCAATCTGCTCATTTTAATTTTCACTTTAGCAGAAAGAATAGTTTGCAGTGCTGCAGCTTTTCAAATAAAGAGAGAAAATAGCAGAAATTTTGTCAAAACAGATAAGTGTTTTCATCCTGACAGAGACACCAGCATCATTGGCCCACCTCTGAACAGTTGAACATCTTGTTTGCAGATGCCAGGCAACAAACTGCAGAGGTGCTCTGGGCATGGCATATTGGCTTTATGTGAGTTGTTGTGGGTTGTGTGCATAATGAATTGGTTTGCATCTCCTATCTGTGCAGTGCAATGAAATGTATTGATTTGCTACATTCCACTTGTTTGGAACGAAGCTTATTCATGACATACAATGGTTGATTTGCCATGTTTATTGCTTTGGGTGTGAATGATGTTGTTTTGGTACATTATGCTGGATACATTGTACATCATGTTCTTTTATGAGGGTCTAATTGTGTTTCTTCACATTTTAACCACAGTTTTTATATCAATCTATTGGCTTCCATTATAATGAACCCTGGATCCGTTCCTTGTGCCATTGAACTCTTATGACAAAACTGCCATTGATTTCAACAAAATGTTAAGAGTTTGAGTGTTGCAAAATACTGCTGCATTTTGCAAACCAGTGGCGGCTTATAGTCTCCCTTTCTATCTCTTCACTAATTCAATGATTAGGAACATCATTAATCTTACACTCAGCAGGTCAACCTCTGGTTTCACAAATATGTGACTCATTCATTTTGTTGCTGAATACAGCAGGGAGACTCTTGGTTGACCTGTGGGATTCTTCTATTGTAGAGAAATAAATCGGTAAGTAGCATGCAAAGCATGGCATTTATCATCTTCTAAAGCACGCAGCACTGACTTAACTCTGTTTTTATAGAAACCAGTAGGAGAGCTGACAATGCTGGTAGAAGTTCAGCAGTGGATAATGGGTGTATTAATCAGAAAATGCATGAATTACACAGTCCTGTTAGCTCAAGTCACAATGATCCATGATGATTTTGAATGCTACACATTTTATAGGGCTTCTGTGCATATAAACCAACTTGCCTTGGGTATGTTTATAGCAATGTTATCTGATAGAAAGAAGTTCAAAACGCATTCTTTCCAATTAGGAATCAACCCAGGGATTCTGAGCAAAGTCAAATTATAGTTGGGAGGCTGCATTGAATCCTGTTCTATTATTTGGGCAGATCTGTTGTGCTACCGGTGTAGTTGGCTGGAGTTTTTACCACATCTGGTAAAATCAGAGTCTCTGAATCAAAGGATGCTGGAGTCAGAACCGGCATTTCATGTCCTGCAATCTAGTTGTCCAACCTCTGCTTGAAAACCTTCAGCAAAGGAGGGCCCATTAATGGATAAGGTAAATTCTTCTAGTGCCAGAGAGTTCTTAGATTTAGGAAATGTTTCCTCGTCTCTACACTAAACTTTGCTGTAGTTTCAATCTATTGATCCTTGTCTTCTCTTTGGAAGCCATAGAAGCATGTCCTTCCCTTCTGTATGAAAGTTATTCTATACATGAAGACAGAAATCATGGCTGGAATCCTAACCACACTTTCCTGGGAGTAAGTACTATTGAACACAATGGGACTGACTTATGAGTAGATTTTTTTCATTTTCTCGTAAACCGCTTTGTGAACTTTTTAGTTGAAAAAACGGTATATAAATAATGTAGATAGATAAATATGTTTAGGATTGCACTGTAAATCTCTTCGCCAAAGTCTATGCTTCAGGCTGTTTTAGTGGTTCTTTATAGATATGGGCTACAATCCTAACCTCCAGTTAGGCCAGCCTAAATCCTGTAATAAGTCCTGTGCTGGCCTGGGGGTGTCATCATAGTGCCACTTTGGGGGGGGGGGGTTA
Organism: Cryptoblepharus egeriae; assembly: GCA_030015325.1. Classification (NCBI taxonomy): domain Eukaryota; kingdom Metazoa; phylum Chordata; class Lepidosauria; order Squamata; family Scincidae; genus Cryptoblepharus; species Cryptoblepharus egeriae. The sequence goes on along the minus strand of JAREYC010000007.1, from coordinate 49,401,828 downwards.
GATCAGTGCATAGGGGTATGCCGACCTTCCCCATGGGAAGATATGCCAGGTGAGTTAGGCCAAGCTAAATTGGTTAAGATTGTGCCACACAGCCTTATCTTATCTAACCCCCTTCCACACCAGTGCATCATTCCCCAAAGCATCCTGCAAGCTGGGCAGTCCTAAAGGAGGTCAGGTGCAGGAAGAGAAGACTGAGTGAAGGAGGCTGCCTCCAGATTCTATTCCTCGTCTTACACCTGAAACACCTACATAGATCTACACAAATATGTGCCAACTATTTAGCTGATCCACATCTGAGTAAGTCCATAAAGGCCGCTAAGGCTCAAAAGGAGGTTGAAGGAGGTTGCCAAGGCTCAAAAGGAGCCCTTGATAGGGCTCATTCCTAACAAAATTAGGCCAGTACAACTGGCCTGTTTTCCCATTTCCATGGTGGTGTGGGGAGGCTGGAACATGTCTGCACTGACCTAACCACCTCCCCTGGGATTGGAACAGAAGAGTCTTACCACACTTTTGAGACATCCACCCCTAGGCCAGCATGGGACTAATTATTTATTTATATCCCCCCGGGGTGTACTGATTCTGCTGCACGCCCATGACACACATTATGTTATGACACCATGTGGCATTACATAATCATGCACATGGGCTCTTCCCAGCTGACCAGAAAGACCCTGGCACAGAAGGGCACATGGGCGGCTCAGCTGGAACCATGCACATACCACGCACACCAGCCAGGGAGTGTTGTCTGGGTGTCATAGAAAGGTACTGGGGTGGGGGAAGTGCTAGGTGGGTGGGCATGCTTGTGTCCACCAGTGCATGTGCGCCCATGGTACAAGACACCTTGTGCTATATAGATGGTTCACCAGTGTATCCCATCTTTCCTCTTTTAAAAACAGATGCCCATTGCATGGCTTGTGACATAACTTGTAATGAGACTTGTGCTGCCCTAACTAGGGGTTAGGATTGAGTTGTCAAGATAAGTCCCTTATCTTGAGGAGACCTCCACTTGTCTACCTAGTACAGCAGGTTAAAGCAATGGCAATTTCAGCAGTGCAAAATTGTTGCACAGGAAACACTGTTAGGATTGGAAATCTCATGTCATGTAGTCAAACAGATGCCATGGCTAAATTACACTGCATTTATTTCTTGCTGATAAGTTTCATCATCATCATCTTGTTGTTGTTCCTGCTCTTGGTGGGGTCTGCTTAGATGATTGACACAACATGGGGAAACGTGGCTGGCCTGTCGCATATAACTTTTGTAAAGATTTTAAATTAATTAAAGGGTTATTGATGTCTATAACTCCAGAATGTCTAATTCTTAGAATCAGAGCAAGATATCCCAGATTTCAGTTGGATAGGTGGATAGCTTAATTAATGTAAATTTTAACTACTGTAAAATATGCTATTATATTGATTTTATGCATGAGGCATGAAACGTAGTCAATTGTACATTAATGTTATGATTATGATTATTTAGTAGTAGTAGTATTTGTGCAGTTATAATGTTTTCAAAGTTGAAACAATAGTGTTGTATTCTACAGGACTGTAAACAATTTTACTAGTAATACTATGAACAGATACTGCTGTTCCAATTATTACTGTATGAACTGCATTAGGTTTCAATGAAGCCATCTGCAAGTTTCAAAGGGTGCAGTCCTAACCAATTTAGACCAGCCTAACTCACCTGGCTTATCTTCACTTGATGGTGTGTAGAAGTCAGTATATTCCTGTCCACTGGCTTAACCCTCTCAAGAGTAGGGTAGAAGTGCCTTATGACACTTTTTTGACATGCTCAGTTCAGGGCAGTACTTATGCTAGGGTTTATGCCAGCCTAACTGGAGGTAAGGACTGCTGCCTTTGAAATCCAATTTCATTCTTTTCCTTTAGAGCTTATAGAAAGGTGTTCTGCAGAAACAAGGTTTCTGTTATTACTTCCTTAAAAGGAAATACTTAATAAGATTCCTATGGAGAATCTTTAGATAGATAAGGCAATCTATCTAAAGATTTATCCACAATACAACCATACTGTTTTTATCAGTGAGATCCAATGTGTTGCTTCAGGACATATTCAGTTCATCTGAAAGGGTTCACCTTGATTCAAGGTTCTGGTTCTTATCTTTAAAGCCTTTTTCCTGTAAGGATCATCATCCTTCGTGTGAAAATGCCCATTAATTCAGATATACCAAGAAGAGCCACCTGCCATCTAGGAGTGAGTAATGGATAGTTGGCATGCATATGAAACAGGACCTTCTGTTTGGTGGCTCCTTTGACATGGAATTCCCTTTATAGAAAATTTGAGCTTCCCCTCTCTTTTAGCCTTAAAAATGTTAATAATGTATTTATTCTGCCATTCAAACCCTAGATGATCACCGAAGCTGTGACGTCTCTTTTTAACCCAACATTTGCTGCAGCTGTGACATGAATCTGTATTTAAGATGTGTTTTAATTTTCTGTTGGTTTTACTTTGTGTTAGCCTCCTCAAGACCACTTTAGGGGAAAGATGAGAAAGAAATATAAAGTAAATTTTATTGTATAACTATAGGTCGTTACATTGTTACAATATAAAAAAAAGCATGCACAGAAAAAGGGGAAGGAAAGGAAAGGGGTAAAAACATTAAGGTTACAATATTTGTATCTAAAAAATAACACAATCAAACTTGAGAACTTAACATCAGACAGAGCCATGGAAGAGAAAGACATTTAGGTATAATTCGAAAAAGAAGAGAACTTGAGCAATTGCCGACATCTTACAAGATAAAGTCTTAGGGAAAGAAATGTAAATAGTAAATACATACAAAACAATTGTTTAGATCAGGGGTCTCCAAACATTTTAGCCAAAGGGTCACATCAAATATCTGGTACAGTGTTGAAGACGAGAAAAAAAAAACCATGAAATACAAAATTTCAGTGAGGCACAAATTTCCAGTATTTCTGTAAACATCAACATACAACACAGAAATAAAACACACACTTAAATGGAATCCCATTTTCCACCCCACCCTCACAGCTCCTACTGTGTTTGATCCGCTGAGTTAGAGGTTCTTAGGGGCTCTTAGGAGATCAGAACCTGGCCACAGTCTGGTTAAAAACTTGCTATGGTCTGCATCTAGCCTTCCTGGCCAGGATTTGGAGACCCCTAGGTTAGATCATAAAACCATACATGACAGGAGAATATTGAGGTATGTTCAAGTCAAAAATGTAAGTGCTTTTTCCTTGGACACTTCCAGAAAAGCTGATTGAATGGATCATGAGTTTCTGAGATCTAAAAAGAAAAGGAGGACTTCTTCACATCAGCATCTTAGCTAAATACAGTGGTACCTTGCAAGATGAATGCCCTGTAGGATGAATGCTTTGAATAACATACTGAAATTCTTCTGGAATTCTGCTTTGTGAGATGAATGTGCTTTGTAAAATGAAACCTCTTTGGCTGGGCTCTCTCTCCTCCTGCCTGCATAGGCTGGGCAGGGTGGCTGAGGCAGGACTTCTCTTCCAGCCTGCAGTACCAGTGAACAGGCCAGCAGAGAAAGCAGCAGAAGCTTCCTGCTGTATGTCGGAGCTTCCCCGACCAGTCTCCAGCAAGATGTGGCCTCAATCCAGTCAGCCCAGTCCCTGGAGCAAAGCAGCCGTATTCAGGTGGGAGGGAAACCCCTCCCAGACCTCCCTCTGGTCTGGAACTGCCTCAATAGAAACCCCCTCCCTGCCTGGACCCCACTACAACATCCCCTCTTCCCCCCACCACCTTCCCTGCCTGGACCCCACTCCTGCATCCAACTCCTTCTGCTGCAAACTTGGAAAGAGTTGGGCTGGCATCCTGTGCACTTTCCTGTGAGTAAGCTCCGGTTGATTCAATGGGCCTTGATTCTAAGGAAAACATAGGATTTGGCCCCTTTTACTTCAAGGGAGTAAGCTGTTGGTCCTGCTGCAAACTGCCCATCTGGTTTTCATAGACAGATCTCACACACAGAGAAATGGGTTCCATGTTAAAATTGCTCCAAAAGACACCAGTGACTCATTTAGTGAAAATTAGACATCCTTGGCAGGGATGGGCCCAGCCAGCCCCAAGATCTGGTTTGCCTGAAGTTGGGGGCGGGGCCTGGGTCAGAGGGCAGACCCCAACCTCGCCGCACTGCGCATGTGCCAGCCTTGGCGCAAGCGCGCTGAGTCTCCTGAAGCTCAGCTGAGCTCCTGAGGTGCGGCTTCAGGAGACGCAGTGCACTAGCGTCCAGCTGGACGCAAGCAAACTGCGTCTCCTGAAGCCAAGCTTCAGGAGTTGTGTGGCGGCCGCTGGCGAACCGGTCCCCGCGGTTCTTGCCAGCCGCGGCTCTGGGTGGTTCGCCAGCGGCCACCACGTTGAAAGATCCGGTTCGGGTGAATAGGCCTGAACTGGCATCTGCCCACCTGTGATCCTTGGCCATAAAGGGTTTTCATTTCTGTTTTACTGTACAGAATATTATAGTGTTTTATTACAATGATTGTGTTCTGTATTATATTATAGTGTTTTGAATTTGATTACAGTGTTTTGTCTTTTTTTACATACAGTTAATATTTTATATGAATATTTTTGAGTTGTGGAACCATTTGTCTTGAGTTTCCATTATTTCCTATGGGAAAATCCACTTTATAAGAAGTATGCTTTGTAAAACAAACATGCTTCTGGAATAAATTAAATATGTCTTGCAAGACATCACTGTATATTGATTTTTCCAATAGTACACAAGTTTGGAACTTGTCAAATTCGTCAGCTCCTGCCTTACATACAGTAGCTGCGCTAGAAATAGGTTCCCTCACCTATGAGTCTGAACAACATATACCAGCCACTGTCTTGACAAATCTGAACACAGCTTCTCTAAAAGTGGACCTGATGAAACAGCTCAGACTGATGCCAGTTGGGAGGAAAATTCAGCTTAGGGTGTCAGAAGATGCACTCCAAAGAAGTATGGGCAGAGACTTTCAGAGAAGGTCTTGACTTCAAATAGACACGAAAGCTTTCAGGAGACCCCATCTCTAACTTAGTAATGGACGGTTACTTAGATCTGAGATATGGCCTTTCAAACCCTGGCCTGGGGGCTGAATAAGGGATTTGGAGTAACCATTCTGCATCCTAACTGCAGCTTACTGTTCAGCTAGACTGCCACATGATTTCTGGGATGCTAGGGGTAGCTGCATCTGCCTGAACATCCTGTTGCACCATCTGCTGAGATACAACTTTCCAAGAGTGTCATTGCCCCCAATTTCTATAGAAGTCATGTGGCAACCCAGTAGAACTGTAAGCTGTAGTAAAAATGGGGATCATGTTTTTTTTACAGAGAGGTCGCGAGTTTGGCGATTGTTGACCTGAGAAATCAAAATGTAGTATAGAGATCAAGATGTAGTACAGATAAAAATGAAGAAAGCAGTTCTTTAAGGCAGCCTGCAGTGTTATACTCACTTTCCTTGGAGTAAGTTCCATTAAACTCAGTCAGACTGACATCCAGATAGACGTGCTTAGGATCTGTGGGCACAATACTAATTTAGGCCAACATAATTCATCCATCTCTCTGTGCCCATGGTAGTGTGGGGAGGCCGGTATGTGCGGAGATGCCAGTGCTAACTTCCCCTACAAGAGTGGCACAGATATGCCTTGCAGCACTTTTGCTTCATTCCTGGGCCAACATGGGACTTGTTCCAGGACTTGTGCTGGCCTCACCTGAGATTAGGATTTGCACTGACAATGTTGTAATCCATTCAGACCATCTTCCAGTAGTGACCATCTTAAAGTACAGACTAGAGTACAGATACTAGCATGAAAAGATTATTAAAATCAGAGGGTATTTCCCTTTTTCAAAATGAAATGTCATGAATTAATGTGTTTAATGGATAGAAAAGGGCTCTGAGTGGTGCAAGCGGTTAAGACGCTGTGCCTGTTAACCAGAAGGCCAGGGTTCGAGACCCGGGTCGACCCCACAAGACAGGGTGAGCTCCTGTCCTTAGTCTAGCTCTGCGACACCAGCTGGATCCAATCATATCGGCTCTGCTTCTCCATTGGACTAATTCAGTGGCATGGAGAGGGGGAATTTGCTGCTTGGATAACAGCCTATCCTCCATAACAATCCAACCCAGGCTTTCGTGCCTCACATGCAGCATATGCAGCGCCGAGCACGATACCATAGTCTTTCAAGACTGACAGAGGCCTGCTTTTTAATGGATAGAAAGCTACATCACAGAGCCTTCTCCTGGTGAAAGATCTGCAAAGATATACCCTGTAATTCTAAATTTAACTCCATTTTCCTATGCGTTTTAATTTGGTTAAACTTTGGACTCAGAGCTAAATTAAACTGTCTCTTGGTGACTGTTAATCACTGCTGTGTTACAGAAAACTAGATAAAGATGAATTCACATTAAACAACATGCTTTCAGGAATAGCTTTATAAAATTGTTGAGGCAGCAGCCAAAGATAGAAATAGATGCAGCATAATCTTGGAAGTGACATGCCTGTGCTGTTGGTGTGACTGATTTCATATGGCATGATAGTAAATGATAATGATAGGAGGTAGTTATACCAGGTATAACAGATATTGGATAAAAACAGATCAGATAGCAAAACTGAAAATCATTTTTTAAAAAACACACTGAAATCAAGGTTTTTGTGGATTTCTTTTAAACAGAAGAATTTATGAAGGAGGAATTGCTTATTATTCTTCCTTGGTTGGATCTGTAGTTTCCTATTTCCCAAGATATGGATTTGTCTTCATAGGAGAGCATCAAAAATCTCTCTGGCCATTCCCCTTGAGCAGTTTATGAATGTTTTAATTCTACCAGGAGTTGGAATCAAAGCATACAGGTTCATAACAGTATTGCAGCACATCAATCAAAGATGAACAGTTCTGCTTCTGGAATTGGAATTGACATTGAAACTCAATATTTGTTTATTTTTAATGACCAATATATGAGTGGACAAGGATCTAATATAGGATTCTTTTTCTGATTCTGAGCACCTTTCTTTTCCTCTAGGAGTTTCATCCAATGGGACACATACTTCATTGTCATAATGAATTAAGAGTCAAAACATGCTAAGCATGATGGCTTTGATTGATACAGTGCTATTTTTTTGTTAAGAATCTGTAATCCTTATAGGACCATCAATAGAACGTGGTGCCCAAGTGCAAAATAAGTGTTTATTTCCCCTCAATTTAAAATGCATTAGAATATTTACATTTGAATATATTTTCCATTTGAATAATAAAATCAAGTTTCGCTATGACAACAAAGGTAAACTCTAAGGGCTCATTTCCAAGCAGCTCTTTCACACCTTATCTCCCACCCCTATCCTTTGCTTATTCAAACCAATAAATGCAAGTTTTTCAAACATATTATCCATCTTTCTTAAGAGTTAAAACAATTGTTACATTTAAAAAGCATACAAAAAGGGAACATAAAGTACAAAGGAAAGCAAATGTACAAAAGGGGAAAATAGGGAAAATACAGAAGGGAAATTCAGAGGGGAACTTATATCTATCACAGTATAGATAGATAGATAGATAGATAGATAGATAGATAGATAGATAGATAGATAGATAGATAGATAGATAGATATAACTTATATCTATATATATAAAAAGCAGGCCTCCGTCAGTCTTGAAAGACTATGGTATTGTGCTCGGCGTTGCATACGCTGCATGCAAAGCACGAAAGCCTGGGTTGGATTGTTATGGAGGATAGGCTGTTACCCAAGCAGCAAATCCCCCCTCTCCATGCTACTGAATTAGTCCAATGGAAAAGCAGAGCCAATATGATTGGATCCAGCTGCATCGCAGAGCTGGGCTAAGGACAGGAGCTCACCCTGTCTTGTGGGGCCGACCCGGGTCTTGAACCCTGGCCTGCTTAACAGGCACAGCTGGTTAACAGGCACAGTGTCTTAATCGCTTGCACCACCCACAGTCCACAATATATATATATATCAGCCCAAACTTATTCTTTACCACTCCAGAGCATACAGCCATACCAATTGTGCTATAGTGGGAGAGGGGTTGGCTCTCAGACAGCTCGTGAGCAGTAAATAAAAAACAGTCTCCTTGGATTTATGCTAGCTATTTCCCTGGTGGAAGTCTGATGAAAAGAAAAGAGCCAGGCAGGGGCGATGCAACTCTGTGCATCACCCAGTGTGGAGGCGCATTACCACCGGGACATGCACACCCCCTTCCAGGACTGCGCAGGTACTAACTCTGACACCTGTACAACCTGCTCCTGTTTAGAGCAGAAATAGTCCACACCTCTGCTTGGCCATTCGGGCAGAGGCACATACTGCGCATGTCCAGAGGCATCAACCCCGTGCGGACTGCACCAGCCGCACTTGTCTGCTGATGCAACTGGGGCCAGATAGATTGGATAATAGCAACTAGAATCTGGTGTGCAATTTTCCAACTAAAATTCATTCTTTCCAGCCCCCTGCAAACACAGGAAAGGGTCATTTTCCTTCCAGTTTGGCTCTTAGCCCTGTGAGAGAAGGCGTCAATGCACTATGACTGGGGTTTTCTTAGGCAGAGATCTATTGGTGAGTGGTGGACCAGGTGTAAACTAGAATTTCAAAGAATTATCAAATCATAGAGTTGAAAGGGACCCAGTAAGTCATCTAGTCCAAGCCCCTGCCTGAAACAGGAAGTCCTCCTGGAACATCTCAGACAGGTGCTTGAGCCTCTGCTTGAGCCTCTGCTTCCTTTTACTGTTTCTTGTTATTTTTTGTGGAAACCTGAGATCATGGTGTGGGATTATTAATCGGAAAAGTTAAGTTTACAGATATGATGAATAGTGAGGTAGGAAGGAGAACACTGTTAGATGTGTGGTGGTGAGATAGGGTGCATTCATTTGTGGATTAGTTCACTGCATAGTGATATGTTTGGTGGGTTTAGGGGATGTCTGGTGCCTCCATCAAGAGGCTGGCAGTCAAAGAAAAAGATGTGGAGAGGGGGTTGTGCCAGCAGTTACAAGAGAAAGATGTTTAATCATTGACAAACTTTCCCACATGTCTACTCAAAAGTAAGCACAATTGAATTTAATGGAACTTACTCCCAGGTAAGTGGACATAAAATTGCAACCATAATTAATTTACAGGGAATGCTACAATGCTAATCCAAGTTGTCTGCATAGTGCCATAGCAAAAATGGGACTTGATTTTAAGTAAACGCATACTGGATTGGGTGGCACATCAGGAGAGATAAGAGCTAAGACTTTCTCAAGAGCCATTAGTGTCTTCTCATTGAAGTTTCCAACACTGAGCCCAAAGAGAGGGAGGAAAACAAAAGTTGCTTTTAAAAACTTTTGTTTGCACACATATATTTAACATTCAAGTTCAACTTAATGTTCAGTACCTAGAGAGGCAATTGAAGTGGAAAAATATTGTTTCAAATGAATTAAGAGCATTTTTAACAAAAGGGAGCAAACTCCAGAATTCATCAATTAAACTTGAGTGTCTTGTTTACTTGGATAAGAACTAAATTTCAATGCCATATCTTTGGTAGCTTTTTTAAAATCATGTTCTCACTCCCCCAATAATAAATGAGACAAGTTTTGGATTATAGCTGGGTGACATTTACTGAAATCGTTTTTATCATCAAACTTTCTCCTTAAAAAGAAAAGATGTAAAAGCACTCCATTAACAAAAAGAAATTCTGGATTGCATTCTTTGGGGGAAAAAATGATTGAAGACTTTATTTGATTCAGTCTTTATTTGGTGCTACAGCATTATTTCCCACATATCCACCAATAATATACCAGAAAAGTTTTGAATTCAAACTAGGTCACATTCACTGAAAAAAGAAAAATCAACAATCTGTGTCGAGCCTGCCGTGGTATCTCCAGGCACTCCTCCATAATAGCATAGCTATCAGGGAGGCACAGCATTAAGATTTTCAGGGCATCTCACAGACCACATTTAGAAGAGGCTAATATTCTTCATTCTTTGGTCCAACCTTTTTCAACTTGGAGTTTAACTGGAGGAATATCTGACAGTCCTACCAGTAATAAGGTTAAGATCAGGGGAAGGCAAGATGGGCCAATTTAGGGATCCTGGGCCTTTAGGTCTGGCCAGAACCAGACTTGTGCTGGGACTCATGCTGGCCTGAAGGTTAGGATTTCATTGTCACTTATTTTCTGTACACCTCTTGAGAACAAAGTGTGCATCACTTCTGAGATCATAGAATCATAGAATCCTAGAGTTAGAAGGGACCTACTAAGTCATCTGGTCCAACCCCTGCCTGTAGCAGAAAATTTTCCTAGAGCATCCCTGACAGGTGCTTGTTGAGCCTCTGCTTGAATATCCCCAGTGAGGGAGAGTCCACCACCTCCCTTGGCAATCTGTTCCACTGCTGAACTGCCCACACAGTCAGGAAATTTTTCCTGATATCCAACCAGAATTTCCTTTCTTTCAGTTTGTACCCATTGGTTCTAGTTCTGCTTTCAGAAGCAGCTATGAACAAGCGAGCCTCTTCCTCCCTATGACAGCCCTTCAGCTATCTGAAGAGGGCAATCATGTCTCCCCCAGCCTCCTCTTCTCCAGGCTGAACATCCCAAGTTCCCCCAACCTTTCCTTGTAGGGCTTCCCTTCCATCCCACTGATCATTCTTGTCGCTCTCCTCTGGACTTGCACACCATTTGGTGTGGTCCCTGAGAAGCATGGGTGAGTGAATATGTGTTAAAGCTGCACAGCCAGAATCTCACACATAAGCATAGAGTAACACATGAATCCTAACTGGATCTTTAAACCAAAGCAATTATGATAATATTGCACATGGAATGAGTCCCAACTGAGTAAGACAAGAAATGGTAATGGGATTTCGATGGGGAAAAATTGCAGATGTCTAAAGCTTGATAAGAAAGTTACAACTCAATCCTACATCTCCTCAGCACTGGTGCTGATCTCCACAACTGGTGCTGGATGTCACAAACATGCCTAAGGTACTTGTGTGGCACACAGAAAGTAGGTGGTGGTGCTATGCCTCAGTGTTGAGTGGAGGGCTGTCTGGATTTTATGCCATGGGTAAGTACTGTAGTTTCAGGACAAGTAGATGTAAGGAGTGGGAGGAACATACGGGATGAGGACAGGGCAGGAGGGAAATGAGATTGGCAGAGCATGTTGGGCCACGTGGCCCAATAGAGTCTCTCAAGTCTGCACCAGCAAAATATCCAGCACAGATTTGGAAAGCAACATTGCAAAGCTTTGAGCTTTCTTTGAGGAGACTCCTGATGGCTTCCAAATACCCACAGGATAAGGGGTAGTTGCTTTGGTGCTGCTGCTTCAGTGGGCACCAGAAAGATTAGGTTAGGCTATTAGTATCAAAACTACCTATTAACTATCAAGAACAGCTAACTATCAGGAAGTGCTGTATTTACCCAAACTAAAATAAGGATGGGGCAATATTGACAGTCATGGCAGCATGGCACTGAACACTAGTTGCAGAGAAGCAATGATGAGCCAAAGGCATGGCTTTCTCTCTTGCTTCCCCACAACACCCTGTGAGCCTTTCTGGGAAACAACATACTAGTCTAGATTGACATTTGGCTTGAAACAACAGGGTATTTCAGGATCCTGTGTTCTTCTGTTTATCCAAAGAAACTTATTTTGATGGCCAAATATTAACATGTTTGTACGATATCTATGGGCCATCAGGGTGACCAGATGCCAAACCCAAAATTCCTGAACCCCAAGGCCAAAATTCCTTATCCCAGGCCAAAATTCCTACCCGCTGAAAAAAATTGCCAAAAGTATTTTTCTTGTTTTTGTTTTTCTGTTTTTTGACCATAACTTTTGATAGGAAGGAGATATCTCAAAACTGATTTTTGCATTGGATTCTGCTCTTCAATATGAATCCAATGACGTATGGCATGATGGGGTACTGTGCACTATAGCGAAGTTTCAAAATGAAGCCAAAATGTAGGACAATGAAGCCAAAATGTAGGACACCCGGATAGGAGGCTAAAAATCCAGACAAATCCGGGTTTTTCCGGTCATCTGGTCACCCATAGATTCCGGTCATCTGGTCACCCATAGATTCTATGGGGTTCAGCATAACCTTTGAAAAATTCTACCTCCAATCTGGTTTTGATGGGAGGAAAGGAGGAAAAATAGCTGTGTGGGTTTCAAAGACATACTGTATATCTGGTGAACAGACTTCTGTAGCACAATGCATCCTTTTATTCTGAAAATCAACACAAGTAAACCTGTTGCCTGAACCTGTCCCCACAACACAATAGCTCACTAGGCTTAAGTAAAAACCATTTCAAGTAGGTTTAGGAAGTGGAACTTGTGATACCTGCAGAATTATTTCAGAGTAAATGTTTTGATACTTCCAGATGATACTTACCCAACACAATGTAGAAATTAATTTTATTAAACATCATAGTCAAAAGTATTCAAAACACATGCTTTGGAAATTACCAGATAAGAGCCAAGATGTTTTGTTCTGTGAAAAAGCACCTAGTTTCTAAGCCTTGTCTCCTTTTATCAATGAGTTATCTGATTACTTACGAACAAAGAGGAGAAACATGGTTCCCTAGATATACAACTGCATACTGTGTAGTACCAGTGTCTCTTGCAATCCATTTGGAAAGAAGCCTTAGGAATTTAAAATGCATATAATCTTTTTTTTTCAGGTAATCAGGCGTGCACAGGCATTGAGCATTATAGAATTAATGTAGGCAATGTTGCATTTTTGTCACACTGTTACAAACAGTGTTAGAGAATTTTACAGGTTAAGTCAATTTATATGGATGTGTCACAGTGAATGTAAATGTGGGCTAATTTTAGTCAAATGTCCTTTAGGTTAAGGAAGAAGGATTATTGACAGAAGAGGGGAGTTATTGAACTCAACATTCCTTCCTTTTCTTCACTACCATATACATGTTTTTCATGATAAAATGCTTTCGTGAGGTATCAGCCTGCAGGCAGCAAGCAATAGTTGGTGCTATAATGGAGACTTGCAGGCATAAGAACACAGGAACCTATGGCATGAGTGCCAAGCTTGGCACACAGAACAATGTTCAGGGGCATACAGCCTCCCAAGCTGCATTGCTGCCTGGGATCCTAGATAGTGTGTGGAAGTCTCCTTCTCTCTGGGGATGAGAAAGGGAATGCTATCCTGCCCAGAGAGGCAGACCATAGTGTTTGGGTGCATGGGTGTATAAATATTTGATTTTAAAATCATGTCAGCATGTGGAATAACACTGAAGCATAGGTTCGGCATGATACTGCTGAAAGGCTGCTGATCCCTGATCTGGTCAGTCCTGCAACCTGGTTCTTTATGTGACAATCCCAATACCTCCAGATATTTTTGATTATAGAAAAGTAGTATGTACTATACATTTTAACATTAATTAACAGGGAATGGATCTTAAATCAGGTGACTCGGGCTTGAGTTGTAAAAATGCTGATTCATTGACTCATGAGCTGCTCCCATGGAAGACTCTATAAAACACTTACATCAATGGAGGGGGTTCTAACATTTTCTTTGACTATGGGAGGGCAAGAGGAACCCAAAAGGGTTTTGCCTTACAGTTTACTGCCCATCCCATTAAATGATTGCCTGCAGTGTCAGTACTTCTAAACAAATAAATAATTAAATGGAAGTGAAAGCTGTTTTTGTAGTAGATTTATAAGATGATTTGAGAAAGCAGATTAGCAAATTAAAGTTTAAAGGTTTATTCATAGTGCAGTCTATTAAAAAAAAATAAGATAAGTTAAGAGAGGTGAAAAAGATAAGAGAGATGAAAACAGTAAACCCCTATCAATGATGAAGTATGTGGTTGGAATGTAGTACCAAAGAAATTAAGAAAGTTGTTTTGTTGTTACTGTTTTTTCAACAAGACATAGATTTTTGGAGATTGATAGTATTCATTAGTGTTAGGTATGGACCAGGAGAAGAGTAAAAAATATATAGATATTATGATGAGCTTAAACTGAAAAAGTGTTATTTGATTGATTTATGTGAAATGCTCTGAACAAATAGAAGATAATAAGGGATGTACAACAATGGCCCTACTGTGTATCCCCACCCTATATGTGATATTTTGTCCTTTACCTGTATCTGAAATTAATAAAAATTTGTTTACAGATGGGAACAGGAAGTGTTTAAAGTAACCAAAATACTTTAAACACACACATAGCCTGGCAGCACCCTGTTTTCCTCCACAGAGCCGAGTCAGGCTTTATAAAAGAGGCAACTTGACTCAAGTCTTTTAGTTATATGAAGGAACAACATGGAGAATGCCCCGTCATGACTTGTTTTCAAGTTGAGTAGTGGAGGTAGGCAGTGTCTCTAGACTTGACTCAAGTCAAACTGTGTTGGACGTTCCCATCCATGTTAATTAGAATCATAGAATCATAGAGTTGGAAGAGGTCTAGTAGGTCATCTAGTCCAACCCCCTGCCTGAGCAGGAAATTCTCCTAGAGCATCTCCAACAGGTGCTCAGCAAGCCTCTCCTTGAAGATACCCAGTGAGGGAGAGTCCACCACCTCCCTTGGCAGTCTGTTCCACTGCCAAACTGCCCTCACCGTCAGGAATTTTTTCCGGATATCCAACCGGAATGTCCTTTCTTGCAGTTTGTACTGATTGGTTCTAGTTCTGCTTTCAGAAGAAGCTATGAACAAATGAGCACCTTCCTCCATAGGACAGCCCTTAAGATATCTGAAGAGGGTAATCAGGTCTCCTCTCAGCTAGTACTAATAGCATTATTATCACCATCTTACAATACTATCCTGACCTTTCTTCAAAAAACTCAGATACATGATTCCATTACCCCCTACTAATCTTCCTGATAACAAAGCAGAGGTACCTTTTAAAATTGTGCAATATGCAGTGCATACCCTGTTAGCAGCATCAGCACTTCCTCGAGTGGGATCTGATGCCTGTTGCCATAAATCCAGTTTTCATGGTGCACTATATGCATGGATTGTTCTCCTCCAACAGGCATTCATGCATCCAATTTCTTTAAAGTGTTTTCAGGCAATAATCTTCTGTTGGGCATGTGCTTCCTGCCAGAATCTGACCATTCAAATCTATTATAGCAAAGTTCTTTGCAAGAGACGTGTTAAAATATCAGAATCAGGAAGAAAGGGCCATATTTATTAATTATTTCATATTTATTTATTTCATATTTATTATGAGTTTCCATTGCCTAGAAAGGAAAAGAAAAAGGAAAAGAAAACTGCTCTCCTTTTGTGTCTTTCACAGAAATTGATAAGTAGGAATGAGGAAGGGAGGATTTCCATGCATGGAGTTAAACAGTATCACCTGCTAATTGCTGTGCATCAAATGACTACTAAAGACTCCACTACAGGGACTAGTTTAAAAGCTGGCAACCCAATAAATGAGTTCTTTGGTTTTCCATTCCAGCAAGTGCCATGCTAAGCAATTCAATTTTATGCATTTTGTCTTTCAGAGAAAAGTTCTTTTAAAAGAGCAGATGCTGCAGCCAGGTTTATCCAAATGGTCTGGGATTCCACTATAAATATCTCTTTTATAAATATACTAGCAAAAAGTGTGCCTGCATTGCGGGAATAAAATTCCCCTGTACACCATCCCCTCATGACGCATCAATCTCCCATGCACATCAATCCCCCATGTGCAACATCCCCCATGTTCATCCACCCCATGTGCATCATCCCTGCTATGCACATCAAAGCCTGATGCTCATCAACCCCCATGCACAACAACCTCCCATGCACAACATTCCCCATGTTCATCCCCCATGCGCATCAACCCCTCATGTACATCAACCCTCCATGTGGAACTTCCCCCATGTGCATCAACCCCCATGCGCAATATCCCAGCATGCGCATCAACCCCCATGCACAACATCGCCCATATGCATCAACCCCCATGCACATCAGTCTCCCATACGCATCAGTCCCCCATGTGCATCATTCCCCTATGCACCACTTCCCTCATGCGCCACTTCCCCATGCGCATCAGTCCCCCATGTGCATCATTCCCCATGTGCATCAAGCCCCCATGCGCATCAAGCCCCATATGCATCATTCCCCCATGCACACCAACCCCGATAAGCACCAACCCCCCATGTGCAGCATCCTCCCCAGTGCAACCTCTTCCTCTGAAGAACATCCTCCCCCCCCCCCCAGTGCACCAGGCACCGAGTACTAAATTGGCTGGATGTTATTCAGTCTCCCATGTTAAGTATAGGACTAAAACACATTGCACCCCATTTCAGCCCCTGAAGGGTTAAATTTCTCCAGATGGTTCTTGGTGGGTGTTCAGGTGACAGAAGGAACTCCCAGAATTCCATGCTTCAGGCCCAGCAGTTGGGGCGGAATGTTGATGAGTCATCAATTCTCCAATGCAAAGTATAGAGAGGAAAATGCGTTGCGCCCCTTTTCACCCCCTTCCGGTTGGAATTTCTGAAAACCGGTTCTTAGTGCACCCCTCAGTCACGGAACGAACACCCACCCCAAATTTCACACTTCTAGTCCCACCGGTTTTGGCAGGGCGTTGATGAGTCAGTGAATCAGTGAGTGACTTTTTTCTTATATATAGAAGATTGAACAATGCAAAATGTACTTCGTATTACACATACTTTCTTGGATATGTATTTATGTTCTTATTTACAAGAGTTGATACAGAGAATGAAAGGAACAATTATAAAGTTACGGGGATGAGGACTTTAGGGTTCAGATTGCAAAATAAATAATAAGGAATATTTCATATTAAATGCTTTAATATAGATGTATCATGGGGAATGTAAATAAGGACTAATTTGGTCATATTACCTTTAGGTTAACAACAACAGTATTTACATACTGCATACTGTTCACAAAGCAGCCACAGGAAAAAAATGAAATAACTAATGGCTCATGGTTAAGAATGATTATTGTTGTAAAGCTGAATTATTTTCATCTGACAATTCCTCAACATACTTACTAGTGAATAAGCACTTTTGGACACAATGGGACGTACTATACATACTGACTTATAGAATGAGAAATTCCTAGCAATAAATGAAGTTAAATCTCCTCCTTTCCTTATTTTTGGGTTACTCGGGTTCAAGGATGTTTATTCAGCAAAAGATCAGTAAAGAGATAACTAGAGGGCTATGTATCTCCAGGCATCCCCTCCCTGTTAAGAATCCCTGCTGCAATAAAGCAAGCCATCTTCATTTGAAATCAAGCAAGCCTCATTCTCTTTAACAGACCTTTCTACAGCCTATTTTATTTTATATTTTGCTAATATTTGGCACAGGTCTGGTTTTTAAATGCCAGGATGCAATCCTCCTTTCCATCTGAAACTAAGTCCCAGGCTACAATTCAGTGCCCACCTTGCTTAAAAATAACAACCAATGGAAAGCAATGGGTATGAGTCTGCAAATGCTGTGCAGGTTTGTAAATCTGTTTTCATCGTTTAGGATGCAGTCCTACTTTGCATCAGAAACATGCAATGCAATCCTAAGCATGTATACTCAGAAATAAGTCTCATTGTGTTCAATAGTACTCTCTCCCAGGAAAGTGTGGTTAGGATTGTAGTGACAGTCTCGGGTCCTAAAATCCCTTAAGAATCACACCAATGGAAAGCAGTGGGACTGCTTCAAAGTTAATCAGGTATTATCTATGTGTAGCTGTGCTTACTAATGCTCATTCCTTGCCTCTCTACTATAAACTGAATTACACATTTCCTGTTTTGTGTTATACTGTATGTTGTATATTGTATGTAGAGCCTTTGGCTTAACATTCCAGGTACCTTAAAGAAGGTTTTGAACTTCTGATTAACGGGTCTCCTGGTTTAATGAGTCTATTGCTATTTACTGCACAATTACTTTGATAGCATTTACAGAAAGTTTGCAAAGACCTGGAATTAAAATGAATTATTCATAGTTAATTAATAAAATGTATCTTATGATTTTTTGCTGTATTTTTAATAAATTCAAGACTGTCAGGTAACAATTAGTGGTAGATTATTTTTCAGGATCTGGACTTGGATAAAATCAGACAGAGATCCCCTAAGTTTAACCTCTGACGTAACAGAGAGTCATAAAAAAAAATTTTTTTGCTCAAAAAAATCTTTTGTTTTATCTGTATGATCAACTTAAGGCTGCAATCCTAAACACACTTTCCAGGGAGTAAGACCCATTGAACACGATGGGACTTACTTCTGAGTAGACATGGTTAGGATTGTGTTCCAATGCTTTCAAATAAACAGTGCTTTCAAATAACATACTTAGGTTTGCAGAGTTAAGTGACAGGCTGCACAATCCTAAATTATTCTGGTAGGAATGTGGAGATGACTCCACTGCATCTAGCACATCACTGGGGCAGCTGCCACATTTCCATGGGGCAAGGGATAGGTTTTCCCTTTACCCCAGATAAGGGGTAAGGGGAAATCCCATAGCAATCCCAATGAGTCTACTCTGATCTGAGCCACTTCCAGATGTGTTCAGATCTGAATAGATGGGAGCAGCCAGAGGCTTTGCGCTACCCCAGGATACTCCTTGGATTGTGCTTGAGCTTAATTGCTGGAAAAAACAAATAGAAAAATACAGAAGCAATGGCATGGTGGCATGAGGAAGTTGAAGCAGTGTCACTAAACAACTGCTAGACCCCCCCCCCTTCTCCCACACATATCCTTAGCACAAATTTTCACACCACCTGAGAAGTGTGAAGGTCCTGTGTAAATCAAAGTCCTCTTCAGATACCCGAAGGGCTGTCAT
Organism: Cryptoblepharus egeriae; assembly: GCA_030015325.1. Classification (NCBI taxonomy): domain Eukaryota; kingdom Metazoa; phylum Chordata; class Lepidosauria; order Squamata; family Scincidae; genus Cryptoblepharus; species Cryptoblepharus egeriae. Next base: position 49,383,142 of record JAREYC010000007.1, on the reverse strand, counting down.
ATGGAGGACGGGGCTCATTTGTTCTTAGCTGCCTCTGAAAACAGAACTAGAACCAATGGATACAAACTGAAAGAAAGGAAATTCTGGTTGGATATCAGGAAAAATTTCCTGACCGTGCGGGCAGTTCAGCAGTAGAACAGATTGCCAAGGGAGGTGGTGGACTCTCCCTCACTGGTGATCTTCAAGCAGAGGCTCAATGAGTACCTGTCGGAGATGCTCTAGCTCTAGGAATGCCAACCGGGTCAATCACTGACCTGCCAGGAAGTTTGTGTTGTGTTTTTACTGGAATTTATTATTACCTGACAAGACTTTCTGACTTTTTTTCCTGCTAATTAGACAGTCACAATACCAAAAGCATGAAGATTTTGAATTTACAGTTTTTCTGTAAAATCCAGTTTATATATATTATACCACATCGGGTCACATTGGACCCATGTTGCCTTTTATTAGTTATTCAATATTTTGCTAGCTAAAATTGTACTAAAAATCACTATACTAATTATAATCATAATTATTATTCATTATATGTACATTATATGTACATTATGTGTACATTATATGAACATTGTATGTATCTAACTATAGTACAGGGTCGCATGGGTCAAAATTGACCCATGCGACCCTGTGCAGTCTTCGGTGATAAAAATTGTACTAAAAATCATTATTTCTCAATAAAAATAATTATACCAAAACTTGACACAACATTTATTCATTATATGTATATTATATGTACATCATATGTATATTATATGCACCTGACTATAGTACAGGGTCCTATTGGACCCTTTTACTTTGTTGCCTATTGGACCCTTTTACCCATGTTGCCTTTTACTGTTTACTCAATATTTTGCTAGCTAAAACTGAACAAAAATCATTATACAAATTATAATCATACTTATACTAAAACTTGACACAACATTTATTGATTATATGTATATTATATGAACATTGTATGTACCTAACTATAGTACAGGGTCCTATTGGACCATGTTGCCTTTTACTGTTTACTCAATATTTTGCTAGCTAAAATTGTACAAAAATCATTATACAAATTATAATCATAATTATACTAAAACTTGACACAATATATATTCATTATATGTACATTATATGAACTTCATATGTACATTACATGTACCTAACTATAGTACAGGGTACTATTGGACCATGTTGCCTTTTATTGTTTACTCAATATTTTGCTAGCTAAAATTGTACAAAAATCATTACATAAATTATAATCATAATTATACTAAAACTTGACACAACATTTATTCACTATATGTACATTATATGAACATTGTATATACCTAACTATAGTACAAGGTTGCACGGGTCAAAATTGACCCGTGCAGACCTGTGCAGTCTGTGCAGGTGATAAAAATTGTACTAAAAATCATTATTTCACAATGAAAATAATTATACTAAAACTTGACACAACATTTATTCATTATATGTATATTATATGAACACTGTATGTACCTAATGTACCTAATTATAGTACAGGGCAGCACAGGTCAGCACTTGACCCATGCAGTCTTATGGGGGGCAAAAAATTTCTGGTATTCCTAGGGCTAGGATGATTTCATGCTACAGGCAGGGGGTTGGACTAGATGACCTGCTAGGTCCCTTCCAACTCTAGGATTCTATGATAGTGAACTTTATATGTGAGAGAATTGAACAAAACAGAGGCCACTGATTTCTAACATTGCCTTTCGTCCTATATATTTTTTCATTTTACAAAATAATATTTCCAACATTTTTTACTGGGCACCAGATTTTCTGCTATCACTACTCTTCCTATACAGTTTCCACAATCCCTAACATCTCCTTGCTCCTTTGGTTTTCAATGTTGTAAAGGCACAGCTTGCAGCATCTCTAAAGTCATGTTCTTCTTGAGAATAAACCTTTAAGGGGGCCAATCCCTATCTATTTGAAAAGCTGAGCTGGATTTTGCTCGGATTTCAAACAGCGGTAGGGATTGTGCTTATGGTAGGAAGGTGATGTGGCTTATGAAGTCTGTGTTTGTGCTGCTGGGGTGCGTTTTGTTTGTGAAAGTCAGAAAAAGAGTGTGTGGGCATGCCTCTGTTCTGCAAGGACTTGAGCTGACTGGGAAAGTTCACAAGGCTAATTGGATCTGGCTGTGAGGAAGACCCATCAGGTGAATCCTATTAGAAATCCAGGTAATGAAGAAGCATTTGGACATTAAAAGTAGGTCCCTCTGCAGAATAGGGAGGTAGGAAAATTCAATGGCCTGAAAGAAAGGATTAGAGTGTTGCTCCAAGAGACTTCTGAACCCTTTATTCAGCTTAGTAAAACTGGGCTTTAACTTCAGCCTTATGGGACCTAGGACCTGTCCTTAAAGGACAGAGGAATGAAAAAAGAAATATAAATAAATCATATAAATAAATCATATATAATTATGTTACACCTATATTTAGGGGAGGAAAGGGTTTTGCTTCTCAATTGGCATATATTCATGTTTAGTATGAAATTTGGCATGAGTCCCCTTTTAAGAGAAATAGTTATTTCTTAGGAAGAAAAAAAATCGGCTCCTGGACAGCCGATCAGTTAAACTAACAGGAAAAACATGTTTCTCAGTCAGGATGAAGGCTTTCATTCAATTTGGATGAAAATGGCAGCAAGTTCACCACCTTTAACACTCCTTTGGGATGATGATGCTTCAAGAGGCTGTCTGTTTTGTTAACTCACCAGCACGAGAAATATTTTTTCCCCTAAAAGATTATATTCCTATATTCCTCTGGCATTAAAAGAGAGGGCCAGTACAAGATCGTAACAGACCTGAATCATAGCATCATGAAAACTGAAGGATATTTTGATCACATGCTCAAAATAAAGGTGTAATCCAAAAAGGATGAGATCTGATCAATCAGATAAATCACCAATATCTTAAAAAGCAACCTTGCTTGTGATGTTGTTATTCAAATTTATATGTAGGCAGTAGAAATTAGGAAAACAATCTAGGTGAAGGGCACAGTCCTAAGAAATTTAGACCAACCTAACTCATCTGACATATCTTCCTGTGGTTGTGTGAGGAGGTTGGTGCATGCCTGTGCATTGGCCTAAACCCCTCAAAAGTGGGGCAGAAGTGTCTTGCTGCACATTTGTCACACCCCCTAGGTCAGCACTGGATGCATGCCAGGGGTTAGGCCAGCCTAAGTGGAGGTTGGGATTGTAGCCAAAAACTTTCAAAGCATAAAAGAAGCCATCCTGCAAGAAGCAAAGCTTGTAGGACTCCGGGTACAATCCCAAACCTGCTTTCCTGGGATAAGCTCAACAAAATGGGAGTTGCTTCTACTTCTTAAGATTGTGCTGTTAGCTATGGACCTGCTGTTTGGAGTGCTCTAGGGTACAGGTCCTTAATACCACCCCTGCATCATATAACACTGGCTTAATAAAATTGGGCTGAAATTAAAAAAAAATGAATTTAAAAACAGGTACATTATGGTAACTTGGTTTATGAGCATAATTCATTCCAGAAGCATGCTTGTAATCCAAAACGCTTGTATATCAAAGCAAATTTTCCCAGAAGAAATAATGGAAACTCAGACAATTTCTTTCACAACCCAAAAATATTCACACAAAACTATTACAATACTGTAATATAATACAAAATAATAAAGAAACTGTAAAATATGAATAAAAAATAAAAAATAAACCTGCACGGGGTCTCTCAGGCTGCAGTGTGCACAGGAGTGAGGCCCACTGATTGTAATAGGGCTTACTGTAGAGTAAACATGCAAGGGTACATTTCTCAGGGTCCTTTCCATTGCCCCCCTTACATAGGAATGTGCCCAACTGACTGTAATAGGCTTACTTCAGAGTAGACATGCATAGGCTGGTCTCTCAGGAGAGGCTGAGCAGGTGCTGGCAGAGCACTGAAACCAGCTGTATTTTGGCCAGGTCCGGGCTATTTTTTGCTTGTCTTGCAAGACATCGCTTGTATATCAAGTTCAAATTTGTTAGAAATATTTGTCTTGCAAAATGCTCTCAATCCAAAACACTCTCAATCCAAGGTTTTATTATATTTTAAAATCAGATCACAGACATATTGGTACGTCATTAAGCAACCATCGATGCCTGTATCTTCAAGGTTGTCATTCATTATCTTAAAACTGCAAATGAGGAAGCAGCATACAAACCCAGGAAACATACCATTTCAGAACATCTAAACAATTTAGTAGGACTTAAATGGATTAATAATTTACAAAATAGGTGCATGTGATATTGTGGCATTTACCCTGATCTACAAAGAAATTGGCAGAAATTAGAGAAAAAGACAATGAAAGACAATAGTTTTTCTCCAAACTATGTGACAAAAACTGAAGTTGACTGACAAGAGTTGGAACAGATGAAAGGAAATAATAATTACCAAGTGTGTAATTAATCTGTGTAACCACTGCCACAGGAGGTATTGATGGCACATGGCCTTGATGCCGTTAAAAGGATTTTGGACAGATTTATGGTGAAAAAAAATCTATCACAGGTTACAAATCATTGTGACTGTATGCAACCTCTGGCGTTTAGAAGTAATCTATTTATGAATACCAGATGCAAAAAATAGCAACATGATACAGATATCAGTCTATGTGCTCACTTAGGCATGTAGGGCCTGGTTCACTAAGATTTTGGGTACAATCCTAACCATGTCGACTGAAAAGTAAGCCCCATTGTGTTCAATTGGTCTTACTACCAGGAAAGTGCCTTTAGAATTGCATCCTTTGCAATCCTAAAGATACTTTCCTGGGAGTAAGACCCTTGAACACAATGGGGCTTACTTTTCAGTAGACATGGTTAGGATTGTGCTCACAGGAATCCAGATGAGAGGGTCTGTGGCCTGATCCAACATTCTTTTTTATTTCTTATATTTATACTCCAATTAATTAGCATGAGAGGAAAAACGTACTGGAGAAAACCATGAAACTGTTTGAGTATATGTTTTTCAAGATATAAGCAAGAGAAGAAAGAAAACCCAGACAATTGGTTCCTGGGGTCCTCTCAGAGGAGGGAGAGAGAGAGAGAGATGTAGTAAAAATATGATAAATAAGATAAATATGTGTTTGATCCAGGTATCCAATCTTGGAACCTGGCCTAGGATATTTAACACCATGCTTTTAGACATCCACATGAAACTTTTTTTTTGGGGGGGGGGGAATAATCTAGACTTTTAATTGGGTGTCACCAATATGCCAGTTACACCCAACTCTATCTCTCACTACCATCCTGTTTGGAAGAAGCTGCGGAAGTCCTGAGGTGCTATCTGAATGCCATTAAGGGGCTCGATGAAAGACAACAAGTTGATACAAAATCCCGAAGAAAAAAAATCTTAGAGCACAATCCTAACTATGTTTACTAAAAAGTAAGCTCAATTGTGTTCAATGGGTCTTACTCCCAGGTAAGTGCCTTTAGGACTGCCACCATCGAGGTTCTCCTACTCAGGAAGTCCAAGCACTGAATCATCTATCCACTTTAAATGTGCTAGACGGGAAAGACTGGGATATTTTAATGCAATCAATCAGTCAATATGAGCAAGAATTTTGAAACTTAACCTTTTGTTTTGATTCACCCTAGAAGAGGAGTAGCACTTTTAGAGATCTATATTTTTTATACAGCCTGTAAGTAATTGCCTTTATGAGATGGCTGTATATATGAAACCAAAGTAGCAAGGAAATGCCCTAATGCCTTAAGCATCATGCTGTCACAAAGCTGGATTCTCATCTAGTTTAAATTAGCATAACTCAACATCAGTCAGTTTCACTAGCGCCATGAAGTGTGACAAGTATAAAAATGATACCGGTCTGACTGTAATAGTAGTCATATGTATTGAGACAAAATAAGGCTGATGAACATCTGTAAAAGTCTGAGCCATCTGCATTAAATAAATAAAACTAAAAAGAAAAAAATGAATTTACATTTCTTGATGTTTCCAGTTACCTGTATTCACATTCGGCATACGTCACACATAATAAAAAGAGATTTGTGGTTATTAGGATATTCTGGATAATACAGATAATACAATGACAAGTAAAATAGGAAAAAGAATGAAACGGGGGAAGTAGGATGAAAAGCACCAAATGACAAAAGGGAAGGAATTGAAGGACGTTCTGATCACATGAATATGTATAGCTTTGACAGCAGTCTGACCTGTCTTGGAATTTCCTAACAAGAAATTCCTGCCTTTTCTTTGTTACATGCACTACCATTCCCAGAAAGTATTGATATTTTGCTATGTTGTGTTTGGGGTTCAATTTTTCAATTCTACCCCCCTCTGCTGTTCCTCTTGTGATATGATAATTTGATTTAATAATCATGATCCACGTGTAGCAAAAGAGTAAGGTATTTTGCATCCATGTGTAGCAAGGGCTTCAGTGATTGCACCAACAGTAATACTGGCCAATAACAGTGCCTGAAGAAATGTTCCACCAGTGATTCACCTTATGGCCATTATAAAAACACATACCCTACAATCCAGAGTAACTACGGGAGCACGTAAGAGATATTACGTGTATCCGTAGTTACTGCATCACGTAGTGAAAACCTATGGGAAATTCATATTGCAATCCAGAGCAAATTATTCTTACACCGGAGCAGGGACTCCCCGTAGTTACTATGGATTGCACCCTTAAAGAGTCACAGACTGCAAGAGAGCTGGTGGGAAAGCTGGAGCCTTCCCCCACCCGCAGCAAATCACCATTGAACCATCATTGAGCGGTCAATGATCAATAATGCTTTTGGTGCAAGTCATTTGATGGGGAAGGTGTAGGTAAGAGGATGGAATAAGGAATCGAGGGAAGATGGAGGAAGACATAATGAATTGGAATGGAAAAGTTGGACTAGATCTGGGAAGGGGGTGGATTTGGCAGGGGCACTGGTGATAACTCTAGTTCCTTTCCTGAACCTGATTCTGTGGTCTTCGTCCACATGAATGTGTATCAGCAAATCAGTAAACTCTCTGAATCATGGAGGCTTACCTCTTTGTAAAGGAAAGGATGATTTTGTCATTGCTATATTGGGGTGTGTATTGTGGGGACAGGGCTGTGGGTGGCGCAAGTAGTTAAGACGCTGTGCCTGTTAACCACAGGGTGAGCTCCTGTCCTTAGCTCAGCTCTGCGACGCAGCTGGATCCAATTGTATTGGCTCTGCCTTTCCATTGGACTAATTCAGTGGTGTGGAGAGGGTGGATTTGCTGCTTGGGTAACAGCCTATCCTCCATAACATTCCAACCCAGGCTTTCATGCTTTGCATGCAGCGTGTGCAGCGCCGAGCACAATACCATAGTCTTTCAAGGCTGACGGAGGCCTGCTTTGTGGGGATAGGGTAGGATAGGACTGAGGACGCAATCCTAACCAATTTAGGCTGGCACAACTCACCCACTCCCTATTTACTGGGTGGAGTGGAAAGGCCGGCACATGCCTGTGATAGTCTAACCTCTTCCAGGAATGGCCAGAAGTGCTTGATGACACTTTTGCAACACCCCAACATTAGTACAGAATTTGTGCCAGGATTTATACTGGCCTAACTGGAGCTAAGGATTACAGCCTCATTGATTACTTATTTTGAAGCATGATTTTTTGCATGTCTTCTTAGCATTAAGGAATGCAAGGAAAGCATGTTGTAGGATTGCAATCTTAGGCTGCAATCCTAATCTCCAGTTAAGCTGGCCTAAGGCCCAGCATATGTCCTGTGCTGACCTGGAGGTGTCACCAAAGTGCCATAAGATGCTTCTGTGCCATTCAAGGGAAGATGTTTTAGGTTGCTTCCACACTAAGTGGTGGTAAAAGTCCATTTGATTTCTTTTGCAGTGGTAAAAGTCCATTTGATTTCTTGCTATGTAAACTGACCATTATTTAGCCATTTTTTAACCTGTGTTTCTGTATATGTGTATTAGTTATTTTGTTTAATTTTTTTTCCTCTCCTATATATAGTGGGCCACTCAGCCCACTACAGAGTTCATCAGCAGATATGAGAAACAAGATCATGTCCAAATTAGCCACAATTAACACTCGGGTTATATTACCAAGGCTTAGCAAAGAATTACCATCAGACAGTATGCTGAAGGATGCCAATAAGGCCCTTATGACGATCCCACCACTAACATAACCCAAACCAACAAAGTAATATATGCCACAGCCGTTGTAATACTAGAAATGCTTGGCTATTCAATTAAACAGGCAAACTACATCAGCACACACCCCCCTTGGAAAATGAGGCTAGAAGCTAACATCAAGACATCTCGAAGAGAAGTCAGCCAACTGGTGGAACTACAGAAGGAGGTGAAGATCAAAAACAAGTCTCGCATACTTAGAAAATATAAGGGCCTGACTCTATCTGAGGCCCTCGAGACTGCAAAACAAAGGATCACAGGCTTGGCTGCCAGACTAAAGAGATATACCAGAGAAGCAGAGGCTAGAAGGATCAACGCCCTGTTCTCCAAAGAACCATCCAAGGTATACTCTCAACTGCAGTGTAACAACAAAGTAAGAACAGAACCCCCAGTAGTAGAAACTGAACAGTACTGGAAGAACATATGGGAAAACGAAATAACACATAACACCAGCACAAAATGGCTAAAGGAACTAAAAACAAGCCATAGCAATCTCCCAGAACAAGAGCCAGTCACCATCACAACTGAAGACGTCCAGCAACGAATCAGGAATATGAAGAGCTGGACAGCACCAGGGCCAGACATGATCCTAACTTACTGGCTAAAGAGGTTCACAGCACTGCATGAACGACTAGCAGAGCAAATGAACCAGCTGCTAGCAGCAGGCTCCCACCCAGGCTGGCTCACACAAGGGAGGACAGTACTGATCCAGAAAGACCCGCAAAAAGGAACAACACCATCCAATTATCGCCCTATAACCTGCCTCTCTACAACATGGAAAGTCTTATCAGGCATCATAGCCACTAAATTGCAAAAGCATATGAGCCAAACATGAGCACAGCTCAAAAGGGCATTGGGAAGGATACCAGGACTCAAAACATCAACTGTTCATAGATAGTACTGTAGCCCAAGACTCAAGAACCAGACAATCTGTGCACAGCTTGGATTGACTACAGGAAAGCCTACGACTCAATGCCACATACGTGGATCTGTGAATGCCTGGCATTATATAAAGTAAATAAGACCTTAATGACCTTCCTTAAGAACTCCATGGGGCAATGGAAAACAACATTGGAAATCAACTCAAAAGAATTAGCACAAGTATCGATCAAGTGTGGCATATATCAAGGAGATGCACTGTCTCCCCTGCTGTTTTGCATAGGCCTGAATCCCCTAAGCCAAATAATAGCAAAGACTGGATATGGATACAAGTTCAAGAGTGGAACTACCATCAGCCACCTCCTCTATATGGATGACATCAAGCTGTATGCAAAGAATGAACGAGACATCGACTCATTGATACACCTGACAAGGATCTACAGTGAGGATATTGGGATGTCATTCGGCCTGGATAAGTGCAGCCGAATGATCGTATAGAGAGGAAAAGTGGTTAAGACCAGTGGGGTAGAACTACCAACAGGGTACATAACAGATGTAGAGACCAACTATAAGTACCTAGGCATCCCACAATCCCACGGTAATCATGAAGAGGAGGCAAGGAAGACAAAAATATCCAAGTACCATCAAAGAATATGACAGATCCTGAAAAGCCAGCTCAATGGGAAAAATAAGATACATGCCATCAATACATATGCACTGCCTGTCATCAGATACCCTGCTGGCATAGTAAGCTGGCCACAGAAAGAAATGGAGGCGGCCGATGTGAAGACCTGAAAGCTCCTCACAATGCATGGGGGTCTCCACCCCAAGTCTAACATCCAGAGACTATACACTAGTCGGAAAGAGGGTGGCCAGGGACTGATGAGCGTCAAAACTACTATCCTGGATGAAACCCAGAATATCCAGGAATACATCAGTGAGATGGCACCCAAAGATGAGCTGATGAGAGAAAGTCTCCAGCAACAACAGCAACAGCAAATATGGAAGGAAGATCAAACTGAGGAAGTGTCCTGGCAAGAGAAGACCCTGCATGGGATGTACCATTGCCAGATATCTGAAGTCGCTGACATTGAGAAATCCTATCAGTGGCTGGAAAAAGCTGGCTTCAAAGATAGCACTGAAGACCTCATCATGGCAGCACAAGAACAGGCACTAAGGATCAGATCCATAGAAGCGGGGATTTACCATACAAGAGAAGACCCAAAGTGCAGGCTGTGCAGAGAAACGTCAGAAACAATCCAACACATTGTGGCAGGGTGTAAAATGCAGGCAGGAACAGCATACATTGAACGGCACCACCAGGTAGCCGGCATCGTGTATAGGAACATCTGCTCAGCCTATGGACTAACCCCTCCCAAGACCAGATGGGAGACCCCTCAGAAAGTTGTGGAGAACGACAGGGCTAAGGTCCTTTGGGACTTCCATATCCAGACAGATAAGAAGATACTGGCTAACCAGCCAGACATTGTGGTGGTAGATAAGGCCCAGAAGACAGCCCTGGTGATAAATGTAGCAATACCAAATGACAGCAACATCAGGAAAAAAGAGCATGAAAAGGTCGAAAAGTATCAGGGTTTGAAGGAGAAATTAGAAAGGTTGTGGCAAGTGAAGGTGAATGTGATCCCAATAGTGATTGGAGCACTAGGGGCTGTGACACCCAAACTGGAAGAATGGCTCCAACAGATTCCAGGAAAAACATCAGAACACCCGATCCAGAAAAGCGCATTGCTAGGAACAGCTAAGATACTGTGCAGAACCCTCAAACTCCCAGGCCTCTGGTAGAGGACCAGAGATTGAGGATAACACACATGGAGGGTGAGAAATGTATAATTGTTTTCTCACCCTCCATGGGTGGTGTATGTATGTTATCCTCAATCTCGGGTTGTTTATATATCTCCTAAACATATATATGTTTCTTGTTCCTTTATTTTTTTTTGTTTATATATATATATAAAAGACGTAAGAAGACATAAAAGGAACTTACTCTGGATTACTCTATGCATTTCCTATAGGTTTCCCATAGGTGGCACCGTAACTACATCGGTGTAAAAGGTCCTGTATTTACTCTGAATTGTAGCCTAATATACAGCTGTACTGACTTGTGAAGAAATAAAATAGGCTGAACCTGAAAAAGAATCTTTCAATTAGTGCTGTTGCTGTTTTGTTTTTTTCCTGCCACCCATCTCAGTGATTCTGACTTTCTGCAAGTGATTGCTGCATCTTCCAAATGACTGCAAAGCTGAAATATACATGAATGAAACACAGAAGTACTCAAGTACTCACCTATGCCAGGATTTTCATACACTGAGAAGTCCCATGCACCAGAAAAAAGATTATCATTTCCTTCCCTCTGGGGACTTGAAGGGCCAAGATAAACCTTTGTCTTTTGACCCGTAAATGAAAGACCCATACCTTTTCTGAGGTCTCTGAAAGGCATGGGAAATGCAGAAGAGGTCTTACATCATACTGGGTCTGAAGACCGTCAAATTTCCCTTTTGATTTGTATGTCTTTCCATCAGTGAACACTGCTCCAGCCCATGCTGTGTGTAGGCGTGATTGCTATGTGTGCTTGCACATTTTCATTAATATAAAAAACTTCTTCCCCACTGCTCTACAAGATTATGCCCAGTGTCTTTTTCAGTTCTATGATTCATAAAACATCTCCTGAAACATAAAAAAAAGAAATAGGTATGCGGATAAGAGTATGTTTCAGTCAACTAAAATTATGCACAATATCAAAACAAATGTTTAGCATTCAGCATTTCATATGCTGATGAATGTCACCCTGTTACTTCAAATATCCATCAATACATAATTCATCACCCATGGCACAGAATGGATAAAGATGTAAAAATACACAACAAATTGGCAAATACATATATAAAAATAGTAGGTGAAAATAAAATGAAATAGAAGAATAATTCAATCTATGCACCCACCCTTTGAAAAGAAAGAGCCTTAAGCACATTTTAAATCAAATCAGAGAATTTGTATTCAATAACACTAGATTTATGTTTCTCATTTTGTTTGTAGAGGTAGTGATTTCATCGAGAAGGAATGGGAGTCTAAGCTCTTTGTGTTAAATCAAGGGATTTTCTATATTTTTTTAACCAAACCCAAACAATGTGTGCATGGCTGTCACAAGCAAGAGATCACTTTCACTTCAAACAAGTTCTAGAAATGGGTGCCGCAGGCATCGGAGAACCTTTTGCCCAATAAATCATGTAGGTACTGCCGAAATAACTGGTAACCTGTCCCTATAACAAAGATGAACGATGACTCATGCCACGTTTATAAAAATATTTTTACAAGTATCCTTAAATAAAAGACGTGGCAAACATAAATGAAACATAGCACATATAAAATAACGCTGGGGGCATAATGTTGAACTGTATGTATAAGTGATATGCTGTAGATAGAAGAAACTGCCAATAGAGGACCTAGTGGGGTAAGCTTGACTTATTTCTGTTAAGCCTGGAGGTCAAGTATTCTTTTGACACGTATCCTCAGATCTTCTCAACCTTGCCAGATCTTCTCAATTCTTTCCTAACTTGACAATGGCTACTTGCTTGTTTCTATTCTCAGAATCTGTGGTGCTTTTGAGTTGCCTATCCAAAGATCCCAGGATACACATTGCTTGTCCTCATGGTCACTTTTTCTGCCATGAATACTCATGAGTACCATCATTTACAGTACTTTTACAAAATTTGGAGAGATTGAGAGTGCTTCTCTCTCGGTCTCACAACCTCAGTGCTTCACCAGCTTAGTTTTCAGTCAGGATGGATTGTAGAGGTTTTTGTGAGACAGCACAACATTTCCAAAAGAGGTTTATAGGTGTCCATTAGATTTTTTTTCATGTAGTTTTGACATAGCAACACAGTTTGGTGATTCAACTTATTTAACCAGAAGACTCCAGTTTTTGTCTTCTCCAGATTCTATCTGATTAGGCTTGGTGGTTGCCCCTCAAGAAAATCTAGGACTGTTCATCTAGGGTTGGCTATCTGGAATGGGATTTCAGTCAAAAATGCCCATCTAGTACTCAGTTCTAGTAATCACAAAGAAAAATTCCCATAATTTTCACAACCATATATCAATATAATATCCCATCATCAAATTTAAACTTACAGGTAACAGCCATCCAACCTGCCCTGTGCTAGACTTGGTTAGCTTCAAAGTTCCTGCAACTTCAGAGCTATGCTCCAGCGTGATCAAATGGGCTAGCACAAGTGACTTGCGCTGGCTTTGGATGTCATGAAAGTGCTATCAAGCACTTTTGCACCAAAACCAAGGGAGTTAGGTAGTGCATCAGTGTTCCTTGGCAGTAAATCATTCGCCTCCCAAAGTCAATGCGGGCACTGGAAAGAAAGTGGGTTGCACCAGCCAAGCTCAGTCAGGTCAGCGGTTTGGAAAAAGCAAGGGAAGAGGGGGAGGAGACAGGAGAGGGCATTCAGAGGAGAGCATTCCTGGGGTTGGCAGGACAAATTCCTTTGTCCAGGCAGACGGTTTGGTCTAGAGCAGGGGTGTCCAAACATTCTGGCAGGAGGGCCACGTCATCTCTCTGATACTGTGTTGGTGGCCAGAAAAATGATTTACATTTCAAATTTGAATAAATTTACATAAATTTAAATATAAAACTGTATTATATACATTACAAAGTTTGTCTGTGAGGCAGATTTAGCAATCTTGCTGCAAGCCACATTGAGGATTACCATGGGCCACATCTGGCTCCCAGACTGGGGTTTGGACTGTTGGAATGGAAATATCTCAGCGGAGTAATAATCTTGGCTGATTGAAGATTGGCCATAATCTTCTGACTGGGGACTGCAGTGGCTCAGTAAATAAAGCCATTACTGGTCGGCGGTTTGAGACAGAGTATCACAAAACAGAGTCAGCTCCTGTTCCTTGCCCAAATCCTGCCAACCACATAGTTTAAAAACTGTAAATGCAAGAAGATAAATATATACCACTTAAGCAGGAAGATTACAGCATTCCATTTGCCTTTGGCATTTAGACATGCAGGCCGCATGACCATGGAGGCATCTTAGGAATAAACTGGCTCTTTGGCCTGGTAATGGAAATGAGCACTGCCTTTATAATCAGTTACAACCTATGAGGGGCACATATATTTTCTCTGGCTAGATAGATACATTTTTCAAATTTTCTTGCTATGACTCATGAATATTAACATGCTTTCAAATATATATTGCATGCTGAAAAGCCTTCATTTCTTCATTTCCCATTCATCACGCCTCACTATGGCTTGTTAATTGTTCCGTTCTATATATTATATCCCATACTAACATGGCATTATATATCATTAGTTATGTAGCGAAAGCTTGACAGGAGGAAACCAGGAAAGGCAGCTCTTCTACTCCATCTCTGACAATTATTGAGTGTGAAAGCATTTTTAAGTGTCAGTGATGTGTCACAGCCCACATCACATCACATTACTGTGATCTTCCGGATGCGACATGTTGACAGAAGCAGACATAATAGGACACAGTGCATCAAACCTTTCCAGTCTTACACCAGAGGTGTAAAGGCAAATGCTGTCACCGACCCTCGTGGGCTCCCTTTACGAATCCAAGCACTCCAAATCTATGCACCTCGCTACACCTTCAACATCTTTGAAACACAGGCTGCTGCAAGGTACCTGAAATTCCAACTCTGTGACATGATGTGATGAACTAGCGCTATCCGTAAAATGGAAATACAGTAAAAATTTAATAGCATGAGTTGCTAAGAGGAACCATATCAATGATATACAATCCTCTTCTTGACATTATACCTGTCTACGGCATTCTCTGCTTACACCTCTGTTAACAAACAGCCCATTAAGCATACAGGTTTCTTATTATTTTCACAGCAGTTTCTGAGCTATACACATCCAAGAACAGACCATCTGTTCATTTTAAAGCCCTTGTGGAAAGAAAGGATCGCTTCTCCTCCTTGAAGCATATCTGAGTCTCCCTTAGATCTCTCCCTATTCGGATTGTGCACTAACTTTATGTACTATCATTGCTGTGTGCTATACAACTTTAAACATTGTGGCTTTAATTTTCTTTTCTTGCCAGAATCTCAGAGAATGTCAGTGAAAGATCCTTATACACTCAAGCAAAATTCAGACGGTAGGCAACTGATGCATGGCTGAATTGGATGAAATAACAAAGTTATTGATATCTAATGTTGAGTAGGCAAACAGTGGTTCATAACATGAATGTACTTCTTCAGTTCAAAGTTTCAAAGCCCAATCTTAGTGCCGAAACAGCTATTGCTGCATCCTGCTGTGTAGGGCAGTCCAGAATGTCTACTCTGGGTAAGGGAACAATCCCTTATCCAGGAGTAAACACTGGCAGCTAAGGGGAGTCTACACAGACCTGAACAACAATATAGCTGGTGAAGGTCTGTTTGGAACTGCATTGTAGGATTGGCTCCAAGATGGACTTAGGACAGTCGTGGGCTCCAGCAGGTTCACACCTACTCTATAGAACCGGTTGTTAACGACAGATAGGACATATAAAGTTTAGAAATAGCCATTAAAAGTGGCTGCCAGATGGGCATAGAACCAGTCGTTAATTTCTTTAAATCCCATCACTGACTTAGGATAGCTAGGTGCCATAGTGTTTATGCATAAAAGGAGTTAGAGCTGGGCTGGCTCAGCTAAGAGACTCAGGCTACAATCCTAATCCCCAGTTAGGCTGGCATAAGTTCTGGGGTGTTCAAAAGTGCCATAAGACACTTCAGCCCTTCTCCAGGGAGGTTTGGCCAGTGCACAGGCATGTGCTGGAAGTTATGCCGGAAGTTACACCAAGTGATTTAGGCTGGCCTAAGTCAGTTAGGATTGTGTCCTCGGTGAGGTAACTGCTCCAAATGGTGAGTTGGGAAGGCAGCAAATTGGCAGGAATGTCCTACATCAGTTGACCACATCCCCCAGGGGTGTCGCCAGGATTTGTGTCACATGGTGCAGGAACCGGGCACATCACTCCCCTCCTCAGGTGTTTCCTCAATTGTGCAAGCCCAGGATGCTTCTGAAGCATCCCATGCATGTGCGGGGGGTTGCACATATGCAATTAACCTCCAAAGCCACTTGCCCTTGCCACAAAGCCCTTCTCAGGAAAGCAACAGTCTACTATGTTTAAAGAAAGATATATTACTGCCAGAAATTAAAGTTGTCCCTCTAGTTATCTGGAGAGAGAAAACAACTTTCAAAACGGCTGAATTAAGGGCCAAAATGGTTAGTGTTTTCTGGAATCCCAATGGCCCATGCTATTGTGTATATCATATTGGTTTATAAATAATGATGTATTTTGTGAGCATCTGTGTGTGTGGAGAGAGAAAGTGAGTGAGTGCTTTCCAGATTTTGTACAGCATAGATCTGATCATCCTTTTGTATCAATTTAATGTCTTGTGAGGCAAATTTGATCAAAACAGGATAAAAATAATTCTGATTTTCACTTAAAAATAGCATTCTATATCACTTTCTCTTGCAAAAAACCCCCTGCAATAGTTGACATTCTCTCCAAAATTATCTCTGAATTTAAATTACATCGCATATGGATGCCAGTAGTATACTTAGACCTCATATTTTCATCAGTGATGTGAAAACGTATGAAAGAAAAAGTAGATCTATACTTTTTAAAAACTTAGATGACTTTTAAAGTGGACTCTAGAACCTGGGGGTGAGATTGTGGGATCATGATGGGATCATGTTAAGGAGGATGTGTGGAGGGCTAATATTGGAATGGAAAGTTTATTATGTTAGAAGAAGGGAGATTAGTATGGGTACAATGGGGAGAAGTATTATTATTGGGGATATTGAGCATCCCAATCCTACGCTTGCTGGTGCCCGCTGGCATAGTGTCACCAAAGTGGCTACCACTATGTCCAGTTAGCATCAGCAAACCACCAGGAATTTCCACCGGAAAAGGCCGCAAGTGGGGCTTCTCACGTCAGTGCTGGCTATTTTGTTAGGCTTTTCATCTTGACACAGAGTTTGTGATATGGTTGAGCACAATGGAACCCACTGACGTTGGCAAATGAAGCGGGTGGCAATGTTGATTGATATCAAAGCTTATATTGTACTTTGTTATAGTGTGGGATCATAACATAACCAGGAATTGAAAGAAAAAATACTGAAGGGAGAAATGATATTCACCTGATATGAATATCTGATATTCACCTGAAATGATAATACCAAAATACATTCTGATTCTTGAATTTTACGTTATAATTGTTGCATCACAAGACAGGTCATTAAGTTCATGCTGATGAAAATTCTGAGTATAAACTGCATTCTTTAAACCTAAAGTGTGACAGAAAGGAGGACATACTGTTAAAAATGTCAGAAGCACTTGACATTCTATATAGTATTTCAAATGTTAATATTTTTAGGTTTTCTGATTAGCCATAGAATTAGTCCATTGTTCAGGCCTTACATTTTATGATTTCAAAGATTGCAAGTACAAACCAAATTGCTTTTTAATGATCTATTTCTTGTGCACTGAATAATGCTTTACTCCTCATAAATCTTAAGATTTTAACATAAAAGAATGACATTCATTTTTAACTTAATTATTTGATAAGATTAGTAATACATTATTAATCAGATCTTGCTATCATGTACATGAAAAAATAATTCTCTAGCGCTTGTCGAGGGAAAGTTGTAGAATTTTTAACAGTCTCCCAACCATTCTTACTAGAGATGTTCTTCTGTAGTTAAACCATTTCTGCAATTTCTTCAGGTCATAATTTTGCATTGATATTTTACACCAACATGCTGCACAGGTATGAAGAAATAATGTGGTATACAAATGATAGTATGTTCCTAATTTTTACATATTGATGTTCTTGATCAGTGTTGCCCTGGGGAATGGCCAGGTCAAGAATTGGCTAGTGATCCATGCCCATTATAAACATTATAAACCATTCAAAGAGTAATTTTCAGCAGAATGTAATAAAAAGACAGAATGAGATATCACAATTCTATCAAAACATACGGCCAAAAAAAACCATAAAAATGCAGCTGTCTTGTGTAATGGGAACCACAGACCAAACCTCTTCTGGAACAGGAATGATGGATTAGCCTGCCATGTATCCAGTGCAAGGATTGGGATTGCTGTCACATTATAGTGGGGGAAGAGAGGTTGCCCCTTCCCTGGGGTAGGGCTGCAGAAGTTGCAATGAGTAGACCTATTGTGAACAAATGCAGATATAAGCCACCTCTGGAAATTGTCTGAGCAGATGGGAGCAGCCAAAGGCTGCTTCCAGATTCAGATTCCTGAATCTGACCTAAGTGATACCTTCCACCTTCCACCATGCACAATTCAAGATTTTCACTTCCTCAATACTGTTTTAAAAGGTACTGTGAAGCTTTTAGCCAGGTGGATGATAGGCTGGGCTTGCTCGTATGAGAGAATAGATTGTAGTTGGATCATTCAAAGAGCCCCCACTAAATGGAGGGGGGAGGAGGATGGAAGTTTATGATCCGCTGTAAGATCTATTGTTTCAGTAAAATCACGGCTAATTTTGAAACTTCTTGTCATGTGCGTTTTGGTGGATGTATGGGCTTTAACAGCCAATCCTGAGAGCCCTGTGATCAATGCTGTGATCACAGTGTTGGTGAGAGACACCCAGTGCTGGCAGAGAGGCCAGTGCTAACAGATCTGAGGAAACCCATTGGCTGATGTTTCCTTACACCACAGAGATTGTGGCACCGACTCTGGTCTCATTTTGGCACTGCTGAACAGCAGCCCATAGAATTAGGAAGTCAATGAATGCACCCTAAAATAACTTTACTTATAATGGCAAATTTAGCAGTATTATTATAAATGAATAGTGTGAAAAAGATGGAATTTCCTATTCAGAGGGAGGAGGCTCAGCTCTGACTATTTTCCCTTTGATCGTAGGGATTTCTGTTTTTTTTTCCTATACACATACATACATACATACATACATACATACATACATACATACATACATACATACATACATACATGCATACATACATACATACAGACTGAGACAGACAGACAGACAGACACATCTCGTTCTTTCCCACATTCATCCATGAGTGTGTCATTCCACAATGGGATTCGAGAGCCGAGTTCTCTTTCTCTATTTGTTTTGGTTCAGCTTTTCTTGCATTAGTGTAAACCTGGCAAGCAAGTGAGCAACTATCTTCTCAGCTTGCTTTATCTCCAGGCTCATACAGTTCAGGGTTTACATGTTCTTGATCAATTGCCGCTATTATGGAATGCAAGCATAAGGAGCGGAAGGAAGTACGTCCCACACCATCTTTAAAAATGCAGTTATTCTTCACCATAAAAAACTGAAGTAAAAAAAAGAAAATTGCTACCGTGGCTATACATAGCTTATGTGTAACTGCTGCTTTTTTATTTTCTCACATTTTCTGATAGAAGGCGAAGTGTACATTCAAAGCATCTGTCATAAAATGAGTACATCACTATTTTCAACTCCTCTGCAAAATTACTGATAAATTAATCTGCATACTAAATCAGCACTATTCAAGCACATATGGCCCATCAAACCACTTTGACCTAGGAGACTTCACTGTGTGTTCATCAAACATGCAGTGATCCTCAAATGTATAGATCCTAGAATGTAAAGATTCAAGATTATCCTTGATTAACTTTTCTTGCTTGATATGAAATTAATAATCATTCTTAATCTTATCATGGGACAGTTCTTTCAGCAGTGTGCCTTTCTTTTAAAGGAGGTGCCATAAACAGCAGAATAGCATGGGACAATGTGAAATATTGTAGAATTTGTACTATTTTCCATTAACAGATTGTACAAAGGCAAAAAAAGATACGTAAGCTGGTTGCATTCTAAAGAACAGAGCAGTCTATATATACAAATAAATATAATAAGCAAAAATACAGCAAATGTCTTTAAGATAAGGAAGTACAGCAAGAAATTTAATACCGTGATCGGAATCAATATACCCAGAAATGCAATGTCTGGAAGAAAAAATGAAATTACAACTAATTAGTAGTAGACAAAACATTTTGAAGAGTATGAAATTAAACCAGCATGTCCTTTGTTAGAAAATTGATTTGTTTTTATATTTTATAGTTCTTTAAATATAAATTTGTTTTTATATTTTATGGATCTTTCTTTAAATGGCTCCAATTTCTGTTAATCCAAAGCCACATCAATAGGAATACATAAACTTTTTTCTATCATAGAATAATTTTTCACAGCACGCACAATGTTCATGGAAGCATTTATATGTTTTTTTATCATGTCTTCAGGGAGTGTTTTGTATGGAACATGAGTATAAATGAACTTCATTTACAGTGTCAGGCAAAAGTTGTTAATTCGTATTAGATCTCTGAAATGCAAATGTATTGAGTTTCTGTTAGCCATAAAACTGAACAAATATTACTGTGGAAAAAAAACTAATTTTATAAGTGAATTTAAATATTAATGCTCAGTGTGTATCTTATTAAAATTCTTAGAATTAAAGAAAATGAGTGATATTTCCTAAATGTTATTTGCAGGAGATAGTTTTAAGCCTAATAATCTTTTTTATGGGCCTAGGGACACAATTCAAATGAAGGAATTTGGTTCCCTACAAAATGGCTAGTCATTTACATTGCCATGCTTTTGAAGATTGCAGTAGGACCAGTAGCAAAACAAATGCAATTGTTATATCTAAAATAGTGGTTTGATCTGATATCATGAAAGACTACTGAACTATTGAACTGGGCTTATGGTATTGTCCTTTGTGATCTTAGCAAGAAAAACTCTTCTTATTACAAATCTGTCATTTACGAACGCTATTACTGAATTAGACTTAATATTATTTTATCTGTCATGTATTGTAATTTAGAATGCATTGGGGAGCCCGTGCTTTACTTCTACCATGCAAATACTTGCCCAGTTATGCTCTCCTTGAAGTGATTTGATGTATCTGGACTGAACCCCAATAAAAACACAACACAATCAGGAGACTTGATGGTTCCACCCCAATCTATAGTCTTGTGATATCCAATTTTTCTTGTAGGAATTCTTAAGCTCTCCGGCTCATATCTTTGTACCTACACTTGGAATCAGCTGACCCCAAGAGCCTTCCTACACCTTCTTCTGGTCCTCTTGGACACATGGCCAACTCTTCAGGTCCTGAAGCTGATGGCTGGAAGTCTGTCCCTACTAAAGACTGATAACAATATTTTTTCCTCTTCCTTTTCCCTTTTTAAATATCTTTTTATTCATCCTTTTTCATTCCATCAATTGCTATCTTTTTGCCCCATAGCTCCTGCTCCATAGATTTCTGGGTTTGCATGTTAAGCATGAATGGGCTTGATCCATAATCCTACAATAGAAAGTGTTACCTAAATAGGCTCCATTTAATAGAAGAAGAAAAAATGGAGAAAAGAAGGTGGGCTGGTATTTGGTGTGGTGGTATTTGGAGGATGATCCTTTTCACCCTCACCCTATATGGAAAGTAAATATGAATTATTTTGACGTGTACCAGTGTATCACACTGGAAACATAAAACCTATTCCTGTCTCTAAGGCTGCAATCCTGTATGTTCTTGGGCATACGTCCTATTGAATTTAATCGGCTTTGCTACTTAGTAGCATCCCTAGGATTGCACTGTAAATGACATACGCCTAGCTTACCCCCAAATCCAGAATAACTATGGGAGCATGTAAGAGACTTTACGTGCACTCACAGTTACAGCACCACCTAGTGAAAACCTATGGGAAATTCATATTGGAATCCCGACTAAGGCTGCAATCCAGAGCAAATTCAGCCTGCTCTGACCTAACTGCACTCTCCTAACTATTCTGTAGCCAGAGCAGAAAGTTATGCTGAATCCAGAGAGTCAGGAAGCCTGGGCTGCCCTAACTGCTCCAGAGCATGCTAAGTAATTGACACAAGGGGAAGACTTGCTCCTGAGGAGACACCCCTCAGATCACACTGACACCCCACAGATCACAGGTGCCTACAGTGGTGACATGACTCTGCACATCACCTGGTGTGAAGTCTGTGCGTCATCCCTGGGATGTGCCCCCCCCCACCTGGACGGCACAGTCACCAAAGTTGGCGCCTGCACAGTTGTTTCTGAAGCCAACTGGCTTCAGAAAGAGTACTGCGCAGGCACCATCTCTGACACCTGCGCAGTACTTTTCTGAAGCCTTTTGGCTTCGGGGGAGACTGTGCAGGCGTCAGAGTTGGTGCCTGTGCAGTACTCTTTCTGAAGCCATTCGGCTGCCGCTCCGCCTCCTGAGTGAGGCCGAATGGCTGTGCAGAGGCGTGGACTTTCTCTCCTCTAAGGAAGTCTCCTCTGAAGCTGTTCGCCATGCTCAGTGTGTTTCTGCGCAGTGCATCTCAGATGGCCGTTCAGGCCAGCTCCTCAGACAAGTGGCAGCTTCTGGCTGATTATCCGCCTTGGAGCAGGCCTGAATACCTGCTCCTGAGGTGGTATAATTCTGAGGGCTGGAAGAGGGCATTTCTGCCTTGGAAACAGGCTTTGGATACAGAGTAACTGCTCTGCCCTAGGCAATGCTAAACATGCCCTCAACTTGCCTCTCCTGAGCTGCTTAGGCTGCCCCAGTTAGGGCAGAGCAGGTTCACCTCTCTTAGGGCACCCTGTCTTGCCTTGCTCTGCCCTAAGCCTCCTTCAGAGTAACTGGGCTGGAGCATCTTGCAGTTGCTCCAACCTAGTGTTAGATAGGGCAACCTAAGGGCTCTTATGTGGACAGATTAGTTGCTCTGGATTGGGCTATAAGTTGTTCTTACACTGGAGCAAGGACTTCCCATAGTTACTCTGGATTTTGCCCTTAGTCAATCAACCAAAGGGACTTATGTACATGGAAAGAGTTGTTGCTATCCCTGATACATTTTTGGTTAGCTATCCTGTTGTCAGGTTCCCAAGAATTTTGTGGATGATGTACCTGGGCAAGAAACAATATTGTAATTTAGAATGCATTGAGGAGTCCGTGCTTTACTTCTATCATGCAAATACCTGCCCAGTACTCTCCATGAAGTAATTTGATGTATCTGGACTGACCCCCAATAAAAACACAACCAAAGCCATTCTAAAGGCATTCCCTACCCATTGTTGTCATTATCTGTCAACACCATGGAGGAACTCCAGCATTCTTCTATGAGAACTGCTTGCATTGAAAGTGGCAACCTCCAGGAGACCTGGAATTTTCAATAATGTTTGGCATGTTGTTAAGCAATCTCAATTGCTATATGTTCAATTAAAATGAGCAACATCCCTATCTAATGAATCCTATTACCTGCAGCATCAGGGCTTCATGTATTTTTATAAGCTGTTCACTGCACTGCAGTGAAAGCTGTTCCCATCTGTGGAGCAATATCTGATTTCATGATGCTTAATGTATGATTTAAGTGCCATGTGTTTCACAGTTCATAATTGTTTATTATAAACAAAACAAACTACCATAATTGGATGCACTGTAACACTTACAAGAAATGTGCATTTCAGATGCAAAACAGTTATGAATATGCTTATACTACTTAACTCAAACAAGTCACGCAAGGGGGTGAAGCAGATTCCTTTTTAGATGTGAATTAAGGTGAAGAGCATTCCTAGGAATGATGGATAACATTGATGTGCATGCCAGCAATCCACAACTGGCCCTTAGTTCAGCCTCCTCACTCCAATTCATACACCTTGCTGCTTCCAGTGCTCCCAACACAGTTCGTGAAATATGTCTTGCGAACCCACTCCAGCATCACCCAAAGGTAGCATCTCCATTTGCAGTATATCATTAATTATATTGCGACTCTAATTCTCTATAGAAAAGCTCTGTAATTCCTTCAGAGGCTGAGCTAAACTGCAATAATTCAACTGAATAATTTTTCATTCTGTTGATTTCATATCCCCCACTTGTTTACACAGTTAAATTCCCTTGTGTTTCATGCCTTGTAAATCACTAGGGCTATGATTATCCTATGATAACTACATGCCCTGTTGAGCCTTATTGTCTAATTGATAGTGTACATAGAAAATATTTGTGCTGGCTTCAAGATTAGCATCCACTTTCTTCAGCTGCAAGGATATTTGTTTGACATTCTCCAATTTGTCAATATTGTACCACCTGTTCACACAAAGTAGCACTTGCTGGGAAAATGTACTCTACCTTTATATGAATTTTATACGGATAGATATTTACCACCTGAAAAGGAGGATTAGTATTATTTAGCTGCTGATCTGCATATTATTTTGGATAATTCTTCCTTTGGAAAATAACACAGCAAAGATACTACTCAATGTTCAGCTACCATAAGAAAACAGCATCTGCTGCTTTTGCAGTACATTGCAGTACATTGCAGTACATTCACATTGTCACGTGGCACTTAATCAGGTGGTGAGAAGTTCCAAAAGCAAATCTACTTTGGAGGAACAATTACTGGGTGATGATGAATTTCTTATAATGATTGTGTTGTCCGGTGCAGAGCTCAAAGTGATATCCCAAAAGTGTTGTCACAAAAAGTGATGTCACTATTTTTAAAGGGCTACTAATTTTTTTATTGCTTTTGTTTAATGAGAAAAGCTGCATCCACTGAGGTTCCTGGAACACAACCCTTGTGGATCCTAAGACCAAACCTATAGTCCTCCAAAAGTCATATCAAACCTTACACAGTAAAATCAGAAACATTCCGGAAGGCTTTTCAAATACATTTTATTCTTTAAGGAACTTCCAATAGGAGGGCTCTGCTGATGACAAGATAAATTCCTAAAGAGAACATTTTTTTGTTGTTTTTCTATAGTCTGAACAACACAGGCTCTTTCCAAACAAGGAAGTTCCATTCTGAGGTGGGAAAAATGTTTATTTTGTCCACATCACTTAATTTTAATCTTTTATTTCATTTGTCACTGACAACACCAGCTGCTGAGCTATAATGTTTTCAGGCTCAAACAAGAGAATGGGCAACCATGATTAATGGCTCTTGAATCATATGATTCTACAATATTTCCTTTGACTGACTTGAAATCCTCATCTGTTTTACTTCCAACGTGCTTAGAAATAGTAGTCAGACAGTAATGCTCTTATCTATCATTTTTGATCTGGTAACTCTTCAAAGACATTGGAATAATTACTTATAAATCTTTGTACACATGCACAACCTACAGACGGGCAGCCTATTCCTATGGTTCCAGGTGCTTGCTAGGGTGGCGGCACCAAAAAGTGGCAACCATTATATCCAGAGTTTGCCAAGAAGCCACCAGGAGCTGACTAAGTGTAAGGAAACACCCCGCCTTCCCCAGGAAAAGTTTGAGCTCCACAATGGGACTTCTTAAAGTCTGTACCACCTATTTTGTCTGCACAAACTTCAGAAACCCTATATTGGACTTTATAGCCGGATTGAGAGCTATATGGCAGAGAAGAATGCCACAAATCCTACCCCTCCGTGTCCAGTTCCTCCCCTCCACCCCATTTCATTATGCTCTAGAGCAGTGATTTTCCACCAGTGTGCCATGGCACACTGGTGTGCCACACGGATAGTCCTCAGGTACGCCATGATAATTTGTAGCTTGACATTCATTAATAGGAAAATTGGGGGATTTGAAGTCTGGTGTGCCTTGTCAATGGTAAAAATAATTGATGCTGTGCATTGACAATTTCAGTGCTTTGTGAAGTGTGCCATGAGATGAAAAAGGTTGAAAATCACCACCTAGAGAATGAGACCACCCGCTTGAGACCTCACTGTGATGCAGAAGTTTCACAGGTCTATATGGCAGCTCAATCTCTTCCTGACTAGTGCAGGTCCAGCGTCAGCATTCCCTACACCACTGGTGCCATAAACATGCTTCATGGCATGTTTAGAGCACCCAGCACTGGTGCTAGGACTCAGCACTGGCACTGGGAAGGTTTGTGATTGGTACCTAACAAACCAAGATGGACAATAAGTTATACCTGTAGTGTCTTGTTCTGTTTGTTCTGTGCATCAAAGTAACATAAAAAAGAAACTTAACTTAAATGTGCTGCTAGACCCATATGTTGTACATGCTTAAATGCTCTTTAGAGATAAGTAAAATTTAAGAGTGTGCAGCAGCTGCAAACTGTAGGGAGAAGAGTCTCACAGCAACTGTGCTGTGATAGTTTTTCATTCTCATAGACTCATGTTCCTCATCCTTTATGCTTTCTCAGCTAACTCAGTTGAACAGACTGAACTTTTGGAAATAATCTTCTGTTTCACTAGATGTAAGAGTGGGATGAGAAATTTATGGCAAGGTCCCCCGTATTACTGGGCAAAATCCACAATGTATTTATGTGTAAGTTTGATGAGGGAGTTTGAAGTTGTTAGGTTCTCTCCAGGACCCAGATCTGCCACCCCAATCAAGTATGAAATACCAAAGATACGTTCACTTGATCAACTAATGGAATAATTATCTGTGTAATGTGTAGATTTTACATAATATTTATGTATTGTCTGATAAATCAGTGATTCCTTTTTCCAGTGGTTGGATCCACATAGTTCTGTGTTTGAAAGAAGGAATCATATGGACCACCTGGAGGATATAATGAAAAATTGATATAAACTCACAATTGGGAGGGAATATGGCACAATCATGGCTATTTCCTATGAGATTAAACCATTTGTTTTAGGTTTGAGTGATGTTGGCTGCAGTCCTAATCTCCAGTTTGGCCAGACTAAGCCCCAGCATAAGTTCTGTGCTGACCTGGAGGTGTCACAAAAGAGTCATAAGATACTTCTGCAACACTCCTTGGGGAGGGTTAGGCCAGTGCACAGACAATTGCTTGCTTCCTTACATCACCATGGGAATGGGAAGACCGGCCCAGGTTAGAATTGCACCCCTAGCCTGATAACCTTTGTATTGCACAGGCACTTACTAGGTTTGGGTTGCCTGCCATGATTTTCCACTGCTGTCAAAACAGTCCAGAACTTCAGGAACTTCTCACACTTCCTTTCTTTTTCTTTCCCAGCTCTTCTCCTATAACCCAGATCTCTGCCATAATCACAACCCCCCCCCATTTTTTTTCAGCCTTAGTCTCCTCTAACCTTTCTGATTTCTCTATATCATTTTCACCACTCTCTCCTGTCCTTTCTAATGCCTTTATGCACATCCTTTTTCTCTTTTGATAAATTTCATTTCCTCTCTTTTCACTATACATAACTGCATATGATGAGGGCATAGCCATACAAACAGCTAAAGAATAAGCACTGATTTGATTCCCCTTAATGTCAACAGTAATATTATCCCTATGTAAAGTTATTGTTGCAACTTCACCCCTGCCTGCCTCTTGCTTCACCATCAAACCATTTGGCAAAAGGTGTGTTCTGAAGAACATGCTCAGTAACTGCAAACCATAATATTAATCAAAGTGGGCATTCTCTCTCAAATATTCTGTTCAATGAAATAGAAGTTTGCCACATACCTTGGATCTATTTGGGGGATGTAAAGTTTAATAAATCTTGACAATAGTTTTATATATATTTGTTTCTAGCATGGGTTATTTCCACTGAGTAAGAATTAATTTTGCAGCCAGAGACATTTATCAAATAACTTAATAGAATTTTGAATCAAATGCAGTTCACTATTTGTTTTTATTTAAGCCATTATTTTCAATAGATAAATGAGATTGATACTCATTGCTGTTTCAGCATGGGCTTCTTTGATGGTAATCAAAATTGCTTAAACAAATCAAATGCATTTTCCCAGTGTGATCCATTGGACACAAGTGAGAAAAAAAGGCTTCCCCATTGTTCATAAGCACACTTTCAATAATTGTTATTTACCAGGATTTCTTTTAAGCTTCATTATAACTATTCATGTAGGCATAATTTTCCCCATGAAGTCTATAATTGAGAAAGTCATACATAGAACTATAACTCCTTTCAAGACAAGTTCAAAATTACATATTTTTGTGATGAGTAGTAACTTCTTCCATGGTTGTTCATAATATCGACATGAGAAAATACCAAAGAAGCTGCTGTTCAAAAAGTTAATAAAATATATAGTACATATTTTGTATCTTTATATATTTTGAATACATTGAATATATTTTGAATTAATTGTATATTTGAATATGATTTGGAAACACAAAGGGCTTGTAAAACCAGCGTGACAATATACCATGAAGAGAAACAATATTTGTAAAAAAACCCATGGGAAAATTGGATTTTTGACTAGCCTGCTTATGTAAACTGCTTTGAGTATTTTCAAACTTTAATGAGAGAGGTAGTATATAACCTTCCATGTTAATGTAGAAAGTGGAAACAAAGTATTATACTATTTATAATAGCATATTTATAATAGTCCCGAGGAGAGCGACAAGATTGATTAGTGCGTTGGAAGGGAAGCCCTACAAGGAAAGGTTGGGGGAACTTGGGAAGTTCAGCCTGGAGAAGAGAAGGCTGAGAAGAGACATGATTGTCCTCTTCAGATATCTGAAGGGCTGTCATAGGGAGGAAGAGGCTCATTTGTTCTTAGCTGCTTCTGAAAGCAGAACTAGAACTAATGGGTACAAACTGCAAGAAAGGAGATTCCGGTTGGATATCCGGGAAAAAAATTCCTGACAGTGGAAAGGCAGTGGAACAGATTGCCTAGGGAGGTTGTGGACTCTCCTTCACTGGGGATCTTCAAGCAGAGGCTCCATGAGCACCAGTCAGATAATTTCCTGCTACAGGCAGGGGGCTGGACTAGATGACCTACTAGATGAATCCCTTCCAACTCTGGGATTCTATGATTCTATTTAACAATGTCATTAAAAATTGAGCCATGCAAACGGAGAATAACGCTGGTGTGGTCTATGAATCTGAGAGGAATGCCTGTGGGAGATTATCTAATGGTAGCAATTATACAACATGCAGCAGGATAAAAGTTCAATAGCATAAATATTGATGGCAATTAGCTAAGAATTAAATGCACAGTTTAAAAAGGTAAGTGCCATATGAGAATTAAATACTTTAGTAGAAACCTTGTTTGGAAGATACAATGGGAAAAATATTTTGCAAAGTGGTAGAGTATCATAAATGCGCCATTACTAAAAGACTTTGATCAGGTGGAAGATATAATGTTTAGATTATTCCCCCTTAGCCAAGAACATTTAAGAAGGAATACAAATACCACATCTAAGAGTTTCAAGCTGCAGGAAAAATAAGACAGAGGCCAAAAGGAGGAAGTAGAAAATCCTGGCATGGAAGACAGAGCTTTTGGATTGAATTAAAATGTGAATAAAAATCAGAGTTTCAGAGGCTCTCAAGCTTCATGACATTCAGGGAAAAACTGGAATGTGTTGGAACCAATTTACAATGCTTTTACTCAGGGGTTTAGTACTCAGGGGTTGTAATCAAGAGTATCTAACATGTGGTACACTAACTGTGACTGGGATATATTTATGTATAAAAGGGAATTTTCTGTGGAACATGGAAACATGGAAAGAGAAATGTTGGGTCCTTGCGTCTTTGCATGTTGCTTGCAAGCTTTACAGCTGTCTGCCATGTTAATTAGGTGTCATTTAACTAGGCAAAATTGGCAGAACAGGAAGGATTCTTTCCACTTTCTCTGAAAGTGCCCCCCTAACTTACAGATGACCCTGACAAGTGCTCCAAGTCTGGGGCTCAGGGGTGCCTTTCAGGGGCTTTTTGCAAATGATATGCTCAGTCGTGGAAACCCATAGAGTTGATTTTCAGCCCACTGCTGACATTGGTGCAGAGCACCTTACTTTCAAGGGGGACCAGGAGGAGCTTTGGCTTGTTACTCCAGGGTGGAAGAGGAGCCTGGAGCAGTAGCGCTTAGAGTACATGCAGGAAACCCTTCCTTCCTGCAGAGTGGATGTTGGGCAACAGCCCCAGGCGCCTGCTATACCATCAAGTTTCTAACAGACAGGCTGGTAGTGGTTCATGGCCCATTGATTGGGGACACCCACTGTAGCCCTCACTCTCCTTTTCATTCTTCCTCTCCTCTTTCCTTTAACCTTTCCTTTTTCAAATTTTGGGAACAAGAGTAGAGCATGACCTGTGTTGTTGGCATGATGACATATGAGTAGCTGTATAATATTTTATAAGCTGCAATCCTTAGCTCCAGTTAGGCTAGACTAAGCCATAGCATAAGTACTGTGCTGACCTGGAGGTGTCACAAAAATGCCATAAGACACTTCTGTGCCATTCCTTGGGGAAGATTAGACACTTTTCTCCCTACATCACGGAGATGTAAGGGAGTGGGAATGGGAATGAGAAGAGCAATGAGTTCTGCCAGTCAAGGTTAGGATTGCACCCTAACATTGAACAGAGATGGGTCCTGAATATGTTCATCTCCTGGGTAGTGTTGCCATAATTCTCTTCCACAAAACCGGGACAGGACCCCTGTCAAACTTGAGAGATGTGAATGTGATTTCATCAACCTGGCAGTGATATCATACCGGAAGTGACGTGACACCAGAAGTGACATCAGGGTGCATCCCAGTAAGTTTGCCATAATTATCTTCCACAAAACCGGGACAGGACCCCCTGGCACACTTAACAGTATATGAATGCAATCCCCCCAAACCAGTACTCTCCCATTTTTCTGGAACATGAGGCAAGCTTAGTATAGGATGGTCTCTCAAGAGAGACTGAGGAGGCTATGTCAGGCACTGGAAGGAATGGGGAGGGAGGGGAGGCACTCCCTCACCTCACAAAGGGAACCCATGCAGCCAACCAGCCAGTCAAAGGGAGGAGGGAGGGCAGGTGCACACCACCCCCCTCTGGGAGCAGAGCCCTATCCTGCTCACCTTCTCTGCCACTGGCAAGGTGAGGTGAGAACAAGGGCAGCACATCCTGGCAAAAATAAGGAGAAGTAGGGCAGACATTTCCTGAGGTGGGAACTGGAGGCTGGATGGTGCATGGAAGGAACTGCCTGCCCTGCCCCATTTCTCCTCACTCTCCACCTCTCCCCTCTGTCTGGGTCCAAATCTGGAATTTGGACCAGCTGGACAGGACCCAGGCAGGGTGCCCCAAAACTAGGAATGGGATTTCAAAACAAGTTTTTCTGGGTATATGGCAACCCTACTTTTGGGGTACCATTTTGTCTGTGACCTATCCATCCTCTATAGTTGGTTTAGCCACAGCATCTTAGGTTCAAGAACCCATAGTTCTGCCCTCCGACTCTGACATTGAAATAGAAGTCTTGTTTACAAATTCTACACAAAGAAGGCTGTGTGTTTCAAAAGTGTTTGGCGGATAATGTGTCCTGCTGATGTTTCCCTCTCCAACTGACAAGAGAAATGGTAAATTCTTTTCCTGAAAATGTTCTCTCTTCTCCTTCTTCACGGAAAGGTGGGTTTAATCATGACCCAATACAGTGGAAGGTGAAACTATAAATTCCAGAGTAATGGAAGGTGAAACTATAAATTTATCTCTGTCACCGGAGAGGGAAGTTATCTTTGTAACCCATATAATTCAACCATCCCAATTTTGAGGAGAAAAACAATTGCAGAAGAATTTAAACATCTTTATAGAAAGTTGGTACAACTGAATTCAGTGATGCTTACTTCTGCGCAAACACTTATAGGACTGTACGTCTTCTATAATATTTAGGCTACAATTACATGCTTTTCCAGGGTTAAGCCCCACTGACTATAATGGGGTTTGCTTATGAGTAGACAGGCATAGGATTGCACTGTCAATATTTACAATAGTGTAGTATACTTTTTTACTTAGCAGTTCTAGTTATGCTAGATAAAAAAAGGGAGTGAAAAGTGAAATTCATTCATTGATTGACAGATGACTCTAAGGCTGCAATCCTAAAGACACTTTCCTGGGAGTAAGATCCATTGAACACAATGGGACTTACTTTTGAGTAGTCATGGTTAGGATTGCACCCTAAGTTAAACTATAAGTTCATTTTGAATCAAACTATTTGGTTTGCAGAGCTATTAGAGTCTAAGGCTACAATCCTAAAGACACTTTCCTGGGAGTAAGACCCATTAAACACAATGGGGTTTACTTTTGAGTAGACATGGTTAGGATTGTGCTCTAAGGTTGAACCAATTCTGGATAAAAAAATCCATATTAGTTGCAGTAGTATTCTGTACAAGTGGTTCCCAAACTTTTTAAAGGCACTAGAGACTACATTGACCATTACTACCTGGAATGTTCCAACATATCTCACTTTCATAAGTTACAAAATACCCTCATTCTGAATTCTTGTCAATTGCTAAAATTATTCTAAATCCCTTTAAATTAAAAAAAAATTGCTTGCGACGTAACAGCTGCACTAGAGTCTTACAGCCGATTCAAAACCTGTGTGTTCCACTAGAAGAGGCTACTGCAAAATATGCCATAAAGCACTTTGCAGCAATGCAGGTCAGAACCTTCTTGTGCATGTCAGAAGTGCTACAGAGGTCTGCTGGATCAAGTATGCCCAGTTCAGGATGGGGTTGATATGGTGATACATCCCAAATCCTGGCTCTGTTTGCAGAATTAACCCACCACCTTGAATCAATACAAACTGGTGAATAGCTGTGCTGCTGTGTGCAACCACACAGGCTTACCCCACAGAAAAGGACATTTAGGTTCGGACTGTTTATCATTCTTTGAAGTTGGCTTTATGCTCATGGTTATTTATAGACTCAAGATTCTTACATTCAGTATATTACCAATTAATGAACATGGCTATATCATTTTTTAAAAGCTATTCCAAAGATGTTGAGGTGTTGCTAGCTAAAGTCGTAAATACAAATGGTAAATACTTTAAAAAATAATATAATTTAAAGAATGCACCAACAGACTGGCTTTTGAATATGATTCCGAATAATGCTGTTCGTTAAAGAAGGGAAAGGTAAAAAAGTGATGTGTCAGCAGTGTGTAAAAATGAACATTTTAGAATATACCAGCTGGCTTCTCTTGCTTACCTATTCAAAATGCAAGAACAAAGGCAAATCCATCATGAAATTAAGAGGAGGTGGGACTTTGAACATGCTAACAAGGAAATCTAAGTATTTCTTTAAGAACACATTCTGCAGAATTAGCTTCTTTAGTTTACTACTGAGACAAAATACTTAAAGGAAAAAAGAAGGGAATAATATACAATTTTATTAGTACAGTGTCAGTAAAAATGGGTTCTCCTGTCTGTTCGGACTCAGCGCATTTCTGGAGGCCCCTTGGGGCTGCTGCAGCCCTACAGCTCCCATTCCTGAAGTAGTGCAGGCGACTGTCCAGTACAGGCTGGATATAGTGCAGGCTAAGCCAGCCTCCCTGTTCCAGCCAAGTTTGGTTTGCGTTCTCATCTTCTTTCTAGGCAAGCCTAAAGGAAAAATCAGCCTTGTAATCTTATGTTGATAGCTGAACAACCAGACTAGGATCAGCTTTGGCACCACATTTGAGCAGTGACACTAGAGAAAGAGATGAGACACTGCTGCCCTGATTCCCCTTTTGCTCTTTAACTAGAGAAAGCAAGAAGATTGGAGCACACAGGTAGTAGGCCAAAGGAAAATGACAGCAGATGCAGGATGTAGCACACCTCTCCTCTGCTTGCTGTCCAACTTCAGCTTGCTGTGTTCAAAGCTCCTGCTTCTGTCACTCTCATGGCTGGCCTACCCCTGTATCTATTCATTGGTGAAGTCTAAGTGCCTGACCATGGTCAAAGTCAGTTCTAGAGGGCCAATCTGAGGTTCGCTACCCTGATGATGACTCATCAGAAAACCATAAATGATGCTGGTTATTTTGCAGCACTTACTACTTGGAACTTACTACTACTTACTGCTATCCAGTTAAAAGTATCCTGCACTTTCTGATGATTTGTTTTTTGATGAACCACTCTTTCTTTTTTCATGTTTAAAGGGGTTCACTTTAATGTTTTATCCAACTGATAACATCTTCATTCACAACATGGTTGCATGAATTTGGAATATGCCTTATATTATGCCCTTCTGTTGCACTATTACTTGAGTAACAATACATAATTATTACCAGCTACAAACTGCTATATGAGATTTTTCCATTATTCTTGGCCTTTCCATTTCCTTCTTTTTTCCGTTCTTGCTTTAAAATGAACCACTCCTTCAACATCTTTCAGTTATACCCAGAAACCATTCATTCAATGCAAATTCTGCTCTTTCAACCTCTCTCTGCTATTTTAAAAGGCTAAAATTGCCCTCCTTTGTGTTGATTTGCATAAGACATGGGGCACAATCCAGAAGTGCACTTGGGCTCCCCTATCTATCACTGGGGTGGCCCAATTGGAAGATGGGCCACCTAGTTATTCTAGAAAAGGCTTGGGCAGCCTAAAGCAACATAGGCTTCCCCACGACAGATAGACCTGGGCTGCCCTAACTGGGGCAGCCTAGGCAGTTCAGGAGAGGCATGTTGAGGGCATGTTTAGCATTATCTAGAACAGAGCAGTTACTCTGTATCTAAAGCCTGTTTCCAGGGCAGAAATTCCTTCTTCCAGCTCCTCAGAGTTATACCATCTCAGGAGCAGGTATAGTAGTGAGTAGACCCATAGGGGTCCATAATGCCTGAGTAAGAATGGCAATGTTGACCAAATACCTGAGTTCTTGGCCAGCCTAGCTGCAACCCCTACCTCTCAATTTCAGGATACAGCACAACTATGGCAGCCACAAAGCTGGGGATAAAGCAGGCCACTCCAGGCATCCACCCTCCACTCGAGGTACTTCCGTACTACATTGTCATGATGCAGCTGTTACTGGTTGTCAGGAACTTCTGGGCTTCCTTCTAAGGCAGGCATCATAGATGTTCTATGTTCAGTGTGATCTGAGGGTGGTCTCCTTGGGAGCAAGCCCTCCCCAGGGGTTACTGACTTGGTGCCTACTGAGTATGCTCTAGAGCATCTAGGGCAGCCCAGGCTTCCTGACTCTCTGGATCCAGCATAACTTTCTGTTTTGGATTCAGAAAAGTTGGGGAAGCCCAGCTAGGGCACTCCTCATGACCCTAACTCTGGATTGTGCCCATGGTGATTCAGACTGTTTTTGCGGGGTGTGTGTGTGTGTGTGTGTGTGTGTGTGTGTGTGTGAGAGAGAGAGAGAGAGAGAGAGAGAGAGAGAGAGAGAGAGAGAGAGAGAGATGGCCACTTTAGTTCCTGGTCTATTCTCAAAGGGATTAGTGTGAGTCATTTTGCAGAAATCTTCATGTGACAGTAGGAATTTGCAAGATAAAAGTGCATTTGCAATTTGCTAGCTAAAAAAAGCAAGAGAAGCTACATTTATAAACTTAAAAAAGACAGAGTTCCACTTTTTAACCATTTCTACTTCTCAACATAGCTCCAGTCCCTAACCTGTCAGATAAGTGGGGACACCTGTACTTGGAACACAGTGCTATGTGTTCAAATACTTCTGGAATTAACCTAGACATCATTTGAGCTGCCCCATCTTGGTTGGATGGGGAAGCATGGAACATGTGAGAATCATTCAAGCATTCAATTCTAGATGTCACTCTGGATAGGGAAACAGTCCAGGAAGTTCACATTAAGTTTTATTGTTTCATTAACTTCTAACTCTAGTTTGTTTTTGTCTGATTTCAAGTGCCTGTTCTCCTGTTTCCCATTATCCTTTTGTAATAAGCTCTTGGTATTCTTATTTCATTCTGTCTGAACAGAGTAGAAAGCTATTTTTCTCACCTCTGTTGGCTGCTCAAGGCAAATGCTATCCAGAGTTTGGCTGGAATACCATAGAATGTAGTTAAATTCCCAGACCACTCTGATCACCAGCTTCTGTTTAGATGGACCCTGGATTTTTAGGGGGTTCACCCTAAATGGAATAAGGCACACTGGATTTACTTCAGTTTGGGGTTAACTCTCACATGACAGCAAAACAATCTCATTTGTTTTAGGAACTCAAGGATGCACTGAAATGTTAGGTTTACAAGCCGTGTATCCTGCTTCCTTCCTACATCTCTGCTTGGTGGACTGCAATAGTCATAGCAGACCACCACAGAGAGAGGGAAACATCAGAAAAACAAGATTATGACATTGTGAAATTAAAAATGCAGAAGAACTGAAATGGAAGTACTTCTGACACATGTAAAAATGTGTATATATTTTTACACATGTAATTGCTACAGCTATGATTACAGAACATTATGGATGTCAAGATAGCTGGGAAATCTCATAATTTCTCTGTGCTGCAACTGAGTGGAAACCCAGAAGCCTCGGTCTCCAGTCAATCCTCATTGCTAGGACTGAGCAATCCTCAGTGTTGCCTGTCTACCAGGTAAGTCTCTGCAGAAAAAAGGTGATTGCTGATTAGGAAGACTAATGCTGGGCCACAACTGAGTTAATGCAGAGATTCACGAAGTTCACTTGATAATTTGTCTAGAATTTAATTATTGGAGTAAGTTAATATTTTGAGCCATCCTATCCCATAGTTGCATCAGCATCAAAGTGATGGGTGTGTGGCTGAATAATGAAAATGCAGGAATTCAACAACAGCAAACCCCTAATTCAAATGGAGATTGAAAAGGAGAGTCTGAATAATTATTGAGATAAATTATTCGGATAAATACTCATATTCAGGAAGGTAAGACCATGAATATTATACATTTGTTAAGCAAGATGGAACTAAGTTTATCAAATCAATTGTACGCAAGGAGATCAATAAATATTTTAAGAGTGTCAACTTCAAGAGAAAGGGTGAAATTGGTTATTATAAGAATCCAGCCCTCTGAACAAAAGTCGTTCTGAGACTATAGTTTGCTCGGCTGTTCTCAGGATACATAAATCAATACTGTTATAATTGTGAGTCAGGGAGAATGAAGACTTTTTTCTCCTCTGAAATATTGCAGAGGTTAATGCAATGCTGTAATTTTTAAGGACAGGGACTGCACGTGTCCCTTTGGTTAAGACCTAAAGAACCTGAAATAATGCTCTTATAGACTTTCAGTCTGAAGCCTCAAGCTCACAGCAAGATGTGGTAAATAAATACCACTGAGTTTATTCAATGAGAGTTCAGAATAAGAAAAAAAATATTAAGGGATTAAGAGCCCAATCATAAACTCTTTAGCACTGACAACTGTACTGCTGGCACTAGGTGTCACAAACGTGCCATACAACACCCAGAGAAGAGGGGCCATTGGTGCTGAGCCTCAGCTCTGCTCAGAGAACCAGCTCGTGCTCCAGCAGCACTGTCTGGTATTAGGTAGTACCAAGGTGGAGGGGAAGAATGGTTTATGGGATAGGGGAAAGAACGAGGGCAGAAGGGGTGAGGGACGGGAGGGATCATAAAATTCATGCTGGACCTTCAAAATAGCAGGTGTAGACTGAGAAGCCCCATCTCAGGGCTTGGAGTGTTCCATGGGGCAAGAAAGTCTCCTCCCTACAAGATGACCTCTGGCTGGCTCCATTTCAATTTATATAGGGTTAATGCAATTAAAAGGGACATTTTCTGGAGTAATTTTGGGGGCTGCATTCATTGAATCAGGACCATTCTGGTGTACTTGGATTCCTCTCAGCTTGCCCTTTCCAATGGACTATGGCACATTCACCTACTTGCAGGGAGAGCCACAATGTTGTGCACTTTCATTTTTCTATAGCACTCAATGCATATTTTTTATTTTTAGGTTTTTTGGCAATAACATTTGATAGGGATAAGATATTTAAAACAGATTTTAGCATTGGATTCTGCTCCTCAATATAAATCCTCTGGTATATGATGTGATGGAGTTGCTCCATCACTTCATGTCATTATGATATTGGACACCCCTCCCTGAGCGTCACCCCCCATTGGTGGTACACATGGTGGAGCGCCCCCTCCCCCCTCTAGCTACGCTACTGTGCAGTGGCAGTCAGTTTGGCACTGCTATACCTACAGCATTAGGCTGAAGTACAACTACAGGCAGAAAGGGAAAAAAAGTTATAAAGTTAATCCAAAGTAATGTTTTAAGTTTGCTATACCAGACACAATATACAGATGTAACTGGTTTCTGTACACATTTAGGGGTAAGGACGGTGAATTTAAAATCTTGTGGCTAAATTGAGAGAAGTTGTGAGAGAACTGGGTATCAAGGAGAACTCATCTAGTATAACAAGAATAAGTGCTGTAAAGATGGCTAAAATAAAATGTGGTTATTTAACTTAAAGGCTTTGATGTGAGAATTGGGAGAATACAGAAAAGGAAACTGGTATTGCATTATATACAGAGGGGATTTGGAAAATCAGGTATAAACATACTGAAAAGGAGAAAGCAAAGCTGTGAAGAGAGTTTGTTAATCAACACATTGTGTTCATTCATTCAAGACTGTCTGAAAATATGGGGGGAAGGGAGTTGGGGGGTCTAAACAACAACACTGACTTTCTGACTATTGGATTTCTCTTCCAGCTGTACTCAAGATGGTTTTTATAGGCAGGAAAATCTAAATCCCAAGTGGGTTTTACATTAACAACTAGGTATTCTCTCTTTCTCAAGAACAGCCTATAGTCTTAAATGGATCCTTTAAATGTCTGATCTCTCTTCTCTGGCCAGTTTTTTGCCTCGATGTAGAGACTCATCTTCAGTTGGCTGTCTTATCTTTCTTATTTTCTCACATACTCACTCAGCTCTGCTTCAAAACTCTCTGCAAAGCTTCTGATATTTTCAAGCTGGTGACCTTCAGATGATATTTTTGGTCATAAAAAAAGCAGTTCAAGCCTTTCAATCAGACCTTCTGTCCAATGACAACCTTATGGAAAAAGAAGAAAAGAGACACAGGCTGAAATCCTAAGCATATTTTCCTGGGAGTAAGATCCACTGAGCACAACAAGGCGTACCTCTGAGTATCTATGGTTAGGATTGCACCTGCAATCCTAACTTTAGTAAAGAAATAAAAAGGAATGGGAAATTTTTAAAAAGACAAAATTTAAGCTGAAGCAACTGATACCTTTTCTCAATGCACTCCAAAGCACACATGATTTAAAGGAAGAAAGGGGAAAAAACTGTGTTTAGCCAACAAAAGGAGACTCTGGGTTTAGTATTGGGGTCGGGGACAAGAGTCTTTGACTTCACATAAGCCAGTGGTACTCAAAGTTCCAATGGTACTCAAA
This sequence comes from Cryptoblepharus egeriae, assembly GCA_030015325.1. Lineage (NCBI taxonomy): Eukaryota > Metazoa > Chordata > Lepidosauria > Squamata > Scincidae > Cryptoblepharus > Cryptoblepharus egeriae. The sequence goes on along the minus strand of JAREYC010000007.1, from coordinate 49,344,137 downwards.
GGGGAGGGTCACAACCTCGGGTCAGGGGAGTCATGAGAGGTGGGATCTTGGAATCTTGCACTGGGAGTAAGTCTCTTTGAATACAATGGGACTTACCTCTGCATAGACATGGAGAGGCTCTGGCATCACAGAGATGTCACATCCTGGTAAGTTTGATAGGAGGTCCTGGATAGATTAAGTTGGAAAGGGGTCCCAGGCCAGGGTGACCATATAGAATGGAGGACAGAGTGCCTCTACCTTTAAGCATTGCATAGAAGGAGGAATTTAGGCAGGTGCTGCTTTTAAACCCCTTCTAAGATGAGCTAAACCTGCCTCAATTCCCTTTTCTATGCAATAAAGGTTAAAGGTAAAGGCATTCTGTCCTCCACTCTATATGGTCACTCTGGAGTCCCAGAATGAAATGCTTGAGTACCACTGATGTAAGCAATTATTTTTGCAAACTTCTTGACTAGGGCAAGGTTCTTGATGTGGAACGGCATCCTGAAATCACAAATCTGTTGTCATCTTGTTTTTGTTTTGCCAGCATTACCTGCAGTGTTAGGGTATGTATCCAGTACCTGGTTAAAAGCACAAACACAAGCTCTGATCCCTTTTGGAATTTTCCATTATTTCCTGAGACTTAGTGCGGGGGAAGGGGGAGAGTGTAACAAGGTCACGGTAAACAAAATATGTCTTTTAAAAACCCATTTAGGCTCCATGCTGTGTAGGCATTAACTGAAGGCAAAGATAAAACTATATTCTCCCCCTCCAATTTTTGGAGGGATAGGCTACATTTTACCTGTGTATTTTTAAAATCACATTTTCATCTAGTTTAGCTCCAAGAAGTTTAGCCTGATGCATATGGTTTATTCCATTTTTCACTCACTGTGTAAGGCTAAGTAAGAGTGACAGGCCCAAAGTCACCCTGGACACTTTGGAATTGGTAGATATGTTTGAGGACAAAGTCACTTATATTTCTGACTAGCATCAGAATATTGAGAATATTTTATTCTACACTTTTCTACAATATTTTACAGAATATTCTACACTAGCATCAGAATAATATTGAGAAATTCCAGACAATATCCTGATCAGACCCATTGGGGAGTGCTTAATTTGAGGCATAGATCTGATCAGGAATAAAATCAAGAACCTGTGCCATGTTTCTGGGGGGCCCTTGGCATCTCATACTTGCCCCAGATATACTGTACAATAAATGATTTTCAATATTATCTTGGGGAAGGCAATATAAAAAAATTCAAAAATGAATAATATGGATTAATGCTTTTGCACCATAAATGGATTTCTTTTGATCAATCAGAAGAGAGAAAATGGGTTACAATCACTTTTGAAAGTACTATGTGGTTTGCAAAGCCTTGTGGAGACAACTGCAAGCCCATCTCCCCTGAAGTAGGTGCTGCACTGCTCTCCTTGGCGGCAGCATGATCCTACCTAACACATCACTGCCTTTGCCCCTACACTGAAACAGTTTACTGTATTTCCCAACATCCCTGTAGACTCTCATGGTGATCAGATGCCTGAACCTCAAAAGGAGGACAAGATCTTGGTTTCCTCTCAGTCTGGCCTTTCCAGCAGACAATGGCACATTTGCCTACTCATGAGTAAAGCTGCGATATTGAGCACTCTCACTTTCCCATAGAGCTCAATGCATATTTTTTAATTTTAGTTTGTTGCCATAACTTTGATAGAAAGGAGATATTTCATAACTGATTTTTGCATTGGATTCTGCTCTTCAATACAAATCCTAAGACATGTGGCATGATGGGGTACTGTACATCATTGCAAAGTTCCAAAATGAAGCCAGAATGGAGGACAGTAAAGCCCTTTTGGAGGACATATGGACAGAAGGCTAAAAAAAGAGGACAGACTTGGAAAAATCAAGTCATATGATCACCCTGCTGTAGACATTTGGGAACCACTGACTCAGGCTGTAATCTGATCTTACTGGAAACCAACACCTCTACCTACGGTTATAGTTTTCATGAGGTTCATAGTCAACCTCATACAAGCGTTAGCAAATAATAAACCAAACAATTATGACCCCAAACAACCATCAAATTGATGAGCATTCATCCCACTAAATTCACTCCTAATTTATATTTTTCTCAAAAGATGTTACAACAGCATGAAAACATTCACATTCCAACCACCACTGTACCCCACACATTTGCCCTGACATTCTTCATTCCCATTCTATTATGCAGTGCATGTAGGTTCTTTTGTCATAAATTAGTGTAAATGCACGGGATCATATTTTAAATATCAATTTGTCATGGGCTTCTTAACCTTCTGCCACACATACACTGTGCCTGAGAATTTAGCCCATTAGTCTAATAACCATAATTAGTCATGATTACCCTAATTAGGACATTACTTAATGATCTCTCATTTCACTGTTCTTGGTTGAACTAATGAATGAAATATTTATGTCTATAAACATGCTATACTGCATGTAACTACCACTGTTAACAAGAAGATGGAAGATTGAATATGATACGTTTACATTGTATACTTTATCTCTTTCTTGTGTAAGAGTGAGGTGAACAAGAAGTTCCCCAAAGTGATATCATTTCTTTAATACTTTCCCCAGTTGTTTTAAAAAAATTTGCTATTGATGTACGCAGGAATATTTCAGAGTTATGAAAACTTCAACGATGAGGTAGTTATGATAATAATGTGTGTTATTCTTTGGCATCTATTTCTTCATCTGCAACCAGAATCAATGATGATATGGAGAAACATGCAGTAGGGTGTTTGTCTCTATATATAAAGACACAGGGTGTTCAATTTTTTCATCATACTTCTTCAGTCACAAGCCTTCAGTGTGTTACTTATAGCCCAATCTCCCCTTTGCCGGTGCAGTCACACCAAAAATGTGTGCACTAGGTCCAGCGGTGATGGTGGAGTAGATAAGGAAAGGGGTTAGGGATGCTGTAATAGAGACGGAAAGGATCAGGCATATCTGTTGTACACTATGGGAAGATTCAACAGGATGAGTCCTCATCAGAGTGAAGAAACATTTGTTTCCTTGAGCCCACTATGTCAGTGCCACATGGTTCAACTCAGAGATGCATCAGGGATATTACTGCACAAATATTCATTGAAATGTGAAGGTAGATCAGACCAAAAAAGGGTTAGGATTTGGCAGGTTTTGCTACAGCCAAACTCAAACTCCTTGGCAACCTGCCCTCACATCTTCCCTGTTCCAGCTATGCCCACCCTATTCCACCCCTCCCAGCCTCCCTCTGATGCTCTGCACCAGAGGCATACTTGGTGCCCATAGCAAGGACGGAAATTTCATCCCTATCAAAACATCTGAAGCCCATCTTTTAGCTAATGTTACAAGTCAATAATATCAAACTGGGCATATGTGCCCATGGCACGAGACACCTTGTGCCACATAAACCATACACCTCTGTCCTGGACCACATGCTCTGACAGGAGTCCATGGTCTGTCTTCACACAGACCCTACCATTCACCACTTGCAGGTCATGTACTTCAGCAGTGTCACAGTGCTGATGCATGTCTGAGTTTTGTGACAGCTGTGAATTACGAAAAGTGTGAAAGTGAATTATGTTGGTGGAATTTGTATTTGCCAGCATAATGCACCCATAGGATTGGTCCAATCATCTCAAGTCTACAGATGCCAGAGTGCTAGACAGAAAATATATTTCCATTAGAATGTGTTTAGATTTTATCACAGGTCCTCAGCATTTTCAATTCACAATACAGAAACTAACCCTAAAATCCAGAGTAACTATGAGAGCACGTAAGAGACATTTACGTCGACGTAGTTATGGCACCGCCTAGTGAAAACCTATGGGAAATTCATATTGCAATCCAGAGTAAATAGTTCTTATGCTGGAGCAAGGATTCCCCATAATTACTCTTAATTGCGCACTAAGTTTAAAATTAGGCAAGAAATGATGTGCCTTTTCATCTATCACTCTATTCCCCTCTGCGCTTGTTCCCAAAGTCTAGCAATCAGCCTCACATGTTATTGTATACATAGGACCATCAGCTCACAGATGTATACATAGGACTATCAATAGGGAAATCACTACCATGTTGTTGGAGCATGTGGTACAGTGCCGTATAATATTTTGTTTTTCTTTGCATTACCTCAGAGAGTTCCGCCCCCCAGTTTGTTCCCCTATTTATATGGGAATAATGATAACACCATAAATACACCATTCCCTTCTCCCTAAATTGTCAAAGTTCTCAATATTAGAACAGTGATGTGTAGCGGGCTTCAGTAGGCAAGAAGCAGACTGGTATAGCTACAACAGCATCTAACTGGAAGTGATGAACAGCAGGCAAATGTCTCTAATTTATACTCAAGGCCAACAGGGCCTTAATCAATCATAAAACTTGGAAAAGCCCACCCAAATATGAATATTCTATTTTCCCTCCAAAACAGTTGGAGTTAACAGTTAGGGTCATCTAAAGTTTAGTTTCACTTTGCAGAGCTTAACAACACTATATGTATTCAATACATATAAAACAGAGTGAAGAGCTTGGTAGATTTGGGGACTAACACAGGCATTAAACTGGCCTGTTACCTGGCTAAAGGTAGACATCAGGTCCCTAATTCTCCATCACATCACGTAAGTGAGGATCTAGGCAAGTTATCCTCCACCTGCAAGACTAGAGGCCTTTTCGGTGGAGACATTGACAATGCTTTTAATTGCATTACAAGGCAAAAAAAATCAACAAATAAAATATTTTTATTTCCCCCTCAATCAACAGAAATTTCCGTGATAGAAACAATTTTGCGTGTTGTTTAATGTCTGCTGTGCTGCTATTAAAGGCACTAGAGCCCTGCCAGGAATAGAAGTTGACCACCCTATGACCAGATGGACTTGGACCAGGAGCAAATCATATTACATGCAAATTGTGTACTGGATCTCAGCCCAGGGACTTTCATTTACAAATGAATTATCATCATGTATATATCATTATTAACCCCGTGGGCTGGGATTTTTTTTGGTGCATTCCGATGACTTGTGACATTAAAGAAATAAACTACTTTCTTGTCTTCTCTGAGAGAATGACCTTTCCTTTTAAATGAATCAATATGTCAGAAAAACAAAACCCACCATCCTGAACAGAATTGGTATTTTATGGATCCTGAGGTCACATAATCTTTCAGACCAAATGAATGAATTCACATTGTTATAATCTAAAAAAAACAACTTTTGAATACTTTTTAAATATAAAAAATTTTTGCCTTAAAAAAAATTAAAAAAGCAGTTGCAGACCTGATACTAAACTTTACTTGGAAATCAGTTCAGCTGGAAATTCCACTTAATATATTATGCAGATTTATTATTAAAGATTGTGGAGATATTGCTGTACTAAATCTGTCTTCTCAACTTCCCCATCCACATTCTGCATTCATCTCTCATTACTTTCAAGCCAAGCCCAGTCAGGGAGCCAGGATGAGGACCAGTGGCCATGAAGCAGTACAGCAACTGAGATTACTGCCACCCTTCTCTCTCTCTCTCTCTCTCTCTCTCTCTCTCTCTCTCTCTCTGGTGCTATATCCATTATGGCCTCACTCTGAGCTTGGAAGGAAGAAAGGGAAAAAAGTGCCATGAAAACCAATTTCTGTTGTAATGATTTGGAGAATAAGAGTCTTCCTAATCAAATTACGAAAGGACAGGAATCTTAATGAATCTCCAAGGAAAGAGAGGTAAAAAAGAGAACCTAGACAGACAAAGGACACAATCCAGAGCAAATTCAGCCTGCTCTGACCTAACTGCACTCTCCTAACTGTTCTGTATCCAGAGCAGAAAGTTATGCTGAATCCAGAGAGTCAGGAAGCCTGGGCTGCCCTAACTGCTCCAGAGCATGCTAAGTAATTGACACAAGGGGAAGACTTGCTCCTGAGGAGACACCCCTCAGATCACACTAAACAAGGAACAGCTGTGGTGCCTACAGTGGTGACATGACTCTGCACATCACCTGGTGCGGAAGTCTGTGCGTCATCCCTGGGATGCGCGCCCCCCCACCTGGACTGTGCAGTCACCAAAGTTGGTGCCTGCACAGTTGTTTCTGAAGCCAACTGGCTTTAGAAAGAGTACTGCGCAGGCACCATCTCTGACACCTGTGCAGTACTTTTCTGAAGCCTTTTGGCTTCGGGGGAGACTGTGCAGGCATCAGAGTTGGTGCCTGTGCTCTTTCTGAAGCCATTCGGCTGCCGCTCCGCCTCCTGAGTGAGGCCGAATGGCTGTGCAGAGGCGCGGACTTTCTCTGCTCTAAGGAAGTCTCCTCTGAAGCTGTTCGGCATGCTCAGTGTGTTTCTGCGCAGTGCACCTCAGATGGCCGTTCAGGCCAGCTCCTCAGACAAGTGTCAGCTTCTGGCTGCTGCTCCGCCTTGGAGCAGGCCTGAATGGGGGTGCTGATGCACGGGGCCTGCCAAAGGACAGTCAAACTCCTCCGGCACATCACCCCATACGGAGCGCATCACCCAATGCAGCCCACACCAGCTGCACCAGTCTGGTGACACCACTGGGTGCCTGCCTTATAAGGAGTCCCTGATGAGATGCCAGTACATTCTACAGTGAATACAAGGGGCTTCTTGGAGTGGCCTGCTGTATCCTGAGGTTTGTGGGCAGCCGTAGTTTGTTCCATATCCTGAGGTTGAGAGGCAGGGGTTGCAGCTAGGATGGCCAAGAACTCAGATTTTTGGTCAACACTGCCATTCTTACTCGGGCCTCATCATGGACCCCTATGGGTCTACTCATTACTATACCTGCTCCTGAGGTGGTATAACTCTGAGGGCTGGAAGAGGGTATTTCTGCCTTGGAAACAGGCTCTGGATTCAGAGTAACTGCTCTGCCCTAGGCAATGCTAAACATGCCCTCAACTTGCCTCTCCTGAGCTGCTTAGGCTGCCCCAGTTAGGGCAGAGCAGATCCACCTCTCTTAGGGCACCCTATCTTGCCTTGCTCTGCCCTAAGCCTCTTCCAGAGTAACTGTGCTGGAGCATCTTGCAGTTGCTCCAACCTAGTGTTAGATAGGGCAACCTAAGGGCTCTTATGTGGACAGATTAGTTGCTCTGGATTGTGCTGTATCTCATGTTGCTACTTGGTATAACTTAGACAGCACAATCCTAAGCAAGTCTACTCAAAAATAAGCCCCATTGTGCTCAATGGGTCTTACTCCCAGGAAAATGTCTTTAGGATTGCACCCTTAGGGTGCAATCCAGAGTAACTATGGGGAGTCCATGCTCCTGTGTAAGAACAATTTACCCTGGATTGCAATATGAATTTCCCATAGGTTTTCACTAGGGGGTGCAGTAACTACAGGTGCACCTAATGTCTCTTACATGTTCCCCGTTACTCTGGATTGTAGGGCTAGTGATTTTAGCTTTATTCCTTTTTTATTTCAACTGTAGTAGCTCATGATTGAGTCAGTGTGGTTCCAAAGAAGGGAGGGTAGAGGCAGAAAAAGGTGATGAAGTTGTGAATCTTTCTATAACTGTACTGCTAGGCATTGAATCTTCAAGTGAAAGATGGAGAAAACTGAAAAAGGGGATCTGGAGGAAATTAAAGGAATGGTGCAGAGCAAAGAGGAGGTGGGATACATAAAAAAAGATTTTTGGCTTCTGGGAGCACTGCCATCTGCTTGCAAATATGGATATTCACTGGGAGTGTGCACAAATGCTCAGCTTCAGTTTTAACACCAGTCTGCTCAACCATCCTTACAAGCAACTAAGTTTCAACTAGGTAGTTTAAAATGCATGCAGCAGCCACTGGCCTATATTGGATTATTTGGTTATAAAAATTGCACAACCTTTTGATTCATAGCTCTTCTCTCTACATGAGCAATCGGTGGAAATGGTTGCATTAGTAGTTGCCCCCCTGAAAGCCCTCAAGCAATGTTATCTTTTATCCCTTAAAGTTAATACAGTTGCCTCAGTCATCATAGAAGGACAAGCCCAGCTCTTAGAGATGCAGATCAAGGGAAAGAAGTTCCAACTATGGAAAATTTATGTTCTCATTCCTATATTCTGTTGTGGCATGTAAGAAAGCCCAGGAACTTACTGGAAAGGTCTTAGCCAAACTGATGGGAAAATGAATTATTCTGAAACTGACGGAATATGCTCTCCTAGTTGTTATGTTTGGGTATGGGGCGGGGGGGGGGGGGGGGCTGTGCAGCACAGTGTGCAGAGCATATGCTGTGCACACTGTTTGGCATGCCCACTTAGCATCTCCAGAGCATCTGCTGTGTATACCCACTTACATGTAAGCATCTCCAGAGCGTCTGCTGTGCATGATCTTTTGGATACCCATTTAAATCCAAGCATCTCAAAGTTAGGTTGAGAAAAAAAATCTTTGCCTAAAACTCTGAAGACTGCATGCTAGTCAGTATTGCCAATTCTACGTGGTCAATCAGTGGTCCGATTCAGGGTAAGGTGGCTTCTTATGTGATGCCATTCTCCATTTGTACCCAGGCTTCAAGTTCTGGATGGGTGGGAACATCTGAATCAATGATTTGTTTCCCTGCAGAGAACTTAATTTCCACCTCCCCTAAGTGAAACTTTACAGTAATTGTCAATTTAATTGTGAGATTTTATAAACAATTCTGATGATAATGTGAAGCAGAGTAATACATTGGCCTAATCATTATTAATTCATTTAGTATTTATGGTAATAATAGCAATTATGATGAACTCATTTAGCACTAATGGGAGAGCTTCAGGAATTCAACACTAATTTGTAACACTGAATTAAAATGTTTCCCCATGGTGATGTACTTTTGAGCTGTAAAAGGTTGCCACCTTCTTGTGGAGAGCCACCTCCAACCAATTTTTTTTACTTGTAACTTTTTGTCTTTTTTTATTAGTAGAAGCAAATCCAGGGGTCTTGTGGAGTTTATCAAAAAGATGAAAACTGACAAGGCCAAATTCTGGGAGCTGAGACTCATGTCAGGCGGAATGAATATCAAGTCAGAGGGGAGGAGGAAGTCTACTTTTCTTAGACTTTTTATCTGAAGACTTTTATTTGCAACTTTAATGGCAGTGACAGCTGCCAGGTTAATCCTCACCCAAATTAAAATCCCCTGTTTATCTAGGTATAACACAACACTGTAGTGCAAGTCGCTGCTGCAAACTACATCTAATGTTACTTATGTTTGATACGGAGGAGAAACGGCATTTGGAAGATGGTCTGCCCCAAAATGTCTCTCCATTCTGACTGCATGACATATGACTTGCACTGATTTTGTAATGCAAATTATGTAAGAGATGGTGTCTCAGGTAGAATGGCAGGTGTAGTAAAAAAGAAAATACATTCCATTAGCAAATGAGAGCAAGTTTATGGTTAAGGCTCTGTGTCTCCACCCAAGAAGAGTCAGTACAGAGAGATATGTCTGAGGGTAGAGTAGAAAACCCAACATAATAGAAATCACAAGATGAATACTGAGGTGTGGTAGGTGACCTCTGAGCTTGAGGCTGCAATTCTGAGCTCCAGTTTGGCCACCCCTTGGGAGTGTCACAAAAGTGCTGTAAAGCACTTCTGCCCCACTCTTGGGAGGTTAAGCCAGTGCACATACGATGACTTTCCTACACCACCATGGTAAAATATGACAGATTAGTTACGCTGGCCTAAATTGTTTAGAATTGTGCCCTCAGGCTACAATTCTTAAAGACATTTTCCTGGGAGTAAGACCCATTGATCTCAATGGAACTTACTTCTGAGTTGACACTATTAGGATTGCACTATCAGTCTGGTTTTGTAGGGATGGGTAGAGAGCAGCTTATAAAAAGTTTGGAAGATGAACATAAATCCCACTGTATTTTGACATCAATATCATAGGCTGAAAAAGATAGTCTACTGGTTCTGGATTTTCCCACCCCTCTCCTTGGTGAATGTTATTGTTGGGCTTGCTTGCAGATTTGAATTCATTGGTGTGAGTCAAGAATCTGGGTGGTGAGATAGAGAAAGCAGCACCCAGTTGCAGGTTTGGTGCAAAGAGGTTCCTCTGAAATCCTAAAGAAAAGGGCTCTAATTACCAAAGTTTTGTTTGTGCCTCACATATTATTCCTTCTTCTCATCTCTTCTTTGAACATCATCTTACAAGTTGAAAGTGTTGCTGACCATGTCAAAAAGCTTTTTTCAGATATGTCTGTGGACGCTAGATGCCACCTTTCTCTCCCTCCAAACTTCTAAATTGGGGCACAATCCAAAGTAACTATGGGAGCACATAAGATATATTACGTGCACCTCTAGTTACTGCACTGCCTAGTGAAAACCTATGGGAAATTCATATTGCAATCCAGAGTAACTTGTTCTTACTCCAGAGCATGGACTCCCCATAGTTACTCTGGATTTCACTCTTGGTATCTTTCAGCTAGTCATATTTCTTTCCTTTAAGCTTCTTATTTTGTTTCTTTAGTGGATGGAAAAGAAAGATAAGCCTTCAGTTTCAGGAGCCATTTATTTGCTGTAGGAGTATTTGTAGCTTTTTTGCTTGTTTGTCTGTTTTCTTCTGAAAGTCATCTGCCTGGTACATCTTGCAACAGCCAATCTGACATGCTTTGAAAGTGTACCCAAATTAGCATTTGAATTTGCCACTTCAGTGTGTTGGTAATAATCAGCAGAATGAAATGATAAATAAAAGGAAATGCATCTTTTATGGTTGGGTTGGCCCATCAATAAAGAACAAAAAGATTCTTCTTTTCTCGAAAAAGAAGAAAATTAGGCTTCAAAATGCATTTGTCTTACAATAGACATCATACTTCACCAACCATGTACAAATTTATTTCTACTGCCATGATTTAGCTAGGTAAAAATATGATTTTTAGAGTCACAAGTTACTTATTGTTCAGTCTGAAAGGAGGTTATCAGTACCTTTCCCAGGGAGCAATTTAAATGGCAGAATACAAAGAAAAATTTTGGGAGGTCATTTGTCTAGTGACTACTGCTAAATTTCATCAGCATAAATTAAACTGGGAATGAGAAATGTTATTCAAGAAAGCAAATATAGAAAGTTTTTTATAGAAAGCAAATATAGAAACTTATAGAAAGTTTTTTTCCCTTTTTCTTTCTTTTTAAAATTAAGGCAGCAAGAAAATGTTCAGGTTCAAAATTCTGCTTTAAAAATGATTTTGCAAGTTCAGTTCTAAGGGAGCTTGTGCAAGAAAGGAAAAAGATCTGAACAATAAGACTGCCTCTTTTGGAAAAAAAATAAGATAAACCAATCAGCTAATGTCACATCTGTCACAACAATGCTCTGGATAGCAAGAACTAAGCAAATGAAACTGCTAGGCACGACTTAACAAGAGTTTTGTATTTGGCTTGTCCTCATATCACTGAAAATGCTGTAATCCTATCTCCAGTTAGGCCAGCATAACCCCCTGGGGATGTCACCCGGGAGTGTCACAAAAGTGGTACAGGGCATTTCTGCCCCACTCGTGGGGGTATAGGCCAATGCACAGTCATACGCTGACATCCCTACACCACCATGGGATAAGAAAGGGCTGGATGAGGCCCTAAGCTATTGAAGGTAATGGGGCCCTTTCTATGTTCAGCTGTCCTTTGTCAACAACAAATTGCAGCTGTTTTTGTGCTGAATATTTGCTATATGGTAATTTATGGACCTAATAGGTATCTAAAGCCATTTGCACAAAACAAAATATGTATTTTATCAAAATAATTGTTGAACTGAAATACAATTTAAATTTTTGTAGCTTGTTTAGCTTATATGGAAATCTGGCACTGGGATAAGTTTGCCATAATTCTCTTCCACAAAATCAGGACAGCACCCTCTGTTACACTTGCCAGTTTTTGAATGCAATCTACGAAAATTGGGACTGTCCCTGTTGTTCGGGACATATGGCAATCCTATCATGGGAAGATATGCCAGACGAATTATACTACCCTAAACTGGTCAGCTTTTATGTGGTGCATAAGACTACAAGAGCATCAATGCCCCCAATTTCTCTTCTGCTACAAGATAGATAGCATCAGAGATAGAAATAAAGTATTAACATAACTGTGCACATCTTCACTGGGATGCCTGGATGAGAATATATTGAGATTTCCAGCCTCGCACATAAGACTTGCAAGATTAGGTAAAAACTTCTTGCAAACTTCCCTCCTGAAGTGTTGTTTGTGGTGTTCTATGAATGGGTCTTTGCACTATGTAACTGCATGCCCTGTGTCATGTAGCAGTTGTAAAGTTCAAAAGTTTGTTATTCAGCTGGCTTGTAACATTAACTATGATCTCTTAACATTATCAAAAAATTTGGTCAGATTTTAGTTCTAGGTTCTTCTTTGCTGGAAGGTTTTTCAGCTTCTGGGGACACTTTGCTCCCTGACTTGCCAGGCGACTCTCTCAGGGTGACCATATGACTGGAAATTTCTGGATTTGTCCTCTTTTTTAGCCTCCTGTCCAGGTGTCCTCCAAAAAATTATCATTATTCTCCATTTTGGCTTCATTTTGGAACTTTGCAATGGTGTGCAAGATCTTACCCCATCTTATCCCATCTTACCATATGTTATTAGATTTGTATTGAAGAGCAGAATCCAATGCAAAAATTGGTTTTGTAATATATTCCTATCAAAAGTTATGGTCAAAAAACTAAAAATAAAAAAATATGCATTGAACTCTATGGAAAATTGAAAGTGCCCAATATTGCAGCTTTACTTGTGAGTAGGCAAATGTTCCATTGTCTGCCAGAAGGGCCAGGTTGAGAGGAATCTAAGACCTTGTCATCTTGCGGTTTGGGCATCTGGTCACCCTGCTCTAGCTTCACCAGTAAGAATGAGAACCCAGACCACACAGTAGTGGTGGCCAGCAATGAAGTTATCCACAGCAGACATCTTCCAGGTGTTCTCACCATTTCAGTTTAAACAGGTGGCAACTGGGAAGGCTTTCCTGCTTCTGGTGCTCTATTTATAAATTGGCATGCTCCTAAGGATGTTCATCTGGTACCTAATCTTATGTTTTTAGATTGCCAGTTAAAGACATTTTCTTTGAGCTCAATACTTCAAGCTTAAAACTGCCATGCAGTATAGCAGCATCAAAATGGTTGCTACTGTGTCCTGTAGGACCAGGAAAGCTGCTGAATGTCTCCTTGAGGTGAGGAAACATCAGTTCCCTTACCCTGAATGGCTCCAATGGGCCTCTTCAGAGATGTGCCAGCTTTCTAGTTGGTGCAGAACCAAGGAGACTTGTGCCAGTCTTCAAAACTCTGGAGAGGGATAGGATTCAGAAATATCTTAACAAGTCTTCTCCTCCCAGATTGATCTGTCCACCAGCCCACCTTCTTTTGACCTCGTCGCTAACCTCTTCCACCATCCATCTACTCAGAATAACCTCCTCACCACTTGACAGGGATTCTTACTGATGGACACTTGTCATCTATGCCCTGCTGTCATGGAGGCACAACGCTGACTTTGCGTGCTCCCTGGACCAGTGAACTTTTGCAGTTGCTGGAACTGGAAAGCACATATTCATACCATCCACTGGTGTTGCCTTGGTATAGGATGAGGCAGACCCTGTGCTATCTTTTATGCTGCTATTCTTTCTTAAAGTTTTGCTGTTTTTAAATATGATTTTTTTATTGTTTTATGACAAACTTTGTAAACTGGCCTGGAAAATATACATACAGGAGTGTGGGAGATAAAACAAACATCATAAAGGCAGCGTGAGCAGATTCATAACCACAAAAGAGGGCAAGGCTCCCCAAAATATAAGGACCTGCAAGAAAAATGTAGGACATGATGACAAAATATTATCTAAAAATACTCATATGTATTGCTTTCATGTGGTTAATATAAAAACTTTTACCTAATAAAATTTAAATCTATGAGATATAATTTATTACTTACATTTTATCAGTTACAAGAGGGCTACATGCTTCCTTCTTATGAGGAAAGAAGAGGTCAAATGGAGAATTTTTTCCTGGACACAAGACTTTTTTTTAAAGGGGGACATGTTCTGGAAAAAGAGGACATGTGGGTTGCAATCATAAACACACTTTCCTGGAAGAAAGCTCCATTAAATAGAATAGGACTTACTTCTGAGTAGACATGCTTAGGATTGGACTGGTGGTCACCCTGCATGAAGAGGTCCCGTCGGTCACACTTGAATTTGACAAGTTCCCCCAAAGTTGCAACAGGATATTGGCATATTGCAGCTTTTATAACGGGATGACAAATATCTAAAAGTGGGAAAAAGAAGAATTACTCTCATTTCACCCGTGAGACATGCAAGCCACTTTGAGTTTTCGACAGAATTATTCAGCCCAGTGTCACAGCTCCCTGATAATATAGGGTCGATCCCCACTGTACATTTATTTGCGTTTTTGTCATGTGAAATTTGGAACCTGCACACAGCTGAGACTTTCCCCACTGCTCTGGGGACATTATTGAAAAGGCTCATAAATCTTCCAGTCACGAGGTTGCTTCTGCTCGTCAGCTTGAGCTTTTCTTTTTGACTTTCATCCTATTATCCTAAGTTTTATGTCTTTGTTCCATCCAGCGTAATTCCTCTACCACTCTGGCATTTAAACCTTTTAAGTACTTGAAGACCGCTATCAATTCCCTCTGTACTCATCTTCCTGGCTAATATGCTTATTAAGGGCTTTCTTCCTCCCCAAGTATTTATCATGTGTTTCTTAAGATGTCTTCTAATGTTATTTTCTGCCCATGTGACTTGTCCTCATTTTAGTATCATCTCCAAATGTCAGTAACGTGCCTTTTAACCTCCGTGCTCAGAAATGCTTGGTTTGATGAAAGCCTGTTCTAGTTTTTTGCATTACCATTCTGATCCACTTTCTTCGTGTTATTTCTGAGCTCTAATTCTGCTTTTTTTTTTCTCCTTTTCCTATGGCTGCTGTTAGAAAACTAAGGAATGCCTGCCTAGAGGGGATTAGACAGAAGTCTTATTCATATAGATAACACTGAGCCGTTAAAATGTTCTTCTTGCTTACTATACACAGAGGACATTCTGTGCCACACAGGCAGCCCAATCCTAACTGAAGCCCTATGTGGCAATGCACCAGTGGGGGGTAGGGAATTTGAGAGCTGGAGTAGGGTTGCCATAATTCTCTTCCACAAAATCGGCTCCGAACCCTCTGTTCCATTTGCCAGTATGTGAACGCAATCCCCCCAAATCAGGATTTTGGCAACCCTATGCTGGACGTCTCCTTGGGTTAAGAGAATATTTATCACTGTGGGTCAGTTGCTGGTACAAGTCCATGTTGACCCAGGAAGGCAGATCAGGCCAAGGAGAAGAGGTTCAGAACTTGCATGTTCCATTGTGGCTGAACCTGCCTCCTCCAGGGCACAATCTACACTTCCCTGCCCCTCCATTACCCTGATCTACCCACCCGCTGCCCCATTCAACCCTTGAGCCAGCATATCTGCATTTGTGGGTGTCTGGCATTCATCTTCACATGGGTCCCATGCACTGGCCTAGCCACATATATGACCGCTGTAAATTATTTTGCTCTAGCTGACATGCATTCCACTGCCATAAAGATAGGCCATGTGTTAATGGAATGCAAGTTCTGTCATCTCTAGGCCAAGATAGGATCAGGCTAATAGTTAAGGGTATCTGAGCTCGGTTGAGGTGAATAGTGGAAGAAAAAACAAACAAACAAGAAGTATACTGTAGATGCTTTGCTACCTGCAAGTTCTCAATTTTTTTCAATCTACATCAACCTTATAGTGTACTTCTACTGACCCAATTCTGGGAAGGATTTTGCAAGGACATAGGAAAATGTTCCTGCACATTGAATATTCTGCCTTGGGCATGCAGATAGAACTTTCATGACAGTTTAATCTTTCCACCCCACATTCCCTGAACATCAAACATATCAGATGCGAAAGGTGTGAGTGAAACTGGGTGCATTCATATAACTTCAAACAATATTTTGATGATGGGAATAAGACCCTTCCTTGTTTTGAACAAAGCAAATTAGGACATAATCCTAACCAACCATCCAGCATCAAGGTAAGGGCAATTCAGTTGCAAGGTAAGGGAAGAACAAAGTAAAGGTGACATCGATTACTAATATAAGATTATTCCATGCTCAAGGTCATTAGAAAAGGCAATGAGAATAAAATAGCTAATATTCTAATGCCATTGTACAAATGGATGTTAAGACCACTTTTGAAGTACTGTGTCCACTTCTGGACACCACATCTCAAAAAGGATATAGACGCAATGGAAAAGGTTCAGAGAAGAGCAACTGATTGATGGTCTGTGACACCTTCTGTATGAAGAAAGGCTACGGTGTTTGGGACTTTTCTGTCGAGAAAAGAGATGCTTGAAAGGAGTAATGATTGAGACATACAAAAATATGCAAGGAATGGATAGAGTAGATACAGAGCTGCTCTTTTTCCTTTCACATAACACCAGAACTAGGGGACATCCACTAAAATTGAATGTTGGAACAAAAAAATTTCTTAGGGTTAGTACAGACAAAAGAAAATAACATGTTATCACAGACTCCTGTGAAACTCCTTGCTGCAGAATGTGATGATGGCATCTAACGTCAATGCCTTTAAAAAGGGATTGGACAAATTCCTAAAGGACCATTGCAGGTAACAATCCATGATGGGTGTGTGAGTGTGTGTGTAAGTGTGCATAGGTAAATGTGGTGGGCAACCTCAAAATACTAGATGCAGGGGGCATCTGGATGCAGGTGTCGTACGAGTATGCTTCCTGAGGCATCTGATGGGATGCTGTGTGATACAGGAAGTTGGACTAGATGGATCTGTGGCCTGATCCAGTGGAGGCTATTCTTATATTTATAAGGGAAGCCTCTGTGATGCCCTCCCCCAACTAAAGGATGTAGTACATGCCACGGTTGCACACCTATGCCAGAGTTGGAAAGCTGGTTAAGATGGTGCTTTCAGTCATTTATAAAACAATTGTGTATGATTAGAGATACAACTACCAAAACAAAACAGAGCAGCAAAATAGCACTTTGAACTCTGACATTTGAAACCAATCATTACGTTTTCCATTTGTGACCAGGATGGCTTTTTGAGTCAACGGGAAGATATGAATGGCCATTAATGCAGCACTGCATAATGATAACATTGGCAGCCACATCTGTGTTGTAATGGCATTAACATAGCAGCTCAGTTCACCATAGGATTGGGCTGTTAGTAATCTACTGTTTAAGCAAAATGTACTATATTCCTTAAATGACTTGCATGGGCAGAGATGAACCAAGGCTAATGTGTCTGCTAGTGCAAAATGTTTTGAATGCATCCTTGAACGGCATTGATATATTTTATACTTTGAAAGATAATTTATATTTCAATTTGGTTTCATGATTCTTTCAGTAATTTGCTACTTTAATTTGATTTTAAACCTTCACATTTATTGAACTTTAACAACATTCACTTCAAAGGAGCCTGAAAGATTGCATTGCTGACAGATTAAAGTCTCTTTACAGCGCAATGTTTTTGTGTATTGTCATCTTAGATCTCAGGACCAGTGGACAATTTTACTGGACCAATAATCCAGAACAATCACTGAGCTTTGAGCTTCTGCTCTGAAAAATACTTTCATGCAGTGAAAAAGTCAACACTCATGAGACCAAAACACTGTGACTAGGAAACAAATGTGTAGAAAATGTGTGCTGGGAAAGAAATCCTTGGAGACCCACTTGAGTGAAAATGCCCATGGCCACTTTAAATAACAACAATTTGAAAATATTTGTTAAATTAAATTTTGCATCTTATAAAATGTTTAAACTTCTGCACGAGTATTAATCCAGTTCTGCTTAATGGCATTAGAGAACTACTTAATTCCAATTTCAAAATGAGGGATTTTACAGTCTAGTAGTTTCGAATAATGATTCAACACACTAGTGTACAATAGCCCCTGCCTGAGCAAGGATTTCTCCATGTTTATTAATTTCACTCTTCTAGGCCAATGAACATATGAAAATGCTCACATTACATTATTGAAAACCAAACCAAAAATGCACTTATTGAACATAAATGGTCAAATACTTATTTCATATACTAGTGATAATATTGTATGCCCAAAGACTTTTTTTCTTCCAGAAAGTCTGTAAAACTCAAAAAAGTTTTTCCCTGAAGAGGTTTTTTCTTCAGAAGGTTTTTTCATTCCTAGAAACATGCACCCAGTTCCAGATTCTCTCGTATTCACTTGAATACTATTCTCTCTATTGATGTGAGTCTACTCAAGTAGCGTTGTGACCACTGTGACTACTGTGACTTCTTAGTGTTGTGACTACTGTCACAGTCATCATCAGCTTCTTAGCATTGTTCCCATTCCTGGTGAGGTCCACCTAGAATGATCATCATGACTTGTGTCAATCTGGCCAGCCTGGCACAGGGGCATGTTGTCTGAATGTTGCTTTTCCCACCAAATTGTCCCTATTTATCTACTAGCATGTGCATGCTTTTGAGGTTGCCAGGAACTGGGACAAGTGATGGGAGCTCACTCCATCATGCAGCAACCAGGTCTTGAACCTACTGCAGCCTTTAATCTGACTGTCACAGTGTTCAGCATGAATTCCAGTGATTGCTGTCAAAGTTCAAATGCACAATCATCTGGGATTGCATCCCATGCAGATATGAAACAAATAGGACTTGAATGTGAAATGGACAAAAAAATTCTGATACAAGAATCTGGTCTAGATGAGCCTTTGGCCCAGGTCCTTATAACTTACGTTCCTACACATTCTTATGTTCTTATGACTCTCATTTGACCATATAGAGATGCCTTACAGTGTCAGGTCATTGGCCTATCTGGTTTAGAATTGTCTGTCTGACGAACAGGCCAATACAATGCAACTCTCTGAAACAGGAGAACCAACACTTGCAGAGGAGTTTTTGGTCTCTGGAAGGTAAGTTCACGCTGGAAGGCCTGTCCCAGTGTTATAGCTGGCACTAGTCCATTTGGACTTGGGCCAGGGGATAGAAGCAAGGAAGGTGGTGAGGATTTGTCAGACACAGCTGCCACCCATTCACCTTTTCCCAGACTCAATTCATCCAGCTCTGTCACCGCCCTGCTCCATTCACCTCTCCCATGCCCTTTGCACACTTAGGGCACAGTCCAGAGGAACTACGGGGAGTCCTTGCTCTGGTGTAAGAACAATCTACTCTGGATTGCAATATGAATTTCCCATAGGTTTTCATTAGGTGGTGCAGTAACTACAGGTGCACGTAATGTCCCTTACGTGCTCCTGCAGTTACTCTGGATTGTAGGGTTACTGGTGTCAGTTATATGCTGCTGTGAAAAGCTGGCAGCTCACTGCTTGCAATGGCAAGGAGGCTGCATGCTCTGGCATGTTGGTTTTTTGTAACAGATGGGAAGCTTAAATCTGATCAAATGTTCGGTCTAAAGGTATTAGGGACCCCCAGGACTGGGTCAAAAAGCAATATAGAACTGATGCAAGTTTCCTTCCCAGACCTACAACCTGATTCAACAGAATCTGCCCAGAAGTTGTTTCTAGTTGATTATCCCCAATTCTGCATTAGAGTCAGTGGAGATGTTGTCTTTATCATCAGTGAGAATACCATTATATCATGCAGACCAAGTTGATGGATCAAGAGATTTTGCTAAATTCGTATATATTTTCAGATTGTGAGGAACATTATCTCACCAAATGCTTCTCTTCTCTTATCTTCTCAAGCGAAAGAATGAATGAACATAAATTCAAGTACTTTAGCTTTTCTAGAAAGAACTGAATAAAAATAAAGAGGGATAAAAGAAAAAGCAAGACTGAATTTGCATTCATTTTAAAATGTATAACCCACTCATTCATCTGGAATCAGAGCACATGCCAACAATTTCAAATCAGGTAGTATGAAATATATTAAAATGTCCAGATTAAAAATATTACTGCAATTACAAAACATCGAAACCTATTTCGTCCTTATGAAAGACTGCTCAGTTTTTAATATATTGCTTTTGGAAGCACATTCCACAATACATTTTTTAATACATTCAGTACATTGTTTTTTGGAAGATACTTCTATTTCTTTAGGAGAAATTTGGGAAGAATGTGAAAATTGGGCAAAATACCTCTTTGTGAAGTACACTTTTATGAGTGACTTCTCGGAAATAAGTGCAGAAGGACTGGTCTGGGCAGAAGTTCTGGTCTAGAGACTGAGCCATTGTTTATATGATGAAGACATCATCTGAATGTTGCCAGCTCAAAACACCAGAAGCTGTGCAGAGAGACTGTAAAGCTGAGCTGAGTGACTGTGTGAGAAGATGATGAGGAAGCCAGCTGCAGTTGAATCTCTACATCGAGGCAAAAAACAACAAAATACCCAATGTGGGGGGCAAAATGATATGGAGTCAAAATGGACTTGTGCTTCCGGGCAAAGCAAGAGGGCAAGTCTGAAAAAACACTTCAGAAAACACTTCACTGTAAATTGTTCAAGCCTGGCTAGTATCTGCCTTATAATTTGAATTTTATCCTTCCAACGAAATGAAATATATATATATATTGCAATTGTTTCTTTTTATTATTCTGATATATCGGCCCCACAAGACAGGGTGAGCTCCTGTCCTTAGCCCAGCTCTGCGACGCAGCTGGATCCAATCGTATTGGCTCTGCCTTTCCATTGGACTAATTCAGTGGCATGGAGAGGGGGGATTTGCTGCTTGGGTAACAGCCTATCCTCCATAACAATCCAACCCAGGCTTTCATGCTTCGCATGCAGCGTATGCAGCGCCGAGCACGATACCATAGTCTTTCAAGACTGACGGATGCCTGCTTTTTTATATAAATCAGAATAATAAAAAGAAACAATTGCAACAAAACTCAGTCTAATCTTCAGGCAGTAGTGTTCCCAGAGATGGGTGCGGCACTAAATTTTGCAGGATCTCAACTATACTTTGCAAGCACCCCTGCTTAGCCCCTCCACTTCACTCTCACCATTCAGAATGTTTCTGACAGTGAGGGGGAAGGGCCACTTCCATAGTATGGTGAGGTCCCTGAAAAACTAAGGGCTGTGACAGTTTCAGGGCATCCAGGTTAAAAACCTGTATTATGTACCCACAACTTTTTAAGAGCAGAGTATTAGGATGTCCTTTATCATTTTTTTGATGCAACTCACTTCCTTTTTATAGGAAATGGCAAAAAAATTGCATCTAAGATTTACTTTCTTTTTTTAGAAGCATCATCTTTACGACGTACATGCTTGACTTTTGTCTCTCTCCCTAACAAATACTCCTTGACCTGTTCTGTGCCCCTCTGGCAAATTACCTTTACCCTAATAAGTATGGATAAACTCAGTGATGTATTTGAGTCGACATCCTTTTCAAATATGCCATTTGAAAGCCAACAATTGCTGAAGAAGCTATTCTGTACCTTTTCAGCTCCTTCTTTCAAGACTAACAATGGCCTGCCTATAATAATTCTTAATCTCAATAAATGCTGTGTTTCTTTTATCAGTATAGTGTAATTTCTGCTACCATGACCATTTCTGACTTTCTCCATTTAGAGGATTACTTCACACAGTCTCATCAACTCAGAAAAATCTTTGATCTTTCTCAGGCAGTGGTGTTCCCTATATAAAAAGGCATCATCTTAATAATACACAGGTGGATTATTTAATGCCAATGACAGCAGTAGAATTTAAAACGAAGAACTGCCTGGGTTCCCATGTGAAAATTCAAGTTAAGTTAAGATAGTGTTTGTCAAAGTTCACAGAGACACCTTTTACAGGGTCACAAAGAGCCATTCATCAAGCAAGGTCTAAGCAGAGTCAGATTAACCCTAGGATGCTCTTCTGGAATGCGGATCCAAAAATTGGTTGTTTTCTTGTTTTTTTAATGGAAGTTATGCTTACTATTTTACAAGATTTTGTGACTTTTATTCCTTTACTTAACCTGTTATAAATCCAAAAGCATGAATTTCTGGAATTAGTATTTTTCCTGTAAAATCACCTTTTTCTTACTATGACATGCTGGTCTACTAGTCCCCCATTAATATTACAGTCAATCCAAGGTTGAAATGGGTTAATCTAGGGAGTTCAGTGGCCCACCTGCAGTTCCGTGGGAACTTCTCTCACCATGCAAATGGTATAGCTTGCATTCCTTTACAAGTAATTGCTAAATTCCCTTATCTTTGTGAAAGGAAGCTCTTATGTTTATGAAAGGAAAGATGCCTGTGACAAGGAAATAAACAGTATCCCATGCTATTCCAGGAAAACAAAGGGAAGTACGTCTTGGGGAGCATGTAGTGATGGATTTGACTGAGAGAATATATCATTCTGGGAGGAATCTCACTTTTGATAACTTTTTCACAAGCCTGGATTTAGCCAGGAAATTGCTGAGAAAAAAAATTACAGTTCTTGGGACTATTAGGAAAACCAAGCCAGAACTTCCCTTGGAATTTGTCAACCCCAAAAACAGAGAGGTGCACTCTTCATTGTTTGGCTTTCAGGAAGATGCAATGATTGCATCATACTGCCCCCCAAAAAACAAAGTTGTGACCCTCTTGAGCACAATGCATTCACAGGGTACTGTTCAAACAGATGGCACCAAAAAGCCAGACATCATTCTGGATTACAATTCGACAAAATCAGGGGTGGACACGGCAGATATGATGTTGAGAAATTATTCTACAAAAAGGGATACCAGAAGATGGCCAATGTGTATATTCTATAACATGATTGATGTCAGCGCTTTGAATGCATTTGTGATCTGGATGACACACAATCCAGGGTGGAATGAAGGTAAAGTGCACAAAAGGAAGAATTTCCTTACAGCCCTTGGCAAAGCACTTATTCAATTGTGTGGAGAACCCTCCCATCCTGGAGTGCGTGTGCCTGCAGCTGCCCTTGCTCAAAACTCAGGAGCAGGGCTGAGAAAGAGAAAGAGAGGGCAATGCTGCAAATGCCCTCTGAATAAAGACAGAAGAAGTAGGACAGTATGTGGTTCATGCAAAAGATATATCTGCCAAGAACATCTAAAAGTGTTCTGTGGTGATTATGTTCATGGGATGTAATAGGATGGGATGGGATGTAATTGTGTACATGTGATGAAATATGCAAACTATAAACTATCAACTTTAGTCAGATAACATGGTTAATCAATCAATGTTTTGCAAGGTGTAATAAATCAAAATTCTCTGTTCCACAACACTTCCTAATAAAAAATAAAGTTACTTTATAACTCGTATAAAGTTATAGAAGCAACATTTCTTTTTCTTCATTATTATCTGCCAAACTGTGGTGTTCGGACACTGAATCCAAATGGACAAAAGTGATAGTAAAAAACCTGGTCATCCTATTAATACATCAGTGGTCTTCAAAGTGTTGGTTGGGACCCCCTGGAGGGTCACAACCTTATTTCAGGGAAGTCACAAAAATCTGGATGCAGTCATCTTGGAATCTGGTACTAGGTACCTTTAATGACACTTATCACATCTGGGGGAACCGGACTGATTGTCATTCTCAGAAGGGGGTCCCAGGCTAAAATGCTCAAATACCACTGGTCTATATTAATTCAGAGAAATAGTTAAGATGTGACCAAACAGATATTTATATGAACTCCCTGGTGGTTCATTTTCTGACAGTTCTGCTCTTTCAATATCTTTCAGTTATACTCAGGACTCATTCATTCAACAGGTGCTTCACTCTTTCAACTTCTTTCTACAAGCTGGCAACCTTCAGATCTTATCTTTGGGCAATTAACAGGTGCTCAACCATCTAGGCCAGACCTTCTGCCCAAGGTTGCAATCCTAACCAACTTTCAAGCACTAGCATAACTGTGCCAGTGGGCATGTGCTGCATCCTGGAGTTGGGGGTGAGCAGTCAGGAAGTCCTAAGGGAATCAACTCATTAACTTGGAGTTGTATGTTCCCAGAGCTGGAAAATTGGTTAGGATTCGACTCTGAGTGTTCTTCCAGTGAAGAACTGCAGTGCAAATCAAAATACTGATATCCCACCAACTCCAAGGTTGAAGAATACTTATGGCTACAATCCAGAGTAACTAGGAACCTTTTACACTGATATAGTTATGGTGCCACCTATGGGAAACCTATGAGAAATGCATAGAGCAATCCAGAGTAAGTGCCTCTTACCTCTTCCCATAGCTATTCTGGATTATAGGAGATGTAAAGAACCCATGAATGATGACACATGCCTATCACTCATCATAATGATAGGGGCTAACTGTACTAATTATATATAACAGTGTGTAGACATTCACTTTTCTCATTCAGTCTTGTAAGCAAATACTTAAACAAGCCATTTTCATATTCATGCCATGTAGTAAAGAAAGATAATGGAATGGAAACATTGGACATTCATCTGTTTTAATTAAAAATATATTCATTCACATTTTACAACATGTGGAGAAAAACCTGGCTGTGCCTGTTGGGTATATTATATTGAAATGTTTCAAAGTAAATTAAAAGCAACACATCAATTATAATATTTAAACAATTTTACACTTGCAATTATAATGCATGAAATATCTATTTTCTAAAAGTGCTGAGTTTTATGGGATTAATCTACAAAGATGAATATTTTTACAATAAAGCTGTGGGTAATCTTAAAATCTTCTGGGGAAAAGGTTTTTTTTTTGTTCAGTTGTTGGAAGGGAACTCCCAAATGAAACCAACCCCATTGTCTCAAGGCAGAGATTTTCTACCTTTTTCATCTCATGGCACATTGACAAGGTACTAAAATTGTCAAGGAACACCATCAGTTTTTTTTACCATTGGTAAGACATACCATGTTGCTGGTAGGGGAGCTCAAATACTTCAGTCTGGCACAAGTGTCAGATCCTGGTCCTGCCTCCTGATCCTACTCAAAGATCATCCTCATCTGCCCTATATCCAAAGTCCATTCCACTCACAACAAAATATTGAACCCAATGGAAAGCAAAACTGACAAGTAGGCAAACTTAGCTATTATTGAAGGCCAGGTGAAGAGGATCAAAAGGTTACTGGAATGAACTTGATCTGATGAACGTGGAGTTCATCAAACATTCCAGAAGGTGGACCTCCCTACACTATAGTAAAAAGGTTAAAAACAGTGGCTAAAACAGAGGTAAAGTGAAACTTTTTTCAGTCTTCTTGTGAAAGCAAAACTAACATGTGTCCTGAAAGACTCCTGTTTTTAAAAGTGCATCCTGTTGCTTAATAGTTTAGAATTCACTAAAGAGTCCGGTTGATAAGGCCAAAGATTCATCTGGTCCAGCTGTTTCCCATAGATATTTCAAAGTGTTTGGCATGTTGAAAGTCAAAGCATACAAAAAAACCTTATTTATCTTATAAAAAATATTGATGCTTCTCCAAAAAGAAATACATTTTTCCTTGGGTTCAAAGTCCTGAGTCTTGGAACAGCATTAAGTAGCTGTTCCACTTGGTGACTGCCATTAAGATTTTGAGACAGTTCTTTCCTGAATGTTTCCATTTCTAAAACCAACTGCCTTATGGACCAAAGTGGGTGAACTGGAGATAAGAAAACTGTGTTTCTTACTCCTTCCACTTGCTGCTCCAAATTTAGGTTTGGCCCTGCTTTCCCACAACAGAGTATTAAACCTGATCAATCTTTTAAAAATAAAATTATGGGGTTATGCTGTTTTCCTATTAGTGTCATCATTTTTTTATTATCTTGAGAATAAGTCTAAGGAATGTCAATGGAACTAGGCCCAAGGGTATGTTATAAGAGAGCTGTATTTTTGGAGAAGGGGATTAAAAGGAAGGAAATATTTTCATGAACGTTGACGAAGTTTAGTGAATGACAAAGAATTATTTTTAGCCTGGCTGCAATCCTAAAGACACTTTCCTGGGAGTAAGATCCATTAAACACAATGGGGCTTACATTTGAGTAGATATCATTAGGATTGTGCTCTTAAGTCTTTCTTTGTTTCCTCAAGCTACTCAAACATGACACACAGACTGTGATCTCTGAGACAGACAGAGATACTGATGAAATTGCTGTAAGGGTTGTATTGCTTTTAATGTTAGAAAGGCGGAAAGCTGCAGGTTGCTAAGGTTAAAAAAACTTTATCTTAAGTTACAGAAATAAACTTAAGAGAGCAAGCCTTGCACTTTGCAAGTGTAAAGCCAACCGTGTTGGCCATTACTGTTGCATAAGTGTTACTATAGTGTAAGTGTAAAAATGTATCATACCTGTACACATAGGCTGGTGGCTCCAAGAATCTGGATCCACAAAATTAAATTTTCAAGCTTAATTTTTTCCCTAATAGTGATCACTCAAAAATGCCACATGGCGTTGCCACCCTGATGCATTTTCAAAAGCAATTTACAAAATGGTATGAGATCGGAGGAGAGGGGAGAGTGAAAAATCCCTCAGTATGAACTGAAATATTGGGTGACTCCACTGGCCCTTGGTCCTGATGATAAATCGATAAAAGGGTTGTCAATCGTGTCAGAAATATGAAAACAGAATATCTGGAATATAAGAATTTAGCCTCAAGTCTTGTCAGTTCAGTACCTCTACAAAGAATTTTCAATTTCAGTATGCATGTCTAGTGGTTTTTATAGGATAACCACTAAACATGACAGCTTATGCTCTTAACTTCCAATATTTTTTTTTGAACTTCACTGCTTATATATTTCATTCCCAACTGAATCATTTTTGTTTTCCAATCTGGTCTCCAAACATACATTTATTATATGTAGTAAGATGTGCTGCTCTTTAGGAAAGCTTGTTTAATCCATGTAAGTTATTGCCTGCACATCTTCTGAGTTCCCGTCTCTTTTTTGGCTTGCTTGTGTCTCAATGAGTTATTGACATTCCTGAAGATTGATAATATTCAAACATATACAGTTATGTTTACTTTAAGAAATGAAACTCTTTAGACATTGTTGTCAGACAGTTATGACTTTAGATCTTAACCAAAGTCATCACAGTGAGAACTTTCCTGCAGATCATATTCAGAACAAATTCCCATGCTCTACCTTCTTATTTTGAGACAACAAATGCAACTCATTTCTTGGAATACAATTTGTGGATTTTTTTTTATAATGGCTCCATGAATTATTAAACTGAAACATTTGTATTATAACTCAGCTAATAATTGAGAAGAAGGTATCAACAAGCAAAGTAAAATGTGCTCCCTGACATCAAACATCTCAATAGCCTATTATTCTGCATTCTTTTTGTACCATGATAAAAGAAAAAGTGTTCTCTATTAAAACAGATGAGTTTTCATTGAAAATATCATTGCATTAGAAAATATTGCATTTCAGTCAAGACCAATTATTATTCCTATGTTAAGCTGGAATAACATATGATGGCCTCTTACACAACAACACCTTGTATATCTTAACCCTTTACTTCTGTGCAGGGATCTCTCAATTCTGATTATTTACACTATTTTCAAATGTGAAACTTGGTAACTTGTGAAACTAACTAACCCTACAATCCAGAGTAACTACGGGAGCACGTGAGACATTACGTGCACCTGTGGTTACTGCACCACCTAGTGAAAACCTATGGGAAATTCATATTGCAATCCAGAGCAAATTGTTCTTACACCAGAGCAAGGACTCCCCGTAGTTATTCTGGATTGCGCCCTAAAAGCACAATCCAGAGTAACTACGGGAGCTCTTATGTCGACATAAGAAAAATTTACTCTGGATTGATCTATGGATTTCCCATAGGTTTCCACTAGGTGGAGCCATAACGACATTGACATAAATGTCTCTTACATCGACATAAGAGCTCCTGTAATTACTCTGGATTGTGCAGTAACTCAAATGTCTCATAACTAAGAGCACAATCCTAACCACATCTACTCAAAGTAAGTCCCATTGTATTAAGTGGATATTACTCCCAGGAAAGTGTCTTCAGGATTGCAGCCTAACTTGCACTAGAATTAAATTCATCTTAGGGATGATCATAAAATGAAATCTCCATAAATGTACAAAAATCTACTAAAGCCTTTCTTATTATTATTTATAGGACATCAATAACTGTTATGAAAAAATGCCATAAATGTACTATATTGGAAGCTTTTGCAAATTGCAATTCGTCATTCTGTATCAAAAGCACAAAGCTCAAGTGGCAGTGAGGCTTTTAAAATCCGTTTCTTTCCTTTTATTAGTCTTGCAGTGTTTTTGATATTAAAATTAATATGATTTTGAACGACCCTCCCAAAATATTCTGGTATTTGAGAACAGAAGTGTTGATCTCTCCTGGGGGCGAAGGTTTGCCTGCTCTTAAAATTCTCTCTCCAGGCAAGGACCTTTCAAAGCTCAGTATCCTGTTTTGCATTTTATTCATTTCACACCAAGTGCATCTGATAATCTCTTCCATTATTTGGGGTTAGAAGTGCTTGAACATTCTCATGAGGTTAGAATTCAGATGTGCACATATGCCTTTGGACGTAATATTTGCATACTATACCTGCTGGGAGTGTACTGTACTGTCTGCAGTTCAGACCACTAGGTATATAGGTACTGTATATGGATTTCCGACATGACATTTTATATTTTCCTGAGGATTTTTTTTAATGTTACCTGTATGAGTACCTGGGCTATTGAGTGAGAGTAAGGCATACAGCATGAATTAGAAGAAGGACCTTTTGAGCTTCATTGCTTGGTACAAAGAATGAATAGATCTTCCACTTCTAATTTTATTTTAAAAATTATGTCTCTCCTATCTTCATTTGGAGATTACAACAATTTTTTTGACAGTGGCAGCAATGATAAACACAAAAGCATAAGCAAAAACAGAAAGCATACCAATGATATGCTCTTGTTCAAATGCCTTTGGGAAGAGGCAAGCCTTTAGCCTTCAATGAGACCCTAGCAAGGATGAAGAGAGATGCAGACAGTTCCACAATGCATGGATGATTAATGAGAAGGACATTTCATGACTTGCCACCAAACTTCAAAAGACATACAACAGCCTCCCTTCCAGATCTGAATGGACAGAAAGGTTCCTATGGAAGAATGCAGTCTTTTAGGTATGCTGGAGCCGTTCAGGGCATTAAATTAGCACCTTGATTTGCACCCTGAAACTTGAAACCAACTGGTAGCCAATTGCAGCTGGAATAATATAAGACATGATTATATCTCATGCTGGTTAACAGGATGAACACCAGTATTGTGTTAATAGGTCTGTCCTTAACGTCTTTCTATCTATAACAAAGGAGAGCAGATGTCAATAATACCCATCACTAAGAAGAGGCAGCCAGTTATATCGTTACATTGATGGTTGAATTACAATTACATTGATGGTTGAATTTTTGTGTCATGTGCTCTAGGAGCAAATTAATTCTCATTCAGGATGGAAAGTTCTAATCACAAAATATGCTATAAGTAAAGGAACCTGTCTCCTAGCGGAAAGACCCCATTTTGTAGAAAAAGATATACAACGTAATCCTAAGAATGTCTACTCAGAAGTAAGTCTTATTGTATTTAATGGGGCCTACTCCCAGGAAAGAACGATGATTGCATTCTTAAAGATATTTTGAAGGAATATCAGACATAACCACTTTTTACAACTAAAGGACGAAATGTTCTTTCCAACTTCAGATATATGATGCTTATGCAGTAGATCGTTTAACATCTCAGATGTTAGTGAATGAAATTAATTCTACCAAACCAAAATCAATACAAAACTATAACACATTCACACAGCCCAGGTCTAAGTAACTCGTGGTGATGCAGCTGTGCCAACATGGGGGCATTATAGCCTCTGGAAGCCTCCTTATGTTGAGCCAGTGTCACCCAGCATGTCTGCTCGGACCTCTGCCAGCTTTATAGTTGGTGGTAGTGCCTCCAAGTGAGGGATACCATTACTGGTTTTCACTAATACTGTGCATACCATGGCTCATTTGAGATGTTTGTGGTGGCATGAATGCTTCTGATTTCTCATCATGAAACTGGAACTTGTTTTTTGTTGTTGTTTTTTGTTTTTAATTTTACAGCATTATGGAGGAGCTAAGAGGCCTGAAGCAGGCTCATTAAACTCTGTAGAGCAGTGGTACTTAGGCATTTTGGCCTGGGATCCCCTTTCACACTAAAAAAAATCTGTCCAGGACCCCTGTCAAACTACCATTGCTTTAGTCTAGAGGACCATAGCAACCCCCAGGTAAGTTAAAAAAACTTTCCCCCGACACCAATGTGAATTTCTTGATTCTGTTGCTACTATTGCTGTTGTCCTACTCCTTAAAGGGGCAGCAACATGATGTCCCAGTTTGGGAACCTCTGCAGCGAATCCAATGGGGCTTATTTGGAAATAGATGTATTTAGCAGTGTTAGTGGACAATAAGAAAAACCATTCTTAAACCCAGGCCCTAAAAAATAATTGAGGGTATCATTTTCCTTTGTGGCACGCTGCAATAGAGATCATCATCACCACGAACCAAGAAAATCATTAAGAGCCACTTCTATCTTATATAGATAGGACCCCATCTCTGAACATGATACGAGGAATTACAGCTTCCCCTACTTCTGCTCAATTAGTAGTATTTTGCTGGTCATGTTGGGTGCAATCCTAACCTAGGCCGGCACAACTCATTGGTCTTCCCATTCCCATGGTGATATAGGAAGGCAAGCATATGTCTGTGCACTGGCTTAACCTTCCCCCAGGAGTAGGGCAGAAGTGGTTTACAGCACTTTTGTGACATCCCCCAGGTCAGCACAGGATTTATCCCAGGGCTTAGGCTGGCCTAACTAGAGCTTAGGACTGCAACTGTACCCAAGTTCCTAAGACAAAGGAGAAGAGGAAACTCAGAAAATACACAAGAGAAGCTAGTGTTCTTTTCTCTCCTATTGTAAAAAAAGAAGCCTCACTGTATCTTCTGAGTAACCAGAACTTTATTTATTCGTTTCGCACTTGGTTTCTGTAGTAGACTATAGTTGTTTCTGTCCCTAGAGGAAGTGCCTAGTACAAAGTTTGAAACGTCAAGGGTAATTAAGACAAACTGTGCTTTTTATACCAACAAAAGTAATATATCTCCTAGAATAACTCCCTATTGATGTTTTGGAACAACAGCAAAACAAAAAAAAAGAACCAAGAAAAATAAAAACAAGGCTAGCACTGTTGAGGCTGCTTACAATGCTAAATCAAATGTCAGCATTAGCACAGCTCTGAATTGGTGTAGCTTACAATTTCACTGAATCCAGCAGCTATAGTATTACCAGCGGGGACAACTACAGATAAAACGCTGAATAGCCAAACGTGAAGGCAGCCAATGTACGACTCAAATAAAAAGAAGGAAAGTGAGTTGGCCTGTGATTCAGAAAGTAACCTGCTTAGAAAATACAAATGTAATTTCACAGAGCAGTATGCTTTTGCCAGTGTATGGTGGGTGTGCATTCATCTCCCTCTGCGTGTTTGTGCAGTTTTACTTGCCTAAGACGTGACTTGAAAAAGTAACAGATCTGTTATAGTATGAAATTAAAATGGCCATTTTCGGTTCAGCACCTGTTAAGTTGATTTCCTAAGAGTTAACTTTGTATTATGCTATCGTTGACATATATATTTATATTTAAAACTGAAAAATCACTGACCGATTCACTCACTGACTCACTCACTGACTCATCAATGCCCAGCCAAAACCGCCAGGCCTAGAAGCATGAAATTTGGGGAGGGTGTTCCTTCCATGATGGAGACATCCACTAAGAACCAGGTTTTGGAAATTCCAACAGAAAGTGGGTGAAAAGGGCTTCAGTGTGTTTTCCTCCCTATACTTTCCATTGAAGAATCCCTGACTGATCCAAGGCCTGCCCCAACCCCTGGATCCAGAAGCATGAAATGTGGGCAGGGTTTTTCGTCTGTGACATCAACACCCACCAAGAAGCAATGTTGAGAAATTTAGCGTGTAAGGGGCTGAAAAGAGGTGCTATGTATTTTTGTCCTATACTTTTGTCTTATATATACAACTAGCAAAAAGCGTAGCCGCATTGCGGGAGTAACATTTCCCCATATGCCATCTCCCACGGTGCATGAACATCCAATGCGCAACTTCCCCCATGAGCAACTTCCCCCATGAGCAACTTCCCCCATGAGCAACTTCCCCCATGAGCAACTTCCCTGCATGCGAATCAGTCCAAATTGCACAAATCCCCCATGCGCATCAACCCCCATGCGCAACTTTCCCCCATGCGCAACTTCCCCCATGTGCATCATCCCCCCCATGCGCATCATCCCCCGTGTGCAATTTCCCTGGTGCACAACTTTCTCCGTGAGCAACAACCCCCATGCACAACTTCCCCCATGCACAACTTTCCCCGTGCGCAACTTTCCCCGTGTGCATCAATTCCCATGCGCAACTTCCCCCATGCGCAACTTCCCTCATACACAACTTTCCCCCATGCGCAACTTCCACCCATGCGCATCATCCCCCGTGCGCATCATCCCTCATGTGCAACTTTCCCTCATGTGCATCATCCCCATGCACATCATCCCCCATGCGCAACTTTCCCCATGCGCAACTTCCCCCATGCGCATCAACCTCCCATGCACATCAACCCCCCATGTGCATCATCCACCATGTGCATCATCCCCCCGTGCGCAACTTCCCCGTGCGCAACTTTCCCCATGCGCATCAACCCCCATGTGCAACTTCCCCCATAGGCAACTTTTCCCCATGCGCAACGTTTCCCATGTGCATCATCCCCATATGCATCATCCCCCCATGTGCAACTTTCCCCCCATGTGCAACTTTCCCCCATGCGCAACTTCCCCCATGCGCAACTTCCCCCATGCGCATCATCCCCCATGCGCAACTTCCCCCATGCGCAACTTCCCCCCATGCGCAACTTCCTCGCCAGTGAAACCTCTTCCTCCGAACAACATCCCCCAGTGCTCCAGGGTCCGAGCACCAAATTGGCTGGATGTTGGTCAGTCTCCCATGTTAAGTATAGGAGAGAAACACGTTGTCCCCTTTTCAGCCCCTGAAGGGTTAATTTCTCCAGATGGTTCTTGGTGGGTGTTCAGGTGACAGAAGGAACTCCCAGAATTCCATGCTTCAGGCCCAGCAGTTGGGGTGGAATGTTGATGAGTCAGCAATTCTCAATGCAAAGTATAGGGAGGAAAACGCGTTGCGCCCCTTTTCACCCCCTTCCGGTTGGAATTTCCGAAAACCGGTTCTTAGTGCACCCCTCAGTCATGGAAGGAACACCCACCCCAAATTTCACACATCTAGAGCTGGCGGTTTTGGCAGGATGGTGATGAGTGGATTAGTGAGTCAGTGAGTCAGTCAGTGAGTCAGTCAGTGACTTTTCTCTTTTATATATATAGATATATATATTGAAGACTGACTGCTCAACATCTAGCCAATTTGGTGTCCGGTACCTGATGCACTGTGCGGTAGGGTGCACTTGGGGGTGTTGTGCATGAGGGGATGTTATGTATGGGGTTATGTTGCTCATGGGTGTGATGCGCATGAGGCATGATGCACATGTGGAAATGTTGCATATGGTGGTAATGCATATGGAGGGATGTTGCACATGGGGATGTTGTGCATGAGGGTGATGCGCATGGGGGGTTGATGCACATGGGGGGGTTTACACACAGAGGGTTGTTGCACACAGGGGGGTGTTGCACACAAGGGGATGTTGCACAAGGGGGTGTTGTGGACGTGGGGGTGAGGGCAATTGGGGAATGGTATATAGGGATAATTTACTCCTGCAATACGGATACATTTCACCAGTCTTATATACTTTCTTTCCTACATCCTCTTCCTGGGGAGGAATTTACTGGTAATTCAGTGGTGCAGTGCATGCTTTGTGCATCGGGGTCAGCTCCCTGCTACCCAGAATGTGAGGTTGAAGAAGGATGTTGTGAGAGGAGAAAGGAGTAACTCAGAGAGGGCAAGAGGGACAGGAAAACGTGAGTGAGAGTTGGGTGAAGAAAGGCAGGAGCCCAGCCTACCAAATGATCCCTTGAACTCCAAAGCAGACCAAATCACTGCAATGTAAAGGACTACAGGTCTTAGGGAATGCACCTCTTTCTTTCAGTATCTGTTCTTGATCCAGTTTCTTTCTGATTCACACATAATGAGGAAGCTGAGACTGCACTATAACCATCCTTTGGCACTATCACTAACAGCACAATCCAGAGCAACTAATCTGTCCACATAAGAGCCCTTGGGTTGCCCTATCTATCACTAGGATGGAGCAACTGCAAGATGCTCCAGCCCAGTTACTCTGAAGGAGGCTTAGGGCAGAGCAAGGCAAGATAGGGTGCCCTAAGAGAGGTGGACCTGCTCTGCCCTAACTGGGGCAGCCTAAGCAGCTCAGGAGAGGCAAGTTGAGGGCAAGTTTAGCATTGCCTAGGGCAGAGCAGTTACTCTGTAGCCAAAGCCTGTTTCAAGGCAGAAATGCCCTCTTCCAGTTCCTCAGAGATATACCACCTCAGGAGCAGGTATAGTAATGAGTAGACCCATAGGGGTCCATGATAAGGCCTGAGTAAGAATGGTAGTGTTGACCAAAAATCTGAGTTCTTGGCCAGCCTAGCTGCAATCCCTGCCTCTCAACCTCAGGATATGGCACAACTATGGCAGCCCACTAACCTCAGGATACAGCAGGCCACTCCAAGCATCCATCTTGCACTAGAAGAACTGCAGCTGTAACTGGTTGTCAGGAACTGCTGGGCTTCCTTATAATGTAGGCACCACAGCTGTTCCTTCTTCAGTGTGATCTGAGGGGGGGTCTACTCAGGAGCAAGCCCTCCCCAGCTGTCACTGACTTAGTGACAGAGCCATGCACGAGATGGGTAGGGTATGGGTAGCCATGAACTTTCCCATAAAGAGAAATTAGTGATTGCACAAATCTGTAAAAACTGTATGTTTAAAACAAAAAAATATCTGTGCTGTCCTTTCTCATTTATCATTTGCTCATTGCAACATACATATTAATGGGGCTCTGTGACAACCTATGGACCACTGAGAACTCCACAAAGCTAATCATGCTGGCCTTCGCATGGCGATTCCGTCAATTTGCTGGCTGGAAAAGCAAAACAATTCTATGGTTCATTAGTACTGCAACAAAAATGACATGAAGGGTCTCCTATTTGCATAAAAGTGACTGGATGTATTGAAAAGTCACGGCACAAGAAGCACACTGGCGTGTAAAAGATGTAATGCTCTACCCAACCAAGAGTGTTTTTTTTTGCAAACTTCACTCCATCCTATGAAACATTACTCTCTTCAAGGGTTTGACACCCTTTTGCAAAAGCATGTGAAAACAGCTCTTGGGAGGGAAGTTTGGAGGTTATGGGGGAGAATGTGGATTTAGAAGTACACTAATAGTGCAGTCCTAAGCATGTCTAAAAAATATGTCCTATTGTATTCAGTGGGGCCTACTCCCAGTAAAGTATGTTTAGGATTGCAGCCATTAAATCCCTACAATCCAGAGTAACTACGGAGCACGTAAGAGACATTACGTGTACCCATAGTTACTGCACCACCTAGTGAAAACCTATGGGAAATTCATATTGCAATCCAGAGCAAATTGTTCTTACACCAGAGCAAGGACTCCCCGTAGTTACTCTGGATTGCGCCCTAAGTCCCCAAGATATGTACGTCTCCATAGGTTTGAAGGTTGGCTGACCCTGTGCTCCCTCCCTCCCTGTGCATCAGCTGGATGTTCATCAGTCAGTTTTCAATGGTATAGGACAAAACACGTTGCACCCCTTTTCACCCCCTTAAGGGTTAAATTTCTCAGCATCAGTTCTTGGTGGGTATTGATATCACAGAAGGAACACCATGGGGCTTACTTCTGAGTAATCATAGTTAGGAGACTGCAATCAAAGACACTTTCCTGGGAGGCTTACCTGGGCTGCTGCTGGAGGTTCAAGGTGGTCTGTGGGGGCACTTGGGGGCAGTTAGGGGCAGCTGCCTCTGGCACCCCCAGGCAACTACCCCCAAGTTCGGGGCAGTTAGATGCAGCAGTGCTGGCCGGCAGCCCTTTTAAAGAGCCTCCATGTGGAGCGTCAGGGCTGCATAGCACGCATGTCCATAGCGCGCTTGCTTGTTAAGTGAAGCGGAACTTGTTATGTGAAGCAAGATTTTTTGGAAATTTTTGCTTGTTATATGAAATGCTTGTTAAGCGAGGCACCACTGTGTATTGATAAATGTTCTAGCCTCTTGACCCCAAAATCGATGCCTCTTATCTTTTAAGGTGTAGGGAGAAAATTTTGCTTTACCTGGACTGCTCCCTTATTGGATTATTTGAACACCTCATTGAAATATAAGTGCTTAGATTTGGCAGGATTATGGTCTGAATTCACACAGCAATTTGTGTACCAGAAAGTACCATCAATGGAATGTGTATTTTTTTTTTTTAGTTTTCCACTGGGGTGACCCTTTTATAATTACTGCCAAATTCTCTTGTTTTGTAAATTGACAAGAAAAAGAATGAACTTCTGTTCCTTAGCCATGCCTAGCTGAAAAGTCTTTCTCAGACTAAAGGGCAGTGAAATTTTTCAATGCCACCTCTTTGAAACAAATACACATTGCTTCCTCTTAAAAGGGATATTAAGACCTCTTGTGACCCCCGAGCAAATTTGTCACAACATTAGTTACCATTCTCATCACTGGCAAGCCAATTTGGCAGCAATCTATTATGTTCCACCTGCGTACGCTTGCACATTTTTTATTAGGAAAGATGAGGCCCGTCAGAAGTGAATTGGCCTCCAGTTGTCTTTAGAGGTGACATAATTTTGCAAGTATCCAAATGTCTTAGAAAACAAGGTGGCTGCAGGTACAATCGAAGGTTAAAAGGCAATTTGTATGCTGAAGAGGTTAGCAATATGTCACAGTCACCTTGCGTGTCAGCCTGTACACTATTCATAGGGTAGGAGCAATGTGGGGGAAGGGAAATAATAATCAAAGTGATCGTTTAACGTAATATTTCAATCTATGTACTGTATATGTGTTAATTTTCCAAAATGAAAATCAGACTTTTAAAAGGAAATTAATCGTAGAAATGTCAGGTTTGGATACCTCACAAGAGATACTTGAGGCTGCGGGGAAATTTAGCTAGAAAGTTGCTTTTGGGATGTATTTTGAATTCAAATGGTCTTTAGTATGCACAAATCATTAAGGGCCTGTTGATGAGCTGTGAAGGTTCAATATTTTATGGACAGGATTTTGATCTATGATTTATCAGTCATTTGACAGAATTAAAGGTAAAAGGGATTTTCCCCCTTCTCCACTCAGAATCAATTGTACTCCAGATAGATGGGTTCTTATTTCTACAGTATTCCCTTCCCATCATGGGAAAAGTGTCCATTGTGATATGCCATCTCATTAATAGCGCAGTGTCCATACAGCACAATCCTAACCATGTGTACTCAAAGTAAGCCCCAATGTAGTCAATGGGTCTTACTCCCAGGAAAGTGTATTTAGGACTGTAGCCATAGGCCTAAATCCTAACGTGAAATTAAGCCCTTTATTCCGGATCAGTTAAGATGACTTTCCATAATATAACACTACAGGGTGACATAACTGCGTGGAACCGTAACAGCTATGGATTTAGCCCATAGTGTAATAAACATATGTAAGGCATAGGTGTGTGTGTGAAAAGCACAATTCTAACCATGTCTGCTCAAAAGTAAATCCTATTGTGTTCTTACTTCTAGCCTTTAAGATTACAGCCTGTGTATGTTGTACTTTAGATATCATTGTAGTGCAATGTGTACAGTGTAGTGCAATATTGTGATCACCACAATATTTCTCTTTTTAGTTTGGGGACTGTTGAACAGACAACAGGGCACTGGCCATATCTATACTCTCCCACCTCCTTAACTGATTTCTAAGAACGTCCAGCGGCATAGCTAGAAGGGGTGCAAAGCCCTAAGGGCACAATAAGAGAAGTCCCAGAGAAGAGGCAAATGCCTCTGCTTTGCTCCCACCAGTTTTAATGGATCCAAAGAGGAAGAGCTGTTTGCATGCCATGGTGAGGCTCCCTGCAAAACTTACTGCTTTGTATCCCCTGTTACACTGGGTGAATCCTCATTATTGTCCTCTTCTGACAAGGCTCTCTCTATCTCTCCCTCTTCTATTTTCTGTATGCAATTCACATTTCAGCTTTTACTTCAGCATAGGATGACTCATAATTAAAATGGCTCCCCACTGAGAAACATTAGCATAGGAGTGTTGCAGGTGACATGGAAGCAATGGTTC
This sequence comes from Cryptoblepharus egeriae, assembly GCA_030015325.1. NCBI lineage: Eukaryota > Metazoa > Chordata > Lepidosauria > Squamata > Scincidae > Cryptoblepharus > Cryptoblepharus egeriae. Next base: position 49,306,049 of record JAREYC010000007.1, on the reverse strand, counting down.
CAACAATATATACTGGTGGTCTTCGTGACTAAATCCCAAAGCCGAATTGAACACTTACTTTCCTACTGAAGAGGTACCTATTTATCTACTTGCATTTAAATGCTTTTGAACTGTTTGGTAGGCAGGAGCTGGGAGTGTAATGGGAGTTAATTTATCATGCAGTACTCGTTTCTCAGACCACCAACCTGCTGACCTTCAGATTGAAAAGCACAGTGTCTTTAACCACTAAGCCAGCGCAGTCCCTAAGGTTGTACTTACATCTTCCTCAATACAAACACTAGGTCCCCCCATCTGCTGGTACTGATTCAACCTTCAACCATTCCTATTTCCCTGACTTGCCCAAACCCACAACTGAGGCTTCAGTATCCCACTGATTGAAGAACACTCAGTTATGCAATACATTTTTATTTGGAACCAAATATAAGAATATATGTAAGCACGGAGAGAAGAGAATGTAGACACCGCTAAAATTGATATTGTGTTTAATATAATCAAAGCTGCAGGGCTGCCTCAGCCCCTTCCTAAGTCCTATACTGACTTGGGAGTGTCTCAAAAGTGCAGCAAGAACAAGTTCCATGATTGAATACAAATTGATCCATACATACATTTAAGTTCCATAAGTCGAATATAAATTTGAGTTCATTGTTTATATTTCATAAAATGATTTAAGTTCCATAAATTGAATAAATAAATAAATGATGCAGCACCTTTTGGAAATGGACCTTGAGTTAATGAATGCTGCCACCCTAAACAAACTTTCCTGGAAGTAAGACCAATTGAAGACAATGGGGCTTACTTCTGAGTAGACATGTTTAGGATTGTTCTTGAAATTTACCACTGAGCAGATGTTGATATTTCCATGTGTTTTTTTTCTCAGAGGTCTTGGCTATCTCTTACAACAAAAACAACAGATTTATTTGAACTATCCCATGCTTCAGCATAAGCTTTCTTTTGACTACGCTCCGCTTCAAAATTGTTATCCTCAGATGGCAGGTATGTCCATGGGCATAAGAAAAAAACTCTTGATAAGCCTGTTTCAATCTTGTTACCTAAACAGCTCTTGCACTTTCTCAGCAGGAAATTAACTATCAGTGATGCTCATCAGTTCTACCCATCACTTCCACTATATTTGTTCAGAAACCAGAGCACGAGCTAACAGCAATACTCTTCCAAAGAGGGGAAAAATTTAATGTACGATCAGAAAGTTAAAGCTTATAACAAGACGGTTCTATTATTATTTCTTTTTACAAGTTTGAATGACAAAGGAGACATGGGCTGCAATCCTAAAGGCACTTTCCTGGGAGTATACCCATTGTACACAATGGGGCATACTTTTGAGTAGACATGGTTAGGATTGTGCCCATCATCTATCTTATGGCTAGACTGATATAAATATTTTGAGAGAAAAAAACAGTTTAACTTTCGAAGTCCCTTGAGGAGAACATCGTTACTGGTCTTATTGAAATAGTAGCAGACAACACTATGAATTGTTCTAGAACAGGGGTGGGCAAACTGGGGACCATTTGAGGCCCTTAAGAATCCCAATTCTGCCCTCAAGGAGCTGAATTCAGCTGAATCCAATTCAGCCTTCAAGGAGTCTCCAACGAGCCTCCAGTCCAGTAATTTTCAACCAGCGTGCCGTGGCACACTGGTGTGCCACAGAAATTTGAAGATTGACATTCATTAATAGGAAAATTGGGGGATTTGAACAGTCTGGTGTGCCTTGTCAGGTTGAAAACCACTGCTGTAGCCCATTAGAGACTGTTCATTCATTCATATAATTTCTGCCTCTAATGTATCCTTTCATGTAAATTTAAGCAAATTTAGTTTATTTGCATATAAATTTAAATTGTGAATTTATATTTACAATTATATATAAAATATGTAGTATATTTAATTTGTAAATTTATACAAATTTAGTTTATTTAATTATTATGAATTTATTTCTGCAAATTGTGTCGCTGCCTTATCTTCTACCCTGCCCCTTCCCTGCATTAGCCAGTAATTCCAAGGATAGTGGGTCACAACTTTCAAAGTCCCTTGAGGTGATCATCCTTGCTGGTCTTCTTGAAATAGTACTGAACAATACTATGAATTGTTCTAGAGCAGGGGTGGGCGAACCGGGGACCATTTGAGGGCCTTGAGTTTGGGACCTGCTATTGTAGAGCTACTACTTAGTTGAAAGGGAGTTAGATGGACGCTTGTTCCTACTGAGGATATAGGAACGGAGTCTCTCAGCTAACTATATATACAGCATTGATTAATGCTTTGCACTTCAGAGGGCAAGAAAGCAGACTTATTGCCATAATCCATTTTAGTAACTGTTCGCATTTTCACAGGAAAAGAGATGAAACTGAGAACTGTTTTTCACTCCAGCCACAACACAGCCAAAGAGGTCAAGCTGGCCTGGATGGCAGCCTAACATTTTATGATGACTGCTCACTAGAAGCTCATTGAAACCTCTGCTACTGTTTACAATATTTGCTTCAAAAAGCATTGACTGGCCCAGAATCCTACTGTGTCAGGCAGGAGACAACAGTCACAAGAGCTGTGTCATCATCTAATGACCTGTGGCAAATCTAGGTCAGCCATGATTGTTAAAGTTACTGGCTGAAATACTGCCAAGAGTCCTCTATTAACTGCTCCAGAACTGTCAGAGGTCTGGTTAGCTGCCATGCTGATTGGGAAAAGCACATTAGCAAATAGTATTTTGACAAAAGGTTTTTGCTTTCCTGCTTAAGTTATTGTTATCAAAAGTTGGTTGAAAAAAAGCAGTGTTTAATTACCACCTATGGAATTAATATCTGCATTCCTTTTATTATCTATACATTTATAGCCCAATCCTAAACATGTTTACTCAGAAATAAGGCTGTCATCCTATATATACTTATCTAGGTATAAGGCCTATTGAACACAACTGTTTTGCAAGGAAGCATGTATGGGCTTCTGCTGTAAGTCCCTGTTGTTCCATCAGGAAAGTATATGTAGGATTGCAGTTCTAAAGACCAGCACGACTATCAGTGAATCCACCTGAATTTTTGGCTTGGAAAAGAATTCTTTAAAATAATACTCTTTTGATATTATTCTCCAGGAAACTTGTCTAGGGCAAAATCCAGAGTAACTACAGGGAGTCCTTGCTCCAGTGTAAGAACAACTTACTCTGGATTCCAATATGAATTTCCCATAGGTTTTCACTAGGTGGTGCAGTAACTATGGGTGCACATAAAGTCTCATACGTGCTCCCATAGTTACTCTGGATTTGGGGGTAAATGGATTCAGAACCAATTGAAGGTCTTTGAACAGCACACCAACCAGAGAAGTTAAACACGGATGAACATGAACAAGGTTAATAATTTCACCAGCCAGTTCTGTTTATTTATGGAATTGCCCACTCACTTTTAAAAAAAAATAATATTAAAAATCATATTTTATTGTTCTTTTCAGAGTTGGCTTCTGGCATATGTCACCTTGGATGACCATAAAGCCTGGAGACAATCTTGTCCTGATATAGTGTGGGTAGAAATAACTGCTCTTTCTCACCCACTCACTCACACACACCACAAATTGTGTTTTCATATATTTATTTTGTTTTGCCATTTGTCAGTCACCTCAGACTGAATTGTTTCAGGCAGGACAGATATAAATCTGCATATAAATAAAAGTGACAGCCAGTGTAGTGGCCACTAATTTATGATGTGGTCATTTCTTACCCACATGACTCAATGCTTCACTCCTTGGGGTATACCCCACAGAGTATGCAATGTGGCAGCATATTGCAGCTCCTGCCATAGCTTATTTTTTATTTTAAAAAAAGGAAATGAACCCTATTTGTATCATTCATTCAGTGTCATGGAGTGCTTTTTGGAACTCATAAAAATCAATATATGAAAATGAATATATACTATTTTTTTAAATAATGGATTGAATAACAGAAATGAATAATGGATTTAATTCAGTACAATTTTATTCCATCTTTAAGGACTGTTTCTAAAGTATAAAAAAATCATAGTGCATTTTTGTATATAAACTCGACAACTACAATTAGACTTGACCTTCAGTGGTATTTTACAATATGCTGCCATTAGGTTATTATTATCAACTAGTGAAGTGTTCCCACATTGCGGGAGTAAAATAGCCCCATGCAATTCATCTCCCCATGCACATCATCCCTCTCATGTGCATCACCCCATGCATATCATCCCCCCATGCATATCATACCCCATGCACAACATCCCCATGCACTTCAAACCCCAATGCACAACATCCACATGTGCATCAAACATCCATGAACATTAACCCCCATGCGCAACATCTCGCTCATGCGCATCAACCCCCCATGCACATTAACATCCCATGTATAACATCCCCCATGTGCAACATTCCCCAGGCACATCAACCCTCCATATGCAATGACCTCACCCCTTTTCAGCCCCTTAATGGTGAAATTTCTCAACATCAGTTCTTGGTGGGTGTTCATGTCACAGAAGGAACACCCTCCCCAAATTTCACACTTCTAGGTCCAGCGGTTTTGGCTGGACGCTGATGAGTCAGTCGGTCAGTCAGTGAATCAGTGACTTTTCAATTTTATATACTGTATAAAGATATTTGGAAGCAGAGTAAAGTGTGTTTTCAGAAAATGTATTTTTTGTACTTTGGCATGGGCTTTTAAGCGTTTGAACTATTTTTATCACGTCTGGCATTCAGTCTTTCCACTTGGTTGAAAGAATTTGAGTTCATGATGAGCCTCTACATTTTCTGATATTTTCATTAACTTTGGACCATTTTGAAAGATTAATGGCTTTTGCTTTTGTCCCTATTACTATGACTGTACGAATTCTGGATAATTCAAAACATTAAATATAAACAAAAAATTTTGTGAATAACAAAATGACTTCCTTAAAAAAATTCTTGAATAGTAGTAGTCTTAACAAAAAATCATTTTTTACCTCAGTCTGACTCTCCACTTTTACCTCAGTCTGAATCTCCATTGTCCTTGTTAGGCATACCATAAACTTTCATTTATGTCATGAAAAGATGGCCAAAATGAAAATGAAAACAACAAAATTAGCATCCATTTCTTATTGAAAACATTTGTTCTCATGAATGCCCGTGGATAGAGTGAGCACCGCTGTGTTTTTTTATCATTGTCCTCAAAGGAGCCTCAGAGCCTGAGGGAGATTCTATAGCTGCACCTGCTCATGTCTTTGATTTGTGTCCCCAGCAGTCCCCATGCCCCTAGGCTGAGCTTCTCTGAGTGCCGATATGGCACCTGGAAGCTTTTGGTGAGAAAAGAAATGTGCAATTTGGGGCTTTATTGTTATTAATTTTTGTTCCCTTTTCCCATGTTATCCTTTAATGGCTTAATTCCCAGGAAGCCCCCCATAGCATCTTCTGAGTTTTTAGTTTTTATTTTTGTCTTGCATGTTGCATATTAGAATGTGATCATCACCATGACTAAACAGTGGAACCCAAAGAACTAATCTTTCTGGACTGGACTAGCTTGGTTAATTGGGGAATAATTTAGCTCTTCAACCATGCACCATGCGCCACCATGTTCAGTGTGTTGCATTGAATGGGAAACATCAACACATGGTAATGAGCTAGCCCAATGACTCACCATGAATTCTGTATGTTCAAGCTTATAGCCCCCCTAAAGGTTGTAGCCCGGTGCAACTGCACCCCCTGCATCCTCCTATCTATGCCACTGGCAGGTAGAAGTGTTGATGCGTCATGCACACATATATCCCATCACACAAATGAGCAGGTGGTTGGAAGTATCATCAAAACTATCTTTTTGGTAGCATCCTATAAAGCAGTGCAAAAAATCTGGAGCAGCAGCAGTAATTTGGAACAAAATACAGTGACGCCTCATGTAACAAATTTAATTCGTTCCAGAGGCATGTTCTTTACGTGAAACATTCTTTATGCGAAGCAGATTTTCCCATAGGAAATAATAGAAACTCAAACATTCTTTACGCGAAGCGGATTTTCCCATAGGAAATAAAAGAAACTCAGACGATTGTTTCCACAACCCAAAAAATATTCATATAAAAATATTAACTGGATGTAAAAATGATGACAGAACACTGGGATTGAATTCAAAACATGTATTCAGTGGGCATGATCTTATGAAGTCTACTTAGGCTGCAGTCCTAAAGACACTTTCCTGGGAGTAAGACCCATTTAACACAATGGGGCTTACTTCTGGGTAGACATGGTTAGGAGGCTGCAATCCAAGACACCTTCAAAGTGTCTCCCCACTTTCTCCTTCTCTCCATCCTGAGCCTCTCTCTCCCCTGCTTCTTTCTGGCTAGCCCTGAGCTGCTTCCCTCTTCTCCACTGCTCTTCTCTGCCCAGCGGACTCCTGGCCACAGGAGGAACAGCATGCAAGTGTTGCTTTCACTATGAGCAGGTGCACTAGGCAGCCCTGACGCTTTTTAAACAGGCTGCCGGCCAGCGCGTCTGCCCCAACTGCCAACGAATGTGTTCTTTACATGAAGCATTTTCTTTACGTGAAGCAGAATCCTAGAGAAATTTTTGTTTGTTATGTGAAACATACTTTACGTGAGGCATTCTTTATGTGAGGCATCACTGTATTGAGTTCATGAGAAATTACCTTATATTCAGAATTGGCAAGCCAACTTTATTGAGGCACAGTTTTCTAAAACTGCCTGTAAGTTTTCATGCCCAGAGCAAATTGGGCCAAGGGCACCTTGTCTAGTGAAACCTAAGGAAGCAAAATCATGATCTCAGATGGCTGAGTTGCATGATGGCCCTGGATAAGATGGCTCTGGGGGAAAAAAAGATAAATTAATGTACCAGAGTCATTTTTCTGTTGGGCAAACTAATGCTTTCATGGTAGACATGGGCATGGAGTTTGAATTATAGCTAGGAATGTTCTTTAATATTATATGCTCTTATAACCACTGATACAGTGATATTAAATGATGCCCCAAAGATATGTAGGCACATTGTATGGAAGCTTCCTAGGTCATATAAAAAAAGAAACTTACTGAATAGCAAAATTTGATATATAAATAATTTATAATGTGTTTTGTAAAATTGTAATTACTTCTGATCTTAAGTAAATATGTGTACATTATGAAAGATATAGCAAGAATATTAGCACAGAGGGTGATAAAAAGACTGATATAATAGCCAAAATAACAGACAGGCCAAGTGATCTATGTGATCCAGTGTGAAATTGACAGATTGTATAAAGCACTTCTTTATTATACTTGTATATGGAGAAAATAAATGCAGCATTTTCATCTCTGTCCCATCCCGATAAAGAAGTGTGGGCTCTTGTGCTTGATTTAACATTCACAGGAAATAAAGACAAATCTGAAAAAATAAATTTGTGTCAGCAGTTTCAGAATTGTTCTGTATTTCAAGACTTAATGAGAAGACTTTCAAAACAAACCAAAAAGCTGTGTTCTTTTGGAAGCAAAGTCTTAGAGCACAATCTCAACCATGTTTACTCAGAAGTAAGCTCCATTGTGTTCAATGGGTCTTCCTCCCAGGAAAGTGTCTTTAGGATTGCAGCCTTACTGTCGGAGAGCTGCAGAGGGGGAAAGGAACTCCTGGCTATTGTAATACACAAGGATCTTCAAAGAAGAATGAGAGGTGAACAAGAGAAGCTTTGTCAAAAGCAGTTCAACTTAATAATGCATTTATAATTAGTAGCCTACATATACAGTTAGTTTAATGTATTCTGGAATGCGCTACAGCTTTAGAACCTGAAATCTGTTGATGTAAACAAAGTAGGCTTTTGATAGCTCAGCAGGCATTGATGAGCAGTCATAAGCCATCTACAGAGTATCCAAGGTTATTCAACGTTTTTTAAGCATCATTTATTTGTATTATTGTTTTTATATTTATGAAGCAAGTCTATTCTCAGTAAATAAAGGGAATGGAAAGTAAATACGTATGTCAAGATGCAATTGGGAATAGCATACTATCGTTATCTCCTGTTGTTTTCCTGGCTATATTTATTTTTGGGGGCTGCTGCTATGATTTCCTTTTAAGGCATGTATTAACAAGTATGATTTCTTCTCTCACCGATTAAGTCCATGCAAATGATAACAACAGTTTTATCAGATAACTGGTTTTTATTGTAAATACAGAATGAATTATTTGTAATGCAAATTTCCTAAACCAAGTGCCCAGTCCTACTCAGTCTGACTGTCCTTTGTTGGCTTTTTCAGGTCCAGGAAGGATCAGGTCCAGGAAAGAGGTGAGTTTGGTAGCGGCAGTAATGACAAACAAAACCTAACCCTCTTTCCAGCACTTAAAAAAGAAAAAAAACTTATTTAGCATTTCCCATAACGATACAAAAAATGCTGATGTGCGACAAGCTTTTTTCTTAATGGCCAATGTATGTGATCTCCTTTATGTTCATGGGTGTTGCCGTTCATATTGACTTTGGGAATGGCTTCACACATACATCTCCATTGTGAGTATAGCAGAGCAAAATTCAACTTGTTTCTGAGTCAATATGTTATGGTTTAATAAGGAAGCATTTAAATCATTTCCAAATTACCTCAAGCATACAGAGAAATGCACACAGAGAGATGCGATAAAAATGTTAGGAATAAATAAATACCCAACAAAAAGCCAGCATGGTATGGTTACAAGAACAACTGGGATTCAGCCTGGGAAATTCAGGTGACAAATCATCTATTCTTTATTTACAGTAAAAACTGGGTTATCCAGGAAAAAACTGTTGTCTCTGTTGCATGTACTTAATCTTAGGGCGTAATCCAGAGTAACTACAAGGAGTCCTTGCTCTGGTATAAGAACAATTTGTTCTGGATTGCAATATGAATTTCCCATCGGTTTTCACTAGGTGGTGCCATAACTACGGGTGCATGTAATGTCTCTTACATGTTCCCATAGTTACTCTGGATTGTAGAGTTAGTTACAGTGGGGAAAGAGACAGTGGCATCACTAGAGGGATGTGGGCCACATTGGGTATCTCACAGGGCAAAGGAAATGGCACTACTATGAGCCAATTTTTTTAAAAAAAAATCTAGGTATTTTTGAATAATACCAGCATGTTATAAAGCAATTGTTGCGGAATTTCTTGCAGAATGTAATGAAACGTACAGCATTGAAATATCTCTATTCTATCAAATGTTATAGCTCCCAAAACACCCAGCAAGTGCTAGTTGTGACCAACTCTGGGGTTGTGTTCATCCTGTTTTAGGGCAATAGAACTCGCATTGTCTGAAGACGCCTCCGTGGATATGTGCCCACATGGATATGTGCCCACATGGATCACTGTTACCTTCCCACCTCTTTATCTACTTGCATTGCATGCTTTCGAACTGCTAGGTTGGCAAGAACTGGGCTAAGGATGGGAGCTCACCCCATCTTGCAGTAGTTGGTTATCAAATGCTGTCCTGCCTATCTTCAGATTGGCAAGCACTGCACCTTAAACCACTAAATCACTTTCAATATAGTGAATTATATCCTTTCAGTATACCTTTCAGTATAGCTTGCCAACATCTAGCATTCAGAGGCATTCTGTTCTGAAACTGAAAGCTATACAGCCAAACTGAATACTAAATGTTGACAGGCAATAACTAGGAAAGGAAATTCCATGAATTTGTCTTATCTTCTTTCAAAACAAACTAAAGGTTATGGGGGCCATCACATAATTGTTGATTTGCAGAGCAATCCTATCTATATCTACTCAGAAGTAAGCCCCACTGTATTTAATGGTTCTAACTCACAGGCAAATGTGCTTAGGATTGAATACAGTGGGGCTTACTTCTGAGTTGGTCACAGTTTTTAATGATTTTTGGATTAGACAAATTCTTGGTTAATAAACTGAGACAAAAAACCTAACCCACTTTCCTACAGTAAAACAGCTGTGCCAATGAGGCATGTGGTGCATCCTGCAGTTGGATGGCAGTCATCAAGGTCTCCTCAAGAGATGTTTGTTGCCATACTTCAGAGCTGTATTTCCCTTCTCTTTGTGCTGTAAAGATGGTTAGAACTATGCCCTGGATTTCTTTGGGGGAGGTGTTATCTTACAGACCTACAGGTCTCATTCATTTGCATCCTTCATTCTCGAAAGACTATGGTATCATGCTCAGACGCAGAGGTCCTAAAACATCGTCTTTTATTACTAAGTGCCAATTCAAGAGTGGCAATCCCTTCCACACTGAGGGCAGATACAGTCAGTCCACTGCCCAGCCCCTAGATTTTGCTGTTTCCGGGACTGCCTCTTTATCTCAGCCTGCTGAATGAGTGTCTCTTCGAATTGAAGGCCATGCTGTGTCTTTTGCTTCTACACTGAATGATCAGAGGTCAGGGTTTCCAAGGTGTTGATGTCCATTCCCATGGCCTTTAGATCCCTCTTGCAGATGTCCTTGTATCGCAGCTGTGGTCTCCCTCTAGGGCGCTTTCCCTGCGCTAATTCTCCATACATGAGGTCTTTTGGAATCCAACCATCGGCCATTCTCACGACATGTCCAAGCCAGCGTAGACGTCGCTGTTTCAGAAGCGTGTACTTGCTAGGGATTCCAGCACGTTCTAATACTGCAACATTTGAAACTTTGTCATGCCAAGTAATGCTAAGAATACGTCGGAAACAGCGCATATGGAAGGTGTTCAGCTTTCTCTCCTGCCGCGCATGAAGGGGCCAAGACTCACTGCAGTGCAAGAGTGTGCTCAGGATACTGGCTCTATAGACCTGGATCTTTGTATGTTCTGTCAGCTTCTTATTAAGCCATACTCTCTTTGTAAGTCTAGAAAACGTAGTAGCCACTTTACCGATACGTTTATTTAACTCCGTATCTAAACAGAGAGTGATAGCTGAGCCGAGGTACACAAAGTCATGCACAACCTCTAGTACGTGTTCAGATAGTGTAATACAGGGAGGTGAATCCACAACCTGACCCATGACTTGTGTTTTCTTCAAGCTGATAGTTAGTCCAAAGTGTTGGCAAGCTTTGTTAAAATGGTCCATGTTGGAGGTCTTCAGCAGAGTGAGCAGTAACAGCAGCATCATCAGTGAAGAGGATCTCCTGCAAGCATTTCAGCTGGAATTTGGACTTTGCTCTTAGTTTGGAGGGATTGAAGAGTTTTCCATCTGATCTGGTCCGGAGATAAATTCCCTCTGTTGCATTTCCAAAAGCTTGTTTCAGCATGACAGCAAAAAAGATCCCCGAATAAAGTTGGCGCGAGGACGCAGCCCTGCTTTACTCCACTTTGAATGTCAAAGGAATCTGATGTTAAGCCATCAAAAACTACAGTGCTTTTCGTATTATCGTGAAAGGACCTGATGATGTTGAGGAGCTTAGGTGGGCATCCAATCTTGGGGAGAATTTTAAAAAGGCCTTCTCTACTAACCAGATCAAAAGCCTTCGTAAGATCTATGAAGGCTACAAAAAGTGGCTGTCTTTGTTCTCTGCATTTCTCCTGCAACTGTCGAAGGGAAAATACCATATCAGTGGTGGACCTGTTGGCTCAAAATCCACACTGTGATTCAGGATAGATTCTCTCTGCAAGCACCTGGAGCCTCTTCAGTACAAAGCGGGCAAGTAGCTTCCCTACAACACTAAGAAGAGAGATGCCAAGATAGTTGTTACAGTCACCTTGTTATATCTGGATATTTTATACATGGATTTGACTCAATCTGAATGGCCACTTCAAATCACAATTTTAAAATCTCTTTTTCTACTGTTGTAGAGAGGCATTCATGCAAGCAATCATTCAATTTTTCCATCCCAGAATCAAACCCTTGTAGATATTGAGGCACTAGCTTATTCCATTAGGCTTATTCCATTAGCTTATTCCATTAGGCAAGAAACCTGGAAGTGGGTCTTTAAACCTATTTTTCCATTGTTTTCTTTATGCACTGATTTTTTTAATTAATGGGAGGTTCCAGAATGGAACCCTAGTTTGGGGACAAGTAATTTGAAGAAGACTGTATGGATCTAGAATAATGGTGAGTTTATTATGTATTATCAGAACAATCTCTGATACATGGATCATCAGTCATACAAATCCCATTTCAATGCAGTTACAGAGAAGTAATGATGGCAGTAAGATGGTCTATCAGGATCTTCAAAACTTCTTATAAGAAAACTTGTGTTCCATTCAGTATTGACTACATTCAAAGATACCTTTGAAATATAAATGTGGAACAAAAATGGATGGAATGATTTGGTGCTTGGAACATCACAAACATAGATGCAAATAAAATATTTATTCTGGAGCTTGTGCATAATATATCTGGCAAAGTATTACCTTCTAACCATGGTTGGCTGATTGGAATTTTAACTGGAATTATTGTGTGTGTGTGTGTGTGTGTGTGTGTGTGTGTGTGTGTGTGTGTGTGTGTGTGTGTGTGTGTGTGTGTTGGGCTTAAATATTATCATTTAATGAGACTTTAAGAACTGATTTGCATAATCCTCAAGCAAAATATTGTTTTGTATTGAAAAGAGCCATCAGTATTCCTTTTTCACAGCTTGTATTAATTCAGCTTCAAAAAGAGGATGTTTATGACACCTAGATAAGAAAATACAAATACAGTTGTTAATCACTGTGTAATTATAGAAAGCCTTTTCTTAAAGTCACAACACAAATACCTCATGTGTGTTTATTTCACATTCAGCCGCCAGTTTAAAAGTGCCTTCTTTAACCTTTACAAAGGAAAGTTACAATAACTTATTCTGAAAACAAATACACCTGAAATAACTGAAGGAAACTTCATTATGTCCTAAAAATAAATAAAATTCAGTTGTGCTTTGGAAAGTAACTTGCTCCTGATAACATGGTACTGTTCCATAGGCAACAGCACATTGCATCCTCCAGAGCAGTGATTTTAAATCTTTTGGATCTCATGGCACACCAACCAGGTGTTAAAAATGTCAAGGTACACCATCAATCTTTGGACAATTGACAAGGCACGCCATGCTGCTGATGGAGGGTTCAATTCCTCAATAACCCTATTAATAAATTATGTTTATTTAATAAATAAATAAATTGTCCAAACTCCCATGGCACACCGGTGGACCACTCATAGCATACTAGTATGCCAAGACACACTGGTTGAAAATCACTGCTTGTTAGGCTTAGCCTTGGGGAAACGAAGCCCTACTTTTTTCAGGTTTAAAACCATTCTAAGTGGATGGATGACGCTAGCAAAATTGATGGCTTATTTAAGAATTCCAGAGAGTGGCTGGGACTCAACATGGGTGATAGGAAAAATACTGTATTTACTCAAATCAAACACTCACCTTTTCAGCCAAATTTAGTGTCAAAATCAGAATATGCATTACATTTGATGTTTAATTAGATGTGAGTAAATACAGTATTTTGATTACAACTACAGTGGCACCTTCATGTAACAAATGCCTCACGTAAAGTATGTTTCACGTAACAAACAAAAATTTCTCTAGGATTCTGCTTCATGTAACAAACTGTGCTTCACGTAACAAACAAACTCGTTGGCAGTTGGGGCAGACGTGCTGGCCGGCAGCTCTTTTAAAATGTGTCAGGGCTGCCTAGCACGCCTGTCCATAGCAAAAGCAACACTTCCGTGCTGTTCCCCCTGTGGCCGGGCGTCCGCTGGGCAGAGGGAGAGAATAGCAATGGAGAAGAGGGAACCAGCTCAGGGCTAGCCAGAAGGGAGCAGGGGAGAGAGAGGCTCAGGATGAAGAGAAGGAGAAAGTGGGGAGACACTTGGAAAGTATCTTGGATTGTTGCCTCCTACCCATGTCCACCCAGAAATAAGCCCCATTGTGTTAAATGGGGCTTACTCCCAGGAAAGTGTCTTTAGGATTGCGGCCTAAGTAAACTTCATAGGATCATGCACATGGAATGCATATTTTGAATTCAGTTCCAGTGTTTTGTCATCATTTTTACATCCAGTTAATATATTTATATGAATATCTTGTGGGTTCTGGAACCAGTTGTCTCAGTTCCATTATTACCTATGGGAAAATCCGCTTCATGTAAAGAACATTTCATGTTACAAACATGTCTCAAACATGAATTAAATTTGTTACGTGAGGCACCACTGTATAGGGTGCGCATTAAATTCGATTGCACATTAGATTTGAGTAAATACGGTAACACCCTCTAACCTTCTTCTAGCCTGCACTGGATATCAGAGAGACCAATGGTCTGTTATTGAGGGGGAAAGGAAGAGGAGACAAAAACGAAAGGAGAAACTCAACAAATTTTACTGTGGGATATTTAACACTGACAGGGAAGGAGTTGACTGGTTGAAAATCAAAGCAATGTAATTACAGTGGCGCCTCATGTAACAAATTTAATTCGTTCCAGAGGTATGTTTGTTACATGAAACATTCCTTATGTGAAGCAGATTTTCACATAGGAAATAATGGAAACTCAGATGATTGGTTCCACAACCCAAAAAATATTCATATAAAAATATTTATGTAAAAATGATGACAAAACACTGGAATTGAATTATAAACATGCATTCAATGTGCATGAGCATATGAAGTCTACGTAGGCTGCAATCCTAAAGACACTTTCCTGGGAGTAAGCCCCATTTAACACAATGGGGCTTACTTCTGGGTAGACATGGTTAGGAGGCTGCAATCAAAGACACTTCCAAAGTGTCTCCCCACTTTCTCCTTCTCTTCATCCTGAGCCTCTCTCTCTCCTGCTCCCTCCTGGCTAGCCCTGAACTGCTTCCCTCTTCTCCACTGCTGTTCTCTCCCTCTGCCCAGCGGACGCCAGGCCACAGGGGGAACAGCACGGAAGTGTTGATTTCTCTATGGGCAGGTGTGCTAAGCAGCCCTGACGCTTTTTAAAAGGGCTGCCGGCCAGCGCATCTGCCTCAACTGCCATTGAGTTTGTTTGTTACGTGAAGCACAGCTTGTTACGTGAAGCACAGCTTGTTACGTGAAGCAGAATCCCATAGAAATTTTTGTTTGTTATGTGAACCATACTTTACGTGAGGTGTTTGTTACGTGAGGTGCCACTGTACTACTGTAATCCATCTACTGTACTCAACTGTTCACTTACAGCATGTTCCTCACTGTAAACAGTTGCTACAGAAAGTAGAAGAACATAAAAGGAAGAAGAAAATTGGTCTTTCTGGCAGACAAGGAGGAAAACTGGAGAGAAATTTTCTGGGGGTCATGCTACAGTGAATCACAGTTCGATGTAGCCTGATGCATAATGCATGATGGGCTTATAGACAAAGATTTAGCCCCATATTTCAATTGCATGGTGCTTATGACAACTAGTGAGCAAATCAGTGAGATAAAACTCCCTTTTACTCACAAAATAGTTGCAGGAACAAATGAATGTCCCAGTTGCCTTTGTCTACTGCTGGTAGGCTTTCCAGAAGCATCTGACTCCCCACCACAGTGTGAAACAGGATCTTGGACTATGCTGGTCTTTGCCTAAACCAGTAGAGCTCTTCTTTGTCTTCACATGTCATGTTCTTAATCACATAATATTCCATATAATGAAAAGTGCTTTTAAACTGGTGAGAAATCAAGAAAATCACTGTGGATTTCCATGGAAATTATTTTCTTTCCATTCAGGTTTGGTCAACTTTGCACTGGTGGAGATGGTGAGATATTCACTCTTGAAAAGGTCTGAAAGCCATACACAATAATGAAGCATTGGATAACTACTTTTATTATGCAGTATGATCACATGAAAATGCCTGGAATTTTATGTTCTTTTCTTTACATTATTGTGGGCAAATGGCCTTTATAGGGCTGCAGTAGCTTGCCCTACAATCCAGAGTAACTACGGGAGCACGTAAGAGACCTTATGTGTACCTGTAGTTACTGCATTACCTAGTGAAAACCTATGGGAAATTCATATTGCAATCCAGAGCAAATTGTTCTTACACCGGAGCAAGGACTCCCCATAGTTACTCTGGATTGCACCCTTAGGTGTTAAAGGCGCTGTGACTGTCAGTCTGAGGAATGGCAGGGCAGTGGTTCAAGATCCGAGTACTGCACTATGGAGTGAGTTCCTATCAGCTGCCCAGCTCCTGTCAACCTAGCATTTCAAAAGCATGCAAATGGGCAGTGGAACAGATTGCCAAGGGAGGTGGTAGACCACTGGGGATCTTCAAGCAGAGGCTCGACGAGCACATGTCGGGGATGCTCTAGGAGGATTTCCTGCTACAGACAGGGGGTTGGACTAGATGACCTACTGGGTCCCTTCCAACTCTATTATTCTATGAAATTCAAGTAGATAAATAGGTACCACCTTAGTGTACAGTCATGATGTTCACATGACCACAGAGGTATCTTTGGACAACCCTGGCTCTAGACAATTTAACAACAATGTGCAGAACAACTTACAGGAGATATCTTTACCCTTTAATGGCCTTTTTGTGTCTGAGGCTGCAATCCAGAGTTAAGGCAGTGAGAAGTGCCTTAGCTGGGCTGCCCCAACTATTCTGAATCCAGAGCAAAATGTTATGCTGCATCCAGAGAGTCAGGAAGCCTGGGCTGCCATCACTGCTCCAGAGCATGCTCAGTAGGCACCAAGTGACACCTGGGGAGGACTTGCTCCAAAGGAGACCCCCAGATCACACTGAACAAGGAACAGTTGTGGTGCTTGCTTGAGAAGGAGTCCCTGATGAGACTGCCAGTGTATGCAAGGGGCTTCTTGGAGTGGCCTGCTATATCCCCAAGTTAGTTGTGCCTTATTGTTGCAGCTAGGCTGGCCAAAAACTCAGATTTTTTGTCAACACTGCCATTCTTACTCAAACCTTATCATGGACTATCATGGTCTACTCAGATTTATACCTGCTCCTGAGGTGGTATAATTCAGAGGAGCTGGAAGAGGGAATTTCTGCCTAGGAAACAGGCTCTGGATATAACATAACTGCTCTGCCCTAGGCAATGCTGAACATGCCCTCAACATGCCTCTGCTGAACTGCCAAGGTTGGCCCAGCTAGGGAAGCCCAGTTCCACCTCTCTTGGGACAGCCTATGTTGACTTAAGTTGCCCCAAGCCTTTTCCAGAAAAACTGGGCTGCTCCATCTTGGAATTGGACCACCCCATTGATAGATAGGGCAGTCCAAGTGCACTTCTGAATTGCAGCTTTAGGCTGAAATCCTGAACTACATTTAGTCTGGCCTAAGCCCTGGCATAAGTCCTGTGCCTACCTACGGGTGTCACAAAAGTGTTGTAAAACATTTCTATGTAAAACACTCCTTGGGAAGGATTAGACCAGTGCACAAACATGCTCTTGCCTCCTTACATTGCCATGGGAACAGGAAGACCAATGAGTTGTGCTGGCCTAGGTTAGGATTGCACCCTTAGGCTGCTATCCTGTCTCCTAGTTAGGCTGGTCTAAGCCCCAGCCCAAGTCTTGTGCTGACCTGGGAGTGTCACAAAAGTGTTATAAGGCACTTGTGTCACTCCTGGAGAGGGTTAGACCAATGCACATACATGCGCTTGCCTCCTTACATCACTGCGGAAACGGGAAGACCGATGAGTTTTACTGGCCTAAGTTAGGATTGCACTCTTAGATTTCATCTGTTCATCATGTCTTCTCAAGCAACTTGCTTCAGAAAGAAATGCAATGAGTATGATTAGTGAAGAAGGGGGAAAATAAAGGAGTTTTAGTGTTACTGTAGAAAATAATTTCAGGAAGTGAGCAGAGGAACAAGCGGTGTCCTTTTTCAGAAGCATGTCTCTCACCTAATCACTTGCACAAAGTAAAGACATGCTACTGTACTGGAAACCCTAATTAACAAGAGAAGTGCACTGAGGATAACATAAGTGCTGAAAGCTATCTGTGGAACTATGAGCAGTAACACAAGATGACAGAACTGAGTGAGAATAGGCCACCGGTTTTATGCGTTTCAGTTTGTCATGGGAGGACATTTATTAACCTGATAAAAGATTCTTTTTCCCCTACTATGTGAAACTTAAAAGAACATTGTATTATTGTGTTACACTTGATTGTTAAAGCTGGACTGTCCAAAAAGGGCACATGGTTGGAACTCACTGGTGATTATTTTTTGTTGTGTGGCACATAGTAGTAGTGGTGGATTTGATCCTTTTGCACCTGAGGAGGCAGACCACTTAGATTTTGTGACAATTTGCCATAATGCAGCTGTATTATACATAGATTCAGAGGACAGAAGGTATCATTAAAATAATGTGTTCTGCACTGCCACTTTCGTACTTCATTTAAAGACACCACATCATCACAAATCCTGTTAACACACAGTTAGTGTTCTAGCAACAAATTACATTGAGGGAATAATGATTTCAGTAATTTCAGTGGTGATATCTACAATTTTTCTTCAACAATATGGGCTTCAAGCAATGCTTCTTATTTGCAAGCAGCCTGCTCAGAATATGGTTCGTCATGTTTGCTTACTGTATAAGGTAACTGTGACTACCTGGGAGGTGTCTGGGCTCATATAACAGTGGTTCCATTTTTGGTCTACCACACCTGGGTTAACATGAAGTGTAACTGCTTGACCCATTGGTGAGAATTCAGTGGATGTGAATTCAGTGGGTGCCACTACAGCTGAACCTGCCCCTTCTCAGAACTAATCCTTCCCCTCTATTGCTTCCCATCCTACTTATGCCCACTTCATTCCCCTGCCTCCTTCCAACCTCTTACCTATGGTGGTGGGTCACCCCAGTCCATTGCTGGCTCCATTTGCTCCCCCTGCCTGGAATGACTCCAAAGGGGTGAGGCCTCCTTGAAGACTGACTGCCCTGTTTGCCTCTAACTATGTCACTGCTGTGCATATATTTAAATAGGAATGATTTGCTGTTAAAATCTACTTATTGAGTCTGTATTTTCATATTTGCTGGCAAATACATTGAAATTTACTTGAGTGTGAAAAGGTCCAAATGTGAAAGTAGCTATAAAAACTTTTTTCCACTTTCATTTTAAATATAAAAGTTTGGCATTATTGGTTATAGGCACTGCTACAGCACTGTATATATAGTAATTATATACAGTGGTGGGAGTCAAATAAATTAACAACAGGTTCTATGTCCATAGAACAACAGGTTCTTTGTCCCATTAGTAACCAGTTCTCAGAACCACGTCACTCATTAGCAAAGGGCTCTATAGAACCTGTGAGAAACCCCTGAAGCCCACCACTGATTATATTTACATATAGACCCATTAGCTGTTAATTAGCTATTAATTTTTTTCATTTTCTTGTAAACTGCTTTGTGAACTTTTTAGTTGAAAAGTGGTATACAAATACTGTAGATAATTATGCAAATGTGGATAACTTCCCACTTGATTTTAAAAGCTGCCTTGAAGTCTGCAAGGCCATGTCTGGATCCAACATAATTTGATCCAACTGACACCGGGTCTCCTGCCATTCCTGAAAGCTTTTCGTCTCATTGTTCATTTCAAACAAAAACTGCCAAATCTGACACCAATTCATGCATTTCTTAGTAGACAAATTAATGCAGGGCACATGTTTCCATTCTGTTTATTTACAAAGGCAGATCTCCCGGGCAGCTGCATCATGGCATTGTGTTCATTGCCTTGAGATGCGAGAAAAGGTGGATGTAGCTGTCATGAAGTTTAATATTCCAATCAAAAACTTCCTCCTTGGTTCAGGTGTCTCTAAAAACTGTATTCAAACCTCAATCCAGCATATCATGAGAATTCAAATGCATCCCAATTGTAGTCCCACCCCTGAATGGCTCTTCTCTGCCTCTTCCATACCCCAGACTCCTGCATTCTCTGGACTTGGTCACAACTTCACAATTCCTGGGGGTCTGCATCAGTGCTGGGAGTCTGGCAAAAATAGAATGGTATATGGACTGTCATGACACTTTTGGGGCAATGAAAAGGAACTTGCACCAGCATAAAGGTGCCTTAGGATTGCACTCTGGGTTGATCGGCTCTTCAGTCTTGTCAACTGCATAAACCTTAGTCCACGGTATTCAGACACAGAAACAGGCAGGCAGAGGAGAATGACAACCAGGTCATATTTTGGATAAACCAGACTATAGTTTAAGTAGCCATTTCTAAGCTTCTGTATGGGATAAAAATGTTTCTTGTTGCTTCTTGGTCTCATCCCATTCCAAGGTTTAAAATCAGAATGCAAAGATGTTTTCCTCCTTAATTTATCTTCATGGATGCCTACAAGCATAAGCCCATTTGCATTTTCATTGTCATTTGGACCTAGAATAAACTGGATCTTGAATATACTTCCGGTCTGGCTGGAAACAGAGATGCTCCCAAGGGGAAAAAAAATCAAATCGGTTTCTGAAGCATGGCAAAGACAAGTGCCCTTCCTTCTAAACGACATTTCTGCAAGGTGGCCCCTGTGAATTCAACAACAACAGCATGGAAAATGAGGTGTCCTTCACATCTAGCCTTATGGAGAATTTCACCACTCTACCCTAACCAATCAGAATTGCAAGATTGTTGAAGAACAATAAAATTCACCTGTGAGCATTGTTGAATGCAAGAGACAATGGCATTGTCAAAAATTTTTAGCAACCATCAGAACTCTGCCACTGGAAGAGTCCCTGCAGAGACTTAAAAGAGTGTCCAGCTATGAGCCCACATTTTTCCTTTGTAAAAGCCCATGAGATATCCTGCACATGGGTCTTTTCCAAGAACAATTTGTAATCTCCTTCAAGTCTGCTGTCATGCTTCCAGAACGGCAATAAACAAAACTTTATAGAACTACTGAATCACGGAAGGAAAGCACTTGACATTTAGCACCATCCAAGATGGTCACCAGCTTCTTCAATATCTCTTGCAAGATCCAAGTCTGGCATGCCAGACTAATATAAAAATAATTAGTTTACTGTCACACAGAGCAACCACTGCTGTTGTAGTCAACCAAAATGTGCCACGATGACACTGTCTCACAGAATGGGAATGATCTTTTATCATGAAAATTACACTTCTTGTATTTCTTGTACACCCAACCATTTTGACAATGTTTTCTCTGTCATTCCTTTGTAGTTTTCAATAACATAAAATTGACAACCACTTTTGTTTCCCTTGACATTGTTCAGCTGTTTTGTCCAAGAAAGAGATGTCCAAACTCTCTTCAAATTTCACCCTTGCCAAAATTCAACGGCACTGTAGAGAAAACCAGTTAGTTGCTTGATTGTTATTTATATACTTAAAAACAACCTTTTACGACTGCTTTTCCTCCTTGGATTTAGGCAGTTTGCACAATAAATCATAAAACAATATTGAAGACAAAATATTGTGTAGATGACAACAACAATCAAAGAAAAAGTAAATCAGCAATAGAATACAGCAAGTCTTCACTTAAAGTTGTCGATAGGTCATCGAAAATGTAGTTTTAAGAGAAATTACTTATAATGAAACTAATTTTACAATAGATGGGCTCAATAATACTTTCTCAAGTGGTGTGCTCACTGAGTGCTTTCCCATTCTGCTGCAGAGCATTGCCAAACTCTGGAATGCCTTGCGGCCACACGACCAAGTGAGTCATGCGCATAGCATGACCTGGAAGAGGTTTCCACTAGCCCTTCAATGCACCAATTAAGAGAATGCAGAGGTAAGAAGAATGAAAACTGCTGATCAACTTTAAAACAAAGCAATGTTGAATAAAACTAATTGAATGAGGACTTGCTGTAGTTTGGAACCAACAGCAGAAGGCCCAACAGACAAACAGCATCCGCGCCAAAGGCCTGAGAAAACTAGAAGCTTGGTAGCTTCCAGATGTAAGAACATAAGAAAAGCCTAGCCCCCAAATCCAGAGTAACTACGGGAGCATGTAAGAGACTTTACATGCACCCATAGTTACTGCACCACCTAATGAAAACCTATCGGAAATTCATATTGGAATCCAGAGTAAGTTGTTCTTACACCGGAGCAAGGACTCCCCATAGTTACTCCGGATTTTGCACAGTGGTGGGCCCCGTCTCTCCCAACAACCGGTTCGCCGGAAATTGGGGTGGGGCCGGGGTCAGGAGTGGGGCCGGGGCTAGGGGTGACCCCAACCCCAGCGCACTGCGCATGCACCAACCCCAGTGCATGCGCAGTGCGTCTCCTCCAGGAGACACACTGCACGCACGCCGGGGGTTGGTGCATGCGCAGTGCATCTACTCCAGCTGGAGGAGATGCAGTGCGCATGTGCCAAGGTTGGTGTATGCGCATTGCGTCTCCTCCCGGTGTGCCAAACCGGTACGCCAGGTTTTCTGGCCACCACACTGCTACCGGTTCTGTAGCAATGGGGTGCCGGGAACAACCGGTTCAGGCGATCCAGCCCGAACCGGCTTGGGCCCACCAGTGATTTTGCCCTAGGTAGATCAAGCCAGTTAGTCCTTCATAGTTCTTCAGGTGCTCTGAAATGGCCACAAATTAGAAAGAAAGACCTATGTCTCTGCTGCCACAGCTTCTTTGCAAATGATACTGGGATGAGACCAGTAGAAATTTCCCTAGGATATAATTTCACAGTCTGTGACAGAGATATGGCCCTTTTCCTCATGCATGACAACTAGGCTTGCAGGGTGACCATATGACTGGAAAATTCTGGATTTGTCCTCCACTTATGCTTCATTTTGGAATTTTGCAATGGTGTTCGGTAACCCATCATGTCATATGTCAGTGGATTTGTACTGAAGAGAAGAATCAAATGCAAAAATATCTCCTTTCCATCAAAAGTTATGGCCAAAAAAACTACAAATAAAAAAAATGTGCACTGAGCTCTATAGTAAAGTGAAAGTGCCCAATATTGCGGCTTTATTCATGAGTTGGTAAACATGCCAATGTCTTCCAGAAAGGATAAGCTGAGAAGAATCCAAGACCTTGTCCTCCTTTTGAGGTTTGGGCATCTGGTCACCCTGCTAGGCGTGTGTAAAACTGAACCCAAATACATGCCAAGGACAAAATAATGGTAATGCCACAGAATGCCTTGCAGCATAAGAGCAAGTACTTTTCCAGCCATTGACATCACTGCACATCACAGGAACTTATTGAAACTCTTTTCGCTTCTTTCAAACCGGTTTGGATGATTTTCCAAAGTAGGATTTGGCAAAAACCAAATTTGCCTCACATTTTACTCTATATAAAATTCAAAGTCCTTGCTTATCTTCATAGACATGTCCTCGAGCATGGTAACAACTTCTAACAGTCCAACGTGGTGCCATCTCATCTATCACTATCCCCTGGCAATAGATTGTCATGGAGCATCCATCCACTAGTTTCCATTGCTTCTCCCTTCTTTCCTTCCATTGTAGGAAGACTGGAATGGTGAAGAAGAATAGGATATTGGGCTACACACACTAGAAAATCACCTGGAACATTACTATCAAAGAAGGGGCAATAGTTGGCATGCCAGTACATGCACCAGAAGATTCTGAGTCAGCCCTTGTCTCATTGCTGAGTATTAGGTTCATTTCATCCTATAAGTGGCAGTCTTTTTAAATGGAACTGCACTCCTTTTGAGTAAAAAAAAGTTTGTTCTATATTCTGCATTTTTCCTGGACTGTAGAAGTAGAAGAAAAGGTTATTTGTCTCACATCTTGAAATGTGACCCGCCCCCCCCCCCCCCCACACACAACATAGTTGGCACATTAGAAGACCACTACAATACAAAGGAAAGCCAGTGGTCCAATGTAATAATAATTACTTTCATTGAAGTTCCACCAAATTATGGCACTCCCACATCTTTTAAAAAAATATTTGCCATAACCCATCAAAGAATATTTTACTCACTCCAAAGTCATTTGCAGAACTAATTTGCATCATTAACTGCAGATTATTAAAAAATGGAATAATTCCCTTAATCATTTGACCAAAACAGGTGAAAGCTGCTTTTATTATAGTCCCTTGTTCCTGAGATCAAAGATCCACATCTGATAAGCAAGAATGTCGCTTTCTGCTAGTTTAATGTTTGAAGTTCTTAACTTCGTGCACTAATTTAAATCATGAAAGGATTCTAACGATAGTTATCAAATCTTGATATTGCTTCATTTTACACAATACATAAATGATTTAACAAATGTCCTGAAATGCAGACAGAATAATATGCCTAAATTGGAGCCCAAGATGAGATATTATGTTAACAAAATTAAAGAAATGTGGTATGCTAAAGCAAATTACAGTAGCAGAGAAAAGTGGCTTAGGAAACAAAGATGACTGAAGCAATTGCATATCTGTGGCTGCTGAATAGATGACAAAAGGGCCAAGGAAAAAGCAACCACTGAGGGTGCCATCCTAACCAGTTTAGGCCAGCATAACTCACTTGATATAAAATGGCATATCTTCCATCACCTGGTGATGTGATGATGTTGGCATAAACCTGTGCACTTGCCTTATCCCCCGAGGAGTGGGGCAGAAGTGTTTTAAGGCACTTTTGTGACACCCCCAGTTCAGCACAGGACTTATGCTGGGGCTTATGCTGGCCTAATTGGAGATTAGGATTGCAGCCTCAGACACCACAATTGGAGTTCTACATGCACTTCAGAACCACTAAAGAATCCAGGACTAGTAGAACCAGATTTCTTTTATAATACGATTTTATATGAGAACCAAGTCTAATATTGTGTATACTTATTGCCAGAGAACAGATTGTGTTTTTATCTTTGTGTGATATAGTACAAACGGAATGTATAATTAACTTCACAGGTGGGACCAAATCTTACCTAATGCATGAATGAATTTCAGCTTAATGGAGACTTATTAAGCAATACCAAAGGACAGGAAAAATGCGTGCAGAACTAGAATTCAGCTATGGGATAGGTCATGCATGCACAAGAGTGCTACATGGGATTTAGGGTCCAATTCTATAGACATACAGTGGTGGTGCTGAGCTCCATCATGGACCTACAGCCAGGGTGACCATATGTGCTCCTTTTCTAGGTCATGTCTCTTTTTTAGACTTGTGTCCTTGAAAAAAATCTTCATTTTTTTTCCCTTGTGAGCAGGCAGCATGTAGCCTCCTTGTAATTAATAAATTACAAGTAATAAATTATCATGTATGCAATAATTTTAAATTTAATAAGTAAAGTTTAAATTAACCACATGAAAGTAATATATTTCAGTTTTCTTAGCTTTTATTTGTCATATCCCACATTTCTTTTAGATGTCCTACACGGGGTGGGGGGGCATGACCTCTTTTGCAACTGGGACATACTTTGAATAAGTCACATCTGTGATATTCTGCATGGAGTCATGGCTGGACCAAAGCTGATAAGAGCTTTAGGAGGTGTTGAAGGCCTCAGAGTCAGGGGGTGTTAATAAGGAGTGGGAGAGGATGGAGGAAGGCAAGGCAGAGGGACAAACTGGGGCAGGAGGTGAGTGAGACCTTTGGGGCTCTACTCCACTAGATTGTGAAATCTCTGTTAGACTGTAAGGGCCGATATGGAGGTTCTCAAGTCTATACTAGCAAAATAGTAAGTTGAGATTTGGGAGAACTCATTGCTGAGCTTGGGCCTTTCCCCAAGGAGACTCCTGGTTGTCCTGATGGTGCCACATGATCCAGTGGTAGCTGTTTTGGTGCCACTGCACCTTGGTGGAGCCACCAACTTTATGAAGTTGTAAAATACCACAATATGGCTTCCAAACCTCATGGGGTCTGGAATCGGTCCGTACGAACACATTCCATAATAAGCTAGTGTGGTTGGCTTCAAGAAAGGTGATAATCGGTTTAGTTGAGACCAGTCCAAACCAGATCTCACCATTCTTCCTATACGCAGAATGAGGGCTTTTGCCATCAAAGGTGTAGCCATTTGTTTGGCAGATAGGGACATGTTAGTTGTTGCATGCATTCCAGTGCTGCACATGGAGACTAGGGAGAATATTAATCAAATTACTTCATCAATACATAGTATTGAGCAAAACCCATATAGCTGATATCAGGGAAGCCTCTTCTAAATTTTATGCGAAAGAAAAAAAAGACAGCTTAACAGTCTAAGGAGATTGGATGTTGTACTATATTGCTGATTTGTCACATTCAAGAACCACCAATACTATTAATTCACAAATAGCAGTATACTGTCCTTCCTATGAGAGAAATAAACCCAAATAGCTATCCTGAATATTTGAAATGTCTTTACTCCAAAGTGAGAAATCCTTTCATCTCATTGGAGCCTAGTATGTGAGAATTTCTCATGAAATGCAAATGATATAATTATTTTAAAGGATAATTGAGCTTCGAGACTGCTAATTGAACAGTGTCATCAGAGATAAAAAGTTGGTTGAGAATAAAGAGGCCTCAAAAATTATCACATAATTTTTTTATTTTAGCACTTTGACTATTTCAATATTTTTTTCTTGTCAATGAATTGCAAAATAGTATTTCTTGTCTTAAATTTGTGCATTAGGAGTATTCATTCAGTGAATGCTGCGCTAATCTAGATTTCTTTCGAATTACAAAAAAGTTATATATAATCTTCAAATGCATAATACACATATTGCCAGCTGAAATTTGTTTAAGTATGGCTGCAATCCAGAGTATCTATGGGAACTTTTACACTGAAATAGTTATGGTGCCACCTATGGGAAATGCATAGAGCAATCCAAAGTAAGTGCCTCTTACTTCTTCCCGTTGTTACTCTCGACTATAGGGTAAGTGTTGTTCAAACTCAGATGGCTTTTGAAAAATGGATTTCCAAAGATTTGGAAATTTTAAGACCAGAAAAGGATTTGTAGCTGAATTGCAGTCTCAAAACAGTTTTGAATAAGGGAGGGCTGTGGGACAGTGAGGACAACGACAATCTGTCCAGAGCCCACCAAAAGTGATGTGGTGTCTGGAAGTCACACCACATTTAAATAAATAAATAAATAAATAAATAAATAAATAAATAAATAAATAAATAAATAATCGTTAATTCATAACCTCAAACCAACTGAATAATTTCAACCCCCCTCTCAAAATCAGTAAGATTTTTAGTCCTACTTAATGCCCACAAATTAAGTTCTTATATTTAAACTATTTTTAGTGTAATTTGGGATGGGCACAATCCAGAGTAACTAAGGGAGCACATAAAAGACATTACGTGCACCCGTAGTTACTGTGCCACCTAGTGAAAACCTATGGAAAATTCATATTGCAATCCAGAGTAACTTGTTCTTACTCTGGAGCAAGGACTCCCTGTAGTTACTCTGGATTTCACTCTAAATCCAGCATGTTTTTTATTCATTTTAAACAGATATTTTAAAAAATTCAAAACATCCTTAGCACCCTTGGGGGAAACTTTATTTGGAAATTAGGCTGGGGTGGAAGGGAAAGAGGCGTTTGGACTATACCTGGCTTTATAAGTCAAATATGTGCAGGTCCTCAGGATCAGAATCATTCTGGAAACCTTTCACTTTCCCGGGCTGACCTTGCACATCAGCCAACACATGCTCATGAGTAAATGTGACTGTGCCATTCATTTCTCATAAGGTTCAGTGCAGTCATCAGGGTCTTCTTTTTGGGGGTGATTTGTGGAGGCTGTGTTCATTAGATCAGGATCCTTCTAGTGTCCTTGGATTCCTCTCAGCCTGGCTTTTCCAGAAGACTATGGCATGTTTGCCTACTCACATGTTACGGGTCACTTTCACTTATATATTTCCATGCATATTTTTCCTTGTTTTTAGTTTTTTGGCCAATAACATTTTATAAGAAAGAGCTATTTCAAAACAAATTTTTACATTGGATTCTCTGCTCCCAAATACACATCCAGTGTTATATAACATGATGGGGTTTTCACAACTTCACAAAGTTACTATTTCAGGTTTTCACAGCTCCCCCCCCCCCAGTGTGTGTCACACTCCTGGCCATGTAACCTGGTGTGGAACACGCACCCCATACCACTTAGTGAGGTCCTGCAAATTCTTTCCAAGAGGTCTGTACCAAAACTGGACGTGGAAAATTAAGAAACCTGCTTTGGCCTGCAAATATCAAGTAAAAATTGAAATCTGAGTGTATCCTTTTTCATGGGATCTCACTATACAACACATGAGCGCATTGTATATTACCACATACTCAATGGAATGCAAGTATCATCTCATCATATTTTTTGTTTGCAATTCCCACTCCATTAGCCATTTCTTCAGTGACTGTAGACTCCAAAACAGCTGTTGCCATCATCCTGAAATGTGTTGCTCTTAGGTATGACTGGTTCTCGGATTTGAAAAGTATTTTGAGTTTGATGAGCCATGGCATATGTCAATGAGGCATACTAGCACATTGTGATGGGTAGATTAAGTACACTTGGTTGTATTTTTGTAGCACAATGTACAGTATGAAACCTGAATGTTTAGGTTTCCTCCTGCAGTAACCATTCCCACATGGCAGTAGACAATAACATTTGCTTTTATTCAAGCATTAAGAGTTCAAACAAGAAGCTATTTCATTTCCATAAATTATTAGAGAGCATATCAGCCAATAAAACAGTGCTAAAAATAAATGAATGTGCTGAAGGCTTGCTGGAAATCTATAAATGCTTGATTGGTCTCACACAGTTTCTTCTCCGGGCACATAGCTGGCAAGGACTATATTAAATAATAAAAAGGCAGTTTGTGTTAAATCCTGTGGGTGTGATTATCCCACATCACCTGCTAGTGTCCTTGAGACAGGAAAGCTCTTTGGGAAAGCTCTTTCTTTCATTGCTGTGAACATCTGGGGTCAGGAAAAGAATTCACACATCATCAGCTTTGGAACAAGGAAATTAGGCTGTGTTCCCAACACCTTTTTCAATGCATCACAAAACAGAAACAGATAGTTCCTTGGATTTGCAGTACACTTACTCCTTGAAAAGACATTGGTTGCAATCATAACCAGTGATTCATAACCAAATCATAACCAGTTAGGCCAAGCACAAGTCTTGGCACAAGTCTTGCGTTAGCTTGGTGGTGCTGCAAAAGTGCCGTAAGGCTCTTCTGCATCACTCCTGGGGGTCGGGGGTTAGGCAGTGCACGGACATGCAGAAGCCTCTCCACGTCATCCTGGGAACAGGGAGATAAGTGAGTTGTGCTTGCCTAAATTGGTTAGGATTTCCCCTATTGTCCTGGAACAGACTACATATGTACATACTATAACCATGCTAAAAGATATAGTATATCTGCTAGCTGTAGGGTGCATTGCTTATTCTCCTTTCTAAGCCAAAGAACCAGCACTGTCTGAAGATGTTTCCATGGTCGTGCGGCCGGCATGACAGTACGTCAAGGCCCATGGAACACTCTTACCTTCCCACCGATGTGGTACATACATTCTTATCATTCACAACATTTGGTTGAATCTTATCATTCACAACATTTGGTTCTGGGAACCTCTGTGATTACCTATTTTCATTTAAACAAAGGCAATTAGTTACTGGCAGGAAATGAATCAAGATGAATCAAATTGTCTTTCAAGTGGCTGAGTTTCAGCTCAGAGGCAATTCAGATTATCACTTGGGGGAAGGCAGGCATCTCCCTCCCAGCTGAAACAGAAATGAAACTGACCAGTGGTGGGCACAGCCTGGCCCAAGAACCGGTTCTCCAGAAGTGGGCGTGGCCAGGGGGCAGGGCCAGGGTCAAGGGGCGGGGCCAGGGTGGTTTTTAATTTAAGAATTAAAAAATTTAAAAAAAATTACTTACTTCAGAGTAGACCTGCATAGGATGGTGCTCTGAGGCTGCAATCCTCTCCACAGTTTCCTGGGAGTAAGCCCCATTGACTATACTGGGACTTACTTCTGAATAGACCTGTATAGGATGGGGCTCTGAGGCTGCAGTCCTCTCAACACTGACCTGGGAGTAAGTCCCATTGACTATACTGGAACTTACTTCTGAGTAGACCTGCATAGGATGGGGCTCTGAGGCTGCTCTGAGGCTCTCTTCACACTGGCCTGGGAGTAAGTCCCATTGACTATACTGGGACTTACTTCAGAGTAGACCTGCTTAGGCTGGGGCTCTGAGACTGCAGTCCTCCCCACACCTGCCTGGGAGTAAGCCCCATTGACTACACTGGGACTTACTTCATAGTAGACTGCTTAGGCTGGGGCTCTGAGACTGCAGTCCTCTCCACACCTGCCTGGGAGTAAGTCCCATTGACTACACTGGGACTTACTTCAGAGTAGACTGCTTAGGCTAGGGCTCTGAGACTGCAGTCCTCTCCACACCTGCCTGGGAGTAAGTCCCATTGACTACACTGCAGGAGAGGCAGGGAGAGCATGATGGTGGCGCTGCCCCCCCTTCTGTGCCTCCCCACCAGCAGCAGAGGAAGGGAGACCGTGGTGTCGTCCCTGGCCAGCTGGGAGGAAGGGGGAGGAGGGAGGAGGAAGGGAAGCAGCAGCTGTGCTGCGTACCGGTCCCTAGTGTTCTGCTCCTCCTTGGTCCTACCGGCTCCCCATTGGCTGCCAGAAGACAAGAACCTACTCTAGAGAGTAGGTGTGTCCCCCCCTAGTGCCCACCTGTGAAACTGACCCCTTTGTGAAATTTTCTAAGGCAAGCTTAATTGCCTGCCACATTATCAAGATAAACAGGCTACCTTTAAGACATTAACTTAAGGATGCTTATGTTTCAATTTGAGGAGCCAACCTCATTTGCTTTGAGACAAAATTACATATAAATAAATCAGATATAATTAGGTTACACATGTATTTATGTACTTGCATTCACATGCTTTCAAACTGCTAGGTTGGCAAGTCACAAATTCCAATCCTCTGATCCTCTGATCCAATCCTATGATATTCCCTGACACAGGCATGATTCCTGTTTCATAATTTGTCCTCTTTTTTTCACATGAGGACCCACTTCTGGTATTTTTCCCAGAGTTTCTCCATGGCTCCCAGCAGACCTATGCAATAGTAGTGGGGAAGGATGTCTCTTTCTACAAGATATCCTATTTGTGATTTTGGCCCCAAGGTGTCAGAAATGCTGGTGCGAAGCACACTGACCAAAAAGAAACCTATCGGAGCTTAGTAGGGAATGGGGTTAGGACCTGGGTTGGTATAATTGTCCGGATTAACCTTGGCATAGGACTGTACTTCAGTTTAAGGCTGTAAGTTAAGTCTACAAGATAAACGGATATACTGGGTTTTAATAAAGTCACACTGAGCAGGAGTTAGAGGACAAATCACTCTCAAGATTTGTTGTGCTTGTTTGTGGGGAAAAAGTATGCTCTCAGATGATTTCAGTAGTGAATGTATGTGAATGTTGAGACTTCATTTCTCAATCTACACTCTCTCTGGCTTCTTGGTTAATACAACCAGTCAGAGACAAATCATGCAAAATAATTACCGCATGAAGTGTTATGTCTATTTTCTTTTTCAGGAGAGCAATGGAAAGAAATAATGTTCTATTTTTGAGGCTGCATTTAGAAAAACAGTGTGTGAACAAGCTCACATTTACCCATATCCATAGCATATTTACCGCCACTACTATTTGAGTTCAGGTTGAAAGCTTCTGTTGCTTTTTTCCAATCTCAGGCATCCATCCCTAGTAGTAAAATGTCATAAAGCCATATTGTGGAACTCTATAAAATGTTTCAGAAATGAATGCATTACCATGAGGTTCATGCACGAATACCTGTTGAATGATCTTATACATTATGCTTTTGTTCCATTATTAATGCAGGCAGGTAATCCCTATACTCCTGTTAGAGACATTTTGACATTCGTAGTGATTCAGAGAACATTATTTGTATGTGGAAGCAGGCTACGGCATGTGGATCAGTTCTTTTTTCACCAGCACAAGCCTGCAGTGTTAAGCAAGTACAACTGAATCCTAATGCTTGGTATTGCTTGCACGGGTCCAAAGAAAAAGCATGTAGAAATTTATTCACAAGCTATAGCACAATGGAGCAGGCATTTTCCTAGGTGGAAACCCTTTGAACAACACTGTCTGGCTCACAAGATATATTTTCTTTTTTTTACGCTTTTGCATTTGTTTTTCAAAACTGGTGGAAGACTGTGAGGTGGAAGACCGTGAGCTTGTGGACAAGGAGAGACTTGTTGATTGAGATCCCACCATTAGAGACAAGCACAAATTAGCTGTCAATATGCAACATAATAAAAACAGTTAATGCAGAATCAAAATCAATAACTATAAAAATAAGCAGTCTAGAAACAACTTAATATCACTATGTCATAAAAATTATAAGGGATGCAGTGCTCAGTGGTTAAGACAACCTGTTGGCAGGTCGGAGGTCTGACACCTGAGTCCTGAAAAGAGAAAGAGCTCCTATCTTTTGTCCTGCTCCTGACAACCCATTGGGGCTGCTGCAGCCCTATCCTGGGGAAGAAGGCTAACCTCTCCTTCCCTACAATGGTGTGGCAATCCACACCACTGTGGAGGTACCCAGTGGTGTACCCAGTGGATGTACACTGTGGATGTACTACAGCGGTGTACCCAGCAAATGTGTGCTGGGTACAACAAGCTTCAGTTTCCAAGTTATTGAAATAATTGCTCCTTTTCATACCCAATCAGTAAGTCCTTTGGGCAAAACCAACTTTGGGCAAAGCCAACTTTGGGCAAAGCCAACTCTGCAGACCATAGTATTTTTGTTTGCTCTATGAGAATAGGTGAAAGATTGCCTGAAGTGTCTGGTTCAAGTGAGACGAATTACATTTCAAGTGTTTCAGAACAAAGTCAAAGAAGCTGAAACCAATTTCCTTTCACCTTTCCTCCTTTTGATTTAGTACTTTCCCCTCCCATCTCATCACACTTTCCCCATGTACCCAGGTTTTGCCATGTACGGCCTAAAGATTATACATAGTGGATTAATATTAAAATTCTATCTGATTTAATTCCGCCAATATTAAAATGTTATCGAAACAGTAGGCTTTAAAACCACACCGTGGTTTAAAAGGAAAACCTCACACGGCACTGTTCTTAGATTTCGCTCTTATGACAAACATTTTTTTCAGATCATATTTTTCATTTTTCACCCCAGATATAATTAACCTCTGAGGGTGATGACAGGGTTGGGGAATGATAAAATTATTAGTGAATATCATGATTCTATTATAAATGCAAAAGATCATATTCAGGAGGAAATTTTCATCAAAATCCAAAGGGTAACTTGCTAAATCTGATTTTTTTTTGCCGTTTCTTTGTGTAACAAATAGATGAACCAATCAGATATATAACATGTTTGGAAAAACAGTATTATAATCTTGTTGGAGACATTTGGAAAACATTGCCTATTTTAGTCCTGGAAAATAAGCAATTCTGAAATCAGGATGTATGTTCTCTAACAGGCCCACTGATTCATTGTGTCTCATCTTCTGTCTTCCATCTATATATATAAAAGAGAAAAGTTACTGACTGACTGACTCATCAATGCCCTGTTGAAAACACTGGGCCTAGAAGCATGAAATGGTGTTCCTTCTGTGACATGAACACCCACCAAGAACTAATGTGGAGAAATTTAACCCTTAAGGGGCTGAAAAAGGGTGCAATGTGTTTTTGTCCTATATTTAGAAGACATGGAAGACTGACCAACCTCAAGCCAATTTGGTGCTCGGTGCTCGGTGCAGTGGGGGGGATGTTGTTCGGAGGGAGGGGTTGCACTGAGGAGGATCCTGTGCATGGGGGGTGTTGCGCATGGGGGGGGTTGATGCACAAGGGGAGATGTTGCGCATGGGGGTTGATGTGCATGGGGTTTGATGCGCATGGGGGTTGTTGCACATTGGGGTTGTTGTGCATTGGGGATGTTGTGCAGGGGGTTGTTGCGCATGGGGGTGTTACGTGGGTGGGGTTGATGCTCATGGGGAATGTTGCGCATGGGGGTTGATGAGCATGTGGTGTTGATGCTCATGGGGAGATGATGTGCATGGGGAGATGATGCGCATGGGGAGATGATGCGCATAGGGGACTTATGCACATAGGGGGATGTTGCTCATGGGGGTTGATGCACATGGGAGGTTGATGCACATGGGGGGTTGATGAGTGTAGAGGGTTGTTATGCACGGGGGATTTTGTGCATGGGGGATGTTGCTCATGGTGGGATGTTGCGCCATGTGAGGATGGCGTACAGGGGAATTTTACTCCCACAATGCGGGTACACTTTTCACTAGTCTTTAATATTTATACTCCAGTATCGTACTTAAAGATTCAAAAAATATTTGACAGCTCTATGTTATATCAAGACTGCAGACAGCATGTGCATTTATCATAAGCACTGAGAGTCAAAAAGGCTTGTAAAGAATGATGTGTTAGATAAGATTATCAGAGAACAATTAATAGGGAACCCAATTTTGATGGGGTAAAGCAGTGGTACTTGGGCATTTCAGTCCAGGACCCCTTTTTGAGAATGACAATTTATCTGGGGACCTTTCCCTACCCCCAAAGTGATGTCATCAACTTGGAACTGATATCATGGCCAGAAGTGACATCAAACACAAAGCGACATCACTGTAGCAATTAGCCACTCCTACTCGCGTTATAAGTCCTACTCCCAGATTTGTATTATGTGTTGTGTTTCCTTAGGAACTTCTTCAGTTTCTACTTATACATAGGAATTCACCTAGTTGTGTCAAAGCTTGTTTTTCACCCCCTATTTCGTATATACTGTATGTCTTTTACATTCTATTGATTTCTTTAGCCACTGCAACACATTGCTAACCTGGGAGCCCAAACTGCTAGAACACACAAACATACAGTAATTCCAAAGGCAGTCATTCTTCTGTGCTTGTGTTTTGTGGGATTTGCAGATGTTTCTGAAGGGTTTATTATGACCATCTTTGCCGCTTCTGCCACTCGATAAAGAAATAAGAGGAATACCTTTAGAGAAAAAAACTTTCCCTAGCATTAGGAAGCCAATTTCCTTTTCTTCTGTACAATCCATACAAACCAGTTCCATATGGAACAAACCAGTTCCATACAAAATGCCTTCTTCAGTACAATCCGGCATGTTCTCTGAGGTCATCTGTGGGGGCTCTGTTGGTTGTCAGAAGATGGTCAGAAACAGGGCCTTCTTGGTGGCGGCAACTGCATTATGGAACTCCCTCTCTTTTGAATTATGATCACCCTCCTTTCATTTAACCTTCCAGTGTTGTCTATAGAACTTTTTATTTTAAAAAGTGTTTGAGGCCACATAGTGTTTTTAATATGTCCTCTGTCATCTCCGATATGGTTTTACTGCTGTTTAATTATTTTAAATTGTATTTTATTGTTTTGATTATATTTTATTGTTACTGTTTTATTGATTGTTAGCTGCCTTGGGTGCCCTTCGGGGAGAAAGGAGGCATTAAAGTCAAATAATAAGTAAATAAATTTCTGTTTTAGGGAGGAAAATAAGAGGGTGTCAAGAATCTGAAAGAGTTTAAATTCAGATGAGAATCAGAGCAGCTTATGAAAGGAAGGACCTAGTTGTGCAGTATCAGATCAAAAGATTGAAGATTGGTCAAAGCATAGATTATCCGCCTTGGGCTCCCTATTGTAGGAGAGGAAAGGCGGGATGTAAATAAAATAAATAAATAAATAAATTATCCCTACAATCCAGAATAACTACGGGAGCACATAAGAGACTTTACGTGCACCCATAGTTACTGCACCACCAAGTGAAAACCTATGGGAAATTCATATTGCAATCCAGAGTAAATTGTTCTTACACTGGAGCAAGGACTCCCTGTAGTTACTCTGGATTGTGCCCTATGACAAGATTCACTCTGAATCTTTTATCTGGTGTTTGTAATATTGCATCTTGCCTCCCAATTTGGAGCTAACTGGCATCATTGCCAATTACTTCCAGTGGTACTCTGAATAGGTGGGCTATGTGAAAAGGAATGGTGAAGGACAAACATTGAGAAACAGTGTGCTAAGTGGCTGTGCTGTTAAAACAAAAAAGACATTTCAGACTAATATGAGGGGTGCAGAATCCAAATAATACATTAAAGGGTGTGCAGAGATATAAAACAGAAAGTGCAGTATTGTTAAGACATTAAAGTTATCCCCAGCTAGGGTTGTTTTCTCTATTCTCAGAAAACACATTTCATAGCTAAGATTAAGGATGCTGAAAGGGAAGCGGAAGATGAAATAGTGAAACCTATCAGAAAAATTCCACGGGCAGTACCATGGGTCTTCTGTTCCACCAGGGTACAATCAAAGAGGACAGGAAAACTGCAGAGAGGCTAAATGATTTATTGGCACTTGTCTTTGCTATAGACAAAGCTACTATCCTCAGATTACTTTTAACAGGCAATGAAGCAAAATACTATCCAGTGCTTGTGCTTCAGAGGTAACGAGAGAAAGCCACTGTTATGGCAGAAGGATCAAAAAATAGGGTGATGGAACAACTCAGAAAGTACAATGGTAATAAATAAAAAAGCCTGATGCTGCCCATCTGACATTTGGAGAAAGGAATAAAAGATAGAGGAAGAAACACACAGTCAAAGTACTAAAAATATCTGTAATTTATCTTTGAAGAAGAAATGCAATAATGAATGACAGCCAACACTGTGATGATCTTTGACAAAGGTTTTTTGGCTGATCTGGGGCAAAGTGCATCCCATTAGCAGGATGTAGCCATTAGAAGGTCAGAGGTTTGCACGACTGATTGGGAGTCAACTTAAAGATTTTCTAAGTGATTTACTGGAAATCACAACTGAGAGGGGATAGAACTTTGATTTTTAAAAAATGAAAATAGGGCTACATGTATAATATTCCTTGTCATTTTGTCAAACGTTAACATTCAAAGTCAGCCTTAATAATAAAAGCAGTGTTCTGGAAAATAAGGACACCTAATTTACTACAGAGCAGTAAAAGTATAATATACATGACAGTACTAGAAATCTTTATGATCAAATAACAGTGATCAGATATGTCCTTTAAATGTAACGTTGATGCTGCAGGAAGCACATTTCTGTGGGTCATGTAGTGATGATGTTATCTATAAAGGTCCACAACCAGGAGGGCAGGATAAATCTCAGGGGTGTTTCCCACCCAATTGATGCTTTCTAACATAGTTTGTGATAAGAGATGGTGTCACTGAGGCCAGTCAGTCAACTTCAGCCAGTCAACTTCTGAAGATAAGTCTTTTGCATTGAAACCTTATGTCAAATTTATGAATTAGACATTTTGAGAATTAAAATGTTGCTTTGACTGATTGATTTGACTGATTGATTGATTGATTGATTGATTGATTGATTGATTGATTGATTGATTGCCATATGATAAATTCCTGAAAGCACCACACACAAAATAAATAGATATATTATGGAATGCGGCTTAGTAAGTAAAGAAATGAGATTTTTTGGGGTGCAAGCCTAACTTATGTCAGCACAACTCATTGATCTTCCCATTCCTTTGGTGATGTAGAGAAGCAACTGCATGTCTATGCGCTGGCCAGGAGTGACACAGAAATGCCTTACAGGTCAGCACAGGACTTACAGTGAGGCTTAGGCTGGCCTAACTACTGGTTAGGATTGCAGCCATAAATAATTAACTCAGGGCAAAATCCAGAGTGACTAAGGGGAGTCCTTGCTCCGGTGTAAGAACAACTTACTCTGGATTCCAATATGAATTTCACAGAGGTTTTCACTAGGTGGTGCAGTAACTATGGGTGCACGTAAAGTCTCTTATGTGCTCCCATATTTACTCTGGATTTGGGGGTCAGTGGAGGGGATTTATTTTTGACTCTTCCCAAACAAAAGGTACACAAAAAGTGTACCTTTTTCTGCAAGTCTTTCATACTGAAGTTGGAATTATATTGAGGTTGGCCTACAGTGAAATGCACACATCCATTTTTAGCAATTCTTGTCTTTTTTTTCCTGGCAATCACAGTCTGTTCCCCATATTCCTGACAGGAATGAATGTTTCCCTCTTCCGTGCTGTGGTTTTCTTTTCTATGTTTCTGATAAGGAAAAGCCATTTGGGGAATATAAGAAAAGCACAGCGCAATCCAAACAAGTGATGGCACAGGCAGACTGACATTCCTGAGCTACATTCAGTGTTTGCTTGGGCTGCTATCATGCTACTGCAAGGGAAAACTCTTTCCCTTACTCTGGGTAAGGATATAGCAGTCCCAATGAGACTACTCGGTTCTGATCCACCGAAGGCTACTCTGTGCCGTTCATGGACCAGAGTTGAAATCTGACATATTGTCATATACCAGCCCCACATCCTACTCCCTGGCTTACCCTTCCCTGGCTTCCCTGGCTTGCCCTTGACATGAAATACTGACAATTCATTAAAGGAGTATTGGCAATTCCAGGGAGAAAAGGAAGAGCGGTATTGTCAAGAAGAGACATAGAAATCTCTAGATTTTGTCATGGACCTGCTGAACCCAATAGAGCAGTTGACCAGAGCTGTGATATCAATGAATAGATTGCCCCAGGGTAAATCTCAGGGACCAACTCAGACCTGTGCCAGCTATATTGTGGCACAGGTCTTCACCGACCCATTAAAGTGGATTGGTCTAGAAAAGGTGTTAATAGTTGGCACATACCACTATGTCAAAACCACCTCCTCCCCAGGTTTGATCTGCCTCCTCCTCACTCTTGTCACCTCCTATTCATCCCACCATTCCCCTGTTATCCACTCCCCTATTCATCTCTTCACCCACCCTATTCCTCCTCCCCTTCTGGCCTACCTTAGCCTGCGGATCTTTGGCTGTTCACAGATGCACACAAAGCTTTTCCAGCCTCCCCATCAACACAATAGCATCATGTACCATCAGTGACTGCTTTATGACTTCCACAAAGCAGTTGTCACTGGCATACCACACATTCTATGAGATTGGACCATGAAATTATTTAAATTTATTTCCCTAAGTGAGATTGGACCATTTAGGTGGTCCAATGAGTGAGATTCTGCCAGTGTGATTGGACCATGAAATTATTTACATTTATTTCCCTAAGAAATCAGCATGATAAAAAGCCATATTTTTTTTTTCCATTGTCCTCTAAAGAAACCCTAGATTCCTGTTACAATCTGCAGAGCAGATTGGGGAGAAAAGTGCAACTCACTCCAGAGTCCATAGATTTTACCCACAGTTTTATTTATCCCTTGCTTTGCAGCAAAATATGGACTCTGGTGAGAGAATAATACAGTTAAAGGGAAGATTGGAAAGAAGGTGCATTCCTCCCATTTTCCCAAATCAAATGTTAAACTTAAAAATGCTGCTGCTGTCTTGGCAATTGAGCTTGTTAAAAGCCTGGAGACAGGGAGAACTTAAATGGTTCCCTCCTCTAAAAAGTTAGTCCCCAGCATCATGCATAAATAATACGTGCTAATTATTTTCCAAATAACCTTTCAGAATGAATGACACCCTCAGCACTTACATGTGAAGGCCAGTAAATTATGCTTTTAAGAAAACACGGTGTTTTCCTGGGTTCATTTGGCAGGCACCTGACTTGTTTTTTATTTCTTTTCAAAATGGGAGCTTCAACATTTCATTCCCTTCCCTTTTATCATTAGAAATCTACAGCTTTAAAATGATTTTCCCCTAGAAAATGCAAATATGTTCCTTTGTAGTGAGAAACCATATTATATATGCAGCATGTAACTTTGAAAACTTTCGTTAGAAGTAGCAAAGCAAGCTGTCAGACATTTCAGTAATTGAATTTCCTTGAGAACTGCCTTGGTTTGTCAGCTCTGACTTTGCTGTCAAAAGAAAAGAAAATAGCCAGGGAATTCATCTGAGATAACACCAGGGGTATTTTGATAATGCCAAGACACAAACATTAAGTGTTTTCTCTGGAGATATTCAGTGCTACTGTTGCCCACCTCAGTCTCAGCAAGTTAGTTTTGCCTTGAGTCATTATTATCTGTTGCTGAGTTCTGAGAATTTACTAATGACCCATCAAACTGCTGTACAAAAGAGCCTTTCTTCCTGTATTAAGATGCAAAAATATCATTGCTTAAAAAGCCCAATATACCTTTTTGCCGATTACTTCATAAGTGCTATTCATCTTTTTACTGCTTCCGATCTTGGACTGCTTGTAAAATGTTTAGTGGTTAATTAGCCAAAAGGAAGTCCAAATTAAGAAGGGGGGGGGGAAGCAAAAAGAAAAATAGCAATCAAATTAATGACTTTCTCCCTGGTTTTCATTTTAAAGGCAAATGTTAATTAGACCCCATTGGAACTGTACCTCTGACAAGCACTTAGTTTTTCTTCATAATCAACTCAAAAATATTCCATTCTGGGTTTTCCCCTTTGGTCTCTCTTTTTCTCCTAAGTATCTGAATGTGTTGTTACAAACTGCCCCTTTTCCCCAAGCAGAGGGAAAAAAACCTTCAGGGTAGCATAATAAGGGCTTAGGGCAAGAGAACACTGGAGACTCATATATTTTATTTACAAATACATCAAGAAAGCACAGTGGAAGCTAATAGGATCCTACAGCAGGCCACAAAAGTGTATAACCTACATCACATCCCAGAAAGCAACACTTTGAACTGTGCAGGACCTGAGACACTTTCATGTTTCGCTATGATTCTGTCTTTGTGTCTGTCTCAATTTCTAGGTCTCCACATCTTACTACTAGATATTTTAAGTGGCTCCTCTACTCGTTGGCATGCATGGTAGTGATCAGCCACCATATGTCCTGGGCTACTGGAAGTATGTTTCTGTGGTACCTGTGCACAGCAAGCGACTGTTCCCATTTTCTGACCCAGACCTGCATCCAGAGTATCTTCAGATGTAGGCCAATAAAAGAGCCTAAGGAGCCTAGGTGGGAAGATGAGCAGGTCCTCTTGAAGCTAGGTGGGTAGGTAAATAATAGTTTTTTTTTAATTCAGCTGTCATCTGATCAGCCACCCATAGTGAATAGAGTATATGTTCCATTAGACACACTGGGCTATGGACTGGGAGGAGGCAGTGGCAACACAATACTGCACATCACCTGGTGCAGGGTGAGCACATAACTCCCCCAGATGTATGTCTGCACATGTACCAGATGGTGTATGTGCCATCAGAGATGCCAGCACACTTGTGTGAAAATCACACATGCTTGCTAACATGCCTGAAGCCAGTGTGTGTTCCTCTGAAGGAAAAGCTAGTTGTACCAGTTGATGCCGACTGGCATGCTGTCCTCTGGAGAAAGGGCTGGTCATCCCTCCCTCAGAGGAGCACTGGGGTTGGGGGTGCTGTGCAGCCTCAGTGGAGGTGACACACAGGTCTGAGGGAGTGTCAAACTCCCATAGTGCATCAGGACCCAGTGCTCTTCTGAAGGAGGATGGGCGACCTGCTCCTCCCTCAGAGGAGCACTGGGGCTGAGGGTGCTGCGCAGCCTCAGTGGGTTGTGACATGCTGGTCTGAGGGAGTGTCAAACTCCCTCAGCACGGCACCCCCTTGAGGCGCATCACCTGGTGTGCTGTGTACCAGTCCCACCACTGTAGCAATGCCCTTGGCAAGGAGTAGTATTAGGCCTGAAGAAAAACATCCCTGTCATTAAAAAACATTAAGGGCAAAATCCAGAGTAACTACAGGAGTCCTTGCTCTGGTGTAAGAACAATTTACTCTGGATTGCAATATGAATTTTCCATAGGTTTTCAGTAGGTGGTGCAGTAACTATGGGTGCACCAAATGGGTGCACCAAATGTCTCTTACGTGCTCCCTTAGTTACTCTGGATTGTAGGGAATGTTGCTTTCGTTTCAATGCTGAATTATTGTCTGCGACAAAGCCATGATTGAAAAGAGCATTTTGCATGTCATAATACTTCTTAGTTTTCTTTCTTATTTTCATAAATTCTTCTTTTCAAAATACTTCTTATTTTTCATGCTATTTCTTCCATGCATTTGGCATGTTCACTAGACTAGTCACTGTATGAGCAGAACAGCAATACAAGGTATCCTTAATTCAGGGCAGTTAGACACCGGCTTAGAAGCTAATCAGAAACTGCTCATTAAGGTCCCAATCCTATCTTTTCCCTCCCCATACATGCTGCATTCTTCAGAGGGTCAGATCCAGAGGACTTATCTGGGTAAGGAAACTTTTGCCAAATTCAGTTTCCATGTAGAACATGTCTCCTTGGACCTTGGCCTGTGATTTTGCTGATAAAATTATCCTGCAATCACAGTGACTCTCTGGAATGAGGTGCCAGTGCAAATGGCTGGTGACTGCCTATGTACCACCAGTCCAGGTAAGTTGGTGCTGGGGGTGGGTGAAGGGGAGGATCAGGGTAGAGATTGGGGCTAGACAGGTATGTGCCAGGGAGGGCAGGGGTGGATATTGGTGGCATTGATGATGCTATCCTATGGCACCTTCCAGACCCTGACACACCCCATTGACCCTTTTTAGATCTATACAAAACAAAGGGTTGGCACAGATCCAGTGGTAACATTTTGAAGTTGCAAAGCAAAATTAAAAATTATTTTACTTCCTTTTTCATTGT
The DNA here is from genome assembly GCA_030015325.1 of Cryptoblepharus egeriae. Lineage (NCBI taxonomy): Eukaryota > Metazoa > Chordata > Lepidosauria > Squamata > Scincidae > Cryptoblepharus > Cryptoblepharus egeriae. The sequence goes on along the minus strand of JAREYC010000007.1, from coordinate 49,263,854 downwards.
GACATGTTACCCGGCTGGCCCATGTTACCCGGCTGTGACATGTTACCCAGCTTTTTCATTGTGACATGTTACCCCGGCTGGCAATGGAACTCACACCATAGGCTATCTTACGACAGGATTTAGCAGTGAATTTCAACTAACTTTTAGACAAAAAATTAGATGATGCATGTCTCTGGCAATTGAAACAAATAGCCCCAATCATTACATAGAGGTCCCATCATTACATACTTAAAAAAAATCTCTTTCACCCAATTGAGTAAACATTAGACTCTAGAGAAGAATAGCAAAAGAGTAAGTTGGGATTAGGAATTAGAAGAGATAGTAGTACATATAGGCTACAATCCTATACACACTTTCTTGAGAGTAAGTTGCTTGAGAGTAGGTTCAATTGCCAGAGGCATGCATCAACACAATGGAACTTACTTCTGAGTAGACATGCTTACAAATGCACCATCAGAGAGAAAGCTGAACATTTTTCCTTTCCTCCAAAAGTATAAGCAAATACTGAAACATAAAACCTTTATTTCAAGCTGATATTTTTTCAAGAATACATTCTAAACAGCTTTGTTGTTTAAATTACCTGCATGACTACTCTAATCGAAATTCAGATTGCATAGTTAATTATTATTTTGCTTAGGTGTGATGGCACTTACTACCTGATGCAACCTTCACTTGCAGCTGATTAATACATTTCAGCTAAATTGTTCTGATTTTTTTTTTCCACTTGGATTGTTAATGTCAAAGCTAACATTCCTCACCTCCCCCATCTTTCTATACCGGTGGATTATTTCTGTCAAAAATGGTATTTGGAAAATTCAAACAAGCTGAGATGTTTAAAAATGAGGCGTTCCTGGGAAATTCAATGTCAAGAGAAAATACATGGCTCTTGTAATAAGAAACACAACTAAATAATGTTAGCTGCCATTTATGGAAGGCTTCATATTGTTTACCTCATTTATAGATGGCAAGAAAAGTACAAAATAAATACAGTCTCTACTCAGAAATGTTCTGTGAACATAATAAAGTCTTACTTCCTGTGTAAGTACTAGTAATCTTGTTTCTTGGAGAGAAGTCATTTAAAAGCCTTTTTCACCACTAGAAAAGTGTATCTCAACGAGTGGTTCATGTACCAATAGTGGCACTTCAGATGCCTCTTGGCACTTGGAGGACTCGAATCAAGCAGAGGCTCAACGAGCACCTGTAGGGGATGCTCTAGGAGGGTTTCCTGCTACAGGCAGGGGGTTGGACTAGATGACCTACTGGGTCCCTTCCAACTCTAGGATTCTATGATTCTATGACTGTTATACATCTGCCATCTGGAAACAAAACCAGTGATGTGATGTAACAAATAACAATTGGGAACTCCAAAGCATGGTCTTAGTGTGCTCAAAGAAGCCCTTCCATCTACCCTGAACCTCTTACAATTGTTTGTCAAGTCAGTTTTGGCCTCCTAAACCAGCATAAACTGGCAATTACATCATTACTAGTTACTTTTGGAGGTACTGTCAATAAGTGAAGCATGCGAAGTGGTATGATGGGACACATGTTCAGAAACACTGCACTACAACATTAACCCCATGCTGATTGTTTAGTGAGCATCAAAAAGTGGAAAGGGCATCTGGATTATGCTCACTGATCCAGCTCTCAGCCACCACATATTAATCTGTAGGTTTCCATAGAACCAACACACATGCAAATGGCATTTTTGAAACATTTGACATGAGTAGACCAATCATGCTGTGTAAATGCATATCCTTAGTTTAGTATTGTTCCAGTGAGTAGATTACTCATATCAGCAGGTTATTTGTAGTGGTAATCATTGTAGAATGGGAAGAGAGAAAGAGGTAGTGAAGGGGGATGGCCAGGAACTGACTTATGTTGGATCCTGATTCTGTTAACCAGGCAGACAGGAATGGAGCATTGCTGTTCCAATCTGCATGGACTTAGGCCACCTCCAGGGTGGTGGCCCTTAAATGCAGGTAGACCTATACAGGGTCTTAAATCCAAGTACAGCCATAGAGGCTAATTCAGCCTTACCATGGGGAAGGGGATAAGCTTCGCCTTCTCAGGGTAGCACAGCAGCAACTTCTATAACTTGTGCTAGACACATTGCAGGCATGCCAGCCTGCCAGTTCAGCACAAGTCTGGATTGTGATGCCCACCACATAGTTTTTCTTTCTTTTTCAAAATATGTCTTTAACATACTCATTAAGTAAAGGCCAAACAAAAATAGTTTTTACATCAAAACATGCAAAATTATTCTCTGCTAAATACTTAGAGAGAGAGAGAGAGAGAGAGAGAGAGAGAGAGAGAGAGAGAGAGATCTTATTGGCCAAAATATTTCCCAGGAAACATGCAAAGTTCTTAGGAAACCTGTGGCATGCATGAACATCAAGGGCTCTTTTTCTTCTTAAAGATGTGGTAATCAGGTATCAGATGCCTTGGCTATCGCACGAATTCTGTACACTTTGGAAAGCTGTGTTAATACTTTTAATTTATTGTCATGCACAAAGAGTATATTTGCAGAGGACAGAGATAAAATAAACTGTATTTCAAGGATTTAAAGTTGAGAGAAAAGGATTTGATAATGTAAACTGGAAGTTGAAGGGTCCTAGGTTCATTTCAAAATATGTTGGTATCTTGTATAGCCTGCCGTCTCATAACACACTGTTATATTTAACATTTGCAGATACAAAAGGTTCTGCTCTTTGTAATCCAGGATTTCTTCAAGCTAATTAGCTTTAGAATTAAATGACAAAAATAAATGTATGTTTTAGGAGTTTAGTCCAGCAGATTACGTAACTCATAAGAGAAAGGATTTTAAAATGGATTTAGAAAGCCTCCTGGCTCAAATAATTGGATTTTCTTGATGCAAACTCTGCTGTTAATAATGGAAGTGCCAAGAAATCACCAGAGCAGAAGGATTAAGAACTTGATTAACGTATGAAAGCATAGATATATACGTATAACTTCCTATTTGGCCTTAAATCTACTGGATTGAACTACACCAAACAAGTTTATCAATGAACTGTGTTGTGCCTATATGTTCCTTTGAGAGATTTTAACCAATGTACACAAATATTCTAAAAGCCATGGGATGTATGGAGCTATTTGGTGCCTCTATTAAGCTAAAAGAAGAGAAAGATGGGTCTTGATTGATGAGGATGGTATTTACTAGACTTCTAATCTCCCACATGGGATTAAGGTTACAAAACATTTTCATGAAGAGATGATGTCAAGCAAAGTTAGCACAGGTGTTGATCAGAAATGAAAGATTAGGAATTAATGACATTTCCACACATACCCATCCCTTTGGTAGCAGACTTTAGAGTCTCAACAGGAAAGATTTAAATAAATGTTTTATATCTTTGCTTGCTGAAACCAAAGCAAAATAATTGCACCTGCTGGAGATAATGGCCAGCAATATCGAGTGCCTGTCTTCTGAGATGCATCCATCTTCTGTCTGGATCTTCATGAAGGTGCATACAGGTTTGTTTCTCTTCTCCAGATTTTCTACTCTTGGCTTGTTTATTTTAATTGTAGACCTAAGTGTCAGGTGTCAGAAATAAAATGAAACATGAGGCTGCTCACTGACAACACAGTAAAGTCTATGGATGCATTTTAATATCTTGTACACAAGGTCAGTATGATCAACTTGACTTTCTTTGAGAACAGAAAAGAGACGCTGGTCTCCACAGAAAAAAATAGACTGCTGCAACATTGGTTTCTATAACAAATGTGTCATGAATCACCAATGGACCAGACCATTGGTCCATACTAGCTCAATATTGTCAAAACTAAGTGGTGGAGGCTTCCAGGTTTCAGACAGAAAAATTTCATCTGCTCCTTGTGGAGCTATCAGAGATTGAACCATTCATGCATACATGCATACATATTTATGAAACCTGTAAATATACAGATCTGCATGCCTCAGGACAACTAAAAATAGTGATTGCAACCCACTTTCTGGGATTCAAGCCAGAATTAGGTTATGACTGCTATTTTTACGTGGTTGCTCTGAGCCATGGGAAACAAAACAAGAGGGGTTCACAGTCTTCCCGCAACCCCTTTCCATGAGGCCAGTGCTGCAAATAGTAAGTTGTTTTTTAGTGACTCTTTTGTCACCAGCAACACTGTGATCATGGAAATTGTGTTGCTGCCTTCATACCCTACAATCCAGGGTAACTATGGGAGCACAGAAGAGACATTTATTGTTGACGTAGTTACTGCACCACCTAGTGAAAACCTATGGGAAATTCATATTGGAATCCAGAGAAAATTGTTCTTACGTTGGAGCAAGGATTCCCCGTAGTTACTCTGGATTGTGCCCATAATCTACCTGACGCTTACGGGGGCTGAGACAAGGTTTCCCTGTCTGAGGCACTGTGATACTCCAGTTTGGGAACCTCTGCCATAAATTCTGTCTCACACACACTTTCCTCAACACTCCTAGGATTCCATTTTGTACTGTCATATGGTAGTGAAAAGAAAAAGAAAAGGAAAAAGATTGACGCCCTACTGACCATTCAAATGTGCAACCAAAAACAAAGAAAAAAGAAATTAAGATGGGACAGCAAAAGAGAACAGGATGATACAAAGAGCATAAAGTTCTCCATCATTGCGCTAACTAATCATCTTATTTAAAGCAGGCCAAACATATGTCTCATTGGCAAAAGCTCATCCTGACACTTATTATTGATGTTTCCAAAATGGGTAATGTAATTGCAATGAAATGTTTCTAGAAATTAAGATAATTGATTCAGAGATTTTCACCTGTTTGTCTTTTTCTGCACCTCATTTCTAGTGTAACAATAAGAGAAGTAAAGAAAGCTAGAAATATCATATTTATTTGAATATAATAAGCACCTTTTTCCAGCCAAATTGAAGTCTCCAAAATCAGCCTGTGCATTACATTTTATTCAAGTAAATATGGTGTATTCGTAAAGCTCATGAGCACTGGCTGACCAAACCTAATCAAATTTAAATCCCTTAATGTTAAAAAGGAGAGTTTAATATTTTCAAATTGCCATCCATACCCTAATCTTAATCTGTGCTGGCACAGGCAGGCAACATGGTCTGCACTACCTGCAGATTATCAGGTAGCCGGAGAGGTCATTTTGGGGTAAAGGGAAAATTTTCTCCTTGTCATAGAACCATAGAATACTAGAGTTGGAAAGGACCCAGTAGGTCATCTGACTGTAGCAGGAAATCCTCCTAGAGCATCACCGATTGTCAAGACCCTATGGGACTTCTTGGAGCTGTCAGATATTTAGCTGGTGCAAATCGAGGAAGCCCATCTAGGGCTGCCCAGCCAGGGAGTAGGGATTAGGATGTAGTCCATGTCATCCCCCCTCCTCCTGGGCTTGATCCTTTCCCTTTTATGCCCTCTCCACCCAAAAATGGACTCTTCCCACCTCCCACCACCCTCTGCATTTCTGCCACTCTCTCTCACCCCCACAATGTATGGCACAAACTTATTTGTGCTGGTGAGTGTGGGAAATCACAGTGGCAGCATAGGTTTGTGCTAACACTTTCTGAACTAATTTGAATTTACCATGTTTAGTCCCTGATCTAAAGTCAGATTTGAAAGACTGGTATGACACAATGTGCATTTTTGCATTCTGGCTTTCTTGTCCCTTTTTTGGGGGGTACCTGCTATCTCACATTTCTATTTTGCTTTTGCAGGAAAAGATAAAGGGAAGCAGGTACATTGCCACATTGACATGTCCTATTCAATACTTTAAAAAAAAATTTCCATTTGTTTCAGCAGCAGTTGCTCTTGCCCTGTCATTTGAGACCAGTGGCAGCTTATGATGACAGCCACAACTGGTGAAGATAGACTGATGTGGGCAGTGGTGACAGCTGATGTTTGTCTCCATACCCTCTCTGCTGCTTTATCCTCCCTGAAAGCGCTTGTATTCCATCCAGGAAAGCTTTCCCATCCTACCATGAACTTCTGAATCAGAAGATCTTCATCTATGTGGTGAGAACATCTTAACAAAGCCTTATGTATAAAATACATAAAACACAATGTAATATCGGAATGTATGTAACTATTGCTGTATGTTTCCACCCAAAACAATCAGAGTGAATTCTGAGAGAATTCTAGGTCCCACTGGTTTCCATAAGAAAAAGTTAAGGAATGGTCCAGAGGTGAGGTTATTTATTCAAATTGGCAGGGTGTTCAAATGGGATATGGTTGGGGAAGATTTGAAAGGGTTAAAAGTACAAAAGGATGTTCTCCTGTGAATAAAAACTATGACCAAGTGAGGCGGCTAAAAACATATATCAAGTTTTGACTGGCTGTTTGGCTACAGACCTCATAACACATCCTCCGAAATTGTGTAGTTTGCTTGATTAAAACTTCAGTGGAGAAAATGGTTTTAATAAAGGGATCCAGCTATTGGACTCTACCTTCAGGCAGTTTGTGTTGGTTTTAGCAGACCAGGACGTGCACCAATATCTTACATAAATGGGCCAGTCATCAATCTCACCAGTTTTCTTGATTTCCTTTGCTTATTTTGTGTTGGCAGTCGTGGTCAGCAACCCTCTGTCAAGACTAAATAGAAAACCTATTCTGGGTGATGCATTAGCTCTTTTTCTGCTGTAGCTTCATAAGGCGAAATGAGGAAAATGAAAAAAAATTCTCATTTAAAGATATATGTCATTTATTCATTTCCTAGTAGACAAATCAATTATGCAGGTATTGCTCTGCAGGCTGAATTTTTATTTCAGTCAATAGGAGTTCTCTGTATGGCAGCTAGAGAGGACATCTTAATTAGCACAATGTGCTTGTCTGTATATTATGTGATAACCTCACTGGAAAGCATCAACTAGGTTATTGATCCGTATTTAAGAACTTAAGAACATAGGAAGAATCTCCACTGGATCAGGCCAAAGGCCCATCTAGTCCAGCTTCCTGTATCACACAGTGGCCCACCAGATGCCTCAGGAAGCACATATGACACCTGTATCCACGTGCCCCCCCCTCCCCGCACCTGGCATTTTGCCTCCAGGCTCTGCAACTGACCACCACCACAACAATTGAAGATAGTCTACTCTGGTTCAATACCACCATTGTTTTGTGGACATTTCCTTTCTTCGGATTTAAGATGGGAAAATTGTAGCATTAATTTAAGGGTATGTTTCTCAGTTTTGACCTATCCTGCCTAATGCATGTGAACAAGAGTAGCAGATGAAACACAACATGCAATTCAGATGAGCCTGCATTCAAATTAGTCTGCAATCCTAACCTCCACTTAGGCCGGCCTAAGCCCCAGCACAAATCCTGTGCTGGCCTGGGGGTGTCACAAAAGTGCTATAAAGGAACTTCTGCACCACTCCTGGGCGAGGGTTAGTCCACTGCACAGACATGCACTTGCCTCCCTACATCATCATGGGAATGGGCAGACCCATGAGTTGTGCTGGCCTTTGATTTTCCTGGTTCAATGTGTACTTTTACCAGCTCTACAGCTAGTGCAGATCTCAGTGGTGGGCTCCAGCAGATTCGCGCCTACTCTATAGAACCGGTTGTTAACAAGAGAGAGGACATATAAAGTTTAAAAATAGCCATTTAAAAGTGGCTGCCAGGTGGGCATAGAACCGGTTGTTAATTTCTTTGAATCCCATCACTGAAGCTGATCCATGGCAGCTGCTGGACATATCCTGGGCAAGGCAAACAAATGTTTCCTTATCCTGAGGTGGCCTCAACATGATGAAAATCCATTATGGTACACAGCAGAAGACATGCTTACACCAATTGCACTGCCAAGGGGATATAAGTTACAATTGGGTTATTAAGTTTCAGTGTCCGACTGCTCAGCCAGTGCTTTTCTTCTTGCCTCAAATGTAATTATTTTCCCTCATTCTGTTCTTTGACTTTTACTCACCTTTTACTACGTTTGTGTAGACACAACCACTACTGACTAATATGCATCTTTTTCTAGAAATTGCAAAATTACCCAAAGAGGAAAAGGTCATCCAATCTGTGCCCTCCGTAGAATCGTTTTCCATTTAATTTGTTTGGTACCAAACCAACTTTTAATAGATGATTCACCTTGAACATTTATTGTGATGGTATCTCCATAATATCCCTTGGCAGCTCATTTCTATGTCTAACTATCCTCATTTGGTTAAAGTTTTTCATAACATTTAACCTACATTTTCTTTGCAGTGGCTTAAATACATTATTTCATGTTCTATCTAGGTTGACTAATGAGAATAATTTCTTCCATCCTTCTATGTATATGCAGCAGTTATCATTCTTCCCTTCAGACTTTTAGATTCAGCATGCCCAGTTCTCTTGTTAACCTATTTTTTTTCTTCAGACCTATCATTTTCTTGATCCTTTTTTAATGTCATTTTTCTCAAATGATAAAGGAAACAGACAAAACCTGGGGAACGTTTAGAGAAGCTTTTGAAAACAAGGCACCAAATAGAATTTGTGTTAATTGAATTTTTTTTTTAAAAGACAACTTCAGAGAACAGCTCCCCCATCTCCCAACCCAACACACAATCCCAGGAAATCACAGAGTAAAGAAGAAATAACACTTATATAGGTTTTTAAAAATTTTCTTTTTGAAAACACTGTTGCTACATATCAAGATCTGAAAGGAAAGTAAGTTTTTTTAAAAAGACAGAATCAAACAATCCCATGTCTATTAAACTAATGTGTCCTTGTCTCTGTTGTAAGTCCTTTTTTTAGAAGTTAAATAGGAGAAGAGAAAGGAGAATCAAAACAAAGCCACAACTTGTCAAAGGTAGATATAATAAAAGGGAAGGCCTGGTATACTTCTGTATGGAACACTGAAGTCCTACAAACAGTGGCTTCACAAATGAGAAACTCGCTTCAGAAAACATGCTTCCAACTCTGAAAATATTTTCCCTCTCCCTTTCTGGACACGCTGCAAACCAACCAGATACATTGTGATTCTTCACAGTTTTCTTACTGCTCTGTTTTAGACAAATAAGAAAATCAGAGGAATAGTGTTTTTGATAGAGCACCCATTTAACCTTTAATAGACATTTAACCTTTTAAAAAAAAATTTTTAAAGACACACAACATTTAGATGGCACAAAAAATGTCAAAAATCTTAAACACACTCCTAAACTTCCCTCACTCAAATTCAGAGTGTTTGAATCTTCATCACCGTTTTTCTTATTTAAAGTAAGTTTCACAATATATATAAGATAAGGAAAGTATTTAGCGATAACCTGAATTTATTCACAGCTGAACTTCCTTCTATGAAGTTTATTGCCTGCTGCCAGAAGACTTCCACCCAACTGACATATTCCATTTAGAAATCAATTAACATATAGGAGATCTTAGCTGAATCAGACAACCCCCACTAAATTCTCATCTTAGGCTGCAATACTAAAGACACTTTCCTGGAACACAATGGGACTTACTTTTGAGTAGACGTGGTTAGGATTGTGCTCACAGAGCCCAGTTGAGCATATCTAAGCACAGAGTCAGCAGTACAGAAAAACAGGGTTGATGGTCTCAATATTCTCCAATCTGCGTGAACAACATATATCTGTATAGGGAATCTTTTGGAATTTCCCAAAGAGAACAGCAGATGGCATATGTTAGTGGTCACCAAACTTGTGACAGTGGTGGTTGATGTGCAAGCTTGCAACTCAGCAATGCATTCATTCTAGGAAAACGCTGGACGTTCAGTTACTTAAAGGTGCTATTGTTCCTTAACTAATCACAGATGTCACAGTCTGTGTCCCAAGAGATAAACAACGGCGCTAAAGTGACACTTCAAATTGAACATCCCATTCTTGTAATTAGCAAAAAGGAAAAAATGAAAAATTCCTCTTTGGCAGGGTGTCTACCAATTAGACTGCTGGTTGATTAATTGTATAGTTTTAACACATTAATCAAGGTCTAAAATGCTACAATGTGAAAATTCTTCAATGGTTTGAAGTTGGAAAGTTGTGAGCCTCAATCCTATGCATGTTGATAAGTCCCATTGATTTCAATGCACAAGGAATTTGGTGCAGAATGGAAGTTTTTGGATTTTTAACTCAGGCATCTATTCAGTTTTCCAAAGATAACTGCTAGGCTTAATTTTTAAGCAATATAGTGGTGCCTCGCATAAGGAGCTTAATTCGTCCCGGAGGCATGCTCTTTAAGTGAAATGCTCTTTAAGTGAAGCAGATTTTTCCATAGGAAATAATGGAAACTCAGACGGTTGGTTCCAAACCCCCAAAATAATCATATGAAAATATTAACTGGATGTAAAAACGATGACAAAACACTGGAATTGAATTCAAAACATGCATTCAATGTGCATGATCCTATGAAGTCTACTTAGGCTGCAATCCTAAAGACACTTTCCTGAGAGTAAGCCCCATTTAACACAATGGGGCTAACTTCTGGGTAGACATGGTTAAGAGGCTGGAATCAAAGACACTTTCCTGGGAGGCTTACCTGGGCTGCTGCTGGAGGTTCAAGGTGGCCGGTGGTGGCATTTGGGGGCAGTTAGGGACAGCAGCGCTGGCTGGCAGCCCTCTGCCAGAGGAGCCTCTACGCAGAGCCTCTGCGCAGAGTATCAGTACTGCATAGCACACGTGCCCATAGCGCACTTGCTTGTTAAGTGAAGCAGAACAAGATTTTTTGGAAATTTTTGCTTGTTATGTGAAATGCTAGTTAAGTGAGGTACCACTGTATATTCCAATGCAATGTGATATTTTCAACAAGTAGTTAATGAGTAGGCACAACAAGCCAACGCTGCAGAGACCAGATTTGGCATTCAAAGACTGGCACACTTCCATGTTGACAATACTGGCGGTGAAGACGTACCTCCTTCTGATATCCCGGCTGCCTGCTCTGCTCTGGAATGTTCTCCCCCTATCCTTCCCGGAGCCCTATACCTGCAGCCTGTGGCTAGTTCAAACTTAGCTTAAATTGGCTCTGTGTAAGCCACAGTTAGCCTCCAGAGACCACTGCACCTTTGTACGCCATCCTGCCTTGTCAGTGGCTGCAATCCTAAACACACTTTCCTGGGAGTAAGACTCATTGAACACAATGAATGTTATGTTCCGAGTAGGCATGGTTAGGATTGTGCTCTAAGGCATTTTTGTAACACCTATGAGCTGTCGCAAGGGACTTGCATCAGTCTAAACAGCCTATTGAATTGGGCTCTATGAGTGCACCTAGGGAAAATCAGTGGACTTGTGCCATCTTCCAACTGTATTAAGCATAGGTCAGATGGCATGTCTATTCCAGCATAAGTAAGATTGGGCAGAAGATAAGTATAATCCAGTAGGGTCAACCTTAGCACTTTTTCAAGGAGCTTCATCTCCTGGGTCGTAGCCTAGGATACCTTATTCCAGGTTTTACTTCCAATCTAGTACATTTTAAATGGAAATTGCAGGGATTAAACTAGGTTTATAACAGTGCTCCAATACTGAACTAGTCATAGCAACACAAATATAGACATTATCAGCCGTGCCTGCCGGTTAAAGAGATAGTTATGCAATTTGAAATGTCCTTTATTCTCTCTGGAAGAGCAATGCCACACATGGCACTGTTGAATATTCATTTCAAAAATCAGGAACACTCCATATTAGACAATACCTTCTCTTCAGATCCATTGTTTTCTTTAGCTACTGACATCAGTACATCAGTTTAGTTAGTAGTGATGGCATCATAGGATATACAAAACTTGTTAATTGCAAATGCAGATATCATTAACATGTCCCGTAGGTAACCAACACGTCCCCGTGTCCCTCCGGAGCAGTACACTCTAATTCTTGCTCTACTGTTGATATGCAATTAACACATTAATTTTATCATTTGATTAATTGTAATTAACACATCAATTAAATAGTCGACTAGTCCTTTTATGTCAACCTTAGCTGTTCCTCCACAGATCTTACCAGAGTTTATGTGTGCATGATCTGCTTTATTCATTGAAGGCTGACAGCAAAAATGGGGGACATCCACATCTAGGTGAATAGTATCTTACCTCTAGTGGGAAGCTTGTCATTATAGCTGGGGAGAAAGTGAACAGATTTTACTTGGTAAAAACGTTGATTCTCCCTCTGCAACGTACCATCTCAAACACAGTGCGTGACAACACAAGGCAAGCTTGGAGTGTGGACAAAAATAAAATTTCCAAGCTGCAACACATTGACTCACAATACAATCCTATACACACTTATCTGGAAGCAAGGCCAATTTAATGCAAGGGGACCTACTTTTAAGTAAACATGTTTAGACTTGCATTATTAAAGTCTCCCTTCTCCCATTGACCTAAAGAACAGAAGAGCAACTGTGTACAATGTCACATGTGTTCCACTTTTATGCTTTACCAGCCTGTGATTGATGATTTAAAAGCGAGTAACTCTGCTGGGGGAATGGAAAGGTGCCTTGTTTTGCAAGGAAATCAATACCACATTCACCCTGATCCAAAACCGGTTTCTATGGAAGGCGGCTCTAGCATTGTTTTCAGTAGACTATATTTCCAAGTAAGTGATTTTAGAAAGAGCTGGAGGTTTACTCATTTGAAGAATATCCATCCAGTCTGCGAGTTCTGTAATGATCTTAAGCTTGCTAGTCCCAGCTTGGTTTATTAAAACAGCCTGAATGGATTCAGCAATTGCGACTTGGGTATTTGCGTGACAAAGGTTAGGAAATGGAAGCATGGCAGAGGATTGTAATAACTAAAAGTAAAGATTTCCTAGGAAGTGATTCTGCAGGGTTTTTCAGACCTGGAGGTTAGCCAGGAAGAAGAGAGAATGGAGTGCACTGTCAAAGCATGGAAAAGAAATAGGGGTCAAGAGAAAAGGTTAATAGAGGAAAAGGACAGAGACTGGTGTAAGTGTTAAGCCATTGGAAACAGGAAATGTAGCTTGGAAATATTACTCTCCTAAGAATAGCAGAATGGATTGGCTTGCAAGGAAGGCATTCATTAGTTTAATTAGTAGGAGCTGAATGCCCAAGACAAACCAAGAAGGTGAAGTTCCTTGAAACTAAGTTTTGGAGAGACGAGTGATAAGTCACTAGTCACAAAGAGAGGAACTATTTGGATGACATGTGAACAATAGTCATTTGGCAGAGTTCTCTAAGGGAGTTGAGACATACTACATAGTCTCACACTGAAATCAGTTGAATCTATAGCTATGACACTCTTGTGGGCACTGAAGCAGACTTTTTGCTTTCCTCAGCTTTGCTATGTGTTCATTGAAAAGGACACTGAAAAATTGACATAATCTATAACTTTTGCTGCAAGAGTTGCCAAGATTTGCTTAGAGCAGGGTTGTCCAGACATTTTGGCAGGATGGCTGCTTCATCTTTCTGACATTATGTCAGGAACTAGAAGAAAAACAAAATAATTTATTTGCATTACATTAGTTTACATAAATCCTAATTCACTGCACTGTATTTTTGCCATGATGCTACATCAGCCATATACATGTGGCTCTACAACTGAGATTACAACCCTTTCTCACCAAGAATGATGACTTGCATACAGCTGCAGGCATACATGCTGGTGTACTGCACAAAGCCACCTTTCCTGTTTATGGGGGCAAGCAATGGATTTGCCACTGCTATCCAACTCCTAACCACACCAATTCACATTCATTAACCTGGAATAAACCAATCTGTTAAGTTTTATTTTTATTTATTTAACTACAGTAAATTCCTGTTCTCTATTCCTTGGTTCATTATCATAGGCCATTTCATTTCTTTGTGTGCTCCCATAGAATAGAATAGAAAGAAAGAAAGAAAGAAAGAAAGAAAGAAAGAAAGAAAGAAAGAAAGAAAGAAAGAAAGAAAGAAAGAAAGAAAGAAAGAAAGAAACCTTGAGTTTTGTGTGCATTTGAAAAGGAGAAAACTCACTTTTTTTAATAAAAAACCTCTTATTTTTCAAAAAGAGGGTAATCAGCAGTATGGAAGTCTCACACACAATGCCTGTAGGTCTGACTCTAAGCAGCTTCATGCTTTGCTTTGCTTCACTCTATGCTTTGGAGCTTCATTTTCACTTCAGAATGATGTGCCTATTTATGAATCCTTCTCTCTGCTAGTTTTCCCAGCTCCTTTCACAAAGACAGGGAATTTGTTTGCGATGACAGTAGAAACCTACCTTGCAGGAATGGGATTGCAGCAGAAGTAGTGAGCAAATCTCATTTGGCTCTAGATTTCATTGGGTCTGGAACTGACTCGAAAACTTTTTTCAGGTGACACAGACCTCCTTCAACCTCCTACCCATGTGTAACAAAATAACAATGGTTGATTATAAATTCCTTAAGAAGCAGAAATCTATACGCAAGTGGAGCCTGATTAACCATGGCTTTTCCATTCATTGATCTGGCTCAATGTCAGTCCCCTGGACTTGCATTGGGCCAGACTCAGGCCCCACCTGAACCTTCCAATGAAAACTGAAATTGGGCACTGGTCCCATGTGGAAGGCTTTCTGAAGCAAACCTCTGCAGGCTTCAAACTGGCTTCTAGAGCAGTAATAACATGACATTAAAAGGCATTAAATAATCATTTCCAGTTTTTAGAGCATTCTTTCTGCTCATTGCAGACAGTCTGAAGCTTGAAGAGGCAGTGGGAGGATGTATACATGGAAGGCTAAAGCAGCTAAAAATCGCAGATTTGTTTATTTGTGATTTTTTATGTCTGATGGGGTGTGAGAACAGATCCCCTGTGGATACTAAAGTTCCACCAGTATATTTTAATATGTTTTGAACATCATGTACTCGTATGCTGCTGCAGTAGCTAAAACTATTTCATACGTAACTACTTGATCACTATTTTCCTTAATTAAAGCCGGTAACCACTATAGGATTTCTTATCTTCTTTACTACCTATTTCCCATCATTCTTAAACCATCCTGAAAGACAAGCAGATGTAGCTTTACTTGTGCTAAATTCAGGTCACTTTTAGGAAAATAATTGTGTCACAACTTTTGATGAATGTTTAGTTGTTTTCATCCAGAATCAGTTAAATATTATAAATTAGCATTTATGGAAACAACTCTTAGCATAATGCTGGAACCTGAAGGATTCTCAGACTATTGATCAGAACCCACCAGTGGGCCATGATCTGATTTTGAATGGGTAATAAAATTGAGAAGCTAATAGGAAGGAACATGTACTGAGCCTATGGAAATACAAAAGAAGCAATACATTTGTGTTTACTTGAGAGTAGGCAAATATGCACAGGCTTTTAATCAATCCAGGTACAGGGTAATGTAAGGCCATCAGAATGGTCCCAATCCCATGAATATGGAGCTCAACAAAAACTGAAGAATGCTGTCACCTCACCATACTAAAAGCATTAAAACAGAGGTTTGAGTGACTGGTAAAACTGAACTTTTTTGGTCTTGTAAACCTAGAGTCTTGATAGAGTTATTTTAAAAAGTGGATCCGCATTTTTGGGAGCCACAGCTCTAGAATGTTTGATCAAACTTACCCTACAATCCAGAGTAACTATGGGAAGATGTAAGAGGCACTTACCACCAAATCCAGAGTAAGTAGAGCAAGTAAGAGACTTTACGTGTCCTCGTAATTACTGCACCACCTAGTGAAAACTATGGGAAATTCATATTGCAATCCAGAGTAAGTTGTTCTTACACTGGAGCAAGGACTCCCCGTAATTACTCTGGATTATGCCCTTACTCTGGATTGCTCTTTGCATTTCCCATAGGTTTCCCATAGGTGGCAACGTAACCATGTTGGTTCCGTAGTTACTCTGGATTGTAGCCTTATATAGCTTTGCTATAAAATTGTTCTTTCACAAATGTTTAACACAGGACCCAAACTAAACTCCTGGATATTTATTTCATGCATCTCTCTTCTGCATACCCAAGTGACTTAGAATGTCAGACATCAGCCGTAATAATGAACGAGCCTCATCTCAAAAATGAGGACAAGCTGACATAAAGCCCTGAACCGCCAAAGGTCAAGAGAACCCTTTGTTGTTCTTTGCTGAATTAATGCCAGTAGTTCCAAAATAAAACAGTCTCTGGGTTGTTGTGAATCAGTGACAGTGAAAAGCAAATAAAATAAAATAAAACAACCATCAAGTTGCTAAAAAAAACCCTTAGGCTAAAGCCATTAAAAGAGATGATTGAAAGGCTAACAAGGAGGGGGAAAGACACTTTCTCTAGAGCTTCTTTTCAAACTTTAATAAGTTTTTGTAGAATAGTTATAGCATGTTTAGATTTGCTGACCATTTTTATTGCACCGTATGTTCTCTACCCATTTAAAAAGGATCTTTCTTCCTCCTTCCCATCAAATCAAGCTTAGAAACAAAAGTGAATGTTCCACACCAAGCTATCAAGTTGGTTGGTTGACAGGAAGAACCAAACGAGAGAGCAGTAACTCCATCTGCACCATTTGCGGCGTAATGTGCTCGTTAGTTGTAGATTGACAGTTCCAGAATAGAGGTAAACACGGCCAAGGCTCAGTGTGCGCTTTCCCACACTGCCCTCACTGTAGTGCACCAATGACCTGAAAGCGAGTTCACTCCCTGCGCTCAGGCAGGTTTGGACCTATCTGGTGAGATTTCCTATTGGGGTGCCAATTAGAATAAGCTCGGCAGTCGTCCCATCCTGTTACCTGTGTGTCTTTCTGGCAGAAAGCAGTGCTGAGGTGTAAAAAGCTTAGTTAATGAGTGTAAAAACAAAAGTTGAAGACAAGAGGAGCTCCTTTTGTTCGGAATGTATTATTTGACTTACACTGATGCTTACGAAGTTAAAGAATAAGCCATTACTCCAGACAGATTCACACTGAACAAAAATTTCTGGCCCATTTCTTATTTTAATGGAGAATATTAACTCATATGTCAACCCCCTCCCCATAGACTTTTGCTAATATCAGAACTGCTTTACAGCTTCTAACTAATAAGCAGACTGACGGATATCATTGTCTAACAACACATCCTATGTATGCCTTCTCAAAAGAAAATCTCAATGTGTTTCATGTGTCGTTGTGTTCCATGTGTTCAATGTGTTGTTTAAATTAGAATGAAGTATGTATAGGATGTATATTTACAGAAATACATATTGGATTGTAGACTTAAGCAGTTATGCCCCTGAGTCACTGTGGGGAGTAGCTCTGCTGCTAGGGTTGCCTTATGTCTCGGAAAAAGGGACTGTCTCAGTTTTCAGGGATTGCATTCACATACTGGGAAGTCGGGGGGGGGGGGGGGTCCCATTCCAGTTTTGTGGAAGAGAATTATGGCAACCCTATCTGCAATACCACCTCCCCGAGTCACATACCTAGTCTGAAGATACAGGCTTTTGGAAGCCACCTCTGACAGGAGAATGAAAGTGAGTCTTTCCTCCTTAAATAAGGGAAAAACTGGAGAAAATGAATTCTGTGACATGCCCATATGGTTTGATGTAAGGCCTGCCAGTCACTGGAACATATAGACACTTTGGTGGCTGGCAATGATGGAGAAGTATGGAACAAGACCGGGGGGTGTTATAGGACAGGGGAGGAAGAGAGGGCGGATCAGGTCCCAGAGGGAACGAGAACCATGGCTCTATCCTATCCTAATTCCTGGTTTGGAATCCTGAAATGTGGTGGCTCGCTGTTGTATATCTGAATAGACTTATAGCTGGTGGGGCTTTAACTGCAGTAAGAGAACAAATCTCCCCTTACCTCAAAGACACCTCTAGCAGCTGCAGTTTCAATGCTGAATGCGGCAGAAGTCGCACCAGAGCCACAGCACCGCAAGACAAGACTTTTGTTATGATTGGGTTGTTGTGAGTCTTTGGGCGAAATCCAGACTAACTATGGGGAGTCCTTGCTCTGGTGTAAGAACAATTTATTCTGGATTGTATTTCAATCCAATATGAATTTCCCATCAGTTTTCACTAGGTAGTGCAGTAACTATGGGTGCTCATAATGTCTCTTATGTGCTCAAGTAGTTACTCTGGATTTGGCTGTTTGTGTCACTCACCTTCAAGACACCCTCATTGTCTTAAAACTGGTGAATCGGTTCTGCAGCGAATGGCTTCTGCTGCTCCATCACTGAACAGTTTAATTATTATTTCCATGATTTAGTGGAGACAGGACTCCTGTAAAAAAATGATTTATCATGTTGTTATTCTGTCATGATTACAAAAGGTGTGGATATTTCCCGGTGTCTGAAAATGTAAGATAAGTTTTGATATTAAGTCTCTTACCGAGCCTGACAAACGCAGAGCACAATTTCAGTGACTAAATGTTTCTCCGTGACAATATTCCCATCCTTACTATTTCACACACCCTGTGATATGTGCTGTTGTAATTTTTATTGGGAGTCTGCTATCAAAAGCACAAGGTTTTTGGTCTTAAAGCCAATATAAACCTGGAGCATACAGTCTCATGTTCCAAAGAAATTAATATAAATGCAAGGCTGCTGTGCAACTGCTTGGCATCCACAGTCAAGTCCCTGGTAAACAAGACTCTCACCACAAAACAGCTCCAGGAATCATATCGTTTGCTGGTAGGCCTGGCCCAAAGGCCAAAGATTTAGTGGGCATAAAAAAGGCAGCACCAGAGCTAGAATGAGGCACAGTTTCCAGGAATATTACAGGGTGAAGCGTCCATGGCTGTTGATGTGTACTTAAACACAGGTATTAAGTTTCAAGGTTGTTATTCGGTGGACTTTACAGCTCTTGGCTTCATTTTGTAAAAAAAAACAACGCACTCCATTTACAGGAGCAGACACACAATTCTATCACGGTGGCAGCCGAACAAATCTATAGAACTTCCTTGAAGAAGTCAATAAACTAATGTGGAGAAGAGTGATTATGTCAATACTATGCATTTGGATTTTGAAAAAGCCTTTGATGAGATCTTCAATAAAAGATTCTTAAATTGCTAAATAGGCATGGCATAAAATGGCATCTGCTGCTATCAGATTGGAGATTGTTTGGAATAAGAACTGGCTAACGGTAGTCTACAGAATTCTATCTGTTTTAATTACACATTTGCATTGCATTAAACTCTGTGATTTTCATTGACCTAACAGAAACTCCTTTTGGCCTGCAATTCTTCCAATTTCCCTTGATGCAGTGATTTTATATATACCAACACATTATATGACACACAACGTAATCCTAACCCCAGTTAGGCCAGAACAAACCCTGGCCTAAGTCTCGTGCTATCCTGGGGGTGTCACAATAGTGCCAGAAGGTGAGGCTAGTGTGCCACTCTGGTGAGGCTAGTGCACTGGCCTCCCACACCAACACAGGAATGTGGAAACTTGTGGGTTGTGCTGGCCTAAACTGGTTTGGTTTGCAGCTACAGATCAAGTTGCCAGAAAAGGTTTCACACTGAGCAACACTGATACTTCAGATTGCAATCTGGGCATTAATTTTAAAAAGTCATAGTTTGAGGAGATGGACTTCAATATTTCAGTTCTGTAGGATACTGTGTGAGCAACAGCTTTTTGTCCGCACATTCAAAAATGTCCAGTTTAACTTCTGAACTATATTGCTAATAGTGAAGTCATTGTAGAGCTGCTAGCTCTAGGAAGTGAACTTTCAAAACCTGCATTTACATTTAGTTTTTATAGATTCCCCCTTCTCATGGATAAACTTCTTAGGTTACTGGGAATGAGGGCAAATTAGTGGGGATGTCACACACAAGCAGTCATCAGTAGCACTAATGTTCTATCAGTCACATGGTTGGATATACAGTTTACCAGTATTTTAAATATCAGTAATCTGCAGGGTGACCATGTCATAACCAAAAAAGAGGAGAAGGCAGTCCTAGAATGCAAGACACCCAAGAAAAATGTAGGACATTACCAAATAAAAGCTAAAACCACTCATCATACATACATATACACACACACACACACACACACACACACACACACACACACACATATATATATATATATATATATATATATATATATATTGCTTTCTTGTGATTAATTCAAACACTTATGTTACTTATAATTTAATTTAAAAACAATTATATACTGTATAAGTTATTACATCTAATTTATTAATGAAAAGAATTTTAAATGCTGGTGGCTCACAAGGAAAAGGAGAACAATTATTATTTTTTTCCAGGACACAATGCTAAAAAATTGGCATGTCTTGGAAAAAGAGGACATATGATCACCCTGATGAGAGGACAACATTTATAGAAAGAAGAGCCTGGCTGGCTCTGAGCAAGGGTCCATTTAGTTCTTGAATACTATTTCCCACAGTAGCGTAATAGGTGGTGGATCAAGCCCACCAGCAGAAAATAGAGGCACATCCCCCTCCTTCCCCCCCATATTGCCTCTGAACCTGATGATGACAAAGACTCATCATTACAACAAGTTTTTAATAGACTTGTCCTCCTTTTGTCTGAGCTCTTTTTAAGGCCCAGATTTTCCCCTGCCATGTAGCATAGTATGACAAAGAATATTTTTAAAAATCCAAATGCCACAGTGATGCAAACCCTGCCTGAAGTGTCCACCACAGTTGGAAGTGTCCAGCAACAGATTTACCACCACTTTTCTTGTTTCTGGCTGCAATCCTAACCTCCAGTTATGCTGGCTTAAACCCTGGCATAAGTCCTATGCTGACCTGGGGGTGTCACAAAAGTTCCATAAAACACTTCTGCACCAATCCTGGTTAAAAAAATGTAGGACACCCCCCAGAATGTAGGGTAAATGTAGGACATGTTTAAAAAAGCAAAAAATATTCATATTGGTTTCCTGTACTTAATTTCAACATTTTAAAATTGAAAAACTTTTAACTTGCATGATTCTAACCCAGAAATGTAAGACACCCTCAAAGCAGTTTGCAGCAAAAAAGCCACATGCAAGTACATGCACATGCACATACATGATTTTGACACATACGTGTAAGATACCCTCAAAGCAGTTTGCAGCAACACAAGCCATGGAGATGGTCGGGTGATAGGAAAGGTGAGTGGGAATAAAGGTAGGTACGTGGGTGGGTAGGTAAGGGGAAAAGTAAGTAGTGGGTGATAGGATAGGTAGGGATCTGAGTGGGATGGGGAAAGGTAAGTAGATGGTGGGTGAGGGGAAAGGTAAGTAGCTGGGTGGGTGATGGGATAGGTAGGGATCTGAGTTGGAGAGGGGAAAGGTAAATACCTGGGTGAGTGATGGGATAGCTAGGTATCTGAGTGGGGGAGGGAAAAGGTAAGCACCTGGGTGGGTGATTGGATAGGTAGGGATCTGAAATGGGTGGTGGAGGGGAAAGGTAGGTAAATGGGTGGTGAAGGACATAGGTGGGAATCTGGGTGGAGGGCACTTACCTGGGTGGGAGGTTGGCAGGAGTGGAGCCAGCCAGAGAAACTGTGGAGGGCAGCGTGGTGACCACAGGAGCCCCTGGCCAGCCAGGAGAAGCAGCGCAACAGCCACAGGGCTGGACAGCAAGGTTGTGGGGTAGTGCAGAGGGTGCAGCAGGGGCCATGGAGCCCCCAGAGAAGCTGCAGCTGAGGCTGCTGTCCATGAGGTGGGGGAGAGACCTCCTCCTGGTCTTGCTGCTTAGTGGATTCCTGCTCTGGGAAGCCCCAGAGCCACGTGTAGCTACAGCTGTGCATGCAAAACTTTAAATGGCTCTGGAAATGCCTGGGAATTCCAGAGAGTTTTTTTTCCCCCTTCTCAGTTGGCATCCCTTTTTTCCAGGGGTCTTCGGGCATTTCCGGTCATCTGATCATCCTGGGGAAGACCAATGAGTTGTGCCAGCCTATGTTAGAATTTCACCCTTTGGGGCCTAAGAAGGAAAGAAAATTCCCGAGAACCTCAATAAACAGGAAAGCAAAACCAAAGATGGAACAGGCACATATCTGATTCAGCAGAGCAGTCTCCTTGTTATTTGCCACTTGAACTCATTTAGACCAGAACATCTCAAAAGTCAACACCATCTGTAATAGCCTGTGGCAGTAAAAGAAAAAGTTAAGAACAACCAAATGACTGCTGTGTGCCTTTCTTTTTCCTTTTTGTGGGCACTTTGTTGTTTGGTTGCAAGAAAAGGGAGCTAGCTTAAGCAAAGACTGGCTTCACTGCAGAGGAGAAGAATCATTAACAGCAGGAGCAACTCAGCCTATTCTGTGAAGGGTGCAAAATCTTTGAAGGGAAGTGAAAGAAAAATATTGTCGACTGTAGTAAAAGTTTCATTCCAAAGGAAGATTAACCCAATCTTAGATTGGAAAAGATGTACGAAGATTCCATGAGATGAGAGATATGGATTTAATGCATAAAGCTTTGCTTCTGTTTAAGAATGACAAAACCATGTAAAAATATATATCTGGAGATTGGAACAAGTGATAGAAAGCAGTGATCTGTGGATCAGGGATTTCTTATTACTCGAATGACAGCAGCATCCAGAAAGCCCAGTCAAATTCCAGTTAATCAGGGGAGGTAAAGTCCATGCCTTGAAATGTTAACAGTGCCAGATCTGAATGTCACAATAAGATTCAACTGACACCTACAGCAATGTGTGCATCCCTTCAAATCCACACAGTTTAGGGTGGGAAGTATATTCCTGTGCATTTATTTATTTATTCATATGGCAAAATACAGCAGCATCACATAAAACTCACATATATAAAGTACAGTATATGAGCATATGTCTGGATCAATGGCTGGATATCTAAGGCTGCAATCTTAACTTCCACTTAGGCCAGCCTAAGTCCCAGCATAAGACCTTTGCTTACCTGGGGTGTCACAAAAGTCCAGTAAGATATTTCTGCCCCACTCTCAGGGGATTAGGCCAATGCACAGGCTTACGCAGACCTCCCCACACCACTACGGAAAGATTGGCTAGGTGAATTAGGCTGGCCTAAATTTCTTAGGCTTGCACCCTAAGTCACTTAACCTTTGGACAGCAGTTAGTGTAATTCCTGCAAGAAACCAGAGTACTTTCTAAGGGGACATTCTATTACAATATGATATAATGTTTGTGGGACATTCCTGCAGTCACAATTGGGATTGTCAACCAGACTCCATTTCCAATATTGGCATCTGCCATGGTTAGTGTGAATCTGATTGAGAGCTGTCCAAATCCTCCTGGAAAGATTAAAACCATAGGGATGCTGTACTGGAACAGGCACCAAATCAAACAAATCTGGATTGGAAGTTGTCCACTCCAGCGCCATACTGTACCAATGTAAAAATCTTCTCTGACTAGTTGTCCTAGTTTCCATGATGGATTCCAAGATTTCAGTCTAAATACCATATTTGATCCTGGCAATCCTCATATATAGATAGGAGTTGTTTGCCTATATTTTTGCCACTCCCTTTTTAAGGCTTGTTGTTTCTTAGATGTGAAGGTGGTATTTTAGATAATACTGGTAGCCAGTTAGAGGGTATTGATTTAATGTTCCCAGATATTAACCTAGTAGTGTGGTGGTTGAGGTGGGTATCCATTATGGGCACTGTTTAGCCACATAGTAGTTGGTGAGTACACCAGGGCAAGAGCTGATATCCTGAGAACTGAGGCACTTGTACTCCAGCTGGTGCCAGAAAGTTTGTGTAAAATATTTTTCCTAGTTTATTATGCATAATTCCGATGCATAATAAGGAACAATGATTTATTTAAGAGATTAGCAATTTTGGTACAGATATTTGTATTCCTATGAACATTTATGTAAAACATTTGTACTGAGAGATGCTCAAGGTGGAGAACAAACTATGAAAAAAGCAATAAAATATTGTACAAATAAATTTCATCATTAACATATATTAGTTTAATAAATGCAGCAAAAGTTTCAAATTACAAGTGGAAGAGAATAGGAAGACTAGGCTCTTAAGTATTATCCTTGCCAATTGCAGATGGGCAAAGACGGAGAGAGAGTAGTTGATGGTTCCTGCATTTTCCAGTTTATGACCAGGTTCAAAAACTCCAATCTGCTTGGATCTGCACCACCTCATCAGGTGGGTAAATCCAAGTAGACCCAATGGGTCTACTGTGGCTTTCCATGGGGTAAGGAAAAATGGTTTTCATTGCCTCAGGCTGAACCTCAGCCAACCCCAAATTTGCACTGGCTATAGCACAAGCAAACCAGCCTCCCTTTTGCTGTCCAAGCTAGGATTCCAGCCTACACTAAAGCAGTTTTCATGTGATGGGCAAAGCATGTGATAGATTTGGATGTATAAAAATGTTAGCATCCAATTGATATATATTCAAAGCCTAGCAATTTACTCAACTCTATACTAATGTATACCGTGTTCTTTTTGCCTCTTCCCCTTTTTGCTTTTCTGTTATCTTTGCTTGGTCCGGACTGAACAAACATTTTGTCATCTTTTCCTGAGCCATCATGACATCAGTGCAGTTACTGCACTGCTGTAAAGGACCTTGTGCTGCAAGAACACTAGTTTGGGACTCATCTTGTCCCTTTCTGTTTATACCCCTTCTGTTTATACCATTTATACCCTTTCTGATACCAGGCCAAAGATGTGTGCACCACATGTGTCCTGAGATCACATATAAATAGAATAATGAAGTCAGAGCTTTGGAAGAGATGTTCAAGATAAAGTTCAGCCCCAAGTTATCCAGAACTTCAACATCCATGATAAGCCTCTTCTTGTCCAGCCTCTGCTTAAAGAGTTCCAAAGACTCTCCATATGCCACTTTGCAAGACAGGCTGCTCCACTGCCAAACATCTG
Organism: Cryptoblepharus egeriae; assembly: GCA_030015325.1. NCBI lineage: Eukaryota > Metazoa > Chordata > Lepidosauria > Squamata > Scincidae > Cryptoblepharus > Cryptoblepharus egeriae. The sequence continues at coordinate 49,239,259 of JAREYC010000007.1, read as the reverse complement.
TAGCATCAATAAGTTTTTGCTAACATTTAATCAAAATCTCCCTTGTTGTAACTGAAACTCATTAGTCCTGGTCTTACCCTCTGGAGCAAACAAAAATAAATCTACTCCATCTTTCAGATGACAGCCCCTCAGATATTTAGAGATAGTTTTCGTGTCCTCTCTTAACCATCTCTTCTCCAAACAAACACAAACATTAGTATTTATATAGGCTTTTATATACCACCTTTCTGGCCTTCAATTGCTTCTTTGGTTTTATTCAAGGCAGTTTTAATGGGTAGGCTTTTCTAAGCCTCAGAGGGCACAATCTTATGCATGTCTACTCAGAAGTAAGTCTGAGTGTTGAATGTGGCTTACTTCCAGGAAAGTGTGGTTCGAATTTCAGCCAGAGAGATATTTACAAATTACAATCAACAGTTATGTCTTTCATGAACTTGGCTACATTCCAGGTAGATCTTGCCACGGTCTGGCCATACACTCTGGCTTGCCATATTCCCCCACAGACAGGCTTCACATTCAAAGGCTCTCTGCTCAGCTTGTCAAGGTCACTACTCTAGAGTCTTCAGGTGATCCCAGTCAGATTACCTTAGACGAATTATCTTCAGGCATGATGCCAGCTCAACCCTCTAGACCAGACCTTCTGCCCCAAACGAAACGTACCCACCTCCACCCATCATAGAACATGGTCTCAGCCTCCTCCCTTCATTCCTCTCCTACAGACCACTCCATTTTATCAGTATCCCCCTTAAAACTGTGGTGCCCAAAACTGGACACAATAGTGCAGGTGAGATCTGACTAAAGCAATACACAGTTGTATCATTACATTTCTCAATCTCAAATTGACATAGATGCAATGACAGCATAGGTTAACAAGCGTTTACTCTCATAAGCTTTTGAAAACTTTTAGGTATAGTGTTGAATAAAATTCTATACAAAACAGAAAAAGTGTGCGTGCAAAGTGGAGAGTTCTTGAATTGAACAATATAAACAAAAATAGTGTAAATTGGAATTAACTCCTTTTAACAAAATGCTTCTGATTTTCAAAGCTGTAGTTTCATTTCCCTATCTCCCCATATAAAGCACTACCATTGTGCTTTTGGAGTGGTAGTAAGTCTTTAGGCTCATCTGTCCATATGCCTAAGTCATAATTTTTCAAAAGAAACACATATCAGTAATCTATGTGTTTATGATAATAAATACCTTTACTATAAATGCCTCTGGATTTCACTGTTGCTGAAGCCATGGTTTCACATTGCAGAGCTGTTTTATTGTTGGTCCAAACAATGAAATACATGTCTATAGCAGCAAATCTGAGCAGAGATTTTTTTTTCCTCCCATGCAGGGATCAAAAGAATGGGAAAATCATCTTTAGCTATCAAATTCTGAGGAACTACTCCAGGTGTTTCTGAGCCTATTCATTATCTCCTCCAAGAAGAAAAAGGAAAAGCACACTGATCGGTTTTATTTTTTTTTCTCAATAGAGAGCACCAGTACCATCACAGAACATTCAAGGAAGGTTTTCCTTCAATCTGATCTTCAGTGATTTGTTATTAATGTCCTGGATTTTTTGTTTTGTGTTTTTCTTTGGCTGTGTCTTTTGCTTTGACAAGGAAGGAGGGTGTCCCTTCATCCACAGCAACATGAATAGGTTCCTGTCAGTGACAAGATCCTGGACTTGATGAAGAATATTCATTGTTATGACAAAATCTATATTTTTAGATGAGGGTGATTATACTCTATTCACACAATGTTTATTTGACCAGCTTCCAATAACCTCCAAGATGCTTATCTAAGTAAATAATGTACAGCTGGTAACACTACATCATTTTCATTCTCTCTCTTTTTGGTTTGTTTCATTGAGCGTTGGATGCTGGAGGCAAGCTAAAGTAATCCTTTAATTAGAGCCTAATTGTGAATACTTCGAGGACTCAATCTATTGTCACTACAGAGTGAACGATTCTCTAAAAGTCCCTATGAAAATTGGCCCACAATGCATCCACTTTTCGAGTGTATGTAGAACACAATTCTATCAAAGTTAAGCACTTTTGTTCCATTGATTTCTATGGGAAAGTACCTTATGTACTTGTCATTGAAATCTGTGGGACTGGAAAGCATATATCTTTGACTGGTGTATGCCTCAGAGTTCAGATGATCAGGAATATTTATTTATTCAAGCAAATAAATGAATATAGCAAAGAAACAACCCAAAGATTGTTGGGTAAAACAACCCAAGGCAGAAGCACGTAGTTCACAAAATGAAAGAAAAGAATATAAGCTGATCATTTACAACACCTTTCTGCTTAGAACATTACTAGTACAGCCTAGTATAAGTAAGGATTACCATTCCCACTAGCACCAGCTTGTGGTGCAGTTAGTGGGGGTGAAGCACTAAATTTTTCAGGAAGCCTTAGCATGGCATGCAAGGGGCCCATCATCGCCTTTGGAGCCATTCTGGTTGGGAAGAACAAAACAGAGGCATTTGCCGCTTGGATGTTGCACTGATGGTCCCTGTAAAACAGTGCTTTGCCTCCTCTAGCTACACCACTCACTTGCACAATTTTGTACACTTAGAACTACAGGTTTCCCCCACCCCCAAAGTTTTAGTCTAGGCCAGTGGCATAGCTAGGGGGTGCAGGAGGTGCAGTTGCACCAGGCTACAAGCTACAACATTAACATGACACTAGTGATTAAAATTGTGAAAAACGGGGTATGTTTCAGTGATAATTTTATACAAAATGCAATGAAACAAACTGCATCGTAATATTTGTATTCTATCAAACGTTATGGCCAATTAACCAGAAAATGTAAACACAAACGCCTATGAAACAAAAGTGGATTTAGTTAACTCAAACTTTCCCATGTTACTGATGGCTCTGAGAGCCAATGAGATATAATTCTGATACTGAATGGAATTAATAAGTTGTTAATATGAACCAGCCCTCAGTACATATTTCATATACAGTACATACTGTATATCATAAAACAGTTACTCCATGCTAACTGGGTATACAGTCACTTCTAACTGATGCTCCTCTTCTATTCAGCAGGGAAAGAATAACCATTCCTCTTTGTCACAGCAGTTTTCCTAACCAATAAGGGACACAATTTTCTTTCTTTTTTAAACTGAATTAAATTTGATTTTGTTTTTGTGGGGCAGGGGGACAACAAAGTCTTTATCTCCAGATAGCAAATAGGTGCTTTAGCTATGCACTAGCAGAGCAAATGGTGGTGAACTGCTGAGGAGGAAGAGGTAGGTTTTCACCCAATTTTCTTTTTTAAAAAAATACCTTTTTTAAAAAAAATCTGGTTGTAACCACTTCTGGAGCAACATTTTGAGCTTTGCACCAGACTACCTGATCATTAGCTATGCCACTGGTCTAGGCTGATTGAGAAAGAGGAATTGTGGCAATTCTGCCACAACCAACATTTGTTCAACTTGCTCTTTATTTGAAAAAAGAGGATTTAAGACATTTCAAGTGGAATGGTTCCATCTGCAATCCTCCATATTTCTGTTTCATATATAAGTTGGGGGATCATTTTTAATGAATATTTCAAATAACCAACAGCTAGTCTTTGCTCAAGTTGAAGTATAGCTGTTTTTTCATTGGGTATCCAAGGAATGGCAATATATACTTAGAATGCAATCCTATCCATGTCTACTCAGATGTAAGCCCCGTTGTGTTCAATGTATCTTACTCCCAGGGAAGTGTACTTAGGATTGCATCCCAAGGCTGCAATACTAAATACAAAGAACTTACAAGTAAACATTGAGTAGTGGGCTGTTAGCTACACAGCTTTCGTAAAGGCTCACTATCTCAATAGGTTCTTTCGATAGAGCAGTGCTGATGTATTGGCTAATGGAATTAAAATCCTTTGGAAAAATCAAATTTCGACTTTTATTAGGTCAAATAATACAATCTTACAGCACCTAAGCCAATTCTTTACACTGTAAGGACCAAAGTGCATGAAATCTGTTATTAGATCTTCTGATATTTTGATTTTACTTTAAAGCAGCTGCAGGGAGGGTTCTGAATTTGTTAAGAACAGAGTGTCTTGGGGGAATTGTGCTAACCCTCCCCATATGCAGCTCTCCTGATCTAAATCCCAACTTTCAAAGATACTTTAGCCCTTCAGGGTATAAATGCACAGGAAAGGCTCCATTTAAGAATCTGTTCATTTAGTCTGAAGTGTACTGCACCTTCTTTCCCTTCAATGTCTTTTCAGTTTTTTACGAACAGAAACTTATGAACAGAAACAGAAAAATCCCTTTTATCAAGAGGTATTGCCAACATTCTGCCAGGAGAACTCAAAACACTGTATTCTCCTGCACAAGCAGAATTGAGATGAACAGAAATAGACCTGTAAGAGCTAAAAAATTTGCAACTGAATCCCTCTCTCACAAAAAGTTCTTTTGCATTCAAAAGTGATCAGTGCTTGCAAAGGGTTGACCTCACCTTGAGTACTGTGTTCAGTTCTGGGCACCTCACTTTAAGAAAGATGCAGCCAAACTGGAGCAAGTCCAGAGGAGAGCGACAAGAACGATCAGTGGGATGGAAGGGAAGCCCTATGAGGAAAGGTTGGGGAAACTTGGGATATTCAGCCTGGAGAAGAGGAGGCTGAGAGGAGACATGATTGCCCTCTTCAGATACCTGAAGGGCTGTCATAGGGAGGAAGGGGCTCATTTATTCATAGCTGCTTCTGAAAGCAGAACTAGAACCAATGGGTACAAACTGCAAGAGAGGAGATTCCGGTTGGATATCCGGAAAAAATTCCAGACAGTTCGGGCAGTTTGACAGTGGAACAGATTGCCTAGGGAGGTGTTGGATTCTCCCTCACTAGGGATCTTCAAGCAGAAGCTCGATGAGCACCTGTCAGGGATGCTCTAGGAGGATTTCCTGCTGCAGGCAGGGGGTTGGACTAGATGACCTACTAGGTCCCTTCCAACTCTATGATTCTGTGATTCTATGATTCTATGATTCTACTCTGGGTACATCTGAACCTTTTGTTAGAGATCCATCAAAGATTTGTAAGGACTTTATTCTCCAAGGACATTCATGTGGAATGTATCCGTAAACATGACATAAGATTTTAGGTGGTACATGTATGCTCATGTATTCCTATGCTCATCCTGGCACTTTCAAGTTCCCTGAAAGAACACTTTAACATGATCTCTTTTCCTACACTGAATGGGATTTTCTTCTAGTTTTCTTCTAGGAGAGAAATTAATGGAATCCTCCTTTTCTGCAGACATTTCCCTTCATTGTGCAATTGTCTTCGGCTGCAATCCTAAAGACTCTTTCCTGAGAGTAATACCCATTGAACATAATGGGGCTTACTTTTGAGTAGACATGATTAGGATTGCGCTTAAGCTGCATAGCTTTCGTAATTTTCAAGCTGCCAAAGGAGCTGCAAACACACCTCAGCCTCGTTCACAGATATTCTCCATTTCTAGCCAGTTCACAATCCTTTGTCTCTAGCCAGTGACTTCTGGTCTCCCATCCAAGCCTTGTCTGATCCTTCTTGACTTTTTCAGGCAAGGTTATGGCTCCAGTCTGCCAAACTATTTTACCCTCTGAAGTACCCATAACAGCAAGCTAGAAGTTATCACTAGCTGGGGATATAGAGCACTTGGTACTCACTTGGTGGGGATATTAAATAAGTTGAATGAGTACATCCTCCAATCCTTAGGCATTCTTTGCAAATTTCAATACTTCTGATAGTTATACAAAATTTTTCTTGCAGTTTCCGTCCTCAGGTCTGTCCAGGGATGTTCAATCTTTTTAGCATGAGGGCCACTTGGGCTGCAATCCTAAAGACACTTTCCTGTGAGTAAGACCCATTGACCACAATGGAGCTTACTTCTGAGTAGACATGGTTAGGATTGTGCTCCTCACCCCCTCTGACACCATTTTGAAGGCCAGAAAAATGATTTACATTTCAAATTTGAATAAATTTACATACAAGTGTGTATCGGAGATATATATGGAGGATTACAAGTCTTGCCCACAGGTCAGATGGAGGGGTCTTGCCACCGGCCTCACTGAAGCTAACTGCGGGCCACATTTGGCCTCTCTGACCAGGGTTGGACACTTCTGATCTATTCCCATGACCATTTTGGCCCAAAAATCAGTGTTTGCAGTGTGAAGTTGTATCCAACTCATGGGAGTACATGAAGTCGATCATCTTATCACTACCTGAAGCTGCTGTCAACACAGGTAAAGCTTTATCACCATGCACTTTAATGATCATAAAAACATCACTTCCACATCTAGCCATAAGAATGTATTATTCTATGCCCACACTTCAGTGATACAAATATACTCATATATCCAGAGATTTTTATCACTGTCTGAATCTGTTTTTCACATTAAATACTAATATCTGCAGATGCCAGAAACTGTGGTCTCTGAATTGTCTTGTTAGTTCAAGACCATAACAAATAATGAATAATCTGTGGAAGAGTAGCTTGGGGATTAGACTTCCAGCAGCGAACATCCCACCCTGCCCCAGGGCACACCTGTGACACTGTTCAGTTCTACTGCCCTTCTCCCCCAAGGTCATGTGAGTTTTCCAGTTGCCAAATTTAAAAGATTCTCCATGGGTTGGAACTAATATGGATCATCAGTGACATCCAGTGGTTAGTAAGATAATCACAAATATGTACTACCAGTCTAGTAGGTTACCTATAAAAGATGCAAAGTGGACTTTCATGAGTATGGATTATTTCTGTGCTGCCATTGATGCAGAGTACACTTTTCCAAGCCAAAGACAGATAGGTTCCCACCCAAAAAGAACTTACATTCTGGATGTAAAAGGATTATTCCACTTTAAAAAGAATAAAAAAATGTTTGCATTTTTGCCATCATTGTACACTATGAAGATTTAATTTATTTTTCAGTTTTATTGTAGCTGTGGTATCCCTTAGCTTAAAAAGTCCTTTTTCCTTCCAGCATTAATTATCCACTCCCCATCTGTGGTACAAACAGCCCAATCCTAACTTTGTCCTCTCCCACACTCCACCTATGGAGTGTGAGCTGCATTATCTATGGATGTCATCTGGTAGCCTCTTGAGGTGTGTGGGCTTTTCACTGCGCCAAAGGGACTCTTTGAATCTGTGCCAGATATTTTACTGACTGTGGAAACTAAAGGAAAAGGAACTGGACACTATAAGAGACGTTACGTGCACCCATTGGTACTGCATCATCTAGTGAAAACCTATGGGAAATTCATATTGCAATCCAGAGCAAATTGCTCTTACATTAGAGCAAGGACTCCCTGTAGTTACTCTGGATTGAGCCCAAAATGGAATAGGGTGTGTTGCATGCCAGTGCTGCCAAAATTCACCCCAACTCCCCCATCCTGCCTGCCTCCTCCCTGCTCAGAAACTTCCCTGTTCCCCCCGTCCAATTTTTTGAGTATATTTTTGAGACCCCGACAGAATGAAATATTGGGCTAAAATTAATAAGGTCTAACTAGACCTGAGAAATCTGGTAGCTTCAGAATCGGTAGTTACTGAGGTCCCACCTATACTCCCCTTCTGTCCTATGAGCAAAACTATCAGGAAATACTTTATCTTAATAGAAAGCAGAAATGCAGAATTAAACTCTGTAGAAAGTCATTGAAACTGCTGGAAAGTTTTCAAGAGATCAAAAGAGAATACTGAGCTCTTTCTGATTTTGTTAATGCAACAAATCAAAAGAAATCTCAGTGCTTGAGTCCATGTGGACCATTAAAAATTGAAGGATATTTTAAAATGCTTCCTCTTTGCCATAAGTAATATCAAACACATGATCTGTTAATTTTTGTTTTAAAAATGAAATACCTGTCATCACCGAGGAAAGACAACACCACCATTTGTCTTGGGGGGAAAAAGATGGCTTCAAACCACAATTGAAAAGTGTCTCCAAGGATTTTATGAGGATAAAACAACATCAAAGAAATCTTGGGGATCCAAGCAGTGTCTGTACAGAATTGTCTGTTCTTCAGTTGTTCTTTTGGTGTAGTTAAATAAAAGTTTAGTGTTTTTTTTTAATATACAAATGAAAGATGTTTCTCATCCCAACAAAAGTGAGACAAAATTTTTTGTATTCTTTTTTCTCCTTTTCCTTTCCAATATTTCCAATAAAAAAATCACTTTTTTTATGCAACAAAGGCTGTTTAAAATCTTGTATATAGTTTGATGAACCTCTTTTAGATGTTATGCAGGAGTTGCTGCCACCATACATTCAATCAACAGGCAATAAAGGGAACGTTAGTAAAAACAGGGTTCCTAAACAACAAAGTTTTACATAGCGCTCAATCCTATGCCTTTATATTCAGAAGAAAATCCCATTATAGTCAATGGAGCTTTCTCCCAGGAAACTATGCATAGGATTGCAGCCATAAGGAATTAACTAATTCAAAAATCTGACCTGCTTGACACTTGTCACATGATGAGAAGCTTTCCTAGGAATGTAAATGAAACGTTTTTTAAAAAGTAATTATGAGATGGCATTCAAATGAAGAAATTAGATGCAGAATTTGTAAGTATACAGGTTATTTTTACATGATACACCTCAGAACATGGTGTCAAGTGGAACTGAGACAAATTTTTATGAGTTTTGTGTTTTGAGTAAAAATATTTTTGTTGATTGATGCACAGTCTTTCCCCAGACAGCTAATGAAATAGTGTACAATGGAAGCTTTCTTTTTGTTCAAGGCCTGAACAGTAATTACTGTTCAAAGCTCACCCTCCTTGCAAAGAAAGCAAGGGAAATTTCTCAATACTCAGGAAAGGTCCCAAGCTTTGGGAGCATCTCAGCTATGCAATCTTATATGTCTGACCCACTCAGGGAAGTTCACTGATCGAAAGTAACTTTGCCATAACTGAAATTCCAGGAGGATTCCCTTGTATGGAAGGCTTTCCCGCTAGGCCCTAGGAAGTGGTTGAGAGGTTAGGATAGAGTTGCTCCAAGTCACATGAGCTCACAGAAGCCTTACAGGGCATATGTAAAGAAACTTTACCTAATCAGGAGTTCATTCATGTCAGTGAGCTTCTCATGGCTTATTCAGAAAATCTGTTGACTATGCAGCTCCTTTCATCCAAGACAATTTGGGCTCATGGTAGAACTGCACAGTTCCTTTAAGCATAGTATTTGAAAGATTTTGCTTACTATCTTCCAGTAGTATCCAGAATGATAGACAAAAAAGTCATTCATTCATTCATTCATTCATTCAAGGGATTTATACCTCACCCTCCCCATGCCAAAGATGGCTTAGATAGCTTTTATGCTTTCAATCCTAAGCACGTATGAAAAGATGGGACCTGATCTAGATCATGACCATGTTGGAAAGAAAGGGCTAAAATTTCTCTCTGTCCAACGGCCAAACAAAGGAGCTGCATAGTCTTAGATAGCTATACAGCATAAAATATAAGATGAACCTTGCTGGATCAGGTCAAAGGTCCATCTAGTCCAGCTTCTTGTACCTCAACAGTGGCCACCAAATGTTTCAGAGAGCACATGGGATAACAAGAGACATTCATTCTGGTACGCTCCCCTGCATCTGGCATAATCATAACTTAAAATGAGAAAAGTTCACATTTAAAGCTGTTTCATTCCAAACTGCTTCATTTCAAAGTGGGTCAGCCATTCACAATCTTCTGACCTCTGTGTCCTTCATTGCTGCACTTTATAGGGTTACTAGAAGCCATATCCAGACCATGCCAGGCCTGTAACCCATTTCCTTGGTTTTGTTGTTGCCATGAATGCCTTCCACAAGGCACTTTGTGGCATGATGGGAAAACACTCAGCAAGTCTGGCTCTCGAAAGAGTATTATTGAGCCCCCACCCTGGCAGTTACACTGGCTTCATTATGTTTTACTTAAAGTTGAAGTTTCCAAGAACCCTCTGAGAACTTCAAGTGTATGCCTGGCTTACCAACTTGCAGCTGCACATAAAAGGGGAGGTGATCTTTTCCAGCTTTCCATTTCTAATCATGAGTGGTCTGATGCAAGTAATGATACTAATGCTGAATACAACAAGAAATCTACTTCAGCTGAGCACACAGGTTTACTTAAGAGGTTTACAAGTACGATTCTTAGGTCAGTTATAGAAAATAACATAGACTGGGAGTAAAACAAAAACCTTAACTGTTTAATATATTTAAACTTTTTATTCATGTTACTTCACTTAAGCCTTGGCGTAGATGATGCGAACGGCTGGCAATTATAGCTTGGATTCATAACAAGCCTCAGGTAATCCTGAAGGTAAGATTTAAAGTCACCTCTCTGGCAAAAACAGCGATATGGAATTCAGCCAACAGAGCTTTCAGTAACTGAAAACAGCTTGCCTGGGCCCTAGCTCTCTTTTTATAGAAGAGCTTATCTGGGAACTGGCTCCAGGGTCTAAGAAGTGCTGCAGTTCATCACAAAAGGGCAGGAAATAACAATCCATTCCAACAATCCTGAGATAAATCTAAAAGTTAAGCTTTTCCCAAGCAACATGACTAGGCTTCCTGCCGTGGGTGCTGGGAGAAGTAATATGGGTTGATGGAGAACTCTCTAAGTGGGGAGGGAACAAGCCCAAGGAAAGGTTTTCAGGCAGATAAGGCCAAGGAGCTGCAGCAGACATTTCTATGGTGACGTCTTTATTGGCTTCCATTATTGGAGGTAACAAGGCTTATTTGCACAGTCGAACATCAAACTTGCCCCAAACACATGGGACTGTCCCAAACGTCTCTTCCCCAACAGGTAAGTATAAAACAGTTGCACGAGCGTAGATAAACATTCAACGCTTGACTTATTCTGACCTTGTCTGTCTCTCTCACTCTCTTTCCTCTTTCCTTCTCTTTACTCCTCCCGCTCACTCCTGACTCTTTTCCCGCTCTTTCTCTCTCTTTTCTACTCTCTCCAAATCCTCCGCCCCCTTCCTGGTTGTGCCCATTCCGGTCTTGGGGGAAGTGGCAGGTTCCACCACCAAGCATGACCCTCATGCATTGTTGGCCAGAATATGCTGCCTTGGCGGGGCACCTCCCGCTCAGACCATGTCCATCTTGGTGGCTTGTATTTTCCCCTTTTGGGGGTAGCCCGCGGGACTGTCACCGGCTCGCTATACTCCTCCTCCTCCATGTCGGGCCACCCTTCTCCTGGCTGGATCGCCTCTAGCTCTTCTTCACGTCTTCTTCTCTCTTCCAGCGGGGTGTCCACTCTGGGAACTCTATGTGGTCGGCACCGACACAGGGGCTCGCCCTCCTCTTCCTCCCTGGACATCTCTAACCACATTAGGTCCTTGGCTAACTCCTCCTCCTCTGTTAGCCAAGTCCTACCACACTTCCCTATCAAAACCCAGCATGCCAAGACTGGTTCCAGAAGTAGCATACAGTGGTGGGCTCAGCAGGTTTGCACCTACTCTATAGAACCGGTTGTTAACGAGAGGTAGGGCATATAAAGTTTAAAATTAGCCATTTAAAAGTGGCTGCCAGATGGGCATAGAACCGGTTGTTAATTTCTTTGAATCCCATCACTGGTAGCATATACATGTATTGCAACTTGCAGAATCCCAGCGGGAACAGGAAGTGGAAGGCATTGATTTTTGTTATTATTTAAAACATTTATACCTTACCTTTCCCAGCTTCATAAGGTAGTGAACAACATCAATTAAAAGAACAGTTGCTCCGACAGGTACTTCCATTTTCCTAAGAAACCAGAGTGCCTCTCATTGACCTTTTAAGGTGCGGGAGGCCATGACCAGCCTTGCTGCAAACCAAAGTACCTCCATACATACTTCTGTTCATGTTTGGAAGTCCACTGTGGGCTCTCTACAGGTGGGTAAGGAGGTAAAGTGGATAAGGAGAACAACAATATGGAGTGGATACAGAAGACTCATTGTATTGACAATTAAACCTTCTGATGCTATTCACAACAAAATTTTTGAAGACTGTCTTAAAGACTGAAGGAACATAGCTCAGGTTCTGCCTGCAGAACGTCTCAGGTTCAATCCCTGTTATCTCCAAGTAGGGTAACAAAATATTTCTTAGTCAGAGATAACAACGCTGAGCTAAATAGACCAGTAGTTTTAAGAAACTCCTGCTTCCTTTTAACACTTGTTTAATCTTCTCTAGCTTTCACGCTTCTTGTCTTCATATAAGCTCGTTGGATTGTAGCAATTTGTAAAAGAAGAAAAAATGCCGTGCTTGTCTGGTGCCAGGGTAAGGAAGCTCAACAAAGGTAATGGGCATAGGGGTGGCGTGGAGATAGCACATTTCCCTCTTATCCTCTATTCACAGCATCTCTGAGAAGTGAGGGCAGGAATGTACCCCCTATGCATACCCTAGGATTCGTATACTTTAAACCTACCTTGTTTTGAACTGCTTTTGTTTTAATTTGCATTATCATTTTAACAGTTGTGAGGGCTCAATTCTAATCAATTTAGGCTAGTCTAACTCACCTGGCATATCTTTGCCTGATGGTGTGAGGATATCGGCATATGCGTGTGTACTGACCTAACCAGCAGTGGGGCAGAAGTGCCTTACAGCACTTTTACGACACCGCAAGGTCAGCTCAGGACTTATGCCAGGGCTTATGCTAGCCTAAATGGAGGTTAGGATTGCAACCTGAGTCACCTACAGCCAGTGTTTTATCTGGGAAGAGATTCTCCTTGTGGTTCAGATCATAGAATAGATTCCCAAATCTCAGTGTCTCCCCAGTTTCAGAACTGGGGACTGCAGTTCTGCAATTCCAGAATTGGATGACTGCAGTTCTGTAATTTCAGGATAAGGGGACTGCAGAGGCTCAGTGGTTAAAGGTGCTGTGATTGTCGTTGACCTGAAGATTGGCAGGTTGGTGGTTCGAGACCTGAATACTGCATGATGGAGAGAGCTCCTGTCACTCATCCCTGTTCCTGCCAACCTAGCAGATTGAAAGCAGGCAAATGCAAGTAGATAAACAGGTACCACTTTGGTGGGTAGGCAACGTCCTGGTAATAGACCCCTGTGACAGGCCAGCCAGGTTTCCCCAATGTCACACAGTTCGGATGATTCCAGTCCAGAACAAGCGGACACCACCACAACATGGGACCAACACTGAAGACGTTGCTTGTCTTCACGATTTCAGAATGTCCATGTAGGCCTAGTACTGTTATCTAGAAAGCCCTGGAGTTGGTCTGACATCATATACTCAACCAACTTTCTGGCCTGTGGCAAGGAGAAATAAAATGTCATCTTGGGGAAAAAAAGGATTTTTTTCACCTGGCTACTTAGAGCCAAAATCAATCACCTTCAGGTAGATAAGTGTGCTTTACTCACACAATCCTGTCTAATGTTCTTCTCTATGATACTTTTATATGAATCTCTTCTGGATGTGTGGAATAACAGCATTACAGGTATCTAGGAAACATGTCTATTAAAATGCAGCTGGGGTTATAACCTTTTCCTTATTAGATTTTTGAAGCTGTTCAAACTAAACTGTATTTATTCCTGGCAAATAATGAGTTGAAGTACTGTACTGAATAACAATCATCTGCAGCATAGAATGAAAAACTTGATGCTCTCCCATTTCCACCTCCAACAGTTACTTCTGAACAAGAGGATACAAAAAGTTGGGCCACAGGATATTCAGGGGGAAAAACAGTTTGCTTAGAACATCAATCTGCAAACTGGCAAGGAATTGTAATTTTTTAAGTAAGAGATTTGATTTTACACCTTTCTTAAATGTAAAAGTAATCATTACTTTTTGACTAAAGTGAACAACCATCAACTAGGCTTTTATTTCTATGTCACTGAACAATTTTTTGTTTCCTCCCCATACGTAGAGGCAGTGCATGTTAGGGCTCGTTTCGTATTTTCTTTTGTTTTATTTTGGTATGTTTTATTTTTGTTATTTTGGAGATTCGCGTAAAAAAACCTGGGAGCTAGACCATAAAAACGTAGACATTCTATGGGCAAAATCCAGAGTAACTATGGGGAGTCCTTGCTCCGGTGTAAGAACAACTTACTCTGGATTGTAATATGAATTTCCCATAGGTTTTTACTAGGTGGTACAGTAACTATGGGTGCACGTAAAGTCCCTTGCGCGCACCTGTCATTACTCTGGATTTGGGGGTATGTGTCTGGTCCTTCAGGGCTTCTAATTGTATAGTCCTGGGGTATCAAACTTTTCACATAGTGGATCAAAAACATTCTTGATACCTTTTGAGAGTCAGAAGAGACATCATTAATCAGATGACAATCAGAAACAGTTTATTTTTCTTACTTAGAAACTCATTATGATGATTGTGTTGGAAGAGCCCAATTAGATAAAGAACTTCTGGGGCCAAATAAAGAGCTTCTATGGGTGGTATCTGGCCTGCAGGAACTGGAGGTATCTGGCCTGCAGTGTCAATTCTTTTTGACACTCCTGGTATACAATATAGAACATTCTACTGTATTTCTCTAAACACCTCAAAATATCGGTAGTATTTATTTCCAAGTCAATGCATAACAGTTTTATCTGTTTACTTTCACTGGCAACACTTTTCTGAAGAATGTTGGATTAACCTCTTTGCTAACCTATTTTGATATATGTATTGGTTCAAACCACTTTAATGAATTGTGAATCATGTACAAAGTGAATTGTTAAAAGGCTAATGCTCTCTGTTCCTTCGTTCCTTCTCAGATGCCTCCAGATTTGTTTGTTTTCTCCCACCTATAACTATTTATAATTTTATTTGTGTCTTTTGCATGTGGACAGCATTTGATTTCCTCTGTTGTGAAAATAAAGAAATATGTACTTCAAAGTTTTTTTTTTTAAAAACCATGTTAAATTGTTCAGTTGATTTGTTTTGTATATGTTTATAATGAGAATATTGATTTTTCCCCTCCTTTGACTTAAATGAAATTTTTAATACATTGCTGTAAGTGGTGACAAGCTGTGTTGTATTTAAAAGGATGTTTCAACTGACAAGAGATAGCCAGTTCAAAGGATGTTATTCCCAAGGAGTGGTCCCCGTCTCCAATTCAAGACCACTTATTAATTGCGAAGAAGCAGTAGACATCATTCTGACCTTTATCAATCCATCATCCGAATAGCATTAAAGTGAAGGTGATCAGTCATCTTCTATGGCAAGAACAACTTATGATCTTCAAACATTTGTTTCCTCTTTTTCCTCTTAGTGTTTTTTTTTCTCCTCTTCCCTTACCCCCCTCCACAGTTGATATATTTTATCTTGGCCAAAATCATCAAAATGATTCCTCACTTAGGAGAGAAGGTGAAGGTTCAGCCCAATTTATGGATTATTATTTTTCTATAAAAATAGAAAGTATTCTTTGGTACACAATAGGCGAACCTAGACAGCGGCAATTATATGTATGTTTCAAACTAATGATCTCACATTGAATGAGAAGGACTTGCTACTCTGTCTACATTTTGCACATCCAAAGAACTTGTTGATTCTTGCTCTTGAAGATCTGGTTAGAATAAAAATCTATGACTCATAGATTCAGCAATACACTGTTATATTTCCTTCATTAATCTCAATAGCATTAGGATTTGTGTGAATCAGGGACGTGACCGATTAGATACAGTCTTGAGAACAATGAGGAAAGAATCCAATCTCTCTATTTTAGATTGTGTTTGAAGAAAATAAATGGCGGGATATGTCTGGCTCAGCTGTTTGTGCTGATGGGAAAGAAGCCAACTTTCTTCTCAACACTAGTGCTATATGGGGTGGAGAAACTTGAGAGAATGAAGTTTCCTTTTTGTTTAGCTTAAAAAGAACTTGAAACTGGCACTTAAACTATGGACAAACGTTCCATTCATATGACCATAACCTAATAATGGTCCATTAACTCCTCAATCGCACACCTATAAACTGAGAGAGCAATTTTTCCTGCATTAGAAAATGCACACTATTTTCCTGAAACAACTTCTCCAAAATCTGAGAATGCCTTCATATATGCTAAACATGAAAGGACAAAATACGACCTAGTTCCCGCAACTAAATTTATGAACCAAAGCTCCAGAGTTTAACAGGCATCTGCTCAAAGCCAAGAGGCCAAGACTTGGAACCTGTTGTCCTAGAAATCAGAGAGACCTGCCATAAGGCTATTATCTGTGTCAAGTACATGCTGCACAGAGAAAAAAAACCCTGCTGTTATTCAAGCAGTGCAAACAAAATTTCCAAGCAAAGGTACAACTCTTGCCAAGACTGAGGTTTGGGAGCTGACATAAATGACAATAGCTGGGTTATCACACCATAAACACATTCACTCCTGTTTTCCTACTCCCATACTGACATTGTTTCTGAAACTTCTATGGGAAGGAATAGATGTAACAACCCATAACGGCCTTGTGCAATGCCAAACTTTTGGGTCACTGCTCTGCACACAATATTCCCCAGATGAAGTTGAAATTTAACAACACCACCTGCCAAATGGAAGCAAAATTCAGTCTTGCACATAAGGGAAAGGGCTGTGGCTTACAGGTATTGTCAATGTTTTGCATGCATAAGGTCCCATGTTCAATTCCTAGGGTCTGGAAGGGATGGGAAGGCACCAACCTGAAATCCTGGCAAGCAGTTTCCACTTAGCATAGACAACACAACTCCATGGCCAATGGCCTGACTTAATCCAAGGCAGCTGCCTATGGAATAAGAGTTCCACTATAATGCTCATGAAACCGTTAAGTACGTACTTTATGTAAAGAATTGCTTTACACTGAATTAGATCAGTGGTCTACTTATGACAATATATTTGGCATCCAATGTTGATTCTATTGGAGGGTTAGAAGGGACCCAGGACTTTCTAAAGACCCAGCCCAGTGTCAGTGATAATCATCTGCCTAATGACATCAATTCTGACCCTCACCAGACACCATGTATACTAACTTCAACCTTTTGTAAAGCATACCCATTGGCAGCAATGGGTAGGCAGTACCAGAAGAAAGACGTGTGCCAGCCTGCCAGCACTGAATCCACATCAATGGCTGCTGGGGGAATATACTAATTCTTTTTGAGATGATCCTTCTGGTGCCTTTTGAAAGGCACTTTAGGTTTGTCAAAAACCCAGAAGTGCCTCTCAAAAATGTCTAGTATGAAAGATATCTTTAGTATTCTCTTTCATAAACACAGAGAGATGGTATAGCAGGTATTCTGAGGTATGTGGAGGCCATACGTGGTCTCTCCACACTTCAGATCACCTCCCTGATGTGATAGGTAGGCACTTCTGGTCACTTCCAGGAGATAGGACAAGGTCCTTCAGGTGTGGGTTGAGACCTGTATTGAGTCAGATAGAGATAAGAGGTAAGGAGATAAGATCAGGAGGATCAGGAAAGAGAGCCTGTTTTTGTGTCGACACCACTTAGGACCCAATTAAAAATAAAAGCCAGACAGCCATGGGAACATGGACAAGACTGATTCAGTTTATGACCCTCTGTATACCAAGGGTCCCTTTGTAAACCAAGACCCTTTGTATACCATGTTTGTTATGTGTGAGCTGAACTCATGCTGCAATAAAAGAATCCCCAGTCACAGTTCTTTAAATGGTATGTTTGTCATCATCCACTTACTGGAAAAGAACAAAGCAGCTTGATTTGGATATAGAAAAATGATACCAGCTTATGAGCTTTATTCAATTGCTGTTTGCCATGAATACAAATGCAAGTTGAGAAGAACATAAATATATTGTTGCTATGTTGTATTTGAATTTAATGCTGTAATTATTTATTCTTTTCTAAAAGTGGCCTTCTTTCCTTGTCTACAGGAATGTGAAGGACACATGGAGCTTTCAATTCTTATGATAGGTTTTATTTTTCACTCAATAGAATGATGTGATTCAAAAATTGTAACAATATTTAGAATATAATTGAATGTGTCTGTGCTTAAATATTTGTTATTGTAGCCTGATCCTGCAATACCACAGTAGAAAATAAGTATTTAGTATGAGGTTAAGAAATATTCTATCAGAAAAGCAATAAATATTTACTCTAAATTGAAACTACAAAAAAGATTGCCCTAGGATGCTCTTTCATAAACACAGATATAGAGCTCATTGGAAGAACACATACTTTGCATCTAAAAGATCACAAGCTCAAAACCTATTGTTTCCAGGAAGACCTGGGAAAAAAAACCCCAGAGAACCAGTATAGACAATTCAGCACTATGTGTCTCAAAGACTGAAATCAGAATAAGGGCGAAATCCAGAGTAACTACAGGTAGTCCTTGCTCCAGTGTAAGAACAATTTACTCTGGTTTGCAATATGAATTTTCCAATAGGTGGTGCCGTAACTATGGGTGCACATAATATCTCTCACGATATCACGTAGTTACTCTGGATTTGGCTGACAGGCAGTTTTATAGATTTTAGTTCAGATATTCAAAATGCAATGCAATTCCACTGAAAACAATGTGGTCTTGATAGCACTGTTATCTCAAGATTTAAATTTGTATAGTAGCCATGCCATTTTTCTTGAACCACTCCTCGGGATCTTTATGAAACCATGCTACAATTGCCAGAATTTTTTTTAGCAGGGAATAATTAATGATTGTTGAACAAGTCCTAACTAACAGCACAATCCAGAGCAACTAATCTGTCCACATAAGAGCCCTTGGATTGCCCTATCTATCACTAGGGTGGAGCAACTGCAAGATGCTCCACCCCAGTTACTCTGGAAGAGGCTTAGGGCAGAGCAAGGCAAGATAGGGTGCCCTAAGAGAGGTGGACCTGCTCTGCCCTAACTGGGGCAGCCTAAGCAGCTCAGGAGAGGCAAGTTGAGGGCATGTTTAGCATTGCCTAGGGCGGAGCAGTTACTCTGAATCCAGAGCCTGTTTCCAAGGCAGAAATGCCCTCTTCCAGCCCTCAGAGTTATACCACCTCAGGAGCAGGTATAGTAATGAGTAGACCCATAGGGGTCGATGATAAGGCCTGAGTAAGAATGGCAGTGCTGACCAAAAATCTGAGTTCTTGGCCAGCGTAGCTGCAGCCCCTGCCTCTCAACCTCAGGATATGGAACAACTACGGCAGCCCACTAACCTGGGGATACAGCAGGCCACTCCAAACATCCACCCTCCACTTGAGGAACTGCAGAAGTAACTGGTTGTCAGGAACTTCTGGGCTTTTTTATAAGGCAGACACCACAGCTGTTCCTTGTTCAGTGTGTTCTGAGGGGGGTCTCCTCAGGAGCAAGTCCTCCCCATGTGTCAATTACTTAGCATGCTCTGGAGCAGTTAGGGCAGCCCAGGCTTCCTGACTCTCTGGATGCAGCATAACTTTATGTTCTGGATACAGAATAGTTAGGACAGAGCAGTTAGGACAGAGCAGGCAGAACTTGCTCTGGTTTGCGCCCATAGTGCAATCCTATGCTTGTCTACAGAAAATAAGTTACATTGTCTTCAGTGAGGTTTACTCCCAGAAACGCCTGTGTAGCATTGTGTTCTTAATATGATAAATCTAAATAGCAATTAACTCCCCGTGAAATACATCTTTCTTCATACAACTTGTTTTCCAGTAATCTTTTTGCTTCATCTTTGTTGCCACTACAACGGGAACTCCTACATACCTTACCTGGTCCTTAAATAATGCAGGCACACTGGAGTTTTATAGAGCCCATGTAGAGGGAAAAGCCATAGAGGATGAGGAGGCTGGATCTGTCTGTGGCAGAATGGAGGGAAGTGGTGGGTATTATTCACTATTTCCTGCATCTTTCACCAATGCGAAAAACATCATTCATTTCATGGACTTGTGGCCCCCCTTGTATGTTAGTTGGTCCTATAAGAACATGAGGACAGTGCCACTGGATCAGGCCAAAAGTCCATCAGGTCCAGCTTGCTGTATCGCACAGAGGCCCACCAGATATCCTCTGAGAGCACACAACAAGGAACTTGTATCTTGTATTCCCTTGCACCAGGCACTCAAAATTAGCCTACTTCCACATGGCTTATAACCTGTTATGGATCTTCCATCCATAAATCTGTCCAATTCCCTTTCAAAGGCACTTATCCTTTACCCTTAATCCAGAGTAATCCAGAGTAACTATGTGAGCACATAAGAGACATTTACGTTGATGTAGTTATGGCACCACCTAATGAAAATCTATGGGAAATTCATTTTGCAATCCTGAGTAAATTGTTATGTTGGAGCAAGGACTCCCCCATAGTTACTGTGGATTGCGCCCTTAGGCTAGGTGCCATCACCACATCATGTGACAAGGAGTTCCATAGATGACCCACAGGGTAAAGAAATATTCTTTTTCCCTTTCCTTAATTTCTGTTTATCAAAGCTTTTTATTTCTGGCTGAAAAATGCAACAGAAACAAGTTTTATATTAAACAGTTATCTTTTGTTCTCATGGAGATACTTTTCAAGGACTGAATAGTGTTCTCACTTCCATTACTCTGGCTTCCCAACACACACAAAAATCTTTATCTGATTGATATTTAAATGGAGGAGAAGCAGAGACCAGTCCAAATCACTTGAACTAATGAATGGTTTGAGAAAGATCTGTTTACACCATCCTTATGAGAGACAAAAAGCTTATTTTAAAAGTTGTAGATAACATTGGAATATAGTGTCCAACGTACTTTTGTTTCAGAAGTTAGACAAAAAAGAACAAGAATCCAGTTGCTCAGAGGAAGATCTATATTTTTTGGTGTACAGGCAAGCTCATAATCCTGAACTTCATAGCAACTCCCATCACAGAGACAAAAGAGATGATATAAATTCAAGGTAATAAACACTGTAATAAGAATGTCACCTCTCTGGTTTGTTCAAGCAAATGCAGTAACTAATGTTTCATTCCCAACAGAGCCTTTGCTTACACAGTAAAAGTGTTCTCTTATTTTCAGGCCGAGTCTCCCTTGGATCAGAAAAGGACTCATTGTTATGTGACAATAGACAAAGCTCATTGTCTGGCAACCACTCAAGAATAAAGAGATGTGCCCTTGAAATACGTTGACACCATAAAAGAATTGGATAACAAATCAACAAACCTTCATGTTTATTTAATCATTCTGTTTACCATGTTACCGGATCAAAGTGATGTTCATCCTTCTCTTTTACCTTGACATCCATGACTTGCAATGCCACATAAAGGATGCATCTTGCACATATCTGAAGACTCATAAAGGAACATGTTCACACTCTTACTCATTTATCCTTGTCACTTATTCTTACCTTAATGCCTGCCATAATGTGTACAGCTGTTGTTTTCTTCCTTAGAGTAACCTCCAGTTTCTTCTGTTCCTTCTCCTAGGCATCGCTTGCTACTAACCCCCCTTGGTTGTACCATCTGCAAACGGATCAAAGAGAGGGTCATATCCATCTAATAACAAGAGAGGAAAGAATGCAATAGGTGTGCACTCTATTAGCCTCTCTCTTCTTCTCTGTTTGGGTCAGTGCTCAGGGATATGCCAAATGCCTTTGAACACATGAATGGGAAAAAGACACATTCCAAAGCAATAGATTTCTTTTCTCACTTGAGCTGGATGGACCAAATCTTTCTTCATGAAATGGACTTTTCATTGGATGACTCAGGGAAGATCTTTTGTCATCAACGCTCTAATTAGAGAGGAAACTTTCTGGTTGTGATCCAGTAGTATCTGTGCATACTGAATCTGATTGCTGATCAACACTGGAAAAGAGTGTCATAAAAGCATAATTCATGTTCCCTCCAGCATTCCACCTAGTGCTGCATCTTCCCTATAGCCTTCCAAACTTACAGCAGGTGCAATTTCAGGTAGTCCTTCAGGCTCTGATGCTTCATGATATTTTTATCAGTTTTCCAAAATTCAAAATTCAGCTATCCAAAATTAAACTCGGCCTTTCCTGCTTAGCAGTCTTATTGCAGCCCTCTGCTCAGGAATTATCCCATACCCATTGATCTGGTATCCTTGGACTTGGTTATCTGCAGTTCTTTGCACCCTATTCACCTATTACCTTTGCTTAGTTTCTTTGCCATTGTGCAAGGAAGGCTGTGTCTTCCTTTTACTTAACTTTAAATCAGAATTTAAATCAGAATTTAAATCAGAACTTTAAATCAGACAGACAACATGCATCCTAGGGAGGCACAGTCAGAACATGGAAACAGGACAGTTCCTGCTTTGTATTAATGTCTATCCTTCTGGTGTGCAGGCTGCTTCCCTGTCTTTGGGTTTGTTTTCCGAAGCCACAAATCCCAAGTGAATAGAAACCCAATGTTTTGACTGACAGAAGTATTTACTCAAATCTAACGCTCACTTTTTCCAACCAAATTCAGTCTCCAAAATCAGGCTGCGCATTAAAGTCAATGGTTAGTTAGATTTGAGTAAATACGGTATTTTGAGTATGAGTATAGGGTGCGCATTAGATTCAATGGCACCATTAGATTTGAGTAAATATGGTAAGTTCCCATGGAAAAAGTGCATGTTTGGTTTCAACTTTGGTTAAGGTAGACCTGAAGCTGGAGATTGAAACATTGACCTAATATTCCAACAGGGAGCTATTGTCATAAACACATATCACTACAGCTAGTAATAATCTGTTTCATGGATTCATTTTAGGAAATTTCTTGGGTTTTCAAACAACTTATTCCAATTAGAGCTCTGGCTTTCCCCTAAAGCTTCTCATCTACTTTTAAATTATGTTTGCAGAGTGGTGTGTGTGTGTGTGTGTGTGTGTGTGTGTATGTGTTTGCCAGCTTCAAAACATTTTGTCTACCAAACACATTCTTGCATTTAGCTAGCTGTGACTTCTTCTTTAGCTCATTATGCAAAACAGCTGAGTTGTCACTTTAACTTTCTACAGCTGAGCTTAATTTGTCACGTTAGTTAGCAGACTTTTTTTCTTTTTCAAACTGTGGTTTTCAAACTGCAACCAGGCTTTAATTGGTCTTTAAATCAAATTATCACAACTATTATCTGGTTTTATTCTTACAGCTCAGTCCAACCATGGACTTACAGTGACACATCTGGTGACGTGTCAATGTCATGGTCTGCTGGTATGAGAACTGCACTGCTGTCATCCAGTTTGGAACATCTGATACAAATTGTTAGTGTCTCCCACACCAGTGGCGTAGCTAAGTAAGGTGCAGGGGATGCAGCTGCACCGAGCTACAAGCTTTAGGGGGGCTACAAGCTGAGCTTGACACCAGTGGCTAAAATTATGAAAAATGGAGTATATAAGAATGATAATACCATCATGTTATATATTGTTGGGAAGGTAATTTAATGCAGAATGCAATGAAAAACTGCAGTGAAATATCTATATCAAATGTTATGGGCAATTTACCAGAAAATGAAAACACAAAAGCCTATGGAAAAAAAATGGATTTTCTTAACGCAGACTTTCCCATGTTCCCATGTTACTGATGGCTCTGAGAGCCAGAGATGTAAATCTGATACTGTATGGAACTAATAAATTGCTAATATCAATCATCTCTCAGTATATACATCATATACTGTACATATACCATAAACAGTTATCCCATGCTAACTTGTTATACAGCACTTCTAAGTGGTACTCCGTACTATTTAACAGGGAAAGAATAACCATTCCTCTTTGTCCCAGCCCCGTTTCCCTAAAAAAAATTTTTTTAACTTAATTAAATTTGATTTTGTTGTTGTGAAGTGGGATTGGGGGGGGGGGGGGCGGCAACAAAATCTCCTTCAACTCCAGATAGCAAATAGGTGCTTTAGCTATGCACTAGCAGAGCAGGTGGTGGTGAACTGCTGAGGAGGAAGAGGTAGGTTTTCACCCAATTTTCTTTTTAAAAACATATCTGGGTATGACATCACTTCTGGTTGTAACATCACTTCTGGAGCAACATTTTGAGCTTTGCACCAGACTACCAGATCATGAGCTATGCCACTTGTCTAGGCTGAATAAGAAAGAGGAATTGTGGCAACATTTTTAAGCTTTGCACCAGGCTGCATTATCATTAGCTACGCCACTGTCCCACACAACCCCTCTGGTGTTTGTAAAATGATTGAACAGGAAGTTCTGGAAACAGGGCAGGGAGCAAGACGGACTTTTTTGTTCGGAGGGTAAGGATCTCGGTGGCGACATTGCATGCCAAAATCCTATCTCCCTTAGGCTGCTCCAACTTAGCTGGCCTAAGTCTGAGGAGGCCCAGTGGAGACCAGGCACCCTACATTAAGGAAAGTAAAACAGTTTTTTTTATAAAAAAAAAACAAAAACGTAACTATCCTGGGCATCGGGATGGCATCCCCTCCTGTCCACCCATGGCATGACGTGCACAGTATGTCAGCAATGGTACAGGTTCTGGGATGGCGGGGGAATGGATAAGATTGGGTCATAGACATTGTAGTGATCCTTCTTCATTCTGCATTTACAGAATGTTAAAATGTCATGAAATGAAGGAGCTGTCAAGGGATTGCTGGAAGGATCATCCTTGTGCAGTTGGAGAGGCAAGTTGCAAGTAATGTGGCCTAACCCAGTGGTCCTCAACCTTTTTGGCCCCAGGGACCAGCTCTGTGGAGGAAAAAATTTCCAGGGACCAGCCAAGGGTTGGGGGAGAATTCTGCCTCTGGCAACCTGGAGGGAGGGCTTTCCCACCTGGAGTACAGCATAGCTACCTCCAGCTATGAATTCCATTATAATAAATAGATCTATTGCTGGGTTACTGTGGATAGGATTGCAGGTGAGAACCCAATGTCTTAATGCATTTCTACTCAGAGCAGGGATTTTTAACCCTTTTCCGTCCCTATAATGGGACTTATTTCTGAGTAGACAGGCATTGGTTTGGACTCTGAGGCTGCAATTTTATCTGTGCTTTCCTGGGAGTAAGCTCCACTGACTACAATAGGACTTATTTCTGAGTAGACAGGCATAGGATTGGGCTCTGAGGCTGCAATCCTGTTCACACTTTCCTGGGAGTAAGCTCCACTGACTACAATGGGATTTCCCTGGGAGTAAGCTCCACTGACTACAATGGGACTTTCCTAGGAGTAAGCTCCACTGATTACAGAGGGACTTACGACTGAGTAGACAGGCAGAGGATTGGGCTCTGAGGCTGCAATTCTCTGACAAAGTCCTCCTTTGAGGAGGGGAAGATGCACTTAGGGAGTCCTCTCATGGACCGATCAGGCAGCTGCCCTCCAGTGGTCCCCGGACTGGGGGTTGAGAACTCCGTGCAACAGAGTTGCTAACATTATAGGCTTCAATTTCTTATTTTGAGCATGGCATATCAGAAAAGCCATTAGCATCATGCCTTGTGCTACAGGTTGAGGCTTACCTCCCTATTAGTTGAAATGCATGATGAGGTGGAACCTGAGCTCTGTACAGGTATTTAGGCTCCCAACTAAGCTCAGTTCTACCTGGGGGCATCATTACCTCCTACCTTATTTCTATTCTGAGATTACCTGGTTGCTGGTTTGAGAGCTGGGTAGGAATGTTTTGCTGTCATTCTGCTTGGCAGGTTTATTTTTTCTACCCCAGACTGCTCAGGGAAGGGATGGATTTATATTAGTTAGAAGTTTTGTAACATATTTGGTCATTTGGTGTGATGCATGAGTGGTAGGACAGGGAGGTTACATCCGATGTCCAGTCTGAGGCAGGAAGGTCAGATGCAAGCCGTGACTGCACTTACATATGATGCCTGACTATCTCAAACAAGGCTGTCTGGCAAGTCCCTTGACTGAACTGAGAAAGCTTTGCATGGTTTGTCCCTCCAAATTCAGCCTAATTTTACCCCTTTGGGCATGGTTATGACAGGCAGGCTCAGGCTTGGGCCTGAACTTGGCCTAGAACTGGTTGGTTCATCTTCCTTATTAGGAAGATTTCTGAATTTATGGCTGCTCTCTTTTGCAAAAAGCTAACTTTTCAGTAAAATAATATTCATTCTCTGCTCTGTACGGTGCATTTTTTCTTTAAGTTGTCATACAAATAAAGCCCCTCAAACTACCTGACAGGAACAGATACCTTTGTGCAAGACATGCCAGAAAATAATTGCTACAATCTTCTTTGAAAGAGGTGCCATATGGACCCAGGTTCAGCAGACTGTTTGGGACCACAGCCTTGTACACATTGCAGTGCTCCATTGAACTCAGATATTCGACTGCCACACAAAGCCTGGAACTGATTCAGATGTCATCTTCAGCTGCTTGAAGGAGAGTTGGAGAAACAGTATAGGAAATGGGGATTTATATTATTACAACCGCTATCAGAGGTGCACTCAGTTTGTGGGGTGTGTGTTTGTGATCCAGTCAAACCGTATCTGGGCCAAAAGGATTCAAACAGGAGAGAAGATTATTAAAATTGCGCTGATTCAAGCCTAAAGCACTGTACAATGAGGGTCTCTTTAGTGGGACTGCTCTTCTCCCTCCAGATCATTGTAACCTGCACCTGCATCTGTTCAGATAATGGTTTTCAGCAAAGCAGTTCCCCTTGCGATTTGACTCAGTAGGCAAGCATCTGCACACTCAAGGTCTGTGTCATTCAAATCAGTGCACAAAAGAGTTGCTGCTGGATTTGAAGGAGGATGGGAATATACTTTGCCCCATGGAATGATAACCCAGTCATCCCATGTACAAAACCTGGAAGTTCTGCTTGCAAACATTGTTGGTTCAGCCATTCAAAGTCAGCAGCAAGTCAGTCAATTCACCAATAGGTTTTTAATTAACTTTGTTTTGGAGGCTGCAGGGAGTCGAAGTTTAAATGTGGAAGAAAAGGACAGTAGCAAAGGGAATGAACAAAGCAAGATTATTTCAATCAAAGTAAAGTTCCTATTGGGGCCAACAAAAATTAGAATGTTGACTGGGAGTAAGACAGACAGACAGACAGACAGATAACTGGAGTGATTTCTGGTTTGGAAGGTCAGATGCTAAGGGACAAACAATGATAAGAGTCTTGGGGTGGACACAGCACAGAAGAGCATGCTTTGGATCCCCTTACAACTGTTTTGTGCTGTATTTCTGGTTTCACTCCTGGGTGTCAGATATCCAAGTGCCCTGTTAGTACCACTAGACACCACCTCAAGTACTACTGGTTGACCAGTACCATGGTTGACCAGCAATACTGGTCAGCTAGATACCATTAATTGAAAAACTTTATATCATTTATTGGCAGACATCGAAAATTCATTAAAATGAGAAGCAGAAAACATTATTAGAAATGAATACAAATGGGGTTTCTTATCATATGTTTGTATATTTGACCCAATGAAAAATGTTTCCCTGTTTCCCTGTAAGGTCAGTGATTCCTATTCTCATTCTGAGGGTACAATCTGAACTTGGGCCAGCACAACTCATTGATCTTCCTGTTCCCTTGGTGAGGTAGGAAGGCAAGTGCATATCTCTACACAGGCCTAACCTTCCCGCAGGGGTAGTGTAGAAGTGCCTTTCAGCACTTTTGTCACACCCCCTGATCATCATAGGACTTTAGGATGAATGTAGAGACCTTCCTCAAACATGACAGGCAAGGAGTAAGAGGAAGCAATGGTCATAGTTTCGAAGTGCACATGTTAACTGTGAAGTTACTGTGGGATGCATTTTGCATCATCTCCTTGTACGTCTGGATTTCAAGGTGTTGCAGCCATGATTAGTTTGGAGACCACTGGACCACTGTGAACCAACTTTTAACCTCAGCTAGTAATTGGCAGTTCTCCCCCCCCCCCAAAAAAAAGTACTGGACAGACTCAATATAAGGCAGCTTTATCTATCAATGTGGACATTTCAGCCAACACCATTCTTCCTGCTTGGCACATCACTGACGGCAATCCTAATCGGCTTAGGTCCGTACAACACAACTCACCCATCTCCCCATTCCCACAGTGGTGTGGGGAGGTCAGTGCATGTCATAGTGTCGCTCATACTGCACCTCCCCCAAGGGTGGTGCAGAAGTTGGCAACATCCTCAGGACAGCATGGGCCTTGTGCTGTCCTTACTGGGGATTAGGATTGCAGCCTGATTCTCCATTCCACCCTTCGGTGCTTTATGAATAACATCTTCCTATTCAGTTTATATTTGACTTCCGTAATAAAAATAGTGCTTCCAGTTAAGAAAAGAAAAAAAGAGCAAAGCATTGCGAACACTGAACTATTTCATATAATTAAGGATGGCAGATGCATGCATTTTAATGCCATAGACTACATGGTAATTGACATGCAATTCCAGATCACACTTTGGATTTTAAATTATTTCACTCACTGAAATGGGTTTAAAGTGCACTATCCAGACACTTTTGGTAATTCAACTGTTAATGACTATCCTCCACTCTGGGGCTGCCTTTGATGTTAAGATAGGTCTTAAGAATTAATGTAGTTCCCCCCATATCATGCTCGGGTTGGGTGTATCTTAAATATTTCATGGAAGAACTACTTCGAACCCTAACCCACTGCTCAATTGAGAAGGTTTGACATACAACAAATTAAATACTTGACACTTTACACCACTTCAGCAAGTGCTCAGGACCTCCAAGCCAGCACTGACTGCAGTACCTGAAACAAGATCAAAGAATAAATTAAAAGAGCAAATAACAGTACTGAAATGTAATAAATAATACAGAATCACTTCAGGGATTAAGAGAAGAAATACTTCACCCAAAGTTTGTATCCCTCTCTCACAATGTATACAATTCATGACCTCTCTCACAATGTATACAATTCCTGACCACACAGAGGTTGGCCAATATGTGAATCTTTATGATTTGCTGGTGCCCACTAGGAATGGATAACAAACTGGCTTCATGTCCATGATTGCCACAGTTGGCCACCTATTGATTTTCATGTCCCTCCAGTAGGTGTCCAGCAAAGATTCCAGCACCATTTCACTCAACCCCCAGTACAGCATCACTCAGGCTTCAATCCTAAAGACACTTTCCTGGGAGTAAGACCTATTGAAAACAATGGGGCTTGCTTTTGACTAGACATGGTTAGGATTGTGCAATAAGTCTTGCTCTTAAGGAACCAGAGTCACATATGTTTTGTTCATAGTTTTACAAATTTTCATAAGAGAAGAAAAAGTATTTGCCAGTGTGTTATTAATTTAAATTATTATTTATTATTATTACTGGAGTGCTGTATGTCATATGACTGCCAATCAACTGAGTGGGTCAGTTCCTTGCTGGTGGCACTGCTGATGGCATTTTAAATCTTCTTTAAAAGGCAATTGAACAGATCTCTAAATGATCTACAAACAAACAAATAAAAAGATCTGCAAAATTACAAACCATGATGGGTATGTGCAAATTCCGTTTAAGGAAAAAGGCTACCTCAGAATACAAAGGAGTTGCATGAGAAATCATGCTGTCTTATCTTCTCCCTGGGGCATCTGATGGGCTACTATGAGATACAGAATGCTGGACTAGATTGGCCTTTGGTCAATCCAAAGGAGCTCTTCTTATATTCTTATTTTTTTTAAAGAAATTAATATTGACTTTGTGGCACTCTCTTCAGAATAGAATCATACTGAAAACTTCAATAATGGCTTAAACTCTAGCTTCCCATCCATTTCCTTGCAATAATAATGGAGAGGATTGCATATATGCTATTTTGGAATCAACAGAAGATATAACATGGTTGAAAAAGACAAACCATTCACCTTATTTTTCTTCTCGCTTTTTGTTAAAGTGAGATTCCTCTTTACGTCTTCTTAAAATGAAGTTTCCTTTCAAAAACTGCTGAATAGGACAGTTTCCAAATGGCGGTTTGTTGTCTTTTGTTAACACACTGCAAACAATGAAGGAGCAGGTAATTGTTGCAAGGGTTCCACTGACAAATGCAGACTTCTTATCTTTGGAGAGGATTTGTTAGATGCAAGAAACAGGTCTCTGCAGGTTCCTGACAATTATTTTTCAGGAAAGAGAGTAGAAGCTTCCTTATCTCATTTCTAAAATTGTCAACTTTTCCTTTCCACATCTCTAGCCTCTATTTAAAGCGCTACTGATGTTCAAGATATTCCAAAAATTCTATTGTCACTGATGTATCTGTTTCTTATAACAAGCAAAATGTATTTTTCCCCTTTTAAAATAGCAGAGTGAGTTTCAAACAGCACCAAAAATCCTTGAAATCTATTGATTTCTTTTCTAAGCCTTTATTTGCTGGAGAAATGGAAAAGTTGGTTGCCACTGGGAGCAGAAGAAAGGTGAACTTCAACTTGTGGATTCAATTTTTTTCAGATTATCTTATTTCACAGGCATAAACATAATTTCTAAATATGTGTACAGCATGCTAAATTAGCATTCACATTATACCATAATCAGAATTAATTTCAGAGGAGGTAGTGCTTAAGTTTCCATCCCAAAACGGTTGGACTTTGAAACTTGCTCTGAAGGCAGGGTGAGCAGATGCCAAACCCAAAATTCCTGGCTGCGCGCACCTCTGGAGGAGTGAAAGTGGAGGTGCATGCAGCCACGTACCAGGTGTGGATGCTCTGCACACACCTGGATCACACCTTAAGGAAGTGCTGCTTCCCAATAGAGCCTGCGCAGCCAAACTATTGAAGGAAGCGGCTGCCCAGTCGGCCATTACTAAGCCTTGCCGACCCAGGGCAGACCCTAATCCCCCCAAGAGCACCCTCCTGCTCCTCCATTTTCCGGAGGAGCAGGGCCCCTTCCCTGTCCCCCAGTCCAGGGGTCCAATTTCCTGGGACCTCCAGAAAAAAACCAGAGGTCTGAGAACCCTGCCTGAAGGTTATATCACTCAAGTTCTTGAAACTTCAAAGGTAAGTCCAGAAGATCAGATAAGGAAAAAACCCTGAAATTAAAAACAAAGGAAAAAAATCCTCTACGTGCTGGCTGGTCTGTAGACCGTAATAAAGTTTTATTATTATTTCTCTACATGCACCTAAACCTCCTAGCACAGAAGTGTAGAGTCTAAACTATATTTTCACAAACAAACCCACAGCCTAGTTTTAACCTGCTCTGTAATATGCAAGCCAACTGACCTGACAAATTAGGTTGTGGAAGGAGCACAAAGTAAGAGCACAATCCTACCCAGTTTAGGCCAGCACAACTCACCCATTCCCTCCAGTGGTATGGAGAGGATGGCACATGTCTGTGCAACAGCCTTTTCATTACATTACAACACTTTTGTGACACCCCCAGTTCAGCACGGGACTTGTGCTAGAACTTGTGCCAACCTAACCAGACATTAGTATTTTGATGTAAAGGTGTCCCCAACCCAAATAATGCCTCAGTCACTGAAATGGGGCTACTTAGGTCTGAACTAGTGAAATCACTGGAGCAGATGAAACAAATCCAACATAATGCTAGTCTGCTGGGGGTTGGTCAGGATTTGGTGAAAGTGCTGGAGCCCATCCTGGACTCACAGCACAATCCAGAGCAACTAATCTGTCCTCATAAGAGCCTTTGTGTTGCCCTAACTATCACTAGGGTGGAGCAACTGCAAGATGCTCCACCCCAGTTACTCTGAAAGAGGCTTAGGGCAGAGCAAGGCAACATAGGGTGCTCTAAGAGAGATGGACCTGCTCTGCCCTAACTGCTCTGCACTGCACTGCGCAGAAACACACTGAGCATGCCAAACATGATGCGCCGGAGGAGTTTGACAGTCCTTTGGCAGGCCCCAGGCATCAGTGAGCCAATTCAGGCCTGCTCCAAGGCGGAGCAGCAGCCAGAGTCTGCCACTCGTCCTCGGAGCTGGCCCGAATGGCCAGCTGAGGTGCACTGCGCAGAAACACACTGAGCATACCGAACAGCTTCAGAGGAGACTTCCTTAGAGTGGAGGAAGTCCACGCCTCTGCACGGCCATTTGGCCTCACTCAGGAGGAGGAGCGGCAGTCGAATGGCTTCAGAAAGAGTACTGCACAGGAACCAACTCTGATGCCTGCACAGTCTCCTCTGAAGCCGAAAGTCTTCAGAAAAGTACTGCAAAGTGTCAGAGATGGTGCCTGCGCAGTACTCTTTCTGAAGCCAGTTGACTTCAGAAACAACTGCGCAGGCGCCAACTTTGGTGACTGCGCAGTCCAGGTAGGGGAGTGCGCGCATCCCAGGGGTGATGGACAGACTTCTGCACTGGGTGATGCGCAGAGTTGTGTCATCACTGTAGGCACCACAGCTGTTCCTTGTTCAGTGTGATCTGAGGGGGGTCTCCTCAGGAGCAAGTCCTCCCCATGTGTCAATTACTTAGCATGCTCTGGAGCAGTTAGGGCAGCCCAGGCTTCCTGACTCTCTGGATGCAGCATAACTTTCTGCTCTGGATACAGAATAGTTAGGAGAGAGCAGTTAGGGCAGAGCAGGCTGAACTTGCTCTGGATTGTGCCCTCAGTCACTGACCAACCTGCCCTCCAACCACTCTTTCCTATTACAAAATGCTCCAGTTCTGCCCTCTCTCACCACCATCCCAGAAACCCTGGCATTAGACTCCCCGTTCAATGCAACCTTACTGTGTCTGGGCAGTGTGCAGGCTGGATGTGACCTTGGCAGGCTGGAGCAAATGTTTCTTATGACATGTTTGTGGCACCCTTAGGACGGCAAAAAGGACTTGCACCAGACCAACAGATGGGGCAGAATTGCACTCCCATTCTCTCGTTTTCCCACATTCTTATTCTTTATTCATTTTAAAAAAATTAAGTAAAACGCTATGGGTTCATGAGTGCAGCCTTCTGAGTTTTGGATGCAACCCTTTTGTGAGTTATGCCTCATCCTTTACATAAGGAAGCCTTGCTGGATTAACCCTGCTGAATAAGGCCAAATGCTGACCTGGTCCGGCGTCCTGGACCAGCTGCCACCAGGTGCCATTGGGAAGGCCACATGCACCAGACATACCTCATTCCCTCAATATCTCGCCTGCAAAAAAGACAAACTGTCATTGAAACTGGATAAATGCATTCAAAGATTTCAATCTGCTACATTCAGCTTTGACATCAAGGTGCTGAAAGCATGGAAGTCATTGTCAAGAGAGAACAAAATTCTTTTCAAGAGTTTGCCTGATGGAATATCATGAGTTTCAGGATAAATATATATATATATATATATATATATATATATATATATTAGGGTTGTTGTGATGTTATCTTACGGCATTCCTTTTTTAAGATGAGAGCACAGAAATACTGTAGGTGAAAAACAGTTGCAGCTGATAGTCTTTATCACGTTAGAGGAGTCGCAAACATCTTGCAAATCTTTTCAAGGAGGTCAGAAGGATTCTACCTTGTGTCACAAACTTCCCTTTTCCAGCACAAGAAATATTTCTTCTTCATCTGTTTTTCAGTTGATATTACATTCCTGTATTTAAGACACAAAGAAATGTAACACTTGAAGGCACTGTCCAAACCAATTTAGGCCAGCTTAATTCACCCGTCTCCCAGTTCCCGTGATGGAGTGCGGAGGCCAGCACATGTCTATTTGCTGGCACCAGCCTAACCCTCCCCAGGTTATGCCTTATTACACTTTTTGTATTACAGAATGCCTTATTACACTTTTGCGACATTCCTAAGCCAGAAAAGGACTTGTGCAGGCCTAACTGGGGTTTAGGATTGCAGACTGAAAGTGGTACACTGGCAAATCTTATATTTATACAAGCTATACAAGCTGGGTTCATTTGCATCAGTGATGGGATTCAAATAAATTATCAACCAGTTCTATGTCCATATGGCAACCACTTTTAAATGGCTATTTTTAAACTTTATATGTCCTATCTCTTGTTAACAAGTGGTTCTATAGAATATGTGCGAACCTGCTGGAGTCCACCACTGATTTACATGACTAAAGTTACAATCAGCATCTCCCCCCCTCCTCCCACTTAGGCTGCCTGATCCCCTATGGGTCTCCTCTGACATGGCAATCATTTTGTTGGCATATATGACTGAGGAAAGAACATGGACAGACTTGCCGGAAAAGAGGGGGAGGATCTGGTGGATTTGCCTGTATACAGTAAATACATTTGTCAACTGAAGTACACCAATACTTATACACTAGAAAGAAAGGAAATATAAAAATGTTGGTGAACATCGAGAAAGTTCAGAAGAAATTGTATAAAAGAGGAACGCACGTGAAATTGAAATCTGTTTGTAATGGAAGATGGCTAGAAAAAAGCAAAGTGATGAAAGTCAAGTAGATGAAAGAAGATTTTTCAAGCAATGAAATTCAAGGTATTGCCTGATAGAGCTGTGCTAAATGTCTAAGGCTGCAATCCTGAAGTGCACTTGGGCTAGCCTATCTATTACTGGACTGGCCCATTTCCAAGATGGGCCAGCTCAGTTACACCAGAAAAGCTTGAGCAGGCATAAGTCAACGTAGGCTGGCCTAAGACAGCAGGACCTGGGCTGGCCTAGCTGTGCCAGCCTAAGCAGTCCAAAAGAGGCATATTAAGGACATGTTCAGTTAGGCTATATTCAGAGCCTGTTTCCAGGGCAGAAATTTCCTCACAGCTCATCAGAGTTAGAACACCTAAGGAACAGGAATAAATCCGAGTCGACCCATAGAGGTCCATGATAAGCCAGAGTTAAATTGGAATTGATGGCAAAAAATTCTGAGTCCTAGGCCAACCTCTGCCTCTCAACCTCAGGATATGGCACCACTACACCAGCCCAACTCAGGATACTGCACAATGACAAAAACCAGTGAGCATGCTGCCCTTGTGCTACTGCCTCTTCAGCAGCAGTTAGGTTAGCCAGAGGCCATCTAGTCCTGCGGATTTGGCCTAACACATCAGCTCAGGATATGGTCTACTTAAGCCAGCTTAGCTGGGCCATTTTTCTAGCCTAAAGACAGGATTCCAGCCTTTATCTATAGTTGCTAGTCAACTAGTGTACGGAAATTATTATTTTTACCTATTCCCTCATTACCAAAAGGATGTTTCATTTGACTGTCAAGGCAGATAGCCTGCAGTTATCATTGAAAGAGATCATTGAAAGAGATCACACCAAGAAATTTGGATCAACAGCAGTACTAATAATTCAGGAGCATGGGAAAAGTGTGTGTGTGTGTGTGTGAGAGAGAGAGAGAGAGACAGACAGACAGACAGGACAGACAGAGAGGAGTAAACCTGCTCAATCTATCCATTGCATTAACTTGAGATTCTCTTGCTGAAATAATATGCACTGCTGACTTTCAATGCAGTGATATGAAAAGCAGATGAGCTAAAGAAGTTGGAGGGGAAGCAGGATGTACCATGTCTTGTACATGCTGAATCTGTATAACTCCACCAGGCAGCTAGCAGGCCATTATAACTTTATTGTTTCAGGATATAAGCCTATTATAGTCTGCAAATGAATACACTGACATTTTGCTGCATTGGTTGAAAAGATTAACAGTTCACAAAGCAAACTGTCAAGTGTGGCAAATTAAATATATGAAAATGTGCACAGCTAAAAATCCTCTACTCCCTACCTGCACTATAAACCTACATACCGCACAGTTTAAAGGTCTGGGTGACTTCTTTAATAATAATGCAACGGACTGACAACTTTCAGGATATGATTTAAGTCTCTTAGAAAGCAATAAGCTCTGACAGGGTGTGTTTTCTAGGCTTCTAATCAATTGTAGAGATTCCCAGGGACCTTGAAACACAAAAATATGTCGCAGAACAATACAACAGAATTAGCTTAATCCTGGAGAAGAATGTCCCAGTGAGACTGCTGCAGGGACTGAGAAGGAAACCAGTCACAATTGTTGTCTACGACTGTACAACTGGGAAGGTGGAATCTTCTTCAGAGAAGACTCACTCTCAAATCCACTGACAGCTGCAGTTATAGTTTCAAAAAAATTATCCCTCAATTATGTAGAGGTGGAAGGGGATTAAACTCCATCTGGTACATATTTACTAAGTAGTTCCATTGTAGTAAACAAGGCTTACTTTCAGGTAACTGTGTAGCCTCGGCTTACTTTCAGGTAACTGTATCAACTCGGTATTGTGTGGCTTCAGTAGGCAAGAAGCAGACCAGCACAGCTACAACAGCATTTATTGAGGCACCTCCACACCAGCATGGGATTTGTGCTGGGACTTAAGCCAGCCTAACTGGGGATTAGGATTGCAGCTTTAAGACTCACCCTGCTATGGGCACCATTTTGCCTAGGTACACCTCTGAAATCTAGGTTTACCATATGTCTTGGTAAACTGGGACAGTCTGGGTTTTCAGGGAATGTGTTCACATACTGGCAAGTTTGACAGGAGGTTCTGCTCCAGTTTTGTGGAAGAGAATTATGGCAACCATAAGTAAGTTTCAGAAGCTGCTGTTGATCCACTAGTACCTGAGCAAGCTTAATCACTTGTACAAGTCAATGTAAACACAGGAAGGCAGATCCTGGGAAGGGAATAAGAATTTGCTGTATTTTATTGCTGCTGATTCCACCCTCTTCCAGGCCTGGTCACCACTTCATTCACCCTGTTACCTCTCTGTTCTGCCCGCTGTTTCTTCTTTCAACCCATGCCCTATGCTTGCTCTGCTCTTCTAACCTCCATAGGTTACTCTGAAGGCTGGGGAGGCTGAATGCATCTCTTATCTCTGTGTATAAAAGTAATTACAGTATGAACTGGTTTGAAGATCACACTCTGTGTGTGTGTTACAAAGTGTTTATGAACTGATTTGGATTCATTTGTTCAAAAGTTGGGTATCTAATATATTCATTTATGTAAAGTTATGTAAATTTATTCAATTTTTTCCGTTTTGGTTCCTGGCACAGTGTCAGAGATATGAATTGGCCCTCCTGCCAAAAAGTTTGGACACCCCTGGTATGGACAATTATGTCGTTTTAAAAATAAGGCTTTTTACGAGGGTTGGCTGTGGAAAATTAACCCCAAATTTCTACTGCCTTCGTCCATAACCAAAACTGAATTCTTTGTAGAAAAATTATGCTTGCTTATTTTTGTATTGCTCATTTTTGTATGCACTGCTATTAATAAGCAGTACAGCAGGTAATGATATGAAATTAAAAGAAATGAAAACGCAGGCCATTCATCATCATTATTTTATTATTGCTGCTATCGTGACTATGCACGTGTAAAGGGTATAGATTGGAAAATAAATGCAATCATGATGTGTGAGTGAATTTTCATAATTTTTTCCTGTTTGCTTATTCTGTAAGGCCTGAAGTTTGGATGATTTCCACCAGTTGGTTTGCCTGCCTGCTTGTTTAGCAAGGTTGGGAAAGGTAGGCTTACAACTATTATTTTCTTATAAGCATGGAGCTGTGACTAGCACAAGTTATCTTGCTGCAACAGTGCCCAAAGTCACAATTGCTTGGTTCAGAAAATGTGATCCATGTCCAGACCGAAGCATTTTATTCCACCTCTGTGTGGCTCCTCTCCTGGGTAAATCTGGGCTCCAGGAAATCATATCTGTTGCCCAGCATCCCAGAAGGCTCAGATGGAGGAAGACCAGTGTGCATGAGTTTGTTTTTGTTGGTTTTAAATAATAGACTCCTAGATACTTCTAGTAGCTTCTCTGAGAATATTTATATAATCCTTCGAAATTATAGTGTATAGAGAAGCACATCAGCCCTGAGATTTCACTGGTGGATGAGGAACTATGTAGGGTGCCCCTGAATTTGCCCTATTTGCGTCAGTCCACTGTTGTTCAGGAGTCCTTAAGAAGCTGTAGGGACACTGCTGTAGGGGGGAATCTGAGCGGCTGGCACTTCCCTACAGCACGCACATGGTACTGGACGGTGGGGGCCACCATTTTGATGTGGCTAGCACTCAATCAGAGCACTCAGCTTCTGCTGCTGGGGGCTGCCGGGAAGGCTAGGTGTTTGAGGGTACCTTTGGCACAATAAGGGGTAGGTGCCAGTGGTGGGCTGCAAACTGGCTAACAACCGGCCAACTTGCGCCAGAAGACGCACTGCACATGGGCCAAGGTTGGTGCCTGTGCAGTGCGTCTTCTGGCACCAGTTGGTGTCAGAAGATGCACTGAGCAAGTGCCAACATTGGCGCCTGTGCAGTGCGCCTTCTGAAGCCGGCCGGCGTTCAGAGGAGACTTCCTCCTCTCCAAGGAGGAGGTCTGCGCTTCTGCGGGGCCATTTGGCCTTGCTAGAGAGGCGGAGCAGCACTTGCCGCTTTGCCTCCATAGCAAGGCCAAATGGCCCTCA
Organism: Cryptoblepharus egeriae; assembly: GCA_030015325.1. NCBI lineage: Eukaryota > Metazoa > Chordata > Lepidosauria > Squamata > Scincidae > Cryptoblepharus > Cryptoblepharus egeriae. The sequence continues at coordinate 49,201,337 of JAREYC010000007.1, read as the reverse complement.
GAGGAACGCACTGCGCATGTCCAAGACTTTGGACATGTGCAGTGTGTCTGCACAGCCATTGGGCCTTGCTCCGGAGGTGGAGCAGCTGGCCCGTCTCTGGAGCAAGGCCCAATGGGTGCGCAGAGACACTCTGCGCATGTCCAAAGTCTTGGACATGTGCAGTGCGTCTTTGTGCACAGCGCCATTCCGGCTAGTTCCAAGGGAAATTGGCACCAGAAATTGGGCCCAACACTAGCTACTGTTTTGCTAGCGTTCGGCCCAATTTAACAACTGGTTCTGTAGAACCGGTGCGAACCGACCTGGGCCCACCTCTGGTAGATGCAACTGCCCTCCTTCATACTCGAGGCTGACCTGCAGGTCCACTTGGATGCTGCAGGCAGCCATGCGTTTGAGTTTGTATTTTTGGGGATGCTGGTATGCGGAGCCCTGGCTTGTGACATGACTGAACAGTGATGTCATCAAGGATTTAACTTCCTTGGAACTTTTCCCACTAGTTGTAGCAGTCCACAATTGGGCTGGGCAATTTCAAACGTCCATGGTTCGTTTCTGGTGCAATTACTAGCTGGTCATTCACGTTGTTAATTGACAAACTGCCAAATCAGCCAGGATGACATGTTTAGTGCGCATTTTTGTTTTACAATGCCTCCACATTCATGCTATGTTTTTGGTTCAGCATGTGCCGTGTCTGCAAAATGAGGTTGCGGACACTTTATCTCATTTTCAGGAGGAGCGTTTCTGAATGCTCTCAGCTTGGGATTGGGATCCTAGGCATTTATTGTTTGGATCACGAGGAGTGGTATGCTTTGGGGGACTTCCATCTCGCTCAGGGTCAGCAGTTAAAAATGCAAAGTACTCCCTGCCTTTGCTTCTCTCCATGGGATACAGTTTGGGTACTTCTCTCCAGTGGGATACAATTTGTATACTTCTCTCCAGATTGCACCAACTAGGATTCTGGTGCTTCGGCATCTCTTGAGGTCCTTTCATGTACAATATGCACAGAATATGCAATATCAGAAAACGGCTTTGGATTGATCAAAGCACTATAAAAACAAGGAGTTATTTTAAAAGGGAAAGGTAGGTAGCAAAAGACTGAATCCTACCAATTTTTTTTAAAACACACATCTGTAACACTGAATATTCTGCACTGATTGCAATGCTGGTTTGAAAGACATATAGCTTGAGAAGGCTGCAGCGTTTGTTGAATAATTCATTGGGTACAGATAGGTAAATCTGTAATTGAGTTTTGGGGAACAAAGCTCAGTTTTACAGAGGTATTTCTCAATTAATTTTTTATTCACTGATAATCTGGTACTCCAGTCATAATTGAATAATCTCTTTGGGTCAAATCTGATGGCAAAGCATCTCAATTTTCCTAAGCATGCTATCTTAATATTTTTCAATATATATTATGTCTCTTGTTTCTCATTTATACTGCATATTGATAGACAGAATAACTAGTATTGGTTTTCAATGACAGATGGAAGTGGGTTTTCTTTTTCACAGAAGACATGAATATGGTGATGAGTCATTTGCCATTCTCATACATTTTTGAGTGGTTTGCATGAAACCTAGGAAATGAAATTAGAGCGGGGAAATAGTATAAAAGCTTTAATGCAGACTTCTTATTAGGCTTTGTTCCTTTCAGGGTTATTAACCTATTATAAGGAAAAGGCCACTTTGCTGAATAATTGGAGTCCACCTTTGCTTAAAGAAAGAAACACAGAACCCAAACCTTTGAGCTGCCTTTGAGTTAGGACTTTTCAACACGGTACCACAGGAACCAGTTATATCTTGCTGTTAGTCTGTCTAACAAAAGATATACAGAATCATCAATTAGGCTCTGAACCAAGCTATATTCAAATCAATAGTGTTTCATTTTTAACAATCTATTATTATTACTCAGGATGACGACTAAAGCAATGCAAGGGACCCTTGCAGTGGTTACACTTTACACAAAAAAGGGAAACTGTGCACAAAGCTATCACCTCTGAATGTGAGTGCCTTGTACCCTAATCCCAGTTATGTGGGATAAACTGGGACTGAGAGTGGAAAAAGCACTCTCTCTAGCCTCAGAACTATTCTCATTTATGGCTGGAAATTAAAAACTATGGCTGCAATTTTAAAGACACTTTCCTGGGAGTAAGACCCATTGAACACAATGGGGCTTATTTTTGAGTAGTTAGGATTGCACTGTATTTCTGCCAAGAAGCTACTCTTGAAATTTGGGAGCTGATTCAGAGCAGCTTCTGATAGAGAAGTTGTTGCCATCTACATTCACTTGGTATTCTAGCAAAAACTCAGAATTTCAGGTCTAACACTGGGATGTCCTCTAAGACACAATATATGGAGCTGCACTGAAAACAAAAATGAGAAGGTGGACCTATAGAAGTGCTTGCATGTGCTTTCATTGCTATTGAATCCCACCGTATACAATTCGTTCTGTTCCGTTCATCCCAGTGTCCTTATGATCATCATCCATATGTCTAGCACATCCATTCAGGAGTGTCCTCTCCTGCCACGTTACCAAACGTAAAAGACAGAACTTCCTTAAAGACCTTTTGTCCGAAGCAAACCAGATTCAGCATCTGCACATTCAAATTTGAAATGTGTTATAACTCCTGTTTTCGAGCATTCTCATCCATGCTTTTTGAGATCTTGGCAAGTTATGTGCAGAAAACATTGTGCAACAGAGCACAGGGTCGAAGCTGTAAGGCATGAACCATTCTTTCCAGATCACATAAAGAATTTATGACTTCAACATTATATTTTTTGCAAGCCAAAATTTTTCCAAGTATTTTCTCCCTTAAATCCTGACAAATAATATGTCAAAACCAGACAATAGAAACTTTCCAACTATCAGTTTAAGTCTGAAGTGAAAGGAAATAAACAAGTTTTATTAGCCAGGTTTAAACACAGTTTAACTTTAAGGGGAGGCTATTTATTCATCTGCTTAATAGCAGAAATGCCTTGGATTAGAGGACTTTCATTAGGGAAGTGTTGGGGGAGTAAAATACAATTAGGTAGAGTTAAATAATTTTACTGTTTGATTGCAGCCATCTGAGCTGGGGCAGGAGTCCACAACAGCATCAAGGCCTTAGGGAGAAGGGGGGAACTTATCTTTCACCTAAGAAGATGTGAAATTTACATGCAGAGTGATATGTTCGCTTGATGCTCGCATATAACTCCCATTAGCTTTAATGGGAAATAGATATGCCTATCAGGGGGAAAATCCATCCTTTTAAACTTCCAAATATCACATCCATTTCTGAGAGCCCCTAGCGTACAAAGCTTTTCCGGCACTTGGAGTACTTTGTGTAAATATATTGCTCTGAAGACGTGAATCTCAAAGCCTTTAAAGGAGATGTTTATGTTATCATTAGTGTGTTTGGTGAAAACCGTAAGATTTGCCTGCAGTTAGCCTTAGACAAGGAAAATGGGGCTGATGAGAATACAGTTCTAAACTCAAGCATAGCTTGTGCTTTAGAAACTAATTTTCTTCCAATGCAGACTTAGGTCATCTCCCAAATTGTAGAGCAAACAATCATACCTGAATATCCTAATCATCGAGAATCATTGCACCATATATCTAAATATAGTACTTGTATTTCTGGCAGGTCTAGACTGTTGCATGGTCAGAATCTTCTTATGTTGCTAAATCCTAAAGACACTTTCCTGGGAGTAAGGAAATGGGGCCCCATTAAACAAAATGGGGCTTACTTAGGATTGTGCTCTATACCTATTTGTACAAACCCTATCTATTTCAGCTATATTCATGCAACTGTAAAGGACATCCCTTTATCCAGCAGCCATTAGGAACATTCTGATACTGTTTGAAGCCATATAAGAACTCTCTGCAGGTTCCTAATGCTATTTCCAGCAGCCAATTTAATTCCTTTTTGTGCCATTTTAAAAATCTTTTCTGCATTTTCTGTTTACTCAAAAATTCTGAGAGTTAATCTGAAATTAGTATGAAATTTAGACTGAAAAATTACTACAGATTCAATTTTGTTATACAGAGATATTTATATACAGTGGCGCCTCACTTAAAGAGCTTAATTCGTTCCGGAGGCATGCTCTTTAAGTGAAATGCTCTTTAAGTGAAGCAGATTTTCCCATAGGAAATAATGGAAACTCAGACGATTGGTTCCACAACCCAAAAATATTCATATATAAATATTAATTGTTTATAAAAATGATTATGAAATACTGCAATATAACACTGTACAAAGCACTGTAATATACAGTAACACACAACACTGCAATAAAGAAGATATTCTACAGTACTGAACTGTACTGTACCTTTGAAAACCTTCATGGCTGGTATGAGGATTACAGAGAGGTGATGACTTTCACAATCACTAATGGAGTCACTGCTATCCATTGGCTCAATGGAATCTATTGTCTTTTTGTGCAACTTTAACATTCCCAAGCTGCTGTCAGGGAGCAGCACTAGAACACTGATAAGGCACACCTTCCACGCTGCCACACACTGATCCCACATACAGACCTGACTCAGGCTGCTCCCCCAGGATGTCCCATGAGTTCCCTGGCAATGGAAGCCTATTCCAGACTTTGCCCAGGGCCCCACTGTAGCTCAAGCTAGTCTCCTTGTCCCACCTGTGAGTTTCCTTGCCAGGGAAGCCTGTTCCAAACCTCAGAAGTGCTCTTTATTCAAGACAGTGCTCTTTAAGCAAGTCAAAATTTCTGAGAAAATTTTGTTCTTTATACAAAACGCTCTTTATTCAAGACGATTTTATTCAAAGTACCACTGTACACAAATTTGACACTGAAAATGAGAAGGGACATGCCGATCCATACAGTAGGGAGAAAATGCACCCCTTTAAAATCACTGTTTAAAAAACTGCTTTTCTTCTTGTTGTAGAGAAGCAGTCATACAAACTACATATCATTCCATTCTTCAGCTGAGCCAGGCAAAGGTAGGGGGTACTCTCCATTTTTAATTGCTGACTGCTTCTCTACATCAGAAAGAAAAGCTGTTTTTAAACAAAGGAAAGGAACATACTTAATTTTTTTTAACTACTTTTATTTAACACATTTGGGGGTGATATCAGCAGGGAGTTCCAGAATCAAACAACTGCACCTTATTTCTTTAGGAACAATGGAGGAGCAAGAAACCTGGAAGTCAGTTTTTAAATTTAGTTTCCACATTTTTATCCACGGATTTTTTTTTTTGTTAAACCCACTAGGGATTCCAGAATGGGAACCTAGTAGATAGTAAGGGACAACCTGTAATCTGACTCTGACTACAGCATCTTCGTTCATTTTTTAATTGAATTTAATTTTAAATGTCACATGTGTGATTTCAAACATCATGATCTGATGTCAACCTACCTCAGTTACAGTTCTCATGCACACCATGTGCATTGAAAAATGTTTATATTTGTTTGTAGTTTAGCAGGAAACAAGGATGTAATACCCTGTAATCCCACACAATTCCATGTTACCCACATGCAGTATCAAACTGCCATCTGTGGGACAAAGAATTATACTGTGCAGTTGTACCAACACAATTAGTTCTTTGTTGTATATTCATGCATATGTCAAGAATCTGGAACTGTAGTAGTAAGGGTGCCCAAGTAACATACACTATATCTTACAGGTATTAAGACTACTTTTTTGTAGACTTTTCCTGTAAAAACCCAAGATTAATTTAGTTAATAATCTTTTTTTCAGTCACCCTACCTGACCCACACTTCCAAAATGCTTAGGGCTCCAGCCTGAGACTGATGACTCCTCATGAACACATTAAAAAAGACACATAACACAATATAAAGCTGCCTGCTATACTAAACCAGAGAGAGAGAGAGAAAGAGAGAAACAAATAGAAGTAGTAATCTTGTAAGGTCAGAGGGAGGAAATGGAAGAGTTGTTTGAAAAATGTAAAACTGCAGACAAATGCCTCTGAGTATTGAAATAATGGTTTTCTCTTACATTCACATATATTTTCTGTGAATAGATGTTCATTAGCCTCAGCTCCACAAGTAACCCAAGATTACTAAATCACCTGAGGCAGTATTGTGGCCTTTCTTTTGGAAGGGGGAATACTGAAGTCAAGTGTCAGTGCATGTCTCTGCACTATCTTGTCTGCCAAACTTCCACTGCATAAAGTTCTTCTGATTTTACAGTTCTATGATGCCAATTTTCCTGGAAGGCATAGTTGCCAGCTCACACAAACATCTCATGACCCTCAAAGGTCTATGGGTTTCTTAAATATGTGGACTGTAAAGCTCAGGAGAAAATATAAAATTGTCTTATTTGAACTTTCAAGTTTCTAGGCCAGTGTTTCTCAAAGTTGGGGTCAGGACCCCTTTTGGGGTTGCCTAGAGGTATCCTGGGGGTCGCCTAAAGACCCCTGGTGCAGGGGGCTAGGTCAGGCTTGCCAGACCTCCGGCTGTAGCTGCGCATGCACTGGGGCTGACTGACAGCCTCACGGCCCAATCCTATGCATGCCTACTCTGAAATAAATCCTATTATGGTCAGGGGGGGGTCTTTACTCTCATGTAAATGTGGATAGGATTGCAGCCTCAGGGCCCAATCCTATGCCCAATCCTCTGAAATAAATCCCATTGTGTTCAATGTGTGTATAGAACACACATTTCATTTGTAACAATGAAAATACATCCTGCATATTGGATGTTTACATTACGATTCATAACAGTAGCAAAATTACAGTTATAAAGCAGCAACAAAAATAATTTTATGGTTAGGGGTCCCCACAACATGAGGAACTTATAAAGGGGTCACGGTGTTAGGAAGATTGAGAACCACTGTTCTAGGCCTTAAGTTTCCTGGTGTGAAACATGCTGAATTTTTCACCATCATGAAGCTTTAAAATAAATATTTATCACTGCAATCCTATCATGCTTTGGAGGCACAACCCCATATTCTTTCCATAGATGCTTGCAGTGTGTAATTCTATGGTTGAATGGTTTTTGAAGCTTCATTTCTAAGATCTTTATTTGTCTTTATGTATTTTTGTTGGCCTTATACTATTGAAAAGTATCCAGATTGGACAACCAGGAGACAAAACTGCAGGTAAGATTTAATATAAGTCGTATGGTGCTTCCCTCCTCCTCCAAAGAAATACATTCATATAGATACACACAAAAAAAACTGATTTAGCTACAGCTACCTAGGCAAAGGGGCTACAGTGGCTCCGTTGCGAAAGATGCTGTGCTTGTTAACCTGAAGATAGGCAGGTCTACTTTCAGACACACTTGGAGGAAAGATCCTTTGTTAGTAATGGTAATAGGGTGTGAGCCATCCATTAGGAGTGTGGTGTGCCTTGCCAGTGGTCCAAAAACTAATGGTATGCCTTGACAATTTTAGCACATTGCCAGTGTGCCATGAGATGAAAAAGATTAAAAATCACTGCTATGAGAAGAAAAAAATTCAATCAATAAATCAAGAGTAGATTGACAACTCATCCATGGGTTGCTCAAGGACATTCAGGCACGTAATGGCACCTAAGAGAAGCCAGGAAAAGCTTTAGTAGTGTCTGTAAAGGGTCTATGAAGCATCCTAAGAACATTTTGAGTGACTGCACAGAGCTTACAACAGGATTTCTCAAACTATGAGTCTCAACCAGTGGTGGGCCCAGCCTGACCCAAGGACCGGTTCCCTGGAAGTGGGCAGGGCCAAGCTGGGTCAGGGGGTGGGGCTGGGGCGGGGGCAGTGCCAGAGTCAGAGGGCGGGGCTGGGGAGGTTTTTTATTAAAAAAAATTAAAATTGGTCAGGATTGGGCTCTCAGGCTGCAGTACCAGCCACACTTTCCTGGGAGTAAGTCCCATTGAGTGTCATGGGACTTACCTCTGAGTAGTCATGCAAAGGATTGGGCTCTCAGGCTGCACCCTGTCCACACTTTCCTGAGAGTAAGACCCAGTGATTGTAATGGAATCTACTTCTGAGTAGACCTGCCTAGCCTTGCTCCCTGAGGATGCACCCTGTCCACATTTTCCTGGGAGTAAGACCCATTGAGCACAGTAGGGCTTACTTTTGAGTAGACATGGTTAGGATTATAGTCACCAGGCTAAGAAAAAAGGATCTATCTGGAAAGGAGGCAGGAATCATAAAAACACTTTCCTGGGAGTAAGTCCCATTGAGTGTCATGGGACTTACTTCTGAGTAGTCATCATAGGATTGGGCTCTCAGTCTGCAGTCCCAGCCACATTTTCCTGGGAGTAAGCCTTTCCTTACTCCCAGCGCGGAGGGGCCTAAGAGCCCCCTGGCCGGCGGGGAAAGGCTTTAGGCATGCGGAGGAGTGTGTGCAGGGCCTCTGAGCCCCCTGGCTGGTGGGGAAAGGCTTTAGGCGCGTGTAGGAGCGTGTGCGGGGGCCTCTGAGCCCCCCGGCCGGTGGGGGAAGGCTTTAGGTGCTCTGTATAGGAGGTGGGGAGGAGGGACTTCCTCACCCGCCTCTAAGTAGCTGCGCGCACACCTCCACGCGCGCAGAATCAAAATGGCGGCCGTGGAGGCCATAAACGTGCAAAGGACCCCCAAACTGGTTTGGCCCGTTATGGCCAGCCCCTGCAACTACCGGTTTGCGACTGGCAGGCTGATCTTAACAACCGATTTGGCCGATCCGGTCCAAACGGGTCTCAGCCCATGCCTGGTCTCAACCATCTGGTGGGTTGTGTTGGTGGGTTGTGATGCTTAAATGGAGAACTGAGAAGGCAAATGTATCAAGCTCCATGAAAAAATGAAACTGAGCAATATCACAGATTTGAAAAAGTGGTGTACTGTTGAAAACTGGTATAAAAATACTGTTGCTTGCTTGATTGATTTAATCATGAGTATGCAAATATGTCTTGATTTGTTGCAAAAGGAAGGCTGAGAATAATCCACTGCCACCACAATGGTCCCAATCTAATGAATGCAAGTCCTCAAAACACCCAAGATGGAGTCTCACTATCCAAGGTGATGAACATTTTTGAGTCCCATGTAAAATGGAACTAACTGCACAATCCAGAGTAACTATGGGAGCCCTTATGTCGATGTAAGAACATTTTCCTCTGTATTGCTCTATGAATTTCCCATAGGTTTCCACTATGTGGCGCTGTAACTACATCGACATAAATGTCTCTTAAGAGTTGCCGTAGTTACTCTGGATTATGCCCTAAGCCACGAGCTAAGCGTGAAACTAAGCTTACTATCCCTGCAATCCAGAGTAACTATGGGAGCATGTAAGAGACATTACGTCCACCCATAGTTACTGCACCACCTACAGCCCAGTCCAGAGCAACTAATCTGTCCACATAAGAGCCCTTAGGTTGCCCTATCTAACACTAGGTTGGAGCAACTGCAAGATGCTCCAGCCCAGTTACTCTGGAAGAGGCTTAGGGCAGAGCAAGGCAAGATAGGGTACCCTAAGAGAGGTGGACCTACTCTGCCCTAACTGGGGCAGCCTAAGCAGCTCAGGAGAGGCAAGTTGAGGGCATGTTTAGCATTGCCTAGGGCAGAGCAGTTACTTTGTATCCAGAGCCTGTTTCCAAGGCAGAAATGCCCTCTTCCAGCCCTCAGAGTTATACCAACTCAGGAGCAGGTATAGTAATGAGTAGACCCATAGGGGTCCATGATAAGGCCTGAGTAAGAACGGCAGTGTTGACCAAAAATCTGAGTTCTTGGCCATCCTAGCTGCAACCCCTGCCTCTCAACCTCAGGATATGGAACAAACTACAGCTGCCCACAAACCTCAGGATACAGCAGGCCACTCCAAGAAGCCCCTTATATTCACTGTAGAATGTACTGGCATCTCATCACGGACTCCTTATAAGGCAGGCACCCAGTGGCGTCACCAGACTGGTGCGGTTGGTGTGGGCTGCATTGGGTGATGCACTCCGTATGGGGTGATGTGCCGGAGGAGTTTGACTGTCCTTTGGCAGACCCCGGGTGTCAGCACACCCATTCAGGCCTGCTCCAAGGTGGAGCAGCAGCCAGAAGCTGCCACTTGTCTGAGGAGCTGGCCTGAACGGCACTGCGCAGAAACACACTGAGCATGCCGAACAGCTTCAGAGGAGACTTCCTTAAAGCAGAGAAAGTCCGCGCCTCTGCACAGCCATTCGGCCTCACTCAGGAGGCGGAGCGGCAGCCGAATGGCTTCAGAAAGAGTACTGCACAGGCACCAACTCTGACGCCTGCACAGTCTCCCCCGAAGCCAAAAGGCTTCAGAAAAGTACTGCGCAGGTGTCAGAGATGGTGCCTGCGCAGTACTCTTTCTGAAGCCAGTTGGCTTCAGAAACAACTGCGCAGGCGCCAACTTTGGTGACTGCGCAGTCCAGGTAGGGGGGGCGTGCATCCCAGGGATGACGCACAGACTTCCGCACCAGGTGATGTGCAGAGTCATGTCACTACTGTAGGCACCACAGCTGTTCCTTGTTCAGTGTGATCTGAGGGGTGTCTCCTCAGGAGCAAGTCTTCCCCTTGTGTCAATTACTTAGCATGCTCTGGAGCAGTTAGGGCAGCCCAGGCTTCCTGACTCTCTGGATTCATCATAACTTTCTGCTTTGGATACAGAATAGTTAGGAGAGTGCAGTTAGGTCAGAGCAGGCTGAATTTGCTCTGGATTGTGTCCCTAGTGAAAAGCTATGGGAAATTCATTTTGCAATCCAGAGTAAATTGTTCTTACACCAGAGCAAGGACTCCCCATAGTTACTCTGGATTGCGCCCTAAATTTACTCACAAATAAGCCAATGTACCCTGGCTAATGTTGAAGGTCAGGCAAAGGGAACTGCAAATCCAGTCTCCAGCAGTACAAAAGTGGTAAAATTCCACTTTCTGCTGTGATGAAGGTTAGAAATATTTTCCAGATGCTTCTGATCTACACTGTTGTTTTAGAATGGAATCCTCTGCTGTGCTTTAATTGTCATTGGCCACAATTGAAAGTGGCAATATGAGTGCAGCGGGACTATTATTTGAAATCACCACAGCAGTTTTTACTGTCAGAGAAAAGCCAGTTTGAGAATGAAGCAATGGCCTATCTGCAGCAACAAAAATGAAGGAAAACTCCAAGTGCGTGAACAGCTTTTGCCACATCTATGCCATGTGAAGAAAAGGAATGTACAGTATGTTCTCAAACTTATTTTAACACTGTCAGGCGCACCTCTGGGACTCCCGGTTCAGGCGCAGTGTCCCTAACAGGTACCTGTCATTAGCACCTAATTAACTCAATTCTAATACTCTTAAAGTGATCAGTGACCTTCATTAGGATGTACAAAGAGAGAATATTCGAAATCTGATTTTAAAAACCTCATTTATTAACCTTAAAGCAAGTAAAAAAAGCAAGTAACAGTCAGGCGCAGTGTGCTTGAGAGGCCACCCTGGACAAACCTATATATTTCTGCAAAAGGATGAGTTCAGGCGAAGGTTTCCTGAGAAGCCAGGAGGATTACTACTGCACCCCATGCAGGCAGCAGGAAAATTGACTAGGGGGTTTCGAACAGCACCTAGTGATAGGAAGGTACTGGGGCCAGTGGAGGACAGGCCTCTTGGCCACCTTGGCACAGATAGGGGAGAGAGAACAGCTTTGAAGCACCTGTCAGGTCAGTTTCGACTGATGGAGTTTTAAATGCCACTCCACAATTGAGTGGAGCGGCTGAGCTCTACCACCAGGCTTCTGCTTCTAGGAGCAGATGCCTGGCAGGTAGTGCTCAGCCACTCTGCACAATTGTGGAGCAGCCAGTAGAGTATGGGAGGGGACCACCATAGTTTTAGACTACTGCCAGCCGCCTACCATGGTTCATGGAAACTGTTCCACTGCTCATCTTGCAAAACACTCGCAATTGAAGTCACTCATTAACCAAGGTACCACTGTACTTTCTCAGGGCTACTGCAAGCATCAGGAGGTACAGGGAGCCCTGCACAGCCCTCCAAATAGCGTGCTTAAAAATGCCAAACACAAGGGAGGGAACCAGAATGTAGATTTCTTCTTGTCTTGTGTGCTCCCTGAAGTACGAGTATTTAGATGAGCCACTGTGAGATACAAGAAGCTGGATTAGATGGGCCTTTGGCCTGATTCAGCATGGCTCTTCTTAAGTTCTCTACTGGAACTATGCCTGAGCAGTGCAATAAAGATATTGAAATATGCCTTTAAAAATATAACAAGGCAGGAGAAAAAACCTTCAGACTATGCCATGGAAAGAAAAAGGACAGAGTTACTAAAGAAATGTGCCAAACTGCCATTCCTAATAAGCAAATTGTGAAGAGTTAAGAAGTCTTCTTCAGATTGCAATAAGCAAAGATGTGTCATCACACATCTTTGCTTATTGCAATCTAGCAATGACTTCTTCACTGCATAAGCAGACAAGGCACACTTTTCTGACTTTTGTCTACAGCAAAAACGTGAATCGCCATTCTGATAATTGTCTAACGGAAGAACTGAAGCTGTGCCATTTAGAATTTTAATTGGAAGCTTTGTTTTGAATGTGGATTAATGTAAAACTATATTATGTCCTGGTAATAATTGTGTCATGAGAACGAGGTGTCAGCAGCTAAGGAACGGGCTGCCCAATTCACCATATTCTGTGAAAGAGAAGAATGGACTCCACTGCCTTGACCTTTTCGGCATTTTGTGATTTGACTGAATGATCATTGCACTTCTCCCTCATTAACAGCCTGAGTAACCAGCACCTGGATTGATGGAATGGGCACACATTCAAGTTCCAGAATAATGAAATGTGCAGTGTGTTGCGCCACAGTACAGAGCTCTCTTTAAGAAGCGACATTAGGCATTAAAACCAGAAACTGGCAATTGAGAAAAGGGAATTGAGAAAAGGGAAAATGCATAGGAAGAAAGTAGCTCCTGACTGTTCAACAGACTTAGCCTGAGACTTCCAAGATTTCTTGTTAATGAAAACAGCTCTCATGACCTTCACAGGCATTCTCAACGGGAGCCGTATGGCCCCCAGGGATGCTCTGGTACATCTAAATGGGGCCACAGACTGCGTGTTCAACAATAATTTTATGTTTATTTGTTTGTGTTGTTTCCTTGTTTGGCACGAGTGGTGATGGTGGTAGCCTGGAACTTGAGAAGACTTCTTTAGAAAGTGGTTCTCAAGCGTTTCCATTTGGCATCCCCGTCTGAGAGCAACATTCTGTCCAGGGATTCCCCAGAAGTGATGTCATCAACCTGGATTTGATGTCATGGCTGGAAATGGCATCAAGCAGGAAGTGACATCATTGTCAGTAAGTAATTCCTCCATGTCAGAAGTAAGTCCCGTTGTGTTCAACGAGATGTACTCCCAGGAAAGTATGCATTGCAGCCTGAGTGACCCGTTCGCTGCCAAAAGGGTGTCCTGCATTGAAGTTCATAGAATCACAGAATCATAGAGTTGGAAGGGACCTAGTAGGTCATCTAGTCCAACCCCCTGCCTGCAGCAGGAATTCCCCCTAGAGCATCTCCAATAGGTGCTCATCGAGCCTCTGCTTGAAGATCCCCAGTGAGGGAGAGTCCACCACCTCCCTTGGCAATCTGTTCCACTGCCGAACCGCCCTCACCGTCAGGAATTTTTTCCGGATTTCCAGCCAGAATCTCCTTTCTTGCAGTTTGTACCCATTGGTTCTAGTTCTGCTTTCAGAAGCAGCTATGAACAAATTGGCCCCTTCCTCCCTATGACATTCCTTCAGGTATCTGAAGAGGGCAATCATGTCTCCCCTCAGCCTCCTCCTCTCCAGGCTGAACATCCCAAGTTCCCCCAACCTTTCCTCGTAGGGCTTCCCTTCCATCCCACTGATCATTCTTGTTGCTCTCCTCTGGACTTGCTCCAGTTTGGCTGCATCTTTCTTAAAGTGAGTGCCCAGAACTGAACACAGTACTCAAGGTGAGGTCTGACCAATGCAGAATAAAGAGGAACTAGAACTTCTCGTGACTTGGAAGCTACAGTCCTCTTAATGCAACCTAAAATGGCATTTGCCTTCCTTGCAGACACATCACACTGCTGACTCATGTTCAGCTTGTTATCCACAGCGACTCCAAGATCCCGCTCACATGTTGTGCTGCCAAGCCAAGTATCCCCCATTTTATACCTATGTTTTTGGTTTTTATTGCCTAAGTGCAGAACCTTGCACTTCTCCCTGTTGAAATTCATTCTGTTTGTTACAGCCCAGGATTCCAGTTTATCCAGATCCTCCTGGAGGTTTCTCCTATCTTCTGATGTGTTTGCTACTCCTCCCAGTTTGGTGTCATCTGCAAATTTGATCAGGCTCCCCTGTATCCCTTCCTCCAAGTCATTGATGAAAATGTTAAAGAGAACCGGTCCCAAGACAGAGCCTTGGGGGACCCCACTAGAAACTGACCTCCAGGTTGACACAGAACCATTTACTAAAACCCTTTGAGTGCGGCCATCGAGCCAGTTGCAGATCCACCTAACAATTGCCCTGTCTAGCCCATATTTTTCCAACTTCCCAATTAAAATGTCATGTGGGACTTTGTCAAATGCTTTGCTGAAGTCAAGATAAATGACATCCACAGCATTGCCACTGTCCAGTAAGCTCGTAACCCGATCAAAAAAGGAGATCAGATTTGTCTGACCAGATTTATTCTTGGTAAATCCATGCTGGGTTGTTTTGGTCACCGAGTACTTGTCTAGATGTGCACAAATTGTGTGTTTTATGATTTGCTCTAATATCTTGCCCGGGATTGAAGTCAAACTGACTGGTCTATAATTTCCCGGGTCTTCTTTTTTCCCCTTCTTAAAAATTGGGACTACATTTGCCCTCTTCCAGTCCAGTGGCACTTCTCCACTCCTCAAGGATTTCTCAAAGATGATCGACAGAGGCTCTGCAAGGACATCTGCGAGTTCCTTAAGAACTCTAGGATGCAGCTCATCTGGTCCAAATGACTTGAATTCATTTAGGCCAATTAAGTGGTTTCGAACCAGTTCTCTGTCAATCTTAATCTGCTGTTCTGCACCATCTATGTTTTCATTACCTCTTAGGGGATGTAAACACATCCCCGAATCAGTCAATGATCCCGCACCCCCATTTGCACAGCCCTCCTTCTGTGAATAGATGGATGCAAAGTAGGAGTTGAGCAGCTCCGCCTTCTGCTGGTTTCCAGACACCTGTTGTCCATCCTTGTCCAAGAGCAGCCCCACCCCCTCGTCTCTCCTCCTGTTCCTTTGGGCATATCTAAAGATATCTAAAGTTACTTAATGACATCACTTCCTGCTTTACAACATCACTTCTGCCTACGGCACACATCATGAGTACTATTTGTCCTGCTGCAGGAAACAAGTTTGACACTCCTGGCCTAAAAGGCTTTGTGTTGGTTTACACTGCAGTTTTTAAAGGCTATATTTTATTTTATTTTTTTAAAAAAAATTAAGACTATAGCTAAAATGTTAATAATTAATAGCTAATTAATAGCTAAAATGTTAATAAGTAACATGGATTATAGCTGCAATCCTAAAGACATCTTTCTCAGTGTAAGACCCATTGAACACCAAGGGGCTTACTTTTGAGTAGTCATAGTTAGGATTGTGCTCTTAAATTTTTAATCAAAACTTTTAGTTTAATAAGTTTAAAACTGTTATTCAAAAATAAACTGTTATTTAAAAATTAGTGAGAAATCTGTGCTTCCTATTTGTCTCCAAATAAAGACACTAAAAAATGGTTGGAAGATACATAAAAGACCCAGTCCCCTCAGTGATGAAGCTCTTGAGCTCCTAATGTTCTTGGACTATTTCCCTACTGACAGAAAGCCACAAGAGCAACAGAGGCTGAGAATAAAACAGAGTGAAAAGTGAAAAGATACAGGACAGGGTGACCATATGTCCTCTTTTCCAGGACATGTCCTGGATTTAAGCCTTGTATCCTGAAAAAACTTGAATGTCTTCCTTTTTTCTTATGAGTGGACAACTTATAGCCTTCTTGTAATTAGCAAATTATAATATGTAAATATAAATTAAGCCCATGAAAGGAATATATAGGTGCTTTTTAGGTTTTATTTTGTCATTTTGGGGGATGTCCTACATTTGGGGGGTCCTTGTCCTCTTTTGCAATTATAACATATGGTCACCCTGATACAGGAGCAATGAAATAGTCTTACCAGAGGGAGCTAGATGGAAGGAGGCTATTTAGAGGAGAGTTCCTTGAATACAGGTAGACCTCAGCAGCACCAAAAGGAGGATGTTTTCTCCTTTAACTTCTGCCTGCATAGCACAAAATCCCTGCTAAGTTCCCCTGCTCACCTGCTTCTTTGCTCTGAGCAACTGAACAAGGTGAAAATCTGCAGGTTTTGGTCTCTACGCAGCAGCTTCTGTATTTTGGTAGGTATACCAGGCATGTTGCTGCAGCTGTCAGCCCTGTCCTGACTGCTGGCTTAGCTGCTTGCAAGAAGCAACTCTTGAATCCCTGCTCAGGTGCATTTTTGCTTTGCAGCAGGAGGTGAAACACTGCACACTTTAAGAGTAAGCCTGTAAGACACAAACGGGGTTTTCACACCCCACTGTTTAAACAGGTCACCTGCTAAGGTGCCTTTTACCCCAAAAGGTCTCCTTACAGGTCCGCCTCTGCACCCCCCTTTACTTAGGGATGCTAAAAATCCCAGACTGCACTCAACTCAGAGTCAGCCCGCCTTAAGAACACCTCCCGGTCTGGGCCTTCCTTTAGGCACCCTGTGGGCAGGTAATCAGATTAAAAAGGATTAAAACACCTTGAACGAAAGTTTACTTGTTTATTCAAACAGGCACAATGCATTGAAATGAATTTGCTTCATAAAAACAAGAAAGGCTAAGTATCATCTCTCTAACACATTCAGCCCTGACATAAGTAGCAAAACTGTTGCCTGCAGGGAGAGCTGCTCCTCATCTCAGTCTTCCATCTTCAAGGTCTTCCTCCAAAGCAGTTTACCCACCTCTAGAAATCATGCTCCTTATATCCCCCAAATGTAGCTTCAGCTGCAAGTCATGGGATTCATCATCTTAGATCCTAATTGTTTGATCTACTGCAGCTGGGAACCCAAGGATGAATTTACAGGTGTCATAAATCCGATTACTAGCCATGTTGATGCCTTCCTTTCCCCTGATAAGGGAGGCATCACCGGCCAGCCCTGAAGTTACCAAACTCCCCCTTTGGTTCCCATGCATTATTCCCAGCAATACAATAATTTACAACTCTTACTTTGATCCTTGGCTCCTTCACTGCCCCCACTTCTCTAGGAGATATTAAACAGCCCGCCATTCCTTCCCTCAAGATGGCCTTACTATTGTTCTTACAGACTCAGAAATTCATAATCTTAACTTCTTACTTACAAAGCCCCACTGAAAACAATGACATTTGCTTCTGAGTAGACATGCAGAAGCTTGGGCTCTAAGAAAGCACTGCAGGGAGCCAGGTTGATCTCTCTCTCCTTTCCACCCACCCCCATCAATAGCCTAACCCAGAACTTCCTAAGACCCTTCAGGGATTCATTCACACCTTTCATTGTTCTTTTGGAAGCTGATGATTAGGTGTGAAAAGCAATTAATCAAGCAGCTCAGAAGGCAGAGGGGACGCACAGTGTGATCAGGATGCCTGCCAGCTCAGTTCCTATGGGTTTCTTCTCCCCTCTACTGACTCATGGCACACCAATGTGCTGTGGCACACCTGCTGAAAATAACTGATATAGATTATAATTAATCTAATAATTTAAGAATAATATATATATATATATATATATATATATATAAAAGAGAAAAGTCACTGATTGACTCACTGACTGACTCATCACCGCCCTGCCAAAACACCCAGCCCTATAAGCATGAAATTTGGGGTGGATGTTCCTTCCGTGACAGAGGGGTGCACTAAGAACCAGTTTTTGGAAATTCCAACCAGAAGGGGATGAAAAGGCGCAACACTCCCTATACTTTGCAATTGGAGAATTGATGATTCATGAACAATTGATGTTGGTGTTGAGAATTGCTGACTTATCAACATTCCGCCCCAACTGCTGGGCCTAGAAGCATGGAATTCTGGGAGGGTTTCCTTCTGTCACCTGAACACCCACCAAGAACCCATGTGGAGAAACTTAACCCTTAAGAAGCTGAAAAGGGTGCAACATGTTTTTGTCCTATACTTAACATGGAAGACTGACCAACCTCCTGCCAGTTTGGTGCTCTCTGCCTGGTGCACTGGGGGATGTTGTTAGGAGGAATAGGTTGCACTGTGGCGGATGCTGTGCACGAGGGGTTGTTGCGCAGGGCGGAAGTTGCGCATGGGGGAAGTTACGCATGGGGGTTGATGCGCATGGGGAAGTTGCACATGGGGGGTTGATGCACATGGGTTGATCCGCATGGGAGTTGATTTGCATGGGGGGTTGACATGCATGGGGGGTTGATATGCATGGGGAAGTTGTGCATGGGGAAGTTGCGCATGGAGGGTTGATGTGCATGGGGGAAGTTGTGCATGGGGGGTTGATGCGCATGGGGAAGTTGAGCATGGGGGGTTGATGCACATGGGGGAAGTTGAGCATGGGGGG
The DNA here is from genome assembly GCA_030015325.1 of Cryptoblepharus egeriae. NCBI lineage: Eukaryota > Metazoa > Chordata > Lepidosauria > Squamata > Scincidae > Cryptoblepharus > Cryptoblepharus egeriae. Next base: position 49,182,868 of record JAREYC010000007.1, on the reverse strand, counting down.
TTGATGCACATGGGGGAAGTTGCGCATGGGGAAGTTGCGCATGGAGGGTTGATACGCGTAGGGGAAGTTGCGCATGGGAGAAGTTGCACATGGGGGGTTGGTGTGCATGGGGGAAGTTGCACATGGGTGGAAGTTTACTCCTGCAACGCGGGTACGCTTTTCGCTAGTAATCACTAAAATAATTCTCTGAGTTTGCATGGAGCAACTATGAGTTCACATTGTGTGGGTTCATTATTTGGGCATGGATTAATAATTCATAGGGAAAAAAAATATGCATCCTTGGAAGTAGCTGGCATCCAAACTTTGTCCAGTGCAGATAAAAATGCCTAATGATAGTTGTGTTTGTGGATTGATGATGTAGAGACAGAAGCATTATTTCTTTAAGATTAGGTAATATTTAGGTAATATTTAATACTACCTTATTAGGTAATTTAGGTAATAGTTAACCCTTAACACAAATATCTGTTTTTGGCTGCAAGCCTAAAGACACTTTCCTGGGAATATGACCCATTGAACACATTGGGGCTAACTTTTGAGTAGGCATGGCTAGGATTGTGCTTCACATCATCTTTCACCACTTTGGGTGCCAAGGGAATCTTTCTTATCACCCATCTGAAATTCAAAGCCATTTCTTCCATGTTAGATTTTTCCTTCCCACATGTTTGTCAATCCTGTGATTGCTGCTGTTTTTGTCTCTGGCCAGGCACAATAGGAGAGAAGAACAGAGAACTTGATTGCATGGCAGCAGTCTGAGAAAAGCAATATAAAGGACACCAGTCTGGAGCAAATTTTTAGTGTAAATGAGTGTGAAATTGGACTTTCAACAGAGAAGAGCCACATAGGAAAGGTGAAATTCCCCCTCCCTTGGTTGGAATCCTTATATGACTTAATCTACTGTGCCAGAATGGGGAAAACTAAGGTTTAAAGTTTGTAAAATATAGGAAATGTGTTATTTCTATTTATTTTCTCACTATTCCCTTGGTTTTGTCCTGGGATGCCAAGCATCCCCCTTCGTTATGACCATAGTCATTCAGGCTGCAATACTATCCACTTCTTTCCTCCATTGAGTATAATAGAATTTACATCTGAGTAGAAAGGCATAGCACTGGGCTCACAGTTTAAGAGCAGGATGTGCAAGATACTCTCCTGTACAAGGTCTGCAAACATAAAAAGGAGCTGCACAATAGCATAGTGAAACTCACATGCAAGAGATTGCCCTAATGGATTGTAACCTGAACCAACTAACATTGGCCTGATGCAGTGCCTTCTTCCAGGGCCGACCAATCAATAGGGTGGGTTAAATGGCTTGCATCAGAGCCAGTCCTATGTGTGTCTACTCAAAAGTAAGTCCTATTATAATCCCATTACTTAAGAGATAAAATTCCATAATGCCTTCCACTCCAAATTGGGTCTCTTTGATCCTGCAACAACCATTTAGGACGCTAGGGTGGAGAAAAGGTGTCAACACGTGGAAGGGGCAGTATCATCAACTATAGTTCTGCTGATATCCTCCTTCCCTTCCCAACTTCAGTGTGCCTTCCTGGATCCACATGCACTAGTGCCAGTAGTATTATTGGTACTGGTTTGAGTAGACCCATCAGACCCAGAGCAAAGTAACAAATGATGCTCCTTAGGCTGCAACACACAGTTTAGTAGCACCAGGATCAGTGGTGGGCTCCAACAGGTTCGCATCTCCTCTATAGAACTGGTTGTTAATGAGAGATAGGACATATAAAGTTTAAAAATAGCCATTTAAAAATGGCTGCCAGATGGGCAGAACCGGTTGTTAATTTCTTTGAATCCCATCACAGACCAGGATGACCATATAAGAACGGAGGACAGAGTGCATCTATCTTTAACCATTGCATATAAGATTGAGTTTAGACAGGCGCTGCTTTTTAAACCCTCCTATGATGAGCTAAACCTGCCTCAATTCCCTTGTCTATGCAATGGTTAAAAGTAGAGTATAGTCTGTCCTCCATACTATATGGTCACCCTGTGACACAGTTTCATTGGCATGGGTATGGGAAAAATTTGGCTTTTAGGATGTCAAGTTCTGCGCTTGCCATGGATAGCCGTGAACTATACAGAACTTTGATCATAGTGGGAGAGAATTCCTCCCACAATCTTTCACCCCAAGCGGTGACTCACATGAGATAGTATTTCATCAGGCAGAGAAGACAAATGAGGGAAGCAAAAAACCCTTTCAACTGGCTTATGATGCTTGGTCTGAGAAAGCAACTTTGTACAATGTGCTGGGCTGAACATGAAGATGAGGTAATGCCATCATAAATAATTGCTCAAAGCCTTTCTGTGTTATGGACGTTGAAATTTCAAACACAAGAGACGGAGAAGGAACCTGTGCCTGTAAGAGCATACTGAAGGCTAGCTCTTAAGATAATTGAGGACTTTTCATTGGAGATTTACTTCCTATAGCGCTCTCCTCCTGGAGCAATTGCACTGAGTGTCTAGAGATCAAAGGGAACCCTTAGATTTGTTTTTAAACTGATATTTCCAGTGAAATTAAGGGTACTAATGGAACAAATTGCAGTGCTTTCTATGCTTCCTTCTAAGCCTTCCTAGAAAGGGGTGAACATGAACTAAGCAAATCTTCTTTCCAACAACCCATTGGCAATTCTAAATGCATTTTGTTCTCAGAATAGAATTTCAGGCTGACCTTTTTTTAAAAAAAAATCAAACGATAGCTTTAATGAGCACCATTAGAGATTTGCCATTGTCACTGTAAGGATTCAGTCTCGACTTTCTGGGAGCTCAAATTTAGAGCTTGGAATGGAAAGAAAACTAACAGCTGCAGTTTGTACTCAAGCTCTTTGATCAGAGAAACCAATACAAAGTGGCTGAATAATGCAGGATGGGGGTTCATGGCACTTTCTTCATTTTAAAGAAACAGAACAAAAAAAATTGGAAAGAACATCTTCCCTGCATACTTCTTAACTCTTGATGAACTTGTATCCAACAGTGATCTCATTCCCTAATGGTGGATTAAAATGAGTGCCCTTAAGGGGCTCCTTCTTTATTAGTAAAAGGGTTTATTAGTCTTGCAATATGGTTGTGTTATACCGAATTCATCAAATATCAAATAGTTCCCAGGCAGGACCCCATAAAGAACGGGGAGGCAAAAAAAGTGCAAGGAAGTTCAGAAACACAGATTGCTCCAGGTGAGTAATGCTGTAATCCTATCCACACTTAACTTGGAATGAGCACGACTGACTATATAATAATGAGATTTACTTCTGAGTAGACGGGCACAGGATTGGGCTCTAAGTTTCTCAGAAAGGAACATCTTAAAACCAGGACTCCCTTCTAAGTCTTTACCTAAGCTGTCTGGAGAAAAGAGTGTTTCGAAAGGTCAGCCCTTTGGACTAGAGCCCTGAATATGAGTGCAATTCGAAGCCTCATCAGTAAGTCCTATTATATTCAATGGGGCCTACTCCCAGGAAAGTGCAGTTAGGATTGCAGGATTGTGTCTCCTTTTCATGAAATTCCTCCTGCCTTGCTGCCATCATTGGTGACTAGGTATGTTCCTGGTATCGATGGTTTTGGATCTTTAGGACAGTGTTTCTCAAACTGGGTCATTCCCAACTTGTGGTTCCCCCTTCATTTCACTGTGTATTTAATTTTTAAAATACGTGTTTATTTTAAAATACACTTTATTTTGAAAATATGGTGTGTGACTGCATTTGAGAAAAATGTCACAAATCTTTACTTTTAACAGGCTACCATGTACATGCTTTTAACAATGATAGTAAATGGGACTAATTTCCATTCTTAGGGATGTTTGGGAAATCTTTTTAAAAAGACTTCAGAAACTGCTTGAGAGTTCAGAGGGATCTTTATATACTGTATATAAAATCAAAGAGTGACTGACTAGCTACAATCCAGAGTAACTATGGGAGCACGTAAAAGACATTACGTGTACCCTTAGTTACTGCAATACCTAGTGAGAACCTATGGGAAATTCATATTGCAATCCAGAGCAAATTGTTCTTACACCGGAGCAAGGACTCCGCGTAGTTACTCTGGATTGCGCCCTAAGAGCATAATCCCAAGAAATTTAGGCTGGCCTAACTCATCTGGCCTATCTTTCCGTGATGGTAATGGGAGGTCAATGTATACCTGTGCATTGTGCATGTGGGAAAATCTATTCCAAGCTAGTATCCAAATATTGGCATGATATTGAGAATGGTCTACAAATCTGGTTGAAGTTATTCATTTTTTGAATAATTTTTTGTAACCTTTATTGTAACCTGTAACATTTCTTGTAACCCTCTAGCAGTATCCTTAAAGAATAAAAGTGAAACAATTCTATATAACAAAGATAGAGGGGAAACATCAAACTTTCCCTTCATTCATTCTTCCTAAGATACTAAACCTAAAAAAGAACCCCCTGAAAAACCATAATCATTCTCCCAAAAACCAATACCTTATCGCAGTGCAGCATGTGCTCCCCAAACAATCCATGTGATATAAGAGTGTTGTAAACACCTTAAAATAGACCTCTTAGCTGCCTTGCTTTCTTGCCGCGTCCTGCTTCAAATATGAGGTGTAGATATTTCTAAGCCAGCAAGATAATCTGAAGAATGAATTCACTGTGTGACTCAAGGTAAAAATCAAGTTTTTTATATTACTTCCATCCACTACAATAAAATCAGATTCAATACTTGCTGTCTCTTTTTGTTGGATCATATTACTTCCATTCACTGAAAACAAAATAAAGTTGTGTATAAGCCTAGAGAGAGGAATGATATATGCTCTTGTTTAACTGGTGTTCCAAAATGAGAACATGTCCTACAAGGCTTGTGCCTCAGGTAAAATTGTTCAGTCCACTGCAGTTGTACTCTTCCCCACATTATGATAACATGCATGGAAAATACTTTTGTTTTGCACTCCCCACAAGTTCTGAAAATAAATTATTGCTGTTGTTAATTGATTATGATTATTGTCTGAATACAACTAGAGGTAGAAACCTAGTATCCCCATTTGCTCATGTGTGGAAGAAGTGTGAACTTACCCTACAATCCAGAGTAACAACGGGAGCACGTAAGAGACATTATGTGCACCCGTAGTTACTGCACCACCTAGTGAAAACCTATGGCAAATTCATATTGCAATCCAGAGTAAATTGTTCTTACACCGGAGCAAGGGCTCCCCATAGTTACTCTGGATTGCACCCTTAATGTACCATCTAAATGTTTGCATTAGGGGTATCCAAACCCCTGCTTGGGGGCCAGTTGTGGCACATTGTGAGCTTCAGTGTGGTCCACACCAAGATCCTTCCATCTGTCCCTCTGGCAATCCTTGCAGTCCTCTCTAATACATTCTCATAGGTAAACATCTGTAAATTTATTCAAATTTGAAATGTAAATTAGTTTTCCAACCTCCTACACAGTGTCAGAGAAATGATGGCTGCAATCCTAAAGACACTTTCCTGGGAGTAAGACCCATTGAACACAATGGGGTTTACTTTTGAGTAGACATGGTTAGGATTGTGCTCCATGTGGCCCTCCTCTGCTTTAGGCCAGCATTTAGGACACCAAGCTTTAGGCCAGCTTTGCACATCAACATGCACAAGCCATGTTCATTACTACAGTATATCACTGAGGTCCTAATATCATGGTGAAGGCATATGCAGATAATAAACTTCAAGTGTATCCCAATGGCTTCTTCGGTAAAGTGTATCCCAATGGCTTCTTCATTCTCATCAACTGAAGAGTGACTGAAGAAAAAATAAGTCCATCCAAATGAAGAGGAACATGTGCTAGCATCGGTTCATGTGCTATGTATTCAAATGGATCTGAATTACATATATGAAAACAAAATGTCTTGAGATTGTTGCAAGGGAAAATCAGTCATTGGCTTCCTTCAGTCTCGAAAGACTGTGGTATCGTGCTCTGAATGTCCTCTCCAGAGCATGATGGCCTGGGTAGATGGAGGATAGACTGCAAATACAGCAGCAAATCCCCCCTCTACACATCACTGAAATAGTCCAATGGAACAGCAGAGCTGATACGATTGGTTCCAGCTGCATCACAGGAGTTACCAGACCATGATTGTACACAATACCAATCTCCTTCCAGGACTCTAGCTCCGGATTTTGCCTCGAGGTTGACTCCTGAAACCTTTCCCATAGATGGGCATAGCCATAGTGGAGGTTTTAGGTGGGAGTGTTCCTTCTCCAGACAACCCACGTTCAGTGGGATTTTGGAAAGGTTTAGTTTGGCTCCTCAACAAAGGCCTGTCTGGCAAGGGAGTCCCTGCCAGTAGCTATGCCACCACCAGCATTCCCCGTTGTATCACTGGAGCACACAGTCCCACCACTACAAAAAGGTTCAGTCCAATGGTGGTAAGCTACAGAAAACCTGTCCGTGTCAGCTCCCTTTCCTATCCCTGTACTAATCCTAAGATATAAGAAATGGTAAGATCAGGGTACTAATCTTGTTTTCAGCTGTTATTCGTGAATGAATACTTTCTATAGGAGAAAGAATGCCCAGAGGGTCCAATTAGAAATTCAGGGGCATTCCTGAAGCATTACTTCCAACACTCAGCTCATGGTTTAACTTTAGAGGGTCTTATAAATTCCATCAGGTACACAAGATGCACCCACCATCAGACACCCACTACCAGACAATAGACAACACAGCAGTCTTATTCATGCTTATTCATGGACCCCCTTGACTGTCAGCTTCAGCTGCTACAAGTTATGTCAGTACAATTGTTGATGGGGTTGATTTAGTTGTTTCTCATCAAAACTACCAACTTCTACAAAAATTGCCTATGCTGGTTAAAAATACATTTCTAAACCCAAATCAGGGTTTAGTTACTGGGTCCTGTTTCACTCAGGAAATACTTCCTCCTGTACAAGACTCACCAGCCACCAATGGAGATTAACCACTGAGACCCTATTGAATTTTATGTCACAAACTAAAACATGATTAGCTTCTTCAATACATAGGACCTTTTCAATTAGTCTCAAAAATGTTGAAATGTCTTTTCATGAGATCTGAATATTTCCATCCTGATGTGCTTTGAGAGATCATTGTCCTGAATATTTTAAATGATTCAGATATTAACGGCTGCTAAAAGAAAATAAAAATATCAAAAGAAAAGGGAAAATATCATTACTAAAAGAAAAGGGAAAATACCATTACATAATATTGCATGATTACTAGGAAGTCCCACCAATAGAGTTCAAAGGAGCACCAAAGGTAACCAATGGAGCTCAATTCACCTGTCATTTCAAGACATAGGGTGCAATCCTAACCTAGGCTGGTACAAATCATTGGTTTTCCCATTCCTGGGGTGATATAGCAAGACAAGCATATGTTAGTGCACTGGCCTAACCCTCTCCCAGGAGAGGTGCAGGAGTGACACCCCCAAGTCAGCAACTGACTTATGCTGGGGCTTAGGTTGGCATAACTGGAGGTTAAGGCTACCATCATTTTTGAATATTGTTAGAATCTTTCCAGGGAGAAAAGGGGAGGTTGCTTCTAAAGCAAAATAAATGAAAACAAAAAGGTTGAAAATGCTGATTTTTAATGAAAATAATGATTAAATTTTAAAATTTTCATCTAATAGCAGACTAGCAATGCTCTAAAACTGTCAAAACACACCACTAAGGCACACTACACTGCAAGAGGGGAAGAGTGCTCATATCCCAAATGGTTGTACAGTGGCGCCTCACGTGAAGTATGTTTCACGTAACAAACAAAAATTTCTCTAGGAATCTGCTTCACGTAACAAACTGTGCTTCACATAAAGAACACATTCGTTGGCAGTTGGGGCAGATGCGCTGGGCGGCAGCCTGTTTAAAAAGCACCAGGGCTGCCTAGCGCACCTGCCCATAGTGAAAGCAACACTTCCATGCTGTTCCTCCAGTGGTGGGCACTTACCGGTACTGGCCTACGCGCCCGTACCGGTTCTTCCCGTTTCCCTGCCGCTAGCGTACTGCTAGCGACAGGGAAATGCAAAACATAGCAGACCGGTACGGTCCGCCATATTTTGCACCCACCGCCGCCTGCCTAGAAGTGAGCGCCGGTGTCGGCGCTTGCGCGGAGCCTGCTTGAAAGCCGGCCTGCCAGGCTAGCCTGGCAGGCCGGCTTCTAAGCAGGCACTGCGCAGGCGCCAATGTCGCCCCGCCCCTTGCCCCTCCCCAGTCCCTCCCCTCGCCCCGCCCACACCCCCTGACCCTGGCTGGCCCCTCCCACTTCCGGCGTACCGGATCTTGGGATGGGGCCAGCCCATCTCTGTGTTCCTCCTATGGCTGGGCGTCTGCTGGGCAGAGGGAGAGAGCAGCAGTGGGGAAGAGGGAAGCAGCTCAGGGCTAGTCAGAAGAGAGGAGGGAAGAGAGAGGCTCAGGATGGAGAGAAGGAGAAAGTGGGGAGACACTTTGAATGTGTCTTGGATTGCAGCCTCCTAACCATGTCTACCCGGAAGTAAGCCCTATTGTGTTAAATGGGTCTTACTCCCAGGAAAGTGTCTTTAGGACTGCAACCTAAATAGTCTTCATAAGATCATGCACATTGAATGCATGTTTTGAATTCAGTCCCAGTGTTCTGTCATCGTTTTTACATCCAGTTAATATTTTTATATGAATATTTTTAGAGTTGTGGAACCAATCGTCTGAGATCCCATTATTTCCTATGGGAAAATCCACTTCACATAAAGAAAGTTTCACATAACAAACATGCCTCCAGAACGAATTAAATTTGTTACGTGAGGCATCACTGTACTAATAAATAACATCCCCCACATGCCCACAGACCATTCATGGCACATCAGTGTTCAGCAGCACATTGTTTGAAAATTGCTGTAACCTAAAGAAAGAGATAGTGGAAGGAGACAGTGATAAAACTATTTAAAAGAGTTATCTATCCCCTATATTACTCATCATTTGGATAGAGATCATATATGAATATGTGGCTCAGAAAGGTGATTCATTATGGATATTTGTTATGAACATCAAGACAGTCACAGAAAAACAAATTTTGGTTCGGAATAGGCCATAGAGGCAGACACTGTCCTAGTAGGTGGTAGAAAGGGATAACAACCCTTTGATTTAAACGCATCAGTGCTTGTCATTAACACCCTGTCACTCAAGCTAGGAATTATGCATAGTGCCCCCGGCAGGATCATTTCCAGTAATTTGAACAACAAATTAACTGTATCTTTTATTTATAGCACTATCACCAGCAGCATTTTAATTCATACTAAAAGGGAAAAAAAGCTGAAGATATTTTAGCTCTAGTCTATAAAATCCTTACTTTCTCTTCAGATAGTAGGTGTAGGTGCTGAAATTAACGTTCTACTTATGTGCCAGTGGCTAGCTCAAGCCATATCCTTTGCTGATGACAAAAGAAATAAGTTCAGACTAATAAAGTATACATTTATGCATGGCATATCACATACATCTTATAGAAATTCAATCCATGGTTCCTTTGACCTGGCTCCAATTTTGAATGTGCAATATCATTTAGCAAATCAATCCTGAATTAATCTTACCCACTCACAGAGTTGTTCCTGTCCTGATTGCAAAGAATGGAAAAAAGGAAAAAGAAGGAAGTTTCAATCCTAATCCTGTTCCCCATCATGTCAGCAGTGTATTTCTGCTGCTGAAGCATGAGCTGCAAGCTATAGTAATGTAGGTGATCAGATGCCAGACAAGAGATAGGTAAATAAGATGTCTACCTCCCAGAAGGCTGCCTGATCACCTATGCATCTTCTCCATCCTATGCCAGATATTTTGTTGGCATATGTTCAAGGAAAGGAAGAGGTTCAAAAATCAGGGATAGAATTCCACATACACCTTTTGCTATCAAGAACCAATCCCTCCAGCCCACTTGCCACCCTTTCTTACTCAAAGCCCCACCACCACCATTTCTGGTGCAGAATGGGTGCAGGGAGGTGATGGCTTCTTCTGCTGCCAGATCTCTCATATTTGGCTATGGCATTCAATTTACTGCAATGTTACAACCCCTACAATCCAGAGTAACTGTGGGAACACATAAGAGACATTACGTGCACCCATAGTTATTGCACCACCTAGTGAAAACCTATGGGAAATTCATATTGCAATCCAGAGCCAATTGTTCTTACACAGGAGCAAGTACTCCCCATAGTTACTCTGGATTGTGCCCAACATTTACAAAAGTGAAAAGCAAGTTCCATTGTTGTAAATCAAGTATAGGATCGGAACATCAGTTCTTTCATTATTTAACAACAACAACTTTGTTCAGGAGACAGCTTTTGTCTCTAGACAGGTTCCACGAGCTCAAAAAATTTTCACATTCTTATCGTCAAAAATAGTGTATTCTCTTGAATATTTAAAAGTTTATGTCACCATTAAAAATAAGAATGTCTCAGAAAGCTTCAAATCAACAAGTAAATTCACACATCAATGCAGCACATATGCATCAAAATATGTTGATCTTACATACACCCCCCTCTTGATCTTGATCTTACATACACCCCCCTCAATCTATCACCTGTCCCGATATCTATCCAATGCTGCTCTCTTGCAATACCAATCTTAGATTATATCCGCTCAACCTCCGTGAAACCAACATCCGTACTGAATAAAGTGTCCTCCGTTACTAGCGTCAGGAACCCACGGTGGGCGTGGCTAAGCATTTCTTGTTAATCCATTGTGAGAAAAGTTTCAGTATACAAGCTTTGTGTTGATGGGGTTTTGTGAGATGGGGTTGAGCAGATTTTGTTTTTGGCCAAAGTCAGAAGTAAGCAAAAGTCTTCTTCTACTGCCAGAAGATGGATAGTTGAAGATGAGAGGCAGACAGTTCCTGCCCATCATGTGCTCTGTCTATTAAAGTCCAGATCAGTAACATTTCCCCAATTGCAGTCACATACTTTGGTAGCATCAAGTCTAATATATTTTTTTAAAAAAAAACTTTGGAATGAATGAGGACCCAACTGAAAATGGCTTGTGGCACACCTACTCTGTTGTGATCAACAGTTTAGAAAACAGTGCTGTATTAGGTATTATTATTTTTGTATTGTTTTGATTGTTTGATTTTGTATTATTTTCTTTATATTTTAGATTAAGATTTTTAAAAAGAGGATATATTCAATGGCAATGTACATACAGTATACTATTTGAATTAGAATATTTTCCAGATTTTGTAATCCAGTTATGAACAGAATATGTAGATCTGAGCAGTATAGATTCAAATTCTGTAGATGGCTGCAATGATTTTGGAAAATAAAGCAAATCTTGCAGCCTCAGTTCTTCCTAGGATTACAGTTAGGATGTACAAGATACTGCAATGTTCTTTGCCCATAGAGTATTAACAGTTGAATTTATATTAATTTATTATATCTATTTTTCTTTTAAAATATATGGACACCAAATCCGTCTACTTTGTAAAGTTATAATGTGGAACTCTACCAATATTTTTATGATGTGATGTAAAATTAGTACTAATTAAGGGTGCACTCTTATTTAGTGCATTGTCCAGGGACCAGGCCAGTTTTAATTAAGCCATTGCTGACTATTTAAAAGAAAGGAGTGTTTTGAAGCACTAAAGAGCTATCTAAATGCATTAGTAGGTACAGGGGCAGTGTGCTCATGCAGTCAATAACAGATAGGTAGTGCTGTGACAATTCATGAAAAGAAAATGGCGAGGTAGAGAGCAGGTTAAAATGGTAATTAGGTTGCATAAGTCTTTTTAGTGTGTGAAAGAGAAACTTTTTAGTGCTAGAAAGAGAAGCGTCAGTTATTCAGAGCCCAATCTTGAGTTCAGTACACTGGGTTGCTGACATGCACTATTGCAAACATACCATAAGATGCATTTGCAAGGCTTCGCACCAATCCAGCATCACAGCTAACCCAGCCAGCACATCCCGTGCTGGGCTAGTGCTAGTGCAAGTCCAGTGGCAAACTGAGGCAGCCTGACTGTTCCAGTGCAAATTCGGGATTGTGCTGCCCATCTGATTCACTCCAAGACATTGTGCTTGTCGATCTGAAGGGTTGTGGGTTGGTGGTTCAAGACCTGAGTACCAAATAGTTCCAGCCAATCTGGCAGTTTGAAAGCATGTAAATACAAGTACAGTGGCACCTCATGTAACAAATTTAATTTGCATGTTTGTTATATGAAACGTTCTTTAAGTAAAGTGGATTTTCCCATAGGAAATAATGGAAATTCAGACAACTGATTCCACAACCCCAAAAATATTCATATAAAAATATTAACTGGATGTAAAAATGATGACAAAACACTGGAATTGAATTCAAAACATGCATTCAATGTGTATGATCCTATGAAGTCTATTTAGGCTGCAATCCTAAAGACACTTACCTGGAAATTATACCCATTGAACACAATGGGGCTTACTTCTGGGTAGACATGGTTAGGAGGCTGCAATCAAAGACACTTTCCTGGGAGTAAGACCCATTTAACACAATGGGACTTACTTTTGGGTAGACATGGTTAGGAGGCTGTAATCAAAGACACTTTCTTCTATAATCAAAGACACTTTCAAAGCTCCCAAATTTTTGTTTGTTACGTGGAACATACTTTACATGAGGCACTTGTTACATGAGGTGCCACTGTAGATAAATAGGTACCATTTTAGTGAGAAGGTAAGAACAACAGAAGAGTTTCCAAAGGATCAGGCCAAAGGCACATCTAGTCCAGCATTTAGTGGATGTCCCCTAGTTCTGTTATGTCCCTTTGGCATTTACTCATGCAGGATGCATGACAACAAAGACATCTTTGGACAACACTTGCTCTTTGGCCTTATAACAGGAATAAGCTCTGTCCTTAGAGTCATACATGACCGGCAGGCAACCTGCAGGAGACACCTTTACTTTTATCTTAACATGTATAAAGGTTTGAAGCCTTGAGCCCTAAGTCTCTTGTTTGGGTCCAGTTACAACCAGGTCTGCTTATTTATTTAGCATAAGGCATACAATACATGGACTTATGGTAAATTAAATGTAAATGTCAAGTCTGCTCAACCATTCAAGGACAGAATGGTCTACATTGAAAAAATCGGGCACTGTGCCAGCATAAGCTCTCGATTTACAATCAGACACATTGGATGGATAGTTTGTTGAGGAGCACCACTGTCACACTGAGGGATAGATACAAAACCCCATTTAATCAGTGACTCCTGGCTGACACCATGTTGGGTATGGTCTAGTTTAGAGTTGACTGATCCTGGCAGCAAGGTAGGTAAAAACCTGGCATCTTTTGTGTAGATTCATCAACTGTATGTATCTGCCTGTATCTAGCTGTTAAACAGCCCATTTAGTTTTTTTATTGGACATAGATTTCATTTGACATAGATTCATTGGACGTAGATTTCAAACAGCTGTTGTGTGAGTGCCAGAGAGGGCTTCCTAGATTTGTCTGCCAATAGATATATGAGCAGGTCTCCGTCAGTCTTGAAAGACTATGGTATTGTGCTCGGCGCTACATACGCTGCATGCTAAGCACGAAAGCCTGGGTTGGATTGTTATGGAGGATAGGCTGTTACCCAAGCAGCAGATCCCCCCTCTCCACACCACTGAATTAGTCCAATGTAAAGACAAAGCCAATATGATTGGATCCAGCTGCGCATGCAGCGTATGCAGTGCTGAGCACGATGCCATAGTCTTTCAAGACTGACGGAGACCTGCTTTAGATATATGAGGAAGATCAGCATGCACAGGTTGAAGTGGGTTGCTCATAATTTTATTATATTCTTTCATGGAGGCATCCTGCATTCCATGAGGATTATGAGTGCGTGCATAAAATCTACCAACCTGTGTGACAAGCCTTGGAGAGCGTGACAGAATTGTGTTTGCACAACTTTTTTTTTACAGGCATCACCACCACTTTCCTAGGGTGGCAAAAAAGAGCAGAGTTTGATCTAAATTGCCTATATTTCCCTTGCTCTTCGTTTTTTCAAAGCAGCTCATGGGGCCACGCTGTAGATACTAAGAAGAAAAAGTATCTCTTTGCGTATCTTGATTATCTCTTGTATGAAAAGCCATTAAGAAGACAATGTGTTATTCATGGAATTAATGACCATTCTTCCAGTATAACTCTCACTGACATCTTTAAAGGAAAGAAAAGAAAAATCTTTTCTTCCTGTCTTTCTCTGCTATCCTCAATGGTCATTACATGATTTTGCAGTGGGAATAACATTTTCACCAGCATCCAAATCTTTTAAAAGAGGGTCATTACGATTCCAAAAAAGAAACATATTTCTTGGTACCAATCACCCGAATTCTGGCAACCATGTGTCAATTGAGCAATTTGAAGCAGCTGAAGTTGGGCTTATTGTTGATTGTATACAAAATACAACACAAAATGCTGTGAGCACTTCAGAGTCAGCACCACAGAATAGTACAAATGGGAATTTCTTCCCTAAGGATTTCTGTTCGCATGCAGTGGTACCTTTTTCTTCAGTCTCATTCCTATAAAAATATTGAGATACTTTTGAAGAGAGAGTTGCTGCTTACCAGATCTTTTTATTTTAGAAAAACCAGAAATATATATCACTCTATATCTACACATGCCTGCAAACTGCAGGAGCTGAGCTCTTTGCATGGCCATTGTCTTGTAAACTGCAAGAGCTGAACTCATTTGGAGGGTAATAATTTGCAGCTACAGAATTTAATTTTCAAACAGCAGTTTGAGGAAATTAATTAGTTATCTATCTATCTATCTATCTATCTATCTATCTATCTATCTATCTATCTATCTATCTACAGTATTTATATGCTGCTTTTTGTGAAAAGTTCACAAAGCGGTTTACAAGAAAATGAAAAAATTAGTAGCTAATGGGTCTCTGTCCCATAAGGGCTCACAATCTAAAATGTAAAAGATCAGCAGAAGCCACTAGAACAGACATTGCTGGGGTGTGTAGGACCAGTTACTCTCCCCCTGCTAAATAAAAGAGGGACACCCACTTGAAAGAGTGTCTCTTGTCCAGTTAGCATGGGTTTATTATTATAGCTATTAATTAGCTATTAAATTTTATGTTCTTTTTAAACTGTTTTGTGAACTTTTTAGTTTTTTTCCTGTTTAACAGGTAAACTTTATTGGCATGCAAATAAATAAATGAATATATAAATGACAAATCAAACAGGTGTCTAGCAAGCAGACAAGTCATACAATACTACAAGTAACTGGCCCAATAAAATAAGGTGTGAAAAGGAAAGAAGATAAGAAATAGGGAAACAATACTTTCAGTTAGGCACCGAGCATCCCTATTGGCACCACTTATAATTGGGCACCATCAGGTACAATTGCACATGCACAAAGGGGGCAACAAAGCAGTGGGCAATAAAAAATTTATAAAGTCCTTATCAGTGGACTTAAAGGTCCAACCCAAAATATTCCAGGCAATCGAGGAGATGGGGAAAAAAGGGAATTGAGGGGTCAATCGAGGGTGTGATAGTCAGCAGGGGGCGGAGCCAAAGGGATTAGTACAAACTGTGAGATTTGCAGAATATAACTGGGTAATGTCAAAAGTGGGGACAGGACTTTGGAGAATCTCAGTAGGTTCTAACCCGCCCAGTGACACAGTCATTTTTTGGAATCTCACCTAGCCCGATAAAACCAGGTGTAATAGGGGGAATGGGTTGGAAAGAGGTGACATCTAGATGGGAATGTACAGGTGGAGGAAGTTTTTGAGCAATACAAATGGGGGAGAGGGGGATGGGGAGAGCATTAAAATTAGAAAGAGGAAGGGCAACAGGGGAACCATAAAGATCAACAGTATACGAAGGCCCCCTAGGCGGCACTGAAGCCAACTCAGGCAACTTGGGAAGCAAGGGTTGAAAAATTAAAAAATCATCCTTGGGGATATTGGATGAAGGTTGTGCGATGGGAGCAGTATCCATCTTGTCAGGCTTCGAGGGAGGGGGAACAGGATTTAAATTAACAGGAAAAGGCAAACAATCAGATAAAGATAGCGAAGGTAAACAAGAATTGTCCAAGTCAGTGATCAAGTTTGTAGAGTTGGCTTTCAAGGGGTCTTTTGGAGTCAGGAAAACTTTTTAGTTGAAAAGCAGCATATAAATACTCTAGATTGTAGAATATCAGATCCTTCCATCACTTTTTGGGGACCCATAAAAAATCAGGTCCTTATCAATGTGTCCTGACCCACCTAAACTGTGCAATATTTGCTCAGCATCCACACTTACCCATAAGATACGAGTTTGTATGTGTTGTTATTTTATGTGTAAACACGCTTTACCACACACTGCCAACAAATACACAGACACATTTGGAGGAATGGGCTACTTAATTAACTAATTATTTTTAAAAAGCAGGGTATTAATCATTTAGATCATGTGGGGATCTTGATAGGAAAATGGCTCTGGCCATCTGCCTCCACCAGGGGAATGGGCACCTGAGCTTGCCCATCATCACCAACCCCACAAGGGATTGAGGCAGCTGGTCACTGTGCCTTGGCCTTGCCTAATTCCAGGCCTATTTTTGGGTTTGTCTTCAAGTTTGTCTTTAATATCTTCACATTAAAATCAGTTCATGTCAGAAATAATTACAGTGGCTTTCAGAACTATCAAAAATGAAGAATCCAGCTTCTTTAAGTTTTCCAAGCCTCACCCATAATTGAAAATAGTATTATTCATAGATGGAAACTAGAAAGTGAAGATAAAAAACTTTTTTATTGCTAAGAAAAATATAGCACACACATAAAATATATATTGAATAAAATAACTCAAGAGGATAAGAGAGACTGTATTAATCACCAAGAACGTTTCACTTCTAGTATTGAAGCCGTGCACATCAATTACTGTAAAATACATAAAACTCTTAAAAGAATGAAAAAACTAATTAGTATTAGGGAGAAAAACTAATGAGCCAAATCTAGTTATTTTGGGGTGAACATCTGATTGAAAGCCATGTGATAGCTTTCTGAATAACACCCATGTTTTTTAGCCTAATATTTTATCTTAAAGAGAAAAGTGCCTGATAAAATGTTAATAGTGAACATACTAGACAAAAATATGGGTATGCCTAGAGAAAAAGAAAAGAAAGGGAAATAACAGTAAAGAAAAAACCTTTTTTCAAGGAATGAAGGAAATAAATCAGAAATAATTAAGACCTTTGCTGTGGGCAAGATAATATAAATCAAATAAAGCCCTGGGTTGAAAAGAAAATTAAATTAAAAAGACCTTCCTTCTAAAGATTTATCATTCTTTAAATGCTTTAGGGCTGAAATACCTTGTTTTTGTTTTCTTAACTCCAAATAGGTACCTTTTTGTTCTTACTGATAAAACTATTTTTCTTCTGTGTTAAGTGCGTCTCAAAATGTATGAAACGGTATGACAAGGTAGACTTCCAGCTTTTACCTTTCTCCTTTTTAATTTTTTTTTAAAGATACTCAATTTTTGGTATATTTTATATTTATCTGACGTCTTTGTAGGGCAGGTTGTGTAGAAGGCAGAATCATCACAGAACTAAAATTTGGATGTGTTTATTACAAGGATATTATTACTATAGATCTTCTTGGCAGTTGTTATTACCCAATTATTTTTTTCCTCCCACAGCTACTGTGGTATACCAGGTCTCCACAAACTGATCAAGTTTGGCACAACAGTCATGTGTGGAAGTCTGCCAATTAACTTCCAGCTTTATTGCACAACTGATACTGCCAAAAAGGGGTACTCTTAGACTCCATCACACATTGGAGGCTGGATTAGGGACACCTCTCTACCCATTTCATCAAGTTGAAAAGAATATGAGCATGCCTGGTCTCCCCATCCACCCAGTGCACTGTGCCACCTTCTATCTCTTCCCATTAGTGAATGTGGGGAACCATAACTAGGAATAATCCAATAACCATTAAGGGATGAAATCTAGAATCAAATAAGTCCCTAAACTGAACTACCATGTATAGGAAAATATAGGCATGCCAGAGCTCCTTAGAGACATAGGCTGCAATCCTAAAGTCACTTTCCTGGGAGTAAGACTCACTGAACAATGGGGCTTACTTTTGAGTAGACATGGTTAGGATTGTGCTCTAAATTGATACTATAGGGGTAGAATCTGAAGAAATTTAGGCTGACTTTACATACATACATACATACATACATACATACATACATACATACATAACCTTTATTAGGCATAGGAGGCTAGCATATCTTACTTGGCCTATCTTTCTGTGATGGTGTGAGGAAGTCAGCATATTGCTGTGCATTGCCCTAACCTTTCAGGAGTTGGGCAGAAGTGACTTACTGCACTTTTGGGACAACCCCTGGTAGCACAGAACTTATGCTGCAGTTTAGGTTGACCTAAATTAAAGTTAGGATTGCAGCCGTGTGGTGAGATTGCCTGGGAGGACTATGAACATTATAATATGGAGCCAATGGGCATCTATATGGGGCAGAGTCTTTTTGTGAGTCGTCGCCCCAGGTACCCCCCCCCCCCCTTGGACATGGACCTCTTCCTGGACTCTGTGGAGGTGTGGTCCGTGAAGGACTTTGCGGAGGACGGGGGAACTTCAGGCGAAGGAGGGGGATCACTGTGGGCCCTTCCCCTCGCTGGTACGCAAAGAGGGGTGTAAAGATTCTCCTGCGCACAGCAGAAGGTTATTGGGGAGGGCTGATAAAGTGGGAAATTTGAGCGACAAGGAGGTGCGGGAAGGGCAGTTGGAGGTGTTGCTGTGGAGGAGAGAGGAGGTGGCGAGTGGAGCTGCAGAGGAAGACGAGGTCCTGAAGCTGCAGGAACTGTCGCTGGCGGCGGAGACACCTGAAACAGAGAAGGAGAACTGTTAGAGACCAGTTGTCCCCTTCCCTGGGGAGAAAGAGAGAGACTTTAGTGTTTGCTGTTAGACTTACCTGTTGAAACAGCCTGCATGCTCCAGTTGAGTTGCCTTTTACCTGTAATGAAGAAGAGCCTAGAGAAACCATTACATATGTGGTGCCTCATCCTGAAGTAAAGTAAGCTTGTGTTCTTTACCCACCTGTGTGTGCTCCTCCTTGGAATCCTCAGAGATGTCAGGGATAAATGATGATGAAGACACTGAAATTACCTTCCCTAATAGAAGTTTTGTCACTGAGAGAGGGTCAGGGGAAGCTCAAGGGAACGGGAGGCGCCACAAACCTAAGCATTCCAACCTGTGGTATATGTAGGGCATAATCCAAAAGCACACTTGGGTCAATGCAAGTCCATTGCGCTGGCCCAAGAGTGTCTGAAACATGCCGTAAATCATGTTTGCACAACCCAGAGAGGAGAAACCTGTGCAAGGAGTTGTGCCAGCCTCCACACACTGAAGCAGGCCCAGGACAGGATGAGTTATGAAGGCTAAGCTTGGCCAGTCCGAAGATCTGGGGTGGTCAAGGATCCTTTCACCTGCCTAGGAGTGTTGTGAAAATGCCTGTGCCACTTTTGGGGGGATAGCAATAGTAGCATAGTGTGGCACTTTTGGGGGGATAGCTAACCCCTGGCAATGGTGAGGTTGCACTGGTTGAGCTCAGCCAAGTGCAGGGGTCTGCAGAGGAAATGGATTTGCATTCTAGGGTGTGAAGCAGGAGATGGAAAGGGAGTAGAAGGTGGAATCAGGACCTTGCACTTATGATGTGTCCTGCCCCATTCCCAAGTAGCTGCTCAGATTTACACCACCAATTTCAGTGACACAGATCTGGGTAGCCCTATTGGAGCTACTGATGTGTTACCTGGGGTAAGAGGAACAATATCCGTTGCCTTGGGTGGGGACATCAGCCCATACCTTGCACTGTATGTTAAACTCAGCACAGGCACAGCAGCCTGCTTCTTCCAGCGCAAGTTTGGATTGTGCTGTTTGTGTGTTGAAAAGATCAATTACTAACACAATGTTGACATTTTAGGAAACAGTATGATTTTATTCCCATTGATTCATTTCATTCCACAATTCGATGTACAGCACAGTTAACAAAGTTAATTAAGAAGACTGTTTAGACCAGTGATTTTCAACCAGTGTGCCATGGCACACTGGTGTTCCACAGATAGTCCTCAGGTGTGCCACAGGAATTTTGCGGGGTGGGGGGGACATTTATTAAAAGGAAAACTTAGGCATTTGAACAGCATTTGTGTGCCTTGTCAATGGTGAAAACAACTGATGGTGTGCCACGAGATGAAAAGGGTTGAATACCACTGGTTTAGACAGTAGTTCCTCCTTGAACTCTATCTTGATCAGGGCTGTAGCCAGAGAGGTAAGCATCTCCTCTGAGCCATTCCAGAGGGGGGAGCATCCTGAAATGACAAAGAGCATCGTGAGCCTGAAATGGCTCAGAGGGGAGGGAGTCCCTCGCACACTGTGGGGAGGATGCCTGTGAAACTTAGTATTCCAGCCCTGATCCTGATATTTATGTTCTCCTGTATTTAATCACAAAATTTCTCATAACCAGTACATGATGAACATCTCTGTTTGCTTGGAGAGGATTTGACAAAGATTCCAAATATGTTATTTCCATTTCCTATATTTATGCTCATCAACCATAAGTTCAGTTTTAAAATCTGTGCCACTGCTAAGAAGATTCCATGTTCCCCACCAGTGCTCTGAAATTGTCATCACTGGTTCATCCACTTTTTACAGCTTTCAGATCATGATGTTTCCTGCATTCCTCTCCAGTGTCCTTGTAAGTAAGCGGCATCTTTATTCGTCACTGAAATATACAGGATCTGCCCTTCTGATAGTTTCATTCTGCATGCAGAACTGAATTGCACTCAGCAATTTCACCTCCCTCTTCTTGGTTGACATTCTCTAGAGTCCTTGATGAGTATTTTCCAGAGTGGATTGTTCTGCTGCTAGCCAAACATCTGGCAATACTGTTTCTCATTCTCAAACTCAGAGGAATGTGGGCAAAGGGCAGTTTACTCCTGAGTGTATGCAAATGAGTGGTGCCACTTCTACATCCAACTCTTTACCAACCAGCGGGGATGTGTGCCTGTTGCCAACACTATTTTCATGCACACAGTCTCCATCACTGCAGTCTTGGATATGGGATTTCTGAACCCAGAACTAAACCAAACTGGGGTTATGTATAGCAAAACAGGCCAAAATGCATGGAACAGATGTTCTGTGACTGTTGACAGTTGAACAATCTGAACGTGCTTACCAGTATCAAAGAGACAGAGTTTTTCAAATAAGGGCAAAATCCAGAGTAACTACGGGGAGTCCTTGCTCCGGTGTAAGAACAACTTACTCTGGATTCCAACATGAATTTCCTATAGGTTTTCACTAGGTGCTGCAGTAAACTACGGGTGCACGTAAAGTCTGTTATGTGCTCCCGTAGTTACTCTGGATTTGGGAGCAAGTCAGGCTTTTTGAGGGCACAATCCTAACCAATTTTCCAGGTTCTGGGAAAGGGCAATGCAGTTCTGAGTTAAGGGAATAAATATTGCCTTACTTTGAGGAGGCCTCCATGACTGTCTCCCCAACTACAAGATGAAGCAAATGCCCCACTGACATAGCTATGTCAGTGCTGGAAAGTTGGTTAGGATTGCAACTACAAAGACAAGGAAAAGGCATTATTTACTTGTAAGATCACTTGCACAGGAATGGAGGCTTTTAGATGGGATGGAGTGTACAAAGATTACAGGTTTATCCTTAATTTTCTGACTAGACCAGGGTCAGATCTTGGATGTCCTTCTGTAAACCAAAGCCCTGTTTCATGGTTTCAGACTTTTCAAGCTGGAAATAACCTTGCCAAGAATGAACAGAGTGGAAGTCTCTAGTTGGGAAAATTACCAAAACAAAGTGGACACCTTTGATGAGGAGGACATTATCAAAATCCTGCTCACAATGCAAAGGTTTCGGGCAAATAACACAAAGATGTTACAGGATGAATTATGGTTTCTGTAACTGTGTGCAGCCAGGAGTTTCCTTCCAGGAGGACACAAAGGCTAACTTCATATCAATTAGAGAGGACAGCGGAGTTATAGGAAACAGCAGATATTGCCTCCTCCTGTTTATTTCACAATACATGTGAGCATGTGCATGCACACACATACAATTTTCACATATTGCTTTAAATATGTTTCTCACCCCTGCGAAACTGCAAGGAATTAAATTAATTATATCATATAATTGTTGCAGGTGTGATGCTAATGATCTCCATGTGAAGGGAACTGAATGAGTGTCAGAATATATAGATAATTGGAATACCTCGTTATCTTTTACAATAGATAGACCAATCCAAATATATCTGGTAATACTGTAGAATTTTGAATACTACGACAGTTCATTTTTACTCTCCATACCTTTCAAATAATGTTGGGGAAAATGCAGTTAATGAGAATATATCAGACTTTTTTTAACAGAACAGTAACAGAGATATTCAATCAAAAAGGTGAAATGCAGAATAAAGAAGACAGTTCATAATGATTATTAGTTGGTGTGAGACATATTAAGCATTGAAAAAAGGGAGGAATGAGATTAGAGAGCTCACAATAAGTAACAATAAAGTTGAAATAATTCAAACCATGCCAGCTTCCTATGGCTCAAAGCGGTATTAATCACAGATATAAAATCACTTATTTTTAGCAGAGTCCTTTGGCTTAAAGGAAGCTGCAGAGTAAAGAGGGTACTGGTAAAGAGCTTAGCAGTTAAAAGTGGGCATTACTCTCTACTTTTTTCTTTCTATTGGATAAACGGAAAAAGAACTGGGAAAAGTTAAAAACAACAACTCTGAAATCAAAGACCAGGCATGGGATGAAAACAAGACACTGATCACTAATCAAAAAAGGAACTACCAGTGGAAAAGGCTGGCAAGAAAGCTAAAAGTCAAGCAAAAAAACAGAAAAATATCTGACATAGCTCATTGGGTGTGATCCATATACTTTGCTGGCTCCCTATGCCAACGTGCTACACTACTTCCAGTGGTCGATCTGTATAACAGATGTGGGAGAGAGAGCTTGATCTCTCATTATAAGAGTGTGTTACCTTTAATTTGGTATGTTACTTGACCCCTCACCTTTAAGAGTGTGTTAATCCTACTTAACTTTCAGGATTGGGATTTTTGAGGATGCCTAAGGTATTGGGATCTGTGCATAAGATGTTGTTCTATACTGTTCAGCTTCCATACAAAAGGGAATATAAGTAGTAACAACATACTCAAATAGTACAAGAACAAAACCTATAAATCTAGAGATTTGTCTGTAGTCTGAAAAGGGCTCATGTATTATACAAAAGTAGGCTCTGAATACAGGAAATGTATATGAACACATTCAGCTTGTATGTGCACAGCATCTGGAGAGAAAGTTGGATTCCTGCATGGAGATTTGGTTCCATGGGACATATGCCCCCAAATGTTTATTCTCCCCAATATATCACCTGGACAGAGCTCAAGTCTCACTAGGAAAATCCCTTCCATTGCACCTTTCCTTTCCTGGTTGCATACATCAGTCCACAAGCACCTGAGAAAGAAGGTTGGCTGGCAAACGTAGAAGATGGAGGATAGAGGAAAAATCTGTCCTATGTGTCCTGGCAACAGAGAGACCATTTAACAAAGAGGGAAGGACAGAAATTGCGAGTCTTAATAGCTCAAGTATAATGGAGCAGCTGAGACACAGGCGGTTGAATGCAGGGACAGGGAGCAATTTGATTATTTGCAATGATGAAGCATCTGAATTATTAGAACCGGTAGCTTGAGAAAACAATGAAGAACAGCTCAATATGTTTGGTTTCCAAAGTGCTCCCCAACGTCCCTTGGCATATATACACATCACCCCAATTGTCAGGCATCTCCTCTGGCTCCTCATTAATTTCCAAACCCAGTTTGAAAATGAGTCTCGATTTAGAAAAGCCTCAGTGGGCTTGCTCCAGCCCATCTCTGATTCCTCGGCACATCTGACATGGCCCTCTTCCCTTTCCCTCCAGATACGAAGGCCGGTGTGATTAAAAGCTCTTGTTTCCACTGTGCCCACCTTATCACTTAGTTCCCTGGTTTGCCATCGGCGGTGCAAGTGCAGATTATTAATCCAACAACTCAAGCTGTCAGTATAAGCAAGCAAACCTCAAACATGGACAAAGCCTTGTGTGAGAGATGAAGCAACATGGAAAGTCTACCGAGACATGCTTTTGTCTCTGTGTCACACCTATAGCCCTCTGATAGCCTCTGTGGCTAGAATCATATCGGCATTGAAATACAGCGCAAGGTGTTGCCATTGCACAAGGAACACAGTGGTTCAGTATAAGATTGTGTGACAGACTCTGTTTGCCCTTCAGGCATTTCAATCTCGTCCTGTCAAGACCAATAGAAACACAATACATTAGCTGAATGGCTAGGGGGTCTGCGCACCAGTGGGAATCATGATCAACCGCACTTCCCTGCAGCATGTACACATAAACCTGCCTCTGACTGACAGAGTCCTACATTCGAGTGCCTCAGAAGACTGTGCAGAGGTGCCATTTGTGAGAATAGGCGCCTCCACGGTGTAGCTGTCAACCTACCACCATGCTCTGTGTCACAGAGACTCACCAGCTGTGACTTTGCAGTGTCCCCCAAGTGGAAGCTCCAGGTTGCATAAAATGGTTCCTCTGGGTAACACCTGTCAAATTAACTGGCTTGTGCATCTAATTCTGCATTGAGGCTACTATGTACACAAGTACAATCAGGCCTATTTTCTTCTCCTATGTTCACAGGGTACCCCTTAGGATGCTTTAATTTTGCATCATGTTAAGCATCCTTGGGATAAATCTGCATAACTATTTCTGAAAAGAGAAATAGCTCAACAAAGTGAGAAAGCATTTTGGAGCCATTTCTGTCATTGCATTTTATTTTTAAAACATATGGGAAGAACTATGAAATCCAAATTTGGGAATAACCCATTATGGCTTGCCTACACAGCTCCTTCACATCCCTAAAGCTGTTGAGAAGAAAGTTACTATTCACTGAGGCTGGCATCTGATACACCAGTGATTACCAAATTGTGTGTTGTGGTTCCTGAATGTGCTTCAGTGAACTCAGAGGGAGCCACAGGATGTCACCTGGAGGCCTCTTCTTCCTGGGTCTTCCAGGAACAACCATCTCAGAGTGTGCAGCATCCAAGCACAATGATCCAAAATGGTTCCTCTGGATAACCGTTCCTCTGGATAACCATTTTCAAGTTCACTTTCTGGACTTGATGAGGTGCTTTAAGAAGGTGCCCTCCTATGTGGCCAGAATTTTTTTCATGTTCCCCAAAGAATTAGAAAGAAGCCAACCCAAAGAAGGTTGTTATGACCACAGCGGGTTTGGGGATTGCTATTATAAGTGTTACTTGGGAGTAAATCCCATTGAACACAGCAGAACATGGGGTGCAATCCTAACCTACGCCAGCACAACTCACTGGTTTTTCCATTCCTACGGTGACATAGGGAGGCTGGTGTATTTCTGCACACTGGCGTAACCCTTCTCCAGGAGTGGCACAGAATCTCATGGCACTTTTGTGACAAGCCCAAGTCTACTCAGGACTTATGCTGGGACTTAGCCTGGCTTGACTGCAGATTGGGATTGCAGCTGTAGTTGAAGTTCTGAGTAAACATACACAGAATTGTAGTGTGATATTTGTTGTCTGCTGCCCAGTCTTGCTACTGCTACCACACGCAGCAAGATACTATTTTGAACTTCATATTCTTCTATGTAGATGTGAGAAGATATTGGTTCATTAACATGTGTATCCAAAAGTGAAAGTATATTGCAAATATTGTTACACCTGTGTAACTGACAGATTTTGAGAGCAGCATAGAAAGGTGCACATTCCCCCTTTTAAAATCTTTTTACAGATTTGCAGAAAGCATCATACATGTTTTGGCCAAACCAAAACCCAACTGATTCTCAAGGTGGGCCCAATTATCAGGCACCCCAGGACATTTGAAATGAAGTTAGACCCTATAGGACCAATTGTAATATATTTTTATTTTCCTCAAAAAAGAAAACCTACAGATTATGGTGTTGTTTAAAGAGCAAAAAAAAATCAAAGAAAAACAGTTACACAAAATGAAAACCCAGCAAGTGACGGAAAAATTGGAAACCAATTAAGGGGTAACTCAGGAGATGTCAAATTTTGGTTTGACAGCCATTCAAAGGAGAAATTAAATTAAATTTTCAAGAAAAAATTTTATTAATTGCTTTAGTTAGCCTGATGTTT
This sequence comes from Cryptoblepharus egeriae, assembly GCA_030015325.1. Classification (NCBI taxonomy): domain Eukaryota; kingdom Metazoa; phylum Chordata; class Lepidosauria; order Squamata; family Scincidae; genus Cryptoblepharus; species Cryptoblepharus egeriae. The sequence goes on along the minus strand of JAREYC010000007.1, from coordinate 49,156,760 downwards.
GTTAGACTTAAATAACTCATAGTTGTGCACATGGAAATAAATGTTTTGTTAAAAAAATCTTTTTGTCCCATCTGTTTCCTGTGCCATAGGAAACAGTTGCTCTTTTTAACACAATGATTTTTTCTACTTAGTGTCTTCTAAGATATATCTAGTAGATTTGATCTTGATCTTGTGTCCTGCTAACTGATTAGATTATTGCACTATTATCTCTTTCAGAATTATCTTCATGTTCACATTCCAAGGGCTTCTTTCTTCTCTTACCCTACAATCCAGAGGAACTATTGGACATTTCATGAACCGTAGTTACTGCACCACCTAGTGAAAACCTATGGGAAATTCATATTGCAATCCAGAGCAAATTGCTCTTACACTGGAGCACAGACTTCCCGTAGTTACTCTGGATTGCGCCCAAAGAAACTGAAGTAACAGATTTACAACTTGTATATCTATCCTGGCCTGGTTCCTTCTTTGTTATCTCTCTTCACTTCAGTCCTTCATCAAACTTGGCATTTTCATCTAGGCAGCCCATCACCCATTCACACAATTTTACAACATTTGTCTTTAAAAATCTCACACATTCTTTTGTTAACTCCTATGTTACGCGGTATGTTGGGTGGGTGGGTGGGTGGGTGGAAAAGGAGGAGGGAAGGAATAACAAGTACAGTAAAACCTTGGATTCAAAGTAACTTCGATTGAGAGCATTTTGCAAGACAAGCAAACCGTTCAAAGAAATTTTGATTTGCAATACAAGTGATGTCTTGCTAAACAAGTAAAAATAGTCCCTGCTGGGATTAGTCCCAGCCAGTTTCAGTGCTCCACCAGCACAATTCAGCCTATGCATGTCTACTCTGACGTAAGCCATATTATAATCAATGGAGTTCACTCTTGTGTAAAGGAGGCAATGGAAAGGAACCTTGCATACTCTAAAGTAAGCCCTACTATAATCAAGTGGGGCTCACACCTTGGAGGGGCAGATTGCAGCCTGAGAGAACTGAGAGTCTATTTGCAGGTTAATTGTTTTCTTTTTCTTTATATTTTGTATTTTCTTTATTATTTTGTATTATATTACAGTATTGTAATCATTTCTATATGAATATTTTTAGGTTGTTAAACAAATCATCTTGAGTTTCCATTATTTCTTATGGGAAAACTTGCTTTGATATAAAAGTGTTTTAGATTACAAGCATGCTTCCGGAACAAACTGTGTTTGTAAACCAAGGTACCAGCATTAGGTCTTTTGTAACTGTCAAGGACCAATATGCACTGATTAATACAGTATATAATTAAAATATGTCATTAAAAAGTCATCATAATATAGGCAGGCAGTTTGGTAAAATGGTTGTGGTGGTTCAGTGGTTAAAGACGCTGTGCTTGAGAACCTGAACCTGTTTGGCGGTTTGAGACACATACCTCACTTTCCCATCACCTGTCAACCTAGCAATTTTAAAACATGTAAATGAAAGTAGTTAAATAAACCATTGGATGCGTAATTTACCAGAGAATGCAAACCATACTGAAATTCTATCAAGAGGTATGACCTTAAAACCAGCAGATGTAAAACAATGATATATCATCCTGCCAACTTGAGTTGTTGCCCTGCCACAGCATAGGAGGGGTGTCCATCATGGAGTTCCACACAGTACTATTAATAATTAAAAAGAATAACCAAAGAACAGACACTGCCACTTTTTAATGATAGTCACTGTAAACTTTCATATCAAGCAATAATTAATACAGTGCAAAAAGGGCTCTCTTCTGCTAGTACAAACCCATGTGTGAATGGAAAACCTTTTGGGTGTAGTTTCACTTTTCTGGTGAAATGCTCTAGCTAATATAAGAGGTAAAACCAGTACCGCTACTCGGGTTTGTGTCACCTGATTTGAGAGATCAGTGTGTCCCTCCTGTGAGGGACCCCTTCCCATTCAGTGTGTGGGGCAATTCCCCGAGTGGTGGGTATGGTGATTTGCCATTGCTCTGTCCCATTGTTTGTTTGTTTGTTGTTTTGGCTAGATAGAATAGAGATAAGATAGAGATATTTCACTGTGGTTTCTTTCATTGCATTCCACATGAAATTATACATTGAGAGATATGTTACATGATGGTATTCAAAAACACCAAAATTTAAAAAATCCCACTCCCCCATGCACATTAACAGGTGCAGCACATACCCCTATAGTGATGCCACTGTGTAAAACAGTTCTTTTTATGACTAGAATATGCCTTCTTCATGAAAGTGCACCTTTGGATTTAGCTGATATTCATTCGGGTTCTGTACCAGTACAACACAACGGCTATTTTATTTGCAATAAACCATTTTCTTAAAGGCAATTTCGAATTATGTCCTTATAGTTTCTGGCTTCTGCTCAAGAAACATCACAAACCAAGCATACAATTTTATTTCTGTTTTTGTTAATCCACAGAACAGAGCATCATTCCTCTCTCTTTTGAGGGAGCAAAAGGCATTCCAATATGCACTTTCCTGGCACCAGTGATGGGCGTCAAAGAAATTAAGAACCGGTTCTATGCCCATCTGGCAGCCACTTTTAAATGGCTATTTTTAAACTTTATATGTACTATCTCTTGTTAACAACCGGTTCTATAGAGTAGGTGCGAACCTGCTGGAGCCCACCACTGCCTGGCACCCTGCAATGAGTTTAATTGTATTTATTTTTGAAGTTTTATAGAAATTTAACTTACATCAGTCAGAAGAATTGATAAGATATTTATGCTCCCTAAAGCAATCAAAATCACATTTAATAAAATGTGGGGAAATTACTCATTTGTTTTGATGATTGCTGATTGTATAATTGGTTTAACCAGAACTTCTGGTTTTGTCACAATTACCACTTTCACTATTTAGAAGTTGGAAGTGCTCCTCAGGGTTCCCCACACTACTCTAGACCTTGACAGCCCCTGAATTTAGTTTAAGCAAAGGTCCCCTTCCCCTGCAGGGATGCAATCCTGAGTATTGAACCCCTGCCCCTTAAAGGCAACAGGGCAGGATACTGGAATGTACATGTATTCTGAACAGGATCTGTATGTACAGATGTCAGTCCCACTATAATGGCGTAAACGTGATCAATTTTGTTGGAAGTGTTGAGGCTTATGAGTTGATGGACCAAATTTTATATTGCCTTAAACACAACTATATCCTGATTTAAGGTTTTCCTGCATCAGAATAAAAGAGATCTGCCTATTGGTAAAACCCTGTAAATACAGAGAGCTTGCATTTTATAGTACTCTGATGACAGTCAGCTTTTAGGCTATGAAGCAGAGGTCTATTATTTTAGCTTGATGTATCAACGTTCCAACAGTTTTGAGACATATTTATTACATAGAAGAAAGAATATCTATTATTATTGATTAGCCTGTTATCAGGACTATAGTTTATAGCGACACCATTTGATTTTATATCAGAAGTGGGAATGTAATATATAGCCTTAACTTAAAACTGCTGTTTTAATTGGTCAGATTTAAATACATCCTATTATAACACTCTTGGGTGAGCAAAGGAAAAATATAACATGGCATGTTTTGAGAATGATCTGCAATTTCCAAAGTGTGTATTGTGTGGTGACTATTGAGCTTTATGCATTTCATTTCCATACAAATTTAATGCAATTTCCTTTTGAATAAGCCACTTTCAAACCCTGCATCCTTTCATATATCATTCACTTTAGTTGTAGAAACATTTCATTTACATTTACTCTCCAGTATTGTTTCTTATTCAGATCAACATGAGCAAAGACTGTCAGGCAACAGCAGATGCTGAGCTATAAAAATATAAATCCATAAAAGAATGGAAAGGTAATCACTGAAATCATATGCTTGGAAGTTGGCTAAGTTAAACACCTGTCCAAAAGCAAGACCAAGAACACAAATAGTCCAGTTGACCCAAGCAAAAAAAATGCTTAAAGAAATGTTGCAAGTAGGATATGGCAGGGAAAGCTTGGACAGAAAATGGGACAATAATGGAACAGTAAGAATGGTGGATCAGGTTCAGGAAAGGTGCAACTGTCACCTCCACCCCCCCCCCCACTAGCTACGCCACTGTTCCTATATACCAAGGAAGCCTCCAGAAGCCAGAATATAGCACATAGCACATTGAAGCAGTCGCATCATCATATGGAGAACTGCCTTGATTTTACTGCCATCGCAATATCACCTTTGCTTTTCGCTATCCACAGAATAGACATTCCCCCCCCCCATTATTCCTATCAGGATTTGTCTTGGTAAGGGCCATTTGCTTTTGTCCATTTTGTCTGTAGACTCCTAATGCATCTGTTGGTACTTCCAAGAGTATGGGGACTCATTGACCTTGACCGACTCTGTCCTGATTAATTCACCCAGTTAAAGGGCCTTTCAACTTACATGGGGAGGGATGGCTACTTGACTAAGTGCAATCTCTGAATTTCAGCATGATCAAATATACTTCTTAGAGATCATTATAGTTCTGACTTATAATATCCTTCACATTGGGTTCTTACTACAGTCCACTGCTCATGGAATCCATCCTACTCCACCAGGGCCCATATAAGCATTAGCTCATTTCAAAAATACTGGTGATAAAAAGAGTCAAATACATTAACTTTTAACAATCTTCACCAAGGTCCCTTGAAATTTTGGCTTGGCTTATAAATACATTCAACATGCTTACCTCCTTCCCCCTCCTTAAAAAAACATAACTTTTAGCAACATTAAAGGAAGGGGCACAAAGGGACCAGGTACTCTTCAACTTTTATGGAGCCTGAAAGCCTTAGTAACAAAATGTCATCAAAGACATTTGGTGATATCATTGGAACTAAGGGTGAATGAGCTTCTAGACTTCCAGAAGACCTGGAAACACTCACAAACTGTGGCTCTCAAGAACAGGGGTGTTGCTAAAAGGATTTGGGGGGATGCATCCTGCACCAGCTGACATACCCACAGAAGTGACGTGCATGGGAGCTGTAGCACCCCAAAATTGGACCTCCGCAACAGAACATAGTAACCTGTCATATCATATATTGTTAGATATGGAATTTAAAGCAGAATCCAATGCAAAAATCCATTTTGAAATATTTACTATCAGATGTTATGGCCAAAGAACTAAAATAAAAAAATGCATAGAACTCTATGAAAAGTCAAAAATTGTGAAAGTGAAAGTATGGAAAGTGATAGCCCCACTTGGTGATGTACAGGTTTCTCTCATTATCCACTAGGTTTCTATTTCAGAACCTCCAGTGCATAAAAAATCCATTTATAAATAAAAAATGGAAAAATAGGTTTAAATACCCAGTTCCAGGTTTCTTGCTTCTCCATTGCACCTAGTGGAAAAAGGTAGTGCCTCAATATCTACAAAGGTTTGATTCTGGGATTGGAGAATGGAATGACTGCTTGCATGACTGCTTCTCTACAACAGAGAAAAGCAGTTTTTAAAACTGTAATTTGCAGTGGCCATTTCTGCTGAGTTAAATTCATGTATAAAAAATCCGTGTATAAACACGGTTGGACCTGTATAGCTTTTCGACAGTATGTTATCCTATGAACCACTTGAATACTAAGAGGACTTGGCAATTTGGCAAGCAGAATGATCCTGAACATAATGCATGGTGTTTATTGTAGCCAAAAGAAATGGGAATTGTCGCAGCCACCCCTGAAATGATGACTTTGGGTGCAAGCCCTATTCGTGTCTACTCAAAAGTAAGCCCCATTGTGTTCAATGGGTCTTACTCCCAGGAAAGTGTATTTAGGATTGCAGCCATTCTCATAAAGCGCTCTGATATTTTCAGCACAAGTCGATGCTTGTCTACATTCCATTGTCTTCAGTAGGGCTTACACTCAAGAAGTTGCATATAGGATTATAGTCATGTGCTTTAGGCAGGGTTGTCAAATGTGGATGAGGCTTGTCCAGAACTACAGTGACTAGTCACCTTGATGCATAAACCCATCTAAACAAAGCAAATGGCATAGCTTTCTTTTGAATTAAGAGTGGAGGGCATGCTGCTCTCTACTAAGGGCTACCCTCGAAACATATTTGGTGCTGAAAACTCTGTTACACTGGCATATTGCGTGCACATGACTGACTCCATTTGCATCCTCTTTGTGTGCCAAGCCACTGCATGCTAATGAATTGTGCTTCTGTTGTGGCAAATGGTCCATGCAAATTTGTCTTTGGACCTTGGGTCACATTCTGGTTTGAGAAAACTGTTCCTAGCATGGTAGCACAGCAAGTACAACAAGAACTGTCTTGCCAAGTGAGCCTTGCCAGACAGCTGGGGTGACCAAGTGTCATGGTAGCACAGTCACCACATGTTAAAAGTCATTAGGCAACTCTTCAAAATCAGTGGCCAAGCTTAAGAAAATGAGATTTTAAAGCACAATCCCTCTGCAGCTTGCCATATTTGCCTTCCAGTTTCTGAGCTGTCCACATATACATGCTGTCAGGTGCCTTGAGAGGAATGTTTGAGCTTGGGGAAAGGAAACGCATGGACATTTCTAGATCCTGAATCTCTGGGCAAGAAGGCAAAAAAAGAAAGAAAACCACTCATAGTCCAAACTTCTGAATGTTAGGACTGAGCTGCATTCCAAGACCAACAAATTACTTATGCCAGGGCTTAGGCTGGCCTAACTATAGATTAGGATTGCAGCATATGTGAATGTTTTGCCCTCATTGTCTCCCAATGTCAACACATCCTTCCCTTACCCATGGGAGTGAATAGCATTTGTTTAATGGGGGACAATAAGAAAGTCAAGAGATGCAATAGGACTCATTTTTGAGTCAATATGCAAAGAATTGGGCTGCTAATGATATAATCTGCCAGCATAAAAACTACTGAAAGATGTTTGGAGAATGAAAAGACAGGGAATAAATGCAGAACAAGTTCTTGCAGGTTTTACCGCAGTGCCACAAATCTAGCCCCCACCGGAGAAGAACAAATATCGGAGTCTGTCTCCTTGCTTCTCTGTGAACAGCTGGGTGACAGAATGATAATCAGTGGAGTGCCAGCCTTGAACACTCTATCATTCCTAGGAAATATCCTAGCCCTCTAAGACATGTAAATGAAAATCCTGAATGCAGGCTACTTCCTCGATATCGCCTTCTTTGTGGAAACCTATTACATTTCCCATGACTCCTACACACTTGAGAAAGAGACTTTGTCACTTGAATCATCAGCGTCAGCCCGCTGAGCTCACTTCGGGAAATGGAGCGCAATTTCCCCATCTCCAGGCTGTCATCTCTGGCCCTGATGCAGGATGTATATTTGAGCTACTTGGCTAACTTGAATGATATTTAGGCTTCAAAGTTTGCTTTCGCCTCGTCACTCAGGCAGAGCAATTGTTGTGCTCTACTAATCAAGCTTCTGAAAAGCTCACCTGCTATCATACACCAGTGATTTCTAACGGTTGCTTCTGCTCCAACGGACATCAACTTTTGGCTTTTATTCTGACGGGCTCTATCTACTGGTTCTCTCACATTGACCATTTCACAGATTTCTCATTCCTTTATCGGTCAGCCCATCCATCTGTCTTCCTCAAGTAATTTTCAGTCTACAGTAGTTTCCTAATGTTTTCCAGCACATCACGGCTCCCTGGAGTCTCTTCTGCTGCTCCATAAAACTGCCTTCCTCCTGTCCCAAGCCGGTGCCTCCAGCTTCATGTCATGCATCAGTGATCACCGGCTTATTGCTCTGCATCACTAGCCTTCCACCCCTTTTCACGGATATTGGCCTGTATCTTAATTAGGATAACACTGAAACCAAACAATGAATTTATTAAGGGGAAATGTAAATGAGGTTCAACCAGTTGCAGGTGCTGTCGTTTCAGTCTAATGAGGTTTGGGTAGAGAAATTGATTTTTAAAAAGAGGTTTCCTGAATCACCGGTCGTAGCTTCTGTGTCCAGAATTGGACCAAGGCTTCATTTTGGACTTTTGCAGCAACACAGCATTTTGTCATTCAAGACTGTTTTTCACCAGACAGTAACACAATCAACCTGAAGACAACATCAGTGAGAAACACTGTAGCTGCTAGCCTCTTTTATAATCCTCTGCCTTCTGTTTGCTCTCCTAACTTTGGAAACAGTACAAAAGTGAGCTGCGGCTGACACAAAAAAACAGGAGACTTATTTCTGAACTTTGTACATTGGGCATTATTGGTAAAGTATTGATGATAGAGATACAGGAGAAGAAAGTTCAGCAGACACTATGATGCTTGCTAACTGTGGAATGAAAAGCCATCGGCACTACCAATGAATTTTTAAGAATTCAAAATGTGCTACCAATGGACCAGAGAAGCTACTCTGCTTTCATTAGGTCAGATCTCATTGATAAGGCTTTTTAAATTTACTTATGCACTTTCATACTTCATTGTGTAATAGGATTTATATCAAAATGAAGAATGATGGAAGGGAAACTGAGAAAGTTCCATCTCAGCACTGTTCCCTATAATCAGATATTCTGAGGTTGAAATTCTAATCCCCAGTTAGTCCGGTATAAGTCCTGGCACAAGTCTTGTGCAGGCCTAGGTGTGTCGCAAAAGTGCCATGGGGCACTTTTGAACCACTCTTGGGGCAGGTGATTAAACCAGTGCACAGATATGCATCAGTCTCTCCATACCACCATAGGAACAGGGAGCAGTTGAGTTACTCTGGCCTTAACTGGTTAGGATTGCACCCTTATTGAGGAGAGCAGAAAAAGACACCATGAAATTTTGCACTAGTGAAAATCTTTTTATCACAGTTGCTAAAAATCTGAGCGATGAACGAGACTCAATCTCTTGATACCTTGGTTTACCAGATGCCTCCCACTTTAACTGGTGGTCCTCTGGTTGAGTGGTCTTCAACCTGTTTGTTCCCTTCCTCACTGCCCCAGCAACCCAAGAATGTTGTCAGCCATTGCTACCACACTGTCTATACTACAGCTTCTACTCAGACTCCTAACATTTTCTCCATCTTATTCTCCCAGATCTCCTGAATCTGTCTCTGACTCTTGGAGGAGGGTGTGAGTCATGGCAGAATCAGAACCCAGACAACTTCTGTTCAGATTAGCCTGGAACCTTCTCAGTCTGCATTAAAGGCAAGTGGGATCCACCAAAGAACATCTACTGTATTCCTATGGAATGTGTAGCAGCTGCAGGCCAATTCTAAAAATGACACTGGCCGTATGGGCCCAGAGATGAACATTTCTTGCATCCATCATATTTTAACTAGAACTCATCATATTTAACTAGAAATCCATATTTTAACTGGATCTCAGCATCCAGTTATTCATCATGTTTTAACTGGGTCTCAGTGTCTAACAAAATCCCATGAAAGTCTTAGGACTACCTGGCTACCATCCATGAGTAAGCCCTTCAAACTGACATTGTTTCTGAACTTTCTAGAGCTAAACATATTTTTTTAACTTTCAAGTGTTCATCCTGTGGCAGTGCGTGTCACATCACTCTCCATCAGTATTTGCTCTCACCACCTGTTAAGTCCCCTGTCCTTGCCAGTCTTCTCGTCTAGGGGAAAGAGACTCACTCATCCTCTAATGGTCCTCACTATCATTAACCAGACATCATTCATTACTCAAGTCCAGTCTTATTTTCTGCTCCAGTACTCTTAGTTCTCAATTAATCTAGCAGGTTTTATCCTAAATAGATGATGTTTTAATGTGTTTTCTAAATTCCTTTGTGAGTTTATTAGGATCTGCCTGGAAGGAAATCACAAAGAAAAACAAGGCAATTTCAGGAACAAAACCTCTGAGTTTAAGTTAGTTTTGTTTAGGGTTATCATGTGTGCAATATTACTGAAAATCTTTTTCCATTTCATTTATCTCTAATCCTCGCAATGGAGTTCAAGTATTTTGCAGTTTCCTGTGTTTGCACCTGTATCATCTTTGTCAGTTATTGAAGTTAAAGAAATTGAGTTTTATGATCTGCTTACAGGGAAACATGATTTCCTCCTCAGTGTATTTCTTGAGCCCGCCATTACCTGGAGTGGTAGTCTGGGTTTCAAAGCCTAACACCAGGCTTACCCCAAGGGAATGCTATGAGGGAATGCTATGGAAAAAAATCTTCAAGCAGAGGCTTAATGAGCACCTGTCGGGGATGCTCTAGGAGGATTTCCTGCTGCAGGAAGGGGTTGGACTAGATGTCCTACTAGGTCCCTTCCAACTCTATGATTCTATGATTCTAGGTTCTTGGTTAAGTTCTGATTAGCATTAGGCATTTGCTATATCCCAGTGCCATTCTCTACTGAGTGACTCCTCCACTATTTATTTATATCATTTTATATATAAGCTGTGTAAATGTGTCCTCCTCCCACTCAAAAGCTGACACATTGAGACATATTGCTAATGAGGGGAAAAACACAGAAAAGTCATTTGGCTACACAATCAACAAACAAATTTTATGATATCTGAATAAGTTGCTGTTCAGTTCATAGTACAGGAGGTTCATTGATTCCCTAAACACTCATAATAGCATAAAAATGTATAAATACAGAATCTCTTAATGATGTAGCAAATATTTCCCATTCATTTCTGTTTTCTTTTGCAAAAAAACTATTCTGGGTAGATGAGTAGTCATAAAAATAAACATATTTAAAATTGTTATCACCTGTATTTTAAAAGGAAGCATATCCACTCCCATTGTAAGTAAATGAAATCTGTTCCAGACAAGAGAATTGGAGAGGAGGTGGTTATTGCCTTTAAAATGCACACACAAAGATTGGATAGATTCATTTTTGCAGTTTGTGATTATGTATTCTGACCCCAAGCCAGAGATGGTCATGACGCTTAATGCTTAGTTGCTTGTGCACATGTACCTATTCCCACACATATAGGCTTACGAATGATCCACAAAATTGACATATGAACACTTGTTTCCCTGCACAAATCACCCTTGTGGAAGATGAGCCATCTGCAACCCTGTCCCTTTACATGCCCTGAGAGCAGAGAGATTTCTTTCATCATGTACCACATTCCAAATATCTCTGTATATCTCACTCTCCCATTCACTTCTCATCGGCTTAAAAAAGGAACAGAATCCCAGGGCAAAGTCAGAATTTTATTCTCTGCAGCCAATACGCGGGATAAGAGAGATGAAACCACTACAATCATCTTTTACTTCTAACAACTATGTTTAAAAAACACCCCTTGCCCACAGATATTAGATTTTATCATAAACTATCCCTGTAAAAACTATTTAATTTTCCACTACAGGGAGAGAGGATTTGATCTCTTATTAAACATTTTATGGAAAAGTCTAAAAGTACTTTCAATTATTTATCTGAATTGAAATCTAGGCCTTGGAAACTGCTGGCATTACACACACACATAATATTATCAGCCTACCGAGTGCTATTAGGTCATAAAATGCTGCTGTAGCAACATCTCTGTTACAGCTGCTGGTGCTCATGCAACTTTTACTACAGTTATAAAGCCATTTATTACATTTTCTTTATGATGCTAATGCATTGCAGTCTGTTATTTTATTGTTCCCACTGTGATAAAGACTGAAATGTATGATATTGTGCACAAAAATACAAGCCTAATAACATACCCTGCTGCATTAAAAATCTCTTAGATAAGCTTTAGAGACTCGTAAAAATATTAACAGGGGATACCCAAAGGGAAATATTTGGTTGGACATTTTCTTTCATTTGGTTTATTGTTCCCAACAGGTAATTTTTTTTTCTTTTCTTTTTAATTGTGCTTTGTCAAAATATACAAAGGATGATATGAACATGTGACTCTTTTTTCTTAATTATAAGCCATCATTGTAGGAGATGATAATTTGCAATTCCCAGCAAGAAAGATGCCTAAATAATATCCAAATAATCATGTGAAAAGGAGCAAAGTCATTAAAAAATAATCATTTCACGATGCCCTGTAATATATATAGCCATTGGTAATTGCATTTTTTTAGATTACCAAAATTCAACTCCCTCTTCAGTATCACTCTGTATTAAAGATAATACAGATTTCTACAGAGTAAAATCAATTTGCTTAATTAACTGCTACCTGGTGTTACAGCCCATTTAAATACCAACAAACTGTACAACGATAATTCATATACAAATTCTCATTGTACTGAGATGGCGTTGAAACATTCTTGTACCACTGTTATTGGTTGGTTGCTTTTCTCTTAATAGCATGTAAATGAGTGATAGTTTATTCCAACTCTGAGAACAACCAATGGAAAGAGTCATCTCTGGCATGCAGTGGAGTACTACACCTTGCAAGGTGGGCATCTGTCACATGGAAAATAAGTGTAGCACCCACCAGGCAAAAACTGGTGCTTCACCATGCAATTCCAGTTTGTCAGAAGGATGAGACCTTGCAAGAATGGGAGGCTCCATGAAGACAATACCTTCAAAAGTTACTACAGGTTGAACCTCCCCATTTGCGACATGTGGCTCCATGATTACCTATGTTCATGTTATACAAAGGCAATTTGTTACCATGGCTAAAAAGGCAGGCAGTGACTCAAGATGAAGGAAGTTCCCTTTCAAGTGGTTTAAAATGGCTGAGTTTCAGCTCAGAGATCATTCAGAAGAGAAGGGAACAGAAGAGATCTGCCTCCCTGCTGAAACAGAAACCAAACTGACCCCTTTGTGAAGGAGAAGGCAGGTCAACGGGGCAGCCTGGATTCCTATAGTGCTTATAGCAACAAAGGCAGGGCAGAACCCAATATTGTTCCTTAACAGAACAAAGACCTGGACAGGGGAGGCTCTTGCCAGGCCAGGACTCAAGGGCTTTGTGGCATTAGGTGGCACTTTCTCAGTGGCATTAGGTGGCGCTTCCTCAGCCCTCAGTGGGCCTGACTATGGTAGAATGTGTCGCCTAATAAGGGACCACACTTTGAGGCACATTCCTGGGGCTGCCCAATGGTCCAGCCTTCACACTACAGATGCTTCACTGTTGCAGCTGCTGCAGGTCTCAATATCTGTCTATATTTTGTCTGCTAATAAAGTAGACCTTTCTCCAAGTCATTTGTCCTTAGTGTTCATTGGGCAGTACATCAATAATCAGCACCAGCATAAAATGGAAAGGTCTTTGGTATCTTTCCTGAATGGAAATGTCTTTGGTATCAGCCTGAAGACAGAAAGAGAAGGAACTTGTCGGATTTCCCTAGAGAAACAGTTCCCTGAGATCCTACAACTGAGAACCTGGTACACATCCCTGCCAGACAGCAGGGCCTCTACAACTAATCTCAGAGCTCAGGAAGGTTCAAACAACATTTAACTGCCTTTGGGTTGCTTAGTGTGAATTAATATAGTTGTCTGCAGTGATGGTAGGCATCACACTGTGTATTGTTGATTTCGCTCCACTGCGTTGGGATGTGGAAAAATGATTCCCACAGTAAGGGTCTTTAAGAAAACATTATTTCTTCCAGAGTTATGCCAGCAATTGGGTGGTTTGGGGTACTTGTTGGCTCTCACAAGAGGCAGTATTCTTGAATGCCTTGCATCAGTAGCTATTTTTGCTGTGAGCATCCGTACGGCATGATTACTACTAAAACATGAAATCTGTGAATGAAACCATTATTTTATTTCTATAGTACAGGTGTACCCTGTTGGGTTGGGGCATGGAGATTTTAACAGCATGGTGTGCATTGTCAATGGTAAAAACAACTAAGGTTGTGCAATGAGATGAATAAGGTTTAAAATCACTGGATTAGGGATTGGAGCTGTGATGAAAAGTGGAAATAGTTGAAAAGTGGAGGACTGCTGCCTCTGGGAAGGAAAGGGGATGGGAAGTGAGGGCATACCCCCATATGGGAGTGCCATGGGGGAGCAGCTGGGGGAAAGCTGGAGAGGTGGCCCTCAGTGCAAACTAGGCAGGTGACGTCACTGTCCTGAATCAGACCAAAGATCCATTTGGCTCAGTCTGGTTTACTCTGCCTGCCATTGCTTCTCTAGGGTCTGTGCAACCCTACTTGAAGATATCAGGGATTGAACCCGGGACTTTCTGCATGTCTTGCACGTACTGTACTACTAAGCTGCAGCCCTTTCCCTGAAGTATGCCATGTATGGTACAAATCTACAAGTTCCTGTATGAAAGGAGTTTAGAATGTAAAGCAACTCTGATAAAGAACAAGAAAAACTGGAAAATAAAGAGGTGGACTCTCTTTATTGGTGAGCCTTTACAGGTGGGCCTGATTTGACTCACTGCAGGTTCTGAACCTATGGCATATTGCCTAACCTATACTCCTGGACCTGTCCAGAGGTGTTCTTTGGTCACATCCAGGAGACTTGCTGAGCCTACATAGGTTGCAGGCCATCTGGCCTGGCCTGGAATTCAGGATCCAGTGGATCAGAGGGGATGACAGCACAGTGGTTCTTCAACTTTTTTGAATTGGATCTCACTTTTAAAAATGATACTCTATTACAGAGTTGTCAGACATAAGGCTCATGGGCCAAATGCAGCCCTCAGAAACCATGTATCTGGTTCTGGTTATAATTGGACTCTCCCAGCTTGATCTCTCTCATATCTTGAAAATATGGACAAGATTTTCACATTTACTCCTCTGTTATTTGCAGCTAATAAGTTTCTATGTGAGAACAAAATGCCTATTTCTAGCCATCATCTGCTTACTTATGTCACTTTCTGCTTAACGATGTCACTTCTGACCCTCAACAGGCACAATGAATACTAACTTCAACCCTCTATATGAAACGAGTTTGACATACCTGTTATATGAAAATCCTATCTTTAAGGCTACAATCCAGAGTAACTACGGGACCTTTTACACTGACATAGTTATGGTGCCACCTATGGGAAATGCATAGAGCAATCCAGAGTCAGTGCCTCTTACGTCTTCCCGTAGTTACTCTGGATTGTAGGGTAAAAGTCTTTTTTAAAAGGTGATCTAGAAATAATTTTATTTCTCTGTTGTTGTTGTTGTTGTTGTTCAGTTGTTAAGTCATGTCCAACTCTTTGTGACCCCATGGACTGCAGCAACCAGGCTACCCTATCTTCCACTAGCTTCCATTTCTTTATAAGTAATCATTTATTTATTGGTTGAAAATTGCCATGGGAAGAAGATACAATAAAGCAGAAAAATGATATTTCCAGTAGTGACAATAGTAGTATGACTTCAGTGTCCCCAGAATGATCCAGCTGATAGTTCAGGAAAATTTTAAGACCATTGAGGTTGCCTCTTAGAATTCAGTTCTCCAATTCATCTGATCAGACATCCAAATCTCCCCTTGGATTCTGCCTAGACACAGCATAAAGTGGTGAATTGAAATGAAATGATGAAACTAATATGGCTGGTCTTTTGAGCACCAAATTTTGTTGCCTGCATGCTTGTTTCAATCCACCCATAATCCCTGATCCCTCCTGTTTTCCAGTAAACAACCCTACATTAAATCTGAAACCACCTGTGCTACATGTCATGCTCCATGATAGCCTTTTTACTACAATGTGCAGAAATTTCCAGACACATGGCATGTTTTGCTGCCATGCACAAATGCTGGGTTATTAGTATTTCCCTGCCATTTGGAAAATTAGCACTTGTAAATGAGATACAGAGGGAGTAAGATGTGTGCCGTTAACAAAACTAATCACAATCAACAGCATACTTTTTTTAAAAAGGAGGGGGAAAGAAAAAAGAAAACAACAGAGCATTTTTAGTGCCGTAAGTAGATGAGCATTACCAAGACTTAAGTCCCTGGTATGAAACTAATTTCACAAGCAGATGGCTCTACACAGTGTTGATGGCCCTTCAGTTTCTTTATTACAAATAAAATACTTGCTAGCTTTGGTAAAACAAAAGTCAAGCGCAGCTGTCTTATTTGTATATATTTTGACTAAGGGTGCATAATCAGTCTTTAAATGATGTGACACAGCTCATTCCCCTTCCCCAGCCCATTTGTCATTCCAAGTCATTACTGAGCATATGTGCTCAAATGGGAAGGCATCAGGTATCTGGTGCTCTGGGGGCCATTCATCAGAGGAAAATAAATGTAAACTGCCGTATATTTTCTAATAAGAAAGGGGGAAATCCTGTTGTCATGTAAAGAAAGCCTGAAGCAGTATGGCATAATCAGAGTTATAATTAATCGCCATGTGCCTAGAGCAAATGGAAAATGTTCTCAGCAACAAGAAAAAAGCTTGATCAGGCATCGATCCTTTGCAGCTATAGTGTGAGTTGGATCTCAAGTTATGTAGTTAATTCTCCTTATTTATTTTCTCTACCACTTTTTTCGTGCAGGGTTGCAATGCATCCAGGGACTTTCAGCTATGGAGGTATGGCTAAGGGCAAAATCCATAGCAGTTACGGGTCCACGCAGTTACCTCACCCTCTAGTGTTATCTTATGGAAAGTCATCTTAACTGCTCTGGAGCAAAGGGCTTAATTTCACTTTAGGATATAGGCCTAAGTCCAGTTTTTGACCATCAGGAATGATTTGAAGCAGTTAACAAGAAAACCCTTAGAAATGTTTTTCCCCACTCAGAGCAATTCCATTCCTGGCAGCTATGGCAATGCAAAAACATCTGCAGAACCAATTGGTTCTGCACATTGCAATCTCTTGCACGTTGCTGCCCAGAATGGCTGTGGTGGTGAGTGGAAGGAGTCGCTTACTCAGCACATTGCAATGCCTGCAGTACTTACAGTCTGTCTGCACCTCCCACGTTTCCAAGTCGTGCCACACTATTCAGTATTCATACCTTTTGTTATGAGATACGAGCTGCAATCCTAACCGTACTTTCCTGAGTGTAAGTACTATTGAACACACTTTATTTTATTTAGGATATTTCTATCCTGCCTTTCTCTGCAGCAGACCTGAGGACTTGCTTCTTGGGGAATGGGGCTTACTTCTGAGTACACATATTTATTATTGCACTGTTAATGAAACAAAATAAAATACACTTCAATCACCTCTAGTTCAGCATAACCAAGAGAATTACCCTGCACCTTTTGAGATCTCCCCTTTGTCTCACCACTACTTTAATTCACTAGTGAAAGCTAAAATTGTATTTAGATGCAGAGAAATTATTTCAGAATTGGTTTGTATTGAAAAGACCTACTTGAACATGCCCTGTGAAATCCCTATGCCTTATCATGAACTGCTTTCTGTACTTGGAGGACTTACTGACACTGCGGTAAGGCTGCAAATGATTCCCTCTTCTAACAGGCCTGTGACATTTATGACTGTGGGCTTGGCTGATAACTGCAAATTGTTCCACTGTGAACATTGGTCTACCATTAGCAAACCTTTTGCAGTGAGCTTCACCATGATACAGAAGTGGCCTCCTCCCTTAACCTCTATATGCTCCCACCACCCAGAATGGCTCCAAAGAAAAAGTTGAGGGGTAAACACCATAGTGAGGATCCCTGCAAAACGTTAGGCACAAATCAATTTAGGCTAGCCTAATTCATCTGGCATATGTTCCATGGTGGTGTGGGGAGGCTGGCATATGCCTGTGCATTTGCTGACATCCCGCCCCCCAGGAATGAGGCAGAAATGTCTTATGGCATTTTTGTGACACTGCCAGGTCAGCACAGGACTTATGTCAAAGCTTGTGCTGGCCTAACTGGAGATTAGGATTGCAGCCTTGGTGCTTTACACCCTCTCTTGCTATGGCACTGATGCTAAGCAGTCAATTTGGTCATTCAATATCTTTTTTCTGCATTCCTTTCCACTTTTGCTATGTTATGGGACCACTCTAGACCTTGAAACTTTCAAATGATGTCTTCCTTTCAAGTTAATGTTATTGTTTTTGAGGAGAGAGAGAGAGAGAGCGAGCTCTTTTTTAATTAAGTAGTTCTTCTTACATTTTTATTCTTAATAGAAAGTGATGGATTGCAATACACAGCCTGCATTATAATGTCGAGGTCTGAATTTTGCCTGAATAATGCCAGGTTTGAATTTTGAGAGGGTAACAAAAGTCAAGCAACATGAAAATGAACTAAATTATCTTGGGGGAATTATAATGGAAATGTGCAAGATCCCTTGAGAAAGAGGGTGGTGTCAACAGTTGCAGTTTCCCAAGGCTTGAAGAAAAAAGTGCAATTGTGACAAAACTGTGTTTTTTCCTCTGAAGATACATAAGCCATGAATGGCAAAATGTTAGGTTTTAAAACCAGCTTTTAAAATGGCCAGAAAACCCCGAATGAATGCACAGCTATGGAAACTGGAATTTTTCGTGGTGGACACGCTGCTGCTTTCACCTCTTTCCACCACCCCTTAAAGTGAGCAGGGGACCTTTAAAACAAACCAGGAGCAGGGTCCTCACCCTCCAGTTTGAGTAGTAGTGCTTTATTAACCTCTGGATTTGAAAGCAATATGGTATGGATAACAAAGTCTTAACTTTGGAAGCCAGAGACACATCACCTGTAATTCCATGGCAGAAAAACTGGATTTATATTCAAGGATCAGTAATGAACAGGGAGCATGTCCGCCCCAATCACAGCAAATGAATACAGGGTACTCCAGGTATCTTGTCAAACCATTCTGCATCACATAACAGAGAATATAAACTTCACTACTCTGTCAACACAAATTTTCATGAGATAATGTTGGTTTCTGAATCTAGGCAGAACATTGCAATGCATTTAATTTGGCAAAGGATGAATGTCTCTGTTGCATGTTCATTTTCTTTTAAAGTTAAGAAATAAAAAAAATAGGATATAGGAACTAGCTTTTTAAAAAAGGATAGGATATGATTTAATTAAGATCAACTCGTTCTGTTATAGATTTTGTGTCATCTAGCTTTCATTTCTCATTAGCGGAACTGAAAGTTTTTAATAGAATTTTCTAAAACACTTGAGAATAATGAATAAATCTCATAAGAAAGTCCTAAAATTATTCAGTGGGCTCTGAAATAGCAGCTCTCATTTTTCAGCAATTTACAGAATCTGAACATTTGTAAATGTGAATATTTTGAAACATGTTAAGGCCCATTCCTTATCCTTGCAAGGTGGCTTACTCCTGGTGCACCATATTGCAAGCATGCTGCTAGCCATGTTTCTAACCAGTTCTGCCAGCCCAGCATTGCAGCTAGCCATGCAAGAGCCCACACTGGGCTATGGAGTGCCAGCCAGTGGATTGGCAAGTGGGGGCACAGAGGAGGTGTTCTGGGGTAAGGTAGGGTGGAGAGAAGGTGTGGCAGAGAAGGGAATTAGCAATTTTGCCAATTTGGGCCCTGTCCAGAGGTGGCAAGCAGAGCACTTGCGTCTGCAGCTGGTACCTTGCTCCGTAGCTGATGTTCTGACATGGAACCATCCATGATGAAACAGTGATGGGACCATGGCAAGTGAAGCAGTGCCAGAGGACAGACATTTCTTGGTCTGTCTGGCTTGAAATCAACCTCCACTCTGGAAAACATTAGTGGTGATGCTACTACTGGGTGCTTTTCTGCTGTTGCTCATCTTATTGAATAGGGGCCTTGCAATAGTGTTTTGCATTGGATCCCACAACTGCTAAGGCTGGTCCTTCATACCACCACTGAATCAAATGTTTTGTAAACCAGTTCATTAATGGGTGGCCCAATTCTTGCATACTCTGGAGCATGCAGGCCCTGGAATAAGTGCTGCATCTGGAGACATTCAGAATTGAATCTGGGATCTTCTGCATGCAAAGAAGGTGCACTACCATTGAGCTATGGCACCTCACCTTCTTGGTTCTTTCAAATACATTTCAATTGTCCCTATGGAGAGAGGGAAAATAACAGAGAGGAAAATTTATTTGTTGTCCTTTACAATAGCTGTTTTCCACCACCATGAAACGATTACAGGCACTTGATGGTCACTACAACTTAGAGAGCTTTAACAAGAGCTGTGCAGATATTTACAATAATGGAAAGTCATGAGAGGTCAATATACGCACTGTTCTCCTTTCACCTGCTGAATCACTGTGGGTTAACAAATGCCTCCTATTTTCCATATTATAAGAATCAGAATTTCTTCCACAGTGTTATACACAATAGATCATCAGTTATACCTGTTCCTTTATTCTGGGCCAGCACATAGTAATGGCTGTGTCTGTGTATTTGAGTGATGTTAGTCAAGAGAAAATGTTCACAATAAATGATATTGTACCTTGATTTAATAGAATTGCTCTGTGTATTATAACATCTCCTGTTCAAGATTTTTTATTTCTCAGAATGTCTCTATTAGATATTTTATCCTTTGAAAACAATTGAAAAGTATAATTGAAATCTCTGCTCTTGAAACATAGTAGAAATTCATTTTTGTAGGCTTCCTTTAATAATGAAATTGATTACTTTTTGAGGCACCATCTGAGTTACTGTTAATATGTGCTAGAAAAAAGTCATTGTACTAATATACTTTTTCCCCCTGTCCAAATGACATTGTTTTTCATACCTTGTTTCCATTTCCTTTATAAGCAAAGACCCTTAAGAGCACCTTTTATCTGATGCAGTGGTGCAAATAAAATGCTCGTTGCATCCTATTGGGGTAGGGGTGACCAGATAACAAGAGAAGTTAAAATATTTGTAATTATCTCCTGGCAACCAATGCATCAGGGTTTTTGTGTAGAGGTACTCATCAGTTGTGGCTGTTGTGTCGAGAGTTAAGCAGCCAGTGCCCGTTAACCAGCAGACCAGGATTTGTCACCCAGGTCCTACAAGACGGGGAGCTCCTGTCCTTAGCCCATCTCCAGCCAACCTAGCAAATGCAAAGCTAGCATGCATTTGAAAGCAGGGAAATGCAAGTAGATAAATAGGTTCCACCTCAGTGGGAAGGTAAGACAGCATTCCATGTGCCTTCAGTGGTCATGCTGGCCCCATGACCATGGAACAATTTGGCCAATGCTGGCTCTCAATGCTGGCTTTGGACAATGCTGGCTCTCAAGGCTTAGAAAAGGGTATGAGCACTGCACCCTACAGTCAGTCATGACTCGCAGTATAACCTGCAGAGGACACCTTTTCCTTTACTCAATACCGGCACCTTTTCTCACCACCACCTCAGCAGCTAATTAATAATGAGGATGACTAGCTACAATACTGTAGCTATACTGTAGCTACAGTACTGTAGCGTCTGCAGCTGGTACCTTGCTCCGTAGCTGATGTTCTGACATGGAACCATGGAACATGGTCTCAGTGATGGGACCATGGCAAGTGAAGCAGTGCCAGAGGACAGACATTTCTTGGTCTGACTGGCTTGAAATCAACCTCCACTCTGGAAAACATTAGTGGTGATGCTACTACTGGGTGCTTTTCTGCTGTTGCTCATCTTATTGAATAGGGGCCTTGCAATAATATTTTGCATTGGATCCCACAACTGCTAAGGCTGGTCCTTCATACCACCACTGAATCAAATGTTTTGTAAACCAGTTCATTAATGGGTGGCCCAATTCTAGTATACTCTGGAGCATGTGGTGAGTACTGGCACCTCCGCCCCCTGAAATAAAGCACTGGCTGGCATAAATCTGAGGAGCCTAATATGGGTTGGCCAGGCTAGGAAAAGGGGGTATGGCCTTTTTTCAAGTGGTGGGCTCCAGCAGGTTCGCACCTACTCTAAAGAACCGGTTGTTAACAAGAGATAGGACATATAAAGTAAAAATAGCCATTTAAGAGTGGCTGCCAGATGGGCCTAGAACCGGTTGTTAATTTCTTTGAATCCCATCACTGTATGCCCCCCTTTTGTGACTGCCATCTAAATCCACCTGCCCTCCTGCTAACAGCATAGTGCCAAGCCTACTTCTCGCCCTGATCCTCCCCCAATCCACCCACAACCCAAACCTGTTATTTTCAGTGTGGCCTGAGTTGATGCATGGGTAACTGCTAACTAGGTTGATGCATGGGTAACTGCATCACTGCAACTCTTGGGAGAATAGGAATAAAAACATTTCTATCATGACTTTCTCCTTTTATGCACCTGTTGGGAAAAAGCAGTGGGCACCCTGAAAGCTTCTGCTGGCTATTTTAAAAGTGCCGAGGTTCATACTAAGGAAATTTAATCACCTTGTTGTTCCCACTTACTACTCAAACTCGGAGAGCAACTTCAAATAGGCAACATGTACCTGAATTTCTAACATTATTAGTAGTCATTGCCCAAACCCCAGGCTCCTTCAGTGCAACAGCTGGTACCCTCTGCATCAAATTCTGCAGATATTAAACAACTACTGAATAATTGGCATCACTGATCTTGGATGAGTAGCCTCACCTGAACTGCGTGTGTGATTAAATAGAGGAGCTGCATTTTAAAATTACATTAGTGTGTAAGTAGCTAACCTGAAAGTTCTGAATTTATCCAATTACCTTTACATTTCAGCATCTGCTGAATATGATAAGAAAGGAGGCCCTTCACCATCACACCTGTAGCATTTCTTTTTCTTTACACTGAGTAAGGGAATATTGCTTAAACCAAGAGGATTACACTGGGTTCCTGTGATATTCAAAACGTTACGGACTATTGGGATGGAGTTTCCATTTCAGTAACCCTTAGACGAACAACCAGATCCATTGACGGGCAATTTCAATTTATGAAAATTAGGCTATTTTTAGATGGTCATCTTTAACCTAGTTGCCTGAAGTTTCTGGTTGATCTTAATTAATATTAGTTCATAAACCAGGATTCACTGACAATTGTCCTTCTTGGGATTCACCGGCAATTGCCAATTCACTGACAATGGCAATTGGTTCCTTCAGAACCATTGAAGAGTGACAAGTGAGCCTCGAGGGTGAAATCTTGGAGTTGTTCGTTCTTTCACTTCAGAAGCAATGGCACTCTGGAATGTGACTCATTTCAGACAAACCTGGCTTAATATTATAAAACAAATTCTATGAGACAAGTGAATACATCTCAGGACTTAACACCCTTCAGAAATTTTGAGTCATCCCTATCCAAAGGTGAATTCACACATCCTTTAGGCAATATGTAGGAGGGAAAAAATGATGTTGGTTGTCTCATGTCATGGCAAATGCTGATCAGATCTCTTTACTAAGACTGCCCCCCTCCCTGTGAGTTAGCAATGTAATCCAGACCGAAGTTTGCACAGATGGACATACAAATGAGAAACATGCTGCTATGGAACAAACTACAAACGTGTCATAATAATTAGGGACTGATTTTAATCACGATGACAGGAGATAGTGGCAGGCTGTCTTTGTAGTATGGATTGTGTGGTGCTTCCTTGAGGTGGTCGGAACTACTGCTTGGATTACACATACTTCCAGATAGGTTGGAATCAATAGGACACAGCAGTACCCAATGCTAATATAGGTTGTTTTACCATCTTCCCTCATATATCCCAGCTATTTTCAATTTTTTCATCCAGCAGCACACTGACATAGCATTAAAATTGTCAAGGCCTCCATTCAATTTTATTTTATTTTTTTACAGTTGGCAATGCACGCTGCGTTGCTAGTGCTGTGTTTGAAAATGGCTACATCCCATTCTTCCTCATCCACTAGTGAAAGTCCTGCCTGAGCAATGAGAGGTAGGAATGAATATAGCAGCAATGGGATCAGCCAGAGTTATGGAATCAGCACACAAAACCACTGACTCCAACCCAAACTGCTTGCAACTCCATCTCCTTAGCCTTTAGGCTGAGTCAAATGTTTTGTGTACTGACTTCACAGCCCTGGCAGCAACTGTAGCTGCAATCCTAACCCCTCTGTACAAGATCTGTGCTGTCCTGGGGAATGTCACAGAAAGTATCAGAAGGTACATTTGTGCCACTCCTGCGGGGGTGGTTAGGCAGGTGCACAAATATGCATCGTCCTCCCCACACCACCAGAAACAGTTGCGCTGGCCTAAACTTGTTAGGATTGTGCCCTTCAAGAGATAACATTGCACCTCTAGCTTGCAATCTGGAAATGCTATTGACAGGAAGACTTATGTCATGAAATCCATATTATGTACAAAAACAGCCTGAGATACTCAAAACGCCAAGCTTTTCATATACTGCTAATTTGGGCAACTTTGAATGTGAGGGGAGAAAAAAAATCTCTATTCAGTGTGAACTTATCCCTCAGGTAATTATAGACTGCTTAAAGAGAGGCTGAATGCTGCACTATTTAGTGACACTTATAAATAGTTCAGCATACTACTTTCAGCTCTGACACATTGCGTTAATTGGCGAATTATTTATTATATGTGCTTTGCTGTGAGACCTGATAAAGTTCTACGCACGTCCCACAAATTATAACAATTATAACAAAGTTATAAGCACTTCACAATAATCATGCTGTGATTTTCTGTGATGAGTGTTTTTTGGGCCTGGTGCTAAAAGAACTGTTGATGCGATAAGCACTTTTGAAGAGTGCAGCCTGTGATATTTTTGTAATTTCTACACATTTAAGTGATCTCTTAATGTGGGGGTGGGGGGAAAAGATGTAGCAGGCTGCAATCCTAAAGACACTTTCCTGGGAGTAAGCCCCTTTGAACACAATAGAGCATACTTTTGAGTAGACATGGTTACGATTGTGCTCGTAATTCTCTTCGTAATAGTTCCTAGTCATATTCCTAATACAAAACTAAGTTATTGTTTGTATTACTATTTTAAAGTAGATTGAAATACCTCTTTTATTTGTCATTTATATTTATGAGCATAATTTCATTTTCTGCAGTGTAACTGCTTAGGAAAACTGACAAGCTGATACCTGATAAGGAAATATGTTGAGCCCTATGCATAGGGGAATAGAACACCATGTCTAGGCCCTACATGCCGTCCCAACTCTAGACCTACCGTGCTATCTCAACTCCTCCAACGACTCAAAACTCATGGATATTAAAAGCCATATGTGTTATGTCACAGTACATTTGAAAACCCATGTGGAAGACTTTGAATTCATTGGTTAAGAAGGGGAAAAGGTAACATTCCCAGTCCCACAAATGACAGGGAGAGTGGGGGACCTTTCACGGATGTGCAATGAAGTTGTGCATTTGCTTCTCCCCTCACACACACTGATCAACAGAAAACATCCAGAAAACATCAAATCATACTTTTCTATTGCATTCAACCTAACAAGATATGTCTTAAAGGTAAACGTGTCACCTGCAGGTTGTACTGTTAATTGTGATCTGGAGAAGAGAAGGCTGAGAGGAGACATGATTGCCCTCTTCAGATACCTGAAGGGCTGTCATAGGGAGGAAGGGGCTCATTTGTTCATAGCTGCCTCTAAAGGCAGAACTAGAACAAATGGGTACAAACTGCAAGAGAGGAGATTCCGGTTGGATATCCGGAAAAAATACCTAACAGTGAGGGTGGTTTGGCAGTGGAACAGATTGTCAAGGGAGGTGGTGGACACTCCCTCACTGGGGGTCTTCAAACAGAGGCTCAACAAGCATCTGTCAGAGATGCTCTAGGAGGATTGCCTGCTACAGGCAGGGGGTTGGACTAGATGACCTACTGGGTCCCTTCCAACTCTAGGATTCTATGATTCAACTCTAGGATTCTATATATATCTGCCAAAGACCTTGGCAGGCACCTGAAAACTATTGGCATTGACAAAATATCACTCTGCCAACTGCAGAAAGCCACTCTTCTGGGATCAGCACGAATTATACGCTGCTATACGACCTAGACTCTTGCAAAGGGTCCGACTGGTGATGTGAATGAAACCAGCACAAAATTGTTCGCTGTGTATTTATGGATAATAATAATAATAATAATAATAATAATAATAATAATAATAATAATAATAATAAGTATTTCTTTTTCATAATCTTTTAATCTATATTGGCTTCACACCTGCAACAATGGAGCACGTAAAAGACATAGAAACCAAAAGACCAAACCTCAGAGCCAATTCTCATCCCATATTCACCCAAGCAGCACTTTTACAGGACTGAATAGTATCAACTATACTATCAGGCTTATTCACTTGTTCATACCCCAATGCAATATACACTATCATCTTCTAGCAGTGCTTTTTTGCCATATGACAAGTGAAGGAATAAATATACATGAATCTGACATGAATCTTATGTCAAGATCCAGAAGCCAGTTGGAGAACATTTCAATCTTCTGGGGCATTCGACTTCTGCCCTGAAAGTCACCGTTATTCAGTAAAGGATTTGAAAGGGGGGGATTTCTGCATAAAATTGCTGAACTAGAATGTATCAGTAAAATCAGAGACTATTCATTTGAATCTTAATTGAATCTCTACTAGTATTAAATTAGCACAGCAACATTGAAAAGTTTTTTTAAAACATCAATTATTGCATAAATTAAATTTATCTTCTGTAAAGACAATTCACTAACAATTCATGATCATTTGACCAATTATTTACTTTCTGGGGCTCCAGCACTTTTATTGATTGATTGATTTGATTTGATTTGTACTCCACTTTTCTCCCCAAAGGGCACCCAAAGTAGCTAACAATCAATAATTTATACTATAGAGCAATAAACCATAATGAAACGATAACCTTAAAAGCAATAATGTTTTGAGTTCGTGTGGCATCCTTAGGACCACATTTTCAACGCTTGTGCCACATAAATCTCATTTTCTTTTTTAAATGCAACATGATTTTCACTATTCTCTACCTTCTTTTCAGGTAGTTGAAATAATTCTGTTGCAATGTACATCCAGAAAAGAAATCTATAGTAAAAATGGCTTTAGTAGATCCATTTTAAATACCTTGACAGGTGTTTTAGAGTCTCTGTAATGAAAAGAGTGATTAAAATGTAAATGTAAAATTACAGTAATAAAGACTTGATACATAAACTTTCCAGAAAAGGGGGGAGGGGGGAGAGAGAGAGAGAGTTAAGACTATCTTAGTATATTATGACCTCTTGCTTTTTGTTAAAATGAAATGTGATGCCAGATGTTTGGAGACTAAAAGGCAAATGGCATTTAAAGTGGAAATATCAAATCTTAAATTGGCTTGCTTTCAAAAACTGCTTTGGAGCTGTCAAATTGCAAGTAGACATGTACTCTTTTTATATAAGGCAAGGAAAATGAGAGTTCAGCTTTGTAGGATGTCTGCCTTGGGAAAACTTAGTTTAGTGCAGAAGGCAATTACTACATGGGTAAACAAAAAATTTTTAAACAGGTGAACAACATGCACCAGGGACAACCAGGCACTGCCTGTCTCCCAGTGTTTTCTTCCCCCTCAAACCATGTTCTCTCACATAGTAATTGCTTCTCTCTCCGTTTCTACCATCCTAATACTTTCAATGCTTGTGCCACGTAAATCTCATTTTCTTTTTTTAAAATGCAACATGATTTTCCCTATCATGTTAATAAAGTAATAATGTACCAATATCTGGAACATTGATAGAAATTGCCCCAGAATTTATAACTAGAGACAGGGATAGCTGTAGCACATGTGACCCCAAGAAGCTGGGGTCTGCCATAGAAATGCTTAATTTCCAAAAAAGAGAGGAAACATAAGAACATAAGCTGAGCCCTGTTGGATCAGATCAAAGACCCACCTGGTCCAAATTCCTGTATCTCACAGTTGCTCACAAATACGATTGCCATAATTCTCTTCCACGAAATTGGGACAGGACCCTCTGTCCCATTTGCCATTTGAACACAATCCCCCCAAATTTGGATAAATAAAACTGTCCCTGTTTTATTGGGACATATGGCAACCTTACTCACAAGATGTTTCAGGGTGCAAACCTCTTGCTTCATGAACAAGGTTCCTTTATCCTGTAGTCACTTCTTTGCATCTGGTATGTCTGAGGTAGGCTACATCTAAACCCAGGAGGTAGTATCATGGAGAAAGAGAAGCTTGCAACCTGTGATTGACTTTTCCTTTGTAAACATGTCCATTCTTCTTTTAAAGACATCTAGCCCTACAATCCAGAGTAACTACGGGAGCACATAAGAGACTTTATGTGCACCCATAGTTACTGCACCACCTAGTGCAAACCTATGGGAAATTCATATTGCAATCCAGAGTAAATTGTTCTTACATCGGAGCAAGGACTCCCCGTAGTTACTCTGGATTGTGCCCTAAGTCACTGTCTAAAGACAGTCTGTGGCAAGAAGTTACATAGCATAAAGTTACACATGTGGTTTGTTTGTTCTAACTCGATCAATGCTCAATTTTAGTGGACAGTCTCTAGTTCTGGTGCTTATACCATGCTTACACAATATATTTTTTCCTAGAATATCTTAATTCCTGGGGTACCTTGAAGGGTTGTGGTTAATCAGAAGTGGTGAGATTTCTGCAGTTCATCATTTTATTATTCTCTTTCTGGTCCCAGTTCCAACTCCAAACCCCAAACACTGTGATACTCACACTTGAAATTCAACCCAAACACAAAAACTCACATTTTTTTTTTCATCTGTGCCCTGGTTCAAAAGAAGCTCTGCTTAGCTACAACATCTCTACTTCTCCATTCCTCTTTGTACAGTGATTGACAATGGCCTATATCCTAAAGTGAAATAAGCCCCTTGCTCTGGAGCAGTTAAGATGACTTTCTATAAGGTAACACTATCATTGGCATCCTTGACGTAACTGTGTGGACCCATAAGTGCTGTGGATTTTGCCCAATCTTTTAGTTTTTTCATAAAGATCAGCGTCTGGGTGACCTCAATTCCAGCAGCTTGTGTAAGCTGGCTGGTTAACAATATCATCTGCCAAATAGATACCAAATCTCACTCGTTTTGATGGAGGAAAAAAGGGAGGCAACAGTGTCTGCCCAAAAGGAGATTGAGAGAACAATCCTAACCATGTTTAATCTAAACTAAGCCCTATTGTGTTCAATGGGTCTTACTCCCAGGAAAGTGTCTTTAGGATTGCAGCCAGACAGTGACTGTGTATGAGCAATGGGTGGCTACCACTTGCTGCAGGAAGCCTAAGTTCTGCTTACATTACTTTTCAAGTGTGCAATTTTAGAACTTCCACCTGGTCATGTGTGAAACTGATAGGAGGAGTTCCAGTTCCGTTTTTGTTCCAGCCCATTTCTACAGAGAATTGTCTGCTTCAGTTCATATCTTGTAACATAACCAAAAGGATACGTGCAGGTACAGATAAGCCTTACAGGAAGTTGATAGCGATACAATTCTCGATGGAGCAAGAGAAAGTCGGCTCTTTGAATGAATGCTTTCTGATATAGTTCTCCTAAAGGTTGGACTCTTTATCTTTCTACCTAATCAATTCTTCTTGTACTTGCTCGTAGCTTTTTGATGTACAGGTTGTGATTCAAATTGGCAATTCTGTTTTCTTTTTGTCCTGTCCCAACTGGTTTTAGGTTTTTTCAATACATGATTACTTTTTCATATTGTGTCAAGAGCACAGATTTTGTTTTGCATGCATTTTTACTCAGGCACAAAGCTATCATGAAATGTGTAATCTTAAAGTTACATGAGCAATTCAATGAGAATTAAACACTTTTAATTCCCAGATATTTAATAAAAGAGATTTATGTCCCATGTTCTGCTGCTGAAAGTGATGTTCCAATGGCTTGTGTTAACCAATGACTGAATGGGGATTGTTGAATGAATGGGGATGGGAAATGAATGGGAGGTGTTGAAGTGAAAGGTGGTACAGGAGCAGGAGGAGGCAGGTGCTAGCAGCACTTGTGTTCATCTATATTCTATGCTCTTTCCCTAACTTACCTTAGTTCTGCACCTGCAAGATGGCTGGCACAGAAGTAGACAGATCCATTCAGGATGCATAGACCAATGTGACTGCCCTCACCATAAGATTCAGCATGTGTTCCATTAAAATGGTTGCATGGAGTTGTGTGGTCCAATAGGATTAGGCATGCTCAGCTCCCCTATTTTAATTAATGGTAGTTTCATGCAGACAATTATTTGTTTGGATTTTACCCATTTTTATTTGTAATTCTTACTTCATGATAGATCAGAAATGGCAAACCTTTTTGATGCCAAGTGCCCAGACAAAACCAATTGGCTGTGCCTGTGCCCAGCCTGCATGCCTAGAGCACTCCTGTGCCCAGCCTGCATGCCTAGAGCTCTCCGGTCCTGCATGCCTGGAGTTCCGGAAATGCACGCTGAGCACTGGTGCCATCAGTTAGCTCTGCTCCAAAGAGGAGCAAGCTGCTCCTCTTCAGAACAGAGCCAACTGAGCACGCTGGTGCCCAGCATGCATGCTCAGATCTCTGGGCATGTGTGCTGGGCTTCGAGCGCTCCCTGACCAGTGCGCATGCATGGGAGCACTATGGCCACTAGAGGAGTGTCAAACTCCTGCAGCACGTCAGATGCTCTGCTGCTGGGCAATCCTGGGGCAACTTGGCATGTCTTGTAGTCCTAAGGGTTATAGTCTTAGGGATTGTGGTTAATGAGTACATTATTATGGGAATCTGGGTCTTACAGCTGATAACTCCACCATTTCCAGACACATGTATTTCCCCCCAGAACTGACAGATTTACCTCCAAATCCAGAGTAAATACTGAGTAAATACTGAAGCATGTAGAAGCATGAAGCACCCATAGGTATTCACCACCTAGAGAAAACCTATTGGATATTCATATTGTAATCCAGAGTAAATTGTTCTTACACTGCAGCAAGGACTCCCTGTAGTTACTCTGGATTTTGCCCTTAGACTTCAATCCTATCCACCCTTTCCTGGGAGCAAGCACTGTTGAACACAGTTGTACTTACTTCTGAGTAGACATGCCTAGGATTTGCCTTTAGTATAATTACAAGAAATAGTATTGTATGAAAGGGCTGAATATTATGAACCTGCAAACATTGTTAGAACTGATTATACTAATTCAGGTAAGCATGGCCAAAAAGGGGTCAAAATGTGACCAATTTGTTAAAAGCAGGAAGGTGTTTAGGAACAGGATTGAATCTACTCTGAATCAAAATATGTATTATCCACAGTTCAGTAGATTCAACCCATAATGAACTTTTACCACCTAGGGGACCATGAGAGTAGCTCCGAATGTAAATCCTGAGCACATAACTCCCATAGATTAATGCAACCACACCAGACGAATACCAATTGTACCTCATGGAAAAATTACAGGCTCCACAATTCTTCTTTGGACAATTTAATATTGTTCCCTTGTCCAGTGGTAAGCTCTTGTCACCCAACTAGGTCTACTTGGACCTGTGCCAGCTATATAAGGGGTTCAGGAGACATAATATCAGCAGCACAATCCCATTGATACTGCCCCCTTTACAGCCTTGATCTACCCTCCTCCCTGCTACAACACCTACCATGTTCCTTCCTCCCCTGCCCCACACTGACTTACCAGCATCAGGGGAAGTGAGCAAGCCACTGGCATGCAGACTCAGCTGTTTGCTGATTGTAACAGAGGCCAGCCTGCAATAAATATTTTGTTTTGTGTTTTATAACAGCCAGAAAGAGCCTTAATGCTGCCAGAATGCTACAGTAGTTCTGACTGTATCCATTCCCATTAGGATCAGGCTGAAAAGCACAACACAGCAACCTTTCATCTGAGTGTGCCCAGGGGAGCCTTGGTCAGGAACCCTAAGGTAAGAACAACGCATCCAAAAGGTCAGGGGAAGATTCCAGGGACCAGCTTAGGGACTTTGTCATGGGTATGCTCACAGACGTTTTCCCACTTCGATCAATCCTGAATGCTTCTGAAATGCCACACAATTATGTATCAGATATGGTTAAATTTCTGCTTTTCAAATATTCTGCTTGAGGAGGCTTGAGCATGAACTGCTGAATGTAAATTCATCCTATTTGCCAAAGTGGATAGGAAAGGTAGTATATTTTGAAAGTGGAGAGCATGGGGAACATCTGCTGTTTCGGTCCTTGGAATGAGACAGATTTAAAGGATGAATAGCCATCCAAACTACTCATGCTCTCCTTCTTTATCTCTTCAAGCTTAGATAATTTGCAGAGAATAAAAGAACTGCTACATGCGCTCTTATGACCCTCAATTTCACTATTGCCATATTCTGTATCATGCGTATTTATGTGGATACTTCCCTGAAAAATGTAAATCTTTTCTTTAACAGAAGACGTTAGTTTGATCTTGTAGTTCAATTACTGTAACCATCTTATTCCTCTGAAATTATACTGTGAGAATCCTTATCTCTTGAAGTGTTAAGCCCTTTATCAAAGACTTCGTTGCAGCACAGTTATCACACAAGCTCTCATGGATATGTCTTCCAGAGATATCACCTAAGTCACATTCAGAAGCAATAGTCTATACAGTGTGTATGTGTGCAAGTTAAGTTATCACACTGCATGCAGACAAGAAAACGCTGCAAAAGAAAATCAAAACAGCATCATCTTGAGTGATCTTACCTGGGAACCCTGCTTTTTTACTAGAAAGTGTGTAGGGAGGGCTGCATGTTGCTAGGTGAAGATGGAGATGCATTCTGCATAAAGCCAGGAGGCTGTTTTCTTTACTGTCAGATCACATGTTCAAACGGCAAGAGATGTGGCACACATGGCAACAATTCTACAAGGTACTGCAGGCTCTGGTATGTTGGCAGCAGGAGCAAGGAGGGGTGATGGGGTGAAGATCTCATTAGCAAACAGTTAAAACATAATATTTGTACTCCTGATTGCTACACTGCCATTAGATGAATGGCATGCTTTGCAGGTGTAACTACATCAAAGCCAAGGGTGGAAAACATGATTGGGCAGTGACCCTTCTTTACCTCAGATCATCAATACCTGAAACTGAAGAGTTTCTAGAAATCTATTTCTCTCCTAAATTTTTACTCTTGAGATTGCACAGAGACTCAATTGATGCCTATAGTTATATTAGAGTAAAAAAATTTGCATATATGTGTGTCGTGGCCTGATGTGTGGGGATTGAGGTTGTAAGGCATTCACTAAAACTTTCACTTCATTAAACCCTCCCTGTCATGATAAAGACCCTGTGCTTGTCAGCCTGAAGCTCAACAGATAAGCAGTTCAAGACCCACATACAATATTTTGGAGTGAGCACCCCTCACTTGTCCCAGCTCCTGCCAACCTAGCAGTTTGAAATCATGCAAATACAAGTAGATAAACAGGTACCACTTTGGTGGGAAGGCAATGTCCTAGCAAATAGGCCCTTGCAACAGGCCAGTCAGGTTCCCCCAATGTCTCATCAACCATGGTTTGGGTAACTCTAATACAGAACAAGCAGACCTACCACTATATGGGAGAAGTTGCCCAAGAAAGTCCAATTATCTTAAACAGCTTCCATGTGCTGTATCGAACCCACAGGCCATGTGTTTGACACACCTGTAAATTAGACATTAAGGGAAAGATAATAATTGTGTCCAATTTTATGGATTCAGATTGTAGATATTTCAGGAAGAACACATTTGTAGTTAAACAGTTTCATATAGAAGAGACATTATTATCAGTTGCAAAAAGGTAGGTGCTGAACAACAGACACAAAAGGACAGTTCCCGTCTAATGGACTTGTAATCTAATTTAGAAAAGGCAGAAGGAAAATGATTAAATAAAAGGAAAAACTAGAGGAAGAGGAGACCAGACAATTAGACAAAAGCTTGCTGAAATAAACGAGTCTTAAGGAGCCCCTTTTAGAAGAGGAAGAGAATCAATTGAATGATTTGCTGAAGCACTGATGCTAATGGACGTCCGAAGCAAAAGCCCCAATAGGATCACAAATTCCTACCTTACCACGAACCAAGAATCAATTACTAACTTTGCTGTTTCCTTCAGAAGCACAGCTCTCTAAATTCTATCTATAAGGTGAAGACTTGCTTTCACACTTAACATCTGGTCAAATGAATCAAGAGCTAATGTTGCAACATCTCAAACTTTCACAGTTTAGATCAGTATACTACAAACTGATGGAGCAAATGAATTAAAAAGCAATATCAATTGTAGTAAGAGGGCAGTTTCCCTATTCATCAAAAAACAAGATCTACAGATATCAATACTGCTGCCTAATTTAACTAAGAAACAAACGTCAGGTGTCCAGAAAAGGGAAAAACACATTGAACTGTGAACACATTGAGAGATGCAGAAAACATCATTGGATATGAGATCCGAAGTATCCAATCTTGTAAACAAAGCCTGTGGGTGCCGTAGGAATTTTCAGCAGGGACAAGGAGCACTTCACAACACAGCCATCAGGGTTGCACTGCCAGAAACAAAGGCTTCAATCCTATACACACTTTCCTGGGAGTCAGTCCTATAGAATACAATGGGACTTCATTCTGAGTAGACATGCTTCAGATTGCACCCAAAAATAGCTAACAAGTAGGCAATGGCCAGGCACAAAGTGTTCACATATCCCAGCTAACCATAAGATCTTCATCCATATACCCACATACCATCCATCCTTCTATTCTCAGTGCACAGTTAGTCCCAACCTCTGCAGTTACTGTCAAGTGAGCAAATATCTTTCATCATTTTTAAATTTAGGAAAATGAAATGTCCTTGTTTACTTAGGAATAAATAAAGTGTCCATATTTAGGTAGTAAACAATCTCCCTTTGATTCCCCATCAACTCTGAAAGGGTGCATTGACAGGGAAATTAAGGGGGAATAGGAGGTACTTGGCCACCTGATATCTCATTATTGTTGTGGTTTTTTCAACTGTTCCTGCACTCTCAGCTCACTGGCATAACATTAATTAATACTGCATTATAATACTGCATTGCATTAATTAATACTAATAAAAGTTAATTAAATAATTATGGGTGTGTCAAAAAATTGTGGGCCTCAGGTGCCCTGTTACCTATGTACACCACTGCCACCACTCCTTTTAGCAGCTAAGGGGGAGCTGAAGTCCGGCACACTAATTCCACAGCCTCTGTGAGCCCCCAAACTCCAGGAACACAAGCCTCAAGGTCCTGGTTTGCTTTGGTGGTTTGACTTAAAGTGGCCCTGACCAGTCTAAGATGGATGGATCAGTTCCTTGGTATTCACATAGATGCAAACTATACATAAGCCTGATTTAAAGAATAGAAAAGTTTGAGACTTGTCAACCTGAAGGTCAGCAGGTGAGCAGTTTGAGACCCAAGTACTGCAAGACAAAGTGTGCTCCTGTGACTTACAAACCTAGCAGTTCAAAACCATATTAATGCAAATACAGGCATCCCCCATTTATTGGATGTGTTAGGGGATTGGAGCACCATCCAAAGTGAAAACCACTGAAAAGTGAAATCTTGTATTTTTCAGGTTGCTAATGCAAAATGGCTACAAAAAACCCAAATTTAAATATCACTTGCAAATGCCTAAATAACGCATATTTATTAACACATCACCAAAATAATAACAAATTACAGTAAAATTATCAAAGGCATATGTGGTCAATGAATATCTTATGTATTTGAATCATGGTAATTTATTGAAGAAAGTCATAAATACTTTAATTAAATAAATTAAATATCTTTCAGCCTTCATGGAATTAAAAAACTTAGGGCAAAATCCAGAGTAACTACGGGGAGTCCTTGCTCCAGTGTAAGAACAGCTTTGGATTCTAATATGAATTTCCCATAGGTTTTCACTAGGTGGTGCAGTAACTACCGGTGCACATAAAGTCTCTTACATGCTCCCGTAGTTACTCTGGATTTGGGGGTATGTCTTTAGCCTGGATGATGCTTGTGCTTAGAGGAATATTGTGGCTGATATTCTACCTCATCTGGCCTAGAATCCATAAATTTAAAAATGCAACCTATTTCACATCTCTTTCTCATTCAGTTTAACCATGTCTTGTTTTTCATATAATTTGAGCTCCTTAAGAGCTGTTTGGTCAGTCCCACACATGATATTCTCCATGAACTCTGAGTTTCACCTTCTCAAGATGTCAAAAGAATGGACCCTACTGATGAAAAACAGATGGATGGAGAGAAGAATCACTGAAAAAACAATCAGAAAACAGTCCTCACCTGTAGATAAATAAGTACCACTTTGATGGTAAGGTATCTCCTTTCCATGCACTTTGGTGTTCAGTCATTCCGGCCACATAGTCACAGAGTCATCTTTGGACAATGCTGTCTTCAATCTCATAATCGGTACGAGCATTGCACTCTAGAGTCAGTTAAGAGTAGGAGAGTAACCTGTTTGGTATTATCTTTTTTAAAGAATATAAATATGATTACAAGTTATTGAAAAGCATTTAATTACCTGCAAGAATAAATACAAAAACATACAATGCTAAAACTCCTAGACTTACTCCTAACTAGGAGCTCCTAGACTTACAGCACAATCCAGAGTAACTACGGGAGCTCTAACATTGACATAAAAGACATTTATGTCAATGTAGTTATGGTGCCGCCTAGTGGAAACCAATGGGAAATTCATAGAGCAATCCAGATTTTTCTTAAATCGGCATAAGAGCTCCTGTAGTTACTCTGAATTGTGTTGTTACTTTTTCCTAATACTTGGATTTTTTAAAGCCTACTCTTCCATAGTAGGGATATGAACAGACTTCCATGATGAGATAAAACTCTCCCCACCCTAATAAAATGCATTTTTGTACAAACAGAGGCTCTGATCAGTATTCTAGGGAAAGAGATACTTATGCACATACACTCTATGTGGAGGAAGAATATGCTGGGATGCATTCCTCAGGGATGAAGACTGCGGTGCTTTCAGTATTCATTCAGTTTCTGATAGGCAGAAACTTCTGCTTGCCACATTATTTTTGGTGAAGAAATTCTGGTGGTTGGTAAATCAATAAGAATCAAAGGATAAGACATTCATAGCTGCACAGGATTATTCAGATATTTATCAGAATTTTCCTATTCATATAATAAAACAAAGCACAACATAAACATTTAAAATTATCAGAACCAATATAAATCATACATTGGGATTGTTTGAGATTGAGAACATTAGCACAAGCATATGTGTGCAGTTAACAAGGCACTAAATCAATTATAAGCATACAAATAGAATTCAAAGCAGTAAATCACTGTGCTGATTAGATGGCTATTGTACAGTTTAATCAAGTTAACATTAAAGTAAATATTAATAACCATAAAAGTTATCCCATATAATCTGGAAGAAATATTTACATAAAACTTGTCATGCAGTAGCTCAGTCAATTTTTCTTTATTTCTGATGTCATAGAGAAAACTGTGAAGGGTAACTTACACCATTCTTCACTCGGAACTAGCAAATGGTTTGTGATAAAGTGCACAAGACAAGATGGTATAGTGGTTTAATAGTTGGATATAGACCTGGACAATCCTGGTTCAAATCCCGGCACGGCCATAGAATTCCTAGATGAAGCCTCAGCTACCATAGAGGATGCTAGACAACTTAATTAAAAGTCAAGACATCACCTTGCTGACAAAGATCTGTCTAGTTAAAGCTATGGTTTTCCCTGTAGTAATGTATAGACACAGTCCAGAGTAACTACGGGACCTCTTGCACTGACGTAAAAAAAATTTAGTCTGAATTGCAGTACAAATTTTCCATTTGTGTCCACGCAAATTGACATTTAGTTACCACATCTCTTTACATAACTGCTGTGGATTTAAGGTTATGGCTGTGAGGGACCATAAAGAAGGCTGACCGCTAAACTCCATCTAGGATTGTTGTGAGAAGTAGGGAAGGAACTATGTACAACACTCTGATCTTCTTATACAAAAAGCAATATAAAAATGTGGAGAATAAACTATTTGGAGTAATGTGACTGCATCAAGTGTTCAGTCTAAGGCAGTCATTCCCAAACGTTTTAGCACCGAGACCCACTTTTAAAAACAGCGTTCTGTTGGGACCCACCTAAGTTGATGAGACTTACAGCCCAATCCTGGTGGAGCAGCGGCAAAATTGTTTCTGCTACATCTAGTGAGGAGCAAATAAATGTTTCCTCAGTGTAAGGGGAACCCTTCCCCAGACCCCGCAATTGGGCTAGGCAAGTCTGTGTTATACTGTAACTATTTTGCTTGTGTAAACATGACAAGTCCCATGTTGAGCTTTGAAGCACAACACACACAGGTGGGCTGATGCCGGTTCTGACCGGTTCTGTAGAGGTGGTTGTTAATTAGGGGCTGACTAGCAAACCAGTTGTTAATTGGGGGCATCATCTTTGAATTGCATGCAAGTGTGTTTGCATTTCTCTTAAAGGGCCTCTGGAAGCTCTCCTCCCTCCTCCTCTTCTGAGCCTCCCTCCCCTTCTCTCCCCTCCCCTTCCCTCCCTAAGGTTATCTTTTAATTTTAAAATACAAACAGTCTCTTCCTTTTACCATTGCAGCACCTTCAGACTCTGACTGCTGAACTGGGGGGTGTTTGGATCACTGTTAGTTCCATGCTTTAAAGTCAGGGTTAGTAAATTCTTAATGCCCCAAACCTTTGAATGAGGCTATTCAGGAATCCTGACTTTGCTAAATACCTTATTTTGATTAAAAACCTTATTTCTAGCAAGTTTTCAGAAGTTATTTCCTGGTGCAGTTTGCAAAGCATGCTGGGTACTCACATGCAAATAAGCAGCCTCTCTGCAGATGCTTTTTTTTGAATCAGGCATTTGATGGGCAGCTTTACTAAGAAGTCCTTGGGAGGGACTCGAGAGGCCAGCATACAAACCTCTGGGAGGCTGAGGTGAGTAATTAGCAGCAAGACTTCCTGCCTGCCTCCCTCCTTCCCTGGTTGCCTTTGCAGCCCTGTACTAGGCATGGAGAACTATTTAGTACTACCCAATACTACTCAGGAGTAAGCCACACTGTATAGTAGAGGACTGCAGCCTGTGGCCACAATCCTAGCCACACTTTCCTGGGAGCAATTCCCATTGACTATCATGGGATTTCCTTCTGAGTAGCATAGGATTTGAGGCTACTTTCCCATCCAGACTTTCCTGAGAGTAAGCCCACTGACTATAATGGGACTTACTTCTGAGGAGATTGGCAGAGGATTGGATCTCTCCCTCCAGCCCAGTCTACTTTCCTGAGAGTAAGCTCACTGTCTATAATGGGATTTTCTACTGAGTAGACATGATTAGGACTGGGCTCTGAGGCTGCAATCATATCCACTCTTACATGGGAGTAAGCCCCACTGACTAGAATGAGAGTTACTTCTAAGTAAGCCTGCATAGGATTGGACTGTAAGGCTAAAATCCTGACCACACAGTTTTGGGAGTAAGCCCCATTGACTTGAATGGTACTTACTTCTGAGTAGACACTGTTAGGATTGGGCTCAGGCTGCAATCCTATCCACACTGTAGACCTTGTGTTCCCCCCAAGAGATCTCCCCACCTCATCCTGCCCCTCTGAGAAATCTCTCCACCTGAGATTGAGGGCAGGAAATATGGGGGGTACCTGAAGAAATAGCCCCAGTTCCCATCCTGCCCCCCCCAGGAGCCCACTCCACTGCCTACTCTGAAGTAAATCCTATCCTAGTCCCAT
Organism: Cryptoblepharus egeriae; assembly: GCA_030015325.1. NCBI lineage: Eukaryota > Metazoa > Chordata > Lepidosauria > Squamata > Scincidae > Cryptoblepharus > Cryptoblepharus egeriae. The sequence continues at coordinate 49,117,644 of JAREYC010000007.1, read as the reverse complement.
CCTAGTCAATGGAGCTTACTCCCAGGTAGGTGTGGATAGGATGGCAGCATCAGAGCCCACTTTTTTGCATGCCTCCTCAGAAGCAAGTACTGAGTGACCATATGTCCTCCTTTCCCAGGACAGGTCCTCTTTTTACTCCTCCTTTTCCTTATGAGCAGGCAACATGGAGTCTTCTTATTATCCATACTTTTTTCCAGGACCACAATAAATCTTCATTGTCCTCCTTTTCCTTATAAGCAGGCAGCATGCAGTTCCCATCCTGCACCCCCAGGAGCCCAGTCCACTGCCTACTCTGAAGTAAATCCTATTAAAGTCAGTAGGTTTTACTCCCCTGTGAGCATAGGAGTGTAGCCTCAAAGCCCAATCACTGTCTACTCAGAAGTAAGTTCCATTATAATAGTGAAGCTTACTCCCTGGAAAGAAGCTGGTTTCTAAGAGCTTGTAATCCTATGCCTGACTACTCAAAAGTTAAAACCATTTCAATCTATGAAGCTTACTCCCAGGAAAGTGTGCAGAGGAGTGCAGCATTAGAGCCCAATCCTATTCTTGGCTACTCAGAAGTAAGTCCCATTAGAGTCTGTGGAGCTTACTCTCAGGAAAGTGAATAGGATTGCAGCCAGAGGCTGGTTACTAAGAGCTCAGTCCTTTGCTTGACTACTCAGAAGTCCTATTATATTCAATGAAGCTTACTTACAGGAAAGTGTGGACAGGATTGTAGCCTTAAGTAGTGGCTTAGAGGCAAACCTCAGCCTGTAGAGGGGACACCACAGACTCTGGTCCTAAACTGTAGATCAGTGTTTCTCAACCAGTGGTATGATTATCACCTGTGAAAGTTGTGGTAGTGTCTGCTGGTACTGAGGCACCTGGATGGAAGTGTTGTATTGCAGCAAGAGGCTGGGATTCTAAGAGCTCAAATCTTATGTATGACCATTCAGAAGTACTGGTAAGTCCTATCACAGTTAAAATGGAGCTTACTTACAGGAAAGTCTGGACAGGATTGTAGCCTTAAGTAGTGGCTTAGAGGCAAACCTTAGCCTGTAGAGGGAACACCACAGACTCTGGTCTTAAACTGTAGATCAATGTTTCTCAACCAGTGGTATGAGTACCACCAGTGAAACTTATGGTAGTGTCTGCTGTATTAGGCACCTGGATGCAAGTGTCATATGTGCTCCCTGAGGCAGCTGGTGGGCTGCTGTGTGATTCAGGAGCTGGACTAGATGGGTCTTTGGTGTGATCCAGTGGAGGCTTTTCTTATGCTTTTATGTTCTTAATTGTGGCACACATTCCCCCGAGAGCATAACAAAGTGTAAATTACACAGAACCCAGGGGCTTAGTACTGATTGATGCCGTCACAAGTGATACAATTTTTTTGGTAAACTAAGGGTTAAGGTGGCATGCCCTCCCCGCCCCGCCCCCTGACCCTGGCCCCGCCCCTTGACCCAGCCTGGCCCCACCCACTTCCGGAGAACCGGTTGTTAGGGCAGGCTGGGCCCACCACTGACAACACAGGATAGGATTTGGTGGAGGAGGTCTCTACTGTTCACATCCCCTTCATGGGTCAAACACTCCCCTTCACTTCCTTTCCTCCTCCCTTAGTTCCAGAAGACCAAAAACCACTTCACCGCCTTAAAGTCTCCATCCATCCTACCAAGGTTCATTCCATTTCATGCTGTCTTAAGCGGCTATTCCTTTTGTAAAACAAACAACTTACTGGTCCTTGTCACCAGTCCAGTCTTTGAAATGGGCTTATCTATTAGCTAAGGTTATAGTCCTTGCTAACTGGTCAAGAGGCACTCTTTCAAGTGGGTGTTCCTCTTTTATTTAGCAGGGGGAGAGTAACTGGCCCAACACACCCCAGCAATGTCTGTTCTAGTGGCTTCTGCTGGTGTTCTTTTTGCATTTTATATTGTGAGCCCTTTTGGGACAGGGACCCATTAGCTATTAAATAGCTATTAATTTTTTTCATTTTCTTGTAAACCGCTTTGTGAACTTTTTAGTTGAAAAGCGGTATATAAATACTATAGACGGATAGATAGATAGATAGATAGATAGAAAGAAAGAAAGAAAGAAAGAAAGAAAGAAAGAAAGAAAGAAAGAAAGAAAGAATCAAAATTACTATGGGCACAATCCAGAGTAACTACGGGAGCAAATAAGAGACATTCAGTGCACCTGTAGTTAGTGCACTACCTAGTGAAAACCTATAGAAATTTCATATTGCAATGCAGAGTAACTTGTTCTTACTCCAGAGCAAGGACTCCCTATAGTTACTCTAGAATTCACCCTGATTCTCTCGCCACCACATAGTTTTCCAACCAACTGTGCCGTGCATATGTGGCCCATCATGTGTCAAGAGTAATGAGCTATTGCTTCTCCATCTGGTTATAGTTTGCCATATGGTAAGTTTTAAGTGGCTACTGCATGGTTAGATGATATTAGAAACCCTCCATATTAGGAGTGCCATAATTACGTTCCACAAAACCAGTACAGGATCCCTGTTTAACTTATAAGTATGTGAAAACTATCCCTGAAAACTTGAATTGTCCCAGTTTTCTGGGACATATGGGAACTCTACTCCAGATTCAGGTAATCCTATCAAAATCGCCACTGCGAATGCAACCAAACCACCAGGCAGTCACAGACGTCTCCTCTAGGTAAGTGAACATTTGTTCTCTTGCCAAAAAATGTCTACTTGAATCTGCACCAGCACTTTTTCTGAAGCAAGTCCAAGTGGACCTGAGTAGGTGAACTGAGGCTGGGAAAAGGGATATATCAGAATATCTGTTGCCACCAAAAACTACCTGTTTCCCACACTCAACAAACCCCCACTGCTATTCCATCCCATTTCATCCAGAAACAGCTTGTTCCCATATGAAGAAGAGTAACATTATTTTTGTGAGGAGGGGGCTATTCTTGTCAGCCAAACCCTACAATCCAGAGCAACTACAGGAGCACGTAAGAGACTTTACATGTACCCATAGTTACTGCACCACCTAATGAAAACCTATGGGAAATTCATATTGCAATCCAGAGTAAATTGTTCTTATACTGGAGCAAGCACTCCCTGTAGTTACTCTGGATTGCTCTCTAAGGCTGCAATCCTAAAGACACTTTCCTGGGAGTAAAACCCATTGAACACAATGGGCCTTATTTCTGAGTAGACATGGTTAGGATTGTGCTCTCTAAGTCAATTTCACAAACTTGTGCTTCTTTAAAAAGTTACCTGTTATGAAATGAATTTGAACGATGTCAATTACATATTCTCACAGCAAAAGGATTACTGTGAACTCATAACTGAAATGGAGTTTACATTACAGGGAAAAGCTCTCTAAATACCAGGTTGCCTACCTTCCATTATCAAGAAGCCTGTGGCAATCAATTAAAGATCCAAATTACATAACAGCAGAAGAATGAAGAATCTAAATTATTAAAGGTCAGTGAACATTGGTGGTATGAAAAACCAAAAGAAAAGAAAATTCCTACAATGTATTAGCATGAAAAGAGAGTGAAACAGAGAAGGTTATGTATCAGAAATGCTAATTACTGACTGTGGGGAACCACTACCAGGCTATATAATTCTAATTGGACTCATACAGGGGCAAACTAGAGTTTCCACTCCCACAATTATGGAAAAAAACACAATGATGGCAGCAGTCCTGAAAAGGAGGTGGAGAGCAACTACTCAGTTCAGAACCACAAGTGCTGGAAACTGCAGTTTTAACACTTTCTCCTATTCCATCTTCCCCACTGAAGTTGTCCCACCTAGAAGAGAGACTAGGGGCAAAATCAGCAACAGTTACGCGTCCACGCAGTTTTGTCAGACTCTAGTGTTATCTTATGGAAAGTCGCCTTAACTGCTCCGGAGCAAGGGGCTTAATTTCACTTTAGGATATTATAATGGCTGTAATCCTAGACACTTTCCTGGGAGTAAGACACACTGAACACAATGGGGCTTACTTTGAGTAGACATGGTTAAGATTGTGTGCTACTGGTTGTATAACAAACTTAGGGAGCAATACAGAGTAACCACAGAGAGTCCTTGCTCCGGTGTGAGAACAATTTATTCTGGATTGCAATATGAATTTCCCATAGGTTTTCACTAGGTGGTGCAGTAACTGTGGGTGCACTTAATGTCTCTTAAATGCTCCCATAGTTACTCTGGATTGTAGGCGTAATAATTCAGAGAGATGGCTTAAGAGCACTTCCAATGAATGCAACCTAAATTTTAACCACCTGTGATTTATTTCTGAATCCCATCTGCTTTGTATAGCTAATGGTACTGGAATCACTTGTGGCTCTAAGTTGTAGGGTTGATTTTTTTTTTTTTAGGCAACAGAGAACCACACATTTAGGTGGCAAGATGCAGAAGCAGGAGGTCCAAGGTTTATGAGCCAGCAGCAGGAGCAGGAATCAGTACAATACATTACCTGATATGTGGGCAGTATTTCATGTTATCTGCAAAATCTGGCAAATGGCATAGCTAAGTGAACTGGTACACTAGACAAAAATATAATTTTAACATCCTCCTCTCAGGATGTTAATACTTCCAGGGTTCCAGATGCCCAGGGCATCCCCCAGAAGCACAATAGAGGTGGTTGGAACACAGGGAGATGAACACATTGGGAGATGAACACAGGGAAAACTGGAAGTGCATTTCTAAAGCTTCCAGCAGGCCTTCATAGGCTGTAGCAGCATTACGTTATTTGCCTAATAAATAAAGTAAATAAAAATAAAAAGGCCCAAAACCAGAGCCTATGACTGCACCTGTAATTTTCTTCCGCATATGTCTAGAAGTAGTTAAGACTCAGATTGCAAGGCAGATACTTTGCTATATTTGGGCTTCTGCCCTGATGCAGCAATGTCTCTCTTCCAAGGTCCTGGAGGAAAAAATGAAGGGACCAGATGGAGTTTCCAGGACTCTGGTAACCTAGAAGGGGAGGATTAAGTGTCCCTGAGTAGTTGGCTTTTGGTTTAACTGCAAGATCGGTTGCTTCTCTTCCTCAGCGGAGCCATTTTTTTTCATCTGGGTTCAGTGGGGGTCTGTACATGTGTGCTCTGGTGGTTGAGTGCAGGGCTGCTGAAGTTAACTAAGCAGGGAAGGACCGGGACAGCTCCTGGAGAGGAGACTGCAAACTGATAAAGCTGTCATGAGTCATCAGAGCCAGAAGGTGTTACTATTTTACAACTTGGCTGACCTGAAGAAACTGGAAGCTTGGAAGGCATTTTCCTGATATTGGATGTGATGACCACACCATGAAGGATTCCACCTGGAAGAGAAGAGTTCAATGAGGTACCCACAGAACAATGACCTACCTCACAGGTTTGCTGTGAAGATTATCTGTGGTGGTGCATGTACATGCAGCAGATCAGCACTCCAATGATCACCCTCCAGTTAATTCTGTATCCTGACCCCAAATTTTGTTGTCTATTTGTGTACAATGACAATAAAGTTTCTTTATTAGCTTTGTTTATTACAAACATAGAGATAGAAGAATTTGTCTTTCCAGAATATATGCAATAATGTAAATAACCAAAACTGTAAATAACCAATAATGTAAATACATTACAGAATAATGTAAATAATCAACACAGATGAGGGGTGAGCACAGAACTCTTTAAAAAGATGGATACATATAAGGCAAATAGTGGCCTAGAACAGTGTTTCTTAACCAGTTGTATGGGTGCCACTAGTGGTACTTGAAATGGTTCTGTTGGTACTTATGGGACCCTCAGATTTCTGTTGCCCTGCAGCAAGACGAGTGACATGATGTGATAAACATTTATAGGAAGCTTGGCTCCATGGGTAGAGAGCTCCAAAGCATTCTTTTTATGCACTCTATCTGTGTCTATGGGGTAGCCTATTACTTTGGTGGTACTTCCAATAGGTAGATCACATGAAGTGATATGGCAGGAGATAAAAGTTGGGAAATACTGGCCTAGAGTGTTTAGAATATGAAGTGGCTGCTGTAGCATTAAGGGCCTTAAGATAAAGAAAGTGCTTTAACACCATGGGTTGAAATAAATGGAGATGATCTAAATCACTGATTCTTGAAGGAACATATTTGATATTAAACTAGCCCAGTGTGTTAGGCCTGCAGCCTACATTATAGGTAGAAGAACACCCCTACCAGGAACTAATGTGATGTGCAATGGCCGTATATGCATAAATTTTGCCATATGACTGGCTAAAAATGCCTCTTGTCTGAAACCTGTTCTATGATGCAGGAGATGTCACCTTGAAAGAAAGGGAGGAAATAGCTATTTGCTGTCTTGGACAGAAGAAAATAGTTACATCACTGCTGTAACTATGTGGAGTAGGCTCCCCATCTAAGTGCAGACTGGTCATAGCTTAAAGGCTTTGAGAAGAAAGTATTGCTGCATTTTCCCAAAACCTTGAGCACTTTTATTTTAAAATGTTTGTCAAAGTGAGTATTCACTATCTCAAATGGAAACCTTTTAAACCAACTAATATTTTTTAAGTTCAAGGTCAAGAATAAGAGTAGTACAGTAAAAGCTGCTTGGTAGTGCATCATCCAATTACATACTAACTGTGGTAAATGTAAAAGTTTTGCTATGCTATTTAAACCCTGCTACCATCTTACTCAAAATAAAGGAGCATTCAGGTTAAGGCTGACAAAAAGTTTTGTCCTAACTTCTCTCTTCTTGTTTCCATGCATGGAAGGATTGGTGCAAATACAGAAGGACTTTTATATGAGTACTACTCTCTTTCTTTGAAATGAAAGTTGTTCTGGTCATGGAGCAAATACTTATGGGTCAGGATATCCTTTAAGTACAGGTGTCCCTAGTTATCCACTAGGGTTCCATTCTGGAACCACCCACGGATTAAAAAAATACATATATAAAGAAAACAACAGAAAAATGGGTTTAAAGACCAACTCCCAGATTTCTTGTGCCTCCATTGCACCTAATGGTATAATGTAGTGCCTCAATATCTGCAGGGATTTTATTCTGGTACTGAAAAAAATGATTGCATGCATTACAACCTCTCTACAATAGCAGAAAAGCAGTTTTTTTAAAACTGATTTGCAGTGGCCATTCGTGTTAAGTCAAATCTGTGTATAAAGAAATTCAAGTATATCAAGGTTGGACCTGTATATCCTGAATTCTTATGCTAACTATAATTCTTCATACTACTGATTTTGAGCTAAGATTGTCCTGAATTAACATTTGCCTATACAGAACTAATTATGTATAAATTCATCATGTTTCACTAATCTTCAGGCTCAATTTTATCTCCAAGAAAAATATCCCAAAATTATGGAGATCAGTGTTACATCAACAGGGGGGTTGCAAGCAGTGGTGGGCCCAGCCTGGCCCAAGAACTGGTTCTCTGGAAGTGGGCGGGGCCAGGATCAGGGGGAAGGGCTGGGGAGGTTTTTAATTAAAAAATAAAAAATAAAAAAATAATAATTACTTACTTCCAAGAAGACCTGCATAGGATGGGGCTCTGAGGCTGCAGTCCTCTCCACACTTTCCTGGGAGTAAGACCCATTGACTATACTGGGACTTCAGAGTAGACCTGCATAGGATAGGGCTCTGAGGCTGCAGTCCTCACCACACTTTCCTGGGAGTAAGTCCCATTGACTATACTGGGACTTACTTCAGAGTAGACCAGCATAGGATGGTGCTCTGAGGCTGCAGTCCTCTCTACACTTTCCTGGGAATAAGTCCCATTGACTATATGGGACTTACTTCATAGTAGACCTGCATATGATGGGGCTCTGAGGCTGCAGTCCTCCCTACACTTTCCTGGGAGTAAGCCCCATTGACTATACTGGGACTTAGTAGACCTGCATAGGATGTGGCTCTGAGCCCCCCTCCTCCCGCCGGCCGGGAGAGGCTTGGAGAGCACGCTGGGGCTGAGCTCTTCCTCCTCAGCCCCCCCCCCCTGCTGGCAGGGGGAGGCTGGAGAGCACACTGGGGCTGAGCGCGGTGGCCTCCGAACCAGTCCTCATTGTTCTGGGGGCCTCCTGCTGCTGCCGGCTCGCCAATTGCAAGAACCCCCCCCCCAGAACCGGAGCGAGTAGGCTTCTGCCCACCTGTGGTTGCAAGTCCCTGATCATGTGAAGGACCGTTTGTCCCTTTAAAGGGCAAGGAAAGGAGGAAAAGATCAGTTGTCAAGATCACTCTCCTGAAGGGAAATGAGGAAGATTTCCTGCCTGCTAGGGATCCTCTGCCAGTCCTGAGCAAGGGTCTGCAGGTTGTTTAGGAGTGATAAAATAACAAGCACTTCTGCCCTGTACAACTACACTATAGTTGGGTTGTGTGAACTAGATGCATAAACCTCCTGCTTTTTGGTAACAATTTCTGCAACAGTGTCTACTAATTGATGAGGTTTTCCATATTCAGTTTGGATTTGGACCTATGATTGCAAGCATTTTTGCTCAGAATTATTCCCCCCGAAAAATCCAATGTAATTCTCTGTGCAGAGATACAGTAGCACCAACAGGGCATCTGTCGCATCTCACAGGGTATTTCAGGCTCTGGCTGTCTCCTCGAGGCAAGGAAACAGTTGTTCCACTGAGGAAAGCCCCTGCTGGGCTGGTGGGTCTAATTGAACTTGCAGCTGTGATATCACTAGCACAAGTCCACGTGGATCCATTAAGTTGGATCTTGCCGAAGAAGGTGGCTTAGGTTTGGTGGATTTTATGACTGCCAAACCACCCCCTTCTCAATGTCAATTCATTGTCCTCTTCTGCCCACCCAGTCCTTCCCTCTCACCCTATATGGGATAGTGGGAGTTCAGAATACTTCCCTGCATGGAGCTGGCCACTGAATGTTTGGACTGGCAGCCACCCTGTGCTCTCCAGCATGTCATGCTTTGTAATTGCTTGACACAGTTAGGATCAGCTTTAAATTTGCTTATTATTATCAATCCCACCCTGCCCTATATTCTATCCTCCAAGGACTTTTCCATTATCCTGGTGCTGAATGGGTAATCTGTAATGCAGGCATGAATCCATCTTGTTGCTCCAAAATGTACAAAGCTTTGTTCTCACCTGAAGACAACTCTGTCTCCAAGAATATCAAAGTTTCCTTCCTAGATTTCTGTGATTTCTCCTTTGACCAATAGTCTTAAATGACTTTTTAACACAGAAATGCATATACAGAATGTATATACACATGTCAGCAATGTCTGTTCTAGTGGCTTCTGCTGCTGTTCTTTCTGCATTTTAGATTGTAAGTCCTTTTAAGACAGAGTTCCATTAGCTATTAATTAGCTATTAATTTTTTCATTTTCTTGTAAACTGCTTTGTGAACTTTTCAGTTGACAGACAGACAGACAGACAGACAGACAGACTGCATATAAATGTGCAGGTGGAGCCTCTTTATCCATTGATTCAGGACCTGCAATTTTGCATCACCATGGGTCCTGACCCAATGAATCTCCCCACTGTTGTCCTCCAAACACAACTGAAATGAGACAAGCACAAGTTCAATATGATGAATTTTAAAAACAAGGGATGAGCTAAATTTAGAGTTATCACCGTTAATAAAAATAAGAGTAAATTATTGAATGTCTTCTACATATAAACTGAATTATTGAGAAGAACTAGAAACTCTAGTAACCTTCCTATTTTTTAACCAGAACAGGATTTTTTTTAAAAGTCAGAAACAGATCAGAAACATGTTGAAAATAAAGTCTATTTTGCTTTAATTTTGAGGAACAGAATCTGAACGCTTGTAATTTATGAAGCATATTCTGCTGTGATAAGAGCTCTCACTACCCGAGGATTAACTTGGAAAGATCTATATGTAACAAGCAATTTGCTCAAGGTGAAGTTGTCTTGCTCAGAAGCCATAAGAGAGTAGCTTATTTCCTAAGGCTCGCATTAGTGCTGTGCAACAGTCTAATGAGCTAATGACCTTGCCATAAGCTTCCTCCTGGAAAACTGGCATTTACATTTGTAAGGTTAAACAAAACGTGCAATGAGGGAAAAGCGAAAAAGAAACTGAGATTATGATTCAAAGGAATGTGGTATGGATTTTCTCATGCTTACTGACAGTCTTAACCCATGTGTAATGATGATGTCAAGACCAATATCTGTTAATATGGCTTGCTTTTACATAAGTCTTGACAACAGAAAAGGAAGAAAACAAAACTAAGATAACAGTTGTGCATCCTCTAAGGCTGCAGATCACAAGTATGACTGCACCAGGTTATCACACCCCATAGTTGAATATTTCAGCCTTCTGGGCTTCTCACCATGTTATAAAGTGTTTGAAATAGATTGTAAGCAATAACACAATACCAAATTGCAAAGGCCCTCTTGGGTTCAGTTGCAAGTTTTTTTTTTCTTTAGACTACTTTGACCTTTTCTGGTCTTGTTTTGATAAAAAAAATTGCCTTCAGATGGGAAAAAACGACATGCCTTCAGCTAGGCCAGTGATTTTCAATCTTTTTCAGCTCATGGCACACCATCAGTTGTTTTTACCATTGACAAGGCTCACCATGCTCTTCAAATCCCCAAGTTTTCCTATTAATAAAGGTGCCTCCCCAGATTCCCAAGGCACACCTGAGGAGTATCCGTATCACACCAGTGTGCCATGGCACACAGCTTGAAAATCACTGAGCAAGGCCAACAACCAGACACATGTAGCCTGTGGGAACCCTTTCTGAAGTTCACCAGGTGCTCTCAACAACTTTTGGTAGTAGTGAAATGCCAGTCAAAATTTGAACTTCCATATGATATAGTTTTACCTTTTAATATTATCATCTCTGTCCAGGTCAAAACTTACTACGTCAGAGTTGGGAACTTGACTCTAGTGACTTGTACTTAACTCATGACTTTTTTTTACTTAACTTTTTTTTACTTATAAAAAGTTTTTTTCTTTGCCTTTTTGTGGAGAGCTGAGAAGGAGTTCAGAGTCCCAGGTGAGTGGAGGAGGAGCTGCTTAGCTGGGGGGGGGGTTAATTGCTGCTAGCTGTTCATTGGCTGGTTGCCTGGTGGGAGGAGCTTTGTAGGGCAGCATCAAGGCTGAGGCGCGATCCTGTGGACCGGAGCCTGTGAGCAAGGAGGACTTGTGAAGTTGACAGGAAATGGAAGGGAAGGGCGCAGTTGTTGTGACATGCACCACGTGTGCCATGTTTGTCTTCTTGCCCAAGGACCCCGGGGATTATCGATGCTGCAAGTGCAAACTGGTTGCACTGTTGGAGGAGAAGGTGGCAGCATTGGAGGGTGAAGTTACCACCCTTCATCAAATTAAGGTATCTGAGGAGTTCCTTGATGCAACGCACACAGAACTTCTCCAGAGGGATGACACCAGTGGGGACCCCAGCAATGATGTCTCTTCGTGGAGACACGTGACAGTCAGGAGAAAAAAGGGCAGGAGCAGTCGAGAACCACTGAAGCTATACAACCGTTTCCAGAGTCTCTCAGATTCCACCATGCTGGCAGAAGTTCCTCTTGTTAGCACACCTACACCAGATCCTGGCATTGCCCATACTGGCATGCCTACAGATCCCCCTCATAGACAGCAGCCACAACCAGTAAGTGTGGGGGAATCTCGACACAGAAGGAGAACAGGGAGGAGGGTGGTGGTGATTGGAGATTCTCTCCTGAGGGGCTTGGAAGCTGTATGCCGACCTGACCTGTTTTCCCTTGAGGTGTGCTGCCTCCCTGGTGCCAGGATAAGGGACATCACGGAGAGGCTACCGAGGATGATCACGTCTGCTGATCGCCACCCGTTCTTACTCATCCATGTAGGAACAAACAATACTGCTCGGGAAACTTTCCAAAAGATAGTTGGGGATTATGAAGCTTTGGGGAGGAAGATTAAGGACCTGGGGGATACCCAAGTGGTATTCTCATCCATCCTCCCAGTAATCGGCAAAGGTCCTCAGAGAGATGGCAAGATTTTCCAGGTCAATAACTGGCTTCGAAAATGGTGTCATCGAGAAGGATTTGGATTCTGGGATCACAGGATGAACTTCCTCGAGGAAGGACTCCTAGCAAATGATGGACTACATCTTACGGGTTGGGGGAAGAGTGTCTTCAGACGGGAGATGGCCAACCTTATCAGGAGGGCTTTAAACTAAATAAGAAAGGGGTGGGTTACGTCCAAAGGGAACCTAGGAATAAGGAAAATGCTCTGGACGGAAATTGCCAGGGCATGGCTGTAAGTCAAAAATCTTTAGAGGGGCCTGGCCTTACAAAAAAGGAGGGAAGTGCATTGAATTGCAACCTTCAGGGCTTAAGTTGCATTTACACAAATGCACAGAGCCTGGGAAATAAAAAAAGATGAGCTGGAACTTTTAGCAAGTGAAGGGAAATTTGATTTGATAGGAATAACTGAAACTTGGTGGGATGATTCCCATGACTGGAATGCACAAATGGAAGGCTATCAGCTGTTCCGGAGGAACAGAAGTGGCAAAAGGGGAGGCGGAGTAGCATTATATGTCAAGAACGTATATACCTGCTCTGAAATGCAGGAAACTGGTCCGGATATCCATGTGGAGTGCGTTTGGGTAAAGGTTAGGGGGAAAAACAAGAAACAAAGCATTGTGGTGGGCATCTACTATAGACCGCCAGGCCAAGGAGAAGGAGTAGACGATGTCTTCTTGGAGCAGCTGGCAGGCGTTGCAAGGAAATATGAGGTAGTAGTAATGGGGAACTTTAACTATCCAGACATTTGCTGGGAGACAAACTCAGCCAAACACGGAAGCTCCAGTAGATTCCTGAGGGGCCTGGAAGATAACTTCATGGTCCAAAAGGTGGAGGAAGCAACAAGGGGAGGGGCCATCCTTGATCTGATCTTAACTAATTGTGATGAACTGATAGACCAGGTCAACATGGTGGGAACTTTAGGGGAAAGCGATCATGAGATGCTGGAATTTAGAATAATGTGGGAAATAAAAAGAGTGCAGAGTGAAATGTATACATTGGATTTCAGGAAAGCAGATTTCAACAGGCTTAGAGGAGTCATAGGTGGAATCCCATGGGTTGATGATCTAATGGGGAAAGGGGCCCAAGATGGGTGGGAGCTCCTTAAATAATTCCCATGAAAAAGAAAGGGGGAAAAAACCTGAAAAAACCAGGTTGGCTCCACAAACAACTTGGGGATCAGCTGAAGTTAAAGAAAGAGAAGTACAGGGAGTGGAAGACTGGAAAGATCACCAGGGAGGAGTACAGGCAGGTAGCCCGGTCTTGTAAGGAGGGGGTCAGGAATGCTAAAGCTCAGTATGAGCTGAGGAGTCAAGGATAACAAAAAGAGCTTCTTTAGATATGCCCAAAGGAACAGGAGGAGAGACAAGGGGGTGGGGCTGCTCCTGGACAAAGATGGACAGCAGGTGTCTGGAAACCAGGAGAAGGCAGAGCTGCTCAACTCCTACTTTGCGTACGTCTATTCTCGGAAGGAGGGCTTTGCAAATGGGGGTGCGGTATCATTGGCTGATGCAGGGATGTGCTTGCATCCCCAGAGAGGTAATGAAAACATGGATGGTCAGAACAGCAGATTAAGATTGACAGAGAACTGGTTCGAAACCACTTAACTGGCCTAAATGAATTCAAGTCATTTGGACCAGATGAGCTGCATCCTCGAGTTCTTGAGGAACTCGCAGATGTCCTTGCAGAGCCTCTGTCTATCATCTTTGAGAAATCCTTGAGGAGTGGAGAAGTGCCACTGGACTGGAAGAGGGCGAATGTAGTCCCAATCTTTAAGAAGGGGAAAAAAGAAGACCCAGGAAATTATAGACCAGTCAGTTTGACTTCAATCCCGGGCAAGATATTAGAGCAAATCATAAAAGACACAATTTGTGCACATCTAGACAAGTACTTGGTGATCAAAACAACCCAGCATGGATTTACCAAGAATAAATCTTGCCAGACAAATCTGATCTCCTTTTTTGATCGGGTTACGAGCAATGCTGTGGATGTCATTTATCTTGACTTCAGCAAAGCATTTGACAAGGTTCCACATGACATTTTAATTGGGAAGTTGGAAAAATATGGGCTAGACGAGGCAATTGTTAGGTGGATCTGCATCTGGCTCGATGGCCGCACTCAAAGGGTTTTAGTAAATGATTCTGTGTCAACCTGGAGATTGGTTTCAAGTGGGGTACCCGAGGGCTCTGTCTTGGGCCCAGTTCTCTTTAACATTTTCATTAATGACTTAGAGGAAGGGATACAGGGGAGCCTGATCAAATTTGCGGATGACACCAAGCTGGGAGGAGTAGCAAACACATCAGAAGACAGGAGAAACCTCCAGGAGGATCTGGATAAACTAGAATTCTGGGCAGTAACAAATAGAATGAATTTCAACAGGGAGAAGTGCAAAGTTCTGCACTTGGGCAATAAAAACCAAAAATAGAGGTATAAAATGGGGGATACTTGGCTTGGCAGCACAACATGTGAGCGGGACCTTGGAGTAGCCGTGGATCACAAGCTGAACATGAGTCAGCAGTGTGATGTGTCTGCAAAGAAGACAAATGCCATTTTAGGTTGCATTAAGAGGACTGTAGCTTCCAAGTCGCGGGAAGTTCTAGTTCCTCTTTATTCAGCATTGGTCAGACCTCACCTTGAGTACTATGTTCAGTTCTGGGCACCTCACTTTAAGAAAGATGCAGCCAAGCTGGAGCAAGTCCAGAGGAGAGCGACAAGAACGATCAGTGGGATGGAAGGGAAACCCTACGAGGAAAGGTTGGGGGAACTTGGGATGTTCAGCCTGGAGAAGAGGAGGCTGAGAGGAGACATGATTGCCCTCTTCAGATACTTGAAGGGCTGTCATAGGGAGGAAGGGGCTCATTTGTTCATAGCTGCTTCTGAAAGCAGAACCAGAACCAATGGGTACAAACTGCAAGAGAGGAGATTCCAGTTGGACATCCGGAAAAAAATTCTTGATGGTGAGGGCGGTTCAGCAGTGGAACAGATTGCCAAGGGAGGTGGTGGACTCTCCCTCACTGGGGATCTTCAAGCAGAGGCTTGACGAGCACCTGTTGGGGCTGCTCTAGGGGGATTTCCTGCTGCAGGCAGGGGGTTGGACTAGATGACCTACTAGGTCCCTTCCAACTCTATGATTCTACGATTCTATGATTCTATGAAAATTCCCATTTGAGGATGACTCCATGACTCTAGAGCAGTGGCATATGCCTGCATAGGCCACCCTCACCACACCACCATGGCAAGATCAATCAATCAATCAACTGTACTTAAATGCCACTTTTCAACCAAAAGTTAACAACGTGGTTTACAAATAAAATAACAAATGGCTCCCGAAATCTAAATAAATGTCAAAGAATACTAGCAGAAGCTGCTAGAGAAGACATTGCTGGGGTTAAGAGGGCCAGTTACTCTTCCTCTGTTAAATGAAGGAAGAACACCCACTTAAAAGAGTGCTTCTTGCCCAGTTGAGTTAGACTGGCCTAATTTGGTTATGTTTATGCCCTTATTTGTATATCAGATATAAGTATACTTATTGCACAGCAAGATAACACATTTAAAACAAATGACAGGCTTTACATTTAAATAAAGTGTCCACCTGGATGGTGGTTTTAATACTCTTACTATGTTCTGCTTTGTGACTCTTTTTGGAGTACAATCCTAACCATGTCTGCTCAGAAGTAAGGCCCATTGTGTTAAGTGGGTCTTACTCTCAGGAAAGTGTTTTTAGGATTGCAGCCATAGTTGTCTTCTTTATCATAATATTTTGTCTTTTGCTACACTATCTTGTCCATGTATTAAAGTTTTTATCAGCCCATAAACAAAACCTACTTTAAAATGTTAATTAATTTGTTCCACTTACTTTTAGTTTCTTGCCTCCATAATTTTCTATTGCCATTCCATTTAGACAGCTTTAAAATTACCAGGATCTTAAATTTGCATTTACAGTTGTATGGCTTGCTTTTCATCATTCTTTGTTTTATACTCTTGACAACTTAGATTCTTTTCCATGCACACAATTCATTTCTTTTCGTCTGGAATGGGCATCACTATAAATTTATTGTTTTTTTCAATTTATATAATGCTAGATTCAAATTACTGTTTATTAAAATGAGAAACGGAAACCTCTCATTAGTGTACCCTAAATGGCTTTTCATATAGTACCACCTCTTACTGTCTTGGATCCATATTATGGATACTCGCCTCAAATTTTCTTTACCCTAACATACAATGTGTACAGGGACAACCTACAACAAAACTACAACACCAAGGCTGCAATCCTAAGCACAACTTTCCTGGGAGTTAGCTCTATAGATCACAATGGGACTTACTTCTGAGTAGACACCTTTAGGATTGTGCCTCAAGCCGTTTTTCTCTCTTATTCATAGAATACTTGAGACAATTGTAAAAGCACACGCACATTTTATATTTCCATTTTGCCTTTTGTACTCAGAGGAAAAACAGAAGGAAGCGCAAATATATCAATAAAGATCATGACATAAAATATTTCAATAGAATTGAATATTTCTATAAAAAGTATCAGAACAGATCCCTCATATCAAGAAAAAGTTCACAGTAAAAGCCGTTATACTAACATCGCCATCATTTCAATTCAGTTCTTTATTATTTACGTGGCACTATATAGAGTCACATAAGCACAGAAATAAATTGGTTCCATCCTGCTCCTAGGAACTTACAATCTAAATTGGCAATGCAGTTGAAACAACAAAAGGAGGGAAGGAAGAAAAAAGTAATGGTATCAAGGGAGGAATGGAAGACAACATTTATGAATGTAACTACCCAATTTTAACCACATTTACAGTGCTGATGCAGCCACAAAGCAGCCCTGAAGGGAGGGAAGAAACTTCCCATTATCTAGTTGAGATGTCCTTGACCCCCCCCCCCACTAATTCAGAATGCAGTGTGTGCAACCCATTGCCTCAGATGCATTGACACTGGAAACTTAATAAGTATTGGGTTCATTCAAACCCAATTTATTATTTTGATTGAAATTCATTCAAAAAATGAATGAATTTTTTTTTCCCAAAAAAGGTACATGCAGAATGATAGATTTTGGTACTGGCTTAACTATCAAAGATACTAGTTAGGACAAAGCCAGAAAAGATATATGCACTTCCCGAAAAACTTAGCCCCTCCGCTAAAATGTATTCTGTGTCTATGTATAACAGCAAAAGTGGTCATACATTAGGACTTAATTGAGGGCAGAAATCCTATTGCTATCATTCTGATTTGACTTAGTAAATTGATCACGTGGTTTCTACAAACTGCAGTATAATTTCAATGGTAATCCTTTGAGTCAAATTCTATGATGGGTATAGTGTGTGTGTGTATAGATAAATGTTGGAAACCTCAAAATGCCAAATGCAGAGGAGGGCAGCTGGATGCAGGTGTCTTGTGGACTCTTGGAGGCACCTGGTGGGCCACTGTGAGATACAGAAAGCTGGACTAGATAGGCCTTTGGCCTGATCCAGCAAAGGCTCATCTTATGTTCTTATTTACACTATGAGGCACATCATTGCTTAGGGCTGTGATTCACAAAGTGGGGGTCATAACTCCCTTGGGACTTGCAATTTCATTTTAGGAGAATCACAAAAAGCTGTGCACCACCATCTTGGAACCTGACACTGGCATCAGTGGTGGGTTCCAGCAGGTTCGCACCTACTCTATAGAACCGGTTGTTAACAAGAGATAGGACATATAAAATTTAAAAAATAGCCATTTAAAAGTGGCTGCCAGATGGGCAGAGAACCAGTTGTTAATTTCTTTGAATCCCATCACTGACTGGCATCTCCATTTTGGAATGGGGAACTCAGGCTGCAATCCATACTTTCCTGGGAGTAAGTCTCATTGAACAAAATGGGACTTAGGCTGCAATCCTAAAGACACTTTCCTGTGAGTAAAACCCACTGAAAACAATGGGGCTTACTTTGAGTAGACATGGTTAGGATTGTGCTCATACTTTTCAATAGACATGGAGGAGCTCTGACATCACAGTAATTTTTAACTGTCTTCTAGTTTGATGTCACTTCTGGTCTTGACATTGCTTCCAGGATACTTGTAAACCATTGGCCTAGGCCTGGGGTCTCCAGTGTGGCCGTCAATGTGGTCCCCAGCAAGACCCTTCTATCTGGCCCTTGGGCAAGCCTAGCAATCCACTCCTATACATTCTTATATGCAAATTCATGTAAATTTATTCAAATTTGAAAAGTAAATTGGTTTTCTGGCCCCCATAACCATGTCAGAGAGATGATATGGCCCTCCTGCCGAAAAGTTTGGAGACCTCTGGCCTAGGCAATGTGTTGTCACCATGCGCTTGTGAGGTGCAGACCAGGAAGATGCCGTAAAAGCAAGCATAGGCATGAGCTGAACTCTCAGCCCATACAGAAGTGATAGTGGCATCATTGTGATAAGTATTTGATAAACCTGGCCATGTCTGCTTCCATCTTGTAGGCCAGGAGACAATTTGAGAGTACTGTGGGAAAGTAGCTTGTTATGAGACATTGTGCAACATTATTCCTCCTCACAAATTCCTTCTTTGGAGAAACTGGAAGCTTATTTACATCCCATCGTTCTTCCATCGTGGAACTCAGGGCAATTTATACAGGGTTTCTCTGTATCAGGTGTCCTCAGTCTATGCCTTGGGACTGTATTTTGAAGCCAAGGGGTTCTCATTTTTAGTTCAACGGCAGTGATAAATACAAGTAAGGATTTCAGAACCGGATAACAAGTTTTATTGAAAACAGTGGCAATAAGCTGCCTATGTGCTTCTGAAGTAAAGGACTACATTTCAGAACTCTCCCAAGTGGATTGGAAGCATGTTGCTTGCGTACGTTAGGTTAATTAAATACTGCATAGCATTTAACATGTTCTCAAAAGGCAGTTCAACTAATAATGAATTATTGCATTTATTTAACATTTATACTAAGCTATACACTCCTTTGAGGCGATTTAGTAAATATCAGCAGTTAATTAAAAATATTTGATGCTTAATAACTTCTAGAGGTGACACCCCCTTCCTCTGAATGATCCTCAGAATAAAATGGGGGGCTTATACTTCAGGTTTATGCTATTTAAGGGAACATTCTAGAAGGCTTTTTGAAAGCCAGATTGGATTATTATGGTGGAAAGACCTTAAAGACTCAAGTTTGATTGCATGACATCATGCTTTTTATTCTGACAGTAAAATTGATGGTGGGAAATTTGTTTCAAAATCTCTATAAGAGTGAAGGTGAGTTATTGTCCTAAGCCGAATCCTGATATTGCACAACACCTCTATATTTTGCTCCTGTAAGTTGAAAGAGCAATTTTACAAATCATACCCTGACACATTAACCAGAGTCAGTTCCTTTCTTTTCCCCCAAACAGATAACTGTATTTTACTCAGCCATCAAGTGAAGCTGTGGTTATCATGGCTGTCATATTAAGGCAATCCCATGGAAAAAGGCAGCAGCCCCCCAAAAAAATTTCCTGTGGGGAGAAAAAAAAAACACAATTCAACGCTCTCAACAAAACGAAGCATAAACCTGATTGCACGTTGTTGCTGTAATCCTCCCCCAAACAATCTTGAATCTTCTGCTATATAAAGCCTGGAATATCCAATATTCACTGGACTTCAGTTTGATTAAACTGAAACGTCTATGTAGTGGAGTCAGGAAATGATTTTATCTGCTTTCTTATAGAAAACTCAGAAATCTGAACAAAGTGAAAATGAAGGTTGATCCCTGGTGTAATTCAGTGTTACAAAATAAAACTCATGTGGTTGTGGAAATAAACAACAGGCCAGTTCCATTGTAAAGTAAAATCACAGTTTTTCTGCTTTGAGAGCAAGCCTTTTAGCTACAGGCTCACACATTTTTCCACTCTCTCTGCCACTCATTTGTCTCGAAGAGGAGACAGAATACTTTTCTTTTGGTTTCAATTGAACTTCAGTTCCACATTGAATTTGAAGAGAGAGAACTATGGTTTCATTCAAACTTCAGTGAGGCAAACAAACTAGGATCAAACTGTGTTTTCAGATCCTGATTTCTTTCCTAACTATGGTTTAAATGTGGCCACAGTTCACTGAGCACATACATAATCTAGGGCTATATTTTAGTTAAAACTGATATTAAAAGCTTTGCTTACACAACAATCCTATGCATGTCTATTCAGAAATATGTCCTGGAGTCTTCCTTGAGGCTATGGGGTAAACCTCCTCACATCCGCAACAGTCATTTGCTGGGCAGAACTGAGGAAAGTAGAGGGAATTAGAGAAAGAACAGGATTAGGATCCTGAAATATGCTGGTGTTGTCAAAAATCCACACCTACCTCTTCAATTCATCCTCAGTCTGGCCCAATTCCTACTCAGCCAATATTTTTTCTTCCCATCTTTGCCCCATTCCTCTACTGCCTGCCCCCAGGAATAGTTGGTCACCTGCCTGCTGCCAACCTACCACTCCTAGTGGTGGAAGACCTCTCCATCAGCGTCATCACACACACTGCCACAACTGTAGTTCTGCCTTCACTTCCACTGGAAGAGTGCACATTCCACCAGTGGACAGTGCAATTAGGACTGGGCTGCAGGGATTTGTAGGACAGGGTAGGCAAATACACAAAATACATACACACACAAGAAGACCTCTTCACTTATTGATCTGAACTAACAAACCAAATCCTGTTGCTTCTGCAGTTGCAGAAAATAAATCTTGAATTGAACACACTGCTGTCTAAAGATTTTTGACTTTACAAAATACCTCTGCAGCAACCTGAACTATTTCCTGGCATGGCAATGATAGGAAGGGCTTCACCTTAGTCTGCTTCTGTGCCTGTCCTGGTTGCCAAATAGCAGAAAGTAGCCGTCAATGAGCAATTATTGAAAAATCTAGCTGAAAGGTCACTTTTGATACAACTTGGATCTGTTCTAACATGTTTGTGAATTCAAATGCATCTTTATTTGGGAGTGATCCAGTAATACTGGATAATAATAAATACAGCTTTATTTAGGAGTGATCCAGTCCCAGTCATTGCTTACTTATAGGCAAGGATATTTAGGAATGCCATCAGGGTTCAATAATTAGCAATGTCATTTTTCTACTTGTCCTACCTTCACTGGTGTCAGTGGGAATGGCATATAAAAGGCAAACAAGCAATAAACAGCATTTCCACAGTGGTATTTGGGTAAGGTGTATTTTGTGTTGGTTTTTTTGTGTGTTTCCACCAAACAACTGGAAAAGGGAAACAAACTTAAACAAATATTTTCAAATTGCTTACTTTACAGTTCAGCCTGAACCAGTTTTACAGCTGAATTCTAAATGCTTGAAAACAAGGCGTCAGCAAGAGAAATGCTGACAAACTTTTAATTATGGCAATACAAGCAAGTGGCTTTGCACAGAGAGATATGCAAGCTGAGATATGAAAGGTGTTCTTCTCCAACTGGGGACAGGCATGCCATTGGTTCACATTAAGCAGAAGGGATGCGGACTTGGGTGGCTTGGCTTTCATTACTGTTTTGCAAAGCTCTGTTTTTTCTTCCTTTCTTCAACTCGGTGTTTGCGGTGCTGCGGGCTATGTAGTGACACTTAGACCCAAAATAAATAATTTTTTTCCTGCTTCTCACTCCTTTCTGTTTTGTACTGAATGGTAAAGAAAACCACACACGCATTGAAATAAATAAGGCACAGCTCAAGTCTTGTGTGAAAGTCAACATGCCACAAGCAAGCATCTCTTTTGAGTTTAACTTGTGATGTGTGCCTCTCCCCTGATGAATGTAGACGGGTTGAATAGCCTGGCTTTATCAGAGTTCAGTAAAGTCCCAGCAGGATGGGTTACAGAGGCAAAAGAAAACTCAAAAGAGCATTGCTATTGTCCGTTTTTTCTTTTGTAAGTGTTGTCAGTGTGCATGATGGAATTGTAGGTTTTAAAAAAAATAATGACATTTATAAGAAGGTCCTTCTTCCTGTTTGAATATTGGCTTTGGATCCATATGTTTGTTCAAGCAGGAAAGATAGGAGGATTTATTGTGTACATTGTTTTGATCACACTAGTGTGTGTTTGTTGGAATGAAGACTTCTAAGACCAGGAGATTGCTAAACAGGAAAAAAGTGGGGTTTCAGTTATAGATACATTTCTAGGACATTTGGCTTTTGTCCCAGAGATCCACAGGTGATAAGAAGAATTTCTTTCAGTTACCCTTTCTATGTGTCACCCATTTAAAACTAGCAACTGGGGAAAAAACAACAGATACCTAACAGATGTTACAGAAGAGACATGCTGTAGCATGCAGCTGTGATAAAGGAAACATTTAGATCCTAGGATAACACAGAAACTGAACAAAAAAATGTTAGTATAAGAAATCTGTACAGCTGGATGATTAACAAATGATGCATATAATGGTTTGTAACTAGATAACTTTTTAAATAAATGTTATCAGGCAGCTTAACATTCGCATGGCCAAGGCTCTGGGACGGCAGTAATAGAATCAAAGAAGAATATTGGCTTTTCATTTTGACCAAACACTGGTCTTAAATTGCTGGATTCTTATTGTTCAACTCTTATTGCCTATTGATTCACTGGGATGTTACAGTGAATCTTTGTCCCAGAGTTTTGCTAACCAAAGTGATGGGCATAATCCTAACCAATTTAGGCTGGTCTAACTGATCTGGCATATCTTCTTGTGGTGGTGAGAAAAGTCGGCATATGGTTATGCACTGGCCTCACACCCCCAGGAGGGTGGCAGAAGTGACTTACAAAATTTTTGTGACACCCCTGGGTCAGCAGAGGACTTATGCCGGGGCTTATGTTGGCCTAACTGGAGCTAGGATGGCAGCCTTAGTTTTCCTATTCCTTTTTCTTTTCCACTTAGTCCTTTACAATAAACTATTTTCTTGGGTCAGTTGCTCTCTGTGGGCACAAAGTGATAGCAAACAGCGCACAATCCTAACCAATTTAGGCAAGCACACTCACCATCTCCCCATTCCTGTGGTGGTGTGGGGAAGCTGGCACGTCTGTGCACTCACCTAATGCCCCCCCCCCCAAAGTGCATTATGCCACTTTTGCAATATCCCCAAGTCAGCACAGGACTTGTGTCAGCCTAACCAGGAGTGGAATATTTCTGGAGATAGCAATGTATATAAGGGGAGTTGATGTTGACAATAAGGGAAATCAAAGCAAAGTTCTTCCACTACTGGGTAGTGAGTCTTGGCAGCAGAGATACTGTTGGTGATAAATCAGGGCTGCACGTAGTGCATGATGTAGGTGCCTTGTTGGGAGAGTCTGACATATGCTGATTATATAGGCTACAATCCAGAGTAACTATAGGACCTTTTACACTGACGTAGTTATGGTGCCACTAATGGGAAACCTATGGGAAATGCATAGAGCAATCCAGAGTAAGTGCCTCTTATGTCTTCCCATAATTACTCTGGATTGTTGGGCTTTTCATTGGCCTTTACCCACTGGTCACTGTTATCAGAAGTTAACTACTGTCATTAATCAACAAAAAATATTTTTATCCAACTTTTAATGGTATTTTATTCTGTTATTTTAAATATTTAAATACTTTGGGTTTCCTTTCTAGGAAGAAAGGCAGAATAAAAATCAAATAAAGAAATAATATAAACTAATAATATAAAAAAATAAATAATAATATAAAACCATTTTATATTTAAAATAAATATGAATAATAATATGAAAACATTCATAAACATTATACACAGAAGATGGCTTCTTGTCCCTATAGAGCTTAGAGTCCAAGAACAGCTGCGAAAGAGACAACCAGCAGAGAGTTGCCGGAAAGGATGCTAACTGGAAAAAACTTGGGTACAGTGGTGCCTCACATAAAGAGCTTAATTCATTCCAGAGGCATGCTCTTTAAGTGAAATGCTCTTCAAGTGAAGCAGATTTTTCCATAGGAAATAAAGGAAACTCAGACAATTGGTTCCACAACCACCAAAATATTCATATAAAATTAACTGGATGTAAAAATGATGACAAAACACCGTAATTGAATTCAAAACATGCTTTCAATGTGCACGATCCTATGAAGTCTACTTAAGTTGCAATGCTAAAGATACTTTCCTGGGAGTAAGCTCATTTAACACAATGGGGCTAACTTCTGGGTAGACATAGTTAAGAGGCTGCAATCAAAGACATTTTCCTGGGCGAAAGCCCCTTTTATTCGTTAGTTTAGTTGTTAGTTATTTTTAGTTTATTTGTTAGTTAGACCTAGTTAGGAGACTGCAATCAAAGACACTTTCCTGGGAGGCTTACCTGGGCTGCTGCTGGATGTTCAAGGTGGTTGGTGGGGGCACTTGGGGGCAGTTAGGAGCAGCAGCCTATGGCACCTCTGGGCAACTGCCCCCAAGTTGAGGGCAGTTAGAGGCAGTGGCGCTGGCCAGCAGCCCTTTTAAAGAGCCTCCACGCGGAGTGTCAGGGCTGCATAGCACGCATGCCCATAGTGCACTTGCTTGTTAAGTGAAGCAGAACTTGTTATGTGAAACAAGATTTCTTGGAAATGTTTGCTCTTTATGTGAAACGCTTGTTAAGCGAGGCGCTTGTTAGGCAAGGTACCACTGTAGTTGTTGTTTCCCTACAAAACTAAGGTAGTTGTTGCCCTGCAGGCCCAGTGCCTGTATAACAGCAATAATTATTGAAAGAGATTCACGTCTCATAACACCATGTGTTTGAGACATTTGTGTGAAGTAGCATCCGCTTCCAGTGCTAGGTTGTCAGCTAATGAGTTCCTAAGCTAGAAAAAAGTAATTAATTTTAGTCATCACCTGCTTAACGGCATCACTTCACTTCCGGCTTAATTACATCACTTCTGGCTCTGAGCAGGCACCAGGGCTGTTTGGCCCTGTCATATGAAATGAATTTGATACCTCTGAGCTAGACATACCAATAATATGATTCAGTAGAAGAAAGCTACATATTTGGATTTTTTTCCTTTTATAAGATTCCAGAGTTGAGGCAGGAAGCATTGGTCTCACTACAGTTTGACTTCATGCCAATATTGCATTATGTGACATCATCATGAAATACACTGCGTGCAGTGATGGGCTTCAAAGAAATTAAGAACCGGTTCTCTGTCCATCTGGCAGCCACTTTTCAATGGCTATTTTTAAACTTTATATGTACTATCTCTTGTTAAGAACCGGTTCTATAGAGTAGGTGCGAACCTGCTGGTGCCCACCACTGACTGCGTGCGAGCATAGTTTTCTGTGTAACTGATATTGTTGATAAGTCCTCTTGTAACTTTGTATTCTCCAATACAGTATAATAGGAGGAAGGCATTTAGCTTAATCCAACTAGACAGATCAGATTCAGACCCTCAGTTTTATTTATCGCTTCAAGTCAGGAAAACACTGTTCCAAAAAGAGTAACTATATGAGTGACTTTATGTGCACTCATAGTTATTGCACTACTTAGTGAAAACCTATGGGAAATTCATATTGGAATCCAGAGTAAGTTGTTCTTACTCCCTGTAGTTACTCTGGATTTTGCCCAAAGTTTCCTGCTCGTCAGCTTAGGAAAGGTGCTAAAATTGTCATAAATATTAAATAAAGGTTTTTTTTTTTCCTTCTGTCAGTTTCCCTCTGTCTATACATGATCCATGAGTTTAAATCGAGCAGGCATCTAGCTGCACAACATTTTCTGTTATGCAGCATGAATATGATTACACAATCACTCTACTGTAAGCACTACAAATAAAAGCAGGTAAGACTAGGCTGCTAAAAAGGAAAAGATGTTAAGCACTGACACAGCAAATACAGCACAAAAATGGAGCTTACTGCCAGGATTCATCAGAATATGAAGACTCATCAAAAACAACTGCACAGTTTGCAAAGCATGTTTTCTTTTTCCCTGCGGCATGATCTTTACTTGTTTATTCTACTTAATTTTTATCATTACAATACCAGAAAAAAACTGGTAGTTGTTTAGCTCACCAAGCTTCCCCACATCCACAATAATTTTCAAGAAGCTGTTGAAACATATGTGTTTAACCCACACCATAATGAACACACACATACATGTTGAAATTTAACTGGGGGTGCAGTTGTAACTATTTAGGCCAGCACAACTTATCTGTTTTCCATTCCCATGGTCATGGGGGGAGGACAGCACATGTCTGTGCACTGGCCTAAACCTCCCCAGGAGTGGCACAGAAGTGCCTGATGGCACTTTTGGGACCAGCCCTGGACTTGTGCTGTGAGTTATGCCAGCCTCGTTTGACTCGTTATTGACTTATTATTTTATTGATGTATATGCCAATAAAGGTTTTGGGAAAGAAAGCCTAACTGGGGACTAGGATTGCAGTCTGGATCACTTTATTAACAAAATAACTGTTCAGGTCCAACAGAAAGAAAGGAGCCTCCCCCCATATTCTGTCCCCAGCACATAGTATTTAAAAGTGTGCTACACAGAGTCTGCCTTGGATCACTTGGCTAACAGATGTTGATTGACCTGTCTTGAAATGCCAGGATGAATTCTGTTAGAAAGTGCTTTTATGCATTATTGGAAACTGCTTTTCAATTTTAGCATGAAGCAACAGCTCAACTGAATTGACTGATATCCATTTATCTTTTTTAAGGCAAAGTTGGAGCACAGTTTCCAAACTGTGTACACCAACAGTCAGTATACATCACAGCCTCATCCAACTTAACTCCTTCAGCACCAATACAGTCTCACCAATGGGCCATGTGTTGCAATGGGCCATATTCAGAGATAACTGGTTCACTTTAAAACCTTCCAGATGGCTTTAACCTCCAGGTGGTCCTGGGTACCTCCTGATGGTACCCCTGTGGATAATGAGGACCAAACTGTATGGCTACCCCACCACTGCATGATGTAGCACATCACCGTGGGCATGGCTGCATCAGTGCTGAAAACCTGTATAGGATTTGGCATAAATTCCAATATATGTATTCACTGAACACTAATGCCATAATTATGAAATTTGTGATCCCTTACATGTGGAAGCAATCCACCAAAATATTTGTCATACTGACATACCCTAATTAAGAGTTTTGTAAAAGTTATAAATAATGCACACTGGGAGCTGCTTTTATTTGTTAGCAGATCTCTGTGAGGATTAGAAGCTTTATCCTTTGCTAGTAGAAGTTACTGTTTGCACAGGGATTACTGTAGTCAGTACAAGTTAAACAAGCTTCCCTTTGTAAATCAAGTCTGTAGTCAAAGGCACTTTTGTGAAATTCTATACTTGCAACTTAGGGCCATTTTTAATGTTATATTATTGTGCATATATGGCAGTGCAGTCCTTCACATGTTTACTCGGCAGTGTTACCAAAAAGGCTTTAAAATGAATTAGCTATTGCCCTCTTGGATATATGTAAGGACTGCAAGGCAGGACTCTTGATCATGCAGAGAGGATACCCTCATTTGAAAGAGAACAACTTAGGAAACTGATCACAAAGAGACTTTTATTGTTATAAGGCATACAGTAAAATTACATACATTCAATACCATGAAATGAAATGTACCTGTTCCTTGAATAATGTGTGTACTGAAGGAAAAGAGGGTTCAGGATAGCTGGAGGCAAGGGAGATGGGGGATAGGGGCATATATGGGAAGGAAAAAAGGAAAATGTAAGGTAAGGGGAGGGGGATGCAACAGTG
The DNA here is from genome assembly GCA_030015325.1 of Cryptoblepharus egeriae. Lineage (NCBI taxonomy): Eukaryota > Metazoa > Chordata > Lepidosauria > Squamata > Scincidae > Cryptoblepharus > Cryptoblepharus egeriae. The sequence goes on along the minus strand of JAREYC010000007.1, from coordinate 49,090,114 downwards.
CAATAATAGCTATCTGATCATGTAATTTAGTCCTTTGCACCAAGAGGAAAGAGCAAAAGAGAGAGAACAAGGGGATATAGGATCTTTTATATCCTACGTACCACTGTGGTCGTTTTGGGAAGGGGTGGGGGAAATGAAGGATTTTGCACATAGATTCATAATATAATAATTAATAAAAAATATAAGAGCTCTTCATAACAGAAATGAATTACACAATGTCAACCTGTGGTAGCTACCTGTGATGGGGTGGGGAGAACAAAGCTGTAGATGCTTAGAATTGCACTGATGATTTTGGTCCATAAGGAAACATCCTGGAGCAATGGCATGATGGGAGAGGAACATGATGAAAGCATGTTCCCCTGTATGCTATTGAGGCAGGTTTCATAGCTGGAGTTTCATTGTGTTGAGTGGGGCTTCTTCCCATGTATGCATGAATATAGTTGCACTTGGACATCAGAAGGCCTCTGACAATACAATACATAGGTCTATGGATTCTGAGTTCTGAATGTTAAGGAAGTTTTGATTAAGTTGAGGTAGTAACTTAAATACTTAAATATTAAATAATTAAAATATTGACTTAAAAATTAATATATTAGTTTAATTGAAAGGAAAGCTTTCAGGCACCAAAGAAGGACTTTTGGGCTGGATAAATGAAAATTTCTGGCTGAGGAAACAAATTTTTGAAGGAGGTTTCAGTCCATGTGTAAAGGGGGCACGTGCCCTTGAAATCCATTCAAGAACTTTAATTCTTGATTTCTTTTCTGCCTACTTATTTCACCTTATTATCACCTTCGATATTAACATGAGAAACATTTTAACATTTTTTTTAACGTCAAGTTTTTATTTAGCAATTCGAGTGAACCAAAATTCAAACTGACTGTTTTGTAGCGAGTGTATTTCTGTCTAATTTTTTGAATAAGTTAAATCTTTTCTGCTCTGAACTGCGATACTAAAGGGGACATAAACTGTAGCTCAGTACTGATGCCAACAATTGGATTTTCTTCCCAGATAGATTTGATACACTTAAGAAATAAAGTATTACATGAAAGCAATTTAGTATATATTGACTTGTAGAAAAGCTATCCAGAAGAGTTAAACTATGGCATGACACTCAGACACCTCCTGTTTCTTCCTTTGGCTACAATTCTGTTCACAATTGTCTGGATGTACGTTCAAGTGCAAAGTGGTGTAAATCTTTTTTTTCTCAGGCTGCAATCCAGAGCAAATTCAGCCTGCTCTGACCTAACTGCACTCTCCTAACTATTCTGTATCCAGAGCAGAAAGTTATGCTGAATCCAGAGAGTCAGGAAGCCTGGGCTGCCCTAACTGCTCCAGAGCATGCTAAGTAATTGACACAAGGGAAAGACTTGCTCCTGAGGAGACACCCCTCAGATCACACTGAACAAGGAACAGCTGTGGTGCCTACAATGGTGACATGACTCTGCACATCACCTGGTGCGGAAGTCCGTGCGTCATCCCTGGGATGCGCCCCCCCCCACCCACCTGGACTGCACAGTCACCAAAGTTGGCGCCTGCGCAGTTGTTTCTGAAGCCAACTGGCTTCAGAAAGAGTACTGCGCAGGCACCATCTCTGACACCTGCGCAGTACTTTTCTGAAGCCTTTTGGCTTCGGGGGAGACTGTGCAGGCGTCAGAGTTGGTGCCTGTGCAGTACTCTTTCTGAAGCCATTCGGTTGCCGCTCCGCCTCCTGAGTGAGGCCAAATGGCTGTGCAGAGGCACGGACTTTCTCTGCTCTAAGGAAGTCTCCTCTGAAGCTGTTCGGCATGCTCAGTGTGTTTCTGCGCAGTGCAGCTCAGATGGCCGTTCAGGCCAGCTCCTCAGACAAGTGGCAGCTTCTGGCTGATTCTCCACCTTGGAGCAGGCCTGAATGGGGGTGCTGACGCCCGGGGCCTGCCATAGGACAGTCAAACTCCTCCGGCACATCACCCAATACGGAGCGCATCCCCAATGCAGCCCACACCAGCCGCACCAGTCTGGTGACGCCACTGGGTGCCTGCCTTATAAGGAGTCCCTGATGGGATGCCAGTACATTCTACAGTGAATACAAGGGGCTTCTTGGAGTGGCCTGCTGTATCCTGAGGTTTGTGGGCAGCCGTAGTTTGTTCCATATCCTGAGGTTGAGAGGAAGGGGTTGCAGCTAGGATGGCCAAGAACTCAGATTTTTGGTCAGCACTGCCATTCTTACTCGGGCCTTATCATGGACCCTTATGGGTCTACTCATTACTATACCTGCTCCTGAGGTGGTATAACTCTGAGGGCTGGAAGAGGGCATTTCTGCCTTGGAAACAGGCTTTGGATACAGAGTATCTGCTCTCCCCTAGGCAATGCTAAACATGCCCTCAACTTGTCTCTCCTGAGCTGCTTAGGCTGCCCCAGTTAGGGCAGAGCAGGTCCTCCTCTCTTAGGGCACCCTATCTTGCCTTGCTCTGCCCTAAGCCTCCTTCAGAGTAACTGGGCTGGAGCATCTTGCAGTTGCTCCAACCTAGTGTTAGATAGGGCAGCCTAAGGGCTCTTATATGGACAGATTAGTTGCTCTGGATTGGGCTGTCAGTCTCACGCACAACCCTAATACAGGCACACTCCAAACAAATATCTCCCAATTTGAAACACCTTACACACTCAACCCTACAACCCAAGCATACTAACACCCATCCATATAACCATCAATCAGTTCTCCCAAAGTCACCCAGACATTTTCACCATAATGAACTACCTTGAACATGCCCAGGCTCACTCATACAGTCCTGAACATCCCAAACTCACATACACAATCCATGCACACATTCAAACAATCCCCACAGCAAGCATCCACTGGCACACTCAAAGCTTCGCATTCACATGACAGGCAATCAGATAACAGCCTTCCAAATGTATGTTCCTTTTCCTGCTGCTAGGTTGGGAAGCATCATGACTTGCAATGTGCCACCTCTTATTTTCCTTGCCATACTACACTTATCTGCCTCAATCCACCAAAAAGTCCAGCTCTCAAATGTGGTTCCAGAACTTCCAGATGAGCATTCATGGATGTGCACATAATTGGAGGCAAAACAAAATGGTAGCAGTTGCAGTATGACCCACCTTTAGCTGATTCTGGATTGCAACTCACCTCTTGAGAGTGTTTTATTTCAAACATTGAGATTTGTAACAATTTTTATTATTTTTAAAAAATTTTATATGGGGTGCAATTAGTTTGTGGAACTCCTTGCCCAAATATGTTGTGTTGGCACCTAGTCTATAACTCTTCAAAGGGGATTCAGCAGATTTATGGAGGTAAAGTCGGTCATGTGTTATGTGTCTGTATGCAACCTCAGGGTTTTAGATGTGGCCTCTCCCTTTCTAAATGCAGATGTAAGGGAGTGGCAACAGCATAGAGATGTTCTGTTTGCTTCCTGAGGCATATGATGGGCCACTGTAAGATACAGGAATCTGGACGATAAAAGCTCTTAGCCTGATTCAGAAGGTATCTTCTTATTTTCTAATATAGGGCAATATGGCACCAGTACTATTGTTGAGTGCCAGGTTCATTTAAACTGCCATTAGTACGGACCTGTTGTGAACCTGACAATTTACTGGGGAAAAAGTGGGGCAGCCATTCCACCTTAAACGACATCCCCGAGGATAAAATTGTATAAAGCCATGGTTGCCACTTAGAACTCCCATGACTATAAATATGAAAAGTAAATGAAAATTATGATGCAGCTTCAGCTTTTGGAGGCAAACTAATATTTATGCTGCAGAAGCATAAATGTTTGAATCCCTGGAACTCCACCCGCTTTATGATTCCTGTTTCATTTGGGCTGTAGTATTCATTACTCATTGTTCTTCCAACTGCCTGCACTGTTACTTTCCATGCTTAATGCTAGCAAAGTTCACACATCTTATTTTGCGTGCCCATATATTACCAATAAAATAGTGTTTTTTCTCCAGCTTCCATTGTAGTCGAAATCTACAGTCTCTATGTATAGCATTCATAAAACCAAGGCCAAAACCACTTTGTCAGTAAGAAGTGATGTGGAACACAATGTTAATTAAAATGCATTTGCAGGAACTTTAAATGCAAATTAAGCCCAGGGATTTCTGCAGAATCACCGTTTTTCATTTCATCTAACAATAATCAGTATGAGGCAAACACTACGCATAGAATTTGTAAGATTAAATTTGGAAAAAAAATTTGCTGAGAGTGAAAATTGTCAAGTCTGGGTTTCATCCAAAAGACTCCAGTGGAGTTTACTGAATACCTAACATTGGCCTTTGAGGCTGCTGCCTATTTTAATTGGAAATGGTACTCATCAGATAAGTTCTGGCTGCCATTTCTTGTGAATTTCAAAGATTGTAGAAGTCATTGAAATCTTTGAATTTTGTACAAAGTGTAAACAGAAGCAAATCAAGGTCACAGCTACACTTCAGCCCAATCCTAACCAGCATTGGTGCAGCCCTGCACAGCTCACAGTATATCCAGTGTTGGAATTAAGCAGGATGAAGGACTTCTTGGCATAAGGCAATCATTCTCAAAGTGGGCATCATCCAGTGATGGGCGGCAAATCAGTTAACAAGCGGTTCGCAGCTCACCAGTGATACTGCGCATGCCCCAACTTTGGTGCATGCGCAGTGCGTCTTCTGGTGCCAGTTGGCATCAGAAGATGCACTGCGCAAGCGCCAACCTTGGTGCCTGCGCAGTACGCCTTGTAGCGCCAGCTGGCACTAGAAGACACACTGCACAGGCGCCAAGGTTAGCACCTGCGCAGTCTCAGACTTCCTCCTTGGGAGGAAGGAGGAGGTCTGCGCCTCTGTGGGGCCCAAATGGCCCCGCAGAGGGATGCACTGCGCATGTCCAAGACTTTGGACATGTGCAGTGCATCTGCGCAGTCATTGGGCCTTGCTCCGGAGGTGGAGCAGCTGGCCCCGCCTCTGGAGCAAGGCCCAATGGGTGCGCAGACACACACTGCCCGTGTCCAAAGTCTTAGACATGCGCAGTGTGTCTTTGCGCACAGTGCCATTCTAGCTAGCTCTGAGATGGAGCAGCAGCTTCTGGCTGCTGCTCCGCCTTGGAGCTAGCCAGAATCAGTGGGCGCCGGGAATTGGGCCCGATGCTAACAACCGGTTCGCTAGCTTCGGGCCCAATTTAACAACTGGTTCTATAGAACCGGTGCGAACCGGCCTGGGCCCACCTGTGAACATGACACCCCAGGCATCCTTAAGCCCTTCATCCTTAACATCTGAACTCTTTAGGGGGAAGGCAGAGGTGCAATCTTTAGGAAAGCATTGCTGATGGTGCAGAGAGGGCTTTCCTTTAACAAACCTTACCTCCTACTGAAGCCTGGGGAATAGAAGAGCCCCAGAGGGCACTGGCAGGGGCTTAGAAACAGTTTTAAAAGGGGATCACAACTCACTTCTGGAATGTAATTGTGACAGTAGATTGCAATTGCATTTTTTTACTGTTTCTAAGCTTTGGGGAGCCCTCAGGTGCCCCCCGGGCTCCCCAGACACCCAAACCTCAGCAGCAGAAATGAGCCCCCTTTGTGTTCACAGTGACACAATCCTTGGCTTCCACAAACACTTACATGCATCTTGAACTCTCTTTGAAGGAGTTTGTTCCCTTATCCTATGTTGAGAACCAGCCTGAATAATGGAGCTGCTCAGATAATGCAGCTGATAAATCACAGCAAAAGTCTGAAAAGCTCTGTGCTGGGTTTTAAAGACTAGGATAGGGGTAAGTTATGGCATAGACCAGCTCTGCTGATCCTTCCTTCTGGCATGCATCACATCCCCTGTCCAATTTAGCTGCCACCTCACTCCAGTTTCATCCCCCAAACCCTGCACCACCTGATGAGATCTTACCTGCTTTGTCAAGTATAGATATGGATTTAGCACCAGTAGGATGACACAGGTCTTGTGCTGACACAGCAGTACTTCAAATATGCTTTACAGCATGTTTTGTGATCCTAGGCCAACACAGTAGTTGCCATTCGCTTGTTTCCTTCTCTTTATTTGGCAGAGTAAAATAATTGATCCATTCATAGGCATTTTGGAAGAAGATACAGCCATTTTCTTCCAGATGTATTTAGTACAAAGTGACCTACTGGAGGACGCATTGCTGACAATGAAAGGGTCTGGAAAGATTAGCCTAGATCTCAAAAGGGTGAGCGCACATAGCCCCAAAGGAATCTTAACCAGCTAATTAGCTATACTGCTGGGCTTCTCACCAGGGAGGTAAAGAAATTAAGGTAAACCAACCATTTTTACCCCACCTAAGGCAAAGTGTTGGGTCAAAGCAAAAGTGCATTAGAAGGCAATTTTAAGCAGTTTATGGACACTATACTTACTTGTACTAGAGAGCAAATTCATTGCTACAATTCTAAACACACCACGATTGTATGGGACACATTAATTCAAACAAATTCATTTTAAAAAATATCTTTCCACTTGCAGTCTATTATGGGAAAGGGCAGGAGAGATATATCTGATTTGTTGTTTTATCTACACTGCGAGTTAGACTATTTCTTTAAAACACCCAATAATGGTTTTCAAAGTCTCTGTTCCTAATTGCCTTTTTCTTTTTACTACTGCAGTGAAAATGTCTTCATGGATTTTTGACAATCCAAGCCAGGTTCCTACTTGGCAGTTCTGCATTTTTATCTGAACTGCTTTCTTTTGAATTACAGTCACATATATGCTTTAAAAATGGATACCCTTCCTGCCTTGTATTTCCAGTCTGCCTCAAGTGTTAAATTGATTCATTACATTTTTTTTCTTCCTGTTCTCTCTCACCCTATCCCTGGCCAGTTTGAAGAGAAGCCTCAAATCACAGACTTGATTGGCTTTTGATTAGGTCCACTAAGTGAGTCTTCAGACATTATAATGTCTAGTTATCACTTTAAAGGGTCGATAATCTTAGAAATGAAACAAAATTGTAACATAGTCAGACTCTAAGAAGTGAATCTTATATTATTTGATAACATCTCTTTCTAGAAACAGACCCTTGATTTCTTCATCTCTGTAACGTTTAGTTTTTTTGTTGTTTTTTAAAGTAGTAGCTTTAAAAATAACTTTACACAACCAGTTGAAGACCCTGTCACCCAATAGAAACTGGTACTGATGAACTCTAGAATCAGATGACGGTGATATCAATATTTATCTACAATGTTTCTTGTCATTTGATTGCTCCTCAGACTTTATTCAAGGCGGTTTACATAAGCAGGTTTTTTACTAAATCCCCATAGGGATTTTTACAATAACAATTTCTATCCTGCAAGAATGTCTTCATTTCAGGTAGAATCCTTCACAATCTGATCTTTCTGGCTGATTTCACCTCCCCACAGAGCTCCTTCACACTCATTGAAGATGGTAATCTTTTGCTTCTCACACCAGCTGGGATGACTCATCCATCCCGACAGCACTTTTTGTAGATCTTGGATACTTCTGGTTGTTTTGGACTATCCAAGTATCCCTGCTGTTCTCTAGGTTTCATAGGGTTGCTCATCATTCTTTGAATCTTTGGAGGAAAATTCAGAGTTAGTATTGGTTTTATTGAAAAGCACACCTCAAAAATGCGTATTCTGATTCAAGTCCCCATAACAACACTATCTAGGCATGTTTTCTCAAAAAAGAACTCCCACTGAAATCAATGGGACTTGCTTCCAGGAAAGTGTATACAGGATTGAAGGCTCAGTGTTCCAGTGTGCACTTGGAGCTCCTATGGCAAACAGATGTCATAATTTGCCAGGGAACGAGACTGCAGAATTCTCCTTAAGTAGAAGTGAATGGAGAAGTGCTGCTGGGGAAAAAGTGTTATGGACACATCAATACCTGTGTGCATGAATCCAATAACTTAACTGAGACCATAATCTATCCAGAGCTTGGAAATCAACATGTGAAAGCATTATGTGAAAGTGTCTATGCAAGTGTGATTTAGGGCCATCTCCAAAAGAATGTCCTCGAGGGCAAAGATAGTTTGCTTTCTATAAATAAAACAGCATATAAAGGACATAAACATTCTGCTGTATAATCAGTCTTCATAGGCAACTGAAGACTATTTCAGACATGCTACCAAGCTCAGTCCCCAGAGTTTAGCAACCGTCACACTACAAATCTGTTATTCTAGTCTCCCAAGATTCATTTCACTGTGTGTTCCTTGAGAAAGTGGGTGCATTTACACCCAGGTATGTACTGTCAGTGTCAAATGGGACTTCAGTACATGAAGTTCAGCTGAAATAAGACAGAGTTTCCATCTGCCCAATTTTCAAGTGAAAGGTGTGGTGTTTGATCTTATTTACTGTATATACTCAAGTATAAACTGAGTTTTTTGAGCCCAAAAAGTGTTCCCAAAAAGCCTCCTTGGTGTATACTCTGGTCAGGCAAAATTCTTTTTAAAAAATCACCTCTTTTGGAGCCTCTCCTGCTCCTGCTGCTGCCATACATGTCTGGTGCAAAGTTGTGCAAAGATTCAGAGAAAACAGTTTAAATGTTTCCTTTGCATTTCTGTGTCTCCATGTGTGTGTGTGTTGTGTGTGTGTATGTGTCTCTTCTCCTCCCTCCCTTCCTCCAGCTGCATGAATTTAACCCTCTCTGTTCAGGTTTCTCTGAGTCTGCAATTTTTCCTAGCAGCCCTGCCCGATCCCACTAAGGAAACCTCTCCCCCTCCCAACCACCCAGCCCTGCCTGCACCCACCAGCCCCAGACACCCCCACCAGTCACCCCTAAATGCACGCCTTCCCCCCAAAACCCTCTACTTACTAATTTCCTCTCCCTCCAATATCCCCTACCAGCCACCCCTGCATGCACCCAATCCTGCAGCTGGTGCTGCTGCATTCCAGGCAGCAAGGAGGAGAGAGGCACGATCGCCCTGGACCCAATCCTGCAGCTGCTGCTGCTGCCATACATGTCTACTCAGAAGTAAGTCCCCTTAGAGCCAATGGGGTTTACTCCCAGAAAAGTGTGCATAGCATTGCAGCTTCACAGCTTGGTCCTAGGCAGGCCTACTCAGAATTAAGTCCCCTTAATTCCCCTTAATTGCTTAGAGCAATGGGGCTTACTCCCCATCACTGGCTCCATACCTTGCACTTTAGTCTGGTTAGAGATCAGAGTTTGTATGAGAGTTAACTAGAGTGTATAAAAGGATTGTATCCTTAGAGCTCAATCCTAGGCAGGTCTGCTCAGAAGAAAAAAGCCCCTTAGCGCAATGGGGCTTACTCCCAGGAAAGTGTAAAGGATTGTATCCTTAGAGCTCAATCCTAGGTATATCTACTATTATAGTAGTAGTACTATTAGTAGTACTATCTACTATTATATATAGTAGTTAGTACTATTATAGTCAATGGGCTTACTCTTGGGAAAGTGTAGACAGGACCGCAGCCTCAGAGCCCACCCAGAGCCTGCTGCATTTCCCACCCTAGTCTTATACTCAAGTCAATAAGTTTTCCCAGTTTTGTGATAAAATTGGGTGCCTCGGCTTATACTCGGGTCAGCTTATACTCGAGTATATACGGTATCTCTGAATGAAATGTGATGGGACTTAACTGCCTAACTGTATCCATATTGGTTTCTGCAAGACAGATAGTTACTAACCAACTGAAATATGGTTAACTTTAATGAGTTACCCTCATGCAGAAAAGTTATTTCTTCCAGATGAAGATCTGTCAACTATAATTATATGTATGGTTACAGACATGAAACATCTATTTTCTAGTGTTAAAGGATATGGTAAAGACAATCTAGAATCGATATCCTACATGTGACATAAAAATCATTTTGACAATATCTACAGTGTTCAAGTTTCAACATGACTTCTTCAACTAACCATCCAGGAATTCAAATAAAGGATCTATAAAACAAACCATCCTGGAACACTGTTACGAAACAATCTGTTCTTGCATCTCCTTGTATCCATGGGGATAAATTCCTCTCTCATCCTGGCATGAATACCTGAAACCATACGTAATGAGAAACCTTATCCCCTCATTTCCAATACCCCCCTGTACCCCAATATCTTCCTTTTTGTTAATTTTAGTCATGTGAAATGTCTCTTGCTTTACCCAAACAGGCACATGGCCTCTCACAATTACAGGAAGCAAGAAGTTAATCCTAATGTTAACCCTAATGTTCCCTCTCCCTTCTAGACTGCCTGCTTGCTTGTCTGTTGAGACAAAAAACATAAGTAATTGCAAAGGCTGTATGTCTGCTTTTTTGTTAAATCAAGAGATATTTTGTGTGACATTAATGAAGTTTTGGCATCCATCAGTCTTGAAAGACTATGGTATCATGTTCAACAAAGCACGAAGGCCTGGGTAAATTGATATGGAAGATAGGCTGTTACCTAAGCAGCAAATCCCCCCTCTCCATTCCACTGAAATAGTCCAATGGAATAGCAGAGCCAATACAATTGGTTCCAGCTGCGTCACAGAGCTGGGCTAAGAACAGGAACTCACCCTGTCTTGTGGGGACCCAGGTCTTGAACCCTGGCTTTCTGGTTAACAGACACAGTGTCTTAACCACTTGCGCCACCCACAGAACATAATCATAAATAAAGGTGCAGGGAACCACACATAAGCAGATTCATAGTACTGGGAAACACCTATATTAAAGCTAACAAATTGCTTAAGGCATGAATTTTCATGGACCAGAGATCATGCTAGGATGGCAAACCATAAGTTCTTTAAACGCTGCACTTCACAGCATTCCTATCTCACACCCGTAGCAAAGTGCCAGGTACCACAGAGAAAAAGTCCTCCCTTCCCCCATTTTACTGCTTCTGATTCTAGAACAGGAAAATAAGTTAGTGGATGGGCTGTTGTGAGCATTGGATGGTTAAAAAGGAGTTGGAAGATAGATGTTCTTTTCCAGCCCAGATTAAAATCTAAACCAGTGAAGAACTTTGGGAGGCATAATTCTCCTGTTGTTTTTGAAGAACGTCTCGCAAGCTGCAAGATTTTGCATTTGAAAACCAAGAAATACTGATTTGATTCCATTACTGCTTGGAATGAAGAGCAGAAACGTTGCCACATGTGACGTATCCATTGTTGATTTTAGAAGTTCTGTGAAAAACCAAAGTGTTTGAATACGCTCTTATTAAAAAAGCCAAACTCATCGCACATAGAGGAACAGCATGTCAGATGAAAGGTTACAGAAGAGCGTTTTCCCTCATGGTCTGCTTTTATAAAAAGGGAGCATATAAACTACAGTCACACACAAACACACCTCATAGTTTCAAATGGGCATGGCCCTGATTTCTGGGAATCTCATGATGCTCGTCATTCTCATCTTTAAGTCACTGTGATTTCAGTGGTACCTACTTCATACAATTGTATTTTACTCTTGGATAAATTTTTCTTTCTTTTCAATTTATTTATTTATCCATTTATTTATTTACTTATTTAGCAGAAAGATCAAGTTATGGTATCTGTGAGTGGAACTAACAGCACAATCCAGAGCAACTAATCTATCCACATAAGAGCCCTTGGGTTGCCCTATCTATCACTAGGGTGGAGCAACTGCAAGATGCTCCAACCCAGCTACTCTGGAAGAGGCTTAGGGCAGAGCAAGGCAACATAGGGTGCCCTAAGAGAGGTGGACCTGCTCTGCCCTAACTGCTATGCCCTAGGCAGTTCAGAAGAGGCATGTTGAGGACATGTTTAGCATTGCCTAGGGCAGAGCAGTTACTCTGGATCCAGAGCGTGTTTGCAAAGCAGAAATGCTCTCTTCCAGCTCCTTAGAGATATACCACCTCAGGAGCAGGTATAATAATGAGTAGACCCATAGGGGTCCATGATAAGGCCCGAGTAAAAATGGCAGTGTTGACCAAAAATCTGAGTTCTTGGCCAGCCTAGCTGCAACCTCTCAACCTCAGGATATGGAACAAACTACGGCTGCCCACAAACCTCAGGATACAGCAGGCCACTCCAAGAAGCCCCTTGTATTCACTGTAGAATGTACTGGCATCTCACCAGGGACTCCTTAGAAGGCAGGCACCCAGTGGCATCACCAGACTGGTGCGGTTGGTGCGGGCTGCATTGGGTGATGCACTCCGGATGGGGTGATGCACCGGAGGAGTTTGACTGTCCTTTGGCAGGCCCCGGGCATCAGCATGCCCATTCAGGCCTGCTCCAAGGCGGAGCAGGAGCCAGAAGCTGCCACTCATCCTTGGAGCTGGACCGAATGGCCAGCTGAGGTGCACTGCACAGAGACACACTGAGCATGCCGAACAGCTTCAGAAGAGACTTCCTTAGAGCGGAGGAAGTCTGCGCCTCTACACAGCCATTTGGCCTCACTCAGGAGGCAGAGTGGCAGCCGAATGGCTTCAGAAAGAGTACTGCACAGGCATCAACTCTGACGCCTGTACAGTCTCCTCCAAAGCCAAAAGGTTTCAGAAAAGTACTGTGCAGACGTCGGAGATGGTTGGCCTCAGAAATAACTGCACAGGCGCCAACTTTGGCGACTGCGCATCCCAAGGGTGACGCACAGACTTCCGCACAGGGTGATGTGCAGAGACATGTCACCACTGTAGGCACCACTGCTGTTCCTTGTTCAGTGTGTTCTGAGGGGGGGTCTACTCAGGAGCAAGTCCTCCCCATGTGTCAATTACTTAGCATGCTATGGAGCAGTTAGGGCAGCCCAGGCTTCCTGATTCTCTGGATGAAGCATAACTTTCTGCTCTGGATACAGTATAGTTAGGAGAGAGCAGTTAGGGCAGAGCAGGCTGAATTTGCTCTGGATTGTGCCCAAAACCCAAAATTGCTTAAGTGTAATTTCTTATTTAAGTGGTGAATTTCAAGATGCTTGCACGAAACATATGAAAAGCTGCTTGAAACAGATTCCCATCTCCAACATTTAAAGGAATTCAATGTTATGCGAGATTTTCAGACCAATAAAAGGGAATATCCCTTTATATTTTTTGCTTGTATGTTAATGAGCTGACGATAATAACATTCGGCTGCCACAGAACTAGGTTAATTACTTAATGTTGCTTAAACGTTACTGATTATTTCTGTTACATTTTCATACAACTTTCATTTCATAAACTTGATATATGTAGGTAATTTTTAAAAACACCAAGGATCTTAGGCAGCATTAAAAAATGCTGATTTGCAATTTACTCGCAGGAATACGAAAGCTCATTTTTACATACCCCAAGGAGGCAGCAAGTTTAGCATGATTCAATAAATTTGCCAGTTAAAATCTGTAAAAGGAAACCATTAGCAATTAATGTTAATGTATAAATGGAGTTAGATGTACTGTACTAATTCACAAGTAAAAGGGGAAAACCCTTGCTCTCTGGAGTGGAATGCTAAGAAGGCTTATATAAATCATAATTTCTTTCATTCCAGTGCTACGAGATTAACTCACTACTATCTAAGATTTGTTGTTTCAGTCAGTAAGTGCTCGCTATGGGAAGCACTAGCTGATGTACTAATGATATTTCACAAATCATGATACATGCCTTTGTGTTCTTCTGAATGGCTGTAACACCAACTATGAGCACAATCCTAACAAGGTCTATTCAAAAGTAAACCCTATTGCTTATTTCCATGACCATCCAGGTGATCTAAAGCTGAAATGAATGAATGAGAAATAACATAGCCACAGGCACATTTGTGCCACCAGATGAGAAAGCAGCACAGACCCCGAGGCTGTGCCACTCTGTTGACAGTGCTGCTGCATCCCTGGCTGCTGGTATTGAACATGTAGTCTTTCCCCCAACACCTCATGCTAAAGCTCCTTTCCAAGCCATCAGTGGAAGAACAACAGGCTTTGTGTCCTGTTTCTCAGGGACTAAAGCGCTCCAGATATGGCTGTGCTCTAGACATGCTAAAAAATGGCTGTGGATGGCATTCAGCTTCAGTCCCTGCCCTTGCCACAGAGAGAGAGAGAGAGAGAGAGAGAGAGAGAGAGGAGAGAGAGAGAGTGAGACTCTGCTTGTTGTTTGCTGCAAATGGAAGGAGGGAGCTGAGGCTGCTGGAGAGCAAAGGAAGGAGGGAACCTTGCAAGAGGAGTTCTGCTGCTCTGAAACTTTGTAGTGAATTTGGCTTTGAAGGGAAAGGGGGGAGGAAGAATTTATTTTTTTAAAGCAGGGTTGCCAACTGACCAGAGAAACCCCAGACTCCCCTGTTCTTATGCCTTTGTAGATGGATCCACCAATATATACTTTGCACAAAAAGCATGAAATTCACAAGGGCTTGAGTTGCTCAGGTTGTGGGGCCTTTAATCCAGCTATTGTCAAAGCAGAAGAGCAGGGGCTGAGTGTAAACTTAGCAACCTTCTCAGGATAGGTTGGGGATAACTCTTGGCTTTTTAAAGCCTCCAAGCCCAATTGTGTGCACTCAAAAGCACTATAGTCAGTGGAGCTTATATTGTGTAAGGGGACAAATGAAAGGAGGCTGAAAGGCTAAGCCTGTGCATGCCTGTCTGAGAAAGGATGGCTGCTTGGATCACTTAAACATCCGCCTTTTTGTTGTGTCTGTTTATTGCAATGAGATTTGTGCAAAAATTAAGTACAGGAATGCAATGCAAGTGTTTTTAGCTTTATTTTAACATGCACTACATTTTTGGGGGTGTCCTACATGTTTTTAAACCAGGTAGGAATTTTGGCTTGGAGGACCAGAATTTTTGGGTACTTGGCGTTTGGCATGTTGTCACTTTGGGTGGAAAGAGTGTAGAAAATTGGTGGAAGGGGTGGAATCAGCTGAGGCTTTCTCCATTAATTCCTATAGCCACTCTTGAGCTTGGAAGTCCAAGAGTGGGCTTGTCAAGTGTGAGCCAGCTAAATAGGAGACATTCAGCCTGCTTTCATTCAACAAAAGATACAGCCTCAGGCATTTAGGCTGCAATTCTAATCTCCAGTTAGGCTGGCCTAAACCCTGGTTTAAGTCCTGTGCTGATCTGGGGGTGTCACAAAAGTGCTGTAAGACTCATCTGCACTAGGGGTGGGCCCGGCCTGGCCCAAAATCCGGTTCGCCAGATGTGAGTGGGGCCAGGCCGGGGCCAGGGGGCGGAACCTGGGTCAGGGGGTGGGGAGGGTCAGGGCGGGGCTGGGGCGGGCCCCGACCCTGGTGCACTGCGCATGCACCAATGATGGTTGGTGCATCATCACCGCACTAGCTTCAGGATGCACTGCGCGTGTGCCAATGATGGTTGGTGCATGCGCAGTGCAGTGGAGGGCCGGGAACCGATACGGCCGATTTCCTGGCTTCCCCCCTGCTACCGGATCGGTAGCGGGGGGAAATTTCAATATCCAGTTCGGGTGATCCGGCCCAAACCGTTAATTGCCCACCTGTGGTCTGCACCACTCCTGGGGAAAGGTTAGGCCACTGCACAGACATGTGCTTGCATCCCTACATCATCACCACAGAAATGGGGAGACCAATGAGTTCTGCCAGCCTAGGTTAGGATTGCACCCTTAGTGCCCAGTGCTCCTCTGATGATAGGATTGAACTCTTACTCCCTTATGTATATTGAATTGCAACCCTAAGGCAGAAGTTGCCAATCTGTTTCACAATGCCCTGGACATTGCAAAGACTGGACATTGTTTGCTGCATTGGCAAGGAGACCACAGTGTGAGCTTTTAAACATCTGCTGAAGGCTCAGTGCCGTGTAAAGAGCTGCAGTGTGTGAAAACCCTGCTCTATGTAAAGCCCTCCATCCCACCTTGACACTCTTACTGCTCTTTGGAGGCTTCCGAACCCAGAAGTGAAAGGCAGTGGCACCATCACATTACACATCACCATCATGCCCAGTTCCAGGGAGTTACAGCCTCAGAGTGTTTGGAAACCTCTGGCCTAAGGAAGTTTCTTGTTGTTGCCTGCCATCAACAGCCAGTCCATGCTCTCCGGTATACCTTGACTAGCCTTATTTCTTCTGTCCTTCTGTCCTTATTTCTTCTGTCCAGACTAAACTTCATACCATGCTGCAAAACTGAAGGCTCCCTGGTTATTCAATAAGCATACTTAAATCTAAGAACAAACAGAAGTATAATGTTTTGTCAGGCATGAGCAATCAGAGAAAGTGGAAAGGCACTCCTCTAGGTAAAATGTTTTCTTAGCACTGATAATAATTGGAATTTTTAAATTTTATTTGAATTAATCACAAGCATGGCAAGAGAACGAATGTATTCGATCTTCACCCTCCCTCCTTCCCTAATTAACTGCCTACCTTCATTTTATATGCAGATACAAATTAGCCTGAGATCAGACTTCTAAAATATTCAGAATCCACTGGGATTACCATTGCCCTAACCCTATTCTTGTGGCTTTACACTGGATCAATTGTGTTTAAATATTCCACATAACAATTGGCAGGATTTGTACTGAATTTTTCTTTTGCATTCCTAATTAACAGGCAAGTTCACTGGTAGTCACGTTTGCAGCAAACTTAGCTAGCTATTTAAAAATCTATAGATAAAGGATTATGTTCACAGAAAGGCAAAGTGCTATTTAGTCAACCAACTGCTAAAACAAAATATAAAAAGTTGACATGCTTGTGGTGGTGTAATTATCTGGGGAACCAGAAGAAGGATTAATGCACCTTTATGCTACTCTACTGTATAAATAACACACGGATTGTTGGTGCCTGAGAGAGTTCACAATCTCAGATCTTGAAGACGAAGAAACAACCAAGGTGAGGACAAGGTAATAATAAAGATATGTGTTTATGTCTAACCTTGTAATCACTGTGGAATGGAAGATGTGCAAGAAAACAACTTGTTTGTTTGATTATGCTTTGCCTTGAGAAACTTTTGAAAAAACAGGCAAGTATCTTGTGTCAGAGCTGGTATTACTAATGCTTAAGTCTCAGTACCATGTATCATGTGGCTATATTGGCATGGTGGATTTTATGCAGCTTCTGTAGCTTCTTATGGCACAATCCAGAGTAACTATGGGAGCACGTAAGAGACATTACATGCACCTGTAGTTACTGCACCCCCTAATGAAAACCTATGGGAAATTCATATTGCTATCCAGAGTAACTTGCTCTCACTCCGGAGCAAGGACTCCCCATAGTTACTCTGGATTTCACCCTTAGTGTGAATCCCCAATCTATGTGGCACAATCCTCAATCAAACCCGACAATCCAGAGTAACTACAGAGTAACTACATTACGTACACCCATAGTTACTGCACCACCTAGTGAAAACCTATGGGAAACTCATATTGCAATCCAGAGTAAATTGTTCTTACACCGGAGCAAGCACTCCCCATAGTTACTTTGGATTGTGCCCTATGTGATACTACTCTTGAGGTGTCCCATGAAATGTGCAGGGATTGCTCAGGGCACCTGGCACTAAGTAGCAAGACTGCATCACAACATTACAAACTGGTAGAAAGCTCAGCTTAGTGGACAGAGCTCCAACATACAGTTTTTACATGGCCTGAAACCAAACACAGTAATCTATTAATTTAGCATTGGAACTTGTCAACATGTTCATGTGACATAGTGAAATGAATTTCATGCTACAGTAGCATCATCTATTGACACATGAAGACTACAGAGTTAAGGCTGGACTTGCATCTGTCCATCTACAGTATAGGTTGGTGAAAATGAAATATTGGTTGAAGACATCTGGGTTAATTAAACTAACCTGTCTCCCCATTTCCGCTATGGCAATGCAAAGCCAGTGCACAGATGTGACTGGCACATGACTGGCATATATGTGTCTTTTGGCACTTTTGCAACACCCCCAGGCCAGCATGTGACATGCTGGGACATGTGCAGGTCTAACCAAGGGTTAGGATTATGCTTCAGATATGCATGCCCAATACAAACTCTGTATAGATGTGCCTTTATGTGTGTATCTTTGCTTTGTATCTTCTTTCCTTTAGATCATCCAAGTTAGCTGTTTGTGATTAAAGTTTAATAGCCTCACAGGGCATGCTGCCTCTGTGGCTTCTTTCTGAATGTGAAACTGATTCTAAGGCCCTGCAGATTTTATCAAACCAAAATATATAAGGGCTTCACATGAAAGAGCTGCTGTGAGAAGAAGACCATGCAAAACTGCCTCTGTGTTATGGCCATTCCATCACAGAAGATATTTGCTTGTATAAATTCACCACATACCATAGGAAACAATTTATGGATAGCAGACCACTTTAAGCCAATGCCTAGAAAGGTTTGCTGTGACCTAGCAAACAAACAATAATCCCAGTATAACCACAAAATGAACTGATACATGTGAACAGCTTGTTCTCTGGAGAAGGCATTATGGGGTGGAGTAAATTGAAGACAACTCTGAAGACAGGCCCAGGGCATTTACCTGTCAGTGAATGGCAGCTCTGCTGCTGGTCAAGGGTTGCTTTGAACATGACTGCAATTTTTTTAACAATTAACCCTTCATTAAGGATGTTCCTTTGTTAATGGAGCGTAATTGTGACGCAATTAGGAAATGATTATCAGTTTGCATTTTTTCCTGCACTCCAGGGGGAAGGGAGGGGTCTGCCTCTCAGCTGATGAATTGCCTGCCTGTCCCATTACCATGTCAAGAAGGCTATTATGGCTATCTAATCTTTTAACTGCTTCTGCTTAATGCAAAAATCACCATCCATGGAAAGATTCCTGGAATACAACATTTGTGTATTCCAAGAGACAACCTGTACTAAGGCAGAGTGAGTTGCAAATCTATTGCCTACTTAGTGTATATTTTTTACTCTTACAACAGTATAGTTTTTATTCCATATATTCATAATGGAATAAAGGAATGAAATAATGGAATGAAATGTTTGAGGGTTGTGTATATCGGGTGGAAAAAGCCAATTAGCATAAGATTAGGAAGGTTGACTGATTTTAGATACAGCATCTTCCTATATCATTAAAAAGGCACAAACAGAGCATTTTCTCCTGAACAATTATTACTTTTGCAGATTAATCAATAACCAGCTGGCTATAATTATAGCAGGAATAATGAATGGATCTTGTGTCTGCTATGAATTATGCTCTCTTGTAACAGAGCCAGCCAGTGAGCCTTGATGATAATTCAGACAAATGAAGCCGATTCATGTTAGTTGTGCCTAGTCATTGTCAGTGACACAGAACAATAGCTCCATTTCCTATCAATATTTTAATGAATGATTTTCTTAACAAAAATTAAGGAAACTTATTTTCAGCTTCAATTTTTATAAAAGGCTAGAAAATCCAGTAGTGGCATAAATTTGAAAGGTTATTCGTACTTATCAAAGCCATTTAAAAATCTATAGAGAGAAAAATTCTAAAAAGGTACTATTCATTATATTCATACAGACTCCAAACTGTTTGCATAATGCTGCAAGCCCCTTAATGGGCTTGCCCACTTTGCCCTCCCCGGTGGAATGGTCCAGCCGGAGGGAGATGCTTGCAGCCTATTGGTTGCTGAGGGCCAGGGGGCGGTGACTGAGGGCTTTAGTGGGCATGCTCTCGACCTCTTCGACTACTGGTGATTGGCCATTCCATCCTCTTCTGGGCTCGGAAGAGGGCCAAACATACCGGAGCTGGTTCCTGCCTCGGCTTGGCCCCGGACATACAGCTGTTCTGGGCGGTAAAGCGGGGTATGGGGTGGGGGCAGCTGCTACCCATAGTTAGTGGGTTCTTGAGGGACAACCCGCCCCCTGATGTTCTTTTGGTCCACCTTGGTGAGAATGATCTAACCCAGATGAGGACTTCGGATCTCAGGGTTCAGATCAGGCAAGATCTCTCCCTTGTTATCTGGTGGTGCCCGAACATCCGGATTCTTTGGTCCTCTTTTCTCCCTAGTAGGGTGTGGAAGGGAGCCAGGGACATCCAAAAGATTGATTTGGCCCGTAAGAGGGTCAATGTCTATGCGGCAAAGTTTGTGACTGGTTGGGGCAGGCTTGTGATCCTACACCCTCATGTTCTTTGGCAGCTGCCCCATGTTTTTAGAGATGATGGGGTTCATCTTACTGATTTGGCCCTAGATGAGTTCGTCTGGGATTTAGTTAGGGGACTGCTTGACTGTCTTTAGTGGGGCGGTGGAACCATGTTCTAGACAGGTTCCCCGTGTGGCAGGTGTCGTGCTGGAGTAGGCAGGATAGGCCCTTGGTGATTGTCTGAGACAGCAAGGGTCAGTGCGATGCATAGCGGGCTTGCTGGGTCCCAGGCCGGACGTAAGCCTAGGCGGCTAGCCCTGCACCCGGGATTTAGGCAAAATCAACTGGGCAACTGGTTGACCGAGCACCCAGCTGTCTCGACCTTCGGGTTGGTGATGATGGGCACCTTCTGTGTGAGGGTGTGACCTGAGCCAGGCTTTCGCCCGTCCCTATTTTTGTAGCTACCAGCACGACTTTATTAGCAGTCCCCTGTGGTTTTAAATAGTTGTCAGTGATTTAATAAAGTGGCCCTTAAATCCAGCATCTGTCTCTGGCTCTTCATTCTCACTGTGGGGGGTAATATGAATTAAAGGGAAATATGTTGGAGATGTTTTATTTATTTTTAACATTTGTTTCCTGCTTTATGCCAGTGGCCCTTTAAAGTATTTAAGCCTGTTAAATACTGGAATGGAAGGAGCACTTCAAATCACTATACAGCATGGATTTTAAGAGCTGGGGGCGGGGGCCGACTAAGAGGGCACTGCCCCATGAGTATTTGAATCAGTCCTCTACAATTTAGGACTGCTTACAGAGCAGTTCTTCAACAAATTATCTCAATGGGCAAGAAGATAGAAATAGAAGAGGATACCCCTGGTAAGATACTGCAAGGGCCTGGAGGTGAAATTGGCCTGGAGAAATTTTTTTCTTTAAAGAAAACTGGCCTGGAGAAATTTTTTTTCTTAAAAAAAAAATTCAGTTGACTATAGTCTTCAAAATCAGGATGCACATTAGATTTGATGGCACATTCAATATTTGTAAATATGGTAGTAAATAAATAGTTTTGCTCTCCACAAACTCTTTTTAAAAAGGGTTGCATCAGCTTGGTTGGAACTGCATTTCCAGCCCATAGCTATTTTACATAACTAGGTTTCACATGGAGCTTTCTATATTTCAAGTGGCATCAGGACAGTGTTTGCATGAATGATTGGGAGTCTGTCAATCTGAGTATTGAGAGCAGGTTAAAAGAAAGACATGCTGTAGTTGTCACTGACTGCATAGAAGAACGGTCCTCAAATTTAAGCCCGCGGGCCGGATCAGGCCCACCAGAGGCCTCAATCCGGCCCGCCAGCATTTTGGGGGTTTTGGGAGGAGCTTCGTGGGCACTGGGGGTCAGTTCAAGGCTGCCACGGTGAAGATACACCAGTCGCGGCAGCCCAGTGTAAAGGGAGAGAACCCCTCGGGGCTCCAGAATTTGTGCAGCTTCAAGCTGGCCCTTTAAATTTTTTTTAAAATGTTGCACGTGCAGCTGGAGCAGCACGTGCACTTTGTCTTCCCCAGGGGTTCTGGCTGGTGCGTGCGCCTACCGCTGCTCTCTCACGGCCACCCCAGCTTCCAGGGGCTTACTTTTGAGTAAACAAGCAGAGAGCTGGGCTATAAAGGACACCCTCCCATCCACACTTTCCTGGGAGTAAGCCCCATGGACTCTAATGGGCCTTACTTCTGAGTAGATATGCAGAGGGCTGGGCTTACTTTCCTGGGAGTAAGTCCCACTGACTCTAATGGGCCTTACTCCTAAGTAGACATGCATAGGCTTGGGCAAAATTCCTGAACAGCAAGCCTAAAATTGAGATGAACTTGTGTTTGTGTGTGTGTATAATAATACATGGGTGTGTGAGAGAGAGAGTGCATGGTGTGTGTCTGTGCATGTCACTGACATTCCTTGTGTTGCTGCAGATTGCTTTGAGACATGTAAAATATGTTGTAGAAAAATATGTTAAGTAAAATATGTTGAAGTAATGTGTTGCAGGAAATGGCTTTGAGGGCATCTTGCATGTCTGGGTGAGAATCAGGCATGTTAAAAGGTTTTCAATTTCAAAAGTGTTGAAATTAAGTACAGGAAAGCAATACAAGCATTTTTGCTTCATTTTATCATGTCCTACATTTTAAAATGTAGGATGTCCTACATAAGTCCTCTCACTCTCCGGCCCCCGACAGTGTCTGAGGGACAGTGAACCGGCCCCCTGTTTAAAAAGTTTGAGGACCCCTGGCATAGAATATGGTAGAATTCCATGTTTTCTTCCTAGAATATAAATATAAGTACAGTCCTATAAGTACAGAAAGATGCTCTGGGTAGGATGTATCTTGCATTACCTTCTCTCCAGTCTTCACTGCAGTTTATGTGTTTAAAAATGATAAGAGAATAAGAAAACACAGCCCAATCTTATGGGCTGCAGGGTGTGAGGCACTACCTCACTAGTGTGAGGTGTGAGGTAGTGCTTTTGGTGTGAGGCACTACCACACCAAAAAGGCCACCATTGTTTCCTGTGGGGCTAGAGCAGTGACCAGCAGGATGACCAGATGTCATAACTGCAAAAAAAGACAGGGCACCCCAAATAATAGGACATCCAAGAAAAACATAAGACAGGGATGGGCAAGTTGAGCCACTTTAGAGATCCTGGACCTATAATAATTGTATAAAAGTGGGAATTTCAGCAGGTGCAGCTTATCATCTGTGGGACCAGAGATCAGAGTCTGCGAGACGAACAGCACCTGCTGAAATTCCCTTTTCTATACAGTTGTTAAAGGTCCAGAATCTCTAAGTCATCTAGCTTCCACAGCCCTGAGTCTAGGACATGACAAAACAAAACCTTAAAACACTCATATATTGATTTCATGTGGTTAAAATACTATATTATTAAATTTAAAACACTATTACATATAATTTATCAGTTTCACGAAGGCTCTGTGCTGCATTGTTCTGAGGGAAAAGAGAGACATTTAAGTTATTTTCCAAGACATAAGGATAAAAAAGAGGACATCCTGGGAAAGAAGGTATCTGGTCACCTTGGCCACTAGAGTTCCCCTGAACACCACTGGCCCAATGGTGTGTGGGTTTTTTTGGGTGTGTGATGCAGAAATGAGGAGGCCCATATCTGACTTTGCAGCTCCCAAGGGGCATAGGATTTGGTGGCAGTGTTTGCCACCATCCCTGCACCTCCAGGCCCAATCTGGTCTCTGGCCTGCTATCTCTCAACCCACTCTCTCTCTCTCTCTCTCTCTCTCTCTCTCTCTCTCTCTCTCTCTCTCTGCCTTCCCCATACCCTTCACTGCTCCAAAGAATTGGAGGATGCATACCACCCACCACACTGAGGTCCAGTACACTGAGGCGTTAGAGTACCTTACTACACTTTGTGACACCCAGTGTCAGTGGTTGCAAGTCATAGGTTGTCGGTGAAAAATTCAGTGGAAGAAAACAAATGTTGAAAGTTATCATTTTTATGTCTTCTTAAAGGAGAATCAAAATATCCAGGATCACTTTAAGAAGGCCACGTAAATGAAAATATATTTCTGGTTCCAGTTTGCTAAGGTGTCATTTCAGAGGCTACGGATCTCTATGGAACTCCATTATTATTGCTTGCACCTGTATATAAGTCCAAACATGCTACAAAATGGACAACAGGATGCTTGCAGGAAGAGTCTGAGCATTGACACCTATACAGCTTTCATTTTTCAGACAAAGTCATCAATATTAAGGGAAATAAGGTTAGTAAAGTTCAATATATGTTGGGGAGTTTTCTTGACATTTAACACATCATATTAAAAGTTTCTTCAAAAAGAGAGAAATATCATCTTGTCACCTGGAGATTGAAATTGAACTGCTCTGAGACAAACTACTGTTTCTTCCCCAGGATGAAATTCACAGGATGGGCAAAATGTCAAGATAAAAATAAACCACCTGGGAAAGAAAACATCAGAGAAGTACAACCATCCAGTAACCACTAAAAGAAATAAAAAATCCATTTCTTTCCAATAGTAACCACATGGCAAAGAGCCCTTCACATTCACACACGATATCAGACTATGGAAAATATTCTGATATTTACTGATTCTATGAAACATATTAAATTGCAAACATGTATTCCATGTCTCAAGAGTGCCAGATTTAGAAGGACCGTGTTCCTGAACAAGTAAGGGCTGTTCTGAGTAGCATAGGGTGGGGAGAGCAGAAGGCAGTGATGGGCACAAGTGTGGGCAGACAGCACAACACCAGTGATGGGTACAGGGAGTGGAAGGATCAGAAGCAGTGGTGCATACCCTATTCCCCACCATACACAACATCAGGCCATTGGTGCAGGCCCAATCCATCAATACCAGACAATGTGGGCCCAATCCATCAATACCAAACAGCTATGGATCTCACACAGGTCATTTACACTATGCTATCCTCCATACCTAACCTTGATCCACTGACTCAGATTCACCTGGATTTCCATCAGCAAAGTAGTTGACATAGATTCATGTAGACTCATCTGGGTAGTGGAGGCTTACCCTGGGGCAAGGGAATAAATACTCCCTTATCTAAAGGAAGCCTCTAGAAATTAATGCTGCAATCCTAAACACATTTTCATGGGAGTAGGCCCCATTGAATACAATAGGACATACTTCTATGTAGACATGCTTAGGATTACACTGTAAAACTCCTCTGCAGAATGCAGAACATACCACATTAAGGTAAAAAATGAAATAACAAGAACTTATTACATAGAGCCCAATCCTATGCATGTTTACTCAGAACTAAGGGCAAAATCCAGAGCAGTTATGTGTCCATGCAGTTACGTCACCCTCTAGTGTTATCTTATGGAAAGTCACCTTAACTGCTCCAGAGCAAAGGGCTTAATTTGACTTTAGGATATGGGCCCATGTCACATTATAGTAAATGAGGCTGACTCCCAAATAAGTGTGGTTAGAATTGCAGCCATCTTGGCATCATGATTTAAAGTTCACCCTCTTGGTACATTTTCTTGTGTACAAAGTGGTATTTTTCAAGTTTTGCAAATGTTTGAAACTCTTTTTTTTTAACTTTAGGCTGCAATCACATGCGTGCACCTTTCTGAGAATAAGCCCCATTTAAAGAATGGAACTCACTTTGCAATAGTGATGTTAGTCTATAATGTGCTTCAAATGCCATTTTCAACCAGAAATCATCACCTGCTTGCCTACAGCTTGTATCACTCATAGCTACAAACAGAAGCTCTTAACTTTCCCCCTTAAACATGATGTGCCGAAATAAATAATTTATTGGAGAGATTGTATTTATTTTGATTTGTTTCAGTCTTTTGTTCATTACAGTGCAAAAGCTCTCCAAGCTCACGGTGCATCTTTGGGCAGTGTGAGATTCTGAGGTGATGGTTTTAGCAATACTTACAGATCCCTACTGAGAAAGCAAAACTAAGAACAGTACTGAAGTGTGCCTTAAGTCTTCCTCCAGTGGATGAACTAGACAGGCTCTGTCGGCTAGTGTTAAAAGTTCTAGCGATGGAAATGAGCCTGGAGAACTTCTTGGAATGTGCCAATATCAACAACAATAAGAAGTCATACTACAACAAAGAGGACAATCCTAACTATGTCTACTCAAAAGTAAGTCCCAATGTGTTTAGCGGGTCTTATTCCCAGGAAAGTGTCTTTAGGATTGCAGCCATAGTTGCAGGTGATTTCTAACACATTGAGGTCTGGAGTTCCATCAGTGAACTCAAGTCAACTACACTTTAGACATACCTATCTACGCAGAAGTGAAATTAAATTGTATTCAATCGCTACCGAAACCACTTCCTGTTGATTCTGCTACCTCTTTATTTGATGTGTCACATTTACAACCAATAAGGAAAGGGCAAATCATAGCATTTTATTGGACCCCAGAGAAGCCAGAGAATATGGATATTTTCTTAACTATAACTCCAGCAGAAAAAAGATGGACAAGCACTTCTGATTTCCCTACTTGGAGTTGACACCTTCAGTGCAGAAAGGAATACAAAACCACTTAAAGTATAATCCTAACCCATTTTAGGCTTGCGCCACCCACCTGATTTCCCCATTCCTGCCATGGCATGGGGAGGTGATACACCTTTGTGTACCTTTGTATATTGCATTCTGTGATACCTAAAAATGCGTAACTTCACCAGAACACTTGTTTTGGTGACACTCGGTGCAAATAGGATTGGTTCCTAGGGCAGCTAAAACTTCTTTGGAAACCTGGAGAGTGACTAACAAGACTGAGCTATATGGTCCAATGCCTTGAGAAATCCATGTGTCCCAATCCAGAAACATCAGCACTGTCACAGAGAAAACCAAGGATCCAGAGAACTAACCTATTGCACAAATTAAAAAACCAATCAATTGCACAAATTTCCATATTCCCTCAAGCCCCTTTGCCAAAGATTGCAGAAGGCCTCCCATAAACCCACAGATTGACAAAGGAGTTACTGATTACCAAAGACAGGTGGGGCTTGGTGTTGAATCTACACCAGGTAGGGTTGCCATAATTCTCTTCCACAAAATCAAGACAGGACCCTCTGTCAAACATGCCGGTTTGTGGAAACAATCCCTGAAAACTAGGGCTGTCCTGGTTTGGGGGGACATATGGTAACCCTAACACAAGGGGTCCCCAGCCATCTCAGCCAAAGGGTCACATCAAATATCTGGCAGAATGTCAAGGACCAGAAATTCAATAAATACATTAGAGAGAGAACTTAGATTAATGATCATATGGGCTCTCGTTTCCAGAATCTCTGCAAACACCAACACACAGCACAGAAATAAAGCACATAGTGTTAAATAGTGTATAATTATTTGATTATTAATTAATTAATTCCACTGTCTGCAGGCTTGTTAGAAATTCACCGCTGGCCGCATCTAGTCCTCATGGTTTTGAGACCTCTGGTCTACACTGTGACATAAAGGGTGCACATCCAGGCTTTAGGAGTTACTGGAGCAACGTACACGTTTCAGAGCTCTAGGTGGTCCCGAAGGCCATGGGTGGTAAGCTTTTTCTCAGGGTACCTGGTTCACTACCATTTGCATTCTTTCTTTCTTTCTTTCTTTCTTTCTTTCTTTCTTTCTTTCTTTCTTTCTTTCTTTCACTGCTTGCTTCCATGAAGCTCTAGCCTGTCCCCAGCAATGTCCATTCCACTCTGCATCTAACCCAGAGCACTAATGCACAAACACCTGTGTAAGATTACAGCCCTGCTGAGAAAGATGTATCTATAGCCCGTGGATGCATTTCAGGTGTTAAGTATATGCTTTCACCCACACAAGTAGAAGTTCTTATTTCTGAACATTTAAGCTACATGATAGCAAGAGGCTACATATTTCTAAATGAGACTTGATGTTGTGATAATGTTTGGCATTAGTGAGATCACGGTATTCAGAGCTACCGATGAAGTACATCTCCCTGTTACCTGCATTCACTCTGGCATCTAGCTGAGAAATAGTATGCTATATTCAAGGGATATAAACTTTCAAAATGTAAGTCACTGAAAGGTTATGTATTTTTAGCCCTTCATCTACCCAGCAGAGAAGGAAATTAAGTTTTTTAAGGCACACTTACTGAAATTTACGGGCTGCTTAATCTTTCACAGCTATTATAATTGTGGGACCAAAAGAAAGGTTTTTATGCAAAGGCAAACACTGACACACAGGCCTATAGTGGAGGGGTAACCTGTGGACAACAGTATTTCTCTCCCCAGTTATTACTGTTCTGCCTCTTGTTGTTGAAAGTGGCCATCAACATGCTGATGAAAAAGCAGTTCACACTTCTTGAAAGCTAACAAAAGTCAAATGTTGCTGTACAGTTTAAATGAGCACGGATGGTACAGCTGCTGAAAGAATTTTATATGCTAAATATTGGAAGGTCCCAGAGATGCCTGCCGCTGAAGAATGGTGGATCAAGATACTGGATTTTGCAGAAATGGTCAAACTTAGAACTTTTCTTAAGGAGAAGTCAGTGAAAACTTTTATGGACATTGGAAACCATGCATGACTTTCTGCATGAGAAAATTGGAAACCATGAGAATTGGAAACCATGACTTTCTGTATTCATAACTATACTACATGAGAAAGGGACGATGAGTCAAATGAATTATGGATTTGATGAGTAGATAATTGTTATACAACTGTTATTTCCACTTTCTATATTTGTTGGAACTGTTAAATATACCGGTAATTTAAGATAGTTTTTTAGGTAGTAAAAATTAATATTAGACTAAAGAAAGGTAAATCCAGAATTCTGTGCTTCCTATATATATTTCAAGAATATTTTTGTTCTATCTCCTCTTTTATATTTCTTCCTTTTTTCTTCAAAAAAAAAATGAATAAAAACATATAAAACTGGGGGGAAAATCAGCATGGATGGACACAATCACTTGAATGACAGCTTAATTGGAGCTAGGACTAGGTTGTCCTTTATGATAGTGGAACACAGTTCTGCTGCTGTGACTATACTGCAGCATGTGTAATGCACCAATGGTGGCTATTTGGAACTAGCCACTGCAAATGCTGATGGTTTGCTGCCATGGTCAGTGACCACCTTTGGGTGCAAAGCTCTAAGTTTTGCAGGGTGCCTCACCATGCCATGCAAGTGGTCTAAACACCAGGCAACTCTACTAAAGAGGGAGGTGCTTGCATGGCACAGTGAGGCACCCCGCAAAGTTTGGTGCTATGCACCTCCTCTAGCTAAACAACTGGGTGGGAGAGGGTTGAATGCAGTGGTGGGCTCCAGCAGGTTCACACCTACTCTATAGAACCGGTTGTTAACAAGAGATAGGACATATAAAGTTTAAAAATAGCCATTTACAAGTGGCTGCCAGATGGGCAGAGAACCAGGTGTTAATTTCTTTGAATTCTATCACTGGGTGAATGGAATCAGTTTGGGGAAGAACAGTGTATTGTTTGGGCAGTGGCAGATAGCTGGGATGCAGAGCAGGGGAGGGAAGGATGAATCTTAGTGGCGCAAGTATTTACAAGTTAGGATCAGTGGATCCAAGTAGGCACAAGTTAGGATCCTAACCAATCCCTCATCTCTTCCCTTTCCCTTACTCTCTTCAGATTTGCACTAGCAAAGTAACTGGCACAGATATGAGGAGACCTATTTAGTCAGTTGGGACCTGATCTTGAAGATGGGAAGAAACAAGAAATCCCTTTCTTGAGGAGGTCTCTGGACTGCCCATACTTCCAGGATGCATATCAATTGCACAGCTACATATACAGTGGGAATGGTATGTAAATTATTCAGAGATGTGCCCTGGTTTTCATCGCTTTTTCTGTGCAGATGCTCACAGTGTGTCACCCAAACAAGTAAAAATTAATTGTCAAATTATCTAAGCACCAGGTAGGCCCATCTGCTTTGCTAGCCCATCTCTGCATTTAAAGTACCATCTTTCTGCACAATAGACATACTGCACAATCCAGAGTAGCTATGGGAGCTCTTATGTCAACATTAGAAAAATGTACTCTGGATTGCTCTATGAATTTCCCATAGGTTTCCACTAGGTGGCAACGTAACTATGTTGGCATAAATGCCTCTTAGGAGCTTCAGCAGTTACTCTGGATTGTGCAGATCCAGGTTTATTATGGATGCAGGCAGCCTGTAAAAACTTGCTTGAAATGCATTTGTTCTCTCTTCTTCCTTTCCTCTTTCTGTCGAGTGTTATCTGTCTCCAGGGTAAAAAATCTACAGGTTTTATTATTTATATATCACCAATGTGCAAGGGTTTTGCCTCTCTTAGAAAAGTCACTTAGCATTTATGACTTAGCTACAGAAGTTTGGGACACAATATAAGCAACAAAAATAGCATTTTAAACTCAATTTCTCAATGAGGATTTCAATTTTTGGTTATTATCAAGCTGGACACAACAAAACACTACACTATGATTAAGGTTGTTAAGAAAAGACTTTGGGAGAGCTCCTGTATCTTTGACAGAAGTAGGGATTATTAAATACATAAAATACTGTATACCTAAGCACAGAAGAAAAAGAAGAAAAAGACAGCCTTTTGTTTAATGTACCAAATGCAAGAATAAATGATCAAGTAAATGGGGATTACACCAGGGATTACACATAGTGACATCAGAACCACATGAATGAAGATCGTATGAGAGGAAGGAATCAAATGGGACTTGGTTCCAGCCATGCTAATGGAGGGAGGGTAGTTGTCTCAATCACCATTTCTGACAAAATCAAACAAAAATTAGTACAATTTTTAACTGTTACTGTCTTATTTTAGGGTGTACTGCTGTTTTTTAGATATTTTTAATTGTTCTTAACTGTTAAGTCTATGTGATGTGCTTTAATTTATTATATTGATATGTTGTTAGCCACCTTGAGTCCCATTTGAAAGGCGGGGTATTAATTAATTAATTAATAATGGTTGTCCTGGAATTGGTGTATTTTTTTTACAGAGATAGGATCATTGGCATCCTTCAGTCTCGAAAGACTGTGGTATCGTGCTCAGAAGAAGAGGTCCTAAAACAGTGTCTTTTATCTGATGGAATGTTCCTTTCCATGCAACTCTTCAGGATACAGTCTGGATCTAGCAGTTTTAATAACTGTGGTTAATAGTCCAATCATATTCCATTTCGGCTCAGAGCTTTCAAGCAATATTGATGCAATTTCTACTAAAAGCTATGGATGAGTCAGCTGGGGAACAGGAAAAGCCAAGAGCAAGTCGAGAACACTTATAATTACCTACTCCACCACTCCCTGGTCCCCAATGGGTCAAGTTAGATCAAAGGCATGTGATTTGGGTGTGGATCTCATGAAATCTTGTGAGATCTGGGTGTCACCATCATGAATCTTACAAGATTTCACACTGTAGAGACTCCCAAAATTGCATTGTGGGCTATTTCTGGTTTTGCGATCACAAACTGGAAGTGGGTAGAGACTGCAATTTTGAGGACCTGTGAGGTGTAGGGAGCGCTGTGGAGACTGGCAGAGGGATCTCCACACATCCAGGAGGCTGATGCAATGGATGTTGAGCAGCAACACCCCTTCAACCCCTATAAAGCTCAACAATCACATTACTGCCTACCTCCCCGCAAACACTTCCAATAGGTTGCAAACTCCCTGAGAGTTTGAGAACCTCTGGACTAAGCCCTAAGAGAATGTTACAATTTGGCCACATTCCAAAGAAATTACACTGGCTGTCTTTTCTCTCTCTTTTTTCCAGCATGCTGCCATCTATTCATAAAACATTTACATGAAAGAGTGAAATATCGATGTTCTTTGAAATGTTGTACTCCAAATTATTAATGCATGTCGTGTTGAAGCTAGCAAATGGTTTACACCAAAGAAGCTATTTGTTACCTTTTCCATTCATTCATCTATGAGGAAACTTTTAAAAAAAATCTAAGCAGGATTTTTAATGCTATTGTTTGATTTTCTTATTGCAGTTTCTCGCCCCCCACTCCAAATTATAAAGTGAGCAAATACTGTACACTTCTGTATGCAAATACTATGAAAAACTATATCCAATTGGAATAAAATTTATAGCCATATCCTATTCCTTCCCCTACCCCCATGCAGCCACAGCAAAGAAGCTTGAGCAGGGCAGGGATCCATGATACAACCAATGATAAAGCCTGCAATACTAATCTCCAGTTAGGCCAGTCTAAACCCTGGCATTAAGTCCTGTGCTGAGCTGAGAGGGTGTCACAAAAGTGTCATAAGACACTTCTGCGCCACTGCTGGGGAAGGGTTAGGCCAGTGCACAAACATGCGCTACATCACTACAGGAATGAGAAGACTGATGAGTTGTGCTGGACTAGGTTAAGACTGCACCCAAAGTAGAGCAAAGATCTACTTTTCCACCATACTATGGTCTCCTGCACCAACACCTTTGCTGGTGCTAGACCAAGAAGTGTTTTCCAGCTGCTGATACATATGTGTGGATAGCATAGGTTGAAGAAGTTACCTGTGTCAGGTGCGAGCCCCTCCAGCCTTCATGTGTGCTTAGCACTGAAGTGTAAGTAAGACTGTCATATAAATAAGATATAGAAGTAGAGGTCAGGGGAAAAAAGATAGAGTGAACACAAGATGTTTTGAAGGTTAAATGTGTGATTAAGAAGCAGAAGAACCAAGAAAGATGAGAGCTGTCAAAAAAGCAAGGTGTCAACTTCGATTAACAAGTGAATGATCATGAAATGACATCCTATGCTATTTGACAAAGCATAGTCTGGTATAGTGAATACTGGTTTCTCTGTTTGTGTGTGTGTGTTTATATGTTTGTGTGTGTGTGCACGTGTCCATGTGTGTATGACAGAGAGAATGAAAACACTTGGACCAAAATATACAGAAATACGTGGATTTTTACTTAACTAGCTGAACCAAGATTAAGGATAGAGCTCTCAAGTCACCCAAAAAACAGTGAGGCTGAATTGTGTTTTCTTTTAGATGGGAATGTATTGTTCATTTTATTCAAATATTAATGAGGATAAAGTGAAATAGCAGGGCTAACAAAGTTCCACTGATTTTAATTGTGGCAATCTTTTTGTTCTGCTCGAGAAAGCACTGAAAGAAAACAGAAAACATGAAAGAGAACAGAAAAATTGGGAAAAACCCTTTATATACAGCCATTTCTCCATTCCTGAAGCTTTCTTAGGTGGTTTCAAGTGTTTCCAAACACATGTTGGGAACACTGTAGACAGCATTGCCATCTGAAACTTAAAGTAAAAGAACATTGCTTGGAGAAAGAGTTCAATTCCCCTTCCTATGCTGTTTCTTTGTTCCACATTTCTCCCTCCTGAAGCAGCTTTCCTGGCATGAGAGCCATAAGGTGAACATTACATACAATTGCACATGAAGCATCATGCCAACCTGAGAACTGCCAGTTTGCCTAAACCTGTGATCACATGTCATAGAATATATGCACACAAAATTCTCTAAGCTGATCTCTGTGTTGTGAAATTCCTTTGGTGTTAAATGGCCCTGGCTCTTATTTAATTAATGGGACCTAAGTGCAGAATTAAGTGATGATGTCCCATTGATTTCAATGCCTCTTACTGGCTAACATTCTCTGAATGATACTTATTAATTTAATCAGATTGAGTTACCCCAGTCCATCAAGCAAGCCACAGAGAGACAATTTTAAAACGAGGCACAGTATTCACATAATTGATATTTATGTGGCATGATTGTCAGTGGCGATTCAGGGTCTTACTAATCAACATTTTTGCTTCCCTGACACATTTTGACAGCTCAGTTGGAGCCACTATAGCCTGCTATATGAAACTGGGCACATAATGGAAGAACTGTATGGTGAGAACTGAAAGGAAAATTTGTACTTTTCCACCAGCCATTAAGTGATAGCAAAGGACTCCCCCATCTGACTTATTAGCCTATTTTCTCAGCATAAACATTTTAATTAAATGTCCTCTGAGTAGTCCTCTAATCCCCATATGCATGGAAGAAAGTTCCTGCATGGGGACCACAACAGTCACCAAAATCCATTTTTATAGGTCAGAACCTTCTTAAGCAGGAGAAGATACCAGGAAATGGGGGACTAGAAAAAATTTCCCCTCTCCTATGCAGGGAAAAGTATCTTCTGTTCTGGAAAAAATCAATTTCTCATTGCTTGGTCTCAGGAGTGTTTATTCCCCCCTTGGACTCTGTCGCTTCCTTCTCCTAATTCTGTTTCCCGCAGATCTTCTTGTGCACATTTATTCCCATCTTTGGGCTGAAGAATTGTTGCTCCTTCACACAAGCAGAAACAATTAATCGCTTCATTCTGTTCTTAGGTTATTGGCAGCATGGGTTCCTCAGCACTGACAGTTTTTCTACCATCACTGGGGTAACAAGAAACACCTCAAGCTACACATGAAGCATGGACTCTTCTTCTCGCCATCCTTGAGGAGGGCAGGGATCATTTTAGCATAGCTGCAGGGAAAGCTTCATCCACATGATCATGTCAAGGGTTTGGGCTGGCCGCCCCCCCCCCCCCCCATCCCCAGCAGGTGCATTTGTCTCAGTTAAGCTTGGCTAACACAGTGGGTCTGAAGAACATGGGCAGGGGAGGGAGGAGGCAGACAAGGAAATGTTCTGGGGTTGGGGGAGGTCAGGTGGCAGGCAGAGGGGTCAGGATCTGATACTTGTCCCAGATCCTAACCCCATTCTTGGGCAGCCTGGGGTAGTCCCGGGCTTCTCAGATTTGTGTTGCCGATTAAGGTGGTGCAGATCCAAGTAGCCCCACTGGGACTTTAGTGGCTTTCCCTAAAGTAAGGGGAAAAGTTTCCCCTTGTCTCAGGGCAAGCCACTGCCTCCCTAAAACTTGCAGTGGATACAGTGCAGTCACTCTAGCCTGCTTGTTCCAGCACATTAGGATTGTACGCTTAGGGTGCAATCCGAAAAAATTTAGGCCAGCCTAATTCACCTGGCCTACCTTTCTGTGATGGTGTGGGGAGCCCAGGAATGGAATAGAAGTGTCTTAACTGCACTTTTGTGACATTCCCAGGTCAGCACAGAACTTTTGCCGGGGCTTATGCCAGCCTAGAGCGAGTTAGGATTCCAGCCTGTGGCTGCAATCCAGAGTTAGGGCAGTGAGGAGTGTTCTAGTTGGATTGCCTCAACTATTCTGAATCCAGAGGAAAACGTTATGCTGAATCCAGAGAATCAGCAAGCCTGGGCATTGCACTTCATGCTGCTGCTGTTGGTGGTTGTCAGGAACTCCTAAGGCAGGCACCACAGCTGCTCCTTGTTCAGTGTGATCTGAGGGGGGTCTCCTCAGGAGCAAGCCCTCCCCAGGTGTTACTGACTTGGTGCCTACGTAGCATGCTCTAGAGCAGCTAGGGCAGCCCAAGCTTCCTGACTCTCTGGATGCAGCATAACTTTCTGCTCTGGATTCAGAATAGTTGGGGCAGCCCAGCTAAGGCACTTTGTACTGCCCTAACTCTGGATTGCAGCCTTAGAGCACAATCCTAACCATGTCTACTCAAAAGTAAGCCCCATTGTATTCAAGAGAGCTTACTCCCAGGAAAGTGTCTTTAGGATTGCAGCTTAAATTAGTCAGTCTCAAACAATTTTTCCATACAGTGTGATGTAAATGAATGAGGTGTAGTTGCTGTAGATACTTCGTAGGTCTCAAATACGAGGCTCGCTCATTTATTAATTGGAACTGAAGCTCAGCACTCTTTTTTATTAAAAAAATGTGCAGAAACATTTTTATATTTTAATAAAACAGAGATTTTGCAAGTAATCTTTCTTCTCTCATGCTCATAAGGCTCCTAATAAAAATTGGCATTTAGATGAAGATTATATATTAGGCAGGAGATAACAGATGGGGTTATCAGTTGTTTTACAATCACAAAGGATATTATTGATAAAAGCCATGCAATGGAAACACAAGCAGCCCTCCCCAGTAACGGATGACAGTGATGGGTCTAAATCTGTGCTTCCTGCTTATCCTTAATCTTTTAGGCATCATGAAATCAACAGTCTTCTTTTTTTAAAATACTTTTAGTGATAGTGAGCATCTTTTTCTATTTGCTAAGGCCCAACTTGCCACAATTTTTAACATATATTTTCTCCTTTCAATATGACCTTAACTCTCTTTCTCCGCCCCCAGCCAGAATGTATCTACTATGCCATCTTCAGGACATTTCAGGGGAATATTTTCATTATTTTTAACTCTGCCACCACAAACAAGATTGTGTTTCCACCCTACACTGTTTTTCAGCATGGTTGAAGTTTGGTGTTGCCTGCCCCCCAAAACTCAGCGATCTCAGGAAAGATCCCCTTTTGTACCAGTATGTTTTCCTTAATCGGTACAAAGTCCCCAAAGAAGGGGAAAGAGTAGGGAAGATTGAAGAGGGAAAAAAATTAACAGTACATCCATCGCAGTTGAAGGTATCTGTGGGAAGGCAACTCACTGAAGGTCAGGAACCTGTACAACATCCTTTCCCAAATTCTGCAGTGCAACAAAGTCAGGCAACCTATTCAGGTAGGGTAATGGTAAATATTTTCTTACTTATTGCAATTTGCAGTGGTTTGTGAAAATAACTTTGCATGGTAAAAACCAAAAACATGGAGCAATTTCAAGTGGCATCTATATAATCCATAAACAGGTACTAACTTGCAATCCCATAAAGTACCTCCCAGAAACAAGAGCAAAACATTTTAATTTATAAACATTTGCAGACAGACAGACAGACAGACAGACAGACAGATCGATCGATCGATATCGATCGATCCTGTCTGGTATAGCAAGTGTTTGTGTGTTTGTCTCTGTGTGTTTATTTGTGTTTGTGATATCACATATGGAAGGATAGAGAAATGAAACAGCTCTGTTATCTCCTCACCCAGCCTGCCTTGGCTCAGCCTCTCTTCCCATTAGTCAGTATAACCTTCTTGTGTGCCAGGTAATCAATTGAAAGGTATGGGGCAATTCTCTGCACTGGCCCCTGAATGCCACCATTGAAGATTCCAGCTTGGCCTGGTCATATGGGTAAAGATATAAAGATATCACAATCTATCACCTTCTCTGTCTCCTTTAGGAGACTAACTTTACAATCCAGGGTAACTATGACAAGATGTAAGAGGCACTCACTCTGGATTGCTCTATGCATTTCCCTGAGGTTTCCCATAGGTGACACCATAACTATGTTTGTGTAAAAGGTCCCGTAGTTACTCTGGATTGTTGCCATAACTCAATTTGCTCATCTCTGGCTGTTAAAGCTAGTATAATGGGCTGCCACTAATCTACATATATGCCACATCTACATATATTTCAGGACAAAGGGCATTTCTGTCCAAAGTTGCATTGAACAGAATCGCCATTGGGAAAAAATCAGTATGCAGGAGTCCCTGCAGTATGCTGTGCATTGGGCAAAATCAGTATGTCGGAATAAAAAATAGGAGTCTTGTTCCCACTTCCCACCACAATCTCACATTGTAAACATGAAGCTTTGCTCAAGAAGTCTTCCTATGACTTCTTCAGTCCTGCAATCATTTTCTCAACAAATCTGGCTTTGCTTTCTTGTCTCTCCCATCACTCCAGTTGGCATTTGGTTTATCTGATTCATGCACAATGAGGATCTATTGAGCACAAGTTTCATTGGCTTATGTGGTTTTAACCATCGCCACAAGCCTAAGCAGCAGTTTGCTGATAAGAGATCATATTTGTTCTTATTGAAGGCAAAAAAGATAAGGTATCTTTTATATTTGCTCACAGCTCATAAGCCCAAGGATGCTGTGCTTCTCTACGACATCAAAGCATATACACCGAAATGTGTGCTTGGCAAGCCTCATGTGTGATTCAGCCATGTGGCTTCCAAGACCTTGCATTTCAAAAAAAAAGCAGAGTTTGGTAGAAGGAAAGTGCAGAGTCGAGGCAGCAGGATAAAGAAATCTTCCCTGACTGTAGGAATGACTGATCTGGATGTCCAATCCACAGTTCTACCCGCACCCTGTGTATGGTACTTGTCAAAAATGGTGGTACAGGTACTTGTACAACACGATAATTACACAAAAATAAAAGTAGATTTAAGTCATGTTTTGGTTCTAGTAAAAACTCAGATATAATGAACAGGAAAACATAATTTTGATTGCTTCCTTCTCATGGGAACACAGACACTAAACACAAACCTAGATTTATGTACTTTCATTTTTAGTTACAGGGCTCTTGGCAACATAAGTAATTTCTGGCAACAATTTGAATAAACACAGCTCATGCTAAATGTTGTCCATATTCCATGTTCTGCCAGTTATGCCTTTGCCTCAACTTAACACGTTCAGTAAATTGCTTCTTTGAAAAGACCTTGTCTGAACATCCTGCCAAAATAATTGCAGTTCATTTTGCGCTGGCATTTAAAAAATAAAAATTAGGATAGAATTATTCCTTGTGCTTTACTTTCAGGGTTTGGATCTGGGCCCTTTGACTTCCTCTCCACATTATAACCTTAAGGAATGGGTAGTCAAGAACAGACCAAAGTCATGAGCAAAAACAATGGGAAGATCATTAAGGAGTATCCACCACTATGCCTTTCTCCAAACCTAGTTGTCCTGCAAATTTTTGTTTAGCAACCATCCAAAAAGCAGCCTAGAATGCTGCTGGTGCGCAAACGCGCGCCGCCCAATTTGCCCCCTTTTGGCTAAGGCAACCAGAGTCAGGCAGCAGTAGCTGACTGGCTGCTGGGCCACGGGGGGCAGAGCCAGTGGACAGTTGGGGCACACGGGTCCCGGCCATGTCAGTCTGGCCTCGTGCAGCAACCCCCTCCCTCCCTCCCTTTAATTCAGTTTAGGATTAGCTGGTTGCATTCAGGGCCAGGTAGGAATTCTTTTGGGCTCTCACATTATTGGCCTTTGAGGGGGTTCTTTTTTTCGCCTACCTTCAGCTGAATGAGGGTTGGAGTTAAATACTTAGTCACTTTTAGCAGTTGTGTGTGGGGGGGGGGTGTATGTAGGCATAGGCCTTGGTGTTCAGCCGGAGGTGGCAAGGGGCAGTGGTGAACCAGATCTGTCTTATGATGCTTGACTGACTCGAAGGTGCAGTTTGGCTAGCCCCTGCCCTGGAATTAAGCAAAACCAGATTGAGCATCCAGCCACCTTGACCTTCATGTTGGCAATGAAGGGCACCTTTAATCATGTGGAGAGGTGTGTACTGAGCCGGGCTGCTTCACCCTGTTTAAATCAAGGGTCAGGCAGATAGCCACTGCCCCACTTAGATCCCCGCATGACATTTAGTGCAGTCCCTGTTTTATAATTTTGTATTATTAAATAGTTAATAAAGTGGCTCTTTATAAATCCACGCCTGTGTCTGGTGTCTCTTTTGGCCAGTGGGGGGGGGGGAGGGTAGTGACTTTTATTAAAGACATTTTTGCCATTTTTTGTACACACAGTTCATGTTGAATTTGTGTTAACAGTAATGGTGCATATGCTAATATGTGTTTTGCAGATTTTTTTTTCTTTTTTTCTTTCTTTTTTTCTTTTTTCTCTCCTATACTGCAGAACTGATCAGATTTTTCAGGGGGTCATTCAATTGTTGACAATCTTATGAAATCAAAAGGCCCCAAATTATGGCATCAACAAGTCTCACCCCCTAGAATCTCAGAGTTTGGGATGCCTCTCACTTGACAATCCTAATTGTAATAGGCGCAGTTTCACAAATCACTTCCATGTCTGAAAAAACCAAGATCTCTCATCATATTGCTGTGGGACATGGAGCTGTGTACTGCAAACCACTGTCCCCCCTCTAGAGCAGTGATGAGCTCCAAAGAAATTAACAACCGGTTCTATGCCCATCTGGCAGCCACTTTTAAATGGCTATTTTTAAACTTTATATGTCCTATCTCTCATTAACAACCGGTTCTGTAGAGTAGGTGCGAACCTGCTGGAGCCCACCACTGCTCTAGAGTCTTTCCATTATGTGTGTCCTAGATAGCCATGTGCATTCAGTCGTTCTTACTTAACAGTAGCACATATTTTCATCCATAGGACATAGCAATCTTTTAAAAAATGACACAAAGCATCCCTGAAAGTCTGTGTAAAGGAACTAGAACAGAAAATGTATAATGATAACCTGTTGAGAGGAGAGCTGTTCAATTGGAAACACTTTTCCTGTGAAAATTAGGTTGTATGTGGAAAATTTACTATGTTGGGGAAGGGCTTCTTTCCCAGCCGTTTTTTTTTTTATCGTTACATCTTTGTGAGCTTCTATAAAACACCGGCTCAAAACCTAGGTGTGAAAACTGTGCAGCTTCCAAAAAGCCAAGCTGAATCCGTTTTCAGATGAGGTCATTACTCAGTGATGCAAAGATATCCATCAGGGCTCAAAAAGCAACAAGGCTGGTTTTCCATTGAACCAAACCCACTTCTTATCAGATACAGCCTCAACAATTGATTCAGATGTATGCAAATATTGCCTGCTTTCTCCTAATGTTTTCTCATGAGGTCATATTGATGCACTTGAATGGAAACTGATTGTGTGTAAAGGAAAGTGAATGCATGAACCCTGTAATATAGTACAGTTCCCTGCTTTGGAAATCTAACTTAAAAGGTTCATATGCCTATGATTGGCTTGTGATGCAATCCTAATTTCTGTGGTCTAAGTTAACACACAGGATTTTAGGCAAGTTTAATTCACTGTTAAATTACATCTCACCTTTCATGAAGGCTCCATTATTTCTTTGAAAAGGCCTTGCCACCCAGGTGTCTGCGCACTGAAATGTCCTTTATCGAAACGTTCAAGACAACCAAAAGTACGAATGTTAAGATTGCATTTTGTCCAGAATTTTATTGATATGGGTCTCAGGTAGGGATGGAAGGTAGTTTGGATTAGCAAGGGGATATAAACATGCAAAAATGAAGTCGTGAAAGAGGAGATTAGCATAATACTATTATGAATTTTCTCCTCCACATCATGTCCTTTCTTGGTGATTTATACCAGTTGCTGATATGCTATATACCTTTTGAGTTTTGGAAACTGTTTTAATCTGGAGGAGAGACTTTTTGCTAAATCCTCAGCTATCCGTTCTACAATCTTGCTTAGATAAAGTTTCTGTCCCTCAAATGTGGATGATAAATCTTTTTGGGGCTATAGTTAGAGAATTGGATTAGTAAAGGTTTTTGTGTGATCCTGCCATATGAGATGATCGAGCACTTTAACACCCTCAAAGAGAAGGCTTGTCACTGTGATATTTCACACACTCATGCGCCTTTGTTCTAGGTGGGTCTATAATTTAATAAATAATGGTATATTTACAATGCCCTTAAACGTACAGAAGAAAACTTTATCCCTATGGCAAATACCAGTTTTAAAAGTGCCAGCCAAATTGGAACAATGATTCCATTGGATGATGGATTTGGCTGACATGTTGTTTATTTCACATTGCTTTTATTGCAAAACTAACGTTTCACCTTAAACATTTGGGAGGGTTTTTTCATTCACATACTGCATAAGTAAAGTGACAGGTGTTGTGGAAATGAACTGTTATTAATGTCAGGAGGGGACGGCACATGTTTTGCTATATATAATGAAAAACAATTAAAAATGCCGTGCAGGACTTTAAAAATGCTTATGCGCTGTAAAAAAGAAGTGCCACTTTCCTTGACACAAACACAGTGGGGGGAAAATCCCAATTAATTTGACCAAATATAGTCAATGTGCTATATGGGAGTTCTTTCTGTGTGTAAGCAATGATGATGGCAAGCGGTAGGGAAGGTTGTTAGGAAGGCTTTCTGGGAATTCTTCACAGTCTGGTAGCCAGCATTTAGGGGCTTAGGGGCCACGATAACAAGGCTGAAACGGTAGTGGATCATGGAAT
The DNA here is from genome assembly GCA_030015325.1 of Cryptoblepharus egeriae. Classification (NCBI taxonomy): domain Eukaryota; kingdom Metazoa; phylum Chordata; class Lepidosauria; order Squamata; family Scincidae; genus Cryptoblepharus; species Cryptoblepharus egeriae. The sequence continues at coordinate 49,049,009 of JAREYC010000007.1, read as the reverse complement.
ATAGCTTATTTAACTCAACGTGTGATCCCCATCTTGAGCAAAGATAAAGGAGAACAAAAGAGTTTCAGTCTTCTCTAAGATGCAGACATGGAGGAGAAAAAACTAGGTCAAAGAGATGAAACCAAATCTGGGCATGTCACAAAAGAGGGACAGTTTGCATAACAAGGGAACATAAATTGAATTCCAGATAAAATCATTTTTACTGTAATCACTTTCAGGTCCTTCAACATACACTGATTCGCATGTGGGATCTTGGTCCAAATGATCTGTTTGAATTACCCTCATGCAGCGGAATGTTGTGAATTTACATAAGGCTGTCTAAGGCTCAAAGCAGACTTTCACTACCTTGTTCTTCAGCATGTGCATATATTACATCGGGCAGCAGAAGAAGGAGAAGCAGTGGGGAAAATGAAGGAAAAATTATTTCCTGAAGCCATAAAAAGAGGCAATAAGGAAGGAGTAAAAGGCCCAGCAAGTGATTCTAGAAGCAGTTCTAGAGGGTGAGTGAGCTTCAATGAAATTTGATGCAAGAAATCATCAATATGGATGAATAATTAGATCCAGAACAGGTTGGAAACCTCAAGAGATGAGTGCGTAAAGGAAGAATAAGATACTATTTTCTGAGGATGATAAGCACATCATGCCACAGGAAACCACCACCACTCGTAAGTTAAGGCCATCATCACACAGTTGATGGTGTGGAGTGGAGGTGATGACTACAGCCAAGAATTTCCAGGCCAGTTTCTTCTGTTTTAGACCAATTTCTTCTGGTCTGTAAGCTGCAGTCCTTCCTGACAAAGCACAATTGTCTAAAGCTATCCAAGTTTTGATCACATCTTGGGGCACAATCCTAACTAATTTAGGCCATTTGACTGTACAGGTGCTTTCATCTCATTTTCTAAGCCTTTGGAGCCAGCATTGGTCATGTGGCTGGCACAACCGGGTCCTGGGCACCGTTGCACCACTGTGCTGTCGACTCAGGACTCTGTTACCTTCCAACCAAAGTGGTACCCAGTTACTTGCATTTTTACATGCTTTCAGGTTGGCAAAAGCTATGCTAGGGACAGGAACTCACCCTGTCTTGCAATACTTGGATCTCAAATTGCCAACTTGCAGACCTTCTGATGGACAGGAATGCTTAATTACAGCCCTTCCAACAAGTTCAGCAGACAATAACAGACAATTACAAGCACAAACAGGAAATTACAATAGACTACTTACTAGAAATAATGTACTGGATATAACATTTGTAATCTAACAAATGCAAACAAAATTATTGCCTATTCTAGGTCCTTTAGAAGGACTTGATAGTTGATATATACAGGGTGATCATAGCCAATGGAGGACAGAATGCCTGTATCTTTAAACATTGCACCACAGAGGAATGTTTTCATAAGGAATCACAGAGGAGGGAATTTTGGCAGGTTCAGCTCAACATGTAAGGGTTTAAAAAGTATAATCTGCTTAAAGATAGCATATACAATGCTTAAAGATAGAGTTACTCTGTCTTCCATTGGATATGATTACCCTGTGTAGTAACAATCTGCAGCTGTCACTTGTAGTATACTAGTAACAATACTAGTAACAATCTGCAACTGTCACTTGTGAAGGTACACTATACGTAACAACATTCATCAGTAGAAAACCACCTATTTTTCCAGCACCTTATCTTTCCATATTTCAATGGTAGCTTCACTAGGTGTACAGAATTTTCCTGAAATTAGTTTGCAACCATCAACTCAGTCCTGACCCACAGTTTGAGAAACACAGCTCTATACCGATAGGCACTGAGCAAGTTTGCTATCACTTTTACGCAAAATCTGGTTGTTCTGTAATGTGGAGCCCAGACACTCTTCAGTTTCTCTCCTCATCTTCCCTTTTGCCACCTCTCTCCTCAATGGTTTTCCTCAGCTGTGCCCCCATCTGCCTTTTTGTTACTCATGGGTCTCCTCAACTGTCCTTCCAGCCTTTTTTCAGTCTCTTTCTCCGAGGCAGTTGAAATTGACAGCTGAAATGCCAATGGATTGTTGACATTTGCCTCTCCTCAGCCTGTTTGTCCGTTGACTTGAAATGGAATGTTGGCCAGAAAGCACAGGCACACACGGGTTAAGATTTTTTCATAGATAGAAAACAGCATAACTGTGGAAAAATAGATCTTTATCTGGAATAAACTCCCAATCTAGTCACTCTTGCCTGTGAATAGTACAAATTGTGCTTTCAAAGCAAGAAAAACAAAAATATCTGTAAGAGCACCCTATGTAATCCTTAAGTACATATGCTGCTTTTGTTTTCAGCACTTCACCTGAGTACACAAGCTGTAAATTATTATTTTAAATTACTACTCCTGATTGAAAACATGTCTGTCAACCTTGTCTTTTTAATTGGTTGATTAAAAGATTTCATTTGTAAGCTGTTTAAAATAATGTGATCTGATTTTTTTAAGCCTCATTAATATGAGACTCTTTGGTAGGTAGATATTTATAGAAAAATTTGCTCAGTGAAGGAGAAGCAGCTGACTGATGGCATTTGTAAATAATGAAATTAACTTTTAATATTTATCAGCAAATCACAAGAAATAAAATACATAGAAAAACAATACATTTTCTTCCTTTCACAAAAGCCATCTTACAACCCCACAGAACACAGAGATGGAGAAAATATTTAAAATTATAATGCAAGTTGTTGTGAGGAGGCATAGATGGTGGTGTAATTTTCTAAATGACAATGGTCCTTTAAATAAAGCAATTGTACAGCTAAATCACGCACCTGGCATAGAAATGGAGCTGTGTTTAAAACCCAACACATATTCTGTTGTTATCATGTTTGTGAACTTTTCACCCACATTCCCAATGCTATATTTTGATGATGTGGGGAATATTCACTAATTCACTGCAGTATTGTTATTAAATGCACAAGGAACATATTTCCAGAATTCTTCTGATGCTGCAATTTTAAAGGTCACAACCATCCCTCTGATGCATGATGATGGAATTCATTTACTTTATTTACTAGAGCAGATCAGTGACAAAATCTATGTTTGGAAATAAATATTAAAACAGGGGGGCAAAGTGGATGACACATAACTTGGACTATGTTCCTGAGCCATTATGCGCGATAATAGTAATTACTCTGCTTTCACCAAACTAAATAGATGGAGATTTTCCCATGCCTGATATGTCTTTGCAGCAATAATTTAAAGAACTAGACTCTGTGTATGGCACAGTGTGAAAGGGAGGTCATACAATCAACAGGGAGTAATTGGAAAGGAAAGGAAACAAACTGAATCTGTAATATAAAAATGACCTAGACTGGTCAAACCATACATTATGTAGGCTCAAGCTATATCTTTTATTAATCTTTACCATTTTGATGACATAGTTCTAGTCTCTGCAGACTTTGGACATGACATTTCCATTTATTTTCCCATCACCAATCATATTTATGCACTCACGCAATGCATAAAGGAGCTCATCCATATACTGAGGAGGCAAATAACAGGGGACAGAACCAATTATGGATAAAAATGGTCATCATTTTCTAAATATATTATAATACTAACTTAAAGACCACCGCGGAGGGTAACACTTTTATCTATACCTAACCATATGTTCCAAAGAGAAAACAGGCCTGGCCCACCAGCCACAAAAGCCTGCCTTGGCCCCAAACCAGATTATGTTTTTATAACGAGCGATCTTATGAGCAATCTTTCTTTTTGGTGGGTAGCCCATTCCCATCAGCCCATCAGCAGCTGAACCAGTCTTCGTAAACCACCCTCCAGCCATATGGGCTCCAATCCTACCAGGGTCAACTCTGGGTCAATCCTACCATTCCTACTCTGAGAGGACCCCTTAATTTTTTTAAACGCCCTACTCCAAAATAGAAGTATTGTAATGGGGTTGCATTAGCAGTACTTTGCAAGGGGCAGTGTTGGAACTTGAATCAAGTGACTCACTCCTAAGTCTGACTCAAGTTAAAGTCAGCTTTTTGGCTTGGTCTTGACTTGGAAACCATGAGTGACTCAATTTGGCTTGAGACTTGGACTGTTTTACAACCGAATCACTATGGGGCTTAGTTTACCAGCAGTATACAATGTGTACAGTACACAAATTCAGCCAAAGAAATCTGGAAGAAGGCAGGCACAAACACATACTATCCATCCCAACACATACTATACATATACATGTCAATGCACTCAGTGAATTACTGCAGAGGCAGTGATAGGGAGGGAGTTTCAAAGATGGCAGGAGGAGTTGCAACAGGTAAGTCTTCAGTTTTTTGGCATGAGAAAAGTGGTGGATCTGAGGGAGGGACAAGGGTGCAAGGGTTTGAGCAAGGTTTCAGCTGATGTCACATACTTTTCTCTTGGCTTGAAGGGCAATACCATAGTTTCTTCTGCCTTATGCTGTTTCTGCATGCTCAAGGTGCATTAAACAATCACAGGTGGTGGTACAGTGGTTTCTCACAGTGGTGGTACAGTGGTTTCTCACAGTGGTTTCTCACAGGTGGTGGTACAGTGGTTTCTCAGCACTAATGGGTGTCTCACAGTCTTTAGGTGCAATCATCAACTTTCCAGCACTGATCTAGCCAGAATGCAGCCCAAAATTAAGGAAACAAACATGCCATTACCTTGAGGATGCATCCGTGACTGTCTCCCCATTGCAGGATGCAGCGCATGCAATGTTGGTACATTTATGTCAGTGCTAGCATCTTAATCAGGATTGTGACATTTTCATTATATCCTGCATCCTAAAGACACTTCCTTGGGAGCAAGACCCACTGAACACAATGGGGCTTAATTTTGAGTAGACATGGTTAGGATTGTGTTCTAAGTCTTTTGCATCACATTGCTGCTTTGTCTGTGCAGGTCAGTTAGAAGAGTTTTTACTTTATTTTATTCTGCTAAGGGGCCCTGATGGAAAGAGTTTGGGCTTGTGCTGAAACTGCTATTGAATTTGGGGTTGTTATCATGCATTTATAGGGCACATCCAGAATATTTTGTCCTGACATCCTGCATTTCCCTGAATAATGCTGACTAACGCTGAACAGAGTAATGAACCAAACGTTCATTACTGAACCAAACATTCAGAGGTTTTGCATACAAACTATTTGGGAAAGATTATTATGATACAATACTTCAGCTTTTCAAAAACATCACATAGTAAGCATGGAACAACAGCTCTCACACTCAGCAGTCTTCTAACTACTGCCCCACTCCAATACCCCACCCCATAAAATGTTTTATTTTCCTGCTTCTCACAACTTCACATGAGAGTTTAGAAAACCCATCCCATCCTTTCAAGAAACATATATGCTAAACAAACTATTCCTATTCCTATGCTAAGCAATCTAGCCTAACTAGGCCTAAATTAACACATCCCATAGCAGTCTTGGCTGCAATATTCATGAGCTTCTAAGGCTAAGAGCTTAAGCATCTGGACACAATTTCTGGTGACATCAGCTCGACTTACATCTGAGTGAACACGCTTATCATGATGATGTAAGTTATAAACATACTAAGCATACTTCTGTTTAGCTGTTCTTCCTAAATATCTGTTAAGTGATTTACTGCCAACAGTGTTCATTGCTTTAGGCTTGGGCAGAAATGATTCAACTGGAACTGAACCACTGGGCTTTAAAAAATCTTGGATTACAAATATACACTCATGGATACATTTAGTTTCCATCTCAGAGAACTGTGTCACGACTCAAACCAATTATAGTTTGAAATGTTCAACTTAAGCCATCTCAATTAGTTATTGTCCCATTTCAGTGCAGAGGGATCTGCAACACTCTCAGCACATACAATTCATACACATATCAATGTACTCAGTGAATTACTTTGAGCTACAGTCCAAGCTAGATGTGATATTAAATGCAACAACTCATTTTGTATTTTTGAACTATTTGAGAAGCAACAAGTTGCGGTCCTGAATCAGCTCATAATGGTGAGAACACAGAAGTGGTTTAAAGCTGAAATTTCATGCCATTTTCTTGCTAAAAATTCACTTTAAGTTGCTAGATGTTTCTGAAAGTGCCACATCCTGTAATAGCATCTATGGGGACCCAGAAGAAGCTGGGGTGGGGGATGTTCAATGGGAAAACAGCACAGAATCAAAGTGTTATGCAACCTCTATTTCCCCATATGAACTGGCCACCTCAAGTCCAAACCTTATTAAAAGGACTAAACATTATTATTGTCAGTATTTTTTTTTTAAAAAAGCATCTGACTTTTCTTAATAAACATTCAAGATGGTTTACAGAATTTAATAATAGGAATATATAATACATCAGCACAATTTAAAAAAAATAAACATGTCTCCTGCAGGTTATGCCGCTAGACATGAGTGACTGTAGAGTGTGGTGCTCATCCCCGTTTCTAGAGCCATAGAACCTGCATTGTCCAATATGTGGCCCACATGCACACGGAATGCTGTTATCTTCCCACCAAAGTGGTACCTATTTACAGTGGTGCCTCACGTAACAAATTTAATGTTTGTTACATGAAACATTCTTTATGTGAAGCGGATTTTCCCATAGGAAATAATGGAAACTCAAATGATAGGTTCCACAACCCAAAAAGTATTCATATAAAAATATTAACTGGATGTAAAAATGATGACAAAACACTGTAATTGAATTCAAAACACACATTCAGTGTGCATGATCCTATGAAGTCTACTTACGCTGTCGTCCTAAAGACACTTTCCTGGGAGCAAGACCCATTTAACACAATGGGGCTTTCTTCTGGGTAGACATGGTTAGGAGGCTGCAATTAAAGACACTTTCTTCTGCAATCCAAGACACTTTCAAAGTATCTCCCCACTTTCTCCTTATCTTCATCCTGAGTCTCTCTCTCCTGCTCCCTTCTGGCCAGCCCTGAGTTGCTTCCCTCTTCTCCACTGCTGTTCTCCCCCTCTGCTCAGTGGACACAGGAGGAACAGCGCATAAGTGTTGCTTTCGCGAAGGGCAGGCACAATAGGCAGCCCTGATGCTTTTTAAAAGGGCTTCTGGCCAGTGCATCTGCGCCAACTGCCAAGTGTGTTTGTTATGTGAAGCACAGTTTGTTACATGAAGCTGAATCCTAGAAAAATTTTTGTTTGTTACGTGAAACATACTTTACGTGAGGCGTTTGTTACTTGAGGCACCACTGTATCTATTTGCATTTGCATGCTTTTGAACTGCTTGGTTGGCAGGAGCTGGGCTAAGTATAGGAGCTCACCCCATATTGTACGACCTGGATCCCAAACCCTGGTCTGCTGGTTAGCAGGCAATGTGTCTTAACCACTTGCACCACCACAGCCCTTTTTAAAAAAATAGTAGGCCATGAATCATATGAATTTAAATTCCCTAATAACGTTCCCCATTTAGTGTTCCCCATCAAATACAATGTGACTTACTCATAAGGAGACATGTGCTCTTAGGCATTTTACTTCACATCTCATCCAGTCTCAAATCTCATAGATGTGGAAGCTGAAAATGTGTTGCAAGATTTTAGCCCTAAATTGAAGAGAAAAGAAACGTGAGCATGATTTGGGGCACCTGGATGCTGTGCGCCTGGCTTCCTTTAACTCAACATGACAGGACCTTTTTTGTAACAGAGTTGACGCCAGAAGAGCACTCTAATTTGAAACATTGATTGCAATCAGTGAAGTGGCTACTGTACATAATAGCTGCACTGAGTTCCCTTTTGTGCTGCACTGATGTGACCCAATTTATAAAATGCTAGGCACTAAAGACTGGCATCTTTCAAGACCAGTTTCCGGGGATTAACCGGTCCTTTCCTTCTAAAGTCCTTTATAGAATCCATTTGAACCACCGCCTAGTTATAAATGCAGGCTGTGAAATTTAATTTATAGGATTTTTTTTGCTGTAAATATGATAATAAACAGCCAGAGGGAGGAAACAGCTCAGATTTCACCTTCCTATCAAAAGCGGAAAATCCACCTATCAGCCCATCTATGAAGCAAGTCTTATGTTCACCCCCAAGTACTAGTCCTGAAAATGTACTGCTTGGCCACCTGTCGAATTTCCCTATACCATATAAATGCATATGATAAGGGGTGATTATGATGCTCAGTATGAAGCATACTTAATATCTGGTAAAGTCTGTGTTTGCCGGTGTAATGATCATTTACAGATTTACAAGCAGACACAATATGTCACTCTGTATATATTTTATTTTATTTTTTTGCAATTCAATTCAGAAGTATTACAAGGTAGAAGGGGGAAAATAAAACATATGTGAATCTGACAAATTTGTTGAATACTGGGGCCATATTGAGCTTTTATCTATTCATTTTGCCTATGTCCTCATTCATAGACTTCACATGATCTATTTCACTTTAATTTCTTTACCTAGTTCTCCCTTTCTTCCAAAAAGACTGAAACCTAAACCAAGCTGAATTGTTGGATTATACTGCCTCCTAGTGGCAAGATGAAATAATTCAGTTGCAAAATTCTATTCATGTGTTGTTTTCTTTCTTCTGAAAGATTGTACAGCCATGGCTGAGCATGTGATGTTTTACTTGCATCTGGGAAAACTGTAAGTGACTTGTGGTTCTCCTATTCCAGAAGGCACTTTTAAAAATGGTGGTTCTCTTATTTAAAAAGGGGGAGCTGTCCTTCCCCACCCATGTAGCACATTTTCCAATGGTTGTTTGCTGGTGACTCTTTTGTGTACCTTTTTAAATTGTAAAATCTTTAGGACAGAGAACCCACTTTTCACTTATATGCTAGGTAAGCTTTCTTTCTTGTTGAAAACAGGCTGAAATAAAAGTGTTTAAATAATATTTTTTAAAAGCAACCATCATTAGTGCTCTATCATTGGTGCACTAGGTGCAATTCCCAGTTCTTCAAGAAATATCTCACCAATGTAGGTATAGACAAGAGAACAACTACCACAGGTTTGCACTGCTAGGATTTATACTCCATTATCATTATACTCCTATATCTCCATTATACTCCTACATACTCCAATATTATGCACCAATATACAGTACTTCAATAACATTATACTCAAATATCTCACTTTAAACTCTTGGGTTGTTTGAACTGGTGAGAATTTTAAAAAACCCAGTCTAGAAACCCACTGGGCTCTGATACCACTGATGATGATGAGGACAAGTGTGACATTTTGGCACTGACAAATAATAGTGATTTCTGACAGTGCAGTCCTAAGGATTGCATAAAATCCAATGCTGATGTGGGGGTATTGCAAAAATCCCATAAGGCACATTGACACTATTACTAAGGGGTTAACAGCCCAATCCAGAGCAACTAATCTGTCCACATAAGAGCCCTTGGCTTGCCCTATCTAACACTAGGTTGGAGCAACTGCAAGATGCTCCAGCCCAGTTACTCTGAAGGAGGCTTAGGGCAGAGCAAGGCAAGATAGGGTGCCCTAAGAGAGGTGGACCTGCTCTGCCCTAACTGGGGCAGCCTAAGCAGCTCAAGAGAGGCAAGTTGAGGGCATGTTTAGCATTGCTTAGGGCAGAGCAGTTACTCTGTATCCAAAGCCTGTTTCAAGGCAGAAATGCCCTCTTCCAGCCCTCAGAGTTATACCACCTCAGGAGCAGGTATAGTAATGAGTAGACCCATAGGGGTCCATGATAAGGCCCGAGTAAGAATGGCAGTGTTGACCAAAAATCTGAGTTCTTGGCCATCCTAGGTGCAACCCCTTCCTCTCAACTCAGGATATGGAACAAACTACGGCTGCCCACAAACCTCAGGATACAGCAGGCCACTCCAAGAAGCCCCTTGTATTCACTGTAGAATGTACTGGCATCTCATCAGGGAGTCCTTATAAGGCAGGCACCCAGTGGCGTCACCAGACTGGTGCGGCTGATGTGGGCTGCATTGGGGATGCGCTCCATATGGGGTGATGTGCCGGAGGAGTTTGACTGTCCTTTGGCAGGCCCCGGGCGTCAGCACCCCCATTCAGGCCTGCTCCAAGGTGGAGCAGCAGACAGAAGCTGCCACTTGTCTGAGGAGCTGGCCTGAACGGCCATCTGAGGTGCACTGCGCAGAAACACACTGAGCATGCCGAACAGCTTCAGAGGAGACTTTCTTAGAGCAGAGAAAGTCCGCGCCTCTGCACAGCCATTCGGCCTCACTCAGGAGGCGGAGCGGCAGCCAAATGGCTTCAGAAAGAGTACTGCACAGGCACCAACTCTGACGCCTGCACAGTCTCCCCCGAAGCCAAAAGGCTTCAGAAAAGTACTGCGCAGGTATCAGAGATGGTGCCTGCGCAGTACTCTTTCTGAAGCCAGTTGGCTTCAGAAACAACTGTGCAGGCGCCAACTTTGGTGACTGTGCAGTCCAGGTGGAGGGGGCGCATCCCAGGGATGACACACAGACTTCCGCACCAGGTGATGTGCAGAGTCATGTCACCACTGTAGGCACCACAGCTGTTCCTTGTTCAGTGTGATCTGAGGGGTGTCTCCTCAGGAGCAAGTCTTCCCCTTGTGTCAATTACTTAGCATGCTCTGGAGCAGTTAGGGCAGCCCAGGCTTCCTGACTCTCTGGATTCAGCATAACTTTCTGCTCTGGATACAGAATAGTTAGGAGAGTGCAGTTAGGTCAGAGCAGGCTGAATTTGCTCTGGATTGCAGCCTATGTCAGTGTACTGACATGCACTGGATTCACCACACCACAGGAAAAGGGGAACACAGGTACTGGAGGATGGGTGAGTTGTGCTGGCCTAAATTGGTTAGGATTGTGTCCTCAAGGGTTAGCAATACACTGTTAAGGAATAGTTAATATTAGCAACAGCAGTGCACTCTACACTGGACATGATCCCATAATGTATTTTTTGTCTAGGGGCAACTATCTTCAGCATCTCCTTCCCAGATTTCTAATATCCAAAGGAGAGACAGCTGAGGCAGAGTTATTGCCAAAGTTTTCTGAAGTGAATTTAAAGATGAATCCGGCGGCTTCCTAAACATAATCAAAACATATCAAGGAAGCTCACATTTTCAATGGGACAAACATTTCTCAAATTATGTATATGAACTTCACTTCTACCAGAATTCTAGATATATGTGCAGGTTTGATTAAGTTGAAATGTTTAAGAAATGCTGAAGGAACCCGAAAGTCTGTTTGGTGCTGTTTGCACATAACATCCATGACTGTCTCCCTCCCACCCTCAAAAAAAAAACTGTAACAACACTAGGTAAAATGAGGATAATTGTGGCTACTTCACATATAAAAGCAACAGAAGCTACAAATTAAAAGTTATCACAACCCTTTTATCATGTAACGTCTGAACTAAACATCATGACATAGGGAAGTCAGGGCTTCCCACAACCATTTCCACTGTGTATACATGGAGAAAAAAAGACATTTGGCTATTACACAGGTTGTGGGATAGAAGCCTGTACCTAAGAAATCTTTTAAAAGTTTCTGCTTCTACTGTAAAACAGCTCTAAATGCAAGATATGTCATTTGACCATGTAAATAAAGCAAATGGATACATTCTTCTAAGCGTTATAAAAAGGGGAACACTTGTGGTTACTTGTGGTTTACTTGTGGTTATCTTCCTATTATTTTTGAACCAAATATAGAAATGTTAAGTTAATATGCTTCTGTGTTTGTTTTTTTCTTAGGTAGCACACAAAGAGGGAGGGTTGATCCAGATCAAGACTGTTGGGTGAGGGCAGTCAGCCAGTGGAAGCTGTTTTCCATCCAGAACACATGAAAGGCAATATAACTGATGGATTGGAAGTCAATGTGTGGAGTAAGATTGAAGCCACCTCCCTATTTTTTATAGTCCCATTCAATATTAGATTCCTCCCTTCTTTGAATCATAGAATCATAGAAGCCTAGAGTTGAAAGGGACCTAGTAGGTCATCTAGTCCAACCGCCTGCCTGCAGCAGGAAATCCTCCTAGATCATCCCCGACAGGTGTTCGTCAAACCTCTGCTTGAAGATCCCCAGTGAGGGAGAGTCCACCACCTCCCTTGGCAATCTGTTCCACTGCCGAACCGCCCTCACTGTCAAGAATTTTTTTCGGATATCCAACCAGAATCTCCTCCCTTGCAATTTGTACCCATTGGTTCTAGTTCTGCTTTCAGAAGCAGCTATGAACAAATGAGCCTCTTCCTCCCTATGACAGCCCTTCAGACATCTGAAGAAGGTAATCATGTCGCCCCTCAGCCTCCTCTTCTCCAGGCTAAACATCCCAAGTTCCCCCAACCTTTCCTCGTAAGACTTTCCTTTCATCCCACTGATCGTTCTTGTTGCTCTCCTCTGGACTTGCTCCAGCTTGGCTGCATCTTTCTTAAAGTGAGGTGCCCAGAACGGAACACAGTACTCAAGGTGAGGTCTGACCAATGCAGAGTAAAGAGGAACTAGAACTTCTCGCGACTTGGAAGCTACAGTCCTCTTAATGCAGCCTAAAATGGCATTTGCCTTCTTTGCAGACACATCACACTGCTGACTCATGTTCAGCTTGTGATCCATGGCTACTCCAAGGTCCCGCTCACATGTTGTGCTGCCAAGCCAAGTATCCCCCATTTATACCTGTGTTTTTGGTTTTTATTGCCCAAGTGCAGAACCTTGCACGTCTCCCTGTTGAAATTCATTCTATTTGTTACAGCCCAGGATTCTAGTTTATCCAGATCCTCCTGGAGGTTTCTCCTGACTTCTGTTGTGTTTGCTACTCCTCCCGGCTTGGTGTCATCCGCAAATTTGATCAGGCTCCCCCTTATCCCTTCCTCCAAGTCATTGATGAAAATGTTAAAGAGAACTGGGCCCAAGACAGAGCCCTCGGGTACCCCACTTGAAACTGACCTCCAGGTTGATGCAGACTGGAGATCAGTAAATGCAGACCATTTACTAAAACCCTTTGAGTGCGGCCATCGAGCCAGTTGTGGATCCACCTAACGATTGCCTTGTCTAGTCCATATTTTTCCAACTTCCCAATTAAGATGTCATGTGGGACCTTGTCAAATGCTTTGCTGAAGTCAAGATAAATGACATCCACAGCATTGCCACTGCCCAGTAAGCTTGTAACCTGATCAGAAAAGGAGATCAGATTTGTCTGGCAAGATTTATTCTTTGTAAATCCATGCTGGGCTCTTTTGATCACAGAGTACTTGTCTAAATGTGCACAAATTGTGTGTTTTATGATTTGTTCTAATATCTTGCCCACGTCTTCTTTTTTCCCCTTCTTAAAGATTGGGACTACAATCTTTGGTATATGCTTTTTATATAAGATGCCATTAAATACAGTTTAATTAAATGGCACATGTCATTATATACAATTTAAATTATGTCAATTTCATCCTTTAAACAAGAATAATCTTGCTACCACATATTCTACAAAATCTAGAGGTTCCTCAAGTATTCATGGGTTCTGATATATAGGTAGAGACAATAGAGACTATAGTCTCTATAGAGACTATAGATAGTGCGCAAGAGCTTCTTGGTTCACTGCAGTGTTGCCTTGCCTGCAAGATCCTTATTGAATGCACAGAGTTCCCTCGACACTGCAGCGCTTTCTGGAAGCTCTGTGTGTACATCATGCTGTCCAAAGAGATCTGAGCCAAAGGTCATAATGTGGGCTCTGCTGGGGAATGTTATACAATATCTCTGGGAAGGGACAAGAGAGTTGTCCTAAATAAAAATGTGGTTGTAAAGAAGCACAGTATATGTTCTTCTCTGTCCAAATGACATTCTGTTCGCATAAGAAATCTCCAAGAATATCGTGCAACTTTCCAAAGCTAAACCATTAATCAGACATAGAATCTTTGGCAGTAAAAACAGGCACACCTATACATGCTGTACAGTCTTTGCTTACAATAGCATAGTGGGACACAAAATCCTATTACTTGCTAATGATGCTAAACCTCTGTTAATTGCATCATATCCCTTTGTGAAATAATGCATTGTAAGCATGGAATAATCTCAAATTGCGGCAATACTGAAACAAAATAAGTGTGTTTGCAGCTTTGTAAAGGTGGCCTGGGGAAATGTTCAGAATGATTATTGATCCATTTGTGTTATTTGCCCAACATATCATTTTTCAGTAAATAATTTTGTTCATTATTCCAGTCTGTTCACTTGACAGGGAAAGATTGCACAAATATTTTGTTTGTGTGTGTTATTGTGCATGTGTATAGTTGCCTCGGCAAAGAAAGTCCTAATATGGTCTTTATTCTGGTATAATAAAAGAGGCTCATGGCATAGATGTGCAAATAAATTATTTAATGGTTCAACATAACTGGAAAGATTTAAGTAAAACAACGAAAAATCAATTGGCAACTGGACTAATGAGCTTCTCATCTTTCCTATTAGTCTGTGTTACATTAGGATTTAGCACTTTCAAAACATTTTTGCAACCCTGGAGAATAAACTCAAATTAATCCAATGCATTATAAGACCAAGTGAGTTATTTGGGCTATGTATATTTACAAGTTACATGGCAATCACCTATTAAGTTACTAATCAGAGGATGGATGTCAGTAGGTCTGAGATGATTAAAAACCTAGCACAAATTAGGTGAAGATTAATTTGTATTGTGTGAAAGTATTTTAAAACAGGAAAATTAGTTTTCACAGTACAAGTCTTCTTACGAATAATCAGTTGGGGAAAAACTTATTTTTAAAAGCTCTATGTGCAATTCAGGTCCAATCCTTCATAAAAGGATGGATTGTGCAAAACTCATTTAATGACCACTTTCCAAAACTGGCCTTCATGTGCATTCTGTGAGAGAGTTTAACCCACATAATAAATGTGATTTCCCATGGATATTACATTTCATTCCCATGAAAATGTAAACAAGATTTCTTCTGAACATATACCAGGAACATATACCATGTTCTGTTTCACACATGTGTTACCAAAATAAAGGAAGGCCTTTCATGGAAACTGCAGCAGCATTTCCAAAACAGAGTACTGAATATCGGAAATTAACTCATAGGAAATGTGTTTGTCTTCCCAAAGAGAAGGAAAATATTAGAAACTTTTAGAAGTTTCTTATAACAAAACATAAACCTCCAAGAAACAATAGACCTCAAATATATCCTGATATTGGGCAAAAAAGAAGCGTTAGGTAGAATCAATGAATTTATCATTGTGATTAACCCTACAATCCAGAGTAACTATGGGAACACGTAAGCCATTATGTGCACCCATAGTTACGGTACCACCTAGTTAAAACCTATGGGAAATTCATATTGGAATCCAGAGTAAATTGTTCTTACACCGGAGGAAGGACTCCCCATAGTTACTCTGGATTGTGCCCTTAGAATGACTATATCCAATAAGACAGACAAAAAAGGATATTGATAAAGAGAACACTGTGGGTAAAATGTGAAATACAAGGCTGAAGATGAATGAGGGGGTGGAGGAATAGATCAGGACTATTTGAACAAATAGGACTATTAGAACAAAAATTGCCAGATACAGACATGCAAGAACAAGAAGCAAATAAAGTGCATTTGAGATTATGGGAGAAAACAGTGGATCAAATGAGATGGGGTGAAGCAATGTACTGGACGTTCACAGGAGTGAAACAGAAAATGTTCAAGGACAGTGAATGTATTCCTCCTAATAATATGACTCAAGTACTACTGGATAAGTGATAACAGTAACACATACAGAAAGTCCTATAAAGGGTTCAATCCAGAGTCAGAGCAGAAAGAATGGCCCAGCTGGGCTGCTACAAGTAGGCTGTAGCCAAAGCAGAAGGTTGTGCAAAATCCACAGGCTCTCAGGGTGCTGAGCACCAAGTATGTGGCACCTGGGGAGGGCTTGCTCCTGAGGAGACCTGCCTCGGATCACACTGAATAAGAAAAAGCTGGGGTGCCTGCCTTATAAGGAAGCCCAGGAGACCCTGACAACAAGTAACAGCAGCAGCCTGATACTGCAGTACAACAGTCCCTGGAGTGGAGGTGGATGCAAGAGGATTGTTGGAGTGGCTGGCTGTATACTGAGGTTGGTGGGCTGTCGCAGTTGTGCCATATCCTGAAGTTGAGAGGCAAGGGTTGCAGTTAGGCTGATCAAGGACTCAAAACTTTTGCCAACATTTCCATTTTTACTCATTTTTACTCATGGTCCCCTATGGGTCTAGTCAGATTTATTCCTGAATAGAATATTTATTCTATTTATTTATTTATTTGTTTGTTTGTTTGTTTGTTTGTTTGTTTGTTTATTTGAGGAGCTGGAAGAGGGCATTTCTGCCCTGGAAACAGGCTCTGAATACAGCCTAACTGCGCTGTTCTAGGCCATGCTGAACATGCCATCAACATGCCTCTCTTGAACTGCCTAGGCTGGCACAGTTCGGTCCATCTTTCTTGGACCAATCTATGTTAACTTGCTGGGCCAAGCCTTTCTGGTGTAACTGGGCTGCCCCATCTTGAAATTGGTCCAGCCCAGTGATAGGATTATGAAATGCACTAGCCTAAGTGTACTTCAGAATTGCAGCCATAATGCAAGTGTGGAATGCTTATCACTCTCTGGAAAGGACCAGAAAAGAAAAATTGAGATTCGAGAAATAATGTGCAACTAATTTGGGGACTGCACCAACATGACATTTGCTGTATGCCTTAGAAGAGTTTCAGCCTCCAAAGGCCTTTCCAGAGTAAGGGAAGATTTGTTCCCCTACCCAGGGGTAAGCCTGTGATAGCTCACTGAGGGTGCAATCCTAACCAACTTTCCAGCATGGGCATAGCTCTGCCAGTGGGATAAATGCAATCCTGCCATTGGGAGGGACAGTCGTGGAAACCTCCTCTTGCGATTATGCAAGTAAGGATTGGTTAGGATTAGTTTGCTTGGACTATACACCAAAGTTTTTTTTTAAAAGATTGTCCTTTTTTATCCCTTTCCCAGGATGCTCATTTGGTTTGCTTCCTTTCTTGAGCCTGAATCATGATTCGTGAAAGGCTATTATATTGTTTTGTTGATACACCCTTCATGTTCTACAGGAAGGTGTTTACCAATAGCAGCAGCAATGGCAGAATTGAGAAGATAGCAGGAAAATTACATGTTGCAGAGAGTCTTAAATGACATGTGTTGAGGAAAATTAGGCACAGTGTAAATATACGTTAACCTCCGAGCTGAACCCAGGGAGTGATATGCCATGACATCAGTTCAGTGGAAAAATGTCAGATCCCATTAAATTACCAGTCGTAGTGCCGAGAAGTTGTTATTTCCGAGAAGAAAAAAGTGAAGGAAAAAACGAGTGCTACTGAAATGTTGATAAACTCTCAGGCACTGCCTCAACAGACAAGTTCAGGTGAAATAATTGGGAAAAAACCAAGATGTTTCCTTCTCTTCTGTTCTGTGCTCCAAACAACATACACCAACCCAGCCACTTTCTTCACTATAAAATAATACATCAGGAAGACAGTATCTCAACTCCCTTTCTGGAATTAGGATTAACAATGTTAAATTTTCAGCAAAGTCAAAGGAATTACAGTGGTGCCTCACATAAAGAGCTTAATTCGTTCTGGAGGCATGCTCTTTATGTGAAACGCTCTTTAAGTGAAGCAGATTTTTCCATAGGAAATAATGGAAACTCAGATGATTGGTGACAACCCCAAAAATATTCATATAAAAGTATTAACTGGATGTAAAAATGATGACAAAACACTGTAACTGAATTCAAAACATGCATTCAATGTGCATGATCCTATGAAGTCTACTTAGGCTGCAGTCCTAAAGACAATTTCCTGGGAGGCTTATGGGGCTTACTTCTGAATAGGGGTGGTTAAGAGGCTGCAATCAAAGACACTTTCCTGGGAGTAAGCCCCATTTAACACAATGGGGCTTACTTCTGAGTAGACATAGTTAGGAGACTGCAATCAAAGACACTTTCCTGGGAGGCTTACCTGGACTGCTGCTGGAGGTTCAAGGTGGTCTGTGGGGACACTTGGGGCCGGTAGGGGCAGCTGCCTCTGCCACCTCCGGGCAACTGCCCCCAAGTTGGGGGCAGTTAGAGGAAGCAGCGCTGGCCAGCAGCCCTTTTAAAGAGCCTCTGTGCAGAGTGTCTGGGCTGCATAGCACACATGGCCATAGCGTGCTTGCTTGTTAAATGAAATGAACTTGTTATGTGAAGCAAGATTTCTTGGAAATTTTTGCTTTTTATGTGAAACGCTTGTTAAGCGAGGTGCTTGTTAAGCAAGGTAACAATGTATAACATTTCAACCCTATCGAACACACAGATGATGACTCTAGAACGGTTTATTCTCTAATACAATAATTCAACCAATTGTTGCATGCATATCTGATGTTGGCTGCACCCTCTAAATGCCCCCAACTTGGGGGCAGTTGCCCGGAGGTGCCAGAGGCAACTGCCCCTAATTGCCCCCAAGTGTCCCCACAGACCACCTCAACATGTCTGATGTCGGCTGTTTTGAGTTCTGTTCCTGACCATTTACAGGGTATCATTTCTTGGGGAAGATCTCTTCAAAGTATGTGTGATTAGAATCACCTGAACTGAAGTTCCATACTTTTGTACAGTTTCTTCTCTCTAGCCCAGCGGTTCTCACACTATGCTGCAGTGCCCTAAGACAGAGGTATTCAAGCATTTCAGCCCAGGACCCCCTTCTGGGAACGACAATCTATCTGGGAACCCGCCCCCAGAAATGAGGTTATACCTGAAAATTACATTATAAGTGACCAGTGCCAGAATCCAAGATGGCGGCACCCAGCTTTTCACGACCTCCCTGAAATGAAGTTGCGATCCTCCAAGGGGATCCCAACCCCCACTTTGAACACCTCTGCCCCACGACACCACAGTGCTTTCATGGTATGAAATGGGATGTCTCCAGCAGCCCCTTTTCCCCAGCACTCCTGGGTAACACATTATGATCAGCTTGGATAGTGTGAAATCCTGCATTAAGAAATTTCAGGGGAGTGCAGTGTGGAACTGCTAAGGCAAGGTACCATGAAAGAAGGAACCGCTGTCTTCACCTTCTGTAATATTTGAAAATGAGCCTGTAGTGAGTTTATATTTACAGTTTCTCTTTGCATTTATAGAACTATTACTTTTCCAGCAATGCACATATGAAACTGCCTTATCCAGATCATTAGTCCCTGTAGCTCAAGACTGGTTATGTTGACAGCTCGAGGCTTTCAGACAAAGGTCTTTCCCAACTGTAAGGACATGTCAGGACCAAAACTGAGTCTGTCTGAATGCTTGGTTGGAAGAGACATTTCAATTTTTTTTCAATATTAAAATGTCAGTGAATTTAAAGCAGGGCTAGTCAGACCTCAGCCCAAGGGCTGGTTCCAGGTATCAGCCAAATCCTGCCCTCCCATGACGACACCCATCATTTCAGAGTACCTTTAGACTAATGGGGATAAATAATTCCAAATAAAGTCCTCAAAATCAGGATGACATGATGCTCTGACTTGTGTCTTCACAGAAATCCAGACCCAATGCCCACTGGGGCACAGCACCAAAGATGAAACTGGCCAAAGAAATGTATCATCCCCATCTGGGAACTTGAAATCCTGTAGCACTCTTGAACTGTTATGTGTTGGTCATGTGGGGGAATGTATCACATGTGTTCAGTGGCCACTACTTGGAGTACCACTGGAGTAGTGGGATCAAATCTATTTTTAAGAGCAAAACCCCCAAATCCAGAGGAACTACGGGAGCACATACGAGATTTTGCGTGCATCCGTAGTTATTGCACCACCTAGTGAAAACCTATGGAAAATTCATATTGGAATCCAGAGTAAGTTGTTCTTACACTGGAGAAAGGACTCCCCATAGTTAGTCTGGATTTTGCCCTAAATCTAGTAGGAATAAATTACAGTGTTAGAGATCCATATGTACAAATCTATCAATTTATACTGGCATATACCAGTGTCTGATTTTTTCAATAGACTGCTCTGCCCTTGAGAGGCTGGGTAGAATGGACATTAATATCTAACCATAAGTCCATGTATTTGCCATACACTAACTAAACATGTGCACAAATAAATAAATATATGTACAAATATATCATCTTATAAGACAAAAATTATTCCTGCAGTTTGTGCATCAATATCGTGGAAAGGGAAATGGACATATCATAAGAAGCACAACAAATAGAAGAATCACCAAAGACACCCCTTCCCTAGGCACGATTTGGTCTTGATCTGGCCCTGATCCATTCCAGTGTTGCACTACTCCTTCCCCACTATGAACAATCTGTTCCTACACCTTTCAACCTTCTCACAATTCAGCAATTTCACACTCAGGGAGAGTTTCTCCAGTGATGCACCATGGCAGATGCTTTGCTATCCCACCGAGATGTTTCCTCCTTCCCCTTTTTCGTTTTCTTTGCACACTCACACAATAGGAGCATTCACTGTGCAGCTGTCTGCATGTATTCCATCATTATTTTTTTTTAATTAAGGAAGCCCAAAGAGTAGTCGACAGAGTGCAAACAGTAGCTCTGGGACCACACAAGGAAACTAAACTGTTAAGAATTGCAGGGAGGGGTGTTGATGCAGACAGATCTTAATGATCAGAGCCCCCATAGGTATGATCTCTCTTCTCTGTCCTTTGATAACCCTAAGCATTAATATGCAAAGGAAGTAAAGACAGTGTTCCTCATTTACAAAATGCTAGACAGGAGTCCACAAAGGCAATATCAATGGCTCCCAGGCTCAATTACTGTGGAATACCGAGGACACTATGGAATTGAACCAAATTCTGAGATTGTATGTGCAATAGTGAATCATCTTGCCATCTGAATTACAGTATATAGTCAGTTTGGGCTGCCTTATTAGAGGGACGGGCAATCCCCATTGGTAGAATGTGGACACCAGGGATTTGGGAGGTTGGCCCGTTTCCTTCCATGATTAATTTTGCGCCTGAGGCCAAGTGCCAGCAGCGTTCATTTCTTGCCTCGGTTCCTGCTGTCACTTCAACTGTCAGGGAGACAGCGGGAGTCCAAAAAAAATGAAAGGAGCCACCTTAAAGAAATGCTGTGCCACTCTGTCATTTTTAAATTGACAGCTTTTTGTAGTCCAATTTCCTCCAGAAAAAAGGAAAGGACTTTCATTTTCACCTCCCACTGCTGCCTTGACAGGGAAAGACATTCACCTGTGTTTGACTGCCTGTGGGTAGCAAAAATGTAAAACTGTGTCACAGTGTTTCATAAGTGGGCTCGGCCTACCCCAGGAAATATAAAATGGTTCAGAACCAGTGGAATTTTAACCTCCGCTGACTGGGAAGCAACAAAGGGAAGTGTGTCCACCTGGCTTTTGTGGAGTCAGAGCACACTGTGTTGCACAATATCAAAGAAAGCCAAGCAGTGAAAAAGGGCATGGAAGATCATCCAAATGGTTGGAAAAGCTCGTAAAGCAAGCCTTCGCCACAAGCTTGTAATTAACTTGAGATTTCACAGAGGGCACACAAATGCAGCATGGCAGAAAGAGTGAAGAATGAAAAAGTTGCCCACCCTGCCAAATATAAAACAATCTATCCTATTTTTATTCTATCCTATTTTTAGAAACTATGGTGGGAGGACCACATTCTACAGCATTTGTTGAGTCTTTCATTGGTCTGAAACAATTCAGGTGGCCTTGCATTTTCCTTCACCTGGCCTTTGAAAAGATGCAACACATATTTGCTTACTTGTGAGTAGACACACACACACGGCTCAGTTTTACTTCCCATATGGCTCAATACATTTTCCTTATCAGCTGGAGGCGGGCATTTACTTCTCTAGTGTTTGTTGGAACCTGTGTCCATTTGATTGGGACAGTTCTGGTGGGATGGTGTTCTCTTCAGCAAGCCCCTTTGAAGTTGACGAAGGCAAGTTAAAAAGGTAAAGATGTTCCCTGCAGGTTACCCCGCTGACTGTGACCTACTCTTGGGAGTGGTGCTCATCCCCGTTTTTTAACCCATAGAGACAGTGTCCAAAGACACCTCTGTGGTCATGTAGCCCACAGGACTAAATACCATAGTGCATGGAATGGTGTTACCTTTTGACTGAGGTGATACCTATTTATCTACTCACATTTATATGCTTTCAAACTGCTAGGTTGTCAGGAGCTGGACAAGTAATAGGAGCTCACTCCATCTTGTAGCATCCAGGTCTTGAACCTCAGCCTGCCGGTTGACAGGTACGGTGTCTTAACCACTGAGCCACTACATCCCTAAGCTTACCTATTCATTACATAGAAGTGCTGCTCCATTTTTGTTTCAATAAGGCTCAATATATTTCCTTTGCCATCTGACAACTGAAGCTTGTCAGTTTCACAGCCAACCAAATATCAGATCAGGACCCTCTGGTGGGTTGTGACCCATAGTTTGAGACCACTTGCCTATGGTTTTTATGCTCCTACATCCATATAAAGTCTGTTTTTAAAAATGGTTATGTGTGTTTACACAAGAGATTTGTATGGAGTCCCTAGCTGAGAATTTTAAAAAGCCATTTGTTCCCAAAAAAATACACATACTTATGTATCTGGAACAATTCAAGTGGAAACAAGATGCATTCAAAAGTTAGAAATCGTGATAACATGTCACTTTTAGTCAATAGGTATTCAAAAAACAAGAGTACACAAACCCTACAATCCAGAGTAACTACGGGAGCACGTAAGAGACTTTACGCGTACCCATAGTTGCTGCACTACCTAGTGAAAACCTATGGGAAATTCATATTGCAATCCAGAGCAAATTGTTCTTACACCGGAGCAAGGACTCCACGTAGTTACTCTGGATTGCACCTATTGTGTGTGAAGATGCAATTTGGTAGTTGTCTTTCATCCTGAAAGCTAAGGAGACAATGTAGTATTGTCAGTGTTTTATGATTTCAACACAGTTGAAAAGCCTCTGTGATAAGATATCCATTGGTTGGATGCCTCAGGTGAAAATCTTAAAATCAATTTAGTGATGTAAGTTTGACTTGAATACATTTCCATTACAAGTAATTTATACTCTGAAAACTCCTTACCTAGGATGCATTGAATTGCTATTGTTATAGTAAGCCTTCTGTGTTTGGCGATAACACAGATTAACTATTGAAGAATCCAATGGTCTAAAATCCTGAAAGTTAAGAGGTCTTGCTCCAAGATACATGCAGGAACCCCCTCTCAATACTTAATTATTGTGCATAATCTGTTGTAATGTATCAGCAACATCGTGGTACAGCTCTGGTAATTAACTTTTTTCAAATAAATTATCAGAGTTGCTGTTTTAAATTGATAAGTTTAGCATCTGTTTTCAAATATGTTAATGGGTGATTGATGCTCGCTTTGAAAACCAGTGGTATATACCAAGGCTTTTACTGTATTTGCTTTATTTGCTTATTCCTGTGGATTTTTGTCCTGATAACCACACAGAAGTAGCTCCATGGTGTGCCCATCCTTTTCATTTGAGTCACTTTAGAAGCAAAATGATTTCTTTTGCTTTGCAAATTATATGCTCAGAAGGAAGGGAGAATCTTTAACTCATATTGAAGTCAGTAGGGGTTTGGGGGCACTTAGCAACTCACAGAAAGATTTACCTGCTAGAGTCTCCTTTCTTTTAGACAGCTTTCTTGTACACACGCAGAACTCCATTTCTTTCATTAGTATCCATTTTTTCATTTCTATAAATCTAATTTAAGAATCGGCCATATTTGAGTCTAATTTGTTCTGACATGAAAATAATCACCTTGGGGGATTTCTTGCAAGCTAAATGCTAGAAAAATTTCCAGCACTAGTTGGCTCGATCAATACAATAAGAAATGGCCAGCATGTTCCAAGCCAGGAAACTGAGTATGGTTTGTCTAAGAAATAGGCAACTAATCCAACATCACAACGGCTAGTGACAGAATCAGGCCACCCACACAGGCTTTACGCTCCAGCTAATGACTCCATCCCAGTTCTAACAGTGTACCATGATCATCAAACAGTCAAGAATGGGGAGGAATTTGAAATAGGTCACTACAGCTGCACAGAATTTCATTTCTATTGTTTAATTCACTTTCAAGTTTTTTGCCTAAAATAGACAGGGGTTTCCTTTAAAGGAGTAAAACTGGGAGAATAATCACTTTTTCCTACCCTATTTGAAGGGAGGCTCACTGTGAAGTTGCTTTATCAGGCAACTGGATTTGTAGGGCACCCTGTATATGACCTGGGATCACCTATCAGCTGTGCCAGCCACCTAAGTCAGTCTCCAGCCACTCTGACAATGGCATGCGCATACATAAGCACACACACACTTCTCTTTTTTTCACTTACCTCTTCCTGATTTAGCCTTAGAAAGAAGAAGAGGAGGTAGCAGTTATGGAGAGGGCCAGAAAAGTGTGCATGTGCAAAAACATGGAGCAGGTGTGACTTCTTGCCCCACTTTAGGCATGGGGCAGGGACTAGGACTCCATTCTGTATCATTGCCTCCCCATCTACTGCTGTCTTGATTTATGTTGTCAGATCAGGCCCTGGAAGTGGGATGGGATACACTGCAGACCTGTGCCATCAATCCTGTCCCCTATCCATGAAAGTGCTTGACAGGACACTTGTGGCCACATGTCACAGCAGAGTGGTCACTCTGCCAATATAAGGCAAGTATAGGATTGTGCCATCAGAATCTTTGAAAATGCAGTAGATCCCAGGTGGAGATTAAAACGCAGGATGTATGGTCCATGTTGAATTTGTGATACTATGACTAAATCTGTCCTCTGTGCAATATTGTGTGCAGTCTAAATGATACAGTGCCATGTCCGACAGTAAAGGGAATAAAAGTCTCTGAAGTTAAAACAGAAAGGAGGGAGTGAAATATGAAGCTTATATTGTTTAATGCATAACATGCCCTGCATCTCACAATAGCACAGGGTGGAACTAAATCAACAATGTTGTCCTATAGCATTTCAGAAGGAGGGATCCCCAGCTAACAGGGCAAGAGGCACTCTTTCAAGTGGGTGTTTCTCCTTTATTCAGCAGGGGTAGGTAGGTAGGTAGGTAGGTAGGTAGGTTAGTTAGTTAGTTAGTTAGTTAGTTAGTTAGTTAGTTAGTTAGTTAGTTCCATGAGGCACAAATGTAAGATAAAAGTTGAGTTTATGGCAAAATTCAAACCTTCATTTTCAGACTCTGAACAAAGCAGAGATTCTCTGCTCTCCAGAACCCTCTTTCTCTTTCCCTGAAATACGTTCATTCTGAGTGGATGTTTTATCTATGAATATAGCTCCCAAATTCCATGTTTGCTAGGTAAAATGTATACAGAGAAGGATTTTCAGAAGAGAAATAGCGTGGCTGGACTTAGTGGTTCCCAAATATATATATAGTTAGAAAGTCCCTCAGCCTCTTCCTGCTTAGCTAACTTGGTTCTTGCAAGATATCATGAAATTCAAGATGGCAGCACCTGGGAGAATAGGAACAAGGGAAAACTGGCAATATCCAATGGTGCCCCATGAGAGTGCTATGATGCAGTAAGGCAGTGGTTCCCAAAGTTGTGGTTGGCTGCAACATCATTTGGGGGAGGGGTCGCAAAAAACTGGATGCTGCATTTTGAAATCTGGCACACAGAAGGCAATGTACCTTGCAGTGTGTGCTCCAGGCACCCAGGATCTCCTGCACACAGTAGAGGAGTCACAGTAGAGATGGTGGGGAAGTGGCACTGCTGATCTAGGTGAGATGAAAGGAGGTCCCAGCACCAAGAAGAGGTTCCCTTCCTCCCAGATACAGCTGTCCTCAACCCATACTGGGAATACATTTTTTTTAACAAAATGAATCTTACTTCTGAATAGACATGGAGGAGCTCTGGCATTACAGTGATGTCATTTTCTATTTGATGTCATTTCTGGCCATGACATCACTTCCTGGTTGATGGCATCACCTTTTGGAGGGTCCCAGACAGATTGTCATTCTCAGAAGGGGGTCCTGATCTAAAATGCTGTAAGGCTTCACAAGACACATTTTGGGAATCCCTGTCCTTTTCTCCAAGATCCTATTATTCCCAAACTATCATCCCA
Source organism: Cryptoblepharus egeriae (assembly GCA_030015325.1). Taxonomy (NCBI): domain Eukaryota; kingdom Metazoa; phylum Chordata; class Lepidosauria; order Squamata; family Scincidae; genus Cryptoblepharus; species Cryptoblepharus egeriae. The sequence continues at coordinate 49,023,111 of JAREYC010000007.1, read as the reverse complement.
CCCATTGTTTTTACCCTTGTTCTCTTAAGCAAATTCCCTGAGTACAAATCAGCTTGGCTGAAGCAAAACTAATTGGGAGCAGGTTTGCAGGGAAGAAAACAAGGGAGGGGAAAATGGTAAAGCCGTACCTCCCACCTGCAACCTGCTGTGCCTCAGTATTTGTTACCCTGCAAACCAGAGGGGCTAGAAATTCATGTTTACTGGTGTAATATATAGTTGAACCTTCAATTTGATGAAATGATCTTTTCGGTAGTTTAAAAAAAATCCAAATCTGTTGGCCAGCTGTTAAATCTCCTTGAAATTGACATCACTTCTGAGCTTCTGTTCCTTTTTCAGTCAGAAGCAAGCTTTGTTTTCTTTTCCAATTAAAAAGAAAGAGGAGTGAAAGTTGGGCACTTCAAAGGTTCTTTAAAGCAAACTGCAATCAGCAACAAATTTGGGGTTGTTTTTCTCTGCTTAACTGCTGAACATTTGGCCAGGCTAACAAGCACAGTTTGTTGAAGGCTGATGCCTTGAAAGCAGGAAGGTCAACACAGCAATCAAAAGAGGTCAGTGCTTTTTATGGGAAGCAGCCTAACCCAGACTGCCTTGAGCAGGTTTCCAAAAGCATTGGGGATCATTGATCTCTTTAGGACTGTTTTACAGTTTCAACCAGTGGACGGCACCAGTACCAATTGTAGTATTTACAGAATGCACACTGTGAGCAGCTGCAGCTATACTAATAACTGATTATTAAATGTCTACCTGTGGTTCAAGTTTCTTTCTGCTAGACATTTAGTAGAGCTGTTCAGATGAAACAATAGGCAATAACAACTTTTTAAAATTATTATTCCAACTCTAGCAAGCGGTTCCAATTGACAGGAATAACCAACAAATCTGATAAATGACAGTGATACACAAAATCATGTCTGCCTGGAAAAGGACAGTACATATATTTAATTGGATATCAAAATGATTTTAAATGCCAACAGTAGTATAAATCCAGAGTGAAATGGCAATGGGTAACAGAAAGGGAATTTCTAATGTACTTGGTTGGGTGAAGAAGAGAGAAAATACTGAAATGTGTGCATTGAAATCTGTGCTCACATCAGAAGTTTTCAAACTTCATTTAAAAAGTTAAGTCAGTCCATGCTTTACACTATTGTTATGTTCCAAAGTCTGTGTATAAAGCTATGACTTGCTTTGACTATGTCTACAATGATGATATCCAGCAGTGATACACGTTGTTTCAATCGTTGACAAGATAAGAGAAGTTTGGCTTCAATGGTACAGCTATATTCTGCGTGCCAATGATGACACACTAGCCCATTGATGTTCAATCTTTTTCATCTCATGGCACGCCATCAGTTGTTTTTATCATTGACAAGGCACACCAGGCTGTTCAAATCCCACAATTTTCCTATTAATTAATGACCTTTCCCAAATTCCTGAGGACTAGCCACGGCATAACAGTTGTTTTCAACCACTAGTTGAAAATCGCTGCACTAGCCCATAAAGGCCAACAGGTGGAAGTCAATGACAAATGACCAAAGGGTCAATCAAAATTGCATACAAAACTTGATACACTGCATAGTGACATGAAAACCACCCACCTACACTCAGACCAAGTCCATAACCAAGGGAATGGCAATTCTGATCCAAAATAGTGGACCCAACAACACCATACAGGGCAAAAACTGAAGGAGGAGGAGGATTTGGTCAATCCTTTAGTCATTCATTAAAGGTCTATCTCCCTCCCACAGCCATGTGATGATTGCTATGAACTTCCTCTTGTCTCATCCCCTCACGTGGCTCTTCTGTAGCCAATTGTAATGCTAGAAACCTCTTGGGCTCTTCTTCCTGCTTCAGCCTGTCAAAATATTAGAAATCCTTTGTCAATGATGATCCATTCCTACTTTCCTTTGAGAATCAAGTAAAATAGCTTGCTCCTGCCTCTCCCCTTCCTGCAGATGCACATATTTGCCCTTCTCTGCCTCATGGCTGGAACTCCCACTGTTTGACCAGTCTGAATAACAGCCCCACAAGGTGAAAACAGTAAGCATGCAGCAGCCCTAGACACAGACAGACCCTACAATCCAGAGTAACTACGAAGGACATAAGAGACATTACATGCACCTATAGTTATTGCACCTAGTGAAACCCTAGTGAAAAGCTATGGGAAATTCATATTGCAACCCAGAGCAAATTGTTCTTACACCAGAGCAAGGACTCCCCATAGTTACTCTGGATTGCGCCCAGACTCAACTTGCTGACTCAAAAGAATTGAGATTTTTTCCAAATATTTACAGACTCTTCCAAAGCACATGATTTGTGAAACCTTGAGTCAGCACGAAACATCAATTTTCATCAGATTCCCAACACTGCTGTTTGCATATATTTGCTATATTGCTGCAGCATTCCATAAAATGAGAAAAATTCTATTTAAAAATATCCCTAGAATTAACAAATTTTTTTATCCTCAAGAAGGAATATGCCATATAAAAAAGAGTCCAAAAGTTGGGTTTTTTCAGAGTAATCTAATGTTTCATTAAATATGTCCTGACACAGCTTGATCAGTAGAGGGGAAAAAAGCAAAGTTAAACAACAACGCACTTTAGTCCTGACCTCGAGTCAATGACAGACCTGACATTCTGTATCTCAGCCTGCAAAGTGCATTCCAAACCTGCAGGGAAAAGCTATGCGACACAGTGATTTATAATCATAGCTCTGAACAAATGAAAGCCCACCATTTTTACACATGACTAAAAATTGGGCCTGGACAATAGGGAACCAAAAACTCATTTGGATACATGTGGAGTTTAAAAATGCCTCTCCTGGGTCTTAAAATCGATCTGGTGCCTAATTGGCAACCAGCCTCAAAAACTCCGTGCAGAAACATATGATGACCAGCTATGGTGCATGTTTAAAATCACAGTGGTGGAATTATTGTAGATGTTATTGTTTTGGGAAGACAGGACTGAATAAGACCTGCAAGCCAAGAATTACAGTAATCTAGTCCTGGTGTCACAAAAGCACAAATTAACATTTTGGTATCTCTGCAAGACAAAAGGCTCAAACTTACTATATTTCTAAGCTGATAATAAGAGTTTTGTTCCCCTAGAATGCACATGATCCCCACAGAAAAGACCTCAATTAAAGTTCACCCCTGTAATGCAGAACACAGCATTTATCCAGAAGGCATAAAGGAAAAACAACCCAAAAAGAAAGGAACAACAGAGAAATCTTTAAGCTTCCTGTTTAGTTTTATTAGCAAGAGAGTCTCATTTTTTCTGTGGCTGAGTTAATTTTCAGCATTGAAAGCCAGTCTGCACAAGATAAAGGGGAGCCAGATGCCCCTATTGAATATGTCATGAAATAATTTTTAAGTATTTCTAATATCTGTGCCAACTTTTCAATTGCACCATCTTTATCTTTCCTTCCTTATCTGTTTTGTCCACAATGTTAAGTCCAATATGTAGCGATCTGAGATTGCAAGAAGTCTGCAATGAAGGCTTCATTACCCACAATTTTATCCAACAAAAGACAGCAGTGACTGAATTACCTAATCAAGTCTAGACAGCAACGTCACTGAGAAAGTTCTTATGGCTAAGTGTTGGAGTCGTCAATTAATCAATTTTCCAAAGGGGAAAAAACCTCTCATGCACACACACCCACACACACACACCCTCTATCCCTGACAAGAGGGGGATACTTATTTTAGTAACATCTGAGCAAATTCCAGGTATCATAGGTACTGATTATGATTATTATAAATACTGTGATTCTTAATCAATCTTCCAAAGGGGAAAAAACTCTCTCTCTCTCTCTCTCTCTCTCTCTCTCTCTCTCTCTCTCTCTCACACACACACACACACACACACACACACACACCCTTTATCCCCAATAAAAGGGAGATACTTATTTAAGTAAAGTCTGAGTGAATTACAAGTATTATGGATAATAGACTTTTAGATCTGGATGATCTTCTCACAATTCAAATATCAATTCTTAGATCTTACAGTACATAATTCATGTCAGAATAGCCAAGTAGGAGTCTACAGGCTCAATTCATCCAATAATGCACTTTTTCTAGACTGCACAAAAAAATATTTACTATATTAATAGAGCAATCCTACGGATGTTTACTCTGAAGTAATTTCCATTGTGTTCAGTGGAGCTTATTTTCAGGTATGTGTGCAACCTAATATACATTAAAAATTTGCCGGATGCCTGGATGTCATTCGTAAGAAAAAAGTTTCAATGAGAAGCTGCCCCATATTAATGGTTCACATAAACTCACAAACCTCTTACTTTTTATATATACCCATTAAAAAAAGCAAGAAATATGGAGGATGCTGGAGACCTTTCAACGTGGTTTGGATGCATTCCCTACTTTGTTTAAACCTCCCAAACAGAGGAAAGGGCAAGATTAACGGCAAAGCTACACCATTCCAGTGCTTGCAGTGCAGTGATCTGTGTTTTTCCAACTCAATTTGTTCCTTCCTTCACAGAGACTCTCTAAGCACACAACCTTGGTTTAGGGGGTCACGAGAGGGTGGGATCCTCCATCTTGGAATCTGGCATTGGGCTTTCCTGGGCATAAGTCAAAGTCAGATACTATAGCTGCTCATTATCCTTTTAAAAAGTGGGTCCTAGTGCTAAAAAGTTTGGAACCCACTGAATTAGAGGACTGAACAAATGACAGCTTTAAAAGCTCTTTGTATCTATTGTGCTGCTTTAGATGTAAAATACATGTGTGTTAAATTTTTTGATGGCAAGAGGTGATAACACCTTTGATCCTGTGGAAATCTATTAGAATGGTGGCAACTCACAGTCTAGACAGCAGTAGACAAGATGACCTGATCTCATTTTTATCTGCAATCCAAGGTTTTAAAAACAGGGTGGCTCTTTCAATGGGAGCAAAAATCTGCTTAATTCATACAGTATAATAATTGTCTAGTTCAAGTCTATTCTAATTATATGAAATAGACACCTGTGCAGAAAACTAAACTGCTACATTCTGAGACACTTTGACCACCTTATTATGTGTAATCTAACAGGATTTTCCTTCTTTCAGCCTCATTTGTTTCAAAGACTTACAGCACAATCCAGAGTAACTACGGGACCTCTTATGTTGACGTAAGAGGCACTTACTCTGGATTGCTTTATGCATTTCCCATAGGTTTCCTATAGGTGGCACCGTAACTACATCAGCGTAAGAGGTCCCATATTTACTCAGGATTGTGCATTAATTAATCATGTTCATGAAATGTAAAAAGAGATCAATGCAGTTCGATAAATATAGATTGGACGGTAAAGGAAAAACAATTCACAAGGATGGTTTGTTACTACAATTTACACACATGATGAAGGACATCTGTTTTCAGTCCTTTCACCACTGAGGATATGGGCAGGAGTTGCTGATCAGTTCAGCAGTTTACTGGATATCAAAATGATGGAATGCTTTTACCTGCAACTACGGCAAATATTTTCTTCCAGGACTTGCAGTAATCCCTGTGGAACCTTTTGTAGCACAATGGGTAGTAAGCAACTAAAGCTGCAAACTTAATTTCCAGTTGAGTTGGCATAAACTCCAGCATAACTCATGTGCTGACTTGGGGGTGTCACAAAAGTGACATAAGGCACTCCTACCCTACTCTTTGGGTGGGGGTGGTGTGAGGCCACTGCAGAGCAAGGACTCCCCAGAGCAAGGACTCTTACACCAGAGCAAGGACTCCCCATAAGTTAAGGTTTTTACTAGGTGGTGTTGTAACTACATCAACGTAAATGTCTCTTACATGCTCCCATAGTTACTCTGGATTGTAGGGTTACTTACCCAGTTAATAACCCAGTTATGCCGACCTAACCACACCATCATGGAAAGGTATGCCATGTGAGTTAGGATGGCCTAAATTTGTTAGAATTGCCCCCAAAGATCCAAGCTAGCACCATGTGGCAGATGTAGAGTAGGCCAGGAAATATGAGTGTGTAAAAAGCCAAGGACCAAAAAGGGGCACTGACTGGTAATCCCTTGGACTTGGATTGCAATTTCATTTTGCACAAGATCAGAGTGAGAAGCATAGACGTCTGAGTTTGGACTTTTCATTTCCTCATTTTGTACAGGAGTCCACAAAGAGGGGCTCCCACATCTTAAAGTCTGCCTTGAACGTACATAGATCAATAGATATAAACCCAAAGCTGTCTTAATTGAGTCTTCTTGTGCAACTATTCACTAGAACTCCTCAGTAACTAATATTTGGAAAGTTACTTCTTATTTCTAGAGAAATAAACTTTTTGGATCCCCAAAAAGCTTATAAATAGAAAAAAAATGCACAATTTAACCTTGGTTGTAAAATACAATCACATAATGACATTGAAGAAAGCAGACATTATTTATGTGGAAGTATGTTCAGTTGCCTTTCTGAGAAGAGAAGAGCAGTGGAGAAGAGGGAAGCAGCTCAGGGCTAGCCAGAAGGGAGCAGGAGAGAGAGAGAGAGGCTCAGGATGAAGAGGAGGAAAAAGTGGGGAGACACTTTGAAAGTGTCTTGGATTGCAGACATGGATAACCATGTCTACCCAGAAGTAAGCCCCACTGTGTTAAATGGGGCTTACTCCCAGGAAAGTGTCTTTCTTTGCAGCCACTTAACCATGTCTACCCAGAAGTAAGCCCCATTGTGTTAAATGAGGCTAACTCCCAGGAAAGTGTCTTTAGGACTGTAGCCTAACAGCCCAATCCAGAGCAACTAATCTGTCCACATAAGAGCCCTTAGGTTGCCCTATCTAACACTAGGTTGGAGCAACTGCAAGATGCTCCAGCCCAGTTACTCTGAAGGAGGCTTAGGGCAGAGCAAGGCAAGATAGGGTGCCCTAAGAGAGGTGGACCTGCTCTGCCCTAACTGGGGCAGCCTAAGCAGCTCAGGAGAGGCAAGTTCAGGGCATGTTTAGCATTGCCTAGGGCAGAGCAGTTACTCTGTATCCAGAGCCTGTTTCCAAAGCAGAAATGCCCTCTTCCAGCCCTCAGAGTGATACCACCTCAGGAGCAGGTATAGTAATGAGTAGACCCATAGGGGTCCATGATAAGGCCCGAGTAAGAATGGCAGTGCTGACCAAAAATCTGAGTTCTTGGTCAGCCTAGCTGCAACCCCTTCCTCTCAACCTCAGGATATGGAACAAACTACGGCTGCCCACAAACCTCAGGATACAGCAGGCCACTCCAAGAAGCCCCTTGTATTCACTGTAGAATGTACTGGCATCTCATCAGGGACTCCTTAGAAGGCAGGCACCCAGTGGCGTCACCAGACTGGTGCGGCTGGTGTGGGCTGCATTGGGGATGCGCTCCGTATGGGGTGATGTGCCGGAGGAGTTTAACTGTCCTTTGGCAGGCCCCGGGCGTCAGCACCCCCATTCAGGCCTGCTCCAAGGCGGAGCAGCAGCCAGAAGCTGCCACTTGTCTGAGGAGCTGGCCTGAACGGCCATCTGAGGTGCACTGCGCAGAAACACACTGAGCATGCCGAACAGCTTCAGAGGAGACTTCCTTAGAGCAGAGAAAGTCCGCGCCTCTGCACAGCCATTCGGCCTCACTCAGGAGGCGGAGCGGCAGCCGAATGGCTTCAGAAAGAGTACTGCACAGGCACCAACTCTGACGCCTGCACAGTCTCCCCCGAAGCCAAAAGGCTTCAGAAAAGTACTGCGCAGGTGTCAGAGATGGTGCCTGCGCAGTACTCTTTCTGAAGCCAGTTGGCTTCAGAAACAACTGCGCAGGCGCCAACTTTGGTGACTGTGCAGTCCAGGTGGGGGGGGCGCATCCCAGGGATGACGCACAGACTTCCGCACCAGGTGATGTGCAGAGTCATGTCACCACTGTAGGCACCACAGCTGTTCCTTGTTCAGTGTGATCTGAGGGGTGTCTCCTCAGGAGCAAGTCTTCCCCTTGTGTCAATTACTTAGCATGCTCTGGAGCAGTTAGGGCAGCCCAGGCTTCCTGACTCTCTGGATTCAGCATAACTTTCTGCTCTGGATACAGAATAGTTAGGAGAGTGCAGTTAGGTCAGAGCAGGCTGAATTTGCTCTGGATTGCAGCCTAAGTAGACTTCATAAGATCATGCACAATGAATGCATGTTTTGAATTCAATTCCAGTGTTTTGTCATCATTTTTACATCCAGTTAATATTTTTATATGAATATTTTGGGGATTGTGGAACCAATCTTCTGAGTTTCCATTATTTCCTATGGGAAAATCCACTTCACGTAAAAAATGTTTCACGTAACAAACATGCCTCCAGAATGAATTAAATTTGTTACATGAGGCGCCATTGTACCCCTCTTCATTCCAGCATTGCATCTGTTCTAGTCGGGTTTGCTTCCTGCTGTTCGGTCTGCGTCTTTTAAAATTGTGAGCTCTTCTGAGCTATAGGCATATGTTGGATTGCTACAAGGCAATCCAACATATACATGATAAAGATAAATTTTAAATCAGAAAAGTCTTCATTCATAGCACAGGGTCTCAGTCAGTACAATTCTATGCCAATCTAATCAGAAGTTCCACTCAGTCCCATCAAATTTTTGTAGGGTAGCACCCATCGTCATATACGAGTATGTGAAGATCTTTGCATATCTAAACTATAGGATTCATGTCCATGTAAAGTTCTGTGTTACTATTTGAGCAGGAAGGAATATGAGCCAGAACTCTTTCAACAGCTGTTGGTCAGCTTGATCCATCAGTGTAGAAAGCTGTGCAATATTAGGATAAAGGCTCAAAAGAGAAAAAAATTGTTCTTAAAAAAATTCCTTTAGAAGTAACTTCTCAATTTGTTGTGCAAGTAGGAAAAAAATCTAAGGGGAATTAAAGTCCAGAATACTCAGAATTGTAAGACACCTTTTAAAAACATTGCATACTGTGGCTCTGCACTAAAATATTTTCAAAAGAACAAATCAATAAGCACTGGAAACTTGAAAATATACTAAGGGCTAGCCTTACCATAATTAATGTGCCAGATCTTCAGGGTTCACCAAGGAATTAAAAGCTGATCTGACAATTATAACAGGAGCGCAATCCACCAATGTAATATAGGGCTAATCAAGATAATTTGACAGAGTGTTCATTCCAGGCAGGCACCAGGTCAAGCTGAATGGCAAACCAATGTTATAAAGTTTCAAAATACTATAGCTTATAAATAAAATTTGCACTGTATTCACAGTTTAAACTCAGTTGGCCAATACAATCACACACAATGGTATTTAAGGAAGCAGATGATCTAGCTATGTGGAAGTATATACAGTCACCTTTCTGTGAGGTGCAGTTTTTAAAATACCCTCATAAAGCATATTACATTCTTGATTACAGAGTATTTCACATAGTACATACTATTAGAAAGAGCCCTGTACAGGAAATCTGTACTTTCTTGCCAAATGCATCTGAGTTTCTGTGTAATACAAGTTTTATATCTTAATCCAGGGCTTTCAACCAAAGATCACATGATCCATCACTGTGATTCCTATTCCTGCAACATGGATATCTATTATTATTAACTGGGTTATTAACTGGGTAAGTAACCCTACAATCCAGAGTAACTATGGAAGCACGTAAGAGACATTTACGTTGATGTAGTTACAACACCACCTAGTAAAAACCTTAACTTATGGGAAATTCATATTGCAATTCAGAGTAAATTGTTCTTAGGTCAGAGAAGGGACTCCACATAGTTAATCTGGATTGCACCCTAAAAAGATTTTTATTTACTTTTCCATCTGGTTTCTCCCCTTCACCACATCAAGCAGTGCATGCTTCATCAGCAACACAGCATGATATGAGCTGGGTAGGGGCTGGGATTGGTCTGCTGAATAGATTTATATCACTTTCCTAACCTGCTAGAAAGTCATCCTATCTGGCTGCTGTACTGTTGCAGCAGTAAAGCAACCTTTCCAGAATTGCAAAGACAACATGTTATCACACTTTGCTGGTATTCAGCAACATGTTAGACTTTGCTGGTATTCAGCTCATTGAATACATGGGACTTGTCAGTGACTTGCTTTGAATTGGTATCTTCAGGACTCGGATACAAATCAGAGTTATATTCAAGTTCTTTCAACACAACTGATTTATCGATCATGATATTAGCTTTATAAAAATTGGCTTTTTGGGCATGTGCCATCATTTTAAAGTGTCTGTGATGTTTCTGTTTTACTCCAAAATTTATTACCATGTCATTTAAATTACATTTAGACTGATGTCTAATTTAACTTCAAGTATAGAAGCTACATGAATGGCATATTTTTTGTCTTAGCAAAATTTCTAGAGTAGTCTTTGATTACTGAAGGCTTTTATTATTATTATTATTATTATTATTATTATTATTATTATTATTAATTTGAATCTCAATCTCAATCTCAATCACATGTCATAACAGCCAGTTATTATTTTTTATTATTCCTGTTGGCCAACTGTGTTCAAAAATATCCATCCAAGCAAAGAAGTTTTTTCTGCTCCCATTAAAATACCAGTACCTCTCAACAGAAGCACCCAGTGGGGTAATTCCAATGGAATAATACATACCCTTCTATTCCAGTTATCATGGGTGGATATGAATTTTAAGTCACCAGCTGGAATTCAGAATAGCAGAAGCAGGCACCAGATGGCTGTCTGTGCTATAACCCAACAGATGTGTCCCTAGCTACCCAGCTGTTCTTGATATTTGAACAGCTATATTTAAAATAGTGTAAATATATATTATTTAAAAATTAAATTGAAGAGGAAGAGTAGTAGCAGCTGGCCTATGACTTCTCAATAATAAATACAAAATGTACTTTGCTGATTCAAAAGACTAATAGTATTGTTTATTAGTTTTGGCTCAAAAGGGTCGTTTTCCATGCAGAGCATACCCAGTGTCAGTCATATACTACATCTTCCTGTTTCTAATGGTCCTTCTGGGTAATCATCATGCTATGTTTTCCTCCACAGAAAAATAAGAAGAACACAGTTTCTATTTTAAAGTTGAAGTGTTTTGAAAATGAGTCATAATGAATAGATTCTGTAGTGGACCAGCAGGAAATGAAGAGCCAGTTGGAAAGAAGTATATAGGAGATCTTCAGCCATTCCAGTGCTATGGAATTTTCTTTCTCCCCCTTCCTCTTGCTGAGCCTCAAAGTGCACCTATAGTTATGTTTAACAAACAATGTTTAATAAGTAGCTGACTTTTCTTTACCCCAGACCACTCTGAGCCATTAAAAGCTATTTCTACAAGGAAAAATCTGTTTTATCGTCCTTCAGACACAAATAAAACATGCCATATTTCTACCAGCAGATGGCTAATTGTTTTGGTACAGCACCAGAAACAGCATAACAGTAAATATGTGTGTATTTTTCTATATGCAAAATTTTTATGAAGCATACAAACTTTTCTGTGCTGCCGTTAAAAAATGACAGGCGCATTCCACTGTCCAACCCTATAATATCTATTTTAACTATAAACAAACCAGGGGATATACAAACCAGAAAATACTGCTGGGTGGAGGGCTGCCGTCCCATTTCATTTACTTAAGGATCATCCCTATTTCGCCTCAATGGAGAAACTCAGAAAAAACATACATATCATTTGGCACTGAAAAAAGAAAATATAAGCAAACGCTACAGACAACGGGGCAAAATTTATAGCAATTATTGTCAGTTTCTGCTCTTTTTGACAATTTTGCCCTATTGGAACTGTCACTGTGGCTGATGCTAAAGAAAGTGCTGAAAAGACCTTATGGGACCTTCTCTCAGCACTTGGCAGGGTTGGTGTGTTGAAAAAGGAGTGTTAAGCTTTTGAGAAGTCCACGTCTCTGGATTCCTTCAGGAAAACAACTTTGCAATTAATACCTTGTTGTAGAAGGAACACAAAATGGAATAATCCAATCTTCTAATTATCATTAACAAACAACTTGCCCAATAATCCTGCCTTTGACATCTACTAAGCAGCCTCTCATAGCATCTTTAGTGCTAACTAACACTCTCCAAATTGTTCAGGGTCTAATTAACTAGAGCGTTGGCATTTCCTCACCACCTTCTCAGAAAAATTACCTCAGAAAAGCTTGTATGTGGTATTCTCTGGGCACATACAAGTACCATGCTAACAGCCATAGCACTCCCCCCTTCAAACCTTTAAAGCACTCATGTCAAGCACAAGGCCCATGGGCCGAATGCGGCCTGCCTCACCATTTCAAGTGGCCCTTAGGAACTTCTCCTTCACTCTTTCCTGGGCATATTGACTATACCGGGACTAACTTTTGAGTAGACATGCATAAGATTGGACTCTGACACTCAGGAAACACCATTAATGCTAACTTCGGCCCTCTGTATGAAATGAGTTTGACACCCCTGCTTTAAAGGGTGACTAATCTTTGAAACACCAGCCCACCACTTTCAGCATTTAAGGTTGAAGTGAATCCAACACACACTTTCTTTGGAGTAAGTCGCATTGAACTCAATTTGATACACAGAACAAAGGCACAGTTAATACCAGTTAAGGGAAAATGAGCTGCAATCCTGTGCATGCTTACCTGGGAGTAACTCAGTTGACATGTATAGGAATCCCCCATTCATTAAAATGATTAGGGACCAATGCACCGTCCAAAAGTGAAAACTGTTAAAAAGTGAAACCCATTCTTTTTTAGTTCATAAAATGTGGCTTCCAATGCTTTTTTTAGCTAACAAATTGCAAATGCCCCTTTTATCTTGCAAATTCCTGCTGCCACACAAAGATTTCTGCAAATGGATTCTCATTAACCCCTTTGGGAATGGGATTAGACCAGGAGCTACAACATGGGGGAGGGCAATTTTGTCCTTTAGAACAGCAGAGAGAGGTTGAAAGAGAAGAACATGTGTTGAATGAATGAGATCTGAGTATCTGAAAGGTGTTGAAAGAGTGGGTCATCAGAAAACAAACCATCAGAAAACAGGGGATACCTGTATAGGATTGAATTGTTAGGTCAACACTAACATGGGTTAAATTGTAGCCATGGTTGTTGGGCTAAATGACAAATATCAAGTTAAGCTTCCAGAGGGATGGCCATATTCATTTCTCGCTGCAAAATCTACAACAAAAGTGCCTTTGGCACTTTAACAAATTTATTTCAGCATAAGGTATTTTGGATTATGGTCCATCTCATCAGATGCATTAGATCAGGGGTGTCCAACCTTTTAGCTTTCCTGGGCTGCATTGGAAGAAGACGAGTTGGTTTGGGCTGCACATAAACACTAACAACGTTTTTTTAAAAAACTGTAGGACAAAATGTAGGATGTCCTATATTTTGTCCTACATTTTTTGGAGAAAGTCTCATTGGAGAAACCTTGGAGAAAGTCTCATTGATTTTAATGGGGCTTACTTCTGAGTAGACATGATGCATAGGATGGGCAGCAATCCTCTCCAAGCTAAACCTTGGAGTAAGTCTCATTGATTATCATGGGGTTTTCTGCTGAGTAGCCATGCATAGGATTGGGCGCTCAGACTGCAACTTGGGAGTAAGCCTCATTGACTTTAGTGGGGCTTACTACTGAGGAGGCATGATGCATAGGATGGGCGGTGATCCTCTCCAAGCTTAACCTTGGAGAAATGCTGCAATCCTAAACACACTTTTCTGGGAGTAAGACTGACTGGGTACAATGGGCCTTACTTCTGAGTAGACATGGTTAGGGTTGCAGCATATCTCCAAAGTTAAGCTTGGAGAGGATCACAGCCCATCCTATGCATCATTGGGCTCTCAGACTGCAACTTGGGAGTAAGCCTCATTGACTTTAACAGGGCTTACTTTGGAGTCGGTCTTAAGGGCAGCAGGCAGAAGCTTGGATAGAGGCTGAGGCTGCTTTGGGGGGATTGGGTGGGCGAGCACTGCAAAGTCTGCAGGGGCCTGAAGCGCTCTGAGTGCCAGGAGGCAGGTAGGGAGAGGATCCAGGCAGCCCAGACCAGCTTTGTGGTGGCCGCCCAGGGCAGTCCGCAGAGAAGCACATAAAATTTGAAAATGGCTGCTGCCACAAAGCCGGTTTTTCCAAAGGTGGTGGCCAGCTTTGCAGGAGGGCCGCATCCATACTCGTCCTGGGCTGCATGCAACCCCTGGGCCTCGTGTTGGACACCCCTGCATTAGATGAAATTCCCACTGTGCACCTACACATGCACACACAGCAATGGTGGCAAATGGCTAAGAAATGCAAGCAGTACACTTAATGACAATTTTCAGTGAAGTCTCAGTGTATAAGACAAGCATGGTGACAATTCAGAACAGAAGTAATTGGTGCTAACACAGTCTTACATAGACAGTAAAGGGCATTGTTGGCAGTTGATATATGCTCATACACTTAGGGATGAGCAGATAAATGAGACCCTAACAGAATGATTGACATTGTTAGGACCTATGATAATGATGGATATAGGGACACAAGTGGCATCTAGGTTTGGGGCTGAGTCTGATACTTGTGTATATACATCTCTTATATGGCCTGTTGTTACAACTCTTATTTGGTATTAATAGACAAGCCAATGAGGACTCTAATGAGCACTGGAGGTTCACTTTCCTGCTAGACGCACAGTACGAAACACACCATCACCTGCCAGTAGTGCCCTTCTACTTACTACATAGCACAAAGAGAGCAGGTTCTACCCAAAAGAATAAATATGCACAAATTTGACATTAAAAAATGTCAACATTTAGAAATTGATATGGGAATAATTTGCTCTCCTAGAACATTCTGCTGCTGATTTAAAAGTCTGCTACAGAGGAATTTCAAAGGGAAGCTCAAATGTAGGTTGTTTCAATTTGATTTTATCCATTTAGGCTTCAATCAAGATAATAATTTTGTATCCAAGTACAAGTATTACATTATTTTAGCAAGGCCAGACAATCTGTGTTATCACCAATTCCTCTGTTGTGAATGGGTATTGTGCTCATCGTGCATTTAAACATTTCATACAACTGTCACAGATTGGCTCTGCCTTTCCATTGGACTAATTCAATGGCATGGAGAGGGGGATTTGCTGCTTGGGTAACAGCCTATCCTCCATAAAAATTCAACCCAGGCTTTTGTGCTTCGCATGCAGCGTATGCAGCGCCGAGCACTATAGAAGGCCAAGACTGACGGAGGCCTGCTTAAATAATTTAAAATAATGTCATAACATTGCATTCCATTGTGCTGAGCAAAGTAGGGTTAAAGAAATCTTGTTCCCACTATGGAATAGGAAATTTATCAACAGTGCAATCCTATACATGTCTACTCAGAAGTAATATCCATTGAGTTCAGTGGAGCTTATCCCCAGGAAAGTGCTTTTAGGATTGCATTAGACACTTGCACAATTTCCACAGAAAGGAATAAAGACTGTCAGGCAGTAATGTTGACTGGATTACCAGTAGCTACTATAACTAGTAATAAATAGTTAGATTTATAACTTGCCTTATTCCAAAAGTTCCTGAGAAAGCTGCAATGAAATTTATGTAATCACTCCCTAGCCTCAAAAAGAAATAATGCCATGGAAAAGAGCCCCTAATTTAATTTATAAAAGCTGCATATTGGAATTTTGAGATGTGTGCATACAGCGAGCATGTGGCTGTGATTCAGACCATAGGGATTGTGCTGAAAACGAAGGCTGCAATCCTATAGACACTTTCCTGGGAGTAAGACCCACTGAACACAATGGGGCTTACTTTTGAGTAAACATGGTTAGCATTGTGCTCTCAGTAGCATAGCACTGAGGGGAATAATTAGTACACTGTCCATGTCTAAATCTAGGAAGTATCTCATTTTTATAATATTTACTTCATATTCTTTCCCATATCCTTAAATGTTAAGGCTGAAGGAAACAATTTAAAATTGATATAACACTGGTTTTTTTACACAACAACAAACAGATAGGATAACCAAAGTGGTAGTGACATATCTGGTCGCGCGAAGTTCTTTTATTGGAAAACCAAGCTAAACTATCAATGTCAGGGTAACTTTCACAATTGGGGTTAGGAAAGAGAAAGTTGCAGCAGCTGTCTGAAAACTTTATTATTGCAATGGATCACATTTATGAAATCCTCATAAAGTTACAAACAGTTGTAATAAAAGAACAGCTCCAACAATGTAAAGTGGTCCATTATAGGCAGAGTATGACAATTTTATTACTGGAGTGGACCATCATTACAATTATTAAACAGAAATATATTACACATAACTTGTTCTGAAGCAAAAGAGCATAACAGACCAGCATATCAATGTAAGGAATATAATCTTTCTTAAAATGCAAATATTTGACAGAACAATTACGCAGAGCAATTCCATATATGACACACTGAGTAGCCATTACCTGATGACTTGTACAACATCTACTCAGTGACACAATTTTTTATGAGACTACAATAAGAAGCAAAACATTTTTTACAATAATTTAGACTTTAATTTTTTTACTTATTTACATATTTAATATTGGCCTGATGGCCTGTATCAGTGTGGCTATAGTATAAAAGCAATTTAAAACATTAGAACTATTTAAAAGAGAGTAGTAAGATAATAAACCTGTAGTAAAAAAAATCAAACAATACATTCAGTAAAAGTACTATTTCCAACTTTTGGAAAAAGTGATTAATTAAACTTTTGGTTTCCAAACCCCGATAGGAACCAAGCTGGCTTCTTGCAGACTCCTGGAGGCTCACAGCACTTTCCAATGTCTTCTGTTAAGTGTAAACACTTCTCCAATCAGCAGCTACAGTACTTGTTTTAATGCAAAAACCAGAAGTAGCTGCTTATCGGGAAGAAGGATTGTTTGTACTGACGGGGTTATGAAGCTCCTGGACCCAGCAAGTGGCCAACTCTGCCCTCTGATTAAAAAAAGAAATCCATCAAGGGTCTATTAGCCATTGTGGACACCCCAATGGTTTATCAGGAGATTGCATGGGACCAGGATAGCCAGACGTCATAACCAAAAAAAGAGGAGATCCCCAAAATGCAGGACATCCAATCAAAATGTAGGACATGACAAAATAAAAGCCAAAAACACTCATATATACTGTATTTATGTGCTTAATTTAACACTATATTACTTATTATTGAATGTATAACTATTACATATAATTTATGAATAACAAAACGGCTATATACTACCTGCTTATAGGGAAAAGAGGACATTGAAGTTTTTCCAGGACACAAGGATAATAAAAGAGGACATATTCTGGAAAAAGAGGACATATGGTCACCCTGGCAAGGGACACTCTCCTGTTTGGAGCCATTCCAGGTAGGGAGAGCAAAAGGGAGGTATATGTCAAGGAGAGGGGCTCCTTGCACACTGCAGTGAGGCCAGGGTGACCATATGACCTCTTGTTCCGGCACACGTCTGCTGAGCTGGCAGCACATAGACTTGTGTTTTTTTGGGGGGGGGAGGGGGGGAGGATGCATACTAGTACTCAGTACCAGCATCTTTTCCCATCTCCCTGCCCCCAAAAGTAGCTAATTAATAATTAGTCATGTGGGGATGATCTAGGGTTGCCGTATGTGACCCAGTGGTGGGCTTCAGGGGGTTCTCACAGGTTCTATAGAACCCTTTGCTAATGAGCGCCTGGTTCTGAGAACCGGTTAATAATGGGACATCAAACCAGTTAATTTAGGTTATTAGGACATAGAACATGTTGTTAATTTATTCGAATCCCACCACTGCATATGCCCTGAAAAACCCTGACAGTCCTGATTTTGGTGGATTGTGTTCACATACTGGCATATGGGACAGAAGGTTCTGTTTTGATTTTGTGGATGAGAATTATGGCAACCCTAACTGTGGTGAGTACTGAAAAAAAGAAAAGCACTGGATGTAGCAAAATCTATGTAACAGTTATAAATGTTATAATGTCACACTGTAACTAATGCCATTAGTTATTTCATTTTCTCTGTGAAGTGCTTTGTGAACTTTGTTATTGAAAAGCAGTATAAAAATACCGTTGATTGATTGACTGATTCAATCCTATTGAATCCTATTGATTACACCTCATGGTGTAATCCTAAACATCTCTACTCAGAATTAAGTAGAATTAAGTTGAACATTAAATAGAATTAATTGAACAGAATTAATTGAACATTGTGTTCAAGAGTACTTACTCCCCGGAAAGTGTGATTAGGATTGCAACCATAGTGTTTAAATTAAGAACATGAAAGTATGAGTGTTTTTTTTATTTACTTTTATTTTTGATTGTTTTTTTGTCATGTCTTACATTTTTCTTGGGCGTCCTATATTTTGTCCTCTTTTGCAATAATGACACACGGTCTCCCTGGATGACTCCCTGGAGACTTAGTGCTTCTCCCCCCTCTGGCTACACCCTGCCCTGGTAGTGCAGGGGATGCTCTCAACAGCGCCCCCAGCGACGGGCAGAGACCTTGACCTGCCAGCCGAGGAACCTCCCCTTGGCTGATGCAGCAGTCACGAGATGCTCCAAAGCGAAAGCGGCAGTGATGCAGGAGGGATGCTGTGCGCTCCCCTTGCACCTCCTGCTGCTGGTGCTGCTGCTGGGGAGCAGCTGGGGAGCAGCTCTGGCTGGGAAGGCTGAGCTGCCCCTGGTCATCAACACCTGGCCATTCAGGAAAGCCACAGAAACAGGTGCTCTCTGCTCTTTCTCTCCTCCTGTCCTGGATTTATCCCCATGTCTCCTCATATGTCCTCTTTTTCAAAGACATCTCCTCTTTTTGACCCTTGTGTCCTGGGGCGGGGGTGGGGAATCTACATTGTCCTCCTTTTCCTTCTGAGCAGGAAGCATGTAGCCTACTAGGAGTTCATAAATTATACACAATAGTTTTAAACTTAATAATAATAAATATATGTCCTCTTTTTCCAGGACATCTCTTTTCTGACCTTTGTGTCCTGGGGAAAAAATTACACTGTTCTCCTTTTTCTTCTGAGCAGGAAGCATGTAGCCTGCTTGGAATTCATAAATTATACATAATAGTTTTAAACTTAATCTATATATATAACAGAGAAAAGTCACTGACTGACTCACTAACTGACTGACAGACTCATCACTGCCCTGCCAAAACCGCTGGGCCTAGAAGTGTGAAAATTGGGGTGGGTGTTCCTTCCGTGACTGAGGGGTGCACTAAGAACCGGTTTTCGGAAATTCCATTCAGAAGGGGGTGAAAAGGGGCACAACGCGTTTTCCTCCCTATACTTTGCATTGGAGAATTGATGACTCATCAACATTCCGCCCCAACTGCTGGGCCTGAAGCATGGAATTCTGGGAGGGATCCTTCTGTCACCTGAACACCCACCAAGAACCCATGTGCAGAAATTTAACCCTTAAGGGGCTGAAAAGGGGTCAACGTGTTTTTGTCCTACACTTAACATGGAAGACTAAATAAATAAATAAACAAAACAAAACAAAACAAAACATCCAGCCAGTTCGGTGCTCAGTGCCTGGTGCACTGGGGAGATGTTGTTAGGAGGAAGAGTTTGAACTGGAGAGGATGCTGCGCGTGGTGGAAGTTGTGTATGGGGGTATGATGCGCATGGGGGAAGTTGTGCATGGGGGAGATGTGCATGGGGGGATGATGCGCATGGGGAAGTTGCGCATGGGGAGATGCGCATGGGGGAATGATGCGCATGGGGGAATGATGCGCATGGGAGATGATGCGCATGGGGAAGTTGCGCATGGGGGATGGTGCGCATGTAGGAAAGTTGCGCATGGGGGAAGTTGCACATTGGGTAAGTTGCGCATGAGGGGAAGCTGCGCATGGGGGATGATGCACACGGGGGATGATGCACACGAGGGGAAGTTGCGCACGGGGGGAAGTTGCGCACGGGGGAAGTTGCGCATGGTGGGAAGTTGCGCACGGGGGAAATGGTGCATGGAGGGAAGCTGCGCATGGAGGGAAGTTGCGCATGGGGGAAGTTGCGCACGGGGGGAAGTTGCGCACGGGGGGAAGTTGCACACAGGGAAAGTTGCACGTGGGGAGAAGTTGCACACGGGGGAAAGTTGCACGTGGGGAGATGATGCGCATGGGGAAAGTTGCGCATGGGGATGATGTGCATGGGGGAAGTTGCGCACAGGGGAATGTTGTACATGGGGGTAGGTTGCGCATGGGTTGTTGATGCACCGTGGGGGATGTTGTATGGGGAAGTTACTCCCGCAACGCAGGTACGCTTTTTGCTAGTAATAATATATATTTGTTCTCAAGCGGTTAAGACACTGTGCCTGTTAACCAGCAGGCCAGGGTTCGAGACGCGGGTCGGTCCCAGAAGACAGGATGAGCTCTTGTCCTTAGCCCAGCTCTGCAACGTCAGCTGGATCCAATCATATTGGCTCTGCCTTTCCATTGGACTAAATCAGTGGCGTGGAGAGGGGGGATTTGCTGCTTGGGTAACAGCCTATCCACTATAACAATCTAACCCAGGCTTTCGTGCTTCGCATGCAGAGTGTGCAGCACCGAGCACGATACCATAGTCTTTCAAGACTGACGGAGGCCTACTTTTTTTTTCCTAAGATGTCTCCTTTTTTGACCCTTGTGTCCTGGGGGGAAAATCTACATTGTCCTCCTTTTCCTTGTTAGCTGGCCTGCTTCATTGTTTTCATTTTCCTTGTCAGCAGGCAGCATGGAGAAGATTCATAAATTGTACAGTAGTTTTAACTAAATAATAAGCAATATATGTTTTCCTTTTCCAGGACATGTCTTCTTTTTGGGCTTTATATCCTGGGGGAAAAAATCTACATTGTCCTCATTTTACTTCTGAGCAGGCAGCATGTAGCTGACTTGGAATGCATATGTAGTACAATAGTTTTAAGTTTAATAATAAGAAATATATGTCATCTTTTTCCAGGACATCTCTTTTTTTAGCCTCATGTCCTGGGAAATTTTTTCATTGTCGTCCTTTTCTTTGTGAGCAAGCATCAAGTAGCCTACTTAGATTTCATGAGTTATACATAGTACAGGAGTTTTTAATTTAATAATAAATATACAGTGGTGCCTCACTTAAAGAGCTTACTTTGTTCTGGAGGCATCCTGTTTAAGTGAAATGCTCTTTAAGTGAAGCAGATTTTCCCATAGGAAATAATGGAAACTCAGACGATTGGTTCCACAACCCAAAAATATTCATATATAAATATTAATTGTTTATAAAAATGATTATGAAATACTGCAATATAACACTGTACAAAGCACTGTAATATACAGTAACACACAACACTGCAATAAAGAAGATACTCTACAGTACTGAACTGTACTGTACCTTTGAAAACCTTCCTGGCTGGTGTGAGGGTTACAGAGAGGGGATGACTTTCACAATCACTAATGGAGTCACTGCTATCCATTGGCTCAATGGAATCTATTGTCTTTTTGTGCAACTTTAACATTCCCAAGCTGCTGTCAGGGAGCAGCACTAGAACATTGATAAGGCACACCTTCCACGCTGCCACACACTGATCCCACATACAGACCTGACACAAGCTGCTCCCCCAGGATGTCCCATGAGTTCCCTGGCAATGGAAGCCTATTCCAAACTTTGCCCAGGGCCCCACTCTAGCTCAAGCTAGTCTCCTTGTCCCACCTGTGAGTTCCCTTGCCATGGAAGCCTGTTCCAAACTTCCTCAGAAGTGCTCTTTATTCGAGACAGTGCTCTTTATGCAAGTCAAAATTTCTGAGAAAATTTTGCTCTTTATAAAAAACGCTCTATTCAAGTCGCTCTTTATTCAAGGTACCACTGTATTCTTTTCCAGGACATTCCCTCTTTTTTAGACTCATGTCCCAGAAAAAAACCTCCTTCATTGTCATCCTTTTTCCATGTGAGCAGGCAGCATGTAGCATGCTTGGAGTTCATAAATTACTGTATTTACTTGAATCTAACACTCATCTTTTTCATCCAAATTCAGTCTCCAAAATCAGGGTGTGCTTAATTCTGTGGTTGATTAGATTTGAGTAAATATGGTATTTTGATTATAAGTATAGGGTGCGCATTAGATTTGATGGTGAATTTGATTCAAGTAAATACGGTATAAACCATAGTAATAAATTATTAGTACATGTTTAAATTTAAAAAATAAGTAACTTAAAATTTATTAGTAATTAGTAACTTATAAATTTTTAAAATTAGTAAATGTTTAAAATTTAGTAATAAGCAGTATTGTGTATAAATTAAACACATGAAAGTTTTATTTTGTCATGTCCTACTTTTTTCTAAATGTCCTACATTTAGACGGTTACTTGTCTTCATTTTCAGTTATGATATATGGCAGTGATTTTCAATCTTTTTCATCTCACGGCACACTTAACAAGGCATTGAAATAATCAAGGCACACCATCACTTGTTTTTACCATTGACAAGGCACACCAGGCTGTTCAAGTCTGCTGTTCAAGTCTGACATACTAATGTCAATCCCCAAATTCCTGTGGCACACCTGAGGACTATCCATGGCACACTGGATAAAAATCACTGAAGTTGGAAAGAAAGCTGGGTTTTGACACATGCAAATGAGAAAACCTAACTATGTATTTCAAAAATGGGATATTTGTACAAGGATTGTTTAATGCTTTTTCTAAGCACATCATAGACTCTACTACATACTGTTATTAATTGCAGCGTGGAGTACCTTACAGGCTGGAGGCTCTGAACTGGATGCGGTAGAGAGAGGTTGTGGCCAATGTGAAGTTGAGCAATGTGACGGAAGCGTTGGGTATGGGGGACATCCTGATGAACATGGAGAAACAACATTAGATGCCATGATTATGGATGGGTATGTTATCTACAAAAGAAATGTATTTATCTGATCCGGCAGATTCTTGCAGATGTGGGAGTCTTGGTACATAGTTAAGTATCCCCCAAATTAAGACTATCCAATCTCAGGTGTCCCAAGTGAAGGACAGATGCTTTCTCATAGGCACAGTCCATCTGATCCAATGTTTTCAGGCTGGTTTTTCATACTGAAAAAGATGTGTTTTATGGAGGCCAGTAAAGTTTTGAGCAGTACTTGTACTCTCCAACTAACGCATATGCAAATTGTACCTTGTGGGAGAACGTTAGATGCAAATTTTTAAGTGCATCTAATATAGATGCAGCCCCCTTCCCTAATCTGAGAAACTCTAAGATAATTTTACACATTACACTACAAAAAACAAGGTTACCAAAAGTGTGTACATTCACTAGGGAGTGAATTATAATCTAATTCACAGATAATAATTTATAGAAATATTTCTAGACTATTTTTCAGCCGCTACAGCGAGCTGTTCACAATTTTGTTTATGTTACATAAATGAACATATAACTTTCAACCCATTTTGTACATTACACAACAAAAAAGCAGGAATGGTGTGTACATTCACCAGGCAGTGAATTATTATCTATTTCACAGATTTATTTGTAGAAATAAATATTCCTATACTGTTTATACAACCTCTACAGAGAGTCGTTCACAATGTTGCTTATATATGTCTCATACACAGTTTTCAACTTAAGTACAGCTTTGAGGTAGCAAAAGGAAACTCTAAAACTTAACCTGTGTCTCCTCTATAGGCAATGTTGTGCCTGCTATACTATACCCACGCATATAGTTAAGGACTAGGTGCACCCATGCACCTAGTTAAGGACCAATTATACTGATGGCAAAAAATTCCTACCTGGCTGCCAAGCAGGATGATCAGCTTCTCTCAGACTGACTAGGCGACTGACTGAGCCCAGTCAGACTGACTGGGTGGGTGAGTGGGTGGGCGACTGAACTGGGTGGGCGAGGATTCATTACAGAGATGCATTGAGCAGTAAGTCAGTATGAAAACAGTGTCTGGTTCTTGCACATGTGACTCACATCAGTGCTAGTCAGAACAAAAATGGCAATATCCACCACCAGTTTTCCACTAAAAAAACATGGTGGAGCCTACTAGTAAGTTATATTGAGAGATTATCAGTGTGTGCAGGTGTGATATTGATAACAGTTTTGAAATTGATATTGAAATTGATAACAGTTTTGAAATTGATAGCTGGATTTTGGAGAAGTGGGTGGGGAGCAATTTGAACATCCCCACCTCGTTTTATTTGTAATGGTGACCCAAAGAAGAAGATTAAATTAGAAAGTGAATTGCTGATTAAAATCTTGTTCGGAGTGAAGAATGGTCCATATTTTAACACCATTAAGACCCTGGGAATATTGTCAATGAAAATTTCTCTGGGGAAGAAAAACATTATTTTGATTACAGGTCCTCATCTCATGGACTACATCTCATGTCCACAAGGATATCTACTGCTTAGGTTTCGTTTCAGTGCTACACTGAACCTCCACACAAGTTTTGAAGTGAATAGCAAAATACTGTAATACAGACTTCCCAAGACTGCTGCCTATAGCTGCAGAATAGTACTCTTTTACTCTGGAGCAAATCTGATGTAAATTAGTAGGATTGCAAGTGACATTTTGACAGCGAACAATATTTCTTTATCAGTTTATTTTCTGTCCCGCAAATGCGGCATGCATTGTATTTTCTTTGTGTTTTGTTTGTTTGTTTGTCCAGTAACACAATGGAAGTTGGAGCAGTAGCAGATCTTAGACGCATAAAGAACGCCATTGGTGTGGCGCGAAAAGTGATACAGCATACTAGACACACATTACTGGTTGGAGAGTCAGGTAACTTTTTCATTCCGCTGAAAATATTAGTTTTAGTTTTGTGCAGTGTTGAAAGATGAAGCTAAAGATAGGTGTGACTGTCCCACTTAAACTAGTAGGAAGGAACAAATTGCTTAATTGAGATATAATAATGAATGTTAGCTTTAGCAGGATTGTGACCACTTTGCACTAGATTAATTTGAAGGCTTATTTCTACCTGTGCATCATACAATTGGATCCTGTGTAGTTTTAGTTGAAAACTAAGTCCCACCGAGTTATTTATTCCCATAAGTCTTTAAGAGTCTTTAAGAGCTATACTGATCATTGATCAGTATAGCCCAAAAAAGTTATATTGGTACATAATCTTAAAGCTATTTCTATAACTAGATTTTAAGCCCTGAAAAAGTTAAGGAACTGAAAAATGCTAAAGCGTCCACAGCTTTAAAAAAATGAAATATCAATATGATGCCTCCAAAAGCAACTTCCTCTCTCAGACAAGTCTGATAACATTAAAAAATAATTAAAAACATTGCTTAAAATACGTTAAGGAGCACTTTATAAGGACACGGAGTTCGGGAGTAATAATTGATATTTATAATTTAAATTATTGAAATTTTCTGTCTGATAGAGTGCTATTATTGCCATTTATTCTCATGAATCTTTCAGTTAAAACTTTTGCAAACTGGTGTCATTAGTTCTTGTTTCTATAATCCAAGAATTTGAAGCACATTAATCTTTCTTCCCCTTAAAATGCATATGACTGCAATCCTAAAGACACTTTTCTAAGAGTCAGACCCATTGAACAAAAAAAAGCTTACTTTTGAGTAGACATGTTTAGGATTGTGCTCTGAGTCACAACTAAAGCACCATAGAAAGCAATGAGATTGTTTAGATACAAAACGTTAACAGGGAAGAGATGTAGGATCTGGTTGTCTTAAAGAGATGTAACCATGTTACTTGATATTGCAGTTTGGTTTAAAGTTTCACGTTGCACTTTCATGTGGTAAATTTAAGTGGTAAATTTAAGTGGAAATGGTTTGTTTTCATTTTTTTAAAAATTTCTCTTCTCGTTTTTAAAGCTTCACTGTTTGCAGAAAGCATGGGGTTTCCAGCTGAAGACTTGACTACACCGAACTCACTTTCATTATTCTTAACGTGGCTTAATAAAAGCTGTCAACCAAACTTTTGGAAGGTAGAATGCATTTTTTTTCTTATAAGCTTTGTGATTATACTGTTGTTTGTTGTGGAAATGTTTTTCTCTTGGAGAAAACCAAATCAATGAGTATGTCATTCATAATCCCAGTTAAGCCATTTCTGTCCAACACTATGTGTACTCAATAGGAACCAAATATGTGTGCATGTGGGCCAGGCAGAAATTGGTTTTTAAAAAGAAAAATTGCAAAATTATTTGCATTTAGAATTAGCATGGTTGAAATTTGGGGAAATCTAGAGTATATATAAAAATTATAAAGGTCTCGATTTTGATGCATATAATGAATTTTTTTCAAAAGCTAGGGGGAAAATGCTCTTTATAGGAAAGATCCCCTGCAAGTAAGAAATTTGGGGTACAGTTTTCCACCCCAGCCAGCTCTAGCGAGGATGAGAGCCAGCAATGTTGGGAGAACACAATTATATCCCCCAAAGATGTGCCAGTCCTGAAACAGCACTAAGGGCAAAATCCAGTGTAACTACGGGGAATCCTTGCTCTGGTGTAAGAACAACCTACTCTGGATTCCAATATGAATTTCCCATATGTTTTCACTATGTGGTGCAGTAACTACGGGTGCACATAAAGTCTCTTATGTTCTCCTGTAGTTACTCTGGATTTGGGGGTAATTCTGGCTGTAGTGTTGCTGTCTTTAAGGGCTTTAAAGTGTCTTTGTGTTAAAGAACTTTTAAGGTCTTGCAAGGGGGAGTTAAGGGTTTCTTTAAACCACATTCTTGTCCATTTAGTTGACCCACCAGTGAAGAAAAACAAAATAAGATATTGTAGCTTTTTTTAGGGTATGTGTAATGGAAATATGGCAAGTACATTTGTGTTCATTACCTTCAAGTTCATTAAGTTCAATTCTACAGAAAATAACAGTGTAGTTTTCTGTAAGAAGTTCAGTGGGGGATCCTCACAATCAGTTGGACTGCTCTTAAGGCTCGGTAAAAGCTGAACCTAAATTACATCTGTAGGTAGTAAAAAAAATTATTCTCATGCTGTTTTTTCCACATAGATACATTTTATTTCTTTTCTGGCTCTTCATTGCGCAAATCACATAATAACATGAGATCTGTGGGCTTTTTTGTAAACAAAATGTTTTAGTATTGTGTTGTTCCAAACTGAGATATATGCTTTTGTCTATTCTTTGTTTAAAGCATCTGAGCTTTGGTAATTTGCCTTCAATGAAATTTTGTTTTGGCATATGCAAGAAGTTTGCTTTATCTGTTCAGTGTGATGATTCTGCTTTTCAACTTTATAAAAAAATACAGGTTTCTTTTGAAAAGCCTTGTTTTTCTTAAATATTTATTGTGAATGCAACTTTGATTACAGAACGTTATACCAGATGCTTCCAAATCATGCGGGCCATACAAGGAGAACAAAGAGTTCAGTAAAGAAGATCACAGCATCCTGGAGAAAAGAATAGACGTTCATAATCACGACACAATTGGTATAACTTTTAGTATAGTCGCTATTAAATGTGGCTTTGTTTTTGCTTTTCAAATATCTTATTAATTGAGTAACAGTTGTTTTATTTGTCATAAAGGTCTCCATCAAAAAAATTGAAATTTGTTGAAACTGCCAACTATTTATGGGAATCTGTCAAAAACTTCTATATATTTTTTTTAGAATCTATATTATGGCATCTTGTTTCCATTTGACTTCTATTTCCATTTTATACATCTCCTAATAAGGCAGAACTTTTGCCAAAAGACACAAGAATATAAGATGAGCCCCTATGGATCAGGGAAAAGGCCCATCTAGGCCAAAATCCAGAGTAACTATAGGAAGTCTTTGCTCTGATGTAAGAACAATTTACTCTGGATTGCAATATGAATTTCCCATAGGTTTTCACTAGGTGGTGCAGTAACTACGGGTGCATGTAATGTCTCTTACATGCTCCCGTAGTTACTCTGGATTTGGGGGTTAGTCCATCTTGTGTCTCACAGTGGCCCACCAGATGCCTCAGGGAGCACATACGACAAGAGTTCTGCTTCCTGCGGCCCTCCCTGCATCTGGCTTTCTGAGGTAGCCTACTTCTAAATTCCAGAGGTTGCACATACTTATCATGGCTTATAACCCATGTGGCAAGGAGTTCCACAAGCTAATGAAGGAAATATTTTCTTTTGTCTGCCCTAACTCTCCCAACACTCAATTTCAGTGAATGTCCCCTGGTTCTAGTGTAGTGTGAGAGGAAACAGAGCACCCCACTATACACTTTATCCATCCGCAGCATAATTTGTATGTCTCAATTATGTTTTCCCTAACATGTCTTACTTTCTAGACCAGTGGTTCTTGAACTTTAAGAGAGCTTACCTCCCTAAGTAAGTTTATGTGGGGGAGATGCTGGGATTGTGATGCAATCCCCAGGATCGCACCCCTTTGGGCAAAGGAGGAACTATTTTCAAACTTAAGAGAGGTGCCGCCAGGGCCTAGAGGGTGTGCAGAGCCCCACAGAGTACTTGCATGGCTCCCCATATCTTGAAACTAGTCAGTGCAGTCATCACCTTTAAACCACAAGTCTGACATCTGTTATTGTTGCAATCATTACATTTGCTATTTCCAAGCTTTGCAGGGCTCCCTAGGGCTCACAACACTCCTAGATCCTGTCAGCACCCTTGCTCAATTTGAAAATAGCCCCACATTTTCCCTGAACCTGGGTATTGCAATACTGATTGCCCCTTTCCCACCTCTTAAAAGGGAGCAGGAACCTTTATAAGAACTGGGAGTCACAACCCCTAGTTTGAATAGCACTATTCTAGACCATGGTTGTAATCCTGAATGGTGACATTGAACTTCATGTTCAAGCAGGAACAATGATTTTAGATGTTTGCTAGATTCCTAGCAGTTTGTCATAGCAGATGTTTTGAAGCTACATAAATTGAGCAAATCTTCCCCCAAATAAGCCAAGTTTCAACTTCACATTTTTCAACATTAACTCAAGATGTGGGGAGGGATGGAGGGGGAGTTCTCTGTGTGTTTTGGATTTTGGTCTCTGCCATCTGCATAGCAATTAAATATGGAATTTACAGGAGCACCTCAGTGAGATGGGAGCACAAGTCTCATTGACAGTTGCTTAAGGAGACACTTCTCATATGATGATTAAATTTGCCATCACCAAGCAATTAGCATTTTTGAAATGTCATATGTGAAAGCTCTTACTTTTCTAAAGGCGTGTCCTCATGAACACTTGTACCTTGGCAGCCTGCCTAAGCCGATAATTGACTTTGCAATAGTGGTTTCCAACTTGACTTACTGCTGTGCAGGACAAGGTGCAGAATCGGAGTGTTAATGAAGCCTTTTGGTTTCTCTGGGCAAACTGCCCACTTGATAAATGCAAGTATTTGGCAACATAAGCAATACACAGAACCACTGCCTGATACTGTGTCAGTTGATTCTTGGAACTCCCTGCCACCTGGTAGGCATTTGCAAGATTTTGTTTTGGAAATAAAGAATTAGATGGCCTATCTGAATTTTACAGGGACTTGAAATGAATCAATCTGATATCAAACGCCAGAATACTATGTAATCATATTAAATTTTATGTAGAACCTCGAGGACAGGTAAAGAGTTGGCAACCATTTACCTTCACTGGTAGAAGACTTGGGCAAAATCCATAGCAGTTACAGGTCCATGCAGTTACATCACCCTCTAGTGTTATCTTATGGAAAGTCATCTTAACTCCTCTGTAGCAAGGGGCTTAATTTCACTTTAGGATATAGGCCTTACTTTGCCTAAATGTAATGACCCTAGCATGGACCTAGCAATACTTCACAGATATTGAGCACAATCCTAACCATGTCTACTGACAAGTAGCCCCATTATGTTCAATGGGTATTACTCCCAGGAAAGTGTCTTTAGGATTGCAGCCATTGTGTCTCTTTTTTAATGATTTGAAGACATTTCCGGGTGAAGCTTTTCCCATCAGTGACATGGTGTTTGGAAATATGGTACATGTACAATATTGAGCACAATCCTAATCATATCTATTCAAATGTAAGCCCATTGTGTTCAATGGGTCTTACTCCCAGAATTAGGATTGCAGCCGTTGTCTTGATGCAGAACTGGCTTGATGCCATAGTAAAAAGTCTGAAATGTGAATCCAGGTTTATTGAGTTCAGATTTTGCCTCTGCCACAAATTCACTAGGTGGCCATAGGCAAGTCCCTCTTGGTTTCATCTCCCAACCACAATATAATAATGCAGAAAGGTTGTTGACAGGAGCAAGATAATACATGTGATGTATGCCATTAAAAAAGTGGTATGGAGATGCTTATTATTTTTAAAGTGACAGATACTCCATGCCTTTTGGAAGATGATCATCCTAAGGTTCTCTCTGTGTAAATAACAAAAGCATTCAAAATACTTCAAGGGTTCACACCTGTTGTCATTTGTAGGCATGATTGTGATTGGTCAGAAAGGAAGGATTGCTGCAGGAACTTCTACAAATGGAGCAAACCACAAAATGCAGGGGTTTGTATTTGACATGATATAAATTTTGATTTGAAGTGGATAAAAGATTGTATTCCTGTAATTGTTTCTAATAGCATCCATCAGCGCATGTGGAGACCATTTCTATAGTAAATAAATGTTGCATAGCTTGGGTTGGAAAATCAGTGGATTAGTACTGATTTTTTCCAATAACCACTGCCTATTTCAGAACCTCCAGAGTATTTTGAATAGAACTTTTGCAGCTTAATTGTTAAATAGCTGGCATGGATGTCCCCAGTTAAATGCTCAGTCCTGCCATAAATTCACTAGGTTGGCCTCAGACAATCTGCTGTCTCTTAGTCCCAGCCTGTCCATCTGTTGTTTTGAGAACATGAGCTTGGCGCTTTCTTGATTGTACCATTTCTGACTTCAGGTGACAACTCACAGAAACGAATGTTTTTCTGTATGGAAAATAAGGTGTAATAAGCAAGTTTGAGAATGGATCTCTGCACAAATTATGTATGCCCCCCATATATCCAAATGATATATCCAGACATAGATTTTTCAACTCGGTGGAAACTACTTATCCATAATGTTTTATTTCTGTCATTTTTGTGTTTTCTGGGAAATGTCAGAAACTGCCCTCTTTGTCCATTTCTGTTAATTTCTTTCTCCGGATCTCTATTTAGGCGTGTTGGTGACTCTCCAATAGCTGGAGCTGGAGCCTATGCGGACAGTACAGCAGGAGGTGCTGCTGCAACTGGAGATGGGGATGTGATGATGCGCTTCTTGCCAAGGTAAGAGACTCTTGGGGTCAAGCAACCATTCATATTGGTCTATTTGATCTTCACTACCAGAAGATTAATGAATTCATAGAAAACTGAAAACATTCGTTTCTGTGAGTTACCATCACAGAGTTTAGCACTGTTGTACAAGAGCTGGAAAGTTAGATAGGATTTGGCCCCTGCGCTGCAATCCTGTTTACCGGGGAGAAAGTTCCCTTGAACAGAAGGTTATAGATAGTCCAATATTTACTGATGGGTAGTGATAGGAACCACTATTATAGGAACCACTGTGATGGCTCAGTTGTTAAAAATGCTGTGCTTGTCAACCCGAGGTTAGCAGGTTAATGGTTCGAGAACCAACAGAGTTAGCTCCTGTTTGTTACCCAGTGCCCACCAACCTACCAGTTCAAAAGCATATAAATGCAAGTAGATAAATACACCCTGGCCTCTTCGGTGTGGAGTGCTACAAGGTTCCATTCTCTCTCCCTTGCTATTTAACATCTAAATCTTATCTGCCTGATAAGACAGAGGGTCTCCTGGTCTGGAAGTTGTCAACTCTTGTTTTGGAATATTGTCCTGCACTGGATGGGGTTGCACTCCCTCTGATGGAGCAGGTTCACAGCTGCTCCTGGAGTCCCAGGTGGCAGCTATGGCCAGGGAAGCATTTGCTCAGCTTCAGCTGATCCACCAGCCGCAACCATGCCTAAGTAGCTCAGATCTGGCCACGGTGACCCACACACTATTGACATTGAGATTGGACTATTACAACACTCTCTACATGGGGCTGCCTCTGAAGACAGCCTGGAAACTCCAATCAGTCCAGAATATGGCAGCCTGTGTAGTTGCTGGGTCTTGTTGGTTTGACTATGTCGGGGCACTGCTTCAGCAGCTATACTGGCTGCCCATTAGTTTCCGGGCTGAATTCAGAGTGCTGGTCCTGAGCTTTAAAGCCCTAAATGGCTGGGGTCCAGGGTATCTTAGGGGATCGCCTTCTTCCATAAAATCCAACCGGTCATCTAAGTTCATCAGAAGGGGCCCAAGGGAGGTAAAAGGTGTGGCGGCCAGGAATAGGGCGTTCTTGGTGGTGGCACCCTGGCTTTGGAACTCCCTCCCCCTAGAACTTAGGAAAGCTCCCAAAACTTTATTTTAAAAAGCTTTTTATTGAGAAAGAGATTTGGGGTTTATTGTTATTGTTTTTAATGTTTTAACTTATGTATGTTTTTAATGCTTTTAATTGTTTTATTGAATGTTTTTAATTTGTTTTATTGTTAGCTGCCTTGAGTTGGCTATGCCCTGAGAAAGGTGGGATATAAACTTACAAAATAAATAAATAAACTGAAGGTACCACTTCAGTTACAGCTTTCCATGCACCATTGGCATTTTCTCATACTGGCCTCATGATTACAGAGATGTCTTCAGACAACACTGCCACTTTGGTCTTGTAACAGGGATGAGTATCACCCTTAGAATCCCAGTCACGACTACTAGGCAATCTGCAGAGACATCTTTACCTTTTTAGAAATAGAGTACAAATGAATGTTTCCAGCCATGCAGAATTGCTTATGTCACCAGAGTTTGTAACTGATGGGTAGTGATAGGTTCAGAATGCAAACTTGTCTACCTTGTAAAGCTATGATGTATTTATTACACATCAAGAAGAATAATTCTCTGTTAAGAAGTCCTTCTCCAGCTTAGAATCTAAACCACAGGTCCAAACCAGTCCAACTCTCTAGCACTGATGCATCCACAAAGTAATAGAACAAACATTCCCTTGCCTTGAGGAGGCCTCCATGACTGCCTGCTCCCCACTCCAAGATATAATGCACACCCCATTAACATGGCTGCATCGGTACTGGAAAGTTAGGCAGGATTGGGCCCTTGGAATGTGAAAATCTGTGGTTTGGGGTTCATGCTGCTTTGTAGGGAGGGAGGAAGGGGAGCACTTTGAAGGGAGGGGAGCACCTCTTCTCTGAATAACTAAGCAGCTTGCATAAAATTAAAAGCATTAATTATTCCACATTTTAAAACTCTTCAATGCATATAACTAAAGATTTGAGATTGAGATGTGGATTTGGGCAAGATTCTTAGCAGTCATATAGGTTAATATATGCACATAAATTGTATGTAAAGTAAGCATGTCTAAGATTGATCTCATTTTGACCAGGAAGATTCCTGGAATCGGTCAGACAAGCTCAAGGATTTCACATCTTCCTTGGGCTCTGCCCTTTGGCTTAATTGGTCACATACCAAACATTCTCTGCTGCTTTAATGATCAACCTTTGGGGACATCTTTACAGCTGTCTGGGCTTTACTAAATCTCAAAACTTAGACCAAAACAAACAAATTAAAAAGATAAAATGTTGGAGGTGACTGAAAATAATGCACCAACACTATTTTTTAGTATTTCCACTTACAAACAACTTCATAAGATGCAAATGCATCTTGATGATTGTAAAAGGCTGCAATTCTAAACCCACTTTCCTTAGAATAAGTCCCATAGAACAGGATGGGACTTACTGCTAAGTAGATTTGTTCAGGATTGCACCCAAAATGTCTTTCTAAACATTCAGACATCTGTAAAGGTTTCCAGGTGCCCTTCTGATCTCGTTTCCTGAGTTTTAGTTACCAGTAGAAAAGCCTTAAAAATTATCCTTGGCTTAGAAGTGTTGTTCATCCAAGCTTGAGAATTAATGTATAGATTTCTTCTTTATATTTTCCTTGAACTCAGCTATCAGGCAGTGGAGTATATGCGGACAGGAATGGATCCGACAACGGCCTGCCAAAAAGTTATTGCCAGAATGCAGAAATATGTTCCATTCTTCTTTGGGGCTGTTATTTGTGCCAACACAACTGGAAGCTATGGTGCGTCGTTTTGCTCTTTCATGCAAATAGTATATTGGAATAAGTTAGCCAAACTTTGATTTCATTTATGTCATCCATTCGTCACACCAGCCTAGGTATGGATAGAATTCCTATGAAAATATTTGATCAAAATATTTGCGTTCTCTTTAGAACATAACATGGAGGCATGACTTCAAAGCAGTCAAAGGCTGGTCATGCTGGGTAGCTCATTAGCAAAGCCTTGGATCAAGGAGAAGTATCATTTTGCTAATCAATATGGTTTATTGGTTTAGACTGCTTAGTGCAGCGCTTTTATCTTTGATTTCCCGCAGTTCTGTGTTTGAAAGATTAGAGATGCAAGGACTCATTAACACCAGTATTAAGATGTAAGTTAAAACAAAAATATACTCAACACTGAATTATATTTTAAGAGTGTGAAGTCCGCCATGCTTGGTTAGAGGCAGTACCTTCTTCAAAAGTGAGAGAGACTTTAAATAGAAATCTCAATGCTGGTTTGATCAAGGCATATGAAAGAACAATTACACCATTGTAGTAGAATTAATAGTGGACCCTTGGATGCAAAAAGCACAAGGAGACAGATTAATATGACTCTTTTGTCTCTTCCTGCAACAGGTGCTGCCTGCAATAGAGTTCCAGGATTCACCCAATTTCATTTTATGGTATCTAATCCAACTCTGAACCAGCCATCTGAGCAAACAGTAGACTGTATTTAAAATGTTTTCCTCTAAAACCAGCATCTGCACTGAAGACAATGAAAGAAATGAATCTTTGGGGGTTTCACGTTTGTAATAATTAACCACACACTTTAGCTTGTCCATAAATACAAGGGCAAAAATAAATGTGTGCCATATACGTTAATTATCGGTCTAATTAAGCTTTGTTCTTTCAAATTGCAATGATTAATTAAACTTGGAACCACATCAACTGAATTAAACAAATCTATCCAAAAGGCTAGCATGTTATTTCTCCAAAGTATTCCCAAAGCTGCCATACTATTTTAAAGAGAGAGTAGGTGAATATATGTTTCAGGCCATTTTGGACAGTCATCCCCGTCCCAAACAAACCTCCTTTCAGAATGTACTCTTAGAAGATTTACTAGAGATCTATTTTCTTTACATGGATGGTGGATATCCATGGAAAAGCCTCTGTACTTGGACATGTGTGACTTGTACCATTAACAACTAGATATGTGTTTTCAAAGCTGAAAACACATATCTAGTCAGCAGTCAAGTGTGTGAGTACCAAGCTCATATAGGTGCTATATAGCAAGTGCTATACCTGAAAATTGCTCCCCTGCCCCATTAAATGCACAAAGCTTAATTACTCCAACTGGGATGTGAAATTTCCCTGAATAAAGAATTCTTTCTTATTTTCCTATTTTCTTTTCAGTCTTGCTATTCTGTAATCAGCTTAATAGGTCAAAGCTCTTATTATACTGTTTCATGTAACATCAGCTCACTAGGTGATGTTGGACCATTTGCTATCACTCGGCCTAACTTACCATAAATAAGTTTAAAAGTTGTACAACCTCACGTACATATGCATTGAACAAAAAGGGGGATTAGAATGCGTCAGCTGTCACAATCGGGCTACATGCTGTTCCGTTTTCCATCAACATGGGCCTAAAGTTGCATCCAGACACCTCCTCAATTGCAAACTCTCTCCAATAATGTCTGGATCTCTGAAAGGACCCCTCATACATTCATGTGGAGCCTCAGCATAAACAGAAAGTTCCATTATTACAGGATTGCATTCAAGGAATGCATCGCTGCCGAAAATGTTTAATCCAGCTACAACGGCTGGTCTAAAATGCAAACATGGAAGAAATACTTTCATCAATCACCCTAATGGGATCGTGAAGCCTCATGGGCGAAGGAGTCCTGGCAACCTTCTCAAGCCTGTGTAAGAGGGCTTGGATCCAATCCAGTAATGATACTGCCTTATCGACACAGTTTTGGATGCAGTCCTGCACAGCATCTTCTCACTGTCTTATCCTGCAGCTTCTAAGACCAGCTCTGCTCAGGATGCTACCTCGGTTTTCTGAAAGACACAAGAAGTAGAGGGAAGTGTAGAGCAGAAGATGGGTGGATAGATCCCAGGATGGGAGTAGGATTAGCAATGGGTTCCCAATCTCATACTTTATTGGGATCATGGCATGAAAAAGATTAAAGGCCACTGATGTATATGATAGTATTGTAAATAAACTCAAAAAGACAATCACTTTAATGCTTTTGAATGTCAATTTTATCTTACATTTTAAACAGCATGGAAGCAACTTGTGACCGTAAAAAAACTGGAGTAAAACTAGTCTACATGTATGCTTTGAGTGGGAAAACTATTAAGCTGTGTCATTACCCTGTTCCATCTAGGCTTTCTCAAATAATTATATTTGAAAACTCCAAATGGGGTGAGTCTAATATACTCTATTTTTTCCCTTTGGAAAGAACCAAAGTTTGCAGTATTCCTTAATAGATTCAGTCCTACTACTTTCAAAATACTGCGTCCAAGGATGATAATTTTTGATTATCATCATTATTAGTTAGAATATAAGATTTTTTGTTGCACTCTGCTTTAAATGATGTAATTAAAGGACAATAAGGATGGCAAGTGGAACCATTATTCCTATTTACTATGGTAGTAATTCTATTAGCAGATTTAACTAGACTGAGCATCTTTTACAGAGACTTGTAGTTAAAATATCTATCCGAACATTAAATCACTAAACATTGTCTTGGGTATGTTCAGTAGTGATTCAGATCAAGGCATCAAGAAACCTTTCTTAAGTTAAATCACAAGTTATTGGTGCACACCAAAAACCATTTATCCTTCAACTTGATGTGATAAAATTCTCCCTCCCATAAGGCATATGCTAACAAGGGCTAGGTCTTGAATAGACAGTGTTGTATATAACTGAACCATTTATGTCTGCACAAAAATTAGTCCCATTATCAATGGGGTGAGTGTTTATAGGATTGCAGCATGGAGCATCTTCTTCAAATTATGTGGCTTCAACTTCAAGAGAGAAAACATTCCAAAGCTGGACATTCCAAAGCTGGGATTTCAACATTGCCCTTTAGAAATCCAGATTTCTTTGATGGTTCCATTGTAACTATAAAGGAAATGTTATACAGTAATGGGAAAGCAGAGAAGAAATTATTGCTGAATAATACGCCATATTCACTCGAATCTAATGCACTATCAAATCTAATGTGCACCCTGATCTTGGAGACTTAAATTCGGCTGGAAAAGGTGAGCGTTAAATTTGACAAAATACAGTATTTTTCTCTGGCTCTACTAAAGTAACAGACATTGACTGTGGGCATTGGATCCTTAGTTCAGACTAGAAGGATATTCCTCTAAGTGTAGAAATGGGGTCCTTTAAAGTGTAGTAATGGTAGTGGGAGAATCAACCCACTTGGGCTTCTGTCATTAGAGTCCTGTGTAACTTTTGAAAAACAACCAGGGACAAAGTTTGATAACCCTCTATGAGTCCCAATTCAAAATGGGATTATTGGGCTTGCTAGCAATTAGCATGGCCTCCTACCTATGATTGTGGAAAGCTCTTCTGAGCATCTATCTTCTACACACCCTTCAACATTAATAGCAACTTTTCATTGACAGTAGTTTGTCCTCCATTAGACATGCCAAAAGCACAGACTGCAGGATCTCAAATCCAAACGTCACTTATATTGTTCCTAATAAGCTGGAAGGGTTTTCACAGGTTGTCAATTTGCTTGCATACATTGGGTCTATGAGGACATGACATGCTCCTTTCCAACATGTTCTATTATTCATATTTGGTACAAATCCAAAATAGGTGTGATTGCGCTCATGTGTGCCAGTAGCATTATTATCTCCAGAAATATGGACGGTCATTTAAGCTTAATTTGCCTAATTAATAGCAAAACATCTTTATTGGATGTAATGGAACAAACAAAAAACACCAAAACACACCTTTATATTCTTTTGAAAAACACTCATATTTGAAACAATTTTATACACATAACGGGCACTGAAAAGAAAACTGTCATACTTCATAGCAATGATGTTTGTCTCTAGCAGAGATCCTGACTGTTCTGATAGCTGTTGTTGAAATTATATCCCAGAACCCTGCAGTGATGTCCGACCCTGAGGAGCAATTGGAGGTCAGGTATACAGAAAACAAGACACTGCTCTCATTAAATAAAGGCAAAATGGCAACAAGCATCACCTGTGAAATGTCCAAACTGACACATCTTAAAGAAAACACAACTAATCTGTTCTTCTTGGACAGGATTATTTACAGCCATGGGAACTTTTCAGAAAATGAAGAAACGGATTCAGCAAATAAATGTCTAATTTTCAGAATTTGATAACATTGTGCAATTATAAACATTCATCATGCACTGATGAACTCTCAATACTATATCAATCTACCCAGGCCTTTGTGCTTTGCATATAGTGTTGAGCACAATACCATAGTCTTTCGAGACTGATGGATGCCAATACTACTAATATACTGTATAGTAAAACAGAAAAGAAAAACCTTTATGGCCAAGGATGACTGATTTTCACTAAAAGAGTCACTGGTGTCTTTTTGAGCTACTTTAATGAGGAACCCTCTAATGACCCCTGCTTTTGTCTCCTTTTGAGGATTTCACGGAAATGTGACATTGCATTGTCATGAAACAGATTCATCGCTCACACTGCTACAGCCTTTTATGGGTGGTGCTTTTCTACAAATATTGCATCATTTCCCAATGTTTACAAATGTCCTTAATCTCATCTGATATGAGGGATTCCTCATCCTTTTTCTCCTCTTCTGCAGATGAGAGAGATCTTCTCCCTAACCTCTTGCTGTTGTTCACAACATAGATCCATCAATTTGTTCGTTTTACAACAATTTTCCTTGTAAAATTGTTTGCCAAACTCTGCCAAAACTGTTTGTCTTACAAAGCACTGTTTGTCTTATAAAGCAGAATTCTTTAGAAATTTTAGTTTGTCTTACAAAGCGTTCTCTTATAAGTTATTTGTCTTACAAGGTACCACTGTATATGATTTTGTTTGATTATTCCAGGAATTTCTTTTTTCTTTTAACTCTTATGTAACCCGGTGAAAAAAATGGGAAGCTGTGTCTCCAAATTGCAGAGATTGTGGAAAGTTACAAGAACTATGGTACTGGAATTGCAGAGAAAACATGCTATAGTGATGGGACTTTAGGGGACATATTATATTGATGTCTGATAAGTATTTGCAAGACAATTTGAAAGGAAGAAATAGACAGCGGTATTTGTGTTTGCTTCAGTAGTGGTCCCTGGAGTGTGGATCCTGGCGTAAAAAGGAGATATTTACATACAGAAAGAGAGAGGGAGGGTTTAAAATAATCTCAGTATAATTTATTATTTGTTATTATTCACAGCTGTTTCCACAAGCTGCTTTAGTAGTCATTTAAAAAGGGTATAAATCTGGTAAATAGATACCTACTTTCTTAGGATAAATTTGTTGCAATAACTATTATCTAGTGCAGGTATTCTTAACTGGGTGAATCCATACCCTGTAATGGGGGAACAGTGGTATGGCTTTTGAGTACAATCCTAAGCTTGTCTGTTCAAAAGTAAGTCTCACTGTGTTCAATAACACTTACTCCCAGGAAAGGGCGGTTAGGATTGCAGCCCCATAAATCTGAACAGTTAAAAAAAAAATCCATTTTGCTCCTACTTCCATGAATGATTTTGAAGATGCCACTGACTTATAGCCTTATTTTTTCATCAGTAAAAATTGCCAATCAGTCAGTTTCTACTGTTGATATAGGCTGCCTACAATCATCCAGCCAGTCATTAAAAGACTCTTCATTATGTATGGAGGCCATATTATAGTGGTTACCTGAACAATTACAATTAACAGATTAAATATTACATTGGTCAAAAGAACAGAATGCTGTTTGATTAATAATGTCCTCTTGGGCATCTTCTGTCCTTTTTTTCTTTTTTAAATCATCACTCTGTCAATTTTCTGTAATGGTGAGGAGAGCTTTACCAGATTGCCTGAGTGGTAGGAAAATGATTGTGTGCATAATATGTAATTTAGTGGATTGTGGTGTGCATGTTAAATGTAGGTCGCATCTTTTCAATATCATAGACACTGATTCAATCCCACAATAGTGTATGATGCCATCCCACCCATAAGACAGCCAAAGTGCCTCAAGTTCGCCAAACGGAATTGGGACTGCTTTGCATTCCGCAAACTCTTGTTCCTAAAGGCCCCAAACCTATGGGCTTTGGAAATAATGGGCAGTTTTACTGTAAAAATCCACAGGGTCCGCTCAAAAAGTAGTT
This sequence comes from Cryptoblepharus egeriae, assembly GCA_030015325.1. Taxonomy (NCBI): domain Eukaryota; kingdom Metazoa; phylum Chordata; class Lepidosauria; order Squamata; family Scincidae; genus Cryptoblepharus; species Cryptoblepharus egeriae. The sequence continues at coordinate 48,982,976 of JAREYC010000007.1, read as the reverse complement.
GAGAGCCAGGATGGTGTCGTGGTTAGGGTTGGACTGTGACTTGGAAGATCAAGTTCAAATCCCTCCATGGCCATGAAGCTTCCAGGGTAAACTTGAGCCAGTCACTCTCAACCTCACCTACCTCACAGGGTTGTTGTGAGGACAGGAGGGGGAACTAAAGCATTGTAAGCCACCTTTGACATTTGCAACGACATGGGAAATGGAGTATAAATCCATTAAATAATAACTAGTACTAGTAGGTCAGTTAAAGCTATGGTTTTCCCTGTGGAAATTTATGGGTGTGAGAGCTAGACCTTTAAGGAAGGCTGACTGCTGAAGGAATAAATACCATTGAATTAGTGTGCTGAAGAGATTATTGAGAGTCCCTTGGACTGCACGGAGATCAAATCAGTCCATCCTCCTGGAAATCTATCTATCTACAGTAGCGTTTCTCAAAGTGGGGATCAGGACCCCTTTTGGGGTCGCCTAGAGCTTTCCTGGGGGTCACCTTAAGACTCCTGGTGCAGGGGGCCAGGTCAGGCTTGCCAGACCTCCAGCTGTAGCTGCACGCACACTGGGGCTGACTGACAGCCTCAGGGCCCAATTCTATGCGTGCCTATTCTGAAATAAACCCCATTATAGTCAGTGGGGGCCTTTACTCCCATGCAATTGTGGATAGGATTGCAGCTTCAGGGCCCAATCCTATGCATGCCTACTCTGAAATAAATCCCATTGTGTTCAATGTGTACATAGAACACACATTTTATTTGTAACATTGAATATACATCCTGCATATCGGATATTTACATCATGATTCATAACAGTAGCAAAATTACAGTTATAAAGTAGCAACAAAAATAATTTTATGGTTGGGGGTCCCCACAACATGAGGAACTTATAAAGGGGTCACGGCGTTAGGAAGATTGAGAACCACTGATCTACAGTATTTATATACTGCTTTTCAACTAAGAAGTTCACAAAGCAGTTTACAAAGAAAATGGAAATATAATAATAGCTAATTAAAAACTAATGGGTCCCTGTCCCAAAAGGGCTCAAAAAACAACACCAGCAGAAGCAACTTGAACAGGCATTGCTGGGGTGTGTAGGGCCAGTTACTCTCCCCCTGCTAAATAAATCAACCCTGACTATTCACTGGAATGACAGATACTGAAGCTGAACCACAAATATTTTGGCCATAACAGAAGAAGGGAAGAATCCTTGAAGGGGCTCAATTAACAATTGAAGGGGGTTTGGATGCAGGTTGACCTCCATGCTACCTTCAAACAGGATGTTCTAGGAATTGAGGTGTAATTTATCATTGAGGCCACTGTAGGTATAGAGAGTTCCTTAGGTCTCAAGTCCCTTCCTGAGGAACTCTTCATTTCAAGACTGCCCTGCTCAAGGGAAGAAATGAAAGTAGTGTGCATAAGAACATAAGAAGAGCCTTCGCTGGATCAGGCCAAAGGCCCATCTAGTACAGCTTCATGTATCACAGAGCAGCCCACTAAGTGCCTGTGCTAGGGAGTGGTGGAAAGTAGTATGCATGATGCCACGCAATATTCCCACGTCGTCTTTAGGGAATATAAGGAGATATTTGTCTTCTGGGAAACCCCAGAAACTACTATGGGGCAATGTGAACCTACTCAATTGCCAGCATAAGTCTGCATCACTCCATGCAGGTGAATATGTCCTAAGAAGGGGGCTTGGATTTGGTGTGTGCTGCCTCCTTGCTGAAAATACTCTCCTCCTTGGCAAAACCTGAGCTTATGTTTCAGCAAACCTGGACATCTATGATGTCCATCCATGCATATGGAATGTCTCAGTCCTTTCCAGTAGTGTTCAGCTGCTGGCACTACTGCAAAGTGTTCTATGGCTGCTTTGCAGCAGACTGTGCCAGCAGAATGGTCATTCTGCCAGTGTTAGCATGCAATCCTAACCTATGCCAGCACATCTCACTGGTCTTCCTATTCCTGTGGTGATGTAGGGAAGCAAGCACTCTGGCCTAACATTCCCCCAGGAGTGTTGCAGAAATGCCATTACAGCACTTTTGTGACATGCCTAATGTCAGCACCGTACTTATGCTGGGGCTTAGGCCGGACTAACTGGAAGTTAGGATAGGGCTGTAAATATAGTTAATCACACTAATCCATACGTTCTCAACAGCTCTGAGTATCCAGCTGTTCCTTAAATTTTTCCAGATTACATTTGTAAACCAAAACTTCTTACTGTGTATATTCAGTATCAATGGTGGCAAGTTTAGCATGCTGCCAGTTATTCTTTGCTACCAGTAGTGCAGAGATACTCTGACAAAAATATATCTAAATCCTACTACTGGGTTGTATGCATTCATACACACAGTGTTTTAATGGATTGGATTACTGTCAGTTTATTACTGTTTTCCTTGAAGGTATTTGGGCCCCGCAATTCTCATTTCGTGTCTTATTCAGATCTCATTTGGTTCCAAACTCTCCCCTTTAAAAAAAAATCAGATATTTCCCCATTCAACCTCTAGTGTCATCAGATTCGGATCTTACCAATTTAACCACTAGTGTCATCAAGAGCTGTAATTCAGAGCTGCCTCCTGGTTGGCACCATTTTGAATATCTATAACTGCCCCAGAGTACAAAATACATTTTGCATCAAAAATGATGAATGGGTACTGAATAGTACTGGGATTCAAAAAAGTGGCCATCTATACCTTTTTGTGCTTTTCAGTCATGATCTATTTGTTTGAGCAGATGGAAACCAAACAGAACATCTCCTTTTGGGAATGCTTCCTTTCATAACGCTGTGCACACCCCAAAGTACTGTATGCAAGCAACAGAAGTTAAAACTGGTGTTCAGTCATGGCTGAACAGTCTGCTTCATACAGTCTCTGTAATTCAAACATGCTTCATGAACATGCTTCATGAACATGCTGCTTCATACAGTCTCTGTAATTCAAAAGGAAATGTAAAAAGTAAATTTGAGTGTTAACCATAATAAACAGTTGGCAGGAAGCAGGTTCAGGTCTATCAGTCTGTCTCTTGTCCAGATCGTAGCTCTGTTCCTGGACAGCCTAGGGAAGCTCAGATTTCTGCCACCTCTTAAGATGGCATGGATTCAAGTAGCTCCAAATAACAGTAATAATGTTATCTGGGTAAGGGGAATTTTATTTCCCTTCGCCCCTGGTTAGCCTGCAGCTAGCCCTGAACTTGTGTTGGATACAGTGCAAGACAGACCGTACTGGCCTGTCTGTTCCAGCACAAGTTAGGATTGCACTGTAAAAGGGCCGGAACAACTTGTAATACAAGACAGAACATTACAAATTGGAATTTGAATGTGGAAAAAATTGTGTTGAATCCCTTTAATATATCAGAAACAAACTACACAGAAGGTAAGCACTTAAAATATTCTATAACATTCCCAAATCTGGGACAATAAATGAATCGAAAAAATGGCTCCTTTGACAATTTATTTTCTTTGGTCATGTGTACGCCACTCAAGAAAAAAGAATCTCCAATTACCTAGAATTTTCTTCATTTTCTTGTTACACATAGTTGTGTAAGTAAATTCCAAGATGGAGATATGCTAAAAGATTTTTATCTTGAGATGATTTATCTTGGAAATCAAGTTTCAAGACACTTGAAACATGTGTAAGAAGAAACAACTTGGAAGGATTTAGCTCAACGTTTAGGTACTATGGACCTTCAAAAACTGAAAAGGATTAACTGTATAAAGGTTAAGGCAATTCTTGTTCTCTATTTTTTATTCAATATGCATATCAGTCCAATATGAATTTGAATCCGTCCACATGAATCAGCCCGCATGAATTTGGATGGACTGTGGAAGCTGGTGGAGAATAGAGGGGCCTGTGACTCCATCGAGCCACAAAGAGTCAGACCAGGTTACATTGGTCCGATTCTTCTATTTAAAAGTGTTGTCATCTGTTCTCTAATCACAGCTTTAAAAGTATGTTCACAAAGTTTGGTTTGTTTACAAACCTTGTTAGTCCAAAAAAACAAACCTTGTACTGACATGGTCTCGGTTTGCATTGCTAGGTTTTAAAAAGAAGTGCCATACAGATACCTGGAACTGAGTAAGAGGTTTTATTATCATACCATCATAAACAAAATAGAGGAATTCTAACTAAAATGAAACTGCTAAATGTGAGTCAAGGATACTGTACCTTTAATAGTTTTATAGAGGGAGTGTTTGGTTAGATTGATTTCTCTCATCAGAGAGCTACAGAGACAGGAGAAGCAAGCTCTGCCGCAGTCCTTACTTTGATATTAAGGGCCCAGGAATCCTTTCCCATATTGAACCTGGCAATTTTACAACCCCTGGGTTCAAAAGCTGAAAGGCCTTCTAATGAAATCTTCCCGTAAATGTGATGAGGCAAGAGGTGTAACAAGAACCTTTAAAAATACCAATGGTGCAGTGTTAATTACAACAAAAAGCATTTTAAATATTTTCCCCTAGCCAAAGTGTGTGATCTTGCTTTCATCGAGAACCGCAATTGCCTGTTGATATACTATTGCCATTACATTACCTTTTTCTTTGGCATCCCCCAGAGAGCCCAAGGCCAAACAAGATGAATGGCTGTATAATTCAGCTAAAAAGCTTCTGTGGGTTTCAGCCATCAATGTTTCCCCCGCCCATTTGTGAGCATCCTGAAATTGGATGCGTACAATTGTTGCCTTGCTTGCACTTCACTTTAAATGGATCTCTCATTCCAACACTAGGTGTATATCATATGCTTTAAACTGCAAATCTATCTGGGTCATTCTTTCTGATGATGGATGCCGCATTTGGAAAGTTGTACGGCAGGATTACGGAACTTAAGAGTAGCGCTAACATATATATGCTAAAAGTTCCACATGGAAGAGAGCAACTCACTGTGTATTACAAGCATCACACACACCAAACATCAAACACACCAAACAAGTCCCTATATTGGTATGAACTTTTTATTGGACTAAAGGAACCATATAGAGCAAAAACAACTGCCACTGCAGACTCCGCATCATTTAGTTTAATTGCCAAGATCCATTCAAGCTGTTAGCAAGAAACGGAGGCTTATCGCAGCAATCATTTCTACTAAATACCTCCCTCTGCAGTGTCCTTGTGCTATTGCGAGAACATAATACTAACCTAGGGATTCAGTGTATTTCCTTCTCCTTTTCCCAATTCCCTGTGCAAGTGATTTGTTTGTTAGTCTGGATCGTAGCAGAGTCCTTGTAAGATGAGTAAGCAGATTGAAGTCTTATTTTGACCAGAAACAAATGTTCTATGGTAATTCCCCCCTGGAATCCAGAAAATAGGGTATGCCATGATTCTGAGCCAGATAAAGGGGAATGGAGTCCTTAAAGCTTTTAGTAAGATGCATCTTGAAGAAAAGATGTCTGCATGGACTGGTAAAAACAAAGTCTTTAAGCAAAAATAATCCACCAGAAATTTCTCATCTAAAATCTTCCCAAATCACCAATTGTTAAGCTAAACTAATATTCAAGCTAGCCTCCCCAAGTCCCATCTTACCCAAATCTATTTTGGGTAATTACAGGTGTCCCCCATTATCCACGACATTTCTGCTCCTGAACTTCTTGTGGATAAAAAAATCAGTGTATAAAGAAAACAATGAAAAAATAGGTGTAAATATGTATTTTCAGGTTTCTTGCTCCTATTGAAACCTAATTGTTGTGCCTTATGCAATAAGTAGTGTCTCCATATCTGCAGGGATTTGATTCTGATACTGAAAAATGGAACGTTTGCTTACATTACTACCTATCTACAATAGTAGAAAAGCAGTTTTTTAAACTGATTTGCAGTGTCCATTTGTGGAGTCTAATCTGTGTATAAAAAATCAGTGTATAACAAAGTTGGACCTGTAGTTACTTTTGAATAAATGTTTCCAGTTAATAAGCAGATACTTTCCATTACTCAGCCTTTCTCTTCCTTTTGTTTATAATACTGCTACCTGACATAACTAATATAATTCTGGGATACCATACTTCTCAGTACCAAGATCAAGGACCCAATCCTGTCACATTTTCTAGTGCTGATACAGCCCTGCCTATGGAGCATGCACTGCATCTGGCAGTCACTGATGTCTCCTCAAAGTATGAGAATATTTGTTCCCTTACACTAAGGCTGCATTGCATCTACAATAGGTCTGGAAAAGTGGACAGCATTTGGCCCATCATCTTGAACCAAATTCTGGTCAATTACAATTTTATCCCAATTTTAGAAATGTGAGATGGAATTGTGATCCTGTCGAACCATGTTTTTTACTTCTCTGGAAGAAACAGATTGTGTCTCAGTATATATCTGATTAAAAAGATATTGAATGGTCTGTTTATTGGAGGAGAAAAAGCAAACTGTGAGGATGACCCACCAGAGAGCAGTTAACCATTTGCTGTTACCTAAACAAAAAATGAATGGCAAGTACTACATAGAAGTCAGAAAATTAATTTTACTATGATTGACTCTGAAATACTCAAATATTGTCCTTGAAAGCAATGTCAGCAGAGAATGCAGAAGATGCTCATGCTGTTGGTCTGTCAAAGTACCATTTGACAGTCGATAGAATTCTAATGAAATTTCAGCTTGTACACAGTATTTTGTGAGTTTGAACCTTAGTTTTCCTCATAGTTTGCATTGAAACAGACAAAGATTGTGCCCTACACAATGAGAAAACACTGACAAAAAGGTTGTCGATGTCAAATCACAAGTATTCATATTTTTATAGTTTAGTTAATATATCTAAATTCATTGAGTCATTTGAATAGTCAAAGATTTCTGGGACACAAGGCCCAATTTTATCCAAATTTCCATAGCTAATGTAGCCATGCCAGGATTCTGTCCACCTGCACATGTGAGCATGTGCTGCATCCTGTAATGGTGGTAGTTGGGAACTATCTCAGAAGCCTCTTCAATGTACAGAAACATTTTTTCCTTATATCAGCATTGGAAGGTCAGTCCCATGGGTACCTAACTTGATATGCTTGTTCTTAAGAAGTTGAGATTCAGCACTCTGTTCAGTTCCAATTTAATATTTCTTAACATGCTAGAAGACAAAATCAGAGCCATCCCTACATTTCAGTAAATCTGGTTATAATTTTTTTTCAGATCAAATGGTTTATGGACAGCGTCTGTATGGATAAGCAAAGGCTCATTATTTCTAAAACATTTTATTCAATATATTAATTTTTCATTGCAGATTATAAAAATGTATTAAAATCCATTCACAACTATAACTCATGTTGCTGATACAGAAAATAAAGAGTTTGGAAAAAAGGCTGAAGGACAAATTACATGGAAAATGTAATTCAGTGACAGATGGCAGGACATTGCAACAGGCAACAGTCTCAAAACAAATCTCTTCCCCCCCCACCCCAATTATTCCTAAAGGTCTTTTTCCTTTGCCAAGAACCCAAACTACAAGCAAGAGTGCCTGTTTAATGTGCAGATGTACTACTTCAGCTATATGAGACCTTCTATGCACTGATAAAATATAATAAGGAACGAACAGAAACAGAAGGGACAGGAGCAATGTTCAAATATATAATCTAGGTAGATAGGCAAGGCAGAAGTTGTCACTTGATCATGACCCTCCTAAAATATCTCCAAGAGAAGAACAGTACCTCCTACACAATTTGAGAATATTTATAGCTGATGGTATATTGGAGAATAGCTCAGCATCCTGGGATAATCTTTGTTCTTGGATCATTTTCTGCCCACTGAAAGAAGTCACACTGTTTCTCCTTCCCAAGAGGGCACACAAAAAAATTCTTTCCATTATTAGGACCAATCTTCAACACCATCCTCATAACGCATCGTTTCCCATGATTGCAGAAAGGAAAATGCAGGTCTGCCCACTGTAGAGAGAAAATAGTTCTCTTTTAATACCAAAAGCTATAGCCAAATTTCTCCTTCAGGCTGGTGTCAGGAAGCTCTCCTCCAAGTCTACAAGGTGGGTGGCAACCAAAAATAATAAGGCTCAACTACTCCTTTTCAAGTACAGCTTGTTTTACTGCCTGATTTGACTTTGTGGGAGGACAATTTTTGAGAAACTTATCCACCTCTGGAGGTGTCAGAAGTTTGATTTATTTAAGTAAAGTTCTGATGGCTCAGGGCATGAAAACTATTGATCTCACTTCCCAAGTATTACATAGCCCTAATGTCTCTTTCCTTTCAGACTCCAAAAGGTCAAATGATTCTACTCTTTAAGGGTCCAAACCTATGCTACTTTCCAACTCCAGTGTAATAACAATGCAGCTCCATGGTAAGGGAACATATATTTCCATACCTTGAGAAGACCCCAGTGACTTGCCCCTCCATCACAAGAAGCAGCACACCCCCCACTGACACAAGTGCACCAGCACTGGGAAACTGGTTAGGCTTGTGCATGGTGGAGCTAATTATGAACGAAACCACACAGAAATTGTTCCTGAACATTGTGTGCAGCATTCAATACATGCCTGTTAAGATGTGTGAAAAATCAATAGCTTCAGGCTGTTCCAGCATGGGACTCCCATAAAAAGTCCTGTACCTGTGAATGTTGCTATTCACACAGCCATTAATGGCAGTGACATTGTACAGAAAAATGTAACAAGAATTGAAAGTGGGTATATGAAAACAAGAGGTATGGAAATAAGGCATAAGGGGGCTGCAGTGGCTTAACATTCTTGCCCCTCAACAAAATGGCATCCATCAGTCTTGAAAGACTATGGTATCGTGCTTGACACTGCATGCGAAGCACAAAGGCCTGGGTACATTGATATGGAGCATAGGCTGTTACCCAAGCAGCAAATCCCCCCTCTCCACGCCACTGAAATAGTCCAATGAGACGGCAGAACTGATACAATTAGTTTCAGTTGCTGGGCTAAGGACAGGAGCTCACCCTATCTTGTGGGGACCAGGGTCTCGAATCCTGGCCTTCTGGTTAACAGGCAGTGTCTTAGCCACTTGCATCACCCACAGCTCAACTCTCACACTATGGCGCAATCCAGAGTAACTACGGGGAGTCCTTGCTCCGACGTAAGAACAATTTACTCTGGATTGCAATATGAATTTCCCATAGGTTTTCACTATGTGGTGCCGTAACTACGTCGATGTAAATGTCTCTTATGTGCTCCCGTAGTTACTCTGGATTGTAGGCTAAATATGGTATGTTGATGGCTATGTGTTTGAAGAGCTTCACTATTTTCCCATCTTTCAGCTCCTCATCCATCATTCCTACTTTCTTTTCCTACAGGAGAGGGACATGCTACACAACCACTGCAATACCACAGCCAGCAGCTGCATAGCTGGGGAATTGTAAGTATAGCAGGCATCACAACTTAAATGATCCCTCCCACTCACCACTATGGCAATTCCAGGCAGCAATGGCAACATGCAAGCGCTCACCAAACAAAAGTAAAGGCAGTCACTGTTTGGAATAGCTCTGATGACAAGTGGGAGAGTGTGCTTACACAGCATGGTATCTGCAATACTTACTGTTCCCCCCCAACTGTACTACTTCCAGACAGGGATTCATCTAGAAGTTGGAAACACACATGGGGTAGCCCTGCTCTTTTCCACATAATGCTGAGGGTTCACACAAACATGTTAACTAAGGCCGCAATCCGAAATATGCTTTCCTGGGAGTAAGACCCATTGGACACAATGGGACTTACTTCTGAGTAGACATGTTTAGGATTGTGCTCTAAGGGTGCTATTCTAATCACACTTTCCTGGGAGTAAGTACTATTGAACACAATGGGACTTACTTTTGAGTAGGCATGCTTAGGTGGCACTGATATTTTTTTCTAAACAATAATAGATTAATATTACTGTAAATGAAATTAAAAGACCACAACTCAGTCTGCTTCAGGAATAAAATCAGTGTTAAAATCATTAACTCCCTTCTTAATCATCCTGAACTGTACTGAGAACCTTTTCAGATAATCCTTCTTCTCCTCATTCATATTCTGTTAAATTAATGCTGTAAGAGTAAAATGTATGAGCAATCATAGTGATTTGGAAATCTCACTTCTCCCTTTAAGGATGTTGGAAAGGCTGTGCAGTCTCACGTACTTGGAAATAGTCACACCGGGCTTCTCTTGGTAAAGGACAAGCATAAAATTGCCTGCCCTTGTTTTCTCCATCCTTCTTCACTATGCGGAGCACACAAAAGCGGCTGTGTTTACTGCAGCGAGGACTTCCCGTGTTTAATGTGCAAGAGCCATCTGTCATGTTAACTGAAGGTGCTCTGTAATGACAGGTTACAAAATAAAACCTGCATAAAGTTAAAGGGATTAGTTACTGCAGAACCACCAGCAGCCTTCCTGCTGCCTCTGCTTCAACAAACATTCATCCTTTCAGTTTCCACTGTCGATAATGCACCTTTATATATAGTGATCAAAATACAGATCCTCACCATTTTATGAACCCTAGTCATTTTGTCCTCAAATAAAATTGAAGGATTCAGTGCTGAGTGTACCGACAATTGAAATGAAATGCAGGTGGCAAGTTTAAGTCCCCAAATGGCCTTGTCTCTTATTTTTATCAACGGCACTATTCTGGCATTGCTCGCATAAATTTTTTTGCTTTCATGTAGTTTAAAGACATTCTGAATTGGCAGCAGGAACACAGACTTGAGGTCCAATTCCCTCCAATTATATTCTCCCCCTCTGGAAAGCTATTATGAGTGTCTTACACCAGGCCATGGGGATCCCTACCTACTTGTCTGCTTCAGAGACAATTTTCCATGCTCTTTGATCAAAGCTACTTTAATGATCCCAATCATATTCCACCGAGAAGGAAGTCTGACTGGCAGAGCAGAAAAGTATATTTTATGAAGGTGGCGGGGAAGCTTTACTCTCCTCTGATATTAGCGACACCGGAATAGTTGGAGAGCATCTCTGCTTGCAAGCCACAAGGGCATGTACCTGGATAGTTAATTTTTAAACAAGGTTAGTTGTCTTCCTGTTACCTTGATTCCACAATGGCGGATCTTGGCAAGTGCACCACAAGCTAAATCCAGAAAGCATTAGGTAGTGACATTTAGCTTCTAGTTTGTCAGTCTGGAGAAGCAGGCCTGACTATGCCATGTCGGTTCACCTCCATAGATAAAGGTTTACTGGAGTTCTAGAGAGTTCTAGAGAGGGACAGGATTAGTGGGTTCTAGAGAGGGACAGGATGAGGATTTGTGGGGTAGGGTGCAAGAAAGGAAAGGAGATGAAGCATGCTTTTTGTGGAAATGGGGAGATCAAAAGGGTGGCATTTTTTAGGAGGGGGGGAAATTAGATTGCACTCAAGCTACAGAATAAAATATCAAATTAAAAAGGTAACTTGGAATTAAAAAATTAGCTTGTACTAGTTGAACACCAGTTGTCAGAGGACTCCATCTGTAACCAGAACTTGTGTCAGTGCTTTTGGAAAAGACTCTGTATTCAAAATCTGGAACTATAAAGAGCCCCAAAATTGAGGGGCTGTCAAGTTCCTTTGTGTAGCATACTGTGCAAAGCTTAGACCATAATTGGTATAATCAAAGCAGCTGCTCTGTAATCCTTAAATATGGTATGGAACCAAATGGGGGGTCTCCATCCTATTCTCCCCGGGATGTTTTCATAATGCCAGTCAGTAAAGGCTTCTACAGGTGGAATCCTAAGAAATTTAGGCCAGTTTAACCTGGCCTATTTTTCCATGATGCTGTGGGGAAGTCAGTGCATGCCTGTGCACTAGCCTAACCAGAAGTGGGCAGAAGTGCCTTATGGCACTTTTGTGATATCCTCAAGTCAGCACAAGACTTGTGCTGGGGCTTAGGCCAGCCTAAGTGGAGATTAGGATTGCAGCCTACATCTCATTTTAGAGAACCCAACTTTCTTGCATAACAGTTACTATAATTCTCTTGAAAGCAAACACATTCAAACAAGTCTTTCTAAAGGAATTAGCAAATGTCTCCTGGAGTAACAGGGTGTCCAAGCCATAATAGGCTGTTCCACCAGAAGTTAGGGAGTGCTTCTCCACAACCCGACAAACATTTCATATTGATGTTACAGAACTTGTTTTATACTGAATTGCTTAAGAATCAACACTTATAGTTTGGGAGTTAAGATTTAGACCTGAAAGATGCAAGTTCTAATTCCCACTTAGCCATGAAACATCCTGTGTGACCTTCACCTAGTCACTATCTCTCAGCATCACATACCTCACAGGATAATTGTGAAGACAAGAGAATGGAAGGAAGTATGTTTACAACTTTGAGCTCCTTGCAAAACAAATAGCATAAAATGGGGGGGGGGGGGAGTAAAACAAGAGCAGACATATTTTTATAAGCAGTCTTCCACATCAATTTCTAGCCCCCATGTTTGTATTCAAAGCCATATACATTTTACAGCAATCCTGTTTAGATCTGGAAACAACAAACCTGCTTGTTAAATTCTCAATGATAGCTCCGCCAGACGAGTAATCAATCTTTTGTTTCTTTTGTGCCGGCTGTAGAGAATTATATTGATAGGGAAAGGATACTGGTGTATTTACTGCATAGTGGTAGGTGTTGTTATAATGATTTCTTGAAGAATCACACAGAGAGCTTCCATCTGGAGCTAGACTTTTACTTTCATTAGGTTTCCGCAGAGTGAATTTATTAGCCAAATCTGTCAGGACCAGAGTCGTTGTCCCAAATGCAGTTTTCCTGTTGACCTTAATTTCTGTCCTTGGTTTTCCAAAGTTATTACATGGGTACTTGATTAAGTTGCTGTTGTAGGCACTTAAAGCATCATTCTGTACTTTAACTTAAAAGTAGACAAGAAAAGGGAAGGTATACTAATTAGCATCATCTTTGAACGATACCCTCTCTCCCCCATTCCAAGTTTCCCTTACATGTTCAGGGTATACCTGTAACATTCTACACATTGCTTTATCATGCGTCAGAGACAGCATAGTCCTGCATAACTAGTAGTTCTAGATTTGTATTCCATTTGCTTCTGGGCAGCATTTGTATTCCATTTGTTTCCCAACCCTACCCAACGTTTCAGCTCTGGTTGGAAGCTTGGTTGGAGAACATGTTCCCATAAGCGGAAGCCCCACTGACTGTCCCTTTACAGCATAATGCAGTGCATACCCCAGTGTTATAAGTGCACCAGCAATGGGAAATTGCAATGGGAAATTGCGGAGCCTTAAAACCTTTTATTTTAAAAAAGTGTTTTAAACGGGGCAGAGGGTGGGGGGCAGTGTGTTAGTGTTTTATTTTATTGTTTTAACAAATGTCTTTTAGCTTGTTTTTAATTGTTACCAGTTTTTATTATTCTAATTGTATTTTAATTGTATTTTAATGATGTTTTAATTTGTATTTATTAGCAATTTTAATGATGTTTTATTCTTCAATGTTAGCCGCCTTGGGCTCCCCCTTATGGGGGAGGAAAGGCGGGTATAAATTGAGTAAAATAAAATAAAATAAAAATAAAAATAAATTGTATAGGACTGGGGTCCTTAGTTAGGTGAGCTTCATATAAAGTACAAAACTGCCCTACAAACCTTGCAAAGAGGGAGAATAAAATCTGGGGCAAGATTTACAAATATTGTAGGGACAAAAGTAGATTGATGATAAGCACTGAGTAAATCATTTTTCTAGCATCTAAGAAGCTCTGGATTTTAATTTTTAATGCAGATTTTAAGATAAGAATGCTTTATTCAAACCTATTTTAAAGAACTCTTCAGATGCCAGGCAATGGGCTTTGATAATAGCTTAAAACACTTCACAACTGGAACGAAGAGATGCTGAGAAAGAAAGAAAGCATTATCGTGATTTTGTTCTAAAGCCCTAAGCTACACTGCCTTTGTTGTACAGGGTCTGCTCCAACTTCTAGGTAACCAGCTGGGTGCATAAATTCCAGGAGAGAAGTTAATTGGCAAATCTGACTTGCTGAATAGAGTAAATCCTTAGGTTGCCAGAGCTGGCATTTTAGTGGAAAGCAGACAATCAGCCAAGAACAACTTTTGCTGACAACAGGAATCCTTACTGGCTGCAGCCGTGGTTGCTCACCAGCCTGCTTCCCCCTATACTACTGGCCTAGGAGAGCATGTACTTGCTTAAACCACATTTTCACTGGACAAGGATCGAGGATGTGTCTTGTCTGTTAAAGAGGGAGAAATGGTGGGTGGGATGAGAAGTAACACAACAGAAGGCAAAGGTCAGATATTAGGATTAAAAGTTGTCACACATTGTTCAAACAAACAGGTGACCAGCCCTAAAGAGGGGCATAGAGTATTAAATCTTGTGCAGAATGGAAAGAACAAAAGAGTCAGGAAAGGGATGAAGTAAGAGAGGACTGCTTCAAAGACTCAAGAGATACATGTTTCTGTCATATTTGGAAACATGCATCTTAGTTGTACTGTGTGGAAAAGGTACAAGCTACTGCCTTTGCTGCCTTTGCTGAGAAAATGAGATTTGTCACAACTGGCAAAGTGGTTTCGAAAAACACTCCTGTCAAGTTTGGTTATAAGTCTTATCACGTCGTTCCAAAATCACCATCTTTATTACAGGTTTAAACACTTCTCAAGAATGCATCTTTCTATTGTCTTTGAAATACCAACAGGGTGGAGGGACAGCATTTGTCCCTTGTAGTTATAAAAGAAAATATACTTTTTTTCCTTACGAATATATTCCCTTTCAGTTTATGAAAAACATTTGGTCTGACAATTCAGGAAGTTGCTGAAATCTGCAAAAAGTACAAAGGTTTGACTGAATAATTCATGCAGCATAGGGTGGGATAACAGCTGTGAAAGTATATATTTGAGTTACAAAAGGAACATGCCATTATAGAGCGAACAGTTGTTCCCCAAAATGACAAGCTTCTGGGTTTATAATGCAGATTCTAGCATGTGCATCTGCTGAAGGCTATTTCATAAATTTTCTCCAGCCTGGTTTTTTAAAAACATAATTTCTCCCTGAATTTTATTTTCTGGTCTTAGGAATTAAGGATTGTTCCCCCATTCCCACAGAACTGCTAGAGCAAAGGTCTGTCTTTTAATCACATTCATCTATTCAGTATGAAGTACATTTGTGTGCAAAACCATCACTGTGTGCAATAAATACACAACTAAAAAGGCACACAACTAAAAACACACAGCAGACATGAACCCTGGTCTTGGGATCAGTGCCAGTGTGGTTTTTGTTCTTAGGAATAAATGCTATTGGGTGGCTTTTTATACACACACACACACACACACCGCTCCAACCTTCTCAGATCCAACGTGGAGAACAGAATTCTCTTTAATCTACTCAGTTTTAGACCTTTGCTCTCCAGTTTTTAGAATGCTTTGGCCTTGGATAGAGGAAGTACTACAAAGGAAGTCTATTGTCTGTTGTAAATTGCCTTACCCCACAAGGCAACCTATCACTGATTGAGCAATGAAGATGGAGGTAACCTCCATAATTTTCATTTGTGCACCAACCATTTTAAAATCCCTAGCTACCATGTCTCCCAAAGCAATATCAGGATGGGAATTTATTTATTTTTAAAATTGCTTATACCAGCAAGTAGCACCACCTCTGTGGCTGTTCTCCTCCCCAGTGCCCAATAAGCCATATTATACCGAGACAGAGGCCAAGCACAACATGGCCAGGCACAAATTTTGAGAGTGCCCAACAAGTGTGTCTGATCCTGCAGGACAAAGCAACCAAACCAATACTCTCTATCACATATCCATCATATAAGTGTTTGGGGACATGGGTCCTCCCTTTATGCTTTGCATGTTTTCCCAGAAGTGTTGGTTTCTTGCCATTGGTTTCTTTTCCATCTTATTTACAGTCCCAAGTATGGCTTAGAACAGCTGTAAATGCTACTGAAATAAATTATATTGGCTTCTTCGTTATAGTTTCAGATAAGCAACATTCAAATCAATGGCAGTTAAGTGTCATGTACCATTCTAGATATACATGATCTATATCTTGGCATACTAGAGTGGAAACCCCAAAAAATGGGTTCCAGACCACCTGCAAAAGTTAAGCCACGTTACAATGAAATACAAACAACCTTACAAATTCCATCATGACTCACCTTCAGGTCTTGGAGCCAAGCACACATCACAGATTTTGACAGAAGGCAGGTTTATTAGAGTGCAACGTGCACAGGTCCATTCTTCTTCCCATTTCTGAGCCACTTGTTCATTATACGCTGACCCCCTGCCAAATGCCGAGCCAATTAAACAACTCCTTCTTGGCAGTTTGCTGTTCAGTGGAGAAACTGATGTTAACATTTTGAGAGGTTCGTTTTGAAAGTTGTATTCCATCAGCATATCGGCTGAGATACTAGATTTCAATACCTTGACCATCAAGTCATGGGATGAAAACTGAACTCAAAATGTTCAAGCAACTTCACCAGTAACATTTCAAATAAGTATCTAAAACTTTCAAAACTGAAATTTCTGAATAGTTCATTGCCACTCAACAGCTCTACGGAATGACATTTGGTTTTCCAGCCTTATTCTCAAGTGCTACCACAGTTACAATTGGTGGGCAACAACTATTTGGTTCACATTATCATAACATAAATCTTAAACTTATATAGCTATGGGTGCAATCCAGAGTAACTACAGAGAGTCCTTTTTCTGGTGTCAGAACAATTTACCCTGGATTGCAATATGAATCTCCCATAGGTTTTCACTAGGTGGTGTCATAACTACAGGTGCACGTAATATCTCTTACGTGCTCCTGTAGTTACTCTGGATTGTAGGGCATCTCTCAATATCAGTTTCTTCATGAACACTCAACCTACGTTCCCCACATATTTGGTCATGTGAATGAAATAGCTTTACTACCATTCCTTCCATTTCATGAGTTAATGCTATCTGAAAAAAACAGTACAGTTCCGTTTCCTGAATACTCTTACAAAACACTTATTCCCTGGTGATCATGGTAGATATCTTACTTCCACAGCTTAACTAGCTGTGTGGTATTGTTTTGAATGACAGCATCAAGAAGAGAAAAAATAACACATCTGTGTGACTCCTGTGGTAAATTTGTTTCTGAGGGTGCAATCCAGAGTAACTATGGGGAGTCCTTGCTTCAACGTAAGAACAATTTACTATGGATTGCAATATGAATTTCCCATAGGTTTTCACTACGTGGTGCCGTAACTATGTCGACATAAATGTATAATACGTGCTCCAGTAGTTACTCTGGATTGTAGGGTTAATCTCACTGTTTCAACAAAGGGCAATGGAAAAACACACTCACATACATACTTTCTAAAATCTGTCCAAAGTGGAGGGGAAATAAAAGAATAATATTTTTTAAGTACTGTATGTGTAGAGTTTGAGCTGAAATCTTACAGATGTTCACTTTGTTCAATGAAGGTAATTTTATCATCACAATCCAAAGACAAAAGTTAAGGACCAGATGGGAATGAATACTTTGATTTAACTGGGCGAACAAAAATCATAAGGAAGTACGAAGATGTTGGAGGAGAAAAAGAGTAGAAACTCAGAGCATGTCATTAAAGACCACATGTTGGATTTTGAGAGGGAACATGCAGTAGGATTATAAAGCAAGAGATTGAGACTTCTGAAATCAGCTGTGAGACAGTTTACCCAGGATCCACAAGCTGAGGTGTGTTCTTTTGACACTGAGGACAGAAGTAGGTCATTCGGTTGTTTTCTCCTAAACGACACACTGTGATCTTTGCTCCACACTGAGCACAGGTGGGACGTTTGTACACTCTGTAATGTTTGTATAATGCTGATCCCATCTTGCGACACTGAAACAGAAATTTGGTTAGTACTACTTAGAAAGACAGTACACAGTTAATGAATATCCTGAATGAAAATTTTTAAGAACTCATTTAAAAAAAGCAGGCCTCCGTCAGTCTTGAGAGACTATGGTATCGTGCTCGGCGCTGCATAGGCTGCATGCAAAGCACGAAAGCCTGGGTTGGATTGTTATGGAGGATAGGCTGTTACCCAAGCAGCAAATCCCCCCTCTCCACGCCACTGAATTAGACCAACGGAAAGGCAGAGACAATACTATTGGATCCAGCTGGCATTGCAGAGCTGGGCTAAGGACAGGAGCTCACCCTGCTTGTGGGGCTGACCCGGGTCTCGAACCCTGGCCTGCTTGTTAACAGGTACAGCGTCTTAACCTCTTGCGCCACCCACAGCCCCTAAGAATTCATTAAAAAGAAGATTTAAACATTATGCAAAATTCATGTTTTAGGCAACTGTGTTGAGAAATTCCATGGAAAAGAAAACTTCACAGCACAACGTAGCAAAATCATGTTCTCTGCCTATGCATCTTATGAATGCATTAATTTACTCTATAATCCAGAGTAACTACGGGAAGACGAAAAAGGCACTTACTCTGGATTGCTCTATGCATTTCCCATAAGTGGTACAGTAACTATGTCAGTGTAAAAGGTCCTGTAGTTACTCTGGATTGTAGCCTTATTAAACCTAGGATATTTCTGATGCTGGAGAACACTGACAAGTGTTGTGATCAATTACCAGAGAATAAGCTTGATTGATCACAGCAGGGCTTCAGAACAGACTTAGAGCACTGCAGTCCTAACCATGTCTACTCAAAAGTAAGCCCCATTATGTTAGATTTGCGCTGTGAGTCATGGACTGTATTTTCAAAATTTTTTGTTACACGAGGTGGGGAGAGGAGAAGACTTTTGCTGATCATTCTGAACTTTAAAACATGTACAAGCACAGATTCCAAGGGTGAAGATCCACAGTGGCAAAATTTCAGGGAGTAGAGGAGGACAAAAAGTAACAGAAGTTGACTAAAATAATCTCTTCCCTTTTGTATGAATTTGAATTATGTATGTATGAATCTTTTTCTTAATTGTAAAGTACTCCTGAGTCCTATACAAAAGATAAAGATGGCAAAAATAGTTTCCCCAATCTACTGATGGTATAAGGCAGTGATTTTCAACCAGTGAGCCATGGCACACTGGTATGCCATGAATAGTCCTCAAGTGTGCAATGGTAATTTGGGGATTTACATTCATTAATAGGAAAATTGGGGGATTTGAACAGTCTGGTGTGTCTTGTCAACGGTAAAAACAATTGATGGTGTACCTTGACAATTTCAATGCCTTGTTAAGTGTGCCATGAGATGAAAAAGGTTGAAAATCACTGGTATAAGGTATACTGATGGGTATACAGCTTTTTAAGGCATCCTCTGCTTATCTGACAGGTTAGAGACCAGAGTTGTGGTGAAAAGCAGAAATAGTTGAAAAGTGGAATCTGCCTTTTTTAAGTTTACAAATGTTGCTTCTGATATTTTTTTGCTAACAAACTACTTTTTTGCTAGCAAACTTTTTAATCTTGCAAAGCCCTGCTGTCACACAAAGATTTCTGCAAATGGATTCTCATTTAACTCATTCCAAGATTGTAATAGACCAGGAGCTAAAGTGCCTAGGTGTACTTTCTCTCTCATACCCACACACATCTTAAACAGTCTGAGTCACCATGTAAAAGTAAATCAACAATGAGAAGGCCAAATTTAGCATTTAGAACAGCAGAAAGAGGTTGAAACAGAGGAGCATGAGTTGAATTCTAGATTTTAGTGAAAATGTTGAAAAAGTGAATCATTAGACAATGAACTGTCAAAAAGCAGGGGATACCTATACTCCAATTTCTAGTGCATAGATACTTATTTAGCACTGAATTTTCAAAACCATTTTTGTAGATAAATTTTTGTAAACAAGGTTTCTTGTTCCTTACCTTATAAAAAAGTAATGTGAAATCTCTAGTAACTGTCGCCAAATGATGTACCTGCTCCTCTGTTAACTGACAAACCTGTGATTTGTAATATAAGTTTAACAAAAAGTTACACAATTTACTATGGGATACTAAAAGTAAATAAATGCTTATCACTAACAGATCTTTATATTCATATCAGGGTCATTAAAAACATGATAGACAGGAAGTGACAATTTTTATACACCTAAATGCTCAATAAGACATTTAAAATCTTAATGACAACTGAGCTACAATTGCTCCAGAGTTCCTTCTCCTACCCAGAACCTTCCTAGATTAAGGGAAGTTTATATGCTATATAGACTTCATAGACATATACTGCTATATGAAGTCTTTCCCTTACCTTGTGGAGACCTCTGTGACTACCCCTCAACTGCAGGATACAGCATATGCCCATTGGCACAGCTATACCAATGCTAAAAAGTAAGTTAAGATTGTGGCAATAGATGTTCAAAAAGAAGTACATGGCATAGCCAAAAATCACAATACAGTTTTCTTGCATTACTTATACTACATGGCCAACATGATAGAACATCCTCCTGATGAAAGGCTCTGGTACTTAAAATTATCCCACTGCATTTCAAGCATTAAAGGCTCATCAGTGTACACCTTTATCACATTAAGATCCTTGAATGCTTGCCATGATTCCACTTTTTCTTGCTCTTCATTTTAACTCATCAGGACACAACGTGGAAAATCAGCTTCAGTGAATTTCTGGCAAAATACTCCACCGTATTGTATAAAAGAAGATAATTTTGGCCACTTTACGCCATATAAATATTTGTCATACACACTATGTCATATACACAACTACTATTTTGAGGAACTGTCAGATTCCTAAAATTTGGGACTCCTGTTCCAACTACAGTCAAGAAAATGGGAATATGAAAATAAAATGAAAAAGATTAATAGACTTTTTCTTAAACTTTATATTCAGTATTTGTAATTCCAAAATAGGAGAGGAAGATGCCAATACTTTTCACATACTTTAACGGTGGGATGAAGCCTACTGTCAAAAAGAGCTTCATTCTTTATGATGTTTCCCACTCCAGGCAGAACTGTCTGATCAAGCAAGATATCACATAACATACGGCCTTTCTGCTTTCGAATCTCACTTTCTGCTCTTAACAAACTAAATTTTGGAGAGCATATATCCAAGTCTTCCAGAATTCTAATTTTCTTTTCACATTCAGCAGCATTCCTAAGAAAGATAAAATGTCAAAATTCAGTCTTGGACTTATAATTAGTATCATGAAATATTTGCATACTGTTTTCAACGTAAACATTCACAAAATAATTCACATAAAATAAATTGAAAAACTGAAAACCAGTTTGGGATGGGGTTCAAAATCTTTAAAAAAAGAGTTAAGACACCAGCTAATAGAGGTTGGAAGAAAATGATGGATATAAACTATAGTGGTGGCACAGATCTGAGTAAATTATAGCAGCCAGAGGCCACTCAACGAACAGGGATTCGCCATAACTGCCAGATCCGAGCGCTGCCTCCCACTTCCTACTTGTCTGCTCACAGTCCTGTCCTCCATCACCCCAGAATGTCCTCCCACCTCCCATTCCCTTCAGATGTTTGCATTGACCAAGTTTAGGTGAAGCAGATATTGCTTCCTGAGCCACTGTGGAGGCTGGATTCAACATCTGCGTGCTTGTGCACCTCTGTGCAACAAAACAGCTCATCCACAAAGAAGCATGTTTACAACCCTCCTGAGCCAGCAAAAGAGACGTGCCATATTTCTCCCTTTAGGTTATGTTGTGAAACATCTCACAAGAAAGCACTAGTTGATTTACCTAAGTTCTATGCTTGCATCATAGAAACAAATTAGATCAGCAGTAAGTTGTATCTCAAAGACTGCCGCTGCTCCACTTCTGCCTTGGTGTGCATCTAAATTTATACGTAAAGAACCATTCATGCCAAAGTGGATCCTACAAAAGAAATGAAAACATATTTTGAAACACGGTTTTGAACATTAATTATTCATCACCAGTTAGGCATATGTAATTGTACATATATACAACTGAAATGACAGGAGAGCACTGCTTGTTTTTACATGCCAACTTTAACTTGCAGAGAAACGCAAGTTAAGCATGGTAAGTCTATAGCAACCTTATCATGGTAAATAATTGCTTTTGTATAATGTGGAAAAATAGATATTCCCAGGGGATTCTTGGAACCAAATGTCAGTTCAGGAGTCTCTACCTGTAGACAAATACATATCTGGACTGATTCCACCAGTATCAAGATTTCAGGCTAAGCTAGATGGGGGCGCTGCTGAATATGGCCCCACAGCTAACTCTTAACCTCATATCTCTTACCTCAAGGCTTTCTGTCCAAAGTACATAAAAAGTTCCTTGCCCAACGTTTCCACACCATTGTAAACACATCCGTTAAGTACACTTAAGAAATCTTGACGCAAGACCTTATTCCCAGTCACCTGAGCAGAATAAAAACAAAACTGTTTTATAAAAAGTATAAATAAAGAAAAGGGGATTAAAAGTCAATGGCAAATCACTTTTATTCATCTGTAAATTTGAAGTTTATGCTAAGATCACCTGAGGAAAAGCTCAACTCATGCCAAACATAAATAAAACAGAAGAGCAAGGAAGCAATTAGGGATACCCAAACATGCACACCCAAACGTAATCCAGTATTAAGGTAATGAGTTGAACTGTAATTCAGAGTAAAATCATAATATAGCATTGCACTCAGCAATGGAGAAGTCACTCCACATTTACTGTCTAAGAAACATTTACAGCTCTAGATCAGTTAAATAGTGAAAATCAACAAATGCAGCTAGCTAGTCTACAGCTAGTCTTAGGTTGCAATCCTAACCTGTGGTTAGACCAGCCTATGCCCTGGCATAAGTCTTGTGCTAACCTGGGGTGTCACAAAACTGCCCTTAAGGCACTTTCTGCACCACTCCTGGGAGACAGTTAGGTCAGTGCACAGACATGTGCTTACCTCCCTACATCACCATAAGAATGGGAAGACCAATGAGTTGTGCCAACCAAGTTTAGGATTCCACCTTTAGGCTGCAATCCTATCTTCCAGGTAAGCAGACTTAAGTATAAGTCCTGTGCTGACATGGGGGTCTCACGAAGGTGCCATAAGACACTTCTGTGCCATTCCAGTGAAGGTTAGGACAGAGGACACACATGTGGTTACCTCCCTACCTCACCCCGGGAAGACCAATATGGTGTGCCAGCCTAGGCTTGGCTGCAGTCCTATCATTCATTATAATGGGATTTATTTATTTATGAGTAGATCAATATAAGATTGGGCTCTAAAAGTGGAAAACTGAGAAAATGTGTGGTTTATATTGTGCTTCAGATGTCAATAAATGAAAGCATTTTCTTCATTCACTTAAAGACCAACTACAAAATATTTTTTATTAATCTCATAGTAATGCAACCCCTTTTTTTACACAACTGAATTTTTTGGCATCACTTGTGTTATTTTACTGTATCCTCCACCACTCCCATGTACAGAATGCAGCCAATGATTCTCCAGCAGCTAGAACTTAATTTAAAAGAAACTGCAAAAGCATTTTTTCAAAAACTACAGTCTAAATAAACTGAACACAATTCAAAGACATTTAGCTGTTTGCCTGCCATCCTACTATAATATGCTGACACCATTTATGAAATATTTCTCTTGCTGCATACACAATAGTAAATAATTAAAACCCCCAAGATTGCTGTTTTCTCAATTGCTAATTTACTTTTTAATTTTTAAATGTCTGTGAAATAAACAGGTTACAGCTGAAGGTCACAGTTAACTTGTCTGCTGGTTATTTTCAGACATGCCGCTGGGTGTATGGAACCAGTTTATGAACAGAAACAATTTCTGGGCTTCTTCAAATATAATTATACATTGGCCTCACCCTGTGTCCATATCCATTTTGAATAGGTAAGAAGCCAATGTCATCTTGTGGCAAGGAGTTCCACAGATTAATTACATGCTGGGTAAAGAAATATTTTCTTTTGTCTGTCCTAACTCTCCCAACATTCAACTTTAGTAGATGTCTTCTTTGGCAGGGGGGTCAAACACATTTCATACAGAGGGCCAAAGTTAGCATTAATGGTGATTCCCAAGGGCCAGAGTCCAATTTTATGCATGTCTTCTCGGAAGTAAGTCCCATTATAGTCAATGGGGCATACTCCCAGGCAAGCATGAAGGAGAAGTTCTCAGGGACCACTTGAAGTTGTGAGGCGGGCCAACAGGCCTTGTGTTTGACACCTGCGCCCTACAGTGTTATGAGGGAGTGCACAGTCCCAGGAAAGCCACAAAAAATGAGAAACTAGCCAGCTAAGATGACAAATAAGGCATGTTATAAGTCAAATGGTGGAAAGAGGAGAAGCATTGAAGTTTTTCTGCTAAAGATGAGCATTAGAGAGTTCCTTAGCTTGAGGGTGCCTCACACCGTTCTTGTTCATGCCGTGTCTTGATATCATTTCAGTGCAAACATGGCTTGTTTCTTGAGATAAGCAAGTCTACAAGTCAGTGCTTGCCTCGTTCTGTCAACAAATTCATCCATAGCATGGCATCGATGGGACCGTGTTTTACCACAAAGCCCCCCTGGCTAGCAAGCATCACACTCTCAATAAGCTTGTGCCTTGTATCTTGTACTTGTACCATTTGAGTGCTGACTGTGGGCATGCCTCTTGGAACACTCAGTCAGGAGATGGCATTACTTTTAAGAAGTGTAATTTCTACGCCATTCAAGGAAGAGTTAAAGTCCATTCACACCTGTTGCTTCCCTTCACAATCTTACAAAGAGGCTCGAGAATGTATTTTAACACAAGGATGGTACTGGTGGCACCAGTCTATAGGGTTCCAGTGCTTTTGAGCAATGTGGATGGAGGGGTACCGGTGTCCGCAAGACATGCTACACTGAGTGCCACCTATTGCATCTGAGTCCAGAAGTCTTCTGAGGGCCACATGCAAGACCGCCAGATGTTATGTGACTGATGTGAAGGAGGGCTCCGCTTCCAGGCTCATCCCAGGATAGCACACTGGCAAAACTGCCACTATCTTATTGCAGTTTCCTCCTACACAGTCATCACTTTCTTCCCCAACACATGATGATCAGGTGGAAAGGAACAATCCAGATGAATGGGCCAACAAAGTAAATGTTTCCTTAAATGGCACAGGTAAGCTTAACAGGATTTATTTTCCCCGTGTGTCACTGATCCATGGAACTCCTTGCCATAAGATGCGGCATCTGGCCTCAATACCTTTAAAAGGGAATTGGACAAATTTATGGATGAAAAGTCTACTACATAAGATGATCCTCTACTGGATCAGGCTACAGGCCATCTAGTCCAGCTTCCTGTATCACACAGCAGCCTACCAGATGCCTCAGGTACCTCATAAGACACCTGTATCCAGGTGCTCCCCCCCCCCACATCTGGTATTTTGAAATTGTCCCCATAGGTTGTCCCTTGTAACCCATAATGGATTTTTCCTCTAGGACTTCTTAAACGCATGATGGACTTTTCCTTCTTAAAGGCATTGAGACTAGATGCCATCACCACATCCTTTGGCAGGGAGTTCCATAGACCACCTACATGCTGGGTAAAGAAATATTTTTGCTATATATTTTATATTGAAGAGTCCCTGATTGGACCCAGAAGCATGTAATTCATGGAGGTGTTCCTCATGTGACATCAAGACCCACTAAGGACTGATGTTGAGAAATTTAACCCTTCAGGGGCTAAAAAGAGGTGCAACATGTTTTTATCCTATACTTAACATTGAAGACTGATCAACATCCAGCTGATGCACTGGGAGGGAGTGTTCATAGGGGGGTGATGGTGTGCAGGGGGATGGTACATATGGGGGGATGATGCGCATGGGGGTATGGTGCACATGGGAGTGTTATACGGAGGTGGTACTCATGGGGGATGATGCACATGAGGTATTGCATATGGTGCGTATCGGGGACGGAGCGCATAGGAGGACGGAGCACATGGGGGTGTTTCACATGGGGGATGATGCACATGGGGTGTTGCAAATGGTGCGCATGGGGGAACAGAGCGTATGTGGAACAGAGCACAAGGAGGATGTTGTACAGGGGTATTGCTCATGGAATGATGCACATGGGAGGACGCTGGTGTATGGGGGAAAATTTTACTTCTGCGACATGGGCACATTTTCTCTAATTTATTTAATAAATTTATATCCCACCTTTCTTGGGCTGAAGTCGACTCAAGGAAGCTAACAAGTAAAACTTAAAATATTCAATGAAAACATTTAAAAACATATGCATGTTCTTTTGTTATTATTGAGCTTTGTGAATGTTCACAGGGCAATCAGTCAAAAAAGAATAACAACAACCGAGTTACTGCACAAGGATATTGAGAGGGCAAAATCCTTTTAAATAAATTTGAAAAAGATAACTTTTGTACTGTGCTGTCAAAGATTGACTAGTTTATCTCCAGCGTGATTTGACATGCAAATTCACAATTCGAAAAACAGAAACCTCTGTGCAGTTTTCCTGTTGCAAAGGCTAAAGACTACATAACTTGGTACTAAAGTACTTTGAGGATTATGTTTCCAGTAACGAAATTTCCTTGCCTGCACTTGAGCAAAGGACAAGGGGGGGGGGATCCTCTCTGCACACCCACCCCACCAATCAGGAAGGCAGCCTTGAATCTTCACAGCTCATTAACCCAAGCTGCTCATTTCTATTCCAACATCTTTTCTCCTATAAATGTTCCACAGGCCCCCACAGAGTAATTTGATTCTGGCAACACAAGTGATCAAAACTTGCAGAAAAATTGCACGCTGTGTACATAGAAAGAGAGAGAGAGAGAGAGAGAGAGAGAGAGAGAGAGAGAGAGAGAAACTATACCCTCCACCCTTGTCCGGAGCATTCACACCAACAACAATCCTCATTAGTATGTTTTTGAGCCAAATAAACAGGCTTGTTGTTCACCCAGTAAAAGATTTTTTTCCCTCCGATGGGACAGTTTCATTATGTGATCTTTCTTTATACTGTATGTTTCCAAATGACAGTTGCTCTGTGGTGGATATTGTATAACAGGCTTCCTTATAATAAATTATATTTTTAAAAATGTGCCGTCTTTCTAATTAGGCTAAGTGACTAGAGGACACTTTCCTCATTATTTCTTACATATGTTAGATGTTTGCCGGAGCTCCATCAACTCTTCAAATTAATCAGACTCGTTATGGTTGATTTATTATGTTAATGGCAAGAATATATTACAGATTGCCGGTTATTTCTTTTTAAGTGTTTTGTGAGAGAAAACACACAAACAGCTGCCAGGAATTTCTTCAGCAGTCAAAACTCATAATTACCGGGGACAACATGATTGTGTCAGCTATCCTGACACTTTATGTTCATCTACATAGTCCTCTATGGCAATGGTACTTGAGCATTTCAGCCCGGGACCCCCTTCTGATAATGACATTCTGTCCAGGACCTCCCCTCCCCGAAGTAATGTCAAGGCTGGAAGTATCATTAAAAGTGCCCGGTGCCAGATTCCAAGATGGCTGCACCCAGCTTTTTGCAACCCCAAGGGGGTCCCAACCAGTGGTGGGCTCCAGCAGGTTTGCACCTATTCTATAGAACTGGTTGTTAACGAGACATAGGACATATAAAGTTAAAAAATAGCCATTTAAAAGTGGCTGCCAGATGGGCATAGAGCCGGTTGTTAATTTCTTTGAATCCCATCACTGGTCCCAACCCCCACTTTGAAGATCACTGCTCCACAGATCTAACATGCAGAGTCATAGAACTGCAAAACTGGTCAGTCCTGATTTTGCTTAGAGCTTTACAAACAGGATCAACTGGATCCCATGAGAAGGTGTTAGCACCTCTGGTATACTCATCTCTGGAAGGAATTACTTTATTTACTCGAATCTAGTGCTCCCCTTTCCAGCCAAATTCAGTCTCCAAAATCAGGGCGCGCATTAGATTCGATGGTTAATTAGGTGTGGTGTTCTGTACGTACGTACCGGGTGCACATTAGATTCGATGGAGCATTAGATTCGAGTAAATAGAGTACTATAATGCGTGCCAATTGATCCCAACAAAATTAATGCACTGCAGAGAAAAACTAGTTAATGCAAATGTGACAAAAACAACTCAGAATTTTTAGAATTTATACTGTACTTTATTTACAATGTTTGAGTGCTGTTTTTTCCACCATGAGAACTCAGGGCACAATCTTAACCAGATTTCCAATTCTGGGATAACCAATGCCAGAGAGGCGTGTGTGGCATTCTGCAGTTGGTCACCGAGACCTCTTCAAGGTAAAACCATGTTTTTTGCTTTACCTTGGGGTTGCATTGCCTTTCCTTCAGTGTTGGAAAGTTAGACTGCAATCCTAGCTTTCCTGGAAGAAAGACTCATTGAACACAATGGGGCTTACTTTTGAGTTGACATGGTTAGGAGTGTGCTCTTAGGATTGCATCCGCAACTACATTCATAAAGTCATTCCAAAAATATTGTAGCTCCCTTTCAACCTAATAGGAGCAGTACAAAATTAACATTGAGGCCTACTTCTGGAGTTGAAATTGGTAGTGATAAAAAAGATGTGTTTAGCAGAAGCTAAAGAATATGGTTCAATGTCCTCCTTTTCCTTGTGAGCAGTCCATATATAGCTGTATTGTAATTCAGAAATTATATGTAATAAATTAAATATTTAAAAGTTTTAAATTTAATAATAAGTACAGGCATCCCCCACTTTCTGACAATTTGTTTTGTTGGTTCCACTCTTTCAACACTTCAACACTACAGTAAAACTAGTAGTAGCATTGCACTTTTGCAGGGGGAGAAAAGCTACAGGTTATGACACTGAGTTGTCTGCAGAGGTCAAGGAAAAATATCCTGCATGCTGGCCAGCCATACTAAGGCTTGCACTATTTCTCTTCTTTCTTCCAAAGAACAGAAAGTACACAAAGAGTGTGTACAAAAAGGAAGGGCTTTTGAATACTCTGGTACATGGCGAACAACGGTAGAACGCTTGGAAAAAGATAAATTTCAAGCCTCGGTTAAGAAAAATAAAGCAAGAGAGACAACATCTGGGAAAAGCGAAGAGCTGCACTCTCGAATTAATATTTCAAAATGAAGAACTGGAAGAGGACTGAAACCTATCCAGCCCCACTGATTGGATAAGACAGAGATGAGCGACTCATCACAATCAGCAACTGATTTAAAATCAGTTTTTAAAATAAAACTCAGAGTCCTTGGCAGTAGAAAAGAGAGTCTGCATTGGTGCTGACACCCTGGCGTACACCATTGTCACTCCACCAGGCCAGACTCTTTCTCCAAAATCTGTACATGCCAAGGCTAAACCCAGCATTTCAAGTAATTATGGAAGTGGCTCTGAATTGTGTAAGGAGTTAGAGGGGAAGAATATGTTGAATTAGTAAGTTCTAAGGTATAATTGAAAAGTGTTGAAAGAGTGGAACCAACAAAACAAATTGTCAGAAAGTGGGGGATGCCTGTACTTACTATTAAATTTAAAACTTCTAAGTAAATAATTTAATACATATAATTTCTGAATTACAAGACGGCTACGTGCTGACTGCTCACAAAGAAAAGGATTTTTCCCAGGACACAAGGCTAAAAAAGAGGACATGTCCTGGAAAAAGAAGACTTATGGTTACTCTGAGACCCCCTTCTCCTGCTGCCCCCTATTGTGGATGATGCACCTTTGCACTGATAGCAGTTGCTGCTACTACTACTGCTTACCGCATCAGAGGAGGAAGAGGAGGCACCTGGTGGGGAGGATCCCCGCACCCATTTCACAAGCTGCCCCCTGGCTACGCGGGTGCGGATCTTCTCCCCATTGAGTTTGCAGCCTGGACCTTCCACCATCCTTCCACTGCGGAGTAAGGAACTAGTTCAAACTTCCCGCCTGCTACTTTGTAGCTACTCCGCCCAGCAGTTTCCGCCTTTGAGTAAAAGAAAGCAGGGTGTGGATGAGAAGGAAGCGGAAAGGAAAGAGGAGAGGAAGGAGGAGAGGACAGATCAGAAGAATGGGGTGCATCATATTCAGGAATGGGGCCCCCCATCAATCCCCCCGTCACTGTTCAGGGTGCGCTTTTGTTGTGGTTGAGAAAACTCAAAAGGGCAAAATCTGAACTGGTTTCTCCTTCCTCCAAGCCTATCCATGCTTTCTTGCGAGTAGACCCATTTAACTCCATAGGTGTGAGTGCGCCCAGCATGGCACTATCAAGAAATCAGAAGCTGCCTGCCAGCAAGGGAAGGATCCAGTGTTTGGATGCAGCAGGGCAGCAAATTAACTCCAGAACAAGATGATCATATATCCTTTTTCCAGGATTTGTCCTCTTTTTTAGTCTTGTGTCCTGGAGAAAAAAAATCTTCATTGTCCTCCTTTCCCTTGTGAGTAGGTAGCATGTTACCTTCTCGTAGTTCTTCTTGTAGAAGTTATTGTACTTCTTCATGTACTTCTTGTAGAAGTAAATGGGATTTACTTCTGAGTAGACCTGTATTAGACTCGGGCTCTATACGTAATTATGGTTGCGATCCTAAACACACTTTCCTGGCAGTAAGACCCATTGAACACAATAGGGCTTACTTCTGAGTAGACACGATTAGAATTCTACTCTATATATAATAGTTTTAAATTTAATCATAAGCAATATACAGCCCAATCCCACGCTGGTCTACTCAAAGTAAGTCCCATTCCGATCAATGGGGCTTGCTCCCAGGAAAGTATGCATAGGATTGCAGCCATAGTGCTCTAATTAACCACATGAAAGCAATATGTATGGGTTTTATTAGCTTCTATTTTGACATATCCTATATTTTTCTTAAGTGCCCTATAATTTGGGGGGCATTGTCCTCTTTTTTTTGTCATGACATATGGTCACCATGGGAAGGGGGCATGAGCACTAGTTTAACTCCAGAGCACACACAGATCAACCAGGCAGGTGGACCTGGGCTGCTGGTTGAACTTGGGCCTCCATAGTAGAGATGTGCTGAGCAGGTAGACCTGGGCTTCCACTTTGAATTGAAGCCCTATATCTACCTGCCAGATAGATCTAGGTTCCCATTCTGATTCCCACTTCTGGAGCTGCCTCTTCCAGGCACGTAGACCTGGGATCCTGGCTGTGCATGGTCTGTCCATGGGTTTGTGTATGGGATGTCAGTCTTTATTGTAACATCCTTTATTGTGCACATCCGTGTGCACATTCCCCTGGCATTGCAAAGACTTACAGTCCAATTCTGTGAATGTTTACTCAGAAGTATTTTAAAAGAATTTACTCCTAAATATGTTTGTGAAGGTTTGTTGTGAAGGATCTCAACCTGCACCAAAAGGCTACTGAGAAAATGAGACAATGATTGTTCTCCTTTGGAAAACATAAAAGCCAACAATTACTGGACTCTGTATTACAGTGGATTACGTTACAGATTTATATATGTATAAACACATTTGCAGAGATGCATATACCATGTCTTTCATCTTTAATGTGCTGGGCTATCACTCAGATCAGCATTATTGTATACACATTGTCCTAAATCCAGGGTAAGAAGAGTGGACTTTGAAACATATTAAAGACACTTTGAGCATAATCCTAACCATGTCTACTCAAAAGTAAGCCCCATTGTCTTCAGTGGGTCTTACTCTCAGGAAAGTGTCTTTAGGACTGCAGCCTTTCACTACAGTTACTCTCATGATATACCGTAATTCAGCTTAAATCTGCACTGTAGCACCTTCACATCCCAGTGAGCATCCTTCAGTTAAAGGGACATCTTTACTTGTGAAGGGAGCACAAGTGATCATCACAACCTCTTATCCTAGGAATAACAGCATACTTTTTATTGGCAATAACATGGTTCCTGTAGTGAGTGATCTGCATGTTTCCCAGATGAACAATTAAAAAAAATTAGGCTACAGTCCAATGCATACTTACCTAGGGAGTAAGCCTTGCTGAACACAGTTAGATGTACTTCTGAGTAAACATCTATATGATCACACAGCACTACAGATGGTTCATATCCCAGAAAGAGACCTAGATATTCCCATTGCAATAATGTGCTGAATGCTGTGCACCAGATATCCCCGGTAGAGATGCTAATTATGCAGATGAACCATAACTGCATTTCTGTAAGCTTTATTTGCCATACCTTGCTTATGCAGAGATCCCACATTGGCTCTCATGCGCATGCATGAGAAGTATGTCCTGTAAGTACCCTTGTGCCCGTCAGTTCCAAATGTCCTATGGTGGCATTCAGTGGAACTCAAGTGTGTTTCAAGCTGCACCTGTGCCTTACTCTACAATCCAGAGTAACTACGGGAAAATTAAGAGGCACTTACTCTGGGTTGCTCTATGCATTTCCTACGGGTTTCCCATATGTGGTGCCATAACTAAGGGCAAAATCCAGAGTAACTACGGAGAGTCCTTGCTCTGGTGTAAGAACAACTTACTCTGGATTGCGATATGAATTTCCCATAGGTTTTCACTAGGTGGTGCAGTAACAACGGGTGTATATAAAGTCTCTTACATGCTCTCGTAGTTACTCTGGATTTGGGGGTTAGTCGGTGTATAAGGTCACGTAGTTACTCTGAATTGTAGCCAAAGCAACAATACAAAGTACCACCAGCAACTCCACCACCACCAACTCCACCAGCAGCCTGGTCCATAACACCACCCCTTCCCTTTCTCCTTTGTGTTCCTCTCCCTCTTCCCCAGTGTAGAACCCAGTTTTCTCCCAATCACCCTATCTTGTTGCTCTGTGTTTTGACACAGAGGGGCTGCAGAGGAGGAAATCATGGAGTGAAAAAAAAAATCTAGAGCAGCAATTGTTAGTTGATGTTCTGTGACACGCTGGTGTGCCATGAAAGATGTGCTGCAGGAGTTTGAAGAATATCATGAAAGATTTATGAAAAAAATGCCCAGAATATGTGATTCTTTTTGTGTAACACTCCATAGTAATGAATGATATCTCTGTCAGTAGTTATTAATAGCTGACTGTTTGTCTATGCTGGTCCTTCTGCTGAGGACAGATGTGAGTCTCCTGGAAGCCAGAAGTGACAATCAACGTTCAGTGTGCCATGGAACACTCTGACCACATACTGCGTACATTAATGCTCCCATCCTAATATCCAGTTATGCCGGCATAAGTCCTCTGCTGACATGTCACAAAAGTGCCATAAGGCACTTCTGCCCCACTCCTGAGGGGGTTACACCAGTGGACAAGCATACAACAACCTCCCCACACCACCACACATCACCTAGAAAACATGCTAGGTGAGTTAGACCAGCCTAAATTGGTTAGGATTGCACCCTATTACTGTTTTTGAAGGATTCCAGTCATAAGAACATTAGAAGAGCCTCCATTGGATCAGGCCAAAGGCCCATCTAGTCCAGCTTCCTGTATCACACAGCGGCCGACCCGGTGCCTCAAGAAGCACATATGACACCTTCATCCAGGTGTCCCCCCTGCGTCTGGCATTTTGAGGTGGTCCACTTCAACACACATCCCTCATGGCTGGTAACCTGTGATGGTCCTTTCCTCTAGTGACGTACATAACACATAACACAAGTTTGTTCACAAAGTATAGTATATAGGCTGCATATGGTTTGGAGGTGTGCGTTCCACATGTGGACCTTCTACAGCAATGAAGTGGTAAAAGAACTGGAAAGGTGAGGCAAACATTTACATGTCACTTCATGTATGATATTAGAAAAATTCAGTTTCTGGGATTATACAATAATACATAAACATCTTAAAATGCAGAACATGCTTTTGTGAGAGCTCTGTAACAGATTAGCCAATCTGCCTACTGGAGAATGCTAAGACGGAACCTCTCAGCGAGTGATGGTTTTGCAGGTGCATTTTTTTCCTTGCTGTTTCACTGCCATCCAAATGCCAGGATACCAGGTGCCTTGTTGCAAGCCTTTATCAGTTGCCTGCATATGTGCAGCACTTCATTTTAATTAGCCTGGAGATCCAAGTCTCTGATGGAATAGCAGGGGTCCCTAATTATCTTCGCAAACTAGTGATCTGCCCAGCAAATGAGGAATGAATAAGGCATTAGGCAGTCAGAGGCCAGTAGTACAATCAAGGAGAAAAGCTGAAAAAGTGGGAGATAAGGAAATTGTTTTTTCTCAACAACTTGTCAGATCCCAGATTAGTTTTAACAACCTCTGTGTTTATTAAAACTGGTTGAATTTAAACATCACTGCAAGTTCATTTGCTAAACATATTTCGCTGATGACACACATATACTTTAACGCATGTATTTGGAAAATTTTCTTATATTTGTGAAGAATTATTTAGCAATATGTATTTTATGCAAGATATAAATTTATTTCTGCAAATAAACTTTGCCATTCATGTGATCAAATGACTAAACCCTATTTAAAAAACGTGTCTTTTTCACATAGTCTGGTGTCCGATTTGGATTAATTTAGACAGCATTTGTGATTAAAGAGCAGTGTATAGCAGACATGCCATTTCCTCTGGTTTAAGTTTCAATATGTTTTACTGCAGATATTTTGGGACTGTTACTGGATCATCAACAGTATCATATGTGTGGCCCTCCTGGCTAATCAGTATTACACCAGAAGTTTGGTATTCATTGTTAGAAACTATTAACATTTTCCTCTGGGAAGCAATGGAGCTAGGTTTTGCCAATGGCAACAACTCATACTTTTGCGAGAGCTTTAGAAATAATCTTCTGTATTTTCTAACTTTTCAAACTTTTCCTTCTGTTAGATTAGTCTGGACCTGCATATCTGACTGCTATTGTCTAACACTGAATGCAGGCTTGGCTACTTCTTACATTTTATGAGATAAAAAATTTTCAAAAAATAGAAAATAGATATATATGTCCTCAGGACATTGAAGATATGTGATTCCCAGTTTCTGTACAACTTCCTACAGCAGTTCCATATATTTCTAAACCAGTTCATATTTT
This sequence comes from Cryptoblepharus egeriae, assembly GCA_030015325.1. Classification (NCBI taxonomy): domain Eukaryota; kingdom Metazoa; phylum Chordata; class Lepidosauria; order Squamata; family Scincidae; genus Cryptoblepharus; species Cryptoblepharus egeriae. Next base: position 48,948,332 of record JAREYC010000007.1, on the reverse strand, counting down.
ATTTTAATTTTTAACACCTTTTTGGGGACAATCCTAACCTAGGCAGGCACAACTCATTGGTCTTTTCATTCTCATGATTCTCATGAGGAGTGGCGCAAAAAAGTTACGAGTGTGTGTACATGCGTGCATGGATGCGTGCATGCTTGTGTGTGTGTGTCCCAGGTCAGCACAGGACTTATGTCTGGGCTTAGGCTGGCTTGAAGCTTAGGATTTCAGCCTACATCATTTTAATCTTTATTTGTATGTATAATCCTTATACATACATCCAGATATATTTAAATTTCAGTCCTGGGCAAATTTTAGTCCCGATGGTATAGAATCATAGAATCATAGAGTTGGAAGGGACCTAGTAGGTCATCTAGTCCAACCCACTGCCTGCAGCAGGAAATCCCCCTAGAGCATCCCCGACAGGTGCTCGTCGAGCCTCTGCTTGAAGATCCCCAGTGAGGGAGAGTCCACCACCTCCCTTGGCAATCTGTTCCACTGCCGAACCGCCCGAACTGTCAGGAATTTTTTCCGGATATCCAACCGGATATTGCAGTTTGTACCCATTGGTTCTAGTTCTGCTTTCAGAAGCAGCTAAGAGCAAATGAGCCCCTTCCTCCCTATGACAGCCCTTCAAGTATCTGAAGAGGGCAATCATGTCTCCTCTCAGCCTCCTCTTCTCCAGGCTGAACATCCCAAGTTCCCTCAACCTTTCCTTGTAGGGCTTCCCTTCCATCCCACTGATCATTCTTGTTGCTCTCCTCTGGACTTGCTCCAGTTTGGCTGCATCTTTCTTAAAGTGAGGTGCCCAGAACTGAACACAGTACTCAAGGTGAGGTCTGACCAATGCTGAATAAAGAGGAACTAGAACTTCTCGCGACTTGGAAGCTACAGTCCTCTTAATGCAGCCTAAAATGGCATTTGCCTTCTTTGCAGACACATCACACTGCTGACTCATGTTCAGCTTGTGATCCACGGCGACTCCAAGATCCCACTCACATGTTGTGCTGCCAAGCCAAGTATCCCCCATTTTATACCTGTGTTTTTGGTTTTTATTGCCTAAGTGCAGAACCTTGCACTTCTCCCTACTGAAATTCATTCTATTGGTTACAGCCCAGGATTCTAGTTTATCCAGATCTTCCTGGAGGTTTCTCCTGTCTTCTGATGTGGTTGCTACTCCTCCCAGCTTGGTGTCATCCGCAAATTTGATCAGGCTCCCCTGTATCCCTTCCTCTAAGTCATTAATGAAAATGTTAAAGAGAACCGGGCCCAAGACAGAGCCTTGGGGTACCCCACTTGAAACCAACCTCCAGATTGACACAGAACCATTTACTAAAACCCTTTGGGTGCGTTCATCAAGCCAGTTGCGGATCCACCTAACGATTGCCCATCTAGCCCATATTTTTCCAACTTCCTAATTAAAATGTCATGTGGGACTTTGTCAAATGCTTTGCTGAAGTCAAGATAAATGACATCCACAGCATTGCCACTGTCCAGTAAGCTCGTAACCCGATCAAAAAAGGAGATCAGATTTGTCTGGCAAGATTTATTCTTGGTAAATCCATGCTAGGTTCATCCTGTGATCCCAGAATCCAAATCCTTCTTGATGACACCATTTTCGAAGCCAGCTATTGACCTGGAAAATCTTGCCATCTCTCTGAGGACCTTTGCCGATTACTGGGAGGATGGATCCCAGGTCCTTAATCTTGTCCTTAATCTTGTATGACATGAGTATACCTCATACCAAGATAATAACTGGTCCATTTAATTCAGTATAGTAAATCCTTGATTTAATGAACTTCAGAAATAACATTGTCTGCTTCATTAAAAACTAGTCATGTAGGTTTTACTTATGTGAGTATACATTCTCAAAAAATGCATTTGATTTAACCGAGCTTAAATGGGCATCCCTTGCCCCCATTAATCTGTAAAACCAAGAGTTCACTGTACTGTCTACATTGACTGAAGTAGTTCTTTGGGAGCTTATATATAAGAGTCTCTTCCAGTTCTGCCTAGAAATATTTGGGCCTGGCAGTGGATCTTCTGCATGAACAGAATGTGCTCCACTGAGCCTCAACCTTTTCTTGGACACTAACAGTTGACAAAAATACATTGTTATGAGTGGCCAAGTGGAGTGCTTTTTAATACTGGAGATTAAGATACATAAAGCAGGAAATATTCCACTCCATGCCACATAGGTCTACATCGGGCCCTCCTTATCTGTAAGCACTGCACCTACAGATTTGAGTACCTGCAGACAACAAGCCTGCAGCTCGAGGGCATTAAAGGATATCCACAATGTCTAAGAGGCCTCCTGGGTGCAAATAGAAGGCACTTCTTGTTTGCCAGCATGCTTCCTCTACAGGTATCTGCAGAATAACTGATGGTATCCACAATGGGTCCTGGAATAGATCCCCTGTGAATACCGAGGGACCACAGAAGTGGTTGAGGGTCTGTGTGTAATGTTGCATGATGCCACTGTGATATACCCCACTGTTAGGGCTTCATCAGGTCTTAAGAACTTCTGACCTACCAAACATACATTATGATGTACCAGATGCTTAAGAACTCCGTTCCTTCTTTTTACAGTCCCATGGGTGGAGAGGAGGGTAAATTGGGCACCCAAAGGGGATGGGTATGAGTGGCAGGGGTAGACAGAGTGGGGTTGGAGTATGGCAGATCAGGACCAAGAAGGGGCAGGTTTGGCAGCAACAATGTCCATAAAATACTAACTCCCTTCCCTCAATCCCCCAACCCAGGTCCACATAGACTTGCACCAATTATAGACACAGAAGGATGATGGGAGCTTACCCCAGGGCAAAGGATCATCTGTTGTCTCCTTACCACAAGGAAGCCTGGAAGTAGAAACTCAGGATACAGTTATTACATTAGCACTGCTACACTGTTGCAGTGGGAGTTACCATATTTACTTGAATCTAATCCGCCATCAAATTTAGTGTGACACTATACTTATAATCAAAATATTGTATTTACTCAAATCTAATTAACCATCAAATCTAATGTGCACCCTTATTTTGGAAACTGAATTCAGATGAAAAGGGTGTGTGTTAGATTTGAGTAAATACAGTGATTGGTATTGGGCTGTTAGGCTGAAAATGTATACATACTTACTTGGAGTAAGTTTCATTGAATTCAGTAGAAAATATTTCTGAGTAGACAGGCACAGGATTATACTGTATGTCCTGATTCTATATGGAATTGGAAATGCACTCTGAGCAGGTATGAATGCACAAGAACAGATGGACTGTACCTGTTTAAAAGCAAAAATGCAGCTCTCCATAAGTTAAACGCCCATAAATCCAGGAGCACTGTACTTTCAATCTGACTTGAAAACTAACTAGGAGGCCATATAACTATAGTAGGGTCATATGAACATAGGGTTGCCATAATTCTCTTTCACAAAATCGGGACGGGACCCTCTGTCACACTTGCCAGTATGTGAACAAAAGCGGGACTGTATGGCAATGTATGGGGGGAATGTATGGCAATCCTATAGTCAAGTCTAGCTTGGTTTTCCAGCACTGGTGAAAGACACACATACAGGTCATTGCAGTCAGCCACTCACCAAACTGTGCATCACCATGGCTGAATCTGATTTGCAAGGAACTGGTATGGTTGGGGTGCCAACCTGAACTGTGCAAATGCATCCCTGGTCACCCATCCTTCGGACATCCAAGTTTGGAACCAAGACCAACACAGCTGGCCGTCTGCTGAGAAAGTTGAGCTCAGCCTGTGAAATCTTGAGGTGTTCCATCATTCAATGTCAACACTGTAGGTGTCCTGAAAGGGAGCCAGAGACAAGTAAGAAGTTGGTGAAGTTTTAAAATAATTGGTATAATATGCTCCCTGTAGTTATACAACTAAGCAGGTGGGTTGGCTTGTTGTGCATCAGCGGTATCTTCTAAGTAATTTTCAAGCAAAGAGTGGTGATAAATTGAGCTGGAAAAAGATGTCTAGTGAAGTTCCAGGGGGAGCAGTGTTAGTGATGGTCTTATTTAACATCTTCATTAATGACCTAGAAGAGGGATTAGGCAGCACATTCATTAAATTGGCATATGCTCCAGAGAAGTGATAGCAAGGTAAAGTTCCCAGTCAGATTATAAACATGAACATAAAATAGCAAAGGAGAAAATTGATAATATTTTTTATCTCTGTCAAATGCTTTTCAGTTGGTATCATTATGCATGCTTTGACCCTGACAACGTTAATCTAATTTTAAAACAGTAAATATGTTTGCCATCCAGAAAGCTATATGATTCTGTGTGCCATAGGTAGTTTTTGTACCCACTCGGATCTCCTGAGTGTTGGGATTTTTCTAATGTCCAGCCCCTTCCTCCTCACATGGGGCAAATCTACATTCAGAATTATCAATGGGAACAGTGACAAGCACAATCCTAACCATGTCTACTCAAAAGAAAGCCCCATTTTGTTCAATGGGTCTTATTCCTAGGAAAATGTCTTTAGGATTGCCTTTAAAAGCGTTAAGACTGACAACATAGGCTTTGCTTTCTCAGAAAGGTCAAAACAAAAGCTATCCTTCCTGTAGAGTTACTTCACCCTTACCCCATGTGGCACATGCTCCAACATCCTGGGATTATACGGAGGTTCTCCTCCTAATACTTAATCCAGAATATGGCAACTAGATGTACTGAAAACTCCATGGCATTGGCCGGCACACTGTTTACCCTGGATCTCTGCTTAGGCTTAGTTGCCAATTTTTGTGAGTGTGTAAACCCCCTTGACTATCAGTAAACCCCTTTGAGTATCAGACATAGTAGCCTGTTAAAAGGATGGATCTGTAACTTTTCCCCAAATGCATTCCCATACCATGGTAGCATCAAGTCTAATATGTTAAAATACACATTGAAATGAATGGGGATCCACCTGAAATTGACTCAGGACCCACCTACCGGAGTCTCAACCCACAATTTGAGAAACTGTCCTATGGAATCAGCTTCCGCCTGACTTCTCCTTGGCTCTTTCCAACCTGAAAACAAGCTGCCCATAAAACAATTACCTACCTTGCAGGGTTGTTGTTTGGACAAAAAAGGATAAAAAGTTATGTAAGCCGCCTTGGGCATTTGCATTGGCGTAGCAAAGGCAAGGGATAAATCCCTAAAATAAATAATAAATAAATTAAGGTGCTATAAGACTCCTGGTATCTTTGCTGCAACAGATTTAACACAGTTGCCGTGCTGGAAGTTGTAGATCATGAATAAGTTTCATGTGACCCTAGAAGCAGACAAGAAGCAACACACCAGGGCACATGAGATTCCATAAATAACATAAACCATAAAAACCACTGCCTTTGAAAACTTGCATAAACACTCATTCTAACCTAACCCCTGAGATGTGTGCCAATTTTTCCCCTCTTCTCCCTTTCTCACTTATCTCAACTGGAGTCATATATATTTGGCAGCTCTAAGAATCAAAACCATGCAGTCTTCTAAGACAGGATATGAAGCTTCCTGACTACTTTCTACTGAATGTATGGAATATTTGGCTCTCATGTACACATTGGCAGATAATGTGAGGGGCTTCATAGTAATAATTAAAAATAAAGATATTCTCAGCAAGGGGAACAAAATTGATCATCTAGATGCAGAGCTCTGGTATACTTCTGTTGTAATGTGCTGTGCCTTTTTGCTCTGAGGAACAAGCACAATCCTAACCTTGTCTACTCAAAAGTAAGCCCTATTGTGTTCAATGGGTCTTACTCCCAGGAAACTGTCTTTAGGATTAGTGACCAAAAGTACAACATTCACATCTTCCAGAGGGAGCTAACATTCAGGAGTATATCTATAGCAAGCAATGTTATGGTTGTCTTATGCGGTGCTCGGAAACCTACTGTGGCTTTTGTTCGAACAGGAGCTTAAGACGCTGCAGCAGCGCTCTCAGGAGGAAGTTCACCTCATAGCACTTTCTGAATAAACCAGGGAGAAGCAGAAATATGATGGAGGTTTTATGGCAAGTGCATCTGTCAAGATGGGAAAGGGTGGAAAAAAGCAAAGAGGTGACAGGCTGGGCCGCAAGAGGAATGGCATAATAGTACAAGAGTTAATGATGCCTGCAATTTGAGCATTTGAGCAGGTAAGGAGTGTTACGACAAGGTGGCATATAGTGATTTATAGGCAGCGAGCAGGCAATGCATTCTTTATAGGCCTTTGGAAGAAGCCCACACATTAAGATTTTTGGGTGCTGTCCATCAATATTCTATTCCCAGGCCAAACAAAGCTGCTGATGTCTTTTCCTATTTGAATACCAGATGTACAAGGGATACAATCAAACTGTCCACATGCTTCAATCAGTCTAAGGCTGCAATCTTATTCACAATTTCCTGACAGTAATAGCACAATCCTAACCATGTCTACTCAAAAGTAAACCCCATTGTGTCCAATGGCTCTTACACTCAGGAAAGTGTTTTTAGGTTTGCAGCCTAACCCCCAAATCCAGAGCAACTATGGGAGCATGTAAGAGACTTTATGCGCACCCGTAGTTACTGCACCACCTAGTGAAAACCTATGGTAAATTCATATTGCAACCCAGAGTAACTTGTTCTTACATTGCCGCAAGGACTCCCCGTAGTTACTCTGGATTTTGCCCTAAGTCCCCTAGATCAGAATGGGACTTACTTCTGAACAGACATGCTTAGGATTGCACCCTAAGACATCTAGTCCACCTGCCAGATAATGTTCCATTAGTAGCTGTCATTATTAGGCCATTCTTGACACAAATGAGTGTAGGAAAGGGAGATGAAGTCCCAAGTTCCTATTTTTTCAGATCCTTATTAGTAATGTTGATTCATTTTCTGATGCATCTGTGGCTCTCCACTGAAGTTGCCAGCAGCTCTGCTTCAAATCTTACTGACCAGTTCTTTACGTATCCTATTCCTTGACTTCTCATACAATACAATAGATATGTAATGTATGTCACCAATGGAGAAATCACAAAATGTGCTATCAGATCTGAACACCTAAATGACATATTTCATGTAGTTTTGGAATAACTAGAAGTATGCTAACGATAGGAATATCTTATTTTTTTTATAAAATACTAAAAAACTCTTATGGGGCAGTTAAGATAAAACTTAATATCAAACTTCACTTTCTACTGTTAGAAAACTTCATGTTCTAATACTATATATCTACCAATAAATGACTTGAAAATGGATTTCACTTTCTACTATATATTTCATTTTTACTGTATATTAAAGGGTACAATCCTAATTTTTTTATTTAGCAGGGGGAGAGTAACTGGCCCTGCACACCCCAGCAATGTTGGTTCTAGTGGCTTCTGCTGGTGTTCTTTTAGCACTTTAGATTGTGAGCCCTTTTGGGACAGGGACCCATTAGCTATTAATTAGATATTAATTTTTTTCATTTTCTTGTAAACCGCTTTGTGAACTTTTCAGTTGAAAAGCGGTATATAAATACTGTAGATTAGGATAGGATAGGATAGGATAATGGATGGATGGATGGATGGATGGATGGATGGATGGATGGATAGATGGATAGATGGATAGATGGATAGATGGATAGATAGATAGATAGATAGATAGATAGATAGATAGATAGATAGATAATTTAGGCCAGCACAAGTCATCGGTCTTCCCAATTCTGTAAGGATGTAGAGAGGCAGACCTAACCCTCCCCCTGGGAAGGAACAAGAAACCTGGAATTGGTCTGTAAATCTATTTTTCCACTGCTTTTTATCCTTGGATTTTTTATCCACTGAAGGTTCTAGAGCAGAACTCTAGTGGATAATGAGGGACACCTGTGCACAACTGTATAGAATATGCTTAAGTTTTAAAGTTATGTGGACTTTGCCCCTTAGGAAGCCTCTTGTTATAAAAATGCAGGAACTCTTGTTCCTGTTCCTTCGGTCTGGTTAACCTTGAAGCAGAGATAGCCCAGCTGGCTAGAGCAATATTTGCAGTATCTCATTTTTAACATCCAAAAGTCATCATGAAAGGCTATCAAAAGTAACCTTTATTCCAATCCTGAGTGCAAAAGCCATCCATCAGAAGGTCTAGCAAGTGATACATTGAGCATGAAAAGTGATTTATGGTGGTCACCAGTCACTGCAGTGACAATCGCTTTCACAAAGACAGAAAACGTGGCATGTGTCTCTCTTTAATTATAGCTCAGTTTTCAGAGCACGAAGATACTTCGTGATACAGCTTCATCATAAGAGACTGTGGATTTAGCTTGACTGCTTGTAAGAAAAAATTCAGCACTCATGTCTGAATTGGGATGTTATTTCTTTTTTAAATGAGGCTCCAGAAGAATTGTTAAGTGTCAAATCAAATCCAGAATTCTCAAGATCAGTGTAATCAGAGGAGGCAAAGCATATATTTGCTCAGGGAAACATCTGTTGAGGAGTCTCTCCTGAGTGTCATCAGCAAGATGGTAAGCTTTATTACCCTAACTCCATTTTTTCCCTCTGGCAGATATACGAAAATACATTTTGCATTGCTTTAACCTAGTTCCAGATAGTGTAGTGGCCTGTTTGTCACAATGGAGCAATGCCCAAACCATACTTTGGGAGCAATCCAGAGTAAATACAGGGAGTCCTTACTCTGGTGTAAGAACAACTTACTCTGGATTGCAATATGAATTTCCCATAGGTTTTCACTAGGTGGTGCAGTAACTATGGGTGCATGTAATGTCTCTTACATGTTCCCGTAGTTACTCTGGATTGTAGGGTTAGACATGTTCCTTTAATGACATCATTTTGAGTTAAAAGTGTGGAAGAAGCACTTGGCAGCAGATGAAGTAAGGTGACAATCTTGCAGTCCTTCCAGGAAAGCTATCAGGAACAGAATTGTTTTGGACTTGCCGACTTCTTACCTCTACTCATGCAATTTTTGGAATGTGGAGTATTGCATTGGAAGACATGAAGCAGAGATATAATCTATTCTAGAGATATATAGGAAGGTATTTTTGAAAGGAAATACTTCCCCTCTGAACTGCATTTGTTTTATCCCCAACAGCTCATACAGGTGGTGATACACAGCACTCACGACTTCGGACCACCACCTCTCATCTTTCTTTTTTCATGGTGTGAATCATCAGTCATAGAAGATTCTGCAGTATTTCTAGAATGCTGGTTTCTCTCAATAGACGAAGCTTTAATGAACAGAGTTGTAGCACCCAGGCCACTTCTTTTCTGAGCAGTGAAATCTGGCTCACAACAATTCTGTTGTAATGCAAGACATGAATCAATCTCATTTTCTTCTTGGTCTGCCAGATATTGATTCATTGGAAAACAGCAAGGTAGAAGGACAAGGAAAGCGTCTCATTTATCCCTTGCTACACATGCAAATAAATGGACAGATCCCCGCATACAACTCTTTTTCATTTTATTGGGTCTACATTAGGATCACTTTGGCCCACCCTTCCTGTGCTTCATGCTAACCCACACTTGCTAATCCCTTTATTAAGTTAATTGCTTGGGTCATCAATCTGTGTCAAGGAAGCTTTCAGAGTGCTTGATGAGATTTCAGGCATCAAGCTGTGAGGCATTAAAAAATGATAAATTCACATCCAGGTGAAAAGATGCCCTTCAGCTTCAATAATGAATCACCATTTTGTTTCCAAATGAGGATTCAGCTTGAGATGTGGCAGGCAGAGACCGTTTCAAAGAAGAATCAAAGAAGAATCACACTAGTGTTGTAAATGATCTTAGAAGTCAAGCAGATAAGGAGAAAGGGGAAGAGTTGGCACACATGTTTTGATGTCGAAAATTATGGATGAAGTCTTGAATTGTGACCGCATGACCCATATCTGAACAATAATGAGGCCACTCCAATGTAAATACTTTACTCCTTTATTCCTATGCATGTTCATGATGGCTTCAAACCCAATCTTCAGAATACCTGTTCTTCGGACTGCAGTGATAATTCTAGCTCTGGCATAGACTGCATTGGAAGATGGTCCAACCAGTGGTGGGCACCAGCAGGTTCGCACCTACTCTATAGAACCGTTTCTTAACAAGAGATAGTACATATAAAGTTTAAAAGTAGCCATTTAAAAGTGGCTGCCAGATGGACAGAGAACCGGTTCTTAATTTCTTTGAAACCCATCACTGGGTCCAACCCTATTCAGGGGACCAAGATTGTACTAAAGGAACATGAATTTCCATCAGTGCAAGACCACAATAGAACTGGGCTATGATGCTGAAATTTTGCTGTTATTTTAAGAAGTACCAGTATAATTTTTGCGACTGCAGTCATAACCTATTTTGAAAAAATTCTGATTCTGAATATTAAAAGGGTTTTTTTCAATAAAGAGATAGCCTCAAATTTTGACCTGGTTGAAAATCACTGCCCTAAACTATGGTTTTATTAGCTTCTGCTTAAATCAAGCACTTGATATATTCTGTTTAAAAAGCAGGCCTCCGTCAGTCTTGAAAGACTATGGTATCAAAATTGGCGCTGCATACGCTGCATGTGAAGCACAAAAGCCTAGGTTGGATTGTTATGGAGGATAGGCTGTTACCCAAGCAGCAGATCCCCCCTCTCCACGCCACTGAATTAGTCCAGTGGAAAGGCAGAGCCGATATGATTGGATTCAGCTGGCGTCGCAGAGCTGGGCTAAGGACAGGAGCTCACCCTGTCTTGTGGGGCCGACCTGGGAATTGAACTCAGGCCTGCTGGTTAACAGGCACAGAGTCTTTACCATAATGCAGAGTATCAGATATCAGAAGTAATAGAACAGGGGTGACCATATGTTGCAAACAAAAAAGAGGACAAGAGGCCCAAAATGTAGAATAGCCAAGAAAAATGTAGGACATGACAATATAAAAGGTAAAAAATACTCATACATATTGCTTTCATAAGGTTAATTTAAACTAATTGCTTATTATTAAATATTGCTTATTATTAAATTTAAAACTACTACATAAAATTTATTACATATAATTTATTAATTACAAGAAGGCCACATGCTGCCTACTCAAAGGAAGATGAGGACAATGAAGATTTTTTTCCAGGACACAAGGCTTAGAAAGAGTGCATGTCCAGGAAAAAGAGGGCATGTGGTCACCCTGTATTAGAACAGACAAAAGAAAATATCAATTGCAATTGGATAACAGTCATTATACAAAAATAACAGTCATTGCAATTGGATATGGTGATGGTATCTGACTCAGATGCCTTTAAGTGGACAGAAAACTCCATCAAGTTACTCTATCATGGTGTGCATCTCCCTGGTTCTGCTAAACACAAGGGGTGGTACCAGGATGAAGGTGACTTGTGGTCCTGTGTGATCCTGAAGGATCTGGTGGGTCACTGTGAGACACAAAAAGCTGAGCTAGATGGGCCTTTGGTCTAATCCAGTGTGCCTCCTCTTACATTAGAATAATTACTTAATTTTTATCATTCTACTGAATGAATGGGCTGGGGGTGGCGCAAGTGGTTAAGACACTGTGCCTGTTAACCAGTCAAGACTCAGGTCCCCACAAGACAGGGTAAACTCCTGCCCTGTCTTGCCCTGTCTGCCTTTCCACTGGACTATTTCAGTGGTGTGGAGAGGGGGGATTTGCTGCTGGGGTAACAGCCTGTCCTCCATATCAATCTACCCAAGCCTTTGTGCTTCATGTATAGCGTCAAGCACAATACCATAGTCTTTCTAGACTGATGAATGCCAAGTTTGTGAATGAATGAATCACTTGGTGATGTCTTATACAGTAACATCTATCATGCTGTGTATATGTTTCTGAAAAAGAGAGTGGTGTGTGAAGCAGTACTATAAAAGCAGGCCTCCATCAGTCTTGAAAGACTAAGGTATCGTGCTTGGCACTGCATACGCTGCATGCGAAGCATGAAAGCTTGGGTTGAATTGTTATGGAGGATAGGCTGTTACCCAAGCAGCAAATCCCCCCTCTCCACACCACTGAATTAGTCCAATGGAAAGGCAGAGCCAATACGATTGGATCCAGCTGGCGTCGCAGAGCTGGGCTAAGGACAGGAGCTCACCCTGTCTTGTGGGGCCGACCCGGGTCTCAAACCCTGGCCTGCTGGTTAAGAGACATGTATAGTGTCATGTATAGGCATGTATACATATTAACAGGCATCTAGAGAAGCAGTACTATAGGAGTTAAGTATAATGCTAGGAATCTGCTTTGTTAAAATAAAACAATCAGAGCTAATAAAAATGAAAATAACGATAATAGCACATAAGAATAACAAATCATCTTCACTCCTGCTTTGTATCTTACTAGCATTCCACAGTATAATAATATGATGCTTGCAGTTAGTCTTGATTTCAATAAAGCCCTTTAAAGGTGCTCTATATTTACAGCTTAGTCCCAGTTTACTTTATACTTTGCTACTCTTTTTTTTGAACTGGACTAGGCACAGATAATTTATTATAGTCACCATCTTTGACTCTGGACCTGCCAGTTTGCACTCACAGAACATTCACATTAGAATGAAAAGCAACTTGTCACTGGATCTGTCAGAGGAAAGGAAATACATGTAATGCAGCAGTAGCTACACAGAGGGAGCTCCTGCTTCATATTTGGAAAACCTTTCTATAGAAAAAAATTTCCGGGTAGCTGCAAAGAATCCTATAGGCACACATATGCACACTCAAAAATCATTTCTGTTCTTTTAACACAATAGAACACACTGGTAGTGTAGACAATAAAAAGCAAACCCATCCAGTGAAATACCAGGTAAGATGTCCTTGACCTGAATTTTCCATATATATAAATACTGTACATGGATAGATATGTCTGCAAAATTCTTTGTCTGAAATCATGCATGACGTTGTTCCTACTGCTACCTGTAACATTGCTATTATACATCTTTGGCAGAGCAGGATTAAATCATGTGGAGATCCTGAGCAAGAACATATTTTGGAGCAATCTCTTGACACCTTACATTGTGCTTTTTTGTGATGGTGGTTTTGCATTTTGGACACTGCATTTCATCAGGTACTGTAAATTTGTCAAAATCTAGACAACCCTGTGTTATTTATAGAGAAATACTGTAACTTTCCATAAACTACCCTTAAGCATGATCTACATCAGGGGCCTCCAGACTTTTAACTTCAGTGCTCCTGTACCTTTAAAGGACTTTCAGCAGGTGCAGCTTCTCATCTCACAGGTCACAAATTCCATCTCCTACACACTTGAGCCCTGAAGTTAAAAGTTTGGATGCCCCTGATCTATATGTATTTAGTGCTGATTTTCTCCCCATGATAATACATTGACCCATGATAAACACAGGCACAGGTAAAGCGGCTCTACTCCCCACTCCATGCTTGGGCACTGCTTCCCCCCCCCCCCAAAAAAAAAAATTACACACTTGCCCATTCAAATGTAGATTTGGGTTCTGTGTCATTAAAAAACTTGTGAGTGCTCAGTTGGAAAGGATTAGGCAACTGATTCTGAGTTTTTAGGAGAGCTACTTATAAGTATATTTATAGAACTTTTATATGTACTTTTATAGTTATGGTAATTCTATTTGCATGCACCTTTCAGAAAGAGTTTCTGTTTTGTACTTTGCTTGTATGTTTCTGCATACAAAAAAAGTAACTTTAGACTTTAGAATTTAAAGACATTTGCAATTATTGAGAATTTAGGGCTTACATTTTACACATAGAGATAGGGTGTGGAGGATAGAAGTATACAGTGGTACCTTGGTTCCGGGTACCACTCCGGAAGCATGCTTGTAATCCAAAATGCCTGCATATCAAAGCAAATTTTACCATAAGAAATTATGAAAACTCAGATGATTTGTTCAACAGCCCAGAAATATTCATATTAAAAGGATTCCTATATAAATATAAAAGAGAAAAGTCACTCACTGACTCACTGACTGACTGACTGACTGACTCATCACCGCCCTGCCAAAACTGCCCGCCCTAGAAGCGTGAAATTTGGGGTGGGTGTTCCTTCCGTGATGGAGGGGTGCACTAAGAACCGGTTTTCTGAAATTCCAACCGGAAGGGGGTGAAAAGGGGCGCAACGCGTTTTCCTCCCTATACTTTGCATTGAAAATTGCTGACTCAGCAAGATTCCACCCCAACTGCTGGGCCTGAAGCATGGAATTCTGGGAGTTCCTTCTGTCACCTGAACACCCACCAAGAACCATCTGGAGAAATTAACCCTTCAGGGGCTGAAAAGGGGGCAACATGTTTCTGTCCTATACTTAACATGGGAGACTGAACAACATCCAGCCAATTTGGTGCTCAGTGCCTGGTGCACTGGGGGGATGTTTTCCGGAGGAAGAGGTTGCACTGGCGAGGATGCTGTGCATGGGGGAAAGTTGCGCATGGGGGAAAGTTGCGCATCAGCAGATGATGAGCATGGGGAAAGTTGCACATCGGCAGATGATGTGCATGGGGGAAGTTGCGCATGGGGGAAGTTGAGCATGGGGAAGTTGCGCATGGGGGGAAGTTGCGCATCGGCAAATGATGCGCATGGGGGAAAGTTGCGCATGAGGGGATGATGTGCATGGGTGGAAGTTGCACATGGGTGGAAGTTGCGCATGGGGGGATGATGCATATGGGGGATGATGCGCACGGGGGAAGTTGCACATGGGAAAATTTGCACATGGGGACATGATGCGCATGGGGGGATGATGCGCATGGGGGAAGTTGCACATGGGAAAATTTGCACATGGGGACATGATGCGCATGGGGAAATGATGCACATGGGGTCATGATGCGCGTGGGGGGAAAGTTGCACATGGGGGAAAGTTGCACATTGGGGTTGATGCGTATGGGGAAAGTTGCACATGGGGGAAAGCTGCGCATGGGGGATGATGCGCATGGGGGAAAGTTGCGCATGGGGGAAAGTTGCGCATGGGGGAAAGTTGTGCATGGGGGAAAGTTGCGCATTGGGGTTGATGCATATGGGGGAAAGTTGCGCATGGGGAAGTTGCGCATTGGGGAAGTTGTGCATTGGGGGAAGTTGTGCATGAGGGGACATTGCACATGGGGGGATGATGCGCATGGAGGGACGATGCACATGGGAGATGATGCACATGGGGGAAGTGGCACATGGGGTGTTTCCACGCCATGGGAGGATGGCATAGGGAGAAATGTTACACCCGCAACGCAGGTACCCCTTTTGCTAGTATATATATAAATTGAAAAGTCACTGACTGATTGACTGACTCATCAATGCCCAGCCAAAACTGCTAGATCTAGAAGCGTGAAATTTGGGGACGGTGTTTCTTCCATGATGGAGGCACCTACTAAGGACTGGTTTTTGGAAATTCCAACCAGAAGGGCATGAAAAGGGGTGCGACACAAATCCCTTACTGAGGGACGCTGTGCCCCAACCCCTGACCAAGAAGCATGAAATTTGGAGAATGCATTCTTTCCATGAGGGGGGGACCCACCAAGAATGTCACATTCCTTATGTCACATGAACACCCATCAAGAACTGATGTGGAGAAATTTAACACTTAAGGGGTGAAAAGGGGTGCAATGTGTTTTTGTCCTATACTTAACATGGAGGACTGACCAACATCCAACCAATTTGGTGCTCGATGCCTGGTGCACTGGGGGGATGTTGTTCAGAGGGATGGGTTGCACTGGGGAGGATGCTGCGCATGGGGGAAGTTGCGCATGGGGGGAGTTGCATATGGGGAGGTGATATGCATGGGGAGGTGATGCACATGGGGGTTGATGCGCATGGGGGATGTTTTGCATGGGGGACTAATGCACATGGGAGACTGATGCGCATGGGGGTCAATGTGCATGGGGATGTTGCACATTGGGGTTGATGTGCATGGGGGATTGATACGCATGGGGGATTGATACACATGGGGGAATGATGTGCATGGGGGGGTCAATGCGCATGGGGGTCGATGAGCACGGGGGGTTGATGAGCATGGGGATTTTGTGCATGGGGTCAATGCAAATGTGGGGTCAATGCACATACGGGAATGATGTGCATGGGGGTTTGATGCACATGGGGGCTGATGTGCATGGGGGCTGATGCGCATGGGGGATGCGCATGGTGTTATGATGTGCATAGGGGGGATGATGCACATGGGGGGATGATGCGCATGGGGGGATGATGCGCATGGGAGGTTGATATGCATGGGCAGTTGATGCACAGTCGGGGGGATATCATATGGGGAATTTTATTCCTGCAACATGGGTACACGTCCACTAATATTGTAATATAATACAAAATGATTAAGAAAATATAAAATATAAAGCAAAATAAAACAAATTAACCAGCACTTACTGTGCAATCCTGACTTTAGGCCAGAAAAATGGCCCAGCTAATCTGGCATAAGTAAGCCATATCCTGCGCTAATAAGGTAGGCCAAAACCACAGGGCTGGAAGGTCTCTGACTGGTCCAATTACTTCTGAAGAGGCAGCAGCATAAGGGCAGCTTGCTTACTGGGCTGGTCTAGTTGAGCTGTATCCTGAAATAGGATGTATCTTCAGCTATATCCTCAGGTTGAGAGACAGGGGTTGGCCTAGGACTCAGAATCTTTTGCCATCACTTCCAATTTTCCAGGCTTATCATGGATCCCTATGGGCCTACTTAGATTATTCCTGCTCCTTACGTGGCCTAACTTTGAGGAGCTGTGAGGGGTGTTTCTGCCCTGGAAACAGGCTCCGGATACGGCCTAACTGCACTGTTCTAGGCTATGCTGAACTGCCTGTCTCTCCTGAACTGCCTAGGTTGGCACAGCTAGGCCAGCCCAGGTCTACCTGTCTTGAGCCAGCCTAAGTTGACCTACACTGGCCCAAGCCTTTCTGGTGTATCTGGGCTGGTCCATCATGGAATTTGACAAGCCAAGTGTGTTAGGAATGTGAGACACTACAGGATTTGCAGGGCTAAGCAGAGTAGTTGTGCAGAGGAGTAGAGGGCAGCAGCACAAAGTAAACACACAGCTGTGTATAGTTAAAGATAACTATATTGTTCAAACGACAGGCAGAAGATAAGTCAAGTAACACAGTCCAAGGTCAAAGCAGTAGATCAGTCATATACATACATCCAGTTGCAGGGTTATTCCAATCTCAGTAAATCCAGTTAAACAGTCCACAAGTCAGTCCACAGATACAGTCCGGTCTTTCAGAGTATCAAACAGTAATAATACTCCTCCTCAGTAACCCACACTTTGCAATAATCTCATACACACTTAAATATAGTGAAACACCAATCAGTTAGAGATATTGCAGTCATGTGACCAGTGACTCAGCACTTCCAATTATGCTGACTCATGCTGTAAGAGCAGTTTCAGATTGCATCAGCTAGATTGCATCAGCCTTCTGCAGTATTGCATCAGCCTTGAATCAACTTGCCTGAACAAGCATGTTTCATTATTAGATTCAAATCTGGTGCAAATCTGGACATTCAAAAAGTGCATTTCAGGATTGCAGCCATAGTCTCTCAGGTCTCTCAGGCTGCAACCTGCTCCCTAACACAGAAGTGAGCCCCACTAACTGTAATAGGCTTTCTTCAGAGTAGGCATGCATCTTGTCTAGAGACCAACATCTCAGGAGAAGATGAGCAAGTGCTACTGGAGTGCTGAAACTAGTTGTATCCCAGTCAGGACTTTATTTTTTGCTTGTATTGCAAGACAAAATTTATTAGAAATGTTTGCTTTCTTCCAAAACACTCTCAATCCAATTTATTGTATACCCTATTGCATGAAGAATTATTGTTTGTATGTACATTGGGAAAATCACAAAGCTTCCAATATAGGATATTTATAAATATTAATACTTATTTAATAATAAATATAAATATAAATAAATACTTATTTTGGTTTGCAGCTTATGGAATTAGTTTTGTTAGCTGTTGCATTCTTTATTACCATAGTACAGAGGTCTCCATACTTTTTGGCAGGACGGCCACATCATCTCTCTGACACTTTGTCAGAGGCAAAAAAAACCTATTTTTCATTTCAAATTTGAATACATTTACATAAATTTACATATAAGAATGTATTGGAGTGGATTACAGGGCTTGCCCAGGCACCGGATAGAAGGATCTTGAGGCTTGCTGAGGGCCGCTCTGGCTCCAGGGCCAGGGTTTGGAGACCCCTGCCATAGTACATCATTTATTGATTAATTTTAAACAGATAATGCATTTGCATTCAATCAAAACTTCAGAAGGCCAATTTTCATACTGATATATTGTTGTTCTTTAGTAAGGAACTCTGTGATGATCCCAGTTCCACACTAACTTATTCAAAAGTAAACAATGACTGGCATACACCCAAACTCAAACATGCCTAGTACAGACATGTTGTCAGTATGAAGTCTTGCAGGAACACCACATCCTTCAGGGAAGGGAGACCCCACTCTCTCATAAATAATGAAAAGACTTCTCATATGGAGGGGGAAAATAATGCTTTAGAGCTGCCTTGGTTTGATTTAGTTACTCTTCAAAAGCCATCTTCAAGCTTTCTCGGGTGACATGTTTGGTCATCAATCTTCATTAGTATTTGTCTTGTCATTAGTGAACTTCCTCTCTGAGAATCAGTTGGAGCCATTTCAGAAACTTTAGTGTATCTTTTTGCTGTTTCATTTCTGACTCTTCTTTCTTATTTAACTGAATTCAAAGACTCTCTTAATTGTGCTTCTGTTTCCTTTAGTCATGCATTGTGAAAACTGGATCAAAATATACCCTACAATCCAGAGTAACTACGGGAGCACGTAAGAGACATTGGGTACAATCCAGAGTAACTATGGGAGCATGTAAGAGACATTACGTGCACCCGTAGTTACTGCACCACCTAATGAAAACCTATGGGAAATTCATATTGCAATCCAGAGTAACTTGTTCTTACTCTGGAGCAAGGACTCCCCATAGTTACTCTGGATTTCACCCATTATGTGTACCCTTAGTTACTGCACTACCTAGTGAAAACTTATGGGAAATTCATATTGCAACCCAGAGCAAATTGTTCTTACACCAGAGCGAGGACTCCACGTAGTTACTCTGGATTGCGCCCATAGCTTAAGTTCTCTGTTTTCACAGAGAAAAAATTTTATTTTTTCTCTGTGATCAAGACAGAATATTTTTAAATAAATAATTAAGTATCAATTCCATAATATCACCAGCATGATGTTTATCTAACTCATAGCGTAATCCTAACCAATTTGGACCAGTACAACACACCCACCTTCCAATTTCCATGGTGGGTGGAGAGATTGGTGCATGTTTGTCCACTTGCTTAAACCCCCTCCCATCTGACTGGCACAAAAGTGCCACTTTTGCAACACCCCCAGGCCATCCTGGGACTTGTGCCAGCCTAACCCCGGCTTAGAATTGCGCTGTAAGTGATCAAACTTTCTTATCTCATGGCTCACTGACAGGGTGCTAAAATTGTCAAGACACACCATCAGTTGTTTGACCATTGACAAGGCACATCATGCAGCTGGTAGGGGTCTCAAATCCCCTAACTGCCCTACTAATGACCCTATCAGAGTTTTGCAGCATACCTGCAGACAGTGGTGGGCTCCAGTAGGTTCGCACGTACTCTATAGAACCGGTTGTTAACAAGAGATAGGACATATAAAGTTTAAAAATAGCCATTTAAAAGTGGCTCCCAGATGGGCAGAGAACCAGTTATTAATTTCTTTGAATCCCATCACTGCCTGCAGACCATCCACAGCACACACGTGCACCACAGCACAGTGGTTGAAAATCACTGATCTAACTGGTACACTGATATACAGCATTCTACTTAGAAACAAGATTACACTGAAGTCAAACATGTTCCTCCATTCCCCCAGGTTCATAACTCGGCAGAGCCACCACTGCCACATATCCTGTATGGAGATGTCATACAGAGCCAGGATGAAGCGGTGCTTCAGGAGTTTCAAACCATCATTCTGCCTCTTGTTTATCTAACTCATAGCATAATCTCCGGTTCAGAATCCACTCAGGTTCAATTCCCACTCAGCCATGAAACCTCATAGATGACCTTGTGCTAGTCACTATATCTCAGCCTCACCTCCCTGTTGTGAGGATGAAAGAAGGGAGGAACTATGTAAACAACCTGGAGCTCCTTGGAAGAAGGGTGGCATGAAAATGGAACAAACTTTTGCTTGAAATTTATTTTTTTTTAAATTTTTTCATTCTGCCATTCATGAAGTGTCAAAAGTGGCTTGGCTTTCATCTTGGCTTTCATGAAGTCTCAAAGTAACACAAAAAATGAAATCAATATTAATAAAATCAAATAATTAAATCAATTTTAAATAAAACGAATCAGAGTCAGCGGATAAGAGTTCCAGCAGAAGATACAAACAGGAGAAGATACAAACAGGCCCACCTAATTAAACAGTCTGTACAAAACCACAAGCTTAAGTGTGACTGTGTAGTATTATAGGTAAGTAGTTCTTGAGCATTTCAGTATGAGACCCCTTTCTGAGAATGGCCATTTGTCCGGGACCCCTGAAAAGTTATCAGCCTGGAATTGATGCCATGGTGAGAAGTGCCTTCAAACAGGTAGTGACATCACTCTGGTGCCAGAACCCTTCCATGTCTATTCAAAAGTAAATTCTATTGTGTTCAATAAGTCTTATTCCCCAGACAGTCTGGATTGCATCCTGAGTGCCCTTTTCCAAGGTGGCAGCACCCCGTGCCAAATTCCAAGATGGTGGTACCCTGCTTTTTGCAACCACCTGAAATAAAGTTGCAACTCCCCTAGTGGGTCTTCAACCCAACTTTGAGAATCACTGGGTATAGGCCCAGTTAGCTGAGTTAATGTCAATATCTGAATGTCTTCATCAGTATCTCTTATTTATATGCTCTTTCCTTGTAAAGAAAAGGCAGTGTTTACTCTAATGGTGATAAACATGCCATGCGGATGAGACAACATAACAAGCTGCTAATTCATTATTTCTGGGATGTGGAGAATCTTAGAGCAAGAATGTTTATTCCACTGCTCAAGAGGAACATTTTGGACATGTTTGTTATATTAGCAGAGTTAATTGGTGGAAACGACCCAGAGTCCCTTCAGTCTAATTACAGCAACCTCTGATTTTGGTGGAAAAGTAGCATCCACATGTGGCACAGCTGGAAGAGAAGAATTTTACAAGCAGCTTGACTTGCCCACTTCAATGGAGGATTTGAAAACCTGTTATTTAAAATATCATTATGATGAACAGAAGGCTTTGTCTCATGTAAACTACTGGGACGAGCTGCTTACTTGCTCCTCTCTCAAGAGTATTTAGAGATAATGAAAACATGTAAATCTTAATCTTCAAAAGGAAATGTGAGGGAAGAGCTAGCTCATTATTGGGGATAATGACTTGGCAACTGAGCCTACTATCAGTTGTCATCCCTGAGGTTACTTGCAATTTACTCGGAGTGTGAAAGTTTTAGAACTATTCTTTTAAACTAATGAAAGTGTCTCTAGATTTTCCACTAATTAAGTCAAGGATAGAAATACTTTCCCAAGCCTTTTTGCATCCAGCACAAGGCATTAATCCTGTGCCCCCTTTAGCCTTGTTCTGGAAGGGAAAATCAAATCCTTTATTATGATTGTTTTGTGTACTTGTACATTACACAACAAAATTGAGTGCAATCCATCCATACTTAAAACACAAACATTAAACATTAAACATCCTTCCTATCTCTTCCACCATCACTTTTTTCATTTAAATGTGTATATTTTGACACCACCATCTTTGTGCTTAATGCTTACCAGTAAGTTGTTGGAACCTGGATTTTCAACAAATCAATTTTCTCTCCTGACTTGTAAACTGTGACATGAGAACTGAACAGAAAAGCAATTGTATATACTGAAGCAAAATATAATAATAATAATAATAATAATAATAATAATAATAATAATAATAATAATAATAATAATAATAATGGCCAATTCCTTGCCAAGATCAAAGGAAAAGTTGATCAGGATAAGACCTGGTTGTGGCTCACGAGTGGAACACTGAAGAAGGAGACAGAAGGCCTGATACTTGCTGCCCAAGAACAGGCAATCAAGACAAATGCCATCAAGGTCAGAATTGAAAAATCAGCCCATGACCCAAAATGCCAGCTCTGCAAAGAAGTGGATGAAACCATCGACCACATTCTAAGTGGCTGCAGGAAGATCTCGCAGACTGACTACAAACTGAGGCACAACTCTGTTGCCCAGATGATCCACTGGAATCTATGCCAAAAGTATCATCTGCCAGTGGCAAAAAACTGGTGGGATCACAAGCCTGAAAAAGTGGTTGCAAATGAGCAGGTCAAGCTTCTGTGGGACTTCAGGATACAGACAGACAAGGTCTTGGAACACAATACTCCAGATATCACCATCATAGAAAGCAGTAAGGTGTGGCTTGTTGACATCGCCATACCAGGTGACAGCAGAATTGAGGAGAAACAACTGGAAAAGATCTCCCGCTACCAAGACCTAAGAATCGAATTACAGCGTATCTGGTGTAAGCCAGTGCAGGTGGTTCCAGTGGTAACTGGCACACTGGGTGCAGTGCCCAAAGACCTCAGCAGGCACCTGAAAACTATTGGCATTGACAAAATATCACTCTGCCAACTGCAGAAAGCTGCTCTTCTGGGAACAGCGCGAATTATACGCCGCTACATCACACAGTCCTAGACTCTTGGGAAGGGTCCGACTGGTGAAGTGAATGAAACCAGCACAAAATTGTTTGCTGTGCATATATGTTATAATAATAATAATAATAATAATAATAATAATAATAATAATAATAATAATAATAATAATAATGCTACCATACTACCAACTGTCTGGCCATAGCATGCAAAAGGCTATGGCTTCTATTCACAAATCACTTGCATTCACTCTGAGCACTTTTTGCCTTTTAGGGCATTAAATTTCATCCATGCTTAATGAAGCCATGAACCTATTGGTGATATTGCCTATAAGAGTCAATGGTACCTTTGTTTACGAGCATAAATCATTCCAGAAACATGTTTGTAATCCAAAATGCTTCCATATCAAAGTGAATTTTTCCATAGGAAATAATGGAAGCTCAGATGATTGGTTCCACAACCCCAAAAAAATTCATATAAAAATATTAACTGGATGTAAAAATGATGACAAAACACTGGAACTGAATTCAAAACATGCATTCAATATGCATGATCCTATGAAGTCTATTTAGGCTGCAATCCTAAAGACACTTTCTTGGGAGTAAGACCCATTGGGGCTTACTTCTCAGTAGACATCTTTAGGGGGCTACAATCAAAGACACTTTGCTGGGAGTAATACCCATTGAACACAATGGGGCTTCCTTCTGGGTAGACATGGTTAGGAGGCTGCAATCAAAGACACTTTCAAAGTGTCTCCCCACTTTCTCCTTCTCTCCATCCTGAGCCTCTCTCTCCCCTGCTCCCTTCTGGCCAGCCCTGAGCTGCTTCCCTCTTCTCCACTGCTGTTCTCTCCCTCTGCCTGGCCACAGGAGGAACAGCACGGAAGTGTTGTCTTTGCTATGGGCAGGTGTGCTAGGCAGCCCTGACGCTTTTTAAAAGGGCTGCTGGCCAGCGCTTCTGCCTGAACTGCGAATGAGTGTGCTTGTTAAGTGAAGCAATGCTTGTTATGTGAGGCAGTATCCTAGAGAAATTTTTGTTTGTTATGTGGATCACTTGTTAAGCGAGGTACCACTGTACATGTTTGGGGACACATTCATGAAATATCATGAATATCTTGAATGTGCAGAATCAATTAATCAACCATATTAGTATACCACAAAATGTTCACAAAGAAGTTTATAGAGAAAATCAAATAACTGATGGCTATTCAAATAACTGAGCCTGTCCCAAAAAGGATCACAAACTAAAAAGATGAACAACATCAGCAGAAGCAGCTAGAAAAGACATTGCTGGGGTCAGGAGGGCTGAAAATTACTTTCATCATACTGAATCAATTCATAATATACCATAGTCTAAAACTAGGGTAACCGAAGGACAGCCTTGTCCAAAATCAACCAGTATGAAAAATAACATCTATCTATAGATACCCTATGTGGAGTCTCATCATTTCCTGAGTTAAGTTGGGTGACTATCATATATAAGGCCTTCTTGAAGAGGTATCTCTGCTATGGAACTCCATTCCTTTACCATTTTCCTGGTAAAATTGAAATGCAGGATTCAATGACAGAATAATACAGAAAATATTAGATTCAAACAATAAAAATTAGACATAAGGAAGGACCAAATCCTTCCCAAATTTCCAGCTGATGCAGCCCCACAGTCAAGGGACAAATCTTCCCTTACTATGAAGAGGCTTCTGTAATGACCTCCTCACAACAGGATGCAACACACATCCTATTAGCATTGCAGCATTGAAAGTTAGACAGGATTGGGCTCTAAGTATTGAGCCCTGATAATTCTAAATTCTGAATTTTGGCATATTAATTCAATTTTGGCATATTAAACATGCAGATTTTTCAAAATTCTTTGATCATAGAAATTAGGATTTGAGAGTTGGCCTGCACCCATACCTGAAGTTATTCGTCAAACTCCTTTATGAACTAACATTTCTCTCTTCCCTTAGCTCAGCATTTCTCAAAGTGGGGGTTGGGACCCCTTTGGGGGGTCGCCTGGAGCTTTCCTGCTTTCCTAAAGACTCCTAAAGACTCCTGGAGCTTTCCTAAAGACTCCTGGTGCAGGAAGCCAGGTGGGAAGACCTGGCACAAAAGCTGGAGCTGCTGCGGCTGGAAGAAGCCTCTGAGCAACTGTGAGACAATGTGGAGCCTTGGGGGTGGGAAGGATTGCAGCTTAGAGCCCAGTTCTATGCATGTCTACTCAGAAGTCAGTCCCATGATAGTGAATGGGACTTACTCCCAGGATATGATTGCAGCCTTAAAGCCCAATTCTATGCATGTCTACTCGGAAGTCAGTCCCATGATAGTGAATGGGACTTACTCCCAGGAAACAGTGGCTGACTCTGCTGCCTGAGATCCCAATCCTATGCAGATCTCCTCTCACCCAGGTACTTACCTTCCCATTCCTCCCTTTCTTTCTTTCTTTCTTTCTTTCTTTCTTTCTTTCTTTCTTTCTTTCTTTCTTTCTTTCTTCATCTATCATTACGTACTGTTTTAATGATTAATCGCTATGCTTTAATTATGTTCAGTTAGTAATAATGAAAATACACCCTGCATATCAGATATTTGCATTACTATTCACAACAGTAGCAAAATTACAGTTATGAAGTAGCAATGAAAATAATTTTATGGTTGGGGGTCCCCACAACATGAGGAACTGTATTAAGGGGTCACAGCATTAGGAAGTTTGAGAACCACTGCCTTAGCTGATGTGGGATGTATGTGGGGTGTGGAAAGGAGTGGGCATACATGCAGGCATTATTAAATATATCTCTTTTCAGTATCCACAAACTGCAAACTTGTAAAATTGTTTTTCTTCTTCTTTTTAAATGGACAACTTTCATCACAAAGTAAACAAAGCAACTGAAGGGAATGATCCTTGGCCTAAAGCTAATTTGTCTTGTCTTCAATGACTTATGCTTAGTCTACCAGTTATCTACTTGACCTGATGGGCAGCATCTCTTGTTAGAAAAGGACTCTCAAGTGATGGAGTACCTGGGCAATAAAGAAATAACACAGATTTTGTTTAAAGGAAAGGGGGTGTAAACCATACATGGATGGTTTGCTGTCTAACATCAAAGTGAATGACTATTTGCTTTGTTGTACTTTGAGCTGATTTGTCTCGGCTAGAAAGAAAAGGGCATACTAATAGGATATTGAAACAACTTTGTAAAGTTACCATAACACAAGGGAAACAAAAAACTAGTTGTAAAATATAGTTTGGAGAATTACCGGTACTTAGAAAACAAATGTTCTCTACTAATGAAAGTTAAGGAAAAGGCTTTATCTGCTCCCATCAATTTCCCAATGAAAATCAAGGATGATAATCCAAGGGTTCTGTGTAAGACCACCTTGTTCCTTCATTCAAGCCATGTGATTCCAACATCATAGGAGGAATGAAGCTAACCTACAGCCCAAGATCCTGCACCATCAATGAAAATCTGCTTACACAGGTAGAAGGCATACTAACAGTGTATTTCATGATAATGTGTAGTTCAGTAATCAGCTTTTAAGCCCGAAATCAGAATTTATTGTTATGTGCTCTGGATCAAATAATCATTTTGCCAAAGTTTTTTGGCAAAGTTTTTGGCAAAGTTTTATTGCCAAAATATTTTGAGATTAATAGCCTCATGGGTAAAGATAGGAAGAGTCAATCACATCTTCCAGGCAATGCACATCCACATAGTTCTCCCCACAGTGGCATAGCTAATGATCATGTAACCTGGTGCAAAGCTCAAAATGTTGCCTCAGAAATAATGTCACAACTGGAAGTGATGTCAAAAAAAATATTTTCCCCTGCAAGAACAAAATCAAATTTAATTAAGTAAAAAAATTGAAAACTGTGTCCTTTATTGGTTAGGAAAACTGTGCTGGGGGAAAGAGGAATTGTTCTTCTTTCCTTGCTTCTTTCCTTGACAAATTAAGAGGAGCACCACTTGTACACCCAGTTAGCAGGGGTAAATGTATTATGATATATGTATATGGAAATGAGAGCTGATTCATATTAACATCTTTTTAGTTCCATACAAAAAAAAAGCAGGCCTCCGTCAGTCTTGAAAGACTATGGTATCGTGCTTGGCACTGCATACGCTGCATGCGAAGCACGAAAACTTGGGTTGAATTGTTATGGAGGATAGGCTGTTACCCAAGCAGCAAATCCCCCCTCTCCACGCCACTGAATTAGTCCAATAGAAAGGCAGAGCCAATACTCTTGGATCCAGCTGGCGTCGCAGAGCTGGGCTAAGGACAGGAGCTCACCCTGTCGCAAACCCTGGCCTGCTGATTAACAGGCACAGCGTCTTTACCGCTTGCACCACCCACAGCCCATACAGTTTCAGAATTATATCTCATTGACTCTCACAGCAATTCAGTATCATGGGAACATTTGACATTTTTTAAAAATCTACTTTTTGTTCCATAGGTTTTTGTATTTTCATTTTCTGGTTAATTGGGGCCATAACCTCTGATAGAGTATAGCTATTCTAATGCTGTTTATTTCATTGTATTTTGCATAAAATTACCTTTCCAACGATATATAACATGATGGTAGTATCTTTCATACATGCCCAGCTTTTTTTTTTTACAATTTTAACTACTAGTTTCAAGCTCAGCTTGTAGCTCTCCCTAAAGGGTGTAGCCTGGTGCAACTGCACCCCCTGCAATCTCCTAGCTATGCCACTGCCTCCCCAAGCTGGTGTAAGTAAATTCTGACGTCAACTTTCATGTGCCTGGACAGAGAGATTTTGAATGGACCATGATACACCAGATAAGAATGGACATAATGCCCCTCTGTTCTCTTTTGAATGACCCATGAACTCAGAAAGTGTCTCTCTGTGATGCAACGAAAGGAACCCAAAGGGGCTTACTTCTAAGTAGACATGGTTAGGATTGTGCTCTACATGACATAACAACTGTTGTCATTGTGGGAGTAAAGACTCTGGAGAAATATGATGTTGAACGTGTCTGTTCAAATATGTATTGAACTGATTCCTGATAAAATGGGAATGTAGTATCTTCTACAATCCCCCTATGCTTTTCTTGAATTGGTCAGATGAATCAATGTTGCTATATGAACAATGGTTACATTTGTACAATGGTTACAAAGGCTCTACATTTTCTCTCACTCATCTCTGATGTATGGTCCTTTCCAAGAAAGAAGTTAGGATGGAAGTAGTCAGAGACTTCTTGGACTCCTATCCTTGAAGTCATCCAGCTGGAGTTTGTGGCCCACCCTATAAGAATGCTGTATTGCAGGCAAGAAGAGTTTGGGTATGTAAGAGAAGAATTAGTAGGGCTTGCAGGCCTGAGTGTGTTAGCCTGAAAGAAAAGTTTCACTGTCTAAATCAGTAATTTTCAACCCTTTAATCTCACGGCACACTAACAAGACACTGAAATTGTCAAGGCACACTATCAGTTGTTTTTACCACTGACAAGGAACACTAGACTGTTCAAATCCCCCAATTTTCCTATTAATTAATGACTTCCCCAAATTCCCGTGGCACACCTGAGGATTATCCGTGGCACACCAGTGTGCCATGGCACACTGGTTGAAAATCACTGCTCTAAACAGACACAAACTACTCCACACAATAACAGAAAGCATTCCATAAAAACAGCAGCATCTTCTGTCTCTGCAATATTACTATTGGAAGCAGAGTAAGTTTTGAAAATGGGACACAAAACAGTGGTTTTATTTTTGTACAGTATTCTTTTATTACTGCACTGGAACCTGTGCAGTAATTCATTTATTCTGCACCAGAACCTCCCATGGATAAAAAAAAATTTGTATAAAGAAAACAATGGGAAAATAGGATTAAAGACCAACTTCCAGGATTCTTGCTCCTCTGTTGTGCCTAATGGATTAAAATAGTGCCGGGGTATTTGCAATGGTTTGCAAATGGGGGGAGAAAGGCAAGAGGCATTTTGGTGTGGGGATGAGAGGGTGGCAGGCAGAACTATGGGTGGATTGCAGAGGAGCAGGAGGCAGGACTGGGACCCAGTACTTAAGCTGGATCCAAGTCCCAATCATGCGCAATTTGGGCTGCTCAGATCTGTGCCACTGAAATTGGTGGTGCAGATCCAAGTAGATCTGCTGCTCTCCTGCTCAGTTTTTGACAGCTGCTGCATTACTTGGGGTAAGGGTAAAAGTTTCCCCTTGTCTTTTGACAGTACAGCAGCAGCCCAAACTTCTGCTTGATCAGAGTGATCAGAAGTCATAACTGAAAAAAAGAGGACCAGGCCCCCTCAAATTGTAGGACACCCAACAAAAATGTAGGACATGACAAAATAAAAGCTAAAAACAGTCATGTTTATTGCTTTCCTATGATTAATTAAAATACTAAATTGCTTATTATTAAATTTAGAACTATTACATATAATTTATTCCATACAATTTACGAATTACAAGAATGCTGCCTGCTTCCAAGAAAAAGTAGGACAATGAAGATTTTTTTTCCCAGGACACAAGTCTAAGAAAGTGGACATATCCCCCCCCCCCCCCAAAAAAAAAAAAAAGGGACATAACAGTCACTCTGTGCTGGATACAGTGCAGGCTTGTTGGCCTGTGTGTTTTGGTGTGAATTAAGATTGTGATCCCCTTTGTGTGAGTAAGTACTCTCTTCTGAGTACTGTCAACTTCATTGTACGACCCAAAATTATGGAAAATGGAGGGTTTAGCCCATTTCTCCATAAAAAGTGTGATGAATCCTTATGTTTGCCTAGGGTCCCTACTACTTTTCTGTATTTTCTATCTGTTGGCTCATATTTTTGGCAAATTTAACTCCCCAGCAGTTTTGGAGCATTCAGCCACTGGGAGCATGATAGGTAGTTTTTGGCTGCAATCCTAACCACACTTTCCTGGGAGTAAGTCCCATTACACAATGGGAGTTACTTCTGAGTAGTCGTGCTTAGGATTGCACTGTAAATCTGTTTTGTAAGTTCCTCAAGCATCTTGTTTTCTGCTGGAATCTGAGTTTTGGGCAGAACAGAACAGGGATGTGCATCCTAATTGGCTCACATTTCCATCTGTCCTACTCCAAGAGATGGAGAGAGAGGTATCTAGGTAATCCCTTTCCACTATCAGGTAAACCAGTGATATGAGCTGACTGGTCTTCATTCCAGCTGCCCATGAGCCCATGGGTCTCACAGCACCCACTCACAGGGTGGCAAGAGAACGTGGGCTGGGATTTCCATCTTTTGAATAACTGGGAGAAGGACAAAATTTAGCACAGTTCCCTTAGACTCTGATTCATTTCAGTTCAGTTTTTCCCCCCACTGATTTATAAAATGTTCCTGAATGAGGCAAGTGGATTACTAGCTGGAGCTCCTTCTGCTGGCATTTAGCTGTAACAGCAGCTTTCCATTAACATTTTATCACACTTTTTATCTAATTGCCTTTATTTTTCTATTATGTTTCCTCCTCATATTAAATATTTTAATAAATTTTAATTTTAATTTTTGGTCTGCCTACTTCCTGAGTAGAGGAAGTACATAGGATTGTTACTTTCTCTTCCTCTGCAGGCACTGCCGTGAGAGTGTTTGAGATAAGAAGCCCTTGGCTTCAGTATTACACTAAAAGGTATACCTTTTAGTATACCTAAAGCCAGATGACCCCCCTCAGATGGTGGCAGTAGATATAGAGCACAGTCCTAGCCATGTCTACTCAAAAGTAAGCCCCACTGTGTTCAGTGGGACTTACTCCCA
Organism: Cryptoblepharus egeriae; assembly: GCA_030015325.1. Taxonomy (NCBI): domain Eukaryota; kingdom Metazoa; phylum Chordata; class Lepidosauria; order Squamata; family Scincidae; genus Cryptoblepharus; species Cryptoblepharus egeriae. The sequence continues at coordinate 48,918,098 of JAREYC010000007.1, read as the reverse complement.
AAATGTCTTTAGGATTACAGCCATACTCTACCAAGGCTTTTCCCTTGTGGTCCAAAAACCGAACAAAAAGAACACAAAGGGACTCAACTCCTAACTACTAGCTAGTGAAGTTAACTAACTACAGCCATCACCCTGCACACCAATGGGAATTTCCCTCTTGTTAGTAAGCGTAATTTTGAAAGCTGCAGTAATGTTCCCCCTACATACAGTTTCTTTTTTTTTCTAAATTAAGAGAGCGGGCATCCCAATCCTATCTTTCTTGGCTGAAATGGCTCCTATATCTTGCAGGTCCAGGGAAGCTGCCAGAGGTCTTCTAGGGGAAGAGGATACTTGTCTCCTTCCTCTGCTTACCCTACACAATGGGGCTTATCAAGACAGCACCAGCTAAATCACTGGTGCAGCCTTGAAAAGCCTGGCTGTGTCTAGACTGGATATGGGGTATAGGATTTGGCAAAAAAGGCCTCTCCTTTCCCAGGCTGTCCAGTTCCCCCTTCCCCACCCCATATTACTTCTCACACACCCTTCTGTCACCTTTCCCACATTCCCACACTGCACAGTCACAGAGTGACTTTTCAGTAGGGCTTCTTTAGCAGCACTGATGGTGTGGTACAGGTCAACCCACCAGAGCTGCTTATTCTGAGGGTGCTGCAAACATGATTAACAGCAAGTTTGCCACAACCAGCACCAGTGGTGCATCTGTGTACTGAAATCATGTGTACTGAAAGTGCTGACTGTTCAAGTGTTGACTATGTTGACAACTGTTGACAAATTAACCCAGTTTGGATAGGTTCACCAGGGCTCATTCCATTCACGTTGAGAATTCTGTAAGCAGAGAACATGTGAGTAGAGATACACCAGCGTGTACAAGGCTATGTTTGTTACCTGTAATCTGTTTTGTCAGTTGGTTAGAAGTTGTTGGTTACTTATGTACTGTAACTTCTGGTTTTCTAATTTCCTGGTTCTCCTGGATCAGAAATCCACAAGTCGGGTATTGGACTATTGTCCTGCTCTGAATGGGGTTGCACTCCCTCTAAAGAAGCATGTCTGCCACAGCTTGAGGGTTAGCCTGGATCTGCAGCTGCTCCTGGAGTCCAGGTATCTGCTGTAGCCAGAGGAGCCTTTGCTCAGCTTTGGCAGTTCCACCAACTGCAACCATACCTGGGTCGATCAGGAATGGCCATGGTGACCCTAGTGACATCTAGACTGGAATATTGCGACACACTCTACATGGGGCTGCTTCTGAAGACAGTCTGGAAACTCCAACTAGTGTGAAATGAGGCAGCTCATGCCACATCCATACATCCATACACTCCAACCCATCACCTAAGGTCATCTGAAGGCCCCTGAAGACTGTGCTGCCAACAAGAGAGATGACAGGTGTGGTGAAAAGGAGCAGGGCCTTTTTTGGTGGCTTCTCCCCAACTATGGAATCCCCTTCCCCTGTACTCCTCCCTCTCTACAGAGTTTGAGCAAAGCCAGAAAATGCTTTAGTTCATAAAAGTCTTTAATTAATGCCATGCAGGTTACCTTGTTTTTAGCTTTTTTTTGCAGCACTGTTTTTAATATGTTTTCATGTATTTTTATTTATTTTCAATTGTTATGTATTAACTTTGTTGTCAGCTGTCTTGAGTCCTGTTTGTGGGAGAAAGGCAGACTACAAATTTGTTAAATTGATCTAATTTACCTTCTTGTTATCTTTTGGTTTCCTGTTCTACAGTACAAGCTATGTAACAATGCCTGCAGTTTTCTATTTGTATTAAAGCCATCACAAACTCCGCTTCGTGTGGAAGTGATCAATTTAGTAAGCTCTAACTAAGTTACTTCTAACAGTTTCATCATCCTAAATAATTGGAAATGTCACTCACAATAACTTATCTGAATTCTCTCTTAACGAACAGAAGGTTGACTCACATTCTTAACAGTAAATCACAAGATAAGCAAAATGGAAAGTCCTTATTTTTTGAGACAGCTTTGCTCTTTCACCTGATTTCAACTGACTCAGCTTTCCCAACAAACACTCCTAATAGCCTCAGAATGCACTTGTCCATCAGTTGCACATCCTCACCAACAGCTGAAGATGTGATAAATTCCTGTTCCAAGATACACTCCCAGTTGCCCTAAGAAGTACATTCTGGTAGAGAAATAAATACACTTGCAACTATCCAAAGAGACACATGCTAGGTTCTGGCCAACCAATGTGGGGATGCCTTATTTCAGATCTCAGCTCATCTCAGAAAGTTGTTCAGCTGCCTTTTGACCTCTTGATTCCCCTGCCATCTTCATGTTCCTGTTAAGAAGCCCTGATTGCACCTTTCCATTGCCCAACAGGAAAAGGAATTGTGAAAATACAGAAACCCAATCCCCAAGTCCCTCATAAACAGGGAACGTTGGCAGGAACTCTGCATGAGTGTGTTGGAAGAGAAGGATCAACTGCATGCATGAGCCAGGCAGCCTCTCCAGTGTAGGAAGTGAACTTGTTTCTTTTAAGAGGATCTTATTGCACAGAATTTTGAATTAGAAACTGGATTCCTTCTTTTCTATTTTGCCTGTAAACTCAAGTACAATATTTGATTTTGTCAGTGTTGTCCTATGCATTTTCTTTCAATCTTATAATACATCTTTTCTATATTTTGAAAGCATCCTGTCTGTCTGATAAAAGACAAGAGCCAAGAACTATTTGTATCCTTGTTTGCCAGTAGATGGTTTTGGCCACATGCAACAAGATCTTGTAGTGTGACCGTAAGCAGAAAACAGCCATGTTCATTGGCGCTTTGATCTCAGCAACATGGTAAGTGCTGAGGGATATTTAGGTCAATGGCTACTTGCAGATCAGTAGAAAGACTAGAGAGGAAGCCTTAACTCATCTTTGCTTGGCAGTGAATCTACCTGCCCACCATCTCAGCTATTGTGTCAGGATATAGCGATGATAGCCACAATAGCCTGCCATGTGTGCACTTAAGTCTTCCCTTCAAGATCCCAAGAGTGACTGCCATCTGAGATGCACAGGCCAAATAGCAGCAGGCTGCTGCATTGTTTGCTTGTGTTTTTATTCACTATTCTTCCCTGGCCTCAAATTGTGCTACAGCAAATAAAAAATAATGTTTTTTTAAAAAGATGGCTCCTTGGTGCAAGAACAAGTATAATAAATGGATGGAATGAATGCATGGATGGATAAATGAAGACCAGTCAGAGCATCCATAACTTCAAAAAGTTATAGTTTCTCTTTATTCTGCATAGACCTCACCTGGAGAATTGCATCTAGTTCTTGGCACCATACTTTAAGAAAGATGCAGCCAATCCAGAGCAAGTTCAGAGGAGAGTGACAAGGATGATCAGTAGGGCTGGAAGATACAAAGAAAGATTGAGTGAATTTGGTTTGTTCAGCTTGGAGAAGAGAAGGCTAAGAGGAGATATGATTGCACTCTTCAGATACCTTTAGAACAGCAGAGAGGCTGAAAGACTGGCCCCCAAATCCAGACTAATTAAGGGACCACGCAAGAGACTTTACGTGCACCCATAGTTACTGCACCACCTAGTGAAAACCTATGAAAAATTCATATTGGAATCCAGAGTAAGTTGTTCTTACACCAGAGCAAGGACTCCCCATAGTTATTCTGGATTTTGCCCTGGATCTTGTTTTGAATGAATAATTTCAAGCTATAATTGAAATTTGTCAAAAGAGCAGATCATCAAAAAATGAACCATCAGAAAGCAAGGAGATACTCATTCAGAGATGAGTTAGGGTCATCAGCAAGTTCCTAGTTCAGAACGGATAGTTTAGCATCAAGAGTACTTTTACTGGTGTGATCAATGGCTTTCACCTAAGTAAAGTGCAATTTCTTCTTGTGTGCCTCCTCATTCATAACTCCCATCAGATGTCTCCTGACCTCCAACAAGTCAAAATGAAATCATTTTGGGCTTTAGAGAATGTGGAGTCAGAAACAGTCGGTTTGATCCAAAAAAACCTTGAGCAAAAGGAGAACAACATTTCTGTTCCAGAAATGTTTGCATAACAGTGTGTGCAGTATAAAGATTCTCATGCTTTCACTTGCACAAGAGATTAGGCAAGCTCTTGTGCAAGCAGGAGGGCATCTTTGGATTCCTATGTGTTGCTCTTTACTAATGCAATCCTTCACCAAGGGATGCAAAACAGAAGTCCCATTAGAAGTTGCTTCCCTCTCTCCTGTTGCTTGCTTCCGAGCAAGGTCACAGCCCCCCCACACCTCCTGCCCTGTTTACAGATGGGTAGGGGACAGCAGCAAGTGTTGAAGCAGAGAAATTCAACCTGCGTTGAAGCATGAACACACAGGCAGCTAAGAAGCAGCAGCAGCCCTGGCTCCACACCAGCAAAAACCTATTTAAGGGGGAGGGACTCGAGTCCTTTGGAATTGTGAAGTGGTGACTTGTACTGTATATTTGAAAAGTGTGATGGTGATCCAGACAGTTTTGGCATGGATGAAAGAGCTTGCATGTGAATGAAAGGGCATGCATGTCCACCTGGTCTGTTCCCCTTCCCAAAGGAATTAATCCATTTGCAGAATTCAGTGTATGAGAGCAGGAATTTGCAAGATACAAAGGGCATTTGCAATTTGCTAGCCAAAAAAACATCAGAAGCAACATTTGTAACCTAAAATAAAAGACCAGGTTCTGCTTTTTAATTATTTCCTTTTCAGCACAGCTCCGCTCCCTAACCTAACTGAACCAGATAAGTGGGGGGCACCTGTACTACGTCTTTTCCTTGCTATTTGTGAGTGTGGTTGGGATGGAATATACCTACTGTGCCTGAAAATGCTCATATTCTATAGAATGCTTACACATTATTTTTGAAACACTAGGTAAATTATATCAGATTGGACTGAAACTTTGCTCTGTTTATATTCGAAATATGCTAAGGATTGTACAGAAAACTGATGCATTCTATTAAAATCACTAGATAAGTATATAAGTTCTGAATGAAATAACTCTAATTCATACTTTGAAAAAGCATGTTATTCATTTGATCCATTCTATCTATTCTAAACACAATCCTACTCTCACTGAAAGCTGCTAACACTAGGTTATTAAATCCCATTAAATTCATTGAATTCAGAAGACCTCATGACTGAGTAAACATGCATAAGTTTCTGTGTTGTGACTGTATCATCTTGTGATAAAGAAATATTAGCATAAGATGTGCTTCACTGATACAAACTATTCTGTTCTTTCTCAGTGTGATATATTTGCAAACATACTTGGCATTTACTATTTCTCTAAGTCAGCTGAGATGGAACCCTTGATCTTTGCAGTTCAGTCCTTAGAAAATGAAATCTCCTATGTAGCTGTGGTGAATGTTACCCGATGTGTGACATTTTGCCTTGACATTTTACTATGCTATGAAATGAAGCTGAGATGAATAATTTTGACAAACGTTCAAGCACCCAGAGAGTATTCCTTACCAAATAGCCATAAAACACCCACATATCTTTCTTTAGGAGAGACAACTGACTTACAAAACTTTAGATTTTCATATCAGAAGTATCTGGAGCAACCAGCAGTCATGTGCAACTCTGTTAAATGTGGACAAGCTGATAAAATTAGGTACATATAATTGTAAGCTGTACATCAACACTCTGTGACAGGATTCTGAAAAGAACCTGTGGGCAGAATTCAAGCCTTAAACCATTAGGTCTGCAGGAAATGCATGTAAAACTTGGGGAATTACATGGTACAACGGATTCAATTACAGCACAAGGCTAAGAGTGGTGAATCAGAAGCACGTCCCATTACATTCAATGGGATGGACTCCCAGGGAAAATGTGCATAGGGTTACAGCCTAAATCTCGATTCAGATTGGTTGTGATGCTTTAGGATAGGTCTCTCCAAACCCCAACCATGGGCCAGATCGAGTGGTTAGAGTTAAATCAAGCTGTGGGTTTAACTGCCCACACAAATGGTTAGCGTTAAATCAAGCTGTGGAGTTTCAGTTGATTGTGGTTACTATTGGGATTCAATGGATAAGGGTGAGGGCAAGTATTAGAGCTTTATCTCAGTGGGAAATTCTTTTGTGAGTTTTTTTTTTCATAGAGGTGAACATTGCAACATAACAAACAAAAAACTCAGATCTTCCTTAACAAAATATTAAAGGATAGTATATCTGCTATCATTGAGCTGTTGTCTTCTGGCATGGAGGTCTTTGCACAGGATAAGAATTTGCTTGAGCAAGAGACTAGTGTGATTCAAACTCTAATCTGTTATAATAGAACTGTTAAATGCAGAGCTACAATTACCTCCATTATAATAAAACAATGCAGATGGTGGTAATTGACTACATATGAGCTATCTTGCCTTGATGAGTTATTTGATTCCAGTGAGATAGTCTAGGAAAAGTGTAATCAGTTGAATATGGACAGACAACAGGTTGCAGTCTGTAGCATATCTTGATTGTACTGCAATAAGAGTTGTGTAAGTACCTGTTTACTATACTTGTTTTTGTAAAATTCCTTATAGATCAGATCACTGCTGTTAGTTTTAAGGTAGAAAGTAGTAATAAGATATTGAATTCATCTTTATTGGCATTAAGTTAAGGCTCTGTTCTTAAAGGCATCACAGATTTGTTTATCTGGTTAGAAAATTAGGAGAAAAAATTAATTATAAAACACAGTTGATTTTTCTGGGTTAACAGAACTTTTATTACTATACTGCAAGCTTATCCAGTGAAAAATAGCCCTACTGTTTAATCCTATGCATGCTATTCTTGTACAGTGTTCTCTGGGATGATCCATTTTTCTCACATATTTTCTCCAAACAGTGTTCAAGAAGAGCACTGGTCAGGTGGAGTGAACAGAGTAGGTCACAAGCTAAGAAGGTGGTAAGTAAAATGTACTGCCCCCTTCCAACTTACCATCTTGGCAAACCTAATGATTAATGCACTTTACCCTGTAGATGGGCTGTGAATTTGCCCACAGTTGCAGAAGCCACATGATTGCCACATGAGTACAGCTGCATATGATAATAAGTTGTAATGTTTTCCATCCAGTTTTATGTGGGACAGATTCAAGGGCCTGGATATACAGATGAGGATGTGTGGGTTAATTCATCAGCCATATAATCCCTTTGCCATATGAAAGTAAGATTCAAGTGATATATGACCTATGTAAACAGCTGCTTAACTCACTCCTATCCTCTTCTTGTGGGTCAGAAGTTACGCTGATCTTTTAACGGGGAAGAATATGATTCATACAAGTAAAATGGCAAAATATCTTTATTTAATTTTGCAGAGATGTAGAGAGATTGTACATTATGATAAGCTAGACTGAATATTATTGAGTGTAATTTATCAGAGTTGTGGGTTTTATAATCTGTATTTGTATATCTGCATTTGGTTGTATTAATAATAAGGTTGTATTATTAAAAAAAATGCCAATAAAGATATTGGTCTATGGGCTACAGGAACGTCCTTGTCTCATCCTCTCTGCTGGGATGTCTCTTGGCAGAAGGGCCACATCATCTTTGTGACACTGTGTCGGTGGCCAGAAAAATTATTTACAATTCAGATTTGAATAAATTTACATAAATTTACATATAAGAGTGTATTGGAGACATATCTGGATGATTACAAGGCTTGCCTGAGGGCTGGATAGAGGGGTCTTGCTGCAGGCCACATTGAGGCTTGCCATGGGCCACATCTGTTCCCCAGGCCGGGGCTTGGATACCCCTGCTTTCTGCCAACAAGACTGAGCATTCTCATTTAAACCAGTATGACTGTTTCTCAGCTTCACCTACCACAAAAGTTGTGAGGACAAAAGGAGGAAAGGAACTACAGATGCCACATGGAGCTCCATGGGGGGCAGGGAAGGGCAATAGAAAAATGTGAAATAAATACCATATTTACTCAAATTTTCATGACTGCCTCTCTGCAACAGTAGGAAGGTAGTTTTTAAACTGTGATTTGCAGTGGCCATTTGTGTTGAGTCAAAGCTGTGTATAAAAGAATTTGTGTAGAACAAGGTTGGATCTGTAATAAAAATGGGGGCATGGGAGACTGGGCATGCAATGCATCTTTTTAGCTTTGTTGAGCAGCATTGCCAACAAACCTGTCCCCTTCATGGACCTGATATAACCTCCTCCCACCCCATCTTCTTGCATTCTGCCCACCCCACCTCACCACCCTCCAACATCTTAGGCAGCCTACCTGCAGCAGTGGCATCACTGGTCCATTGTCACATGGACCTGCCACTTGCCACTTCCAATGGCAGCCAAGCTGTGCTCACCAGCATTTTTACATTTGTGATAGCCAGATGGCAGCATAACCATCAGATATGATTGGGCCAAAAATACAGCCCTGGCCACTTAGGGCACAATCTCAACCAACTTTATGGCACCAAAATAAGGTTCTAATGCAAGGGAATAAGCTTTGCCTTACCTTGAGGAGACCTCTGTGACTATCTCCCAACTGCAAGATGCATCATATGTCCCATTGGCACAGCTATGTCTGTGCAGGACAGTTGGTTAGGATTAAGGCCTCAATTCAGCCATAGCTAAAGATGAATAAACATTACTGATCCTGTATCTCTGATAGGTAATACCATATTAGGATTTAGTACTTATTTAACCTTCAGAAAGACTAACATTAAATCCAAAAATGGACTGCATATTAGGTAGGATCTCAGAAGGATTACCAAGGCAATCAGAGGTCTTATTAGCTAAAGGGAAAATTATTTTAAACTTTAAAATTTGTAGAACATAATGCAAAACATCTTTTTTATTCATCTTTTTATTCTCCATCTCATAGCCCAGATGCTTTTAGTTAATGTGTATTTATGTCATGACAGAATTGCAAAAGCAGCTTTTTTAAAAAAAGAAATGTAATGGCTAATTTGGCATTGAATGGACTAATCTTGTATCGGTAGATTTCTCTACCACTGGCTAGAAAGTCAAGATGTGTATTGCATGCAACGTACAAAGTAATGTGACCGTTTGAAAAAATTAAATATTAATGTGCTCCTATTCAGTTCTCTGGGGAATGTCTGACACTTTGTGGAGACTACTGAGGAACTCTAGAATTATGTCTTTGTTAAAATAACAAGAGATATTAATATCCCAGTCAAAGCTACCTTGGCCACAATTAACCAGATTCTGATAGCATCTCATTTAGACAACTGTAATGTGTTGCACATATGGTTGCCTTGAACATAACTTGGAAGTATCAGTTGGTACAGTATAGCAGCTAGGTTACTTATCTCGTGCTGGTATTGTGGAACAGACCTTTTATGATGATAAACATTTCTGAGCAGTTTTCTAAGAACTCTGTGATTTGATCTTCCCTGGTCAGGTGGTAAAGAAGTGGTTATGAGATAGCAAGCCCAATCCTATGCAAGGAGGAGCTGTAATGACACTTTCACTGTTGCAAAATGGCTGCTGACAGGGATAGAGTGATCCATAGACAACCATTTGGGTTGCATTGTCTCATGAAGCAGTGGTGCCCCCTGACTGTTGCTGAACCTGTTCCTGGACAATGGCAGGCAGGAGGTGAAACAGGGCAGGGAATGGCAAGGGCATCACCTGGATCAGTTTCACCTGGCTTGCCACCTCCTGCCCTGAGCATGCACATACCTGTACTTCTGAAGCCAGCTGCCCCAAGTCACTCAGTGTGGCTAACTTCAAAGGAGGACTGCACATGCACTAATGGGAGAGAGAGATGGGCAGATGCACCTCCATCCCAAGCAAAGACAGACCGTTCTGAGCCCAGCACACATGCCCAGACTTCTGAGAATGCTCAGAGTGCTCAGATTGCTCCACTTCAAGGAGAGGCAGGTTGCCCTGAAACACCTCCCTCCCATTTCCTCCTCACCCCTCTCTAAGCTCCCTGACCCCAGTAGGCCAAGTTCAGCTCTTGCAAACTCACCCTTCCTGGGGACCCATGATAGTCCAGAGATCTCACTGCAAAAATCCCCGTGGCACACAGATCCTCCTGCAGAATGGAAAAAAAAAATGCTTTATGGCACTTTTGTGACACTTTTTGGCTGGTACAAGTGACTTGTGCCAGCTGAATGGACACTCAGGATTATGTCCTGAAATGTATAATTGAAAATGTTTTGCAGTCAATTGTTTCAACTGGCTAAAATAAGTGAGTTGTTTTGCCTCCTTAGTGTTTGCAGTAGGAATATCCCATGAAATCCAATATGGATTACAGCATCTATTCTGTCCTTGAAATTCATGGCCGGAAAAGCTGCCAAATCTAACTTTGAAAATGAGCTCTGCTAGGAGATTGGGAATCTTTGTAGCAGTCCTTTAGTGAGCCAGTTTTTCCCAATGATAATAAGTCTTTTATAATGAGGTTCCTTTTCAGCTGCCCTGCTGTCATTGTTGGACAGAAGACCTTCCCTTTCAAAATGGCCAAAATGCTCCGAATTGTATCTTGTTTCACTGACAGTAGTAAATGTCTGTATGTTAACTCAGAACAAGTTGAACACCAAAGTCATCCGATGGACTTAACAGGAGGAGGAAGAAAATATACCACTTTATAACTGCTTGCTTGCTTGCTTGCTTGCTTTCTTTCTTTCTTTCTTTCTTTCTTTTCCTCCCTCCCTCCTTCCCTCCTACAGCTATGGGGCAATCTAGCTACTGTTGTGCTACTGTTGTGCTACTGTTGTGTTGTGGCAGATGCTGGTTTCTTCACCTACATCTATATGAAACGGAACAGGCAGGCACAGGACATCAGTCAACCTTAAACCCAGAAACCATCAGCAGGCACCAGTCACTGGTGAGCACTGGCCCCTGACAGCCATCAGTGGGTGGCAGACAATGGCAGGCATCAGCAGACACTGTCAGCCACCAGCAGGCAACAGCGGGCAGTGGCACTAGGCACAGGACATTGGTGGACACTAGCAATAACCAACAGGCATCAGGCACTGGTGAAGACCTGGAAATGGTGGGCACCAGCCAGTGGTGTAGCAAAGGGGCTGCAGAGGGTAGCAGTTGCACCTGGCAGCAAGCTTTATGGCGACAACAAATTGAGCTTGACACTAGTGGCTAAAATTGTGATAATTGGGATATGTATGAATAATAATACCATCATGTTATATATGGGGGTAACAACCCTTTGTCTAGAAAAATAACCTTGCCTTTTGCAGGTCCTTAGTTATAAATCATTGGAAAGGTAATTTAATGAAGAATGCAATGAAACAAACTCTATTGGAATACTGTATTCAATCAAATGTTATGGCAAATTAAACAGAGAATGAAGATATCAGCCTCCTGTGGAACATAAAGTGGATTTTCTTAACTTTCCCATGAAACTAATTGTGTTGAGCACCAATGAAATGTAATTATGATACTGCCCGGCTGTGGGTGGTGCAAGTGGTTAAGACACTGTGCCTGTTAACCAGCAGGCCAGGGTTTAAGACCTAGGTTGGCCCCACAAGACAGGGTGAGCTCCTGTCCTTTGCCCAGCTCTGTGATGCAGCTGGATCCAATTGTATTGGCTCTGCCTTTCCATTGGACTAATTCAGTGGCATGGAGAGGGGGGATTTGCTGCTTGGATAACAGCCTATCCTCCATAATAATCCAACCCAGGCTTTTGTGCTTTGCATGCAGCATATGCAGCACCGAGCACGATACCATAGTCTTCTAAGACTGATGGAGGCCTGCTTTTATGATACTGCATAGAACTGAAAAGGTGCTGCTAACGGTGCTGCTAAAGAGGGACATCTAAGTGTTGCTCCTCTTGTATTTAGCAGAGAGAGAATAACCATCCCTCTTTGCCCCAGCACAATGGTTGCAATCCTAAAAACACTTTCCTGGGAGTAAGACCCATTGAACACATGAGTAGACATGATTATTATTGTACTCAGTGTGTCTCACTAATAAGGGGTACACTTTTTATTTAGTTACTTAATTAAATTTGATTTTGTGATTGGCAGGAACCACAAAATCTTTGACCCCAGATAGCAGATAGCTGCCTTAGCTATGCCACTAGCTGTGGGAAGGCAGCAGAGCAAATGGGTGGCAAGTTGTTGTGGAAAAGGAGGTTTGTGTTCCTCCAATTTTTTTAAAGCCCTGGGCATGTTGTCTCTTCTGGAGCAACATTTTTAGGTTTGCATGATCATTACATGATCATTAGCTATAGCACCGGCATTGATGGGTACCAGTAGGCATTTGGCACCAGCAGCTGCCTTCAGGCATCAGCAGGCATTGGCATCCACCAATGGGCAGCACTGGTAAGCACTGAGCACCTGCAGGCACCAGGTACCAGCGGCCACTGGCAGGCAGATGGCAGCTATCTGTCATCAGGCACCTCTGGGCATCAGGTATCACTAGGCATCACTGGGCACCAGGAACATACCAGGCACTGTCAGGCAATGATGGGCAGCAGGCCCCTATTAGGCTCCAGGCACCATCTGGCACTTGGCATCCCAGATGAGCACTAGGCATGGGCAACTGGATGTGGGGCATCACCAATCACCACTGGGCACCGGGCAACACCAGGCAACACCAGGCATTGCACTTTCCTACTGGGCACTCGTGGCAATGGGCACCAAGCACCACCTGGTGGCACTGGAAATCCTAACCAGGCATCACCTATCTCCAGGCATCCCAGCTGGGTACCAGGTCCTAGAGACACATGGGCCCTTGGGCACTGGGCTCCATTGGCACCAAATCAGTTGTTAGGGGGTCCTTACATCACAGAATGAATATACTTCACAGATTTCATGCTACTAGGTCCAGGGGTTTGGGCTTGGTAGTAATAAGTCAGTGAATCAGTCTTCAGTGGTAAGTACAGGGACCAGTGGCATAACTAATGATCATGTAGCCTGGTGCAAAGCTCAAAATATCACCCCAGAAGCAAGAGTGTTCGTGTCACCTAGTGAGGAGGCCAGCAGATCACCCCCATAAATTTGGAGGGGCAACATATGAATAGTGGGCATGGTTATGTGGCGTTGCCCTGCCTCCACTGGTTTTTTTTAACCACACATTTTAATAGAATAAAGATATTTCAAAGGGGTTTGTTTCACTGTATTCTGCTGTAAATTATGCATTCAAAGGTGTGATTTTAGCCATTTAGGTCACAAGGGATGCCTTTAAGGGTGCCTTCTTTGTAACACCCTTTGTAACGCCCGATCTCTGATCGGGACAATTTTGGAAGTCTTAAACTCTCCTGGACTGACTCCAGCCAAGGCATGCTTGCTTACTCGCCAGTAAACACAGCTGTGCAGTTCACATCCATTTTCAATGAATTTCAATGCAATCATCAGGAACCTCATTCAGTGGTGATATGTGGGAGCTGTGTTCATTGGATCAGGACAATTCTGGTGTCCTGAGATTCCACTCAGCCTGCCCTTTCCAATGAAATATGCCACATTTGCCTACTCACGAGTAAAACCACGATATGGGTAACTGTCACTTTCCATAGAGTTCAATTCCTTTTTTTAGTTTTTGGCCACAACGTTTGATAGGAAAGTGCTATTTCAAAACAGAATTTTGCATTGGCTTCTGCTCTTCAATACAATTCCAGAGGTATATGACATGATGGGGTTTGATGCACCATCACAAAGTTGCAATTTTTAGGTCCCCAAGTACGTGATGTCATCTGGCGCAGACCGCACTACCCGCACCACCCTAGTGACACCCTTGTATGGAGTGATGTCACAACTAGAAGTGATGTCATCCCCAGGTATTTTTAAAAAGAAAATTGTGGGAAAACCTGTATCCTCTTCAGCAGTTCACCACTCATTTGCTCTGATTTTGTCATGTGTGTCCCCCTCCCGACTACAAAATCAAATTAAGGATGCAATCCTAGACACTTTCCTGGGAGTAAGACCCATTGAACACAACGGGGCTTACATTTGAGTAGATATGGTTAGGATTGTGCTCTTAATTAAGTAAAAAAAGAAAGAAAATTATGTCCCTTACTGGTTAAAGAAACTGTGCTAGGCCAAAGAGGAATGGTTATTCTTTCCCTGCTAAATATAAGAGGAGCAGCACTTAAAAGTGCCTGTATACCCAGCTATCATGGGTAACTGTATTATGTTATACCGGTATGTATATGGACATGAGAGCTGATTCATAATAACACCTTATTAGTTCCATACACATTCAGAATTACAACTCATTGACTCTCAGTGCAATCAATATCATTGTAAAGTTGATTTAAGAAAATCCACTTTTTATTCCATAGGTATTTGTGTTTTCATTTTTTGTTTAATCAGCCGTAACCTTTGATAGAATATAGATATTCCAGTGCAGTTACATGAGGTGCCACTGTATATATAACAGGATGGTATAATCATTTATACATACCCCATTTTCACAATTTTAGCAGTAGTGTCATTCTCAGCTTGTAGCCCCTCTAAAGCTTGTAGTGTGGTGCAACTGCACCCCCTGGTATTCCACTGACAGGGACAAAAACATGTTGCACCTCTTTTCCCCTCCCCCCCCCCCCGGGTTTGAATTTGTAAAAGACAAAAACAAAACGGTCTTAGTGGGTGCTTAAATCATGGAAGGAATAAGCTCCCCAAATTTCATGACTCCTGGTCTGGCAGTTTTGGCTGGGCATTGATGAGTCAGTCAGTGACTTTTTGACTTTATATATATAGATATGACAACCAAGCAAAAGATGAAGGAGTCATACCTAGTTTAACCCAGGTGCTCAGGTAGAGATTAAGAAGTGGAGATGTGAGTGACAAAGACACATTTTTCAAGAGGCACCTATTGTGCAGTTTTTAACCTTGTGTACATTATGAATGTCAATACATCATACTAAAGTTGAATTTGGCACAGTATGCACAACACCACATTATTTTTTTAAGGTCGCTATCCAATGCCAAGTAACAGAAAATGTATTAAAAATATTGATGGAAATACCATACTAAGGGAAACCTTATTTCCTGTACATGGGCATTATCTCATGTGGAAACATCCTAATTTGTCATCAAGAATACTGATGAAGAACTTATTTCTCAGACATATTGTCCAGACCCATATTAGGAAAATGTCCTAGTTTGCTGAAATTAAACAAAGACAGATACTTGTTTAGAATCCTCGTAAACTGTAGCCAATAAATATATGTCGTCACTATGGTTGCGAAAACAAATACCCGCTATTGGAATGTGGTTAACAAGCATAAAAGCATAACAAGCATTGAGTTACATGGAAAGACTTATTGTCTGCATTATCTTAACAACTGAGCTCTTGGATAAAGGATGGAGTAAGTAGAATGAATTGATTAAAAACAAATCACTGATACATAGTTGTAACAATTGGCTAGATGGTCAATGCACCAGAGCCAATACAACTGGATTGCTTCAGTCCCACCATATGCCTTAAGGAGCAAACTCCCTTCCCAACACTGGGGCCAAGACATAAGGCAAAATCTGAAGGTCATAGAGTATATCATTGGATCTGAGTCAGAGTTCTGTTTGTTTTTCTGTTGGGTATTTAAGAGACCTGAGCGGATTTTATTAATCAATGAATTAAATTAAACTTTTAAAAAGAAAAAAAATCTTTCTCAAAGTGTATATACTTTTGCTTCCTCATAAATGTATTTATGGTGGCAAGCATTTTAAGGATTTCTGTTTGATCCGTTGCTGGCCAAAATTATTTTGAAACATTTTGCTTGCTCAAAACAACTCTTTTTGTTACATAATACACTGGATGGAAAACTATTCACGGCATGTAGGAAAATGGCATATTGTGAAACAAATATTGGATCAAATTTTGAAAAGTCTCCTAAGAAAAGGCATCTTAGCTACTTCTAAAGTGCTTAGTTAAGTGAAATAACTTTCCATGTTCAAGTCTCACAGCAGAAGCAAAGTACCGTAGTATGATAACCATGTATATACAGGATCCTTGCTCCTGCACTACTTGGCTCAGCATATTCTCGTAGAAGTTAATGTCAGTAATTCATTTCTACCACATAAATAAAGCCATTATTTTCAGATACTCTGTGAGGCATCAGTGAATTTGTCCTGTGACCACCAGAATCATCAGTTTATCTCCATTGATGATGTTTCTGAGAGAATTGGTTTGCTGTTTCTCTGCTGTGAAGAAAAACAGCAAAGTACTACACTTTGAGAAATTGTTGTGATAAGAAGAAATTGTTGCATGCTGTCTTTTGATGATGTGTAAGATAGCATGTTTTGAGTCTGCAAAGAAGCAGCTGAAATGCATACCTACCATATACTGGCACAACTTCTCATTATGGATGTTCTTCTTATCTTCTGGCATTAGTTTCCGGGAACACTCAGTGGATGTAAAATCAGTGGATACTCATTCACTGATCCCATAGAATCAGTGGGGTTGGGGGGGGGGAACACTAACCTGATCAGGAATGGCAACAGTGAATAGTTTCTGTATGAACACCATAGAAAGCTTCATAATGGCTGTATGAATGGCCAAGAACAAAGTTAATATTTTCTCTTGAGGGGAAAAAAACACATTCACTGTCACACTCACACACACACACAAACAAAAAGAAAAGTAGATTTATTTCTTAGTTTTATTTTTGCAAATAAGCTTGATAAATGTGGGAATTAACCTGGGTGAACCTTTTTTTGTGGCCACCAGCAAGAAAAGCACATTGAAATGCAGTTTTGAACTCCAAGGGACAGGCTTCAAAGATGCTCATTACATGATAAAGTCGTGAGACCAGAGTGACCAGATGTCAAATCTGTAAAAGATAACTAGGCGTCCCAAAGTGTAGGTCATCCAAGAAAAATATAGGATGTAACAGAATAAAAGCTAAAAGTACTCATCTATTGATTTCTCATGTTCAATTTAAATATTATATTAGTAAATATTAGAAAATTATATATTTCCTTCCCATAAGGAGGCTTCCGTGACTCCCCCCATAAACTGTAGGATGCAGCACATACCCTACTGGAGCAGCTGTGCTAGTGCTCAAATGTTGTTTAGGATTTTATCCCGAAGACGTTGTAAAAGCCTGTGGAAAACATAGGGGACTTTTCATGTTAAACTTGTAACAGAAAACTTGTGCATATAGTCCTATACTCGCATTCCTGGAAGTAAGCCTCATTCAACCTAATTGGACTTTCTTCTGAGTGGACATGGTTAGGATTGTACCCTATGTTTAAAGTGTACATATGTGTCCACGTGGAAGCCGTTCTCCTACACTACTGAAATTTAAGGAAAGATTTTCCTAACATTATTGTTCTGCTTCCTAAATCAGTGCTTATTTATGTTTAAAATGTCATGCAGCCTTTAGTCCACATATTATTGTCAGTCAGTACTTTGTAATTTTCATTTCTCCTCAGCCAATGACCTTGCATGCAGCAAACATCTGTCCTTAATATGTTCTGAGGAAAATTTGAGTCATGTTTTTTGTTCATTGTACTTTTACAAGGACAGTAGTCAAACCCGACTATGAGTGGAATAATCAAGATTTCTATCATAGCAAATTAGATACAGTCATCCATTTGCATTTTGTTTATAAAGTTTTGTTTGGTAAAAGAAGCAGCTGCTTATGTCCAAGTCTTAAGCTGTTTTATTTCAAATATATTTCCCCAAAATGTTGGCTTATATGTCTGACGTTATTGAAAGTTTATACTGGTATTACACTTGTAGCTCACCTTTCTACCACAGTAGAATTCAAGCTGGTAGAGGATGTTGTGGTGATGCTTTGGTTTATAAGCCTTGATGACTATATCCTTCAGGTTTTAAAAATAACCTACTTCTGAATGCCCATTGCAAGGGTGTGGCAATAGGATAGGCGTATCTTGTTGCTTTGAGAACAGAGGCAGAACGGGGAAGGGAAAGGGAAAATCAAGCCCAGGAGGAGAACAAGATGGTGGCAGCCTTTGCCTCACTATCCTTTCCTCCCTCCTCTGCCAGGCAGCCCAATACATGCCACTTTAATTCTCCATCCCCTCAAAGAACTCTCAGCAGCCGCGTCACGAGGGTGGTGCAGCTGGTACAATCCGCACCAGGTGATGCGCTGCAAGGGGATGATGTGCCAGAGGAGTTTGATACTCCTCCAGCTGACCCCAGCTGTCAGCCCCCCCCCCCCATTCCGGCCAGCTCTGAGGTGGAACAGCAACCAGAAGCTGCTACTCTGTCTTGGAGCTGGCCGGAAGGGCCCTGTGTCCAAAGAACCACTGCAGATGTCCGAGAATTCTGTAACTGTATGGAAATATGGAAATGAGAGCTGATTCATACCAACACCTTATTACTCCCATGCAGTATCAGACTTACAGAGCAGTCAGTATTATAGGAATATTTTGTGTTTAGAAAATCTACTTTTTGTTCCATAAGATTTTGTATTTGGTTTTTTTTATTTTCTGGTTAGTTGGTCATACCTTTTGATAGAAGATAGACATTCCAATGCAATTTGTTTCACTGTATTCTACATTAAATTAATTTCCAACAACATATAGCATGATGGTGTTATCATTCATACCTGCCCTATTCAAAATTTTAGACACTAGTGTCAAGTTCAGCTTTCTGCCCCACTAAAATCTGTTGCCTGGCACAACTGCACCCCTCTGCACCTCCTTTAACTTCACCACTGATTCCTGGTACTAGCCTGGTGCTGATAGGATCCAACAGCAGCCTGTTCAATGCCGCTGGAGCCCTGAGAATAATTGGGGTTCCAAGGAACAGCTGTGGTTACCCATTTTCACATTATACAAAAGCAGTCGTTTACAGTGGTAACAGACAACGAACCCATATTAATCAATATCCCTTTTCCCAGGCATAAAAAAGTTTCGTTTCAGCTCAGAGGGAGAAGCTTCCCCTTACAAAGCATTTCAGAAGTGATTATCACTTTGTCTTCATGGGGGAAGGTAGGGGTCTGCCTCCCAGCTGAAACTAGAAACCAATGCTGAACCCTTTCTGAAACTTTCTAAGGCAAGCTTAATTGCCTGCCTTGGTAAGCAGGCTGCTTTTAAGCCACCAACTGCCTTGGTAAGCAGGCTGCTTTTAAGCCACCAACTGCATCCCTTTAAGGGATGCTTATCTTTGAATTTAAAGAGTCAACCTCATTCAGGTAGAGACAAAATTGCTGATAAATAAAACTCTGATAATTAGATTTCACCTGTACTAATTTGTCTCTTTGAGGAAAGGTTTACATAAGCATTCCTACATAAAAATTCCTACCTATGCAATTTCCCTTTGCATGTATATCTGTAGACAAATGTAATCCATAAACTATGTGATTCTTGGTATGGGCAGTACTGTTCTTAGATCGCCATAGCTCTTTATTCTCCCAGCTGTTGTGATCATAGCAATTACTGACAGCCATAGAGTTTAGTTGCTGTGGCATCTAATCATAATCTACTCCTCAACAGTCAGTGAGTACCAGATTACTAGAATACCAGGAACTTTTAAAAATAAGGAATGCAGGACAGTCTTAACAAATGCAATGTTTAATGTTGTAGCTCTTACTTCGCCTAACCACAGACTCTGTCCTTTTCTTTCGAATTTCCTTTACCTTCTGGTCCAATCATAGTCCTGGAATGGACTAGTCTATGATTAATGCATCCCATTCTAAGTACTGGGCAGGATCAAGGAATGGATTAGTTGAACGTTGAGAGCTGCTGCATCAATGATTTCAATACACATGCCATTTTTTCCTGTCTGTGATCTAACGTGTTTTATTGACTAATGCAGGTTTATATTCCTTCCTGTTAGATGCATGGATCAAAAAGTTTGAGTCTAAAGGGAAATTAGTTTTTGTGTTTCATGTGGTATGACAAATTGCCAGGAAAATCATTGTCATCATCATCATCGTCATCTCAGTGAAAGCCAGTTTTACCTTTCTATTCACATTAGTCACCATTTTCAGTGTCGTAACAAGAAACTGTAAAAAAGAGTAGAAACCCAGATGGAAGAAACTTGCACACTTGTTTTGCTGCCACACCCTTAAGACTTTTCTTTAGCCAGACTCTGGAAAATTTTGTTTTTTACCTGCCAGCTATATTACCATAGCTCTTTTCAGTGAGAGCCAGGAAACTGGAAGTATGTGGGAGAATTTGGATTAGATTAGGGAGGGTTTGGTCACCCCCAACTTTTCTTTTTGATCTTCCTTTCCCCACCCCCACCCTTTGTTCAGTGTACTTTGTGAAAAGCCAGGGAATTGTGCCTATTTACACAGCATTATACTATTGCTCTATCTGAACCTTTGGATGAGAGCAGATTACATAGTATCTAATATCTCACATTCAGTGTCCAAACATTTTCCATACATTAACCTATATTTTCCATGCTTTCAACCATACTAGAAAGATGCTATAACACAGGGCTCTAGGACTAGGTGATAATACAATTTTCATTATACCAGAGCCAACCATGAATACAATTCATGTGATCGTTACAAAGTAGTAACAGACACACACAATGCA
Source organism: Cryptoblepharus egeriae (assembly GCA_030015325.1). NCBI lineage: Eukaryota > Metazoa > Chordata > Lepidosauria > Squamata > Scincidae > Cryptoblepharus > Cryptoblepharus egeriae. Next base: position 48,897,765 of record JAREYC010000007.1, on the reverse strand, counting down.
ATACAACACACAGAGGAGCAGCTACAGCTGAACACCACTCGGTGGGGGGAGGATTAGACCAGGATCGAGGCTATGGGCCAGAGTCTGGAGAGCCCAGGTCCAAACTAACCATTATATAGAAGAGGGCATTTTGGTAGCTCAACTTGCTAGAAAAAGCTTCACCAAAACACCCTCTTCTTTACCATGGGTTCTCAAGCATTTCAGCCCAGTACCCCCTCCTGAAAATGCCAATCTGTTTGGAAACCTCCAGAAGTGATATAATGGCTGGAATTTACATCAAATAGAAAGTGACATCACCTGTGATGCTAGAACTCCTCCACGTCTATTCAGAAGTAAGTCCCATTGTGTTCAGTGGGACTTAACCTCCCAGTAAGTAGTCTGACTGCCCCATTCCAAGGTGGTGGCATTCAGTGCCTGATTCCAAGATGGCAGTGCCCAGCTTTTCTTGACTGAAATGGACACAACCCCTCCCCCCCAAGGGGGTCATAACTCCCACTGTGAGAACCAGTGTTCTATGCAATGATTAAAGGTATTGGCACTTTATCCTCCATTGAATTTGGTCACCCTGTTTAGGAAACTGATAAATGTATTCTTGAGTAGGGATGTCAAATCAAGGACTGGAAGTGGCCCACAATAACTTGGGCTCTATCAGCTCTACAGGTTGAACCTCCCCATTTGTAACATTTGGTTCCAAGAACCTCTGTGATGACCTGTTTTCACATTAGAGAGAGGCAATTAGTTACCATGTTAACATGGCAGGCAATGGATCAAATTCAATTACTGGTACAAGTGGCTTAAAACTTCAGCTCAGAGAAATTCAGAAGCGATTATCATTTGGGGTTAGGAAGGGCTCTGCCTCCCAGCTGAAACAGAAACAAAACTGACCTGTGAGTAATTTCCTAAGACAAGCATAATTGCCTGCCACAATGCCATGGTAAGCAGGCGGTCTTTAAGCCATTAACTGCTCCTTACAGCAGCTTTCAATTTAAAGAGCCAACCTCATTTGCTTTGAAACAAAGTCGTATATAAATTACATATAATTAGGTTACACCTTTACTATCAGTTGCTGTCAGTTTCTGAAACGTGCTGAAATGTCACTGCTGAAAGGATGCCTACTTGATAATTGGGCCCATGAAAATTATCTCAAATCTTGAAAATATGGTCTAAATTTGCATATTTTCTGTTTTGTCATTTGCAGCTAATGTATTCCTCAATAAAAAGTGCTTATTTCTGGACCAATTTAATGACATCACTTCCTGATTAATGAGTCATATCCAGCCCTCATCAGACATTGTGAATGCTGTTTGGTCCACTTTATAAAATGACACCCTTGTGCTGAAGTGTGATAGGGAAACTATCTCCATCCCACATTCTGCACCCAACGTTTTACACCTATTGGAAGTAAGACAACAGAGTTTAGAGCAATAATTATTTCACATTTTCATTGCCAGTCTTAACGTACATGTTTCATATCTTCTTCTGATAATAACTCTGAAATAAGGTATAAAGAAAGGAAGTCCAACTGTATATTTATGAGCAATCGCTGAGTTTTCTAGAAGTGAATTGTTTCCAAAAACTGACATTTTGTTTTGGACAAAGGGGGAAAGAAGATTCAAACTGCCACTGAAATTAATGTGTGATGTGGAACAGCAAAACAAATCTTCTGTTCATACAATCAAACACAGGCAAGAGGCATTTCTATTGAATTGAGGCCAATGTCTCTAATGGATTTGCCTTCATTAAGTGGCCTGTGGAAAGCAGTCTGGGTAGCACACACATCTGTAGGAATTTCTTGGTATCAAAATGCTCAGAATAATCACTGACTGCAATGAACTTTTAGTCCTGTCTTTGACAAAAGTTGTGCTAGCACATAGTTGCTTGATCCAGCTTTGCATTATTTAAATAGAAAAACAAGCCTGCACGTGGGTAAGACTAAGGCTGCAATCCTAAAGACACTTTCCTGGGAGTAAGTCCCATTGAACATAATGGGACTTACTTTTGAGTAGACATGGTTAGGATTGTGCTCAAAATTAGTCTTCTTGCTTGGAAATGTTAGCTGTTTTCTCCGAAACATTCAAAAATTTGGTTATCATCTTGCACAGGTTAATAATATTCTAAAGAGAGATATCTCTCTCCAGGATTAAGTTGAAATTTGGATTCATTAATGGTGAGGGGAGGACATTAGCACATTTGGAAACTGCTCTATTACCTCAGCAAATATGGACTTAATCATCCTTCAATGCATGGAAATGGAAAAAAAAAGAAATAAAGTATTCTGCAAAATGTGTATCAAGTATGTATTCAATAATGTAAGATTAATTTAAGGCAGGCTGGAGGTGGGGATTGGATAATGCATCTGGCATGTATAAAAAGAAAAAGTAAAGTTCTGTAGAAGGTGAAGATCTCAGATTTCCTGTATGTTTTGTTTTCAGTAGATTTCAAGCCCCTGTCTAATTGCCTGACACTTATTTAGAAAATAAACATTGCAATATGTGTTACACATCCAAGTGAATCCTGATTGGGTTCAGCTATAGAAGCAGAAACTCAAGACAAAGACTGTGTGCAGATGCTTGTTTGTGTAACATGATGGGAGTGACTTTCTTGGTGGTTCTTCTCCCTAATCCAGCTCTAGTAGCTAATAACCGGACAAATATAACAGAAAAGAAGAATGTTTCACAAGGAGGTAAGGTAACTGGGGCAGTGGTGGACTTCAGGAGGTTCTCACAGGTTCTATAGAACCCTTTGCTAGTGAGCGCCTAGTTCTAAGAACCAGTTACTAATGGGACATAGAACTATTGTTAATTTAGGTTATTAGGACATAACACCGGTTGTTAATTTATTTCAATTCCACCACTGAACTGGGGCATTCTTAAGGTATGGAAACATGTGCTCTCTCATGGGCTGCATTGTGGCTACACCAGAGCTGGAAAGTTGGGTAGGATTGGGCCTTAAATTCCTTATTCAATGCTCTGCAAGTAAATGGAATTATCAAACTAGACATGTTTGTCCAGACAGGCTGCTTGGATTTATGTCCATGAATTCACTAGTTCTTATCTGAATAGTTCCTTAGGACAGATTAAGCCTTAAAACAAGGTAAGGAAGAAAATACTCCTTCCCCCGAGTTACTTCCAACCACTTCCTAAGCTGTACAAGATGCCCATTCCAGAAAAAGCTAAGATCATATGCCAGTGTTATTTGACTCAGTGGTTACAGTTCTTGGGAAGCAGTGGTTAATTCCAGCTTCTCAATGGATGTTCTTGTTTAATGTATGCATTTGCATAGAAGTGTTAATCATATTCATACATTATATTTTAAGGTGTGCTCATATTATGTTTGATGCATTTGTTTAAAAAATGTACTTTATAGATCATTCTTGAATATTTTAGATCTCTCCTCTCTTTCAGCCTGAAGCATTTGCTCAATACCTCTCTCACTCTGCCATCAAATTAATATGAATGAAACAATTTAAAATAATAGAAGTAAATTAATCTGCAATTTAGGCTACAATCCAAAGCAACTATAGGACCTTTTACACCGATGTAGTTACAGTGCCACCTATGGGAAACGTATGGGAAATGCATAGAGCAATCCAGAGTAAGTGCCTCTTAAGTCTTCCTGTAGTTACTCTGGATTATAGGGTTAATAAATTTGGTTCTGTTAAAGGGTACAACTCACAGCTTCAGAAAATGTTCCTAAAAAGTGCAGACCAGTGGGAAGTGATGGTGGAAGTGTTCCAGTGGCAGTTCATTAAAAATGTCTTCACTGGACCAGCATCATTAAAAATACAAGTGTCATTATACTTATAGAGTTCATATTATTAATCAGGCCAAGTGGGAAGTTTTGAAAGTGGGCACAAAGACCCACTTGACTGTTTCTAGTCAAAGGTAATTAACCTTTGGGAATGCTTTTATTTCTTTGTCATTGTGACTGCTGCTGTGAGCAGTCCATTTGAAAACTAGCCTCCAGTTAAGGACAAAGCCTGCGATGGGAGACGAATAATCAAGCAAACATTCATAACAGTGCATTCACCGGCAGAGTGGCCTTTAGAAAATTGGATCCCAAGTGTCTAATTAAAACAACCTAGGAAAGCTCCTTTGCGGGAGAATTTAAGGAATTTCATGGAAGAGATCCAAACTGGTTATAAAATCATTCAGAAGTTGTTAAGGCACTTATCATACATCATTAGCAACTCCCCCACAGCCTCGTTTGAGGAAATGGACCTGCAAAGTTTTCTATTCTTTCCTTTGATTCCTTTTTACTTTGTTAGCATATGGCCAAATACGATACTTTTTAGCAGGCTTGTCAAACGTACAAAAAGAAGGGAGCCATAACTCTCAAACCCGGATCTCTGAATTCAGGGAGAGTGGAAAGCGCTGTCAACATGAGAGGCAATGGTGGACAAAGGATATTGAAATGAGGGACACACACACAGTGTGGGGTGATCCTATCAGGAGAGATGACGATTACTTGCTCCATTCAGAGATGTGGTTCCAAGGCTATGAAAGGAGATGCCCTGGAAAAGTATTTGGAAACGAAAACCTGTTTCTGATGGGAGGCTAAATGAGGAGAGCATATTACTTCCTGCAGAAACTACACTGCTTTCCCACCTGTTTCTAGATCCAATTCAAGGAGGTAGCAGTAATGGGAACTTGAGTCAGGTGATTCATCTGAATCTCAAAAACATGAGGTTTTTGCTGATTTGTGTACACTTGTGTCAGTGACTGAAGATTCAAAAATGAGTCCACGTACATGCAGCCTCTCCTAACCTGCTCTTTTCTGCTCCACCTGTTTAAAGCAATGATTTTAAACCACTGTGCCATGGCGGACTGGTGTTTTACAGATGGTTTGCAGGTGTGCTGTGGGACTTACGGGAAGGCAACTAATCCTAATAAATATTAGTAGGACAAGTGGGAGATTTAGGCTGCGATACTAAAGACACTTTCCTGGAAGTAAGATCCACTGAACACAATGGCGCTTACTTTTGAGTAGACATGGATAGGACTGTGCCGTATGAGAGGCAATTTTTTTCTGTTACTTCAACGTTGTGTGTCACTGATGTCCTGCAAGCTTCAACTGGAAGAAGAGGTGAGGTATAAAAAAATTGAGGGGAGGACTGAGAATATGTTTCAGAGACCAAACTTAAGGAGAGAGGGAGAGGAAGAGTGCATGTGTATTGCCTCCCCTGACCTAGACCTTACTGTACATCAGTGGTTTGAAAAATGTCCTCCATCTTTATTTTTAAAAAGGTATTTAAGACCCACCTGTTTCACCAAGTCTTTAGCTTGTGAGCCATCGTTGAAACATTTTATTGGTTATCTCTTTTATATTACTACAATATTTTAAATCTGATTTATTATACAGTTGTTTCTTATGTGTTTTGACTTTATTAACCACTTTGGGACTATTTGTGAAAGACAGGATAAAAATAAAGGAATAAACCAAATCCATGGTCCCTAGAAGTTGCCAGTGATATTCTTAATTTTATCCTTCATTTTGGAACTGAATGAGGAAACCATTCAGCAAACCTTTCTCTGCTCTGTGTTCTGGTCATCTGCCAGGGGCACAGCCAACCAGAACACAGGAGACTTCTTTATCACAGTGCCAAAGCTGTGGAATTCACTTCACAGAAGATCAGATTGGCCCTGTACCTTATAGCCCTTGGATGCCAGACCAAGGTATTTCTATCTTGGCGGACACAATTTTAATGTGGACTGTTACTGAATTTTGATTAAACCTCTATGATGCCTTCTAATATCCGCCTTGCAAGTCACCTGAACTATCCAACTTTAAAAAAATCTCCATCCATCTTTTCACTGCTTTATCATAGTGGGGTCAGCACCAGTGCAAGGTCACTGAGCGGCCTGGGCAATGGTGTGGTGCCTTCACTTCTAGCTGGTATCTACCCAGTAGCTCCATTTTTGGGTGCTATTATCATCATAGTGGGGGCAAGGTAGGTTTTTGATGGGTGTGAGCCATAATCCAGTATCTGACCTGACCAATCCTTAACACAACCACAGAGTGTGGTGTTTCCTATGGAAATGCTCCATGTGATATATAACAATGATGAATTGAGCCACACTACACATTATGACAGCAATATAGAGGAAACTCCATGTAGAGGAACCTGCCAAGTAGTCTCTGCATGAGAAAATTAATATCTAGAGAGCATTTGAACAGAGGTATATGGAGTATATCCTAAATTTAATTATACTTGACTAAGGAAGTTAGCCATGAGTAAGTTCCATTGATTTCAACACTAATGTACAACACTGTGAAGTACATCCTACCACAAGTTGTCTCATCTCCTTTCATGTTTTCAACATCTGATAGTGATAAACTGAGGCCAACAAAAATAAGTACTCAGACTTCAACTCCCAGAAGACAGTAAACAGCAAAACATCCATTTTCACCACAATTCAGTTGAGGACATGGATACCATAGGAGCACAAAGCAGGTAAATCCCTCCCTTTAATGAACTACTCAGCAACCTTCAATAATAACTATTTTAATCACTCCCAGAATGACTCAGCTTCACACTAGCTATCTGGATGGGGAAAAGCTGTATTTCATCACATTAATTTCCTGAACACACAGTCCCCTCTTAAACCATGACTTTAATTGGGAATGACTAAACCCATCCTCCTATTGGTATGTGTGTTGTCAGATGATCAGTAGCCAATATTTCACAGAATGCTTGAACGTACTTGAATATTAAGTCCCAAGTACATATCAGCAACTATCCATTACACCACTGGGTAATTCAGTTTCTGTGTAGATATCCAGTAATTATGAATTACGGACCAGTGAATTAAGTCTATGGAATTAAAGTCAGAATTAGAGTCAGTTTGGAGAAAATCTTTTTTCCAAATGTAAGTTACAGCTCAGTCCTAACCTGGCCTGGAGTTGGAGGGGTCTGTGGGCCTGTCCACATTCAAGGCAAGGTTGGGGCTAACAACTGCTCTGTATCTGACAAGAGGAAACACTTCTCCTTACCTTGGATAAAGTGGCAGCAGCGCCAATGGAGTTACTTGGATCTGCATCACTTAAAGAGACCCAAGCAGTCTGTAGCTGCTCCAGCTTGCCTAGGAATGGGCATAGGATCTGGCAAAAGTTCTGGGTCCTGGTCAGTAAAGGACTAATGTCAGGGCTTATGCATGCCTTACTGGAAGTTAGAGCTTGGGGATCATGCCAGGTCTCTAGTGTGCCTTCAGCTGCACACATTGCCTGCCAGGTTGCTACGTGAGGGAAGTTACACACACACACACACACAAACACACACACACACTTACTTCTGCCTGGCTTCCAATTAATCCTGGAAAAACTTTTCATGCTTCGAACAACACATTTTTTTCATCAGCATCAATCTCTGGAACCAATTCCCACATATAATGAGGTTTGACCTGTATGGTATAAGAAGGCTTATGGAAACTTGCAAAACCTTTGGACAGTTACTGAAGAGGAGTAACAAGCTTAAAGACAAAATTAAGCACACATATTTACAAGGGTTATTGATTGATTGATTGATTGATTGATTGATTGATCGATCTAACACTTATAGTTCACTTGACTGAAAAGAGCTTCCTCAGTCTGGATCAGGCCATATTACTTTATGGTTTTAAATTTTGTTGAGTGGTTGTAAATAAAATTGAACATAAATAAGCTGCTAAGGAAGTAGCTCTCATGCTCTACCCATCTCAGATTACTGCATTTTGTTTTATTATTTATATTACAACTCATTTCCATGAAACATCAAAGCAGCATGCATATGTAGAGTTCCCAGGAAATCTGGGATTGAGCAGACCCAGACTGGCTTAGCTTCAGCAAAGAAGGCTCTCCATGTTGTCAACAGGCTCTTTTTCAGCCTATATAGAAATGCCAAGATGTGCCTAAATGTTATACACATGTGCTCTACCACTGGACATACTCCCCATTCTCTAAATATGATGTCTAGGCTGATTATCTGGTTGGCTTTCATTAAAGCTACTCCTGGTTACATGGCTTTTGCAGAAACACACTTTATCTTGAACTATGTGCCAAATTATATCATTTACAGCTTCCATAATGTTGCCAATTGCTAAAGGTCAATGCAGAAAATGCAAGTGAATAGAGCCATTTCAGATTTTCTTGCCTTATCTAAATAATCCTGAACATTAATGCCTAGACTATTTTTTTAAAAAATAAATTACTGACATGATAAAGCAGAGAGAGAGAGAGAGAGAGAGAGAGAGAGAGAGAGAGAGAGAGAATGGATTGCTTCATTTTAAACAGCCAAATATTTCTGACCTGAAGTGCAACTATTTTGGACTTTGGTCATCTTGAAATAACTGCTGAATAGTTTAAGGAGTTGTGCAAAGTGAACTCTGAAAAAATACTCTGGAGTTGTGCACTCCCATTTGTTACTTAGCATAGAACACAGTTTCTGCAATGAATATTTATGATGGTACAACATAGGGCAAAATGCTGTCCTTTTCCAGCAACTTTTCCAACTTATAACAAAAATTCCATCGGCTTGTTTATCCTTTTGGAGACTAAGTATAAAAAGTATTGTGCTGCCTATTTTTAAAGTGTTATCTCAGGGGAATTAATTCATGATATATAATTGTTTTCCTCTATGCTTTAAAGATTTGTGAACCTTGGCCAGTTGAATACAATCCATTTGTAGATAATACATATCAGGATAAGAATCATTGCATGAACAGAACATGATGTGAATGTTACAGCTGACTTTAATAATAGCATTCAGTGCCTCCACATTATGTTAATAGGTTATTCTATATGCATTCTGCTTTACAGTCAGTGCTGAACTGACATACTGTAAGATGAAAATCGCATAAGGAAGCCAACTTTATTCAGCTTGAGAAGTGGATTATGGTCTGTTTTGGATTGGGTAGCACTCCCATTAAGAAAAGCAACAGGTCTGCAATTTGGGAGGTGGAGTTTGTTCTTTGATTAGGTATCCGGAGAGGACTATAGCATGACTTGTTTAACAGCTTCAGCTGCTCCTCCAACTGTGCCTGTTAATGAAGTCAGATCTGGTGTGGTAGCATGTACCATAGTTGCATCTTGCCTGGACAGCTGCTCTTTGTGGTGCTGCCTTTGACAAGTGTTTGAAAAAGTCATCTGGCACAGAGCAGAGTGGCCAGACTGTTAACCAGAGCTGGGTATTGGAGTGAAACTAGTTTCCAGTTGTCACTAGTTTCTAGTTTTCACTAGTTTTCCCAGTCTCTGATTTTAAGGCACTGTCTTGATCTTTAAAAGTTTGAAAGATTTGGGTGGTAGGTTCCCAAAGTTACCTTGTCCATTCAAACACAACTACATAGGACACAATCCAGAGCAAATTCAGCCTGCTCTGACCTAACTGCACTCTCCTAACTATTCTGTATCCAGAGCAGAAAGTTATGCTGAATCCAGAGAGTCAGGAAGCCTGGGCTGCCCTAACTGCTCCAGAGCATGCTAAGTAATTGACACAAGGGGAAGACTTGCTCCTGAGGAGACACCCCTCAGATCACACTGAACAAGGAACAGCTGTGGTGCCTACAGTGGTGACATGACTCTGCACATCACCTGGTGCGGAAGTCTGTGCGTCATCCCTGGGATGCGCCCCCCCCCCCCACCTGGACTGCACAGTCACCAAAGTTGGCGCCTGCGCAGTTGTTTCTGAAGCCAACTGGCTTCAGAAAGAGTACTGTGCAGGCACCATCTCTGACACCTGCGCAGTACTTTTCTGAAGCCTTTTGGCTTCGGGGGAGACTGTGCAGGCGTCAGAGTTGGTGCCTGTGCAGTACTCTTTCTGAAGCCATTTGGCTGCTGCTCCGCCTCCTGAGTGAGGCCGAATGGCTGTGCAGAGGCACGGACTTTCTCTGCTCTAAGGAAGTCTCCTCTGAAGCTGTTCGGCATGCTCAGTGTGTTTCTGCGCAGTGCATCTCAGATGGCCGTTCAGGCCAGCTCCTCAGACAAGTGTCAGCTTCTGGCTGCTGCTCCGCCTGGGGAGCAGGCCTGAATGGGGGTGCTGACGCCTGGAGCCTGCCAAAGGACAGTCAAACTCCTCCGGCACATCACCCCATACAGAGCGCATCACCCAATGCAGCCCACACCAGCCACACCAGTCTGGTGACGCCACTGGGTGCCTGCCTTATAAGGACTCCCTGATTAGATGCCAGTACATTCTACAGTGAATACAAGGGGCTTCTTGGAGTGGCCTGCTGTATCCTGAGGTTTGTGGGCAGCCGTAGTTTGTTCCATAACCTGAGGTTGAGAGGCAGGGGTTGCAGCTAGGATGGCCAAGAACTCAGATTTTTGGTCAACACTGCCATTCTTACTTGGGCCTTATCATGAACCCCTATGGGTCTACTCATTACTATACCTGCTCCTGAGGTGGTATAACTCTGAGGGCTGGAAGAGGGCATTTCTGCCTTGGAAACAGGCTCTGGATACAGAGTAACTGCTCTGCCCTAGGCAATGCTAAACATGCCCTCAACTTGCCTCTCCTGAGCTGCTTAGGCTGCCCCAGCTAGGGCAGAGCAGGTCCACCTCTCTTAGGGCACCCTATCTTGCCTTGCTCTGCCCTAAGCCTCTTCCAGAGTAACTGGGCTGGAGCATCTTGCAGTTGCTCCAACCTAGTGTTAGATAGGGCAACCTAAGGCCTCTTATGTGGACAGATTAGTTGCTCTGGATTGTGCTGTTAGTTGAGCACTAAGACTTTCCTCCATCCAGGTTCCAACAAATGATGTGCTTTAGGTTAGAATGGATAAGAGGAACTTTTCTGTGGCTTCACCCAGGTTGTGAAACATGCTTATGAGAATGGTTGCACCTCTCTTTTCATACAACTAGCAGGACCAGTCTGTACATCAGAATATCCAGTAGACTTGAGCTGCCTCTTTCTGTAGTGCACCCCGAAAAAACCACATACAGGGGAAAACTTGATGAGTTCTTGAGAAATTAAGCAAGACTACCATGATTGCTTCTAGACGTAGTTCAAGGGCAATCTAAGTGATAGCACATCTGGCGTGGAAGCACATACCGCAACCTTTTGATGAACTAACCTCCAGATTGCAAAAACATGAAGGTGGCTCATTCATTTCATCTCAATGGAAAGGCTTGCTGCATTCTCAGTAACTGGAATTTAAAAGGAACTCTCATCAACTATCCATCATCTCCACAGGTGGTGCAGATCCAGAAATAGTGATCAAGGTAGATAGCACTGTATATTAAGATGAGTCAAACAGTAAGGCTGCAATCCTGAAGACACTTCCCAGGGAATAAGACCCACTGAACACAATGGAGCCTACTTTTGAGTAGACCTGCTTAGGATTGTATTCTAAGGCAGATAACCGATCTGGTAGAGAACCGTCTCTTGATCTCATAGAGTGGTTCCCAAATTGGTTCTTGGTATCTAAGTTCCCACCAGCATATGAAGTTAATCTCTCTAGAAGTGGCACATCTCCGATCAAGCTGTAAAACTGTGATGCCTCATCAAGTAAGAACAATTTTTAGGAGAGAGAGGACAGTAACACATACTTCAGGCTGATACAAAAACTAAGAGAATTCAGAGATCAGCCTAGTCAGGTAGACCTTCAGATGTGTATGGCCTCTCAGGAATGGCTATTTTTGACTGGCAGTTTCCTTGGCCTACTGTGCCATTTGCTGCAGCTCCCCATTACAACTTCAATCCTACATATTTTATAGGATAGAGGGACCTTTGTGAGAATTCTGTGACTCCACTGGCTGGTTTCTGTGGCTCCCTGCTGAGCCTCTACTCATAGTTTGGGAACCAATGCCTTATGGCATTGTAGACAGAGAGTTTCTTTTGTTACCTCCTCCTTTGTCAGAATGCTGGCAAGTCTACATATGGCCCATTTCAGGTTGTATCTGAAATATGTAAGTCTGTAACTGAAATATGTAATATGTAAGTCTACATATGGCCCATTTCAGGCAGTACAATGATTTCAAATGCAAGCGGAAGAAGAACAGTCTCCTGTTAAAAGACTTGGAGGAGTTTAGAAAAATGGCAATTAATATTGTTTTCTTTTGGCATTGCTATGGAAAGCTCCAGCAGGAAACAATCTGTCATTCCTTATTTTTAGGTTGTGCAAAATAACTTTGATATATCAAGTGCTGTCAGCTCCTGTGAAGCCTACTTCTTGCTAAGGTTTCATTTGACTTGCAAAACAAAGAAGGAAAACATATGAGGCAACAGAAATCAAGTCAGCCAACAACATTAAATGGACTGAAAGAATAATCCAGCCTTGTGATTAGCACCTGTTCCTGGAGACATTTGGTCAAAGTTTGAACTGGGTCTCCCATGATAGGTTGGGCACCAGGACTACCCCTCACTGCTTACCATAGATGGGTGATGAGCATGCCCTAAAGTAAAGGTGTCCTCCACAGGTTGTACTGCTAGTCATGACCAACTGTAGGGTGCAGTGCTTATCTCTGTTTCTAAGCTGAAGAGCCAGGGCATTCCAAAGATGTAGACATGTGGCCAGCAAGACTGTATGCCGAGGCACATGGAATGCTGCTGCCTTCCCACTGAGGTGGTACATATTTATCTACTTGCATTTGTATGCTTTTGAATGTTAGTTTGGCAGAAGCTGGGCAATTGATGGATTCACTCCATCAGTTGTACTTGTACCATCTTGTAGTACTTGAGTCTAAAACCACTGACCTGCCACTAACCACTAAGCCACTGCAGCCCTGCATGCCCAAACCACCAGCAAATTTTCCATAGCTGTAAATGTAGGTGCTGATCTGAGAGTCTTGGCTAATTCACACGACCATTGTCACCAATACTAAGATGATTCAGGGACCAAAGTAGTCAGACAGGCCTTCTGACAAGTATGGGCACTGAAACTGTTCAGATTCCAGCTTTCACAACAACTAACAACACAGGTTAGTTAACAACTCCCCACATACATTCTTTTAGTGAGAATGACTTATACACTGGAGAGTTCAACTAGAAACACAGAAAAAGATGTGGCTCAAAATGGTTGAGGAAGACCTAAAGAACCAGCAACTGACCACTGATGAGGCTAAAAACATCACCATCAATCACAAAGAATGGAAGTGTATCGTGAAGAATTCAGGTCTATGCATGTTCACTCAGAAGGAAGCCCCAATGAGTTCAACTGATCTTACTTCAAAATAAGCTTAGCATTACAGCCTATAATCTGCAATCCTAAAGACACTTTCCTGGGAGTCAGACCCATTGAACACAATGGGGCTTACTTTTGAGTAGACATGGTTAGGCTTGTGCACTAATGGTCATATTCATGGTGAGTGTCTTGTGTCTCGGGCCGGCTTCAGCAAAGTTATCTAAAGAGGAATAAAACAGCAAAGGGAAAACAAAACATTTCTGTGGATTCTTTGTTGTAGCTCTGAAGATGTGACAGTAAAAAGCCCTTTTGTATAAATAAACGTGTCTGCAGTAAGAGAAGGAGCTGCCAAGAATGCTGAGTTGCTCTTATTTATGCCTAATATGATGAGTGTTCCCAGCAGGAAAATGGACAGCCTGAAGTAACAGATCGAAAAGCCCCTTTGCTTTTTGCAGGCAGCACTTTAGCACAGGAAGAATTGGCCTAGCAATATCAGTATGCCTGAATAAAGAAAATGTATAGATCTAAAGAGAAAAAATGAGGCCTGGCTTCAAGAATTATATTGCTGGGTGTGAAGGTACATTTTGTGTGTGTATGTGTAGGTGTCTAAGTAGCCTCTTCTAGCCAATAGCTCAGCTGATATGATGTAATGGAATGTTTGCAAGCATTCTTACTCCTAAGAGAGCAAAAGGGGGATTTGCAAACAGTCCAGCTTCTATGAGGGAAGCATCCTGTACAATATGCTACAGAGGAAAATAGGCACACACATGTATCATCCCTAGGATCATACCAGGAATCACTCTGAGCCCATCACTACACATTGCCAGAAGGTTCTGTGTTTTATTTACTCACTCTGCTCTATTAATTAGAAATAAAAATGGTGTCTGTTGGTTAAAGCAGTGGTACTTGGGCATTTCAGACTGGGATCAAACATAAAAATCTGTCCAGGACCCTCTGTCAAACTTACCACCATGTGACATCACTGTGATGCTAGACTCCTCCGTGTCTACTTGGAAGTAAGTCCCATTATGTCTAATGAGACTTACTCGCAGGAAAGCTCAGTTCCAGATTCCAAGATGGCGGGTCCCAATGTCTCATGACCCCCTGAGCCAAGGTCACAACCCTCCAAATCAGGTCCTGACTTCCACTTTGAGTACCACTGGCTTAAGGTATGTTGGAAACACAAAAATGTCCTTCAGTTAGTAGCAGTTCAAAATACATTTCAGTGTCTGCCATGTCTGGCTCAATAATGATACTGTTGGGAAGGTGGTGGGAAGGAAGGATGCCCTTTATTCCAAATCTGCCAAAATTTCCCCCCAGCCCACTTAGGACACAAGCCACATGGAGCCTCTCTCTGCTTATTAAACATAAGCAGAAATTGAATTGTTCCCTTCCCATGATCTGTCCACACATAGAGTTTAGAAGGGGTGTGGAAGGAAGGAGTACTTTGCTATCCATCCTCTTGTTCTATACTCAAATGGAGTTTAAAATTTAAAAGGACATGTCTATCGTTCATATGAGTGCAAGACGAGGTAAGGAAAGAAAGAAATGTTGAAAGAAATGGGAGAATGCTACATGGGAAAATCCTCCATGTTGAAAAAAAGGGAGGGGAGAATGCTACATCTGTATATATAAAAGAGAAAACTCACCCACACATTAATTAATGCCCTGCCAAAACCACTGGACCTAGAAGCATGAAATTTGGGGTGGGTATTCCTTCCATGATGGAGGGAGTCACTAAGAACCAGTTTTCAGAAATTCCAACCAGAAGGGGGTGAAATGGGGCACAATGCATTTTCCTCCCTATACTTTGCATTGAAGAACTGGTGGCTGAGGGATGCACTGCTCCAATCTACCCAGACAAAAGCATGAAATTCGGGGAGCATGAAATTCGGGGAGCATGAAATTTGGGGAGGCTGTTCCTTATATCACATGAACACCCACCAAGAACTGATGTGAAGAAATTTAACCTTTAAGGGGCAGAAAAGGGGTGCAATGTGTTTTTGTCCTACACTTAACATGGAAGACTAACATCCAGCCAATTTGGTGCTCCGTGACTGGTGCACTGGGGGGAATGTTGTTCGGAGGGAGGGGTTGCACTGGGGAGGATGCTGCACATGGGGGGGCCGTTGTGCATGTGGGGGCCGTTGCGCATGTGGGGGTGTTGTGCATGTGGGGGTGATGTGCATGGGGAGATGATGTGCATGGGGAGATTATTTGCATGGGGGATGTTGCAACTGGGGGAATGATGTGCATGGGGGTTGATGCAGATGGGGGAATGTTGTGCATGGGTGGATGTTGCACATGGGGGGTTGATGCACAGGGGTTGATGTGCAGGGGGGTTTAAGAACATGGGGGAATTTTGCACATGGGGGTTCATGAGCATGGGGGGGTTGTGCATGGGGGATGTTGCACATGGGGGTTGATGCACATGGGGGTTGATGCGCATGGGGGTTGATATGAACGGGGGGTTGATGAACAGTGGGGGGATGGCGTATGGGGAAAATTTATTCCCTCAATGCAGGTACATTTTTGCTAGTTCCTTATAAAGCACCACCTAGCCAGGGCAGGTGATTTAGAGCTTCTGATGCCCCTAAGTTTTCAAGGTTTAGAATGACACTTTCCTGGTACAGTTATCTAGCCTTGTGAGTATCAGATTTTAAAATTTCAGACTCTCCATCCTGACTACATGATTTCACACCTTAGTAATGAAACTGATATGAAACTGGATAGGAACTGTCCACTTGAACAGGTGGACACCATAAGAAATAATTTCAGAACGTCTGCCTTGTTCACATTCTGTTGCTACAACAGCTAAAAAACACATTTACCAAGTTCCAACGTAGGGTCCCGTTAATATCATAGTTCATTTATATGCTGCAATGTAAAATGTTGCAGTGCAATATGAGGGGGAAAAGAACAAGATATAAGGTTATACTTCCTGCAATAAACTGTAAAGTTAGCTTGATAAATTAAGGAATGTATGGTACATCCATCTTATTAGCTCAAGAACACTCAGGTTAATATAGTTTTTGACATCCAATAGATTTAGCTGGAGCTTCCCTTTGACACCTTGCCAATATGCATTGCTCTCCTGTAAATTTGTGTCTTGTTGACTGATAACGTTGGGCTTGAAAAGGGACCTTGAGACTAGAAACTGACAAGTTCTCCTCTGCTAGATTTGGAAGCAGCACAGAATTTATGAACTTTCTCAGCAAGAATTCTGGAAAAGCTCATTTGTTTTCTGAGTGCTCTCTCCCAGCTTGTAGTAGGGCCCTATAGGCAGGTGTTTGGAGTCAAGGTAGGGAGCATGGGGGTGATCTGGCCCAGGAAGGGGCAGAAACAGTGGCAGCACACCTATCCCCCAGCTGGAGTAGCATTTCCCAAATCTATGCCAGTGATACAACGGGTGTGGATCCCAGAAACCCTATAACAGTGGCTGGGACTTTACTTGGGATAAAGGAAAATATCTTATCTTACCCCAAAGAGACTTCTAGCCTGATCATAAGCTGCACTGGATCCAGTAAAATCTGTGCTCACCACAATTTGGGACTGATCTTGCATAACTACTAATCCAGAATGCTAGTTCTGGCGATGGGGAAATCTAACTGAGGGTCTATGATAGGAGATTCCATACATGCACAAAGCATTGAGTGTTGCAAATGTGTTGTTGCAAATGTGCTTCTTCAAGTAGCCAGACTGTAATGCCTGGGACAGTGCCATCATGATATCCCATGGTGCTGTGATGTCACATTCAGGTTCTCTCTGAGGAGGGGGTTTCCTTCTCTTTGTGTTCAGCAAAAGGGGAGTCCCTATGACAGTGGTCTTCAGAGTGGGGATTGAGACTCTCTTAGGGGATTGTGATCTCATTCCAGGGGGTCGCAAATGATCAGGAACCACCATCTTGGTCCCCCTATGACCACAGTGATCCCCAACATCACCATGTGCATGACCCATGCCATTTACTATGTGGGAGTAAGCCCCATTGAGTACAAGTGGACTTCCAAATAAACAAGCCTAGGATATGGCACAGGCTGCAATCCGTAGTTTCCTGAGAGAAAGTCTCATTGAATGCAATGGGACTTACTTCTGAGTAGACATGAATCAGGTCTGGCATCACAGTTATGTCACCTCCAGTGTGATGTCATTTCCAGTCATGACATCACTGCCAGCTGGATGACATCACATTCTCATCCAGGTAAATTTGACAGAGGGTCCTGGATAGACCCAGAAGAATGAAAAGGGGTCCCAGGCCAAAACGAAGACCACTGCCCTAAGAGAAGGAGGGTGGAAGGAGCCAAGGCACCAAGCCAAGTGAAGGAACAAGAACCCGAGGAACAATGTCATCTGCTGGAGGACTTTTTTCTTAATTTTTTAAAAGATCTTTAAAGAGGATCCCTTGGAATTTGTAGGAAAAAATTATGTCATGCTTGGCATAGCGTTCAGGGCACATGCCCTCAGAAGCCATCTTTGTTACACTTTTGTATATAGTGCATAAATGGCTACCACAAGACAAATTGATAGCCAATAGTTTTAAAGGGAGATTATACAAATTCATGAAGAAGTATATCTATGCCTGTTAATCACAATGGCTATTGCATACCTATATTTCCAATGTAGTATGTCTCTGAATAACAACTGCAGGGAAACAATGGCTTTATCTCCTCCTTGAGGACATATCAGAGGCATCTGATTGACCACAGTGTGGGATGGGGTGCAGAACCTCTGATTTTATGTAGCGGGGCTCTTATGTTCTTATGAATATTTGCCATAGCTTTTTATCCACATTTTCAGCATTATATTTGTGGTTTAAAATTCAACTTGTGTGTGTGTGTTAATGGAAGCTAACATGGTGGGATGCTATAGAGAGATACATCTACATAGCGATAAAAACTGTGGTACATTAACACTGAAAGAATCAAGTTTCTTCTTGCTACAAAAAATAAAGCCTTCATGGTTTGAATGCTCTGAGTTTGGTTGGGCTTTTAGTCTGTAGATGAGAGTTTGTGTAGAAAATACTTTCATTTGTAGTCATAAAGTTAAAAATGGCTCTGTTAATTGAACTCAGTTTTCAGAAAGGGATCTTCATAGCTTGAACTGAAGCAAATAAACGTAAAGGCCAGTGATTTATGGCATCAGTAGTTCTTTACTTTGGAACCAGTAGGTTGTTCTTTCTCTCTCTTTTAAAAGGATTCCAAGATTTTTCTCTCAATAAAGAGTGCTATTTTCCAATTAAAAACAAGTTGTGAGAAAAAAGGTTACTTATCAGGCAAAGACGACAGGAGTAGTCACAAGTCTGAGAGATCAAATGAAGCACTCGGATTACAAATGTGTTTGACTAAGTCAGGTCAAATCACTGGTGTTCCTGGACTTTCACCTTATATATCCTGGAGTGTGTGATAAATTAGGTGCTAATTAAGGTCAATATTACCAAAGTATGTTGAAACCATGCATAGGTTACCTGCCTCTAATCAGTTCTGTGGAGTATATCCCAAAGTCATAACATGCAATAAATGTTTTGGTTCCAGGAACATATTTAGAAGAATAACAAGTCTGAATTTGATTTTTATGGATGGAAAAACTCAAAGGATGGACTCAATTACTTTTTTAGTGCTTTAAGAACTTTTCTTGTTCCTACAGTATTGTGAAAAGAAAATTCAACAGAAATGCCTGTGCTCATGTGAGTACAGCGAGCACAGAGAGTACTAAGCATCAATTTTGTGCAGCAGAATTAGAGTTGTTTACATGCATGTGAGCGTATGCAATCATGGGCACACACAAATGTCTACCAATAAATGTGTCTTAAGACTGTCTCTGTCCAGCTCAGAATTAAACTTAATTGAAGGGTTGAATTTAAACTTAATATAAACTTAATTATATCCAGAGATGCTGAAATATTTCTATTTGGAGATTGTTCACTGGTTAGCAGAATGAACAAAGTGTCTCCAGTTAATTTACCAGTAACCATAAGACAGTTTTTCAAAAGAAGATAGATTTTATTAAGAGGTACAGGTCTCCCCGGTATTGGATTTGTTATGCAGAATGGGATTTATATGCATTTTCTCACACCCATTAACTTCATGTATCTTGTTTACACTCATGTGAAGCAATAAGTATCCTTTTTTTACAGTTCACTGTAAACATGAAGCTTATAGGTAGGCAGGGACATATTGTGAATGATAGATGGGATTACTCAGAAAATATTAATAGAAAACAAAAAGTTTCCAGTTAGGTCTGAGTTCCTTTTGCAGTAAAGGTTTGAGTTCCTATGGGAGAGTCTGTCACCAAGAAGGAGCCCTTTTTGCCAAGGTAGAAAGAGAGAGCAGATGATCATTGATATGAGCTATTTCAAATGGAAGAGATGGAAGGCAACATGCTATATGAGCAGAAGGCTGCAGTCCTAAATACACTTTCCTGGGAGTAAGACCTATTGAACACTATGGGGCTTACTTTTGAGTAGACATGGTTGGGATCGGGCTCAAAATGTTTGACAGTATGGGGGGGTGGTAAAGACATGAGACAGATATGTAGCATCAATACATGTATTGCCTCCCCTCTATTCATCACCTGTGTAAGGTGCACTATCCTTGTCCAGGCTCTCCTTGTGGTGGTGAAGTAGATGTTCCACTTGAATGCTTATGTGTAGAGTCATTTGTAGGCAGAGGACCTGCAATAAGAATTGGTAAAAATGTCTTGCCATGTATGTGGTGAGGGCAGTAAAGTGCTCTCTTTCTGTGAAAAGTGCTTCTACACAATTCCCATGTCTGCATGCATGTACATTCTCACTGTGTACAACAAGAGGTTAGAGAGATATCCTCATATATCTTTTATCCAAGTCTTCCTAGCTGGCACTGGCTTTAGTGTGCTGTGGTTGACAGCAAAGTGTTGTATCCTGTGCTCTGCCTTAGGAGAGTGGGTGGGGTAGAGGAAATGACAGGAATTAAGATGTTTTGATGGTCTTTTCCGGTGTTTTCTATATACTTTGGATTACAGCAACAGCTGTGATGGAAACATCACTTTTTATCAACATTTTGGATGTGTCTATCATTGCAAGGAGGTTTAGGATGTGCAGTTCCTCCTGGCTATCCACCTTTTCAGCTGTGGTTGTTCTGGCAGGTTAAGTATGTTAGTGTAACATCATGCTGGAGTCAGTGGCACATCCATGGCAGAACATGGGTTGTGAGGGAGAATCTTCATAACCTTCAGTGCAGCTGAGGATGTGCTGCTGAACAGGTGTGTACACCATGTTCTATTCTGCTCACAATGACATATGAGGTATAGGATTTGGTTGTGAATAATCAGTGAAAAACTGGTCTAGAAGCAGAGGTTCTCAATCTTTTAGGAAGCTTTATTCCCTGAATAAAATCTTGGCTTGGGGAGAGGCTAGGGCAGTAATTTGCAGGATTCCCTGAGGTTTGGAAAGAGTGATAGTAGTGATCATGTTTAAACTGAGGGAGTGCAATCCTATCCCTGTCTACTCAGACAAAAGCCCCATCATAATCAATGTGGCTTAGTTCCAAGAAAGTGAGGTTAAGATTGCAGTCTAACAGCACAATCCAGAGTAACTATGGGAGCTCTTATGTCGACATAAGAAAAATTTACTCTGGATTGATCTATGAATTTCCCATAGGTTGGTGCCATAACTACGTTGACGTAAATGTCTCTTAAGAGCTCCTGTAGTTACTCTGGATTGTGCTGCTAGTCTAACCTCCAGTTGAAGATACTGCAAGACATCTGCAGGACTCCTCACACCCCTGTAATGTTCAAATATAGCAGGACCTGTTCAAAAATAGCACACTCCCCCCCCCCCCCCCCGCACCCAATTTCCTCACAGAGGCATGATCTTGGAGATTGCACTTCTGCTTTCACCCTTCATCTAGCCCTTAATGCAATCTGGGAATTGTGACCCAGTTTGAGTATTACTGGCCTAGAGAATAATGCAATCTCAATATTACTCACAAAAGAGTTAATACATTAAACATATAGGTGGCAACTTGCTGCTGTGCACAAATTTCTTTAGTTAGATTCAGGCCCAAAGATGTTTACATAACCCATGTAATGTTGTACCAGTTTATGTCATAATTTTATAATTTGTTTTTAATGTTTTCTGTGTGTTCTAAGTATTCTAAGTAGACTTTAAATTAACAAATGTCCATTCCAGGCTCAATTTCCTTTCAGAGGTTAACTTTTTCAAGATGCAGAAAACTGAGGAATTGGAGCTCTAACTGTATCCAATTCTTGTCCCTAGATGCAAGAACACAATTTATTGGACATTGCTCACAGATTTTTTTCAATCCAAGATCTATTAAACTTGTTTTCTTCAGAATTAACAAATTTAAGATTGTAATGGGACTTGGGAAAGTTTACATAAATCCCTGACATTTTTCAGAAATAGCATATATTTTTCTAATCAATGATTCATAGGGTTTTTGCTTACCACATGAAGAGCTGTCTGAATAGTTTTATCAACACTAAAAATGTCATGTAAATCCTCAAATGTTTCTTGTAACTGATGATTATGATTAATACAATGAAAAATTACTAGAGATGTGCAGATCTGACAGATAGAGATGAAGCAAAAAAAATAAAGGTTGGGAAGGGTTTTCTGTGTGAGTCACTGATCCCCAAGGGCAGGTTATTCTGCTCCGCTACTAAAGCAGGAATGATAGAATGACCTACTCATATACAGTGTAGAGATACAGCAGGGTTACCTTTTCCCAGCTCAGGAAAGGTTGACTGAAAGACAGGCAAAACGGAAGTAATTAATCATGCAAAGACACTGCAGACAATGTCCTTGACACAAAGGCACTGTGGTTAATATACTAGCAGTTCCATTGTGGCACATTTACAGTGCAATCCTATGCATGTTTTCTTAGGGTGTAATCCTAAGAAATTTAGGCTGGCCTAACACACCTGGCATATCTTTCCGTGATGGTCTGGGGAGATTGGGATATGCCTTTGCGTTGGCCTAACTCCCTTAGGAGTGGTACAGAACTGTCATACTGCACTTTTGTGACACCCTCAGGTCAGCACAGGACTTATGCTAGGGCTTAGGCTGGTCTAAATTGGAGGCAGACTTAAGGATTAGGCTGCTTAGGATTGCAGCCTAAGGGCGCAATCCAGAGTAACTACACGGAGTCCTTGCTCTGGTGTAAGAACAATTTGCTCTGGATTGCAATATGAATTTCCCATAGGATTTCACTAGGTGGTGCAGTAACTATGGGTGCACGTAATGGCTCTTACGTGCTCCCGCAGTTACTCTGGATTGTAGGGTTAGTCTTTAAATTCTACTGCAGTGTTGTGAAACTCTTTTCATACAGACGCCTAATAAGAACTAATTAGCTGCATATAATAACAAGAAAAAATGTGTAAAACTTGATCATATTTCCTTGACACAGAAATCCTAACAATGTTTCGGCTGCAATACTGAAGTGCACTTGGGCTAGCCAACAATCACTGGGCTGGCCCAGTTCCAAGATGGGCAAGCACGGTTACACTAGAAAGGCTTGGGACAACATAAGTCAACATAGCCTGGCCCAAAATAGATGGACGTAGGCTGGCCTAGCTGTGTTAGCCTAGGCAGTTCAGGAAAGGCATGTTGAGAGCATGTTCAGCATGGCCTTGAACAGTACAGATAGGCTGTATCCAGAGCTGAAATGCCCTCTTCCAACTCCTCAAAGTTATACCACCTCAGTAGCAGGAATAAATCTGAGTAGACCCATAGGCGTCCATACTGCCTCCATGAAGCTCAAAATGGTCTTTTCCACCAAAAAGACACAATTTCCAATTTCCTTGTGAAACCAGAAGCGACCTTTTCGCTGTATAAGCTCTGGAGGACTTCCATGGGCCTCTGAATGCCTCTGCTGCCTCCATGAGGCTCAGAAAAGCCCTCAGAGGCAAGGAGAGCACAGCTTTGTTTAGGCATCACCTGACAATGGAAGTGTAGGAATGCATCTCTGTCATTAAGTGGCGCACAACTGTGTACACTCCAGAACACACACAGGCCCCAAAAGTCAACGCCATTTTTGTTCTCCTACTTTAGCACGTGTCCAAAACACATAGCCCTGGATAAGTGTGTTTTGATATTGTTTGGAAGTGACATTTCAAATAAACTGTATGGAATACAAATATAAGTGTCAAATATTATAAATATCCAATTACAAAAATAGAATTTATATTATAAATATATAATACAAAGATGAGAAAAGAAAAAAAGAGGGGGAAATGAATAATAAAAAAGTATAGGCAAGCTTATTTCACTGGTGCTTCATTTAAAAATCATCACATATAATGAGGGAGAGAGTGAAAGCCAGTCCTTGGATGCTCATGCATTAGAAGAAGAAAACGCTACTGAGGAGGACGGCTGAGGTGAAAGAAACACAATAGCATTACTCAAAATAATGAAATTATCCCATTCTGATAAATATTTTCATTTGGTATCAATCTTGCTCATGCTGTTAGAACTGACTGTTAAAACCTTTTAAAAAAACTGTAGTAGTGTCTGGTTAGTAGGAAAATTTAGGAATGGGCAGGATGATGTTATGACCAGATTTATCCGGATTTGTCCTCCTTTTTAGCATTCTGTTCGGGTGTCCTCAGAAAGGGCTCCATTTTGGCTTCATTTTGGAACTTTGCAATGGTGTGCAGTACCCCATCATATTATATGTCATCGGATTCATATTGAACAGCAGAATCCAATGCAAAACAATCAGTTTTGAAATATCTTCTTCCTATTAAAAGTTATGGCCAAAAAACTAAAAATCAAATGTATTTTTATGTATTATATATTTTTATGTATTATGTATTTTTATGCCTCTCTCTATGTATTGCGCTCTAGGGGAAAGTGAAAGTGCCCAGTATCGTGGCTTTACTCATGAGTAGGCAAATGTGCCATTGTCTGCCGGAAAAGCCAGGCTGAGAGGAATCCAAGACCTTGTCGTCCTTTTGAGATTTGGGCATCTGGTCACCCTGGGAATGAAGGCCACTCAAGCATTTTGCTCCAGATACAATAACAGTTCTCAACAGTCCTGTTTGTCACCCTTTCTCCAGTTCTGAGGTACTTTAGCTTCTGTGGTACGTCAGGCAAAAGAACCAGGGAGGAAGATCAAGGGGAAAAGATAATCAGGCCTGAGAAGATTTTCCTCTCTCACTTCTGGGCGCTTCTGACAGGACAGGACAGGGCAGGGCAGGGAAAACCACTCTCTGAGGTTGGAGTGGGAAGCTATTAGGAAAGCCCCAGAAACATAAATAAGAACCAAGTATCAGTCTGGACAGTTCTGTTTGTGTTGGTCTGTCCTCCCCCTC
Organism: Cryptoblepharus egeriae; assembly: GCA_030015325.1. Lineage (NCBI taxonomy): Eukaryota > Metazoa > Chordata > Lepidosauria > Squamata > Scincidae > Cryptoblepharus > Cryptoblepharus egeriae. The sequence continues at coordinate 48,873,370 of JAREYC010000007.1, read as the reverse complement.
CAGTCATTGGAAACTTGTCCCCTCAGCTCAAGCCAGGCTGTATAGGATCCAGGCTCTCAGACCAGTCCTGAAGTGTCTGCACATGTTGGGCTTCTCTGTACAGCCAGCACCATTCAGAGGATGTTAACCTGTGAGAAACCAAGGACACAATCCAGAGCAAATTCAGCCTGCTCTGACCTAACTGCACTATCCTAACTATTCTGTATCCAGAGCAGAAAGTTATGCTGAATCCAGAGAGTCAGGAAGCCTGGGCTGCCCTAACTGCTCCAGAGCATGCTAAGTAATTGACACAAGGGGAAGACTTGCTCCTGAGGAGACACCCCTCAGATCACACTGAACAAGGAACAGCTGTGGTGCCTACAGTGGTGACATGACTCTGCACATCACCTGGTGCGGAAGTCTGTGCGTCATCCCTGGGATGCGCGCCCCCCCCACCTGGACTGCGCAGTCACCAAAGTTGGCGCCTGCGCAGTTGTTTCTGAAGCCAACTGGCTTCAGAAAGAGTACTGCGCAGGCACCATCTCTGACACCTGCGCAGTACTTTTCTGAAGCCTTTTGGCTTCAGATGAGACTGTGCAGGCGTCAGAGTTGGTGCCTGTGCAGTACTCTTTCTGAAGCCATTTGGCTGCCGCTCCGCCTCCTGAGTGAGGCCGAATGGCTGTGCAGAGGCGCGGACTTTCTCTGCTCTACGGATGTCTCCTTTGAAGCTGTTCGGAAGCTCAGTGTGTTTCTGCGCAGTGCATCTCAGATGGCCGTTCAGGCCAGCTCCTCAGACAAGTGGCAGCTTCTGGCTGCTGCTCTGCCTTGGAGCAGGCCTGAATGGGGGTGCTGATGCCCGGGGCCTGCCAAAGGACAGTCAAACTCCTCTGGCACATCACCCCATACAGAGCGCATCACCCAATGCAGCCCACAGCAGCCGCACCAGTCTGGTGACGCCACTGGGTGCCTGCCTTATAAGGAGTCCCTGATGAGATGCCAGTACATTCTACAGTGAATACAAGGGGCTTCTTGGAGTGGCCTGCTGTATCCTGAGGTTTGTGGGCAGCCGTAGTTTGTTCCATATCCTGAGGTTGAGAGGCAGGGGTTGCAGCTAGGATGGCCAAGAACTCAGATTTTTGGTCAACACTGCCATTCTTACTCGGGCCTTATCATGGACCCCTATGGGTCTACTCATTACTATACCTGCTCCTGAGGTGGTATAACTCTGAGGGCTGGAAGAGGGCATTTCTGCCTTGGAAACAGGCTCTGGATACAGAGTAACTGCTCTGCCCTAGGCAATGCTCAACATGCCCTCAACTTGCCTCTCCTGAGCTGCTTAGGCTGCCCCAGTTACGGCAGAGCAGGTCCACCTCTCTTAGGGCACCCTATCTTGCCTTGCTCTGCCCTAAGCCTCTTCCAGAGTAACTGGGCTGGAGCATCTTGCAGTTGCTCCAACCAAGTGTTAGATAGGGCAACCTAAGGGCTCTTATGTGGACAGATTAGTTGCTCTGGATTGTCCTGCCTGTCTGTTTACACTGTTTATTCCTCAACTATTAATAAATCCTTCTGTGTTCAAACCTCTGCCGTCTTCTGGCACTTTCGTGACACTACCAGACCAGCACATGACTTGCACCGACCTAAGTGGGGTTTGGATTGCACTCTATTTGTAATAAATTATAGTTTTAAATTTAATAAGTATTATTAATAAGTAATATAGAGATTACATTAACCACATGAAAGCAATACAGGTATCTCTCATTATCCACTAGGGTTCTATTTCAGAACCTCCCATGGATTAAAACAAATCAATAGATAAAAAATCAATAGAAAAATAGATTTAAAGACCCACTTCCAGGTTCCTTGCTCCACTATTGTACCTAATTTAATAAGGAAGTGCCACAATATCTGCAGGAGTTTGATTCTTGGTTTGAAAAATGGAAGGTTTGCTTGAATTACTGCCTCTACAACAGCAGAAAATCAGTTTTTAAAACTGATTTGCAGTGGCTATTCATGTTGAGTCAAATCAGTGTATAAAAAAATCTATGTATAGCAAAGTTGGACCTTCATATATGAATACTTTTATCTTTAATTTATTGTGTCCTACATTTTATTCGGTGTCCTACATTTTGGGAGGGTCCTTTGTCTTCTTTTTCAGTTACAATATCTGATCACAGCACCCCTATATCATACACACTGGCCTGAAATAGGACTGGCCCATAATCTGACTCTATCACTGAACTTCATTGTGGGTGGGTTCTTAATATTTTTAAAAGTAACCAAGAGGACAATCCTAAACATGTCTACTCAAAAGTCAGCCCCAATGTGTTCAATGGATCTTACTCCCAGGAAATTGTCTTTAGGTTTGCAACTAAAGTTTTGAAAAATACCATTTCATGACTTTTTTTGTTCTCTGCTATTAGTGATTCTGTTCTAAAATGTCAGATGTGTCCATCTCACTGCAATCATTGTAAGAACTCACACTGATTTAGTGGAAACAAGATGGAGTCCATTGTCTTATTTTCTTCATAACCAGACAACATCGTCATAGAAGAAAAGCAATTTTACTTTCATCTCAGATGCTCTCATTTCATCCCCTTTTGCTTGTAAAAAAACCATTAGGCAGTCTCCTGGCAGGGTAACTATTGCTTAGATTTTCAGTAGTTCAGTGTCATTTTTTTCTGTATATGATAAACATATTTTTAGTAGATTAGAATTGGTTCTGGCAGGAAAGAAATGGTTTGTCTTAAGTCAATACTGTTTAAATTAAAACACATTAGAAAGAAGCTGCATGATTTTGACATTTGTTTAGAGGTTGATTTGAAATGCATTTACTTCTGGTTTTGGCTTTGCTTAGCTTTTTAAAACATATTTCAGGACATTTTTATTGTATTAAACTCATAATTTAATAATCTTACAGTATAATTCTGCATTACTGGCCATTAGAAAAAATTGTCAGTAAATGGGTCCAAGCCACAGCACTGACCTCTTAGCAGGAATACTGCCTACTTTGGTGATCCTGACAATTCCATCTTTCAATCCAATAACTGCAGAAATGTTCTGGTAAAAGTCCCTGAATATTCCCTATTTTTTTTTCTTCATTTCCACCTAGTTTTAAACTTCTTCCAACCTCCCAAGGGTTTTTGTGATGCTTCACATAATCAATAAGCTGGACAACTGAGACGTTCTGTTGCAAGAACCTTTTTGAATTCAGTGCATCACACAAGAACTATTTATCATAATAGCCAGGTCAGTATAGATTTGCTGTCTTTTTGCTGAGCTTCCCTTTAGAATGATAATCCGGTTGCATCTTGCTAACAATGGCATGCAGTAGCTAAATGGGCATGCCAGCCAACCTGACCACATCAAGAGGCAGGTAGACATGCCCAGGTGGTTGTAAATCATTCAATTAGATTAACTTGTGACATCAAGAACCCCAGGCCATGAACAGGGACGCCAGTGTGTGTGTTGCCTAGGTTCATCATTGAAATCATCTGCCATTTTTTTAAACAATTACATTTCGTTCTGCTCCCCCTTCCCATGAACAGCATGTGTAAGAAAATGTAGGGGGAAAGTTCTTGTTAGCTGTTTCAGTAATATGTTTGTATTTGTTTGTGTTTTCATCTCCCTATTATCCTTCATTATAATTCCATCTGTGTTCCCTCCTGAATGTTTGTTTTTGATCTGTATCTTGCTTTGATCCTTTTGTAGTGGTCTTTCAGGCTTTGAATAAAACTCCTTGTAATTTTTAATATTTTTCACCTTCTGGCCTAGGTTCACTAGGATGTCGGTTCTCAAGCCTACTAGGCTATCCCAGTTTTGCAGCTGTGTGGTTCCAGCAGTGACCCCTCAAATTTAAAGGGCTCCTTGGTTTTCCAGAAAGAAGAGTTTTCCCAAAGCCATCTCTTGTTGTATCTGGGTTACTTAGCTTGGATGTTTGCAACAAAAATACCAACAATTGCTCATTAAACTCAAAATTGCACAGGAAGAGGAAATGGAGGACTAGGGTGAAAGTCTGTCATCAACTATGAGGTGCTCTGCCCTTTTGTCCCACCATGTTCCCTTCTTCCATTACAGATGTCTTCCCATGCCTTAATATAAACAGGAATACAGCAAGAAAACTTCCCAGGAGGTATGTCTTTTTCTAATGTCATGGAATACCATTATTAACTGCAGTGTGTCAGTAGATGAAAGAACAAAGTAAACAATAGATGTTGGAATAGTGCAGACATTCCACTAGGAACATGGATGTGGCTAAAGAAATCAGATTGGCTCAGACGAAAGGAAAATGAAACATGCAATGCTATAGTTAAAGTTGTGGATAAGTACAGAGATTACCAACTACACAATCACAATGAGCTTGAGTATTAGCCCTCAAAAGCTTCTGAATGGCAAATAACATTGGAACTGGGAGAAAACTATAATTTGAAAAGATGTGATGAATTTTTTCTCTCTCCAAAAATGGCTTGTAGATTTGTTTTAAGTATTGCTTACTGCTTACTTATTTATTTAAAAGCCTGTATCCAGCACAATTTTGGGACTGTTTCTCAGTACCCTGGAGCAAGGGGAAAGTTTGGAGCAAAGTAAGAATAATAATATTATTATAATTACAGGTATTTCTAGCTGCTGCATTGCTCCTTTGACAGTTTGATTGCTCCTTTGATTGCTCCTTCAAGGCAGTTTACATGGGAAGGTGCAAGGTGGTTGCAAAGAGGAAGTTTTGGAATAAAGAAAGAGTTCTGTCTTTCAAGAATGCACTAACTTCCAGGTGGATCATTTTCAGTCTTGGTCATCATTCTGACTGTGTTTTTCCTCACTGAGAAACAGATTCAATCAGATCCTTATTTCTCATTCAGCTCAGTGGTTTCCAGGTTACACCACACAGCTTCTGGTGTTCTAGAACTAGCAACCTTCACATGTTATCTTCCTGCTTAAAGACAGCTCGACCTTCGAGATCAGACAGAATGCAGCAGCACTTCCAATGGATCTACCCAGATCTGAAATCGGTGACACAGAACAGAGCAGCCTGGAGCTGCTCTGTGCTGCCAGAGTAAGGCTCTAGCACATGGCACGTCCCACTCCCCGCTCCTGTTACCCAGCCTCAGTCCTGCTCACTGCCTGTCCACTCCTGCCCCAAAATTCCTTGCTAGTCTAAGCTACTGCACATAGGATTGCTCAGGCTGGACTGCAGAACTTACCACACCATGGGGAGGTTGCCCTGAAGGGCAAGAAGGCAGAGAACAAGCAGAGGGCAGCCAGAGGAGAAGCCATGCAGCTTCAGGAATGGAAAGGAACGCAACCAAGCAGCAGACACTCAGGACCACCAACCTTGGCTTTTCTCTCTCACATGCTGACCCCAGGAACCTAATGGCACTAAGATCTTCCTGGAGCTTCATATTCTTGACTTTAAAAAAAATAACAAAAAAATGAGGGAAATAAATCCTCCCTGCAATTTTAATACAATAGAGGAACTGTGTTGGAATCTATTTGAGTCTAGAGACAATGCTATTTTTGTGCAGGGGAGAAGGTGTTGGAGTATGTTCTGTCCGGTAGAGGAATTGCGACTCAAGATGCAATAATAATATTCTAATAATTATTATTAGAATTAATTAGAATAATTATAGAAAATTATAGAATAATTAATTATTCTATTATCTATTATTATTTATTATTAAATTTTGTTATTGGGATGAAAACATTTTATGGCCCCCACATGTCAAATGACCTAGCTACACTATTGACTAGAGTAGCCATCTTCCGGATGCAGAAAGATTTACGTTTGCTGTGATAGTTATTTTCCAATGTTTTAGGCTGGTATTTCACAATTGGTTCATAGCAATTCCGCAATCCAAATGCGTGCTGGTATAGCATCATTTGGCTGCTCTGAATGCCTTTCCATTGCAACCACAACTGTTGGAAGGATTTTTATTATCAAACATATGGTACTTCTTAACTTTTTATCCAATACATGATATAACATTATTGGCAACAAAGATGAAATCAAGCACATAATATGTGTTCCATTATACATATCACCAGTCTACAAAGTGTTTGCCGGATAAGTTACTGAGTTCAGGATATAACACTCCTTTGGTTTTTCAGGTATAATTTATATAATTTGTGCTCTTTCTTTTCTGTTCATACTGTTTTTAACAGAACTCAGAGCCCAATCCTATGCATGTCTACTCAGGAGCAAGTCCCATTATAGTCCCAGGCATGTGAGGTAGGATTGCACCCTTTATACCTAACCCGAAATGTAGTGAGAAGAAAATTAATGTAATCCTAATCAATTTAGGCATAAGTCACCTAGCATAACTTACTAGGTGTGAAGAGACCGGCATGTGCCTGTGCACTGTCTTAATAACTTCCCCTCCACCCAGGAGTTTGGCAGAGCATGTGCTAGCTTTCCCACACCACCATAGGAAGCTATCCCAGGTGAGTTATGCCAGCCTAAATTGGTTAACATAGCATTCTTAAGAATTATTTGAATGATTCTGATGAAAACGTGGATTTTTTTCAAAAGCATAGCAGCCCATTTTGTGGTGTTTGGTCAAACCACTTGTGATGTTTCCATGCTTGTTTCTAAATTAAAATAATAAGTGTACTGGAGGGGAGGACCATGGGGCTGAGTGCTGTTACCTGGTAGCAGTGGCACAGTTAGTATTGCAGGCATTGTATAAACAGCCCCCCTTTTACCATCAGCGCTCCTCTGAACAGCAACGTCAAGGTGCAGTGGTGCCTGCAATACTTAATGTCCCCCTTTAGGGCTGCCATAATTCTCTTCCACAAATCCAGGACAGGACCCTCTGTCCATTTGCCAATATGTGGACAAAATCCCCCCAAATCAGGACTGTCCTTGTTTTATTGGGACATATGGCAACCGTAGCCCCCATAGCTACATTACTGTTGATACTTTAATATTTTCCCTCAAATTTCAGTCCTATTATTGTACCATTCCTGGTCAGGACTGGCATTGGAGGTTGGTCAGGTTGGGCACTGAATGAGGAAAGGTGTCCATCAGAAGGTTTACCTGGCCAGGAAGGTATTTAAACTTTTATTACCCATGGCAATGGTAATGCTCAACACACAATTGGGAGGCAGACAGGGGACAACAATGGGGTCCCCAATGCAAGGCCTTATTCCAAGGCTTCCACTTATCATCCTGGGATCTCACAACTTTTCAAGCAGCATTTATGCTGCTACTGAATCTTTACTGCAGTGCTCCCAATCATCTGCAAATAAAAAGACAATATTCCTACTATGTGTTAAGGTAAATGTCAAACATCGCCTCAAAGTATGCATTAAGTAGTGTGCATGAACTGAACACAGCTGCATCATGTAAAAGAGATCAATACCTTTCTTGATATTTTTCAGTGTCAGCCTTAATCAGATACTTTATTTGTACAAGATCTCAATCACTGAGCAGAGCATATTGAATTGATCAGTACTCCAGCACACAATGCACATATTTACTTGATTAATTCCAGATGATTGGTTGCCCAGTGTTGTGTTTCTTTCCTTCTTGGAGAGGCTTCAGTCTGTGACAATCATTTCCTACATCACCTTGTTCTTCCCCACTAAGAAAGAAAATGAGCCATACTCACAACTGATGAATTTGCTGTGTAAAGTAAAATATGTTCATGAAACCTTTGTTCTCATCTTCTGAACATCCTTGTGATCTCCTTCCAAAGCTTCAGCCTTTGTATACTCATACTGTCCATTACAATATAATTACACCACAGATTAGATTACTTAATCTTTACTGTAAGGCATTTTGTATACTGTGTTTACATTTGCATTTCAACCTGGAACACAAACCCAATACATTATAGTGCAACCCTATGCATGTGTACTCAGAATTATGTCCTATTAAATTCCTTTATTCCCAAGGGATTGTCCCTAGGATTGCAGTTTTAGTTCTGCTTTCCTATATTTTAAGTTTATTTTCAGTTATTTCTCCAGCAGCTATATGTGGCAGCCAATTATTCCAGAGGTGTTTTTTAATAGTGTATTTATTGGAGTACATGGGATTAGACTACAATTAAAAACTGTAAAGGTGTAAAATTGAAGAGTTCTTAGGCTTTTATTACTGAACTTCTTTTATTGATTTCAATACATAATGCTTACACTTACTGTCACTAGGGAACTTAAAAAAAACCAGATGTTTCTGACTTCAAGTCTGGAAGCATTCTTTTATTTTGAAGTCAGAACCCCTAATATTAGATGAATGAAGACAAGCTAAAGATAGTCAGTAGATGGAACTGCCAAAAATGGCAGCTTTTGTTGATCTCTCCCTCTTTTCCTGTTAAAATGAGCCCACTTCAGCTCATTTTAGCTCATGGAAATGCTCCACAATATCATAACATCTGGGAGTGCTCTGGGAGGCCCTACCCATGCACTCATACAAGTCAGTACCCACCCACAATGATCTTTCCTTGCGCATCATTTTGTTCACTTCAGACAAAGTGCTTCAGCATGGTGGGCAGAGAGCAGGGCAATGGGCTGAGGGCAGGACCTGCCTGCCTGCTCCTGTACATCATGCAACCTGTAATATTGCATGAGACTTTCCATGGTTTTATCACATCAGAAGATGGTTTTGCAAGATCGGAGAGCTTTCTATCACTTTGTGTGCTTTTCAATACTCTCCAGCAGCATCTAATCATGTGGCACCATGTATTTTTTTTTTTCTAGCTGCCATCTCATTATTTCATAGCTCCCAAAGACGACTGAGCACATTCAGTTCACAGTAGGGAGTTTGTTGTCTCCTTTTTCTTTAAATTTATATATATACTAATGGAAATAACCTGTTGTTGCAGGAGTAAAATTTCAAGAATACGTGTGGGCCCTGGACATGGCTGGGCATCAGTGGGCACTGGTGGCCACAGTTGGACACTGGCAGTAGCAGCAGTTGATGAGTGAGTTAGTCAGTCAGTCAGTGATTCTTCAATTTTATATATAGAAGATAGATGTGTGCTGCATATCTACAGAGTCTTCCCAAATAGGCAGAAACCAATGGCCTGTTTCATATACACACTGATAGGCATTCAACCTTCTAAGTTGCTTTCAGTGTATATTCAGGTGGGACCTGACTAGGCTTACAATTTTTACTTTAATGGCCAAGCAAGTAGGGGACGGGGTTCTTAAGCAGAGATTGCAGAAATTTTTTGACTATAATAAATATATATAGAGAACTGACTTGATCTATGAGGGGAAAAGAATCCAAGGCCATAATCTGGTAATTTTTTTATTAAAAACCACTTTACCATTTCTTCAAAATTCTTTGTCCATTGAGATGTTAAAGCAAAGCAAAAAGTATGGTAGTGAGAGATGCTGTTATCATCCCAGTTTATAGCATCCTTAGGGCCCAATCCCATCCAACTTTCCACCACCAACACAGCCCCATGGTAAGGGAACAAACCTTTTTATTTTTTTACCTTGGGGAGGCCTCCCTGACTGCCCCACACTGCAAGATGCAGTGCTTGCCCCATTGGCATGGCTGCCTCAATCAATCAATCAGTTTATTGCATTGCTAAAAGCCATTACAGTTAAATTAGTAAATACAAATACAAAAATATAAAAATATGGTGATAAACATATCTAAGCTTTACAAGGCTCAACATCATAGAGTTTGCAATATGAAAACATACAGGGTTTATCATTCCGTGTCTCCAAAAGATTCAGGATCAAAACAGTGTTTGTAACACTTTAAGTCAGATAGACATAGCTGCTCTAGCATATAGAGCAGTCATATATGTGACTTGAGGGTCACTATCCGCCAACAGATAACATGTTATTAGTAAAGAGTTGTCAGATTGGATAGAGGCTAGAATAGGACCTAAAAATCTTTGTCTAGGCTGTGTATACAGATGACAGTATAAGATGTAATGTATTACGTCTTCTATGGCTCCTGAGGCACATATACGAAATCTGCTGTGTTTGGGCATGGCTAGATATCTGCCATCCTGGTAAGCTGTTGGCGTAGTTTGGAATCGTAATACAGTGAAAGCCATCCTTAAATTTGCGTGAGTTAATGCATAAAGATAGTGAGGTCTCAAGTGTGAGAGTTTGATCAGGCTGTAAATTAGATCAAACTTGGAATCTTTCAGGAGAGCCATGTCTTTCGTATTGTCTTGGGTGAACAGGAATTTTTTAAGTGGGTTTGAAATCTCCAAAAATATAAATATCAGAAGAAAGGGAATTTGACAATAATATGTCTTGTACTGTTTTGGCCCAGCCGCAGTTTTTCAGTTGTTCTATAAAGCACAGTTTAGGGAGGCGGCTGTCCGGCATCATCAATAGCCTTTGGTAATATGAGAAAATGGCCATTTTCGCTCTGGCGTCAATAGAGACCAAATCAGTTTCTGCTCTAAGGTGTGCAGCTGGGGTCCCTGGGGGGAGGGCAAGTATATATCTCAGGAACTTGTTCTGGATAGATTCCAAGGTAGCTATCTTGGAGCTATTTATCCCCCATACCTCCATTCCATAGAGAATTTGAGGTATCACTTTCCCTACGAAGACCTTCAGCACAGGGGGAACTAATTTGCCTCCTCCCAAGTGGAAGAATTTAATAATAGAGAGCGTAGATCTTTGTGGCATGGCTGCCTCAGCATTATAAAGTTAGATAGAATTCAGCCCTTTACCCTTGCAGTCTGTTTTAAGATTTTTTTTTGGGGGGGGGACTATAACATCAATTTCAGCTTCCATCCACACACCCAGTTTTCAGTGTTTGGCTTCTCACTCAGCTTGATAAAGTTTCCTGTAGAATTCAGAATTTGTCCACTGAAGATCTACAAGCATTTGACCAAAGGGCACTTCTGCTATTCAGGTCAAGAGATAAGATAATACTGTCAATTAATTTTGGCCTCTTCAGGGCAGCGAAAAATACATCTACCACTCATTTTACTAGTGTTCATTAGGTTGAATATTTTCATTGGTTTTGGGGTTAATAAAGAGGGAGAGAGCTTAAAAATGAGCTATAGAGTAGAAAAGAAAGTAGGGAAAGGAGGAAAGACAAAACAGATGGGTCAGATTCTTGCCAGGGATCTTACTCGAGTACCATTCTTTCTTCAAGTAGCTCAGGGTATTGTAAATATGGATGTCTTTTTTTATCTTCTCAGCATTCTTGTGAGGTAGGGTAGGTTGATGGAGTGCTAAAATTGGCTCAGAGTGACATATGATTCCATGGAAAGTGTATAAGATTTTACGATCATGAGCATCTCTGACTCCACCAAAAAGTAAAGAATAGCAAAATATAATCTTGATTAGCATTGTAATAGTACAGTAATAAAAATGCAATAACTTGCACAAACAAGTACAGGTCCAACCTTGTTTACATATATTTTTAATACATGGATTTGAAATGAACACTTCAAAAAACAAAGTGCTTTTCTACTATTGCAGAGAGGTAGTCATGCAAGCAACTGTTCCATTTCAGTTTAGCCAGGCAAAGGCAGGGGCTCCTTTGTATTTCTAATTGCTACCTTTCTACAACAGTAAAAAAGTTGTTTTAAAATGGACACTTTATTTTTTAATACTGCTTTCATTTAACACATTTTTTTGTATTAGCAGGGAGTCCCAGAATCAAAACTTTACAGAAATCTTATTCTGTTAGGAATAAGGAATAAGAAACATGAAAGTGGGAACAAGAAACATGAAAGTGGGTCTTTGATGCTGCAATCCTAATCCCCTGTTAGGCCGGCATAAGCCGCTGAAAAAGTCCCGTGCTGGCCTGAGGGTTTCGCCAAAGTGCTGTCAGACACTTCTGAGCCACTCCTCAGGGAGGATTTGGCCAGTGCACAGACATATGCTTGCCTCCTACATCACCATTAGAACTGGAAGATCAATGAGTTGTGCCAGCGTAGGCTAGGATTTCCATTAATTGTTTTTTATCCACAGAAGTTTTTGGAACAGAACCCTAAAGAAGGGATTGCTATATAAGCAAATACATTTCCCCATGTTTCTGGGTTCAGGTTTCAATGATCAAGCTATGCTGGCAATAGGGCCTTAGTTGAGATTTTTGGAATATGCTTTAAATCTCAGTGGCAGATCTGGTTTCACGACAATTGGACCAATTGCTCCTGGTTTGGCCCTGTATCTAAAGGTAATCATTGTCAAATACATACATCAACACATTGCAAAACAATATCTTTTAAGTGAGCATTGATTGGTTTCTATACCGAGTGAACATTTAAGTGAACATTGATTGGTTTCTCTACTACCACAGAGATTTAAATTATAGAATAATGTTATTTATATCTAAGGCAGTACAATCCTATCTTGCATTGAAACAGACAGGCCAGAGTTCCTGCTCTATGTCCAGCACAAGTTTCGGGCTTTTGCTGTGCTACCATGGAGTATGGGGGAAACTTTGCCCCTTAACTTGAATAATGTGGAAGCGGAAGCATCTCCAATGCTTTATTCAAGTCTGTGCCACCAATTTCAGTGGCACAGATTGGAGCAACCAGGGACTGGAACAACCTACCTGGGAACAGGGCTTGGATCTGACCTGTAGTGATATCTGTAGTGAAGATACTATATCTGTAGTGAAGGCTGAATCAAAGAATTCATTTTTTAAATCCATTCATTGAAGTTTCTCTTCAGTGTCCATGTCCACCTTAATGCTGCTTTTATTTCCTTGTTATTTGAAGGCCCAACGGCATCCCTGGCAGATTTCCTGATGTATTAAATTTTTTTATTGTTTGCCATGATGTTTTCAGCCATGTGTTCCTCATATATGTTTTTCACATCCCTCACTGTCAGTTTTCATTTCTTTTGCCAGAGTTTGTTTTCCTTTTTGTTCTCATTTGGGCAAGATTGCAGTTTTTTAAAGGAGGCTTTTTTGTCTTTTATAGCTTCCCACTTGTGAAGAATGCTGGCATCCTCCTGGGCTTGGTAGTGGCTTTTCTACTTAGCAGTATACATTCTATTGCTATTAAACTATTGCTGTTTTTGTTTTTAAAAATTCCTATTTTTTTTGAAGAGGTTCTTTTTTAGTAGTCTCATTATTTAAGACTCCACTATTGAAGTCAAATGTGCCTGTATTGGACTTCTCTAGAATCTTTCCATTTATATATAACAGGAGTATCCTAATTTTTTGGCAGGAGGACCATATAATGGCAGTGTTAGAAGCCAGAAGAAAAAAAAGTCAAATTTTAAATTTGAATAAATTTACATAAGTTTACATAAATGAGCTTATTAGAGACAGAACATATGAACAAATGAATAATTCAGAACAGTTCATAAACAGTCCTGGTTTTCTGGGAATGCGCCCACATATTGTCAAGTTTGACAGGTGGTCCTTTCCCTGTTATGTGGAAAAGAATTATGGCAACCTTACATGGAAGAGGGAAAATGTTTGGACATAACTGGACATAACTGGACAGGATTTTTACTATTGCTGTTTCCCTTTCCTTGCTTTCCTTTTGCCTGTCAGTTTGTGACCATACCTTTTGCCTTCTTGTTATCATAACTGATTCTGAACATAAATATTTGGCCGCTTCCCCCACTTGGTCCAGGGCATTATTTCCTGTCAGCATTCACTTTTCATGTCTTTTCCTACACGTTTCATCACTGGCATCCATTTGGTATTTAGCCCCATGCTTAGGATAACTAAGCAGGGCTCTTGGGGGCTTTAAGAAGTATTTTGTTCCTTGCCACTGACCTGCCTTATGACCTCTAAGAAATCAATCCATTGCTTGCCTGGTTTCCCATTTTCATCTGACATGCCCAGGTGGACAAGAATGCATATTCGACAATATGCTCAAGAATTTAAATCCCTTAGGCTACAGTCCAGAGTAACTATGGGACCTTTTACACTGACGTAGTTATGGTGCCACCTATGAGAAACCTATGGGAAATGCACAGAGCAATCCAGAGTAAGTGCTTCTTACGTCTTCCCATAGTTACTCTGAATTGTAGTGCAAGGCTGCAATCCTAAACTCCAGTTAGGCCAGACTAAGCCCCAGCATAAGTCCTGTGCTGACCTGGGGGTGTCACAAAGTGCCATAAAACACTTGAGCACCACTCCTGCGGGAGGGTTAGGCCCATTCCCAGATATGTGCTCGCCTCCCTATATCACCATGAGAATGGAAAAACCAATCAGTTGTGTTGACCTAGAGTAGGATTGTATCCTTAAGCACATCCCTTTGCATTTCTGCTCAGAAGTAGCCCTGTTAAGTTCAATGGGACTTACTCCTAGGTAAGTGTATATAGGATTGTAGCCTTATATATATTTTTGCTTTTTGTCCAAATAACTGAATTTGCTTTTCAAGTTTTTCATGTCAGTGAACAGTATGAAATATACTGAAGGTCACAGCAGGAGATGGATTTTTCACAGAGTTCTGTGGTGAGTACATATTTCATATGATAATTTCCCTCCTATTCCATCATCTTTAACACATCCTTGGTCTGTGTCATGCAGAATTAGGGAACCTCTATGCTCAGACCTTCCCCCCTCGAAAAAAAGAAGCAAAAGGGGGGGGGGAATCATGGAGTAAGCAGTATAGCATCCTGGCAAATGAGGAAGAGTCACTTTGGCTACAATCCAGAGTACCTACGGGACCTTTTACACCAACGTAATTATGGTGCCACCTATGGGAAACCTATGGGAAATGCATAGAGCAATCCAGAGGAAGTGTCTCTTATGTCACCCCATGGTTATTCTGTATTGTAGAGATTGTTTGTTCAACAGCCTGCACAACATTTTTTAATCAGTTCTCAATAGTTAAGTGATTAAGATCATCAATATTGGGGGACAGGCAGACTGCAGTATCATGGAATGTTTTGCCACAGGGAATCTTCTCTTGTATCAAAAGGTTTGAGGCTTTGTAGGTTAATATTTAACCAAGGACAGTACAAGAATGAAATATTGGAACATTTTGGTCAGTAATGCACAATAAGCAGCTCTAGTCCTTCTGGGCCAGTTTACACCCAGTTGTTAGCCAGCCAGATATAGTAGCTTTGGCTGCAATCCTAACCTCCATTTAGCTGGCCTAAGCCCCAGCATAAGTCCTGTGCTGACATGAGGGTGTCACAAAAGTGCTATAAGACACTTCTGCAACATTCCTGGGGGAGGGTTAGGCTAGTGCACAGACATTTGCACCTACATCACCACAGGAATGGGAAGACCAATGTGTTGTGCCGGCCTAGATTAGGATTGCTCCCTATGGGCAAAATCCGGAGTCCGGAGTGCTTGCTCCAGTGTAAGATTCCAATATAATTCCAATATGAATTTCCAATATGGATTCCAATATTAATTTTCCATAGGTTTTCACGAGGTGGTGTAGTAACTACAGGGCACATAAAGTCTCTTATGTGGTCCCATAGTTACTCTGGATTTGGAGTTATGTCTGATAAGATAATGAATTAAGTGGATGCTCTTACAATGCTAACTTCATTTGATCTGCCATAATGGAAAAAACTTTTCTGGCCTTCCCCCACCCCAAGTCTAAAAAACAAGATTGTTTGAGATGAGAGAGATCCATGATCAGTATCTCCAGCTGATTTTTTAAAAAATAAAGGTCACAGTGAGGGGAGGTTTATTTGGCCAGAGTAGCAGTGGGTAGTAATTTGTGATGTTAACCCTTTTCCTATACTCCTTTCTCCTGATCCTACCCACCAGCCTGAAGCTATGTGTGGTTTGGAAGAGTAAAAACAAATGTATCACAACTGTCCTAGAAACATTTTTTGCTGACAATCAAAGTATGAATTTTTGGCACGTCTCCTTCTACCAGGGTCATTTTAGTTTATTAAATTGTTGCTAACTTTTAATAAATACCATACAAGAAAATGGCATTTATATTTATGACTTAAAAGATTCAATATCCAAGTATCTGTGACTGGCAGACACTATTTCTCCTGTGGATGTTATTCCTAAAACAATGCCACCAATGTGATGACTGTTGTTGATTCATGAGTCTTTAGGGTGTGTATCATTGCCAAGTTTTCTCCCACTGGCATCACAGAACTCGGGAATGTGTCTTTTCTGTTATAAAAGTGATTCTAAGTAGAGTTCACTCAAATAAGACCAGTTCAAGGAATGAAGGACATATTTACCACATCAGTACTTATTTTCTACATTTTTCTCACTTTTCTCACTCTGTTGGTTTCTTTGGGTTCGTAGCTTCTTCCAACTGCCACTGTTAAAGATACTGTCATTTAATACCTTATCTGCACCAAATTATCCTGAAATCCACTACAATTTATATATATAGTTTTCTGTATCTTACAAATTGGTGACTATTAAGAGATGAAGTAGGAAAAAATGCATCTGTTATTAAAGTCAGTACTAATAAAGTTGACATCATTCAGAAAGAGAGGTTGAATCCAGGGGTGTGGTACTAAATGGGAACCAGTACATTGAATGTTATGGGTGAAATCTCTGATGTGGATTTTATGGAATACCAAAGATTACAGAGAATCATTTGAACTTCTGAATCCATGCTAATGCACATAATTTGTACACACCCATCCATATGTTCCAAAATCTATTTTCAATTACAGATGTAACTATGGATGAGATATTAGATTTTAAGACTGTGTGGATCAAATATATGTCAACCCTTTTGCTATTTACTGTTTTTGCAGATTCCAAAAATGTGAGTCTCATGCTTTTATAGTTTCACCATCTCAACAAAATGCTTAAGGTGATTGTTACCTAATAGTCATCCCATATATTGTTTATGAAGTGTTGGAAAGTACGCTAGCAAACTTCTGAAACTGAGTATAGAATTCCAATATATACAGGTTTGAGGATCAGCTGATATGTACAAAAAATTAAAAATATTTATATACCACCCTATTCCAAACTTACCACAATTGCTTGCAATGTAAAGATGACACCAAATACAAAACAACACTAACCCCCAAATCCAGAGTTACTATAGGAGCACGTAAGAGACTTTACGTGCATCCATAGTTACTTCACCACCTAGTGAAAACCTATGGGAAATTCATATTGGAATCCAGAGTAAGTTGTTCTTACACCGGAGCAAGGACTCCCCATAGTTACTCTGGATTTTGCCCTAAGATCAACAACAATAACCACAACAAGCAGAAAATCAGGTATGGTAGTTATGAAGAAAAATAATGCGTTGAATTTATTTATTTATTACCTGCCTTTCCCATGCCAAAGCAAATCTCTAAGGAGGCTTACACAGTTTTTTAAAATCCTTTTTGTCTTCACAATAACCCTGTGAGGTAGGTATTTGTTCTACAGGCAGCTTGTTGAATTCTTCCAGATGAAATTGTTCACAGCATGGTCAACACATCAAGGAATACCTTCCAAGCTTCCAGCAGGAGCAGTTTCAGATCAAACAAATGTAAACAGTGACAACTCTTGGCTCTGTTGTCTCATGATAGTTTGATCAGCATTCAGTCTCCCATCCAAAGTATTTTCCTGCTTAGCAGTCTTCTGGTAGCCCTCCACTCATCCACTAGACCATGCCTGTTGTATGAATTTTAGTACATATTGGTAGATTTTTTAAAACAGACTAGTCCCTTTTTAATTTTGTTTTTTTACCCTACAATCCAGAGTAACTAAGGGAGCACGTAAGAGACCTTATGTGTACCCGTAGTTACTGCACCGTCTAATGAAAACCTATGGGAAATTCATACTGCAATCCACAGCAAATTGTTCTTACACTGGAGCAAGGACTCCCTGTAGTTACTCTGGATTGTGCCCTTAGTTTTTGTTTATATTGGGCAGAATGCACTAGGAAGATCTCCTGCACAGAGCTCAGTTAAATAAAACTACTTTTGACTAATTCATTTAAATTAGATTTGCTAAGAAAACAGGCTAAGGAAATTTGCTAAGATCTGGATGTTCCCTCTTCCCCCATCCTTTTCAGTCAGCTAAATATGTCCAAGTTTAGGACAATTTGGACAGGCATGAAGAACTTTGGTCCTCTCACTGCACAGTATTAATCATGTTTGATCTCACATATAGACTCCTACATTTTCCTCTTCTCTCCTCTTTTCATTTGTTTGAAGGCTCTTTGGCAGTGGCTTGTTTTCTTAGCTTTGCCTCCTGTTTTAAACATGTTAACTTGCATCCTTTTCAGGTTTTATCTACAAACTCTGGAGATGTGTCATAAAATCCCCTTCCCAAAGTTTTATTCTGCATTCTTTAAGAATTGGTTACAAAACTATTATGTTCCAAGTATAGAAAACAACTCAAAATATCCTATTGAAGGAAAGAAGTCCGATCAAGTTAAACACTGATAAGCTTGGACAAGAAGGCCCAATTTGTGGGTTGCTAGAGCGGCATGAGAATGGCTTCCCATGGGCCAGTCTTACTTAGGAATAGCTATAGAGAGGACTGGAACCATGTGAGTTGATTAAGTTATGTGCTACTTCCCACGCTAGTACTGACCCTTCCCACATGTGGAAAGAATTACTTTGTTCAGATGACTCATATAGGTCCTGTTTTCAGGCATTACTGGTCTGGAGTGATGCAAGTCTGGACCACAGACATGTAGCCACTCTGATAAAAGTGTAAATTGAGCTGTAGGCACTCCTCAAGAGGTGGGCAAGAGGGTACAGTAAAGCAAGCAGGTAGGAAAATGAGAGAAGAATTCTAGAACCCTAGTAAAGAACACAGCCTTGAGGACACAGCCATTCTCAGCCTGATAGTAGTAACATCTGCAAATTAAAAAAGGGATGCATTGTGTGTTTCATTTTATATTTCGAAGAAAGCTCCTTTGGATCATCATGATCTAATTTGATGAAATATTCAGTTTTCATATTAAATACAAATCCTTAAAATGACAGATTACATTCTGTTTCTGAGAAAGAAAAATGGAAACAAGTACTCCATATCCCCTACAGCACAGCCTATAGTGGTTGGAGAGCTGTCACATTGTTTGCAACAACTTATTGGCTACAGAAGCCAATCTGGGCCAGAGGGACATTGTTCTCATAAGCATCCAGTGAGCCTTCTGTGGTTAGAAAACTTGTGGGAGCTCATAAGACAAGCAGATACACAAAAAATGCAATCAGTGTGAGAAAGGTCAGTTAGTGATTCTGAAAAAATCCATCTGTTCTGGCAAAGTGAAAAAAAAACTCAGAATGATTAACTCACTTTGAAGGATATTCTTAGCAACACTTGTAGTAAAGTATATAGAGTTTCAGTTTAATAGCTATGACATTTTAAATCATGTTTATCTTGATATTAGTCTTATACTGGTAGACTGTGAGATGAGATAGTAATAAACTGATAGTGGCTCAGCGTACATCTGTACAAGCCTTGGAAATATTAGGGGTCAGTTTACCTATTACAATCAAATAAAACATGTCCAAGTGTGCTGAATTAAGAAATATGTGAAAATAAGTCCAGAGAGAATGTGGAAGTGGGGGTCTGTCTATATCAGGGTGACCATATATAATGGAGAACAGAGTACCTCTACCTTTAACTATTGCATAGAAGAGGGGATTTAAAAGGATTAACTCAACATAGAAGGGTTTTAAAAGCAGCACCTACCAAAATTCCCTCTTCTATACAATAGTTAAAGGCAGAGGCACTCTGTCCTCCATTCTAAAGAGTGGGCCAAAAGCAGGCTTACAGTTGTTTCACATTTTAGATCAAATTTTTCCAAACAATAATTCTAAACCAGTATTCTATAACCCTTAACTATGTTTTAGAAATGTACATAAACAGTATTGAACAAATACAATTGTAACAAATACATATACATGTAAAAAATGTTTGTTTTAAGTGTAAAATACATACCTACTAAGTGTGAGCCTCCTTTTGTCCCAGTCTATATCTGGTCACCCTGGTCTATATAAGGACCCAATAGTTCTCAAATGTTTCAAACCTGTCTCAAACTGGGCAAAATATTGTGCATAGCTTCATCCTCAGGCAGAATTATACGGCAGAACTTTGTCAACCTTTTAAAAAAGCAGCTTAGGTAGAGAATATTTTGGAGTGGCAATCTAGGAATGGGAGTATGGCTGACTTGAGCTATAGTCAATGCTTTTCTGTTTGATATTTCACAGCTCCGATTCAATCCCCACAAACTCTTTTTCATTTCTTTTTTAGTTTTTTTTCCAGACTCATAAACATTTGGAAATCTGTGTGACTGAGACAACAGGGAGGAATATTTGGAGCAGTCAAACGGGGGAACAGATTTAAGGATCCTCTCCTCCTTTCTATTCTGCAAAGGCCACCATCCAAAGTAGCTTTTCTGATTAAAAACAAAACACAGCACCAGCTCTGTTTTGTGCATCCCTAAGGTAGTTACTCTCCAAGTACTTGGTTAAAAGTTGTTAAGGTTCTTTCTGACCTTCATTAGCTGGATAGATTTAAAAAAAATACATTTGCACATTGAAGGCTGATTTGTAATTTTGTCTGAAACAAACCCTTTTAATTACATCTGTTTCATATGCTATTATACTGCAGCACGTGTGGGCAATTGGCTTGGCAACTGTTTTCATTTATTTTAAAACTACAGCAAGTGTAGGGTGGTTTTCTAATGTTTCACAGATAATTTGCTGCAGGAAAAATCCAATCTGCATGTTAGCGCAGGATTCTTAGCATTCTTTTCTAGGAAGTTTAGTTGACTCAGAAAGAACCCTAAGGATTGCTCTTTTTGTCATTCCCAACCCCCATTTATGTGTATTATATTATTTGCTCATTTGTTTAAGCATCTTGAGGATACATTAGCGATCCCTTTAGCTAACTCAGAGTCAAGTTACTAGTTACATTATTTATACATACAGCCCTTGATGTATTGGGGTGAGAGGAGCTTTACCCCTTTGCCTCTATAACTGTCTTGATCCAGATCACATAGACACACCCTCCATGGTTGCTATTTGCTTGGGTGCAGACTCTTCCCACCAAGGGAATAGCAATCTCAGGTGGGGAACAGTCCCCAGGAACTAAGGAAACTGCCTGATAGTGGGTGATACCACTGGTTCATTGATCTCACTTTTGTCAACACAGACTTGAAGCAGTTTCTCTAGAATCTCAGTTTGGGCTCCTTCCCAGTCCTAACTGGGATACTAGAGATTGCACTTGGGGCCTTTTGTAGGCAAACATGCTCCTTGCCTCTAGCCTTTGGTTGAAACTCAATCCAGATATGGATCACGGTAGTGTCAAAGTCCCCTCCTTCCATGCCATGGTTCAGGTCCATCCCCCCCCCCCCCAACGCTGTTATTTGGAAAATAGAATTCAAGAGCATCAGCACCAAGCATGTAAGAGCACAAGCCTAACCAAGTCTACTCAAAAGTAAGCCCCATTGTATTCAATGGATCTTACTCCCAGGAAAGTGTCTTTAGGATTGTTATCAAAGTGCCATAGGAAATTTAGGAATAGTACAAACGTCCTAACACTTTTCTCCAATATAACTATAAGCAAAATCTAGACACGTCTGTCCTACAAAAGTACTGTGAATAAAGCACATTTTTTACAGATAACATAAAACTTTATAAGTTTTATGGCTGATGCTATTTAACTTGGATGTCTAATTAATTGTCTAACTTCCAAAAATGTTCTTTGGTTGCAGTCCTATGCACATTTACATGGGAGTAAATCCCAAACAACATAAAGCACAATCCTAACTATGTCTACTCAGACGTAAGCCCCATTGTGTCCAATGGGACTTACTCCCAGGAAAGTGTCTTTAGGATTGCAGCCATAGTGGGATTTAATTCTGAGTAACATGTATATAATTGTGCTGTTAGGTTTAAATCTTAATTTATCAAATTTAAGTTACAAGTCCTTAGATTTTGCATTAGTTATTCTCTGAATACCATCATACTGGCAAACCTAGAAATGAGAACTATTATTTCAGGACAAAATGGGATTCAGGTGCAATCCCAACCAATTTAAGCTGGCAGAATTCACCTGCTCCACATTTCCATGATGGAGTGAGGAGGGTGAGGCATATCTGTGCCCTGGCCCAACTTCCACCCCCAGAAGTGGCACAGAAATATCTTTTGGCACTTTTGTGATACTTCTAGGCTAGTTTGGGACTTTTGCTGGGTCTTAAGCTGGCCTAACTGGGAATTGGATTGGGGCCTCAGTAAAACTAATTTTCTCTTCAATCCTCCATAATTAATTATTTCAGAACTCATTCACAGTTGCCTAAGGATATACCAGTGTCTATTAATACTCGTAATATTGTGCCATAGAATAATAAAGATTCATGTCAACTCATTTAATGCAGCCGAGAAGAAATAGTAGCAGAAAGCTGCTTCCACTGAGCTGATTAAATTTAGTTCAGCTTTTCATATTGTAAAGCTGAAATATTCCAGTAAGAGTAGCTGATTTGGCTATGAAGATGTGTTTGACAGGCAACAAAAACAATGTTATCTTCTCCTAGGATTCTAAGAAATGTTAAATATTTTTATAATTTTTTTAAAGTTTGGCATTAGTTATTCCCAAAGGCTGTTTTTTTTTCCTGAATTGTTCATAAAATACCAAAATCTGGCAGAGGGAACATAGTATATTTGAGTGTTGATGATGAATTCTAGGCTTGAGTTCCCAAAACCAGGTAAAGCCTTATAGAACTGGCTGGCGTTGAGCATTACCATTGGAGAAAGGAATTGACACCACAAATGTTTCCAGAGTATTGTATTGTTCCTGTCTTATGTAAATATTCCAAATCTAAAACAGAAAGTTTATGTAAAAGATGCCAAATCAGTCTCTCTGCACATATTCTATTCCCAGTGATTTGGAGAATATGTTTTTCTGCTTAATGACACTGAAAATTAGTTGAAGGAGAAAGAGCCAAATATGCAGCGTGTCCTTAATGTTTGTGATGTAGTTTGTTTACAATTACTTATTTCTGTCATAGGATATAAACATTTTTTTTGAACTATTACAACCGAGAAATACCATTACCAAAACACACTCACTTACTCTAAAAACGCTGGCTTCAGGGCTGTGCAGAATGCTTGACAATAAAATGAAAATTTGTTCTATCTTTAATTCTTTGTCAATGTAGCTTACAAAGAATTTCCATTCATTACAAAGGCTTGTGCACAAGAGAACTTTGCTGTATCTTGTACCCAGAATCTTCAACAGAATTGAATTTACATATACATGTTCTTCCTGTTTCAAAGCTAACCAATAGAGAGGTTAATCCAGAAATTTTAGACCTAATTTTTGACATAAATTTTATTTACTTTATTAAATATATTGTGAGAACGTATTCTAATAACCTGTATTAATGTAGGTTTTCATAGGCTGCAGTTCTACCCTTTCCTGGGTGATTGTGCTCAATTTCTATATCACAATCCAAAATAAAATAGTTTTTTTTCTTTAAACTATCTTTCAAGAATGTAATAAAGCTCATGGGAGCTTTAATCATTTACTAGGGTAAAAGAATGCATATCAAAGCTTTATTATGAAAATAAAGTTATTTTGAAACTCATCTTTGGCTTTTTGCTACATCTGCATCAGTTTCGAAACCTGGAATTCATGTCATATCTTTCTATATGCCATGTTCTCAAAGCCAAGTCACGGCATCGTTTTCTTGCTGTGCAGTGATTTTTTGGCAGGTGACGGAAATTCATGTGGATCCCATTCTTGTTAAAAGAATGCACATAGGTGACTGCTTCAGCGGCTCATGTCCAATTTTGAAATTGCAGACTGCAGAAAGAGGTTTCCAAACATGACCGTTCTGCTTGGATTTGATCAGGCTTCAGTAGCTTCCCTTGCATGCATGAGTTAAACTGAGTTAGAGAACACGCATGTAAATGCATCAGCTCATGCATCAGCTCACAGCACTAGTGCTCTCTTTCCATTCTTTTCTTGCAATAGCATCCATTCAGATGATGAATGATGCTGAATGTAAATGAGTTGCAACTATATGTAAAAAAGTACAACCCGTGATATAGATAATGATCAGCCCGGTGAAAAGCTCAAAATGTAGCCCCGGAAGTGATGTCACAAATTGAAGTGACATCATCTCTGAGTATTTTTAAAAAAGAAAATTGGAGTAAAACCTGCCTCCTCCTTCTAGGCAGTTCCCCCATTATTTCCTCTGCTAGTGGTATAGCTAAAGCACCTATTTGCTATCTGGAGTCAAAGACAATTTTGTTGCCTTGCCCTGCCCCACAACAACAATATCAAATTTAATTAAGTTTTAAAAAGAAAATTATGTTCCTTATTGGTTAGGGAAACTGTGCTGGGCCAAAGAGGAATGGTTGTTCTTTCCCTGAAAAATACAAGAGGAGCACCTCTTAGAAGTGCTTGTATACCCTGTTCACATGGGGTAAATATTTTATGATATATGTATTGTATATGATATTTGTACTGACAGCTGATTTATATTAACACCTTATTAGTTCCATACAGTACCAGAATTGCATCTCATTGGCTCTCAGAGCCATCAGTAACATGGGAAAGTTTGAGTTAAGAAAATCCACTTTTGTTCCAAAGGATTTTGTGTTTTCATATTCTGATTAATTGGTCATAACTTTTGATAGAATATAGATATTCCAAGGCAGTTCATTTCATTGTATTCTGCATAAATTACCTTTCCAATGATATATAACATGATAATGTATGTATGATCCTTCATATATACCCCGTTTTTTACAATTTAAGCCACTAGTGTCAAGCTCAGCTTGTAGCCCCCTAAAGTTTGTCGCCCAGTGCAGCTGCACCCCTGCACCTCTCCTCGCTATACCACTGAGTACAACCAGCTCCATCATGAGATTAAATATTTTATTTAATGTCCTTTAACTTTTAAAAAAGTAAACTGTTAAAACCAGTTAACTCCTATAACTTATTACAGATGCCAGTGTGGGAGGATCTAATGCAGATTAATAATGTGCAGTAGCGAAGAGTCTTCAGCAATGCATAAGGCATTCAGTGCTAAGACAGTGCTACTAGGTGTGTCAATGCAGGTATTTAACATACACTAGAATGTGTTTTGTGAAATTGTGAAATTTGGGAGAATATTGGATGAAAGAATAGAAATACAGTGGCAGCATGGGTTAAGAGTGACATTAGATTAAGAGTGTTTTGGAATAAGAGCAAAATTTTCTTAGAATTTTTGACTTGGTTTAAGAGCACTATCTTGGAAGACGAGCACTGCTGAGGAAGTTTGGAAAAGGCTACCATGGCCAGGGAACACTCAGGGAGGATCTGAGGGGAGCAGCCTGAGCCAGGTGTGTGTGTGGGATCTTTTTGTGGCTGTGTGGAAGGTGAGCCTTATCACTGTTCCAATGCTGCTCCCCATCAGCAGCAGGGGAATGTTAAAGTCGCACAAAAAGACAAGGATTGAGCCAATGGATAGCAGTGACTCTGCAAGTGATAGTGGAAAATCATCCTACAAAATCCCTCCTACATCCTAAGAGCAGCACTTTGCAATAGAATGCTGCCCAACACCTCCTTCCTTTCTGCAGGCCAGCTACAGTATTGCTGGTATGAACTTGAGATCTATTGCTGACCAGGGTGCAAGCCTAACTAATTTAGGCTGGCATAACTCACCTGGCATATCCTCCCATGGTGGTGTGGGGAAGTCAGCATATGCATGTGAACTGGCCGAATCTCCCCACCCAAAGTGGGCCAGAAGTGCTTTGTGGCACTTTTGTAACACCCCCAGGTCAGCACAGGTTTTATGATGGGGCATATGCCAGCCTAACTGGAGATTAGGATTGCAGCCTCAGGGGTTTCTTATAATATCTCTCATTGGCCTTCTGGTTGCCCACCTCCACCCTGGCATGCTCTATATTGCAGCTGCATGCTGAGGAGTAGTTGAGGATAGAATTGGGCTGTTGTACCTGCAACAGGTTACTGGTTCAGAGTGATAGATTTGTCATACTTTTGAAAAAAATGCTTTTAAGTATTAAATGTAGGTATTGAAAACTTAAATGCTTTGGGAAGCAAAACGAATGAAAACATATGAAACTACATCATTGAAAGCATACGTATTTAAGTAATGTGTTCAATAGCCATACATTGCAAGCTGTGAGCACAAAAATATATTTGTTATTAATTTCAGTGGCATCTGAGTCACTCATGGTAGATTTTACTAATCTATTTTAAATTAATGCATTAATTTAAGTGAATTTATTTTAAATAAATACATTTTGAGAGGTTAACTCAGTGCAAACTATGAATTAAATTCTAATATAAAGTTAAATTTTACTATCCTTTGCATAGTGTTTCTGAAATTCTACTGAAAGCCCCGAAGTGATGCAGCTCTCATCACAAATACAGCGTAGACTTCCTTTTTCCAAATTTCTTCCATACATCTTTTGAACTCTGGCTCCTAATGTCTGTCTTAGTTATTTGCAAGGTTCTTTTTCAAGCCTGTACAAGCTTTTTCCAATACGATTCTGCATGTTTCATCTGTATCTGCTTTCTGTCTCAAAGAAAATCACCAAGCACCCTGTCAAAAGGTTTGAAACCTTTGAAATCCTTTTAACTGTTCCATCTCCATTCCACAAATCCAAGAATAATATATACTCATGGATACTGTATATTTTTTTCTAAACTATAACAAGATGTATAATTTCCTGATTATCTGCGGGTGCAATCCTAACCAATTTAGGCCAGCACAACTCATGTGCCTTATGGCAGTTTCAAACATCTCCAGGCCAGCAAAGAACTTTTGCTGGCCTAACTGGGGTTAGGTTTGCACTGAGAATTTTACACAAATTTTACAACAAAAAACATCTGTCATCTGTATTATGTCTCAGGGCCCAATCCTATCCAACTTTCCAGCTTCGATCTAGTCACAATGCAGCCCCAATGCAGAAAATATGATCCCATACACTGAGAAGACCTAAGTGATTGGTTCTTCACCACAGGATGCAGCACACACTCCACTGGCACAATTGCATCAACACTGGAGTATTAGTTAGGGTTGAGCCCACAAGCAGCAGAGATGCAAAGAGGCTCTCTAATCTCACAGGCACTGCTATTATTCTGCAGGTTCATTACCTGCCACCAGATAACTCCATATTAGCTTATTGTGCTGATTCTCCTAAATGTGATGTCCTGCTTCATATCTTTCTAGGGAGTTGCCAAAAT
Source organism: Cryptoblepharus egeriae (assembly GCA_030015325.1). Taxonomy (NCBI): domain Eukaryota; kingdom Metazoa; phylum Chordata; class Lepidosauria; order Squamata; family Scincidae; genus Cryptoblepharus; species Cryptoblepharus egeriae. The sequence goes on along the minus strand of JAREYC010000007.1, from coordinate 48,846,405 downwards.
AGCTCTCTAATGTATTTCTCAGAGTTGTTAAGGGTGCAATCCAGTGATGGGCTCCAGCACCTTCTCTACAGAACCAGTTGTTAACGAGAGATAAGACATATAAAGTTTAAAAATAGCCATTTAAAAGTGGCTGCCAAATGGGCATAGAACCGGTTGTTAATTTCTTTGAATCCCATCACTGGTGCATTCCTAACATTTTAGGTTGGTCTAACTCACTAGGCATACCTTCCCATGGTGGTATGGGGGATCAGCATATATCTGTGCACTGTCCAAACCCCACAGGTGTGGGACAGCAGTGTCTTTATGGCATTTTTGAGACATCTCTAGGCTAGCATGGGACTTATGCCAAGGCTTATGCCGGACTTACTGGAGATTAGGATTGCAGCCTAAGGGCTAAATCCATAGCAGTTACGGGTCCACGCAGTTACGTCACCCTCTAGTGTTATCTTGTGGGAAGTCATCTTAACTGCTCTGGAGCAAAGGGCTTAATTTCACTTTAGGATATAGGCACAAGTCTTGGATATCACCCATAAATGGACCTATTATCAAAATAAGATAAACCCTTATCAAACAGTCCAAGCCTAACCACATTGCCTGTCCCTCAATTCAACAGCATCAAATCCCCACCATTGTGTCCAAAACATGCAAAGAAGCTGCTGGAGGACATCTGGAGATAAGGAGATGTTCGTCAAAATGTAAAATAATTGGTGTTGGAATATGCATTCCCCTGTCAGCAGATTGGGCCCAGAAGAGGGCCCATAGAAATGCCACTATCTCCCAGGTCCCGTCTTCCCACCCCTCCTCATCCCCCAACCTGTTTTGCCCCCTTTGCATTTCCCCTGTTCCAGAATGTTGGATGTGACGTTACTCAGCAGAGTAATAACCACAATTAAGTCCCCTTCTGAGTCTGTCCCTACAATCCAGAGTAATTACGGGAAGACGTAAGAGGCACTTACTCTGGATTGCTCTCTGCATTTCCCATAGGTTTCCCATAGGTAGCACCGTAACGACATCGGTGTAAAAAGTCCCATAGTTACTCTGGATTGTAGCCTTAGGAAACTTTCCTCTTACACACCAGAGTTGCTAAATTTCAGGTGCACACAAAAGTTAGGCTGAATCCAGAGCCAAGTGCCAGGAAAGTTTATTCAAAATTCATGTTGGTTCATATTTACAGCATCTGATTTTAAATCCCTATCACTTAAATGGACCAGGAGCCCTATGTAGCTGTTCCTGCTTGCATGAAGGAGAGAGAGAAAGAGAGTGAGTAAGTGCAACTGTCATTTGTTCCAACTGACAGTTCGAACTGCCATTGTTGGAACAAGAGATGTTCTGCTTCCCCCTTCTGATTCATGCAAGTCAGTGTTGTTATTTTCCAACACACAATACCTTCACACTAACTTATCACTATCAGTTTTAGGGTATTCTTCAACCAGTACAAAAACCCAGCTCCTGCCTATGCAAGTCTTTATGCTTTATGGCACTTCCGCAAACTCTGTTCCCAAGGCAGCAATCTAGAGACAGGTATTGCAGCCTGAAGAATGGTCCATAAATTATAGCAGTTATATATTTTCCACACAAGCTCATAACCTGATGTGAAAATAGTCATGGCTTATGCACACTGCTCTTCGGGGTCATTACCCATATGTTCAACTGGGCAAATTACTATTAGCCTCCAGGTATCACAGATCTTGCACTATGTGGGCATGGTCCTGTCCCATTACCTCAGTCACTGCTGACTGACAACAGGAATTGTAGCCAAGAATGATTAGTGTTGCCGGTTAGAAAGAAAAGTGTAAAGTTCAACAAATGTGTTCTGAAATGTACAAAAGTATAAAATATAGTTTTTGAATTCACACTTCTCACTCATCCCAGTACAGTAACTTTGAAAATAATAGCTTCTTACCCATAACATCCTATATATTTCCTAATTCATCATAAATTTTTGTTGTTCACATTTATTTGACATGTAGCACTATATTTGCATATCTGTTCAATAGTAAATCTTACGGAGTTCTGTGGACTTTACTCCTGGGTAAGCAAGTGTATGTTGCAGCCTTAAATGTAACTGTCCTAAACCAGCAGTCTCCAAACTGGAGACTGCTGCACAACAAAAACTCCCTCCCCATCTTAGGCAGTACTTTAATTTGCTGGCTTGTTCTTTACCCATGTGTGTGTAGGGACATGTGGACATTTGCTTCTATGCCCTCGGCATCATGATGCCATATTCTTCACATATCCTCCTAATACCATTGCCTTTCCCATAATATCTAACACAGTAATGAACCACAATCCATTATGCCTTGTAGAGCAATTGGTTTCTGTATCACATGTGAGTCTACCTTGAAGTGTATGCTTTTGTCATTCAAAGGCAAGCAGAGGTTTTTAATGAGTATGTTTTCCCCTTGCATAGCGCAATCCATGTAGAACTGGACTGTGTAACGGTATCCTTTGTTTGACCAAGTCCAGCTACTATGCTTTTGGAAAGAAATTTTTTACAATAAGCCAAAAGATCAACTGAATAAGACTCCATCATATGTTGGACTCCATACAATCTTGTTCCATAGAATCTGGCACAATTATATACATGAGAGTGGAAGGTCAGTGCAATAAAAAAAGAAAAGACAGAACGGTGCTGATAAAGGAGTTTTGAGAATACCATGTGATTTCCAGCATACACTGGAAAAAGATTGATTGGCAAATCTTTGAAAAATCTATTGGCAAAGGTACTACATACAGTTCTTGAATACTGTATATCCTATCCTTATAAATTTCCATATAGCTTTAAACAGGACTTTGGTCTATAAGAAATCAGAGTCAAATGGGACTTTAGTCTATGAGGATCAGAGAATATATGTTCTATATGGGTGTTACGATGCATCTCAATTACCTTTAGATTGGTTTGAGGATTTCAAAAAAAAAAAATTCACACAAGATTTTCCTTGTCAAAAAGGTACAAAAAAGGGTTTTCTTTGGAAGGACAAGACTTTTTTGTGATTCCCCTTTTTGCCTGTATGAGGATTGGCACAACCCAGAGTAACTATGGGGAGTCCTTGCTCCAGTGTAAGAACAATATACTCTGGATTGCAATATGAATTTCCCATGGGTTTTCACTAGGTAGTCCAGTAACTACGGGTGCACGTAATGTCTCTTACGTGCTCCCGTAGTCACTCTGGATTGTAAGGTACATTGATTTGGCTACAGCAGTGGAAGTCATTCTTTATTAAAACAGCTAACATAACCTTATAAGTTTGGGGTCAATCTGTTAACTTCATGTCCTCAATTAAGGTTGGTCCTACCCATTCAAGAGCAAGAGGCCTGCCTTTTGTTGCAGTCAAAACACTTCCCCCTTACCAGCAATGGATGTGGTGATAGGATCTACCTCTTTTGTAACAGCAGATTGTGTGGGGGGGTGGGAGATAGTAAAGCTGCATATTGTATATGTGGTTTTCTAGAAGAAACAGGCCAAAAAGTATTACGTTATCAGAAGTTCACAAAAGATCAGAATAGGAAAATGTTTAGACTTGTGTGTTAATAATTACAGTGTTTTTAGGTGTTCAGAGAGAACTGAATCTTAACCGCAAAGGAATTTTCATTTTGTGCACTTGGGAGTTTCTTTTCTTGGTTGCATGAGGTCATTGCCTGAGTTCATTGCAAGGGAGCAATGTTCTGCAAAGCTTCTTTTGGTTATAAAATATTGATATACCTGCAGTACTGAACAAGCACTTCAAAATGCTGGTACAGTAAAAACTTGGATTGAGAAGAACTTGGATTGAGGGTGTTTTGCAAGATAAGCAAACATTTCTCATAAATTTTGACTTGATATACAGCAGTGTCTTGATAAACAAGAAAAAAAAATAGTCCTGGCCAGAACATGGCTGGTTTCGGCAATCCACCAGCACCTCCTCAGCTGATCCTGAGAGACCAGCCTATGCATGTCTACTTTAAAGTAAGCCTATTATAATCAGTGGGAATCACTCCTGTGTAAGGGGGGCAATGGAAAGGAGCCTGGGAGACCTGCCTTGTGTGCCTACTCTAAAGTAAACCCTATAATAATCAGTGGGGCTCACCCCTGTGTAAGGGGGGCAAATTGCAGCCTGTGAGATCTGAAAGACTTTTGTGCAGGCTAATTTGTTTTATTTTTCTTTGAAATTTTGTCTTTTCTTTATTATTTTATATTATATTACAGTATTGTAATCCTTTTTCTATGAATATTTTTGTGTTGTGGAATGAATCATCTGAGTTTGCATTATTTCTTATGGGAAAATTCACTTTGATATACAAGCACTTTGGATTAAAAGCATGCTTTGGAATGAATTATGCTTGTAAACCAAGGTAGCACTGTATCACAGATAGAGGAATCTTTAGCTGGATAACTTAACACCTTAATGAGGCACATAAGCTTGTCTTCAAAGAATCAGGCATTTGCTACTTGGCAAGTGTGGGGGTTTTTTCTATGGACCAAACTGTCTTAAGTGAAAGATTAAGTGCAAGCATATGGACATTGACTATTCTCAGGAAAGAATTCAGGATGAAATTTTTATAGTGTATATTCTGCAAGCTGTCCAGTTTCTGTCCACAGATTTGTCATTTTTAGTGGCTGTGTATCGCATCTTTGTCAAATAAAAAATTGGACTTTCATTTATTTCAAATATTTATTTCAGTTATACCAGCGCACATGTGTGGGGAGTATCTTAAATGAATTTCCTTCAATGCAGAAATAGAAAGTTGACTTCCAGTGCTGCAACCCTATCATATACTGAGGAGGCAAGAAAATGAGCATAAGGAAGTATGATTTCAGTGGTTTTAAACTGGGTATCTGAGATGTAAGTTTTAAATCCAAATCATTGGTTAACTAGGAAATTATTCTATTAAACTAGACTGCAGGGGTCTCCAAAGCTTTTGCCCAAAGGTTTATATCAAATATCTTGCACAGTGTCAAGAGTCAGGAAAAAATTAAATATATAATTACAATATATACACCAGAGATGTAACTAATGGATAAATGGGGCCAAATTCTCAGGATTTATGCATGCATGAACATGTAGTACAGAAAAAAATACACAGACTGCTTCCTAAATACACTTTCCTAAGAGTAAATCCCATAGAATGGGACTTACTTCTGAGTAGACATACTTAGGATTGCATCCACACTGAAATGGACCATGATTCCCCTAACACAACATCACAGCTCCAGTTGTGTTTGGTAAGCTAGGTCCCAAGCTTTCAAGAGACCAGAAGTTAGCCAAGGGCCACAGTCCAGGGTTTGGAGACCCCTGAGCTAGAACAATAATTTCCAAACTGGGTTGCATCCCATTAGTAGGTTGCAAGCTGATTTTTGTTGGGTCTCAAGGCATCTTGGGCAAGTGTTCTGCAGTGTCTAAGCCCAGTTGGAAAACTGAGCCAGCAGCTCCCATACCTGAACAAGATCAAACAGGCAAATGTGCAAATGTACGATGTTAGTTTGAAAAGCACACTCAAGTACTGTATATTATGACAATATGAAATTTTCCCATTTTGTACAATGCCTACTATTCTGTAGTGGAAATACAGAAGAAACCCAGGAGTTAAGTGTGTTGTATTTTGTGTCAAAGCCATAACCATTACGTTCCTTAAGGAATTGAATTTTTATTATGGTATATCTATGAAATATGGGATGGCAGATCTCATGGGTGAAGGATACAAGTTTTTCACATTTCATACAGAAATAGAAGAAAGATGGTTGACTCACAACAGTTTCAAAATTGGAAGCAGATTTTATTTGGGTGTTGTGCATGCATCGTGGCAGCTCCATAAGATGGTGGATGGGTTCCTATCCAGTTTCATGTTTGTCTCCAAGTTTTGGGGCCTCCCATAAATCCTCCTGCACCATTGTATTAACAGACAAATAACAGACAACCAGAAATCATTTGCCTCCAATATTCAATCAGAATCCATCATTTCCAGGTTGTGTTGGATGATTTTCTCTGTGATTCAGTTATGTACATGCCTATGTGCATGCCCATGTCCATTCTTTGTACATGGAGAAAAGAGCAGCTATGTGGAGTCAGTTTAGAGTGAAGAAAATGGCACTGGGGGAAAAAATGCCCCAATCAAATTCCCCCCCTTCCCTTTCAAAGTTAAATAAAAGAAACAGTTAAAGAATAGAGACATTCATATTTCATCTTGGATTGTAGCTTTACTGTTTTTTAAGGTAAGCATCTCATCTATGCAATACACATGTTCCCTCAGTAATTCCTTGAAAAGGAATTTCAGTGCCAGATGAAGGATTTAAAAATCAGAAAGTGGATTAGGTATCTTAGAGGATAATACAACATTGAAAGAAAAGCAAAAGGTTAAAGCATCCATCCCCTTCTTACCTACAAGAACAATAGTAACAAGAATAACAAGTAATAATTAGACTATATTTTTTTACAAAAAATATATATGAAAAACTGAATATTTAAGAACAAACATAGGAAAGGTTATTAATTATATTAAAAATACTGGCTGCTAATTTAAAGTACTAGTGATGTAGATAAAGAATTATCTTGATAGTATTGACAGTGTGCATATAATTCCTGGGCTATTCATTATTTCAAAACACTAATAATTATCACACTAACTGTCCTATACTGTGGGTGGGTGTGGCATGGGTGTGGGTGGCTGTGGGTGGCGCAAGTGGCTAAGACACTGTGCCTGTTAACCAGCAGGCCAGGGTTCGAGACCCAGGTTGGCCCCACAAGTTAGGGTGAGCTCCTGTCCATAGCCCAGCTCTGCGACGCAGCTGGATCCAATCGTATTGGCTCTGCCTTTCCATTGGACTAATTCAGTGGCGTAGAAAAGGGGGATTTGCTGCTTGGGTAACAGCCTATCCTCCATAACAATCCACCCCAGGCTTTCGTGCTTTGCATGCAGCGTATGCAGCGCCAAGCACGATACCAAAGTCTTCCAAGACTGACGGAGGCCTGCTTTGTCCTATACAGAGTTTCATTACTGACAGATTTCACTGTACCATACAGTGGTTGTTTTTAAAACATTCCAATATTTAGTTATAAACCTTTGTGCACCTGCCAAAAAATGATGCATTGAAGCCTTGTCATCAGTTTAGCATCCTTGGACAATTTTGACAGGCGATATCTGTGGCATATAATATATATATTATAAATATATATAAATAAAACCTTTGTCACTGTGTTATTTAATACTCAAGTCTCAAAATTGTTAGATTATTCTGCCGTTTCATCCAATGTGCATGAAATTAACAATTGAAGCAGGATAGCACTAACATTAACGTTGATTGTATGTGGCACAATACATTTTTGGTCGATGGCGTGTGTATAGTTACACTGGCTTAGTTCTTTGTAAATGCTTGCACTTCTTTTGACATTGGTAGAGATTATAGCACCATATATGTGTCCTTCCCGCCCCCAACTGGGATATGCGGGCCTTTAGTTCTCTTCCTTGAACTTGAATTACAGCATTTGCCATCTGGTGCTGAGCACAGTTCATCCATATTTTGTACATTATTACAAGCAATCACTTAAAGATGTTTTGAGATTTAAAGTAAGCAGTTTATACTGTTAGCAAACAAGACCTGCCCAAGTGGGTGACCTTTTGCATCCATGACCTAGGATTTACTTTTGCTGCTTGGAAACAACAAGCAACCCATCAGTTCCAAGTACTTAGATGCAGTTTATACATTTTGTTCCATGGCCATGATTGTTTGAAATGTGGCAAGAAAACCAATTGTTCAGTTTGGGTCTTTTTGGTTGTCATTTTAAAGTTCAACATTTCATTGTGCACTATGCAATAAGAATCATTTCTCTTTTAGATTAAATCAAAGTGACAAAACAGTCGCATTGTCAACTGAAGGGAAAGCGTATGGTTTCCCGTCTTTCAGATTGCAATCTGGTACAAATTACCCAGAATACAAGGTATGTTATTACGATCCCTACAAAGTTTCTGTATGGTAGTTACTGCTGACAATTCTGTGAAATAATGGAAGAATATAAATGAGAAGGATAATATCCACTTTGGCTTTAAAGATGAAACGGGCTGGAAAGTATGGAAGTGAAGGGATATATCTGGCTAAATTAAAAAATGGAAGCTCTTACAGTAAAATGAGCAGTAAAGACATCTCTTTATATTGTCTATCACCAAGATTGCCTAAAAGTTATGAACATGTTGCCAGGTCCTTCATGTTGTTTGGCCTGAATGCCGGCAGCCCAGCAATAAAGAAATTTGTAACAGCTGTATGTTAATTTTTATTCTGACTCTTACAATGCAGGTTTAGGTATGTACATTTCCTGCCAGGTACCTGGGGAACCTCAATATTAAAACTCCACTTAGCAAGAAACTCTATCTTTATTGTGAAATTACCATCAGTGCCAAAAGTGTAGGATAAAATGGTGCTTTGGGGGCCAGTTAGTTGAGGATAAGACTTCCTGTTGAAAAACCAATGATTGTAAAAAGCCAACCTTTCTGCAACCATGTGGTGTCCTTTTGTAACTTTTGTGCCGCATCTCTATCATAATGAGGTGGTAACGTGTGCTCAGTATTTCATTTCTGTAGAATTTCCTTTGATGTGGGAGATTGGCATCTAAGTCTATGGACCTGGTCCTAGATACTTGCCTGGAAACCAAAGGGCCAGACCAGTAATGTAGCAATTAAAAGGACTCATGGCAAGAGGGCATGGATCCAAAGGTCAGGAAGTCTACCATTCTGATTTTCATTTGATGCATATGATCATCATGTAATAAGCCCATCTCTTTAATTGAACCATTGAGTTCTTTTTTCCAAATTTGAAAGCAGTCTTGTTTACTATTAAATGTAAATGGAATTTCCATATTTCCCAAATGTAGATGAAGCCTTCCAGCTCCAAATCCTGCTGGAACATATTGGATGTCTTGTAAACAGAGCCATGTCTCTGCTCTTCTGATTTTGAGAAAGTTTGGTTTTTGACTTTGCTTTTTCAAAGCACAGGATAAAGTTCATACCTCTAACAATACAAACCAACCCTATGGTTTAACTCAATAGAGAAGCAATCTAGTGATCACCCAGAGACTAGGTACCCCATCCTCACCTGGTTGGGCAAACAAAGGCAGAACCCACAATAATTCCTTGCTTAGCAAAAGAGAACTGCTTGATTGAGTGAGCTCTTCTAAAGATGATCCCATATGACGATATGAACCAAAAACCTATCAAAACCATTGGCTTTAAATTCCACGTTGTTTGTTTTATAAGGGGCACCTCCTTATCTGTTCTCCTGCTTTGCTATCCGTTTGGATTAGTAATCTACCAGTGCTATCTCATACCAACCAGTTTCAACATCCATCTAAGAACCATTTTCCCACCTGGCACCCAGGCTACTACACTCTGTAATGCTATTTTCTTTCTGTTCTTCTCTCCTGTTTTCTCCCAGAAACCTCCTAAGGTGAGACCAGTGGCATAGCTAGAGGCATGCAAGGGTTGCAGCTGCACCAGGCAACAAGCTGAGCTTGACTATTGCTGGCTAAAATTGTGAAAAACAGGGTATGTGTGAATGCTATTACCATCATATTATAGTTATTGGAAAGGTCATTTAATGCAGAATGCAATGAAACAAACTGCATTGGAATATCTATATTTATGGCCAATTAACCAGAATATGAAAACATAAAAGCCTATGGAACAAAAAGTGGATTAACTTAACTCAAAACATTCCCATCATACTGTATTTCACTCACTAGTAAATGAGTGAAGAGCCTCTTCACAAGAGGCTGCAATCCTGTCCACACTTACCTGGGGTAAGCCCTATGGACTATAATTGGACTTACATCTGAGTAAACATGCCCAGGACTAAGCTCATATCAACAGCACAGTGATCTACACAGCACAGTGATACAGAGCAATATTTGAATTGCTACAAATTATCTCCATAATCAAAATCTTTTCTTTCAGTTATTCTTTTCTTTATTACAATATTTATTCAGTTATGACTACAATATTACTTTGGGTACTTCAAAACCCATTTTAAAAGTTGTTTTCTTCTTTACCATATGTTAGCATTGACTATTTGGGCAGCCCAATCCTTACCAATGTTTTAGCTACAATGCATCAGGGCTGAAATCATTTCCACTGTATCCAACATGGAAAGAGAACAGCCTGAACTTTCTCCAAAGGATGGGGACCTTTCTCTCTTTCCTGCAGGATAAGCTCCAGGAACAGCTATGATGACACTTTGTCAAAATCACTGGCAAAAATCTAAGCAACATACTGGGAAACCAAATCCTAGAAGGGTGGGATATGGTGGTAGGCAGTACAACCATTCCTGTTCCCCTCCTGGGCCCAATTTCCTCCTCAGTCTGAATTCCCTGCCTATGCCACATTTGCAATAATGCGCACACTTGTCCTACTGAGCATGTACATTGTCTTTTATTGTATTCCTTTCCTTATGTTCTCAGCATCAGAGTTGCTAAAGTGTGCAGCCTTTGAATAAGGGTGTAGATTTTTCTATCATGGTTCATAGGAGTGACTTTTATGATGGACTTAGGCTGCAGTCTGCACCCCCCAGTTAGGCTAGCCTAAACCCCAATACAAGTTTCCGTGCTGGCCCGGGAGTGTCATAAAAGGGCCATAAGACTCTTCTGTGCCATTCCTAGGGAAGGGTTAAGCCAGTGCAGTACACCCTTGCGCACACCCTTGGGTGTAGCAAGGCATCCTTGCCTCGCTACATCACAATGAGAATTGGAAGACCAATGAGTTGTGTTGGCATAGGTTAGGATTGCACCCTTTTCTCCATTTCATTTCTACCCATTTTTGTTTCTTGTCTGTTCAGGGAAAACAACAGACAGTAGGTGTTTCAAGAATATAGAAACATTCACTGCTATTGTCTTTGTTTTTCAGGGCTAACGTCTGTATTATGGGCTCTGTTCCTGGTAAATCACTGTCCTATTTTTTGTGTTTTTGAACTTTTAATTTTATTATGCTTGTTAAACTTGTTCTAAACTTTGCTGAGTTTGGTATTTTGAACTATTAGGGATATAATGTAGGTCCATTCTTTTTGCTGCTGTTGTTAATTTTCCTGCCACATCTTTAATCCAAAGAACAAACAAAAACTCTCTTGGCTTTTGAACAGATGATTGTAGAGTAAATTAATATCAAATACCACAGAATAGATGGAATAGATCTGTGTGAAACGCAGGTGTATGTAAGCTTTGGGGAGTGATGCTTATAAGATAATAGGAATAAGATGTCCACATATTCATCTGTGAATCCTTGGAGGGTATACATCAAAATACTGGGTTGTGATGGGGCTTTCCTCAAGATCATTTTTTATCTGAGCTTCACATTGGCTCTGACAATGATGTTGCAATTTCAGATATCAGTAAAAGGGTGGGGAATGTGGAAGGAGAGATGGAGAAGATTAAGAGAGGAGAAAGTTTCTTAGAAATCCTTGAAGACCTTCTTTAAAATATATTCCAGATTTCTTTGCAAAAAAGCAGTGTATTTTCACATTATTTACTGTGTTTTCTTTAATATGTCATACATAGCATTTGCAGGAATGTTATCAACAAGAGTCAGTTGTTATTGAGCAAAGGTCTTTGCCAATAGGTCTGTTTAATTGTTTATAATAATAATCATTCACTGCAGAGAATCTTTGAGTTGCCCAACTGAATACAGAAGTAATCATTGTGACCCTGGGACACAAAAAATGTAATTCTCTTTCCCCCCCCCCCCAAATGTAGGGGGCAATGTACTAGCAGTACCACAAGTTCAATGGGCATGTAAATGGGCTTGCCCTTTTGCTGTGTAAACCATTTTGCAAACTTCTTGTTGAAAAACATTTATCTAGTAGTGTAGCTAGAGAGTGTGGGCTGTGGGTGGTGCAAGCAGTTAAGAGGCTGTGCCTGTTAACCAGCAGGACAGAGTTCGAGACCCGGGTCAGCCTCACAAGACAGGGTGAGCTCCTGTCCATAGCCCAGCTCTGCGACGCCAGCTGTATCCAATCGTACTGGCTCTGCCTTTCCATTGGACTAATTCAGTGGCGTGGAGAGGGGGATTTGCTGATTGGGTAACAGCCTATCCTCCGTAACAATCCAACCCAGGCTTTCGTGCTTTGCATGCAGCGTATGCAGCACTGAGCACGATACCATAGTCTTTCAAGACTGACAGGGGCCTGCTTTGTTGCTTTTGTAGCTAGAGAGTGGTGCTATGTTTTGTAGGTGTCATAAGATGCCGTATAAGCATCCCCCTATCCCTCTACCTTTCAGAAAAATTATGGACAGTTAAAGCAAAACATAGGAGACATCCCCATTTTGCTCTAACCAGCCAGGATAGCTCTGAGGTAGGAGAGACTGCATGCATGACAAGTTAGGAAAACTTAACACTATTACCTCCTTTCAGCTGCTCTGCTGCCTATATCTGGGGTTAAACTGAACCAGGGTGACCAGATGCCCAAACTTCAGAAGGAGGACAAGTCTTGGATTCCTTTCAGCCTGTACTTTCTGGTGATCAATGGCACATTTTCCTTCTCACAAGTTATTATTATTATTGGCATCCTTCAGTCTTGAAAGACTATGGTATCGTGCTCTGATTGGAGGTCCTGAAACAACATCTAGTGTGACTAAAGAGGCCAATTCGAGAGTGGCAGCCCCTTCCACACTGAGGACAAATAAATTCCGTCCCCTGCCCAGGTCCCAGGTTTCGCTGCTTTCAGGTCTGTCTCTTTGCTTCAGCCTGCCGAACAAGTGTCTCTTCCAGTTGGAGAAGGCCATGTAAAGCCGCGATATTGGACACCCTTACTTTCCCATAGAGCTCAATACATATTTTTGATTTTTAGTGTTTTGTCCATAACATTTGATAAGAAGGAGATATTTCAAAACCAATTTTTGCATTGGTTTCTGTTCTTCAATACAAATCCAACAATATATGTCATGATGAGGTACTGCAGACCATTGCAAAGCTTCAAAATGAAGCCAAAATGGTGGACAATGAAGCCCTTTTGGAGGACTCCCAGACAAGAGGCTAAAAAAAGTCCATTGGAGGTGAGAGAAGCCCTCTGGAGGATCCATGTGGGTCTGACCATAGGATCCAGGACCTGCAGAGAATGAAATTCATGGGGCCCAAATCTTTGGATAAAGTGGGCCCAATATAAATATTCTTAATTGATATGATTATTGCAGTTGCATGTATGATGAAGTAGTCCTTCATTTGTTCTATCTCTTAGCCATATTTATTTTTATCTCATGGTGAGATAAAAAAACAATAATTCAGCACTGCTTTATTGGATATACTTCCTGGCTTAGAAGGCAGTCCTGACCACAGATATATAAAATGCCACAGAACTCAGAAAGGCTTATGGCCAAACTCAACATGACATGGAAGATCTGTCATCAAGATTTCCCTTTAAAAAATAAAAGAATTAGCAAGCCAGCGTGACTGTAGTGAAGATCAAGAAAACAACATTGCCCTGTCAGCAGCAGCCATCATAAAATAGTTCTTATTATGAGGAACACAGAAGAGAAACGCCAAGAGATAATAGAAACAAAATGGAAGAACGAACCATATATAGGATGCTATTGTGATGATATATTTAAAAACCAGTCTCTGTACTGTACTTCATTTCCAAAATACTGCAGCCCTGATGCACAAGTACAAAGGGACTGGGAGCCTCAGAAAAGAGTGGATAGAAACTGACGTATGCCGTTTCCACCAGATTCATCCTCTCCCACCACCTCCCTGCTCTTGATCCTTTCTCCTTCCTACCCAGATTTGATCCTTCTTTGCCCACCCCCACTACTCCTACCTGGTCCAGCACATGAGATGGGACTCAGCAATGCACTTGGAGGACAGTCATCTTTTGTGTGCTCTGTTGTCATCCACATAACAACAGCATAAGATTCTTGCTGTCAGAAATATATTTACTCAAATCTAAAGCTCTTCTTTTCCAGCCAAATTTAGTCTTCAAAATCAGGATGTGCATTAGATTTGATGACATATTAGAGTCAAGTAAATACAGTACTTTGATTATAAGTATAGACAATGGTGGGATTCAAATAAATTAACAACAGGTTCGATGTCCTATTAGTAACCTGTTCTCAGAACCAGCTGGTCATTAGCAAAGGATTGTATAGAACCTGTGAGAACCCCCTGAAGCCCACCACTGATAGATCAGTATTTAGTTTAACAATTTACCATATTGTAATAAAGATGTAACATAAACCCACTGTTGTTGAAAGTTGTGCAATTAGGTAAAATAATATAAAATCATTGTTATAATTTCATTATCAAATTACTAATTGTTGTATGCAGTAAAATAAAAATTTTGTGCCTGCTTTGCAGCTGCGCATTACAATCACCAGTAAACTTTATGGAAAATTCTCAGCTCTTTTAAAATAGGAGTGCGCATTAGATTCAATGGCACATTAGATTCAGGTAAATGTGGGTATCTACTCCAATAGGCCATTCTTGGAGGTTAGGAAGGGAGTCGTCTCCTGTTGGAATCTCAGCACACTAGCTGTCCTATTCTGTCCTTTATTCAGCCATCAGGAGACTTAAAAAGGAAAAGGGAAAAAATATTTTCCCTTTCCCTCATTTCCTCCGACCTGTGGCAGCTGTTGCTGCAAGTCTTAGGAGACTACAGTGGATAGCATCCAGCACAAGTCACTTATGCTGGATACCAGGCCCTCCTGCCAATGACACATGCCTGGTCCTCCCCAATCCTCCCTGTCCCATCCTACTATGCCCACCCTGCATAATAGTCAGCAGCACTTCTCTTTGCCACTGTCAGGCACAGGTTCCTCCCTGCCATTACTAGTTGGCGCCCTTGAAGTGCACTTCTAAATTGGCTCTTGCAATGCCATAAAATTCTTGTTCTGATGGTGATGGAGTCCAGTAGGATTGGCCTTAAGGAAGTCAATGCCTCTTGGCGTTAACCTCACAAATTATGATTGCATTGGGGCAGTCAGTGCCAGCAGAACTCATGCTCTGCTGTCATCTGGCCCCAATAAGACTGCTCCATTAAGTATGCAGGTCCAAAGTTGCAAGCACCAATCCAGCCATGTCACCAGACTGGTGCGGCTGGTGTGGGCTGCACCGGGTGACAAGCCTGCAAGGAGTGACATGCCGGAGGAGTTTGACACTCCTCCAGCTGGCCCCAGGTGTCAGCCTGTCATTCTGGCTGGCTCTGAGGTGGAGCAGTTGGCTTCAGAAGCGACACTGTGCATGTGTCAACTTTGGCGCATGCGCATTGTCACAAGTGGTGGCGCACACATCCCAGGGAGTGTGCACATCCCAGGGATGAAGCACTATGCCCCCGCACCAGGTGACGCTCGGGCTCCAGTTGCCCCTGCACCAACCATTTCAGTTGATTTCCACATTTACTGCCATTTAAGTTTGGAACAATATGTTCAGTAAACCATATCCTCACCAGGAAGTAGAAGAAAAAATTGTGTACATGCCATAATCTCCAGTACATATTGAAACATAACTTCACATAGAACACTTTGCAGTAGTCTAATCAGGAGGATACCATTCTGTGGATGAGAGTGTCCAGATCTGTTAACAAAAAACAGGCGACACCCCCATCAGAAACAGCAGTTATATCTTTACATGAATGGAAAACGAGGAACCAACAGTCTTCCAAACTAATTTGTAATTTGCCACAGCATACAAAAAGATAAAACGCAGCATGGAGATACTAGTTTTTGATGCTGGAAAATCCATTTATGAAATGTGTTTAATGAATTTTTCCATCAAAAGCCATGGATTGTTATTGTTTAATTTTGAGATCATTTGTAAAAGGATACCAAATGTTCTGAAAAGTGTCCCAAAAATTGCTTGATATAGTTTTCCACGTGTTAATGGCTCTGGTTTAAAGCATTAATGCCGTACTATACAAGTTGTTGGAATAGGACATGATCATATGGATTTCTAACAAAGACTAAGTAAATGCACTCAACAAGAAGCTGACCATATTCAATGCTGCATATATTACATGCACTTATTGATGGCTGTTTTCCAGAAGTCCATTAGTTTTCTGGAGAGGAATAGTGTGTTAATGCAACTGAACTTTATGATGTGATATTCTAGATTGCATGAGGATTGAATGAATTAGAGAAAACAGTGTCCCTCAAGTGAAACAATATTTGTGTGTTTTTTCCCTAGATATCTTACCCGGTTTCACCTGTGCTATGTTTTAAGAATATAAAATATGTTCCATTTCAGAATTGCTCAGTCCACCTGCAATTAGCTGAACAAGTCCTTTTGTATAGTTTTAACTCATTATGTAGGGTAAAAAAATATTGTGAATTATCTAATAATCTGTTTACAACTGGGAAATTTGAAGATCTGAATGTATATTTTTGCACTTACAAATGCCCGTTCTACCCTCAGACCCTCAGATGTACAAAAGTTTTGGATGAAAAGCACGCTTCTGGAACGAATTATTCTCGTAAACCATGTACCACTGTATTATGGAGCATACAAATGTTCATTTGCTTAATTCTAAAACTCTAACTGCAGAATGGACTAGTCATGACTCACCTTTGATGATCCAAACTTGGAGTGTGCAGACATTTCCTTACTGTTGGATGAGTCAAATGCTCTTGAGGCATATCCTGTGCTGATTTCCATCTGTTTGCCTGGCAAAGTGCCTGCTTAGTTGTTAGATTTAGCTTTAAACCATGAGGTCTGTCTGCATGATGCTTATCTATGCCACAGAGAGTTGTAAAATCTTTGATAACTCTGCTACCAGAGTGCCAAATTGGTTTGTCTTTTGCCATAAAAGCAATCTTTTCCTTAATTGTACATTTTCTATTTATTCATGTAATTACCTGTGCATGTGGTTCCCTCTGTAAGTCCACTTACATAAGAACATGAAAAGCACTGTTGGGTCAAATCAGGAAACAATTTAATCCAAACTCTGGAAAGATGGAACAGAAAGATGCTTCCTGGAATCAGCAGTCCTCCTACACTGCTCACCCTCCAGCAACACTTGTTTGGAAACATACTGCTTCCAAGAAGGGAAATTTGATGATCAAATAGCCTCGATTTAGTTATTAATAAGTTTTATTTTTTATTTTATTTAGCATATGGCAAATACATTGACTTGTGGTAAATCAGATGTTAATGTCCAGTCCACCCAGCTATTCAAGGACAGAGTGAACAAGAACAGTCTATATAGAAAAAAAATCAGACACTGGACCCCTATAAGCTCTTGATCGACACAATGTGATGAATATTTTGTCAAGGAGCACCACAGTCACACTGAGGGGTAGATAGAAGACCCCACATAAAACACATTAAAATAAATATTAATAA
Organism: Cryptoblepharus egeriae; assembly: GCA_030015325.1. NCBI lineage: Eukaryota > Metazoa > Chordata > Lepidosauria > Squamata > Scincidae > Cryptoblepharus > Cryptoblepharus egeriae. The sequence continues at coordinate 48,829,125 of JAREYC010000007.1, read as the reverse complement.
TATTATTTTTGGGGCCCTATCCTGCATCCAGCATCAGTGCAGCTGTAATGTAGCCCCAGGTAAAGGGAAGAAACATTCTTTCACCTTGAAATAATCTCTCTGATTTCACCCACTGACCCAAACACACTTCACACACACTTCACACACACATGCATGCACACATGCAAACACACACTGCTCAGTGCCTGCCCATTTGCTGCATCAACACTGGAAGTTTGGAAAGGATTGTGTCCTTAGGAGGAAAGTGTGAATTACAAAATTTTGTGATTATCCAGAAACTTCAGAGCTTTTGGTCCCTAAATGTCTCTTACAGGTGCCTCCCAGCAAAGGACAAGTTCTCTCTTCCACCAAGATACAGGTCATTCCCAGATTCAGGATCATACCCCAGACCAATTCAGCCTGTCATTGTGCGAGTGTACCTTATGTGAGGCAGATTGTTCCAAAGTGTTCTGTAGACAAAGAAAAGGTTCCCATGGTCTTGTAGGCTTTGAATTAAGGAGTCTACATTATGCCTTTTCAACTTAGCATCGTGTGGAAATAATCTTTTAGTTCCTTGCTGCTGACTTTGGCGGAAAAGTGTCGTATTATGTATGGCAAGGAGTCAGAGGCCTTAATCAAAACTTTTGAGACCTTTCATGTTTCTAATCTTTTTGAATACTTACTGATTTACAATTATTATTTATAATGTTGAAACTGCCATGTTATTGAATGTAAAACCTGTCCAAATCTGCAAGGAGGTTTTCATTTTATGTTTCTCTTTCTCCTAAGGGCGATGGTGATTGTAAATTCCTCAGTCAGCTGCTTCTTTATAAGAAGATGCATTCTGCCAGTTGGTATTTGAGGCCCCCTTGCCTCTATCCACATCAATGTGATTGAACACAAGACACAAATATGCCAACATTCCTACTTTTGCATTGATGCCAGTTGCACATATTAAAACAATGCATGTCTAAAAACATTACTGAAGTCAGTATTAGATAAACTGAAGACCCAGTTCTATCCAGTCACAATGCAGCCTCAAGGCAAGGAACAAATGCTCCTTTACCTCGATGAGACCTCCATGACTGCCCACCACCCACCACATGGTGCACCACCCCCTTGGCACACCCCCTTTGGCAAAACTATATCAGAGCTGGATAAGATTGGGCTTTAATAATGGTACAGTTTAAGCAGTGGTGGGATTCAAGTAAATTAACAACAGGTTTTATGACCTAATAACCTAAATTAACAGCAGGTTCTATGTTCATAGAAGAACAGGTTCTATGTCCCATTAGTAACTGGTACTCAGAACCAGGCGCTCATTAGCAAAGGGTTCTATAGAACGTGTGAGAACCCCCTGACACCCACCACTGCGTTTAAGGCCCTTAGATCTAACAGTCTAATTATTTCAATAATCATGAACAATATAACCTGCTCTTGGCTCAATAGTATATAATAACACTAAGGCTGCAATCCTAAAGACACTTTCCTGGGAATAAGACCCATTGAACACAGCTGTGCTTACTTTTGAGTAGACTTGGTTTGGACTCTGCTCTAACATTAAAATGAACTTTTAAGGTATGTACAATGGGATGTGCCAGCGTATCACCATGTATGTGTTATGCACCATCCACAATGGCATCTCCATCGGCACAAAAACCTGCCTGACAAAGGCCCTATGAACACCAGTGCAACAGCAAGAAAATATTGTGTTTTTTTAAAACTTGAATTTGGTTTAAATGCCAACTCTGTACTGGAGCTGGAAACATTAAAATGGACTGTACAGCATAGTGTGTGTGGTACATGGGAAGGATAAGGAAGAGTAATCAGGCACCAGATCCTAAACGTCCTTCAGATGCTAGATACATTCTAATTCCAAGAAAATGGTAGAGCGGGCATAGGTAAGAGGAAGCATTGCTGAAATTAGCACCTGAGCCTCTTGGGAGAAGCCTAGAGCATCTTCCAGACCATTATAGGGATTGGACCCATGCAATCTTGATGCCCCCAGCTCCCCCTCACTGCCACCATTTTTGTACCCCCTGAATAAACCAGTGTCCTGTTCTTCCTTTGACAGGAGAGATGGGGCTTCCTCACTACTGATGTGTCCATAGACCATGTACATCCAGCCACTTTCTGGTGATGTGACTGCCTTTTATGGGGCCACATTAAACAGGCACAAGTAGAAGGTGGCCAGCTCTAGCTCTAGGTGGCTAATGTGGTTTGTGAAAGCCAGACACTACTCTCAGCATTCAAGCTCAGGTAACATTCAGGCTAACAAACATCTGGAATCCATGCATTTTATATTTATTCTTTATGAGATATATTTACCAAATTATTGTGATAAAATGTGCCTGTGACTGCTTTTTTATGCTAACCAAATCCATAACCTCTCTCTTCCTGTAGTTTAAGCGTTGCACCTGAAGTTTCAACTTCAGAACATCATAGGGGTCTTTTACATAGTAAGCCATATATTCACATCCATAATTTACAGAAGGAAGAGTATGAGTAGAAAAGCAAGGACAGAAAGAAGGCAAAAAGAATAACAAAAGAAAATGAAAGGAAGTATAGGAGAGAGTAATAGCTTTCCTTTGGTAGTGCCTTTTACACATTGTGTGTAATTCCTTAAAATTTCTGTTTTTGTTATACCTCTGTTTCATACCATTATACACAATATCTTTCGTGGCATTAGTAGCATAGTCAGGAGACACTGTGCTGGTGTTACACAGAGCATGTAAGTCGTTGTCCCCTACTCACCAGTGGAACCATTTGGGGCGTCGATAGCATCATAGAAACCTGTGCATTATCTTCCCACATACATGGGATTTGCCTTTTAGTGTCTAATCTGCAGGAAGAAATAGAACTTGCAGTGAGATGAAGTTCTTAAAATATATTTCAAAGCATTTTTAAAAGGATGGTTTCAAAAACCACATATGGGTATAATTTAAGTGAATGTAAAAGATGAAATCTAATAGTAACAGAACCACAGTAGCTTCTTTTTGACTAGTTTGTATATTCATTGGACCTGCAGGTGGTGTGAAAGCACCTTTTTATAGTTGTAAAATGGAAAAGTCCTGCTTTCCTTATGTGTTATAGAAGCCACCATCTGGAAATTTATCTTCAGCATCCTGGAACCAAGCAAAACTCATACTTAAAATAAACTCCATTTAAGGCACTAATGATCTGATCTGGAATAACTGATGAAGTCGCCATCTACTTTTTAGTTGGTTGCACACAACTCTCACACAAAGCTAATGGCCGTGTATCTTTGATTCTGTTTCCTATAGCACATTTAGATTGTGACACATTTTTAAATCAATAAACACAGCTGGTTGATAAGATAAAAATATCCCTGCTAGTATCTGGAAAAGGGACCTACTGTGTACATAGTGCTTAAAAATCCAAGTCAAATTATATCCAATCACATCCTTTATCTGTAGTTTTCTTTAGCAATTCCATCTCATACTTGTAACACATGTCCACAGTCATGCAGCATGAACCGAGAGGATTACTGTGGCTTTCCCTGTATTTACACTGAAAAGCCACAGGCACTTTGCTGTTTGTGTAGCCAATCAATTAATGTCACAAATGTCAATTTACATCTGAGATTAGAATATCACAGCAGCCTGGATTCACTTATGTGGCTGTGTTGGTGCATGATTCGCTTCTTAAGAGGCACAGATTTGTTTCTATATATTCCACCCTTTGCAAGAAAATCTCTAAACACATGATATAGTTTTCTGCAATGCCAGTTTCTATTGATTTTGTATTCCTGCTAGAGTATTGATACAAAATATTATTATTGTATCATTATTGACCCATTAGCTATTAATTAGCTATTAATTTTTTCATTTTCTTTGTAAACCAATTTGTGAACATTTTAGTTGAAAAGCGGTATATAAATACTGTAGGTAGGTAGGTAGGTGGGTGGATGGGTGGATGGGTGGATATCCTCTGGTGCCTGAGTGAGGATAATGTCTGCTTTGAGCCACTTGCATGTATATTGTTGATGAAAACAGCTTTCGGGAAGATTGGGGTGTCTGGGAGAGAATCATGTCTGTATCAGGTCTGCTTTTAGTCACTTATATGTGCTATGCTTCGTTGGTGGAAACAGGTCTTGAAAAGAGGCTTTCAGTTTTAATTTTAAAATAAGCATTATAGTGTTGAAATTAAGTACAGGAAAGCAATACAAGTGTTTTTAGCTTTTGTTTTAACATATCCTACATTTGTCCTACATTTTTGGGGGGTGTCATACATTTTTAACATTTCAGGAATTTTACTTGCATGTCAGGAATTTGGGTGGACATTCAGCACAATCCAGAGTAACTACATGACCCTTAGGTCAACGTAAGAAGCATTTACTCTGGATTGCTCTATGCATTTCACATAGGTTTCCCATAGGTGGCAATGTAACTACATTGACATAAGAGGTCCCGTAGTTACTCTGGATTGTGCCTCTTGACCTCTTTTTTGGGGGTTTGGGTGATTCAACCCAAACTTTTTTGGGGTTCAGGTATATGGTATAAGAGGACACCAGTTATACTGCCCAACAGGGTTGTGCCAGATTCATAATATTGAGTCTCAATTCACTGCAAATCTCCATGCGCTTTAACTCACTCATGAATCATAATGGGCTGCTCTCGTGACTCATCAAGAGGCACTTATACAATCATCTGATGATCCCTGTATTATACGACCAAGTGGCCCCATCTGTGCAGTACCCACAAAGATGCATTTTTCCTAGCAAGTTTTAATATATTGCCTTCTACTATTTTATTTGGGGAATTCTAAAGGATCCCAAATTTAGACAGATATTGTCTCTGTAGGCAGAATTGTATTGAAACCATTGATCATATCTCCTTTATTGTCTTCTGTATGCTGAGGTGCATTCAAGATACAGCAGCACCTTGGTTTACAAGCGTAACTTGTTCCGGAAGCATGCATGTCACAGCAAAGCTATGTAATATCAAATATGTAACACTTGTATATCAAAGCAAATTTTCCATAAGAAATAATGGAAACTGAGATATTCATTATGCAACCCAAAAATATTCATATAAAAATGATTACAATACTGTAATATAATACAAAATAATAAAGAAAATACAAATATAAAGAAAAATAAAACAAATTAACCTGTACTAAAATCTCTCAGGTCTCTTAGGCTACAATCTGCCCCCTTACACAGGAGTGAGCCCCACAGGGCTTACTTAGGGTTGACATGCAAGACTAGGATTCTCAGGCTCCTTTCCACTGTCCACCTTACATAGGACTGAGCCCCAGAGACTCTACTAGGCTTGCTTCAGAGTAGACATGCATAGACTTATCCCTCAGGTGAGCCTGAGCAGGTGATGGCAGAGTGCCAAAATTATCCGTATCCTGGCCGGAACTTTTTTGTTTGTTTGTTTATCAAGACATTGCTTATATATCTAGTTAAAATTTATTAGAAATGTTTGCCTGACTTGCAAAACCAACTTACTTTCAATCCAAGGTTCTACTGTATCTGGGTTTGTACTGGGAAACAGTTCAGGATTTGCCACCTCTGCTAAGGTTTGCTATATTCTGAGAGATTTTTCTATGAAGAAAACATAAGAGCTTTTTCCCAACAGGTGATGAAACTGCATAATAGTAAACCTAAATCATCTCTCTGATGCCTGTGAACAAGTAATGATGGAGTCTAATTCTTGTTTTGTATGCTGTTGTTTTATGCCAGTAATTGATTGTTTGAGTGACATACAGTGGTGCTTCACATAACAAGCGCCTCACCTAAAGTATGTTCCACGTAACAAGCAAAAATTTATCTAGAATTCTGCTTCACATAACAAACACACTCGTCAGCAGTTGAGGCAGATGCGCTGGCCAGCAGCCCTTTTAAAAAGCAACAGGGCTGCCTAGCGAGCCTGCCCATAGCGAAAGCAACACCTCCATGCTGTTCCTCCTGTGGCTGGGTGTCCGCTGGGCAGAGGGAGAGAACAGCAGTGGAGAAGAGAGAAGTAGCTCAGGGCTAGCCAGAAGAGAGCAGGGGAGAGAGAGGCTTAGGATGAAGAGAAGGAGAAAGTGGGGAGACACTTTGAAAGTGTCTTGGATTGCAGCCTCCTAACCATGTCTACCCAGAAGTAAGCCCCATTGTGTTAAATGGGGCTTCCTCCCAGGAAAGTGTCGTTAGGATTACAGCCTAAGTAGCCTTCATAGGATTGAATGCATGTTTTGAATTCAATTCTAGTGTTTTGTCATCATTTTTATATCCAGTTAATATTTTTATATGAATATTTTTTGGGTTGTGGAACCAATTGTCTGAGTTTCCATTACTTCCTATGGGAAAATCTGATTCATGTAAAGAACGTTTCACGTAACAAACATGCCTCCAGAACAAATTAAATTTGTTACGTGAGGAGCCACTGTACTGTGAATTTCTTTCTATAGCTCTCTGACTGCCTTGCTGGTTATGAAAAATAGAGGAAATCATCTAAGAGAAAGTGGACTTCTTGTTCTGTGGTGAATCATGTTGTCCTCAACCTGAGAAGTAGCGTTAGTACTGCATGCTATCCAATTCTCAACAGGAGAAGCTCAGGATGTTTTTAATTGTTTTTTAAAAGAACGTCTGGTTCAAATATAAACTAGTAAGTAATAAAGAAGTATAAAAACTGGTGTGATGATATGTCCTTACCAACTCACTTGCTAAAAAGCAAACCTCATAATAGAGTGTATTACAGTAGTCAAACCTTGTGCCACCATACCTGTGCATGTAGGATGTTCAGTGATACGAAACTCACATGTATGAGTGAACTCACTGGATCATTATCTTTTTGACATGTTATGGAATTTGGAAGTTACAAACATAAATTTTGTGATTTGTTTTTTCTTTTGTGCAGGTGGGACATTAAAAAAAATATATTTTCCGAAGAATTCATTTTTGAGTGTGATTTTGGTATGCAAACTTATCTTCATGGCTGTCTTTAAATGTTGACTGTGTGTCAAGAGGAAAACAAAAGTAGCCAAAGGAAGAGAAATAGTTAACTGTGTGGCTTTGCGTCTTGGCATGAACTAGCAGTCAAAAGTGCATATTTATCACAGTGTATAAAAAGCATGTACTTCAGTTTGAAAGATGGTAGAGGGGAAGGTTTCTGCCAAGAAAACATTGATATATGTAGCAGGCCAATGGCACAGATCCCAAGGTCAAGCCACCAGATGTGGGTTGTATGATGAAATGAAAAACACCGAGGAAAGATGTCCAGCAAGACTGCTGCATGCTCAATGCAAAGGGGGGAAAATGAGCAAATCATTTTTTAATGGCACTAAGGAGAGAAGATAATTTTAGGAATATAAATTTTGCTGAGGGATACTTGCTTTCAGGTGGTCTGAAAGGAATACACTTGAGACAAATCTGTCTGCGTCCCTGAAGAATGCCATGCACAGCCTTAAATTTGCAGGACGAATGAGATGATTTCTCTGCATATAAAATAATTTCAGCTGAACATATTTTATATCAACCTACTTAAGAATGATATTAAAAGTAAGGGATAAACTACAACAGAGGAAAACTGTTGCCAACTAAGCCATTCTCTTTAATCCTAATGTTGGATGGGTTCACAGATTAAAGAGTTGTTTCCTCTGTTGTTAAACTATAAAGTTTCTATTTTGTGAGAAAATAAGTAAAAACAGTAAAAGCTACATTAATCTGCCTGCATCTCACTGTCCAGCAATTTTTTTAAAAAAAAATTGCTCATTTTTTTTCTCTTAAACTGTCCCTGAAGCATGTTCTTTATCTGGACTATGTACAGCATGATCTTGCCCATGTTCAATCAGACTTAGATCCAACTGTATCCAACAGATTTAATTTCCATAGAAGTGGACATAGGGTCTGCAACCCTGTTGAAATCTTTCTGAAATTGGAAATAACCCATCTCACAGATCAGTTACTTTCAATTATGGAAATTGGTTCTTGTCTTAGAGAGGATGAGTCTCTACAAGCAAGCCTTGACTGCCCTCCCAAGTCAACATATTTATGGATCTGAGGTGTTGAACAAAGTTGTCCTAATATCAGTCTAATTCTTCTAGCATCCACAAGGGAAATTTATACTCTGTCTCTGGTATCTCAGACAGCAACATTTCTAAATGTACTCTCAGTACAGTCTCTACATTAGTAGGAGTTTGGGGGCTAATCAATGAATTGGGTAGGATTAAAGCCTTCTGCTTGGCCCTGATCTGCAGATAGGAAGTCAGGGAGGGAGATAATTTCTGGGTATGTAATACTAAAAACACACTTTATATACTTCATAAGGTTCTGAACTTTAAAAAATTATGGTTGTTAAGTATCTATATAGTACATTTGCAGTGTATAATACAGTTGCAATGTATTGCAGAGAAATGATAAAACTAAAAACTTCTTTGGCAGTTAATGCATGTCACTAATTATTATCCAACCTGGTAAATATTTAATACAGAAATATGAATAAATCTGTACTGCAGTAGTTCCCAAACTCCCTGAGAGTGTCTGGATGCTGTTAAGTCCTTGCAGGAGGGAATGGGATGGTACTGGTACATCTGCAATTGCGCCACTACTGGGAAACTGGGGGCTAATTTTAGATGTACCAAGCCCACAAAAGTCATCCAGAGGATGGGGAAGTAGGTAGAGCTCTTGGCAAGTCTCCCTGTACCTTAGAATTGTTGAAAAATATTTGTACAACCTATTTACACTTTCACAACAAAAGAAAGTAGGTCACATAAACCTTTTTAAACAAATTTAAGGCAAGGGGAAGCTTGCCGAGTGCCTCACAGGTTTTATCCACCCTCCAGGGGGTATCTACAGACCTTGGTAAGTCTAAGATTACCACCTGTGTCCCTAGTACTGACACAGTTGAAGCATGCCAACATTGCTGTCAGGTTACCCCACTCTGTTTAGTTGTGGCACCCCCGTTTGAGAACCTCTGCTATAGTGCAATACCAGTTCAGATATTGCCATCAAGCCAAGTTAGTAGAAATGGGTCTTCACAAAACCAGCAACAGTTGTAAGGGATATTGTCAAGTCCTGCCTGCTCACCCAAGGCCAAGACAAAAAGCAACTTGAGACAAGATTTTAAAAATAGATCTTAAACTCACAATTATCCATCATTGCACAGAAATTGCTAGTCATACAAAAATGCTTCTTGAGCTATTAGGTCTCTGATGTGTCGTTTGTTTGTACTCAAGTCTGTTCACATCCATCTTTCTTTCAGACAGCTGCAAGTGTCCCAGCTAGATAATGTGACGCTCTGCTGTTTTCCACCAAGCCCCAAGCAGAGTGCCTCTTTCCAGCCGGTGCTGGAACTACTGTGCTGTACACATTGAATGTGCCTTTCTGGAGATATGTTCTATTATTTTTGGAAGTGTTAGAAAGGAGCGTTTGTTTTTTATGGGTGCATGAATAAGAAACTAATACATTTTCCATTTACTGTGACTTGAATTGTTTCCTCCACATTTACCCACATGGATACTGTTTCCACACTGTTAAAGCTACAAAATCAGTTTGTAGCATATACCATTTTAAAAGTCAATTTAGTTACACTGATTGAAGGTCTTGCCTTGTAGAAGCACCAAATCACCAAGGAAAAGTGACCAGATATTTAGAAATCAGCTCCATTTGCTGAAGACAGAAGGTGAAACTTTCACATTTGCAGATTATTGGCCATCAAAATGTTGTTAGAAGTCACAGTTTAAGGCCCATCCAAACAATAGCAAATTTGCTGATAAGTTGCTGCATGGGACTGTTTGTGGACCCTTTCTGGCAGTGTTAGGAAAGGGACTGTTCCTTATACAGCTCCACCAATATCTTATACAGCAGGAAAATATCCCCCAAAATAATGTGTTGTTCACAAAAGTGCTGTTGTTCTCAAATGTGTTGTTTCATTGGACAGTATTTAGCATACAACAAGACTGAACAGGGTGGAAAAATTTTCTTCACCTACAACAGTGATCTTCAAAGTGGGGATCAGGACCCCATTGGGAGTCACAACTTCATTTCAGGGGAGTCGCATACAGCTGGATGCAGCCATCGTGGAATTTGGCACTGGGCACCTTTAAAGTCATTTCCACCTATGACACAACTTCCAGAATGTCTGGACAGAATCTCAGACGAACTTCCTGGGCTGAAATGCTTTAATACCACTGACCTACATTGACCAAATTCCATGAACTGACTATATATAATAAAAAAGCAGGCCTCCGTCAGTCTTGAAAGACTATGGTATCGTGCTTGGCGCTGCATACGCTGCATGCGAAGCACGAAAGCCTGGGTTGGATTGTTATGGAGGAAAGGCTGTTACCCAAGCAGCAAATCCCCCCTCTCCACACCACTGAATTAGTCCAATGGAAAGGCAGAGCCAATACTATTGGATCCAGCTGGCGCTGCAGAGCTGGGCTAAGGACAGGAGCTCACCCTGTCTTGTGGGGCTGACCCGGGAATCGAACCCTGACCTTCTGGTTAACAGGCACAGCATCTTTACTGCTTGAGCCACCCACAGCCCATATATATATATATATATATATATATATATATATATATATATATATATATATATATAGATAGATAGATAGATAGATATAGATATATAGATATATAGATATATATATATATATAGATATATATATATATAGATAGATAGATAGATAGATAGATATAGATATAGATATAGATATAGATAGAGATATATATATATATATATATATATATATATATATATATATATATATATATATATATATATATATATATATATATATCTATATCTATATATATATATATATGGACCTTCAACGACTTATGGACCGTTTTAGCAAAGCCTGCCAAGACTTTGGACTAACAATCAGCCTGAAGAAAACACAAGTCATGGGTCAGGGTGTGGATCCACCTCCCTGTATCACAATCTCTGAACATGAACTGGAGGTTGTCCATGACTTTGTGTACCTTGGCTCAACTATCTCTGACACTCTCTCCTTAGACTCTGAGCTGAATAAACGCATTGGTAAAGCGGCTACTACATTCTCCAGGCTTACAAAGAGAGTATGGCTTAATAAGAAGCTGACGGAACATACAAAGATTCAGGTCTATAGAGCTTGCGTCCTGAGCACACTCTTGTACTGCAGTGAGTCTTGGACCCTTTATGCATGGCAGGAGAGGAAGCTGAACACCTTCCATATGCGCTGTCTCCGACGTATTCTTGGAATCACCTGGCATGACAAAGTCTCAAATGACACAGTATTGGAACGTGCTGGAATCTCTAGCGTGTTCACACTTCTAAAACAGCGGCGTCTACGCTGGCTTGGGCATGTCGTGAGAATGGCTGATGGTCGGATTCCAAAAGATCTCTTATATGGAGAATTAGTGCAGGGAAAGCGCCCAAGAAGGAGACCACAGCTGCGATACAAGGACATCTGCAAGAGGGATCTAAAGGCCTTGGGAATGGACATCAACAGCTGGGAAACCTTGACCTCTGACCGTTCAGCATGGAGGCAAAAGACCCAGCATGGCCTTCTCCAACTGGAAGAGACACTTGTTCGGCAGGCTGAAGCAAAGAGAGAGACCCGAAAGCAGCGAAACCTGGAACCTGGGCAGGGGACGGAATTTATTTGTCCTCAGTGTGGAAGGGATGGACACTCTCACATTGGCCTCTTTAGTCACACTAGATGTTGTTTCAGGACCTCCAATCAGAGCACGATACCATAGTCTTTCGAGACTGAAGGATGCCAATAATAATAATAACAATAATAATAATAATAATAATATATATATAACAGCCAAGTATTAGAGCAGTATTAGAGCAATTAGAAATTAGATTTCTAAATTAGAGTATTAGAGCAAGTATTAGAGTATTAGAGCAGTACTTCCTGAACTCCTACAAGGGAGCTGAGAGTACTGTAAGTTGTGAGGGAAAGGGGAAGGCAGCAACATGCTCTGCAGAATCACACTGCGACCAGGGACAGGAGGGGTTTTCTAATACTGGCAGCCAGAGCTGCAATGCAGGAGGTCCAGGGGGTGAGGTCCCTGGAGGGCTTCCCATGCCTGCAAAATTGTTTTTAAAAAGTGACACTTGCAAATTTGTCACAAAATAGAAATGTCTGGTTTTTTCTCCTTTATTGGTATGGATAGCCCTGCAAAGCGCTTCCCTTACCACCATCCCCAGGACAGCAGCACTTGACTTAAGTAAGTAGAAAATATTCCTTTCCGTACCTGTCTACAGCATGATACTGTGGATTGTGTTGCTGTCTTCCCCCCTATCCTTTAAAGGGACATTGGTCAATGCTTTCCAGGCTGAATGGTTGTGACCCACCAGTTTGGGAAACACTTTACTGGAGACATTTAGAGCAAATTCTAAGTGTGCCTACTCAGAAGTCAACCTCACTGAATTCAGTGGCAATTACTCCAATGTAAGTGCATATAATTTGACATCCATCAGTCTTGAAATACTATGATATCATGCTCAACACTGCATACATGAAGGCCTGGGTAGATTGATATGGAGGATAGGCCGTTACCCAAGCAGCAAATCCACCCTCTCCACACCACTGAAATAATCCAATGGAACAGCAGAGCCGATACGATTGGTTCCAGCTGCGTCGCACAGCTGGGCTAAGGACAGGAGCTCACCCTGTTTTGTGGGGACCCAGGTCTCGAATCCTGTCCTGCTGGTTAACAGGCACAGTGTCTTAACCACTTGCACCATCCACAGCCCTTAGTGTGCATATAGGACTGTAACTTTAGATAAGTGAAGTTTGACTGTACTGTTAACCAAGCACAAGTTCTCAGGACAAGACGGTCATGATTAATCACAATGAAACCTAACTTAGTAAGTTGGCAATAGCAAATATGTGTATTATATGTGCTATTGTTATTTTACATGTCAGTATACAGTATATAGTTCTCCCCTGAGCACCCAATAATTAAAGTTCACTTTCTTTTGTTTGCTTAAAAGGTACCCAAGAGGCATTGGGCAGCTGAAAACCATTTGAGAAGTAATCAAACTTATGCTAACTTCCCATTATTCAGTATACTCTGAGAGTCAGTTCCAAGACTAAAAAAAAAAGACAAGAGATTAATAGACTAACCCTAAAATTACTCTTTTAACCTGTGGAAAATGCAGCACTACAGCACTTTTGAGAACTGAAGCTGGATCCTGTAATTCAATGAAATTGACAGCTTGTGTTGATGACTGAAACATTATTATAACCATGTGTAGGTGATGAAGCCTCCAAAGCAGGCACCTTGATTTTTTTAATTACCAGACCATTATGTGTATTTTAGAGCTCTTTATAATAGAAGCTTTCATCACTTTTGTACTGTTTCTGTAGTGCTGAGATGCATGTGTTATAGCTGGCACTGTAACTTTAAACGGTAAATCTTGAAGTCGTTTACACAGAGGCCTGATTTTGCCTTTCATCAATGCCTTGTTTTAGCTCTTTGCTGAAGTGCAAATATGAGCAAGAGTTTTAAAATAGTCTCTGATTTCAGATCCCTCCACTGTTGTAGTCTCACCATGTCTAATGATTTCACCTCTGTGGATGTTAGTTTCCAAAACACCAAGAAAAAGACACTGCACCTGGCACGGAAGACTTCTTGGTCTGGCTATAGGAACCTGGACAAAATATCAGCATTGAAACACCACTTGGACTCTTGTGGATGTGAAGATCCCTTGCCTTGCTTTAGTGTAATAGTATTGTCCAGGAGCACTTGCTGGTGTTGAAGTTACTTGTGGCCCATTTATCTTCTTTATTTATCACATATTTTAGCATTTTTATAACATTTCCTCCAATGAGCTGGGGTTCTTCCCCTCCGTTGGTCCCTCTTTTTCACAACAACCATGTGGGTTAGGTAAGGCTGAGTGATAGTGATAGCCGAGGATCACAGAGGATGTTTTATGAGTGAGCAAGGGGGATTTTAAACTTGGATAAGACAGACTCCAGAACTATAGGACAATCCTGGCTCTTTTTATCCAATGGACTTTAAGGCATACTCACAGCTAGGAACTGGCATTAATTGGCATGGAGCATGGCTTTGTTAGTGTAACAGCAACAAAAGCAGTCTCCCAATACTTACAGTAGCATTTATTTATTTATTTATTTATTTATTTATTTATACCCCACCTTTCTTCCCGAAGGCAATTCAAGGCGGCAACATTTACAGTAAAATACAAACAGTTTAAAAATCAATAAAATACATTAAAATATACATAAAGGCCATAAAACCTTAAAAAGCACAGCTATGGAAGGACCACCTAAAAACCAATTAAAAACAAGAAACGATTAAAAACAACTAGACAGATATTAGTTAAAAGCTTTAATAAATAGGAGGGTTTTCAGGCCCCACCGAAAGCTCTGAAGAGAGGGAGCAGTTCTCAACTCCAGGGGAAGGGAATTCCATAAGTGGGGAGCAGCCACTGAAAAGGTCTGCTCCTGGCTGCTGCACCCCTTGGCAGCAACACGGTCAGCAGGGCCCCCAGATGACCTTAGGTGACAAGTTGGATTGTATGGATGCAGGCAGTCCTGAGGCAGTCCCCAGACCTGAGCCATGGAGGGTCAGAACCAGCACTTTAAATTCAGCCCAGAAAGAAATAGGCAGCCAGTGTAGCTGCTGAAGCAGTGGTCCGACAGAGTTGAACTGACGAGCCTCAGCAACCACACAAGCCGCTGCTTTCTGGACATCTTGGAGTTACCGGACCATCTTCAGAGGCAGCCCCATATACAGCATGTTGCAGTAATCCAGTCTAGATGTCACTGGGACGTAGGTCACCATGGCCAGATCCAATCAATCTAGGTATGGCTGCAGCTGGCAGATGAGCCAAAGCTGAGCAAAGGCTCTCCTGACCACAGCTGAGACCTGGGACTCTAGGTCAACCCAGCAGGTGACAAGCTGCCACCTGCTGGTCCAGGTCAATTCCCAACCTGCAGACTTGCTCCTTCAGAGGGAGTACAACCGCATGCAGAGCAGGCCGAAGGTCCAATCCCCACATCAAAGACTTCCAAACCAGGAGAACCTCTGTCTTATCAGGATTTAATTTCAGCTTGTTTACCCACATCCAGTTCCCCACTGCCTCCAGACTGCAATTCAGGACCTCAACTGCCTCCTCAGATTCAGGAGGAAAGGAGAGATAGAGTTGGATGTCATCAGCGTACTGATGGCACCTACTCCAAATCTCTGGATGACCTTTCCCAGCAGCTTCATGTAGATGCTGAATAGCAAGGGAGATAGAATGGAACCTTGTGGCACCCCACATTGAAGATACCAGGGTGCCAAACAAGCCTCCCCCAGCACCACCTTCTGGGATCTGTTACCCAGGCAGGAGCAGAAACACTGCAGAACAGTGCCTCTGATCCCCAATCCAGCCAACCGACCCAGAAGGACAACTTGGTCGATGGTTCAAAGGCTGTTGAGAGGTCCAGCAGAAGCAACAGTGATGCACTCCCCTTGTCCAATCCCCAGCGTAGGTAATCCACCAAGGCGACCAAGGAAGTCTCTGTTCCAAACCCTGGCTTGAAGATAGGTTTTAAAGGATCCAGATAATCAGCTTCATCCAGGACCCTCTGAAGCTGACCCCCCCCCCTTCATCCAAGAACTTCATCCAGAACCCTACATGATGGTTATTTAGCAAGAAAGTGCAAATAACTTAGTTGTATGGTCAGACTGGAACAAAAGTTTGATTTCTGACCCATGCCGTTCAACTGCCCTTGCAGAAGAGGTGATGCTCAAGGGAGTGGTAGCGTGTAAACTCAGCCACTCTTATATTCTCCAACATACTTGTCAGATGAGGCTTTTTTTTGCAATTTACTTCTTGGAACTTGATATTTTCCCTCTGTAGTACTAGTTCTTGGTGATTGTATAACCAAACACACTGGCAGTTCAAGCTGTGGCTGAAGGGAAGTAAAAATTGAGAATTTAATATGTAGTGCACAGTTGAGCCTGCTGATAGGAATGAAAGAAGAACTGATCCAAACCAAAAGTATCTAGACCCATGGAGTCCTTTGGAGAAGAAGTTAACCTCATTACTGCTCTTTCCTAGAGCCAACAATTCCGTCCGTGCTAGATTGAGATGTGCAAAGTGACCCCCATAAACTTGGCAAAGAGTCACAAAGGCCCTGCCAAAAAAGGGTAACTGGAAGGAACAAAGTCGGAAATATACCTTCAAATAACAGAAACAGATTTTTAGCAGTTGCTCCTGCAAAAATAACTTTCAAAAAAGCAAAATAAGGCTGCAATCCTAAATGCACTTTCCTGGGAGTAAGACCCATTGCATACAATGGGGTTTAACTCTGAGTAAACATGGTTAGGACTTATGACTTTGAATGACTGTAGGGGACACTGTATGACTGCAAGAGGAGCCTTGTTGATCACACCAAAAGTACAGGATCCTTTCCAGGAAATGCTTCTGGGAAGCCCATGAACAGCCCTTGAAGACAATTCCAAGCGTTCAGTGGTAGATTGCTTCAGAATCATGCATTCCAAAAAAACATAATTTAGCATGCTCTTTTACAAGATAATTTGAAATAGTTTAACTCCAATCCTATGCATATCTATTCAGAAATAATGGGGCTTATGCCCAGGTAAGTGTACATAGGATTGCAGCCCCTGCTGTGCAATCCAATGTGTATATTAAGCAAAGTCCCACTATGTTCAGTGGAGCTTACTCTCAGGTAAGGTTGCATAAAATTGCATCCCCACTATTTATTTTGGCCTTATAAATAGGTTGCGAAAGTAGTAAAATGCTGTACTGTTTTTCATTATTCCTAACCACAGGCTGAAAATAGGCTGCAATAAATGCTGCTGAGACCACCTTCAGTATTCCAACATAAAGAACACTTCATCAGCTTGGGATTGTGAAAATGCTCACAAATGAACCGAAATAAGGGATGTGGTTAGCATTATCTGAACTAAAGTGTTGCATCAATGGCTGCTGAAAATTGAACTTGAAATGTAATGTGTGAAAAGTTCCAATCTTCACAGGTCACATGCTTAATAAGTGGACAAATGGAATATGTGAGATGAGAAATCAGGAATAAAGCTGGCAACAATTACTATGATCACAGCAGGCCTTTTTCCAGCTGTCATGATTCAAGAATTGCATTTGGACATACCCAAGATTGCCCAGTTAACACATTGGCCCCATTCAGCTGTAACGCAAAACCATAGTTTAGCGCTCTGAGAACAAGCCTATATGAACCACAGGTTCTTGGGCTTGGCCTTCTCCTCTCTTCCTTTGTGCCAAAGGATGAGATTTAAAACCATTTCCACTTAAGAGCAAATAAATTTCTTCATTATATATCAACTCAGGGGAACAGTGGTTATTCTAACAATGGTTCATTGTCAAGCAAGGATATCAAGCCATATTTTGATTTTGCCTCATTTTAACTAATGGAGATCCTATACAAGACAGGACATTGTTTTAAAATGAAAATTTCATGAAATATCCTTGCAAGTCTAATTCAAGACAATAATTCAAGTCGGTGCCCCAACCACTGCTGCCAAAGAGGAGGAAGTTAATCAGTTTGATGAAGAGCTACAATACCTTATACAATCAACATCTAAAAAAGATAATCTTATAGGGGACTGAAACACAAAAGCAGGAACTCAAGATATAGCAGGCAAGATATACCTGGCAAGTTAATCCTTGGAGTGCAAAATGAGGCAGGGCAAAGACTCATACCCCCAAATCCAGAGTAACTACGGTAGCACGTAAGGGACTTTACGTGCACCCGTAGTTACTGCACCACCTAGTGAAAACCTATGGGAAATTCATATTACAATCCAGAGTAAGTTGTTCTTACACCAGAGCAAGGACTCCATGTAGTTACTCTGGATTTTGCCCATAGAGTTCGGACAAGAGAACACACTGATCATAGCGAACACATTTTTCCAACAACATAAGCAGTAGCTTTACACTTGGACATATGGTCAACACCAAAATCAGACTGATCATGTTATCTGTAGCCAAAGTTGAAGACGTTCTATACTTCTCAGTAAAAATAAGACCTGGAGCTGACTGTGGCTCAGACTATGAGGTTCTTATTGCAAAATTCTACCTTAAACTGAAAAAAGCAGGGAAAACCACTAGGCCGTTCAGGAATGACCTAAATTACATCCCATCTGAATATACAATGGAAGTGGCAAACAGATTTAAGGGTTTAGATTTGATAGAGTGCCTGAAGTTAGACAACTTAATTAAAAGTTGAGACGCCATCCTGCTGACAAAGATCCATATTAATCCATAGTTAAAGCTATGGTTTTCCTTGTTGTAATGTATGGTTGTGAGAGCTGGATCCTAAAGAAGGCTGACTGCTGAAGAATAGATGCTTTTGAATTATGGTGTTGGAGAAGATTCTTGAGAGTCCCTTGGACTGCAAGAAAATCAAATAAGTGGTTAGATAGTGTCACCTTTGTAATGAACATGATTTTGGAGAGACTTCGGAAGCTGATGGAGAGTATGGGTGCCTGTTGTGCTGCCGTTCATGGGGTCACGAAGAGTCAGTCACAACTGAATGTCTAAAGAACAAACAACATCCTTGAAAGTGGATTTGGAAGTCCAATAAGTGCATGGCTCTGCTTGCAGTTATGCAGTGAGAAGATTTCAATCTTGGCCATCATAGTTTAACATTATGTCTGAACTGGGCCACTATGGGCACAATCCAGAGTAACTATGGGGAGTCCTTGCTCCAGTGTAAGAACAGTTTGCTCTGGACTGCAATATGAATTTCCCATAGGTTTTCACTAGGTGGTGCAGTAACTACAGGTGCACGTAATGTCTCTTATGTGCTCCTGCAGTTACTCTGGATTGAAGGGATTGTTGTACTGTAATGTAGTTTAAAAACAAAAAGCATGCACTGCCCCTAATGACTGAAATGGTGAGATGAATTTAAGCTTCAGATATTTATTTTATATGTAATAAAAGAAAATTAGATTGAAAATGCTCTTCTAAATGAACAGTCAATGTTAGGAAAAAAAAATGCAACCATAGCATTCATTATGAGTAAATGCAGGGGACGGATGGGGTGCTCCTAATTCCGCAATACACAACATATGATTATTTTCTCCTATAATTTTGGCAGCTGATATAAGGTTTAGCTTCAGGATGGAGGCTTCAGGCTGATGTATGAAAGGCACAATGGAGATTTCCTGTAAAATCATGCTACAGTAGCTGTGCCAATTTGAAATTCACAAAGGGAAGAATGCCTTCAACTTGCAAGGCGTTACTGTGGTTTAAATCACAGCATCCAATAGATAAGCCAACTGATGGTTTAGCACATTCACATATTTATTTGAGATGATAGCATTTTATTGAGATGGTAATAAATGTTGCATTAGACTAAGGAAAATAGTTTATCTTGGGACGGAGGTGTAAGCATAAATTGTCTCAAGCATATCAGTAGCACGTTTGCCAAGAGGCTTTATATCAGAAAAGACAGTAAAGATTTTTTTAATTTATTGCTTGTACAATAGATGTCAAATGATCATAATTTTCTGGCAGTAAATAATTCTTTCATACTGAGATCCTGGACATATTAAAGAGCATTTGCTCACACACTTCTTTTTCATTTGACAATCCCAGTTAAAAACAGAAACCAAGAAAGCACACATGCTTAAAACGCAATCACCAGGAATCTTCAGTTGTTTGTGTATTAATTGTGCAGAGTCAATAACACTATAAGCAGAACTATGCATTCTTTCTTCACCATCACCAATGTTGAGCTACAGCAAATATGACACTAGAGCGCAATCCTAACCAATTAATGACAGCATATTTTCCTGTGATGGTGTGTGGAGATTGGTTTATGCCAGTGCACTGGCCTACCCCCCACCCCCACCCACAAGAGCAGTTTGGCAGAAATACCTATGACACTTTTGTGACACCACCAGATTAGCACAGGACTTATGATGGAGTTTATACCAGACCACCTGGAGATTAGGACTGCAGCCTGTGTACATGAAGGGTGGGCATTTACAGTTCCTGAGTGGGCATTACAGTATTTATAGTGTATGAAGTATCTTTTCCTGCAAGATACATGTGAGCAGGACCCTAGAAAGACCCTCTTGGGCATCTGGCAGCAAAAACTGCAATAGATATCTGGGCATGTCATTCATAATCAGTGTTGCATGCTCAAATGCTATGATCAACAATCTATTTCTGGGAAAGTAACTTATAAGGGTGGCGTAGGGAACATGGTAAAATCAACGTCTAGGACGTGTTCCGTTTAGTATCTCAAGGTGGCACACAACTGGCTCACCAAACACTGAGAGCTCAAACAATGTGAATGTTGTGTTTAAGCAACTCTCCAATGGCACACAGTGAGGCTCCTGCGATGTAGGAGCCATGTGTAGTGACAACACAGTCATTTGGCCACTAGAAACCTAGGGCAGACTTCTGATCAGCTATGGAAACCAGTGGAATCCTAATGGGGCCACAGGGGCCTGTGCTCCTGGTACCACCCTCGGCGGGGGTGGGGGAGGTTGAGATACACTGAGAGTGACAAAAATCATTAAATCGCTAAAATCATAAAAAATCTTTTCTGAATAACCCCACTGTGTCATATACCATTGGGTGTGTATTTTCAAACAGAATCCAATGTAAAAAGAGTTTTGAAATATCTCCTTCCTATCAAACGTTACAGCCAAAAACCTAAAAAATAAAAATGCATGGAGCCCCTATGGAAAGTGAAAGTGAGCTGTATCACATCTTTACTTGTGAGTAGGCAAATGTGACTTGGTCTGTTGGAAAGGGCAGACTGAGAGGATTCCAATGCCCCCAGAATGGTCCTGATTCAATGAACCTAGAAGGAAGTCACTGATAATTGTATTGAGCCCTATGGAAAGTGGGACTGAGCTACACAGCCATGTTAAATTGTACTTAAGCAAACATGCCTTGGCTCATATTCAGGTCAGGCACACAGAGGATGGCAAGGCAACAGAAGGGTCCCAATCCAGTGAAAGAGGAGCTCAACAAGTGCTCCAGAAGGCAGCCTCACCACCTCTCGAAAACAGAGGCTTAGGGCACAATCCAGAGCAACTACGGGGAGTCCTTGCTCCGGTGTAAGAACAATTTGCTCTGGATTGCAATATGAATTTCCCATAGGTTTTCATTAGGTAACTATGAAAACCTAATAACTATGGGCACACATAGCTATGGGTAACTATGAAAACCATAGTAACTATGGGCACACATAATGTCTCTTACATGCTCCCGTAGTTGCTCTGGATTGTAGGGTTACACTGCAATCCTAAACACACTTTTCTGGATGTTGAACTTACTTTGAACTTACTTATGATTAGGATTGTGCTGTCTATTGGTAATGTAATTTTTAAAATATGAAAACATTAACATCTGATTAATACTATTATACTGAGAATAATTAAATAATTATTAGGTGTCTAAAAATTGTGGGCCCTGGGTGTCTAATGACCTAGGTACACCACTGATGGAAACAAAGCCCTACGATCTGAAATGTGTTCCATCAATATTGCATATACCTATCAAATGAAGTACAAAAACTATGGCTGAAATCCTACACACGCTTTCCTGAGTGTAAACCCCACTGAAAACAAAAAGATTTGCTCATGAATAGACAAGCATTCTATGCATCTTTTGCAGTTCTGTCATTGTATGGTTCAAACAGTTGTTTCTTTGAAATGGTATCCCAGAGTCAAGGGGTTTATATGCAAAAATCTCTCTGCCAAACATAAATTCCTTGAAGGGTTATGTGTGCTCCGTAAAGGGTTTTGTGTGCTTTACAGAGCTCTGGTGTGGGCTGTAAAGTGACCTGTGCTAAATCAACAGTTTTGATTAGATAACCCAACTTCCATTCAATTCGCTTCTTGTTGCTCCAAGCTAATTAAAGTAGTTTTAAGAGCCAAACCTTGTCCGTGAATCTGCATTGGAATTTCAGTATTACTGCCGCTCAATTGAACAGTGTCCCAGTGCTTGTTCCAGAGACATACAGGGCAACACGAGATGGATAGTTTGAGTTTACACAATCGTCTCGTATATGGGAAGCACATATTGAACCAAATTTCATGAGCTAGTCAGGAACCCTCCTTATGTGACATTTTCATGTCTTTTTAGCATCAGTTTACACATTACAGCTGCAAAGAGGAAGGTTGTGTTAAATTGTTCCATATGGTGACTGTCATCAGTTGGTCAGCTATTTCTATGTGGCATTTATCCACGCAGAACAGATTGTTTCCCTGTGCCACCCTAGAACTATTTGCAGTGATATGGATTGATCTGTTTGAAGATCCACTGCACATGAACTCACCAAGTGGAGAAGGACTTAAAAATAATTTCATTTTTGTTATTTAATGTACATTAAAAGGGAAAAAAATTGCTATTGCCTTCAGACAGTTTGGACTCTTGGTGATAAGAACCCCGCACTGGCTAGAGTAGCTCCTTATCATCCTCTTTATCATATGTCATCACCTTACTTCTGAGAAAACTGAGCTCTGAAATCTGTGGAGCTCCATTTTAGAGGACTTTGAGCACTGCAGTTCTGCATCTTAAAGCAAGCAAACATTGGTGGAAATCATCCTTCTTTCCACTATGATCCTACAATCCAGAGTAACTACGGGAAGACGTAAGAGGCACTTACTCTGGATTGCTCTATGCATTTCCCATAAGTTTCCCATAGGTGGCACCGTAACTACGTCGGTGTAAAAGGTCCCATAGTTACTCTGGATTGTAGCCTTAAAAGTTGTCTCTTGGGACTTGCCTTTCAGGCCCTACAATCCAGTGTAACTACGGGAGCACGTAAGAGACATTATGTGTACTCGTAGATACTGTACCACCTAGTGAAAACCTATGGGAAATTCATATTGCAATCCAAAGCAAATTGTTCTTACACCAGAGCAAGGACTCCCCATAGTTACTCTGGATTGCGCCCATAATTACTATTACTCCTGCACTGTTTGGAATAATAAAAGACAGGTCTCTGCCCACTTTTATTGATTGATTGATAGATAGATAGATAGATAGATTGATTGATTGATTAGATTAGATTAGATTAGATTAGATTAGATTAGATTAGATTAGATTTGTATTCTGCTTTTCTCTCCGAAGGGCACAACGAGGCAACTAGCAATCTATAAAATACCTATTTAAAACGATGAAATATAATTAAAACAATAAAATACAATTAAAACAGTATAAAATGTCATGCAGACAGCAATTAAAAAACCAAGTAAAAAACAACATAATTTCTATATCCTAGAAATAGATATGGAGGATTCCTCCCAGGCAAAGGAAGAGGAGGAATCAGTGGTGACAAACCTGTCACATAATGAGATGAAAAATAGACCTGTTAGGAAGGTTGAATGTGGGCAAATGCTATTATGCCTAACACTGATGTGCTGGAATGAGTTGGGAATACGGTAACAAAGTGGTTAGAGGATTTGGAAACAAAGCCACATGAGGAACAGTTAAAGCAGCTGGATATGTTTAGTTGGAGACCTAGAAAGTAAGGGGATATATGATAGCTGCCTTCAAGTTTGTGAAGCACTGTCACATAGACGAAGGGAAGGACTTGTTCTCTGTGCCGTCTCAAAGCAGACCTAGAACCAGTGCATTTAAATTACAGGAGAGACAATTTAATATAGAAGTGAGGAAGAGTTTCCTAATAATAAGAGCTGTCCAGCAGTGGAACATTCTGCTTTTCTTCTCGCTTGAGGTTTTCAAGCAGTGGCTGATCAACGTTGTAGTAGTTGCCTGAGCAGGGAGTATCTGAGCAGGGAGGTGGATAGTACTGGATGGCTCCAAAGGTCCCTTCCATTTCCAACTTTTGATGTTATGTTTCTATTAGTGAAGCTGAGTACAGACAAAGCCAAATGCTTCATGGAGGTAATGTAGTATGAGCTGATGTTTCAAGGAAATCAGTGCCACCATATACATGGGAGGAAAGGCCAGGCATAAAAGGCAACAATGGCCCATGGACATTACAGTATTAATAGACCCTCAGAAAAATAAGGAAAAGACATTATGTTTTTGGACATACATGCTTACATTCCTTTGTATACCAGGTAACATAATGTAATGAGTAATAGAAACATTGTGTTCATGGAAGGAGTCAAAACTAGTTTCGGTGTCATTCATCCAGAGCTTTCTACCACTAAACTGTAGTCTCCCCCACCCTTCAAGAAAAACAGCATTCTTGGCCACACAAAGTATTTAAATGGCCAAATCTCAGCCACACATGGAGCAAGAATGCTGTACTGTGAATACTACTTTCCAGATGGTTCCCAGTATATATTTTTGTATCAGAGTTTAGCTTCCTCCTTCCCCATCGTTCTTTCGTTTGGAGTTTCACACTGCATAAGGTAAGCCTGCCACATCTGTATTTGATAAAAGATGTGTAAATGGCAGCACTACGTCACTCTTATGTATGTGTAAAACTGGAGAAATACGACTTGCAGTTATCCAAACAGAGATCTCTGATTTTATTTATTCTTGATTTCCCAACCATGGCTGCACCAACATTCTTAACGGGAAAAAAATTGGCCATCTATTGATTTTTCCCTATCATTTTCTCTTGGTTTAATGGTCCAATTTATCCAAGCTGTACAGCAGTTCTCTGGAGGCAGGAGAAGTGTCTGGTCTGAATGGACCTTTGGAAAACACTCAAGTGTGCCATGTTGTTCACAACTTCTAATTCATCCGCCTTGTAATGGTGAGAGAACATCACAAGGTTCCCTTCACATGTTATATAGAAACAGAGAGAATATACAAATTACTAACTATAGCCAGCTGGTATACTGAGGGAGCTGGTCAGTAGAGAGCCAAACCCAAAGGATCACAAAGTCCAAATTTCCCATGTACAGTTCCCATGAACTTGACTGGGACCACAGTGACAGCAGTTTGGCAGCAGTCCCAATGGTCTGCTGAGGGCACACTTCGATAGTTGACCCCATTATGTGAAAACATCTACAATCGTAGAGTTGGAAGGGACCTACTAGGTCATCTAGTCCAACCCCCTGCCTGCATCTCTATCTGTTTCTATGAGACACGACAACAAGACAATCCAGACTCAATTCCCTGTGTGCAGACACTATCCATACTAGCATTCATATTGGATCTACTAACCCAAGCAATGAATTGTAATTTAGAAAAGTATAGACGATGATGTTTGGCAGTGGACAAAAGCGCATTGCTGCTGTTTTTCCACAGTTCATTGGAAAAATACATAAAATATGTGTTTGACCTAATATAAAATTACCAAGAATAAAAAACACACTCTGTTGTCATGAGCAACTCTTTTCATTCATGGAGATGAAAAGCTCATGGAACAAAAGATACCCAAATTAGAAGCACAAAAAACGGCAAGAACACTGTGACAAGTGGTATTCCATTCAATATATCAAACCAATTGCCAAGCAGACAGATCTTTCCCTTCCTGCGTTCTTCAATGAAACTGAGTAGTTGGTTTTTTTTTTTTAAAAAAGAATCTGCTTGGTGTTGTTTCCCATCCAGCTGGCAAAAAAGGCAACTGTAAGTGGTATGCAAACAGAAAGCTCAAATGTACCACTTCCAGCCAGGGTCGACCATTGCCAGTGTTATGCCTTTTATTTTATTCAGTGATTCTATGACATTTCCTTGTTTAGAAATATACATAGTTATGAGTTTAAAGTTTTCTTTTTCAAATATTTGGGAAGCTTTGGATGGATGCCTCTCTGTCTCTTCATCGGGCATGATCCTGCCAAAGCAAAGCAATATTTAATACTGCTGATTTTAGTAGAAGAGATTGAGGGATACACTTAACTCTTTCATGGCACATTTAACACATCTAGGTACATTCATAACTCTAGGAATTGAGTGGAGAGTACTTAATGTTCCCTAAAAGTGCCCCACACTTGTCTTTTAAGTCATGGTAATATACTACAAGTAGAATTTGTGAATTTGAAATCCCCCCCTCCTGATGAAAGAGAAATGCATCAAGTTCATTCTATTTGTTTCCACCTTCCCGCCTGCCTCTCCCACCCCTACTGGAATTTTTCACAGTATGTTTAGCTGATTTTTAAATGTGTGTTTATCCTAAGGACTGTATCCAGCCTTTCCACTCTAAACACAAAGCCCTTAAGTTGGCTCAGACTATATATTAAAAATGATCAATAGGAGTAAAGCAATGAAGAAAAAAGAGTGTGCTAAAAACCAGTTAAAACTGTAATTTAAAAACTCAGCCCCACATTAAAACAAAACATAAAAATACTTGGGAACCAAACCCAAGGGAAAAAAAAAATCACACAGGAGCCTGGCCAAAGACTTGCTGCAACCAAAACATCTTCAGCCACTAGCAGAAGACCAACGATGAAAGGCCCAGCTGGATCTCCAGAACAAGGAGTTGCATGTTGTGGGCATTGCAGTGAAGAAGATTCCTGCCTACTAGCTGACCTCAGTGAATAGATAAGACATACGGGAGAAGTTAGTCCTCTAAGTATCCTGTTATCACTTATTGTAGAGCTTTGAAGTTAACCAGTACTTTGAATTGCTCCTGGAGTCAGACCAGCAGTAGAGGAACTTGATATGAAAGTGGAATAACATGTACCAAAAGACTAGCTCTAGGCAACACGTAACACTTATGCTTGCTTAACATTTAACACAGCTATGTTTTGCAACAACAACGTTCTGCAAAGGCAGTTTCACATGGTAGAGCTCAATTTGGTAATCCCACCTGGATGTCTTTAAGATGTGTGTGACCATGGAAGGTCTACCTTTACTATAATGGACACCTGAAATACACCACCTTACCACCGCATCAACCAAAGAGTTTAAGAGCCAAAGGGTGAGCACCCTCAGACTGCAAGGAGGGTTCAATTCTTCAAAATTGTTAAAATAATAAAGTGAGTTACCACACATTAAAGCAATTGTTAAAAAGCAGCAGTAAAAAATTGTATGTTTCCTACAGTGAAATCATCAAAGACGAAGCAATAATAAAAAGATATAAAAACAAGTTCTGTGTTTCTATGTTGGGACTGGAGCATTTAATATGCAGTTATATGCACTTGACAGTAGCAGCCCAATCCTACCCAAATACCTGCACAGTGATGCAACATCATTGGCATGGTTTTTGCTGCATTCCAGAGGATTTTCAGCTTCTGAAGGTCTTTTTGATATAAGGGGACATTTGTATCCTTCCTCCAAGGAAAGCTTCAGTAGCCTCTATGGGAAAACTCAAGCCTGTGCCAACTCAATCACCTAGCACAAATCCATGTTGCTATGTGCAGGTGGATCAGGCTTGGGAAAATGCTCAGGATTTGGTTTGCATTCTGAGATTGATATATCAGTTAATGAACTGGGCTGCAGAGTTTTTTGGGGGAAAAAGGTAAATGGCAAACAATTCAATTTACAGAAAAAATATTCTTCCATCTCTTCAACTGGTGCACATGCCTTAATGCAGGGAGGTCCAAACTTTTTGGCAGCTGGGCCACATCATCAATCTGACATGTGTCAGAGGTTAGGGGAAAAGAATTTAAATTTTAATAAATTTACATTAATGAATATTAGAGACAAAATTTATGAAAACTTTCTAAGGCAATGAGAGGGTTGATCTTCAAATCAATTCATAAGCTCTTTCATATACAGAGACAGGAGGTGTGTGCAGCCTCTCCTGCCCTTAGAATACTTTCTTGGAGTGTGAGGAGCAGAGATTCCCTTGGCTATGGAGGATTACAGGGCTTGCCCGTGGGCTGCTTGCATCTGCCCCCCAGGTTTTGGCCCCCCGGCATTAATAAAAAATAAGCAAAGGGAAATTGTCTTTTTCAAAACTTTATTATAATACCGTATTATAATTTTTATTATTATGCTATTGTTGTATGTAGATCTGTGCAGTATCATCAGTTAATTTATTGAACTCTTAATGAAAGACAACTTGTATGAGAAATAAGTTTTATTTAGTTGTATGTCAATCACTCCCAGCCACTTTGCAATTTTAATTGCAAAATTAAACAGAGTTCCCAGTAGCAACAAAAGCACATAGCTACAGTCCTATGCGCTTAGCTGTGTCTTCTACCTTTTGTTGTGCCTTTTTTGTGGATACCTAAACTGAAGGACAAGGTAACTGGTGGGTCAGATGTTATAAAGAGTATCTAGTATAAACAATACCTAGTGGTAAAACAACCACCCAGAGCGTGTTGAGGTGTACTACAAATTAAACATTCCTTTGCAAGCATGCCCAGAATGCTAGATTAACTGCAGCCGGCCTGACCTTTGGAGTCAATTAGTGGCTGAGAGCTTTCACTGAAAAAAACTCAAACTTAAGCGTGCATCTCAGTGCCGCATAGTCAGAAAATAAGACAGACACCCCCAAAATTCAATGTGAGTGTTGTTGGTTATCACTGGCTCCTTAGCACCCACAAGAAGGCGGTAGTACTTCAGGTTTGTTCATGCTTTTGCATGTTTCCCTATGCCTTTGAAAACTAAAGCCAACTTCGTGCATTCCAGGGACTGAGTTGTTTTGTTTGCTGTATACAGTGAAACTGATGTAAGAAGTTAAACTTGTGACTCAAGTAAAAGGAAGTCATTGCTGGCTCCAACTAGTAGAGTGTTTCTTGGGCTCATTAGCGAAGTCTTTGGCTGTAATCCTAAAGACACTTTCCGGGGAGTAAGACCCATTCAACAAAATGGGACTTATTTTTGAGTAGACGTGGTTAGGATTATGTTCTCAAAAGCTGGGAAGTCAAATTTAAATCTGAACTATTCAAAACTTCTCCCCTTAAAGCAGCACTCAAAATTCTGTTGCCAGGATTACCCCCTGAACCAAAGATTTATATGAGCTAGTAGGAACATCTGTTAAACTGTAAGTCAGGATTTTTTTATTGTTTTATTAAATATATTGCCCTCGTGACTGCCATTTAGGATTGCCATACATCCTGAAAAACTGGGACAGTCCTGGTTTTCAGGGATCACGTTCATATACTGGCAAGTTTGCCTGGGGGGTCCTGTCCCAGTTTTGTGGAAGAGAATTATGGCAAACCTATTGCTATTGCAGTATTGCACTTTTTAAACAAATGGTAACTGGTGCTCAAATGCAGCTACTGTAGCAACATGCTCTCTTACTATACATACCCTACAGTCCAGAGTAACTACGGGAGCACGTAAGAGACTTTATGTGTACCCGTAGTTACTGCACTATCTAATGAAAACCTATGGGAAATTCATACTGCAATCCACAGCAAATTGTTCTTACACCGGAGCAAGGACTCCCCGTAGTTACTCTGGATTGCGCCCATAGGCATCAAATGCAAAGGCAGATGAACCCCTGCTAACTGGATAAGAGGAACTCTTTCAAGTGGGTGTTCCTCCTTTATTCTGAAGGGGGAGAGTAACTGGCCCTTCTCACCCCAGCAATGTGGTTTCTGTTGTTCTTTTTTGCATTTTAGATTGTGAGCCCTTTTGGAAAAGAGACCCATTAGCTATTAATTAGCTATTAATTTTTTCATTTTCTTGTAAACCACTTTGTGAACTTTTTCATTGAAAAGTGGTATATAAATACTGTAGGTAGGTAGGTAAGTAGATAGAGAGAGAGGGAGGGAGGGGAGTTTCACATCCTCCAAAGGTATGAGAAGGCCAGCTGAGCAGTAGGCTGTTTTCCCTTCTCTTTCTGTACTCCCCCCTTCACCTTTCCAAAAGGTATAGCTGCATAGCAATCAGCATATTAGTACAGTTATAGAAAAACAAACTATTTCACAGTGGAGCTAAGCTATACAAAGACCCAAACTTAGCCAACTTCCCAGCACTGATGCATCCAGGCCAACAATGTATACACTCCATCCTGAGGTGGTTGGGCAGTTAGAAAGGCCACCTCAAGATAAGAGAATGTTAATTCCCTTAACTTGAGGTGGAACTGCATCTGAATCAACACTGGAAAATTGGAAAGGATTGGGGCATAAGAACATAAGAGCCTTCACTGGATCAGGCCAAAGGACTACCCAGTCCAGCTTTCTGTATCACACAGCGGCCCACCAGGTGCTTCAGGGAGCACATATGACACCTGCATTGGGTGCCCAATTCATCTGGCATTTGGAAGTTGTCCACGTATACACACACTTCTCATGGGTTGTAACCTGTGATGTTCCTTTCCTGTAGGAATTTCTCCAACCCTTCTTAAAGGCATTAAAGGCAAAATCCAGAGTAACTACGGGGAGTCCTTGCTCCGGTGTAAGAACAGCTTACTCTGGATTCCAATATGAATTTCCCATAGGTTTTCACTAGGTGGTGCAGTAACTATGGGTACACTTAAAGTCTCTTATGTGCTCCCGTAGTTACTCTGGATTTGGGGCTTAGGCTAGATGCTATTACCACATCCTGTGGCAAACAGGATCCTGGTGCAAATCCTGGTCCAATGTATGTTTATAATTTGAACCTCCATATTCATGACATTTGGTTCCAAGAACCATACCTGTGCATACCTATTTTTGCATTATACAAAGGCAGTTATACCAATGCTTAGTTTCAGTTTATATGCAGCAATTCAGAAGTATCACGTGGGGGAAGGGAGGCTCTGCCAAAGCTGTAATCTGAAGCCAAAGCTGAAGTCTATGAACTTTTCTCAGCAAGATTGTCTGCCACTTTGCCATGAGAAGCAGGCTGCCTTTAAGCCATTAATAGCTACTCAAGTGATGTCTGTCTTTCAATTTAGTTTATCTTTCAATAGCTTTCAATTCAAAGAGCCAATCTCATTTGCTCTGAGACAAAATCAATTAGGCTACACCTGTATGTGTTGCAAAAAATCAAACAATTCAAGCAATTGGTCATGGCTACATAAGCACAAAGATATAAAACAGCAAGACAGGAAAATAGAAATGAATGGAAAGTCTAGTCAAAAGTAAGAAAGAGGCATCTACATTCATTTGAAACTAACCCTACAATCCAGGCTAACTACGGGAAGACGTAAGAAGCACTTACTCTGGATTGCAATATGCATTTCCCATAGGTTTCTCATAGGTAGCACTGTAACTACGTCAGTGTAAAAGGTCCCATCATTTCTCTGGATTGTAGTCTAAGAGCTGAATAGGTATCTGCTCACCCTAGTGGTGCAGATGCATTCATATAGAGCCACAACCACTGTTATCATATATACCGTATTTAACTCACATGCTGTTCTTCCAATATAACCCTGACATTAATTGTACCAAAAGCAGTAATTCGGAGACTGAAATCCTGTGCACACCTACCTGACTGTAAGCCCCACTGAACATAGCGGAACTTACTTCTGAGTAAATAGGTATAGGATTGCACTGTAGTGCATATCTACCTACCTGACTGTAACATAGTGGAACTTACCTACCTACCTGACTGAACATAGTGGAACTTACTTCTGAGTAAATAGATATAGGATTGCACTGTAGTGCACACCTACCTGACTGTAAGCCCCACTGAACATAGTGGAACTTACTTCTGAGTAAATAGGTATAGGATTGCACTGTAGTGTAGAAGATGTAAAAGGATCCAGTATAGGCCTGTCTCTATCTCTGGATGTCTTGCCTGCATTTATCAGTTCAACTGAAACAGGCACACCAAAATGAACAGAGAAGCTCTCTCTTTCATATATGTGTGTGTGTGCACATGTACACACATGCACGCACATACATTCTGAGGGATTTCTTTTAGTTCATAGCTGCATATTGTATAATTCAATAATCATACCCTTTGCTTCTGAAAACATATTGCACAACTACAGTTAGGGCAAAAGGAGAGCAACATTGACTTTGGGTTTGGGTCTGTTTTGTGCCATGAACTTGCTGAACAAAAGAAAATGCAGTGAGATAGTCATCAAGTCATAAATGGGTAGGACTTTCCTGACTTTCTAATTAGCAGTTGCTGCTCTGTTTTGTCACTTTCCATGTCTCACTGATCTTTCTGTTTGTTGGATCATATTTTCTAGGGCCCCATGCCTCAGATTCATAATAGATACGTCAGTTTTACTTGTTTTTACTCCAACAAAGCAACCAGAGAGGACAGAGGAGTGATGGGGAAGAGGCGAGGGATGGCAGGGAGGAGGTGGGAAGGGCAGTCCGGGCAGTGGTGGGACCCGCCTCACCCAACAACCGGTTTGCTGGAAGTTGTGGGAGGGGCCGGGGTCAGGGCCGGGGGCGGGACTAGGGCGGACCCCAACCTCGGCACACTGCACCTGGAGGAGACCACAGTGCATGCGCAGAGGTTGGGCTTGTGCTGTGTGTCTCCTCCAGTGGGGAGGAGAATGTGAGGTGGAGCCAGGACCTGATAATCTGTTGGATCCTGGCTTCACTTTCAGGGCAGATGAGAGTGGTGCAGACTTGCGTGGCAACTCTCAGACTTGCGTGGCACAAGTGTAAGTAGATCCATAGAGGCTGTCTCAGCTTTGCCCTGGGTAAAGGAATGAGCCTCTCCTTCCCAGGCTAATGTAGCATCAGCCTCTCTAACTTGTGCTGGATAAAGCATTCATATACTGGCTCAAGTTAGGATTTTGCTGTGAGTATCCAATCTTAGACTTTCATGCAATAGTTTTCAACCCATGTTCCGTAGCACATCTGGATACCCAAATGTATCCAAGTGTGCTGCAGGAGTTTGCAGGGAGGGACATTTAGTGGTAGTACTATTTGGGGATGTGATCCCTGCTCTAGCGAAAAGATTATATTTGTCACATTAAGACAATGTAGGCAGTTTTGGCTCAATTCTAGTTAAAATAAACAAAACACAAAACTTCATGATAATGCTCTGAGGCCAATTTTAGCATTTTTAAAGTATCTTTGCACCTTGACCTAAAACATTTGCACTCCTGTTATCTAAATGCACTATCAGAATAACTTATTTTAGTGACAGAGTGGTGCAATGGCCATCCACTTAGGGCGCAATCCAGAGTAACTACGGGGAGTCCTTGCTCCGGTGTAAGAACAATTTGCTGTGGATTGCAGTATGAATTTCCCATAGGTTTTCATTAGATGGTGCAGTAACTACGGGTACACGTAATGTCTCTTACGTGCTCTCGTAGTTACTCTGGATTGTAGGGCCTCTCTGTGATGAATTTAAACAAAATACCTAAATGTTTGCTGTCTGTTTTAAATGGAGAAAGGTAGCAAAAGGGAACATCAAATTAATAGTACCAGTGACATGTTAAACTTAATCTAAACTCTACAACTATTGCTAAAACAATAAAAAGCAGCAGAGACAATTGACTTCCTCCCAAATTCTCTGATTTTTTTAATGTCAGAAAGCTTGAGAGAAATGCCAGAAACCAAGAATTCATAATCCTATGCTCAAGTATTGTGAAGTGTAATGGCACTGCTGGAACATGATTAAGACAAAAATAGAAGTTATATAAACAACACATTGTGACCTCTTTTTAACTTGATTAGAGTTTACTAGAATACTATGCCTTAGCAAGGGATTCATCAAGCCAAAAAGAAAACGAGTATAAGTATAACTTTCAGGGAAAATATATAGTTCAGAAAAGATAACTCGAGATAGATGAAAAGCTGGATTGTACACTCAAGACATTTGGACACAACAAGATTAATATGTAGCTTGAATTTCAGAAAAGGTCTTTCTTACTGAGTGTGTCCAGACATATTGAGAATTTTGTGAACAGACTAATAACTGACAAAAACCAAATATAGTGGGCGCAGGCTACAATCCTAAAGACACTTTCCTGGGAGTAAGACCCACTGAACACAATGGGGCTTATTTTTGAGTAGACATTGTTTGGATTGTGCTCACAGTCTCTATAACTTTATCACTCGTCAGGATCTTTGAAGAAGGGGAAAAAACTTTTTGCATAGGAAATATTTCCAGTGGATTGTATATATTGTTTCAATGGAAGTTTCAAATTAATTATGGGCACAGTCCACAGTAACTGCGGGGAGTCCTTGCTCCGGTGTAAGAACAACATGCACTACAATCCAGAGTAACTACAGGAGCACGTAAGAGACTTTACGTGCACCCGTAGTTACTGCATCACCTAGTGAAAACCTATGGGAAATTCATATTGCAATCCAGAGCAAATTGTTCTTACACCGGAGCAAGGACTCCCCGTAGTTACTCAGGATTGCGCCCTTAGTCTGGATAGGAATATGAATTTCCCATAGGTTTTCACTAGGTGGTGCAGTAACTACGGGTGCACGTAAAGTCTCTTACGTTCTCCCGTAGTTACTCTGGATTTGGGGGTATGTCTAGTTCTTTGTTTCTCAATTTGTAACACCCTTTGCATCACTTTCTTGGATGCTTCCTGAATGTTGCCAGCCAGTGAAATCACCTTGCTATCTATGGCTGGAATCCATAGTCACGAACACCCAGGATTTTGAGAAGGTGCTGACAGACATGTACAATACCTCACTCCTAGTGGCAGGAATCCAAAGATGCACATGAAGATCCTGCCTGGATCATCTTGACATTTGCCATTTGAATGATTTTTCTTTGCTTTAGATGCACTGAGGGACATATCTAGATCAATGATTTTGAAATGTTCCACCCTCAGGTATTAACTTCTATATAGCCTATGGAGAAATCCCACGCATTTCCAGATAAACTCCTATATCTTGCTGATGGTACTTATAAACTCTTTTAGCCTCCATCCTGAGTTCATATTGGGTAGTGCTCAGGCCCACTGGACTTCACTGTCACCCTGTATGACCCCTGCCCTTGAACACATGTAACACTCACCTGCATCTCCAAATTGAAAGATAAGAGCAGTCATGGTCAGCAAGCCGTCTTGCCCACTTCAAATGGATAAACTTCTAAAGAATTCCAGAGACACAAGGAATTCTGAAAATCCCTGCTTTGGATCAAAGCTGTATGTATGTATATAGCTGTATATCTACCTCTTTTTAAAAAAAATATGCCTTTGGACAAAACATAATAAAATATAACCTGACTTTTATCGAGAGATTGGCAAGAATTGATTTTATATTTAGTTTAGTCCAATCCATTCATTTTCAAAAGAGCTTCTGAATTTACTGAGAGAGCAGTAGTCTTGAATGATTTTGGTATGAAACAGTAATTTGATTTAACTGCAGAAAAATAGAGTTTTTTAATGGATTTTATAAGCAGTGGCATAACTAGCGGGTGCCAGGGTGGTCCACTCTGGGTTCCACTCTTAGGTTGGTGGTGACCAAAATCATTAAGATCACAGTTGTTAGGAATAATACCATCATACTATGGGATATGTAATTTAAAACAAAACGCAAAGGGAAAAAACCAAAGTGAAATAGCTGTGTTATGGTCAAAAAGAAAAGCACAACTGTCTTTTGTAATAACAAATAATTTTCTTAACTCAAAACAGTCAGATAAAACTGGTTATTTAAAAAGCCAATGAGATATTATTATGACATGCATAGAAGCAATGAGATGTTAGTAAGGTGACATAATGGGGAGGATGACACAGGAAAGGGTCCTGTGTTTACACTACTTTAACTCCAGAGCTACTTTAACTACTTTACACTACTTTAACTCCGGGTTAACAAGATGGGAAAATAATGGACTCCCACCTAGATTTGAAGACCAGATCTTCCTTCCAGGTAGACTGGACTCCCATTCCAAAATTATCCTCTGGAGACACCTCATCCAGGTGGTTAGACCTGGGATCCCGGCCAGGCCTAACCTGGATTCTAAACATTCATAGTGGTCTATAGACAACCAGTGGTTAATAACAATGATGCTTTCATTGAACCTCCGTATGCAGGAGCAGTATATCACTGAGTACTATGTACATAAGAGAATAGCAGGGGAGGGCACTTACATACATCCATTGCTTATGGAGAAAAATTCACTGCACATGGGGGATATTATACAGGGTTGTTGTGCATGGGGGATGATACACATGGGGGTTGTTGCACAGTGGGGGAATGAAATACAGGGGAATGTGGGTACATTTTCGCTAGTTCTAAAACAATTTTAGTTAGTTATTTTTGTAATATGGGGCATCAAAAAATATATGGGTCTAGATTATGCCACTGATAAATTACTATGCAGGATGTGTTTGTATTTTTTCTCTTGCCTAATACATTGTAATATGAACTGTCTAATACAACTGCATATCGTAAATTCGACGATTGATCCTATGCCAAAAATAACAGCATTTTGAAATCCTCACACCAAAATTAATAAAGAAACATTGACATATTCAGATAAATATGAAATTAGTCACATGTTTTTACCCAGTGTTATTTATACCCAATTGGATGCTTTGCAAAAAAAGCAGCTGGTGCAGTCAGATATAACAAGTTGACTCTTATTGAACAATGTAATTGGAGAATCCTCTAACAACATTCACAAGATATCCAACTGCAGACTTCATGAAAGACCTTGCACTTTGGATAAACTATCTGGTGGTAACTAAATTTTGAGCATTTATTTGCTTTACTAGCGAAAAGTGTACCCGCATTGCAGGAGTAACATTTCTCCATACACCATCCCCCCAAGGCGCATCAATACCCCATGCACATCAGCCCCCGATGCGCAACTCCCCCCATGCACACCAGTCCACCGTGCGCAGCTTCCACCCATGCACATCAACCCCCATACGCATCAGTCCCCCATGCGCATCAGTCCCCCATGCGCAGCTTCTCCCCATGCGCAGCTTCTCCCATGCACAACTTTCCCCCATGCACAACATCCCCCCATGCACATCAACACCCCATGCAAATCAACACTGTCCCCATGCGCATTAGCCTCCCATGCACATCAATCCCCCATGTGCAACTTCCCCCAACTTTCCCCATGCACAACTTTCCCCCATGCACCACAACTCCCCATATGCAATATCACCCATGTGCATCAGTCCCCCATGCACATCTCCCCATGAGCACCAACCCCCCATGCGCATCAACTCCCATGGGCATCAAACTGCTATGTGCATCATCCCCCCATATGCATGAAACCGCCATGCACAACATCCCCCATGTGCATCAATCCCATGTGCATCAGTCCTCCCATGTGCATCAGTCTGCCCATGCACAACACCCCATGTGCATCAGTCCCCCATGTGCAACTTCCCCATGTACATCAACCCCCATGAGCATCAACCCCCATGAGCATCAAACTGCCATGCGCATCATCCCCCCATGCGCAACATCCCCCATGCGCCTCAGTCCCTCCATGCGCAACATCTCCCCATGCGCCTCAGTCCCTCCATGCGCCTCAGTCCCTCCATGCGCAACATCTCCCCATGCGCAACATCTCCCCATGCGCATCAACCCCCCATATGCAACATCTCCCATGCACAGCATCCTCCCCAGTGCAACCTCTTCCTCTGAACAACATCCCCAGTGCACGGAAAGAACAACATCCCCAGTGCACCAGGCACCAAGCACCAAATTGGCTGGATGTTGGTCAGTTTTCCATGTTAAGTATAGGACAAAAAAAGTATTGCATCCCTTTTCAGCCCCTTCAGGGTTAAATTTCTCCACATCGGTTCTTGTTGGGTGTTGATGTCACAGAAGGAACACTCTCCCCAAATTTCACACTTCTAGGTGTGGTTGGGGCAGAGCATCCATCAGTCACCAATTCTTCAATGCAAAGTATAGGGAGGAAAACGCATTGCACCCCTTTCCGAAAACCAGTTCTCAGTGCACCTTTCAGTCATGGAAAGAACACCCACCACAAATTTCATGCTTCTAGGGTCGGCTGTTTTGGCAGGGCATTGATGAATCAGTCAATCAGTCAGTCAGCCAGTCAGTCAGTGACTTTTCTCTTTTATATACAGTATATAGAGTTATGATTAAGATTTTTAAATCCTACTTCTTTTTCCAAAAGAAAACTCAAAGAAGCCAATGACAAATTAAAAAATAATAACAACCAATAATCATAACATCAGTGAAATCCAACCAAAACAACTAACCTGAAAACAGTGAAATAATGGGGTTATCCTTTATCAGCATAGTTGCAGATAAAACATAATCCAGACTGAGTCCTCCAATACCTGCTTTAAAAAGCCAGATAGTAAGATAGTAGAATGGAAGGTCCAAGTTGGGTGAACATAGTGTAATGTTGGTCCTACAACTGAAAAATTCTTACCACATGTATGAACCTACCAGGACTACCTAAAGCCCACAAAGGTTTTGATTATAGATATAAAGGAAGAAGGAAGGAAGGAGCAGTTTAGTACAGTGGTCCTTGGATCGTGACCCGAATAGGGATGGCTAAATAGTGCATCAGATTGGCACTAAAGAACAAAGATGACTGAAGAATGAAGACTCATGGGTTACTGTGAATTTACTTTTTGTAGTTTATATGGGGATTTTTGTGGGATAAGCTCATTAAGGAACCTTTCTGTAATTTGATGGCCCTTGTTAGCTTAACTTTGGACCTAAATACTCTGGTCTTCTTTGGTCTTTGCACTGGGCAAAACGTGCAATAGCTAGCACAAGATCCACTAATCCACTCTCAGGAGATCCACTCTCAGGAGATCCACTAATTCATGA
Organism: Cryptoblepharus egeriae; assembly: GCA_030015325.1. Classification (NCBI taxonomy): domain Eukaryota; kingdom Metazoa; phylum Chordata; class Lepidosauria; order Squamata; family Scincidae; genus Cryptoblepharus; species Cryptoblepharus egeriae. The sequence continues at coordinate 48,790,760 of JAREYC010000007.1, read as the reverse complement.
TTAGCATGCCACTTTGGTTGAGCAAGGGTTGGAGATGATAACAAGTTTTGTTAACTTGTTTTTCCAAGGCTTGGGATCTCTTTTGATCTTGTCACAGGGTTAGATTTGCTGAACCAACAAGGTGTGGCCACCCATAGAATTTAGAAAAGACAGGCCTCTACCCAAGCTAAGAATAAAAATAAAAAAATCTGGCAATATATTCCTGAAGGGGCTTGGCCAGTGTGATTAATTCATATCTGATGAAATTGTGTACCCAACAGTTTTGAAGAAGCTGGTTGTGGTTTGCCCCCTTCTCAAAAAGTTGTCCCTGGTTTCCACAATATTGCACAATTATCAACCAAAATCAACCTTTCTGGGCACCATAATCAAATGGGTGGTGTATTGATCCTGCTTTCATATATTTGTTTTCAGCCACATTGGAGATCCCAGATTTGGAAAGAAAAGCAGGATAAAAATATTTTTAAATAAAATAAAGAAATGGTGTGCGAGTGAGAAAGGTGGGGGACAACAATACCATCCAATCTATTTTAAAAGGACTCATTGTGATAATGTTAAACGCCCACAAAAACTAAAACAGTCTCAGCATGGGCAAACTGACACTGTTTTAGTTGTTGTGGGCTTTTAACATTATCACAATGAGTCTTTTTCAAATCCTTAAAGGGATACACATCTTTGATAACATCTCGTACATCTGTTAATTTTCACAGCAATTATGAGTACAGTACCTGTCATCTGGCAAGAAATGGAAGTGCTCCTGCGGATCAGAAAAATGAGAAGTAATTGTCTCTTCCTCTTAACCCTTAGTAGGAGAGAGTTAGATGCACCCCTTTACAATGACGACTTTGAGTCATGAGACAAAGTATAAGAAATAAAAGTGGCTTAAAATGCCATATAACTGGCTAGATTTTTGAATTATGATCAAGACTATGTACCAACCTTGTTCCCAAGATAACAGTAAGATAAACGGACATATAACCCTGGGAAAAATGCCGATGCCCACTTCCCACTGAATGTCTGGCATGGTCCCTAGACAGCAATGTCACTAAAGTTTTCAGACTGTGCAACTGTAGACATTAGAATTTCCAAATATCCAAACTCAAATCATTCTGAAATTTGACAGACCATGAAAGCTGACAAGCCAAAGTCTCTTGTCAAGATGTTGACTAAGACATATCTGGAAAAAACATACATTTTTCAGAAACGCAATTCTTTGAAGTAAATTAATAGATTGAGGATGCAATCCTAACCTAGGTCGGCACAACTCTTCGGTCTTTCTGTTCCCATGGGGATATGGGTAGGAAAGCGTATGTCTGTGCATGGCCTAATTCTCCCCCAGGAATGGTGCAGAAGTTTCTTACAGCACTTTTGTGACACACCCAGGCCACTATGGGACTTATTCTACGGCTTAGATCGGCCTAAGGCTGCAATCCTAATCTCTGGTTTGGCTGGCCTAAGCCCCGGCACAAGTCCCATGGTGGCCAAGGGTGTCACAAAAGTGTTGTAATTCACTTTTGTCTGCTCCCCACTCTCACCACTGAATTACATGGTTTGGTAGGCACAGCAGCATCTGGTGGTCAGTGCTCCTGCATCTTGCAACAAAACGGCCACCATAGGGCCCTCTGTCAGCATGTCAGCTGAACTCACTTCCACTGTTGTAATGCGTTCTGCGTTCTGCATTCCCTGACCTTCATAGGATTGGGTTGTTACACATAAAATTATAATATAGAATGGTAGTCAGAAATGCAAAATATTGCCTACTATATCACTTTGTATTCTTGGGTATCACTGATAAGCAACGTGTAGATTATCAGTGAACTATCTCAGGCTGAAAACAGAGGATCTGAACAAACAGATCTTCAGTAAAGTTGATCATATTATTAAAAATAAGAATGCCTATGTACTGCTTTCCAGGGATTTAGACTTGTGTCCCATGACTCACAATCTAAAATGATTCAGGAAAGACAACACTCAATAACCACTCAACAACCACTGAAAGAGAATAGCCCTGGAGTGGATAGGGAGAGTTGCTCTCCAAAAATATGAGATAGCCACTTCACCACTATTAAAAATACCTCTTTCCCAGTTGGCAAGGGAACTTGTTAGGTAGGACCCATTCTTTAAAACAAAGTTTTTATGGGTTACAGATCACAGCGTATTTCCCTTGGTTCCATCAAGGAAGATTATGACCAGGATCAAGATAAAGACAAAGCAGAGGATTCCAAAACCTTTTTTTGTTGTTGCATTATTGAGTAAACTGCTCTGAGGATTGTCCTTCAGATTCTTGGAACAAATTACTAATATAACCTAGAAATTCTTGGGAAGAATTAGTGACATGTCTCTTTGGCCGCACACCAGCCCCAGCTGACATCCTTAATATAAAATAATGTATGTGGGTGGGATGGACCTATCATCACGTATCTTTTTTATAGAGCTCCAGTATCATGTTACTCTCCACCTCAGCAGCTGTTTTCAATTAAAGGAAAATATCCTTGAGTGAGAGGGGAGCACAACTACAGCCTGTGCATTTTTGCATTTCCATATTAATATAACAAATAAAAATGCAGCTATAAAGGTGCTGATTAATTTGGGTGTTGGGTACAGCTTCTTACTGTATTTTTCTTTTCATCGTTGTGTTCTTGTGCAACTGCATTGTGAACATGTTGAAGCTGTGTCCATCTCTTCATGGAATCCGTCTCTTTTCCTATCCCTCTTTCTCCTATAATCATTTTTGACAAAACGTTATGGATGCAGTCAACATATAATTGACACATGTACAAGTTCTGCATCTGAAACAGATGTGAGAAATCTACTTCTATTTGTACAAAATTGCTCGATATATCTAGAAAATGTAAATATTGCTGTATAAATCTCCATGTAACTCCTTGGTAAATTCCACAGTACTTTTTTGTTGGGGAACTGACACAAATTGTATTTTCAGTTTTGACGTCTGCAAATTGTGGCCGTAAGTACATAATAAAAGCCCTAATGGACCAGACTAACTCCTAAATCCAGAGTAATTATGGAAGCACGTAAGAGACTTTACGTGCACCCGTAGTTACTGCACCACTTAGTGAAAACCTATGGGAAATTCATATTGAAATCCAAAGTAAGTTGTTCTTACACCGGAGCAAGGACTCCCCGTAGTTACTCTGGATTTTGCCCTAAATGCCTGTCCAGTCCTGCATTCTGTTTTCTACAATGGTCTCTGGGTTTCCCAAACAAGAAAAAAAGGCATACTTAGAATCATAGAATCATAGAGTTGGAAGGGACCTAGTAGGTCATCTAGTCCAACCCCCTGCCTGCAGCAGGAATTCCCCCTAGAGCATCTCCAACATGTTCCCCTGTTCCCTGTGAGCAGGCAACATATAGCCTTCTTCTAATTAATAATCTATATATGTAAAAGATAAAAAGTCACTGACTGACACATTCATCAACGGCCCACCAAAACCACTGGGCCTAGAAGTGTGAAATTTTGGAAGGGTGTTCCTGCTGTGATGGAGGCACCCAGTAAGAACTGGTTTTCAGAAATTCCAACCAGAAGGGAGTGAAAAGGGGCGCAAAGTGTTTTCCTCCCTATACTTTACATTGAAAAATTGGTGACTGATGCGCTCTGATGTAAATTGATGCGTTCCGAATTGGTGACTCCGAATGCACTCCGATACAGACTGATGTGCTCTGATGCGCTCTGAATTGTTGACTGGTGCGCCCTGCCCCAACCCCTAGACCAAGAAGCATGAAATTTGGGGCGGGTGTTCCTTATGTGACAAAAACACCCATCAAGAAATGAAATTGAGAAATGCACTGGGAGGATGTTGCACATGGGGGATGTGGCGCATAGGGAGATGTTGCGCATGGGGGGTTGGTGCACATGGGGGACTGATGTGCATGGGGGATTTATGTGCATGGGAATGCTGCACATGGGGGGGTTGATGCGCATGTGGGGTTGATGCCCATGTGGTTGTTGTGCATGGGGGTGATGCGCATGGGATGTGCAATGGGGGATGGTGTACAGGGGGTATTTTACTCCTGCAACATGGGCACATTTAGCTAGTCTATATATATAAAAGAGAAAAGTCACTGACTCACTCACTGACTCACTCACTGACTCATCACTTCCCTGCCAAAACTGCCCACCCTAGAAGCGTGAAATTTGGGGTGGGTGTTCCTTCCATGATGGAGGGGTGCACTAAGAACCGGTTTTCGGAAATTCCAACCGGAAGGGGGTGAAAAGGGGCGCAACGCGTTTTCCTCCCTAAACTTTGCATTGAGAATTGCTGACTCAGCAACATTCTGCCCCAACTGCTGGGCCTGAAGCATGGAATTCTGGGAGTTCCTTCTGTCACCTGAACACCCACCAAGAACCACATGGAGAAAATTAACCCTTCAGGGGCTGAAAAGGGGGCAACATGTTTCTGTCCTATACTTAACATGGGAGACTGATCAACATCCAGCCAATTTGGTGCTCAGTGCCTGGTGAACTGGGGAATGTTTTCCGGGGGAAGAGGTTGCACTGGCGAGGATGCTGCGCATGGGGGGAAGTTGCGCATGGGTGAAAGTTGCACATCGGCGGATGATGCACATGGGGGAAGTTGCGAATGGGGGGATGATGGGCATGAGGGAAAGTTGCGCATGAGGGAAAGTTGTGCATGGGGATTGATGTACATGGGGGTTGATGCGCATGAGGGAAAGTTGCGCATGGGGGAAGTTGCGCATGGGGGGAAGTTGTGCATGGGGGAAGTTGTGCATGGGTGGAAGTTGCGCATGGGGGATGATGCGCATGGGGAAAGTTGAGCATGGGGGAATGTTGAGCATGGGGGATGATGCACATGGGGGAAAGTTGTGCATGGGGGAAAGTTGCGCATGGGGGAAAGTTGTGCATCTGCGGATGATGCGCATGGGGAAAGTTGCGCATGAGGGGATGATGCACATGGGGGAAGTTGCGCATGGGGGGATGATGCGCATGGGGGATGATGCGCATGGGGAAAAGTTGAGCATGGGGAAAGTTGTGCATGGGGGGAAGTTGCGCAAGGGGGGAAGTTGTGCATGGGGAAAGTTGCGCATGGGGAAAGTTCCGCATGGGGAAAGTTCCGCATTGGCGGATGATGCGCATGAGGGAAAGTTGCGCATGAGGGGATGATGTGCATGGGGGAAGTTGCGCATGGGTGGAAGTTGCGCATGGGGGGATGATGCGCACAGGGGGTAATGTGCACGGGGGTAATGTGCACGGGGAAGTTGCACGTGGGGGAAATTTGCACATGGGGACATGATGCACATGGGGTCATGATGCGCATGGGGAAAGTTGCGCATTGGGGTTGATGTGCATGGGGGAAAGTTGCGCCTGGGGAAAAATTAAGCATGGGGAAAAGTTGCCATTGGGGGGAAGTTGCACATTGGGGGGAAGTTGCGCATTGGGGGGAAGTTGCGCATTGGGGAAGTTGTGCATTGGGGGAAGTTGCGCATTGGGGAAGTTGCGCATGGAGGGACGATGTGCATGGAGGGATGATGCGCATGGGGGAAGTGGCACATGGGGTGTTTCTGCGCCATGGGGGGATGGCATAGGGAGAAATGTTACACCCGCAATTCGGGTACGCTTTTCGCTAGTGTGTAATAAATTATACATAATAGTTTGAAATTTAATAATAAGCAATATTAGTCTTTAGGTTGACTATATCAAAGCATTATAGAATGCATGTTTTGGGTGCCCTACATTTTGGGTCACCCTTTATATTCCTGTGTCTAGCTGCCAATGCCATGAGGATGGATGGACCTGGTCTCTGCATCAGGAAGTCTGGTAGACCTGGGTTCCTGAAGACTATTCTGGCTGTCAGCACCTTCTCCTTGTCCTGTTTTGTCCCCTGTTCTGTCTACCCCTTTTCCCATCCTCTTCTTTCATCCCCCTCCCCCTTCAGAGTGGGTACCCTCAAAAACGTTGTACCCCCTGATAAATATTCTTCATGGAGCCCCTCATCTGACAATGTTCAGTTCTTAGTTTAAGAAAAGTCTAATGAAAGTATGTTGCTCTTGCCTGTCATTGCTGTGACCCTCTCTTTTACCTGGCATTTAAATTAGGTTATGTGGTCAAAATTTAATAACAGAATTTCTCCTCATAAACAGAACACAGACCTAGCAAATGTGACATGAAACATTGCCTTCATTGTTCTGTGATCAGGTCAGTAGTTCGAACAACATGTACATGGCAGACAGCTTTTAAAATGAAATTTAAGAAGTGGTGATACACACGCACAGAATCAAATCTCTTCCGTACCAAGCTATCTGATGCCCCTTCAGAGTGCAATTGTCCTGTAGTGAATTGGTTGTGATTTATATCACTGCTTCATTAAAAATATGTCAAACTGGCGGAAGAATCAGTTACTATTATTACATTCCATTTTAGCACAGAAAATTATAAGGGCAAGAAAACTGAAATGTTACAAGCAAAGGACTGTGCAGGATTATAAGAACTTTCAGTTGGTGACAGTCTGTTGACTGAAAACAAGAAAATATTAAATCACTGTAGTCCAATTTTTAACATGATGATACATAAATTCATCATGAATTATGCTGAACTTGTTTTTTAGCATGCCTTGGACATATTTTTCCATTCTTACTCTGCCTTATCATGGACCCCTATGGGTCTACTCTTTATTATACCTGTTCCTAAGATGGTATAATTCTGAGGAGCTGGAAGAGAGCATTTCCGCCCTGGAAACAGGCTCTGAATACAGAGTAACTGCTCTGCCCTAAACAATGCTAAACATGCCCTCAACATGCCTTTCCTGAACTGCCTAGGCTGCCCCAGCTATGCCAGCCCAGGACCACCAGTCTTGGGGCAGCCTATGTTGCCTTCGGCTGCCCCAAGCCTTTTCCAGAATAACTAGGGTGGCCCAACTTGCAGTTGGGTGAGCGCAGTGATAGATAGGGTAACCCAAGTGCACTTCTGGATTGTGCCCTAAGGCTGCAATCTGAACCACACTTTCCTGGGAGTAAGTACTACTGAATGCAATGGGTACAATACTTCTGAGTAGATATGCTTAGAATTGCACTATAAATTTGAATTCTAGCTTTGCAGCCTCCTAGTTACCTTGAAGGAACTAGATCTCAGAAAAGCCACATCTCTACAAATCAGTTTCTATGGGTTTCTATTATTCTTTAATGCAATAATCGAGGAATATGGGACCACTGATGAAATACAAACAAGAGGAGTTATGACCAGGTCATGCCAATGAACCTAAGAATTAGTTATAATTGCATCATGTGGTTTATGTAAAAACCATTCAGCCAGCCCAGATCAGATGGAAATTCACAAGAGCTCATGCTTAACCACAATAACCTTACAAACAGTTATACAGTAATCCTAAATGTATCTGCTAATAGAGGATTCTGTGCTCAAGCTATGCTAACATCTGCTACATTTGCTACATTTGCCTCAAGGAATCACTATCCTACGTACTAGCAATAGAAAATGTAGCTATTTCATTAAAAAGAGTTATATTAGAACACCACTAGCCAATCTCACACAGTCCTTGGCAACATTACTGTCTCTCCCACAAAATGCAGAGACACTTGCCAATAACACCTTTTCATTAGGATGCATGGAAGATACCAGTCAAAAAATGTTTATGGGTGATATACCACAAACACCTGAGAGAAGGCATAGGATGATACTCACATATCCACGTAGGGCGTTGCAATGAATCTCTTGTCTTCAGTTACAGATTGTTTTGCTGCTGTGTACCCTGGCTTGGATCCTGTAATCAGAGCCAAACTAGATGTTGCCCAGATGTTAACAAAAACTTGGAATACACTATAGGTTTTTCTGCACAAAAAAGTTACCTTGGGGGTTAGGAGTGCATTCTCTCAAGACTAGTGTGCAGGGAAGAAGTTGTTTGGTCCCCATGACATGATCCAAACTGCACCCCCCCCCAAGTGATATTTTCCCCCAAGTGTTATTTCCTCTTTGGGGAAATGCAAATGTCCACAAAGCTTTCCTAATGGGGCAAAATTGCAGCTTGGGAGACAATCTAGATTGGGGATGCAGCATGGAAGCAAAGAGTTAATATACCTTCTCCCATGTCACAGGCCATATTATTGTGAATGCAATAACTGCCTTCCCAAGGAGTTTGTGTCCAACCAAAAGGAAAGTGCAACTCAGAACATCACTCCATTTGTGTCGCCACAAGGGAAGCCACAATGCACAATGCAAGTGGCCCTTTCCACCTGTCATCAAAACCATTCTGATGGCAGTGATGGCAATGCACAGGTACATATTGTGCCTGCCATAGCTAGACCATTGCACCACTCAGTGTCACTTTGGATCTGTCACTGCCACCTCTGCACAAAAATAGCCTTGTCCTTGCTATGGTTTCTTCAAGTCCGCAAGTGGCCCTTTCCTGTGTCCATTTTGTGATTATGGTACATGAATGAAGGAAATCCATGAAGGAGGCAGTAGTGGAAAATTGGGGGCGAAGAAAATCCCAAATCCAACACTTTCTCACAATTTGCACTCCACCAACCTGCTTCACCTACTCTCATGGTACCCCCTCCCCTTTGACAACAAGGACCCACTTTCTTACTTGTGCAGGCTTGCCCTGTGTCCTGTGTATGCAGGATACAGCTGATTGCCAGCTGTTGAATAAAAGAAATTTGTTTACCCACTGTACTGTATACAACTTGTATTTTGGGAAGAACACTATAGCCATGACAGAGCACTTTACATACCTTGGGGTATCTTGGAGATATAGAAACCCTCAGTCAAGTCTTGATACATAATGTATATTGCCTTGCAAGGGTTTATTCATTTCTGGTGATGTGCTACAATTACTAAGTGATGTGCTGTAACTATCCACCAATGTGGATGGAGGGGACAGGAGGAGAGGAAGTTGGGAAATAATCAACAGAATCATTGTTAAGTGCCATTGTGACTCCTTTGTGGACACTGCGATATTTACCCTACAATCCAGAGAATTATGGGAAGATGTAAGAGGCACTTACTCTGGATTACTATATGCATTTCCCATAGGTTTCCCATAAGTGGCACCATAACTTCATCGATATAAAAGGTCCCATAGATCCTCTGGATTGTAGCCTTAGTTCCATCAGTTATTTCATAGAACTTCTGTTAAAGGGCGTAGCTCAAGGACAAGACTGTACTATAAAACTCATTCAACCTGCAATAACATCCACTACTTGACACAGTAAATAAGTTTATAGCACAACATTTTGAGGTTTGCAAGAGACCCCAAATCTGTTTTGCATTATATTTGTTCTTTTATTTTGTAAATTAAACTAGAGAAGAATGCTTGATTATTCCATATAGACTTTTAAATGAATTGTCACTCCCAGAATTCTTGAGCAGACGAGTTGCCTTCAATGTCTGCTTGCACAGAGAGTTGAAAGAGAGGAAATAATTCAGAAAGTAAAGACCGACAGAGAGCAGCATTAATGACACTTAACAGTTCTGGGTTGTGAGCACCCACCCCCCTCCATATTTATAGCCTCTGTGTTTCAGGCCTGGCTATTCAAAAGGAAAACCAACCCCCAAATCCAGAGTAACGACGGGAGCACATAAGAGACTTTAAGTGCACCCGTAGTTACTGCACCACCTACTGAAAACCTATGGGAAATTCATATCGGGATCCAGATTACGTTGTTCTTATACCTGAGCAAGGACTCTGTAGTTACTCTGGATTTTGCCCCAAGTCCCAATCAAAATATGTTTTTTTTTTACTATGGTCTCACTTGCATATAATTTGACGGCTGAGATGGTTTCGATGCATGGAGCTACAGAAGGTCAATCAAACTGAGAATATGAGCAAATGAATCCCCCAGTGTCTCTTATGGCTTCCAAATGTTATGCTTAACACTTTGTTTTCATAATGTCTGCAGGCATCCTTTGTGAGTGACCCAGTTTGTGGCATGGTTTTAGTTAGTGCTGTTTTTCCAAGCAACAATTAATCTAAATAATGGAAACAAATGAACAACAACTTAGAGAAGAATGGAACTAGGCACTAGCTTGACCACATAGCAGAATTAAGATGAACTGCTAGTCATATGAAATCGAAAAGTCATGTTTTAGAAGGTCAGGGCAGCATGTAAAGAATCCTGCTTGTCCTTATCTGCACCCATTGTATATATTCATATGAGTGCAGGCATGACAAGCATCTCAGTCTATAGAATCAAATTACCACATGTTTTCTTTATGTGTTTGTGGGGATGTTCAAAATCCATAGGGACATTTCATTTGACAGCTCTTAATTTCATTGCTTGGTGCTATACATAAGCAGTCTGTGAAGTTGTTTGAAACAGGGCTGACTCCCTCCCCTCTCTAAGTAGCTCTCTGCAAGTATCAAAATTACAGTTTATTTAACGTGCCTGTGATGTCATTTACTGCCTTTGGTCAGGGCCAGTCTGGTGTCCTATTACCTTTTCCCTCTGTTCACACCTGAGACAACCATATAACTCTGTCTCCCGCTATGACCAGCTCTATGACTGAACCCATGAAATTAAGGGAACTATGCGTTTTTCAAGATTTCAAACAGCAATTATCTGAGTATACGATAATAATTGTCATATGTTGTTAACTGGTTATAAAGTTCAAGGTATAATTTACAATACTTACAATAATGTATAAAGAAATATCATATGCAATGCAGTCCTGACTTTAGGACAGAAAAATGACCCAGCTAAGCTGACCTAAGTACTGAGCTGACAGTAAAGCCAAATCCACAGTGCTGAAAGCCACTGGTTGGCCCAATTGCTGCTAAAGAGGCAGCAACCAAAGGTCAGCCTGCTCACTGGGCTGGTGTTCTTGTGTTGTATCCAGAGGTGCATCCTGAAGTTGAGAGGCAAGCGTTGGCCTAAGAATTTTTTGCCATCACTTCCAATTTTACTCTGGCTTACCATGGACCCCTATGGTTCTACTCAGACTTATTCCTGCTCCTTAGGTGTTCTAACTCTGAGGAGCTGTGAGGAAGCATGTCTGTCCTGGAAACAGGCTCTGGATACAGCCTAACTGCACTGTTCTAGCCTAACTGGCAGCGCAAAAGAACTTTATGGCACTTTTCCAATATTTATAGGTCAGCGCAAGGGACTTGTGTTGGCTTAAGGGATTGCTCCCTGATTACTTCTCCTCTGTAATCCTATCTGAACAAGAAGTTTGTCTTCGTTTGTGGTGCACATTTCAACTTGCTGTGAGGATACACTGTTATTGACCATCATAATAATCCCTATAATTCTCTATAAGAGTCATTTAAGACACCAAAAACCAGCCTATACTGCTACTGGATAATGCTTACAGCCAGATGTGGGTAAATCCAGACTGTACAGCAACCACTGCGAATGTTTTTTCTGTGTACCTTTGTCATTCCACTAACTGCTTAAAGCTTTGGAATCAAACTATTAACGACTCACTGTTTGCTCACATTGTTGGAAATCACTCAGTAATACAGACTGCTAATTCTTATAAATAAACGGTTCCATTTAATAATCGTTGGCATTAATGATGTTAAATATACAATATATTGCTTGGTTTGGTTTGGTTATAGGAACCTTTCTTAGATGTTAGATGCCTTAAAAATGTTACATCTGAGATGGCACTGAAATTCCTAATTCTTAATATATTTAGGAATCAATGAAGAAGAAATCCTATAAATACCTTCCTGAGAATGAACCCCACTGAAAACTATGAGACTTACTCCTGAGAAGACCTATGTAGGCAGGCACTATTATACTAAATGCTTTCTATAAAAGCCAGAGTATCTTATTTGATATCAGTGACTGCCTGTCAAAGACGCAAAAGTCCAAAGTTGTTACACACTGTTTTCAAACAATTGTAAAAAGGTGCACTTTTTAATTTTTTAACTGCTGTTAACACATTTGTTGCATCATCAGGGAGTACAAGAATCAAATTCCTACTGATATTGAGGCATGACTTTATTTCATTAGGAGCAATGGAAGAGCAAGAAACCTGGAAATGGGTCTTTAATGCTGCAATCCTAACCACACTTTCCTGGGAGTAAGTACTATTGAACTTATGGGATGTACTTCTGAGTAGACATGTTTAGGATTGCACTGTAAATCTATTTTTCCACTTTTTTATCTACAGGTGATTCCAGAATGGCACCCTAACAGACAACAATGGACACTTGTAAAATGTATTATACTTTGTATGATACATTATAGTTATGCAGTGTGAGGTTATTACAGTTATCCTGTATTGCTGACCACTTTGTAAGACATGTTAAAAAGAAATTTTCTGAAATTTTCATTTTCTTTGTGTCTAAGCAAACTCTAAGCTTCCAAGAACCTTTGTGTATCTGGACCCCATGGTGTGGCTTCCAAGATCTGCTGTGCACTTCCTGTTTCAGCATCACTTTGGCCAGAGTGACTGACTCGAAAACTGACCTCAGCTCTGTTGTCTTGTCATCAGCAGAAAGATATTGCACTCAAGAGAATGCCTTTCATAGTACTGTTTAGTTTACTACGTAGAACTGTGAATGTGTTGTATCCTTGGCCTTGGCAATGAATATTTGGTGGACATAATGAGCCTTGACACTTTTACGGCTTTGGGGTGAGTCTGTGCTAGCTAAAAGGTTTTATAGACCTATCATGTGATTGGCCCAGAGGAGTCGCTCCTTTATTGCTATAAACACACTGGACTGTGGGCGAATGGCTAAGATTGCGCACAATGAGCCAAGAAGTTCCCAATTCATGACATACCTTGCTTATGTATTCATTGGGAGGCCTGGTGTCAAACATGAGGTCCACCGACAAAATTTGGCCCTTGGAAGCAATTTATTTGGCCCCCATTATAATTGGGTTCTCCCATTGGCTCTTTGTATAAACTATATATTCTATGGACAAAATACCATATGAACAAAATTTGCATATTTTCTCTTCCGTTGATTGCTACTGATGTGTTTCAAGGTGTTTATTTCTGGCCATCATATGCTTAATTATTGCTTAATTATGTCGCTTCCAGCCATCAGCAGGCAGCAAGAATGATAATGTCAGCTCTCTGTATGAAAAGGTTTGACTACCCGCCTTAGGCAAACTACAGGTCCAACCTTGTTATATACATACAGTATATTTTTATTCATGAATTTGACCCAACATGAATTGTCTCTGAGTTTTAAAAACTGCTTTTTTTACTGTTGTAGAGTAAATACTGTTGTATTTTTTTGTTATACACTGCTTTTTTATCCACAGGATGTTCTGGAATGGAACCCTAGTGGTCTCTGAGTTTTAAAAACTGCTTTTTTTACTGTTGTAGAATAAATACTGTTGTATTTTTTGTTATACACTGCTTTTTTATGCACAGGATGTTCTGGAATGGAACCCTAGTGGTCTCTGAGTTTTAAAAACTGCTTTTTTTTACTGTTGTAGAATAAATACTGTTGTATTTTTTGTTATACACTGCTTTTTTATCCACAGGAGGTTCTGGAATGGAACCCTAGTGGATAATGAAGGACACCTGTACTATGGGTAAAATTTAAGGTAAAGATGTCCCCCAGCCATGCTGGTTGTGACCAACTCTAGGGAGCAGTGCTCATCCCTGTTTCTTAAGCTATAGAGCCAGCATTATCCAAAGACACTTCTGTGGACATGTGCCCTCCCCATGTGCATGGAACACTTTTACCTTCCCACCAAGGTGGGTTCTATTTATGTGCTTTCAAACTGCCAGGTTTGCTGGTCACTCCATCTTGCTGTACTCGGGTCTCAAACCGCTGACCTGCCAATCTTCAGACTGACAGGCAGGGTGCCTTTAACCACTAAGCCACTATCAGGTAAGATAATTACATTACATTTTCATTCAAAATAGCAGCCAAAGGGGGATACAATCAGAATTCAAATTAGGTTGCCAGAGGAGGTAGTAGCAGGCTGACCAAGGTGAGTAAGCCTGGTTGTTACCCCTTTACCCCTTCCTATTTTCTGCTATATTCTCTGTGTATTGGTCAGCAAAGAATGGGGTGAGGGTAAACAGTTTGTTCCATCTGTTCATCCCAGGCTGAAGACACTATTGTATATGGACAAATGTTGCATTTTGCGACATTTATGATTTTAGTCATTCCCAATAGTAACTGAACAATTCTTTAACGTATATGATTAATACCCAAAATAATGTGAACTATAAACAATATTATGCTTATGTTGTTAAATGTCATTCTTTCCATGTCTTATTCTTTCATAATATGTTCCTGTACGAAACAATAGGCCTTCATGAGCAAAAATATGGCATTACTCATCAAAACTAATTCATAGGAATACTGCAAGATGACGAGTCCAGTTAAAAAGGAGGATGTTATTGTGCAATCACCTGACTTGCTTCTGCTGAGTCTGAATCTCCAAGAGGAAGTTTAGCCTGCATCAAATTATAAGGCAGAGTTTTTCTTCAGTTCTGGACCTTAAGAATTGCAAGGAAAGTCACTGCAGATATAGTCATGCCCAGGAATGCTGTGGACCAAACAAAGCACATACCAGATTTTTCCCAGTGTGTTTTGTATTCTGCTGTAAAAGAGATGATATGCTGTCGTTTGTGAAAGTTAAGAGCCAAATATTGAGAAACTTGAGTGATCTGAAAGAATCCAAATCAATATCCATTTTTCTTAAAAAAATGTTTTCATATAACTCCCTTACATTAGACTGTCTTATAATGAAGATGAGATCAAATATGAGACATTAAGTTGGGAGAAATATATATATAAATTGTACACACACAGTAGATCACATCAGTGAGATACACAAATCCAAATTTTCTGGCTGGACAAGGAAAATAAGAAATTGGTTTTCAAAAGCATAAGATATTTCAATTCTGCCTTGCCCATAAGCTCTTGCAAATGATTGCATTAATCACATTTATTTTGCTTCTTGCTGCCAAAAATAAAAATACTGCTGGGATTTCAATGCCTGCTAATACAGTTATTCTTCAACAAATGCTCATTAACATAGTGGCAATAACTAATATGCTAGAAGGCGAGACCTTTGCACTTGTGAACAGCTATCTAATCCGACAGTTCAACAGAGTGATATTATTAATGCTTCACTGACATCATGGGAGTAGTCCTGAACATATGAAGGATGCTGACACATTTGGCAACAATTTCTGGGAAAATGCCTGATAAGCCTTTCATTATAGTCAAGTCATGATTTGAGAATGCTATGTTGAAGTACAACTCCTGCATGAAAGGGTTGAAATCTGTTACTAGTTCCCTGCAAATGCAAGCATGCCATAAGTGTGCAATCAATTTTTAATTTATTTAGGGACTTCTTTCCGAGTACTGAGTACAAGACTGAGCAATGCAGCCTGTGGGTGGCAAATGACGTTGCCCTCCATATTTCTCCAGTTTTGCCTGATTTCATTCTGTGGTACAGTCCTGAAAAGTGAATTAACTCTTAGAAATAGGTAGTGATGGTGCTACAGAGGTACAGAGAGTGCAGGCCACCCTGGGTGACACCACTACCAGCAAAAACAATTTTAAATCTTGGCATTTTCAAATAATACATACCATCATGTTATATGCCATCTTATGTGTAATTTCATGCAGAATGCAGTGGAACAAGCTGCACTGAAAAATCTATACCATCGAAAGTTGAAGCCAAACAAAAAACAAAACAAAACAGCAGAGTGGGGCAAGTGTACATCATCATGTCCAGGGTGTTGTCCTGTCCACTGTATGGGAGGAGGTCCATCATCATGGCCTCCCACACCAGATGACAAAAACCCAGGTGAGCTATCTTCCAGTGCTTAATTTGGCCATCACCCCTAAATACAACCAGTGATGGGATTCAAAGAAATTAACAACTGGTTCTATGCCCATCTGGCAGCCACTTTTAAATGGCTATTTTTAAACTTTATTTGTCCTATCTCTCGTTAACAATCTGTTCTATAGAGTAGGTGCGAATCTGCTGGAGCCTACCACTGAATACAACCCTTCATCGATGTGCATTTGTAAACACCACAGCAGTGCTCAAATAATTCATGGCTTGGGGCCTCTTGTAAGTATGCTAAGGAGATTTTCTACCCAACCCTATCCCCCCACCACTACTGATGTTGCAACTACATTGAAAGACCACATATGCATCCAATGGGAGTGCATCAGAATGCCACCCAGAGGTAATTATAAATATTTCCTCCTTACTTCTGAGTAGGTCTCCTGGTAGCCATTGGGTCACCTTGGACCTATACCAGCTATACCAGCTTACATGTCTGAAGAGAGAAAATTGATTAGGAGGGTTAGAAGAGGAGATAGGATCCTCATGGACTTTGGTGTTTTGAAGCACCACCTCCTCCCTCTGCTGCCCACTCTGAAAGTACCCTTGACCTCCTGCTCCCAGTCCATGAAACACCCCCACCACCAACATACCAACACTGGGAGAGCATCTTGGAACTGCTACCACTTTTAGCCCCTTTGTGGCAGTAGTCTGGAAGCGAACAAGAATGATCCAGCTTTTGCACCATCCTAAAAGCCTTCCAGAACCAGAATGGATCTGGCAGCACAAGGTCCACAAGGTCCAAGTCTGACACCTTGTACAAATCAGGCACCACCCTCGAGGCCCCAGAAGAATCTTGAGATCCCTGTTACAACCACACCATCCCTGGAGCCCCCACATTGCTGAAGTATTCAACATGTAACAAGATCACAACTTCCTCCTTAAAAATAATCTAAGTGTACAGGCTGACAAAATTGTCAGTTAGCTGGACCATTTATTGTATATCCTGTGTCAAGTCACTAGGGGTCACCCACCAAACATAGCTCATCATAATAATGGCCCACAATAAGCTCAATAATTGACTGCTTTCTCTCTGAGGCTGCAATCCTAAAGTCTCTTTCCTGGGAGTAAGACCCACTGAACACAATGGGGCTCACTTTTGAGTAGACATGGTTAGTGCTCTGAGTGTCCGATACTATCCCCTGCCACATTATAGAATGCAGTCATGCCAATGGAGGATATACATTCTATAGTGCTGTGGAGGCAATTAGACAGCCTCATCTATAAGGGACTACAGAAGTTCTCCAAGGACTATGACTGCAGGATTCAGTCTTTGCTCCTATGGTTCTGCAGTTAAAGGAATATCATGTCTTCAGCTGGTAGAGACTAACTAGAAGGGACTTCCACCCACCAAAGACCAGAAGAAGTGAAGGTATGTGGGGCAGGAGCAGTGGTGGGCTTCAGGGGGCTGTCACAGGTTCTATAGAACCCTTTGCTAATGACCACGTGGTTCTGAGAACAGGTTACTAATGGGATATAGAACCCGTTGTTAATTTAAGTTATTAGGACATAGAACCTGTTGTTAATGTATTTGAATCCCACCACTGGGCAGGAGCCCTCTAGTTCCAGGGCAGTTATTAGGAATCTTGAGTTTTAATTTTAAAAGCAATTTTGTTACAATTCTACAAACACAAACTGTGCTTACAGTGATTCTGACTCTTGAAGAAGGTTCTGTATTCTCTCTCAACCTCACTTGTCCTCATCCAGATGGAGATATATAAAGCCAATTTCTATCCAAAGTATATTTTCTAATACAGTGGTGCCTCACACCACTCTTGTAAGTATGCTAAGAGCTTCATTCGTTCTGGAGGCCTGCTCTTTAAGTGAAACACTCTTTAAGTGAAGCAAATTTTCTCATAGGAAATAATGGAAACTCAGATGATTGGTTCCACAACCTCCAAAATATTCATATAAAAATATTAACTGGATGTAAAAATGATGACAAAACACTGCAATTGAATTCAAAACATGCATTCAATGTGCATGATCCTATGAAGTCTACTTAGGCTGCAATCCTAAAGACACTTTCCTGGGAGTAAGTCCCATTTAACACAATGGGGCTTACTTCTGAGTAGACATAGTTAGGAGACTGCAATCAAAGACACTTTCCTGGGAGGCTTACCTGGGCTGCTGCTGGAGGTTCAAGGTGACCAGTGCCAGTTAGGGGCAGCTGCCTCTGGCACCTCCAGGCATCTTCCCCCAAGTTGGGGGCAGTTAGAGACAGCAGCGCTGGCCAGCAGCCCTTTTAAAAAGCCTCCATGCAGAGTGTAAGGGCTGCATAGCACGTGTGCTCATAGTGCGCTTGCTTGTTAAGTGAAGCAGAACTTGTTATGTGAAGCAAGATTTCTTGGAAATTTTACTTGTTATGTGAAACACTTGTTAAGCGAGGTACCATTGTATTTTTTTAAAGCACATTGCCTCTGTCTGTGCAGTTTATTTTCACCCAGTACAAAACATGCTTGCTGTGCGGAAATAGCTCTTATAGCTATATTCCTCTCTAGCCAGCCCCCCTCATTACTTACCATGTTTTCATGTTTATTTTCACATGCAAAGCATTTACTATCTTGGTATGTGACATATTTGAAAACGAAATGCCAAAATGTTCTTGTACAGCTTGAAGGTTAATAGCATTAGTCTGCCCCTTGACAATAGGAAGCTGTCAATCTAACTTGATCTAGCAGATGTGCTTTTACAGCTGGAGCTCTTTTGAGAATCTTTATGTTGCTGCCCTACTGGGAGCAAAATAATGCATCAAACAGGTATTTGACTGAATAACTTTCAGCACAGAATTACAGAAGTCCATGTTCCTGAAAAGACACAAGAGCTCTCGGACGTTACTCTCCAAACAATTATGAGCACCAATAAAAAAACCTAAGGATTAAAAAACTTAGTTTGAGAGGGTATCTCTTGAGGATTACGAAAAACTGAGTGATGCAAATGCCGTAATCCTGAGAAATGTTGAGCGCCCTTTTGCCAGCAGTCACTCCTGGGGTCAGCCAAAAGCTGTTTGACCCCTTTTCCCTTGAGTTAATCCTTCTAGGGTTTGAAACACTATAAATAAGTATTTTCCTCCACACAGAAGGCTATGGGAAAGGTCTGGCTATGCACAAATCTGATACTCTGGATTGTAACTAATAATTTTATATGGAATGGGGAAGGCACAATAGGCAAATGTTCTGCATGACATGGCTTCTATGTAGTACATAGTGGAGCTTTTCAAATAAGAGAAGATGACTATTTGGAATAATAAGGACCACAGAATTCTGTGGTATACATAAATCTTTAGAGTGCTAGTCAGAAATAAGGGCTGCAATCCTAAATCCCAGTTAGGCCAGCATAAGCCCCAGCACAAGTCCTATGCTGGCCTGGGAGTGTCACAAAAGTGTCGTAAGACACTTTTGAACTACTCCTAGGGGAGGGTTAGGCTAGTGTACAGACATGCACTTGCCTTCATACATCACGACAGAAATAGAAAGACCAATGAGTTGGGCTGGCCTAGGTTAGGATTGCTCCTTAATTTATCAACAAGAGTCACAGCTTGAATTGAACAAAGGAATTACCAACACTTCCGTATAGGGATGGAATGGCCAAGCTGGTACAAAGCCCTACAGACATTAGGAAACTCATCCATCCACAAAAAAACTCATTTGTCAAACCTTGAAGAATCTGTAAGTTGGCAGAACATTTAACTAATTGCTCATATTTTTCCAGACAAATCCTCCAATAAGCGAGTTTTGTTGCTGCTGCTGTTGTTTTGTTTTCTGTCTCCTCTTCTCCCAGTCATAACCTGAAATATCTCTGACTGTTGGGAAAAGGTGTAAGGGACAGATTGGAAGGCAGAGTCAGTGAAGGAAGAATTAAGCATATCAAGCTGTTACCATTAACTGCCTAATTCTTATTGGGGAAAAAAATGTTTTGGTGAGGATAACAATTCAATATTCAAGCAGATGATCTTCCACTAAATATAAGCCAATTGGGATCAGTTATTCTATGATTAAACTATTCTAATAGTTTTCTACAGTTATTTAAGGTCCAATCTGAAATTTCCTGAGCTCTGGAACTCAGCCTTTGCACCATGTGGGTGGTCAACTGGTGCTTCAGCACAAAATTGGTGGTGCAGAGTTGAAATGGGAAGAACCTGTCCCTCAAGGAGACCTCTTGCAACCATGTAGTCTTGGCACCCATTTTAGCACCTCTGCCAAAATGGCAGTGCTGCTGATGTCAGGACTCAGTGGAAGGAAAGAACAGAAGCTACTTCTGGTGTGGTTTTCAAAAGTGTAGTATTGCTATGTTCTGAAACATTTCTTGGTGGAATAAGGAGATGCACCAAACTCATTGAATTACTGAGAGGAGAACACTGCACTCCCACCATTCACAGCAAAGGCCTGCTATCTCCTTTAGTTAATGGCTTCTCCAAGCTGCTCAGCAAATTAAGTGGTATGAAACGAGGAGCCAGAAGGGTCACTTCTCTCTCTGAAAGTCATTCCTTATAGAAAGTGAAGGAAGTGGTGTGAAAAGTGCTACTGTTGATCTCTGAGGGTTAGTGCCCAAAGTCCGCTGAGGCAACACACAGATAACATCTGAAAGTTTGTTTGGAGTAGAAACAAACTGAGGTCACTCTTCAAGACAACAAACCGTCTGCTGCATTCTCTGACCCTGAAAGGTTAGAGTTGAGGAATTTCCTGATGGGATTGTGTTTGGTCTAACATTTTTTATGGAACTATCAGGGGAATAGGCAGAGAAAATGGAGGATTATTTTCAACAGACTTGTAAGATTCAGTTATGCGGACAAAATACTTTCAGTGCCGATGCTTTGTCTGGTCTGTATAAGTAGAACGCTGCTTTAGACTACAATCTTAACCATGTCTACTCAAAAGCAAGCCCCATTGTGTTCAATGGGTCTTACTCCCAGGAAACTGTCTTTAGGATTGCAGCCTGAGTTTTTTTTTAAAGAAAATTAATGGCTCAAGCAGTTTGCCATAGCACAAGTCCCAGGTACACCACTGGAAAGGCCAGAGCCTTTCCACATGTGCCAGAGGAGCAACAAATGCTTGCTGAAACAAATAGATCAACCAAAGAGAGGGAGTTGGGGAGGGAGAAGGAGCTGATCAGAACAGGAAGGGTTAAATGAGGTCACAATGTGGTATGGATATAGCTATTGAGCCTAAAGGGGACAGGATTGGTGTTGACATATGCTGTATCCAAACCCCCTTCCAGGACCTGATCCACCTATTTAGATCAACACGGACTTGCACCAGCAATAACAGTGACACTGGTTCATGCTGACCCATTTCAATTGCTGCGGCTTATTCAAGGAAAGGGGACAAATGTTCCCTGAACCTGAGACTCCAGCAAACAAAATGCCCATGGCATGCAGCGTAGGCTGTGCCAGCACAACTACATTGCTATGACAGGATTTAGGCATGATATATCAGTACCCGTGACATATTTTTTCATCATGTTACATCAAAGTATTATTTCTAAAATTTAAAGTTATAATTATACATATAAACACATAAAATTATATATCCCACACTGCTATCCCTGTCCCCACTCCCAATCCCACAACATAGGGCAATGGGGATTTGTGTCAACTATTTAGAAGTCGCAGGTCTGAGATGGCCCATTGCCATTGCTGGAGGTTATCTTGGGCAAGGGAATGAATGTTCCTTCACCTCCAGAGAACTCCATCATGCAAAATTCTGATAAATGATGTAGTGCAAGCTGCACTGGAGCCACTGCATTAGCATGAGGGAAGTTGGATTGGACTGATTAAAAAAATGATTTAAAAAGTCATTCTCAAACCTCTGAAGAGACCACAGTCACTAAAACTCATTGATATATCAAAGTCAGAGCTGAAGTTAAGATTAATTCTAATCCTCAAAGCCATAAATTAATGTTTTCATGTAAAGTGTCACGTAACAAAGGAAAAATGAAAGCCATCTGGGCTGTGATTTGGAAACAAATTAGCAATTTATCTTAGACCTGGTAATGTTCTCTTGCTATGTACTTGGGAATTTGTTATATTTCCAGTTAGTTATGAAAACCATTTTTATAATTGCACTTTGATTGTTAGAAAGGAAATGCTTTTCGACTCATTACTGACCAAAGGCTGAGAAGGTATGTATGATCTACACTGTGCACTGTGCAGCCACCAGTATAAAGAGACCCCATACTGGGATGGATTCAAAGACAAAAGGGGAAGGAGGAGGGGTCTGGGGAACAGTGTTGCCAGGGGAAGATCAAGGGTGGTTCTTGGCAGCACTTTGGAGAGCCAATCTATTGTACAAGCTCCTCCTTGCTTTTTTTCCTTCAGTAAAAGAGAAGCAACTCTTCCAGCTGCCTTCCCAGAGCTTGTTTTGTTTTTTAGTAGCTAGCTATGAATACAGCCCAACTTGCTGGAGGCAGTGCATCCTGGTGCCTCCCCAATGACTGCTGATACAAGAGCTATCTTTTTTATAATTGGGGGAAAAAATAGGTGGTTCTCCCTTGTTACAATACTTTTATTGTAATAATTTATTATTGTAATATCTCTTACAAGCCACCATAGAAATTTGAGGTGACTGACAACTCTTCTTGTTCCTTACATGTTTGTGTGTGAGTGTGCAAAAGTTTTTTTTTGTTGTTGTTGTTTTCTTGATTTGGTTTTTTACTTGTTTTGTCCGTAACTTTTCTTCTTTTCTCGTTGCTGGGTCAGGTGAAAGGGACTGCAGTGTCTCAGTGGTTAATGGCGCTGTTCCTGTTGACCTGAAAATTGGCAGATTCGAGATCCGAGTGATGCACAACAGAGTGCACTCCCATCACTTGCCCCACATCCTACCAACCTAGCAGTTCAAAAGTATGCAAATGCAAGTAGATAAATATGTACCACTTCAGTTGGAAGGCAAAATCCTGGTGACACATCCCTCGCTACGGCAGGCCAAGTTTCCCACTGTCATACCAACCATGGTTTGGATGACTCCTATCCAGAGAAAGTGGTACCTACCATCACATGGGACAAAAGCTGAAGAAGTTGCCTTTGTTGCTATTCAGTTGAGGCACTGCCTATTTTGCCTACCATGACTATGGACATGTTCCAGAGTCACTTCTTCCTTAAAGAATTTATTTTATTTATTTTAGAGCCGTACAAGTGGTCTTTAACAGCATAGAGCAGTTATTTTCAATATTTTAAATCTCTTGGCACACTAACATTGTCAAGGCATGCCATCATTTTTTTACAATTGATAAGTCACACCATGGTGTTGATGGGGATTCACATCCCTCAATGGCCCTATTAATAAATGATATTTATTGGGGGCTATTGGTTGGGGGGGCTATTGTTTGTATTGTTTTTAGCATATATGTTTTAATTGTTTTTAATTGAATGTTCTATTTATGTTTTTAATAATGCTTTAATGTGAGCTGCCGTGAGTTGGTCTATGACCCGAGAAAGGCAGGATACAAATTTTCAAAATAAATAAATAAATATTTCATAAATAAATAAATTCTCCCAACTCCCATGGCACACCTATGAATTACTAGGATGTCCAGGATCCAGGATGTAGATTTTTCTCTTGTTTTCTTTCACGGATAGAGCAATCCTTACTGGTTTTTGGCCACTGCCACTCCCCTGCCCTGGTGACACACACATTTACACCTCCTTAACCTCTACATCAGGCGAAGCTCCCTGAGTTCCCATAAGCTCGAAGGTGTGCATAACTGTCCACTGTTATAAAACTGTTGTTAGCACCTATTCTAATGCTCTTAAAGTGATAAGTGATGCTCACTGGATGTACAAAGAGAATATTTGAAATCTGATTCAAAAACTGCATTTATTAAATGAACAATAAATACTGAAATTTGTAATAACAAGGAGGAGCGAAGCTGTAAAAAAATGCAACCTGTACAAACCTATAGTTTGTATAAGTTAAAGTTAGTTAAGTTGTTCGTTATTAGTTAGTTTATAGTTTTATAAGTTAGTTTATAGTTATATAAGTTAGTTTAGGGCTGTGGGCGGCACAAGTGGCTAAGACACTGTGCCTGTTAACCAGCAGGCCAGGGTTCAAGACCCGGGTCGGCCCCACAAGACAGGGTGAGCTGCTGTCCTTAGCCCAGCTCTGCGACGCCAACTGGATCCAATTGTATTGGCTCTGCCTTTCCATTGGACTAATTTAGTGGCATGGAGAGGGGGGATTTGCTGCTTGGGTAACAGCCTATCCTCCATAACAATCTAAACCAGGCTTTCGTGCTTCGCATCATGCAGTGTATGCAGCGCTGAGCACGATACCATAGTCTTTCAAGACTGACGGAGGCCTGCTTAGTTTGCAAAAGAATCAAGGAGGTGTGAAGGTGGCCAAATTGGCCAGTGGCCAAATTGGCCAGGGGGGACACTACTGCTCCCCACAAAAGATGCTGGAAAAATGACTAGGGGGTTTCAAACAGCACCTAGAACTAGGAAGGTACTAGGAGGGGCAGGCCTCTTGGCCAGCATGGTGCAGAAAGGGAGCAAAAACAAAATCTCATGGAAAAAATTTTCCAGCTACGCCTATCCTAAGGTTAAGAGCAATTCTTAAGAGCATTGATGACAAGCACATTGTCCCACGGCACACTGGCTGAAATTGCTGGCATATATTCAGCAGTTATTGAAAAATAGTGCACAGACTTCTACTAAGTGAGAATTACTTGGTGCACACTCTTTACAGTATGAAGTAGTTAATTTGGTCCTTTCATTCATAGCTATAGCTAATATTATAGTATATACATCAGAGAAGAGAAGTTAAGTCATTGGTGATGTGGGTCCAGGAACAAGAAGGGGATTACACAAAAACTGAGGAGCATTTCCTACAGATTTTTTCCCCTGTAATGCTGAATTAAAAAGCAGGGCAATGAGTATGAAGCAGTATATAGTCATCAAATCTCCAGCCCTATAGCATAGCTAAGGGGCAGCATGGTAAATACTATAGATGCCACAACATGCCACATAAGTACCACTGATCAACAGAGTCCCGGGGCAGCAACAGCAACATGCTGGCCCTTGCCAACTGATTTGGCAAGCGTCTGTGCTTTGCCATAACTGTCCCAAGTGGCTCCAAGGCAAGGGAAGGGGCTTTATATACAGTGTGTTGTGGCACCTGTAAAAACGTAGCATCACTTCTCTGGCTACACTACTGCTCCAGCTTAAATTAATACAGGACAGTTTAAAGTGTATGGCAATCGGGATGGATAGAAAGAGCCTAATGCTTCACAAGTTTCTTGAATCAGGGTTGGCTGAACCCAACATTAGCCTTTTATCACTAAAAATATTTCCTTTCATTTAGCTATGTTCAGCATTAAGGAAATTTCTGTATTTATCCCTTTTTCAACATTAATACAAAGTTGGACCCGGACAAGCATATTTTAATTCATAGTCCTGCAGTTTGAAAATATGCTTACAAAAAACAATGCAGACAGTGAAATGAAGAGGAAACATCTGGGTAGTCTCAAAAAAAAAAAACCCAAACAAACCCCCACATTCAAAATGTGTAAGATTTTCATCTTACTTTTCTTGTTAAGCATTCTCACAGCCGGTGCCGCATTTACATACAAATGAGGCAATATTAATGAAGTTGCCATGCCAGGGTTGAAAAGGCCTTTGCATTGTACAAGACAGGTTCATTTCCTGTAAACTCAATCCCACCGAGTTCTGGTTCATTAAGTGGAAGTTATGATACGCTGCTTGATTTCACTGTTCCCACCAGTGTGGCACACTGAAAAATACTTGAGAGCGCAAGAAGCCATGAATTAAATAGTCTCACATTCCGGAGCAAGGATGCACTCAAACCTAGACCAAAGTGGGGGATGGAAGAAATAAGATAAAGCGGTTGGGTGCATATGAGTCACTCTGATGGAGAGAAAACACAGACCCCCTTTAAAAAACTGAATTGGTTGGCTAAACACTGGTGTTTGTAACTACTGTACTCCCAAAGCACTTGCAGTCTATTTAATGAGAACTGATTCTGAAAGCATCTGTGGAATGTGTGGAAGAATCAAGTCTGCCTAAATGGAGGAAACGAGCCGCAGTTATCCCTCTGTTCTTTGATTTTAGCAATTGAGGCACTGATCAAATACATATAACTTTCTCTAAGCCACAAAAACCCAGGAGACTCTGGATCCTGGCTCCATTGCAGGTTGACCTATCCAAAAGAAAGATCCCTTTACAGTCAAAACTATAAAAAGGAATATGTCTCATCAGTGGGAATTGGGGAGCAGTCCAGGGGGTAGAACATATGTGCATGCAAACTGTTTATTTCTCTGACAAGTTTCATTGCTCCTAATTGCAAGGCAAACTAGTTGGAAGATCAGCTGAAGAGTGGGTGGGTAGGATGTCCAAGCTCCAGGATGTAGATTTTTCTTTGGTCTTCTTTCACAGATAGAGCAATCCTAACCAGTTTTTGGCCAGTGCAACTCCCTTGCCCTGGTGAAAAGCACATTTATATCTTCTTAAGAGCAATCCTTAAGAGCATTGATGACAAGCACATTTACATTAAGAGCATTCTGGGTTGATTAGGATGTGTGCTGGTTCTCCAACACCAGATCCAGACTGGGAAGGAATATGTTTACACTGGGCAGGGCAGCGTAGAGAGTTAGAGAGGATGAGGAAGGGTGAAATGGAGGCAATGGAGGGTGTATGGGTGCAAAGTAGGCAGACTGGGAGGTGGATTAGGGAAGCCCTAAGGGACTCTTGGGGGAAGATCTGCTGAATCAGGCCAAGTCCTAGCCCCACTTCTAACCAAATTGGCCTTGCATGGTCTGTATGAATTTAGAAATTTAACACAGATCTAGCTGTTTGGCCTGCCAGTTTCACATATGTTAGGATTGCACTCTTAGAATTGTCTTTCTATGACAGTTAATTAACAGGTTAATTTGGAGCATGATCTCCACCTGAGTCTCATTGGGCAAAAAAATAATGTTTTTTAAAAATTACATACTCTGCAAACACATGTGCTTATACTTAATATTTCTACACACAAGTATTAGACCTACTCAAGTGCTTTCAGGTGCTCACAAATGCTCATAAGCAACCCTACCAAATGTATATTATATATATAATGTGCATATATGGAGGCTCTAATGATGTCCAAGATTTTCCAAGATGGTGCAGGGCTTGTCCCAGTTAATATTGCACTTTTGTTTCCCCTTTCACCAGCTCAAAAGTACTAACTCACCTAAGGCAACTCCGATCCACCGGAATCTGTTTGAATACTACATAAAGACGACACCTCCAGCCAAAGTGAGAGCACACGCACTAGCATGTTTATCCACATTCTAACTCCTAAGCATGTTCTCATGAAGGGAGAAAAGTGAGATATCTTCATGATTGGAGTGTGGTTATACCCTGAAAAGAACAGTCTTGGTGGATCAACCCACAATCGATCTAATTTATCATTTTCTTAGGTTAATGAGACTTGACCCAGTACTATACAAATCCCAACGCAGCGAATCTCACGATTTTCTGCCATAAGCTGTATTCAAGTGGTGTGAACGCCACACCATCATCATGCACTTCAGAGCCAAAGCCAAATGACTGGAGGCTCCATAGGTGTGGCTGTAGGTCACAAACACCCTGCAGGGACTGGTAAGATGGGAACATGAACAGTTTAAGAGATGATCTGGGGAAGATCTGGAGAGAGGGTGATCTGAACCATGGTCAAGTGGGGAAGTCCTCTGGCAGGAGCACATGTCAACATCCTATCTCCCTTTTCTCAGCCCAACACAATCTTGAGATTTCTTAGATTTAGTCTGGATTCCTAAAGACACTTTCCTGGGAGTAAGACTCATTGAACAAAATGGGGCTTACTTTTGAGTAGACATGGTTAGGCTTGTGCTCTTACACCAACTAAATAGCTGGGGAAAATCTGCAGAGACTTTTTGAATTGCTAGGCAGCTTATAGGGATATCAGTAAAAAAAATTTTACTTACTGGTCCTGGGCCACTTGGTGGTCCTCACTATTGCATGCAATATGCACTCCATCAACACTGATGCAACACACAGGCTTATGCAGGATAGGATGGGGTTGCCCATTCTCAATAAGTATGTATAAGTTACTTGAATTAGATATGGAATAAGGATTTGATATGGAATCAGCAGAAGAAAATGCTGTCTTCCATACATTTGTCAAATGTGGTTGAATGGCAGAATCCTGTGGTTTCCTTTCATGACTATATGGCAGAGCTTGCCATATAACTATTACATCTTTCTTGTTGGGGGCAGTGCAAATTCTGACCTTAAGATATCATATTGTTATTATCTTAACTGGGCTACAAGTATAGAGAAGTACTTGGCAATCGCTTCCAACAAAGTAATCTCAAGCAGATTGCTGAGCATTTTAAATTCTTGTGTTGTATCATGAACCAAGCCTTATTTTGTCTTTCTAGCAAGCAAGTGAAACTGCCTGTTTCATAAACACAATCATGTTGTTTTTATTACTATCAACATTTCTCCTGAAGCTGAAAGAAAAGAGCCAAATCCAAAGTGCATTGAGGGCACTGCAAAAAAAATAATAATAATCACCATCAGTTTTCAGGGATTGGATCTAAAGTGCTGAATGATTTTGTACTGCAAAACACAAGTCAGATTTGTAGGAGAAATACATTTATTGGACAGGTAGGGACCAGAGCACCATCCAAAAGTGAAAATTATTGAAAAGTGGAACCCAGTCTTTTTCATCTTGCAAATGCAAAACAGCCACAAAAAAGACATATAGTAAATATCACCTGCAAAAGCCTAAATAATACATATTTATTAACACAAAGCCAAAATACAGATCAAAGTACAGTAAAATGATAGAAAGTATCTGAATGATGGCTATTTACAAAAGAAATTCATAAAAAGAAAAAGTTTGATCACCATGTCACATTCAAAACAACATCAAGGAAGACAATTTTTGCCTGCAGACCAGCAGAGAGAGGTTGAAAGAGTGAAGTATGTGAAGAAAGAATGAGTCCTGGGTATGATTGAAAGGTGTTGAAAGAGTGGAACCATCAGAAAACAAAATGTCAGAAACTGGGGGACACAGTATGTCCGATGCAACTATTCTAGATCCTTAGGATTAAAATTGAAGACAGAATGCATGCAGGATAATGTGTTTATCATGCCAATCCTAAAATGTGTCAGAGTCATTTAGGGGTAGCATTAGGGGCCAGTCGATTAGGAACTAACCAAAAGCCCATGTTAGTTTGAGGGCCCACTAGACCAGGTCAGTTCCTGAATTATTAGTACTGAAGGCAATTATTAGAATCTTTTGCCATCAGGGGGATGGTTGTGGTGACAAAATGGCCCCAGTATAACGCTGTGCCCTAAAGCCCTGAGCAATCTAGCACTGGTACAGGAAAAACCCCGAGTGTACAATCCTAACCAATATAGGCCGGATCACTCACCTATCTTCCTGCACCTGTGGTGGTGTGGAGAGGATGGCGCAAGTCTGTGCATTGTCCTCACCCCTTCTCAAGAGTGGTGCAGAAGTATCTTACAACACTTTTGCAAAACACCCTAAACCAGAATGAGATTTGTGCCAGGATTTGTGCCGGCCTAATGGGGGGGGGGGGTGTTAGGATTGCAGCTAGAGTGTTGCAACAACAGCAGCATATGCTACACAAAACTGACCAGAGAAACAGTTCCTGGAATTGCAATAAAAGGCACAGCAAAATGAAGGAAATGGAAAAAAAAACCTGTGGCAAGCGCCCACTGAACACCTTTTAGGATTTACTGGGTCTGTGTCTTGTCTGTTTTGCCCTTGAGATGTATTTAGCATATACATTGTCTAGAGGCAGGCTGTGGGTGGTGCAAGTGGTTAAGTCACTGTGCCTGTTAACCAGCAGGCCAGGGTTCAAGACCCAAGTCGGCCCCACAAGACACGGTGAGCTCCTGTCCATAGCCCAGCTCTGCGACACCAGCTGGATCCAATCGTATCAGCTCTGCCTTTCCATTGGACTATTTCAGTGGTGTGGAGAGAGGGGATTTGCTGCTTGGGTAACAGCCTATCCTCCATAACAATCCAACCCAGGCTTTTGTGCATCGCATGCAGCGTATGCAGCGCCGAGCATGATACCCTAGTCTCTCAAGTCTGACGGAGGTCTGCTTTTTTTTGTCTAGAGGCAAAGGAATAATGCAAGAGCGAGTGAGCATTTCCAAGTCACCGGAGCCAAGAACCAATTTCAAGAGGTACTTGTAGGAAAAGAATGCAGTTTAAAAATATCTTTAAAAGGGCACCGTGCACATTTGGCCTGTTCTCATGCCACAATTTACAATGTCTTGGTATTTCTTATTTAAAGAATTCTGGTATGTTTGTGTTACTACTTAAAGCAAACTATTCATGTTTTCTGCAGATTGAGTCTTGGCTTCCTTTTCTCTGGTTTTAGGTCCTCTTCCACAAAAATGCTATGCCTTTGGAAAAGTGGCTTTTTTGATTGCCGTAACACTTTGTCCATCTGAAGTTAGACATTGATTTCAAAGTAATTGCTTCCACTGTTGCTTAGATCCCCATCCATAAATGAATCTTTATGTCATGTTTCCATGTAATGACTGCATCACTGAGCAGAATTTTTCGGTGTTCTAATTTCAGTGCTCAGCTGATTTGCTCCCCAGATGAACCCAGCTCTTAAATTTGTTAACAAGGCTCAGGTCCTAATCCAGAACTCTTTAGTGCTGGTGTTATGAATGTAATGCTGGTGTTGGGTGCTGTAAATATGTCATAAGGCAAGCCTGCAACACGTGTGCATCAGCATTGGTGCTAGGTGAGCGCCAGCCAGCAATGAGCCAGATACCTCCCGGACCTAGGTAGCTGTGAGCAACTTGCGGGCAAGGGGAGGCATTGTAGGAGGGGGAAAGGCAAAACTAGGGGAGGAATGGGAGAAGAAGGTGGTAGGACCAGAGAAGTCCTGCTCCACTGGATCCTGAAATCTTGTGATATCAACCAATCAATCAATCAGTCAATCAATCATCTCTCAAATTTGCACTGGCAAATCCCAGCATAGATTGGGAATCCCCATTCTAGGGCTTGGGACTTCCTCCAAGGAGACCTCCAGTGGCTGCTTTATGGCTGCAGAATGTCGCAGTAGCTGCTTTGGCACTATTACACTCAGTTATGTTGCATTGCTACCTTTTGGCTGTGGTACCAGTATTTCTGTGTATTCTGTGCAATCATCTCTCTCTCTCTCTCTCTCTCTCTCTCTCTCTCTCTCTCTCTCTCTCTCTCTCTCTTTTTACAAAACTATTTTCTCTCTTTTTTTTACAAAACTCTCTCTTTTTTTTACCACGCATTTCTCCTTGAACATCCTATTTGAACTTCATCCTATTTGTTTCATACTTGTATTGCAGTTTGTTCAGATTCTTCTGCTCTCCTCTGTTGTGTTTGCTACTTCTTCCAGCTTGGTATCATCTGCAAATTTGATGAGGCTCCCTTGTATCCCTTCATCCTAGTCATTTATTAAGGTACTAGCGAAAAGCGTACCCGCATTGCAGGAGTAACATTTTCCCATATGCCATCCCCCAACGGCGCATCAACACCTCATGCGCATCAACACCCCATGCGCAACCCCCATGCGCATCAGTCCCCCGTGCGTAACTTCTCCCCATGGACATCAGTCCCCCATGCGCATCAGTCCTCCATGCGCATCAGTCCCCCATGCGCAACGTCTCCCATGCGCAACATCTCCCATATGCAACATCCCCCAGGTGCATCAACACCCCATGCGCATAAGTCCCCCATGCACATCAGTCCCCCATGCACAACTTCCCCATGTGCAACTTCCCCCAGGTGCATCAACACCCCATGCGCATAAGTCCCCCATGCACATCAGTCCCCCCTGCACAACTTCCCCATGCACAACTTCCCCCATGTGCAACTTTCCCATGTGCATCATCCCCCCATGCACAACATCTCCCCATACGCAACATCCCCCATGCGCATCAACACCCCATGCACAACTACCCCCACACGCAACTTCCCCATGCGTATCATCCCCCATGCACAAGATCCCCCCATGCACATCAACACCCCATGCGCATCAACACCCCATGTGCAACTTCCCCCATGCGTATCAGTCCTCCGTGCACATCAGTCTCCCATGCACATCTCCCCATGCGCAACATCCCTATGCGCATCAACACCCCATGTGTATCAGTCCCCCATGCGCAACATCCCCCATGCACAACTTCCCCCCATGCGCAACATCTCCCATGCGCAGCATCCTCCCCAATGCATCCCCTCCCTCCTAACAGCATCCCCCCAGTGCGGCAGGCACCTAGCACCCAATTGTCTGGATGTTGATCAGTGTTCCATGTTAAGTATAGGACAAAAACGTGCTGCACCCCTTTTCAGCATCTTAAGGGTTAAATTTCTCCACATCGGTTCTTGGTGGGTGTTCATGTCACAGAAGGAACTCCCACCCCAAATTTCATGCTTCTAGGTCCAGGGGTTGGAGCGGAATGTTGATGAGTCATCAATACGTCAATGCAAATTATAGGGAGGAAAACGCGTTGCGCCCCTTTTCACCCCCTTCCAGTTGGAATTTCCGAAAATTGATCCTTGGTGCACCCCTCTGTCACAGAAGGAACATCCACCCCAAATTTCATGCTTCTGGGCCCAACGGTTTTGGCTGGGTAGTGATGAGTCAGTCAGTCAGTCAGTGAGTCAGTGACTTTTCTCTTTTATATTGATTAAAATAGAGATTAAAATAGAGATTAAAAACAACTGGGCCCAAGATAGAGTCCTGGGGTACCCCACTTGAAACTGACCTTCAGGTTGACACAAGTTTGCCCTAAAATATTTGATAGGGGGATAGAATGAATCCCTCAAGCTCCAGAGAGGATTGCAGCATCATAAATGAATTTCTCAGTCCACTCCAGACATGCACAGGGACCTCTGGCAAATCACTGCTCTTGTTTGATACTCCTGTTTTATAGAGTTCACAATGACTTGAGAAGCATTTTAATTGCTACTTCAATAGGTAAAAGAGCATAACCAAAGGAATGGCCACTCTTGAACATTTTGGTACCTTAAGTGCAACATTCATAAAACCCCACACTTCCTTAGACAGCATGCTAAAAGCACAGATTTCCTTGTTTCTTATATACATGTGAAGAGTTATCTTCCTCTAATGTACTAGGCCTTTTCTAAAGCTATTCAAGCTCATGGAATTAATTTAACAAGGCTTTTCAGCTACATGATCATAGAATCATGGAATCCTAGAGTTGGAAGGGAACTAGTAGGTCATCTACTAGTTCCCTTCCTGTACTACTACAACCCCCTGCCTGTAACAGGAAATTCTCCTAGAGCATCTCCGACAGGTGCTCATCAAGCCTCTGTTTGAATGATGCTATAACCAGTGTTTGTTTTCCATTACTAGATATGCATTCTTTGTATTTCAAATTAAGAAGAAAACGTCACATCTGATCCAAAGGTCTGTGGACACTTTAGGGTTGTCCAATGACATGATGCACTCTTCTTGTGCAAATGTATTTTCTTTTGTGTAGATGGAGCAGTGTTCTCTCATGCCCTTGTAGGTTAAGGGATTGGGTCCATTTTGGCTATCCAACTTTCCCAATCAACTTTCTCTGAATTTCAGGTGCATCAGATATCTGAGATTGTGTGCATAGTATTAATATGTAAGTAGAGCCATTGTTCAGTTCAGTAGATAAGAATAAATTTTGTGTGTGGAGTGGTTGATGTGATAACTTAAAAAAAGACAAACAACATATTACCAGCTCAGTGCCCTCAATTTTTACAGTACTTTTACTGTTCCCGTCTCACCTTTTTACAGTATTCATATATGGCATTCGTGTACAGTATTCCTATACAAGATAACAATGGCCTAGGGTTTCCATGACCCAGTTTTGCCTATGTGATCTCAGCTTACAGAGCTTAATTTGTTAACTGTGTGGTGCCTTGTGCACTTTGGGTTACAGTTAGCCAAATGACAAAAGCGGAGAGCACATTACAAACCAATGAGGTTAAGCCTACTTTTCTCTGGGCTGGACTGTGGCCAAAATCTGAAGCCAAGAAAGAGCAGGGCATTCTCTTCTAAATTGGGTTCTCTATTGCATCCACCTGGCAGGCATTCAGTATCAACCATCTAATGAAGAAAATGAGGTTTCTCATATTCCAGTCAACATACACTTCATTGTGTTGCTGCAGCCAATAGGACAGTGCAAATGCACATGAGAAAACATTTTCCTCATCTATGTAGGTTTCCCAACTCTTGCTTGTTGGGGCACAGCTCTGTTGTCTTACAAACAACGCTAATGTTTCCCAGAAGATCGATATTAGATAGGTCCTTAATAAATTCAGGGTGACCAGATGCCAAACCCCAAATTCCTGAACCCCAAGGCCAAAATTCCTAATCCCCAGGGCAAAATTCCTACCACCCCCCCCCCAAGCCAAAATTCTTACCCGCTTAAAAATTGCCAAAAAATGTAATTTTTTGTTTTTATAATTTTTTGGTTTTTTTGGCAATAACGTTTGATAGGAAGGAGATATCTCAAAACTGATTTTTGCATTGGGTTCTGCTCTTCAATATGAATCCAACGACATATAACATGATGGGGTACTGCACACCATCGTGAAGTTACAAAATGAAGCCAAAATGTAGGACAATGAAGCCAAAATGTAGGACACCCAGACAGGACACTAAAAATCCTGACAAATCCAGGTTTTTCCGGTCATATGGTCACCCTGTAAAATAGACAGCTTCTCAACAGGACTCACTTCTCACATCTTAGTCATGTGCAATAACATAAAAAGCATGATATCACACACCGATATAACAAGGCATGTGGAATCAAACTGATTAACGTTGTACTACATTGTGTGGTTAGAGTATAAGAATCAGCTTGAAGGCATTAGTAACCCATGGTGTTCTCTGATCCTGTGTCAGTTGCCTACAGAGTCTTTGCCAGCATACACAAGCTGTAGCTTGATGAGGGCAGGTGTGGGTTCTGACTCTATAAAGAAGTTGTTTGACTGTGGCCCAAATCCTAACCAACTTTGCCACACTGACATACTTGTGCCAATGGGAAATGTGCTGCATTCTGCCATTGTGGAAGCCTCCTCCAGGAAATAGTACGTCAGAACTGCATTGCCCTTACCTTCATTCTGGAAATTTGGTAAGGATTATGTCCTGTGTCAGATAAGTAGGCTTTGCATCATGACTTCCTCACATAGAAAGAAGAGAAATTTCTATCCCATTCATTTATTAGGGACTAGCAAAAAACGTACCCGCGTTGCAGGCGTAACATTTCCCCATACAACATCCCCCCACGGCGCATCAACAACCCATGCGTATCAACACCCCATGCACAACTTCCCCCCATGCGCAACTTCCCCCATGCACAACTTCCCCCCACGCGCAACTTCCCTCAGTGCGCAACTTCCCCCATGTGCAACTTCCCCCAATGTGCAACTTCCCCTGTGCACAACTTCCCCCTGTGCAACTTCCCCCTGTGCAACATCCCTCCATGCACAACTTCCTCCATGCGCAACATTCCTACATGCACATCAGCCTCCATGCGAAACTTCCCCCCATGCACAGCATCCTCGCCAGTGCAACTTCTTCCTCCGAACAACATCCCCCCAGTGCACCAGGCACTGAGCATCCAATTGGCTGGATGTTGGTCAGTCTCCCATGTTAAGTATAGGACAGAAACACGTTGCCCCCTTTTCAGCCCCTGAAGGGTTAATTTCTACAGATGGTTCTTGGTGGGTGTTCAGGTGACAGAAGGAACTCCCAGAATTCCATGCTTCAGGCCCAGCAGTTGGGGCAGAATGTTGATGAGTCATCAATTCTCCAATGCAAAGTATAGGGAGGAAAACATGTTGCGCCCCTTTTCACCCCCTTCCGGTTGGAATTTCCAAAAACCGGTTCTTAGTGCACCCCTCCGTCACGGAAGGAACACCCACCCCAAATTTCATGCTTCTAGGCCCAATAGTTTTGGCAGGATGATGATGAGTCAGTGAGTCAGTCAGTGAGTGAGTCAGTGAGTGAGTGAGCGAGTCAGTGAGTCAGTGAGTGAGTGAGTCAGTCAGTCAGTGACTTTTCCCATTTGTATATATAGATTACATGAAGGCCACAAGGCCCACAAGAGCCCTCAGGAATTAAGCAATAATTCATATTCTTAAATATTTCTATTATCAGAGTCTGAGCAAAGTTGAATTGAGTAGTCATGCAGGCAGATCCTCAAAGAATCTGTATTAACAAAACTTTCTAAGTGTCTGTCTGAAAATCTTGGCTAGTTTACCATACTTATTCACGGCACGATATGCAATTTTTATCACATTATGCAGATCATGATTTCTTGGATCTGAGTGAGATGGCTCAACACTGCTTCTAAAAATACAATGAAACTTTGGCAATTAAAAACATTTCAGTTCACCCCTGAACACAGAAGAAATATTTTGCTCAGTTTCAGGGGAGTTGGAAATTGAAAATGACATAAAACATTCTTGATTTCTGGCTCACTTAACCATTCGTACAATTTGGGAACTAGGAAACAAAATGCAAAAAATATGCAAGACAATCTTTATCTCTCTTCCATGTCCCTTAGATTTACTGCTAAGCATTGCCAAAGCCTCTACCAAAACCAACACATGAGCAAATTAATCAGAACTTTAGATTCTTATAGTTCAGTTCCAGTTACAAGGAAAGTCTTCTAAAAGAGTTAATCAAGATGAATAAATCAAGATTTCTCAGCTATTAAAAAACTAGAGTTTTATTTCTGGTACTCTATTCAAGTGAACCCCAATGAAGTGCCAGTTCTGTGATGTCTCATTCATTCCTGTGTAATGAATAGGACCTAATGTAATGAACCTAATGTAATGAACCTAAATTAAATACAGTATTATTATTAAACCTTTATTATGGTCTTAGACCAGCACAAAAGGTAAAAAACAGCTTAATTACAAGTATATCCAAAAGGAAAAGAGCACAATAAAAGCATAGGAACTGTCAATATAAAAGTGCAAGGGTCATAATAAATCCTAAAAGCCTCAGGTTAATACCTTAGCCAAGATTAAACATAAAATAGTGGCCTAATAATGTACAGAAAATGATAAGAATTGGCATTCATAGCTGCGATCCTAATTCTCATGGCCGCAGCAAGGAATTTTGCAACAGCATACATGGAGGCTGGATTTCTATCAGTCAAGAGCATGTGCAAAAATTGACAGCTAGATCTCCCAGGCAGATTAGACAGCAATGGATAAATAAGCAGAGGGCGATCTGGCTGCAACATCTTAAATACAGCAATATACTGTATGTAGTGTATGAAACAGAGGCGCTAGCACTCACATCTTAGGACAGTGTAAGTTGCTAAAACGTTTTCTCCACACTAGATCCATCCTAAGGGCTGTTTTTATTACATATCTTAGGATGCCATCTTGGGTCTTCATGAATAAGGTGCAAATAATGTAAATAAAATAAACACTGGATCCATCCTAAAGTATGTTTTTCTTATAGAGATAGAAGTATAGTAATGTAAATATATTGATATGAGGCGAGTAGAATATACATACATACATACATACATACATACATACATACATACATACATACTGTGGTGGGATTCAAATAAATTAACAACAGGTTCTATGTCATAATAACCTAAGTTAACAACAGGTTCTGTGTCCATAGAACAACAGGTTCTGTGTTCCATTAGTAACCGATTCTCAGAACCAGGCGCTCATTAGGAACGCATTCTATAGAACCTGTGAGAACCCCCTGAAGCCCACCATGCTTACATACATACATACATACACTCATGAACACTCACTAGTGTTCAGAGATGGTTCAACTCCCTGGTACAGCAATTTCAGTGATGGCGGGAATTTGTTTCACAGTCAATATGAAACAGAAGCCTAGTACTGTGTTTTTAAATACAACCAGAACTCAGAATATCCGAGATTAGAAAGAGTTGTAAGGTTTATAGTCATGTTAGGCTGCAATCCTGAAGTGCATTTGGTATAGCCCAAGGGACAGGGAACTTTTTTACCTTTTACCCCAAAATATATTTAGATATGCCAATGTTACCCCCTTGATTTGAAAGGAAGGAAATCATATATTATTAATTATTTGAATTCAAAATTTTATTGAATCTATTCAAAATTTCTTTGAAAGCTTCTATGTCAAAACTTCAGGTTTTGGAGGAATGATGTGTGTGATACAAATTTTGTACCACACATAATGGTTGTGTGTGATACAAAATTTGGAAATGGAAAGTGCTGGTGAGGTCAGGAGAGGACTCTCCACCCACGGAGAAGCCTCTACATGGCAACCTTTAGGCAGGGAGACAGGGAAAGGCTGCGCACAAAATGAAAGGAAATTCCTGGGGGTAATGGATTGTTGCACTGCCAAGACACAGCCAGGCTTGCATACAGATTCATATGCATGCCCGGCTGTGTCTTGTCAGTGAAACTGTCCGCAAACCCCCAGGAATTTCATTTTTACCCCATTTGGGGTAATTTACCCCTGTTCCCTGACCACTGGTATAGCCTATCTCTGTCACTCGGCTGAGTCAATTCCAAGATGGGCTAGCCTAGCTATCCCAGAAAGACTTGGACGGGCATAAGTCAACACAGGCTGGACCAAGTCAGATGGACCTGGGCTGGCCTAGCTGTGCCAGCCTGGGCAGTTCAGGAGAGGCATACTGAGGGCATGTTCAGCATGGTCTCAAACAGTACAGTTAGGCTGTTTCAAGAGCCTGTTTCCAGGGCAGACATGCCCCCTCACAGCTCCTCAGAGTTAGACCACCTCAGGAGTAGGCATAAATCTGAGTAGACCCATAGGGGTCCATGATAATCTGGAGTAAATTGGAAGTGATGGAAAAAATTCTTAGGCCAACCCCTGCCTCTCAACTACCATGATACAGCACAGCTACATCAGCCCAATGAGTAGACTGCCCTTGTGCCGCTGACTCTTCAGCAGCAGTTAGGCCAACTAGAGGCCACCTAGCCCTGTGGATTTGCCCAACTGTCAGCTCAGGATATGGCCTACGTAGGCCAGCTTACGGTCTACTTCGCCATTTTTCTGGCCTAAAGTCAGGATTGCATTGCCTATGTATTACTTTATTTTTAATAATTGGTTGGCAGCTGCATAAGCTTTTGGTGCTGTCACAGAATTTTTTTTAATCTGGAAGAAGAGGAAAAAACCAACAAAAAACAGGTGAACAAAATTAAAGAGAAGAAAAAGAAACTGTGTACTTGTGGTGACAATTGGTAACTAGAGAAAAACTAATGAAGAAATCAAAGTAAAAGAGATTAGAAGAAACCAGATCTTCCTGTGAATATTCTCCATCTGCTTCAACAACTCGGAAAAAAATGCCTTTTTTGGAAAAAAAAGTTTTTTTTCCTCAAACTGGAACCTCTTTCCTTGATCACTAACCTATTACATCATCATATTACATTTCTTATTAAGTCAGTTGGAAGGGAATGAGCTCAGGATAAATCTCTTTCTTAGTTCACGGGTAATATCAAATCTTAATTTGGCATCATAAGAACAAGTCTTCTGCATACATGTTCCAAGTGATATAGCTAGCCACCTTGGAGCAGAATGACCAGATGTCATACCCGCAAAAGAGAACAAGCTTCCCAACATGTAGGTAATCCAAGAAAAATGTAGGAGATAACAAAAAATGCTAAAAACACTATTCTTAACTGCTTTCATGTGGTTAACATAAACACTATATTACTTGTTATTAAATTTAAAACACATATATAATTTATTACACACTAGCTGAATTTACCCATCATTGCTGCAGTAATATTTAAAGAATATTTGTGGCCACCGGGCACTGCTCAACAGCGGCAGCCAGCGGGCAGCCAATATGACTCGGCACCAGCAGGCACTGCTGGGCACCTGTGGGCCCAGACTTTATCAGCACCAGTGGCGGACACCAGTAGGCAGCAGGCATCTGTATTGGACACTGGATATTTCTTCAGGCACCGGGTAACACTGGGCACCAGGCAGCACGTAACACTGGACAGCAGGCACTATGGGGCACCAGACACCAGGTTCTTGATGTACAGCAGGGGGCAAAATTCAAAATGACACCCTCTAATGCCACATCCCTGCATTTTTTTAGAAAACAGAAAGAGTGGCAGAAAGGCCACTGATATCCCCAGCTCCCCATTTACCAGACATGGTGTAAGGGAGCTGCTAAAGATGAAAACCAGTTTCTGTGACAATTGTTCATGGCGAACCAGGTTGTCCTCCAGAAGAGTGGAACTCAGAGAAATTGACCACCGGACCCTGTAACAATGCCACTGCATGGTCCTGCTTTCACTTCCTTCTGCCTCTCCTAGTGGGTTCTGTTTTTTAATCATATCCTTCACAACAAACTGGTTTGTATGAGATTTTCAAACTATGTTGAAAGCCAAATTTACAAACCAGGTCTGATCATGATTCCTGGAAGCCACATTTTGCTGGTTAGGGCATCACAGCGATCACTTTATGACACATTAGTGTCATATGCACATTGTATTTATATTGCAAGACTACCATTTTGTTACCTATTTATCCTATTTATGGAGAAATTATTTTGGAGCTTTTTATTGACTTTCTAGGTTTTCACCATTTTAATAAACTCATGGTGTTTTTTACCATGAGTAAAAACCACTTTTTACCACTTGGGCCTCACCTTGTCTTGTGGGGCTGACCCGGGTTTCAAACCCTAGTCTGCTGGTTAACAAGCACAGTGTCTTAACCACTTGCGCCACCCGGTGGTGCAGTAACTACAGGTACACATAAGTCTCTTACATGCTTCCTTAGTTACTCTGGATTTGGGAATTAGTGCCTGTACACCCAATTAGCATGGGTAACTGTAACTGGGTCAAAAGAAAAACATGGGGTTGGAAAAGGAGTTGATGACCTGAAAGGAGAAGAAGGCTGCTACAGCATACCTACTAGTGTCTGGATGACACTAACATATCAGTGTTCAGTTCTAGCGGCCAAGAGTCTATGGTGGTGAGAAAGGGTGAAATTCACACACTGATATGAAATAAATGTTTGGCTGTAAGTTCCTGGTTGATTTTAATCAATTTCTCGGTGACAGAATTCTATAATGGATCCATCGCTTGGGACACAACCTGGGATGGGAAAACAAGGTTCATATATACTTAGGACATATCCCATGTGAAACCTAGACATGTTCTCAAAATATTTCATAGGTCAGACTTAAATGGTCTTTGAGTCAAGCTATTTATGATAACATCTGTTCATTGTCATAGTAAAGACAAACTGAAGAAGAGACATTTCTAAGACACGAGCATACAATTGACATTTACATTCACATTGTAAAGTGAATGAAAAAGTGGCCAATTTAAGCCTCATGTATGAAAACATCTTTAGGAGGACCTTATATATATTTCATGTATATATAGTCTGGTGCATGTTGAGAACTGTCCTTCCCATTATACTTCCTATCTTCCACCTCCTGTCCATTCACCCCCTATTCCTCCCCCCCCCCCCCCGCCCCATTTCTTCCACCTCCTGTTCTCACTGCCAGTGTATCAGTACTGGCAATGGCTGGCTCTTCTGTTGGTGTCCATGA
Organism: Cryptoblepharus egeriae; assembly: GCA_030015325.1. Lineage (NCBI taxonomy): Eukaryota > Metazoa > Chordata > Lepidosauria > Squamata > Scincidae > Cryptoblepharus > Cryptoblepharus egeriae. The sequence goes on along the minus strand of JAREYC010000007.1, from coordinate 48,749,437 downwards.
GAAGCCACCAGCCATGTGCAACATTGTGGTAGCTCTTCTGCCATAGCGGCACTTCCATGGGGCAGAATGATTTGTGAGGGCTGGGTTTTTATATGATAGAGTGTGATCCTAATCAACTTTCTGGCATATCTGTGCTAGTGGAGCACGTACTGCATCCTGCAGTTAGGGGCAGTTATGGATGTCTCCTCAAGGTAAGACAATGTCTGTTCCCGTAGTGTTGAGCTGTATTGCTCTTAACTTGGTACGGGAAATTTGTTTTGGATTGTACCCATCGGCATTAATCTGTATGTACAGCTAATTGAACAGTTTCTACCAAATTCATATAATGAAAACTTCCTGGTTTCATTCCAATTTATAATAATAACTTCTATGCTTTGGAAAACTGTGACCTGGAAAATCACAGTGAAACAGACACTTGTTATTTCCAAAATAAAACAAAAGCAGTAATTAATTAGGCTTGCCAAAACGTTTGGATGCAGTTCAAATGGGAGATTACTTCTCTTAAGCCACCTTCTTACACCTAGCTCTAATATGCCACTCATCCTTCATTAGGTCATTTGATTAATGTATACTAAATATCTCTGAATACAAGCAAGCACTAAAAGAGAGAGAAAAATAGAAGTAGATCGTTTGTTAAAAATTATTAATATTTCCTTACTGCCAGGCATATTTCATTATTAGGCAGAACATATTATTTCAGAAGAAGAATATTCTCATGATCATGTCAATTCTTTCTGCCTGGGTGATAAGGTGTGATTTGCTACCTAGACCATCAAGGTCAGTATAGCAGTGTCTTCCGAATCTAAAAGAATCTGAATCTAAAAATCTACACTTGAGATTCCAGGACTGACCCTCTGAGTTTCCCATTGAAGTAGAATCCCTCCTAAAAGCTTCCAAACTATCAGTGTTATATTCTATCAATAATTATATACTATTATTTATTGTACATGATGAACCTCCCCATTTGCAACATTTGGTCTCAGGAAGCTTCGTGATTTAATATTTTAATGTTATATAATGGCAATTACTTACTATGGTAACAAGGCAGGCAATTAATCAAGATGAATAAAGTGCCCTTTTATGTGCCTTAAGACATTTAGCTAAGAGGCAGCAATTCAGAAGTGATACCTTTTGGGGGAAAGGAGAGGCTCTACCTCCCAGCTGAAGCAGAAACAAAACTGACCTTTGTGAACTTTTCTAAGACAAGCATAATTGCCTGCCACATTGCCATGGTAAGCAGCCTGCCTTTAAGCCATTAACTGCTCCTTATAGTATGTTTCCCTAAAGAGACAACCTTATTCGCTTTGAGACAAGATCACATATAAATGCAAATATTTAGGTTACAACTGTATGTTTTAAACTAGGAGCACAATCCAGAATAACTACGGGGAGTCCTTGCTCCGACGTAAAAACAATTTACTCTTTGTAAAGAGTTTTACTTTGTATTGCAATTTACTTGTATTGCAATATGAATTTCCCATAGGTTTTCATTAGGTGATGCTGTAACTATGTTGATGTAAATGTCTCTTATGTGCTCCCTTAGTTACTCTGGATTGTAGGGTATGGGTTGTAAGCTGCCTTGGGAAGCATTTTGGCAGAGGAAAAGGGTTGCGATATGCCCCAAAAAACAGGGACAATCCCAATTTTGGGGGATTATGTTCACATACTGACAAAAGGGACAGATTTGGCTTCCAAATCACAAAGCATCCTGACATGACTGGAACCTCATTCCATTTGCATCTGGGGCCTTTGTGAGGTCTATAGTTGTTATGCATAGCCTCTACAGGCTTCAGAAAGGCTCACAGACATGGCTGGAGAACATCTTCATTCACGTCCAGGAGCTCTGTTTCTCTCCCTAGACCACAGGTGTAGAACTCACAATTTAAGCAGGCCTCCATCAGTCTTGAAAGTCTATGGTATCGTGCTCGGCGCTGCATATGCTGCATGCGAAGCATGAAAGCCTGGGTTGGATTGTTATGGAGGATAGGCTATTACCCAAGCAGCAAATCCCCCCTCTCCACGCCACTGAGTTAGTCCAATGGAAAGGCAGAGCCAATACGATTGGATCTAGCTGGCGTCGCAGAGCTGGGCTAAGGACAGGAGCTCACCCTGTCTTGTGGGGCCGATCCGGGTCTTGAACCCTGGCCTGCTGGTTAACAAGCACAGTGTCTTAGCCACTTGTGCCACCCACAGCCCACAACTCACAATTTAAGACCCTACAACAAACCTATGGATAATGAGGCTGGACTTGTAAATAGCTTTCTTTTCCTCATCATCCTGTTGCTGCAATCCCTCCCCTTTTCCCCCTATTAAAAAACTGCTTCAGGAAGATGTAACCATTGATATAGCACACGACAGGGGGAATCAATCACCTGTGTGCTCACAAAACAGACTTCCGCATGCACAAAGCAATGAAAAAGGCTGCAGGTTGTATACACATGTACAGGTATAACCGAATTATCAGTGGATTTTTTTAGCCAGTGGCTTTATCTCAACACAAATGAAACTGGCACTTAAAAGATAAATTAGACAATGATTAATGATTTACTGGCTTAAAAATAGCCTGCAGGCAATCAATCAACCTTCCTCTTCCTCTCCCTCTCTGGGACTTAGAAGAGCTTTTTTCAGATGAGAGGCAGACCCCTTATCCCCCACCCAGCTTGTAACAGAATACAATAAGGAAGCAATAAGGAAAGGGATTATCACTGATCCAGGGAGATGGGATGATCTGCCTTTGAGTAAGCATGGTAAGCAATTGCTTTTGTTTAAAACAAAAATCAGCATCTATGGAGGTTCCTGGAACAGAACCTCATGGTTTTCCTGGAAGCTACGTTTCAACCTGGACTTGCATCATCACTACGCAACACGCCTGCATAAGATCAGGCCAGAAACTGCAATCCTCTCACCATATAAATCAGCAATGAATACAGAGGCTGTTTTCTTAACTTCAGTAGGTGTAAAGCAGCTTGAATAAAAGTATTTTGATCTAAGGCAGACCGGGAGGTCATGGCCTCTCTAGCTCGATGTAAGAGATCAAGAGATAATGTTTGCAATAGTGCACATACAAGTGGGGAACTAGTCACCATTTCGGTAGCTGGTAATTAATTATTCATATTCATGTCAACTCTCCTTTGACTTCAGAATAAAAGCATGTTTCCACATGTATTGACAATGGGATATATTTATGTTGAAGTTGGCTTTATATAAAAGGAGCAGATTTTTTTTAAGCTAAATCTCTTCAGCTTTATAAATGCCCCTGAACAAATCCTTCCTGTTTTGTGAAGAAATAGGTGCCGAATACAAAGCTTCAAGCCTATCAACAACTTGGAACTGCTTAAATTCAGGGATAAGCAGCAAATTATAGGTCAATGTTTAACAGTTGAGCTTACATATATAATATGTACCAAAGAGTACCAGGCACTCAAGACATCAAATGTCAAAGGGTCCCTTTAAGATGCTTGAACAAATTGCCGCATGATTCTGTGATCGTTAACAGATTTGTAAGATTACAGGGAATGCAGTTGCTGCTGAAAAGCCAGTACCTTATTTTACTAGCCTCTTTTTGAGGAAAAACATCTGTTACACATGACACAAAAAGAAAAAAATTATGGCTGCAATCCTAAAGACATTTTCCTGAGAGTAAAACCCATTGAATACAATGGAGCTTACTTTTGAGTAGACATGATTAGGATTGTGCTCTATGTACTTCTAGAACACTGTTTCCCAAATTGAGGATCAGGAGCCACCAGTGGGTTGCAAGATGATTTTGGCTGGGTCTTGAAAAGTTCTGGAAATAAAAAAAAACATTTGCAAGCATCCTTGCGCAGCTAATAGAAGAGAATTGTTAGCTGGAATGCTAACCTTTTATATTAGGTAATATTATTACCTCCATGTTAAACCTCCATTTTCCTAGTTTCTCAAGTAATTGGCATGCTGCAGACCACATATGAACCTAGTTTCAACCTTTTGTTTGGCCTGGAAATGCCCAAATCTGGCTCTCCAACTCAACCTTCTGGGTATCCATGGAATGACTGCAAATGTTTGGAAGGAAAAGTCCTTAAACTCCATTTCTAAGGAGAGTCCAGCAGGTGTACACAGGCACAGATGTAAGGTAAATAATAGCCTTGTGAGTACATACCCTGATTATTAATTAATGATTTATTAATTATTAATACTAAATAAAATATTTATTTCTAGAACCCTTTTTTATCTAGTGCAGGGTGCCCAAACCTAAGCCTGTGGCCAGGTGTTACCTGCAGTGAACCTCCATGCAGCATACAGTGAGCACCCTCCATGCAGCCCCTTAGTCCACCTTTGGAGGGTATTCTGATGATTGTGCACACCTTCTAGGGAGGCTGTACGTACCTTCTCTCTCTGTACGTGAAAGTCTTTATGAACTGATATAGAAATTCGTTCTTCCATTCTTGATCTCTCTGTAAAATATTCATTTTTATAAATTTATGTAATTTATTCAAATTTGAATTGTAAATAAATTCTTTATTTCCAGCCCCAATACTGTGTCAGAAAAATTATGTGACCCTCTTGCCAAAACATTTGGATACCCCTAGCATAGCAATCCAGTTGCCCTTCTACCCTCGCAGCCATTTAATAGAGCAAAATTGGCAGCAAATTGGCAGAGGATGCAGAGCAAAATTGGCAGCAAAACGAGACTGCTTTAAGGAAGTGATAAGATAACAACAGCACACACTCCTATAGTGACTATGGCAAAACAGTGATACCCACCAGTAATTCTGTTGCATGCCAATTAAAGACTCACATTGTCCATACTAAGAAGAAAAGGGCACATACAGCAGTGGCAAAATGGATCCATAACTCACCCTATTCCAAAACACCTACAATAAGCAAACTAAAAAAAAAAACAATGAGCCAAAAATGCGCTTGTTTGTGGAGGCTGAAGGAAGGGATGGATCCACACCAGATCCTATCCCCTTCTTCAAGAATCCCCCACTTTTGTTTCCTAAGATTTTTGCCAGCTTTTGGTGAGTAGAAGGTTTACAAAGGTGTAAAGAGATTTAAAAATCCTTTTGACCCTGAAGCCTCCCACTCTTCATAGGTCTATTTATGTCCACGCAAGCTGCTTTGAATGGCCTTTGAACCACAAAAAGTACAGGTCTTAGATCTCATGAACATTAAATCTCTGAAGAATTTATTCTCTTAAACCCTCTCACCCATTTACAAAATATTTATAGTTTCTAAAAGCCTTTGTTGGTCTGTTTTACCTCTTCTTGATGATCACCAATGCTGCCTTCATATAGTAAATCACCCCCAATGAATATGCTGATTAGCAGTAAACTTTACAGCATCAAGAAATGACAAGTAACAGATAGAGAAGGAGAAAAACAGGAGTTAACAGTGGGCAAAAATAAAGGGTGTTTAAAAGGTGGAGAAACAAAATTACAGATTAAACAGTGATTTTTTTAACCACTGTGCCGTGGCACACAGGTGTGCCGCAGGTAGTCCACAGGTGTGCTGCAGGAATTTGGGGACTGACATTCATAAATAGGAAAATTGGGGGATTTGAACAGTCTGGTGTGCCTTGTCAATGGTAAAAATAATTGATGGTGTGCCTTGACAATTTCAGTGCCTTGTGAGGTGTGCCATGAAATGAAAAAGATTGAAAATCACTGGATTAAACCTTACAAGGCTTAAGTCAATGCACAAGCATACACTGACCTCCCCACACCACCATGGGAAGCTATGTCATGTGAGTTAGGCCAGCCTAACATAGAATTGCGCCCTATGGCTAATTAAAAATATTGGCAAATCACAGGTATCACTGGGGGAGGGGGATAGACTTGGGTTCCACACCAGATGATGCTTGTGCGGTGAAATCCCTACTAATAAAAATTGTTAAAATCTTTGTATTTTTGAATACCACCTTGTTACATATCATTCAATTAGTAATTTCATGTGGAATGCAATGAAACAAACTGCATTGAAATATCTCTCATTAAAAGTTATATTTTAAAAAAGCAAGACTGGACAAAATCCTTCATGGGTGAGACATGCTGGTTTCCCACATGGGGTGATGCAAACTTTAGTGATGCCACAGTGGTCAATAGCTCCTTCTATTCAGGAAAAGGATATACTGTTTAGAACTTTTCAGCTTGGGAAAAAGGTGATTAAAGAAAATTATGATTGAGAGTTATAAAATGATATATGATGTGGAGAGAGAAGTTTTTCTCCCTTTTTCACCATACAGAATCAGAAGCCACATAATGAAGCTGATTGATGGCAGATTTCAAATGCACAAAAGGAGGTACTTAGCACACAGTCAATCTGGAATACGATCTGTGCACACAATATATCACATACAGTATAGGTCCTAAACTGATTGTGTGCTGTACTTTATGTGTGCTGATTGCATGCTAGGATAACACACAATCAGTCGAAGGAATTTATTATCATAAGATTCAGTAATGGCCACTAGGTTGGATAGCTTTAAAGGAGAGTGAATAAGTTCATGAAAGGCAGATCTACCAGTGATTACTAATTTTGACGATTGTGTGCTTATGCCTCCAAGTATCACTGATTATTTTTCTCTTACTTGTGACCTTCTCAACGGCGGGAAGCAAGAGGCGAGACCAGACTGGAATTTGGCATGATTAAGCAGGTCTTATGTTTTTTATTGATAGACCTGACCTTTTTGAATTTGTTGACTCCTTTTTGAAAGTCATCTGGGGTAGTGGCATATCATGAAATGAAGAATCCCACACATTTATTATCTACTATCTGCTGGAGCTCGCCCCCTCCCAAACTACCGCCATATACTCCATGGCATTCTTATTGGCCACTTTGTGGTATCTGAGATTTAAAAATTCACACACACACACACCCTACACTCACAGAGGAGAACTACAGTTGAGTTCTGTCTCATTTTAGAACAGGCCGTTCGTCATGAGACATTTTAGATAGACTTACTTAGAAATCTTCATTCCCATCTCAAATTAAGTCTATTAGCTCTAAGGTCACCACTCAAGCATTTCTTAAAAGGTTTAAATAGACTTCCCAAGGAGGCTCATTTCAATTCCAATGAAACTCTGCACAAGCAGAACTGCACCTTGTTTGTAATGCCTGGTGGGGCACTTAAAGCTTCTTTTGTTTATGAAGTAGTCCAGTGTAAGTAATTTGCTTGAGTAAGAGATCTATAGCGTGTAGGTTAAAGGTCTTGCTGATCTGTGACCCAGAAACAAGAAATGCCCGTCCTTTGTGTGTACATAAAGTTTGGCCACTTCAAATCTTGTGCATAATCATTCATGTGCCTGTGCGTCTACAGCTTTGTACCATCTCAGATATAATTGTTCCTCAACGTTCCTTTTTAACAGCCCCATATTGCGCCTTTGAAGATGCAGTAATGCGGAAATAAATGTCATGTTTAGCTTAGCATTTAAGATCTCCGAGGTAAATGATATGCTGATGATTAATGCTGGCAGAGGCCCCAATGGGTTAGGTAATAAAGGTAGCCGTCCATTCGCTGCTAACAAACAGGGTTTCACTTGGAAAAACTACAATAAATAAAGCCAATGAATGACTCCTGCATAAAAGCTCTGTGGCTTTCTTGCCTAATTTTGGAAGATCCAGACTTAAAATTATTGGGAAAGCCACTGTGCCATTGAAAATGAATTTGAAAATGAATTTGAAAATGAATTGCAGGGAAGGTTATGGATTCAAACAATGGATCTGCCACATTCATCCTTAGGGCATCTGATGTCAAATATGACATGGCGCTGTCTTTCTCATTTGAGTGCCAATAGGAGGGAGCCTTTAGACTTCTTTGAGATCATAGCTTAACTCTTGCATCTGGGGAAGATGGTTATAGTCCATAAGAGTTTATGCCACTATTAGGGCACAATCCAGAGTAACTATGGGGAGTCCTTGTTCCGGTATAAGAACAATTTACTCTGGATTGCAATATGAATTTCCCATAGGTTTTCACTAGGTGGTACAGTAACTATGGGTGCTCTTACGTGCTCCCGTAGTTACTCTGGATTGTAGGATTAGTCTACAAGGTGCCATAGACAGACGGTTCAGTGATGGTTGGACATCTGAAAACCATCAAGGTGGCAGAATGGTGGAATGAAGGTGGGGAAGGATCATAACAAGGCAAGGAAGGTTAGAATGGAGTGGGACAGATCCAGTGGGAGGAGAGACAGAAGAGGCATCCACTTTATCCAGGCCTGGCAGCATTACATGGGGCTGCTCTATTTTGTGCCAGAGATTAGTGGATACCTAAGAACAGAAATGCCCAAACCCTGATCCAGGGGCCAGATGTGGCCCACAGCAAGCCTCAATGCGGCCCGTGCAATACTTCTTCATGTGGCCCATCAACAAGCCTTACAATCCTCCAGATCTGTCTGTAATATACTTTTATAAGTAAACTGATATAATTTATTCAAATTTGAAGTGCAGATCATTTTTCTGGTCTCCAACTCCCTGTCAGGGAGATGATGTGTCTAGATGATTATGTCAGATGCCTTGAGTCCTTGAGTAGGATACAAATAAAGTAATACTACTAAGTAATAATAACGGGGCCCTCCTTCAAAAAAATTCAGAAATGTCTGCATAAGAACATAAAAAGAGCCTGGCTAGACTATGCCAAAGGCCCATTTAGTCCAGCTTCCAGTATCTCAAATGCTTCAGGGAGCACACAAGAGAAGAGACCTGCATCCCGCTACTCTCCATTGCATCTGGAATTCTGAAGTAGCCTACATCTAAAATAATAATGTTGCACATACCCATCACTACTTGTAACCCATGATCAGGGTGACCAGATGTCATAACCACAGATAGAGGACAAGATCCCCACAAAGTGTAGGACACACAAGAAAAATGTAGGACATGACATTTCCTGGGAAAATAGGACATATGGTCACCCTGCTAGTGATGAACTTTTCATGCAGAAATTTGTTATAACCATATGTGATATATGCTATCACCATGTCCTGTGGCAAGGAGTTCCAGAGATTAATTACATGCTGAGTAGATCAAATGTTTTTTTCTCTGTCCTAATGCTCCCAACACTCAATTTTAGTGGACGTTCCCTGGTTTTGGCATAGTGTGAGAGGGGAAAAAAATAATCTATATCCCTCCCTGCATAATTTTGTATATCTCAATCATGTCCCCATTTGGGCACCTCTTTCCTAGAGCTGGAGCATTACACAGGTTAAGGGTGCAATTCTAAACATGTCTAAATGTGTCACTGTATTCTATGGGACTTACTCGCAGGAAAGTGTGTATCAGATTGCAACCTAAGAGGAAAAGGCATCCTCCTTCTTACCTGCACTGCATAGGCCTGCAGCCCTGCTCTGACAGTACAGGTTAGGGTTGGCTGCCCAACTGTAATGCTCTGGTGACCTAAAAGTACACTTTAAAAAAATTCAAGCAGAACTGAATTCCTTCCAACAGTAGAAGGCTTATGTAGAAAATCTGAAATTTGCAGGCACTTGATGCAACATAGTTTGACTTCCCTTTGATCTCACTGGGAATTAATGTAGTTCTTAGAGAGGAAGTGCTGAAACAACCTTAACTACTGTATTGCTATAAATCTGAGCATAAATTCATCTCCTGAAATACAGAATGTCCTCCTGCCGATATCCATATTGTAAACTGTCTATAAAAAGTCAGTTGTTTGTTTATTACTGACATATGGTTTGGATTCAGGAAAAGGGTAACAGACACACCCAGCCCCCAAAGGCTTGCAAAATTATTCCAAAGATTTTCAAGGCAGACTCTGATGTTTAAAAATTGGTACATATATGCAGTTTTTTTTTAAAAAAATCTCCAAACAATATTGTAAAACTTGTAAAACTATACTTTAAAACCAAAAGAAGATTGCCATTCCACATTTGAGTCAATGGGTGCACAAATCCAGAGTGACCATATAAAGAAAATGGAAAAATAGGTTTAAAGACCAAGGGCGCAATCCAGAGTAACTACGGGAAGTCCTTGCTCCGGTGTAAGAACAATTTGCTCAGGATTGCAATATGAATTTTCCATAGGTTTTCACTAGGTGTTGCAGTTACTACGGGTACACGTAATGTCTTTTACGTGCTCCCGTAGTTACTCTGGATTGTAGGGCTATTCCAGGTTTCTTGCTCTTCCACTGCACCTAGAGGAATAAGGTAGTGCCTCAATATCTGCAGTGGTTTCATTCTGGGACAGAAAAATAAAATGATTGCTTGCATGACTGCCTCTCTACAACAGTAGAAAAGCAGTTTTAAAAACTGTAATTTTCAGTTGCTATTCGCGTTGAGTCAAATCTGTATATAAAAAATCCATGCATAACAAGGTTGGACCTGTATTTGGATTTATTGTATTATTATTATTTTTAACGAAATTTATTAGCTGTCTTGGGTTGAGGGAAAAGTAAAGAAGGTAAGCATTGTGAAAGGCAAAGGTAGGATAAAATCCCAAGGGCCTGCCCAGAAAATTCACAAACATGTCAATAAGAGCACAATCCTAACCATGTCTACTCAAAAGTAAGCCCCATTGTATTCAATGGGTCTTATTCCCAGGACACTGTCTTTAGGATTGCAGCCTAAAGGCGCAATCCAGAGAAACTACGGGGAGTCCTTGCTCCAGTGTAAGAATAATTTACTCTGGATTGCAATATGAATTTCCCATAGGTTTTCACTGGGTGATGCAGTAACTATGGGTGCACTTAATGTCTCTTCCGTGCTCCCGTAGTTACTCTAGATTGTAGGGTTTGTCCCAAATCCTAATTAACTTTCCAGCACTGGCATAGTTGTGCTAATGCAGAGGTCAGGGAAAAGGGGTGAAATACCCCAATTTGGGTAATAATGGAATTCCTGGGGGCAATGGACCACCTAGGTTTGCATATGAATGACCAGCCAGGTATGCATGACCAGCACAGAGCAGGGCAGGCATTGCAATGGATTACTCTTAGCACCTAATCAGAAATCAAAACAAACAAACAAAAGGTGTGAATCCCTGTAGGGTCATAAGAAGTTCAGGCTATTGTGGGGGGGGTGGGTTTGGAGGGGAGAGAGATCAACAGTGACTCAGCTGCAGGGTTACTCAGGGATAGAAATGAAAAGAGAAAGCATCCTCCTTTGGGTGCTGTTGAGGTCTGCCTGTATTCTAAACAGCCCCCATCCATCCAGCTCCCTCTGGTAAAACCATTTCATTGCTCCTGTATCAGGGTGATCATATCTCATAATCATAAAACAGAATCCCAAAATGTAGGACACTCAAGACAAATGTAGGACATGACAAAATTAAAGCTAAAAAGCAGGCCTCCGTCAGTCTTGGAAGACTATGGTATCGTGCTCAGCGCTGCATACGCTGCATGCAAAACACGAAAGCCTGGGTTGGATTGTTATGGAGGATAGGCTGTTACCCAAGCAGCAAATCCCCCCTCTCCACACCACTGAATTAGTCCAATGACTAATTTTGCTTTCAAACTGACCTCTTTTGCTTTCATGTGAATAATTAAAACACTATGAGCACAGTCCTAACCATGACTACTCAAAAGAAATCCCCATTGTATTAAATGGGTCTTATTCTGAGGAAAGTGTCTTTAGGATTGCAGCCTATATTTACTTATTACATTTACAACTATTACATATTATTTTAATAATTACAAGAAGGCTACATGCCACCACACTTTCCTGGAAGGAACCCCCCCTGACTGTAATGGGCATTAATTCTGAGGAGAAATGCTTAGGATTGGGATCTGTGGCTGCATCTTCTCCACACTTTCCTGGAAGGAAACCCCACTGACTGTAATGGTCTGCTGCTCAATAGAAAGGCACAGGATTGGACTCTGAGGCTGCAATCCTAGCCACATTTTCGTTTGTAAGACTACAACAGGTCTTACTTCTGAGTAAACTTGAATAGATTGGGCTCTCTTCCCCACTCCAGTTGAATCCTGCACTTGTTTCAATCATTTGCAGGATCTTGTCCTATTTTTTTATTATGGTTACCCTGACCCCCACATTTCTCCAATATGCAGCGACCATATGTCATAACCACAAAAAGAGGACAAGCCCCCCAAAATATAAGACATCAAGAAAAATGGAGAACATTTTTAAAAGCTAAAAACCCTCATATATATTGTTTTCATGTGGTTAACTTAAACACCATATTAGGTATTAGAACTGTATGTTTAAAACTATTACATATTACATATAATTTATGAATTCCAAGAAAGCTACATGCTGCCTGCTCACAAGGAAAAAGAGGACAATGAAGATTTTTTTTCCAGGACACAAGGCTAAAACAGTGGAAATGTCCTGGGAAAACAGACCATATGGTCATCCTGTCCAATCCATCACTATTTTATCCCCTACTTCAAACTTTTCTTCCAGCTCCCCAGAAGCCATATATTTGAATTTAAATAATTAATAATATTTTTTCCTTCCTTTCAAATCAAGGGGGTAACGTCCACATACCTAAATATATTTTGGGGTAAGAGGTAAAAATGTTCCCCCGACCCCTGTGCTAATGGGACATGTTCTCTGTCCAGCAGTTGGGTGTTAGTCATGGTGCCCTCCTAAAGGTAAGGAAATGTAGTTTCCTTCACATCAGAACTGCATTGCCTTTATGTTGGTGCTGGAAAATGGGTTAGGATTGTGCCTTACAGCATGTTTGAACCTCTTTTGGAATTGGAGAGACTAGTGTGAGGATGTGCATCAACCTTACTGCACCATATCCTTTCTGGGGAAGGGTTAGTTCACACCAGTCTGGGGACAGGCTGTTACTAGTAGAAGTAAGAACGGTTCTAGAGTAAATTCTTCAGAATGCATGCATGTTGATGGTTTCACAACACATCACAGTCTGAATTATTATTACATTGTTACCATATTACTTCATGGTTATTTTTCATTACAAGACAATATCTTCCAGTTTTTCATAAACATAAGACTAAAAGCCATTGAAAAGGAACTAACACAATTACTGCACTCTGACTAGGAATTATTAAATTTTGATTATTTTCAAATGTGTCCATTGAGATTGAAACGGTTGTTGTTGTTACAAACTTAAATCTGTTTGAAGGCATAAAACTAAATATATCCATATGATTCTTTTGGAACATATAAATAGGCTTGGGGTTAATGGCTTTTCAGTCATGAATGAATATTATTGAATTCACATAAAAATTTTTAAAAGTTATTATAAGTGAAATGCTTGTCACATCTATATGTCATATCTTACTTAAATAGCAAAGTAGTTATTGAGTGTTGAAGTGTATGAGCATAGTGACTATAGGCATGAATACTGGACTGAATACAACTTCAGTTACTTTGATCCTGATAACATTTGTCAGTGTCATATTTTCTGGTATCCCTTGAGAATGAAGCATCTCAGAAATTCCTCTTAATAAAGTAAATGGCAAGAGACACTTTTTGTAGGACAGCACAAAGTGTTCTTGGGAATGTAGCATTTGGGCAAAAAGAGGGGTGTGCTATCTGGAACACCTATAAACCAACTGTATATAGAATTAGAAGCAATAAGTTTCAGATCTTTTAAGGAGTCACAACTGCTGCTGGAAGCCCTAGGTATTCATCCCAAAATAGGGTTAGCTTAGAATTACACACTTGATGATGATGATGATGATTTGATGATGATGATGATGACTGAACTGATTTGAAAAGATGATGATGATGATGATGATGATGATGATGATGATGATGATGATTTGGTTATTAGATTTGGTTATTAGAATTTCAGTTGTAATTTTCCAGAATATATAACGTCTGGACTGATTCTCTCTCTCTCTCTCTCTCTCTCTCTCTCTCTCTCTCTCTCTCTCTCTCTCTCTGTATGTGTCTGTGTCTATGCACTTTTTTATCTAAATATTCAATATGCCCATGATCCTGGCGTCTGCTTGCTGTCGTCTGCTTGCTATACCTATCAGTATTAAGATCATCAGGGCCAGAAGACATCATGTTTAGGACATTATATTATAAGAGCACTAAGAATACTGTAGGTCATTCTTGGCACTTATTTATTGGCATTGCAAATCTTTGGAAGAAGACATAAGTAAACAGAAATATGGAACTAGAGAGAACAAGTATGAAAAGGAAAGCATCTTGATCTTGTTAATGTTTTGCTAATGTGGTACATTAATGTATTAAGTACAGAGAAAAATCTGTATAAAGCAATGATATAAGCAGGCCTCCGTCAGTCTTGAAAGACTATGGTATTGTGCTTGGCACTGCATACGCTGCATGCGAAGCATGAAAGCCTGGGTTGGACTGTTATGGAGGATAGGCTGTTACCCAAGCAGCAAATCCCCCCCTCCATGCCACTGAATTAGTCCAATGGAAAGGCAGAGCCAATACGATTGGATCCAGCTGGCGTTGCAGAGCTGGGCTAAGGACAGGAGCTCACCCTGTCTTGTGGGGCCGACCTGGGAATCGAACCCTGGCCTGCATGTTAACAGGCACAGTGTCTTAACCGCTTGCGCCACCCACAGCCCTAAAGCAATGATATAATTGCATCTTTATGAACACACTAGACCCAGGGTAACAAATTAAAAGTGATAACCAGTTTTATCTATGGGAAACTGTATAGATTTTATCTTTACCTGTTCTGGTAAAAGATCAAGCCTATTGGGCTTGCCCAGTGGCAGGGTCTATGCAAGTGCAACACCTATTTATTTATTAATTGATTGATTGATTGATTAATTAATTAATTAATTAATAATTTAAATAAATAGGTGTTTCACCAGCATATACTGTGATAATGCAGTGGTGGGGAGGTTGGAACCTTCCTCCACAAGCAGATGAGTCTGCGAAGGTAGGAATGCAGTAGTGGCATGTCAAAATGGGACGAGGGCAAGGGAAGATCATAATGGGTCATAAAGCAGGGAAGGGCACAGCAAAGACAGAAGAGTGTGGGGGAGGGGGAATGGGTGGCAATGGGACAGGAAGAAATGGAGTAAGTCTGGAAAAAGGGTGGGTAAGACCAGTATCTGAATCCAAACCCCTTTCCCAGACCCATGTGGACCCGTGCCAACAGGTTTGCAGGTGCAGATCCAAGCAAACCCATCTGAACTGCAGAGGCTAACCATCATGTATGTGAAAAATTGTCATCCAGGGAAGACTGCTGCAACTTGCCCCACCTCCCAGCAGGATGCAAGACTATGAGTGGTACTGAATCAGCAATGGAAAAGGATAGGATTAGCTTGAGTGACTGTATAGCATGATCTCATTCATGTGACAGGAAAACATTGTCTCTTACTTATTGGCATGCTCTTGTGGTGTCTGACTCTGGACTCATTTAGACATTCCTTACCTGCCACCCTTCCCTAGCTTGCCAGGGCTCTGCTCTCTACAACATTGGTATTCAAACATTTCAGCCTGGGAATCTCTTCTGAGAATGACAATCTGGCTGGGACCTCCAAGAAATGAGGTCATGGCTGGAAGTGTCATCAAAGGTGCCCAGTGCTAGATTCCAATATGGTGCATCCAATTTTTTGTGACCCCCTTGAAATGAAGTTGCAACCCCCCAAGGGGGTCCCAATCCTCACTTTGAAGACCTCTGTTCTGCAAGGCTTAGAGAGAGTAGGGGCTCTTCTATTGTGGGCTCTCAATCCCTCCAGCTCACCCTCTGAAAACCTGGAACTTCACCAGAACATATACCAGAAATGAAATGGAATCAATGCATGCTTCAAATGAAATTGGGGACAGATTGGCCAATATTGAAAGGACAACTTTGGCAGCAGAATTTCTCTCTAGTAATCCAGTATTGCAATCCAGCTGTGTTATAGGTCAGTGATTTCAGCCCTATCATTTAGGTCTTCACCGCCAGCTCCCACACAGAATGGCTTTAAGTTGGCTCTTATATACTCTTTAAGAATGATTAACTCCTCCCCTTTCAATTAGTCTTTGGAGAGGGAAATTCAATTCCAAACTGCTCTTCCAGCAGTTTTTTAACGGTTTGGTAGAGAAACTCATTGCTGGATTTCTGATCATTCTTTAAATCAGTAGGACAAGTTATTCCCATGAGTTTCATTGATGCTTAGTCAAGACACATTTTGTTTGGTTACAACCCATATTATTTTTTTAAAAAATTAAATGTGAGTATTAAAGTATCATAAACTTTCTATAAAAGAATCGTATAATTCCAGACCTTTTGATCTTTTGATGTATTCATTATGGGACACAGTAAGTACAACACTGATGTATTTGATTCTATTGTATTTGCCACACAGTAAAAAAAAAGAAAAAAAGGAAAGGAAAACCTTCTTTGGAATAAGATATTCTATTGAAGGCACATATAAACAAATCAAGGGGTAAAGCTGCCTGGGAAAATGAGATTTAAGTGTCTAGAAAACTAGATTAGGCTTCTCCACTTCATCTTTGGTGAAATAAAGTAGAACTGAGATGTTTCGAATCTGGCAGAGCATGGTGAATTCCACTTTATCTTTGCATTAGTGAATCAGAGAGCAGAGGCCATAGGCCCTGTGGCCCTTTTATTGTTCCCTGGTTCCGCTGAGTTGAGTCTTATGTGAGAATTTCTATTACGTATGTCTACAGAAAAGTTAAGGCTTCACTAATCGCTTTGCAGTTTATAATGGCCTTCTGCCAATCCTATCGACTCCTTCTGGTTATTAGAGAGCCTCAAGTCCTTATGATTAATTGCATGTGACATCTGATTTTTTTAAACTTCAGTGAAAAAAACACCACATACAAGTGGATCACAATGAAGAAATCTTCTAAATATGTACTTCATTTCAATCCTTAGAACACCACAAACAACAAAGCATAATTGAGAAGCTTTTATCTACCAAATATCTATTTTTGTGGCATATCTTGAGCCAGTTCCATTGCTACTAAAGCCATATCATGCATTACTGTTTAAATGTTGACAAAAATACATCATGGCTGCAATCCTAAAGACTCTTTCTTGGGAGTAAGACCCTTTGAACACAATGGGGCTTACTTTTGAGTAGACATGGTTAGGATTGTGCTCCATGACTACTGTTTTTTTTTCATAAATTTGATTCAAACATTACAAAATATATATCCCATCCTTTACTTAGAATGATTTTTAACACACCTTCTGAAATGTTTACAATTGTAAATAAGAAAGCATAAACAAATCTCTTCAGTGTGGGGTGCCACAAGGTTCCATTCTATCCCCCATGCTATTTAACATCTACATGAAGCCGCTGGGAGAGGTCATGCGGAGGTTTGGAGTGAGGTGTCACCAGTACGTGATGACACCCAGCTCTATCTCTCCTTTCCTCCTGAGTCCAAGGAGGCAGTTGAAGTCCTGAATCGTTGTCTGGAGGCAGTGGGGGACTGGATGAGGGTGAACAAGCTGAGATTAAATCAGGATAAGACAGAGGTTCTCCTGGTCCGGAAGTCCTCGACTCAGGTATTGGAATATCATCCCGTTCTGGATGGGGTTGCACTCCCTCTGAAGGAGCAGGTTCGCAGCTTGGGGGTTCTCCTGGATTCACAGCTGCTCCTGGAGTCCCAGGTGGCGGCTGTGGCCAGGGGAGCCTTTGCTCAGCTCCGGCTGATCCGCCAGCTGCAACCATACCTGAGTCGCTTGGATCTGGCCACGGTGACCCATGCCCTAGTGACACTGAGACTAGATTATTGCAACGCGCTCTACATGGGGCTGCCTCTGAAGACGGTCCGGAAACTTCAACTAGTCCAGAATGCGGTGGCCCGTGTGGTTGCTGGGGCTCGTCGGTTCGACTCTGTCGGGCCACTGCTTCAGCGACTACACTGGCTGCCCATTCGTTTCCGGGCTGAATTCAAAGTGCTAGTCCTGACCTTTAAAGCCCTAAACGGCTCGGGTCCAGCATATCTGAGGGACCGCCTTCTTCCGTACAATCCGACCCGTCACCTAAGGTCATCTGAGGGGGCCCTTCTGACTGTGCCGCCACTAAGAGACGTGAGAGGTGTGGCGGCCAGAGATAGGGCCTGCTCGGTGGTGGCACCCCGGCTTTGGAACTCCCTCCCCTTAGAACTGAGGAAAGCTCCCTCACTACAGAGCTTCAGGCGGAGCCTTAAAACCTTTTATTTTAAAAAAGCTTTTTAAATGGGGGCAGAGGTTGGGGGGCTTTTATCTTTTTTATCTTTTTTTGTTTTATCGTTTTTAGTCTATGTTTTTAGCTTTAATCGTATTTTAACTACATTTTAATGTGTTTTTATCTCTATTTATTACCATATCTAATTTTAGTGATGTTTTATTGTTTTTTAATTGTTTGGCCGCCTTGAGTTTCCCCTTGTGGGGGAAGAAAGGCGGGATACAAATTGCTTAAATAATAATAAATAAATAATAGTTTTACCTTATCAGCATAATTCTTAGAATGTGAATTGAAAATGAATTTCTGACAGTTGTTCACCTGCAGCTACATTTTGTGATGCTCTGCTGGGAGTTTCAAAGAGTCTATCAGTAACCTTCTAACATTCTCCCACTGAATATCTATTTAGCCCTTTTAAACTCAGTGTTATTATTATTGGCCTTGGTCCAAGTACTGTGACTTAAATGATTTGTGAATTGGACTTTAAGTCATGATGTTACATTAGACACAAAGACAAATGGGTTTTATAGGTGGTTGTATAACTATAATGATTAAGTCCCACTTGCTTATTAGATGCTAGGGAGAAAAGTTGACAATTTATGTTTTACTTCCCTTTTATTTCTTTGTGAATAAGTTCTTCCTTCTCAACCCTTTTAGTTCCTTCACTGCTATTTATCAGAATTTGACAACTAAAATCAGCCAACCTTATATTACTTGACAGGTTGTAAACCACTGTTTCTCATGCGGTTTTTAATTACACACAACAAGAAATGCATGCCACGAATAAAATGAAATCATTATTTGCTAGTTATTGTAAAGGCTAAGAAATGACAGCTCTATATCCTTAACAAAAACCAGTGTTAAATTTTCTGGTGAATTAAAAATTACTTAATATCTTTCGATTTTTTTCTCTTTTTTGCTCATGTTCTGAGAGTAAGGGCACAATCCAGAGCAAGTTCAGCTTTCTCTGCCCTAACTGCTCTCTCCTAACTATTCTGTATCCAGAGCAGAAAGTTATGCTGCATCCAGAGAATCAGGAAGCTTGTGCTGCCCTTTTTGAGTAAATACTGTACTGTAACTCCATTTTCAAACACTTTTATATATTAATAATGTTAATAGCAGTGAGAGTTGTTGATCTGAAGCAAAATCTAATAAAACCTATTATTTCCTTTTTTCTTAGACTGGCAGCACAATCCAAGGGGTCTTATGTGGACAGATTAGTTGCTCTGGATTGCTATTAACATTATTAATATATAAAAGTGTTTGAAAATGGTGTTATAGTACAGTATTTACTCAAAAATGAGCTCAGTGCTGGACTGAGTGTAGCTGCAAGTGACCAGGAGCCTCTGAATACTTTCCATCCCTAATAAGAAAGCCTAGAGGCAACAGAGGGTGGCCCAGGCAGTCTTAGGTAGAATGGGACAGTGATGGGACTGAGTAGATTACTCAATGATTACTGAGTAGATGTAATATGAATAGAGCCAGTATGAATTGGGCTCTAATAAAACTAAGGAGAAGGGTAATCTGAAATGGAACAGCCCCTATACAGATTTACCATCTTGATATAGAGGGACCATAACATATGATCTGGGTTAAGGCAAACACAGAACTTTAATTTTGCTGAATTTGGAAGAGTTGTAAAATATTCCAGGAGATCTATACTCCTTTGTTCCACTACTGGTTGTGCTTTCTACAAGGCAATATATAAACAAGAGAAATTGGAGTATTACTTCTGTGATAGAAGAAGCCATACTGGCGAACTGGGAAGATAACAAATAAACCCATCCAATTTTTCCATGTTCATTGTAAACCTCCCTCTGCGCAAGTGTTAACAACTCTGTCGTTTTCTCTCTGTTAAGGGCAAAGGTTAACCATCTCCTGAGGTTTTTAATTGCAGATTCTTTATTTTGCTACTTTTAAAAACGCCATTAACCTGATATGGCTAAAATTACAACAGTTTAGTTTAGTGCTAGTGAAAACAAGACAATTTCACATAAGGTCAAGTGCTCAATCTGACCTGAAAGAATGAACAGTGTTGTTGCAATGTCAGCACTGTGCATCTATCATTCACACACACACACACAGAGAGAGAGAGAGAGAGAGAGAGAGAGAGGGAGAGAGGAAAGTCTGAACATGTTCTTGTATTGACTTCTTTATTGTGTGAACAAGGAGTTTTTCATTTTCAGTTTACTCTGTTTAATAATTCTATTTCACTTTCACTAAGGCTGAAATTGCATTTATCAGGGTGCCCAAACATTTTAATTGGAGAGTCATATCATCTCTTCCGGGCAGGGGTTTGGGCACCCCAGAATTTATCAAAAGTGCCCAAACCAGTGGGTTGAAACCACCATTCAAGGAATAATTTGCACCTGCCACTTTAAGGGGAAGAATGAATAAAACTAGAAGCTGTATTAAAGACCATATTTACTTGAATCTAATGCTCACCTTTTTCAATCAAGTTTAGTCTCCAAAATTGGGGTGCACATTAGATTCAGGGCTGTGGGTGGCGCAAGTGGCTAAGACACTGTGCCTGTTAACCAGCAGGCCAGGGTTCGAGACCCTGGTCAGCCCCACAAGACAGGGAGAGCTCCTGTCCTTAGCCCAGCTCTGCGACGCCAGCTGGATCCAATCGTATTGACTCTGCCTTTCCACTGGACTAATTCAGTGGCGTGGAGAGGGGGGATCTGCTGCTTGTGTAACAGCCTATCCTCCATAACAATCCAACCCAGGCTTTCGTGCTTCACATGCAGCGTATGCAGCGCCGAGCACGATACCATAGTCTTTCAAGACTGATGGAGGCCTGCTTTTATTAGATTCAATGGTGCATTAGATTCAAATAAATACAGTATTTTGATGATAATATAGGTCAGTATTTAGTTTAACAGTTTAGTCTATTGTAATGAAAAAATGTAACATAAATTCACTGTTGTATAACGTGGGGTGCAATCCAGAGTAACTACAGAAAGTCTTTACTCCGACGTAAGAACAATTTTTTCTGGGTTGCAATATGAATTTCGCATAGGTTTTCACTAGGTGGTGCTGTAACAATGTCGACGTGTCTTTTACGTGCTCCCATAGTTACTCTGGATTGTAGGGGTAGTGCAGTTAGGTAAAAATCATAACATAAACCCACTATTATATTATTAATATCATATAACTCATTGTTTAATGCAGTAAAATTAAATTTTGCACCTGCTTTGCAGCTGTGCATTATAATCTCCAGTAAACATTTTTTTTATTTCAAGCCTTTTAGAATCAGTGTGTGCATGAGATTCAGTGGCGCATTAGATTTGAGTAAATACTGATAAAGTGTTCAATTTAAAGGAGTTGTGTAGGTTATGATATCAGCTGCACTTTATTTTGTGGCTTTGGGGCCAACTCTATAGCATTTCATGTTTTGGTCTGAAAAAGGGTTAGCTTATTTCCTGCTACTCCTTTTGTATTTCTTCCATGAACCACAACACAGGAGTCATGGCATTAGCTTATTATATCTTTATTGAAGTGTAAGGTGTGGCACTGTTAGTAATCTGTGCAGACTTGAGTTTTTTTTTTTCAGAACAAGAATAAATCTAAATTCTTTCAGTAATATCATAATGACTTTTCATCTGTTCCTTTACAGGTCTGCCTATTAATGGCATATATTGTTAGTTTAACAATGCTATTTTTTTTAAAAAGTCAGTAAATTACTATTACAAAAGGTTGTTGACCAAACATGGCATTAAGTAGACAATAGCAACAACATCTGAGACTTAAAGTAGGGACGTCTGTGTAACAGACACCCCCGCATGCAAATTCTACTGAGGAGGCAAGCCACTTTTACAGCCCAATACTAAGCTGCTCTACTCAAAAGTAAGTTCCACTACGTTCAGTAGAGCTTGTTCGCAGAAAAGGATTGCAACCCAGGTCTATAAAACAGCTGATCACTTGGGAAGCTGCAACACAGAATGGAGAAAGCAAATGATCACTGGGCGTGCTATTCTTGGTCATACATAAAATTCTATTTTGCATCCCATCTATTATTACTTCCACTAACAAAACTCTGTGCTCAGTGCTTTGTCTCTATGGGAAACTGCAAGAAGTAAGGCTTTGGATGCACCCATGGTTCTCTTGCTTAGGATCTCAGCCCAAATCATGGTACTTGATGCTCTTGATCTAACATAACAAACACAAAATAAAATATGTTAATTGCAATATTTCCAACCAAAATTAGATATAAATACTGTCTTATAACTACCAAGCAGCACAATAGTCACAGTTTGCATAGTGGAAAAGGTCTGAGAAAACCAAGTACAGTGGTGCCTCACATAAAAAGCTTAATTTGTTCCAGAGGAATGGTCTTTAAGTGAAACGCTCTTTAAGTGAAGCAGATTTTTCCATAGGAAATCATGGAAACTCAGACAATTGGTTCCACAACCCACAAAATATTCATATAAAAATATTAACTGGATGTAAAAATGATGACAAAACACTGTAATTGAATTCAAAACATGCATTCAATGTGTATGATCCTATGAAGTCTACTTAGGCTGCAATCCTAAAGACACTTTCCTGCGAGTAAGCCACATTTAACACAATGGGTCTTACTTCTGAGTAGACAGTTAGGAGACTGCAATCAAAGACACTTTCCTGGGAGGTATACCTGGGCTGCTGCTGGAGATTCAAGGTGGTCAGTGTGGGCACTTGGGGGCAGTTAGGGGCAGCTGCCTCTGGCACCTCCAGGCAACTGCCTCCAAGTTGGGGACAGTTAGGTGCAGCAGCGCTCGCTGGCAGCCCTTTTAAAGAGCCTCCATGCAGAGCGCCAGGGCTGCACACATGTGTGCCCATAGCACATTGCTTGTTAAGTGAAGCAGAACTTGTTAGGTGAAGCAAGATTTCTTGGAAATTTTGTTTGTTATGTGAAACACTGGTTAAGCGAGGTACCACTGTACATGTATAACAATTGTTATCTGTTGTGACCTCAAATTGGATTTAGACTATTGCTTAAAAATTGGATAGATATTTGTTTTCAATGCCATCCTCTTCCTATCTTATAAATATTAGTGCTGGGTGGGACAAAATCTTTCAGTCAGTAATTTGCATGTTTGAAGAGCAGCATGGCAAGAGTTGTAAAATGTTATGAGAAAATGTGTGTTGTTATATTGACTCCAAATATTTTCCCTAAGGAATCTGGAGCTATTTAAAACACTGTATGGTTCTGATTAGGCACAACAGCAATTGCACATGTCTTTTTGGTAAAAAGAAGTACACCTCTGGCTTATGTTTTATTGCTTTTATTCTGGAGTTTTGATTCTGATCTGCATTTTTAACTGGCTTTCAGGAAATTAAATCAAATTTTCAAGAAGTATATCAGGATTTCTACAGAAATTCTTACTTTGTGAGCAAAAACCTGTGATTGTGAATACTTTTATAGGTCACAAACAATAATGTGTTCCTATTGACCAATAAAATAGAAATTTTCTGATAACAAAAAAATCAGGACCACATGCCTACATCTGAACATGATTATCAAGCAGAATCTCATTTCACACTCTACAAGATTAGACCACTTAGCTTCCTTTTCTACTCCAGTTAGCCTAGATATTTCTAACCTGTCTAATCCAAAAAGATCTTGTTGAGTCTGGCTTGTTAGTTTTAAAGCTCACTCTTGTTAGAATTCTCAATCTAACAGTTGGTTCTAGGCAAGCTGAGATGATTAGAATGCTCGGATTTGAATATCTGCCAGTTGAGTGTGACAGTTGGAGAACTGTTCGTCCGTTGTAAACAGCAGTTGGAGCTCAGCTGTTCATCAGAGCTGAGGAGAATTAGACTGTTCTCTGAGGAGAATAAGGACTTAATTCATGTGTATGACCCAGATTGTGTTAGACTGTTCTAAAGTGTAAATACAGTAAATAGTTAATCTACTCCACCGTGTCTGTCTTCACTCCTAAACAGTCACAGGACACAAACTATCAGTCAACATCCTGACAACTCTGAAAATTAGTATATTTTTAATGCAGGTGGGCAGCTTATTGTGTATGAAAAGTAAACGATAAATGATATTAGAATTCTCAGCATTTTCTGCCCCCAAAGCACATGAGAACAGACCCCTCAGCCTGCTTGACTGACATGGAACATGTGGACACCTTACACACAGGTCAAGTCATCTATGTAGATAGGTGGAGCTGTGCATTCTCGGTATTCAGCACTTATTTCCAGCCTATTCAGGGTGATTATATCACCAGATTTTTCCAGATTTGTCATCCTTTTTTAGTCTTCCGTACAGGTGTCCTCCAAAAGGGCTTCATTGTCCTCCATTTTGGCTTCATTTTGGAACTTTGCAATGATGTGCAGTACTGCATCATGTCATATGTTGTTGGATTCAAATTGAAGAGCAGGGTCCAATGCAAAAATCAGTTTTGAAGTATCTCCTTCCTGTCAAAAGTTATTGCCAAAAAAACTAAAACTAAAAAATACACATTGAGCTCCATGGGAAGATGAAAGTGCCCAACATAGCAGCTTTACCCATGAGTAGGCAAATGTACCATTGTCTGCCAGAAAGGCCAGGCTGAAGGGAATCCAAGACCTTGTCCTCCTTTTTATAGGTTTAGGCATCTGGTCACTCTGAGCCTATTAGCTTAACGTGTATTTGAACAGTCTCCAAACTTAACAAGCCCTGCAATCCAGAGTAACTAAGGGAAGATGTAAGAGGATTGCTCTATGCATTTCCCATAGGTTTTCCGAGGGTGGCACTGTAACTACATCAGTGTAAAAGGTCCCATAGTTACTCTGGATTGTAGTCTCAGTCATAGCACCCCATGGTCATAGAGCCCTGTGGTGGTGTTATCATCCAGCTCTCGTGATTACTATCATCTTGAATAGCATAAAATTACACACTATATTGAGCAATTTGAGATGGTGGCACCCAAGGCAGCTGGTAAGAAAAGGTCATCGGGAATATCCCATGGCATTCCTGTGAATATGCCCCAAAATGCACAGTTTAGGAATTGCTGGTACATCCTATAACTGCTTAGTACAGCATTCAGCTTTCTGGCAACATGTCTCTAGCTATTATCAGAGCTGAACATATCCAATCAGAACATATCTTATCTATGACTGTACTCAGGGTGACCATGTGGCATAACATGAAAAAGAGAACAATACCCCCATGTAGGACAACCAAGATAAAAGTATGTGTGTGTGTGTGTGTGTGTGTGTGTGTGTGTGTGTGTGTGTGTGTGTACGTACAGTGGCACCTTCATGTAACAAACGCCTCACGTAAATTATGTTCCATGTAACAAACAAAAATTTCTTTAGGATTATGCTTCATGAAAGAAACAAACTTGTTGGCAGTTGGGGCAGATGCACTGGCCAGCAGCCCTTTCAAAAAGCATTAGGGCTGCCTAGTGCGGCTTGCCCTTAGCGAAAGCAACACTTCCACATTGTTCCTCCTGTGGCCGGGAGTCTGCTGGGCAGAGGGAAAGAAAGAACAGCAGTGGAGAAGAGGGAAGCAGCTCAGGGCTACCCAACAGGGAGCAGGGAGAGAGAGGCTCAGGATGAAGAGAAGGAGAAAGTTGGGAACTTTGAACGTGTCTTTGATTACAGAAGAAAGTGTCTTTGATGACAGCCTCCTAACCATGTATACTCAGAAGTAAGTCCCATTGTGTTCAATGGGTCTTACTCCCAGGAAAGTGTCTTTGATTGCAGCCTCCTAACCATGTCTACTCAGAAGTTAGCCCCATTGTGTTCAATGGAGCTTTCTCCCAGGAAAGTGTCTTAACCATGTCTACCCAGACCATGTCTTAACCATGTCTACCCAGAAGTAAGCCCCATTGTGTTAAATGGGGCCTACTCCCAGGAAAGTGTCTTTAGGATTGCAGCCCAAGTAGACTTCATAGGATCATGAACACTGAATGCATGTTTTGAATTCAATTCTAGAGGTACTGGTACATCCTATAACTGCTTAGTACAGCATTTTTACATCCAGTTAATATTTTTTATGATTTTTTGGGTTGTGGAACCAATTGTCAGAGTTTCCATTATTTCCTATGGGAAAATCCGCTTCACGTAAAGACCATTTCACATAACAAACATGCCTCTGGAACGAATTAAATTTGTTATGTTAGGCGCCACTGTATATATATAATATATAATATATATCTATATATTTAAAAGAGAAAAGTCACTGACTGACTCAGTCACTGACTGACTCACTCACTCACTCACTGACTCATCAACTCCCTGCCAAAACCACCGGCCCTAGAAGTGTGAAATTTGGGGTGGGTGTTCCTTCCGTGACCAAGGAGTACACTAAGAACCGGTTTTCAGAAATTCCAACTGGAAGGGGGTGAAAAGGGGCGCAACGTGTTTTCCTCCCTATACTTTGCATTGGAGAATTGTTGACTCATCAACATTCCGTCCCAACTGCTGGGCCTAGAAGCATGGAATTCTGGGAGGGAATTCTGGGGTGTCACCTGAACACCCACCAGGAACCCATGTGGAGAAATTTAACCCTTCAGGGGCTGAAAAGTGGTTCAACATGTTTTTGTCTTATATTTAACATGGAGGACTGACCAACATCTGGCCAATTTGGTGCTTGGTGTCTGGTGCATTGGGGGGATGTTGTTTGGATGAAGAGGTTGCACTGGGGAGGATGCTGCACATGGGGGGAAGTTGCACATGGGGGGAAGTTGCGCATAGGGGGAAGTTGCGCATGGGGGATGATGCACATGGGGGAAGTTGCGCAGGGGGGGAGTTGCACAGGGGGGAATTTGTGCATGAGGGTTGCACACATGGGGGACTGATGCAGATGGGTGATGTTGCATATGAGTTCAGGCACATGGGGATGATGCACATGGGGGAAGTTGCGCATTGGGGTCTGATGCACATGGGGTCTGATGCGCATGGGGGACTGATACGCATGGGGGGATGATGCGCATTGGGTTTGATGCGCATAGGGGGAAGATGCACATGGGGGAAGTTGTGCATGGGGGAAAGTTGAGTATGGGGGAAGTTGCGCATGGGGGGATGCTGCACATGGGTTGTTGATGCGCATGGGGTGTTGATGTGCCATGGGGCATATGGGGAAATGTTACTCCCACAACACGGGTATGCTTTTCACTAGTATATATATAATGCTGTCATATGCTTAATTTAAACACTATATTACTTATTAAGACTATTGCATCTAATTTATTCCATCTAATTTATTAATTACAAGAAAGCTAAAGCTGCCTGCTTATACAGAAAAAGAAGACATTGCAGTTTATTTTTACAGGACAAAAGGTTAAAAATCAAAGACATGTCACCCGAAAAGAGGACATATGGTCACCTTGTACTGTTTTGTACCAACTTGGGTCAACCAGATGTTTAAGGAGCTACATACTGTATATGAACTACATTCTGAATACACCTTATATGTACAGACCCATCTAGAAGCACCCTGTGATTCCCATTTGGAGGACAATTTCAAGGTTCTTAAACTATTCAAACAAATAGCCTGAACTGTGGTGCAACCTAAGCATACTATGCTCTCTGGATTAGGATTAATGTAATGACTGATATGAAATGCAAATGGGATTCCAGTATATTTTAATGCAAAGCAGAAGTAAAATGGCATTAAAGGCATTCTTGTAAATGTCTTTACTTTTCAGCATTGCATCCCATCTGTTCTGCAGTGAGAAGTCCAAAAGCACAGTCATAATTATGCTGCAACTAGTCTCGATTTGCTTCCTCACTTCCCACCCCTGCCCTTTCGGCTCATGTTTCTTTATTTCTTTGCCCATCTGACATTTCCTACCATTTATATATCCTGCTTCTGAAATAGCCCTGTGTTTCAACAACCGTGTTCTCTTTATGCATTTGTTCAAAACATGTGGTCATATCAGGTATGTCTAGACAGTACAGAGGAATGTGCTTGACAGATGTACCTCGTACATGCAAACACTAGCATGATTAAATGGCTTAGTTTTTAGTAGCCGTACTTGAAGATTCCATTACAAGAACTGTTTGAAATCTGTCTATTTAAAACTCACAGTTAAGAATATCATTGTGTATTCAATGCTTTGTAGAGATGTGCTTATCTAGTTTTAACAACCACAGAGCTTGTGTATTGCTGAACTCTACTTAGGTTCTTAAAATAAATTTGTATAGACCCGGTAACGGCCTTATGGACTTTGTTTAGCTGAAGATGTGAATACCATGGTTATATTTTTTTCAGTTTTGCTTCATATCTACTTCCTTTTAGTTCATACTTCCATATATTTTAGATTATGTTATTTACAGCACAATCCTACGCACGTCAACTTAGAGATAATTCTCACTGAGGTCAACAGACATTATTCCCAAGTAAATAAACCCCACAGGACACAGTGGTACTTCTGAATAATCATGCAAAGGATTGTGCTGAGAGGGGCTCTGCATACAGGCTTTTACCATTTTGTTTGCTTGTTTGCATGTGGTTCTTTAATATGTGTTTGAGAATTTATATACCCTGGGCCTTGGAACATGGCTAATTTTTCTGTACATTTTTAAAGTAGTATTGGGGATGACAGTTTTACTGCCAGGCACCACTTCCCATTCGCCCCCCTTGACTTGAAGTAATTGCAATGACATCATCATTATCATTATCATCATTGCAATTACCTCCAGTACACCACCTATTCTGTTCCCCCTTTTAAACAAAAGGTGGGAGGGAGGGGGCAGCCCAGGTTCTTATGGAGCCTTCGACCCACTGCTAGTGGTGCAAAAGGCTCCATCAGAGCTTTAATGTGTCACTGGAAGGCATCCAAGAGGGGAATACCCAAGCAAGCATCATCTCCTGGAAGCAGTGCTTGCCTTCCAGATGCCACATCCAGCAGTCTGAAAAAGCTCTGAGAGTCTTCTGCACTTCTAGCAACAGTGCAAAAAGGTTCTTTGGAGCTTGATGTGACATGTGCTTCCTTCAAATTCAAAGACATGCTCCACTTTTGCCCCAGCTGGCTCCCAGCCATGCTGAAGGCCACCTCTTCTTTCTTTAAAAGGAAGTCATTCTGTACAACTCAGTATAACTATAGTTATATATGTAACTATAAGGATGTATAACTATAGTTTAACTACCATATTTACTCGAATCTAATGCACCATCAAATCTAATGCGCACCCTATACATATAATCAAAATATAATTATGTGCACCCTAATTTTGGAGAATGAATTTGGCTGGAAAAGGTAAGCATTAGATTCGAGTAAATACAGTTATTATAGTTCTACTAGAATGGAATAAATTCTTATAATATTTACAATGCTATTTATTGGCAAGCCTACAGAGGTGCCTGTACCATTGGTTGAGAAACAAGGATGTATAGGATTGTAGCCCTAAGGAGTTCCTACAGCCAAAGGCCCAGAAGGTCAAGGGAGCCTCCAGTTGATAAAGTATGGGAGCCAGTGACTGAGGACTTTGTAGGCAAAATCAGCACCCTGAGTTGGAAGATGGAAGATGGAAGCAAGTTACAACAATGACAATGGGAGAGGGAGAATCCACATGCTCCCTTCCCATCTGGTCCCATCCTGACAGGAAGCAGGATCTTAAGAACATGAGACAAGCTCCACTGGATCACATCAAAGGTCAATTTAGTCCAGCTTTCTGTATCTCACTGTGGCTAACCAGATGGGGGCACACAGGACAATAAGATACCTGCATCTCAGTACACTTCTAAGCATCAGGAATTTTGAGGTTGCCTACATCTAATCTAAAAGGTGGTTGCACATACACATCACAGCTCGTAACCCATGGCGAACTTTTCTTCCAGAAACTTATTTTTCCCTCTTAAAAGGCATCTGGGGCAGATGCCATCAGCACATCCTGTGGCAAGGAGTCCCACAGACTCATTATATGAGTGAAGAAATATTTTCTTTTGTCTGTCCAAACTCTTCCAACACTCCATTTTAATAGACGTCCTCAGTTGTGGTGTTGTGTGAGAGGGAGAAAAGCAATGTTTCTGAAGTCAGGGACAGCACCTCACAAAGCCTGCCTCAAAATCAGGGTGACTACATGTCACAACTGCAAAAGAGGAGCACCCCCCCAAAAAAAACAACATATAACACTCCAGAAAAATGTAGTGCATGACAAAAAAAGCTAAAAACACTCACATAGCTGGTAATGTCCCTTAAAATGGAGAGAGTTCAGAGAGACAAAAGAATATATTTTTTAACCTAGCATGCAATTAACCTGCGGAACTCCCTGCAACATGCTGTGGTAATAGATAGACAGCAGTAGATACAGTAGGTAGGTAGGTTTTCTTCTTCTTCTTCTTCTTCTTCTTCTTCTTCTTCTTCTTCTTCTTCTTCTTTTGTCCTTAGCTGTTTATTGGGGAGAAGTCGACCTCTCAACCCAAATGTTGCTGTAGGTGCCCCTGGATTTTGTACATCATTCATGACAGACAGACAGACAGAGAGAGAGAGAGAGAGAGAGAGAGAGAGAGAGAGAGAGAGATTTTTGTGCATCAGTCATGAAAGACAGACATATAGCTAGCTAGATGGACGGATAGAGAGACAGTTAGATAGTTATTTCTTTCCTGTGGTAAATTTAGACACTATATTACTTGCTTCATTGAAAAACAATGGTGTAGAACTTATCACATACAATTTACCAATTCCAAGAAGACTAAAGCAAGGAAAAGGAAGAGAGTAAAGACTTTTTGTTTTTCTTTCCCAAGACACCAGTCCAAAAAAGTGGACCTGTCCTGGGAAAAGAGGACACCTGGTCTTCCCAAGAACTGCCTGAGGGGACCTGGGGGCAGAGCCTGGTGGTGGGCAGGGCAGGGTCTCCCTCAGGAGCAGAGGGGTGAATGAGGCTTCCCAGTGAGGGCAGGAGGTGGGGTGTGAGGTGCAGCGGGCGGCGCGTGGCTGGGCTTCCCTCGTGCGCCTCCCCGTCTCACATTTCCTTGGCCAGGCGAGTGGCTCCTGTCCTGAGAGAGAGAGAGAGAGAGAGAGGAGGGGGTCCAGCCAGCCAGGGAGGGAGGCAGGCAGTGAGGGGACGCTCTCCTCCTCTCCCTCCCTCCTTTCCCCTCACCAGCCACACTTGGAGAGGCAGGCAGAGGGCGCCTTAGCCATGCCCGCCCCCTGCGGTCGCTGGGGCTGCTCCTGCTCCTGCTCAGCTCCACGCGCTGGAGAGGCTCCGGGGCCCCTGTTGCTGCTGCTGCTGCCGCCGCTGCCACTGACACCCCCACGGGGAAGCTGGGCAGAGGCTGGCCCCGACTGCTGCCCCTCGACACCCCTGGGCGCCTAGCTGGAGACCGAGACTGGGAGAGCCTGCCTTCCGTTTCCCTCCTTCCACCTCTTTCCCACCGCCCAGGCTGGGACCTTCCTTGGAGAGCGCGCTTCGGATGCTCCCTTCTCCGCCGCTTTGTGCTGCTACCTGACAGCAGCGGCAGGAGGAAGAGGAAGAGGAGGCTGAGGAAGGCGCCTCCATCCCGGCATCTCCAAAAACCTGACACTTTTTTGCGCATCTCCAAAACCTGACACTTTTTTTGGCTAAAATCTGCTGCTTTTTTACGCATCTCGAAAATTTGCCACTTTTTACGCATCTCGAAAATTTGCCACTTTTTTGCCAAAATCTGCTGTTTTTTTGCGCATCTCCAAAACTTTTCCCTTTTTTGCCAAAATTTGCTACTTTTTTGCGCATCTCCAAAATCTGCTCCTTTTTTGCCAAAATCTGCCACTTTTTTGCGCACCTCCAAAACCTGTCACTTTTTTTCTTTTGTTTTGCCCAAACCTGCCACTTCTTTGCGCATCTGCAAAACCTGCCAGTTCTTGCCCATCCCGCACACCATGCACTTGCCCGGACCTCTCTGTGCGCGCTGCTGCTGTGGGGCTGCTGGTGCTGCTGCGGTGCTGCTGTTGCTCCTGCTGGGCGCTCGCCAGCCTGCCACGGCCGCTGCCTATGAATCCGGGCAGGGCTACTACGAGGAGGAGCCCCAGCTGGCAGAGGAGAAGGTAAGCAAGACTTGGAGAGGTGACTCCGGATGGCCCACCAACACCCCCACCGTCCCACCATCC
Organism: Cryptoblepharus egeriae; assembly: GCA_030015325.1. Taxonomy (NCBI): domain Eukaryota; kingdom Metazoa; phylum Chordata; class Lepidosauria; order Squamata; family Scincidae; genus Cryptoblepharus; species Cryptoblepharus egeriae. The sequence goes on along the minus strand of JAREYC010000007.1, from coordinate 48,717,394 downwards.
CACCCCACCCCCAGGCGTCATGTGACCCTTGGATCAGAGATCCCTTGGGAGATCCCCACTTGGGAACATTCAAGGGTGCTCCTTTGATCCTCCTCTTCCTCCAGTTCAGCCACTGTGGTGTGGATGCTCCACAGGTGTCTTTCACTTTTCACTCACTTTGGGAGTCCTGAGAGCCCTATCCAGGATGACTACATGTCCTCTTTTTCCAGGACATGTCCTCTTTTTGAGCCTGGAAAAAAAATTCATTGTTCTCCTTTTCCTTCTGAGCTGACAGCTCATATTGTATCTTTTAATTAATAAATTATGGCTGCAACCCTAAAGACACTTTTTTGGAAGTAAGACCCACTGAACACAATGGGACTTATTTTTGAGTAGACATGGTTAGGATTGTGCTGTAATTTAATAATAAGTAACATACAGCCCAATCTTATACATGTCTACTCAGGAGTAAGTCCCATTGTAAATCCCATGGGATTTACTCCAGTTAAGAGTGGATAGGATTGCATACATATTAAATTAACCACATAAAAGATATATATATATATATATATATATATATATACACACACACACACACACACACACACACACACACACACACACGAGTGCTTTAAGCTTTTATTTTGTCATGCACTGCATTTTTCTTCATTGTCCTACATTTTGGGAGGTTTTCCGGTTATGACGTATGGTCATCCTTAGGATAGTTAATTTTTATTAGGGTAATTGGGGGATCAGAGACCCCTTCCCAGTAGCATAGTGTGTCTCGTCAGTGGTCTAGGTTGCAACCCTAACCTATTTTCCAGTTCAGAGGTAAGGGTCATGCAACCTCAAGATAAGGTTAGGGTTGCCTTAGGTTAGGGCTGCCATAATTTTCTTCCACAAAATCGGGACAGGTCCCTCTGTACCATTCACCAGTATGTGAACAGAATCCCCCCAATTGGGATTGTCCCTGTTTTATGGGACATATGGCAATCATACCTTAGGTTCAGGAGGCATCTATGACTGCCTCCCCCCCACCACAACTGCAGGATGCAGCATATGCCCCACCTGCACCTATATGCCAGTGCTGGAAAGTTGGTGATGATCGTGTCCCTAAAAATTGATGGTGTGTCTTGACAATTTTCTTGTCAGGTCAGTGTGCCATGAGATGAAAAGGTGGAAAATCACTGTGGTGGTGTGTTTGTGCATAGACTGATGCTGAGTGTTACAAACTTAACCCACAGGATAAAGTAATTGGGTTGTATATCACAAGAAGATTTGGATTATGTCTCTCTTTGAGCTGCTCAGTGTGCAGTTTGTGGGACAGGGAAGGAGTCAACATTCTGCCAAAAAGTGTAGAGATTTTGGTGAAAGATTTGGCATGTGGTTTAAACAGGCAGTCTGCGTCTGCTGTGTTTTTTGGTTGCAGATATGAGAGCGATAACTTAAGTATTTTTTAACTGGATTTGGACTTTACAACCATCTGGTCTCTTCCTTTCCACCTTTTCAGTGAGATAAAATAAATGCAAAAGGTGATTCCTGAAGTGCAGACTTAAAACAAGCAATTCAGCCTCTCAGGATGTGGGGACCCCAACCCTAGTTCTTCTCTTATCAGTTATTTGCTTAGGACTCTTAAGTACTGAAGAGACCGATAAGAACTCAGATCCCACTGCTTCTCAGAGAACTCACAATCCAGTTTATATGCCAGTAAAGGACAGACTTGATTTGGGGAATGCAGTCAAAGCATACCATTGATGATGTGACATACCAGATTCTTTATCAAGGGCATAATTATGGAACTGCATTTGGGGCAATGTCCTTGGAATGGAAAGGGTTTGATCCTGAAAGTTTCTGGTTTGAGATCTGAGTATTTGCTGGCTAAGAAAGGATTTAGGAAGATTGCTACAAATGGCAGTGTAACTACAATGAAGATTCGCAAAAATGATATAACATTAGACTCTTGTTTCCCATTTCTAGATGTCTGTTTTTGCCGTTTCTGAAAGCAGTCATAATTTATATGGCAGGACATGGTTTTCAGGAAATTAACTTGACCTTTATACATTTGAAAGTGCTGTCCAGATCATTATCAGTTGCCAACCACAGATTCCTGGAGTTAGAGAGTTCAACCTAATTCAGAGTGTAAGTGTACCTAGATTAGAGGAAAATGTAACTTGTAACCATTTCTTTTTTCAGTTTGCTACACAGTGTATAAACAGTGTTTGCTTGTCTATAGAAAAAGCCATCACATTGTAGTGTGTTAATAACAGAAATACCTAGCACAAACATTTCAGAGTTTTTATAAAAGAGATCAGTTACCCTTCTGTTGCTTACCTATGACTGCCATATGTGGACAAAGCTATAAGCAATGTTTGTTTATGAGAAGTTTCTGTGTGCAGTATACTGTCCCTCCTTTTTAAATTTTCTATAGATATCTGGTCATCTTAAATTACTGCTGTTAGTTTTAAACAGCTGATCACACTTCAGAGAATACATGTTTGGATTTTTGTTCCTGCCCAAATGTGTGGCCACAGAGCTAGTCCAAACTAATGAATTGATTTCATCAAGAAAGCTATTTTTCAAATCTTTTGCCATAATGTAAGAAAAGACAAAAGATGGTGGAAACACTATGAAGGCTGCCATCCTATAATACTTTCCTGTGAGTAATTCCCATTGAAAGCAATTGGACTTACTTCTGAGTAGACATACATAGGCATGTGCTCTTAGTCATCTGTAGTGTAATGAACCTGAATTTGACTAATTAAAAAATTAGCGTGTAGCATAGATACAGTAATAATAATAATTTCTATGTTGTACTGAATACTGCACTCTCACCTTATCTTGTGGCAAAGTTTGACGTTTGGGAGAGAACATATGAGGCATGTTACTTTGGCATTCCTGAAGTCTTAAAAGTCAAATTCCCCATCACATACTTCCCTATGAAATACCTCTAAGAAACCTGGATCGTAAAGCAAAGGAAGTGATGTATATGTGAGATCAATCTCAGGTAGATTATTCTTTATGTTTTCTGTGATAAGGGTGAAGATAAGTGTTCCATGTGTATGTAAGGGCAGCTGTGGGGTGATCCGGCATCCTTTCAAGCCTGGATTGAGCAAATTTTGTTACCTTATGTGTGCAATCCTAACCATGTCTACTCAGAAATAAGTCCTAGTCTGTTCAATGGGATTTACTCTCAGGAAAGTGTGTATAGGATTGCATAAGTGAGGTTATAAGTGAATGACTTATAACTGACATAAATTAGGTTTAAAAAAATCATTTGGAATTATTTCGTTCCTATTGATACTGCATATTTGTCCGTATGTGCTGCTTAGAGAAGGCTGTAGGAAAATTCAGGCTGTAGGAAATGGAGTTAAAAGAAACTTTTTCATGATCATTTTAGGGAAAGTGTGAGCATGCTGTCAATATGAACGTTGTTTCTTCCTCAGTTCACACACACAAAAAATCCTTTGGGGTTATTTTTTGAAATCCTGTTTACTTCACTACATTTTCTTCATTGATGTGATATTTTTAGTTGTTGAAATAAGATTGAATACAATAAATGTAATTACATTACACATTCCATATATTAAATAATGACTATTTATGGGCAGCCCGTTCCCAAAAGTGGTGCCAAAATGGCAACTGCTGTCTCCAGCACCCTTCCCAGAACTGGCAGAGATCTCGTCAGAGGAAGGGGACTTTCATTCCCTTCTGCTGATCAAATATGCAGGGGCTGCAGTGGGTCTCCTCCAGCTGGCACTGACTGTTTTGCCTGTGCAGGCTGGGGAAGGCCTATGTTGGGCTTCTGAGCCCAACTCGGAGCATAGGATCCAGTGGCGAGGAGAATTTCCTGGTGTCTCACATTTTCTGGTCTCACCAGGACTCACATGAGATTCCTGCAGAGCTTCTGCTGCTGCAGATACGGTGCTGGCTCCACCCTGGACTCTCACAAGACATGCTTGGTGCCATACCGTGGACCACATGGCATTGATTGCTACTGCAAGCCCTAGGCAACAGGCCAAGGAATGCAATCATGACATTCCTTAACAGTGTCAAATCTGGGAGGAGACTGGCCTGCTACAGTAGCTTGTGGATTTGGCTTGTGGATCTGCTTACAAGGAAGGAATGTATAGGAGCTCAGGGTCACAGCAGGACTACTGCTGCAGAAGTTAGTAAGTTCTGATACCTAGAAACTCCGGGATCTCAGATGGCCTTGTGGAGAGAGAGAGGGAAAGAGAGATGGAGGTGAGACCATTTGGGAGTCTAAATCCACCAGGCAAGCAGACCTATTTGTGTGAAAGGCACTGATCCTTTCCCTACCTCATTTCTAGTTATCATAATCTGTAGACCAGGGTGGCACATGTCAGGAAGGCAAATGTCACTTTTTATGTAAAGAATTCAGGAAGGCAAATGTCACCTTTTATGTAAAGAATCTTCAATGTGCCACATGCCAGTGGATGTCAATAAAATGGATACACAGTTGCACATTGGCACACCTGGAAGCACCACTTCCTCATGGCCTCACTAACTTAGAACCTTGTGCCACAGCCCACAGAAGTGAGTCCCCAGCCAGCTCTCTGACATTACAATTATAGGGTGATTTGGTATGTGCCACTTAGAAAGTGCATGCATCCCACTAGTGGTTCAGTCATGCCTCCTCCAGATACTTTCATTTCATCTTGGCTGATATGAGAGATTGCCCCAGCTTGAAGAAAACAAGGTTAGGAAAGGTTAGAGATGGGAAGGATCCAGTGCCCTTCACTTGTGTATCCACTTTACTCTTAAAATAAGCCCCGTTCAGTGTGTTATATTTATATGTGTGATTATATGTAGACCTGCATTTAAACCTTATCTTCTATATACTGCATATAAAACTGAAAAGTCACTCACTCACTCGCTAATATATTAGTGAGTGAATATATTAGTGAATATATATTAATATATATTAATATATTAGACTAGTAGAGTCTAATATATTAGTATATATGAGTCTAATATACTTGTATATACAGTTACATATACCAGCAACAGCCACTGAAAAAGACAACATGCCAGAGTGAAGAGCAACTAGGGAAAATAGTTGCAGACTTAGGCTGCAATCCTAAAGATACTTTCCTGGGAGTAAGATCCATTGAACACAATGGGGCTTACTTTTGAGTAGACATGGTTAGGAATGTGCTCTAAGACAGACAACCTAAGCAAATATTCCAGAATGTTAGTCTGTCTGATCTTCATGCATGATTCCCATGTGTTGCCCATGCCATATGGTAAAAAAAAATGAGACTGATGTCATGTATTTTCATCAGAGAAAATGTAAAACCAATTATCAGCAAAACATGCATGCCCCACTCCCTCAGCTCTCTACTGCAACTCTCTCTGTGAAAAATCAACACTTTCCAATGTACTAGGACAGCCAAGTGTGGGACACATTTATGACACCTAGCCAACACAGTCCTGGTGGTGAGCCCTCAGGATTGGGCTCTAAGTTGTGAAATGTAGCTACTTGAAGAAGTAGTGTTCTATTTTGTAAATCCTTTATTATACTGTATATTTGTGAGAACCAAAAAAGAAAAATGGGACACTGCTTCATAACTCCAGACACCTCTGTACACATTTCAGAATGAACTTCCCTGTAGACTTTTGGCTAAAATGTTCAGCAGATACTTTGGCTTTATCATCGATGTGTGTCATAGTGTAGCCTTGTTGCTCATTTCATCATTCTGGAATGCATTGTATTGTAACAATTACAAAAGATGTCGCTGTATTGGTTCCAGAGAGAAAGGAAGGATCACAAACTGTTTAGATAATTATTTTTATTGGACCAACTGTGTTAATAGAATAAGATCTGCAGACTCTATTACACTGCAGTTTATCTCTCCGCTCAGGATGATGCATCACAGCACAGTACAAACATGCCTGCTAATTCTGACTCTTACTCCTGTCCAGATGTGCGTTTGTGAGAGTTGGGAGATCAGCCATTGTAGGACTATGTTTATGCTGGCAGGTAGGCATCACAGATTATTAGTTGTGGCAAGGTTGCATCCTAACTTTTGGCAGTGTTTATCATCAAGGGGGCCTTTCATGAACAGGAGACGCAAGGTGTCCTCATGACTAGGTTTTTGCATAATTCCCCTTGCATGAAAAGCACTTGGGATGCTAGAGTTCTTCCAAAGGTTAGGATCTACTGTATCTAAGCGTAACAGATGACATTAATAATGGGCTGAATTTTGCAGAAGAGTTTAGGGCTGCAAAGTCCTTCCAGAGGAAAGGGAACATTTGTTCCCTTTGCCCAAGGTAAACCCTTACTATCCACTGGATCCACTCACACATGCTCCAGCTATATAAGACATGCCTCGTTATCCAGTAGGTTTCTGTTCCAGAACGTCCCACGGATGAAAGAAATTCATAGATAAAAAAGTGGGAAAATAGATTTAAAGGCCCACTTCCAGGTTTCTTGCTCCTCCCTTCTTAACGGTATAAGGTTGTGCCTCAGTATCTGCAAGTGTTTGATTTTGGGACTCCCTGGTGTTACAAAAAAGTGTGTTAAATAAAAGCAGCTTTAAAAAAAAAGATTAAAAGTGTGTCCATTTAAAAACAGCTTTTCTTACTTTTGTAGAGAAGTGATCAGCAATTAAACAGGCAAAGGACTCAGCTGAAAAATGGCTCAGCTGAAAAATGGAATGATTGATTGCATGGCTGTCTCTCTACAACAATACAAAAGCAGTTTATTAAAATGTGATTTGCAGGGACCATTTAGGTTGAGTCAAATCTGTCTATTAAAAAGTTCATGTATAAGAAGGTTGGACCTGAATTGTTATTTTGCTGGGGCATGTCCAAGTGGACTTGGGGAAGCAGATTGAGGCTGGGAAGGACGACCAGTATATTGGTGGGCCCGCTGCTGCTTCCAGTAAACTTTCTAGCCTCAATACACCCACCCTCCTAATTGAATCTCTCCCCCCTTCCTCCTTCTCTCTTTTACACTTGCACTGTCTTATGGGCACAGGGGCTCCTTCCTGGTCTGTTGATGTGCCACTTTAAATGGTATGGCACATTTTGCAGCTGCTGTAAATAATTTTATGCATCTGGAACAGTAGTTCTGGTAGCATAAGGGCCTTACTAGGATTGAGTAGTAATTAATATTTTTGTTTGTTTTGTTATGCTATTCACCAAAATGGCATATATATGCAAGTTTAGTTTTATATTGATACTATATGATGTAATACTATATGATTTTTAAGTACTACAGAATTACCCAACTCATAATCTAACAAATTCACCAGCAAGTTGCTTGATAAAATTGCAGATTCTAAACTCTGTTACAGAAGATAATAGTTTGAAGATGAATCTTGACAAGTCAGAGATTATGCCTGAGGATGCAACTTGGATACTTGCACGGATGAAATTGTCTGCGACTGATGGAGTTGTTGTTTCTGTGTAAAATAGGATTCAGAGCCTAGTGCTCTTGTTGGACCCAGCCTTATTTTTTGATAAACACATTATAGCTATTGTGACAAGTGCTTTTCATTATCTTACTTTCCTCTTCAGTCTCCATCTTTATCTATATATTGGTGATCTTATAGCACTGATGCTTGCTTGTGTAACCTACTGACCTGACTTCTGTAATACTCTGAGTGCAGTGTACCTTCTGTAGATAATTTGAAAGCTTCAGCTGGTGCAAATTGTGGCAGTTTGCCTCCTGCTGGATGCAGACAGACATATATTCAGCCTATTTTGTAGGCTGCACTAGGTGATGATTTGGTATTGGCTAGAGTTACGATATAGAATAGAGGACAGAGTGCCTCTACTTTTAACCATAGCATAAAAGAGAATTTAGGCAGGTTTAGCTCAACATAGAAGGGTTTAAAAAGCATAAAATTCCTTCTTCTACGCAATACTTAAAGGTAGAGGTACTCTTTTTTCCAATCTATTTGGTCACCCTGGTATTGGCATCTATATCGAACAGTTGCATTACATACCAATATGGTTCAAGGTTAAGTTTAAGATACTGGTTTTCACCTTCAAAGCTGTTCATTACCTAGAACCCACAGATCTTCATGACCACCTTGTTTGGCATTGCTCCACATATTTCTTCATTCATCACATCAGACCTGCTTCTTTCTGATGCCACTGTTGTAAAAAGTGTCAACATTAGCATCCTGTAGCAAGACAGCATCCTGAAATTTGCTTTTGTTATTCCAGGGCAGGCTAGTAATCTTCCTTCTCGTATTCACAAAGTCTGTCCTCTGATGACTTTTTGGAAAGGGTATAAAATGCAAGAGCAACCTCTGCAGGAGCACTGGTGCATAGGTGGTGTTTTGCATAGGTAGTGTTTGAAACAGGGTGATTACTAAAGAAGAAATGGAAAGGAGGCTGATACTGGTGGCACCAGTTCAACCAGTAAATACCCTGTCTCTTTTCACATTTTGATCCAGGTCCAGTTGGACTTGCACTAGCAAAATCATAGGTCCAGTTCCATCAGGGCAGTGAAGGCTTCCTCAGTAAGGGAAACAATTGTTCTCTTACCAGGATAAGACTTCCGGGACTGGTGCCTCACAGGATGTAGCATGCATTTGTGTGGTATGGCTGCAATGGGGGAGGGATTTGGGTTGGTGTGTGATGTTATGGGCTGTTATAGGATGCATCCTGTGCAATTTTTTTGCCAATTGTAATGTACATCACTACAAAATCGACAGGGCTCAGTCTAAGTATAATCAGCTAGGGAAGATGGGAATCTAGACTGGAAGGACAAGATATCCCAGTGAGATATCTTACCTTTTGTCCAGTGCTGTAGTTGCCCAGATATGATTTCTCCTGACTGCTAACATTTCTCCTCTGACAACCCTTCCTCATCCTCCCCTGCGAGACAAGCCTATGCATGTCTACTCTGAAGTAAGCCTTTTATAGTCAATGAGGCTCACTCCTATGTAAGGGTGCAATGGAAAGGAGCCTGGCAGACCTAGGCTGCAATCCTAAAGACACTTTCCTGAGAGTAAGACCCATTGGAAACAATGGGGCTTACATCTGAGTAGACATGGTTAGGATTGTGCTCCTAGCCTTGCAGGTCTACTCAAAGCAAACCTATTACAGTCAGTTTGTCTCACTCCTGTTTAAGGGGGCAGACTGCAGCCTGAGAGATCTGATAAACCAAGTGCAGGTTAATTTGTTTTATTTTTCTTTATATTTTGTATTTTCTTTATTATTTTGTATTATATTACAATATGTGGCTGTGGTGGCGCAAGCGGTTAAGACGCTGTGCCTGTTAATCAGCAGGCCAGGGTTCGCGACCCAGGTCGACCCCACAAGACAGGGTGATCTCCTGTCCTTAGCCCAGCTCTGCGATGCCAGCTGAATCCAGTCATACCGGCTCTGCCTTTCCATTGGACTAATTCAGTGGCGTGGAGAGGGGGGATTTGCTGCTTGGGTAACAGCCTATCCTCCATAACAACCCAACCCAGGCTTTCGTGCTTTGCATGCAGCATATGCAGCGCCAAGCATGATACCATAGTCTTTCAAGACTGATGGAGGCCTGCTTTTTTATATATTACAATATTGTAATCATTTTTATTTGAATATTTTTGGGGTGTGGAATGAATCATCTGAGTTTTCATAGTTGCTTATGGGAAAATTCACTCTATATACAAGCATTTTAGATTACAAACATGCTTCTAGAACAAATTATTCTCGTAAACCAAGCTATCACTGTACTTAGTATCACCATAGGCCAGTATTGAGGCTTGAGGAGAGCAGAACAGGGACGTCCCAAAGTGGGGAAAGGTAGGCCAGTGGGCAGACCAGCTCAGGAAGGGGTGGGATGAGGTTAAAAAATGGGTTTGATTTTCACTTCCTAGCAATTAGAACATAAGAAGAACCTCCACTGGAACAGGCCACAGGCCCATCTAGTCCAATTTCTTATATCACACAGTGGCCCACCAGTTGCCTAAGGGATGCCCCCACTGATGCCCCCCACTGCATCTGGCATTTTGAGGTTGTCCACCACTACACACACCCCTCATGGCTTGTAACCTGTGATGGTCCTTTCCTCTAAGAATATGTCTAATCCCTTCTTAAAGGCATTGAGGCTAGATGTCATCACCACATCCTGTGGCAATGAGTTCCATAGACCAACTACATGCTGAGTAAAGAAATATTTTCCATCCCAACTGTCCCAATATTCAATTTTAGTGGTTGTCCACTAGATCTGATGTTATATGAAAGGAAAAAGAGCATCTCTCTATCCACTCTATCCATCCCTTACATAATTTTGTACATCTCACTCATGTCCCCCCTCAAGCACCTCTTTTCTAGACTGTTGAGCTCCAAACGCTGTAGCCTTTCCTCATACGGAAGGTGCCCAACGTTATCAAGAAATTTTCAGAAACTGGGTTTCTTTTGCTATAAGATAGTCTTAGGCATATCATTGACAATCAGTCTTTTGTACACCCTTGATATATGTTTTTTGTAATTAGCTGAAAAATAGCACGTTAATATTGTTACTTGTAAAAATATTACTTGTTAGGGTAGAGCTATTTACAGTACTTCTGATTTTTTTCCTTTTTAAGTAAACTAGTTGTTCCTCTTGTTGAGTATTGTGTCATGGCATTGTTATATTTGTTTAAGAAAATAAATCTGAGTTAAAGCACAGAAAAAGAAAATCAGAACATAAGGAGTGAACCTTCTCCAAAAGGAATTCACTATGGCAGTTTTGAGCTCGGAGTGAGCATTACTGAACAGCAAGGAAATGCCATCTCATATATAATTTATTGTTCTCTTACTTATACTCAGATATGCATATGCTTTTACATCAAGTCAGAGACATCCTTTGTTCAGATTAGTACAAATACAGGTTCTCTTTCCTGGCTTGGTCAGGACCTGCAAAGAGTAGCTGTAAGAAGAAAACTTGCTGTTGAGTGTAGAAGACAGACTGCCTTACTCTCTAGGGCAGGTTTCATCTCCTCTGGAAAGGCCTTGAATTTTCTTTTCCCATAGAAATTCCATCCCATTAAACTCAGAGCTACTTTTACCTTGTACAACATCATTTTTGGATGCTTTAGGTGGGATGGAATATGTCATTCCAATTTTATTATAGTTCAATCTGAGTTCCTTTTAGATGTTTATAATATTTGGTAACTCTTACAACCATATTCATTGTTTCAAAGAATTAACTAATGCAGAGTATCTTTGCACACCAAAAATTCTTATTGCACACATGAGCATTTTAAACTCAGATAAGTGGTCACAGTTTTGAGTGTACATGAAAATGAAACCTAAAACTATCTATATTACTTTTCTCATTTCCTTTGAGCTCCTATAAATAACTGGAGATGCAGAAATCCAGTTCAGCATCCTGATAGAGTGAACTAATTGCTTCCAGATAGGAGATGAAATGTCTGGAATTTTAATGTAGTTTCTGTCATACTATGGAACTGAGCATTGTAATTGAAAAGATAAGTTGACAGATTGTCATTAATGACATTTCAGTTATTTATATATTCATTCTAGCAGGGGAAATTTTATTTGTAAATAATATTTGTTAAATTATTTTCTTATTTTTTAAAATAACTTTTATAAAAACTGCAGTTCATTTATGTAGCCTTTCTAAACAACATAGAGCACAATCCTAACCATGTCTGCTCAGAAATAAGGCCCATTGTGTTCAAAGGATCTTACTCCCAGAAAAGTGTCTTTAGGATTGCAGCCTTAGGGCACAATCCAGAGGAAGGGCAAGGAGAAGAGCCCTAGCTGGGCTGCCCCAACTATTCTATATCCAGAGCAGAGAGTTATGCTGCATCCAGAAAGTCAGGAAGCCTGTGCTGTCCTAGCTGCTCCAGAGCATGCTCAATAGGCACCAAGTAAGTGACACCTGGGGAGGGCTTGCTCCTGAGGAGACCCCTCAGATCACTCTGAACAAGGAACAGCTGTGGTGCCTGCATTATAAGGAAGCCCAGAGTTCCTGACAACCAGTAACAGCTGCAGCATGAGAGCAGAACCTCTAGTGGAGGGTGGATGCTTGGAGTGTCCTACTGTATGCTGAGGTGACTGGGCTGCCATAGTTGTTCCATATCCTGAGGTTGAGAGGCAGGGGTCGTAGCTAGGCTTGCCAAGAACTCAGATTTTTGGTCAACACTGCCATTCTTACTTAGGCCTTATCATGAACCCCTATGGGTCTACTCATTACTATAACTGCTCCTGAGGTGGTATAACTCTGAGGAACTGGAAGAGGGCATTTCTGCCCTGGAAACAGGCTGTGGATATAGAGTAACTGCTCTGCCCATGGCAATGCTAAGCATGCCCTCAACATGCCTCTCCTGAACTGCTTAGGCTGCCCCAGTTACAGCAGCCCAGGTCCACCTGTCTTGGGGCAGCCTATGTTGCTTTACTCTGCCCCAAGCCTTTTCCAGAGTGACTAGGGTGGAGTATCTTGCAGTTGGGTCAGCCCAGTGACAGATAGGGTAACCCAAGTGCACTTCTAGATTGTGCCCTTTGTTGCAGAGGGTCAGGTTATTTTTTGTGTGTTCAAATTGTGTGCTTTGTATGAATTCCAGCTTCCTGATTTGTTTGTGCACATTTGCAAAAGGAGATACGAATATCATTGGGAAAATTCAGTTTGGGTATATTAGACCTAATATATGACGACATACTGTTTAAGTGGGAATTCAGCTCTCATGGAACAAATCTCTTTTCCATAATTTGGCTGCATATTCACTGATCAGGAGAAACATAAACTGCATCCCTTAGGCAATCTTATCTGGCATTTGTGGCCTTATCAAATTTTATTCAAGAATTGGGGGTGGAAAGTATACCCACTTTGACTAGAAAAAGAAAATTGTTTTTGAAAATAAGCAGAGCCACATCACACTTCAGTGTTTTAGCACTCTTTTGAAGTTTACATGTAATCATCCAGTTATACCTCGCTACATGCATATGAAACATACAATTGGATTTACAACTTCATTTTTACAACACAAAGGGGTTTTGGAAATCAAAAGGTTCAGAAATCCAGGGCCATGTAAAGGTGTTTGAAAACAATGTTATTTATTTTACATAGAAGTAAGCCCATTGTGTTGATTAAGACTTAGGTTATGCTCCTAATTTACTATTCTTGTAATCATAAGCTGAACTTAACTCTCTTCACAATTTTGTCTCCTCTAATAATGACTTGCTGTCAGACCTTTTGTTTGTCTGTTCCTTGTTACCCCTTCTCTCCCTTCACAACTTGTCACTTTGCAAAAGGAGGCAAACATACAGCAATCAAGGCTAAGCTGAAGGCTGCTTCTAAGCTGCCCCTGCATAATACTCTATTCCTGCTGACACAGACTCTTTGAAAGTTAAGATTTAAATGAATTATTTCTGATTCATTGCCAGGAGCTGTCATGCACTGCATAACCACGGGTTCAAATAACTAGAGGCCAAATGAATGCCCCAGTGGGTCATCCAGCCATGTTGGAGCAAGAAGGCTGGTAATAGGGGTGATTTGGGGAAAGATTGAGGCAAGAAGGAGGTGGGCAGAGAGAATTCAAGGGCAGGGGGGTTAGATATCTCACCAGTAGATGTGCATATCATGATTCTATCTCCCTTTCCACAGTCCAGCTAAATAACTGGGTTGGGTCCAAAGTAGGTCCCAAAAAAAGGGACAATCCCAATTTTGGGGGATTGTGTTCACATACTGTTAAATGTGACAGAGAGCCCTGTTCCAATTTTGTGGAGGAGAATTATGGCAACCTAGTCCAAAGTGATCCAGTGGGTGAGGCAGCTTACAAGAAGGTAAATAAAAATATTTCTTCTACCTCTCCCAAGCAATCACCCTCTCTCCATAAAATGCAACATGTGCTCCGTGAGCACCACTCAGTCAGTCACAATAGACTGATGGAGGAGATGATTGGACTGCCGAGTACATGCTCCAAGGGCACGCTCGGATTTGTGGCCATTCCCTCCAATCTGTGGTTTTTTTGGAAAGGAGGAGGAGGGGAAAAGGGAAGCTACTGTATGAGAGAGTTGATGAGGGCAGAAGAATTCATCCACTTAATGAATCTTATTTGAAGTAAGAAAAGAAAGGTGTAGCCCATTCTGAACTGGGGTGAATTAAGTTCCTCCATAACTTGTGAGCTTCCATGGCAAAAAGCACTTCTGTCTTCTCCAATGTTATTTGGAGAACAGAGCAGTATAAAGTTGATTGTCAATTGGTCATCAGATTGATTGTCAAAGTAGGAAGATGCAATGCCATCAGCAGATGTAGCAGCACCAGAGCAGCTACCACTGCATCCTGTGGCCCTAAGAGAGTCACTAGAAGTCTCCTTGTGGGGATGGGACTTTTCCATCTTCCTACAGGAAAAGCTCCAAGTCATACAACAGGGCTTTCTCAAATTTGCACTGGATATAATGCTATTGCAGACTTGAGAGACTCCGCATTGGACCTTCTAGCCCAACATGAATTTCAGGATCCAGCAGAGCAGACCTCTGCCTACCATACCCACTCCTGCGCTGCTTCCTCCCTTGCCCAGAATGCCTCGCCCTATCCCCAAGATCCTCAACACTGTCCATAGCTTTTATCTGGTGCTGGGCTAATGCAGTCACTGACTCAGTGCAGGATGTCATGAGCATACCTTACAGCATGTTTGCCAAAACCAGTGCCAGTGCTTCACCATCACTGAAGTGGTCAGGAAACCTATTTCAGATGTAATGAAAAATTTTGATACCTGCTATTTGTTTAACCTACAAAATGGTCCTGAACCATAGTCCAAAACCATGATTTACCTAACTCTAGTTTGAATATTGAATATTGCATCTGTGAATTCTTGGATGGGTATTTAATGGAGAGCTCTGATATAATTTAAACCAAAAATGGAAGTTCTTAGTGGAATGGAGAGAGTGATGTGAGCCAAAATGTGCCATCCTAACCAATTTATAGCTCCAGGGTAAGGACAATGCAACTCCAAGGTAAAGAAACAAACCTTGCCTTATGTTGAGAGCTCTCCATGACTGTCCCCTCCACTGCAGGATGAAGCACAAGCATCACTGGCACATGTATGCCAGAGCTGGAAAATAGAATAGAATTGTGCCCAAAGTCTCATATGTGCTCATTAGAAAAAAAAATCAGGGTTTCTTGTTAAATCTTGAGTCTTATGCTTAACTGCATTAGACCCTGCCTTAACTCAAAAGCACAATGTTTTCTTATTTCTAAAAATTTAACCTACAGTTATTTTGTAATTATTTCACTTCTTGTTTCTCCCTGTTCTATTTTACAATATTGTTTAGGAATCTTTTCATGGTCCTTCAGAATATTCAACATTACTTAATGAAAGGAAGGTTCAATTTCTATATGAAACATTCCATTCTCATGTAGCTACAGTAAAAACAATAATAGTTTGGCAGTGTATTCTATTTCTATTTCTTCATTGTGAATTTTATATTGGCTTATAACTTGACCAAATTTGGAATAATATTCCTGTGCACAGCAGGAAGGCACATCATAGATACAAACGTATCTATCTCCAAGCAGAGGTCCCTTCTGGGAAGTGCTGAAGTGGGATGGTGTTTATGTAAAATATTGTTTAAAATTTTTTGAATGTTTTCTCTTTTTCCTATTGCATGTTGTTTGTATGCTTGTTCTGAAAAATAAGTAAAAACTTGTTCTGAAAAATAATAAAAAAGTAACATTTGTTACAATAGTTCTAAAGCAATATTAATATTTTGAGTATGGATGCAATAGTTGTGCATGAAGATTCTCATGGGATTTGTTTCTCTCCTCACTCCACCAGTATACAGTGTGTAAGTCATTGCAGGGAATGAGATATCATTTGCACTGATAGCGAAATCCTAACTTACACTGGAACAGAAAGGCCCACACACCTGCACTGTATCCAGTGCATGTTTGGGGCTAATCAAGGTTTGCCCAGGACAAGGGCAAAAATTCCTCTTCCTCCAGGTAGAACTATAGCAGCTCCAGTGGGGCTACTCAGAATTATAGCATCTGGTGAGGTGGCACAAATCTAAGCAGCCTGGGACTGTTCCAAGCTTCCCAGTAACAGGGCTAGGATCTGGTATAAGTGCTGGATCCTGAATCTGCCTCCTTCTCCCCGCCTGCCACCTTCCCTTTCTCCCTTCTTCCCACCTTTCTCCCTTTCAGGATGTTTCAAAACATCCCTTTCTCCCTTCTTCCCACCCCCATCCCAACCCTTGCATGGTGAGCTTGGCTGGCACAAACTTACCCATCGGGAGCCTTGCGTCACATATTATAGCATCAGTGATTTTTCATGTTTGTATCGTATTATATAAGTGGTTTTTCATGTTTTATATTCTCCATTATATCAAAAACATTATAAAATATCAAGGAATATAAAAATTTGATCCATTCTGTATTATTTTACCATGCTGGGAAAAAATTGTGGTCATTGTTAAAAGGCAACCTTTTTTCTTCTTGTACCATGGTAGCATTTCTGCAGAATGTTGATATAAAATGTTCTCTTTTTGAAAGAGACCGAGATTTATTTGGGGAAGAATCAGAAAAATCATTTTAGGCTGCAATCCTATACTCATTTTCCAGGGAGTAAGTCACATTAAACTCAGTGGGACTTACTGAGTAGACATGCAAAGGATTATGCCCATAGTATTTTGTTCAAATGGGTGTGTCACAGAAATGTTAGTGGTAAAAAAGTTATATAATGAGGCACACAGGGAAGTATAAATAGGTTGTACTATCTCAGATGGGAGGTTGAAATCACCATTGTGCTTTTCTTGAACCATTTGACAGTGCTGATGCATGTGTTAAAAGTTTCTGGACTATCCATATAGACACCTTGAAATGTAATTGCTAAATGGCCAGTGACAACCACTGATTTCTTTCTGATGATCAATTAACAGTGATTAGCAGAATCAAGGGTAACAATCAATATCCGGGCCAAATCCTAAAAAAATTAAGCCAGCCTTAACTCACATGGCATATATTTCTGTGGATACGTAGGGAGGTCAGTGTATGCCCATGCAGTGGCCTAACCCTCTCATCTTTCATTATGGAAGAAATGCCATACCACACTTTTTTGACCCCCCTCTCCGAGGTCTACACAGGATTTATGCCTGGGCTTAGGCTAGCCTAACTGGCAATCAGGATTGCAGCCTCTCTATATCTCTTTTATAATTTATCTTGTCAATTTTTCCAGTTCTGGTCAAGCTTGGAAAAATATTCAGAAGCAATGAAAGAGATTCCCTTTGCTTCCATTTGTTTCTAAGGTCTGGCTTGAAATGAGAGACACTGTTCTATTTTCTTTCCAATTTCTTGGCATGTTCCAGTGAGTTCCAAGAACAGTCAACAGGTCCTTCTCATCACTGACAAGGTGTGAAGTCACTGGTGACCACAAATAATTCCTTACCACTGAGGCCAGCCAAAATTTGTAGACTTCTGGTGTATTTGTTCTCAGCATAGCAGCAGAAGGCCTGAAAAGCTTTCTGTGGTGAAACTTCTGCCTTGATTTCTTTGATAGAAAAAGAGCTACTGTATATACTCAAGTATAAGCCGAGTTTTGGGACTCCAAAAGCCCCCTCGGCTTATACAACAGGCTGACACTTGTCCAAAATGGCGGGCGCGACAATGAGCACCCACCCTAAAGCCTCAGCAGCTGGCTGGCTGGCTTCCTAGGAGGGGGCTCTGAGGCTGCACTCCTCTCCACACTTTGGAGAAGCTGGTACCTTCCATTTTGGAGAAGCGTGAAGCCTCAGAACCCCCTCCTATGAAGGTCTACTCAGAAGTAAGTCTCATTGCAGCCTATGGAACTTACTACCAGGAAAGTGTGGAGAGAAGAGTGCAGCCTCAGGTCCCCTCCTAGGCATGTCTACTCAGAAGTCCCCTTAGAGCCAATGGGGCTTACTCCCAGGAAAGTGTGAAAAAGGATTGTATCTTTAGAGCTCAATCCCAGGCATATTTACTTAGAAGTTAGTACTATTATAGTCAAAGGGCTTACTCTTGGGAAAGTGTAGACAGGATAGCAGCCTCAGAGCCAACCAAGAGCATGCTGCATTTCCCACCCTATGCTTATACTCGAGTCAATAAGTTTTCCCAGATTTTGTGGTAAAATTGTCACCCTGGTGCCTCAGCTTATACTCAGGTCAGCTTATACTTGAATATATAGGTAATCTTCTGAACATCTAATTATTTTCAAATATCAAAAAGGGTTTGGTCACTTGGAGGAGAGAGTGGCAAGGATTAGTGTCCCCTTCTGTCCTATTTCAAGTCCATTTGGTGTTTTAGGGTCAATCCTAACCTAGGCTGACACAACTCATTAGTCTTTCCATTCCTGTGGAGATGTAGGGAGGCAAGCGCATGTCTGTGCACTGATCTAACCCTCCCCCAGGAGTGGCACTTAAATGCCTTTCAGCACTTTTGTGACATTTCAAGACTAGGATGGGACTAGAGCTTACCCTAGCCTCACTGGGGATTAGATTGCAGCCTTTATACACACAATTCAGCACATACAGGTGCCTCATAAATGCAGCTTTAAAAAAAATTTTTTAAATTTTATTTACTTTTTTTTTTTAGGAAGGCAACCCAATGGTAAGGTGTGGGCCTTGTGACAGCTGATTCCTATGCAAAGAGCCATGACTGCCCTGATAGACTGAAAAAGCAAGGATGTAAACTGTAAAAAAGTTTTTGTCTATGATACACAATGTGCTGTGTGGGCTGCACACGCTTTGCGTGTAATATATCATCAAGAAGAAGCATTAGCCAGTTCTTGTCTCCTGAATGAAGTGTTTCTTTATCTTTCGAGATAAAGAAACTCCTCAGTCGGGAAATGAGACCTGATAACTGCCTCTGCAGAAAAGTATGTCATGCTCAAAATAAGTGGATTACAAAAATGGGAATACAAATACAGAATACCAATTTCTTCAGCACTTTTAGTACTTTGTCTATAGTGCTATAGTGTAGTATACTATAGTACAGTTCATACTATAACATACATTCAGCCCATACCACGGTATTAAACTTGGGTCTTTGAAGTTAGTGTTAGTAACTGATTGAGGGTTGTTTGCTTATTCCCTTCATCTCATAAAAGATAAAATACCAGTATAAAATAAGATACTGGTAAGACTGGGAGTAGAACAACTGAAGATAACAAAGTTAAACATAACACTATGCCTATTGTTGACACACCTGAATCAGATTTCTAACCAAATTTCTAAACTTCTTAATTTCTGCTTGAAATGCACATCCAGTGAAGAGAATTAAAATCAAATGTACTGCATTCATAGACATGCTATCAGACCCCATTTCTTCTTGCAGGCGTATCTACCAGATGTTGGAGAGGATTCAGGAAATGTATTGTGTAAAATATAGCCTCGTCTGTGATCTGTGAAGTATCTTGAAGATCTATGCTAAGCTTATACATTTACTAGGGCTGGGGGGTCTGCAAATTTTTCCTATTAGTGGCACTATCTTGAAATGCACTTCTTTTTTTCTTTCTTATATTCAGCTTGATGCTGGAAATAACACTGTACTAACCTTCTAGTAATACTGAGATACTTGCTACAAACATCCAAAAAGTGACATAGGGCAAGCTAAGATGTTTCTTAGGGTAAGGGAAAGAAATATTTCCTTACCCTAATTAGCCTCGTTAATCTGCAGTCTGCACCTAAGCTGAATTGGATCAGTGGCATAGTTGGAGGGGATGAAAAAGTGCTGCATTTTGCAGAGACCCTCACCACAGTATGGTGAGGTTTCCCCTTTTCCAGGATAACTCAGTATAGCTACAATAGCTCTAGTTGGATCCATGCCCTGCCTCCTGCTCCATGCTTCCCCACCAGTGCAATTTACCCTTTGCCCCATTTTGCAGTGACCCCTATATCCATGCACCAGCCTAATTCCTCCAGGCATGGTGGTGCAGGAGTGCCTTGCAGGAGTGCCTTACAGGAGTTTTAGGACAGCACTGTCAGTTGCTTACAGCTGAGGTCATGTATTCCTACTGTACCAGTGCAGTTTAGGCTGTGAGTAGCTTTGCAGCTAGATGGCAGTTTGCATCCAGATGGCAATATTGCTTTAAGCACAATAAACTGGAAGTGTATAGTACTTGTAGGGGGGAGAAAGATGTACACAATTTAACAGGAAGTTAAACAGAAAGTTAAAGTTAGGTCCGATTTATTTTAAAAGCTTCTTCTAGTCATCGAAGGCTGCTGGGAGGCAAGATGGAAGTTGCACAGCTGCCTTCTTTAAGTAGGAATGTAGCCCCTGCCCCAGTAAGCTTAAAGTGCCCAGTGGGCGAGGATTCCCATAGCCACAGAAAAGTGAAACTGGGGATATGGGATCAGCAGTTACTGGGGCATGCCTGTACAAAATAGACACCATCAACAACCACAGGAAAAGATGCCATGCTAACTCTTCAACATGCTGTTTACAACATGTTGCCTACCTGGCTACTCAAAAGTAATCTCACTGTCTTCAGTGGAATTTACTATCAGATAAGTTTGGATTGGGCTGTAACCTATGATAACACTGTATTGTGTAGTTTGGAGGTGTTCGTTGTACTGTATTGTCACAGTGGACACTCCCAGAATCAGATAGTGTTCACTATTTCAAATTCCCAGAAACAATTTTTTTTGCCTGCGTGCAGCGATCATATCTGTGTTCTTACAAACCTGCACAAGCAACACAGTTCTCATGCTTTTTTCACTCTGTAGGGAGTCTCAGAGAAAGGTGACACTGCCAAGTATTCACAAAAGGAAAAAGTATGCTCCAGATCAGAGGTTGGAACACTTACTGAAGACAGGAATGTAATCAATGATGTGACCCACTTCTGGGGAGCCCAGTTTACTTCCAAATTTTTGGCTTCTTTTAGGTGTTTTTGAAATTCGGTGACCTTGAGATGAAATGCAGATTTTTATTTTATTTTTTTTTGTAATTGTGCTGTAATTCTATAGCAAGGAAAGGAATCGACCCTTATGTATCTCATTCCTATTCTAAAATGTAATATTATAAACATTGCTTTCTAATCTTTGGTGAAATTCATTAAATGTCTTACGTTATCACATTTTTCCTATTTTAACCTGTTTTTAATAAAGTGTTTTTCTCTTGTAAAACACTTATTTGCTGGTACATAGATGGTCCAGTCCTATTGGACCATTAAATTGGTAGAAGGAATGTTCAACCTGCATTACCAGCCTTTATAGCTGTTGTAAAATATATTCCAGCAGCGTGCCAGAGTGTCAGCAGGTTTGCTTGCACTGGAGATTCATTGTGCACCCACTGACTCAGATAGGAGGATGGGAAAGATGGGAGAGAGAGGGCATGGTGTGGAATGAGAGCAGGAGTAAGTGGAACAAAAGACATCAGATACAGTGATGGGATGAATATGATCGAAGAAGGGGCAGATTAAGTAGTAGAACAATCACCACATCCAACTCTCTTCCTAAAAAATAATTCTGAAGGAATGATCAATGATTAATTGTTCTAAGATGCTTGGATCTAGTCTATTTCCCACCTTAAATGTTGAAACACTCTTTTTTCCTCTCTTGGAAAATTGTAGCTTATCAAAATGATGCCTTTTAAGCTTAATGATTCAGCATTCCATTTGAAAGTATGTTTCACAATGTGATAACTGTTGAACATAGAGAGATACCAGAAGAAAATGTGTTCTACACATTCAGGCCACAATATTTCAAGAGCAAGTGCTATCTCAACCCATGCAGCTGCTTTTGAAGGGAGCAGGGAGAATGAGGAATACAGCACAATTCTCTTGAACATTGAAGTACAAAAGGGAAAGTTGTTTATATTAAGTGCAATATTCTGCATTTCAAGAATAAACGTCAGCTCAACTCAGCATCTGTTTGGCACAGAGAGCAAGATAGATATAAAAGACACTATTATTTTATTATTTGTTTTCAAAAAAATGTATCCTCATTTTCTTCCGTCAAGATTAGTCAGATTAACTAGCACTGTAGAAAAATAAATAAAGAAATATCCAAATACAACACCACTTGAATCACTGTGGCAAAGGTGTATAGATTGATGTCCTCAGCCAGTACAGTACAAGTCCCTTGTGCTGGCTCCTGAATGTAGTGAATGTCCCCCACATTTGTAATTGTGCCCCACATGTGTAATTGAACAAGTGATACATAATGTCCTTTGTCAGTACATTAAGTCCTCTACTTATTTCTGGAAGCACATTTGTAAGTCCATTTGTTCATAAGCCCAATGATGGCTTGTTTGTTCATAAGCCCAATGATGGCTTTATCAGTTATAAAACACTGATATTAATGCATGTTTGACCCAATGTAAAAAAGAAAAAATGAAAAAGTAGTGTAAATATCTTTACTGGTAAAAAGTGCTTTTTACTTTTAATACTATTTACTGTTAAAATAATTTTACAAGACTGTTAAAATACTGTTATTATACATTAAATGCCACAGACAAGTATAGAGTTTTGTTTGTATTTATGAAAGTTCACATCTCAAATGTATGTAAGTAGGGGACTTGTTCTTTTCAGTACCTTGCTAGAATCATCTCTGTGATAAAATGCTCTAGGGAGAGCCAGAATGGTTTTCTGGTGTGGATATAGACCTGAAAGGTTCAGGTTGATATACCCACTTAGTTTGATGTTTCGCTTGTCTAAACTGTCTTGTTTGTAAGTATGATGACCTGATGTGGCCTTTTTCTTCATGGTCTATTACAGTGTTTCTCAAACTGTGAGTTGGGACCCACTAGGTGGTTCCAGGTGGGCTCCCATTCATTTCAATACTTTACTTCTATGTTGGTAGCTCTGGTCCTAGCATGGTATACGATCAAATTGGGAAAATGCTACAGATTTTTATGTTTAAGAAGCTATTATGTAAGTTTTTTAACAAATGAGTCAATGGGACTTACTCTTTGGTAAATGTAGGTGTGATTGCCTGCTTGATGGTGTCATGATATCACTTCCAGATTCTTATTCTAAAAGGTGGGTCCCAATGCTGAAGGTTTGAAAACCACTGGTCTAATTAATATAATTTCATAGCTATTTAATATAATTAAAATTGTAGTATTTGTCTTGACAAGGTAGGTGGTCTGATTAATATGACTATTCAGATTTATAAACTGTATAAAGATTGTTTAACAGTTCTGAATTCATGCCCTGTGACATTAGACCATTTGTTTTGGAACAAAGTTCAGCATTTGATTTGCAACACTGTTGCATGTTCCTTCATGTACTATGGAAATTATTTTGTCCTAAGAATTGCTTTTTATATATGACTACTTCACATAGTTTCAGTTGTTAAATATTTGGACTATAGTTTACTTGTGTTTAGTCAGAGTTCTAACTAATAACATTTAAGCACTTGTCCAAAAAGAATGTTGCTTATTAATCCGGGGCGTATTATAAACAGAGGTAGGACGTTGCATGAGTTTACATACATAATTTATTCTCTCATAAAAACATCCAGCATTGTCAGATTTCTGTTACAAGACAACCTAATGGGGAACTCAAAGCAACATCATACAATTTCAACTATCCTGGACTGTGAACCTTCAGGAGAGGGACCTGTCCTTTCCATGCTATAGAAAGCATATATAATCCTCTTCCAGAGCGGGGGACCTTTCCTCAGTGTCTTCTAGATCTAACAAATCTAATAGATTCCTGATGTCGCTGGAGATATTCCTATTGATTCTGTTTAGGTCTGGCTAGTGATTCTGTTTAGGTCCAAGTTGATCCAGTTTTCCTGCTATAGGCAAGGGGTTGAACTAGATGACCAGTTAGGTTCCTTCCATGATTCTTCGATCTTTGGAATGGGGAAAATGGCTGAATGTTAGTTTTTTGCCATTTCTTCCTGGTCTCAGAGCCAAAAGGGCATTGCATAAAGAATGGCCCCTTGGTTTTCATTAGAGCTGCTTGTAATGAAGCAGCAGGGAAGACAATTGCAATAACAGAGGATTCCAGTTCTATGAACACAGAGCTCATCTTTTCACCTATTCCATGGTAAAGGTATTAACAAAGAAAGCTTATTTCTCATCCATCATTGCTTCCATAAAGAGCTGTCTAGTAGAGCTATTCTGGAAAGTGGAGAGCTGTTACAACTTAGACTGACTGAGAGCACCATCATAACCATGTCTACTCAAAATTAAGCCTCATTGTGTTCAAAGGGTCTTACTCCCAGGAAAGTGTTTTTAAGATTGCAACCTAAAGTGGCATAGAAGACATTTGATTGTCTGCTGCAACCTGCTGTGATCCAATCTCCATTTATGTGGAGCATTTATGTGGTGGCTTTGAGTGTCCTGAGGTTATAGGTACATTTCAGCTTGTTCAGCCTGATAATGTGGACAGGATCCTTGAAGTCTAAAAGTTGTTTGATGATGTGGACTCTCAAACCTTGCCCAACCTCATGAAAGATTCCAGAGATGGGCTGGATAAGTAAACAGGGAGGATAAATTATCATTTTTCAAAATAGGGCAAAAATGAGTACTCTTTGGGAGAAAGACAGAATATAAACCAGGGGTGTCCAAACTTTTTGGCAGGAGAACCACATCATTTCTCTGACACTGTGTCAGGAGTCAAAAATGATTTACATTTCAACCATGAATAAATTTATATAAATTTGCACATAACAGTGCATAACATAGACAGATCTGGAGGATTGTAACCCCTGATGGAGGGGTCTTGAAATGGGCCACACTGAGGCTTGCATCTGGCCTCCAATTTTGGATTTTGGACACCCAATATAAATACAGACCTTCACTTTGCCCCATGTAGTTGCAGTAGCAGCATCAGTGGAGTGTGGATGCAGCATAGGCATGTCATCCTGCCTGCATGAGTGCAACTTAGGATTTAGTTTTCCTTGGTTTTCACACCATCAACCATGAAATCCTTCTGTTCTACTTAGGGGTCTGGGGCTGTGGAATAGTTAATGGCAAATTTACCTGGAGAATAGTTTCCCAAAGACGGGGGTGGGGAAAAAAACTGGCTCATCTGTGGACTTTGCATTATTGTTTACAATTCTGTCCACAGTGCATTTTATATCAACGTGAAACCATTAGGAGAAGTAGTCCAGGGCCGTGGCATAGGTTTACCTATGATCTCTGTTCCAGGTACTCGTATTTACTCAAATCTAATGCACCACTGAATCTAATGCACACCCTGTACTCATGATCAAAATACTGCATTTACTAAAGTTTAATTAACCATCAAATCTAATGTGCACCCTGATTTTGGAGACTGAGTTCAGCTGAAAATGGTGAGTGTTAGATTGGAGTAAATACAGTACTGTATATCTTTGCCTTCCTGTGCTGAGAAAGCTGTGGAGATCATAAAACTGCACTGAGAGTCAGTGACAGACTGGTTATGGGCAACAAATTGAAATTAAATATGTATAGGAGGACTGCTGAGTTAGCAGAAGTGTGCCAAAGTCTTCTGAATGGGACTGTGCTCTTTCAGGAGAAGTTTGTATTAGGGAGGACTCCTTGTCCCAGATTTGCTCCTTGATATCAAGATGGTATCAGTGGGCCAGAATGCTTTTGCACCAGCAGTCCTTTGTTTCTGTTGGAGGTTATCTGTGCCATAGTGGCCTATGCTTTATTCAGGCCTCCGTCAGTCTTGAAAGACTATGGTATCGTGCTCGGCTCTGCATACGCTGCATGCGAAGCACAAAAGCCTGGGTTGGATTGTTATGGAGGAGAGGCTGTTACCCAAGCAGTAAGTCCCCCCTCTCCATGCCACTGAATTAGTCCAATGGAAAGGCAGAGCCAATGCGATTGGATCCAGCTGGCGTTGCAGAGCTGGGCTAAGGACAGGAGTTCACCCTGTCTTGTGGGACCGACCCGGGAATCGAACCCTGGCCTTCTGGTTAACAGGCACAGCATCTTTACCGCTTGCGCCACCCACAGCCCACATGCTTTATTCACATTTACAACATATTGTGCATGGAGCTTACATTGAAGCAGGACTTCCTACTAATTGGATAAGAAGTACTTTTTCAAATGGACAGCCTCTTTTATTTAGCAGGGGAAGCGTAACTGGCCTTCCTTACCCCATCAGTGTCTTTCTACTGGTTTCTGCTTTTGCATCTTTTTAGATTGTGAGTCCTTTTGAGGTAAGGAACCATTAGTGTTGTTTTTTTAATTTTCTCTTTAAGCCAGTTTGTGAACATTATTATTATTATTATTATTATTATTATTATTATTATTATCCATAAATACACAGTGAACAATTTCGTGCTGGTTTCATTCACATCACCAGTCGGACCCTTCCCAAGAGTCTAGGACTGTGTGATGTAGCGGCGTATAATTCGTGCTGATCCCAGAAGAGCGGCTTTCTGCAGTTGGCAGAGTGATATTTTGTCAATGCCAATAGTTTTCAGGTGCCTGCCAAGGTCTTTGGGCACTGCACCCAGTGTGCCAATTACCATTGGAACCACCTGCACTGGCTTACACCAGATACGCTGTAATTCGATTCTTAGGTCTTGGTAGCGGGAGATCTTTTCCAGTTGTTTCTCCTCAATTCTGCTGTATTATTATTATTATTATTATTATTATTATTATTATTATTATTATTAACACTTGGGAAGGATCCGACTTGTGATGATATTACGAAAACCAGAATAGAAAACTCTTTTGTAGTACTGTTGATAATAATAATAACTGAAGGTTCTTGAGAAACTGCAGCTGGGGGAAAATACAGCTTTTCAGGTGTAAGACGATTTGATCAGGTCTCATCACTGTTCCAGTTGCACTGGTTTCTGTTTTGTTTCTAGGCTCAGTCCAAATGTGCTGTATCTCCTTTACAGCCCTATGCACCTTGAAACCAAGTTTTGGCTCTATAGCCATTTACCTATCAGTTAAGAACAGGGAGGAAGAGTCTCTTGTACATTTTGTAGCCCTGTGAGGTTCAGTTGAATTGATGATGAAATTCAAAACTGCTTTCTCAGTGAAAACCTGTCAAATCTGGAATTCCTTGCCATGTACTATGTGGCTGTGTCCTTCCTGATCAGCATTTCTCCAGAAGCTGAAGATTTGTTCTTTCCACAGACCATTTCTAAGTTTATTTTACTTTTGTGTTCCCCTGTTGGATCTTGTTTTCTTTGCTGCTGACTTTTACTATATTCTTGTACTAACAATGATTTTAACTGGTATTGCAAGCCACCTGAATCTCCCAAAAGCAGAACGGTGGAGAAGAATTTATTTGGATTACATTTGTCTCTTGCCAAAGATAGAGCCTGTTGCAAAGATTCAACAGTGTGGATCTGATATTTGTTAATACTTTTTAACTAACTGTAAGATAATTTAACTACTTTCAGGCTGCAATTCTAACCTGCAGCTGGGCCAGAATAAGTCCTGTAACATGTCCCATGCAGGCCTGGGGGTGTTGCAAAAGGAACTTCTGCCCCACTTCTAAGGCATTTCAGCCAATGCAGAGACATATGCTGGCCTCCTGTGGTGGAGCTGAAGATGGTGGGGACAGCATGTGGGCACAGGAAGTGAGGCCTAAACCCCCTTGGGATCGGGTGTTGGAGTCTACCAAGGATGACCAGGTCCACTGGTCCGACTCCTACTGGGACCTCCTTTGACTCAACTGAGCAGGGAGGACGGGAGTATACCCCGGACGTCCCATCTCTGCGAGGGCCAATCCTGGAGTCTCCCGCGCTCCCAGAGCGCTCCGAGGCAGGCAGCAGGAGTGGAAAGGGAGGGGGAGCGGGAGATGTATATAAAGAGGACACAGGGGAAGGTGCGGGCAGTTGGAGGAGGACAAGGAGGGACGGGAGAAAGATCCAGCGCCGGTCGCTGTCCAACTACCGCCTTCACCTGGAAAGAAAGAAAGAGACAAGGTTAAGCGTGGAGTGTGGCTGTAGAGGCTCCAAATTATGTTCTTATCTGTTGTGGCTCTGGTTGAGTCTGTTGAGATTACTTACCTGGCAAGGATCCTGGAGTGAAAGGATACCTGTGAAGGAAGATCAGAGAAAGAGTTAAAAGGACAGTGTTGTGCAACAAGAGGGTGAAGTAACCTACCTGAATAATGCTAACTAAAGGACTAAAGGGGGGTTTAGAACTATACTGATGATATGGTATATAGAGAGAAAACCCTCAACCCAGTGTGTCTTATTGTAACTAAGCCCGTGCTGCCTGTCTGATTGTCTGTCTAAAACGTCAAGAATATAAACCGCTGTTAGAGATACTCACCTGTGTGGACATTCCTTCCTTTGTGGGAGCAGAACCTAGGGAGAGATATGGCTGAAGACAGGTGCAGTGAGTCTGAGATCGAGGTATCCTTGGCAGGGGACAGTGAGGGGCAGGACACCTCCCCACACCACCAAGGGAAGATAAGCCATGTGAGTTATGCTGGGCAAATTGGTTAGGATTGCACCCTCAGTTCACTAAATTAAATTATACTTCATATGATTACTTCAATCCAAGTGAATTTTACATTTTATTTTGTTGTAAAGTATGTGAAGAAATCTCAAAGCAGAAAGCAACTAAGCAGAAAGAGGCCTAACGACAGTTAGTAAAGTGACCCTCTGATTACAGAAGTTACTACTGATAGTCTCACGCATGGTTGCACATGCATGAGCACACTCAATAATGTTCTACATCAACTATCTTAAATTCTTGCTTTTAAAAATTCATTTTACTGTAGTAGAGTCCTTTAGGATTCCTTTTACTATGGTAGTGTCCTTGTTCTATTTGGTAGGAGTGCCAGCTAGTCACACAGTTTGAAACTGAGATGTTCTGTATGCAAGACAGATGCTTTTCCATTGTCCTCCAGTCAATCCATTTAGGCATCTGTTCTGTCAGGGTGTGGTAATTCTAACTTATTTAGGCTGTGTATGTCTTATCTACCTACCTACCTAATTTATATACTGCTTTTCAACTAAAAAGTTTACAAAGAAAATGAAAAATAAATTGCTAATTAATAGCTAATTTTATGCTGTGTTACACTCAAGCATTCACTAAAAATCATTTATTCTATAAAGTCTGTGTCCATATATTGTCACTCATTTACATTATTTGACTTCAGGGGTCAAACAGCTAAGCAAGAAAGATAAGACCCATTAGCTATTAATTAGCTGTTAAGTTTTTTCATTTTCTTTGTAAACCACTTTGTGAACTTTTTAGTTGAAAAGTGGTAAATAAATACAGACAGACAGAAAGATAGATAAGAAACTACAGAGGAAAATGTTACACAGCTGCTAAGAGACCAATATAATAAAAATATGCAGAATCATGAATTAAAGTCAGCCAGAGGCTTGGCATTTAGCCAGCCTCTGCCTGGCTTGTGTGAGTTGCACAGGCCTGTGTGTACCCCTAATCTGCTTGCTATCACTGTTTCTATCTGCAGACATAACAACTCTTCAAATGTATAATTATGCAAAGTAAACAGGATGACCATATAGAATGGAGGACAGAGTGTCTGTACTTTTAAACATTGGATAGAAGAGGGAATTTAAGCAGGTTTAGATCATGTAGAAGGGTTTTAAAAGCAGCACCTGCCTAAATTCCCTTTTCATGCAGTACTTAAGGTTGAGGCATTCTGTCTTCCATTGTATATGGTCACCCTGAAAGTAAAGCATGTAGAAAAGTACTGTACATAGAATCTAATTCTCTGGTCATAGAATTAGAGTGTCACAGGTTTACCTCCTTGTCTTCTTTTGATAGTGTCTTTGATTTAAAAAGATACTTGGGAGTTTTTTCATACCTCCTTTTTTGTATCATGCCTCACCGGGTGACTTTTTATCCATGATTGCCTTATCATTTTGTGTTTATTCCATTTTTTAAATGGCTTATTATTTTCCTCTGTAGTGCAATCAACATTTAATTTATATACCAGATGCTTCTCTTTAGATTACACCTAAATGCTCTAAATGTATTTTCAAAAATGCTGTGTCAAATCTGATTACACTGTGTGAATAAAGCACACTTTTTGTGGAATAAATTAAAGTGTAGTGACAAATTTATAAAATAACATTTTAAAAATATTTATGTTAGTGCTAAACCTCAGTTCATGGCTTGTCAAAGCAAGACTGGGAAAAATTTTGCCTAGAAACTTTTGCCCCCTTAGCCCAAAAAGGGAAAATAGTCCTGCAGTGGGGCGACTCAGTTCTGCAACAGCTCTGGAGCCAGTGGAAAATCAGAGTCCTTCAGCCCTGCTCCCCTCCTGCTTGGCTCCCTCCCCACCACGGCACCTACCTGCCTTCTCCAGACCATGACTTCACCTCCCTGCCCTGGCAATTGGCAATTTCATCTATATCTGTCTCTGTACCCAAACAGGGCATATATTTCAAGACTTAAGTATAAGGTTTTGTTTTATTTCTGTCATCACAAATCATAATATTGTTATTTAAGAACCAAATGTTAAATGCTAGAATATGTATTTAATGCAAAAATTAGTCTCCATTCTCAAGAGAATGTTTAAGATGGCTTTTAATAATCATTTAATAGCCATTTACATAGTTTTTTTTACTTTTATAATGTCCATCTTTTCTATATTTTAACATTAACATATTCCAGTGTCTTTAGCTGATTGTAATATATTTCAGTTAGCCAACTTGTCCATTATTTAAAAAATAAAAAACCACAGGTTAATGACAGACATTTTTTCCATTAAAAGCTGTGTGTCAACAAATACTTGAAAATGAAATGTGATGACAACTATAATCTGTATAAATGTATTTAATTTTATTTTTGCATTGCCCACCATCAGTTACTTAGTACAAGTTCACCCAAGCATTAAGTATTTTGACCTTTATAATTAATAATGAAGGGCACCAGGGATAGCTTAAATAAAACAGTCAAAGTGAAAATATATTATAAACTACATTTTACTTTATGCATCGGCCAAATTCATGACTATTTCTTTTAATAAATGGTACTTTTGTTGTACAGATGTATACATTCAGTGCAATTCTTCCTGTTATCAGAGCAATCCTTGAATCACTTATATTGGTTTATTTCCTCTTGAAGTAGTTTACATCCTAATCTTAAACACTGCACCAGCACATCTTTTTACAGTGCTATCAAAATATAACAAGATAGGACAAGGAAGAATTTCAAACATGTCTAAAATTCTTTGGTTGTGAGGACATTAAATATTTGAGGGTTTATATATCAGGTTCCTTGAATAAATGAAGCAATGTCAATTAAGGAAAACTTATTTGAAGAGGCATTTAAGAGAATAGAGTGAATTACAGTTATCTGCCACTGGAAGAATCTACTTTCCAACACATTTCATTGTTTAATATTAGAAGTGTTTTGGGTTTTTATTTAACAGTTTGGTGACCAGCAATAGATTGTAGAAATATAACTCTTGATTACATTATCAATTAGCATATGGTAAAATTAGTTTTGTTATAATATAGGTTAAAGTGGTAGTTTTCAAGAATCTATTGAAAATTATAAGCAATTACACAAAGGATTGTTCATTGTATCGATATACTTAATAGATCTTGCCTTTGCTAAACTCAAGTTTTAAATATATATTATACATATATAAAATCTGCTTACAGATGACATAATAACACATAGTCTGGAGCAGCGGTATTTAGGACCCCCTTCCAGATTTAAAAATCTGTCCAGGATTCCCTGTCAAACTTACTGGGATGTTCTTCCATGTCTATTTGGAAATATGTCCCACTGTGTTCAATTAGACTTAGGCTGCAGTCCTAACCACACTTACCTGGGTGTAAGCCCCATTGACCATGATGAGACTTCTGAGTAAACATGCTTAGGATTGGGCTCCTACTATCAGAAAAGCCCAGTGCCAGATTCTGAGAGTTTCAGTGCCAGAATCTTTTCCTCTGGCATGAAACTTCCTGGGTGACGTTGAGTTAGTTACTCACTCACAGGCTCTCCTACCTCACAAGGTTGTTGTGAGGACAAAAACTATAAAAGCTTTGTAAACCACCTTGGACATTTGCATTGGCAGGGGAAAGACAATGAATGAATGAGTAAATGAGTAAATAAATAAATAAGCACAGCTACACATAGTTGCAACCTGATTTACTCAGAAGTAGACACATAGGTTTCTACAGGTGTTATTCTTCATTAGTGGAGCACTGAACTGTAGCCTGGGATTTTATTTCAGATGGAAATGAGGATAATATCCTGGTATTTTAAGCACAGGACCTCTGCCAAACATGCGCAAAATGAAACAAGGCTGCAGAAGGGTCGTGTGATCCTGCCAAAGAGAACAAGGCTTGCTTGATTGAAATGGAAGTGTTGAGTCTTGGCTTGCTTTTTTCTCAAGAGGAGTGAAAAAGTTAACTTTGACTGTAGCTTTGAAGCCTCATTGAAATGGAGACTAATAGACTTCTAATTCTCTGAATTTTTCTCTTGTTGCCTGAACGGCTTTGACCCTGAATGACTCCTGAAGGTTTTTTGGTAGAAATTTCTCTTCTTATAGGTGGGTATCTACTGTCCGTCTTAGGTAGGTGCATAAGGCAGCTAACAGAAAATGTATAATCATAAAACTATCTTTAAAACCATTTTAAAAACTTGTACAAACACACTGTAGCATACAGTAAACTATAGTTAAAGGCAGCAAACCAAGAACTGGAATTCTCCAGACTGCTTTCTGTTTTAGGGGAAGAAAATGCAGGTGTCCGCATCTGTCATCTTAAAGATGCTTGGAACTGACATACGGAAGCAATAATATATGCAACTTCTAGGGTAACCTTTACAACTTCTCTCAGAAACAGATGTGTGTGCTACATTTTAACATGCATCTTAAACAGCTGGGTGTGAGCCCTCACCTCTTCCAACTTTCTAAAGGTTAGCAGCCCTTGGATTTTCTTTTTCATGCAAAACAGAGGATATACACTAGTGCCAGGTTTCATGTTACAAGAAGAAAGCTGAGGTGATTACTCAGTTGAATTGCTTTCCTTAAATAAGTTTAGAACACAAATAATCAGATAGGAATTCTGAAGCCCATTGACCTCAGAGAGCATGTTTAGCAGAACAAGTTAGCCTGTGTTGATTTATGTAACTCTTCAGCATTCTGTCTGGTGTGGCCTGAAATGTAAGGCAGCAGAGCATGCAACAGTAGCTGTTACCAGAGGCGGAAGAAAATGGTGATAAAATTAAAAAAAAAACACTCATAACATTGCTTTCTGCATTTCTCATTTTTGTAAGAAAAAAATCTTGAAAACTGCAACAAAAAAACTAAACTGGTTTAATTTGGTTTTCTTTATTATTTAATGGGAGATGTGCATTGATAATGACTCTGGCTGCACCTCCTGATACTGTTCCACCGATAGCACCTACCGTGTACACTTTTAAAACAACTAGAATTTATAATTATAATGTGAATTTGAATAAATAACATAACACCAGTTTCTGTGGTGTTAGAAAAATACCCCAAAAATCCATGAAAAAAACAAAACAATTTTCTCCTGCCTCTATCAATTATGTGATGAATATAAGTTATATAGCATGTTCATCTGAAAGGTATGCGGTACTGAAATGTGTGGGTGTTGCAAATGTGCTGTAAGGCATATCATGGCACTCAGAGAAAAGGGTGCTGACACTGGTGCGGATCCAGCGTCAAGCCTCAGTGGTGCATTGAGTGCTAGCTGGTGCTCCAGCAGAGTTGGCTGATGGTAAATAGTTTTTTTTTGGGGTGGGGGAGTGGGCCATACATAGAGAAGAGCACAAGGTGGGGAAGGAAGGAGGATGGTAGGAGGTGGTACTGGCACTGCTTGGATCCTGAACTCTGTGTCATCTGTGAGGTTATAAGCAGCACCTACTGAAATTTCCTCTTCTATAAAATTGTTAGAGATTTAGGATCCCTAAAGTAGCCCACCTTGCCCACCCTTGCTTTAAACCATTGCAAACCTGAATCTAAATAATCTCAAAAATGGTGCTACAAAACACCATAAAAGAATGAACAATTCATTGATTCTGGGTGTTTTCCCTCTGTTTTTATTTTATTTTTAAATAACTGATTTTTATTTTGATTTAACTGCATTTAGCATTTTTACCACCTGTTAAATCTTTGTCACAAAGTCTCAGTAAGATAAGGAAACAGCATTTGAATCCTGTCTTGAGTTTAAATATCAGTGTGCTTTTTCTTCCCCCCATGGCAGGTGTAGCAGAATTAAAGAAAAAAAAATAAGGGAACAGACACACAGAACACAATCCTAACTGTGTCTACTCAGAAGTAAGCTCCATTGTGTTCAATAGGTCTTACTCCCAGAAAAGTGTCTTTAGGATTTCAGCCACAATCCCACTGCATATTTCTGATGGAAGAAATGTTTGGTTGAGGTTTTGTTTTTATTGCACTGAGATGTAGACAAAGTACTTTATCTAATGTAAAATATAGCATATTATCATATTTCCAAAATGTGTGTAATGTGAGAAGTAATTATTTTGTTGTATTTCTTCAGCAGACGCATGCAAGCAAAGAGCTAGAAGAGCAATTACGGTCTGTTTCCAGTGTGGATGAACTCATGACAGTACTTTATCCAGAATACTGGAAAATGTTCAAATGTCAGCTAAGAAAAGGGAGCTGGCAACACAATAGGGAACAGTCCAGCTTCAACACAAGATCAGAAGATTCAAATCCAATAAAATTTGCTGCAGCACATTATAACGCAGAGATCTTGAAAAGTAAGTGCTGGAAGTATGGTGTCTACCTAATGCTGTAAATCAAAATGCTGAAATATATAGTCTCTGTCAAATATGCTTTGAAAACTAAGCACTGAAAAACAAAAACTCGTATTATATTAATACAAGATTGAGGACAATCAGAGCCCAGATTTGCTTGGATTAGAGTCCTGGAATGAAATGGAAACTAAAATTAATAAGTAGGAGTCATTTGGTTCAGTGAACACAACTGTCACTTTCCCTGATGCAGCCTCTGGGGTACAGCAGATTAAGTATCAAGCACTGAGGAGCAGGAGATCCCGTTCCCCCAGAAAGTAACAATTAAGGAACAGTTAAATAGACCTGGGGATTTTCTTGCTAATATGTGCTAAAATACAGTATGTGTCTGCCCAAACCAACATTCACAGCGCAATCCTATCCAACTTTCAAGTTCTGGCATAGCTGTGCCAGTAGGGCATGTGCTGAATCCTGCAACTGGGGGGTCGTCATAGAGGCCTCCTCTAGATAAGGGAACATTGGTTCCCTTACCTCCGTGTTGTCCCAGAGCTGGAGGATTGGTTAGGATTATCCACCCAGAAACTTTCTAGGCCAGAAGCTTATACTCATGCCTCTCCCTCCAACAGGAGAACAATTCTTCTTTATGTTTGCTTTGATGGACAATGTGTATATATTTATGCTTTGTCTGTCCATCTGTCTGTCTATTTTCAATAGCGCTTTGACAACACTGTGAAAAGTTTTAGCTGGTGAGATGTCTTCTCGTTGCATTTTTGTTAGTTCAATTACCCTTTTATTTTGTACTCATGGCACAACCAGCCTCTTAGGAAAAAGTGCTGGAATTATGGGTGTAAAGTTTCCACCTGTGATGGAAATAACTATTTTGGGCAGTGTTTCGCCTAATTATTTTGACCATGACCCTAAATACAGTCTGGCAACTAATTCCAATAATGGAATAATGGAATTAGTATCTGTTAATAATGATAATCTTAAAATGTTAGGAGCGGTCAGCAATGACATCATCATTACTGCTGAGCTCCAGAGGTCTGAGAAGTAAGCTACTCGGGGCTACACTTCTAGGTGCGTAGCTGATGGGATATACAGCTTCCTGTGACCTTCAAGAACATTGAACCTTCCAGGTTTAGGAGCCATTTGTTTTCAGGGATGGCAATAAACACTGTTTAAGGAGCAGTATAAGGTTGATTCTTGCCTTCATTATCAGCCTTTTACCAAACAAGTTCATGAGCTATTTTTCTTGCCTTTGGACTTCCTTTTTATAGTGCCACCCATTCTTAGAGTTCTTTATTCTAATTTAACTCAAGGAAAGCAGTTTGAACCCATAACCTTTTTTGTTTCTGCCCCTCAGAACAAACTTTTTGGTGATCAATACTTAGAAGAAAATACAATAGAAGAAAAACAAGTTGCATCCGTTCCTGGTGCACATCCAGTGATCATCTGTTTGGTCACACAGTTTGCCCCTCTTTCTTTCTGCAGGTGTCTTCTTTGATATGATAGATACAAAAGAACTGAGTAAGAAGTACTATATTTACTTAAATATAATGCGCATCTTTTCTGCCATATTTAATCTCCAAAATCTGTGTGCGCATTACATTCAGTGACATGTTTGAGTAAATACAGTGTTTGTTCTGATTTTCAGATCAGAAATACAGAGTGTTCTTCTTTGGGGAAAGAGCATGCCCACTAGCTCCAGGCTTCAGCTCAAGAAGGTTTCTGAAAGTTTATTGAGGGAAGGGAGGCATACAAGGCAGTGTACAAGAGGTTCTAAAATATAATTTAAAAACCAGCAAATAAAATAATTTTTAAAAACAAAGCAATAAAAACAGTGTAGCAACAGAATCAGTAGAAATAATTAAAATAAATCTTAAATCAGCAACAGTGCTATAAAAACACAAAGCAGTTGTAGCACTAAAAATAATATCCTTTAGAACAACTAGAACAAAAACCATAAGCCAACAAAAACAAA
This sequence comes from Cryptoblepharus egeriae, assembly GCA_030015325.1. Lineage (NCBI taxonomy): Eukaryota > Metazoa > Chordata > Lepidosauria > Squamata > Scincidae > Cryptoblepharus > Cryptoblepharus egeriae. Next base: position 48,680,903 of record JAREYC010000007.1, on the reverse strand, counting down.
TGGGTCGAACGAAAACTTAGCTAGGAAGGAAAAGCCCAGCAATACGGAAATATTCTGGTCCTTATTAAAAGGCCAATATGGTCAATAGGGTCAAATGCTACTGAGAGACTGAGTACGACCCATGAGGACATGCTCCCTGTATCTAGTACACAATCTAGATCATCCTGTAGGGCAACCGAGGCTGGTTTCCATCCCAAAGCCCAGCCTGAAGTGAAACTGGGATCTAGGACACAGGCTGCAATCCTAAAAACTCTTTCCTGGGAGTAAGACCCAATGAACACAATGGGGCTTACGTCTGAGTCAACATGGTTAGGATTGTGTTAAAAGTCTGAAAAGAAAGATGCAAATTGGTGTTTTGTACATTTTTCTTACTAGAAGCATGTTATGAAACATAAGTGCTAGAGTCTTGCAACGAAAACATTGGTTGGTTATCGCCGATAAGAATGCAATTCTTCACTTTTGATTATTGGCTTTCAGTTATAACTTTTTCATTTCTTCAGCCCCTGCTTCCTTGGCCTATTGTTCCCTAGGCCCCTACTGCACTCTGCCGTGTTTTTAAGGTATTCAGAAGATTAGTTCAGGGATGTCAAACAAAAGGCCCACATGCTGGATGCACCCTCCAGCAGCAATTTATCATGTCCTTCTTATAATTGAGTTCTCTCAGTGTCATAATTGGTTTCTATATTTTGAAATTATGGACAGGATTTGTAAATTTTACCTTTTTCATGTGCAGCTAAAGAGCTTCTGCGTGAGAACAAAGTTAATGATGTCACTACCTGATGTCACTCCTGGCCCTCAGCAGGCACCATGATTTTCGGCCCATTACATGAAATGAGTTTGCTAGCCCTGACTATGGCTACAGCTAGTCTGCCATAAGCCCCAGAAACTAGTCCCATGCTGGACTGGGAATGTCACAAAAGTGCTATAAGGAGCTTCTGCACCATTCCTGGGGGAAGGTTAGGCCAGTCCACAGCCAAACGCTTGCCTCCCTACACCACCACGGGAGAAGGAAGACTGATGAGTTGTGCTGGACTAGGCTAGGACTGCACCTTTAGTTAATGCACCTGGAGATCATATTGATTTGCCTCACCTAAAGACCTAATATGTCATTCTTGTTAAAAACTGGTATAAACAGAAGTCTGTATATTCTAACAATATTTATATACACAAATTAAATATATTATCTTGGTCAGTTGTAGAAGAGAAGAGCATTTAACAAATTTTGGAGGCATCTGATTTTGAATTATTTTAAAAACTGTTTTATAACCTATAAGCTTTCCCTGTAACTTGGCAGGTATTGATAATGAGTGGAGAAAAACTCAATGCATGCCACGTGAGGTATGTGTAGATGTGGGGAAAGAATATGGAGCAACAACAAACACCTTCTTTAAACCTCCATGTGTGTCCATCTACAGATGTGGAGGTTGCTGCAATAGTGAAGGGCTGCAGTGTATGAATATCAGCACAGGCTACATCAGCAAAACGGTAGGTTGCTGACCCAGTGACATTTTGAGCTTGTTTTTGTGTCTTAGGCTTGGATCCGAAGACTCTTGAATGGAAGAAGGAGGCATTTTTGTTGTTCAATGAATTATTGAGTAAACACCCAAAGACTTCTCACACTGCAGTTCCACCAAAATATTGTTAGTTGTGTTACAATACAAAAAACATGGTGATGTAATACAAGAAATAATCAAAAGCCACATATATCCCAGGACCTCTTGTGAGTCATAACAAGTTTTTTAAACAGTTTGTGCAAAGTTTTGTACAAAAGATTGAACAAGCAGAACAACTTTTCAGAATTTTTCACCTCCCTCATATAATACTTTTCCACTGTGAACTGCAGAAGCTCCTCTCACTCATGGAAGAATGCCTTTGGATCCAAGCCTAAGTACCTGCATATTGCATGCATATTCAATATCATTTGTTACTTGCAGATGTAATGAAGAAAATATGTTGTTCATATTTTTAGAACTTTAATAAGCTACATTTGCAGTGCAATATATTAAGTTGTGTGTAAGGGGGTGTCAGGATTTGGCAGGCACCACTGCTGTCAAATATGCACTCTTCCTAGTGCCAATCCACCCTCCTACCCTCCCAAAACTCCAAACCATTCTACCTATCCTGTCCTGTTCCACCCAACCTCTGTCTCCCTTTGACCCCGTACATGGCCTTAACTGAAGTGGTCGGAATCCATAGACCATGTACTCTGCCACTTGCCACTGGTATCCAGGCCATGCTGTCCAGCTGAGTCACATTTACAACAGCTGGAAAGTATGCAGTTCCAGTGGAATAAGCAAAGAGAATCCTTAGGTTTGGGTTGACACCTTATACACAAATAAGTCCTACTGCTCTGAATGAGACTTAACTCCCAACTAAGTGTATTAGAGCACTGATGTTTTACAATATACTTTGCTTCAAATTTTCCATACATAAAATTTTCCATGCCAGTATGCCAGGATGCAGCTGAGAAGCATGTTGTCTGTCTTTGACCCCAATCCTATCCAAATTTCAAGTGCTAACGCAGTCTTACCAAGGGGGCACATGCTTCACCTGCAGAGGGGGGAATTATAGACTCCTCATCAAAGTAAGGGGTTATTCCCTTACTCTGTGCTGCACTGCAAATACATCTCCAGTCCTGGAAAACCGGACAGGACTGGGCCCTAATTCTAAGTCTGTTTGATTAAAGTAGTGGAATTTTTCATTCACATAATTAGATGTTGTGATGTTCAGTTTTCAGACGAATATAAACAAGTGTTTTATGTATTCACCTTAAATATTCATAATTACAAATGATAAAAATAATATTTTATACCAGTCATTAAACAGGAACAATTAATTTGAGTTAATTGTTTCACTCAATTAACTCAATTTCAATTTCAGTTTCACTGAAACTCAATACTTCAATATTAGTAAAGTGCAGGTGATACATTTTATATTTCTAATTTTATTTCTGCAACCATAGTTACTTGAAATATTTTTAGAGCAATATCTTCAGATATTAAACCAGTTTGTTAAAATATCTTCAGATTTAAACAGAAATTCATAGAACATACAAAAGTAAATAGAGAATTGATATCTGAATTTAGGTTTGGTGTGACTCAGGTCAGTATAAAGACATTAATATATTTTCCCATAGCTCCTATTAGGAACTATGTAGGAAAGATATTTCTTAAAATAGATTAAAATGATGAGTAGTTTCTCACAGAAGCAAGCAGACAGTTTTAAGTGTCTTATAGCATTTGAGACATACATTATGTTCACGTGCATAGTTTGGAGATACATGCATTGCTGGAATGTTTGAGTCATTTGTGAAGTATGGGACTATTTTTCCCATGAATTTTTGTTCATTTATTATAACAACACAGATGATTTAGTAAATGTTATTGCTATTGGCATGAACATTAAATACAGTCCCTCGTTTTCTTTTAAACAAGCAGAGAGGGACAAATGTCCCAGGCACTGTGCTGGTGTGGGCGGGGGAGATGCTGAAAAACATTCTCCTGGTACCACCACATGGTACCACAAGAACTGCTCCATCAGCAGGGTGACCATATGGAGTGGGAGGACAGAGTGCCTGTACCTTTAACATTGGATAGAAGTGCTGACCAATTTTATTCCCTTTCAAAAAAAGGGGACCGGCGCCCCTCAAAACAGCACAAAACAAGATCAACAGTGGCTGTGCTTCTGTACAGCTGCTGCAGCCTCTGATGGACAGGGTGACCATATAGAATGGAGGACAGAATGCCTCTACCTTTAAGCATTGCAGGCCTCCGTCAGTCTTGGAAGACTATGGTATCGTGCTCGGTGCTGCATACGCTGCATGCGAAGCACGAAAGCCTGGGATAGATTGTTATGGAGGATAGGCTGTTACCCAAGCAGCAAATCCCCCCTCTGCATGCCACTGAATTAGTCCAATGGAAAGGCAGAGCCGATACCATTGGATCCAGCTGGCGTTGCAGAGCTGGGCTAAGAACAGGAGCTCACCCTGTCTTGTGGGGCTGACCCAGGTCTCGAACCCTGGCCTGCTATGATGAGCAACTGTAAACCTGCTTAAATTCCCTTTCCTTGCAATGCTTAAAGGTAGAGGCATCCTGTCCTCCATTCTATATGGTCACCCTGTCCATCAGAGGCTGCAGCAGTTGTATAGAAGCACAGCCACTGTTGATCTTGTTTTGCGCTGTTTTAAGGGGCGCCTGTTCCCTTTCTTTAAAAGGGAATAAAATTGGGCAGCCCCCTGACTTGCAGGTTTCTGCTCAGAGTGGCTTTGTTCCTGCAACAACTCTCAATGCCATTCCCAGCCATATCTGAAAAAGTAATGGTTCCCAGCCTTTTCCTTAACTAAAAAGATAAGGGGCTGGGATGGCATTCATAGTAACAGGAAGTGGCACACTTCTGAGAAGATGTGAGCTGCTTCTCTAGCTCCAATAGAGCATTTTGTGCCATTTCTAAGTGGCACAAAAGTCTCCATCAGAGCATTTAGGGGCCATTGGAAGCAGCACCAAGGAGATGTGCACTGCCCACATCCTGGAAGTAGCACTTGCTTCTGTCTGGGTGCCATTTCATCAGCACCATAGCACTCTGATGGAGTCTTTTGTACAAGCAGCATGAAACTCTACATCAGAGCTGTCTCCTTCCTTCAGCACTTTCTTCAAAAGGGGGAACAGAAGAGACAGCAGAGCAGATGTAGTCACGGTGATAATAAATTCACTACAATTACTTCTGGGACAGAGGAAGGGGATGACAAAGACAGACATGGCCATAGGTAGTGAAGAGCCAAGGACTCCCTCTGATGCAACAAGTCCCCATTCCCAAGTCTCCCCAGCATGGGGAAGCTGGAACATGTCTGTGCACTGGCTTATCCTCCTCTGAGGCATGGCACAGAAGTGCCTCATAGCACTATTGCAACAACCCCAGCCAGCACGGGACTTGTGCCTGAACTTAAGTTAAGATTGCACTAACTGGGTGTTAGGATTACACTGACATGTCCATTTTCATGGCCATGCACACACATATTTACTTTGTTGAAGCAATATCTATGTTTTGATTGATATACCCACAAACTCTATCACCCGGAGTCTGACTTACCCTACAATCCAGAGTAAGTACGGGAGCACATAAGAGACATTACGTGTACCCGTAGTTACTGCACCACCTAGTGAAATTCATATTGCAATCCAAAGTCAATTGTTCTTACACCGGAGCAAGGACTTCCCGTAGTTACTCCCCGTAGTCTGGATTGCGCCCATAATCATGTAAAAGGCGGATGTTTCAAAATGTTCTTTTTACTTCCACATTTAATAAGATTTTGCATACACAACCTAAACACTGTTGTGTAAGAACAAATGTGCATGTTTAACCCTACAATCCAGAGTAACTACGGGAGCACGTAAGAGACATTAGGTGCACCCGTAGTTACTGCACCACCTAGTGAAAACCTATGGGAAATCCATATTGCAATCCAGAGTAAATTGTTCTTACACCGGAGCAAGGACTCCCCGTAGTTACTCTGGATTGCGCCCTTAGACTGAATTCCTATGTACACTTATATGGGGAGTGTATCCCGTTGAATACAATGGAGTTTACTTCTAAGTAGACATGAACTGTATTATGTTGCTAATAAAAAATAATTTGCTGATGTTTTCATACTAAAAAATTTCACAATTTCTATGATGGTGAGAAGTTCACAGTACATTATCTGACTGGAAGAATAAAAAAAACTTGTTGATTTGTATAAGATACATACTTTACTTGCTAATTATCAAGTAATCACATTAATTAAAGAAAAAGAGGATAAATTGTGCTAATTAATTACAGGTGTTCCCTGGAACTTGGGAAATGTGGAACCTGGTCCTTTATTAGTTTGCAAACGTGTTGCTTTCAATGCTTTTTAGCTAGCAAATGGCAGAAGAATTTTTTATCCTGCAAATTCCTGTTGTCATACAAAGACTTTTGCAAATGGACTCTCATTAAAAAAAAAGCAGGCCTCCATCAGTCTTGGAAGACTATGGTATCGTGCTCGGCGCTGCATACGCTGCATGCGAAGCACGAAAGCCTGGGTTGGATTGTCATGGAGGATAGACTGTTACCCAAGTAGCAAATCCCCCCCCCTCTCTTTGCCACTGAATTAGTCCAATGGAAAGGCAGAGCCAATACAATTGGATCCAGCTGGTGTTGCAGAGCTGGGCTAAGGACAGGGGCTCACCCTGTCTTGTGGGGCCGACCCGGGTCTCGAACCCTGGCCTGCTGGTTAACAGGCACAGCACCTTAACCGATTGAGGCTGCAATCTTATCTGCGCTTTCCTGGGAGTAAGCTCCACTGACAACAATGGGACTTATTTATGAGTAGACAGGCATAAGATTGGTCTCTGAGGCTGCAGTCCTCCGACAGAGCCCTCCTGCTGTGAGGAGGGGAATAGGCACTTAGAGGAGTCCTCTCATGGACTGGTCTGGCAGCTGCCAAGGACCTCCAGTGGTCGCTTGCGCCACCCACAGACTCTCATTAACACCTTTGGGAATGATGCATGCTTTCTTTCACACAAACATGTCATATTCAAATCAACATGAAGGATAGCAGTTTCAGCCTTTTGAATAGCAGAGAGAGGTTGAGAGAGCAGAGCCTGCATTTAATAAAGGATTTCTAGATACAACTGAAATGTGTTGAAAGAGCAGATCATTTTTAAAAAGAACTTTCAGAAAATGGGGGTTAATGTAATCCATTTCTGAGGGTTGTAAATGCAAGTTAAAATCATTGGTTTGAATTAGAGCGGGATACACTCCCCATATAAGTGTACATAGGAATTCAGTCTAAGGGCGCAATCCTGCTAGTCACGACTAAGGGCACAATCCAGAGTAACTATGTGGAGTCCTTGCTCCAGTGTAAGAACAATTTGCTCTGGATTGCGGTATGAATTTCCCATAGGTTTTCACTAGGTAGTGCAGTAACTAAGGGTACACATAATCTCTGCAATCCAGAGTAACTATGGGAGCACGTAAGAGACATTACGTGTACCCGTAGTTACTGCACCACCTAGTGAAAACTTATAGGAAATTCATTTTGCAATCCAGAGCAAATTGTTCTTGCACCGGAGCAAGGAATCCCCATAGTTACTCTGGATTGCACCCAATGTCTCTTACGTGCTCCTGTAGTTACTCTGGATTATAGGGATAATCCCAATAAAATCAGTTCATTGGTTCCAGACTTGCTACTGCATACTGATTTTGGTAAAGTCTTGTTATGATTAACTTGTTGTATCTGGGCCTCTAGCAGCAATACCAGCAAAACCATGTTTTGTTGCAGCATCTGAACCAGATCCTTTGAATTCTATGGGATAGTAGCTCCCAAACCACTTTAACATTAGGGCCCAGTTTTAAAGCCCTGACATTCTATCAGGACCATGTAGTTTTACAAGACTAAAAAAAGTTGACGAGCTTCTCAAACCTCTGGTTTTAGCCTTTTTACAATGGCAGGAACTGCCTTCTGTGGTGTTTGTTGTGCTCCATATTCATTGGAATGGATCATTCCAGTGGCCTTGCATTCCCTTTGCCTAGCCTCCAATCATAGCCACGGCAAAATTGGCTGAGTAAACACACATCTGTAGCTCAGTTTTGCTTTCTATAGGGCACAATACGTTTTCCTTGGTTTGAGGTGAGACTTCTTAGGGTGATGTAACCTTCATTTATCAACTTGGGACAATTCTAGTGATGTTGCATTCCTCTCAGCCTGCCCTTCAAAGTGAACTGAAGCAATTTATCTTACATTTTTTAGCAATGCTTGTGTAAATGTGCACAAACAATTCAGATTCACTTTCCTTCGGGTTCAATACATTTTTCTTATCAACTATCAGACTGTTCTGTCCAATTTTGTTACTGAGTGTACCCCTTTAACTTCATTCACGTAGACTACAATCCTATTCATAGTTTCCTGGGAGTAAGCTCCACTGAACACATGCACATTCTGAGTTGACATGTATAGGATTGTGCTTTTAAATTAATAATACTTGTGATTATGAACCTTTTTTTAAATTAAATGCAACACAAAAGATACCACTGCATGATATGTTGTCTTTCTAGACAACCAGACAGAGATTGGAATGTATCCCTGTGCAGAAAGCACAAAGACTCACTGTGTCCTCCTCATGGTGTTGTGTAATTTATAGACACTACCTCGTCATGTATGCTGATAGGGATTTCAATACTCTTTATATATTAAAAAATCCAGTTTTCAACATTCGGTTGTACTCTTTTAACAATCAGTCATAGTTTATTGTGAACAGGAAACACAACCTAGAATAGGACTAAATACAGATATTTGTTTAATTATTTGTTAATGATATTCCATAGTTTTGAACCATTGGGAACCTCCAAGATGGGTCACTTCTAAGATACTATTTTAATTTATACTAAATAAAATGAATTGGTACTTTGGTTTACAAGCATAATTTGTTTCAGAAGCATGCTTATAATCCAAAGCGCTTGTATATCAAAGCAAATTTTCCCATAAGAAATAATGGAAACTCAGACGATTCATTCTGCAACCCAAAAATATTCATATAAAAATGATTGCAATACTGTAATATAATTCAAAATAATAAAGAAAATACAAAATATAAAGAAAAATAAAATAAATTAACCTACACTTAGGGTGCAATCCTAAACGCGTTTTCAGCAGTGACATAAGGGTGATGCAACTCTGAGGTAAGGCAAAAAAATTTGCCTTACCTGGAGGAGGCACCTCGTCTGAGTCAAATAAGCTATTCCAACACTCTGAGCAATTTCTGTAGATTAAAAAAAATGCATGATATTTTTTTCCTATTTTTCCTTTCAGTAGTGCTTTGATTTATAAGTAGGTTTTCTTTTTCTTTTTCCTCTTTCCTTTTATGCAGTTGTTTGAAATAACTGTGCCACTGTCTCAGGGTCCCAAACCTGTAACTATCAGTTTCGCCAACCATACGTCCTGTCGATGCATGTCCAAATTGGATGTCTACAGACAAGTTCATTCAATCATTAGACGCTCCTTGTCAGTATCACAATCTCAGTAAGTATAAGACTCATGCATTTTTTCTTGTATAATTAGCAAACCTCTAAAATTAGTTTAAATCTATTGTGTCAATTTTGACAGTAAACCAAAGTTACTGATGGTAACTTTGAACATTATGGTAATATGGTTCTAATGGTAACCGTCAGAACATTGTGGGTGAAATTCACAGTTTTCTTTCCACTGGAGCACTGGTTCTTGAGCATTTCAGCCCAGCACACTCTTCTGAAAATGACAATCTCTCCAGGAGCCCCAGGAAGTGATGTAATCATCTTGGATGTGATGTCATGGCCAGAAGTGACATAACTGTCATGCCAGAGCTCCTCCATGTCTCCTTAGAAGTGAGTCCCATTATGTTCAATTGTAAATTATTTTCCCCATTACTTCCAGGAAATTATGGATTGGAGCTTGAGTGCCCCGTTTCAAAATGTTTGTGTTCAGTGCCAGATTCCAAGCTGGTGGTGCCCCGTTTATTGCGATCCCCTTCTAAAAGAAGTTGTGACAATCCCTCCTCCCAAGGGGATCCTGACTTCCACATTGAGAACCACTAGTCTGGAGTATGGAGAGCTGTGGATGTGATCCATTGTCAACTGACATATATTATGAACTTAAACAAAACTTTAGATAAATATTAGATTAGCTTATAATATGATTTATTTAAAGCAAAAATATATTTGCAGCAACTTTTGGCACTTAAGTCTTATGCAAATAGGACCGTTGTGGTTCAGACATTGTGCTTTGGCAGTTTGAGACCCAAGTTGGCAGTTTGAGACCCAAGTGCTGCACGATGGAGTGAGCTCCCGTTACTTGCCCAGTTCCTGACAACCTAGCAGTTAAAAAGCACATAAATGCAAGTAGACAAATAGGTTCAACTTTGGTAGTAAAATAATATTGCTCCATGCAACTTTGTCATATAGTCATGCTGGCCTCAAGCCCTGGTGACAGGGATGAACACCACCCTTTGGTTGGACACGTCCATTAGAGCAAACTGTACAGCTTTATCTTTTGCCTTTTGCAAATGAAGATCATCTATATGCATCTGCTGCCTAAGATAAGGGCATAAGGAAGCTGAAGACAGGATAAAGGATGGGATAGGGAAATTGCATTTAACGTTTTTAGATATTCCATTTACAGTCAGAAACAACCAAACCTTAGAAGAATATTCGTTGTCTATATCAGAGGTCTCCAAACCCTGGCCCAGTCTCTGGTTAGCTAAGAGACTTTGACCCAGTTAACCAACCACGACTGGAGCTGCGATGGTGGTGTGGGGGAATGGCTGTCCATTTAAGTGTTTGTTTTATTTCTGTAGTGTGTGTTGGTGCTTATAGAAATCCTGAAAATTTGAACCATTTATTCATTAACTAGCAGAATGAATCTGCCACTGCAGGAATAACATTTCCTTCAATGTGTTTAGAAGACTGTTGAACTAATTTACAGAGTTTCCATCAATAATGCCAGTATTTATCATTTATCACTCCCACAGTCCAATCCCATTCTTGGGCGGGCCTGTGAAATATGCTATAAAGCATTTTGCAACAGCACTAATAGTAGGTCTGCCAGCAGGAATGCCAGAGCCATCCCACTGACACTGGATGCCTGCCAACCCAAGTCAAGCATTGGGATGGGTGAAGGGCAGGTAAAGGGTAGAATGGGGGAGATATTGGGCAGGGTGGACAGATTGGGACTGGGAGGGAGTAGGATCAGTAGCAGCACCATGCACCAGATCCTAACCCCTTTCCTGGACCAAATCTGCTTGCATGGATCAACTTGAACAGATGTCAGTGATATCACTGGCAAAGGTCCAAGTTGACCCACTGCTGGGTCTTAGTCAAGGGCAAGGGAACAAATGTTCCTTTAGCCACAGGAGATCTTCAGCAACCAAAATTCCCCAGCAGTACACAGCATAGCCCACACTGGTGCTGCTGCATCACCATAGAGAAATTTATTTAGTTTTGGGAGGACAGTCTTGTCCTTTCTTGAGTTCTTACGTTTAATCTTTAATAATTGTTTTATTAACCTATGCTGTTAAAATGTGGATCTAATCTTCCTTTGGAAACTCTTTTAGTAAAGCAAAGCATGGCATTTTCATTATGTAATACACTAAATCATTGCCTGCATAATGTTATGAATTCTGGCTTAGATTAAAATGGATCCCATAAGCTTCCAAACTTAGAGCAGCTTTGTCCAAACTTGGAAAGCACTCCGGGCAACACAATGAATAGAATGTGAATGAAATCAAAGATTTATAAAGCTGTAGTTGTCTGCTGAAGACCTTTGCCCAGAAGCACTTGCCTTGTATTTTCATTGTAATAAATATAGTATATTTTATCCTTAGGTGTCATGTGGCAAACAGAACCTGTCCAAAAAATCATATCTGGAATAATCATATTTGCAGATGTCTGGCACAACATGACCTCAGTTTTTCTTCTCACCTTGAGGATACTGGTAAGCATATATACTTTCAGGATTATAACAATTTATTCCATTTTATTTAAGTAAAACAACCAGAACAAAAAATTATCATGAAATTTCTAAGAACATTTTGTAACTATTGATAAACATAGCTAAACATAAACATAGATCGTACAGTCTACTATGTTTCCTCCACATTGATTAATATGGAATGTTTATTATTCTATACCTCAAAAATACAAAATTAGCAGCTGTGCTTTCCATTTTTTGCAATGCTTGGAGTGGATCTTACTTTTCCCAATGCTTGCTGTGCTCATAGACACTACCGAAGGATACCATGATATCTGCGGACCTAATAAGGAGCTTGATGAAGAAACCTGTCAGTGTGTCTGCAAAGGGGGAGTGAGACCATCCAGCTGTGGACCCCACAAGGAATTAGACAGAACATCGTGCCAGTGCACGTGTAAAAACAAACTGTTGCCTAGTTCATGTGGATCCAACAAGGATTTTGATGAAGAAAAATGCCAATGTGCTTGTAAAAGAACATGTCCTAAGCATCAGCCGCTAAATCCTACAAAGTGTATCTGTGAATGTACAGAATCTCCAAACAAATGTTTTTTAAAAGGAAAAAGATTTCATCACCAGACATGCAGGTAAGAAAAATAATGAAACAATGCCAGTCCTATTGCAAGTATAATGTTGGTTTTATAAAATTTTTGTTACTGTTTTTATAAAATTAATAAATTATGGATGCAATCCTAACCAAGGCAGGCACAATTCATTGGTCTTCCAGTTCCCATGGTGATGTAGGGAGGCACGCGTGTGTCTGTGGACTAGCCTAACCCTCCCCCAGGAGTGGTGCAAAAGTATCTTACAGCACTTTTGTGACACCCCCAGGCCAGCACAGGGCTTATGCCTGGCTAAGGGCACAATCCAGAGTAATTACGGGAGCACATAAGAGACATTATGTGCACCCATAGTTACTACAACAACTAGTGAAAACCTATAGGAAATTCATATTGCAATCCAGAGTAACCTGTTCTTACTCCAGAGCAAGGACTCCCTGTAGTTACTCTGGATTTCACCCTAAGTGGAAGTTAGGATTGCAGCATTAAATATATGGGTGCTTTTTTTTCCTTAAAACTGGATACCTAAAGAAAAAGAAAACAATTGACTGTGAATTCCTGCTTTCTGTCAGTACAACCTAAGTTGTGCTGGAGCAGGCAGGCTGAAGGGAAAACCTTTTCCCTGGGTTGGGCTGCAGGGAGCCCAGATAGGATTACTCAGTTCTGGATCACCACCAAAGGTGGTGCAGAACTGAGCAGGCGTAAGTAACCAGGGAATGTCCAGGGAATGGTGTAGCCTTACATTCTATTCCCCAGTCACCCTAAAGACCACCCTCAAGATCCCTGCCTTTATGCATTCCTGCACTCTTCCTTGACAGGAAGGTAAGCCATCCAAGTAGTCCCATATATTTTTATAGTGGAGTCTGTGTGATGATCGTACAGAGACAACAATCCCTTCTGAATAATCCAATTTATTCAGTCATTGCCACTCATGCTCCAGGTTGTCAGCTGGAGCAAGCTCAGTGGGGATGAATCACCAAGTCCTATGAAAGAAGGTCTGCTTAGGAAAACCTTCAGCTCTTCTAATGGAATGTGATGACCATGTCATGCAACCAGGGACATCTGGATCAATGTGGTGCCATCAAAATCACATCAAAATCCAGACATGGCATCAGTAAGCTTGAAAATTTTTAACAATCCTAGGCTGCAATTCACACTTACCCAGAAGTAAGCCTTATTGACTATTGTTGTTAAAAGCATATACAGAGTACAGATCTGTAATATTTTCCCAAATGCAGTCACATATGATAGCACCACTTGTCTCCCTATATTTACACATGCTTGCAAACCTCAAGAGCTGAGCTCTTTGCAGGGTAATTAGCAATTAGAATATCTGATTTTTAACAGCCTCAGGGATTCAGGCAAATAGGTATCCTATCTGATCATTCCATCACCCTTTAGGGACTCACCAAATGTCAGGCAGTGACCCACCAGTGGGTCCCAAAACACAGTTAGGGAACTAATAACTTAGATTAACCTTGACCAGATTAACCAGTTTGGGAACCAATGACCTTGAATAATCCATGTTTGGAAATATAATACCAGTTCCTAAAGTGCTAATACTTGTAACCAAACTGATTTTTCAAGAAATGCTGCTTTTTGCAGCATCAAAGCACCTCTGCTTCCCTACTTCACTGATAATATCCCTAAACATTCAACTGGTAATAATTTTTGAAAAAGATCATCTGATTTTAATTTAAATTCTCATTAATTTATTTTGTATGCTTCAGCCAATATATTATGTGAAACATCCTTAAAATTCACAGGGATATGATCCTGAATGGTAAACCATCTTTTTTAGATTAAAAAGTCTAGTTGGATTTTGAAGCTTTCTTTCATGTTATGTGATATAATTGTGGTTGGAAAGTCTTCATGCTGTGCTGGATAATAATGATATATAGACATGGATTGTTTTAGCACTTGGATAAATTCTGTTGTGGTTGTGTGATTTGTATATCAGGCAGGACACTGCACACTCAAGTTTTTTGTGTCCTTGAAATATATTTTATGCATATTATTTCTATCTTGGACCCTACAGTCTGCCACAATAGTCCATTTCCTGAAGCACAGATTTGCCAACTATTTTGAAATTAGCCACTTTGAGTAGAAAACAAAAAATTTGAGACACATCTGTTTAATTTTTATCATTGCTACTTCTGTCTTAACAAGCTAGCAGTCCTTATAAACTAAAAGGGAGAAAAACTGATTCATGTGGTGCTAATCATAGCTTTCACTTTTTAATACAACCCAGCACTTTCACTGCTACCTATGTGCATTTGATTCTTCCTCCAATCTTAAAGAGACTGGGTCTTAGGCTAGATAAGAGTACCATAAAAGAAGCCTTTATAATGTTCCCATCTGTTCTTTAATTTTCCTCACAGAATGGTTGTGCTGAATAAATTGACTGTTCTTGCATGAATGTACACAAGTTGATTTCTCCTTTCCTGATTATCCAACATGTGATGAGAAGTCCACAAATTTTGGCTGACCTTGCTAGTTGCCACTGAAGGAAAGGAATGTGTTTCAATTGTGACATCATGCTTGAGCTTCAGAAGTGCTACATTCAAAGTAATGTGAAATAAGTTCTATGGGATGTTCACTGTGGCTGCAGTCCTAGCCACACTAAATTGGAAGGGACTAAAATGGGTCTTACTTCCAAAAAGACACCTCCAGTTGGGCTGGCATAAGTCCTGGCACAAGTCCTGTGCTGGCCGGACATCACTCTTAACCAGTGCACAGACATGCACCACCACAGGAATAGGGGATAGGTGAATTGTGCCAGTCAAAATTAGTTACAATTACACCATGTCAGAAGATTAATAAATTGTGTGTGTGTGTGTGAAGTACATGTTGTTATGTTACTGATAAGCATGCATATAGGAACCAGTCCAATGTAAAAGCGCAACAAGAAATTAAACATTATTATACAAATGATTATAATTAATAACTAATTACCTGAAGTTATATAAAAAATAACTAGCTGAAATTACCCATCGTTGTGGAAGTAAAATTAAAAGAATATTTGTGGGCACTGGGCACATGTGTGCAGCGGCATTCAGTGAGGACTGGGGCCACCAGGTACCATTGGGCACCAGAGGGCACTGGGCATCACCAGACCCCAGGCATCCCTACTGGCCAATACTAGGCAACATGTACCACCAGGCAACATTGGGCACCACATACCACTGGGCAGAACCACCACCAGGCAGCAGACATCCCTACAGGTACCATTCACCACTGGGCAGGCACCAGTGGGCAGCGGTCACTACCATGCACCACTAGGAACCACCGAGCAGCATGCATCACTGTGCACCACCCGGCAATGGGCATCCATGCAGGCACCCTGCCAGGCATCAGGCAAGCAAGACAGGGCAACAGGCAAGACTGGACACCACCAGGCACCCACCAAGCACATTATTATTAGGCAGTGGACACAAGTGGGCAGACACTGGTTCCAGACACTGGGCACTAGGCAATACTGGACAATAAATTGGTTCTTAGTGGATCATTATATTACAGAAAGAATATGCTCCCCAAATTTCATGCTTCTAGGCCTAGGGCTTTGGGCTGGGTATTGATGAGTCAGTGAATCAGCCTTCAATGTTAAGTTTAGGGACAAAAACAGGTTGCACACCTTTTCACCTCTTTAAGGTCTGAATTTCTAAAAATTGGTTATTAGTGGGTGCCTACATCACAAAAGGAATACCCTCCCCAAATTTCACACTTCAAGGTTTTGGCTGAGTGTCAGTCAGTCAGTCACTCTGCAATTTTATATATGTAGATAATGCTGCAATCCTAAGCCTGAGTTCAGCTGGCATAAGCCCCAGCACAAGTCCCATGCTGGCCTGGGAGTGTCACAAAAAGTGCCATTGAGACACTTCTGTGCCACTCCTGGGGGAGGTCTTAAGCCAGTGCACATACATGCGCTTGCCTCCCTACATCACCATGGGAACAGGAAGACCAATGAGTTGTGTTGGCCGAGGTTAGGATTGCACCCTTAGGGTGCAATTCAGAGTAATTACAGGGAGTCCTTGTTCTGGTGTAAGAACAATTTACTCTGGATTGCAAGATGAATTTCCCATAGGATTTCACAAGATGGTGCTGTAACTACGGGTGCACATAATGTCTCTTACATGCTCATGTAGTTACTCTGGATTGTAGGGTTGGTCTGATTTCTTAAGAACATGCCAATTTTTTAATGCAAAACACACTATTAATTGGGTCCAGTGGATAGATGTCATATGACTAACATGCAGGATAAACACCTACAGCTGAACAACGAATCCATCAAGGATTATTTTTTCTTCTAGCCTAGTTTTTAATTTATATGTCACGACTATGTCTATGCCAACTAGTTATGTTGTGAAGGCATGATGTAACTTGAGTTTTAGAACAGCATATAGCATACAAATGAGCTAAGCCAGCGTGACAAGTTATACAGAAAACTGCACAAGACGTGGCAGGCTGGTCCATAATTATTTTAGCTTCTGTGTCTTCACCAACTTCCTCATAGCTGTTTTTATTTGTTAAATGAATTGGCTCTATAATGTAATTATAATCCTGTTACAAACCAAGAGGGCCAATTTTGTTTCTGCAGAATTCAGTTCATTTCAAATCTTTATCTTCATGTGAAACATGCATTTCTCTGGTTCTGCCATCACTGGCTGTTTTTAAGGCAGGGATTCTCAAAAGGAAGCATTGTGACACCTAAACAAAGAAGCCTTAAGGAGCACTATAATGACTCTCCCAGGATCATGCTAGAAAAGGGCTTTTTTAATTTAATGGGGCAATACTAGAACTCCAAGAGTCCATGGCTTCCTCTGCAGGGCTTCTTGTGCCTCTGAAATGCTCAAAATGGCAATTGCAACCTACTTGCAGTTTCATAATGCAAACTGGTAGTGAGTTGTGATCACCATTTCTGAGGCATGGGGAGCCCTGCAGAGGAGGCCGTGGTCTCTCACACCCTTTTAGGATGCAATCCTAACTTAGGCTGGTACAACTCATTGGTCTTCCCATTCCCATGGTGACGTAGGGAGGCACACGAATGTCTCTGCACTGGCCTACCCCTCCCCAGGAATGATGGGGAAGTGTATTATAGCACTTTTGTGATACCCCAAGACCAGGAAGGGACTTGTGCTAGGGCTTATGCCAACTTACCTGGAGCTTAGGATTGCAGCCTCAGAGGGCCAGTGCCCTCCTCTCAAAAGGGCCCTCAAAAATAGCCCTTTTTCCTAGTGACAGTGCAACTTTTGGAGCTGCGTACACTTCCAGGTGCCCAAACTCCACAAGACAGTTTAGGAACCACTGCTTCTAGGATTTGCTATCACTATTTGTAGTACACACAACTATTTCTGTTTAAGTTTAGTTCTCTGTTATGTTCTCACTAAGAGACAATAGAGGAGAAATACCTGAATTCTTACACTATTTGTACTTAGGAATATTATGATAGTAGTATCGCTTCCATTCCCAAGGATGTGTTTATCTACTGTATTAGACAAGCAATTCCCAACCTACAGTGGTCAAGGTGTTCTTCTTTCATGATGGTCCTTCTTCTTGGCTCTCCTAGGCATTGTCAACTTGGATTGCATGAGGTGTCATGGGGACATCCTGTAGGATGTAGAAGCAGTTTTCCAGGCACAGTTCACTTTGGTGGGATCAGGACAGGAAAGTGGATGGGGGAATGGAAACAGGAAATTATTTCTGCCCTGTGTTTCCCTCCCCAAACTCTTCCTTTTCTTTCATGGGACCACCCTTGAAGCACTTTATTTGTAAACTGAAGTATGTGGAGAACTTCACAGGAGGGATGTCAACAGAACATCCTGATATTTCGGTGTTTTATAAAAACAGAGAGACAAATCTGAAAACAAATTTCACACATAACTGTGTTGAAACTTGAAACGTATACTTTTGCTCTTGAATCACTGCCAAAGCCAAAGAAAAAGCCAAAGACTAGCACTTTATCTTCATTACATACCAGAGGCTATTTGGCATTGTCAGCAAGAGGTTATATTGGGTCAACCTGTTCTGAAAACAACCCGAAGAAATTATCATGCTATGACATACTTGTTTATAGCTTTTGTTCTGCTGTCCTTATGGAAACAAACTGATCACTGATGCAAAATATTTATCTTGTAAGCATGAAGTGTTGGCTGGTGGAAAATCAGATTGTCCTGACTGAAGTATTTCAAATTATATCTATCTTTTCACTGCCTTTTTAAATTTATATTACAAGCTGCACACCTGTTTAACTCTGAACATGTACATTGCTTCTGCTGATCTCATGAGGTTAAAATGTCTTTTGTCAGTAGAAGTTCTTTTCCATATTATAGAATTAGACTTTTTAAATATTCAATATTTCAATATTGGGAAACAAAAACAAATATTAGGAAAACAAATAACTGATCTGTAGGATAGCTCCATAAGCTATAGGAGATGGACCCACAAATAAAAGCAAAATAACAGAAAATATGTTATGTAACAATATATTGTTAGCCTGGTATTTTGAGAGGTTTTTAAAATTTTAAGTTCATAATAACAAAATGATGCTTTGCCTTGTCCACAAGTCCACAAGTATCAGAGTTTGTGTGTTTGTTTTTTTTTCTTTTGGGGGGTCATTTAATAGCCTTGCTGATCTGATCATATCAAAGGCATCCACTTCTTTTCAGTCCCCTTCTCATTACTTTTTTCCTCTCATTCTGGACACGACATTTCCTTCCTTCCACTTCATCACTCCATCCTCCTGCTTGGCTCTCCTATCCTGCCTAACCCTACAATCCACAGTAACTACGGGAAGACATAACAGGCACTTACTCTGGATTGCTCTATGCATTTCCCATAAGTTTCCTATAGGTGGCACTGTAACTACATCAGTGTAAATGTTCCCCTAGTTACTCCTGATTGTAGCCTAAGGGCGCAATCCAGAGTAACTACGGGGAGTCCTTGCTCCGGAGTAAGAACAAATTACTCTGGATCGCAATATGAATTTCCCATAGGTTTTCACTACGTGGTGCAGTAACTACGGGTGCACGTAAAGTCTCTTACGTGCTCCCGTAGTTACTCTGGATTGTAGCCCTAGTCTCTGTCCTTCTTCCTTCCCAAAGGAAGGTCCTTCTTTTTGGTCCCTTGGTTGCAGCTCCCTTTGAAAGCAGATGCTGGTTTGGCATCCGTTACAGCTGATGAGCAGCTGGGGAGCTGACATACAATCCTGGCCTCGAGGCGCATGGCAATTACAACCTCATCCTAGGGTTCCTCCAAGGCAGATCCCAGTGTGTCTTGGCACATAAGGTTTGTGAAGCATTGTGCAGACTTTTGGACCACCACAGAGTATAAGAAGGGAACAAAGAGAGCTCAATAACCATATATTGATTAATATATGATTATATTATAAATCAAGTATAAATCAAGATACAAGCTGGATGTTATAAAGCTGCACAGTATAAATCAAGATACAAGCTGGATGTTAAGTTTGCAAGAAAGGGAGGTCTAGTGGCCAATTGCTTACTACAAGGCAGTATGCAGGGGCATGCAAAAAAATGTTGTAATGCTTTTCTAGGCCCTTATAGAAGTACTCCTGTTCAGGATTCCAGGTAGCCTGGATTAAGAAGTTTGCAATACCTTTTTAGAGGTAATGGAAACCTCACTATTACTCTGCCTTTTTCTTTCCCACCTTTCTGAAATCCTTTCCCATAATACTACAAATCAGCTTTTCCAGGTGAAACAGCTTTTCCAGGTGTGTACTTTAGATTATGTGATGCTATCACAGTGCGGAAAACAAGTTAATTTCTTTCCTAAGTTTTAGCTTTTCCAATACCTGTTTTCCCTCTCTTCTTCCAGTTGTTACAGACCACCGTGTACAGTGCGAACAAAACGTTGCGAGAGTGGATTTTATTACAGCGAAGAAGTGTGCCGCTGTGTACCGACATATTGGAAAAGACCACTTATCAATTAGCAAAGAATATACTTTTCTGACAAATTGGTGTACATTTTTAAATCTTGGTTTACCTTTTTTAAAGACTGCTGACCTTTGGACTGTGCAGCAGAGACATTATGGGACTATCAGAGACAGACACATTTGTGCTCTGACAAATGCGGAAAATGAATTTTTTTAAAAAAAAACTGGGACTCTTTTCATATAAAATACTAAGGACTTGATTTTTGCCAATGACCAAACAGCCTAGGTTTTCTTTCTTGTGATTTTTTAAAAAAGATAATGACTATATAATTTATTTCCATTAAACTATTGTTCTGCATTCCTGTTATAGCAGTAACAATTGTTAAACCTCACTGTGATCAATATTTTTATATCATGCAAAGTATGTTTAAAATAAAATGAAATTGTATTATATGCTGCTGAGAATGTTCGGTCTATTATCTCATTACGCAGTCTGTACAGCTGTAATACAGCAAAATTAATGATGGCTTTGAAATGTTTTTTCTGGAAGACTGCACTAAAATTTCTACCCAATAATAAGGAAGATTACTTGAGATAGCAATATTTATTTTTATGAAATATGGAGGTAGAAACCCACTCAATGAGGCCTGAATACAACAGTTAAAAAGTTACAATGATGAAAGCAAAATGGAGGGAATGAGTCAATTCCCACCCTACAACAAGAAAACAGTGGGGGCAAGAAACTCTTCTATTCAGTGTGAGGATCATAATCCCTTTCACTTTCTATACTACTCTGGTGGCACAAGTGGTTAAGACACTGACTGTTAACCAGCAGGCCAGGGTTCGAGACCCGGGTCCCCACAAGAAGAGGATCTCCTGCTACAGGCAGGAGTTTGGACTAGATTTTCACTGGGTCCTTTCCAACTCAATGATTCCACTCAGGCAGCCACTCCTGGAAATTGCTAGCACTTTACAGCATCATTGCACTCAGGTTTAGAACCAACTGTGTCACAAACCCACCACTTACCCATCACCCCACACTGTTTTGAACATAATCTCCCCACTTTATTCTGTATTGCTGATTCCTTATGAGGAGCATAATTTTTTAAAAATTCCTCCCTGCACTGTAAATCTTGGGCTGGTGGTTATCCATGATTATCCGCTATTATCCTCCATCACCACTAGTTCCACACTGACCATTGCCAGTGTATGGGCACAATCCAGAGTAACTATGGGGAGTCCTTGCTCCAGTGTAAGAACAGCTTGCTCTGGATTGCAGTATGAATTTCCCATAAGTTTTCACTTATATCTCTTACGTGCTCTCCTTGTTACTCTGGATTGTAGGGTTTGTCTTTGTCAACCTGAACTCTGGACTTTCCAAAACATATCTGAATTTTATACTGCAGAAAGCAAAAGCTTGTTTTTGTAAGAAAGTGCGGCGATAGTCTATTATGTATGTAAAACGTTTTCCAAAATATGTGTTCATTTATGGCAAAGTTAACATCATCCTAAAGATTGATGTGATATGGTGTGTAATCTGTTTTTTTTTTTTTAAACTGCAGCCTAAGGAGCCTGTGAAACAGAGTGGAACTGCAGCTAGAAAGAAGGGGTGGTGGGTGCAGCTTTTGGACATTAACCTCACTGCACTTTTGCATCCTATCATGACTACAGTGTACCATTTTAAAAAGAAAAAAAACAAACTTGAACTGAATATCAAATACATTATCAAAAACATGGGGACACAACAAAGCTCTAAAATTTCTCAAGATCTCATGCCCATCTTGTCTCTACTCTGTTTTGCATCTCCTGAAAATTTCTGTTTAATGACCCATGTTATGCATTTAGTGTAATGTGTAACTTGGCTCACAGATGTAATTACTCTGATCCAGGATCCCCTTGGAGAAAAGGGATTCACATTTTCCAAAAATAATTAATTTTAATATTAATTTAATAATTAATAAATAATAATGGAATTATTATTAATTCATAATGACAAGAAATAATAAAAGGGGAACTATTCAACAAGATATATTTGTGGAGCTGGCCCTTGTAGTAATCAAAGGCTACAATCCTAACCTCACTTTCCTGGGAGTAAATACTATTGAACTGAATGGGTCTGAGAAGACATGTTTCTGAGTGCACTTGCAGGGTACAGTGGCTTCTGGATTACAGTGAATGATTTGTACTTTTATCCTAGGTATGCTCTGGTAACACAACTATATGGATGTTGTTACTAATAAAAATAAGGAGACCACCTTGGAAGCTGGATGTTAAATCTAGATTACTTTATCACAGATGTGCTTAACAAGACTCTCTCCCTTTGAATTTTTCTCCAGATTTGGATGTTCTGCATTACCTGGCTGCCAGCGCTGTGTCAGCGCAGTTCATTGTTAACTTATATTTTAGACATTGTAAAGACTGTTGTGTAAACACAGTTTATCCTTCCTGTATTTCTCTTCCCTGTAAGTTTTTGCATGAGGAAATATGTGCATTTGAAATATTGGACACAGTTTTCTTGAGAATACATTTTGTGGCATGAACAGAGTACCACTTGTATTTTCTATTTGCTTCCTGGTATTCCTTCACAAACTTTTGAAAACTTGTTAATAGTGCTAGTGTAAAAAATAATCACGGAAATATCCATAATTTTCATATTTTTTACACCAAGTGATACTTTAAAACCTGTGACGCTATTTGACATCAGTACGAGTCTGCTCTAGCTAGCAGATGAAGAAAGATCAGAGATAATCCACAAACTCCAATTATAGTCAAAATGGTTTCTTTGAACATAAACCCTGGTTCAATTCCTAGTTTTTGTGTTTTTCTTTCTCTTTTGGGGTATTCTGAATACCTCTTTGGAGTTGGCACTGACTATTGTTTGTGGTTACAGATGCAAATCAGAATCTCTACTTTATTGTGTCCATGTTATTTGATGCAGATATGTACTCTTGCAAGCCATGGTGTTCAAACTGCTGTTTCAAAAGCAAAATTGCTTGTGCACATTGATTACTTAGAAACAATAAATTAAAACATGTAGAGGCAAAGTGTGCATGTGCACAATTCAAAATCTATTATCCATATACAGTTGGAAGACAAACAGAATGAAATATGGAACAGAGTCAACCCATGGAAGACAACAAAACGGAACTGAGGAACTCCACCTATCAACATTACACTATGGAAAAAATGTATATGCCAAACATCTATCTTGGTTTTGTTTTAAGATGGACCTTTAGGAATTCAGAACACTATCGCCTGAACAGTTTTATCTCTTTCACAACTGAAATTTCATATGCCTGGGGCTTGTAAAATGTGATTTCACTGGAAGAAGGAAAATCCTGTCAACACCCTAGCTGGGAGTGTTCCCTATATATCACTCATATGATCTTGAAAAGGTAAGTCTATCATCTCAAGTGTCTCATTTTTTTTCCAGTCTTACCCTCAACAAGAAAGTAATTCAGAAATCTTTCAAAGGCAAATTAAAATTGTCAATCATATATAAACTCCTGTATGAATAGGACATACTTGAACAAGCCAGATTTCTTTTCAGAAGTGGAAAAAGGAAGTCACATATTGACATTCCTACAGGCATGCAAATAAGCACTCATTAATTGCTTGAGGCAAATGGAAATGGTCCCTAAGTCAGTGCCTTCTCACCTTACTTGCACCCAACTAAATATTATTGCCATTCAGTCAGCAAGATGACAGATCTTTCACAGAGATAGTACACTAACTTTGAAAGAAAAACCAACAACCTAATATTACTTTAATTCCCCGAGTAGCAAAGCAGGGAAGGCACAGGCTTTATTGTATACCATGGAGGATTTTGACCTGTGGGTATATCCTCAGGTTTAGGGGTCAATTTTCTGCTTATCCTGGGATAAGCTTCAGCAGCTGGCATGTGTCAACTTAAATCTGCGCCAGCTTTATAGCTGGCCTAAATCTGAATTGATCTGTGCAGGTGGATAAGGCTCAGGAAGGGAACTGGGAATTGAGATGCATCAGCACTTCCAACTTTGCCCCCTTCCAAGCCCAATCCACCCATTCCAGAGCCCCTAAAGATGATACTCTTCTCTGATTCTGAAACCTTTATTGGCATATAAAGCAATGCAGTATAGATGTATGTATAGCCAAGAGCAAAATCTTAGTACATTAACATAATTAAATTAAATAAATATTTAAAGTTAATAAAATTATTAAAAAAACATTCTGTCTGGCTCCCTATCTCATCATTCAGGTTGCAAGGTTCCGCCACCTGATTTTGTTGAGAAGGGGTGAAATATTCTTCTCCACATGGCTTTGCTGATCTTATGGGCCCATCTCTGCACTGCTCCACATGGTCCCCATCAGTGAAACGCAGCCTACTAGCCTCTGCTGTATTGAGCTTTGTCGTCTGTCCACTCTTCTCTCACATTTATCCCCATTTTTCAACAAGAACAAGACAAGCATAGTCACTGTGGCTGCCCTGAGTGTTCCCACCGCAGCATTAAACCTGGCAAAGAAATCAAGCAAACTGCTGCAGAGAATCATATGATCAGAGAGTTGGAAGGGACCTCATAAGCCATCTAGTCCAACCCCCCACCAGTATCAAGATTTTTTTGTTAGACAAAATAATTTTATTTGTTATTAAATGCTTTTTTCTAAAAAAAATATGGCAACTTTGTGTGTGCCACTTAAGAAAGTGTCTGGGTGCTACTGCTGGCACATATGCCACAGAATGGCTACCCCAGGATGGTATAGAACTACAGTGAGTGATGTTGCTAGAGACATTGCCTACTTGCTCTATTAGAAACTGACATTCACACACTAGGGTGAAAATTATATCCCAGGTAAGTTTTTGGTAAATACAGTACATGCATCATGCTTTTTGTTATGTTACTGACCAAGGTGTTGTTGTTGTAAAGGCACAATGCTTCAGCACCCTAACCATATAATTTTATATATTTATATAAGAGAATAAAACATTACAAGTATGTTTTATGCAGCATTGAATTTTGTTTTGTTCTCTTTATTACTTGCTTGTATTGTATATTTAATGTTTTCATTGTTTTTGCATTCAGTTTTGCTATAATCCAAAGAAAAGCAGAATATAAATATAGAAAATAAATGAGTAATCTGGGATCTGGGAATTGGCAGTGACTTTTAACAGTCAACTCTGTGTTTTTCTCTGCTTTTTGTCTTCTGAGGACTTCACCTTTTGAGGTGCATCTTTTCCTTCCAATTCGTCCTGAGATTGAGCTTGGGAATTCATATGATCTTCAGAATACATTGATTACTAATTATTCTGCTGATACTTGATTAGGGGTTAGGAACCCTAATTTTTTTGGATTTGCAGCAAGAGCAATAATTGAAAGCCCAAGAGTTGATCAGCTTGCTCAAAATAGTGGCCTTTTGGCCCAGCATCTCATTTAAATTTTTATCTTTAACGCTATACCGTTTTAGGCAAGATATCAGGCTTTTTCCGTGTGACTGAAAGGTTTCAGGTTCAAATTCCAGATGAGACCCACATTTTTAGAGCCAGGATGGTGTAGTTATTTGAGAGTCAGACTAACCCCCAAATCCAGAGTAACTATGGGAGCAAATAAGAGACTTTACATGCACTCGTAGTTACTGCACCACCTAGTGAAAATCTAATCTATGGGAAATTCATATTGGAATCCAAGGTAAGTTGTTCTTACACTGGAGCAAGGATTCCCCGTAGTTAGTCTGGATTTTGCCCTTAGGCTACAATCTGGAGTAGTTACGGGTCAGCTTATGTCAATGTAGTTATGGGGCCTCCTGTGGGAAATGCATAGAGCAATCCAGAGTAAGTGCCACTTACATCGATGTAAGATGTCTCGTAACTGCTCTGGATTGCACCCTTAGGCCTAGAAGAGTTTTGCCCATGATCTGCACTGCACTTGAATCTCATTTTCAACTTGATATGAGAAATACCTATTGGGCTGCAATCCTAAACACACTTTCCTGGTAGTAGGCCCCATTGAATACAATAGAGCATAATTCTGAGTAGACATGCTTAGGATTGCACAGTTGGTGCGGAAATACTAATGGTTTTATTTCAAATCTGGGCTGCTGCTGTTTTCAATTAAACAACATTAATGATGCTGTTTATGTTTCTAAACTATAAGCTGCCCATGGGCTGAAGGATGGGATATAAATATTTGTAAAAAATAAATAAACTAAATTATAAATAACAGACTGACGCAGCTTTTTATACACCCTATACTATTATTCAAAGCTAAGTAGGTTTTTTCTTTTGTACTATGTCATCAGATAAGTAATTTCTAATGCATTTGTATAAATATTAAACATATGGTTGTTACTTATACTATGTTTAAATTGTTTTGTGTATTTTTCTTTTTTTACAGTTGGGTGCCTTGAGCATTTCTGGTTTCTTTATAGCATCTGAGTTACACAGTAATCCTGATCCTTGGTTAGGCCAATCCTCTCTCTTGTCTCTAGAGAGACAACTAGAAGTAAGCCCTTTGAATGTAATAGGACTTGCGTCTGAGTAGATGTGTGTTAGACCAGGGTTTCTCAACCCCCAGTCCAGGGGACCACTGGAGGTCCTAGGCAGCTGCCTGACCAGTCCATGAGAGGACTCCTCTAAGTGCCTATTCCCCTCTTCACAGCAGGAAGGCTCTGTCGGAGGACTGCAGCCTCAGAGACCAATCTTATGCCTGTCTACTCATAAATAAGTCCCATTGTTGTCAGTGGAGCTTACTCCCAGGAAAGCGCAGATAAGATTGCAGCCTCAAGCAGTTAAGGCGCTGTGCCTGTTAACCAGCAGACCAGGGTTTGAGACCCGGGTCAGCCCCACAAGACAGGGTGAGCTCCTGTCCTTAGCCCAGCTCTGCGAGGCCAGCTGGATCCAATTGTATTGGCTCTGCCTTTCCATTGGACTAATTCAGTGGCGTGAAGAGGGGGGATTTGCTGCTTGGGTAACAGCCTATCCCCCATAACAATCTAACCCAGGCTTTCGTGCTTCGCATGCAGTGTATGCAGCGCCGAGCACAATACCATAGTCTTTCAAGAATGACGGAGGCCTGCTTTTTTTTTTAGTCCAAGCCAATGCCTATTTACTCCTAAATAATTCCCATTTTAGTCAATGAGGCTTACTCTCCAATAAGAGTGACTAGGATGGCTTTCTGCTTTTTCATGCATCCTGCACTGAAAAAAGGTTGAAAATCCCTGCTCTGAGTAGACATGCATTGAGCCATTGGGTTCCCACCTGCAATCCTATCCACAGTAACCTAGCAATAGCTCTATTTATTATAATGGGATTTACAGCTGGAGGCAGCTGTGCTGCGCTCCAAGTGACCTGTGCTCCAGGTTACCAGAGGCAGAACTCTCTCCCCACCCCTGGGCTGGTACCTGGAAAAGTTCCTTTCCACAGAACAAGTCCCTGGGGCCAAAAAGGTTGAGGACCACTGGGTTAGACTGTGAGGTCCACTTTTAGAAGTTTAAGGGCCCAATCCTGTACAGCTTTACAGCACAGATTCAGCTGCAAGGTAGCCCTGATGTAAAGGAACAATTGTTGATGAGATGAGATGACCAGACATTATAACTTCAAAAGAGGACATGGTACCCCAAAGTATAGGACATCTAAGAAAAATGTAGGACATTACAAAATAAAAGCTAAAAATATTCACATATTGATTTGATGCACCTTAGTTTACAAACATAATTTGTTCTGGAAGCATGCTTGTAATCCAAAACACTTGTATATCAAAGCAAATTTCCCCATAGAAATAACGGAAACTCAGATGATTCATTCCACAACCCAAAATATTAATATAAAAATGATTACAATCCTGAAATATATTACAAAATAATAAACAGAATACAAAATATAAAGAAAAATAAAACTAATTAACATGCACTTAGTCTCTCAGTTCTCTTAGCTGCAATCTGCCCCCGTTCATTATACAGGAGTTAGCCCCCTTGACTGTAATAGGGCTTACTTTAGAGTAGACCTTCAAGGCTAGGTCTTTCAAGCTCTCTTCCAATGCCTCCCCTACACAGGAGTGAGCCCCACTGATAGTAATAAGCTTACTTCAGAGTTGACATCCATAGGCTTGTCTCTCAGGAGGCTGACCAGGTGTTGGTGTAACACTAACCCCCAAATCCAGAGTAACTACGGGAGCACATAAGAGACTTTATGTGCACCCGTAGTTACAGCACCACCTAGTGAAAATCTATGGGAAATTCATGTTGCAATCCAGAGTAAGTTGTTCTTACACCGGAGCAAGGACTCCCCATAGTTACTCTGGATTTTGCCCTAAAACTGGCCAAATCCCAGCAGCAACTTTTTTCACTTGTATTGCAAGACATTGCTTGTATTGCAAAATAAAATTATTAGAAATGTTTGCTTATCCTGCAAAACACTCTCAATCCAAAGATTTTACTATAGTTCATTTAAACACTATATTATAATCACTGGTATTCAGTACTGACATCTTTTCCCACCTTCCCTCCCAGCAGTTAATTAGTCATATGGGGATGACAAGCTACATCTCTATGGTGAGTACTGGCACCTTTTTCCCCAGATAAGAAGCAGCGCTTATAATTAAATTTAAAACTATGGTATATATAGTAATTTTATATATATAACTCATTCCAAGAAGGTTCTGTGCTGCCTGCTCACAGGAAAAAAGGGGTCATTTAAGTTATTTTCCATGAGCATTTAACCAAAAAAAGGGGCTAGTCCTGGAAAAAGAGGCCTTTTGGTCACCCTGACTGAGAGGCCTCTATGACTGTATCCCCATTGCAGGATACAGGATGCCACCCCATTTGTATGGTTACATCCATGTATCCATTGGCATAGCATCAGTGGATAGGATTGGACCCTAAGACATGGATATTCACAATTTCAAGTCATTCTCAAGTCGTTTTTGAAAAAACTCTCATATAAAATGAGTTATTAATTGAAAAGTATATATATCCTGCCTTTTCATTCAATCTCCAATTAGGCTGGCCTAAGCCCTAGTATAAGTCCTGTGCTGACCTTGGGGTGTCACAATAGTGCCATAAGACACTCATGTGCCACACCTGGGGAAGGGTTAGGACTTACACAATCTACATCACCACAGGAACAGAAGGACCAATGAATTGTACTGGCCTAGGTTAGGACTGCACCCTAAAGAGACTTTCCTAGGAATAAGACTCATTGAACACACTGAACATGGTCAGGATTGTGCTCCATGTAGGTACAACAGTGCATTTTGTTTAATTGCACAGATGGTTCAATTTGTTTAATCCGGTTTACAAAAACGTAATTGACTTTCTTGAAAAATATGCCAAGCCTTGATCATTAAACCAATGCTTTTATTATTCACTGAACACTGGAAGGTGGGATCAAGCTTGCTTCATTTTTACCAGCTGGACAGAATTGTTCTTTTACATATTTTCTACCATTCCTGTAAAAATGCAGTACTTAATATTTCCTTTTGAAAAATGAAAGATGGAAATTCCGGGCAGGAGCCTGGATGATCCTTGGTGAAAATCCCATTCCCTGTCACTAAAGCCCATTATCCAATACAGTGGCGCCTCACATAAAGAGCTTAATTCGTTCCAGAGGCATGCTCTTTAAGTGAAATGCTCATTATGTGAAGCAGATTTTTCCATAGGAAATAATGGAAACTCAGACAATTGTTTCCACAACCCAAAAATATTCATATAAAAATATTAACTGGATGTAAAAATGATGACAAAACACTGAAATTGAATTCAAAACATGCATTCAATATGCATGATCCTATGAAGTCTACATAGACTGCAATCCTAAAGACACTTTCCTGGGAGTAAGCCCCATTTAACACAATGGGACTTACTTCTGGGTAGACATGGTTAGGAGGCTGCAATCCAAGACATTTTCCTGGGAGTAAGCCCCATTTAACACAATAGGACTTTCTTCTGAGTAGACTTGGTTAGGAGGCTGCAATCCAAGACACTTTCCTGGGAGTAAGCCCCATTTAACACAATAGTACTTACTTCTGAGTAGACAGTTAGGAGACTGCAATCAAAGACAATTTCCTGGGAGGTTTACCTGGGCTGCTGGAGTTTCAAGGTGGTCAGTGGGGGCACTTGGGGGTAGTTAGGAGCAGCTGCTTCTGGCACCCCCAGGCAACTGCTCCCAAGTTGGGGGCAGTTAAGAGGCAGCAGCGCTGGCCGGCAGCCCTTTTAAAGAGCCTCCATGCGGAGCGTCAGGGCTACATCGCACGCGTGCCCATAGCGCACTTGCTTGTTAAGTGAAGCAGAACTTGTTATGTGAAGCAAGATTTCTTGGAAATTTTTGCTTGTTAAGTGAAACACTTGTTAAGCAAGGTGCCACTGTAATTCATTTCCACATTGTCACATAAGATAGTACAAATATACATGTGCATCTTTATACATGCAGAACATGCACTGGATTTTGTACATGCAGTGAAATACATTTATGCTTGACAATCAGAGATTACACCAGATGTCATGCAATTTCCCACACAAATGCCTTTTGAGTAGGAGCTGGGTAGTTCCTTCCTATGCAGGAACGTTAACTGACTAATTTTAAGAGAACCTTTAACGGGAAAACATTTTGAGGTATCTGATTCGTTTACATGATTAGTTATCCTGGGATAACAGCCATTAATTTCTGTTTGTTTACACATCCTCAGAGAAAATTAGAGGCTAGAGATAGAAAAAGAATCCCTGATAAAATCGGGGGCTCTTGACTCATCTCATTTTCATCGCCAGAAAAGTATAATATAAACATTAGCAGAGTTATTTCTGGTCGACAAAGCTGACTGGAATGCAGAGTTCCTGAAAACAGAAGTGACCTGTGAAGACAGTGAGCCATGGATGTGGGGCCGATGAAACACCCTTACAATCTTGCCTTGAAGGTGGGTGATTTGTAATTCAAATATGTCTCCAGGCCAGATCATAAAAACAAACTGCTTATTTTCTTCACTCTGCAGGCTGAAAAAAGAAACCTTGGATACAGTCCAGCATAACCTTAGTCATTAACACAGGAACAGTTGTCGTGCAATAATTTCCATAATAGCAGTGGCTTGAAAAGATAGCCTCGAAACAATCCTAACCAATTTTCCAGCATTGAGACAACTGTGGCAGTGGACATGTGTTGCATCCTGCAATCATAGAGGCCTCCTCAACTTAAGGCAATGTTTGTTCCCTGATTTCAAAGTTGCTTTAAAGTTGTTTAGGATTACACTATCAGGGCGCAAGCCTAACCGATTTAAGCAAACACAACTTAACCATCTCCCCATTCCCATTGTGGCATGGAGAGGTCTGTGCACTGGCCTAAATGCTCAAGAGTGGCACAGCAGTGCCTTACAGCACTTTTGTGACACCCTTAGGCCAGCACAGGACTTGTGCCAGCAGAACCATGGGTTAGGATTGCGCTGTCAGTCACGCAATTACCACCATGTAAGATATACTATATGTACCCAAATCTAACACTCACCTTTTCAGCCAAATTTGGGCTACAATCCAGGGTAACTACAGGACCTTTTACACCGACATAGTTACAGAACCACCTATGGAAAACCTATGGGAAATGCATTGATTAATCTAGAGAAAGTGCCACTTACGTCTTCCCATAGTTACTCTGGATTGTAGGGTTAGTCTCCAAAATCAGGGTGCGCATTAGATTCAATGGTTAATTAGATTTGGGTGAATATTGTGTTTTGATTTTAAGTATAGGTTGCACATTAGATTCGATGGCACATTAGATTTGAGTGAATGCGGTGTTTGTTTAATTCCTTCAAATCCTGTGTTAAAACTTACCTTTTCCAAAAAGGATTTGGGAGCCCATCCAACTTCTCTTTCCCTCCTTATAACTAAATTTAAGGTTGCATACCTGAAACATACATAGAGGCTTTCCCCATTTATCTCCACCTCTGTCCCTTTCTCTCCCTTGCATCCATTTCTAGATCTAGGTCCTTGGAGATATGATCCATCTTTTCACTCACTGTAAAGCACTGGGTACAATAATAGCACTGTATATATATACATATATATACAATTATTATTATTATTATTATTATTATTATTATTATTATTATTATTATTATTATTATTATTATTATTATTATAAAGAATAAGTATATTTAAAATAAAGAAATCAGTTCATTAATGTTTCCTCAAACAAATATAGCCATGTATACAATAAGTGTCTTTTCTTTCTAAGAGCCAGACTTCCAACTCAACAATCACGGACATTTCCTTCTGTATTCTTTCATCCTGTGTGTACACACCTACTGGACTACCAGCTTGTTCAAAACATCAGCAACTCTAAATTTGCTATTGTGGACCACTAAGGTTTGTATTCAATTGGGAATGCAGGCTATTTGGAACCATTCAAATACGTAAACATGTCTCTGATTCACTCTTCTCAACACTTTCCATAACTTTAAGAATCTGCCAAATGTTATATAATTAAGTGGAAGACCTAATCTTCCTCCCATGTCAGCGTAAATCACTGGAAACAATGTTAAGCATACCCTCTAGGGAGTCTTAACCACAAATTGTGCTGAACATGTTTCAAGGTTTTCAAGTCATGATAAAAAATTACAGGCCCGATACTATTCATCCTGTTTCAACAAAGGAAAATTAATATGGGTTTTTACTCTGAAAGGAAAAAATGATATCAAGGACCAGCATTTTGCCTTTGGACAAGACCTATTCAAATGTAGCACTGTTCCTTTAGCCTCCTCATTTCTGCCTTCACTCCCTACAATTGACACTGTGCTATATTCAACATTTTCAGACCCAGGATTTCCTGCCATGTAATAAAAGGTAAAGGTGTTCCCCGCATGTTGCCCCACTAGCAAACCTTTAGATTGACAAGCATAGTATCTTTAACCACTGAGCCATCACTGCCATAGTATCTAGCTTTTTTTCTTATATCTTATCTATATTTAGATACTATATTTTATATAGTATCTTTAACCACTGAGCCATCACTGCTATAATATCTAGTTTTTTCTTATATTTTACCAAATGTCCCTCTCCCCTTTCAGCAGTCTCTATACATGGTATACATGATATACAGCTGTAGACCTCTGTAGAGCTGTAGACCTCTGCTGTATACCGGCTTCCAGCAGCCTCTTGATCTGGATCATCTACAGCAGGGGTCCCAAAGCTGGGCCCTGGAGCCAGATGCGACCTTCGGCACGCCTCAAGATTCCTCTATCCAGCACCTGGGCAAGCCCTGTAATCCACCCCAATACATTCTTATATGTAAATTTATGTAACTGTATTGAAATTTGAAGTGTAAAATAGTTATTTTTTTAGCCTCTGACACAGTGTCAGAGAGATGATGTGGTTCTCCTGCCAAAAAGTTTGGAAACCCCTGAAATTCTATAGGGCTGCTTGAACCCTGGCCTAGGAACCAGGTCTAGGATTTGGCTGGATCTGTCAGCCCAGCAAGTAGACCTTTCTATTCCACCTGTGCACCGTGTAAAATCCTCCTTGGTTAGGGGACAGGGATGCTCTGGGCCGTCACATCTGCCCAGAAAACCTGTTGTAAGACCTTCTGGGATGCTGGACAGCAGATACAATTGCCCAAAGTGTCCCTGTCTCACAAATGAGGAGGACTTTACACAGTGTCTCTGGCCAGATCCGAGTGGCGTTGCACTCATATAATTTTTCTGTGGTCACGTTTACAGTACACACAGGAGTTGGCAATAAAAGCAAATCAATCTACTGCTTATGAAAATGATTGCCTGTTTTGTGTGAGGGCTCCAGCAACAATTCACACTGAACATTCTGTTTTTGTTCATTTGTGGTTATGTGCAAAATTCCAGTCATGTTTTTAATTACGAGGAAGAAAAGTATCTGGGGTTATGTCATAGGGAAAGATTCAATCATCACCATTTTATGAGAACTTTTTTTAAAATTACAAACCTTGCAGATCCACAAACAAGACTCCTAGAGTAGTGCAATATTCAAAAGACAGTCCCTAAAGTCTGCATTCCTCTGTTCATGAATACTCCTATTTTGTTGAAATTTCTTAGATGTACTCCATATATAGGTATCAGATCATCACTCAGACATTCCCCCACTTAATTTATTTGACGGCATAAAATTTTGTCTAATATTTCCTTCTACACAAAAACAAGCAGTAGTTCTTTCAAGCAGTAGTTTAGAAGTACACTACAACTTTTCTGCACAGGATAATATCCTTACACATCTGCCAGCATTGTTCAAGAAAGACAGAGGAACATTGTGATTCATTCATCTATCATTTACACAGAAACTAATGTGGCAAACTTAAAATTTGCAACCCACATAGGTCTGCCCAAGCAAAACTAGGCAGTCTTGTATCATTAATGTCAATTAGACTAGCATTTTATTTTGCAACAAAGTACAACTAATGCCCTTTTCCAGAGGTTTATCACAGATATGGGAGTACAGTTGATTAAGAGTTGCCTCATTCATTTAGGGGCAAAAGCAAATGTGTCCACATATGCCTTTTCCTTAACATGAATTATTACTTTTTCATTTTACTTGTATTGCTATCTTATTATAATGTACTATTTCTCAGTTGCCAGGTGTTTGACTGGAATTGGCTCTATTGTGATTCAGATCCTATCCAAGGAACTAGGAATCACAAAGGTATCGTCTCAATATGTGTGAAGTCCCCAGGAGTTCATTTATTATTATTATTATTATTATTATTATTATTATTATTATTATTATTATTATTATTATTATCATCATCATCATCATCATCATCATCATCATCCATATATATATATATATATATATATATATATATATATATATATATATATATATATATGTAGGGCTCTGGGTGGCGCAAGTGGCTAAGACACTGTGGCTGTTAACCAGCAGGCCAGGATTCGATTCCCGGGTCAGCCCCACAAGATAGCGTGAGCTCCTGTCCTTAGCCCAGCTCTGCGACGCCAGCTAGATCCAATCATATTGGCTCTGCCTTTCCATTGGACCAATTCAGTGATGTGGAGAGGGGGGATTTGCTGCTTAGGTAACAAGCCTATCCTCCATAACAATCCAACCCAGGCTTTCATGCTTCGCAGCACGATACCATAGTCTTTCAAGACTGACAGAGGCCTGCATCTATAAATACACAGAAAACAATTTCATGCTGGTTTCATTCACTTCACCAGTCGGACCCTTCCCAAGAGTCTAGGACTGTATGATGTAGCGACGTATAATTCGACGAAATTGGGAGATCTTTTCCAATTTCTCCTCAATTTCTCCTCAATTCTGCTGTCACCTGGTATGGCGATGTCAACAAGCCACACCTTACTGCTTTCTATGATGGTGATATCTGGAGTATTGTGTTCCAAGACCTTGTCCATCTGTATCCTGAAGTCCCACAGAAGCTTGACCTGCTCATTTGCAACCACTTTTTCAGGCTTGTGGTCCCACCAGTTTTTTGCCACTGGCAGATGTTACTTTTGGCATAGATTCCAGTGGATCATCTGGGCAACAGAGTTGTGCCTCTGTTTATTATTATTATTATTATTATTATTATTATTATTATTATTATTATTATTATTATTATTATTATTAAGGGCTGTGGGTGGCGCAAGCGGTTAAGGCGCTGTGCCTGTTAACCAGCAGGCCAGGGTTTGAGACCCGGGTCGGCCCCACAAGACAGGGTGAGCTCCTGTCCTTAGCCCAGCTCTGCGACGCCAGCTGGATCCAATCGTATTGGCTCTGCCTTTCCATTGGACTAATTCAGTGGCGTGGAGAGGGGGGATTTGCTGCTTGGGTAACAGCCTATCCTCCATAAAAATCCAACCCAGGCTTTCGTGCTTCGCATGCAGCGTATGCAGCGCCGAGCACGATACCATAGTCTTTCAAGACTGAAGGAGGCCTGCTTATTATTATTATTATTATTATTATTATTATTATTATTATTATTATTATTATTATTATTATTATATGTGCTTATGCACACTATACCACAAGTGTCTCTTCAGCCATGAATGTACAGATTGGAAGATTAACCACCATAGAGACCAGCATCCTCATTTGTGCACATGCATCTTAAAAGGTACTCATGTTCCTATCCATGACATATAAAACATATGGTTTCTGTGCCACAGAGCAAAAATTAACATGTGAAATAGCACAGTGTTCTACAGGACAATTTCTCAATCATCACCCTTCACTCAACATAGTTAGTGGTCAACACAACAAACACAACGCTTGCCAGCTTTTACCACACATGCATATCAAAGACACCACAGTGTTCCCCAAACTTGGAGATAGGAAATGCCTGTGGTATCTCAGATATGATTTTGTGGTAACTATTGGCAAAAGCCAATTCCTTAAGATTATAAATTCACATAGATACTTTGATCGGTGCTAAGATTTGAATTAGGTTTTCATTTTCTCTCATTCTATTACTTGTAGTTTGTCAGAGCATATCAAGGCAGACTTTTCAACTAATATTTGCATCCTTTCCTGATAATGATCCTGTACCTGAACCTGATCTCATGCCTTCTGATGTTCTATCATTTCCAAATTCATTCACAAACTTCACATATTGGCAAAGGACAGAAAAAAATTCAGTCATTCAAAGATTTGAAAGAATCCAGATGTATCCATTTGTGCCCCTGTCATTGGGATTTATAATTTATTTTTCCGACAGAATTTGGTTTACATAAAATTCTGCTTTAATGTGTTTTCCTTTGAGAAATATCAAGGAAGGTCTCAGATCCTGAAGAAACATACATGTATTTTCATGCAATGAAAGGAATAAATTGCATTCCTAAGAAGGGCAAAAGTTATTAAATAGGCCCCAGAATATCTTTGCAAATAAAATGTTATACGAAAGGGCCAAGTGTCAAACGAACCACGTTTTATTTTACTATTCTGCATACTAGCTCCTGACATTAATTCAACTATCGCTATGTTTCAAGACTCTGGAAGGGTAGAGCTGGTTACTGTCATATTCGAATTGAAAGGAAAAACCCAACGATTCTTGGAAAGAATTCAAAACAATATTTCAAAAGTTTCAGTTTAAGACAAAGCCGTCATTGTTTCATAATGCAGCACACAGTCTTTCTGAAATAAATTCATACCTTCTATTATAAACAGCCTTTCTTTTGTAAGTACTTGACAAGCCCAGCCACAACCCAACCAATATTTGATTCACAAATAAGAATGATCCATAAAGCAGTAAACAGACTTTGGAGCATTTTTTCCATGCTGCAAGTTAAAATTCCATCCTTCCAGCACTTTGCTCCTCATTGCTTGCAGTGCCCTTGGAATGAAGTTATATCTGGTCATCAGATCCTTTTGCTCCTGAATGGCAAGTATTTCCAGTGTTTGGATGTAGTTCAGCATCATTTGGTGGCAAAATAATATTTTTGCAGATGTGCTTTGCTTTCTGTGACACACATGGATTCCTTTTCCTGACTCCCCCATGTTTTAAATAATATTAAGCCACATCCCAGTCAATGCCAATCATGAATGTGGAATAAATGTCTTGCAGACACTGTTGGTCTTGGCTAACTGTAAATAGAAGAGGCTCAGGCAACAATCCTATACACAATTACCAATGAGTAAGCACTATCGACTATAATGGAACTTATTTCTGAGTCATCGTGCTTAGAATTGGGGTCTCACATGGATACAGGGCCAAAGACTTTCTGTCATTTCGGTCTGGCACCATGGGAGAAAAATTTTCCATGGCTCGGCAGGAAGTGAAGGCGCAGCCAGGCCACACTTGTGCAGTTCTCTCCAGCATTGAGGCAAGCTGTGAGGTGACTGGGCCAGGCCAGGGCTGAGCACCCCCAAGTCTCCTGCCACCAGTCTGGAGCAAGGTGCCACAGACCAGCATTGGGCTGCGGACCAGGGGTTGAGGACCCCGATTTAGGTGGCTACTGATGATAACAATATGACTCTGAGCAATACATAGTTGGACAAATTAAGCCTGGTCACTAAACCCATTTCTGCCCAGCCCATAAGTGTACACATTTGGCCCCTGTTGTGCATATGCAACATTGGGCAGAAATTGCTTAAGTCTAATTAGATCTACCTTGCCACTTGACCGTAAGTTAGGACAAATCCCTGATGAATATTATCATCCCTCCAGCACATGCATTCAGAGTTGAAGATACCAGCCACTTCTCCAGAAGCCGATTAGTTTCTAAAAAGCAGACAAAAAATTTTAAAAAATAAATAAAACTGGCAATGCTGCTAACCAAGTCTGCAGATCTCTGCCCAGACAGCTAATTGCTTCCAAGCCTGTGAAACAAAGACATCCTGAAAATGTTTCTGCCATGACTTTATGCTATCATACTTGCTAAGTGTCATCTTTTTCCAGCCTCAGCCTAAATAATTGTTTATTTCTTCATTACATGCACACCCTTCCAAGGAGCACAAATCAGCATGTTCACAACCAAGCTAGCCTGAGCAATAGTGACGTCCAAGGCCACCCAATGTGCTCCGTGGCTTGAAAAGATCTGAAGTGGGGTAGCTGATAGGGTAGCCACGTAGCAATGGAATAAGACATAATCTACGTGCTGGGACAGGCACACACCCCAGAAGTTTAGGCTTTTCAAAGGCGTTCAAAGAACTGGTTCATATCAACAAACACATGCGTTTTCTGTGGGTCTTTCAACGGTGCATATGTTTGTGCAA
Source organism: Cryptoblepharus egeriae (assembly GCA_030015325.1). Taxonomy (NCBI): domain Eukaryota; kingdom Metazoa; phylum Chordata; class Lepidosauria; order Squamata; family Scincidae; genus Cryptoblepharus; species Cryptoblepharus egeriae. The sequence continues at coordinate 48,642,298 of JAREYC010000007.1, read as the reverse complement.
TCAATTACATTTTGCAGGCAGCCCTCAAGCATTCTGCCACTAGTCTCTCTCTCAAGCTATGACACTTTCTGGCAAGTCTTCTAATTGTTTTGGCCTAACGCAGCTATAAATTTCAATCTAGCAGTTCTGTTATTTATTTTACTGGACCGTATGTACTCAGAGCTAAATGTCACAATATTAATTTCAGCCTTTCTTGGTAAATAATTAACTCTTTTTGTTAACCCTTGCATATTTCTACACCATAGTCATTGGCAGGAAAAAAATGTGTGCAAGAGGCTGTCAGCCATGTTCCAAAACCTTATGCATGTATAAGGGTCATATATTCATACAGACTCATATATACATACAGACTCATACAGACTGTTCCCAGATTTATTATATCTGAGTGTTATCATAGTCGTATATGTTTTTTGAACCTGCTGGACTCAGAAGCACCAAGACACCTACAGTTAACATCACAGGTCAAAGTCACAAGATCTGATGAGTACTGAATCGGACTGAACTGAGCTTTTACTCTATGCAATTTCTAAAATGTCCTGCAGTTGCTTTATTTTTGCTTTTAAACAAAGTGCCACCTTAGATGGCTGAAAGCAAATGATTTGACTTGGAAGTACTACTTAACTTAAATTGCAGAAATTTGAAAGACTTTGCAGCTGTTTTCCACTCAAAATCCCCTTCCAGATTTGCAAGGGAACAGATATGTGCCCTTATCTTTCCCTCCACAGCTGCAAAATCAACTTGGGTGGCAATTTTGAACTTAAAACTGCCAGCAGAGAAAGCCCATCTTATTCCAGTCCCTGCTAAACTCACAGCCTCCTATTGTTGCAATTATTGTATTGCTATTGTATTTTAAAAAAGTTTACAGCCCGAAAATGGCCCCCATTGTAGCTTAGTTGTCTGAAAGCTATTCTTTCTTAAAATTCTCCATAATGCAAAATAGTACCTTGACCTATAAAGGGCTGTGGTGGCTCAGTAATTAAAGGCGCTTTGCTTTTCAACCTGAATGTTGCCAGGTTGGCGGCTCGATACCCAAGTATCGGAGTGAGCTCCAATTACTCCAAATAATGGAGTGAGCTCCAATTACTTGTTCAGCTCCTGCTAACCTAGCACTTTAAAAGAATGCAAACGCAAGTAGATAAATACATGTGCAAAGATGCACATGCCCGCACATCTTTGGACAATGCTGGTTTGCATTTACATACTTTCAAACCACTAGGTTGGCAGGGGAAGGGTAAGTAAAAGGAGTTTACTCAGTCATGCAGTACTCAGGTCTTGAACCACCAACTTACCAACCTTCAGGCTGACAAGCACAGAGTCTTTAACCACTGAGGCACTGCAGCTCTTGACTTCCATGGGTTTCCAAAGAGCTGCTTAATTTTCTGAAGAAGCAGCCTCTAGTAATATACTGTACAACAAGGTAGACATCAGAAATGCAGTCAATTCCCAAAGGGAAACAAGCCATCAACATTTGAATTGTATTCCACCTCTCCCTTCTTCCAGCCATGATCGTATTTGATCATGATGCTCTGTCGTAACTCTATTGTTCTATAATTCTACAGTTGCTAAATTTTCTGTGCAAAAACGGCATGAGAAATCTGATGACCAAACCTTCTGACCATTTTTATCATTCTGAGAAAGCCCATCAAATCCCAAGAGAGCCTCAAAGAACAATCGTCTTGCATCAAGGAAGTGAAAAAGGAAGTGCCAACCCAGTGGAAATTTATTTAATACATGCTTGAAGAATGCTGAAATAACAAAACGTCTGGCTTTATAGACAAACAGGGCACACACCAGAGCACTGGAATTACTCTTTCTTGAATTAAACTTTGCTGCCTATAAATAAGTGATAACATTTTTGCTTTTTAAAAAAGTCACTCGTTTTTTTCAATAAAGTGAGGAGAAAAATGCAGTGTGGTGATGTCAATTGAATTTGCCACCCATGAGAAACTCTTCTTGACTTTGTGCTTTACAGGAAATTGACTCAGTGAAGAACATGGGCATTACGCAGCTGAAATGGTCTGCAAACATCCTAAATCACTTTTCATGGCCCTGAGTTATTAGGAAATCCCAAGTCACATGGCATTAAAGTCCTTACATGTTTGGAATATACATTAGCTGGGCAACATTCAAGGGAATGTCTTAGTACTTGCCTCTTCCTTGATGTTTTGAGTAAATGCTTATTGTATGAACATAACCCATAGAGACAGTAAGATCTTGTACATTTGCTTGTCTATTTGACAAGTATAGTCAAAGTATAGTCAAAAGTTGTCTATTTGACAAGTATAGTCAAAGTATTTAATCAAAGTATAGTCAAAAGTTCCACCTTTCAAGGACCCCATAATGTGTTAAAGAGATATTGGTACTTACAAAGTACCTATCTGAAGGCAGCTAACCACATATTTCATAACTGGGTAGAAAGCTACATGGCATTTATTAAGTTACTAGCGAAAACGTACCCACATTGCAAGAGTAAAATTCCCCCATACACCATCCCCCAACAGACATCAACCCCCCATGTCCATCATCCTCCCATGCACAATACCCCCATACTATATCCCCCATGTGCACCATCCCCCGTGCGCACCATTCCACTATGCACACCATTCCCCCCATATGCAATACCCCACATAGGCACCATCCTCTCATGAGCACTACCCCCCATGTGCACCTTTCCTCCATGCTCATCTTCCCTCCATGAGTGCCTTCCCACATGTGCAACACCCACATGTGCCTCATCCCCATGTACAACACCTCAATGCATATCATCCACCCTGCATAATACCCCCATGCACGCTGTCCCCTCATGTGCACCATCCCCCATGTGCATCATCCCCCACGCACAAAACCCTCATACAACATCCATCCCCCATACACACCCCATGGGCATCATTCCCCCATGTGCATCATTACCCCATGTGCACCATTACCCCTTGTGCATCCTCCCTCCCAATGCATCTGCTGGAGGTCAGTTGGTCTTCAGTGTAAAGTATAGGACTGAAACATGTTGTAACCCTTACGGGTTAAATTTCTCAACATTGGTTCACAGAAGGAATACCCTCCCCAAATTTCATGCTTCTAGATCTGGAGGTTGGGGCGGAGAATCTTCAATGTAAAGTATAGGGAGGAAGTACTCTTCAATGTAAAGTATAGGGAGGAAAATGTGTTGCACCCCTTTTCACCCCCTTTAGGTTGGAATTTCCTAAAACCGGTTCTTAGTGGGTACCTCCATCATGGAATGAACTCCCTCCCTAAATTTCATACTTCTAGGTCCAGTGGTTTTGGCTGGGTGTGGGTGAGTGAGTGGGTCAATCAGTCAGTGTCTTTTCAATTACAGACAGACAGACAGACAGACAGACAGACAGATAGATAGATAGATAGATAGATAGATAGATAGATAGATAGATAGATAGATAGATAGATAGATAGATAGATAGAGTTCTATGTCTTTTTCAATCTCCAAGGATTTCGTAAATTCTAATCCTCTGAAGGATTAGAATCCTCTAAAGCTTTAGAATCCTCTAAAGCTCAGGCTTTAAAAAATGTTTCTATAAACTTTTGTGACTTCAAATGTTACAGGGAATCAACAATAGAGGTAATGTGGACTATTTTACTTCCATTTTTGTAATTCAAAAATTGGACAGAGGTAGGGCATCTCTACAAGAAGCCTGTACATGTTTGAAAAGTGAAATAACTCACATATCTGTACATATGATTGTAACCTTCAGATGTTACCAAACAAACAAAAATAGAACTATGATAAACACTTGCTTCCTTTGCTGAGACTTTTGCATGACATCAAAAGATCTCTCACTTTATGTAATTTTACAGAATAAACAATATCTTCCCAAATTAATGGAAATGAAACATAATTCTCTTTCATTAACAAAGCACTCTTCCTGTTGTTGTTGTTGTTGTTGTTGGGGTAGGAGACTGCTCCATCCATCTCTCAGCTACGCTCATTATTTCCCGTTCTTGAACTCCAGTGCTATCTCAGTCTGTCCCACAACACCATGTACCAGAACAGTTTGCTATGCTCCCCATGATACCTTCTCTCCACATGTATCTGAGAGTTAAAACCAATAGAAAAAACTGGGTAAATCATGCATCCATGAGTAAACACAGCTGACGAAGAACTCACTATAACAAAGAGGTCTGTGATAAAGAGCATGCTACAGGCAGGATACATGCGAGAACAAAATGTTTCACTTCATTGAAAAAGTTTCCTGCATATGCCAAATCGATGAGGTGGGATGAGTTGGGAAATGCCCTGGGTCAAAGCACAGAAAGGCCTGAGTGTATATACACTCGGGTGGATCCAGATGTGAAAATGCACAGCAAATACTATAGAATTGCTCAGAAACTCTTGTCCCAATTGCTTCCATTCAAAGCACAATGGCTCCCTGCAAGTTTCCAGACTCAGTTCAAAGTGATGGTTATGACCTACAAATTTCTTAACAGTTTAGGTCCTAAATATGTGAGGGATCATCTCTTTCCATGTGTATTTGCCTATCAGGAAGAGTTTCTATGGAGGCTCTGTTGAGAGTGTCATCTCTGCTGGAAATTCAATTAATAGTAACCCTTGCAGAACCTATTCTCATCCAACATTTAGAATTCAAGGTGAGTTTAGATCCGGCCCTTCACTGCTGAATTAACCTAATACCAAAAACAGCATATGCTACAGGCCCCACATTTGGTGAAATCAGCATCTCATAACCTAACAGACCTGATTTTTACATGATGGTGGAGCTGCATGGTACAGAATAATTACAAACTTCAGTAATAACATGTTGGACATAAAAAATTTCATTCAAATTTACCTGTCCTGCATACACAATCCTACAGTGCTGATGGAGCACATGTTCTATTGGTACAGTGGTGCCTCATGTAACAAATTTAATTTGTTCTGGAGGCATGTTCTTTACGTGAAACATTCTTTACGTGACGCGGATTTTCCCATAGGAAATAATGGAAACTCGGACAATTGGGTCCACAACCCCCAAAATATTCATATAAAAATATTAACTGGATGTAAAAATGATGACAGAACACTGAGATTGAATTCAAATATGCATGCAATGGGCATGATCTTATGAAGTCTACTTAGGCTGCAGTCCTAAAGACACTTTCCTGGGAGTAAGACCCATTTAACACAATGGGGCTCACTTCTGGGTAGACATGGTTAGGAGGCTGCAATCCAAGACACCTTCAAAGTGTCTCCCCACTTTCTCCTTCTCTCCATCCCGAGCCTCTCTTTCCCTTCTGGCTAGCCCTGAGCTGCTTCCCACTTCACTGCTCTTCTCTCCCTCCGGCCACAGGAGGAACAGCGCAGAAGTGTTGCTTTCACTATGGGCAGGTGCGCAAATCAACCATGACGCTTTTTAAACAGGCTGCCGGCCAGCGCGTCTGCTCCAACTGGCAAGAAATGTTTTCTTTACGTGAAACACTTTCTTTAAGTGAAGCAGAATCCTAGAGAAATTTTTGTTTGTTACGTGAAACATACTTTACATGAGGCATTCTTTAAGTGAGATGCCACTGTATTGGCTGTTGCAAATGTGCCATACCACATGTTGCACCAGCGGAGGAGTTCGAGGCACCAACAGTAAAGACCACACCAGCCTGTCAGTGCTTATGATCAATAGGTAAGTTTAATATTTTTTATTAAAAAATAAAGTGATGTGCATTCTCAGACTCAACATTGCCACTTTTCCACCTTTTGCCGCCAGTTCACAATGCCCAGATACCCTGTTACTCATCCATTTTCATTGTAGCAACTAAGGAAAACAGACAAAAACCTTCCAATACAGTGGCAAGGGATGAATCTATCTACAGTATTTCTATCTACTTGTTGCCTATAAACTTCCGCATCACAAATGGGGGACTAACCCTGCAATCCAGAGGAACAATGGGAGCACATATAAGACATTATGTGCACCCATAGTTATGGCACCACCTAATGAAAACCTATGGGAAATTCATATTGCAATCCAGAGTAAATTGTTCTTACACCGGAGCAAGGACTCCCCGTAGTTACTCTGGATTGTGCCCTAAGAGAAACTGAATCCAGCTCAAATAAATGTCCACAAGAGACAAGGTGACCATATGACTGGATTTTTTCAAATTTTTTTTAGCCTTCTGTCTAGGTGTCCTCCAAAAGAGCTTCATTGTCCTCCATTTGGCTTTATTTTGGAACTTTGCAATTGTGTGCAATACCCCATCATGTCATCTGTTGTTGGATTTGTACTGAAGAGCAGAAATCAGTTTTGAAGTATCTCCTTCCTATCAAACGTTATGGCCAAAAAACTGAAAATCAAAAATATGCATTGAGATCTATGGAAAAGTAAAAGTGCTTTATCATGGCTTTACTCGTGAGTAGGCAAACGTGCCATTGTCCGCCAGAAAGGACAGGCTGAGAGGAATCCAAGACCTTGTCCTCCTTTTTAGGGTCACCCTGACAAGAGACCATTTCTAAATCTAACCACCTTTGGAGGAAAGTCTTCTTGAATCTTCCTGCTAAAAATAAACAAACAAATCACAAGTACTAACAGGAGTTTGGCAAATGGTTCATTAAGGGAGCGCATGGCCTGCAGTGCACACCCTATAAGTTGCTGGGGGCCTAAAAAGTCTGTGCAAGAAAGTTAAGCTAATGAAAACAAGAGAATTTTTGATGGTGGATAAAATTTAGGACGTCAAGTAACTTGTAACAAAAGAAAATTACAAGCAGCAGCTCAGCACATAATAACTGGTGCCACAACCCTGCACTCATTTTACCTCCTGGGATCACCCACAGATGCCTAGGGTGCCCTTTGGGGAGAAAGGCAGACTACAAATCCAATCAATCAATCAACCAATCAATCAATCAGTGTTGCTGGCTGTCCCAAACTAGAGATTTCCAGACAGAAAGTGAACATCTCCCTTCCAAGTTAGCAGAGAACCCCCAAAAACCCTTTACAATAAACAGTTGCAGAAAGCAGGCAGTGGGAAGATGGAGCAACCAGCTTCCTTCTGAATGAAATTTAGGCAGGTAAGTAGTAAAATAAAATGGGGTTCTCAAATGGGGTTGAAAAGTACAGGTGGCCCTTGTTATTCACTAGGGTTCTGTTCCAGAACCTCTCATGGATTAAAAAAATCAGTGTACAAAGAAAACAATGGAAAAATAGGTTTAAAGACCCATTTCCAGCTTTCTTGCTCCTCTGTTGTTCCAAATTGAACAAGGTAGTGGCTCAATATCTGCACAGGTTTGATTCTGGGACTGAAAAATGGAATGATTGCATGACTACTAAAATGGAAGAAAAACAGGTTTTTTTAAATTGTGATTTGCAGTGACCATTCATGTTGATTTCAAATAGTGTATTAAAAATTTGTGTATAACAAGGTTGGAGCTGTACACCAAAAGAAGAAAAAAGGAACAGAAACAAGAAAACAAGGAATATTTGAGGAATAGGTAACGATACAGGCTCAAGATTTGGACAAAGGTTGGCATGGAATTTAAACTTTCCATGTTTCCATATTATTTTCAGATTGCCACAATAGATTGCCACAATCTGAAAATAAAACAAAATTCCAATTCATATTACTGAGCACATTTCCTACCCTTGGGATTCATGCTAAGTCCAGGTTATGGATCTTTACACCTGCACCTAGCTAGATAGTAAGGTCACCTCACTGATGCATCCGATGCTTGGATGAGACTGCAGGGCAAATGCACAATGTGTGGTGTAAGGTCCCACTTTTTATAATCAGTAATGTTTACTAGGTTTTACATGCTAAAACCTGGTAAATATCTGTGGGGCCATCTGAATCCATGACATTCCTGTTCTTGGGAATTAGGTGCACTTAACAGTTTAATGAGCTGATTCAAAGTCACATACTTTAACAGCTGGGGATGAAGAAAGGCAAACCATAAAAAAAGCAGGCCTCCGTCAGTCTTGGAAGACTATGGTATCGTGCTCAGCGCTGCATACACTGCATGCGAAGCACAAAAGCCTGGGTTGGATTGTTATGGAGGATAGGCTGTTCCCCAAGCAGCAAACCCCCCCCCCCCTCCACGCCACTGAATTAGTCCAATGAAAAGGCAGAGCCAATACGATTGGATCCAGCTGCGTTGCAGAGCTGAGCTAAGGACAGGAGCTCACCCTGTCTTGTGGGGCCAACCTGGGTCTTGAACCCTGGCCTGCTGGTTAACAGGCACAGTGTCTTACCACTTGCGCCACCCACAGCCCACGTGGTTGTGAACATAAGAATAAACATAAACATAAGAATGAACATAAAGAATAAATATGTGGAGCTTCACAGTATCTCTACATGTGAATGAGACAATGTGAAAACCATAGACTATAACAATAAAGAGAAAACATGGCTACTGTATACAAATGGCTCAGTAGATATCACAGTATTTTTATTATAATTATAGGGTGCGCATTAGATTCGATGGGGCATTAGATTTGAATAAATACGGTATTTTTGGTCCCTTCCCTTTTGAAATGCATTCTCCTTCACTGATTTCTGACCCTTCTTGACTCTGATGTTGTGGGGAAGATTTTTTTTAAATATATATGTAGTGCTTAACTTTCTGAAGCAGTGTAAACATAACTATTGTTATATTAACTTTTAGCTCATGCAAATTTTTCCAAATACTCCCATCAAAGTTCATAATCATACTTCACATTTCTGGTATGTATATAAAATAAATTGCACTTTTCCTTCCTCACGTCAAGCGTTCATGTAAAAATGCAGGTTGACCTTTGGAAGCTAGACACAATTTATACTATTTTAAAGCCATTAATCTTAGTTTAGTCCCAAGTTACTGATATGACTGGACAACACCGCTCTTGTTTTCAGTTAAAGAATGAACATAAACAGATGAATAAATGTGTGGAGCTTCACAGTATCTCTACATGTGAAAGAGACAATGAGCACATTCCTAACCATGTCTACTCAAAAGTAAGCCCCACTGTGTTCAATGGGTCTTTCTCCCAGGAAAGTGTCTTTAAGATTGCAGCCAATGTCACTAGTGTAAGCAATGATCCCTCACAGGAATTTTTGTAGCTCCTTTCTCTCCAGGTAATTTAAATATCCAATACTGTTTTTTGCATCTTTTACATTTTATTCTAATTTTATATTTAAACTTTTCACTTCTGAATTTCAAAGAATCATCCCAGAATCCTGTTGTTACACTTCTGTGGGAAAAAAAATCCTAGAACATATATACTATTTAATAAATGAACTAAATTAATGAGACATCAACATTTTCTGCCAACAAGCAAGTGCCTTTCCAAATATTGTGAATGAAAATATTAGATGTTCATTCACAAAACTCCAATTAGGATTACAGCACCCCCTAGTGTGTTGCAATGTTGTCATCTGCTGTCTTATTACTCTCATGTTCCATTAGGTATCAGACCTACTATCCCCTAAATCCAGAGTAACTACAGGAGCACATAAAAGACTTTAGGCTGCAATCCTAATGACACTTTCCTGGGAGTAAGACACATTGAGCAGAATGGGGCTTACCTCTGAGTAGACATGGTTAGGACTGCAGCCTTTACATGCACCCATAGTTACTGCACCAGCTAGTGAAAACCTATGGAACATATTGCAATCCAGAGTAAGTTGTTCTTACACTGGAGCAAGAACTCCCTGTAATTACTCTGGATTTTGCCCTAAGTTTATTTTAAAAAACAGACACCAAAAGGAATTTTCCTCCAGCAGCCATCTTTTAATAAAGATTCCACTATAACTTTATTCATAATTCCACTAAATTAATTGCAATGTAGCCACTTAATTCTATAAAACACATGGGGGGGGCAATCCTGAAGTGCACTTGGGCCAGCCTAACTCCCACTGGGCCAGCATAAGTTGACTTATACCACCCTAGCTGCACCAGAAAAGGTCTAGACTAGTGTAAGTCAACTTATAACCACACTTTCCTGGGAGTAAGTACTACTGAACACAATGGGACTTACTTCTGAGTATACATGCTTATGATTGCACTGTTGGGGCAGTGCAAGGCAGCTGGACCTAAGCAGGCTTAGGAGGGCTAGCCTAGGCCACTCAGCAGGGATATGTTGAGGGTATATTGAGCATTGCTTAGAACAGTACAGTTAGGCTGTATCCAGTGCCAGTTTTCAGGGAAGAAATGCTCTTTCCCAGCTCCTCAAAGTCAGACTGCCTGAGGAGCAGGAATAAATCTGAGAAGACCCATGGGGGTCCATGATAAGCCAGAGTAAGAATGGCAGTGTTGACAAAAAATCTGAGTTCTTGGCCAGCCTGTCAGCAACCCCTGCCTCTCAGCCTCAGGATATGGCACAACTATGACAGTCCACTAACTTCTGGACACAGCACAACTCCAAGCAATCCTCTTGCATCCAGCCTCCACTCCATGGACTAATGTACTGCAGTTTCATGCTCCAACTGTGACTGGTTGGCAGGGACTCCTGGGCACCACAGCAGTTCCTTGTTCATGTCTCCACAGGAGCAAGCCCTCCTCAGGAGCCACTTACTTGGTGCTCAGCAGCCTGTGGATTTGGACCTTCATTCTGCTCTAAGTATTGCCTACATGGGCCAACCCAGCTGGGCCATTCTCACTCCATTATGCCCCATTCTTATTTTACTCTTATTTTAGAGTCATGACTCTAGGACAGGAGTGTGTAAATTTTTCAGTAAGAGGGACACATCATCAATACGACACTACATTGGGGGCCAGGAAAAAAAGAATTTATTTCCATTTCAAATTTGAATAAACTTACATAAATTTATATAAATGAATATATTAGAGGTTGAACTTATATGAAATAGGGCACAATCCTAATCAACATCCCTGCACTGGCATAGCTATTCTAATGGGCATGTGTTGCATCCTGCAGGCAGTCATGGTGACCTCCTCAAGGTAAGACAATGTTTGTTCCTTTGTTTCATAGTTGCATTACTCTTACTTTGGTGTTGGAAAGGTGGTTCAGATTGTACCTGTAATAAAATCAATTCAGTTCATAAACAATTTATTGTATTTCCCGGCTTATAAGACACACTTTTTTCATCCCCAAAGGGGGGGGGGGAATGTCTGTGTGTCTTATAGAGTGATAGGGCCAATCCTGGAGCACCTTACCCCATCATGTCATATGTCGTTGGATTCATATTGAAGAGCAGAATCCAATGCAAAAAATCAGTTTTGAGATATCTCCTTTCTATCAAAGGTTATGGCCAAAAAACCAAAAAACAAAAATACCAAAACAAAAAAATACATTTTTGGCAATTTTTTAAAGTGGGTACAAATTTTGCCCGGGGAGGCGGGTAGGAATTTTGGCCTTGGGGTTCAGGAATTTTGGGTCACCCTTGCACAGTTGCAATCCTAAGCAGCCTTCCCTGCTTGGAGACTTGCTCCAAAGTAGACATGCACAAGACCTGGTCCCTGCTCCATGCCTGTGCATCCCTCACTCTTCCCTATCTATCTAGATCCCCTCACCTTTCCCTATCTAACCTGGATCACCCACCACCAAAAGAATCCCCCCAACTTACCTGTTTTCCTGGACCATTTGCAATGAGATTTGTGCAAAAGTCACAAATCCCTGACACTAGAGGTGATGAGTTTTGGGGGTTTCCAGAAAATTAGAAGAGTGCTTGAAGCTTAACGTCTTTCCTCATTTGTTAATGACAGTGATAATGGTTCTTCATACCACTGTTGACATTACATGGTTGAAATATTATTTTGCTATATTTTATTAAATATATTAGTACACCATTTGGTTCAGAATATTTTTTTTCTTGTTTTGCTCCTCTAAACTTTGGTGCGTCTTATGGTCCGGTGTGTGTAATAAGCCGGGAAATACGGTATACACAGAAACACATGTGAACTTCAAACCAGTTCATATGCTTAGAACTGGTTTAGAATAGTTTGCCCAGGACCAGACTAAGTCAACAGAGTGTATTCATTGACTCACATAACATCAAGTGCTCAACATGTGCAACAGTATTACTACTGTATTATTCTAATCTCCAAAATAAACTTACTGTGTGTGATCAAAGCTATCCCATATTTCTCACCACTCAGAAAAAGAGGAGCTTATTAAGATATTTGTAAATCATACAGCTTCACACATATTGCTGATATAAAGAGTTGGCTCATGGCCAGTGCCAGATTTACATATAAGCTAAACAAGCTATAGCTTAGGGCCCCACTCTCTTGGGGGGGGAGGGGGGCCAAAAAATTCAAAGGGAAAAAACTGGATGTACATTTCCAAAATATAAGATAAAATAAAACAAATAAAATAAAATCTACATACAGCAACAGTGTTTTGTGTTGTGGAGGCTCCTATGATGTAAGTAATGGGCCCTATGGGCTACTATATAGCATACATTCATCAAAAAAGCAGCAACAATTTGTTGTTGACAAAGGACAGATGGACATATAAAGGGCCCCATTACCTTCAATAGTTTAGGGCCTCATCAAACCTTAATGCAGCCTTGCTCATGGCAGGACACCAGACAGACAATCCATGAATCAATCAATCAATCAATCAATCAATCAATCAATCAATCAATCAATAAAAAGCTGTATTAAAAGCTTAAAACAGCTGTGTAATCAAAAAGACTCTTAAATGGATTTTTACCATATAGATGACTAATGCATACATCAAATAAGCCCTGGAAAAAAATATTCATCAAAAAGACAGAAGAGAAAAAACATAGAAACAGACATCAAAAGAGAGATAGCACTATAAACTATTTTTGATATTGCAATGTTAAAATATATCCAAAATTTAAAGGGATTGATAGGCTCTCCATTTTGTATGTTATATGGAATGACTTAAAAATCTATCTCCAGGGCCATGGATTAGAAAAAGATTTGGCAGTTTTCATGTTTTCCGAGTGAACAGTATCATAGTGGTGTGTCTTAGCAAACCGCTCATCTTAAAAATAATCTTATAAGCCTCGTTTACTTTTATGTGTCCTGATCGTAATTTTGCAGATTTGTCTGTGAACAGCTTATTTCCACTGAATTCTATAAATTCTAACTCATTACCCTTCCATCAGCAATTTTAAAAACTGCACATAAAACATGTGAAACATAACTGTATTTTACGGCATAGAATTTAGGAGTATTTTTATAAGATTTTCCATATAATTTATCTTCAGCTTTTCCATATAATTTATCTTTCAATTGCTCACAAAAATAACAGTTTTGACAGCCAAACTTTGGATACTTTGGAATCCTCAATGCTGATTACATCCCTGTACTGAAATGGCAAAGATAGTCAACTTTTGGCCAAATCTTGATTTAGATAAGTTAATAGTTCAAATTAAATCCTGATTGCCATCCACTTATATCTCTTTGTTTCCATCTCTATCATTATAACTAGATCTCTTTCAATAAAGAAGTTCTGTACCGTCCCTCTTCATACTGTATATCATAGAGTGCGGGGGGATTGCTCTTGCTGACTTCCCCCAATCAATCTGCCAAAGACTGATTGAGAATAAATGGGGAAAGTTACAAATATTCCATGTAATATAATATGTCCAAGTGTAGGAAGCCCAACGTTTGAATCAGATCTGCATCATTGGACCATAGCCACAAACTACTTGACCTGAACCATTTGGCTTTGTCCTCTGGACTTTGCTTATATTTGATTTTCCACATTTTTTTTTTTTTGAGGTCTTTCTGCTTCTCCTTCTCCAGCAGAGCACAGTTATCATTTCCTTCAGAAATGCATTCAAGTGTGTCTCATGTACCAAACCACTTCAGACCCTCAGTTTGTAACGTGGGATGGACTTTTCCTCCAGTAAGGTGTCTTAAAGGGGGCCAAGCCATATCACATCACTGCATCCTGTGGCAAGGAGTTCCAAAGACTAAATATGAGATGTTTCCAGAAAGTTCTTACAATGGTGAACAGGCCTAACTGCATCCACATTTTTTCCATTTTTGATGAATGGTGTCGTGATAATTGTTCATCTTCAACACCTTCTCATCCTTCCTTGAAGACCTTGTGCCATTGGTACGCTTGTGCAGATGATAGTGCAGCTTCTCCTTAAGCTTTCTGTGCCATTTCCAAAGTTTCTGATGCACTTTTACCCCATTTCACATTAAATTTTATCACATACAGTTTCAAACTCAGTTGCATTTTTCTTAAAATTAGGCATTTTTCTTAATATGAGACATCAAAAAAGATGTCTAAATTTTAACAGGGCTGGACAGCAAATGATCACTGTTCTAATATTTACCTAGCACCTTCTTGGGATTGCCAGTTTCACCAGTATGACTCCCAATTCAGTTGAACTGTTCTTATAATCAGTGCATTCAGTTCTGAACAGTTAGCACTCCAAGCGGAAGGCAGTTCCTCTCTCACACTGTCCACTAGATTCATATCTTTGTCATTACGATATTCAAGGTTATTAAAACCAACCACCCTATGCAAGTATAAAAGAGAGCAAGGATGTTATTGTTTCCTTGACCTTGACCCACAGTATATTAGCCTGCGTCAACACATTTTTGACTATGTTGTTGAAAGATATGGAAACGATAAAGACTACTAGGATCTTCATGTAAAGATCTTACTGCACTAGCCAACAAAGCAAATAAGCATCTTGTTCCCTTTTTCTTACTAAAAATAAAAATCCTGTATGAAGGCTAAATAAATCTTAGAACATCAAAGTCTTAAATGTCCACTCATTAACGTTTCTTGTCCAAAGATTTCCATTCACAATCAACTTAAATTGGTTTAATTCTACGAGGGTGTATCCAAGTTCTATCATAATCTTTGTGTTGCATGCATGGATAACAAGGGATAATGCAGCAAACAGCAGAAACTTTGTGCAATTATGGTTATTTCCACTCATTTCTTTTTGCAACCTATTATGTAGAGATAAATGTTCACATCCTTTTATAGTATCTGCAAATTTGAAATCAGGATGGATTAACTTCAGTTGGTATGGTCTATTTACAAAATTTCTCATGGTCTATCACTAGGTAGAACTGTAAATACGTATATATTCAAGATCTCTTAACAGTTAAAGAAAGGGTTCTAATCTGATGTTTCTCAATGTTTATCCTCTGCGGTACAACTTCACATGGTCTGCCTATTCAAAGTACCATCAGAAGTAATGGGTGATGGCATCATTATCACTTACTTCTGGCTTGGGAGGACTGTTGTGATGTGCCAAACACCAATATGAGGCTCAGTATGAGGCTCAGGATGGATAGGAGGGCTTTTTCAGGCAAGGAAAACGAGGTTTGGAGTTCTGCCTGCTGAGCCAAACTTCCTACTGTTATTTGTTACATCATGTTCCTGTAAACAATGGCGGTACCTATATCACTGGTTGAAAAACACTGATAGTGCAAGTCCAAGCATGTCTACTCAGAAGTAAATCCTATTGTATTCAATGGGGCCTCCTCCCAGGAAAGTATGTTTAGGATTGCAGCCTGAGTCAAATGAATAAGGGCGCAATCCAGAGTAACTACGGAGAGTCCTTGCTCCGGAGTAAGAACAAGTTACAGTATGAACAAGAACAATATGA
This sequence comes from Cryptoblepharus egeriae, assembly GCA_030015325.1. NCBI lineage: Eukaryota > Metazoa > Chordata > Lepidosauria > Squamata > Scincidae > Cryptoblepharus > Cryptoblepharus egeriae. The sequence continues at coordinate 48,626,794 of JAREYC010000007.1, read as the reverse complement.
ATATCCCATAGGTTTTTACTAGGTCAGTGGTTCTCAAACTTCCTAATGCCGTGACCTCTTAATACAGTTCCTCATGTTGGGGGGACCCCCAACCATAAAATTATTTTCATTGCTACTTCATAACTGTAATTTTGCTACTGTTATGAATAGTAATGCAAATATCTGATATGCAGGATGTATTTTCATTGTTACAAATTGAACATAAAGCATGGTGATTAATCATAAAAACAATACGTAATGATAGATGGATGGATGGATGTGGCATAGCTAAGAGGCGGTGACTGGGAAGGAAGGAAGGAAGGAAAGAAGGAAAGAAAGGGGAGGGAGGGAGGAACGGGAAGGTAAGTACCTGGGTGAGAGGAGGCCTCCATAGGATTGGGATCTCAGGCAGCAGAGCCAGCCACTGTTTCCTAGGAGTAAGTCCCATTCACTATCATGGGACTGACTTCTGAGTAGACATGCTTAGAACTGGGCTCTAAGGCTGCAATCCTCCCCGCCCCCAAGGCTCCACATTGTCTCACAGCTGCTCAGAGGCTCCTTCTGAGCTGCTTCTTATCAGCTTCTTCCAGCCGCAGTGGCTCCAGTGTTTCTGCCAGGTCTTCCCACATGGTCCCCTGCACCAGGAGTCTTTAGGCGACCCCCAGGAAAGCTCCAGGTGACCCCAAAGGGGTCCCAACCCCCACTTTGAGAAACGCTGCACTAGGTGGTGTAGTAACTATAGGTGCATGTAATGTCGCTTATGTACTCCTGTAGTTACTCTGGATTGTAGCCTAAGGCTGCAATCCTAAAGACATTTTCCTAGGATTTTCCTGGCCAATTAACACAATGGGGCTTACATTTTAGTAGACATGGTTAAGATTGTGCTCCAGTCCTGGTTAGGAAGGCAACAAGTGCCTTGGCTAGATATGATCAAAACAAATGTATTCCACCATTTTTGCAAGAATTCAAGGAACCAGCAACTAGTACGTGGCCCACTGGAAATTCACCAGTTATCCATGAACAGATTGCAATGCTTGCATTTGCTAACCCCTGTGTTAGATGATCCTACTCAGCATTCCTTTTTATAGTAAAAACTAATTTGATTCTAATGGGACTCTTCTAAGAAGTGTTGTACAGGGTCCATAAACAAAGGGAAAAGGTATGATGGCAGGATATCCTGCCTACTCCCTATCACGTAATGACCTACCTAAAAAATAAAGCAGAAGGTGATTTACATCCCATAAGGTTAATTGGAATCCTTTCCATATTTCCTTTCAAATGAGCAAAAGTATAATGAAAGGGACAATTAGGGTGCAATCACTTTAGGACTCTAAAACAGATGAGTCCCTCTCTCAAACAGCATCATTTGGACAAAAATGCCATCGTTTACACAGTCACATATCTCTTATATGTACAAGATCACAAGATGTAGTTATATCACAAGATGGGCAGTATAAACATATAGTTCCTGAAACAAGGAAAATTGTGTTTTAATTTATGTTTGCTTGGCACTACTTAACATACTTACGTCAGTGTGAGAAAAATACTACTTGGCGAGCTTTTAGATCAGCAATTCCCACATTGGCTGTGTTGTAAGGAGTCCACCTAGAAATGCCAAACAATGACCTGTGAGATGTAGCTTTGGGGATGGGTGTTGATGAAAAGGTTTCCTCGTATTATTTTCATTGTGTTTCCTGCTTGCCTCATCACTAATGATTTTGCAATGAGCCAGAAAACACATAGGCTTTTTAAAAAAGTATCTTAAGGTATTATTTCCTTTGTAACTTTAAGTTGCTACAAGATAGCTTTTATTTTCCTAAAAATGCTTCTACTACTTGTATGTTATTGAGGGTCAAATCCTAATTTCATTATTGAAGAAAAATTGTTAATTTGATTGAACAGCCACAAAAATTATCTAAATACATTAATTTCCCTGCATTGTCCCTTTTGAATTGAGTAAAAAAGTATCTTCTGAGGAAATGGCTCTTTTATATTTAGTTGTTTCTATTTAGCCCAACTTAGCATCTTTCCAGTAACTGCTGGTGTCTCTCATGTGCTTTTGGGACAGGGACAATTTTTAAAAATTCCTATTACTTTGTAAAAGCACAGTCCTAACCATGCCCCATTGTGTTCAGTGGGTCTTTCTGCCAGGAAAGTGTCTTTAGGATTGTAGTCTTACCAATCACTTTCAGCACTTTCTCTAGCCCTACAATCCAGAGTAACTACTGGAGCATGTAATAGACATTTACGTCGACATAGTTATGGCATCACCTAGTGAAAACCTATGGGTTTTCATATTGCATATTGCATGGTTTTCATTTTTCATATTGCAGTTCATATTGCAATCCAGAGTAAATTGTTCTTACATTAGAGCAAGGACTTCCCGCAGTTACTCTGGAGTGTGCCCTAGGTGTGGAAGCAATGGGGAAAGTCGATAGAAATATGAACCACCAAACTGCTGCTTTAGGTTATGTTTTCATCTGGCTTCATGGAGGGGTTGGCCCTAAGAAAAAGGGAAAGAAGATCAAATCTAGAAATTGAAAGCAAGTTTTCAGGTTCCTCTTGATATTGAATAACACTGGATAAATTGGCCCAATACCAAAATATTGTTGATGCAGATGTAAGAATAGGGAAACTCTCAAAGTTTTACAGCCTAATCCACTGGTTTTCCCACTGGCAATACACGTTTTTGCGCACTGTACAAAAATATTGCAAAGCCTTGTGGGTGAGAAGCCACAAAGTTGGTGGCTTCCCATCCACATTGTCAGTTCTTCTACCATATGCTAGAGGAGGTAAGCCAATGGGAGAAAAGTGAGAGAAGGCAGAATGGAGGGGAACTGGAAAGGGACATAAGAGGGGGTGTTGTGGGGTTTTGCTATGCTTTGGTGTCTTGAATCCAAAATGCTTACAACAATTTTCAGGGAGAAAATGATTTAAAAATCTACAAGCGAGTAATCCAAGTGAAATTACTAAGGCTTTATGTATTGATGTAGGCGCAATACAATCAATACAATATTGATGTATTGATGTAGGCGCAAGCAGTTAAGGCGCTGTGCCTGTTAACCAGCAGGCCAGGGTTCGAGACCCGGGTCAGCCCCACAAGACAGGGTGAGCTCCTGTCCTTATCCCAGCTCTGCGACTCCAGCTGGATCCAATCGTATTGGCTCTGCCTTTCCATTGGACTAATTCAGTGCCGTGGAGAGGGGGGATTTGCTGCTTGGGTAACAGCCTATCCTCCATAACAATCCAACCCAGGCTTTCGTGCTTCACATGCAGCGTATGCAGCGCCAAACAAGATACCATAGTCTTTCAAGACTGACGGAGGCCTGCTTTATGTTTTGATATTTTTGGTATCCAAGTTCTCATTTAATTACCCATTAAATACTACTTAAACTGAACACCATTTACTGTTATCAGGATAATCACCATCAGAAGGATAATGTGAACAAAGAAGCCAAAAGATTAAAATCAATTCACTCACCAAATATGAATATCTATACAATAGGGTGCATAATCATTTGTGGTATGTTGTTGCAATTAGCTTAATGGTCTTTCTGACTGCACTTCAATTATCCAGGTTTCAAATGGACAAAGTCAGGTGGGGAATGAACATCTGCTTTAATGCAGTTTATTTTGGCACTAAATTCAACAATAGACAAGTTCATTTACCTGCTACAGAAGTGGGGGGAAGAATAATAGCTGTTAATAACCTACACTAACTCAAAACTCTTTTTGCAGTAGAACAGAATTTTGCTTTTATTCAGAAGTTTGTTAGTCCATTACAATGCACTGTGAAGATTTTTCTATACGCTCTATATGAAATGTGTTTCAAAATGTGATTTCAATAAGGTACAATTTTTTAAAAAACTGTTAACAAAAGAGGGTTGTCATTAATTTGCAAGGCTCAGTCTACAGTATATGTTTGGTTTGTACTATGCAAAATGTATCATTTAATTTTTTCATACAAACGTTATCAGTGAACATAGGATAAAAGAAAAAGATGGACATGCAAAATTGGAATCCTGCACTTTGCACAAATTACAAATATAAGGTCAGAGCCTACTATTCCCCTCTCAAGATCAATCATTGCTTACGTTCTACAACCTATACAGGCCTGTCCAAAAAGAGTTCCATTCCAACCCAGTCCTCCCCAATCCAGATTCCAGGGAATGCACTGAACCACTGAACACACACTGAAGCTGCAAATTACAGGGAACACACCACAACACAACACAACACACCTTCCAGAGGATCCTCTGAGGGTAGGACACTTTCCTCCTCTTGCCTCCAGAGTGTCCTCCAGAAGCGGCACATGATCATCAGTTGCCTCAGCTGGCCTCAGACTGAATCTTAGGGTAAAATCCAAAGTAACTACGGGGAGTTCTTGCTCCAGTGTAAGAACAACTTACTCTGGATTCCAATATGAATTTCCCATAGGTTTTCACTAGGTGGTGCAGTAACTACGGGTGCACGTAAAGTCTCTTACGTGCTCCCATAGTTACTCAGGATTTGAGTAAGAGTAGAAAAAAATCACATCACCACAATAGATTGTCATATGTATTTTAATAATAATTTTTAATTTATTGTATTGTTATGTTTACTCTTCCACACTGTTAAAAGTAGGGTTTGCAAGTTTTAATAAATTAAACATATACAATAGTTATAACTGAAAGCAACATAAAAGGATACCGCTGCAACTATATGACATGAGATAGAACGCTTGGTCCTGCGCACATTGCTTGACTATTAATCCCACAAAATAAATGGGACTTACTCCCAAGAAAGTGTATGTAGCATTGCAGCAGTAGTCAAGAATGACTTTTCTAGATTGTACACGTAATGTTTTTTAATTCCTGGAAAAACATTTAAATAATGACATACTCTATGAACATCAAAACACACCAATAAGAAAAACAGGATATTGTTGCCAGACTATAGCAGTTTCCTAAGAGAATATTTGAGAAAACATACTGTACATAGATGTGCGTTTTAATATCTCAGATAGTGATTTATTAGCAAAAGCTGCAAGACAGTCCCAGTTTACACAACCCCTCAGGTTGTACTTCAGCTATTCCTATCATTATTCATGAGCTGACAATTTTCAAGGGGAAAATTTGGCTTATTGCAGCTAAACCTACACAGAACAAAGATGTCATCTGCCTGCAAAGTTTACTGTGAGCCTCTGTTCTGGCAGATCATGCCATTGCTATTGGAAAGGTTCTGTATACTCCGGTGCAAGAGAAAGCCACAAAAGACCACAGAAAACTGGATGCCACTGGTCATGCATGGAAGTACCAGGAAAGATATATTTTTCTTCCCCTATCTTGCCACTGGAATAACCAGAACCTGAATATTAAGCTTGGCTTGATGAAGGACATAAACAACATTTGTCCAGTAATTTACTAAAAAATCAGTCTCATAGCAAGACATTTGAAAGACTTCAAACCTGTATTTTCAAGACTTCAAACCTGTATTTTCTTTCTTGTGTTCATACAAAAGTTTTTACCACCATTAAATCAGCATTGGATATTATGATTTCTCTTTAAGGAATGGTCATAGAGATAACATTAAAAGTACAACAAATGAGATTTCCTTGTATTGTGAAGGAGAAAACATTCCCTCTTGGTCACAGTTAGTGGCACACAAAAAGAGTCAGTAAGGGATAGTAGTGCAGGATTCTTGCCATACTGTAGATGCAGCAACTGGTCATTTCACACCAAGTTCCAAAAATTTCTTCTTGGCTTAAAGTGATCTGATAAAGTAGTATAGCCAATAAGCACTACAGTATGTGGTTTCATCAGGGCCAAAGCAATTAATACAGTAAAGAACAAAACAAGCATTATTTTGCACTCGGGTTGAGTCTCAGGACACAACAAACACCCCCCCCCCCCCCGCAGTCCCTCCCCCCTCCAAAAAAAACAATTACAAGATTAGGCAGCCTTTTAAAAAATAACTTGCTTATCATGGTAACCTGGCAGGCAATCAAACAATCAATCAATCAACTCCCTGCTCTTTCTCTGGGGCTTAGAAGAGCTTCATTTGTTGGGAAGCAGAACCCTCCCTAGGGAGTGCAAAAGAATGCAAATAATCACTTCCCATTAGCTTTGCATTTTGTTGCATGCTCCAGGGAGAAAGGAGGGATCTGCTCTCCAGCTGAAACCAAGTTCTTCTAAGCTCCATATATGACGGTTGAATGATTGCCTGCTGTTTCATTACCATCAGAAGCAGGCTATTTTTAAACCTAAGAGATGTTTATCTTTTAATTTAATTGTACTCCCTCATTTGCACTGAGATAAATCCACAGGTGAAAAAATCTGCTGATAATTAGGTTTACCTGTTAGAAAAAAAATCTGTAAATTGGGTCATCTTTATGTTTTGTTTTGTTCTAACTTTCAAAGTGGGCACAACCCGAAGACTTGCTGGGAGATGGCTTCAGACAACATGTGGCACAGCTTCACAGATCACCATGACACCATGTGTTGGAAATGCTGTTGTGGACAATTCAGGCAACTGCAGAAGGTTCATTTGTACTCAGCTGCAGTGGGGAAGCTACACATTTAGAAGAAAAAAACATTTATAGGGTATTCCTTGTTAGGACCGGGGTGCATGGTAGTAATATTTTACAAGCCTGTCTCACAGCCCAGTCCAGAGCAACTAATCTGTCCACATAAGAGCCCTTAGGTTGCCCTGTCTAACACTAGGTTGGAGCAACTGCAAGATGCTCCAGCCCAGTTACTCTGAAGGAGGCTTAGGGCAGAGCAAGGCAAGATAGGGTGCCCTAAGAGAGGTGAACCTGCTCTGCCCTAACTGGGGCAGCCTAAGCAGCTCAGGAGAGGCAAGTTGAGGGCATGTTTAGCATTGCCTAGGGCAGAGCAGTTACTCTGTATCCAAAGCCTGTTTCCAAGGCAGAAATGCCCTCTTCCAGCCCTCAGAGTTATACCACCTCAGGAGCAGGTATAGTAATGAGTAGACCCATAGAGGTCCATGATAAGGCCCGAGTAAGAATGGCAGTACTGACCAAAAATCTGAGTTCTTGGTCAGCCTAGCTGCAACCCCTTCCTCTCAACCTCAGGATGGAACAAACTACGGCTGCCCACAAACCTCAGAATACAGCAGGCCACTCCAAGAAGCCCCTTGTATTCACTGTAGAATGTACTGGCATCTCATCAGGGACTCCTTATAAGGCAGGCACCCAGTGGCATCACCAGACTGGTGCGGCTGGTGTGGGCTGCATTGGGGATGCACTCCTTATGGGGTGATGTGCCGGAGGAGTTTGACTGTCCTTTGGCAGGCCCTGGGCATCAGCACCCCCATTCAGGCCTGCTCCAAGGTGGAGAATCAGCCAGAAGCTGCCACTTGTCTGAGGAGCTGGCCTGAATGGCCATCTGAGGTGCACTGCGCAAAAACACAGTGAGCATGCCGAGCAGCTTCAGAGGAGACTTCCTTAGAGCAGAGAAAGTCTGTGCCTCTGCACAGCCATTTGGCCTCACTCAGGAGGCAGAGCGGCAGCCGAATGGCTTCAGAAAGAGTACTGCACAGGCACCAACTCTGACGCCTGCACAGTCTCCCCCGAAGCCAAAAGGCTTCAGAAAAGTACTGTGCAGGTGTCAGACATGGTGCCTGCGCAGTACTCTTTCTGAAGCCAGTTGGCTTCAGAAACAACTGCGCAGGCGCCAACTTTGGTGACTGCGCAGTCCAGGTGGGGGGGGGGGCGCATCCCAGGGATGACGCACAGACTTCCGCACCAGGTGATGTGCAGAGTCATGTCACCGCTGTAGGCTCCACAGCTGTTCCTTGTTCAGTGTGATCTGAGGGGTGTCTCCTCAGGAGCAAGTCTTCCCCTTGTGTCAATTACTTAGCATGCTCTGGAGCAGTTAGGCAGCCCAGGCTTCCTGACTCTCTGGATTCAGCATAACTTTCTGCTCTGGATACAGAATAGTTAGGAGAGTGCAGTTAGGTCAGAGCAGGCTGAATTTGCTCTGGATTGCAGCCTTAGTTAACATCCATTTAATCCCCCTGAGTACTTGTGGTAAAACATCCAGCTTCACTCAGTTTGTATATGAGTATGTTCCCTTGACTGAAATCTCTCAGAGCTGTCTCCTCCAGGGAGTCCATTTCTTAACTGTCAGGCCATCTGGCCTCCTGTTTCCTTATGGACATTCTAAAAAAAGCATTTGAAATGAGCAGTCATTCCACTTAGCATGTCTTTTCCATCTTATCCAGCCCTTAAGCTTATCACAAGTCTTTCTTAACCTTTGGTAATAAATAAATTGGTTGGCATTAATGGAGGCAAGGACTCCCTCTCCACCCTGTGCCTAGATTTTGCATCCTGTGGTAGGTTCAGCATTCACCTGGTGGTGGGTGCCATAGAATCAATTTATTTTTTCAACTTTTCAACATTTGCAAACATTTTACTAGTATTTCTTTCAGGCTTTAGAGCACTGGGGTGGTAAAGTTTCAAATCGTTAAGTATCAACTTGCATCCAGAGGGCCTTATCCTATCTAACTTTCCTGTGCATATGCAGTTTCAGTGCAGCCCAAAACAAAGGAAAAACACTGTCTTACCTTGAGGTGGCCTCTGTCCACCACCACAGGATGCAGTAGACATCCTGTTGGCACAGCTTAACAGTGTTGAGGTTCACAATGCTGGTGCAGCTTAACAGTGTTGGACAGGATTGGACCCAGATTCAATTTATTCTGTCTTTTATCTAGTTGGCTTTTCTATCTAGATTCCCTGAAAACAAACTTAAAAATTTCCTCACAAGCACTGGTCAATTTTTAACAGGATCCATACCCAACATGGTGTCCGCCAGGACTCATTGTTTAAATGGGGTCTTGCATCTACCCCTCAGTGTGACTGTGGTGCTCCTTGACAAAATACTCATCACAGGCCAGAGTAACTACAGGACTTCTTACATCAACATAGTTACGGGGCCACCTATGGGAAATGCATAGAGCGATCCAGAGTAAGTGCCACTTACATTGATGTAAGAGGTCCCGTAGCTACTCTGGATTGCAGCCACATTGTGTCCATCAAGAGCTGGCCCAGTGTCTGATTTTTTTCAATACAAACCACTCTGTCCTTGAATAGCTGGGTGGACTGGACATTAATGTCTGATTTACCATATGTCCATGTATTTGCCATATGCTAAATAAATAAAGTTTATTAATAAATGCATAAATAAAGGAAGGTATGGGTTGGCACAAGGGCATGGAATAAAGTTACTTCACATTATTTGCAGCCTTAGGATTGAGTTGTTGGTGCATTAAGTTTATGAAAAGTTGTATTTTTAACCCCAGACCATACCACAATTTGGAACAACCAAAATATGGGGTTTGGCTATTTTTGTAGACATTAAATTATTGTTTAGGAAGAGTTACCTTTAGAATACATTAGCGTCACTTCTTCACTAAAAGCCTAAAGGACAAGGACAATACAGGGAAGGGCAAGACAGCAAAATGCCATGCAATTCCTGGTTGGGACAATATTTTTAAACACCTGATAGCTGCCCTTGATTCTCTGTCTCTCAGCAAGGACAATTTATTATCTTTCACGCTTCTTCCACCAGGATTTTTTTCCTTAACCATTAACAAAAATTGGAGATAAACTCCTTCAGTACCCTTAGTGCCCCATTGAAATCATTCAGGCTTTGTGTCCATGCACACATTTGTACATTTGGGGGAAAGACTGTTTTCTTTCAGACTCAAACTTGTGAAATTTCAAAACATCTCTAACCAAAGCTTAGTTGGGGTCAGGCATAAGAATATCCGGAGTGACCTTTGCCCTTGGAACTCTTCTCTGGAACGTTTCAAACTATCTCTCTTGGCTTTGCTTAGTATCTGACTGATACCTGACTGACAACCAGAAGTTCACCCATGAAGGGTCAGAGTATAGATAAGCCTAGAATCAGAGTGACCATGATATGTCGTAAGTACAAAAAAGAGGACAAGGCCTCCAGAATGTGGGACACCCAAGAAAAATGTAGGACATGACAAAATAAAATAAAAACACTCATTTATATTGCTTTTATTTGGTTAATTTAACATTAATAACTTCGTGCTTTGTGCATGCAGCATCAAGCGTGATACCATAGTCTTTCAAGACTGATGGATACCAAGTAATAACATTATTAAATTTAAAACAATTCCATATAATGTACTAAATCTTATTAATAACATAAAGGTTACATGCAACCTGCTGAAAATGAAAAGGAGGACAATGAAAAAAATTTCCAGGACAAAAAATTTCTAGGCTAAAAAAGAGGACATATCATGGAAAAAGAGGACACCCTTTCTAGAAAGTAGTAGGTTTGCCAACTGACCTGAACACTACCAACCAGGCTGGGTTTGAGGCATCTGTCACCACATTGGTATTTCAAGCTATAGGAATTGTATTTTACTGGCATCCATCAGTCTTGAAAGACTATGGTATCATGCTCGATGCTGTATGAGAAGTATGAAGGCCTGGGTAGATTAATATGGAGGATAGGCTGTTACCCAAGCAGCAAATCCCCCCTCTCCATGCCACTGAAATAGTCCAATGGAACGGCAGAGCCAATACGTTGCAGATGCGTTGCAGAGCTGGGCTAACAACAGGAGCTCACTCTGTCTTGTGGGGACCCAGGTCTCAAACCCTGGCTTTCTGGTTAACAGGCACAGTGTCTTAACCACTTGCGCCACCCACAGCCCACAGCTATAGGAATAACAATATGAATATGTTAATACATCAGTCATCTCTGAGTGGTAGCAAGTCTCCAAAAACTTAAGCAGACTTCTTTCTGAGCACTGCTTGCAGAGAACTGTTTAATTAGGGCCTCAACCAGACTAGGACCTCAACTTGGGACTTTCAGCATTCAAAGCAAAAAGTGGCTGGACAGCAGCCACTCCCCACTGGATGCACATAAATTGGGTGATCTTGTGCCTTTAAGGTAGAAATATTGATGGACTCATCACAGTCTGCACCATTTCCTTGTTTGTAGTTTCTTGGGTTTGTAGTCCGTAGTTTCTTAAGTTTGTTTGTAGTTTGTAGTTTCTTAGGTTCCCACTAGGTGTTGCTAGTAGCCAGCAGGCTGTGGGTGTTGTCAAGCAATGCTACACATTCATGTCTTGTCCAAGAGGGCAGCAGAAAAGGGAACATCATTGCTCTTCAGTGGTGGATCCCAACCTTTATGAGCCTGCATACCACAGAAGCAAAAAACTGGGATTGTCATGAACCAAATGCAATTCCCCCACCCATCGCAGACCAAAAAAATGCAATTAAATTAGTAATAATTAGACGTGGTTAGGTTTATTATTTATGGAGAATTGTAGATTGCTGCTTTTGGTGCCAATTGTGGGTAGATGGTCCTCCAGCTTCTCTGATGATCCAGGAAAGCATCTCCTACAAAGCATTCCCCTACAGACTACCAGATTGGACAGAGAACAGACTGTCAACAGCTGTGGCCAGAACCTTGTTAGCCACTTTTCAGGGTCTTGTGGACCACCTGTTCATAGACCACTGGTTAGGGTCCAGTGCCCATTATCTGGAAGACAAGCAATACAATACTTGGGAAAACAGAATTGTAATTATTATTGCTGTCAAATTCGCAGGAGGAGGCTAAAAATATAAATGGAAACCAACTGCAGACCTTTGTGGTGATAAAAAGAACAGTAACCAGAAACAAGAACCAAACGCACCACCTGTTATACCTATGCAATCAGAGTCCACAAAGTATATTACTGAAGAAATGACATAGGAAGCTGAATTAGGCATTTGGCACGATCCAGCAAGGATCTTCTTATGCTCTTATTATTTATTTATTAACCAGATTTTTACCCCCACCTTTCTCCTGCACAAGGGGACCCCTGTGGGTCTTATATCCAATGGGGGCAATGGCATAGCTAACACCCAGGCTGCATTAATTTTTGACATCTCCATATTACAAAATTATTTAATTAATTATTATGAGTATTAGAGCCCAATCCTAACCATGCCTACGCAAAAGTAAGCCCCATTGTGTTCAGTGCATCTTACTCCCAGGAAGGTGTCTTTAGGATTGCAGCCTTAATTAATTAAATATTAATATTTTCATATATTTATACTACTCTTCCTCAGAGGCGGACTACCCCCGCCACTCCCTGCTAGTTATGCCACCGAATGAGGGTACTGAATTATGGGACAGACAAGCACCAGTTTCCAACTCTAAAGATGTCTCCTGTAGTGCTTTTTCACACAAGCCATGAGGTTAGGGGAGATATTATTGTTTAAAAATACATTTTGTACAGTAAGAAATCAGTATCCCTAAAACAGAGGTGTAATTCCGAGGGATGAGGTGTAAACTATATTGCTCTCAAAAGAGAAAGAAGACCTGTCCATTTATTCTGCAAGAAACTCATCATACAGCAAGATCCTTGAAAGGCATGAAATGGGACACAAATCTACATGCTCTTGAGCCAAGTAGGCCTTTCCCAAAATATGATGAAACATCCAAATAATACTAATATGTGCTCGGTTACAAGCAAATGCTTATTGCATCCAGCCACTGCAACAAGGCCAATCCCCATTGCTCTAAGCATAGAGGAATTGACATTTAATGTATTGCTGTCATCACAATGAAGAAAGCCAAAAATCTTTCACTTCCAGCACATTATAGGGTCAAAAATTAAATGCATGTGGAATCCCAAGCTCATATACAATATTACTCCCAAAGCTAACCCATCATTTTTTGAGAACAACTTTTTAAACCAGCAGAAAAATGAATTGGAGCATCAGTCTGCAGCTTTTCCTGGGAGTAAATTCCACTGAACACAATGGAACTTACTTCTGCGTAACATGTCTAGGATTGCATGGTAAGGGAGCTGGATTCGTTTTATGAAAAATGTATCAGTTGCATTTCTTGTAAAACTATTTGTACCCATTACTGCCAGCAGTTTTTCATATACAGCTTTCTCAGTGAGAACATTAATCATACAGACAAGCTTCTCAGAAGGACAACTTATCAACAATTACAGATCTTCTGCAACAAACAGCTCCAGAAGAAAGCTGGGGATGATGTAAAATGTGCCTGAAGCAATGGAGAAGCTCAGCAGCTCTGGCTACAAGGAGAAACATGTGGTCATTGTGAAGGAAAAGGAGCTGGAAGACTATTATTTTGAGCAGATAAGCCGCTGGCAGAATAGAGAATTAAAGCACTTCCAAATTCTTTCCACTCCCTCCTACTGCTTCTCACCTCAAACTTTCTCCCTCATGAAGCTTTCCTTCTGGGTTCACTTAGATACATATGTATATGTGTGGCATTAGTAGTTCCTTAAAATAGATGGCCTTAAGATCTTTTCCAACTATTTGATTCTATGATCCATGGAAGAACGTCTTGCTAGCCATCTCTGGAAAAAGAAGTTTTATGCACATCTTCAAGCTATGCTTCATTTTATGGATAGGACTCCTCTTCTTCTAAAGCAGGAGACGCACATAATGATGGGAAGGATCAAAGAGGGTGGCCTTTTATTTTTATAAAGCAAAGGCTCCATTGGGTATCATACCTTATACTTTGACCATGTTGGTCTCAATTCAGGACACTGTGGACTGGGCTCAACTTATACATTTTTTGGCCACAACCCCAATAAATGAAGTGTGAGACTGAGGACTCACCACTGAACCAACCTCCTGCGACCTGATAACTCCCATCCCTGTCCCCAAAACATCCTTCCAGCAAATATTCTGGTTTACTGTAACCAACTATTGATTTACTTTCACTGAATACAGTGGCGCCTCACATTACAAGTTTAATTCATTCTGGAAGCATGCTTGTTATGTGAAACGCTGTTTATGTGAAGCTGATTTCCCCATAGGAAATAATGGAAACTCACACAGTTGGTTCCAGAACCCAAAAAATGTTCATATAAAAATATTAACTGTATGTAAAAATGATGACAAAATACTGGAATTGAATTCAAAACATGCATTCAGTGTGCATGATCCTATGAAGTCTACATAGACTGCCATCCTAAAGACACTTTCCTGGCAGTAAGCCCCATTCAACACAATGGGGCTTATTTCTGGGTAGACAGGTTTAGAAGGCTGCAATCAAAGACACTTTCCTGGGAATAAGACCCATTTAACACAATGGGGCTTCCTTCTGGGTACACAGGGTTAGAAGGCTTCAATCAAAGACACTTTCCTGGGAGTAAGACCCATTTAACACAATGGGGCTTCCTTCTGGGTAGACATGGTTAGGAGGCTGCAAACCAAGACACTTTCCAAGTGTCTCCCCACTTTCTCCTTCTCTTCATCCTGAGCCTCTCTCTCCCCTGCTCCCTTCTGGCTAGCCCTGAGCTACTTCTTTCTTCTCCACTGCTGTTCTCTCCCTCTGCCCAGCAGACACCCAGCAGCAGACACCCAGCAGGAGGAACAGCATGGAAGTGTTGCTTTCACTATGGGCAGGTGTGCTAGGCAGTCCTGAAGCTTTTTAAAAGGGCTGCCAGCCAGCACATCTGTCCAAACTGCCAACGAGTGTGCTTGTTAAGTGAAGCAACAATTGTTATGTGAGGCAAAATCCTAGAGAAATTTTTGCTTGTTATGTGGATCATTTGTTAAGCGAGGCACTTGTTAAGCGAGGTACCACTGTATTCTTATTCAAGAAAGTAGGAAAGGTTACCATGAAGATATTACATTTGTGAAAGATATTTTATCCCAGTGGATCAGAACCTGAGCAGCACTGGGACTCAATCTCATGGTACTGAAAGGATATAGATAGGCTTCATCCTTTACTTGGTGGTTCTCTAGTGCAGGTCTCAAACTCTAGGTGGTTCTCAAACTTTTTCATATTCTTCACAATGAAACCACTGCGCACAAGACCACCATAGATTTGTGTTTGTGGGTCAATCTACATACAATGTGTGAGTTCTATGATTGGATCTCCCTTACTCTTCTGAAGTTGCAAAAACAGCCAAAGATGATTGGGAAGCTTGAATTGACTCCTGGCCAGTTGGACTGGGAAGAGAATTTTAACCGTTTTTAGTCCCATATCATTTTTCTGATTAAAATCACTTCCATCTTTAAAGCTGCTGCTAGTCCTGCTAGAGCAGAGTGAAAAAGACGTACCTGTAATGAGCCCAAGTTTGTTTTTCTTTTTTCCACCAGAAAGGATGCAGTTGGACCTTTCGTTTGGTCAACATTTAGCTCACAGCACCTGTCTAAAAGTTCTCCTCTAACACAATATGAAACCATTTGGACAATGCAGCCTTGGAAACACTTTTTTTCAAGGCACTACAATTGCCTGGTAGGGGAAACTTAAAAGAAAGAGGGGGAAAAAACCTCAATTCTTTAAGAAAAAAAGACAAGAAAATTAAATTACATGTTGCCGGAGCAACTGGAAAGCATACCATGCACTGTCTGCCCTTAAGTAGAAAAGCTTACATTTCAAAGGTCTGTAGTGTTCTCAACAACTTTCCTAAACCTTTTATTTTAAAGGGTGTTTATTCTTCTGGCAAGAGATTGGTATGCGGTACTTGCCTTATATACATGGCCTGCATTCTCATGGAATAACTCCAGGCTGAGGGAAATAAGGCAAGACTTTAAAAAATCTAGTCTCACATTTTGTGGGTTTAAAAAAAAACACACGTTGACGTTCTCATTAGTTGTGCCTGATGTTCCAAAACTTTGCAATTCAAGGTGCCTCTGCCAACTGCACCCCTTACATGCTGTAGTATACAGCATTCAAAGATCAGTGTAGTTGTTAGAACAAGCCTTTCACTCTATCCTGAAGTCCCTACTCAAAACCTGTCAGTTTTATTAACATGGCACAGCAATCTTTGCAGATGAATTAGAGTAGGTGAGAGATGGAGGCATTCGGAAAAGAATAAGTGCCTAAACCCACAACAAACAGGACCACAGAACCTTAAAAATACCCACAAGTGCAATGCAATTCTATGTGGGTTTACATGGAAGTAAAACACGCTATATTCATAGAGCTTACTCCCTAGTAAACATGTTTAGAATGGCAGACTTTGGGGCAAGCCAGAATAACTGCAGGGAGTCCTTGCTCTGGTGTAAGAACAATTTACACAGGATTGCAATATGAATTTCCCATAGGTTTTCACTAGTTTGTGCATGTAATGGATGCATTACTAGTTGGTGCATGTAATGGGTGCAACTATGGGTGCATGTAATGTCTCTTAACGTGCTCCTGTAGTTACTCTGGATTGTAGGGTTCATCTGTTCATCTCTACTGCACATATTTCCAACCATGGAAGTTCTGCCATGCAATCTGCAGAGTTCCTCAGGACTCTCCGGATCCTGGCATGGCTTGGCATGACCCCTGTGGAGGTGGAAAATCACCCACTTCCTCTGCAGGGGTACGAGCCTGATGAATGCATCATTGCACCAGCTCCTCCCCCACCAAGACATAGCAAGAGAGTAAATCTTGAGAGTAAAATTTGAGAACCCCTGAGCTAACAGGTGGGAAGGAACTGATTTGTTTGATTGAAAAAAGTGATTTAAGTATAGTATCATTCATTGCAATAGCACAGGATAATATTCACACTAATTCACTCTTCTTTTGTCCATCACCAATCATTGTTATTTTTTAAATGTTGAATATGTTATTTAGTGTAAGAAGAAGCATTCCTACTTGAAAAATTGAGATTTGGAAGAAAAAAACACACCAGAAAATGCTAGTCACTCAAGTCCCTAGGCAAGGACAAAGTTGGCTATAGATTAATGGAATGATGATTGATGTTGTCATGCAGTAATATCCAGGGGCCTTTTGAAAAGCTCAAAAGCTATCTTGAACCTAACATGTGAGACCAAATTCTTTTTTGGATGCTTATTTTCTCCTGGAAAGCCTATGTTAAAGCGTTATGAATTTTTGCAGACAAGATTAATTTCATACATGACCTCAATAGGTAGAGATTATCACTCTCACATCCCAAGACAAAATGAGTGTGCCAAAGGTAAGGCAAATATTACAAATTCATATAAAACAAGATATTCAACGGTATTCCCAGTTTAATTTCGCTGGCGTGATCATAGTCAAAACAAATAGAGGGAGAGGAGACATAAAGCAGTCAGTATTACAGAGTTGCAGAAACAACAGATTTCCCCAAGCATCTTCTAGCATAGTAATACGGTTAAGCAAACAACAATATCCCAAGTCACTTCTTTGGAATGATTTTATTATACCAACACAGCACTAGATGTTTTGAAGGAGATGCATGATGTATGTTTGTTAGAGCTCTGCTGTCCACTTCTTCTTCTTCTACCACTTCTTCAGATTGGGTTACTATCCATTTGCAGTTATTATGCCCAGGATCAGTGAGAATTATTGAATCAATCAATAATTTATTGCCTTTCCCCTTCATTTATTAGATATCCAACTGTTTATTACTTGCAATCTGAAAGGGCAATAGGACTGAATCCTTATTCTGGTGAACAGGCACAGAAGTACGTTGTAAGGCTGAAGGAAGCTACACATTAATATGCCTAGAGCTGCTCTTGGCATACGCTGTATTTTTCCCAAATCACAAGACCCAAAGGGCTATCTCAGCAATTACTGAGAACACATTTGTATGAACAAACTACAATTAACAGGTTTAAATAATATGGTTTCCATCCCCTTTGACTGTACTGCAAACCACCACACAAGTTGTTCAGTATCTGTTGTACTCGGGAGTCTTTCAAAGGGTCGGACTATGGAAACATCATTGAGAAGATGTCAAAGGCAATGAAATCTCTTGGCTGCTTTTTAGACACGTCTTATGTTTTCCTCACCCCACTTCATCTAATGGGCAAACTGCTTTGAATGGAATGGATTGCATATTTTGATATGCTTCGGTTTTGCAGTCACCCATTACTTCTACTAAATAGCCAGAATTAACAACTCCTCCAGGACTTTCATCAGTTGGGATTCCTGCTGTTTTCCTTGGAATCCAATTCAAAAGACGTCATTTGGCATGCAACCCATGAATAATATTTGCTAATCCATCAATATGACAACACAAATGAAACTGAAACCCTACTGTCCTCTCTCTATTGCTCTGTGGTACAATAGTATTTACAGATTAAAACCAGCTTACACTCTAAGCTCTCTGGGACTTTTTTTCCTGAAAAAGAGAAGTGGGGCCACTGTCTCTCTTGACAGGCCTGATTGCCTTAGAAACATTTCAGACATAAGACATACTGAGAACGAGGCCTGTGCAATTCAAGTTGCATAGCTGGACAAATTTGCAAAGGTACGCCGGCATTCCAAAAGTTATGAAAGAGCTTTGAGTTGACCATGCTAGCAAGGAAGCAATATGAATTCTGGCCCCATTATAGCAACTTGAATTGCCACTGACGTTCTGGAAACTATTGATACTAACCATCTCCATTTTTTAAATTTACACTTCTGTTTATGATTTACATGGTGAGGTACAGTCCACAAAAGTTTACACTGAAAAAAAATGTTACAGCTAAGGACTCACAAAGATATTCCTCTGCTATGCACATTTGGTTACTCTACACATTTCAGAATAAGGAAGAAAGTACAATTAGAAAAAGAGAGAGATGTTATTTAAAAAGGAAATAAGCCAAATTCCACTTAGGAGATAAAACATCTTCTCGGCAGTGCTAAATTCACTGCACAATCAGACTGTTGCCTAAACTACAGCATTTCTTATCTCGTAAGTCTAGTCACTGACTGCCAGTGCAGCAGCCACTGTACTGGTGTAGGGTGTCACAAAAGTGTCATAAAGCATATTTGTGGTACCCTTTGAGTTACTCATAGGGATTACACATGGGAATAGAGACACATGACACATAGGAGTAGAACCCTCAATCTTCTCTGTCCCAGAGACACATGGGAGTAGAGCCCTCAGCCTGCTTGACTGACACAGAATGTGGGCTAGACGGTGTGAACAGTGCAACACACAGGTTAAGCCTTTTATGTAAACAGAAATGGCATGTATTCTCAAAAACTAAGGGCACAATCCAGAGCAACTATGGGGAGTTCTTGCTCCAGTGTAAGAACAATTTACTCTGGATTGCAATATGAATTTCCCATAGGTTTTCACTAGGTGGTGCAGTAACTACAGGTGCACATAATGTCTCTTATAAGCTCCCGTAGTTACTCTGGATTGTACGGTAAATCTCTTCGTTTTTGTCAAATTCTTCCTTTAACCATGGCTTTAAAGCTTAAAGGGAACAGAAACAAGTCATTCATGCTTCTCTTGCAACTGATGTTGCTCTCCATGAACATTGTGTCTTTTCCTGCTCTTCAATGTGGTTTGGAGAGGCATAAGAAGTCATATTTAGGTGAAGGAATGTGTTTTAAGTGGTCTTTGTCAGGTCACATCAGATCAACAAACAAGGAACATGCTGAGAACACACATATACTTATTTGGAATTGTGCAAAATTAGAGCTTCACAGATAAAAAAAAATAAGCAAAAAGATACAGTAGTATAACCATGTCATACAAGGTTTATATAAGTTGTACAGAGTTATACAAGCATGGCTGATGTGCGGTGTGCAACTGGGAAAGGAAGGCTCTTGTTCCAACTTCTGCTACATGCTGTCAAATCATTAAATGAAACACCTAGATTATTATCAAAATCCAAACATTAAAAATATCCATAGAGACATCATGTAAATCACTCAGTTCCCAAGCATAGAATTTCTCTTTGCTCATTTTCAAACAGCTAAACCTATATAGCACATTATAAACCATCACAGAGGGTACCACGTACACCTGAAGTATTATTTAATCAAGTTGTCTCTTCAATGACTATTCCATTTTATTTTTGCTGGACTGAGTGATAATTCCATGTCCTCCTTTTCTAAACAGATTTTTCTTTGGCAAAACTTTGCACATGGAAAATGTCCATTTGTTTTCTCTGTTATGCTACCTAAATCACCGTCAGTTAACATTGCCTGTAATTTGGATTGCAGTAATCTAATAACTTTCTTTTGTAAGGCAAGTATGAATAATTTATACTGTCAGTTCCTTGGAACAAGGGCCTGACTCTTGCTTTTGCAATTCTACCAAGAACCATGTACATTGATAGGGTGTTAATATAATTAGTTTGTAGTCTATAGACCTACTCCATAGGTACGCCCATAGAAGGTATGTTCAATTTATGCTACTGGACAAGAATACTGTCTTAGCATCTTAAAAATTTAAATCTTAAAAATTTAAAATTCATGCAGCCCTATATCAGTGGTACTCGGGGACATGTGGTGTGGAAGCATCAGTTGGGGCAGAATTGCCTCACCACATTTCCCCCAAAAGCATCACTGCTGTGAGTGCGTATGGACCTCATAGTGTAAGTGCCCCAGCCACTGTACAGAGTGAATGGATTGTGAATGGATTGTGCTTTTATGAGGACTCTGGTGGAGTGGTTGTGCCTCACCTTCCATCCCCACACTGCATAACCCACACACAACAAATTTTGATATTAGCATTTGACTTTTACTAGTGTTTCTCCAATCAAAAACAGTGAAAGTAGAAAAAATGTTCTTCCTTTTACGAACTAATAATTTAACAAATAAAAAATATAGAACACCAGACAATATTTAACCATGTTTAGCCTAAATTTCTTGTAATCTCCAATACTCAAATCAGTGAATGACAGAGACCGGCTTTGGGAAAGGGGAGAACTCAGCACAGTTCATCAATTGTGCATTACAGAAATGTTGCTAAAGTCCCACTGTCTTTGGCATGAAAAAGAATGATCAGCACATCTTGGAGCGCATCCTGCTCCTAGAAAAAAATAAAATTTAAAAAACTAACAATATAGCTAGTGATTTCATCAGGTGCAAGACTTTCATCTATTCATACCCCTTTTTCCAGCCTCCTCTCCAGCAGAGGAGAACTATAAGGAGACTGCATCACTCCACCACATCTAGCCATGCGAGAGCTTTTGAAGCTGGGGGTCTTGGCAGTGTAATGTCAGGCCTCACAGCTAGTCACTGAAAAAAAGTTTTATTCTGTAAACTAGACAACATTTGTCTTAAAGAACAAAGCACACCCATTGTGAGTTGAAGAGAAGAGGAGAGCTGGGTTTTTGGTGAAAGGAAAACACAGCTGTACCTGCAGACTTTTTGGATTCAGAACGTAGGCCTTCCTATAGAATAGATTAAAAGGAGTGCAACAGACCTGAAAATTTTGTAAAGGTTTTGAAGTAGAAGGCAATTTCATCCACAGAGTGTTTCCATTTAGGTGTAGAGCTCTTCCATGTCTACTTCAAAATGTGTTCAGTACTCCCAGAAAAGTATGGATGGCAGCATGAATGCCAGCATGAATGCCAGCATGAATACCATTTCCAAATGGTGGTGTCCAGATTTTTGTGACCCCCCCCCCCCCCCAAAAAATGAAGTTTCAACACCCCTCAGGGCATCCTGACCCCGACTTTGAGAACCACTGCTTTAAGATGAGTGCTTTAAGATGAGATTAGTCAAGTTGTTTTCCCGGACATGTATAAAGCACTATATGCCAAGGAAAGGTTTCAGACATTTAAAAACCAAACCAACTTTAAATATAGGTATAGTAGTTACGGCTTTACTTTACTGGAAAGATACTGCAGTTACAAATTAGTGCAGAAAGCGAATGTTAACCACACTTGTCTTCTGCATGGGTGGCCCTCTTCATCTCCAGTCCTAAGTACGCAGAACTAACATTCATTCAGTGTGATTTCATGTCTTTTTCAATCAGCTGCTTCCTGCTGTAAATATCAGAAGTCTGTGTACATTGTGTTTCAGACTCTGTGCATTTTGAGGACATACTTTTCCAAAAGCTAAACAAACAGTTGAACCCAAGAATGAAAACATCTGCACTCTGCACTTGTATACTAGGGGAGGTTTTCAACAAGGTCAAATGCTAATCTGCATTACCCCAGAGCATGGATATTAAGACAATACCAAAGGTTCCGTTTCAGAATACCCGTCATTGAGAAAATGCTGCCCCAAGATTTCTTAGTTAAAACACAGATCTATCTTGAAGGAGGAAAAAAGATTAAATTTTTTTTGGCACACCATGCATATGCCGTATGAACAGCAGAAGGGTGCAATCCAGAGTAACTACGGGGAGTCCTTGCTCTGGTGTAAGAACAATTTGCTCTGGATTGCAAAATGAATTTCCCATAGGTTTTCATTAAGTGGTTCAGTAACTATGGGTACATGTAATGTATCTTATGTGCTTCCGTAGTTACTCTGGATTGCAGGGGAAGTCTATATTCAGAAGTTCTTAATTGCTATGAATAATATTTTATGACTTTTTGGTTCTCAAAGCTTTAATACAGGAGAAATTTCATAAATATCTCCCCACACTACCCTTTTCAGCGCAGAATAGTATTTACAATTCAAAAGAATGGCAGGAAATGTCTAATAGACTTAGCACTTGGTCTCTAGGAAACTAAAACATACCATGCTAATCTGAAAGGCTATACTGTGGCACTTTAGGTAAGGCGGCTTTAGCTTGTCCCTCAGCATTGTGTACAGATTAAATACAGACTCCGAAACAAACCTTTGTGTACCAAAAAGCTCACATAAGCTCAATAACCTAATATAGATATGACAAAAGAAGATCCCAGTATTGGTTTAACGCTACATAAACATAACACTACACTACATAACACTACATAAATACAAATAAGCCTTGTATACACAGAAAAATTACCCTTAAACTGTATTATGAATATATTATGAATATTCATGCCTTTTGTTGCACTTTTATGTCCATGTCAATCATATTGCTTTTTTCCAGGATGGAAGGCCATCACAACTTGGCCTGAACCGTTTGAAGAACCACAGGGTCCCTTTTCAGTCTTCTTGAACACTATGGCTACAATCCAATCTACAGGAGCACGTAAGAGACATTACGAGTACTTGTAGTTACTGCACCACCTAGTGAAAACCTATGGGAAATTCATATTGCAATCCAGAGTAAATTGTTCTTACACCAGAGGAAGGACTCCCCGTCGTTACCCTGGATTGCACCCTATGAAAACGCCAGTATAAATACTTCATTTGAAGTGAAGCAGGATATAAAAATGCATAGAAATGTACTTAAACCCCACTTCCACTAACAGTTTCTCTAGTGAAACTTGTGAGTTCACCAGCTGACTCTCATCTTCTCCCAATAAGAGAGAGGGCAATGGGGTAATGATGTTGTTTTTTGTCTTTGCGTGGAGGCATCTTCTTCAAAGTCGTATGCCAAAGGGATTCAGAATGTGGGCTTAGTTTAAGAAATATCACTGCTTTGGACTATATCAATATTCAGAGGGAAAGGAGGAATATAAATTGAATAAATGCATGGAGTCTCCATATTCGCAGATCCCATATCTGCAAATTATCCATGGATCAGGTCCATGGGGCACCCCATGCATGTCCTATGAGCAAAACATAGGTCATCCGTGTCTTTTAATGCATTAACATTGACTTCCAGTTTCACAAAGAAAGAAAAAGTCACATTTTTCGTGTCAGTTTCATCCAGAGCCTGGCAGACACTGCAGATGGAAATCCACAAATTCTACTGAACTCAGAGGATACTTCGGAGACAAGAGAAGCTCTGCTCCTCTCACCTTCAGAGGGCAGGAGACATGCATTTTTCCAAATCTGTGGCTTTATGTAACTACAGGGATGGGGTTCTGGAATGCTATGTAGTCATGTAGCTAATGACCATGTAGCCCAGTGCAAAGCTCAAAATGTAGTACCAGAAGTCATGTCATAGCCAGAAGTGACATCATACCTGGGTAATTTTAAAAAGAAAATTGGGGAAAAATCAGCCTCCTCTTCCTCAGCAGTTCACCACCATTTGCTCTGCTAGTGGCATAGCTAAAGTATGTTATATAAATTTTGTTGCCCCCCAACCCACCCTGCAAAATCAAATTTAATTAAGTAAAAAATTTGAAAATTTTGTCCCTTTTTGGTTAGGAAAACTGTCCTGGGGCAAAGAGGAATGGTTTTTCTTTCTCTGTTAAATAGAAGAGGAGCACCACATAGAAGTGCCTGTATACCCACGAAGCATGGGTAACTCTATTAGGAAACTCTACATGTTTTTTAGTACTGAGAACTGATCAGTTCTATACAGTACCAAAATTACATCTCATTGGCTCTCAGAGCCATCAGTAACATGGGAATGTTTGAGTTAAGAAAATCCACTTTTGTTCCATGGGCTTTTGTGTTTTCTTTTTCTGGTTAATTGGCCATAACATTAGATAGACTATAGATATTCCAATGCAGTTTGTTTCATTGCATTCTGCATAAAATAACCTTTCCAACAATATGTAACAAGATGGTTACATTCATACAGACCCTGTTTTCACAATTTTAGTCTCTATTGTCAAGCTCAGCTTGTAGCCCTCCTAAAGCTTGTAGCCCAGTGCCTGCACCCACTGCACCCCTCCTACCTACGCCACTGACTCCATTGGATTTGGGTGCATACCTCTATGTTCATTTATAAATTTAGATGAAGAGAGGGTAAAGGACCTGGAGGTCATTTGCAGCCTTTGGGAGACCCTATTTCCTTTGAGCCTCTGGCCCATTAAAGACTGTTGGAGTCGGAGCTCCCCTTTGACTGCTGGTCACAACATCCATAGCTGTCCCAAGTGCATCATGTCTCCATATATTTTTTGCTATTTCCTGGGCATAATTTTATCTCCCCCTGCCAATTGCCTCCAAATGACTTTTGTCTCCATGTTTCTGGCTTGGTCTGGATATTTTCACTATGCAAGAGGTGTGTAGCAAACACTTCATAGTTCTCATATGGTTCTATATGCTTATATTACGGTTCTCATGTGTATTATAGATTTGCTCAGTAAATACAAATCAATTCATTCTAGTTCCCTCTCTAAGGTAATTCATTTATGTGAATTTATTTAAATTTGAAATGTAAATTAATTCTTTCCCACCCCTGATGATGTGACCAAAATTTTTTCCCATCCTGATTTAAATATATAGCATGCTACAGGTACAAAATTCAAGTAAAGCTCATAAGAAAAAACAGGGACGGGAAAACATCCAAACTATCCCATCCACTGCCCCCTTACACAGCAAGTATATAAGCTAAATTTTTCAGCCACTCACACCACACCCACACAAACATATAAACCCCTGCCAGGTTGATGACAACTCTGATTATATCAGACAAATGGACCAATACATCTCTGGTTTCTCAACAGGGAACTATGTGATGGGAACCATGGTGAAAGGGCACTTGGCTCACAACAGGAGACAGTAACTTCTCACAACATATATATAACAAGACATATTTTAAACTGAGAAGACAAATTGTTTTCTCACAATCTTGTGTTCTTATTGCATAATTCTTCTCCAGGGGGTTTCCACTTCACCACCCCAACAGAGGTCCAGGTAGGCAAGGTAGGATATAAATCAAACCTATAGATATAAAAGAGAAAAGTCACTCACTCACCAACGCCCAGTCAAAACCGCTGGGCCTAGAAGCATGAAATTTGGGGTGGGTGTTCTTTCAGTGATGGAGGGAGTCACTAAGAATTGGTTTTCAGAAATTCCAACCGGAAGGGGATGAAATGGAGCACAATGTGTTTTCCTCCCTACACTTTGCACTGAAGAATCAGTGACTGAGGGATGTTCTGCCCCAACCCCCAGACCTACAACGTGCAACGTGTTTTTGTCCTATATTTAACATGGAAGACTGACCAACATCCGGCCAACTTGGTGCTCGGTGCCTGGTGCTCTGGAGAGGATGTTGTTCAAAGGGAGGGGTTTGCCCTGGGGAGGATGCTGTACATGGGGGGTGTTGTGCATAGGAAGATGATGCGCATGGGGAGATGATGCATATGGGGGACTGATGCAACTGGGGGATGTTGCGCATGGGGGGTGTTGCGCATGGGGGGTGTTGCGCATGGGGTGGATGAAAGTGGGGGATGTTGCACCTGGGGGTTGATGAGCATGGGGGTTGATGCACATGGGGTTTGATACACATGAGATTTGATGCACATGGGGTTGATACGCAGGGGGGTGTTGATGAAAGTGGGGGATGTTGCACATGGAGGTTGATGAGCATGAGGGTTGATGCGCTTGGGAGTTAATGCAGATGGGTTTTGATGCACATGAGATTTGATGCGCATGGGGGATGTTGCACATGGGGGGAATAAACATGGGGAATGTTGTACATGAGGGATGTTGCACATGGGGGGTTGATGTGCCTGGGGATTTGATGTGCAGTGAAGAGATGGTGTACAGGGGACTTTCACTCCCGCAACACGGGTACGTTTTTGCTAGTAAATAATAAAGGAGGAGAGATCCATCCTGCAATGATTCATCATCTCTGCCTTTGAAGTATCTCTTTTCCAGAAGTATTTCTGTTGTACTAATTATTCTACTAATAAATAGGGCTCATTTTCATACAGAGCCTTGTTGTATGACCACAATTTCTTCTTCAAATCAACTGTTATTTTTTCATTTCCACAATGCCCAAGATCGTTCCTAACCATACTGATACAGATAGACCATCACATTTTCCCCCACTATCTTGCCAACACACTGTAAGCATCAACAAGGTTCACAAACAATTTTCCCTTAATCAAAGAGAATCAGTGAAGACATTCAGCAAAACTGTTATGGGATACAAAATTATCCTATGAACAGTACCCCCTATCCTTTTATGTAATCTTGGTATTCTAAATATTGGCTGCAGTTCATGTATATTTTCTTTCATCAACAAAACCTAAAGTGACCGACAGTGACTTCTTGTGGGCAGAGTTAGTTCCCATCTGAAACTTCTACGCTGTGGCAAGGAAACCTTTTTGCATACAATCATCTACTGAATGCTTCCTGGTGATATTTAAGGTTCCCACACCTCTTCATTGAAAAACTGAAGTCATCCCAGAAACAAAACAGATGCTAATATTTCCATCATTGCAATCAGTGAAAGACAAGAAAGTCAAACTCACGTTTTAGTACGTCTGAAGCCAGCAGAAAGCAGTCATTGCTGTGCCCACTTTGATTTTAATTGACTTGAAATATTTTTATTCCAACTTTTCATTAGTAATTTTCCACTTTACAGTATGTTAAGACTAAGACCATAAAAACAAAACCAATGCTACATAACAATGGAACATAATAATGGACCTATTATAATCAGCAGCATCTATTCACTAGTACAGCAATACTCTAATCGCACCAGGGATAAAGTTAGAATCTACATTATGTACGTAACCAACTTCTTCAGCATTTATCCCATGTGGTGGCGGAGTCTGCTTGTTCTTGATTGGAGTAATCCTAGGGTGACCATACAGAATGGAGAACAGAGTGCTTTTACCTTTCACCATTGGGTAGAAAAGGGAGTTGAGGCAGATTATAGAAGGGTTTAAAAAGCAGCACCTGCCTCTTTTATGCAATGGTTACAAGTATAGGCACTCTGTCCTCCATTCTGTATGGTCACCCTAAGTAATCCAAACCATGGTTGACGTGACATTGGGGAAACCTGGCATGTCTGTTGCAGGGGCACCAGGATGTTGCCCTCTTCCCTGTTTATGGTACCTGTTTATCTACTTGCATTTTGCATGCTTTCAAGCTGCTAGTTGAGCTGCTTAAATTCCATGTTTAAATCAGAGATGTCAAACTGATTTGAAACAGAGGGCTGAAGTTAGCATTCTTGATGCCTGCTGAGCGCTGGACGTGGCTTCATTAAGCAGCTGATGGCCAGAAATATGCACTTGGTTGTCACATAGAAACTCGCTGACTGCAAATGACAGAAGACAAAATGTGCACATCTTGGTCAGATTTTCAAGATATGAGAGAGGTCATTACCATCTCAGAGAGCTAAGTTCAAATGGTGGCCAGATGAACTATTTATGGGATCTGTAGTTAACCTGCAGATATTATGTTTGACATCCCTAATTTAAATTATGGTGTGCAGATAATAAATATGATTTAATTCATTAATGTACGTGGTTCTTTACAAAAGAAAAGGTCTATATGTAGCTGCCTTGGATGCCCTTTGGGAAGAAAGGCAGCTTACAAACCTAATAATAAATAAAATAAAATAATAAAAGGACTTACTATTAAGACAATAGAACACAGATCTATGTTATGCAGGACTAGTGGTCCCTTTTATACATCATGCATTTCTCCTCCTATGTTTTTAGAAGCCTTATCATGCACAAGATATGAAAAATTTTAGAAGCGTTATGTTAAAGGTGACCCAGTGTGACAAAGCTGATCTTTGTCTGCTAAAGCTCCTCCATTTAAATTTGTAACATGAAAATATAAAATCACTACCCTGTACAAAAAAGGGGGGACACCCTTAGGTCACATTGTCTAGACCAAATGGGTTAAAGATTATAGAAGAATAACAGAACATTTGTTTTAGGAGCAAGCATGAAAAGATGAAGTGGTCTCTGCTGGCAAGATCTGAGGAACGAAGTGACAGCTGACTCGGGTCTTAAGAAGCCGCAAGGCTGCTCTGGTTCACAAACGCTTTGAACAGCCCATAATCTGACAATTAGACAGTTTTTGTACAAATATTTTAGAGGTTTTCCACATGCTTCTAACAATTCAAGCCACCCCCCTCTCCAGAACAGAATACATTCTGAAGTCTCAAGTTGCAGAGTATTACATTATCTATTGATACTGCTTGTTTGTTTTTATCCCGGTTTTTCTCAGCGAATTGGCTTCTCTTTTAACACCATGTCAACATCTTGTACGAATACATAGTGAGACAGAATTTCTTTTTTTTAAAACTGATGGTCTTATGTTCCATATGAGAAGCCTCCAAAAACACTGAATGCTGTTCAAAGTTTACTAGAATGGATTAATATCTTTAATTCTAAAGCAGATTTTAAATAAGTCATATCAGATGTTCTGGCATTGCTGACATATTCACAAGGAGACAAATCTCTAGATTAAGGGACTAAACATTTTTGTTCCATTTATGGTCAGAAGACTTGTTCAGAAAAAAAGAGAGAAATAAATGCCACATGGATGCAAAGTCTTCTCTTTGCAAATGCCACGCTCTTCTCCCAGAATGTCTGACTTTTATATCCCTAAAGTGTTCTGAACATTATCATGTTTATTATGTTACCAGTTATCAGCACATTAGGAGTAGACAAAAGCCTTTCGTGCTCTCATACATAACCTCATCTGTATAATTATTTAATTTAAATCAGGTACTGGTATCCAAATACATTGATAAAATGTTTATGTCCTCACATACATACATACATACATACATACATACATACATACATACATACATACATACATACATACATGAACTTGAGAAACAAAAAATCTGTGGAGCAAGAAATTATTTACCCATGTAGCTCCCTTGTCCAACAAGATCACCCAACATTTGGGATATCTAAGTGTACCAGCAGAATTGAGTTAACTATTGTAGGCATCTGATATACATTATAATGGTCTCTAGAAAGTTATTCATATGTACATGAATAGGAACACAACTATTCCTGAACTTTGTTATTCATTAACACATAAATATTCTTGAAATTTTACTCCCATAATGCAGGAATACTTCACTAGTTTCCAATAAATTTTGCGATGCAATACAAGTGGGAAAAAATAGACCCGTCCAGGATATGGCTAGTTTCACCACTTCACCAACGCCTGCCTCAATCTCTCCTGAGTGATCAGCCAATGTATGTCTACTCTGAAGTAAGCCTATTACAGTCAACTGGACTCACTCCTATGAAAGGGGGACAATGGAAAGGAGCCTAACAGCACAATCCTAACCATGTCTACTCAAAAGTATGGCCCATTGTGTTCAGTGGGTCTTACTCCCAGGAAAGTGTCTTTAGGATTGCAGCCTAAGAGACATTGGGCAAAATCCAGAGTAACTACTGGGAGTCCTTGCTCCGGTGTAAGAACAACTTACTCTGGATTCCAATATGAAATTCCCATAGGTTTTCACTAGGTGGTGCAGTAACTATGGGTGCACATAAATTCTCTTATGTGCTCCCGTAGTTACTCTGGATTTGGGGGTTTGCCTTGCATGTCAAGATAATCCGTAAACCGGTATATATTGGCTATTTCCAATGTAGACATCATTGTTCCTATGCAGCACCAGAAACAGCAACAAGGCCATAGAGAAGGCTTTTACAACCATCATTCTTCACCCAAAGCATGACTCAGAAACATTAATTCTCAAAATGTCAGATTTTGGTTCTCTTTCATAGACAAATCAAAAGATTCTGCAGTTGATCAAGTGGTTACTAATGATATAAGACAACAATAAGACAAGAGGATAGTGTTAAATCCTACATTTGATTCTTGATATCTTTGGAGCACTGCCATCATATACACAGAAGTCCTTACATACGTGTGAAAAAGTAACAGGTTACACTAGAGATAAGGGAGCTTTGGCTATATACTAAACAACCATTAGAAAGGAACACTCATACACAGAGTCAACCCCATTCAAAATGGGACTGCTTCCTATGTATCCACAGGAACCCCTAAGTGTTTCCAAAGTCCATCATCTTGCAAGTGATGACACTGAAGATTTATGAGATATCCACATGCTAGCAAACACTCCTAACATTATAAGAATTTTTGTTTAATTCTTTTCTGTGTGAAAAACCATCATATGTATCATTACTATGAAAACTAGCCCTTTGGAGGCCCAGGAACTCATAATTCATAGTAACCAAGATCCCTGAACTGAACAAATATTCGAAGAATCCAAATGTGGTTTGTGAGAACAAGCAGTCATTACTCCATCAGGCTAAAGGGTCATTGTAGATATATTACCCGTAGGAATCACTGAACCAACTATACATAGTTCCATTAATCCGTAGCATTTGTGTGTGATTACTTGATATGAAAAATGTAGCAATATACCAAGTACTTATAGCTGAATGATGAAGATGGTTCATAGAACATCTGGTACAGAACGATCACAAAGAAGATGAAGACAGAACAAAAGTTATTCAGCATAAATATTACTGGAAACAGGTAGAGCATACCTTCTTGAAATTCATGTGCTGCTTAAACTGTCCTACCACCAAATCTGTGGAAATCAGAGAAGACATGTCCACTGATATTGGATGATAGTGGTGACTCTATACCCCATTATCCTGTCTATGAGCAGTTACTATATTTCATTGAAAGCCCATAGTTTTCATTTAAGCAGCCCTTCAATGGCAAAGAATTGCATCAGGATGTCTTTGAAATATTACTATGTAAATTAATGTTGACTCAATTCAAGATGTAACAATTTGCAGGGATATCTGACAGGTTAGAGACTGGAGATGTGGTGAAAAGCGAAAATGATTGAAAGTGGACCACATTCTTTTATTATTAGTTTATAAATTTTGCTTCCAATGCTTTTTTAGCAAGAAAATTGAAAATGCTTTTTTTATCTTGCAAATTTCTGCTGCCACACAAAGATTTCTGCTTATGGACTCTCATTATCTCCTTCTGGAATGTGAAGACCAACAACTAAAGTGTCCATGTGCTCGCTCTCTCTCTCTCTCTCACACACACACACACACACACATACACACAGAGAGAGAGAGAGAGAGAGAGAGAGAGAGAGAGAGAATGTAAAAACAGTTTGGATCACCCTGTCATTTGCATTTCAATATAGGGGAAGACGATTTTAGCCTCTATAACAGCAGAGAGGGAGAGATTGAAAGAGTGGAACGTTGAATGAATGAGTTCTGGGTATAATTGACAGGTGTTGGAAGAGTGGATCATCCAGAGTGACCATATAGAATGGAGGACAGAGTGTTTCTGCCTTTAACTACAGTATTTCTTAGAAGAGGGAATTTAGGCAGGTGCTGTTTTTCAAACCCTCCCATGTTGAGCTAAACCTGCCTAAATTCTTCTATGGCAGTGATTTTCAACCAGTGTGCCATGGCACACTGGTGTGCCACGGATAGACCTCAGGTGTGCCATGGAAAGTTGGAGATTGACATTCATTAATAGGAAAATTGGGGGATTTGAAGAGTCTGGTGTGCCTTGTCAGTGGTAAAAACAATTGATGGTGTGCCTTGACAATTTCAGTGCCTTGTTAAGTGTGCCGTGAGATGAAAAAGATTGAAAATCACTGTTCTATGGAATGGTTAAAGGTACAGGGACTCTATCCTCCATTCTATATGGTCAGTCTGAGATCTCAGAAAACAAACCATCAAAAAGTGGGGGACACCTGTATTTATTTAGAAAATTAGAAACCAGTTACAAGATGTTCTAAATTGCCTGGGAGAATTTAAAAAAGACATTGTCTGGCACCAAAAAAAAACACAAAGTTCAAATTTGGCAGGTTTGCCAATTCCTTCAACTCTGGAAGGAATATTCTGTATGACAACAATCATGGAAGTGCTGTCATCAGTCAAGCATTTTAGATAGTAGAGAAACTGACAGACCCTGTGTACAATACAAGGTATTGGCAGTCCCACTTGGAATAATGCACTCCTTCACATATTGTCTCAAGGATTTTAGGGCTTTAAAGTGACAACCAGCACCACAAAGTCTTCCTGCAAAAGGATGAGCAGTTTTGAGCGCAGGTAAAATGTGTTGTTCCCTGTAGCTGGTTAGTAACATCGCAGCTGCATTTTGTATTAACTGAAGTTGCCAAGAAGTTTTTATGGCCTCTCTCGTGAAAACACCAACGTTGCATAGCTAAATGAGGGAGGGCTTTGTGTAAAATTTCACAGCTCCAAAGAGGCACTCCTTTTCCACAATTGTTGGAGAAGGATGTAAGAGTGTCCACACTGTGTCTGGGGTGGGGGGCAACAGCTAAAACATGCGCTTATTGCCAAGGAAGCAGGAGATGCACAGTGTGCTTTCCTTGGCAATGAGTTGAAGTATGCAGGAAGAAGATATAGCAACCTCTTGGAAAAGTAGGTGGGAAAGATAATCTATCAGGAAAATGATAACCCTGTAGTAGTGGTATGTAACTGACCGTGCAGAAAGAGTTGGAAATTGAAAGCCAAAATCTATCTTAACTCTTCTAAAGGACATGCAGATCCTTTAAGTCTTGTGACAAGGTGGCTGAGCAAGGCAGGTTTCACCAAGTAGTCCATCTGAAAAGTAGCTCAGACCTATATCCTAAAGTGAAATTAAGACCCTTGCTCCAGAGCAGTTAGATGACTTTCCATAAGATAACACTAGAGAATGACGTAACTGCGTGGACCCGTAACTGCTATGGATTTTGCCCTCAATCTCATTCCCTATGTAGCTGCTAGAGGTCAGGGCAGAAGTGGTTCCACATATAATGTACAAAATTCATTTATGATATTCACTGCCACAGATTATGGTGATGGCCACTGGTCTAGATGGCTTTAAGAGGGTGACATGGAAGACAAGTTTCAATTATTTTTACTAGCTCCAGATATGCTAGATGCTAGAAAGCAATCCACATGGAATGACTATTGATTGTAAGCCCTACTTGGAAGTTTCCCAGAGACATCTGGTGGAAAACTACAGGCTGAAATTCAGAATCTTTGGTCTGATCTTGCCTGGTTTTTCTTATGTTCCTTAGAAACAGAAGCCTTGTTATCTAGTGCCCTGCAGTTCACATTTGAGATATATGGGCTACAAGCAGTGGTGGGCTTCAGGGGGTTCTCACAGGTTCTATAGAACCCTTTGCTAATGAGCGCCTGGTTCTGAGAACCGGTTACTAATGGAACATAGAACCTGTTGTTAATTTAGATTATTAGGACATTGAACCTCTTGTTAAATTATTTGAATGCCACCACTGGCTACCATATTACTCAGTGGATGACTTCTGAGTATGGTGTGTTCTTAAAAAACTGGTTCCTTCAGAATAGTCTGAAAAGCTACTATTTGGGACTGAGTAACTCCGGACAACTGTAAGTTTACGCTGTTGTTAGAGAACTGGAGACCCTGGAAAAAGGTACACAGCAAAGCTGTAAAAAGTGAATTATATCTCTCTTGAGGCCAGGAACCATTCAATAACTCTTGTCTACAGGGAAATCATTTTTATCACTATAATAATTCAAGTGTACAGCATAAAGACAGGAACTCTGGTTTGCCTGTTTCGAAAGAAAGGATTTGTTCTGGGCAATATAGTAATAATTAAAAATAATTCAGGCTTGCCTTCAGTATTCTGGCAGATTTTACCTTACATTAAAAGTCTGGCATGATGAGAAGCTACAAAATAAAGTCCAAATATGACTCATTACTATTGTTTTCTGTATTTTTTTCTCAGCACCTTGTCCTGCCCTATTTTCCATGCCCACACATGAAAGAAATAGATTAGTGGAAACATTGGTGTTTAAAAATACATTTGAAATGTGTTCTTAGTAACTGATAGAAATTCTCACATTGCAGCATCCCAAATTATGTATTTAATGACAATATACCAGGTGTTGATTTTAGCAATAAACTTAATACATATACACTCAATGCTGACTTATACAGACCACTGGATTAACTAGCACAGAACCATCCACACCAGGTCACAGTGGCTTACCAACATTTTGAGTAGAAATTTTTCCTAGTTCTGGTCACTAAAGATTGAAGCTGGAATCTCTTGTATACAAAACATGTGCTCTACCTCTGGGCTATGGCTATGGCTATGGCTCTTCCCCACAATATTAAGGACTCTACTAGCCAGAGCATTGGTTTATCTTGGCCAACACTGTTTCCTCTTTGGCTAGCTACAGCTCACCGATGTCTCACTCCCCTGTGCCACAAGTGACCTTTAGTGGGAGATGGTGGGGAATGAACCTGAGATGTTCTGCATGTATTTTGTGCAGTAGGCATGATCTGGTGTGGTTGAGTGCAGAGCTGCTGAAGATAGCTAAAGCAGGGAAGGACCTGCACAGCTCCTGCGTGGAAGACGGCAACCCAGTAAAGCTGTAATGAGTCATCAGAGCCAGAAGGTGTCACAATTTTACAGCTTGGCTGACCTGATACATGAACTTCTGGCAGCTTGGAAGGCATTTCCTAATACTGGATGTGATGACCACACCATGAAGGATTCCACCTGGAAAAAGAAGAGTTCTGTGAGATGCACATAGAACAACTACCTGCCTCACAGGGTTGCTGTGAGGATTGTCTGTGGTGGCACATTTACATGCAGTGGCTCACCACTCCAGTGATCAATTAAGGCTACAATCCAGAGTAACTACGGGAGCACATAAGAGACATTACGTGCACCCATAGTTACTGCACCATCTAGTGAAAACCTATGGGAAATTCATATTGCAATCCAGAGTAAAGTGTTCTTACTCCGAAGCAAGGACTCCCCGTAGTTACTCTGGAGTGAGCCCCTAGTCTGTATCCTGAAAAGTGCACCTCAAACTTCTGTTGCATATTTTTGTACAATGACAATAGAAGGATAATGATGTAAAGCTACCATCTCCTGTGAGCATATAAGACGCCTTCCCTTCCCCCCCCCCCAATAAAACCAAAAATTATCCAGTACATAAAAGGGAAAAGAAAACTAGATTGATCCCATAGAAAAATTTTAGAGAAATCCCATAGAAAGATTTTATACTTCCCAAATCTCCAAGGCTTTGTTTTGCACTGTATTGCACTTATGCAGTAAAGGTCCAATCTCATCAGGGAGTTCTCCTGGGAATTTTCATTGAAGACAATGGGAGAACTGCTGCTCTTCCATCATCATGAGAACCTGGGCAGAAATATTTTCCATTGGAAGGTTCCTTTGTACATATGTAATAGGTACAGTTGATCCATTTCTGTTACAGCTGAGTAATTGCTTACTTGCATGCCTGCTATCTGTACAAGGAATCCAAAGGCTGCTGGTGCAAGAGAGGATTTCAGAGCTATTATCACTGTAGTGAAAGACCTGCATGATTAAACTATCCTCTTTTTACCAGCGTCTCACTCAAATAACAGACCTCTCAAACAAGGAGCATTGTGTGTATGTATGTGTGTGAGTGTGTTGTGTGTGTGTGTGTAAGAGAGAGAGAGAGAGAGAGGAATATGTATATTTAACATTTTGCTCCACTCCAATCAGTTGCCTGACCTGAATTAGATGATCTAACCCTTCTACCATTAGGTGTATGGTTTCAAATAAAGGGGAAACTGTTACTTTGCTTTTTACTAGATTTTGACTATGGTTGCAATCCTAACCTCATTAAACTGGTATAAGCCAGGGCATAAGTCCTACACTGGACCTGGGGGTGTCATAAAAGGCACATCTGCTCCACTTCCTCACTACCATGAGAAGATATACCAGGTGAGTTAGGCCAGCCTAAATTGGTTAGGATTGCACCCTAAGCTTCACTCAAGAGAAAGTTTGGGTCTTTCCATTCTCATTTTTTAAAGAGATGATCAAGCTGCATACTAGGGTTGACATTTACTGCAGAGGTATCAGCAAGAAAAATCTTCAGCAATCCAAAGATAAGGAGAAACTTTTCACTCCAAAAATCCCAAAGAATCTTAAAGTCCCAAAGCAAGATTAAAAATATGGGGTATATAAAGCATGATTCAGGCTAAATTCATCACTAAGTGCCACTGATCAGTGCCACTGATCTCATTTGAAAATCCTGTTTGTTAGGTACGTAAAAGAGGGCAATTTACTGTGTCTGGCTTCAGGTTGTCCCAGGCATAGTGTGAAAATTTTTATTGAGCATAATTTTTTTAAGAAATTATGATGTTTCTGTTGAAAGATTTCTTAGGTTGACATAGCATAGAACATACCCATTGTTAGTGGCTGGGGGGGATTTCCTGTCCTGTACATTCAGTCTCCTACAAGTGTCTACTGCAGAGCGCTACTCCAGCTTGTATTTTACAAGATTTATAACTTGCCTTTCACAAAGTAGTGATTCAGAAGGCAGGGAACAATTAAATCTACAAAATATATCTACAAAAACAACAATCAGCGGAATACAGCAGCCAGTAAAATCCAATAAAATCAATAAGTGGTAAAGAAACTATAGGAAGCCTTCAGATTCAAGCCCCTTAATAAAGCATA
Organism: Cryptoblepharus egeriae; assembly: GCA_030015325.1. Lineage (NCBI taxonomy): Eukaryota > Metazoa > Chordata > Lepidosauria > Squamata > Scincidae > Cryptoblepharus > Cryptoblepharus egeriae. Next base: position 48,589,954 of record JAREYC010000007.1, on the reverse strand, counting down.
ACTTGGCATGCAAACAGTTCCATAACGGTAGGACTGCTTTGGGGAATGGCCACCAACCTGATCACATTGGATCTAACCAAACGTTTTTCCATCTCAAAGTGGAGAAGGGACATATAAGAGAAGAAATGTAACCTTATTAGTTTACCTTGTTCTTAGTAACCTTGTTGTTAGACAAGGTTAAGTAACCCTGTTCTTAGACTGTGGCTGCAATGCAGAAGTGCGCTTGGGCTGCCCTATCTACCACTGGGGTGGTGCAAGTCCAATATGGGACAGCCCAGTTATGCTAGATAAGGCAGCCTAAGGCAACATAGGGTGCCCCAAGACAGGTGGACCTTGGCTGCCTTAGCTGGGCCAGCCTAGGCTGTTCAGCAGAGACATGTTGAGGGCACGTTGAGCATTGCCTAGGGCAGAGCAGTTACTCTATATCCAGAGCCTATTTCCAGGACAGAAATGCCCTCTTCCAGCTCCTCAGAGTTATATCACTTCAGGAGCAGGTAGAGTAATGAGTAGACCCATAGAGGTCCATGACAAGGCAGAGTAAGAATGAGTGTTGACCAAAATCTGAGTTCCTGGCCAGCCTAGCTGCAACCCCTGCCTCTCAACCTCAGAATATGGAACAACTACAGCAGCCACTAACCTGTGGATACAGGAAGCAACTCCAGGAAGACCCTTGTATTCACTGGACACTGTACTGGCATCTCATCAGGGACTCCTTATAATGCAGGCACCGCAGCTGTTCCTTGTTCAGTGTGATCTGAGGGGGGTCTCCTCAGGAGCAAGCCCTTCCCAGGTGTCACTTAGTGCCTACTGAGCATGCTCTGGAGCAGTTAGGGCAGCCCAGGCTTCCTGACTCTCTGAATGCAGCATAACTTTCTACTCTGGATTCAGAATAGTTGGGGCAACCCAGCTAGGGCTCTCCTCACAGCCCCTACTCTGGATTGTGCCCTGTGTCTTAAAAGCACCTTCAGTTTAGCCTGGAAGAAAATGGATCATATACAGTTCAGCACTCTGTGGGCCCAGGCAACTTCTCTCAGAGGTCTCGTGTAGCTATTACTGTGGGATACCAGGTATACACTCATAGAAGTCCCTATAAGAAAAGTGTCCAACCAGAAAAGTACCACCTTCTCAAATCCCTCACCAAGTGGAAGCACCATACAATAGTATGTCCAAGGCCACCAGACACTTGAAGGCAATTGAAGTGTCTGGTGGCCTTGGACATACTATTGTATGGTTCCCATGTAAGGGGAGAGATCATGGATGCAATCCTAACCAATTCAGGCCAGCTCAATTTACCCATCTCCCCCAGTGGTTGGGGGGATTTTGCATGTTGGTGGACTGGCCTCCCCCCCCCCCGCCCCCCCGCAAAAAGTGACACAGAAGTTTTTTATGGCATTTTTTGTGACACTCCCAGGCCAGCACAGGTCTTGTGCCGGAAGTTTTATCAGCCTAACTAGAGATTAAGATTGAGCTGTATGTTAAGGTTGCCATATTCTCTTCCACAAAATCAGGATAGGATCCTCTGTCCCACTTGTCAGTATGTGAACACAATCCCCCAAAATCAGGATTGTCCCTATTTTCCCGGACATATGGCAACACTACTGTAGGTGGAACTATTAGTGTGACAGCAAAGAAGACATGTTCCTGACAGTGTACTACCCCTATGGTCTTAAAATATAGTCTTGAATCTAATGCAAACATAAGCACTAATGTACTATTTTTGAAAAAAGCCTGACATCTAGTGGTAGCAGCTATTGAAACTAAACCAAGTATTTTGAATGTAACTAATTTTCTGTTTTTGCTCTGAGCTATTTTTAATGTGTTTTGAAAGTTTTCAGTATATTTAGGGAGGCACCAAAAGCCATAGAATTCTGTGCACACATATGCATGTATTTTGCACAAGTTATTCACTGTACAGGTTGATTTGCGATATTTGATTTGCCAGTGATGGGGGTAGGAAAAGTTTTATAAACTGTCAACATTGATTATTTTAATCAGTTTGACTACAAGAAATGTCTGCTCTGTGCCCAACCGCATAGTCCTTTTTCAGGCTCTTGTAAAGACTCAAAAACCTTGACTCCTCTACCTTTAACACTATGAGCCACGTAATTAGAAACTGACAGCCAGCTAATATTTAAGCATTAATACAAGCACGTATAACACAGTAGGCAAAAGAAAGGCAGCCAACTAACCTGTGCTGGCACAGCTAAGCCACATGTCCTGTGCTGCATTCAACGCAGGTTAGGAACTGGCTGGAGGACTCTTCAGGATAAGGGGATATTTCCCTCATATCCTAACACACCAGCCACCTGATGGGGCATCTCAGATTCATGTCAGTATTTAGGTGGCACAAATCTGAAAAGCCCCATATAAAGCTGGGGTGACCCAAAAAGGGATTAGAATAAGACAGAGGTATCTGCCAATCCCTGATTGGGCCTGATTTTCCCGTCCAACACAGGGTGACCATATGTCCCCTTTTTCCAGCACATGATTTTAGCCTTATGTCCTGAAAAATATTTATTGTCCTCCTTTTCCTTGTAAGTGGGCAGCCTTCTTGTCATTAATAAATTCTATGTAATAAATTATGTAACCACTTTAAGTTTAATAATAAGTAATATTAAGTTTAATTAGCCATATGAAGGCAATATATGAGTGTTTTCAGCTTTTATTTTGTCATGTCCTACATTTTGCTTGGTTGTCAAATGTAGAAAAATGTCCTTTCTACATTTTGGAAAGCCTTGTCCTTTTTACTGGTCATCCTGATCAGTAAAGAATGTTTCACGTAAAGAACATGCCTCCGGAAGGAATTAAATTTGTTACGTGACGCGCCACTGTATGCTTTACAGCATATTTGTAACATGCAGAACTACAACAGGGTTGGTAGTTGTGAATCAAGCCTGCCATGGTTCAAGTTTCACTTCTATTGTGTCACGAGGTCTTCTGAGGAAAACTATTCCCTTATCCTCAATTTCCACTCCTCACTGGCAATACAGAGATAAGATTTATCATAAAGGGCTGTTCTAAGGATAGCATCAAAATAACCACCTTATGAATTATGTTTGTTGAAAAGTAGTAGATATGTATTTCTATTAATAATAATACAAACACATATTGTGTGTTGGGCACTCAGGAAACCCCAAAGTATTATTCTCTAATCCTTATCAGGCAACAGGGGAGTGGATTGTTATCTCAAACAATATGCTGCCATTGAGTGCCACTGGATTCTGTGTCCCAAGTGTTAATACTGAAAGAATGAAGTTTGTAAGGAACCAAATCTTAAAATGCAAACAAGGTTAGAAATTATATGCCAGGAAGGCACCCATCACATTTCACTACTTTTTCAAAATCATTGTTCTACCTATACTATTTTGTATGATTCTGTATATATATCCTGAGAATTTTAAGCACAGAGGAACCTTGATAAACGAAAGTTCTGTAAGAACACTCGGAAGACCATGTGAGAGCTTCACACTCACAGACTGTACAATTTGGGTTTGTGCCATTATGGTCCAATTATAATGGCACATTACTGATAGAGACCCAAGCCACCTTGAGTCTCTACAAGTAAGGCGGGGCATTAAAAAAAGTAAATAAAATAACGTGTACGTCATGTATAGGAACAAATATGAGCCAAAGATCTTTGGATATGTGGACAGGGATCAGAAACACTAGCACATATTCATATGTTCCCTCTAAGTTGTGCATGCGCACAGAACTCGCCAAACTAGAGCACACAAAGCCAGCTGCCTGACTTTGGCAGCTCCAGGCGGCGCTGATGTGGGAAGAGAAGAGTATTGTATTGTATGTATTGTTAATAAATATAAATATTGTTTTCTGACATGTAGTCAAAAGTATATAATTCCAACTGTTATGTGGCGCACAATAATTTAACCTTCCTTCAGAACCTGCATGGCTAATATTTTTTGCACACACAGCCTACTGAAAATTAGAGGGAACATTGTATGTGACCCTAAAGGGGAGTCTATACAAATGTGCCTTTTCAACACAATAATATTGGAAAAGCAGCCAGCAACATCTATGCAAATTCAAGGCTTTCATCAGCAACCTCAGTCCAAAACTAAGGTTGCAATCCTATACATGCAAATAACTCAGTGGTGATTAATTCTGGGTAGACTTGTATAGGATTTTGCTGGAAGCTACTTTACATATTGCAAGACTGGAAACAATACCACAATACAGGGTGATTCAAAATGAATGGGACAAAATGGCTTTCCATGTTTTCTTTTTGTCCCATTCATTTTGAATCACCCTGTATAATGGGACCAGACACTTTTCAACCAGAAGGGAAATATTAGTCAACCGTAAATCTAAGATATAAGCCACTTCCATTACAGAATCTTCTTAGAGTGTAGAATTTCACCACATTTAGATGGAAACTATATCAATGTAAAAAAAAAATGAACATGCTAGACAAAAGAATAAAATGATACCATGAGCAAAGATTAAGTGAGACTGTAAAATAGTTTTAGCCAAACCAACATGCACTATATCACAACACACTGAAATACCCCACTTCGTAAAAAAGGAATATAGGAAGAACGTTTTACAGGGGACCAAACTACAACCACTATCTTGGTTTTATAATGAAATAGTGCCACCTACTGGTCAACTGTTGAATTTAATAAACATTTTCACAACTTGTACTGCCCCCCCAAAAAAGCAGGCCTCCGTCAGTCTTGAAAGACTATGGTATTGTGCTCTGCGCTGCATACACTGCATGCGAAGCACAAAAGCCTGGGTTAGATTGTTATGGAGGATAAGCTGTTACCCAAGCAGCAAATCCCCCCTCTCCATGTCATTGAATTAGTCCAGTGAAAAGGCAGAGCCCATACAATTGGATCCAGCTGGCGTCTCAGAGCTGGGCTAAGGACAGGAGCTCACCGTCTTGTGGGGCCGACCTGGGTCTCGAACCCTGGCCTGCTGGTTAACAGGCACAGTGTCTTAACTGTGCCATACCACCACCACAACTAGCAAGCAAGCTTCCACTCTTCTTCAGGTTGAATGTTGAGAAAGCATAGGAGAGGAAAAAGATAAGCTGAGAACAGTGGTTCTTAATCTTCCTAACACTGTGACCCCTTTATAAGTTCCTCATGTTGTGGGGACCCCCAACCATAAAATTATTTTCGTTACTACTTTTAACTGTAATTTTGCTACTGTTATGAAACGTAATGTAAATATCCGATATGCAGGCTGTATTTTCAATGTTACAAATGAAATGTGTGTTCTATGCACACATTGAAAACAATGGGATTTATTTCAGAGTAGACATGCATAGGATTGGGTCCTGAGGCTGCAATCCTATCCACATTTACATGGGAGTAAAGGCCATCCAGACTACAATGGGATTTATTTCAGAGTAGGCATGCATAGGATTGGGCCCTGAGGATGTCAGTCAGCCCCAGTGCACACACAGCTACAGCCGGAGGTCTGGCAAGCCTGACCTGGCCCCCCGGAACTAGGGGTCTTTAGGCGACCCCCAAAGGGGTCCCGACCCCCACTTTGAGAAACGCTGCTCTAGCATGAGGAAACAATCCCTGTATGCAGCTTGTGACAATCTAAAAATGGAGCAAAGAAAGGGGTTAATGCAGATTTAATTAGGTTAGGCCACAGTAACAGCATAGGTCTCAGGATACACTGCAGTGATTAAAGCGCAATTCACAGGTACAACCATTATCTGTGCCAAGAATGTTCAAGCTCATCATGTAGCTCCTAAATGCTACTGGTTATAATTCTTAATTTAAGTAATGTATACCTCCACTTTTCCCATGGCACAGCAAATGCCCAAGGTGGCTTAGTATAAAATGGGGGATTCTTTGCTTGGCAGCACATATGAGCGGGCTCTTGGAGTCGCCGTGGATCACAAGCTGAACATGAGTCAGCAGTGTGATTGCAAAGAAAGCAAATGCCATTTTAGGCTGCATTAAGAGGACTGTGGTTTCCAAGTCGCGAGAAGTTCTAGTTCCTCTTTCTTCTGCATTGGTGAGACCTCACCTGGAGTCCTGTGTTCAGTTCTGGGCACTTCACTTTAAGAAAGATGCAGCCAAACTAGAGCAAATCCAGAGGAGAGCGACAAGAATGATCAGTGGGATGGAAGGGAAGCCCTACGAGGAAAGGTTGGGGGAACTTGGGATGTTCAGCCTGGAGAAGAGGAGGCTGAGAGGAGACATGATTGCCCTCTTCAGATACCTGAAGGGCTGTCATAGGGAGGAAGGGGCTCATTTGTTCATAGCTGCTTCTGAAAGCAGAACTAGAACCAATGGGTACAAACTGCAAGAGAGGAGATTCCGGTTGGATATCTGGAAAAAATTCCTGACAGTTCGGGCGGTTCGGCAGTGGAACAGATTGCCAAGGGAAGTGGTGGACTCTCCCTCACTGGGGATCTTCAAGCAGAGGCTTGACGAGCACCTGTTGGGGATGCTCTAGGGGGATTTCCTACTGCAGGCAGGGAGTTGGACTAGATGACCCACTAGGTCCCTTCCAACTCTATGATTCTATATACTTTTTTTAATCGGTTTTGTCCTCACAACAACCCTGTAGATGGGTAATTGTTCTACGGGCAGCACATAAAACTTCCAGCTGGAATCCTTCACCGCATGGTTGTTGTAACTGGCATCAGAGAATGCCTTCCAAGGTTCCAGCAGTAGTTGCAGGTCAGCTAAGTTGTAAACAACATCACCTCCTGGCTCTGTTGTCTCATGACAGTTTTATCAGCTTTCAGTCTCTCATCCAAAGTTTATCCAGGTCTGTTCCTGCCTAGCAATCTTCTGATATCCCCCTGCACAACCAAGAGATCATGGCTGTTGCTGTACTAACCCACACAAGCCATAAACTGTAGCTACTGTTCCACAGCCATGTTACTATTCCTCGCACCTTTAATTATTCAGGAATTTAAGAATCTGGCTGGGATAAAATTAAACAATTGGAAATTTCCCCACAACCCATTTAAATGGGAAAGGGTGAGTAAGAGATAATAGAGAAAGGCTTTGATTACCAAACAAATAATAGTGCAAGGGAGATAACAAAAAAGATTTTGCAAAGCTTCTTTTTGAATACTGCTGAATGCTGTTAAAAAGGTTGAGGTGTCCCCCCGCAGGATGAAATGCTAGTTGTGACCGACTGTAGGGTGAATACTATTACTTTTCCTAAAATCTCATAGCTGGGTAGACCATAAATCAAAAAAGCTTACATTATTAAGGGGAAAACACTACATTATGTGTTTATGCTTGCTACTTTCAAGCTTCATTGCTGAATTCTGCCTATGAATTCTATATGTATAAAAACTTAATTGTGGGTATTTCTTAAAATAAAGGCTCCATCATGCTTTTAACAAATCATGCTCATTAAAGATCCCATATTTCAACTGAACTAAGTGGAATAAAAGGCTATTTCAAATCTCCCCGAGTCAATCCTTATAAAGACCTTACATAAACCATATTACTGCTCTTGAAATTGATATTCCCTACAAAAGGGGTTCTCTAACTGGTGGGCTATTAAATTCATACATTTTAGTGTTTGCAAGACAGCATTCCAAAGCAATTCATCCAACCAGAAGTGGTTGTAAATGCTGCTGTTAGGGCTGCTACAGGAGGGCTGGCCTTGGCCCCATGAACCTGCTGGACCTATAGCAGCCCTAAGAAAGAGAAAAAGTGAATGCATCCCCCTTAACAATGCTATATTGGGTTTTATGTCACGGATCTCACCCTTCCCTTGCAAAGACTTACTTCTATATAAATAAATTGAGAATTCTGTGTGCCCATCCGTGTCTGAAACCCCTCTAACTTGAGCCACACTTGCCATATTATACCTTTCTTGTATTAGGATGATCCCAGAACTGAAAATCTGCCCTTCATTTGCTGTTTGAACATTGGAATTTGTGTCTGACCCCAATTGTCAGACATGCCACAACACGAGCAGGAGCTGGTTTAAAAGACTGCACAGAGTGTGGCTTTTAAGCTAGTAGGGAATAAATCTCCATTGAAGATTGAGGACCATTGTCCTATATATATGTTTGTAGGAAATTACTAAAAAAGGAGTTTGAATTTTCAATATACTATAAAAAAACACATAAACTGTTTATGGTTCCAAAAGTTTATTTATAAGAAAGGTATTTCTTGCCCCAATAAACTCAAGACACCCTCCCCAAAATTTAAACAATTACCTTTCCTTTTCAGGGTTTGTTATTTCTTTTTTCAAAATTTAAAAGGAAACACAAGCCTGACCATTTTATTCTTTCTTTCTCAGGTAAACCTAAAGAAATCAAGTGCAGTACCTTTGAATTGAAGTAAGCGGGAGACAAAAAGTGATAAAATTTACAATGTACAAGTATAAAAATATGTAACTCAAGGTTCCACGTAATTTAATAGCTTTTTGCCTTTTGGTAGTTATCTGGGAATGGAATAGATACATGTCCTGCTCCTGTCACGAGAGGTAGGATGCCTGCATTCGGTACGACATTCCATGAGAGAGTCAAAGTGACATTTCTGTTGCCCCTGAAATTTGAACAGAATTATTAGCAGGAATACTACAGAATGTGTTTGAAAGATCCTCAACAATTTGCTAATCTGATTTATTGTACATTCAGCCATGTGCAAATTAGCATTTTTCATATCAAGAAGCTATTTCTATTAAGCATCGTAATGACAAATGTTTTCAGCATATGTGTTTCTGGACTGCAGCAGCCCAGGGTTCATGATCCAGGTCTCCACAAGACAGGGTGAGCTCCTGTCCTTAGCCCAGCTCTGCAATGCAGCTGGAACCAATCATATCGGCTCTGCTGTTCCACTGGACTATTTCAGTGGTGTGGAGAGGTGGGATTTACTGCTTGGGTAACAGCCTATCCTCCATATCAATTTACCCAGCCCTTCGTGCTTCGCATTCGGCGCATACCACAGTCTTTCAAGACTGTTGGATGCCAAGTTTAAGTCCATGACATCATATGCTAAAAAATCTTGGTCTTCAAGATACTATAAGACTGCAATCTAATGCCTACTTTCCTGGGAGTAAGTTCCACTGAACATATGAAGACAATGGCACTTATTTCTGAGTAGTCATGTTTAGGACTGGGCTGTAAGACTATTGATTTTGCTGTAAAAGATTATCACTACTCATCTTATTCCCAATAAAGTTCACAATACTCTACTTTTTAAAGAGTTCCGGCTGCATCCCATGTTTAGTCAGTCATGATTTTTAAAGTTAGTCATGACTAAACATAGAATACAACCTAATAAGCACTATGGATGCAATCTGAAGAAAGGGTGCTTATGTCATAAATCAAGGGGATTAATGTTAAGCACTGGAATAGTACATATGTCAATGTGACATTAGTATGCTTAACTTTCCCTGGATTGCATTCTAAATTTGGAAGCAGAAGCAATACACAAAGTGGAAACACTGGTCTCCTGAAAATACTATCCTTCCAATCTACTAAAAAGTATGAAGTCACCAGGTACAAAAGCAAATTAGTCTTTTGTTCCTTGTAATTCAATATTGCTAGATTGATTGGCATCAGTTTTCCATAGTTTCAAACAAGGGCCTTTCTCAACCATTTCTGGAGAAATCATGATTGAACCCAAGATCTTCTACATGCAAAGCTTGGCCCACTCTTTCCAAGCATCAACTATCCACATAATGTACCCAATATCCTGGCATCTCAGTAGTTTTCTCTCATCACTGTTTTGTGTCCAATCTAAAAAAATGGCTTCAGTCATTTACTGTGCATTTTTACTCAGAAAGTGTGAAGAGACATTGACCTCCTTCCCTACATCTGTGTAGGGCACAAGGATAATATATAGTGATGAAGAGCCATAAATTTGGACCAATTCACACAATACCACTAATGGCATGATAACTGTAAATGTCATTCTCTGAAAAATACACCAGAAGTGAAGCTATCTTACTGAACCGGCTTAGCTGCCAAAGGAAAACTCTGGGGTGTGAGAAATAAACCTACTACTGTAGTAAATATCTTACTGGTAAGATATTACTGAGTGACTTACTGAGCAAGTGGTAATTATGAATTTCATCATGATCTGCACAACATTGGCTGAATTGCTCTTGCTCAGATATATCTGAATGTTACAAACGGAAATCAATAAACATGATGGTCCTTAACAAGGAAATCTAACAAAGGAAAGGTGGGATAGAAATCCTTTAAATAAATCGGTGCAGTATTGAATGAGTAAAGCTTCGACAACTATCAGGAATACAATGTCTTAAGTTCCAGAAAGAAAGTAAGGATGCTAGAAGTAAAAAATTTGGTTTATGTTACTAGTGTAGATACAACATTAGGCTGTGGTTGTGCATATTTCAAGATATAACATAGGACTCTTAAGCACCAATCCAGAGCAACTACTCCACCAGATCCATCACTGCAAGGTCCATTTGCGCAAACGCAGCTATGGTGCCATCTAGTGGAAACCAATGGGAAATTCTTATCACAAACCATAATAAATCTTACATGTCGGAGCAAGAACTGCCACAGTTACTATGGACTGAGCCTTAAGTCAGCTGGAAAGCCTACTTTTATGCTGGATACTGGTGTAAAGTCGCGTATATAATTTGCTTTTGAGAAAGGTAGGACTAGATTGGCAGTAATGTCAAGACTATTCATTCACAAGTCTAGACGCTATTCAGCTTTCCCTCTACTCCTTTCCTGTACCACAATCCATGAGATCTGTTTGCATCCTCCTTTGCATTTTTATAGAATCATAGAGTTGGAAAGGACCCAGTGGATCATCTAGTCCAACCTCCTGCCTGTAGCAGGTAATCCTCGTCTTGGGGGGACCCGGGTCTCGAACCCTGGCCTGCTGGTTAACAGGCCCAGTGTCTTAACCACTTGCGCCACCACACTGTGCACTCTGTTTATCAACATCCACAAAGCTGATACAGCATAGTCACTAAAGTTGAACCAGGCCTTTCTTGCTTTGAATCTTCCTTCTACTGTGAACTCACTAGGTGGCCCTACAGCAAGTCATTCCCTGTCAACCCAACTACAATATGGGGATAATTAACAAGGCTATCATACAACACTAGATCATACACAAGAAACAATCAGAATGCTGCACAAATACTAAGTATCATTATACTAGATTTATTGGGGGAGAGTAACATTCTAGCATGAACATGAATGTATTCTTCAAAATACATTCTTTCTACTCAGGCATTCTCTCACCTCTAGCACCACACATGCACATGACACAAATAAATAATAATACAAAACAAGATGAAATTTACTCACTTGAGACCATTTCCATCATCAAAAAAATAGTACTTAGATTTCATATCTTTCAGAGATAACTTTGGATTCTGTCCTCTCAAAATGATTTTATCCCATAGTACCACCTGGTTCAAAGCCTACAATTGAAGTTACAATTAAAAACAAAATTATTTCAATAAAATATGACAAAAAATCCAAACCAGAAGCTGTAGAAAGCTACTCATATAAAACTGAAGGGGTACAGTTTTTTAGCAATTTTTTTCTCTATGAACTGTTATGAAGAATTGTGGAGCTAAACACTTCTACGTCATAAAGAATGTTACTTAAGTTCTTATAAATAAATTACTTTAATTCTTATAAAGTAAAAATAAATAAGTAGATTATACATACATATCTACTTGCTACGGTCTTGAGGAAAATGAAAATGATCCCACAGCAAAATAAATTGTGAACCCAAATCTATGCATTGTCAATGGGGTTTACTCCACTGGATAGGACTGCAGCCTATCCCTACAATCCAGAGTAACTACGGGAGCACGTAAGAGACTTTACGTGCACCCGTAGTTACTGCACCACCTAGTGAAAACCTATGGGAAATTCATATTGCAATCCAGAGCAAATGGTTCTTACACCGGAGCAAGGACTCCCCGTAGTTACTCAGGATTGCGCCCTCAGTCCTTGTTATCAAGATTTTAATTATTTATGTCGCTGATCAGGATTACACCTGGTTTTCCAAAAATGTTGTAGTGTACCACTGAACCAAACTGAGTTAGAAACTAGCTCTTAAAAGCCCATTTACATTTTTTTCAATACTTGTTTACCTATAAGAATCCTTATTTTAAAATAAGGTTTCTGAGAGGCAAATCATAGTGCCAAGTTTCTGAGAGGCAAATCATAGTGGTAACAAGAGACTTCCAGCTGAAAGAGTGCCAGAAGTCCAATAAACTGATTTGCCATACTGGCGACTTCATAATTCAGATAGTGGAGGAAAGAACAAGAGTTTGGTATGTTTTTCCTACAGAAGAGAATATATGATAGCTTTCTTTTACTTATAGATTATAAAGAAACATTTCCAAGGGAGACCATTACAGGACTATCTTCTAGTGTCTGCCGGACGATAGCCCCTTTTTAACACACCCATCTCAAACTACATTTTAAATATCCATTGCAGGCACTGTAGGTTGTGTGCACACACTGGATGTTTTGGGCATGGAGGGGAAGGAAGAGGATAGGAAACAGCTTTTATTTTAGGGGGGAAAGTATACTGCATATATAGAATGACCTATACTGCACTATAGGAATAGTATACTGTACTAAACTATACTATATTCCTATACTGCACTAAAAATTGTTTATTAATAGTCATTATGCAAAAGATGTAAATTAGCGGTATTTTCCCATTTACTATTTTTATCATCATACTTACATTGTTTCTCGTGGAGTATTCTGCTGATAAATACAGAAATAACTGTTTCACATTCCAATCAAATATACTGTTCAGATGTGTGGTAGTTAAGAAATCCTAGCTTTTTTACATTAGAATTGTCCAAGTATACGTATAGATTTCTAGTTACCTAGAACCCACAGTACATATAGGTCAAGACGTGATTTTTGAAAACTTCATTTTTCTCTGCAATCTAGTAATCTTCAACAAAAAATTCAACTACTTTGTTTTATCTTATCTGCTGTTCACATACAAGGACTTTGAGAACACTTTATAAATCTATTTACCTTCCTTGTCTTTATCCCAGCCATTCCCAACTGAGCCCCAATATTCCTTTCTAAACAGATTTAGAAAGTTAGAAAAGTTACATTAAACAAATAGTTTAATATAAACAAGTTTAAAGGATTATGCAACTTAGTTAAATCTGCAGGATACTGTTTCTCAAGCAGTAGAGTCTTAAGCCACAGAAAGTCATCACTGAAACTGAAAAGAATTTCTGACAACGCAATGGCACTTAAACTGGTGGGATGCAATCTACTATCTTGAGTCCCTTTAAGGGGCAGCAGAAGCAGAAAGGTAGCAATGCTATCTACAGGATAGCTGCATACAGGAGTGAATGCTGCATACAGGAGTGAAAAGGGGTATTTGGACTTGGGGCGCAGTCCTTGCTCCAGTGTAAGAACAATTTGCTCTGGATTGTAATATGAATTTCCCATAGGTTTTCACTAGGTTGTGCAGTAACTACGGGTGCACATGTCTCTTACGTGCGCCTGTAGTTACTCTGGATTTTAGGGTTAGAGGGATACTGTAAGTTGCAGTTGCGGAGAGCCCCACAGCCTTCCCAGAGCCTACAATCCAGAGCAGGGGTCCTCAAACTACGCCCAAGGGCTGGATCCAGCCCACCAGGGGCCTCAATCCTATAGAATAGAGGAACACCTGAATTTTATTGTGGCTATTCTGGAGTCAGAGGTAAAGACTTGGTACCAGATGGCTCCTTCTGTTGCAGCTGGCCATATTACCTGCAGAATATTACTTGGGGAGAAACTGTCAGAGAAAAAGAAAAGACTGGAAGATGGGACAGCAAAGAGAAGGGCATGCTCCTGAGCATGGAGAGAGAACAACTCAGTGAAGGAGATGGGCAGGGAAGGAGAGCAGGGAAGAAAAGCCTTACAGAAAGTCCATCCATGAAGAAACTTGATGCAGCTTGCATCACTGGCAAGCAGTGGCAGGGTAAGGGGGAGCGGCTGGTTTTCTCTTTAAATGAAAACTTTATATAGATACAAGATGTGCAACAGGTAGTGTTACATTTGCAACTACCAACCATAGCTAGCTCTGAACCAGAGTCTGCATTTAGACTATCTTTGCAAACCACCATTAATCATGATTAGCAACATCAGCACCAATGTATTCCTGATACACTTACAGCAAAAAAGCAGGGAGGGGATTTGTCAGGGAAAAGGGAATGAGCCTCATCTGTTTTACTTAGGGCCCAATCCTAACCAACTTTCCAGTGCTGATGCAACTGTAATTCACACCCTGAGTTAAGGGAACAAACTTTCCCTTACCTTGAGGAGGCATCCATGACAGCCGCACCACTCCAGTGCAAGCCTATCAGCATGGCTGTGTCAGGACTGGAAAGATGAATAGGATTGGGATCTTAGTTAAGCAATTAAGCAGTTATATCTGTACCAAATAATTGTAACATATATAATTTATATCCATAAACTGTAGCATAGCTAAATCTCAAATACAGACCACATGCTTTGAATAGCATACTGTACCATATATTTGTAACTAAGGCTGCAATCCTGAAGACACTTTCCTGAGAGAAAGATGCATTGAACACAATGGGGCTTACTTTTGAGTAGACATGGTTAGGACTATGCTCTAATTCTTGTCCAAGTAACTTCAAAAGTATGCATGCATTTTTCATTTTCTCATATACCCACAATCTATTTGTTCTAAATGTAAGATTTATAAATTCTAACCAAGTGTCAGCTTTGTTATAAAGGATATCTGCAGAAACATCAAACGAAATCATTCCAAGGTCACTTCTATGTCCAGGTCCAGTGAAATCATCTACATTTTTTCTAAGGAACAAAAAGAAAAAAAAATTCATTGCAGCTGGCACAAAAGACAACATAGATTCTTCCGAGAAATATTGTTCAGGGTAATGCAAAATGAGACACAGACAATAAGATTGTTTAAGAATGATGATTTCGGCTACAATCCAGAGTAACTACGGGAGCCTGTAAGAGACATTACGTGCACCCATAGTTACTGAACCACCTAGTGAAAACCTATGGGAAATTCATATTGCAATCCAGAGTAAATTGTTCTTACTCCAGAGCAAGGACTCCCCATAGTTACTCTGGACTGCGCCAGCAGTAGTAACTACAGATTAACCTTTAAAAATTTCAGAAAGAAAAAATGGCATAATTTTTACTACCTTTGTATTATGCTGTATTATACTGTGATTTTATACTATACTATAATATATTACACTATACTATGCTGTATTATACTGTGATTTCCTTGTTCATGGTATAATATAAGAATTGGTTGGAACTTGTTGCATTCTGTTTATTCAATTTAGCAGAGCACTTGAGTTGGAATATTTTTAACTGTGTAATTTATGTGTAAAATTTAACATACAGTGCAGCTGAGATGCTATTTATTTTAATTAAAGGGCAATGTCACTAAACTGGAATGTGAGAAATCTATTACAGTATTTATATACCACTTTTCAATTAAAAATTTCACAAATTGTTTTCCTAAGAAAATGAAAAAATTAATAGCTAATTAATAGCTAATGGGTCCCTGTCCCAAAAGGGCTCACAATCTAAAATGCAAAAAGAACACCAGTAGAAGCCACTAGAATAGACTGGGGTGATTGCTGGGGTATATAGACTGGGTGTATAGATTGTAAAGATTGGGGTATATAGATTGCTTGGGTGTACAGATTGGATGTATAGATTGCTTGGGTGTATAGATTGCATAGATTGGGGTGTATAGATTTCTTGGGTGTATAGATTGTTACGGTGTATTGATTGGGGTGTATAGATTGCTGGGATGTACAGGGCCAAGTTACTCTCCCCCTGATAAATAAAGGAGGAACATCCACTTGAAAGAGTATAGATTGCTGGGGTGTTTAGGGGCTTGACTACAGGGGGGGCTTACTTCTGAGTAGACCTGCATAGGATTGGGCTTTGGAGGAAGCATCCTAGCCACACTACCTGGGTGTAAGCCCCATTGATTAATAAAGGAGAAACACCCTCCCTGATAAATAAAGGAGGAACACCCACTTGAAAGATTGTCTCTTGCCCAGTTAGCATAAATGGACCCAATGAGTTCAAATGACATATGCCACAAATGAACCCACTGAAACCAGAGGAATTAGTCACGTTAACATTAAGCATATAGCGTTTTAAAGATAAGAAGTATGACTGCTACACAAAAACACCAACCCCCTTTTCTATCTTTAGGTTTCAACATGTGCTTGGCCAGAAGCCAGCCGGCAGTGCAGCAGCCAGGGAGAGATTTCTAACCCCAGTAAGTTAAATGGCCTTCCCAGTGCACCCCAGGGAGACTGGCAGGGGGCAGACTGCAGCATCTGAGTGTTCGTGTTGTTCACTCATTGGCTGGGAGGAGGAGGAGGAAGTGAGGAACAGGAAGGGAAGGTGGGCAGCTCTAAAAACAATGTACAAAACGACCATGAAATATCAGTGATGCTACAGAAAAGACACAGAAGGAGCCTTGGACAAAAAATACATTTAAAACAAATAATAGGAAGATCTGAATTGAAGGCACCCTTGGGAAGTTCAGTGCTGACAAAAAGAGGATGAAATGCCATGTTAAGGGGTCTGGTGGGGGCAGGAAGAGTCATGGTGCATGTGGCATAGCTATAGGGGTGCTTGGGCTCTGCAATCCTAACCACCCTTCCCTGGAAGGAAGCCTCATTCCCTACAACAGGACTGACTTTTGAGTAGACAGGCACAGCCCTGGACTCTGAGGCTGCAATCCTATCCACGCTTACCTGGGCATAAGCACCACTCACGACAATGGGCTTTATTTCTGCACTTACATGCATAGCCCTGGGCCCTAAGACCATTTCCTGGGAGTAAGCACCATTAATTATAATGGCACTTACATCTGAGTAGACAGGTAAAGGATTGGGCCTGCTGCCACTCAAGTATAGAAATGAACAGCTTGGGGTCTGAGGCTGCAGTCCTACCTATGCCTGCCTGGGAGTAAGCCCCATTGATTACAATGGGGCTTGCTTCTGAGTAGATCTGAACAAAACTGTGCTCCGAGGCAGCATCCCAGCCACACTACCTGGGTGTAAGCCCCATTGACTGCAATGGGGCTTACTTCTGAGTAGAGACGCAAAGGATGGGGCCTTCAGTGACCCACTGCCCAGCCTGGGGGTCTCCACTCCATCTGTGGAGGGAGGGGGAGGGGAGGGGAGGAACCGGCCCCTCCCCCACTCACAGGGCGACCCTGGAGACGGTGATGCTGACGGGGACGGAGCGCTCCTTGAAGGCGGTGGTGATGAAGCAGCCGAAGGTGAGCGCCGCCATGACGCTGAGGGAGAAGGCGAAGAGGGAGTTGGCGCGGGTCAGGACGGTGTTCATCTTCCTCTCCACTCTCTCCTCTCCTCGCCTCACAGGCAGGCAGCAAGCAGGCAGGCGCGCGCACCACCACCAGCTTCCTCCCGCCCTGCGCGCTCCCGCGGCACCTGGGCGGGGCCACGCTCCTCCACCGCAGGACACGCCCACTCTGACACGCGGAGCTCTCGCCCCGCCCATAGGCGGAGCCTCCCCTCTAAGCCACGCCCACCTAAGACATTGTTCCATAGAGATCTGCCGGCTAGAGCGGCAACAAGACCCTCCTCCCGCCCATCTCTGGCCTTTGCCCCGAGACGCGAGGGCTAGAGCGGCCGCAAGAGGAAGGGAGGGCAGGGTTGGTCCCTCCTTCCGGTTTGCCAACTGCGTCTCCTAGCAGCAATCTCACGTAGCAACCGTCATCCCAACGGTTGCTATGGACATCATGTGAAGGCCTAAATAGGCCTCCCTGATCTCCTTCCATGAAGATGGATCTGGAGATGCCCCAAAGACCCCACACTGACACTGAGCCCCCCCACCCCACACACGCAGGCCCCACTTAGGCCCTCAGGTGCCCCAAATGCACAGACCCCACTTAGGCCCCAGGCGCCCCACACGCCCAGGCCCCACTTAGACCCCCAGGCACCCCACACGCTCAGGCCCCACTTAGGCCCCCAGGCACCCCACACGCCCAGGCCCCACTTAGACCCCCAGGCACCCCACACGCCCATGCCCCACTTAGGCCCCCATGTACCCCACACACCCAGGCCCCACTTAGGCCCCCAGGCACCCCACAAGCTTAGGCCCCCACGCACCCCACACGCTCAGGCCCCACTTAGGCCCCCACGCACCCCACACGCCCAGGCCCCACTTAGACCCCCAGGCACCCCACACGCTCAGGCCCCACTGAGCCCCTCAGGCATCCCACATGCTCAGGTCCCACTTAGGCCCCCAGGCAACCCACACGCCCATGCCCCACTTAGGCCCCCACGCACCCCACACGCCCAGGCCCCACTTAGACCCCCAGGCACCCCACACGCTCAGGCCCCACTGAGCCCCTCAGGCATCCCACATGCTCAGGTCCCACTTAGGCCCCCAGGCACCCCACACGCCCAGGCCCCACTTAGACCCCCAGGCACCCCACACGCCCATGCCCCACTTAGGCCCCCATGTACCCCACACACCCAGGCCCCACTTAGGCCCCCAGGCACCCCACAAGCTTAGGCCCCCACGCACCCCACACGCTCAGGCTCCACTTAGGCCCCCACGCACCCCACACGCCCAGGCCCCACTTAGACCCCCAGGCACCCCACACGCTCAGGCCCCACTGAGCCCCTCAGGCATCCCACATGCTCAGGTCCCACTTAGGCCCCCAGGCAACCCACACGCCCAGGCCCCACTTAGGCCCCCAGGCACCCCACACGCTCAGGCCCCACTTAGGCCCTCAGGCGCCCCACATGCTCAGACCCCACTTAGGCCCCAGGCGCCCCACACGCCCAGGCCCCACTTAGGCCCCCAGGCGCCCCACACGCCCAGGCCCCACTTAGGCCCCCAGGCGCCCCACATGCCCAGGCCCCACTTAGGCCCCCAGGCGCCCCACATGCCCAGGCCCCACTTAGGCCCCCAGGCGCCCCACACGCCCAGGCCCCACTTAGGCCCCCAGGCACCCCACACGCTCAGGCCCCACTTAGGCCCTCAGGCGCCCCACATGCTCAGACCCCACTTAGGCCCCAGGCGCCCCACACGCCCAGGCCCCACTTAGGCCCCCAGGCGCCCCACACGCCCAGGCCCCACTTAGGCCCCCAGGCGCCCCACACGCCCAGGCCCCACTTAGGCCCCCAGGCGCCCCACACGCCCAGGCCCCACTTAGGCCCCCAGGCGCCCCACACGCCCAGGCCCCACTTAGGCCCCCAGGCGTCCACACGCCCAGGCCCCACTTAGGCCCCCAGGCGCCCCACACGCCCAGGCCCCACTTAGGCTCCCAGGCGCTCCACACGCTCAGGCCCCACTTAGGCCCCCAGGCGCCCCACACGCCCAGGCCCCACTTAGGCCCCCAGGCGCCCCACACGCCCAGGCCCCACTTAGGCCCCAGGCGCTCCACACGCTCAGGCCCCACTTAGGCCCCCAGGCACCCCACACGCCCAGGCCCCACTTAGGCCCCCAGGCACCCCACACGCTCAGGCCCCACTTAGGACCCTCAGGCACCCCACACGCTCAGGCCCCTCTTAGGCCCCTCAGGCACCCCACACGCTCAGGCCCCACTTAGGCTGCTAGGCACCCCACACGCTCAGGCCCCACTTAGGCCCTCAGGCGCCCCACATGCTCAGACCCCACTTAGGCCCCAGGCGCCCCACACGCCCAGGCCCCACTTAGGCGCCCAGGTGCCCCAAACGCCCAGGCCCCACTTAGGCCCCCAGGCGCCCCACACGCCCAGGCCCCACTTAGGCCCCTCAGGCACCCCACACGCTCAGGCCCCACTTAGGCTGCTAGGCACCCCACACGCTCAGGCCCCACTTAGGCCCTCAGGCGCCCCACATGCTCAGACCCCACTTAGGCCCCAGGCGCCCCACACGCCCAGGCCCCACTTAGGCGCCCAGGTGCCCCAAACGCCCAGGCCCCACTTAGGCCCCCAGGCGCCCCACACGCCCAGGCCCCACTTAGGCTCCCAGGCACTCCACACGCTCAGGCCCCACTTAGGCCCCCAGGCACCCCACCCGGTCAGGCCCCACTTAGGCCCCCAGGCACCCCACATGCTCAGGCCCCACTTAGGACCCTCAGGCACCCCACACGCTCAGGCCCCACTTAGGCCCCACTTAGGCCCCCAGGAACCCCACACGCCCAGGCCCCACTTAGGCCCCCAGGCACCCCACACGCTCAGGCCCCACTTAGGCCCCCAGGCACCCCACACGCCCAGGCCCCACTTAGGCCCCCAGGCACCCCACACGCCCAGACCCCACTTAGGCCCCCAGGGCACCACACACGCTCATGCCCCACTGAGCCCCTCAGGCATCGCACATGCCCAGGCCCCACTTAGGCCCCCAGGCACCCCACAAGCCCAGGCCCCACTTAGGCCCCCTGGCATCCCACACGCACAGGCTCCACTTAGGCCTCCAGGCACCCCACACGCTCAGGCCCCACTGAGCCCCTCAGGCACCCCACATGCCCAGGCCCCACTTAGGCCCCCAGGCACCCCACCCGGTCAGGCCCCACTTAGGCCCCCAGGCACCCCACATGCTCAGGCCCCACTTAGGACCCTCAGGCACCCCACACGCTCAGGCCCCACTTAGGCCCCACTTAGGCCCCCAGGAACCCCACACGCCCAGGCCCCACTTAGGCCCCCAGGCACCCCACACGCTCAGGCCCCACTTAGGCCCCCAGGCACCCCACACGCCCAGGCCCCACTTAGGCCCCCAGGCACCCCACACGCCCAGACCCCACTTAGGCCCCCAGGGCACCACACACGCTCATGCCCCACTGAGCCCCTCAGGCATCGCACATGCCCAGGCCCCACTTAGGCCCCCAGGCACCCCACAAGCCCAGGCCCCACTTAGGCCCCCTGGCATCCCACACGCACAGGCTCCACTTAGGCCTCCAGGCACCCCACACGCTCAGGCCCCACTGAGCCCCTCAGGCACCCCACATGCCCAGGCCCCACTTAGGCCCCCAGGCACCCCACACCCCCAGGCCCCACTTAGACCCCCGGCACCCCACACGCTCAGGCCCCCCTTAGGCCCCCAGGCATCCCACACGCTCTGGCTCCACTGAGCCCCTCAGGCACCCCACACGCTCAGTCCCCACTTAGGCCCCCAGGGACCCCACACGCTCAGGCCCCACTTAGGCCCCCAGATGCCCAGGCCCCACTTAGGCCCCCAGATGCCCAGGCCCCACTTAGGCCCCTAGGCACCCCACATGCTCAGGCCCCACTTAGACCCCCATGCGCCCCACACGCCCAGGCCCCACTTAGGCCCAGTGATGGGCTTCAAAGAAATTAAGAACCGGTTCTCTGCCCATCTGGCAGCCACTTTTAAATGGCTATTTTTAAACTTTATATGTCCTATCTCTTGTTAACAACGGTTCTATAGAGTAGGTGCGAACCTGTTGGAGCTCACTACTGCTTAGGCCCCTAGGCACCCCACACGCTCAGGCCCCACCAAGGCCCCCAGGCGCCCCACACGCCCAGGCCCCACTTAGGCCCCCAGGCACCCCACACAGTCAGGCCCCACTTAGTCCCCCTGGCACCCCACATGCTCAGGCCCCACTCAGGCCCCCAGGCACCCCACACGCCCAACCCCCTCTCTCCAGCCTTGGGTAGCCTTCCTTTAGGCAGAAAGGCGGAATATAAATTTTAAAATGAACCCAAACAAACAAAATCCCAAAAAACAAAACCCCTCAAAAACAACAAACCCCAAACAAACAAAAACCCAAAGAAACTAAAACAAAACACGAAACCAAACACCAAGCAAAACAACAAACTAAGTATAACACAAACAAACAAAACAACAAACTAACCAAAGCACAAACAAACAAAACAACAAACTAACCAAAACACAAGCAAACACCAAACAAAACAACAAACTAAAACACAAACACAAACAACCCCTAACGAAAAACCAACCAAACTAACAAAACACCAAACAAAAAACAGCTAAACCAAAAAACAAAACAAACAAAAAATAACCAAACAACCAAACAAGAAACAAAAAATGAACCAACCCACCAACAAAAGAAATAAGCTATACAAAATTATCCTCAAAATTATACAATATCAGCCTCACCTTTCTTACAGCACCATCAGTTTATTTTTTATAGATAATTTTTATTATTTTTTTTCAAAAAAGCAAAATAAAGAAATAGAACAGAAAAAAGAACTATTAATGCAGTCAAAGACCAGTGATGATAAGCGTATGTTCTAAGAAGCAAGGCCCCCTGTGACCAATAGGACTTGCTCCCTGGAAGGTGTGTATAGGATATAGTTGAATTTAGATTGGTTATGATCGAGACAGGAAGAGATAAAGGTGGGAATCTCTTGACAGGACTGATTGTTGGTATTAGATATGAATTAGTCAGGGGAAAAAATGTATTAGAAAGAAAAATCTAGAACATGTGTTTCAGTCACAGACTTTTGCATTCGGGTATGTAAATTTATTAGTAAAAGTGTAAGTGTAAAAATATATACGGTAAATATCCCCCTGTGATAAGTGGGACTTGCTCCCAGAAAAATGTATATAGGATTGTAGCCCTTGTTTACCTCTGCTAGGGCTGCAGTTTTAACTCTCTGTTAGGCCATCCTGAACCCTGGAAGAAGTCCTGTGCTGATCTGGGGGTGTCACAAAAGTGCCATATGGTACTTCTGCACCAGTCTTAGTGGAGGATTAGACCAGTGTATGCGCTTGCCTCCCTACATCACCACAAAAATGGGAAGAACTATGAGTTGTGCTGGCTTAGGTAAGGATTGCATCCTAAAAGGGTCAAGTGATATTTTGATGTGATTACTTTTTTATATACAGCAGAGAGAAATGCCCACAGCAGGATAGACAGTAGTGGGATTCAAATAAATTAACATCAGGTACTATGTCCTAATAACCTAAATTAACAACAGGTTCTATGTTCCATTAGTAACCAGTTCTCAGAACCAGGTGCTCATTAGCAAAGGGTTCTATTATAGAACCTGTGAGAACCCCCTGAAGCCCACCATTGAGGATAGATGTGTGAAGATGAAGGGTAGCCTTGGTTTGTTTCCCCTGCAACCTTGCATCTCATACAGCCCTTCTCAAATGTCTATTCCTTCCCCACATGAAGGTAAGCCCACTTGGTTGCTAGACCTTTCTATCTGGTGGCAGCAGAATGCTTGTCAGCTAGTGCTTTGGGGTGGAATTATGTCAACAGCTGTGAGAGCTGCAAAGGTTTAATGTATTGGCTGACGATATCACAAAGGCATTAACTTTCCACACACATGCATGCGCACCTCCGCTTTTAAATGGCTTTCATCTATACTGTTTCCCAGGGAACCAGATATGGAGGACTCGCCATATGAACGTTTGTAGGTTACTCAAATGCAGCATATTCTTTTTCATACCCTCTCAATTTTCAGTCACATCCAGTGACAACAAAATGTACAGATGTGCTTGCTCACAGACCGGTAGAGCCTTATTCCAGAAAAGATGCAATCCTAACTCAGGACGGCACAACATGCTGGTCTTCCCATTCCTGTGGTGATATAGGGAGGCAAGCACATGTCTGTGTACTGGCCTAACCCTTCCCCAAGTGTGGTGCAGATATGCGTTACAGCCAGTGGTTGGCTCCAGCAGGTTCACACCTACTCTACAGAACCAGTTGTTAATGAGAGATAGTACATATAAAGTTTAAAAATAGCCATTTAAAAGAGGCTGCCAGATGGGTATAGAACTGGTTGTTAATTTCTTTGGAGCCCATCACTGGTTACAGCACTTGTGACATTCCCAGGCCAGCAGCACCGGACTTGTGCTGGGGTTTAGGCCAGCCTAACTAGAGATGCAGATTGCAGCCAAAGGTTCTTTCTTAGGATTGGATTAGCTTCCTTCATTGGCTACAGCTTTGCTGGACTATATATGAACTAAAGCTAATTACTTTAAAAATTTGAAATTGTGAATGTGTCTTGAATAATATGAATAACCATTCTTTAAAACAGCAGGTGTAAGAAAAATGTTTTAGGGTGGCTCTCAGCCTAAAAATGTTTTAGGGTGAACACAGATAAGAAAAAACAAATGGCCAAAATGTTCAATATCTGGTGCTTTTCACTATAAATATAATTTTTAAAATTGAGCTTTATGCATACTTACACTTTTTGCAAGTATACATACATATACAAACATATGAATGTATGAGGATTCGTTGAGTCGTTGGAAATGTGTCTTGACTGCAATCCTGTCCACATTTTACTGAGAGTAAGCCCTGCTGAACACAATAGGACTTACTTTTGAGTAGACATGCATAGGATTGTGCTCTGAAGCTGAAATCCTATACATACTGAGTTCAGTGGAGTGCAATTTGGAACAGGGACTACAGCTGAGGATAGAAATCAGGGACTCTCCCTTGCATAAATTTAAGTGCTTACACTCAAGAAGCTCCTTGATATTTCCACCCAAAGCAAATCATTACCTGATTTAACAGGACAGTAGGCATAACCAATGTCTTTGAAACACGGCACAAGGGCTGCAATCCTAACCTCCACATAGGCTGGCACAAGCCCCAGCACAAGTTCATACTCGTATATAGACCAGTATCTGCATGAACATTCTTTGTCACATCCAGACTGGCTGTCTCTGATAAAATGAACATAAGTACTAGTGTGGAAGAGATCTAATGGTATGCACTGAAGCCCCCATGAATCTCTTTGTAGTTTTCTTAAAAATTATAACAAATATAAAAATTGTCCTTTTGCTTAAATTGTTTTTTTATTAAATAATTGTGACTGCAAATTCAACTTCATTATGTCCACTCCAAAAACAAAAGCAAGCCCCAAAGAATCAACATCAACTTTAATAATATTTTTTCTTGATGATTTAAAAAAATAACCAATAAGGCAACATAAATTAGATGATAGCCTTTTTGTTAAGAAACCCTGTGTTTCTGCTATGCAGCTGAACTTTCCCTACAA
Organism: Cryptoblepharus egeriae; assembly: GCA_030015325.1. Taxonomy (NCBI): domain Eukaryota; kingdom Metazoa; phylum Chordata; class Lepidosauria; order Squamata; family Scincidae; genus Cryptoblepharus; species Cryptoblepharus egeriae. The sequence continues at coordinate 48,565,037 of JAREYC010000007.1, read as the reverse complement.
TCCAGAGTAACTACGGGAGCACGTAAGAGACATTATGTGTACCCGTAGTTACTGCACCACATAGTGAAAACCTATGTGAAATTCATATTGCAATCCAGAGCAAATTGTTCTTACACCAGAGCAAGGACTCCCCGTAGTTACTCTGGATTGCACCCATAGTAAAACTTTTCATTACATTCCTAAAATAAAGCAATGTTCTGAAGACTTTTTGCCAAAATGCTTGCAAACATATTTTTTAGTGAATGGCTGGTCTTTGATTATAATAAAGATTTGAATTTGATTTTTTTAGTGAGTTGGAGTTAAAATCAGTATATTTTAATACGTATATTAGAATAAAAATGTTTTCCCTTACGGAATTATAGCAGATTCCAACAACAATTACAGCTCAGTTGTATGCCAGCTCAGAAGCTGCATTGTGTTCAGTGGGTTTTACTGTCAGTAAACAGCAAATAGGATTGCAACTTTAGGGTATAAGCAAACAGAAACAAAGCTGTACATAATATATTTGATAATCTTTGTTTAACTAGGTGCAAAATTAAAACGATTACTCACAACAGATAAACGAGCTGTGGAATGAAACGGTCCTTTAGTACAGAGTGTTAATATTCAAAGTGTTTGAACCCCTGTTTGTATATATTCTTCTGCAGATGAATACCATCAGACTAGCGGGAGCTCAAGTGAACTCAATGCTATGTACAGTATAAATAATCCTCATATTTTGAGCAGCAAGCATCATGACCAGCTGATATTTTCTTTCCTCAGGACCAGCTGTTCCCTAGGAGTGTCTGGCTGGAGCCATATGATCTTATCAACATAGTTCAGTGCTGTATCTAAACACTGACAAAGCCTCTTGTGCAGCTATGACTGTCATGGAGGAAAATCGCCCTTTTGCCCAACAGTTGGGCAATGTCTACTTTACGATACTATCACTTTTCTGCTTTAAGCTTTTTGTGAAAATTAGCCTGGCACTACTCAGCCATTTCTACATCGTGAAAGGAAATCGTAAAGAGGCAGCCAGGATAGCTGAAGAGTTTTATGGAATTTCTCAAGGACAAGGTATGTTTCTACTTACTTTATCACTTTGTTTCCTTGTTACTGGAGCTGCAAATTTCAAAACTTATTTTACAGCATTAGCCTACACATGCTCTTACTTATTTCAGTGGGACTTACTCCCAAGTAAATATGTAAAGGATTGCAGTCTTAGGCTGAAATCCTAAAGACACTTTCCTGGGAATAAGACCCATTAAACACAATGGGGCTTACTTTTGAGTAGACATGGTTAGGATTGTGCTCTTAATTAAACAAATTATGACTTTTCTTATTCTTTATGCTGATTAAACAAGTACTCGTATTAGCCAATTAGCCAATTTCACTGATTGGAAAACTATTTAGTGTTATTGAAATTAAAAAATAGTCCCTACCTTCTTTGTGGACTATCCCTCTGATTGCTTAAGGATGCAATCCTAAAGACACTTTCCTGGGAGTAAGAACACAATGGGGCTTTTTATGAGTAAACATGGTCAGGATTGTGCTGTATGTAACGTGTAATTTGTGTAAAGCAAAGCTTAAGGCTGCAGCCCTAAACACACTTTCCTGGGAGTACGACCTACTGAATGCAATAGGGCTAACTATGGTTAGGATTGTGCTCTCAGAAAGGTAAAGTTTAATATGAGTAAAGTTGGCACATGTGGTACACCAGAATGATGAAGGCTGCAATATTATTCACACTTTCCTGAGAGAAAGTCCCAAAGAACAGAATAGGACTTACTTCTGAATAGACACGCTTAGGATTGCGCCAGAAATCTGATTTCTGCTTGCATTTTAAAAATTGCATGTATAAAGGAGAATTTGTAGAAAACAATGTACGTGTTGTCTTACATACCTAATTTTTTAGTGTACTCTACTTTGCATTTAATAACAAAGTTGTATAAATAACAAAGTTGTATATGATAGATTATAACATGTTATAACAATGTTTATCTAGCCATTTCTGCATACTTTCTGCAAAAGTATAAAGATGGAACAAAACCTGTCTTAAGTTATTTTTGAAGGTAGTGCGGTTTTTAATCTTGATTTAAAACTTCAAAATATATGAGAATATAGACTTGGGAGGGGTAATGGGTGTGTGTGTGTAAAAAAAACCAAAATACTGCATGTTACAAACTTTCTGAACCTCCATTTAGGCCAGCCTAAGCACCAGCATAAGTCCTGTATTGACCTGGGGGTGTCACAAAACCTAACTAGATACTTCTGCCCCACTTCTGGTAGGGTTAGACATACACAGACATATGCTGTTTGTGAGCATATGATGACCTCCCTACACCATCACAGAAAGATAGGCCAGGTGAATTAGGCCGGCCTAAATTTCTTAGGATTGCGCCCATAATTGAGGACTATAGGATGAATGTGGAATAAGCAATGGAAATATAACTTTTGCATGTTATTTGTCAGCTTTGAGTGTTTCCCATTAAAGAAGGAACTATGACAATTCAGGAGATATAAATGCAAGGGAAATTCTATTTAAACACATATAGCTACTTGATCCTTATAGAATCCATCTCATTGTTGAGCTTCTCCATGGAATGGCAGCAACCAATTGTTTTGCTGGTGCCAAGAATCCTGTATCGTGGAAAGATTCTTGTTTGTTCACAGGGTCATCAGATATCGTAACAGCAAAAGAGAACAAGGCCTCCCAAAATGTAGGACATAACAAATGAAAAACTAAGTACACTCAGGTACATTACTTTCATGTGGTTAAGTTAACCACTACAGTGGCGCCTCATGTAACAAATTTAATTCGTTCCGGAGCCATGTTCTTTACTTGAAACATTATTTACGTGAAGTTGTTTTTCCCATAGCAAATAATGGAAACTCAGACGATTGGTTCCACAACCCCCAAAATATTCATATAAAAATATTAACTGGATGTAAAAATGATGACAGAACACTGGGATTGAATTCAAAACATGCATTCAGTGGGCATGATCTTATAAAGTCTACTTAGGCTGCAGTCCTAAAGACACTTTCCTGGGAGTAAGACCCATTTAACACAATGGGGCTTACTTCTGGGTAGACATGGTTAGGAGGCTGCAATCCAAGACACCTTCAAAGTGTCTCCCCACTTTCTCCTTCTCTCCATCCTGAGCCTCTCTCTCCTGTGCTCCCTTCTGGCTAGCCCTGAACTGCTTCCCTCTTCTCCGCTGCTCTTCTCTCCCTCTGGCCACAGGAGGAACAGCATGGAAGTGTTGCTGTCGCTAAGGCCAGGTGCGCTAGGCAGCCCTGATGCTTTTTAAACAGGCTGCCGGCCAGCGCGTCTGCCCCAACTGCCAACAAATGTGTTCTTTATGTGAAGCATGTTCTTTACATGAAGCAGAATCCTAGAGAAATTTTTGTTTGTTACGTGAAACATACTTTACGTGAGGCATTCTTTATTTGAGGCGCCACTGTATATTACTTATTATGAAATTTAAAACTATTACACATAGGCTGAAATCCTAACCACACTTTCATGGGAGTAAGTTATTTTGAACACAATGGGACTTACTTCTGAGTAGACATGCTTAGGATTGCAGTGATAATTTATTAATTACCAGAAAGCTATGTGCTGCCTGGAGGAATTGAAATTCTTTTTCAGGCTAAAAAAATGTTTTTGGAAAGAGGACATCTAGTCTCCCTGTTTGTTGGTGACCTGAATAATAGTTCAGCACCCTTGAAACAATCGCAGTACAACAAAAAGCTGTACAACATCTTCCCACCCTATGACTTAACAGTTAATATCAAGTAGGAAGTACTAAGTAGCCCCTTTCCCATAGGTTGTTCTTATATTGAGATAGATCAGGGATCCATCTAACTGAGTAATGGGTATAGAGGTTCTCCAGGGTTTCACACAGAGGTCTTTCCCAGACTACTTGAAGATGTCAGAGACTGAACCTGGAACTGTCTGAATGAAAAGCATGAACTCTGTGGCTCAGATGTGACCCTTTCTCCACAGTCACCCTTATGCCCTCATCCGGCAGAGTTTAAACATAATATGAAGCTAGGCCTTATCACTACCTTAAATGAGATATTCTATCACTACATGCATCATTTTAGCTATCATTAATCAAAGCATGGTTTTCAGAAGTAAAAACAATTTATTTTAATTTGACTTATTTCCTGTTAAATGATACATGTAGAATTCAATTCTTTGACACTGTTAAGTGCCTTTCAAGGCAATCCTAAGCATGTCTACTCAGAAGTTAGTCCCATTGTGTTCAATAGTGGTTACTCCAAGGAAAGTGTGGTTAGGATTGCAGCCTTTGAGTTTCTTTATATTGTTGTGATGAGTGACTTTTCATAAATTAGGAAGCCACAAAATGAAATGTAGTAATGCTAATGAAAGCAGGTTTGTAATTGTACTCATTTAAATTTAAACTATTTAAGTATGTATATAAACTATTTAAGCATGTACTGTATTTAAGTCCTTATAGGACTGAGCTGCCAACTGGAAGGAATTTCAGTTATAAAGATATGTGGTTCTGAAACAATTTCCACAGAATATACTGTTGACAAAACAAACTCTCATAAACTCTCTAAATACTTATGGGTATCAGTTCACTGAGTGTTACCGTTTCATAATTCAGTGATTTCCTAATTGTGCAGCACTGGGACCAACCTTTTAAAATGTCAGTTTCTTAATGGTGCTCAAACTGGTAGGTCACGACCACCACTGGAACTTTAAGGGTCATTTTCTCCTTAAGGGGAAAGACACTGAAATTGGTATTCCAATGGGAGGGCTCTGAGAGCACCCAGCCACATTTTAACATACCCTGGGGGTTCAGCCAGTGGTGGGATTCAAGTAAATTAACAACAGGTTCTGTCCTCATAACCTAAATTAACAACAGGTTCTATATCCATAGAATAACAGATTTTATGTCCCGTTAGTAACCAGTTCTCAGAACCAGGCGCTTATTAGCTAAGGGTTCTATAGAACCTGTGAGAACCCCCGAAGCCCCCCCCCCCCCAATTGGGTACAGCCTCCCAGAGGGTACTAGAAATTCTCAAACCCCTCTGTTCGCCTCCTCTCTGCTGCAATGGGCTCCATCTGCAGTTGAAACTCTGGACTACAGAGTTTTAAAACTCAGAAACCTGTGCAAGTTAGGATTGTACTGTGATATACATTTATTGCCCTATATTTGCATATGCTTTCATACTGTAGGAGCTCAGCTCCTTACAAACCCCAGGAGCTGAGGTCTTTGCAGGACAATTAGCAGCTATTTTGCAAAGCCATCTTATTTTTGAATAGCCTCAGGGCAAAGACAAGACAACTTCTTTAGTGTTTGTCCCATATTGTTGTGGGGTGACATTGAGGAACTGTATTTACATTTGCATTACATTTTTAAAGGCTCTGCCCAGCCTTTTTCTTTATGTGTTATAGTTTTATTTGTCAATATAGTTAGAAAACAGACCAATCCTATAAACAATTTGACTGAACATACAAAAGATAACAGAATTTGGATTATGGCTGCAATCCTATTCTTCAGTTAGGCCAGCCTAAGTCCCTGCATAAGTCCTGGTGTGACCTGGGGGTGTCACCAAAGTGCTGTAAAGACACTTCTGCACTATTCCCGGGAGAAGATTAGGCCAGTGCACAAACATGCACTGGTCTCTCTACATCACCATGGGAAAGGAAGACCAATGAGTTGTGCTGGCCTAGGTTAGGATTGCGTCCATCCCCAACCCCTGGACCTGAAACTCCTAGAGCATGAACTTCAGGGAAGGTATTCCTTATGTGATATGAGTACCCACTAAGAACCAGTGTTTAGAGATTTAACTCCAAAGGGGTACCATGCATTTTTGGCCTATACTAAACATTGAAGACTGATCAACACCCAGCCCCAAGTCTGCACTTGTCTGGGAGGGGTGCCCACTGTTGTGAGGGGGTGGTGCACAGTTGTGGGGGGAGGGTGCACGGTTGGGGGTGATAATGCACGGGAAGGAATGGTGCACATGGGGGATGTTGCAAGGAGGGAGATAGTGCATTTGGGGGTGTGGTGCACAGGGATGTATGGTACAAGGTGTTAAGTATAGGGATGGTGTATATAAGGGGATGGAGCATGGGCGATGTGGTAGAACATGGGAGGATGGTGTACGGGACAGTGGTGGTGCACGAGAGAGTGGTCACAGAGATGGTGGTGCATGGAAAGGGATGGTGCAATGGGGGGATTGTGCATTGGGAACAGTGATGCATGGGAGGATGGTGCATGATGGTGGGTAAATTTTGGTCATCTAAATACCGTACTGTACTGTATATCCTTATTCAAGGATAGGCTGCAGTGCTATGCACACTTATTGAATCAACTCAATGGGAATTACTTTTAAGTAGACATACCTGTCTACTTCATGTGATTGCCCTGAAAGTTGCCTTAACATAGTAGCTAATGATTCTTCACAAGAGGTATCCCACACTTTCTGATGGTTCATTTCCTGACCATCTGCTATTTCACCACCTTTCACTTATATCCAGAAGTCATTCATTCAACATCTTCCCCACCCTTTCAACCTCTCTCAGGCATCCTAAACACCAAAATTGCTTTCCTCTATATTGATTTGCCTATGACATAGTAATTCAGACTGTTTTGGCATGTATATGTATGAGAGAGAGAGAGAGAAGACACATGCCCACTTTAACTCCTGGTCTCTATCCATTCCCAGAGGAATTAATGAGAATCCATTTGCAGAAATGTTTATATGACAGCAGGAATTTCCAACATAAAAGGGCATTTGCAATATCCTAGCTAAAAAAAAATCATCAGAAGCAACATTTATAAACTAAAAAAAGTCTGGGTTCTGCTTTTCAACTATTTCTGCTTTTCACCACCAATCCCTAACCTGTCAACCTGTACAACATTTTTAAGCCAAGTTGTATCAATACAGTTGTAGGATGTGCCTGGCATGTATTGCGTTCTTGTATTTCAATCCTCAGTGGTCATGAATCATACACTCTAGTGACTACCATTTTCTCCATCCTTGGCCAAGAAGTATTATCCAAAGATCCACCCCTTGAATTCTGAAAATTATGTAGTAATATATTTCTAGGTTGGTTATCTGGAGAAGATGAATACATTCACAATTATGAATGATAAGTAATGTTTTCCTATTACCCTGTTTAACAATTGCAGCTGATAATGTCGTGCCACAACAGGTGTTGGGAGAGAGAAAATAGGACAAGATGTCTTCTCAGCTCACATTACGGGTAGATCACAGTTCTATTTATAAAAACTATATGCATGTATCCTTGCTTTCTAGGTACAATAGAGATCTTGTCGGTCACAAAAAGAACGTGACATGGAATAATAGTTCAGCACAGCATGTAAAACATCAGCACTTGACATTTTGTTGTTCAGACCATATAATCAGCAACTGAGCAATGAGATTTACAAGAGCCTAACTCAGTCTTAAAAGCATACCTAATCAGTTTAGATACAGTTTTATTTTTGTAGCTATCATAAGTTGATCTCCTAGAAACAGGATCACTAGCCATCTTTTCAACATGGGACTTTCCATGCTTTTTATCAATGTTTCTAAGGCCTTCTGAAGACCTCCAGAGGGCTGGAGAGGCTATTAGCAGCCTTTCAGCCTTCAAACACCTTCAGATACAACGATGTAGAAGAGAAGGTACACAGGGAAGGCAGCATGTGCCCCCAGCAGCACAGCTGGTATACAGTGGATGGCAAACGCTGACCGTAACGCCCAGCTGTGCCACTCAAGAAAACATGCACTGAATGACACAGCTTCTGGTCAAGATTTTTTGCTGGTATGCAAACTAGGTTTCCAGCTCCCATAAGACAAAAGTCCTATATTTAGAAGGAACCCTGTGTCAGAGCCTCCAGGAGCAATTGACAGTGTCTGGGGGGATATGGAGAAGAACGTGATAGATACTAACTCATGCCTTTTATAGAAGAAAAGGGAAGGTGTGGAAAAGGAGGAAGGTGTAATCCTAAAGACACTTTCCTGGAAGTAAGACCCATTGAACACAATGGGGCATACTTTTGAGTAGACCTGGTTAGATTTGCAAACGAAGTCTGCTTGTGGTCACCTCCTGGCCGCCTTGACATGGAGTTCTCTCTTTTCCTGGCACACAAAGAAACTTTTTTCTCTTCCAGCTCTATACAGTATTTCAATAAGCAAAACATTTTAAACAAGAAAGAGATCAACCCACTTTGAATGTGAGCCAAATTTTGTTGACCACAGCTACAGAAGGTAAGGGTGGCACAACCAATCAAAAGCAGTGGTTTCATTTTCTGTGCTTTTGGAACACTGTCCAAAAGTGAAAACCGTTGAAAAGTGGAACTCAGTCTTTTTTCAGCTTGCAAATGCAAAATGGCATGAATATCACTTGCAAAAAAAGACATAAATATCACTTGCAAAAGCCTAAATAACACATTTATTAACACAGCCAAAATACATTACAAGCAATAGTAAATGAACAAAAGGTGACAATTACTATCATATGTTTTTGAATGATGGTTGCTTACTGAAGAAAGTCATAAGGAAATTCCAAAAACAGTTTGATCACCATGTCACATGCAAATCAACATCAGGGAAGACAATTTTAGCCTAATATCAGCAGAGAAAGGTTCAAAGAATGAAGCATGCATTTAATGAATGAGTCCTGGTATAACTGAAAGGTGCAGAAAGAGTGTGGCTGTGGGTGGTGCAAGTGGCTAAGACACTGTGCCTGTTAACCAGCAGGCCAGGGTTCGAGACCTGGGTTGGCCCCACAAGACAGGGTGAGCTCCTGTCCTTAGCCTAGCTCTGCGACGCCAGCTGGATCCAATCGTATTGGCTCTGCCTTTCCATTGGACTAATTCAGTGGCGTGGAGAGGGGGGATTTGCTGCTTGGGTAACAGCCTATCCTCCATAACAATCCAACCCAGGCTTTCATGCTTTGCATGCAGCGTATGCAGCGCTGAGCATGATACCATAGTCTTCCAAGACTGACGGAGGCCTGCTGCTGAAAGAGTGAAATAATCAGATAACCATCAGGAAGTGGGGGATGCGGGTACTTTAAAAGCCCTATGCTCTTCTCACAAAGCCCTATGCTGCTGCAGCACTGGCAGAGAAGTAGTAGGGGCCACCATGGAACACCTCCTGCTGATGGTGATGAGTTGGCAGCAGTCAGAAGAACAATGTGGAGGTAAAATAAGCAGAACAGGCACAAGTTAGTTTAAGAGCACAGTCCTAACCATGTCTACTCAAATGTAGGTCCCATTGTATCCAATAGCTCTTACTTCCAGGAAAGTGTCTTTAGGATTGCGGTCAAACAGGACCAAAGACAGTTGCTTTTACCAGGGAAATCATTGCTGTAATCAGATCATTACCCTAGTTAATCTCTACTGTAACTTCATCCTAGATGAGCCTCTTCTGTTTGCTTGTTTGTGCAGATTTCTTTCCAGCATTACAAATAGGTTATTTAGCGTCATGTCCAAAGGATATTTGCTCTAGTTTACTGGATGTTGTGAAAAATCACAATTTACATATGCATGATCTTTATTGTTATTTTAGCACATTTTAAATCATTGTTTCCTCATTTAGATTTCTCCATATTGTAATTTTTGCAGCATCTCAGATTGCTTTAATCACTGCAGAAGTTAGCTAGTTCAGTCCACAGACAATATGTTTTCCATGTTGGTTTTATTTTCAAAAGCTCTACAAAATTTATTTATTATGTTTGCCTATCTTTTGAGATATATTCTTCCCTCTTAACAGATGGGGAAACTAATACGAGATGGCCAGTATTTCTTCTGAGCATAACTAGAACAGAAAATCAAGCAGCTTCATCCTTTTTCAGATATGTAAACAGACCCAGGCTGGAGCTAAGCTGATTCTTTCTGGTTTTATAAATAGAAAATGCCAATGCAATCCTTCCCTTCCCTCACTAGCTGGCTGTACGGCTTGTAAATGTTGCTGAATGGGTTTCACTATAGTAGCTATTCACAAGCAGCCCCTTTGTGAAAAAATGTGAAGGGAAGGAAGAAAGTAGTTCACAGTTTGCGGCTGTTCTGCAGAGAAGTGCATCTGCATAAGTGACACGCAGGGTTTGCTAGGAGAAAAAAAATACTAAAATTATGTCCACAAATGCTGCTGTTGAGAGGAGCTTCAGTAAACAGAATCTCTCAAAGAGAAGCCTAGAATGCATAGGGGAATGTCCTCCGAAACGAAAAGCTAGCTGGGGTATTCTTACCAGCCAAGGTTAGTAACGTAATCTTTTCAACAGGCCAAAATGTTAATGTGACTTATTAATATTATTATTTGCATTAGAATAATGTTAAATTGTGTCATGGTGTTTCTCAGCTCAAAATATCAGTGTAAACCTTCATTTGGGGCATTTGTGTATTACAGTTCCATATAAAATAATGTATCTCTCTTGTCGTGCATGGTATATTTTGTTTGGCTTCTGGCTATGCAAATGTTGAAGCCTCCTTAGGTGGCTCCTCGGGTGAAGCAAAAGTCAGCGTTGCTATGTACAGTACTGGGTATTGTTTACAGTGTAGAAGAGGTGGGGCTAGGGTAATCTTGTATGTTATTAGCTGGGTGGGGATAACAAGGCAGGAGACCTCAAAAGAACTATCAACACTGCAGAAATTGGTTGATATAGGGATTTGCACCTTTATGTGTACATTCAAAAGCATTTTGAGAGATGTCAGTGTCAGGGATGACCCTCCTGCCAAAATGTTTGGACACCTCTGCTTTGTATGAATGAAGGACTTGTTTTCTGTTTACTGAATACTCTGAGGTTCCTACCATTGGTGGGTTCCCAGGTCCCAAAACTCCATAAACTTTGGTTTCCTCTTCCTGGCCATCCAATTCTCTTCCCACAATTTTATCAAGGGTTCAGGTTCAGTCCTAAAATCATGACAAAAATGTGGATTTGTTATTGGACCATGTATGCATAGGAATATTATTGGTACAGGTCTATGCAATTCCATTTGGAAATAAGCCCTACTGAGTTTTATGGAACTTACTTCTAGCTAAGGGTGTACATAGGATTGCAGCCTGCAGATACTACCATTAAAGTGAAATGGTGACTATTTGTAAACACCATTACTATGGTTACATTATGTTGTCTCTACATCCATAGGACTCCAGACTACTCAATTTTTCCTTGGACTCATAATGATTGGTTGAAAGTGATTGGGCCAGTAGTCAAATTTTTGCAAACTTCACGGAACAGATGGACAGCCAAATCCCATGTACATGTTCATGCAGTGATTTAGTGGTGGCATTGTAGAAGAGCCAGGATGGTATAGTGGTTAGGGAGTTGGACTGAGACTTGGAAGATCCAGGCTTAAATCCCTCCTTGTCCATGAAGCTTCCTGTGTGATCTTGGGCCAATCACTCACTCTCAGCCTCACCTATCTCATAGGGTTGTTGTGAGGAACAAAGGAAGGGAGGAACTGAAGCTTTAAAAGCCACCTTGAATATCTGTTGGCATTTGAAAGGTGGGGAATAAATCCCATAAATAAAATAAATTGTTGTCTTCATTGCATCCGGAGGGGAATTTTTTTTTGGCTCCTGGAGATTTCCTTGGAAGAGGGGAACAATTAAGTAAGGCAAGAGCAGTTGCATTGGATCAACTTGGACCTGCTCCAGGAATATCACTGGTACAAGTTTGCAATGATCCTTGTAGGTGGGTCAGGCCTGCAAAGGGACTCAGCATTTAGCATACATAGGGTTGCCATAATTCTCTTCCACAAAACCAGGACAGGACCGTCATCAAATTTGCCAGTATGTGAACGCAATCTCCAAAAACTGGGACATTTCCAGTTTTCTGGAACATATGGTAACCCTAAGCATACATCAACCCCATGATCCCACCCTACTTTCAGTTCCAATCCACCCACTCCATACACACCCTGTTTCACCCTTCTCCAACCTCACCTCATTCACCCCCTCCCTGTCCTCATCTGTTCCCCATAACAGGCTTACCTTGTCAATGGATTTAATCACTCTGCTGGTGCACATGTGAAGGCTTTCATGATATGATGCTTTTGTAGCAAGTGACACAGACAAGCATACAATAGAATGTACTTCAGGTGGAAATGGATCAAAACGTTAATAAACACTAACCCAGGCTATTTGTTTCCTCTTTAAAGAGCCTGCACCCATTGAAGAGCCTGCAGGTGATAATTCACAAACTCTGGGGAACAACCAGTGGTTCCATTTCAGCTCAGAAAGGCCAGGTGGTGCACACAATGTTTGCCATGCCAGAAATCTGCAGGTGTCCATTTTTTTCTCTGACCAGAACACTTTCCTTGCCACAAGGACAACATAACAAGCAATACATAGGGCTACTAAACAACCAGGAGTTGACCTGGAGTCTCCCAGAATCAGTCTTCTCCAGATGACTACAGAAGCAGTCCTAGTAATATTCTACTCTATGACATTACATCATGCTGGGAAAAAGAAATCTCCAGGAATAGCTTCATTTAGATCTGGCAACCATAGTCATTCCCTTCAAATCCTTAATCTGGTCCAACATAAATGCTGATGCGAGTTTTCTGTTAACAGGCAGGCATCTTTTTCTGGGGTCTTATTTCACCTAGAAATCTAAGCAAGTTTATTTAATTGTTTCCATGGTCCAATAATACAGAATACAGAGAGACTGTTTAAATCACTGTTCTTTCTACAAAACTGCTTAATGACCCCAGGCCATCCTTTCTCATAGGATGTGCAAAGATAAAAATGGAACTTATCATCCCATGTTGTGTATGGCCCTGAGCTTGTGTGTGGAAAGACAGAATAAAAATGCAATAAATATATTTGCATATAACTAACTTTGCCATCAGTGTTGATCAAAGTTAATGGTGTAATTATTAGGAGGGTTGAAGATCAAAGCATGGATGGGCTAACAGGAAGCAAATTACAGTGACATCTAATCAAGTAATTCACATTAGATTAAAGGGACATAATTTATTACCTAGTCTGAGTAGGAAAGGGACTTCAGGAAGATATTTGTAAAGAGATGAATAAAAGATAAGGGACTTCACCATTCTCCTTTGAAGCATTTAACATGCTACTTGAACATTCCTTCTACCAGGACTGAGTAGGCAGAAGTTTTTACTAGAAAATATTTCACATTTACAAAGAAAAAAAACCAAACAGAAAATATGAGATCCTGAAGTATAGTTAAAGATACAGTGGCGCCTCATGTAAAGAAAGCCTCACGTAAAGTATGTTTCACGTAACAAACAAAAATTTCTCTAGGATTCTGCTTCACATAAACTGTGCTTCACGTAAAGAACACATTCGTTGGCAGTTGGGGCAGACGCGCTGGCCGGCAGCCTGTTTAAAAAGTGACAGGACTGCCTAGCGCATCTGCCCATAGCGACAGCAACACTTCCATGCTGTTCCTCCTGTGGCCAGAGGGAGAGAAGAGCAGTGGAGAAGTGGGAAGCAGCTCAGGGCTAGCCAGAAGGGAGCAGGGGAGAGAGATGCTCAGGATGGAGAGAAGGAGAAAGTGGGGAGACAGTTTGAAGGTGTCTTGGATTGCAGCCTCCTAACCATGTCTACCCGTTTGTGTTAAATGGGTCTTACTCCCAGGAAAGTGTCTTTAGGACTGCAGCCTAAGAGCACAATCCTAACCATGTCTACTCAAAAGTCAGCCCATTGTGTTAATGGGTCTTACTCCCAGGAAAGTGTCTTTAGGATTGCAGCATAAGTAGACTTCATAAGATCATGCCCATTGAATGCATGTTTTGAATTCAATCCCAGTGTTCTGTCATCATTTTTACATCCAGTTAATATTTTTATATGAATATTTTGGGGGTTGTGGAACCAATCGTCTGAGTTTCCATTATTTCATATGGAAAAATCCGCTTCACGTAAAAAATGTTTCAAGTAACAAACATGCCTCCAGAACAAATTAAATTTGTTATGTGAGGCATCACTGTATTAGAAATATATATGTTATCACAAGACAGAGCATTTAAGCATAGTCTGTTTTTGGCTACAATCCTATACACACTTTCCTGAGAGTAAGTCCTATAGAACACAATAGAACTTACTTCAGAGTAGACATGCTTAGAATTGCACCCTTAAGGGGTAAAAAGTAGTGGGTTTAGGGCGCAATCCTGAGTAACTACGGGGAGTCTTTGCTCCAGTGTAAGAACAATTTGCTCTGGATTGCAATATGAATTTCCCATAGATTTTCACTAGGTGGTGCAGTAACTACGGGTGCATGTAAAGTCTCTTACGTGCTCCCATAGTTACTCTGGATTGTAGGGTTAGTGTCCATAAGTCACCAAGTCCAAGGTTAGGGAGCAGGATATGCCCAGTCTTGCCTTGCGCATGGCCAGCTATTCCAGGCCAGACTTTATCTGTGGATGGCAGTCTTCGGACATGGATCCAGGGGGTCATCTGTAGGAGATTTCTGTGGTCATCACTGGCATATCTAGTTTCTGAAGGGGTTCCTTGTAGGCATGCATTACAGCAAGGGGACTCAAATCAGAACACAAGGTGACATACAAAACAATAAATCATGAATCACATAGTGTGAGAATTATCTCTCAATTATTATATGTGATCCTCTTGTTCTTCCATTTTATAGATGGCAAATTGCTAAATTAAAACAAATATCACTTAACTGGGCAAAGAGATCACAATTTAACAGGTTGAAAGATATTTGTCACCAGTTCCATAAAGAAGACTGTTATAGATATTTGATACGAAAATTCCAAATCCAATTCCAAATCCAGCCCTCTAGGCACAGGATCACATTGTTTCTTTCTTATCAAATGATAGTGATATTTTAAGTAGTATAAGTAGTAAAGCCTGGCTTGCTCCTAACCTCAGGGCTTCACAGCTTTGTTTACCGCAGAGGTTTTCCAGGTGAAAGTTCATATTATAATGAATGCAGAGCTCCTTCTAAAAATGGCTGGCGTTCCTTAGGAGCCGAGTCCAGCTAAAAGGGACCCGTCTTATTAAAGATGAGCAGGTTGTATAATTTCGATTGGCTGGAAGTGCCATGGGGAGATGGAGATTTAGGTATTGTATGTGTTTTTAAAAATTGATTCCTTGTTCCTGCCTGTTTCAGAAAAATCTGATGTAGTTTCAGAACCGTAGGCTGCTGTTCCCAGTAAATCAGATACCAGCTGGCTTGGAACAGAGTCTAAATATAGACAGAGGCACTTTGCATTTCAGTCAGACAGGAAAAGATTCATACTGATAATGAATGATTTTTGTGCAGGGCAAATGTTGCCAACTTGCCTTTTTCAAATGCTGTATATTTGTTCTAAAAGGATATTTGAGCTAGTATGCTTCAAGAATGGCTTAATCTCCATTAGAATAAAGGAAAAGATCTCCTGTAAACCTCCGTGAGAAGAGGGTTGCCTTGGGGAGAAGGGCAAGTATTTCTAAAATTCATGTGCATAAGAAGAAACATCATTATCTTCAGAACTGTGTCCACAGTAGTCAGTATAGCTGTGTAACAGACATGATGATGATGATGATGATGATGATAATGATGATGACAATGATCTTATGTTAAGTGGAAAGTCTCCAAGGAAAGTCTGTGTAGGATTAGAGCCTGAATTGCCTACTTTTTATAAATGAAACTGTAGTTAGTTTGAAAGCACACAATGTTCAGTTGAAGACCATGTTATTGCATAAAAATATGACATGCCAACAGTGGAAAATAGGTTTCATCTATTTTCAGTGGCATAGCTCAGAGGTACAGATGTACATGGATCGGAGGCAGTTGCACAGAGCAGCAAGCTTGGGAGGGGGGGGTCAGCAAGCTGAGCTTGACACCAGTGGCTAAAATTGTGAAAAATCATTAGCTACACTATTGGTTATATGTAATGAAGTGGCTCAGTGGTTAAAGATGCTGTGCTTGTAAACCTGAAGGTCAGCAGATGAGTGATTTGAGACCTGAGTACCACATTATGGGGTGAGCTCCCAGCACTTGCAGAGCTCCTGCCAATCTAGCATATAAATGAAAGTAGAAAAATTTGGTGGGTAGGTAACTGCATTCCATGTGCCTTTGGCATTTAGTCATGCCAGCCACATGACCACAGAGATGGTCTTTAGACAACATTGGCTCTTTGGCCTTGAACCAGGGTTGAGCACCAACTGAGCACTAGACAGTCACAACTAGCAGGGCAACCTACAGTGTAAACCTTTACCTTTAATGAGGTGATCTGAGGGATTATGTCTGCAATCCTAACCTCCATTTAGGCTGGCCTAAGCCCTGGCGTAAGTCCCATGCTGATTGGGGATGTCACAAAAGTGCCACTCCTGGGGGAGGATTAGGCCAATGTACAAAGGTGCACTTGCCTCCCTACATCACCACGGGACAGGAAGACCAATAAGTTGTGCCAGCATAGGTTAGGATTGCACCCTAAGTAATCTCTGGTGTAACAGGACAGATGCTGAATTCAGATGTGTTGTCCTTGTTTTTATTATAAAATATTGGAGGGTACATGCTGCTTATATTGATACTGGGCAGGAGCACCTTGATGACTTGATACAAAGTAGAGTTTGGATTCTGCCTTGGTACTGTGTGAAAATATATAAATGTTGTTTGTTTAAACAGCTTTAAGTAGCTAGATAGCGCAGTTAAGGATGAATATAATTTGTAAGAAAGAAAAAGAACTTGTCTGCACTGCTACATTGTCCTTTCAGCAAAACGTGTAGAGTCTATCAGATCAAAATGCCACCAAGGTGTTAATAAGGTACTTTATATGCGCAGTACAGCTTCTCAGTGCGGCAGCTTAGGGCTCACTCTGGCAGCAAAACAAGTTGGCAGGAGGGGTGTTGAATTCTTTGCAGCAGTGATGCATAAGGATGGTTGTAAACAACAGCCACTATGGGCCCAATCCAGAGTATCTACAGGGAGTCCTTGCTCCGGTGTAAGAACAATTTACTCTGGATTGCAATATGAATTACCCATAGGTTTTCACTAGGTGGTGCAGTAACTACGGATACATGCAACGTCTCTTACGTGCCCCCATCGTTACTCTGGATTGTAGGGTAAATCCAGGATTTGTTTCTCTCATGATAATGTGCAAAAAGAACATTTTCTTCTTGTCATATAATTTTCTGATTCAAATACTGCCTAAGATTATTAAAATATCCCCCTAGCATCAGATAATGACTTATATTTAAGAAACATTAATAAATATGCCATTAATTTCAATTTATGACTTCAATTTACTTTGCGTTCTGTTTCCCCACCCCGGTGAGTGGAAGATCTTGAACTGTCCTATGTCCAGATTTGTGATCATTCTGTGATTGTCACAGCACTATTTGTGGAAGTACTACATGTGTTTTGAATATGGTACTGAAAATACTCAATTTCTGTATAATCCAAAAGACTGGAAAGTAAACCAATGTTTTTTCAAGGCACAGGAAGTCGCTGTGCTATGCCTCTGGCCACAGCAATAGAATGAGAAGTTCCAAGCCTTAGAATAATTCAGTGTTCATATTTTTATAAATAAGTCCAGGTCCGACCCAAGATCTTTCACTGCCTGAGGCTGCAACCCTTTCCATACCTACCTGAGAATAAGCTCAAATGATTATAATTGTTCTTACTTCCGAGTAGATGCGCATAGGTCTCGGTTCTCAGGCAGCACACCGTGGTAATGTGCCAACTTCTGCTTCTCTGACACTCTAGCCCACTGCCCTTTTTCCTCCACACTTCTGTTTCCCTTTTCATTTTTCAATCCAGAAAGTGGGAACAATAGGAAAAAAATTGGTGGAGGGAGCTCCCCCCAATCTACTTTCTGAGCCTCATGAATGGGCCAGCCCTTAATAAGTTCCACTTAGGGTGCAAACCTAACCTAAGCTAAGCTGGAACAACTTATCAGTCTTCCCATATCCATGGTTATGTAGGGAGACGAGCGCATGTCTGTGCACTGGCCTAACCCTTCCCCAGGAATGGTGCAGAAGTGTCTCTGTGCCACTTTGTGACATCGCCAAATCAGCACAGGACTTATGCTGAGGCTTAGACCAGCCTAAGTGAATGTTAGGATTGCAGCCATAGTCTACCAGTCATCTATGTCATTGTACTACATAGTCATTCTCTCCCAATTAATTGTGCATAGGATTTTGGTCTTCCAAAAACACGGTTTTTGTCAAACATGCAATATTAGCTTGTTTGAATGCAGAAACCTCTTGCTAGCTTTCCGTCTCTGTGTTTGCAACAGAATTAACAGTTCAATCCTAAGCATGTCTACTCAGAAGTAAGTCCCATTATGTTCAATAGTACTTACTGCCAGGAAAGTGTGGTTAGGATTACAGCCTAAGTTAATGTTTGTACGCTGAGGTATGAGCTCTATATGACATAAGACTAAGGTAGAATTTGTGATTTTCAGATTTATTATTTGTCAGTTATTACATTAATCCATGAAAACATATTTTTGTAATTTAAACTGTATTGATGACACTGTTCCATAGGTTCCTGGGCAGATCGCTCTCCATTGCATGAAGCCGCGAGTCAGGGACGCCTCCTTTCTTTAAAAACTTTAATTGCACAGGTAAAAATGTTTATTTTGTCTTTAAAGGCAGTGGATTGAATCCTCATGAAAACATCCTTGAAGAAGTTCTAGTTGTGCAAATATGGAGAGAATTTTGCCTGCTTTCCTTTTCCTCTGTAGCTCCCTAAAAATGTGCTCTCAAGGACATATTGACAGGGAGCTGAAGATGAGAGGGGAATGGTGAAAATAGTATTTCTCCACCCAGCATAAATGGAACATTTTCAATTGAGTCTATCCAATCCTTTGTTGATTTTGCTTTCATTCTTTAGCAGTAAGTGTTTTAATATTAACACTGTGACTTTAATATGTGTTTAATATGTAGCTATTGTTATTGTTGTTTAATCACTGCTTTAAAACTCTTAAATCCAAAACAATTTAGGCCAGCTATATGACCTGGGATATCTTTCCATGATGGTCTGTGAAGGTCAGCATATTCCTATGCCCTAACCCTCCCTCTCCAGGAGTGAGGCAGAAGTATCTTACGGCAAGTATCAACCCCCAAGTGAGCACAGGACTTGCACCAATGCTTATGCCAGTCTAAGTGGAGATTAGGATTGCAGCCCAAGTCTTCTTAGTTTGTAAAAGAACACATTGAACTTTAGCATCTCAAAGGTTTCCTTCCTGGAACCTCCATGGATAACAATTTTTGTGTTAAACAAAAGCAGATTTTTAATGGTAAAGCCAATTCAGGCTGCAATCCTAACCTGGTACAAGTCTTGGTACAAGTCCTGTTCTTGCCTGGGGGTGTCACAAATGTGTCATAAGGCAGCAGCCATCAATCCTTTCGGCTCCAAGGACTGGATTTCTATGGACCTCCACAGGCAGTGATGGTGGGTCATTAGCATAGTGGGAGGGAGGCGGCACACAGAAGCAGTGTTACCAGTAAAGCTTCTCCTCCACCCTCTGCTCATGGTGCTCTCCAGTCTGCTTGGGTCTTACTGCATGCCACCCCATGGCTTCGCTCCTTGAAGGCTGCAGTGGTGGCAGACAGAAGATAAGCCACACTGTAGCTGCTCCAAACTACAAGAAGCTGAGACATAGGCAGACGTACAGAAGGACCCAGGCAGACTAAAGTGCATGCCCTGTGGCTCCCTGCCCACATCTTGACAGCCCAGTTCCTAAATGGCTATGGACCAGTACTGGTCACCAGCCTGGCAGTTGAGGACCCCTGCCACTTCTGATCTATTCCTGAAGGGTTAGGACAGTGCACAGACATGTGCCAGCATTCCCACACCACTGCTGGAATGGGGAGACAGCTGAGTAATTAGTTAGGATTGTACCCTCAGTTTCAGAATTTCAGGCTCAAAATCTGCCTTCAACTTATCTGAGATTGACTTATAGGTAATAAGGAGGAGACATGCATGCATAGGGTTATGAAGTGAATAATTTTAGTTATAATTATTAATGTAATTCTTTTCTTTAGGGATACAATGTAAATGCTCTAACAATTGATCAAGTAACTCCACTGCATGAGGCATGCTTAGGAGATCATGTAGGATGTGCTAGAATCCTTCTTGATGCAGGAGCAAATGTAAGTATTGTTTTCTGCAGTAAAATATGCACTACTACAAGCTTGAATTATAGCTAGAAAACATGTAGGCACCATTGCAAATCTTGGAGTAATGGCACAATTTTCAAACAGTGAACAATCCTATTAGGCAGCAAACCACTCTCTTCTGTACTAAATTCCATTTTACAAGAGGAATTTGGATAATCCATCGGACACGTGTAGAATTTCCTTATCCAGACAGTTGCATATTTCAGACCTTCAAAGATTTAACCATATAATTCTGCAGTTAGTGCATTTTACAATTTTCTTCAGTAGCTTGACATCATATTTTCTTACCGCTTTTCTTATTGTCATTGTATATATTGAATAATTTAAGGACTTTTTATCTTTCACAGTTTGCCATTGCTTTCCAGTGATCTTTATCACAAATATTTACACTCCTTCAGTGGATAGATCTGGTTGTTTTCTTCTGAAAGAGATATTGGTTGAGGGTTCAGGGAATCAATTCTTGCTGTTACACTAGTGTAACTATTCTTGTAACATCAAGAAAAAACACAAGAATGACAAAAGATAAATATTTCCCCGAAGAAAATACAAGAGTTTTATTTCTGATCATGGGTCTGTCCAATATTTTAGGTAAATGCTACAACAATTGATGGAATGACACCCCTGTTCAATGCCTGTTCAAGGGGAAGTGCATCATGCGTAGAGCTTCTGTTGGAATATGGTGCCAAAGCTCAGTGGGAAACATGTCTTCCTTCTCCAACTCATGAAGCAGCCAGCAGAGGTGAGAAATTATAGCTGAGATCAAGAAATGCATTTTGTATTTTAAATACAGTTTCTTGCTGGAGGAGATACTTACATTTTCTTTTGACAGGTCACAGCAGTTGTTTGGAGTTGTTGATCTCTTGGGGTATAGATGTTGACCAAGACATTCCTCACCTGGGAACACCTTTATATGCAGCTTGTGTTTCACAGCAGAAACAATGTGTTCATAAACTTCTACATTCAGGTACGTTTTAACGTGAAAACTGGTCAATAAATATATGGTTTATTTCTTCCTTGAACAGCAAGAATGTCCTGGGTTTGGCTTCCTTTGGAGGAGATGGTGCACTTGAGGCTTGCATAATATTACATTTCTGTAATATTTGAAAACCAACAAGTAGATCATAGGTGAAAAGAGGCAGCACATCTCTATTTCTCAATAGACCGAATTGCACCCTCTGTGGAGGAACTGTACCCGCTATGCCTTCATCCAATCTTCCTCCCCTGTCTTTCTTCCAAACAAGTAGCAGATTTTCATAAACACCTTACATCAATTCTGCCCTTGTGCCAATTTCATCTTAGGTAATTTCTCAAAGATTTCATCCATCTCTTGATAAGTATACAGTCCATATAATTATGACAACCACAACCATTCTACTATTAAAAATATCTCCCACTTGCAAAGTCAAGACTGTATTTAGATTAGATCAAGAACCTAGTGTCTAAGAGTCAGAATTCAGACACAAAGGGTGCAATCCTAACAGGGAACCTAACAGGGACAACACATTTGAATACTCTCAGCATCCATCCTGTTACACCAGAGATTACTTAGGGTGCAATCCTAATCTATGCTGGCACAACTCATTAGACTTCCCTTTCCTGTGGTGGTGTAGGGAGGCGAGCGCATGTCTGTGCACCGGCCTAACCCTCCCCTCAGAAGTAGTGCAGAAGTGTTTATGAAACTTTGGTGACACTTCCAGGTGAGCACAAGTTTTATGCCAGGGGTTAGGGTGGCCTATCTGAGGGTTAGGCTTGCAGCCTTTGTCTGTCTCATTTTAATTAACCTATATAGGCATGTGCCGCTTAATAATAACAATGATAAAATAAACTTTATTTATACTCCGCCTTTCTCCAGGAGGGACCCAACACGGCTTACAAAAAACAACAATCCATAAAAACATCAACAATTAAAAACCTATTCATTAAAACATTTAAAACAGGCATCTTAAAAAAATAAATATAAAACATCTACATTTAAACACTGATTAAAACCGTAACAAAAGAGTTGTGCAGTACAAGTAGTCAGACTACAAATCCACCAGACTAAAAAGCTCAGAAGGCTGTTCTGAAGAGAAACGTTTTTAGGCCAAGCCGAAAATTCTCAAGGGAGGGAGTGGTTTTTAGATCAAGAGGGAGGGAATTTCAGCAGGTTGGTGCCACTACTGAGAAGGCCCTATTTAATTTAAATGTATTAAGTATTTAAGAGACAAACAACACCTGTGGGAAGATCACAGGGGCATCCCAGAGATAGTGAGGTAAATGCTGATATCTTTTGAACAGGATTGAGTGACTTTGGGTGAAGCATGTGTCAAGCACAAGGCACCTGGATCAGGTTCCTCCTCTCCTGAAATCTTCCCTTGACCCCATAACACAAGCACTTGACAAAGGCTGAAATCCCAAACACACCTTCCTGGGAGTAAGATCCATTGAACACAAAGGGGTTTCCTTCTGAGTAGACATGGTTAGGACTGCACCCAAACTTAGCTACTGCCACGCAGAGAAAATGGAAACTTTTTCCTTGTCTTAAAGGGACTTTTGTTTCAGCAACTTAAGCAGCTAAAGAGAGGGGCTACAATCTTATCCACACTTACATATGAGTAAACACCATTGACTATAATGGAATTTGCTTCCAAGTAGACACGTCTAATATTGGGCTTTCTGCCAATGGCTTCTTAGCAGCACATCCGAGGCAGATCTAAACCTTTTGAGTTGAGGGCAGGGTTGTGCCATTAACAACCTGTATTCTCTTTTTCTGTTACAACTCTACAGGTGCAGATGTACAAAAAGGAAAGTTTTTGGAAACTCCCCTTCATGGAGCTGCAAGGCAGTCTAGCGCGGAAATAATAAACATGCTTCTTGAATTTGGGGCAGACATAAATGCCAAAAACACAGAGTTTGAACGACCGGTAGATGTAGCTCTTCCACATAGTGTGGTGGAAAAAGTATTGCTTCTGCATGAAGGTAAAGAATAAATGTATATGTATATTTAAAATAGTAACCATGTCTTGAGAAAAGTGTTTTCTCCATTTTTTCAGATTTTAAAAGGACACTAATTACAAGTTATGGAAACAAAACAGAAACCTTCCAAGTCAAGATCTATTAAAAACTATTTAGGGAAGGGTCTTCTTGCAATTATGGAAAATGTTTGCCTAGATTTAAACACTCTTTTCCCAGTATGAAATTTGTTGGAAAAACAAGTGTTTGAGACTTAGATTTTTCCATATTATTATCTTTTAGGTGATTTATTGCTGTGAAGTTAGGTTTTCCTGTTACTTGGAAGTTATGTGCAAATTTCACCAACTTTATATCCTCCATAAGTTACAGAGAACTATGTATATTTGATATATGAAGCAGAACATACCCAACACTATATTTTGGCTGCAATGCTAAACACACTTGCCTGGGAGTAAGCTCCATTGAATATAATGGGATTTACTTCTGAATAGACAAGATTAGGATTGCACCCTCAAGTCTATTTCTATTTAAAACACATCTGAAATATACTTAAGAATGTATTTTTGACAAATGGAACCTGTACCTTTAATCATTCTGATAATTCTAAATACTCATACCATACAGAAATTGGCAGCCCAAGAGTTAATAGTTTAGGCATTTCAAGAAGTCTTGCTGAATGTTCACAGGCAGAGCTTTCGTATGATTAGTTAATTAAAGTTGAAATTGCTATTATTGAAATGTGTACTAGGAAATTTTAAAAAATACATTTTGGTAAAAATTGATACCATGTTAACATGAATGTGTGAGAATGCCAGTTGGATTACATAGCAAGAAATTGTTGCTTTTGTTGTTGTTGACTTTGAATAAGTTTTTGTCTATTCAGAAGTCAGTCCCATTCTATTCAATGGGGCTTACTCCCAGAAAAATGTGCATAGGATTGCAGCCTTAGGGCCCAGTACTTTCCAGCTTTCCAGTGCTGATGCAACTGCAATGCAGCTTTCAAATATGGGAACAATTGTTAAAATTGTAATTGCTGTAATCCTAACATCTTTAAAAATATATAATTATCATAAATACATACTGTGCAACCTTAAGAATTATTAACACTCTATTTTATGTTTTATCTGCTTGCAGCTACTCCACATTCTCTTTGCCAACTGTGCCGACTACGTATCCGAAATTACATAGGAAGAGCCAGGTTGCATCTTGTTCCACAACTCCAGTTGCCAACCATATTGAAAGACTTCTTATTGTACAGATAAAGTAGTGGCTAATCTTTAAAAACTTGAACAAGAACGTTACTGTATGTTGCACATGAACAATTGTCTGGAAAGGAAAGGGAGGGCATAAACTGACTTTTGTATACTAACTTAAATTCCTGACATATAACTTCAGTTATCCAGTTTGAGTCTGTGGGATCCTCCACGCATGCCTCCTCTGAAGCTCTGCTGTCCTCACCTATGGAGGATTGTCTGAGCCCACAGAAGCAACAGACATCAGTTGGTAGCCTCTGCCAGACTCAGGCTGAGCTCAGCAGCTAAAATAACACAACTTCTGGTCTCATGGAGAACCAATAAGTGAATTTTAATTCCTTAAAAGGCATTAAAATGTCACTTCAGTTTTTTCTGTGAAGCCAGAACTTGCATTATTTCAGCTGCTGAGTGCAGCGGACCCTCCAGAATTAATGAGAACAGAGTTTCCCTTGGTTTCAGAGGCTTGGGGGTAAGGCATTTACCTTTATCCATAATTTCAGGTAACTTTGGGCATTACCTTGGATATAGAGTAGCCTTGGATATA
This sequence comes from Cryptoblepharus egeriae, assembly GCA_030015325.1. Taxonomy (NCBI): domain Eukaryota; kingdom Metazoa; phylum Chordata; class Lepidosauria; order Squamata; family Scincidae; genus Cryptoblepharus; species Cryptoblepharus egeriae. The sequence goes on along the minus strand of JAREYC010000007.1, from coordinate 48,540,212 downwards.
GGGTCATACCTGTAGAACAATTGTGGGGATCCCTTTAAAAACCCAGCAACTAGGTCCTCATATAATAAAGTTGAATTTACAGTTCTGGAACTGTACTTTATGTTTTAACATAGCATGATTAACCACTCCACCACTAACATATATTTTACCTGTGTTCAGAACCTGTGTTGCACATGTATTTTCCCTGTGCAACTGAGGCTGAGATCAAATGTCCAAGTGGAATTCAGCATTTCCCACAGATGTACACATTTGAATGCGAGTTTTCATAATGGTTAACTCTCTCTCTCTCACACACACACACACACACACATACACTCACTCTCTCTCTCTCTCTCTCTCTCTCTCTCTCTCTCTCGCTTGTATTTATATACCGCTTTTCAACTTAAAAGTTCACAAAGCAGTTCACAAAACTCTTCCCCTCCACAATAATTTGAGTACTTTTTCTACTTAATTCATGAATTTGGAACCTTCCACATCGGTTTCGAGGAGTCAGAAACTCACATCATTGTCTGATATCTGTGGGTTTTGAGATGTTAGAGGAGGTGGGTTTTCGGCTTGTGATGTGTATGGTGATGTTCAGTGGTATGCACAGCACCCCACCAGGGGTTTTTGAGCACTTAAAAAAAATTTTCTCCTGCCCTGAGACTCTTACCAGTGTTCACATATTGCCTGCCAAAACTGAAATAATAGATGGTGGCATCATCAGCAGTTATTTCTGGCAGAACCTTTTGAGAGGTGGACATTGGGGGGATAACAATTGCAAAACTGTCCGAGGGCGCAATCCAGAGTAACTATAGGGAGTCCTTGCTCCAACATAAGAACAATTTACTCTGGATTGCAATATGAATTTCCTATAGGTTTTCACTAGGTGGTGCCGTAACTATGTTGATTTAAATGTCTCTTATGTGCTCCCATAGTTACTCTGGATTGTAGGGCTAGTTTGTCTCTTGTGGAGAGTTTGACCAGGGAGTTTACTGCCTCGGAAGAGGGATTCCCACCCTTTTCACAGACAAGTGCTACTGAGATATGTGCAGATAAAGGAAGACAACTGTAGGAAGATCAGCAGCACCAAAAACTAGTTTAGCTCATTCTACAGATAAACCCATGGATTTGAGTGAATGTGCACTTACAAAACACATGTGAGTAGACAATCACAGATGTGACTGACAATATAATTTCCCATGGAAATTGCATATTTGGTCTGGGCCTAAATTGTTACAGAAATTCCAGAGTTCAATCTCTAGCAATTGCCAGACCAATCCTATTTATATTAACTCACAAATTCAGATTCTAAGACCTTTATTAGGCATATAAAATAATACAGTATCAATCAAGGTACGAACAGTACCAGATATATTAAGTCACAAGTGCACACTACAGGGCTCCCTAAATCCCCAGACCATGGCAGCAGGCCTCCATCAGTCTTGAAAGACTATGGTATCGTGCTTGGCGCTGCATACGCTGCATGCAAAGCACGAAAGCCTGGGTTGGATTGTTATGGAGGATAGGCTGTTACCCAAGCAGCAAGTCCCCCCTCTCCACGCCACTGAATTAGTCCAATGGAAAGGCAGAGCCAATGCGATTGGATCCAGCTGGCGTTGCAGAGCTGGGCTAAAGATAGGAGCTCACCCTGTCTTGCAGTACCTATGATAAATGGTGAAGTTTCTCCCTTCTCCCTCAGGGTTGCAATCCTAGGGATCACACTTTTCCCACCCCTTAAAGGGAAAGGGGAATCTTTTCATGAACTTTACATGTGGAACCTACCAGTTTCATTAGCACAGTTCTAGGAGGATTTCCTGCCATAGGCAAGGGGTTGAAATAGTTGACTAGATGTGGGTCCCTTCCAATTCTATGATTCTCTGCCAAGTATTGTATTTCACTGGAATGGCATTTTCCTGCCATTTCAAGAAGTATTTACTATTGTTGGAAACATTAGAATTTCCTTTCCCCATTCACTCTTATTCCTCAGATGAGCACACCAGCAGAAAACTCAAACTTTTTTTCTCATCCAGGCAAGAACCCTCAGCCCTTAGTGAGGTATTTGAATCTTTAAATTGTATTATTCTGTCACAATCAGCTCCTCTTTCCCATTCATTGGAGGAAACTGTAGGTGAAGAAGGGAGGAAGCTACTGTAGCCAAAGCAGCAGCTTTTAAATGGACACAGACCCGTTTAAGGGCTGATTGTTATGCGTTTAGTCCAGACCCCTAACTCATAGTGGTGCTATACCACTTAGGAAAGCTTTTGTTTTGAAAGCTTTAGAGCCTGTATGTCTGATCAAGCCCTTTTGTTCTTTATATTGTTTTTTGTTTTGTTATATTCTGGTTCAAGAAGTTGATTATGTGTATATCTAGAAGTACAGGCTGTTAATGTCCATTCTGTACATATCTAAAATCTGAAGGACAATAAATAAATAAACAAACAAACAAATAAATAAATAGATGTACTGGTATTTTTATTCCTGTCTTTCCTGTTCAAGCACTGCATGTGCAATACTCTGAATTCATTCACTTTCTTTTCAAGTCATCTGCTTGTGATGTGGAATTAAACACATCTCCACCAAAGGCTACTTAATGTATAAGCTTGTCCATTCCAGCTCTAATCAAACTAGATGGTGTTCAGAGAGCATTTTGCGTGGGTTTCCTACAATAGAATCAATGCTCATAACTTTCTGGTCACTTTTTGAAATTGGAAGGATTGCCATTCACAACAGATACCTTACATCCATCCAGTGGAACTCAAGTAGCCAACAGGCAATCCTGTGTACCATTGAGCACATATTTATGTAGCTTTGTGTAAATCTCAAACCATTTGTCACACCTTTTCCATATGAGTTGGAAAAAACCATGCTACACAGAAAAGAATGCCAGTTCCTGCAGCAGCAGTGGCACTAACATCAGAAGTTGTACCATCTGCCTTTCTGCTGCTGGACTGAGAGAGGTATGAGAGTGCCAGAAGAATGGTCTATGTATGATTTTTCTATTTCTCTGATGATGTGCTACTACCAAATGGATTAAACCTCTTTGGCCTTCCATTGTACTTCTACTGGGGAATGACTCCTGGTGGATCACCAACGTGGTCACCTGTTGAAAAAAGTGATTCTAAGAGGAATGTCCAAAAGAGTCCAAAGGGACTCACCTTGGGAATGACACTAGGATGTGAGTAGTATACCAGCCAGTATACTACTGTAGGGCGGTGCAGGGGGTTCTGTAGCAATGCCAACACTGGGTTCAGGGATTTGGTTGTAAAAACAAGTTGAGCTTCGCTTTTTCAGTATCCTATTGTTTTACATGCATCAGGTACCTTTGAAGCAATGCAGCATATTGACGGGCCTTCTCCTCTTGGGATAAATCCTGCCTTTGGAGAACACCCTGCATTTCAGCATCTAAGGACGCAATGGCTGCAGTTATGATGTTTTCCTTTCTTGTAGAAAGCGTTTTGAGTTGCTCTAGCTGATGGCTAGGTAGGTACCAAATACATTTTTTTTTTCAGAATGCTCCATCACTGGTTGGTTAAGAGACCAGTTATTAGAGGAATAGCAAAGCCTAATAGTAGGCCCAGAAAACCTCCCATCTGATTAATCAGGAGTTTTTTTCTTTCTTAAAGAGATTATTTTTCTGCTAAGGCTCTGGATAGCTGCCTTCTTTTTCTTCAGCAAAGATATCGGAGGGCCAGATAGCAGAATATTTCCTTACAGAATATTCAAGGCAATTTGAGATGGCAGAAATCAGATCATCTGAGGCTTGAGACAGAATGAAGCATCTCTGACCTGAGTTAGCCTTGATAAGGATTTTAAAAGTGGCAGATCTATCTTTACACAGTGAGACATGTCCTGGGACAGGCGACAGTGCAATTGAGGAGTTAAGTTCGTGAGTCACTTCCTTTTGTAACAGGGTGTGCCTTTTTCATAACATATACAGCTGGCCAATCAGGTGGGAACAACCCCGTCCTTAGTCTGTACTCCTCTGGTGTAGAGGATTTTAAATCCACTGGGAGATAACCATAGGGCCTGGAAGTTGCATCACCAAAGCTATCTAAAAACAATTTGGTGGCGCCAGGATATATTTGCTTGGCCAAAGTCACGATCTGTAATTTATCCCAGTTATTACGAAATAAAACAAAATAATTAGCATTTAGGGAGATTGTGTGGCTGGCCTTGCCTTAGCAGAAAATATTGTGTGATTAGAAAAATACTGAGATTGCTGTGATGTAAATGCATCCACTAATTCTGAAGTGGAAGCAGCTGAACGCATAAGATCATCCACAATAACTAAATTCACTTTATTTGTGGGAAACAGTTTGTCATCACTAAACAAAGCAGGAAGTCCTTCAACAAACACAGTATTTGGGTATTTATATATAAAATCATTGTACAGCAGCTGCCAGCAGCCATAAGACTAAAAAATATTTTGAGGCATATGTGACAGCAGACTGTGAGCATTGTCCAACATGTTTTTATAGGTTTTCTTACTTATAAGTTATACAGGTACTTGGCCCTGCTAGAATGGAGGAAAATGGGTGTTTCCAGCACATATCCATCTTAAAAACCGTACAGTAGTGTTCTGAAGTCGCTACTTGTAGCAAAACACGTTTATCGTAAACAAAAGACAGAGTCTTCTTCTGGTTTACTGTTTGAATACACCACTTTTCTTGTTCCTAACAATGTCTTTCTGTTGAACAATAATTTCTTTGGGATCCTCCTGGTGGCCCAGGACCAGCTCTTTCAAGCACTGAAAATTAACTCTCTCCACATTCACAAGGTTTAGTGTTATGCCTTTAACCTTTATTCACGTCTTAACAGAAGCAAGGCGGTAAGAATATGTTTTGGGACCTGACAAGACAAATTATGTGATGTGTTCACCTGCCGGAATTTCAAAATCTCCCAACTCAGGGCACCATTCACCAGGCCGCTTTATAAATATCACAGAGTCTGTGTCATGATAGAGACAGCACTCCTGCAGCTTGTCTTATAAAGCTCTAGCCATGCATTCGTGGTTGTAAAAGCCACGATTAAGACATTTGTCTTGCCAGATAAGGTGAACTGCTCTTTAGAGCATCTCCATAACACACTCACAGAATCCATCTATTACTTCAAACCCAGAAACATCATACTCGGGAGAGAAAGCATAACTTAGAAGCTCTGTAGGATTCCTTTCAATTGTAGTGGTGGGAAGATTTGAACAAATTTTCCCAATAAGGGACTGAGAAACTGTTTTGCTATTTGATGCTTTCCAAGGTTCTTAGAGATCTGATCAGAACGTAACTGAACCCCTTCTCTTTCACAATAATCAATATATTTAGCCTGTTTCTCCTCATCCCCCACACACCATGCTGGAAATCCAGATACCTCTTGTTTCTGACACAGATGCATTTTAATGTAATCTGAAAACAGGTCTGCTCAGCTGTTTGCAAAATGTCAAATTTCAAAAACCTCCAAAACATGGTAGCCTTTTTCTATGGCTTTCAACAACACTGACCCATGTACCTTCTAGAGCTCTCTGTCCTATGGTGTGTGTGCACTGCTTCTGTTGTCTACCCTGAGCACATATATGAAACAGTGGAAACATTAGTTTTTCCCCACCCACAATACAGGGAAGAACAGCCCTTTGGAGGTAGGACCTTAGCTTTTATAAGGTCAAAGTAGTCTGAGAGAGGTCCAAAATAGCTAAAAATGATCTCAGGATGGCCAATGGGGTATTCCTTCATCTTGTTGACAAAGGGATACAAACTTGTGAAGTCATAATAACATATTTCCTCTTCATCAGTAGGATTATAATGCAGGGTTATAGCATTTCTCCTACTTTCAAAAAGGGCATCCCGGGATTCTAATGGCTCTGGGAACTTTTGACTTAGAAACTAAGTACAGAACCTGATTGTGACATCTGATGCCACTCATGCTCCCATAGAGTCCTGACCTCAAATCCCTTATTTTTTAGGTAGGCCTCTTTATGCTGCGTTCTGTACTGAAGATCACAATAACCTGTATCAGTCATGGGGTTTCTAGCTTTCTCATTGTAACAGGACACCCATGAAAAAACCACTAAATTCAAAGGCCTGCCCTGAATAACTCCAAAACTATCCAGAAAATAGGAGCCAACCTGCATTTCTTCCCCTTTCAAGGTGTAACAGATATCTATGGCTTCTGTTTGCTCAAGGTACATAAGCTACTGTATGGCGGGCATGGAATATCTTTTTGTCTGCCTGTGGTAATTGTCCCATGAGAGCAGAGCAATCGTGCCTCTTTTTAAAAATGTGTCTAAAAAGGGCCATGCACACACTAGCAAGAGTTAGGAAAGGATCAAGGTCCACTTCACCAGACTCTTTACACATATTTCAGATTTCCTTCCTGTACAAGAGGCAGTCCCGGCGCAGTATTTTCCCATCCTGCTGACAATAGTGTGCAGTCTCCTTCTGCATGTCAAATGTATTGTTTTTATTCTCATCATACCATGCGAGAAACTCCCGCTTCTCCTCAGGAATCATATTTTCCACCCCATATAGGAGTTGTTTTCCAGTGTTAAAAAAGTACAGTAAATAGTCCTTGCAGCCTTCAAACCCCATTGCTTGTGGGAGTTTTGCCCATTTCATGGGAAGAAAGTTTAGACTATTTATAAACTGGATGCCTAATTTTCTCAGTGTAACACAAAACAATTTGCCACCTTGTGCAATCATGTGAATGTAAAATATTGAAAATTAACATGTATGTCTCAGCTGGAGAAACATTTTCTATTTTCTGAATGCCTGGTTTGGAAGTTGCAGCGTGCTAACCACATACCATTCTGTGGGGGGTGATTGGTAGTGGCATTTCCGCTCGTTCTGGGAGCTGGAGCCTGATTGCAGGTGGTTGCTGCATCCAAACTCATTCTGGGAACTGGGGTCTGGTTGGAGTTGAATGGTGCATAACTCATTCTGGGAGCTGGGGTCTGGTTGGAGGTGGACGGTGCATTCAGGTTCATCCGGGGCCCATGTACTGAAAAGGAAAAAAAAATTAATTACACTGCTCCTTTGAAATGTATTAAATGCCACAGTAGGAAAAAGGTTTTTAAAGGAGCAAATTACCTTTGTGACAGGTATATTTCTGTCCAGAGTCTTATTTAGGGGTGGTGGTGGTTCTTCCTGCAAGCAGGAAGATATATTCATTGTTTTTAAAAAAACAGGAAAAGCTTAAAAAGCATGTGTTTATATTCTTACCAAAAGCCAGGGTACATCTAGGCTGCTTCTGTTGGGGGTGGGGGTTGAAGCCACAATCTCTTCTCCATCCAGGAATGCTAGGACAGAAAGAAACACTATCATTAATGTGGCTCCATCCATACATACTTATGCCATGTGCTTCCAGTTTGACAGAAGGGTAGGCCAGTATACAACTGGTGTGACTCCCCTCCCCTTCTGCTGTCTGACGTGCCAGAACATTTTGCTTCTGTGAAAATGCTTGTGGCACAAGAATCCTTGAGTAGGCAGTAAGTCAGTCCATTCAGGTAGCTGTGGGCCTATCCAGCTTTTCAGTGCCAATGCAGTATGCAGCCCCCAGGTAAGGCAATGAAACCCTAACCTTGAGGCCTCACGTCTGCCTTTCCTCAGCAGAATGCAGAACACACCCTGTTGGAACAGCTGTGCCGGAACTGGAAACTTGGATAGGATTGGGCCTTAGGACACTGTTGTCCCTCAGTGACTGTGTAATTTATTGTAGCAACTAGCAAAAAGCATACCCGCGTTGCGGGAGTAACATTTCCCCATACAACACCCCCCCACGGTGTATCAACAACCCATGCGCAACCTACCCCCGTGCACAGCATCCTCGCCAGTGCAACCTCTTCCTCTGAACAACATCCCCCATTGCACCAGATACTGAGCACCAAACTGGCTGGATGTTGGTCAGTCTTCCATGTTAAGTATAGGACAGAAATACGTTGACCCTTTTCAGCCCCTGAAGGGTTAAATTTCTCCACAAGGGTTCCTGATGGGTGTTCAGGTGACAGAAGGAACTCCCAGAATTCCATGCTTCAGGCCCAGCAGTTGGGGCAGAATGTTGATGAGTCAGCAATTCTCAATGCAAAGTATAGGGAGGAAAACACGTTGCGCCCCTTTTCACCCCCTTCCGGTTGGAATTTCAGAAAACCGGTTCTTAGTGCACCCCTCAGTCACGGAAGGAACACCCACCCCAAATTTCACACTTCTAGGCCCAGCGGTTTTGGCAGGGCGGTGATGAGTGAGTCAGTGAGTCAGTGAGTCAGTCAGTGAGTGACTTTTCTCTTTTATGTATATAGATGTACCCAGCAATCTATCCATCTGTATTGTCTAGGGTGGGAGGACTTATCCCTCATTTCAAGGGATGGAACACATTGATCAAAAAATAAAATGAAAACCTGTTGAATGACAATGAGGATCATAAGTTATTTCATAATAAATCCATCATTGGTTTAGCAAAGTTTATACCGTTACAACTTGTTTTAAGGTACAGATAAAGAAGCTGCAGTATAAAGATAAATAGGTGTTAAGCAAACTAGCTCCCTGGATTGTGGTTATCATCCAGCATCAACTACACACAAGACTAAACACAATAACCTTGCCTCTGACTACATCACATGGATGAGGTACTTCGGAAACAATCCAACAGCACGGTTAAAGAATGGGGCTTTACCATCACAAATGCTTGGGAGTTAAGCCAAAGTCAAATGTAGATGCCTTCCTCAATGTCAGTTAGAGGCTTTGTGGCTTTGCTTTGTGGCTTTGCTGTTTGACATGAATCACCGAACCTGCTTTGTCCTTTCTGATCTTCCAAAATATTCCGTTTGCTCTTTAGACTTGCATGCTGTTTTAGAAAGAGCCTTTGAGCAAATCCTAAGGGCACCTTTCATTAGAGATATTTTCTCTGATTGGCAGCAACTCATTTCACATGTGGAGACAAAGTCTTGATCAGAACTGGCATGATGAGTCACACAACCATTAGTTTGGAGTAAAATAAAAAAGGAGTCTTGAGCAAAGATGTCAAAGAATAAAAACTGATCAGAGATGGGAGGCAGCACAGCGAAGTAGTAGTAGTAGTAGTAATAACAATAATAATTTATTTATTTAATTATTTAATTATTACTACCACCACCACCACCAGATTATGTGCGAGAGAGCCAGGAATCTGCTCTGATTGACGTCAGCTAGAGAAAGATGTTGAAAATGCAGCAGACCAACTATGAATATCGCAATAGTGCAATTCTGGCTCGGACTGCCAGTTGGCAGAATAAAGTATTGCATGGCCAATTCCTTGCCAAGATCAAAGGAAAAGTGGATCAGGATAAGACCTGGTTGTGGCTCATGAGTGGAACACTGAAGAAGGAGACGGAAGGCCTGATACTTGCTGCCCAAGAACAGGCAATCAGGACAAATGCCATCAAGGTCAGAACTGAAAAATCAGCCCATGACCCAAAATGGCCAGCTCTGCAAAGAAGTGGATGAAACCATCGACCACATTCTAAGTGGCTGCAAGAAGATCACGCACACTGACTACAAACTGAGGCACAATCTGTTGCCCAGATGATCTACTGGAACCTATGCCAAAAGTATCATCTGCCAGTGGCAAAAAACTGGTGGGACCACAAGCCTAAAAAAGTGGTTGCAAATGAGCAGGTCAAGCTTCTGTGGGACTTCAGGATACAGACGGACAAGGTCTTGGAACACAATACTCCAGATATCACCATCATAGAAAGCAGTAAGGTGTGGCTTGTTGACATCGCCATACCAGGTGACAGCAGAATTGAGGAGAAACAACTGGAAAAGATCTCCCGCTACCAAGACCTAAGAATCGAATTACAGCGTATCTGGTGTAAGCCAGTGCAGGTGGTTCCAGTGGTAATTGGCACACTGGGTGCAGTGCCCAAAGACCTCGGCAGGCACCTGAAAACTATTGGCATTGACAAAATATCACTCTGCCAACTGCAGAAAGCCGCTCTTCTGGGATCAGCACAAATTATACGCCGCTACATCACACAGTCCTAGACTCTTGGGAGGGGTCCGACTGGTGATGTGAATGAAACCAGCACGAAATTGTTCGCTGTGTATTTATGGATAATAATAATAATAATTTATTTGTACCCTGCCTTTCTCCCGGGGGACCCAAGGCGGCTAACATTATTGTTGCTAAAAACAATAACAATAAAATCAATACATTAAAAACAATTAAAATCAAATATTAAAATTAAAACAATTAAAAAACAAGACATCTTAAAACATTAAAAACACCTATGTTAAAACGCAGAATTAAAACAAGAATTAAAAGAATGCAGAAGAGTGGGCTGGTTAGTGACCGGAGGAAGCAATGGAGGTAGAAAGTAGAAAGGAGAAGAAGAAATTCAAGCTGTGCTTAAAAATTGAAACAGTTCACAATGGGCCCCACAGGCAGAGGAGTAGCTGGGGAAGTGAAGGGGGTGCATACTGGGCTACAATCTTTAGGAGGGCTACAAGCTGAGCTTGACACTAGTGACTAAAATTGTGAAAAACTGGTTAGGTATAAATCATAATACCATCATATTATATATCGATGAAAAGCTAATTTTATGAAGAATGCAGTAAAAAAACTGCATTGGAATATCTATTCTCTACTAAACGTTATGGCTAATTAACTAAAAAAGTGAAAACACAAAAGCCTATGGAACAAAAATCAGATTTCCTTAACTTACCCATGATACTGATTGCTCTGAGAGCCAATGAGATGTAATTCTGATACTGTATGGGACTACTAAGGTGTATGTAATTCTGATACTATATCGAACTAATCAGCTCTCAGTACATATATCATATTCAATTCATATATTAGAAAACAGTTACCCGTGCTAACTGGGTATACAAGCTATTCTAAGTGGTGCTCCTCTTATATCAACCAGGCAAAGAATAATAATTTCTCTTTGCCCAGGCAAGTTTCCCTAACCAATAATAAAGCACACGATGTTTATTATTTTACTGAATTAAATCTGATTTTGTTGTTGGGGAGGTTGTTGAGAGGAGGGCAACAAAATCTTCTTTGACTCCAGATAGGAAATAGGTGCTTTAGCTTATGCCAGTAGCAGAGCAAATAAGTGGTGAGCTGCTTAGGAGGAAGAGGCAAGTTTTTTCTTACATCTTTTCTTTTTAAAAATTTCTTTTTTAATTAAAAAAATTTATCTTAATTTTTTTAAATTTTCTTTTAAAAAATACCCAGGGATGACATCACTTCCAATTGTGACATCACTTCTGGGGCAACATTTGAGCTTTGCACCATCCTACATGATCATTAACTACGCCACTGCCCACAGGATACTACTAGGCTTTGCAGGAAAATATCCCATTGAACTGTATTATACAATCCTATGCACATCTATGTGGAAGTAAGACCCACTGATTTCAAGGGGACATACTCCCAAGTAAAAGTGTGTAGGATTGCAATCTTAGACTGCAATCCCACAACTCCTGAGAATAAATTCTGTTGAATTTAATGAAGCTTATTTCTGAGTAGACATGTATAAGATTGTACAGCCATCTTAAATATATTTAACCTTGGATTATGGCCATAGACCTTTATTCTAAGCCCATTTGCTCAGATGAAAGTTTCATGGAAATGAAAGACAAAACAGCAAGATTTGTTGAATTGCAGATGTGATTTACCACACCAAAAATTACTCAATTTAAGAAATTACTAACACCGTACTGGGACTGCAACCCAAATCCTAACCAACTTTCCAGCACTAACATAGCTGTACCTACGGGGCATCTACTGCATCTTGGAGCTGGGTGGCAGTCATGAAGGGAGTGGTGGGCTTCAGGGGGTTCTCACAGGTTCTATAGAACCCTTTGCTAACGAGACCCTGGTTCTGAGAACTGGTTACTAATGAGACATAGAACCTGTTGTTAATTACTAATGAGACATAGAACCTGTTGTTAATTTATTTGAATCCCACCACTATGATGAAGGACTCCTCAAGGTAAGCCTAGGAAATGTTTTCTCCTTTACCTTAGAGATGGATTGCCCTTACCTCAGAAACCTGATTAGGATTGTGTCCCAAAACTAACAACTATACCAGAAATCACAAGTCAATCTGCCACCATATTAAAACATCTACTTTACTACAAGTTTTTCTTTTTGTCGCTACTTTGAGAGGGAGCAGGTTGACCAGATATCACTGCAAAAGAAAACAAGACACCCCATAATATAGGACATCAAAAAACATGTAGGTCATGGCAAAAAGCTAAAAAAAACTTGTACAGTGGTACTTCGCTTATCAAGTGCCTCACTTAACAAGAAAAAATTCCAAGAAATTTTGCTTCACATAACAAATTCTGCTTCACTTAACAAGCAAGTGTGCTATGGGCATGCGTGTTATGCAGCCCAGATGCTCTGCATGGAGGATCTTTAAAAGGGTGGCCAGCCAGCGTTGCTGCCTCTAATTACCCCCAACTTGGGGGCAGTTGCCTGGAGGTGCCAGAGGCAACAGCCCCTAACTGCCCCCCAAGTGTCCCCACCGACCACCTTGAACCTCCAGCAGCAGCCCAGGTAAGCCTCCCGGTAAAGTGTCTTTGATTACAGCCTCTTAACCATGTCTACCCAGAAGTAAGCCCCATTGTGTTAAATGGGGCTTACTCCCAGGAAATTGTTGAGACCTGGGTCGGCCCCACAAGACAGGGTGAGCTCCTGTCCTTAGCCCAGCTCTGCAACACCAGCTGGATCCAATCCAGTGGTGGGCTCCAGCAGGTTTGCACCTACTCTACAGAACCGGTTGTTAATGAGAGATAGGACATATAAAGTTTAAAAATAGCCATTTAAAAGTGGCTGCCAGATGGGCAGAGAACTGGTTGTTAATTTCTTTGAAGCGCATCACTGATCCAATCGTATTGGCTCTGCCTTTCCGTTGGACTAAGTCAGTGGCGTGGAGAGGAGAGATTTGCTGCTTGGGTAACAACCTATCCTCCATAACAATCCAACACAGGCTTTCGTGCTTCGCATGCAGCGTTTGCAGCGCAGAGCACGATACCATAGTCTCTCAAGACTGATGGAGGCCTGCTTTTTTCTTTGCAGCCTAAGTAGACTTCATAGGATCATGCACATTGAATGCATGTTTTGAATTCAATTCCAGTGTTTTGTCATCATTTTTACATCCAGTTAATATTTTATATGAATATTTTGGAGGTTGTGGAACCAATCGTCTGAGTTTCCATTATTTCCTATGGAAAAATCTGCTTCACTTAAAGAGCGTTTCACTTAAAGAGCATGCCTCCGGAACAAATTAAGCTCTTTATGTGAGGCACAACTGTGTATTGATTTCATGTGCTTAATTTAACACTATTTTGTTATCATTGAATTTTAAACTATTTTACATACTATATTTAATTCATTCCAAGAAGGTTATGTGCTGCTGCTCATTGGAAAAGGAGAACATTTAAGTTCTTTTCCAAGACACAAGAGATTATGTCTTGGAAAAGGGGGACATCTGGTCACCCTAAAGGGGGGGTGGCATAAGAACCATAACAAGAGACTTCCTGGATTAGGCCCAGAGCCCATCTAATCCAGCTTTTAGAATCTCAGTGACCCACTGCTCTGGCTACAGCTACCTCTCTACCCAGAGGCAGGCCTGACTGGACCTTGTAAACAACCAAGTTAGTTCCACAAACTCCACTTGTCAACACACCAAGGATTTAGTTCAATGGGAAAAAAATTGGCTCTGACTTACAAGCCCCCTCGACCAGTGATGGGCTTCAAAGAAATTAACAACCGGTTCTCTGCCCATCTGGCAGACACTTTTAAATGGCTATTTTTAAACTTTATATGTCCCATCTCTTGTTAACAACCAGTTCTATAGAGTAGGTGTGAACCTGCTGGAGGCCACCACCGCCCTCGACCATTGTAGACCTCTGACACCACAGCAGGCGCAGCCATAGTACTGTTTACATGGTAGCAAATTCCCCTTAGGTCCATCCTGATTGAGTAAGTAACTGATTCAGCATTAATCAAGCAACTTAAAACATCAAATAAAAATTTATTAAGAAAGAATAAGACACAGTGGTAAGATTACAAGTACCAATCAAAAATAAAGACTAAGGCTGCAATCCTAAAGACACTTTCCTGGGAGTAAGTTCCATTGAACACAATGGGGCTTATTTTTGAGTTGACATGGTTAGGATTGTGATCTAAGTTCCTAGTTCTGACTTTGTCTCTGGCTAACATATAACAGAATCATTCTTCCCTGCTAAGAAGCTGGTTCATGTACCCAAACTTGAATAGCAGTCCATAAGCAGATTGTTCAATCTTTGCTCTTACATTTCCATGAATGATATGAGGTAGATGGTACATCAGCAGCAACAAGCTTAGCATCCCAAACAGCTAGCAACTAGGGGTGACTATTTGCTCACTTTTATAGATCTTTTTAGTCAACCTTGCCTATCCAATTTAAAAATCCATCAACAAATTGATGGTTCTGTTTCGGCTTAAGTTGCTAGGTTAACTTTCCTGCTCTCCACAGCTGCATAAAATTTATGTCTCCCTAATCAGAGTGCAGGTGTGAGATTGACCACTAGGCTTTATGGCAAGGTCTGTTTCCTGATAAGCTGACCAAGCTATCAAGAAGAGGCCTTGATCCTCTAGAATGTCTGCAGATGTGAACACTTAGCTAATTATTGTTAAGGTTTACACCTTACTTTCTCACAAGACTCTGGTTCTTAATTGCTCTGCTATTCCAGAATCCTTGCTGGCAATTCACTCTTGTGTTTAACATGGCATTACTCTAGCTCTTACACAGGGTAAGATTGATTTGTCAGCAGCACCCACCAGTTGCTTCAGGGAGCACCCAAGACCTCCCTTGCACTGAGTGCCCTGATGTAGCTTCTGAGGAAGCTTTGTTTTCTTTAATCACTGTATTAATCATTTTAATCACTGTATCTATTCCTTTTAATCACTGTCGATTTTAAAAGGGAGTTTTGGTAGGTGCCACTCTTCAAAGCCTTCCATTGCGTTCATTGCCAATGTTGTGTTTTCTAGACTATGGTTAAAGGCAGTGGTGGTCTTCAGGGGGTTCTCATAGGTTCTATAGAACGCTTTGCTAATGAGTGCCTGGTTCTGAGAACCAGTTACTAATGGGACATAGAGCCTGTTGTTAATTTATTTGAATCCCACCGCTGGTTAAAGGTGCTTGTTCCCCACCTTTTCCAATAGATTAACTGCACACAAGAGAAGATATGTAAGTTATATTTACTCAACACAGAAGGGCTTAAAAAGCAGCACCTGTCTAAATTCCCTCTTCTATGCAGTGCTTAAAGGTAGAGACATGCTGTCCTCCCTTCTCTATCGTCACCCTAAATGTAATGCATATCTCTATACACATATATAAAGCATATATCTATGCATTATAGATAAACCCTGGCCAAGTGTTCAATATTAAAAATCCTTTGCTCCATTCTGAAAGAGGGAGGTATCCAGGAGCCTTCCAGTGCAGGGTGACCATATGTCCTCTTTTTCTAGGACATGTCCTCTTTTTGGCCTTGTGTCGTGGAAGAAAAACTCCATTGTTCACCTTTTCCTTGTGTGCAGAGAATGTAGCCTTCTTCTAGTTAGTGAATTATATGCAAAACAAGTGTCCCCGACTTTCTGACGGTTCATTTTCTGATGGTTTCACTTAACACTTTACAATTATACCCAGAACTCATTCATTCAACACATTTTCCACTCTTTCAACTTCTCTCTGCTGGTCTAAAGGTTCAAATTGTCTTCCCTGATGTTGATTTGCATATGATCAATCTGCTTTTGGCATTTCCTTACAACTTTCTTCAGTAAATAACCATCATTCAAATGCATAAGACATTCATTGCCCACATGTCGCCTTTGTTCATCTTACTGCATTTTGGCTATGTGTGAATAAATGTGTTATTTTGGCTTTTTACAAGTGATATTTATATGTTTTTTGGGTGGCCATTCTGCATTTACATGATGAAAAACACTGGGTTCCGCTTTTCAACGGTTTTCACTTTTGGACGGTGCTTGGTCCCAAAACCGTCTAATAACTGAGGTATGATACTAGTTTTACATTTTATATAAATTTTTTAATAATAAATTATGTCATAATAAGGGTACCATCCGAACCATGTCTACTCAAAAGTGAGCCTCACTGTGTTCAATGGGTCTTACTCCCAGGAATGTTGGATTGCAGTTTTATAATAAAAATTTTATAGTTTTAATTTTAGTTTTATAATAAATGTTTAGTTTAATTTTAAATAAAAATAAATAAAATAAATCAAAATAAATTTTTAGTTTAATTTTAAATAAAAATAAATAAAATAAATCAAAATAAATTTTTAGTTTAATTTCAGTTTTATAATAAAAATTTAGTCATGTCCTGCATGGGTGTCCCCATTTCTGAGTCTGCTCATCCTCCTGCAGCGACCCCAGAGGAGCATCTCCATCCCTGGGCCTCCTGGGTACCAACTGCATCTCCCGCAGAGGCAAGCCGCTGCCTAGCAACGAGCATCCTCGCTGCGCGTGCGCAGACGGGACTAGAGGCCAGGGCACTTTCAGGCGCATGCGCAGTCGCTTTGTTGATGTTCAGGTGGAGTTTGGGGAGGCGGTTGCCAGGGCGAGGGAGGATGTCTCCCTGAGATGAGAGGCTGTGGAGTGGGAGAGGAGAGCGGGCCTCATGTCTTACTCTAACAGCCCCAGGAGGACAGGGCTGCCCCGGCCAGTGCTGCGCTGGCTGCAGAGCCTGGACCTCTCCTACTCCCCCAAGCACTTCTGCAGGTGAGGAGGGCAACACACTGCTGACTCTTCCCTCATGGGGCTTACTTCTGAGTAGACCCCCATTCTTGGCTCTGAGGCCGCACTCCTAGCCACACTTACCTGGGAGGAAGCCCCATTGACTATGATGGGATTGTTTCTGAGTAGACCCCCCAGGCTTGGCTCTGAGGCTGCACTCCTAGCCACACTTACCTGGGAGGAAGACCCATTGACTATGATGGGACTTGTTTCTGAGTAGACCCCCAGGCTTGGCTCTGAGGCTGCACTCCTAGCCACACTTACCTGGGAGGAAGACCCATTGACTATGATGGGACTTGTTTCTGAGTAGACCCCCCAGGCTTGGCTCTGAGGCTGCACTCCTAGCCACACTTACCTGGGAGGAAGCCCCATTGACTATGATGGGATTGTTTCTGAGTAGACCCCCCAGGCTTGGCTCTGAGGCTGCACTCCTAGCCACACTTACCTGGGAGGAAGCCCCATTGACTATGATGGGATTGTTTCTGAGTAGACCCCCCAGGCTTGGCTCTGAGGCTGCACTCCTAGCCACACTTACCTGGGAGGAAGCCCCATTGACTATGATGGGACTTGTTTCTGAGTAGACCCCCCAGGCTTGGCTCTGAGGCTGCACTCCTAGCCACACTTACCTGGGAGGAAGCCCCATTGACTATGATGGGATTGTTTCTGAGTAGACCCCCCAGGCTTGGCTCTGAGGCTGCACTCCTAGCCACACTTATCTGGGAGGAAGCCCCATTGACTATAAGTTTCTTTGGATCCCTGACTGTGCTATAATGATCTTGTGCATGTTTACTCAGAAATATGTCACACTGAGTTCAATAGGGTTTACCCAGGAATGGATGTACTGTATATGATTGTATAGGATTTACATAGGGCTGCGGAAAATGTCCTGTCTGAATTCTCAAGGGCTGCTGTCAGTCAGTATCCACAAGTCTGTGCAAGGAGGATCAGTGGCTTGACTCAGTGAGGGTAGGATCCCATTCCCCATCACGGCTTCATCTGAATATTGCAGCTCTCCCTAGAGAAAAAAAGATGGAAAAGGGTGCTGTCTTTAGAGTGGCAGATGTAGGATCTCAGACAACCACCTCCATGTGGAAACTATACACTGGTGTGACCTTGTTATACACTGATTTTTCATACATGGATTTGACTCAACATGGATGGCCACTTCAAATCATAATTTTAAAAACTGCTTTTCTACTGTTGTAGAGAGGTAGTCATGCAAGCTAACATTCCATTTTTCAGTATCAGACTCAAACCCCTGCATATATTGAGGAACTACTTATTCCATTAGGTGCAACAGAAGAGCAAGACTGGTTTTTTTTTTATCCACAGGTGTTTCTGGAATGGAACCCCAGTGGATAACAAGGTTTGCCTGTATAGTTGTTTCCTTCACAAGAAATATTCAAATTTTCCTTTCCGCAAACTATTGGCTGTTTTGGAAAAGCCTAGCCAGGTTGACGTATCTTAAAATTTATCACCACTTTAATCTAAAGCGGCTAACATTCTTATATGTCTATCCCAAATTGTGGAAAATTAAATTAACTTACAAATAATTTCTTATAGTGGTACAGCTACAGATAGAAAACAGCCTCAGGATCAAAGGAGACATTTGGGACCATTTGGAACAATAATTAGGAAGTTAGGTTCATGTCAAAGGTGCTACATTAATAGGGCAAAGGGTGGCTAACAGGGCTAAATTTAATTCCGTGTTGTTCATGGCGTAGCTGGAGGAGCAGAATGATAAGTGATATGGTACTGTCTAATGTGTACAAATATAAAGTGCCATATAAGCAGTCCCTCCCAGTTGCCCTTAGGGCCATTCTGGGCAGCAAAAGCTACATCCAGGCTCTTGCCGAGCAAACACCATCTCTCACTGTCCAGAATGGGTGTGATTGTGAGTGGCTTTACACTGTTACATGGTGTGTTATGGTACCTAAAGAAATTTGTTTGTTTGTTTATTTAGTGTGATGTAGACAGTCACCATATAAATGCTGAAGATGTTGCCTATTTATTTATTATATATACGTACGTACGTACGTACGTACATATGTACATACTCTCCCTTTCGTCCACAAAGGGAACCCAAGGTAGCTAACAACAATGATAATACAATAAAATTGAACACGTATAACAGTTAAAAACTTTGAAAAGCAGTAAAGACATTTAAAAACAGCACTACAATATAAATTTAAATAAAAACAATTAAAGTCATACTAGCCTAGCACTAATTGAAGGCTTTTGTAAACAAAAATATTCTGAGGCCCTGCCGAAAGCTCTTTAGGGAAAGAAGAGTTTTCAGTTCCCAGAAAAGGGAATTCCATAGCTGGGGTGCAGCCACCGAAAAGGCCCTGCTCCTATCCACCACACTCCACCTCTCTTAGTGACGGCACAGTCAGCATGGCCTGTCTTGGTGATGGGTTGGAGTATATGGACAAAGGTGGATCCTCAAGAACCCCTGAGCTGTAGAGAGCTTTAAAGGTCAAGACCAGCACTTTGATTTCAGCCTGGAAGCAAATGGGCAGCCAGTGTAGCCACCAAAGCAGTGGCCTGACCATGTTGAACCAATGATCCCCACCAAACACATGAGTAGTTTTGTCCCCTCTTGCTACACTACTCACTCCCTGTGCCTGAATGTGTCTCTATTACCAGTAATTTGAGTCTGTTTTCTCTCTGTTCCGCAGTGTGCTTGTGTATATATAAACAAAAGCAGAAACTTCCAGCTATTTTGATTTTTTTTAAAAAGATATCTGAAGGGTGGGGAGGCAATATTTCCCCCTTTTAAGGAAAACCTTGCTTGAAAAGACCCCTCAGGTTTGACAAATGTACAGAAGTCTCTTGTACAGGAATTGATAATGTGCGGCAGATGTCTAATAGTAAAATATTAAAACACTGTTTGTTTTTCTTTTGAGTAGAGATTTTTCAAATGGCTATCTCATTGCTGAAATATTTTCTTGGTATTACCCAGAAGACATTCCAATGCGCTGCTATGAAAATGGGACCTCATTAGCTGTCAAGCTCAAAAACTGGTCACAGCTTGGAAGGGTGAGTGACCAATTCAGTCTGTCCTTTGCTGAAAGGATTTTTGGTTGAAAAGCAGTACTGTACAGGAATACTCTGTACTAATAAATAATCTCCAAATTTACCTTGTCTTTCAAATAACACAATAAAAATAGTTTTAAGATTATATGATCAACTAGTTCTATAATTAAACACATTTCTATAATTAAACACATAATTATCCAAACAGGCTTTATTTTTATTTATTTAATTAATTTATATCCCGCCTTTCCTTCTCTGCAACTTTATCACTGAACTAAGCTAAACATAGGCATATAATGCCTCCATACCTCAACATGAGTCATTCACTGTAATCTATATATATATAAAAGAGAAAAGTCACTGACTGACTGACTGACTGACTGACTCATCACCGCCCTGCCAAAACCGCTGGGCCTAGAAGCGTGAAATTTGGGGTGGGTGTTCCTTCCGTGACTGAGGGGTGCACTAAGAACTGGTTTTCTGAAATTCCAACCGGAAGGGGGTGAAAAGGGGCGCAACGCGTTTTTCTCCCTATACTTTGCATTGAGAATTGCTGACTCATCAACATTCTGCCCCAACTGCTGGGCCTGAAGCATGGAATTCTGGGAGTTCCTTTTGTCACCTGAACTCCCACCAAGAACCATCTGGAGAAATTTAACCCTTCAGGGGCTGAAAAGGGGTCAACGTGTTGCTGCCCTATACTTAACATGGGAGACTGAACAACATCCAGCCAATTTGGTGCTCAGACCCTGGTGCACTGGGGGATGTTGTTTGGAGGAAGAGGTTGCGCTGGCAAGGATGCTGCGCATGGGAGGAAGTTGCACATGAGGGGAAATTGCGCACGGGAGGAAAGTTGCGCACGAGGGGAAGTGGTGCACGGGGGACAAATTGGGGCGCATGGGATTAAGTTGCGCATGGGATTAAGTTGCGCATGGGGAAAGTTGCGCATGGGATTAAGTTGCGCATGGGATTAAGTTGCGCATGGGATTAAGTTGCGCACGGGGGGGAAGTTGCGCACGGGGGGGAAGTTGGACACATGGGAAGTTGCACATGAGGAAGTTGCACATGGGGGGATGTTAAACATGGAGTAAAGTTGCGCACAGGGGGAAGTTTTGCATGGGGGGAAGTTTTGCACGGGGAAAGTTTTGCACGGGGGATGATGCGCACGGGGGGATGATGCACACGGGGGGGTGATGCGCACGGGGGGTGATGCGCACGGGGGAAAATTGTTTATGGGGAAAGTTGCGCATGGGGAAGTTGCGCATGGGGAAAGTTGCACATGGGGGGTTGATGTGTATGGGGGAAGTTGCGCATGGGGGATTGTTACGCCTGGGGGAAAGTTATCCATGGGGGGGTTGATGCATATGGGGGGATGGCATACGGGGGAATTTTACGCCCGCAACGCGGGTACGCCTTTCACTAGTAACTATATAAAAAGCAATAATACTGGATCATTTTTAAAGTACAGTGGTGCCTCATGTTACAAGTTTGTTCCGGAGGCATGCTTGTTATGCAAAATGCTCTTTACATGAAGCAGATTTTCACATAGGAAATAATGGAAACTCAGAAGATTGGTTCCACAACCCAAAAAATATTCATATAACAATATTAACTGTTTATAAAAATCATTACAAAGCACTGTAATATAATATAAAACACTATAATATACTGTAATACAAACACACTGCAATGAAGAAAATACTGTACACTACTGAATTGTACTGTACCTTTGAAAATCTTCATGGCTGATGTGAGGGTTATAGAGAGGAGGATGACTGGCTGCTATTGTAAAGACATTTTCCTGGGAGTAAGACCCACTGGACACAACGGACTTACTTCTGAGTAGTCATGGTTAGGATTGTGCTTTTTCACAATCACTAATGGATTAACTGCTATCCACTGGCTCAATGGAATCTTTGTCTTTATATGGAGCTTTAACATTCCCAAGCTGCTGATGGGGAGCAGCACTAGAACTTTGATAAGGCACACCTTCCACGCTGCCACACACAGATCCCACATACAAACCTGGCTCAGGCTGCTCCCCCCAGACCCTCCATGAGTTCCCTGGCCATGGAAGCCTGTTCCAAACTTTGCCCAGTGGCCCACCCCCCTCCGTAGCTCAAGCTAGTCCCCTTGTCCCCCCTGTGGATTCCCTTGCCATGGAAGCCTGTTCCAAACTTACCATACTCTGAAGTGCTCTTTACTCAAGACAGCACTCTTTAAGCAAGTCAAAAATTCTGAGAAAATTTTGCTCTTTACACACAACGCTCTTTTCAAGTCGCTCTTTGTTCAAGGTGGGCTGTGGGTGGCACAAGCAGTTAAGACGCTGTGCCTGTTAACCAGCAGGCTTGGGTCAGCCTCACAAGACAGGGTGAGCTCCTGTCCTTAGCCCAGCTCTGCGACGCCAGCTGGATCCAATCGTATTGGCTCTGCCTTTCCATTAGGCTAATTCAGTGGCGTGGAGAGGGGGGATTTGTTGCTTGGGTAACAGCCTATCCTCCATAACAATCCAACCCAGGCTTTCGTGCTTCGCATGCAGCGTATGCAGCGCCATAGTCACAATACCATAGTCTCTCAAGACTGACGGAGGCCTGCTTTGTTCAAGGTACCACTGTATCTCTTTTTGTTTGATCTTGGCTAACTCTGATTTATACCTACCTGTATGATACAGAGCTGTTTGTATAATATCAGTTATGGTGCTTAGATTTGGAGCATATCATGTATACAACCCTATCCGAAAATGATTTTCATGTCTTTGATTTGGTGGTGAACAGATTTCAAAGAACCTGAAGGTGAGAATATGAATTACATTGTCTTAATTCTCCCTTTGCTTTTATTAAAAGTTTTTTGCAAAAAGAAAACTGAAGCCAGTTCGAGAGTTAATTGATGGGACAATTCATTGTAAACCAGGAGCTGCTGAGATATTTGTACGTGACATTTATACAATGCTGACAAATAGACGGTAAGTTATGTTTGCCACATTACATTTTAAAGTTGCACATTAGAACCTATAG
Source organism: Cryptoblepharus egeriae (assembly GCA_030015325.1). Taxonomy (NCBI): domain Eukaryota; kingdom Metazoa; phylum Chordata; class Lepidosauria; order Squamata; family Scincidae; genus Cryptoblepharus; species Cryptoblepharus egeriae. Next base: position 48,517,404 of record JAREYC010000007.1, on the reverse strand, counting down.
AGAAAAAATTGTGTGATCCCTGAGTAAGAATAAGTTAATATGGTTCTTCCCAAATTTGTCCATTTGTGGCTCCTTTGCTTTTTTACTGGGCCATTGGCCAAGGCTCCCCATAAGGGCTACAATGCTTTATATTTCATAGGTCAGTAAGCATTCCATGATTTCCCTGACTAGTTTCTGAGGCTTCATGAGTGAGTTCTGAATTGAACTAATGTTCAATTCCTGTACCTTTTCCCTGGTGTAAAGCAAAGTACCTTTTTCCTCTTATGAAATCTTCACTAGTTACCACCATGAACAGTGGTCGCAGTGATTGGGTGTTGCTTTCTGATCCCTGTACCTGTGTTGTCTTACTGGTTCACAGTGTGATCCAGAGAGCCGCAAATATGTATAGAGAGCTTTGTAAGAACAAACCATAGCTTTCCAAGACATGTACAAAACTCATCTTCTTTAAGAGCTAAGGGCACAATCCTAACCATGTCTACTCAAAAGTAAGCCCCATTTTGTTTAATGGGTTTTACTCCCAGAAAAATGTCTTTAGGTTTGCAGCCTAAAGCAGATTTGCTTACTTGTGAGTAGAAGCATACATGTGGTTCAGTTTCACTTTCCAGAAGTATCAATACATTTTCAATTGGAGGGGGAAATTTCTTTTTCAAACTTGGAGACTTCTGCTACAATCCAGAATAACTACGGGACCTTTTACACTGTCGTAGTTACGGTGCCACGCATGGGAAACCTATGGGAAATGCATAGAGCAATCCAGAGTAAGTGCCTTTCATGTCTTCTCATAGTTACTCTGGTTCCTCTCAATTGATTCTTGAGATCTTCATTCATCAGTATGGAGCCATTCTGGTGATGTTTTGTTTCACCCACTTGTGAATAAAATGCACACATGTGGTCCAAAGGCCCCACTACATGTTCCAAAGGCCCCACTACATGTTCCATCTTTTGCCAGTTTCATGACCCACCAACAATCAGGTCATGACAAATATGGCCTAGATAAATTTCTGCATTTGTCATCTGTTGAGCCTAATCGTTGATCTTAGCAAATTCAGAAGTAGCAACTCAGCAAATGAGTTGTAGGTGAAGTCTCCTGTTGTAGGAAAAGTCCTGTGGTAGGTGAAGTTTGAGAGCTCTGCTTTCCCTCGATGACACCCTTGAGTATTTCTCTTTTATAAAAATGGAAATATCAGTTATTACTGCAATAATTGTGTTTTTGTGTGTGTTAAGGTGACACTGTCAGGCAAAATAAATGTGTGTGTCCCCCTTTCTAGAGTAAAACATATTCAGGATGAAGAGACTGATTTTACAGACCGTCTTTACCAAAACAAGTTACCAATGGTTGCTAGATCAACAGCTTCAAGGGCTATTAAAACCAACATTACACTAACAGAGATAATGGTGGAGCCAAATATCAACAAAAATAGGCAGAAGATCAATGCAATAATTAACATGCATATGCAGCGTAGATTGCTCGAGAGGGAGCAGAATCCAGGTGAGTGGTTCTTCCAAAACCTGCTTCGGAGAATGGATACTTCTTGAATGTCTTTACTAGAACTATTGCATTCATGCTATTTCTTGTCACTATGATCTATGTCTTTTAAATTAATCTGTTCTCAAACTGTCTCTCCATGACATCAGTGTGTTGTGAGCCAATTTTTGGAGGTTTGGGAAAGAGAGAGAGAGTAGATTAGGCCAGGGCTACTCAAACTGGGGGGATCACAACTCCAAATTCATGTAAAGGTTCTTTGCTTCCTTTGGGGGGATGGGTGAAACCAGCAATGCAGGGAAGGGGACTATTTTCAAATTTATTGGAAGGGCTGCCAAGGTATGGGGAGGCTTCCTGAGACTGGGAAATTGTGAAAGTGTGATTACAACAAAACAGGAAGTCTGACTTCTGGTTTAGTTGCAGCTGCAACTTTCATTATTTCAGTGGGGAACCCCAAAAGTACTTTTGGGGCTCCCCCACTTCCCAAATCATGGCAGCCTCCCTAATTGGAAAATAACCCCTTTTCCACACAGGGTTGCATTTTTGGGAACTGCCTCACTGCCCTCCCCCTCCTCCACAAAGACTTACCTAGGCTATGTGCATCAAGAATTAAATAAACTCTGAAGACATTTTTATGCACCAAGGCTTTTAATTAATGCGGGGGCTTGTTTATGCATCAGATTTGAATATGATCCAGAATAATAATAATAAATAATAAAATTTGAATAATCCAGAATTTGGTATTTTTGAGAATTTGATTATTCCATTTAACATTGGGAATGCATGTGAGTTTATGAACATTATATTTCTAAATTTTTACAAATATTAATCTGCCTTGTGAAGTGTCAGTGTATATATGAAAAAGCAGTGATTAATTCTTTTAAAAATTAGAGTAGAAGTTTAGTAATTTGTTATGTTCTTTTAAAGACCGGTTTAATGTTAAACTAACACTGGGAGAACGTGCTGTTCGTCGTCCTTCACTTGTGGCTCCTGGCATGAGTTCAGCTTATCTTCTAAAGCAGAAAACAATTCATAGGCCAAGTAAGCTTTCTCTCTTTTGGGTTTGAAAATCTAGGCTCGTGCACTTTGAACTTGCACTTCCCATTGAACAAAATGGGAATTACCCTGCATATTTGTTTGAGAGTTTCTCACTTCATTTCTGTTAATAAGTGAAAGGCTGCAATCCTAAACACACTTTCTTGAGAGTAAAGCTGCAATCCTACAGACACTTTCCTGGGAATAAGACTCATTGATCACAATGGAACTTACTTTTGAGGAGACCTGGTTAGGATTGTGCTCATTAGACTCATTGGACATAATGGGGCTTACATTTGAGTAGACACGGTTAGGATTGTGCTCTAAGTTGCAGTGAAGTCAATAAGACCTATGTATTTCTATGACACCTAAACATGCTGCCTTACAAAACTAATTAATGCTATAAATCTAGCCTTGTGAGTAACATTTCTTCAAAATTTTTTGAAGATTTTGCTTCAAAATTATCCCCTGTATCAAGGGTACCATATTAAAAAAGTAATCTAGGAACACTGACCAAATAAAGATTTTAGTGGGACTTACTCTGAAGTAAACATGCATAGTATTACACAGCAAAACTTTACTAATTTTGCATCATTACTTAAAAGTGCTTGAATTTGAATGTTTGTTTATAGTATTCATGCCTTTTTGAAATATTACTGCAATTACTTCCAGGTTGGAGTGAGCATGAGACGGAGTGAGCAGGAGTCTGACTGATGTTATTTGATTTATAAAATTATTTGATTTTCTCTGTAAACTGCTTTGGGAACTTTTAATTGAAAAGCTTGATTTTTGACTCCGTGAAGACTGCCTGTTATTGCTCCTCTAATAGTAGCATAACTCACAGAAAAACTGCAAAGTGAAGGTTGTCGCAGGAAAATGATTATCATCCAACAAAGACATCTCCGTTACACAGCGGAGCTAACAAAGTTAGCAACCTGGAGAATGTTGTGTTGCTGGCAATCCAAGTTGCTTAGAAGCAAACTCTCTATAACATAGAAGTTCCAGCAATGGTTTTAGTATAGACCCTACTCTATAAATAACTTATAAAAAAGCAGTTGCATACGTGTTTTTTTTAAAAAGACATAGTTTGCAAATCATTTTCTGTTTCTTTGTAGGTGCAAGCACAGAAATCAGAGGCAAAACAGGTGTTCACTTCAAAAGCATCCAAGTGAAACAAGCTGAGAGATCCCCTTTTGATTCGAACGTTGCATCTAAAGGATTTTAGCCAGTGCAGACCATGGAGGCATGTGTGTTAAAACACCACAGAAGCCTTCTGAGAAACCTGTTCAATAAAGATTAATACTCAAAAAAATAGCTGCTAAATTTGATTAGTACAGGTGTGAGAAGTATCTATCAAAAACTGATAATAAAGAAACAAGTGAAATATTCACTGATTCTGTTGAAGTCTTCCTGTCTACTAATGCTAGCACTTCTGCTTATTAGGTAGTGTTATCTATATATTTAAACTGAAGCGTCAATGACTAAGGGCACAATCCATAAGTGTACTTGGGCTAACCCAACTACAAGATGGGCCACCCTAGTTATTCTGGAAAAGGTTTGGGGCAGCCTAAGGCAACATAGGCTGCCCCAAGATGGGTGGACCTGCTCTGCCCTAACTGGGCCAGCCTAGGCAGCTCAGGAGAGGCATGTTAAGGGCATGTTTAGCATTGCCTAGGACAGAGCAGTTATGCTGTATCCAGAGCTTGTTTCCATGGCAGAAATGACCTCTTCCAGCTCCTCAGTTATACCACCTCAGAAGCATAACTTCTGAGCATAGAAATAACTTCTAAGCATAGAAAATGAGTAGTCCCATAGGGGTCCTTGATAAGGCAGAGGAAGAATGGCAGTGTTGACAAAAAAAATCTGAGCTCTTGGCCTGTTTAGCTGCAACCCCTGCCTCTAGACTTCAGGATATGGCACAAGTACAGCAGCCCAACCTGGGGGTACAGCAGGCCACTCCAAGAAGCCCCTTGTGTTCACTGTAAACTGTACTGGCATCTCATCAGGGACTCCTTATAAGGCAGGCACCACAGCAGTTCCTTGTTCAGTGTGATCCGAGAGGGGTCTCCTCAGGAGCAAGCCCTCCCCAGGTATCACGACTTGGTTCTTACTGAGCATGCTGTGAATCATCTAGGGCAGCCCAGGCTTCCTGACTCTGGATGCAGCATAACATTCTGCACTGCATTCAGAATAGTTGGGGCAGCTAAGCTAGGACTCTCCTCACTGCCCTTACTCTGGATTGTGCTCTTACTCACTCACTCCTGGACCTAGGAGTGTGAAATTTAGCACCTGGTGTTAAGTGGTGTCCACTGCCCATGAGGGGTGCCTGGTGCCCACTGCCAGATGGTATCCAATAGAAATGCAGGTGTCCGGTGGTGCCCTCTGCCTGCTGCACCATGATGTGCTATGCCACCCAATGGTGTCTGGTAGGGAAGACCATTGGTGCCTGTAAATGCCCAGCAGTGCCAATGCCCACCAACCCCTGCAATCTGTTTCCTCTACATGGTACTCAATAGTACTCAGCAATGCTCGGGTCCCAGAAATGTTCTTGAAATTTTACTCCCACAATGATGGGTTTATTCTGCTAGTACGCTTAATAAAATTCATTGCTTGGGCAAACTGCAGCATTCTTTCTTTTAGATTTAGTAAGTATATTGTTGTTTTTCCTCTTCTGTCATAACATTTAGATCTGAACAATATAATCTGTATTCCTGATCAATCATACTTGGAAATTTCTTTGGACACCAGTGTCATTCATGTAGCAAAACAGCCAATTCACCAGTTGTAAGGAGAATTTCAAACTAAAAACACTTTTCAAGCCATTTTATGTAGTGTTGACTTATTCCCATTTTATTCTAATATAAAGATTATATTGCTTCTACATATAGAATATGGATTTCTTTTTATATTGGGGTAAAGTTAGTTTTTTATTAGAAACCTCTTTTTTGTGTCAGATTGGTCATATCAAATTTCAGGGTTTTAAAACTAGTATTTTAAACTTTTTATCCCAAAACTTTCAGTGTGCATGAACTGAATGGATCACAAGTCTTGGTGCATCTCAATACTTTAGTTAAAAGAATTAACAAAACAGATATTAGCTTTCATTACCAACAATTTACACTGACAGTTGTAAAAGGCGGACATCAAAATTTTTAATATGAAGGCTAAATCAGTTCTGCTTCACATTACATTCACATTCCCGAAGACAATATTTGATGAAAAGAAAAATAGAGGTCTGTAACAGTTTGACACCTGTAGCAATTATTCAGTTCAAAATAAGCTGTTCCTGTTCAGTAAAACTTCTAAATGTATGCAATTATGTTCTGGATAATCGTCTGCAACTACAATTATCTTAGTCGTGTTCTACAAAATGTTTAATATCCTTACATAGAACACCTCTGAATTACAATTAATAACCACCATCTCCTTAACATAAAAGTATCCAAAAGTAACATAAAAGTATCCAAAAGCAGCGCAAGTTTTGTGACTTTTATACTTTTTATACTCTTAACATAAAAGTATCCAAAAGTAGCGCAAGTTTTGTGACTTTTATACTTTTTATGTTAGTTTGACAGAGTCCGACTCGCAGAAACAAGATTTAATCCTAATTGTGCCTGAAATCTAGTCTTGGGCATGCATGTTCCTTCTTAGCTTCATGCATGAAGAGAGATTTCTTCTTCAGTTCCTTGTGCGCTTCAAATTATTTTCAGAACAAGCCAGATTTTCCAGGCTCGGTTTATCCTGGCTTGTTCTAAATTGGAAGTAAAATATTAATCCCTTGAACAAGGAGGGTGGGAGACGATGCCAATCCGAGGCTAGTGGATGCTCCACATAACCAGAATTAAACCAAGGATTGTTACTTAGTAATAAAAGAACTGGGCCACTATGATGCTCTGAGAAAAAATCAAATCTCTAGTAACAAATTCATCTTTTGTTCCTTAAGGCAAAACTACCATAGTTCAAAATTCTATTCCTTTCCCCAAATCCAACTTCAGAAAGCAAGAAATAACATTTTGAGGCAGTTTTTTTTTGTTACACCCCAGTTCATACAGCAAATGGTGGTGTTCAAATAAATCTGTTGTTATGTAGGCTTCCCACCCTCTTACTAGATCTGTGGTATTGCAAATGAATCTTTTATTTTTACAAGTAATTAAATACAATAGGCCTCTTTTAAAACTTCCAACTCTGCAGAGAACATGTCAAATATTAAAACATAAGAATGTCACCTTCCCTTCCCCTCCCCCCCAAATTGTATAATTTGGTACAGTGAGGGGATTTAATTGGCATATGCAGAGCTTTAAGTGCCTAAATAGTAATCCCATTCCTAGCCAATATTTTTTTTAAAAAATTTCCTACAATTTCTTCCTTGAGCTTAATCTCCACGGATTGCAGATGTTCAGGACCACTTTACCCATTGGGACACCTTTGTTTTCATTTACTCATAAAGATATAGCAGATTCCATAGGCTGTAATATGGAATTTTCCCCTAAAAGTTTAGTCATCCTTAGTAAAAGTGGGGAAGTAGGAAGAAAATAAACCCTGTAGGAATCTTCTGTGGGCAGATACTGCACATTCACTGGGTAGATACTGCACAGTTTTTGGTCTAGATTACTCCTTCATGTACCAATGCAACTATATCATATTTATTCTAGCTGAATAAGGCATTGAAAACCTTCAGAATGATGCTGTTATAATCCAACAGCAACTTGAATCCATGGCAGAATACCCAACACAACTTCACCATAGGTAAAATGTAGTATAGACTGAAAAACTAAGTTCATAGTCAAAGCTACAAGACTATAATTGTTTACCCAAATTGCAAAGATATGGGCTGATCACTCAAGGTTCATGACAGGGAAAAGGACCAATTTGGTTTCTTTTTTATTATAAGCAAATCAAGAAATGCTTAAGGAATACTTTAAATCAACTGAAAAAGTGAAATAGTGTTGCAAAATAAATCACATTTTTTCCTGGGGTAAACAACCTCATGGAAGCACTATGGGTGCAACTATGGGTCTTTCTCCAGCATTGTGCACTGTGATACTGGGAGAGAGAAATCTAGCCACACTAGTATTTCTACAAAATATATTACATGAGAATGTTACTGACCAAGATGGATGCTTATTTTACATGCAATGTGATGCAGAGCTTTTAGTTATTTTAACAAGAGCTATGAGTATAAATCCTATTTAAACCACCATTACTTTATACTTGAGTGTTGGGAATAAAATAAATAAATAAAATAATCATTTTAAGTTGACATTATGTATTTAGTTACATTTCAATAATTAGTTTATAGACAATATTTTGTTGGAAAGTAAATTTTTGACATATGCTTACTCATTAAAATAAAGAGAAATGTCACAAAATGCAAATTCAGATATTTAAAATATAAGAAATTTCTTATGCTAGTTGTGGTGTAAAATTAATTATTCCAAAATACGTATTAAATAATAATCTGTATTTACTATACAACCATTTAAATTTACATGTACGAATTATTTGGAACACAGTTCATCATGCACAGTAGCTGCATACGTACCATTCATTTCAAAGGATCTTGTACCAAATATTTAGCAAACTGTGCTCTTCGTTTCAACCAAGGAGAGAAATACACAAATGTTATCTAAAAAATGAAGCATATACTCTCCGTCATAGGATGGTAGTACAAAGATCAGCTACAATGACTGTTCAAAGCAGCAAATTATTTATGCACATAGTCTTTCCAGATATAAGCTTCACAATTTGTCCCATCCTTGCAACTCATTAAGGTGCAGATATGTCTTCACAGGTTTGTTCACCGAAGCAGCATTTTAATCTTCCCTTTAAAAAGTCCATTGCTGCCAGTGATAGGTAAGACTTTTTCTTTGGATTATCAAATGTGTTAATATAAAAATTAAATTTACAATTTGCAAAGTTTATATAAACGGTCCAAGGAGGATTTAACCTTATATCCTTCAGCCAATTCAGATTAAATTCCTTCAGCCAATTCAGATTAACTGGTTGTTCACATTTAGCATAACTGAAAAGTGTTCTTTCATTAGAATGGGTTGAGCCGTATTCCTGTGCCCAGAGGTGAGAAGGGATTCACTTTTGCCCACATCAATGCATCATTCAGTGAAATAGCTGATTTTCCATCTTCAAGGAAGTATACTGGACCCTGTACAATATAAAGCAGCATAATGTATGACATATTTCATTAATAAGTACTCTAAAGAAATATAATAAAAATAAACATTACTTTGTTCTTCTCTGAAAATAATGCCAAAATAAATTAAAAAAATTTGCCTTGTATACCACAAGCCTATGCACATCTACTCAAATGTCCCACTGATTTTACTGGAAATTATTCCTCAGTAGCTGTGGGTGGCGCAAGCGGTTAAAACACTGTGCCTGTTAACCAGCAGGCCATGGTTCGAGACCCGGGTCGGCCCCACAAGACAGGGTGAGCTCCTGTCCTTAGCCCAGCTCTGCAACGCCAGCTGGATACAATTGTATTGTCTCTGCTTTTCCATTTGACTCATTCAGTAGTGTGGAGAGGGGGGATTTGCTGCTTGGGTAACAGCCTATCCTCCATAACAATCCAACCCAGGCTTTCGTGCTTCACATGCAGCGTAAGCAGTGCCGAGCACGATACCATGGTCTTTCAAGACTGACGGATTCCTCAGTAAGTCCCCATTGGCTGCTCATGTGTTAAGAAAAAAAAGAGTATCACCAAGACCACAATCTATACTCACTACTCAGAAGTAAGTCCCACTATAGTCAATGGTTCCAGGAAAGTGGATAGGATTGCAGTCTCAGAGCTCAGTCCTGTGCCTTTCTGCTAAGAAGTAAGCCCTATTAGGTTCAAAAGGGCTTCTTCATTGGAATGTTGAAGGAAAGCACTGACCAATGTAGTTGATATTTGTTAACAACAGGCACAATCTCGAGTAATTACGGGGAGTCCTTACTCCAACATCAAAACAATTACTCTGGATTGCAATATGAATTTCCCATAGGTTTTCACTAGGTGGTGCCATAACTACGTCAACGTAAATGTCTCTTATGTGCTCCCGTAGTTACTCTGGATTGTAGGGAACATCAGGGAGTATTGAGCAATGATGTCATTAGAATTTGGTTGTCAGACTCTAGAGAAGTGAGAGGGAAGTTTGGCGCTTTAATTCCAGCTGTGCTGCCATACAGCCTTCAGTGAATCCTGCTTCCCAAGTTCCTCAAAACGTGTGATGCTCATTTGGGTTGCAATCACTGGTTTGGGAAACACTGCTAAAAAAGTTGTCATTTGCTAAATTTTCACAAAGAACAGTCCAGTTTCATTAACCAGTACCTGTATCCTTAGGCCCGTCAAGCAAGAGATAGGAGCATTTGAATGACTAGGAAGATTAGATCCTGTAACGTAATCAGGTCCTTTCATTCCTTTCAGAGGTTCTTCTTTTATTCGAGCTATCAGTGTTGCATAAATTCCTTGCTGCAATTCTGTTATATGTGAACCTGGTAATTCATCTGTAGACCTGTGAGAGAAATGCATGCTGTGTATTTGTAGTAGGTATCTGATCAAACAACATGCTAACCAAAGACAATGTCAAAAAGTTGCATCAGTTTCACAATTTCTGGTACATTTGTCCTCTACTAAAGGTAAAAGGGTAAATAAAAAATTATCTTATGGTCACTGTATACCTACTTGTTTAGTGATTGTGTACAAGCTCTCCATGCATCTAGTTCCTCTGACAGCTGTTCAATTTTCAGAGGTACACAAACTTCCCTTCTTTTTAAAAGCTGGCTGGAAAAGAAAAGTGTAACAAAAAGTCCTGAAAGCAGATAATATCAGTTCGGGAAAGAAACTGTGGTAGCAAATTTACTGGCATAGATCTCTGTGGAACTGCCATGGGATTAGATCCAGGAAGCAGGCTAAGATTTGTGGAGATCTGACATATTGGAAACTTCAAGTTCACAAGAGGAATCTATATCCAATACTCACCATAATTCTAAATGACACTTTCAGACTAAACTTTTATACTAATAAAAAGACCCTTACCTTGTATATTCATAAAGTGCTGGTACAATGGTAGTATACTCTCTTCTAATAGCCAATAAAGCACCAATGTAACCACACAATATTAACAACTCATTTCGAAATCTGAAAATAGAATATATTGATTTTAAAACTGTTTCCATTTTGTTGCAGAAGGATCGTTGGCATACTATGTTTTTATATATGGTTTTAATAGCTTTAAAAGCTTCCGATGATTGACACAATGAATTAAAGCGAATACAGTAAAACCAGTGAAAACAGTGAAATCCTATGCATGTCTATCACTTATTTCAATGTGATGTAAATAGGATTCCTAAAATCAGTGGTGGGCTGCAGCAGGTTCGCACCTACTCTATAGAACCGGTTGTTAACGAGAGATAGGACATATAAAGTTTAAAAATAGCCATTTAAAAGTGGCTCCAGATAGTCATAGAACCGGTTGTTAATTTCTCTGAATCCCATCACTGCCTAAAATGTCCAGTTATATGTTTCCCAATATGTCTCGTCATAAAGAATAGTTGTAATTGTAGATAAAGCTGTGCTAGCATTCTTGATATACTTAATGTTTTATTGAAAGTGACTTCAGTCGGTTCTGAAGTAAAACTTTGCCCAAGTTAGCTACCACTTCAGTAAGACATACTGGTCAATATTTTAAAATAGTAATTTAACACACACTCATGTTCATCAGTTCAGTTTAAAACTAGTTTCATTTCATTCTATTCATCCTGGTTATGTTGGAACTCATGTAAATTACATAAGCAAATTTGCCAGTCACACTAATCCATATCAATAAGATATAAACATATAAATATTTAGGATTCATAAGCAGGGGATGAAACATACTTACTCACTACATTTATGAAGCAGCAGCTTTTCTGTGCGAATATAGCTTAGAAGGTCTAGATACGGACAGACTGAGTCCAGGGTCCAATCGGAGCTACTGATCTGCTCTGTGATAAATGAAAAAGAAAAAAAACTGAACACAGTAAAAAAATGGAAAGAATGTAAAAAAATTGAACCAAGCAAGGTGATATTTTTAGCCCTGGCCATTTAGATGCTTACCTTTGATATACTCGAGGCCTATTGGAAGTGCTTTTTCTGGTTCTATGGTTAACAAATAATACTTTATTGACCCAAATATATCTCCTTCTGTTTGGGCTTTCTCTGCTAACTGCATACATTCTTCTACATCTGGTAGGCTGCACTGAAAAACAAAAATGTTTACTTCTTTACAAACAACATTTGAAAAATAATTAAGGTTTCAATTCAATAATTCACACCAAGGTTCAAGTATCTTCTGCAGGAGAAATCAGTATTTCCAATAGGAAATGCCTCTGTCTCTCTAAATACAAAAGGGCTCCAAAAGCAAATATGAACATGGAGACAGAATGAATAAATAATATATCTGTAAAGAAACTGAGCCACACCTGCATGTTTACTTTTGAGTAGGCAAATGTGCCTCAGTTCACTTCAAACGGCAGGCCAGAGGAACTCACTGCCATCAGAATGATCCTGAAAATGCAAGTCTAAAGAGCACTCAAATAGGAGCCGTCCCCGTCCCCCAAAGCTGACAAGGGAAAATGTACTGAGTACTGTGGGAAGTAAAACTGGGCTCTGGGTGCCTGTTTACTTGTGAACAGCTGCCCATGCCTTAGATCACTGTGAAGGCCAGATGAGAGGAACATAAAATCACCAAAAGGGTCCCAATCAAATAAATGTGAGGTTTAATGATTCGATGAATTGAGCAGATGATAAAAGTGAAGCATGTGTGTATGATAATGCTAGTTGGGTCCTGATAAGAGTGTTGTTTTACAAGTGGGTCCCAATGCTAAAATGTTTGGGATTCACTGATCTAGATGTTAAAACAACCGAAACCCTCTTTTGGGTTAAATAGAAATTGGCCTCAGACCTACCTTTTCATGTAGGTCATTTATCTCTGCTGTGCACCCCGGATAAAAAGCACAAAACTTTACTAATTGTAGTTCATTATTTGGAATCATCATGAGGAGGTCTACAGCTAAATCCCTGAGGAAAGAACAAAGGGAAGCTAAGTTATAAAACAAAATGGATAAAAGGGGAAAAACAACATCAGAGTTCAGACTGTTTCCTGTTCTTTTTCTACATGATTAACAATAAAACTTTTAGTGCAGTGAATAGTTCTCAATAGTGATGGCTCAGAAACATTTAGCATGGTTATATTGCCTAGGTCAGATTCGTAAGACAGTTACAAAGAGCCATGTAAACAGTATTTGTAAGTATTATTGGCCATTCCTTTCAGAAATTATATACTGAGGTTCTGTGAACAAGTGAAAAAAGCTCTTCTGTGATAATAAAACCTAAATATTTGTTCAGATTAATCTGTCTATAATGCTGGCATTAAGCACTGCTGCAATGCTGGCAAAAAGGTAGATTTCTGAAGCAACAAGCTGATGAATTCTTGAACCAAAGCACCTAAGTTCTAGAATAGCAATTCCTATGGGTCAACCCATAATACAGCAATGGAAGTGACAGAGTTGGCCATTTTGAGCAAGAAACTGCGAAGAAGGGCATGGTGAGATGTCAAAAGGTGCCTCATATGCTATATCTTTCTGCTGCCCACTGAGCCCTTCACTTCTGGCATTGCACCTCTTCCACCAGTGCCATGGCTGTGAGAATTCACGGCAGTAGTGCTACAGCAAGCAGCAACACAATGATCCTGTTTTGATCATTTGATTTGACCACTTTTTGTGATCAATTTTGTTTCCTTCTTGAGAAAACAGCAAGAAGACAGAGCCCATCCATTCCTCCTCATCTACAGATTTTGGATATCAGGAATGATTAATGGGATGGAAGGAAAGCCATACAAGGAAAGGTTGGGGGAACTTGGGATGTTCAGCCTGGAGAAGAGGAGGCTGAGAGGAGACATGATTGCCCTCTTCAGATACCTGAAGGGCTGTCATAGGGAGGAAGGGGCTCATTTGTTCATAGCTGCTTCTGAAAGCAGAACTAGAACCAATGGGTACAAACTGCAAGAAAGGAGATTCCGGTTGGATATCTGGAAAAAATTCCTGCCAGTGACGGCTGTTCGGCAGTGGAACAGATTGCCAAGGGAGGTGGTGGACTCTCCCACACTGGGGATCTTCAAGCAGAGGCTTGATGAGCACCTGTCAGAGATGCTCTAGGAGAATTTCCTGCTACGGGCAGGGGGTTGGACTAGATGACCTACTGGGTCCCTTCCAACTCTAGGGTTCTATGATTCTATGTCTACTGACCTTTTTGCTCTGCCCAGTTCTACTGAAACATACAAGATGAGTGGACCATGCTGGAAATAATTATCCATAGGCAAAGGAAGGGGAGGTTCTGGATCACTGTGGTCCAACTTGCCTCACTCTTATTGCCCACCTAACCTGCTTCATTAAGCAGCCAGTCTGGTGAGGAGGGAAGGCGGTAGCAGCAACAAGTATGGTGGGCATTTTTAAGAATTTAGTTTTTTAGGAAGTTCAATTAGCAAGGGCAGCAAATCTTCCCTAATCCAAGTGGCAGATTCCCTCAAACCATTCTTTGATAAACCTGTCTGGACTCATCTCTGGAACAGGAAAAAGGTGTCTTACAGCTCCTTGCTCTTAGAGCTCAAGTTCTCACTTGTACTAGTGTGCTTCTTTTAAAGTCAAATCAGCCTTTCAGTGCTACAAATCATACAAAGTATTTTGAGGTATTAGAAGAGCCAAGCCATTGTTGGACATTTTCTTTTTAACCTAATCATACCAAACATGCTTTGTAAGACATTTATTAGACTATCTAGAAACAAAAAATACCTGTATCCAAGAGATGGAAAGCTAGGAAAAAGATATTAAAATTGTAACAAATGAAATTAGAATTCAAATAATAATAAACACAGAGGGGTAGGGCAGGAAGAATAGATACAGATAAGCAGAAGGCATAGATCAATTTACTCATTCTACCCTGATACTTTTAAGTTTTTAAACAGACATGAAAGGACTGGTTGCATTAAAAAAGCAGGCCTCCATCAGTCTTGAAAGACTATTGTATCGTGCTCGGCACTGCATACGCTGCTTGCAAAGCACAAAAGCCTGGGTTAGATTGTTATGGAGGATAGGCTGGTACCCAAGCAGCAAATCCCCCTTCTCCACGCCACTGAATTAGTCCAATGGAAAGGCAGAGCCAATACGATTGGATCCAGTTGGCATCGCAGAGCTGGGCTAAGGACAGGAGCTCACCCTGTCTTGTGGGGCCGACCTGGGTCTCGAACCCTGGCCTGCTGGTTAACAGGCACAGCGTCTTAACCGCTTGCGCCACCCACAGCCCACCCAGGTTGCATTACCCACTATACAAATTTCAGATTAGCTTTTCAGAGCCAGAAACTCCATATTTTCAGAAGTAAAACAGCATATCCACAATATGAGACTGACTAAATCAAGAACTTATAGCTAGTAGCTTCCAAAGTTATCATGGCCATGGCACCCTTGTTTTGTGGAAGCCTCTTCTTCCCGTCTTTCTGCGGCACCACCACTGGAGTGCAGACTGCAAGGTGGCAGTGTCTGGGAGAGCCAGGAAGAAGAGGCCACCAGGGACACCTGGCAACATATTGGTGAGTTTACATGGTCCCCTCAGGCTTCATTGTACACGGTTTTGGAAACCCCTTACTTATAGCAATGTTACTGTATCTGTTATTCTACCATTCTTTTTTCATCATCTCTTGTTTCATTAGAGTAGGGGTCTCCAAATCCTGGCCTAGGAGCCAGATGTGCCCCCCACAACCTTGAACCCATTCCCACAAGAATCTCCCAGTCTCCATTATCCTTTGGTCCCCGAGAGACTTGCTGGGGCCCTTGCTGGCCTGACACGAAAACCTGCAAAGCTCTCCTCCTCCCCAGAGTGAGGAACTCTGGTACTGCTGGATGGAAGAGAGGCCGAGTTGTGGGGTGCTTGGTGGAGAGGAGTGGGAAGATGCTCTTTGGAATGAGAAGGAAGACAGAGTAATGTGGAAATCTGCAGAAGAGGTGGGGAGATAAGGGGAGTTTTGAATCCTGCCAGATTGAGGAGAGATGGGGGAGGAACAATGAGGAGAGAAGATCAGGGGTTTTGTACATGTGTTTGGGGGGGCAGGTGGGGGATGTTAACACACATTTAGGTGAAAGATGCAAAGGGGAGAAGATCAGGGCTTTGGGTAAGAGCAGGGTTACCAACTGTCCTCTTTTTCCAGGACATATCCTGGATTTTAGCCTTTTGTTTTTAAAAAAGTGGGCAGCATATAGCCAGCTTGTAATTCATAAATATGGCTGCAATCCTAAAAGCATTTTCTTTGGTGTAAGGTGCCTCAATAAACTCAATGGAACTTACTTCTGAGTAGACATGAATAGGATTGCACTGTATATGTAATAATTTTAAATTCAAGAATATAGTTTAAATTAAGCACACAAAAGCAATTTCTATGAACTTTTATTTTGTCATGTCCTACATTTTTCTTAGGTGTCCTACATTTTGGGAGACCATGTCCTCTTTCTTTAGTTAGAAAGAAACAGTCAGACAGTAATTCTGGATAAGGGGTGCACCCGAGCCAAGATCAGGGAAATTTTGGATGGGCTTTCGGTGGTTTAGGGCAGGCAGTGAGGGGAGAAGAACAAGGTAGTTTTGTATGGCAGCAGTTAATTGGGCTTGCTGGATAGAGGGGGAGAAGATTGCAGAAATTCTGAATGGGAAGGCACCTGCTTCCTGTGAGGGGCAGCTACTGAAGTGGAGAAACTGGGGCACATCCCAGCACACCCCACATTCAAGAGCATATCCTCCCTGTTTCTGAGCAGTTATGTCTGGGCTGCAATCTCATCCACACTTTTCTGGGAGTAAGTCCCACGTCGATGGCTGGACACCATTAAGAAAGACACTGGCATGAACATTGCCCAAAAAAAAGACAGGGAAGCATGGAGGGACCGGGCCTATTGAGTATCCAAGAGTCAGACACAACTGAATGGATAGAAGTCCCATCAACTATAATGGAGCTTACTTCAGAGTAGACATACATAGGATTGGGCTCTGAGTGTGATTCAGGGGCAGGCATTCTGCCTCAGAGTCAGATAACTTGCTTCTGGCTTTGTATGTTTCTGTCCTGGCCAGGACATAGGTAGGTTCATAGTTCTAGTGTGTTTTGGTTGTATTGTAGTTTTCATGTATATTTGTATTATAAATAGTATTTTTATTATGCATAAGTAAAATTCATATAAATTCTGTCTCTAATGCATTAGTTTATGTAAACTTATTCAAATTAGAAATGCAAATTAATTTGTCTTCCCCCTCCCCCCCCCCCCCCCCAACATAGTGTCAGGGAGATTATTTCAGCCAAGTTTCAGCCAAAAACTTTGGAGGCCCCTGGATTAGAGCATTCTGGATACCATACAGTTAAGAATTTTATTTCAGTAGAGATACAAACTTTTAAATGTAATTATAATTTAAAAGAGACTGACTCTGAAGTTGACGTGTTAATAGCATGATATGATAGGAAACAAAAGGACTGAGATGTGAGAGTGGGTGACACACTTTCCTTAGATGCTTAAGTCATTATGTTCTTTTGGATTTCTAAGATTAGATGCTACTAGCATATGGTTGATTAAACAGAAGCTCAAAGGATGTTTAATAGGTCAGATGTAAGCTCCCACAGGCACTCTAAGTACTACAACTGGGGCAGGAGAGAGATACTATGCCACCCCATAGAAGTGGCTAGTGAGA
The DNA here is from genome assembly GCA_030015325.1 of Cryptoblepharus egeriae. Taxonomy (NCBI): domain Eukaryota; kingdom Metazoa; phylum Chordata; class Lepidosauria; order Squamata; family Scincidae; genus Cryptoblepharus; species Cryptoblepharus egeriae. Next base: position 48,500,137 of record JAREYC010000007.1, on the reverse strand, counting down.
AAGCTTTGTATTTTCCTATCAAATTTATTCTAAGAGGAAAAATTACCGTTCAGTACGAACTGCCAATCTATTTTTGAATAATTTTGCTTTCCGTGGGTCATTCCTAGGGATACCTGAACAGAACTATAGTTCAGGTATAACCTTAGTATCAGCATTTTTTAATCAGCCCATCTAAAAATAGCCTTATTTGCATAAATTATAATTTCCGGTCAATAAATCCAATTGGTCATCTAAGAGTTACAATGAAGTTGGCCCTTTAATTTAAAAGATAAATATCCCTTTAGTAGTTAACGGCTTAAAAACAGCCAGCTTACCATGGTAATGAAGCAGGCGATTAGTGTTGCCTGAGAGACGCTTCAAAAAGGCTTCAGCTTTGGTTTAGTTTCTGTTGGGAGGCAGACTCCTCTCTTCCCCCTCACCCCACTCGCAGCAAAAATTGAAGGTAATATACACTCAGTGGTGACACAACTCTGTGCGTCATCTGGTGTGGGGCTCAGCATGTCACCCTTGGGATGCACACACCCCCTTCTGGGACTGTGCAGGTGCCAAGGTTTGTGCCAGTCAGTTTCAGAAGAAACTGCACAGATGCCAACTCTGACACCTGCACAGTCTCCTCTGAAGCTGAACAGCTTCAGAGACTTCCTCCTCTCTAAGCAGGAGCAGCCTGTTCCTCCTTAGAGCAGAGGAAGTCTACACCTTTGCCTGGCCATTCAGCCTTGCTTAGGAGGCGGAGTGGCAGCTCCTAGCTGCTGCTCCACCTCCTGAGCGAGGCCAAATGGCTGCACAGAGGCACAATGCGGATATCCAGAGGCATGGACATGCACAGTGAACCCCAGCTGGACATTCAGGCCTGCTCAGATCTGTTGACACTGATTGGGGTTCACACAGTGATCCTCCAGGGATTTAACATAGAAGTCTTTCTCAGCCTATCTGGGAACACCAGAGATGGGCCTAGGACCTTCTGCATACAAAAACATTTTGCTTTACCACTAAGGTATGACTTCCTCACCAAGGAAGGAAAGAACAAGTACAGAAAGGTCAGCCTCCAGGATTTGGTTTGCTTTGTTGAAGACTAGCAATTTCTGTTGACTAAGAACACAATCCTAACCATGTCTACTCAAAAGTAAACCCCATTATGTTCAATGGTTCTTATTCCATGGGTCTTACTCCCAGTCTTTAGGATGCCTTAGAGGAGGCTCAAATTCAGGACAAGTACTTAAACCATTTTGATCTGTACCTATGCAGAGTTAAGTAATTCTACTATAACTAGGTTATGAACAGGGGTGAATAATATTTAATATCTCCAAATTATCTGAACCAAGAAGGAAGAAGTAATACACCAAGGAATTTGGGGAACATATTTATATCGAGTTTTCCCCTGTGGATTGTATGTGGGTCAAACTTGGATGTTAAAAGCAGTTGTTAGGTCCCCCATTTGAATAACAGCCATGGTGCAGATAGAGAGGGGTATCAATCCATGAGTACCAACAAGTATTTAGGAAAAAAACATACTGCCTTTTGAATCTAATTCAGAATATAGACATCATGACTGTTAGCCACTGATACAAACAGCCTCCATGAATTTGTCCGATTCCCTTTTAAAGGCACTCAAGCCAGTGGTTTTCACTACATCTTGTAGATACCAAGTATACAAACTAACTGTGCTATGTGAGAAAGTACTGTACTTCCTTTGTCTTAATTTTGCACCAGTCACATTTCTCACTCGATGACCTTGGTTTGGACCATTTAGTTTGAGGTTAAGTTGGACAAATCTATGAATGACATATTCTAAGAGCATATTCAAGAGACAGCATGAGAAAAATCAATAAAAGTTGCCAACTACAAATTAGTGATCTATCTCTGTTGTACTCTTGCTGTGGCTGATCCACAAGATACGTTTTGCTACAGGCACAGCCAACCCATAAACAATTGTCATCACTTTTTTAAAAGTTTCATGCACTGAAAAAAAATGCAACAGATACTCAGGGAGATTTATTCCATTTACTGCTTGGGGGAAGTATAATAATTTAAGTGAAAAATGCAACTACAAACACAGGTGCTTTTCTGAAATACATCAGTCACTCAAGCACAGCATTGAAAATCCTGCATAAAAATGCACCCATGCATTGTTATTGCAGTTGCTTGTTCAGCAAGTGTCAAACCTTGTGTTATGCTGAATGCTAATTTATGCTTCCTGCTACTTTTGCAGTTTTTTTCTGCTACGAGAACCATATTGCTTCTTTCTCATAGGAATAACCACACTACCTTAACTACTTATCTGGACATAAAGGTTCCTTACAGCTAATTTTAATGAACATGGAACTTTGGAATTCTGTAATAATGTTTATGGTCTGTTAGGTTGAATAAAATCTTTGGAGGAAGAAGTTCTTACCATGCTGTTACAGTCATACATTTTCTTGCTAGTAACTCTAGAGCATAATGTGTTGCTTGCGCTGCACATTCTCCTAAGACAGTACCCACACTGACTGCCAACTCCAGTTCATTTCCACGAATCAGGTTTGCCATGGCAAGCTTGCTCAATAAGAAAATCATATCATTAAGTGTAATAGCACTTTGGAGGATTCATTGAGACAAGCAGATTAACATTTATTTGTGAGGGTACATTAAAGAGATACAACATGCATTATTTATTCACAAACCATGGTTCCCCAGCTTCACTTGCCCCACTTGCTATGGGGTGACAAATCCCAGCCTTCCACCCAAATCTTCAAGCTGCAGAGAAGGACAAGGATAAGGGCAAGGACGGTGGAAAGACAGTGCCAAAGCGAGCAACACCCGCTGCTCTTCCCAGCATTAGAAGATGCCAGATGTTTCTTTGGCTGTTCCACTGACAATCTGCCTGGAATATTTTCACAATAGGGCAGTGATTTTTAACCAGTGTGCTATGAATATCCCTTAGGTGTGCCATAGGAATCTGGGGTGGGTCATTTTATTAACAGGAAACATGGAAATTTAAATAACCTGGTGTGCCCTGTCAATAGTAAAAACAATTGATGGTGTGTCTTGACAGTTTCAGTGCTTTGATAGTGTGCCATGAAATGAAAAAGGCTGAAAATCACTGCAATAGGGAAATAACAAGTCCCTGCTAATCTTTTCAGCCCTAAAGTTTCAGGCTAGGGAGGGGAGCAAGTACATTCTGACCTCACATGAATGAAACACATGAAGTCAGGGCAAGGTCCTTCTAGTCATAATTTTGGCCACAGCCAGCTAAAAGCTTGCATTCCTATTAGGGAATTTAAAAAAGAGGGGCCTGCTTCACTTTGATTAACTTTCTAAATCCTCTCTCTAAAACAACCCTGAATGAATAGATATTATTTGCCTGGAAGAGACTACTACCAGTTTGAGAAAACGTCTGGCTGTAAGTAGGAAACTTACATCTTCTTAAGATTGCCAGATATCCTACAAATACTGAAAAATAATTGAGATAAAATATACTCACGGCTAGAAATGTTTGCATATTCCAACTATGCACTTCACACAAGCTAAAAAATGTGTTATACTTATGGATGCTGCCTAAGGGATCAAATCCCGTGTCTTTATCTTTTCCATATATTACAAACTGAGGCTCCTGAAAAGGAGATGAGCACCCCTCCTTATGGCCGATCACAGTTAGCAGGGCAACCTGCAAGGGATTACCTTACCTTATGTGATACAAAAATGTCATGCAACTGTTGCAACCTACTCATCAGTCAGATTTAAGCATTCCTTTTCTATTCCTAATCTATGAATTCTTCTTTGGGTTTTTTCCATACTGATACATAGTTGCTACCAGACTCCTAAATGGCTAAATATACCCCAAAGGCATTTAAACAAATTGCCAAGGATGGCATACTATGAGATTATGTGCAGAGATACTATCTGCAAATGTAGTAGTAACACTCTGTCCAGTTAAGTAATAAGTTTTTTTTACTTGTAATCACAGATAATAATGCATCAACAAAATTAGCAGCTCTGGAAAACCAAATTAAAAAACAACCTTAATTCTAACTCCTTTGGTCTGACTTCGCCGTAAAAGATTTCTGAAACTTGGTAGGTTAAGCATATGCCATTGTGGTATCAAAATGGCAGTTCTCCGGAATGTCCCACCCCTGGGAAAATATGCATCTCTCCCTCTTCCCCCCAAAAAGCACATCTCAAGATAAGGAGTTTTGCTATTTGAATGTTTGCCAAATCAAGATTAGAGGACAACGTTGGGTCCAGCTCATGGGGAAATTTGTTTTGAAATTAGCCAAACCAGATTATTAATTCCTAACGGCAAGTAGCATAGGAAAGAGTACTAGCTCATATGAGGTAACAATGTTTTGAAACTATGATATTTAATCGGGTTATGTAAAGAACTAAAGAAAGCTTATTGTGATTCTCTGCAATTGAGATTTCCTGAAACAGGAGTAAATCAAAATGCACTAATGAAAACATGGAATATGTTTTCATTTCCAGATAGCTAGCTAGTTATGAACACGCATTTCAAATGGTTAGACATCCAGATATTTAAGGAAGCAACACACAATATTTGGGAAACAACGAGACCTGTACCCATTCAAGGGGGTCTTTAAAGGAAACAGAAAGACTCCTTTCATATGTACACTTCCCTTCTGTATTTCTATGCTTCAACTTTATTTATCAGTAGCTGTTTGCAGGGGCAGGAAAAGTCATTATAGGGCAGGCAGCATTAAGCTTCTATAGGGGAAGAAGGCAGCTTCAAAATTGCTTCAAAATTGTAGCTAAATCTGTCAAGTTTAGCTCCAACCCCAGACTATTTGCATTTTGTTCTCTTTCCCCAGACAAGCTTTATTCCACTTATTTACGGACTAAATATGGGTCCAACAATTTTGGTTAGATACACGTGGAATGTGGGGCTTTACAGCATCTTGATTATATTGTCCTGAACATAGTGTGACTTCCAACAGCGTGCAACCTCTGGTACTAAGAGGATAATAAAATCCAACTAAAATATACAGGTATAACCGAATTATCAACTTCATATTTATCAGAGATTTTGTCTCAACACAAATGAGGTTGGCTCTTTAAATTAAAAGATAAACATCCCTTAAATAGCAGTTAATGGCTTAAAAGCAGCCTGCTTAACATGGTAATGTGACAGGCAATTAAGCTTTCCTCAGAAAGGTTCATAAAGGATCTAGCTGGGTTTCTGTTTCAGCCGTGAGGTAGACCCCTCCCTATACCCTACACTCCCTACACCTATGACATTATTCACATGAATACAAAGTGATAATCACTTTTGAACTGATTTCTAAGGAGAAGCCTCTATGCTGAAACTAAGCTGTCTTAAGCAACCTGAATGGGAAATTGATTCATATTGGTTCATTTGTTCACCAAGGTAAACAAATACTTTTGTATAATGCGGAAAATGAGTATCCACAGAGGTTCCTGGAACCAAACACAGGTTCAGTCTGTATAGATTTTAGAAGTTTACATTGCCTTCCTGACATATAAAGTGACAATATATAGGTTCTGTACCACTTGTTAATGTACATTGCCAAAGTGATGATGAACTAATTTTAATGATGTATAATAGCACAGGACTATACCTAATTTAGCATGTACAGAGGCTGTACTGACCAGCTGACTAGTAACTAACCAGCTCTTCTATTTCTGTATAAACAGAAATTTACCTCAATATTCTCGACAGCTAAATGACAACATGCAGCCATCACTGCGCAGCCATCTTGGAAGTAACACTCAGCCAGTTCTTTGCTGACCTTACACAGAAGCCTATAGGGACCAAAAACATTCATGTGAATTAACAAACATAATGCAGCCTGATGTGGTTCACATATCACTCTTCTATTTTTTTGTCTGGCCAGCATCACCCTCACTGCTTTATGAATACCATCACTGCTTTAACATTTGCAAAGATCTTAGCAGGCTGTTTCACACATATTACCTTGATGCTGTCCTTACAATAACTCTGTAAAGAAGGTATTATTGGTCCTGAACATATTGGTCCCTCCATCTTGGTTCTGGGAGGCCACACAAGGAAGGCCTGCCGCCTTAGGCCACTTGTGAGTTTGTGACAGAAGTACTTTTCAAATCAGGGGATCTCAATTTGCAATACATTTTGCTCAAAGGGGCTTCTTTGATCTGTGAAGTTATTTATTGTCTTACAGCAGTGAAGAACTTTCTAAGAGAAAATATGAGGAACTGCAGCACAATAGCTTTCAACCTCAAACTTCCTCAAATTTCATTTCATGAAAGTGAGGACACTAATTTTTCACTCTGCCATAACAGACACACATAAAACAATGTTTCTGCTTGACTCACTCATTGTAATCTTCTGTGCCATTTCCTTCAACATCTCCAGATCCATTTGATGTTGAATACTGTAATGTTTGTATATTTCCTTCACATGCTGCCTAGAAACAGTAAAACCATGTCAACCATTATCTTCTAGACAATAGAACAGGGAGTAAAAGCAATATGCTAATAAGAATTAGGCTACAATCCAGAAGTGTACTTGGGCTGCCCTACCTATCACTGGGGTGGCCCAAGTCCAAGACAGGGCAGCCCAGTTATGCTAGGGAAGGCTTGAAGCAGCATAAGGCAACATAGGTTGCCCTAAGACAATTGGAGCTAGGCTGCCCTACCTGGGCCAGCCTAGGCACTTCAGGAGAGGCATGTTGAGGGCATGTTCAGCATTGCCTTTGGCAGAGAAGTTATCCTATATCCAGAGCCTGTTTCCAGGGCAGAAATTCTCCTTCCCAGCTCCTCAGAGTTATACCACCTCAGGAGCAGGTACAGTAATGAGTAGACCCATAGCTGCCCATGATAAGGCAGAGTAAGAATGGTGGTGTTGACCAAAAATCTGAGTTCTTGGCCAGCCTATCTGCAACCCTGTCTCTCAACTTCAGCATATGGCACAACTACAGCAGCCCACTAACCTGGGGATACAGCAGGCCACTCAAAGCAATCCCCTCACATCTACCCTCCACTAGAGGTACAGCTGTACCTCCTTCTCCTGCTGCAGCTGTCACTACTGGTTGTCAGGAACTTCTGGACTTCCTCATAATGCAAGCACCACAGCTGTTCCTTGTTCAGTGTGATCTGAGGGGGTCTTCTTGAGAGCAAGCCCTCCCCAGTTGCCACTGACTTGGTGCCTACTGAGCATGCTCTGGAGCAGCTTCCTGACTCTCTGGATGCAGCATAACTCTGCTTTGGATTCAGAATAGTTGGCGCAGCCCAGCTAGGCTCTCCTCTCTGCCCTTACTCTGGATTGTGCCCTCAGTGTTGATATTAAACAATTATGTTGCAATAGAAGAAATGTTGTCTGATGCACTCAAAGAGAACTGTGTTTGATCTATGCTTCAAATGGTCAGTTCTGCAGGTTCTATAATATAGATATATGATAAAGTAAAGCAATATGAAGCTGTAATATAGATACAGGAAAAAACACAGAGATAGAAAAACACAAAGAATTTCTACAAGAATTTACAGTTTAAGTTTCTAGTCAAGATATCCATACTTTCAACAGATGCACAGCTCTAATATTTGCAGAAGAATCATATTAGGAAGAATTCCCAAATTTTACAAGACAATTAATGTTGGTTTCCCAACCAGTTTGTGGAACAGAATGCAAATTTATGGCTACCTTTCAATTCCTTTTAAAATTTCTTCTATAATTCCAGCCAAGTTTTTCCCAAATAGTTTACTAGTACCATAGAAACCTTCCAGTCCTCTGAAGACTATTTAATGAGTCTTCATTAAAATCCTATCTGCATTACCTACTCCAAGCCACTGGCCTTTAAGGCACACAATGCAGAGTTTCTATGTTCTTTTGAATTTACATTCACTAAGGATTTTTTCATTACTCTCCCACCAAAACAACTTCAAGGAAATTTAGTAAAAAAAAATTCAATATGAATTCTTAAATACTGCAATTGACTTTATGGGAAAAATTTTAGATGGACTGCACAAGACATTTAGCAATTTACCTGTCAAATTTAATATAGTGAATATAGCTAGATTTACTCCATCTTAACGTATACATTATTTACTTTTGTATGTTTAGCACATCCATTTGTACCTGTGCGACGAGCAGAGCTTCTTTAAGCTGACCTCTTGAAGTAAAAAACATGACAAGCTTCTTCACATCACCAGTTGCTATGCAGTATGGAATAACATCATCATTCTCTTCCTGAATTAACTGATCAGCTCTTCTAATGAGAATTTTACAAAAATCTGTTAATTAGTTTCATTTCAGTTTCATTTATAATCAGATGCATTTGCAGCACATTAGTGGCCTTCAGGCTTTGGAAAGTGGACACCTGAGAACTTATGGCTATTGAGATACCTACAATTCTTCCCCAAAACATGTGTTTTTTGTTTTTAAAAAGTTTTTAAAATGGTTTTTGAATATTTTAAACAATTTTTTATTTAATGCTGTCTTCACAAACATTTACAAAGACAATTCCAGATGATTATATCTGTTTATTAAATTATTTTAAAATAAAATATGTTATTCAAAGGATCATTACTTTTTTGCGCTTGGAGTCTGCAAATTCAGGTGCTGATGCAATATTCATCTAAAGTTAAAAACTGGTGGGATAAGAAATTTGGAGATGCAGTCCAATCCTGCCTGGAGCACGGGGCTGCAGCAGCAGCCATTCCAACTGAGGCAGCTGCCACCACTGCTTCCACCACCTTGGGAAAACTGGGTGCCATCAGTACTAGACCCTTTTGCGTGGCTCCCTCTGCCTGCTCACCTTCTTTCCCCTGCTTCAGACCACCTCCTCCCTGTCTCTTCCCATACCCCCAGTCCACTGACCTCTCTGCCACATAGCAGTCTCTCTGGGTGACTGCGGAGTGGCAGACTACCAGCCTCCTACTGGTTCTAGCCCAGTGCAGGTTCATGCTGGCCTCTGATGTTAGGCCAAAGCTGAGCCTTCCAAACACTCCTTATGGCATATCTGTGACAGTGCATGTAAGCCAGAAAACAAAGCTCAGGATTTGACTCTTAATTGGTAAGAGCAGCTTACCATCTGCAGTTCCTCTTAACTGTATCCTGCAGTTAACTGCAGGAACTGATCCTGCAGTTCCTCTTAACTGTATCCCTGTTAACTGTATCCCTCGATATAAAGAGGCTTTTAAAGTGGCAACTATTCCTATTCAGCACTATTTGCTAGGGTGTCTTTTTTTAAGACTGTTCCTCTTTTAGGACAGGAAATACTTTTTCATTACTTTTGGCACATAAACAATTTTGTGAACGCTCCTGGTTAAAAAAGTAATATTTAAACATTTTCAGTAAATTGGGGCACAATTCTATTCAACTTTCCAGTACTAATACAGCCACATCACAGCCCAAGGTGGGTTTACAACACCAAAGTTTCTTGTTAAAACTAAAAAATTAGTCATGCTACAACTTTGTTCTGGGTCCATTTACATATCGAATATTTAGTTAGCTATCATTCATGATTCATTGTTTCATGATTGCATGAATCAATTTTTACCCAATGACAATTTCTAATGGGATTTTTTTAAAAGCCCAAAGCTGTAATCAAGCTGCAATTTTTAAAAATTCACAGTAACTCAGCCAGATACAGTAGTAGTACACTATCAATTCAGCCTAGGACCCCCTTCTGAGAATGACAATCTCTCTGGGGCCCCCCTCCCGGAAGTGATATGGCTAGAGTTTACATTAAGGGTTCTCAGTGCCAGATTCCAAGTTGGCCGCATCCAACTTTTCACAACTCCCCAAAATGAAGTTGCAACCCCCACTTTGAAGACCACTGGATTACTGAATGGCAACAGTAATAAAATAAAGGTTTCCCCGGTATGGTCATATCTGGAAGTACAGGCATGCTCATCTCAGATTCACAGCCTTTGGAGCCAGTTATGTCCAAAGATGCTTCCAAGGTCACAAGGCCAGCATGACTGGGCAGGGGGTGCTATAGCACCATGGGCACAGAATGGTGTTACCTGCTCACCAAAGTAGTACCTTTTTATCTGTTTGCATGCTTTTGAATTTCAGGAGCTGGACTTGGGAAAGGAAGGCAGGAGATTACCCTGTCTTGCAGTACCCGGGTCTCTAACTACTGGCCTGCTGATCAATAGGCATGGTGTCTTAACTGTTGAGCCACCACAGTCCTGTGGCAATACTAGTATAAAGGTAAAGGTGTCCCTCACAGGTTGTACTGCTAGTTGTGGCTAAGTTGGCTAACCATAGTGTGCAGTGCTCATCCCCATTTCTAAGTTGAAGAGCCAGCATCGTCCAAAGATATCCCTGTGGTCATGTGGTTGGCATGATTATATGCTGAGACACATAGAATGCTGTTATCTTCCCACCAAGGAGGTACCTATTTATCTGCTTGCATCTATGCTTTTGAACTGTTAGGTTGGAAGGAGCTCACTCAGTTTTCTAGCACAAGGGTCTCAAACTCTGGCCTGCTGGTTGAGAGGCACAGCGTCTTAACCTGCTGAGCCACTACAACCTTCAGCAACAGTAGTAATGTACCTTTAAAAAAATTGCCTTAGATGAGCATGTTTGTACTAGCCTAATTTTCATAAAAACTGGTGAAATTTTGCACCTATTTTCTTTATATAGGACTTCTTAGGGTTACTCCTTTGAATCCCTGATCTTTCACAACATTTTGTATTTTTGATTTCACGCCACTTTTAGTATTTTTTAAAAACTTGAACTTATGAGCCTATCACAAAAACAATTTTCAGTTTCTCCTTTCTTACTAAAAGCTAGGAATTAAAAAGAGATTTGATACATAATCTTACGACGCTCAAAAGATAAGGGTAGAATTCTACTCTGAAACAGTGCCTCAAAATTACCTACTTTGGCAAAAAAGGTAAAAGGGGCTACCTTTTTGTGCACTTCCTGGTCATCTCCAATTGTCTGTCACCTCCAACGTATCAACTGAATGAAACAATGTAGCCTTGTGGACAAGGACGACAATCTACACATACACACAAACACTCCTGGTCTTACCTTTGCATTAATTTCTTCCAGTATTTCATAGATACACCTGGTGCAACTGACAATGCTTTGTCCCACTAGAACATAAAATGTTTTGTACCTAATATTACTATTTTCTTGCATTATGAGATGAATATGCCATTCAATCAGTTCATTCAAAATAAAACAAAATACAGTCCCAGTCTTAAATGATCTGTTTCAGTTACAGCTGACAAATTAGTCCATTCAATTTATATTTTAACATTAATTATATCTGAAAACTTAAATGAAATACTTAGCTTCCTTTCAGACTTATCTCTCTATGTAAAAACATTACAGAAGATAATTCCAGGTTTACCTTCAAGAGTTAAATTGACATTTAACTCTTGAAGGTAAACCTGGAATTATCTTCTGTAATACCCTACCCATTTAAACTCAGTTCAGGATACATACATAAGAGCATAAACAGTCAGCAAGGCCCATAGGTTTGCCTCTGGATTCATTTAAGATGAATTATTAAATTTTTTTTTTAATTTAAAGGAAGTGTGATTGATAACATTGCTATATAAGTAATATATAAAAATTTGAGCACCTAATATTTTGCCCACATATATTAAAACATATAAAACGTTTTAATAGCACAATTTTCTGCTTTCTATAAAGCAAAGGGGTTTGTGCTTTTGAACATGCAGTCCTAGTGCACAGATCCATTTAACTGTTCATAAAAAACTGTAACAAGTATAGAACCCATAAGTATGGCTGAGAGTCCGCTGTGAAATAACCACATTCAGCAAAGGTGGGTAGATATGGCCTTTCCCCAACCCAAATGATACCTTGAATAACTTTTATCAAACAATCTACTAGTTTACCTCTCCAAGTTCCACCATAAGTTCACAGTATCTCTGAATCTGTCCTAGTCTTAGATGGATCTCTGCTGCTTCTTTTAGTCTTTCCTCCTTGCTTGGTGCTCCAATTCCACCTCCAAATTTAGACATCTTTACAGTTGTAAGTTCTTGGGCTTTTGACTGATTGGGGAAAAAGGTATATGATACCAACATGTTTTATTCAAAGCTGTTTCCTTACAATATATGCTAAGCTTTGACACAGTGCTCAAAACATACAGGCCCTATCTAGAGGTGCTCTAACATTGCAGGGTTGCAACAACATGATAATTTCAGATTTCTCCACTTGCTCAAATTATTAGTACTGCAGTACTGTATATGATAACACATACGGCAAAGAAGGCATGGTGCCCAGTCCAAATTCAGCACCTACTTATCTACATGAGCTACAAAGCTGTCTTCAACCCGACATCCAAAACAACCTATTGTTCACCCTATAGGAAAGATCATACAGCAGAAACAACTAGTTCTTGCTTACAAACGTTTTCAGATAGAAACATCAATCTGAAATAATGCACGTGTCTTGGAAACAACAACTCATAAATCTGTTATTTTCAACAGGTATAACATGAATATAAAACAGCCTTGCTGGACTTGGCCCAGGGCCTATCCAGCCAAGCTTCCTATATCTCACAGCTGCCAAAAGATGTCTCAGAGAGTACACAAGACCACAAGATACTGATTGCAGAAGAAAGTGTCTTTGATTGCAGCCTCCTAACCATGTCTACTCAGAGGTAAGCCCCATTGTGTTTGATGGGTCTTACTCCCAGGAAAGTGTCCTTAGGATTGCAGCCTAAGTAGACTTAGAATCATAGAATCATAGAGTTGGAAGGGACCTAGTAGGTCATCTAGTCCAACCCCCTGCCTGCAGCAGGAATTCCCCCTAGAGCATCTCCAACAGGTGCTCATCAAGCCTCTGCTTGAAGATCCCCAGTGAGGGAGAGTCCACCACCTCCCTTGGCAATCTGTTCCACTGCCGAACCGCCCTCACCGTCAGGAATTTTTTCCGGATTTCCAGCCGGAATCTCCTTTCTTGCAGTTTGTACCCATTGGTTCTAGTTCTGCTTTCAGACTTCATAGGATCATGCACATTGTGTGCATATTTTGAATTCAATTCTAGTGTTTATCATCATTTTTACATACAGTTAATATTTTTATATGAATATTTTTTCAGTTGAGGAGCCAATCATCTGAGTTTCCATTATTTCCTATGGGAAAATCTGCTTCACATAAAGAGTGTTTCACATAACAAGCATGCTTCCGGAACAAATTAAACTTGTTATGTGAGGCACCACTGTATATAATATCCATGGGTTTCGTGCATCCATATGCCTTTTCAAAAAAAAATCTAAAATTCTTTAGGAGGAAAGGTTGGCCCTTACTGAAGCTATGCTGAGCTGATTTTCCCTTAGCTGATTTTCCCTTTTCTTCTATGTATTTTTAAAAAATTATTTAATGAAGTTTTCTACCTGGAACAGATGTTATGCTGACTGGCCTATAGTTCCCTGGGTCCCTTCTCCTTCTTTTTAAAAAATATTAGCTATTCTCCAATTTTCAGGCACCGTGGACATATTAAAGGATAAGTTCCAAATTATAGTTAAAAGATCAGCAACTTCATTCTTCAAATCCTTGATAACTCTTAGGTGAATGCTATCTGGAGCCAGTGACTTACTAAACTCTATCAATTTTGTCTACAACACCTACTCCTAGATTGGTGCAGTTTTTGTCAGAATAAAGATTTTCCCCAAATTTCTACTGAAAAGTTAGCTCATTTTACATTATAGAAATACAAAGCTAAGCAAGCACAATAATTGCTAACGGTTGTTTTATTCTGAAATTATACTTCTGCACTATACATCAGATACGGATGACGGCTCATATTCCATTTATAACTGTTACATTTATTCTTGTAAGAACTACAGACTAACCTAAGTATAGACTAAACAGAGAAGTCTATATTGATCAGGCTAAAACATTTCCAAGAAAATAAAAAAAGAAAAAAGTTCAACCCAAAGTTTGTGTATTTGCAAGTGCAGGGTTTATATGGTTTCTTAGCAAATATAGATCCCCACATAGTAGGTGACTGATAAAGCAACAATATCTCAATTTTTTAGGGATTTAGGAAGCTTAGGTGAAATAAAAAATGAAGACAATAAGAATACTTAACTTACCATTTTAAATCTAACCATATGTTTCATGTGCATAATTCCTTTGCAATAATTCTGAGGAAGCAAGCTATCATCTTGGCCTTTAATTACAGCAATAAGGTCCCATAAGTTTTTACTGCCTCCTGGGGGCTGAATAAAAACAGAATACAAACAAACACTGCTTAAGCTGCACTGGATCCCAAGCTGCCATAAATGTATTCATACAGCACAATCCTAACCATGTCTACTGAAAAGTAAGCCCCATTGTGTTCAGGAATCTGTCTTGGAATGTGTCTTGCACAGGATTGCAGCAATAGCCACTGTTTATAAAGTAAAAGTAAAGTACGTACAGGTGTCTGCAGTTTCAGAAGTAAACAAGTGGACTCCAGCCCCACTTTCTGTGCTATGGCTGTGACCCAAGGAATCCTCTCCTCAAAGGGTTTTTAAAAAGAGAGATTTTGGGAGTTCCAATATCTCAACCTCGGTTCTAACAGAGCTGGCAAAAAAGACCTTCCTCAGATTCAAGACAGCCAATTAAATAAGATGGTAGCTGACCAGAAAGACCAAAGCTCAGTGCTAGAACACATACTTTCTGTAGATAAAATTCTAGATTCAATCTTCTGCATCTCCAAGTAAGGTAAGGCAAGAGCCTGCAGAGTTACTATCTGTCAATGTTGTAGAACAGGGGTATCCAAAACAGGACAGATGTGGCCTGCGGTAAGCCTCCAGGCAGCCCGCAGCAAGACCCTCCATCCAGCCTATGAATAAGCCTGTAATCCTCAAGAGGATAGCTTTGCTCTCTGTATCAATGGAGGGTATTCTGAGGGCAGCACAGGCTGCCCAGGCTGCAAACACCTCCTCTGTGTGTGTATGAAAGTGCATACAAACTGGTTTGAAGATCACCCTCTGGGTGTGTTAGAAAGTGTTTATGAACTCATTTGTATTAATTCATTCATGTAAGTTATATCTCACTTATTCATTTATGAATATATTTATGTAAATATTTATAAATTTTTTTACATAATTTTTTACATATGTAAATATTATTTCCAGCCCCCAACACATTGTCAGAGAGATGATGTGGGCCTCCTGCCAAAAAGTTTGGACACTACTGTTGTAGACAAAACTGAGCTAGATGGAACAATAATCTGTTTCACAATTTTCCCTAACTCACACTAGGTAATTGATCCAGTTTGCTCACCTGACTTGGGAGCAGGAAATTTGAAGGTCTATTAATTTCTAACTAGTCTTTCTGGTACTTTCTAGTCTTTCAAATTTCTGGTGACATCTTGAATCCACTCTATAGGTACAGTCAGAAGATGACAATATCGTTTTCATATTATCTCAATTATTTCATATTATGCAGCACCAGATTTCCAGAGAGGAATGCAGTCCTTCTCATTGTCATTCTAGAAATTACTACAAAAGGTAATGATGTTCTAAATAAAAATACTTCAGAGAGTGGGAAAGATGCACTTAAAATAGGCAGATTGTACACTAAGGGCACAATCCAGAGTGAGGGCAGTGAGGAATGCCCTAGCTGGGCTTCCCGAACTATTCTGAATCCAGAGCAGAAAGTTATGCTGCATCCAGAGTGTCAGGAAGCCTGTACTGCCCTAGCTGCTCCACAGCATGCTCAGAAGGCACCAATCAGTGGCACCTGGGGAGGGCTTCCTCCTGAAGAGACCTCCTCAGATCACACTGAACAAGTAAGGAACAGCTATGGTGCCTGCATTATAAGGAGTCCCTGATGAGATGCCAGTACAGTTTACAGTGAATACAAGGGGTTTCTTGGCGTGGCCTGCTGTATCCCAAGGTTAGTGGACTGCCAGAATTGTGCCATATCCTGAAGTTCATAGGCGGGGTTGCAGCTAGGCTGGCCAAGAACTCAGGTTTTTGGTCAACACTGCCATTCTTATTCTGCCTTATCACAGACCCCTATGGGTCTACTCATTGTTATACCTGCTCCTGAGGTGGTATAACTCTGAGGAGCTGGAAAAGGGCATTTCTGCCCTGGAAACAGGCTCCGGATACTGACCCAGTTAGGGCAGTCCATGTCCACCTGTCTTGGGGCAGCCTATGTTGCTGCAAGCTGCCTCAAGCCTTTTCCAGAATAACGAGGGTGGTCTGTCAACAGGTTGGGTCAGCCCAGTGATAGAGAGGGTAACGCAAGTGAGAGTGATAGAGAGGGTAACGCAAGTGCACCTCTGGATTGTGTCCTAAGAGCACAATCTTAACCATGTCTTCTCAAAAGTAAGCCCCATTGTGTTCCAACAGGTCTTATTTCCAGGAAAGTGCCTTTTGGATTGCAGTGTTAAACACAAATTGGTGGTTTTGTCAAGTTATTGCAACATTTGTTTATTAGAGTATCTAAAAACTCAGATAAGAGCTTTAAAAAAGTGCATTCTGTTGTAAAATGATAAAATTGAAGCATGTTTGTCTCATTCAGACCCTGGCTTATATTGCGTTGTAAATAAAATGATTTACTTAATGACATCTAAGATTGCTATTGTATGTACTCACATCATCTGAGCATTCATTTTTCACTGTAAATACTTACTGATAAACATTCTGAAAACCATCTGAGCTTTCTTCCCCGAGCATTACCCATCAATTTGTCTACCTCTTGTTTGATATCTCTGGATACTTTTCCACATAGCAAAGGAGAAACACCCACTTCCACAGCTCGATCTGTTAAAAATAAATATTTATTTATGCAACTTAAGAGTTATAGGACAAAAAAGAGGAGATTGTAAAAAGAACACGAAAGCTGGTCTCTTTATCAACTCTTGATTGCTGAAAGGATTTCATGAGATCCATAAGGATCTCATCTCTTCCCACCAAGCTGAAGTCCTATTATCAATACTATTACTATCAATATGATTGTTCTGTGGGTACAGACAATTATTTTGAACCTTCTCCGAGTCAGAGTTTTTTTTCCACTGATGGGAAATTACAGACTGGGAACAGCCGAATGCATATTGGCATATGCACCTAAACACAGATATCTGTCTTGCTCTGAAAGGCATATACATTCCTGTTTGCCAATGTGAAACTACATGTAAAACATTCATATAAGCAAAGTCAAAACAGGGCACCGATGTATAACCTATGCAAACAAATAAGCAGCACTTTTGAGCCTGTAAATGGCAATTTTCGGGATGGTCTAATCATGTGTGTCTCCAAGTCAACCTTCTCAAACTGTGTATTGGCTCCTTCATTGAGGCTACACCAGAAAGTTAGCCAGCAATATTGTGATCCATTTGGACCTGAAAAAATGTCATCATGTGTCTTCAGCTTGCTACTATAATGTACATAAATAAATATATATATATATATATATATATATATATATATATATATATATATATATATATATATATATATAAAAAACACATTTTTGGGAGGGTGGAGGACAGGTACCAAATCCACAAATAGGAAGATGGTTGTAAAAGAACAAATATCCAAAACCTTTCACTTAGAAAGCACAGCTTTTTAAAGATGTGCAAGATTACAGCAAGGTATAATTGTGTGGGAGGGCCTCTTTGGTAATAAAAGACAAGTTCTGCAATCCCCCTCATCATGCATGCATATTCACCCACCAGTATTTCCAATAATTTCATCCCATGATCTGTCTGCCAATATATTAAGTTGGAGAGGATTTATTAGAGGTGTTAAAGACCAAAGTCTCACAGTGGAATCTCGTGAACAAGAGGCCATGGTGAAAGGACGACTAGGATGACATGTTAATCCTAAAAGGAAAAATATTTTAATAGGCTAGTTTTAAATTCCAGATCAAAATTTTAAGTTAAGACCATTTAAAATATACAGTTTCAGATATATTACCATAGACATCAGCACCATGATCATATACTGTATCCAGACAAGTTCCATCTCTTGTATCCCATACTTTTATTGTATAATCCCAGCTGCCTGATATTAGCAAATAAGGTATTTCCATATTCCACAGTAGTCCCCGTACTGGCGCTGTATGCCCACTAAGCACATTTATGCAAGCATCTTGTGTATAATCCCATACTCGAACAGTACTGCATGAAAGAAATGAAAGAAATTCATCACCAATGTTTGACAATATGTAAGTTAAAAGCTTTATATGTAGCATTATCCAAAAATTTAATGCAGCATAGCAGAGTAACACCTTGTACAAAAACCACAACACCACAGCTCTCAGCTGCATGCACTTTCATTTACAATTAAACCAGGGCTGGGCAACCTTTCAACTTTAGGGATCCTGAACCTTTAATAATTGTATAGGAAAATATTTCAGTAGTTTCAGCTGTAGTCTAGGATCCCTAAAGTTAAAAGTTTAACCTAACAGGGACCTAATTAATGGGACCTAACAGTTTTGTCACCAAATATCCCCCACAATATAACTCAAAACCAATCCTCAAGATCACCTTCTAGGTATAATTTATATAAAAGATTCATAGGATACTTGTGATCACACTCTGGCAAAGAAACAACTGAACATTTCCAGCCTGGACCTTTTTCACAAAATTCATCCTGTAACTTGAGACATCAGTCAACTGTTAGATACAGAAATGATCAAATTACCTTCCATACTTTAAGGAAAAATCTTCCACTAATTTTAATAGTGTTTTAAATTGTTAAATAGCTTTTATAGTTAAAAACTCAAGTACTTATAACTGCAGATGAAATATGCTCACCCGTCATCAGAACCACTACAGAGGATTCCTTCTCTCAGAGGAGACCATCTTACATGAAACACTTTTGCTGTATGCCCACTGAATACCTTCAGTGGTTGATCGGAGCTAGTTGCTAAGTAATAGACACGAACATTTTTATCTTCACATCCAGTGGCTATCATATCTCTGCAAAAGTAGAACAGTCAATTACAGAAGTCACTGGAACTTGATGATTTAACCCTTACATTGCTTTTTTAGACACTGCATATCTAATGGTAGAAATTAACAACTTGATCAGCTATCAGTATAGCTGTGCCTATATTATTATTTGTAAGAAACATTGTTAACTTCTGTGATATTAACCAAGCTGTTAACAGTTACCAGACATTAATATCAAAGATGGGAATTCTTCATCCTCCTCATATCACCTATCAAATGAAATATTTTTCAAAGAATCGTTCAGACAAAACCAAGAAATAAAATCTTTGTGATGACAAGTGGTTGAAATGGTAGAATCACATTCTTACTTACTCTTTGTTGCTTACTTACCCACCACTCTGTGGTACAAGTAATACATCACTCTAATTTGTATATTTCTTCTAAGTTTTACTTTATTTCATCACTCATCAGTTATGTTACTGGTAATGTTTTTTGAACACTAGAATATATGTGTGATACTGATATTTAATTCTCTACAGAATTATTTGGTTGTTCCTGCACAACAAATTCAAGTCAAATAAATAAATATCACTGTATTCTGAACAAAATGCTGGATAAGTCTCAAATCCAGTATAGTTTAATTTTTTAGCTTGTTGAGACCTACTGTCAAGAGTGAGTGAGAGAGTGAGAGTATCTACTCACTTGTTGTTTTGACTCCAGTCACAACCAAACACTGCCGCAGGATGTTTGTACTTGTGAAGAATTTTGCCATCAATGGTTCGAATAATACTAAATAAAATTGCAATATGGAAACGCAAATCAGAGGATTGCAAAAATCTTTTTTTAATGTCGAATGTATTTTATGTGGTTTTACTTTAACTGCTTATATAAGTATGAGAACACAAAAGGGAAGCTATACCACCAGCTACATAAAATTAAAAATAGTTTAAAAAGTATAATAAAATATATTTAATAGTTTTAGTATTATGTATAGAGAATGTTTCTTCATTAGGGAACTATAAAATTATTAGAAATCCATGAATAAAACATTCCACAAACTGATAAAAACTGTACTTCTTTCATTTACTGGAACATGTAAATTTACATTTTTATGTAAAAAAGTAACGTGACAAATGTTCATTTCAGATAAATGGCAACATTCAAATAAATGGCAAATAGTAAAGTTGCTCTCAGACACTCACCAGAATCCATCACCGCTGCAAGTTGCTATCCTTTTGGAATCTTTATGACTCCATGCAATGCAGAAGATGCCATTCTTTCCATGCTTCAAAAAATGCAAAATGCCTATCAATAAGAAATAATTCACTCCTTTTTCTCTTATTTATATAAGTTACTGTGACAGTTCCATTTTAAGACTTGTTATCAGCTTTCAAAACTGTTCTTGGGATTGAAAACGGCTTTATCACTGAACTGCTAAGTTCAGACTCTTTCTTAGTGCTCCCCTCATCTCCAGAGGGGTGCACTATCTGTAGATATCCCCCCTCCATATATCAAGGAGAGATATCAAGAATGATTTCTGAACGTTCCCATAAAAGGTCTGGATAAAACTTTGCCTTGCTAGTAATTTTAATCAATGCCATCAGGGAATTATGCCATGAGCATGATGATTCCACAAGTTATTTTCAAGGAGGATAATACTGCCTATGCTTTGGACACTTGTTTAATGTGCAAAACATGGATGAAACATGTCATGGATGACATAAAAACACAGTAACTGACAAGTGATCAGGTTAAACAGATTACCACAGATTACAGTCAGTGGAAATCAATGGTTAGTGAGTTGCAGAATCCACCAGCACCTACAGCACTGTATTGTCCGAGAAAAAAAAACTCAGCCAGCTGCCAGCTCAGGGCGAGAGTGAGAGAGAGCACAAGCAAACCCTATTTTAGGCCTTGTTTTTTTACTGTACTTTTGTGTTTAGACTGAATTGCTCTTGTTGAAGAAACTTACTATTAAGTTTTGAATGAACGTTTAGACATTAGTGGGAACGAAAAATTTGTAAAGTACTCAAAAACTGATCTTACCTCACTGAAACGAGTTATAATTTTGCCTCGTGGGACATCCCAAATGAAACCACCATTTCTGGAAGTTGCTCCAGCTATGCAGTTCAAGTCTCCTTTAAAAAAAAGTTTATTGACTCAATAGGGCTAGAAGATTAATTATATATTCATCCTTCTTTTCCTATCCTAAAGGCTCAAAACATGATTTTAGGATACTCTAGTGGATGAGTGACACCTGTATTTGCTTTTAATAGTGTTTAGTAACCCTACAATCCAGACTAACTACAGGAGCATGTAAGAGACATGACGTGTACCCTTAGTTACCGCACCACCTAGTGAAAACCTATGGGAAATTCATATTGCAATCCAGAGCAAATTGTTCTTACACTGGAGCAAGGACTCCCCATAGTTACTCTGGATTGCGCCCTAAGTGTCATGTCAGAGAAGATCCAATTCCTGAACAACTTGCATCAATGGCAACATTCAATGAATTATAGGCAAATGGATGGGGTGCCAGTGGGACCCAGCACTGCATTTTCCTCCTCCCAGTGTCCCTGCAAATTAGGAGATGACCAAAAATGGTCTTCCTTATTTCTGTTTCTTCAAAACAGAGACCACTGTCACAAAATTTTAACTTAAATTAAATATACTGCTGTGTGTGCTCTAAACTAGGGGTCTACAAACCCCAGCTTAGGACCCAGATGCAGCTCATGCTAAGCCTCTATCTGGCTCTCAGCGAGCCTCTGATCCACTGAAAGCTTCTGGCCCACTCAACCGAAGACAACCAGAGATGTGCTTTGCATCCAGAAAGTGTTCTGAGGGCCTCAGAATGCCTTTTAAAAGCCTAAAAACATCACTTCTTGGTTTTCCCAAAAACCTAAAGTAACTTTTTGTGCCCCCTGAAATCCTCAGATGACTTCTGTAAGGTCAGGAAGGCCTATGCAGCCCTTACTCTCCAGATGTTTTCTGTGATGTGCTGATTCTGAGGGATTTACTCCTGTACATGTAGGTAAGCTTGTTTGTGGAGCAAGAGAATCGAACTTTATTAAGTGCATGCTTTATTTCTGAGATGTGTGTTGGTGCTTGGAGATAATTTTGGAAATCTGAACCTGTTCATTTGAGTTCCAACACTGATGTACTGTATTTAAATTTTATATTTAAGTTTATTCAGCCCTCAACAAAATGCCAGATATCTGATGTAGCCCTTTGACGGAAATGTTAGGAGACCCTTGCTTTACATAGTTAAAAATATTCAAAATTCTACACGGTAACTATAACACTAATTGACACTGAATTATTCAATCTATATGATACAAGTACATTTTTAATCCTATTGTTTGCTGCGCAATTTACAATTATATGCAGTTTTGCTTTTCCTGCTTTTACCAGTTATTAAGAATATTTATATACACTTTTCAACAGGAATAGTTAACAAAGCAATAAACATCGTTTACGTAGTTTAAAAAAACCCCAATAAATTGTTCCCTGTCCCAAAGGTATCACAGTCTAAAAAGAGACACCAGCAACAGCCACTGGAAAAGATGCCATGCTGGGGTGAAGAGAGAAAAGCCATTATGTATGGCATCAAACACTATCCCTGAGAACAGAATTCATATTCACCAACCCTCAAAGCTTGAAAGACATCCCTAGACATTGCCCACATTCTTTCAAATTTATCTTTGTAACCATAGATGCAAATTTATCTTTGCAATCATAGAAGGTTGTAACCAACCTTAGTATACTCCAAGAAGTATACTTTAAAAAACCCAAACATTCTTGTACCAGGAACCATATCCTGGCTTGTTTTCAACAGAGCACTTGAATAAGAAGATGACAGCCCCTTGTGTGCGTTAATGTCTTATTCTATGCTATTCCATATTCTATTCTATTCCACAAGTTGAATGCTGTTCTTTGAATGCCAGTCCTGTGCACAGAGGAATTAGATTTCCCCCCAAAATTTCTTGATTAAAATAACCAATTGTGGTACTGTGCTTTATCCAAATTGTTATTCAAAACTGTACAAACAGCTCAATAAAGCAATAAAGTTCACTCTGTGAAATGAGTAGCATTTTAGAATGATACCAAACATATGTATTGATGGGTTTTTTAAGTTTCTCAGAAGCACAGCCCCACACAGACAAGCAGGATTCCTCCTACCCTTACATATCAAAATGGCATAAAATATCACATAAAGTGATGAGGTCAAGGTGCAAAACCCAGAAAAGGCATTCACAGTGAATGACTTGGGGCTCAGGGGAGATCCAGATCTTAACATGTTCACCTGCTCACATAAGTTTAAAATTCAATTGCCTCACTTCCAGAATACAGTACAGTGCTGGTACCCTACCTGGTCATCCTACCCACTCATATCACTTCCCCACCCCAGCTGCCACATGTGTTCATCCTCTAACCCAGTGATTTTCAACCTCTTTCATCTCACAGCACACTTAATAAGGCACTGAAATTGTCAAGGCACACCATTAATTGTTTTTACCATTGAAAAGGCACAGCAGACTATCCCCCAATTTTCTTATTAATGACTGTCAATCCCCAAATTCCCATGGCATACCTGTGGACTATCATCAGCACACCAATGTGCCACGGCACACTGGTTGAAAATCACTGCTCTAACCAGATACTTTTACTCAACCACTCCACCACCGGAAATATTTCACTGTCTTAGTGAAAACTACTTAAAGATTCCTCAAAAGCAAGCTAAAGTGGTGTTATTTCATGAAATGAATAGTTTTTTGTTGGTTTTAATTTTAATATTGTTTTATACTGTAGTGTGAACAAAAAATATTTTGCATTCTGTGTTGGTCACCAAAAAAGAAAATCTCTAACCAAAGGAAATTATCTTTTTTTAGTATATAAATTACTATGCAATTACTAAAAGTAAAATATCCTCACCTGGAGCCCACGAAAGGGAATATATGACCCCCTCATTGCCAGGAGAAGTGTATACAGCAGTTAAAGTATTTATATCCCACACCTTTATTGTTCCATCAAATGATGCTGTAGCTAGGAGGTCAGGGTTATCAGGTTTGAATTTACAATCAAAGATGGTTTCAACATGTCCCTAAACAACAGAAGTAAATTTCATTTATAGACCACTTGATAGGGAAACTATATCTGATGACATATCTATTACCGATTTTAGGGAGTAATCCCCAGACTTCCCAGTAGGCTGGTGTAAGGGACTTGCATTGGCATAGTGATGTTGCAAAAGTGCTGCAAGGCACTTGCACTACTGGGGAGGGGGACCAGTTAGGCCAGCATGTGTTAGCCTAATTCAGCCAGCCTTTGAGCAAGAAAGGCATATGTAATTTGGATCACTGAAGCTGCAGCTTTGAAACTTCAACTGTATCTATAGGGGCCCAGAATTCTCGAGTATATCAGCCAGGGACTCCCTTCTGAGAGTGATAGTTTGTCCCCCCCTCCCCACCCAGCAAAGTGCTGGAAGTGGCATCACTGTGGTGACAGAGCTCCACAATATCTACTCAGAAGTAAGTCCCATTGTGTTCAACGAGATTTACTCCCAGGAAAGCAACCTGAGTGCCCAATTCCAAGATGGTGGCTCCCAGTGCCAGATTCCAAGATGGTGGCACCCAGTTTTTCATGACCCCACTGAAATGAGCCCACAAGGGGGTCCAAACCCCAACTTTGAGAACTGCTGGCCCATACAACCACATTCCCTGCACGAATGTGATGCACTCCCAAGAGTATTAGGGACACAACACTTTTGAATGTATTAACTGAGTTTGAATGTATTAACTGACACAGTCAAATGATAAGAAAAAAGAACATACATACCAAATCTCTAAGAAAATCCCATTTCTTGACTCCCATATCATAAAGTCCCACTCCACCATCCTTGAAACAGCAGACAGCATGCCCAGGTGGAAGAGAAAATGCTTGGTTTTGTGTAAGAGTTGGAGGGGGTACTGCCTCACTTGTAGATGACATGTGATGATTTTTTGTAGGAGACTGTAAAGAAAATGCTGAATTAAAAGAGAAAAAATTAGCTATTTTTGCATTTGCTCATTAACAAAAAATTATCATCATCATAATCATCATCCAATTGCAACTGGTAATTAAAATGTTTCTAATGTTAATTAACTGTAGATCAAGAGACCTTGTATTTAAAGAAAGCCTTTAATGCATACAGATAGTGTGGCACCTTGATTCTAAGCACATTTTCTTGGAAAACAAGTTCTACTAAGTGCAACAGAACTTGATTCCATAATTAAGAGGAAAATACTATCTTAATCACAGAAATAATACTATCACTAAATTCTACAGACTATTATTTTTACAACAACAACAAATTAAAATCAAATCACTTTGTGAACTACAGAACATCTCATTTCCTATACAGATAAAATTAACTTGGAGAACAATCCTAACCATGTCTACTAAAAAGTAAGCCCTATTGTTTTCAATGGGTTTTACTCCCAGGAAAGTGTCTTTAGGATTGCAGCCTTACTGACACACAAAAAGAAGCATGAAATTTGGGGAAGGTGTTCCTTCTATAATGTAGGCACCCACAAAGAACCATTTTTTTAGAAATTCAAACCCTAAGGGGGTTCAACATATTTTCATCCCTGTGCTTTACACTGAAGAATCCCTGTCTCATAAATGCCCAACCAAAACCTCTGGTCCTAGAAGCATGAAATTTGGGGAGTATATTCCTTCCATGACATAAGCACCCTCTCAGAATCTATTTTCAGAAATTCAGACTCTAAGGGGGTGAAAAGGGGTATGTGTTTTCTCACTTTGGATGTGTTTTCATCCCTATAGATAACACTGAAGAACTGCTGACTCATTGACGCTGACCCCAAATCCTTGGACCTACAAGCATGAAATTTGGAAAATATATTCCTTCTCTGATGTAAGGACCAACTAATAAGGAGATATGGCAGAGTGTAGATAAAAGAGAACATTCTGTGGTGAGGGTGCCTGGTGATTCCCTGGTGCCCTCCGCCCACCACCAACTGGTGACTGCCAGTGCCTACATAGTCTCCATAATTCTGGAAAAAATCAAAGGGATCTTTATATCATCTTCTACAGTAGATACAACGGAAGCCAGTGATGGGATTCACCAATACGAAATTTCTATTGTACAAGCTGTACAATTCTGGAAACCCACAGAACATATCACTCTCTGCTATATTTTGTTAGAACATTCAGCAAAAATGTCAGAAAAATTAGTGTTATGACATTCAAAGAACATTTCATTATTTCAAAGTGGTTCAAGAAGGGATATTCATTTCCAGAACACAAGAGGGAAAAATTCAAAAACACACTAGGCATAATCAAGCACATTAAGAATAACAGGGCAGTATAAATTGATTTATATATTAGACTGAGACTTTGAAAACAAGGGCTGGTTACTCTAACAATGTTGACAAAGTAGAGGAGATGAAAAATGATGCAAGGGAGTCCTGTGGGAATAATTAAGAGAGGAAGACTCATCAGCAGCTTTAAGAATATAAGCAAGAAACTGGTATAGTACTACCATACAGTAAACACTCTGCCTGAAAGCATCTTGGAGCAGATGGAAGCATACAAAAAAGTTTCTAAGAAAAACTATTACCTTGAATGGCATGCTTCCCATTGCTATGCTACTCATGGTAAACACATGTAATACAGATCTCAAGAATCAAAGACCAGTTAACATGGATAAATGGCTAATAAAAATAATCCTTTTTATGATGATGGAAATGAATGGCTATGCATTATACTGGCTACTTTAGAGCTCCTATCATGGGGCCTCAGAATACCGTCTTCAGGAAAATTCCCTGAAATAAATGTGTTGGATTGGTTTGCACCATTCAACTGGAGGAGAAGAAACAGGTTGTTATGATGACCAGGACACTGCACTGGCATTTGACTTGACTGACCCAGGGCAATAGGGAAGAGAAATGAAGGACCCCACTCATGTACACATGATCAGATGACCTCTATTCTATTCAGAGGTTAGAAATCAGGAAACTGAAGGGAATGATAGTCTGTCAGCTGAAGTCAGGAGAGGCTCCAGCCATTGAAGTCAACCAGAGTGTGGAAACTGGTAGAGACACACTCTTTGTGACAAGACAAATTCTTAAAATCTCTGGTTTTTCTTATTGGCATGCATTTTGCATTACAAAATGAGAACCTATATTATGCATCACTAATTCTATGACAAAGCCTATTATTCTAACTGGCAAGAATTTGGTCTAAGGACCATATAGGGCATATTGTGTCAAAATAATGACAATTAATAAGACTTCCAAGTGCAGATTCCAATGGGAAAATTTTGCATATTTTTTCTAGATCATGATTCAATATAAATACGAAATATGGATACTTACATTTTTTCTTTAAAGGAGAACTAAGAACATGTAAACCATGGAAACCAGTCTTCTTCAATTTAAAATTGTCGATTGGTGTTGTTCGCGACACATTCCAAACACGCAACACACCAACCTGAGAATCTGTAATAAATAAATAGGTAAGTGACAGCACAATCCAACACATGTCTACAGAAGTAAACCACAATGAGCTTAGTAGGACTTAAGACTCAATCCTACCCAACTTTCCAGCACTGATGCAACTGCAATGCAGAGTTCAGGGAACAAACATGTTGCAGAGACCTCCATGACTGCTCCTCCACCGAAAGCATGCAGCACCACTGGCATGGATGCATTAGTCCTGGAAAGTTGGATATTATTGGGCCCTTAATCCATGATAAGTGCATATAGGATTGCAGCCAATTTTAACAGACAAGTCCAATAACTCAGCTACAAAATCAATACAATTGGCTGTTTTAACATACAGTATCAGAATTCTGTGTTCACCTGCCTTAGCAGGCAAGATAAACATGAAAATTAATACAACTATTCCAGAACAAACACTTCCACAGATTGACAAATAAAAGATACCTTAGACGATACGAAGTATTTTAAGAAATACAGAAATATTCACTTGCTATATTAGTCTTTTTGCAACTACTGTTTCAAATATACCCACTGACAATTTGGCTTCTGTGCCAGAGATGGTTCAACTGTCAGTCAAGCCTTTCCCCATGCATTACCCAACTCCTCTCAGGCTTCAAGAGGCAAACATCTTTCCCTCCACACCTCCCTTTCTTACAAATATTTACAGATTAGCTGCAAAACTGTTGTGATGGCCATATCATGAATGTTAACCAAGAGGTGACTTCTCTCTCCTTCAACTTGAACCATACACCAAACATGCAGAATCATCTTCATAATGTTTCCAAGAGGAAAAAAACAAGTTATGTACATGACTTTTGAGGACAGCAATGATTCTAGCAGAAAACCTCCACTGTTCTTAAAAGTGGTTTGTCTTCATCTCTAGATATGGGTGTACCAGTAATCCTCATTACACATATCTATAGCAAATAACCCATTAGCAGTCATGGTTTTGGATTCTTTCCTGTGTATTATTTAATAAAATATGTGAAATTTTTACCTCCAGTAATAAACATTCCAGGAGCACTAGGAACCCAAGCTAAGCATTGAATGGATGCTGCTGAACTAGGAAAATTAAAGACTGTGATACAGGACAGAGACTCTGAATCAACTAGACGGATTCCATTGTGCATGTTTGCAAGAAGAAGATAGTCTGTTGATAGAGGGTCCCATTCCAAGGCAGTGACAGGATCTTCTTCATCTGTTCCTTCAAGAGATTCTGGCCTTAGGACATGTTTCTGATTCTTACAACCTTGAAAAAAAATATCACCTTAAATTCAGGTAAGAGCTTCCTCTCATCTTGTGTTCTAATATCATTAATGTTTTTTAAACATTATTTTCATGACCCCTCTCCAGGTCATGAAACCAGATGAACAGACCCAGAGGAACTATGGATGTCAGAAGCAAATGGCACTTTTAGTTGTACATGTGATTTTCAACAGAAAAAGAGCAAAGCTTAAGGGGCTATTATCTCCTCCTGGCCATTCTAATTCAGATTGCAGGCTATTGGAGAGCTTGCAACAACACACAAATACATGAAAATCACATGTAATTTGATACTGCATTATACAGATCCATGAAAACCTAGGACTATGAAACAAACAAATCAGTAAATTAACAGCCCAATCCTATCGAGCTCCCTGTGTGTTGTTGGTGATCACAGGGAAGTTGCATGGAGTCATGAAGGCTTCCTCAAGGTAAGAGAACATTTGTTCCATTGCCATAAGGTAAGCAAGCCCTCCCTACCCTGTGTGATATAGTTGGTGAAAGTTCCAGTGTTTACAGGAAAGCAGATCAAGGCCAGTAAGGGGAATAGAACATCAGTGGCACCACTGGCACCAATACCATTCTTTTCCCAGCCTTGATAAATCTTCCTTCTCACCCTGGTCTCCTCCCAATTCCTTCCTTGTCTTGACACATTCTGTTCACTCAGACACCTTTCATCCATCTCCCTGCAGTCTCACCTGAACCACAGATTTTGGGGAGACTGCTGGTGAATGGACTTGATCATTTGCCACTTGGTGGCAGCCAGGCCACACATGACATGTCACACTTTGAGACAGCCTCAAAGGCACTTGCAACTAGGCTGTAACTTGCATATTTTTCCACCCAATAATCTCAGTCACTGGGACATGGCAGCTGCTCTCCAAACAGTGAAGGAAACAGCATCAGCATGGTTTCACAGTGACTTCCTTGCATCTTCAGCAGATGCCTTTTCAGCAACTACCCCAGAGGCAAGTGGCTGATGGCCTTTTATTCTTCTGTTGTACTGTCAGTTTTATTTTAATGCTATGTGGTTTTGATGAGAAAGAAGATATTTTTCCAACATATTTCTGAAAGTCACATATAACATAACAGCCACTTTATGTACCATCTGAATTCCAGTACCATCCAAATTCTTAGACTTTGAAGATGTGATCTTATTAATACTTACTTGAGTGAGCTAAACTGAACTCAGTGGAATTTACTACTAAGGTCAACACATATGCATCATATGAAAAGGGTGCCAGAAAGACTCTCATATTAGGGGGCTTGAGATAAGGACTAATTTGTGTGAAAAATTTCATGTAAACTACCCCCCTGCCATTTTCAACCATTCATTTCACAGTACATTAAGAAGGCACTAAGATTGTCAGGGTACAACATTAATTTTTTAAAATAAAACAGATCCTTAATAAACATAATATTATGATACAAGAATAAACAAAACACATTAACACAAGTTTACACAGAATAACACACCTAATCCAAACAGCTGACTGAAGAATGATATACATACTGCCCTCCCTTAATGGCTCTCTTAATAAATGACCTTCTTTCAAATTCCTTCAGGTCATCTGCAGACCATTCACAGGACACCAATGTGCCATGGAACAGCAGTGGGGAAAAAAACACTGTTCTATGCTTTTCTTCTTTGTTGCATGTAATATTCCCTTGTGTTAAATAGTAGCCAGAGAGATTAATTACCGATAGCTGAAAACAAATTCAACACACTGGAGAAAATACTAATTACTAACAATTACCAGATATCATTCCATTCTGCTAGATGCTCAGTGATGACTCAGGCTTAAATTATAACTGAAGGTGCCTGATTCTCTTTCGAAGGGCAAAATAGATCTTTGCTCTTCTTCCCCATGAGCCTAATCATTCCCTGTAATTCCCTACTAATGTCCTATTAAAAATTAAAAGTTCAAATTAGATTCTAGTGTAGTGCTTCCCAAACTTTTAAAGATCAAGACACACTTTTTAAAAACTACTGTATAGCAACTTTACAAGACAAAAGATCGAGAAAGAATATTTTTATTAATAATAATTAATAATTGGGACCCTATGCTCCTAAGGACAGCATTGTTAGAGACCTTGCATATAATATGTGTGTTTGTAGATATTTGCTAGACTCCCCACTCTAATAGAGTGCGAGGACTATTCCCCAAATCTTTATAGCCATTCAAGTAGCCCAAAAGACCAAGATGTACAGTTAGGGATTTCCAGGTCAGACAAAGGACTGAAACTGAATTCACATGTGATTTATGGCATACCAATAAATTATTAGAGATCAATTGCACATTGGAAAACTTAACATTTTAATTTAGGGTATGAAGATTACCTCATTACCTCAGACATGTTTAAATTTTAAGAGAAGTTTCACAACTCTAGCACTTAAGAAAAAAAACTGCACTAATATGATCAGACAGAAAGTTACACCAGTCAAGCACAGTTCTGAATTGTCATAGAGTTGGAAGAGACCCAGTGGATCATCTAGTCCAACCCCCTGCTGGTAGCAGGAAATCCTCGCCCTGTGGGGACCCGGATCTCAAACCCTGGCCTGCTGATTAATAGGCACAGGGTCTTAACCACTTGCACCACCACAGCATCTTTCCACATACATTAGAAAAACAAACTAAAAAGAAAACCTACATCCCCTAAATCAAAGCTGACTTGAAACTGGTGGTTACTATAAGAATGTGATTTTAAAGGTGATTCCTTCATCTAAGCAACATGTTAGACTTTAACATGCCAAAGTTTATCACTGTAAGCAGATTCATACACAATTGCATGAATGACCATCAATCTGCCCTTTTATTGCAATAAGAAACTCTCCAGAAATGCATCTGTTTTGAAAAATAGCAGTGTTGGCTGTCCAGTCAGCATGCTTATGGTCAAAGATATTCCCAATGCACTTCATGTGTCATGGTATCCATACTTTCCTCTATATGGAAACTATAATGAATGAAGCATCTCTAAAAAGTGAACAGCATTTTCATTAGCCATTGGCAAATGTTGACATTTTGTTTCATTATTTCCTGGTAAGTACACATGATGGTGCAAGATCATATTCATTATACAGAAGCCATGATGTTAATGAATTATCTAATTTTAAGCACTTCTAAGCACTGTGATCTATTAAAAATGATACTACCTGGACCCACCTAGCTTTACGAAACAAAAAAAGTTCTTCTTTAAGCTGCCATTCAGGTCCTTTTTACTACTGGGGGGACCAGCTTCTGGAATGTTTTTTGAGCTCCATGCACATTGGAGAAGGATCATTCTGGTGGCCTTCCATTTCCCTTCACCTGGTTTTCAGTAAAGTCAATAAAGGCTTAGCTGCTTTCTAGTAAATGTGCATTTAACATCTCACAGGGCCAAATATATTTTCCTTATCAGCGTGGAGGTAGGGGACTGCTTTACTGGGAATTTGTTGCTGCATCAGATTGAAAGAATTCTTGTGGCACTGTTTCCCTCAGCTTCCCTTCTGAAGCAAAAGAACATTTTCCTACTCACAAATAGACATGCGTGCTGCCCTGTTTTGGTTTCCATAGAGGTCAATATACTTTGTTTTCTTTGTTGGCCATGAGCCTGTCACTTTCATTTTGGGAACTGCTGCTCTAATCGCAGACAGGGTGAGCTCCTGTCTTGTGGGGCCGACCCAGGGTTCGATTCCTGGGTCGGGATGACAGGGTGAGCTCCTGTCCTTAGCCCAGCTCTGCGACGCCAGCTGGATCCAATCGTATTGGCTCTGCCTTTCCATTGGCATGGAGAGGGGGGATTTGCTGCTTGGGTAACAGCCTATCCTCCATAAAAAATCCAACCCAGGCTTTCGTGCTTCGCATGCAGCGTATGCAGTGCTGAGCACGATACCATAGTCTTTCAAGACTGACAGAGGCCTGCTGCTCTAATCATGTCCTTCATCTAAAGCAGAAGCTGTGCTGGCCCACGAACAATGCAGAATATACTGTGGGGGAAGAGGAGGAATATGTTTTTTCAAGACAACAGTTTGCTATCCCCCATCATTCTTACCTGGTTGAAAAATTGAAAGACTTCCATCAGTGTGCCCAAACACTACTTTCCCCTTCTTCTTAGGATGCCACCTAAATAGACAAATATCTGACAAGAAACTGTGGGCATCTTTATGCACTGTTACACCACTGTCTGGTCCTGAGATTGTCCAAATATATAATGGGCCTCTATGGGAGACAAATGCAACCACATCGCCTGCATTCCAACACCAACTAAGAGATGCAGGAATACCTGAAATATTAAAATAAAAACAAGAATCTTAAATGTCATCTGCTACCATAACTCCACAAGAATAATACTGCACAAAATAAAAAGAACAACATATCTTAAAAAAAGATCAATGTCCATTTCTTTTTTGTCATGGGGTTTTTGAGAGGTTTTTTAGAAGCTAGGGGAGCCCTGCAGAATGTTCCACTGGCTCCCCAGAACCAACAAGATCCTTGCACTGGTTGTAGGTAAGTATGCAATCCTTCCACCATCCCTGGCAGCAGTACAAATCTGGGAATCACACTGCTGCTTTTCCCCATCCCCAGCAATTTACCTAGTTTTTCAAACTCCCTGACAGTTTGAGAAAAAATCAACACAGGCAAAAGACCTGAACTTTAAAATGCCAAAGAAAGACAATTCTATTTCCCACTGAAAAATGTTCAGACCTGCCACTCCAAATAAAAACTTTAGGATCAGGTTTCTTACATACCTTTTGTACTATCCAGCTTTGCAACAACTTTTTGATCAGCCACATTCCAGATAACCACTAAGTTATCTGCACTTGCGCTTGCAAACAGGTCAGGGTTATGGGGACACCAAGATATGGCTGTGATTGTCTTCTTGTGTTCAGACATAATTGCCCATAACTTGAATTCACTGTACCGATGATCCAGCTAGGTTATACAAATTTAAGTAAAAATATATTTCATTAGTTTCTTAAAATTCCCTATTATTGTGTTTGTTACTTATTTACTAAAAACAAATACAATACCTATTTTAAGTGACCATAGTAGCTAGAACACATTTTAATTAACATACAACTTTCGTAAGTTTAAGACGGGTCTAAAAATATATGCTTCTGGGGGGAAAAAACTTAACTATTTAAGTTCTAGGTTCCCTTCATTTCTTTTGTGCATGCATTTCTGTCCCACAGCTTTTATTTCACAAAGAAAGAAATTTAGATATACTTGCTTTGAAGGACAAAACAAGTGTTTATTTATCTTGCAGTAACATTTATTTTGAAAATTAAAAGAGTAGCAGTTTTTTAAAAAAGATAAATACAGGCGTTCCTCACTTATCTGACAGATTAGAGACCGGAACTGTGGTGAAAAGGGGAAAATGGTTGAGAAGTGGTTTGTTAATAAGTTAGTAAACTTCTTGAAATAGGCAATGTATATTGGTAACGTAAAGCTTGAAGATGACTTTAATGCCAATAAAAGTGCCTGAATATTGAAAAGTGAAACCTGGTCTTTTTTTAGTTTACAAATGTTGCTTTCATTGCTTTTTTAGGTAGCTAATTACAGATACCCTTTTCACCTGGCAAATTCCTACTGGCACACAAAGGTTTTTGCAAATGGATTCTCTTTAACTTCTTCAGGAGCTAAAGTGACCAAGGATGCTCATGTACACACACCAAAATAGTCTGAAATCACCCTGTCACATGCAACTCAACATGGGGAGGGCCATTTTAGACTTTGAAACAGCAGAGAGAAATTGAAAGAGTGGAACATGCATTGAAAAAGTGACTTATGGGTATAATAATATAATAAAATCCAGCTCACCTGATATATATAAATAGCAAGGGTCGCACAGTATGCAAATCTGTCTCCACTAGCAGCACAGACATCTTTATTCCATGGTTGACACCCAGCAGCTAGTAGACCCACTTGCTTAACCTGTGCCATTTTTACCTATTAAATTAAGTTAATCCAACATCAGTACTTCAATAATCACTTTTTTATAAATTACTTTTAAAGAAATATGAGGGACATATGTAAAACAAGACAATGCCATTTTAAAACCCTGTAAATACCCTATTGTGATTGTGAATAAGTTCTTATTCTACTCAGAAGTAAATTCCACTGAGTTCAATGAAACTTAGGCAAGTGAATGAAACTTACTCTCAGGTACAGCTGGAGCCCAAGCCCAATCTTAACCAACTTTCCAACACCAGTGCAGCTACAACGCAGCCTCAACGTAAGAGGGCAAATGTTTGTCTTATCTTAAGGATGCTGCTGTGACTACTTTGTTGGCACATCTGTATTGGTTGGCACAGGAAAGGTATTTAGGACTGGGCTGTCTCACACATCCTTCCTCCTTAATACTATGCAGAAGAACAAAAGTTCAGTACTATATACAGTTACTTGATTGGTTACATTCCCCATAGACCGCAATGTCTCAAACCAATTTATGAATCATGGTTGGTTATGACCACCTTCCATCAGTGGGATGAAATACATTTAATAAATTCCTTGCAGTGCATTAACAAAATCTACTTTTACAAAATCAAACAAGATGTCTGCCTTGCAGATCTGCATTGCCAGAACCTGCTTTAACCACATAGTTTCAGACATGGCATGGCTAGAGAAAGGACCAAGTCATTGCAATTTTCCTTAACTTGTCTACTCATCACCTTCACATAGGTCCACTAGCAGGTAACCAGACAGTCCTATTTTGGAAACATCTATATCAAATACTCTGAATTTTATAATCCAGTTGATATTGCCAAGAATGTGACAGTATGACTTTTTATACCCTATTTCAAGCTTCATCCAAAAAGGATTCACTTAAAACTGTTGTGTAAGGAGCAACAAACATTATGCATTTGACTTTTATAACGCCTTGGATTTTAATCAGACATACAGTATGGCTCAAGGTGGACCTCCACTACAAAATGACAGCACATCTCCAAAAGATATCTACTATCTACATTAACAATAGCAATATGTAAAATCAGACTTGCCTAATGAGCCCCCAAAATACAAGATAAAGATGATACGCCAATAACTGCATACAATTTGCACATTCATACAGTAATATTTTGAGGCACTCAAATTCTGCAGAAATACTGGTAAAAGGATGTCTGTTGTTACCAAGGAGGTGAAATGAGAGGAGAGAGAGGATCTTTCTGTGTGCAATTGACATCTGTAGTAACATTTTAAAATCTTCCCATTTACTAAATATAGTGTAATACAGAATGTCTCCAAAATCTCTTTAAACATTTTTTAATAAGACAGACTAGACTAATAGAACTAGATTGCTGTTCGAAGACAAAACTAAGCTAACCTCCTACCTTAGCACAGGTATTATTTTCTGGGAGCCACTTAATGATTTCCATATCCATGCCAAATACACAATCTCATGCTGCAGATGGAAACCACTTGATGGATGATGAAGTTAAGCCCTGATGGTAACAGAATAATGCTGGCTGACTATAAAAGATGCTGAAGAGAAGCTGAAGCATTCTGGAGCACTGAACACGCACATGACACAGCAATGTCAGTAGCCTGGCAACTGAAGCCCTTTAAGAGGTACCATTTTAGTGTGCATGCATATGTCCTTTCTCTGTTATTTCTTCTGCATTTCTGCTATTTCCAACCTACAGCATCATTAGCTGCAATCCTAAAGACACTTTCTTGAGAATAAAGCCTATTGAACACAATGGGGCTTACTTGTGAGTAGACATGGTTAGGATTGTGCTCATTATTATCAATGAGAAAAGTTCAAGATACATATAAAATATCCTGCATTTAGTTAAGTACGAGTACATAAACTCATTTGGTCATCTTGTTACTTTGGTCTTTTAGATCATTTCCTTTCAAGTAGATTACCACATACCTAGACACTCAAAATCCAGACATTTTTGTTCAAGACTTTTTAAAAAGGTTTCTGTAAATTTGTGAAAGCACAGGCCATAAATTCTGTTCTCTGCTCTTTAGTGTGTACCTGTACAGACATGGTTGAAAAATTTCAGCAGCCAGCAGATAACTTATGCAATTATTCCAAAGTACAGACACCTTCCCATCCCAAGCAGTCTGGATAAAAGATACTAAATTTGTTCACCTACCATTCATTATATTGGCTCATATGCTGTAACTCTGGTGTCTTCATGTTTTCAATGATATATGTGCACATCAATGGAAAGGCATTGCAAATGTATACAGGGCAGATATTAGATATTTGCTTTTCTCTGTAAACTGCTTTTTTTAAAAGCACTGGCTGCAATCCTAAACACACTTTCCTGGGAGTAAGATCCATTGAACATAATGGGGCTTACTTGTGAGAAGACATGGTTAGCATTGCACCCACTATATAAATACTGTTGTTCAGTTTTCCACTAGCAACAAAATTATCAGTTTCTGTGAATAATTTTCTAGATCACAAGCAATTAATCTGCACTTGTAATCATCATGCAATATATCCCACTCTCTGCATCTTCATACAATCATTCTAATACTGTAATAAGTTAAAAACCCAACTTGGAAAAGCTTCTGGCAATTTTGGAAGAAAAGAAATACAACTTGAATAAAATAAATACTGTAGTCTTGTTTCATTTAGTAGAACGAAATTAACAAAGTGTTGGTTTTACATATAAAGTGCCACTTGCTTCTAACGGATTGGAGAAGAAAGACGGGGCAAGGAGATTGTTCAGTGTAAATTTTTGCAGCAGCTACAATATCTTGACTTTCATTTACTTGACTTTTCACTGCTCTGCTGTTCTAGCCATTTTCAATTATAACCACATTTCAATATCCACATGCGTTCTTCTATCATCTGATTTCATTCAATCATCCACAATGTTCACTGGCATTCTTATGCTTATTTACCTGAAAATCCGATCAGGTAGCAAGAAATCACCCCTCATGAAAGCGGAAAGAACACTTGAGCCCTACCCTACAATCCAGGGTAACTACGGGCACTTAGTCTGGATTGCTCTATGCATTTCCCATACATGACACCGTAACTATGTCAGTGTATTAAGTCCCATATACTCTTCTAGGCACATTCAAATGGTCACAAAGCTTGGTTTGGCATTATGACTGAATGCAGCCAAAATTGTATATTGATTGTGAGCTTCCTACTGGACCCAGAAACTAGCTACTGACCACAAGCATTAAAAACTGGGATACATGGCACTTTACTTTAGCAGGATTATGTACCAAGCCCATCAAAGAGATCATGTATTTCTATTTTATATCCTTCTAGTAGCTAAGATGTGGAACAGGACTATGAAAATTTATGAGTCTATGAACCACGGACATTAACATTTTCATACAGAAAAATAACTATTTTTCCTAGAACTACCAGGCCTTGCTATCCAAACATTCTGAACATAGGCAGTCCTTCAACATGCTGCCTTTTAACATAAGCTTTTGGAGCTTTAGGGGTCTCCAACAGCTTTTGAGAAGGGTTTTGTCTGCCCTCTAGAATGGCTCCAGAGCAAGGTTATCAATATCTTTTAGCAAGAGGGCTGCATCATCTGTTTAACACTGTCTTACGGGCAAAAAAGGTAATTTATTTATATATATCAAATTTGAATAAATTTACATAAATGAATATATTAGAAGTGGAACTTATGAATCAATGAATGAACTAATTCAAATCAGTTTATAAACACGTTCAAACAGATACAGAGGTGATCTTCAAACTAGTTCATAAGTATTTTCATACAAAGAGAGAAAGATGCATACAGCCTTCCCAATCCTCGGATTACCATACCCTGTGGAGGTTCACAGAGCAAAGCATGAACTCCAGAGCTTGAATCCCTTACTTCCAGAGGATTACAAGCTTGCCCAAGGGCTGGATAGAGAGGGCTTGCTGCGGGCTGCATGGATGCTCACTGCAGGCTGCATCTGGACCTTGGATTAGAGTTTGGACACCACTGCTAGAGGGTGGGAAGAGGCAGAAGTGTCAGTGTGTAGGTGGCTTAGAGCTGTGGTAGGTGCAGAGAGCAACCCCCAAAGAGCTCACAGATTTGTTATTCATCTCCCCAGATCACCACTGTAGCCTGATCCAATTGTATGTTTTCTCATAAATAAATTCCAACTTATTCAATGACATCTTCACAAGTGTGTACATAAGACTGCAGCCTGCTAGTTTTGTGCATCATTTGCGTAACCTTCAGTGTGCACACACTTCCCTCCTCTTGGCATACAAGCAAACAATAGATTCTAGTTGTAATCCTGAGTATGCTTTTGTGTATGGGGAAGAGAGAAAGTAGTCTACATAATACAAGCACAGGCTTCCTTCAGTGTTGATCATTAAAAAAAATTGTTGTCGTTTCAACCCAAGCCCAAAAGGTAGTCTTAATCCTAGGAAAATTACAGGATTTACAGATATCCTGAAGCAAAGAACTGTAAAATCTCTTTGGCTGCCTAAGAGCACTTTCCTGGGAGTAAGCCCCATTGAACTCAATGAAACTTACTTCTGAGCAGACACGAATAGGATTGTACTGTTCATTTTTTTCCTGAGCCATCATACAGATTGCCATAGCAACCCTATTTTTTTATTGTAAAATACTGATGTAGACTCCCATCAACCTTTTAAAAATCCTAGGCAAAATTTTATGAAGTCTTTTTGTAAACTGTCTTAATATCTAGGATTAACTGTAATCTTTTCTTAATTATTTCATTAACCATCATAGCCATTAATTTCTTTTTATTTTGTAAAATGAACATTCTGTAAGAACATTAAACATGCAGTTATTAAGACATATCACTAATTGCAAACTGACAGCTTGTTTTTAGGCTCTGTATATGGCAATTACAATGCCCTATACTATACTAAAAAGGATCACGTTCACAAATAAATATTTCTGACCAAATCACAGTGTTTGCAGCACAAACTACAGATGGTACCGGAGACACAAATGGTAGACAAAAGAAATGAAATAAAATATACAGTGAATGTCTTCTATTTTTAAGTAAGAGAAGCACCTTACTCTTTGCTGTCCTTCATACCAATCGTCTTCATCAAACCAATAAGAAATACATGACATCCAAGCCATAATATATTTGAAATAATGATAATCCAGCACCTGAACAATGTTCAGGCAACACAGAATCTGCTTGAAAATGTACTGAGGTTTAAAAAAGCTATACATCAATGAGAACCATGCTCTGTGAATATACTGCTCAGTAACGGCCAATAACATTTCACAGGAAATGTGTTTTGTTTTTTTTTAAGATGAAAGAGTACAACCAAGACCAAACTACAGAATTCAAGACAGAAAATGGGAACCAGATGGGTATAAACAAAAGAAATCCATTATATTACACACAATATCATATCATTTAACATATATTCAGCAACAACTGAAGTCCACTCCTATCAGGGTGACCAGATTATGCCTGAACACCAGGGCCAAAATTCCTAACCCCAAGCCAAAATTCCTACCCGCTTAAAAAAGTTGCCAAAAAATGTATTTTTTGTTTTTGGTTTTTGGTTTTTTGACCATAACTTTTGATAGGAAGGAGATATCTTCAAAATGATTTTTGCACTGGATTCTGCTTTTCAATACGAATCCAATAACATATGACATGATGGGGTACTGTGCACTATTGCAAAGTTTCAAAATGAAGCCAAAATGTAAGACAATGAAGCCAAAATGTAGGACACCCGGACAGGAGGCTAAAAATCCGGACAAATCCGCATTTGTCTGGTCATATGGTCACCCTGACTCCTATGCCTGTTCACTCATGAGGCTGTGAATTCAGTGGAATTTACCCCCAGATAAGCATGAATAAGGCTGAAGCATACAACACAGCTTCCAACTGACAATGAATGTCCCAATGAATTTCACAGCAAAGACATCTGAGTAAACTCATCTAGAATCAGCCTAAAACTCCAGAAAAACCCTTTTACTCAAATCTAACACTCACCATTTTCTACTGAATTTAGTTTCCAAAATCTGAATGTGCATTAGATTCAATAGCACATTAGATTTTTATGGTGGATACAGTAAAACCTTGGATTGAGAGTGTTTTAGACAAAGAGCATTTTGCAAGACAAGCAAACATTTCCAATAAATTTTGTCTTGCAATACAAACAATGTCTTGCACTACAAGTAATAAAAAGTGTAACATAAGCCCATTGTTGAATAAAGTAGTGCAATTAGATAAAAATCATAACATAAAATCTTTCTCATATTGTAATTGTTATATAACTCATTGTTGTATGCAGTAAAATAAATATTGCACCTTCTTTGGAGCTGCACATTATAATCACCTGTAAACTTTTTTAATCTCAAGCAATTTAAAATTGGGGTTTTCCTTAGTTATGATGGCGCATTCGATCCAAGTAAATATTGTAGTAATTATATTTACCTTCGACACATAACTCCTACAAATTTCACACCCTTAACATGATCTTGTTTTCTCAGCAGTAAATCTCTTAACAATTGAACAGGGCTTTCTTCCCATAAAAATTGATTCTAAAAAAAATACCTTTTTTTCTCTCCATAAGATGCACTTTTTTCCCCCTATAGGGGGTGGAAATATCTGTGCGTCTTATGAAGCAAAGGAGCCAATCCTGGAGCACCTTCTGCAGCTGTCCTCTGCCCCTCTAGGCAGGGCAAGCCTATAGGAAGGTGAGAGTAAACTGGGGAGGAGGGACAGAGGCTTTCCCCCAAAGCAATGAATGGAGCCCAGAGGATTGAGAGGAATAGCAGAGCATGGAGATAGGCAGGGAAAAACAAGGGGGCACTGGTGGGAATAGAAAGCAGCCCAGGACAGAGATGTCCCTGCTGCATTCCTGTACATTCTTCCCTCGGTTGAGAGAAGACTTGCTCCTGA
Source organism: Cryptoblepharus egeriae (assembly GCA_030015325.1). Lineage (NCBI taxonomy): Eukaryota > Metazoa > Chordata > Lepidosauria > Squamata > Scincidae > Cryptoblepharus > Cryptoblepharus egeriae. The sequence goes on along the minus strand of JAREYC010000007.1, from coordinate 48,458,747 downwards.
GTAGGTCCCTCACAGGATGCACAGGAGCTGGTCCCTGCTGCTGCAATCCTATGCATCCTTTCCAGGGGTGGGAGAGGCTTGCTCCTGAGTAGATATGCACAGGATCTGCAATAGAGCTGCACTCCTATGCAACCCTGCCTGCCTGGATCCTCCCCACTTACCTGCCTCGCTGGATCCCTCCACTCCCCAAAAGAAACACTCCCACCCTTCTCTATCTACCTAGACCCCCTCAACCTTCCCTACCTACCTGGATCCCCCTCCCCCGAACTTACCAGCCTGCCTGGACCATTTGCAACGAGATTTGTGCAAATGTTGGTGTCTGGTCATGTGCAATGAGATTTGTGCAAAAGTTACAAATCATTGACACTAGTGATGATGTGTTCTTGGGGTTTCTAGGAAACTAAGAGTGCTTGAACCTTAAAGTCTTTCCTCATTTGATAATGACAGTGATGATGGTTCTTAATACCACTGTTGACTTTACATGGTTCAAATATTATTCTCCAATATTTTATTAAATATATTAGTAAACCATTTGATTCAGAAGATTTTTTCTTGTTTTCCTCCTCTAAACTTTGGTGCATCTTACGGTTAGGTGAATCTTATGCAGCGAAAAATACGGTATGAAAGTCTCAATGAGACTTTCTTATGGATAAATACATTAGGATGGGGATATAAATGTGCTCAGTACTGCAGCCTGCAGTAAAACACACAATGCATCTTCCTACAGAAGGGATAGCCAAACATTTTGACGCTGTGTTAGGGCTGGAAAAAATTATTTACATTTCAAAATTTAAATAAATTTATATATAAGAGTCAGATATGGAGGATTGCAAGGCTTGCCACAGGCCGCATTGAGGCTTGCTGCAGACATCCTTTAAACCCTGGGCCAAAGTTTGGACAGCCCTTTTCCTACAGTCATTCAATGTGATCTAACGTTTCCAAAAAGCTTGTGGATCATAGCTAACCAACAGAAAAAGCTTTTCTCAGGTCCTCAAGTCTTTCACAACCAAGAGAGACAACCAAGTAAGAGATAAACTGATTGTGGTTACAATGAAAATTTACAATGTGTAGCACAAACCTGAACTCATTTTGATTAAACAAGCATAATGTAATCTGTTGCTTTACATAAACCATAATCTAAATTAACACATTTTTAAAAAAAACACAGGCATCTCCCAATATCCATGTATCCAGTATCCATGTATCCAGTAAACCAGTTTGCTGCAACCCCCACTGGGTTGCCACCCAATGACTATTACCTTCATTTTTATTCTAACAGTGGCACCAAGGCAGCATATCTCTTCCGTTAAAAAAAATGCTCTAAGTAGGCAGCTTATAGAAAGACAAACAGGCAGGTATCTTGAAGAGTAGATGGATATGCAGAAACATAATCAGAAACATTTATGTTAATCAGAAACATAAATACTGTACTAGAATTAGAGTTTTCTCTTTTCTGTGGCCTCCATATTCACAAGAGGAACATATCCCTTGCAGATACAGAGGGTTACCTGTACTATGTAATACCATGTACCATGAAAATCTGGCAGGTTTCCTGCTCATAACACCACCAAAACAGTTGCTCACTGGAAACCATAAAGAAAATGCTATGCCTAATTATGGCTGTACAAAAATAACAGATGTAAGAAATTCTTGACAAGGGAGTAATCATGAGAAATCATGTGAAGCCAACTGTTTCAGATAAGTATCACCAAGACCTGCTCCACTGCAATTCTCTAGTTTTGAGTCTTTGTTGGAATAAGGTACAAAGCTGCTCCTCTGCATTTGCTAAAGAACTCTTCTGACCCTGCCTTTGTGTTGATTGCCCTTTATTCAGATTATTGATGGCATCCTGCACACTGAACCTCTTACCCATTACTTGCCCTTGTATTGCCTTCAATGTTGGCTATCATGAGCAAGATACTACAAAGTTGTTGCACCGAGTATATGAAATTTAGTACAACTGAATGCTAAATTTCCACTCTAGGTCAAAAGACAAAGATGGCAATAGGAGGACTTAAAGGTTAAAAGAGGTAGCACAAGACCACTTTGGAGATAAAGTGCACAATCCTAACCATAACTACTCAAAAGTAAGCCCCATTTTGTTCAATGGGTCCTACTCCCAGGAAAGTGTCTTTAGGATTGCAGCCTTAGAATCTGTCCATTGTACAAACAAATCTGGATATTTCTGACGGTGTTTCGCCTTTCATGCATTTTGAAAGTGAAAGTACACCATGTAGGCAAGAAGTCAGAAGATGGCTACAAATATCTACATATACAGTGGTACCTCACGTAACAGAATTAATTCGTTCCGGAGGCAGTTCCTTTACATGAAACTTTCTTTACATGAAGCGGATTTTCCCATAGGAAATAATGGAAAAGCAGATGATTGGTTCCACAACCCCAAAAATATTTATATAAAATTATTAACTGGATGTAAAAATGATGACAAAACACTGTAATTGAATTCAAAACATGCATTCAATGGGCATGATCCTATGAAGTCTACTTAGGCTGCAATCCTAAAGACACTTTCCTGGGAGTAGGATCCATTTAACACAATGAGGTAGACTTCTGGGTAGACATGGTTAGGAGGCTGCAATCCAAGACACTTTCTTCTGTAATCCAAGACACTTTCCAAGTGTCTCCCCACTTTCTCCTTCTCTTCATCCTGAGCCAGCCAGCCAGCCAGCGCCTTGCCTTGCCTGCCGGCCCTGAGCTGCTTCCCTCTTCTCCACTGCTCTTCTCTCCCTCTGCCCAGCAGATGTCTGGCCACAGGAGGAACAGCATGGAAGTGTTGCTTTCACTATGGGCAGGTGCGCTAGGCAGCCCTGACACTTTTAAAACAGGTTGCTGGCCAGCAAGTCTGCCCTAACTGCCAACGAATGTTTTCTTTACGTGAAGCACTTTCTTTACGTGAAGCAGAATCCTAGAGAAATTTTTTTTTGTTACGTGAAACTTACTTTACGTGAGGTGTTCTTTACGTGATGCGTCACTGTAATACATCCCCATGTTTCCATAGTAAATATAGAAACATTTTCAGGGGGGGAAACACATAAGAAAGTGTTCTTTTACCACCTGCTAATTCTTACCTACAAATACCATAAATGCCAACTTCTTAAAACAAGGAAATAATTTTTTTTCCAGGACTGTGGTGTCAGAAGCAATTCTGAGTGGAGCCAGGGACTAATTGGTCAAGAGACACTCTTTCAAGGGGTGTTCTGAGCAGGTGAAGAGTAACTGGCTCTCCTCACCCCAGCAATGTCTATTATAGTGGCTTCTGCTTGTATTCGTTGTCATCTTATTAGATTGTGAGCCCTTCTGGGACAAGGACCCAATAGCCATTAATTTTTTTCATTTTCTTTGTAAACAGCTTTGTGAACTTTTTAGTTGAAAAGTGGTAAATAAATACTGTAGATTGGACAGACATTTAAATAGACCTGATGTTTTATGTACCAACTTCACAGTTCTGGTTTTTTTCCTTCTAGACAGGCGCTAAGACTGGAAGAAGCCAGACAGAGAAAACAGGTCTAAAAGAGAACATTTGTAGTGGAGATTGAAAAAAAATGGAGAAAGTTAAACTTCCTCCATTTCTCCCGCTACCTACTGATCCTTTCTTAAAAACACTTCCCCATTGGATTAATAGAGTTGGAAGGGACCCAGTGGATCATCTAGTGTAATCCCCTGCCTGTAGCACGACATCCTCGTCTTGTGGGGACCCGGGTCTTGAACCCTGACTGGCAGGTTAACAGCCACAGTGTCTTAACCATGTGCGTCACCAGAGTACATCTGCATTAAGCATTAATGTTGGGGAAGCATTCAGTGGTATAATGCTTTATTTCAGATCAAGGCTACAGTTCTAACATGTTCACTCACTTAGGACTCTCCAAGACTCACTGAACTTTCTAAGACTGAGCATGGCATAGATACGCCACAGGCTATAGCACTTGCATTTCACAGCCTTTTGGTCCAACCATTCAAACTTTCTCACTCACTACACCAACATGTGTTGTCATCTGAAGATAACATTTTATGCATCTGACAAAAGGGATTGTTGTCAGTTGAAAGCCCTTTAAATACGATGAGGCTGCTCAAAACTCTTGGTTATTTTCAATACAACAGCCTTGAAATCTGAAACATGTTTAGTGGGAAATCTATTAATTCTATTGGAATTATTACCTAGTATGCATTTAGGATCACAGTCTAAGGCTGCAATCCTAAAGAAACTTTCCTGGGAGTAAGACCCATTTAACACAATGGGGCTTACATCTGAGTAGACATGGTTAGGATTGTGCTCTAAGGCTGATAACCCACTGGAATTTGAACCCTATACAGTTTACCTATAATCAAGCATCAATGTGTAAGAGAATAAGACCAATGTGTAAGAGAATAAAATTGACATAGTGTTTATATGTTTAATGCTTAAAGCTCCACAACAATTTTTAATGAGTATACTTTACTTCAAAATTTTCAAACAAATTAAAGCTTTTATGCCTGGATGAATTTAAAGCACTATTTGAAACATTTTGGCTGCAATCTTAGCACACTTTCCTAAGCCCCACTGAATCTAATGCCTCTTACTTCTGAGTAGACAGAAGTATGAGTCTTTAAGCCATGGATTAAAGTACATTGTAGGATCTAGTCGCAATGTTTCACTTTCAGTTGTGAAAAGCATCTTCAGTGTTGCTAAGAAATTTGCCTCCTCTCTAAGCTTAGTTGGCCACTAATGTAAATGAAAATTTCTGCTTGAATTGTTAAAGTATATTTTACAAAATACTTCACCTGTTCATCATTGCTATTTAGGTATCTCTACAAAGTTTTTATTCTAACCTACTTGCATGCTGAAAGCCAGGCCTTATTTATATTGTGGGTTTCTTTTTTGTTGTTACTGTTATGTCTTTAAATTTCAGTGGTGTCTATAGATTCTAGTGTGGTATCATTGTATTTTCAATTTAAATTTATTTGATGGCCAGTTCTCACAGCATGCTCTACCACTGCTAATTTTTACTTTGTTCTAAGTAGCAGCGGAGTTCATGTAACCATGCTCCTATTTTGGTCCTATGTAGACTCTTCCACACATGCAAGGAATGCAAAATACAAGTAATGGAAAATGGTGATCTTTTATCTTTCGCAAACTGCAACACTTGAAGTAGGTTCTTCCGGTGAAGATCAAGTATCTTCTTGGTAGATCTATTAATGGGTCTGATGGGTTGGCTTTTTCCAATATCCTCCCAATCTATGATGTTACAGATATAATGCAAAAATTACTTTTGTTCTGGTGTCACTTTCTTGTGCAATCACATTTTGTCTTGGGTAGCAATGGTCTGTTAATTTCTCATTCTATGTATCAATTTTGCTGTAATGCTCTGAATACATGTGCTTATGCAAATATTCAGGCACCAAGATACAGCTAGCTTTAGTGATTAAGGTGATAATCCTCTTTTGCCCAGGATGATTAGAATTTTTATACAGATAACATGTGTAGGTTTACCGTGGAGAAAGAGAAAGATGGGTTGTTACCATTTCTCAATGTGGTTTGGCAGCTGCAAAGAGGATGGCACATTGGGACAGCGTCCATAAAACATTTCAGCAAAATAACCACATGTCTTTAACAATTCAAGCAGAAATTGTCAGTTAAATTGGTGGCTAGCAAACAGGTGAGAAAATACAAATTCTTTGTAACCCCCTGAAGATGTTTTCCACAGCTGAAAGTGAAACATCAGGATTAGATCCTACAATATATTTAATCTCAAGAAATAGTTGAAATTATATTTAAAATTATTTTTGTTCTTTAAAAAAAGCAGCAATAGGAACACTTGATAGCATATTTTCCCAGCATACCAAATTAAAGCTTACTTGTCATTAATTTAACAGATATTTTAAGCAGCAAACAAAGCAGTAAAAGTCACAACTGATTAAGTGAAAAATCTATTGCTTGTTCTTAATATAGATGAGCTTTGACTGTAATCCTAATATTCTTCAGGGAATACACACACACACACAAATCTTGCCCACTGTAATGCTAAAGTAATTGGTTAAATCTGGAATTAATGTCACCATGGTGATTGAGCCTATGATCAAACACATACCACAGAAGCCCCCACTTTGAACCTGAAGTTCAATATGGTGCTAATTATACTTGTTTCCCCAAGTTATACTTGTTTCCCCAAGTTATCAAAGAAAGGGAGAACAGCCTGCACCAAACAAACGCTGGATACGGTGCAAGCCAGTCATACTTACCCAGGAGTATGCCTCACCTACAACGGGATTTATTTCTGAGTAGACATACATAGATAGACTTGTGCTTTCCATCTTCTGTTTTGCCCAATATACAATACTTACTGTACGGTACTTGCACCAAAATAATAAGACAAAAGAAAGCAGATTTCAAAATATCACAATTGTACAAAGATCTCTCACTCACACACACACACTCCCAAGAATGTGTGTCAAGTAACAGCCCAGTACAGTGGTACCTCGCTTAACAAGTGATCCACATAACAAGCAAAAATTTCTCTAGGATTCTGCCATACATAACAAGTGTTGCTTCACTTAACAAGCACATTCGTTGGCAGTTGGGACGGACGCACTGGCCGGCACTGCTTTTAAAAAGTGTAAGGGCTGCCTAGTGTACCTGCCTATAGCAAAAGCAACACTTCCGCTGGCTGGATGTCCGAGGGGCAGAGGGAGAGAAGAGCAGTGGAGAAGAGGGAAGCAGCTCAGGGCTAGCCAGAAGGGAGCAGGGGAGAGAGAGGCGCAGGATGGAGAGAAGGAGAAAGTGAGGAGACACTTTGAAGGTGTCTTGGATTGCAGCCTCCTAACCATGTCTACCCAGAAGTAAGCCCCATTGTGTTCAATGGGTCTTACTCCCAGGAAAGTGTCTTTAGGACTGCAGCCTAAGTAGACTTCATAGGATCATGCATGCACTTCCTTGAATGCATGTTTTGAATTCAATTCCAGTGTTTTGTCATCATTTTTTGCATACAGTTAATATTTTTATATATTTTTGGGTTCTAGAACTAGTTGTCTGAGTTACCATTATTTCCTATGGGAAAATCTGCTTCACATAAAGAGCATTTCACATAACAAGCATGCTTCCAGAACGAATTAAATTTGTTATGTGAGGCACCACTGTATTTCAAATGTTGGTCAGAAAGTCAGAGCCCAATCCTATCCACACTTTTCTGGCAATAAACACCATTGACTATGTTGGGACTTAACTCTGAGTAGGCACGTATAGCTCTGGGCTCTACCTGATCTAGCTGCAGTCATCTGCACCCACCTGGGAGTAAGCTCCATTAACTATAATAGAAGTTACTTCTGAGCAGGCATACATAGGATTGGACTGTAAGACTGCTACCTGGGAGTAAACACAATTAACTATAGTTGGACTTCTGAGTAGGCAGACACAGGCTTCTACTCTGAGGCTACAATCTTCTCCACCTCTTACCTGTGAGTGAGCTTTGTTGACTGTAATGGGACTTACTTCTGAGTAGACAGGCACAGGCTTGTGCTTTGCGGCTGCTATCCTATCCATTCCTACCTGTGAGTAAGCCCTATTGACTGTAAAGGGAGTTACTTCTGAGCTGATAGGCTTGGGCTCTGAGGCTGCAATCCTATCCACCCTTACCTGTAAGTAAGCCCTATTGACTGTAAAGGGACTTACTTCTGAGCAGATAGGCTTGGGCTCTGAGGCTGCAATCCTATCCACCCTTACCTGTAAGTAAGCCCTACTGACTGTAAAGGGACTTACTTCTGAGCAGATAGGCTTGGGCTCTGAGGCTGCAATCCAATCCACCCTTACCTGTAAGTAAGCCCTATTGACTGTAAAGGGACTTACTTCTGAGTAAACCTGCACAGGCTTGTGTTCTGGGGCTGCCCTTACCTGTGAGTAAGCCTCATTGGCTATGCTGGAACTTACTTCTGAGTAGGCATGCGTGCCAGGGTGGCTGGCTAGGGCTGTGAGTGCCTCAGCCTAAGGGACCCCATGAGTAACTGGTGACCCTGGAGCTGGGAGGGGGAACCCTGGCGGGGAAAGGGCTCAGGGGGCGGTGTGGGGGGCAGCAGTGGCAACACCGACCCCTCCCTCACCCGCCTGCCAGCCTGGGCTCCAGGGGAGAGAGAAGCGCTGTCCAGGGTCCCCCTCAGGAGCTTGCCTGCCTTCCTCTGAGGGGCCTTCCCTTCCTCTTCCTCGTCCCCACCGCCGCCCCTCACCTGCCCACAGCCAGGCACCGGCACCGGCACGCTGAGGAAGCTCTACCGGGAGGAGGAGGAGGCGGAGGAGCAACAGCAGCAGCCAGGAGTTCACTTCGTCTCCCGGTCAACCAGCTGGGCCCGCCTCCGCTTAGCCGCCTCCCACTCCCTGAGGGCGCCATTTTGAGGAAGGGGGATGGAGGTTGAGCTGCCCCTCCACTGGGGGACGGAGCCTCCTCCTCCTCCATCCCACCCGCCAAGCGCTGATCCTGGGCATTTCCCTCCTGGTGGTCGCAAACTGTAAAACTCGTTAGCCTTTGGAACTCCCTGCCACTGGATGCAGTGATGGCACACACAACAGCAGCACTGAAGGGGCATCCACTGCCTATGGAACTCACTGCCTCAGGATGTGTTAATGGTACCCAGCCTCGTTGCCATCACACATAACACCAGCACTGAAGGGGGCATCCACTATCTGTGGAACTCCCTGCCTCAGGATGTGGCAATGGCATCTAGCCTAAATGCCATTATATACAACACCAGCACTAAAGAAAGCATCTACTGCCTGTGGAACTCACTGCCTCTGGATGGGATGTAGATGCCATCAAACATATCAGTAGCACTGAAGGGGGCATCCACAACCTCTGGAACTCCTTGCCTCAGGACATGGTGACGCCATCCCATACAACACCAACCCTGAAAGGGGCATGCCCTGCCTATGGAACTCCCTACCGGAAGGTGTGGCGATGGCATCCAGACTAGATGCCATTACATACAGCGGCAGCCCAGAAGGGGACATCCACTATCTGTGGAACACCCTACCTCATGATGTGATGGCATCTGGCCTAAATGCTGTCAGACACAACAGCAGCACTGAAGAGGACGTTCACTTCTTCTGGAACTCCCTGCCACAGTATGTGGTAATGGCATCCAGCCTAAATGCCATCACATACAACAGCAGTCCCGAAGAAGGCATCCACTGCCTCTGGAACTCCCTGCCTCAGGATGGGGTGATGACATCCAGACTATCTATCTATCTACAGTATTTATATACCACTTTTCAGCTAAAAAGTTCACAAAGCAGTTTACAAGAAAATGAAAAAAATTAATAGCTGATTAATAGCTAATGGGTCCCTGTCCCAAAAGGGCTCACAATCTAAAGTGCAAAAAGAACACCAGCAGAAGCCACCTGAACAGACATTGCTGGGGTGTGGAGGGCCAGTTACTCTCCCCCTGCTAAATAAAGGAGAACACCCACTTGATGCCATCATACACTCACAACTCTATACACTCACCTCTGGGACTGAAGGGGACATCCACTAACTGAAGAACTTCCTGCCGCTGGATGTGGTGATGGCCTGGATACACACAGCACTGAAGAGGGCATCTACTATCTGGAACTCCCTGCCACTGAATGTGGTTATGGCATACAGCCTAGATGCCATTACATACAACACCAGCACTGAAGAGGACATCCACTACCTGTGGAGCTCCCTGCCACTGTATGTGCTGATGTTGTCATTGTGCCATCACAAACAACACCAGCACCTCCATCATCTTCCTCAGATGCTGATATTTGCAATGAATTTCAGTTCCACTGCCAGCATCCTCTTCACTTGACTCATCAGGCACACTGGCAACAGAGCTCAGGGAGGTGGGAATAAGCCACAGCCGTCCTTCTCACATCTCCAAAGAGAGCCTCTGACGAGGATGAGGCAGGCCAGGGGAGCTAACAGGCAGCTGCAAGGCAAGTCCACTACCACCCCCCTGCTCCGTCTGAATGATTTACCTGCATCTTCTTATTGGGATGTCGCCCCAGAGAAGAAAAACTGAGAAAAAAATTAAAAATATTGTTGGTTTAACCAATGGCACGGCTGTGTTGCATGGGCAGAAGAGTTTAATTCTATTGCCCTACACCACAACTCAAATCCTAATTACCTCCATGAATCTGCATGAGTCAGTTAGTAACAAGGAGTGACAAAGGGCACAATCCTTGGGATGTCTACTCAGAAGTAAGTTTCTTTGTGTTCTATCATGGGATTTACTCCCAGGTATGTGTGCTGAGTTTTGGAGCTAAAGAAACACAAATCATATACCAGATTAGCATTTCCTGGACAAAATGCCAGAATTCTATCCCAACCCTTATTTCTTAGGAATAAAGAAATTGTTGTTGTTGTGTCTGAGTCTGACTCTTTGTAACCCCATGGACTGCAGTACACCAGGCCACCCTATCTTCCAATTAAAAACAAAAAAACCTCACTACCAGTCTGACCAGGGAATCTTTACTTTAGTTATAGCTTTGGAAGCCTGCCTGACTGCTACACGTAAAGAATATTCTCCTTAGAGGTCTCCTTAGAGGGCACCCACAATGTATAGGGTGCTTGTAAGCTCAGAATAGGAAGTAGGTGTGTGTTACTCTGTAGGTAACAGATCTCCTCAAACTGAAAAAATATATTCCATGAGCATGTAGGACTGTAGCCCTAATAGGGAGCCACAGTCAATGGCCCAGTAAGTCAACGGCCTTTCAAAAATGTTTGGGATCAACTACATGTAATTAATAATTTTTATCTGATAAACAATATATAAATATTTCTGAATTAGAAATACAGTATTTCTGAATTCTGAATTTGTGAATATTTCTAATTTTCCAGCTCCATTTCTAATTTTCAATTGATTAACACCAATGGTAATGATAATGCAACTTTGATGTATGGGAACAAAAACTGGTTTAATTGGAGGAGTCCTCACTGACTTCCCTCAACTGCAGGATGCAGCACATGCTCCATTGGCACAGCTATGCCAGTAGTGTTAAGTTGTTTGGATTGCTCTGTTAGGGCACAATCCTAAGCATGACTACTCAGAAGTCCTAGTCTTACTCGTGGGAAAGTGTGTTTTGGATTGCAGCCTTAGATTCAGTTGATCCAGGCTAAAACAATTTTTAGAAATTCACATGCTGAAATGTAATTGTTTCTGCTTGTCACCCGTAATGTTGCTTCTAACAATGTCTCATGGAATACTTTTGTTTTTCATTTTGGGGAGGTCTACGTTACCTGCACAGTTCTTGTGCGTCCAATTTTTACACACACCTCCTTCTTATTCTGAGCTAAGGAGCATTTGCCAGGTGCTAGCAGGAGAGACACCTGCAATCCAAGACAGAACACCACTTGGTCAGCAGAGGTCGCCTGATCTCTTCCCACAATCATCTGGACATTTGGAACAAGTGTATATGCACATACATTTTGTTGGAAATGGCTTTTGTTGGATAACCACTGGAAGTCTCCCTTTTTATAAAAAGATGCATCTGAAATAACCACCTATGGGCTAATTGAGGAGAAAAATTAATTTTATGAAATTAACTGCATCACTTTGCAGCAAACAGGTAATTTGACAAGTTGGAAACTTCCTGTACCATTAGAAGCCTTAACCTCTGGGTTAGAGATATAAAGCCAGTGCTTTTTCTTCCTTGGGGAAAAAAGGTGTTGGAACCCAACACAGATCATCCCCATATAACTAATTATTAATTAGCTTCTTACGGGGGCAGATGAGAAAAGGTGCCAGTACTGAGTACAGGTGAGTACCCCTGGAAAAAAAACCCTGTATAAAGCTATTAGTTTCTTTATTTTAAACAGGGGTCTCTAAAATTCTTGGCAGGAGGGCCACATTGTCTTTCTGATATTGTGCTGGGGGACAGAAGAAAAAAAAGAATTAAATTACATTTCAAATAATAAATTTGAATAAATTTACAAAATTGAATAAATTTACATACATCCATATATTTGTGACAGAACTTGTGAATGAATGAATAAATTCAAATCGGTTGTTAATTTCCAACATTCAGAAAGAGAGTGATCTTCAAACCACTTCATAAGCACTTTCATACATAGAGAAAGGAGGTTTGTGCACCGCCCCAGCCCTCAAAATACCCTCCTGAGGTGTGGGGAGTTGAGCTCCCCTCATCTCTGAAAGATTACAGGGTTTGCCTGAGGGCTGAATGGAGGGGGCTCACTGGGGGTCCGATGGAGGCTCACTAAGGGCTGCATTTGGCCCCAGGGCCAGGGTTTGGAGTTCCCTGCTTTAGACTACAGTTGGCAATTTTTCAGTTAGTCTTTTATTGGACAGACATTAAAGGTAAAGGTGTCTCCCCACAGATTCCCCTGCTAGTTGAGACCAACTCTAGGGAGCACTGCTCATCCCTGTTATAAGGTCAAAGAACCACAGTTGTCCAGATACAACTCTGTAGTCACATGGTGGCATGACTAAATGTCAAAGCACATGGGATGCTGTTCTCCATGAAGTAGTACCTATTTATCTATGCGCATTTACATGCTCTTAAATGCCAGGTTGGAATGAACTGGGCGAGTATTGGGTGCTCATGCTGTTGTGTGGTACTCACGTCAACCTTGAGGTTGACAAGCATAGCATATTTAACCACTGAGCCACTGCAGCCCACAGCTGTGAGAATTGTATTTTGATGCTTGATGAAAAACCTGCGCTGATTTAGGGATATGAGGCAGTTTTCCAAGGTTAAGAGCTGGCCTGACATTTGTGAGTCAGTTGTCAACTGTATTTTAAACTTGCTGCTGTCTTTTGGACTTGTTATCCAAAAGTTCCCATTATCTGAAATTGCCATGATATCCTTACCTTTACTGGCATACCTGCTAGTATCCTTTACTGGCATACCTGCTGCCAGTAGGTATAACAACACTGATAACAACTGATAACAACACTAGTCCAGGAGTGTCATGAACACACTATAAAGCATATCCATGCCTTCTTCAAGCAAGTTGAGCCAGCGCAAGTATGAATACGGGTGAATCTGCACCAGATCCAAGAGAGGGTGAGTTTGCACTGGCCAATACAGACCAGTGACGGATATGAAAGAGAATGGCAAAAGGGGAGAGGGTTGGAGTACACCATGGGTGACAAATTGAGCCCAGAAGTGGAAGTGGGGGGTTCAGCTAAGGCAGGAGACTAAGGGTGCAATCCAGAGTAACTACGGGGAGTCCTTGCTCCGGTGTAAGAACAATTTGCTCAGGATTCCAATATGATTTTCCCATAGGTTTTAACTAGGTGGTGCAGTAACTACGGGTACACATAATGTCTCTTACGTGCTCCTGTAGTTGCTCTGGATTGTAGGGGAAATCCTAATATGTAATTCAAGTCTGAATGGGCTACAATCCTAAACACACTTTCCTGGGAGTAAGACCCATTGAACACAGTGGGGCTTACTTTTGAGTAGACATGATTAGGATTGTGCTGTATGCCAGCCATCTTGGCAGGAGCATAGAATTGCATTATTAGGTTATAATATCCCTACTTGTAATAACCTTTCTTGTATCCTGTAATATCCTTATTATAATGTAAACATTTATCAGGCTGCACAGCAGACACTTGTATAGAAGCAGGCAATTCAACATAAGCTTGTGTGTTTTGTATTGATTAAACCAGTGGTTCCCAAACTTTTTCAACTTGGGGCTCCCTTGACCTACTGGGTCATTGGCCGTGGCTCCCTATTAGGTCTACAATCCTTTGCATTGGATAGGGTAGTAAGATTTTTGTGAGGCTCCATACTTCCATGGTTCTTGGAAAGCCCACAGTTTGGTAACCACTTGGAAAATACAAACTCAATATATACTATAATAGTATGGGGGGCCAGGCATGCTGCAGTCCATGGGGTCACAAAGAGTCAGACATGACTGAACAACTAAACAACAACTAAACAACACAGCAAACAAAAATGATACCCTCTCCAGGCATAACACTAGCCAATGACTGAGAGGGAAGATAAGTAATATATGGTGACTGGCTCTATCTAAGGTAACGCAAGACTGTATTTTCAATTTACATCTTTAGAAATTTTCCAGATAGCCAGTTTTAGAGCACTAAGATTGAGTCAGAGATCGTTTTAATGTTGTTATGCTTTAGGGCATGTTCATACTTACACTGTATAAATCATAGGAATTTCATTAGCTTTCAGATATATGGCCAAAGGAGAGCAAAATGAACAGGGTTAGGTGAGCATACATGAAACCACACAGAGAAAATATTGCTTCCCACCAGTGATTGATAAGGGTTGCAGTGAACCTTTGGTGCTGGTGATCAATCATGAGACTGAAACTTCTATCCGAGCTAACTAGTATCCATCACAGAGAATGGCAGTTAAATTAAGAAACTCAGAGGAGTATTTGAAAGAATGCCAAACCTTTATTGTGGCAAGATTCTACACATAAGGTACAGAAGGTATATGTTAAAGCTGCAGTTTTGTGCCCAGAAACCCTATTGCCTCAGTGCATGCAGTGAGATGGAGTTATCAAATAACGGATTACTCTATTTATGTGTAAATTCACATTAACTGAAAGCAGTACAGTCTAACTGTTATACAAGACAAGCTTAGCTGGAAATAAGTCCTATTGTATTCAGCAGTTTTTATCCCAAGTAATTGTGTATAGAACGGTCCTTTTATGAGAATGGTACTTAGTAAATATGACAGAGGTGTAGTTTATTTTTTTAAAGCCATGTTTTGGTAGAAAATAATGTGACCAGTGCAATCCTAAGTACATCTACTCAGAAGTAGGTCATTGTATTTAATTGGGCCTTCTCCCAGGAAAGTTTATTGAGGATTGCAGCCCTAACCTGCTGGGCTTATTCACGTAGTGCCACAGTATGGAATGCTAGTATATTGTTCAGACATGAGCAGAGAAAAGGATGTTTTCATCCATCACAGGTGGGCTGCACAATATGTGATGGTGGATAGGACAGGAGAGAAAAAGACTCTTGACTCCAAGAGATGTATGTGATGGGGTATGAGGAATTCCATGATAGCAAGGATGAGAAAACGATAATGGAAAAGAATTGAGATAGGAAATGGATGGGAAATGGCAGGTAAAGATGTGGATTATCAGCATTAAAAGCATAGCAATAAGAGGTTCCTTTTTGTTTAATATGTGATCATCAAAAGTTACCTGGATATAGACAGTTATCCAAATACAATACTTTGGCCAGTGCTGGTAACTGGAACAGAAGAAAGATTTAAAATAGCTATTAAAAAAGGGAAGAACGCTTCTTTGCTTCTGCCATGGATACATAAACCAGTACAGGAAATAATCTGCTTTTGCCCAACCATGGCCTGAGATTGCCTGCACACTGGACAGTAGAAAGGGATTGAGTACATTGCCTGTTATGAGTTTGGAGCAAATTTCCCGCTTAATGCTTGATGTCAAGGGAGGGGAGATAATGGATTTGCTTTTCAGTTTCAAAAAATTGAATTTTATAATATGTAAGTCTAGGCCAAGGTGGTTTTAGGAATAACAGTCCTGAATTGTATGCAGCATATATAACATTCCGATTCCCCACATCTTTGATATAAAAAGCCTCATTGCAAAATAACTAGAATGAAGACAAAAAGGGTTGTTTTAAGAAAAAAAAATTTACACAGAAAAAAGTGGAGAAACATAGTAGTGACTTATACTTGAAAGGAATGGGCATGCTGTTCTGGTCTGGTAGCATTTTATAAACATTATGTATTCAGATTCCATTGTCCTAAATTATTTTCCAAGACACTGAAGAATAGCATTTATAATCCAGACTGGTCACATGAAACAACTTTTTGTAATTTTCAAAGTCATCACATTATGCAAGTCAAGATGTGCAACAGACTGTTGAGGACCATCACTGCTGGTTTTTGTCTCCAACTGGTTTGGAAATGTCCTATGACTTGCATGTGGGCATCTTCTGACTAATATTATGTGTCAATCGAGCTGGCAGAGGAGATTCAACTGTCAACATTCCACCTGTCAACTAATAACAGGCCAGACAGGGAAAAGGCTAGGGGACAATCAAGGAGAAATTTCCCAAAAGAGCAGTTGAGATAAAGGAAAATGCGACTGTTTTATTGATGGGATGTTGTTATATTGTAACTGCAAGCAACTGCTGCAGGCTATTACAGGTGTCCCTCATTTTGGACCATCCCATGGATAAAAAAAATCAGTAGATTAAAAAAATAGTGGAAAAATAGGTTTAAAGACCCATTTCGAGTTTTCTTGTGCCTGCACTGCTCCTAATGGAATAAGGTTGTGTCTCAATACCTGCAAGGGTTTGATTCTGGGATTCCCTACTGATACAAAAAAATCTGTTTAAAGCAATTGAAAGATGTATCCATTTACAATTGTTTTTAAAACAGCTTTTCTTACATTTGTAGAGAAGCAGTCAGCAATTAGAAATGCAAAGGACCCCAGCTTTGTTTGGCTTAGCTGAAGAATTGAAATGTTTGTATTAGTGCCTTACAGAAACAGTAAAAGCAGTTTTTATAACCGTGATTTTGTGCCCTGTTATCTTGCATTGCTGTGCAACATTGCACACATGTATAGACAAAAGATGGGAGAAGGAAGGAAAGAAAATGTTCTTATATTGCAGTGGTTCACAATTTTTACAGAAACGTTGGGTACCCTGCCTTTACAAGTAGAGGAGGGAGGTGATGATGGCACCTCAGAATACTACTGTCACTATGACAAATGGTTTTTGAAAGGTATCTGCTGGTAGCACTGTCTATCTGCAGGGTGCAAGAGGCTTGCAAACAGCAGTCATGATCCACTTCAGATACAGTGAGTAGCCCCATATAATACTAGCAAGCCCAGGATTGGAATTAGGATGTGGCAGAAGCCTGCTCAGCACAGGTGGGCTAAGGCTGGTTCGCACCGGATCTGTAGATCCGTTAGTGAACCGGTTGTTAATTGGGGGCCATCATCTTTGAATTGCATGCCAGTGTGTTTGAATTTCTCTTAAAGGGCCTCTGGGTTTGTCTTCCCAGAGGTTCAGCTCCTCCTCTCTCCAAGGGCAGGGCTCTCACCCCCTCCCCTTTTAAGCCTCCCCCCTCCTCTCTCCCCTCCTCTCTCCCCCCTCCTTAGGTTATCTTATAATTTTAAAATACAGTCTGTTCCCATTAACCTCATTCAGACAAAGCATTGCAGTCATTCCAGAGCATATCAAACACTCACAGCTAAGATGGGAGGGGTCTGGAGCACTATATATGTCTCTTTATCTTTAATATTTTCAAGTCAGAGTGAAGAAATTCTTCATGCCCCAAACTTTTATCTGAAGCTATTCAGGAATCCTGTCTTTGCTAAACATCTTATTTTATAAACTTATACATCTTATAAACCTTATTTCCAGCAAGTTTTCAGTTGTTCTCTAGCAATATTTTCAGAAGTTATTTCTTGTGCAGTTTGCAAAGCATGATGGGTTTCTCATATGCAAATGAGGCATAGAGAGCTTTACAGAGGGCTCCTTAGATGGGGAAAGAGATGCTCCTTCAGCAGCTGGAGGCAGTTAAAGAGTTAAAGAGGCTGGTCCGGCACTTTTAAGTTTGCTCTAGCCCCAACAGCCAGGGAAAGGAAACGTGGCTGCTGCAAACCTATTCACACTTTCCTGGGGGTAAGCATATTGGCTATAATAGGGCTTATTTCTGAGTAGACCTGCACAGTTCTGGGCTCAGGATGCTGCAAACCCTGTCCACACCTATCTTGGAATAAGCCCCACTGGCTATAATAGGGCTTATTTCTGAGTAGACCTGCACAGGTCTGGGCGCTGGGCTGATGAAATCCTATCCACACTTTCCTTGGAGTAAGCCCCATTGGCTATAATAGGGCTTCTTCTGAGTAGACCTGCACAGGTCTGGGCTCTGGGCTGATGAAATCCTATCCACACTTTCCTTGGAGAAAGCCCCATTGGCTATAATAGGGCTTCTTCTGAGTAGACCTGCACAGGTCTGGGCTCTGGGCTGATGAAATCCTATCCACACTTTCCTTGGAGAAAGCCCCATTGGCTATAATAGGGCTTCTTCTGAGTAGACCTGCACAGGTCTGGGCTCTGGGCTGATGAAATCCTATCCACACTTTCCTTGGAGAAAGCCCCATTGGCTATAATAGGGCTTCTTCTGAGTAGACCTGCACAGGTCTGGGCTCTGTGCTGATGAAATCCTATCCACATTTTCCTTGGAGTAAGCCCCATTGGCTATAATAGGGCTTACTTCTGAGTAGACTTGCACAGGTCTGGGCTCTGGGCTGATGAAATCCTATCCACACTTTCCTTGGAGTAAGCCCCATTGGCTATAATAGGGCTTCTTCTGAGTAGACCTGCACAGGTCTGGGCTCTGGGCTGATGAAATCCTATCCACACTTTCCTTGGAGAAAGCCCCATTGGCTATAATAGGGCTTCTTCTGAGTAGACCTGCACAGGTCTGGGCTCTGAAGATACTAAAGCCCATGATAGTCAATGGGACTTACTCCCAGGAAAGAGGCTGGAACTGCAGCCTGAGAGCCCAACCTGACTACTCAAAAGTAAGTCCCATGATAGTCAATGGGGCTTACTTCCAGGGTGGAGTGGAAAGGACAGCAGCCTCAGAGCACATCCTATGCAGGTCTACTCAGAAGTAAGCCTCATGCCAGTCAATGGGGCTTACTCCCAAGGCAGAGTGGAAAGGACAGCAGCCTCAGAGCACATCCTATGCAGGTCTACTCAGAGGTAAGCCACATGCTTAAATTTTTTGAATTTTTTAATTTAAAAAAATTCTCCCTGACCCCGCCCCTTACCTCAACCCCGCCCCCTGACCTGGCCTGGCCCCGCCCACTTCCGGAGAACCGGTTGTTATGGTAGGCTGGGCCCATCACTGCTGCTCAGCTATGCTGCAGGCAGGGGATTGAACTAGATGACCTACTAGGTCTCTTCCAACTCTTTGATTCTATGATTCTATGATTCTATCTCTACTCCTTAGAAACATCCCTCACCACCATGAAACACCCCTTCCTCACTTCATGAATGTCCTCCTGCCAATCTCTGCACATCCCTCCACAGCCTGGTACTGAGACCTGCCTGCTCCAGTTATAGTTACAGTTAGGATGCAGTGCTTGCTGGTTGGCACAGGCTTTTAAATCAGTGCAACTGACTCTCACTGGATGTTGAAAAGTACTTGAATGACACCTAGTGCCAGACCAGTACTATGGCTATGGTGTTGTTGGGGCCTAACCACAGGACTATGCTTATGGGCTGAAATCAATCAACACTACTTATATAGGTGTCCCCCATTTTCTGACAGTGTTTTCTGATGGTTCTGCTCTTTCAACACCATTTATTTATTTATTTATTTATACCTACCTACCTACCTACATACCTACATACATACCAGTGGTGGGCCTGGCCTGGCTCAACAACTGGCTCACTGGAAGTGGGCAGGCCAGGCTGGGTCATGGGGGTGAGGTTGGGGTCACGGGGTGGGGAGGGTCAGGGGCGAGGGCGGGGAGGGCCAATGTTGGCGCAGGCGCAATGCCGGGGTTCCCTGCATGCGCCGAACCGGTGCGCCCGGTTTTCTGGCACCCCCTAGCTACCGGATTGGTAGCGGGGGTCAGAAACAGGAAGCGGTTCGGGCGATCCGGCCCAAACCAGCTTCAGCCCACCCCTGATACACACCCTGCCTTTCTTCCCAAAGGGAAGATTATATTAATGATGTAATATATCATTATATCCAGGACTCATTCAACACATGCCTCACTCTTTCAATCTCTAGATAAAAGGCTAAAGTGATTTTCCCTGATGTTAATTTGCATGTGACATGGTGATCAAACTGTTTTTTGCTATTACCTTATGACTTTTTTCAAGTAAAAACCATCATTCAACGATATTCATTGCCCACACATGCAGTATGATATTCATTGCCCACACATGCCCTGCTCATTTTACTGTAATTTGTGATGTATTTTGTATTCATGGTGTGTGTTATTTAGGCTTTTGCACGTGATATTTATGTCTTTTTGGTGGCCATTTTGCATTTGGAAGCTGAAAAAGACTGGGTTCCACTTTTCAACGGTTTTCACTTTTGGACAGTGCTTCAGTCCCTAACTCATCCAATAAATAGGGGATGCCTGTCCCACTTTTCAACAAAATCCTATGCATGTTTTTTTACAAGCAAACCCACTGAACTGAGAAGGAACTTACTTGTGAGTAGACATGCATACGGCTGGACTGTAAAGAGGTTGCATCTGAGATTCAGTTGTGTTTTTTCTGTTGTTGCACTTTCAACATAAAACATGCATCCACAACCTTGAACTTAAAAAGGCAGGGCTCCCAGATCAGGAACAGGGTTGCCAACTTTCTTATAGTCAGACGCACTGTGCCATTAACAGCTGCATGGGAGACCAAAAGTGAGAGGCTGAATTTCTATCAATATGTTTTCTCAGAAAACATAACACCTGTGTTTTTGGGGGTTGGTTTTTTTTATTTGTAGGGAAAGGTACATGAAGGTACATAAAATACTGCCACTGGTCAAAAAGAGGAGCTTCTAACTGAGCCTGATCCAGAATTCCTTGAGTCAAAAATTAGCATATGGGACAAGAGTTGCATGTCATGGAGATTGTGATGAATTCATCTCTATTTTAAAAGGTGGAAAGGGGCACACACAGGGTGCTGCACATTAGGTGTGCAGACCTATAGAAACCCTTTAACTTCAGATGTGGAAAGGCAAGCAGCCTTTGGCTATTTATGGAATAATTTATTTAATTCAATTTATATCTTGAATTTATTTATTAATTAGATTTGTATCCTGCCTTTCTTCCTTAACAAAAGGAAACCAAAGGCGGTTTTCTTCCTAAAAGAGTACGCAAGGCGGATAAAGCAGTGTTCTTCAACCTTGGGGTCACAAGGGGGTCACATAATTCAAAGGTGGGGGGTCACAAAGCTTCAGTTGTGACTGATTATGGGAAAGAAAAAAAATGGTAGACGACTGGACTAGAGCACTACCAGCTAAAGGGGAAAGCATCTGGTTCAGCCCTTCAAGTACTAGCAGATCGTGTCCCAATCCTGCTCAGATTTTTAGCAACTGTGTTAAAATAGCTACTCACTCAGAGACCAGCAATGCTCCTCAAGGCTTGTCGCTGCCTTTCTGCTTCATGTGGTCCATTTTGTTTGTTTGTTTGTTTTTTTCCATTCTACCTTAATAAGGCTATTCAAAACATTTATTCAAAATACCACTGGAAGTTGATGACATCATTGCCAGTTACTTCTGGATTTGGAGGCCAGATGCAACATGAGCCTCTGTCAGATCAGTAAAAGGATCAGGGTGGACAGAAAGACTTTTTGGGGCACATACTTTTGGGGGCACATACATACAAAGTGCACACATTGGAGGTCCTACTGAGACTCCTACTGCAGTTTATTGTGACACATTTGAGGTGTCAGGTGACCATATGACAGGATTTGTCCTCTTTTTTAGCCTTCTGTCCAGGTGTCCTCCAAAAGGGCTGCATTGTCCTCCATTTTGGAACTTTGCAGTGGTGTGCAATACCCCATCAAGTCATATGTCATTGGATTCGTACTGAAGAGCAGAATCCTATGCAGAAATCGGATTTTGAAATATCTCCATCCTATCAAAGGTTATGGCCAAAGAAACTCAAAATAAAAAAATATGCATTGAGTTCTATGGGAAAGTGAAAGTGCCCAACATCGCGGCTTTACTCATGAGTAGGCAAATGTGCCATTGTCCGCCAGAAAGGCCAGGCTGAGAGGAATGTAAGACCTTGTCCTCCTTTTGAGGTTCAGGCATTTGGTTTCCCTGGATGTCACTGCTGGGCAGCACATGTCCTGGAGTCCTGTGAATATCTCCAGACATGACCTCAAGTATCACTGGTGGTACATGTATCATTGGTTGAGTAAACCAATGAACAATGGAATATAAACATCCCTCTATGAGCATCATCCCCCTAGGTGCATCAACCCCCACATGCGCATCAGCCCCCATGCACATCAACCCCAATGTGTAACATCCCACCATGCGCTTCAACCACCAATGCGCTTCAACCACCCCTGCACATCAACCCCCATGTACGTCAACCCCATGTGCAAAATTACCCCATGCACATCAAACCCCCGTGAGCATCATCCCGCCATGCACATCATCCCCCCATGCGCATCATCCCCATGCGCATCATCCCCATGCGCATCAACCCTCCATGTGCAACATCTCTCTATGCGCATTATCTCCCCATGCGCATCAGTCCCCATGCTCATCAAACTCCATGCGCATCAAACCCCATGCGCATAAGCCCTCCATGCTCAACATCCCACATGTGCATAATTCCCCTATACGTATCAAACCCCCATGCGCAACATCACCCATGCGCATCAAACCCCCATGCACATCAAACCCCCATTTGTATCATTGCCCCATGCACATCGTCTCCCCATGCGCATTGCCCATGCGCATCATCCCCCATGCTCATCAAACCCCCATGTGCATCAAACCCCCATGCGCAAAATCACCCATGTGCATCGTCACCCATGCACAACGTCCCATCATGCGCATCACCTTCCCATGCGTATCGCCTCCCCATGTGCATCATCCCCCATGTGCATCACCTCCCCATACACAAAGACCCCCATGCGCAATGCCCCCCATGCACAGCATCCTCCCCAGTGCAACCCTTCCCTCCAAACAACATCCCCAGTGCACCAGGTACCAAGCACCAAATTGGCTGGATGTTATTCAGTCTCCCATGTTAAGTATAGGACAAAAACATGTTGAGCATCGAGTGAGGGATCTTTAAGCAGAGGCTCGACGAACACCTGTCAGGGATGCTCTAGGGGGATTTCCTGCTGCAGGCAGGGGGTTGGACTAGATGACCTACTAGGTCCCTTCCAACTCTATGATTCTATGAGTGAGTGAGTGAGTCAGTCAGTCAGTGACTTTTCTCTTTTATATATACAACAATATAGAGAAGATGAAAACTCACTCACTCGCTTTTAGCGAATCATCAACGCCCTGCCAAAACCGCTGGGCCTAGAAGCATGAAATTTGGGGTGGGTGTTCCTTCCTTGACGGAGGGATCCGCTAAGAACCGGTTTTTGGAAATTCCAATCAGAGGTGGGTGAAATGGGGCACAATGCGTTTTCCTCCCTATACTTTGCATTGAAGAATCTCTGACTGAGGAAGGCTCTGCCCCAACCCTCAGACCCAGAAACATGAAATTCGGGGAGGGTGTTCCTTCTGTTACATGAACACCCACCAAAAACCGAGGTTGAGAAATTTAACCCTACAAGGGCTGGAAAGGGATGAAACATATTTTTGGCCTATATTTAACATTGAAGACTGATCAACATGCAGCCCCAAATCCAGAATCTGCCCACCATTATGAGGGGGAGCACTGCATGTTTGAGAGAGTGTTGCGCATGGGGGATGATGCGCATGAGGGTTTATGCTCATGGGGGATGTTATGCATAGGGGTTATATGCATAGGGGTGTTGTTGCACATGTGGGATGTTGTGCACGGCGGTTTATGCACATGAGGGGTGTTGCGCATGGGGGATTATGCGCATGTGGGGTTTCTGTGCACGGGGGATGTTGTGCATGGGGGATGTTGCGCATGGTGGTTTATGCTCATGGGGAATGTTGCAAATGGCAGTGTATGCGCATGGGGGTTGATGCGCATGGGGGATAATGTGCATGGGGTACTGGTGCCCATGGGGTTTGATGCATAAGTGGGTTGATGAGCATGTGGGGTTGATGCACATGGGGTTGTTGCACATGGGGGATGATGCGCATGGGGAACCCATGCTTATGGGGGTGTATGTGCATGGGGGTTGATGCACATGGGGGTTGATGTGTGTGGGGGAATGATGCATATGGGGGGTTAATGCGCATGGAGGATGATGCGCATGAGGGGTTGATGAGCATGGGGGATGTTGCACATGGGGTTTGTTGCACATGGGGGTTGATGCACATAGGGGGGATGGTGTGCATTAGGGGATGATGCATTGGGGTGGATGAACATGGGAGGTGTTGAGCATGGGGGATATTGCACATAGGGGTTGTTGCAAATGGCGGATGTTGCGAATGATGGTTGATGAGCACAGGGGGGTTGATGCACATGGGTTTTGATGCACATGGGGGTTGATACGCATAGAGGGGATGATGTGCATGGGGTGTGATGCTCATGGGGTGGAAGAACATGGGGATGTTGCTCATGGGGGTGCATGCGCATGTGGGGTTGGTGTGCATGGGGGGTTGATGCCTAGTGGGGGCATAGCGTATGGGGGAATTTTACTTCTGCTACGCGGGTTCATTTTTGCACACCATAAAATTAAATTTAAATAATTATTATACTCAAATGTAAAAAATTATTTAATTTTAATAAGTCACATTAGTAAATTAAAATAATTTATCATTTATTTATTAGTTTATCTATACATATATATATATAACTGAAAAGTCACTGACTGACTGACTGACTGACTCATCAACGCCTAGCCAATACCGCTGGGTGTAGAAGTGTGAAATTTGAGGTGGGTGTTCCTTCCCTTACATGAACACCCACCGAGAACTGATGTTCCGAGGGGCTGAAAAGGGGTGCAACATGTTTTTGTCCTATGCTTAACATAGAAGACTTAACATCCAGCCAATTTTATGCCTGGTACCTGATGCAATGGGAGGGAGGGTTCGCATGGGTGGGGGGACGTTGCATGATGCACAAGGGGGCTTGTTGCGCGGGGGTGGGGAGTTGGAGAGTGTCTGTGAGGCAAGAGATCAAATTATTTTGCAATCCTGTTGACAACTACATGATGCGACTTCCTCACTCAGGACACTGTGAGGTTCACAGTTCTGCAGTTATGCATAGGGGTGATATGCATAGAGGTGTTGCACATGCAGGATGTTGTGCATGTGGCTTATGCGCATGAGGGGTGTCACACAAGTGGGATTATGCCAGTGGTTCTCAATCTTCCTAATGCCGTGACCCCTTTGTAAGTTCCTCATGTTGTGGGGACCCCCAACCATAAAATTATTTTTGTTGCTACTTTATAACTGTAATTTTGCTACTGTCATGAATTGTGATGTAAATATCCGACATGCAGGATGTATTTTCATTGTTACAAATGACATGTGTGTTCTATGCACACATTGAACACAATGGGATTTATTTGAGAGTAGGCATGCATAGGATTGGGCCCTGAGGCTGAAATCCTATCCACATTTACATGGGGATAAAGGCCCTCCTGACTATAATGGGATTTATTTGAGAGTAGGCATGCATAGGATTGGGCCCTGAGGCTGCCAGTCAGCCCCCTAAGTGCACAGCTACAGCCAGAGGTCTGGCAAGTCTGATCTGGCCTCCTGCACTAGGGGTCTTTAGGCAACCCACAAAGAGGTCCCAACCCCCACTTTGAGAAACACTGGATTATGCACATGTGGGGCTTATGTACTTGGGGGATGATGCACATGGTGATTTTGCACACAGGGGATGTTCAGTGCATGAAATTCTTGCAAGAAAAACACCAGAAACATGAAGCATATTATTTATCTACTATATATCTATAATGTTCAAACAGAACCATTGAAATGAACACCAACTACATTTGCAGCAAGGGCGAGCCAGGCTGGGCTGCAAGACATTGAATCCCATGTGAAAATCTGTATGCACCACCACTGGACAGAGTGGATCCTGCCGATGACTATGAGTCTGTCCCCTGCGGCTACCCCCTCCCCAATGGTCAGTTTCCTCCACCTGATTGGATTTTGTCCATCAGGGCAGTTTCCTCCCTTTTCCTTTAAGCGGAAGCTTGTGATTGGCCAGTGATTTGCATAATCCTGCCCCATCTCCCGCAGTGAATTCCAATACTCTTTAACCAGTTCACTGCAAGGAGATTCTAAAGGGGATGTTCTGCTCTCATTGGCTGCTCTTGAGTCAGATACACAGAGTGACACTGCCATTTGCAACGTTCCCCATGGGGGTTGATGTGCAGAGGGGGTTGATGTGCAGGGGGGGGGGGTTGATGAGCATGGGGGATGTTGCACATGGGGGATGTTGTGCATGGAGGTTTTTGCACATGGGAGTTGATGCTGGTAGGGGTGAGCAGAAGTCTTAGCTGCAAAAGAGGACTTGCCCCCCCAAATGTAGGACACCCAAGAAAAATGGAGGACATGACAAAATAAAATCTACACCCTAGAGTCTGTCACAACTGCAGGGGATGCCTTTATCTTTCAATGCACCATCAAATCTCATGTCTCAACATTTTGGAGACAATGTTTGGCGGAAAAGGGTGAGCAGAAGATTCGAGGAAATACCCTTATCTACTCTATATACATAACACTGAAAAGTCACTCACTGATTCATTGACTCATCAACACATTGTGAGTTCTCCACAATGTGGGAAAAAAGCCTAAGAAGACTTCATAGGATCCTGCACACTGAATGCATGTTTTGAATTCAACTCCAGTATTTTGTCATCATTTTAACATCCAGTTAATATTTTTATATGAATATTCTGGAGGTTGTGGAACCAATCGTCTGAGTTTCTATTATTTCCTATGGGAAAATCCGCTTCACATAAAGAACGTTTCACGTAACAAACATGCCTCAGGAACGAATTAAATTTGTTACGTGAGGTGGCGCTGTATAGGGAGGAAAACGTGTTGCACCCCTTTTCACCCCCTTCTGGTTGGAATTTCTGAAAACCGGTTCTTAGTGATTTCCTCTGTCACAAAAGGAACACCCAGCCCAAATTTCAAGCTTCTAGGCCCAGCGGTTTTGGCAGGGTATTGATGAGTGTGTGAGTCAGTGAGTGAGTGTGTCAGTGAGTCAGTGACTTCTCTCTTATATATATATATATATATAGATTGGCTCGTGGCATGAAGAAATTTAGAGACCACTGTGCTAAAGGGGAAAGGACATATGGTAAGAGCAGTCTCCAACCATAATCTTTATCACATTTACATAAGAGTAATTCCTATTGGCTACAATGGGATTTACTTCTGAGTAGACATGCTCAGGATTGGGCCCCTGGAGAATAGTTTAAATCCCATGAATTGCAAATGGTGACCGGACAAGAACCCCTCAACCTCGAAATGTAGGACATTCAAGAAAAATGTAGGACAGGCTAAAGACAACACATATATACAGTATTGCTTTTGTGAGGTTATTTCAACGACTATATTAGTTATTAAACTTTAAACTATTACATATATTTTATTGAGAAAGGCTACATATTACTTGCTGAAATGGAGGACAATGAAGATTTTTCCCAGGAGATGGAGGACAATGCAGATTTTTTTTTTCATGGGAAAAGGAGGAATGAAGATTTTTTCGGGGGAAAAAGAGGACAATGAAGATTTTTCCTGGGAAAAGGAGGACAATGAAGATTTTTCCTGGGAAAGGAGGACAATGAAAACTATTTCCCCAGGGCATATGGCTAAGAAAGAGGACATGTCCTGGAGAGGGAGAGCAGCAACTCTGGATGCCCAGAGTGCGCCCAGCGAGGGTCCTGCGTGCCTGGCAGGGGCTGGGTTTGGGCTTGGGGCGGTGGGAGGGCTGTGGGGAGGCTGCGCTTTGCCTTCGGTGGGGAGGGAGGAGAGGCGGAGGTCCCTGGAAAGAAGAAAGAAAAGAAGAAGGGAAGAGAGAAGGGAGGTCTGGTGCCGGAGATGGGTGAGTGTCTTGGATGCCCCTTCAAGGGGGCTGCGTTGATGCTCCCTGGAAAGAAAGAAGGATAGAAAGAAAGAAAGAAAGTTGGAGGGAGTTGCGCCTCTTGGGCGCTTCCCATGCTGGGGATGCTGCAGGCGGAGGCGTAGCTGGAGGGGGTCGGATTAGCCTCCCTTGAGGGAGCCTCGCCCCATTCCAGGCTGGTCTGCTCTGTGTCTCTCTATCAGCCTGCAAGCCTATCCACTCTTACCTGGGAGTAAGCCCCATTAACTATAACAGGACTTACTTCTGAGTAGACATTCACAGGATTGACTTTTGAAACTGCAATCCTTTCCACTCTTACCTAGGTGTAAGCTCCACTGATTCTAATGGGACTTATCTTTGAGTAGACCTGCACAGAGATTGGGTTCTGAGGTTGCAATCCTATCCACTCTTACCCAGGAGTAAACTCCACAGTTTTAATGAGACTTACTTCTGAGTAGACCTGCATGGGCTTGGGCTCTGAGGCTGCAATCCTTTCCACTCTTAACTGAGAGTAAATTCCACTGATTTTAATGGGACTTACAGACCTGCACAGGAGTGGGTTCTGCAGTCCTTTCCACTCTTACTTATGAGTAAAGCCTATTTACTAAAATGGAATTTACTTCTGATAGACATGCACAGAATTGGACTCTCAGTCACACATGGGGTTTCTAACAGTGGTGTAGCTGGATGGGACACACACAAAGCACTAAGTTTTGAAAGGTACTGGGAGGGAATTGGGATTAACAGTGGGGTCCCCAATCAATCAATCAATCAATCAATCAATCAGTCAGTCAGTCAGTCTATCAATCTATCAATCAAAGCATGCAAGGGTCCCTTCCAATTTGGAGCCATTCCAGGCAGGGGGACCAAAACAGAGACAAATCTACTCTCTAGTGAGCATCCCTGCAAAACTTAATGCTTTGCCCCCTCTAATTACGCCACTAGTTTCTGGATGAAGTCTCAGCATCACTGATAGACCATTCATCATTGCATGGACTTTAACCTTGTGTTCTTAGTCATCAATCAGGACGGCAAAAAAGTTGTGATAAAAGCACACAACTTGTTTGGTCACAACTTTCCTGGTTGCCTGGAGTGATGCAGCGATGAAAGTGTATGAGTTGTTTGGCCAGTGGTTTGTCAGTATATTGAACTGGGATTGGCAATTATATTTTCCCCTTGAGAAGAGGGCTCCTGTGGTGCACCTGCATAACCAGAGCATTCCAGCAGGTAGTACGTGACACTTTACTGATATCCAGGATCTGTCTAGCAGAAGGTTAAGAAGTTGCATTTTTGTGTGCATTCCCTGCCGAAACTCCACGTTGTAAAAATAAAGGCTAGATCCAAGTCTCGTTTGCTATTGGCGCTATTGACAAGTTCAGAGATTGTACTAGTGTCACTCTAAAAAAAGTACAACTTGGAAGGGGCTGTGTAAAGGGAAGCAGATGGCTGAATGTGATGCCATCATGAGCTTCTGTTGTGTAGTTTTGTTATTTTTTACATCTTCATATCATTATTTGTCAGCTTGTTTGCTTCTTGCCTTCCGCCCCTCTAACTTCTGTTGGTGGTGGAATTTGTGGCAAGGCCATATCTAATGATCTTGGGGCTGGATTATGTGAAAGCAGACAGTACTTTAGTATCCGCATCTTGAATTGGGCCCAAAAATTAATCTGCAGCCAGTTGAACCACCAAGTTCAAGCAGCTACTTTAGCCATTGCATTCTGCACTACAGTTATAACCTTGTTATACACTGATTTTTTTATACATGGATTTGACTTGATTCAAATGGCCACTGCAAATCAGTGCTTTTCTACTGTTTTTCTACTTTTTAGAAAAGTAGAAACTTCTTTTCTACTGTTGTAGAAATTTCTACTTTCTAAAAGTAGAAACTGCTTTTCTACTGTTGTACATAGCTAGTCATACAAGCAGTCCTTCTATTTTTCAGTCCCAGAATCAAACCCTTGCAGATACTGAGGCGCTAACTTATACAATTAGGCACTGTTTAGGAGCAAGAAATCCGGAAGTGCATCTTTAAGCCAATTTTTCAATTGTTTTCTTTATACACTGATTTTCTTTTAATCCACGGGAGGTTCTAGAACAGAACCCTAGTGGATAATGAGGGACACTTGTATTTGCCGTTTTTATACTGTGTTCAAGGGTAGCCCCATGTATGGCTTCTTACAGTAGTCCAGCCACCAAAATATGGACCACTGGGATCAGATCCAAATGCTTCAGGTATGGCCTGAGGTTGGGCAAAAGTCTCCATATGGGCCATGTCTGTGGATCTAGGAAGACTCCCAAACTGCTCACCTGTTCCTGTAGGAAGCACAGTCCCATGTCAATGGTGTTGAATCTCCATCATGGATTTCTGGGCTAGCACCGCTGTTTTATATTGATTAAATTTTAGCTTATCCATGTCTCTATACAGTGTTGCTAGTCTTTGACTGCTCCCTAGATATTTGATGAAAGGAAGAAATAGAAATGAATGTCATCTACGTGTTGGTGGCCCCCATTCCAAATCCCTGCATGACCTCCTCTGTAGTTTTATGTAGATCAAGGGTGGCCAAACTTTCAACTTTAACATTTGTGTAGGAGAGAGAATTTCAGCATCACCTGCTGAAATTTTTACTTGGTATTTGTAAATTTGAAATTGTTACATTGCAACAGACTAAAAACAGAAAAGCCCTGTTGGTCTGTACTGAAGAGCATTTACTTCAGTGCATTTACTATCCAGAGTAACTAAAAAAAATCATGTGGGCTGTGGGTGGTGCAAGTGGTTAAGACACTGTGCCTGTTAACCAGCAGCCCAGGGTTCGAGACCCAGGTCGGCCCCACAAGACAGGGTGAGCTCCTGTCCTTAGCCCAGCTTTGCGACGCAGCTGGATCCAATCGTATTGGCTCTTCCTTTCCATTGGACTAATTCAGTGGCGTGGAGAGGGGGGATTTGCTGCTTGGGTACCAGCCTAACCTCCATAACAATCTAACCCAGGCTTTCGTGCTTCGCATGCAGTGTATGCAGAGCCAAGCACGATACCATAGTCTTTCAAGACTGACGGAGGCCTGCTTTTTTTTTTATTGGAATCATGTTCAAGTCATATTAACCCATGGTTTAGAATAGTCTCTGGATTTCTGTATTAATCTACTGTGCTGAGCACTGATTTAAAAAATTAAGTTAAAAAGGGAAAAAGAAAAAGAGAATGTAGGAAAAAATTAAGGTTTTTTAATATTAGAAAATAACTTGCTACATCTTTTTAAATTTTCAAGTGCATGTGCGTTTTTTTTGTTTTCCCTGCTAGTAAACATCCCATTTCTAGAAGCGATGAAAGAGTTCACTGCTTCCAAAGAATGTCCTTCGTCTCACTGTAACTCCAAGATGCAGAAAGTAGTGCTGGAGTAGAAAATCAGATTACTTGTTTTTTTCACGCTACAATGACCCTAAGCTGTGGAATCTGAAGTATTATTCATATAGAAGCCTGGGAGAGGGGTAAAAAAGTCAACCACAATTTGTTCAGTTTTAACTCTTACCTCCTATTGATTCCTCTGTGGCTTTGATGCCAACATGTGTCATAACCTATGACTGCTAATATACCACTGAAAGGCAGAACCTTCCTACTCTGTCGGCTTTGATGTTGCTCAAATAACAGTTTTCCATTGATAGTTTTTCTCTGGTGTATTTGCTTATGAATATAGTTCACACATTTCATATGATGCAGTAACATCAACAAAACAGTCTCATGACACTTTAAGGATTAATTTATTTCTTGAGCATTTCAGCCAAGGACCTACTTCTGAGAATGACAGTCTGTGCAGGACCCCCTTCCCCCGAAGTGATCTCATGGCCGGAAATGGCATCAAACAGGAATTGACATTATTGGTGCCAGATATCCTCATGCCTACTCAGAAGTAAGACCCATAAGTCATTGAGACACACCCTACAATCCAGAGTAACTACGGGAGCATATAAGAGACATTACATGCACCCGTAGTTACGGCACCACCTAGTGAAAACCTATGGGAAATTCATATTGCAATGCAGAGAAATTGTTCTTACACCAGAGGAAGAACTCCCTGTAGTTACTCTTGGATTGCGCCTATGATGTGGACTGGGACGCCTATCAAAGATATAATATGGAGCTGATGGGGGAGAGTCTGAAAGTATGGGAGTGCCCTGATTACCCTACCCCCTTGGATATCCAGTCTTTTCCAGACTCTGTGGAAGTTTGGAGAATGGAGGACATGACTGAACTGTGAAGGACTGGAGGGAGGGGCGGTCTGGCCAGGAGAGGAATAACTGTGAGGCCTTCGACGAAGTGGTATGCTCATGGGGGGGAGTGCCGTCATTGGTGGGAATCTGGCGGGAAGAGATGGGAGGAGGAATCCGGGATGTGAGGGATTTGGAGGGAAAAGAGCGGGAAGTACTCTGGAGAGAGGAATTCCTGTGGAAGGAGCCTGGAACGTATAAGGCTTATCGGGAGAACCCCGCATGCAGAGAGACTTATCAGAACCCCATCCCTGAAGGAGAGATATGGGGAGCAGTGAGCAACGAGGGGAAGGGACACCGAGCCGTCTTATGGACTGAGGAACGTCAGGCGGCGGCAAAAGGATCCACCTGCCGGTGGAAGGGAGGTGTTCGAGAGCCCCATCCTGCAAGAGAAGAAGAAGAGTTGAGAGGCAAGGGTCTCATACTGAGTGGACTAAAGTTAAAGAATGTTACTTACCTGTTGGTATTATTAGTGGGAGCGGAGAGTGTTGTATGTGAATCTGTAACGAGAAGAAAGTGTTAAGATTGAACCTGTTGCAACCATTACGCTTTAGTACAAGTAAACGTGTGTTCCAGTTACTTACCTGAGTTGGAGTTTTCTTGAAGATGTACACCCTGGGGGAGGAAGATGATGATGGGACTCAAATATCGGTGGTTATAGACAACCAGGTCACGGTTAGCGGTGGGACTGGAAGGAAGGCAAGAGCTTTATATATCTTTATATACCACTTTTATATAGAAAGTGGTATATAAAGATAAAGCTAGAAAGATGGAAAAGTTGCTTTGGTGTAGGACAGGAGACTCATTTCTTAATTTTAACTGATGTCCTTTGACTTTTGATTGTACCATTGCTGCTGAAATGCAGTATTTTGTTGATGGCTGTGAAATCTGCAGATACCATATAATCCAGAACTATCTGAAGATAGACTATCTGGAGATAGAGAAAAACGTAGCTTCTCATGTTTTACTGGAACAACTCTTGCATTAGGAATGTTACCCTAGCAACTTTGTTGATTCCTGATGCTATGTACACAACTCTAATAGTGTCTCATGTGAATTACTTCCAACTCTATGTACTATTTTACATTCTGTTTTAAGAATTCTTATCACCTGTTAAGTGGACTGCTAATACTTTTCTTGTATTCTTACAACCATTCATTATGCTATGGTACAGTAAATTTTTTGTGTACAAGTATGTAAGCGCATATGACGTTTGCAGCTATGGGCAGATTTTGTCGCTCTTCAGGTTGAACACATGAATAGAATTTCCGGACCCCCCAGGAAAAAGGGGGTGCTAGACGGAAAGGAGAAAGAAATCCTCTATGGAATTCTGAGGGCATTTCATGGCCATCTGGCCCTTTAAATAATTTTGCTGTGTGGCTCTGGCCTGCCCTCCTGAGGCTTCCAATCTTACACGTCTGGGTCAGAATCATGCATGTTGAAGTCACTTGCATATGTTGTGTTGCTGCAAACTGCTTTGAGGGTGTCTTACATGTCTGGGTCAGAATCATGCATGTTAAAAGGTTTTCGAAGTGCTGAACTTAAGTACAGGAAACCAATACAAGTATTTTTGATTTATTTTAACATGTCCTACATTTTTCCTACATTTTTGGGGTGTCCTACATTTTCTAATCAGGTAGGAATTTTAGCTTGGGGACAGGTATTTTGGGAAGTTGGGGGGGGTGAATTTTGGATTTGGCATCTTGTCACCCTGTCATTGGTAAAATAGACTTTAAAAAACACACTAAAATGTATTAAGAGTATAATTTTGTTCTTACTAAATAGATAAAATTGCAAATTTGTTAGAATAGCAGATCTCTTTTTATATAAAACTAGCGAAAAGCATACCCGCGTTGCGGGAGTAACATTTCCCCATACGCCATCCAGCCACGGTGCATCAACACCCCATGCACGACTTCCCCCATGCGTGACTTCCCCCCCATGTGTGACTTCCCCCCATGCGTGACGTCCCCCCATGCACGACATCCCCCCATGCACAACGTCCCCCATGCGCAACTTCCCCATGTGCATCAACCCCATGCAGATCAGTCCCCATGCGCAACTTTCCCCATGCGCAACTTCCCCCCATGTGCAGCATCCTCGCCAGTGCAACCTCTTCCTCCGAACAACATCCCCCCAGTGCACGAGGCACCGAGCACCAAATTGGCTGGATGTTATTCAGTCTCCCATGTTAAGTATAGGACAAAAACACGTTTGACCCCTTTTCAGCCCTGAAAAGGGTTAAATTTCTCCAGATGGGTTCTTGGTGGGTGTTCAGGTGCCAGAAGGATCCCTCCCAGAATTCCATGCTTCAGGCCCAGCAGTTGGGGCGGAATGTTGCTGAGTCAGCAATTCTCAATGCAAAGTATAGGGAGGATAACGTGTTGCGCCCCTTTTCACCCCCTTCTGGTTGGAATTTCCAGAAAACCGGTTCTCAGTGCATGGAAGGAGCACCCACCTCAAATTTCACACTTCTAGGCCCAGCAGTTTTGGCAGGGCAGTGATGAGTGAGTGAGTCAGTGAGTGAGTCAGTCAGTGACTTTTCTCTTTTATATATATATATAGAAGATAAGATGTGGTTTCTGATCTTTGAAGAGAGTATTGGCTTAGAGACTTGCAGTGGAATCCTATTCATGCCTACTCAGAAATGAGTGTAATTGAATTCAGTAGGATTTGCTCTCAAATGAGTGCATACAAAATTGAAGGCCATGTGAACCTATACATGGAAGTGCCTCCAGGAGATTTGAAAATAACTTATTTCCAAGTATAAATGAATAGGGTTGCTCTGAGAATTATTGCAAATAACTGCAATTTGCAGAAGCATGTCATAAGTGAGTTATGGATCCCAGGAGCATTTACAGTAGTATGTTAGCTGAGAAGATGACAACCTGAGAGGACATCCTGAGAAGATGATTGAAAGTTATGAATTGGGATATGCCTAGTATGAATTATGCTTTTGTTGTTAACTTCTTAGGTAATCTTGGGTGAGCTACTCATTCTCAGCTTCAGCTCTTCTGCTGCAACATGAGAATAAACGTACTTTTCATACAAGGTTAGAAGTAAGGATGACATCTAGATCATATGTGTGAAATGCTTTATGAAAGTATGAAAGCTTAGAGGCACTTCAAGAATTCTAAACGCACTATACAATAGAAATACTTATAGAATATACACTCTTGTACTGCAGTGAGTCTTGGCCCCTTCATGCGCAGCAGGAGAGAAAGCTGAACACATTTCATATGCGCTGTCTCCGACGTATTCTTGGCATCACTTGGCATGACAAAGTTTCAAATGGTGCAGTTTTGGAACGTGCTGGTATCCCTACCATGTACACGCTTCTGAAACAATGACATCTACGCTGGCTTGGACATGTCGTGAGAATGGCCGATGGTCGGATTCCAAAAGACCTCATGTATGGAGAATTAGCGCAGGGAAAGTGCCCTAGAAGGAGACCACAGCTGTGATAAAAGGACATCTGCAAGAGGGATCTTAAGGCCTTGGGAATGGACATCAACAACTGAGAAACCCTGACCTCTGATCATTCAGTGTGGAGGCAAAAGACGCAGCATGGCCTTCTTCAATTCGAAGAGACACTCATTCAGCAGGCTGAGACAAAGAGGCAGTCCCAGAAACAGCAAAATCTGGGGGCTGGGCAGGGGACTGACTGTATCTGCCTTCAGTGTGGAAGGGATTGTCACTCTCGAATTGGCCTGTTTAGTCATAAAAGATGCTGTTTTAGGACCTCTACTTCTGAGCATGATACTATAGTCTTTTGACACTGAAGGATGCCAATGATGAACTTCATGTTATGCCTACAGACCCAACGTTGCATTTCAGTTGTTGTATGTTAATTCACATCCACGGTCTTTTGTAGAGGACAATGTTTCTTTGACTTTTAAAATGATGTTTTACTACATTTACAGTAATTGTTGTTGCAGCACAATCCAGAACTTCCTCCTTGAACATTATTTCCCTCCCCCCAGCTTTTGGATCTTGCCAAAGCACTTGTTTAAAATTGTTTTTTGGCGAGATCTCTGCTGGATACTAGGATGTATTGTCTTGGGATTAAGAGTTATGCGCAAAATGTCATACCTATTCAGAGTTTGTATTTAATTCTTCCAAGAAGAAAATTAACCCAATGATTAGGATCTGCTCTATTGGTCAGAAGTGCTACAGGATTATTTGTAACTGGCAGTTTTAATGCATAGTATCCCTTTGATTGGAAATGAACCTTGTGCTCGGCCGAGTATAGGAAATGCAAGTCGTGCCACATCAGATAAATCATGGTTCCTTTGTGCTTATCACCTCTCTTTATGGCAATTTACAAAGTGTTGACGAGAAGGTTTTTGAAACTTGATGATAAAGGACTTCAAAAGTAAAATATGTCCGATCATAGATATGAGTCTCCCCTTTTAGAAAAAAAATTGACTTTATTTTGAAAACTGCCTGAAAAATTCCACCTTTTTTGTTCCACCTTTTTTGTTCCACCTTTTTTGGCAAAGCTTTCCCCTTTATTCCGTGTTATAACTGTCTGCTGTTTTAGAGATGGTCAGCAATGGTCTACTGCTTTTTCTCTGTTGTTAACATGGGCAAAAGCAAATGGCTTAAGAACATTTTTGTTTCTGAAAGCTGCAGGTGAACAGTGTCTGGCTGGGATACAAGAAGCAAGACAGGCTTTACATTTTAAAATATAATAAACTCAACTGGAAGTTAATTATAACATGAAGACAGTGTAAAGTTACATAGCACACAATAAAACACCCTTCTTGTTTTATGAACTGTCTAGTTCATACCGTAACTTGAGTGTAAAAGGCCTTCATATTTGAAATGAGTGGTGTTGCCAACATATGCCCAGATATTTATCACTGCATGGAGGTTTCAGACTCAACCCAGAGTTAAACTAAACTGTGGAATTGATAACTTCAGAAGCTGAAGTGCAATGCGTAGCTCTTTGGAGACCATTGACCGAATAAGGGTATGAACAACCTCAAAGTGACTCTAATTTATAGATTTAATTAAGAGATACAGAAACACAAGAAAAAGATGATGCTTTCTTTAAGATCCATTAAAGGAGAGTTAAGTTGTTGTGGGTGAACGAAACTATTTGTAAAATACTCTGTTTGAAAAGCATTGGTTATATGAGGAAAGGAAAGAGAAAGCAAGAAAGCCAGGCAGCTAGCTTGGCTGAGTTTGCTTCACCAGAGATGATCTAATGGGAAAGGAGAATAGTGGGAAGTTTAATATAAGTATGGTACAGTACTTGGGAATGGAAGCTTTTATAAGGACAAGTAGTTCTTACAAAGATAAAGGAACTCAGAAAGAATACCTATCCTTAGTCCACTTCAGTGATAGTAACTAATGACACGTGGGTCAAAGGTGACACACCATGATGTTCTGTCTGATGCACCAAATTCACCAACACATGTCAGTAACTGAGTTTGTTTTACTTGTATTTTATTTTACAATTATTTGACTTTTACAAATAAACATGATTTGTCTGTATTTTTTAAAAAATTAATGAATATATAAAGAATTCTGTTTATAGGAGTGGACGTTTCTCCCAAACAAAAGTGAAGTTAGACATAATAAAAATTTTTATTAGGCTGAACCCACAAGGTTCTTCATCCAATAGCTCTAAAATCCAGAGTAAGTATGGGAAGACATAAGTGGTACTTGCTCTATGCATTTCTCATAGGTTTCCAATAGGTGGCAGTGTAACTACGTGGGTTTAAAAGGTCCCATAGTTACTCTGGATTGTAGTCTAGGTCTCCTGGGGGATGCGGGGTATGATGACCTTCTGCAAAGCAAGGTTGGGCTTCATGTTTTCAGATTCCAGGAAAAAAAAGAAAAATGCAGCCAAGAAAGAGCTTTAGGGTGGGCAGGAAAAGTAGCTTCTCTGAAGATGAGTGGGTAGCTTCTCTGAACATTTCAAAGGCTTTCCGTGGGGGAAAATGTAACCAACAGTAGACAGAATGGGAGTCTCTAGAAGTGAAGAAAGAGAAATGGACACCGTGGATACCTTTATATGGAACAAAATTCCTAAACTTCTTCTCCCAGAGCAGGGATATGGGATTTTGAACAAAGAATACCAAGACATGTCTTAGTGAATCATGGTATCTGGAGAATCTCCTAGATATGTGGTCAGAAGTTTTCTTGGCTTACAAGAATGAAGGTATGTCCTTTCAGGAAAGCACAATGGAGAGACTCCTTGATAAGAACAACCCATTCTTAGGTTGTAGATGGAAGAGGCTTCCTGGAGAACGAGGCTGAAAAGACTGTCCTGGTGGTCTGGCACTGGACAGTTAAGTTTAATTTATTGCTCACTAATTTATTATTTAAGGCTACAATCCAGAGTAATTATGGGACCTTTTACACCAACATACCCTACAATCCAGAGTAACTACGGGAGCACGTAAAAGACATTACGTGCACCCATAGTTACTGCACCACCTAGTGAAAACCTATAGAAAATTCATTTTGCAATCCAGAGTAAATTGTTCTTACACTGGAGCAAGGACTCCCCTTAGTTACTCTGGATTGTGCCCATAGTTACGGTGCCACCTATGGGAAATGCATAGAGCAATTCAGAGTAAGTGCCTCTTATGTCTTCCCATAGTTACTCTGAGTTGTAGGGCTTGTTTGTAACAGAGGCTACAATCATAGGATGGAGAACACAAGTTTGCAAGATTTCAGACGAAGGTGGTTCCCACTGCCCCAAATTGCTATAGCTTTCTATTCCAATCAATTGCTCTTCAGTAACATGGTGATTCTTTAGATGGAGCTGTGTATTGCTCACCTACAAGGTGAAGTCTTGGCTGAATCGATGGAATGTCCGCTAAAGAGCCAATGTGAACTTTGGAGAGATTGTGCACGTTTTGGAAAGTGAGATCATTAGCAGCAGAAAGTGAGTTATTTTTGTATAATGTCACTTATTCTAGAATCTGTGGACAAAGGCAGGGAAGTACTTCAGTTACTACTTGCATACTTGCTTCTGAAAGAGCAACGGCTCTTCTAAGGCTCTGCCTAATTGTAATGCAACATGGTTGCTAGAAAACCAGTCGCAGAAAAGCTTCTTTTGGTTTTGCAGTGATTGGTCTTAATGCTTTTGAAAATATCTTAATGATGACATCCTAAGTGAAATTCTAAGTCAAGTACTTGTGGTTAATGGCAGAAAAAAATATTTTATATATTCTGTGTATAGTATGATCCTGATCCCCAGTTAGAATGGAATGTAATGTAGCGAACCTATAAAGTGTATTTTTTTGCATTTATTTGTTGCTATTAAGGAAGTATTCACATATTTTCATGTGTTCTGCACAATTAGTTCTCATTCCTGTTTTTAGGAGTTGTCTTCATAGTTTTTCTGTAGGCCAGAGATATGTTGGATATGTGCATAATGATTATCATTTGGCTGAGAACCACTCCTAAAAATATCTGTTACCACAGGCAGAAAACCCTTCAACCTTTGTCTTCCTTCCACCCTGGAAAATTTTTTTATGAAAGCAAAAGTTTTCCGTTCAATTACAAAAACTCCAAAAACTCAAAAAAAAAATAAAAATAACATGGTCATTTGAAAGACACTAGTTGATTTATACAATGTGTAGGAAAGTGCTTGCATACAGAACGCTATCTTTAATTCAATTTGCTGTTGATTTCCTGTTGTTGCCAAAAAAGTAATGTTGGGAATATATCCTGCAGTTCCTTGCAAAGACATCTATTATTGGATTACAGGAGAAAATGTGTGAAATCCAAATAAGTTTACCCAGCTGTGGAAAAAACTGTCTAGTTCCTTATGCATGTTACTTTGTCTTGCAGGTACTTTTATGAAACAAAATTGAACCTGTTGTTAAAAGCAGGCAAAAGCCATTTCAAGGCAAGATTAATACTTGTTTTTTTTCTTTATTAGTCTACAGTTGAGGTGATTTGAAACTACCTAGCATGCTGTAAACAAAATAATAAAGCTCACAGCTGGCAATAGTTCCATAGTTCTATATAGTTCATATAATCTGTTGTTTTGTCAGGTTGCTTGCGTTAATAAAGCTTTTGAAATAATCATGCCAATGTGCTTAAACACCTGAATTTATGGGCAAGAAGTCATGCAACTCAAATTAGTAACACCACTTATCCATTATGCACATGGGATAGAATTGGAGGAGCTGTCTGCAGTTTTTCTCAGAATATGGCCCACTGCTTATCCATGGATATATTTGCACTACACACTGTACCTCTATGTATTTTCTATAGAAGGGTTACTGTATTTATCTTTTCATGTATTTTAAGTTGTAATGTAGTAGCAAATAGAAATTTCTGAACACTACAAAAATTTCCTACTACTTTTTACTAACAATTTAAAAATCTTTCATCGGAACTTTTTTCGAAATAGAGATCTAATTAGCAATACCATTGGAACTCTTGTTTTCTAGACTGGAGTTGTTCATGACTGCTTTGGTGCAGAAATGTGATACTGTAAATTGGATTATTTACTCTGGAGTGGACAAGGTATTAAATGGAAGGCAATAAATGTCCTTCACTGCTGTTGCTATTATAGCCAGGGGTGTCCAAACCCTGGCATGGGGGTCAGATGCAGCCCACAGCAAACCTCAATGTGGCCCATGGGAAGACTCCTACATCTGGCCCTGGAAGTGGAAGTTTTGTAATCCTCCATATATGTCATGAATACACTGTTATATGGAATTTTATGGCTGGTAATGTATGGCTGTGAGAGCCAGACCATAAAGAAGGCTGACCACTGAAGAATAGATGTCTTTGAATTATGGTGTTGGAGAAGACTCCTGAGAATACGCTGGACTGTAAGGAGATCAAATCGTTCATCCTGCAGGAAATCCACCCTGACTGTTCACTAGAAGGATAGATACAGAAGCTGGAGAAGGGAGGACTCCTTAGAAAAGAGCCTGATGCTGGGAAAACTGGGGGCAAAAGGAGAAGAGGACGGCAGAGGATGAGATGGTTAGAGAGTGCCACTGAGTCAACGAATGTGACTTTGGAATCATCATCATCTTCATCTTCGGTCCTTATCTGGCAATTGGGGAGGGGGTCATTCTCTCAACCAAAATTGCTGTAGGTGCTGCTAGATTTAATGCATCTTTCAAGATGTGCTTCCACTCTTGGCGATTGATGGTGATGTTTTTTGCCTCCTCCGTGGTCAGTTGCTGGTTCATTAGGTCTTCCTCAACCAGTTTGAGCCAGGTCTTCTTTGGCACTGCTTGTTGAACTCTCCAGTGTCCAGGTCACAATCGCCAGAGGAGGTTATGTGGCAGCTGGTTGCTGTTCATTCTGCAGATGTGGCAAAACCATCTCTGTTTGCCTTTTTGGATTAGTCCTTCAACTGATGATTACACCTCTTTTGTATTGTTTCATTATGGTGGCAGTCATGAAGAGAGACACTCAGGATTTGTCTCAGGAATCACATTTGGAAGGCCTCAAGCTTGTTCATATCTGATATCAGCAGAGTCCATGTTTCTGACTCATATAGGAGAATTGGCAGAATTAGTGTTCAGAAGAGGCAAATTTTAGTGTTGGTGGAGATATTTGCATTCTTCCAAGGGCACCATTTGAGTGAGGTGAATGTTGCTGTTGCCTGGCCAATCTTGCTGTTGATTTCAGTGGAAGATGTCACTTTCTGCACCAGCAAGCCCAGATATTTGAATTATTGGAGCTGCTCAATTTGTAATCCATCCAGGACTTTGAAAGTCAAGCATTTTAGGCCTGTATCCTAAAGTGAAATTAAGCCCCTTGTTCTGGAGCAGTTAAGATGACTTTCCGCAAGTTAACACTAGAGGATGATGTAGTGAACCCATAACTGCTATGGATTTTGCCCTTTGGAAGCTAGTGGAACATATGGTGGCCCAGTGTGCTGCAGTTCATGGGCAGTCCATGAACGATTAAACAACAATATATGAAATTTATGTAAATTTATTCAAATTTGAAATGAAATCATTTTTATTGAAAAATGAAATCATTTTTCATTGAAAACCTTTAAGTGAACAAATAATGCTCTCCCAAATTTCCATCTAGAATCATTTTCCATATGACAATGCCTACGTTTGCTGCTGTTTTATATATTAATTGCTATAACTTCTTTGTGTGATAAAGATTTTTTGAAACATCTTTAGCATCTCAGTGGAATGGAGGAATATAAATTCCTTATGACTTAGGCATTAGGGTCAGTTCTGAGTGTCCATAAACACTTCATAGAAATTCTTATCTTTGTGAATATAGTTGCATTTGTTGCATCAGTTATCATTCTATTATTGTTATTGCTTTTATTGTTTGTTTTATTGTCTTATAAACAATGTGGGCTGTGGGTGGCGCAAGCGGTAAAGATGCTGGGCCTGTTAACCAGCAGGCCAGGGTTCGAGACCCAGGTCGGCCCCACAAGACAGGGTGAGCTCTTGTCCTTAGCCCAACTCTGCGACGCCAGCTGGATCCAATCGTATTGGCTCTGCCTTTCCATTGGACTAATTCAGTGGCATGGAGAGGGGGGATTTGCTGCTTGGGTAACAGCCTATCCTCCATAACAATCCAACCCAGGTTTTGTGCTTTGCATGCAGCGTATGCAGCACCAAGCATGATACCATAGTCTTTCAAGACTGACGGAGGCCTGCTTATTTTCATAATCTTTTAGATTGTAAGCCACTTTGAGTATATTACCTATTAATTAGCTATTAATTTTTCATTTTCTTGTAAATGGCTTTGTGAACTTTTCAGTTAAAAAGCATTATATAAATATTGTAGATAGATAGATATATTGTTTTAGGCGGGATAGAAGTGTTTTTAAAATGCAGTATTAAGGGTTGCTGATAAATGGCTGTTTGTGGGTCAAAGATTGGAAATAATCTGTTTTCCTTGGATCTGCCTCTTAGAGTGAACCTTGATTTTGCCTGTAGAACTGAAAGAAATCTTTTGATGCTGTGCTTATTCGTTCTCTGTCTCTGTAGGTGCAGTGATTCTGGTTTGTAGGAAGTGAGTTGCGACAAAATCAGCAACAAACAATAAATTATAATTCATTCCATCCAGAAGAGGGCAGTGCACCTTTACATTCTGGTGGTGCATTGTAAACTGGAGCTACGTGTGAAAATCGGTTGTCATTTTGTTCCACTCTCTCTCTTTTTAGAACAGATAGTAGAATTCAAGTTGCAGGCATCTTCAAGTTTAAAGTCACTGACAGTCTCTCCTAATGCTGAAAAAATAATGCCCCCTGACAATAAGACTTGGTTGTTATAGAAGTTTGCTGTTGCTGTTGCTTATATGTTGCTTCCTCTAGTGACTTGGAGGAAGTGATATGGGGGAGCTTGATCAAATTTGCAGATGACACCAAGCTGGGAGGAGTAGCAAACACAACAGAAGACAGGAGAAACCTCCAGGAGGATCTGGAGAAACTGGAATCCTGGGCTGTAACAAATAGAATGAATTTCAACAGGGAGGAAGTGCAAGATTCTGCACTTAAGCAATAAAAACCAAAAACACAAGTATAAAATGGGGGATACTTGGCTTGGCAGTACAACTTGTGAGTGGGATCTTGGAGTCGCCATGGATCACAAGCTGAACATGAGTCAGCAGTGTGATGTGTCTGCAAAGAAGGCAAATGCCATTTTAGGCTGCATTAAAAGGACTGTAGTTTCCAAGTCATGAGAAGTTATAGTTCCTCTTTATTCTGCATTGGTGAGACCTCACCTTGAGTACTGTGTTCAGTTCTGGGCACCTCACTTTAAGAAAGATGCAGCCAAACTGGAGCAAGTCCAGAGGAGAGCGACAAGAATGATCAGTGAGATGGAAGGGAAGCCCTACGAGGAAAGGTTGGGGGAACTTGGGATATTCAGCCTGGAGAAGAGGAGACTGAGAGGAGACATGATTGCCCTCTTCAGATACCTGAAGGGCTGTCATAGGGAGGAAGGGGCTCATTTGTTCATAGCTGCTTCTGAAAGCAGAACTAGAGCCAATGGGTACAAACTGCAAGAAAGGAGATTCCGGCTGGATATTCGGAAAAAATTCCTGCTGGTGAGGGCGGTTCGGCAGTGGAACAGGTTGCCAAGGGAGGTGGTGGACTCTCCCTCACTGGGGATCTTCAAGCAGAGGCTCGACAAGCACCTGTCGGAGATGCTCTAGGTCAGAATTTCCTGCTACAGGCAGGGGGTTGTACTAGATGACCTAATAGGTCCCTTCCAACTCTAGGATTCTATGATTCTATATAGTGACTTTCCAGTCTCAGAAACTCCATATAAGGTGAGGGAAAGGCTCTGTCCATATCCTAAAATGCCTCTTTCCTGCTTGACTAGC
The DNA here is from genome assembly GCA_030015325.1 of Cryptoblepharus egeriae. Lineage (NCBI taxonomy): Eukaryota > Metazoa > Chordata > Lepidosauria > Squamata > Scincidae > Cryptoblepharus > Cryptoblepharus egeriae. The sequence goes on along the minus strand of JAREYC010000007.1, from coordinate 48,414,527 downwards.
TTTCTGTTCTTCCATATTTCCTTTTTTGTGGCTGCCTCAGCAGGGGAAAGTTGTTTAGAATTGGGCCTTTAGATGCTAGAGTTCAGACCTACATACCCGTATTTACTTGAATCTAATGCGTCTTTGAATCTAATGCACACCTCATTTTAAAAAGGCTTGAGAAAAAAATGTTTACTGGTGATTATAGTGCGCTGCTGCAAAGCAGGTGCAAAATTAAATTTTATTGCATACAACATGTTACAGGATAATAATATGACAAGGATTTATGTTACATTTTTTATTAGTGAAATTAAACACTGATATATACTTATATGTATTTACTTGAATCAAATGAACTATCAAATCTGACTAAATTTGGATGGAAAAGGTGTGCGTTAGATTCGAGTGAATATGGTATTTTGCCTCAATCTTGGATCAACAGTCTCTATTGTGTAGTTGTATAAGGTTCCTTTTTAACCCTGGTTCTCTTAACCTTGCTTGTGCAAGCTCTTCTCTTCCTCCTCTCAGCTGCTGTCCCACTCAGTGTTATTTTTTCCCAACCACATAAAACAGACCCATTTCTATGTTTGTGTCCTTCTGTCCGACAAAGTTTGTTCTTATTATTTCCTGATGTCTGTCCTTGGGTATCAAAGCAATTTACTTTTTCTTTACTCAGTCAACTCTATCTGGAAATGTTCTTGGTATCAGAAATAGACCTGTGTTTCAGCAGGTTCACATCCGGATTGAAGTGTGGAGGTTGAGCTGTTGCCTTGCCTGATAAAGTAAAGCAGGATCAGCTGCTGGGTGCGAGGGGAAGTAGTAGAGATACTACTAGAGTATCTCTGTGAAAGAGTGGAGTGTGGAGAATTAATGGGCAACATCTTTGAGAAACCAGTCTGAAGCTTGATGCAGCTGCCTGTGAATGCTTGGAAAGTGCTCGAGTTGGCAGCCAGGATGATGCCTACACTATGAAAAGAAACTTTTGGAGAAATTCCATGAGATTTTTCTCATGGAATATTTGTAAAAATCTCATTGGAAAATGGGTTTTATGTTCAGCTTGTCTATGAAAACTGTCTTTAGTGTATAAGAAAGGTGACATAAACACCATACACACTGTATCTCAAATGGTAGGTCATGACCAAATTTCAGGTGGGTGGTCATGTAGCACCATTGAAAACACAGACCTGAAAATGCAGGGTTCAGGCAGGAGGGGCTTTGGGAAAGAGACATTCCTGGTGCTTTGCCCTGAATATGTGGGAACATGTGATACTGGTGGGCTATGTGGTTGGAAAGGGATCGAGGTTTGCATTCTGCTTTAACTTCTGATTTGGAATGTTTGAATTCCGAACTGTGCAAAACATCTGCATAAGCATACTGTATATTGGGATCATGATTTAGTTTGAAACCTAAATTGATGTCATGTCTAGGTTGACATAACTTACAGTGGATCCCAATAAATTATTGTTATTAAAAATCAGTCCCAATGCTTAAATGTTTGAGAACCACTGTCCATGGTAAAATAAGTAATTTTTCTGGAATTCAGTTTTATCTGCAGATGGAGAAATTTCCTATCTTCAGGTACATCAGAACTCCAGCTACTTCAACCATCTTTTCTAACTCAAGCATCTTTTCTAGCTCATACATGCACGCAAGCACCCTGCTACAGTCATCTAACATCTTTTCAAAAGTCAAAATCCAAAATGAATTATAATAATAGTCTCTTATATTTCCCACTGAAGCATTTGAATCTGGCTGCTATTGTAGATACTGGTCTAAATGACCTTCATTGATCTGAACCAGTAATGCTTCTATATACCCCCAGTTCCAGAGTAACTACAGGGTAAGCACGTAAAGTAAGCACATAAGAGACTATACGTGCACCCGTAGTTACTGCACCACCTAGTGAAAACCTATGGGAAATTCATATTGGAATCCTGAGTAAGTTGTTCTTACACTGGAGTAAGGAATCCCCGTAGTTACTCTGGATTTTGCCCATAATCTTGTAATAAATCTATCAGTGAAACAAAGGCATTTTCTCCCTTATAAAATGTAATGTATTTCTATATCTATTCAGAGAACAGATGCTGGAGCTTGGTTTTTATCCCTAATGATCATAATGGATTTTCAGAGACAGAAAAAATTAAAGGAGTTTAATTAAGTATAAATTAATTTTTGAATGCTATACCGAGTAGATTCCCGTGATGTCTGAAAAGCCCTCTTGGTTCATACTGGCATGTTCAGAGCCTCTTGCTCCCCTTGGGTGAAAAAAGAATGATTTTTGAAGCAAAAAGAGATGGGAAGCGAAAGAGTGAAACCACCTCTATCCCCACCAACCTTTCCCCCCACCTACTTTTTTTCTGCTCAGATGCAGTGTGCTCCAGGCAGTCTGCTTTGGCTTTTTAAAGCGCAGTGGAGAAAAGAGTAAAAAAAAATGACATTAATGTGTAGTTGGAGCTTTAGCCTTGGTTGATTTCCTCGGTATGATTGAGCACCCTTGCTTCTCAATCAGAAAAGAACACAAAATGCAAGGACACAAAAGATAAAAGTATTTTTAAATACAGTAATTTATTTCAGCTTATAGTAAAGTTGATATTGTCAAATAGTGGTTCTTCAGCTTTTCAGCCCAGGACCTACTTCTGAGAATGACAATCTGTCCAGGACCCTGGAAGTGATGTCATCAATCGTGTAGTGATGTCATGGCCAGAAATGACATCAAACAGAAAGTGACAACACTTCTGCCTGGATTTTAGTCTAGTGTCCTGGAAAAAGTCTTCATTGTCCTCCTTTTCCTTGTGAACAGGCAGATCATCTCAGGTGAAAGACACTCGGCACAGCCTGGCTCTCTTGCTTACTCTTTCCCTTCTTCATATAATGCCTGTCCAAATGGAGTTGTTTTTTTTACAAATAGTTTATCTCACCCGGAACAATTTTAACGCTTGTTTAAAGGCTCTTAAAAAAAGCAACACCTTTTTTCTTATATTTCTATGGCTGATATCCTAAGTTCCAGGTAGGCCGGCCTAAGCCCCAGCACAAGTCCTGTGCTGACTTGGGATGTCACAAAAGTACTGTAAGATACCTCTGCATCACTCTGGGGGAGGTTTAGGCCAGTGCACAGAAATATGCTTGCCTCCATACATCATCATGGGAACAGGAAGACTGATGAGTTGGCAATTTGTATGGATCTGTAATGGCAATTTTGGATTATGCTGAATGCCCAGATAATTAAATAATAGTTTGTTAACCAATAACCACAGCTTTTCTTAAATGTCATTTGATCCATCCAAATTAATTGAATTTGCTATGATTGACTAACCTATTTTTTCTACTTTTTCACAAGTGCTGACTCCTAAGGAAACTTAAGGTGCAGTCCTAACTTAGGATGGCTCAACTCATTGGTCTTCCCGCATGTTTGTGAGCTCCTAACCCTTCCCCAGGAGTGGTGTAGAAATATCATATAGCACTTTTGTAACATCCCCAGGTCAGCACAGCACTTACTAGTATGCCAGGGCTTAGGCTGACCTAATTGAAAATTAGGATGTAGCCCAAGTTCAAAGATAAGTACTATATCTTAGTAAAGAGAAACAAACCACTTCTTAAAGAATATAACTATACACAGGTGAACATTCCATTTTTGCTTTTTAAACTTAATATCTTTATAATTCTTAATTTACAAAAGAAGATTGCAAATAGTTTCCAGCAAACTTTGAATTGTTGTCACTCATCAACACGTTATATATTTATGAAATTAACGATGAACATTTGTTACTTTTAAATTAATCAAATGTACATACAAATGGAAGAACTGATGAAACAGCAGGTATCGTTCAGATTTGCAAAAAGTCTCTCCAAACGTGTTTTAAAATGAAACATTTTATCTTAAACTTTCCAAAACTAAACACCTATTTTATTTCCAAATAATATTCCAGTTCCATGTTTGTTTAAAATTACAGTGGGCCCTCTATACCGGAGGTGGAGGTGGGAATTGGGGTTTGGGATCTCATGTTTTTTGCTAAAATCTACACATGCTTAAATTTTCATGGATCACACTCAGAAAATGATATTGTGTAAACTGGTGCAAATTACATAAATGCCTGAAATTGCATTAATTGCCTAAACTTAAGAGATATGACAAGTGCTTTGAAATGCACAGATGAGTGTTGTGAATTTTGTTAGCAGGTGCAAGTGGTTAAGACACTGTGCCTTTTAACCAGTAGGCCAGGGTTTGAGACCCGGGTCCCCACAAGACAGGGTAAGCTCCTGTCCTTAGCCCAGCTCTGCAACATAGCTGGAACCAATTGTATCGGCTCTGCCGTTCCAGTGGCGTGGAGAGCTGGGAATTTGCCGCTTAGGTAACAGCCTATCCTCCATATCAATCTTCCCAGGCCTTTGTGCTTCGCATACAGAGTTGAGCACGATACCATAGTCTTTCAAGACTGTTGGATGCCAAGGTGTGAGGCAAGTAATCCTGCAGGAAAGAGCTGTAAAATGGCAAGTAGCTGCAGCAGGTATGCAAATTTTTTAAAATAAATATTTTCAATTGGCAAATTGTTAAATTTGTAGATGTGGAACCTCCAGATATGCTGGGCCCACTGTAAGATTGACATTGAGATCGTCATTGCTGTGGAAAAACAGCAAGTGTAGTTGTCTGACAAATTGCAAAAGAATTAATGGTTTTTGAATTAATGGCCAAGCTCAGCTGTCATGCAATATGAAATCATGGTTTTAACTAACCATGGATTGTTAATGAATGATGGCATGTACCACAGACTATTTGTAAACCTGGAAAAATTCTGTCATGTGGACAGATTTTAGGCTTCTGCACATTTCTTGTTCTCAGTTGTGTTTGCTTATGCATATTATGTAATATACTGCTCTATATTCTACCCATGTTTTAAACCAGTTTGGGAGCTGAGATTTGAACTGGGTCTTTGACAACCAGAGAAGGACACAAGAAAAACATTCAAAACACAGGTTGGAGGGATGATTCGTAGTGGGTTTGGACTGATTTTAGATCACCTTTGGAGCTACCACTAAATCTTGATTAACAAGCAAAAAAATACTCTTGGCTGGGATATGGTCGGTTTTGGCGCTGCACTTGCTGCCTTCTTGCTCTCCAGCCTATGCATGTCTACATGTCCAACTTCGTTATACACATATTTTGTATAGATGAATTCGACTCAGCATGAATGGTCACTGCAAATCACAGTTTTAAAAACTGTTTTTCTGCTGTTGCAGTGAGGCAGCCATGCAAGCAATCATTCCATTTTTCAGTCTCAGAGTCGAACCCCTGCTGATATATTGAGGCACTACATTATTCTACTAGATACAGTGGAGGAGCAAGAAACCTGGAATTGCATCTTTAAACCTATTTTTCTATTTTATTTATTTATCTATTTTTTTAAATCCACAGGAGGTTCCAGCATGGAACCCAGTGAATAACTAAGTTATCCTAGTTATTGTCCAAATGGACACCTGTACTCTGAAGTAAGCCTAATATAGCCAATGTTCATTCCTGTATAAGGGGGGCAATGGAAAGGAGCCTGAGAAACTAACCCCCAAATCCAGAGTAACTACGGGAGCACGTAAGAGACTAGTGAATCTAGTCTCTAGTGAATCTAGTGAAACCTAGTGAAAACCTAATCTAGTGAAAACCTATGGGAAATTCATATTGGAATCCAGAGTAAGTTGTTCTTGCACCCGTAGTTTCTCTGGATTTTGCTCCTAATCTTGCATGTCTTCTCTAAAGTAAGGCCTATTAGTGGGGCTCACTCCTGTGTGAGGAAGGCAGATTGCAACCTGATTGACCTGAGAGATGATGGCTGCAGTCTTAAAACTACTTTCCTGGGAATAAGCCCCATTGAGCTAAATGGAGCTTACTACTGAGTTGACATGAATAGGACTGCACTGTAAGTGCAGGTTAATTTCTTTTATTTTTCTTTACACTATGTATTTTCCTCATTATTTTCTATTATATTACAGTATTATAATCATTTATATGAATATTTTTGGGTTGTGAGATGAATCGTCTTGCGTTTCCATGATTTTTTATGAGAAAATTGGTTTTGCTGTACAAGCTTTTTGGATTACAAGCACGCTTCCAGAATGAATTATGCTTTTAAACCAAGGTAACACTATTCTATCTGAAACTACTCAGTGATATCTAAATCTACTAGACCGTTGGTACCCAGTCTTAAGGAGCTTTTGTACTACTGAGGCAAGAACTGGCATTATGGAGGACCACACAGATGCAAAAATAATTTGGTACTGTGTGGAGGAGTGCTTAAAACACAACACTGCAAGTGCCAGCTGTGGCTGTGGGCGGTCTGTTGTCTGCACTATCTGAGTCCTTTGGGGAGGGAGCATTTGCTCTGCAAGACACTGGAAAGGAATGAAGGAAAGGAATTTTTTTTCCTCCTGAGATCTCACTGACTTCAGAGCCTCGTGGACCATTAGTGGTCCATGGATCACATATTATTGCACTACACAATCCTACTATTGACCAGCAGAGAAAAGAAGGCAGAGATGCCAAATATGAACTGCTTGTTTTACTTTTGGTCTGGCAGAGTACAAATCCTTTCAGAGCCATTCACTGAGAAATTACTTTAGATACAAGATGATCTTACTACTTTCCCACTAGCATTAACAAATGTGCAACTCACTACCGATTCTCTTGAATCACCTCAATTCCACACCTTCTGTGGCAGTTGGTATTCTTGGTAAGCAGACCAAAATTTTCAATGGATATTGGTTAAAGGTTTCCAGTGCCTCCCTGGGATCAGGTGTTGGAGATGAACAGTGCATCTTCAATCTGATGCCTGAGCCCAAACCGGTGGTTGCATATAGATGTTAAATAGGAACAAGATGGATATCATTAATCAAAGGTTATAGGGCAGAAATACCATCCGTCAGCACCAACATCTGGAACTAACTGCAGGGATACCAGAGAAACCACAACATACTTAGCTCTATCTCAGCAGTGTGGCTCAGAAAGGTATAATCACCACTAATATGAACAAGTATTGTTACCACTGTAAAAAAACCACTTCTAGAAATTGGAGACAAACCCTTCAATCCAGAGTAACTATGGGAGCACATAAGAGACATTACATGCACCCGTAGTTACTGCACCACCTAGTGAAAACCTATGGGAAATTCATATTGCAATCCAGAGCAAATTGTTCTTACACCAGAGGAAGGACTCCCCATAGTTACTCTGGATTGTGCCCAAAGTGAAAGTTCATTAAACCCTCCCAGATCCAAAGAGAATATTTGGCAGGAGGGAATGCACCATCACAACAGTGGGAACTATAGTTTCTGAGAGAAATTACAAATCCTACGTGATTCCAGCCTGGCAGCTTTAATAGTGAGGAAGGGCAGGCTCGAGAACTCATATGATCAGTCGAAGGCTGTGTGGAGCACCAGATCCCGCAGACTTAATAAAAAAGCAATGCAGTATATACTGTATTTAAAGCCTTTAAGACTGTGTGGGCAGACATGTTCTGATATGAAGCTGGAAACTGTTACCTTAATGTAGCACATCGTGTCGGAACAGCATGTTCTTCTGCTTCGAGCATTCAAATCACATAGCTAAAATAATCAAAGAGTGGACATTACTTTTTAATTCCAGTTCTGTCTCTGCTTACATTTAAATAAACAGATTAATATGGAATTTTCATTAGCATATTCAGCTTGTCTTCCTTTATTCCTTTATTCCTTCCCTTCTGCTTTGGTTTCCATAGCTACTCGCTAAATCACAATGCAGAGCCATTTCTAATTACAGTACACTTTATGCCATCATAAAATTAATTCTTGGAGTATCTTAAGTCACAAACAGCTTGTCGCTTGTTCTTTTGACATTTTATTACCATCGATCCTGAAGAAATAACACATATTTAGGCTGCAATCCGAAAGGCACTTTCCTGGGAGTAAGACCCATTGAACAAAATGGGGTTAACCAGTAGCCGTGGTTAGGATTGTGCTCTTCATCTGTAAAGTTTTAATAAAAAATAAAACTACTCTGTGAGATTGCTGCTGAAAACCTTTTATATGGGAGTTGTCCTTCTGAGTAGCACATTGAGAGTTTCACTGCATATTGTCCTTGGTTAAATCAAGGCCGCTATACAAAGTGCTGCAATGAGCATTTCTGCCCATATATCACTTCTTATAAGAAGTGTAATCTCTACTGAAGTGAAAATGAGTTGTAATGACAGTGACAATGTAAATTATAGTATCTTTGAAATATATAGTTTCCTCTTTGTGATTGCCACTTCTTTCCAAAATAGAGCATCGCTACACTAAACTAAAGATACAACGGAAGAGTAGCATAGCACATAGCAGGCAGGTGTGTTCATCTTGGTTTAATGTATGTATTCTTAATGATCATTACAGATGTGTCTATATCATGGTTTAGTAGCACTAACTATGGGTGCAATCCAGAGTACCTACGGGGAGTCCTTGCTCCAGTGTAAGAACAATTTACTCTGGATTGCAATATGAATTTCCCATAGGTTTTCACTAGGTGGTGCAGTAACTACGGATGCACGTAATGTCTCTTACGTGCTCCTATAGTTACTCTGGATTATAGGGTAAGACTGCAATCCGAACGACACTTACCTGGGAGTAAGAGCTATTGAACACAATGGGGCTTACTTTTAAGTAGACATGGTTAGGATTGTGCTCTAAGATAGTAGAATTAGAAGTACTACTTAGTACTTCCTTAGAGAAACTTTTTTTTTTTAAAAATCTGAAATGACAGATCTTAAATGTTGCTATTTTTGTGCCTCTCAGGGCACAATCCAGAGTTAGGGCATGAGTAGAGCCTTAGGGGGCAATCCAGAGTAACTACCGTGAGTCCTTGCTCCAGTGTAAGAACAATTTGCTTTGGATTGCAATATGAATATCCCATAGTTTTCACTAGGTGGTGCAGTAACTACGGATACACGTAGTGTCTCTTATGTGCTCCCGTAGTTACTCTGCATTGTAGGGTTAGCTGGGCTGCCGCAACTATTCTGAATCCAGAGCAGAAAGTTATGCTGCATCCAAAGGCTGGGCTGCCCTAGGTGCTCCAGAGAATGCTAAGTAGGCACCAGGTCAGTGACACCTGGGGAGGGCTTGCTCCCGAGAAGACCCCCCTCAGACCACACTGAACAAGGAACAGCTGTGGTGCTTACATTATAAGGACTCCCTGACAACCAATAATAGCTGTAGCAGGAGACAGTGAAAACAAGGGGTTTCTTGGAGTGGCCTGCTATATCCCCAGGATAGTGGGCTGCCATAGTTGTGCCATATCCTGAGGTTGAGAGGCAGGGGTTGCAGCTAGGATGGCCAAGAACTCAGATTTTTGGTCAACACTGCCATTCTTACTGTGCCTTATCATGGACCCCTATGGGTCTACTCATTACTATACCTGCTCCTGAGGTGGTATAACTCTGAGCATCTGAAAAAGGGCATTTTTGCCCTGGAAACAGGCTGTGGATACAGAGTAACTGCTCTGCCCTAGGCATTGCTCAACATGCCCTCAACATGCCTCTCCTGAACAGCAAGGCTATCCCTTGTCCACCTGTCTTGGGACACCCTATGTTGCCTTAGGCTGCCCCAAGCCTTTTCCAGAGTAACTAGGGTGGAACATCTTGCAGTTGGGTCAGCCCAGTCAGAGATAGGGTAATCCAAGTGCACTTCTGGTGTGTACACACCCTTTGGCTGAGTATTTCTTTGCTAATTTCCATTCTATTTTGTTCTGGCTTTTAAGTTCTTGGGGATACTGATGCATTGCTGTAACACTCTATGATTTCTGAAAGAGAAAACTATCTGGAAGCATCCTCACTCAGCGCTACTTACGGTGGTGGTCTACAGACTGGTAGTTTTCTGCAGATTAGTGGTCACAATTTCTGTGACCCTCATTGGCTTCTGGTTGGTATTCCCAGAAAGCTGGACATGTCCGGAAATGGGACTTTTAGAGTGGAGCCCCCTAACGGGACTTTTTTCGCACTTTAAAATTTTTAAGTTTGGCTCCTGCAATTTTTGACTTGGCCACCAGACCTGAAATAGAAAAGGAAGTATGATCACACAGCACACAGGTGGTTGCATTGCAAATTTTGCAGCAGCAATAGCAGGCCAGCCTGCCAGACTGGGAGTTTCTGGGAATCCTGTGCCTGTTTTGATCCACTTCCATGTGTTTGGGATGGGTGCAGGAAACAGGTATGGGGGTGCTTGGATTTTTTGGGGAAGATCATGTGTGCTCTGACCCTCTTTTTATGTGATACACTTCACATGTGCGTTGTGGTGAAAACAGGTCTTGCGAAGAGGTTTTCAATTTAAAAAGAAGTACTATAGTGCTAAACTTAAGTACAGGAAAGCAATATTAGTGTTTTTAGCCTTTATTTTAACAAGTCCTACATTTGTCTTACATTTGTCCTACACTTTTTGGGTGTCCTACTTTTTTACATGTCAGGAATTTTTGGTTGGCAGGAATTTTGGGGGACCTTGCCCTCTTTTTTGGGTTTGGTGTCTGGTCACCCTGCTTCTGGTCCTCTTTGAATTGCCAGGGAAGAAAGAAACAATTGAGCTAATGTGCCACAGCCATGGTATTGGTCACTGGCATATTAAGGGCAAAATCCAGAGCAGTTTTGGGTCCACACAGTTACGTCACCCTCTGGTGTTATCTTCTGGAAAGTCAACTTAACTGCTCCGGAGCAATTTGACTTTAGGATATGGGCCTAAGACTAAAAAATTGGTGGCTTGCGACAACAGGTAGTTTGAAAAACACCACCCTCTCTGATAGCAATTTTCAATCTTTTCAACTCAGAGTGCACAAACAAGATGCTAAAATGGTCAAGCTACCCCATCAGTTTTTGGACCATTGACAAGATGCACCATTCTGGTGACTTTACACCCCCATTGGCTCCTTGATAAATGATCCTTCCCCCAAACTTCTGCAGCACACCTGCAGACTACTTGTGCTCACCAGCTGAAAATCGCTGCTCTGTGGTGTTTAGTGGTGATGGAAAAATTCTAATGTTTAACTGTCTATGAAGCCAAGCATTAGAAACTCCAATGTTTGGTACTGTCAAGTGCAATTACCACCTACGTCACAAATATTTCACTAATACACTGCAAGATTAACTATAGGCATCCCCATTTATTGGATGAGTTAGGGACCGGAGCATTGTCCAAAAGTGAAAATTGGAAACCAGAGTTTTTCATCTTGCAAATGCAAAATGGCCACAAAAAAGACATTCCCTACAATCTAGAGTAACTACGAAAAGACTTACTCTGGCACTTACTCTGGCTTGCTTTATGCATTTCCCATAGGTTTCCCATAGGTGGCACCTTAACTACGTCGGTGACTGTAAAAGTTCCTGTAGTTAATCTGGATTGTAGCCATAAATATCAATTGCAAAAGTCTAAATAACATATTTATTAACACAGCCAAAATACACAACAAATTACAGTAAAATGAACAAAGCCATTTGTGGTCAATTAATATCTTATCTATTTGAAATATTGTTGTTTACTGAAGAAAGTTATTAGAAAATGCCAAAAACAGTGTGATCACCATGCAAATCACATGCAAATCAACAACAGGGAAGACAATTTAGCCTTTAGACCAGCAGAGAAAGATTGAAATAGTGAAGCATGCGTTGAATGAAGGAGTCCTGGAATGATAAATGAAATGTGTTGAAAGAGTAGAACCATCAGAAAATGAATGGTCAAAAAGTGGGTGATGCCTGTACTAGTTGCTGAAATGCTAACTTGAAGACTATAAAATCCCGAGAATGCAGCAAAACAAATGCAATTATGTTTAGCTCAGAAGTAAAGATGTCCGTGGCAGAGAAGCTGGAAAGTCAGAAACCATCTGTTGAGATTCATCATAAGTTGTGTTCCTCCTCTTTATCTGGAATTAAAAATACACCCAGGGAAACTCTAATGCTGAGATAGTGTAATTAACATAACACAGGGCAAAATCTTATCCAACTTTCTGTGCCAACAGGGCATGTGCTATATCTTGTGGTGGATGGGTAGGATTTTGATAGGATTTGGCTGTAAGCTTAAGAATATGGATATTACTTTTGTCTAGTCTTCTGTACTTGCCTGCTCAATAGTATTATCCCATTATTGCAACTTCATTTGATAGGACAGGTGACAGAGTGGTCAAGTGTATTTAGTGCTGAAGATGTGTAGATGAATACCTTGATTTGTGTTCTACATAGCGCAATGGGGGATATTTAATTGAAACGGAATGTTTTCTAATGTTCCATGTTCACTCTCGGGAAGGAAAAAAAATGAAGGCAAACCAGATTTAGACAAAATTAAATGAATTTGAGGGTGTATTAAATTTTGCCTTTCTTAATAGATGCAAAGATTTTCATCATATCAGCTTTGTTTTTAATTGGTTTGAATTTCCTAAACTATTAAGGCTTCAATCCTAAACTCCATTTAGGCTGGCGTAAGACCCGGCATTAGTCCTGTGCTGGCCTGGGTGTGTCACAAAAGTGCAGTAAGACAATTCTTGGGTGGCTAGACCAATACACAGGCATACACCGATCTGCCCACACCACAACAGAAAGATATGCCATGTGGGTTAGGCTGGCCTAAATTGGTTAGGATTGTGCCCTTAGTCATGGGAGTGGCTTTTGCCTGTTGATATTGAGTGTTTGCTCTCTTTATGAAATAGGTATTCACCTTGCAGATGACCGTGAGTAGCTTGTCTGATTTTTGGACACAGTGGGTTGAAGATCAGATATGGATAACAGTCTATTCTAGGGAAACTGGATCATGTCACATATCTCAGTGCCTTTTGATCGTATTTATGAACTCATAGTCATACGACTGTAGCTTTGCTTTCAGGAAAAGCCATAATGTGGCATGGTTTTCCTGCTTACAATATTTAAGTTAAAACTAGGACAGCTTATATGAATTGAGGATTTTCTTTACGTTTGCTCAGAGGACCATTTGAATAAAAATATTTAGGCTCCAATCTGAAACACGCTTTCCTGGGAGTGAGACCCATTGAACACAATGGAGTTTACTGTTGAATAGACATAGTTAGGATTGTGTTCATAGTCATCTAATAGGATAAGGTGTGTCTCTGGTAAAAGGTTGCTTTACTTCCTGGAAGCAAACAATGGTGGTTGCAGTACAGAAAGAACTGACGTTAAATTCAGGGTATAATTTTTGCATCAGCACTTTCCCACACTGAAGTTGACATTTTCCTTCCTTTTTGTCACACTTGGGAGGAGGGATATTTCATTATGACTTTCTCTTCCCCCTTTTTTAAAAAAAAGGTTTTATTCCTTAATGAAGCGGTGAAAGCATCTTGTATTGAGCATCATACTATTTTAATTCAAATCCTTTCAATATTTGAATGAACTCAACCTTTTCGAGACTGACATGATGGCTGCTAGCTGTACCTTACTAAAGTTAGGGTGCAATCCTAACCATGTCTACTCAAAAGTAAGCCCCATTGTGTTCGGTGAGTCTTACTCCCAGGAAAGTGTCTTTAGGATTGCAGCCTTACACAGATTTCTTAGAAACATGAAGAAAAATAAATATGGGAAAATAAGTGTGTGTTTTTGGTATTCTGTACATTACCCCTGCTTACTGGTCAAGAGACACTCTTTCAAGAGGGTGTTCCTCTTTTCTTTAGCAGAGGCAGAGTAACTGGCCCCCCACACCCCAGCAATGTCTGCTCTAGTGGCTTCTGCTGGTGTTCTTTTTGCACTTTAGATTGTGAGCCCTTTTGGGACAGGGACCCATTAGCTATTAATTAGCTATTAATTTTTTTTCATTTTCTTGTAAACCACTTTGTGAACTTTTCAGTTGAAAAGTGGTATATAAAGACTGTAGATATAGATGTAGATGTACAGTTTAAGATTATATTACAGGCCCAACCTTGTTATAAATTGATTTTTTTACACATGACTCAACACTTATGGAAACTTCAAATTACAGTTTAAAAAACTGCTTTTCTACTGTTGTAGAAAGGCAGCCATGCAAGCAGTCATTCCAATCTTCAGTCCCAGAGTAAAACCCCTACAGAAATTGAGGCACAACCTTATTCCATTATGTACAATGGAGGAGCAAGAAACCTAGAACAGGAACCTATTTTTTCCATTGTTTTATTTATACACGGATTTCTTTTATTCATGGGAGGTTCTGGAACGGAACCCTAGTGGATAATGAGAGACACCTGGAAATGCACACTGTGGCAGGTATACATTTTTATCTGTACATGATATGTATGTATTCATGTCTGTCCAAAAGTCAGAATACACAATAATGAAATTAACTAATAGAGGTAGGGATGTAGTGTTGGGGGGGGGGGGAACACGGGTGGGATGTTGGATCACAATCCCTGTCTCTGTCCAGTATGGCATTTCTTGGGCTAAATGGATTTGTGTCGATAGAATTGCGGAAGAGCATAGATTTGAGTACCCCACAGGGCTACTTGGAGCATTGCCTTGGATAAGAGGATAACTCTGGCCACAACAAACCAGTGCTGGATACAGTGTGGACTAGTCTGTTTCTAGCACAGGATTGTGCTCCAGGTTGTTCATGTTGGTCTTGTATTGTTATTGATTATATACTGGTCTGGGACCATAATAAAGATTCAATTTTGTCTTGTAGGAAATTATTCTGATGGTGGAATTTTTATTAATATTTGTGTGTTAGCTGTGCAAATGAATTTTAAAAAGTTACATGTGTTAAGTTTGATACATTAGGATTCTATGCCAGGATCATTTGAATTCTTCTTGCAATGAAACAGAACACTTTTTAGTATGCCAGTTCACAAATGTAAAAGAGTTAAGAATGTTCGTTTGGAGGCATAGCCTTTGATGCTGATTTTCTATACTTTTTTAAGTTAAAAAAAATCCCAGGAAAGTTATAACAGTCCCGACAAATGCTTAATTCTTATACCAGAAGTGGTGAAACTTATTATTCTTGTCACTTAGGCAGTACTGTAGATTCAGTACTTGTGCTGCCAACGGTCAGTGCATACAAGAGAATCCATTAACTCAGTGTGTAGAATATCCTCTTTGCACAGTTTATTTTATGGTCCCTTTTCAAAGACAAGGCTTGCACACACAGTCTATGTTTTAATACAATAGGATCTATGAAAGAACAATTTGTTTTGATTTTGAACACAAGTGTGGCCTCTTTTTTCGTTGGTAAATTTAAAAAGTTTTGTTCATGTTTGTCTTACTGCTTCCTGGTTGAAATTTCCCCCAAAAAACTAAATTTGAATTGCTCACCCTTGAAAATCCTTTCTATAAGGCACCATCTCCTGCAGTGATTTTCAATTTTTTGATCTCATGGCACACTAACAAGGCACTGAAATTGTCAAGGCACACCATCAGTTGTTTGTACCATTTATAAGTTGTTTTTACCGTTTCCTGTTTCCAGTTTTCCTATTAATTAATACTCCAGATTTCCGCAGCACACCTGAGGACTACCTGTGGCACACTAGTTGAAAATCGCTGATCTAATATGTGATGTCAAAAAGAAAAATTGAAACCTCTCATTAAATGAGCCTTTTCTTGCCTTTCATGTTGAACTGGTAATAAAGAATTAGCATGCTTGCATTTGGAGGCAATGTCCATTTTTTCTTCTGTCAGTGATCTCATGTAAATCTTGGATTGCTTGGAGGAACCTTGACGTGCTGCTCAGTGGCATAGCTCTGAAGAGGGGCAGCATGGCCTGGGAGTATTTGACCCAGTACTGGGTCACTAATACTGCAATCCTAAACACACTTTCCTGGGAGTAAGAACCACTGAACACATGGGGCTTGATTCTGAGTACATGGTTAGGATTGTGTCAGTGCCACTGATGTACTACTGAGCTGCAGGTAGACCTGGCCTTCTACAGGGATCTCAAGATAAGAGTCCAGATCTATTCTTCACTTTGAATGACCCTGCCCTGTGTTTTGGGTGGCTTGTACTCTGGCACCAGTGGAACGGCTGCTGGAAGCGGAGAACTGAAAAATTATGTATATGCATACAAAATTGCATATTGTACTTTGAATGCTGTAATATTGCTGTAGCATAATATAAAAATCCATTAAAATACATTATTATCAATAATAATGTGAATGAAGTAGTTTTGCTAGTGCCCATTCTCTGTCCCTGACATTTGTTCTTGATCTTTTGCTTGATCTATTCATTTCTGAGATGTGTTGCTTGGTCTGCAAATCAGCCTTAGATGCTGGTGAGGATATAATCGCTGGTGGTGTCACAAGAGATATTTATGGCTTACTGAAGTACAGTGGTACCTCAAGTAACAAATTTAATTCATTCCAGAGGCATGTTTGTTATGTGAAACATTCTTTATGTGAAGCGGATTTTTCCATAGGAAATAATGGAAACTCAGTCGATTGGTTCCACAACCCCCAAAATATTCATATAAAATATTAATTGGGTGTAAAAATGATGACAAAACACTGGAATTGAATTCAAAACATGCATTCAATGTGCATGATCCTATGAAGTCTACTTAGGCTGCAATCCTAAAGACACTTTCCTGGGAGTAAGCCCCATTTAACACAATGGAGCTTACTTCTGGGTAGACATGGTTAGGAGGCTGCAATCAAAGACGCTTTCTTCTGCAATCCAAGACACTTTCCAAGTGTCTCCCCACTTTCTCCTTCTCTTCATCCTGAGCCTCTCTCTCCCCTGCTCCCTTCTGGCTAGCCCTGAACTGCTTCCCTCTTCTCCACTGCTCTTCTCTCCCTCTGCCCAGCGGATGCCCAGCCACAGGAGGAACAGCGTGGAAGTGTTGGTTTCGCTATGGGCAGGCGCACTAGGCAGCCCTGATGCTTTTTAAAAGAGCTGCCGGCCAGTGCATCTGCCCCAACTGCCAACAAGTTAGTTCTTTACATAAAGCACAGTTTGTTACGTGAAGCAGAATCTTAGAGAAATTTTTGTTACGTGAAACATACTTTATGTGAGGTGTTTGTTATGTGAGTCGCCACTGTATATTGGTCCTGGTTCAAGGTTGAAGACAGAGGAGTGTTTTTGAAGCTTGATATTTATTGCTGTATAATCTGAAATTGTTCAGGATTGCCATCCAAAGGGCTTTGAATTTTAAAATTTGCATTAATGTTCCAACTTTATTAGTTTGTTGTGAAATTAGTTTCAATTTGAGAAGAGGACTCACTGGTGGGTCTTCTGCATGACTTTGATTGGCAGAAGAAATTGTTACTTCTGTGATGCAGAAATGTCCACCCAAATATATGCCTTTATGGGAATTTTGTTGCATGGTCAGTCATTTGAATGCTTTAAAATATATTTAAGCACTGAAGCATTTTTTAAAAATCATTTTCGTTTAAGCACCTTGATTTAGTTTAAGTTCCCTGATGGGAAAAAACTGAAGGCAAATGGAAAAGGGGACAGCAGCGGATGACGTGGTTAGATAGTGTTACATGACATTTGACAGACCTGAAACTAGAGGAATATAGGGTGGCCTGACATGCTGCAGTCTATGGGGTCATGAAAAGTTGGTGTCATAGGTGTTTCAATGACGCTGCCTTCATAGAAATTGTATGCTGAACTCATTTATAAAGTCTTTTATCTGCTTGCTTGTCATTGTACAGTAACTTCAGAAAGTTGATCTGTGGGTAAAAAAAATGGTTTTAAGAGTCCATCCTGTGTTTGAATCTGTTTTTTGTTTTCTGTAGTGTGGGGTAGTGACTGCAGCCTGCAGTGACTCTTGCTCCATAAGGAATTCCTGTTATCTTCCTAGAATTTTCTTATATGTGACCCCCCCCCCACCCCCCCGGAATGATTTGACTTACTGACTCACTTCTGCCCTTCAATTTTTCCCCAATCAGAAAGTTTAATAAAATCCCTTTATTATATTACTTAATGTTAACCTATCTGTGCATGTGTAGGTCAGAGAGATTAAAAGGATGCCTCCCCCACCTCCCGCAGAGAATGCTTTATCTTGGCATATGGCTAACTAACTCATTCTCACATGACTGGAGTTTTAGCATCTGGGCCACTGAGCCTCAAGGCCTTACCCTTTCCAGGAACAGGGTCAATGTACAGTACAGCTTTATGTAGCTTGTATAGTTGGCTTAGGATGAAACAGATGGCAGCTTGCAAATGAGATATGAAAAACTACTTGCAAATAGTATTTAAATAAAATAAACATGTCGCTCTATTTCCCATCACAAAGCCATTTCTTCCCACTGAAGAAACTATTTGCAAGGCTGTGATGCCAAATGAATTTATTTGATCTTGGATCTTGTGACTCCCTTTCCCCCACCCCAATAAGGAGGTGTTACACTTTTGGTTTGCATGAGAAATCTCAGCATGTGAAGGGTAATATACTGAAATTAAAGAGACAAAGCAGATTTCCATTCAATCCCAATATCTTCTACTTCTATTTAGGACTCAAAATCCACATTCTAGCAATAGTTTTATTAGGGATACATGAGAATCACGCTTTTGAGTTCATCAGTGTAGATGATGCAAAAAGGCAAGCAAAGGATTTGGGAGAAACTACTAAATCTTTTGAAATGTTCTGTCCATCCTGCATTTTTATAAAAGTGTTAGGCTGCAATCCTATACACACCTGGGATTAAGTCCTATTGAGCTCAGATTTACTTCTGAGTAGACCTGCATGCAGTTGAACTGTTAGAGTATGATTTCAACTATTCCACTGTGGGTAGCTACATGCAGAAATGGAAGGAGTATTCTTGTGCAAGAGGTCCTTCCTCTTCAGGAAGTGTGTGGGTGGAATGCTCTCTCTGGCAAGGTAATCATGTCCAGAAATGTGTCCTCTTTTTTTAGCCTTCTGTCCAGGTGTCCTCCAAAAGGGCTTCATTGTACTCCATTATGGGTCCATTTTGGAACTTAGTGATGGTGTGCAATACCCCATCATGTTATAAGTCATTGGAATTGTACTGAAGAGCAGAATCCAATGCAATAATTCATTTTGAAATATCTCCTTCCTATCAAACATAATGACCAAAACACTAAAAATAAAAAATATACATTTAGCTCTGTGGGAAAGCAAAAGTGCCCCTATCATGGATTTGTTCATGAGTAGGAGAATGTGCCATAGTCTGCCAGAAAGGCCAGGCTGAGAGAAATCCAAGGACACCAGAATGGTCCTGATCCAATGAACGCAGCCTCTAAAATCACCCCAGAAGAAGCATTTGAGTGTTTTCAGCCTGAGTGTTTTTAGTTTTTATTTTGTCACGTCCTACATTTTGCTTGGATGTCCTACATTTTGGAGGCCTTGTCCTCTTTTTTTGGATATGGCATATTGTCACCCTATCTGTTTGGAATCTTGCCAGTGGGAAGCACTAGTCAGGATGCTACTCAGAATGCTACTGAGACAGCTGAGTTTGTTGGTATGGAATGAGTGACTTTATTTATTAGACATCCAGTTCCGTTTAAATCTTGCAGGGGTTCCTGTATAGCCAAGATCTTTACTTTAGTCCAAGCATGTACTTTAAAGGAGACAAATGGAAATACGGTTTTTTCCCTTTGGGTTTGCATGCTAGTTGCAACCTCTGGCCAATCTTCTCCTGGGAAGGGCATCCAGGCAGCTAAATTGCTTACCCATTTCAAGCTGGCAAGACTTTAAGATGCTCTTAGCAATTTTAACCTAGTTGGTCACTGGCCATCATCCCCAAACCAGGCAATCTCTTGAGATTAGTTTTAGTTCCCCTTTTGTCTCTTGCTTATTTCATGGTACCCATTATATTCTTACTCCCAGTCTTGCACTAATCCTCCATTATATCCATGGGGGATTTAGTACTGCACAAAATACTAATATTACTCCCAGACTTGGACTTAAACCATTGGTGGGGGAGGGTTGAGATGGAAAAAAATATTAATGTGATCTTGAATAGGTATTCAAATGGCTATCCATGAGTGACCATGAATGACAAGGCTGTACCCCATATTTAGAAATCTAAAAATTAGCATTTTACTCACGTTTGTTTGAAAGTGCAGATCTTTTGAGTCAGCAGCCCCCCCACCTCTGTTTCAGTTTCCCCATCCCATTTTTTGGAAGGTTATTCTTACTATCCAACCTGATGAAGAGTTAATACCTTGAAAAACTTGCTGCTGACAATTTTGTGGCATTTTGGTGAATCCTGATAAGTGGATTTTTAGGGTGTGGGTTTTGGACTTTTGTCCAACATGGGCCACCTACAATTTCTCCTTGGGATATGGCTAAGAAACAGTGCTGTTTTTAACCATTTCAGTAGGGAAAAAGTGGCACTCTCATATTACGAATACATATACAGTACTACACCAGGTATTTAAAAAATACAAAGGATCGAATAGCATTCATGATGATTGTTTAAGGCCAGAAGTGATGCCATTAAGTAGACCACAAACAGAAATAAGCACTTTTTCATAAAGCAACTCCTATCTGCAAATGGCTAAACCATCATCGTATTTTCAAGATATGAGAGATGCCAGTCATGTGGCCTGCCCTGAAACAGTGAAATATAAGCACAGCTTGGCACCTGAGAGTAGATTATGGTAGTGCTGGGAGAGCCCGAGTGGTCAGACAAAGAGCTTCTTGGGCTGCATCTGACCCATAAGCCTTACTTATTGACACCACTATCCTAGACAAGCTGGGATCCTAGACAAACCATACATAAGTAGATATGGTACATACATGCCATGACTACTGCTATTTAAATTTTATTTCACAGCATGGATAAAAATTAAAGCAGTTTGCAAAGAAATTGTGGAATAAGAAATCCATTTCCATATACTATAGGCATTTCGATATGCTATAGGCAAATATTATGTAAAGAGATACAGCCAATTAAATTTTTATAGAACTATAACCATTTTGCCTGCTCATTAAGCCTGTTTGGCTCATTGATCCTATCTCTTTGACCCAAAATAGCTTCTTTTTGGAGAAATGTTTAAATGTTGGTCCATTGACTCCATGCACTTACGTGAACCAAAATTTCAGTTCATTTTCATGAACAGCATATAGCACAGCATACTAGCTGCCTGCCCTATGAATGAACAGGAAATCCATGGTTGGAATCTTGTCTGTGTCTTGGGCTTGCTAGATAATCACATTTTTTGACTCTTAAAACAAAACATGGATAATAATCCTGACCTAACTTACCTGACCTAGCTTGTGGAAAGGATGACTATAAGATACTGTATGTGAAATGCTTCTCATTTTAGCGAAAACTATATACCCCTATTTACTCAAATATAATACTCACCTTTTCCAGCCAAATTTAGTCTCTAAGATCAAGGTCTCTAAAATTTAATCCCTAAAATCAAGGTGTGCATTAGATTTGATGGGGCATTAGATTTGACTACATACACGTATTTTTATTTTAGTGTATTATTTAGTTTAACAGTTTACTATAGTGTGATTAAAATGTAGCATAAGCCCATTGTTGTATAAAGTAGTGCAACTGGGTAAAAATCATAACATACCATATTTCCTGGCTTATAAGATGCACTTTTTCTCCTCAAAGGGGGGAAAATGTCTATGCGTCTTATAGAGTGATAAGGCCAATCCTGGAGCACAGTACCCCATCATGTCATATGTCGCTGGATTCGTATTGAAGACCAGAATCCAATGCAAAAATCAGTTTTGAGATATCTCATTCCTATCAAAAGGTATGGCCAAAAAACAAAAAACCCAAAAATATTAAAATAAAAAATACATTTTTGGGCAATTTTTAAGGCGGGTAGGAATTTTGCCCCGGGGGGGGGGAGAGTAGGAATTTTGGCCTTGGGGTTCAGGAATTTTGGGTTTGGCATCTGGTCACCCTGTCACAGTTGCAATCCTAAGCAGCCTTCCCTGCTTGGAGACTTGCTCCAAAGTAGACATGCACAAGACCTGGTCCCTACTTCTGCATGCCTCTACATGCCTCTGTGTGGTTTTGCTTTGCTTAAAGAGCATTTTTTTTTGCATAAAGAGTGCCCATTGGCTGGACTCCCTGTCCTTCTCCCTGTCTCTCCCCAGCATGGGCTGGGCTGAGGGAGTGAGGTGGGACTTTCTCCCCAGTACAATACATGGAAGAGACCAGCAGGGACAGCAGAAGAGCTGAAAAGCCTCTTCATCAGGGGAACAAAGATGGCTGCTCTTCTCCTGCAGCCAGAGAACTTGGTCAGCCCACCCTATGCAGCCTCCATAAGGTAGGAGGGAGTACTCTCCTGCACCCCCTCTGCAGCCCCCTCAAACAGACCCCTTACCCCCAAGGAAGCCCCCCCTGCCTGGATCCCATTACAACCACCCCTCTGCCCCCCACTACCTTCCCTGCCTGCACTTTTCCTTTCCTGTGAGTAAGCCCCAGTGTATTCAATGGGGCTTCATTCTGAGTAAACAGCATAGAATCTTGCCCTTCTGATGTTGCTGCTGCAGCTTGCAAGGAGCATCCAAACAGCAGCTGTTGCTGGAGTTTGCTGGAGCATGCAAACTGTAGCCTACACACTTTCCTGCGAGTAATCCCCAGTGGATTTAATGGGGCTTGATTCTGAGTAGACAGCATAGAATCTTGCCCTTCTGATGTTGCTGTGCATGCAAAATGCAGCTTACACACTTTCTCATGAGTAAGCCCCAGTGGATTTAATGGGGCTTGATTCTGAGTAGACAGCATAGGATCTTTCCCCTCTGCTGTTGCAGGCTGCCTATCTAGATCTCACACACACAGAGAGGTTCCTTGTGAAAGTTGCTCAGAAAGACCCCAGTGACTCTTAGTGAAAATCAGTCCCATAGAGGGACTGCCCATAGAGGTTTTTGTTTTCTTTTTTACTGTACAGAATATTACAGTGTTTATTACAATAATTGTGGTCTATATTATATTATAGTGTTTTGAATTCAATTCCAGTGTTTTGTCATCATTTTTACATCCAGTTAATATTTTTATATGAATATTTTGGGGTTTGTGGAACCAATCATCTGAGTTTCCATTGTTTCTTATGGGAAAATCCACTTCACTTAAAGAGCATGCGTCCGGAACGAATTAAGCTCTTTAAGTGAGCACCACTGTACTTACTTTTCCTGGGAGGAAGCCACATTAAACTCAATGGGACTTATTTCTGAGTAGACATGCATAGGATTTTGCCCATTAAAACCTCATTAAACTCAGTGGGGCGTTTTTCTAAGAAGATGTGTAGGATTGCGTTAGTTTATTACTATGGGCCCATCACAAAGTTGTTGGTCCTTAAGGGAGAAGAATTTCCTTTTAATGTGCTTTTTCAGCCAATGGCAAAGGATTGACTAGATAAATTTAAGAAGGGCTCTTCAGGAGATGCTTAGCCTGAAAGGTTACTCCAGCGCCAAGCTAGGGTGCCTTCTCTGTTTCTTTGAATGAGACTGCAGTTTGTGGCCTAATTACTTTTTCTTCTGCTCTTCCTGCCTTTGATCATGCCTTATTTCATCTATTTGGTCCTCTAGGCTATCTTTAAATTTAAATGATAGCTTGGCAGACATTTCACTAGCTGCCAATCAAGGAAATCACTTAGCGGGGCAGAGCTTTTCATTGACTCTTTCAGCCTGAGAAGGAGTTGTATATATTTTTGATTGCTGTATTTTTTTTCTTTTAGACATCTATAAGATTTTAATTTTTCTCATGGCAATAATTGACACTTAACAAATATATTCCTTCCCGAAATTCCTATCATACTATTGTGGCAGGATGTAATAGTAGTATAGACACACTTCATTTTCTTTACTTTGGATTCTCTTTTATCTTCCACATGGATTCATTCATATTATTTCACTTTGAGCACAATCCTAACCATGCCTACTCAAAAGTAAACCCATTGTGTTCAATGGGTCTTACTCCTGGGAAAGTGTCTTTAGGATTCCAGCCTTGGTGTCATACTCATGGCTAGATAACATCCTAGGAGGATGCCAGGAGGAGCTGAGTAGTGCTTTATTTTCTGTGGCAGTCAACAGGATTTGGTGGATTCATGAACATAGTGTTCATGTGGGATTTAAGTTCTGAAAATTGCTATAATGATAAGTTTCCATATTATACTATTAAAATACCAAGAAACTTAAAATTATGATTAAATTAGGAGAGAATTAGGGTTTTGTCACGTACTGTTGGGAAGATTATTTGCAACTCAGTTGCTTTTGTTGAGACATACAGTACTTCAATTGCCAAGTGTGAGATTTCTTTATCAATTTCCCCAGCTATTTTTAGGAATTTTACACTTGACTGATTTTTTAAATGAGTGTGGTTTACAATACTAATCTTAATCTCAAGATTCCAATGTGTGGAAGACTCTGTGCATGGTACTTGGGTACAGATATATACTATATCCATAACGATAACTTTGGAAAATAGTTGTTATATTTGTTACGTAGTCTCTGTACCTTTTTCTGCTTATCCAGGATTTTATGGATCTGCAGTCTATCTGCTTTCAGGCTGTAATCTAGCAGCCTGTTTAGGATTCTTTATAACCAAGTTCACTATAGTGGCATTGCTGAGCGAGGGAGCCGTGGGGACCCTGGGCGAAGAGGTGACCCCACAAAGAGGTGACACGCTACAGGGTGACCCAAATTGCTAAAATTGTGATTGTTTGGATTGTTACTATACCTCTGAATGCTTATTTTCTATCGGAATCCATTGCGAAAACCAGCTTTAAAATATATCTTTCCTATCAAAAGTTATGGCAAAAAATGCATGGAGCCCTATAGATAGTGAAACGGAACCATATTGTGCCTTACTGTGAGAGTAAGTGAAAGTGCCATTCCCTACAATCCAGAGTAACTACAGGAGCACGTAAGAGACATTACGTGTACCCGTAGTTACTGCACCAGTGAAAACCTATGGGAAATTCATATTGCAATCCAGAGCAAATTGTTCTTACACCGGAGCAAGGACTCCCCGTAGTTACTCTGGATTGTGCTTGATTGCGCAATGATTGATTACTCTGGATTACTCTGGATTGCGCTTGCAGTTGAAAAGGACAGACTGGGCAGAATCCATCACCCCCAGAATGTTCTTGATCCAGTGAATGCAGTCCCCACAAATTAACCCAGTAGACAGTACCTGAGAATTGCATTGAGCCCTATGAAAAGTAAAACTGAGCAACACAGCTATGTTTACTCGCGAGTAAGTAAATATGCCTTGGCTCATGTTCAGGTCCTGCCCAGCGGAATGCAAGACCACCAGAATGGTCCCAATTCAGTGAAAGTGGAGCTCAACAAGTGATCCAGAAGGCAACCTCACCCCTCCTCTAAAAAGGCTAAAACTGCAATCCTAAGCACACTTTCCTATAAGTACACTTCACTGAATATAATAGGACTTACTTCTGAATAGACAGGCTTAGGATTGAACTGTTACCGATAATTGGCAAGGTGATTTTTAAATATGAGAATATTAATTAATATATAATTAATTGTATCAGTATTAATTAATACCAATAATAGTTAAATATCGTTGACATATGGGGATGTTAAAAAATTTATGGGCCCGGATGCCAAGTTCACTGAATGTGCTTTTGCCCTTTGTACATAAATCTCTAACCCTAACCTAACCCTAACCCTAACCCTATCTACTCAGAAGTAAGTCCTACTGTTTTCAATGGGGCTTACTCCCAGGAAAGTGTGTTTAGGATTGCAGCTGCTGTGTAGCAGGTAGTTTTCTCTACACTTGATAACTCAGCTTGGGAAATGATTGTAGTCCTGTCCTGGTTTCTCCTTTATTCAGAGAAGAAATATACAGTACATAATAATTCAGAAAATGATATGCAGATCAATTAGAGCTTCTAGGTTTGTCTTCCTCTATCCATCGATAAGGGTTATCCATTCTTAATTCAAATAATAGTTTAGCTCTGGAAACACTGAGCTCTTTGAAATGGCTTTAAAAAAATCCAGTGAAATGGTGGCCTGTGACATACAGAAGATAAACTTATTTTTAGGAATAAATACTGCAGATAGATTAGATCAGCGTTTCTCAAAGTTGGGGTCGGGACTCCTTTCAGGGTCACCTAGAGGTTTCCTGGGGGTCGCCTAAAGACCCCTGGTACAGACCTCCGGCTGTAGCTGCACACACGTTGGGGCTAACAGCCTCAGGGCCCAATCCTATGCATGCCAACTCTGAAATAAATCCCATTATAGTCAGGGGACCTTTACTCTCATGTAAATGTGGATAGGATTGCAGCCTCAGGGCCCAATCCTATGCCCAATCCTCTGAAATAAATCCCATTGTGTTCAATGTGTGCATAGAACACACATTTCATTTGTAACAATGAAAATACATCCTGCATATCGGATATTTACATTACAATTCATAACAGTAGCAAAATTACAGTTATAAAGTAGCAATGAAAATAATTTTATGGCTGGGGGTCCCCACAACATGAGGAACTTATAAAGGGGTCACGGTGTTAGGAAGATTGAGAACCACTGGATTAGATAGATTAGATAAAGCATCCTGACATACACAAGACAAAAGTTTTTTATTATTTATTTAGGCAGCAGACCTACACATACTTATCCTTTTTTGGAGGGAAGGGTACTTGTATAGTAACTTGAGGTGCATGAAGTTTTCAAACAATACTGACGCTTTTTGGGCTATAGTAAGTACACTGTTGGATATTCCACATGAGAAACCAGAAGAATCTGATATCATCCAGACTTCTTGATATATGCCAATAAAGGTTCTGCTGATCACAAAAGCAATAATTCATTCAGGGGGTGCACTTGCACTGAGCTACAAGCTTTAGGGGGGCTCCAAGCTGAGCTTGATGCTAGTGACAAAAATTGTGAAAAACAGGGTAGGTATAAATGATAATACAATCATGTTATGTATTGCTGGACAGGTGATTTTATGCAGGATGCAAAGAAACAAACAGCATTGGAATATTTGTATTTTATCAAAGGTTACGGCCAATTAACCAGAAAATGAAAACACAACCTGTGGAACAAAGTGGATTTTCTTATCTCAAACTTTCCCATGTTACTGATGGTTCTGAGAGCCAATGAGATGTAATTCAGATACTGTATGGAACTAATAAGGTGTTAATATGAATCAGCTCTCAGTACATATATCATTTACATTACATATATCATAATAAGTTGCCCATGCTTACAGGGTATACAGGCACTTCTAAGTGGTGCTCCTTTTCTACTGTATTTAGCAGGGAAAGAATAACCATTCCTTCCCTATCTATCTAGATCTCCTCACCTTTCCCTACCTACCCCCCAAAAGAACCCCCCCAACAGGGAAAGAATAACATTCCAATAAGGAACACAATTTTCATTTCTTAAATTAAATTTGATTTTGTTGTTGCAGGATGGATGGATAAAAATTCTGATAGCAAAAGGTACATTAGCTATTCCACCAGCAGAGCAAATGGTGGAGGAAGAGGCATCACAATGAGGAACTTGTTTTGTGTAAATCTTCTTTCTTGAGTTTTTTCCACTTCTTCTCCAAGATAAGTTTCTCCAAATGGGAGGTTCAAAATGTATCAATATTAGGAAGCTGGCAATCTTTGTTTTGTGTACCCAAATCCCATATGCATCATGTAGTTGTATTTAAATTTTAATATTCACTCCTTTTTTCCTAAGGACAAAGGAGATTCGGTAGTTGTTGGATTTGGCAATTTCGTTCAAACAAATGTATTATTTTGTATATAATATTTCAGTAATTGATCTTAGCAGGATGGCTGATGCATAGTGAGATGAATCAAATGCATACAACTAACCATTTCAGTACTTAAAAGGGAGCGTTTCCAGGAATGTGGAAAAGTGATATGAAATTGCTCTAGGCCTCTGTCACAAATTAAACTGGACACAGATGCTAATTAATTTATATGAGCTCCAATGCTTATCAAAAATTTATCTGTTTCTAGAAGAACCTTGGCAATTAATGACAGCATATCTGGATCTCCAAAGCCTAGACGGTGGCATCCATAATTTTCGCTTATCAACTGGGTGTGCCAGTTAATTTGGCCCTTAGGACAGAATTAATTGGACATGTTCATATGTAATCAAGAACATGAGAATTTTGGGGGAGTTTTGTACAAATAATAATATTTCACCTTTATATTACACATTTGAAGCTTTGCAAGTCCCTCACCTACATTACAGTTCCTACAGTAGCTTTGTAGGTAGGTGAGATAACATGGCCTCTGTGCAGTTAGGAAATCTACGTGAAATACGTTAAGAAATAAGTAGCAGAAACTAATATTAGGTATATGTATCAGTATTAGGAAGCTGGCAATTAGGTATATCTTCTCTGAATTATGATCCATTATATTCGATAGGGCTTACTCCCATGCAAGTGGGTATAGAATTGAGACATTGGTTGTAGATGTTTTTTGGTGTAGGCCTCCTTTCTCGCTGGTTTCAGTTATGCCAGTTTATGCAACTTTAGATTGAGTGTGAGTCGACAGGTAACTTTTATGTTGCTACCTGCACTTAAAAACTGGCAAGTCAGGTAGGAGATTCCTCTGTGGTGTAGTGGTATGAGTGGAAAGTCCTGGGTTCAGTTTCCCACTTGATTGTGAGACTTCCTGGGTGATCTTGGACATGTTCCTCTCTTTCAGCCCAACCTACCTCACAAGGTTCTTGTGAAGATTCCATGGAGGAAATTCTATGTAAGAAAGGTAGGATATAAATGTGATAAATAATTATTGATAATAATTATTGTGATAAATAATTATTTAGTTTTGGGCATGAAGCAGTTAGAAAGTGTATCTGAAAGCTTGTCCGAAGTGATACAGCCCAGTCCCAGGTTTGCCTCCTCCTTGAGAATAAGGTTACATTTATTCAATAGCTATCCTGTTGCAAAAACCAGAATAACCAGGTCATCTCCATCTGAAGTCATTCTGCCATAATATGGTCCACCTATTCTGACAGGTCTGAATTACTGTGAACTTGGAGTCCTGCACAAATCTGGTTACTCTAAAATAATAGGTGTCACTGAGTCCTCCCTTCACACCCATTCCCACCAACACCACATAGCTTCTCCTGTCCCATAGGCATTATTATAGTTCTACTTCTTTCCTGCATTCTTGACCTCCTCATTCCTTGCATCTCTGGCTGGCCAGCTATGTGAACACAATCCCAAAAAATTGGGACTGTCCCTGTTTTTCTGGGCGTATGGCAACCCTATCTGGACTTTTAAATAGTCTCCAGGGCAATTCCAGCAAAGAATTTTCATGCGGCACAAAACACCCAAGTGATGTGGGGACCAGACAACCTCATTACACTCAGGCCTCCACACAAGACTATACCACTTGCTATACCACTGCCTGGAGGCACATAATCCTTTGCATCCCATTGCGTTATAGCAGGGATCTCTAAACTTTTGGCAGGAGGACCACCTCATCTTTCTGATACTGTGTCAGGGACCAGAAGGGGAAAAAACTGATTTACTGTACATTTCAAATTTGAATAAATTTACAAAAATGAATATATTAGTGATGGAACTTGTGAATGAACAGGGCTAGCCTGAGGTCTGGATGGAGGGGGCTTACCGAGGGCTACATCTGACCCCAAGGCTGGGGTTTGGAGACCCCACCGTTATAGAACTGTAGCCAAAGAAAATTTCAGAGGCTGTTTTTTGTCTGAACCATTGTCCGCCATTGATTCTGGTGAGACTGTGTGGAATCTTGTGTTGCTACTGGAGCCTGATTTGACTTCACATATGAACTGTGTACAGAAATTATGTTTACTGAGTGGATAGTTTCCAACTGGTTTTCACATCTGCAACACTTAATACATTCGGTTGATGGTTGTTCATCCTTGTGACAAAACCATTCCTTGACATCTTCAGCATATAGTCCATTCCGATCAGCCTCAATAGAAGCAGGCACAGATATATCATAAACATCTGATCATATCCTTGTGCTGGCTTTGGCAAGCTACTTTATGTGATCCTTGCATTAACAGGAAACCAGGAGAGGAGTGTGTGTTGTTTTGGGAACAGTTGAGTGCGGAAGGAAAGAATTCAATCCTGTTTTATCCTGTTTTTCAACTTTGGTTCCCAAAGCAATTTGCAACTGTTTAAAATCCAGTACAAAGGGCAATCACAATGAAAGTGTAGAATCCAATAATATTCAAACTGCAAAATGGAAGACTGCATGCATTGTGCTGCAAATGTCCCTGCTTTATAGTTTCTTTTCATGTCCCATTTATGGTTTCTGAAAAGAGAATATCAATACATAACTGAGGAAGCTATCCATATCCAGAATGAAGAATCTTAATTCCACACCTATTAACATGGTTGGGATGGTTATGGTGGTTAGGCTTTGCTCAGCCAAGAGCATATGCATATACACTCCAGGACTAAAGATGGTGGTGAAAAGTTGGATTACGTGTCCCCTTTGCTTTGTCATGATGCTGTTCTAGCCAGAACCTTTTCTGTCCTTGTGATATACTTTCTGCCAACATTGTCCACATTGGATCTGGGGAAAGGAACAGGGTGATCTTATGACTGGATTTTTATAGATTTGTCCTCTTTTTTAGCCTTCTGTCTGGGTGTCCTCCAAAAGGCCTTAATTGGCCTCCGTTTTGGAACTTTGCAATGGTGTGCAGTACCCCATCATATCATATGTTGTTGGATTCGTATTGAAGAGCAGAATCCAAAGCAAAAATCGGTTTTGAAATATGTCATTCCCACCAAAAGTTATGGCATAAAAAAATAAAAATCAAAAATATACATTGAGTTCTATGGAAAAGTGAAAGTGCCCAACACCTTGGCTTTACTCACGAGTAACCAAATGTGCCGTTGTCCATTGGAAAGGCCAGGCTCAGAAGAAACGGCCTGGCCTTGTCCTCCTTTTTTGTTTTAGGCATCTGGTCACCCTGGAAAGGAAGGCAAAGGTTGCTAATCCATGGAAGCTGTTTTGTGCTCTTACCCTCCATCCTTTTCTACCTTCTTGCAGATCTATGCAACAGCTGTTGTAATTGTTCCTTTGCATTTGGCTTTCTGCGTTTGACTAATACTGTACTTACTTGAATCTAATGCTCACCTTTTCCAGCCAAATTTAGTCTCCAAAATCAGGGTGCGCATTAGATTCAATGGCACATTAAATTTGAGTAAATACAGTATTTTGATCATAAGGTCAGTATTTAGTTCAACAATTTACTATATTGTTAAAAAATGTAACAAACTTATAAACATCTGATTAAGTTGTGCTTGGAATTTCACTCTTTATAAGCCGTGGGGAGCCCTGCATGTGCTCCGGCAGGGTTTCCCAGACCATGTCAGGACCACTAGTAAACGGTAAAAAGTTTGAGCAATTCCCTAAGAACCACTGCCTAATGACCCATGTGCTGGGACTAGTTCCTGGAACTGGAAAAAGCTTCTGGAACCAGGCCTAGTAAACCTTGACCCAGATGAATCCTTAATTTTGATAAGGGTGGCCATGCCTGGCCTTAATCATCAGGAAACTACTGAAAGCAATCCTGGAGATGTAAATTGGTTCCCTAGTATGTAATGGTGGAGGGGAAAAATATAAAGGAAAGGCTTTAGTCAGAGCAGTCAGTTTTCAATACAGTAACTGCAAGTTCTGACCTTCTTTCCAAAACAATACAAGGACCCTTATTGGGATCAAAGCCTAGGTGGGTGCAATTCAATACTCTGTTATTGATTTTCACTAAAGAAAGAATCTCGAGTATTTTGTCCAGAAATGACACCTATATACAAGGCAAGAAAGTGCACAAATAACTGCCTTGTAATAGTGTCAATTTTAGAATCTGATTTCTCACAGGAAAGATTACACCATCTGCTTGCACCTTGACTCACAGTGTAATTTGCATTAACCTTTTGGCGTTTTCATTTTCTGAGTTGCTTGTGCATTTTTTAAAATCTTTGTCCTGAAACTGGAGTCATTTCGTGCAATGATTCCAGTGTTGAAATCAGTGGCAAAACACATATGATTTTACTCGGCGTGGGGGGGATTGTATCCTTTTTTCTGGTACTGTACTGTACATTTTGAAATGCATTGCACACAAGGAGAAGGAGCAGAGCATGTTTTGCTTGAAGAAGGGAATATGGAGAGCAGCCTTTAAGATGTTATCATAATGCCTGGATGAGACAGGGTCATGCTGCTGGAGCTTCTTGACACACAGCCATTTATTGGCACAATTTGTTATCCCATATCTTTGACTGTTCCTGGCCTTTGAAACTATTTGTGTCACAACAGGAGACCTTAGAAGTGGAAAACAGCCTGCATTTCCAGCTTGCTCAAGCCTTTCCTCAAATATAGAAAATCTTCAAAATCTGCAGAGCCCTTAGCTCATCTGCAGCCATTTTTTCTTATAGTGCAATCCTAAGCATGTCTACTCAGAAGTAAGTCCTATTGTATTCAGTGGGCCTACTTTCAGGAAGGTGTTTAGGATTGCAGCCATATTCACACAAATGCATACACTTATCCCGTTATATATTTCTACCTTCTGTGCAGGGCTTCTGATGGTGGTGGTATGACAATTTCCAAATTTCTATATATTTTTATTTTTTTAAAAAACGAATAAGCTAGCATTTGGTATGGGGAAAAAGTCTTCATCCTTTCCCTGAGCACCTGTATCTTGAAGTATGTCACATACTGTACAACAAATGGTTACACATTTCACTTGTATGTAAATAACTGCATTTTCCTCCGTTTCCGGTTGAAAACAGTACACCAAGCAATTTATTTCCAAAGGACCAAATGGCTTTTTGATGCTTTGGTTACACCTCCATGAAAGACAACTTGATGTACCTGTTCTTGACTCAAAAACCAATTGTATAGACAGAGTATTTCAACTTATAGTGTCTCAAAAGAGGTTTTTGGGTTAAAATTCCAGCCCTTCTGGAAGCAAGTGTTTTCATGCTAAAAACTGACTGAAGAAAACATAACTGGCTGGCATTGTGTAAGGATAAGATTTTTAGGATAAGATTTAAGGATAAGGTTTCCAAGCGATGTCTTGATAAACAAGCAAAAATATATTAGTCCTGGTTGCGATATAGCCAGTTTTTATATGAATATTTTTGGTTTTGGGGTTGTAGAATGAGTTTCCATTATTTTGTATTGGAAAATTCACTTGGATACAAGCATTTTGGATTACACGCATGGACTACACAAATTTTGCTCGCAAACCAAGATACCATTGTATACGATTCTGGCATAAAGGATCTTACAGTGTTTCATTTATTAATGCAGATATTTGGGGATTTCTAAACTGTCAATATACAAACAAGCATCTAATTAACGAACGAATTGCAGCTGAGCGTCAGATTGAAAAATACCTGCTAGTCAGAAATTAGAAAAGTAATTTTCACTTGGCAGCAGCAATTCATAAGGTGCAAAGAGGGGGTGTTTTTAAGTCAAGAGAGAAGTCAGCTTGGCATTCAGTGGTACCTAACCCCTGACTGATTACACTTAATAACGACTGTTTTCACAATTGGGGAGTGTGTGCACTTCCCCTCTTCTAGCCTTTGAGTCTTGCACATTATTTCCAGTGATATCTCTCAAATTAGTTGCTCCATCTGTTTCCTATAGAATCCCTCTGATTATCATCTTGCCTCTGCCCCTGGACTAAAACCTATACTATTAAAGCATGATATTTCCATCTTAGAGAAGTTGTTACTGTTGGGGGCAGTAAGTAGGATGCATAAAAAATGGCTGCCAGTTAAGCCAAAGCTGAGCACTTTTATGCTACTTCTACGTGGCTGCCGTTTTATGAGTCAGACAACTGGCTTAAGTTACAATATGAAGCCTACAACTGAATCACATGTGATTTAAATTGCATGTGAGACTCATAGCACTGTCCAATGCATAGCTATATTTACCTTGTGGTAGGTTCCACTGAACTCAACGATTTACTTCTGAGTAGACACACTTAGGGTTGTGCTGTTAAAGCATCCACAACGGTGCCCCGAATTGTAGCCAAGATGGATTGAATAAATAGAGTAGCATGCTTAGCCTGTTCCTTGCTCACTAATGTTCTGTTCTTATGGACTTTCTGCTTCAGATCTGTTTTAGATCTCTTTTAAGGAAGAGTGTCATATATGTATATTCAAGAAGCCCAAACTCTTATGGGTATACTGTGGGCTGCTTCTTCATGAGTATGAGACATCTGGGGTACGTACTGTATATTTTCATGTTTTTAGATGTAAAAAAGCTGAGTGGCAAGTAAAATTGAGTATTGGTATTTTTTTATTAAAAAGCAGCAATTAAATAGTTATAAACCAGTTTTTTGGAGCATCTGAAAAGAGTCTAATTGATCTTTCAGGCAACCCCTTCTAAGACAGGCCTAAAATCTCAAACTGGGCAAGATAAGATGGAATTGCCTGCATCAGCCTCTCTATCCTATTTAGATGAAGCTTCCAATGATTTGACCTCATCCAAACAAGAAAAAATTGCATCTGAAATTGCTTGGTTATTTTGGTCCATGATAATAATAAACTATTGTGTAGGTGAATCCTATTTGTGGATATGATGCTTGGAAGTAAGTTTCTTGTTCACAGGGGTTTATTTCCAGTTGTTGCTCAAATATGGCAAAGCCTTCACAAAAAAGTATGGAGAAAGAACTTTTGGAACCAGTGCACAACACAACTGTAAAGCTTTGTAATGCTTTTTTTGCATCTGAGAGAAACAATAGAATGGAATGTCATTAAGCATAATGAGATGGGCAGGTTATGAATATAGGAAATCAACATACCCTACAATCCAGAGTAACTACGGGAGCACGTAAGAGACATTTACATCGACGTAGTTACGGCACCACCTAGTGAAAACCTATGGGAAATTCATATTGCAATCAAGAGTAAATTGTTACTTACGTTGGAGCAAGGACTCCCCGTAGTTACTCTGGATTACGCCCATACTGTACTAATATTGTGAGTGTAGTAACCTGCCGTTGCGCAAAATGTGCAGTAAATGATTTATGGTTTCTCAAGTATTACACAAAAATCCACTTTAGAGATAAGATCTTTGCATCTGCCATATCCGCTTGATTTGGAGTGCAGGACAGATACATGTAGGTGCTGCACATGTAAAAGCACATCGTTGCAGGAGATAGATCCTGAATCGTCCTTAGAATAAGCAATCCTAAGATTTAGCTTTTCCCTCTGACAAATAAATTGAGTTACACTGGCTTCCTAGATCCTGGTTCAGCATAAATGTTTATGCTTTAATTGATGATATATTCCTGAGAAATTCCAATCACTGCGCATGAAAGCTGACAAAGCTAAAGTGTAAAGCAGTTCTTCCTCTTTGAACACGACCTTCAAAAACATGATTTAGACATCTGCTGATGTGAATTTGTTTCTCTAAGATTGCATTTGAGATATGGGCCCATGTACATCTGCTTCTAAGAGTGAAGTCCTAACCTAAACTGGCACAACTCATCAGTTTTCTCATTCCCAGGGTGATGTATGGAGGCAAGCGCATGTCAGTGCTTTGTCCTAACACTTCTCCAGGAGAGACGCAGATGTGTCTTATGGCACTTTTGTGACACCCCCACAGCAACACAGGACTTATGCCAAGGCTTAGGCCAGCCTAAATGGAGGTTAAGAACGTAGCTGTATTCTCTGAAAACAACATGAACCCTATATTCAACTGCCGCCCTGGGGGTGCAACATGCTATCTTTATATTGTTTATGGGTCTGTACAGAGCCCATGTGGAAGAAGGAGCTAGTGGCCAAGTAGGACAAGGCGATCTGTGTTCATTTGCTTCCCCAATCCATTGCCCAAAGGAAATAGCATTGTTTGATTCATAGTCAGGCCAGGCTGGCACTAATGCACACACTTGTCTCTTAGTATGTAAATGTGTGTTGCAACAGGTACTGTGCAAAAGGGATATTGTCTTTTAAATAACTGTTCCGGTAAATTAAACAGCAATAAATAGCATCCAGACATTAGATTCTGATCTTAAGTGGTACAGCTTTATATATAACTCTCATTTTTCAAGTGTTGTTTTCTACCTTGTGCAGAAATTGTATTAACCCAGTCTGAGCTATACCAGTACTTCCATACAGAATGCGGATTGTATGGGTGAACATACACTCTATCTTTATATTAAAATTAAGCTGCATATGTAATGCATTTTTGTCCAACATGCTGACAGCAGATTTGTGCACAAAGCAGTGCCTTCTTTTTTTAATGCAAACATCTCTGAAATGTGGATGTTGTACGAGGACAAATAGGTTTTCCAACGATGCACTGGCCCTTTAATGCTCTGCTTCTGTTGTCATGGCAATGGAGATTTTCAAGTAGGTTGATCTGCTGTGCTTTGCTTTTTATATAAGCTTTTTATAGGCTCTGGTTGTAAGTTGGTTGCAGACACCATCCCTGCACTTCAAGGAGAACAGAAATCCTTCCTTTATCACTCCTTCCATTTGATCCCCATTAGGATTTGATGATGCTTTCTTAAAAATTAAGGTGGCGGGGAGGGATCAATGATGGATCTTCATGTGCCTGGAGCAGATTTGGTCAGATGAAAATGCTTATCCTCAGGGTAAAGAAAACACAATTTCCAAGGGAAAATTGTGGGTTATTTTTATTTTTAATTACACTTTAAAATTCACATATGAACAGGCTCAATTGTTTTTCCCACATGCTAACCACAGTGTGGCGTGACGGGGGAAATCTATGGAGTGTGGCGTGTTCATGTTCTTTTTTCCAATCTGCCGATTCTAGATTTTGTTATATAAGACATTAATTTTGCAGCACACAATTCTTTTCTGAGTGTTCCTGTTTTTCTTCTTTGATACAGTTAATTGTACTACACATTGGATCACAATATATGATTCTGGAGAACAGCTGAGGATCTTCACAGTTCTTAATAAAAGAATAATATTGGGGCACTTCATCACTATAATGCACAGAGATAGCCTCAGGATGCTGCTCTAACAAAGGAAGGAGGAAATGTCTCAAAGGCAGACATGCCCTACAATCCAGAGTAACTACGGGAGCACTTAAGAGACATTTATGTCAACGTAGTTACGGCACCACTTAGTGAAAACCTATGGGAAATTCATATTGCAATCCAGAGTAAATTGTTCTTACTCCAGAGTAAGGACTCCCTGTAGTTACTCTGGATTGCGCCCATGGTTATGAGTCACCTGAGCTATGTTGACATTCAAATGTATTTCTTTCCATTGCACATGTTGATAATGGGACAAAGCTGTACCTATA
Organism: Cryptoblepharus egeriae; assembly: GCA_030015325.1. NCBI lineage: Eukaryota > Metazoa > Chordata > Lepidosauria > Squamata > Scincidae > Cryptoblepharus > Cryptoblepharus egeriae. The sequence continues at coordinate 48,377,463 of JAREYC010000007.1, read as the reverse complement.
AGCGCATTGTTTCTATAGGTTCAGCTTTTTAAGGCTAAGTTAATTACTTCTATCATTTTAGATGTACATGTTTTTAATGCTCTGTTTTGACATCTGGTTGAATGAACATGTTAGGGTAGGAAACCTGGGCTTAGTCCTATGTGCATTTGATGTCATCTCTGAAAAAGCCCACATTCAAACTAAATGCATACCATCATGTGAGCAGTGCCTATGCATACACCATTTGGGTAGTTGTTGGGAAGGGCAGGATGGGTTACCTATGGAGGATTGGGGTTAGGGAAGGTATGGAAGGGTGATTCTCGGCAGCCTCTGATCCCCTTTGGAGATACATGAGCAAATTGTGGGCATGTGTCTTTGGACACCCATAGGTGATAAGAGGCTTACCTAAAACCCCTAGGGGGCTTACCTAAAACCTATTTTTACTTCTATCCTGAAGGTTGTCCAATCACCCCACCAAAACTGGATGCAGCTACAGTGCTCTGCCAATATGGTTGCATTGCTGCCAATGGTGTGGATAGGATTAGGCTTGATATACAAGGGAAATATGAAAGTTTACCTCATGTCTGGTTGGCTCTCTGTATGAAATTTGTTTACATAGATTGTTGTTATCCAAGTTTAACTGAGGATTTATTGCCTAAAGCTGTTGGAATTACACTGAATATGACACTCATCAGGGCAGACAAAGGTCATATGATGGTTGTTTCTACAGCTGTGGATTAACCCCTAAGGACAAATTCTAGCCCATGATGGCATAAATGTTGTGGTCTCTGGAGGCAGGAAAGAAAACACAGATCTGGGCATCATTAGTAACAACACCAAAAATCTGTTAGCAAAAAAGGCTATTGTTTAGTTTCCTTTGAGGTTTAGTTTTCCTTTGAGGTTTAAAGGGAACAGGTGAAACCAAGATTAAACTATCCCTGGAAAGAAGGCCCCACCCCCAACTTCTGCTGAACTGGATCTTGGGGCTGACTGGGCCCATCCCTGGACACAAGGGCTTCTCTGGACTCATCACAATGTGCAGCAGCCTCCCAGAGGTGTGGAGACTCTGGTGCCAGCCTCTAGAGGACCTCTGGATATCCTTGCGAAGAGTGTGAAAGTTACATTGGGACCCACCTATGCTTTCAAAACTGGAAGTGGGTTGTGATTGTAACTTTAACTCTCTTTGCAGGTTCGGGGCATGGAGAGGCTTTCCTCAGTCATGTGCAGCTGCGGTATGCTGTGGTGACGCCAGGGAAACCCCTCTGTTCCTCAGTAGTGACACGATTGTGTCGCTGCCTTCCCCCTTCCTACCTCATAAAGTAGTAGAGCTTGCGGCTCTCTGGCTGGGGCTTTATGACATCCCAGTTTGATAAGCACATATATATCTTATCATCCCTCCACTGAGCTCAGAGTGGTATTCATCATTCCCTATCATCATTGCATATCCTCTCAGTAACTCAGAGAGCAGAGTTAGGCTGGGAATATTATACTGTATTCTTATTCATGAATAGTTTCTTCTTCATTTAATTCATCTTTATTAATATCATTCATGTTATTCATGAAAGAATAACATTCATTCATGTTATTACACTCGTCATAGTTTGTGCTGTTAAATGTCTCTGAAGCATCGACATCAAGCAACTGTTGGGAGGTGGGACGGAATAATGTGACTGTCATAGAAGTTTTATATTATGATGTATGGTAGTGATTTTCAATCTTTTTCATCTTACAGCACACTGACATTGTACTAAAATTGTCAAGGCAGACCATCAGTTTTTGGACCATTGATGAGGCACATCATGCTGCTGATGGGGGGTTCACAACTTCATTGGCCCTACTAAATGATACTACCCCCAAATTTCTGCAGCACACCTGCAAATCATTTGTGACACACCAGTGTGCCATAGCACACTGGTTGAAAATCACTTAAGTATGGAGTAAATGCTCTTTTTTGTTCTGCTCTTTTAGCAACATTATTAGTCTGTGCTACTGGATATAACTTAAGACACTCCAGTTTCTAAATCAAAGTGTAAGTGGAGGCTCATGAAGTGTTGCTGAAAAGTGCATGGGCATATATACAGTGCAGTCCTCTAATTGTTCTCCATTCCTTTCTTTTTTCTGTCTCTCTACCTTCATTTATAGTTCAGGTAACACCAGAACTAGGGGACATCCACGAAAATTAAATATTGGGAGAATCAGAACAAGACAAAATAAAATATTTCTTTTCTCAGTATGTAAACAGACTGTAGAACTCCTTGCCATAGGATGTGGTTGCCATACAAATGGTTGCCATGTCAGTCTGTCTCTTTATCCCTAAAGTGGCAATATACAACTACCATTTATGGCAACTGCCCAGAAGTGAGTAATACTGGCCTAGCCACAATGGACCACGTGCTGCCAGAACACTAGTTCCTACAACGCAAGGCCCCAATGGGATTATCATGACGCATCCTTTCATGTTGTGCTGTGGCAGTGCTATAGATGAATTCATCCAATCTATGAATATTTTCATGCCACCTTCAATTTTCTCCTAATTTTTTTTGGGGGGGATGATGACAACCTTTTGACAGGTTCTGAAATACTTGTGAAAGTATTTCTTTGACGTAACTTTGGTAGAACTTTGACGTAACTTTGGTCAACTGTACAGCAGTTGATGTTGGATTATCTGGAATGATTTGTTTGATGTCACTAAATCAGTCATGCAAGTGTTGTCTCCACAAGTGTGTATATTCTGCATTCCACCTCTGATATTTAATAATGGTTTGTTTCATATTTTTGAATGGAGGCTGGTGTTGCTTTCTGTATTTGTTTAGTGCTTTTAAGAAAGATTTATAATAAATAAATCAGAGTATATGTAGGCTTTTAACATTATTAGTTTAACCAAGGATTATGGGAAGGCTGGCATTTGAGCTGCAGTTTTTCATCTGAAATTATACACAGCAAATTGATGGCTAAAAAGATGCATTAATGCTACAGTTTACTTTGGGGTTGACAGTTTAAGCAACCTGATTTGCTATGAAATGGTGTTTTTTTAAAACAAATCAACTGCTCTTTCCTTGTCTGTATTTGTAGACAGAGATTCTGTTATCCAAAAACTGATCTGAAATCCATTTATGTGATTTGGTTTTACAGATTAGGAAGTTCTTCTAATCACATTCTACTAAGAGATTTCTAATTTGAGTTTATAAAGGGAACTGAGCCTGGACACCGCCCAGCATGTATTAACAGTGTGCTATTCTTGGCCTGTCTCCACTCTCGGTGCCTCCAAACGTATGAATGATGTTGCTGTATTACAAGGCTACTGTAAATCATTTTGATCCTTTCAGATGCTCAGAGTAAATAAAGATGTTTTTTAAAAGGCTGGGAGGCTCTCATGTGTAATATCCTCTTTGAGTCCAGATTTATAAATCCTTCTTTTATAGTCTGTGATAATATAATAAATTTCAACAATCACTTTTAAACCTTTCACTTCTTATGCTTTAGAGCAGGGGCCAGCAACCTGTGACACATGGGCCACACCTAGCCTGCCAGCTGAAGTCTTCTAGCCCACATGGAGCATGATTTGGGAGGCCAAACCTCCCACCTGATTTGCCACATATCAGAACAGAGTATTGGAAAATTGCTTGACCAGGCTTGCAGATATCCTGGCCACTGCCATGGCTCATGGCAAATTGGAGACTTCACATCCTAAGCCAAGCTCTGCTCAGCTACTTTCGGGAGCAACCTGGAAGTTTGGTGATGTCATTGTTTGAACCCATTTTTACCCATTTCAACCCATGTCATTGTTTCAACCCATTTTTACATAAAGGTTGCCAACCCCTGCTTTAGAGGACAAGGAACTATGCTGGCACAGGGATGATGGAGGCAAAGGTGCAAAATTCTTTGCTGTATCTTCCCCATGGTGCATTAATGTTTTCAAACTTCAAGATTAAGGGAGCAGTTCTGTTAGGCAGACTGTGTGAAGAGCATAGACCCTTGACCAGTGCCTGATCTGGCCAAACCCTGATAAGTAGCTTCTGCAGTCTTATGCAGGACCTACTTTTTAAAACGTTGCATCAGGACCCACCTAGCTTTATGAGATTTTTAAATCAGGCACTCAAGTATTATTATTATTATTATTATTATTATTATTATTATTATTATTATTATTATTATTATTATTATTATTATCCATAAATACACAGCTAACAATTTCGTGCTGGTTTCATTCACTTCACCAGTCAGACCCTTCCCAAGACTTTAGGACTTTGTGATGTAGCAGCGTATAATTTGTGCTGATCCCAGAAGAGCGGCTTTCTGCAGTTGGCAGAGTGGTATTTTGTCAATGCCAATAGTTTTCAGGTGCCTGCCGAGGTCTTTGGGCACTGCACCCAGTGTGCCAATTACTACTGGAACCACCTGCACTGGCTTATACCAGATACACTGTAATTCAATTCTTAGGTCTTGGTAGTGGGAGATCTTTTCCAGTTGTTTCTCCTCAATTCTGCTGTCACCTGGTATGGCGATGTCAACAAGCCACACCTGACTGCTTTCTATGATGGTGATATCTGGAGTATTGTGTTCCAAGACCTTGTCCATCTGTATCCTGAAGTCCCACAGAAGTTTGACCTGCTCATTTGCAACCACTTTTTCAGGCTTGTGGTCCCACCAGTTTTTTGCCACTGGCAGATGATACTTTTGGCATAGATTCCAGTGGATCATCTGGGCAACAGAGTTGTGCTTCAGTTTGTAGTCAGTCTGCGAGATCTTCTTGCAGCCACTTAGAATGTGGTCGATGGTTTCATCCACTTCTTTGCAGAGCTGGCATTTTGGGTCATGGGCTGATTTTTCAATTCTGACCTTGATGGCATTTGTCCTGATTGCCTTTTCTTGGGCAGCAAGTATCAGGCCTTCAGTCTCCTTCTTCAGTGTTCCACTTGTGAGCCACAACCAGGTCTTATCCTGATCAACTTCGATCTTGGCAAGGAATTGGCCATGCAATACTTTATTCTGCCAACTGGCAGTCCGAGCCTGAATTGCACTATTGCGATATTCATAGTGGGTCTGCTGCACTTTCAACAACTTTCTCTTGCTGACTTCAATCAGAGCAGATTCCTGACTCTCTCGCACATAATCTGCTAGGGCATGTTTTTCTTCTTCCACCGACTGCTTCACTTGCAAAAGTCCTCTGCCCCCTGATCTTCTAGGCAGGCACAGCCTGTCAACATCACTATGTGGATGTAAAGCATAGTGAATGGTCATTAATTTCCTTGTTTTCCTGTCCAAGTCATCCAGTTCTTTTTGTGTCCAGTTCACAATGCCAGCAGTATACCTAACTACAGGTATGGCCCAGGTATTTATAGCCTTTATAATGTTGTCGCCATTCAATTTGCTCTTCAAAATTTTTCTAACCCATTGTATGTATTCTTTGCTGACCACAGTTTTTACATGCCCGTGATTGTTATTGTCCAGCTGCAGTATGCCCAGGTATTTGTAGGCTTTAGACTGGTGGCATTTAATGGTTTGACCATTTGGCATTTCAATGCCATCACTTTCCATGATCTTCCCTTTCTTTAGTGCCACTGTGGCACATTTGTCCAGGCCAAACTCCCTGTTGATGTTGGTACTAAAGACTCGGACTGTATTGGTGAGTGACTGGATTTTTGCTTCTGACTTTCTGTAGAGCTTCAAATCATCCATGTACAATAGATGTGAAATTTTCTGTGAGTTTTTGGCAGTTTGGTAGCCCAGATTTGCTTTCTATAGGATCACTGACAAAGGGATCATCGCGATGACAAACAGCAATGAGGACAATGAGTCCCCCTGGAAGATTCTCTGTCTAATGTTGACAAGTCCATAACTTTCATTGGCTACGAATAATTCTGTCTTCCAGAGTTTCATTGCATTTTCAATGAAATTTGTTACATTTTTGTTGACCCCGATGAACTCCAGACATTTTATGATCCAGCTGTGTGGCAATGAATCGAATGCTTTCCTATAGTCAATCCAAGTCATGTGCAGATTGGTTTTCCGGCTTTTAAAATTCTCCAGTATCATTTTATCAATCAGGAGCTGCTCTTTTGTGCCTCTGCTTCTCCGTTTATTGCCTTTCTGCTCCACTGGTATGATGTTATTTACTTCCAAGAAATCCTGAATCCTGTCAGCTGTGATGCCTGTCAGCAGCTTGAACATGGTGGGTAAACACTTTATTGGCCTGAAGTTTCCTGGTGCTATCCCTTTTGTTGGATCCTTCTGTATTAGGAGAGTCTTTCCAGTTGTTAACCACTGGCTGATGTTACCTGTTCGTAGCATTTCATTAAATTGTTCATAGCATTTCATTAAATTTAATTAATAATAATAATAATAATAATAATAATAATAATAATAATAATAATAATAATAATTATTATTATTATTATTATTATTATTGTATTATTGTACTGTACTGTTGTATTATTTTACAACAGTCAAGGGGCACCTTCTGAAGTGTCTGTTGAGTTCCATCTATATCAGAGTAAGACCATTCAGGTGGTCCTATATTCTCCTTTGTATGGCATTCAGTAAGAGCTGATGCATGGCCACCTACTTGGGAGTAAACATGTGTGATTTGTCTTAGCTTCAAGACATTTTCCTTGTCAGGTATCAGCTTGTCAGTTTTGTGATCCACCTAAAACTGGGGTGCAACCTGATTGGTAGGTCCCAACCCACAGTTTGAGAAACACTGTGGTCTAGGATAGCAGTCTCTAAATTCATGACTGCTGTCTGACAAAAATATGGTCCCTGTTCAGACCAGAACTTAGTGTTCCTCCTCTGCATGTAGAACCACCTATGTACTGGAAAAATCTTACTTGCTTTATTGTTTAATGATTACATGAGGTTAGAACTTTCCTTTGGCACATCAGTTAAATATGGATGTCTAACTGTACTTATCAACTGGAAGGTCAGCAGATCAGTGGTTTAAGACCCGAGTATCACATGATGGTGTGAGCTTCTGTTAGTTGCCCAATTCCTGCCAACCTAGCAGTTTGAATGCAAGTAGATAAAATAGGTACCATTTTGGTGGGAAGGTAAAGTGTGCCTTTGGCATTTAATCATGCCGTGTTCTGGCATGTGTTCCATGTGCCTTTGGCATTTAATCATGCCGGCCACATTAAATTCTGGCTCTTCAGACTAGTAATGTGGATTTGCATCGCCCGTAAAGTTGGTCGTGACTAGCAGGGCAACATGCAGGACACTTTTACCTTTACCCTTCACCTTTAGAATAAAAGTTATATTACTTTTACATTTCCTGCTGCAGGCAGGGGGTTGGACTAGATGACCTACTAGGTCCCTTCCAACTCTAGGATTCTATGGTTCTATATAACTTAAATGCAAATGTGAAGCTATAGGACAAGGCTCTGTAGGTCTCAGTAGCATTACATCCCCCCTCTCTTCCTGTATGTAGATTACTTTACAGTTTGGGGAATGAAGTCAGTGCTCCATTCTAGACATCCTTCATTTGTTATTGGCGGATCAGTCCAGATGGAGACAAACTGCCCTTTCAGCAGAACCCTTGTGTATAAAATAACTGCCGGTAAATTGCTGTGAACACAGCTTGATTTTAACAACTTTTCAACAACCAGAGGTTTGTTATCGCAATCGGCTAATGCTGACTTTCAAAATTGTTTAACATTTATGGACTGTGTTGGTTTGTAAATCTTCTTAGCTCTCCCGGGAGCCGCTCAGCAAGAAGGCTTTTGTGCACTGATCTTTATATTGTGTTGCCTTTAGCCTCCTCTTTTGTGCTAGGTTTTCCAGTGTGTTCTTGTTCCCTGATCAAGAGATGGGAACAATTCTATTTAGATGGATGAGTGATGGTAATTACTTATGTTATCTGATGTGGTTGCCAGATACAGATCCACAGAGATTAGAAAACCTTGCCTTTCTTGAGACTTTAATATTTCTATTTCACAATCTGTAGTGGACAGGTGAATATGGTGAATCCTTATTGCCTTCAGTGGAGCAGAAAATGAGTGGAACAAATAAATGCACTGAACATTTTCCCACTGTGATTTACTGCATATAATGTTAAGATTATTTGGCAGTTGCTTTGGGACTAGCATAGCTTTAATTAGAAATATAAAATTTTGACTGCTAATTACTATGAAGCTTCTGTTAATAGGATGCATGTAGAACTTAGATTCCTGCGAAGGATGTAAAGTTATTCATAAGTGTTGACCTCTCTGTTAAAAACCCAAATCAACTGTAGCATCATAATAAAACCATAGGCACAATGCTAAATTCACCATTAAGCAGCACTAATGCATTAGCACTAAATAAGACTCAAAGGGCTGCCGAAACAAACATTTTGTGGAACACTTGCAAGAAAAGAGAAATAATATTCATGAGACAGGTATTACCCCCAACCGGTGAATAAAGACAGCAGAGACAGGTATGTGATGAAGGGCCAACTTTATTGACTAATTAAGTACAAAAATAAACAGGGACTGCCACTAATCGCCATGCAGGTATCTATGCAGAGAAGTGGCTATCCACATAAAAACCCCAGATTTAAAATGGGCGAAAACAACCTGGCTCAGGGCAACCCTCATGGTTCATGGTGCCCCTTCTTGTCAACCCAAAGGTCGAGGAGCTAGATTCTCCACCAGCCAGATATCCAGCTGGTTTCGCCTAATTCCAGGACAAAGGCAAGCCAGCTTGTACCCAGGGTCAGTCGGACATCAGGGGCCAATTCTGGTTGATCTCTGACCCTTGCTATCTCAGACTGATCCCCTGGGCCTATGCCTACCTACCTCCACATGACACCTGCCAAAACAATGACCATTGTTAATTAATTAACAGCTTAGGGTAGGTGAAAAAGGTTCACTCCAGATGCCAATTTGAGGAATCCCAAAAAATTCCTGTCGGGCCCCTGTAAAAGGTGTCCAGCTAGTCTTAAGCTGTTTCAGAGGGAGGGTAGCTTGGAAAACGACCAGACTGAATAAACTGGGTCATGCACCCTGGCGTTCAGCCCAGTCAGGCGTTCAGCCCGGCCAGGCTCCCAGCAAGCCCTGCAACCAATCATAGGATTTCCACTGGGAGGGAGCAAATTGGGTTTATGGGCATTGGTGTTCCAACCACATTACCATCAACTGGGCCCCATGGCAGAGAAGGCCTTCTCAAGGTGGCCGCTACCTGAATTGTCCCTAAGATGACCTGGAATCTCACAACAGAACCTTCAAAGATTATCTTAGGTGGAAGGCAAGAAAATTGAAGTCAGTTATGTTTTTACTATGAGAACAGCCAGCCCCTTTAACCATTCATGTAAACCTTTAACCCTTCATGTAAATGTACGAGGGATGTTTGGGAACAGCATCATCACAGTACCAGACTCTGTCCCAACTTCCGTATATTTGTTAGAACACTGGTAGAAGGCCACTGTCATATAGCTGGAGAATACTGGATGGGGTAGAGTATTATGATGTGTGTGGAGCCCATGAATGCACATGGACATGTTCATTCTACATAAATTAACAACCTGGAAAGGGCTAAATGTGTGCTCACAAAAGCCAGTACAGGATATTGCTTGCATGCTGCTTTGGGTTCTTATACACATTACACACAATCTAAATGATTCATTTGCATATTCTTCTGCCTCAAGTTGTACATTAGTCTGTAGTAATAATTTAAATCACAGTTGTCAAAGTAAAATGTGCTGGATGTCAAATTTCTCAATCAGCAGGAATTGTGGGAGCTGCACTCATAAGTTTCCACCAGAAATTCCATCTCCGTTCGTTGAAGGCTAATATCGCCATGCTGTTTTCTGAATATTTGTTATCCACTACAAGTGTTTAACTGCCTGATATTCCACAATTCAGTATATTCTCAAAAGACTGACTTTTTGACATATAGGTATCCCCTGCTTTCTGACGGTTCATTTCCTGATGATCCACTCTTTCAACACCTTTCAATTATACCCAGAACTCATTCATTCAACATGTGCTCCATTCTTTCAGTCTCTGCTGTTCTAAAGACCAAAATTGCCCCCATGTTGTGGCTCCAGGTCTAATTCCTGTCCCAAAGGAGTTAATGAGAATTCATCTGCAGAAATCTTTATGTGGCAGCATGAATTTTCAAGATAAATGAGGCATTTGCAGTTTGATAGCTAAATAAGCATTGGGAGCAACATTTATAAACAAAAAAATGTGTTCCATTTTTCAATGGTTTTCACTTTTGGATGGTGCTCCAATCCCTAATAAGTGGGGGATACCTGTTGTAGGTATTGCAGATCAGTGCTTTTGCCTTTCTTCTGGCCAAACATCAGGGTAGCTGGCCTATCGGGATAGGCTTGCCATTATTTTCTTCCACAAAACAAAGACAGGACCGTATGTTAACAAAATCCCTGAAAAATAGGACTGTCCTGGTTTTCAGGGACATTTGACAATCCCATTACAGGAGGCCCATAAAGAAGATTGATGGGGTGCACCCATCTCTGTCTATCTGCTTCCATTATACCTCCTTCTCTGGGTTTGAAATAAGAAAGTGGGGCACAAAAAAGAAGTGAAGATGTGGATGGAATCAGTCTAGCTTCCAGGTACAATATACAATATACATATACATATATGGAGATGAGCAAGACCTGTAGAATTAAAATGTTAAGACTGTTTTGTGGTGTTCTGAATGATCCAACAAAGTTCGTAGGAAACATTTCCTGTAAAAGAACTTGTGTCCTCTTGTTTCCGGGCATTTCCTAATGAAAAAATGTTGTCAGCAGATTCTAGAGGAAGACGTGTCCAAGTTCATTAAACAGGAACATCAATGTGTAAATGTCTTTGAAGGCTTCAAAGGCCCTGTTCATGACATACACAGAGAAAACTAACTTGCCCAGTTAACAGGCCTTAACTCAAAATGTTGATCTGCACAAATGCTAATAAGTTGTGGGCACTTCGATTGTGTGCAGTTCGGTGACACTTTTTCATTCAGGCAGCCAGCATGGTTGATTGCTTTGCACAGTATCTGCCTGGGATCAGTCTTCTTGGATGAAGATGAAATGGTCGCAGCTCAGTTCAGTCACAAATTAGGCTATATTGGAAAGTTCAATGAACTAAATAATTGAACACTGAATGGGCCAAGTTTTCAGCCTCTCTCTTTCCCTTCTCTGAAATCTAACCTAGCTTTTGTTACTTTTACTCTCTGGCTAGAAAACTTAAGTAGTATGATGCATTTGAGATATTCAAGCATCTTTCTTCAATGTGAATGTTGCCTTCTGATTTAACCATGTCATGTAGTTGTCTAACATATACAAAGTCAATACTTTCCAGTTGTCGTCCCTCACCTAAAATTGTAGAAATCCAAATTAGATCATCTTGTCACAGGTGTTACACAGGTGTCAAAGGTGACATGCCACACACAAAATCGGACTGTTCTCTATATAAAAATAAATGTATATGTAAAGAATTATTTTTGTGTGACATGCTCGTTTTCACTAGTAGTGGTTAGGAAGCTGGACTGAGACCTGGAAGATCAAATCCACCTTCAGCCATGAAGCTTCTTGGGTGACCTTGGGCCAGTCATTCACTCTCAGCTACATCAACCTCACAGGGTTGTTGTGAGGACAAAAGTATAAAAGCCACCTTGTAAGCCACCTTTGGCATTAGGAAAGGCAGTGTATATATATATATTACCTTCAAAAGGTACAGAAGATGGTTATGCTGCTTTGGCATGTGGTTTAGGCTGCTGGTCAAGCCTGGAGACAAGGCCTGGGAAGTTCACCACTGGATCAGCCAATTTCATCCATGTGACACTCTCCCCTGAGATTGCCTTTTCTCCAGAGTATTTTGTTGACAAGCCAGAGCATGTCACAGGAGATGAGATACTGGGGACTGGCTGCAGAGAGATCTAGTGAGACACACACATCCCGGCACTCCATAATAAAAATCTGCAGAATAGGGCAAAAGTACTGAAAAAGAGTCCCCTTCCCCTTCTGTCCAATTTTTGGCATAAGGCTATTAGAAATGAAGGATAATTTCTTGCTTGTCCCACCTCTTTTGCATGGAAAGAAGTGTGAAGACTGAGTCTTGTGCTCATTATCAGGCCTGTATGTAGTAAGTGGAATGGAGGATGGAATCGCCCTCAATACTATTGTTTTATTTCTTTTTGACGTAGTTGTTTCCATGGAGGTCAGAATCAAGTAAGGTGAAGTATCTTACATTTTGGATCACCATGAAAAAGAAGTCGAACATCTAAAGTCAGGGAAATTCAGACAGGCCTAAGGATTGTGAGAGGAATGGAATCATTAGGTTTCAATGTTATGAGTATATTTTATGTACAGTATTTTAATATTGGGTCATAACAACATTCCTTTTCAGTGATGCAGCAAAACTGGCATTGGCTGTGCTGTATCAAACATGGGAATTCTGGCTCCTGGAAATATCTTTGGGAAATGGATCATTTGTTCCCTTGCTGTTGAGTAAGCCTCAGTAGGCACCATGGGTCAATTTGGAGCTGTGCCAGCTATATTGCTGGCACAAGTCGGAATTGGTCCATCCAAATAAAATCAGATCTGGCATGGCCAGTCTTACCCCCTCATGAGCCAGATTTGCCCACCTGGATTGTTGCCCTTCTTCTTCTCCACTCCATGTCCTCTCCTTCCCTGAATTTAACTTCCCCAACAGGTGACTCTTTGAAAGCCAGTACCAGAGGGAAAGCTCTGGCATTTCCACCGTTGTGCCAGTTAGAAGCACTGTTTCAACGCACTTTACAGATCTTTTGTGACAATATGTACAGGCAGAATGCATCCTCTGCCAGTGTGCCAGTTGAAAAAGAACTGGCAGTAAATCACTTTGATTTTTTTTTTTTTTGAAAAATGGAGTATAAATCTTTTAAAAATAAAAGATTCCTGGTTTGATAAAACTAAAATTAATACTGTGCGCTATCTATCTATCTATCTATCTATCTATCTATCTATCTATCTATCTATCTATCTATCTAATCGTTTTTACATATTGCTTTTCAACTAAAAAGTTCATAAAGTGATTTACAAATGAAATGGAAAAATAGGCTAATGGGTCCCTGTCCCAAAAGGGCTACAATCTAAGATGCAAAAGATGTATAACATCTCAGTATGAAATATTGCATTCACAACACCACCAGGTTGGTGAGTTTTCTTTCACTACTATGAAAGGCTACTGAAATTGTTTTCCCAAGGAAAACAGTGAAACATTTGCAGTGAAACATTTTTTTAGGTTAAATGTATTCATATTTGTGAAAAGTTTCTGTTCAGTGATCCTAATGCTTTCTGATGAAAGGAGTAAGGAGATACCAAGAGGAGGATCAGATAAAATACAGATGATAGATTTTCCCTTTTGCACACCATTTGAAGTGTTGGAACTCCAGAGTCATTATCTGTCACCCAGTGATCTAAGATACAGAAATGCAAATGGATTTGCCAGACTGCGGTTCTCAATTTGCATTCCCAATCCAATTGCAGAGCTTCCCAAACAAGAGGGTGCCTCTGTGGTATACTTACCCTCTGCCTTTCCTTGGTACTCCATAACAGTGTTGTAAATTCCTACATCATATTGAAGCGGTCCCTCCTTATGAGTAGTAGCAGCAGATGAAATTATACCTTGGTATGTCAGCTAAATAGTTTAAAGCATTTCCAAATTTTATACTTACCTATAAGATACATATGTTGCCTTCCCATCAAATTGATCTGCAAAAATCATTTTAATTTGCAGACATAGCACTAGTTTTGTCTGATATATGAGAGCAAGAGCAGATTTGCCAGAAATTAAAAGGTGAGTGTGTGTGTATGTACATGTACACGTGAAATGTATATGCATACACCCAAAAAATGCAAACTTGAAGCCTTTCAGAATTTTATTTACTTGGAATATTAAAAAATTCTTCTAGTTCAGAAAGATGGGTATGACATGGCTAGTGAATATGAAATAAAATGTTAGTGGTGTATGGTGAGGAAGAAGCAAACATTGCAATACCGCAGCATCTAAAGTGACAGGCATTTGGGCTTTCCCACTTTAAAGGCAAATGGGGGGAATTATGGGTTCATGGTCTGCTTCATGTTAGGAAGACACCCCCTCCATCTGTTCTCAGTGCAGCCTGTTTCCAATTTAAAGCACAGATTTCGGTGCAAACATCCATTTCTCCCCCCTCCCCTGTTTTATATGCAAAGTGAGCCTTATGAATCACAGTGACACAGCTACTGGGACCCCTACCAAAATTCCCCCCGAAATTCACAGGCTTTTCATTTGAATACCTACTTACAGTGGTATACAATGGACAGCGTCGAGAAGAAAAATTGATAATCTTCATGGCAGAGTAATTTGAATGAAATTGCACTTGACAGCCTGTTTCCAAGCAAGCAAGGAGAGTGAGGGGAGCCTGAGCTAAGCTCCGAGGACCTGCCTAAGCTATTGCTCTTGGGGCTTCCCAAGGGAAATAAATCCAGTTTTCCCAACATCTGAGTGAGGCTTTTGATTAAACCTGTGCAGCCGTCTCTGGTGAAGAAAGGTAACCATGGAAGAAAACATGGAAGAGGGACAGACACAAAAAGGTATTGTGATGAACCAGTTTGTATTTTGTGCAAGCGGATTGTTTACCTATTTTTGCTTTATATCCCTGCATGTTGAGAAAATCTATACAGAAGTGATGGGGGGGGGGAGAATTTTTTTCCCTTCCATTTTTTTTGGCCATTTTGCTTTGTGCAACAAGATAAATTAGCAATGTTGCTTTACGCATATTTCAGGCTTAAGGAACTTGCTGCACAGTCAGTCCTATATGTAAAATGCAAACACTGCAAGCATTTCATGTGAACCGTTTTCCCAGACCAGTCTTTGTTAACCTTCATTTATTTCATGTTTTCACGCTTGTCTAGCTGGGTCAAGGGAGCCCAGTGTGAACTATGAGAGAGCCACTCACACACCACATTGGTAGCTAGTTGCATTTAGAAATCTAACAAAGTGACCATTATTTACATCTCTGAATGGGTGTCCAGCCTAAACAAAGACGCTGGGCATATTTTGTAATTTTCAAGTAGTGCTGCCTGTATTTCTCTCTTGGCTGCCCCTTTCTCTTGCTATCTGTTGGAAGAGCCTTGTAATGTGGTGTATAGTGAGAAAAATGGTTGGAAATGTTGAAAGATTGAAGGTTGACGTCTCTTTTCTTTCTGATTATGCACACTGCATCTTATTTGTTTCTGACTATAGTGAAGCTGAACCACTGTGTTTGTATGTTATTTGTATGTATAATTTTGAATATGTCTTGTGTATCTGGGTACTTCCTAGTGTGCTTCCCCCCATTTTTTAAAATGACAGCTCCATCCTGACAGCCTTGCAAAACACCAGGCGATATCACTGCATTTGATACTGTTGAAAGTCCCTTTTCTCTGTCTTTTCCACCATAGTCTTGGATCACTGGCTTTTCTGTTGCTATGTGCATCCTCAGACATATTGAAGATATTTTCCATAGCCAATGCAACAGCACTCTTAGCACATTGAAATCCCATGAGCAGGCATAATTCATCTAAAAATAATTTTCTGGAATTAAAGGTAGCTGATCAAAATGATTTATACCAATGACACCTCAACACCTACTATCTCAGTTGCTTCCATGTTCTGCGCACAATTTGCCTGCTACATGTAGGAGTCAAGCTTTTCACATTAGAACTGACCCAATTTGACTACTACAGCCTTTCTGTGTTTACCAATTCTCTGTGCCACAAATTGCGACACTATGTGTATATGTATGCATATACTACACATGTGTGTATACATATCTCTATATAACGTGTGTGTGTGTGTGAAAATGTTATTTCTTCTAGTATCTGTTGAAATTAGTATGTTTTTTTTCCAAATTCCACAACATGGATTGCTTTTACAATGCTAATATATATGTGATTGCTTTTTCTTTCAGCTCAAGCCATTTAACCAGTTGCACATGATTTATGTTAATGAATAATCAGGTGCATGCCATGAAAAATGTATTAGCACTTTATTGAGGGCGCTACGTACCATTTTCTGAGCTGACAGTTTTAGATTTTGGCATCTCATCTCACACATGATGTGGCAAGATAGCTCAAGATTATTCCTGTTAGAGAAAAATCAATAGAAAGGGGTATAACAGACCCCCAGATTCCATGGCCCTAAGTGTAAGGAAAGCCTTGATGGTAGGATGTGAAAACTGTGGCCATCCTTGTTTAAAGCTACGCATTTTTACAATATAATGAGAAGTGCATCTGTGAATGAATTCTAATAACAGGTTGGCACAACCATTCAGTGCCCTTATTCAAATGCTGACCATTTGGAATAACCAATGGCCACTCAAAAATGGTGTGCTTAATAGTGCAATTGCAACACAACAGATTCCTCTTTCCATGCACAATGTGCCATGTGTTAGAGCTCTTTCCTCTGTGACGGAGTCCAGCTGTGATCACAAACACTGGCAGATTTCATTTTATCTAGAAAGCAAAGGGGAATTGGCCATTGCTCTGATATTGTTTGGGGAGCAGGCAGAACAAAATGTTTGCCCAGTCCTTACAAAAACAAAGCTGCTTAAATAACCGTTTTTGCTTAGTGGAGGCAATCAGAGACTTGGAATCCTGAGAGTATGAAAATTATGGGTTGATTTGGGAAATACTTTTTTGGCAGTGAAATGCAAGCCTTGGGCTCTATAGAATATATAAGGACTATCTTTGCCTCGGACAGGGCAGGACTCCTGCGATCTCAATGCTTTAAATGTTCTTGTACGGTACAATGTATATATAATGTTAATGCACTCCTAACGTTGATTTGACTTGTTTTGTAACATTGTTTTTTCATACTAGTGTGTTGTGTAACGTTAATCACGACAAACTCAAAGTCTTCCCCTCCCCATGCTGCCATCTTGACTGAAACTATTTTGTTTTTCTCTTCCTGTTCTCTGAAAATCATTGCCAGTGACACTAAATTGTGTCACTGCCTTCCAAGTCCTCCTCCTTTCTGCACAGCAGCAAAATGCTTTGAGTCTCCTCTGCACAGCACATCTTAGCCCAGCCCTACATATTGCTAGCAGCCATGATGGAAGCAAATAATTTCATGTAGAAGGAGCGTTCAAGAATGATGCAGATAGTTGCAGTGGATGACGTTCTGGTTCTTCAATAGTCGTCACTGTGGCCTGTCATGATCCCTGAAAAAATAGCACTTTGGGAATAGTGGTGCTAAAGATTTTTGACTTAATCCAATTTTGCCTGCCCCTATTCTCCATGTATTAACTGATGGCATAGATCCAGGAATCCATTTATTGTTTTCTTAGCATGTATCTATTATAGAGCACTGACAGTTTGGGTAAGGTTATTTTGGTGGTTGGAACCTCAATTGTGGAGGAATGCATGGTTTTAAGTGAGAAATTCTTGTTTGTAATGTCCCCACACATAGTTCACATCTATTTGCTATCACAGGGCTATTTATTGAATACTCATTAAAAAAAACTATCTGATGGAAAAACTACAAAAGAGAGGTCATTGTGTAAGTACTGTCTATGGCATTGTTTACATCAGACCTCCATTCTTCACTTGTGTATCAAATTCTTGATTAATTTGGTTTTGTGGGCCTTTTGGTGGCGCTTTTGGTCAGTGTAGCCATAAGTGAATAATGCTCGGAAAGTAACAGACTGTCTGATTATCCAGATGTTTTGGGTCTCCTCCAAGCCATCTGAATAAACACAGTTTGTTCTTTTTTGGACTCAAATGCTAAAAAGCCAGCCTTTTTCTTTCTCAGCTGCATTTCCTCCTCGTCTTCACAGTGTCACAGCAGAGAACAGATGCAGCCACTATGTACAATATGTGGTTCATTTCCAAATAGAGTTGCATATCCAAATAGAGCACATTGGTTCACCTGTGAGTGAATTTTTGGCAGGATCTAGATTTACTGATTGCTCACATACCTTATTTTTGCAGGCTTCCTGGGTTCTTGATGGATCAGTTTGGTCTATATTGATTAGAGTCTACAAGCCTGAAGAGGCATTGGAAACTGAGAACTTGGGTAGAAACATGTAGTACTCGTATAGATGTTTTAGGTTTTGGTGCACCACCAGCTGAACGTCCGGGACAGAATTTGAATATCAGACAGTGATAAGAAATCCCTTTCAATGTGCTTTGTGTCAGATTTCAAACCTTGACAGTCAGAAACATCAGAAAAAAAACAGTGCTCCTGGATTTTGCCCTCATTACTGGTGTGGCTTGTTTTTTTTTCTCTCTCCTCTGGGAGAGAATAAGATCTGGTGGGACAGATCTGGCTTGTTAGCTTTATCAACTCAGGCAAGTCCTTGGCCAAAATCCACCCAGGCAAGTCCTTGGCCAAGATGTCTCAGAATGCTGTGCATGCACTTTTTAATTTCTAATTAAAATTAATTTTTTTAATTTTGCCTGTTTTCTGCCTAAGAGTAAAGACCCTGTAATTAGTACAGATAGATAAACTTCAGTACTTACCAGGCCATCCAGACTGAATCTTTTGCTTCCAGAGCCCAACAGCTGCATGACGCAATGCCTGAGACATTCATACTGCTATATATGGTGTATTTTCAAATATTCACCTGATGTCTACTGAATACTAGATTCCTCCCTTGGCTGTCACCGTATCTTGGTTGTTATTGTCAAACAGACAAATGCATGAATCTTACCAGATTAGATACAGCTATTGCAGTCGTTTATCATCCACTGAAGAGAAGAAGTGTTGCAAGAGATAATAAGCATAGCAACTGGTATAGGTTAATATATATATTTAAACTAATGCAATATTTTGATAGTTCGCTGTGATTTTCTTCACATAAGGGAATGTTTTGTGGCCCCTTCTGGCCAGTTTCTGGAAGATAAGTGCTCCTTCAAAACAGATGAGCCTAAGCAGACAAAGAGCACAGTCCTAACCATGTCTACTCAAAAGTAAGCTCCATTGTGTTCAATGGGTCTTATGCCCAGGAAAGTGCCTTTAGGATTGCAGCCAAAATGAAGGACCAAATCTTATTTCCTGTTTCTTCCCTTTTGTATTTTCCTTCTTTGACAAACCTATGATTTATTTTTAGTGATGACTGTTATATTGATTGCTTTCTATCCTGATTGATTTTGCTGCAGGACTAGTTGTGCATTTTGGGGAAAAAAATTATAAAGTTAAAAAAATCAGGTTTCACTCTGCCAATTCAGATATGTGTATAGACTTGCAATAATTAAAACACTTAAATTCATTCTTGGCCAGGGTGACCAGATGCCCAAACTTCAAAAGGAAGACAAGGTCTTGGATTCCTCTCAGCCTGGCCTTTCCTGCTGATAATGACATGTTTGCCTACTTATGAGTAAAGCTGCGATATTGGGCACTTTCACTTTCCCATAGAGCTCAATGCATATCTTTGTATTTTTAATTTTTTGGCCATAACTTTTGTTAGGAAGGAGATATTTCAAAACCTATTTTTGCATTGGATTCTGCTCTTCAGTATAAATCCAACAACATATGACATGATGGGGTACTGTACAGCATTGCGATGTTCCAAAATGAAGCCAAAATGGAGGACAATGAAGCCCTTTTGGAGGCCACCCGGATAGGAGACTAAAAAAAAGGAGACATCTGGAAATTTCCAGTCATATGATCACCCTGTTCTTGGCAGAATGGCCAGTAGTTACTGCCCACTGTATTTTTTTAGGTGTACGGGTATAACCTTATTATCAGCGTTTTATTTATCAGCTATTTTATCTCAACACGACAAAGGTTAAATATCCCTTATTAGCAGTTAATAGCTTAAAAGCAGCCTGCTTACCATGTGGGTGGAGCAAGCAGTTAAGGCGCTGTGCCTGTTAACCAGCAGGCCAGGGTTCAAGACCCGAGTTGGCCCCACAAGACAGGGTGAGCTCCTGTCCTTAGCCCAGCTCTGCGACGCCAGCTGGATCCAATCGTATTGGCTCTGCCTTTCCATTGGACTAATTCAGTGGTGTGGAGAGGGGGGATTTGCTGCTTGGGTAACAGCCTATCCTCCATAACAATCCAACCCAGGCTTTCGTGCTTCGCATGCAGCGTATGCAGCGCCAAGCATGATACCATAGTCTCTCAAGACTGACGGAGGCCTGCTTACCATGGTAATGTGGCAGGCAATTAAGCCTGCCTGAGAAAGGTTCATAATTAGTTATGGCTACAATCCTAAAGACACTTTCCTGGGAGTTAAACCCATTGAACACAATGGGCTTACTTTTGAGTAGCCATGGTTAGGATTGTGTTCTTTTGGTTTCTGTTTCAGCTGGGAGGGTGACATCTTCTTTCACCCAGATGATTGTCACATGAATAAAAAGTGGTAATCACTTCTGAATTGCTTTGCAAGGGGAAGCTTCTGCTTCTGAGCCAAAACTGAGCTATTTTAAAGGGAACTTGATTAATATTGTTTCATTGCCTGCCCCATTACCATGGCAAACAATTGCTTTTGTATAATGTGAAAATGGGTATCCACAAAGGTTCATGGAACCAAACATGGAAATGGAGAGGTTCAACCTGTATATCCAAATTATTTTAATTTCACACTTAAAACACAAAACAAACCCACATGTGAATGTGACAAATGCATGGTTATAGACATGCCTTGGGTCTACTCATTACTGACACCAGCACTGTCTTGTCAACAACTCAGATAACGCATAAGATTGCCCTTGTGTGATGCCATTCTGTGATGTCTTCCAGCACACTGGAATTTTATATCTGTTTGTGGTCTTTGCAATTGAATGAAGCAAAGTTGTATGTTCCTTTTCCATACCTTTTTAAAAAGGAGCAACATCGGGGGGAAACAATGATCTTCAGCAGACCTCTAATGAGGGTGAGGACTTGCTTCAACCTTTCAAGTTCAACTTAAAATTTTTTCCTGTCTGCCCCTTTCAGAGGAGATACAGAACTTTTTACCTGATGGGTGAAAGGTGTCACAGGAAATGGATAATTTTGAGTGGAGAGCAGTGGTTCCTAAACTTACATGAACCACGTCATCCTGTACCCTCACTGGAAAGGCAGTACCCTTTTCTTTCTGGCTCTTCCAGGCATGACCATCTTGGATTTTGAAAGATTCAAGATGGTTGTAGCTGGGGGTACTACAGGTAAGGTGAGGCCACCTGGGATCATTCTGCAGTGGCTTTGTGAGTGTGCCACAATGCCCTAGGCATCGCAATGCATACTTTGGGAACTTCTGCCCTACACATGGGACAAGCACGCTACCTTCTTCCCTGGCACACACTTTGAACACTGCTAAAGATTTAAGTCTCCATAAGCTTTTTATATTCTTTAAAAGAAAGGTCAAGAGAAGTTCGAGAGGACATTTACATGGAACTCAGTGCAATTCTATTCCCTGGTTATGCCAGTACAAATCCCAGCACAAGTCCTATGCTGGCATTGGGGTGTCACAAAAGGCATTTCTTGGGGGCGGGGGGGGTTGGAGTGTGCACAGATATGCACCAGCCTTACCATACCACCACAAGAATGGGAACATCTGTGAGTGGTGCTGGACTAAACTGGTTAGGAGTATGCCCTCTCTGTCATATGTACTTTGACTCATAAACTTTCTGACCGCATTAAGGGTTGATGCGTATGGGGGGATGGTACGCATGGCAGATTGATGGCAGGTTGTACGCAGATGCGAATGGGGGGTTGATGCAAATAGGGGTTGATGCGCATGGGAGATATTGCATGCGGGGGATGATTCACATGAGGTGGTTGATGTGCATTAGGAATGTTGTGCATGAGAGGATGTGCATGGGAGGTTCATCTGCATGGGGGATGTTGCATATGGGGGATGTTGCGTATTGAGGGGTTGATGCGCATGGGGTGTGTTGTGCATGGGGGTTGATGTGCATAGAGAATGATGCGTATGAGGGGTGATGAGCTTGAGGAATGTTGTGGATGGGGGTGTTGCTCATGGCGTGTTGATCCACATGGGGGAATTGATGTGAATGGAGGTGTTGATGTGCATGGGGGTGATACGCATAAGGGTGATGCTCATAGTGGGAAGTTGCGCATGGGGGTTTGATGCACATGTGAGGGTGTTGCGCAATGGGAGTATGGCATACAGAGAGTATTGTACTCCTGCAACATGGGTACATTTCGCTAGTAATAAATACATTTAAATGAAATTATTTACCTTCATTTGTCTGTGCTTGGATAGAAACAGTAGCATCATCTGTGTTCAGGAACAAGCAGCCACAGGAAAGTTGTGTTAATGTACTCCTTGGGGATAGTACAGTTCACTGCCAGATCAATTAACTATTTTGCCCTAATAAAATTAAGCATTAAATAAAGTGGTGTGCTTCAGCAGTTGATGAGATCTGTTGACTGTCTGCCTGATATCCTTGGTCGATAATTTTAATAAAGAGAAATGCTATAGCAGCATTGAGCCTGAAACTCAATTTAATTATTTTAACCGCATCATTTTTCTTCTAGCTAAAAGACTGTATGCTTAGAAACTACATATGCAGCATATTCACAGCATCTTAATTCAAAGCAATGTGTATTTTTGATGTGAAATTTTCATTTTCATTCACAGTGATGAAACATGCAGAAGATGTCAGTCACATCCCTGAATGAGTTGCAGATTGTTCTGTCAATGATGCATTCACAAACTGTTATTTTAATGTGCAGGGAAAACATTCAAAATCTCTTCTGATTTACTGCTGAAGTATATTCAATGCAGATAGAATAGATGGGAATGAAATTCCTTTGTCAACATTAAGAGAATTATTGGTTTGGCACGGACTCCAAACAGGACACCAGAGGATGCTATAAATAGAAGTAACAGATAGCATGATATCTGCAAGATTTCTTGTCCAACCATCTGTGCTTTGAAGCGAGGAACTTTTTCTCAGGCCAGACTCTTATGCACACTCAGAGTTAACTCCATCTGATGCAGTGGCATTTGCTTCTGAGAATACATAGGTAGGATCACATTGCTAGCAAGTTATGGTGGATCCAATATAATTCCAGGATCCAAGAAACCACTGTAGATTTGTGGCTGCCTCTTCTTGGAAGGAAATCTCCTTGGAAAAATTACTTTTGAAACTGAGGACAGTTTAAAAAACAGTTGGTACATTACTATTTCTAAGATTTATATCCTGCTTTGCAACAACAAGAAAAAGGGGCCTGAGGTCTGATATGCAGAGAAAAATTTGAAGCTTTGAGGAATGCCTAAAATAGTGCAATGTATTTCAGGCATGGTTCAGTGCCAATAAAGATCTATAGGAAACCGTCTATAGCACAAAGCACAAGATTAGCAAAACAAATCCAGAAAGATTGTGCACAATTAGTATGGCACCAGATACAAAGGAGGACAAATCTTTCTGGAGTTGCTCTATCTAAACAGAAAAACCTTTGTTGGTGTTGCCATTTATAGTGTTTCAAAAAGAGATTTTTTAAACCATCTATACATCTGATGGGCTGTGGGTGGTGCATGTGTCTAAGACACTGTGCCTGTTAACCAGCGGGCCAGGGTTCAAGACCGGGGTCGGCCCCACAAGACAGGGTGAGCTCCTGTCCTTAGCCCAGCTCTGCGACGCAGCTGGATCCAATCGTATTGGCTCTGCCTTTCCATTAATTCCATTAATTCAGTGGCGTGGAAAAGGGGGATTTGCTGCTTGGGTAACAGCCTATCCTCCATAACAATCCAACCCAGGCTTTCGTGCTTCGCATGCAGCGTATGCAGCGCCAAGCACGATACCATAGTCTTTCAAGACTGACGGAGGCCTGCTATACATCTGATACCTAAATGTGAGTTTCTTGCCTCATAGCCAGGCAAGAGGGTAAAGATTTGACTCGTTAGTGAAGGCTTCTTCCCTTTCCATTATACCTTTAAATCTATAAATTATATTATACCTTTATTCCTTAGTAAGTATAAAGGGAAGTGTGTTGTCTGTTTTTCCTCTGGGTAAGAAGATCATTGTGATGCCTGATTTCACATAGAAGTTGTTCACTGGATAAGCTGTCACCCAGTGGTGAAATCCTGTTTTACTTTGAAAGAGTGCTGTAATTATTTTACAGCTACATTCAGGGCAACAAATAGCTTCATTGATCATTTGTCCACAAACACCAGTGCTTTGTCAAGACACTGGTAGACAGAAGCTGTTCATTTAAATCCTGTGAAATTTTGCAGTGGACTTTATGAGCCTTTAATTGCCTTTGTAACCTTTTTATAGAACAGTAACTTTTCAGTGTGAACAGCTTTCAGGTGCCATCCCTGACATCATTGAAGCTGGAGAATACGGTCTGGTTTTTTTTTTTTTTTGCCAGTGCAATGTTTTGAGAATTAGATTGACATGTAAAACCAGCTTTGCTGCAAAAATCATGTCCCCCCCCCCCCAAATTGTCTTCAAAATCATGTCCCTTGTGCAGAATAACAGCACTGTGACAAATTCTCCTCCTTGAGAAGCAATCTCTGGAACAAGATTCATTTGGGGACCATTAACTGCTGGTTTAACACTCTTCTGTGAATAAGTGTTTAACTTGTTAAAAGTGTTTAACTTTACCTGACTTGAGCACTTTATAAAGTGCAACATAGATCAGAGCAATGGTATTCAAACATTTCAGCCCAGAACCCTCTTCGGAAAATGACTATCTGTCGGGGACCCCCACAGTGGAAGTGCAATTAAAGGTACTCAGTGCCAGATTCCAAAATGGCTGCAATCAACCTTTCAAGACCCCCCTGAAATGAATGGGGTCCCTGACCTTTGAAGAGCACTGGATCAGGATACAATATATTGTGTCGTAATTTTCATCTCAAGAGTTGTATTCATGGGTCTGTGTGCTGTGAAATGGCATGTAGGGTAAAGGCATGACCTTGTACAAAGCTGGAGTAAGGTCCATACACTCTGCCCAAACTGCCAGCAGGTTTTATAGGAATTTAGCTAGAGATCTTTCTTATTCTTGGTACTTGTAATCCCATAGAACTTGAGATCTAACTTTTCACACAAACAAATGTATTTAATGCTAGAGTACAGGCTCACTCATCAGGCCAGAGACAGGTTCCTTTTCCTTTGAACGGGCCATCACACAGTAGTATAGCCAGAGAGCTGTGTGTGGTAAGTACTACATGGGCTGCAATGTCTCGTATAAGTGCCCTGTCCCACTCATCATCTGGACCTTTCCAGGCAGCAACAGCAATGTGTTGGTGACACACAGCATTGTGACACCAGCAGTACTTAGTATGTTGGCCCCCCTCTCACTATACAATTACCTATCTGGAGAACTTTTCCCAAGTGGAAATTACGTTCATGCACTTACATGGGTGCTGCCATAAGCAGGAAGAACTAATTCACATATAGAGGTGCCACCCATGGTAGAACTATTATACAGAATGGAAGTGCAGTGTGCCCATGGATATGGAACTTGTGGATTTAACTATCAGTGGGTCCTGAGCCAGCAGAGATGGCGCCACATGGATCCTTCAGAGGCAACCAGAAGTGAAATGTACTAAAGTGTATGTTCAGAAAGTATACTGAGGCCCTTGAGAGGCCATGTCGGTTTTCTCTGGAAACTGTATTTAAAGGCCTTTGGAGGGCTGGGGACATGCAACTTACATTGCCTCAGGTGGATTACATGGTCCGGAGACCCCCAGATTACATCATCTGCAGGTTTTCTTATCCACAGGGAGGAAAACCCTGAAACAGAACCCTTGTGGATAACTCTGTACATTGAGCTACACTCTGTACATTGAGCTAAATGCTTTACTTTTGCAGTGCTGACATTAAAAATCTCCAGTTTTAGTGGGACGGTTGGAATTAAAGTAGGCATTATGTTGGAAATTAATTAACAGGCTTTCGTTTTTTCTTTTTTTCTTTTTTTCTTTCTTTCATGGTGGTGAAGAAAAGGATGAGACAACTTAATCCTTTCTTTTCGACCATCTACCTGCTCAAAATTGAGCTCCCAATGGTGCTGTGGGGGGAAATAAACAGGATGGGTGGAAAACCAGCCTTGGAAAGACTGATTTTGAGTAGACAAATGTCAGGGAGAAAACCAGTTTACACAGACTTCTTCTCCTCACCCTCCTACAATCACAGCCTAAACAAACCATTATATTTCTTGTGGAAGATCTGCCTTGGCCTGTATATAAGCTGTAAGGATATAAAAAGCAAAAATTATGCCATGCTGATCATTTTTCCCCAGCAGTTTCAGAAGAATGACATAGGCTGCAATCCTAACCACACTTTCCTAAGAGTAAGTACTATTGAACACAGTGGGGCTTACTTCTGGGTAGAGATGCTTAGGATTGCACTGTTAATATTGTTGGGGGAAAAAGATACTGAGCATTTACATGTCAGAAAGAGGCAGTGAACCACCCCCTGTCCCGGATGACCTATCTGTCCCCTCTCAGTGACCATTGCATGACATGTGTCTTGGACCTATTTCCTTTTCCTCCCTCTTTTTTCCTCTCTGAAGATGTGAGCACATGGCTCTCCACCAGGCCCCAAATCCACATGAAAGCAGGGGCAGCCCGGGAGCCTCTGGTCATCATCAGATGCTGTAAATATCAGCCTTCATGATTTGTAAGTTAACCTGTTTCAAGTTTAATTCTGGTCTCAGTCTTGATTTTTTGCATGCGCCTAAGCAAACAGCCAGGGTGGAGGGAAAGGTTTCTGAACCACAAAAGAGGATGCTCTGTGTGTTCATCACTCTGCTAAGTTGATTCACCTTCCAACAAATATTCCAACAAGGAACACATAATTCTTGCAAAATTTTTGGTGGGCTTGTGAAACTGTTAGCTGGTTATGGCAATTAGAAGATTGTAACTAAAGAGCCAACTAGCCTTTTAGGTCAGAGGCATTTTTATGAGTGGGTCAGCTGGAAAAGATCTTGCCCCCATCTGGTCTGGTCATTAAAAATTGAAGGCACCAAAGAAGCTGCTATGGGCATTTACGATATTATTTCCCAACCTTCTTATTTGTTTGGATGCAGGGCGTTTTTTCTCTCCATCAAACAGCTGTGCACTGTCTGTGCCATCTGCATTGCTTCAGCTTCTGACATATCACCTTCCATTATTGCAGTATATCGTCCCCCTTCAGTAGATATCGCATCATGGTACCCACTGTCTGCTTCATTGCTTTCAACTTATACTTAAAAATATTGTGCTTTATTTAGACCTTTTTTGTGTCTGTGCAAAAAGGGTGTTTCTAAAACCCACGTCGAATCTTATGCATCTACTTGCTACAGCAAAACCTCTGAAATAAACAAACATCTCACATAGGCATTGCCAAAGGGAGACTGGCATCTGGAGACAGCATATGACTTCAGACTGCATTCTGCTCCACGAAGACCTCTCCACTACAAAAGGCCTTCCTCGAAAGTTCCCAGTAGGTCAGATATGTGAGCTACCTTCTTGATCTGAATTTAGCATGATCTTTGATCACGCAAGGAACCAATGAGCTACCTTCTTAATCTAAATTTAGCATGATCTTTGATCATGCAAGGAATCAATGAACTACCTTCTTGATCTGAATTTAGCATGATCTTTGATCACGCAAGGAATCAATGAGCTACCTTCTTGATCTGAATTTAGCATGATCTTTGATCACGCAGGGAATCAATGAGCTACCTTCTTGATCTGAATTTAGCATGATCACGCAAGGAATCAATGAGCTACCTTCTTGATCTGAATTTAGCATGATCTTTGATCACGCAAGGAACCAATGAGCTACCTTCTTGATCTAAATTTAGCATGATCTTTGATCACGCAAGGAATCAATGAACTACCTTCTTGATCTGAATTTAGCATGATCTTTGATCATGCAAGGAATCAATGAGCTACCTTCTTGATCTAAATTTAGCATTATCTTTGATCACGCAAGGAATCAATGAGCTACCTTCTTGATCTGAATTTAGCATGATCTTTGATCATGCAAGGAATCAATGAGCTACCTTCTTGATCTGAATTTAGCATGATCTTTGATCACGCAAGGAATCAATGAGCTTCCTTCTTGATCTGAATTTAGCATGATCTTTGATCACATAAGGAATCAGTGAGAAGGTGTCAATGTCACCTTCTACAGTGTCAGTGAGAAGGTGCATCAATGCAGCAAAAACAAACAAAAAGCAAGAAAGAGCTTCACAGTATCTTAGAGGCTGACCAGTTTTTTTCCATTACGAGTTTTTATGGACCACAGTTCTGTCATTCCATCCAGTGCCGCCCACAATAGCATCTGATTTTGTGTTTTCAAGATTCTCTATTGTTTCTGGTTTTAAGATGGTTTCACATCCTGAAATTTAATTCTGCCTACTCCTTCATTTTTTCTGCATTTCAATGTGCTGTCTTTTAGCAGCCAGACAGCAGGGCATATTTTTTGCAAAAATGTTTCTGTGCTTTCCTCTCAGAGCATTGCAACCTTTTTTGTTATGGCTCTGCTTTCCCTTGGCAGGGCAATGAAACACAGCCTGCTGTAGGTGAAGATTGTTTGACTTTATTGCTAAGGAGATAATTTTACAAGCCTGTTTTCCAGTCCTTTTGGGACTGTGACATCTATGCAACAGCCTGGGTCTAACAAGAAATGTGTCCTGGTCATTAAAATGAATGATAGGAGGGGACTTTTAACACCTTATAAAACCAGTTACTCGGGAGAAAAAAACTGTCACTTAAGGTAATACAGTTAGTTCATCACAACTAAGTTTTTCTTTACAACAGAGTTAGAAATTAATAATTTGCTTCCGTGAATAGCAGTATGGAAAAGCTTCCTATAATGAGAGAGTCATAAATCCAGTAATAAATTAATCCAACAAATAGACCAAGACACACTTGCATGAAGCTAAAATAATGGAACTAGCATTCCAGAAACAGGAGTAAACTATTGTTGGTCTCCTGAGGCTTATTGAATATGCATAATGTTGGGAGTGTATTGGTGTCTTTTGGGGAATTCCTTGTTAAAATAATTTGCACAGAGAGCATCTAGTATCATTTTTCCCTGATCCCAGCTAGCTCTTGTATTTCCTTTTTCCAGTCAGAAATAATAGGGTTTTGTGTCACTTTTGATTTTTTTAAGAAGTGTGACATCTTTCAAATGGGAAGGAAATAGTTAAAAATCTTTTATTTAAGGGTATGCATTTAAATTATGTGTCTGCATACACTGGATTGTTCATTGCATGCTTTGTCCTGCTATGGGGTTTAAAAAGAAATTAATATTGACAAGGAATATAGTGCTTGATTTCTGTACAATTATCCACATAGGAATCTGCCTTTTCCTGGAGCACATTTACTTAGAGCACAATCATTACTATACCCTACAATCCAGAGTAACTACAGGAGCACATAAGAGTCTTTATGGGCCCCCGTAGTTACTGCACCACCTAGTGAAAACCTATGGGAAATTCATATTGCAATCCAGAGCAAATTGTTCTTACACCGGAGCAAGGACTCCCCGTAGTTACTCTGGATTGCACCCTATGTCTATTCAAAAGTAAACTCCATTGTGTTCAATGGGTCTTACTCCCAGGAAAGTGTCTTTAGGATTCCAGGCTTACACTGGTCTGAAATTGCTAGGTCTGTGTTGGAATTGTTTTCTTCTTGTAGGAATTTCCCAGATTGCCTAGAAATTAGTCTCTATTCTGCTCTGGAAATAAAATCCTGATGTTGTAAAAAGCATCAGCAGATCTTCCCCTGCTGTGTACTGGAAATAACATTGGAACAGAGGAGCACATTCATCTATAGAACTAGTGACAACTACTACTATTTAAACCCAGCTGAGGATTCAGTTAACCTGAATAGTGAAACAGTCAAAAGCCACAGCTGCAAGGCCTTGTTGCCTAGTTCTTCAAACCTGCATACAATTTTTACCGGGTGAAATAAAACAAAATTATAGCATTTTCCACAAACCCATCAGATCCACTTTAAGATAAAGAACATTTGACTAACACGATGCTTTTTCAAATACTGCAGAGCAGCAGACAGGTTTTGAATGTATACTTTTTGATGGTGTATGCAAATTAACAAGCAGTTATCTGTTACGGGAGACCACTGTTCAGAATAGCTCAAAGAAATATATACAGACTGCCATTTGTTTGTCTGGACAACATGAGTGCTGGAATAGCATGCTAATGTCCCAAGTTCAGATGTGGGCTAAGCTAAGCAAAGGGACTGACGACTCAGTGTGCACATCCTAATTTAGGCCAGCATAACTCACCTGGCATAACTTCCTGTGGTGGTGTGAGGAGGCCAGCGCATGACTGTGCACTAACCTAACCCGCTAGGAGTTGGGCAGAAATGCCCATGACACTTTTGTGACACCCTCAGGGTTATCCTAGGACTTACCGGTATGCTGGGGCTTATGCTGGCCAAATGGGAGGTTATGATTGCAGCCTTAGTTCCTGATATCACATTGCAGCATGCTTGACGCTAGTGATGTTTTTCAGTCTCCACGTGTGGGAGGAGAACAAGTAGTTTATAGCAGAACCATCTGCTGGATCTGTGACCATCTTTTTTGGTTGATCTTAGTGATGCTTGAGCCTGCAACTGGTCGCACCTCCTGAACAATTGTTGTCACTAAGAATTAAGCAGTTAGATTGCATTTCTTTTCCACAAAGTCTTCATAAATATTAAAAGAGAACAGGGGATGTTTTAATTCACATGTTGTAAGTCTCTGCAACCTTTGAACTCCCTCTGTGAACACAACCAGCCTCTGGCCATCCTTTTCAAATGCTCTCTTACAGCTTTCGTTGGGCATGGATTGGAGTTCCTCCGACACCAAGAGAGATTTCCATTTGGATTTGAGCTAAAACAAATTTGAAAATAATGTATTTGTTTTGCAGGATGCATAGTACAAAGATGACCCAGTCTAGTCTGTTAAAGTAGTTGAATTGAAGCCAATTTCTATCCCTTTGAAGTAATTAGGATTCAATAAACTTATATCCAGCTACCTTGGCTAAATAGAACTAATGTGGATTAGTCTGGAAAGAGTTGCATACCACATCTGCATTCATTTTAAATTGCCTTTTTTAGACATCCATCAACAACCAACTTGGTAAAGGGAAACAAAATGAATGACTTTGCTGTGATGTTGCAGCCTTCTTTATGTTTAATGTTGTTTACCACATATATGCTGGGGTGTGGCAGCAATTTCTACCCCCTGCTACAATGCATTTCATGCACACTCATATATAAAGCTCTGAGAACCTATGGAAAGCAGGTTTTCCAATCATGGAGCTATCTGCATGCACATGCTTGTACACATGTAGGCATGTTCAGACAGGATAACTATTTGTCCTCTTTTTACAGGACATGTTCTCATTTTTTAGTCTTGTGGCCTAGTAAAAATCTTCATTGTCCTCCTTTTCCTTGTGAGCAGATAGCACGTAGCCTTCTTATAATCAATAAATTATATGTAATAGTTTTAAATTTAATAATAAGTAATATAGCGTTTGAATTAACCGCATGAAAGCAATATATATGAGCTGTTTTAGTTTTCAATATATATGAGCTGTGTTTTCGTTTTCATTTTGACATGTACTACATTTTTCTTGGATGTCCTACTATTTGGGGGGGGGGGGCTTGTCCCCTTTTCTTGATTATGGCATATAACCCCGACAGACACAGATAATTAGTTCTTGACTATTCTTGAGTCTTGTTCACTACCTAATATATGTAAAAGGGGTTGCAAATGCACCCTTTTTTCTTAAATCTATACCAGTGTTAGGGGAGAGTTTCTCATAATAACATTTCAGCTTATTTTAAATCTTGCTTAAAGCCTACATGTTCTTTATCTTAAAGTCCACATAATATTTTACGTCATAGGACTGGAATACAGATAGTTTCCACTCTTTCCATTCTGAAACTCTTCAACAGGCAATATTGGTGCTGAATAGTATTGTAACAGAATATGGCTGTAATCCTAACCTGCACTGCTGTAGAAGGGTTGGGCCAATGCACAGACATGCACTTGCCTCCCTACATCTCCACGGGAATAGGAAGACTGTTGAATTGTGCCAGCCTAGGTTAGGCATATACCCTGAATCACAAAATGTACTCTGATTGAAAATGGGCTATCAAATACTAGATAATACGTAAAAGCAATTTATGGAATTGGTGTCCCATTGCTATAATGGGTATTTTCACAGATGTTTCACAGAATGATACTGTTGCTGGTTCTGTTAGTTGTTCTTACATTATAATTGCTCTGTGATTATCCTCTACCAATGGTAAAATTATTTGTGTGTTACTGGAGGAGATGCCTTTCATTGAAGCCTTTGGTACTTATGAAAAACACAATTGGAGAGGTGATGGCTGCGAACAACAACAAAATTCTGCCCCCATTTTGAGTGCGCAAAGGAAACATTGCTCTCACTCTGAATAGACTTTGTGATGTTTTCATATAGTCATACTGGCATTCTGCACATGCCTTCTCATGATCATAGCAGCAAATCACAGTTTGCATTACAATCAAATGCAGGTTGCAATCCTAAAGACACTTTCCTGGGAGTAAGACCCATTGAACATAATGGGGCTTACTTTTGAGTAGACATGGTTAGGATTGTGCTCGAAGTCTATTTGTGATCATTTAGAGGAGATTTGCTTCAATCTGAACAGGCAAGTAGGTAGAAAAGAAACAACAGTATTTTTTATAGTGGATAAAGGTTCAGCATGGATCTAAATTAATATTTGTTCTTGGTCTCGAATACATTTGATGGTCCTGGGTAAGTCTTAGCTTCTTACTCCCACCTTTGCAAAAATATGTACAACAGTGATGAGTCTTACAGAGAGTTGCTAAGGAGATGAGCGCAAGCTGGTAGAGCACACTGCGCATTAAGATTGTTGAATAAATGATTACTAATAAAATAACTTGATAAGGGATACATGCAGCTAAACAGATTTATCAATGGAGACAGAGGAAGTGGAATGAGGAGGGGCAAAATGTAAAAGCATACATTAATGCTTCTACTATGGGATGGTGCTATTGGCACTGTATTGACTTCCTGCTCTGGAATTGATATTTTTATTGTCATCTCTCCCATCTCATCTCTTGCTAACTCGGCCAAAGGCACCTTTAAAGT
Organism: Cryptoblepharus egeriae; assembly: GCA_030015325.1. Classification (NCBI taxonomy): domain Eukaryota; kingdom Metazoa; phylum Chordata; class Lepidosauria; order Squamata; family Scincidae; genus Cryptoblepharus; species Cryptoblepharus egeriae. The sequence continues at coordinate 48,344,503 of JAREYC010000007.1, read as the reverse complement.
GATTGTTTTCATATCAAATGGAGTGCAACTGCCTCAACTTTATTTCAGCACATCATTTTTTATCTTTAATAAACAATTATGGTGGATCCTCTTTATCTGCAAATTCAGGACGTGCAGATTTCACCAGCCACAGCTTTTGAATCTGAATAGGAGGACCCACTCAGGATCTCATGGATCATCCAGAAACCTATTTCCAGTTGCATGAGTATGAGACTCAGAATTTCCTGCTACAGGCAGGGGGTTAGACTAGATGACCCACTGGGTCCCTTCCAACTCTAGGATTCTATGATTCTATGAAGTTTTGGTGGTGTTCGGAAGCCCAGATGGACTTACTGGTAATTATCTGAGGGTTTCAGTATTTGTAGGATGCCTGGGAACAGATCCCCTGCAGACACCAAGATTGGACCTGTAATTAAACGCAATGAGATATTTCAGCTATTTCTTTAAAGTTCCATATATTTCAGGCTTCTTTTGCATAGCAGTCTGGCTAGTGTTTTACTTTCTCCTTCCAAGAATGAAAGAAATGTTCTGCTTATAGAAGGGGTCCTCTTGCATGAATGGAACACTCTCCTGCACATGATAACTATTCTTCGGATAGAAGAATACTTATTCATGGGAAAAGTATTATTATTGAGAACAAGGACTGTGGCTTCAATCCTAACCCTCAGCTAGGCTGGCTGAGCCTCAATACAAGTCCAGTTCTGGCCATGGAGTGTCACAAAAGTGCTGTAAGGCACTTTTGCGCCACTCCTGTGGGAGGGTTAGGCCAGTGCACAGATATGTGCTTGTCTCCCTACATCACCATGGGAAAGGAAAGTTCAGTGAGTTGTGCCAACCTAGGTTGGGATTGCATTCTATGTGACTCCTTTCTGCTGTCATTTCAAAATTATCTCAAAATTAATTCAAACCTTTCTGGTTCATGCATTTTATAAAATCTAATCTCATGAGACTCTACATTAGATTCATAAAAGCCCCGTAATTAAAGAGCAGAAAGACTAATGGGTTGGGTTATAAAAAATGAATAAGTAAACACCAAATCACAGTGGAATACAGATTGTGCAAAGAGGCACTGTTTCAAGGGGGCTCTTATATTTAAGCTAGGGAGAGTTAAGTGTCCCTCTTTACCCCAGCACAGTATCTTTTCTAGTGGTGGTTGTTGTTTTTGTTTCTTTTGCAGCTTTTTAGATTGTAAGCTCTTTTGGGAGCCATTTTCAGCCGAATCCCACTGGTTCCTGCCAATGAGATAGGCATGTTATAAAGATTGGACTATTAACTATTTGATTTTTATCTGTAAATTGATTTGTGAACTTTTTTTGAAAAGAGGTGTGGAGCCCAGGGGAACTCCTCTGAACCCAGCAGAGGCCATTGATGCCCAGAAGAGGCCACTTTCCTGAACCTCCAAAAGTATCTATCCAGAGTTGTATCCAACAATGCAACTGTTTGAAACGGTTTATCAGAGATAATAGCAAATAATTGGCTAATATGTTGTTTATATGCACATGTTGGAAGTTATCTGTACGATTCCATGGATTTGGGATTTCTGGATAAGGTTCCTTTGATAATGGAGAGCCTGTTCTGTCTTGTGCTGGAATGGAAAATTGCCAGAGAATTATAAGTTACTATCTGATATGATGAAGTTGTGGGAGTTAAGATGAAGTGGTAGGTGCTAAAGGTGGGTGTTAAGATGATTTCTTAGCCTGAATTGTGTGTGTGTATGTGTGTGTGAGGAAAATGGTGATTTTCCCATTTTGAGGAATATAAAAGTAATTTCTTGTTGATTACCTCCAGCTGTTGCTACTCTCTTAAGAGTAGATTTTTTGTGATTGTGAATCTCCTTGAGGACAGGACTTCTAATATACAGAAAAAATCAATGAATCCTACTTTGGGCATCCCCTGGTGTGGAGAAGGAGAAAGGTGGGATATAAATATAGAAAACAAATAAATAGACCCATGAATTCAGTTGTAATATGACCTGAAGTGCTTCTTGAAACCATCGTATCTACCAATTTCAAAAAAATCAGTTGCTTATTGTATTCTTCATGTCATTTCATCTATAGTAGAAGTACTGGACTTCCAATTTCTAGTAAAGAGACTGTGCAAGTGAAGAACCTCCTTTGTGTAGTCTCTGTGAATAAAACTGCAATTCCTGCTCCTCTACGTTTGAGGAAATCATTCAGAAACAAGGGAAGGAGGCAAGTGAGTCCACCTTCTGTTTACCTTTAGCTGGTTGTGTGTGCAGTAGGCTGGGGCAGAGAACGAGACAACAGAAGAATCAGGCTAGAGAATCTACCTTCCACTGGTGCAAATCACATCATCTTGCTTAATGGATGGATAGTAGATTTTGCAATGCTTGGTGACAGTAGAATAGCAGTCAGAGAAAATCACCAAGTATTACAACCTGCAAATAGAAATTGACAAACTGTGGCACAAGAAAGCAAGAGTGATATCAATAGTCATAGATGCCTTAATTCAAGGTGGTTTATGGGGGCAGGCTTTAAAAAAACTCCAAGTGTTTTTACTATTATAAATGAATTATGGCCTTCAAGAACTATCCAGGTGGATCATAGTCTGGTGAAAAATTCTGGCTGAATTCTGCCTCCCAGTCAGCTTCTTTAGCTCTCACCCAAAAGATTTGGGATAATTGGGCTGTGGGTGGTACAAGTGGTTAACACAACCAGCAGGCCAGTGTTCAAGACCCAGGTCCCCACAAGACAGGGTGAGCTCCTGTCCTTAGCCCAGCTCTGCAACGCAGCTGGAACCAATCATATTGACTCTGCTGTTCCATTGGACTATTTCAGTGGCGTGGAGAGGGGGGATTTGCTGCCTGGGTAACAGCCTATTCTCCATATTAATCTACCTAGGCCTTCATGCTTCACATACAGCATCAAGCATGATACCATAGTCTTTCGAGACTGATGGATGCCAATGCTGATCAGGTTTCCAGGTCTTACCATTCATAGAGGCATCTGCAATTGGCAACTTTCTGATGTTAAATCTTTCAGGCTTAAAGGCAGCTCTGTCCTCTCGACCTCTGTCCTCCTGCCCAAAGGAAGCCCAAGGTTTAACTCAAATTAATTGATCTTGGCCATTGGCTAGACTCTTGGATGAATGAGTTATATTTTCTTAGGAATAATACACATTACAGTATTTATTAAACAATTTGTATCATGTTGTTCCAAAGCTCAGTGTGCTTAGGAATTCATAATAAAACATATCAATAATCATGACACAATGCAAGCAATAAAAGTCAAACAACCACTAAAATCCAGAAGAAATATCAGTGCACAAACCCAACTGCAGATTATAAATTAAAACGGTAGTAATTTTTACCACTGGATGGAAAATAAGCAGCTGGAATAAAACAGAGGAACAATAGTTTTCAAAGCAATAACACAACTGAGGCAGCAAAAAGACACAACCGAGGCAGCAAAAAATTAAAGCAGTTCATTCTCCTCAAACTTCCCTATCCAAGAATTGCAACTAAAATAACTGGGTTCTTACTTGGATTTTAATCAAAGTAATTTAAAGGCCATTTTTTATTTTACCAAGAAAAATGGCAAGGGATGCAGTCCCATTTAATTTATTCTGCCATTTCACATTTGTTAGAATGTTAATTGACTGATTTCCTGGTTGAGTGACCCTGAGGTAAGAACTGCTTTCACTGAAGAGAATGACTGACCAAAAATAAAACTGGGGAAGAACATTTATTCTTGCTTTGCTTTCATCTTTTTGCATGTGCAAAAGATTGGTCTTTCCCATCAAATCATTTCAAAGGAAGGTAGTCTTGACTGAGCAGTGTTAGAACCAGTGGGCCAAGCTTGTTGTGATAGAAATAGAAATCCCATTAATTTCAAGAATTATAAAATTATAATTATAAAGAATTATAAGAATCCCATAAATTCTAAGAATTTTTCTCAGAATACAGTTGCCCCCTTTTCCCCATGGATTCAGTTTCTGTGACATCAGTTGTCTGCAGTTCACAAATCTCCTGTCATGGTGGTCTCCTCTGTTTTTGTTTGCCTGTTTGCAGACCTTCAAACTCCTGGTTGCACTTGTCCTCCAAGCTACAAGAGGAAGCAGTTTGGAGGGCAAATGCCTTTAAGCATAATAAGCAGATGTGCAAAGGAAGCCATTTGTAGGGCTTGCGTGTGGCAATAGTAAATATAGGTTTTGTCATTTTGAGTATCAGTAGTGGCAGTAGGAATGTATCCCCCCCGGATATGGGGGATGACTATACAAGACAATGAGTAGACAATGACTGATATCATTGGTAGGTAGGAGTAGTATATACTTAGGGTGCAATCCAGAGTAACTACGTGGAGTCCTTGCTCCGGTATAAGAACAATTTACTCTGGATTGCAATATGATTTTCCCATAGGTTTTCACTAGGTAGTGCAGTAACTAAGGGTACACGTAATGTCTCTTATGTGCTCCCGTAGTTACTCTGGATTGTAGGGGTAGGCTAAAATCCTAATCTCAAATTAGGCTGACCTAAACCTTGGTATAAGTCCTATGCTGACCTAAGGGTCACAAAAAGTGTTGTAAGACACTTCTGCACCATTCCTGGGGAAAGGTTAGGCCAATGCACAGACATGCGCTTACCTCCCTACATCACCACAGGAACAGGAAGACTTATGAGTTGTGCCAGCCTAGGTTAGGATTGCACTGGTGACAGACATTAACCAAGTTGGACACATACTGAAAGCCCAGGATTCTTTGAGGGTCTTCCTGGCTCACTCATGAAGCTTACATCTGTATCCACCTTGTGAACAACGGCAGAACAACTTGTTCGGCTAAGTGTGTTACTCCCTCACAGCCTTCAGTCTCTGCAAATGGGCTTTCTCAGAGGCCCTTATTATGATGCAGCCTGCTAGATTTTTCAAGGTTGTAATTCTAGGTTGTGGAGGGCAAGAGGAAGATATGACAAAAGATTGATCAAGTGAGTGGGTCCATTGTCATCTATCTGGAATTGTAGGTGGATGCTGTCTCCCATCGATTGTGTTGAGGGAAGAAGGAGTCCATCTTGTGACAGTGACTGAGAAAGGGAAGGACACTGTTCTCCTTCAGTGGTACTGAGGGAAAGTCCACCCTAAACCCTTTTATCTTTCTGCCACTAAAAGGAGCAGAGGATAGTGTTTTGCAATATGTAATGTGTATGTAGGGGAATTGACCTTGTGTGTATGGATGCTATGGCTCATGGCACCACTTGCTGAACTGGAAAGAAAATTATTCCTGCAATAGTATACAGCAGTGATGGGCTTCAAAAAATTTAAGAACCGGTTCTCTGCCCATCTGGCAGCCACTTTTAAATGGCTATTTTTAAACTTTATATGTCCTATCTCTTGTTAAGAACCGGTTCTATAGAGTAGGTGCGTACCTGCTAGAGCACACCACTGGTATACAGGTGCAATAACATATATTGCTTCCTGCAATAATATACAGGTGCAATAACATACAGGTGGACCCTGTGAATCAGCAGGTTTGGAACTGGTAAGCTTGAGTCAGTGTAGGTTCCAAACCTGTGCTGCAGGACACCACCTGATCACACTGATATGTGTGTCATGACCTTTGTGTCATGTCCAGGTGGTTTTCAGACTCCTAAGAAGCTATGGACAACCTCTCTGGGCATCAGAAACCTTGTAGTCACATCCAGAGTCCTCTAATGGCCCATCCATGGATATAGGAAGAGTGAATTAAAAAGCTAACACAATGAAGTGCTCATACACTTGCACAACTAGGCTCTAAGTGTGCACTTTCTAATAAGGCAAAAACATGGAGAAAATTATTAAAGAAAATCATTCATGTTATAGCACAAAATAGAGGCAAAATAAAGAAGGGGAGCAGGTCGTTGGCATCTTAGGGAAATCAGAAAGAGATTATCCAAGAGCAGGAACTAAATAAGCAGGGATTATGTGATATTGAGGGAGGAGGGGAAAAGTGAATGACCAGTGAAGGGAAAGGAAAGTGCAGAGAAACACAAAAGGTTCCAGATGCAATGCAAAGTTGTGGCTTGGGACGTTATTTTCTGTATCCCAACCACTGTGAGCAAGGAGTGAGTACCAGTTTCTCTGCAAGTTGTAAAACAATTCACTCTCTTACTGGGGGGAAAGCTTACCTTTTCCACTGCTTGATCACTTTTGATTCCAGTCTCCAAGATGAGAATCAGATGGATGTGGTGATTCTTGGAGACCTTGATGGATTGGTAAAGGGAATTTTGCTTTGGACAGCTGAGACTAATCTCTGGACCTTCCCCTTAAACGGTAAAAATTAGACCAGAGATTCCTGGAAAACAAAACACACATTCCCAACAATTGTAGCAAACCAAAAGAGTAAGGGATAGAAACACTCAATGTGTTGTCAATGCACTGATACATATGGGTATAATACATATGGGTATAATAATTTGTAGAGTTTGTGCCCAAAGACCAAGGTTATCTAACATAATTTGCTGAGATGAGGCTTGTGTTTGTTATTGGGATTGTGATGCTAGTAATTTCTTGATTTGAAGTCAGAGGGAAAAAAAGACAGAAATGGATTTGATAGGTAAACCTTTGGCAATTTGGGGGTAGGGGAGGAAGAAAGGGAGCCCAGATTGTTTTATCTACAGAAGGTGTTTTGGAGGGCAATTCAATGGGTCCTATTGCTTAGGGTTGCCATAATTCTCTTCCACAAAATTGGGACTGGACCTCCTGTCAAACTACCCAGTGTGTGAATGCAATCCCCCAAAACAGAGACAGTTCCGATTTGGGGGGGCATATGGCAACCCATACTTGAGCTGCAGCTCAAAGATGGACCATTGAGAAGAAGGAAAAAAGGTAGAGAGGGCTCCTGTCCTAGGTGCAGGTTGGCACAGAAGTTACTTGGTATTGGAGTGAAAGAGAGTGCTTTGACACAGCACTCATGAATGACTGAACAATCCATAGAAGTGACAGGAACAATAACCATAACAGTACAGGGCACAGGTGGAGAGCAGGAGAAAGAACAAGAGTTTTCTGTGACCCAGCCTATTATGGACAAAATTCTCATAGGATAACCCAAAGCAGAGATGAGTGTAGGATGAGTTCATCAAGGACTGTACATTTGTGTCTTAATGGCCCTTAATGGTCTATTCCACAGTAGTTGGATATGGTTGCCCTCTGTTGTTTGAGCCCCGAGGCAGGTGCAGCAGGGGACTTCTTAATTGCTCAGGAGGTCTGTGCCTCAATTAACACATGACTCTTGATTGAATTTGCAATGACATTGGCGAGGGAAGCCATGGTTGAAGGCCCTTGTAATGGTCTTGTTTACTTTACAGTCAGGAGGCTCCCAGGATGTGGCCTTGCTTACAAGCTGGAATTTGCTGGTCAGGCAATTTGCAGCTGGTTGTGGAATTTTCCAAAGGGAAGACATCTCTCAAGCCAACCAACAGAGAGTGGCAACTGCAGAGATGAACCAAAGTTTTGAGGTTTTCTCTGAAGGGAGGGGGACCTGATGCTTCCTTACCATTGACCCAAAGTAAAGAGACATGAGGCTGTTCTCTGGGTCATGGTTGTCTGGCATATACTGTACTTAACACCACACACTTAAACATATCATTTAATAATAGGTATCTTTTCTTATCTTCCCACCATTGAGAAAACTGAAGACAGCCATCATCTTGCTCCCTTCTACAGTGACCAAAGAAGGAACAGATGAATCTCCTTAAAGATGCAGAAGATGGAAGACTCTAACCCTTTTTATTTCTTTAGGTGGATGGTAGTTAACATGTGTGAGGAGTGGGATTGGCCCTACAATCCAGAGTAACTACGGGAGCACGTAAGAGACATTACGTGTACCCATAGTTACTGCACCATCTAATGAAAACCTATGGGAAATTCATACTGCAATCCACAGCAAATTGTTCTTACACCGGAGCAAGGACTCCCCATAGTTACTCTGGATTGTGCCCAACATTTCTAAGCATACCATAGCACACCAGCACAGGACTTTGCCTGAGGTTTCATCAGAATCTGGTAGTTTTCTTTCTTTCTTTCTTTCTTTCTTTCTTTCTTTCTTTCTTTCTTTCTTTCTTTCTTTCTTTCTTTCTTTCTTTCTGTCTGTCTGTCTGTCTGTCCGTCCGTCCGTCCGTCCGTCCGTCCGTCCGTCCGTCCGTCCGTCCGTCCGTCCTTCCTTCCTTCCTTCCTTCCTTCCTTCCTTCCTTCCTTCCAAAGCAGACTCAGGGCGGCTAACAACACGGATTTAAAACATAATAAATAAAATATTTAAAAACTTTTTAAAACATATACTAAAAACTAAAAACATTTAGGGCACAATCCAGAGTAACTACAGGGAGTCCTTGCTCTGGTGTAAGAATAATTTACTCTGGATTGCAGTATGAATTTCCCATAGGTTTTCACTAGGTGGTGCAGTAACTGCGGATGCACATAACGTCTCTTACGTACTCCAATATTTACTCTGGATTGTAGGGAAAGTGTTCAATGTTTTATGTTGGTTGTCTCAGCAATTGTTTCATATTCTTAGGAGGTAGATCAAAAATACTGTCACTACACTGTACCTGTTGAACTGCAGTTGAGAATGGTTTTCCCAAGGCAACCCAGTCCCTTTATTATTGAGATTAGCAGATTGGTGGCTTCCCAATTCACTGTCTCTTAACCACCACGTTCATGGACTTGTGTTGGTGCAGTGGTTGAAGAAATGTGTGTGTAGTTTATATAATACATAGAATTTTATATTTCTATATTGGTGTGTTACCAGAACTATTTTCAGGGCTCTTGAAGATTTCTCCATACATCAAGCAAGAGAAAAGTTAATATGCTTTATTTATATGATCGCAGGCTTGGCTTCATGCCAACCTGGAGCTCATTTTGCAGTACGTTGGGGGTGTTTTTCTAACCTGAATTATTTATGTCAGACTGATCTGTCTGCAGATGTTAACAATCAAAGTATTGGTCTGGACACAGATACTGGAAAGATTGGTGAATGAAAGGAGAGTGCATTTGAATACTCTCCTTTGAAGATGTTTCTGGAGAATCAGAAACCTCTAGAAAAGGGTTGGTATATTTAACCGTAGTGCTCAACTCCCAACCATGTTGCGTAAAACTCAACCCTTCCCCCTTACAGCTGCAAAAGGAGAAGGATTTCTGTTCAATCAAGGCTTTCTCCTTTCACAAAATGGAGCTTACATGGCATAACAGCTCTAAGTATGTTGAAGCAAAATGGGATGTATGTTTTGAGGAACTACCAATAGGGCAACCGGGCAGAGACTGTTATATGTAAAGCAAACACACACATTCCCAAAAATCCAATACATTTTATGGATTTGGCGGCATGACCGCTTGCTCTCTTTATAACGTTTTGCCTTGTAAAACTGACTTAAAATTTTGGTTCCAGACATTTTGATAGTTCAGTCTCTGGGATTTAATCTGAGTAATGTGTTACACTTGCTATTGTCCCAGTGAATTTGTTGACAGACAGTAATTGGGTCACTGCATTGAAATACCACGTATAGGCTTAGAAATTCTCTCCGCTTGTTGGCATGACAACCATAGTGGTCGATTAAACATGCGCAGAGAGGAGCCACTAGCCTGTGATGCTCGAATGCTGCAATATAGAGGATTGAAAGAAAAATAAATGTTTCTTTAATGAATATATTGGCAGAGAATTACTGTGGCATCTCTTTTTCGTTTTTTTCGGTGCAGTTTTTAAAAACACCCAGGACTTAGCAGACAAAAATTAAAACAGCATTGCAAAAAAAATTTAAAGCCTTGGGTACCTTTTTGTCTTAAAGCAGATTTTTTTTTCAAAAAGTATTAATAATCACTCATCACGAAAAGAAAATTAAAATCACTTGACAATGTCTAAGGAAAAACAGAAAGGATCATGGCTGTATTTCCTTATCCAAACAGTTCCAAACACTAATTATGGAATAAACGAAAAGGTTCAGTCTCTATAAAGATCAGCTCCATTCCTAGAATAGCTATTTGTCAGTGTACAGTTACGTATGTATCTTACCCTACAATCCAGAGTAACTACGGGAGCACGTAAGAGACATTATGTGTACCCGTAGTTACTGCACCACCTAGTGAAAACCTATGGGAAATTCATATTTCAATCCAGAGAAAATTGTTCTTGCACTGGAGCAAGGACTCCCCGTAGTTACTCTGGATTGCACCCTTTCTTGGCCAACATTTTAGGATCAAGTTCGATTAGGAAAATCGCACTACCTCTGTTAAAAAGAGACAACACCAAAGTCTCGCAGCTAATCCAAAAGTCAGGGCAGTCACATTTTAAAGGGCATTAGTGAAACATCTGTACTTAAAGCTGCAAGGGGAAGTCTAAGGTCAGATATAATGCTGGAAATGATTTGCTTCTGTAACTTAGCTGAGGAATATAGGGATACAGACTTCTAACTGTGTAGTGTACTGGTTGGAGACGGCACAAAAGTCATGGCAAGAGTTTCTAACATGTCAGTAATTTTTGCATTGTCATAAGAGCTTCCAAAACAAGTCCTACAATTTCTTAATGTACATTCACTTATCATTTGCAATAAGTATACAGAGAAGGAAAAAGGAATAGCTCTAGTCTGTGTCTTGAATGCTAACATTAGCTATAATTTAGTATCTGTGCCGCTAGATTGGCTTGTTCTGTTGATTTAACAGCAGTGGGGAAGTGGACTCCAACAATAATGGGGATGAGTAAAAATTACTGTTATGTTTGCATAATAAGAGGAGACTGGCTGCTAGCAAGACATCCTGTAACTTTGGAAGATTTGGAGAAAGACCTTCCACACTGTTCCTTTTTTAGGCTGATCCTAGCATTGGGCTACTTGAATTCACATTCAGTGGCACAGCCCAATATATGGCATCACAAAATGAATATTTATTATAAACACCGTTGTGTATATTTTATACACTGTTGTGTGCTACCCTGCCACTGCCAGAAACTGTGAGCAGCACTAGTCATGTGTGATGTTTGTATTAGATTTGCTGTCAGAGGAACCATGGCCACATTTTGGAGGTGACATGCAGACCTAGCTGAGGCTCTAGCGGTGCATGAGATATCCTAATTCTGTCCTCCCTTGCGTTTTTTGTGGGCACAATAATACCAAAGCAACCTCTTGCAATTATTGCCACTGCAGTCATCTTATTCACTGGCACCTCTTTAAAACTGGATGATGTAGGAAGATCATGAGAAAGATGCTGCCTGGTCTTATCTGTTTTGAACAACAACCCATAGGATAGGAGTCAAGGACAACCTATAATTCTCTTCCTCAAAATCAGGATAGGATCCTCTGTCCCATTTGCCAGTATGTAAACACAATCCCCCGAAATCGGGGTTGTCCCTGTTTTTCGGAAGATATGGCAACCCTACCCATGAGATATATTGGATACCTTTGTAGGAACCTAGAGTCAGTGGAACATCATGGACTTCAGTAGATTGGCATCGAAAAAGTATGGCGAAGATATGGGTTTTATTTGGGGGAATAAATGTACAATGGGAGAAGAGGGAATAAGAAGATTTGCAGTGTAATACATACACCCACAGCACAGCTCTAAATGGTAGCAGTTGCTAGGCAGTACATGAAAAAGGGAGATTCTGGGAAGGAGGAGTGATGTGTAAATGTACAAAATGGAGACAGGAGAAGAGGAAAGATATGGTATGTACAGGGGAATGTTCCATGTTTAGGGAAATGAGAGTGATTACTCAGAACGTCCAGGGGTTAAGGAAATGGGGTTTCTGTTATTTCAGGGGAAGGAAAGGTTGGAGTGCTGGGGAAGGAAAGGGAGAAAAAGTGTTCTAGCTGTGTCACGAGACTATGACTTAGCTTGAAGGACCACTGCCACCTGAAATAGTGGCTGCAGGCAGGGACTCAAGCTCTCCCCCACAGGCTGCAAAGCATGTTACTCTCAGCGTTATAGGATCAAGTAGAAAAACCATATTTTTTGGCCTACATATAAGATGCAACAAGATTTAAAGGAGGAAAACAGAGAAAAAATGTTTTCCTCCTTTAAATCTAGGTGTGTGCACACCGATGTGGCCAAGTGCTGAGGAGCGGCCATCACGTGGCCACTTCCAACCTGCCTGAGTCTTTGTGAAACTTGGTGGGTTGGAAGAGGCTGCGCGATGGCCGCACTGAGACTCAGGTGGGCTGGGGGAGGTTGTGTGAGACTTAGGTGGCCATTGCGCGGCTTCCTCCAGCCTGCCCGAGTCTCACAAGTGTGCTTCTGTATCTGTGGGAGGTTCAGTTCTGCAACTCCTGCAGTTGCCTGAATCTGTGGATACAGGAGATATTTCCCCATCCTCCAGAGGGTCATCTGAGTCCCACCAACATGCAGCCACTCCTTTATATCTAGATGTGTGCATACCAATGTGGCTGAGCACCAAGGCGCAGCCATCATGTGGCCACTTCCACTTCAGAATATCACTTCCATTTTTAACCCCCAGCAAAACTGGAAGGGATATTCTTATGTCTTTAAAAGGCATTATGAAGGCCGAGGATAATCTGTGGATATGTGAAACTGTGGATATGTGAAAACTTATCTGTAGGTATGTGGAACTATGGCTACAAGTCCCAACCTTCATTTTTTGTCTTTAAAACACAATTGATTGATTGATTCATTAATTGATACCCCACCACCACAAACTTCTAAGGTGGCTTAGAAAGGTTTAGTTCCTTCCTTCCACCTATCCTCACAGCGCTGTGAGATAGGTGAGGCTGAGAGTAAATGACTGGCCCAAGGTCAGCCAGGAAACTTCATGGCCAAGAAGGGATTTGAACCTGGATCTCAGTCCAACTCCCTAACCACAACACCATGCTGGATCTGATTTCCATTATAATTGTTGTGCCCTTAGCATACATATATGTACTATATAATAAGCAAAATTTGAAGGTCACTTTGTGGTGGAAACTAGAGATTGTCATGTGTGAAAATAAGACAAGTTTATATTGCATTCTACTTTGATAGTATGACTTGTCTGCTCAGAATTAAGCTTCATTGTTTTCAATGACATTTACTCCCAGGAAAGTGTATATACGACTTCATCTTTACCATTTTTATATAAGAGCTCCTCTAGCTTTTTTGTGCACAGAGAAAACTATTTTCAGTGTTGTGATGGAAATAGTAGATAGAAATGAACTGAAAAAGAGATCAGCTAAAGTCCTGTGTATCTGGGCACAGTATTATTGTAACTACATACTACAATAATAGTGTACATTAATCAGCTAAAGTCCTGTGTATCTGGGCACAGTATTATTGTAACTACATACTACAATAATACTACATACTTTAGTGTACATTAATCAGCTAAAGTCCTGTGTATCTGGGCACAGTATTATTGTAACTACATACTACAATAATAGTGTACATTAATCAGCTAAAGTCCTGTGTATCTGGGCATAGTATTATTGTAACTACATACTACAATAATACTACATACTTTAGTGTACATTAATCAGCTAAAGTCCTGTGTATCTGGGCACAGTATTATTGTAACTACATACTACAATAATACTACATACTTTAGAGTACATTAATCAGCTAAAGTCCTGTGTATCTGGGCACAGTATTATTGTAACTACATACAAACTGCAAAGATGTCAGACATAAGTTGACAAAAAGATGTCCATCAATTCTAAAGAGAGCATTTATTGTATATACTTAAATTTGCTGCAGAAGAGAATGGACTGCATCTCATACCAGTTTTATTTTTTCACAACCTCTCACAGTTGCTGTATGGATCATCCCACCTCTTCTCATTTATCGTTGTTCTTCAGTGGGCTTCAGTATTTGTTGTTTAAGCGTTGTTCAGCATGCGTTGTCTTCCTTCCTCCACCTGGCCTCTTTTGGACAGCATAAGCATTGAAGGATTAGGAGTCTTCTGAGTGTGTATGTTTTAGTTGTATTCCATTTGGCTTTGAACTGTTTATGAAATATCTTTTCCATTGTGCAAGAGAGCTGCAGCCCTTCAGCTCGTACCGTGGATTAATATATTTTCTTTTCTCATAAGGAACATTTCCCCCACAAAATCTCCTAAATTATCCTATCCATGGCCTTGATATGTAGGATGGTTTCCTCTAGAATGTGTTCACAGTATATGTCATTTTCTATTTTTGAATGTTTCTGAACCTGTGGGGAGAGAAAGTGCAGAGGAGGAAGAACTTTATTACAATCTATTTTTCTGCAATATATATATAAAGGCCAGATCAGGCTCTGATTCTTCCTCCCAGCACCAACAATCAGCCATGGCCTCCTCTAATACAGAGGAGCTTCCACTTTATTTTTACATTTTGTTCTCTTTTTGTTTCCATTTTATCACATCCAGAAAAAAAGATTAGAGTTGGAAAAAAAGTCTGTATAGGGAGGCTGGTTTTGAATAGCCATAAATTGGATTTTGGTACCGAATTCAAACAGCTAAAAATCATTGCCCAACAGATTGTAAAAAAAAAACACCCAACAATTTTGTACACTGAGCTGAATTTTTAACAGTGTTTTGATGAAGGCTGTTCCATTTTTAATGGATGGCTGTTCCATAATTTCCACAGGTTCAAGAAACGCCTCTCATAATAAATCATACATATCCCCATGTTTAATTTAATTTCATTGCATTAGTCATATACTTAATTTTTTTCTCTGCCGACTTGGTGTTTACACCTTTCAGATATGGGCAGTAGGACAGGGAGAGAGGAAGAGATCTGCTTGGTTAACATGCACCTCACATGTCATCGTTTAGGTAAGCTGTGCATTTGCTATTTTAGTCCTTCCTCAGAAATTAATACAGTTCTCAAGAATCAACGTTGCTTCTCTCTTGGGCAACACCAGAATATGGCTGCAGCTAGAAGAGTGTGATGACAACAAGTAGCTCCATATACATTTCTCATCATTTGAGTATTTTTTGGTGTGGAGATGCAGGGTTTTGAACTTGCCATTCACCTACAAACCCACAGCATATACAAGTGTTGTAGACGCTGAGTCCTTTGACAGTTGTGCCTGGACTGCCTGCAATCATTAGGGATATCTGCAATTTATTCACTACTTCTAAAAACAAGCATTTGGTTGACCAGCAAGACTAATCTGGTTGCTTCTCTCATTCTGATTGCCTATAAGCATCCAAGAATGAATTCTGGCAGTATCATAGTAATCTTATTCATAGTAAACCTTAATATAGGCTTGAAGGATGTTGTCTAGTTTAACCTCCCTTTCAGACTCTACTCAATGGTCTTGGAATACAGCATGGTGCTTCATCCAATTCCAACAGCTAGACTGAATTTTCTGTTTTCTAGATAACCTATCTTGCCTGTCTCTGACTTTGCAATAATTTAGTAAACTTTGAGCCTGCTTTGCCACTTAAAAATCAAAATTCTAGTTCAACACTTCACTCCTACTCAATTCTTTGACTTTCCCAAAACTTTCTTCCCTCCTTTTTGATCCTTACTTAGACAAACTCAGACAAACATAGGAACAGTGCTGCCTCAGGGAAAGGGAGGGATTACCTCTGTATTGGGATGGAAAAGAGTGTTAAGTTAGGCGTTGTGCTAGTAGTATACATACAGCAGTTTGCTGGAATGAAAACTCCAGTGGGTCTTGGAAAATATAGTTTTCCCAGGAACAATAGGCACTTAACCACTCCTTGGGAAATCTACACATCCCTGGGACGTCCATGGCCTTTTTGTCCTAACATCTGAAGTAGTGCCCAAATGAAAGAGATGGGAAGCAACTGCTCTGAAGCACAACTGCTTCCTAAGGCACAACTGGAACACCATCACTGTTAATGGCTCTGTAACAGTAATGGTGCTCGAGCTGTACTCAGAAAGTAGAAAGAGAGAGTAATTTGAGTTTCAATTGAGTAGGGTAAGTTGGGTTTAAACTGAAAGTCGACTTTTTTTTAAGATTGAGAAATGGATGCCAAAGGTGAACTGGCTTGGAAAATTAACCAAGCAATTTAAAAAATGAAAAAGTTCAGTGTACTTTTGGAGCTTCTCTGACACAAGCCAAGAAGTAATTGCCATCAGTACTTGTACCCCTTTCATTCAACAGTCTTTCCTTCATTGAAGTCTGATTTGTTATACTGCACAGTAGGGAACCCACAACCCCCAGTCTGTATTGGCTTGGGATGGAGCTTGAAAAGGATGGTGCATCTTCTAGCTGTTTACTGAGAGATTAGTTTGTCCCTTAGAGTACCTTCATATAATGCTAAACAATAGCCTGTATTTACACTAAAGACCCAAAAGGTGAGGACGGCATAAAATTTGGCTTTCCAATTTCCCCTCTCAAATTTTTAATGACTGTAGTCTTGGAGCAGGTTTGATGAATTTTAAAGGAAAGAATGATAAGCATTATATTTTTCAATATATATTTCTGATATATTTGTCAAATTATTTCTGAACATAGTGGGAGAAACTGAAAATATAAGTCCAATATCTGAAACCTTTTTGGAATGCATTGTGTCTCTAGTGATTTCCTTATATTGTGCTATTAAATGGAGCGTTTATAAATATGTGAATAATTTATTCAGCTGATATGATGAAATATAGAAACTGTCTTCTGTTTAAATTCTGAGTGTATAATGTGGGTAATGAAAGTCCTATGTGTAACCACATTTAAGTGCATGCAAAATTGCTTTTATGCGGTGCAGTATGAAACTAGGGCAGGGACATATGAAAGCAACAGACATCTTTCCTGGAGACTTGTTCTTCTATCTTAAAAAAAAAGCAGGCCTCCACCAGTCTTGAAAGACTATGGTATCGTGCTCGGCGCTGCATACACTGCATGTGAAACACGAAAGCCTGGGTTAGATTGTTATGGAGGATAAGCTGTTACCCAAGCAGCAAATCCCCCCTCTCCATGCCACTGAATTAGTCCAATGGAAAGGCAGAGCCAATATGATTGGATCCAGCTGGCGTCGCAGAGCTGGGCTAAGGACAGGAGCTCACCCTGTCTTGTGGGGCTGACCCGGGTCTCGAACCCCGGCCTTCTGGTTAACAGGCACAGTGTTTTAACTGCTTGCACCACCCACAGCCTTTTTCTTGAAAAAGGCAACTAAGAAAAACACAGGGAGGGTAGAAGTGGCAGGGAAGTGCCACTGGAGAAAGAGGCTGCTTTCTAGTGAGTAGGGTTGCTCTTACATTTGCCAAACCCTCTAATAGTGAACATAAGGGGTCTACCTGAAAAGGATATAATCCGCTTCCTTTTAAGCTCAAATAGTCCTGACACAGTCAGGGTGATAATACGTTTTTTAAAAAGGGTAATTTATCTCAGGGGCGAAACAGTGGGCCTTAGTTGACCACTATTGGTCTGGTAGGAATATTTTTTGGCTAGTGTGGCAATCTAGGCCTTTTGGACAATCTTGTCTTTTATTGAACCTATGTATGTAATTTGTTATGAATAGTTTTAAAGCCCTAACTATTATTGCAATTGCTGAGTGTTAACATCTATTTGTTTAATGTACTGAAATGTTTTTTTATGGTTGTTATGCCAATAAAGGTGACTGTATTGTACTTTATTTGATCTCCTCCAATGGGTTGCAGAGTTCGCTTTTATAGAGTAGAAATACTGTCTGTTGTAGATTTGTTGTAAAGCCTCAGTTCTACATTCCCCATGAAGATCATGATTTGCTTTATTTTAAAAATCTTAGTCCTCACTCTCCTGAAAACCTGAAGTTTCATGCCTTCAGGGCTCCTCTGAAATGGCCTGTAGACTGAAATGGCCTGTAGACATAGACACAGGAACAGTGGTGTCTGAGAATGTCTATAGAATAGTGTTGATGATGGGAAACTCTTGGTCATGATCCAGTCCAGGGAAGACTGCCAGCTGGCTTCTCATGTAGGCTAATGTCCATTCCCTCCCCTTAGTACTGTTAACTCCAAAGAACATAAAACAGCTTTGGTGGTTTAGAGCCTTTCAGCACAATCCAGAGTAACTACAGAAGCTCTTACATCAATGTAAGAGACACTTACGTCGACGTAGTTATGGCGCCACCTATTAGAAACCTATGGGCAATGCATAGAGCAATCCAGAGTAAATTTTTCTTACTTCGACATAAGAGCTCCCGTAGTTACTCTGGATTGTGCTGTTTGTCTATTTAGTCCAGAGTTCTGTTTCTAGCCGTGTCTGACCAGATGTTTTTGATGATTGTAACTATTGCGGATCCCACCACTATTCTGGCATTTCATGTGACTTCATGCTGTCTGACTTCAACATGGGAATGATAGAGAAGGAATCGAGGAAACTGTAGTGTTTTCCACCCTTCCTCTCTGTGTTCCTTTTGCTTCTGATATTGTAGCAGAAAGCAAAAGGATGCATTTTAACAGTTGCTCCCTGAAGAAATTCTAATTGGGATAGTTGCAAGTTTGTCTAATCTATCTGATAATTTACTTTACCTTTCTACCTCTATGGAGGCCCCGAAGGAGGCATATCAGCAAGATCTTCTCTGTATGGGGCAGCCCTTGTCAGAACAGATTTGAACCATTTTATCAGCAAAGTGCTTTGGAACTATGTCACAGCAGGCTACAGATGGTTCCTCCTCACCTCCTGATGGGCCAAGATAGAGGAGACCTTTAAACACTACAGAAGTGTCTGCTAGATAGCTCTGATTTGACTCAGTGGTGGCAGAAAATTGGACATTCTTTGTCACCATCATAGCCCTGGATAAGGCCTTACTGTGGATGAACGTGTTCAGTAAGATTCAGTCTGAATCTGTCTCCAACATTTCCAAACTATCTCATCCTAATTAATTGTTCTAAGTTCCAAAGCGAGCCAAGGATTGTTGGCAGTGCATGGAAAAAAATGTTGTTTGGCAGCATCACTCAATTGCCCAGATCATTCCCCTGAAAGTGGAACAGATTGCCAAGGGAGGTGGTGGACTCTCCCTCACTGGGGATCTTCCTCAGGGCTAGGCTACAGTCCCCTTCCCCCCCCACCACCACCCACATTCCCCAGAACTAGGCATCTGACTTCTCAAGCTGGCATAATTTAAGATCAACAACTTGATCTTCATTATTTTTCAGCCAGCTAGCCACAATCCAAGCCACCTAGGACACGCTCCAAACTAGGTAACTGAGACCCTCTAACCCAGAGCCACTAGGCTTTGCAAGAGTGCAATCTTAACACTTGGAGCAGGTTGTAAAATTGCTACAAAATTAAGTGAAACTTGTGACTTTAGGGAAGTCACAGATCTACAAATTTCCACCCAATAAACTATGCCATCTTAAATAGACAATGTTTATTGAAGAACAGAAGAGTTACAAAAAACTGACAGGCACTTAGGGAATATACTTTGAAATTTTAGGACAAAGCGTACAGGCATAACATGTTAAAATAATAAAACTAACTTCTTAAATCTACCCTCTAACCCTCACCAATCATCTTAAACAGATTGTCCAAGGGTATCTTCTGAGCCATGGTCTGAACAGGCACTGAGTCATCTGAACAGGGACAAGTCATGAGAGTAAACTACTTTCAGGATGGATTCTTATAGGAAACTAGTGCCCTCCAACTAGTAAGAATGAGGACTAGCCAGCCAATCTAATGGTGTATATGAACTCTAGTCTCCTGCTCATTTGATTAGATTAGATTGATTGGTGAAGTATGATCACCATACCTGTAATTTGGCTTCAGCAACAGCTACATACATACCAGCACCAACTCACAAACAACAAACAATGAATACAGAAGAACATATAAGAACATACAAATCAAATTAGAACATGTCAGTTGTCCCTCTCCCATTCTGAAGATGCAGGTGCAACTGGTAAACCATCAGGCGTGATCTTGTCCAGTTAAGCCACTCTTGAGAACTTATATCTACAAAGACTAGGCTGGCCCCTCAAAGGTCAGTATTTTAAAGGTAAGAACCATTCAGATCCTGACTCCTGTGGACTAACAAGATGGTTTCCCATAGCTAACGTCTTAATGTGAACTCACATTCTGGCTATTACCAATAAGTTGCAACCTGTACTTTGAGTTAAAACTTCAGCTCTCTCAGAACTTAGCCTTCCCATGACATCTGCCTATCAACTACATTCTGTATAGACAAATTAAGTATGTTCCCTGCCATATGGATAGCACCAGATGTTATTTGAGACAAAACAGTGGTCAGAACAGAGACCACAACATCTTGAGCTTCTCCATACTGGGAGCCCTCAGCATGGTTGTTGGAAGTCCTGCAGATCCAAACCACCTCTGTGATCTCTGCCACCAGTTCAGGGAAGAGGACATTACTCAACAGTATGGTGGAAGGTGCACACATTTTATCCCTATTCTGACTCACTTACCTACAACCACATGCATGCATTTGAAATTGGGTGACAGTCAGACAGCATTTCTGAATGGGGGCTGGATTTGTATTAAGTGATTGCAACTCCTCATTCCTGCTCTCCTGACTTTGCCTTCTGCTCTGTATAGAAACTGGGCAGGTAAAAGTGGGACAGATTAATCCTCTTATTTTCATCCAATCAGGTCTCTGTCAGATCTGCCACATCAGGTTGTTCATCCAGAATTTAACTCTGGATGACGTTGGTTTTTCTATTACCAACCTAATGTTACAGCAGCACTTTTGTAGCCCAGAAGGTTGCTGCCAATCCTGTCAAGATAGCATGAGTTGGAAGCTGATGGGAAGAAATTCATGACTCAGAGGAACCTGGACCCCCAGTTAACCCAAAGGTTTAGTGGAAACTTCATAGGTGGAAAGTTGTTGAGGGAGCAACCACTGGCATAGCTTCATGGTCCATCATTATGTTGTTTGCAGGTCAATTTAGTCACTGCCTGGGAATTTAAATAGTACATATTGTTTTTAAAAGGATGTGTCTTAATGCTTTTAAGTATCAGTATCAGTATGTTGTTAAGTGGCAAGACTCTGAAAATTGCTGCAGTGCTAAAGACACTTTCTTGGGAAAAGAGGCATTGAACACAATGGGGTTTACTTTTGAGTAAACATGGTTAGGATTGTGCTCTACATCTCATTTATAACTGAAATTTGAATTATTGTATCTATGATTGTTTATAAAATAAATTCAGCTCAAACATCAAAGTAACATTTTACAGTATTCCCCATATTGGGGCCATATATGAGGGACTGGCTTGAAGAGCACCTGTCAGAAATGTTCTAGGAGGATTTCCTGCTACAGTTGGTGGTTGGACTAGATGACTTCCAACTCTATGATTCTTTGGGCACAATCCAGAGTAACTATGGGGAGTCCTTGCTCCGGTGTAAGAACAATTTGCTGTGGATTGCAATATGAATTTCCCATAGGTTTTCACTACGTGGTGCAGTAACTATGGGTGCACGAAATGTCTCTTACGTGCTCATGTAGTTACTCTGGATTGTAGATTATGACATTTTCTGATAAAGGTGGATTAAAGAGTAGGACTTTGGTTTTCTCTTCTTTTATGTCCTGAGTGGTCAAATTTCCTATCTGCTCTTTAAGATTCTGAGCCTATGAAATTATTGGTTTAAGCACCAGTAAATCTAGCTAGCTAATCATGTTGCTATCAAAAAGGATTTGCTAGAGCACCGGTAAAGGTGTATAATGCTGATGTTGGCTATTTTAAGTACATTTTGTGATTCCTTCCATACTGTATAATGTTCTTGGCCATCTCAAATGGGCAAACCTCATTTGAGGGTTGCCCTAAAGGCAGCTTGTTGGTAGGCGCTAATGAAGATCTATCACCCTCCCCTGAACTTTGCCTTATGGTTCCCCTTTCAATTTAATTTATCTCAAGAGCTTGAGGGTACTGAAATCTCAGCATTGCTCCTGAACCTAGCCAGCTATTCATTTATGTGCTCAATATTATGGTTCTCTTTATTTGCTTGTATGAGTGCTTGTCTTTCTCACTTTACGGTTGTGGCACTACTCTGCCACTATCAACTCATCTTTCTAGTAAATGAAGCCAGTGTATTTCCTTGACAATATGTCTTGGATAGGAACATATACTTGTTTGGCCTCATGGAGAAAAGTGGTTCTGGAGTCCTTGACTCAACTTTTGGGTTGTGGTATTCCTGAATACCTACAACTCAAATAAAAATGAATAATTTTCAGAGCTCCTGTGTTCTCAAAAAATATGTGCACACTCAGCAGTCTTGCTATTGAAACAAGAGAAGTCCAGTATGTGACTTAAACCCTTCATGTTTGCAGGGATGTAGCATTCACCTCCTGCAAAACTTAGTGCTTTGCCCTCTCTAGCAATGCCACTGTAAGATTGTTCACAATATTTGTAAAATGGTGATAGGCTGAAGAGGTAGAGATTCCCAAAGGCATATCTGCAAGGGGCTTTGCTGTTTAGCACAGTTTTAAATTTACAGATACTGTCTTGACATATATATTTCCTCCATTCACTTTATTGATTCATTTTGCAATACTGTGGCATCTATATTTTTGATCTGTCTTAGTTTGTAGGAAACTGTCGGGTGCATTGACCGTGTAATGTTTAGATTGATCTGGCTGGATGTTGATTGACAATATGAGATACTGATCATGGCCTTTTGCCTTTTGTCACAGCTACTATGAAGACTGGTGTCTTTTCAATAGCACCAATGTAGCTCTTGTTAAGAGCAACACTATTACCGTTGTTTGTTACAGAATAATTTCTTCCCTCTGGCATTATCACTGTATGTGTGTGACCTTGAGTACTATGTGTATGGCTTTTGCCCAAAGCAGTTGTTCTGCATGATTCACACAGGTTGCCTTTGATAGACAGGACTTCTGTACAGAAACATTGATGCTTTCTATAGTGTGTTGGTGAAAATATGCTTGCATGCACCGGGGCAGCAATGCAAGTTAGAGCTATAATACCTTGCTTACTGGGCAAGAGACACTCTTTCAAGTGGGTGTCCCTCTTTTATTTAGCAGGGGGAGAGTAACTGGCCCTCCACACCCCAGCAATGTCTGTTCTAGTGGCTTCTGCTGGTGTTCTTTTTGGACTTTAGATTGTGAGCCCTTTTGGGACAGACATCTATTGGCTATTAATTAGCTATTAATTTTTTCATTTTCTTGTAAACCACTTTGTGAATTTTTCAGTTGAAAAGCAGTATATAAATACTGTAGATAGATAGATAGATAGATAGACAGACAGACAGGCAGGCAGGCAGGCAGGCAGGCAGACAGACAGACAGACAGACAGATAGATAGATAGATAGATAGATAGATAGATAGATAGATAGATAGATAGATAGATAGATAGATAGATAGATAGATAGATAGATCAAAATGCTAAAAGATGAATGTACAGTATTTACTTTTTAAAAGGTCTTTAGCCCATAACTGTAATAAAAAGGTGAACTATTTTAATTAATTACAATGAAACCGAGGCTGCAATTCTTCATTTAGGCCTGCATCATCATCATCATCATCATCATCTTCTTCTTCTTCTTCTTCTTCTTCTTCTTCTTCTTCTTCTTTATTGTTTAGCTGGTATTTGAGGAGAGGGTCACCCTCTCAACCAATATACTGCTGTAGGTGCTGCTAGATTTTGTGAATTATTCACAATATGCTTTCAGTCACATTTTTTTGTGATTGATGATGATGTTTTTAGCCTGTCACTACTTCCTTAGATCTTCCTCAATCAGATTGAGCCATGTCTTTTTTGGTGCAGCTCATTCAACTCTCCAGTGGATAGATGGCTTTTGCCAGAGAAGCTTATGTGTCATAGGCCAGCATAGATCCCATCATAAGTCCTGTGCTGGCCTGGTGGTGTTGCAAAAGTGCTGTAAGACAGTGCATAAAAATGTGCATAGGCTTGCCCCAGCCTGCTCACCCCACCACATGAACAGGATGTCGCGGCCTAAATTGATTAGGATTGTGCCCTGAGTCTGAAATTGAGTCTTTTGAGTCTGTGCAAGCCTCCTCAGAGTTCCTAAAGTGTGGAGACAGTGCAGGTAACAAGTGCAACCCACTACCTGATTGTGACTGCAAAACCAGAAGTGGGTCATGATTGTTATTTTGACTGTCTCCACGCTTTGTAGAGCCCTGTGGAGGCTTGCACAGGGCTCCCTGCTCACCCTGAGAACATGCTGCAGGGCTTGAGTAAATGGAAGCACAGCCCCTCACCACGTGAAAGCAACATTAGCCAGGGGACTGGGCCGCTTTCATTTTCCCCTCCCCACTTAAACTCACCATAAAAACTCACAAAAACCAACTCAAAAACTAATTTGAGAAGCAGTGTCTTACCAACTCCAGAAAATTAAAAAGAGAATAAGATGCAAGAAAAAAATAATTTAGGCAGAAAAGCAAACATGCCTTTAAATACAACAGAAGCAGGAAATAAACAAGAGAAAGGGCAGATTCTTTAGCAATCAAAGATATGAAATGAGTACTGAAGAGGATTAAGAAAATAAGTTATTTTCATTTTCTAAATGAGTTGTTTTCATTGACTAGATCAGGGGTGTCCAAACCCCAACCCGGGGGTCAGATGTGGCCCATGGCAAGCCTCAATTCTCCTGCAGCAAGATCTCCCACGGGCAAACCTTGTAATCCTCTGGATCTATCTCTAATAAACTCTTACCTATAAATTTATGTAAATTTATTGAAATTTGAAATGTGAATAATTTTTCCAGCCCCTAACACAGTGTTAGAGAGATGATGGCTGCAATCCTAAACATACTTTCCTGGGAATGGGCCCCACTGAATACATTAGGACTTATTTCTGAGTAGACATGCTTAGGGTTGAACTGGATGTGGCCCTCCTGCCAAAATGTTTGGACTCTCTTGAACTAGATGTTGGAGAGATATAGGTACTTTGCTTTTTTATGCAGAGGACATTGGAAGAGTTGTGTGGAATAGAACTGACAAAAGATGGTCTTAATTTGTGATCTTCTGCTCACTCTAACAAGATGTTAGTGCCAGATGGCATTCTTCCTAGTTTTTAAAGAATGTGAGTGTTTAGCAAAAATGCTGAATTTTAAAAAAAATAAAAACATGCAATTTGCATGTACTGTTAAAATCAGCTTTCTTGTTGGAGAACTGGAAGACAGATCATGTAACACCAACTTAAAAAAATGCTTCAAGATATCTGAGACTTCAGCCCAACTGCTTTACGAAATATTGTAAGACTAGAAATTGCTTAACATGTAGAAGAGAAAGTCATGCTGAAAGAGAAAATCTTACTTCCATCATGAGGCAGAGTTTGTTCATATAGACTGTAATCAAGTTCACTCTAGTTAGGCTGGCCTAAGCCCCAGTGCAAGTCCCATGCTGGCCCAGAGGTGTCACAAAAGTGCTGCCTAGGTTAGGATTGCAGCCATAATTAGCAGTCATTTAAGGAGTGAGTTATCTGGTAAGATGTTATGTGCTTGAACTTGCAAAGATATTTGACAAAGGCTGCAATCTTGACTTCCACTTAGGCTGGCCTAAGCCCCAGCATAAGACCTATGCTGAGCTGGGTGTGTCACAAAAGTGCAGTAAAATGCTTCTGCCCCACTCTTAGGGGAATTAGGGCAATGCACATGCATATGCTGACCTTCTCACACAATCATGGAAAGATAGGCCAGGTGAGTTAGGCTGGCCTAAATTTCTTAGGATTGTGCCCACAGTCTCTTATCTAAAGCTCATGAGTAAAATTTTCAAATGTAAAATAAAGGGACAAATTATTTTATGGATTGCTGGCTGGTTAAAAAGCAGAGGGCATGTGTTAACAGATCATTCTTATAAAATAGGGGAGTAATCTGGAAGGCCTTCACTGAAAAATTGTTTTTAGGGCTGGTGCTATTTAATCCCAAATTATAACCCTTTGCAAATGCCATCCAAACAGATTCCAAGGAGCTTCAAACTGGAAAAATTACAATGGCAAGTGAGGTTGTGTCAATATGTTAAAAGTGATGGATATTGGGGAAAACCTTTTAATTCCACAGATGTATGCGGAATTGAACTTGCTGTGACTCATAACTACCAGTAGAGAAATCTTGGAGTCATAGACTTTTAGGAAGCTATCTTATGTATGAAATCCATACATACATGCATGTTAGGTTCCAGAGATCTTATGTAAATTAGTATTTATGCTTTCCACTAATTGGGCAAGAGTGTGAAAATCAGTTAAAGCCATGGTTTTCAAACTTTTTTTGACGGATTGCTCCCTTGATTTATGGCTGTGGCTCTTCATTAGGGCTACACTCCTAAAAATTATATAGGGTAGTAGTTATTTTTTTGGGTGGGGGCAAGAATTCCATGACTCACCAGGCTGGTTTCTGTGGCTCCCCAGTGAGTCATGTTATTAGTCCTGGAATCAGCAATACCAGTAAATACTTAAATACTGTTAAGGTTATTTACTGATATTCTTTAAGCTGATACAAGGTTATAATTTAATACTGTATATACCTTCAATATATACCTGACCATGATATAAAATGGTGCCAGGAAAACTATTCATTTTAGCCTTTTACAATGGAACCATTTAATTAAAGCTGATAAAACTTTGACCAGAATAGAAGTCTCTCTGTCTGTCTGTCTGTCTGTCTGTCTCTCTCTCTCTCTCTCTCTCTCTCTCTGTTCCTCCTCCCCTGGAGGCTGTGACTTGGCCAACCCAAGGATTCTGGACTATAACCATGTGCCATCCTGTGATATATTTACCATACTGTTCTGGTATATATATTTTTTGTTCAGTAAATTGTGAGAGATTTTCTGGGTAATACATTTTGGCTGAGCCTTGGCCATTTTCTGTTTCAGAATTGCATTGGTCTTCAAACACTGTGATTTTGTTTGGTAATTGCACACACAGAGGGAGATGGCATCATTGGAAGCACAGTAATGATTAAGGGTAGAGCAGCAGGTGGCTGTGCTGTGCATACTGAATGGAAGCTGCCATCTGCTTGCTAAAAAAAGTGTGACAGTGAGACTCTCTTGCAGAAACTGAGCCCAGTGTGAAACAAAGGGAGAAAAAATCCATCATGGAATCAGGGGTCACTGAGAGGCTAGTAGCGGACTATGAACAGAGGCGTACATTCTACCGGATCAGCCTGCATATCATGAAATGGGAACCATTAGTCTCAAGTAGTTGTATATGCACTGACCAAAAGGTAGCTCTGAATACAGGAAAGGTTGTTAGATTCAGAAATAAATCACCCCTGCCATAGCTGTAGCAGTCCCCTCGTATTTTGGGTTACAGAAAACGCATATATACAGTTACAGAAATGACTGGATCTACTGGTCGGAGGTCAGGCCATGAGAATCATGGCAGAGGATTCAAACCCTTTGCCAATCTGACACACTAACCACATCCACCTCCTATTGCTGTGGTTATTTTGTTATGCACAGGCTAGCATGCCTGTTTTGCATTTAGCACCGTTTTCCACAATAGAGCTGCACTGTTGCAGTGACACAGGAAGAATCTTAATTCTTGTTACTAAGCATCCTGTCTGAATTTAATTACTCTTGGCCTGCATCTCATGCATGATTGACTTGATTTGGTGGACCAACCAAAGCGTTTCTTTTTTTTTTTTAGTTTAAATGTTAGGCCAAGGTGAAAAGGCATTGTGCATCATTTTGGCTGTATAGGGTGCTTTAGGGATAAAAAGTGGAAAGCAGAATATAAATATTAAAGGGCACGTTACTCAAGGATGTGGATCACAAACCACTCCTCAACATGTAGCTCAATGGTCTTTAAAGTGGGGGTCAGGACCCGCTTGGGGGGGGGTCATGACTTCATTTTAGGGGGTTACAAAAAGCTGGATACAGCCATCTTAAAATCTGGCAGTGGGCACCTTTAATGTCACTCCCAGCCATGACATCACTTCTGAGGGGTCCTGAACCGACTGTCATTCTCCATTAGCAATTAATTTTTTTCCTTGTAAACCGCTTTGTGAAATTCATAGTTGAAAAGTGGTATACAAATACCACTGAAAGAAAGAAAGAAAGAAAGAAAGAAAGAAAGAAAGAAAGAAAGAAAGAAAGAAAGAAAGAAAGAAAGATAGTACTTGAATACCACTGATGTGGCTAATTGCAACCTGGCATGGGGTAGAAAAAGAAAACCAATGAAAATTCTTAGAATGCTTCTAGCTAGCTATTTACCCTTGTCCAAGGAATCCTCGCACCTGTTATAGAGTAAGTGGATGCCTGTTTGTCCAGCACTAGCAGACAAAGCTCTCTATGCTCGTGCATAAAATAATAGGTTTGATGATATCATTAAGTTATCTGATTGGAGGAGTATATCCACTACGTACTGGAGAAAGCTATCTGGTAGGAGAATCGCCCCTGGCACAAATGATGCTTACCATTCTTCTGGGGAGTTTCCATTCTCCATCACTGATTTCAATTGAATTGTCCCCTGGACTGCTGCATCTGCCTGGCAATCTGGGCACAGTGGATGGAAGGGTGACATTACCCTGGCAGCAGCAGTCCAGAGAGCAGTTTGGGGAGATCAGTGGCAGGGAAAGCAGAGCTCTCCCCATGGAATGGTAATCACTGGGGGAGAGATTAGACAGGGTGCCAGATCCGACTCAAATTCTGCATACTGCAGAGCCCTGATCTAGACAAGCAGGTCAGTAGGCACATTTTTTAAGTTATCATGGCTTATAGTTATTGCAAAGCTAGTTCCCTATGAATTTGTGTAACCTGTTAAAAAAAGTAAATCTGGGCAAGTGACCCATCTCTTTCAGGCGCTGCATATACTCAGTTTACACCAGCTGCTGGTGTGGGTAGTCTATGCACAGATGCCAGGCTGGTGGGGGGACAGGGATGGGGACAGGAGTGACCTGCTATATTTCTTTGCTTACATGTAGTCGGTTGTCGAAGCCTCTCTCTGTTCAGTTGTCATAGCAACTACATCCTGCTATTTTCTCTACCCAGCGCCGTTCTAAATTCATACCATAGGCGTAGAAAAGATTGTGTACCTTATGTACTCGTTCTAACCTTGCTCACTTTTTAAAAAATCAGCCCTACGTAATGAGAGACTATTGATGACTTTATCAGTGGTACCGTGTCCGTGCTTTGGCAATACAAAGACCTTCTGTGATACACAGCAGGACAGATTTCCCTAACAGACACGGGACTGGAACTCTCCTCCTTCCCTTGTGAAGCATGAGTTTGAAAACATTTACTATATGCCTTTACATAAATACATACAGTATGCAATTACAATATGATGGGAAAGCCATTTTCAATCCCAGGTTGGCCCTTCCTTTCCTTGGACATAGGAATGCAAAATGGCTGTTGTGGGTCCAAGGAAACCCACAATCAGATGGCCTAAAGGGAGGTAATTTAAAAAGTTTCAGTGGCACCTCACATAACAAATTTAATTCGTTACGGAGGCCTGTTTGTTACGTGAAACGTTCTTTACGTGAAACAGATTTTCCCATAGGAAATAACAGAAACTCAGTCGATTGGTTCCACAACCCAAAAAATATTCTTATAAATATATTAACTGGATGGAAAAATGATGACAAAACACTGGAATTGAATTCAAAACCTGCAATCAATGTGCATGATCCTATGAAGTCTACTTAGGCTGCAATCCTAAAGACATTTTCCTGGGAGTAAACTCCATTTAACACAATGGTGCTTACTTCTGGGTAGACATGGTTAGGAGGCTGCAATCAAAGACGTTTTCTTCTGCAATCCAAGACACTTTCAAAGTGTCTCCCCATTTTCTCCTCTTCACCCTGCGCCTCTCTCTCCCCTGCTCCCTTCTGGCTAGCCCTGAGCTGCTTCCCTCTACTCCTCTGCTGTTCTCTTCCTCTGCCCAGCGGATGCCCAGCCACAGGAGGAACAGCGCAGAAGTGTTGCTTTCGCTATGGGCAGGTGTGCTAGACACCCCTGACGCTTTTTAAAAGGGCTGCCAGTTAGAGCATCTGCCCCAACTGCCAATAAGTTTGTTTGTTACATGAAGCAGAATCCTAGAGAAATTTTTGTTTGTTACATGGAACATACTTTACGTGAGGTGTTTGTTATGTGAAGGCGCCACTGTACTTATGAAGCTTTTTCCTTACCTCTTGCTGAATGGGCTCAGTGGCTCAGCGGTTAAAGGCACTGTACTTGTCAACCTGAAGACTGAATGCTTGTCAACCTGAAGACTCAACCTTTGAGATCTGAATGCCACACAACAGAGAGCTCCTGTTGCTTGTGTAGCTCTTTCCAACCAAGCAGTCATATACGGTAAATGCAAATAGATAAATAGGTACAACTTCAGTGGGAAGGTTAGAGCTTTCCATGTGCCTTTGGCTTTCATTCATGTTGGCCACAACTCTGGCTCTTCGGCACTGATACGGGTGTGAACGCTACCCACAGGGTTGGTTATAACTAGTAGGATAACTGGTAGGAGGGTTCCTTTACCTTGCTGAATATCTGATGTCGCTGCCCACCATAGTATACAGTTTACGCACTGACAATTCAGCAACAAGGCTAGACGGACTTTTAAAAAACAACCTTTTAGTGACTCCATAAACACACACAGATAAAGGCCTGGTCTCCTCAGTCCAGGAATTGTCCCTTGAAATCATCCACTCGAATTTAATTGAATAACATTCTCTAAAAGGTTGATTATTAACTGTCAACCCAAACATGAATATCTACTATCGATGTGGGAGAGGTAGCTATGTAAACACCGTCTATAAAATCTATAAACATTCTAAATGAGCTCTAGAAAAAATATTAACACCATAGTTAAACTTTTAAGGCTTCAATCCTAACTTCCATTTAGGTTGGCCTCAACTATTACATTAGCATGACTTTAACACCACCCCCCCCCCCAAAAAGCATAGATATTCTCAGCATGCAACTCAGTATGATGAACAGCACATATTTTTAGCTTTTTAATTACGGTAGTTAATAATTTCATTTTCTCTATAAACTTTCTGATTGATTAATCATGGCAAAATATGACATTCTCCTTCACCATTCTGCCTTTATTTTCATCTCCCTCCCTTGAAAATTAACCAGTGTTTTCTGTTTTACTCAAAGGACTAGAAAATTATTACTGTTTGGGTCTTCAGTGTAAATAGCAGATTATGAGGAGAAAAATATTAATATGTGATCTGGATCTAAAAACTATAGATCAATTTAAGCACGATGGCAGTTTAAAAATCTAATGGTATAATTATAACATTAATTTATTGTGCTGTGCATTACGCAGATGTCTGTACATCAGCTTTATTTTCTGCCAAAACAACTATCTAACAAAGGGCACAATCCAAAAGTGCACTTTGGTTACCCTATCTATCACTGGGCTGACCCAAGTGCAAGATGGGCCACTCTACTTATTCTGGAAAAGACTTGGGGCAGTCTAAGGCAACATAGCCTTAGGGAAACATAGGCTGCCCTAAGACAGGTGGAGCTAGGCTGCCCTAACTGGGCCAACCTAGGCAGCTCAGGAGAGGCATGTAGAGGGCATGCCTATCCAGAGCCTGATTCAAGGGCAGAAATGCCCTCTTCCAGCTCCTCAGCGTTATACCACCTCAGGAGCAGGTATAGGAATGAGTAGACCAATAGGGGTCCATGATAATCCAGAGTAAGAATGGCAGTGTTGACAAAAAAAATCTGAGTTCTTTGACCAGCCTATCTGCAATCCCTGCCTCTCAACCTCAGGATATGACACAACTGGAGCCAGTAACCTGGGGATATAGAAGGCCACTCCAAGAAGCCCCTTGTATTCACTGGCCACTGTACTGGTATCTCATCAGGGACTCCTTAGAAGACAGGCATCACAGCTGTTCCTTATTCAGTGTTATCTGAGGGGGGTCTCCTTGGGAGCAATCCCTCCCCAGGTGTCACTGACTTAGTGCCTACTAAGGATGCTCTGGAGCAGCTAGGGCAGCCCAGGCTTCCTGACTCTCTGGATGCAGCATAACTTTCTGCTCTGGATTCAGAACAGTTGGGGCAGCCCAGCTAGGGCTCTCCTCACTGCCCTCACTCTGGATTGTGCCCAAAATATAACAATAGTACTCTTTACAGACTCTTCAGAGAGAGAGAGAGAGAGAGAGAGAGAGAGAGAGAGAGAGACTCTTCTTCTGCATAGATATAGTCCAGAGGTGTCCAAACCCTGGCCTGGGGGCCAGATGTGGTCTGTGCGACTCGATGCAGCCCGAACCGAAGCAATACCCCTCTATTTGGCTCACATACAAGCCTTGTTGATGTATCTAATACACTCTTAAATGTAAATGTATGTAAATTTATTCAGATTTGAAATGTAAATCATTTTTCCGGACCCCAACACTTTTGAGTCAATTCAAGGGGTGTTAGGCCTGTCTATGCAGGAATGAGGAGATGGGCAGATTGTGCTGGCCTAAATTGATTAGAACTGCACCCAGACTCATTTTAATACATACCTTATATACATGAGAAAGCATCCCATTCTTCAATAACCTGTTAACAAAAAAAATCTTAGATATAAAGAAATATATTTTTTAACTAGGGGGTGATAACTAATGATAACTAGGATGTCTTTCAGTTAAAAGACAACAGTGCTTGGAAGTAAAGAATGTACAATGCAGGACTGAAAGTTACTTAGGGCATAAGAAATTTAGTCAGGCCTAATTCACCTGGCCTCTTTCCGTGATAGTATCTATCCTGTGCATTGGCCTAACCTTCCCAGGAGTGAGGCAAAAGTGTCTGACTGCACTTTTGTGACACCCCCAGGTCAGCACAGGATTTATGCTGGGGGTTAGGCCGTCCTATCTGGAGCTTAGGATTGCAGATTTAATGTTTCTTCTAACACACTTGGCCTTATAGCTAAGTTGTAATACTTTTGACAGATGCTCTTTGTGCAAAATATACCTTTTCCTTAGGTCAGGCTCAAAAGTGCTGCATATGTATTCAGCATTCATTTTTCAGTTCATTGTCAGAAATTCACCTTTACACAGCATGGAAAGCATTTATCTCCAATTGCCTTTAAGGAAAATCACATCCTTTCAAGTGGAGCTGCACTGATTTTATATGGTAAAATAAGAAATGGAGTGTTTGTGCATTGCCTTGCAAATTGTGGAAGAAAGTCAACAGGTTGGGCTTTCACTCTCACACACACTAGGTTAGTTTACACCCACATTGTTGAAAAATCCACCAAAATTTGTGGACACAGAAGAACATGAGAGGAGCCTCCACTGGATCAGGCCCTTCCTGTCTCACACAGCAGCCCACCAGCACGTATGACAGCTGAATCCAGGTGTCCTCCCCTGCATCTGGCATATTGAGGTTGTCCACATATACACACCTCTCATGGCTTGTAGTCCAGGCTAAGAAGAGAAATGAAGTAAGCTAGGAGTAACTAAAGAGGGTGGAACCATTAGAACGTATGGCTCCATTTGCTCCTTCTGCCTTGGATGGCTCTGAAGGGCACATGAAGACTCCTTAAGGGGTGGGATGACACAGTTACCATGATTGTACCATCACTGGGGGCATAAGGCAATTTATCAACATACCGGGGGTGGGGAGGCAGAGGAAGGACTCTGCAGTCCATCCTGAACCTACCAACTGCTGTAAACGGGAGAAAGTCACTTGCAGTTCTCTTTGCAAAACCAGAAGTGTCTTTTTTGCTACTTATAGGAGTTTGGAAGCAAGTAGAGCACTACTAAGTGCGTCACTGGCTTCCTGTACCCTCTGGAGAGCCATAGGGACCCTCAAGTAAGTTGAAAAAAATCTTTCTTTTCCTGATGGTGGCGCAATAGTGGCAATGATGTTTCCACTCCCTTCCCCGAAAGCACTTATAGGTTTCTAAACTCCCTTAAAATTTGGGAATCACTGGTTCAGTACAATGCAGTACTTGCACAACTTCATGTTAGTTATAGGAATGTTGTATTCCCAGCAGTGCTCATTCTTGGGTTTACTTTTATTTGGCATCAAGATGGATTTTAGTTTTCCAGCAAAACATTACAGATGTGACTCTTCTTCTCCCACCCAGTACGCCTCTAGAGTACTATGTAAAGGGGGGAACTTGTATATTTTTTCATCCTTCCAATGGCAAGCTCATGGCAGTGTTATATACAGTGGGTTTAAATTTTACATGGAGCCTCACTGCAGTGCACAAGTGGCCCCTCTCCCTCCCCCTTGGGTTCCTGGTTGCAGCATTTGCCTTATTTTGCTCCCACCACCCAGAATGGCTCTGAAGGAGAGGGAACCTGCTTACACACCTCAGTGAGGTTCCCTGCAAAACATACTGCTTTACACCCTGTCCAGTTTTGCCACCATGTCACACACATCCCCTAGAAAGAGATATCCAAGTTATAGCAGAATGAACCTGTCATTGCGGGAGTAAAATTTCAAGGATATTTCTGGATCCTGCGCACAGATGGGCACTGGTCACTGACACCAGGTAGCGATTACCAGTGTGAACTGGGCACTGAAGGGTTCCAGGGGGCAGTGATGGGGAGCAGTGAGCACCAGGAATCCCTGACAGGCAAAGGATGCCCTTACTAGGCACCATTGGGCCACATCTACTATGGGCACCACTGTGCAATGGTAGCAGGTGCTACCAGACAACACCAGACAGTGGGCACCACCAGGCAGTGGGCACTGTCTCTACTGAGCACCAGGTACCATTGGCCAGCAGGCACCAGCAAGCAATGGGAAACACTGGGCACCAGGCATCACATTCATCAGGCACCACTGGCCACCACCAGGCACTGGGCACCCCCACGCACCAGCAGGCAGTGGGCACCAGTGGGCAGCAGGCACCAGCAGACTGGGCATCAGTGGGCACCAGAACTGGACACCACTACTGGTTACCAGGCATCGCATGTTATCACCTGGTGACCATTAGCTGCCTGCTGTCCACCGGTGGCTGCTATGGCTGTGCCCACCAGTACCGACTGCTCACTGATGATTGCTGGTGCCCACCAGTGCCTGCTGTCTGAAAAACAGGGACAATCCCAGTTTGGGGGGATTGTGTTCACATACTGGCCAATGTGTCAGAGGGTCCTGGCCCAGTTTTGTGGAAGAGAATTATGGCAACCGTAACATTGGTGCCCATCGGTGCCTGCTGGTTCTCCCTGGTGCCTTCTAGTGCCCACTGCCTGGTGGCGCCAAATGATGCCCAGTGCTTCTCAGTGCTGGGTTGTGGCTGCTGTGCGCTGCTGCCCAGCACCACCATCTGATGCCCACCAGTGCTCAGCCATGCCTGGTGCAAAAAATATTATTTAAATTTTACTCCTTCGTGATGGGTAAGTTCAGCTAGAAAGTAAATATATAAAAAACTTCTGACATACATGTGTAGTGAGGATCACATTCAAAATCCATTGTTTGTTTGATGGTTGTCATATTTTCCATGATGAGAGAGGGAACTTCTTGCTTTTATGGATGATTTTAACTGGGCAAATATCCCACTGCTGCAAACATTTCCACATACAGAACTGTGATGTAGAGGAAAGAGAATAAGATCCACAGCTGATCTGCTCTTTGGACATTCATCACACATGTTTATCTTCTCAGTCCTACTTTGATTTTTCTTTCCTTTTTCTAAAATTATTCTAACTGAAAATAACTGCACATTTTAGTAGTATGTTAAAGTTAATTTGTCCTCTGGCAATATTCCTGCTAAAGTCATCAGTTTTATTGCTTGAGAAAGAATTTCATAATTTGGCTTAGAGTCAAACCTGTGTTTCTCATCTACTTTTCTGTTAGCATTTATGCAGTTGTGTGCAATTTAAAGAAGCACTAAATATGTGCATTTTGTCCATTTGATCCAATCATTACCTTATTGTAGAATTTACAGAACATGGTAACTGCACAAGTGGTTTACAAGTTAAAGGAACAAGTTAAAAGGTAAAGCAGTCCCTGTAGGAAACCTGCTAGTTGTGATGTGGTGCTCATCTCTGGCGTTGTCCATAATAGTTCCAAGGTCATGTGGCCAGCATGGCTTTATAGGTATAGAACATTATTGCATTTCTGTGAGTTTTACATGTGGTACCTCTTTATCTACTTGTATTTGCATAACTGCTAGATTGGCAGGATCTGGAACTGAAGGGAGCTCATTCTAACATGTGGTAGTCAGGTTTCAAACACCTGAGCTGTCAAACTAACTCCTAGTTAGGCCAGCCTAAGCTTCAACACAAATCCTGTGCTGGCCTGGGAATGTCATGTAAAAGGGAATTCTGTGCCACTCCTGGGGAAGGGTCAGGTCAGTGCAGAGACATGCGCTTGCCTCCCTACATCATCACAGGAATGGGATGGCTGATGAGTTGGGCTGGCCTAGGTTACGATAGCATCTTTAATGCTCAATAAACACTGAGCCACTGCATCCCATGAAGGAGCAATAATTTAAAACAATGATTCTCAAGCATTTCAGTCAAGTACCCCTTCTGACAATCAATCCATGACCTCTTCCCTGGAAATGATGTCATGGTTGGAATTGACATCAAAGGGTAAGTGACTTCACTGGTGCCAGAGCTCCTCCATGTCTACTCAGAAGTGCCATTGTGTTCAATGAGACTTATTCCCAGGAAAGCAGTCTGAGTGCCCCATTCCAAGATGGTACCCAGTGACAGATTCTAAGATGGTGGCACTCAGCTTTTTGCGATTCCCCTGAAATGAAGTTGCAACCCTCCCAAGTGTGTCCCAACCCTCCACTTTGAGAACCACTGATTACAAAGGTATAGAAGCAGAGAAATCTGTAGTGATTATTCTATAAAATAGGAACTGTAAAAAACAACAAATTCTGGCATAAAGGAGACATAATTTACTGAATGTCTAAAATTCCCAATTATGTAATCAGATATATTGTCAATTAATATTTAGAATTAGTAGTAGAGGAAGAAGATGAAGGAGCTGATGATGGTCCAGGTGATATAATCAGTTAAATGAGGAAAAAAGAGAAGAAAAACAAAATTGGTACAAATTGATGATAGTGAACAAGTTAAAGGGCAATGAGAAGGCTTTCAAAGACATTATCAAGGGAACAGTGAAAGCAGGTCTATTAATAAAGAAGGAACATGAGTCTGTGGATGACTCTGAACAGCAAAGCTTGAGATAGGTTCACATAATCCAGTGGATAACCCACTGCATTATATTTTTCTGTAAATTGAAGTTTGCTTGGGACAAGGTGTTGTTTTGCCTCCATCACCACCCATTCTTACGGTTTGTAGAGATGTGAGAGTAGCTGGGAATGCATGAACATAGAGTACTATGTTTGTGTATTTGTGTTCATGTGTAATTAGTGCACACAAGATTGCATAAGAGATACAGAATGTATATGCAAATATGTGACTGTACACACCTGCAAAATGTTACAATCTTTTCCTTGGAGTCCCCTTAATAGTGATATTTCTAATGATTGTAAACTATCCAAGAACATAGAAAGCTGCCTTATATTGAGTAATTCAGTATTGGCAGTAGTAACTGACAGCTGCTTTTCAATGACCTCTTTTCTCTTTTTCGCCTGGAGATGTCAGGGATTGAACCTAGGACTTTCTGCATGCTCTTCCACCAAGCTTATGGCCCCCTCTGAAGTGCCTTATGCAGGGTGGCCTTATTTCCATAGATGTCTTGGATTTTAAGCTTGTGTCCTGGAAAAAAATCCTCCTTTTCTTTGTCAGCAGACAGCATGCAGCTTTCTTATAACTAATAAATTATATGTAATAAAGTATGAGCAAAATCCCATTGTGTTCAGTTGGTCTTATTCCCAGGAAAATGTGTTTAGGATTGCAGCCTGTAGGTAATAGTCTTAAATAATGAATGAGTGTGTTTTTTTAGCTTTTATCATATCCCACATCGCTTGGATGTACTACATTTTAAAGGAGGCCTTGTCCTCTTTTTTGGTTATGACATATGGTTACTCTGGCCTTACAATTTGCACCAAGCTATAGGTGCAATTTGGGATTACCTCTCAAAAAGATACTACATAAAGAGAAATGTTGCTCTTGTAAACGGGCTGGCATAGAGTCAGTTTTGCATATTCTTATATATTGGCTTTTGTTTTGAATTGTGCATTAAGTATTACAGTTCCAATTTTAATACACTAAGGGGGTTGCCCCATAATTGCTACATATCTGTGATATATAAAACAAGGAATATATAATTTTATATATCATTTAGTGGAGATAAATAACAAAAGATCTAATGTGTCCTATTGATGTATATACTGTACATTTTGGGAAATACCTTATATCTTATCTGTGTATTATGTTTTATGTCTATAGTGAATTATTGTATTGTAATGCTCTGTTTATTGTCTATTATAATTATTTTATGTGCTTGTGAAAATAACTTTCTACCTTCCACAGGCTCAATAAAACCCAGGCAGCCACAATGTCAAGGTTTTAAAGCACTTATTGAAATGCTTTTAATTTGAGTAGCTGTTCTGGCATAGTCATAATGGGTTTCAATATCATTGGCTTGCTGCCCTTAATATTGTAACTTTTGTTATTTGTCTCTTCCCCCACTCCAACAATATTTTTAGCAGATAAAACGCCATTAGGGCTGTATTGGAGCTGTATTGTTGCTGTAAAATTGGATAGGAATGAGTTGTTGCATTGCAATCCTACACACATTTACATGGGAGTAAGCTGTATTGAGTAGAATTGTCTTTGTGTCAGGGTGACCAGATGCCTGAACATAAAAAGGAGGACAAGGTCTTGGATTCCTCTCAGCCTGGCCTTTCTGGCGGACAGTGGCACGTTTTCCTACTCACGGGTAAATCCACAATATTAGGCGCTTTCACTTTCCCATAGAGCTCAATGCATATTTTTTATTTTTAGTTTTTTGGCCATAACTTTTGATAGGAAGGAGATATTTCAAAACTCATTTTTGCATTGGATTCTGCTGTTCAATATGAATCCAACAACACATTATGGGGTACTGCACACCATTGCAAAGTTCCAAAATGAAGCCAAAATGGAGGACAATGAAGCCAAAATGAAGCCAAAATGGAGGACAAATTGGAGGACATAAGGACAGAAGGCAAAAAAGAGGACAAATCCAGAAAAATTTGGTCATATGGTCACCCTGCTCTATGTAGACATGCATAGGGTTAGTTATTGATTTTCTCTGTAAACCACTTTCTATTGAAAAGCAGTAAATACATTCTATTGATTGATTAGCTATCAGTCCTTTAAAATTTTACTGAGGGCTGAATTCCAAATTCCAAGGCAGTGCTTTTTTGAAATGAGAAAAGAAGGTATAAATAGATGGTATTGGAAAAAAGTCAGCCTAGTAGTCAGTTCTTCATGTCAGGGCGTTTTGTGGCCAGCAGAAGGAACATGTTAATGTTCACTGGTAGCAACACTAAGGGCATCACATCATAACCTGATCTTTGCCCTTTCTTTAACTGCAGTTGCTACCGTATGGCAACCAGCAGCCAGAAGCTTAAGAGTGCAATTATCAGGACTGGAGTAGTTCTGATGCATAAAATGAGTTTCTGCAAAGAATAAGGAGAGAAATAATGGCTGTGTCCGTGTATGAAAATCCCTTGTGCTACCAAAGGCGATGATTGTAGATAGCAAAGTTGTATAGGTCTTAATAAAGAGTGACCGTCGCTGCATCCTAAGAGCACTTTCCTGGGATTTAGCCCCAATGAAATTCATGGAACTTACTTCTGAGTAGAACCAAATAGGATTTCACAACTGATCTGCTATATTCTCTTCTAAGCTACAAACATTTTCATCATGTTTGACTGGGAGCACAAGCCTAACCATGTCTACTCAAAAGTAAGTCCCCTTGTGTTCAATGGGTGTTACGCCCATGAAAGTGTCTTTGCAGCCTTAAGCTTAGAAATAGCTTTTGGTCTCATTAATAAACAATGTTGCATTGCATAATAACAAGAATCTGGCTTGTGCATATTAAGATGAGGAGTTATATTTTGAATGTACAGTGGTGCCTAACATAAAGAGCTTAATTTGTTCCGGAGGCATGCTCTTTAAGTGAAACGCTCTTTAAGTGAAGCAGATTTTCCCACAGGAAATAATGGAAACTCAGACAATTGGTTCCACAACCCCCAAAATATTCATATAAAAATATTAACTGGATGTAAGAATGATGACAAAACACTGGAATTGAATTCAAAATATGCAATTCAGTGTGCATGATCCTATGAAGTCTATTTAGGCTGCAATCCTAAAGACACTTTCCTGGGAGTAAGCCCCATTTAACACAATGGGGCTTACTTCTGGGTAGACATGGTTACGAGGCTGCAATCAAAGACACTTTCCTGGGAGGCTTACCTGAGCTGCTGCTGGAGGTTCAAGGTGGTCGGGGGGGACAGTTAGGGGCAGCTGCCTTTGGCACCTGGAGGCAACAGTCCTCAAGTTGGGGGCAGTTAGAGACAGCAGCTCTGGCCGGCAGCTCTTTTAAAGAGCCTCCATGCAGAGTCAGGGCTGCATAGCACATGTGCCCATAGTGCGCTTGCTTGTTAAGTGAAGCGGAACTTGTTATATGAAGCAAGATTTCTTGGAAATTTTTGCTTGTTGTGTGAAATGCTTATTAAGT
The DNA here is from genome assembly GCA_030015325.1 of Cryptoblepharus egeriae. Classification (NCBI taxonomy): domain Eukaryota; kingdom Metazoa; phylum Chordata; class Lepidosauria; order Squamata; family Scincidae; genus Cryptoblepharus; species Cryptoblepharus egeriae. The sequence continues at coordinate 48,304,200 of JAREYC010000007.1, read as the reverse complement.
GAGGCGCTTGTTAAGTGAGGGTACCACTGTATGTTTTCCCACAAACATTGCCTTCACTGTGTTTTACTGATTGGAATAAATTGGGATATCATTCACAATAAACTGTGAGGTGATACATTTATAATAAAGATAAAATAAAGTTTCAATTTTATTTATGAAAGACACCAACATGATTATTTTCAGTGTTGTGAATATGTGCACCAATGTGTCCAACAGCGGTTCCCAAACTGGTGTTTGCTATCCGCTTGCGTAGGGGAGAAGAATGTGTGGCTGATGAGAACTAGAAGTTTACCTGCAAGTTCATATGCTTGATCTTGGATAGGAACGTAGGAAGTTACCAATGAATCACACTACCCATCTTCCTAGCTTTTTTCCCACCATGGCACACCACTGAGCCATCTTATTCAGTATTGTCTACAACAATTCCAGTTTCCCTATAGGGTGTCAGGTAGGGATTGTTCCCTCCCTACCTGGTGATGCAAGGCTTAAACCTGGGATATTCTGTGCGCTAAACATATACTCTACCATCAAGCTACAGCCCCTTCTCAAATAGTGTCAGATATATTGAATATTCAGTTTCAAAGTTTAGCACTTGACCATTGATTTCCTTCTTGGGAGCAAAGACTGAGGGAAAGAAAATCAATGTTTAAAAAGCATGTAATGAGAATTTCCTTTAACTTTCTAATAACAGAAAGAACATCCATCACAAAGATTAGATCCAAGCTCTAGACTCTAGAGTATTCTCAGTGGTAAGAGAGGTGCAGAACCAGACCTTGCAGCAGAACTCCTGATAGACAGCTTATGCAATAAAACACATTCAATAGCTATTTCATTAATAGCTTAGGAGTTTCTGAAACTGCATATGGTAATGATGTAAAACTGCAAAGTCTCAGTATGTCTCAGTGATGACTTGTGATGGTCAATCAGTACTTAGAAATAATGCTTACAACCAGCCAATGTTGGACATCGTATTCATTTAAATAAGATGTAAGCGTTTTAAGTTATCTTTAAAATAAATGGTATATAAAATGGTATAAAAAGTACTTACTCCTTCCTGAGTGCTTCAGGATCAAAAATGTTGTAAAGATAGTTTACAGTACTATGTGGAAATGCGTTGCTTTTGAATGAGTTACGTTTTGTTCATCGAATTCACAGAATGATCCTATTACACTCACTCCTATAGTAATGAGAATCATGGCTTTGGAAGAATAATGGGCACTTTATTAAAATCAGATCTATTACTTGATTTTAACAGAACAGATAATCTGGTCTTTGACCTGATCATATTACCTATTTTCCTGCTTAAGGCAAAGCTATTTAACAACTTTCTAAAGTGCGCAGATATCTAATAAGGGGAAACAGTTCTAGCTGTCTGCATATTCAGAACTATATAATGTAAGTATTTGGGCATGACACCTTGCCCAAGGGACAATCTGTCTGAGTCAAGAGTGCCATTATCATTGCCAACCCCACTGCAGGGATGAGGCAGCAGAACAGAATGATGGCCAAACTCAGCAAGCTAGCTATATGTTCAGCCTGAGAGTTTATTAGGCTACAATCCTAAACTCCAGTTAGGCCAGCCTAAACCCCAGCATAAGTCCTGTGCTAACCCAGGTGGGTAACAAAAGTGCTTCTGTGCCACTCTTTGGGGAGGATTAGGCCAGTGCTCAGACATGCTCTTGCCTCCATACATCATCCTACAAATAGGAAGACAGATGAGTTGTGCTGGCCTATGTTAGGATTGTACCCTTAGCCTGCCTCCTTGAGCTGGTCAAGCAACGTTAGAGGAAGACATGGCTTACCCATTACTTTGCCATCTCAGATGTATATCAAAAAATGATGTGTACACACTATAATGTACCCCACATCGCATGTGCTGCCAGTCAAAAGTGACCAATTCTCTTGACCTCTTTAAACTTTTAAAGGCAGCTCTGAAGTGGCACTTCTGGAGCTTTGTCCCCACTTACACAAGCAGGGCAGGGCAATAAACATGGCACTGTAGTGGTGCTGTCATAACACTTTGCTAACACCAGATGTGCTGGGTGTGCTTGAAACACATTTGTGATGGCTCATGTGTTCTGTAGTACGTCCTGCAGCAGCAAACATTTCTGAAGGGACAGTGGTCTGAAAGGGAAGACAAGAAATTTGATTTGATAGGAATAACTGAAACTTGGTGGGACTCCCATGACTGGAACACACAATTGGAAGGCTATCAGCTGTTCCGGAGGAACAGAAGTGGTAAAAGGGGAGGTGGAGTAGCATTATATGTCAAGAACATATATACTTGCTCTGAAATCCAGGAGAGTGGTCCGGATATCCCTGTGGAGTGTGTTTGGGTAAAAGTAAGGGGGGAAAATAAGAAACAAAACATTGTGGTGGGCGTCTACTATAGACCGCCAGGCCAAGGAGAAGGAGTAGACGATGTCTTCTTGGAGCAACTGGCAGGCATTGCAAGGAAATATGAGGTAGTAGTAATGGGGGACTTTAACTACCCAGACATTTGCTGGGAGACAAACTCAGCCAAACATGGAAGCTCCAGTAGATTCCTGATGGGCCTGGAAGATAACTTCATGGTCCAGAAGGTGGAGGAAACGACAAGGGGAGGGGCCATCCTTGACCTGATCTTAACAAATCGTGAAGAACTGGTTGATCAGGTCAACATAGTGGGAACTTTAGGGGAAAGCGATCATGAGCTGCTGGAATTTAGAATAATGTGGGAAATAAAAAGAGTGCAGAGTGAAACTTATATGTTGGATTTCAGGAAAGCTGATTTCAACAGGCTTAGAGGAGTCATAGGTGGGATCCCATGGGTTGATGATCTAATGGGGAAAGGGGCCCAAGATGGGTGGGAGCTCCTTAAGAGGCAGCTTCTACAAGCACAGTCAGAAACAATTCCAATAAAAAAGAAAGGGGGGGAAATGCTGAAAAAACCAGGTTGGCTCCACAGGCAACTTGGGAATCAGCTGAAGTTAAAGAAAGAGAAGTATAGGGAGTGGAAGACTGGAAAGATCACCAGAGAGGAGTACAGGCAGGTAGCCCGGTCATGTAGGGAGGGGGTCAGGGATGCTAAAGCTCAGTATGAGCTGAGGCTGGCCAGGGGAGTCAAAGATAACAAAAAGAGCTTCTTTAGATATGCCCAGAGGAACAGGAGGAGAGACGAGGGGATGGGGCTGCTCTTGGACAAGGATGGACAACAGGTGTCTGGAAACCAGCAGAAGGCGGAGCTGCTCAACTCCTACTTTGCATCCGTCTATTCACAGAAGGAGGGCTATGCAAATGGGGGTGCGGGATCATAGACTGATTCGGGGATGTGTTTACATCCCCTAAGAGGTAATGAAAACATGGATGGTGCAGAAGAGCAGATTAAGACTGACAGAGAACTGGTTCGAAACCACTTAACTGGCCTAAATGAATTCAAGTCATTTGGACCAGATGAGCTGCATCCTCGAGTTCTGAAGGAACTGGCAGATGTCCTTGCAGAGCCTCTGTCGATCATCTTTGAGAAATCCCTGAGGAGTGGAGAAGTGCCAGCGGACTGGAAGAGGGCAAATGTAGTCCCAATCTTTAAGAAGGGGAAAAAAGAAGACCCGGGAAATTATAGACCAGTCAGTTTAACTTCAATCCCGGGCAAGATATTAGAGCAAATCATAAAACACACAATTTGTGCACATCTAGACAAGTACTCGGTGATCAAAACAACCCAGCATGGATTTACCAAGAATAAATCTTGCCAGACAAATCTGATCTCCTTTTTTGATCAGGTTACGAGCTTACTGGACAGTGGCAATGCTGTGGATGTCATTTATCTTGACTTCAGCAAAGCATCTGACAAAGTCCCACATGACAGTTTAATTAGGAAGTTGGAAAAATATGGGCTAGACAAGGCAATTGTTAGGTGGATCTGCAACTGGCTCGATGGCCACACTCAAAGGGTTTTAGTAAATGGTTCTGTGTCAACCTGGAGGTCAGTTTCTAGTGGGGTCCCCCAAAGCTCTGTCTTGGGACCGGTTCTCTTTAACATTTTCATCAATGACTTGGAGGAAGGGATACAGGGGAGCCTGATCAAATTTGCAGATGACACCAAACTGGGAGGAGTAGCAAACACATCAGAAGATAGGAGAAACCTCCAGGAGGATCTGGATAAACTGGAATCCTGGGCTGTAACAAACAGAATGAATTTCAACAGGGAGAAGTGCAAGGTTCTGCACTTAGGCAATAAAAACCAAAAACATAGGTATAAAATGGGGGATACTTGGCTTGGCAGCACAACATGTGAGCGGGATCTTGGAGTCGCTGTGGATAACAAGCTGAACATGAGTCAGCAATGTGATGTGTCTGCAAAGAAGGCAAATGCCATTTTAGGTTGCATTAAGAGGACTGGAGCTTCCAAGTCACGTGAAGTTCTAGTTCCTCTTTATTCTGCATTGGTGAGACCTCACCTTGAGTACTGTGTTCAGTTCTGGGCACCTCACTTGAAGAAAGATGCAGCCAAACTGGAGCAAGTCCAGAGGAGAGCGACAAGAATGATCAGTGGGATGGAAGGGAAACCCTACGAGGAAAGGTTGAGGGAACTTGCGATGTTCAGCCTGGAGAAGAGGAGGCTGAGGGGAGACATGATTGCCTTCTTCAGATACCTGAAGGACTGTCATATGGAGGAAGGGGCCAATTTGTTCATAGCTGCTTCTGAAAGCAGAACTAGAACCAATGGGTACAAACTGCAAGAAAGGAGATTCCGGCTGGAAATCCGAAAAAAATTCCTGACGGTGAGAGCGGTTCTGCAGTGGAACAGATTGCCAAGGGAGGTGGTAGACTCTCCCTCACTGGGGATCTTCAAGCAGAGGCTCGATGAGCACCTGTTGGAGATGCTCTAGGAGTAATTCCTGCTGCAGGCAGGGGGTTGGACTAGATGACCTACTAGGTCCCTTCCAACTCTATGATTCTATGATTCTATGAAAGGTGACTTGGCACCATGGAGAAATCTACAAGAACTAAAAAATGTCAGTGTTGTGCTGTTACCAGTTTTCTCCACAGTTTGTTTAAGACCAAATAAAAATGAGCAGAGTTATTATCACTTTACTTTCTAGAAGCGAAGCAAAATACTTTATTAACCGAGTTTAAAACTGAGATCCATCACGGTTGACATTTACCTGGATTCTACCATTTTAATTTTCAAATAGCATTCCTTATCATACATTCCCTATACTGGGTCTGGTTAGCTAATTATATGATCATAGACACGAGGATGACAACAGATGAAAATAGCTTGGGGTTTTGATTTTTCTCAATCTCCAACTTCTAGTTGCTTAATGAGAAATTGATCTAACAGCAAATGCATTCAACAGTTGTTCTCCAAAGACCAAATCCCCTCACTTGACTCAAAAATGGATGTGATATGATTCCTTGCTGATAGCATCTTTTCAGTATAATACTCTTATCTACTTTCTTTGAATTGGAAGTCCAAGTCCTCAGGACAAATTACACACACTCGCATCTGAAGGTGACCTTGTTAGACCAAAGGAGGATGGAATGTCAGTACATTTACCAGAATATTCCAGACTTGCTGCATAAGGAACATTACAAGAATTACAATGAAGGTAGAAACACTAGTCATATGCTTTCTTTTTCCATTTTAAAACTATTTATTTATTTAATTTATTTAACTTATATCCCGCCTTTCCTCACCTGCAAGAGGGAGCTCAAGGTGGCTAACATCACTCAGAAAAATAAAACACCATTAAAATAGAATTATAAATATAGATTAAAACATAATTAAAATACAATTACATTAAAAAACGGAGAACAATTAAAACAGACTAAAACATTTGTTAAAAACAATAAAATAGAACAATAAAACTGTCCCCCCAACCTCTGCCCCATTTAAAAAGCTTTTTTTTTAAATAAAAGGTTTTAAGGCTCCGCCTGAAGCTCAGTATTGAGGGAGCTTTCCTCAGTTCTAAGGGGAAGGAGCACCAAAGCTGGGGTGCAGCCACCGAGAAGGCCCTATCTCTGGCCGCCACACCTCTCACATCTCTTAGTGGCGGCACAGTCAGTAGGGCCCCCTCAGATGACCTTAGGTGATGGGTCGGATTGTACAGAAGAAGGTGGTCCCTCAGATACCCTGGACACGAGCCGTTTAGGGCTTTAAAGGTCAGGACCAGCACTTTGAATTCAGCCCGGAAACGAATGGGCAGCCAGTGTAATCGTTGAAGCAGTGGCCCGACAGAGTCGAACCGACAAGCCCCAGCAACCACATGGGCCACCGCATTCTGGACGAGTTGAAGCTTCCGGACTGTCTTCAGAGGCAGCCCCACATAGAGCGCGTTACAATAGTCTCGTTGTTGTCACGAGGGCATGGGTCACCATGGCCAGATCTGAGCGACTCAGGTATGACTGCAGCTGGCGAATCAGCCGAAGCTGAGCAAAGTCTCCCCTGGCCACAGCTGCCACCTGGGCACACACAACTATATGTATTAGAAGCTCAGATTCATTTCTTGTATATCCAAAATTCTTACTGAACAGACATGTTTATTTGAATTTTTATTGCAGCATGTGCAATTTGATTTGTATCTATTAGGAATTGTGTGAACTATTCATACACCTTGAATAAAGCTTGGATGTTATTAATTGAACTTGTTTTTTAATAATAATTCAAGACCATATGATAGAGACTAATTTAATCCTGTGATAGAGAAGCATTGGCAATGGGTGTCATAAAAGTACTGTAATGATATATGTAACTGCAGTCCTGAGGGTGTCACACACTGACAGTGGCTTCTGGGGCAGGTAAGTGTTGTACCGTGTGGCAGAGAGAATTCCAGAGGTGGGAGTGTGCTTGGGGTGGGGAGTGTGCTTGGGGTTCAGACCCAAGAGATGGCAGGGATAGCAGAGCAGGTCCCAACAGCGTCCTCATCCCTATCCAGATCCTACATGAGGCTACTTGGTTCTTCACCAGCTAAAATACCTGGCACAACTCTGAATTGTACCACTGAGAAAGCCGGGGTATTGCATGGGATAAGGGAACAAACTCCTGACTCCTGAGGTTGTATGCCAATGCTGCCTCCTTATCCAGTTCTTTGCCAGTCTTCCACTATAGGCTACAGGTGACATTGAAATAAGAAAGAACCATAGTTAAAAGTAACTGCAGTGAAGCTATATATTTGAATTATAGTTAGCATGAGATCTGAATTTAGGTACTTGGGATGATCTTAGGATTCTTCTGTTTTGGTACAATTGGGTAAATTTTATACGTGGGGGTAATAATTGTAATTCAATCATAAAATGGAACTTGCAGTTCCTCTGCACATGTCCTTTGATGTAAACCCCATTGACTACAATGAAACTTAGGGAGCAAGCCTAACCTAGGCCTACACAACTCATTGGACTTTCCATTCCCATTGTGATGAAGGGAGGCAAGAGCATGTCTGTGCATTGGCCTAACTCTCACCCAGACTCTTACAGCACTTTTGTGACATCCCCAGGTCAGCACAGGACTTATGCCAGGCCGGAGGTTAGGATTGCAACCTTAGAGTAGTTATGCATAGGATTGTGCTGTAAAATAAGGGCTTCTTATAGCAGTTAATATATTAACTATCTCTGAAGTGACTTTCTTTGTACCGTAAGTCTTTGTAGTGACTTTCAGTAGTTCAAGAAATTTTAGACTTATGTAATGGTATGTCCTAAATTTGAAAATGGAATTTTAATAGGACATATTTCCATAGTTAGTGATCTTACTTCAAACTTTTTCTTAATATTGCCATAATCTTTATATGTAACATTGAAAAGTCACTGACTCGCTGACTGACTGACTCATCAATGCCCCGCCAAAACTGCCAGGCCTAGAATTGTGAAATTTGGATGTTGCTTCCATGACCTCGGCACCCATTAAGAACTGGTTTTCGGAAATTCCAACAAGGAGGGGTTGAAAAGGGACACAATGCATTTTCCTCCCTATACTTTCCACTCAAGAATCCCTGAGTGAGGGATGCTCTGCCCCGACACCTGGACCTAAAATCATGAAATTTGGAGAGGGTGTTCCTTCTGTGACATCAACACCCACCAAGAACTGATGCTGAGAAATTTAACCCTTAAGGGGTGAAAAGGGGTGCAACGAGTTTTTGTCCTATACATAACATTGAAGACTTTCTGATCAACATCTAGCCAATTCGATGTCCAGTGCCTGATGCACTGGGAGGGAGGATGCACTGGGGGGGGGGGGATGGTGCACAAGGGGGATGTTGTGCATGGGAGAGGGTGATATGCATGGGGGTTGATGTGCATGGGGGTTGATGTGTAGGGGGGGTTGATGCATAGGGGAGGGTGTTGCACATGGGGGTTGATGCACATGGGGGTCATGCGCATGGGGAGGTGATGCGCATGGGAGGGTTTAGCACATAAGAAGATGTTGTACATTGGGGGTTAATGTGCATGGAGGGTCATGTGCATGAGGGTCATGTGCATGGGGTGATACGCATGGCAGAGTCATGCACATGGGAGTGTGTTGCACATGGGGGGTTGGTGCACATGGAAGGGTGTTGCGAATGGATGGTTGATGCACATGGGCGTGGGAGGGTGATGGGCATGGGGGGATGGTGTAAATGGGGAGGATGGGATGCATGGGTGAGATGTTGCTGCGCATGGGGGACGTTGCACAAATGGTGTATAGGGGTATTTAACTCCCGCAATGTGGGTACATTTCGCTAGTATCTACATATAATTTATTCCCCCTTTTTCTTTTTAGTGTAAGAAAGAAATTTTTTGGGAAATGCTTGCCTTGGGAACATTAATATAATTCAGTTCATAATGTAAAGATGATGATAGCTGAGCTGATTGTTGCTTGCACTGTTGTTGCATTTTTTAGTAGTCACTCTATATGTGAAAAATGCTCTCTAGCCAGAATTGTCAGGCGCATAAAGCAAATGTGTTACAATATGCTGTTGTTATGATACACTGGAGGGTAATAAACATTTTATAAGATACCTGCAAGTAAGGTGAAAAGCATTTCCACTAATTTTAATGGTGCTAATCTTGTTTCTTTGCTAAGGTTTTTAAATGTAGATTGATTGTTCAGTAGCTTTCATTTACCCCAGCCTAAAGGAGACGGTTTAGCAGGAGGAATGCTTTAAATAAGTGGTGCCAGGGGCAATACAATCTTTTCTATGATGAGTTATATAACTCTGCCGCAACAGTAACCTAACCTCAATTCTTGTTTTATAAGGAAACCTGAATAATAGATTTATATGATGCATACAGAAATTAAAAATTTATGATATGATCAAAGCATGATGGATCAAAGACCTTGGAGCCTCAGACTTCAATAATAATTAGCATCTATAAACAGTGAATCCTTGATTTAATTAATGACTTAATTAATTAAAGTCTCTGAAAGACTGTTAAATCTGCATGCATTTCAACAGACTTGCACAAAACATATATGACCAGTTTGTAATGAACAGAAAATGTCTTTTGTTTTTAAAATCTATTAAAATAAATTGACGTTTCACTCTTCTGCTTTCTTAGTGTGCAGATCACTTCACATGTATTATCTGAATATTTCCCTTACAACAACCCTGCAAGCTGTAAAAGTAAAGGTCCCCTTCAGGTTAACTGCCAGTTGTGTCTGACTCTAGGGTGTGGTGCTCATCCCTGTTTCTAAGCCTTTAGAGCCAGTGCTGTCCAAAGACACTTCTGTGGTCATGGGGCCGGCATGACTATATGCCAAGGCACACGGAACGCTGTTTCCTTCCCACAGAGGTGGTACCTATTTATCTACTTGCATTTAAAATGATTTCGAACTGTTAAGTTGGCAGGAGCTGGGCTAAGGACAGGAGTTCACCCCATCTTCTTGGCCCGGATCTCGAACCCTGGCCTGCTGGTTAACAAGCATAGTGTCTTAACCACTTGTGCCACCACAGCCCAACCCACAGTATTTATTTGTATTGCACATGTGGAGCTGAGACCTCAGATGTTCATTGTGTTTGATGACTGCATTATTTTATTTATTGGATTTGTACTCTGCCTTTCTCCCTAAAAGGCTCCCAAGGTGGCAGAAATCAAGAATGTATATATGAATAAAATAATAAATACACTTACAAATATAATACAATAAAAACACATTAAAATATAAAATATGCCAGGCATAAACAATAAAAATGTGCAATAAAACATAACTTCATAATAGCAGCATAAAACGTTATGAGGTACCAAAGGCTTTCCTAAATAAATAGATCTCCAAGCTCCATCGGAAGGTTAATAGTGAGCAGGCTGTTTTCATCTGAAAACAGAATTCCAGAAAATGAGTATCACCACCAAGAAGGCCCTGTTTATGTTCTTTCTCAGTGATGGCACAGTCAGCAGAACCCCTTCTGATGATCTCAGAGAATGCGCCAGCCTGTACAGAAGAAGGCGATCTCTCAAATACACTGATCCCAAGCTATTAAGAGCTTTGAATGTTAAAACAAGCACCTTGAATATGGCCCAGAAGCGTACTGGCAGCCAGTGTAGCCGCCGGAGCAGCAGCATGATAGAGTGACAATGACACAGAGAAAATTATTATGAGAACTGCAGAAATGAGATTTAGGGCACAATCCAGAGTAACTACGGGGAGTCCTTGCTCCAGTGTAAGAACAATTTGCTCTGGATTGCAATATGAATTTCCCATAGGTTTTCACTAAGTGTTGCAGTAACTACGGGTGCACGTAAAGTCTCTTGCATGCTCCCGTAGTTACTCTGGATTGTAGGGTTATTCCTTGAAAGATGGGTTGGGATTAACAAATAATTAGGCAGTTGCAACAGTTGAAACTTTTTCTTAATATTGCCATAATCTTTATATGTAACACTGGAAAGTCACTGACTCACTGACAGACTGACTGACTCATCAATGCCCTGCCAAAACTGCCAGGCCTAGAATTGTGAAATTTGGATGTTCCTTCCATGACCTAGGCACCCATTAAGAACTTAACCATTAAGAACCATTAAGAACTGGTTTTCGGAATGGTTTTCGGATGCAACAGCTTTGGAGAGGTACTTTGCATAAGGAACTACATTCAGATTTTAAGTTGGCATCATGAAATTGTATCTCCTCTATTTCTTGTTTCATCGTCAAGTTGAAACAACTCAAGAGCCAAGCACCTTGTATTGTGCAAAATGGTTGGTTTCAGTAGCACCCATGGCTGCAAGCACATGTACACTACAGTAGGAACATAAGATTTATATTGAAACTAGTAACAGTCATAGCTGTCACTTGCAGAGGTTCAACATAACATTCATCAGTAAAAATCCATCCCCTTATTTCTATGATAGTGAATAAATCTATTTTTCAGCATAAAAAATAACTTTCAACTTATACTCACTAAGCAGGGGTTTAAAATTTAAACAAAAATCTAGAAGTTGTTGTCACTGCCAAAGCAATCAAATGTATATTGTTCTTTAGCACTCTTCATTAAAAGCTCATTTAAACATCAAATGAGTTATATAGGAGTTCCATGGGATTCTACCTCTTCTGGATTGCATGGATAATGGTGGCAGTGACAACATCTTCCAGATAGAACTAAAAAAGTGAGAGGTTATAAATAGGTAATCACTGTCTGGTCCCACACAACTTTCTGAGACCTTCTACTGAGATGTTTCTACAGACTTGTCTACTTTTTGGGGTTAGGGATGGTGATTACTGAGGGTAGGCAGTACTCTAGGGATGATTTCTGTCCTCAGGCATATTTCACGGTTTTGGTGTCAACTTAAGGCCCTGTCCTATGCCAATTTCCTGTTCCGCATCCATAATATAGCTTCAAGATAAAGGAACAAATATTTCCTTATCTTGAGGTGGGCTCCATGACTGCTTCTCTATTGCAGGATGCAGTTTATACCCTGTTGGTGTAGCTGCACTGAGCTCAAAAGTGGGATAAGATTGGGCTTCTAATGGGTTTGATGCACATATGCTGCAATCCTAACCACTGGTTAGGCCAGCACAAGTCCTGTGCTAGCCTGGGGGTGTCACAAAAGTTCAATGCTACTCCTGAGGGGTTAGCCCAGAGCACAGGTGTGCATCAGCCTCCCCACACCACCATCGAAACGGAGACAGATGAATTGTGCTGGCCTAAATTGATTAGGATTGTACCCACAGTCTTTTAAAACAAATCACATGACTTGTTTTAGCTGCTGTTCTAGTTTGCTTACTGGAAATTTATCAAATGTTTTACTATGGTGTTGCATATTTTAATGATCTTATTTTTGTCCTGTTGTTTATACTAAGGGAGTCAGCTTCTTAACTCATTGCATTAAAAAACAGGTATAGAGTGTCTTATTAAAGGTATAGAACAGTATTTCTCAAAGTGGGGGTCGGGACCCCTTTGGGGGTCGCCTGGAACTTTCCTGGGGGCTGCCTAAAGACTCCTGGTGCAGGGGGCCGGGTGGGAAGACTTGGCAGAAACGCTGGAGCCGCTGCAGCTGGAAGAAGCCACTGAGAAGCAGCTCAGAAGGAGCCTCTGCGGGTGGGGAGGATTGCAGCCTTAGAGCCCAGTTCTATGCATGTCTACTTGGAAGTCAATCCCATGATAGTGAATGGGACTTACTCTCAGGAAACAGTGGCTGGCTCTGCTGCCTGAGATCCCAATCCTATGGAGATCTCCTCTCACCCAGGTACTTACCTTCCCTTCCTTCCTTCCTTCCTTCCTTCCTTCCTTCCTTCCTTTCTTTCTTTCTTTCTTTCTTTCTTTCTTTCTTTCTTTCTTTCTTTCTTTCTTTCTTTCTTTCTTTCTCAGTCACCCCCTCTTAGCTATGCCACATCTGTCTGTCTGTCTGTCTGTCTGTCTATCTATCTATCTATCTATCTATCTATCTATCTATCTATCTATCTATCTATCTATCGTTACATACTGTTTTATGATTAATCGCTATGCTTTAATTATGTTCCGTGCTGTGGGTGCTGTAAGCGGTAAAGACGCTATGCCTGTTAACCAGCAGGCCAGGGTTTGATTCCTGGATCGGCCCCACAAGACAGGGTGCTAGCCCAGCCCAGCTTGTCCTTAGCCCAGCTCTGCGACGCCAGCTGGATCCAATCGTATTGGCTCTGCCTTTCCATTGGAGTAATTCAGTGGTGTGGAGAGGGGGGATCTGCTGCTTGGGTAACAGCCTATCCTCCATAACAATCCAACCCAGGCTTTCATGCTTCGCATGCAGTGCCGAGCACGATACCATAGTCTCTCAAGACTGACGGAGGCCTGCTTTTTAAAAAAATTATGTTCAATTTGTAACAATGAAAATACACCCTGCATATCAGATATTGCATTACTATATATTTGCACTACTACATAACAGTAGCAAAATTACAGTTATGAAGTAGCAACGAAAATAATTTTATGGTTGGGGGTCCCCACAACATGAGGAACTGTATTAAGGGGTCACGGCATTAGGAAGTTTGAGAACCACTGGTATAGAGTGTCTTATTAAATAGATAAGGCTACAGTGCTAAAGACACTTTTCTGGGAGTAAGACCCATTGAACACAATGGGCCTTTCTTCTGAGTAGACATGGATAGGATTGTGTTCTGTGACATTGCATCTTATCTTAGTTCTAATAGCACCTAAATTATACTTGAGGAATGCAAACTCTTGATTAACTTTGGTCCAAATGAGAATCAATCACCAGGATGGAGTTTGGATAACATCACAGTTTTGTCTCTCACTTTTAATGCTAACTAATCCCTTGTCTCTATTAAAAATGAATTAGAGTCCATTGTTCCAAAAGTGATTTCACTTGATTATTTTTCTGACAGCAACCTCCACTTGTTCTTATATAAGCTTTACATGCTGGGAGTGACACGTGGAGATCAGAGTTCTCTCTAATTTTTTTTCTCTGCTATGTAAAGTCCTGTGGTGGCTGAGTAGGCAGAGATTGCAGGCAGAGATTGCCAAGCTCCAGAGCACCAGATTGAAAATAAAGAGTGGAAAAAATGATAGAGATTGAGATGGGAGTTCGGCTGAATGTGTGATTTGGCCCAGCCAAAACTGAGCTGAACATCTGCCAGCCATAGAATCTGTGCCTGCCACCATGCCACCTCTTTTCAGCAGTGCGTGGCAACCTTAATCAGATTCATGTGGCTTCCATTTCAGCTGTGTGGCTACACTGTTGTGCAACTTATAGGGAAGGATAATAGAAGCATATTTCCAGGCTGAGCTGCGCCTGCTCTTTCATGTGCAGCCAGAGCAACCTTCGCAGGTGCAACCCAGTAGCCAGGCCGCACTTCCGCAGTTCTCCCCAGTGTGAGGCGAGCTGGGCAGGCACAGGCTGGCTCACCTTGCAGCAAGGGAGAACAGCCCCGTCTATTGGGTTGCGTCTGCACAGTTCACCCCACAGGCAGGGCGAACTGTGCAGGCACAGCTCAGCAGCTAGGCCATGCATGCTCAGTTAACCCAGCTATGAGGTGACTGGGCTAGGCTGGGGCTGAGCTCTCCCAGGGCTCCTGCCTCTGGTCCGGAGCTCAGTACCAGCGCATCTTGGTGGGCAAGGTGCTGTGGACTGGGGCTTGAGGACCTCTGATATAGTATATACTTGTAACTGTATATACAAGTATATAATATATACTTGTATATTATACTTATAATATATAGTTGTAACAGTATCATTGGCATCCTTCAGTCTCGAAAGACTATGGTATCGTGCTCTTATTGGAGGTCCTGAAACAACTTCTAGTGTGGGCTAAAAAGGCCAATTCGAGAGTGGCAGTCCCTTCCACACTGAGGACAAATAAATTCCGTCCCCTGCCCCGGCCCCAGGTTTCGCTGCTTTCGGGTCTGTCTCTTTGCTTTAGCCTGCCGAACAAGTGTCTCTTCCGGTTGGAGAAGGCCATGCTGGGTCTTTTGCCTCCACGCTGAACGATCGGAGGTCAAGGTTTCCCAGCTGTTGATGTCCATTCCCAAGGCCTTTAGATCCCTCCTGAGATGTCCTTGTATCGCACCTGTGGTCTCCCTCTAGGGCGCTTTCCCTGCACTAATTCTCCATATAGGAGATCTTTTGGGATCCGACCATCAGCCATTCTCACGACATGTCCAAGCCAGCGTAGACGTCGCTGTTTCAGAAGTGTGAACATGCTAGAGATTCCAGCACGTTCCAAGACTGCGTCGTTTGAAACTTTGTCACGCCAGGTGATGCCAAGAATATGTCAGAGACAGCGCATATGGAAGGTGTTCAGCTTTCTTATACAGTTGTAACAGTATAATTGTAATATATAATATAAATAGGTAATAGCATTCCATGCCCATGGCACCTTGGTGCCCAGTGTCCAGTCATGCTGGTCACGTGGCCACGGAAGCATGTTTGGACAGCGTCTCTAAAACAGTGATTTTCAACCTTTTCATCTCATGGCACACTTAACAAGGCACTGAAATTGTCAAGGCAAACATCACTTGTTTTTCCCATTGATAAGACACACTAGACTGTTCAAATCCCCCATTTTCCTATTAATCTAGGTCAATCCCCTAATTCCCACAGCACACCTGAGGACGATCTGTGGCACACCAGTGTGCCACAGCACACTGGTTGAAAATCACTGCTCTAAAGGCTCAGAAACAGAGATGAACACTGCCCCCTACAGTCTGATACAATTATGCACAGCAACCTGCAGGGGAAACCTTAACCTTTTATATTATTCTTAATGATCATTAAGATAACTGATTTTAAATTTGGTTTGGCAATCATCTTAGCAGCTCTGCTTTCTGAACTACTTTCAGTAGTTCAGGGTTGTAAGATGTTGTTGGTTGGATTTAAGAATCATCATATAAAACCAAGAGAACTGCTGATTCTCTTCCCCATCTTACTCTGAGTGTGCCACAATCAGCAACACATCACGTAGCAGCAGTAGAAAATAAAGAGAGCAGGCTTTCTGCTGCATGTGTGGGTGTGTGAAGAGAGAACCTGCCAGATCCCTTGCTAATATAACCTAACTCAGCTTCATTATTTTGCATTGACAAAAAAAAATCCTTTTCTGAGACAGCCACCATCACTTTTGGGCTGATCAAAGGTGTAGGCTGACACCAGAAAGTAGCATGCCATGCCATTTTCTGTGGGGAGAAAAAATAAAATATCACGGGAGCCTGAAAACTCCATCCCTTTATGTCTACCTTTCATCGCCAGTTAAAAGCCTTTGCGTGGAAAACGTGTGCAAACTAAGAATCTGAAAAGAGCTGAGAGGCAGAAATCTCTCTGCCACAGACAAAGGATGGGTTGATATAATATATAAGTGCAACTAATGTGCCGTTGCCATTAGTGTGTGGGGTTCCCCAGTAGCTATGACTTCTTTATTCATTTGCAGAGATCTTAAAGGCTCTGGACCATGAAGATGTTGGTTACCTGACACTGCCCTTACCTTGTTGCACAGCTGAATTTCAGGAATTATTTTTTAAAACACTTGGTGTATCCATATTAGGCCGTTGTCATTGAACACCATAAAGCTCAGTAGTAGGTGCACCTTACAGGTTGGTGTTTAAAAAAAATCAGAGGGTGCAATCCTAACCAACTTTCCAGCACTGGCATAACTGTGCCAGTGGGGCGTGTGCTACATCCTGCAGTTGGGGGGGGGGTGTCGGGGACATAACCTCAAGGTAAAGTTATGCTTTTTCCTCTTATCTAGGAGTTGCATTACCCCTACACTGGAGCTGAAAAAGTAGGATTACACCCAGAGGTATATTATGATGTGGTGTCATCCATGCCTCATAACTAGAAGTCTGTAACTATAACAACTGACATTTAAGGCACCCTCTGAAACAACAGTGTTGCAAAAATGGTACTGAAGGGAAGATTTGACTCTGGCATTTCATTATGTAAAATATATCCTTATAATTGCTTCTTTCTGTATGTAGGAAAAAAAAATGTTGAGAAGGAGAGTGACTAGCCTGTTCTGTACAGGCTGTTTTGCTCATACATTTTGATGTATGCTATAGATGGTTTAGTTCTATACCTTAATCACCAGTACAGAAAACCATTTTTTCATGTAGTAAAATGAAGGAACTGGTTTGTATATCTTCTGTTTAATTTCATAACTGAGTTCTCTGCAATACGGTGAGCTCTCCTCTTCTGCAGTTTTGGAACCCACTGATTTATTTTAGGCTCTGAACCTACAACTTCCTGGATGTGAGTGGAAGTGCCCACTGGATGCATCCAGGGCATGTTCTGAGTCACGTGGGGATCACAGGTGGCCTCCATACTTCAGAATGCATCACAGAGGCTTCTGAGAGGTGTGTCTTAGGAGTCTGTGGAATGTGTTCCAAGGTCCATGGCCTCTGCAAGCCTCAAAAAACATCTGGCCATGACCAGAAGGCATTTCTAGCACTTCTGGTCATGACATGAGGTCCTCTAAGACCCCTGCAGATCTCATTATCCTTGGTGAGGGGTCCAGGAATGGAACCTCTGTGGATACAGAAGTCCTTCCTGTATATAAGTAAATAAAATCTGGAGCCCTGCTGAAAAATGCAGTACTGTATGAGGACTCAATTTTTCTCTTCTCAGTTGATTAGAGCACTTATTAGGATTTTCAAACTTGTGATCCAGGCATTTGTGGCCGCCAACCAGCTGCTTCCCCCCCCCCCCCCCCCCACCTATTTGGGAATGCCAGAACAAATAACATTTGTGTCTTAGGATTGCCAAGCTTTGAGAATGGAGCTGGCGCCTGCGGGCATAACCATCAATGCCCATGAAAGCCATCATGGAGGTTTAACAAGATCTCCAGGAATTTCCAACATTCGGGAAATTCCCAACAGGATCTCTAGGAACAGCTTTAGGCTGAGTTGGCTATCCTAGCATGTTTCTGCGTGACAAGTCAAGTACTTGGCAGGCTATATAAATGGCTGGTGATCTGTGTTCAGCTTGATACATAAAGTGAGCTTTAGCCTGACTTACATTAGTAAATAGGATTAGCTTCAGCTAAACATTTTGCCTCTTGCAGAGGAAAGAAGTACACATGTGTGTGAAATGAGTGGTGTAGGAATTTATGCTGTGGTTTCAATCAGGCCAAAATCACATTCCTGGTGATTTTCATTCCAGCATCTCCCCCCACCAAGAAGCTCAATCCTATCCTGTAACCTCAATGTAACCATGCCTGTGTGGTATGTGATGCATCCTATTCTGGTGTTGGGCAGTGACAGATATGCTTGTTCCCTTACCTCTAGGCTACATTGTGGCCACATCAGTGCTGGAGTGTTGGAGGAGATTGTTGGGTCTTGGAATACTCATGTTTGAAATAGATCCTTTAAGCTAATGGAAACATTTAAAATTTAAAGTAGTAAACTACTGGTTCCCTAATTACTTGCTCATAGCATACTACAGTTTTCTGAATTCTAAAATTGAATCAATTACTGTATTAAAAAGTTATCAAATCCCAATCCCAACCAAGGCCCCACTCTGACTTTCTTACATAAGAAAAACCCTTCAGGAAGTGGTCACATTTTTCTTCTGCCTTTGCTCTGTACAACAGGCATTCAAAGGTGTATTATCTTGTATCTAGAAGCAGCATATAGATTAATTCCTTTTGATAGACTTGTATTCCATGAATCTGCCTAATTTCCTTATTGCAGCTATCTCAGCTGTCTCATTAGGCAGTAGTGAATTCCATGGCCTAGATGCATTGCATTATATATGAATAAGTTTTGATATTCGCATTTCTTTGTTCATAATAGTAGTACAGAGGCCCTTTTTCGTGGGCTCACACCTTCAGACTTGAATATCGGTGAATGCCAAGATCACAGCTTGAGGTCCTCGGGGATGTCTCGGATGCAATCCAAAATCGTTTCTGGTTGCATCTAGAGATGTTCTGAAGTGATGGGAGGCCATGGAAGGTGATGGGAGGCCATGCACCTGGGAGATGATGGGAGGCCATGCACCTGGAAACCAGTTCTGTTTTGCCAGAGTGTCTACCAGTTGCATCTACTACATCTGTGGGGGGATCCTGGAGCAGATCCCCCACAGATACCAAGGACTCACTGTATACAATTTTTCAACAAAGTCCTCAGAGCATAGTGGGAAGATGGTTCCTTAATTTAATGGGGCTCACATACTGATCTGAAATTGTTAATTGCCCTTGTTCAGGACTGTATCTCTTTGCTATGTACTTATGGAGTGGATCTGAATGAATGAATCAATGTAAGATTAGCTGGTCTGCAGAGGAGATGATTCATCAATCTGCAATGGAGTGATGGATTCGGGTGTGCCCTTTTATTCCTTCGCATGATAGGAACATGTTAAGTATGACAGGTGGACAAATCTGCACTAAGTCATTTGCAAGTTTGCAGATTAAAGGGTCTGTGTCGACGTGGCTGACTAATTTACCTTACGGTCAGGCGCTATTAAATATCCATATCTTGTGTGTTTATTAGCTGTTGGGTAGGATGTCTCATTTAAACTGCAATAAACTTAATGTACTGAAAACACATAAAAGCCAATCACAACACAATTTTCTTAGCATTTTCATAACCACTTATGCCCCATAAATGAGAATTTCCTCTTTAATGAAATATATATTTGCTGTGCAGCTAGTTGTCTTGTGTATTGATGAATTCACTTCTACTCTTTTTTGGGTGGTATTATAGTCTGCACTTTAATACCGGGGGCAAAATAAATAAAAAGGGTTGTAGTGGCACAAGTGGTTAAGACACTGTGCCTATTAACCAGCAGGCCAGGGTTCAAACCCAGGGTCCTACAAGACGGATGAGTTCCCATCCTTAACCTGGCTCCTGCCAACATAGCAGTTGGAAAGCATGTAAATGCAAGTAGATAAATAGGTAGGATCAGTAGGAAGGTAAAAACAGCATTCCGTGCATCTTTGGCCAGTCCCATGACCATAGAAGTGTCTTTAGATAATGCTTGCTGTAAAGACGGGGATAAGCGGTCACAACTAGCAGTATAACCTGCAGGGAACTTCTTTATCTTTTTATACACTTGAAAGTCCAAGAATAGGTGGATTGTGTTGCATTTGAAGAAACATCTACATCTCCAGCTACAGTTCCAGTTTCAGTTCATATGATCTTGAACACAGATTTGCAAATAGGGGAATAATCTGTGCTGGCCACAATCCAGAGAGTTCCCTTCAGCAAGCTCCAGGGCTTGTGTGTACCACAGCAGGATAGTTGGGTTTAATTTCATTGAGAAAAAACTCAAGCGTCCCTGGGATTCAAAGCAGCTTGTGATGTGATGCAGGAGGCTACAGCTTGAACAAACATAAATAAAATCCCTGCTGGGCATGTAGTTAGTTTCATGGGTCTTGGATTGTGGTTATTGATTATAGCAGTTCCTTAAGTACGTGGGGATGGAGGGAATGAGAAATGGAGTCTTGACATTGAATAGATGCTTGCCCCTTGAACTGAATCTCAAAGGACTCTCCTGTTCGGCTGAGCTACAGTGGATGTCATACCCTGCTCATGCTCACGATATATAATGGTGCCAATGAATCATTGGTTCCTACAACTAGATCTGCCAATATTTTATTTGCATCCTTCTTCTTCCTTAAGGAACTGGACTCTGGCAGCACATGTTGCTTCTGCTTCCTTTCTCCAGGTCAAAATACTATGACATGTGGTGGAATGGGCATCAATGTTTCCTCTCACCCTTCCCACAGGCTAATGGAATAACTTGGCTCTGAAATAATGCCAGAGACTCTGAGAGATGGTTGCCTTTGAGGATATGAGAAGATGCTGTTCATCACTATGCAAGTCACCAGTCTTGCCTCACCAGTGCCACCAGTATTGGGAGCTCAGGAGTCAGTACGGTTGGGCAGGCCCGTCAAAGAACATTGGCCCTTTGCTAGCTCTCGGTTAACTCCTTATGCCGCCCACTGCACCATCACCCGGGATTGCTTGTTGCTTTAGAATCCCTGGCTGTGTGTACAGTTGTGCCTCACGTAAAGAGCTTAATTCGTTCCGGAGGCATGCTCTTTAAGTGAAACGCTCTTTAAGTGAAGCAGAATTTTTCCATAGGAAATAATGGAAACTCAGACGATTGGTTCCACCACCCAAAAAAATTCATATGAAAATATTAACTAGATGTAAAAATGATGATAAAACACTGGAATTGATTTCAAAACATGCATTCAATATGGATGATCCTATGAAGTCTACTTAGGCTGCAATCCTAAAGATACTTTCCTGGGAATAAGCCCCACTGAACATAATGGGGCTTACTTCTGGGTAGACATGGTTAAGAGGCTGCAATCAAAGACACTTTCCTGGGAGGCTTACCTGGGCTGCTGCTGGAGGTTCAAGGTGGTCAGTGGGGGCACTCGGGGGCAGTTAGGGGCAGCTGCCTCTGGCACCCCCAGGCAACTGCCCCCACCCAAGTTGGGGGCAGTTAGAGGCAGCAGCGCTGGCCGGCAGCCCTTTTAAAGAGCCTCCATGCGGAGCATCAGGGCTGCATAGCATGTGTGCCCATAGTGCGCTTGCTTGTTAAGTGAAGCGGAACTTGTTATGTGAAGCAATATTTCTTGGAATTTTTTGCTTGTTATGTGAAACGCTTGTTAAGCAAAGTACCACTGTATGTGTATGTGCTTCTGATTTTACTTCTGGTTTTTATGTTCCAGTCTACAGTTCTTGTTTAATACTGTTATATTTTCACTCTTTTTAATATTTTGATTGTAAGTTACATTGATGGCTAATACTAGGTGAAAAGGGAGCCAAATGCTAATGAGAAATACACAAATTCTTCTGGTTGGCCAAGAATGCTGATCTCAGTGCACAAATCAATTTAGGCTGGCATAACTCACCTGTCTTCTCATTCCCGTAGTGCAGAGGTCCAAACATTCAATTTTGGACCTTTAACAAGTGTATAAAAAAGGGAATTTCAGCAGGTTTGGTTTGTGATCTGTCAGATGAGAAGCTGCACCTGCTGAAATTCTTTACACACATTAAAGATCTAGAAGCCCTGAAGTAAAAAATTTGAACACCCCTGCTGCGGTGGTGGGCCCCACCTTGCCCAACAATCGGTTCGCTGGAAGTTGCGGGCGGGGCCAGGGTCAGGGCTAGGAGCGGACCCCAACCCCAGCGCACTGCGCATGCGCCAACCCCCGGCACACACGCAATGCGTCTCCTCCAGGAGACATACTGCATGTGCACTGGGGGTTGGCGCATGCGCAGTGCATCTCCTCCAGCTGGAGGAGGTCAGCGCATGAGCTTTGCATTTTCTTCTCCTGGCATACCGAACTGGTACGCCGGGTTTTCTGGCCACCCCGCCGCTACTGGTTCGGTAGCGGCGGGGTGTCGGGAACAAACAATTTGGGCGATCCGGCCCAAACCGGCTTGGGCCCACCAGTGCCCTGCTGCAGTGGCATGTGGAAACCATTATAAGTCTGTGTGCATTGGCCTAACCCCCCTCATCCAGGAGTGGCACAGAAGTGTCTTACAGCACTTTTGTGACACCCCCAGGTCAGCATGGGACTTATGCCAGGGCTTAAACTTGCCTACCGGGGGGGGGGGGGTTAGGATTGCAACCCCAACATTCAGCAGCCCAGATTTTCTTTCTGAGATGTATTTAATGATTTCAGTTCATCTCTAATATGTAATGATGAATGATGACTGGCCTACAGAGAATTATGGTAAAGAAAGCAATGCAGCATAAAAGTTGTGTACACATCCTGTTCACAAGATGCCAATTTAAATCATCCACTAATAATCAATGTATTATTTCTTACAAATATTTATTCCCTGCTTTTTTAGATCCAAAAACTATCAAACCATTTACAATTAAAGTCAAAATTAGCATCATATAGATAATTAAAGCAGCAGCATTAAAATTTATTAGCATTAAAAAGATTCAGATTTTATAAAGGTTGCAATCCTAATGATGCTTTCCTGGAAGTAAGACTAATTGAACACAGTGGGCTTACTTTTGAGTAGACCTTGTTTGAATTGTGCTCAAAGTCTAAAATTTGGGCTAAAACCATCTCACTAGGCACCAAAGAGTTGTTGGCACCAGTTGACATTCCAGTACTGGGTGGCCACAATAGTAGAGATGTGTGGTAGTGCATGTACATGCAGCGGCTCAGCACTCCAGTGATCAGTTGAGTCTGAATCTTGACAGTGCACCCCGAATTTCGTTGTGTATTTGTGTTCAATGACAATATAGGTTTTCTTTCTTTCTTTCTTTCTTTCTTTCTTTCTTTCTTTCTTTCTTTCTTTCTTTCTTTCTTTCTTTGTCTGTCTGTCTGTCTGCCGGTCTGTCTGTCTGTCTGTCTGATTGCCTCCTTCAAAAGGCAGGGAAACTGAAGAGTCTCTCACAATAATCTCAATAGAAAAGTTCACGCAGATGAAAGCAGCCCTTTTAAGATACATTTCGTGCTTTTAAAGGAAAGTGTTAACACTGAGAATTGTGCTTTGAAACCAGTAGTTAATGCAGTTGTTTCAAAACTGATGAGATGTTTGTTTATGTTTAAACTGTTACATCCAAGAAATACAGACTGCTGCTGAGTCAGAGTGAACCCAAAAGACTACTCTTCTAGTGTGTATTTTAATACAGAAGCAAGGAAGTGAACATTTTAATAATTGGAAGCCTGATGTCCTGGCCTTTTAAATTCACATTTGTTTGCAAAGCATTCGCCAACGGAGGGTAGATCTGTGGTTCCTTGTTCTTATAATTGTGCACCATGTATTGAACATACTGTATACTGAATCTTGGGAACTGAAACTATTGCAAATTGCAGTGGAGGGAATGTACAGATTTTATAAAGGATTCTACAGCACTGTCCTATTCATGTTTAGTCAGAAATAAGTCCCATTATGTTCAGTGGTGCTTACCCTCAGGTAAGAAGTGTGTATACTGTAATTGCAGCTTTGCAGCCCAATACTAACCATGTCTACTCAGAAGAAAGTCACATTATGGTCAGTGGGTCACACTTCCAGGTGTGCATTGCAGAATTGCAACCTTGGAAACATAAGTGTGTGCAATATTTGAATTGCAAATAGATTTTTTATAAAATGTATTTGCAATTAAGCCAATTATTTTCAACCAGCGTATATTGCTTTGACATGACTTTCTAATTTATTCTAATATAAATACATATTTCTTAAACTGTATCAACACAACTCATTTTCATTTCCTTTGTATGAGATACCACTAAGACTTAAAATGTCTTTGCCATATTTGCTTTACTTACCTTACAATCCAAGGTAACTCCGGGAGCACGCAAGAGAAATTATGTGCACCCATAGTTACTGCACCACCTAGCGAAAACCTATGGGAAATTCATATTGCAATCCAGAGCAAATTGTTCTTACACCAGAGCAAGGACTCCCAGTAGTTACTCTGGATTGCACCCATACTGAAATATAAGCAGGTAATCCTTTCAGCAAGCAGCAAAAACCCAGAGAAAGCCTAGCCAGCTCACAGCTCCAAAAATGTCTTTCTCTGTTCAAATTCAAGCTACAAACACTTTGTTCTCATTTAGAGATTGGCTTAGTACTTCTCTTGGTTTCCACCCCCTGGTGGTTAAATGCACATTCAATCCACAGTTATTCTGAAACATTCATACTTCTCCCCCATCATGTTCCTGGCCACTCATTTACAGCGGCTAAATCAGCCAAACTCACAATTTAACAGCAGATAACATCCGCAACAGTCTTGGCACAAGGACTCTAGGCTGAACCATTTCCACTGTTGCAGCTCTCTGTCACCCTCAGATTTGTTGGAGATTGTGAGATTCTACTTGGGATGAAATCCTAGTCTCTAGGAATTCACTTTCATCTTGCATTTCCCCCATGTCACAATCCATGATATTGCCTTCAAAATATCAGGAACATCTTTTGGAGGTCAGGTCACTCAGGTCACACCTCGAGTGGAGAAATGCAGTGGCATTGCTAGGAGGGTGTAGGGATTGCAGTTGCAACAAGCTTGACATTAATGGCTAAAATTGTGAAAACTGGGTATGTATAAATGACAATACCATCGTGTTATATGTCATGGGAAAGGTAATTTAATGCAAAATGCAATGAAACAATATTTGAATATCTATATTCTATCAGAGGTTATGGCCAATTAACCAGAAAATGAAATCCCAAAAACCTATGGAAAAAAGTGAATTTTTCCATGATACTGATTGTTTTGAGAGCCAATAGGATGTAATTCTGATACTGTATGGAACTCATAAGGTGTTGCTATGAATCAGCACTCATTTCCATATATCATAATACAGTTACGTATGCTAACTGGGTATACAGACATTTCTAAGTGGTGCTCCTCTTATATTTAGCAGGGAAAGAATAACCATTCCTCTCTGTCCCAATACAGTTTCCCTAACCAATAAGAGCCACAACTTCTTTTTTTTACTTACTGTAATTAAATTTGATTTTGTTGTTGTGGGGGAGGAGGCAGGGAACAAAATCTTCTTTGACACCAGATTGTTGCTTTAGCTATGCCAGTAACAGAGCTAACAGAGCTGGCAAACTGCAAAGGTGTCAGGCTTTTCCCCAATTTTCTTTATAGAAATATATAGATGACATCATGTCCGGGGCCACATTTTAAGCTTGGCACTGGGCTTAGATCTTTAGCTATGCCATTGGAGAAATGGGTTTGTATGCTAGGTTATTGCACTTGTGCTGTTATGGATTCTGGATACACAGCCAGGTGCTGCAACTTCAAGAACGGGGGCGAGGGGTGCCATTAAGCAAAGCAAGGTTGTCTAAGGTCACCCATTATACTCCTCAACTGAGATCAGCTTATTTATTCCATGCCCAGAGGGAGCAGTGAAATGGGTCTATGCAAGTGAATGGCTTTCTTTGCTTCAGCAAGATCTCTCTGTCTTTGTGTTCACACACACACAACATACACAAGAACATGCATTTTCAGAATACTACTATAGTTATGTAGTATGAATACATACTTTTGTATGTGCATTTAAGTTGCAGCTTTTGTGCAACTTAACAGCACAACCTATGCATATCCTCTCAGATGCCTTGTTCAGATCACTAGATCAGGGGTCTCCAAATGTTTTGGCCAAAGGTCTGCATCAAATATCTGGCAGACTGCCACAGGCCGGAAAACAAATTTAAATATAAAATTTCATTAATTACATTAGAAATGGAATGAATAAATGGGTTCAAATTATCCAGAATTTCTACAAGCACCAACACACAACATAGAAATAAAACACACTGTTAAATGGACTCCTATTTCCCCACCACATCACAGCTCCAGTTTTTTTGTTTTTTGTTTTTGGTCAACCAGGTTAGAGGATGTTAGAGGATCAGATGCTGGCAGAGGCTTCCTGTGGGCTGCATCTGGCCATCTGTGCGGGGGTTTGAAGATCTCTACACTAGATCTTTCTCCCATAGAAAGGGAGGAAATAAAGCTTGTAAGCCACATTGAGCATTTGCATTGGCATGGGAAAGGTGGGATATAAATTCCTTTAATTCTGGGAAGGTTGAGTTTTATGGTAAGTTTTAAATGTATAGAAAGAAAAAATAATAACTCTGTACTGATTGGATGTTTGTGGAGCTGAGCACATTTGCATCTTAAAATTTACACATTGTTTTCAGTCCATGCTATGAAGCATTTTTCTTACATAATACCTCAAGGAATGTTTGCATGCATGCTTAAGTTCAAGTATTATTATAGTATGCATCTTATTTTACACTTTGTTTTAAATATACGTCTCCACCCAAATCCCATCCAAAAACCAGATGATTTGGCATCACATATAAGTTGCTGTATTCTTACAGAGCTACAATTATGACATAAAATGCAACCATGAACTATATACACATGCTAGATTTAATGATCATAAAGGTTGAGATGCAGTTTGTTAAATTAGAGTTTGTTGTTCTCATAGCTCTGAGTTTTCGTCATGGAACACTCAGTGGAATAATGATTTTCCTCCTTAAAGTAAAAACATATCCCGCATCTTCTGTTCTCTGAAGCAAAAAAAGTGCCAAACAGATTAAACATAAACCAGTCAACCACTCCAGTTGGCATGTATTCCCTGGAGGAGAAGAGAAATAATACTGCCAAATATTGTAAAGAAAAAGCTAAAGTCAGATTAGGCACCAGAGATTTTTGGAGTGTGTAGGAAAAATAGTGACAAACTTTCCTTCACATCCTATGCTTTACTAAAGTGCTTTAAAGTGCATTCATAGTAAGAAATAATAAGCGTTGTACAAAAGTATAGACAAAAATAAAGTTAGTTTGCAGCATTATGCAGTAAGGCAGCTCATTCCTATTCTGCATTTACCCTGCAGGACCTTGTGAACCATCAGCATATGATGCTTTCTGGTAAATCTGTGTTGTCTTTGTGTACTTGGGAGCCTAGTGGAGCAGGTAAAGTGGTTTTAGGGCAGTTCAAAGGGGGTTGGTGCAGAAGTAGGATCTTCTGCTGGCTTGTTACGTTCCTCAGAACTACACCAAATAACTGGCATAGGTCGAAGGAGACCCACTGGCAGATAGGAGACCCACTGGATTGTAGGAGTTGGACATTAGGCAGCCTATAGGGTGGTTAGTCAAGAATTCAAAGCATTTTTGTATTTGGTTGCCCCCTGTTTTGGCTTTGAAAATAAATGATTAAGGGCAAAATCCAGAGCAGATACAGGTCTGCGCAGTTACATCACCCTTTAGTGTTATCTTATGGAAAGTCACTTTAGCTGCTCTGGAGCAAAGGGTTTAATTTGACTTTAGGATATGGTTCTGGCTCCATATCTGACTTTAGGATATGGCTCCCTAAATCTGGTTCAGATTAAATGTTTAAATTGTGGAGAGGCCAGGCCCAAAAGAGAGATTGTGGCATTTAAGGTGCATCCAAACCTCCCTGTAGAGACATGGTGTAGAATGGGCTTCACAGATCTGCACCACATCTTTAGGTTTAGCTGCTGTGCTTATAGAGCCTTGTTGTTTTATTTGTAAAAGAGAAGCTTGTAAAAGGGAAGTTTTTTTCACAAGTAAAGTTTGTTTTTTTGCATCAAAATAATATTTCTCAGTTCATTAAAAAGAATAGGGAAGACTTGCTTGAATCCTACTACAGTATGTATATTTTTAGAGAATTATAATTATATTCTGACTTCTCTATCTTTTAGGAGCATCAGAATGTCAATTTTGTCCAAAGTAACCATTTACTTCTTTTAATACTGCATTATTTAATTTAGTAATGGTTTATTAATTAAAATTTAATATTTCATTACTTTCTCAATCAACTAAACTTGCCAAAATGCACTCATTTCTTTTTAGGGCAGTTGTTCCCAAATTTAGAGGGCCTCAAAACCCGTTGCCTAATTTATAAATGCCAAATTGTTTGTCTATAATAGTGACTGAGTGATTTCCCTCAAAAGCAACCCTTGATGTACGTTGCTTAGTTGGCTCTGTCAATTTCATTACCTCCCAAAATTAGGTCACAACATACTAATTGGCCCTGGATCCACTTTTTGGGAAACATGTTAGCAGACTTGAAAGCAATTCAAACTTTATTTCTCGTATTTGTCTCTGTTAATGGGGATGTATGCCAGCTATTTCTCCTAGCAAATAAACAAACAACAGCTATTAAATAGTAAAAGTCCATTCTATTTGTCAGAATGTCACTTAAGAACTGACATGGGGAAAAGGGATGACTTCTCATATTTGGCCTAGGATCTGTGTTGCAGCTGATTTGATTTTGATGTGTGTTTTCTGATTTGTTTTTTGGCATTTAATTAGCAGAACTAAATTAACTTGAATTATTAGAGTACTGAGATCGCATTTCTGAGACTTAACCTACAATCAAATCAGAGTTTGGCGAGCCAGAGAACTGTCCAAATGCATTTGTCTTTTAATTGTGTTGGGAAAACCGAAAATCCAGCAGAATAGTAAATAGGAATGATTTCAGTTGGGAACTGTTTTGTTTAGCTGAAAATAAATTGAAAATGGTATTGCTTTAAATTTCCATTGTGCTAGAGTTTCTAAATTAAGTTGGGTAGTTTAGGATGACATCTGAATTTGATAACAATGAAAAAAACATTGTGTTGTCTTGCCTGTTTGTAAGTGCTCTAATACTCATTGGCCATTATCCAATAAAGACGAAAGTGTGCCTGAATTAATTGATTTGAGTGGGATTAACTGTGCTAAATCTCTTGGATTGTGGCCCTCCTATCTACATTAGTCTTTCCTTTTTCATTCCTTTTTCAAAATATTGTAAAAGCAAGATAGCTTTTTATTTTATATGAGACCAAGGCTGCAATCCTAACAACCAGTTAGGCTGGCATAACATCTAGCACAAACCCTGTACTGGCCTGAGAAAGAAAGCCCCAAAGGTCCTAATCCAGGTAGTAGTTTTGTTGGAGTGAATGCAATTGCAGCTGTTGACTACTTTTGATTTTACTTCTATGTTATGCTATTGTTTTACAATTTTTTTAAAAAAAATTGTGCTTATCTTTTTATGAACTACCTTGAGTAACAGGTAATATAAATAATAGATAATATAATTAATAATAATAGTAGTACAGAATTTTTTGTTTCGTTAACAACATTCCATGTTCAAAGCAATACTTTAGAAATTCTGTAGCTGGAGATAATGACATGATAATCACATAATGATAATGTCAAGCACCTCTAGATGGAAAAGAGGCAATTTAAACATCTCTGCAATTCAGGCTCCTTTTGTTTTCATTGGGCTTAATCTGTGTACCAACATTAAGTTAAGGAGTCATTACCTTAGAATAATAGTCCAACCAAGTAACCCAGTCATTTTGATTAAAGATTAAAACAAATTTTTTAAAAAAAATTATTTGCATATTCTGACTCACAAATGCTATCCTTCCTGCTCATTTGCCCCCATTCATTATGAAGGTTGTATGAAAATGGAAGTTTATTGGCAGCTTTCATGCCACATGCACATTGTCACTGCACACCTACAGCGCGCTAATTGGGGCTAGTGTGAAGGCAGTTACCCCTAGCAGTTACCCCTCTTTCAAGTGGGTGTTCCTCTTTTATTTATCAGGGGGAGAGTAACTGGCCCTCCACACCCCAGCAATGTCTGTTCTAGTGGCTTCTGCTGGTGTTCTTTTTGCATTTTAAATTGTGAGCCCTTTTGGGACAGGGACCCATTGGCTATTAATTAGCTATTAATTTTTTCATTTTCTTGTTAACCATTTTGTGAACATTTTAGTTGAAAAGTGGTATATAAATACTGTAGATTGATAGGCAACAGTTTGTAGTGTATTTGGAGAAGGTCCCACTGTCCTGCCATGGCACAGAGAACTGCTCAAAGCTTATACAACTATTGGAAGCCTTCCCTTCCCTTCTCTGGTTCATTATGGTTCAACCAACAATGCTTCAGTTTTTTAAAATTTAATTTTAATTCTGCAATTTTTAAATCTGATCCTGCAGACTTGCTGTGAATAAGACCAGGCTGTACACAGGGGCAGCATTTAATACCTTCGTGTAACTTTAAAGTATTAAAATTTTGTGGTTATTTTATAAAAGGATCTTCTCAGCCTAGTTCAAATAGAACTAGTTCAATGGACTGTGTTTATTTGTTCATGCTTAACAAATTTCCTGAAGTACTCATGTAATACTGTATATGCTTCCACAACTATTCTCTGGAAAATAAAAGAAAATAAATGTGGATTGATATTGAGACTGTGAAAATTTAAAAATATGCTAAAATCTGTCTTCTGTTTTGTTCAGGGTGCTTTGAGTGTTGTATCAAGTGCTTGGGGGGCATTCCCTATGCCTCATTGATTGCCACCATTCTGCTGTATGCCGGGGTTGCCCTCTTCTGTGGCTGTGGCCATGAAGCTCTATCAGGAACTGTCAACATTCTTCAAACCTACTTTGATATGGCAAGAGCTGCTGGGGACACTATTGATGTTTTTACCATGTAAGTTGTTTCTGAAAATGTGATTGCTTTTGTATGGCTGCAAAATACAGTATGAGATCCAAGTAACTATCACCCAAAATATTTAATAACAAGAACAAAGGCATAATTTGAAATTCTTCCATATCTATTGGATAACAGATAAAAATACGGTACTTATTTTTATACAAATATTTTATATCTATTAGTTTCTCAGTTATTTTCCATTCTACAAAGATGGGGTAAATTTGAATTTTGGAAAATGGTTCCTTACATTCACAGTTAAAATGTGTTGCATTACAATCGTTAATTGAATTAAATAGTTACAAATCTTCCACTATAAGTTGTTTCTGATGACATTTAGCTACATTTCCCTTATTCAGAGTT
The DNA here is from genome assembly GCA_030015325.1 of Cryptoblepharus egeriae. Classification (NCBI taxonomy): domain Eukaryota; kingdom Metazoa; phylum Chordata; class Lepidosauria; order Squamata; family Scincidae; genus Cryptoblepharus; species Cryptoblepharus egeriae. The sequence goes on along the minus strand of JAREYC010000007.1, from coordinate 48,273,038 downwards.
TACGTATATTCAGCTCTTTATTATAGTTGGTTTTGGTTTTGTGTGTGGTAATTCCCTGAATTGTGGGAACTCCTTAACAGACCAGGGAAGGAGGTTCCCAAGATGGCTTCACCCTGTCATCTTTTATGGCATCTAATTAAAACCTACCAAATTCCCAGATAAGTGTAGAACAACCAGTGGAAGAGGGAAAGGGAGAGTACAAGGGGTGGAAAGGATGTTGCTAACTGCTAGGCATTACATCTCTTTTGCTTTCCACCTTCCACTCCAGTGATGGGATTGGAAACCAATTCTATGAGAAATAAGCCAAATCATATTGCAATAATGGTCTATAACTCAAGAGGAAGAGCACTTGTTTTGCCTGTAGACAGACCTGGGTTTAATTCCCTGCACCTCCTAATACAGTGGTTTATAACCTTCTTTTGCGCTGTAAATAGGGTCGTCTGATCAGGAACACAAAGTACGGTACTATTAAAATGGGATTTCTAGCTTTTACTGCTTCTGATGCCCACATATAAGTAACTTCACATTTTTTACTTAAATGTGTTTGATGGGGGTGGCACTATGTGCCATACCAATGGCAATTCAGGTCCCCAATCAGGACACTACACTTCATAAAGAGGTATCATACCAAAAGAAGGTTGGGAATACTTGTCCTGGGAGGTTACAACCCCCAGGTTGGGAATCATCGTGTTCGTAGGAGAACCATCCATCTGAAATCTTGGAGAGCTGGTGTAAATATATATTAAGCTAAATGGCCCAATCGATCAGTATAGTTGATCCATTTGAATCAGCATAAGGCAGTTTCCATGTATTCCTGTATACTGGGGAACAGATAAGCTTATTTTGAGTAATTTTGATTTCAGCCTGCAGATGTTCTCCCAACTCTAGTGCAGATACTGCTGTTGCTGCTCTGCTACACTAACACATTTCCACATGAAGGTACATACACAAATCCAGTGGACACAGAGGAGGTGATGTGCTCATCATTAGAGCCATACAAAGTACCCTTTTTACAATGTATTCAAGATTCTCATCAGGTTTTTCCTGACAATTTGCTATTCTTTCTTTCCAGCAATAAGAAGTAGCTGCAGTGGGCATGAAACAGAGTAAGGAAGTGAGGGAGAATTCACATAGCTTCATTGTTTCATAATTGTCACAACCTACTATTGTTTATACTCTTGTAATTAAAAGGTTGTGCTATATTTTCAGCTTCTCATTTAGAATAAAGCTTCAAACACTGACTTCCCAGCTCTCATTTATTACTGAATGAAAGCTGCCCCATTTTACTAGATTCTTAATGAGTCTCTGGGTAGCCATTATTGCAGAAACACAGTAAATCAATACTTTAAGCACTTAAGCACATCACAGTTTTTCAAGACTTATTGTGTCAGAGATATACTGCACAATCCAGAGTAACTACGGGAGGTCTTATGCCGACGTAAGAAAAATTGACTCTGGATTGCTCTATGAATTTTCCATAGGTTTCCACTAGGTGGCGCCGTAACTACAATGACATAAATGTCTCTTAAGAGCTCCTGTGGTTACTCTGGATTATGCACACAGTAAAATACCATGTAAAGAACTCCATTGAAATGTGAACAATTAAGAGAAAAACGATAAAATATTTGTCAGCTTAGGGCTAAATCCAGAGCAGTTACGGGTCCATGCAGTTACATCACACTCTAGTGTTATTTTATGGAAAGTCATCTTAACTGCTCCGGAGCAAGGGGCTTAATTTCACTTTAGGATATAGGCCATAATTTGATTTTGTTGTTAAAGTTTAATGGATACCTAAGATTCCACCCATTTTTGGAAACTGCGTGAACTCTGGTACATGTTAGTTTCAGTGACTTCAATGGGAATTAATCCTGATAGCAAGTGTCCAGGGGCTGATACTTGATCCCCATACTATTGATTGAGAAACATTGCACTATAGCATATGACATATCAAAAGTCTTACTGATTTTTGTTAGAACTTGGAATTTTGTAGGTAAAGTGTATGTGTGTGCAGAGGTACTTTGGTTTACAAGTATAATTCATTCTGGAAGCATCCTTGGAATCCAAAACACTTGTATATCAAAGCAAATTTTCCCATAAGAAATAATGGAAACCCAGATGATTTGTTCCACAACACAAATATTCATATAAAAATTATTACAATAAAAAAAGCAGGCCTCCATCAGTCTTGAAAGACTATGGTATCGTGCTTGGCGCTGCATATGCTGCATGCGAAGCATGAAAGCCTGGGTTGGATTGTTATGGAGGATAGGCTGTTACCCAAGCAGCAAATCCCCCTCTCCATGCCACTGAATTAGTCCAATGGAAAGGCAGAGCCAATATGATTGGATCCAGCTGGCGTTGCAGAGCTGGGCTAAGGACAGGAGCTCACCCTGTCTTGTGGGGCCAACACAGGTCTCGAACCCTGGCCTGCTGGTTAACAGGCACAGCGTCTTAACAGCTCGCACCACCCACAGCCTTTACAATACTAACACCACATTATATACTGTAATATATTAAATATATGTAATACCTACCACATTACAATACTAATATAATGTAATACCAAATAATACTGTAATATAATAGAAAATAATAAAAATACAAAATATAAAAAAAAATAAAACAAATTAACTTGCATATACCCTATAATCCAGAGTAACTACGGGAGCACATAAGAGACATTTATGTCAACGTAGTTATGGCACCACCTAGTGAAAACCTAAGGGAAATTCATATTGCAATCCAGAGTAAATTGTTCTTACACCAAAGAAAGGACTCCCCGTAGTTACTCTGGATTGCGCCCTTAGTCTCTCAAGCTGCAACCCTTACATGGGAATAAGGCCCCATTGATTATAATAGGGCTTACTTTAGAGTAGACATATCTAGTAGAAAGGCTAGGTCTTTCAGGCTCCTTTCTATTGAGTCCCTTACACAGGAGTGAGCTCCACTGATTATAATAGGGCCTACATTAGAGTAGACATGCAAGGCTAGGTCTTTCAGGCTCCTTTCCATTGACTGCAAGACTCCTCTCAGGCCTTGACTGTAATAGGCTTTCTTCAGAATCGACATGCATAGGTTGGTCTCTCAAGAGAGGCTGAGCAGGTGCTGGTGAGCACCAAAACTGGCCATATCCCAGCCGGGTCTGGTTGTTTGTTTGTTTTGCTTGTATTGCAAGATATCACTTGTATTGCAAAAAACAAATGTTTATCTTGCAAAATGCTCTCAATCCAAAATACTCTCAATCAAAGGTTTTACTGTACTTTTCTTATTGTGCTTCCTTCTTACCATTTCTGTTTCTATGTTTTGAATATGGGACATTCTTATTATGTTGTTCAGCTTTCATAGAAAACCTTCTAATTTCATGCTGTCTAATTTCTAATTATTCATCACCCATGATTAGAAAGCTCAAGAATTTAAGCTTATTTTATACAATAGCATCAGGATTTCTTCAGCCTTTAATCCTTTTAGGGCATACTAAAACCCAAACTGATTCAGAACCAATATGAAGAATAATGTCTATGCTTCTGATATAAAAGTAGTATTTTTTTTAAAATAAACAACTGTACTAATTATTTTTTTGTATAGCATTATTTCTTCTTGTGATTTAATTTGATAGATTAAAATGAAATTATTCAATATCACAACCTGTAATGCGACTTATCTAGAAATATCTCAGGAGATAGTTGCCAGTAATCTGTTCCTTACTTGCTAAATAGAAGAAAAAGTTGGAAAGTCCTGCTTATACAGAGGCTGCAATGCACATTATAAATATTATTGTGATTTATATCCTAGTTAATCATTCAAAAAGTATCTGCACTTAGCATGCTAACACCCACCAGCATCCATCACAAACCATATACTGTAGTTTTAAAGTCATAATTAACACTTACACCTCCTTTATATTGGCATGTGCCTTCTTAATATAGGTATGAGCCACTTAACAACCTTCTGCTTTTCAACCAACCACATGTATAATGGTGGTCAAAGCACAGCAATTACAGTTACTATAGAAAGGACTCATAGCAGCATCTCTACTGCATGTTCCTAAATACCTTAATGTGAAAAACTTTGTAGAAATGTAGCAAACATGTATATTTGTTTCTGTGCACATGTTTATAAAAACTGTCTCCCTACATGCATAAGTATTCAGGTGGGAAGTGGAGCAGAATTTGCACATGCCGATCATCAATTGCCCACTTGTGTGGCATGTCCCTAAGTTATTCTGCGGTTCGGCAGCGGAAAGGATTGCCAAGGGAGGTGGTGGACTCTCCCTCACTGGGGATCTTCAGGGAAAGGCTCGACGAGCACCTGTTGGAGATGCTCTAGGAGGATTTCCTAATGTAAGCAGGTGGTTGGATTAGATGACCTACTAGGTCTCTTCCAATTCTATGATTCTAGGATTCTTCACAGTATGTGTGCTCAGCTCCTGTCTATTCTTTTTTTAGAAACTCACCTCATTGGACATTGCCAGGCAAGCTAAACAAGAGACAGAGCAGTTTCTGTGCTAGGCTGCCACTTCAAATGGATTCACTCATCCAAAAACTGGATATGCTGAAGTCTTGTGAATCAGGCCTGAACCCTTGGCTTAAAAATAGTTTTAAGTCTTCCAAAATATGTAGTGGGAAGAGGTTGGTTGATCTGTTATGATTTTCATTCTATACTCTGGCATGATGGAGCTTTAGTAAGCTTAGAGGTTTTATATGGCTTTAATATTCATTAAGACATATAGTAGCATCAAAGAAAGAAAGGCAAGGAAATATAGAAAATGTACTAACTTTATATTGTGTACAATGATTCTATAGTTGAGTCCCGTCAGTGACTGACTTATGACTAGTCAATTAAAGGGGGGAAAATGCACTTGACAAAAAATCCTAATCTTTTCAACCAACCTACTGTATCAATGGTGGGCTTCAGGGGGTTCTCACAGGTTCTATAGAACCCCTTTGCTAATGAGCGCCTCATTCTGAGAACCGGTTACTAATGGGACATAGAACCTGTTGTTAATTTAGGTTATTAGGACATAGAACCTGTTGTTAATTTATTTGAACCCCACCACTGGTACAGTAGTACGTGCTACATTGGACCTCTGTGATTAGAACTCTCAGTGTAAAAATAGCCACAGAGAATCCCCTATTTGAACTGGGCCAATCTTTTCTCCCAGCACAGTGATCCTGATTCAAATATCCCCAAACTACTAGTAGCATCAGAGGAGAAAGGTTGATACAGTTATTAAATGGGAGAGTTAAAGCAGGAAAGTAGTTTAAAGGAAACAATGGGGGATTTACCACCCACCCCCAGACAAGATTCAAAAATTGGACCCCTTCAACTATTTTTGCAAGAAAAATTATACAGGTATTAATAATTATGGAGTTCCACTACAATGTCTGCTCAGGAATGAGCTGTTTTTCGTCCCACCATTGCAAACAGATAATGGTAATGTCCTGTTGCATGAATGCATTGAAGGACCATCCTTTGTGCTCTCTTTTTACTGGAAGGACTTTTGACAATTGGTGCGTTTAACAACTTGTTAAAAAGTCACTGTGGGAAGGGAACATTCTTAGGTCTTAGAGGAGCTGCATTGCATTTAATCAACATACATACATAATTTTGGATAATTTCCACTGAAAGGAGTATTTGTTTCTCACATTTGTCCTGAAATTTCAGCAGTGGATATACAGTGCCACCTTTAAAAATATAAAAGTTGGACATTAAATCTGTACTAACATGAATCCCTTTCACTTGACAGGATTGACATCTTCAAGTATGTGATCTACGGAGTAGCAGCTGCCTTCTTTGTCTATGGCATTTTGCTGATGGTGGAAGGATTTTTTACAACTGGTGCCATCAAGGATCTTTATGGGGATTTCAAAATCACCACCTGCGGCAGATGTGTCAGTGCCTGGGTATGTTAATATAGCAGCCTTGATTACCTTTGGTAATTTCAACTGGGTCACAGTGCTTTAATTAAATTGTGCTGAACTTAAGTTGCATACTTAAGCTGCATACTTTCTGTAGATTAAGCCTGTATCCAGGAGTGTAGGCAGAGCAGACTTCTTAGATTTAAGGATTCCACATTACCTTATGGTGTAATATTTTGAAATATTATATAAGTTTTATGTGTATTTTTAGTACCACAAGGATGATTCACATTCCATTGAGAGATTGCCAAATTCTCATTGATTTTTCTTTTCTTTCTTTTTTTTTAACATTCAGAGCTGAATTCTATGGCAACAGTACATTCTTTTCTAGAAGCAGCTACTTCATTGCAGCACAGTTGTATTGAGATGCTGTTACAGCTGTTGCAAATGGGGATATGGCAGTGTGCACATTGCACATTGTGCAACTGATAGCCATTTTGGAACTGCCACTGCACGTACAGGGTCAGCAGATAAAACATTGGGCTACACTTGCTAGTTCTTTTTGCAACATTCAAAACCCAACTCAGTAAATAAATATACTGTGCAGAAAGAAAATAAGCTGCCAAACGTACCCCCTCTCATCACTTTCGCTATTTCACAAATAAAGGGATAGATTATAATTTATTTTCAGCTCTGTAATTAATTCAACTTCATAGGAATTGAGATTCTGCAACTTCAAATGCTAAATGTCAGAGTCAAGCGAAATGGCTGTTTCAGGAATTATGAATCCGTGACAGATCCAGGTTAAGAATGAAGGTATAGATTTGCACATAAAAGGGTTCTGGGGTTGATAAAATAATAAACACGCTCACTCATCTGTCAGTCTATGTACATGAAAGTGTATGTGTATAAAAAGAACATTATGTAAAAAGGGAAAGGCTGAGATTGCAATTGCTCAGTCAGCTACAATTAAGCTGACATGGGGAAAGAAAGTTGTTATATGTTTCTTAGGTTGCCTTAATAGTTCAGTGCAGATCATTTTATATCCAGATAATGAATAGTAGGATGATTGTTTGATGTCATTATAAAGATCTCGTTCATTATCATACTACAACTATTTCTTTCCTGAAGCTGCTTCCGTTGGTACTGATTCTTTATAGTACTCTTTGTCCTGGGGTGACAGGCATTTTAATTAGTGGGAGTGGTACATTCTTGGCCAATCAGTATACATTTCCTACCTATTCCTACTCACACATGCATATTCAATTAACTGATCTTTGAGTAGGTCAGAATTCTGGGAGTTGACATGCTGCTTCTGATCTTGTCCTGGTCCATGTGGAGCTCCTTTACTGCCTACCTTATCCCATGCTACTTAATTGTATGCAGTTGCACCAATGGTGCATGTGCTACATGCTGTGGTGGAAAGTGGGATAGCATGCAGGTAGTAAATAAAAATACCTTTACTTAGCCCGTGGTAGACTGTCCACTCACCTGTGGGCCTCCTCAGACATATGCTAGCTGTTTCCAACCAGTCAGAGGAAAGAAAAAGGGAAGGAGATTTTTAAAAGAAGGGATAAAATCCAGTGTGTTTGCAACTGTAACTGGATCCACCCCCTTCACCATCTGGCATGCCTTCTAATTCCTCTGCTGAAACACCAGACTTCCTCTTCCCACCCATTACATGCTTCCATTGCCAACATTGTTGCCTCCAGGGCTTCCTAGGGCCATTGCTGCATGCAGTGCTATTCTCACCTTATATAAGGGTGTCACACAGCATATATCATTGGCCCATACTTTCACTCTGCAATAAGTAACCTTGGGCTGGTGTCTTCCAATGCTATCACAATACCTTGGTTATTTTTCCACCTATGGCTACACGCCCAGCTAATCAGTCTGCCCCAACTCAGTATCAGCCAATCAACAGTATTTATATATACTACTGCTTTTCAGTAAAAAGTTCACGAAGTGGCTTACAGAGAAAATGTAATAACTAGTGTCTTCCTGTCCCAAAATGAGTCACAATCTTTAAAAGGTGCAAAAGAACACCATCAGAAGGCACTATAAAAAAACATTGCAAGAGCAAGGAGGACCAGTTACTCTTTTCCTGCAAAATAAAAGAACACCCACTTTGACCTGTGGTGTGTGACCGTCTGGATAGTTGCAACACTCTGTTTATAATTCTTGAACCTTGTTTGGTCAAGATACCACCTCTAACAATCCAGAAATTTGAAACATTCTGCTTTGACCAAATCCCACAATTGCAACTTTTAACAGTTTACTGGTATCTTCCCTTTCCATGTCAAAGGATGCAATCCTAACCTACACTGGTTTTCTCATTCCCATGGGGATGTAGTGAGGCAAACGTATGTCTGTGCACTAGCCTAACCTTCCACCAGGAGTGGCACAAAAGTGTCTTTTGGCGCAGAAGGGACTTTTGTGACATGCGCAGGTTACCACAGGACTTAGTCCAGCCTAACTGGAAGCTAGGAAGCGAACTTCCTATGGATGGCCATTCTCATGCCTCTTTCTTCCAGCTGTCAAGCTAACCAAGCAAGCTAAAGGTCCCTTTATTATGCCAATAAAGTAAGTTTTTCAATGATTATATTTTATTACAGTCATAGCTTCAGTGGGCATATCCTGCATCTGCCGACCACAAGACATGAATCAATCAACCACAAACATGATTAGCATATTTTGAGCTGTTCATAACTCACTCTGTTTCCCCGCAAACAGGTTGCAAAGCAAATACTCCATTTTTTCTGCTTGTATCTAGCCATCTTCTTTCAGTTAATTTTGTTCTTACTGTGGCAGTGGCTCAGTGGCGTCAGTTAATTTTGTCTTTACTGCTGCTGAGTTATTCATTACTTTTTGCACTTACGTTTGCGGAAATTGCTGATCATTAATAAGATTTCAATCTCTGTGTATAAGATAGAGTTTATTGGCCACATATGTTTTCCTCAGAGGTAATCACACCAATTTAATGTGATAGGTTTGTGCCTTTTTGTAATGTTCTCTTAGTACTTAGTGAAATTTTCCCTCGCAGTTTGGTGACTAGGAACAAAATGCCTTGCATTTTTTAATTTTTCAGTTTTGTTATCTTTGAAAGGCAATTTATAATTGAATGCTTTCTCTGTATGTAGTAAAGTACCCAGTACTTTGGATAGTACTCAGAGCAATCCTTATAGCTAACTGACTGAAGAGGATTTTCAAGGCAGCAAAATCCATTGCTATATAACATTAGCGACAGGAACATTGCATACTGAACAAATGGGTCCTAGTCAAATGTGTCATAGCATTGGACATTTGCAGGCATTCTTTTTACATCCTGGACATTTGTGTTCCAATGTATGTATATTTATTAGATGTTCTCTTTTATTTTTTAAAATGCAAAGATAGGGTTGGTGTTGAGATAAGTGGCTTAAGATATAGAATATAGGTTTATGATGCAAATATACAAATACATGTCACACCACCTCCCTTATCACTTCTGATCTCTCAGCAACAACTAGCCACAGTTCTGCCCTCCTGTCAATGTCCCCAGAATTTACAGCCTGCTCCCATATGTGTACCGTGATGGATAGATGAATGTATATACAAAAAACTGTGGTTGAATGGGAAAGTGACCGCTGGACGGTGTTGCTAATGGTTTGGCAAGCATGACTCTCGGCGCCTCATGCATTTTCTACAACAGCCACTGGTTTTACTAATAAGTCTTTTTCTGCTCACTGCTGCAGCACATCATTGTGTGGAGAGTGCACCCTTAAAGCCTCTGCTTTGGGTAAAGGTGTGTGACACCCTAGGTCTCCCTCTCCTTTGTCCCACTTTTCTGCATTTTCCACACTAAGGGCACAATCCAGAGCAAGTTAAGCCTGCTCTGCCCTAACTGCTCTCTCCTAACTATTCTGTATCCAGAGCAGAAAGTTATGCTGTATCCAGGGAGTCAGGAAGCCTGTTCTGCCCTAACTGCTCCAGAGCATGCTAGATAATTGACACATGGGGAGGACTTGCTCCTAAGGAGACACCCCTCAGATCACACTGAACAAGGAACAGCTGTGGTGCCTACAGTAGTGACACAACTCTGCGCATCACCCAGTGCAGAAGTTGGTGCATCACCCCTGGGATGTGCGCACCCCCTACCTGGACTGCGCAGTTGCCAAAGTTGGTGCCTGCGCAGTTCTTTCTGAAGCCAACTGGCTTCAAAAAGAGTACTGTGCAGGCACCATCTCTGACACTTGCGCAGTACTTTTCTGAAGCCTTTTGGCTTCAGAGGAGACTGTGCAGGCGTCAGAGTTGGTTCCTGTGCAGTACTCTTTCTGAAGCCATTCGACTGCCGCTCCTCCTCCTGAGTGAGGCCAAATGGCTGTGCAGAGGCGCGGACTTTCTCTGCTCTAAGGAAGTCTCCTCTGAAGCTGTTCGGTATGCTCAGTGTGTTTCTGCGCAGTGCACCTCAGCTGGCCATTCGGGCCAGCTCCGAGGACGAGTGGCAGACTCTGGCTGCTGCTCCGCCTTGGAGCAGGCCTGAATGGGCTCACTGATGCCTGGGGCCTGCCAAAGGACTGTCAAACTCCTCCGGCGCATCACCCCATACGGAGCGCATCACCCAATGCAGCTCACACCAGCCACACCAGTCTGGTGATGCCACTGGGTACCTGCCTTATAAGGAATCCCTGATGAGATGCCAGTACATTCTACAGTGAATACAAGGGGCTTCTTGGAGTGGCCCGCTGTATCCTGAGATTTGTGGGCAGCCGTAGTTTGTTCCATATCCTGAGGTTGAGAGGCAGGGGTTGCAGGTAGGTTGGCCAAGAACTCAGATTTTTGGTCAACACTGCCATTCTTACTCGGGCCTTATCATGGATCCTTATGGGTCTACTCATTACTATACCTGCTCCTGAGGTGGTATAACTCTGAGGGCTGGAAGAGGGCATTTCTGCCTTGGAAAAAGGCTCTGGATACAGAGTAACTGCTCTGCCCTAGGCAATGCTAAACATGCCCTCAACTTGCCTCTCCTGAACTGCTTAGGGCAGAGCAGTTAGAGCAGAGCAGCTCCACCTCTCTTAGGGCACCCTATGTTGCCTTGCTCTGCCCTAAGCCTCTTCCAGAGTAACTGGGGTGGAGCATCTTGCAGTTGCTCCAACCTAGTGTTAGATAGGGCAACCCAAGGGCTCTTATGTGGACAGATTAGTTGCTCTGGATTGTGCTGTAAGTGTGCAGTCCTAGCCTAGGCCGGCAAAACTCATTGGTCACCCTGTTCCCGTTGTGATATATGGAGGCAAGCTCACGTCTGTGCACTGGCCTAACCTTTCCCTAGGAGGGGCACAGAAATGCCTTATAGCACTTTTGTGACACCCCTAGTCCAGCATGGGATTTGTCCTAGGACTTAGACTGGCCTAACTGGGAGTTAAGATTGCAGCCTATGTTTCTCTCTCCTCTTGTCCCCTCAGCTTTGCATTTCCTTCATTCTCTATCATTCCAACACAGTTTCTGGGTTCCTCAGTCTTTTTCTTCCTGGCTGTCTGCTTCATTTGCAACTCCCCCTTTCTCCACCCACCCACATATGTCCTTCTGTTCCACTTTTACCCTTCTTACCAAGCAATTCTATGAATGCTACCCAATCCCACTAAATTCAGTGGATCTTATTCCGCCACATAAGCAATTTCTGTTGACCTTCAGACCATGCCTGGCAATAGCAGCCAATAGGGCTATTCAGGGATATGAGGGAATCTCAGGGATCACATTACAAATCTGTAATCTTCAGATTATAATTTGTACATTTTTCTACATGCTTTCTCTACGTGTAGTAGAATATTCAGTACTCAAACATCACATCAGAGAGACACTTGCCTTTGTCCCTCTCACTAGGGGGTAACCAAGCACCTTATCTCAGATATAGCCCTAACTGTGGCCAAGTTAATTTTTATTTATTTCAGGGGTTTATACCCTGTTTTTCCCATGCCAAAAGAAATGCACAAGGAGGCTTACATGGCTTTTATCCTTTTGTCCTCACAACAACCCTCTGAGTTAGGTGAGGCTAAGAGTGAGTGACTGGCCCAAGGTTACCCAGGAAGCTTCATGGCTGTGGGGGGATTTGAACCTGAATCTTTCAGGTTTCAGTCCAACGCCCTAACCACTATGCCATCCTGGCTCTCAGAAAGCAAGCTGGGTGGAATCATTTTCCCATTTCGGCTCCTTTTTTCCACCTCAGAGAGTAGGAATGTGTGTTTGCTTGCATGTGTGGTGTTTTCTTATTGCCTGTCCACCTAGCATCTATTCTCTGTTTCTGTTTTTCTTTTTATTTCTTCAAAACTTGTACCTTTTTCCTTTTCATCCTTTCCTCCCTGTCCCTCTTTCCAACTTTCCAAGATTGTTTCATTAGATATTGGGGTAGGGCTAGGGCATGTTGAAAGCAGATGGAAGGTAACTGGTGTGGGAGACCTACGCTGGATACTGTGAGTGATCCAACATGCTGCCTTTATCTTCTCAACCTTCCACCAGAGACCCATTGGTGGTCAAGGGGTTGATGCCTCCATAAAGGGAAATGTTTTCCTTTTAACCTCTCAAGCCTTCTGATCTGCCCCCCATACTATGCAACACAACATTTTTCTGGTGCAGCTATAGTGGGGAAAAGCATTGGGTTGGCCCTGCGATCTAATCTGCCTCCCTCTGGCCATTTGTGATTTTCTATCCTCCAGATTCTCTAGTGATTCTCTTGTGATTCATTTGTGATTCTCTGTCCAATTTCCATGCCAGAGGTGAGTGAAGGCTTTCTCTTCTGCTCAAGGATAAGCCTTACAATTCTGCTTTATATCCTGTCTCGGTAAATTTGTGGTTTATTTAAGCTGCAGTTTGTTAAAACAGACCTGGGTAATCATGACACATTTCACAGCTGTCACATCCAGCACTGAAACTTGATACCCATATTTATCAAACTCAGTGAGAAATTGTGTGCCATGCTTGCTTGATCCAGCCATGTGTGTCACCATTATTTATTTATTCTTGACTTATGTGTCATCCTCACAATTGCCTGAAGGCCAGTTACTACCACGAACAGTCCAGCTCTAATCCGGACCTGTACTCCTTTCTGTAAGTGGGGAGCACACTCTTGAAAGCATTGTGCTTCAGTACGCCATTTTAACTGCATTGTGCTTAAATACATCATTTTCTGAAACTGAGTTCAAAGAAAACTGAACTCAGTGTGTTTTTACTCTTTTTTCAGCAGTAACTGGTTATGCACACTATGCAAAACCACATTGTATGGGAACTGGTTGTACAGTACTGACATACTGCATTCCACCCCAAAATAAAAACATTTCATAAAGCATATAGCAAAAAGAATGAAAAGATGCCACCAGTATCACCCCTTTCCAGCCTCATTCTCCGCCCCCCACATTCTTTGCTCTGCTCCTTTCCTTCTGCCCCTTCCACCTCCCTCCCACTTATAGGCACCAGTGATCCTATGCAGACCATCAAAGTGCAGCTCTGACAGTTCACCATTTGTGTCAGTGTCTGAGCCAAGCTGAATGACATGCTGCATATTTGTGACTGCATTAAAGTAATTTTAATTACTGAAGTAATTAAAGAAAGAAGTTAAAGAAGTTGAAGAAAGAGAAGTATCGGGAGTGGAAGACTGGAAAGTTCACTAGCGAGGAGTACAGGCAGATAGCCTGGTCTTGTAAGGAGGGGGTCAGGAATGCTAAAGCTCAATATGAGCTGAGGCTGGCCAGGGGAGTCAAAGATAACAAAAAGAGCTTCTTTAGATATGCCCAAAGGAACAGGAAGAGAGACGAGGGGGTGGGGCTGCTCCTGGACAAAGATGGACAGCAGGTGTCTGGAAACCAGGAGAAGGCAGAGCTGCTCAACTCCTACTTTGCGTCTGTCTATTCTCGGAAGGAGGGCTGTGCAAATGGGGGTGCGGGATCATTGGCTGATGCGGGGATGTGCTTGCATCCCCAAAGAGGTAATGAAAACACGGATGGTACAGAACAGCAGATTAAGATTGATAGAGAACTGGTTCGAAACCACTTAACTGGCCTAAATGAATTCAAGTCATTTGGACCAGATGAGCTGCATCCTCGAGTTCTTAAGGAACTGGCAGATGTCCTTGCAGAGCTTCTGTCGATCATCTTTGAGAAATCCTTGAGGAGTGGAGAAGTGCCACTGGACTGGAAGAGGGCGAATGTAGTCCCAATCTTTAAGAAGGGGAAAAAAGAAGACCCAGGAAATTATAGACCAGTCAGTTTGACTTCAATCCCGGGGAAGATATTAGAACAAATCATAAAACACACAATTTGTGCACATCTAGACAAGTACTCGGTGATTAAAACAACCCAGCATGGATTTACCAAGAATAAATCTTGCCAGACAAATCTGATCTCCTTTTTTGATCGGGTTACGAGCTTACTGGACAGTGGCAATGCTGTGGATGTCATTTATCTTGACTTCATCAAAGCATTTGACAAGGTCCCACATGACATTTTAATTGGGAAGTTGGAAAAATATGAGCTAGAAGGGGCAATCGTTAGGTGGATCTGCAACTGGCTCGATGGCCGCACTCAAAGGGTTTTAGTAAATGGGTATGTATCAACCTGGAGATCGGTTTCAAGTGGGGTACCCCAAGGCTCTGTCTTGGGCCCAGTCCTCTTTAACATTTTTATCAATGACTTGGAGGAAGGGGTACGGGGGAGCCTGATCAAATTTGCAGATGACACCAAACTGGGAGGAGTAGGAAACACAACAGAAGACAGGAGAAACCTCCAGGAGGATCTGGATAAACTGGAATCCTGGGCTCTAACAAATAGAATGAATTTCAACAGGGAGAAGTGCAAGGTTCTGCACTTAGGCAATAAAAACCAAAAATACAGGTATAAAATGTGGGATCCTTGGCTTGGAAGCACAACATGTGAGCAGGATCTTGGAGTTGCCATGGATCACAAGCTGAACATGAGTCAGCAGTGTGATGTGTCTGCAAAGAAGGCAAATGCCATTTTAGGTTGCATTAAGAGGACTGTAGCTTCCAAGTCACGAGAAGTTCTAGTTCCTCTTTATTCAGCATTGGTCAGACCTCACCTTGAGTACTGTGTTCAGTTCTGGGCACCTCACTTTAAGAAAGATGCAGCCAAGCTGGAGCAAGTCCAGAGGAGAGCGACAAGAATGATCAGTGGGATGGAAGGGAAGCCCTACGAGGAAAGGTTGGGGGAACTTGGGATGTTCAGTCTGGAGAAAAGGAGGCTGAGAGGAGACATGATTGCCCTCTTCAGATACCTGAAGGGCTGTCATAGGGAGGAAGGGGCTCATTTGTTCATAGCTGCTTCTGAAAGCAGAACTAGAACCAATGGGTACAAACTGCAAGAGAGGAGATTCCGGATGGATATCCGGAAAAAATTCCTGACCGTTCGGGCGGTTCGGCAGTGGAACAGATTACCGAGGGAGGTGGTGGACTCTCCCTCACTAGGGATCTTTAAGCAGAGGCTCGACGAGCACCTGTTGGGGATGCTCTAGGGGGATTTCCTGCTGCAGGCCGGGGGTTGGACTAGATGACCTACTAGGTCCCTTCCAACTCTATGATTCTATGATTCTAATTTGTGCTACTAGAATGCTAACCCTGGCAGGGCAAGAATTTCATAAGACTGGGCCAAAAGTTCTACACACTGTATTTACTCAAATCTAACACTCACTTCTCCAGCCAATTTCAGTCTCCAAAATCAGGGTGCGTATTGGATTCGATGGTTAAATTTGAGTAAATGCAGTATCTTGTTTATGGGTATGGAGCATATTAGATTCCATGGCACATTCGATTCGAGAAATATGGTAGTTGCAACTAACTTCTTGCCGTGATGCTTGATCCTGAGGATACTTAAGGATAAGAATAACTACTTTTCTTAGGATGCAGCCTGTTGAAGTCTCACTTCCATATATATTTATATGCACTTACCCATAAATCCTGAAGCCAGATGCGTCGATGCAGCTACGGCACCTTCCATAAGTTAACAGTAGAGGGTGCCGTAACTGCGTCGACGCATCTGGCTTCAGGATTTATGGGTTAGAAGAACAATAAGGTTTTCTGTTTATTATGGGTTTTTTTTAGGCAAGGAAAATACCCCACTTTAGCTTTTAGTGTAGCTTTCATTCACCTAATAGTTCCTTCACTTATGAGCTCCTCAGTTCTCTGCTGGCTTGAAGATGTTACTCTTGATTTCTGTCTTTAAGACACAGCCTCCTGTTGACCAATCAACTCCTTTACTTAACACTATGTCCTTAATGCTACTCCTCTTTAAATTGCCCTTTTCACACCTTAAGTTTCTTAAATGAACCTAATATGTTGGGGGCACAATTTCCAGGACCGAGATAACAGCAATACAGCTCCAAGGCAAAGAAACAAACATTCCTTTATCTTGAGAAAGGTAATTTCCCTTATAAATGCTTCTCTATTACAGGATACAGCACATGCCCCATTGGCACTGGTAAGTTAGTGCTGAAAAGTTGCTTAGGATTTGGAACTAGGTTGCTTAGGGAGGAGCACAGCTCAGTAACGGAAGGCCCATCTTTACATGCAACATGTCCCTGATTCAATTCCTGGAATCTCTAGGTAAGACTGAGAGATACAATTGAAACATGGGAGGGCCACTTCCAGTGGGTGGACAGTACTTTAGGTTACTATGTTATTGGTGGATGATAGTTATGAACCAGTCACCACTACATAATTACCATGTTAAATGCCGTGCAATCAATTTGCAATAACAGATTTTTTTAAAAAAATCCCAGATAAATCTTATCCCACTGTAAACATCACAATTGAAAAAAAAATTGTTAAAGTCACACATGCAGGCATAAAGTCATGATTCAGATTAACAGTATGGAACAAAATTAGCATCCTTAGTTCAGCAATAATCTGGTCCAGTAAATATTAGATCAACTGAGAAAAGTGTACTGATGTTTGAATAAACTGTCGTTCAAGTTATCTTAATTTTAACAGACCCATGATGGAGATGTACTCTCAGAGCACAATCCTAATTATGTCTACTCAAAAGTAAGCTCCATTGTGTTCGATAGGTTTTACTCCCAGGAAAGTGTCTTTAGGATTGCAACCTCAGGGATTCAGGCAATTTGTACTATACAAAAAACGAGAATCCTTGCATTGTCCTAGGAACTATCATTTCACAATGAATTATTTGCATAGGTGCTGTGAGGAAGGAAAATTAAACTTCCATGATGTTCTTGCTGGCTGTAATTTTCCTTGGCTGCTCTTTAAGATTTTTTTTAATCTTCTGGAAGTGATTTTTGCTGTTAGGTCTCTCCAGGGAGGAGACAAGTATAGAATGCAGCACTATCCAGCATGTTTATTTGAAGAGTTTATGTAACATGTCTGTGTGAAGATGGCTGAGGATTGTTTTCCATTCCTTTAATACAATCCTTTCCAATAATATAATAATTTATTACGCTTTCTATTTACCTGCGCACTACACTTATTACAGACATAAGAAGTGAAAAGAGCTCCCTCCTGCCACAAACACAGTAATTATGCCATTTCTTTCAGATTTTTTACTCCCTCCATCAACAGCATGTAGCTTCCTTTGCTCTAAGTTGGGGGCGGGGGGGCTCCTGATCTGAACCAAACACCCCTTTCCACAAACACCACTAAGGACAGGGTGACCAGATGCCAAACCCAAAATTCCTGAACCCCAAGGCCAAAATTCCTAACCCCCAAGCCAAATTTCCTACCTGCTTTAAAAAATTGCCAAAAAATGTATTTTTTTGTTTTTATATTTTTGACCATAACTTTTGATAGGAAGGAGATATCTCAAAACCGATTTATGCATTGGATTCTGCTTTCCAATACAAATCCAACAATATATGACATGATGATGTACTGTGCACTAACGTGATGTTCAAAAATGAAACCAAAAGTGTAGGACACCCAGACAGGAGGCTAAAAATCCGGACAAATCCGGGTTTTCCGGTCATATGGTCACCCTGCACTAAGGATGAAATCCTGACTTAGGCCAGAGAGAATGGCCCAGCTAAGCTGGCGTAATGTAGGCCATATCTTGCGCTGACAGTCTGAATTCACAGGGCTAGGAGGCCTCTGCTAAAGAGGCAGCAGCAGAAGGGCAGCATGCTCACTGGGCTGTTGTAGTTGTGGCATATCCTAAGATGGGGTGCTGTAGTGGAGGTTGAGAGGCAAGAGTAGTGCTCAACCATATCCTGAGGTTAAGAGGCAGGATTAGTTCTTAGGCGGGCCCAAGATTTAGAACTTTTGATTTTGCTTCCATTTTTACTCTGGCTTATCATGAACCCCTATGGGTCTACTCAGATTTATTCCTGCTCCTGAGGTGGCCTAAGTTGGAGCTGTGAGGGGGCATGTCTGCCCTGGAAACAGGCTCTTGGGAAGGCCTAACTGCCATGCTGAACATGCCCTCAACATAGTCCTACTGAACTGCCTAGACTGGGACTGCTAGACTTGTGCAGGGTCCATATGTCTTGGGCCAGCCTAGGCACTTCAGGATTGCAGCCTAACTGAATAAGAGTGAAATAAGACTAGTGCAAAAATAGCAGCTTTGTGGTGAACTCCCTACCCATATTTAATCCTAGAAATCTAATTTTACATTGACTTAACATTCTCAAGAGATAGTAATTAATTGCAGAAACCTGAGCTGTCTTTTGGACACAATTTTGTTTCTACATACTGTTGGTTCACCACTCCAAATATAGATTTCACATTATATTTAAGTACGAATATGGGAGATGTATGATAAATGGCAAAAGGGTATGCGGATTCATTATTAATAGTGCACTCCACAAATGATTCTCATCTTCTTGCTTTTGGAAAAAACAGTTGGTGGCAAAAAGCAAACCTGGAAGAATCCATCACATTGCAATAAATTAATAATGTGGAAGGAAATAGACGAATGCTTCAAGAAAAAAGGCCATATCAAGAAAAAAACCAATTTAGAAGCTTTGCATTTGGGTACCTTGCACATTCTGCTGTTTTTGCTTTATCTTGATATCAGAAAACAAGAGTGTGAGAAATACAGACACATCCTAAAGCAAAAATGATAACTGAAAAAGTAGTAGAAGGCACATGCTTTAGAATTTTTGCTTTTCTGGGAATGCAGCTGCTGCAGCACTCATTTTGCTGTAATCTTCAGTCTATTTGGTTGGGGGACCAAAAGTCATTAATAGTTGGCATCATCCTGTTCAGGTAGGTTCTTTCGGTGGGTTGTTCATACTAAAAAATAAAGTAATAAAGAGGTACAGTCCTGCCAACTGTAAAAGTGGCATGCCAATCACTCCTGGGGCAGTGACTCTTTGATTTTATATATCAGGTGATGTACATCGCAACAGGTACAGAACCTGTGCCAGGGCTTTTGCTGATCTAAGTGGAGGTTAGGATTGCAAACTTATTGTGCCTTTGCAATCCCCTAAAATGTTTACTGCATGCTAGCTGATAGTTGCTCATAAATCTTCTATATATATAAAAGAGAAAAGTCACTCACTGACTGACTGACTCATCACCGCCCTGCCAAAACCGCTGGGCCTAGAAGTGTGAAATTTGGGATGGTTGTTCCTTCTGTGATGGAGGGGTGCACTAAGAACTGGTTTTCGGAAATTCCAACCAGTTGGAGGTGAAAAGGGACGCAACGCGTTTTCCTCCCTCTACTTTGCATTGGAGAATTGATGACTCAGCAACATTCCGCCCCAACTGCTGGGCCTGGAAGCATGGAATTCTGAGAGGGATCCTTCTGTCACATGTCACTTCTGTCACCAAGAACCCATGTGGAGTAATTTAACCCTTGAGGGGCTGAAAAGGGGTGCAACGTGTTTTTGTCCTGTACTTAACATGGAAGACTGACCAACATCCAGCCAATTGGGTGCTCAGTGCCTGGTGCATTGGGGGATGTTGTTCGGAGGAAGAGGTTGCACTGGCGATATGCTGCGCATGGGGGGAAGTTGTGCATGGAGGAAAGTAGCGCATGGGGGAAAGTTGTGCATGGAGGAAGATTCGCATGGGGAAAATGCACGTGGGAGGATGATGCGCATGGGCGGAAAATTGCACGTGGGGGAAAGTTGCGCATGGGGGAATGATGCGCATGGGGGGAATGATGCACATGGGGGAAAGTTGTGCATGAGGGGAAGTTGCGCCTGGAGGAAGTTGCACATGGGGGAAGTTGCACATGAGGGGATGATGTGCATGGGGGAAGTTGCGCATGGGTGGAAGTTGCGCATGGGGGATGATGCACATGGGGGATAATGTGCATGGGGGAAGTTGTGCATGGGGAACAGTTGCGCATTGGCGGATGATGCATATGAGGGGAAGTTGCACATGGGGGGATGATGCGCATGGGGGATGATGTGCATGGGGGGATGATGCACATGGGGTGTTTCTGCGCCGTGGGGGGATGGCATAGGGGAAAATGTTACACCCGCAACGCGGGTATGCTTTTCGCTAGGATCTGAATAAATGGCACTTCATAAAACCAAATCTGAATGTTTTCTGCCATGAGGTGATCTGCCACTAACTGACATGTTTATGATGCGAACATCGTTCTCAGTCAGTGACAGATTGATCTCCTTGTTTAAAAGACATTTAAAGTTTCTTCCTTGTGGTGTCTGACAAAAACAGGTTGTCATGCTCCTTGTAAACAGTACTCTTAAAAATATGTGTGGATATTCTGATAAATTACTTCTGGCCTGCTTATTATTTATTTTGCTCCCAAACCCCATTAGGATGGACTACATGAAGTTATACAAATTTAGTTCCAGTGAATTCATCAGAAGAAAGCGGCTGTAATTCCATATAGTGCATTGTATCCGAGATGTGCGAGTTAGCATTTGTTTGGGAGTCTAATGAGAAGAGTCAGTGTGTAGTTGAGGAATGTTCCTTTGATTCCAAACCAGAGAACACATGAAATGATCCAGGTAAAGTGGATTATATTAGCTTGTTATGAATATTTCTTTCTTCAGTGTTGAGGCAAACGTACCATAATTCTTTCAGCCTTTCTTGAGTTAGGGTGCTGAGTAAGAACAAAACAAAAATTCCTATGTCTGTAGTCCAACACTATTGTTCAAAGTATTTTTACCAAAACTGACAGTGCAGCGACTTGCGTCAAGCCTGCCTCCTTTCTCCACGATGCTAACCAATCAGGTTGCTCAGCTAAGCGCTTTGCTCTGCTGCTGCTACTTAAAGGTGGGTGAGCAAGTCCTACATGTAGCTCATGGGTCCATGGCTTATCTCTATATACCTTGTTGTATTCCAATGGTTATTAAAATGAAGAAAGTAATGTTGGGAGTTCTTGCTGGCTGTTACATCCCACCAAATTCTCTCCTCCTCTCACAGTGAAATAACATTCGTATTTCTTTTCCCTGATTTGGACATTACCAGTGAGGAAGCAGTCACAACTGCACTCCTTGAAACTAATAAGACCAAACCTTAGCAGGACTTCCTTATGAGTTTTACCTGCTTCTAGGAGAGAATGTATGAAATCATGAAACTGATCAGGCTGTCTGGACATATGAATTTTGATGATCCAGAGCCAAGTAGTAACTATTAAAGAGCTTCTTCGTTGTCCATCTCATGGCATCCAGTCTTATGCTTTCAGCACCTAGGGCTGAAGCAGAGTTGAAGTGGATATTGCTGCATCTCATAGGACTTGGAAGAAGCACTAAGGCTACTCAGGATATTTATTTATTTGTTTGTTTATTTAATTATTTATATCACAATCCTATCCATATCTACTCAGAAGTATGCCCCATTGTGTTCAATGGATCTTACTCCCATCTAAATGTGCTTAGGATTGCAGCCAAAGTTAGTTAGGGCGAAATCCAGAGTAACTACGGGGAGTCCTTGCTCCAGTGTATGAACAATTTACTCTGGATTACAATATGAATTCCCCATAGGTTTTCACTAGGTGGTGCAGTAACTACGGGTGCACATAATGTCTCTTACGTGCTCGCATAGTTACTCTGGATTTGGCTGTAAGTTGGTTGGTTGGTTAATACTCTGCCTTTCTGTCCAAAAAAAGGTTACCCAAGGCAGACACCAAAAGGATACCCAAAGCTTCTCCCTTCTCTCATGTAAAGGACAGGCTATGAAGCTATAAAGATTTGAGGAGACTCTTGTTGGGCTGGGAGGGAAGCTAGGAAATGGTGACATGGTCTGTCACTATCTCTGACCCTCTGCCTTGCCTTCTCCTGCCCAGATGTATTATTCCAACCTTGCTCAAAGCTCTGGGTGGCAATCCTCCATCCTCTGCCCAGCACTGGTCAATGTGGACTCGCACTGAGCCAGTGCCGGTAATGGACCAGGACAATGTTTTGGAGGCATCTCTTACAGCACACTGAACGCCAGTGCGGTGCTGTTTGGTTTGGTCCCTAAGGCTTGTCTTCCCACCCCTCTGTTTCCCCATTGAGGGAACCCCATGGCAAGGATTCAAGTAGCAATCACATTGCACCCAGTCTCCTGCTCTGCATTTATTCTTGGATGACTATGCAGTTCCAACAATGGGAATATTTTTAGCCCTCCTATTTTGCAGAATCAATACAATTACCAAACCATTTAGATTCCTTTTTGGGGGGAAGAGGTATATCCTACCATTCAGAACAGGTTTAATGGCTGAAAACACAAAACTGAGTAGTCTGAAAGCAATTGAAGACCAACCTTTTATTTTTAGTCTACAGTTTGAAATTCTTAAATGACTCTCTCGCTGCCGAATAATTACTTCAGCATGAGTTCCTGCGCTTGGCAGAGACGTCTCATCTGCTTAAGGAATGCTGGTGTTGCATAGAGCTGTAAAACAGAGATGACAGAGATAAAATGTACCAGGGTTTGTAAAAAGAGGCTGTTTTGCCTTTATGCATGAAAAAATTCTGCCACCCCACTACTTCTCATGGTAATTTTCATTGTCCAGATGATAGGAAATACCACGTGGGACATGTTCTAAGAAAAATGTGGAGAGGTCATTTTAGGTGCTTGTTTTTCTGCATTATAGCAGCCAGTCAGATCCTGGTGGGATTTCCTTGGAACTTGAGTGTGTAAAGAGCTTCAGAATATGGAATGAATTGCTGTACCACCACTTGATTTTTAATTTTGGTGAACAGCATAAACCTTCCTTTCTTACTTCATGGGGCTGCTGTGATTCGTTGAGATGTACAAAATTATGCAAGGGATGGATAGAGTGGATAGAGAGATGCTCTTTTCCTTTTCACATAACACCAGAACTAGGGGATATCCACTAAAATTGAATGTTGGGAGGGTTAGGATGGACAAGAGAAAATATTTCTTTACCCAGCGTGTCGTTGGCCCTTGGAGTAGTTTGTGATATGGGAGGTTCTGGATCAGATCCTCATAGGTAGGGCACAATTGTATTTAACATCCAGGGTGGTTGTTGTAACTATAAAATCAAGATAATACATGTAATGCAAACTGAACACAAGTGAATGCACATGTTTATTATTATTAGTTCTTTTGTGGATGGGTAAGATTCAGTCAAAAGACTAAGTTGGGGCATGAAATAGAGAAAAGAAATGTGTGTCCAGGGTTTAGTGGTAATAAGAACATAAGAGCCTTCACTGGATCAGACCATCGGCCCACCTACCGTACAATCCAGAGTAACTACAGGAGCACATAAGAGACATTATGGCTGCAATCCAGAGCAAATTCAGCCTGCTCTGACCTAACTGCACTCTCCTAACTATTCTGTATCCAGAGCAGAAAGTTATGCTGAATCCAGAGAGTCAGGAAGCCTGGGCTGCCCTAACAGCTCCAGAGCATGCTAAGTAATTGACACAAGGGGAAGATTTGCTCCTGAGGAGACACCCCTTAGAACACACTGAACAAGGAACAGCTGTGGTGCCTACAATGGTGACATGACTCTGCACATCAGCTGGTGCGGAAGTCTGTGCGTCGTCCCTGGGATGCGCGCCCCCCCCCCAACCTGGACTGCACAGTCACCAAAGTTGGCGCCTGCGCAGTTGTTTCTGAAGCCAACTGGCTTCAGAAAGAGTACTGCGCAGGCACCATCTCTGACACCTGCGCAGTACTTTTCTGAAGCCTTTTGGCTTCGGGGGAGACTGTGCAGGCATCAGAGTTGGTGCCTGTGCAGTACTCTTTCTGAAGCCATTCGGCTGCCGCTCCGCCTCCTGAGTGAGGCCGAACGGCTGGGCAGAGCCGCGGACTTTCTCTGCTCTAAGGAAGTCTCCTCTGAAGCTGTTCGGCATGCTCAGTGTGTTTCTGCGCAGTGCATCTCAGATGGCCGTTCAGGCCAGCTCCTCAGACAAGTGTCAGCTTCTGGCTGATTCTCCGCCTTGGAGCAGGCCTGAATGGGGGTGCTGATGCCCGGGGCCTGCCAAAGGACAGTCAAACTCCTCCGGCACATCACCCCATATGGAGCGCATCCCCAATGCAGCCCACACCAGCCGCACCAGTCTGGTGACGCCACTGGGTGCCTGCCTGATAAGGAGTCCCTGATGAGATGCCAGTACATTCTACAGTGAATACAAGGGGCTTCTTGGAGTGGCCTGCTGTATCCTGAGGTTTGTGGGCAGCCGTAGTTTGTTCCATATCCTGAGGTTGAGAGGAAGGGGTTGCAGCTAGGCTGGCCAAGAACTCAGATTTTTGGTCAGCACTGCCATTCTTACTCAGGCCTTATCATGGACCCCTATGGGTCTACTCATTACTATACCTGCTCCTGAGGTGGTATAACTCTGAGGGCTGGAAGAGGGCATTTCTGCCTTGGAAACAGGCTCTGGATTCAGAGTAACTGCTCTGCCCTAGGCAATGCTAAACATGCCCTCAACTTGCCTCTCCTGAGCTGCTTAGGCTGCCCCAGTTAGGGCAGAGCAGGTCCACCTCTCTTAGGGCACCCTATGTTG
Organism: Cryptoblepharus egeriae; assembly: GCA_030015325.1. Classification (NCBI taxonomy): domain Eukaryota; kingdom Metazoa; phylum Chordata; class Lepidosauria; order Squamata; family Scincidae; genus Cryptoblepharus; species Cryptoblepharus egeriae. Next base: position 48,248,313 of record JAREYC010000007.1, on the reverse strand, counting down.
CCTTGCTCTGCCCTAAGCCTCCTTCAGAGTAACTGGGCTGGAGCATCTTGCAGTTGCTCCAACCTAGTGTTAGATAGGGCAACCTAAGGGCTCTTATGTGGACAGATTAGTTGCTCTGGATTGGGCTGTATGTGTACCCATAGTTACTGCACCACCTAGTGAAAACCTATGGGAAATTCATATTGCAATCCAGAGCAAATTGTTCTTACACCGAAGCAAGGACTCCCCGTAGTTACTCTGAATTGTGCCCCTAGCCCAGCTTCCTGTATCACACAGCAGCCCACCAAATGCTTCAGGGAACACATATGAACACCTGCATTCTGGTGCCCTCCCTTACATCTGGCATTTTGAGGTTGTCCATCTCTACACACAGCCCTCATGGCTTGTCGCCCATGATGGTCCTTTCCTCTAGGAATTTGTCCAGTCCTAGAGAAAGGAACCATCACAGGTAAATTAATCAATCATTTTAAGTGGAAGTTGTTTGAGTAGATCCCCTCAAAAAATTATATATATATAAAAATTACATCTGGGTCTACATGAGAAACCCCAAACTAGAAAGGACTGATGGTTGAGCATGTGTCCTGTGTTCTTTCCTAGTACTGAAAATTGTCTTAAAAGTTTTTTTCTCTCTCACGCTTTTCTCATACTTGTTGCAGTTTATCATGCTGACCTACATCTTCATGCTAGCCTGGCTGGGGGTTACAGCATTCACCTCTCTGCCTGTTTACATGTATTTCAACCTGTGGACAATTTGCAAAAATACCACTCTAGTGAAAGGGGCAAACCTCTGCTTGGACCTCCGTCAGTTTGGTAAGTGAAGTGCTTATTGTCTAATTCTGTCCATTGAACTGTTCTTTAAAATGCCTAGATTGCAGTTTTAAATATTGGATTATTTCAAATATTTGAAATAATTATTTCAAATAATTATTTCAAATTTATTTATTATTTATATTAAATAAATTATTATTATTCAAATTATTTATTATGAAATATTTCAAATATTCGAAATAACATTCAGTATTAACTAATGTAAATATGGGCACAATCCATAATAACTATGGGACCTTTTACACCGATGTAGTTACGGTGCCACCTTTGGAAAACCCATGGGAAATGCATAGAGCAATCTAGAGTAAGTACATCTTACATGCTCCCATAGTTACTCTGGATTGTCGGGTATATACTGTAAAATGTGATAAATGGTACTGTAAAATAAGTGAGTTTCAATCTGGATTGCTTGTCTGTATGGTTCAGCACAATCCTCTACATGTGTGCACAGATCCAAGTCTGACAGTGCAATTCTAACTCCCTCCAACCCTCTGCTTGGGCTTACCTGGTCTTACCAGGGCTTACCTGGTCCGGTAGGTTACCACGATTCTGCTCTGGCCTCAATGCAAGCTGGTGCACTGCATGCATCAGTGGAGGCTGCACCTTTCCTTAAGTAGCCTCTGCCACATAAGCCACATAAGTAATGTTGGCAAGAGAGAAGAATAAGACTGGGCAGTAGTTTTCTAAACTGAAATGAATAGGTTAAATGTGGGCTGTAATGTAAAGACTGAGGTGGCTCAGTAGTGAAAGATGCATCAGTAGTTAAAGATGCTTCTCAACCGGAAGGTCGGCAGGTTGGTGATTCGAAGCCTGAGTACCACATGATGAAGTGCCTACCCCATTACTTTCCCAACTCATGCTAATCTAGCAGTTCAAAAATACAAGTAGATAAATAGGCACGACTTTGATGAGAAGGTAATAGAAATCTGTACACCTTTGGCATCCAATCATACTGACCACATGTCTTCTTCGGACAACACTGGCTCTTAGGTTTTGAAATGGGAATAAGCCACTGCCGTTACAGTCAGTCACAACCAGCAGGGCAACCTTTACCTATGTTAAATGTGTGTCCAAAAAAAGTGAATATTTAATCTCTTCCAGGAATTGTAACAATTGGAGAAGAAAAGGAGATTTGCACCATGTCTGAAAACTTCCTCAGGATGTGTGAATCTAATGAGGTGAGTAAAAGTACCAAAAGTGTTGAATTTGTCAGAAGAAGGAACTGGCACCTTCTCCTTCCATTTGAAAGGAACAACTTCACTATTTTTAATCATGGAAACACTTTTGCTGTGATCTCCATTAAACTTCTCAAGGCCAGTAGCAACACCAAATTTTAAGGACTCCAGACAGAACCTAAACTGTTAATAACATCATTTTGTAACCAGGCATTGTCTCATTCACTTCAGACACATGCCATTATGTATATACATATGCACATTAATTCCTATCCATGCTTATATAAAGTCGATTAAAATCAAACCTTCACTGAAATATTATGTGATTTATTGATGGGTCAGTTTGGATACAGCATTCCCAACACTCCAACCATGGTCTCTCAGGGGAGACAAGGAACAAGCCTTCTGTGCACACATTGTTACTCATCCCTTTGCACACTTCTTTTTACTATCTTGGATTAATGGCAAGCCATAGCTTGAATGGAGTTTGCCTTATGCTTTGTAGGGTCAAACAATTATTTGCTCAAAGCCCTGGTTTTCCTGTGTTTTGCTAATAACTTGGAAGAGAGGAAATCTGAATTCATGAAGAGAGGACAGAGCATAAAAGCATTAGGCTCCACTATAAATGTCACAGCATGGCTTGATGCTATATGGATAAAGCCGTTATCTCCAGAAACAATTTCAACCAAATTAGGGTCCAGATTAGGGACCTAATTCATTTCGACCAAACAAATTCTTACAAATCTTTAGGTGTAGTGCAAAAAATATAGTATTATTCACTGAATTCATATAAATTAGTTAATTTCTTTAGAAATTACTAATATAAATTAGTAATTTCTTAAATAATTACTGCACAATTTAAGCTGTGGACTGTCACATTTGTATTTTTTTTTTTTTTGGTCATTGAGTGAAGATTATACAAATCAAATAAAATAACTTGCAACTTCTTTTTCAAAATTCATTCTGCAGCTGAACATGACGTTCCATTTGTTTATTGTGGCACTTGCTGGAGCTGGAGCTGCAGTCATTGCTATGGTAAGTTTGAGCCACTTCTGCCCATAGGTTGAATGAATGTTGCAGTAACTTGCTTTTCTTGTCTTTGGTTTTGTTTTTGTTTTTCGGTCTGAAATTAAATATTTCTAATATGCATCCAAGCACTGGTTTGCAAATGTGAAAATGCTTAATTAATTAGAGAGATATGAGTCATCAGCAGATTGATTGCAAAAATAATAACCATTTTTCAAAGTCTGCTTCTCATAATTGTGAAGTATAGTGTTTCTCAGCATTTGGCTTCCACTGCACCACTTCACATGGTCCATCTGTTCAAAGTAAAATTGGGAGTAGCTGGTGATGACATCATCACCAGTTACGCCTGGGTTTGGAGGCCAGATGCGATGTGACAAGCATCAGTAATAGTGCAATCCTAATCTAGGCCAGGATAACTCAACAGTCATCCCATTCCCATGGTGATGTAGGGAGGCAAGCGAAAATCTGTGCACTGGCCTAACCCTCCTCCAGGAGTGGCGCAGAAGTGCCTCACAGCACTTTTGTGACTTTCCCAGGTCAGCACTTAAGGTCAGAAGTTAAGCGGGCTTAATCTGAGATTAGGATTGCATCCTATCAGACTCAGAATGGGCAAGAGGGCTCTTTCGGGCATGAAAGAGCATGCTTTGGATCTCTACCTGCTGAGCTGAGCCTTCTGCTGCTGTGGGTTGCGTCATGTTCTGGCCAGATGTCTTGGGTCTTGTGAGTACTATCAGACACCACAAGTTGAGAAACACTGATTTGGACAATGTAATTTTTCAAATAAGTGATCACATGAAAGTGAGGAAGGGAAATAAAATGTAATTCTTGAAAACAAACACAAAACGGGGTATGTAGTGTCAGATTCTCTAGCCTAAACCTGTCATATTCCAATTTTCTAGTCCATTCTTTATTTAGGAAAGGATTTGTATACAACACAGATTCCAAAGGAATCTATGTTGACATGACAAAATGTGATGTGCAATCACGTACAGCAAGAACTCTACAACCACTTTTGATTTTCTCTTACAGGTTCACTACCTTATGGTTCTGTCTGCCAACTGGGCCTATGTGAAGGATGCTTGCAGAATGCAGAAGTATGAAGACATTAAATCAAAGGAAGAGCAAGAGCTTCACGATATTCATTCTACTCGCTCTAAAGAGCGACTCAATGCATACACATAAGGAAAATCCTTGCTTTACTTTCTACCATTGAATGCTTTGTTGTTTAACTAAAGGCCATCCATCTATCCATTTTAAAATCAAAATTTAAAAGTGCTTCTCACAAAAGATAGTTAGGGTGACTTGCCAATCACCCCTGTACAATTCTTGGTTGTCCAGCACTTGGTTTCCTAATTAGTTAATAGCTTGTGTGATTAGTCTCTACTACAAAGCTCCTGAAACAGCCTTTTCCTGAATCCTAAAATGATTATTTTCTGTTAGGTCAAGAATACTAACTATTGTCAAATACGGAGATGTGTTTGATTTTTTAAAATCACTTTGTATGTGTTATGCATAACACCTTTTTGCATTGTTTCTTATATGTTTTTGAAAAAGGAAAAAAATAGCTTTTTATACTTTTTAGTTTCAATTTCAGTAAGTACTTTAACTACAGGTATACTTCAAAGGGACCATTGTACATCACGTACATTTTTTTGAGGAGGCACGCTGCTGACATTCCTTCAGATTTGGAAATCTTGCCAGACGGACCTGTGAACATCTTGCCTGAGTGTCCTGTGAACATTTTAAAAACAATCTAAAGGTGCAATTTCTAAATTTGTAAGAGTAGGTAAAAAACAAAAGAAGTGCTTCTTATCTTTGTTAACATTGTATGATTCTTGATGTACTTAGCGGAGTATTCTCTCTTTTTTGAGTCTCATTGGTGGCTATTCCTGTTGATATTGTGAGCATGCAGAACGTGGTGCTTGTTATGCATGGCCATTTGTCTTTTTCTCCAAGCGTATGATATCGCAGTTATCTTTCAAGAGATGCCGTGTATAGGCAAATGTTACATAGAGCAATTCATAGGTTTCTGCAGAATGATCTCTGTAACCCCACAATGGTTATGCTGACTTGGAGCTATTCATGTACCGATGTGAGCAATCGCTGCTTAGCTACGTTTATGGAAAGTGATATATCTATAATCCAGCAACCTTAAGAGTCAAATGTTTTTTTACCTGCTTTGAAAAATTTAAGTGGATTGCACCTGTCTCTGAACTATACATATACTGTGTGTGATATAATTAAGGAGGCTTCCATACATGTAATAGCTTGGCTTGTAGCTTTCCTACACACATAACTGGTTTACCTGTATCATGTTAAAGTGAGGTTCATGGCTGCTACTGGAGCTATTGTTTGGAAGTGCTAGTAATATATTTGATCCTTTATTTTGAGTAAGAAAATATTAAGAGAAGCGTCAGTCATGTCAATCTGAAAGAAGTACCTGTATAGAAAAAAAATCATAAAATCACAAAAAAACCAAAAAATATTCTTCAAAAAAGGAAAAAAAATCAGTATTATTGGACCAAAATTGGTGTTTTTTTATTTTGCCTATTTCTAATGCTACAAGAATGCTGTAAAGTGTCTTTTAAAGTGATGTATCCTGACAAGACATTTTTGTCAGTGTTTAAAAAAAAGAAATCCTAGCTAGTTTTGTGCACTTATTGGACCATTGTGAATTCTTTCCGTGGAAGTGCATTTCCAATAAAAGTTCTTGAGTAAAAATCTTCTTTGTACTATAATTAGTCATGCATCATCAGTAATTTTTAACAATTCTTGTAGTAAGTAGAGGGTAATACTAGAGTTACTTGTGGCATGTTTATGCATCAAGTAGTATTAATTGATTTGGACTTTGTTTTTATTTTTTTAATTTTGTTTTTTACACTTTACTGTCTTACGGGGTCAACATTTTCTGATACGTGCAGTACCAGTATTTACAGTTCTGCAAAGAGTATTATGAAACTCCTTTCAATTCTATATTGTAATGTTTCAGTTTTGTGTCTTAAACCAGTTTGTGATAATTTTTAAAAACAATGTCTTTTAAACTCATGTAATGATGTTGATGCTTTTGGCTTTTCTCTGGTATTAGAGTTTGTATTTTCACAAAGAATGCTTTGTAGCAGGCATTACAATTAATCTGTTTTGTACATAAATGTGCCAACAGCTTGATGGTGGCGTTTTTGAAATGTAGAACCAAGTGCTTGCAAAAATGTAATAAATACACTTGTGTACTTTGTGTATTTATTAGTTGTCCTTGCTTCATTTTGTTTCTTATGTCTTAGTTATTAAAAACATCAGTTTGTAAAATTGTAATAATCATGGAAGTATTATACTAGGTTATTTTCTTATTTTACTAGTTAATTTTTCTCTAGCTGTTTTTTAAACTCAAATATGTAATACTAGTGAAAACATACCCATGTTGCGGGAGTAAAATTCCCCTGTATGCTCACTGCACATCCCCCCACTGCACATCAACCCCCCATGTGCAATATCCCCCATGCGCAACATTCCCCATGTTCATCCCCTCTATGCACATCATCCCCCATGTGCAACAGCGCCCATGTGCATCATCCCCCCTTTCGAAACACCCCCATCATCCCCATCCCCCCATATTCATCTACCCCATGCGCATCACCCCCCTATTCACATCATCCCCCAGGTGCCTCATCCCCCCAGGCTCCTCCCCCCCGTGCACATCTGTCCCCCCGTGCACATCCATCCCTTGCGCGTATCACCTCCCCATGTTCAAACCCCCCATGTGCAGCATCCTCCCCAGTGCAACCTGTCCCTCTGAACAACTTCCCCCGCAGTGCACCATGCACCTAGCACCAAATTGGCTGGATGTTGGTCAGTCTTCCATGTTAAGTATAGTGTGTTAAAAACACACTGCACCCCCTTTCAGCCCTCTAAGGGTTAAATTTCTCCACTCTGGTTGTTGATGGGTGTTCATGTGACATAAGGAACACCTTCCCTGAATTTCATGCTTCTAGGTCTGGGGGTTGGGGCAGAGCATCCATCACTTATCAATTCTTCAATGCAAAGTGTAGGGAGGAAAACTCATTGTGCCCCATTTCACCCCCTTCTGGTTGGAATTTCTGAAAACCAGTTTGTAGTGCACCCCTCAGTCACAGAAGGAACACACACCCCAAATTTCATGCTTCTAGGCCCAGCGGTTTTGGCTGGGCGTGATGAGTGAGTGAATGAGTGACTTTTCATTTATATATATATAGATAACCTTTTGCTGTATAAGTGGAACCCCTTCATCCACAGGATTCCATTACTGTACCTCCTGCAGCAACTAAAAAACCATGGATAACAATATCTGCAGTTTGCAGACACCACTTTTGCATGCTCTGGTCATGTCTGGAGCTGTACTGAGCTTTAGAGAGGCAAAGAAGGGCATCCAGAGGGGTTTTTGGATGGGTTCTCCAAGTAAAACAGAATTTTGTCCAAAAACTGCTTTGCAGGACATTGTGAGGCCATCTGCCACCTCATATGACCTTTCAGAGTCCCAGGCAAGACCAGAACAACGTTCTGCATGGGGGGAGGGGAGATCATCTGGGATTTTGGCATTCACAGTGGAGCAAATCTGACCATGTTGAATCCACGATTAAAGAAGCCACACCATGTTCCCGAAGCTGGTTAAAGAAGCTGGCCCATGTTCCAGTGTGGGAAAAGGGTGGGCAGAGGGGCAGCCGTTCAGCCACCATAGTTGTCATGGAACCGCAGATAGATCAGGATTGGGCTATCTGTCTCTTATTTATTTTTTAATCCTTCAGGAGAGGCACATGTATAGGACATTATGCACTCATACAAAAATAGATTTTTTTCTGATTTTATTTATATACCTGTATTCACCTTCAAACCTCCTAAATGGTCTAGAAGTAGAATGTCATTAGAATCACCTAATCCTACACAGGTATCCCTTGATTATCTGACAGGTTAGGGACTGGAGCTGCGGTGAAAAGCAGAAATGGTTGAAGAGCAGAACCTAGTCTTGTATAGTTTACTAATCTGGCCCTGTCTTCAAGAGTGGGCGGGGGAAACCCTTACTGTTTATAATGACCCCATTTTCCTGAGTTGAGGGAATAAACCAGGCGCTAATGTGCATGTGTGCTCTCTCTTTCTCCCCCCCTCTCATGGACACATATACACACACACACATCCCAGAACAATTTGAATCATCATGTTACGGGGAAGGGCAATTTTAGCCCTTGAAACAGCAAAGATCAGTTGATCTTTCAGTTGAAAGAGTGGAGCATCCATTGAATGAATGACTTCTGGGTAAAATTGAAAGGTGTTGAAAGAGCAGATCATCAGGGAACAAACTGTCAGAAAGTGAAGGATATCTATACAGTCCTGTAAATGAAGTCAAATCTATGTTGGACTCCTTGAAATGTGTTCCATTTAAAGTGTGGTGGGTAAGTAGCAGCCACACTTTAAGTGTATTTAAATATGTATTAATATATGTAAACTAAATATTTTTAGTTACAGCAGCCAAACTGTGAAATGCTGTGCCACAAGAGCACCATCTGAGTAAACAACTTGTTTCGGGCAAGCAATCACTGTGGCTCTTTCAGTAGACATCTGGGATTTGGCTGCACTTTAATGGGTTTATGATCATTTTGGGGTTTGTTACCTTCTCTTAAATGTTTTGCCTTATATAGTTGTATTGATGCCAACCATTTTGAGGGTCTTCTGGATAAAATAATTCAAATAAGTTTAAAAAAACAAACAAACCTGGAATAATGGTACTTGATCAAAGAAATATCCCTGTTATTATCTTGGCAAAACAGTATGTAAAGAGGAAGTTGGTGTGCTAAACACTGGCAAGGTAAAAGCCAGCAATTATGTCAAATGAAAGCAAGAGTTTTGATGTTGATATAGGTATTGTTTTTAAAATCTCAAAATATGGATTGGATGAAGAAGATGTAGAAAACTTGTAGTGCAATCCTAATCAATTTAGACCAGCCTAACTTACCTGGTATTTCTTCCCGTGGTGGTGAGAGGAGGTCAGTGTATGCCTGTGCACTGGCCTAACCCCCAGGAGTGGGGCAGAAGTGCCTTATGGCTCTTTTGTGACATCCCCAGGTCAGCATTGGGCTTATGCCGGTCTAACTGGAGGTTAGGATTGCAGCATTGATCTCTGTATGCATGATGTAACGTAGAAACTGGAATTGTCTTGATTCACTTTTTAGTTTGCCCCAATCAGTAGTTCTAGAAATGTTTGATCAGATCTTGAAATCTTTCATAATCTTAGGAAGACCTTGAGATCTTCTAAGATCTTGAAATCTTCCAAGATTTCTAATCTTCTTGAAATTTTCCAGTAGAGCCATTTGCTGTTCTGCATTTGCCCTCATTTTAGGTCATGCATATGCAGAACAAGTAAATGTGTCTGCTTCCCTAGAAGGTATTTGCCTTCATACGCATAGAAGTGTTGATGTAAAGAGAAAACAGTAAAAGCTATCCAAGGATTAACAGTGTATATTAGACCAAATAGCTGGAAAATATTGCCTAGAATTGGCAAGGAATTTCCTACTTGGAGAAAGCTTATCTTAACAAAACCTTTTTGATTATATTAGTACTGCAGTAAAACAAGCTCATTAGTTATTTTAAGTTTGGATAACTTAATAGAGAGTAGGTAATAGAATGTGCCTTGTATAATGGAAGAAAAATGAGTCCATTAATCAGTCTTTGTCACAGGAATTGTAGTTTAAGTTGTAACTTGCACTTTCAAGTTTTGCATTCGGTCAATATTCAGTAATGCATTTCACACTATGGCAGTGTTGATAATGAATTAATTATGCATTTTAAAAAAATTTAGTATTCAGTTTAACTAACTCTGAAAAGTACACCAGACCTTAAGCCTTAGGTTGGATAAATTGTATTTGCATCACTGTTTTTGAAGGAATTACAGCATAATTCCATTGGTTCTGAAAGTGGGCGTTATGATTTCATTTGGGGGGGGTCATGAAAAGTTGGACACCACCATCTTGGATTCTGGCACTAGAAGCTGCAATCTTGGAATTGGGCACTCAGGCAGCAATCCATGCTTTCCTGGGAGTAAGTGTCATTGAACAAAATGAGACCTTTACCTGAGTAGACATGGAGAAGCTCTAACATCACAGTGATGTCACTTCCCATTAATGTCGCTTCTGGCCATGGCATCACTTCCAGCTTGATGACAACACTTCTAGAGGCTCTCAGGCAAATTGTCATCCTAAGAAGGGAGTTCTGGGCTGAAATGCTAAAAAACCACTGGCCTTAATCCTATTGAGAACTCGAACTGGTAGAATGTGTATTCCACCAATGCGCAGTGTTGAAAAAGTGCCATCAAGTTCACACTATAACCCAAACCCCTTCCTTGGCCTGATCCACCTGCATATATCAATACAGACCTGTGCCAGTGATATTGATGGTGCAGGTCTCAGTTGACCCATTGGAGCTGCTGACATTGGAGACCAATGTCCACTTACCTTGAAGAGATAACTAGCAGTCAAAATTGCCTGGAGAACATAGCAGAATCTGCACTAGCACTGGTGCATTACCACACAAGGCTTTAGGTAGGATTGAGCTGTTAATTTCTTTTTGGTAGCAACTAACACTTTGTTTGATGAATGAGCAACTTAAGGTCACAGTCTTATATTTCTATCAGTACTAACTTTCATTACAGTGCTACTCATAATCAGAGGGTAACTTGCACTGTTGATAACTTTCAAAGCTGAATTTGTCTTCTTCTCATGAAGTTGTCCACACCAGAAATGTTCTTTCCAATTTCTAACAAACTTCTTCCAAATTTGAGTAGTGTGTGCTCCTTAGTGCGCACATGTCTTCATTCTTCAAGAACACCTTCAAGAGCTGGCATTAGATATGTCACGTAATGTGGATAATTTGTTCTCTGGAGATACGCAGTGCGTAAGATAGGTGGTTATGCCTTGTAGATAGTCTTCAGTGTCTAATAATATGCATAGATACGCAGTGTGTAAGATAGGTGGTTATGCCTTGTAGATAGTCTTCAGTGTCTAATAATATGTCTCATGCCTATCATGTCAAGTGCAAACCATGTCAAACTGGGGAAAAGGCATAAGTGATTTATAAACCCTTTCCAAACCTCCAAGATTTCCAGAATGTCCTAATCTCATAATGGTCCACTGCTGTTTGCTATATCCAAATGTGTACCTTTCTTCTGGAATTCTCCAACAGGTGCATAATTCAACAATCTGTGATCTTTGAGTTTTTGAAGGCTTCCCCCACACATGTGTTAATTCTTGTGCTATGTACAAATAAGTCGTCCCACATGAAATACCACAGGCGGAACTTTTGAGATAACCTCAAAATCTGCCTGAACACAATGCATTTTATCTGAGTAAACAATGTTTATTCAGCTGCAAATTGTGGGAAAGGATATCCCTGATGTGTACATATGACGCAAGTGGCCATTGACCCTGAACCTTTGATACTAATATAAGGGTAGCTGGTGTACTAATTGGCTTCTGATCAGGATCATTAATTTTTCACTTTTTCAGCCGAATACAAGCTACCATCCTAAAGCCACTTTCCTGGGAGTAAGCTCCACTGAACACAATGGGGCTCACTTTTGAGTAGACATGGCTAGGATTGTGCTCTTAGTCTCTAAAATCAGGGTCTGCATTAGAGTTGATGGTTAATTAGATTCAAGTCAGTGGCGTAGCTGGAGGGTGCAAGAGGTGCAGTTGCACTGGGCTACAAGCTTTAGGGGGGGCTACAAGCTGAACTTGACACGTGACTAAAATTGTGAAAAACGGGGTCTGTATGAATGATAATACCATCATGTTATATATTGTTGGAAAGGTAATTTTATGCAGAATGCAATGTGACAAACTAAATTGGAATATCAATATTCTATCAAAAGGTATGGCCAGTTAACCAGAAACTGAAAACACAAAATCGTATGGAACAAAAGTGGATTTTTTTTAACTCAAACTGCTGCATGATCATTAACTACGCCACTGATTCAAGTAAATGTGGTATTTTGATTTATAAGTATAGGGTATGCATTAGATTCAATGGCTCATTAGATTCGAGTAAATACAGTATTCACTGGCTGTTATAATTGTATCTGCAAAGTGTCTTCATACTGAGTATTCTGGATGGTGAGCAATGTCATCTTGTTGCAGTAACAAATATATTTCTTGTATAGACCAGAAAGAATGGGACTCAGTTTAAACCATGGAAGGAGCTACCTTTAAAAATTTAAATACCTTTTAGAATTCAAGATGCTGTTGGTTAAATCTTATATTGTATAGGTCTTACATTGCAATCCTAATCCTTGGTTAGGCCAGCAGAAGTCCCATGCAGGCCTGGGGGATTGCAAAAGTGCTCTAAGGCACTTCTGTGCCATTTTGGGGCAGGGGGGGATAAGGCCAGTGCACAGCCATGCACTGGCCTCCCCACACCACTGTGGGAACAGGTAAATGGGTGAGTTGTGCTGGCCTAAATTGGTTAGGATTGCGCACATCATATCATTTATTGTCAGTCACAGATGCACACTGGTTTAGAGTTTTTCAGATAATCTGTAAGTCAGTTAAGGCTGGCAAAGATGATGTGAGTATTTAACTAGCTGAGGGCACAATCTTAATCAGTTTAGGCCATTGCAACTCACCCATTACCCCATTCTTGTGGTGGCGTGGAGAGCCCATGTGCCAGTCTAACCTTCCTCTCCTGGAGTAGCACACAAGTGCTTATGACACTTTTGTGACAACCTCAGGTCAGTGAAAGGATTTGTGCCAGCCTAACTGGGGGATAGGATTGCGCTTTATGATAATTAGTACTTGTCAAGCAGAAGATAAGATGGCAAAAGTTTCAAATATATGGTCACCAGCAAATACCCAACACCATGATTAATAGGATTCAGTTTCCCTTAGCAGGCACCTCAGAATAGCCCTTGCTGACAGTCTGGAAAATTGATTTTCCAGTTGTCAATTCAATAATACTGATAGTACATCAGATTACAACAGTGCATGTACATACAGTATGCATATAAAGAGGTGTTCTTAGGGATAATCCCAAAAATCTGGAACTCTTATGTTCTAGAAAATTGCCAAACCTGTACTGGATCAGCATAGAATCTTTTTATTTTCCACACAGAGAAAATTAAAACTGTAACAGCAGCCTCAGCCCTTTATTTTTATCAGTTCAGTTCATTCTTATAATGGTGTTTCATTAATCATTTAACTATTGCTTTCAAATTAGTATAAATGCATGCATCATGCATCACCTTCCTGAAATTTCTGCTTATACAAGGCAGAAAAGCCAAGCACTGTTCATCAAAAAGAAAAGCAATTAATCATCAATTAATGTTTTCTAACATTTTAATTTGATTCCGATCTTTCTGGAACTTGTCTGTAAACCTCTTTTCCCTCCATTTGCCAGTAAGCATTAGAGAATTGATATTCTTAATAAATTCTGTTCTATGTATTTTTTACCCTCTTGTTTTCCCATCTCCACTCTTTTATCACTAGTAACTGGTGAAATCCAAATATCCCAAAGAAGTAACACAGACGAGCTGGGTAGTTAAGACACTGTGCCTGATAACCAGCAGGCCAGGGTTTAAAAACTGGGTCCCCACGAGACAGGGTGAGCTCCTGTCCTTAGCCCAGCTCTGTGACACCAGCTAGATCCAATCGTATTGGCTCTGCCTTTCCATTGGACTATTTCAGTGGTGTGGAAAGGGGGATTTGCTGCCTGGGTAATAGCCTATCCTCTATATCAATCTACCCAGGCCTTCGTGCTTCGCATACAGCACTGAGCATGATATCATAGTCTTTCGAGACTGATGGATGCCAATACTTTATGTTGTAAGTCACCAGGGACAAACTTAATAGACGATAGGCCAAATCACTTTTCCTATGCTGGTGTTGCTGTGCCAATGGGATGTATGTGCTACACACTATAATGGTGAGGCAGCCACAGAGGCATTTAAGGTAAAGGAATGTTCCTTTACCATTCAAGGCAAAGGAACGTTAGTTCCCTTTCCCCAAGGCTGAATTGTGGATGTACAGGTACTGGAAAGTTAGATAGGAAGGGCCCTATAGCGGTAACATACCATGTAGGGCTGTGAGGTCTTGAAACAAGGCACTGACACAATGTTGTATGTTTGTCTAAGGGTGCAATCCCAACCTAGGCTGGTACAACACATTGGTCTTCCCGCTCCTGTGGTGATGTAGAGAGGCGAGCGCATGTCTGTGCACTGGCTTAGCCCTCTGCCAAGAGTGGCCCAGAAGTGTCTTACTGCACATTTGAACACCCCAGGTCAGTACAGGCAGGGGATTAGGCCAGCCTAAATTGAGATTAGGATTGTAGACTTTAACATTAGTCACCAAACTTGCAACTGTAGTTTAACAGAAAAGCAAGCACTGTTTGGACCAGAGCTTACTGTTCCACTTTTGCGCTACTCATATTGTGACTATATCTTCACACCAGAATGTTGCAATGGAAATTTTGCTCTGCATCCCAGAAGACTGCAATAGGACTCCCAGCCAGACATACCCAGATCCAGTGGTGGGATTCAAATAGTTTAACAACAGGTTCTATGTCCTAGTAACCTAAATTAACAACAGGTTCTATGTTCATAGAACAACAGGTTTGATGTCCCATTAGTAACCAGTTCTCAGAACCAAGCACTCATTAGCAAAGGGTTCTATAGAACCTGTGAGAACTCCCTGAAGCCCAACACTGCCCAGATCTACCCAGAATACGTGCAGCACCAATGTGGAATGGTACACTCCACTCACGGAGCAGAGGGCTTTCCCCAAAACCTGGATATTTCTTCCAGGTTGGGTGAGCCTGGTCTATAATAACATTTGGTATTGTAAATGTCATTATTATACAGTATTTGGATTATAAACCTACAACCTTTGGTTTTATAAACCTGCTATGCTCTGGAATATATAAGCAGCTGTGGAGCTTTGAATGGAAAGCTTCTCATAAAATTGGATGAATCTGTCTGATCCTGCTGGCTCAAACAACCAAGAACTTTGGGTTTGCTGCTAAGCAATATGTTGTTGGACATGGCTTCCATTCAGCCATCTCTCCCATTCAAGGGAATTGGGGGGGGGGGGGGGAGCTGCAGGAGTTTGGCATTATTTATGTCATGCTCATTTTAAGTCACGGCATAATTGAAGTTAAGCAGAACCCCAAATTTTAAAAGTTGATTAGAAATGTCAGGTTAAAATGAAACATCTCAATCAATTGGAAAACCACCCTCTTAAACCAAATCTGAGAAAGCAATATGTATTATTAAAGAGCTCAGGATGATGGCCATATTTCTTAACATTGTTCCAGGGCTTCTTGAGTTTAGAAGGCAACCCTCTTTTCTATCAGAGCAGAGACTGGGAGCTGGAGCAGATTAGGAGGCTTCCATGGGGGATTATTATATTTATTTGAATCCAGTGGCATCACCAGAGTAGTGCGGGTGGTGCGGTCTGCACCGGGTGACGTGCCCGGGGGTGGGGGGTGGGCACAGGGGGATTTAAAAACTTAAAAATGCATATAACTTTGTTATGGTACATCCAATCCCATTACGTCATATACCACTGGATTCATTTTGAAGAGCAGAAATCCCCAATTTCTGAAATAGCACCTTTTTGAAATAGCACCTTCCTATCAAGAGTTATTGCCAAAAAACTTTAAAGACTAAAATATGCATTGAACTCTATGGAAAGTGAAAGTGACCTATATCACAGCTTTACTCATGAGTAGGCAAACATGTCTAAGTTCATTGGAAAGGGTAGGCTAAGAGGAATCTAAGGATCCAATGAATGCAGCCTGATCCAATGTCCTGATCCAATGAACGCAGTCCCCACAAATCAACCTAGAAAGAGGTCCCTGATGATTGCATTAAAATTAATTGAAAATGGATGTGAAATTCAAAGCTGTGTTTACTAGCGAGTAAGCAAGAGTGCTTTGGCTGGAGTGGAAGGTCAATCCAGGAGAGGACAATACTTCCAAACTGGTCACAATCAGGGTAGTTACTAGGGCATTAGAAAGGGGTGGCAACCCTTGTGACCTAAACTGTAAAATGGTTTGTAGAAATAATCCCATCACGTTATACACTTTTGTGAAACAAACCACTTTGAAATATCTTTATTAAAATGTGTGGCTAAAAAACCAGTGGAGGTGGGGCAATGGCACATAACCATGCCCACCATTCATATTGTTGCCCCACCCACTGTATGGGGGTGATGCGCTGGCATCCTGTACTGGGTGACGTGAATCCTGGTGACACCCCTGCTCGAATCCAAGGCTCACCTTTTCCAGCCAAATTTAGTCTCCAAAATCAGGGTGCTCATTAGATTCGATGGTTAATTAGATTGGAGTGAATGTGATATTTTGATTATAGGTATACACTGTGCATTAGATGTGATGGCGCATTCGATTCTTGTAAATATGCCTATTAACTCTTGCTCCCATAATCTTCCCATTTTGCAATTGATTTCCTTGAACGGGCACCACCTCTTTAGGTGGCTCAAGCCTGAAGAGAAGGAAGGGACAGGAAGTTGTTAAAAGAAGAAATAGGATCTGCTGCAAGTCATTGCCACTGGATTCACTCCCTCTTATTTCCTCCTGGCTCTATTCCACTCTCCCCTTCTCCGTCTTCCCTCATCTGCTGCTCCACATTTGACATCGCACAAGTGAAAAGCAGGCAGTGTCCTTTTTGAAGAAAAGAAAGGGGGATCATTGGGGATCTTCAGGCAGAGGCTTGATTAGCACCAGTCGGAGATGCTGTACAATGATTTCCTGCTACAGGCAGGGGGTTGGACTAGATGACCTACTGGGTCCCTTCCAACTCTAGGATTCTATGACTCTAAAGAAAATTCTGCTTTGGATTTTCAAGCAGCAAAATGGGATTGCCAGGACAGATGGGCAGATGGCGCTAAGTGGATGGAGGAGGAGATGGTTGTGTGGGGGGGAGGAGCAAATTCAGGGGAAATATGTGACTCTGGGTCAAGTGGGAGATCAATCATCTTATGTACACTTTGCACATTACTGCTGGTCAAAATGTTTTAAATCTTGACATTTTTAGTAAACGTTATATTATATAACAGTCGATATGTGGATTCATGCCAAATTTAATGAAACAAACTGCAAGGAAATATCTCTGTTCTATCAAGTTACAGCCCAAAAAAGTGGGGCAGGGCAATAGTGCATCACTATGCCCACCATGTATGGAATCACCCTGTTTCTGTATAGGAGGAAGTCCATCACGGGGATGACATGCTGGTTTCCTGCATCAGGTGTCACAAACCCTAGTGATGCTATTAATTTCCATGTTTGCTTCTCGATAAGGCTTTTACCCTTCAGTGTCCATCCATCATTACAGCATGTGTTTACAGCTGTAGAACTTGCTTGTTAGATTTTATGTATTTATAACAGACAGAATAAATGGAGAGTGACCTAGCCCACAGAAGATGAAAATATAAAGAAATGTATCTATATATCTGTATGAGGTATACAGTCCATCTATACATCATAAATTAAAGCAGATTATATTCTTAGCATTTTTTTCTACAGTTGGAATAATAAACATTCATGGTCAGACGTGTCTTTCTGCGTTTTAATTATCATTCAAGAGGTGTACTGCCTGCAAATTAATTCAGTGCTTGTTCTCTCGATTGAAGAAAGCAATCCTGTGCTTCATCTATCTCAAAAAAGGTAGTAGACGTGAATCTGCATGTATATCAGACTCCTTCAATATAAAAACACAGTACAAATTTTTCACTCAAACGTTATCTGTTTTTGTGCTTTTAATTGGAACGCTGAATCTGAAGCAATTCCAAAGCTACTGAAAAACAGATACATGCTAGGTATTCTTCCTGTTTCTGTAATGCTTGATTCTGAATTTCAGTAACAACAGGAAAATGGCTGAACTGCTGAAGGATGTGGAGGAGGAAGAACAAGAGGGCGATGGTGCTTTGAAATTTAGAAAATACAGACATCTAGTGGCCAAATGTATGGCACACAAATTCCAGCTTGGATCTTGTGAATGATGTCATAACAGATTACGTAATTGAGCTGATATGAACCGCATTGACTCTGCACTTAATATGTTGTTTTAAATGTAAGGTAACCAGTTATATCAAAACCACAAAAGATGACAAAGCCCACTCAAAAAATTTAGGACACCCAAGAAATATATAGGAGTAGGACATTACAAATAAAAGCTAAAATACTCATTTATATATTGCTTTCATGTGGTTAATTTAAACACTATATTATTTATTAAATTTAAAACCAATACATATAATTTATTAAGTATAAGAAATTGCATGCTGCTTACTGCCTGCTTACAAGGAGAAGGAGATCAATGAAGACAGGACACAAGGCTTATAAAGCAGACATATGGTCACCCTGTTTAAATATCAATTTCTGGTTTTACTAATATAATACATTATAGCTGCAATCCAAAACACACTTTCCTGAGAGTAGGCCCCACTGAATGCAATAGGACTTATTTCTAAATAAACAAAAACCAATTATGTGAATTATATTTAGACTGGGTCTAAGGTCAAAAAAGTGCTATATATATTCTTGCCGAGAAGCAGGTGTAGGAGAGAGAGGAGCACCTCTAGTTAGGTATCAAATTGGATTGAGTGACAGAGCCATGAAAGGAAGTAGGGCAGCCTGGTAGTGTGTTTCAGGAAACTGAAGAGAAAATGGGTAGGATGGCATATAGTTGAAAAAAGGATGTGTTCCAGGTATGCAGTTGATAAAACATGTATAATCGCATGTACACATAAGGGAACAGGCACATATGAAAGGAGCAGATCAGCAGGCTGATGGCTTACCTAAGGGTTTACCTTATTCCTATTACATTCCTGGAATTCAGCAGGAATAAGACTTATGAAGACATAGGTGCAAAAAAGTAATATTTATAACATTGTTTCCCACCTGGAGGCGGTAATGCCCTAGGGCAATATTTCTCACACTATATGTTAGGACTCACTAGGTAAATTGCAAACCAATTTGAGGTGTGTCCCCATTTATTTCAATATTTTATTTTTAATATATTAGATTTGATGCTACCATAGTGTGTGACTGCATTTGGGGAAATGTTCAGACTACTATGTATAGGAACATAAGAAAATAAGACGTTTCCGCTGGATCAGGCCAAAGGCCCATCTATTCCAGCTTCCTGTATCTCACAGAAGACCACCAGATACTCCATAGTATTATTCTAAGAATAAAGAAGAGGGTACTTAAAGGCCCTGCTTCAAGTACCGCAGCCTAGGGAGGTATGTTGGGTGGCAGCAAGAAATAGGGCCTTCTCAGTAGTGGCTCCAACACTCTGGAATTCCTTCCCTCTTGATCTAAAAACCGCTCCCTCCCTTGAAACTTTTCAACTTGGCCTAAAAACGTTTCTCTTTAGAACAGCCTTCTGAGCTTTTTAGTTTGATTTTTTTTTCAGTTGGGCCACTTCTACTGCACAACTCTTTTATTATGGTTTTAATCAGTGTTTTAATGTGGATGTTTTATATTTATTGTTTTTAAGATGCCTGTTTTAACTGTTTTAATATACTGGATTTTAATGTATTGGATTTTATTGTTGGTGTTTTTATGGATAAATAATGGTAATCCGCCTTGAGTCCCCTCCAGGAGAAAGGCAAGATAGAAATAAAGTTTGTTTGTTTGTTTTTTTTATTAAGATAGTGTGTGCCAGTTATGCTGCTCCTGCCCTCTCCCAGATTGATCCACTTTTCCTTGCACCACTATGTGGAGGACCTACCCAGTGGTGGGCCCCTCCTCGCCCAACAACCGGTTCACCGGAAGTTGGGGGTGGGGCCGGAGTCAGAGTGTGGGTGTGGGGCGGGGCTAGGGGCGGACCCCAACCCTGAGGCACTGCGCATGCGCCCAATCCCCGGTGCACACGCACTGCACGCGTGTGCCGGGGGTCGGCGCATGCACATTGTACCGAGGTCGGTGCCTGCGCTGTGTGTCTCCTCCCGCGTGCTGTTCATCTTTTCCAGCAGAAGGAGATGCAGTGTGCATGCGCCAAGGTACGCTGGTACGAGGTACGAACCGGTACGCTGGGTTTTCTGGCCATCCCGCCACTACCGGTTCAGTAGCGGCGCGGTGGCGGGAACAACCGGTTCAGGCGATCTGGCCTGAACCGGCTTGGGCCCACCCCTGGACCTACCCCATCTGGCACATGCTTCTTGCACTAGCGCTGGATTTGATCAGGAGGGGCAAGCTGGGCCACTTTAGGGATCCTAGACCTTTAACAATTGCTTATAAGAGAGAATTTCAGCAGGTGCTGCTTGTGATCTTATCTGCTAAAATTCTCTCCTCTATACAATTGTTAAAAGTCCAGGATCCCTGAAGGGGTCCAGCATTCCCACTCCTGGCCCAGATAGTGCACAGTGTGATTTATGGTATGCTTGCAAGTGCATAAAGGGACTCTTGCTCCATCAGCATACCTGTCTGCTAGGATTGTTCCCATCCAGTCTTATCAAGAAAAGATCCACTGGAGATAAACACCAATCAAGGATAGGTATTTTATTAACCGTGTTTCTGGTTGTCTGCCAGGTAAAGGTAAAATTATTTTAAGCAGGCCATAATGCATCAGGTTGTACATGCATAAGATCTTTTCTTGCTAATACCTGTGTGAATACAATATGAAAACTTGCTTCCTTGAGTATTTCTCAAACTGTCTCAAATGGCAGCACACTGATCTCTTTTGGTGTCCAAATGCCTCTCTTTCTGTTACTGTTGCTGATGTCGTTTTTTTCCAAAATTCACACGAGGACTGGAGGTTGCTGATGAAATTCGTCGCCCAGCCTACATCCCCATTGCTATTTTTGTGACTGTCTGAGGCACCTGATTAGACAGTGATGCAGTGGGTGCTATGATTAGACATAGTCACCCCCTTCGTACAGACACCCAGCCTACACAATTATGACTATTTGAAGAGGATTTTTTTTCTCTTGCTGCCTTTCAGAGGAAATCTGCTTCATCCCACAAAACCATTGCAACCCCTTATGCCACGGAGCTGTGATGAATAATAACAATTCAAGATGATTAAGGCACCAATGAAAAATAAAATATCCTTAAATCTGATTTGGAGTGTTCAGGCACCTGGGAATGGGTTGTTGATTTGGTACTGGTAGCCTAGTTCTTCTTGCTTTTTGGGCCCTTTTTGTCGCAAGGACAAGCTCCTCCTTGTTTTTGGGGTTCCTTTTTCAGGTATTGCTTACCCAGATACAGTGCCAGGCCTGAATAGCCCTCCCCTACAATCCAGAGTAACTACGGGAGCATGTAAGAGACATTATGTGTACCCGTAGTTACTGCACCACCTAGCGAAAACCTATGGGAAATTCATATTGCAATCCAGAGTAACCTGTTCTTTCTCTGGAGCAAGGACTCCCCATAGTTACTCTGGATTGTGCCCCTCATTTCTAAAACAAAAGTTGCAATCCTAACCATACTTTTCTGGGTGTAAGTACTACTGAACATAACGGGATTTACTTTTGGGTACACATGCTGAGGATTGCACGGAAAGTCTACTTGACCAAAGTTTGAGATTTTCAAATCTCAAGCCACATTCAGAAGGACAACTTTTATTCTCAGCAGCCTATCTTTACCTTTGTTTGCGCAGATACACATTTTAGAAGTATCACATCATTTAGGAGCATAGAGCCCAACAGGCAGATTTTTTGGGGGGGGGGACACAGCTCCTTTCAGATTATATGCAATCTCATCTTTGGTTAATAACCTTCAAACCTAAACCAATTACAGTGGTGCCTCACATAACAAGTTTAATTCTTCCCAGAAGCATGCTTGTTATGTGAAACACTCTTTATGTGAAGCAGATTTTCCCATAGGAAATAATTGAAACTCACAACCCAAAAACATTCATATAAAAATATTAACTGCATGTTAAAATGATGACATTGTAATTGAATTCAAAACATGCATTCAATGTGCATAATCCTATGAAGTCTACTTAGGCTGCAATCCTAAAGATGCTTACCTGGGAGTAGGACCCATTTAACACAATGGGGCTTACTTCTGAGTAGACATGGTTAGGAGGCTGCATGGAGGATAGGGAGCTTACCTGGGCTGCTGCTGGAGGCTAGAGGCCGGTGGGGGCACTTGGGGGCAGTTAGAGGTAGCTGTGTGCTGGCTGGCATCCCTTTAAAACAGGCTCCACACAGAGCGTCAGGGCTGCGTAGCATGCCACCCATTAGGAAGCAACACTTCCTGTTTCTTTGTGCACCTGCCTTTCACATTTCCAGATGATCCGGCCAGGTCGCTTTCAGGTTGCCTGGGGCTTAGGTGAAGCAGGCTTGTTAAGAGGAGCACACTCTCAATGGGAATTTGTGCTTGTTACGTGAATCCCTTGTTAGGTGGGGCACTTGTTATGCGGGGACCACTGTATCTCCTAAGCCTACGCTCAGTTTGCCTAGCATTACACTTGTGAAAAGAGAAGTCATCATACTTCAATATTTGAATGAATAGATGATCAAAATTAACATTTACAACATCTTTCCACAGGGTGGTACTATTGCAGTATGGTCTTAAAAGTCAGAGTTGAATAGTTTCCATCATCATCATCATCATCATCATCATCATCATCATCATCATCATCATCAAACATGATGATTTGTGCTGGTTTCATTCACTTCACCAGTCGGACCCTTCCCAAGAGTCTAGGACTGTGTGATGTAGCGACGTATAATTCGTGCTGATCCCAGAAGAGCGGCTTTATACAGTTGGCAGAGTGATATTTTGTCAATGCCAATAGTTTTCAGGTGCCTGCCAAGGTCTTTGGGCACTGCACCCAGTGTGCCAATTACCACTGGAACCACCTTCACTGGCTTACACCAGGCCTCCGTCAGTCTTGAAAGACTATGGTATCGTGCTCGGTGCCGCATATGCTGCATGCGAAGCATGAAAGCCTGGGTTGGATTGTTATGGAGAATAGGCTGTTACCCAAGCAGCAAATCCCCCCTCTCCACGCCACTGAATTAGTCCAATGGAAAAGCAGAGCCTATACAATTGGATCCAGCTGGTGTCGCAGAGCTGGGCTAAGGACAGAAGCTCACCCTGTCTTGTGGGGCCGACCCAGGTCTCGAACCCTGGCCTGCTGGTTAACAGGCACAGCATCTTAACCGCTTGCGCCACCCACAGCCCAGATACACTTACACCAGATACACTGTAATTCGATTCTTAGATCTTGGTACTGGGAGATCTTTTCCAGTTGTTTCTCCTCAATTCTGCTGTCACCTGGTATGGCGATGGTATGGTGATGGTATTGGATGGACCTGGTGGTATTATTATCATCATCATCATCATCATCATCATCATCATCATCATCATCATCATCATCATCCATAAATACACAGCGAAAAATTTCATGCTGGTTTCATTCACCTTACCAGTCGGACCCTTCCCAAGAGTCTAGGACTGTGTGATGTAGCGGCGTATAATTTGTGCTGATCCCAGAAGAGCGGCTTTCTGCAGTTGGCAGAGTGATATTTTGTCAATGCCAATAGTTTTCAGGTGCCTGTCAAGGTCTTTCAGCACTGCACCCAGTGTGCCTATTATTATTATTATTATTATTATTATTATTATTATTATTATTATTATTATTATCCATAAATACACAGCGAACAATTTCGTGCTGGTTTCATTCACATCACCAGTCAGACCCTTCTTCTTCTTCTTCTTCTTCTTCTTCTTCTTCTTCTTATCATCATCATCATCATCATCATCATCATCATCATCATCATCATCATCATCATCATCATCATCATCTAATCCATCCAAAATATCAGAAGCAAATTCCATTTTTATTGTCCTTTAGGTAGCTCAGTCAGTAAACCCTGTATCCCTCAGGGACAAGATGCCAATGAAATTTTCACCAGAATTGCACTGAAAGATGGCAAAAAGCTTTGCTCCTTTCTGTGCATGATGTTACCAGCACAAAGCAGCTTAATATGATAAATTGTGACAGCCCTAAATTTAAGCTCTATGAAGTATCACTCAGCTACGTAAGCGATAGGAGACTAGAAATATGAAATCTTAATGCATAACACCACCATAAACAAAATGATGTACGGTCTGCAACACAAAACTGTAATTTTAGTTATCAAGACCCAGTACTAGCAGGCGAAAACACAGTGGATCGACGGAGACATGTTCACAACAGATTGCAGGGAGGAAGCATCACTTTTTTGGTGGGGTAACCTAAATGTGTCACCACCTGCCTCCAGCTGCAGGTGCATGCCGTATCATTTGTGACTGGAATGTAGCCATAGATAGATCCCCTTCGTGTCAGCCTCTGCCACAATATAAGATTTGTTCATTTTTATCCTGCCTTTCGCTCAGTTGTGTAGCTTGGATAGCAGGACAGGGCCACGTTAGACACTTGGGGAGGTGGCACTACCTGTGGCCAAAATTTTAGAAATGTTGATATGTCATGGAGTACCGCAACATTCACTAAGTATATATGTAAAGGTTTCCTCCACAGGTTGTACTGCCAGTCATGTCTGAGTCTAGGGAGCAATGCTCATCCCCATTCTAGGCCCAAAAAGCCAACATTGTCCAAAGACACTTGTATGGTCATGTGGAAATCATGACTTTACACAGATAAAAACTTTTCAGAAGGAGGAAGAAGAGTAGAGAGTATAAATGGGAAGACAGAGTGTATACGGGGAGTGGAGATGTCAAAAAATGGGGGTCAAATGACCTAGCTACACTTCTGCTTTCACTGAACTTGGGATTCTACATCTGGGTGATAGCACATGAGGCAGAAGCTTCCCAAAGATCTTAATGGACAGGGAGATTTGTATTGCAGAACATATCAATGTATCCTTAAGGTACCAAGAGCCGGAACTATTTAGTTCTATAAAGTTAGTGGCAGCTCCTTGGATTGGACTTGAGCATAGGTGAGCAGCCAATTTAGTATGTGCAGGATAATACGGTCCCCCAAGATGTCCTCGCATTTTGCAATGTGGCTGCAGTATTTTGAACCTGATGCAATTTCCGATTGCTTTTCAAGGACAGCCACATGCATACTGAGTGGCAAAAAACTGCCTGCCTGCCTGCCTGTATTTATATAGTGTATTTATAATCTATAGTATTTATATACTGCTTTTCAACTAAAAATTTCAAAAGTGGTTTACAAAGAAAATGAAAAAATAGTAGCTAATTAATAGCTAATGAGTCCTTGTCCCAAAAGGACTCACAATCAGTGGTGGGCCCGGCCTGGCCAGGCCAGGGGGTGGGGCCAGGGTCAGGGAGAAGGGCTGGGGTCAGGGGGCGGGGTCAGGAAGTTTTTAAAGGGGAATTTTTAAAAAAATCTAAAAATTAAAAAAAATGTTAAAAAAATCTCAGTTTTTGTTAGTGCCCCCCAGCAACCCTAACCCAGGGTTACCAGACGCCAAACTGGAAATTCCTGCACAGCAACCCCAAAATTCCTGATTTAAGGCCAAATTTCCTCCCAGTCCAAGCCAAAATTCCTGAGAAAATTCCTGTAACTAAGTGAGGCCAATCCTAAAGCCCATTTCCCCCAGAGAAATCCTAAAGCCCTCTCCCCCAGAGTAATTTGCAGCAATACAAGGCATGTCAGTGATAAGCACTGACATACACCATGCACTCTCTCTCACACACACAAACACCCCATGCATTGTTCTACACAGACGCACACAAATACAAGCTCACCTGTTCTGCAGAGGTGCAGCATGCATAGGATTGGCCCCTCAGATGGCAATCCTACCACAGTTTACCTGGGTGTAAGTCCCTTTGTCGCTAATTGGCTTACTTTTGAGTAGGCATGCATAGGATTGGCCCCTCAGTTTACCTGGGAGTAAGCCCCTTTCTCTCTAATGGGGCTTACTTTTGAGTAGGGATGCATAGGATTGGCCCCTCAGTTTACCTGGGAGTAAGCTCCTTTCTCTCTAATGGGGCTCACTTTTCAGTAGGGATGCATAGGATTGGCCCCTCAGTTTACCTGGGAGTAAGCCCCTTTTTCTCTAATTGGCTTACTTTAGATGTGGCGTTGCATAGGATTGGCCCCTCAGTTTACCTGGGAGTAAGCCCCTTTCTCTCTAATGGGGCTCACTTTTGAGTAGGGATGCATAGGATTGGCCCCTCAGTTTACCTGGGAGTAAGCCCCTCTCTCTCTAATGGGGCTCACTTTTGAGTAGGGATGCATAGGATTGGCCTGGGGGAAGCCCCCCTGCGCCCTTGGAGTGGCGCGCGCCCCTGAGGGAAGCCCCCATGTGCCCTCCGAGTGGCGCCCATGCCGGGAAAGCCCCTCTGGGTTGTGGGTGGGCGGTGCCAGAAGTCTCTGAGCAGTTTAAAAAAATTTAAAGGGCCAGCACAAGCTGCCCAAATACCGGAGTCCGGAGGGGCTCTCATTCCTCCAGGACAAAGTGGCGTTTTGGAGGAGACCTCCGGAAAATACAGGAGGTCTGGCAACCCTGCCCTAACCACACTTTCCTGGGAGTAAGTCCCATTGACTGTCATGGCACTTACTTCAGAGTAGTCAGCATAGGATTGGGCTCTCAGGCTGCAGTCCCAGCCACACTTTCCTGGGAGTAAGTCCCATTGACTGTCATGGCACTTACTTCAGAGTAATCATTATAGGATTGGGCTCTCAGGCTGCAGTCCCAGCCACACTTTCCTGGGAGTAAGTCCCATTGACTGTCATGGGACTTACTTCAGAGTAGTCATGCATTGTAATGGGCTCTCAGGCTGCAGCTGGGCTGGCCGCTGGAGTGGCAGTTTAAAGGAGCAGCCTGCCAGGCACTTTTAAATTTGTCGCTCCAAGCGGCAGCCAGCCTGGCGAGGCGCCCCATAAGCCCCAGTGGCCAGGAAAAGGACGCTCCGGCTCTGGGGCTTGTGGGGCACCTTGCTGGGCTGGCTGCCACTTGGAGCGGCAAATTTAAAAGTGCCCGGCTGGCTGCCCTTGCCGCCCCAGCGCCTGAACTGGTCCGCCCAGTTATCGCGGGGCCCCGCTGCCCCGCCGCTCCCCAGGAACCACCCAGAACTGGTCTGGGCCCACCTCTGCTCACAATCTAAAATACATCTAAACAAGCAACAGAGCTCACTTCTCGGTTGCAATCAGAGCTCTGATCAGTGCTCAGTACTGTAGCAGGGAGTGTCACAGAGGAGCCTATGAGCCTCCAGAACTCTCCAGGAGGCTTCATGACCCCACTTTAGTATGATTAAAGGCCCCAGGGTTCCTGTAGCACTGCAATTGCTGCAGTGCTGTCAGGGACCCATTTCTGGGCCACTTCCTATAGGTGGGAATGGTCCATTTTTGGTTCCCCGAGTGGACTGTGACCCACCAGTTTGAAAACTGCTGTTCAAAATTAGGCATTCTAGATCTTAAAGTACTGTATAGTGATAGCTTTAATGAAATCCTACATTGGCTAGGCTTTTAATTGTGGTTGTGTTCCTGTGATTGTGTGCTCGCTCATGCATGCGTGCATATTTTTTGCACTGAACATTTGCAGTGTGTCAGAGCTCTGGCAGAGTCAGCTTCCCTGAGGCTTCATGTTCACCCATTTAAAACAAAACTTGCATAACAAGATTTTAATTCATTATGGCTGTGCATTTCAGTCTTGAATGGCCACAAGATGTCATCATAAGCCTGCTGCTACCAGCATCACCACAATTTCTCAGCATTCAAAATGAATGCCTTTGACATCTCATATAACTTGATTTAGAAAATACTAAATTATTGATTTAGAAAATACCAGAGTGTGATTCAAATAGCCCTGCAGTTAGAGGAGAAAATCCCAGATATTTCAATGGTTATGCAATTCATTCACAATTTCTTGGTAATGCAGTGATTGTCAATTTATTTTTGGTCTCATGGCACAGTGAGAATTGTCAAGGCACATCAGTTTTTTTGACAATTAACTTGGCACATCATGCTTTTAGTGAGTCTCACAACCTCCAATGGCCATACATGGCACCAAATTCCCATGGTACACCTGGAGACCATTCCAGGTGAAAATGGTTGGTGTCTAAGTTGTGGTTGATGAAATGAGTTGAATCTAAAGACAGGCACATATACAATCTAGGAATTGGACAAATGTCCAGAGATTTGGCTGTATTGGTGGTGTCTTGTGACACATTATATGACATTTCATGATGTCTTTTACACATCTTGTCTTACAAAATTCAGTGGAAAAGAACACCTTATTGAGGAATGCTTTTACTATAATAAATTTGCTAGTGACACAAGACTCTAATCCTTGCACACACTCGATAGGCTTCATAGATAATATTTACATCTCAGCAGCATCTTGAGAAGCTCATGTACATCCATTGGTTAACAACAAGCAGAGCTTTCAAGTGTTTGGAAGGTGTTGGCATTTTTGAAGGCAGGCAACAGTGCCAGTGCCTGGTAGGAGCAGAATATTATCTGGACATGGGCACCTTCTTTTATTTCGTACCCTGAGCATGAAGCAAAAGGGGATTTCTTGATTGCCCAAGAGGATTCACTGGCAGGCCTCCGTCAGTCTTGAGAGACTATGGTATCATGCTCGGCGCTGCATACGCTGCATGCGTAGCACAAAAGCCTGGGTTAGATTGTTATGGAGGATAGGCTGTTACCCAAGCAGCAAATCCCCCCTCTCCACGCCACTGAATTAGTCCAGTGGAAAGGTAGAGCCAATACGATTGGATCCAGCTGGCGTCACAGAGCTGGGCTAAGGAAAGGAGCTCACCCTATCTTGTGGGGCTGACCCGGGTCTTAAACCCTGGCCTGCTGGTTAACAGGCACAGTGTCTTAACTGCTTGCGCCACCCACAGCCCAAGAGGATGGAGCTCCAATTAACATATGACTCATGACTGAATTTTCAGTGATGATGGTGAGGGAAGCCAAGGTGGAAGGTGCTTCTTTTGTGGGTCTTCTTTAATGCATTTTTGCACAATCCTCAGGTGTACACATTTGATCCCTGTTGCAATGTTGGGCAGAATTAGTTTGAGTCAGGAGACTTCCAGGATATGGCCTTGTTATTTTGTTTAATTTAATTAGCAAAATAATGTATTCTGAATTAATAAAATAATAATAATAAAATTAATAAAATTATTAATTATTGTTTTTAATATTTTAGCAATTTAGTAATTAAAATTAATAAATAGCTAAATTAAATTAGCAAAGCAAGAGGTGGCTGGTCATGGAGTTTTTCAAAAGTCAAGTCTTGTAAGCCAGTCCACAAGAGAGGAAAAAGTTGCTGTTGGCTCCATACACCTGGTTAGTAATGCCGGTGCTGTCCAAAACTCATGGATAGGATCCAGGAATTGGAAAAACTGCTCCTCACCCCATGAGCGGAGCTTACTATTCTGCATTCCTGTGCCCAGATCGGCTGGAAAAAAAACACCGCACTGTGGCAGAATGGTAAGTGCCGCTCGGGGCAGGGAGGGCTTTTCAGGTCATAGCAATTTCCGGGTTGGAGACTGCTGGGTTATGCAAAGTGATAAAACAATTTCATGAAATCTATTTTCTCTGATTAACCGCTTGAAAATAATTTCTTTGACATTTAACACTGTATAGGGCTTTGTGTGCAGTTAAGTGTTCACTGATGCTTTGCAAAATGTCTGGGAAGCCAGGCATTCTGGCAGGGAATTCCATCAAAGATATTGTTCTGCAAATTTTCAGATCTCAGAGACACTAATCAACACTTGGCTACATGCAGTATATAATTTATATATCACCATGTTTTCTTATCTGTCAAGTGCAGCTTAATTAAAGGTGTAGTCCTAACCAATTTAGGCCAGCCTAACTCACCTGGTCTGTGTTCTCATGATGGTGTAGGGATGTTGGTGCACTGGCCTAATCCCTCCAGAATCTGCCCCAGAGTGGGGCAGAAATCCCTTACAGCCCTTTTTGTGAAATCCCCACGTCAGCACAGGACTTATGCTGCCCTAAGTGGAGGTAAGGATTGCAGCCACAATCTTGATTTTCTGCCAAATTCTGGCTAATTTTGTACTTTAGAAATTATGGGACATTATTGCTAACTGTAATGGCTGCAGTGTGGGGTTCTATTCTGGGTCTTAGTTAATGGAGCAAAGAAAAGCACTTTATCAGAACTTTCTTCAATGAAAGAAAATCAATTCTGGAGCTATAAGCAGAGATGTTCATATAATTTTACATGTACTGGTTAAGGACAAGTTGGGAATGAACACCATCGAAAGAGGTCGGTATATGTTTGTGCACTGATCTAATCCTCCCAGGAGTGGAGCAGAAGTTTCTTACAGCACTTTTGTGACACCCTGGGTCAGTACAGGACTTATGCCAGGGTTTATGCCAATCTAACTGGAACTAAGGAATGCAACATGATTGAGTCTTCTGCAAAATCAGCAACATCATATATAACATCTGCAACATCATATATAAGGTACTTTATCTTCAACAAACTTCCTCTGTGCATTGGAAATGGAAGAGGAGGATGGAACAGAAGAGGAATTGTGGAGGAGAGATGTGGTGAGCTAGAGTAATTCTGCCTTTTGTCTTCCACTCACTCACCCTTCTTTTTCAAATCCAGCAACTTCACCAGCAACATCCAGCAACATCAGTGGTGTGATATTCGGCACTCCACTTCAGATGTGTTCTTAGGCAACACGTCTTAGGCAAGCCCTGTTTTGACAGGCAATGGCCCTTTGCCCAGGCTAGCTAGTGTCCAGTAGCCTGGTTAGTGTCTATTGCCCAGTAATGCTGCTGATGTCCAGGGTGATGTCCTCTTTCGTAGCTTTGTGTCCTGGAAAAAACTTCATTGTCCCCCTTTTTCTTGTGAGCACACAGCGTATAGCTTTCTTGTAATTAATAAATTACATGTAATCAATTTTATGTAATAGTTTCAAATTTAATAAGTAATATATTGTTTAACCACATGAAAGCTATGTATGAGTATATATGAGTAGTTTAGCTTTTATTTTATTTTGTCATGTCCTATATTTCTTTTGTTTATCCTATATTGTCCTCTTTTGTGGTTATGACATCTGTTACTTGCTGATGTTACCTCTGCCTAATCAGATCCAGCAATGATCAACACATGTTTAGCTTTCTGTTCTTGGTGTCTGTATTCTGTGCAGCATTTCTTTACATGCACAGCTTGGCCTATGGCAGTTGTAAGGTAGCAATTAGGCTAAACTTGCAATCAGTCCAGTGACCTAGTAACAGAACCGGAAGAAAAATAATCACAGCTTTTATGGTAATTAGGAGAACCTCTTCTTAAGGGCCCTTTACAGCTACTGTTGTGTTGACATATAAGTGGAGCATATAAGAGGAGCACATAAGATTGTGCTGTCTCCATTTTGCTCCCCCAGCCTGGAACAGCTTTAAGGAAGAGGGCCCACTTGCATGCTGTAGGGAGGCTCCCTACAAAACTGAAGATGCAGTCCTAACCTCCAGTTAGGCTGGCATAAGACCCTCCACAAGTCCAATACTGACTTGGGGGTGTCACAAAAGTGCTATAAGGCACTTGTGCCCCACTCATGCAGGGTGACCATAT
The DNA here is from genome assembly GCA_030015325.1 of Cryptoblepharus egeriae. Taxonomy (NCBI): domain Eukaryota; kingdom Metazoa; phylum Chordata; class Lepidosauria; order Squamata; family Scincidae; genus Cryptoblepharus; species Cryptoblepharus egeriae. The sequence goes on along the minus strand of JAREYC010000007.1, from coordinate 48,216,779 downwards.
GACCAGAAATTTCCGGATTTGTCCTCTTTTTTAGTCTCCTGTCTGGGTGGCCTCCAAAAGGGCTTCATTGAACTCCATTTTGGCTTCATTTTGGAACTTTGCAATGGTGTGCAGTACCCCATTATGTCATATGTTGTTGGATTCATATTGAAGAGCAGAATCCAATGCAAAAATCAATTTTGAAATATCCTCTTTCTATCAAAAGTTATGGCCAAAAAAACTAAAAATCAAAAATATGGATTGAGCACTATGGGAAAGTGAAAGTGCCCAATATTGAGACTACTTGTGAGTAGGCAAATGTGCCACTGTCTGCCGGAAAGGCCACGCTGAGAGGAATCCAAGACCTTGTCCTCCTTGGACAAGGAGGTTTGGACATCTGGTCACCCTGATCACTAGTGGGAAGGGGAGGTTAGGCTACTGCACAGGAATATGCCAGCCTCCCCACACCACCATGGTAAGTTATGCCAGGTGAGTTATACCAGCCTAAATTGGTTAGGATTTACACTTAGTGCCTTACACCCTCTCCATCACTGATGAGGATGGCCTTTTCAAATTATCTTAAAGGTCATGAAGCTTTACATGGAAAGGCATTTCATCAGGTATGGCAGGGACATTCTGTGTAGGGCCTTGAGCTTATGTTGACATATCTTAAAAATAAATGCAAAGATGCAAGAAAGTAATGCTGTAAATGTAATATAACTTATAGCAAACAAAGCCAATAATAAGCTTTTTGACTGGGTTTTTTTTGACAGAACTCAATTTGACAAAGGTCCTTTTCAAGTTAGGTGAAGTCAACAGGAAATTCAGTATTCTTTTTATTCTTGACTCTCATCTGGTATACTACACTCAGGGGTGGGCAAGCTGGGCCACTTTAGGAATCTTGGACCTTCATCTCTATGAGATGATAAGCTACACCTGCAGAAATTCCCTCTTCTATACATTTGTTAAAGGTCCAGAGTGCCTAAAGTGGCCAGGTTTGCCCAACCCATTCTACAGTATAACTCAGTGATTTTCAACCAGTGTGCCATGGCACATTGATGTGCCACAAGTGGTCCACAGGTTTGCCCCGAGAGATTGGACAATTTATTGATTTATTAAATATACATCATTTATTAATAGGGATATTGAGGAATTGAATCCTCCTCCACCAGAAGCTTGGTGTGTCTTGTCAATTGTCCAAAGGTTGATGGTGTGCCTTGAAAATTTTGACACCTGGTTGGTGTGTCATGAGATGAAAAAGATTGAAAATTACTGAGCAAAGAGGTGGTAATGTGAAGACAGAAGGGACATAGGGACTTTCACTGTGCATCCCAAAGGAACTTCAGGAAAGAAAGTTTTTGGGGTTGAGAAAAGGGAAATGTGAATTCTGTCATAACTTATATTCTTTGTATCATCCATGAAAGATGCCTTTACAGTCATTGCTCTGTGAACTATTAATTTACCTGCTAATCAAATTCATATTGAAAAGCTTTCCTTCTTTTATTTTAAACAAGTTTATTTCAATAGTACAATGTCAAATCATTACTATTTTCAGGCTTAAATTGAAATGCTCCTTATGATGAGTTTAATAAATTGCTTTTATTGCACATGTACCAGCAGAAAACAAAAGAACAAAAATCCTTCTATAGAACAAAACATTAAATTTAACTGGAATACAAGTTGACTTCAAACATTCTTCTCTTTAAATTGCTTTCAGTTTAGGTTCACCTTTTTATGGCACATCAGAACAGTTCAATCCCATTGTTGCTATAAAGGGGTGGTTTCAAGCCTCAGCCCAGAAAGTGGTTTGAATGAAATGAACCTGCATTGAGCTTGATGGAAAAGTGAAAGTGCCCAGTATCGTGGCTTTACTCAAGAGTAGGCAAACATGCCATTGACTACAAGAAATGTCAGGCTGAGAGGAATCCAAGACCTTGTCCTTCTTTTGAGGTTTGGGAATCTGGTCACCCTGTTGGAGCTTGAATTGTGGATTGCCAATACCAAAGCCTTTTTGACCGATCATGAGCCAACTAATACCTATTTTGTGTTCTCTCCAGCCAGGTAAATTACAGCTTCTTTCAAACTTTTCATTAGATGGCTTATTATTCTGTGAAGGAAAGCATACTACATGCATTATTCATGAGCAAGAGCAGATCTTCCATGCAACCACAGAGAGTGTGCTATTGCAGGTCTGCTTAACATTCTTAGCTTTCTTTCTCCACTTCCACTGGCTTCAGCTAGGGTTTAATCTCCATGTATAATGTAAAATCTCCGCTGACATCAGGTATTGCAATGCAGATGGAAAAAGAAGAGGTTTATCTTCAACAACTGTGGAAATGATTAGATTTTTTCTTACCGTGTTTTCTTCTTACTGTGTTTGCATTTTGAGTGTGTTCCTGTGCCTTCTTGCCAAAACATGTGGCTATAACTGAATGCTTTGTTTGATAGGCACTTCTGATATTCTAAATCCAGAGCTTTCCCCACTGCTGATTTAAATTTATGTCTTCTCACACTCCTAATCAACCTGTGTGCAAAACGTCAACAGTGTCTGGAAATGTTCTCTGTGCCTCCTTTTCTGGTACAAACTGAAGCTTTCCTTTTGGCAGATAATTTCTGTGTGCATAAAATATGCACACAGCCCACAACACACACTACCAGCAAGCACGCCTTAGTAACTTTATGGCATTTAATTTGGATTTTTAAAACTCTGCATTCAATAGAAAGCCTCAAAGTAAAAAAAAATATGCTGAAAATATTAGAATCGTTGTATGGTAAAAGCCCCCAAAAGGGGATAGAGAGCAGCAATGGAGATTCCCTTGATTGAATCACAACACCTAAAAATCCCATAAGATTAGTGGCATAGCTAAGGCGGTGCAGTTATACTGGGCAATAAGCTTTAGGGGGACAACAAGCTGAGCATGACACTAGTGGCTAAAACTGTGAAAAACGCGTTATGTATAAATGATACCATCATGTTAAATCATTTTATATATGATTGGAAAAGTAATTTATTGCAGACTACAATGACACAAACTGTATTGGAATATCTATATTCTGTCAAAAGTTGTGGCCAATTACCGGTAACCAAAAAATGAAAACACAAAAGTGTATGGAACAAAAAGTGCCCAATTTGAGTTTTTTTAAAAAACTCAAATTGACCCATGAGACTGATGGATCTGAGAACCAATGAGATGTTATTATGATACAACATAGAACTAATATGAGTCAGTTCCCATTTTTATATTTTATAAAACAGTTACCCATGCTAACTAGGTATAGAAGCACTTCTAAGTGGTGCTTCTTTTATACAGTATTTAGCAGGGAGAGACTATATATTCCTCTTTGCCCCACCCAAGTGTCTCTAACCAATTAGGGGCAATTATATTGACTTAATTAAATGTGATTTTGTTGTTGAGGAGGGTACAAAATCTTCATTGACCCAAAATATAATGGTCAATATCAGATTTCAGCAGGTCAGTGTAGGTTGCATCAGTGGCCAGCTGGAGAGTGGTGGTGGTGGTAGCATCCTGGGATAAAGGGCACCCTCTTATCTGCTGTGGATGCAACCCACATTGCCTTGCCTAATAGATGGATTGTCCTAGATGTCAAAAGGCTTTTGATATTCCTTTTGACAGTTCTTTCTGTTGATCTCTGACAAGCTGTTGTAATCACTTGATGCTTGTTTATATCTACATTTCTACACTGTGCCAAAAACAACAACTATCTCCTCCCCCACCCCATCCCCCCAAAACCCCAGGTATTAGTATTCCAGACTATATAGACCTCTAACCAGGCTGAAACTTTCCCAGTACAACGAGAAGCATCTAAATCTTCACAAGACCATAGCAAATATTCTCTCATCTCACACATTCTATTTATTTATTTAATTAATTTATATCCCACCTTTCCTCACCTGCAAGAGGGAGCTCATGGCGGCTAACATCAGAAAGATAAAACACCATTAAAATAGACTTATAAATATAGATTCTACATCACTGGCTTCCAGTTACTCACTTTCATTACCCATGTTTCAGATTTTAGTTGCATCAACATTCACATCATATCCCCTTTAGGTTTTAAAATACCATTGCAGAATATATCAGATGCTTGGATCATATTGCTGGCATACTCTGCTGGGCAAAGGTAAGCAAGTGACCCTGAATGTGATTTTAGAAATTTCGATGGATAATGGCAGTTTATGATCCACATAAGTTCTATAATATAAGCAGCATCAGCACTGCTCCCGGATTGTTTCTGTGGGTTGCAATGTATTCCCAGTTGAGTAATGGAATCAACATTATTTTATTGATACAACTATTGCCACATTTTTTCACAACATGCAGTCTATGTTCTGTGAACCCAGTGGACATCTTATGGCATTTGTTAATATCTGGGGTCAGGAATTTGTGCTGACAGACATGCTTTGAACAGTTTTCGAAACAAGGCTATACACAGAGTACAGACCTTGTAGATAACGCCAGCACTATGATCAGAATGGTGCAAAGACAGAAAATGCACGACAGAGTGTAATCCAGAGAACCACTTGGGTTGGTATAAGTCCCTTTCACCAGCTCAGGAGTACATTCACTGCTACTACTACCACCACTCAGAGTTGGCTGAGTTTTGCCACCTGAGTGTGGCCAGTTTGTGCCACCTGAGTTTGTGTGGCCTGAATGAGGTCAGCATGGGGGCTTGAGAGAGTGTTGGTAGAGAGGAATGCAGGAATTTGGGGGCAAGGGAAAAGTGTGCTGAAGGTTGGCCAGCGGACTTAGGACTAGCTAAGTGGTGGGACCAACAGCGCAATATAGAGTAACTATGGGAGCTGTTGCACTGACATAAGAGACATTTACATTGATGTATTTATGGCACCAGCTATGGGAAACCTATGGGAAACACATAGAGCAATCCAGAGTAAATTTTTCGTATGTCGACATAAGAGCTCATATAGTTACTTTGGATTGTGTTTAAGCCACATAGGCCAGATCCTAAATGCCTACTCAGTCTGCCTGGCATTACGCTGGGATGTTTGGTTTTTCACCAGTGATTTAGCTGGTGAAAGCTGACTTTCAGTGTGAGATACAGAATAAGGAGACATAGTGGGAGGTACAATTGAAGCTGGCTGGTGTGAGACACAGAATAAGGAGAAAAATGTATTGATCTGCTTGGCCAGCCTGTTCCAGAACAGGTTAGGATTGGGTTGCAAATGAAATAAGCATAGCCTGAAGCAGATGCATCTCTGACGTTGTTGATTTCCTATTAAAGGTGACAGAGGATCAATTCAAGCACCAGTTTCTTTTTTTCCAAAGACAACTAGAACTTTTTGAGCTCAGTTTATAGTGCGAATAACTTGTTTAATACAGTGGTTCCCACTTTGGGAACCACTGTACTAAACTGTATTAAGTATGAGGGAACGTATTGCCAGGGCAGGGGGATTGCAGCATTTTGATTCCCAGAATTGCACTGCTGTCAGAGGAGTGGGTGGATTTTTTTTTACTCACCTCCAGCCAGTGCTGGAGTCCACTGTAAGTGGTCCATTTTTTTTCCTTTTTCCTCATTATTTTCAGATTTGGGGATCCCTATGGAGGACTCCCCAGACCTCCTAAACCTGCTATACCTGGCAGCAGTGTTATCCCGGAGAACATTGCTGTCTTCCCCTTCCCTAAAAGGGCAGGGATAATAATTTCCTGGTTGGTGGGTTGCAATCCATCACTTGTCTAGTAGGAGAATGGGGGAAACTTGTACATGCACCAATTGATATACACCTTTCTATGGTACTTGTGATCCATTAGACCTTGTGTTATTTCTTTGTTCTCAGTCAAGGCTCCTGCTGGTATAGGTGTTGTGACATTGGCTTCCTGCCTTCCTTAGCAATTCTCCTGGAGAAAATTAAAGGGCAGCAATTTTTAGAACTAACAAAAGTAATGATTTTTACAATATATAATCAGCTTGCTGGAGGAGACTATTGTCAGAACAGATTTGGTAAGTATCATTCTAAGGCACTGGAAAAAATGTACAATAAAACTCTACATGCTGTCACGAAAAGCAGACAGAATTCAGCAACATGAACAATATATGTATATGATGTTGCAAAAAGGGTTTCTCATCATGAGCATTTTAGTATGGACTCTCATACTAAAGTAAGGGCAAAATCCTGAGTAACTACGGGGAGTCCTTGCTCCGGTGTAAGAACAACTTACTCTGGATTCCAATATGAATTTCCCATAGGTTTTCACTAGATGTGCAGTAACTACGGCTGCACGTAAAGTCTCTTATGTGCTCCCGTAGTTACTCTGGATTTGGGGGTAAGTCTCATTCTTACTCATACTAGAGTAAGTTTCATTCAACTATCATGAATGTCTTGAGGAAAGAGACAAATCTGCTTTACTTAAACCCATTTCTGCCCAGCCCAGAGGGGTAAACATTTGATCCTTGTTGGACAGAAATGGCTTACTTGATCAAACATCATGTACACTGATGATACCTAATGGAGGGCAGAGAGTAGACAGGAGGTGGGAGTTCTGGGTTGGGGGAGGGCAGGAGGGAAGAGAGTGGGAGGCAGAGTTTGGATTTGACACCTTGGACTGTTTACTTCTGCTCAGACTTAGGCCACCTCCAGAAGTGGCTTAAGTCTGAGTAGACCTAAAGCAGTAGGGCTGCTTTGGCCCTACTGTGAAGAAGGGGACAAGACTCCCCTTCACTGCAGTAGCACAGTAGGAGTTCCTAAACATATGATGGATACAGGCCACACATGATTGCCTACCAGGTCCAGTGCAAGTTAGAATTGCACTGTGAATTATAACACGGAAGACACTTCTGCTCTGCTGATGGTACATGCAGGATACTATCATGCAGGACTCTGGGGCTGCAACTGTCACCACATCCTACTATATCCACTGAATCTAGTAAGTCAATGGTGGGGTAGGTCTGGGAAGGGGAAGGAAGTGGGCAAATGGGTTTGAACTGAGCAGGGAAGAATTGGGTGGGCAGGAGGGGCTGATCCAGTGACAATGGTCCAGTCCTCCAATGTTCTGTCCTCCAATGTCCTGTCCATGCCATCCAGTGAAGGAGACCCATATGTGTTCCCAGATCTTACTGAGAGGTAAGTGTAAAATATTTAGTGTAAGCTCTTGGTTGTTCCTCACCCTGCTGAATACAGTGCAGACGTTTTGGCGTGGCTACACTGGACTAGTTGGTAGAGGATAGGCTTAGGCCCTTATTTTCCTTCTGCTTCTGGCTGAGGTGACTGCAAAATGTGCTCCAGCTACAAAATAAAATATAGTTTTCTAAGATGCTTCAATAGCTTAGAGCCCAATCTATTCTTTCCTTCACTGATGCAGCCACACCAAAAAGGCATGTGCTAAATCAAGGGTATGTGTGCCATTAGGATGGATTTGGAGACTTTGGGGAGGTAAGAGGAATGATACAAAAGCCTTTCACTCCATATTTGGACTCTTCAGATCTTTAGCTGGCATATTTCAGGGAAAAAGAATGGGGCGGAAGGTTTGCAACAAGAGTTAATAGGATCCCGCATGTTCCATTGCTACCCCATCCACTCCCCCCTGCATCTCCTCTTCTTTCCAGTCTCTCTGGATGATCCTGATAGCTGTGTTAGATAACCAGTCATTATTCTGGGCTATGTAACAATGATCTCTGCAAACTACTCAACATCTTCCCTCCAAATTATTATTTTCTTTGTAATAACAATGCATAGATTACTATCTGAAACAGAGAGTGATGTGGGGTTACATGGGGAACTGATAACCCTACAATCTAAAGACTTCCAAAACACTTGGCTGAGGATGCCACAGGCGTCAGATTTTAGCGACTCTCCGTATGTGAATTGTTCAAATTCTGCCTGTCCTTTTAAACACTATTATTGTATTTTGTGAAATTCTGTACTTCCTTCTTGAGTGCCTGCCATGAAGGAACAATCTGATTCACTGCTTATTGCAGTGTTTCAAAATAATAATGGTAGCAGTACTAAAGCACGTCACATCCATGAATGCTTTGTATCTTCAGTGTGGTACGAGTCTGTGGGAAGCATCTTCAAAACAAGGTATAAATGCTCTTTATAGGAGTTATCAAGCAATTGTAGTTCTTAAAAATCACAGTTTGTACGTTCTCACAGAGAGGCAGCCAGTTTTTGGAAAGTTCCATGAGAAAACACACGTACTATTGAAATAAATTGGATTTAAATTAGACGAACATTTGATGTGAATTCTTTTATTTTGGAAGGATTCAGAAAAGATTATGAGGAAATGCATCAGATTCTTCCTTTCATTTCTTTAATGATTGATCAGTGAATTTTCTGAACGATTGGGCTGTTTGATGGCATGAGTGCATTTTGTAGAGGTGTCATTGAATTTTGCCTAAAGCAAAATTCAATGTCTGCCTAGGGTGACACATCGATATGTATTTTGAATGAGGAATAAAAGAATTCTGCTAGGATTTGTGATTGCTTTTTTTTCCCAGGGAGACTTTGATATATCTCTATTAAACTGTTGTCAGAGAAAGCGAATGCTGATGGTAGTTTTGTGACCATTGGTATATCAGAGTGGCTCATTTAATCATAAATACATATATGTCACAAGCTTTTCCACTGTATAGGGCAGTGATTTTCAACCAGTATGCCTTGGCACACTGGTGTGCCATGGCTAGTCCTCAGGTGTGCTGCGGTAATTTGGGGATTGACATTCATTAATAGGAAAATTGGGGGGTTTGAACAGCCTGGTGTGCCTTGTCAATGTTAAAAACAACTGATGGTGTGCCTTGACAATTTCACTGCCTTGTTAGTGTGCCGTGAGATGAAAAAGGTTGAAAATCTCTGGTGTGGGGGGATGCATATTTACAGAACCCGAACCTGTGATTTCAAGTATCTGCGGATGCAAGAGTCCCCTATGCCTCAACATGCTCTCTCGAGACTAGGGAAATTCACTAGAGGCCTTTCTGAGCCCCAGAGAGAGGCTCGATGGGCCTCATAATGACAATTTAAATTAAAACAAAATGAATTGTGTTTAAAACAAAAAAGCAACTCCCTTTTCTGTCAAAACCAGAATTAACATTTTTTACCTTTTCACAATGAAACACAAATGGATCCTGGGCCATGTCCATATTGTAAAATCTATACAACCAGGCACCAGACAATTGTCTTAATAATAAAGAAAAGAATCTCTAGACTAGAAAGTGCTGTTGTGTCTTGCGTGTGTGATTTCTCCAGGTCAGAACCCTAGGGGAGCATTTGGTTCCCCAAAGTTGTATTTATTGGGAAATATATGTATTCTATATGTATTATACAAGGCTGAATCCTAAAGACGCTTTCCTGGGTGTGAGAGCGATTGAACACAACAGGGCTCACTTTTGAGTAGACATGGTTAGCATTGTGCTATATAAAACCTTTACATGACTTCAGGAATGCTGGTCAAACTTACAGCCCAGAGTAATTCATGGCACATCAGCCCACCTACTTAGAAAATCACTCAGTTCTGCATTAGTTCAATTCAGAAGGCCGTTTGTAAATGTCTGCTCTGTTGTTGAATTTGGCATTTCATCCAGTTAAGCAAATAATATGTCCTTATTCAAAATGGTGGCTTTCTTTTATGTTGCTGGGGGACAGGCGATTGCCCTTCTACAACCCAGCACCGTGTCTTTCCCAGTGCATGTTTGCTGGGCTCTCCTTTGCATCTTTTTAAGGTTCATTCCTTTCACCATGTAAACTACTCTCAGATTTTGTTGTTGTGGTTGAAAAGCAGCAAACAACTATTCTTGGTACTAACACGAATGTCAATATCTACTACTTCTCTCCCAGCCTCTGTTTTTATTTTCATCCTTTTGACAGGAGTGGTTCCAAAAACAGATTTTGCAGTTTTCCTTCTTGCAAATAATGATATTTTTGTGAGTGTGCACAAATGCTTTCTGACAGCAGCTTTCAGAAGCTGGTCTTACTGTATTGCATATATATTGATATGCAGATAAAACCTTGTTCTGGCAGCTCCACTTAACTGGTTAAATGTGATTTAAAAAAAATCAAAACTACTATATATTGTGTACAAACTCATACATGCGCATGAGATACTTGGCAACACTGGATGTTATTAAGAAAGATCTTAAATCAACAGGAAATATGTCTGTTGTAAGCCATATTTTGGTCAAATCAACTTTGGATCGGAGGCAACTTCCTAAAAATTATACATATTGAATGTTTCTGAATGTTGATCCATTGCAACATTGCATTGAAAGCTGGATCATAAATGTTATGTATTGAATATATATAGTTACGTTTAGTCCTGCAAAGTGAAACTAACCTTTAGATGACCCTAACTGTTAACTCCAACTGTTTTGGAAGGAAAGAACATTCATATTTGGATGGGCTTTTTCAAGTATTATGATTGGTTAAAGCCCTGTGGGACTAGAGTATAAATTACAGGCATGACTCTGTTCCAGTTTGAGTCAATAAATGCTGTCGTAGCTATGCTGATCAGCTTCTTGCCCACTGAAACCCACTACACAATACTAAATATAGTTCCAATAGATACCAGGTGAGGCAGTATATCTGTTGCAGAGTCTCAGACAGAGTGTCTTCAAACAGAGAAGCATAAATACGATGTCTCAAACCCTAGATAGTCACTGATTTTCATAAAATCATAGAATCCTTGAGTTGGAAGAGAACTAGTAGGTCATCTAGTCCAATCCCCTGCCTGTAGCAGGAAATTCTCCTAGAGCATCTCTGACAGGTGCTTGTCGAGCCTCAGCTTGAAGATCCCCAGTGAGGGAGAGTCCACCACCTCCCTTGGCAATCTGTTCCACTGCCGAACCGCCCTCACTGTCAGGAACTCTTTCCGGATATCCAGCCAGAATCTCCTTTCTTTCAGTTTGTACCCATTGGTTGTAGTTCTGCTTTCAGAGGCAGCTAAGAACAAATGAGCTCCTTCCTCCATATGACAGCCCTTCAGGTATCTGAAGAGGGCAACCATGTTTCCCCTCAGCCTCGTAAGGCTGAACATTGTAAGTTCCCCTAAACTTTCTTTGTAGGGCTTCCCTTCCATCCCACTGATCATTCTTGTTGCTCTCCTCTGAACTTATTCCAGTTTGGCTGCATCTTTATAAACTGAGGTGCCCAGAATGGAATACAGTACTCAAGATGAGGTTTCACTACCAGACAACATGGACTCAGATGAACCAATGGTCTGCAGAGGTCTGAAGCAGGTCTGGCTGTCCAGTGGTCATGAGAATGGTTTCTGCATTTTACCATTTGAAGAAATTAAATTTTCCATCTAGCTGTAACTGTTTTAAATTGCATTCTTGTACTCTTGTACAGAACATAGTTCAGTCCACACATGTTAGACTAAATTTGGAATAAACTGGAATAAATTCCATATGCATGTATATTATTGAGTAGAAGATGGCTTCTGACAAATTAGAAAAGGAAGATCTGTACAGTCCTGCAGAGAATTTTATGTATCACCCACAATGTGTAGTGTACATAGATCAAGGAAGTCAGGCAGTGCTTGAGCATCCCCACTCCTGGCCATTGGCATGAAGTATGTTTGGAGGTGAATGGCCACTGAACATACTGGCTGTTTTCCAAGAGAACCAATTGTCCTCTGGTTTTGGGACTTGTTTTCTACCTCTACCTCTTTTATTGCCAATCAAGATACAATTTATCTTGGACATTGGCTCATTGCCAACCCGAGAGACATTGGATGTTGGACATTGGTTCATTACAAACCTGAGAGAACCTAGATCACTTCCAGTATGCAACACTGAGGTCCACTGAATGAGCTGATGTTTCAAAATTCAGTGAGTTCTGCAAATTTGAAGCCTATAGACTTTTCAAGCAATTATACAGCATGGTTTTAACTGTAAACTAAAAACATGGAAAATGGGCATAGACTGCTCAATATAGAAGCTAAGGAAAATACTTGGCATCCATCAGCCTCGAAAGACTATGGTCTCGTGCTCGACTCTGTATGCAAGCACGAAGGCCTGGGTAAATTGATATGGCGGAAAGGCTGTTACCCAAGCAGCAAATCCCCCCTCTCCACTCCACTGAAATAGTCCAATGGAATTGCAGAGCCAATACGATTGGTTCCAGCTGCGTTGCAGAGCAGGGCTGTGTTGTGGGGACCCGGGTCTCGAACCTTGGCCTGCTGGTTAACAGGCAAAGTATCTTAACTGCTAACTGAGCAAGAGGCACTCTTTCAAGTGGGTGCTCCTCTTTTATTTAGCAGGGGGAGAGTAACTGGCCCTACACACCCCAGCAATGTCTGTTCTAGTGGCTTCTGCTGGTGTTCTTTTTTGCATTTTAGATTGTGAGCCCTTTTGGGACAGGGACCCATTAGCTTTTAATTAACTATTATTATTTTCCCATTTTCTTTGTAAACCGCTTTGTGAACTTGTTAGTTGAAAAGCGGTATATAAATACTGTAGATAGATAGATAGATTAAACACTTGCACCACCCACAGCCCTAGCAAAGCAAAATAAAACAGCCATTTATAGTATCTAATACCTTCACTAAGTTTTATTGGCTTGTCATGCAATGCCAAAACAAGGCTAATTGTCTCCTCTGGGACTATTAATAGGACAGACATGGATAACATTTTTGCGTCAATAATGAGGGCTTGATGCTGATGCCTTGTATTACAAAGCATTAGAATGAAAGCAATGAATAAGCTAATGTTCAACCTATAGGTCAGAGTCAATGCAAGAACTATCTAGTTAAAAGTCAGGAAAACCAGGGAACCCACAAATGAATAGAGGCAGCAGAGACAATACTGTTATCAAAATTAAAACACTGATATAAATGTCTTCTGCAGGACTTAGAGGAGCAACATCTGACAAAGAATTCAGTATTCTAGCCCACTGTGAGTTACATTTTTAAAATCTTGCAAAAGTGGAACAGTGGCTAATATCAATAACAAATACAGAAAAATAAGGATGCTGGGGGAGGATGAGAAAATGAAAAAGTTTAGAACTGAAAGGTGGACTATATCAGTACAATATGGTTTGTACAATATGGATTTGTAGCAGTAGGTTATGAGCCCTTGATTGTTGAGGCCAAAATGAAGTACAACTGACACTGCTAGAATAAAATACGTAGTTAATTTGGATCCAAATGAAGTTATGTCCAGTCAACTGCAGCCAACGAATATGCATGTATTTGTCCAAACTACAAGTTCTTTCAGTATCTCAATCTCTTTGCAATGTTCAAGTAACAGCTTACAGTTCTAGTGTAGCCCTGACTGAGCACCAGCAGTCATAGGTTCATGACAATCCTATTTATCAGGTCTATCTGATCCATCTGATTGTAATCTTGGATGCCCTGTAGTCACTAATCTTGACTAATGTAGCTAAAAGGAGGGAATTCTGATTTTTGCAATCCTTCAAGCAGGACTATGGAAGAAATAATATAATCTAATATTTCAAGGGCCACCACAGAATCAAATAGCCCCATTGCAGACTACTTTTCTGGGATGAATGGCCCTTCCTCCAGAGCAGCTGCTGGCAGCTGTCCAGTGCGCTTAGGATAGCCATTTTGGTGTTGCGGCAGACCCAGCACTCTAACCAGTTTAGGATTGGGCTGTTAGGCAACCCTTTCTTAAAGCAAATTTATCTGGAAAATGAAAATTCTGCATTGAGCTGGAGTTAGCATTGTTAGCCGGAGATTTCTTCTAGAATTAAAGAGAGAAGAATTGCAGCTGGTACCTACACCCACCCCATTTTCATCTCTTGTAAACAGATTTTGCAGGTTGTTGCATCATTTCAAAGATTTCTGTTAATAGTCTGTTTTAAATCAAAGAGAAAAATGTTTGTCTCATTAGAAAGGGACTGAAATGAACTAAAGAGTGAGATTGCAGACTTGCAGATATTATAATTTTCTGGAAGATCAGTTAAGGTCAGTCCTGTTGGATGTCATGGGGTTTGTGTGTGTGTGAGAAAGCTGCAGATTTATAAATAAGTGATATGTTAAGACTTAGAAAGGTCGGTGCTTTTGGCAAACATATTTTAGAGACTTTTAAAAACTAAGAGTACCTTACATTGTTACTCACATAAAAGTAAAGGTGAACTGTAGTTCTGATCAGTCAAAACATAGGCCTATCTGACTTATAGCTTTATTTTATATCACCATTGCTACAATTATTGTAACTAGGACTGCAATCCTAATTTCCACTTAGGCCAGCCAGCGTAAGTCTAGTGCTGACCTGGGGTGTCACAAAAGCGCAAAAGACACTTCTGCCCCACTCTTGGAGGAGTTAGGCCAATAAACAGGCATACGCCAACCTCCCCACACCATCATGGAAAGATAGGCCCTGTGAGTTAGGCCAGCCTAAATTTCTTAGGATTGCACCCTAGGACAAATTATATCCACTTTTCCATGCAGCCATAATGTTGGAATGAATTGGGACACTTGCTCTCCCACTCCTAAGTAGCACAGAATCACCACTTAGAGCTCTTTGCCCAGTGAGCAGGAATATTTAAAGGTGATCTGCATTCCAGCTGGAGTACCTTGCTGTCAGACATAGCAGAAAGAAGCATGACAAAAATACCAGATCAGCACTAAACACTGAGGGTGCAATCCTAACCAATTTTCCAGCTCTGGGGTATGGACAATGCAACTCTGATGTAAGGAAACAACACTGCCTTATCTTGAGGAGGCCTCTGTGACTGCTTCCCAGTGGATGAAGCACATGCTTCATTGGCACAGCTACATTGGTTAGGATTGCATCCTGGTTAGGATCAGTTAGGATCAGAGGTTCGCACCTACTCTATAGAACTGGTAGTTAACAAGAGATAGGACATATAAAGTTTAAAAATAGTCATTTAAAAGTGGCTGCCATATGGGCATAGAACCGGTTGTTAATTTCTTTGAATCCTATCACCGGTTAGGGTTGCACCCTGGGCTTCAAAAGTATGCAACAAAGCCATTTCATTTTATTATTGACCTCAAAAAAGTTTGACTTTGAGCACAATCCTAAGCATGTCCACTCAAAAGTAAGCCCCATTGTATTCAATGGGTCTTACTTCCAGAAGTACATCTTACTTCCTATGATGCTGGGGAGGCTGCAGTTCTAAATTTCTTGGCTGAGAAATGTAGATTGCAGTTTTAAATTTCTTGTGGAACTAACAATTGTAGCACTCAGTAACTTCTTATTGCTCCTTCCTGAAACCCAGAAGTGTCTTAAAGTAAACCCTTACAAGTAGTTCTGCTTCAGTTACTTCCTGAGTAGTTCCTTGTTCCAGACTGGACATCGTTTGCTAATTTGGTCCTTCAGTTTAATACACAAAGATTTTCCATCTCTTGCACTATAACCACCCCAGGGGATTATGAATCTCTAACTTCATCTCTGGGAGGGAAAAAAGAAAGAAAAAAAAGAAACCATGAGATAACAAGCCCTTTTGTGATAACCCTAAAGCTACAGCGACATTTTTATTAGTATGAACTATAATGAGAAGTTGTGACTAACTGCACTGTATGCAGTCACCTTGGAGAAAATGAAATTCATTATTAGCTTAATGAGGCCATAAGGGACATAGGAATGGGACTCTCTGTCACTGATGCATTTCCCCCCCTTCATATGATGAGTAGATGCAGACACAGAAAGCAAACAATTGACATGATTCACTAGATGTTCACAAGGAACATTTCTTATTTCAACCCCAGCATTTTGAACATGACTTGAGCAGCGTAAATTTATGCTCCAGAAAAGATATTTCCTAGGAGACTGGACTTTTGCTAAAAGGCACATGTATAGCCATTTATTGTGTGCTGTGGAGTCCACTGAGAATGTATTCACTTTGGCTTTTGCTATGGTTTGAGCATGGGGAGCGAATAATAAGGCAAAACTGAAAACTCCAGTGTCATTAAACATCCTGGAACACGAGCCCTGCATGATTTGTGCTGCATGCGCCGCAAGGGCCAAACGTATTTGCAACACATTTGCCCACTTGTGTCATTGTGTCAAAGGCCATGCACCAGATATCAATCCATGCTTTGAGAAAATGTGTGGTATAGACAACTAACCATGTGCAGGATTTTTAGCCCAAGTCAACATGCACTCTATCTATATGCCACATATTGGCATTGTTTAGTATCATTTGAATCTGCCTAACTCCCATTTCTATATTCTGACCACTGTGTTTACACAGACAGAAGCAATTTAAGACTGCAAAGGAGGGCATGAACTCACCAAACAGAAAGGTACAGAATGATGAACCGTGTTAGACTTTCTGGATTCATTATCTTTTAATTATCTTTATTCTGAAGCAGGTCTGGAGGTTAGAATTTGCTTCAGATAATAGCAAAAGGGGTTATGTGCATCAGTAACCTGTAAACAATAGAAACGGTGGAGAAGATAATGTATTTTTGCTTGCTTGTTTTAACAAATGAACCTGGAGATGCTAACTAAAAACTTTCCCCCTATGGTGTTATGACTTGATTTTGTAGTTCATATGCAGACAGTCCAGACTCTTTCTGTAGTTAAATTCTGGAAATAAACTCATTCTGGAAATAATTTGTATGTTTTGGGGGCAGGGGAGCATTACAGCTCATCCTGAATTGATGATGTTTGTCCATTCTTTTCTGCTTACACCTACTTCTCTATGCAGGGGCGTCACTAGGATCTGCGTCACCTGGTGCAGGAGGCCAGCACGTCACCCCCATACATTGGGCGGGGCAACAATATGAATGGTGGGCGTGGATATGGTGGGCCATTGCCCCACCTCCTTTGGGTTTTTTAGCCACACATTTTAATAGAATAAAGATACTTCAAGTGGTTTGTTTTCACTGCAGTCTGCTGTAAATAGCACATTCAAAGGTGTATAAGATAATGGGATTATTTCTACAAATCATGGTTTTAGCCATTTAGGTCACAAGGGATGCCTTCAAAGGTGCCCCCTTTCAAATGCCCTAGTAATGTCCCTGATCTGGACCATTTTGGAAGTCTTGTACTCTCCTGGACTGACCTTCCACTCCAGCCAAGGCATGCCTGCTTCCTCACCAGTAAACACAGCTGTGCAGTTCACATCCATTTTCAATGAATTTCAATGCAATCATCAGGAACCTCCTTCTGGGGTAAATTGTGGGAGCTGCGTTCATTGGATCAGGACATTGGATCAGGCTGCGTTCATTGGATCCTTAGATTCCTCTCAGCCTGCCCTTTCCAATGAACGATGGCACATTTGCCTACTCATGAGTAAAGCCACAATATGGATCACTTTCACTTTCCAGAGTTCAACACATATTTTAGTTTTTTAGTTTTTTGGTCATGATTTTTGATAGGAAGCTGCTATTTCAAAACGGATTGTCGCATTTGATTCTGCTCTTAATACGAATCCAACAGTATAAGACATGATGCAGTTTGACACACCATCACATTTTTAGGTCTGTCAGTGGACCACACCACCCGCAGCACTCTAGTGATGCCACTATCTCTATGACTTCTTCTGTTCTCTCCATGCACCTGCTAACAACACATGTAGTAGCAGCCGTACCGCTGTTCAGGTTACTTCAGCTAGATCCCTCAGATAATTAATTTATAACATGCTGCTCTGCCATGCTGGATGAGGGGAATGACTGGCTTCCTAAGAAGCAGAATTGAAAATGAGTGTACTGGTAATAAAAGTCTGTATGAGGAAGGTACACATTAGAGTGCCATTTAAATAATACACTCTGGCATTGAAAGACTCCTGCAAGGTAAGAAATGTCCATGTCCTCTTCATTTTCTGCTCTTCACTCAGCAACCCAGTCCATAATGAGCCTTCTACCCACTTCACTATTTTTAGCACAGCTGGCTATTATTTTAACATAAACAGAGGACATGAATGCTATCACTAAAGAGCTTTCAGATCTTGACATTCCTTTCCAATCATTGTGACTGCAGCACCTTAGAGGCAGTGCTACAGTAAAACCTTGAGTTGAGAGTAACTTGGACTGGGAGCATTTTGCAAGACTTAGCCTGCAATCCTAAAGACAGTTTCTTGGGAGTACGTCCCACTGAGCACAGTGGGTCTTACTTTTGAGTAAACATGGTTAGGATTGTGCTCTTAATCATATAAAGCTGCAATCCTAATCCCCAGTCCTAAGCTCTGGCACACGTCCTGTGCTGACCTGTTCTGGGGATGCCACCAAAGTGCCATAAGAACTTCTGTCTTATGAGGGAGGGTTAGGCCAGTGCATAGACATGTGCTTGCCTCCCTACATCCTAACCTAAGCCAACCTAAGCTAACAAAACTTACTGTTCTTCCCACTGCATGGTAAGAACAATAAGTTTTGTTGGCTTAGGTTAGGATTGCACCCTCAATGTCATTCCATTTTATTATCAACAAAAAGTCATAGAACTTGTGATCAGGATCAAGACATTAGCATGTCATAGGTGGAGTTAGGGTTAAGCTTGATAAAGTACCTGTAGTATTCTTCCCTGTTCCACAAATGTCATCCCCCACCCTTGCTGCTATTTGCCCCAGGAAGAAGCTTCTGTCAATGCCAATATTAGCTTCCTTCCTGGAACAAAAAGCAATTTGGAAAGGAGAAATTGGGGGATACAGACCAAGATCTGGTTTGGTGTTCTTTGTAGTTGCTTTCTTTTTTTGAAAGATGGAATGACAATGGTATGTTTAATGTCATATCTACTCTGATCCTTTCAGACTGGCATCTGGAGAAATCAAAGTAGTATTATATAGCTACCTTCATTTACTCAAAAACAAAATTCATATTTCTGCTAACATCCCATAGGGAGGAAAAATGCATGTATGAGAAGAAAAACAAGTCAACAAACCATTCTAAACTCACAAAATTATTTGCTGACTGCAAGTTCTCCAAATCTACCACTTATAACCTCCTTACTTTGAAATACATTTTTCTTCCAAATTTCTTGCAATTGCTCTTCCAAAGGGTAAAAGATAAGAGTGTAACTGCGGCTTTTAAATGAATAAAATAGTTTTCTATCACTGTATTCACTGTACTTTCTTCACTGTCTGATTTGCAATTTGTTGGCTCTCAGACAGATAGTTCAGAAAGTGTGTAGTCCTAAATCAGTCCCTGGTTCTGTGAGATATGTGAGCAAGTAGTATTCGATTTTCAAATCATATTAGATTTTCAAATCATACATATTTATGACATTTCTGATTAAAGTTCATAACTTCACAGTTTAGAACAGGTGACTTGCTATTATGAGGAACTGTTTAGGCAGAATAATGTGTTTCTGTTCATTTTGGGTTTGGTCCACAGTACGTTAGGACTACACAACAGAGTGAAATGTTGCAAAGTATAAAATTTCATTTTTATCCTCCAGCAATGTATCTAGTGACTCTGCTTTGAAAAAAACCTAATATTTACAGGCAAACATATTCATAAGGAGGAAAAAATGATTTTCAGGTGTCTTTTAATGATTATTACCTCAGATAGATTGTGATGGTAATAAAGTGATTCACATTTTCACATGGACATTTCTCAAGGGTAGTTGAAGTATAATCTTATATGCGGTTCTGTGATTCTGTTCTAAAAAGTGGCAGTACACTTGCATCAAGAGTTTTCTTAATATAGCTAATATAGATGGATCAAATGTTTCTAGAGGTTTCCAAATAAAACGGGCATGGTTGTGACAAATTTTTGGTTGAGTTAACCAATTGCTTTCAGGCAATAAATCCAAATTCATTGTTTTACTGCTATTGGACCTCCACATACCACAGGATGGGAATCAGTGTTCTATATTCAATACCATTCAGAGCTGATTCCATACATTTAAGCAGCAAAAGTATATAATGTGACAGTCACTTCCAAACTGTTGCATTCTTTCTGTGCTCCAATGGGAAACTGCTGCCTCCCATTTGAAATTTATCCTTTGCCCCATAGAGGGAGGAGAGATAAATTGCCTCTTGCCGTGTTAAATAAGCTATTTTTAAATCTAAAGGGCTGTTTATCTTTTAATTTAAAGAACCAACCTCATTTGTGTTGAACACAAAAAATCTTCTGATAATTCAGTTATACCTGTGTAGTTATCACATATCACCTGAGTCCTATGCAGATCTAGGGATGAAAAACATCAGAATCTTCCCTTATATCACATACATCGATCACAAGTATACATATTTTCCTGCATGGTTTGCAGATATTTATTCTGTTAGCTATGCATAAGAAAGAAGGAGCTCTCTTTGTAGATAACTTTTACACCTTTGTTGGATTTATAAGATTTTGATTGAAGATGCCGATCTGTGAGTTGGTCTTTATGCATGTTATTTTGCCTGGCTTTATAAGATTTTGTATAAATTTTGTTGCTTCTTTCTCCTCTATGTCTTCATGTTGCTTCTTCTTCATGACTTTTTTTCTTGGAAGAATAAAGGCAATTTTCAAGTTTCATATAAAAACAACCACTAGATCAGTGCTACTGTTTGTGACCCCCCAGTTCATATAAAGATCCCCCTGTTCCCTTTAAAGGTTGGGGAAAGTGAAAAAGCAGATAAATGATGTCCAGGAAAAGATATAGTGAGAGTACCAGGCAAATGTCTTGTTTTGATCCCCTTCCACCATGAATAGCTCTCAAGGGAAGGGCGGAAAGGCCCATGCATGTTGAGGTGATGCTTCTTACAAAACTCAGTGCTTTGATTCCCTCTAGTTATGCCACTGTGCAAAGGTTTCACTTACAGAACCAAATGGGCAACATATGATTTTTAAAAACCATGTATTTTCAAAAGTGTAAAAGTGTTATCAAGCGACCAAGTGCAAGCTAGTCCTTAAACGGCAAGTGAAAAATTATTTGCTTAACAACAATATTTTTACATCATTTAAAAAAACCTACAGTATTTGATTTGTTTGCTTTTTTCAGCATTGATAAAGCAAATCACTGACCTCTAAAATCACTGACCTGAGCATTTGCAAACCACATAGCTACTACGACTATGTTTTTCTTTCATAGCATAGAATGTAAATTTGAATAAATGTGGACAGGGCCTTCCTACTGGCTTGGCTTTAGGCTAGTAAACAGTCTATGGATGCTGATTGGGATTAAGCACAAACATACGTCCACCAGACAACCTTTTGCTCTGATGTCTGAATATTTCTTGCATTTCTTTCTGATTTTATAAGAGAATATAAAATTGTTAACTTTATCATGATCTTCTCCTAGCCCCCAATGCTAGACAATACAATGAATATTACTTCCAAAGATTTTGTGATTTATTCTAAATGTAATAACTGCCCACTTTTCTTCCAGAAACATAATTTTATTCCTCAGTCAGAAATTAACTCATTTTCCATTGAAACAAATTTATTTCATATGTAATTTGTCAGTGCAGTTGAATGCAAACTTGTTGTATATAGCTGGTGCAGGTATAAGTTGAACCATTGCCATGGCTGAGGTTTCAGGGCAAGGCTAATTTGTGAAAACTCATTGCTTCCCAGTGATAACAAGGTCTTGAAATGCTTATGTGTCCCATTTCCAGTCAGCCTGATTAGAAAGAATCATCTCAAACCACAACACACTAGCATTTTGATCAATTGCCTTAGTTTTGTCCTCAGTGGGTTAGTTATACTCAAACTAGGGGGTTGTAACCCCAGTTTATGAAGGGGGAAAGCAGCACCATGAGGGGGAAGGGGATGACGGCTGCAATCCTGAAGACATTTTCCTGGGAGAAGGATCCATTGGACACAATGGGGCTTACTTTTGAGTAGACATGGTTAGGATTGTTCTCTATGTTACAACTAACTTGAAGGGTTGCTGGATCGGGGGAATGTAGGGAGCTCAGGAGTGCTTGCAGGGCTCCCTGCAGCTTCCCTGACATTCATTATTTGGAAGCCTTGCAAGTGCTCTGTGTACCTTGATGCTCTTCAGAAGTCTTCCAGCAAAGAAAAGTGATTTGAGATACCTTTGTAATGCAGAGCAGATCCTTCAGGGACTCTAATACTCCCCCCCCACTTGATCAAATTGCCAACTACTTGGGCTATGTGTTTCAGATGTGGCCCTCATCAAAAGATATCCCAGTATTTAGGGAAGTGCTTGGCTGGCAGAGCATGAATTTGTGTGATCTACTTCAACAGGTCCAGATAGACAATAAGAACCTCTGACATTCTCCCCAGTAAACAAAAGTTCCTTTGATAACACCAGAAAAAACAACTTTGTTTTAATTCCAACATCTGTGCCTGGTTCTTGTATCAAGCAATAGGCCACCTGCTATTTCTTGGAAGGCTGAGTTGGAAGTCCTAAAGCGTTCTACAATGGCATGCTCTGGCAGACGGAGAATCAAACTGAGTTTTCCTTTATCTCTTTTGGCCTGCTTTATGTAAGTTTACACCATGGCTTTTGAAGCTGAGCAGCATGTTGCTTGGTATTCTTTTGTTAAGTTGCATTTTTAAAGAATCCCCTATTTCAATATTCAGTGATTAGATGACTACGGACATGGTTGTAGTCAGCCTGCGCCCTACAAGTTTGATGCTCCTCTCTCTAGGAGAAAAAAGTATCTTTATATTACTCTAATGGAACTATGGACAAGGTGCATGTGTTTTCTTACCTTGACTTTCATCTTCCTTGATTTTCACTGTTTTGTTTTTCAACTACTTTTAATCATAACTATATTTCAAATGTCACTCACAACTTTCCTCTTTCACCCAGTTTCATTCAATCTTTCATTGATTGCAGCCCAGGAGTGCCTGTACCTTTAACCATTGCATAGAAGAGGGAATTTAGGCAGGTGCTGCTTTTAACACCCTTCTATAAAGTACCTGCCTAAATTTCATCTTCTATTCAAAGGTTAAAGGTATAGGCACTCTCTTTTCTATTATATATGGTCACCCTGTCAGGATTGCATTCCCTACTTACTGATGATACTTAATTCCTTTACCAATAATACTTAAGACACTACAAGTGACCTAATGTTGGTTTTTCAGGACAGTATGGGTTTTTTTTAGTTATTATTCTTAAACTGAATTTTTTTACAAAAATTCTCTGTCCAATTCATCCACAGTCTTTAGTATTCATTGTGAATTTCTTTTACAGAAGGATCAATCTCCTTCCATCTCTGACAGATGTCTATTTGAACCAATTTTCTTCAGAGCCATTAATTTGTTACAGCTTTCACTCTGTGGCAGACTCTGTCCATGATTGCTCTGTAACTCAGACATCGACAAGATAAATCTACAGGAGCACTGGCAACTTCCCTCCATTGTGAGTAAAGGCACCAAAAAGACCAACAACACTTGAATGTATGACTCCCCACTCAAAAACCCCCACAAACTTTGAAAATCATATTATGCTTCAGAAATACAAAGAAAGCAACAGTATTATAGGAATTTTTCAGTACAGTTCTATGCAGGTCTATACTGAAATAAGTCCTACTGCATTCAATGAGAGTTACTCACAAGTAAGTGCGTATAAGATGACAGCCATGAGCTTCAAATGGTAGCAAATTGCAAATTTAAAAGTTAGGCTGGCCTTACTCACCTGGTTCCATGATAGTGTGGGGAGCTTGGCATATGTATGTTCACAGACCTAACTCCCCCCTCCCTCTTTAAAAAAGTGGGGCAGAAGTGCACTTACTGCACTTTTGTGATACCTGCAGGTTGGCATAGGACTTATGCCAGGGCTTAGGCCAGCCTAAGTGGAGATTAGGATTTCAGCCTACACCTACTAACTTAAAGGTGTCCCCACAAGTTGCACTGCTAGTTGTGACCGACTCTAGGGAGTGGTGCTCAAAGCAGAAGATTCAGCACTGTCTGAAGACGACACTGTGGTCATGTCGCCAGCATGACTATATGTGTTGAGGCGCATGGAACACAGTTACCTTCCCACCAAGGTAGTATCTATTTAACTTGCATTTACATGCTTTCAAACTGCTATGTGGGCAGGAGCTACTAACGTAGCTGTATTCCTAATGTAACCCCCCATGCGCTTCAACACCCCATGCACTTCAACACCCCATGCTCATCCAATCCCCATGCGCAACATCTTCCCATGTGCAACACCCCCCATACGCAGCATCCTCCCCAGTGCAACCTCTTCCTCCAAACAACATCCACCCCGTTGCACCAGTCACTGAGCACCAAATTGGCTGGATGTTGGTCAGTCTTCCATGTTAAGTATATAAATACATGTTGCATAAATATAGCATATAAATACATGTTGCATCCCTTTTCAGCCCCTTAAGGGTTAAATTTCTCCACCTTGGTTCTTGGTCGAAGTTCATGTAACAGAAGGAACACCCTCCCCAAATTTCAGATTTCTAGGTCAGGGGTGTTGGGACAGAGCATCTCTCAGTCACCAATTCTTCAATGCAAAGTATTGGGAGGAAAATGTGTTGTGCCCCATTTCACCCCCTTCCAGTTGGAATTTGCAAAAACCGGTTCTTAGTGCACCCCTCCATCATGGAAGGAACACGCACCCCAAATTTCACACTTCTAGGCCCGGCAGTTTTGCCTGTGCATTGATGAGTCAGTCAGTCAGTGACTTTTCATTTATATAGATATAGATATAGATAGATTAAAAATGCTGAGCTTTTTGGCATCTTCTTGTTTTCGTTCTCCTTTTGATAACTTGCATTTTGTACAAATTCCTAATGTTTAATTAATCCGCTCTTTCCCCTCCTCCTTTTAAAGCAAGTGATATCCTGAAAAAGACCCTGACAGGAATGCCTCTTAACTTTATTTGCAGGCCAACTGTATTTGAATATACAAATTGCTCCGAGAGAGCTAAAAAAGAAGGCATAACTATAAGGCAAAGCAAATCCCTGGTGAAATTCCAGTGAATTTATCAAAGCTATCATTGGATTTTAGCCTTTAATGTTATTTCAAAGATAAAACAAACCACACTTGTTAGAATTTGAATTAGAATATTGGGGAATATTTTACTTGTTAATCACATGGCTGCATCTTCTAGCTACAAAACTTGATTTTAATGGAAGTTGAAATTATATAAGAGCATTATTGGTAACACCTAAAAATATTCACCTGCTGGATTTGATTGGCTCTGGATTCAACAAGGCACTCAGAAGATAATGAAGAATCATTTTATCATCTTCGCCAGTCTTAATTTTGAGTTATGCAGAAATATCAATGTGCTATCACAACAAACAAGTGCTCTGTTTCCTATTAGTTTGAGTAATTGGACATCAACATCTTTAAAAGGAAAGCTTCACATGAAAGCAAGATGTGTAGTGAAGAAAAGAAAGAGTAAAAACAAAACAAAAGCCAAAATCCTATCTCTGGAAGAGAATTCAAGAGAATTCAAGAGACGGTAATTTCTCAGTGTATGGTCATTTTTAATATTCTATCTACATCTATCTACAGTATTTATATACTGCTGAATATTCATTCAACAACACCTTTTCATACACTGTAATGTATTGTTAATGAAGCCCAGAGAGCTTAAACAAATCTCATTGCTTTGTTAATGCAACAAATAAAAAGCAATTGAGGGGAAAATAATAGTGTTGAAAGAGGATAAATTCTTGTACAGTTTAGAACCTGTTAATTATCAAAGGCTGCAATCCTAAAGACACTTTCCTGGGAGTAAGACCCATTGAACACAATGGGGCTTACTTTTGAGTAGACATGGTTAGGATTGTACTCATAACCTCTGTACTCTGTGAGCCATAGAATTTTGGCTATATCATTACATTGTCACATGAGGGTGCAACCCTAACCCATTTTGGCTGGCTTAACTCACTTGCTGTCTGTTCCCATGGCCATATGGGGAGGCCAGCTCATATCTGTGCACAGGCCTAACTCCCCCTGGAGTGGCACAGGTGTTCCGTATGGCACTTTTACACCCCCTGACCAGCCTGGAACTTGTACCAGGACTTATGCTTGCCTAACTGGGGATTAGTATTGATCAACTGATCGTGTAGTAAATTCTATAATACAGAGGTCGGGGAACAGGGGTATAATACCCCAGATGGGGTAATTTGAGATTTCTGGGGGTAACAGCGCTGCCAGATTGACCATGTCTCATTTGTTCTGGGCTTCGCGTGCTGCTTTCCTTGGTGCTGACTGGGCGGGAGGCAGCAGGCGTTGCACGCTGCTGTCCTTGGTGCTGACCGGGTGGGAGGCAGCACCCAGGCACCACCTTCTGTTCTTATGTCCTTCCTATCTCTTCCCGCCTCTCCTGCTTCCTGCGGCTGGTATCAGAGCCTCCTGCAGAGCTTGCCAGAGCACAGCCACATGGCTGGGCCCCAGAGAACAGGGGCAAAGAGCGGAAGGTGCATGCTGGCTTCCCTGGAGGTGGGGAATCAGCCTGAGCTCCCGTTTCTGCAGGTGAGAGGACAACGCTTGAGAAGACCTCCATCTCTGAGCTCCTCAGTAGAGGCCATTTGGTATACCACTTCATGGTCTCACTGCTTGCACCTATCAAGCTATTACCTTCTCCTCCACTGACTCAAGGTAAAGGAGAAGGCACCTGGAGGAAACTGGCTGGGGTTGCAGCCTCTGTGCACATCATGTGCATATGATCTTAAATAAAACAAAGGCACAGATCCTAGTTTGGGCCAACTCAGAAGTAAACCCCCTTAAATTCAGTGGGGCTTACTCCCAGGAAACTGGCTGGGGTTGCAGCCTCTGTGATCTTAAATAAAACAAAGGCACAGTCTGAACTCCATCCTAGTTTTGTCTACTCAGAAGTAAACCCCCTTAAATTCAGTGGGGCTTACTCCCAGGAAAGTGGCTGGCGTTGCAGCCTCTGTGATCTTAAATAAAACATAGGCACAGTCTGAGTGCCATCCTAGTTTTGTCTACTCAGAAGTAAACCCCCTTAAATCCAGTGGGGCTTACTCCTTCAAAAATATTGAATAGATTCAATAAAATTTTGAATTTAAATAATTAATAATACATCATAGAATCATAGAATCATAGAATCATAGAGTTGGAAGGGACCTAGTAGGTCATCTAGTCCAACCCCCTGCCTGCAGCAGGAATTCCCCCTAGAGCATCTCCAACAGGTGCTCATCGAGCCTCTGCTTGAAGATCCCAAGTGAGGGAGAGTCCACCATCTCTCTTGGCAATCTGTTCCACTGCCGAACCGCCCTCACCATCAGGAATTTTTTCCGGGTTTCCAGCCAGAATCTCCTTTCTTTCTCTGATTTTCTTCCTTTCAAATCAATGGGGTAACAACAGCGTATCTAAATTTATTTTGGGGTAACAGGTAAAAAGTTCGCCGACCCCTGCTATAATACATCTTTGTGTTTGAAAGTGTGTGGGTAAAGTACTGGTATCGTGATTTACAATCTGATTTAGCCAAACCTCTTGGGAAACCATAAGAACATAAGAATAGACTCTGCCGGATCAAGCCAAAAAGCTTCCTATATCTCCCAATGTCCCACCTGATGTCTCACAACCTACAAGACATAAGACTTGTATCCAAGTGCCCAGCATCTGGCAGGAGATATTAATCTACAGTCTTTATATACTATTTTTTAACTAAAAAATTATATATCATCTTGGAGACTGTTCAGTGGAAGCCATTTTTAATGCCAACTGTTATAATGACATTTAGGTTATAAGAAGCAGGCCTCCGTCAGTCTTGAAAGACTATGGTATCGTGCTCGGTGCTGCATATGCTGCATGCGAAGCACGAAAGCCTGGGTTGGATTGTTATGGAGGATTGGCTGTTACCCAAGCAGCAAATCCCCCTCTCCACGCCACTGAATTAGTCCAATGGAAAGGCAGAGCTAATACAATTGGATCCAGTTGGTGTCACAGAGCTGGTCTAAGGACAGGAGCTCACCCTGTCTTATGGGGCCGACCTGGGTCTCGAACCCCGGCCTGCTGGTAAACAGGCACAGTGTCTTAACCACTTCCGCCACCCACAGACATGTCTGTTAAAAGTCTAGAATATATGAATAATGGGTCAGTTTCCAGATTCAGATGTTCACAGCACAATCCTACGTACACCTACTCAGAAAAAGTCACATTACAGGCAAGCAGAATTGTGTACACACACACATGCATACACATGTGCTGCTGTGCATGCTTTTGTCCAGCTGACCCAACCCAGTGTGTTTAATAAAGAGAGAGAAACTTTTAAAGGGAGATGGCCAAAGCCAGAGAAGGGGTATGTATGTTTCTTTAAGAATAAGAGATTCACTCTCCTGACAGAGCACTTGTGTCAGGTCTGCTGGAAGAAGGCATGCACAGCTCTGTGTGTGTTTGTGTATGGGAGAAAGACAGTTTGCGGTTTACAGTGGGGTGCAGGTGGAGGGGGAGATCTGCTTGGAGGGTAAGCAAACTATGCATCCCAGATGCACGCACATACTTCTGCCTGCCTGCCTGCCTACCTGCCTGAAAACAATGAAAGGGAGCAGCTCAGCCATTCGTTTTGACTCAGAATAAATAAAATGCTGATAATAAAGCTCCATCTGTATGGCCAATGGAAATTCCACCTAGGAAGATGGGTATAGGATAACTGCCTTTAAAAAATGAAGCACTTGAGCTAAATCAATAATGAGAAGTCTACATAAATGGACTAGCTGGGTCAACCCCAATGACTAAATGGCATTCATTTTCTGTTTCTTACACTCTAGTACAAGTGACTGATTTATAGACAGTCATACAGATTGCCTGTTAGCAGTTCTTGGGTTAAATAAATACCCAGAGACTTATATTAATTGACTGAGGCCATTACTTTCAAAAGGTTCATTGACCTTCGGTCTATTTTGTCATTTGATTAAATGTCTGCCTTTATTCAGGAGCAACCACAACTCTTCATTTACATGCTAACTTGGCCATGATGAATTGCAAAAGTCATACAGAGAATGCAGGGGGCACAGGCTGAGCAATGGCTTCAGATGGTGTACAAGATAAGCAGAAGCTCCCATTTGCCCTGCTAAAGGAATTCCTTTCAGGTTTCATTGGACTTGGCCATTTACATAGTTGGCAGCTAATAAAGAATGCAGCAGGAGTCTGAGACAGAGAGGTAGAAGTGTGAGCATCAATTCTGAAATCTGATGGCTAAAGAACTGGTATGTCAAATAGGAGAAAAATATTACCTTTCAGAAGCAAGTAGCCGGCATATATTTATTATATTATGCATTGAAATACACAAGAAGTTTGTTAACCCTCCTTCAGTCAAAGTCCTGCAACTTCCAAGTCATGTCAAAGTGTACCTCGACAGGCCCCTGTTAGAAAACTGTCATTAGTTCCTAATTAACTCAATTCTAACACTCTTAAAGTGATCTGTGACCTTTAAAGAGAGAATACTCAAAATCTGATTCAAAAAACCTCATTTATTAACCTTATACAAGTAAACTAAAAAAATACTGAAATTTGTCAGACGTGGTTAGGTGAAGGTGGTCTGAGAGGCCTCCCTGTACAAACCTATGGAGTTCTGCAAAGTATCAAGTTCAAGTGAAGTTGGCCTGAGAGGCCAGGGGGGTCACTACTGCACCCCACGCAGGCAGCGGGAAAACTGACTAAGGGGTTTCCAACAGCACCTAGACATAGGAAGGTACTAGGCAGGACAGTCCTCTTTGCCACCTTGGCACGGAGAGGGAGCGGGAACAAAATTTCAGGGCCTATCAGGCGAGCTTGTGTGTGTCTGGTCTAAAACAGTGGTTGGCTCCAGCAGCTTCGCACCTACTCTATAGAACCAGTTGATCACGAGAGATAGGACATATAAAGTTTAAAAATAGCCATTTAAAAGTGGCTGCCAGAGGGGCATAGAACCGGTTGTTAATTTCTTTGAATCGCATCACTGCTTGGAAGGCATTTCTTGATACCAGATGTGATGACCACGCCATGAAGGATTCAAGATTCAACCTGGAAAGAGAAGAGTTCTATGAGCAGCCCATAGAACAATTACCTATCTCATAGGGTTGTTGTGAGAACAAAAAAGGGGGGTACATGGAGTCTCAAAAATCTAATGTGGAAATGACATTCCCAGCAGTTGGGCATACTCCGGGCAACACTGGAAACTACACCAGTGGATAAATCCTTCCATCACCAGAAAAACTCTTGCCCTGGTACATAAATAGCAGGCCTCCGTCAGTCTTGAAAGACTATGGTATCGTGCTTGGCGCTGCATGCGAAGCATGAAAGCCTGGGTTAGATTGTTATGGAGGATTAGCTGTTACCCAAGCAGCAAATCCCCCCTCTCCACGCCACTAAATTAGTCCAATGGAAAGGCAGAGCCAATACAATTGGATCCAGTGTGTCGCAGAGCTGGGCTAAGGACAGGAGCTCACCCTGTCTTGTGGGGCCGACCTGGGTCTTGAACCCTGGCCTGCTGGTTAACAGGCACAGTGTCTTAGCCACTTGTGCCACATGAAGGAAAAAAAGACACAGAGAATGGTGTTACTAGGGTTTGCATTACCCAGTATGGGAGGCCAGCACATCACTCATGGTGGACATCTTCCCATGTAGTGGACAAAGCAACACCCTGCATGGGTGTGGTGATGCGCCATTTCACCTGCAGGGATTTTTGCCCTATAGCATTTTATAGAAAAGAGAAATTTTGTCATGGTTTGTTTTATTGCATTATTGAATGATATGTAACATGGTGGTATTATTTAAAAATACCAAGATTTTAAAAAATTAGCCAGAAGCTGTGTTACTCACCTGTTCATGTAAGAATGTAATCCTCCACTGGATTTGGCCAAAGGCCCATCTAGTCCAATTTCCCGTGTCACACAGTGGCCTGCCAGATGCCTCAGGGAGCACACAGGTTCTATATCCAGGTGCCTTCCTCTGCATCTGGCATTTTGAGGTTGTCCACATCTACACACACCCCTCATAGCTTGTCACCCAGTGTGGTCTACACCCCCTGCAGCAATGCTATTGGACATGAATAAGTCGCAGGGTGACCAGATGACCGGAAAAACCTGGATTTGTCCAGATTTTTAGCCTCCTGTCTGGGTATCCTACATTTTGGCACCATTGTCCTACATTTTGGCTTCGTTTTGAAACTTTGTGATAGTGCACAGTACCCCATCATGCCATACGTCGTTGGATTTGTATTGAAGAGAAGAACCCAATGCAAAAATAAGTTTGGAGATATCTCCTTCCTATCAAAAGGTATGGTCAAAAAACCGAAAAACAAAAAAAAATTGGCAATTTTTTTCAGCGGGTAGGAATTTTGGCCTGGGATTAGGAATTTTGGCGTTGGGGTTCAGGAATTTTGGATTTTGCATCTGGTGACCCTGATAATAGTGACATCACCTATATTTAGAATTTGGATTTGGATTCCACTTGAATATAGAGGGACCAAGGAACACTTTCTTTCATGTACTGTTAAGAAATGCTTATTTACATGTAAGCAGAGGAAGGGGACACAGGACACTCTCTTGCTACCCAGAAAAAAGAACACAGCAGCTCTATGAAATTCTTTTATGTGTGTCATTATCGCCTTCTTGCTGCCTGGTGGGTAATGCAGAAATCTGGTAAAGATTGGGTTTAATGCCAAAGTGCTAGGTGGCATTAGTTGTGGCATTAATCCTGCCCTCCTTTATCCTGCCCCCATTAATCCTGCCCCCTCATTTTTTATAAAGCTTTTGATTGCTGTATTTACTCAAATCTAACTCTCACCTTTTTCAGCTGAATTCAGTCTCCAAAATCAGGGTGCGTATTAGATTCAATGGTGAATTTTATTTGAGTAAATGTAGTATTTTGATTATAGGTATAGGGAGCGCATTAGAGTCGATAGTGCATTAGATTCGATTAAATACGGTATTTCTTAGACTGGAACAACAAAATAGATGATATGATGTAACAGATCAGTTAAGCACTTCTCACACTGGATCACTGCAAACTGAATAAACCATTAGTTTGTAATGTTAGGTGCATGTAGGTATTCCATTCTGTTCACACCATCTCACAGCTGAATGACTTCCACAGAAATACTGTACTAGCAACACTAAGCACATTTCCCATGACAGTCTGGAAATAATGAGTTTCTCTTTCATTCATTTACGCTGCTTTCTGCTGCCTTGAACAATTGAATTCTTGCCGTAATAATATCCTAAATTTATATCTTTTGAAACTGAGCATTTAAGCAACAAAATATGCTCATTTTAAAGGTGGAGGAAGAATAGCAGGAAGTCTTTTATTGTTCTATATATAATAATGGGTAGCATTTGTACAGGGTTTTTGGATGTTGCAAGTGCGTCTCATGTATCATCTGGATGTTGTCCTCACAAGAGCCCTGTATGGAAAGCATTATTATCCCCATATGGTCGCTAAGGCTGAGGGGCAAGGTTCAAACCACATTCCCATTATGGTTTGAAACACAGATGCGTCACTACTACACCAGCTCCACAAATCAACAGTAATGGGAAACGAGCAGGGCAAACACATCTTATAGCTAGTACTACATGTATTCCATAATTCTCTATGACTGCTGGGCAATATGGCATGCAGAATTGGGTTCATGGAGAGATCACCATCCTGAGAAGTTCAGCATCATTCTTTTAAAATAAAAAACAAACATCTATCCAACCTTTATAGCTTCAAAGATAAGCTTGAAATTGTGTAAGCAATGTTCGATGGACATATTGAAGCCAGATGAGATTTTCAATTGGTATTTTAGCTGTTTCTTTTTTTTGTTGGTTAGATGGTGGTGCTTCAGTGCTTAGATTAACAATTTGTCAGTTTTCATTTTCTTGACTAGGTAAAAACAGGATAAAAATGAAGGTGCGATGTATCTGTCTCTTGTACCTTGAGGTTGTACCTCAAGGTTGTACCTTGTACCTATTCAGGTTCTATGGAGGAATTGCCAGCAGGAACATTACTGGATTCTGAGCTTACCAAGTTTTCTTGGCACATGCAGGTATCTTTGATAGATCACTTTTCTTTATCTTCTTAGCAGTCTCAGATGTGAAATGTGCTCCCACTTAAGCCAAGCACATGGCCAACATCTCAAACATGTTCTCTTTGAAAGTGATCAATCACATCTAATGTCAAATCAACAGTGATTGTGCTACCATAATGAAAAGAAGGGGGATTTAAACTTAACTGGAGGGGAGTTGCAGTGGATTTGTGGAGGATGCAAGGAACCCATGGACTCCGCTATGTGCTTCCTCACCCCTCAGAACTGTTGCTGAATGAGCCACTTTTGGTTTTTGTCAAAACTGGAAGGGGGTTATAATAATGTTTTGCAGCAATTCCAAAGTGTGGGTATGCAGAGAGGTCTCCCCATAACCTCTGGAGGGCTGGTGTGACTCCCAGTTAATTTAGAACCCCCTTTTTGTTGCAGCAGCATGATCAGGCTGTTGCCACTTTTCCCCTCCCTCCAAAGACTTGTGTGGTCTCAAGAGGTTTTGGGTAACCTAATTCAAATTCATTTGAGAAAACTCTGCAAACTGTCCATCAAAAGAAATGGAGGATGCACTATAGCAACACTTGATGGCTTGCATCCAAAAACAAATTTGGAAACAAGATTTTTCTCTTATTTACTAAGATGAAATGGCTCCATTTGGCTTGACAAACCCTATCTGAATTCACCTTGACAGCTATAACCAGCAGAGCTATGAAAGGAAATACTAGGGACATTTAAACCACAAATACACTACTGTATATAGCAGTGAAACCCTCTGGTAAGGTGTTCTGTAATCTCCTTAAGGTTGACTAATCTTGTTTTCTTTTTATTTTTTAAGTGTAATTTAAAGCACAATTCAAGTTTTTGCCCAGGAAGGAACACCTGGGAATTTTCATGGGAAGCCAAATGAGTTTCTGTAAGACAAGTGGAATTTCTCAAGGGGTCTTAGCATGTCTAAACACCTTTATTTCACTATAAATTGTGCAAATGTCTGCATTAAGTGACTCTCTTGCCTTTTCAAGGTGAGAATTTTACTTTATGCCCTGCTTAGC
This sequence comes from Cryptoblepharus egeriae, assembly GCA_030015325.1. Lineage (NCBI taxonomy): Eukaryota > Metazoa > Chordata > Lepidosauria > Squamata > Scincidae > Cryptoblepharus > Cryptoblepharus egeriae. Next base: position 48,183,027 of record JAREYC010000007.1, on the reverse strand, counting down.
TTAATTGGAAAGTACTTTATCAAGAAATCCATTTAAGGATGACATCTTGGAGAGTACCCACCTAGGTCCAATTATAGCTAATCAGAATGGCTGACATTTAAAGGTAACAGTAATTCAATTAATGTGGGTTCTGTCAAGTACTGTAATGCTACTTAGCTATTTTTCCCCAATGCCTTACATAGAGTTCAGTCTCTCTTTAATGGCACCGGTTAGTGAAAATGTATGAACTGCTAACTGACTGATATTACTCTCTTGCATTTACTGGGCATTATTACAACGTATGTTTAACCCCTGAGTTTCATTTGGCCTCAGTTGTATATCTGTATACCATAGACAAAGATTGATTACAAGCCTCCAGCTGTAGTTTTTTTAAAAGAATAAATAAATAGCTGTGTCTATTGGCAGGGCTAGGAATTTCAGTTGTTGTACAATTGAATAAATGTCAATTGTTGTACAGCACCTGTTGGTTTCAGAGCAATAATTCTGTGATTAAGGAGATTTGGGCATGTGTGATTATGGAGGTATTTAGAACAGGCAAGAACAGGTTGGTGAAGTAGACCTGGTGAAAGGTACGTAGAGATACACACTAGGAATGAGAATACTGGAGGCCTCATTTAAAGATTAGAAACAGATGGAGCTATAGGAATATAGGGACAGGTAAGCCACTGAGCCAGGGAGTCAAAGTCAAAAGTGGTGGTTGTGATCAGTGGTGGGCTCCAACAGGTTTGCACCTACTCCATAGAACTGGTTGTTAATGAGAGATAGGACATATAAAGTTTAAAAATAGCCATTTAAAAGTGGCTGCCAGTTGGGCATAGAACTGGTTGTTAATTTCTTTGAATCCCATCACTGGTTGTGATGATGAGGCTGAGTTGAAGATAATTGTAGAAAGGTAACTGAAATGCATGGTCAAATTTTGGAAAATGTGTATTTGTAAGGTTTTATGGTTCAAAACATTGGTGTTTTTTGAATTATACTATAACTGTAACAGAGTTACTGAACTCTGCAGCCTAACTAGATGCTATAATGTTCTAACATGTACTATAATGTTCTCAAATGTCCAAATCTACGAGATCAACTTCATCAGTAGCAGCAGTTTTAGGGCTTGCTGCAACCAAGAAGCTGCAGGGCAATATGGTACATGACCAACAAGCTGCTTCCAAGTTATGCTGGCCTATGTGTCGTTGCTGTGTTGTTTCCGCAAGGTGTTATGGAATGTGGCATGATGCATCAAATGACATGGGGCACAAGCTGGCATGACCAAGAAGTCACTCCTGGGTCATTTACCGCATTGCCTTGAAGCTTTCTGGTCGTGGTGAACCCGTGACCTACAAATAATTGGGTTGTGACCACCAGTGGGTTATGACCCGCATTTCGAGAAATGCAAAAAATGTTCTTGGTATAACTGGAATTGAGGAAACATGAAGAAAAATACTTTGTGCACTTGAAAGAAAAAAGTTGAAAGGTCCTTATTTTAGAATATATTGCATGCTTCATTATAATTAAAAAGTTATTATGCTTATAACCTATAAAATTATAACCTTGCTTTCAGAGGCTGCACATTTCACTGATATATCACACAGATACGCCATGACTGACCTTGCTATTTCATTAAATTAATTCCCTTAGTTTCAGGCGCAATATAATAGTAATAGATTTCATCCTAACATTCTATCCGTAATCAATGCAAATCAATGCAATTGTTAGCACATTTAATTTGGAAACTGAAACTTTAAATTACTTCATTAGGGTGCTTCACCAGATTTCCTTTCTGTTAATAACAAGGAAATCTTTAAATTAAAGTATTTCTCTGTGGTCTTACAAGGATAATACCTATAATCTAGCTCAGTGCTAGTACCTAACAGGCCAGTCCTAAGAGCCCTTAGCCCTGAGCTCTTAGCACTGATCATATGCTAGTTGTTAGTGCTGCAAATGTGCCTTAAGGCATGCCTAGGACAGTCAGTGCCAGTCTAGACTGAGCCTAGAGCCAAACTAGAAGCCTGCTACACTCTATCTGGACATGGAAAGAGCGCCAGGTAGTGGAGAGGTCAGTTATGGTGGGGAGAAAGGAGGAAGGATGGGCAAAGTTTTTCTCTACCATATCCTGAACCCAATGTTGGGTCTTCTGGCTTGACATGGGAACTCTCAATTTGGTGCTGGTAAAATTAAGTAGCCCCACTGCTGAGTCTGTGCCCTTACCTGGTGGGAGGAGATGAATGACCCCTTCCCCAAGAAGATGCCAGAGGCCGCCTCATATTTAGGATGCCATGTTAGCCATTTTAGTGCTGCTGCTCCTCCAGACACTGGGTGGTTTAGGATTGGACTGTCAATCCTGACTGCTGATGTAGCCACATCAGTGGATCCTGTGAGTAGAGGCAGTCTGGAGTCCTCATTGAGATAAAGAAACTGTTCCATTAGCTTTGGTCAAGTTCTAGTGCGTATGGAACTTGACCCAAGTTCCATAGATTTGCACTACCTATTTTTCTGGTGCAAATCCAAGGAGAGTAAAACACAGGAAAAGAGACAGGGAATGGGATTAGGATCTGGTACACACTGATGCTGATGAGATTTTCCTCTCACTCTCCTGTTGTATCTTCTGCCTCTCTCCCAACTCTGAAACTCCCCTTTTATTCTCACGCCCCTTCCTGTTTTGCCCACTCCCACTGCGTCCTTAGAGGCAGCCAACCGGCCTCCAACATAGCCACCATTTATGATGATGGGCCCAAAGTGGCCACTGATGGCATGCTGTGCATATTCCTATATGGCCATTTATGCCAGTAGAATTGTATTCAGCTGTTGTAAAGTGTGGGGTGTATTCCTGATTAGTATGGGCTGTCTTATTGTAAACATATTCATGTTTTCAATTGTTATCAAATAAATATTTAGTAAATATGTTTATGACCAAGTTAAGGGTTTGGTCAAGTTGGATCAAGAGTAACTTTAATAAATGGGGCAGCTTTCTTAGGTCAATACCCTAAACCATGAAATAGCAACAGGCTGCTGCAGATTTCCTTCCCATACTCATGGAGAGGTATCAATGAAAAGGTACCCTGGAAGGGGCACCTATGTAGAGGATACATTATCTACCACCAGTACATTTGTGGGTAAGGGCAGTGAGGGCTTTGCCCGCGTGTGTTAAGGTAGCATGGTGCTGATTGTAGCCCAAAATATTGCTGTGTTTCTTTAATGCTAGTGAATGTTTTGTTGATGTATTTGTTGTTCAATGCTCAAATCTTAAGAACAGATATGGTGATGGGAGTGCAACTAGTCTGAGAAGTGAGGTACAAGACAATGACATTTCTTATACAGAAGAAAGTCCATAAGCAAATCACAATGGACAGTAGGAGACTTTAACACAGACTCAATAAATACGTTACCATACCATGCATATTATATGAAACCATAGGGACCTTACATGGCTGCTTATAAAAGTTTAAGTGTTTACAATTTTCTAGTTCAGTGACTTAAAAAAAGATTTTACCTTTATAGAAAGTAAGCTTGAATAGTGAAGTTTCAGAGAGGATTGCTCTCTTGTTACTTCTGACACAGCCAGAATATTTAATCAGTGTCAGTTAAAATCTTCAACTGAGTTTTAATTTTAAATGTAAGACTGAGTAATATAGTGTTTAAACTAAGCACATGAAAGCAATATATGCAAGGGTTTTGAGCTTTTATTTTGTTATGTTCTATACTTTTCAATGAACAGAATATTGCATTCAATCTTCCCTGGACCTGCTTTAATTCTCATGCACATTTCATCTGTTATTGTGTCTGCAAAAAAATTGGTAATTTCATTTATAAAACATAAAAAGTTTTGGTTTTATCCCCTTGTTAAAAAAGTGTTGTTTTGTTTTTAACCCCTTGATGGGCCCCCTGTTTCTGAGTTATAAGATTTGCTTTAAATTGACTCAATGGTGGATTTATTCACACATTCTAACAGTATTCATTTACACTGTGACAAATGTTATAAAAAGGTATTCTAAATTTAAGCCACCAACTGTAATTTTATATTTGGTGGCTGATTTCCATTTTCCTAATTTGGGATGTGATCAAACAAGAAGTCTGACAACTTTAACTGCATTCATTGTGCCTGAATGAGGTAGTCTTAATCTGAGAGACTGACACTTGAACATGGTGTAAAAGGCAGGAAATAGGATGATGAATAGATGACAGCAGGACTGTAACGTTGGCTGCAACCTAACCACACTTTCCTGAGAGTAAGTACTATTGAACACAATGAGACATACTTTTAAGTAGATGTGCTTAGGATGGATTGTATTGTAATGCCTGAGCATATGGTTACCGTATAGAAGGACCAGATTTACAGCTGAATCCATTGCTGCACAAGCACCAGAGCTCGGAGTTGCAAATGTGCCATAATACACATTTGTAGCTAGTGGGGAAGCCTATGCTGTTCAGAAAGTCCTCTTTTTCCAGGACATGTTGTGGATTTTAGCCTTGTCCCCTGGAAAAAAAATTCAATGCCTTTATTTTCCTTGTAAGCGGATGCCTCTTCTCATCCTGCTTGATTGATGTGGAATGGTGGCCCGAACATGCGGACACCCTAACACACAGGTTATGGCTTTTACGCAGAAAGATAACTTTGACTTGAGGTGAAAAAACATGGGAGAAAAAAATAAAATATAAATTTCCAGAAATTCCCAGAAAACCTGGTTCTTAATGTGTTTTTGCTAATGTGGTTAACAAAATTGTTCCAAAATGCATGGGCAAAACTTGGCAAAACAAAGCTGCCTTTGCAGAAAGGCACTCCTTTGGCTTACTGTCCATCTTGTTGGCAACAGTGTTGAGTGTAACATTTGAATCCGATCTTAACTGAGGCCAAGTAAAGCAAATTAAATCCTTCTGTCCTTTTAATGCCTCTATTTTGGTATATGCTTCTTTATCAAATGGATGGAAATAGAAAAGGCTGCTTGTTGCCAATGTGGGGAACATACATTTGTTCCTGTTTTAGCCAGAGGGTTTCCCTTTTTGTTTTGCATTGCCCTGGCACAGCAGCTGTCTGCAAAGATAGCAGCTGCGGTACCTGGCTACGCATAAGCTATATACAGGGAAACATTCAAAATGCATGTTCAGTTTATCATTTTGTTTCCTTCTGGACCAGCAGTATAAACACCATCCTGGTATTATTTTTTTTAAATGAAGGTATAAAAGGCAGGCAATAATTCTTACTTTGGAGTTAGAAAGGCTCTTGCCATTAGTGCTAAGTATTCCACAGGAAGGATTACTGCATAACATCTTTAGCCTAATTGCAGCAGTTGAATTGATTTTGGAAACTGTTTTTCCTCCCAGAGGACTTAACATATCTACAACTAAGGAGGAAAAAAATCTTAGATGAATTTGCTGGTTTCATTATAGGGTAAGAACTTCTTAGTTGTTGAAATGTTTTAGATTTGCAAAAATGTATTTTTAAAAACTCAGTGTTATTTTTAAAAACTCAGTATACCTTTACCTGAACACTACTTGAGTTCTGGTAAGTATTTTGAGATGCAAGTTTAGAGCACAATCCAAATTGTCCTCTTGGATTGACACAAGTAACTTGTGCCAGCCCAGGGTGTTGCAAACAAGCCCTGGAGGTATTTTGGGTTGAATGCTTTCCTGAGGGTGGGTTGAAGTGGGAGGTGGGGCTGGGACCCAGCACCTCTTCAGTTCAGGTCTTGTTACTGGTCTTCTCATATTTAAACTGTGTAGATCCACGTATATCCATTGGGACTGCTGTTGCATTACCCAGAGTAAGGGGAAAGGTTTCTCTTGTCCCGCAACAGTGCTGCAGCAACCACAAAATGCACTGAATGCAGCTTGCCCTACAATCCAGAGTAACTACGGGAGCATGCAAGAGACATTTACGTTGATGTAGTTATAGCATCACCTAGTGAAAATCTATGGGAAATTCATATTGCAATCCAGAGTAAATTGTTCTTACATCGGAGCAAGGACTCCCCGTAGTTACTCTGGATTGCCCCCCAAGGTACACAAGCCTATCTGAGATCTTCCAGTGATAGATCAACCATTGATACAGCAACACAAGAAGTATCTATTCCAAAGGAAGATGGCAGCCAGATATGTAGTAGATGAAGAAAGTAAATGATCACATGGCTGGCAAATTATGTATGGTGATCACTTCAGATTAAGAGGTTGCCATAGTTATAGTATTGCTTTAATAGTTGCTGCTTGGAGACACTACATTTAACACTATTGCAGCTCCAACATCAGGAGAGTACACGTGATGCTGCTAACACAATGTTTTCCTAATAAAAGCAGTCTTCGGAAGCTATCCCTTTGCATTTTTCTAGCCCTGATAAATAAAAATGTAAAATGGATATTGTCCAGACGATTCTGTGTTCCTTTATTGCATTGCTTTGACCAGGTACCATTCACTTTAAAACTCCCTCCTTATTGATTTGCTTCCCACTCATTTGAATAATAAATTTTTAATGATGCAAGCGATTCTGCCCACCAATCGACTTAGGGCCACTTGACTTAGTACAAATGCTTTTAGAGCACTCCATAGACTGATACATGTCTATGGAGCTCACATTGCACCCTGTTGTGTGAGGAGACTTCCATGATTTCACCCAGTGTAAGAGAGCATTTGTTCCTTTACCTTGGGGTCCTGCAGCAAGTCTCATACAAGAGAACAAAACTGTTGTTCTCGCAGTCATCTCAGTTCCCAAATCCTTCTTGTCCTGTGATTTTAGTTCTTAAAGAGATGGTAAATAGCAGTTGGATTTAAGAGTTTCTACTACTGTATATATGTTTGGCTTTATGTGCCCACCTTGGAATGAAACTCTCACATTGGATGAAGATCTAGTTTATTTCACTTAGAGGATTTGTTTAAAAAGTGAAATTTATCGCTAAGTGGAAAATCATAGTAGAAAAATCTTTTACACTTGAACTACATCGTGTACCATAGCTGCAAAAATTGTGCTAATATATACTATTGAAATTGATTTTAAAGGAAACCATGTTTCTGATTTGAATGCATCCTTTCATTTTTTTTCTCTTAAAAATGACACTTTTCCTGATGTGCTTTAAGATGTTTTATAGTGTAGTTGGAAAACTCTCCTTGTCTGGTGATTTTGTTCCAAAGTCATGTTCTGGCTGATTTTAAGTTTAACTCACAACAAACATCTCTGAAGAGGAGGAACCTAAGCTATACTGCTAGAACTTCATAAAATGGTTCTCTCTCTCTCTCTCTCTCTCTATACACACACACACACATATATATACACACACACACACGTACACACACACACACACACACACATATATATACATATATACATATATACATATATATATACATACATATATATATATATATATATATATATATATATATATATATATATATATATATATATATATATATATATATATATATATATATATATATATATATAAAACTATAAGTACCTAGGTATCCCACAATCCCACGGAAATCATGAAGAGGAGGCAAGGAAGACAGCAATATCCAAGTACCATCAAAGAATACGACAGATCCTGAAAAGCCAGCTCAATGGGAAAAATAAGATACATGCCATCAATATATATGTGCTGCCAGTCATCAGATACCCTGCTGGCATAGTAAGCTGGGCACAGAAAGAAATGGAGGCAGCCGATGTGAAGACCCGAAAGCTCCTCACAATGCATGGGGGTCTCCACCCCAAGTCTAACATCCAGAGACTTTACACTAGTCGGAAAGAGGGCGGCCAGGGACTGATGAGCGTCAAAACTACTATCCTGGATGAAACCCAGAATATCCAGGAATACATCACTGAGATGGCACCCAAAGATGAGCTGATGAGAGAATGTCTCCAGCAACAACAGCAACAGCAAATACAGAAGGAAGATCAAACTGAGGAAGTGTCCTGGCAAGAGAAGACCCTGCATGGGATGTACCATCACCAGATAACCGAAGTCGCTGATATTGGGAAATCCTATTAGTAACTGGAAAGAGCTGGCTTCAAAGATAGCACTGAAGCCCTCATCATGGCAGCACAAGAACAGGCACTAAGTACCAGATCCATAGAAGCGGGGATTTACCATACAAGAAACGACCCAAAGTGCAGGCTGTGCAGAGAAAGGTTAGAAACAATCCAACACATCGTGGCAGGGTGTAAGATGCAGGCAGGAACAGCATACGTTGAACGGCACAACCAAGTAGCCGGCATCGTGTATAGGAACATCTGCTCAGCCTATGGACTAACCCCTCCCAAGAGCAGATGGGAGACCCCTCAGAAGGTTGTGGAGAATGACAGGGCTAAGCTCCTGTGGGACTTCCATATCCAGACAGACAAGAAGGTACTGGCTAACCAGCCAGACACTGTGGTGGTAGATAAGGCCCAGAAGACAGCCCTGGTGATAGACGTAGCGATACCAAACGACAGCAACATCAGGAAAAAAGAGCATGAAAAGGTGGGAAAGTATCAGGGTTTGAAGGAGGAATTAGAAAGACTGTGGCAAGTGAAGGTGAATGTGATCCCAATAGTGATTGGAGCACTAGGGGCTGTGACATCCAAGCTGGAAGAATGGCTCCAACAGATTCCAGGAGGGACAGCAGAACACTTGATCCAGAAAAGCGCATTGCTAGGAACAGCTAAGATGCAGAACCCTCAAACTCCCAGGCCTCTGGTAGAGGACCTGAGATTGAGGTTAACATACATACATACATCACCTGTGGAGGGTGAGAAAACAATTTTTTAATATATATATAGCCGTTTTATAGCCGTGTGTGTGTGTGTGTGTGTGTGTGTGTGTGTGAGAGAGAGAGAGAGAGAGAGAGAGAGAGAGAGAGAGAGAGACTGTTTCCAGACTGTGGCCCCCTTCAAATATGTCAGGGCTTCCTAGATGGCCCTTTGGCCATTAAAGAATGGCTGACCTAGAGGAATGTAGAAGGATGTCAAGTTTGGAACAGTGACTGGATTCAAAGAAATTAACAACCGGGTTCTATGTCCATCTGGCAGCCACTTTTAAATGGCTATTTTTAAATGTTATATGTCCAGTCTCTTGTAAACAACCGGTTCTATAGAGTATGTACAAATCTGCCAGAGCCCACCACTGGTTTGGCAGATAACACATAAAGGTCAACAAGATAACTAGAAGCTTCCATGGGTGGCAAGACCTTGACAAGCTGAGCTGAACTCTTTTGGGTGAGAGTCAAAAAAACTGCTTTGAAACTGTTTGTATGGGAGGAGACGGCAGGCGGAAAAAACTGTGAATAAATCCACATGGATTTTTTTAATGGAATGTGGCCAGTTTTTGAAAGATAGAACTTCTCTACTTAAAAAACCCTTCAAAGATTTAGAGATAGTCTGCCTGTGTGAACCTCCTTGAATCAAGTCAAAGGAGCAATCTAATGTCCCCAAAGGTGGTATATAAATACCCGTTATTATTAAAGAAGTTGATGTGATTAGAGTAAACAAATGGGAAGTTACATTGATTACAAAAATCCTTGTCTTGCATAATCATAATTCATATTTAGAGAGAGCAATCCTAACCATGTCAACTCAGAAGTTCCACTGCATTCAATGGATCTTACTCAGTGATGGGCTTCAAAGAAATTAAGAACCGGTTCTCTGCCCATCTGGCAGCCACTTTTAAATGGCTATTTTTAAACTTTATATGTCCTATCTCTTGTTAAGAACCGGTTCTATAGAGTAGGTGCAAACCTGCTGGTGCCCACCACTGATCTTACTCCCAGCAAAGAATGGTTAGGATTCCAGCCTAAATAATGCTTTCAATACTCATGCTGACTAATAATTGCGTAATGCATCTCAAAATCTCCCACCATCTACTTAGAACAGAATTTAAAATAATGAAATACAAATGAATGCAGAGCTTATGATCTGCCATCTCTCTTTCTCCTAGCAGTTATTAAATGAAGTCAATTACCTCCTTCAGATCCTTAGCCTTATAAAAGATGGGAAACACTATCAACAATCGCAATACTGCTTTCTATAAGAGCAGCACAGAGTAAAGTATTTTCTATCAAGTTAGTTAGAGCCCACCCTGAAGGCCTAATTATGAGAAAATGGAAAATGAGTGATTCTCCACTACTGCTAATGGAGAAATTAAAATACTAATTGGAATCTAGACTGTTTTACAAGCCAGCTCAATAGCAGGTGTTGCAATGGTTTTTTCTGACAAATCTTAAGTTTAGTATATATCTAAGGTGACTGTGCAAAGGCTGAATCTTTACCTTATTAAAGATAATGAACACTCAGTACTTGCATCCTTCATTTATCTCAAAATGAATTTCTCTCCATGTGGTGCCCGTTTACTTATCATAACCGGAGCTTTTAATGATTTAAAATGGCAGAATGCATTTACTTCTTTGCATGGCATGTGTCTAATTGGCTTAAACCAAAGTTTCACCAGGTTCATCAAACAGTAGTTCTCATTACTGAATCAACAACCAAGATAAATTTTAGATGCATTTTGAAGCAGGCATAAAGCATTTTTGATTTTCTCAGATTATAAATACAGAAAGCAGAGGCTGTGAAATAAAAAAATAAGAACACTAGATTGTCTTGCTGGATCAGATCAAGGTTCATTAGCCCAGTATTATGCTTCCAGCAGTGGCCAGCCAGCTGTAGTTTAGCACATGCAAGGGGTATGAGGCATGTAAGTAATTGCTTTATCCTGACATGTATTCCCAGCATCTAGTATTCACTGGTGATTAGCCTGTCCTGTACATGAATGTGGATATACAAAGCAACAGCCAAGATTTGGTGGTAAAAGTATTTTAACTGGATGCCATACCATTGGCATTTCTGAATTGTCCTACTCCTGTGGACACCCCTGCCATGCTACACCCCTTATTGTTGCAAAGCCACAGTGGACCTAGGCCTGCACAGTTGGACAGAAATAATTTGGCAGTTATGTGATGATGATGATGATTATCATCATCATCATCATCATCACATCATTGAGTGTACCACCACATTGCTTCCTGCTAGCTAGCTCAATGAGTTTGGCAGGACCACTGTCATATATGCAGTCCATTGCTAGTTAGAACGTCACTAGCCAGTGCATACCTGTAATGAATATGATTGTGATTAAACTTAAAATACCTTATTGGGAAACTGAGTGTATATAGTTGTGGATTCCTAGTGGCCATCTCATAAATTCCTTGCAGATAGGAAGAACTACTGTATTTACTTGAATATAATGTGCCATTGAATATAATGCGCATCTTAAACTTATAATTAAAATATTGCATTTACTCTTATCTAATTAGCCATCACATCTAATGTGCACGCTGTTTTTGGAGACTAAATTTGGCTGGAAAAGGTGAGCGTTAGATTTGTCTACCACTGAGCGTATGTCTACCATTACTCATCTAACAGTTGTGAAAGGGCGGTCTATGGATGAAAATAAATAAAATAGATACTTGATCTTTATCTAGAATCTGAAACAAGTGCTTGTCTTTGATTTTGTGTCTCTTTCTACCCTTTTCTTTCTGTCTTTCTACTGACTTGATTTCACGCTCTCAGAAGACTTTTTGTCCATGATTTATCCTACAGCTGCATTGAATAAAAATATTCTTTTTTTTAACACTGCACATGGAAAAAGAAGAAGACATCAGTTCTCATCAGCCAGTAAACAGAAGATTCGGTAGGAGGAATATTTTCATACTCCTAATAAAAATCTAATGAAGAAAAATGGACCAGGCTGTCAGAACATATTTAGCAGAGGGTGAAAAAGCTAGTCACATACGTGCAATCACAGCCTCTGTGCAGATACCAAGAAGCTGCAAATGTAGATATTTGTGCCTAAAAAAGGCTGTACTTAACAACTATAATAAAAAGTGATGAGCCAGGAGCCAAGGAAGGGACATGTCCACGAAGAAGGAAATCTTGTGTTCAGCATTCTGTTTTCAAAACAGCTGTTCTTGCTGCCAAAATGACAAATCTATTTGGTAACCTTTCTTGCCTCTCCATTCTCGACAAATTTTGTCCGTGCCCAAGCGATGGGTTTTCAGAAACATGCCACATGGTACATTTTCAACTGCATCCATCAAGAGGAGAAAATTACTGAGAAACAGGCTACAAATTGGTGTTGTATTTTACAGATCCTAATGATGACATTGCAAGTGAAAAAAGACACCTTGAGCTTCCTTTACTAAATTTGGAAAGGTGGGATATAAGATTTTCAAGATTTTTAAAAATAAAACATGCATATCAATAAAGTCTAATGGGTAGATATGAAGATTCACATGTAGGAGAAAGATTAACAATCTATTATAAGGTAAAGTAACACTGCAATCCTAAAGACACTTTCCTGGGAGTAAGGCCTATATCCTGAAGTGAAATTAAGCCCCTTGCTACAGAGCAGTTAAGATTGCTAGTATTTTCCTAGGTATTTTCCCAGACTTGCTAGGATACCTTGGCCTTTGAAGCACACTGATCAAGTCTCCAACAATATCAGTAAAGAAACACAGACAACCAGATTGTTAGGATCTAGCAAACTGTATTATTAGGATCAGGCAATTAAACAGAGTCATAAACAGTCCAGGTCATAAATCAGCAATCCAGCATATAGTATAGATAATCAGTCCAGTCAGATATAGTTACCAATTCACAGTCCTACAGCACATCTGTCTCCTCTCTTATCTCCCCACACCTTTACACTGAGACATGCATCTTTATATATACTCAATAACATATGTCCATAATTCATCATAAACCTTTAATTCACTGAATGGATTAACACCATTGATGTCATAACTCAATTCAATCAACTTTAATCTCTTCAGAGCTGATCCCTTTTTACAAGAATCACCTTTTACCTAGTTTCATTTCATTTGTGCTGACTCATTTAGAGCACAATCCCCACCATGTCTACTCCAGAGTAAGCCCCATTGTGTTAATGGGTCTTACTCCAAGGAAAGTTTCTTTAGGATAGCTTCCTTTGTCACTTCACTTTAGCTTTTCTGTTCTCCATATGCTTACAAATAAATCTAATTCTGCAGGATGGCATTGGTATCCTGTCAAAGATGACTTTCCATAAAATAACACTAGAGGGTGACATAACTGCATGGACCCATAACTACTATGGATTTTGCCCTTAGACTCATTGAACACAATGGGGCTTACTTTTGAGTAGACATGGTTAGGATTGTGCTCTAAGACAGCAATCCTAAAAAAATACTTTCCTGGGAGTAAATCCCATTGAACACAATAGAGTTTATTTTTGAGTAGACATATATGGGATTGTACTCTTGCTATTAAAGTCCAAATACTATTTTATTTGTCTTGAAAGCCATTTTCAGTACAAATAATCCACTACAGAGAATATTTGTACTACTGAGACCCAGAAATATGTGGTGTCAGCCTGACTTTCATGGCATTGTAAGGTGCCTTATACTGCCTCAGTGGCATAGCTAGAGTGGGGTGGAGCAGTCATTCTTGGAGGGAGGCATGCAAGTGGCTCCTCTCATTCAGAGAATATTTACAGCTAAGACAGGACCTATCTTTGTTAGTTGATTCTGCAGTGGTATATTTCCCTTTATTCATAATATATTTATTCATTTTAGCCACCTCCATTTCTCTGACTGTGGGCCTTTAGTATTTTTCAGCTGACCTTTCTAATTGCCTTAAAATTTTCTTCAGTGAATATTTCTCAGTATACAAGAGCAATTGTTCTTAAAAGCTCCTTACCTCATATTTCTATTCTTTCACATCTGTTTACGAACATGGTTGGAATGATTTCTGCTGTGCAATACCACATTCTTCTTCAAAAATCAAATAGTAGGGTGCCTGCTACCACCTTCATCTCCCAAATAATAGGTATTAAATATAATGTTCTCATTTTCTTTTCTTCACTGCATTTGGCTAAGAGAACCTTTACATAACATTTTCCATCGTTTTTTGCGTGAGCAAGACATTTTGCTCATATTAAACATGATAAAGGAAAACCAGTAATCCTAATAAAATATGTAGGATCTAAGTAGAAATAAAAACTAAACCATCTGCAATCCAGCAACTACAATGTACCGGTAGGGCCTACATATCTACAGATTAGCTATCTGGCCTAATGTGGGACTGAAACAGGGCGACCGTATAGAATGGAGGGAAATTAGGCAGGTTTAGCTCAATATAGAAGGGTTTAAAAAGCATCATCTGCCTAAATTCCCTCTTCTATGCAATGGTTAAAGATAAGGCACTCTGTCCTCCATTCTGTATGGTCACCCTGGACTAACATTGAGCCAGATTAGGTCCAAATTTAAGCCTCCGGAGGCCTGTGAAGAATGAATGTGTCTCTCCTAGGTACAGAACGACCTCTAATCCTTCTAGGCTGAGCCCTTAATCATGAAAACTGGAAGTGATGTTTTAAGCCTTCCAAAGTAAAGGTGTCCCCTGCAAGTTGCCCTGCTAATCATGACTGACTCTAAGAACGATCCTCATCCGTTATAAGGATGAAGACCCAGCATTGTCCAAAGTCAGCATTGTCTCCATGGTCAATTTTAGTGGATGTCCTCTAATTCTGGTGTTGTGTGAAATGGAAAAGAGCATCTCTCTATCCACTCTATCCATACCTTGCATAATTTGCAGAACTGGAGGCAAAGGGAGATGTGTCTGGAAAAAGAGAAGGAATATGGGGAAAAGTGGAAAAATCTTGGAAGATGATTGGTAGAAATACAGACTTTACAATAATAATGGAGCAGAGAGCAGGAGGTGCTTGGAAAAACTGAAAGGAGAGGCAACGTCCACCTTGTTTAAGATTTTATGGGTCAACATCTGTCTCTTGTATTTTGCTTGGAATACAACAGAGAGCAGATCTGTAATATGTTCCTTGCTGCTCCTTCTGGACCTCTAGCAGCATCATTCTAAAAATTTGCAAAGGAAATCCCCCTGCTACAAAGGCTGAACCTGAGAGAAAGGGTTGAAGCCTCCCCGCCGTGTTGAATTTATCTGGACTAATGTTACAAACATTGCTAACAGCATATAAAATTTCAATTTCCACAGAGAAGTGCATCTGAGCATTTTGCCTCTTTTTGCAGTACAAGGTTAAGGACAGCCAATGGAACTGAAAATCAGCAGAGTAAAAATGGATTTTTTCCCTACAATGGATAATGAGCTGTATAACTCATTTTCTCCAAGCACCATTAAACTGAGAATTGTAATTCAGAAAAGCTAGATGAAATATGCATATGAATGAAAGCATCTGTATTACATTCACTTGGACAAAATTTTAGAGCACATATAACTGTATGCTTAGGGATGTCAACCAGGCTTTAAGTAGCAGGGTTCAGCCATATCGATGATATGGTATTGTGCCTATTTAATTGGTGAATCTCATTTTGATCTTCATTAGGCGTCAGGTGCTATATTAAAGTGTGACTTCCAAACTGCAGCCTGTTAGCCAAGTTTGACATGCTGGGATTTTCCCTCCAGATACGGCAGTGGTGAATCCTTACATTTCTACTATCCAGCTGCTGTTTTTAATGCCCTATATTCACAGATCTTACACCACTTCATGGGAAAGTGGTGCATTTTCATGGGAAATCAGAGCACAAAGCCTTTTGGGGTGGTAGGCCATGTTTGTCAGCAGTAGCTCGGGCCAAAGAAAGGGGTAGGATCTTGATATGTGCGGTTGCTGATGAGATTCTTTGATCCTGTCTTGCATCTGGCCCAACCTGCTTTCTGCCCCAATCTGAAATCCGCCTCTGATCTATTTGCTCTGGCAAAGAATGATATTTATTTGGCCACTGCTGACCATGGTCCAAATGGGGGAGTGCCATTAGCTTTCGTGCTATTGGCCTAAAATTTATGGTGGTTGATTGTGAGATCGTGCCTTAGAAAGGGTTAGGAGATCAAGCTGCAATCCTACACTTTCCTGGGAACAGTACAAATGGGACTTCTCAGTATCCATAAGATTGCACAGTGAGGGGCTTCTACTTTTCCAAAAATGATACCAAAAATGTCTTTTACATTCATCTTAAAAAAAGAATAATCACAGCTCTTCCTTTCATAAAAATGAATCCATTCATTTTTTTAAAAGGCTCAATTTTCAGTTTTTCTTATCCCATTACAAAAACGTATCTGATGTCTTATTGTAAGATATTAAACGGAGTTTCTTTTTCTAAAATATCACATGAGAGAAATTGCTACTCTGATATTTATGCATCATTTGATATGCTTAATGGAATTCTTTTTAGATTACTAATTGCAGTATAATATTACTTTAAAAAAGATATGTACAACTGGAGGAAATGCATTTTAATTAAAGTTGTACAATACAAGAATGGAGCCTGCGCGCCTCCAGCGCGGGCTCCCTTTGCCCCTCTGCAGTCATTGCAGAGCCGGGCAGAATGCTGTGCAATGCAGCCATTGGCTGCTAGATGGCTGGAGGGGGCGGGGGCCAGACTTTTCCTGGGCGAGTTTGCCCGGGGAGAAGCAGTCGGGCTCTGACAAGCGTCGGAGTAGGACGCTCGGGGCTTCTCTCCGCCGTCTAGCGCTTGAGGCGCTCGCCCGGCTGCACCCTCCCCTCGCTTCAGGCGAATGGAGGAGGCTTGTGGTGGGCTTTACAGCCCGGAGGGATAGCGCGGTGTCGTATTTCGGGGGGGGGGTGAGGTCCCCCTGCCTGGCCAGGCTGGGAAGGGTCGCGGCCCCTCCCCCTTTCGCCCTGCTGGTTGCTACCGCGATCCAGCCCGTGAGGGCTGCATTTTGGGGTGCTTCCCCCCCCCTGCTGCGGAGGAGGCCTGGGAGGTGCGGGCTGCACAAGTTGGGGCTGGTGGACACACCCCCCATTCCTTTATAGCTGGGTGACTGCCCCCCCCGTTTTTTGATCCCCCCTTTGAGGGGTATAGGGGGCTCAAGGGCTGGTCTCATATTGTGAGGGACAATTTTGGCATTGTTTGTCATTCCCTTTGTGCAGCCCCCTCCATCTTCATCGGTTGGACACCTGCCTGCTGTGTTGTATCCTTTGGTTAAAACAAGAATTCACACAGGGTGTGGGGTGGTGTCTTGCCCAGTGGGTGGTACATTGATATGGGTAAGAGAGCACAGAAGAGAGGTGGGAAGGCGCCTAGGCGTCCTCCCCTTCCTCGGCCGGTACAGAGGCCGGCCTCGGACAAGGAGTCGGATGAGGATGAAGTGCGAGGCCTGATGGCCAGGGTTGAGGCTTTGGAAAAGGAGCTGGCAGAGAGGGCTGCAGGACAAGGGGATGGTGGATCTACTTCTAATGCTCCGGCCTTGCCTCGCAGGTCAGCTAGGAAAGGCAAGGGTACCCACAGCCTTCGTGATGTTCTGTCTCAACCGGCCAGCACACCTCGAGGTGCCAGAGCCCCGCCCAGGACCACCAGAAAAACACCTGGTAGCCAGAGTCTGGCAACTTTGCCATACGCAGGTTCCAGTGATGGGTCAGGTGAGGACCCTACTGAGGATGTTGAAGAGGTTTGGGGTGCTTGGGATGAAGGGGACGGTCTGCCTACCCCGAGTAAATATAGACGTAGGGTGCAATCTGATTTAGGTGGCTACCCTTTAGATCCAAGATGGGATCAAGGTTGGTTTGGGGTTGCCCACAGGGGGAGGGCAGGACTCTTTGATCTCTTTCGCTCCCCTAGATCCTCTTGGCAGTTGCCTGATCCGGCTGATCGCTGGGAGAGGCGTTCTTATGATGAGGTGGATCCCATGTTTGGCCCTTTATATAGGGAGGGTGATGATGCTTACCCTCGTAGGCCTTATGGGGACATTTCCCTTCCTTTGGGGGGTCACCTCGCCTTTTCAGTAAAAGAAAAGATTTGGCAGGGTGAATATGTGGACATGTTTAGTCTTTTACATACTGAGCCTGAACCTGTCCCTAAGGTGGGTGAGCTGGTGCGGGATCAGGAAACTGCACGTAGAAGGAAGATTGACAAGAATTGGACTAACTGGCTTTACGGTTACTCCATTTACATGTCAGTCGTTATACAACTCTACCCCAAAAAAGCCGAAGCCCTTATAAAATATATGGACATCATACAAAGGGCTTTGAGGGATTTTGGGGGGCTTGCTTGGCTCCAGTATGATGAGAATTTTAGGGTGAGAGCCTCGCATGACCCTCCCTTATCTTGGAAAATACCGCAGTTTGAGCTTTGGATGCAAATTATGTCCACTGCTCGGCCAATTTCGGGGGATCGCTCCGACAGTGGGCATTTAATTGCTAGGAATGCTGCTACCTTCCTCAAGGTGCCAGTGGGCGCCCAAGGGGTTCAAGTTCGGCGAACCTGTTACGAGTTCAATGCAGTTGGTCAATGCATTAAAGCAGGGTGCAGGTTTTTTCACCAATGCTCATTCTGTGGAGGAAAGCATTCCTTGCAAACCTGTGGTAGGATGGGTGCGTTTAAGAAAAAGCCCGGAGGGGGGCCCAAGAAGGGAGGGGGAGATCAATCCCAACAACAGCCTTCGGCTGGAAAAGGGGCCCTCTCCAGTTAAGTTGGAGGTGTTGGCACCCCTTCTGCGATGTTATCCACGCAGAGGGGACGCGACTTATTTGCTTAACGGGTTTATAGTTGGTTTTTGGATTCCGGCTCCTCCACCAATCAAAGTCTTCTGGGCTAAGAACCTGAGGTTGGTGGTCAGTATGGAGGATGTGGTTGCCAAGAAGTTAGCTAAGGAAGTGGCAGCTGGCAGGGTGTTGGGCCCATTTGAGGACCCCCCATTGCCTAACCTAAGAGTTTCTCCATTGGGTGTGGTGCCCAAAAAGGCACCAGGGGAATTTCGCCTCATCCATCATTTGTCGTATCCGAAAGGGGATTTGGTAAATGATGGTATCCTGGCTCACCTATGCTCAGTAAGGTACACGTCACTGGATGAAGCTATTCGTGCCCTTAGGTCATGTGGTAGGGGGGCATTGATGGCAAAGACGGACATTGAGTCTGCCTTTTGGCTTTTGCCTGTTCATCCAGAGGACTTTTGCCACCTGGGTATGTGGTTCAATGGGGGATATTATGTGGATCGGGCACTGCCCATGGGGTGTTCTATTTCTTGCTTGGCCTTTGAGCGATTTAGCACGTTCCTGGAATGGGCTGTTAGGGACAGGGTTGGGCTGTCTACCACAGCTCACTATTTAGATGATTTTCTGTTTATGGGCAAGGAGGATACTGATCAGTGTGGGCGGTTGCTCGAGGGATTCCAGGCACTGTGTGGTGAGCTTGGTGTTCCTTTGGCTACCGCCAAGACTGAGGGTCCCATAAACAAGTTAGTTTTTCTGGGTGTTGAGCTGGACACGGTGCATCAGTGCTCGCGCCTGCCGAGTGACAAGCTGCTCACTTTGAAGCAGCTTGTCACCCACGCTAAGGCAGCTAGGAAGCTGACATTGCGGGAGTTGCAGGTGTTGCTTGAGCATTTAAATTTTGCCTGTCGGGTGGTGGCACCGGGCAGAGCTTTTTTGAGACGTCTTTGTGATGCGCTGGTGGGTCTTTCTGCACCTTCACATCATCTTAAGGTATCTAGCAGTATGAAGGAGGACTTGGATGTTTGGTTACAGTTCATTCAAGATTTCAATGGGGTCTCCTTTTGGAGGGATGTTCAATTGCTGGAGGCTGAATTGGAAGTCCATTCAGACGCCACTGGGGGCCATGGGTTTGGTGTTTATTTTAGAGGGCGTTGGTGCGCAGAACGCTGGCCTCCATCATGGGTGAATAGTCCAGTCACCGCTGACCTTACCTTCCTGGAGTTGTTCCCGCTGGTGGTTGCAGTCCACATTTGGGCTGACCACTTTCATAATTTGACAGTCCGCTTTTGGTGTGACAACCAAGCGGTCGTTCATGTGGTCAACCGCCAGTCGTCCAGGTCGGTCAGGGTCATGCGGTTGGTGCGGGTGTTTGTTTTGCAATGCCTGCGCATCAGTGCTCTTTTCTTAGTGAGGCATGTTCCTGGGCTGCAGAATGGGGTTGCTGACGCTCTATCTCGTTTTCAGGAGGAGCGTTTCCGGCAACTGGCCCCTTTGGCCCGACGTGCCCCGGACCCCTTTCCCCCGTGGCTGTGGAACCTTGGGCCGTGAAGGTGGACAGCTTCATTCTCAACTCACTGGCACCTGCTTCACGTTCGAGCTATTTGGGCAAACTTCGGGAGTTTTCTGCCTTTTGTGTTAGGGAGGGGTTGGAGGATACTTGGCCCTCCCATGTGGATGATATCCTGCGTTTTATGCTGCATCTTCATGATGCAGGACTGGTTCATAGGTCCATTGCTGTGTATCTTGCAGCCATTAAGTTTTGGTCGGGGTTTTTGGGCGTGCAGGATAACACTGGGCATTTTAGAATTAAGAAGATGATGGAAGGTTTACGGAGGGTGAGACCCTCTTTGCCTGACAAACGGCTCCCTATTTCATTGGAAATGCTCAGGGGTATTAGTTCTAGGTTTGGCTCATCTCTCGCATCTCTTCATGAGATTCGTTTATTTAGGGCCACCCTATTGCTCATGTTTTTTGGGGCCTTTCGCCCGGGTGAGCTCCTTGCTGCATCTCGCAAGAGTGACACTACGTGGTTGGTGTGGTGGTCTGATGTGACCATATGCACATCCATGTGTAAGATTAGATTACGTAAGGCAAAGAATGATCAGAGAGCCAGAGGACATGATGTGAGGCTGGGGAGACTCTTAGATAATCAGCTCTGTCCTGTTAATGCATTAGAAGAGCTGCAGCTTGGGCTGGCTGGGCGCTCTGGCCCTTTACTGCAGCACTTGGATGGTTCCCCCCTTACAGTTTATCAATTCCGAGTGGCCTTCAAGGCAGCCCTCCATGGTTTGGGTTTACCCTCGGGGGTTTATGGTTTGCATTCATTGCGTATTGGGGTGCCACTTTGGCTAGTTTGCTGGGCATGCCGGCTGCTGCCATCCGTAGGATTGGAAGATGGCGGTCAGATGCTTATAAAATTTATATACGGAAGTGATTTTCTGCCTCCCCAGTTTTAGGTGTTAGCCCTCGTTTAGGCAGTTGGGCGTTTATCCCAGGAAGATTGGCATTGCCCACCAGTGGCTTTGCCATTGGAGCCTTCCCGGCCGGGTTGGCTACTGTTGGGTGCGTGCCCAAGTTTTTTCCGTGGCCTGTTATCCCAGAGAGACCATTACTGTTGTGTGTTATCCCAGTGAGACTGGCATTGCCTGCCCGTGGCTTTGCTGAAGGCCTTCCCGGCCGGGTTGGCCTTTGTTGGGCACGTGCCCAATTGATGTTGCGTTTCGTATAGGGTGAATGCCAGGGCCTTGCTGGCGTCAGCTTGGCTTGTAAATTTGAGGGGGCTTCTTGCCTCGAATCTACAGGGTGAATGCCCGGGCCTCGCTGGTGACAGCTTGGCTTGTAAATTTGAGGGGGCTTCTTGCCTCGAGCGTGTTTTGCAAGCGACCCGGCTGGCACCAGCTCGGGTCTGCTGGTGTTACATCCTGTATAGGATGGCACTCTTTTTCGGTTTTTTACAAGTTGCCTTCGGGCTTTTATTAGGGTTAGGGGCTCGGGTCGGCGCCCCCAGGCCTGTTCACCAGCCGTTAGGGCTTGGTTAGATGTTTGTTGTTATTGGCCTGTGGTGCTTATGTCGCATTGCTAATGGGCTATGTTTTCTCTTTCCCTCTTAGGAGGAACCCAGACTTGGATCCTGCTCATCGGCCACTCCATCCTCTTCCGGGCCAAGAAGAGGGCCGAATGCAGCGGATTTGGCACCCAGCTCAGGCTGGGATCTGGGGCCTCTGTCTTCTGGGTGGCTAAAAGGGGGATACGCTGGGGGCAGTTTATGCCCGCCTTGTTAGAGTTCCTTGATAGGAACCCGCCTCCGCAGGTACTCCTGGTTCATCTGGGAGAGAATGATCTCACTCAGAGGGCCTCTGTGTCCTTGAGAGTGCAGATAGTTAAGGAGTTCTCCCAGATTAAAGTTTACTTTCCAGGGGTGCACATTGTCTGGTCTGAGATGTTGCCCAGACGTGTGTGGTCTGGCGCTAGAAGCGCTGGGAGGATCGACATGTCACGCAGGCGTATTAACGCTTATGTGGCTCGATTCCTCGCTAGTTTGGGTGGTGCAGTCATCCGGCATCCCCAAATTGACTGGAGGCGGCCAGGGTTGTTCAGGGCCGATGGGGTACATTTGTCTCCCATGGCTGCTGATCTTTTCCTGTTTGACTTACAGCAGGGACTGCTCCCTTTTTTGTAGTGGGGCGGTGGGGCCAAGCGCTAGGCTGGCCCACCGGCCGGCAGGAGTCGTGCGGCAGTAGGCAGGATAGGCCTCGGTGTGCAGCCTTAGGTAGCAAGGGTTTAGGGGTGAGGAAGCTCCCTGAGATGCTCTTCCGGCTCCGGGGGTAAGTCTGACGAACCCCCTGACCTGGATGGGAAACCTAGGCGCAGTGTCTGGCCGGACAGCCGGCGGCTGCGCATCCGGCTACCTTGACCTTCGGGTTGGCAAAGACGGGCATCCTTGAACTCTGTTCAAGAAATGCCCTGAGCCAGGCTGGGAACGCCCTTTACCACCTTTAACATTTGGATGGGGAAATATGCGGAGAGCCGCATCCCCTTAGACCACACGGCTATTTTAGAGCAGTCCCTGTTTATTTCTAAGATGTTAAATAGTTAATAAAAGTGGCCCTCAATCCAGCACTTGTGTCCGGCTCTTTATTTGTGACTGTCTGGGGTAATGGGAAATAAAATATGTTTGGCTTTTAAAATTCAACATTTGCAGTATGTTTCTATAAACTGATGGCACCACCCCCATTTGAATGACGGTTAAAATAGTTCTTTTTTTCCATTTAACTCTATTAGATTCTGACTGCTTAAGGTATAAATGAATGAATGAATGAATGAATGAATGAATGAATGAATGAATGGACTTAAGTGAATGGAAGTGGCTTCTAATCATTTATTTCAGCTAATAGAAGGCTTGGCTCCTTTTGGATCTGAATGGATCTGAATTTCAATTAAACACACACAAATTTAGGCTGTAAGCATCTCTCTTCGGGTTGGCAAAGACGGGCATCTCTCTCTCTCTCTCTCTCTCTCTTTCTCTCGCTCGCTCTCTCTCCTTGACCACTACCAATTTTAACTCTGTCCTCCTCCTTCCCACCCCCATACTTATACATAAGCTGCTTCTACCATGGCTTCACTATAACAAGCATAATCTAGATGGCAAGAGAAATATTCCATTTCTTTTCCTGGGAAAAATACTTTTGAACAATATTTGATCTCATTTAGGTTGTCTAATTGAATTGTTAGAGGAGTTCCCTGAAGGACTGCAGGGGAGTTACAGTAACATAATAATCTCACATCAGTGTCAGATATTTGAGCCAAGCTACAGCTGAGGTTTTGATTTCTTTCATTTTGTATCAATCAAAAGCCCTTGAGAATAAAAAGGAAACTACAGGTTGAGAAGCCTTTCAGATTGTACAAGGAGCAACAAGTTTCTTTAGAAGAAAAGCAATGCCAGAACAGAAAACCTGAATCTAGAGTCTTCTGTCCTTTTAAAAGGTAATCTTCACATGAAAGAAAACGTATCATGTCCACAGGGTGTTTTGCTGAGTACTTTCAATGGTGGAAGTTTCACTACTTTCAACAGCAGAAATGAGCATGAGTTTTTTATGAAGCATATTAATCAGTTGTACATAGGATTAAATTCACCTTATGCTCCTTTCCCCCCTCCCTATCCCCACTTTCTTAATGGGGAAATCTCATGAGTGGAATCATCATGCATCTGGAAATTCATATGGAGCACCTGGTTCACATTTATTTATTTAGCACAAGGGCCTGCCCCATCACTGCAGCAAAACAGAATTTGAATGGGAAAGTGCATTGGGAAGGGGTGGGTACAGCGGTGGGATTCAAATAAATTAACAACAGCTTCTATGTCCTAATAACCTAAATTAACAACAGGTTCTATGTTCATAGAATAACAGGTTCTATGTCCCATTAGTAACTGGTTCTCGGAACCAGGCGCTCATTAGCAAAGGGTGCTATAGAACCTGTGAGAACCCCCAAGGCCCAGCGCTGGGTGGGTGAATAAGTGTAGGTCATCAATAACTTGACTGCTATAAAAGAACCAGAATGGGGCCAGCCTGTTAATGGGCTGGCCCTTTTGCCTCCCCCGGCCGGGATGGTCTGGCCGGAGGAGATACTCGCAGCCTACTGGCTGCTATGGCCAGGGGGCGGCGCTGGAGGGACGCTGTATGTGTGCTGCCGGCAGCGTCCCTCCAGTCTTCGCCGGAGAGTCGTCGGAGAAGCAGCTCTCCAGGGACTCTCCTCAACGCTCTTTGGGGCCCGTTCTTTACCTTGTTGCCGACTGGGGGGGGGGGCACAAGATGAGAATCTCCTGCTGCAGGCAGGGGGTTGGACTGGATGCTCCACTGGGTCCCTTCCAGCTTTAGGATTGGGCTTTCCTCACTTCAGGGACCCCTGGCTCGGCCTTCAGGGCTGCTGCATTTTGTAGAGGCTGGGGCTAGAGCCTCAGGGTCTTGGCTAATTTAGTGGAGGGGTTCCCCCCCCTGCTGCAAGCTGCCTTGATCCTCTACTGAGGAGCCTTCTGCAGGCCCATCATGGCCAGTGGCCATTTTGGGTGCACCTCATGGTGGCAGCCATTTTATAGTGGCAGCCATTTTAGTTGACTTTGGGCCTTGTGGCCAGGGCAGCCATCCTAGTTGAATTATCTGCTTGTGGGTGACTTACCTTGCTGCATTCAGCTTTACTGGACAGGTGGGCCTTGGGTTGATCATTGCTGCCCAGCCCCTCCCCCCCCCCATTTTCTGCATTGATTTGAGTTGGGGTAGCGGTTGGGGAAGCTGCTGGTGCTTGCTGTTGGTGCTGTGGCTGCTGGTGATCACTGTTGTGTGGTGCTGCCTCATCCTTGGTGCTGCTGCTGCTGCTTCCTTATCCTGCTTCCTGGCTGGTCTTCTGCTGCAACTCTGCTGTTCTCTACTGTTGCTGCTATCGCAGCCCATATCCTTTTTGGTGTTAATAAAGAACACTTGTTCTGACACTAGGCCTAGGCTTCTTTTGGGCCTGCTAGGCCTGCTGTGGCTGCTGCATTTTGTTTTGCCACTAGACCCAGGCTTATTTCGGGCCTGCACATCTTTTGTATTAATTAATTACATTCAGGGTGTTAGTGGGTAACCCCTTGTGGGTGGTGACTGAGATTCTGCTGCAACTCTGCTTTGATTCTACAGTGCTGCATATCCTTTGTATTAATTAATTACATTCAGGGTGGTGGTTGGTAACCCCTTGTGGGTGGTGACATGGGCAGGTGGGTGCAGAAACGGGGTGGCAGGGCCTCTCGCAATCCCAACCCATCTCCTCCCCCCCCTCCTGGGCCAACTTCCTCGGATGGAGTTGGGAGTTATTGGATTGTCAAACCCTTATGGAGCGCTATAAGGCGCAAAAGAGGGAGGCCAGGGAAAGGGCAGCCAACAGGGATGTGGAACCTTCTGCTGTTGTGCCCACCCGTACCTTCACTAGGAAGGGTTGGGGGGCTTTAATGTTTCGGGGTCCAAGCTCAAATGACGCCTTGGTGGACGCCAGGCTAGGTGTGCCCGTACTATTCATGGCCCCCTATGGGCATGGGGGCGTGTGATGGTCCCTGGATGGGTCTGCCTTGACCTTCACGTAGCCCCCTATGGGCATGGGGCATGTGATGGTCCCTGGGTGGGTCTGCCTCGATCTTCACATAGCAAAGGGGGCAGACATTTGGCCATGTCCGTGAAGGAAAAGATATGGAGAGGTGACTACGTCGACCTCTTCAGTCCTACCCTTCCCTGGTCTGGTCAGCCTCGGAATTTGAGCTTTGGATGCAGGTTGTGGCTACTGCCGAACCCATCCAGGGTGACCGCCCAGACAGCGGTTACCTCATTGCTCGCAACCCTTCGTCGCTACCCAAGGCGTCTTCGGGCGCCTTGGGGGTGCAAGGACAAAGGGTTTGCTATGAATTTGGTCTATAGGAACTTGTTTCAGGACTTGTTGCCCCCCCCCTCTTTTAGCCACCTCTGTACAGTGTGTGGCGGAAAGCACCCTGCCAGCACCTGCTCAAGAGCAAAAGGGTTTTAAGGTGCCGGGGCCAGAGGTTGCTGTAAAAGGGGCCGACCCCAGTTAAGCTGTCTGTGTTGACTGCTTTGCTTGAGGCCTACCCTGATAGGGAGGCTGCTAGGTTTTTGTTGAGTGGTTTCGTTGTGGGTTTCCGAATTCCGGCCCCTCGCCCGGCTCAGGCTTTCTGGGCGGCGAACTTGAAGTCGGTGAAGGGTAGGGAGGCTGTTGTACGTAAAAAGTTGGCCAAGGAGGTTGCCACCGACAGAGTACTTGGTCCTTTTACGTCCCCCCCTTTTCCGAATTTGAGAGTCTCCCCTTTGGGTGTTGTACACAGGAAGGCCCCGGGCCAGTTTCGGGTAATTCACCATGGTATTCCCCCTCACCTGTGCTCGGTTGGGTATACTTCACTGGATGAGGCAGTTCGGCTTTTGCGAACCTGCGGGTCTGGGGCCCTTATGGCCAAGACCGATGTGGAGTCAGCCTTTCGGCTGCTCCCTATTCATCCAAGTGATTTTCTGTCTGCTGGGTATGTGGTTTGAGGGCGTTATTACGTTGACAGAGCTCTGCCCATGGGTTGTTCTGTTTCATGTTCAGCCTTTGAGGCTTTTAGCACCTTTTTAGAGTGGGCTCTGCGTACAAGGTCCCCTTTTGGGAGGTTGTCCACTATTTGGACGACTTCTTTTTATGGGGGCGGCGCGTATTGCTCAGTGTGACAGGCTACTTGCCTCCTTTCAGAGCCTTTGTTTAGAGATGGGTGCTCTCTTGGCAGAAGAGTTGGGGCTGCCGAGGGGCCTGCCACCACCTTGACCTTTTTGAGAATAGAATTGGACACTTTGGCGCAGTGTTCCAGGTTGCCCGAGGACAAATTAGTTACCTTGCGCTACCTTTTAGAGCAGTCCTTGCATGGAAGGAAAATCTCGCTGAAGGATTTGCTGGTGTTGGTGGGTCATTTAAATTTGCTTGTACGGTGGTGGCCCCCGGTCGGGCCTTCCTTCGGCGTCAGTGTGATGCCATGGTTGGCTTGCAGGCACTCCACCTTAGGGTGAGGGTGGTGGCTGCCATGAAGAATGACATGAAGGTTTGGTTGACCTTCCTGTCTGACTTCAATGGCACTTCTTTCTGTGGGGAAGTCCAGATTCTCAAGGCTGACCTGCGGGTCAATTCGGAAGCTGCAGGTGGCCACTGTTTTGGAGTTTATGTTAGGGGAAGATGGTGTGCTCATCCCTGGCCTCCTTCATGGACGGCGGTGATGTTGTGCATGATCTTACCTTTCTAGAACTTTTCCAGTTGTAGTAGCTGTACACATCTGGGCCGACCAATTTCAGAACTCTACAGTTTGATTTTGGTGCGACACCAGGCTGTTGTGCATGTTATTCGCAAGCAGACTTCTCGTTCTCCAAGGGTGATGCGTTTGGTGCGTGCTTTTGTCTTGCAGTGCCTGCGCATTAACTTGGTAGTTTCGATTAGTCATATCCTGGGGCTTGAAAATGGTGTTGCCGATGCTCTGTCTCGTTTTCAGGACGACCGCTTCAGGCAACTCACCCCGGCTGCCCGTCAGGACCCAGACCCCATGCCCGAGTGGCTGTGGAGCCTTGGACCGTGAGGACGCAAAGGTTGATTATGGGTTTCCTGGCTCCTTTGACGAGGAGCAGCTGTGAAAGAAAGGTGGGAGAGTTCGAGGCCTTCTGCCAGGCCAAAAGTTTGCCTGTGGAATGGCCTCTGCCTGTGGACAACTTGCTCAGGTTTCTGCTTTTCCTTTTTGAATCAGGCCTGCACCCAAAATCCATTTCTGTGTACCTTTCGGCCCTGGCCTTTATGGCTGGCCCGAAAGGAGTGGTGGGTACTACCCAAAACTTTAAGGTCTGACCCATGCTGGAGGGCATGCGTAGGGACAGACCCTCGGTCCCGGATCAGAGGAAACCGGTGACTGTCAAGATTTTGGGGTATTTATTGGAGGCCTTTGGCCGGTGCTGTAGTTCCGACTTTGAAAGAGACCTCTTTCGGGCTGTGACTCTGGTTATGTTCTTTGGGGCCTTTCGGATCAGCAAGGTTTTGGTGCGGTCTCGTTCTGCCGATCCTTCCTGGGTGTTGTGGTGGTCGGACGTGACCCTTGAAAGCTCGGTCTGTATCCTGCGGCTACACAGGTCCAAGACTGACCAGAGGGCCCGGGGAGTGGTAATCAGGTTGAGGGCTATTCCCGGCCACGCCCTGTGCCCGGTACGGGCTCTAACTCGTTATAGAGACAGGGTGGTTCATTTTGTGGGCCCCTTGTTCCAACATGTGGACAGGGCTCCACTTACATTTTTCCAGTTTCGGGCTGTTTTTGCTTGGGTTGTGACCACTCTTGGTCTCTCCCCAGACTTTTACAGGTCCATTCCCTTCGGATTGGCGCTACTACATTGGCCTTTAGTGTAGGGCTCACTGAAGAGGTCATCCGGCGCATCGGACGATGGCGCTCGGCTGCTTTGTATTCTGCCTTGATGCAGTTATTTACTGACTTTCTCTTTGTTTGTGTTGCAGACTCCTCTTCATCAAGACCTCTTCGAGTCCTGGTGATTGGCCACTCCATCCTCTTCTGGGCCCAGAAGTGGGGCTGAACGCAGTGGCGCCAGCTCCTGTCTTGGCCTCGGTCCAGACGTGTGTATTGCCTGAGCTGTCCAGAGAGGTATGGGGTGGGGTCAGCTGCTGCCCATAGTCAGTGAATTTTTACATGACAACCCACCCCCTGATGTTTTGCTGGTGCACCTGGGTGAGAACGATCTGACCCAGACGAGGACGGTGGGCCTCAGGGTGCAGATTAGATAAGACCTATCACTTGTGAAGTGGGGTGCCCAGCTGTCCGGTTTGTCTGGTCTTCCTTCCTTCCCAGGTGGGTTGGAGAGGGGCTAAGGACATCCAGATTGTGATTTGGCCTGTATGCGGGCTACTCCTACGGGCGCATTTTTGTTGAGTGTTGGGGTGGGTTGGTGATTGATCACCGTCACGTCATGTGGCAGCTGCCCCATGTTTGTTAGATCAGATGGGGTCCACCTTAGTGATTTGGCCATAGAGGAATATGTTTGGTTTTTAGTTAGGGGGCTGCTAACCTGTCTTTAATGGGGCGGTGGAACCATGTTCTAGCCAGGTTCCCTGTGTGGCAGGTGTCGTGCTGGAGTAGGCAGGATAGGCCTTCGGTGACTGCCTAAGACAGCAGGGTCAGTGCTACGCATTCCTTGCCTATTGGTACCAGACCGGACGTAGGTCGGGATGGCTAGCCCTGTACCTGGGAAGTTAGGCTTGGTTCGGCCGGGCATTAATTCGGGTGTACCGAGTGTTCAGCTGCTTTGATTGACCAAGCGCCCAGCTGTCTCGACCTTCGGGTTGGTGTTGATGGGTACCCTTGTGAGGGTGACACCTGAGCCAGGCTTTCGCCATCCCTTATTTTTTAGCTACCAGCACGACAAGTTAGCAGCCCCTTTTGTTGGGTTTTAAATATGTTATATTTTAATAAAGTGGCCATCAAATCCAGCATCTGTCTCCGGCTCTTTATTCTCGGCGTGGGGGGTAATGCACTGTTGCCATCATGAGGAAGCAATAGCAACATGTAACACATTTACTTTGTATTCAGATTGGGACAATTAAAAATGTATTCATCAGTGCAAACTCTAAAATCCACAAATGCCACTTAAGGGATCAGCAGGCCTGAGTAGACAGTCTGCTTGCTTTGCAGTGTTTGCTTCTTACTTATTATTAGTAGCTCTGTAAACCCTGCAAATTGATTCAGCAAACAACTTCAGTAGTAAAGGATATGAACGGAACTACGTTTCCTTTTTCCTAAAGTCAAACAGATCAAGGCAGACAACACAAGTATAGAAGTAGGCAGCAGGGAAGCTAACTTCAGGAGAGCAGGCAAAAGAACAGAGGATAAATACTTGGAGTACAAGAGGAACAGGGTGGAGTTCATTCTACAGGATGCAATACCTAGAATAGAAGATGTGCAAGTGAGCCATGGCAGTTTAGTAGATACTATCACTACATCCAAACTATGCAAATATCAGTGCACACAGCTATTCCTGGCACAGTGTTTTGATACTATGTGACAGGATCAGTGTTAACCTTTTCCTTGGGGTGAAACTTTGTGATGAGCACCCCAATGGTTGACTTGCTAAATTATAATTTGGTGAAAAATTGCATGTAAAATTCTTTTTAAAAAAAATTTATTGATTTTTAAAATAAAAAAAAGAGAAAAAAGGAAAAATGCAAAAAAATATTCTTTACAAAGTATATGGTAAGCACAAATTTCTTGATTTACCTTTCTTGAGTCTAAAATTACTTTCTATTAATTTCTACTACCTTAAACTATATTCTTATTTAACAATTCCAAAAGACAACAAAAAGGAGATCCAATTATGTAACAATTATGTATTCATTAAATCCATAACTGACGTTAGTCATCATCCTTTTTTCCATGAATGGTTTCCAATTGTCCACAAAAGTTTTTACTGACTTCCCTTTAAGAAAAAATTTGAAGTTTGAAGTTTGTCCATTTTGGTAATGTGCAATATCTAAATCCACCTTTCTTCAATAGAAGACGACCTTCTGGGACCTTCCAATATTTGGCATATAAAATCCTTGCAGCCACTGTCATATATAAAAACATAAATGTTGCATGTAAAATTCTTAATATTATTATTTCAGCCTGATCCACACTCACCCGCCTCCTCTTTGTCCTCTGGTTCATCCCTCCTCCCTGTCCAGAAATGCCCATTCCTCCCATCATCCACCTCAACCTTAGCTGACACTGGTGGATGGTATACTTGATACTGGCAAATGTGTGCCGGGAACAGTGCTGATAGCCCTGTTGCACTTGTTAGCATTATCCAAAAGTTCAACAATGTCACAATCTGGATCCATGAGCTTCTGCTTGGAACTGGAAGCTTCCACTGCACATCACACTGGTGGCCCCGAGCCAATAGGATTGGGCCACTGGTAGTGGTTGCCTGCACTATTATTTGATGCAAACATAGTGTATGGTGCTATTAAAAGAGAGTTGCTGATGTCTGGTCTTGAAATTCCCCTTTTTCTGTCTGGTGGCAGGAAGTGCAGGTTCAATCAGTAATTACATAAATTACACTTTACACATTTTACACACACATTACACTTTACACAAATTACACATTTTGGTCTTAATGGTGTGGCAGCCCTCTTGAGAGTAACATTTGACCACTTTAATAACAAAAACTTGGCATGCTTTATGTTACATATGGAAATAGAATGCTTTGCCGCCTTCAATTCCATGACTGCAAGTCACTACATTCTAAATCATAATGTATTTTATTTTTCCTCCCTGTGAACATGGCCGACTCATATTTCAAAGGACGCCTCCATGTCCAATGACCTCCAGAGCAGGAAATACAGTATACTTCAAGCAGAGCTGATACATTGACAATGCTGAAATTTATTTCATCCAGCTGGTAATTTCCAATTGTTTTTAGTAAGTTGAATGTGTATAGGTATTATTTATCCTACACAGTGGTAGAAAATATCCTACACAGATATTTTACAGATTAGGTCCCACCCTACAGTAATGTTTTGTTTATCTTTTGGTGTACAATGAAAACGAAAGGGAAGCTGCAGCAAATCCAAGTATGTTTCTGTCATTTGATTGTGAAGCTATATGAAGAAGCTATATGAAAATCTGTGCTTTATGCAAAAGTCCATACTATACTAACCAAGGCAGCATTCGCTAATCTATGACTGGTCAGCAGCTGCCTGTGAGACATCAGTGGCAATCTAAGTGCAGGCATCCACAGTGGAAATCCTGAAAACTATTTACTTGGACACAGTTGTGTCATCTATTGATGATTACTCTGAAATAAGTGGTTTCCAAAGGAGGCCACAGGAGGTGTCTCCTTCACTTTAGCAAAACTTGCTGAAGCATACAAAATTAAGTTGAAGATGCCAAAGTGCATTATTTGTAGGGAAAGGCTGTGAAGGGCATGGACTGTGATTTGGTTATTTGTCAGAGGAAATGAACTCGGGGATTGTTTTTGGGAATTTTAAAAATGGTGCTTGTTTCACTCCTTTCCCCTTTGCAAAATCTCATCTTCCTTTCATTTCAAATTCAAGCTGCTTGCAACACTTTCGTGAATTTGAATTACATAGTAGTAGTAGTTACTCGTAGGTGCCAGTACTTGTAAAACTACTCGTAGTAGTTACCAGTGCATTTTTTTCTGGGAAAAAGGTGCCGGTATCCCCATATGACTAATAATTAAAGTTATAGTAATAATAATAGTAATAATCAGTGATGTGCTCCAGCAGGTTCGCACCTACTCTATAGAACCGGTTGTTAATGAGAGATAGGACATATAAAGTTTAAAAATAGCCATTTAAAAGTGGCTGCCAGTTGGGCATAGAACCGGTTGTTAATTTCTTTGAATCCCATCACTGGTAATAATAATATAGTAATATAGTAATAAAATAGTAATAATAATAGTTGCAGAGGGGAGTGGAAAAAGATGCTGGTACTCAGTACCAGTTAGAACCCCCAGAAAAAAAGCCTTAGTAGTTCCACTTAGAGTGACTTCCAAATGCCCCCTGCTAATGTGCAGAAGCAGAGCTGGGTTGGGCACAGTAAGCATGGCATACTCCACAACATACCATGAAAGTTGTCCCTTACCTTGATGTTGGAGACATTCAGGGCAGCAATGGTATAATGCTGCCACCACAAATGACTCTGACGCCAAGTGGGAGGGCTGCTTACACAATGTGTTGCAGAACTTGCCACACTTACTGCACCATCCCACATAGCTGCTGATGCAGCCAGTGCTCTGGAGCATGATCTTTGCTGTAGGAAGTGTCCTCTAGGTATGGGAATATTTGTTCCCTTATATAGGGGCAAATATTCACTGCCCAAATAGGTTTACTCTAACCTGCACCAGCATTTCTGCTGAGTGGACCTGGGTGGCAAATAGAGGTCAGAACGAGGGAGAGGATTTTGGCAGTCAGTGCTGCTGATACCATCCCTCCCATGCATTAATTTTCCTCTCTCTACTGCAGTCTCTGCCGCTTGCCTCTCCTACTACCTACCTCTTCATCTGACTTTCTGGTTCTGAGGATGTTCCTGTATCTGCCTCCACTTAGCTATTGCCACTTGCTACCATTTGCTTCCCTGCATGGTGTATTGCCTTTTGCAACAGCTATTAAACATGCTGCGCTACCTGATTACAAATTGCAGAGACTCAGAGGCTGCATGGAATTGGGCTAAGGTTGCCATAATTCTCTTCCACAAAATCTGGATAGACCCTCTGTCCATTTGCCAGTATCTGAACACAACCCCAAAATTCAGGACTGTCCCTTGTTGTTCAGGACATATGGCAACCCTAAGTTGTGCCATATATTTTACAAGTTTCATGATCACAACCCAGTTAACATTTTGACATATTGATTTCAACAGCAGAAATATCTTTAAGTGAATACAGGCTGCAATCCTAAAGAAATTTATCTAGGCATAAGACCCATTGAACACAATGGGGCTTACTTTTGAGTAGACATGGTTAGAATTGTGCTCTAAAAGACCAATTCTGAGCTCTGCATGGGGTGTTATTGCCAGCACACACAGTCACAAACATCCTGTCAGTTTACTGTTGAGAGGCCAGTGGTCTTCTGCCCAACCCAACCTATTGGGTTGCGTTTGTTGACCAATCATTGGGCAGTGGAAAGATGAGCAGGGGAATGGGGGAGATGAGGAGGTAGTATGGTGGGTGGATGGAGCCAGGCAGGAAGGGGAAGGGACCTATTGTGCTCAGCTTTACCATTTCCTATATATCTCTATGCTGTTTCACTGATGTAAACAGGTAACTTTTGTAGCTCAAACATTAGAACAAATATACTGCAGTATGACATCAAATATGGCATCAACTGAGGTGCTAATTCAAAGTATTGTGCTGCTTTCTTGCATTTGTAATTCATAAATTGCCATTCCTTTATATCTTGTGGCGAAGAAAGTGTTCAAAAAAATTGATCGATCGATCGATCGATCGATCGGTCTGTCTGTCTGTCTGTCTGTCTGTCTTGTGAGGTAGATGATACGGAGTGTGAGTGACTGGCTGAAGGTCACCCAGGAAGCTTTATGGATTTGAACCTGGATCTTCCAGGTCTCAGTCCAACTCCCTAACCAAAACATTTACCATGCATTGGGCTCATGTTAGGAAATCTCATTGACTAGTCATTGTGCAATCTAAAGATTGCAGCAGCTGGCAAACATTTTTGCCAAGGAGAGAAAAAAATACTAGGGTTGAAGGGAATAGAAAGAGAAAGTTACCACTGCTACACCTCCGGGTAACAGTCTGGATTATAATCTGGTTTGGATTACAATCCTTGCAGAAAAAAATGATTATAGTTTGTTGGTTTGTAGATGTAGAAAGTAGACAAAGCTGGAATATTTTTCAGCACCATAATAAAGTTATCATGTAAATAAAGTACCTCAAATTCTAGATTATTCAGAATGAAGCTTGTATATATCACAGCATAAAGAATGAACTCCTTTTTCAGCAAGAGTATGAGAAAGGATTAGAAAAAAAGATACTATCTGTAGAATCCTATATTATCTGACATTTATTGTTCCCCACTGGGTTTTTGCTAACCCAAGTTCACTACTTTTTTTCTCTCATTTCTCTGTAGTTTTCTCTGTTGCCTTGCCAAGTGCGCTTCAGCTCAGATATTTCTGTATTATGCATGTATGTGTGGTCTTGCCTCCAGTCTTTATTTCAACACTAACTCATTCTGTTTGGTGCTCAGGTTATCTTTAAAACCCCAGAAACCTAAAGAGTGACCTACAACCTGATGTTATGGTTTCTCAGTGTTTGAAAACACTTGTTAAATTTAAATTAGGGATGGTTAAATCTCAAAAGGTGCAGAGTTCAGCTGTGGTTCTATGAAGCTTGAGGGGCTTCATAGAACCACAATAGAGGGGATTGAAGTAACTTCAATTGCTCAGAGTTGTTTAGTGGGTCCTGTTCTGTCTGCCCACTGAACGATCAGCAGATGGTAGATCTTCCAAAGTATCTTTCACAGCCTTTCCATATTCAATGGTTGTCTTTTTCTCCAGGTGGCAGGCCTTTCATGCTTCAGTGTACAGGTAAGATGTTGATGGCTTGAGAAGGCTAGAGAATTCAGGAAAGACAAGACTGTTGTTGACACCCTCTTTCTGACAAAGTATGAAAGACAGAAAAAACATTGAACATTGAGGGCAAGCCTATACAAATTTATTCAACATTCAGTGGTGCTTACTGGATTGTAATTTAGGATTGCAATCATGGACAATCAAATTAATGGGCAAACATCTATGAATTTTAAAAAGAGAGATGGATAAAATATAGGAGAACATTTGAAGCTACCATTAATGAAGACCACCTAACTCAGTATTTTTTGTACTAGCTCTGTATTTTTATACTAACCAAGAGTAGCTCTCCAAGGTTTCAAAGAAGGAACTTTATTAGATCTACCTATTTTCTGCAGCTGGAAGGTTAGAAGGTCTTCAAGGGCTGGTGAGTCTGTGTGAGGGAGGCTGTGAACATTGTGTGCAAGATGCTTGTTTCCACAACCCTCAGAAGGCCTACTAGGGGCCAAAAATTGTCTCTTCTAGTTTTCAGCCCTCAGAGCACTGGGGGAGACATCAGCCATAGGGACTGCACCTCAGTTGGTGTGGGCAGCACCAACGGAGGTGAATCATGGGTGGCACAGTGGCAAGGAATGCCACTGGAACTCTTCACTGCAGCTGAATAAGGGCACAATCCAGAGTAACTATGGGGAGTCCTTGCTCCGGTGTAAGAACAATTTGCTCTGGATTGCAATATGAATTTCCCATAGGTTTTCACTATATTGTGCAGTAACTACGTGTACACGTAATGTCTCTTACGTGCTCCCGTAGTTACTCTGGATTGCGCCCTAAGAGTGCCATGTACTGCCTCCCCATACCTCTGAATACCTTCTGAGGCCTCCAGAAAACCAAAAGTATCAATGTTTAGCCTTCCAGAGGGCCAGGGAATCTGCATGCCACCTTCCTGACCATGTAAAACCTTTCTGAGGCCTCCAAAAGTTCAAAATTTTTTACTACTGATATTCAGCTGAAAAGCTATTTTGACCCTTCCAGAGGCTCAGAACGCATTTAGAGGACTGGGAAGGCAGCACATGGTCTATCTGATTTTTTTATACAGATGTGACTCAACACAAATGGCCACTGCACATCACAGTTTGAAAAACTGCTTTTTTACTATTGTTTATAGGTAATCATACAAGCAAGCATTCCATTTTTCAGTCCCAGCATCAAAACCCTGCAGATATTGAGGCACTACCTTATTCAATTAGGTGAGGTAGAGGAGCAGGAAACCTGGAAGGTGGTCTTTAAACCTATGTTTCTTTATATATTGATTTTTTTTATCCACAGGAGGTCCCAGAACAAAACACTGGTGGATAACAAGGGACAACTGTTTTTATTGTTTTTAATTTACTTTTAATTTTACTTTTCAATTTATCTAATTAAGTTTAATTATTTAACTTAATAATAATTCACTATGTAAATTAATACGTGTTTTATTGATTGTTAGCTAACTTGGTTGCCTTTCAGGGAGAAAGATGGAGTACAAATCTAATAAATAAATATATGTCCCCCCAGAAACATATATGTCACTTCCAGAAATATATGTCACTCCCAGAAACACCACTATCTATGGCTATCGTATTAAAGAAGCAAAAAAGGACAGTAATCTTTTAGTGTGGAAAGGTCTGTTCTGCTCAGGGTGACCATATGACCAGAAAAACCCGGATTTGTCTGGATTTTTAGCCTCCTGTCCGGATGTCCTACATTTTGGCTTCATTGTCCTACATTTTGGCTTCATTTTGAAACTTCGAAATAGTGCACAGTACCCCATCATGCCATATGTTGTTGGATTCATATTGAAGATCAGAATCCAATGCAAAAATGACTTTTGAGATATCTGCTTCCTATCAAAAGTTATCATCCAAAAACCAAAAAATAAAAACAAAAAAAATACATTTTTTCGCAATTTTTTAAAGCGGGTAGGAATTTTGGCCTGGGATTAGGAATTTTGGTATTGGGGTTCAGGAATTTTGGGTTTGGCACCTGGTCACCCTGGTTCTGCTGTGTCATAAAATAGTGTTCCTAGATGGATGTGTACTTTACTAATGTAACCTGATTTCTACATATTCAGTGTGTTGGATCCAGACTTATGAAAGTGGAATAAGGAGTGGAAGGAGTTTTTCCCATTCCCCCTCCCACTGCATTTCAAAATATTCTTTCACTGAAAATGAAGAACACATTAAAAAGCTTCTGAAACAAAAAAACCAATCTTAGAAGATTGTTTTAAACAGAAAACATATAACTGAAGGTGATTAATTTTTAAGAGCACCTGATGCCTTTTCTGTTGTTCATCCATGCTCTATACCACAGGCATTCTGTACTAAACCTTTGCGATCAAGGACGGAATGACCATATGGCAGTAGATATGAGCAGCAAATTAAAATCTATACAGGTTACCTTCAGCTTCACAGAACATTAACTCTCACTGCCAAACAGATCTAATGTGTAAGCAAAAATTAGTGTTTTAAGCACACCTTCTGTATTTTTTTGTAATCTAGGATCAGCATATTTACTACACCAGGTGCAATAACAATAATGAACACAGTTGTAACACCAGATGCAATAGTATTTGCTGTAATAATTGCTCGTTAATGTATATATAAGTTTCACTAGGAACTCCAATTGCTTTATTGTTGTTTTATTTTATTCTGAGCATGGGATTAACAGTTGATTTCTTTTAGTTATGATGATGCCAAAAAAGTTACTCAACTATACTTCAAATAAGAACCTCCTCCTCTCAAGTATAAAACTATTTTATTTAATATTTTATTTGGTGTTCATGCAAAACATTTCTTCATTTCATTGCCTGTTTGTCACATATTTCAAGGAGCTGTAGAATGCTACTTAAATTCTCTACTCCTGTGATAAAAGCTCCAACATGAACAAAAAAATTCATCCATAAGGAGAATACTGTGGTCCCTTGGGTGCAGTCTCTGCTGCTTTCAGTATGGATATATAGACTTATGGAAACATCCTCTGTTTCTAGACCAAAAAAATATTTCCAGTTTGGCCTCACATCTCCTTATGAATGTTGGCCATTCTTTTCCCACTAATAACACTGATTATTGGAAACTTGCAGCAGGCTTGACTTTGCAGTTATTCTCACTTAGTGGCAATCTGAGCATAGGTTGATATGACCACCCATGGGTATGTCACCCAGGCAAATGCCACTCAGGGCTATGACCGCAGGCAGCTGTCCCCTTTACAAGCCAAGCTGCCACTAGTTTTTAAAGTGAAATAGGATGTTACTGTATATTTTTTGTCCCTCAAAGACCTTTGCAGAGCCTTCATAGAGTTGTGGAGGAATCTTAAATTTAATGGTGTTGACAATGTGTAAGAAGTTATACAAGCTTCTTGAGAAACTTGTGCACAGAAAATGCTATGAAAAAACCAGTTAGGACCAGTTAGGAACTTCAAAATCTATAGAGTCTCATGTGCACCCTTGGAAATGAACTATACATTGTTGAAATATTAATAGTCTAAATAGCTAAGGCAAGAGAGCCAAAAAACACTCTTGGCTTTCTTTTCTCAATAAGGGCTCTCGTATCTCAATAAGAAATGATCCATTGTGATTTATAGTTTTGTAACTAATTGTTATCATTTTTTTGTTTTGGCTAGCAGGCATGCATCTGTGATCTACAACTCCGAGATTAGTTTTTATGCAGCCAATGAAATCCGACATTTCCTATATGATCATATTAGCCTCTAAAATTGCACAGTACAATTATTCATCTCTGAAAATACCCATTAGTTAAATGAGCTTTATAATAATGTTATGTCTGAATATATTGTAGGGTCGCATCCACACCAGTGGCATAGCTAATGATCATGTAGCCCAGTACATAGCTCAAAATGTTGCTCCAGAAGTCATGTCACAACCAGAAGTGATGTCATCTTGGAGTATTTTTTAAAAAAATTAATTTTTTTCCTGCAACAACAAAATCAAATATAATTAGGTAAAATATGAAAATTGTGCCCCTTATTGGTTAGGGAAATGGTGCTGGACCAAAAAGGAATGATTATCTTTCCCTGCTAATTATAAGAGAAGCACTACTTAGAAGTGCCTAAATACCCAATTAAGATGGGTTAATTATATTATGTATATGTATATGAAAATGAGATCTGATTCATATTAACACCTTATTGTTCCATTCAGTATCAGAATTGCATCTCATTGGCTCTCAGAACAATCACTACCATGGGAAAGTTAAGTAAATCCATTTTTTGTTCCTTTGGTTTTAGTGTTTTCATTTTCTGGTTGATTGGTAATAATGTTTGATATGATATAGATATTCCAATGCAGTTCCAATTCAGTTGGTTTCATTGCATTCTGTGTTAAATTACCTTTCCAACAATATATAATATGATGGTATTATCATTCAAATGTAGCCCATTTTTCAGAATTTTAGCCACTAGTGTCAACCTTAGCTTGACATCCCTCCTAAAGGTTGTAGCCTGGTTCAGCTACAACCCTGTACTCCCTATAGGAGTAGGCTAGGTATTCTCGGTCTGGAGGAAGAAATTTTACTTCTGTTAAAATAGTAAAGAAGTTACAAATGGCGCAAGTGGCTAAGACACTGTGCTTGTTAACCAGCAGGCCAGGGTTTGAGACCTGGGTTGGCCCTACAAGACAGGGTGAGCTCCTGTCCTTAGCCCAGCTCTGTGACACCAGCTAGATCCAATCGTATCGGCTCTGCCTTTCCATTGGACTAATTCAGTGGCGTGGAGAGGGGGGATTTGCTGCTTGGGTAACAGCCTATCCTCCATAACAATCTAACCCAGGCATTCGTGCTTCGCATGCAGCGTATGCAGCGCTGAGCACGATACCATAGTCTTTCAAGACTGACGGAGACCTGCTTTACTAATAGGATTCTGAAGTTGAAATTATGAAACATGAACGAAAACAAAACATGTCATTATGTTTCAAAACAAAATTTTTTTTACACAAATGTCATTGTCTTCAGAAAAGGAAGGATTAAGGTAAAAGTAAAGGTGTCCCCTGGAGGCTGTACTGCTAGTCATGACCGACTGTAGGGTGTGGTGTTCATCCCCATTTCAAAGCCTTTAGAGCCAGCATTGTCTAAGGACTCTTCAGTGATCATGGACCCAGCATGACTGACACACGGTACACTGTTTTTAACCTTCCAAGAAAAGTGGTACCTATTTATTTACTAGCATTAGCATGTTTTTGAACTGCTAGGTTGGCAAGAGTTGGGCTAAGGAGTACACCCTGTCCTGTAGGACCAAGGTCTTGAACCCTGGTCTGCAGATTAACAGGCACAGCATCTTAACCACTTGTGGCACTACAGCCCTTATAAAAGACGGATTGCATCAAAACAAAACAACTTAAGATTGTCAGGTTTATCTCTAAAATATACAAAGTCCTATAATACGTATATATAGTTCTGACATAGTTCTTCCTTTCCATTTGCCACTTCCATTTGACAAAGAATGTATTACTTTTCACCTTTTGCTTCTGACAGACACATCGCGCAAAAATAGGGTTGCCATAATTCTGTTCAACAAAAAGGGGACAAGTTCCTCTGTCCCATTTGCTAGTATGTCAACACAATCCTCAAAAATCAGGACAGTTGCTGTTTTTCGGGACAGATGGCAACCCTATACTGGGGCCTACTTTTTGCAATGAAGTCAGTCTGCATCTCTCAAGTACCTGGCTTAGTGGTTTGTGAACAGTACTGAGGCACTTCTATCTGAACTTCTCTATTTGGCTTCTCAACAAACAATGCAAGGTATATAAAAGTGAATTAACACATTGTGGTATGTTGAAAACTGTCCAAGACATTGCTTGGAAGCTGCAGAGACAAAAAGTTCTAATTTTCTATTTTTTTTAAGCAGATGATGCACTCCCTCTTCAAAGTACTAGTGTCCCAAACGTCACTAAAAATCCTCCTTGATTTGCCCTTCGGGTAAGATTTTTTCCTGATTGGGGGACATGCATTAAGACTTTGCTGTTTAATTCATTCACCAGTGAGCTGAGCTTTCTCCAGTGAGCTGAGGGTGATATATATTTAGATCCTCATTTCGTTTTCACAGCAACCTGTGAAAGAGGCTGAGACACAGTGACAGGCCCAAGGTCACCCAGGAGGTATCATGACTGAGCTGGGATTTGATCCTGGCTCTTCCAGATCTAAATCCAAACCCAAACCATTGCACTATCTTGCCTTTCTATTACCTATGCTATCTCGTGAAGCAGCTGCTCACCGTAGCTCCTGCAGAAAGCTACAGGTGCAAGTAAGAATTTAATTTAGCTTTAGGAGAAAAAGAAACCAAAAAAGAACTGTTTTAGGAAAATGAATTAGGACCTTATGAATCTTCCATGAAATGAATGTAAACAGGGCTCTGAAGATTTAAAAAAATTGTGTGTGCAACTCTACTAATCACTTTGAAAGCTAAAGTCCATTTGAAACATTTCAAGATAACTGGCCACTTCATAGTGAATCTACTTATGCAACCCTACAATTGAATGTGAAGATTGTCTCCAAAAAGATAACAACTGTCTAGCCTTCAGTGCTTCATCTCTATCCTGCATGCTGTTCAGCTTTGCTTAGCAACCCCGAACCCCTCAGGTGAGGCCAGCTTCAATTTCATCTGGATCACAAAATCCAACAGAGAGCTTTCTGCTCTGTACTCCACAGCAGCAGCTGGTCCCAAGAAAGGGCACTGATCTTCTTCCCTACCTTCCTATGACATTGACCTGAATCAGCAGAGATGCTACCAAACATTTAATTTACCTTCTGTTGCACAGTACTTTTCTAGTAATTTCTGGCTTTCCTCAGGATTGTTCAAGATAAATTTGGACACTTTCCTAAAGACACTTTCCTGGGAGTAAGACCCATTGAACACAATGGGTCTGACTTTTGAGTAGACATGGTTAGGATTGTACTTTACAATTACAAAAGTACAATTTGATGAATGCCATATGAATATATGGGTGTCATCCTAACAGGGCCCTGGGCCAGTGCAAGTCCCTTGAACCAGTCCATGGGTGTTGCCAACATACCATGAACCTAGGGTTGCCATAATTCTCTTCTCCAAAATTGGGACAGGGCCCTTTGTCACACTTGCCAGTATGTGAACACAATCCCCCAAAACTGGAGCTGTCCCTGTTTTTCGGGGACATACGACAACCCCACATAAACAACATTAGTGCCACCCAAAGAAAAGGGGACACTGGTGCAAAGAGTTGAGCTGGCCTCCTTGCACCAGAACTAGGTCTGATGAGGTTTGCTTGCATCAGCTGTGCTCAGCTGATGAGGTGGGTAGAGGGCAAGGAGGAGGTGGAAGGTATACTGGGGCTAGGGTTGGATGGCTGATGGGCAAGTGGGGAGAGAGAGACAGGGCCAAGATTTGCCACTTATGCTGGATCTTAGCCCCATTCCCAGGTAGCCAGGGGCAGTCCTAGGCAGCTCAGATATGCACCACCAATTTTAATGTTGCAGATCTAAGTAGCCACATTGGGGCTGCTGTGGCTCTTCTCATGGTAAGAGGAAAAGTTTCCACTTGCCTCAGGCTGGCACAGCAACACCCCATACCCATACTGTACACTGGATACAGCACATACTCACCAGCCTACCTGTTCAGTGCAAGTTATATTTGCACTGCACATTGTTTAAGGGCATGTGACATGCGGGACTTTCACAGCATGTGACCAAAATGGCTTAAGATTACAATTGTCTACAGCCAATGCCAGGGATAAAAGCAAGAGACATGCAAATAAATCATTCACTGACTATGAGAGAAAGTGAAGTGCAGTTAAAGCTCAGACAAGTGCATCAATGGATGGCTTTGCATAATTAAAATGAACATTTGATTTGAAAATCTGTAGATATGATACACTGCCTGGGTAATGAGGCATCATCCTTTGGGAATCACTCATGGGTATATGTTTCCTGATTCTTATAAACATTTTCTACACTAATGAGCCTTAAAGATTTCTCATCAAATGGTTATTAACTCAAATGCTCCTCTTTTTTTAATCAAGTCCTTCAAATATAGTCCTGATAGGGTTTATCAAGCAGAAGACTAGAAATAATCTAAAGTACATAGAATGTTTGGTGTGTGAAATGGGATCCTAATCTAGAACAGAAGAGAGAAGGTTAAAGGAGAGGCATTCAACTACTGTACGTTTTTATGAATTTTTCTAAGAGTCCAACTCTGTCCAGATTTCCAGCCCTGATGTAGTCATGCCTATGGGGTATATACTGCAGTGGGAAAGATTCTTATGCTAGCCATGCAATATTACAATTAAATTACCAAAATGGAAGCCATAATTTAGACAATACTAGCTAAAATGTACCTGCGTTGTGGGAGTAAAATCCTCCCTGTATGCCATTCCCCCACTGTGCAACAACCCCCCCCATGCACAACAATCCCCATGCACTCCCCCATGCACAACACCCCCCTGTACAACATCCCCCAAAGTGCACCACTACCCCATGTGCACCACTCCCTAGCGTATCAACCCCCATGTTCAACACCCCCATAAGAATCATCCCACCAGGCGTAACATCCCCCCCCATATGCACCTTCCCCCTACTGTGCAACAACCCCAATGTGCATTGTTCCACCAAGCACAATATCTCCCATGTGCAATGTCCCCCCACTGTGCAACAACCCCCATGCGCATCATCCCCCATATGCAACATCCCACCATGCATAACACCCTCCATGCGCAACACTCCCCATATGCATCAAACTCTTCATGCACATCAAACCCCCCATGCGCATCAAACCCTCATGTGCATCAACACCCATGTGCATCAATCTCCCATGTACAACATCCTCCATGTGCAACATCCCCATGTGCATCAACACCCATGTGCATCAATCTCCCATGTGCAACAACCTCTCATGCGCATCAAGCCCCCATGCTCATCATCCCCCATGTGCCTCCTTCCCAGTGCATCAGGCACCAGATTGCTGGATGTTAATCTTCAATGTTAAGTATAGGACAAAAACATGTTGTACCCCTTTTCAGCCCCGTAAGGGTTAAATTTCTCAACATCAGTTCTTGGTGGATGTTGATATCACAGAAGGAAAACCCTCCCCAAATTTCATGCTTCTTGGTCCAGGGAT
The DNA here is from genome assembly GCA_030015325.1 of Cryptoblepharus egeriae. NCBI lineage: Eukaryota > Metazoa > Chordata > Lepidosauria > Squamata > Scincidae > Cryptoblepharus > Cryptoblepharus egeriae. Next base: position 48,138,806 of record JAREYC010000007.1, on the reverse strand, counting down.
TGGGGCAGGGCAGTGATCAGTCAGGGATTCTTCAATGTGAAGTATAGGGAGGAAAATGCGTTGTGCCCTTTTTCACCCCCTTCTGGTTGTAATTTTCAAAAACTAGTTCTCAGTGGGTGCCTCCATCATTGAAGGAAAACCCTCCCCAAATTTCATGCTTCTAGGCCCAGCAGTTTTGGGTGGACCTCGATGAGTGAGTCAGTGAGTAAGTCAGTGACTTTTCAGTTTCAGTTTTCAATTCACTTAAAGAGCATGCGTCCGGAACCAATTAAGCTCTTTATGTGAGGCACCATTGTAGACTGACCAAAATTAAGTTAAACGTACATTTTACAAACTGTAATAATATTAATACAACAACAACAAAAGGTCAGGGATTCAGCTTTATTCTTTTGTCCTCCATCAAAGAATAAAATAAAGCTTTGATTATAATTAATTCTGTAGCCCTGTGGTATTTGAGTAAACATCTGATTTAATCTGGTGCTATAATTATTTTAAGTGATTTTAATTAGTACCATCTGTAATGCAATTTGCAACCAGCTAGTTCTGTAAATATGCACATTAGATTAACCAATTAAAAAGTTCTGAATTCGTTAATGCATTCTTAAATATCATTCAAAGTAAGTGTCTGAGGTTAAAGAAACAATGGACCTATATGGAGAGTGATTGTAAATGTTGAATTATATAAAAGATATAGAAAGGTATATATAAAAGATATTTACCTCATATAATAAATAAAAAGAAATACGTCTTAAAGATAAGAAGCAGATTTCCTTCTCTTCTAGTTCTAGTTATTATGCAGGTTTTTACTTGTAAAAACTGTTATTTTCATGGCTGCTTATTTATTCTTACTGCTTAATACTCATTTACTCTTATTACTTATTTACTCTTATTATTGCTTATTTACCGTACCCTGGGGGGCAGCCTTCCTATCCATATCTCCCTACCTGTGGATAGGAGAAGGAGCAGAAGAAGGTACTACAACCCTGAGGAGAAGGTTCCATCTCTTGTGGGCAATCAGATCAGTTGCTTTAGCAAAGAGAGTACAAGTCCTCAAAAAAAGGCTCATTAACACAAACCTGTGCATGTCTACTCAGAAATAAGTCAGTTAGGCTTAATTCCAGGTAAGCATGCATATGATCACAGCCATAAGCGGACAGTGCAAGACACAAAATAAGAAATACGAGTTAACTTTAAATTATGAATTGGTTCTGTAAGGTAGTCCCTCTGTCTGTAAGCCCATCTTCTAAACTAGAACCAGCTTCCTCCCAGACCTGAGACATTTCCAGAGACAGCAAAAATAACAAAAGACAAAATAGCTACTGTTTTCCCCCATTTTATAATTCTCCATTTGATTTCTTTTTTCTTTTAAAGAAATGATGTAATGATGGCCTGAAGACAGTCCAGGTGAAAAAAGAAATGTCCCTCATCTCATAACCTGTTACAAAAAATGTTAAATGTGATGATCCTTTAGGACAGGGGTCTTTACAGTCCAGCCTGGGGAGCCAGCTTTGGCCCATGGCGAGCCTCAATGTGTGGCCCTCAGCCAGCCTTTGTCCACTGTGGGCATCTTGTCTCCTCAACAGAACACAACCAGAGTTTTGTTCTGTTTGCATCCAGAAGATGTTCTGAGAGCATCAGAATATCCTCAGAACACCTTCTATGTTCTGAGGGTCTCAGAATTAGAGTTCTGTCTCTAAATAGTTACTTAAACTTTGTATTAATTTTTTTTCAGCCCTTCACAACTTGCCAGATATTTGTTGTTGCTGCATTTTCTCAAATCTAACACTAACCTTTTCCAGCCAAATTTAGTCTTCAAAATCAGGATGTGCATTATATTCAATGGTTAATTCGATTAAATAAACATTTTTATTATATGTATAGGGTGTGCATTAGATTTGATGGTGCATTATATTTGAGTAAATACGGTGACTGGTGAGTCAGACAGGTTTATAGCCTGTTTTACTGAACACTATAGGCTTATTTCTGAGTAAAAACCACATTTTTCAAACACTTCTATTCATAGGCTATTGTTCTCTAAGGCTGCAATCCAGAGCAAATTCAGCCTGCTCTGACCTAACTGCACTCTCCTAACTATTCTGTATCCAGAGCAGAAAGTTATGCTGAATCCAGAGAGTCAGGAAGACTGGGCTGCCCTAACTGCTCCAGAGCATGCTAAGTAATTGACACAAGGGGAAGACTTGCTCCTGAGGAGACACCCCTCAGATCACACTGAACAAGGAACAGCTGTGGTGCCTACAGTGGTGACATGACTCTGCACATCACCTGGTGCAGAAGTCTGTGCGTCATCCCTGGGATGCGCCCCCCCCCACCTGGACTGCACAGTCACCAAAGTTGGCGCCTGAGCAGTTGTTTCTGAAGCCAACTGGCTTCAGAAAGAGTACTGCGCAGGCACCATCTCTGACACCTGCGCAGTACTTTTCTGAAGCCTTTTGGCTTCGGGGGAGACTGTGCAGGCGTCAGAGTTGGTGCCTGTGCAGTACTCTTTCTGAAGCCATTCGGCTGCCGCTCCGCCTCCTGAGTGAGGCCGAATGGCTGTGCAGAGGCGCGGAGTTTCTCTGCTCTAAGGAAGTCTCCTCTGAAGCTGTTCGGCATGCTCAGTGTGTTTCTGCGCAGTGCACCTCAGGTGGCCGTTCAGGTCAGCTCCTCAGACAAGTGTCAGCTTCTGGCTGATTCTCCGCCTTGGAGCAGGCCTGAATGGGGGTGCTGACACCCAGGGCCTGCCAAAGGACAGTCAAACTCCTCCGGCACATCACCCCATATGGAGCGCATCCCCAATGCAGCCCACACCAGCCGCACCAGTCTGGTGACGCTACTGGGTGCCTGCCTTATAAGGAGTCCCTGATGAGATGCCAGTATATTCTACAGTGAATACAAGGGGCTTCTTGGAGTGGCCTGCTGTATCCTGAGGTTTGTGGGCAGCCGTAGTTTGTTCCATATCCTGAGGTTGAGAGGAAGGGGTTGCAGCTAGGCTGGCCAAGAACTCAGATTTTTGGTCAGCACTGCTATTCTTACTTGGGCCTTATCATGGACCCCTATGGGTCTACTCATTACTGTACTTGCTCCCGAGGTGGTATAACTCTGAGGGCTGGAAGAGGGCATTTCTGCCTTGGAAACAGGCTTTGGATACAGAGTAACTGCTCTGCCCTAGGCAATGCTAAACATGCCCTCGACTTGCCTCTCCTGAGCTGCTTAGGCTGCCCCAGTTAGGGCAGAGCAGGTCCACCTCTCTTAGGGCACCCTATCTTGCCTTGCTCTGCCCTAAGCCTCCTTCAGAGTAACTGGGCTGGAGCATCTTGCAGTTGCTCCAACCTAGTGTTAGATAGGGCAACCTAAGGGCTCTTATGTGGACAGATTAGTTGCTCTGGATTGGGCTGCCAGTCTCAGAAAATGTTTGTTCAAAACAGCCAGTTAATCTTTTATAATATGATGGACACAAGTGATTATAGAGATTGAAACATCTGACTTGTGACAAAAGAATGTACAAGAAAATAATGTCCAGATCCTATGTGTTTTTCTGCCCACACCAAATATAATTACTTCAATGTCTCTTGATAGTAGAGCTGAAGTCCACCCACACAGAGCCACTTGAAAGCATGCAACCTGAGTGTTAGAATGATGTATGTGGCAGTGAAGAAATAATGTAAGGGAGCAGAGAGTTGCCTCTGGCTTCAACACATTAATAAGGACATGGGGAACATTGTGTGATCAAAACTCTGCTATTCTAATTAAATCTCTGATAAACACGAAGCATCTTCAATATGGGTTTTAGTCTGGAGAAAATTAAGAACAATGTAGCATAACATTTTGAAGGCTTAATTATTATTATTCTTCTGATGTTACAGGATAATTCCTGTAATTACTCTCAGTTGGTGGAAATAATTGAAATTTAAAGTGAAAGGATATTTTCTTGTTTGCACCCATGAGTCCATCCATCAGTCAAGTAAAGTTTGTTCATGTTTTAATTGCACAACATGCCAATATGATTTGCACCAATAATTATGACGGGTGAAGTCTCCATGAAGATGGCACATGAACAGTAAGAACATTCAATATTCAGGATCTCTCTTAGTAGGTGTCCAAAAAAGAGTTCTGTAATGCTCAAAGATGAACCACTGTATTTCATGATATGGTGTCATAGTTTATAGTTTTCTTCATCTGATGAAATGGACCACAAAATATTGTCTTGACTTTAAAGTGCCTCAAGACTGTTACTGGAGTTAATGGCCCAACTGTATCCTAGCTGTTGTAAACATGCCATAAAGCAAGTTTGTGACAACTTGTGAGTAAGCAGTTCCAGCAGGTAGGCATGCAACATCTTGCACATGATGAGTCCAACCCGATGGCTGCTAGGTCAAGTAAGTGCTGTTCTAGATTGTGGAGGGGACTGGGAGGGCAGAACAAAGGTGAGAGGGGGTTTCAGGATGGGGAGCAGGTAGGTTCAGGTCTGGGAAGAGTTAGGATTGGCAAATAAAGCCTTGGATATTCTAAAGCCCTACATTCAGCTTCTTGGAATTGCTGCAGTAATTTAGCTAGCACAGATTTAGTTCCATTGGATAATCTGGGGTTTGACACGAGATAAGGGAATGAATGGTGTCTTATCCCAAACTCCAGCTTCCCCAGTTTCAGCACTGGATAGGATACAGTCTGTATCATGTAGTTCTGCAGTGCCAGAATTGAATAGGATTAGGTTGCCCAACAGCTCACCTTAATAACTGGTACAGTAAGCCCTTAATGAGTGGGATAAGTCTTTTAATATCTTTCTTAAGGTTTAGACCAGTGGTACTCAAAGTGGGATTAGGACCCTCTTGGAGGGTTGTGATGTTGGGTTAGGGAAGTCGTTAGAGTGTGGGATTAGCCATTTTGAAATCTACCACTGGGCTTTCCTAGGAGATGGTTTCATTGAAAACAATGGGACTTACTTCCAAGTAGACATGGAGTAGCTCTAATATCACAGTGATGTTACATTTGACAGAGAGTCCCAGTCAGATTTTTAAGTTTGAAAAGTGTCCCGGAGTTGAAATGCCTGAGTACTGCTGATTCAGACTATACAATATCCAGTATAGTTGTGCTTCCCAAAGTCCTACAAAGGGTTTGTCCCCCACACACAATGAGTGTGTGTGTGTGGGGGGGGGGGGATGGCAGGGGGGAGGAATGGCACCATGGTAGCAACTTGAATTCCAGGATTCTGCTTTTAGGAATGGGAAGGTTTCTTTTTTTACTGGCAGCCAGCACAGTGCTGGAGTCTGGCGGGATGTGGATGGTCAAAGCTCTACCTCCAAATGTAAACATTTAAAAAATTGGGCATTCCAAAAAATACTGCTGGTATTTGAGCCCCCAGACACCCCAGTACTGGCTACCAGTAAGTTAAAAAAAACAACTTCCCATCCCTTGAAGCAGTGTGATCCTGAGGATCAGTTTACTGCCTTCCCTCCTTCTCACCCCTTAGACACAGGAACAAGCAATTCTTTGGCTAGTATGTTGCACCCACCAGTTTGGGAACTACTGCTTTAGATTAGGGCACTTTAGGGCATTTCAAACAGCAGCCGGCAGGCTGGATCCAGTGTACTTGGCAACTCTTCCACTGCAAGACTGGTGCTTATCATTCCATGAGAGATGGGGCATTCCATTATTGCTGTGGATCTCTAGTCCAGTGAGCCATGTGCTCAGATTTCCTGACAGATGCACCTGGGCACAATGAGTATTGGGGGGACATAAGTGGTGACAATGGCCATCTATTCAAAACATTAAGCTCTGGTTGTGCAGTGGAGGCTATTTTCAATGCCAACATGAAATGGGAATATGTAGGCTGGGTGTATGTATCTGTAATTTGCACGTACTTGAATTGTGAATGTTTTGGCATGGCTGCTAATATTCTAAAGCATGTTAGCAATTGTAATAATTGCTTTTCTGCAATTTGAATCTCAACAGAAGTTCCATGCTGCACTTCCATGCAGAGCTATGTTATTGCAATGTGTTGTCCGTGGCCAAGTGCTTCTTAGAATGTTAGTCACAAATCAGTGCCTTTTGGCAAATGTCACTAGCTGTAATTTAAGAAGTAGCAGGTTCAGTCCATTGTAATGCCTTCTGTTGAGCATGGCTGTATAATTAGTATCAAATAGTTCTTAATTGCTCATTGAATGGTTTCTTTGGATCATTCTAAAGACAGTTTCTTTTCCATGGGGAGGAATGTTTAATTACTGATTTTGTTTTATTTTATTTTATTGCAAAATTCCACTGCTTCAATACAAAAAAGAAAAGGAAATCAGTAATTAAAGCTTCTACTTATCAACAAATTGAGTAACTCAGTGGTGTAGCTAGTGGGGAGCAGGAGGTGCAGTTGCAGTGGGCTACAAGCTTTAGGGGGGTTACAAGTTGAGCTGGACACTAGTGACTAAAATTGTGAAAAACAGGGTATGTATCTTGTATGAATGATAATACCATCATGTTATATATCATTTGAAAGGTAATTTAATGCCAAATGCAATGAAATATCTATACTCTATCAAAAGGTATGGCCAATTAACCAGAAAAGAAAAGCCTATGGAACAAAAAGTGGATTTACTGAACTCAGAACTTTCCCATGATACTAATTGCTCTGAGAGCCAAATGAGATGTAATTCTGATACTGTATGGAACTAGTAAGGTGTTAATATGAGTGTGTGTAAGGCAAATATGCCTCACTCCACTTCGAAAGGTAAGCTGAGTGAGACACAATTCAACTGGAATGATCCTAATCTGATCAACGCATGACACCCCAACCACTTGAGAACAAAGTCCCTCCTTCCAAGCCAACAAGAAAAATGTATTGAACCCAATGGAAATGGAGCTGCACATGCACATTTGGTCATGAGTAAGTGACTAAATAAATAAAATAAATAAATAAAACAGAAATTTAAACAACTGGTAAAATGAAACTTGAAAAAAATATTGTAGAACTAAGTGGGTCCCAATAGAGTGTTATTTAATAAAGTGGGTCTCAGTGCTATCCACTGCCTTAATCAAACACAAAAATAATCAGTGATACATTCATTTATTGGTTCCCAGTGGTATGGATTAGTATTCTAAACTTAAAAAGATATGCACTTTGCCTGATTATCAAACTACTTAATTCCCTAGAGTTGGAACATATATAATCACTAGCAGTTCAACCATCATAAGCAAACAAAAGTGAAAACTATTTTGAAAATCACCATAAAAGCTCCATGGAATTCCTTTTCCAGAAAATATTTTATGTATGTTTTTTTCTTTAAAAAAAAGATTTTTCTCCCATTGCATCCAAAGGGGAGGACATGTTTGTTTTGTGTAAGTGATCCTTTCCTAGAATATCGGCTACAGGCATTCCGCTGATGAGAGCAGATAAGAGTTTCTTTGGTAAATAAGCCCTGTGTTCAGACACTAATTAATGACGCAGGCAGTTTCAAGCTGAGCAACGAGCCTGCTCTCCCAGCTGCTATCATCAGAACAGAAGCATAATATATGTGCAAAACTTTCAAATGGATGATGTTTTATGATCTGAGAGTTTAAGGCTGCAATCCTAACTCCCAGTAAGGCCAGTATATGCACCAGCACTAATCCTTTGCTGGCCTTGTGGTATCACAAAAATGCTGAGGTAGATCTGCGACACTCCTGGGGGAAGGTTAGGCCAGTGCATAGACATGTGCTTGCCTCCCTTCATCACCACATGAATGGGAAGATTGATGAGTTGTGCCAGCCTAGGTTAAGACTGCACCCTAAGGGCTCAATCCAAAATAACTACAGGGAGTCCTTGCTTCGGTGTAAGAACAATTTACTCAGGATTGCAATATGAATTTCCCATAGATTTTCACTAGGTGGTGCCATAACTATGGGTGCGCATAATATCTCATCGTTACTCTGGATTGTAGGGTAAATCTCTTGCAGTCTAGTTCTGTGTTGTAAAGGTTAAAACCAGTGGTGTACCAAAATCATTTGGGACCAAAGATCCATAATACAATCCCTTGACAAAATTATTAATAATAATATTAATGACATGAAATGAATAATAATGATGCCGGATAAGAAGCACAAACAGTGAACATTTTCTTTAATTGAACACGCATACTGAACTTTGTATACAAGTATCCTTCATTATCCATTAGAGTTCCCTTCCAAAATCTCCCTTGGATAAAAGAAATATGTGAATTAAAAATAGTAGGAAAATAGATTTAAAGACTATTTAAATCTTGCTCGTCCATTGCTCCTAATGGAATGCCTCAGTACCTGCAGGTGTTTGATTCTGGAACTCCTCTTGATAGGAAAAATATGTTAAATAAAAGCAGTTTAAAAGATTAAAGTGTGGTCTTTTATAACTGTTTCAAATCAGTTTTTCTTACTGTTGTAGAGAGGTAGTTCAAAATGAAGCATACGTCGACTCCACCACCCCCTTGAAACCTCCCAATCTTCTGCTGTTGCAGTCCATTTCACTTCATCTCATGACTGGATGCCTGATCCCAGGCAGCAGTTGAGCTCCTGAATCACAGAGAGTACGTACGCACAGACATTCACACACATATATACGTGACCCAGTGGTGGGCTTCAGGGGGGTTCTCACATGTTCTATAGAACCCTTTGCTAACAAGCACCTGGTTCTGAGAACCGGTTACTAATGGGACATAAAACCTGTTGTTAATTTAGGTTATTAGGACATAAGAAGCTGTTGTTAATTTATTTGAATCCCACCGCTGTATAAGTCCATGCAATTGCGCAGTTAAATAAACCATTGCAATACGGATCTTCTGCTTCAGTGGACGGCATGGGAGAGAAGAGATGTGGCATTTACAAGTTGCACACTCATTTTTCCTTTTCAGAACTTAAGGTTTGTTTCTATGGCAATCACAGACCATAGTAGGGCTCTGCAACATTTTCTTGGAATCCAACACCAGTTTCAGAAAAAACATGAACTGCATTTAACAAGCATACTTCATACCTTCAGCTCACTGGTGAGTCATAGGTGAGTTTTTTTCTTAACTTAGGGCGCAATCCCGAGTAACTACGGGGAGTCCTTGCTCTGGTGTAAGAACAATTTGCTCTGGATTGCAATATGAATTTCCCATAGGTTTTCACTAGGTGGTGCAGTAACTACGGGTGCACGTAAAGTCTCTTACGTGCTCCTGTAGTTACTTTGGATTGTAGTCTTACTGTATAAGCCAAGGGGAAGGGAGTACCACACAGAAAATATTTCAGAACCAATGTCAGTTTTATCCTAAGCAAAGCCTGGACCAAACATATGTGCACTCTGAGACCAGTGACCACTGCAAAAGTATAGCTATCACTTTTATGATGTTCTAGAAGCAAGACTTTTAACAGCCTTAACCGTCATCCTTTTTGTTTCCTGATTCTATACTGACTTTTTAGAAGTGTATTATAGACAAAAATCTTATCTTGCAATGCAAAAGACTACCTTTACCTGTATCAACTCTCTTGGCTCCAAGATCAGCAGCTAAGGCGCTAATCTGTGGCCCAGTGTTAAGAGATCCAGTTGGCTACAGATCCAACCTCAGACAACCTTTTTGAGTATAGACTGTACCAGGGCCATACCTGTGGGGAGCCAGTATGGATGTGCCCCCCCCCCGCCCCGAGCCAGCAGCCTGCCCCTCCTAATGTTTTTCACAGACCTGTTCTGGTTTTTTCAGCCTCTTATCCTTCAAATGGATATTCTCAATTTAGGTTTTAGTTCCCCAAATGTTCACCCCTCACTAAAGGCTCAGAGACTCGACGAGCACCTGTTGAGGATGCTCTAGGGGGATTTCCTGCTTCAGACAGGGGGTTTGACTAGATGACCTACTAGGTCCCTTCCAACTCTATGCTTCTATGATTCTATGGTCCAATCAGGTCAGGTCAAGGCCAAGCAGCCATCAGCAATCCCCTTTTGCATTACAAGGGGGATATCTAAGCTGCTGGCTGCTCTATCTTTCCAAGGAGTGTCATAGAAGATCATGCCTAGCACACTGCAGGGCCCTAGAGTTTGCTTCTCATCTCTGGTCTTCTGGCATCAGTTGACATGAGAGAGACTATTCTATTCTGGATCATGCAAATAGATTATTACAAAGCTGTTGAGTGGTGTGGGGAGAAATGTTTCTCTTTAGAGAAACATTGGATGGGTTTCTGCTTTCAGATATATTATTAAATTTAATGCTTGCTTGGAGGGGCAGAGGAATCCTTACTTGTTGAGGGAACTTTTCTTGACTTTTGGATTGAATGCAGGACATATATGCTGGGTTTATTTGTTTTTTTTTTTAAAAAAAATCCTTACACATAGGGGACTACATGGAATATGGGGCCTTTACTTGGCTTTTGTATTTTTGTAGGGATGCATGCCAATACAGTGGGGCCTCACATAACAAATTTAATTCACTCTGGAGGCATGTTTGTTACATGAAACGTTCTTTACATGAAGCGGATTTTCCCATAGGAAATAATGGAAACTCAAATGATTGGTTCCACAACCCAAAAAATATTCATTTAGAAATATTAACTATGTAAAAATGATGACAAAACACTGGAATTGAATTCAAAACTCTGTAATATAACACAATTAACTGTAATAAAACATTGTTATTTACTGTATGTACAATAAAAGAGAAAATAAAAGGATGACTAATTTTCAACTAAAGAATCACTGGTGTCTTTTTTAGCAGCTGGAACAAGGAACCTGTCTAATGACACTTGCTTTTATAGACATGCTTAGAATTGTGCTCTCAGAGTCAAATCCCCTGCATAGAAGAGGGTGATGTGCAGTGGTGGGCACCAGCAGGTTCGCACCTACTCTATAGAACCGGTTCTTAACAAGAGATAGTACATATAAAGTTTAAAAATAGCCATTTAAAAGTGGCTGCCAGATGGACAGAGAACCGGTTCTTAATTTCTTTGAAGCCCATCACTGGTGATGTGCATGATCCTACGAAGTCGACTTAGGCTCCAATCCTAAAGACACTTTCGTAGGAGTAGGACCCATTTAATTTGGAAAGGCAGTGGAGGATGCACCACCACCCTTAGGAGGAGAGGATGAGCCCCGGGGGACTCCCCCATCGCCTCCTCCCAGGACAGCCTGATCTGCACCCCCTGCTGCAGCCCAGGCAGATGGGAGGAACAGAGGCACCAGCAGCAGCAGCAGCAGAGAATGGGAGTCAAAGAGTCCTGTAGGTGCAGATCTCAGTTGCAGAGAAGGTACTGGAAGGTCTCCGCACTGCCCTTCCTTCTACCAGTTCTGGCAGTGGCAGCAGCAGCAGGGGCGTTGCTTCATTCTCCCAGGCAGCAAGCAAAGGAAGCCGCTTTGCCAGCGCTGACATGAGGTTGCTGTGGTGGTGGTGGAGGAGGCAGGGTGCCAGAATGGAAGTATTTGAAGTATTTGTTAGCCTGAACCTACATAGCTTTGTGAGCCTCCCGCAAACATTTCCTCTCTGCCTGGTTTCCCTCCTCCTCCTTCCTCCACCGCCAGTGACTTACTGAGCCTCAAACTTCAAATACTTCCATTCCGGCGCCCTGCCTCCTCCTCCACCACCGCGGTGAGGCTGCAGGGGGGAACAGCTTCTACTCCTTTGCACTCCTTGCAACGTGTGCGCGCGCACCTTTAAAAATGCCCCCGCTTCTGAAACTAACTAAGTTTAAAGAGCCAGCATTCATTACCCGCAGCACGCTTTGTTACCCGAGGCAGAGGCCTTGTTATCTGGTATGTTCGTTACCCGGAAATTACATTACTTAGGGCATTTGTTACGTGAGGTACCACTGTATATTGTGTTGATGTGCAAAATGAAAAGATAAGTTGCATGTTATTTCTATGTAAACAAATTAAAACTATGTACAGAATGTCTACGGTTGCATGAAGCCATGAGAAAGTCCAGTGCTGATGTCCCCTTTCTTGGTGATGTGCCAGTCTCTGTTTTTCCTCGAAGATGAAAGTGAGGGATAGAGTAGAGGACAAGATGCTATGTTGTACTCCATTTCTATAACCCATTGCATGCCCATAAACAAGAAAGTTCATATTCCCAAGTCAGAGAAGGCTTGTAACCCTTTCTACTACAGAGGCCAGCACTGCCCTGTGAGTTTTATTATTTTATTTTAGACCATAAGGTACTTAAAAAAATAATGTCTGTCATCTTGGAGACCTCTTCAGAGATAGAAAGGTGGGATATAAATACATGGATAAATTGATAAATAAATTACTTTCTTCCCTACATTTTTTCATTCTACCCCCTCTTCCTATTACTCTCCCAGAAGTTGAATGAGGCCGAATAGGTGGGGTCAAAACAGATATGAGCCCAGTCTACAAATCTGCCTGTCAATTACTGCCTGAAGTAATTGGCTCATTTGGTCTTATGCATGGATAAGTCCTGTAAAATTCTTTATTAACTCTCTAACCTTCTTCAGTTCTTGCCTGGGCAACATTACCTCAATATTACCACTGCAAGCTTTGGGCTGGCCTAGAATAGGATTGGGCCATCCCCATCATCACAAAATTTCTGGTTATGGCTGGTTTTGAAATACACACACACGTGCGCACGCATGCAAGCATGCATACGCACACACAGCATGCTATATGATTTATATATATCGCACAGCATGCTAATGATTAATTTAGCTTATATTCATCTCAAATTCCTTACAGTTTCTTTCATAATTTAACAGCTCCTGTGTTTCTTCAGTATACTTTCAGAGATTTTTACAGGGTTGTGCCTGCCGAATAATTTGATGAAAATAGATTTTTTTCATTATGAGTTATTGGTTTAATGCATGAAAAAAGTTAAAAGTTCTCTGTTAAAACCAAGTGAATGGTAGTTTTATCAAATTGCTTTTACAGCTTAACAGTTGACATTTCTCAAATTTGCCCTCACAATTTATCAGTTCAAGTGACAGAGCAACTTGCTTCGCACATAGCAGTTTTTGACTCTACACCAGTGATTTTCAACCTTTTTTCTTCTCAGACCACACTGTGAGATTATCAATGCACAACATCAGTTTTTTTTGGTGATTGAGACTGTACTGAAAGCAAAGGCTTGCATCTCCTGGTGGCCCTTATCATTCCTATGACTCCCACAGCACACTTGCATACCATCAGTGGCACAATGGTTGGCACTAATGCAATGGCTTCAGTCCAGAAAAAAATGAATTATGCTTCACTTCCATTGAACTCAATGGGACAAGTTTTCATGATGAAGAGATAAATTCAGTGGTGGGCTTCAGGAGTTCTCATTGGTGCTATAGAACCCTTTGCTATTGAACGCCTGGTTCTGAGAACCGGTTACTAATGGAACATAGAACCTGTTGTTAATTTATTTGAATACCACCACTAGATAAATTCCATTTATTCCTGTCAAATTACGCACAATCCACTTTCAGCCCAATCCTAATTAGGGCTGGAAAGACTTTAATGACATTGGAACACAGTTCCTCAGTTGTAATATGGCTTCTGTCTATGTGTACAGCATGCATGGAAGCAACTGTTGTAGAGTTGCTGCTGCAAATGGTGATGGCACCAAAGACACGCCACCAAACCCAGCTGATAGTAAAGATGAGCTGGATGGGGCAGAGTTTGAGATCTCAAGGTGCTGTTGTGGGGTGGGAGGAAGGTGAAAATCAATAGAAGGAGGAAGACGAGGAGGAGGTGGTTGGCATTGCATGCAACTGCTGCTGCTGATTTTCCAGTGTCTTTCTTCCGAGCATCATCCTACCTTGTGGTGGCAGGAATTTAACATGGAAACATCTGCTTTACCACTAGATACAGCCTCTTATAGTTTTCTTTACCTTAAATTTTTTAAGGACTTTAAAAATATACATTATTTACAGTGGTCTTTGGAGGGGGTACGCACCAGTACTGAGTATCGGAACCTCTGTGGCCCCCAAGTACACATGCCTAAGATTACAAATAATATCTTCATGGTGAGTACCCCCACATTTATTTCTAGAAAAAAGGACTGGCTATTTGTAATATCATTCTGATCTATGCCTATTCGTAATTCACAGAAATAAATAGGTAGTCTGCTCTCTCTCTCTCTCTCTCTCTCTCTCTCTCTCTCTCTCTCTCTCTCTCACACACACACACACACACACACACACACTTTTGGATAGGGAAAACTTTTGGATAAACTTTTGGATAAACTTTTGGATAGGGAAAAAGATTGTTGCGTCTATTGACTTGAAATAGTATTCTACCTTTTAAAAAACATTATTTCACATGTTTTCAACACTTTCTAGATAGAGCAGATATTGTCTAAACAGTAATCACTTGTGAAAGATATAAAGAAAGCAGTAATCAACTAACACCAGACATAAAATCATAACAAGCTACAGAGAGAGGAATAAATATTAGGTAGAGTGCAGAGCAAAGTGACAATTTGCCATAACCAAAAAGATGACATGGCCTCCCAAAATGGAGGACATCCAAGAAAAATGTAGGCCATGACAAAGTAAAAGTGAAAAATACTCATATGTACTGCTTTCATGTGCTTAACTTGAACACTGTATTACTTATTAAATTTAAAACCATTACATCTAATTTATTAAAGAAGGCTATATGCTGCCCGCTTACAAGAAAAAAGGAGGATATGGCTAAAATCCAGGACATGCCCTGGAAAAAGAGAACATAGTGTCACCCTAGTGGGGGGAGAGTAGATTTTCAAGGAGTGGCATTTCCCCCAATAACAGCCCCCAATAACAGAATGCTCTAAGCAGACAAACTTATAGAAAGACAAGCAGGTAGCCTGAACACTAGAGGGACACAGCTAGAGTGTCCCTCTAGTGAGGCTGATTTTTAATATTTTTAAACCTGTCTCACATGTAGGTAATCATTTGTGAAAATTCGTCACCAGACAATATTATAAAGCTTTTTGGCAACAGTTCTACAACAAATTAGGGTTCAAAAGCTTGACCATTCATAAAATTACAGTCACAACATATAAAAAGAGTTGTATGTCCCCCCGTTATGAATACAGTGACATGGGGCTACCTTCTTCATAACACTGTTTTTTATTTTTAGCTGTTTTTTCCCCACCCCATCAAATAATATCTAGGACAAGTATTGCCTTATGGAAAAGGTCAGTCCTCTCCAAAATGTTTTTTTTCTGTTATGCCAACAGCAGAGGAGGCTTATATTTCCGCTTTTTTCATGCTTCTGTAAAATACGACTTCATGTCATAATCCATTATGAAGCATTGTGTTGTGAAGGGTACCATCAGTTTACATCAGTCACAATGCATTACATTATGTGTCTAAAGTTAAAT
This sequence comes from Cryptoblepharus egeriae, assembly GCA_030015325.1. NCBI lineage: Eukaryota > Metazoa > Chordata > Lepidosauria > Squamata > Scincidae > Cryptoblepharus > Cryptoblepharus egeriae. Next base: position 48,123,552 of record JAREYC010000007.1, on the reverse strand, counting down.
ATGGTATTCTGGGAGATGAAAAGAGAAATATAACCTCAAAAAATCATGGTTCCCTTCTGAGGCCTACATTTTGAATACTGTACCCATGTTTGCAAAGTTGGTGCCACTGATGTCCCTTGAGGGGTGAACACAAAATTCTAAGTTTTTCAGGTTCCTGAATACCTACGTAAAGCAGTCTGTTCCCCACCCTTTCAGAGCCAGTTGTGGCAGTGAAAGTAAAGTGGTGGTGTCTCCCCTGCTTTGTTTTGCAGCTGCAGTATAGTCTGCAGGGGCCTGAAAAAGTTACAGCACAATCCTAACCATGTGTACTCAAAAGGAAGCCCCATTGTATTCAATGGGTCTTACTCCCAGGAAAGTGTCTTTAGGATTGCAGCCATATTTACAGAACTATGCCTGCAATCCTAACACCCAATTAGTCCAGCTGAAGCCCCAGCATAAGTAACATGCTTGTCTCGGGGAGTCACAAAAATGCCTGAAGATACTTCTGTGCCACTCCTGGGGAGGGTAAGGACAACGCACAGACATGTGTTTGCCTCCCTACATCACCACGGGAATGGGAAGAACATTGAGTTGTGCCAGTCTAGGTTAGGATTGTTGCACCATTAGTACCATCACCTTCTATGCAGCTTACTAACAACAAGGTGGTCATATGTTTGGATGCTAGCTTAATGACTTTAATTAATAGGTTATAGAGCCTTCAGAAGCAGTAATTTTAGATATGGTGCTGCATTGCTCCAAGGGTTGCCTCTCAAAAAACTTCTACCTTTTCTGCTATGCTAAATGAATCACATCAAATTCATCTTCAGACTACCACAGTAGCCTATTGTCTGCATTTCTATAAAAATTGTAAAATGTCATATACAGATGTGCAGGTAGTTCAAGAATCTCACTCATCCCCTCCTTCTACATTCATAAAGGAGTAATGAGAGATGAAACATGGACACAGTTCTCCAGGACACCATGCTCATGGGCAGTATTATCATAGTGTTGTCATGATACATCTTCCTCCATCATAAAACTTCCATGATAAATCTTCCACAATAAATCTTCCAGTATTATCATGATACATCTTCCTTCCATCATGGAATTCAAAATATAGTTGGCTCTATATTTCCTTGAGCTCTCCCATCCACATACTGACCTGTTACCAGACCCACACAAGCTTAGCTTTAACAAAATTGCATTCAAACCATTGTTCTGTATTACCACGTACCTTTTAAGAGGCTGCATGTGTAAATCTTCTGAATATTAATGTTCAAAGTTGGTCTGTGCCATTGCACCATATTTTTCATGAATAAGGGCACAGTCCAGAGTAACTACGGGGAGTCCTTGCTCCGATGTAAGAACAATTTACTCTGGATTGCAATATGAATTTCCCATAGGTTTTCACTAGGTGGTGCCATAACTACGTTGACGTAAATGTCTCTTATGTGTCCGTAGTTACTCTGGATTGTAGGGCAAGTTTATTATTGGAAGAGGAATACAGGTTGCTGCCTCTGATTTAATCCTTAAAATTCAAACAGTAGACTATATGAGGGACCTTCAATGAACTACTCAGATGGTGTGTGATTGGTGTGAGTCTGTTGGTCACAGTCAAATACTTTCTATAAAATAACTATTTTTATGCTTCTGGGAAGTGAAAAACTATTTGAGCAATATCATGGCACATGAACAGTTTGAATGCTTCCTTGACTGTCTTGGTAAATGCTGTCAAGGTCTTTGATTTTGAAATTGTAGATGATTTGCCACTGTTTACAACAGGAGTATCCTACTTCAATAAGCAGGATTAATGCCCTACCAAAACAAATCCTTTACCAAGGTTGTGCAAAAAGAAGTCTCTTCAGCTGAGATTTCCACCTATCTATGGAAAGATATAAAAGGTTTGGAATATGTATGGAAAGCCTTCTGAGTGTCCTGAATATGCCTGCTTTCCAAACACTTTTATTCATGCAATTTGTTTATGGACTGAAAAAGGAATTGCACCACTGATGCATTGTATAGTGGAGGGCTGATGGATACATGTTGCAGTTCTTCTGAACCAACAGCCATCTATGTTATATAAACATAAAAAGTACTTTTGTAATATATGCTAAAATAAAGCATCTAAAACTCTATTCTCTTTAGTTTGCGAAGCTCATAATTTTTCTTACTTTCAAATCTAGCATATGTATACAGCTGTATATGTCCTTGTTGGGACTTGTTATTCCTGGAAATGCTGAAATGCTTTGTGTTTGCAGATTTATAAAAGCTTTAGTGCTATTTATATATAAAATAGCGGTATGGCAGAATCTGAAACTGCAGAGTGATATCACAAGACTCAGCTAAATCCTATGCAAGTTTACCCAGAAGAAAATTCCATTTTGCTAAATGGGGTTTACTCTCAGGAAAGTGTACATAAGATTGCAGCTTTACAGAGCAATCCTAATTTGAAGCTCTTCCAGCAGAGCAGTCCCTGAAGACAAATGTGCCAGACATGTTTCAATACAGAGTAAGCAGTAATTCCAATGGAGTGGAAGTAAGATTTACCAAATTGGGAGGCAGTAGGATGGTCGCTTGAAGATGGAGACAGCAGGGCACATAGGACAATTCATTCAGTTTCTGCCTTCCACAGCCCTCCCCATTTGTATATAGGTTTCTTCAAAGACCCTGTGTGATGACATATAATTCTAATATTTGTTTCTTGCTGTTGATCATTCTCAAGTTCATAGATCACAAACCACACTCTTGTGAGTTTAGTAGGTGTAATCTGTAGGACTATTGATACAATAACTTGATATCAGTTCACCATTCATACTGCAAATAAAGTTCCTTTGTTTTGATGACCTGAATCCAGCTTACTCAAGTAATGACTATCTCATGTGCAGCCACTCAAAATAATCAGCATTTTTCCAGTTATTAGAACACAATGTGAAACCATAAGTGTACTGATTAAACTGGGAATCAGTTGTGCACAGTTGTCTGCTAAAATTATCTGTCGTTCTCTTGGAATAAAGGCATTCTTGATTTGCATCATTATTCTATTCCAAAGTTCTATTTCAAAGTGGAACAAAGTTTCAAACCTGGAAAGACTCTTAAAATCTGTTACCAAAGCCCAACTCAATTATTTTCAAATTTTTAATGTCATGATAATGTAAAGGTGTCCCCGAAAGGTTGCCCTGCTTGCCGTGACAGTAGAGTGTGGTGTTCATCTTCATTATAAGGCCAAAGAGCCAGTATTGTCCAAAGATATATCTGTGGTCATTTGCCTGGCATGACTAAATGTCGAAGTGCATGGAATGCTGTTACTTTTCAACCAGAGTGGTACCTATTTATCTATTTGAATTCAAACTGCTAAGTTGGCAAGAGCTGGGGAAGAGGCTGCTGACATCTAGACTTCTTTTTGCAAACCACCTTTATTTATTTATTTATTTATTTATTTATTTATTTATTTATTTATTTATTTATTTATTTATTTATTTATTTATTTATTAGATTTGTATCCCTCCTTTCTTTTTTAATAAAAGGAAACCCAAGGTGGAAACCCACCATCACTTTCCGCATTCTTGCAGCTTTCTCCAAGCTTAGCAATCACTTTTGAATATTTAAAAGTTTCAAATTAAACTGCTCTGCAAACTGCTCTGCAGTCTTAAATCATAGAACTGTAACTGAAGGGCAGAAACAACCATGTTGCTTTTTAATAAATCCACACTGTCTTAGATTCGGCAATTAAAAGCCAGATTTGTTTCACCTGAGTTTATTAGTTGCGTCCCAACAATTGCACTGTCTGTGCAACAACATATTGGAATCCTTTTAAATTGATTTTCAAGTACACAGACTAATACAGCACAGGTCTGTCTCATAAGAGATTAAAATCATCAAACTGATAAGGATGTTATTGCTTAAATAAGAACAGTTATGTAAACTGGAGACTTCAGGGGTGGAATGGGTATGATTGCTCCAAAAGATTGAAAATAGAATTATTTTCTAGTAAAGCACAGGATATCAATTCTTGATTTATTAATAGTTCCTAAATGCAACTAAATATTTACAAAAACAGGTCCTGATGTTACTTTTAGGATGTTGACAGAATTGTCGAATTGGCGTCCAACACAAAAAAAACACATAGGACATATGTCTGGAAGAAATGAATGGCCATGCTTACTGAATTACAGAATTACAGCCCAATTCTATTCAGGTAGTAGAAGACACTGCCACAAATTGGCCACCAACACCAGGCAGCCATGTTGGGAGTGGAACTGACAAAACGTTGCTCCAGTTTCAGAATGTAAGAATTCACCAGTCCATTTCTCAGTACATTGTCTGACAAGACATATTCATATGAGTGTTTAGACACGAGGAGTCAAAGGTTGAGAGATCTCTTGTCTTTATACTGTTTCAAAAGGTCCCATTTTCGTCATTTTTTTTTTTTGAGCTGTTGGTTCTCCTGCAGATCACTAAATAGGTAGAAGTGTAGCCCAGAGTTCATGAATTAAGCAGCAATTGTGCTTAAATTAAGTTTTATGAATTATGCACAAATGTTTCTGATTTAGATAAACAATTTGCTTGCTTTGAAAATTAGGCAGTAGACTGGAAGTTTGCTTAAATCATGTACAGTAACAGACGTTGTCTGTTTCATGCTTAGAGCAACAGCTTGTTTACTGTGTAAGTAGAAAAAAAGTTTCTCATTTCCTGGAGTGTAAATAACTGGAAGTTATTGAACTTAGATATTGAACTTAGGAACAGCAAATTAATCCAGAGGGAGAGCATCAGGTCAAGGATTGATTCTTTGATGACCTCTTGTGTCACATTTCATTATTATCAACCAGGTGAAATAGCAACAGCTACAGGGCTAACTCAGATGCAAGACCTGCCTAATGATTTAACTAATTTCAGATATGCATCTTCTTGCTATTATCTGTCTTTTTATTGCTTGAGATTGTTGTTAAGTTAGTTGACAGCAAAGACTTGGAGATAAATGGGCTGCTGAACGCCAGACGGGGACAGTTATGTAGATAACCCTATAACAATGGTGCCAGGTTTTGACCCATGTTGCCAGCACTGGTCAATTCTGAACAGGATCCATACCAAACTTGGTGTCTGCCAGGACTCACTGTGCTCTTTGACAAAATATTCTTCACATTGTGTCCGAATGTCCACCAAGAGCTTACACCAGCCCAATGTCTGATTTTTTCAATATAGATCATGTTCAATATGGGTGGACTGGACATTAACATTTGATTTACCATAAGTTCATGTATTTGCCAAATGCTAAATAAAATAAATAAAACAGCACCAACTTCAGGGCAACTGCTCAGAAGTAAGTACCATTTTCATTTTGTTCAGCAGGAATTACTATCAGGAACATGTGTATAAGATTACAGCCTGAGTTTGAGACAAATGTAAACTTTACCAAGAGATTTGGGGCGCAATCCTAACCAATTTAGGCTGGCCTAACTCAGCTGGCCTAACTCTACTGCCTAATTGCCTAACTCATGGTGGTGTTGGGAGCTTGGCGTATGCCTGTGCACTGACCTAAGCCCCCCAGGAGTGGAGCAGATGTGCCTTATGGCACTTTTGTGACACCCCCAGATCTGAATAGGACTATTGCCAGGTTTAGGCTGGCTTAATTGGAGTTTAGGATTGCAGCCTTGGTGTAGTGTAGTAGCTAAGAGAATGAGCCATGATTCAGATCCTTCTCATTTTGAATGTCACCTCTGGCATGAGCTCACTAGGTGATCTTCATTAAGCCATGCCTTTCCAGCTGAAGTATGGAGATAATACTCAACTTACATAATGATTATTAGAATTATAACAAGTACAGTACATTTCATGTTCTTTGAATATATGAAACTGCTATGCAGATGCTATTTATTCTGTGCTCTGTGCAGGACAGAACTTAGCAGCATGGAGGTTTGGCTATGGTGCATAAAATTTATCTGGAGATAGCATCATAATACCATGCACGTACAGAAGGAGCCTATGCACTGTGCAATGGATCTCCTTACAGAGAATATAGACTGGTAGGTACAAACTCATTTTTTTCTTTATTTCTTTCTTTAACATTATTGACAAGGTTACTTGTTTACAAGCATGCTCAGCTGCATATCAAGGCTGGATTTCACCAGACTTCCATAAGACAACTTACACTGTGCATTTCACTCAGGCATAAGCCCCACTGAGTTCAGTGGTCTTACTTCTTGGTGAATATGTTTGAGATTCCATACTTAGATCATTCATTAATGATTCATTTCACGGAAATCCTGAATTCTCAGAATGCCAGTGTAGATGATGCTGGCAGAAACAGAACAGATTGTCAATGGCATTCTTATACTGGCATTCTTATATCCAACTAACAAAAACGTACCTGTGTTGCAGGAGTAAAATTCCCCCCATACACCATCAACCCACTGTGCATCTTCCCCCATGCGCATCATCGCCCCATGTGCAACACACCCCATGTGCAATACCCCTGTAAAATATCCCCACGTGCATCATCCCCCATGTGCACCGTCCCCCCACACACATTGTCCCCCCACACGCACTGTCCCCCCCACATGCACTGTCCCCCCCACATGCACCGTCCTCCCTTGCACAATACCCCATGCACACTGTCTCCCCATGCGCAACACCCCTGTACAACACCTCCCCATGCATACATCTCCTTATGCGCCATCAATCCCCCATGAGCAACACCCTGATGAGTACCATCATTGCCCTCATGTGCAATATGGGTACAACATCCCCAGGCGTACACTGTCTCCCCAGGTGCACCATCCCCATCTGTGTACCATCTGCCCATTGCGCACTGTCTGCCCAATGTGCACTGTTCCCACACATGCAACACCCCATGCACACTGTACCAAATGTGCATCATCCCCCAGGTGCAACAGCCCCATACAACATCTTCCCATGCACACCATCTTCTCATGCATATCATTCCCCCATGTGCACCATTCCCCTCATGCGCACCATCACCTCCTGTGCACCCTCCTTCTCAGTGCATCAGCTGGATGTTGATCAGTCTTCAATATTAAGTATAGGACAAAAATACATTGCCCGCCTTTTCTGCCCCTTAAGGGTTAAATTTCTCAATATCAGTTCTTGGTGGGTGTTGATCAGTGATGGGATTCAAACAAATTATCAACTGGTTCTCTGCCCATATGGCAGCCACTTTTAAATGGCTATTTTTAAACTTTATATGTCCTATCTTTATTTATATTTATATATTTATATATTTATATATTATATATTATTAATAATATATTTTTATATATATACCAAGCTCTATAACATAGTAAAGAGATTAATTAATATTATTAATAAAAAATTAATAATATATTAATAAATATACCTATATATATACCCAGCGCTATAACATAGTAAAGAGAAAGCTACTGTCAAACCTTGAGATTGAACAACTACACCTAACATCACAGATAAAAGGAAAAAGCCCAGAAAAGCAATTGGGCATACAACAACCAGGGGAAACACTGGATACAGAGACAACCTCTGAAGCCAAAACATCATCTCCTCCCAGCCCACTACAGAGTTCATCAGCGGATATGAGAAATCAGATCATGTCCAAATTAGCCACAATTAACACTCGAGTTAGATTACCAAGACTTAGCAAAGAATTACCATCAGACAGTATGCTGAAGGATGCCAATAAAGCCCTTATGACGATCCCCACCACTAACATAACCCAAACCAACAAAGTAAAATATGCCACAGCCATTGTAATACTAGAAATGCTTGGCTATTCAATTAAACAGGCAAACTACATCAGCACACACACCCCTTGGAAAATGAGGCTAGAAGCTAACATCAAGACATCTCAAAGAGAAGTCCGCCAATTGGTGGAACTACAGAAGGGGGTGAAGATCAAAAACAAGTCTCGCATACTTAGAAAATATAAGGGCCTGACTCTATCTGAGGCCCTTGAGACTACAAACAAAGGCTCACAGGCTTGGCTGCCAGACTAAAGAGATATACCAGAGAAGCAGAGGCTAGAAGGATCAACGCCCTGTTCTCCAAAGAACCATCCAAGGTATACTCTCAACTGCAGTGTAACAACAAAGTAAGAACAGAACCCCCAGTAGTAGAAACTGAACAGTACTGGAAGAACATATGGGAAAATGAAATAACACATAACACCAGCGCAAAATGGCTAAAGGAACTAAAAACAAGCCATAGCAATCTCCCAGAACAAGAGCCAGTCACCATCACAACTGAAGACGTCCAGCAACGAATCAGGAATATGAAGAGCTGGACAGCACCAGGGCCAGACATGATCCAAACTTACTGGCTAAAGAGGTTCACAGCACTGCATGAACGACTAGCAGAGCAAATGAACCAGCTGCTAGCACCAGGCTCCCACCCAGGCTGGCTCACACAAGGGAGGACAGTACTGATCCAGAAAGACCCGCAAAAAGGAACAACACCATCCAATTATCGGCCTATAACCTGCCTCTCTACAACATGGAAAGTCTTATCAGGCATCATAGCCACTAAATTGCAAAAGCATATGAGCCAAACATGAGCACAGCTCAAAAGGGCATTGGGAAGAATACCAGGACTCAAAACATCAACTGTTCATAGATAGTAATGTAGCCCAAGACTCAAGAACCAGACAATCTGTGCACAGCTTGGATTGACTACAGGAAAGCCTACGACTCAATGCCACATACGTGGATCTGTGAATGCCTGGCATTATATAGAGTAAATAAGACCTTAATGACCTTCCTTAAGAACTCCATGGGGCAATGGAAAACAACATTGGAAATCAACTCAAAAGAATTAGCACAAGTATCGATCAAGTGTGGCATATATCAAGGAGATGCACTGTCTCCCCTGCTGTTCTGCATAGGCCTGAATCCCCTAAGCCAAATAATAGCAAAGACTGGATATGGGTACAAGTTCAAGAGTGGAACCACCATCAGCCACCTCCTCTATATGGATGACATCAAGCTGTATGCAAAGAATGAACAAGACATCGACTCATTGATACACCTGACAAGGATCTACAGTAAGGATATTGGGATGTCATTCAGCCTGGATAAGTGCAGCCGAATGATCGTAAAGAGAGGAAAAGTGGTTAAGACCAGTGGGGTAGAACTACCAACAGGGTACATAACAGATGTAGAGACCAACTATAAGTACCTAGGCATCCCACAATCCCACGGTAATCATGAAGAGGAGGCAAGGAAGACAGCAATATCCAAGTACCATCAAAGAATACGACAGATCCTGAAAATCCCGGAAAAATAAGATACATGCCATCAATACATATGCCCTGCCAGTCATCAGATACCCTGCTGGAATAGTAAGCTGGCCACAGAAAGAAATGGAGGCAGCTGATGTGAAGACCCGAAAGCTCCTCACAATGCATGGGGGTTTCCACCCCGAGTCTAACATCCAGAGACTTTACACTAGTCGGAAAGAGGGCGGCCGGGGTCTGATGAGCGTCAAAACTACTATCCTGGATGAAACCCAGAATATCCAAGAATACATCAGTAAGATGGCACCCAAAGATGAGCAGATGAGAGAATGTCTCCAGCAACAACAACAACAGCAAATATGGAAGGAAAATCAAACTGAGGAAGTGTCCTGGCAAGATAAGACCCTGCATGGGATGTACCATCACCAGATAACCGAAGTCGCTGATATTGGGAAATCCTATCAGTGGCTGGAAAGAGCCAGCTTCAAAGATAGCACTGAAGCCCTCATCATGGCAGCACAAGAACAGGCACTAAGTACCAGATCCATAGAAGCGGGGATTTACCATACAAGAGAAGACCTAAAGTGCAGGCTGTGCAGAGAAATGTCAGAAACAATCCAACACATTGTGGCAGGGTGTAAGATGCAGGCAGGAACAGCATACATTGAACGGCACAACCAAGTAGCCAGCATCGTGTATAGGAACATCTGCTCAGCCTATGGACTAACCCCTCCCAAGACCAGATGGGAGACCCCTCAGAAGGTTGTGGAGAATGACAGGGCTAAGGTCCTGTGGGACTTCCATATCCAGACAGACAAGAAGGTACTGGCTAACCAGCCAGACATTGTGGTGGTAGATAAGGCCCAGAAGACAGCCCTGGTGATAGATGTAGCGATCAGCAACATCAGGAAAAAAGAGCATGAAAAGGTGGGAAAGTATCAGGGTTTGAAGGCAGAATTAGAAAGGATGTGGAAAGTGAAGGTGAATGTGATCCCAATAATGATTGGAGCACTAGGGGCTGTGACACCCAAGCTGGAAGAATGGCTCCAACAGATTCCAGGAAATACATCAGAACCCTCGATCCAGAAAAGCACATTGCTAGGAACAGCTAAGATACTGCGCAGAACCCTCAAACTCCCAGGCCTCTGGTAGAAGAGCTGAGATTGAGGATAACATACATACACCACCCATGGAGGGTGAGAAAACAATTATATATATATATATATATATGATTTATATTTATATGATGGACTGTGGGTGGCACAAGCGGTTAAGACGCTGTGCCTGTTAACCAGAAGGCCAGGGTTCGAGACCCGTGTCGGCCCCACAAGACAGGGTGAGCTCTTGTCCTTAGCCCAGCTCTGTGACACAGCTGGATCGAATTGTATTGGCTCTGCCTTTCCATTGGACTAATTTAGTGGCGTGGAGAGGGGGGATTTGCTGCTTGGGTAACAGCCTATCCTCCATAACAATCCAACCCAGGCTTTTGTGCTTCTCATGCAGCGTACGCAGAGCCAAGCACGATACCATAGTCTTTCAAGACTGACGGTGGCCTGCTTTTTTTTATGTCCTATCTCTCATTAACAACCAGTTCTGTAGAGTAGGTGCGAACCAGCTGGAGCACACCACTGGTGTTGATGTAACAGCAGGCAAGTGGGCACTACTAGGCACCAGTGGGCACCAGGCACTAGTGGGCAACACTGGGCAACAGGCACCACCAGGCACTGAGCACTAAATCAGGTCTTAGTGGGTTGTTGCAACATGGAAGTAACACACTCTTCAAATTTCATGGTTCTAGGCTGGGTTGGGGCTGGGAGTTGTTCACTCAGTCTTCAGTGCTCAGTATAGGGACAAAACACCTTGCACCCCTTTCCACCCCCTTACGGTTATATTTCTAAAAATTGGTTCTTTAGGAATATGTTTCATATATTTCACACTTCTCGGTCCAGTGGTTTGGTGTGGGCATTGATGAGTCAGTGAGTGAGTGAGTCAGTGACTCTGATTGTATATATACAGATAACTACTGAAAGCATAATACTAATGTCATAACTAGGTCCAGAAGATTCTTTTTTTAACATAAAAGCTTAGGAGGTAGGTCTACAATACATATTTTATTAATCTGGCATGAATAATCTGTATCCAACGTTACTCTTTAAGTGGATTCTGTGGATGGTTTAAAATTCAACAAACTGTTTTGAGGTGCTGAAGTGCATGACTTATTGAATAAAAGAAAAGGGCAAGAAGGCAGAGAAACACTTTTAGATCCATACTTTAAATTGGTACACACTCTATGGACCCATCTAAATTCAGCTGTAAACCTTTCCATGCTGTGTGTGTTGGATGATTAAAAATAATTACTATTATTTGCTACTGAGATTAGGGAATGAAAGTTCTACCCCCTCAAGTGAGCGTAATTTAATCCCCTATGATGAGCTGTTGATGAAGTCTCCTTGTGAATGACTTTATACATCTTGCATTTGCTTAAATCAAGGGCTCTTAGTTTACAAGTAAATGTGGATAGTGTGTGTTGTTAAGGAAAATTGGAAACAACAAAGGAAACAAAAAAGACAAGATCACGATGGTTTCATCTAAACCAGTAGTTCTCAAACTGTGAGCAGATGCTTCCTGGGGTGCTGTGGAAACCAGCCACTTGTTGGGCCAGAAAAAGAGGGAGAGCATCTTACCATACATCATTGTCACAAAACTCCTTCGCCTCCTCCTTTTGATCTGCCCACAATGCTCCCTAGTCCAACACTGTTCCCCCAAACCACCCCTGCTATCTATTTCTTGCTTGAAAGATGCAGAAAAAATATTATTGAACAGCCAGTGGAGCAAACACTATGCAGGGATGAATACAGATAGTTGCTCTCCGTCAGTTAAATATAAGGAGCCCCAGTTTTAAAAGGGCTGCTTTGCTAGTTAGCAGGAGTGTGGAACAGAGACTGTAGTAGAACATTGTGATGCATGACATCAGGTAAATTCCAGCCAAAATTATGAATGGGGAAGGGCAACTGGTGACTGGGGGCTGTTCTCAGCAGACTCGGTGCAATCCTAATGCACCTGTGGGTGAGGGTGCATCGCTCTGGCCCAGGGCTATCACAAACATGCCATAAATCACATTTGCCCACATTCAGAGTGGAAATGAGGCTTGTGCAAGTACCGGTAGTCATGCCAGCCTCCCCACATTATCACAAGCCCAGTAAGAGGACCCAGAACTTGTGTCGGATTTTAGCCCCATTCCTAGGCAGCCAATGCAGTCCCCAGCTGCTTGCATCTGCACCACTGTTTGAGATGGTGCAGATTTTAGTAGACCCATTGGGGCTGCTGCTTCATTACCAGTGTAAATAGGAAAGTTTCACTTTGCTCTAGTCCAGTGGCTCTTAACCTTATTAGAGGTACTGAATCCTGCAAGTTTCATACATGCGTTCACCAAACCCTTCAAAGTTGGAAAAATAAAATGTTTGTCCGTCGTAACAAAAGTATATTAATGCACCTGGCAACTCTGGTGAATGGAATGGACACACACCTCTGTCAAACCCCTGGGGTTTGATTGAACCCAGGTTAAAAACCACTGCTCTAGTCTGGTAACACAACAGCCCAAAACCTGCACTGAATGCAGCACCATCATGCCAGCTGGCCTGTTGCACCGGAAATTAGGATTGTGCTGTCACTGCATTGGTTACATTTAATTTAGCTGAAATATTTTCCTCAATCAATGCAATATTTTTAAAAAATACTGTAGATGTATTTTGATGAAATGTATCAATTGCTGATAGCTGGCTTTTTAAGAATATATGAATACCACTTAAATCTCAATATATTATTTGCATTCTCTAATTGTTACTCATCCAAGCTAAAATATCCAATCTATTTCACATATGAAATAGCACACAAAGCCCATCTGCTCCATTCAAACTGAACAATTCCTTTGAGAAATGAAGCCTTTATCTGCACACTCACATTATGAATATCAAACAGTCCAGCCAAATTCAAATTAGGAAACTGTTATGTTATCTTATATTTTATTTTTTTAAACTTTTTGTCGCTGCCATAGAATCTATGACATTTGTTAGAAATGCTTGAAAGCATGGACTTTGTTGCTGCTTAACCTGGCATTGATTCACAACTGCTTTTTCTCTGCGGAATGGAGCATATGCTGAAATCAAGGCTACAATATGTTTCAGAGGGATGGCATTTCTGATGGACATGGTGACTTGCTAGTGATGGAAAGAGATGCAATAAATCCATCCAAGAGATATCAAAAGCAATGCAGCCATGCATACCAACACTTTAATATGTCAAATGGACAGTGTATATTCTTTCCTCTCCCAGACAAATACCTGCACCACATGGACTTAATAACTGTGTAGGCTAAAAAAAGTAGGGTTACAGTGGGTTCAGTGGTTAAAAATGTTGGGCTTGTTGACCTGAAGGTTGGCAAGTCAGTGATTCTAGACCTGAGTATTGCAAGACAGTGTGTGCCCAGCTCCTGCCAACCTAACTTCAAAAGCATGTAAATGCAAGTAGATAAATTGTTCTTTGGACAATGTTGTCTCTCCGTCCTTGTAAAGGGATGAGTATCACGCCCCAGAGTCAGTCACAACTTGCAGGGGACACCTTTTCCACTTTTACCTTTTTATGCTGAAAGAAAATGTCTACTTTGTGTTTTTCTATTATAACCATTTCTTTCAAAAATATTTTTGAAGAGTGCAGTCCTATACGTACAGGTGTATGAAATCTATCTATCTACAGTATTTATGTACTGCTTTTCAACTAAAAGTTCACGAAACGGTTTACAAGAAAATGAAAAAATTTAATAGCTAATTAATAGCTAATGGGTCCTTGTTCCAAAAGGGCTCACAATCTAAAATGCAAAAGAACACCAGCAGAAGCCACTAGAACAGACATTGCTGGGGTTGTGTAGAGCCAGTTACTCTCCCCCTGCCAAACAAAAGAGGAACACCCACTTGAAAGAGTGTCTCTTGAAATCATATATATTTCATCCCAGCAAAGGGCTGTGTATGTGACGGTCTATCACTGGTCATTGTTCCATTTGCCCAGCCCCCAAAACCAAGGGGTGCTGTGCTTCCATCTCCAAGGGCTTATCTGAGCCCTGCAGAGGAAGAAGGAATTTGCTCTGGAGTCTGCAAGACTTCGAACGGCCAAAAAGACTGACACTGGAAGTAATATTTTTCGTCTTATAAAGCATGTTTGTGACTACTCAGGAGTTGCTGTACTGGCAAATCAGCCTGTGCTTGTCCACCAGTGCTACATTCCATCCCTGGGTGGCCCAGCAAAAGTATGTATGTCACCAACCACTGCAGGGGATAGAAGACTGTCAGGACATAGTTTCAGCGGCAGAGAGGAAGTGTTTCTGGCAGAAGTGAAATTGGCCCAAGAGGAAGCCAGGATTGGTTGAAGCCAATCCTGTGCCATATCCTAACCACCCTCCTAGGCCAATTAGTATTACACCAGGCTAATGAATTACACCATTAGACCATTACTACACCATTAGCTTTATAGATGATGGAGATCTGAGTAAACCCATAGAGCTGACTGGGGCATCACTTAAGGTAAGGAGAAAAACAAACCCTTATCTCAAAGAGAACTCAAGCCACTTTCTAACTTGCACTGGATATAGCACAACACAGGCAGCAATGTTGCAGATATTGACTGCTACAGTACTAGTTAGGATTGGGCTGCCTTAATAAAGGGGGAAAAAGTGTAGTGGGATGACACACCATTTCAGCTACTTGCGTATTAATCCACCCAAATTAACTTGATGGTAAAAGTTCTACTTGGAAAAGCTTGGGATTGAAATGGGATCTTCTGCATGCAAAGCATGAAGTCTGCTATGCCCTCCCATCCAATAAGTGCTCAGGAAATGTTCAGCTTTATCATTAATTATCAGAGCAGGAGTTCACATTGTAAGCCAGGGGAGGTCAAACTTTGATGATATCACTAGTTTAATCTGGCAGGAATAAATTATGAGAGCTAATAGAAGAAGGCAGGAAAAATTAGCATTCAAGGAATGAGTTATAAATGAACACTACTCCATTTTGTCTCTCCTGAATTTATGAACTGCATTCATACAAATTTGTAAGCATATCATGATTTGATTAATTAAGCATTATGTTGCTTAATTAGAATTATGTTCTAATGTTGGACTTTTGGCAATTAATAATCTCCTTATTGAGGGCCAGAAATTTCAATATACAAACATGCATTTGTACCATTGCAGAAACCACTTTAAGGTTGTTAATTTCAATAAACCAGAGAGAGAGAGAGAGAGAGAGAGAGAGAGAGAGAGAGAGAGAGAGAGAGAGAGATTTTAACTAATGCATACTAATTTCACTGATATTATTGTTTCTAAGAGAGTTAAAAATTAATTATGCCTAG
This sequence comes from Cryptoblepharus egeriae, assembly GCA_030015325.1. Taxonomy (NCBI): domain Eukaryota; kingdom Metazoa; phylum Chordata; class Lepidosauria; order Squamata; family Scincidae; genus Cryptoblepharus; species Cryptoblepharus egeriae. The sequence continues at coordinate 48,107,957 of JAREYC010000007.1, read as the reverse complement.
AGAAAGCCTAATTTTATAATTGTTACAATCTTTGTGTTTGCTGCCAAAAATCAGGTTGTAACCATTTACTGTCCAGTTTCTAGTTCACTGTAGGAGGAAACATACGATAGGGAAAAACAGGAGCGAAGCTTGAAGGAGTGCAAAACACAATGTTTTGTGAGGCTTTCTCAACTTAGTGTGCAGGTGGGTTGTTCCCCTCTCCTTCAAAACCATTCTGGACTGCTAGATATTGTGTTCTTGCAGCACAATAGTCCACAAGTGGGTGTTCCTCCTTTATATATCGGGGGAGAGTAACTGGCCCTATACACCCAAGCAATGTCTGTTCAAGTGGCTTCTGCTGCTGTTCTTTGTTTTGCATTTTAGATTGTGAGCCCTTTTGGGACAGGGACCCATTACCTATTAATTAGCTATTAGTTTTTTCATTTTCTTTGTAAACCACTTTGTGAACTTTTTAGTTCTAAGGCTACAATCCTAACCTCCTGGTCGGCCGGCGTAAGCTCTGGCATAAATCTTGTGCCAACTTGGATGAGTAATAAAATGCCATAAGGTACTGCTGCCCCACTTGTGTGTCAGGGGTAAGCTGGTGCATTGGCAGATGCTGACCTCCCCACACCACCACAGAAAGATAAGCCTTGTGAGTTAGGCTGGCCTAAATTGATTCGGATTGTGCCTTAAATAGCATTGTGTTCAAGAGGACCTATTCTCCCTAAAGCTGATATAAACATGCGCACGTGCACACACACACACACACCCCTTTAATTAAACCCTGTAAATGCTTCTGGATATTGAGAACCTCTAGATCATATTGAAGAATAAATGTAATAGCTCTTATTAAGGCCAAAAGTGAATTAAGTGTATCATTAGTTAATTTGCTCTGGAGAGCCAGTCAATATTGCATAGTGACTTCTGAAAATGAACTGCAATTAAAATTGACATTTTTGATCTTAACTTGACTACAAATCGGACAAATAATCTTTACTGAGAAGTATTTTATAAGCAGTATATATACTAAACTTGTATTGATGAATGCATCTGTGACTTACAACCCTATTCAATCCCCCCTCCCACTCCCCCCCTCCCACTGGTATAGCCATTCTGAAAACATGTACTATATTGGGGGCAGATTGGAAGGGAAGGAAAGTTTAAATCCCTTTACTCATCTGTAAGCTTTCCACCTACTGATACATCTCATTTCTGGTTCAACTCCTTAGCGGGTGCAAGGCTAAGGAAAAAAAGGGAGGTGGGAAGTCTTGAAAAAGAGGTTTTAGGATCCAGCATGTTTAGGATCCAGCATCACTGTGAGGTCCATCTCCTCCCACACAGGAAATGGAACCCTTTGTCTTCCATCCTTTTTTACCCACTCTCTGTTCTCATCGTATTGCACTGGGAGATCCAAATAGGTCACAGTAGGGGTGTCAATCTCATTTCAGACAGAGGGCTACATTAGCATTAACTGTGTCTCCCGAGAGCTGCATTCCAATTTTTTGCATGTCTACTCAGAAGTGCCCTCCTTCCTCCTGGGCTCTTTCTCCGGCTCAAAACCAAGTGTGCTGCCACCACTGCTGAGCTGCTTCTGGGTGTGGGGAGATCACTTGAGGGCCACACGGGTGTCTGCAAAGAGGTGCATGCGGCCTCGGGCCACCAGTTTGACATGCCTGGGTCACAGAACCGCTGGAGCAGGCTTTGTCACAGTCTTTTTTGACAAGGATAGTCTGTTCCTTTGTTGTAAATAGATGCAAATAACATCTTAATCTTGAATACGATTTGGTAAATCCTAGTCCCTCACCCCCACTTTTTTTTAACAAAAACTGGGTTGCTATCAGATAAATATTAATCCTATAGACATTAATTCCAGGATGGAAAATATATCAATGTTATTCTATGGTGGGGAATATGCTCTCCATAGTAACTAGATCAGGCAAAGTTTCCGTAAAGGAAAATCAGCAGCATCATGACTATTTGTAGAAAGAAGAATCTTGTAAAATGCATTATCATCCTTGAAATCAAAGATCTTAAACTTTGTCAAAATGAGTTTCACATACTGGCAGCTCATAGCATATACCAGAGGCTGTGTCTGCAGCCTTTTCCTGGCTGCGTAGGATAGGACTGGGCCATAAGTTCCTGATGTCCTCAAGAGTTCAGTTCTGAAGCAATTAAAATTGAAAAGAACATAATCTGTTCATTTCCTTTGTTACTAGCAAACAAACAAATGCCAGTCTCAAATGAATTCTGAATATCACATATTCTGGAGCTGTTGTTCCCTCCCCCCCTTCCCGACATGTCAGAATGTCAGTTAGTGGCTATGGTGGGGAAACAGAGAGCTGAAAAGAACAGAGGAAAGAATATTCACCCTGTAAAGTACTCAATTTTCAGCTCAGACAGATTTTTACAACTTTCAGGGATGTCATCTTTTCCACAAAGGACCCTCAATAGCAAGGGTAGGAACTGAGGAAGTGTCAGCTCATTTTTGTTTTAATTTGTGAGTCTTCAAAGACTGTCAAACCACATGCTAGAAGTTCCTTCATTTTGTTACATTAAAACAGCATCTGAGGGCAATGTCAAGACTCTGGTGTGCAAGGAGGTAGGATCTTTCCTCTCATTTCACAGTCAGAAACAAAGGAATGAACAAACAAACCAACGAACAAACACACAACCTCTAAGAGGCACTCTTTCAAGTGGGTGTTCCTCCTTTATACAGCAGGGGAAGAGTAACTGGCCCTCCACACCCCAGCAATGTCTGTTCAGGTGGCTTCTGCTGGTGTTCTTTTTGCATTTTAGATTTTGGAACAGGGACCCATTAGCTATTAATTAGCTGTTAATTTTTTTAAAACCACTTTGTGAACTTTTTAGTTGAAAAGGTATATATAAATACTGTAGATAGACATGGGAAAGAGGCCGCTGGTGTTCTTCCTGAGGAAAGGGGATGTTTCTCCTCTTGCCCTGGGGTTAAGCCACAGAAGTCTCAATGGGACTACCTGGGCTTGGGCCAGCACAATTACTGACAAGACTGGGACAGTCTGAGACTTCAGGATGTGTGATGACATCATGGTATGATACAGACAAGTGGATACATCAACTTGTCTGTATCATACCATGATGATACTTGTCTGTATCATACCATGATGTACAAGTACATTGTACTTGTCGATGTACAAGAGGATGACAATGTTGGTGAAGACAAATGTAGCCAATTGCCTGGTCCTCATGCCATAGGAATGAATGAAGGGAATACATGCAGAGTTGGGCCCGGCCTGGCCCAACAACCGGTTCCCCAGAAGTGGGTGGGCCAGGCCGGGGTCAGGGATGGGGCTGGGGTCAGGAGTGGGGACGGGGTCAGGGGCAGGACCAGGGAGGGTCAGGGGCGGGGCTGGGGAGATTGCGTTGCAGGTGGGCGGGGTGAGGGTTGGGCCGAGGGGCAGGCCCCAACCCTGGTGTACTGCGCGTGCACCAAGGTTGGCGCAGGCTCAGTCGCGTCCTGTTCAGGATGCGATTGCACTTCCATCAAGATTGATGCAAGCGGAGTTGCGTCCTCTTCAGGATGCGACTCCGCCTGCGTCAATGTTGATGCAGGTACAGTGGGCTCGCCCGGGCGGCGAACCAGTCCGCCCGGGTTTTTGGCCTGCCGCTAGTGACCGGATCGCTAGCGGTGGGACAAAACCAGGAATAGGTTAGGGCGATCCGGCCCGAACCGGCCTGGGCCCACCTGTGAATACATGAATACCCCATTACCAGCTTGGCCAAAGATACCTATTATACTGAGACAGCAGCCTCTCTGGGCTGGTGAAAGAGCACATCAGCCAGGGAGCTACCATTGTGGGAACCTGCAAAGAAGACTTGCTGGACACAGCACTCTGTTGTTATCCTGGAGAGGCTGGCAACAGCCTTTCCAGGTTGGTGGCAGAGTGCTATGGTTAGAAAACTCCCTTGTGGAACCCCAGATGGAGGGCTCTTTGGCTGATACACTCCGTCTCCTGCCAGGAGAAGTATGGACCTCCCTGGCTGAAGGCAGAGACAGGAACCTAGAGAGGGGGCAGAGTGCTCTGGATAGAGAAGCTCTCCTTCTGGTGACTTGGAGAGGAAGCTTCCCTTCTGGAGTACAGCCACTTTCAAGCTGGGAAAGGTAAGGACCTCACCTGGCTGGAGGCAGCTGTGCTCCAGCATTGTGGCCCAAGGCCTGGCTATGGGTCGCAGCTCAGGGGTTGAGGACCCCGCTCCAAAAGATTGACTTTGCCTGTTTACTGAAGCTGAACATGTGATTTAATTGTTAGGGGAAGAAAGTGTCTTTATCTTCCCATCTGAGGAAACAGTAGCATAAACATATCAATTATATCAAAGATTCATGGTTTAGGGAGTTATAAAATGAAAGTCATATTTTACGACCTGCCTGCCTGCCTCTGCAATTTCCAGGCTTTCCTTCTGCAATGCAGTGATGCAACAACTGAGGACCAAGCTTTTGTTTTCACGCATTTCAAAGGCATTATAATTAATTCAGAATTCCCAAGCCCAAATTTTCCTGTCATGACTTGTTAAAGAGTGACATGGAATTTCATTAACCAAGTTTTACATGTGCTAAAAGTAAACGTGTGAAAAGACATTTATGAAATGTCCTCCAAATGCACGCTGAATGCTTGACCTCATTTAAATTCTTCAGACATTGTGCGCAGATAAAGCCCATCTGGCATTTGCTAGTTTGTGTGTGAATTTGTTGCTGAACCTCATCATAACAGTGTGTGTCCAATTTCCCTTTGTCACACAAAAAATGTGGAGAAGCTCTGGGTATCAGAACACATCAATAATCCTCCAGATCATAAATCTCTTCATTTCTGGAAACACTGCTGGCTGTAAAAGTCAAATATATTCAACAGTTGAAGGATAGCCTTATAAATACAGAATGAATGCTTGCACCATGACAGTGTATCATCCCTCTTAAAATCTGCCTCTAAAATTGTGGTTCACTGGCTTTCTACAGAATAAAACTCACAAAGCAGGTTACAGCAGGAAAGCCTATGAAGCTAACAAACTTGATCTTGTAATATCTAGAAAAGCAACAACAGAATATTCAGTCAAGTGAAATTAATTTTTGTTTTTTAAATCTCATTCAGCCACTGGACTAAAGGAAAACCCTAGATTGTCTATAGAAGAACAGGAAAAATCTAGACCATGCAAAAACTGTCAGAAGGCTAACTGTAGCAAATTTCATTATCACAGCCACATTATGTTATGTAATGTATTGTTAGGAGTTGGTCAAGTTGGGCACTGGTTGGAGATCCATGTCCTTCAGGGTTACAAAGGAGCCAGACAAATTCTTGAACTCTCAGGCAGCAATAGCAAGGGCAATGTGCTATTAAAGGCAGGCAGGGATGCCAGGGGAAGCCCAAAGCAGCACTTTGCCCAGTGTTCCCAGCAACCTGGCATTGGTCATGGTACAAAAAAGTGGATTTAAGCAGTCAGGTTCGGAGTTTGAAGGAACTGCAATGTTCTAGCTATGCAGTACACTATGCAGTACTAGCTATGGAGATACCTTTTATGGAGCCATTCTTTCGAGTCCTGACACTAGCACTAGCTCTCTTATAATCTGAAAGATCTGGAGGAATGCCAGCCCAAGCTCAGCAGCAACCGACCTTCTCTGTTTTCAGCTTTAAAAGTATCCCTGGAACAAAGGGAAGAGTGTGCCTGCAGTATGTTGTGCTCCACATGAAAATGGAATGATCTGTAGGAACTTTGCCAGTAGTGTCACCTGAAATTTTTAGGGATAGGAGACAATGTAATGGAATTTCAACACAACAGCTTTCACCAAAACTTTATTGAGAAAAATGATCTGATTTTGAGTGCAATCCTATCCCTGTATACTCAGATGTACCCATTATAGTAAAAGGGGTTTACTCCCAAGTGAGTGAGGTTAGGATTGCAGTCTTTGCTAGTATTTGGGTGTGCCTGATCCTAGCAGGACCTAAGACAGGAATGTTCCTTTGCATAAAGTGATTGTCACCTATCACAAAATGCAACATGCTGGTGTGTATGAGACTTGACTGCAACAACCAATTGCAGCCATGGACAATAATGATCAGCACCAAAGAGTTCTTGGAAGAAATGTGAAAGAGGTGAGGATAGATAGATGACAACAGGAATGGAAAAGAGGATGGATCAGGACCAGGAAGCAGGCAGTTCTAAAACTGTGTTGGAACCCACTAGGTGAGTTGCAAGTCAATTTCGGGTGGGTCTTGTGGCTGAGCAGCAATTGAAAATACAGAGATGAAAATACAGGGTTCAGAGCTACTTGGCAGGCTGAACTTCCTGTGGCAAAGACACAGTTCCTTGTCCTGAATGGGTGGGAAGATGAGATGCTGGAAAGATGGGAGGACTGTGTACTTGGAGATGGAACCATGGATGGGTTCTGTTTGTTTTCCAAGCTGGAAAGTTTGAGTTCCAAGCTGTGAAAAAGAACATCGTGAGCACACTGTGTAATGGGACCTTTGGCGGGTCATGGCTTAGGTTTGAAACCTAGATTGATATCACTTCTGGACATATCATTTCCTGGTTAATGACATCACTTTGGTTGGATCAAAAGTGGTCCTGGCAAAAAGTCCTGGTGCTAAAAAGTTTGAGAACTTTGGTGTTAAGGCATAGCCTTTTTTGCAACCTGCTTTGTATTTTCATTTAACTTTAAGCAGTCTATACTGCACTTGGCTCACTATTGATTTATTGGTGGCAGCAGTTCTGAAATGTTATTTATATCACTAATGATTTCCTTCAGCATTGTTTTGCATAAAGCTGAACTTTGAATTACCATTAACTGGTGGTTTCAAGGCATATATTTTTTTTAAAAAAAATCCAAATTATTATTGAGCAAAAGTATTAGACTGGATATACAGCCTTAGAACAAGGGCCAATTCAGTTTCATTAGCTTCTCCGTTCAAAAGGTAGTTTTAAAAAATGAGTGGGTGTCCTGGCTTTGGGTAAGTAGAATACTTGCTGTATTGTCAATATGATAAGCTCTTGGTGCTTTTTCCAATTAAATGTTGTGGGAGATTTTCAGTGGAAAAAATTCAATAAAGAAAAGGTTTCAAAAGGTGATATGAAAAAGAGAGAAAGCTGAAGGATAAAAAAGTGAAAATAAAAGGCCAAGAACAATGGGACATGAAAATAAATAGGAGACAGAGAAACAAACAGAAAAATAAAACAGCAGGAGAAGAAGGAAAGGAATAAACAGCCAACAGTGGGACACAAACGAATAGACTGACACCAGCTATAGAGCAACTTGGGCAGAGGGTCTCATTGGTGTCTCATAATGGATGGTGATGAAGAGACAAAAGGGTTCTAATACTTTGTTTCTGGCAGGGCTTCTATCTTTGGGGTGAGGGAATTTTGGGTCTTTGAAAGGGTCTTCATATGACAGGGGGTGGGTGTGAGCATCCTAAAGTGGTCAAGCAATTGGAAAAGGGTTCTGTTGAACCTCTGGGTGATGGTCATGGGCGGAGAGAACCAAAGTGTTGACTGGTCTGCTTCCGTTTTTCATCCCTGGTTCTCCAGCACTCAAATTTCCTCAATCAATCAAATTTCCTCAAATAGATTCTTTTTTATTTTTTTATCTACTAGGGTAGTGATTTTCAACCTTTTTAATCTCAAGCCACACTGAACAAGGCACTGAATTTGTCGAGGCAATCAATTGTTTTTACCATTGTCAAGGCTCACCAGACTATTCAAATCCCCCAATTTTCCTATTAATGAATGTCAGTCCCCAAATTCCTGCGGCACACCTCAGGACTAGCCATGGCACACCAGTGTGCCATGGCACACTGGTTGAAAATCACTGCACTAGGGTTAGGTTCCTTGAAAACCCAGTACATACCAAATTAGCAGACACTGAATCATTGAACCTATGGGGAAAATTGAGTTAGATTCTAGAGAATCCTTTTCACCATATACTAAATGAAATCTAAGAACCTGAATCCTAACTTAGAAGTCCATGGGGCTGGGTGACAGCAGAGGATCATCAACATCTGATGCTTCCTCTTAAGTGCTGGATGCACTGATGCACTGTGGATATCCCTTGATGCACTGAAAGTTGTAGAAATAGTGATATATCCATGACTTATTGTTGACCCAACAATGAGGCCTCAGAGTTCAATAGTGGGGACAGTGCCGTTTTCCCATCTTCCTACTCTTTCCTTCCCTGAGGATTACCCCAGCCCCAGAGACACAATCAGGTAGCCTTCCGGGTAGTCTTTTATCTAATCACCACAAGCTTTTAATCATTGTTGTGAAAGTTTGGCTGGACTTCCCAAGATGGTGGAGCAAGTCTGGAATTGAACACAAATGTTTCTGATAATTTTCCACCTGCCAATACAAATGTCTGTTTGATGTGGAAAATTGATCCAATCCAGACAACTTTCCACAAAACCACCAGTATAGTCAGTGTAACACAATTACTGCTACCCCTTTCCCCATCAGTCATATACTTATACAGGAGTTTTTCTCCCTTCCTATGTATGATTCTGGTACTGTCTTCAACTTATGAGGAGACACTATTTCTTCTCCAAATCCTGCTGCCTGCTTGTCCCTTTCTTGCCCCTGCTTGCCTGCTCATAGATGTGCCAATTACATCCCTGCTCAAAGGGCACCAACACATACTAGTAGATAATGAGGACAAATGTGTAGGTAAATAGACAGTGAATCTATATATAAAGAGAACTGGTGGTAATTCAGAGTGGGCAAGCAAAGGCCGAACCCCTTCATTTGCAGTCCCTGTTGTATTTGTGTTGCATTGGTTCCTTTATCTCATTTCTTTATTTCGCTTATTATTCACTTACCTTATTGCAGGCACAATTATTACTTAATTCAAAAAGCAGTGGTGGTGATGTGGGGAAATATGACAGACCATAAGTGATATCTACAGAATATTCACTCTATATAAAATTTTATTTGGTCCATCACAAAGGCGATCCAGGTGTCCTGGCAGATAGTGACAGATGTCGAAAGAAGAAGAATGAGCTAGAGAACAGATGCCTGGCTTTCATGCCATGTCTGTCTGTCTGCAGTGCAACAGCATTTGACATCTCAAGATGTCTGGCACAAGACGGCAGGTCAGGCTGGAGGACAACAAAGGCTTTCTTGTATTGGCAACTTAAGATGAAATATCTTAATATTTGGAGGCTCATCTTAACAGCAAACACTGTAAATGATACAGGATGATTGTCAGCACAAGCTTATACATATATACATGAGCCCTGTTTAGTTCAACAGGACTCAGGACCCAATCCTGAGTTTTGTGCACTGGCTTACCAAAGCCAAATGAAATTAAGAGTACGACAAACGGAAGGATCACTTCCCACAATAATTTTCCTTACATGCATCCCAAGGAAGCACATGTGGAGGCATGTCTAAACTTCAACACTTTATAATGTAGGTGCAGTCCAAAGCTTATACATCAGGTATAACCATATGGATGGGATTTGCCAAATGCCTGTCAGAGCCACACATTTATTTGGAAGTTACAAGAACTCTTATCTACACACTTCTTAAGAATGTGTTTAGGGAAATGGGATTGACCTGCTTCGAGCAAATCCACTGAATATGAATTTGAGCCTTGAGGGAGTACCTTGAAGGATGATGCAGTGAAATCCCATAATGTAACCTACAGAACAATTTCTGCAGAGCCAATGAAAATAGAGCTGGGATATTGGAATAATCTTTGCAGGCAGATATTGAACATCAAATTATTTGGTCCAGAGAAATTGCTTGCATGGAGAAATTTCATTGAGCATACATTTCACCATGGTGGTGCCCAGTACCCAGTGCCCTGTAGGGATATGCCATGTCCAGGGGTGGCCACTGCCTAGTGGTTCCTACTGTCCACTGCTTGGTGGTGTTTGGTGGTGCCCAGTGCCTAATGGTATCTACTGCCCACTGCTTGATGGTGCCTGGTGGTGATTGCTGTCCGGTGGAGCATAGCGCCTGGGAGAGGTGCCTGGTGCCTGGAGGTGCCTGCTGCTGACTGCTTGGTGATGCCTGGTGGTGCTCATTGTTGCCTGGTGCCCACTGCTTATGGTACCTGGTGCTGCCCAGTGGTGCCCATTGGTGCCCAGTGCCTGCCAGTGCCTGCAGACTACCAGTGCCCACTGGTGCTGCCAGCCGCTGTCTGCCATCCAGAATCTGTTGGTATCCACTGTTTCCTGGTGCTTGCTGATACCCAGCAGTGCCTGCTGGTGCCCAATTATGCCCACCGGTAACCCCAAATATTCTTTAACATTGTACTCCCACAACAATGGGTTGATTCAGCTAGTTTGTTGTAAAAATCAACAATGTTCAACCTTTTTCAGCTCATGGCACACTGACAAAATGCTAAAGTTGTTAGGATACACCATCAGCTATTTGACAGGTAGGGAAAGGTGAGGGGATCTAGATACATAGGGAAGAGTGAGGGAGGCACAGGCATGGAGCAGGAGGGACCAGGTCTTGTGCATGTCTACTTTGGAGCAAGTCTCCAAGCCAGGGAAGGCTGCTTAGGATTGCAACTGTGCCAGGGTGACCAGATGCCAAACCCAAAATTCCTGAACCCCAAGGCCAAAATTCCTAACCCCCAGGGCAAAATTCCTACCCACTTAAAAAATTGCCAAAAAATGTATTTTTTGTTTTTATATTTTTGATTTTTACTTTTTTGGCCATAACTTTTGATAGGAAGGAGATATCTCAAAACTGATTGTTGCATTGGATTCTGCTGTTCAATACGAATCCAACGACATATGACATGATGGGGTACGGTGCTCCAGGACTGGCTCTATCACTCTAACAGACGCACAGACATTTTCCCCCCCTTTGGGAAGAAAAAAAGTGCGTCTTATAAACCGGGAAATACGGTAGTCCAATGGAAAGGCAGAGCCAATACGACTGGATCCAGCTGGCATTGCAGAGCTGGGCTAAGGACAGGAGCTCACCCTGTCTTGTGGGGCCGACCCGGGTCTTGAACCCTGGCCTGCTGGTTAACAAGCACAGTGTCTTAGCCACTTGTGCCACCCTCCTCAGCATAATTATGACCTTGCGCCAGCCAATCTACAGATCAGAATTGCACCCTTAATCTCCCAGTATAGTTTGCCAAATGGTTTTAAAAAGTTCATTTCTTGATCAACTGACAATGCAGTACTTTGTTTCCATTATTTGTGCTCAGTCTACCAAATTGCCTGACTAATCTTATTGTGTTCTATGTGAAATAGTTGAAAATTGCCTTGAACTGCCAATGCATCCTGCTTCACTTTCCAGCCTGTGCTAAAGTGAAATCGCATTTTCTAATTGAGTTGCTCCTAACCTATTTCAAGTTACTGTAGCAAAATTCAATAGGTCTTTGAAAAGTTTAAATTAAACTGATTCCATGTGGTTTATGGCTTTTATGGCACTTTGCCTTGCAAATGCTCTTTGTCATACAATAATAAGTGAACTCTGACACTTCCATTTTCATTGTTGAAACAAAACAACTCTGCCATAAAAGAATGTCCCATGAATGTATCATTCAGAGCATTTTCCCACCACAAAAGAATCTAAGCAACATCATAAGACATTTCATTAATAAGTGCCCAAAATGCTTTGAATGTTAAATAGTCGAGCTGAGGGATTATTGTCATTTGCTCTTGCAAGAGAGTAGGTCAGGAAGATAAATGCAGCAAAATAAATTAAAAGTTAATTCCCTTTTCCTGAAGATAGAAAAAGTGTCAGCAGCAAATAGCCATTGGAAAAGATGCTATCTAGAGGTGATAAGTTCTGCTCTGTAAGTAGAAATTAGCTTGGTTAATGGCTGCAATCACTCCCACTTTCTTGGGAGTAAATATTATTGAACACAATGGGACTTACTTCTGAGTAGACATGCTTAGGATTGCACTGTATATCTTCTACATTTGAATCCTATGTATTTTAGGAATTGTTGTGTATAGCCTCTTTGTGACGCGAGTCCAGAGGACCGGAGGAAGCCATTGAAAGAACTGGGGTAGCAGTTCTAGTTTTGCAGCATAAGCCCATGTATGTGGTTGGGCCTATGTGATCTCTTTAGGCATCTGAATAGCCGTAGCCTATGTGGAGGAGAACCTACAGAACAGCCTATAAGTATAAGCTGCATTTTCCCTTTTAACTGTGCCATCATTGAAGACATGAGGAGGTGACAGCAAGAAGCAGGTCCTTCTTCCTGGTGGCACCCTAACTGTGGAATTCCATCCCTCTGGAATTAAGAATGACTCCCTTCTTTGAGATATGTCAGTGGGGTCTTTCAGCCCAATTCTTTCCAACAGTCCAGCACTAATGCATCTGCAGTGCAGCCCAAATTTCAGGGAACACGTTTCCATATCTTGTGGAAGCCTCAGTGATTGCCCCTCCTCCACATAACACCAAATGGGGTGTTATGCACACCCCATTGCCAAGTAGTACCAGCACTAGAAAATTGGATAGGATTGGTCCTTGAGTTCTTTTTATTTAGGATGGCCATAACCAGGGATGGGCCCAGCCTGGGCCAAGAACCGGTTCTCCGGAAGTGGGCGGGGTCAGGAGTGAGGTCAGGGTCAAGGGGCGGGGCCAGGGTCAGGGGGTGTGGCCAGGGAGGTTTTTAATTTTAAAATTAAAAAATAATAAATAAATAAAATTACTTACTTCAGAGTAGACCTGCATATGATGGGGCTCTGAGGCTGCAGTCCTCTCCACACTGGCCTGGGAGTAAGTCCCATTGACTATACTGGGACTAACTTCAGAGTAGACCTGCATAGGATGGGGCTATGAAGCTGCTCTGAGGCTCTCTCCACACTGGCCTGGGAGTAAGTCCCATTGACTATACTGGGACTAACTTCTGAGTAGACCTGCATAGGATGGGGCTCTGAAGCTGCTCTGAGGCTCTCTCCACACTGGCCTGGGAGTAAGTCCCACTGACTATACTGGGACTAACTTCTGAGTAGACCTGCATAGGATGGGGCTCTGAAGCTGCTCTGAGGCTCTCTCCACACTGGTCTGGGAGTAAGTCCCATTGACTATACTGGGACTAACTTCTGAGTAGACCTGCATAGGATGGGGCTCTGAAGCTGCTCTGAGGCTCAGAGCAGAGGAGAGGAGAGCATACCGGTCCGCGTTGTTCTGGGGACCTCCTGCTGCTGCCTACTCGCTAACGGCAGGCTTTTTGGAAGATCCCCCACGCCAGAGTAGGGGTGTGTAGGCTCCTGCCCACCTGTGGCCATAACAGCTGATATGATGGGCTGGCATTTTAATCAAGTACAATTTTAATTGTTTACGGCTGCAATCCTAACCATACTTTTCTGGGAGTAAGCACTACTGAACTCAATGGGACTTCTGAGCAGACATGCTTAGGATTGCTCTGTCAGTGTTTCATTGGTGTGTTTTGTTTTAAATGTTTTAGTACTGTCTATTTAAATTATGTAAATCACTTTGATTGCTCTCACTAGGAGAAAAGAGGGATATCAATCAATCAATCAATCAATCAATCAATCAATCAATCAATTTAATTCAAACCATTGTTTGGCTGCTTCCATGTATAATTCTTCCATGAGTGGTTGGCATCCATCAGTCTTCAAAGACTATGATATTGTGCTTGACGCTGTATGCAAAGCACAAAGTCTTGGGTAAATTAATATGGAGGATAGGCTGTTATCCAAGCAGCAAATCCCCCCTCTCCACAACACTGAAATAGTCCAGTGGAACGACGGAGCCGATACGATTGGTTCCAGCTGCGTCGCAGAGCTGGGTTAAGGACAAGAGCTCACCCTGTCTTGTGGGGACCCAGGTCTCAAACCCTGGCCTTCTGGTTAACAGGCTTACACTAAAATCCAGAGTAACAACGGGAGCACGCAAGAGATGTTATGTGCACCCGTAGTTACTGCACCACCTAGTGAAAATCTATGGGAAATTCATATTGCAATCCAGAGCAAATTGTTCTTGCACCGGAGCAAGGACCTCCGTAGTTACTCTGGATTGTGCCCATAGTGTCTTAACCACTTGCGCCACCCACAGCCCATGGGTGGTTAAACGAATGGAAAACCTACTAAATCAGGGGAGCTAAAATTTGACTTTCACATTGTTGCTGATCATCAGGTGGTGCATCCCTAGAATTTGTTTTGAAAAATATGTCCCAGGTTGGGTTGGGGTGAATGGGAGTCTTGCAGCTGGAGATTTTGATTTGTGACAATTGGAGAGATTCCTTTGATGTATTTTTGTAGATCACAGCCCTTGATTTAAATAAATATGTTTCAAATCTTCATCATTATGTACCTGACAGCCACAAACTATTCTGAAGTGGAGATAGCCTTGCAAGATTCATGTTGCTCAACTGTGTATAAATACTGAATATTCTCAGCAAGAGGATCCATGCAAGAGGTTGACCATATTTTTTTTTTTTAGATTCATAGCCATAGATTCATATTTTGTTTTAGATTCATCCCACACTAGTTTATCTCGGTCATGACAGGACTGAGGGCTGGGAACACTTCTGAAGTGTCCCGAATGACATCACTCTGAAGACTACTCACACACACTCCTGTTGTGCATACATGAATAATAATTAAGCGATTTGGCATTCAACAGGCCATGCAAAGCAAGTAATTTAACATGAAAACAGCTCTGTCTAAGCGCATTATTGACCAGCAGGCCAGGATCTAGTTAAGTCTCTGTTGGAGCTCCGAAGCCATGTAGATTACAAAGTCTTTCACTCTAAATCCACCAAGCTAAGAAAATCCACCCAGTAAGAAAAGTACTTGATATAAAGCAGGACATTTTCAAAACCTCTTTAACAGATAAATCTCACTGGATTAAGATCAGTTATAGCAGTATCTTCAAGGTCACTAACTGAGGTAAACAGATTTAAATTCATGAAATTGATTTTTTTGCCCTTAGTCTTTGTCTTGTCCATCTAACAGTCCGATCCTATGGTCTGTGAGCCATTAAAGAAATAGGGTGAGCTGTATTAAGGATAAAACTTGGCACAGATTTGCCATTTGTGACAGCAGCTTTGTTTGTTAAAGTTGGTGTCAATAGGAGCTTCTCTCCTAGTGCTAAGAGTAGACTCACTCACACACACATGCACGTACACACACACACACACACACACACACACACACACACACACACACAAACAGAGAGAGAGAGAGAGAGAGAGAGCGAGAGAGTGAGAGAGAGAGAGAGCGAGAGAGAGATATGCCTCCCCGGCTGCCATTTTTCATTGAATAACACAAAAATGAAAGGGGGAAAAGACAAATTTTGCATCTCATGTGCTTTGTCTGAGTTTTCTTTAATCATTGACAGTCCTCCATAAATCATTAATCTCCAAAGAATCTCATGCAACGGAAAGTGAAAATATCAAGGGACAATCACATTCACAGGCCAGATGGATTTCAGATATCTGAAATATAACTCCTAAAATAATTCCAAAGGACAATGAAAAGCAAAGCAATTTAGGTCTAAATAACAAGCCGTACAGCCAACCTGGGTTGTATATTTGACAAGTATCAGAATAACAGATTTTGAAAATTGTCATTCTAGATTACCTGTCAAGGGAACAACATAGGTAAAATGATTAATGTCAGGTACATTAATGACAGGATGCACACCTACCCAACTTTCCAGCACTGCTGTAGATAGTTGTGCCAGTGGGGCATGTGCTGCATCTTGCAGTCATGGAGGTCTCCACAAAATTGGATAAGTCCCATATTTGTTCTCTTTACTTGGTGTTGCATTGCTCTTACCCCAGAGATAGAAAATTGGTTAGGATTATGCCCACAGTCTTACAAAAAGAAGCTAGAATTATTTAAGTTTGGGAATCTTTTAGTATACTTTTAATTAACAATCTGGCCACTTACATATTCTGGGACTTTTCTATCAGTACAATTAGGTCCGAATCCTATTTTTACTTGTGGCTGTCAGATGTGTCTCAAAAGTGACATTAAGCATGTTATGACTGTGGCACCAGTTAGTTGGGCACCAGGCCAGGGTTGCCATATGTTCCCCAAAACCAGTACTGTCCTGGTTTTCGGGGATTGTTTTCACATACTGGCAAGTTTGAGAGGGGATCCTGTCCTGGTTTTGTGGAAGAGAATTATGGCAACTCTACACCAGGCCCAAAATGGAACGATGTGGACCAGTGACACAGCTGGGTGTGTGCTTTCCACTAGGCTACATGATCATTAGCTACACCACAGATGGGGACTTGTGCCAATTATTTAGTAGGAACAGATCTGAGTTGTCCATTACAGCTGATGTGGCTTTCCCAGGGCAAGAGGATGAACGTCTCTATATGTTCCAGAGATCTCCAACATGCTAAATTCCCCTGCATGATGCAGCACAAGCCACACTGACACTGTTGCAGCAGTACAGGAAACATGGATAGGATGGTGCTGCTCATTACATGTATAATTGTTTTATAAATACCACGGCTTGTAGCTTGCATTAGCATAATTTTATAGCAGAAATAAAACACTACAATATTTTTAACTCCTATAGTGTGGATGCAAAAGTTCTATTTATTGTTGTGCTTTGTTTCTAAACTAAGGTTTGCTAAATTTATGCTACACTCCAAATTCTCACATCCTTTATCTGCTCATCAGTCAGCCTTCATTTGCAAAATGTTTTTAGTTGGAAGTTATCCTGGAACTGAACTCTATTCATTTTATAACATAGTCAGTGGGAGGGAATCAATGAAAACAAAATTCCTTTATAATGCGATTTGCTTTGCTTAATGTTTTCTAATTGTCAGTATGCTACTTTCCCTTGTGGATTGTATATTGCATTAACATTTGAGCTTTCAGCATGAAAAGCCAAAATATATAGGTTGTATTTGGACTTACACATGTCACCTTATGTATCTATCAGCAGTGGCATCGCTAGAGGAGGTTTGAAGGTTTAAGTTTTGCAAGTGCCTGAACACACCATGCAATTGGGTCTCTCCTCTTAGCAGCCATTTGAAGCAGGGGAGCAAAACAGAGGTGTACCCCTTGGCTGCCCATGTGCTCAATCCTGGATTTTGTTCCCCTGCCTGGAATGACTCCTAAGGGAAGAGAGAAAGAGGAGCCACTTGCACAGTGTGATCAGGTATCTACAAAACTAAGGATGCAATCCTAACTTAGGCTGCACAACTCATTGATCTCATTCCTGTGGTGATGTGGGAGGCAAGCGCATGTCTATGCATTGGCCCATTCCTCCCCAGGAGTGGTGCAGAAGTGCCTGACAGCAATTTTATGACACTCCCAGGCCAGTACGGGACAGGTACTGGGATTTATGCCGGCCTAGTTGGGAGTTAGGATTGCAGCCATAGGGTATAATCCTGTGTATGCCTGTTCAGAAGTAAGCTCCACAGTGTTCAGTATGGCTTATTGCCAGGAAAGTGTGTATAGGATTGCAGCCATAGTGTTTCAAACCTCCTCCAACTATGCGACTCTTGGTGGAGATGGCACTCTTATCTGCAACAACTAACATTAACTTTATGCTCTGTAAAGGACCGACCAGCAGGAAATGTACATCTTTATAATTTCTTTTTCAATTGCACGTTTTAACTTTAGGTTGAAGATATTTATAGCTTTGTATGTTTCTTGGTGTAGAACTCCTTTTTATTTATTTTTGAAAAGTACCATCGAAGCACAGTGCTAACACAGAAAGTTCACAAAAAGGATCAACTTTGTTTGGAGAACCTAAATCATGTTGACCAAAGTTTCTGAGTTGCAGACTTGCAGTAATGCACCTTCTGGCTTCTGCAAGAATAATACATGCCCATGACTATCACCTTCAAACAGGAATGTTCTTTGTCTTCTCCCAGACTTTGTACTTAGCCTACTTTTCAAAAGGCTAGTCTATAAATAAAAATGTTTTCACAGCTTCTGAAGTGAACCAAGAGGCTGGGGCAAGTGGGTGAGCAACGTACTCAATGTGAGTGTTCCACTTTGCAGAGAATTGGACATGAGCCAGTGACCAAAGATGCAAAGTGAAGTCAGATCTTGGATGCCTGGCCAGTCCACAGAAACTTTCTGATGCATAAAAAACTAGTTATGCATTTGACAACTGAACTGAATATGCCTCAGTGAGCTTTCAGAGAAGTGTCAATGCCTCTGTGTCAATGGGGAAGAACTGGTTGTGCATCAGTAAAAGAGACAATAATATTAAGAGCACAAACCTATGAATGTCTACTCAGAACAAAGTCCCATTGAGTTCCATGAGACTTTCTCCCATGTAAGTGTGTATAGGAGTCCAGACTTAGGGCATAATCCTAATCAATTTAGGCTGGCCTAACTCAGCTTGTATATCTTCCTGTGGTGGTGTGGGGAGGTCGGCATATTTCTGTGCACTGGTTCTACCCCTCCCTACCCTTCCAGGAGTGAGACATCTGCAGTTAAAAAAAAAAAAAACTTATGCTGGCCTAACTGGAGAAAAGGATTGCAGCCTTAGTATGTCATGGAGAGCACAATCCTAACAATGTCTACTCAAAAGAAAGCCTGATTGTGTTCAATGGGTCTTACTCCCAGAAGATTGTATTTAGGATTGCAACCACAGTTTATGGAAGATGATAAAAAAACATTTTAGCATCAACGTACAGCTTATTCACAAACTTCTTTTGCATGGTCACTGTTTCATAATGTTAATGAGATGTCACATAAAATCACACATCCTCTTTTAGCATGTGGGTATCATTGTATCATTGGCAAGGTCAGTATGCTATCCTCAAGATCAACTGAGCATTTAATTAAAAAACCATCAAGGGTATGCATTTTTGAGTGGTTCAAACTCAGGTGACTCTCTGAAAGTGTCAAAGCCTAAGGGTGCAATCCTGATTCCTGAAGTGCGCTTGGGCCAGCCTATTTAACACTGGACTGGCGTAAGTTTGAGATATGCCAGCCTAGCTGCACCAGAAAAGGTCTGGGCCAGCATAAGTCAACTTAGGCTAGCGTAAATTAACTTATGCCAGCCCAAGACAGATGGACCTGGGGTGGCCTAGCAGAGCTAGTCTAGGCAGCTCATCAGGGGCATGTTGAGGCTATGTTGAGCATTGCCTAGAGCAGTGGAGTTAGGCTGTATCCAGAGCCAGTTTTCAGGGCAGAAATGCCCCTTCCCAGTTCCTCAAAGTTAGACTACCTGAGGAGCAAGAATAAATCTGAGTAAACCCATGGGGTCCATGATCAGCCAGAGTAAGGATGGCAGTGTTGACAAAAAAATCTGAATGCTTGGCCAGCCTATCTGCAACCTCTGCCTCTCAATCTCAGGATACAGTACAACTATGACAGCCTACAAACCTCTGGATACAGCACAACTCTAAGCAATCCGCTTGCATCCACCTTCCCAGGTACTGCATTCTCATTCTGCAGCTGTCAGGGTCTCCTGGGCTTCTTTATAAGGCAGGCACCACAGCTGTTCCTTGTTCAGTGTGATCTGAGGCAGGTCTCCTCAGGAGCAAGCCCTCCCCAGGTGCCTCTTGGTGCTCAGTATCCTGTCGATTTGTTTGTGTGTGGCTGTAATCCTAAAGACAATTTCCTGGGAGTAGGACCTATTGAACATAATGGGACTTACTTTTGAGTAGACATGGTTAGGATTGCACTGTTTCCTTTACTTTTTAAATGTTCTGTCTTGATTTTAATATCTCTTACCAGAGCCAATTGCCATATGTAAGGAAAATGCTTTTCACTGTGCTGCATAGCAAATCTCTCTCTCTCTCTCTTGCTCTTTCTCTCATGCATGCACACTTGAGAGAGAGAGAGAGAGAGAGAGAGAGAGAGAGAGAGAGAGAGAACTATGACCTTTTTATTCAGTGGGGAATTAGCTCTTCAGTGACCATTACATATGATATGCTAGAAAGTACAACCATACAACCGTTCGCTGGCCTTTGGGATCAGCTACTGATCCAAAGGTAACTGTACAGAGAACAGAACAGCACTAACAATGAATTTGCTATTCATGTCTGCATTGTGGGTTTGAATCCTAGAGGGAAAATTGTCACCATGGGCATGTCCAACTGAAAACAGTCATCTCCAGATGCTATATTTTGAACGACTGACATAGCAAAGCAAGGACTTCATCATTAAAGCCTTGGGGGCTACAAATTATCATTACCACACAGAATTTTTGTGGGAGCAAAATAGATGTTCTAATTACATATTTGGAAACTATACATCTAAGACTGTGGATAATTGTAATATATGCCCTCAGAATTTGGAGCTGAATTATACTGCAAATGTATCATCTCTTCTCACAGAAAGCAATTGTAAGGATATAGCTGAATGGAAAGCAAATCAGTTGTTTCGTATTTTTCCGTATTTCATATTAAGTTTTTAATCTCTGATGGAATGTATTCATTTTAAATGCCACCTGGGTGTAACATGAGATTTGAAGGTGAAAAATAAATATTATTTTCTCTCAGTACCCGTTGGAGGGGATGGAGATGTGCTATGAAAATATTGTGATTAGTGGGGACCTTTGATCTAAATATTTGTTTCAAATGGTTATTTTTAAGTAATTGAAGGCTCACATATACCTTCAGGCTCCCAAAATGTCATCCATCGCTCCCAGGTGCAAATCCTCTGCCCAGTACTACATAGTGGATTACAGCCCTAATGCGGAACTGCAGACAGTGGAACTGCAGGTCAAGGGAGGCACAAGCCAAAAAGTCTGAGAATTACTTCTTGGGAGGAAAAACACATTACATTAAAGTCAGAGCCAAACCACATGCACATTATTTTTAATCCTGGTTTGACTTGGATGCTTGGAAGCATGCCTGAACCACTGTTGCCCTTAGATGACCATCCCCCAAATCCTAACTACGGGAGCATGTAAGAGACATTACATGCACCCGTAGTTACTGCACCTCCAGGTGAAAACCTATGAGAAATTCATATTGGAATCCAGAGCAAATTGTTCTTCCACCTGAGCAAGGACTCCCTGTAGCTACTCTGGATTGCGCCCTAAGTTTCCAACAGCTTTGATTGGTTCACCAACTACAGTGCTAACTACAGAACAATCCCAATATGAATTTTAGCCCAGTTCTATTATTCCAGTATGATGGTAAATCGTGTGATCTGTGATTATATTGTGCAGGTTGTTATTGTATGAGTTACTCTTGACAGAAGGCATCTCGCTGTCAATGGTGTGGCAGCCATAAACACTGTACTTGCAATGATAGGCAGCAGATCAGCCATCAAAGCAGGTAAGATGGTCATGGGGGAGATCAGGACAGTTTGAAATGGGGATTGGGCCAGGTTCAGGAGAAACTAGGAGAGACAAAAAAAAACAGATACAAAAATTTGCAAATCACCGAAAAATTTACAGCAAAGAAATATGAATAGAGTTATTGATTTACTTCATCGTATTTGAAAATGTTCTCCCATAGCCATAAAACTCACACTTCAATATTCTCAGTATACATTTACAAAACATTTATATTATTTTCCCCTCTTTTTTCCATTGCTAATCTCATAAGAGAAAACAACCACCAAGAGTGTCAATGATTTTCCAGCTGTAAAGCTAAGAACTCTGATGAACTCATTTACTAGCGTTTTAATGTTAACGACCCTCAATAAAGGTAATGACCCAAAATAAATTTGTAATGAAAATTGTAATTGTAAACAACATTTATATGCTCAAGCTCAGAAAGATTGTGGGAAATGGGATCCTTTTCTTAAAATGCTGGTGTGAAATTGTTTTTCTGTCTGATCTGAAGAATTTAGAGAACCTAATAGGACTCAGGCTATAAATAATGGTTGATATTGAACTGAGGTGTTGGTGTTTGTGCAGACATTAGCAAGAGCTGGCCATAGCAGTGCTGGTCATTGAATTATCCAGTTTGAGTCTCCATAAATCACTGCTAGGCAGGCAAAATACTTGTAAAGAGGCTATTCGGCTAATGACAACTCCTTAGGCACAGTGCCTAAAGAATTGGAAAGGATGCAGAGGAAATTCAAATTCATAGCTCAGCTATGAAACTCTCTGAATGGTATGGGTCAAGTCAATGTCTCCCAGTCTAACATACATCACATGGTTGTTTAAGCCAAAATATCATGATTTGGAAGACAACTTGGATGCACGAATTAGATAAAAGAAGCTAGGTTAGACTCAGAGTGTACATCTGGACAAAGGAAACTGGGAAGACTGTCTTGGCAGTTCATCTTGTGCGACATCCCTTACTTATAGTTTTCTCTGCTCTAAATGATGATGACTATGAAAGTCCTAACAGAACGATCAGTAGGTTTACCCTACAATCCAGAGTAACTATGGGAAGACATAAGAGGCACTTACTCTGGACTGCTGTATGCATTTCCCATTGGTTTCCAATAGGTGACACCATAAGCACGTTGGTGTAAAAGGTCCTGTAGTTACTCTGAATTGTAGCCTTGGATAGGCAATCCAAGGCAATAATGAACACCAAATGTTTGGGAATATAAAAAGGATTGCCTTCATGACAGTAATCTAGTGGATATGCTATTCTGTTGTGCTTGTAGTGGTGGAGCACATCAGACACATCAGACTTCCTTCATACAGGGTTTAATTTGAAGCAGGTTGAAAATGTTTTTGGCTGTGTTGCAAACAGTAGGAATTAGCTTTAAAACGCACCAAATTATAATAGGAATCAGTGTTTCTGGCTATATACAGACTCACAGCCCGATCCTATTCATGCTTACCACCAATGGAATGCGTGTTCTTCTAGTGGTGACTGCCTTATGGTGAGCAAACGTGCACATGGAGCAAGTTTCTGGAGCACCAGCAAGAAGGCTGGTGCCTTCCCCTGCCAAGTGGAGATTTGCTGAGGCAGGTAGGTAAATAGGAAGTAGGAGCATCTGTCCTTTGCTGGCCTGGAGCACTCAAAGTGCTCTTCTGGAGTGATGGGCTGGTGTCCCTTCCTCCAGAGTAGTGCTCTTTACATAGCATGCAAGTGCAATGTTTGCACATGTGCACTGAGCTCAGAGGAGAACAGGTACCTTCCCAGGTTGCTGGACCTGTTGCTCCAGAAGAACAGGTACCTTCCCATCTCTCCAGAGGATCAGTTTGAGTGCTCTCAGCACAGCATGATCATCGCACATGCACGTTTCATTGAGTGTTCTGGGGTTCTAGTACTGCTGTGAGTGTAACGTGGAAAGACAAAACAAAAAGATCACCTCACTTTCTAGCGCAAAACACAGCCCTTTTCTTTGGTTCCCATATGTAGAAGAGAAGAATATGAGTTGTCATCAAAATTGAACATATGGACATATGAACATCCCTATGAGGGATGGCATTATGCCACGTAATATGATATATTTTAAGGTCATAAGTATTGCAATACAATTTCTGCTTCAATTTCAGTTTTTATTTCCA
Organism: Cryptoblepharus egeriae; assembly: GCA_030015325.1. Taxonomy (NCBI): domain Eukaryota; kingdom Metazoa; phylum Chordata; class Lepidosauria; order Squamata; family Scincidae; genus Cryptoblepharus; species Cryptoblepharus egeriae. The sequence continues at coordinate 48,084,659 of JAREYC010000007.1, read as the reverse complement.
AGGGCACTGTGGTATTTGATATGTTTCTGATATCAAAGTAACTTAGGGCTAAATCCATAGCAGTTATGGGTCCACGCAGTTACGTCACCCTCTAGTGTTATCTTATGGAAAGTCATTTTAACTGCTGTGGAGCAAAGGGCTTAATTTCACTTTAGGATATAGGCCATAGCCCATTATAAAGAAAATTAATTTGCTTCTTTTTGGTGTAGATGGATTTGCTTTTATGCCACAGTAACAATAACAACTATTGCCTGCTGCCAGCTAATATCTAATCAAAGAGGACAAGATGCTACTGCAAAAATCCACTTTGACCTTTTAGTATATTTCTAGATAATGTGAGCTGGAATGTTGTTGTTTTTCATTTGGATCTTTAAGGGCACAGAATAATTGCTTTCGACTGAGGCTAATAAAACCAAGTGGAATCTTAGTAAAAGCAGAATGCCAACATTAGATGGAGTTGAAGAAAGGCACCTTGGAAGACATTTCTCCTCATTTGTGAATGACGGACAAAAACCATTTTTTTTTTGTTTTACAGATACAGAATGGGAAATTCCAGTGGGCCATAGCTCAGTGGAAGACAACCTGCTTCACATGTAGACAGAGCAGATGGAAAAGCCATGGCTCCACAACGTATAGACAATATCAAAGAATTGAGTTGGTAGAAGATGGCAACTTCCGAACTCATGTTCAAAGTGCAGAAAGAATTAACTCTTTTGCAGGATTTATCTTTAATGTTTTTTTTAAAAAACCCTACAACTGCTCTTGAGATTGGGTTGTTTTTGCCATGCCACAATCTGTTTGCTCTGTTCTTGTTTTAGCGACTCATGCAAGAAATGTTGGAAAACTATTTTTCATGTTCAGAGTGCTCAGCTTGCATTCTTCCTAGTGTGCTAGGCAAGTGAGCTTGGAGCTTGAAAAGATGGTCACCACATGCTTACATCACTTTTGCCATTTTCAATAGAAACAAAAGGTGCAACCTGTCCCAAAGATGGCTTCCTTCATACTGTTATATACAGTTTATGGTGACAACATACTATCTATCTATCTATCTATCTATCTATCTATCTATCTATCTATCTATCTATCTATCTATCTATCTATCTACAGTATTTATATACCGCTTTTCAACTAAAAAGTTCGCAAAGTGGTTTACAAAGAAAATACTGTATACTGCATATAGCAAGGTGACCTTCATACCATTGATTTCAATGAAGGAATGACATTTTTCCATTTTTAAAATAAAACTCTGCTGGAAGCACACTAGCAGTGACCTTGAAATGTTACTTCTGATTTTTTTAAGGTTAAAAATGAACCTCTATCACCATGGTACGCTAAGTTGAAGAGCAACACTTTGCTCACGTGCTCAGAAAGTTCCAGGTGAGTGTTGGAAACAAGTAAGTTCAGCTTTATTGTTTTAGCATTATGTATGAAATTTATTTATTCTCTCAGATACCTAAATGCATTACAGAGTAATATGTCATCTTAGAACTATTGTATTTTCTCGAATATAATGTGCCATCAAATATAATGTGCACCCTATACTTAGAATCAAAATACTGTATTTACTCAATTCTAATTAACATCAATTATAATGTGCACCCTGATTTTGGAAACTGAATTTGGCTGGAAAAGGTGAGCATTATATTTGAGTAAATGCAGTATTCTTGAAATAGAGCATTCTCTTTCTACAGTTTTGTGTGAGTAGGTCCAAAGGAACTGGGATTCATCAGTCTGAAGAACAGCGCAGTCCAAATCTGTGCTGGAACAAGTAGACCAGCATGCCTGTGCTGTATATAGTTTGGTTCACGTGTCTAAATTATTTACTCAACATACTGGTTATTTGTCTGGGACTTGTGCCCTGTGTGTGTTAAGGCCTTTGAGAGAGAGGATAAGCAAGAACTAAACTGGAAGTATGCATTTCTGACTCACTGGGAGTGTTGAGGCAATGAGCTGGGAGCGCAGAAGTTCAGTTATAGAAACTCAGGACCATAGCACAGGGCTCCTCTTATATGAAAATTCCCTATGCAGTCTATCTGTGTAATGTTGCTATATGGGTGGGTGGAAGGAAAAAAAAGGAAGAAAAGCACTTATGACAGTATTTATTGACTAGAGCTCTTTAAAAAAACAAATCAGTCAAAGCCTAAAATAGAACACGTGCAGGGTTCATGTGCCGATGAGTCAGAAATCCACTGACTATTTCAGGAATGTACAGATTTGGAAAGCAACGTGTCCTCTTGGAAGGTGAGTCAAACAGATTCAGCTTGATGATGCAGTAAAGTTTGTGTGGAACACCCTAAGTAAATGAGGTGTATTCTGCTGACCCCCTAAATAACATCAGAATTGCTGATGAATGATCTTATCCTTGCAGTACTGAGCAGGCAAAAACAAGTTTCAAGGAATTTGTTTAAAATGCACAACTCCACAGTAGAAAAACACCAGTCACTGCATAGTGCTGGTATTTTCAACCAGGGTGCCGCTGAACATTGGTGTGCTGCAAACAGTGGTGGGCTTCAGCACCTACTCTACAGAACCTAATCTATAGAACCAGTTCGCACCTACTCTATAGAACCGGTTGTTAATGAGAGATAGGACATATAAAGTTTAAAAATAGCCATTTAAAAGTAGATGGGCATAGAACCGGTTTTCAATAGAAACTGCTAGATGGGCATAGAACTGGTTGTTAATTTCTTTGAATCCCATCACTGGCTGCAAATGGTCTGCAGGTGCACTTCAGAAGCTTAGGGAACAAACAGTTATTAATAGAGTCATCAGTAGATTAAGCACCAACAAGTCTTCAACTATCTTCTGTAAGTAATACCTTTCTTAAGTTGCCTTAATTACTGAGAGAGCCCTGCAGGGATACCTGCGACTCTGATTCCTATAAGGCATTCATTGATCATTGGCTCATAGCACTGTTTATTGCCAGTTATGGGAAGGGGAAAAAGGGGAAACACTTCAGAAAAGCTGTAAAAAAAATTCCTCTTCACATACCTTTGTTTCTTTCTGCCATATTTACAAATCACCCATATTTTCACAAGTAACTTTTGCAGCTGAGATGACGAAATGTTCAGAAAGATGGAGAAGTGATGGTGCAAAGAAACAGATTGTGTTTGTTTTTATCCTGATTCTGTCTGAGAGAAGTAATTGCTAGTTACCCCAAAACATTATACATGAGAATCCACATCAGTGGATGTTTTCCCTCAACTGCTAAAGGGTGCAGTCCAGAGTAACTACAGGGAGTCCTTGCTCCAATGTAAGAAGAAGTTAGTCTGGATGGCAATATGAATTTCCCATAGCTTTTTACTAGGTGGTGCCGTAACTACGTCGACATAAATGTCTCTTACGTGCACCCATAGTTACTCTGGATTGTAGGGAAAGTTTGAGAAAATTGTTTAATTTTTTCACACTTATGCCACTCTTTCTCAAAGGAACAAAAGGTGAAATACCGAATACACAATTAATTCTCTCCTTTTGTTTTGTCAACAGCCCTGTGAGGTAGGCAAGGCTGAGAGCAACAGGCCGAAGGTTACCTTCATGGATGAGCAGGGATTTTTCAGGGCTAAGAAACCAGAACCATCAAGCTTCCTGGATCTTGGCTACAATCCAGCATCTTGCATTTTCACTGTTCTGTTTTCATACAATGTTGAAGATTAAGGGTGCAATCCAGAGTAACTACGGGGAGTCCTTGCTCCGGTGTAAGAACAATTTGCTCTGGATTGCAATATGAATTTCCCATAGGTTTTCATTAGGTGGTACAGTAACTACGGGTACACGTAATGTCTCTTATGTGCTGCTGTAGTTACTCTGGATTGTAGGGCTAATTAGGGCGCAGTCCAGAGTAACTACAGGGAGTCCTTGCTCCGGTGTAAGAACAATTACAATAGGTTTTCACTAGGTGGTGCAGTAACTGTGGGTACACATAATGTTTCTTACGTGCTCCCGTAGTTACTCTGGATTGTAGGGTTAGTAAAATGTTTTCAAATTTATGGTGGAGAAAGCTGCTTGAGGCTAAGTGGTATTGCACTAATGATGCTATGTAAATCTCTAAAATTAGTTATGGTTGGGCAAAACCAATACAATTTTTTGACATCCCAAATATACCCACAAATAGGCCTAACTTTTAAGATAGCAAAGCTGGCCTCTATAATGTGCTTGGTTTTCTTGAACAACCATGGAACACTCACACTGAGTGTGCAGTCTGCTTTTCCACAGAAGGCTAATCAAAACAATTCAAGAGGACATTTGGTTAGTTGGTAGACCTGCACATATTTTTGGCTCTAGTCATTAAAAAACTACACAGAACCCAATCCTTTCATCCCGTTCTTCGTGGAAGTGCCACGCTGGTAGTAAAATGAGTCTTGCAATGTTGTTAAGGAATCTTCAAGTCTGTTATAAAAAAAAAACCTCCTTTGAAGATGAAAGCTTTATCTGAGGCAGTGTGGCACTTCCTGTGTTAACCTGCCATGTTTCTCTTTTCAAGCTCAACAGATATTTAAAGAGGAAGAAAAAAAATTCATATATGTATCCCTTTTTATTTGGAAAAGCAACATCACGTTCCTCCAAGGGGTATTTTTTTAATGTACTTGGGTTTGCACATTTCAAGACTAAGAACAAACAGAAACATTTACATCCCATTTTTTGGAAGAAGTCAGGGGAGGAGGCAAACACAGAACCTGCATAAAATGAGTGTACAAATTCCTTGCACTAAGCAAGAATCCTGAAAGAAATGCAGTTGGTAACCTGTTGATGTGGGGACGGTTGACAGAAGGGGGTGAAAGTTTCATCTTCCAGGAATCAGAGCAAAAGGTTACTCTAATTGAGAGCATCTCTGTTAGATACAATTTTATCTCCATCAGGTAGACAACAGATAGCTGTAGACATTGTAGACATTGAATACCTGGAAGCGACATTGTGTAGGAACATGGCAAGTAGGGGCACCAGGTGAGACAGAACTGCCTTGTTATCTGAAGGACAGCATCACAATTGCTCCACCTGTTGACACAGGTGAGACCCTCCTTACATCCAAGGAAGCTCTCCTTATACAAGTAGACACTTTCTGATTGTTTGTTTTCTGACTGTTCTGCCCTTTCAACACCTTCAGCTATACCTAGGAGTCATTCATTCAATACATGCTTCACTCTTTCAACATCTCTGCTTATCTAAAGGCTCAAATTATCTTCCCTGATGTTGATTTGCATGTGACATGGTGATCAACTTCCTTATGACTTTCTTCAGTAAAAAAACATCTTTCAAATACATAAGATATTCATTGCTCAAATACAAATCAAATACATAAGATATTCATTGCTCAAACATGTCGTTATTCATTTTACTGTAATTTGTTATGTATTTTGGCAATGTGTCATTTAGGCTTTTGCAAGTGATATTGATGTGTTTTTCGTGGCCAATTTGCACCTGCAAACTGAAAAAGACTGCATTCTACTTTTCAACAATTTTCACTTTTGGGCGGTGCTCTGGTCCATAACCCATCAAATAAATGGGGGGATGTCTGTACCTGCTTTCTTGGGTGTAAGGAGAACCTCAGCAGGTATAAGCAAGCAGAACAGCTGTGGTACTTTCCCTATGGACTATGATGAGACAGTTAAGCATCACCTGCTGCCTCTGCACCACACATTCCTGCCAGAGGTCCAGAAGCTTCAAGATGAATCTCTGAGCATCTCCAGAACATTTAGGAGAGAAAATGTCTTGGTACAACGTCTCCCCATCACCAGAGCTTGGAAAAATCACACTGTTGAAATGACCTGAGAGCCAAACATTAGGCACCCTCCTCTGCCCCCCCCCCCAAAAAAATCAAAGCCAATACATCAAATAAAATCAATATATTTGGGCCCTGAATCCTCAAATTTAGTGGCTTGGAACTGGTGTTTCATATATTACACAGAATGAGCTTGCGGTTTATGAGACTCAAGCTGACATTAAGAAAACTGTGTTGTTCCCTCAGTCAGGTGGGCATGAGAATGCAGAGAGAAAAATTAGCAAAGGTCCTGCTGAGGAGGCTGCAAAGGCAGTTAAAAAAAGAGAGGCGACATTTATAAAATCCATCTTTGACCTATGGACATGAAAATCCCTGTATCATTCCAATTAGTGCAATTTACTGCATACAGCACTATCAAAACTGATGAGTAAGGTCAAGACCAACTCCTTAATAGCCTCAGCTGCCCCTGAAATCTATAAAAATAAAACTCATAAGAACAGATAAAAGGCAAAACTAGCAGCATGTAGCATCCAGAAAGCTAAATTTCCTTGGAGAAAAGAAAAGACAGAACACAATGTTATTGTGGAAACACTGAAAAGGTGACCCCTCCCCTATTGAAAAATACATATTTGGGGGAAGCTTTCATCACAACAAGTTTTACTTATTAAGCTTTATATATTTCCAGTATATGGGTGACAGGGGAGGGGTCTCAGAGAGAACGAACTGGAGAAAAAAAACCAACTTGTGTTGGAATGGACCAGTATGAACCACTGACCATTTTTCAGCAGTGATGGGTTCTTGATAAAACTTTGCCATCTTATGTATTCCACTGTTGTTAATGTGGACCAATATGGACCCATTAATTTTTTTTTCATTTTCTTTATAAACCAATTTGTGAATTTTTTTAGTTGAAAAGTGTATATGAATACTGCAGATAAATGTATATGAGGAAAGGTAGCTAGTTAAAAAAATACAATATGTGTGATCCAAATGTCTGCCAAAAGACACATTTGTGGTTACATGAGAGTTGGCTGAGCTGATGTGAAGGCCCATGCTGCCTTTACAGAGCCACATTCAGACACAGTGCCAGCTGGCATTGGTATATATGCACTGGGAGCACCAATATTCCAATTTGTAGAAGCCAGGTGTGATGGTTGGCAGAACATTTTGGAAGTGGAAGGAGATGTTTATGGGCAGAGGAGGGTGAACCTGAATGGAGTGGGCTTGGAGGAAGTAGTATCAATGGCAGCAGTGTCCACCAAACCCCACTCCCTGGCTATGAATCCATATGCAAGGCTTCCCAGATTTGTGCCAGAGGCAACATATCCCCTTATCTGAAAGAAACCTCCAGGTACATCCTAAATTGCAATGGATGCAGTGCAGGTGGCACCAGTAAGGTACATATTAAGGATTGGGTTACCCACTATTTTTTAAAAAACAATTTTTTCTTGAGCAAAGAAGAAATTACTGCTGATTTTTTTTAAAAGATTTGTTTCTTAAGGGTTATAAAAAAGCAGTGCATAAAAAATTAATCACAGTGGCTGGTATAAATGGTGTATTGATGCAAATTTGAGACATTATGGGTACAGAAAATTATTTTTTAAATAATAAGAATAATAAGAAATATTTATTATTTTAAAAGAACCAAGAAGAGGCTGAAATAATGAAAGGAAAAACACAATAATATTTTTATAGGCATTGTAAATGAAAGCATACAATTTTATACTTTTTGCTGCTGTAAATACGTGTAGTTTGGGATTTACACTGTTGGCATCTTTTTTCTGCTGAGGTTTTCCCCCCCAAAATGTGGTCTACTGTCTTTCCTATCATAATGGAAGTTTACAGGAAGGGCTCATCCTTTTTTTCTAAACAATTTTTGTCATCTTGATCTTGCTTCAACATGTTTGCATGAAGGACAGTTTGCCATCTTGCTGAGAGATGCTTGAATTTGTAGCATGACAAAATAATTTCTGGGCATTTACATCTATGCAGTCAATTCAGTTTCCAAACAATGGCTACTACCATCCTTTACCCCAATTATTGTTCTGCTCTACAATCCAGAGTAACTACAGGAAGATGTAAGAGGCACTTACTCTGGATTGCTCTATGCATTTCCCATAGGTTTCCAATAGGTGGCACAGTAACTGTGTCCGTGTAAAAGGTCCTGTAGTTACTCCGGATTGTAGCCATGGTCATTGCATTGTCAAGTAAATCTATTGCCTCTGTGCACACTGCCATTGTGCTGGCCACCCTCTGAAGCAGGACAGTCAGTATAGAAGATAGTAGGTAAGGGGGGCTAGACTGGGAGAGGGACAGGGAGATTGTTGGAGGGGGTGGTGATGTGTGCTGGATACTGTTCTCCATTTTTGCAGCCTCCCTGCTCCCTTTGATCTCCTTCAACTTGCACCAACTTAATATATATGCCGCATGATGTAGCTTGCATTTGGGGTCTGTTACTATGCATTGTTTTTCTTGATTTCTGGTGCAATAAAATAACATCATAAAATAGCTCTTCAGGCTTTCCCCAAGATTCTGGTAAATCTTTAATCCAAAGTAAAATGTAGCTACAACTTTAGCTGCGATAGTAGACTGTTTTCTACCACGTGCTTTTAACTTGGTATAATGAAGGCAGTTACTTGAAGGAAATACATTTGGGCATTATGTTGCATTTTTAGAACAGGGACATTATGTTCAGCATTCCATTGCGCAGCCTCATCTTCTTTTTTCTATCATATAGCAAATAAAACATTGTGACAGTGTAAACATAACCTAAATGAGAAAAGTACTTATATACGAGATGGAAAACATAAGGGTCAGTTATACTTGTATACCAGATGGAAAACATAAGGGTCGGTTATACAATGGACAATAAAGAAAGGAATAGGAGTTGAGCTGTAATTAAATAGTGATATGATTACCTTAGTAAAATAACCCTACAATTCAGAGTAACTATGGGAACATGTAAGAGACATTATGTACATCCATAGTTACTGCACCACCTAGTGAAAATCTGTGGGAAATTCATATTGCAATCCAGAGTAAATTGTTCGTACACCAGAGCAAGGACTCCCTGTAGTTACTCTGGATTGCACCTTAAGTAAAACTCCATGTAAAACCTTATATCGTAGGCATTTTATCCCTGCCCTAACGGTAATTTGAATACAAAATTTGCATTAAAAATATTAAAAAGTTCATCTAATGTAAATGTAATATGAAAATAAATATAAATGTATTTATATTTAATATTCTTCTAATATTGATATAAATGTATGTAATAAAAATATTTATACAGGTATAATATAAATGCACATATATTAGGAACGCAAAAGTTCAGGACAAAGAAATAAATGTCCATTTTGTCAGATACAAATGTCCAATACTCATGCGCATTTGACTTGAATGCATTGAGTTGTTTAGGACACAATGGTAACTGACTCTAAGGTAAGAAATCTGTGTTGTGAAGGCAATGCACATACTCAGAGGAAGAGTTCTGGCGAAGAAACAGTGGATGCTACCCAGAGTTATTAAATACCTAAGACTGTGAATGTGTGGATATTAAAAAATTCCATGGAACTTGAGACTTAATTAACTGTTTCCACTTGGGAAGTTAATTTGCTTCCATTTGTACTTTGTCATCAATTCCCTTAATGGCAGTTTTCCTTTGATAAAAAAATTGAATAATTGACTTGGATCTGAAAAAAAATGTGAGCAGAGGAACACACATTAATGCTACTTTCATATACCCCTGCACAAATGCAAAGAAAAGAAAAGAAAAGAAAGAGACTTTTCACAGTGTCATATACTGACAGTGTCAATATATTCAGAACTTCAGCCATATTCTATCCCTGGCCACCACCATTCCTGAACAGAGAACAAAACGCTGCAGGCTTTGCTTACACTGGTTCCCAACACTCCCAGGTGGGTCTTGTTGATGCAAGGATGGGGCATAGATTATTGGTGAAGCTATTGGTCCCTTATATTTGCCTTCATTAAACTGCCATTTGGCCGCATTCCTACCCCAATCTTTCCCTGTCACAATATCAACTTTTTTAACAAGTGGCCTTGGTTGCCAGCCATTTGCATTGACAAAGCTGGCTTATGGCACCACCACAGCAACAACTGCACCAGTGGCTCTGTCAATGTGCTGATGAAGCACAAGCTGGGCTGTTAGAATAAAAGACATTTGGGGAATAAGGAAAATTCAGGCCAGTGTTCTAAAAATTACTGATTGCCTTGTGAAGAATTGTGCACAATTCAGAAATATCCCTTATGCGAGCGGAAAGGACTTCCTATCAGCTGAAAGATGCATTTGGATCCAAGCCATTATTTTTAATTGCATTGTGTTTTGAGATTTACTTGTGATTGCGATATTCCTTTACAGTCAGGAAATACCAGATGACCATTAACAACTGTACTCATTTAATGGAATACAGCAACTGTTAATGCACATTGATAATAAGCCTTTACTCAGAAGTCAGGCTGCAGTGAGTTCCTTTCCGAGTTCTCATCATGTGACATTTCTGGGTCCTCTTAAAGCAAGTGTATCATATACTGCAGTGCTTGGGGAGTTCCTGAATTGGGGATTGAAGACAGCTTCATTGTCCTAAGACAGTTTTGGAACACATTTAACAAAGCCCACCCCTTTTTTACATTTTGGAACATAAGCATCCAAGGATTTTAAGAGCACAGTCCTATGCATGTCTACTCAGAAGTAAGTTCCATTGATTTCAACAGGACCTATTCCCAGATTGTGCATGCATAGGATTGTAACCAGTGATGTAACTCAAAGAAATTAAGAACCGGTTCTCTGTCCATCTGGCAGCCACTTTTAAATGGCTATTTTTAAACTTTATATGTACTATCTCTTATTAAGAACCGGTTCTATAGAGTAGGTGCAAAGCTGCTGGTGCTCACCACTGATTGTAACCTAAGAGATAATGAAGTAGTTGGCAACCAACAAATGCCAATAAAACTACAGCAAATTCTGTACTGAAATGAATAATTAATTAGTATAGATTACAGAACAATAGATAACAAAACACTAGTGAGTGTTCAAGACACCTTCAGTAGTGAAAAGTTCCATATAAAGTGCTGTACTTCTTAGCAGCTTCTCATTCGTTCGATTCTTATGTCACATTTTTCCCCTACAAAAAAATTGATTCAGTTTTACTAATAGCACTAGTAAAAGATTGCTACTCATATATGGAAGATCCCCTTTTTCCAATACTGTATTTAGTGAAAATAATGTACTAAATACTTACACCCAATGGAGAACAGAGTGCCTCTACCTTTAACCATTGCATAGAAGAAGGAGTTTAGGCAGGTGCTGCTTTTTAAATCCTTCTATGATGAGCTAAACCTGTCTTAATTCCCTCTTCTATATAATGGTTAAACGTAGATGCACTCTGTCCTCCATTCCATATAACTGCTCTGCTCCCATCCAAAATTCAACCCAGTCTGTTCTTGATAAGCAATCTTCTGGCGCCGCTCCATTCAACCACCAGACCACACCTGCTGTACAGAAACAGAGAATGAGACTGTCAATTCTATTTAAAAGTAGTACCTCTTTCTGCACTATGTTCTTCTCCTCTCTTACTACTTCTTGTTTCAATCCTGGTCTTTTTGTATTACTGCAGAAATGATATATAGTCACAATAATGCAACATGATATGAAAGGTATATAATAGTAAAGGAAAGGGGGAGTTCAGTCTAGAATCTGTTTCTAAAAATATAACACTATTGGGAATGGAACAATATAGCACATAGTTACAAAATTATAATAGGGATCATGATCATTTAACAGCTTCTTTGGAATACGTTCAAAAAAGGAAAGCTTGGTTTTCATGTTGGTTCTGCAACAATAGCTTAACTTCAAAAATGGGCTTTAGCACTGTCACATTTTTATATTATATAGCATTATATAGAACGTCAGGGCCATGGAGATGATGACGTATAGTGTGGTATTTTGACTAGTGATCTCCTCCTGAGTCCTGCTATATCCTGAGATAGAGAGAAATGGCAAATGAAATATTTATGCCAAAATTTAGAGCACCTGAGCTGAAATGTTGCAATAATTATGAACGCATCAGGATTCTGTGTGGAACATTGCAATCTTTCCAAAGATCTGACTCCCTGCCGGTTATTTATTGGCAATCCAGGCTAGAAAGCTTACCAGAAAAAATTCCTTCTTCAAACCAAATTTTGTGACCAGTCAGATCCTGAGCATAAACCATCATCATATTTTAATATTTCCAGTAAGAAAATTAAATATTTAAATGACTAGCTCTCCTCCTGTGAATCTACCTTCCCACTTTGTTCATCACTGGAGTCCATGCTCTACAATCAAAAGTTTCATATATTTTCCAAAACTTTATTTTGGGGAATATGTGAAAGAACCATCTTGGTCACATCCCCTTCCCTTTGAGGTCTGATTGCCACCTTGTTAAATTTACATCATCTAATCAAGACATTTTTGTTCAAACAGATGTTTTTCTTGATTTGATAACTTCTATGGTGTTTTTTCTTTATGTGTTCTTAACTGCTGAGGTCTTTTAGGGCCCAATCCTATCCAACTTTCCAGTGCTGATGGGGCTACAATGCAGCCCCAAGTTAAGGGAGCATAGAGCACAATCCTGAACATGTCTATTCAAAAGTTGGCCCTTTTGCGTTCAATGGGTCTTACTCCCAGGAAAGTGTCTTTAGGATTGCAGCCATATATTCCCTTGTTTTGAGAAGGCCTCCATGGCTGTCACTGTTACCATAAATTCCATGACAATTGGTTTGGTTGTATCAGTGCAGGAAAGATGGGTAGGTTTGTTATGGTTTAATTTTCCTTCATACTTAGTATTTTGGTTTATTGATTCATTTTATTTATGTGATTTTTGAAGTGAAACATCTTGAGCGCCCATTTGGGAGAAGAAAGGCAGGATAAAAAAGTTCAGATAATCAAACAAATAAATACATGCAATGGGAGGTAGTTGCATCAATTTGATCATGATCAGTGGCAAGCTATCATGTAGAGATTATAAGAAATGTTGTGGGAAACTTTTATTATATCCTGCAAATCCAATTCATGGTAACAGAAAACTTCTCTATTAGGAGGAGAATTCAGATCTCCATTGTAGTTAAGGAGGGAATAGGGACTTCCATTGTACATAGCAGTTTTACACTCCCTGTGGATCACCATTTTCGCTTTTCTAAGGTCTGAAAGTTCTGCACAAATAAATGGCTAGTTTGGGTAAAAGAGAAAAGTGGTGATTGACAATTTTTTATTTTAAATATTTTTATAAGAAACTCAGGTTGCAATCCTAAGCACTTTCCTGAGAGTAAAACTCACTGAACAAAATGACATGGATTAGATTGTGCTCTCAGTTGAAATTGCCTCTGTTTGTGTTAATGAATGCTTAGTGTTGATACAAAAGAAATTAACAACGGCTTTGACTGCAGATCATATTATTTGCCATGGGAACTGCCACATGTAGTCATTCTTTGCTGCCCTGCTTAAGTGATGCTTCTATTGTTGATGAAGCTAAAATCCTAACCATGTCTATTCAAAGGTAAGCCGCATTGTGTTCAATGGGTCTTACTCCCAGGAAAGTGGGTTTAGGATTGCAGCTTAAATTGGAGAGAGAGAGAATGAGAGAGTGAGAGAGCATTAAATCCATGTTAAAAGTAACATGATTGTGATTGCTTGGGATTGTTACTGTGTTTTTAATTGAAACAAAAACCATGGGCTTCTCTGCTATCTTAGAAGGGATGTCCCCGCCCCCCCCACCCCCCCAAAAATCCCTCTGTCTGGTTTCCTAAGTCTGGGATGGTGACAGCAGTGTTCTCTAGAACACAGCTCTAGTTGTGTTCTGTTGGGTGGGCAGCAGCTCTCAGTGAACCAGAGGCTGGATAAAAGCAACGTAGAGGCTTGCTCCAGGCCATGTCTAGTCCCCAGGCCAGGGTTTTAAGACCCTCTGATCTGATCAGTGGGATTTCAAATATTTCAAATATTTAATATAATAAAAAGTAAATTTGCTTAACTTAAAACAGACCAATGATATGGATAATTCAAAGAGCCAATGAAATTTTCCTATGGCTGCAATCCTAAAGACATTTTCCTGGGAGTAGGAGCCATTGAACATACTGGGGCCTAATGTTTGAGTAGACATGGTTAGGACTGGGCTCCATGACATACTATAGAACTAATATTATGTTAGTAAGTTGACATCCACAGGAAGGTGACAAAGAAGAGGATCCAGTATTTGTGTTTAGACTATGAGCACTATCTTAACTCCAGAGTCCCAATAAACCAAAGCAGTAGATCTGGGCTCCCTCCTGAACTTAAGAGAAGTCCAGATTTACCTTCCAGGTATACCTGGCCTCCCGTTCTGAGACTGCCCTCTGGACTGTCTGTACCTGAAACCCAGATCTTCTAGACCTGGCCTCCTATTATGAGTCTGCCCTTTGGGTTGTAGAGCCACAATTTCCAGGTTGGTAGACGTAGGCTCCTGCTTTGATTTGAAACCCAGATCTACTTACCAGGTAGACCTGGGTTCCCATACTGAGGCTAGAGCCACCTCTTCCAGGCAGGTAGGCCTGGACTCCTGTCCATTCACAATCTGGATTCTAAACACAATGGTGGACTAAAATAATAAGTGATTATTAACTATGATGGCTGCATTTAACTTCCAGGTGCATAGGTCATGCACCTATGTCCCTCCCCAACTTGGATCCACACTTGATTACATCACATATTGATTGGATAAGTGTCACCAGTATCTTGATGTCCTAATCAAATGCAGATTTTATCTTCTCAGGGCAGGTTCAGTGGATTTCAAATATTGGTTTTGGAATAGGGTTGCCTTGCCCTGGCATTCCTTCACTTTTCCACTGTGGACCTCTCACCAATGCGAAGCACATTCCTCCTTCTTGAGATCCCAAAGATGTTCTTCTTATTCAACAATTTTTTTAAACTCTTCATTCCTTTGGCTTGTGACAAAAAAAAGCAGATCAGGAATCACAAGAAACAAATACATTATACATAAGGCAACACATAAATTTGGAAGAATTTGATGTATTTCCCCAAGTTAGCTCAAAACCAGTACCAAGATAAAAATTACTTTATGGAACCCTCCATACTCCATATGAAACAACCTCCATACTCATTGCAGAACAAATGATACAGCAGAACTGAGTTGCTATGAGGGTCAGTACATACTTGAGCAGAAAAAGCAACTGAAAAAGCAGACAGATATCTTGCCATTTTCTCAAGCATTGTTCCAACATATTCTTTTTGTAAAGAAGTGAATAGTTTAGGTAATATGAGCTGTAGTGGCTTAGCGGTTATGAAGCCGGATGCTACAAGACAGAGGAAGCTCTTGTCCCTTGCCCAGCTTCTGCCAACCAAGCAGTTTGAAAGCATGGAAAGACAAGTAGAAAAATAGGTATCACCTTGGTGGGAAGGCAACAGTGTTCCATGCACCTCAGAGTATAGTCATGTGGGGGACACCTTTACCTTTCATATGACTGAAAGACTGGAAAAATATGCAAAACAATGGACCTTTACACTCTGAAAGCACTAGCATTCCTCACTGTAACAGCATCTAGTCCTATTGTCCAGTGACACTCTAGTGACACATCTAGTCCAGTGACACTCCCTCAATGGAGATCTTCAAGAAGAGGCTTGACGAGCACCCGTCAGGGATGCTCTAGGAGGATTTCCTGCTGCAGGCAGGGGGTTGGACTAGATGACCTACTAGGTCCCTTCCAACTCTAGGATTCTATGATTCTATTCAGATTTCTGGTACTGATGCAGCTGCATCCTGTGGGAAGGGCAATCAATAAGTTCTCTTCAAGATAGGACAACATGTATTCTACACTGATGTGGGCCACAAGAATGGTATGTTTGCATCAGTTGAGCTTGACTGCCATGGGGATCTGGGGCATGGTGAGTGCAGGGATTCTGGGTTCTGGGGTGGCAGGTGCTGAGACGACAGTGTAGGGTCAGACTGCTCAGGTTTGTGCTGCCATTTCAGGTGGCAATGGCATGGATCCAAGTAGTCCCATTGGGATTGCAATGGCTCTCTTTGGGGTAAGGGGTAAAGTTTCCCTTGCCTTGGGGCAAGCCACTGACTGCCCAAACTTGGGCTGCATACAGCACAGGAATGCTGGCATGTCTGTTCCAGCAAAAGTTAGGATTGTGCTGTAAATCTCTATTATAACATTTTAAAAAGCAGGACAGAAAGGTGGAATAATAACAACATATTCACATACATTCATGGTAATTGTTTTGAATATTCTTTTACAGGCTGGTTATTTTTTCCTGAATAAATCCTTTGAATATGTGCTTGTTTTGTTTGTTCCTATATCTACAAAATAAAATATTCTATTCTACTAGGTTAAAGGGATACAATCAGGCATAGCAATAATGGATATTCGAACCAGCAGAAAGAAGTGGTTCATACTTCAATCTCCCATCAGAAGATCAGAATGAAAATCCTTTTTTCAAGTAGATTTGAAAACTTTATCCAGCAAAGCTGAACACCTGCTCAAAAAAGGATGTATCAAACTCTTTCAGATAAAACAATGTTTGAGGTGTTCTTAGATGTTTCAGGTTGATATCAGGATGCCAAGGCTATCAGGAAAGAACAACGTTCACAACCAGTTTAACAGCTTCCATCACGTTGGTTTATTGTTAGTTACTAGGGTGCCAAACCTAAAATTTCTGAATCCCAAGGCTAAAATTCCAACTCGCCCAAGCCAAAATTCCTACCCGCTTAAAAAAATTGCCAAAAATATTTTGTTTTTATATTTTTTGGCCATAACTTTTGATATCTCAAAACTGATTTTTGCATTGGATTCTGCTCTTCTATACGAATCCAACGACATATGACATGATGGTGTACTGTGCACCATTGCAAAGTTAAAAAATGAAGCCAAAATGTAGGACACCTGGATAGGAGGCTAAAAATCTGGACAAATCCAGGTATTTCTGTATAGTATAGTATAGTATAGTATAGTATAGTATAGTATAGTATAGTATAGTATAGTATAACCCTGTATAGTAACATAATTCCCAGAGGTTTAGCTGGATATGTTTCTGCTGCAATATATTTATTGCTGCCAAAGCTCACTCGAACTACATACTATTCACTTTCAGTGCAATCCTAAGCATGTCTATTCAGAAGTAAGTCCTATTGTATTCAATGGGGCCTACTCCCAGGAAAGTGTGCTTGCAGTCTTAGGCGAGTTTCAGCCATCTAAAGAGTGCAGACACCAAAGCCGTTTTTCCTTTTTTTGCCCATTGAAAAATTATAAACAGGGCCTAATGCAGCCTGTGAATGCCCCCTTTTCCTTGCCACCAGAGAATAAAATAAAAAGCGTGCATGAATCAGCCTTGGTGCACAAGTTCTTTGGAGCTGAGGTGAATAATGTGATAATGGCATATTCAGCCCTTGTGCTAGTAGCCCTGTTGAAGCTTTATTATATTTCTTTACAGCATTTCTGGCCAGCATTACTTCCTATAAAAATATTTTCAGCATAGTATGCTAGCATGATTCCTATGACCAGTGTGCAACTGAGAGACCCAGAGGGCTTTTTCTGCCTTTCCTTCCCTCCTTGCTCAGTGCCTGTGCATGAATCATCTGTGTCATCAATGTCAATGTCTGTGCATGAGTCATCTATGTATTTTGTATTTAAGCTTGTTCTAGCTTAGATGCTAGATTCTCCAGTCAGAGGGATGAAAGACATTCCATTGCGGAACCTGGCCATTTAAACTAGTATACACACATGATGGTGAATGTACACATAACGTACACATAAGCTTGCTTTTATGTGGCCAACAGAGCTGTATAACACCCATTAAAATGAAATGTTTAAGCAAATATGTGTACAGCAATATTTCATGTATTTCTCTACCATATTTTCAGACATTGGCTTGATCAGTTTTAAAATTTCAGAATAGTAGCTAGCATCAATCTTAAAACTGATTGACACAGTTATACCCCAATTCTACCCCCTTCCTTTGCCAGCACATCTAGCACTGTGCCAGGAGAGGCTGCCTTCTGGTTGTCATAAAACAGCCTCTTCTGAATAGTAAATGATGCCTGTTAGTAGGGAGGCCAAAGTGGCCTCCCATGTTCCTGCATAACCATGGACATCTGCCAGAGCAGCCTGAAAAGAGGGTAGGAGGGAAGCAAAAATGGGTTGAATGGGGTGGTAGGAAGGCAGAATAAGGAGGGTGAGGTCCAGGATAGGGACAGGATCAGTGATGGCAGTGCACCAAATCCTGATCCCCTTCTTGGGCCTGATTTGCCTTCATGGAGCAATGTATCTGAGACTGTGCCAGTGATTAAGCTGGTGCAGGTCCAAATTCCTCCATAGTGGTTGCTGGGGATTAACTTGAGACAAGGGGACAAATATTTCCTTACCCCTTGAGACAAGGGGACAAATATTCCCTTACCCCAAATATTCTCTTACCCCAAATATTCCCTTATCAGCAGCAAAGAATCCCCTCTAGGATACAGTGGAAGCTACATCAGCACCACTGCATAGCCATGCAGGGATTTAGGTAGGCTTGATCTCCCCATTTAATTGACCCAGTAGCCTCAATATGAAGCCTAAGTTAAAGTTAAAATAAAGTTGATGTTAAGCAGCAGGCCTCCGTCAGTCTTGAAAGACTATGGTATCGTGCTCAGCGCTGCATACGCTGCACGCGAAGCATGAAAGCCTGGGTTGGATTGCTATGGAGGATAGGCTGTTACCCAAGCAGCAAATCCCCCCCTCTCCACGCCACTGAATTAGTCCAATGGAAAGGCAGAGCCGATGCGATTGGATCCAGCTGGCGTCGCAGAGCTGGGCTACGGATAGGAGCTCACCCTGTCTTATGGGGCCCACCTGGGTCTTGAACCCTGGCCTGCTGATTAACAGGCACAGCGTCTTAACCGCTTGCGCCACCCACAGCCCTTAAAGTTGATGTATAACAAAGTTAAAACAAATTTGATGTATAATCAAAACCTTCATCAAAAATCCTTTCAAGAATCATTCTTTCTCCACCCCCCAAAACCCTCCACCCCCCAAACCTTTCAAGAATCATTCATTCTCCACCCCCTTTGACTATATATATAAAACTGAAAAGTCACTCACTTAATGACTCACTGACTCATCAATGCCCAGTCAAAAGCACTGGACCTAGAAGTGTGAAATTTGGGGATGGTGTTCCTTCCATCATGGAGGCACTCACTAAGAACCGGTTTTTGGAAATTCCAACCAGAAGGGGGTGAAAAGGGGCACAACATGTTTTTGTTCCTTTACACTGAAGAATCACTGACTGATGCAAGCCCTGCTCTAACCCCTGGACCTCGAAGCATGAAATTAGGGGAGGGTATTCCTTCCCGACATGAACATCCACCAAGAATGAATCTTTAGAAATTTAACACCTAGGGGGGTGAAAAGGGGTGCAACATGTTTTTGTCCTATACTTACCACTGAAAACTGATAAAACCCCCAGCCCCAAACTCTGCACCTGGCTGGTAGGGGTGCATAATTGGGATGGTGCATGGGGGGGGGTGTTGCACGGGAGGAGGCAGTGTTGCACGGAGAGTGTTGCATGGAGGGGGGGGGGTGTTGCACAGTGAGTGGGGTGGTGCACAGAGGTGTGTGTGTGATGGTTCATGAGGGGATTAAGGGACCTCCGTGTTGCAACAATACCCAGTGGGAATGCCTGGTGCTCATTTCTGTCCACCACTGCTGCCTAATACCCTCAAATGCACAATTCCTCTTCATGCCCAGCAGTGTCTATTGCTCACCAGTGCCCACTGCCTGCTGCGTGGTGCCCAGCAGTGTTCAGTTATACCCAGATCCACAAATATTCATGAAATTTTACTACCACAATGAAGGTACGTTTAACTAGTTAGGTAATAAGGCTGCAATCCTAAAGAAACTTTCCTGGTAGTAAAACACATTGAACACAATGGATTTAACATTTGAGTAGGCATGGTGAGGATTGGGCTGTAAGAAAGTTAGGACTAAATCCAGAGTAACTATGGGGAGTCCTTGCTCCGTGTAAGAACAACTTACTCTGGATTCCAATATGAATTTCCCATAGGTTATCACTAGGTGGTGCAGTAACTACAGATGCACATAAAGTCACTTACGTGCTCCCGTAGTTACTCTAGATTTGGGGGTTAGTAAGAAAATTGTGTAAATTGGACTCCACAGCTTCAGATTCATGGCAATGGAAAGGACCATTTATGTTGTTCACTAAAAACACCACCATTTCTAGTTCTGAGTGGGTATGTGTGAGGGTGAGAGGAATGGAGAGGGTATAATTCAAGGTCTTTCTTTCCCCCATATCTTCTCATTCAGCAGTATTGTGCACAATTTTGTGTTTATGGTAGCATGCACATTGTCCACATGTACAAGCACAGGTCTCTGGATTAGTGTGAAATTTTTTTTTAAATAGAAGAATTGATCATCTTGGATCATTCTTCAGCCTGCAGGCACATAAGTGTGAAATGAATGCTTCAAAATTGAAAGAGCTAAAATAGAAATTGATCAATACAATCTGCTAGGTTGACTTGATCAAGATGGATAAGATTAGAACGCCTTGGCACCAAGATGTTGATGGTCAAAAAGAATATACAGATGCATTGTTTTCTTCAGTAACAGATGGGCTCTGGCTCCACAGTAATAGATATAGTTAAGCCAATAGGCAAGCATACACATTTATTATTATTATTATTTATTTATTTTTGTCTGAAAAGTAACCCTGAGTTCCCATGGAGTTGCTAAAGAGTTACCAAGAGTTGCCAAGAACCAGGGACAGGGTCAAAATGAATGTATGGCAATAAACTGGGGGGAAATTGTGATCAAATAGCAAAGTTGTAGAGCGTAGCAAAGAGGATACCTCCCACCTACCCAGTATAGACAGAGACATTACAAACCACTTTCTCCTAACCCACCCATGAATCCACCCATCCATGAGAAATCCTGCCTTAGATCATCCCTGAGTCTGTTGATATCTTATTTTATCACTGAAGTCTGGACATGGTTAGTGTGGATGTTTATTCCCCTTCTCCTTCTGAGTTCATTTTAAATATTTGAAAGCTGCTTGAATATTCCTACCATACTCTTCCACTTACTATACTAAACACTGCCACAATGCCAGTTCCTGCCACTTTCTTTGTGGATTCTTTAGCATTTCCCTTTTGCATCCTTTCCAGCCATCAACATTGTTTCCTGTTTTGTGATATTAAAACCCTACGTTAGGCGTAGCTAGGATTTGAATTCCATGTGATTTTTGTTTTTGCTCCCTCTCTGCACCATGATGGCCAAGAGGCCTGCCCCTCCTAGTACCTTCCTAGTTCTAGGTGCTGTTTGAAACCCCCCTAGTCATTTTTTCCAGCTTCTTTTCTGGGGAGCAGTAGTGACCCCCTCGCAAATTTTTACCACCATCGCCCCTCCTAAGCTGACTTTTGGAAGTTTCTTATTTCCTTTTATATTCATCATAACTGTTTATTTATCTCTTTTTATGAATGGAAATTACAAAGATTGTGGATATTATGATTTTGTTCATAATATTGTACATATTTTGTACATAAATATGTATTTTTGCCTAGGGTTGCCAATTAGAGTTCAAGCATGTACTCCTGTTTGCTTTTTCTCTTGTCTTTGAAAAAAGCCACCTCAGCCTGCATTTTACTGACCATTTGCTCATGTTGTCTTCACACCTTTGATTGCTATCTATGCACATGCTAATGAATAAGTCCTCTTTGCCTTGAGTTCAACTTTCCCATTGTTCATGGGCTTCCTGACTCTGTTGATGATATGGATGTTTCTCCTTTCCAGGGCTCTTTCCCCCCTACTTTGGTGAGGTGTTGGTTTCACCTTCCAGGGATAGCTGCATCTCCTGAATTTTATTGTTCACTTTCCTGTTGATTTCAACAGGAACACAGAACACATGCAGAGAAGTTTGGCTTGTCCATCAAGGGCCGCATCTATGGGTTTTCTAAGCCAAATGCAGCCCTCGAGGCTCTTGTTGGACAAGCCTTTCAGTCACAGAATTGAACTGCTGAACTTCCCAACAGCGACTCAGAGGGACTCAGAGTGACTCTACAGTGCCTATATTTCCAGTTCAGCTCATAATTAATGCTCATATATCTTTCTTTTTCATGAAAACATAAGGCAATGTGGAGGCGAGTATTAATTTTCAGTGATTTTGGTTTTACTTGCTGTATGATTAATAAATGAGGATTTTTGATTATTGTCTCTTTGTACATCCTAATGAATGTCACTTAACACTTTAATAGTATTACAATTGAGTTAATTAGGTGCTTATGACAGTTTTCTAACAGTAGAATTTTTTGCTCAACTACGCCCAATGGTTGAGTCAAACAGGCTACGCCTGACAAAGGGTTAAGAACTGAACACAGCACTCCAGGTGACAGTTCTCACTTCTTGCCTCTTAAAAATACCACTGTTAGTGGTGCAATCTAAAATACTATTGGCTTTTTCAGCTTCAGCACAGAGTTGCTTATTCATAAACACAGTGCTGATTCATGGTGAGCTTGTTACCTATATTAATCAGTACATCTGTCTTGAAATTGCTCCCTCTGACTCCATAAACTGTCATAAGAGAGCAAGCACATATTCGAAGCACATATTCCTCCCATTGGGGGGGAGGAAAGCTTCCAGTAAGTATTCAGTTGGAGTTGGAAAAGAATAGACTTGGAAAGGGTTAGAGACAGTTTAGACCCTGGATTATTTTAGACCCTCTAAAACAGCTTAGAGACAGTTTTAGACCCTGGATTATCCCACTCTACCACAAATGCCCTAGAAAAGGACATGCTGAGTGTTCATGTGCTGCCACTCCCTTCAACGGTATCCCCTTTCTAACAACCTAGTTACATCCCTGATCTGGACCACTTTGGAAGTCTTGTACTCTTCTGGACTGACCTTCCACTCCAGCCAAGGCATGCTTCCTTACTCACCAGTAAACACAGCTGTGCAGTTCACATCCATTTTCAATGAATTTCAATGCAATCTTCAGGGACCTCTTCTGGGGTGATTTGTGGGAGCTGTGTTCATTGGATCAGACAATTCTGGTGTCCTTAGATTCCTCTCAGCCTGCCCTTTCCAATAAACTATTGCAGGTTGGCCTACTCACGAGTAAAACTGCAATATGCGTCACTTTCACTTTCCATAGAGTTCAATGCATATTTTAGATTTTTGGCCATAACTTTTGATAGGAAGCTGCTATTTCAAAATGGATTGCTACATTGGATTCCGTCCTTCAGTACAACTCCAACAGTATATGACATGATGGGGTTTGCAATTTTTAGATTTCCTAGTGTGTGTCATCCCCCTTGGGCATGTCACCAGGTGCAGACTGCACCACCTGCACTCTGTGATGCCTCTATGTGGCATCATTGCTACATCTAGCTTTTTATAAACTTTCCTGTTGATTTAAAAATAGTAATTAAAGTAGGGGCAAGGGGTGGTGGAGGACAAACCACTCCACTCTGCATACAGTTGTTTTGCAGGCAATTCTGGAAGCTAAAGAGCTTTACCAATTATGCTAAGAAAAGAATAAACTCCAAATAATGAATTATTAAGTTATAAAATCTGCCTGTTATTGTAAACTTACATGTGTAGGACACTAGAAAACAAATTCTAAGACTTGAAATCAGTTTGGGTCAGCTTTCTCATTAGCAATCTCTCCTAACAAATAGGAAAGCAAGACTAGAGGGCAAAGAGGCAAGACAGCCAGACAGAGCTAATTGAAAATGGAGAACAATCCAAGTTAAGCTTTGCACAAGTATTAAATATTTGGAGAAAATGTTAACTCCTTTGTTGCATCAAATATACAGTAATTCTGGATTTTACCTTTCAGCTGAAACCAAAATTTGGCTGCAGACATTTTGATAATGTGTTAATGCTGAATTAATATGGGCTCTCCCTGTTAAATTTGCAAATGCTATACATAGGGACTTGCAAAAGATGAGGTTATTCTTCTTGACAAAGGATAACACCCCTTTGTCAGGAAAAATAACCTCGCCTTTTGCAGATCCCTACATATATGTGACTGATAGTCTGTGGAACCTCCAGTAAGTCAAAATAGAACTATTTGCCAGCAAAATGTCAATGGCCATCTAGAGGACACAATTCAAATCATATCTTCATCCAAGATAGATGTCCAAGAGCACACTGGATATTGTTATTCGAATGATGTGGAATACCCAGTGCTTTTTTCCTAGAAATAAAGGTGTGGGTACACACCATGAAGATATTATTTGTAATTGTAGGTATGTCCTTTGGGGACCACACAGGTGCCCCCACCTTCACCATGGAGGTGCTTGTATTCCATACCGGTAAGTACCCCTTCAAAAAGACCCCTGAGAATCTTATGTGAAATCCCCCAAGTGCTTCCTTTTCCCCACAAGGTTAGAGAAGGGTTGCCTTGACATATTTTGTTGCGAGGCTCCCTGGGTTTCTTGACAAACCAGACTGAATTATTTCTGATACTTATCTCAGGGGGAGGGTCTAGTAATATGGGAATTTGTTATGGTCCTAGTTTGTTCAGTTGGTCCCAGTTTGTTCAGTTGGTCTAAACAAATGATTTCAACCTTTTTCATCTCATGGCACACTTAGAGCACAATCCTAAACATGTCTACTCTAAAGTAAGCCCCATTGAGTTCAATGGGTTTTACTCCCAGGAAAGTGTCTTTAGGATTGCAGCCTTACAAGGAACTGAAATTGTCAAGGCACACCATCAGTTGTTTTTACCACTGACAAGGCACACCAGGCTGTTCAAATCCCCAAATTTTCCTATTAATAAATGACTTTCCCCTAAACTCTCCTAGCACACATCTGCAGCACACCAGTGTGCCATGGCATACTGGATGAATATCACTGGTCTAAACCCAATATAGCTCAATCTCAGGACCTTAACATTTACCTCCCCCTTGTTGCTTGTTATCTGGGGGTTCCCTCCCCACTCTTCCTCTTTTGCACAGGTTTCAAATGACATTGTAGTTTAGACATTGGACATTTCTCCCCAAAGATCTCCACTCACTTTGCTGGAGGCCTGTACTAGTTCTCATGGACAAAGGCTTCCCCTTTCCTGAACTTTGGCCCTCCAAAAGCACTACAGAAATACAATTTAAATTATTGTTATTAATGCTGATGATATACAGCATCATAAATGTACATAGAGCATTACAGAATGTCATGAGCAAAAGGTAGATTGCCCTCTATCCTCAAAGCACTTACAATCTCAAATGAGGAAATGAACAAGATAGGGGAGGGATAAGGGTCATCAGAGTTAAATGAAAATAAATGTCGTTACATGTACTTAAAGTTGTTTCTGGTTGGAAATAAGGATTAAAGAATTAAGATCAAAGCCTTGCAAAAGAGGTCGATTTTGAATATGGTATATTTAAGTGCATTCCTTTGCATTTTAAGCAGGATCTTCTTATCCAGATATAGAATTGCTCTACTAGATATTTTGGTTTTATGGCTATTTTTATTATTATCCTAGAGACAGCATCAGGAAAAAAAGTGGACTGAACATGGGCTCTGTAAAAGGAAAATCAATACTTGTCTGCAAACATTGTTCAGTCAAGCAGTACATACTTGTGAAATAACTGCTGAGCTGTGAAATTGACATTTGAACCAATAAACTGGACTTCTTCCATCTTGAATGTTTTTTAAGGCTTTATAAGTTATGACAAGCTGAAGTGACAGTACACTGTAATGAGATAATTAGAACAGGATTTCTCTTGGAATAGTTACTGCAGAAAAGAGCCCATTTCCTGCAACTGACAAGGAACTGACCAACATTTTCTGGATTATTTCCCTCATTTGATTTAAAGAAAAAAAGTTTGCAACAGAGTTACTGTAAAGTTGTCCCCCACAGTTTGCCTTGTCCCCCGCAGGTTGTCATGACTGATTCTAAAGGCGGTAGTTATCCTTGTTATAAGGATGAAGAGCCAGCATTTCACAGGGCTTGCAGGATTAAATACCAAAGGTGTACGGAAAGTTGTTATCTTCCACTGAAGTGGTGCTTATTTATCTACTTGCATTTACATGCTTTTGCACTGCTCAGGTGTCAGGAGCAAGTACAGCTCACTATCCCTGCAATCCAGAGTAACTACAGGAGCACATAAGAGACATTACGTGCACCCGTAGTTACTGCACTGCATAGTGAAAGCCTATGGGAAATTCATATTGCAATCCAGAGTAAATTGTTCTTACACCGGAGCAAGGACTCCCTGTAGCTACTCTGGATTGCACCCTAGGTTGTGTAGTACTCAGTTCTCACACCACCAACCTCCAAGGTGACAACCATAACTTCTTCACCACCCCATCAGGTTTTGTTGGTGAGTGTAATTGCTCATAATTATCTCACAATAACAACTCCTCACAAACTGGTGTTTAGTTCCAGAAGTGGCCTGACTAGTATATGGAAAGTTAATCCAACCAAGTTAAAAGTGGTTAGTAGGTTAGTAGGTGAGTTGACCCATCAATGACTTCTCAGTCTCTTTCTGTTGGGACTGCACTCCCTCTGAAAGCATTTGTGCTCTTGAACCCAGCCTTGTTCACAGAGGGGTAGCCTTGGCCAGAAATGCCTTTGCCTGATGTTGACTGGTGCACCAGCTGCAACCTTGAAAAACTATTTGGGGCCATAATCACCATAATCATGCTTCACTTTTTGACTGGATTATTGCAGCACACTCTATGTGGTGTCCCTTGAGAAATTTTGCAAACTGGGGAGAGGGGAGGCAAACAGTAACATCCCTGGAGCTGAGGAAATTGGGGTGGGGGATGACAAAATAAATGCTACAATACAAAATCAATTTATTACAAAATAAATGTGGGTACTTCAGTCTCAGCCAGGGCTGCATTAGGTAATCTAATGCAGATGTTTAGGTAATCTAAACATCACTAATTGCAGGTATAACTGCATTAGGTGGAACTAATGCATTCAGGGCTGCATTTGGTATCTCTGCATTAGGTGTAACTTTCCATTAGAGCTTTAAGCTGTAATCCTAAATACACTTTCCTGAGAGTAATACCCACTGAACACAATGGGGCTTACTTTTGAGTAGACATGGTTAGGATTGTGTTCTTAATCTACTTTCTATGCATTCCTATTACCCCCATGCATTTAAGAAGGGGGGAAGTCAAATCAGGCACCTTGCCTGGGGCCCAGTGTCAGCTCTTAGCTGGCCTATTGAAAGCTATAGCCAGAGTGGTGGAGGCAGTCAATGGATGAGGGTTTAAGAACACTGTCATCTGCTTTTCATCGCAAAGTGATGTGGAAAAGCTGGTGTGTGTGTGTCTTGCAGGAGAGGAAGAGAAGAATGTAGAGTCTATATCTCTATAGATATGTCCAGCTCTTTCCACCACTAACTGTCCCCACTTCTCATATTCATCTGGGAATCCTGCCTGAGAAACAATCATCTTTAGGTTAGAGGAGAAAAACTATGAGTGGGCAGTAGGTTAAACACAGCTCTCCTGTTTTATAGCAGAAAGGTACTGAGTAGGGATCCGAAGTAATATTTGTTGACAGAGATGTAATTTTGGCTTTTATGCTTCACATGGGAAAACCAGCATCACTGAACATGGGCAGCACATGATCAGTAAATATTCTAAAATTGAGTTTCACTGAATGACACTTTATAGTTATAATGGTAGCAGGAAAAACATTGCTTGCCCTAGTGATGTCACAGTGCTTCCCCTAGCAATATGACATAACACAGAAACGTAATATAAATGTTGCAAATGTGAAAAAGAAATAGAAATTATACTGGCTGGCTAGTCAAACTTCTGTATCCTACTCAGCAATGTTCCAGTCTGTTCTGCTGCCCCTGGCAGCATCTGTACTAGGATTGCCCCAACCAGATTTCCCTTCTGCTTTTTCTGCTAATCACATTTTTATAGTAAACTGCACACATCTGTGTTCAGAAACCTCAGGCTCATTCATGATACAACCAATGAAAATTGACATTTTCTACATCCTAAGGTTAACACAGCTGTCATTAAACACTGTTCAACTCTTTTCCCTCTCAGCACTTTGTGCTATTTTAAAACCATCTTTACTGAACACAGATGGAAATAATATCAGAGCAGAGATGCTGATCTAAACACCACTACCATTACCTGCACACCTCCCTATCAAATATACATGTGATCACAACACAAAGTTGACAGGAGAGAGAAAAAAAATCAGTGTTATGATGAAGTGAATATTTGTAATATTAACCACTGCTGCAGCATTATTGGCAATGCCCAACCTGCACTTATCTTTACTAAGGATATATTATGTTGGAAATTTGGTTAAGAGCATAGCACTTGGTCTTGCCAATATGCAATGAGCTCTATTTAAAAATCATTCTGCTTCATATCAAAGCCAAATTCATATACTGTTAACTTTCTAAGACTGATCTTTCCCCGCTCAATAGTTAGAATACTCATGAATATTGTAATAGCTGCTCATCCAATATCTGGAACTCTGTTTCTAATTTACTAGATAAATAGTTGGATACACGCATAGACAGACCATCTATAATAATACTTTGTTTAGGGAATTTTCTTCTTCTTCCTACGCTGCCATATATTTTGTTTACTTACTGAAAAACAAATTAAGATTTTGGCAAGCTTCAGAGATTGTCACAGTCTTAACACAATAATAATCAGCTCTCTGGGGAAACAGAGGCGATATTTCAAGGCAATAATATCATACTAAGGCAGATTGTCAAGAAGAGCAAATCTATCACTGAGTGCTTAAAGCAACTTCAAAAACTAGCAAACATGAATTGGCCCCACCACAGCCCCCATTTCAGTGGTTCAGTGTAATAAACCTTGCAAGAAGCTGTAATGAAAAATGGTACGAATGAAAACATTTATCTCCATTCTGAGTGATCATTTCCCTATGCAACTGCAGACGAGTGAATAGATAGTACATTTTGGTGTTTAATAATGCAACACAGAGATGGTAGTGACAGATAAGATTTAAAAAAACTGGCTTAAATATGCAAACATAGGATGATTGACCACACTGTTGACAATTTTGATGACTTCTCTCAGACAGTAGTTATTTTATATTCAATCTGAACATTCTTCAAAGGAACCCTATAAGGGTATAAGAATCCACTTAAGGGTATGGGATCCAGAGATCTTCTTAATAAACCAGCTTAATTACACACAGTGAAGGAGAGAGCTATGTCATGGGTTTATTTGTTTTCCAAAATTTTGAAATCTATAAATAATATTTATTTGATGGGCCAGAATGGGCTTCAACAACCTCCAATGGGCAGAGGTTCATTGGAGACAGAGGGCTCCTTGCAGGCCAAATTAGAGGTCCCACAGGGCCACAAATATTTATTTGATGGGCCAGAATGGGCTTCAACAACCTCCAATGGGCAGAGGCTCATTGGAGACAGAGGGCTCCTTGCAGGCCAAATTAGAGGTCCCACAGGGCCACAAATGGCCCTTGGTCTGGGTTGACCCACAACATCTCAGCTGCTGGGAGTACCTAAATCTCCTCGTCTACCATTTTAACCTACCATTCTGGCTGCTGAAGGTTATGACATGGAAGCTGCATCCAAACTGGTAGATTTCACAAATTTAAGAGAAGAACAATATTATTTTTGGTACATAATTTGATACATAACATAATACTTGGTACAATATTATGTTTCCAGAGGGTGATGGGAAAAATGAAGGTGAAAAACCTGTGTGTTCTTTGCCACTTTCGCTCCCCAGACAGTTCATTCCATTCCCCAGCACTGCAATTTTCATGACCGCATTTATTATTAACACAACAGGACAATACATGTGCTCTCAGCAAATGGAATTCATGTGGCCTTTGGTCCTTGAATAAAGAGATGCAAGACAGGCCTTTCGAGATTGCCTTTCAAGACATTACTTTGTGTAAACTGCAAAGAATTCTCAGCCACCATTAGGCTGCCTGCCTACCTGCTATTTTTATGTGCAATAAAAGCTTCCCAAGGTGAAAAAACTTGCATAAGGTTTAAATACGAACTATTATCTAATTTTCTTTCGCATTAAATCTAGCATGATTCACAGTCCATATTGCACTCAGTCACAAAAACATGATGATGGAGAAAAAATATTTCTCAGTCTCAGTTGGTTTATTTTTTCGCTAGTTTGCTAAACTGCATAGTATGAGTTTTTTGTTCCTGTTACCTTGGTTATAGAAAGTTTATCAGGATAACAATGCAATCCTATGTATCACTGCATAAAAGAATGTTTGCTGCAAAAGCATTTAGGTGATTGTTCTTGATTTTTCTTGTATGTGTTATATATATGCCAATAAAGGATTCTGATCGGATCTAATCTATATCATTGAGGCTGTAATCCTAATCCCTTTAGGCTGGAATAAACCCTGGCATAAATCCTGTAAGGGCTGTGGGTGGTGCAAGTGGTTAACACACTGTGCCTGTTAACTAGTAGGCCAGGGTTCAAGACCAAGGTCCCCACAAGACAGGATGACCTCCTGTCCTTAGCCCAGCTCTGTGATGCAGCTGGAACCAATCGTATCAGCTCTGCCATTCCATTGGACTACTTCAGTGGTGTGGAGAGGGGGGATTTGCTGCTTGGGTAACAGCCTATCCTCCATATTAATCTACCCAGGTCTTTGTGCTTCCCATACAACGTCGAGCATGATACCATAGTCTTTCAAAACTGATGGATGTCAATGCTGATGAAATCCTGTGCTGAGCTGTGGGGGTGTCACAAAAGTTCTAGAGGGCACTTCTAAGCCACTCCTGGGATGCTTAGGCCAATGTGCAGGCATAAGCCAACCTCCCCACACCACCAAGGGAAAATTTGCCAGGTGAGTTAGGCAAGCCTAAATGGGTTAGGACTGCACCCTCAGTTGATAAGGCTTTCTCACAAGTAAATGTATAAAATAACAGCAAGCCTTGCTGAATGGTCTTTCTTTCTTCCAAAGGGATATGCACATGATTCCATTATTATAGCCCATTCCTATCCACTGCTATCCCATCAATGTAGCAGTGCTCAAATAGCTATTGCTGCATGCTGGGGGATGACAACAAATTTGCTGTCATTGGTAAATTTCTTTGCTTACCAGTCAAAGAGAGGGTGAAAGTACTCAATTCAGTGGAAGCAATCTAGGATACAAATACCCTAAGCCTGTTTAGGGTACTGAGGCAGCATCTCTGAAACTTAGAAGAGTCCAAAATAGTGAAAAACCAGCAAAAGGGGGAATCAGGGATTTTTCACCACAGTGTGTAATAAGAATTGTCCTTTCCAGAGACGTAGAGCACAATCCTAATCATGTCTACTATAAAGTAGGCTCCACTGTGTTCAATGGGTCTTACTCCCAGAAAAGTGTCTTTAGAATTGCAGCCTTTATGACAGAGTCAGTGCTTTTTTCTAGAAATAAAGGTGGGGTTACTCACCATGAAGATGTTAGAAAGATGGGTGTCAGAGTGCACTACAGTGAAACTGTAATGAGGTCGTCTGTTAGAGCTTCTAATGGCTGTGGCAGTGTGTGTGTGTGTGTGTGTGAAGAAGAAAAATGTGGTGGCTCCCAAGAGATTCTGTCACAAAGAAACACTATTTACACATATATTTTATGCAGCAGTAAGTTTAGATTTATAAGACATGAGAGCATAGTCATAGGTCCAGTCCAAATGTCAATTTCCACAAAGCACCAGAGCATGTAAAAAACATGTACAGCAAGATTTCAACTCACCACTTTCTCTGAGGTAACTCTGACTTGCACTGAGATAACTCAGATTCTGAGGTAAAATTACCTCAAGAACTAGAGACTTCTGTTAGCCAGTTAGAACGTTTCTAAGGCTGCAATCCTAAAGACACTTTCCTGGGAGTAAGACCCATTGAACAAAATGGGGCTTACTTTTGAGTAGACATGCTTAGGATTGTGCTCTTATGCATGTGCTCAGTTGGTATCACTGAGCTGTCCTATCAGTTTCACATCAGCTAAAGCTGGACAGGCAATTACCAGCATCACATAAAAGCTGATAGTGGGGGTACTCACTATAGGCATGTATACTCATGGGCCACAGAGGTGCTGGTACTCAGTACTGGTGTGTACCTCCTCAAAAAAAATCTCTAGATAGATTTATTACTGTATATAATTTTCAGTAATTATGGTTGCACCTTGTCACCCAAACACAGCAGGCTGCCATGTTTTTGGAGAAAACTAATTGATATGTATACATCTAGGATTGCAATAAAATGCCATGTCTTTCATAGGTAGTAAAATTGGGGATATTTCATCAATATTTAGGGGAAGCTGTTGAAATGAAAAGGGGAAGCTGCAGCTGTTCCTGCTGCAGGCAGGGGGTTGGACTAGATGACCTACTAGGTCCCTTCCAACTCTATGATTCTATGATTCTGTGAGTTTAAGCGAGGGAACCACATATGCGGAAATGATGGTGATCTTGCATCTTTCAGAGTCTGATGGATGCCATTTTTTCTAGTGGTCTTCTCAGAAAGATGCTAGATCACAATCCCATTGCACCACAGGGACGTTGAGAGGAAGGAGCAAATATTGGCTCTAGCGCAGGGACCTCCAAACTTTCAACTTCAGGGCTCCAGGACTTTTAATAAGTGTGCGGAAGAGAACATTTCAGCAGGTGCTGCTTTTCATCACACAGATCACAAGCTGCAGCTGCTGAAATTCCTTCCTCTACACAACTGATAGGAGCCCTGAAGTTGAAAGACACTGAAAAGATTACATGAATTTGATCATGCCTTAACTTCCCCTTCACATTTCTAACAGCTACTTTGTGAGATTAGGATCCGCTGCCTCCCATTTCATTTCAGCCAACATTTAGTGGGCACCCCAACTGCATCATAATCATTCAAGATAGCCTGAGAAAATAGGCATCTAGGATGGGCTTGGATTCCACTCATTCAATAGCATGTTTTATTGATGGGATTCATGCAACCTTTTGGGAACATTCATTAATCACTGTTTTTTTAGAGCTGTCCCATTCATTTCAAAGGAAGCCATTCAATCATGCACACTTTATATTTCAGCATGCAGACTTTCCTTTTCCATCTCAATAGTTGCAATAGCTCTCGTAGCCTTGGTGAACTTTCCATCCATGTACATTGAAATGGGAGATTTTTAGGAAAAGGAAGGAATGATATGAGAGGCTGTAGTTTGATTATTCACTGTAGAACTTGATTCCTCACAATTTGTATCTCTGAAATAACTGGGGTAAAAATGAATATAAACACCAAAAACACATTAAAGAAAGAATTAATATTAACTAGCACTTTTCCAAGGCGTTTCATGTTTGGTCCTTAAGTGCTTTTCATAAGATATATAATCACATATTATAGGATGTTGCTTAACTGTTACTGAGGACAGAAGAAAGATAAAAAATGAAAGATCAAAAGAGGAATTCTACTGAAAGATAATGCAAACTACTCCATAGGGAGGTTTCCATGGAGCAACAACAAATGCATGGCATTTTACAATATAAAGGCAAAAGTGCTTTGAAGCACTATATACTTGAAGATGTTCATACCATGTAAAATGGATAGAGCTTAGCATTATCTTTCTGCTTTCTCAGGATTCTAATTCAGCAGTTGCATCTGTGAATATCAGAATTGCTAATTGCTGCAAACTAAACGAGTGTTTCCCAAACTGATACTCCGCCAGTGGATCACCAATGGATTGTGAAACTGAAAAGCTGGTTGAAGAGAAGAATCATGTATTGAGCCCTATGGAAAGTGAAACTGAGCCACATGTGTATGCATATTCACCAGTAGCTGAACATATCTTGGCTCCTGTTTAAAGGCCAAGTGAAGGGGAATGCAAGGCCACAAGTGTGGTCCTGATCCAGTGAACATGGATCTCAACAAACACTCCAGAAGATGCCCCTCAGTAAAGCATAAAACCAGAAGCTAGTATGGTGAATTTTTTAAACAAAAGTCTTGTAAAGCTAGGTAGGTTTACAATAGAGCAACCATTTTTAATCATTGTGCCATAACAGACTGGTATACTGTGACTGATCTATAGTGTACCAGAGGAATTTAAAAGAAGATCATTTTATTAGTAGGGCCAATGTAGGATGTGAAAATCTTTACAGTTCAATCCTATGCATGACTACTCAGAAGTCCTATTATAGTCAATGGGGCTTACTCCCAGGTAAGTGTGGTTAAGTGATTAAGGACTGTAGCATTACTTATTTACTGCCTGATGCATTGTCCCCAGTGGAACTTCTCTGATCTGTGCAATCTTGTTTGCTGAGTTAGCTTGGAGGGGCTCGCAGGGAGCATCTGGACTGAAAGGGGGCTTCAGGATATGCCATACACCCCACCTACCCCACACCCCACCTTCCCCTACCTACCACAACTGCTGCTTTGGTTTTGAATCAGTGTGGTCAGCACTACATTATATTGTGTTCAATGTTGTTGTCCCAGGTAAGTGTGAGCAGGACTGCAACATATGTCTGTTTCACAATTTCCAAACCAGCTTCTAATGCTTACCCAAGATGCCATACATTCATCCGGAATATGGTAAAACACAAGGTATTATATTAAGAAAAAACTAGAGATATCTGGACATACAGCATAGATATTTCTTCACAGTATGCCTCCTCTTCAAATTTCATTTTTTGACATTTCAGTGCCAATCTAAGGTAAAGTGAACTATAGGAACAGGTCAAAAATGGCTTTTTTCCCCTTACACCGACAGAAGAGCAATGTAGAATTTATCTCATAACTTCAATGGATTCTTACCTTAAATTCAAATTTTCTGGCCTAATGGTTTTCCTAGTTGAACAATATGTGATATAGCATTTTCAAATCTATATCGTGTCTTTTTCTGAAACAAGGGACATATAGAGCATGGATGCATGCATGCACACACAGAGAGAAAGAGAGGTATATTATTGAAGATTATATCTTCCTATGGCATGTATTCAACTCTTCCTTTAAAAAGAATCACATTTTAAGAATAGATTTAAGTGTCAACTATTGTGTTCAAATATATCATCTCCTTTTTATTTTTTAGTGTCTGTGCAAATATATGTCTTCCAGTGATATAGGATTATGAAATGTAGGTCATGGATATTTTATCCTCAGTCAGTTTTAAGTTTAATTTTCATAGAATTGCTGTATAAAATTAACACTTAATTCATTGGCATTTTACTGAGAATTGTCCTTCAGAAGTAACAATAATAAAAGGAACTGGGGTAACTGTCCCCTCAGAATCAGGAGTTTGGGATTTTACTATCAGACTTAGGGTGCAGTCCGGAGTAACTATGGGAAGTCCTTGCTCCGGTGTAAGAACAATTTGCTCTGGATTGCAAAATGAATTTCCCATAGGTTTTCACTAGATGGTGCAGTAACTTCGGGTACACATAATTACGTGCACCCGTAGTTACTCTGGATTGTAGGGCAAATGTGTATGTGCTGGAAATTTGTACATGAAACAGCCTTCTATTGGGGTAGCTCATGTGCTTGCCAGGAAGCATTGCAATGTACATCCCCAATTATATTACAATGCTTATCTAGGTCCTTTCAATGGCTGAGTAAGCTTTTTGATGCAAATGGAGATGTACATCTTCATCCAGAGCCATCTGCTGTTATTTGCAGCTAATTGCATGTTACTAGAGCTGCACTGGGGTCACCTTGGGAACTGCACAACAACCATATCTCCTGAAATACTACTATTATTATAGAAGTGTTTTGAATGGATTGATATTTTATTGGCTTAAAGATCCCTGAGCCAAATGAATTTTGATGTAGTTCCCCTGTTCCATTTTTTAGAAATGCCCTGGTCTTATTCCTGGTCTTTTTCTCGCTAACCTACTGAGTAGCTGACCTGTTCGTATGTCATGTAAATGTGTGAATGAACTGCCAGAAATGAATTGGTTAGGATTGTGCCCACGTTCAGCTTAGAGTTATCAGATTGATTAATCCAAATATGTGCACACAAATGTGACCCAGTTTTAATACTAATCCATTTAATGGCACATACTTTCATTTAAGGACTCAATCATATCCAGCTGTCCAGCACTGATGAAGCTGTGATAGAATCCTCAAGGCCTTCCTGACTGCTCACCCATGTCAGCATACAGCACATGCCCTATTGGTGCATCTGCATCAGTGTTGGAAAATGAAATAGGTTTAGGGCTTAAGTGTGCATGGTATCATGGACCTGGATATGTATCCATTTTGTTATATCTATATTTATTATTCTTTTTTAAAAAATGGTTAGAACACTTTTAAAAATACTCACTATTTATTTTCCACTTTCAGTGTGGTACCCACATCTACAACTGCAAGATCTATTAATAAGCCAATTTTCTGCTCCACATCTATGAGCACTCCGCCTGGTTGTTTAATGGTAATGTGCTTTTCTCTTCATCCCAAGAGAGTCTATAACTTTTTCCAGATCAAAGCCCGTGAATTCATTTTGCACAGTAAATGAGGCAGTAGCCCAGTGAAAAAAATAATTTATGGTCATGCAACCAAGGACTATAGAGATGCTGATGACAAATGGGCTTAATTTATACAGTAATTGCCCGGTCCCAGACAGTATATGGCATTCTAAGGCTGCAATCCTAACCTCCAGTTAGGCTGGCATAAACCCCAGCATAAGTCCTGGACTGACCTGTGGATATCACTAAAGTGTTGTAAGGCACTTCTGTCCCACTCCTGGGGATGTTAAGCCAGTGCACAGGCATATTTTGACCTCCCCACACCACTGTGGGATGATATGCCACAATTCAAATTGATCTGGGACTTTTAAGCAATATTATTTTTATTAAGAAAACATTTTGTATAAACATTGTAAAATATAACAACTTTTCAGGCTATTATTACCACTGTGTTTTTACTCTAGAGTAGCAAAGACGACAAATTCTTTGTTAAGTGACAGAAATAAGAGCCAATGTCCAACATTAGAAATACAGTGGTACCTTGGTTTATGAGCAGAATTTGTTCTGGAAGCATGATTGTAATCCAAAAAGCTTGTATATCAAAGTGAATTTTCTCATAAGAAATAATGGAAACTCAAGATGATTCATTCCACAACCCAAAAATATTCAAATAATGTGATGATGATATAATAAAAATAATAAAGAAAATAACAGAGAAAAATAAAACAAATTAACCTGCATGATAGTCTCTCTGGACTCTCAGGCTGCATTCTGCCAAGTGAGCCGCTCTGATTATAGTAGAGCAGCCAGATCGCCCTCACATCCTTACTTTAGAGTAGACATTCAAGGCTAAGGGTGCAATCCAGAGTAACTACAGGGAGTCCTTGCTCCAGTGTAAGAACAAATTACTCTGGATTGCAATATGAATTTCCCATAGGTTTTCACTAGATGGTGCATTAACTACAGGTGCATGTAATTTCTCTTATGTGCTCCTATAGTTACTCTGGATTGTAGCCTAGGTCTCTCAGGCTCCTTTCCATTGCCCCCCTTCCAAGGAGTGAGTCCTACTGACTGTAATAGGCTTACTTCAGAGTCGACATGCATAGGTTGGTCCCTTAGAAGAGGCTGAGCAGGTGCTGGTGGAGCACCAAAACCAGCCATATCCAGCCAGGACTATTTTTTTTGCTTGCATTGCAAAACAAAATGTATTAGAAATGTTTGCTTTACTTGCAAAATGCTCTCAATCCAAAACATTCTCAATACAAGTTTTTAATGTACACATACAATCCTATGCTTACCCTACATCAGTGGAGTTATTCTGCTACCACAAATAGCTCACTCCACCAGCATACACTGTTGTTGGGGTGCCATAAAAGATTTAAAATGTTGCAATAGTGCAAAGTTGGTAGCACTGGTAGAAAAGGCCTGGCCTGTCCCAGTGCAAGCCTTGAGGTGTGTTCGAGCAAGTAAGCTCAGGATAGGCAAGGAGGTGTGAAGAGAGGGAAGGGAGGGTCCAAAATGTGGTGCAGAATAATGCCAACTCCAGGCATGCACAGTTGGCCAGCACAAATGTCAAGGTGATTTGTGGTGCAAAAAGGAGGCTCCTGGGCAGAATGGTAAGCTCTGCTTATGGGCGCAATCCAGAGTAACTACGGGGAGTCCTTGCTCCGATGTAAGAACAATTTACTCTGGATTGCAATATGAATTCCCCATAGGTTTTCACTAGGTGGTGCTGTAACTATGTCAATGTAAATGTCTCATATGTGCTTCCATAGTTACTCTGGATTGTATAATAAGTGCCTCTTACATCTTCCCGTACTTACTCTGGATTGTAGGGTATGTCAGGGATAATTTACCATCATGTAGTGCTATCCACTTTGAAGACTTCTGATCTCGGCCAGAGTACAATGTGAAGTTTGCAGAAGCAAGCAGTTTGGCTTGAGTGATGTGGTTTATATCAGAGCATATACAAATAATCAGAGCAATCCTAAGTATGTCTACTCAGAAGAAAGTCCCATTATGTTCATACTTTATGTTCATTCTTATGTTCATTATGTACTTACTCTCAGGAAAATGCAGTTAGGATTGCAGCCATAATAACATATTCATTATAAAGCAATATAAATAATAAAAAAATTGAAGAAGCAAGTGGAGTAACAATCATAGTGTGGATTCAGACATGGTTATCGCAAATGGTATGTGAAAACCATTTCCAATTCCCGATGTATTCAAGCCACAAATTCTGGATATAATCGCATCTGAGCTCTATCAATATATAGACAAAATATAACAATATATCAATATGTTGATTATATAACAATATAAAATTATTAATACAATTAATTACAATTATATTTTAAAATTGCTGCATTAGTTTCTAAAACTGTAACTCCCAGTATAATTAATGATGCACCTGAAGAACATTCCAAAATAAGACAGAGAATGAATATGGTTTATTGGCCTTTATATATCCATGAAAATGGCCAAGACTCAAGCAGTACATTCTTCCACCTGGTGCAGATTACCTTTGAGATCTCCAGATGTTCCTTTTAAGAACCTCTTTGGTTGGCACCTATTCAATACAAACGACATTGCTGCACAGCTGAATGAATGGGCTGAACGCCACTGCAGCAGATGGGGATCCGAGGCAAGAATTATGTACCAACAGTTCAAATGCTGTCTACTGGAAATCCAGACAAAAATGTGCACCAGAGTTGCTTTCAGTCCTGGAGGAATTACAGTGCTTTTGGTAATGGAGTTAAATGCTTAGCAGCTGAACTAATTCCATAGCAAATAGAGGACAGTT
Organism: Cryptoblepharus egeriae; assembly: GCA_030015325.1. Lineage (NCBI taxonomy): Eukaryota > Metazoa > Chordata > Lepidosauria > Squamata > Scincidae > Cryptoblepharus > Cryptoblepharus egeriae. The sequence goes on along the minus strand of JAREYC010000007.1, from coordinate 48,045,733 downwards.
TTTTGTTTTCATTGCCAATGTCAATGGTTATTGTTTCAATGTTTCAATGATTATTGTGTTTCAATGGTTATTGTGCATGGAGGGGTTGATGCGCATGGGGGGACTGATGCACATGGGGGAATGTTGCACATGGGGGGTTGAAGTGCGTGAGGGATTGATGCGCTGTGGGGGGATAGCATACAAGGGAATTTTACTCCCGCAACATGGGTACACTTTTCGCTAGTGTAATATATACCTGATCTAAAGTTTGTCTTTAATGTTATTTAGTGCCATTAACAATACTATTATAATTATATTATATTTTAATTATATTATTAAAGTTTATTTAAAATTAGTGAAAAGAGACTTTCAACTATTTTATGGAAATGGCAACAATGACCCCCTAATGCTTGTTTGCTCCTTCTGTACACCACACAAAAGTTGTTCAAACAGATCTCACATAAAGCGATGTTGTCATTCTGTGACATAATTAAAGTAATGATCAGCTATAGCCAAAGAAAGCTAGTTGTGACTAATGTTGTCTGACAAGACTTTTATTTCTTATTTGGTGCATGTACAAAAACTGCATGTGAACACATGTATGTGGTGCTGGGTGCCTGTCAAGAATGTACAACCCGGAGTAACAACAATGTGGTTGCAATCCTAACGAATTTAGGATGATGCAACTCACCTGTCTGCTTTCTGGCTGGTGCATGTCTGTGCACGGGCCTAACCTCCATCCTAAGAATGCCACCAAAATGCCTTATAGCAGTTATAGTGCTTTTGTGACACCCCATAGCAGCACAGAACTAGTGCCAGGACTTATGGCTAACTAGGGATTAGGATTTCAGCCTCAATAGAACAACTGATAGCAAAAAGCCTGAGATCTACAGGTCAAGAGGAATGCCACACTATTTCTTGTCAACCTGTAACAGGTTGGCTTAGAAGGAGCCTTGCTTGACTTGCAGTGAAGAAGCTGGTTTAGGCTGCAGAGATTCAGTATCCAGCCATGGCCTATAGCTCTGGATGGATTCACAAGACCCCTCCCTCCCTTCCTTCCTTTCTTCCTTCTTTGGAAAACACTGATTTGCTTTATTTTCATTTTCATTTCTTGTTTTTAACATAGGTTGCACTTATATAATTCAGACATAAATTAATTAGGCAATGACACAAACTGCAAAATTAAAAGCACATAAATATAGTACATTCATCTTGGTTTGCAACCTCTCTACATCAGAAATGTCAATCATTAGACCAGTGGAGTTGCTAATGATCACTTAGCCTGATGCAAAGCTTAAAATGTTGCCCTGGAAGTGTTGTCACAACCAGAAGTGATGTCATCCCTTGCAACAACAAAATCAAATTTAATTAAGAAAAAAAAGAAAATTGTGTCATTTATTTGTTAGGGAAACTGTGCTGGGGCAAAGAGATATGGTTATTCTTTCCCTGCTAAATATAAGAGACGCACCACTTAGAAGTGCCTGTATACCCAGTAAGCATGGGTAACTGAATTATGATATATGTACATGTTCCATACGTATATGGAAATGAGACCTGATTTATATTAAAACCTTATTTGTTCCATACAGTATCATAACTGCATCTCATTGGCTCTCTGAGCAATCAGTATTATGGGAAGGTTTTGCATTAATAAAGTCCAATTATTGTTCCACAGGATTTTGTGTTTTCACTTTCTGGTTAATTGGTCATAACTTTTGATAGAATTTAGATATTCTATCAAAAAAACCAGGTTGGCTCCACAAGCAACTTGGGGATCAGCTGAAGTTAAAGAAAGAGAAGTATAGGGAGTGGAAGACTGGAAAGATCACTAGAGAGGAGTACAGGCAGATAGCCCGGTCTTGTAGGGAGGGGGTCAGGAATGCTAAAGCTCAGTATGAGCTGAGGCTGGCCAGGGGAGTCAAAGATAACAAAAAGAGCTTCTTTAGATATGCCCAGAGGAACAGGAGGAGGGGTTGGAGCTGCTCCTGGACAAAGATGGACAACAGGTGTCTAGAAACCAGGAGAAGGCAGAGCTGCTCAACTCCTACTTTGCGTACGTCTATTCTCGGATGGAGGGCTGCACAAATAAGGGTGGGGGATCATTGGCTGATTTGGGGATGTGCTTGCATCCCCAAAGAGGTAATGGTAACATGGATGGTGCAGAACAGCAAATTATGATTGACAGAGAACTGGTTCATAACCACTTAGCTGGCCTAAATGAATTCAAGTCATTTGGACCAGATGAGCTGCATCCTCGAGTTCTTAAGGAACTCGCAGATGTCCTTGTAGAGCTTCTGTCGATCATCTCTGAGAAATCCTTGAGGAGTGGAGAAGTGCCACTGGACTGGAAGAGGGCAAATGTAGACCCAATCTTTAAGAAAGGGAAAAAAGAAGACCCGGGAAATTATAGACCAGTCAGTTTGACTTCAATCCCAGGGAAGATATTAGAACAAATCATAAAACACACAATTTGTGCACATCTAGACAAGTACTCAGTGATCAAAACAACCCAGCATTGATTTACCAAGAATAAATCTTGCCAGACAAATCTGATCTCCTTTTTTGATCGGGTTACAAGCTTACTGGACAGTGGCAATGCTGTGGATGTCATTTATCTTGACTTCAGCAAAGCATTTGACAAGGTCCCACATGACATCTTAATTGGGAAGTTGGAAAAATATGGGCTAGAGGGGGAAATCGTTAGGTGGATCTACAAATGGCTCAATGGCCGCACTCAAAGGGTTTTAGTAAATGGGTCTGCATCAACCTGGAGATCAGTTTCAAGTGGGATACCCCAGGGCTCTGTTTTGGGCCCAATTCTCTTTAACATTTTCATCAATGACTTGGAGGAAGGGATATGGGGGAGCCTGATCAAATTTGCGGATGACACCAAGCTGGGAGGAGTAGCAAACACAACAGAAGACAGGAGAAACCTCCAGGAGGATCTGGATAAACTAGAATCCTGGGCTGTAACAAATAGAATGAACTTCAACAGGGAGAAGTGCAAGGTTCTGCACTTGGGCAATAAAAACCAAAAACACAGGTATAAAATGGGGGATACATGGCTTGGCAGCACAACATGTGAGCAGGATCTTGGAGTCGCTGTGGATCACAAGCTGAACATGAGTTGGCAGTGTGATGTTTCTGCGAAGAGGGCAAATGCCGTTTTGGGCTGCATTGGGAGGACTGTGGCTTCCAAGTCATGGGAGGTTGTAGTTCTTCTTTACTCTGCATTTGGTAAAACCTCACCTTGACTACTGTGTTCAGTTCTGGGCACCTCACTTTAAAAAAGATGCAGCCAAACTGGAGCAAGTCCAGAGGAGAGCAACAAGAATGATCAGTGGGATGGAAGGGAAGCCCTACGAGGAAAGGTTGGGGGAACTTGGGATGTTCAGCCTGGAGAAGAGGAGGCTGAGGGGAGACATGATTGCCCTCTTCTGATACCTGAAGGGTTGTCATAGGGAGGAAGGGGCTCATTTGTTCTTAGCTGCTTCTGAAAGCAGAACTAGAACCAATGGGTACAAACTGCAAGAAAGGAGATTCCGGTTGGATATCCGGAAAAAATTCCTGACGGTGAGGGCGGTTCGGCAGTGGAACAGATTGCCAAGGGAGGTGGTGGACTCTCCCTCACTGGGGATCTTCAAGCAGAGGCTTGACGAGCACCTGTCATGGATGATGTAGGAGGATTTCATGCTGCAGGCAAGGGGTTGGACTAGATAACCTACTAGGTCCCTTTCAACTCTAGGATTCTATGATTCTATGATAGAATATAGATATTCCAGTGTAGTTTGTTTCATTGCATTCTGCATAAAATTACCTTTCCAACAATATACATGGTTGTATTATCCTTCACACATACCCCATTTTTTATAATTTTAACCACTAGTGTCAAGTTCAGCTTGTAGCCCCTCTAAAGGTTGTAGTCCGGTGCAACTGCACACCCTGTACTCCTCCCAGCTACACCACTGCATTAGACAAATTGGATACAATTTGTCAATTGTCAAATATTTTTATATTTGGAGGTGACACCAGACATAAAAATACATAAGGCCCAGTATCTAAGAGAATGATCAGTCCTTTGGAAATACTGTAGCTCTCCCTGTGGAGGTGACGTCACTTTCTCCTTACTGTTTCACTGATCTGCCAGTCTTCTCTAGTAGGGACAGCAGGGACTCCACTGCCAATGCAGAATCTCAGTGTGAAAGTATGGAAAGAAACCTGAAGCATTACTATGGGCTTTTATGTCTAGCAGCAGAATGAAATTTAGAGAGTGGACAGTGTGGCAGGAAAATCTGTTTTTTTTTCTTTCTTCTGTCAGCAACAATCCCCTGAAGTTTCAACTCACCAGAAACTCAAGAGGGAGCTTCTTGACACCTTCAGGTCTAAAACATGTATATGAAGGCACAAGCTTTATTTCAGAGCTGCATTGTTCCCATACCTCGGTGCTGGAAAATTGGTTCCAGTAAAACTTTTGGGCTGCTACTGTGCCAACCTAAGGCTAGGGGGAACTTCTCCCCGTTCCTGGGTAACTTCAGCAATCCCAGTGGGGATATTCAAATCTGTGCCACTAAAATCAATGGCACAAGTTCGTGCAGCCTGTGATTGCCCTGGGGTACCTGGGAATAGGGTGAGATCACAGGGCTAGCATCTGGCATAACTGCCAAGTCCTGATCCCATCCCTGCTAACCCACAATCCCATTTGCCACCTGCCTCGGCCCTCCCTGAATCAGCTGCAGCTGCTGTTGCTACTGATGATGATGATGATGCATTACAAAGGGAAATGGATAGCAAATATTGAAAAATGTAAATGCAAATAGAGCCAAACAGCTATGACATCTGTGACCTTTCTGAATCCATGAAAGATCCATCCTTTTACTGTTAGACTCTTAAGCTGTTTATTGTCCATAACCCCATGTATGTCTACTTGGAAGTAAGTCCCATTCACTTCAGTGTGATTTATTCCCAGATAAATGTGTACAGGAATGTAGATTTAGACTGAAATCCTGAACACACTTTCCTGAAAGTAAGCCCAAATGAATTCAATACTGACTAGGCACGAACAGGATTGGGTTGTAAGTCTAATGTTTTCTAAGTCCTAAATTAACAGAATCAAATTTGCCACTAGATTTCAATTCAGCATTTGAATAAATGCTGTTGTCTTCTTGTCAAGTACTTAGTGGGGATCTGGGGGATCTTCAAGCAAAGGCTTGACAAGCACCTGTTGGAGATTATCTAGGAGGATTTCCTTCTACAGGCAGGGGGTAGAACTAGATAACCTACTTGGTCCTTCCAACTCTGTAATTCTATGATTCTAGTGGTACTGCAGAAGGTTACACAGTTCAGTTCTGGCAAGTGAATTTTCTGCTTTAGCTTGCAATAGAGTACCCTTGGAAATGGACATTCCAGTTCTAGAAGGAACCAGAAAATTTTCATTCATTGCTTCCTTTCCTTTAGCCATTGATCTCCTTTATTGTTTGGAGTGGAGGTTTGGGAAACCGGATTATCAACAGTGAGTCATTCGACAGAAGAGCAAGATTATGATGCACTGATTTTCAATCTTTTTCTTCTCAAGGCACACTGACAAAGTACTAAAAAGCACACTGACAAGGACCATGGTAGGAGGCACACATATCCTATTAAAATGTCCCCCCACATGTTCCCCCACTGTCCTAATAAAAATTGCCTTTCCATAAATTCCCACAGCACACTTGTGGACCATCTATGCCACCATCTATGGTTGATCATCACTGTTCTGATGTTATGAAAACAAAGATTACCACAACACTGGGCAAACTACAGTTTTGTAAAGTGAGGTAAATGCATGAGTCTCAAAATAACTGATCATCACTGCATACTTTATGTACCACAGACAATACTGCTGAGGATTGTGGGAAATGTTGTTAATATTTTACTGCCAAGTAGAACTGCTTTATAAATTCAGCTACATCCTGGGGAAAGTTGATGTGCAGAGCTATATTAATCTAATAATAGGCTTTCTTGTTCTATATAAACTTCAGGAACTATTTGTGTTTACCTTTAATTCTGTGTACTCTTTTTCAGTGCATTTGCCAAGTTCCAAAGATGCAACCTCAAGATATTTAAGATCCATGGAATTAAAATTATTCATCATGCTGGGAGCTCTACAAACAATATACTGGAAGTTGATTTTCTTACAGAAAAGCATAGGTGTGATGGAAGAAAAGGTGTGATGGAAACTAGAAGATTCCTGATGGAACATTTTTGTGATTAGGAATCGGGATTCTAGGACCCAACCTCAAATTTGGGTAGGAAATCCGGATATTTCAACAACAATTCTGGTGCAGACCCAAGAGGTTATGTGTTATACAGATACTTTTTTTAAAAAGGCTTTTTGCATTTGGCTTGACCTGATTGGATGACCACCTTTCTCCTTCCTAAGAACTTGGAGTTTCTCAGCACCCCACCGGCAGTTTCTGTTCTGCACAGGGTTGAGCTGTGGCAAATCTCTCTCTCTTTCAGTATTTTAATAGTATCCATTGCAAAAACTTACGTTTTTCTTTTATATAGCTAGAGGGCCTGTCAGGCTGATGAGTGTTTGCTACATTTTAAGGCTCTTAACTAGATTTCTCTTGCATGTTTTACCATTTACCTCTGCTGCTAACTTCTTTTAGGTTCATATAATGTGTCCCTTCAGGGGATCTCCAATGTTTCGTTTTAATGGCTCGAGTCCAATAAGCAGAGCTCATGTGGATTTATAAATCATAGTACAACTATAAAACACCATAAATGGCTAAGCAGGACTAATCCTTTTTGGTCTAGTGGGACCACTCCTGTTCTTGTTTCTAGGGAGAGAAGTTATTGCTAGAGGGGCTTTAAAAGAAAAGCGCAGAGTAAGGCATTGAAATGAGATATAACCAAACTTTAATAACCGATACTTCAACAGCAGTTAAGGCTCTCAGAATCAGATGTGAAACAGGCTAGAAGACACTGGAGTCATCAACCTCTACTGCAAACCACGACAATTCATTGCCAGCAGGGATTCTGGAGTTGAGACCATAGTTCAGCGGTAGAACATATTCTTAATATAGAAGAGTTCCAGGTTAAATTCCAGGCAGGGCTGTGAAAAACCTCAATCTAAAGCCCTGGAGAGTCATCCTCAATCAATTTATACATTGCTGACCTGATTCAGTATAAAACAGCTTCATATGTTTGCAAGACCACAGTAGTTTTCTATTATCCTTCTTGAATCCAAATTCCTAAGAGACTTTGTGTGACGTTGTAGCTGCAATCCTGACCACCAATTAGGCCGGCATAAGCCCCAGGGTAAGTCCTAGGGATGTCACAAAGGTGCCGTAAGACACTTCTGCGCCTCTCTTGAGGGAGGGTTAGGCCAGTGCACAAACATCCTCCCTACATCACCATTTTAAATAGGAAGACTGATGTGTTGTGCTGGCCTAGGTTAGGATTATGCCTATAGTGGCTCAAACCAAGCAAACAACTTCAGTAGCTTCAGATAAGTGAGTGAAAAAGCATGTTAAAAAATTTCATTTCTCTAAGCAATTCCATAGGGAATCAACATTTACAAGAACATGAATAACATTCTCATTCATATGTAAGATGCTAGACATCAAAAACCAAATCTGAAGATGATCATGGAGCTAAGGGAGGCAGTTCTTAAATAGAATTATTTAGAATTACCAATCCAAGGGTGATGAGTGCTGGTCTTGCAGGTGCAGTGCTGGGATCCATAAAAGCACCATCCAGCAATTTTCTACATCCAGAGAGTAAGTGGCACTGGCAGGAAGGCCTCTGCCATCCTGCAGGTGTTGGATCTTGCCTAAGGTTGCCATAACTCTCTTCCACAAAACCAGGTCAGGACCCCCTGTCAAACTTGCAATCCCTGAAACCTGAGATAGTCCCGGTTTTTAGGGGCGTATAGCAACCCTAATCCTGCCTGATGGCTGATGGGGGAGGTTAATGCTATGCCAGGTGGTGGTGGGGGGTGCAAGAGAGTAGAATAGAGACAGAGAGGGGTGTTTGGGGGCACGTGAGGAGGGCTGTTCAGGAGCAGGGGACCAAGGATGAAAGAGGAAACCCCAGTCTGGAAAGCCTCTGCATAAGGCTGCTCAGTTTGTGCCAACTGTTAGCTGTTGTAGATCTGAGTTGCCTCATTGATCAGGCTGGGGCTGTCCACAGAGTAAGGGATTAAATGTTGCCTAACCCAGCCAAGACCTCCTGCTTGCTCATGCCCAGCACTAGATACAACATGGATCCGGCATCCCCATTGCACAAACTTCAGGTAGGATTGAGCTGTTATAATGCAATCCTATATACAATTCCTTGAGTCCAAGCCCCATTGACCTCCCTAGGGTTTATTGCACATACATGCATAGAATGGTGCTGTTTGTCACTGGAAATATCCAACCTACTCCTGCAGTATCTGAGGCCTTCACTTCCCTCCTCCTTCCCTCACTGTTCCAGAATCCTTGAAAGAGCCTTGAAATAAAACCAACAGAGAAAAAAAAATACCTTTTCTGTTATATAAAAAAGTTTGGTTTGAGGGCCCTGGGTTCATGTGCCGCACTCAGTTAAGCTCATAGGGATCTTAAGAAGACACAATGGGGTAATACCCATGCAGCCACCCTGGGCTCCTCAATAAAGATGTAGATACATAGATATAGATATAGGCTGCAATCCTAAAGACTTTTTCCTGGGAGTAAGACCTATTGAACACAACAGGGTTTACTTCTGCATAGACATGCTCAGGATTGTACTCATGGATATAGATAGGTCTCTACCTTTGCCATAACCAATATGATTGGTTCAGGTGAGTAGCAATGTGACCTTTTGAAGAGAAAATAAGCTAGTTGCTGAATAGTCTATATAGGATCCCAGAAATAGCATGTTTTATCAGCAAGACAAGGACTGTTGTGTTTATTATAAAGGGAAAAAATCCTCCTATTAGTACAAATACACTCTTACTCCTTTTGCATCATCATATTTGTGAGCCCTTTGAACACAATGATGGTAATTTTGCTAATTTAAAAATGTGGAATACTCTGAATTGAAATGATTGTAGTACTGATAGTATTATATTTCCTGTCATATGGACAGTATTTTCTAATTTACTTTGTAGTAATCCAGAGCCAGCAGAGGTAACCATTCATATTTGGTATATATACTGTACATTGAGATCTCTAGATGATATTCCATTTATATTTCAGGAAAAAAGTGAGGAATACCACAAGGTCATTACCCTTTATTGTTCCCTAGCTAACCAGATTTTAGTACATTGCAACTGAGGAATACTGAAACTGATAGATGTCATTCCCTGTGAGTGTAGAGGTAAAAAGGAAAAAATAGACATTTTCTCTGCTGGCAAATGATATGGATTCTTACACTGCTCCCATCACAGTCTTACACAGCACACCAACAAAACAAGCTAGGGTATGATGTGTCATGACTGATCTTTGCAGTCATTTGACATTGGGGTCAGCCTAGGCAAGCTGGTACTGCAGCCTAGATGTCATCTATTTAAGCCCTGAGCTCAGTTTACAAAGTCTGTAATAGAAACAAAGCAGACATGGTAATGAAGCTTGTACATTAAGCCCCAGCTTAAGCCATGTGCTGACCTGGGTGTCACCAAAGTTCCACCACTCCAGTGTAGACACTTCTGCGCCACTCCTGAAGGAGGATTAGGACAGTGAAAAAAACATGTGTGCCTCCCTACATCACCACAGGAATGGGAAGACCAATGAATTATTCTGGGTTAGGTTAGAATTGCGCCCAAACCAGTGGTGGGCTCCAGCAGGTTCGCACCTACTCTATAGAACCGGTTGTTAATGAGAGACAGGACATATAAAGTTTTAAAATATCCATTTAAAAGTGGCTGCCAGATGGGCAGAGAACCGGTTGTTTATTTCTTTGAAGCCCATCACTGGCCCTAACCCTACAATCCAGGGTAACTAAGACATAAGAGGCACTTACTCTGGATTGCTATATGCATTTCCCACAGGTTTCCCATAGGTGGTACCATAACTACGTCGGTGTAAAAGGTCCTGTTGTTACTTTGGATTGTAGCCTAAGGCTGCAATCCTAAAGACACTTTCCTGGGAGTAAGACCCATTGAACACTATGTGGCTTACTTTTGAGTAGACATGATTAGGATTGTGGCCTAAGTCTCTCTACCTTTGACCATGGCAACTTTCCAAATCCATAGCCTTCCTTTTAAAATGGTTCTCTCTCTCTCTCTCTGTCTCTCTGTCTCTCTCTCTCTCTCTCTCTCTCTCTCTCTCTCATGCTCCTTGTTCATCTACATGTGCTACTAGTAAGACCCTCTTTCCATGCCCATACTATTTGATTCCCTTGAATCCAAATTCCTTATTTTCTTTTATCCCAAGAACTTTCCATCTATTTCTTCTTGTATCTTTCCCCTTGTGCAGACTCAAGGGAAATCAACCCAAAAAGGCACATTCAGCCCCTTTGTATTTAATTAGAAAGGGACATTTATTACACAAACAATAAACTGCTGAATTATCCTGTCCTGAATTCTTCCTCCTCTACATAATATTTGCTACATAATTTTTTTTTGCTCCTTCTTGTAGTTTAATATTCTGGTATTGCTTGGGGCAGACTGACACTTAGCAGTAAACAAAGTGAAAATATAATGAGTCCTGAGAGGCAGCAAGGGCTGCTGCCATGGTTTCTACTACTGTTTTATTCTTTATTGCCTGATCCCTTCATATACCCTCCAAACCAGTTAGCTAGAAAATCAAATACAAAAGACTGAGTAATATAAAAAAGTTTTTCCTCTTCAAAATGCTAAAATACAAGACTGCATTGAGGTGAAACAAATGAACAAGAGCCCAAAGCAAGGAAATAGCTGGCATTTCATAAACTCAAACTCACCAGCTGGGCAATGTGTGCCCTCCATGCTGCGTTCCCAGTAGGAGGAGTGTTGCAATGACACAAGGCATGTCACATCACCACTCACTTCTGGGTTTGGAGGCTCTCCAGCCTTTGATATAAAGAAAGGTTTTTTAAAGAGACAAAATAGCAGAAAGAAGGCAATTGAAACATATTTGCCACCCCATTGTTGGAAGATCTGGGCTCTTGTCCTTCCTGGTTGCAGCTATTTCCACCATGCTACTACTATCGCCAGTGTCTTGGCTACCAGGATGCTCCATACATGGTAAAGCAGAGGCTGTGGGCTTCCCAACATGCAGGCATTTTAAAGTGGAGGCTGATCAAGTTGTGTGTTTGCCATAGTATGTGGCTTTTGATTCTTCTCCTGTCTTCTCCCCTCCTACGTTTCTGTGCCCCACTATTGTGAGTTCCAATATAAAACTATGATTTAGTAACCTGATATTTGGTAATATATATATGTCATATATACATATCCATGGCTTGGCAAACTAATTACCCTTTATTGTTCCCTAGCTAACCAGATTTTAGTACATTTTTAGTACATCATATTTTAGATTTTAGTACATCATATTCATATGGTAATATGAATGCTAATTTGATTAAGTGCTGGCTGGACCACTTGGTCTGCATGTCCATTTTCTCGCTCAAGTCTCTTCTTTCCCTATGTGAACCACAGGATCAGCTCAGTTTTCACTTCTGCTCACACTAGAGGCTTCCATGTGACCCAACAGTGGAGGAAAACTGAGTGGAGAGCAGAGGCAACAGAGAAGAGGTTGGATGAGCCTGAAAAGCAAAGGGAGATTTTACAAAAGAACAAAGAAAACCTTTAGAAGTCCAAATAGCTTTATCATCGGAAAACAAAACCGCTGTGTCTTAATGCTCTGTGCTGAGACTCTTGTTTCTTATTTACTTCTTTAACATTGTTAAAAATTGTGCCCCAATTTGCATTATGCCTGGAGTGAGTGCCCCCAAGCTCTGCCCTCAAAAAGGGCACCAAGAAGAATATGTTGCAATAAAACTGTTTCCAGAACCTATAACACTTTAGCAGTTATTACAGCAAGAAATGGGTTTTTGTTTGAAAAGCTTCAAGGGGAGATAATATTACAGGAGGAAGAAAATAAACCGATGATTCTCCTTTTGCCTTACTTTAATTTTTTAATATATCTTTTTTCTTCTCTTCAGCTAGTAAGTACTTTCTACATTTCTCCAAAAGTGTGATACTGTAATTTGCTATCAGCCCCTGAATTTGCAGCCCTTATTGCACACTATATTGGACACTCAGGGCAGGCTGTTTGAAACCACAGATAGTCTTGGCCCCTACCAGGGGATCCTGAGGTGAAGGCCAGGTCTACCTTTCTAGCAGCTGCTCAAAATGACAGGCTTGGCCTCCACCTCACAATCACCAGAAGAGGCCTTTCTGACATCTGAGGCACTCCCTCCCCTCCTTTGGTACAGAAATGGTTGCATGAATGAGAAAAGAAACATAAAATGTAACACTTTCTACCTTTGCGGTGACGTCAATGGATGTCTGCCTGAAAAATACACACAACAAAAACATGCTTCTTAAAATTTGCTCCATGCAGCAAAAAAGGCAACTTCTTAAGCATTTGTACCGTGTAAGATGGTGTCTGCTTGTAGTGGGTTGGATTTTTCTCCAATCCATGATGGACGCAACATGGGGATACCTGGCCAGCCTGTCGCAGGGGCCTGCCACCGGGATGTTGCCTTTGCTACCGAAGTGGCACCTATATATCTACTTGCATTTTCATGCTTTTGAACTGGTAGGTTAGCATGAGCTGGGCTAATGATGGGAGCTCACCCCATCTTGCAGTAGTTGGGTCTTGAACTGCTGAGCGGAATCTTGGTCAAGCAATGTTCTAACTCCAGCATTCTAACCCCTGAGCCACTGCAGCTCTCAAAGCATCATATCTAATTATTACTGAACTTACATCACAAAGCTACCACAATGGTTTCCATATCAATGCAGAAAAAAAATCTTTGTCCTCAACTTTATATTAAAAAAATTCATTGCAACCATTTTGGAAGGTCTATAGCAGAGATTTTCAATCTTCTTTTCAACTAATGGTACACTGGAATTGTTAAGGCACCCCATCATCTTTTTTTTAACCATAGACAAGGCACACCATGCTGCTGGTAGTGGCCTCAAATACCACAACTGGCTTCTAATAAATTGCCCTCCTCAAATTCCCACAGCACACCTGTGGACCGTCTGTAACACATCAGTTTGCCAGCATAGTGGTTGAAAATCACTAGTCTATAAGATTATTTTAGTTGTTGTGCTACAGAGAACAGTAAATGGGACAGGTAACTATTCTTCCACTTAACAGAAAATTTACTAAATTTTCTTACTAAAATTTCAGTGGGATAAAAATAAAAAACACAATAGCGGAAGAGCAACACTGGAGCCATTTGTAACTGCCCCACCACCTAAAGGCAATCAGTTCTCAAAGATCCACAGCTTTCCTGAATAAGAAAGCTTTGCATATATTGCACATCAAGAGACGAAACCGCTGCAGAAATTTTTTTTGTCAGTCATCATTGCTTGTCCTTTTGGGTTGACATCTGGCTCTGAAGCAACAACAAACAGGTCATACTGCAGTCCTCTTTGTCCTTGACTGAACAAAATTGCAGTCTCTAAAATTCTGCACTGCATATCAATTTTCCTGAATGTTCTGACAGAAGATATTTGTTGGTGGTAACGGCCAATTGGGCAAATAACCATAAATGTGACATTTAGAGGTTCTCTCTCTGTCTCTGTCTCTGTCTCTCTCTCTCTCTCTCTCTGTGTGTGTGTGTGTGTGTGTAATTTCCTCTATAGGGAATTACCATATAGGCGAAAGTGATTTTACTTTACCCTGGCAAAATTAATTCTTAAGAAGATTGGAAAGGTCCACAGAACAGTGGTACAGTGCATGCTTTGCTAGCAGAAAGTTTCAGTGCCTTGCATCTCCAAGTAGGTGACAATCCCCTCGCCCCTGCCTGAAATTTCAGTTTATCTGTTGCCAGTCACTGTCAACAACATTGAGCTAGATGGATCAATTGTCTGGTTCTGTATGATACAGCTTCCTACGTACTATATGCACCTGCTTCTCATTTCTTTTACTAGGAAGCAACATCACACAGGTATTGGTTAACTCATCACCTATGTAAAACTTGAAATCATTAGAGAAGGACCAGAAAACACCCTCATCCATCATCCAACACAAACATCCCCATGATGCTCACAGTGAGTAGATTCCTATTTACTGAAACAAAACATATGTTAGAAGGGCACATGGATTCAGGGCCAGCTGAAGCTACTGGGTTACTCAAGATAGCCTAATACTGCCATCCTCTGCACTGTCACTGCTGCCATCATACTAACCCCTCCTTCAACCCACCCAGCCTTTACCTGTTCATTTCTCCAAACAGGCTCTTAAAGAACTTCAGAAGAGCCTCCAGTGGATTAGGCCAAAGGCTCATCTAATCCAGTTTCCTATAACCCACAGTGGCCCACCTGATGCCTTGCGGAGCACATGAGATCTGCATCCCAGTGCCTTTCCCTGCATCTAGCATTCTGGTTTAAAGGTATCCCCCTACGGTTGACCTGCTAGACATGACAAACTCTAATGAGGGGTGCTAATCTCTGTTTAGTGCCATAGTGCCAGTGTTGTATGAAAACACCTCCGTGGACAAGTGGCCCGCATGCACACAGAATGCTTTTACCTTCCCACCAAAGTGGTTCCTATGTATCTACTTGCACTTCCATCTTTTCAAACTGCTTGTTTTGCAGGAGCTCGGCAATTGATGGGAGCTCACTCTGTCCTGCAAACCACTGACCTGCAGATCTTCAAACTGACGGGCGCAGATCCTTTAACCACTAAGCCATTGCAGCCCCAAGTACTTGTTTACTAAGATCTTAAAAAGCCTGCTAAATATTCTACACTTAGAACATTGATTGCCACAATCTATATTTCTCAGAGAGCATAAGATGGCAATTCAAGAAGAATCTTGTAGTACTGTTACATCAAACACTTAGCGATTTCGAAAACCACAAGCTCTGAAGAGGCAGTAAGTAAACATTCTCCATCTCCATAATTATTATAGAAATTGTACTGCTAACACTCGATGAGTCACTTTTTTTGTGGATAAATACCAGGCATGCTTACTGTTTAGCTATTAAGATTAAAAGTGTTACTTTCTTCAGTTATTTTTTTTTTAAAAAGACCTCCCTGGAGTCCATCAAACACTCTGTTAAGCAAGAAAACAGCAAAGCACAACATATAATGCACTCGTCTTCTCTGGGAGGCAAGCTAATGAGGCATCCTTTGCGTTATGCTCAGATTCAAAAATGAGAAATTGCTTTGGATTGAGCATATTAGCATGTTATCCTCTTAGCAAGACCACTGTGCTACTTTCAGCTTTCCTTCATTAAACTTCTCCAAAACTGGCCACACTGGTGACTAGACTGGGTGTTTGGGTATAAAAGTAGATTTTCCCTACAATCCAGAGTAACTACGGGAGCACATAAGAGACATTTACATCAACGTAATTATGGCACCACCTAGACTCATTCACTAACCTGGAATGAGTTTCCTCCTGAAGCTGTCTTGCTCCAGCAAAATGGCATTGCAGATGTTAACTTCGCACCCCAGTTGCTAATTAAAAAGAGCAAATGATAAGGCAATGGCATAATTAATGTCTCTCATTCCTGGAATCTAATTATTATTTCTTTCAAACAGTGGGTAAGAGGGATGTAATTTCAAATGTTTCATTAATCCATTTAAAGTAGAATGGTCTCATTTTTAATATACTGGGATTATGGTACTGTAATATAGTATGATATATTCCTAGGACATGTTGTTATACTGCAGTGTAGTTAAGTACAGCATGTTCAGTTATGAATATGAACTCCATAAGCTAAGATTTATTTTTGTAATAGATTTAGGCAAGAAACACAATTCTACTATCCTGTTCTCATAAGTGGTGGGCAGATACCACTCTAGGTCATTAGCCTCTCAATGTGTTACCTAATTAGCATATTTCCTTTTTAATTTTAAATCAACAAAATTGATTTAAAATTGAAATGAGAAAATTGAGATGAGTAAAAATAACAAACCCTTTAACATTTGAGTAGGATAAACTAAGAGCTGGGTTACAAGTTCATTGCATCTCTTGATTTCTGTTGTGTTCAATTGATAAAGTAGTTGGTGTGTGAAATCCATTGAAAAACACTGTTCATGGTGGTGTGAAAGTACTATCTGTAATGCTAGATTTGTGATGCTCCATGCATATGTGCAAATCTTTGCTTTTACATCAGAGTAAGTGACAATCCAGCTGAACAAATGTTTGAACAAATATTAATCCATTTATCATGCTCTCTATACACTTTTTGTGGTTTCATATAGTACTTGGAAAATCATATTGAGAGACCAGTATAACCATAAGACTCTGACCATAGTTCTCTTCTTGGATAACTCCTTTTGTCAGGAAAAATAATCTCACCTTTTTCAGTTCCTATGTACAGGAGAAGATACTTGGATAGCTAATTTGAAGGGGAATCCTATCATACCATTTCTGAGGAGGAAGGTCAATTCCTTGACCTGTCATTGATAGATGATGAATTTTTCCTTGACATGCAATTTTTTAAATGACAGAAACTCATCATCCTTCCGCTATTGACAATCCCCAGGCTGGGTACTAAAATAAGACTACTAGGAAAACATCAGAGTAAGCAAAACCATCTAAACTCAGAGTCCTGGCGAGAATGCTAACCGAGCTCCCTGCTAACCGAGCAAGAGGCACTCTTTCAAGTGGGTGTTCCTCTTTTATTTAGCAGGGGGAGAGTAACTGGCCCTACACACCCCAGCAGTGTTTGTTCAAGTGGCTTCTGCTGGTGTTCTTTGTTTTGCATTTTAGATTGTGAGCCCTTTTGGGACAGGGACCCATTAGCTATTAATTAGCTATTATTATTTTTTCCATTTTCTTTGTAAACCGCTTTGTGAACTTGTTAGTTGAAAAGCGGTATATAAATACTGTAGATAGATAGATAGATAGATAGATAGATAGATAGATAGATAGATAGATAGATAGATAGATAGATAGAATGCCCCTGCTTACTGGGCAAGAGACACTCTTTCAAGTGGGTGTTCCTCTTTTATTTAGCAGGGGGAGAGTAACTGGCCCTCCACACCCCAGCAATGTCTGTTCTAGTGGCTTCTGCTGGTGTTCTTTTTGCACTTTAGATTGTGAGTCCTTTTGGGACAGGGACCCATTAGCTATTAATTAGCTATTAATTTTTTCATTTTCTTGTAAACCGCTTTGTGAACTTTTCAGTTGAAAAGCGGTATATAAATATGTAGATGGATAGATAGATAGAATCCAGAATTCTACAAAGCTTTACCATGGTCACCAACCACTTTTCAGGCAAGGGTTTTCCCATTGAGATCCATTATAGGCAAAGATCATCTGTGAGAACCCACATTTGCAATATGTACCCACCTGTGGTTCATTTGCAACATGATCACCTGTGAGAACCCACACTTGCAACCCACATGTACAGCAGTGAACCAAAGTACTATGACCATCCTATGAAAAAGCAATGACAGTTAGAGTCTTTAGAGTCCACGTAAGTTAGAGTCTTCGTTCTTAACATTGCTATTCTCTCTGCTAGACTACAGATTAGTTTCAGATCCAAAGACAGTGAGAATATTGACACCTACAGCAGACTGTCAACACTGCTTTCTCCCCTGGTGTATTCAAGGTGTCTGGCTTCTTATCATATCAAACACTCATCTTTCCAAAGCAAATCAAATAAATCTACTCAAAGGGAAATATATTGGTCTGTCAGCCTTTTGAAAGCTTTAGAATAAAATCCTAACCATGTCTACACAAAGGTAAGTCCCATTGTCTTTAAGATTGCAACCTTAGCTGTCAAAATACTTCATAGTACTCAAGGTGATCATATGTCCTCTTTTTCCAGGACATATCCTGGATTTTAACCTTGTGCTCTGGGAAAAAACTTGAATATCCTCTTTTCCCTTGTAGCCTTCTTGTAAGTAAAAAATTATATGTAATTGTTTAAAATTTGATAAGCAATATGCTGTTTAAATAAAGCACATGAAAGCAACATATCTGAGTGATTTAGATTTTGTCATATCCTACTTTCTTCATGGATGTTCTACATTTTGGGGGACCTTGTCCTGTTTTTTCTATTATGGCATATGGTCACCCTGATAATACATTATGGGCAAAATGCATAATAACTATGGGGAGTCTTTGCTCCGATGTAAGAACAACTTACTCTGGATTCCAATATGACTTTCCCATAGGTTTTCACTAGGTAGTGCAGTAACTTACGGGTGCATGTAAAGTTTCTTACATGCTCCTGAAGTTACTCTGGATTTGGGGGTTACCTGAATTTGTCCCTATATTTTAATTCCACTATGTCATATATATTAATCACAGACATTAAAAATGGCATCTGATGATCAAAATTTAATTTGGCAGCTATAGGAAGAGTGTAAAAAGGAAATGAATCTAATATTGCCATATAAAGGTACAGTAATTGGGTAAATGTTTTCAGAGAAAGGCATTTGCATTGTCCAAAGATTCAACATTTTGCAATACCTGAAAGGAAGCTGAGCTGCGCAACTTAGCTGCACAACAGCAGCAAACTGAGTTAAGATACAGGGCTGCTAGCAGTCACTTCCAGTTACCTTGATGAAGCTAAATAAAAGCTAAATTTAAGCAAATACATTCTTGATGTGCCCTTTGCGGCATGCTATAATCTGTTGACGTGATTTACAGCTTCAGTTTTCATCTGAGAAGGAAATATACAGATCCCGTTGAACATTCTGACCCTTGAGCTTTGGTGACACAATGAATTACTGGTGACTTGAAAACAATGCAGAGAAAACATGCCGAGCAGTTTCTCATTATTTATATTCTTTCAAAGCCTAACTTAGGGCCTTGTCTTTGGCAAGGTTAGTGTCAACAGTAATTTCAGTAGTATTTTATTTTTCAATTTGCTTTACAAATGCGCACAGTAAGTTCTAAACTGCCTACTGGGCGTGTTGGGGTCACTGCATGACTCCACAATTCCCTTCTCATCTTTTCATATCATGGGCATTATATTCTCTGCTTACCATGAGACAAGCCAATGGAGTTTTGCATTGCCATGTCTTGGTGAAATACTGATTTAGACCAGTGTTGCTAGAGAGGGCCTATTACTCCTTGCCTGCAAAGCCCAAGAAATCACAGCCAAAGACCTATCTGGTGCTGCTTACCTTCTGCATTAACTTTTGGATCTTGATTTCTCAATACAAGCAAGATGGCAATTAACAGTACCCAAATCCTCTTCATCATCAGAAGCAGATGATACCAAAGGACGCACAAGGAAAAAGGAGGCTTTGCTTTCTGAGGCCTCTGAAAGCATAACGGTGGCAAAAAATTGCACAAAATTATAGGTCTGGAAGCAAATCCTGCTTAGTGTAACAGAGCAAAGCAGCAAAAGCTTTGGGTCACTGCATGCAGCAGGAGGGAAGGTAAAACATCAAAACAGCCTACAGGCCCTTCACAGAACAAGTCGAACAGGTCAGCCATCCATTTCCAAACCAAAGATGATCTCAGTTATTCAGAACAAAGCAAAGAAAAGTCCTTTAATAAACTGAAATAAAAGACCTGGACCAGCAATGGGAAAAAATCTATTACCAACCAGGCATTAAGCCTGAGTAAAGGTACCATGCCAGATCCTATTTAACTTCTACTACAGGACACATACCAAATCCACAGAAGTAGTGGCATAGCTAGAGAGGTGAACTGGTAAGTACTGCAGGCACCACAACATGTTGTGTAATTTGTCCTGCACATTCAACATTGGAGCTGTTCCAGGCAGTGATGGTAACATGCAGGAGATGCCATTTGGTTGCATCCAGGCTGTCCAGACGTCCGGCTTTCCCCGAACACCTCCGGTATTTATTACCTTGTCTGGGGGAGTAGGGAAACGCAAGAGTGCCTCCGGAATTTACGAGCCACGAGCCACGCAGCTCAGATTTCCCTAGCCCTAAAACTCCAGCCCTAAAATTAACCCTTTCAGTGCCTCTTAACCCTGCCTCAGCCAACAATTCAGGCTGTGCTCCACTTGTAGACCTGCAAGGTAACTCCTGCCTGGGGATATGCTGATTCCTCCTTCCCAGTCCTTTACATCCTGGTCCTTCTGGCTCCCCACAGTCTGCTTTTGCACTCTGCACAGCCTCGGGAGCACTGCAGATTTCTCTTGGTGGTTCCAGATCCCACCTCCCTGATGCAGAGAAGTCCTCCTTTCTATCCCCCTCCCTGCTTGATATTTTACTTGTGTGTGTGTGTGTGTGTGTGTGTGTGTGTGTGTTTGGATCTGAACCACATATGTTGGAGTCACTGGCATGTGTTATGCTACTACAAATGGTTGCTTTAATGTCTGGGTCTGAATCATGCATTTTACAAGTTTCTCAATTTTAAAGGGTTGAAATTAAGTATAGGAAAACAATATGAGTATTTCTGCTTTATTTTAACATATCCTACATGTGTCCTACATTTTTGTGGTGTCCTTCAATTTTTTAAGCACATAGGAATTTTAGGGATTTTAGGGGTTTAGGGATTTTGCATTTGTCATCTGATCACCCTGTGCAAAAAACTTAGTGTCTGGGCATAAAAATAAATATCTGCTTTTATTTTCCATAATGTCAAAACACAAGTGCCAATTTTTCCCCAATTCATTCAAACCTGAACAGAACCTACATGAAGCTGAATGCCTCATTTGGCAAAGTTGTTTGGAAAACTTTGGGAACCCCCAAAATTGGTTCCACAACCTCCAAACCAGACTGGGACAGGGTGAGCGGAGAGTTCATCATTTTTCAATTTAAAATAAGTAATTTAGTGTAATATATTATGTACAGGAAAGCAATACCAGTGATTTTAGCTTATTTTTAGAGTTTTTAGCTTATTTTAACATGTCCTACATTTTGTCCCACATTTTCTGGGTAGAGAGTAGGAATTTTGGCCTTGCTGTTCAGGGATTTTGCATTTGGCGTCTGGTCACCCTGGTTGCATCTCGAATTGCTGTTGATACTTGAAATGGCTCTGATGGAGGGTGGAAGGGGCTGCTTACATAGCATGTTGCAATGCCTGCAGTACTTACCATTCCATCCCTTCTAGCTATGCTATTGAACCAAAGCAGGCCCCAATCCTCCTCCTCTTTTTATTTTGGCTAATTTATGGCAAAATTACACTCTCTCTCTCTCTCTCTCTCTCTCTCTCTCTCTCTCTCTCACACACACACACACACACATACACACACACACACACACACACACACACAAGCACAAAGAAAGTCTGATTTATATTAAGCACTCGGCATCAGAGGTTGTCCCCAAATAAGGCAATAGTTACCCTTAACCATCCAACACTTGAAGTGACCCCAAAAATAGAAGCAGGAGCAGAATCAGACCAGTGAACACAATGGAGATAAAAGAAAAAGCAAAGAAAATGAATAATTAAAGTTGGTGAATTTGGATCTTGTACTCACAAAAGGCATTTTCTGCTGTAGCACTCCTTTTTATGCTAGAAATGGTATTTGCTGGCATAAACCCAGAGGTAGAAAATCATTGTGTCACATTAGTAAAGCTTGCTTTGACTTCTTCTGACCTGTTTTTCCCCACAGAGAGTCTTTCAAACACATTGATCTCTGCCGTGGCTGGCTGCTGCTACTCTCTAACCTGGGGAGCTTTTCTGCGCTTGCACAGTTGTGTTAAAAAGTTAAGCACTAATCAGGACTGCAAACAACTCCTCTGCGTTTGACACCACAGATCTCTGAGGCTTTGGTGAAGTGCAAAATCCTAGATTAAGTGACACTTTCTACTGGGTTATGCACCAGAACTTTCTGCTTTCAAAACAAGTGTAACTGCATAGCAGCTCGGAAAGCAAAATATATTGGAAAGCAAAATGATGAGATTTTCCATGGCTTTTTTGAACAAGCAGCACAAGATATTGTTTCTACAAATGCTCAACAATATACTGCATGTTCACTGAGTATTTTTTTGTTTATACATGTGTTTGTTACAGAATTTCAAAAGTATGAGAAACTGTCTGCAAAGACTGAAATTCGGAAATCAAAATTAAATTTAACTTACAGTGCAATCCCATGCATGTCTACTCAAAAGTAAGGGCGCAATCCAGAGTAACTACGTGGAGTCTTTGCTCCGGTGTAAGAACAATTTGCTCTGGATTGCAATATGAATTTCCCATAGGTTTTCACTAGGTAGTGCAGTAACTACGGGTACACGTAATGTCTCTTACGTGCTCCTGTAGTTACTCTGGATTGTAGGGTAAGTCTCAGTGTGTTCAATAGTACTTACTCCCAGGAGTAAGACCCATTGAACTTGGGAGTAAGATCCATTGAACACAATGGGAATTACTTCTGAGTAGACATGCTTAGGATTGTACAGTATATTTCTCATTGAGATTGAGGGACGGCAGTGGCTCAGTGATTAAAGACTCTGTGACAGTCAGCAGGTTGGCAGTTCGAGATTTGAGTTCTGTACAATGGAATGAGCTCCCATCACTTATCCCTGCTCCTGTCAACCTAGCAGTTCAAAAGCATGCAAATGAAAATAGGTAAGTAGGTTACAGCCCAGTGATAGGCCAGCCATTTCCTCAGTATTGCATCTAAACATGAATTGGATGACTCTGAATCCAAAATAGTGTACCTTGCCATAGCATGGGAAAAATGCTTGAAAGACATTCTCATTGAGGTTGAGGTAGAAAAATCTGCTTTCTGTCAATTCAGCTGCTGGGACTACAGCCAGATTTTACCTGCTGTTTAGCAGGTGCAGTCCCTGTTGTGTCCCTATTACTTTTTCGTACATATTAGTGATCCCCATTTGACTTCAATAGTGCAAATTAACCCGACAATCCAGAGTAACTACAGGAGCACATAAGAGACATTACATGCACCCGGAGTTACTGCACCATCTGGTGAATACCTATGGGAAATTCATATTGCAACCCAGAGCAAATTGTTCTTACACCGGAGCAAGGATTCTCCTTATTTACTCTGGACTGCACCCTTAGTCTATGTTTGGGGCGCCATTGGAGACAAAGTAAAACCTGCCATTTCTTCCTAGCAATAGGCAATGCTTTCTCTGCTGACTATGATCTATGTGTTTGAAACAGTGCAACTCTGTGTGCATACTATGACATAATCTGGCCCAGACATCACATATCGCCATGTTATTCACAGGCTCTCTACCCTTTCAGTATACACATCCATAGAGAACTATGTATAAGGTCACCTGGGGTGGGATTGGCGTTGCTGGCACATGCCACACCCTAACCCTCTTCCTAACCTGATCTGTGAACATGGGATAGCACAGACTCAGATCAGCACTTGAGTTGCTCCTTTGTGGCTGATGAGCTTTACCCTAACTTATAAGTGTCCACTTACCTTAGGACACCCCCTGCAGCCAAAACACCCATGCTGTATGTATTGCGACAGCCAAAATTCCCATGCTCTGCAAGTGCTACAGTTGTGTTTTGGTGATTATATGGGAATACCCAAGGAATTTGCACTGGAGGGGAATTCCATGAAATTTGAATTAGGTTGGATTGCCCATGTCCACTACTGGGAGAAGCTGCAGCATGAGGCCTTTGAGATCATGGGCAGATGATCATAAAAAGAATCACATGGCAGAATCAATGGCAGCCTGTCAATTCCAGTTGATTCTGTCATTTTTTAAAATATAAGTCATGTTATTGCCACTGACATTTCTGAAATGCTGTGGAGAAACACTACAACTCCCACGGAGTTCAGACAGAGCACCTTCCCCTGAATGAAATCAAAACAATTTTTTTGAAACAGTCTAGAATTTGCTTCAAAAGAAAATTAAACAAGCATCTATCTGAAGAGACAAATAGTTCCAGCCCTGAAGAATATAATGTCTGTGTTTCACTAAGCAGAATGGTTACCTCCATGTTTTATCAGCCATAAATGAGGCTTTCCAACATTGCATGAGGCAGTAGCGCATCAAGCAATAACTTCTCTGCAAAATTAGTGTTTGATATATCTTGAAAGCCTGTTGTGACATCATTGGGAAAATGCATAATCTGTTAAAACAGGTTTT
This sequence comes from Cryptoblepharus egeriae, assembly GCA_030015325.1. NCBI lineage: Eukaryota > Metazoa > Chordata > Lepidosauria > Squamata > Scincidae > Cryptoblepharus > Cryptoblepharus egeriae. The sequence continues at coordinate 48,021,692 of JAREYC010000007.1, read as the reverse complement.
GCATTGCAGAGTAAGCAGATAATATTAGATAATAAAGCAGATAATAAAACCGATAATAAAGCAGATAATAAAGGTTTGTAGTTCCTATAAGATAGCAAGCAAAATGGGGCCACCTATTTTGGGCCACCCCAAAAAAGGATGTGATTTCTACAGATTTTGGGGCTACCTAGGTACCCAGAAGAAAAAAATCTGAAAATCCAAAAGGGAATGTAATCCTGCTCTCTCTTCCCCCCCTCTCTCTCTCTCCACACACACACACACACACACACACACACACACACACACACACACACACACACACACACACACAAATAGCCTGATGGAGGTTAGTTTAAGCCTAACAAAAGTCATGGGCTGTAATGCAGTGCAATGGGTGCCGCCTCTGGTGGAAGTTTGCATGAGGGAAGTGAGTCTTTCCTGCACGATTAGCCCCAGCAGCCTCAATGGGGCTATACAGGCTTGTGCCAGAAAAAAACAGCTAATGCAAAGCTGAGCAGCACCATGTCAGGGACTTAGACCCAGGAGGGGGGATAGGATATGTTGGGGACCAATGCCACCTTTCCCAACACCCTATCTGGACCTGACATGCTCACCTCCTTGCCCCATAACCCCATTATACACCCTCTCCGCCTCCCCCCTCCTCTGACCCCACTTCCCTTCCCTGCTTCTCTACCAACCGATAGAGTAACTTACAAGCTCTTGTGGTTATTGACCTTTGACAGGCCCTGGCAAGTCTTCTGGTGTTAGGATCACCATGATATTCGTGACAATGTGCACACATTTGCAATGGTGTTCATGCTTAGGATTGGGGTGTGAGCATGCTGGTTGGCACAAGGATTCATACAATGTTAGGACACCCCCTGCAGCCATAGAAAAACAATTGCACAATACAGAGTGGAAAGAAGTGGTCAGAATTTGGTCTGCTTGAGTCTTCAGCACCTGGAAGTTGGCCTTATGGTTGCTGGTTCCTCTTGCTTGTTCTGTTGAATTTTCATTGAAATGTTATACTAACACAAGCAGAAGTTACTGAGTGGCAATTTCATGGACTGAGGGTAATTTTCAGGAGGCTACCAATGGGGAAAAATGGCAAATCTTATATGACCCATCTTGGGAGTCTATGTAATTCGATACAATGGGGCTTCCTTCTGTGCAAACATGCTTAACAATAAATCCGTTCTGACTTCATACCAATTTCTTCCAGATCTTTTCTTGAGAAATAACTCAAAGGCATTTTTGTTTTTCACTATACTATACAGCTTCAGTAGATTCATTTTTCTCCTGTGTATCATAAATGTTAATATATAGGAACAATTTCTTAAATAACTGAGAAAATTAAATCCTGTTTCCCAATTGAAGAAAAAGGATGAAAAATTGATAGAGTAACAGTACGTTTGCCTTGCTATCTCTATAATTTAAAAACAAAGCTAGATTGGTACACCCAGGCTTCTGCAAGAGTTCATGAACTCCTAGGAATGAACACACTCATTGCTAATACAGAAGTGGCTCACTGGTCCATGGCTAATGGAGCTACGCTATGTAAAGGGAACCTCCCTCAAGGCTTGCAGATGAATACAGTGATCATCACTGGCATTTACTATAGACAGAAACATGGTTTAGAGAACATAAAAGACAAAATAACAATCCAATTGCCTCTTGTGTTATATTAAAGGAAACATTAAAATGTATTGTTACAGAAAAAGGACACACAGACAAGCCCATTTGCCTTTTGTATTGATAATATTTTATATTTCTGTAGAAGAAAGGCATGGATGGACCTAACAAATGGGACTTCATTTGTGTCATGTGCAACAGAATGAGCATGACTATCAGATTGTGCTTTTTCTGTTTGTGGCTGCAAACCAGTGGTTCTCAAAATGTGGGTCAGGACTACCTAATGGGTTTGTAACTTCATTTCCTGAGGGTTGCAAAAAGAAGATTCTCCCTTGGAATCTGGCACTGAGCACCTTGGAATTGGTGCACTCAGGCTGTAATCCATACTTTCCTGGGAGTACGTCTCATTGAACACAATGGAACTTATTTCCAAGTAGACACAGACGAGCTTTGATACCACAGTGATGTCACTTCCTGTTTGATATCACTTCCAACTATGATACTATTTCCAAGGGGTCCCAGACAGATTGTCATTCTCACAAGGCGGTTCCAGGCTGGGATGCTCAAGAATCACTGCTGTAGACCATCACAGGAGAGGGGTGTGCATTCTTTCTTCATATGGTGTTCTCTATTCCTAGAATGTGGAATAGTTAAAAACCATATCTATCTATCTATCTATCTATCTATCTATCTATCTATCTATCTATCTATCTGTCTGTCTGTCTGTCTGTCTGTCTGTCTGTCTGTCTGTCTGTCTGTCTGTCTTGCTTTTCAATTAAAAAGTTCACAAAGTGGTTTACAAAGAAAATGAAAAAAATTAATAGCTAATTAATAGCTAATGGGTCCCTGTCCCAAAAGGGCTCACAATCTAAAATGCAAAGAGAACATCAGCAGAAGCCACTAGAACATACATTGCTGGGGTGTGGAGGGCCAGTTACTCTCCCCCTGCAAAATAAAGGAGAAACACCCACCTGAAAGAGTGTCTCTTGCCCAGTTAGCAGGGGTAAAAACTAACCTTTGTTGTGGTGTATGTTTCTTTGATAGCAACTAGCTGGGTGGTAGGTTTAACCATAGGGAGAGGAATCCTTTCACTAACTGTTCTGTTCCTCCTTTTCTATTTTCCAAAACACCATACTCAGGTTGTGGTGAGATGAGCCCTTAAAAAGATGTTCCCCAGGCCATAACTTAAGGCCATAACTTGGACTGACATGCCTTGAGCAGGAGCTCTTGGCCTTGCTCCAGAACTTCTCTCTGGCCCTGCTGCTATCAATTCATAACAACACAGTTCTTTATGTTAATATTATCACATTGGGACACTGTGATTATTCTTGCCTACAGACTGGTGGGATGGAGTGCTATATGTAATGACCAATACTCCCCCCTCCCCCGCATTGCTTTCAATATAATTCCAAAATAATCATACCCTGTAACTTAAGCGGCTAAATCATGCAGTCATGGCTCTTGCATCCTTCATAAAAATATAATGGGAACAATTTTTAAAAAGATGTTTTGCAGCAAATCTATAAAATATACATCATGCTGTTCTGCACTTATTCTCCCTTGCTGACTTCTCTATTAGGTTCAGTCAGCACAAAAGACACAGTGTGGTCCCCCCATGTCCACCCCACATTCTCTCTCTCTTTTCTTGCAATGTACATTTTCTATTGCAATGTACATTTTCTATTGATGTTATATAAATGAAAACCAGAAGTAACAGCACAAAGAAACAAGTTAAAAACAAATAATAGGCACTTTGAAACATAATGAAATAATGCCAAACAGCTCCAGGCAACTGATCTTAGGGAAAAGCCGTCATAGCCAGTGCAGAAATAATTGTGCTCTGAACCAAGTCCAAATCCCTTTGGTTCCAGGGTGACTCAGTAGTTTCATGAGGGACTATGGTAGATCTTTTTTCATTTACAAGGTCATAAGGTAGCCACATCATCTGGCACAGTCCATTGCTGTAATGCAGGATTCTGTAACCACATCTGCACAGTGGTTGAGTTCCATTGAACTCTTGAGTTCCAAACCAAGAGATTTTGAATTATGTGGCTATGCTACACATGCTGCAATCCTAATCCTCAGTCAGGCTGGCATAGGTCCCGGCATATGTCCTGTGCTGACCTGGTGGCAGTGGGAAAGCTATGGAGGTGCAGGGGGTGCAGTTGCACCAGGCTACAAGCTTGGGGGGGGGGGCGGCTACAAGTTGAGCTTGGCAGTAGTGGCTACAACAGTGAAAAATGGGATATGCATGCAGACCCCTCCCCATGTATGAAAGTTCTTATGAACTGGTTTGACAATCACCCTCTCTCTGTATGTTAGAAAATGTTACTGGTTTAAATTCATCAATTCGTTCACAAATTCCATCACTAATATATTCTCTTATGTCTATTCAAATGTAAATCATTTTTTTTCTTCCAGCCTCTAAAACAGTAGCAGAAAAATGATTTGGCCCTCCTGCCAAAAGGTTTAGAGGCTCCTACTGTAGACCATATTGACTTGCAAGGAGCAATGACCTGACACAGTGAAAGATCTCCTATATTGCAATTGCAATTGATTATTCATGCTTGATGAAGAACTGAATGATTGCAGCAGAAGCAGGTGTGCCCAGAGGGTGGTGCGCCTGTTGTGCTGCGCGCCAGGGTCGTGCACTTCTGGGGTGACATGCCAGAGGAGTTTGACACGCCTCAGGCAGCCACCCCTGTTGCCCACTCCTTGCAGCCGCTCCTAGCACTTTCCTCTGTCTGCCCTCCCCTATGGCCCCCCTTGCCAGCCTGCCCTTCTCCACCCCAGAATCCCCCTTGTGCCCCTCAAGGCATCCTGCTGAGTTGAGGGGATGCACACCACCCCTGGTGGCCGGAAAGGGCAGGCCAAGAGGAATGCCGGTGGGCAGAAGAGAGTGCTCTGGCTGAGCTCCAGGCTCCAGCCTTTTGAATTTCTTGCCCGCTGCCTAAAGAGGACCCCCTGGGGTGGGCACCTAATTGGGAGTGCACCCAAGTCCTGATGCAAACCAGATAGGCAGCTTGCAACAGACGCAGCAGCAAAAGCTTCTGCAGGGATGCAAAAGGGACAAGATCCTATGCTGTCTACTCAGAATCAATTCCCATTGTATCCAGTGGGGCTTACTCACAGGAATTTGAGTAGGATGCCAGCCTGACTCTTTCCAAGTTTGCAGTAGGAGCAGAAGCAGCAAAGGCTTCTGCTTGGATGCAAAAGTGGAGGGGAGTGGGGTCCAGACAGGAAAGGTGATGGGGAGAAGAGGGGTAGTTGTAATGGGGTCCAGGCAGGGGGAGGTTCCTTGGGGGGAAGGGGTTTCAATTGAGGGGGGTCCAGGAGAGGGTTTCCCCTCCTACCTGATGGTGGCTTGCTGGCTGCAGGAGGCTGAGACATGCAAGCTCCAGGCTCAGACATGCTGGCTGGGCGGCCTAGACAAGGCTGCTGCCTGTGCATCCCTCTGCTGGGTAGGTGCGGGTACTGCATGTAGGAGGAGAGGTCCTGACTCAGCCACCAAGCCCAGCCAATGGGGATTCATCTTACAAAGCACTTTTGTCTTACAAGGCAGAATCTCATAATTCATCTTTCAAGGCATTCGTCTTACGGGGCATTTGTCTTACAAGGTACCACTGTACTGATATATTGCAAATGTTTTTGTGCCTATGCTACTTTCTTCACAGTACCAGACAGTAAAGCTTGGAAGTATACAGTATGAGAGAGAGAGAGAGAGAGAGAGAGAGAGAGAGAGAGAGGTTGTCAGTCATTACAGGAATGCTGTTCTGTGCTGTACTATATGGAAATGAGAAGAACAGAACCAAGTTGAAGCTAGAAAAAATTTACACAAATATTTTTGCCCCTAGAGATAGCACCAGTACAAAGTGTATAGACCTGATTTGGATAGTCCTGATCTGGAGATTCTCCCTTCGAATTTATTGTTTTGCTGTGGGCCTCTGAGAATTTTATTCCTTTTATGGAAAAAATGGGACCAACAAAACCCACTCTGGAGTTAAGTAGGAGGAAAAACAACAAAGAAATAGAATAGAAATTTCGTTTTGTCTACTTTAGAAGATAAAATCTGACCTACATTAAAATAGACAATGAAACCAATCAGCTAGAAACACATGTCACTTTGCTTGCAAGTGCAAACTGATTTGAATGAGTGCAGTGATGATGAAATTTGCAAGCTGCTATTCCAGCCTGGACTTCTGCTGTTTGTTTCAGTGTGATGACTATATAAGTTGAGATCTGGATGCACACGGTCCTGAGTATGCAACAAGAAGGTGGGGAGTACAAATATTTCAGGTAGAAACAGAAATTAAGCAACTCTTGGCATAGACTAGAGTGACTGTGGTTCCCAGGCAACTTCCTGAATGAGTGTGTGGAGATCCTGGCAGAGTTACAAGCCACTGTAGATTGTCTGATGTCTTGGCCATGCTCCAAGATAGGTTGCAGCTGGGGGTCCAGTTTTGACACAGATGCAGAAGAAGAAAGAAGGGAATATGTCAGATGGCAGATGGTGTCAAGACAGGCTGGCATCACCCTCTGGATCAAGAGGGCGAGGATGACAAAAGTCCAGAAGCCAGTAGCTGAAGATGGAGTAATGATCAGGGAACAGGTTGACAAGGTGAGGCAGTCTATGCTGCAACTCAGCCAAATAAAATACTTAAGCTGAGAAAGTAGATCGGGAACAAAAAATCATATAAAGCCAGCTTGTACTACTTCAGGTCATTTAGTACAGTTATCTACTGGCACCTTCTGTGGATGTGCAAGGAGCACTGAGAAGGTTGCACCTCTGGACCTTAGATGATGGCAACAGCATGACAGTGATGACTTGTATTACTATACTACTAAACTACTATTACTGCTATCTTCACCACCACCACCACCACCACCACCAGAGGCGTAACTAGGATGTAGCACGGGATGCGATCTGCCACAGGCGACAGGGCACCAGGGGTGCCGGGGGCACCATTAACACTCCTCTGGTGGCTCCCCAGTCACCCCCTCTCGCGCTCCTCCTCGGGTGGACTCTGGGGCAGCCATTTTTAACTGCATGTGGCTCTGGGTGCTCTCAGAGCTGGTAAAAGTGACACGGGCCTGGAGTAAGCTCCTCCCCTGCCTTGTGGCCAGTCAGAGTGCTCCTAGCAGCCTCAGCAGCAGCAGCAGCTGCTAGGAGCTCTCTAACTGGCCAGGAGGTGGGGGAGGAGGTTACTCCAGGCCCACATCACTTTTACCAGCTCTGGGAACACCCAGAGCCGCGTGCAATTAAAAAATGGCTGCTGGCTGGGCCAGGAGACTCTGCTGCCTGGTGCTTAGCCAACCCTCACTCCAGTCCTCCAGGACTTAGAGCCTCTTGGTGTCTGCAGCGCCCCACAACCAGCTATGTCTTTCCTTCAGCTGCCAGGCTGCTTTACCTCGGAGCCTGTCTGTCAGCCAGCCCTGCAGTCTGAGCCAATCCGACCCAGCCCAACCCAGCCCAACCACCGCTTCCAGAGCCCCAGCATGGCTGGCCACCAGTTCCATAGAACTCCCACAGGCTCTGGAGCTTTCATGCAGCCAGCCACTTCTGTGCCACAGGGTGCATTTTTGGTTGACAACCCCCAGCAGGAGCAGAAGCAAGCAAGTGCAACTCCTTCCCCTGCTCCCCTGGGGACCAGCCACCCATCCCCCACCCATCTACCTACCTAACCAAACCCACCCATCCACTACTTACCTTCCAACCTCCCCCACCCAGATCCCCAACTATGCCCTCTACCACTGGCATATAGCTTGTGTTGCTTTAAGGGCATATTACATGTGTCGTTGGACTAGCCCTACAATCCAGAGTAACTACAGGAGCACGTAAGAAACATTACGTCCACCTGTAGTTACTGCACCACCTAGTGAAAACCTATGGGAAATTCATATTGCAATCTAGAGTAAATTGTTCTTATGTAGGAGGAAAGACTCCCCATAGTTACTCTGGATTGCACCCAAAATGACCTCCTGGGATCCCTTCTAACTGTTTTGATAGGGGCAAAATTTCAGTCCTTGCCATGGGTGAAATTTTGCCTAGGTACGTCTCTGACCACCACCATCACCAGCATTTATATACTGCTGTTTTTCACAAAGTGGTTTACAACAGAGTCAAATAACTAAATGGTTCCCTGTATATAAGGCCTCACAATTTAAAAAGATGCAGAAGAAACATGAGCAAATAGCCACTAAAAAAAACCTTGTGCTGGGCTGAAGAGGGATAATTAGAGGAACACCACTTGGAAAAAGTATCTCTTGCCCAGTTAGTAGAGGACTACATCTCAGTGGTGTATATTTTTCCAATGGTGAGGAATCCCAGCTAATCACTTGGTCTATATTTTAAAGATAGTACTACATATTTTTAAACAGTACTACACATACCCCCAAATCCAGAGTAATTACTGAAGCACGTAAGAGACTTTACATGCACCTGTAGTTACTGCACCACCTAGTGAAAATCTATGGGAAATTCATATTGGAATCCAAAGTTGTTCTTACACTGGACCAAGGACTCCCCATAGTTACTCTGGATTTTGCCCATTCACTCGCTCACATACAGAAAGATATACACACAAACCACATCTGTCTTTCAAGCATAATGCCAACAGTGTTAGATATACTATTGTGCCTCTTGTTCTCCTTTTTCGAAATCATCCTCAAAATTCATTTTTACAGAAACATCTGGTCTGCCACAGCTACTACATCTGTTTCTTGTTTCTCATATTTTTTCAGCAAAATCCTACCTTTGTTCACATTTTTTCCTGTACTTAGATGTGCTCTGCTAAAGGATAAAACAGGATAAAACAAGGAAAGAAAAAGGCACATACTGTGCAAACATAACTGCAGCTAAAATCATTATACTCTGTTACAGCTGATTCATGAAATTAAAAAAAGAATTCTAGGATATCCATAAATAGCCCAGGAGATATATTTATCCTACAAAAGCAACATATGCCAATTAAAATAAACAATTTTGATTAATCATCCCACCATTTGGGTGTTTTTATTACCCCAGATCTATTTCCTGTTGAAACATGAAGGTTAGTTATGTTGTTAACTTGGCCCACTTAGAACATTTGTTGTTCTAAGGATCGAAATTTAACTTTTTCTTAACTGTAGGGTAATTTTCTGACCCCATTTTATTTCCAAAAATTGTTGGGAGTTATCAAAACAATTATTTTCCACTTGTCATTCCAGAGGAGAGTTTAAGGACTAAAATGATTGCAAGCTAATGCATTACTTAACCCAAAGTGGTCTAAACTTCTCCTGTTTTCCAAACTGACTGGATTGCCACATCTGATTATGAGGAGAGACAAAGGGAGTACCATACTAGTGTTACAATGGTTGGATTCTTCCTACCTAAAAAGAGGCACCAGTCTAGCTTGTAGTGATAATGCAGGTATGGCTGATGTCTGGATGAACTGAAACAAAAAATGGTGGCAGTGAAAGTGGGAGGATGGTAGACTCCACCCTGGCCAGAAAAAGAGGAGGAAGCAGTGGAGGTAGCCTCCTCACATTCCCTCTCTGCAAGCCCATCCAATGTTACTTCTGCCTCAAAAGGTTTGGATCTGTTACCCTGTTTTCAAATAGAGCAGCAGAGCTAGCCAGAAGATCAGGAGGTACAACAGCCCTGTTCTTTGAACTTACATTTTCTGATAGGCAATGGTGTGAAGATGATCATGGACGTTGACTCTTCTTGTCTTATGTGCTCCCCTGAGGCATCTGGTGGACCACTGTGAGGTCAGGAAGCTGAACTAGATGGGCCTTTGGCTTGATCCTGTTGGTCTCTTCTTATGTTCCTCTGTTGTTATAAGTGGAAACTCTGGTGGTGAGCAATAGATGTAGACTACTTCCTGCATTCATCTGCATCTTGAGGCTGCCTTACTTATCCTCATGACTCAGCTGACCCTATATTTGCACAAACATGCACACACTCACACAGATGTAGTCTGCAATAGTAACCAACTTTCCAGTGGAGCAGGTGCTGCATCCTGCAGTCGTGGGGCAATCATGAAGGGTCCCCTCAAGGTAATGCTATGTTACCTTGAGCATGTGTTTGAAGGATGGAAGGAATGTTTCTTTCCCAACCATATACATGCCAAAACGACTCCCTCTGTCTTCTTACATGCCCTCCATATGTCCTCTAGACTTGTTGCAGCCAATGAAACTTAACTTGCCATGTGTAGATCTTGTGCAGGGAGGACAGCACAAAGATTTGCACCAGACTTCCTGACTCCCAAATTGCCGCAAATGTGCCCTATGGCATGTTTGCGACAGTACTGGGCTGGCACACAAGACTTGTGCCAGCTTCAGGACTGGTTAGGATTGCACCCTTGGAAAGATCATTTTAATTCTTGTGTTATTCTTTTAGTAGTGTTAAATAACATTCCCGCTAGCAAGAAAAAAAAATTGATTACAGGAAGATCATAATCAGTGCTAATGGATAAGTCCATTATGACAATTTCTGCAGTTTTCAAAATCCTGGGTAAATGTTGAGAAAATCTCATTTGCATTGCTATTTGCTGCAAGTGATTACTATACATTTGCAAATCTGGTTTGCATTCTAATTTTCTGCAGGTTTTTCTTTGGTTGAGACGCTTTTTTTCCTTCAGTTCATTTGATCAGCAGACATGACTGGGTGAGCCTAGATGCCTATTCCACTATGCTGCAATCCCAACCACACTTTCCTGGGAGTAAGTACAACTGAACACAACGGGACTTATTTCTAGGTAGATGCATGGTTAGGACTGCACTGTATATCTGTGTATATCAAAACTTATATATAAGATTATGGATCTATTAAGGTTTTATTTATTTAATGTATTAGGATGGTGGATCTATTAAGGTTTTATAAGGTTATGGATCTCATTAAAGACACAGTAAAAACTTTTCAACAACAACAAAGTAAGTTCATAAAGCAACTATTTTACTGGCACTCTTGTTCCTCCTTCTGAGGATCCATTGACATTATGGGGCCTTATTCTTGAGGTCCTCAGCCATTTCTATCCCTTAAAGTGGTGGAGACTTGGCTTGTTGGGTTCTTGGTGTAAGGAATTTGCAAAATTTCCTCCTTGGCAGGGGTCCTACTGCTGAGGGTTCTTCCTTTTTACTTAAACCTCCTTATCCTCATTTCCTTTTTGGGGTCATTGGGGCTTATTTGAGATTCATGGTACGGTGGTGCCTCACATAAAGAGCTAAATTCGTTCTTGAGGCCTGCTCTTTAAGTGAAATGCTCTTTAAGTGAAGCAGATTTTTCCATAGGAAATAATGGAAACTCAGTCGATTGGTTCCACAACCCCAAAAATATTCATATAAAAATATTAGCTGGATGTAAAAATGATAACAGAACACTGTAATTGAATTCAAAACATGCATTCAGTGTGCATGATCCTATGAAGTCTACTTAGGATACAATCCTAAAGATACTTTCCTGGGAGTAAGCCCCATTTAACACAAGGGGGCTTACTTCTGGGCAGACATAGTTAAGAGGCTGCAATCAAAGACATTTTCCTGGGAATAAGCCCCATTTAACACAATGGGGCTTACTTCTGAGTAGACATAGTTAGGAGACTGCAATTAAAGACACTTTCCTGGGAGGCTTATCTGGGCTGCTGTTGGAGGTTCAAGGTGGTCAGTGGGGACACTTGGGGGCAGTTAGGGACAGCTGCCTCTGGCACCTCCAGGCAGCTGCTCCCAAGCTGGGGGCAGTTAGAGGCAGGTAGCCCTTTTAAAGAGCTTCCATGTGGAGCATCAGGGCTGCATAGCACGCGTGGCCTTAGCGCGCTTGCTTGTTAAGTGAAGCGGAACTTGTTATGTGAAGCAAGATGTCTTGGAAATTTTTGCTTGTTATGTGAAATGCTTGTTAAGTGAGGTACCACTGTATTTTTATTTTTTTAAGAATAATTTTTTTCATGTGGTGCTCCTCTTATATTTAGCAGGGGAACAGTAACTGTCCCTTTCACCCCAACTCCATGTTTTTTTTTTTTCTAGTGGTTGTTTGCTAGAGTTTTTTCTGCATCTTTTTAGATTGTAAGCTCTTTGGGAACAGGGAGCCTTTTAATTCAACTTTTTTCTGTAAACCACTTTGTTAACTTTATTGTTGAAGAGTGGTATATAAACAACAACAATACCGATGTATGGCTGATCTGATTATCTTAAAAGATATATATTGTTACCTTAGGACAATTGCTCAGTAGGATTGGCACCTATTGTTAACAGTCAGTGGCAAAGTGGCACAGTTTTCTATATCCCCTTTATTCTATAAAGTATAAATGGTATCCAGGGACCCTGACAGGGTTAGGTCAGGTGGTAGATTGGTGGGGGGTGCCCATCTCTGTCTACATACTTACCTCTAATTCTCCTCCTTCTCCTTCCATCCTAGGTTGGAAAAGGATAAGGGAGACAAAGTAAATGTGAATGAATGAATGATGAGCTGCTAGGGAGAGGAAAGTAGCAAGAGCAGGCTCAGGGATATCATCAGGTTAGGGGGTTCACATTTGTTATGCCCACTCATTCATTAGGAGGTCTTGAGCCAGCAAGGGCCCTGGCTAAAAACATGCCTATTTTAAAATTTTGTTTATCTATTCATCTTAAGGCTCATTTATTGCCTTGTCTGACAGCCATCATACCCTCCATGACTGCAGTACCAACAATGAATGTAAGCGTAGCTTATTTTTACTGCCGTTGATGACCACATCTGTTGCACAGCTACTCACATTCTTACATCCATCTGGCATTTGTAATTGCCATCTGCCCAAGCTTTCAACAAGAAATTTAACTTCTGGAAGTTTTGCTTGTTTATGGTTCTCTTCCTCTATCCAGATACTTATATTCAAATGTACCTTTGAGTACATTTTTGTTTCACCTGCTTCTGTTGTTCTCACGGTGTTGTGCACTTTAATATTATATGTTAACTAGCATGACTATCTTGCTGGCAAGAATTATTCCACATTGTGTCAGCACAAAGATACTGAATATTCCCAAACTTCAGGATTCAAGATTGTGGTGGATTATTGTCAGCTTCTTCAGTGCACTCAGGAGAGAACAACACACAGGTTAGGACTCAGAAGCAATATTGATTCAGTTTCAGATGAATCATGTCACTACTGCTGTGGCATTTTGTTTTGAGGTTCTGTGCACATGATGAACAATAGCCAGGGCTATGAGTCTTAGATGAAGCCCACCAAGACTTCTGGCTTCAATGGGGTTGCTTTGGCCTACCTCTCCACTCTTCAGTAATCCACATCTGTCCCTGCTCTCTTTTGCTATGCTTCTTTCTGTGCCTGCTTTGCTTCCTCTTTCACTCCTTTTGCCATTCAAAATGGGCTGTATCCTCTTGCCATGACACTCTCTACCTCTCATCTCCTTCCTGGAAGGAAAGAAAGCCGTAGCACTGATGGAAGATGAAAACCATAGAGCTGACTGACCACCACCAAGAAAAAAACCAAGGAAAATTAGGATGAGAGGATGAAGACCTGGGCCATTTATCCCTCTTTTTGCCACCTGTTGAGTGTGAGTCCCATGTAGCAGGTTGGGTTTGAGGTGGGTCCTAGCTCTTGAGACATTGAAAGTCAATGGAATCACAGAAAACCAATGAGACTGATTGTTCGAAAACCCAATTAGCTATTATTATGATACACCATAGAATCAATATTAGGTGCATATTTTCCAGGCACCAATTGGACTTGCTTCAGGACTCCACAGTCAGAATACCTGTGGACTGTATGGGACTCAGCAGAGAACAAGAAGCACCATCACACTTTCAGTAAAATTGTAATGGGAAACCTTACTAGCTGTTTAAAAGTTATGATACCCATTACAATAGAATATCTAACTATGGCTACGATCCAGTGTAAATACAGGACAAGTATTTATGATGCCTCCTATGGGAAAGGCGTAGAGAAATCCAGAGTAAGTGCCTCTTAAGTCTTCCTGTAGTTAGTCTGAATTGTAGGCTATTTCTAATTCAACCCACAAATAGCTGTGAACAAGCAGTCAATTTGAAACAGCCAACATGATGGGCATCACCATTCTTTCTCTCATTTTGGGCATAAGAGGAGGACCTGTGCAACCCACAATTGTATTGTTGCATTGCCATCATTGTCTAATATTCATAATGGAATAAGTTATGAACATCTGTTGTAAAACAATTTGCCAAAGTCAAATCTGCCAGTGTCAAATCAGGTATTGGGCAGCCTAATATCTAACCCAACTGGAAGTGTCTCTGAACTAGTTTATCATGCTAGATACAGTAATACATACCCCAGGGACTATTTGGTTATCAGCTCCCCATTAACCCTTTCTCCCTATCTGTATCTACTTTTTAAAAGTACAGTGATGCCTCACATAACAAATTTAATTCGTTCTGGAGGCATGTATGTTACATGAAACATTCTTTACGTGAAGCGGATTTTCTCATAGGAAATAATGGAAACTCAAACAAATTGTTCCACAACCCCAAAAATATTCATATAAAAATATTAACTGGATGTAAAAATGATGACAGAACACTGGGATTGAATTCAAAACATGCATTCAATGTGCATGATCTTATGAAGTCTACTTAGGCTGCAGTCCTAAAGACACTTTCCTGGGAGTAAGACCCATTTAACACAATGGGGCTTACTTCTGGGTAGACATGGTTAGGAGGCTGCAATCCAAGCACCTTCAAAGTGTCTCCCCACTTTCTCCTTCTCTTCCTCCTGAGCCCCTCTCTCCCCTGCTCCCTTCTGGCTAGCCCTGAGCTGCTTCCCTCTTCCCTCTCCTTCTGCCCAGCGGACACCCGGCCACAGGAGGAACAGCATGGAAGTGTTGCTCTCACTATGGGCAGTGCGCTAGGCAGCCCTGAAGCTTTTTAAACAGGCTGCTGGCCAGTGCGTCTGCCCCAACTTTTGTTTGTTGCATGAAACATACATTACCTAAGGCGTTCTTTACATGAGGCGCCACTGTATATAACAATGCTATTCAGTCTGTCCACTCCCCTCCAATTACTTACTTGCCTTTGCAGTTTTCTTCAAAGACATTATCAAAGATGGAAACAGCCACTTAAATTATTCCCACTATTTCACCCTTATCTTCTTTTTCATTAACCTTTTTGAAGAATTGTGCAGGTCAGAGAGGCAGAGAAGGTGCACACAAGTTTTCAAAAAGTGAACCAAAAAGATTTTAACATTAAAGGGCAAATTCTGCAATTCATGAGCACAAGATGTATAAAACATTCCAAAAGTCAACTGGTTGAAGTGGCACTTTGAAGCCTTAAAATATATTTTGAGCAATTATGCACATTTGAGTACGTGAAGTTCTTGAAGGTGCTCTATATCACCTCTTGGAGTACAGCTACAAGCTGCAATCCTATACACCCTTATTTGGGAGCAAGTTAAGACTCAATGGGCTACTTCTGAGTAGACATGGACAAGAATGTAGTAGTGTCTCTGCTCTACTCCTTATAGATGGTATCTACTCCAATAACAATTAAAATGTTAACTCAGTATTTCTAACTTTAGCCTTTAGACAGTCAGAATGCTCTATGGGTATCATACCCTCTTCACAGTTGTTCATCTTGTAGAGAGACATCATTAAATAAAAATCTGCCCAGTTATAAAGTTAATAAACAGTACTGTACATCATTTAAACTATTATGCAAAGATACATTCAATGACTATTCTAGTGGGAATGCTACACATTTATTTTCAAATAAGAACAAAATCAAAGGGCAATGTAATTGCACATAGCAGCGGGCATTTTCTGGTGGTTGAGTTAAAGGCAACCAAGAAAGCTAAGCAGGAATAGACCTGGATAAATCTTGGATGAGAGATTTAAAGCTGTCATGAGACAACAGAGCCAGAGGTGTCACTGTTTACAGCTTAGTTGTCCTGAAAACTTCTGCTGGAAACGTGGATGGCATTCCCTGGTTGCCAGCTGTAATGACTCCTCCATGAAAGGATCCCATCTTGAATTCTATGAACTGCGTGTACAACAATTACTTACTTCACAGGGTTGTTGTGAGGACAAAAAGGATAACAATCTAACCTAAAAACAAAACAAAACTAAAAAGCTCCCTAGGGAATTTGTGTTAACATGGGACAGCAAACAAACAAACAAACAAACAAACAAATAAATAAATATTTTCAGAAAGAACTGTTACATTTATATTAATGTAACTAGCAAAAATGGACCTGCGCTGTGGGAGTAAAGTTCCCCTGTATGCCACCTCCCCCACTGCACATCAATCCCCCATGTGCATCAGTCCCCATGCACATCAGTCCCCAATGCGCATAGTTCACCAGGCACCAAGCAACAAATTGGCTGGATGTTGGTCAGTCTTCTATGTTAAGTACTGTATAGGACAAAAACATGTTGCACTCCCTTTCAGCCCCTTAAGGGTTAAATTTCTCCACATCAGTTCTTGGTGGGTGTTCATGTGACAGAAGGAACAACCTCCATGAATTTCATGCTTCTAAGTCCAGGAGTTGGGGCAAAGCATCTCTCAGTCACCGATTCTTCAATGGAAAGTATAGGGAGGAAAAGATGTTGCACCCCCTTTCTCCCTCTTCCGGTTGGAATTTCCAAAAACTGGTTCTTAGTGGATCCCTCCATCACAGAAGTAACACCCCTCCCCAAATTTCATGCTTCAAGGCCTAGCGGTTTTGGGTTGGCGTTGATGAGTGAGTCAGTGAGAGACTTTTCAATTATAGATATAGATAAATATAACTGGCTAGTGAAAATCATTCCTTTCCCTTACTAAGCCCCATCCCTGGAGCTTCCACACTCCCAATCTCTCCCCCGTCCTCTGGACAAGGAAGGCCTTTTGCACTTCTGACCAGCTAGGCGACATCTCAGGTGTTGTGCCTGTTTGATGGTTCAGCTCCCTCGCAACCGTGCTGCTAGCAAACAACAACCTGGTGAACTCAGGCCAGGGCACCTGTCCTGAAAATTCAGACAGCAAGGATGGAAACTAGATTCTGTCAAATAAGAGCATCTGTATGGAACCAATTGCCTGAGGAAACTGTTAAAGCACCTAACTAGATGGTCCTACAGAATGACCGGATAAATGCCTGTCAGGAACAATTTAGTCTTGGTGCATATTGCCGCAGAGCAGAGATTGGACTTGATGACCCTGGAAGCCCCTTACAACCCAGTTACTCTATAAAGCAATATCCTAGTTAATAAGTCCACTTTTTCTGCAGTTCATTTTGCCTCATTTGCCTTTGCTTGACTAGCTATGACTAATGGTTCAATTTCTAGCAAGAACAATACTGGAAAAAAATGGACAATTATTACATGAGCAAGCGGTTCAACAATATCATGATCATTCCCTAATGACTATACCAGAGGTTTCATATACAAATCTTCCAGTAGTCTTGTTGAAGTCAGAAGGATAGCAAATGAAGTCTGTCTTGAAATTCAGTAAGAGCTAGATTCCAGTACTTTATAATCCCTGATTTTTTTGTGATAGCATTAAACCAAGAACTACCTCTACTGCTGAGTCATAAACGAAACTTATTGAGAACCAGCAACTTCTCCCCAGTAGTTTCTCCCAAATTGATTTTTTTGTCAGTACATACAGCATTTGTTCAAGTGGTTGGTGAATGCTGAGTTACAACGCTTTCAAATAAAGACATTTTTCTAATTGCATTTGTAAATTGCTCCTTCTCCAAAGCATTTTCCCCTGGTCATGCCAGCAAATTACAGGCCTCATGTGGGCAATGTCACTCCCAAGAATGTAGTTATTACATTTATGTCATCTGGCCATCAGTGGAATGCAAATCACTAGGGAAGTGTTATGGGGGTGGAAATAGTTACCAGAATGACTGCAGAGGGCTTATAGCAACTTAAGTCCTGAAAGACTCATTATGAAGGAATGGTCCTTTGTCACCTCAAACAATACCTGTGCACAGAGGGCTGAACTGGGAGACAAAACCCTAGTCAAATATACTTATGCCCACAGCAATTGTCCCCACAGCAATCCTGTGAGCCAGATTAAGCAGATTAGCCCATGCAGCAGTATAACTAGAAGCTCTGATGCCCAGGGCAGTGACACAGGCTGCTATCCTAACCACACTTTCCTGGGAGCAAGTACTATTGGACACTATGAGACTTAGAGCACAATCCTAACCATGTCTACTCAAAAGTATGTTCCATTGTGTTCAATGGATCTTACTCCCAGCCTTACTTTTGAGTAGACATGCTTAGGATTACACTGACAGAGCACAATCCTAACCATGCCTAGTCAAAAGAAAGCCACATTGTGTTCAATGGTTTTTTCTCCCAGGAAAGTGTCTTTAGGATTTCACATTGTGATATCACATTTTGTTCTCCCTGGAACAAAGGTAGAATAAATTTTCTCCCAAAAGGAAGCTTCCACTGGAGAGGGAATGTGGCACACAAAACCATCAGAACCTCCTCCACCAAGAAGAACAAGAAAGTGACTTATGTGCATGCTGCAACTCCCCCCCCCATCTCAGCATAGTGCCTGGAGCAGGTGCTCCTCATGCTCCACCATAGTTACACCTTTGAACCAACATTGCCTAAATAGCTTCATAGTCAGGCACATTTTTGAAAACCACAACATAGGCTAAAAATGAATAGTTCTTAATCGTAAAGTAATAGTTCTAATTGGTAAGTGCATCACTGATGCATGGTTATGTTTAAAAAAAAATCTTAGATGCACAAAAATGGAAATCATAAGACCCCAAACTCATGCTCTCAACCATGTGTAGGCTTGCTGCAGTTTGCACCAAGTTATGACTATAAATATTGTATGTAGGCTATGGTGGCATTAACAAAGACTGCAAATTAGGATCTCATTAATAATCTACAATTTCAGAAATAAACAACTTGGACTTACTTCAACATTCATCTTCCAGTGGAAAGCTCTTAATGAAATACAAATGATCCTATTTAAACACCTGTTCAGTTGTATTTAAGAACGGGCATGCATAATGAAAATACCATGACTAATGTTAGAGCATTCTATTCTTGGATATTAAATTAGATGCTTTCACAAGGACGTGTCTCAGATGGACCATTCTTACATGCTTGTATATCTTCTAGTGACATTTTTCTAAGGAGTTATAGGTTTTCCAACAATACATGTGCAGAATCACCATGCCACTCTCAAATGCAAGTACTTCTGCATTTTAATTTGTTATCCTAATTTTTGCCATATTACTACTTTATTTGCCTAACAAGAGAATGGATACATTGGCTATAATGGAAACAAAATTGATTTTGTTAACAAATGTTTTGTAACATTTGTTTGCAAGAATTAAAATGTTTTATTTCCAGTGCATATTTCAGCATTGGCTGAAAAATAAGAGATTATGGGCACAATCCAGAGTTGCAATAGTGAAGAGTGTTCTAGCTGGGCTGCCCCAACTATTCTGAATCCAGAGCAGATTCAGAATAGTTATGCTTCAAGAGAGTCAGGAAGCCTGAGCACCATAGCTGTTCCACAGCAAATCAGGCTTGCTGAGGGCTTGCTCAGCAAATCAGGCTTGGGGAGGGCTTGCTCCTGAGGACCCCACTCAGATCACATTGAACAAGGAACAGCTGTGGTGCCTGCCTTTAAGGAGTCCCTGATGAGATGCCAGTACCGTCCACATGGAATACAAGGGGCTTCTTAGAGTGGCCTGCTATATCCCCAGGTTAGTGGGCTGCTGTAGTTGTGCCATATCCTGAAGTTGAGAGGCAGAGGTTGCAGCAAGGCAGGCCAAGAACTCAGATTTTTGATCAACACTGACATTCTTACTCTGCCTTATCATGGACCCCTATGGGTCTACTCATTGTTATAGCTGCTCCTGAGGGTGTATAACTCTGAGGAGCTGGAACAGGGAAACAGGGTCTGCAGGCAGAGTAACTGCTCTGCCCTAGGTGATGCTCAACATGCCCTCAACATGTGTCTCCTGAACTGCCTTGGCTGCCCCAGTTAGGGCAGTCCAGATCCACCTGTCTTGGGGCAGCCTATGTTGCCTTAGTATTCAGCTATCTAACCCAATCTCTGCTGGCTAACCAATCCTTCTTTACTAAGATTTGTATAGATCAATTGTCATCCTGAAGCTCTTAGGATGTATATATTGGGAAAGTAATCTGCCTTCTCGGTTTATATAGGCTACAATCCTAAAGACACTTTCCTGGGAGTAAGACCCATTTAACACAATGAGGCTTGTTTCTGAGAAGACATGGTTAGGATTGTGCTTTGAGTCCATTAAGCATTCAGAGACATTAAGAAAGTATTGTAAATTGTGAAGGCATATTTTTTCTTTGATTTTAATAGCTTATTTTAAATTTCCAAGGCTAAAACAGATTTCTTTCTTCAGTGTAAAATCTTTCTTTAATTGAGTACCCTACTGAATGGGACCAAATGATCATATCTGCTATTCATAATGAGTTAATAAAGCCTTACATGTTTACATCTGTTGACACAAACAACGTATTTGAATTTTATATAATCAGAATAGTCTTGGAAAACTTTGCATAAAGAATCAAGGAACATTGATTATAAGGAGAATTAATTTGTACCCAAAGATGGATTCTAGGAATCTAACTTTCTACACAACCCCTTTGGATTATGATTTGAGTCAAAGAATTGTTAGATAGCCGTAAACCTTAGTAAGAATTACAAGTCAGTGATGTTCATACTACAGTTGTCCCTTGTTTAACCACTAGGGTTCCACTCTGGAACCTCCCCTGGATAGGTCATCCTCCTTAGTAGGTCATCTAGTCCAACCCCCCTGCCTGCAGCAGGAAATCCCCCTAGAGCATCCCCGACAGGTGCTCGTCGAGCCTCTGCTTGAAGATCCCCAGTGAGGGAGAGTCCACCACCTCCCTTGGCAATCTGTTCCACTGCCGAACCGCCCTCACCGTCAGGAATTTTTTCTGGATTTCCAGCCGGAATCTCCTCTCTTGCATCATCCTCACTATCATCAAACTGTATAATACAGTAGAAAAAAATGATCGGTGATTAGTGGTGACAAAACACACCTAGAAATCGTTCAAAGAATTATATAATTGAGATCCCAATCCTAAACTGTGCTGGCAGAGTGGAGTTGCATGGTCTTCACTCTATCTGATGCAGCTTTGAAGCAAGCTGGATCTGGGAGGATACTTGGATCAGTATCTGCTAAACAGCAGGTGCAAATCCAACCAACTACATGTAAAACGGATTGTGCAATCCAGAGTAACTACGGGGAGTCCTTGCTCCGGTGTAAGAACAATTTACTCTGGATTGCAATATGAATTTCCCATAGGTTTTCACTAGGTGGTGCAGTAACTACAGGTGCATGTAATGTCTCTTACATGCTCCCGTAGTTTGCTCCCGTACAATCTCCTGGATTGTAGGGTAAGAGAGGTTATGATATAGCTGAGTATAAATGAAATCACATAGCCTTGCAAAAGTTATTCCTCTAACTCCTAATGGAAAAGCTCATTGTGTGCTTTTCTCTTTTCCCGTTTGTCACTGCAAATTAAAAGTGCTTCATTTGGACAGAATCTTATCTTAAAGAGTTGCCTTTTGGCCAAGCTTATGTCAGTGCCAACAGGATGGTACAAACTTCAGTTGTATTGTGGATTCTCTTTTTTCCATGTTTCCAAGAAGGAGACGTGTCCATCTAACATGGGACTTTCCATCCAATGCTAGCAATTTGTTGAGTTTCAGAATTCAGACTTTACAACAAAGAAATCAGTCCACTGATTCAAAATGCATGTCCAGTAAAGTTAGCAAGAAAAGAAAGGGCTGATTTCAGAACACTTTATCTTATGACTTTTATATTGCTGAATAATCCATGGTAGAGAATAGATGGGATAAATGAGAAACTCTGCTTTATGTACAGTATGTTAGAACTCTCCTAATAGTATTTTTAATTAATCCTATGAAAGGAAAATGCATCTGGCAGTGTCTTTTGGGAGAACATGACAAATTAGACATGAAAGTGTAAAAAAGGGGTGAAAGTTATATCCCATGCAACTATACACATAATCCAAGTTTAATTTAAAAACCCAGTAGCCAAATTTGAGGTAATATGCCCTTTCTCACAGTACATGCTGTACATGTGGTACATGCTGACCAAATCTGGTTCTGGAAACTGTGAGGCTGATTGGAATTTTTAAATGCCTATCAATAGGCATTTATGGCCTCTTTTAAAATCAGGTTTGTACATATATCATGGAAGAATGGCTGCACTGAGTGGGGCATAATTTCTGTCAGCATCAGTTCAGGGACTAGTTCAGAATCAGATTCGCTTCTCCAAAGTACTGTACATTCAAGGAATGCAGAGGTGTGAAAGCATCAGATCATTCATGTGCTTTTTCTCATTTAACTGAGACACTACATGAAAAAAGAGATGAGAAAAGCGTAGAAAACAATTCATCTCATCCACTTGTTGTCTGTCAAGAAGGCCATTTTCGTTGCTTTGTCAGGAAAGATATACATCAGTGGAAGTTATTCTATCACTTATTCAATTAATAATCTAACTAAAATATTAAGGATCCAGAAATCTACCCTACTCTCTGTAAAACAGGTACTCTCCTGTACCCCTCACCACCCCTCACTCCTTCCCCCCAGACCCACATGCACCTGCTCTCGCTCTCGCTCTCTCTCTCTCTCTCTCTCTCACACACACACACACACACACCCTTCTTCAAATCACTCTTCCTCAAAAATCCTTTTCAGTCATGATGGAACAACTTGCCACAGGGATGAGTGTCCCTCTAGGCAACTTGTCCCTATACATGCAAGTTGACCTACAGGACGGTGTCCTGAGCTTCCAGGGATGACCAAAAAAGACGTCTGGAGGTGGAGGAAGGGGGGGGGGAGAGAAGCCTCATATATTTTCATGCACCTTAACACTAGCTCTGAGTACAGGATGAGCTCAGGCCAGTAGCGTAGCTAGACAGGGTGCAAAGCACGAAGTTTTACAGGTGGCTGAACTTACACCTCTGTTTTGAAAGCCCTGCCTAGAATGTCTTTGAAGGAGGAAGGGGAAGGCTGCCTGCCCCGCACATTCTGGAGTCTCCAAAACTTAGTGCTTTTCACTTTGCACTACATCCTCTTTTTCCAGGATATGTTCTATTTTTTAGCCTGCTGTCCTGTGAAAAGAAAATCTTCATTGTACTCCTTTTCCTTGTGAGCACCTAGCATGTAGCCTTCTTGTAATTAATAAATTACATGTAATATTTTTAAATTTAATAATAATGTAGTTTTAAAATTAACCACACGAAAGCAATATATATGAGTGTTTTTAGCTTTTATTTTATCATGTCCTATATTTTTCTTGGGTGTCCTACATTTTGGGAACCTTGTCCCTTTTTATGGTTATGACACCCTGTGTTCAGATAGTCCTGTTCTCCACCTACTACATGCCAAAAATGTAGCCTGCTTTCTTAAATCTATACCAGGGGTCTCCTGATCCATAGTATTATGAGGGGAGAGTTTCTCATTCATTCAGAGAGTTGGATGTCCTACATTTAGAGGGCCTTGCTCACATATGGCCACCCTGACCCCCTTCTAGCTACACCACTGACTCAGCCCACCCATCCATCCCCTTTTCAAAGCTCAATGCCTCCAACTTTCCCAGTCCCTAAACAGTCTTGGATCCAGCCCTCTCTTCCTGTACTACTTCTTTCTATTTCCCTGGGAGAGAAGATACTCGTTGGGAAGGGGGTGCGCTTCCAGACCGTCAACACAATGCCCCTTTGCATGCCTCCCTCCTGCTTGGCAAGGCAGCTCCACCGATGCCTTCTGTCGGTCTGGGAGCTCCCCTGACAGGCGGAGGGAAGTCCAGGGCTTTGATTCTGTCTCCTCCCCCCTTCCCTCCCTTCTCCTCCCCTTCCCTCCGCAGCCAAGGCATCCCCAGTGCTCAGGAATGTGGCGAGCTGGAGCCTGGCCGGAGGAGAAAAGCAGGGCACCCACAAGCAGGTCTTCCTCTCCTGGATTAGCCCCTCTTTTCCAATGCAAGGTGAAGACCTCGAACAGTTGGTTCCAAGGATGCTCCCAGTCCCTGCAACTGGAGAATAGGTGAGCCCAGGAAAAGCCTTCCTCTGCGCTCTGGATATACAGGTGTTGCACGCTGCTGCGGAGCTCTCCAGGGTGCTGAAACTCTTAGGGAGCTCTCCAGGGTGCTGAAGCTGGACAGGGTGCTGAAACTGACCAGGAGCTCTCCAGGGTGCTAAAGCTGACCAGGAGCTCTCCAGGGTGCTGAGGCTGACCAGGAACTCTCTGGGATGCTGAGGCTGACCAGGAGCTCTCCAGGGTGCTGCAGGTGATCAGCAGCTCTTCATGGTGCTGAAGCTGACCGAGTGCTCTCCAGCGTGCTGAAGCTGACCAGGAGCTCTCCAAGTGCTTAAACTGGACAGTGAGCTGAAGCTGGACAGGGAGCTGAATCTGGCCAGGAGCTTTCCAAGGTGCTGAAGCTGACCAGGGGGGCTCTCCATGGTACTGAACCTCTCCAGGGAGCTCTCCAGGTTTCTGAAACTCTCCAGCCTTTCGCCAGCCCAACTCCCCATCCGTCTGTATTCCCCCATGATTCGGACACGCTCGCTACGCAGGAGGTGCTGAACACCTCGCAGTACCATGGCCAGGATTAGGTACCTGCGCGCAGCTGCCTCGGGATTCTATCTGTGGGAAGCTGCACTGCTACTCAGGTGAGTCTACGCTACATATCCTAGCAGCAGAAATGTCTTGGAGTTATTTTGATAGTACGGCAGACTCACGGATACTGAGCACAGTAGGTGGTAAACAGCAGCCTTATTGGCCACATCCAGGAAAATGAGATTTATGCACAGTGACTGTAAGTCTTCTTTTTCAGGACATGTCCTCTTCTTAGTCTGGGAAAAATATTTTCTTCCTTTTCCTTATGAGTCTGGAGCATGTAGTCTTCTTGTGATTCATAAATTATATGCAATAATTTTAAATTCAATAATAAGCAATTTAGGCTGCAATCTTAAGCTCCAGTTAGGCATAAGTCCTGGCATCTCTGCTGACCTGGGGGTGCTGAAGCTGACTAGGGGGCTCTCCATGGTACTGAACCTCTCCAGAGAGCATTCCAGGTCTCTGAAACTTGCCAGCCTTTCGCCAGCCCAACTCCCCATCCCTCTTTATTTCCCCAATTCCATGAGACACTTCTGCCCCACTTATCTCTGTGTGTGAGTGGGGGGCATCTAAGCCAGTTCACAGGTATATGCAGACCTCCCCACACCACCACAGGAAGATATGTCAGGTGAGTTACGCCAGCCTAAATTGGTTAGGATTGCACCCATAGAATTTAAATGAACCACATGAAAGCAATATAGATGAGTGTTTTTAGCTTTTATATCATCATGTCTTACATTTTTCTGGGTTTCCTTTTTTGTCCTCTTTTTCATTATGACATATGGTCACCCTATCTTGGAGTTGTTTTGATGATGTCATGGTAGTGTCGATGGGACTTAGTTGTGTCGATACTGAACAGGGTAGATGGAGATACTGAGCAAATACCAGTCTGATTGGCCCCATATATGTCATCTAGGAAAATGAGATTTATGAGGATATTGAAACTGTGTTGTGTAATAGATTATGGGCACCACTTTTTCTCCCTTTTTATAGCTGAGTGTTCAATATTATCTGTATCCTTCTTAGCTAATTATTCTGTTGGGAACTGGTCCTCAACATCCTTTAACAGATGGAAATAACTTTGACTCTGTTATTAGTCATTGCTATAATTTTGAAAACAAAATGATGATCAATTAATCCAAAAGTATCAATTCCTGGTACCAATGTTGGCCAAGTCCCAAGAGAAAACAAACCAAACCAAAGAATTGTGCTGGTTAAACAAACAAACAAAGAATTCTATGTGGCGATAAGATTTTCCACCCTTCTCCAAATGTTCCAAATGCCATAAAAAGATTCCACAATTAATTTGAACAGTTAAACTGAACTATTAAAGGCTTAATTTTTTAAAAAATCCATTTTTCTGATAACATATAATGATGTACAGATTGACTTTCTTTTTCATGTCTTTTTTTATCTAACCCTCTTTAGTTTAGCCCTTTAAACGTAATAGTGTGATGTTTTCTTTCTTTGTGTTTAACATTAGCTTGACAGGCATATCTGAATCTCCTATGTTAGTCCACAATTCAGATAAGCTGAGCTTTGAATTTTAACCAGTTTAGTGCAAAGTATGATTACAATGGCTTAAATCAAAGAGAATTATCTTTTTTATGGGACTATTACTAACTAGTCCAATTCAAGTATTAAAAATACAAACAGCTGAGTGAGGACTATAAGATAAAGGATTCCCAGTGAATAACTTACGCCATTAAAATTCATCTCCAATGCTTATATTTGGCTACTGTTGAGGACAGTTTTACCAAGAAAATTGAAATACTTCTGTGTTCCTGCTGTTCCATCGTTTTCATGTGGAAAGTTTGTTTGCATACTATGAATTGTATACAAGCATGAGGCACTGCAGCAGTTATTGACATATAATGAGAAAGAGGTGCGAAAGAAAATAAGGTATAAATTCTGTTATGTCAAAATACACAAATATGCATTAGAAAACATGGAAATAACACACTGAAAATAACAAATATCACCTGAAATGTGTATATTATAAACTAGAAATTTTTACTTTTTAAAAATATCTCACCAAGGCAAGTTTTTCCTCAAAATCCTTGAAAAATCAGAATGGTTTTATTTCCAATCTTTTTCATCTCATCTCACTGACAGAACATTAAAATTGTCAGGACATACCATCAAATTTTTGACAACTGACAAGTCACCCCTTGCTGCCCATAGGGGGCTCCCATCCCCCACTGGCCCTATTAGTAAATGATCTTTTCCCTCCCCTCTCCCACACCAAATTCCTGTGGTACACCTGTGGATCCCTCACAGCATGCCAATGTGCTGTGACTCACTGGCTGAAAATGGTTGACCCAGACTTTGAATTCAAAAGTGAATGGCATGATGTAGATTTACCCTACAATCCAGAGTAACTATGGGAGCACGTAAGAGACATTTATGTCGACATAGTTACGGCACCACCTAGTGAAAACCTATGGGAAATTCATATTGCAATCCAGAGTAAATTGATCTTACGTCGGAGCAAGGACTCCCCATAGTTACTCTGGATTGTGCACAAAACGAACATTAGATAATGTGAGTAGCATGGCACATTTTCTTGTGCATGTGAATACGAAAGTACCTTAAAGCTCCATTCTAATTTTGATGGAATATTATAATAATTAACTATTTAGAAACATTTTATTTCAGGAATAATTATATTACAGTAGATGCATTTATCATCACCCATGTTACCATGACCGGAATGGCACTGGAAGCAACCAGTACCAATTCACTCCAACTTCACATAAATTCAGTTGTCAATAGGAGAACTCCTTTCAGCTGAGTACATCCATGATGCATGCCACTATCATAGAGTATTTCATTTCTCCAGCCTAGAAAAGTGGGTCAGCTATGGGTGAAGCCCAGAAGATGGGAGCAGCTATGACAATAATCAGATGGTGAGAGTGACAAAGGAACACATAACTCTGTTATGGGGGGAAATTATGCAGTGTTGTGAAAAAGACACAAAAGAAGTGTGGAAGAAATTAAAAAGATTGTCAACTGACAATCTCTGATTAAACATCTCTGATTTGTTTGTTTGTGAACGTATGCATGTACGCATTCATGCATGCATGCATATATACACAATACATACATACATACATACATACATACATACATACATACATACATACATACATACATGCTAAAGCAAATTCCCAGGATGGCTTAAAAAGCCAAAATTTAGTTCCTCTTCTCCTTTTGTCCTCACAACGACCCTGTGAGGTGGGTGAGGCTGAGAGTGAGTAACTGGTCAAAGGTCACTCAGGAAGTTTCCTGGCCTGGCTTTTATCTAGATAGATGTGGCATACTTGCTTCAAGAGGACTCAATCCTAACAAATTTAGGCTGGCATAACTCACCTGGCATAGCTTACCATCATGGTTTGGGGAGGTTGGCGTATGCCTGTGCACTGGCCTAATCCCTCCAGGAGTGGGGCAGAAGTGCTTTTTCTGCCACTCTCAGGTCAGCACAGGATTTATGCCTACCTAACTGGAGATTAGGATTGCAGCCTTAGAAATATGTGAAGGATACAAACAATCGCTTTAACATTGGCCACCCAACAACATTCAATTTGTCTATCCCTGCAATCCAGAGTAACTACGGGAGCACATAAGAGACATTATGTGCATCCAGAGTTACTGCACCACCTAGTGAAAACCTATGGGAAATTCTTATTGCAATCCAGAGTAAATTGTTCTTACACCGGAGCAAGGACTCCCCATAGTTACTCTGGATTGCGCCCTAAGTCCCACTTCATCATAAATTCATGTAGTGTTCATTCTGTTCCTAAAGAACAGTAAAAGGATATTACCAATTTTTGTGAAAATATATTTACCCAGATAGAAAACATCTCAAATCGGTCAAAACATATGCAACCAATAATGTTTTTCATGTAGAACTTCTGTTATGAAAATGTGAATATTTCATTTTTCCTCTGTGTCATAATGTTTTAGCTGCTTGTCCAAGAGATCTGACAATGTTCTCGCACTCTGGACAGGCAATGATGGATAGTGAAGTGTTTGTGACAAATTGAAGGGTCTGTACTTGAGTAGCAGCAGATAAATAATATAAGAGGCTGTATTGCCTTATGAAGCAATTCTATGCACAGACATGATCCATTCTATTCAATGGGGCTTATTTCCAAGTAACTGCAGCCTCAGATTGAGAAATAAAGAACATGGACTATACATTTATCTACATTAATTATAGCTATGCTTTGCTATGCTATAGAACTGATTCTGACTTTGAAGCCTTTGAATGTTCATTGAGTCACTCTTACATCAGACTCCCTAGAGTGTTTTATAAATGGAAAAGGACCTTCTCATTAAGATCTGATTCCCTATGCTTATAAAAGAGATGTCACCGCTCTTTTAGAAAATATCTCTGAATTTTGCAGATTCCTAATAAATTATCTTATCACATAAGGCTTATTCAAAACCCACTTCAGTGTTTCCCAAACTGTGAGCCACAGCTCCTTGGAGAACTGCGGACACCAGCTGGAGGAGCCTTAGGGCACAATCCAGAGCAAGTTCAGCCTGCTCTGCCCTAACTGCTCTATCCTAACTATTCTGTATCCAGAGCAGAAAGTTATGCCGCATCCAGAGAGTCAGGAAGCCTGGGCTGCCCTAACTGCTCCAGAGCATGCTAAGTAATTGACACATGGGGAGGACTTGCTCCTGAGGAGACCCCCCTCAGATCACACTGAACAAGGAACAGCTGTGGTGTCTGCCTTATAAGAAAGCCCAGAAGTTCCTGACAACCAGTTACAGCTGCAGTTCCTCTAGTGGAGGGTGGATGTTTGGAGTGGCCTGCTGTATCCCCAGGTTAGTGGGCTGCCATAGTTGTTCCATATCCTGAGGTTGAGAGGCAGGGGTTGCAGCTAGGCTGGCCAAGAACTCAGATTTTTGGTCAACACTGCCATTCTTACTCAGGCCTTATCATGGACCCCTATGGGTCTACTCATTACTATACCTGCTCCTGAGGTGGTATAACTCTGAGGGCTGGAAGAGGGCATTTCTGCCTTGGAAACAGGCTTTGGATACAGAGTAACTGCTCTGCCCTAGGCAATGCTAAACATGCCCTCAACATGCCTCTTCTGAACTGCTTAGGGCAGAGCAGTTAGGGCAGAGCAGGTCCACCTCTCTAAGGGCACCCTATGTTGCCTTGCTCTGCCCTAAGCCTCTTCCAGAGTAACTGGGGTGGAGCATCTTGCAGTTGCTCCACCCTAGTGATAGGGCAACCCAAGGGCTCTTATGTGGACAGATTAGTTGCTCTGGATTGTGCTGTTAGAATCCTTATGAAAACCTTATGAAAACCCCATCATGTACATTGTATAGGATTTTAGCCTTAATGGGGAGCCATTGCCAATGGTCCAGGAACTTGGTCAAGAAGTTTAGGAACTATTGCCCTACTTCATTGCTTGAAAGTTAAGGGGAAAAGGTAATGGAGAAAAATCTGCTCCCAGCAAATTTTTCCATATAAAAATCTGCTCCATATAAAATAATGTTTGCATGAATTGGGCTTTCATTCAGTTTTTTTAAAAAAAAATTCTCTTTCTAATCTTGCTTAAATGTTTATTTCCTCATCCCCTATTATTAGTTTTTTTTCTTTAGCTGGTTCTAACCAGTGTGAGATTTTGGCTAACACCATGAGTCCCATTTATTTTCCACATGCAAGAATACTGAGCAATATTGATAATGAGCAGTATTTATAGTGACATATGATTAAAACTCCTATGCTCAATCCTATGCATTTCTACTCAAAAGTAAGTCCTATTAGAATCTATAGTGCTCACTACTATGTAAGTGTGGATAGGACTGCAGTCTAAATATAGGATTTGTACTCTTGGGAAACACCTTAGATTCAGCCAGATGTTATAATTGGCCACTGATGGCTTGGCAACTTTTATAGCCTTCACAGCAGCAAAGTCATAAAGAGAATACACTAATGGCTCAGTCCTATCCCCTGATGGCAAATAGTGTGCAACAGTACTAACTCCACTCTATACTATGGTCTGGAGCGCATGAAGTGATTGAGAATTAATTTTTTTTTTAAATTGTGCTTATCTGTTCCTTGATTTACTATATGATCTACTCCTTGGTTGAATCTGTATCAGCTTTAGGGCTCAAGACTAAGTGTATCAGTGGAGGTGTAGCAAAGCCAGACAGGGTGCATAGGTATTAACAGAACCATTGTGACCAATAACTGCCATCTTTCCCTCCTGCACACCTCATGGCAGCTCAAATCCCTTCCTTGACCCCACTTCTCTGTGCCGATCCTCCCTTTTCTTGCGTCACTTTTCTTGTGTCAACTTTATTTCATCCAACAGTGTCTGGTCTTATAGTGGCACACACATGTAGTCATCAGCCTTTTGTACTGGTGGCTCCAGTATGCATACTGTCATTGCAGTCTCAGCACCAGTGATGGGCCCAGCCAGACCCAAGATCCGGTTCTCTGGAAGTGGGCGGGGCCAAGGGCGGGGTCAGGGTCAGGGGGCGGGGGTGGGGAGGTTTTCAATTTAAAAATAAATTTTTTTTTAATTACTTACTTCTGAGTAGACCTGCATAGCATGGGGCTCTGAGGCTGCACTCCTCTCCACACTGGCCTGGGAGTAAGTCCCATTGACTATACTGGAACTTACTTCTGAGGAGACCTGCATAGCATGGGGCTATGTGTCTCTCAGCCCCCCCCCCTCGCCAGCGGGGAGAGGCTGGGTGGTGCTGGGGGTGGCTCCCCAATCCTCCCGCTGGCGGGGAGAGGCTGTGCTGAGCACAGTAGTGCTGGGGGTGGCTCCCCATCCTCCTGCTGGCGGGGAGAGGCGACGTGGAGCAGCGGGTGGCTCCCAGCCCCCCCCCCCGCCATGCGGGACACTGAAACGGTCTGCCCACTTCTCCCTCCCCTCGCCGCTGCCTACTCGCCAGTGGCAGGGGATTTGCAAGATCCTATTCGCGGGGACCGGAGCGAATAGGCCTCTGCCCACCTGTGCTCAGCACCCATTGACAGGGCCTTCCATTGACAGAACACTCATTCCATCAGTAGTAGGAACCTGTGTAGGATTGGCCTGTAAGGCTACAGTCCTATCTTTGGCTGCAATCCTAACCTCCAGTTAGACTGGCCTAAACCCCAACATAAGGCTTGTGCTGACCTGGGGATGTCACAAAAGTGCTGTAAGACACTACATCACCACTCCTGGGGGTGGGTTAGTCCAGTGAACAGACATGTGCTTGCCAACCTACATCAATCAATGAGTTCTGCCGCCCTAGGTTAGGATTACACTCATACTCTATTATTCAATTCAATGTTTATTCAATTGTTTATTAGTTTTTGAACCATATGTAACTTTCAGCAGTAGTATCCCTATGCACTGTTCTTAAGCAAATGTTCATAAGCAGATTTAAGGTACTTTAATGGTATATTTATACTAATAAAAGGCTAATTCTGTCCCCCTCTAGCTCCACCCATGAATGCTCTACGTAGACATACTATACCTCCTTGGAATCAGGAGGATCCTAGGATTAACCCACACACACAAACCAACCCCCACACCTCCACACCCCCAGTTCCATATCCTGAACCCCTCTAGGTCTGCCCACACCTGCTCAACATAGACATACCTTTTTGGAATTGGGATGATCCCAGGATTATCCCCCAAACACAACTGAACCCCACACCCCCTACCTCCACATCCATAGTCCTAAACTCCTCTAGCTCCACCCACACCTGCTCTACATAGACATAATATATCTTTTTGGAAATAGGATGATCCCGGGATTAATCCCCACACAGAAATCAACCCCACAACCCACATCAACGCACAACACAATTCCACACACTTCCTAAACCCCACTAGCTCTGCTCAAACCTGCTCTACATAGACATATTATACTTTTTTGGAATTGGGATGGTCCCGGGATTAACCCTCACACACAAACCAACCCCACATCACACACAGACATAAAGCACAATCCTAACCATGTCTACTCCAAAGTAAGCCCCATTGTGTTCAGTGGGTCTTACTCCCAGGAAAGTGTCTTTAGGATTGCAGCCATACATACACACACACAGAACACAACTCCACACATGTCCTCTAGCTCCACCTACACTTGCTCTATATAGACATATAACATCCATCAGTGGGATTGGTGTCCAGATGGGGAGGAAACAGTTAAAAATTCAAATTTGAAAATAACTGACAAAACCTACAGTGATGTTTTGAAGTTCCATGGACGGAATTGAGGAATTCAAAGTTATTTCTTCAAAATTGCTGTTTTCTAAGCTGGATCAGACGTCCCTTTAGTCACCCTCTGCAGGAGCTGGCTTAAAAGTGCTGCATAGAGTGCGGCTTTTAAGCTAGTTTTACATAAAGAAAAAAATACCAAATGCTCTTTTTACAGGCTAAACGTTATCTGCATATTTGCTTAGCGTTATGGATAATCATGGACATGGATGATTGTGTTGGCCTGCCTATTGTATATGCTGGAAATTTCTAAACACAGTTTTTAAGATTGGAGAAGAGAATTTGACACAGTGGTGTAAATGTTTCTCATTCCCAATTACTCTGGATATAAATCATATTGCTTCCCTTGTACATACTGTATTAGGATACTTTTACAATTAAATTTAAAAGGCTTAGACTCTCTTAAGGCACAATTTCAACCAATTTTCCAGCTCCATGGTAAGGGGAATGCAACTGGTAATGGTAAGGGGAACGCAACTCAGACATAACAGAACAAAAATTGCCTTGCCTTGAGAAGGCCTCCATAACTGCACCTTCCCACCCTCTCTTCTCATTGTCTTCATGGTTCTTAAGACTGGTTAAGATTTCATCCTCTTTTATTATATATTCCAAAATGGTCCTACCACCATATCCTATTTGAAAGCAAAATGATTATTCAGTTTTCTGAACACCATCATATTTTTATTAATAGTTTTGATTTTGTGCTTTCATACCCTGATTTAAAGATAAAAGTCAGCTCAGTAGTGCACAAAGAGACTTGCTCTTACACTGCTACAGAAGCATACTAAGTAAGGCATGTTTGCCTGCCCTACTATGCTGCCTGTCACTTTTAATCCCGCTAGAATATCTTACTGTGTTGTAACAGGCATGCAGGAGCGCATTGAACTAGATGACTAGCATTGAACTAGATGACCAGGCAAAGCCTTTGGGATGGTGTATAGCTATGTCACACTCCATGTATTGGCTTCTCTTGTTGCTGTTTAAATGCACCTTGCAAATGCCACCGGCTGCTGTATTTCTACACTATCTAGAGGATTTTGCATTGCCTGCAGTAGTTATGTTGTGATGGCAAAAAGTGTGAGAGAGAGACTGATCTGGCAGATTGACCTTAAAACTGGCAACCTTCAGAACAGGAATTAAACAAGCAAGAAATAATATTTGTGTTATGGTTAATAATCCAGCTAATAGTAGCGCCCATTCTTTACATGCAGAAGATTCCCAGTTTGAATTCTGCTATTTCCAGGAAAGGCTGGGAGAGACCCTGGTATGAAAATCCAGCCAATCTGCCAGTCAGTGTAACTGCACTGAAATAGATGGACAATGGTCTTACTCTCAGCTTTCTATGAGACCAATGCAAAAGATGTTCTTTCAAAAATTTTTAAATCCAGATTATGCACCATTTAGGAGAAGATACAGTGCTTTTTATCCTGGTTCATACCATTTGTCCATCTATCCCTGTATTGTCTGCTCTCTACAATCACAGATGGAAGCCCTGCTTCTACGTTCCAGATGTGGAACATGAGATCTTCTGCATGCAAAGCATGTGCTCCAGCACTGAGCTATAAAGGCACTGTAAGCCATTCTGTATATATCATGACTTCCACCTCCCATTGTAAAGCCAGACATTTGAGAAATATACACATTCCTTAAAGAATGGAGCAAATCTTGGAATTATTTGCTGCTGTTGTATTTTATTTTTGAACTTGGGAATGGATTTGAGAACTTGGCACAGGCTTTCCTGGAAAGCGTATCACTGTCTTTCAGTAAAAGTGCCAAAAAGGGTATGGAAAGACTCCAATTGCTCCATAATTTCTTCATTCAAAAATGACAGTGCAAGAATAAAGGATGTGGAAGTTTGTCTTCTATGAAAGAATATTCTAGGAGGGCTTTTTCTCAGTGAGGAGAAAACAGCCCAGTGTGGTTTCTCAAGCACTTTGCAGTGATTCGCTCCATATTCTTTCAGGCAGACTCAAAATGAATTTTTTAGAAAGGTCAGCAAATTTCATTTCGATTGAACTATGAGGGCTCAGCTTGAAAACAAATCTTCCACAGGATGGATGAACATTCAAAGCTCCCAAGATATGCTTCTGAACTCAGAAAAGCTGGCCTCTTTCTCACTGACCCTCTCAATCAGCTGTTTTCAAAAAAAGTGGACCATGGCACATTGGCGTGACATGAAAGGAGTTTGTGAGACAGTGGTTGAAAATTGCTTCCAGGTTAAAAATAAAATGAAATAAATTACTTCTTCTTCTTCTTCTTCTTCTTCTTCTTCTTCTTCTTCTACTACTACTACTACTACTACTACTACTACTACTACTACTACTACTACTACTACTACTACTACTAATATTAATAATAATATAGCTTGTGGTATAGCTAGAGGAGGTGAGGTTTTGCTGGGAGCCTCACTGCAATGTACAATAATTCATCTTTCTTTTGTTCCCAATGAATGATTGGGAACAATGTTTGGAATGACTCAGTTGAGTCAGGGGGAGTCCAGCGGAGAGACTGCTGTATGCTGCACTGGAGATCTCTGCAAAATGTAAACCACAATCCTATAAATGTCTACACAAATGTTAGCCCTATTGTGTCTTATGCCTAGGAAAGTGTCTTTAGGATTGCAGCCACAGTGTATGTTTTGAACCTCCTCTAGCTATGCCACTGGGTTCTGGTTTTCTTTATTGTATGTAATTGATATGCATGTTTCCTCTTTCACTTATAATAAAATTTTTATTTGAAACATGTTTGAAACATGGAGTGACATTTGCTTTTTCTCATCCAGTAAGGTGTACTATTTCATTTAAAACAATGTGTTATAGATGGCGAGGAACAAAGACCATCCTTGTGCTTGGCAAAAGTATTTTATAGACAACAACTAAATTAAAATTACAATTGGATTTCTATTTATATTTCTCACCTCATGCTGTGCTAAAGCCATTTGCCAATTCTCAGCTATTCTTAATATGCCTCCAGCAAACTGATATGAACAACAAAGGGTTGTGAGTCACTTTGAAGATAATTATCTGTACTAAGTCACTTTAAGTCCAACTCATGAACCAGTTAAGCAAAGCAAAAGTATGTAGATCTAAATCAGTATAAGTCCTTTGATTTCTGCAGAGTTGAAAGTATTTTAGATCCTGCTAAGCTGTAAACAGGGTCAGAGAGGAGAAATTCATATTGTTATTCAGTCTTGTGCTGAGTTAAACTATTGATTTATCTTGCTTAGTGGACTGCCTATGTGGGACTGGCAGTGGCTCTGCAGTTTTTCAGGCATGGAGGTCTTTGTCTTCAACTGCTACCAGATTCATTTGTCAGGAATTGACCCTGGGACTGTCTGCATACAAAAACAAGTGCTTTGTCCCATCAATCCAGTCCAGAGGTGTCAAATGTGTTTCATGAAAAGGGCTAACCTAGCATTCATGGCACCTAGCATTCTCATGGCATCATGAGAAGGAAGGGTCCCCGGCCTGGGGATCGGATGTGGCCTGCATCTGGTCCCTTATCCATCTAGATTAGCCTTGTAGTCCTCTGGACAAGTCTCTAATATACCCATATATGTAAATTTATGTAAATTTATTCAAATTTGAAATGTAAATCATTTTCCCAACTCCTGACACAATGCCTTAGAGATGATGTGGTCCTCCTGCCAAAAAGTTTGGACACCCTTTCTATATACTGTTGGTTCAGGATGACCATATGTCATAATCAAAAAAGAGGACCAGGGCCCCACAAAATGTAGGACACCCAAGAAAAATATAGGACATGACAAAGCTAAAACACCTGTATTGTATGTATTTCTTGATTTTGTAGATAACTTTTATTAAAAGTATGGTTGTTTTTTGATTGCTTAGATAGTGCATTCTGTGATTTCACACATGTTGGGTCAGCAAGCTCCTTTCCTCCCCCAATATTCTTTCACTGAACATTGTGAAGGATCAAGTCCGCACAATCAGGAACTGTGTCTAGAAACTAAATCCTTCCACTGAATAAACAATTTGTATGACTAAAGAGAGCTTATGTCTATAGACTGAACTACGTGACTTTGGATTCTGCTATTGGCTGTATCCACCTGACTACTTTAATTATAAAATTCATACAGGGGTTGTATGCTGTGCATGTTTGATAATTGTACGGTTGTCTCACAGTGCATATTATGAATAATTAAATGTCATTTTGAGAGGAAAAAAAGAACCTTTACCCTGGCATATACATACTTGAGTAAATTAGTATTTCTAAGCTCTTGCAGATTAAGTGAAGCTAACTACTGTGCATATTGCTGGAAAATGTATTTCTTGAGGCAAAAATATCAAGGTTAAAAAAGTCTCAAGATTATTTTAATTTTAAGTCCCTGGCTTACTACTTCTAACCTTCTGCAGAGGTTAGTCAGAGTTGGGTAAATAAATGTTCATTCTTAGGCAAAAGTACCTGGAAATATAAAGTTGTTTGGCATGTGGTGATTAAATGTTTCAATAACATTAAATGGTTATCAATCTAAGATAGTGGTATAGAGCCTTTATAAGAAAGAATACAATCCTAATCATGTATTCACAAAAGTAAGCCCCATTGTGTTCAAAGAGTCTTACTCCAAGGAAAGTCTCTTTAGGTTTGCAACCAAAGAAGCTGAACATTTGGTGATAACATTGTCACATCATTACCCAACATATGGGTTATTAGGCTCCTCAAAGCAGTTGCTCAGCGCTCAGCTTAGAAGATGTGCTCCTTAAACCAAGCTCCATGCAGGCCAGATGACTTGGATGGTGGCCAGATCCATCCTATAGAAACTATGGGTGCAATCCAGAGTAACTACGTGGAGTCCTTGCTCCGGTGTAAGAACAAATTGCTCTGGATTGCAATATGAATTTCCCATAGGTTTTCACTAAGTAGTGCAGCAACTATGGGTACACATAAAGTCTCTTACGGGCTCCTGCAGTTTCTCTGGATTGTAGGGTAAGTCACTGATCCCTGTCCTAAGAAATCAGCATGCTTAAAGCAACTTGAGGCTAAACCCAGATGTTGTCTGTTTTTCTCCCAGTGGATGAATCTTTTGTACTAACCTCCAAAAAGGCCACACATCATTCAGATTATACTTTGCTCAAGCCAGTGAAGGCTTGCATATATATCTAGACACAACAAGGGCTACATTTAGACTGCAATCCTAAAGACAATTTCCTGGTAGTAAGATCCATTGAACACAGTGGAGCTAACTTTTAAGTAGACATGGTTAGGATTGTGCTCTTAGTCATGATCCTAAACATAAAGTAATTTAAAATCTCATTCCAGGGCAAGAAAAATGCATGTATAGAGTGTGAAAGATGCATCATTAAACTTACATTCACTTATGCTTCCCATTGAGAGCCATAAATTCTTGCAGTGTTGAGTCTCGTGTATACACGGTTTATAAAGTGTTTCTTTTTTCAAACTCTTCCATGATCTTTATCTCATGAAACATAGCAGGATGTGTCATTTTAATTTTATAGATGAGGAACTGAGGCTGAAATATGGTGACTTATCAAGGACACCCAGGATAGCAAGATAAATGAGACATGAATCTATAAGTCCTAGATCATAGTCAAGCATTGTTAGATGAACTACAAAGACCCTTGAATTGTACAGGGGGAGGAAACAGTTTGGGCTGAACAGAGGAAAGCAAACAATAAATTATAATAGAGAAGCAACAGACTGCCTTTTTGTTCCTTTCCTGAAGATCCAATTCCTTTGCACTCTTTTGGGCCATCCAGTCATTGTTAAATAGCATGAGGGAAATGAAATGGGGTCTGATTCAAGGCATTTGGCTGGCTTACTAGGCAGCTTTGCTGAAGCAGTGGACCTTCTTCTTATTCTTCCCCATGACTAGGGTTGCCATATGTCCAGAAAAACAGGGACAATCTCAATTTTGGGGGATTGTGTTCACATACTGGCAAATGAGACAGAGGGTCCTGCCCTAATTTTGTGGAAGAGAATTATGGCAACCCTGCCCATGACCATTTTAAAAATCCTTAGTGCTGCTTTTCACCATTGCATAGTCATAAGAACATAAGAAGAGGCTCCACTGGATTAGGCCATCTATTCCAGTGTCCTGTATCACACAGCGGCTCACCAGCAATGGGCAGAGATCCTCAGACAGGTAGCAGATGGCAGCAGTGGATGCAAGACTTTCTTTGTTGGAGCATCCTGTAAGTTCAGTGAGAGAGGAAGGTACTGTCACCCATCCATGGCCCAGTTCCCAAACACCAGAGACCAAACACTGGACACTACTCTTGGTGTCCAGAGTAGCGATATCACAACATCACATATTGATACATCATGTAACATCACTTCTGGGTTCTCTCCAGAGGAAGTGGTGGTTGTTTCAGCAGCTTTGCATACCCTGTTCCTTCTTCCGTGGAGGCTGGGAGCCTAAAAATTTAGGCAACTATTATAACCTTCAGTTAGGTCAGCCTAGCACAAGTCCTGTACTGCCCTGGGGCTGTCACACTACCGTTCCATTCCTGTGCCAGCCTCTCCCCAACACTGCAAGAATGGGGAAATGTGTGAGTGGTGCTGGCCTAAATTGATTAGGTTTGCACCTTAACTCCTTAGAGGAAGGATGGTATAAAAATATTAAAATATTAATATTTAATTAATTTATTCATACTGATGGTAATTGATTAAATAATTTATGGAGGTGTCAAAAAATTATGGGTCCTGGATGTCAGATGACCTAGGTACACCACTGGGCCAAACGAAGATCTTAAGTTCAATCCATGGCATCTCCAGGTTAGGTACAGAAAAAAATGTGGTGTGAAGCCCTAGAGAGTAGCTATGAGTCAACAATGCAGCTGCTGAATTAGATGGACCAATTGTTTGACTCAGTGCCAGGTAGCTTTCTATGTTCCTAAAATAATCATCTTTATAGTAGATCCGGGGGATGTGTTTCAGGAGGAGAAGCTACTTCAATCCAAAACTGCATTCTGTGACTTCAGATAAGTTCAGTTTATTAAGAAGCTTTTATCTACTTTAAGAAAGCTTATGTTGAAAGCATCACTATTTATTATACTCAGGTTGTGGAACATAGCATCTAATCATATCCCAGTCTCCATCACTTGGTGCAACTATGCTAGTGGGGCATGTGGTGCTTCATGCAGTGAAGGACCAATCCTGGAACCCTCATCAAGATAAGGGAATGTTTGTTCCTTTACCTTGGGGCTGCATTGGCATTCGAACTGTGGGTAGGATTGGGACCACAGTCAAACCAGTCTGAACCAGGCTTACTGGAGAATTTGCCAAATGAAGAACTACTGTAAGATTTGAGGTCAGAGGCACTGTGCTGGTTCTACAGCAAAGCATCCACTCAGTACAGTTTACTTTTGTCCTTCTGTGTTAGGATCATTACATTTTTAATGCTGTACTATCGTGAATTGTACACATGGGGGAACGGGGATTTGCATGCTGTAGGCATGAGAGAGAGAGAGAGA
Organism: Cryptoblepharus egeriae; assembly: GCA_030015325.1. Taxonomy (NCBI): domain Eukaryota; kingdom Metazoa; phylum Chordata; class Lepidosauria; order Squamata; family Scincidae; genus Cryptoblepharus; species Cryptoblepharus egeriae. Next base: position 47,981,784 of record JAREYC010000007.1, on the reverse strand, counting down.
GAGAGAGAGAGAGAGAGAGAGAGAGAGAGAGAGAGAGAGAGATCCTTTAGGGGACAGTAAAACTCACAGTTTTGTGACTAGGAAACCAGCTGCCTGGCTTCCTTGGAAACAGAAATTGAACTCTAGAAGTGGCAAATCGCTTGGATGAATGCAGGAAAAAAAATGTTTGTTTTGCAGGACAGGAAACAATAATTTTTAAAAATATAATCAACTACATCATAAGGCTCAAGAATGTGGAAGTGGATACACAGGATGTCAAAAGGAGTTGGCTTGTCTCCAAATGCCTCAGAAGATCAGGGGGACGGGTGGCTTGACATGGACATCCAGTGCCTAAAAAATCTAGAGTTTGTCTCCAGGAGCATCAGTGGTACATTTGGAAAAATCATGTTCACAAACATGGTTGGATCAGGATGACCCAGTTGGCCATCTAGCATTGCATCAAGGAAAACATTGGGCACCTCAGTGCTAGCCTGGGCTGGAACAGGCAGGGCCACTGGCCTGTGCTTTATTCAGCATAGATTAGGTTTGGGCAGGTGTACAATGCAAAGTCCATGTAATGTCCCAGGCAAATTATGTAGGTAATGTCCCTACATAAATTGATACAAGCAAAATCACTGTAAATATGTAAATATGTAAATATTTGCATAAATCACTAATGTTTACGGAGAAATAATTTCCCCCAGGCTGTCTTACACTGTCTATAACTTACTATCTATTCTACAATATCTTTGCTTATTTGTAAATATTTTGACATGTTGACATAAGATGTAGTACTGCATGCAATGCTTGGACAGTAAATTTTATTTAATCGTTATGGTCGTCTCAATTATATTGGGATAAAAAGATTTTATTAATATCATTGTCTTGCACTTTCAGTAAATTGTTTAGAGGTCAAACAGGACAAATAGTAACCAATATGGCTACAATCCAGAGTAACTATGGGACCTTTTGCACCAACGTCGTTATGGTGCCATTATGGGAAACCTATGGAATATGCATAGAGCAATCCAGAGAAAGTGCCTCTTACGTCTTTCCATCGTTACTCTGGATTGTAGGGCTAGAATAAGCTCATGAAACAGTCAACCTTGCATGAAAATAACCTACATATTTTGCCTTTTCAGCAGGTAACAGACCTAGAGTATTACACAGGTATATGTATTTTCCAGCTGTCTTTTACTTTTCCCAGAAAAAAGGGAGAAAATATATAAGGAATCTTTCTTTCTTTCTTTCTTTCTTTCTTTCTTTCTTTCTTTCTTTCTTTCTTTCTTTCTAATTTTATTGTTTTATTGTTGTTAGTTGCCTTGAGTACTCTTCAGGGAGAAAGGCAAAATACAAATAAAATAAAATAGATAACAGAACTGAACAGAAAATGTGATATGTTGTTTATATCTGCAAATATAAAACTGAAAACTCACTCACTCATCAATGCCCAGCAAAACCACCAGACCTGAAAATCTGAAATTTGGGGAGGTTGTTCCTTCCGTGATGGAGGAACCCACAAAGAATGGTGGTGTGTTTTTTTGAAATTTCAACTACCGGGTGGTGAAAAGGGGTGCAACCAGTGGTGGGCTTCAGGGGGTTCTCACAGGTTCTATAGAACCCTTTGCTAATGAGCGCCTGGTTCTGAGAACCAAATACTAATGGGACATAGAACCTGTTGTTAATTTATTTGAATCCCACCATGAGGTGCAATACATTTTCTTCTCTATATGTTGTTATTATTGAAGAATCACTGACTGATCAACAACCTGCCTCAGCACCTGACCTAGAAGCATGAAATCTGTGTATTCCTCCTTGACAGGAGCTTCCACTAAGAACCAATTTTTAGACTTTTGGAGAGCCCAGTTATTCTAGGGGCTGTATTTTGCCCATGGACCCTGCTTGATATTTCTGACTAAAAGGGTTGTACTCCAGGTGTGCATTCTAATTTATGTGGGAAACTACCAGAATGTATGTGAACTCTGGGATTCAAAGAGGACCCCAAATCATAAGCATTTCTAGTTTTTTTCATTTCATAGTCATTTCATAGTCATTTCATTTCATAGTCATTTCTTGACTAATCAATTTTAAAATATAGCAAAATTATTTTTACCAGTTCTTCAGTCTACTAATCATGATGCTGATTTAATTTTTCAAACATTATTTAGTTTGACAAGCCTTCAACAAAAAAGAGGGTTAGATGCCACTGTATTCCTTTCCATAAACCTTGGGAAGTTCTCTTCCATTTCCTTTCTGGGAAGGGACCTAGGCCAGTTCCTAACCCCATTCTTGGGCAGCCCAGCCTAACACTAGTTTGCCTGGATCTGCACTACTGATGTAGCTGGCACAGATCCAAACAGTCCCATTGTGGTGGCTCATGATAAGGGAAAATATCCCTTGTCCCATAGTGTGCCACACAGTCCCTGCAACCCAGCACTAGATGTATCTCAGGCCATTTGGCCTCCCTGTTGCAACACAGGTTAGGAAAGAGTTGTTAATCCCTTTAAATCAGTTGGTCTGACATCAGCTGCAATCCTAAACCCAGATACTGGTGAGCAAACCCATAGAATACAGGGCGGCTGACTCTCAAATAGGCATGTAAAGTAAAGGGGAAATACAAATATCAAGAAATAAATTACAACAAAACAATAACAAAGAAGATTCAGACAAATAATTAGGATAGATCATAAAGGTGCTGAAATGCTTTTAATTATTTAGCCCCTATTTTAGAGGTCAGACAACAAAGGTTAGGTGTTGATGAATACCATGAAAAAAATGTAGATCTATGAAGCATAGACCTATTTTCTTAGTTAGAAAGATCTTCTGACAAGCACAGGGGTGTCCAAACATTCAACTTTAGGGCTTCTGGAACTTTAACAAGTGTGCAGAAGAGGGAATTTCAGCAGGTTCAGCTTGTGAACTGTGAGATGAAAAGCAGCACCTGCTGAAATTCCCTCCTTTACACACTTGTTAAAGATCCTGAAGCCCTGAAATTAAAAGTACGAACACCCCTGGTGCTTTTCATCTTCAATCTGTGCATAATTATAATGTTTAACCAAATTATATCATTTTTTTCTAGCAAGTGAAATGCTTTTAATTTTCTCTACCTTTAATGAACATACAATTTTTAAAAAGCTTTTAAAAGCCTATTAAATAACTGATTTCCTAACCAAGATTTGCTACACTTGTATTGGAAATTTCTGCATCCAGCTTTTCATTAGTTTGAAGTGTGGGTAGTAAGGGAATAAAACTGTTCAGGACGGAGATGGTGAGCACAATCGTAACCATGTCTACTCAAAAGTAAGTCCCATTGTGTTCAATGTGTTTTAATCTCAGGAAATCTTTTGGTTTGCAGTCTGTGACAGTGTTTGTATCCTTATCTCAGAGCTGCTTTGCCCTTACCTATGGGCTGGAAAGTTGGTTAGGTTGGTACAATCCTATCCTAGGCTGGCACAACACATTGGTCTTCCTGTTCTTGTGGTGATGTAGGGAGGCAAGCATATGTCTGTGCACTGGCCTGACCTATCCCTCCACCAGAAGTGGTGCAGATGTATCTTATGGAACCTTTGTGACACCCCCAGATCAGCACAGGACTTAGGCTAGCCTAACTGGAGGTTACAGTTACAGCCTTAATGAATTGTTTAGAAGCCATTAGCTGGGTATTGGGGTATAAAACCAACTTGGTAAAATGAGAATATGTGCCATTGATACTGAGAAGCCTGTAAAGACCTTGTTGGGAGATAAGACAAGTTATAATGGAATATACGGTAACATTTAGGGATAAATATGCTGTTCCTAAAGGATGTAAAAATATTTAATCTCTCTATATAAAACTGAAAAGGGATGCCTGAAAAGGATGCCTGATGCCCAGTAGGGGTGCCCAGTGGTGCCCACTGCCCACTACAAAAGGGTGCACGATAATGTGTGATGGTGCCCAGTGCTGAGTACGGTGCCCACCGTAATGTGTGACGGTGCCTCGTAAGGATGTCTGGTGCTCAGTAGGGATCCTGATGCCCACAGCACACTGATGCCTGGTGGTGTCTGTAGCCCACAGGTGCCTAGTGGTGTCCACTGCCAGTTGGTGTCTTGTTTATTATTATTTGTGGGCATGCAGATTGATGAAAATGTACTAGTGGACTATATTAAACTGTTATGAAGATAATATGTTATGAAACTGGACTGTGGTGGTGCAAGTGGCTAAGACACTGTGCCTGTTAACAAAGCAGGCCAGGGTTCGAGACCTGGGTCGGCCCCACAAGACAGGGTGAGCTCCTGTCCTTAGCCCAGCTCTGCGACACCAGCTGGATCCAATCGTATTGGCTCTGCCTTTCCACTGGACTAATTCAGTGGCATGGAGAGGGGGGATTTGCTACTTGGGTAACAGCCTGTCCTCCATAACAATCTAACCCAGGCTTTTGTACTTCGCATGCAGTGTATGCAGCGCCGAGCACAATACCATAGTCTCTCAAGACTGATGGAGGCCTGCTTTTTTGTTATGAAATGCCATTGAACAATTTGTGTAGGCATGCTAGAAAAGAACATATGTTTATGGTAGCATATTTGTTTATGGCAGCTCAAATTATGGGTGATCCAAAATTGGCCATCAGCACAGTTACAAACTGTCAAAAATTGGCTAAGGAAAGCGTGGACTTGTATGTTGCTATATAAAGTTTTAGTGTGGGGACAATTCATATCTGTATATTCAGTACTGAATTGGATAAAATCAGAACAAATGGCAGCAATTCAAATTTTGATGTTATTTAGTTTCCTTTTAGTGCTTCCTTAAAAATGTGTTGAACCTGCCTTTTATAGACTTACAGACTATGGATTCTTGTTTTAAATTTTTTTTGCTGTGGTTGTAGTATTTGTATGTGTAAAAATTTGTATTTAAATTGAAAGAGAAGAAATAAGTTGTCATGAAATGTGAACTTCTATCAGTCACTGCGATGTGAACTATCTATCAATCACTGATCAAGGGAAGTGATGCCTAGTGCCAAGTGTCTACTCCTTCCCACCCCCACTCTTCCAATTTGTTTAACATGCAGTTTGGTGGGACAAGACTGGCACATATAGTCTGCTGGCACTATTCTGGTTCCCGGAGAAGTTCCCTGGGCAAAACCTCTTCTCAAGTATGCTATTCTGCATATTAAAATGTTCTCAAGCTGCAATCCTAATCAATTTAGGCCCATGCAACTCACTTGTCTCCCTGTGTGGCATGGAGAAAAAAACATGAGCTGTGAAAAATTAGTGTTCTTAAGCTCAACCTTTCCCTTTAAAAGCAATGTCAATGCAAATTAAATTCACTGATTTTCTAGTTTTGTTCCCATGGAGAAAATACACTGTATACTGAAACCAGAATTTGGGCCAGTGTCAGTACAGTGATGAAATGCATGACTTCATGCTAGCACATCTGAGGAGAAGCACTTATCTTGCAACTTCACTGTGATTAAGATTCAATAAATATCTTAAATGCCAAAAGATGGAATATACCATACATTCTTTTTAAAGAGGTCAATAACTGAGTACTCAGATTATCTGAATCTTCAGTTGTTCAGCAGCTCCTACAAATCTGTACATACAACACTGATCCAGTAAAACAAAAGACTTCTATGGGCAAAACCCAGAGCAGTTATGGGTCCACGCAGTTACATCACCCTCTAGTGTTATCTTATGGAAAGTCACCTTAATGACTCCGGAGCAAAGGGCTTAGTTTGACTTTAGAATATGGGCCTATGTTGATGATTTGCAAGGGTTTGAGCTTTTGTGGGTAGATTGAAACCTCTAAGAGAGACTGAAGTTTGGGTTCGGTTGACGAAGACTCAACTGTTTTGCAGACATTTGCTTGGATCATGCATAAAACTTTTATGATAAAACTTTTATGGTAACTTTTATGATAAAAGTTCAACTCCGTTTGCTCAACTCATGTATTCCTATTCCAAAGATGCTACTGCAATCACCATATGACTACTTCATTCTTTTTTAAAAAGGGAGTATATGCTAGCAAACCTTATTTTTGTTACAGATTTTTCCAGAATTCACATTTTTCCAGAATTTACCATTTTTTCCCCTCTATGCGAAGTCTGATATTTCTGTACAGAACAGACTTTAGAATGTCACTGAGGTTTCTGAGCACATGAGAAAACCAGGATATTAAAGATGACATTTGCCATGTGCGTCCCAGATGACAATTTGCCCTGAGAGAGTTCATTTCATTGGCTTTAGTTTTAATTCCACTATACAAGCTACTTTTAAAGGAAAATGAACTTTGAAGACAACAAGTTTTTCTGGGAACTATCTGATGCCAGAGGACATTTGCAGGCAAAGTGTGGACTTCAATGGAGACGCAATCATACCAGTGTTGTGAAGAGCACTGAAAAATCTTGTAGCCCCCAGAGGCCAGAACTCCTTAGAAGTTCTTTCCCAAAGTTCTCCTTCCCCTTAGGGAAAGCAAAATTCCAAGGCAAAGATAAACCAGAGTATCTCTACTTCTCCTTTTATCTATCTATCTATCTATCTATCTATCTATCTATCTATCTATCTATCTATCTATCTATCTATCTATCTATCTATCTATCATCTATCATCTATCATCTATCATCTATCATCTATCAAAATTGAAAAGTCACTGACTGACTGATTGATTCACTCACTAACTGACTCTCTGACTCATCAGCACCCAGTCAAAATCAACTAGAAGTGTGGACTAGAAGTGTGAAATTAGGGAAGGGTGTCTTTCCATTGATGTTATATTTCAGAATTAGTTTTTACAGTGGTGCCTCACATAAAGAGCGTAATTCTTTCCAGAGGCATGCTCTTTAAGTGAAATCCCATAGGAAACAATGGGGACTCAGACAATTGGTTCCACAACCCCAAAAAAATATTCATATACAAATATTAACTATGTAAAAATGATGATAAAACAGTGTAATTGAATTCAAAACATGCATTCAATGTGCATGATCCTATGAAGGTTGCAGTCCTAAAGGCTGCAATCCTATGCTGCAATCCTAAAGACGCTTTCTTGGGAGAAAGCCCCATTTAACACAATGGGGCTTACTTCTGGGTAGACATGGTTAGGAGGCTGCAATCAAAGACACTTTCCTGGGAGTAAGCCCCATGTAACACAATGGGGCTTTCTTCTGAGTAGACATGGTTAGAGTCTGCAAAGACACTTTCCTGGGAGATTCAAGGTGGCCAGTGGAGGCACTTCGGGACAGTTAGGGGCAGCTGCCTCTGGCACCCCCAGGCATCTGCCCCCGAGTTTGAGGCAGCAGCGCTGGCTAGCAGCCCTTTTAAAGAGCCTCTGCACAGAGCGTCAGGGCTGCATAGCACACGTGCCCATAGAGCGCTTGCTTGTTAAGTGAAGCGGAATTTGTTATGTGAAGCAAGATTTCTTGGAAATTTATACTTGTTATGTGAAACGCTTGTTATGTGAGGCTCTTGTTATGAGAGGTACCACTGTAATTGTTTTACACATGATTTTGCTTACGGTATGTTGGATTTGGTTGTAAGTCAGTTTAGGTCCCTACTGTTGGTCCTATATCCATACTTCATATCAAGTACTAAAAGACTGAAGATGCATTTCTAAAGTTCAGTTAGGCTGGCATAACTGTAATGGCATGGGGGTATCACAAAATGCTGTAAGGCACTTCTGCTCCACTTCTGGGCATGTTCGGCCAGTGAACAGGCATATGCCAATCTCCCCACACCACCAAGGGAAGATATGCCAGGTGAGTTAGGCCAGCCTAGCCCTACAACGCAGAGTAACTATGGGAGCTTGTAAGAGAAATTTACGTCAATGTAGTTATGGCACCACCTAGTGAAAACCTATGGGAAATTCATATTGCAATCCAGAATAAATTGTTCTTATGTCAGAGTAAGGACTCCCTGTAGTTACTCTGGACTGTGCCCTAAATTCGTTAGGATTGCACCCTGATTTATTCTTTCCCAGATTGATTAATTCTCTTTTACTAAAAAAATTGATTGCTTTTTTCTCAGCAGTTCATCCATTTGCATTTTAAACTGGAATCTTACCAACCCATAACAGGTGCAATGATGCAAACTATAGCAACATCCTATGACAGACATTGTAGAACAAAATGATTCATCTCTGATTCGTATTTGTCACACTCTTATTGCTAAACCATAGGGCAGAAAGGCAATGTGCTATCACATTGAAAAATTGCTTCTGGGTTTCTGAAATAACTCTGTTGATGTATCAGTAATGGGAAGAAGTTCTGGTTCCACTAGATCTCAGACTATGGACTACAATCCTGTATCCATCAGTAAGGGAATAATTCACATGGTTCACATTGGGAATTAATTCAGAATATACATTGCTAATACATATGTTCAAGTAGCATATTTTAACCACTTTCCTGGGCTAGTGAGGGGTAAGTTGGGGAAATCCTTATATTCATAACCTGCTTATCTTGACATTAACATATATGTGCATTCTATCAAATAAAAGCAATATGTTAGCAATTGCCATGTCATCATTTGCAAATGAGCCCAACATTACGACCAACTAATTTCTTTGGCTGCATCAATTTAGTACAAAATGTTTAGTTTGCTTTGGATGGTAATCTTAGAATTATAGAAACATAGGAAGTGACCTTTTACAGTCAGATCCTGCATTCATCTGGCCTGATATATAGGGCTGATCATATAGGGCTGATCCCTTTGTAATCATGCTATATCATCATGCTATAGAGATTGTCTTAGTTTGCAGTCCCAAACACCCCTTTCTGGGAGTAAGACTCACTGAACACAATGGGGCTTACTTCTGAGTAGACATAGATAGGATTGGGGCCAAAATCATAAGAGGCACCTCAGCAGTGCATGAAGCCATACAAAGGTGAGGAAGCTGCAGAGGTCCACCACATACTGGAGGATGATGGAGTTAGTTAGGTCTTAGTGGTGGGGCAGGATGCAGTGGGGTGAATGAAACCGGAAAGAATGAGGGGAGGAGAGCAGACATGACTGGAAGCAGGAAAGGATGGCACCCAGTACAACAATCTTAAACCGAATGCCTGACAAGCTCACTTTTTCTCCTTTGATATGCACCAGCTAAGGAGGAGGATCACTGGCCAGGTGGAGTCTTACAGAGATGAACATCAGTGTACCCTCACCTCTGCCACGCCTGCCATATCTCCCAATCATCTGAGCACCCCGCTATAGGATGTAGTGCAAGCAATTTTTTTGTATGGCAGGGGTGGGGAACAGAAGATTGGGATTCGGCCCTGAGTTATTGTTGGCACTGACTGGCAGAAACTCTCCAGAATTTCATACAGGAGTGTTTCCCAACCATGACTGAAGATGCCAATCTGAAATCTGTGTATGCACAGCAGCTGCTTGACCTCAGAGTCAGCTGCATGTTTCTTTTCCCATATGATGCTAGACTGTCAAAAAGCAAGTTGGCTAGTTTGGTGGAAAGAAACAAATATGACAATCAACACCAGCAGTTAGATTGCTTTCCCAATTAAAATACTTTTTACCGCTCATATTTAAGCTTAGTTTTATTTAAGTTTAATTTTTAAGTGTTATGAGATGTCAAGTGGTTAAACTGTCATGCAAACTTAATACTATGGATTTTGCTTGCTTTTAGCTTGGTGGCAACGAAGGAAACAGACAGTGCAAGGTCTCGTAGCATGCCAATGTCTCCATCAGACTTCTTGGATAAATTAATGGGTAGGATGTCTGGCTACGATGCAAGAATCCGACCAAACTTCAAAGGTAATTTCTAATATCAAATCTTCAATGCACTATAACGTCTATGTTTGTGGAAAGAGATGCTTTGGGTGAAACATTTTTTTTTTCTGGTACAACTTTGGAGAGTGTCTTTGATCTATTACCTGTCAGCAAAAAGACTTTCTTCTATTTGTTGAACCTTCTGGAAAAATTGCAGTGCCAAAATTCAGTGGAAATGGAGCATTCTTCCTTTTAATGTTCTTAAGACAGGCACACAACAGACGCTAAATAACTACAAGCAAAAATACAAGATGCTCTGAGACAAGGTGCTGTCTAAAAATGGTTAATCTCTTGTGTAACAAACAGCAAAGGAAGTGAACCAAATAATGGCCGCTGAAGAATGTTGCGCAATTTCAGTTCCAAGAGATTCGGTATATTTTGTTACTGCGAGTCAAACTAGATGTGACAGTTGTGTCACAGAAACAGGGACAAGCAGAGGTCTCTTCCCAACCTCTTCACCTTGTCTCTGAAAAATTCTGAAGCTTCAGGAAAATGGGTAGCAAAAACAATGCTGTTACATTTAAAAAAACAGGCAGCACAATCCTATCCATGGTGCAGAATGCTGACCACTATATCCTGCTGGAGGTCTCCTTAGGAACCTTTGACCAAGGCCTGCAATTGTGTTTTCAAGTCTGCATGGGCTATTGTGCAGTCTATGGAGGATAGGAATTGGCAATGCAGGTTCCACCAGTCCCAAACCATTTGGGCTGGTTTCTTCCTTCATCCTGCCTTTACCCTGCATTACATTACCCCTGAATGCCTCCCCATATGCTCTACAAACCTGTACTGCTGAATGTAACTTCCACTGGGGCCATGCAGTCATCCGCAGAGCTGAGGCTCAGCATGAACTCACTCTGTCCCAACACTGGCAGCCCTCATCTCAAATATGCTTTACGTGGCACAATTATATGGGATATATATGGCAGATTAGCAACAACCATGCTGGTTCTCACATAGGCCCTAATATATTTATGATGACACAAGCATAAGCATGTAGGTTTCACTGAGCATAATCTTAACCATATCGACACAGAAGTAAGCCCCATTGTGTTCAATGGGTCTTACTCCTAGGAAAGTGTGTTTAGGATTGCAGTTTTTGTTACCACTCTGACACTTCACACATCTTCAGGATGCTTCAGTTCTCTTGGAGGATAACATTAAGTAAATTGTGTGATCATTTGTATTGCATAGCACAATCAGTTAACTAACAGCAGGCATATGATGAAAAACATGAAGCGATACAACACACCATTGTTGATGTCCTCTTAGTATACTCAAGCAGGCCTCTGTCAGTCTTGAAAGACTATGGTGTCATGCTCGACACTGCATACGCTGCATGCAAAGCATGAAAGCTTGGGTTGGATTATTATGGAGGATAGGCTGTTACCCAAGCAGCAAATCGCCCCTCTCCACCCCACTGAATTAGTCCAATGGAAAGGCAGAACCAATACGATTGGATCCAGGTGCGTTGCAGAGCTGGGCTAAGCACAGGAGCTCACCCTGTCTTGTGGGGACAACCCGGGTAGTATACTAGCAGGTCAAATATTTTACCTAGGCTTTGTGTGTTGGTTGATGACTGCTTGCCAATATGAAAGAAAGCAGAGGAGCATGTTTGTCTGCCAAGGCATAGATTAGTGGTACCTTGGAAACAGCTACAGAGAAGGCTTCCTATGGCTGCAGTCCTAAAGACACTTTCCTGGGAGTAAGAATCATTGAACACAATAGGGCTTACTTTCAATTAGACAGGGTTAGGATTGTGCTCTAGTCTCTTTATTGCTGAATCAAACTGATGAGGTGCCAGAGTTTTGGTCAGAAGATCAGATTCATTGCTGTTTGATTTGTTTGAGCACAGCAGTTTTAACACAGCTGAGAATGTGATTCCTGAGAAGAAAAAGCTATTGCTGGCTTTAGATCTGAGATATGGAGCTCCACAGTGGTGGGATTCAAATAAATTAACAACAGATTCTATGTCAGAACCAGGCGCTCATTGGAAAAGGTTCTATAGAACCTGTGAGAACCCCCTGAAGCTCACCATTGGAGCACTAGCTCCAGACAAACCTGGAAATGTAGCCTTCTTCTCAGAGAGGTGGTAAATCTGTGTATGGACAGCACTATCTTAGACGGAAGGTGAGGGTTCAGTGTGATTGAACCTTTTCCATAAAAGAAACATTATTTCACATACAAGACCTCTCACTACCATCAAATTTTAGATAAGGGTGTGTTATTTTTTTAATAGGGAAACATTCATTCATTCAAGTTCCCACTTGTAGTCTGAAACAGTACAATCCAGACTTAAATTTCCCACATTAGTGATTACTATATCACAGTGTTCATCAATACAGACATTGATGTGCAGGAAACCCGGCACATTTGAGGCAAGAAGTGATATTGGTTTGGTGTGGCATCGTCAATCATGGTCACCAAATGTAACAACACGGGTGGCATTTCTTTGTGTTTGGATGTGTTTAAAAAGGAGGGAGTTAAAGAAATTGCTTGATGCTGTTTGAAATTTGGAACAGAAACTAAACTGATTTAGCAGGGTTAGTACAGCAATGTAGCTGTTCGTCCACAGAGCTGGAAATACTGACGAAGTCCAGAAGTCGAATCTGGAGGCAAGTGAAAAATAAGTGCTGGGGAAAAGTCTTAGGCAGCAATACGCAAGATGACCATATATCCTCTTTTTCCAGGACATGTCCTCTACCTTTAGCCTTGTATCTTGGGGAAAAAAATGTCCATTGGCCTCCTTTCCCTTGTGGGCCAGTAGCATGTCGCCTTCTTGTAATTAATAAATTATGGATGCAACCCTAACCCCCCACTTAGGCCAGTATAAGCCCTGGTCCAAGTCCAGTGCTGGCCTGGGGTGGCATAAAAGTGTCGTAAGGCACTTCTGCGCCACTTCACAGAACACACCACCACAGGAACAGAGAGACAAGGGAGAGAAGCAGCACCTTCTGAAATTCTCTCTTCTATTCAATTGTTAAAGGCCCAAGATCCCTAAAGTGGCCCAGCATGCTTACCCCAATCTAGAAAAAGATGAGAATTTAAAGCAAACAAGAGCCAAAGGTAGCTTCATTAACCGTGAATGAAACCTACTGGGTTCAGTCAACAAATTATGTTGGAAACCCAGATTTTCACTCATGTCCTGCAAGTGGAGCAGTGCTGTGGCAGGGAGCATTTTGATACTCTTTTCTAATGGCTAAATCTTTGCTTTAATAATGTGAGGAGAAAGGCAAAGTTCATAACTTGTTTGGTTCACTTCACCTTCCTATTAAAACCCACCACATCCTTTAATAGCCTTCGATAATACATTTGCTTTGGTTTGAGTTTAGCAGTGAAGCATAAGTTGGAGAGAGGGGTAACTGAGTACTCATATGTGCAAAGTGCAGTATCATGTCATACCAAGAGTTCTTTGAATCACTAGGAAGTTGCCTTAGCCTGAGTCAGGCTACGTACTTGAGGAGGCAGTTCGTTCATGAGTTCACACCCTTGGTTCATCCAATCCAGTACAGGTTGAACCTCGCCATTCACAAAGTTTGGTTTCACAAACCTGCATAGTTATCCATTTTTGCATTACACCTGTATTGTCAATGCTGATGACAGCAGCTCTCCAGTTTCACGAAGGAGTTGATCTTTGCTTTTCTTGGGGCTATTTGGGTTGATCCTTGAATCTTCTGGCTGCAAAGCAAATGCTGAACCTGAGCTTCAGCCCTTTCCAACAGCAGCTATGTGCAAACATTGTTTCATGTCCCCTTTCAAAAACCCAAAGATTACGGTGGTGAGGACTATATTCCTCCTTGTCCAAGAATCACTGCACAAAATCCTCCCCCCACTTTTTGGTTGCTTAGATTGTTCTCACTTACTGTAGTTATTCCCATTAGCATGTAAATTTCAAATCCAGTCAAAGGTACATCCCTCACTACACGGAAGACATCAGGCAAATAATGTGAAGCCACCCAATCTTTCTGTTTAAGTTCTCTGAGGACACACCAGCAGCATGTTCTTCTAAGGCTTAGGAGAACATTTGGTGATGGGATTGTAGAGCTTGCTATGGACACCATGCAGTCATCTGACAAGACTTCATTGTGGAGTAGAACAACTTGGAAATTAGTAGGTTTTGCCGCTGGTTTCACAGATCTATTTCTGTAATCGCTGGAATTTGATAGAGGCAAAAACTAAATAGGACATTTCTCTTCCTAAAAATTGTGCTGTGGACAATTAGGCAGTTTGAACCAAACCTGTCAAGAAAAATTCATACCTATTGTTAAGCAAAAGCAGTCCTGTCATTGCCTTTTGCAGCATGTCTATGGGCTGCCATTACCCTGGGAGCAAATATTGCCAAATATTCTGTATTTTAGAGCAAGATTTTTTTGGGGAAAAAAATCTAAATTGGCTGAAACCTAAATTGGCCACTGGCAGTACATAGTGCATGTGGTCTCACAAATGTGCCATAATGCATGTTGTGGCAATGAGGATTGTTACACTAATGGTAAGACTGACATGGCTTGCTACTGCCAGTAAGAGAACAGTACATGCTAGATCTATTCCCCTTCCCTGTGAAGATCTTCAGCAGCTATGATTCGCCATCTGGATGCGGCAGAGATTGCACCAGTTGCTGCTCACAGTGTGGAACCATTGTTTGATTAGGCAGTAAACCTGAAAACATTTCATTGCCTCCATAAAAGTTACTCAGATCATTCTAACCTTATTGTACAGAGACCTAAAATAAACCAGTGAGCAATTATTTCATGATGGGCGCAATCCAGAGTAACTATGGGGAGTCCTTGCGCTGGTGTAAGAACAATTTGCTCTGGATTGCAATATGAATTTCCCATAGGTTTTCACTAGGTGGTGCAGTAACTATGGGTACACATAATGTCTCTTATCTGCTCCCATAGTTATTCTGGATTGTAGGGAATGTGGCCATTCTAATGTGGCCATTCTTTACATTTGTTTTGAAAAAATTCATTACCTCACATGAAAGATAAAACCAAGATGTATTGGAGACAGAAATCAGAAGTTTTTTAAAACTACTCAGACATCAAAATTATTTTCCTTCAATTATTTGCCACCAAGTGCATTGATTTCTTTCTATTGACTTTCGTGCAGGAAAGTAGCAGCAGCACAGAATTACTTATGCCTTTTGACAGACTGGCTCATGATAAATAAAGCTTTTTTAAGCCTCTGGCCAATGGTGGCAAATTACCTCAGTCTTCCATTACTTTATTCATTCAGACATCATCCAATAGTTCTTCATGGTTGTTCTTCCTAATGAGGTTGTTTTCCTCTGTAAACATTAATGCCCATATATTAACCTAAAATGCACTTGGCCTCAATTTCATTTGCTTGAATTGGATGTGGAGATGTATTAATATTGTTTTTGACATTCATTAGTATCTTTTTTCTTATAACCATGTTAGGCAAGATGTAATTCTTTCCCATTTTGCAGATGTGTATTGTAGGAGGGGATACTTGCTTATCTCAAGACCATTCACAGCCCAATTCTACCCAGTGCTTGTGTAATAGGACCACATAGTCCATGCTGTTCCATGGGCTTCCATGGTTCCATAATTCCATAGTTCCATCCAGTGATGGAACTGAGAAGACAGAAGGTCTCCTTGGGATAAGGGAACATGTGCTACCTTACCCTGTCCAAAGGATGCAATCCTAACCAATTCAGGCCAGCACAACTCATGGATCTCTCCATTCCCACTTTTCGTGGGTGTGGGGTGGTCTGACCCACCCTGGAGTGGCACAGAAGTGCCTTACAACACTCTTGCAACACCTCAGGCCAGCATGGCACTTACACTGATCTAACCAAGGAAGGGCACCTGGATGCATGTGTCTTATGTGCTCCCTGAGGCATCTGGTGGGTCTCTGTGTGATACAGGACGCTGGACTAGATGGGCCTTTGGCTTGATCCAGTGGAGGCTCTTCTTACGTCCTTAGCCAGGCAGTAAAGTCACTAGGGTGCTGCAGGTGGTGCGATCCACACAGGGTGACGCGCCCAAAGGGGTGATGCACACTGGGGGACCTAAAAATTTCAACTTTGTGAAGGAGTGTCAAACACCATCATGTCATATACCACTGGATTTTTATTGAAGAGCAGAATCCAGTGCAAAAATCCATTTTGAAATATTACCTTCCTATCAAACATTATGGCCAAAAAAACCCTAAAATATGTATTGAACTCTATGGAAAGTGACCCATATCACAGTTTTACTCAGGAGTAGGAAAACATGCCATCATTCATTGGAAAGGGCAGGCTGAGAGGAATCTAAAGACACCAGAATTATCCTGATCCAATGAACATAGCCCCCACAAATCACTTCTCAGGGATCCCTGAAAAGGTCCCTGATGATTGCATTGAAGTTCATTGAAAATAGATGTGAACTGCACAGCTGTGTTTACTGGCGAGTAAGCAGGCATGCCTTGACTGCAGTGAAAAGTCAGTCCAGAGGAGTACAAGGCTTCTGAAGTGGTCCAAATTAGGGATATTACTAGGATGTTAGGAAAGGGGCACCCTTGAAGGCACCCCTTGTGTCCTAAATGGCTAAAATCATAGTTTGAAGATAATCCTATCATGTTATACACATTTGAATGTGTAATTTACAGCAGAATGCAGTGAAACAAACCACTTCGAAATATCTTTATTCTATTAAAATGTATGGCTAAAAAAGTCCGTGGAGGTGGTGCAATGGCACATAATCACGCCCACCATTCATATTGTTGCCATGCCCAACGTATGGATAAAATGATGCTCAGAGTCATTGCATGCTTTCAACCAATTAAGTGGTGTTCCCCTTATATTTAGCAGGCAAAGAATAACCATTCATCTTTGCCCAAACACTGTTTTGGAAAAGGAAAACAATTATCATTTTTACTTAATTAAATTTGATTTTGTTGTTGCAATGAGATGGGGCAACAAAATCTTCTTCAACTCCAGATAGCAAACAGGTACTTTAGCGAGGCCATTAGCAGAGCAAATGGGTGCAGGGTGACCAGATGACCAGAAAAACCCGGATTTGTCTGGATTTTTAGCTTCCTGTCTGGGTGTCCTACATTTTGGCACCATTGTCTTACATTATGGCTTCATTTTGAAACTTCGTGATAGTGCACAGTACCCCATCATGCCATATGTCTTTAGATTCGTATTGAAGAGCAGAATCCAATGCAAAAATTAGTTTGGAGATATCTCCTTCCTATCAAAGGTTATGGTCAAAAAAACGGAAAACAAAAACAATACTTTTTTGGCAATTTTTTTCAGCGGGTAGAAATTTTGGCCAGGGATTAGGAATTTTGTCCTTGGGGTTCAGGAATTTTGGATTTGGCATCTGGTCACCCTGAAATGGGTGGGGAACTGCTGAGGTGGAGGAGGCAGGTTTTTCCCCAATTTTCTTTTTTAAAATACCCAGGGATGATATTACTTCCACTTGTGACATCACTTCCAGAGCAACATTTTGTGCTTTGCACCAGGCTACATAATCATTAGCTATGCCACTGAATATATCACACTGGGGTGAAAAGGGACTGTTGTTTTTCCCTACTAAATTTAAGAGGACACCGTTTTCATAGGTTCTCTGCGTCCAATACATAGTTTTCTTTTACTTGTTCACTGTTTTAATATGATTTGAAGTTATTATTTTATCATTATTTTAATGTTCACAGCCACTTGCAAAGATGCTACATTTTGAAAGGTGGTATGCAAATGTATAAAAATAGGTAAATAAAGCACATGGAACAGAGCTCACTGCAAACCATTTTCAGAAGCAAAATTGTGTGTGTGTGTTTAAGCACTCCAAACATTCTATATGAAGGCAGAAAACATGTCTAGACTATCTTGACAGATACCTGAGGGAGTGTGTCCTTTTCCTTCCACTTGCCAATCCCATCTAACTTGTCACGGTAGTAAAATATGACTAGATTTAACTAAAGAAACAGGATCTGTTGAAATGGTGTCACTTTAAGTCAACGTGCTGTAGGGCGGCAGTGTACATTGTTTCCCTGCAAGTGACAAGTATATTCCACTGATTATAGTTTTTACAGCATAGACATAGCCAAAGCTCTTTCCTTCAGATATCATGAATTTTGTTATTTTGAAACAATACTTCTTGCAGCTTGGGGAATTGCTGCTCAATTTAAAAGAATATTAAATAACACCAATGTCTATCCATTACATTGTCATCGCTAACCAAACATGCACCAAGATGGATTTACTCATCATCAAAGTGCAACTGATTAAAATATTTTGACTGCAGTCCAAACTTTAGTTTGGTGTAAGTGTTAATTATTTCTGTTTATTTTTAATTTTTTCCCCAGGGCCTCCTGTTAATGTCACATGCAACATCTTTATAAACAGTTTTGGATCCATTGCTGAAACAACCATGGTAAGCTGTCCTTTATCTTCACAAAGTTCAAATTATATAGACTGCAGTTATATGTATTATGAACAGGTAGCAATCCCTGTTGAACACAATGGGACATACCATATTTACTCATGCGCCATTGAATCTAATGTGAATCCAAGATAAAATGTTTGAGATTTTAAAAAGTTTACTAGTATTGTAATGTGCGGTTGCAAACTAGGTGTAATATTTAATTTTACTGCATACAATAAGTTATATGACAATAATACTAAGACAATAAGTTTGTTACGATTTTTACTTACTTGCACTACTTTAAACAACAATGGATTTATGTTTCATTTTTATTACAATATAGTAAACTGTTAAATTCAACTCACCTATACTTATGATCAAAGTACCATATTTATTCAAATCGAATGCACCATTGAATCTAATGTGCACCCTGATTTTTGAGACTAAATTCGACTGAAAAAGTGCATGTTAGGTTCAAGTAAATATGGTCTTTCTAAAAAAAGCATGCATATAAGCATGACAACCAAATAGCAGAAGGGACCTTCTAAAAAGGGATGTGTTCTATTTTAGTTCACCAACACAGTCCAGGACAAAAAAGATCTACTCCAGCATTTCTCTCATTTCCTTCCCCACCATACCACTTTGCATGATCCACCTATTAGAATTACCACTGGAAGAAACTTGTAAAGATGTCATCACCAGTTACTTCCAATTGGGAGGCCAGATAAAATGCAATACACCAGAAAGAGTTTCAGTGTGTATGGGAGGGCAGGGGGACCAGACCCTGTGACCAGTGATGGGCACCAAAGAAATTAAGAACCGGTTCTCTGCCCATCTGGCAGCCACTTTTAAATGGCTATTTTTAAACTTTACTTGTCCTATCTCTCATTAACAACCGGTTCTGTAGAGTAGGTGCAAACCTGCTGGAGCCCACCACTGCCTGTGACCCAAAATTAGCACAGGGCTACCCAAAACTCCAGATTTTCAGCAGAAAATCTGAACATTAAAAAAGCCCCTTGACTCAGGAGTAAGCTCCATTGACTTAATTGGCTTACTCCTGAGTACTCAGAAGACTGATCTTACCTGGCAGGCTTCTGGTGGGTTGGTGGGAGGGTGCTTGTGGAGGGCACTTAGGGCTCAGGGTGACCAGATGCCAAATGCAAAATCCCTGAATAGCAAGGCCAAAATTCCTGCCTGAAGGCCAAAATTCCTATCCCCCCAAGCCAAAATTCCTGCAATTAAAAAAATTGTAGAACACCCCAAAAATGTAGGACAAAATGTAGGATATGTTAAAATATGCTAAAAACGCTCATGTTTCTCTCCTGTATTTAATTTCAGTACTATGTCACCTCTTTTAAAACTGAAAAATGATGGAACTCTTTACTCACTGTGGCTGTGAGACACAAACTCCATTACACTGGCACACTTTCCTGGGAGGAAGTACCATTGTATAATGGAGTTTACTTCTGGGTAGACACAACACAACTAGCATGGGGCTCACACACCTTCCAATTCCTCCACCTCACTTGGAGGTCAATGGGGCAGCCGGGAAGTTGAAGCTGCGGTGAAAGAGGCAGCAGTAGGCAGGCTATCAAGGAATAGCAGGCAGGCAACGCCGGGAGGCCGGTGATGGAGCACAGAGGCAGAAGTAGGCAGACAGCTGACTCATGGGGCGGATGGCTGCGGCGAAGGTGGCGGGCAGCTGCGACTGCAGCCCAATGAGGAGAGCGCACTGGAGGCCATTGCCAGCTTGCTGGCTAAGAGCACTCTAAGCCACAACAAGGTGGTGAGGGGGAGGAGCTTCCTTCTGCTCACTCTTTCTCCTGCCCTATAGTCTGCCCAATGATCAGGACCACAGATAGTGCATGCCCCACATGCAGCCAAACAAGCGTGCACAGCTGCAGTATGCCAGATTTAAATGGCAGCCATTTTCCCGGAGGCTGGCCACATTTTCCTGGAGGATGGGCTTGTTTTCCGGAGGCCTCCTGGAAATTCCGGAGGTCTGGCAACCCTGTTAGGGCTGCCTAGCCAGCATGGTGAAACCTTTGACCACCCGGCCGGCAGCCATCTTTAAATGTCCTTCCTGCACATGCACAGGTCCTATCTGGAAGAGGTGCATACCGGGCATGGGAGGAGCATCTGCTCCAGTGCCTCTCAGTCTCTGTCCGCTTGCAGCCTAGACAAGGACTTAGTCCAGAGATTGGAGAGATTGGAGAGCACAGATCAGAGGCTGCCACTGTGGCTGCCACTGCCCACCTGTACTTGGTCCCTTATCTGCCCACCTGTCCTAGGCATGTTATCTGCCTGTCTGCTGGCTGCACCTCAAGCACAGCCAGCCTCTGTGGACCCAGGCCTGTCCGGACCAGGACTGGCAGGTCCACAGAGGCTGGCTGCACCTCAGGCACAGCCAGCAGACAAGTGATAAGGGCAGGCTGGTAGTGGCAGCCACACCACAGCCTTCGATCGCCGGCCAGCTGGGCAGCCTTCGATCACTGGCCAGCTGGGCAGCCAGGCAGCCCAAGTCCTAGTCCAGGCTGCAGGCGAATGGAGACTGAGAAGCAGTGCACACCTCTTCCAAGTAGGACCTGCACCAGTCTGCTCCAGCCTGTGTGCGCCTCTTCCAGGTAGAACATGAGCATGTGCAGGAAGGACATTTAAAGATGGCTGTTGGCCCGGTGGCCGAAAGTCTTGCTGCACCAGCCAGAGTCTCATCTGACCCTGCCCACACACTTTTTCATGAGAGCCAGAAAACCTTTAGCCTAAAATGCAAGTTGCAGTTCTGTGATCAATAAGCAATAAGCTGCAGTCCTAAACACACTCCCCGGGGACTTCTCAGTGTAACTCACCCCTGAGTAGACATGTATAGGATTAGGGTGAGAGGGTCCAATCCCTGACTCCCTCGGTACCAGTGGTAGGTGTCACAAATCTGCAACACATGGACAGGAAGGAACTATCTAGTACTATCTAGAGATCTATCTATCTGTCTGTCTGTCTATCTTACAGTATACCTCTCTCAAAGCTGAAACAAAATGAAAAACAAACAAAATGAAAAAATTAATTGCTGATTAACAGCTAATGGTTCCCTGTCCAAAAAGGGCTGACAATTGAAAATGCAAAAACAGCACCAGCAGAATGATTCATATTAGTTTGCTTCTCAATTATTCATGGGTGCAGTTCAAAGAACGGACATTGGTCAGGGATTGTCATGTTTTGTCAGAATCAAATGAATCACTTTGAGAGTATGAACATGCTTCTCTAAAAGAAAAAAGTGACCTTTAGTTCTTTGACTTCACTGTACTACCCAAAAAGAGCATTTCCAAAGCATGTGGCAATGAAATGCTATGAAGCTCGTTCTTGTCCATGTTGCTCACAAGTCTCTGCGATTTGCAGATTGGGTCTTATTCTCAGGAAGATGTGGAGCTACACCACAAGCCACAGATTTAGACCACCAGTCATCATTTGGGACTCAACATTTCCCCCTGTATTTTACTGTGTTCTAAATACACAATGTACTGTATTTACTTGAATCTAACGCTCACCTGTTTCAGCTGAATTCAGTCTCCAAAATCAGGGTGCACATTAGACGTGATGGATAATAAAATTTGAGTAAATATGTTATTTTGATTATAAGCATAGGGTGCACATTAGATTCAATGGCACATTGGATTTGAGTAAATACGGTATAGCATATGTGCACATTACATTTGGCAGAGTCCTTGTCATTGCATTTGTATGTGTGTTTATCAAATATATATTCAAGAAGATAACAACTAAAAGTTATTGTTTCTATAGCACAATTTACATATCTGGCACTTCACAAATAATCTAAAAGCAGTATCCTGCCCTAGTGGGCTCAGATCAACACAAGCAAGACCATAGAGAGGAGTGAACTAAGGAAGAATATGCAGTGGTTTCACGTTCTTGCGATGGACTTAGTAATTATAGGGTGGTCTGAAGATAGTTTGCTTATTTGTGTTTAACTGTGAGGGACATGATGTGGATGCCCCCACCGCATTGCCAATACAAACTGCAACACTTCTCACACAATTTATCCATACAGCATCTTTCAAGATGCTTTAGACTAAGGGCACAATCCAGAGCAAGTTCAACCTGCTCTGCCCTAATTGCTCTCTCCTAACTATTCTGTATGCAGAGAAGAAAGTTATGCTGCATCCAGAGAGTCAGGAAGCCTGGGCTGCCCTAACTGTTCCATAGCATGCTAAGTAATTGACACATGGGGAAGACTTGCTCCTGAGGAGACACCCCTCAGATTACACTGAACAAGGAACAGCTGTGGTGCCTACAGTGGTGACATGACTCTGCGTATCGCCCAGTGCAGAAGTCTGTGTGTCACCCCTGGGATGCGCACATCCCCTACCTGGATTGCGCAGTCACCAAAGTTGGCGCTTGCGCAGTTGTTTTTGAAGCCAACTGGCTTCAGGAAGAGTACTGCGCAGGCATCATCACTGATGCCTTTCGGCTTCAGAGGAGACTGTGCAGGTGTCAGAGCTGGTGCCTGTGCAGTAATCTTCTGAAGCCATTCAGCTGCCACTCCGCCTCCTGAGTGAGGCTGAATGGCCGTGCAGAGGCGGACTTCCTCTGCTCTAAGAAAGTCTCCTCTGAAGATGTTCAGCATGCTCAGTGTGTTTCTGCGCAGTGCACCTCAGCTGGCCATTCGGGCCAGCTCCAAGGATGAGTGACAGCTTCTGGCTGCTGCTCCGCCTTGGAGCAGGCCTGAATGGGGGTGCTGAGGCCCGGGGCCTGCCAAAGGCCAGTCAAACTCCTCCGGCGCATCACCTCATACAGAGTGTGTCACCCAATGTGGCCCGCACCAGCTGCACCAGTCTGGTGATGCCACTGGGTGCCTGCCTTATAAGGAGTCCCTGATGAGATGCCAGTACATTCTACAGTGAATACAAGGGGCTTCTTGGAGTGGCCTGCTGTATCCTGAGGTTTGTGGGCAGCCGTAGTTGTTTCATATCCTGAGGTTGAGAGGCAGGGGTTGCAGCTAGGCTGGCCAAGAACTCAGATTTTTGGTCAACACTGCCATTCTTACTTAGGCCTTATCATGGACTGCTATGGGTCTACTTATTACTATACCTGCTCCTGAGGTGGTATAACTCTGAGGGCTGGAAGAGGGCATTTCTGCCTTGGAAACAGGCTTTGGATACAGAGTAACTGCTCTGCCCTAGGCAATGCTAAACATGCCCTCAACATGCCTCTCCTGAACTGCTTAGGGCAGAGCAGTTAGTTCAGAGCAGGTCCACCTCTCTTAGGGCACCCTATGTTGCCTTGCTCTGCCCTAAGCCTCTTCCAGAGTAACTGGGGTGGAGCATCTTGCAGTTGTTCCAACCTAGTGATAGATAGGGCAACCCAAGTGCTCTTATGTGGACAGATTAGTTGCTCTGGATTGTGCTGCCAGGCCCATATTCTAAAGTCAAATTAAGCTCTTTGCTCCGGAGCAGTTACAGTTACTTTCCATAAGATAACACTGGAGGGTGATGTAACTGCGTGGACTCGTAACTGCTCTGGTTTTTGCCCTAAGTGAATACATTGTTTTGGCAATGTAAAAAGAAATACATTGTTTTGGCAATGTTAAAAGAAAAAAAAGATACTCTAGTCTAAATCGTTATGCTCCCTCTGCTGGTTTGTTCTTATGTACAGCAACCAACATCTGCATTAAACACGTATATATAGCAAAAGAAAGAATTCTACCTCTAAAGGTGGTTCGTATGACAACATGTACCTGGCTATTCCTATGCATCTGGATACTAACACTGTCAGTATGCACTTGAATGCAGAAGTATAATCTGTGTAGTATGTATACAGGTTGTTGACTTGTAATCAGATAAACCAGATCCAGGGGCCACTGTGCTGCCTGAGACAAACCTGCAAGTGCTGCCCTCGCCTTCTAATGTCTCTAAAGGGCATCAAAACTAAAGGCAGTAGGGACAAGCCTTGGAGTAGCACAGCTGGTGAAGACATCCAGGAGCACTTGCATCTGGAGACCCCATCCCCACCTAAGTACACAGCTGGATGCATTCATTAATATAGAGAATTTTTATCCTGGGGCAGCATAATGTTTGAATAGCCATATGGTTAAACTAGAGTCTTCTACAGAAGTGAAAGTGAAAGAGTGAGGGGAACATGAAGGGATCCATAATGTTCATTGCAGAACAAAAATGTCATTAACTTTTGCAACATTGCTTTCAAAGACACACTGAGAGGCAAGGTTTTTGCCACTATATATGATTATAGTATCTAACAAAAGGGAGTTCACAGTGGGGAAGGCTTCCTTGAACATTTTCAACCACTGTCACCAATAATCTGTGGGAATTTGGGGTGATATTCAATTATTAGTTGGGCATTGGGGGAATGTGAGACTTACCCCTTTGCAGACACCTACCAAGGGCTCTCTGCACCCAAGGCATATATGGCATAATGATGCCACATCATCATAC
The DNA here is from genome assembly GCA_030015325.1 of Cryptoblepharus egeriae. Taxonomy (NCBI): domain Eukaryota; kingdom Metazoa; phylum Chordata; class Lepidosauria; order Squamata; family Scincidae; genus Cryptoblepharus; species Cryptoblepharus egeriae. Next base: position 47,957,219 of record JAREYC010000007.1, on the reverse strand, counting down.
TTCCCATGACTACCTGTGCAGGGAATGTATGCTCTCCACAGATGCTCAGCTGCCTGTGCATGAGCACTTTGTGGCTAGCCAGGCAGGACAGCCCAACTGGCTATGAAGAGTGGATATGCATTCCGCAGCCAATCAGGGGGGCCTTTCCCATCTGTCAGAAGGAGCGCATTTATGCCCCAGCCATAGTTTGCATGCAGCCTTCCACAGTTGGTTAGGAGCACATATGCACTCCTCAAAGTTGATTGGGTCATCCTGCCTGACAGGCCACAAACGAAGGGTCCCTGGCCAGCTGCAGAGAATGCATGCGTGTCCAGCTGCAGTGACATGTTCTCTCCAGAGTTGCCCAAGAGCCTTCTCAGCCAACTGTGAAGGGCACACAGCCCTATGGCTGGGATATGCATACACCCTTCACAGAAGGTTTCTTTGATCAGCCACAAAGGTTGCATTCGGTTGAATTGGTGGGTGCACTTGTGCCCACCATCATGGTAGCACCCTTACCACAAGCCATGTCGTGCAACATACTTGGTACACCACTGCCCAATGGCAATTTTATGAGACTTATAAAAAAACTGAGTGAATGCCTTAACAATTTTAGCACCTGGTCAGTATGCCATGAGATGAAAAAGTCTGAAAATTGCTGCTCTAGAGCAGGGGTCCTCAACCTTTTCAGCACCAGAGAACAGTTTCATGGACCTTTTTCCCCCAAAGATTGACATGGTGATTGGGATGATTCAAGCACATTACATTTATTGTGCACTTAATTTTTATTATTATATTGCAATATGTAATGAAATAATTATACAACACACCATAACAGATAATCAGTGGTAGCCTTGAGCTTGTTTTCCTGCAACTAAATGGTCCCATCTGGGGGTGATGGGAGTCAGTGACACCCTGTCATCCACTGACAGTCTCCTCCATACTTCCATACTCCATACTTAATTTAGCTTTGAATGTAGCCACTTTATCTGCTGACCTGAACACCATTGTCATTCTCCCATGGAGTGACAGATTGAGTTCATTGAGCAGGTTTAATATGTCACACAAGTAAGCAAGTTTTGTGATCCTTCCGATGTGCTGCCAGTGGCAATTGTTTTTCCGAAAGAAATCTCTGGAGTGGCTCTCGTAAAACTCCAGCCTGTGATCTACCTTTAGAAAGCCGTCTCACTTCTGTGTATAAGAGAAGATGTGTGTGCTCTGAGTCCATCTCCTCTCAGAGCTGTGCAAGTAGACATGAATCAAGAGCATGTGCTTTAAGGTAGTTAATAACTTCAATCACATCTTACAAAATGTTATTAAGTTCAAGTGACATGTTTTTGCTAGCCAGCATTTTTCTATGGATGATAGTGTGTAGACTCACATTCAGGAGCAACTTCCTTGACCCGAGTAGTAAAACCATAAAACCATCCAGTCATGGAAGATGCTCCATCCGCGCAAATACCAACAGAAAAGGACCAATTCAGTTTTCCCCGAGACATATTATAAAGACTTGACATATTATTAAAGACTTGAATAGTTCTGCAGCAGTGGTGTGGGTTGGCAGTGAAAGAGCACATAACATATCTTCATGCACATCCTCCTGAAAAATATATCTCACAAAAACCAGCATTGCTGCCTTTTTATCAACACTGGTAGACTCATCAACCTGGATTGCATACCATGGTGACTCATTAATCCTCTCTTGTGTCTCAATATCCTCTGCTATTTCATCAATTCGTCTAGATACGATGCTATCTGAAAGAGGAACATGTGCCACTTTTTGAGCAGCAGCCTCTCCTAAAACTTCACGGCAAATATCCATAGCAGAAGGCAGGATCAACTCTCACCAATAGCAAAGGGCTTGTTAGCTTTAGCAATGTGGTCAGTCACTATGATGCTCTCAGTGCAGATACATTTATGGAGGTGGTGGCCGTCAGTAATTGCTTCTGTTCTTCATGTTCTTCATTTTCTCCAGTGACACCAGCTGGATCCAATCGTATTGGCTCTGCCTTTCCATTTGACTAATTCAGTGGCGTGGAGAGGAAGGATTTGCTTGGGTAACAGCCTATCCTCCATAACAATCTAACCTAGGCTTTCGTGCTTTGCATGCAGTGTATGCAGCGCCGAGCACGATACCATAGTCTTTCAAGACTGACGGAGGCCTGCTTATTCACGTTCTTGTTTTTTTTTTCTTTTGAAAAATTCCAGTCTTGTTTTTTAAAGTAGGGTGCTTGGTTTCCATGTGGTGAAGCAATTTTAAAGGGTTCATGCATTCGTTGGCAAGCCAGACACTACATATTATACAAAGTGGGCTTGGAGAATGTGAATCGCCTGTTGCAATGAACCCATAATTTAAATAGGACTCTTGCTAAGGAAGGAAGGGATTCACGTCAAGCTCTTCCTCAGATGGAAGAAGTGGAAAGTTGGGTCCAGGTTCTCTGATGCCAGCAACATGACATCTGCATCCTGCTGCCAGTCCCTTCTATCATTTCGTGTAACCAACATCTAATAAGGAGGTTTCACATACCCATGAGACTTGTGGCCTGTAGTGGATTTTTCCCTCAAACATTTGACCGATCCACTCTTAAAGGAGTCTAGGCACACATCCTGTGGCAAGGAGTTCCAGAAGCTGATTATATGCTGAGTTGGATGCTCCTTCAGCTGGGGACATTTGCTTTCCCCTCTTCCTCCCACCGCCCTATTTCCCCTCTTGGCTAGGATGGGGACCATCCTCTCTCATTTATTCTCTCCCACCATCTCCTCTTTAAACTTCCCTCCCCATCTTGCCTAGAATCATCAATGTTTCCATCATCCTCTTTCTCCCTTCTCCTGCCTTCACCCCCCTTCTGTTTCTTCACCCTCTCTCCGCCTAGGTTGGGAGTCTGATCATTCTTTCTTTTTACTTCCCCCCTTAGGGTGGGGACTTCTCTCATTCCCTTTTTCACTTCACCACCCCCATGCTAGGTTGGGAGTCAGATCATGCTCTTTCTTTCTTTTTATTCCCCCCCCAATTAGGATGGGGACCTCTCTCATTCCCTCTTTTTCTTCCCCTCTCCTCTTCACACTTTGAACACGCTGTTCAGCATGCTGGCAGGGCTTGTCAGAGACTGCTCCAGCCACTGGTCCTCTGCTGGAGTAGTCAGGTAGACACACTGGATGGCCTTTGCTCCCTTGCTGAAGGGAGGGGCAGAGGCATCCTCTTGTGGACCGGTCAGGCAGCTCCTGCAGCCTCCTAGAGATCCCCAGCCCGACCCTTGAGGAACTCTGCTCTAGAAGATTGTTGCTTTTTTCTAAAGTTAAAGATAAAGATGGTGACAGCATCAACTACAGCGGGAGCTCTACTGATTTGCAGAAATTAATTAAAGCTTACAGAACTGTATCTGCCAAGTCTGTACCAGATAAGAAGCATCTACCTTTAAGTGGACGGACAGAAGCTGCAGCTACTACATCTCCCCTGCTGTTCCTTATCCCAGCTGAATGTGGGCAAAATTAAAATGCTTCTGGTCACAGTAATATCCTTCACAGTTTTAGGGACTGTTAAAGAGGCATCTTGAATTTCAACTTAACAACATTACTCCAACAACAACAACAAATATAAGCAGCTGGGAAGATTTGTGTTAAAGAATGGGATTTTAAAAAATGAATCCAGCAGTTATGCCACATGGGTTTAAAAAGAGGAAAAGAGAAATAAAATGAGAAATTTCCTGGGAATTCTCCATCATTTTGTAGTTACATTTAGTTCCCTTGTAATGGATTTGGAAGGATCCCTATTTCGAATTCCATTGTTTTGTGGTGCCACCTTAGAGAATTTGATAAGCAACACAATTAATAGAAAGTGAAACTTGCTTGGCTTATCTTGAACATTCTCAGGCATTTCTGCTGACATTGGAAACAATTTTCCCCCCAAATGTTGGTGCTTACTGTTGCCTGACAATTTTTAAATTTCTATTAGTTCAATGGCATGCTTGATTACACATGGCATTCTTGATTACACGCATGTGTGGTGCTGAGTACTTGCCAGGAGATCATGACCTAGGCCGAAGCTATACCCTACAAGTGGACAAAAGAAGAGGCATTAAATCCCATGGCTGGCCACACTTTTGATCTGTCAGTCACCTTCTCCCACCCCACCTGCCATACATTAGCACACATTTAGCCTAGAAGAAGAAACTTGACTGCCTTGTTTCATGCACCCTTGAAGCTTATTTTGAAGCAGTGAACAAAAGCCAAATTCTGGGGACTTCTGAGCTCGATATAAGGAAAGTTATTAGCTACACAAAAGAGGAGTCTCCAACCTTTGTTGTCCTCACCAAGCCCATAGCTTTATTGATCAAAGAGATCACACTGAGTCACTACATCCATACTCTATTGCCTTTTGATGTGCCTTTGGAAGGGAGTGGGAAAGGAGGAGGAAGGAACGTGTGATGAGAAGAGTGCAGGTCGGAAGGAACAGTGCACATGATAACACCATTTTGTCATTGCGTTTGCCAGCTTCTGATGAAGAAAGTTGTGCCATTTTGACTCTGCCGTAATTCTTAAGTTGCTTCATGGCGCACAGTGACACTTAACAGCACTTCTGAAAGAAACTAACTGATGCAGAGAAAGGTCAATGCACTTCCATTACACTGACACCTTGTAAGAGACTGAGCAGCAAGTGGCTTCAATGGTGCCAATTACCTTTAAGAGAAACCATGTTTCTTTGCCACCTTGCTCTTCACAGGTATTTCAAGGCTGTCTGTTAATACATACATCAGCAGAGTTAGGGCAGGCAGTGACTTCTGCACTCAATAAATGACTGCTTTTTAGAGAGGTTGTCCAGATGTTACATTCAACAGAAAGCAATTTTGATATGCAAGCTCTATTAAGACTGTAAAAAAATCAAGTTGACATTTTTTCCTCAAGAGATTTTTCTTGTCCCACTACTTGGGAAATTTCTTACTTCATTTAAAGATTTACCTATGCACTCCAAAAGTTACAAAAACTTGGAGTGGGTTGCAAGCATCTTCAAACATATACAAATGTAGGGTTACCAGATACAAATGGGGACATAGTGCCTATGCCTTTAACAATTGTATGGAACAGTGATTATCAACCAGCGTTAACCACTAAGCCACTGCAGCCCAAAAATCTACTTAGAATGTCTACTTTCTAGTTGCATAGTACTTAATCTGTACTAATTAATTACTAATTACTAATTAATTAGATAGAACTTAATGGGTCTTACTCTCAGGAAAGGATGAATAGAATACAATCCATAATTACCTCGGAGTAAGCCACTCTATGAGACATCCTTATGCAGAGACTTGCCTGGGGTTGTGCTCATTCTTTTTCTTGCAGCTTATTGTGCAGAAATTAGCAAGGAAAACACTTTTCAGCATGAAAGTAGCATTTAGTGATCTATGTGAAGGTTGATGCATATTGATGCACAAGATCAATAATTAATAATAAACCATCTGTACCACCTAATCTCAGGACAGCAAATGTCTGGTTTGCTGAAAGGTTGGCAAAGCCATCCAACTTGTTTTGCTTCTGTGTCTATTTCCTGTTTGCATGTTATTATGAGAGGTCTATGGCATTTAATTCTGAAAGCGGACATCGAGCAAACCATAGGCTTCCTAAGAAAATGGAAGCTAGAAAGTGCAATACACTGATGGTGAGGGATTTATGGGTTTAACACCCATTAACTCTGATAGAAGTTAAAGATGAGTGCATCTGTGTATCCTTGAGATTAACACCCATTAGCTGAATACACACAAAAATACAAAAAAATAGTAATTTCCTTTGGCTGCTTTTTCATTCTTTTCATCATGTTTGTACTGATCACATTGAGTTCAAATGTAAGCAAGGAACTATCTGACTTAATAGGATAATTTATATACAGTGGTATCTTGGTGTACGAGCATAATTTATTCCAGATGCATGCTTGTAATCCGAAACACTGGTATATCAAAGCAAATTTTCCCATAAGAAATTGTGAAATCATTCCACAACCCAAAATTATTCATATGAAAATAACTGCAATACTGTACTATAGTACAAAATAATAAAGAAAATACAAAAAAGAAAGAAAAATAAAACAAATTAATCTGTACATAGTATCTCAGGTCTCTACTGCCATCTGCCCCCTTACACAAGTGTGAGCCCCATTGATTATAATAGGGTTTAGTTTAGAGTAGACACACAAAGCTAGGTCTCTCAAGCTCAGGGTGACCAGATGCCAAACCCAAAATCCCCCCCCCCAGTTCGCCAAAGTTCCTGTCCCCCAAGCTAAAATTCCTACCCGGTTAAAAAAATGTAGGACACTGCAAAAAATATAGGACAAATATAGGACATGTTAAAATAAAGCAAAAAGACTCATATTGATTTACTGTACTTAATTTCAACACTTTTAAAACTGAAAACCTTTTAACATGCATGATTCTGACCCAGACATGTAAGACATCCCCAAAGCAGTTTGCAGCAACACAAGCCACATGCAAGTGACTTCAACATACATGATTCTGATCCAGACATGTAAGATGTTCTCAAAGCAGTTTGTAGTAACACAACTCATGCAAGGGGAAGGGAGGTGGGATAAGTAAGTAGGGAGATGGGATAGGTAAGTAGAGAGCTGCAGAGCCCCAGGATGATAGGCAGCCAAGGCTGCAGGCCATGACATGTGGGAGGGACCTTCTCCTGGTCCAGCCTCTTGGTTTCCCCACTCTGGGAAGGTCAGAGTCGTGCACAGCTCTTGCTGCGCATGAAAAAGTTTTAAAGGGCCAGATGAACAGGAAATGCCTTGGGAATTCCAGAGAGGGTTTTTCCCCCTTTCCAATTTGCACCCTTTTTTGCAGGGATCTTCAGGCATTTACAGTAATCTTGTCAGCCTGCTCAGGCTCCTTTCCACTGCCCCTTTACATAGGAGTGTGCACTCTTGACTGTAGTATGCTTACTTCAGAGTATACATGCATAAGCTGGTCACTATGAGAGGCTGAGCAGGGTGCTGAATTGGCTGTATGCCGGCCTGGACATTCTTTTGCTTGTTTTACAAGTCATCAGTCCCCATTGTCCCCATTATTGCATGTCAGTGGTTCTCACAGGGTTCTTGTAAGGACAAAAGGAGATAGGACAAAAGGAGATAGCAACATGGCCACTTGCTAAGCCCTCATAACATGGTCTTTGTGTCCTCAATCCTCCAAAGGTTTGCTGAAAACCAGTTCCATCTTATTATGGTTCCCAGCTAACTCCATTTTTTCCTCCATGCTTATCAGAGATCTGTGGCTTTTATATCTCAGTGGGATCTGTGATCTATATATCTTCATCTTCCCATACAATGTGTCAGGGATGTGATCTCCACACAGCTTACGTTGCAAAATCATATGTTTTTTGTGATTTGTGTTAAGTCACAGATGTCACTGACTTGGACCTGACTTGCAACTTGGGGCCAGTGACTTGAAAAAAGTGACTTGCATTGGGTCATTGCAAAAGTGAATTGCACTTGTTGATCAGGGTGGGAGGGGAACAGAGAATAGGGAACCCCTGAGTTTGCCCTTGCTACAACTAAGCAGATTACACATTATTGAAACAATAAAGTGACACTAGTCCACACAACTTTATGAGTACAGTCCTGTACCTACATTATTGGGAAACAAGTATACTGAACCCAATAGTGCTCAGTTCCACAACATGCCATCCAACTCTAAAAAAGAGTATTTTTTGTAGCTTACTGAACATTTATAGAAAACAGCAGTGAGTCTAACTGATTTAGTAGACAAGCCTTCAGCAAATTGTTTGCCACAGTTCAGTTCCTTGGTGACTAGTCTGAAGGAGTACTGATGATAAACATGGGGATTACATAAAAAATCCATATGCCTGCTGCCACAGTCACCTTTGGGTATACAATTCTTTATTGAACTCTCTGTCAAAGTATTATTCCGAGCAGTTCTGTACGTAGCAGGTAGCAGATATGGCAAAACTGAAATAAATATTGATATTCAAGACCACTGATACTCAATAGACAAATATTTTCCATTACAGTCCGTCTTTCTCAGCCTCAGCCCCTGCCTATTGTTTTTATGGTGAGGAAACAGAAACAAACCTACCCCTTTCTAGGATTGCCAACTGACCAGGAGAAAATAGCTTGGCTTGCTCCTGTATTCTATAGCAGTCTGAACTGTGGAAATCAGAAGATGAAGCTTTCTGAAACATGGAGAGAGATGAATTATACCACATGTCAGACAACACTGGCTTCATGACTCTATAATAAATAATAAATTATTTATTGTCATGGTACGTATATACGCAGTGTACACACACAATGAAATTAAAAAAAAAAACACCCAGAGACCAGACCCAACACGCTAGAAATGGGGATGAGCACCACACCCTATAGTTGGTCACAACTAGCAGTATAACCTGCGTGGGACACTTTTACCTTACCCTAAGGTGTCATTTATGCCAAACACACAGTAACAGGAGCCATGCAAACAGCGTAGCCATGTGGAATAATTATTGCCTCTAGCACTGTGAACAATCTTAAAACTGGATCTTTAAGCAGGATTTTAAGTTACAAATCCCTCTATATGGTACTACTTAAAAGTGAAAGCAGATGTGGATATATCATGGCAAAATGCATGCTTTGCAAGCAGGAAGTCCCAAGTTCAGTCCCTGATGTTCAATCCAGGTAGAGCTGGAAAAGGCATCTACTGAAACGCCAAAAAATAGCTTCCCAGTCTGTCCATTGACAGATTTACAGAAAAATTCTTTCAAAAGAATGGCTTCAAGCCATTCAAAACAAGTTGGTTATAATTAAAATTGTTAAGGCTGGGGTCAGGGTTTGTATGAATCACACAGGTTATGCACAAATAACTTGGTTTGTCTCAGCACAGTTGTTTAACTGTGCCAACTGGTGCTTGAAGTCAGACTGAGTTATGATGTTCCTCCATATCATCATGTCAGCACCAGAGTTGGGCCGTGCCTCGCGCAACAACTGGTTTGCCAGAAGTGTGGGCGGGGTCAGGGGGCAGGGCTGCCATGGGGCCGGCACGCCACCCACCTCAGTGTGCTGCGGCTGCGCATGGGCAGGGCGAGGGGCGGGCCCCAACCCTGAGGCACTGCGCATGCGCCAACCCCCTCCAGGAGATGCACTGTACATGTGCCGGGGGTTGGTGCATGTGCAGTGCATCTCCTCCAGCTGGAGGAGACGTACTGCGCATGCTGTGCAATGCATCTCCTCCAGCTGGAGGAGACGCAGTGTGTTTCCTCCAGCTGGAGGAGAAGCACTGTGCGTGTGCCGAGGTTGGCACGTACGCAGTGCATCTCCTTCTCCCAACATGCGAACCGGCATGCTGGGTTTTCTCCCCCCCTCCCCCACTGCTATCGGTTTTGTAGCAGCGGGGTTTTTGGAACAACCGGTTTGGGCGATCCAGCCCGAACCGCCCTGGGCCCACCACTGGTCACCCACATATGCACTATCACCCCTTTGCCAGACATGCACAGCCCTGGCCCTGGAAATGGCTCCTTTTGGAGCTGTACATAGCCATGGTGGGAGGGCTGATTTCACCACATTTGCTGTGGGATGGAGGTATGTGCTGTCAAACCTCTTCAGCAGAGACTGAAGGAAACCACCACTCTTCCACAGGGGCTTCCCGAGTCCCAGCTTAGCTATGCCCCTGTCTCAGCATTACTTCATCTTGGTTGGGATGCTCACTCAACTTTGGCTTGACATATTCAGATACTGTTTGTTTGATCCCAAGGTTAGGGAGCATCCCTGCTCCATGCCTTCTGTGCTAATTTAGGCCTATAAAATACCCTGATGTTTTCCAATCTCACATTGAGGGCTTCAGTACAGATCTGTCTGAAATGTGATTAATGTGCAGGGATTGGCCAAAAAGTCAGTGACATGCTAAGAGGTCAGTCTAAAACTCACTGAACACTGGAAGACTTTCAGTAGCACCTCAGCTATACACTTGACCTATGCTAACCTCATAGCTGGACTATATCCCTCTGGCCATCTATTGCGTTGGCACTGAAGCGGACCAGCAGCTCCAACCTTGGTTAAGCGTAGATCGCGTAGAAAACAGAACTGTGTGGAGAAATGTGACTACCTGTACTTTTTCCTTATCAGACAAAAACTTGTGTGTGCGTGTTTGTTTTAAGCATGTAAACTGAATGTTTGTGCTATAAGCATGTAAAGTGGAAGTGAAACATATTGCAAAAAATTCACTCTATGTTTAATTATAGCAGCCAGATCCACCTAGTTTAGTTGAAATAGATGAAAGCGAAAAGTGCTCCAGGGTTCTCAGCATGCTGCCCGAAGTGTTCATCCAAGTTTGAAATAATTCTAATGAAATTAGAAGGTTAGAGGATGGGTATTCTGTACAAGCAGCTAAAGATACTACTTGCAAGAAAAAAAGTAAGGGCTCAGAGAAGTGAAAGTCTGTTAAAACAGTCTCAATACAATGTTCATGAGACAAAGGATAAAGAGCAAAACAATAATGAGGAAACGGTGGTGAGAATCCTTTAAGGGCACAGTAAGGGAAAGCCAAAATTTGTGTGCATCTTCTTTTTCTCCTTGAAATGAAATGTGGCAAGATCTGGTGATTGGACGATCTTGATGAAATTAACATGACTGTGGTGAACTGCACTTCCCACGCGACTGCCAGCCTCTGCTATGTTCATCGTGATAAATAATCCGTCACACACAGTTGGCTTTTATGTGAACTCAGAGACAATTTTGCTATAAAACTTATTTTTTTAAAAAAGCAGGTGTCCTTTCTGTGATTTTTTTTTCTAAATTTAAGATATTCCAGAATCTCATATAATGTCATTGAACTTGAATACTATGCCTGAAGAATAGTAGGAGAGATAATCTTCAAAATTTCCAAAACAAGGGCATGTTTTGACCTCAATGAACATCAGCACAGGCTTTATTAAGGAAAGTGGAAAAAAAATAGCTGTAGGGCTTTTAATTCTGCCTTTCTGAGTTTGGGAACACTGTCAAAATGAATCAGGTGAATATTCACTCTGGACTATTAGTAAATATTTTTTTGTCATGTATGCAAGAGAAGTGTTTAAAAAAAAAGACGTAGGTGGGAAGAAATAGTTGAAAGCAAATACAACAATGGAAGCAAATTGGGGTGGGAAGTAAACTGGGGTTGGTCAACATATTTTTTGGTATCAGTAGGAAGTACCAGAATCAAACTCCTGCAAATATTGAGGCATGACCTTCTTCCATGAGGAGCAATGGAGGAACAAGGAATAATTTAAATCAAATTATCCATGTTTTTATCCGTGGATATTTTTATCCATGGAATTCCTGTCACTATGGTAGCTAAGATTTGGACTGTAAGGATATTAGAGCCCAGATTTGCCCAGATTTTCCAGCACCATGAACCATCTACCTCTGTTTTGTCAGGACTGCCACAATAGTCCTGATAGGGCTGAAAAGCCTTAACAAGGTATCCTGGATGAATTTTCCAGGTCATGCTAGTAAGCAAACTGCTGTATTGGCCTCTGCCCAGGTTGGATTGATTACCTCCAAGGCACTATTCAACTCTAATATTCTATGCATCAGTGAAGGGAGATCCTAGCAAAGAAGTAGAAGTAGAGCCCCATACCCAAGCACTAGACATGCAATAGCAGTGTTAGAGTTCTTTGCTCTACAAAACTCTTTGCACCACAAAACTAAAGAACTTGTTGAAGAATCACAAGCCAAGGAATCATGGCATGCTGTAATCAGGTGTTACACATATTGCTCTCTCTCTCTCTCTCTCTCTCTCTCTCACACACACACACACACACACACACACACACACACACACACACACACACACACTTTTCATTATGCAAGAGATTAGGCTTGGTTTTCTTTTAATAAACACAAGGCGAGAACTGAAGACGGGGACTCAAGTATTATTTAAGAATCCTCTTAAAGGAAAAGAAATGTCTCTGGAAATGTAATTCTTCTCTATGTTTACATAAAGTAATACTTTCTTAAGCATTTAAACTTTATTCTCAGCCAGTAATTAGTACTTTGAATTGTGATTCTTTCTTTGGAACATTCTGCAGTTTTTTTTTTTTAAATGTGATTTAAGTTTTATTGTAAAATTACATGCAATGTATTTAAAAGGAAAAGGTTGAAGACAGTGATCTGTTAAAACAGTGACTTTTTAAGTGAATTCACTTTTAAGTGAATGTTTACATATATTAACCAATTTTCCAGCTCCGGGGGTAAGGGCAGTACAACACAAAATTAAGGGAATAAACATTGCCTTACCTTGAGAAGGCCTCCATGACTGCCCGCAGGATGCAACACACGCCCCTGACACAGTTTTATTAGTGTTGGTTTGAAATGCATCTTTAGACTAGTAAAAGCCAATAGTTTCAGCTAAGTAAATAGTTAAAAACTATCCTCAAAATATACAAAATATTTTGCTTTCCATTTAGGACTACAGACTGAATATCTTTCTTCGTCAGAACTGGAATGATCCCCGTCTTGCTTACAGTGAATATCCAGATGACTCTTTAGATCTAGATCCATCCATGTTGGACTCTATTTGGAAACCGGATTTGTTCTTTGCCAATGAAAAAGGTGCTAACTTTCATGAAGTAACAACAGACAACAAGTTGCTACGAATATTTAAAAATGGAAATGTTCTTTATTCCATCAGGTAAGTTGCTGAGAAAAGGATCTGAATTTGTATAGGAACAATAAAATAATTGTATGTGATCCGTATTCCAGTTTAATAGTAAAACTATTGCTGCTTTTGTCATTCACATTGATGAGAACAAGGTCACAGCCATGTTTCTTAGTCATCCATGCATAATATGAACAGTGAAGAATGATTCAAATGTCTTGGTCTCATGTGGAAGCTTGAAACTTTGAATCAGCCCCAAAGCTCCTAATGTGAATTTTCTTTTGAAAAGGAAAAGTCCATTTATTGCCAAGGGTTGACTTTCCTGGTTCTATTTTCAGCCTACAGGTAAAGCTTAGATGTAGGTGGACAATGTCATGGATGGTAATAAAAATTTGTGACTTGTCTGGTTTTTCTTTTTTTCTGTGTAGCATAAGTGAATTAGAGCTTTACCCTACAATCCAGAGCAACTATGGGAGCACGTAAGAGACATTTTGTGTACCCGTAGTTACTGCACCACCTAGTTAAAACCTATGGGAAAATCATATTGGAATCCTGAGCAAATTGTTCTTACACTGGAGCAAGGACTCCCCGTAGTTACTCTGGCTTGCACCCTTAGATGCCATTTTTAACTAAATATATTTATTTAATAATAATAATGTAATGATGTGGTAATTTTTATCTGGACTTCCAGAGATGATCTAACATGTTTGTTTTTCTTTACCAGTGAAAAGGGTTTTTTTTAATCAAAATAATAGTTTATGAGTGGGATAAAATCAGGGATATTGCCAGACACGGGGATTTCTGAGACTAGGGCACAAATAGGGACATATCTGACCCCATAAAGCTATAGCAGAATACAGAACAGTAAGGAACTGCAGAATTTGTTGTATAAGAACATACATTTTAATCAAGTACAGAATCATTGTATAAGCCAGGATTTTACATGCTGCTGGAACTCACAAGCAACTAATGGGATTTATCCCACAACTCACATCAATAGTGTAGGAATCCTGGGAACAAGATTTATTAGCTGGTGGAAAGGAGGAGAAGGGGGTCTGCCTCTTCCAGCACAAGTTAAGATTATGCTCCACAATATTATAATGGCATCATAGCACTGGAATAACTGATAAAGATAATGGAATCCAAAATCCAGCCGGTCAGTGATGTCCAAGCTAAGCCTCTGATATTTCTCAGCTTCACACCCTCTGCACAGCTCAAATCTTGATAGTGAGCCAATATCGGAGTCAAGTTGTACTTTGTTTTAGTAGAAAATTAACCATACCTTTAGCAGGACTCATTTGGACAAATTCTACCTTTATACAGTATAGAAGAATACTGGTTCCTTTTGGAAAAACTCTTTCCAGCCTTTGAGGAATATATGTGTAGAACAAGGTACTGGAATGTAAAACCCCAGTGGATTTTGAGCAAAAGATGCCTTGACCTCATCCACTGCTTTCCTGCTTATGAATATTTCTTATTGATTTTGCTTTCCAGCCCAATGTTCTTCAGAGGCAGTCTTCAGTGGGTATTCTCTTCTATGGCATCCTTCCATAGAATAGCCTTTGGGCTGCTGTGAATGAAGAATAGCAATGAAACCCTGTACTTATAATAAAGATTTATCTGTCCTTGTAGAAATGGGTAAGGAGAGGCATCCTCTGCTTTAGATGCAGTCTCACAAGCCACTTAAATGGATTTACAGGATTGGGGCAAAGTCAGCAATCTAGCTGAATGCAAACACAGATTTCACTGAGAGCATATTGTAAGAAAAAGAAAAGTGAAGCCCAAGTATATTTACTCAGAGATAAGGCCCGGTGAATTTCATGAGGTTCACTTTCTTATTTTCAAGGTTTCATTAGGTTGCCTCAATGGAAATGTTCAGAGGCAAATGTTCAAATGTTCAAGCAGGAGGATTTCCTGCTACAGGCAGATGGACTAGATGACTTTTTGGGTCTTTTCCAACTCTATGATAAATATTCATTGGATTGGAACCTTAAAATTTACTTTTCAGTATATTAAGAAGATTGCATTTATATCACTTTCTAAATGCAAGACTGATTCTCAGCTTATACTTTATGTAAATTGCACCAATTTACAAAAAAACTGCATCTTCTGCCCCTAAGACATCTGCTCTTTGCTGAACGTTGAAGTATATTCACACGGACCTTTCTATTAGAAGGATTTTGTGTTGTAGCCCAAGGGACAATAGGTAATAGCTGCTCTGCTTTCTTTCAGGTTGACTTTAATACTCTCCTGTCCAATGGATCTAAAAAATTTTCCGATGGATGTCCAAACATGTATAATGCAGTTGGAAAGCTGTAAGTGTGATCCCCATTTTCTCAGGTTCATATCAGAAAGCTCTGTTGCATCTTAAAGATTACTAATCTATTGCCAGATGAGTGTTGGTTGGCAAGAACGTCCTTTGTCAAGTGCCTCGTGGCCTTTATTGGTGTTATAGATGGATCGAGTAACTGTGATCGTACAAATAATAGCGAAAGAGAAGACACACAAAGTGCAGGAACAAAATATGCATCTGCCTTTGGAGAAAATATTAATTTCTCCCTTTCAGATCAACAACCACATAAGTAGTAGTACCTTATACTACTTAAACTGCAATCCCAACCTCTGGTTAGGCCAGCAAAAGTCTGGGTCTAGTGGTGTCACAGAAGTACCATAAGGCACTTCTGCACCTCTCTTGGGGGGAATATGCCCGTGCACAGACATGTGCCTGCCTCCCCACATCACCACAGAAATGGGAAGCTGATGAGATATGTTGGCCTAAATTGGTTAGGACTGTGCCATTAAAGTGATGAAGCACAATACCTTGTGCCTCCTTTCCCAGTTTGGAGTATCCTGACCATCTCTAGTTTTAAGGATATGATGCACTTACCTTGTATGATAATTCCAGATTTGCTCATGAGTAAGCTGCCTGAATCAGCATATAAAATGGCTAATCTGTACCCTCAACTCTAGAGCCAATTGGGCAACACTGATGCTATTTTTTTAAAATCAGTACACCAAAAATTTCCTAGATTCCTAAATATCCTAGTATTACTTACTTACTTACTTATTTACTTACATCAGGGTGAACATATGACCAGAAATTTATGGATTTGTCCTCTTTCTTAGTCTCTTATTTGGGTGTCCTCCAAAAGGGCTTCATTGTCTTCCATTTTGGCTTCATTTTGGAACTTTGCAATGATGTGAAGTACCTCATCATGTCATATATTGTTGGATTTGTATCGAAGAGCAGAATCCAGTGCAAAAATCGGTTTTGAAATATCTTCTTCCTATCTAACGTTATGGCCAAAAAACTAAACATGAAAAAAATTCATTGAGCCCTATGGGAAAGTGAAAGTGCCCAACAGTGCTTTTCATGAGTAGGCAAATGTGCCATTGTTCGCCAGAAAGGCCAGGATGAGAGGAATCCAAGACCTTGTCCTCCTTTTGAGGTTTGGGCTGACTGACTGACTGGCTGGCTGGCTTACTGACTGACTGACTTATTATTTATTTATTTATTTATTTATTTATTTATTTATTTATTTATTTATTTATTTATTTATTTATTTATATTTGCAGACCTGTGTTATCTAAGCTTGAGTTAGCTATCTCTGTTTTGTAGGCCTGTGGCATCCTCTAGCCAGTATGAAACAAGTGAAGGGAAATAAAAACGGTACCATCATTGAAACTGTACCAATAAAAACTGTACCATCAACTGTACCATATCCACATTTATGGAACTTGTTTTTCACTGTGGAACAACCATATCACACTTAAAGCCTCTGTGATTTAGGCTGCAATCCCAAAAACACTTTCCTGGGAGGAGGACCCATTGAACACAATGGGGCTTACTTTTGAGTAGGCATGGTGATGATTGTGCTCATACTAAGTTTCAGGAATTCTCATCTTCCAGCAGCCTCTGATCATTCATTTTGTTTTCCTAGAGGCACTGGGTAGCCTTGCAGGAAAGCAGTAAAATCATTGCAGTCAACATGATGATGTTTCTTAACCACAGCAGGATGCCTGGAGTCTGGAGATTCACTTGGATTCAGTCAGGAAAGAAAAACTGCTCTGAAAAAGTGCCTTAAACAGTCATTGTAAAAAAAATGATGAGGGCAGAACTCCAGTAAAAACTAGTAAAACTACAAGGAAAATGTCTAAGCAGATTGAGCTGCTTGTGAATAATTATTGCCTTTCTAAAGATCACCACCAATTCAAAGCCCTGTGTACAGGATAAAAACAAATGGGAGAAATGGTATGCTTTAAATAAATGGTGGCAGTCCTGAACACCAAAGAAAGGAAATATAGCACTGACAACTAGACCTACAGAAATTTAGAACTGGAGGAATCATATTTGATTGCCCTATTTGCCAAGGGAGGTGGTGGACTCTCCCTCACCAGGGATCTTCAAGCAGAGTCTTAGTGAGCACTTTTTGAAGTTGCTCTAGAGAATTTCCTGCTATAGGCAGGGGGTTGGACTACATGACCTACTAGGTCCCTTCCAACTCTAGGATTCTATGATTCTATATATACGTGTTCAGTAACATAATTATTAATACTGAAATGTTAATAAAGAATGGGCAGTGGCAGACTCAAAATGCTAGAGAACGACAGTCAAGAGATTGAGAGTACAAGCCAGGCTTGCCTACTCAGAAGTAAGCCCCGTTGTATTAAATAGGGCTTACTCTCAGGATAGAGTTCCTATATGTCCCGAAAAAGGACAACATGATTTTTGGGGATTGTGTTCATTTACTGGAAAATGGGACGGAGGGGCCTGTCCCAATTTTGTGGAAGAGAAATATAGCAGCAACTCTATCTCAGGAAGGTGTGCATAAGATTGCAGCTTGAGACTGTCCCAAGTGGTTATTGCTACATCAAAGCATCAATGAAAATCTTCTTACAGTTGAAAGCCCTGGCATACAGTAGGTTATTTTTGCTATATGATAGTTACGTGAAGTCACTTTTAGGCTGCAATCCTAAAGACACTTTCCTGGGAGGAAGACCCATTGAATATAATGGACTTACTTTTGAGAAGACATGGTTAGGATGTTGCTCTTAATCAAATATACAGTGGCGCCTCATGTAACAAATTTAATTCGTTCCGTAGGCATGTTTGTTACGTGAAACATTCTTTACATGATTTTCCCATAGGAAATAATGGAAACTCAGACAATTGGTTCCACAACTCAAAAAATATTCATATAAAAATATTAACTGGATGTAAAAATCATGACAAAAAACTGGAACTGAATTCAAAATATGCATTCAGTGTGCATGATCCTATGAAGTCTACATAGGCTGCAATCCTAAAGACACTTTCCTGGGAGTAAGCCCCATTTAACACAATGGGGCTTACTTCTGGGTAGACATGGTTAGGAGGCTGCAGTCCAAGACACCTTCAAAGTGTCTCCTCACTTTCTCCTTCTCTCCATCCTGAGCCTTTCTCTCCCCTGCTCCCTTCTGGCTAGCCCTGAGCTGCTTCCCTCTTCTCCACTGCTGCTCTCTCCCTCTGCCTAGCAGATGCCCATCCACAGGAGGAACAGCGCGAAAGTGTTGCTTTCGCTCTGGGCAGGCGTGCTCGGTAGCCCTGACGCTTTTTAAAAGGGCTGCTGGCCAGCGCTTCTGCCCCAGCTGCCTCCGTGTGTGTTTGTTACATGAAGTACAGTTTGTTATGTGAAGCAGAATCCTAAAGAAATTTTTGTTTGTTATGTGAAACATATTTTACACGAGGTGTTTGTTAAGTGAGGCGTCACTGTACTTTTAAAAAATATATACCAGTATTCAGTTTATGTTGCTGGTTTTTCTGTTTCAAAAAATTAAATTTCCATGGAGAGCATTCAAAGTTCAGAACAGACTTTTTTATGCTTGAAAAAAGAATGTTTACCCTACAGCAGAGTGCTCAGTGAGTTAAAAATAACAAGAGACAAAAATGCTAGCAGGGAGAACTTATGTGCAGAGTTCTTAAAGAAGAACTGATTTATTAAATAATGCAGTTGGATTAGGGCAATTAAGCTAACACACTTCAGTTTCCTTAATTATCTAAAATATCCTGGGTCCCTACCAGTCTCAAATACTGGGCTGTAACAGGGCTGTGCTCTGAAAATGTCCTCTCACTCTCACCTGTAACACCTCTTCAGTGGTGGGCTTCAGGGGGTTCTCACAAGTTCTATAGAACCCTTTCCTAACTAGCACCTGGTTCTGAGAAGCAGTTACTAATGGGACATAGAACCTGTTGTTAATTTAGGTTATTAGGACATAGAACCTGTTGTTAATTTGCTTTCCAACAACCTTTATTGGCATAAACTGTTGTTTATTTGAATCCCACCACTGCTCTCACTCCTCCATTAAACTCACTCTCACATATCTCTACACTCTTCGACAACTTCTTACACCCTTTTGAGAAAATTTGCAGCACTGTTCACAAAGCTGGGTTGTTGGTGAATTTCCATCAAAAACTTTGATAGCTCCCCTCCTTAGCCTGATAATAACTAGAGTAACAGAACTTTCCTTTCCTAACTTAACATTTACTTAATATGTTTTTACAGTTTTGGGAAAATTAGCCTCAAAAAGCTGCAGGCAAATTGCCAAACAGGCAAGAGCCCTTTGGCTCAACCCTTCGGATCATGCCAGAGGTTCATGCCTCTGGCAACAAGTTGGCTTTTACAGGCTTTCACTTCATTGAGGCTTACAGACAAGCAGCAAACACAGGCGAAACAAAATCTGCAATGTCTTCCCATTACACATGAATGCATATCCCTTTCCACATTCTGCTCCAACTAGTAACCCATAGAAAATGTGAACAGAGCTTGAATCAGGCAAAAATTGTGTTTTGTAACAACAGCAGGCAATGAAATTTCCAGTGCTAATCCTAACCATGTCTTCTCAAAAGTAAGGCCCATTATGTAATGGGTCCTACTCCCAGGAAAGTGTCTTTAGGATTGCAGCCAAAGACTGTAATCTTATACACATCTTACCTGACAGTAAGCCTTATTGAACACAGTGGCACAAGATTCTGAGTAACTGTGTTTAGTGACTACATGGAAAACATTCATATCCTTCCATTTATTCAGACTGAGAACTCTCAAGAGTAGACCAATTGATAAACGGTATCAAATGTAAGTGAATTTGCACTCTTACATGTTAATTTGATATAATATTGCCTGTACACCTATGGCTTGAGAAAGGAAATGTCAATCATCATATATCTTCCATCTAACGGTGTATTTCTGCTGACTTTACACAAAAATATGCACATCCTACAGTCAAATTCCTCCTGAGCAGCACTATCTCATAGTAATTTTGAGGGCAATTTTTGAGTATAAAATTTTGGGCATCCAAGCATGAATTTCCATAATGCGATGTTGAGTTGACCTTGGAAAGAGGTGGAGGTAAGGGGCACATTACACAATCCTGCAGGGAAGTTTATTTTTGTTTCAGATTTTAAAATGGTTTAATATTTTCCTAGTGATTTTAAAACAGCAGTGAAAATAGTGAATGCCAAATAGCCTTGTTTCGTGGAAAAAAATATATCAACAGTTCCCTTGCATTTTTCCTATTTAAATAAATTGTATAATAGAAAGAGTTAGTAGCCATGGTGGATAATTATAATTAAAACATATATTAAATGAATGAATCTCATTTAAGAAAATCAATTTTGACATGGCAGTTGTTTCCTGTCAGTTCAATCACTTGCAGTCAAGAGATTTTTCTCCCGGCTATAATCTACATGCTTCAAATGATAATTTGTTTTACACACAGCTGGTTTTCAACTGAAAGCATACAAGGTGTGATACAAGATATGCATCCGTTGGAGTCTTCTCAAGATTATGGTGTGCAATGTAGTACATTCAAAAGTAAAGCATTAAATTCTATTGGACAAATCTATTTTAAAAGCTAAGCTCGCTTTCCAGGTTATTATTAAAAATGCAAACTCATAAAAGCCCAGAGGTCCAAACTAAAAGAGGAAATATTTGCATAAGTATTTTGCATTGTAGACATTTCAGGGTTTGCAGATAGTATCACTGAGTGCAGAGTTAATATTCCAACCAAGCCACAATTTTCAGGGAAGGTTTCATGAAAGACATGCACATAGGCAAGTGCCCTCTCTTGCTTGCTCGCTCACTCTCTCACTCTCTCTTCTGGAAGTCTACTCAAGACAACTGATGTGAAGTTAGTAGTAATTATTAATGTGAATAATACAGCTTGGACCTGAAAAATCATGTGAGGAAGAAAAAGTCTTCCTAGCTCTGATTTGCAAAGAGAGCCAAATTTGCAAAAAAAATCATCATCATCATCATCATCACTGTTCCACTATTATTAAAGGCAGCAGACCCTGTAATCATTTATCATTTATTTAGGCTGCCAGCCTAAATTAGGCCAGCATAAGCCCCGGCATAAAACTCGTACTGGCTTGGGGGTATCATAAAAGTGCAGTAAGGGACTTCTGCCCCACCTCAGGGAGGGACTTCTGCCCCACTGCACAGGCATATGCTGACCTCCCCACATTACCATGGGAAGATATGCCAGGTAAGTTAGGACAGGGTGACCATATAGAAAGGAGGACATAATACCTCCATCTTTAACCGTTGCATAGAAAAGAGAATTTAGATAGGTTTAGCCCAACATAGAAGGGTTTAAAAAGCAGCACCTGCCTGAATTCTCTCCTTTGTGCAATGCTTAAAGCTAGAAGCACTCTGTCTTCCATTCTGTTTGGTCACCCTGAGTTAGGCTGGCCTAAATTCGTTAGACTAGCACCATGGGTCATTAAGTCCAGGCATCTTCCAAGGCAGAAAAATGATACTTTGTTGGCATTCCCAGCAAGGAGCAGGTCTTGTGGGGTAAAGACCCAACCTTATTTAATCTGTTTACAGCTTTGGCTCTAATCTAGAGCCATGATATGCTGCTTCCTCTAATATCTTCCTCTGCTTTTGTAGTTGGATACACAATGAATGATCTCATCTTTGAATGGCAAGAAAATGGTGCTGTACAAGTCGCAGAGGGGCTCACTTTACCACAGTTCTTGCTAAAAGAAGATAAAGATTTGTGTTACTGCACCAAGCATTACAACACAGGTAGGAAAGCCTATGCAACCAGCAACTGAAAGGACAGGAGTTATGATTTGCTGTGATGCCTCATCTACAGTGTATTTAAAATAGATGACCTTGAAAAGCCCATGGACATGCACAGGGGGGGAGGCCGGTGAGGCAGAATTGTCCCACTGGAATCCTTTAAGTCAGTGGTTCTCAATCTTCCTAATGCCGTGACCCCTTTATAAGTTCCTCATGTTGTGGGGACCCCAACCATAAAATTATTTTTGTTGCTACTTTATAACTGTAATTTTGCTGCTGTTATGAATCGTAATGTAAATATTTGATATGCAGGATTGTATTTTCATTGTTACAAATGAAATGTGTGTTCTATGCACAAATTGAACACAATAGGATTTATTTCAGAGTAGACATGCATAGGATTGGGCCCTGAGGCTGCAATTCTATCCACATTTACATGGGAGTAAAGGCCCCCCTAACTATAATGGGATTTATTTCAGAGTAAGCATGCATAGGATTGAGCTCTGAGGCTGTCAGTCAGCCCCAGTGCACGCACAGCTACAGCCGGAGGTCTGGCAAGCCTGACTTGGCCCCCTGCACCAGGGGTCTTTAGGCGACCCCCAGGAAAGCTCTAGGCGACCCCCAAAGGGGTCCCGACCCCCACTTTGAGAAACGCTGCTCTAAGTGCTGCCACTGTGAATGCGCAAGTACTCACAATGCAAGCACTCCAGCTGCTGTTGAGTGAGTGAGCAATGAGTGATGGTGCACTCACAAGAGAGCAGTGGTACTTTTTGGAGGTCTGTGAGGTGGTAATTCTGCCTCATTTGCTGCCTCCATAACACATATCCCTGCAGCTGCTATGATGTAGATGTGGATGACTGCACACTAAACATCATGGCTGCCACATGGTTGATTATTTTAAAGGAGATGTGTGAATATAAATAAATCTTATTTGGCCATATTTCTGGACCTTTCGGACTATGAAAGACAAGAGGAAAAAGGGAGGTGATAGTGACACAAAGTAGGGAGGTGACAGTATGTTTTTTGTGATAGTCATTGAAATTAAAATGAATTGAACTGAGAAACACATATCAGTTAAAATTAAGCTGTACAAATAGAATGACTGAAATCATATTGTGGCCACATTTGCCTGGGAGTAATTCCCATTTAATTCAATTGGGCTTATTTCTATGTAGATGTGCATAAGATTGTGCTGTTTCTCCCATCACAGTCCTAATTTACCCATGGGAAACTGAGGACAATGAACTCGTGTTTGAGGATAGATTGGAATCCAGGTCTCAGAGTTTAAATGTTCTCTTCACCAAGACACACTAAAATCTCTTTTAATCTGCCTCATATGTCCCAATTCCCACTATACCTACACTCTAAAATGTAAAGGAAACAGTAATTACAACCAGTTTATTTTTACTGCTATCACTGGAGGATACTAATTCTGGAAACAAGGCTCCTTTCTGATCTGTGGTGTCTTTATGACAACCATTTTCCTCTATGGTTTATACCTTGTTTTTCTCCTTCTGCTAAAATGAAAATGTACATATGAGATCTGGACTGCTGCTGGCAGACCAACACAGCAACACAAAAAAATTCAAACATCTTTGAGCCAGATGTTCACAACTGGGAATGCACCACTGTTAGTGCACCTTCGGAACAAACCATATGCCAAGGCCAATCACTTCAGTAAGTTTCTTGATTATGGTAAATTATCAGGGCACAAAGAGAGGAAATATTTCAGAGCTGAGTGCAGATATAAATGTACATACCCCAAAGAAACAGAGCTAATGTTTGTTTTGCATATGGTAAATGACATTTTGTTTTAAGTTTTCTTCTTGTACACTAAACACCCTTTCAGTGATTGCTCTTTAAATTTTTCACATAACAATTCTCATTAGACCTAATCCAATTATCAACTGGCATTTCTTCGTTCAAAACAAGTTTCTTAGTCCAAAAGGTAATTCACTCACCTATTTGCAGGAATGGGTGTAATCAAAGAGGAAGATGCTTTGGGAACTCTCCTATATTGGGAGACCTATATAGTATAGTATCATCAGCAGGCATGCTCAGATACTAGCCTTTACACTTTTTTTAGAGTTCCTCATCTGAGAGGAAGAATTGGACCCAGTAGGAGAGAAAAAAGTAGAATTTGCCTAGGATATGTCAATATTTACTAGAGCAGTGGTCTCCAAACTGCAGCCTGCTGTGTCCCCAGAAAACTTATCCAGATGCTGTGTGGAGGTAATGCCTTACCATAGCCTCCATTTCTCATTACCATTCTTTGTTGCAGCTTGCACCAGGCAGGCTTTCCACTGTCCATTGCCCAACATGCTCTGATGTTCCCTTATTTGCAGGGGAAAGTGGCTGCCTGGCATGGGTTGTGATTAAGATAGGCTGCAACAAGTAAGTCTATGGCATGGAATAATAAAGCTTTGCCACCACTGCAGCCTGATGGCTTCTCTGGGGATACTGGATCTGGCCTGTGAGCTGAGATTTGGAGGCCCCTGGTCTACGCCATTGCCTTTCCAAAGACATCAGTAGTTCACGTCACAATAATAAGACAAAAATCTCATCTTATGTTGAACACAGTGGGACTTGTGAATATGCATGCAAAGGCTAGCGCTAAAATTTTTTATATTTTTTTATAAATATGTTTTTATATTTGGGATATGTTCTTTTTCTGTTTTGATACATTTGTTTTAAAACTATTTCAACCCACTCCAAGTGTCTGGAATGAAATCAGGTAGATTTCCAAATGAAGTAAAACAAGGTCAAATACTAGCAGGAGAAGAAAACTTCCCAATGAAGAAACCAAGGAAAAAGAGACGTGCTGCAATCATTGAACAAAGTTATATATACAAAACATGGGGCGCAATCCAGAGTACCTACGGGGAGTCCTTGCTCCAGTGTAAGAACAATTTGCTCTAGATTGCAATATGAATTTCCCATTGGTTTTCACTAGGTGGTGCAGTAACTACGGGTGCACGTAAAGTCTCTTACGTGCACCCGTAGTTATTCTGGATTACAGGGATGGTTTCAAGAGAATTGCACTATCATTGCCTCAGATGCTGCTGATTATGAAATGCACAACTACTGTATTAGTTTCAGTAACTGTTCTTTTTTATTGCAACTAGGCAAGTTTACATGCATTGAAGTCCGATTCCACCTGGAAAGACAGATGGGTTATTATCTCATTCAAATGTACATACCCAGTCTCTTGATTGTCATCCTTTCCTGGGTGTCCTTTTGGATCAATATGGATGCAGCTCCGGCCAGGGTGGCTTTAGGTATCACAACTGTACTAACTATGACAACACAGAGTTCGGGATCACGGGCTTCACTCCCAAAGGTATGCATGCTACTGGGTTTTTTTTCCTTTTTAACTGGTTTACATGGTGGCATTCTGGTTGTGTTTGGTACTTATGTATTAGCATAACATTGTATTTTGCCCTTTAAACATTGTATGCAAATAACACTCACGCATTCATTCCATATGCCACTGAAGAAGTAGTAGTAACAGGGTGAGCATATGTCATAAGCAAAAAAAGAGGACAGGTCCCTCCAAAATGGAGGGTGCCCAAGAAAAAGTAGGACATGACAATATGAAAGCTAAAACATTCATATATATTGCTTTAATGTGGTTAATTTAAACTCTATATTACTTATTAGTACATTTAAAACTACTATATATAATTACATAATTTACATATAATTTATGAATTATAATTTATATAATTTATGAATTACAAGAAGGCAACATGCTGCCTGCTCACAAGGAAATGGAAGACAAGGGAGAATTTTTCCAGGACACAAGGATAAAATCTTAGACATGTCCTGGCAAAAGAGGACACCTTGAGTAGTAAGAGATGGCATTTTTTCACCTTGCAGACTGTACTACAGTTTTGGGTACAGCAAATTTTCTGTAAGTGGTGCACATTTAAATTATCTTAGGGGAAAAATCATTACTATATGTTTTATTTTATTAGCATTGCCTTTTTTCCACATTTCTTTTATGAGCATGTGGGGACTTGGTAAACATGCTTTCTGGAAGACACCTTTGAAATATCAGCTTTGGGAAGTTAAGGTGCACTAAGAAGTCATATTGGTTGGTCCACCTCTGTGGAATATCCTTCCTTAGAGATTTGCTAACATCCAACCCAGAGGATGGAGCAGACTATACTGTTTCCAGGAGGAGGATGTCCCTAACGGCTTTCTGTATATGCAATCCCAATCCTCACTATAATTATTTTGGAACTGGTGCAGCACAGTTACTAACAGCATAATCCTGTGCATGTTTAATCAGAAGCAGATCCCATTAAGTGCAGTCTGCCTTACTCCCGGGTATATGTGTTTTAGATGGCAGGCTAAGCAAATGAGCTAAGAATCAGGACTTTGGTGCTTGGAGCTTCTGCTAGGTGGTCATAGGGAAGCTATTCCTATTTTGTTTTAGCTCTCACCAGCAGCCCATAGATCCCCAGAAACCCACAGAGGCTGAAATCCTTTAACGCTTTTTTTAGTTTAAGCCCTATTAAACACAATGAAACACACTCCGACATAGGGTGTGCCTATCCAGAGTAACTACAGGGGGTCCTTGCTCCAACGTAAGAAAAATTTACTCTGGATTGCAATATGAATTTCCCATAGGTTTTCATTAGGGGGTGCTGTAATTACGTTGACGTAAATGTCTCTTATGTGCTCCCATAGGTACTCTGGGTTATAGGGATACTCATGCAGTAGCTTATACTATGAGGCTGCAGTTGTATCTACACATACCTAGGAGTAAGCTCAATTGAACTCAGTTGGGCTTGCTGCTGAATCAACATACTTAGGAGTGTGCTGTGATGCAGTAAAGAAAAGCATGGAGGATAGAGATAAAAACCATAGCAAGTTTATCTATTAAATATTCCAGTTTTACTTGCTGTTCAGATGTTGGACTGTTAAGTATCCAGCTGATAATTCCCACAGGCATAACATGGGTTTGAACAATATTTCTTATTTCATTTTATAGCAAGCATACTTTTAGGTAGTTACACCACACTGATTTGTCCATGCAGATCTTATTATTTCCTTTAGTTAACAAAGGAACTATTTCCTTTATTTCCTTTAGTTAGCAGACAGAAAACATCACGATAGGGTGATTCCTGCTATTTGATTTAGTATCATGAAGTCAGTTTGTTTCCTTTTTTTTGTTGAAGCAATCCTGCTGTGGACTCCAAAAGAACATTACTCTAATATAACTGATAAAAGAAAGCAGTCTTAAGTGTCATACTGTTTTGAAATACTGGGAAGTTGAATATTCAGAGTTGAGGAATAGTTGACACAAAAGATACCTGCAAACAGAAGAAATTTCCAATGGGAAATGTTGCTTAATTGCTTTTGTGATAATTAAGAACATCAGCCCAACTAAGATATGGACTGCATACCAAGAGAGTAGTGTGTATATATAAATTCTTTATGTAGCACAAATGCTTTTTAGAGAAATAGTGCTTCATTGCTATTCTAAACCTGGGGCAGAGTCAAGGTCAGGCAGAGTGAGCAGTGGCCAAAGGCCCATCTTATTGAGCAGACCTTCTCAATCCCTGCAGTGGTGTGAGTCAGTTGAGATACAGGTCCGACCTGGTTATACACAGATTTTTGTACACAGAGTTTACTCAACATGAATGACCTCTGCAAATCACAGTTTAAGAACTGCTTTTTTACTATTGTAGACAGGGAGTCTTTCAAGCAATCATTCCACTTTTCAGTCCCAGACTCGAACCCCTGCAGATATTGAATTAGATTCGATTCAATTAGACAAAATTCAATTAGACAAAATTAGATTCTATTCAATTAGAAAAAAATAGGCACTATTCAATTAGACAAAATAGAGGAGCACGAAACCAGGAAGTGGATCTTTAAACCTATTTTTCCGTTGTTTTCTTTATACACCAATTTTTTTATCCATGGGAGGTTCCAGAATGGAATCTTTGTAGATAATGAGGTTATTCAGGGGTCTTTTTGAGGGGGTACGCACCCATACAGAGTACCGGCACCTCTGTGCGAGTACTGGCACCTCTGTGGGTAAGTACTGGCACACATACACATAGATACACACATACACACACACAGGTGAGTACCTGTGAATACCGGCAGGTGAGTACCAGCACCTAATTTCCAGAAAAATAGCACTGCCTGTATTTATTATGCCACTGCCCGATATCCCTCATACGCAAATGGGAGGGTTGAGTCAACATGAGCCAGGATGCTCACATTGTCTGATGTGGAGAAAGACATTTCACCTGCCACTAATGGTAAGGTTGGTGATGGAGTAAGTGCATGTTCTTTGGCCAGGTGCCAGCCACAGACAACCTAGTGCTGACATTGTTCAAAATCATTATTAACTTGCTTTTATGAATGCCTAATTTGACAGTGATAACAAAAATGCGAAGGGCTGTGGTTGTATCAGCCCCAGATTGCTGGTGCCTAGTGACAACAGCAACCTTCTGGTGGTGCATTAGATGTTACTTTGTAAGTTACCCTACAATCCAAAGTAACTATGGGAGCACGTAAGAGACTTTACGTGCATCCGTAGTTACTGCACCACCTAGTGAAAACCTATGGAAAATTCATATTGCAATCCAGAGCAAATTGTTCTTACACTGGAGCAAGGAGTCCCCGTAGTTACTCAGGATTGTGCCCATATTGAGAGTTTAGGGGTTGATCTGGCCTGCTGGCCCCTCTGATTGTCATGATAGCCACTGCCAAACTTAGCTAAATTCAGCTAAATTTCTCTGGTCTCTGATCTGCATACCTATTCTTAAAAAGACTCCTTTCTGTGTGAAATACAAAATGTATCAATAAGGATCAGCCTGGCCCAGCGTGACCAGATAAAATGGAGGCTGCGCGACTCTAACCAGTGCATAAAGGATTTTGGCAGGTGCAGCTGAACCTGGAGGAGTTTTTAAAAAGAGTTTTTTAAAAACACCTCCCAAACTTCCCTTATCTATATAGTGGATGAAGTTAAAAGCACTATATCCTTTGTATCTGGTCACCCTGCCCTGGACTGATTATGAACATTTGTGCTGATATTTTGGCTTGCATGTAGTCCATATGGTATGTTATTTTACATTAGAATAATAGTGATGAAATTTCATTTTAAGTGTATTTGGCACAGCAGTAAGTTAGCGCTCCTAGTATAAAGAGTGTTTCATAAAATGTTACTTTTATGAGGACTATAGTGTGTCCTTTGCCCTTTGTTATATAGCTAGCTCTCACTATACCTAGTTCAGACCTATGCATTTATCTTCCTTTGACAGTAACAGACACTAAACTTCCCATCTGTGTTTGTAATACCACTAATGCCGTACTCTGGGCTTTCTAGGTATCATACGTCAAGGCTATTGACATCTGGATGGCGGTATGTCTGCTTTTTGTATTCTCGGCACTTCTGGAATATGCAGCTGTAAACTTTGTGTCAAGACAGCATAAAGAACTGTTGAGATTTCACCGAAAGAGGAAGAAGAACAAGGTAAATATGACAAGTGCAGGTTAGAGAAATACAAGCAGCACAATAAGAAGGCTTTGTAACAATACCCGCTTTGTAACAATGATATACTGTTTAAAAAGTGCTTGGACAAATAGCATGTTAACACATGTGACATTCTGCCTTTTGCAGAAGGGCAGCACAAGGCCTGTGCAATTCACAAATCCCATGGAAACCTTCAAAATGAGGATTAAAAAGAATTTATGTGGGGTAGGAATCTTGTGCAAGCTTTTTTGCACAGAGTTTAATTTCACCATCTGAGAATACTAGCAGATTGCCCCTTCATAATGAGAATGGCTAGTATGAGATGTGCTAAAATAATTTCCTATCATGGTACAGTGGAAGTTCGGGATAAAAACATTCAATTTTTAAAAGGTTTTTAAAAAAATCAAAGCTTTCTTCCATTAGAGGTTGTTCATGATTGAAAGTATATATTTTTACTACTTGTGTGTAAGTGAGTGGCAATCATTTCAAGATAAGCAAATGCTACAAGTATGCCAGATTTTAATTTACATGTTCAAGATGATATTCTCCTTTGCTTAAATCAGATGTTCCCAAACTGTGAGCCCAGGACCCACCTGTGAGTCATGACCCAATTTTTGGTGGGCTGTGAAATGAACAGGGCAGATTAGGCTATGTGCATTATCAGTTGAACAACCTATTACTTGTGAGTAATGGCCCTAGCAGCTCCTAAAGTGAAATGCTAAATCCCAATGCAAGTCCCAGTGCTAAAAAGGATGGGAAGGGAACCTACCAGTGGTGGGATTCAAATAAATTAACAACAGGTTCTATGTCCTAAACAGGTTCTATGTCCCATTAGTAACTGTTATCAGAACCAGGCGCTCATTAGCAAAGGGTTCTATAGAACCTGTGAGAACCCCCTGAAGCCCACCACTGGAACCTACCCATTTCTTTGAGACCTGCAAGACCTCCAGGCAGCCCAGTGCAGTCATGCTGTGTCCGGCATGGAAACTGAGCAAATTAGAGGTCTCTGCATTTGTCCCCTTGCTGCAAGAAAAGCCCCAACATAAGAACATAAGAAGAGCCTCCATTGGATCAGGCCAAAGGCCCATCTAGTCCAGCTTCCTGTATCACACAGCAGCCCTCTAGATGCCTTGGGTAGCATTTACTCAAACCTGCACCTGTTAATTTGCCAGTGCAAGTCCAAGAGGACCTGTGTCAGTAGATCAGATCAAGATGAGGGGATATATCATGCACCAGTGCCATAGATCCTGTCCCGTCTCAGGCCCAATCTGTTCTGTTGCTGCCCCTGCCCTATTAACACCCTCCCCAGTCTTCCCTGCACTCTGTTGCCTGGCATGGAAATTACCTTCTATGGAGAGCATCAAGGCTTGCACTGTGCTGGAGGTTTGATGCAGGTCTTTGCACAGGCAGCCCTTTCTTCAATACTATCATTACCTCCTTTATGGCATTGTCATGGCACTGCCTGATGATTCAGTGGTTACTGGACTGGCATTACGAGTGAATAGATCTGTGTTATTGGTTTCCTGAAGCAGGGATGGAAAGCCCTTCTTTTTCAAGGACAACAAGCAGGAATGGAAAGTTCTTCTATTTCAAGGACAACTCACCAACCAAAGACACAAGTGCTTTTTCAGTTAGAGGACACTGACCCTTGTTTTTTCATTAAAGGGTTTTCTGTTTGGAATGGTTGATGTCTTCCATACTGTGAAGAGTTAACTGAAATATTCCCTTTGAGACAAAGCAGGATGCAAATTTAAATACATGTGTTCACAGATGTTTTATAGGCTTATGTGGCTGGAGGTGACCTAGAAGTTTTAATGCCACTACCAGATGAGTTCCTATCATCCAGATTATTGTCTGGAGAATTGGCAGCAGTGAGAATGTACCATAAGTTAAAGCATTTGGAACAGTTAAAGCATCTATGGAACAGATACTTTTTAGAAAATCACAAATAGTTTGTTCAGTTTCCCTCTGCTGGAGCAACTGAGAGCACAGTCCTATGCCTGTTTACTCAGAATCAAGTCCTATTGTAGTCAATGAAGTTTACTCCCAAGATAGTGTATAGGATTGCTACCTAAGGGCCCAATGCTATCCAGTTTTCCAGTGCTGGTGCAGTTGTGCTAGTAAGATATGTACTGCATCCTGTGGTGGAAGTGCAGTCACTGTGGCCTTCTCAAGGTATGGAAACATGTTACCTTACCATAGGGGCTGCATTTTGGCTACACCAGAGTTGGCCTGTTCACATGATCAGAAATCAGAAATATTATATATACGATGAGGCTGCAATTGCTCTAAACTATGCATGAAATGTATGCTTAAGGCTGTATGAGGACAAGCCTTACACACTATATGCATGCAAGTGCACATCACATTACATTATACAGTATGTGCAGGGGAGCATGGCCCAA
Organism: Cryptoblepharus egeriae; assembly: GCA_030015325.1. NCBI lineage: Eukaryota > Metazoa > Chordata > Lepidosauria > Squamata > Scincidae > Cryptoblepharus > Cryptoblepharus egeriae. The sequence continues at coordinate 47,925,655 of JAREYC010000007.1, read as the reverse complement.
CATTCCCTCTCATTACAGCAGGTCTTAAATATGAACACTGAGTACTGAAAATTGTTGTGATATTTGACCTTGAAATCTATATTGTTTCATTTCTAAAGCTGATTTAAGAAAGTAAATTCTTTTCAGCTGTACTGTCTAGGATGCACAGCTGTTAAAATTGGTCTTGGTGCCTCGCTGCAGGCTTCAGAGTAGATGAATGGCTAGATAATACGCTGCCTTACTTGCTACTGACTTATCATCATAGCAGAGAGATAGATCAAGAAAAATTCAGAAGGAAAAAAATAAAACTAGGAAGCTAACCCATGTGTGATGAGTTTTCACACTACAAGCATCCGAATGATTTGGAGTTAAATCCAAACATTCCCTTTCCTGCTGGAATGAACTTCTACTGATTTTTTTTTTCTAAACCTTATACCGATTAAAGGAGTCCTCCCTTCCATCAAACCAACATTGGGTTAGGAAAACAAAATGTGGTTATAAGTGGCATAATTTGTGGGAAAGAGGCATTGGAAACATGTTTCTTTGTACTGTAAGGACTCTGTACAGTTGGGGATTCTGCCTTTCCATGAATCATGAGCAATACAACTCTATTTAGGAAGTGGGTCTAACTGTATTTATAAAACCACTAATTTTGTACACTCATTTTGTCCTTTTAAAGCACTTAGCAGAGAATACAGAGAGCAAGCCTGAGTTGTATCATGCATAATTGAAATGTATGGCTATTGTTTTGCTTGTTGACATTTCCACTTTAAAAGAAGCAAGCATGCATACTAATTTTGTACTTGAACTGAAAAAAACACACAGTTTGCTCTAAGGCTACATTTTGAAACTCCTTATTTGCTTTTCAGGAATCTTTTATTTGAAACTTCAACTAGAACTGATTTCTCCAGAAAATAAATCAGTAGATTAGGTTGATTACATGTCAATGATAATCATGTCTTTTTTTTCCTTTACTTTCTTTTTTTTATTTGTGGCCCACCTTGCATTGTGCTGAAAGTTTTATGAGGGAGTGCTTGATGGAAATGAAATCAGTGAATCATTGCGGCGTAGCAATGGCATGAGAAGTGCAGAATTCATAGACGGGACTTTGGCTCAAATCTACAATATAAATTTAAGGGTAAACCATGTAGAAAATGTCCCCATTTGTTGTAACGTGCTACCCAGTCATTAACAAAGGCCCAGTCCATTTGTCTGAGCAAATGTCTTCTTCATGTGGACTCTGTTAAATTCCATTATGACTTCTATGTGATGATACATACTGTTGAGAGAATAAATACAGGTTTACTTTGTATAGGAATCAAAATTGTTAAGGGATCATCCTGGGCAGTGATGGGCCCAGCCTGGGCCAAGAACCGGTTCTCTGGAAGTGGGTGGGGTCAGGGGCGGGGGCGGGGTCAGGGTCAAGGGGCGGGGTCAGGGTCAAGGGGCGGGGCCAGGGTCAGGGAGTGTGGCCAGGGAGGTTTTTAATTTTAAAATTAAAAAATAATAAAAAAATAAAATTACTTACTTCAGAGTAGACCTGCAAAGGATAGGGCTCTGAGGCTGCAGTCCTCTCCACACTGGCCTGGGAGTAAGTCCCATTGACTATACTGGGACTAACTTCAGAGTAGACCTGCATAGGATGGGGCTCTGAAGCTGCTCTGAGGCTCTCTCCACACTGGCCTGGGAGTAAGTCCCATTGGCTATAATGGGACTTACTTCTGAGTAGACCTGCATAGGATGGGGCTCTGAAGCTGCTCTGAGGCTGTCTCCACACTTGCCTGGGAGTAAGTCCCATTGGCTATATTGGGACTTACTTCAGAGTAGAACTGCATAGGATGGGGCTCTGAAGCTGCTCTGAGGCTCTCTCCACACTGGCCTGGGAGTAAGTCCCATTGGCTATATTGGGACTTACTTCAGAGTAGACCTGCATAGGATGGGGCTCTCAGCACCCCCCCCCCGCTGGGAGAGGCTGGGAGAGCGCGATGGGGCTGCTCTCCTCCTTCTCAGCCCCCCTGCCAGCAGGAGAGGCTTGGAGAGCATGATGGGGCTGCTCTCCTCCTTCTCAGCCACCCCCTCGCCGGGAGAGGAGAGCGTACCGGTCCTCATTGTTCTGGGGACCTCCTGCTGCTGGCTACTCACTAACGGCAGGCTTTCTGGAAGATCCCCCACGCCAGAGTAGGGGCGCGTAGGCTCCTGCCCACCTGTGATCCTGGGCCCAAACACAAAGTTCTCACTTGATTTTCCTCAATGGCAAAACATTGCTTAATCATTATCAGCTTAATGCTTCAATTGGAGGCTGTTGGTGGCGCAAGTGGCTAAGACACTGTGCCTGTTAACCAGCAGGCCAGGGTTCAATTCCTGGGTCAGCCCCACTAGACAGGGTGAGCTCCTGTCCTTAGCCCAGCTCTGTGACGCCAGCTGGATCCAATCGTATTGGCTCTGCCTTTCTATTGGACTAATTCAGTGGAGTGGAGAGGGGGATTTGCTGCTTGGGTAACAGCCTATCCTCCATAACAATCCAACCCAGGCTATCGTGCTTCGCATGCAGCATATGCAGCGCTGAGCACAATAGTGTAGTCTTTTAAGACTGACGGAGGCCTGCTTTTTTAATGCTTCAATTAGAACATCAGTACCAATGATGAACTGAAGTTACTGAATAAAAGCTTAGGCATACTTAAGATTTCAACCTTATACACAGTAACCTACAAGTAAGTTGCATTGACAGTAAGGCTGCAATCCTAAAGACATTTTCCTGGGAGTAAGTCCCATTGAACACAATGGGGCTTACTTTTGAGTAGGACGGTGCTCTAAATGAAGCTTTCTGCTGAGTGGACATGCATAGGAGTACTCTGTTAAGTCTTTTGCAGCCTCTGCTGATGTTAACGTATACATCAACGGAGGTACATTATATGGATCTGGAGTCAGTCTGTTGCTCCATGTAGCTCAACTATAGGTCAATCTTCTAGTTCAGGAGTCTCCAAACGTGAGCCTCTCGAGCCTCAATGGAGCCCCTGGTAAGACCTCTCTATCTGACCGTTGGGCAAGATTTTTAATACAGTATATAAATTTATTCAAATTTGAAATGTAAATTACTTTTCTGGGCCCCAAAACTGTGTCAGAGAGATGATGCGGCCCTCCTGCCCAAAAAGTTTAGAGACCCCTATTTTAGATCAACTCTTTCTTTCAGAAGGAATTCTTTCTTAGCCCTATTTCAGGGATTGAAGCTGTGACCTTCTTAATACAGAAGATGTAGTCTACCACTGAGCTTTATCCTCTTCTCATCTGAAATAGAGAAATAATGTCAAGTGCCAGGAATGCAACCTACTTTACAGTGGTTGCAGGAAACTGCACCTCCAGCCTCAGTGCCACTTCTTTGCAAGGAACACTTCATGTATCCCAATGATTTTCAATAATTGCTAAGCCATAAAAGGTTCATTGTAAACCTTTTCCAGGTTCTGTGGCTCTGTTTCTAGGGCAACTATCTATAGTAATGAATTATCTGTCCCTCTTCCTCCGGCAGTCCCTAAAGGAGCTTGTAGAAGAAGAGGGATATAAGATACATTACTACAGACTGAAGGACTAGAAACAGAGCCACAGAACCCAATCAAGTTTCTCAGAAGCCAGAAGTGATAGTACAAGAGCCATAGGGAAGACCATGCAGGTCAGTGTGCCATGAGAAGAAAAACATTGAAAATCAGTAATTGGTGCACTTTATCTGTAATTAGGGTTGCCATAGGTCCCAAAAAAAAGGGAGAATCCCAATTTTGGGGGATTATTTTCACATATTGGCAAATGGGACAGAGGGCCCTGTCCTGATTTTGTGAGAGTTATGGCAACCCTATCTGTAATGTGATTTTATTTTAGAAGCACCCCAGCAATCATGGAATGGTCAAGAGAATGGGCCATGCGCCTGAAAGACTTCCAGAGTTCTTCTCATTGATCCTACTGATGATCCAAAATGTTTTTTTCTTTAATTTTCACTTTAATTTTCATAACATTTTGAGAAACACTGTTTTATGAGAGTAAAAATTAAGGGAGGAAATGGGAAGGGAAGAACAAGGTTTTGAAATGCTCTGTTTCCTATATTAGGAGGAGCAAAGAAGGGAAACAAAGGAACAGATCTCAATGTTAGCTAAGCAATACACTTCCACCATTTATATGTCTTTTCTTTCTCCATTAATTGCAGTGTCCAGGAGGGTAGCTTTTTGATTAAAAAGTTAAGGTGTTGCCCACCAGAGACCCTGCTACTCATGACCTATTGTAAGGGTGATGTGCATCTCCATTTCAAGGCCAAAGAGCCAATATTTTCCAAAGGCCCACATAGGCCTATATCCTAAAGTGAAATTAAGCCCCTTGCTCCGGAGCAGTTAAAATGACTTTCCATAAGATAAAACTAGAGGGTGACATAACTGTGTGGACCCATAACCACAGGTGGGCAGAGGCCTATTCGCTCCGGTCCCAGGGAATAGGATCTTCTAAATCCCCAGCTGCTGGAGAGCCTGTAGCAGCGGCAGGGGGCTCAACCAAGGGGACCAGTACGCTAGCAGTTAAAGACCCCAGCATGGAGCGTCTTTCCTCCAGCAGGAGCAGCAGCTGACCGGAGGAGAACACAGCCTCCCCGGCCCCTTTTTCTTTTTAACTCTTGCCTGCCTCCTTTCCATGATAGAGCCTCTTTCCTTAGCCTGGTGACTACAATACTAACCATGTCTACTCAAAAGTAGACCCTATTGTGCTCAATGGGTCTTACTCCCAGGAAACTGTCTCTAGCATTCCTCCCTTCTTTCCAGGATAGATCTTCTTTTCTCAGCCTGGTGCTTACAATCCTAACCATGTCTACTCAAAAGTAAGCCTTATTGTGCTCAATGGGTCTTACTCCCAGGAAACGGTCTCTAGCATTCCTCCCTTCTTTCCAGAATAGATCTTCTTTTCTCAGCCTGGTGATTACCATCCTAGCCATGTCTACTCAAAAGTAAGCCCTATTGTGCTCAATGGGTCTTACTCCAAAGAAAGTGTGGACAGGGTGCATCCTCAGGGAGCTAGGCTAGGCAGGTCTACTCAGAAGTAGGTCCTATTACAGTCAGTGGGTCTTACTCCCAGGAAGGTGTGGAGAGGGTGCAGCCTGAGAGCCCAATCCTATGCATGACTACTCAGAGGTAAGTCCCATGACAGTCAATGGGGCTTACTCCCAAGCAAGTGTGGCTAGAACTGCAGCCTGAGAACCCTATCCTATGCATGCCTACTCTGAAGTAAGTCCCATGACAGTAAGTCCCACTAACAAAAACTTAGATTTTTTTTTAATTAAATTTTTTAATTTTTTTTAAATTCCCCCTTTAAATTCTCCCTGGCCCTGCCCCCTGACCCTGGCCATGCCCCCTGACCCTGCCTGGCCCCGCCCACTTCTGGGGAACCAGTTCTTGGGCCATGCCCATAACTGCTGTGGATTTTGCCCATAATGCAGTTACCTTCCCACCAAAGTGGTACCTATCCGCTTGCTTTTACATGCTTTCAAACTGCTAGGTTGGCAGGAGCTGGGCAAGTAACAGGAGATAATTCTATTGTGCAGTACTTGAGTCTTGCACCACCAACCTGCTGACTTTCAGGTTGACAAGCACCATGTCCTTAACCACTGAACCACAGCTCTCATTTTTTTAATCAGAAAAGCATTTTTTATTTCCCACTCAGGCATCTTGGGAACATAGAACTGGCTGCCTTAATTTTGACAGAGCATCAAAAACTCTGTAAGTTTTAGGCCACTTCCTTCTTAAAGAAATAGGAGAAAAGGACACCCCATTTTTATTGTTATCATTATTTTTGAAGTATTTTGTAGGTTGGGATTTACTCTGCCACCTGAGTACTTAACTCTATAACTTGAGTTAATCAATATTTAACTCTGTACTTAATTCTGTCACCTCAGTGTGATGGTCTACAATGCAACAAATTGGTTGATCCATTTAAAAGATCCATTTAGATCCATTTAAATGGCCATGCTGGAATGTTCTTAGACTCTACATCCCGTGAGGTCTTTGAGCAGAGCCTGGATAGGAATCTATCCAGGATGCTATAGTTGTGAACAATCTGCAGTGGCAGGCATGGACTTGATGATCTTATAGGTCCCCTCCAATTCTATGATTCTAACCCTACAATCCAGAGTAACTACGGGAGCACGTAACAGACATTATGTGCACCCGTAGTTACTGCACCACCTAGTGAAAACCTATGGGAAATTCATATTGCAATCCAGAGCAAATTGTTCTTACACTGGAGCAAGGACTCCCCATAGTTACTCTGGATTGCACCCTAAATTCAGAATTTTTGGTATAATCCTGGATTAAAATCCACTTCTGCAAAGTGGAACTAATATCTATGTTATCTGAATAGCAAACAGCTGTGACAGTGTTACAGAAGTAATGCGAGAGAGAGGAGAAATTCCACCTACCTGTGAGAAAGAGAATATTTAATTATGGATGATAAAGATTAGGCTGCATGGGTACAATCTTTGCATTTAATACTGAAGTCACTCCATTCTGTTGAGAAGGATCTTGTTACAGAGATACAGGTTGCAGAAATAGATGCACCTAACCAGCAGCACAAGGATAATTGGTTAGGATTGCACCCACTCTTACACAGTACTATAGATAATACTCTGCATCTCTACTGGATGCAACCCAAGTTGAATTCTAATAACATTTACAATTTGTGGTCCATGTTTTAAACCAAGTTACTTTAAACCATATAATCAATTCAGATGAATTGCTATGAAAATGTTATTTCACAGGCTGGCAAGTAAAAATAAAACTTTTACATGCTTTCATTGCAATCATGTCATAATCATTTGCATGTTACCTTTGTTTTGTATTTTTGCTACTCACCTTCATTTGTTATTAAATTCAAAGCATAGTTTTTTAATGTTATGTTCATTTTTCATTTTGTTTGTTTGTGGAGAGTAACAGCTGCAGCAAAGCCAATATAAAAATGGTTTTTTGTTGTAAGCTCAGCACAGAGATCAGTTGCTGGTTTTAGTCGTAACCATTTACGAGTTGCTCTGGCACCACCTGCAGGTTTTGAAAGGAGATTGTTGCAGTTGTTAACACTTTGGAATATTTCACAGTTATTCTTTCTCATCCAAAAATGCCTCCCTTCTCTGTCCCAACATGCCCTCTTGCCACTCTCAATCCTTATGCCAGCTTGCTCAAACAGCATTGGCCTCGTCTTCAAAGCAGTCATGAACATGCTACAACAGATGACACCAGGGAGCCAGCACAGGTGCCAGCTGGAAGGCACTGTTACACTGCCCATAATTTACCTAGAACTATTTATATATTATTTGGCATGATCTCACATTATCTTTTGATAAGGTTAATTCACTGACAAGTTATTTTGTACAAATGTGATATCCAGTGGTGGGATTCAAATAAATTAACAACAGGTTCTATATCCTAATAACCTAAATTAACAACCAGTTCTATGTCCCATTATTAACCGGTTCTCAGAACCAGGCACTCATTAGCAAAGGGTTCTATAGAACCTGTGAGAACCCCCTGAAGCCCACCACTGGTGATATCACAATAAAACATCTAAGTTAATGTCAAAATTAATGTGAGAAATGTCACTTAAATTATGCCACTGAGGCCGCAATCCTAATCCCCATTAAAGCCAGCATAAATCCTGGTACAAGTTCCATGCTAGCCTGGGGGTGTTGCAAAAGTGCCATAAAGGCACTTTTGCACTACTCCTACATGGGTTATGTCAGTGCACTGACATGCACTAGCCACCTCACACCATAACTGGAATGGGGAGCTGGTTGAATTGTGCCAGCCTAAATTGGTTAGGATTGTGCACTGAATGAACTAGAAAAGAGCAAATTATAAACTGGATTAATACAATATGCCTTTATTTTGAAGCTATGTTGTCACTTCTTCCTCAAGTAGTAATCACTACAGTCTTTGCAGATCAACATTGTTCGGGCAAAAAAGAAGAATATAGTATTTTTATGATGTCTTTTATAAGTGAAATATTTTATATAGAAAAGGTGGAGCTACATAGCTAGCAGAACTTCAAGCCCCAAGGAAAACAATAACACAAACATACAGGATACCCTGTCAAATTTTCTTTCTAGAATTCAGATTTGCCAGTTCTAAATGATATAGTTTTACCGTTGACCTACGCTGCAATTCTAAAGACACTGTCCTGGGAGTAAGAACCATTGAACATAATGGAGCTTAATTTTGAGTAGACATGGTTAGGATTGTGCTCCTAGTCCACAACAGTAGTTTTAAGCAGCAATTCTACACACATTTACCAAGGAAGAAGACCCACTGAGCTTAGTGGGACTTACTACTGAGTAGACATGCACAGGATTGTGGTACTAGTGAATTGAAAATTAGCAGTGAGATTATGTCAGAGTGATTCCCCCTTGCCAAGATTCCTGACATACCGTGTAGAAAAATCACTTTGAATACAGAATCTTTTGGTATAGTTAACCAAGCTTTTCTTTTCCTTGATTCAGTCATCTTGGCAAATTCTGTAGTTCTCATGACAGTTCCTTTCATATTTATGGGCTTTAAAAAATATTTTCTGTCCCATTCCTCAATTTTTGTGGTTCATACCTGTAAGTGTAAGGAATAATTCACACTGGGTCAGATACTAATTTTTATGCAAGTGGAATGGCATTTTTACTTATGTAAGTAGGACATGATTTCTGCTTTACATTTCCCAGTACACTGGCTGTATCCCAAATCCCAGAATTGGGGGTTTTGGGGGGAAGGGAGGAATGGAGCCATGTGTGCTAAAGGATGCCAGATAATATCGTTCCAAGAACAGCGTACCACTTGCTGTTCTCTGGATGAAAACATTTGTTGTATCCTGTTATGGTAGGCTGGGTCTCCAAACCTCAGCCCCAGGGCATCATCATATATAGTATCTTGACATTGTGCCAAGGTCCTGATGTGGCCCTCGGGCTGGAATTTGGAAATTCTATAGTAGACCATATAGTAAACTAATCTTTCACATTTCTTTCTAGCAGCCCAGTTAACTTCAGTTGGTTACCAGCTCAAATGTCAACATGGTTAAAGTAAAGATGCAATAACAATGTAGTATTTCATAAATGAAACATCTCAGACCTATATCCTGTTTTTGCTTAATTAAAGCCAATACAGTTACATTTGGATGTCTGTAAGAAACCACTCTCCCTAGTCTTAATATAGCATATAGTCATAGTACTAGACACTGTATTTTAACCTAAAGTAACAGGCATCAATGAGAATTTTTGAGTCTAGGAAATGTGACCAAAATAGTAGTAGAACAATGGTTTGGTTACCGAAATCATTTATAGCAGTAACGTTGCTGTTTTGGGGGAAAACCTTTCTGCAGTTTTTTTTAATAATTTGGGAGTAAATGTGCAGTTTTGCGTATTTAAAAAATAAATCAGGCTTGGCTTGTCCAACGATGACTGTTCATTGAGTTGTTTTGTGTACCTGTTTTACAGGATGATGATGTAAGAGAGAACCGGTTCAGTTTCACAGGGTATGGAATGGGACCTCCTTGTATACAAGCAAAAGATGGAATGGCACCAAAAGGCCCAAATAATCCCACACAAGCTGTACCAAAAAGCCCTGAAGAAATGAGGAAAGTCTTCATTGATCGAGCAAAGAAAATTGACACCATCTCCCGAGCTTGCTTCCCATTAGCCTTTCTGATATTCAACATTTTTTACTGGGTCATCTACAAAATCGTGAGGCATGAGGACATTCACCAAAAGCAAGATTAACTTCTTCCAGCACCCCACAGTAACAGTATGTTGTTACAGTGGTACAAATACTGATGGGCTCATAAGGGGCATGGAGGAAAAACTTCATATTTGACTTGCTATGCAAAGTCACAAAGGGACAGAAGAAAGACATCCAAGATACGGTATCCTCTACGACAGAGTTTCTACTTCGTACATACTAAGAGTTATAAACTTTTTCAACATAAGAATCACCACATTCTTAATCCATAAACTCTACTGCCAGTGTGTTTATATGTACAGATACATAATGGTATAGTATCCTTTGAATTTCCTTGCTACGATTTTTAACTCAAATGTCTTTTTAAGATCTATCAAACAGGAGTCCCAAATGTCTTTAGATAAGTGCCATACTAACAAGATATTTTTCCAATTTCAAATCTCCTTTGTAAACTAATACTTGCCTTGGGTATTGGTTCTGAAAAATTTAACTGTTCAAGCGGTTGGCCTTTTAAGTAATGAAGCACATTCTTAGGGCACTGCCAATGGCTTCTTTATGAAACACAGGGCACATTTTGGGTTATAGTACTTTAATAAGAGAAACTTCATTGAAAACTACTTCCTAAAGAAGTGATAGCTAAAATCATCAAACCATTTATTCCATGAGATGCTTATAGTAATTCTGCAGTGCTATTGCGGACGAAGGAGATTATTGATTGCTGGCCTTGCCTGAGATGCTACCACAGGAAAATGATAGAAATTCCAAGTACATTAAAGATAGGAAAGTGACTTATATCACATTTAATTTGAAAGAGTGCAGGTCAGAGCAGAGCTGGATCTTTTGTTCACTGGTTCAGGCATTTAATCTCCATAAGAACAGATTATCTCAGTTACTTGGACGAATATGGCCATCTTCAATATCCTTTTGACTATGAGCACATAGGCAGGGCTGGTCCACTAATGAATCCCACTGAAATTGCCAGTGATGGCATATTGGAAAGAACTGCCAGCTGTGTCTTACCTTTTACTGTTGTCACTGCCCTCTTCCTCATTGTTCCTGTCTACCCATTTTAAAGGGCAAAGAGGGTGCTGGAGAGATCAGAAAGAGGAGTCATTCTGGGCTACCAACCTCAGAAAGAGGAGTCATTCTGGGCTACCAACCTCAGAAAGAGGAGTCATTCTGGGCTACCAACCTCATCTGCTATCCCAAATTCCTACCTCCTTTCCCTACTCCCTCTCCTTTTGAAATAGAAATGATATACAGAAGTGATTAAGTAGCATTCCAAATCTCTTCTAGGATGACTATTTCCAGCTGTTTAGAGCTTCATGGATGGCTGAAGGGTCCATACATGGTGTAGACTTCCACTTGGTTATTAAGTGTTCCATATTCTAACATATTCTTGAAATTACTCTTTATGAAACCAAGTGCACTCTTGTCTTTAAGCATCTGATGTATGTCTGTGTCATGAAAATTGTAGAATATTCTGTGTAGAATATACAGAATATCTGCTGAGCGAATATAAACAAGAAGAAAGGCACAAAAAGGCACAAAATCTGAATTATTTATCTGATAAAGCTGTAGCAAGGTTGAGCAAAGTCACTGGGGGTGCAGTCATATACCTGTCTACTCAGAAGTAAGCCATGCCATGTCCAGTGGTCCTTACTCCTACATAACTGTACACAGGATTATTCTTTTATACTTTCTCATTGGAGCAGACAAGCTTTATCCCATAGGATATTCTGTGCAAAGACGTGTTGAAGTTTTTTATTGTTTTAAGTGTGTTTAAAACACCTAAGAAGCTTCATGGTCAAGGAAGGATATGAACCGGGATTTTCCAGCCTCAGTCTGACTCCCTAACCACTCCACAAGCCAAAGGTAATGGGGTCAGAACACTTCAGCCTATTGTCTCCATCTGCCCCACCAATGAGCCAAAACAAAAGGTAGAGAGCAAAGTGTCCCATACTAATGGGTCTCCAAAAGAATGCAAGCCAAGGCATAGTATAAGCGGAGCAGTTGGGATGGAAAAGAGATTTTCCAGATTCTTTGCACTAGGGGTGTACATTGATTGCTACCTATGCTCAGAGCAATGAGTAGCGCACTGAGGAGCCCTGCCATACTGAGATGATTGAAGAAAGGTATGCAAACATGACATCCTTAAATAATTTAATTATCCATTAATTTCAGATATTAAATACCAAACATGAAAATTAAACTGTTAAAAATTAAACTGCTCTAATTTTCTGTTGTGGTAATTCATTTTCATGAAGAAATGTTTACTTTCATACAAATAATTCCTCATTTAAAGATTGAGATGGTATAGAGGTCTCCAAAACTGGAGGCTGCAACACAATAATTCTCTTCCCAAACCAAGCACTTACTGTTCCACTGCTTTCCTGTTTCATTTTTCACCCATGTGGACATAGAGATGGTCAAGGCCAGTGATTCTCAATCTTCCTAATGCCGTGACCCCTTTATAAGTTCCTCATGTTGTGGGGACCCCCAACCATAAAATTATTTTCGTTGCTACTTTATAACTGTAATTTTGCTACCATTATGAATCGTAAGGTAAATATCCAATATGCAGGATGTATTTTCATTGTTACAAGTGAAATGTGTATTCTATGCACACATCAAACACAATGGGATTTATTTCAGAGTAGGTATGCATAGGATAGGGCCCTGAGGCTGCAATCCTTTCCACATTTACATGGGAGTAAAGGCCACCCTGCCTATAATGGGATTTATTTCAGAGTAGGCATGCATAGGATTGGGCCCTGAGGCTGTCAGTCAGCCCCAGTGCACGCGCAGCTACAGCTGGAGATCTGGCAAACCTGACCTGGCCCCCTGCACCAGGGATCTTTCCCCCAGGAAAGCTCTAGGCGAACCCCAAAGGGGTCCCGACCCCCACTTTGAGAAACACTGGTCTAGGCCATCATGTCTATGGTCTATGGTACAAAAACTTATGGGACATGGGTGGAGTTGCCATGATTCTCTTCCACAAAATGAGGACAGGACTCCCTTTCAAACATGCCAGTATATGAATGCAATCTCAGAAAATTGGGACTGTCCTAGTTTTCCAGGACCTATGGCAGCCCTAGACATGGACCAGAGTCACAACTGCCCAGTGATATATGGGTAAAGAACAACATGGGCAGATCATTGGAACAGTAAGTGCTGCTCACAGAGGGAGGGATTTCAGTGAATGCTGGATTTGACCAATGGGCCAGGGTCTGGCAAGCCCTGGTAGTGCACCAGTGAAGTATTTACCACCCCAATGATATAGGCTTGTATTAGCCTACAGTTGGATGGGTACAAAGTTTTGAGGACATTATTAAATTGAAACAATACACATTTTCCTGGGACAAAGATCTATTGAACAAAATGGGCTTACTTCTGAGTAGATATGTATAGGCTTAGGCTGTAGATAATCATAGTAATATATTTTTAGATAGTGTACTATTCCTACAACTACAGCCACTGAGGCTGGAATCCTGAACACACTTTCCTAGGAGTAAGCCCCACTGAATATAGTGGGATTTACTTCTGAGTAGACGCACATAGGATTGCACCCTAAGTCCATGGTTTACCAAAAAAAGATCAGAGTTCATTTTTTGAATTGGTTGTACATCTTCATGTTTAAAAGGAGTAGAAAATCAAACTAGCCAACAATTGTGTCTTGAATCCCGGTTTCAGAAAGATTTTCTTTTGACCTTTTCTGTAGTCATCCAACAAGTGCACTTCGACTACATATAAATTTTTAAAGATGTGTACTGAGGATATAGAATGTTATTGGTATGTGAGAGAGATATGTTTTACAGCAGCAGGTTGGATGACTGGTGAAGATAATTTTACCACCTCTTTTGATATTATGTAAATGCAAGTAGATAAATAGGTGCCACCTCAGTGGTGAGGTAACAGCGTTCCGTGCACCTCGGCATCTAGTCATGCTGGCCCCATGATTACAGAAATGTCTTTGGACAATGCTGGCTCTAAAGGGAATGAGCACCGTACCCTACAGTTGGACACAACTGGCAGTTAACCTGTGGGGAAACTTTACCTTATAACCTTTTGATATTTTGATACTGTTTTGATTCAAAACAGTAAAGGCAAACAGCCTTACTGAGACCATCTGGTATTCCTGAGTCTATGATCTGTGAATGTTGCTGAATCCAATATTGAGAAGACATATTCTCATAAATAAACCTGGTCTGGCATTAGTGGGAGGATGCTTAACTGAAGTACAAAACATTTGAAGAAAATGGACAGGCTTCCCTCTCTCTATTTTTCTTAATTTGAATGGAAAATGTATGTATTGAGTCAGGTTGGAAGATTTTCAAAGGATTCTACAGCAACAGAGCAGTTTCATTTGATTAATCCAATTCATTCATTTTAGGATACATAATAATAAAGAAAGACTTTGTGTTGTCTCATGCCACAAAAAATACCAGCAACTCTCTAGTGCCTATCTGAAAATCCAAAAACCAGCAGGCATATGACAACTTATAAAATAAACCCAAGTGGCTACTGGACAACTTAACACTTCTTACAGATTTAGAGAGCCTTCATGAAAAGGTATGATTTTAATAACACAACACTAGGGAGGAAACCAATTCCCCTGTATTTACTACAAGTTTCTTTTTTGCTGGATCTGTTGGGCACAATGTATCAGGCACTGTTACTGAACTACATCCATTCATTTCAGTGGGGCTTGTTTGAGATCCCTTTATAAGCATAACTATGAACTGACAGATTCAGCTGAGTAATAGAATTGGGCTTTTTGAGTTCCTTGGCTTTGGATTCTTGTGTACCACATGGTGGGTGAACAAATCCCAAAACATACAGTATTTTTTTGCCTTGCGTGGAAACATTCTAGATTCAGTCTCTTTCTGAAACTGCCTCCTGTACATTAACCCTGCTCTAAATATATTGCAGAATCCACTTACACAAGAATTCTTTGCATGTCCATATGGAAGGGTAAGATGAGACTTTTTTCAACTGAAAGTAAGTCATTGCAATGATGCAACCCTAAACAAGTATCATTATTATATGCCCCTGGTTCATTCTTTCTCAGTTTCTTAGATTAATGTTTATATTTAGAAAGAGATGACATAATGTGTTTTGGCACACTCCCTTATTGAGGGGCTGCCGTGGATCACTGGTTAAGAGCTCTGGGATTAGAATACTACTTGACCTGAATTCTGCTCAGCAGGTCAGCAGTTCAAGATCCACGTAGTGCCAGATGGGGTGCCATCATTAAGCCAGCTCCTGCCAACGTAGCACTTTGAAAGCATGGAAATGCATGTAGATAAATGGTACCACTTTGGTGAGAAAGGCAACATCCTGGCGACAGGCCCTTGCGACAGGCTGTTCAGGTTTCCCCATGTCTCATTAATCGTGGATTGGATCAAACTCCAATCCACAACGAGCAGACACCATCTGCACAGTACAAACGCTGAAGAAGTTGCCTTTTTTGCACACTCTCTTACTGCCTAAGCAAACCAGTGCTTACGGAGTTCAGTGCCTGATGACAGTACAGATGACATCTGACTTTGCAGACATCAGAGAATTAGATTTATATCAGACCACCAGCTGAGGGCCAGCCCTCCAACACATAAGGATCTAAAAACCCATTTTGAGAGAATTAGTGACAAGATCCAGAGGTTGCTGATATCTTTAGGCATATGACTGTACAATACAACTTCAGAGTTGACATTGCTCGATCGCCAGGAAAAAATCTGCTTGATATCTGCTTGATTGCCAGGAAGAATAACTCCTGATCCAAGGAAAGCTTTGCTTCTTTAACAATTACATGGCCCAAGAAACATTTGACAGCTACAGTTCCTTCCACCATTGTGTTGAAGCAATGGGGAAAGGATCACTTTACCTAAAGCACAATATTGCAGAGGAACAGCAGTGCCAGCAAATGAATGCTTAAGGGTAGTGCTCTGATTTCTTTCCTATAGCAACACCACTGGAAAACAAAAACTCCTTCTTGCTGATTTCATAACTATTGTGCATTAAAAGGAGGGATGGGAGAGAAAACTCTATGCAGGGGGATGATCTCTCTCTTTGAGTTCACATGCACAGGTTCAGTTTCTTTCTTGGATCATAGAATTCATACAATTTTGAATCACACAGTGAATCGGGAACAATTTCATTACAATCTGTCCCAGATTGACATTGCAGTCCACAATTAAAGTTCTCCTGAGTGTTAAGCATCAAATTCTTTGTCAGCTTAGTACACTTATAGATGCAAGGCATAGCAAGGTTGTATGGTTGTATTTTGAATTCTAAGCATTAGTGTGTTGTTGCTTCTCATTCAGCATGAACCGTTGAGAGGGGAAGAGAATTATTTTTTAAGAAGGAAATACTAACTGATGGCTACAAATAACATATTTAATATGATGAGTTTTAACTGCAGGTTATGGGAGATGTCATAAATGGCAATTTTTCTTTCGTTCTATTTTAAACATCTCTATTCTTTTACTGAGTTATCTTTGATAAAACATTACTGAAAGCTTATATATTTGAAAGTATCATAAATATCTATAAAAAGCAATATTTTCTCTATATAAGATAGACTTCTATAAACAACAATATACAGTATATGTTCACTTTACAGGGGAAATTGCTTCCTTTTGCAAAATAGAAAAGTGATCGTGGAAATGAATAGTCTTTTTGAGTTTCTCTCCTTAGAACAAAACAAAATGCCAAATTGTCCTTAACCTTGGGTAGAGGAAAATATGGACAGTATTTTTTACTTCATTGTATTTTTTTTACTAGATGCAAAAGAGTTTAAAATAATTATTGAGCCCAGTTTATATTTTGAATGTAAGATAGTGACACACTCAATAAGAGCACAAAATTACAATTCAGACGCAAATTCTGCTCTCAATATAACTTGTTGAGATGTATTTACTAGAATCTCAAGTGCCATCAAATCTAATATGCCATCAAATCTAATGTGCACTCTATACTTATAATCAAAATACCATATTTACTCAAATCTAATTAACCTAATCAAATCTAATCAAATGGGCATCCTGATTATGGAGACTAAAATGGTCAGTGTTAGATTCTAGTAAATACAATGTTTATTGTTGTTTGGGATTGGTTTAAATTAAATCCTTATTAACTGGGTGAAGAATTTCAATCTTCATTAAGCTATAAAAGATTACCACAGTCAATTAGACAAGAGAACATAGTATTAAATGGTCTGCTTGTTTTCAAGACAGGTTTAAAATCTATTTTTCTAATTGAGCTCTTTGAAAATCAGAAGCGCACATGCACTAATGTGCATGTTTGATGTGGGAGTACGAAGCCTCCAGGCAAAACATACAGTGTTCAGTAGTTGGTTCCTAAACCTTTATCTGGAATGCTTGTGAAAGGCAACAAGATTAATGGAAGAATTTGGGTCATAGGCCATGAAATGCTGGCTTGTCCTGTATTCTTGATATGCTTTGATAGTACTGCACTTCTTCACTTTCATCTCTGTGAAATATGCAAGTTTCCTTGAGTTTGTAATGTCAACATATGATAGAATGGTATCAGTGGACGAAACAGACTAACAAAGATTTTCAGCATTCTATGGATATTTAATTGTGTGCTGCATAAAACAAAATTGTGCCATCAGCTTTGAACATGAAGTTTAAACATTGTATACAGTAGCTTGTGTGATAGTGAGCCAAGCTTCCTTAAAGGCAACAGCAGCAACAACAGAAATGGCTATAATATTGTGTTAATTACTTGTCTGTGATTTTTAAACATATCATTTAAGCATATCTAGACAACAACCAATGCCAGTTTATGTCTAGCATTTTTATTTCAGTAAAATCTGATGGAAGTGTCATGCATGGTTTTGATTAAACTCCTTTTCTCCCTTGTAGTATTCCTCTATTCTGCACTGCATTTAACATGCTCTGCTGACAGAGGTGTGAAAAGGTGTGCCGTCTGTTGAATTCATGTGAATGTAGATATTTTGTTCTAAAACAAGAATAAAAGCTACAATTTTTCAAGGTCCTGCTCAACTTGTTACCACAATTGAAGCAATGGAAGATGGCTGTTGAAAGAAGAAGCAAATAGCGGGGAGGGCAAAAGGAAGGCTGCAAATCGTGTCAGAAATATGAAAGCAAACTAGATAAGAAACTTTTAGGAAAGGAAGTTTCTGTGGACAGAAGCTCAATGCTTCCTCGGGCTAGAATATTGCAAGATTTTGGAATAAGATTCAAGGAAAGCTGCAGTGATCAACCAATTTGTAAGTCATAAAATAAAAATTAAAAACTACCTGTAATATATTTATAGTAAAAGAATCCAAGCACATTCTTCATATTGGATATGCATTGAAGCAAATACATTGACTCCCTGGTCCACATTGTATGTAAAATGTAATGGGAGCCAAGGTCTATAGAAAAGCTAAATCTGCCTGTGAAAGTTGTCCTTCACAAGCCTTGCATTCAGTGAACACATGATGGGAAATGAGGTTGGAACATGCTGAGCATGCATTTCTGACACTGAAGTGTCCATTTGGCACATCTCCTGTGTGCATGTGTGCACCATGCATGAATAACGTAGTGCCAAAAGTGATAGCAGGTGTATGGGACACATGCCCTAATGTAAGGTAATATCCATTAGGAAGCTACCTTTGCTGAAACCTCACCCAATCTCTTTAAAGTTTCAAGTGAGATATAGGGTGCAATCCAGAGTAACTATGGGGAGTCCTTGCTCCGATGTAAGAACAATTTGCTCTGGATTGCAATATGAATTTTCCATAGGTTTTCACTAGGTGGTGCTGTAACTATGGGTGCACATAATGTCTCTTACGTGCTCCCGTAGTTACTCTGGATTGTAGGGCTAGGCTACAAACCAGAATAACTAGGGGACCTTTTACACTGACATAGTTATGGTACCACCTATGGGAAACTATGGGAAATGCATAGAGTAATCCAGAGTAAGTGCCTCTTACGTCTTCCCGTAGTTACTCGGGATTGTAGGGCATATCTAGCATTTATCTTCACTTGCTTCCTATTCCTCTTCAATGCACCATAAGCTGCTCGCAGTTAGCAATGCTATGTTAGATTTAAGAACTTCATGATTTATTAGCTTCTCAAGAATCTCCAGATTTCTTCTGCAGATGGTCTTATTTATTTTATCTCGTTTTAATCATCTGTTGTTGGAGGAAGTAAAGCAGCCCAGTGCATACAGTAGAAAAGATTGGATGGTTTTACTTAGCCATTAAATCCTTTTGCAAGAAAATCACAAGGCAAATCAGAGTATGTTCACGTTACATTTTCCAGGCATGTGTGTACGATCCCACTATCAATGTAATATAATGGATTCCTACCAATCTGTGATAGGGTCAGATCTGGAAACTTGCTATGCACATGCTGGAAGGAAAGTGACTCACATTTTTTTTAAAATTACATTTTAGTTTATATTTAAGCAGAACTGTATCATTTTATACATTATTACTTGTTACCCCAATGTAATTGTTACATCAATTTAGATTGATGAGGCCCTAAGCTATTGAAGGTAATGGGACCCTTTATATGTCCAGCTGTTCTTTGTCAACAACAAATTGTCACTGTTTTTTTGTGTGTTGAATATATGCTATGTGGTAATTTATGGACCTAATAGGTATCTAAAGCCATCTGCATATAACAAAATATGTATTTTATCAAAGTAATTGTTGAACTGAAATACAATTTAAATTTTTTTGTTGGGGCCAAGAGAGTAGGACCCTAAGCTATCACTTGTTTAGCTTATATATAAATCTGGCACTGCTTGTTACAGTTTAAGGAACAACATGGCTCAACAAATGTAACACAGGACTAACAATGCAATCCTAACATGCCAGAGAGAATGGCCTAGCTATGGCAGCCTAAAGTAAGCCATATTCAGAGCTGACACTTAGGTCACGTCCCCAGGAAAAGGAGGCCTTTAGGCTGGCCTGTTTGTGGAGGCAGCAGCATAAGTCCACTATTCCAGGCATGCACACTGGGGACCAAGTCAATGACACCTGAGGATGGCTTGCTCCTGAGGAGACCTGCCTCAGATTACACTGAACAAGGAAAGGCTGTGGTGCCTGCATCCTGCACACCATATGAAGAAACCCAGGAGCCCATGGCAACCAGTCACAGATGCAACATGATGGAGAGTGCATAACTGTCTGGGGGACCAGATGCCAAAACTGCCAAAGGAAGAGAGCAACCGTACATCCTCCTCAACGTAAGGCACCCAAGATAAGTGGTGGACAGGACCAAAGAAAAGCTCATAACACCCATCTCCATGTTGTTGTGTGGTTCATGGAAACAATACAATATCTGTAGTGTAGGGGAGTGCAAGGGAATTGGCTGCTTCCATATGGGCTATGGAAGTTGTGAGGTGAGCTGTTGGAGCTGGGCCTGAGTTCCTTAGTTCTTAGTATCCAGAGTTTGACAGGCAGGAGTAGTGCTTAGGCCGGCCTGAAACTTAGAACTTTTTCTTTCTCTTCCATTTTTACTTTGGCTTTTCATGGCCCTCAGTAGATCTACTCAGATTTGTGCCTGCTCCTTAGATGGCCTAAGTCAAGAGGAGCTGGGAGGGGGCATGTCTGCCCTGGAAACAGGGTCTGAATACAGCCTAATTGCTCCATTCTAGGCCAAACCCAACATGCCCCCATCATGCCCTTCTGCACTGCCTAGGCTAGCACTGCGAGGCTGGCGCAGGTCCATCTGTCTGGGCGTTGATGAGTCAGCAATTCTTCAGTGTTAAGTAAAGGGATAAAAACATGTTGCACTCCTTTTCATGCCCTTCTGGTTTGAATTTCCCAAAATTGGTTCTTAGTAGGTGCCAACATCACAGAAGGAACGCTCTCCCTAAATTTCAAGCTTCTAGGTCCAGCGGCTTTGGCTGGGCGTTGATGAGTCAGTCAGTCAGTGGTTCTTTGATTTTATATTTATAAGATAGATTTAACACTGCTGGGGAGGCAATAATGAAATTAAGTATAAATTTAAAACTAATAGCCGTTAATAATAATAATAATAATAATAATAATAATAATAATAATAATAATAATAATAATAATAATAATAATAAACCAGCACGAAATTGTACGCTGTGCATTTATGGATAACAACAACAACAAACAACAACAACAACAACGCTACATCACACAGTCCTAGACTCTTGGAAAGGGTCTATTATTATTATTACTAGCGAAAAGCGTACCTGCATTGCGGGTGTAACATTTCTCCCTATGCCATCCCCCCATGGCGCAGAAACACCCCATGTGCCACTTTCCCCATGCGCATTATCCCCCATGCACATCATCCCCCCATGTGCAACGTCCCCTCATGCACAACTTTCCCCAATGCGCAACTTCCCCAATGCACAACTTCCCCCAATGCGCAACTTTCCCCCATGCGCAACTTTCCTGATGTGCAACTTTCCCCCATGCGCATCATCCCCCATGCGCAACTTTCCCCATGTGCAACTTTCCCTCATCTGCATCAACCCCAATGTGCAACTTTCCCCCATGCGCAACTTTCCCCCCACGCACATCATGACCCCATGTGCATCATGTCCCCATGTGAAAATTTCCCCATGTGCAACTTCCCCGTGCGCATTACCCCGTGCGCATCATCCCCCCATCACAACTTCCACCCATGCGCAACTTCCACCCATGCACATCATCCCCTCATGCGCAAATTTCCCCCATGCGCATCATCCACCGATGCGCAACTTCTCCTCATGCGCAACTTCCCCCCATGCACAACTTCCCCCATGCGCAACTTTCCCCCATGCGCATCATCTGCCGATGCGCAACTTCCCCCCATGCACAACTTCCCCCCATGTGCAACTTCCCCCATGCGCAACTTTCCCCCATGCGCAACTTTCCCCCATGTGCATCAACCCCCATGCGCAACTTTCCCCCATACGCAACTTTCCCCCATACGCATCAGCCTCAATACGCAACTTTCCCACATGCGCAACTTTCCCCATGTGCAACTTTCCCCCATATGCATCAACCCCAATATGCAACTTTCCCCCATGCGCAACTTCCCCCCACGCACATCATGACCCCATGTACATCATGTCTCCATGCGCATCATGACCCATGTGTATCATGTCCCCACGCGCATCATGTCCCCATGTGCAAATTTCCCCCATGTGCAACTTCCCCCTGTGCGCATTACCCCCCGTGCGCATCATCCTCCCATACACATCATCCCCCATGCGCAACTTCCACCCATGCGCAACTTCCACCCATGCACATCATCCCCTCATGTGCAACTTTCCCCCATGTGCAACTTTCCCCCATGTGCAACTTCCCCTCATGCGCAACTTCCCCTCATGCGCAACTTCCACCCATGCGCAACTTTCCCCCATGCGCATCATCCTCCCATGCGCAACGTTCCTCCATGCGCAACTTCCCCTCATGCGCAGCATCCTCGCTGGTGCAACCTCTTGCTCTGAACAATATCCCCCAGTGCACCAGGGTCTGAGCACCAAATTGGCTGATGTTATTCGGTCTCCCATGTTAAGTGTAGGACAAAAACATTGCACTCCTTTTCAGCCCCTGAAGGGTTTAATGTCTCCAATGGGTTCTTGGTGGGTGTTCAGGTGACAGAAGGATCCCTCCCAGAATTCCATGCTTCAGGCCCAGCAGTTGGGGCGGAATGTTGCTGAGTCACCAATTCTCAATGCAAAGTATAGGGAGGAAAACGCGTTGCGCCCCTTTTCACCCCCTTCCGGTTGGAATTTCGGAAAACCGGTTCTTAGTGCACCCCTCCATCACGGAAGGAACACCCACCCCAAATTTCACGCTTCTAGGGCTGGCAGTTTTGGCAGGGCGGTGATGAGTCAGTGAGTCAGTCAGTGAGTCAGTCAGTGAGTGACTTTTCTCTTTTATATATATAGACTAGCGAAAGGCATACCCGCGTTGCGGGAGTAACTTCCCCATACAACATCCTCCATGGCGCATCAACAACCAATGCGCAACCTACCCCCATGTACAACATTCCCCTGTGCGCATCATCCCCCACGCGCAACTTTCCCTATGTGCATCATCCCCCCATGGGCAACTTCTCCCTACGTGCAACTTCCCACCGTGCGCAACTTCCCCCCATGTGCAACTTCTCCCCATGCGCAACTTCCCTCCATGCGCAACTTCCCCCATGCACATCATCTCCCATGCGCAACTTCCCCCCATGCACAACTTTCCTACATGCGCAACTTCCCCGAATGCGCAACTTCCCCGCATGCGCAACTTCCCCCATGCGCAACTTTCCCCATGCGCATCATCCCCCATGTGCATCATCCCCCCATGCGCATCATCCCCCCATGCGCAACTTCCCTCCATGTGCAGCATTCTCACCAGCACAACCTCTTCCTCCAAAAACATCCCCCAGTGCACCAGGGTCTGAGCACCAAACTGGCTGATGTTGTTCAGTCTCCCATGTTAAGTATAGGACAGAAACACATTGCCGCCTTTTCAGCCCCTGAAGGGTTAAGTTTCTCCAGATGGTTCTTGGTGGGTGTTCAGGTGACAGAAGGAACTCCCAGAATTCCATGCTTCAGGCCCAGCAGTTGGGGCGGAATGTTGCTGAGTCACCAATTCTCAATGCAAAGTATAGGGAGGAAAACACGTTGCGCCCCTTTTCACCCCCTTCCAGTTGGAATTTCGGAAAACCGGTTCTTAGTGCACCCCTCCATCACGGAAGGAACACCCACCCCAAATTTCACACTTCTAGGGCGGGCAGTTTTGGCAGGGCGGTGATGAGTGAGTGAGTGAGTGAGTGAGTGAGTGAGTGAGTGAGTGACTTTTCTCTTTTATATATATAGATTATTATTGTTGTTGTTGTTGTTGTTGTTGTTGTTGTCGTTGTCGTTGTCGTTGTTGTAGTCATTGTAATCACTGTAATCATTGTCCCCATTGCTGTTTGTCATCGCGATGATCCCTTTGTCAGTGATCCTACAGAAAGTGAATCTGGGCTACCAAACTGCCAAAAACTCACAGAAAATTTCACATCTATTGTACATGGATGATTTGAAGCTCTACAGAAAGTCAGAAGCAGAAATCCAGTCACTCACCAATACAGTCCGAGTCTTTAGTACCGACATCAACATGGAGTTTGGCCTGGACAAATGTGCCACAGTGGCACTAAAGAAAGGGAAGATCACGGAAAGTGATGGCATTGAAATGCCAAATGGTCAAACCATTAAATGCCACCAGCCTGAAGGCTACAATACTGGGCATACTGCAGCTGGACAATATCAAGCACGGGCATGTAAAAACTGTGGTCAGCAAAGAATACATACAAAGGGTTAGAAAAATTTTGAAGAGCAAATTGAATGGCGGCAACATTATAAAGGCTATAAATACCTGGGCCATACCTGTAGTTAGGTATACTGCTGGCATTGTGAACTGGACACAAAAGGAACTGGATGACTTGGACAGGAAAACAAGGAAATTAATGACCACTCACTATGCTTTACATCCACGTAGTGATGTTGACAGGCTGTACCTGCCTAGAAGATCAGGGGGCAGAGGACTTTTGCAAGTGAAGCAGTTGGTGGAAGAAGAAAAACATGCCCTAGCAGATTATGTGCGAGAGAGTCAGGAATCCACTCTGAAGTCAGCAAGAGAAAGTTGTTGAAAGTGCAGCAGACCAAATATGAATATCGCAATAGTGCAATTCAGGCTTGGACTGCCAGTTGGCAGAATAAAGTATTGCATGTATAAGCAAGTATAAGCATAATAATAAATAATAATAAAATTATTATTAATTATTATTATTTAAAATAATAATAATTTTTTATTATTATATTATTATTATATTAAATAATAATATTAAATCATCATCATCATCATCATAATTGAAAAATATTAATTGAAAAATAATTGATTGAAAAATAATTGAAAATAATTGAAAAATAATAATTGAAAAAAATAAAAAATAATTATTATTATTATTATTATATAATTAATATAATAATAATTATAAGCTTTGGCTGGGCGTTGATGAGTCAGTCAGTCAGTGGTTCTTTGATTTTATATTTATAAGATAGATTTAACACTGCTGGGGAGGCAATAATGAAATTAAGTATAAATTTAAAACTAATAGCCTGTAGTAATAATAATAATAATAATAATAATAATAATAATAATAATAATAATAATATTATACCTTACTGCTTTCTATGATGGTGATATCTGGAGTATTGTGTTCCAGTATTGTGTAAGCCAGTGCAGGTGGTTCCAGTTGTAATTGGCACACTGGGTGCAGTGCCCAAAGACCTTGACAGGCACCTGAAAACTATTGGCATTGACAAAATATCACTCTGCCAACTGCAGAAAGCCGCTCTTCTGGGATCAGCATGAATTATACATGGCTACATCACACAGTCCTAGACTCTTGGGAAGGGTCCGACTGGTGATGTGAATGAAACCAGCACGAAATTGTTCGCTGTGTATTTATGGGTAATAATAAACAAACAAACAAACAAACAAATAAATAAATAGCCTTGCATTTTCTGCTCATGGCTCAGGTTATGTAATATTGCTTACAATATTAGATGGACACCTCAACTGATTGAGAAAATTTTTGCCCCTTACATCACTCTTTCTTCCTAGCATATTGTACCATACATGCACCACAAGATGGCTCCCTTTCATTGTGGAACAGTCGCAATCTGGATTACAGAGTTTCATTCCTCAGATGGAATGACAATAGAAAGATAACACATTGCTAAATATGAACCTTGATCAGACTCCAGAGGATGTGATTGTATATGAGAGAGAAATGTGTACCTAACCAAATACTTCCTTCTTCATTTTACTATAGCAATTCTGTAGCCAAACAGTTAAATCACTTTTGCAGGCTTTGCACAAGTTGACACAAAAAATTATTTACAGAATGTTTACTTGGGAGCCATGGGGAGTGGCTATGCCAGGTCAGCATGATCTTAGGATAGCACTCTCCATCAAATAGATCTTAAAGATCAAGGATGATCAAAAGTGTGCTTGATCTACCCTTTTCACCCCCTTCTAGTTGGAATTTCAAAAAACCCGTTCTTAGTGGGTGCCTCCATCACAAAAGGGCCACCGTTCCCAAATTTCACGTTTCTAGGTCTAGCGGTTTTGGCAAGACATTGATGAGTCAGTCAGTGAGTCAGTGATGTATAATATGTTTATGTAGAGCAGGTGTGGGCGGAGGTGGGGGGTTTAGGTTGTGTGTGGAATTATAGGTGTGGGGTGTGGGATTTGGTTATGTTTGCCGGTTAAAGAGAATTCCAAAGAGGAATAATATGTCTATATAGAGCAGGTATGGTCTGACTAGAGGGGTTCAGGATGTGGAATTGGGGGGTATTGGGGTGTGGGGTCGGGTTGTGTGTGGGGGTTAATCCCAGGATCATCCTGATTCCAAAGAGGTATAATATGTCTATGTAGAGCATTCATGGGTGGAGTTAGAGGGGGACCTGATGGCCAGACAGAATTAGCCTTTTATTAGTATAAGTATCATTAGGTTTTGCAATGAAAACAGAGGTTACATTGAATCAAACAAAAATCCACACTTATACCAGATTCTCCCTATGACTATAAATATAAAATGAATATAACCAAATATAAAACCTGAATATAACCAATAGAAAATGTGCCTTCGACAAAGAGCTTATGGAAGAAACTCTAGCCTCTGCTCATAAAGATGCAACATTTGAAATCACTCAACAAGCTATGACAATGCTCTCTGTGCCAAGTACTATTTTCAGAGCACCAGGTAGCTTAAGTGTGGTTCCCATGCCAGGATATAACTTAGGTGGGTTTGAGGCAACAGGGTTAAAAGAAGAACTACTGGCCCACAAAAGGAAAGGCCCACAAAATGGCGTTTTGCTGCCATTATGTTTAGCAATAGGGTTCTTTTAATGGAATGCCCATTTTCAAGTTGGGTAAGAATTATGAATCATGTTGAGCTTTAGCTGACTGTAAATTACATCATTAATAGCACTTGTCAAGTAGTTTCCCTAAAATGTCCCTCTTCTTATTACCTATTAATTTAGAGCTGAGTAAAAATATTACAGCTTGTGGGCACAATCCTAAAAAGGTCACAACTGTGCCATAAAGCTCGTTTATGCCTCTGTGGGAGAAATCTATGCTGACCCACAGAAGTGCAGTGACCTGCAGAGGCCAACTTCAGTTACTGTGGTGGCAGCAGCAGTTGAGTCCAAGTTGGCTGAGTTTGGCTGGTGCAGTAGTCTGGGGTGGGATCTGGGCAGGCTAGCGAGAAGACAGAATGGAAGTATTATGGGACAGGATCAGGGGTGGGCAGATGCCAGTTCGGGCCTACTCGCCCAAACCGGATCTTCCCTTTTCCCTGCCGCTGGCAAACTGCCAGCACAGGGAAAGGAAAAAGAGGGCGGACTGGTTCGCACCGGCTGCCATCTTTTCCCCCCCTGCATCTCCTCCTCCTGGGGAAAACGCACAGGACGCGTGCCTCAGTCGGAGCGCACGATGTGCACCTCCTCCAGCAGGAGGAGACGACTGTGTCTCCTTCTACTAGAGGAGATACACTGCGCACGCGCCAACCCTCGGGGTCGGCGCGTGCGTACTGTGTCTCCTCCAAGTGGAGGAGACACACTGTGCACGCGCCATCCCCCGGGGTCGGTGTATGAGTACTGTGTCTCGTCCAAGTGGAGACGCACTGTGCATGCGCCGGGGTTGGCGCATGCGCAGTGTGCCGGGGTTGGGGTCTGCCCCTAGCCCCGCCCCTGACCCTGCCCCGACCCCATCCCTGCCCCCAACTTCTGGCGAACCGGATCTTGGGGGAGGCTCAGCCCACCACTGGACAGAATGTGGGAAGTTGGATGGGCACTAGGAGGGCCAGGACCTGGCAGATATGCTGGATCCCAGTCCTGTTCCCGCATGCAGAGCAGTTTATTGTAGTTTCTGGCCAATATGCAATGGACCTAATGCACATGTGCTGTGCATTTGTAATGCTGCATGGAATGTTTATTTAACATGAATACTACAAATCACATAATGCAGCATGACTGTATGAAAAATACATCCTTTGAAGATGTGAAGATTATAATAATCCATGTTCAGTTGTAAATCAACAAGAAAATATCTATAATATCCAATGTAAAAACAGAAGGAATGTTCACTCAAATCAAACCATACCACTGAAAACTTAGCCAAACACTCATACTAACACACATGAGCAGAGCAATTTTTTTCACAAAAATGACAGTGCTCTGTCAGCAGCTAATTATAAAGGGCCATATTTATCTGGTGACGACTGAAGGCCTAGCTCCAATTACTGACTCACTTCAGCTCTACTTACTGACTCACCCCTCCTTTACACGTGCCAGAAAAAAATTCAGCTCTTTCTTCCCAGTATAAAAATCATCAAGCTTTGACCAGCTACCCTCAGGGCAGCAACTCAACTGCCAAGGGAGAAAGTCACAAGAACATAAGAGCCTCCTCTGGATCAGGCCAAAGGTCCATTTAGTCCAGCTTCCTGTATCATACAACGGCCCACCAGATGCCTCGGGGACCACATATGGCACCTCCATTTTGAGGTTATCCTAAGACTTGAGGAAGTCTTAGGGCTAGAGGATGTTATTCTGGATAAGAAGGAAACAACCCCCCCACTGGTACTCCCTTTTCTGGGAACAGGCCCATATTCAAATGCATGAAGGATACGCCTCGGTGGGAAGGGGTCAGGGACTTCCTCCAGTTCAGTGATTTTCAACCTTTTTCATCTCACGGCACACTTAAAAAGGCACTGAAATTGTCAAGGCAAACCATCAATTGTTTTTACCATTGACAAGGCACACCAGACTGTTCAAATCCCCCAATTTTCCTAATAGTGAATATCAATCTTCAAATTCCCATGGCACACCTAAGGACTCTCCACAGCACACCAGTGATTTGCCTGATTGGTGTGAAGATTGTGGACATCACAGTTTATCCAGGGTGTCCATGTAGAATGGAGGACAGACTTCCTATACCTGGATCATATAAAAGAGGGAATTTTGGCAGATGCTACTTTTTAAACCCTTCTATGTTGAGCAAAACCCTGCCTAACGTCCCTCTTCTATGCAATGGTTAAAGGTAGAGGCACTCTGCTCTCCATTCTATATGGTCACCCTGAGTTTATCTAAATAGGATGATAGAGTCTTCTGGGGATGAGGTAGCAGTGGTGATGCATGTCAGCACCAGTGACATGGAGAAATGTAGCCAAGAACTCCTAGGGGCCAAATTTAGGCTGTTAGGCAGCTCAAAGCCAGGACCCTAAGGTAGCATTCTCAGATGTGCTATCTGTTCCAAGCATAGGACTAGTGAGGCAAGCAGAACTCAGAGGTCTCAAGTCAAATGTGAACCAGCAATCCAGCAGTGTGCCAAGTGTTCCATATTAATGTCCAATCCAGTTTTTTTAAGAGTTCAGGATCCCTGAAGCCTGCAAATCACACTATACTCTTGCATGCTTATAGCATCCTGTAAAAGAAAGAAATATTTCACTGCAGTAAGCACATAAACAACATTAATATGAATGGGGAGACACAGAGGGCCATGAAGATAGGGTTTCCCATTTCTGTATACATGTACCCTGGAACAGATCCCTCTTGGATTTCAGAGGTGTCCCTGTGCAGACACATCTCCAGCAAGTTATCTGTTTTCTGGTACAACCACTTTGTCTGTTGCATGTTGTTGTGTCAGTCCTGACCCCCCACCCATGGCTGCTGATTAAAAAAAAAAAAAGCACAATCCAATAAATAAAAATAATTAATCAATTAATTAAGCATAACATGGAATTTGATCCATAAAGCAGCTGTTGCCAACCTGCTGTGCAAGGGGAATGTGAAAACTACCAGTACTTGTCCAAAATTATTATTCAAATGACTAATGAGTTTCATCTGTATGAACCCTGATCAGATAGGAACATGAATTGCACAAGAGCCTTAAAGGTGGCACGAGGAACTAACACCACGTGGCACAGAAGTTCCATAATCAGACCTGCCATTTGCATTTTCTTTTGTTTAAAGCATCTGGAGGAAGGAGACATTGGAACTTGGGTCAAAGTGTTGGGGAAGAGAAGGGATATTCCCCTTTCTCATTGACACTTTGCTGTGGATGGGAAAGAAAACTGAAAGTCCAATGCTATTCCAATTTCCAGGGCTAATGGATCCATATCAACAGGGCATGCACTAAATCCTGCAATGGTGAGGCAGTCACAAAGGCCTCCTCAAGGTTGTTCCCATATCTCTGGGTTACATCAGTGCTGGAATGTTGGGTAAGATTGAGTTATATGCATATTGCACACCTCTTCCCTCCAATGGCTAACTATGGAGTCCTGCCCTGTAGTGTTCTGATCAAAATCAATTCCACCTTTGCCTTATGTCTGATTTTAAGCATCACGGAAAGAAAACAGCACTGAAATATCCTGCATGGCATCCAGTTTGTTCTGTATGAAAACCGCTTCTTTTTCTACGCCATGACCACAGAGGTGCTGTGCATGTGAATAGGGAAATGAGTTCCATACATGAATTTGCCAATTTAAAGATGAATAGAAACTTGCCCTCAATAGCTTTTGACCTAAATACTTAGAAAGGGACGGCATACTACACATTGAAAAGAAAATCATTGCTGTGGTGCTATTTTGTTTTGCTCTGTTCTTTTGGAAATCACACTGATGGAAACTTTCCCTCACATTTCCATGTTGATAGGTGCCATATGTTTCAAATCACATTTAGTTATCGCCATTACAAATTCCTTTAGAACTGCTGACATGTACAAACTTGCTCTGTATTAAGCATTCCAGCATTAAAGGTTATACTGCCAGAGACAAAACAACTTCCTTTCTCATATCTTGTATTAAATGCAATTTTTCATTTTCGCCACTTTTTTCATTGGTTTCTTTTGGGGGGGGGGGGGCGAGGGGGCTGTGAATCCAGGTACAATTCCTCAAGCTCATTACAGCTCATGATCAGTGTTTTGGGTCTTGCATGGCCTATTGCAGGTACCACATGAAAATGAACTGAGACTTTGTGTATTGCGGACTATGGGTAATAAGCAAATAATGGCACACCATACAGAGATATAAAAAAGACGCATGATGTAATTGTGATTTAAAACATATGGCACCTATCAACATGGAAATGTGAAGGGAAAATTTCCATTAGTCTGATTTCCAACAGAAAAATGAACAGAGCAAAACAAAATAGCACTTGAGCATGATGGTTGTGTACTATCCTTGGTTCAGCAGCAGCATTTCTCTGAATACCAGTTGCTTTGAAGTATAACTTTTTCCAGGGCCAGCTTCAGGCTCCATAAGGTGCTTAAGGAAGTATGCAAAATTCTGCCCATACCTAATCAGATACTTTGCCAATCTTTGATCCTTTCAGTTTGGAGAAGACATTGAAGTGGCTAATCTTCTTCCTGAGGTGGCAGCTTCAGCTGGTCTCATATATGGGCCAGCTTGCCTTCCTCCCTACTTATGGATGTCCAGAGGTAGCTGGTTGGCCAATGGAATGTAGGACTAAATTACGCTTTGGTCTGATACAGCAAGTCATTTTTATTTTATTTTTATTATCTCAAAAAGAATCTCAGCCAATGGGTGAGATCCAGAGTAACTACGGGGAGTCCTTGCTCTGGAGTAAGAACAAGTTACTCTGGATTGCAATATGAATTTTCCATAGGTTTTCACTAGGTGATGCAATAACTATGGGTGCACGTAATGTCTCTTACGTGCTCTCATAGTTACTCTGGATTGTGCCTAATGTCATGTTTTGCCTTTTTTCAACAACCCCCTCCTTTTACCATATCAGAGATGCTCAACATTATGGAAGCACTTAAAGTAGCTTTGCAGGCAAGTTTGATCACAGAACCCCTCTAAATCCTGCTGCATCCTTTACTGGGTAATGGCTCTTACCACATATCGTTGACCACATATTATGCCGTACCCAGATATAGGATGTCTGTACCAGCTGTTGTACAGAGACACATTTCCACAATCCATAATCCACTTCAACAGATTGTGCCTGCACTGAATTGAACATGTGAGTAAATGTAACCAGATACAGATTAACAGTTAACATAACTGGGTTCACAGATGTACTTAGGTATAGTTTAAGTGTGGGCAGTAAAATTGGAATTGACACATATCCAAATAAATAGCTTAGCATTTGGACTGTTTGTTTGTTTGTTTATTAACCGCATCTTCATGTTCAAATACACATGTACTTGCATGGAGATTGAAGGGGAGGGGCAATTGCTCAGCGTAGAGCACCTGCTGCATAATATACGCAGGTCAGCCTAAATCTGTTAGGATTGCACCCTAAGAGCACAATCCTAAACATGTCTTCTCAAAAGTAAGCCCCTTTGTGTACAATGGGACTTACTCCCAGGAAAGTGTCTTTAGGATTGCAGCCCAAGTTAGATGTGTGTCTACTAAGCTTTGTTTTTCTACAGTAGAAAATGCCATGTCAGAGAATTTGGTTTTAGTTATAGAATGGCAAATTGGATCACGTCATGGCAGCTAAAATTCCATCTCACCTAGAATGCTCAAGAACAAACCTCATGTGATATTTGGTGCTTCATGATGTAGTTGACTTATGAGTTGCAGCCACACACTGAAATCAGGACCAAGATCATGTTTATGAAGTAGATAGATCTACATGCCATCACTTGCTGAAAAGAGGATTCTGTCATCCTCTTGGACTCTACCTGACTTCTTCCCACCTTACTCTAGCCCTGTACTGCCTAGTGAGAGCTTACCTACTCCTTTGTGCACATCTTTTGAATTAAGCATTGGTGAAATAGCTCAGGTCTTCCCCACCAGCAATTCCGACTCTCCCGTTGTCAAGGAGCAGTTTATGGCACTCTTCTGTGATACCGTTGGCTGCCATGGTGGTGACTGCACCAGCATAACTCAAGTATAGGATTGTGCAATAGGTATTGATGAAATGTCAAATGTGCCACACATTCCTGCCTTTAGGCCTCAGTTGATTAGATAGATGGTCATAATTTCACCCTCATGACAAGTCTCACAGAGCTATTCTGATGGTGAATGAGATAAGGAAATATGATTTGTTCTACCTTTTGAACCAGGTAAGCAATGGAAAAATTTTAGGGAAATCAAGTATAGAATTGGGAATACATAATATTCTTTTATGAAGATTATGTTCAGTGATGGGCTTCAAAGAAATTAACAACCGGTTCTCTGCCCATCTGGCAGCCACTTTTAAATGGCTATTTTTAAACTTTATATGTCCTATCTCTTGTTAACAACCGGTTCTATAGAGTAGGTGCGAACCTGCTGGTGCCCACCACTGATTATGTTTGTTTTAGGCCATTCAAATAAGCAATTGCTAGAGTGCAGGGAGCCCTGTGGATCACAGGTGTCAAACACAAGGCCTGAGGGCCAAATGTGGCCCGCTTCACCATTTGAAGTAGCCCCCGAGGACTCTTTCACACTTTCCTGAGAGTAAGCCCATTGAATATAACGGCACTTACTTCTGAGTAGACATGCATAAGATTGGACTCTGGCCCTCAGGAAACACCATTAATGCTAACTTGGGCCCTCTGTATGAAAAGCATTTGACACCCCAGCTTTAGAAGCCTGTACTGTGTTCCCCAAGCCTCTGTAATAGTTTGTTTTTAAATATTATTGGAAACCGCTTCGTGTTGTTGACTGAAAATCAGAAGTGGATTTCTGTCACTTTTTTTTTTTTACTATTACAGAGATTTCGGATACTGTGAATCTGCAGAGTTCCCTGACCACCTGCAGGTTGGAACTTCATTTGGTAAGTTGGAAGAAAACCCTCCCTGGGAGCAGTGTGACACCACCCACCCACCCCCATTGATGCCTTCTCGCCTCCCTGTCTCTTTAGAGGCCAGAGCTATGTGCCTCCAGCACTGGTGGATCATGACTCACCAGTTTGCGAACCACTGAGAAAGATTATTTAAATGTAATAGAAGACATTACCTTCAGAAGCCAGACAACCTTCATTCATTTGTTGAAGGACACTTGGGTATTATTTATGTGAACTTTGGCAGGACTTCTCTGATTGGATCACATTTATTCCAAAATACACATTATTATCTCAACTCTTGATTCAGTAAATATTATCTGTACTGCAACAAACTGTCAGTCACATAAGGTCAAATATATTGGCTTTTGTTGCAGGGTAACAGGGAGTACTGGTTGTTTTGTTCTCTAAACCCATCATGAAAACAGACATTCGGAACACAGGAAGCTGCCTGATTTGAGTCAGAACATTGGTCCATTTAGCTTAGTGTATCTAATGCTGGCAGGCAGTGGCTCTCTAGGGGTTCTGAAAGGAATTTTTCTCTGTTCTACCACCAGATACAATTGGGAACATTCTGCATACACAGCAGATGCTCTTCCACTGGACTTCAGCCTCTCACCCTCTGAGTGCTGCGGGTTTTTCATTTTTTTTAATCAATCAGATTTTTTCCCAGCAATTAAATAGATGAGCAAAAAGGATAGACTAAAAATTCCAATTAAGTTTTCAGTAAATCTCAAACGTACTTAGTACTGCCCCAAAGTCCAACTTTATTAAATTTTTGACCAATTTAGAACTATTATAAACAGCTCAATCATATTATTTTCCATACTATGCATGACATATTTGCACCAAAATAAGCTGTACTGCATTCTGTAACAGGAGGTGGTTGTGGATTGTGAGGCTTGCAAAGAGGAAAGGAAAAATATTTTCCAT
Source organism: Cryptoblepharus egeriae (assembly GCA_030015325.1). Lineage (NCBI taxonomy): Eukaryota > Metazoa > Chordata > Lepidosauria > Squamata > Scincidae > Cryptoblepharus > Cryptoblepharus egeriae. The sequence continues at coordinate 47,891,225 of JAREYC010000007.1, read as the reverse complement.
CTCTCTTCTTAAGCCTCTCAGTACTTATCTGTCTCTACTAATAGGTCTCCTTAGTCTTCTTTCAGCCCTGTAGCAATCCAAGGAAGAAAGGGGGCATGTTGATATTCAAGGAAGGGGATAGCATCCAGTGAGTTGATTTCCTGGAGGACGGACTGATTTGATCTCTTTGCAGTACAAGGGACCCTCATGAGGCTTCTCCAACACTATAATTCAAAGACATCTATTTTTTGGTGCTCTGCCTTCCTCATGTTCCAGCACTCACAGTCATGCATTACCACAGGAAAACCGTAGCTTAAACTAAATCTTTGTCAGCAAGGTGATGTATCAACTTATAGATATAAGTCATTAACACTGTAATTAACTTTGTAATGTGCAGATTAAAGTGAAATACCAGTTTATACAACTTGCTTTTAGCATACTTTTTGAAGGAAAGGATTGATTTTTAGTCTTATTTTGTAGTCATATATATATTCATCCCAACACAGTATTTGCGTTTGTAACAAATTATACTGAGATCACATTCCCCTCATCAGGCAATTATTTCAAAAGGAGATCTGAACTGTCGCCTCATAAAAAATGGGATGATATTTTGTTTCCTATGTGCTAGTTAATGCCTTTGTAATCTTGTCTGTTGCAGACTTTAGTTTACTTTGGAGATACTGCAAAGGGAGTCCCTGATAACAGTGGTTGCAGCTGGGAGCCTGACTTTATCACTTTCTCATGCTACTTTGGTAATGATGTCTTGTCCGCATCCGGACTCCTCACTCTGGGTCTTTGGAGTTATGGGATTATACCAGCCCTGAAAATATTACTAGTAAACATTTCAAATGCTCAACGTTTTCTCCATAACCTCAGCCATAAAGAACACCATGAGTTTGGACATTGCAATCTAATTTGAAGGACCAAGTGTGGGGAAGGGATACTTTCTATCACAGGAGATACTCGGTGAACATGTGTCATTTTCAAGCATTCACTCAATCATGGAAAGCAAAATTGAGAGGGGCTTCAAGGCTCCTAAGTGCTACTCCATACCTGTTTGTGACATGTGCCGTAGCCCTGCTATCTGAAATTCTTTATGACTGCAATCCTGGAGAGAAACTATACCCAGGTTCAGGACTGCAGACAAGCACTGAAAATTGAGAAAAAGGAGCCCCCTTTATATGGCCCATGGCCAAGCCTTATGATTCACTGGAGGGGAGGGAAGCTCTGTTGACTTCATCTCTGGAGGATATTCTGAGGGCCAGAGAAACTGAATGCATCTCCTCTGAGTATAGCAACAATAGCAAGAGTATTTCACTACTGCTTTTCAGCAAAATAATTCACAAAGTTGTTTACAGAGGAAATCAAATAACGAATGGCTCCCTGTCCTAAAAATTAATTTGAATTTGATTTGAATTAATTCATAAGTTCCATTTCTAATATATTCACAGTCCAATCCTAAACCCCTAATTAGGCTAGCACAAGTCTTGTGCTGGCCTGGGAATGTCACAAAAGTACTGTAAAACACTTCTGCACAACTCCTGGGAGGGTTAGGCCGATGCACAGACAGGTGCCAGCCTCCCCACAGAGAACAAGGAGATGGATGAATTGCGCTGGCCAAAACTGGTTAGGATTGCACCCTCATTTATGTAAATTTATTCAAATTAATTTAAATTTGAAATGTATATCAATTGTTTTTTCTGACCCCCCACAGTGTCAATGAGATGTTGTGGCCCTCCTGTTAAAACGTTTGGACACCCCTGATGTAGGAGAATAAGAAGTGAGGTGCATTTGGTGCTTCCTCTTCACTGGAATGAACACAATTAACCCTTTGGTTCTAAATCTTACAACTGAAAAAAGGAAACTGAACAAAGTTTATGCACAGACTGTTATAACAATAATAGAGATGTCTTATATTCTCTTTTAGATTTACCATATGGTAAATCTAATCTTTAACAAGCATCAAAATCATGCTATTACTCAAGACCGGTTAAATGAAAACTAAGTGAAACTAAATGAAAACATTCCAAAAACCAAGCAATCAAGGGACAGGTGTATGGCAAATAGTTGTTGTTTCTTATCAGATAGGTCTTTCCAGGAATGCCTGTTAATCATATTCTGATTGGGAAAGATGGTTTATACAGTGGTGCCTCACATAAAAATTTAATTCGTTCTGGAAGCATGCTTGTTATATGAAATGCTCTTTTGTGAAGCAGATTTTCCCATAGGAAATAATGGAAACTCAGACAATTGGAACCCAAAAAATATTCTTATAACCCAAACATGCATTCAGTGTGCATGATCCTATGAAGTCTACTTAGGCTACAGTCCAGAGTAAGTACGGGAGCACGTAAGAGACATTACGTGCACATGTAGTTACTGCACAGCCTAGTGAAAACCTATGGGAAATTCATATTGCAATCCAGAGTAACTTGTTCTTACTCTGGAGTAAGGACTCCTTGTAGTTACTCTGGATTGAGACACTAAGCTGCAATCCTAAAGACACTTTCCTGGGATTAAACCCCATTTAACACAACGGAGCTTACTTCTGGGTAGACATGTTAGGAGGCAGCAATCAAAGACACTTTCTCCTTCTCTTCATTCCCACTTTCCCACTCTCTTCATCCTGAGCCTCTCTCCCCCCTGCTCCTTTCTGGCTAGCTCTGAGCTGCTTCCCTCTTCTCCACTGCTGTTCTCTCCCTCTGCCCAGCAGACACCTGGCCACAGGAGGAACAGTGCAGAAGTGTTGCTTTCGCTATGGTCAGGCACGCTAGGCAGCCCTGACGCTTTTTAAAAGGGCTGCTGGCCAGCACGTCTGCCCCAACTGCCAACGAGTGTACTTGTTAAGTGAAGCAACACTCATTATGTGAGGCAGAATCCCAGAGAAATTTTTGCTTGTTATGTGGATCACTTGTTAAGTGAGGCACTTGTTAAGCAAGATACCACCATAATATGGTACAGTACTTGAATGATAGAATAACTGCCCTCCTTCTGGAAGGAAATGAAAAGAAATGCACAGTTGACAGGTTCACCCCAAAGGTCACCTCTTCAAAATATCCAACAAGAACTTTATTATAATCCACATGCATTAGTTAGGGTGTTGCCAGTTTCTACTAACTTAGTATTTCCTTATAATACATGCAAACATTTGCACTTTGATATAGTTCATGTCAGTTTAGATTTACGAGGCAGATTTATTATGTTCTCTCTGTACAGAGGGTTCTGACTATGCTGTAAACAGAAAATACATTATCACCATATTTACCAAAAGATGCTGGCAATGGTAACCTCCCTTGGTAAATGAGAAAGCACTATGACAACCCAGCAGTAAGAGCCAGAAAACACAGGTTTGTCACAATTGACTGGTTTAATATTGTTTGTGGACTTATCCTTGGCAGAAAATTATGAAGAATACTATCAGACTGAAAGAGATTGAATACTATCAGACTGAAACAACAAATGGAGTTGTTTGGTTTTAAAGTTGATTTTTTTCCATTCAACATAAAGGGTCATATAAATCAAATTTTCTCAAACCCTAAGTTTGGGGTGAATTTGGACCTGATAGTGATGTCATAGGCAGCGTGACCATATAGAAAGGAGGACAGAGTGCCTCTACCTTTAAGCATTGCACAGAAGAGGGAATTTAGGTTTTGAATGCTACTTTTGAAACCCTTCTACATCAAGCTAAACCTACTATGAGCACAATCCTAACCCTGTCTACTCAAAAGTAACCCCCATTCTGTTCAATGAGTCTTACTCCCAAGAAAGTGTCTTTAGGATTGCAGCCTAAATGATCCAATCATAGGTAAGACTAAATGATAATTGCTGCAATTCTAAAGAAACTTTCCTGCAATTCTAAAGACTCATTGAACACAGTGGGGCTTACCTTTAAGTAGACATGGCAAGGATTGTGTTCAAGTTAATGCAAGATGTCGGCTCTTGAAAATGGAAAGGGGATGTGGAATCAGCGAAGGCAACAACTGGCCTGAGATTAATCTTTGCTGCTCAGTGGCCTGTGGAAAAGAATGTTAAAAGCTGTAGAAACAGAATTTATTTATTTATTTAATTTATATCCCACCTTTCTTCCCTAGAAAAGGGAACTCAAGGTGGCTAACAGCAATTAAAACAACAATAAAACACCACTAAAATTAACAGTAAATACAGATTAAAACACAATTAAAATACAATTAGGTTATACAAAAACATTAAAAACAACTAAACCTAAAAAATTTATAATAAAAACCAACTATAAAACAATACTAAAAACACAGCACTGCCAACCACCGCCTCAATAAGATTTTTTAGAATCTTTTGGGGCAAACTGGAAAATGACTTCCAGAAATAGACTTCCAGAAACTGATGTTAAACAAGCTACAAGGTCACTTAACAATTGCTTGACCAAAGATATGGCTGGTGAAGTTCGATGTGGTAGTTTTATAATAAAGGATGCTGCTTGTCTCAGATGCTGCTTCATGTCAGTTAAAATAATGTTCCTTCAGTGTTCCCAAACTGTGAGTCATGACCCACCAGTGGGTCATGACCTGATTTTTTGTGTATCATGGGCTGACACCAGTTGTGGCACCACAAGACTTTTTGAGGTGTTTCCCAGCTGCCTCAAGACCTTCCAGTCCAGTGATTCTTGAGCATTTCAGCCAGGGACCATCTTCTGAGAAAATCTGTTCAGGACGTTCCCGAAAAGTGATGTAATCAAGTGACATCACTTGTCAGAGTGATGTCATGAACAGAAGTGATATCTAAGTGATGTCATGACTGGAAGTAATATCAAACATGAAGTGAGATCACTGTAGTGCCAGAGCTCCTCTATGTTTTTTGGAAGTAAATCTTATTGTGTGCAATGAGACTTACTGTCAGGAAAGTGTGAATTGCTGCCTGCATGTCCATTCCAAGATTGTGGCACCAAGTGCCAGATTTCAAGATCGCACCACCCAGCTTTATGCGACCCCCTCATAATACCCTCAAGAGGCCCTGACCTCCACTTTGAGAACTATAGTTTTGGCCACAATGTAGGTGGTAAAACGGGTGCAGGTTGACATTGGCTGTTCCATCAGAAGGTATTTTAGGGTGCTGCATTGCATCCTGGGGCACTACCAGGAGGTCATGTTTTTAATTTTCAGGTATCACTTTGCAGTGTATATTGTATGCAGTGGTTCTCAAAGTGGTAGTTGGGACCCCTTTAAGGAGTCATGACTCCATTTAAGGGGGAGGGGTTGCAAAAAGTCAGATGCTGCCATCTTGGAGTCTGGCACTGGACACCACCATCTTGGTATGGAGCACTTAGGCTGCTTTCCTGAGAGGAAGTTTCATTGAACACAATAGGACTCACTTCCAAGTAGACATGAAGGAGCCCTGTTTGACAATGATGTTCTGTTTAATGTCTATTCTAGCCATGACATCACTTCCAAGGGAGGGGGTTATGGTTGCCATAAGTCCCGAAAAGTGGGACTTTGTTCACATATCTGTGTTCATATACTGGCAAATGGGACAGAGAGTCCTGTCCTGAATTTTGTGGAAGAGAATTACAGCAACTTTAGAGGAGATTCTGGGCAGATTGTCGATTCTAGGCAGATTGTCATTCTCAGAAGGAGGTCACAGGCTGAAATGCTCAAGAAGACAGGTCTAGAAGGTCTTGAGACACTAAATGTCTTGAAGCTGAAATGCTCAAGAACCATCACTGTATATATTTTTAAAAAATTTTCCTTGTTCTGTGGCCCTTGTTTCCCACTATCTCTTTTTAGTTAGCACATCTTTACCTCCTACATACCTGCTGAATGTTAAATATATAAAACAGAAAATTTAGGACAGCACTTTTTTCTTCTTCAGCCTGGCCACACCAATGTTTCTTCTAAACTGTTGTACTTCAGCTACCTGTTTGTATAGCCAGTGATGAGACAGGGTTATTATACCTCTTGATTGCAGTAATGATGTGGAAATGGGTGTAACAGAGTTCCAAGAACTCTGACAGGGTATGTCAAAGAACACAGCATGGGGATTAAGAGTAAAGTTCTTTCCCTAGAAATACAGATGGTTATGTGCTCTTTTCACCTTAGTGCAAATGGCTGTTTTGAAATCCAACTCTAGTTCATCTCAGGAAAGTTCTACATTAAGAAGTCAGGTGTACTTTGCTTAAGACTTAGGCAGCAGATTGGTGGGGTTGGCACCTACCTTTGGCTCCACAGCTCTTCCTTCTATTTCTGTGACATAGAGCGCAATTATAATCTAGGTGTCATAACTCACTGGTGATGTAGGGAGGTAAGCAGTGCACATGATTGTGCACTGGCCTAACCCTTCTCCAGGAGCAGCACAGAAGTGCCTTACAGCACTTTTGTGACACCTCCCAGGTTAACACAGGACCTATGCCAAAGCTTAGGCTGACCTAATTGGAGTTTAAGATTGCAGCCTTAGACCTAAAAAAGGAAAGGTTGACAGAGGGGAAAAGGATGAAATATACAGGGTAAGAGTGCAGAGTTAAATCACTGGAGCACGATGGAAAAAGTGACTGGCACTTATTAGCTAAAAAGCATACTCTCAGGTGTCAGGAGGTCTTGGGCCAGCCCTGCTTAAGAGCACTCAGGAATAAGATTTTTTGGATGCAATCCTAACCAATTTTCCCGCTTCAGGGTAAGGGCAATGCAACTCTACGATAAAGGAACAAACATTGATTGCCTTGAGGAGGCTTCCATGTCTGCTCCCCGACTGCAGGATTTAGCACAGCTCCATTGACATAGCTAAGGCAGTGCTAGAAGGTTGGTTCGGATTGTGAACTTTATAACCTAGTGATATTACAATGCTAATTATACCAAAAGGCTAATGATAGTACAGTGCTACTCAGAGCATCTTAAAAATATTATGTCAAATGAAGAAAGATTGTGTTACCACAGACATATGCTACATTGTTATTTATTTATATATATATATAAATAATATTTATTTATTTATTTATTTATTTGTTTGTTTATTTCCTGCTTTTTCGCACATGGATCCAAGGAGGCTCACAGCATAATAAAAACACATACCTAATCAACATATAATAAAAATATTTAGGAACTTTTTAAAAACATTAAAATATATGTAAAACATCCCAACATATTCCAAGATGGACTTCCTTTTTGGTTTTCTGGTCTCCCTCTTTTTCTCCTGGGCTCACTTTTTGAATTTGGGTCCTGGTCAAAATTATCGCAACTAAGGGGATCTGATAAGAATGTGAACAGAGGAGATGATTCCAATGCTGACTTGCAAAAATAATACCCTATCCTGTTACCTTGTAGCACCAGATATGCTACTTAAGAGGGTTTTTTGGTACTTCATGTGACTAGTATTATTCCCAGAGGGAGTCAGGAACAAAAGGAACACAATGTGCCCTGTTTCACCTTATTGAACTTGTTGCTCCCAAAAGGTCAAGAAGCTGAGGTCAAACCACACTTAGTATGCAGCAACCTGAATCTTTTCTCCTGGATTGATTTTATTTTAATTAAAACCAGTCTCCAAGGTTGCAAGCCCGCCCAGCGGAACAGGAGGAAGACAAGAGTGGGGCTGCTTAATTTTTTCCCTTTAGATTGCTTTGCTGATGAAGAAAGTCTATCACCACATTCCTTTTCCTTGAAATGCACACATTCCTTTTTGTCAGATGGAAAAAGTACTCACATAAAATTGCAAAGCTAAAAAGTAGTGAGGGAAAGATTGAGCAGAAAATTGGCTGGATGGGAAATGGTTAACCACTCCTTTCCCTTCTTTTATAGAAACTGGCAGCCTTAAGGATTGCATTTTGTCAAATAAAAATTCCCCAAATATTGAACAAAACAAGCATGTTATTGCTTGCAATGTCTTGTTTGGCCCCTGATTTTTCAGCTGTGCCAACTGATTAAAGCTGTTTGAGAGTTTGAGGAGTCACAGCAGTTTCTTTCTCAGTGGTTCACCTTCCAGTGACATGTGGCAACGTGCTTATATGGGGGCTATGAAGGTAGTAGAACAGAAGCTATGTGCATGAATGCTAGTTACCTTCTTGGAATTTAGATCCTGTTTTTCCTGAAAAACTTACACAAGTTGAAATGAGGTCATTTAGACTTTCAGTGTCCTGCATTAATGCCTATCCTTTTATGAGCAAATGTCTTTGCAGATGGTGTGCATTTGTTGGATCATTTTATCATCTACTCCTGATCAAATATGAATAGTGAATATTGCCTGCCATCTAAGGCTGCAGTCCTATCCACCTATAATGAGATTTAATTCTGAGCAGACAAGCAATAGGATTGGGCTCCAAGCCGTAGTTTACAAGCAAATCTGAATAATCAGAGCTGACATTATTAACAATCTATACATTAAGGCAGCACACCCTATTTACAGACATATTCAAAGTGGGGTCTCCATTTCAGAGATGCTGCAAAAAGCTGGGTGCAAAATCTTAGAATTTCGCACCTTTAGTATCACTTCCATCCATGACGTCACATCTGGGGTGATGTCACTTCATGACATCATTCTCAGAAGGGGGGCCTGGGCTAAACAACCAGTGCCTTATTGGGTTATTGAACAGCAATTTGAACAGCAATCACAGTTTTAGGCAATTAGCTTTCCCAGAGCCTACATTTTAAAAAATTAAGCAGGGCTTGTAATTTCATTTCCCAAGAACATCCGAAATGGAAAATTTAATTTGTGAAACCATAAATGGTAGAGGGTGGGTGTATCTGACATAAGCAGAAAAGGACATATCAAAAATAACCATAAGTTGCAGGGAGTGTGCACATCAAACGGTTGCCACCCTTTATATGTCTGGACCCACAAAAGATTGTATTCATTTGCTTAGGAGTTATAGACTTAAGAATCAGGGAGAGTTCATTCTGTGTGTGCTTTTGTTTTGAGTGGATACAGGTTGAAATTGTTTCCACTTTACTAGCATGCTGTAAGCTGATGAACTCCTAAGATGAAACTAGGATAGTTTGGGAACTTCTGCTAAATGAAAATAGAAGTGAGAACCAGTGGTTCTCAAACTTTGAGCATCATGATCCATTTAGAATGAGAATCTGTCAAGACCCATCAGGAGTGATGTCACAACCAGAATTGTCATCATCCTAAAGTGCAAACTCAACCTTAATTTACCCTGGAATAAGTCCAATTTACAGACATTAACAGTATATACATACAGTAGTCGCCTGTTAAAAGTACAGATGGTAGCATCACTACTGAAATGAATGGGGGACCCACTTGAAATAGGTTTATAACCCACCTAATTAATCTCAACCAACAGATTGAGAAACAATGCCTTACAGGATACAATAGTGGCAAAGATGGAGTGCATTCTGATTTCTTCATTGTGAAAGCCTCTCTCTACCTGTGTGTGTGTGTGTGTGTGTGTGTGTGTGTGAGAGAGAGAGAGAGAGAGAGAGAGAGAGAGAGAGAGAGAGAGCCCAATCCTATACAGGCCTACTCAGAAGTAATTTCCATGATAATCAATGGGGCTACTCCCAGATAAGTATGCTTAGGACTGCAGCCTGTGTGTATGATTGTTCTGATTGATCATGGCAAAAGTGTAAGAAGAAATCTTGCATGAAACTTATTGCGTTAGTATAAATGAATAATCCTGCAAAAGATATTATTGGCAACTTTCCAAGTCTACAATTAGGAGTAGTTCTCTTAATTGCATTATTTTCAAAACACCTGGGCGTGAGAAGCAAGATATTCTCTGAGGGTGTGTGAACATCATCCAGTTCATGTTGAGAGGAGGCGGGACAAGTTATTCTTCTGCGTCATTCCTCCATTGGAATGTTCTGTAGTTACTCTTTGATGCACTGTGTTCCCAGGAAGAGCAGCCTGGACAGTAGATTCTCTACTGGGGGAAGATTCCAGCCTGGTGATGAAAGTTGAATTTTTCCTAACCCACAGCTCTTATGAATTTCAGATCACATTTTCCATTGGGATCAAATTCACCCTAAAAACACACAGATCAATGGCTAGCATCACCTACTGGAAGAGAAAACATTAAGGGCACAATCTAGAGTAACTACGGAGAGTCTTTGCTCCGATCTAAGAACAATTTACTCTGGATTGCAATATGAATTTCCCATAGGTTTTCACTGGGTGGTGCCGTAACTATGTCGACATAAATGTCTCTTATGTGCTCCCGTACTTACTCTGGATTGTAGGGTAAGACTCTTATTGCAGGATGGATCTAGCTGGGATACTGAGTGAAATATGGTCAGCCAAGTCTAAAAAGTACTAATGTATGTTTTTTTTTTACAACTTTCTGTTTTCCTTTGAGATGGGATCATCAGAACTGTACATAGTATAATTGCAATTGTGATTGCAGGACAGATTTATATGAAAGCATCATGATAGTATCAGTTTTATTTTCAGTCACTTTCCTCGTGATTCATTGTATGTAATTTGCTTTTTTTCTTGCTTCAGTCCTGTGGTGATGTCTGTGCACTGGACTAACCCTCCTTCTAGGAGTGGCAAAGTGTCTTATGGCACTTTTGTGACATCTGCAGGTCAGCACAGCACTCATGCCAGGGCTTAGATGGGCTTACCTGTAGGTTAGGACTGCAGCCTAACCCTACAATCCAGAGCAATAAGAGACATTACGTGTACCCTAGTTACTGCACCACCTAGTGAAAACCTATGCGAAATTCATACTGCAATTCAGAACAATTTGTTCTTATACTGGAGTAAGAACTCCCCATAGATACTCTGGATTGCGCCCTAAGTGCAGTAAAGCAATACAACTCCATCAACGTTGCTTCTTTTGGAAGACTCGTTGCTAAAACAAAAATGAAAATAATGCAAAGGCACATAAGAAACAAAAAATGTTAACTTGCAAGGTCTAATTTCTAGAGTAATTTTATAAATTTTCTTAATTAAACTTGAACTCCAGAGAAATGGACTGAAAGCCAGTGTAACAATAAAGGAATAGACCAAGAGAAAGGGTTCAGGCAAATGCAAATTAAGAATGCAAGTGCACTGAAATGCACTTTCCTTTTCAAAAAGTAATCTACATATTTACTACTTTTTGGCCATATAATACGTGTATGCCAAATTATCTCTCTCTATTTGTGTATGGAGAAAAATGTAATATTTCTCTCCAAAATGCATGGGAACTGTTTTTTTCAGTAGTGGGAGGGACAGTGAACTGTTATCAGACTGTCTCAGTTGGATTTTGAGCCCAGCAACAAGGGTGAAGTTTCTTTGGTTGTCTTCTGGTCTGCCAAGGTCTCATCTGAGCATTGGCTTCCAGCGCTGCAGAGCTTTTCACTACTCACTTGGGAGGAACAAATAAAAGGAACAAAATAAAATATTATTTTCTATATGTGTTTTATTTAATATATTTCTACTTTGCTTTCATTTGGGACTTGCTTTCGTCTGCGCAGAGGCCAGTGTACTGTGTCTTGATTTTTGTCTAGAAATTGATTAAGGAAACACATGGATACGAAGTATGGAAGAGATGGGCCACTTTATTTATAATGAGCAGACAATAAATGTGGGCTGAAAATAGATCCCATATGAGGCAAATAGACCCTGTCATATGAGGCATAGGGAAGGGAGCTGAAGAGGATCATGAAGAACCCCCCAGGTGCACCTGGGCAGCAGGGTCATCATGCACCAACTCAGGGTCTTATCCCACTCGATGGGGTTCCTTCTGTCAACATCTGCCCCTTAAGGGGGCCAGGTGCAACTGGAACTGAGGCCCCACCTCACCCCGCATGGAATTGAGGCAGGTACCCTGGTTAGCAAGGGATGATCCTACCAGCCCCTTGCCCCGCACGGGACTGAGGGCAATCATTAGGTCACCCTGCTTCAGCTGCCCCAAAAGTGCACCTAATGTACTGTGTCTTGATTTTTCTATTCATTCCAAATGTTTTGTAGGAGATTTTATTTACAAAATTGTAGATGTGAAATGTAATAGTTGCCATTATATCCATAACACACATGTGTTAAATATTTATACAACAGAGAAGGACAAGAAGGTCAGGCAGTCAGCATGCAGACATTTTTAAGGAACTGACTGTCAAAAACCTTTTATGCACCATTCTCCCACATATGGATTAAAAAGATATAGATAGAATATCTAAAAATGTGTTATTTTTATCAGAAATAAGCCCAGTTGTGTCTCCGTCTTACAGCACTAATCTGTCCACATAAGAGACCTTGGGTTGTCCTAACTATCACTAGGGTGAAGTAACTGCAAGATGCTCCATCCCAGTGACTCTGGAAAAGGCTTAGGGCAGAGCAAGGCAACATAGGGTGCCCTTAGAGAGGTGGACCTCCTCTGCCCTAACTGCTCTGCCCTAAGCAATTCAGGAGAGGCATGTTGAGGGCATGTTTAGCATTGCCTAGGGCAGAGCAGTTACTCTGTATCCAGAGCCTGTTTCCAAGGCAGAAATGCCCTCTTCCAGCTCCTCAGAGATATACCACCTCAGGAGCAGTTATAGTAATGAGTAGACCCACTGGAGTCCATGATAAGGCCTGAGTAAGAATGGCAGTGTTGACCAAAAATCTGAGTTCTTGGCCAGCCTAGCTGCAACCCCTGCCTCTCAACCTCAGGATAGGGAACAACTACAGCTGCCCACAAACCTCAGGATACAGCAGGCCATTCCAAGAAGCCCCTTGTATTCACTGTAGAATGTACTGGTATCTCATCAGGGACTCCTTATAAGGCAGGCACCCAGTGGAGTCACCAGACTGGTGCAGGCCGCATTGGGTGATGCACTCTGTATGGGGTGATGCGACGGAGGAGTTTGACAGTCCTTTGGCAGGCCCCGGGTGTCAGCGCACCCATTCAGGCCTGCTCCAAAGCAGAGCAGTAGCCAGAAGCTGCCACTCATCCTTGGAGCTGGCCCAAATGGCTAGCTGAGGTGCACTGCACAGAAACACACTGAGCATGCCGAACAGCTTCAGAGGAGACATCCTTAGAGCAGTCTGCACCTCTGCGCCTCTGCACAGCCATTTGGCCTTGCTCAGGAGGCGGAGCGGCAGCCGAATGTCTTCAGAAGCGTACTGCACAGGCACCAACTCTGACACCTGCACAGTCTCCTCTGAAGCTGAAAGGCTTCAGAAAAGTACTGTGCAGGTATCAGTGATGGTGCCTGCGCAGTACTCTTTCTGAAGCCAGTTGGCTTCAGAAACAACTGCGCAAGCGCCAACTTTGGCAACTGCGCAGTCCAGGTGGGGGGGGGCGCGCATCCTAGGGGTGACACACAGACTTCCACACCAGGTGATGCGCAGAGTCGTGTCACCATTGTAGGCACCTCAGCTGTTCCTTGGTCAGTGTGATCTGAGGGGTGTCTCCTCAGGAGCAAGACCTCCCCATGTATCAATTACTTAGCATGCTATGGAACAGTTAGGGCATCCCAGGCTTCCTGACTCTCTGGATGCAGCATAACTTTCTGCTCTGGATACAGAATAGTTAGGAGAGAGCAGTTAGGGCAGAGCAGGCTGAACTTGCTCTGGATTGTGCTCTTAGACTGTAAACCTATATTACTCACGGGAAACACCTCTAGGTATAGAGAAGCAAGATTAGCCTATATCCAGCCTCTGTACACTCAGTGGAAGATGAAAGCACTTCTATTGCTTCTACAGAAAATAGAGACTTGAATGATTCACTGTTCCACTAAAAACTATTTGCATCACAAATAAATGGTTGCCTCCTAGACTCTAAAATTTTGTTCATTTCTAGTCTTCCTTACCACCTGGAATTTAGTCCAATATAATATAAGGATACATACAGAACAATAATATATTCAGATGAACAAGTGGACAGATGACAGAGGATATATTTTTGAGCAAAGGATGACAGTTTTTTTATTTGTGGATACGTGTAAAAGGCAAAAAACAAAACCAGCAGTTATGTTGAACTGCTATTGGCAAGGTGTGAATGTTTCTTAATAGCACTTCAGGGGGAAAAATAATGGAATAGCGAAATGGGATGCCATGCCTTTCCAAGGAAAGGTTATGTAAGAGACATGAGTGATGATGGAACCATGAAATGTTTTGCATAAGCTGGTGAAGTAATAAAGTGTGTGATATTGTTTCTAGTCTTCTTTAACACCTGGAATTTAGTCCAATATAATATAAGAATACATACAGAAAAAATAATATATTAAGATGGACAAGTGGACAGATGACAGAGGATAAAGTTGATGCTGACGACACAAAATACTGTATTTACTCAAATCTAATGCTCACCATTTCCAGCTGAATTCATTCTCTAAAATCAGGCTGTGCATTAAAATCAAAGGTTAATTAGATTTGAATAAATATGGAATTTTGATTGTAAGTATAGACTGCTTGATTTGATGGTGCATTAGATTCAAGGAAATACATATTCTCGAATTTCAGATTACTTAATTTTTAGTACAATCCAAAGAATGTCTACTCAGAAGTAAGTTCCATTGTATTCCATAGTACTTACTCCCAGGAAAGTGTGGTTAGGATTTGGTTTGTCTTGGTTCTCTCTATGTTGGTTTTTTGTTTTATTGGTTTTTTAAAAAATTCTGATTGCTGATATTAGACTGTTTAGGATGCCTCTATAAAAGATGTTAGTTTCTGTCCACATAATTAAAAAATGGAAATAACTAAACTTATAGATAGAATTCTGATCCACATTCATACTTTTGAATGAAAGGGATTAATATAGATGAGAAGAATTTGATTATTAAATAGAGAAAAAGAAAGGGAAAAAAACCACTCTTTTCCAGCTGTTACAGTGCAATCCCATACTCAAAAATCCCATTGTATTCAGTGGGGTTCCTCACAGCTGAGCATCTTTAGGATTGCAACTTGTGGATTTCCTGTGAGTAAGCCCCAACTGACCCCTTCACAGATCACTACCTTGACCATAGCTCAAGCAAAGCTGTGTAGGGCCACCCAAGATGGACAGGTCACAGTGGAGAGTTCAGACTAAATGTGATCCACTGGAGAAGGAAATGGCAACCCGCTTCAGTATCTTGCCAATAAAACCCTATGGACTTCAGTATCAAAAGGCTAAAAGATATGACACTTGAAGATGAGCCCCTCAGGTCAGAAGGTGTCCAATATACTATGGGGAAGAGCAGAGGGCACTTACAAGCAGCTCCAGAAAGAATGAAGGAGATGGGCCAAAGCTGATAGGACACCCAGATCTGGATGTGTCTAGAAGTGAAAGTCCAATGCTGTAAATAGCAAATTTACATAGGAACTTTGAATGTCAGATCTATGAATCAAGGAAAGTTGGATGAGGTCAAAAAAAAGATGGCAAGACTGAACATTGACATCTTGGGAACTAGTGAACTAAAATGGACAGGAATTGATGAATTTAATTCAGATGACCATTTCATTTATTACTTTGGACAAGAATTCCATAGAAGAAATAGAGTACCACTCATAACAAATAAAAGAGTGGAAAAGGCAATATAAGGAATTAACCTTTAAAATGACAAAATTATCTCAGTTCGAATTTAAGGCAAACCTCTCAACATCACAATAATTCAAATCTATGCCCCAACCACTTTGAGTATTCCAAAGAGGAGGAAGTCAATCAGTTCTATGAAGAACTACAACACCTTTCAGAATCAGCACCAAAAAATATCCTTATAGGGATTTGGAACACTAAAGTAGGAAGAGGTAGAAACGGAAGTCATGACAGAGTTTATTTTGGGGGTCTCTATGATCACTGTGGATGGTGATTGCAGCCTTGAAATTAAAAGTTGTCATGTTGCCAACAAAGATCCAATTAATTAATGCCAAGGTTTGGCCTGTGGTAATGATGAGAGGTTGACCATAAGGAAGGGTGACTACCAAAGAATAGATGCCTTTGAAGTATGGTGTTTGAGAAGACGAGAGTCCCTTGGATTGCAAGGAGATCAAATCAGTCAATCATCCAGGAAATCAACCCTAACTGTTCACTGAAATTGAATCTCAAATACTTTAGCCACATCATTAGAAAGGAGGACTTTTTACAAAAGAGCCACATGTGGGGAAAAACTGAAAGCAAAAGAAGTAGGTGACAGAAGAGGATGAGGTGGTTAGGTAATTATCACCAAGGCAATGAACATGAATTTGGATAATCTGGAGGATAGCGGAGGATAGAGTGGCCTGGCATGCTGCACTCCGTGGTATCATGAAGAGTAGGACATCACTTAACAACTAAACAACAACAAGCCTCACTGAACAAAATGGTACTTACTTCTTAGTAGACATGTTTATGATTGTGTTGTAAGTTGTACATATATGTCAAAGAGGTTAATATATGTATTTACCAACAACAGGCAGGATGTGATTAAGCTTGTGTGAAGTCTGTAGTATCTGTTATAAAGGGGCTTTGCAACAGAACATCAGTGTCAGCAAAATATTTTTTCCCCAGCTCCCAGCAAATTGTAGATAAAACAGCCTCGTGCAAATGCCAGATAAAAAAGGCTCTGGCTGGTTTTGCTCTTTACAACAGTGAAAATGCTTGCCTCATATGTGCTACATGCGCTAACACATCCTTTCTGTTGACTCCTTGCTTACCACTTGCTTCTAGCCACTTCAGAACTCTTAATAGTGAGTTGTCTTAAATGAGGGTTATTCTCAGGAAAGTGTGCCTTGGATTATAACTGAGATCATTTTGCTTTTCTCCATTCTCTTTCCTAGTTTTCTATAAAGTTTCCTCCACAGATGATTGCACATATACTTGATGCAGCCTTCTCTCATTCAATGTTTTCCTCTTCTGATTGCAATATGCATTCACAGAACTCAAAGAACTGCTACTGCTTGGCACGAGGGCAACAATCATAATAACTGGCAGACTTCCATGTTCTCTTAACTTTTGTAACCTTAGGTGGGGCGTGACAAAGCAAGAGATATGTTCCTAATTACTGCACTTCACATAGTACTGTTTATGCCTATGAGCGGTTGCCCAGACTGTTTAAATGAGAAATTAATTTGGTTACAGTGGTAAGCACAAATGGACAACTCAACTTCTTATGCTGGTCTTGCACTGGTGAATATTGTGAGGGGAGAACAGAAAAATGTTCCATCATTTCTGATACAATATGCAGAAAGCAATCCTTTTTTACAAACCATTGCTATAGTAAGTTTCTTCTGATTGTCCTACAGAAGACTAGAAGTACAATCCTATACATGTCTACTTAGAAGTCCCATTGTGTTCAATAGTACTTACTCCCAGGAAAGTGTCTTTATGATTGCAGCATAATGTGCCGGTTAATTTTTCTTTATTATTTTGAATGACATTACAATATTAAAATCATGTTTATATGAATATTTTTCGGTTGTGGAACAAATCATTTGAATTTCCATTATTTTTAATGGGAACATTTGCTTTGATATACAAGAATTCTGGATAATTCTGGACATACAAGCATGCTTCTGGAGCAAATTACACATAATTGCTTGTATACCAAGGTACTACTGTATAAATAAAACAATAAATTCACTTAAAAACAATAAAACACAGTAAAATATACCAGGAATTAGCAATAAAAACATAAATTCATAAGAGCAACATAAAAACATTATGATGTCTCAATGGCTCTCCTAAAAAGGTCTCCAGGAACTCCTAAGTTTCAAGGGTTGATAATGAAATAGTGCCCTGAAATGCCTCCATAGTGCTCCACGCACATCCCTGACGGCACATTGAGGATAAGAAGAGCCCCACTGGATCAGGCCAAAGGTCCATCTAATCCTGCTTCCTGTATCTTATAGTGGTCTGCAGCCATTAGAATTGAGTATTCAAACATTGGCCTGACTTTGGGGTCCCTGTGATGAGTTGGGAGTATTCGCCATGCCTGATAGGGAGGTATTAATTCATGACAAGGGAGGAATGGGTTTCATCATGACCTACTGGTTGACTTTTCACCTAATGATTCTATACTTCTCTGGTATGTAAAGTTGCTTCATTCAGCAACAACATTCAACCAATCTGTGAAAGCATTAATGTAATCAGCTTGCCAAAGCTGAGTATCATCATTAATTCAGCTATATGAGTCATAGTAACTTCACATGCATGCCAGAGTTGTTTACATTCATTGCCGAGTAAGCAGCATGCATACTGTATATTTTCAGCAGAGTGCTGATAAAAAGGTTCTTCACAGCAAGCTTACTCAGCTTGTTTTACTTTTCTAAATGGGAACTTTCCACAGAAATTATATCAGAGAAAAACAACCAAGGAGGAAATATGCTCCGAGTACAAATTGACATGATGCAATTTAAAAACGAAGGGCTTTTAGTAACTCTGCTGACGCAATGCAAAAACTGGAAATCAATAGAACTTCACAGCAGCTTCCTCTTCTTACTCTCTCTCACTGTCCCCAAATTCAAACAACCTCTAAAACATGAGTCTCTTGAAAACCAGCTCTCTGTTAAAGCACAGAATTTATTTCAAGTTTGGATCGCCCTTACAGAAATTGTTGTTTGGCTGTCGTAGGAATTTAAACACACTTTGGCATATTCACTGGAGTTGTAAACAAAATTACACAAATGTCTTTTTGATGGAATGTCTGTAAAATGGCTTTAAAATTTTATAATTATTTATTATTTTCAACAAAAATGGAGGAAAAAATCATCTTTTTTGAGCAAAAGCTAGGGGTAGAGTATTTTAATTTCCTATCTTGTCTACCTTTTACATAATTTGAGCAAGTTCTTTCTTGTGCCCCAAAGGATTATCTCACTGCATATTACTGCACACAAGAAGAGCACATAAATAATTGATGAAGAAAGTTGCATAAGCTGGATTGAAAGTCTAGTCTATGCAACTTTATTTTATGCAGACACCAATGGCCATCAAGGAAAAATTCTACCCTCTTATTTATCTTCCTTTTCCTTTGGGCATACCTAAAAAACCCTTTCAACATTTTTATATTCCTTGCCAGCCACAAAGTATACTGAGCTTTATGTTTCCTGAGTCTGATCCTCAACCTACAAGACCGGACTACCTGTCCATAATCTTCCCTGGTGATCAGTCCTATCTTCCATTTCCTATCCATGACTTTCTTAAACACCTATCATTTTTTGCCCTTTTTCCCATTAGTTCTTCAACTCATGGGATCCTACCTATAACTCCTCTGAACTTGTTAAAATCAACATTCTTGAAATCCAAATTACAGGTTTCACTGCATATTTCCAATCAGATTGAAAATTCCAGTGGTTTGGGATCACTTTCCTTTAAGGTTCTTACTACTTTGTCCTCATCAACTAATTCCTCTTTATTGGTTAAGATCAAGACAAGGATGGCCCCTTCCCTCATTCCTTCTCCAACTTTCTGGAAGAGAAACTTACCTTCCATGCAGAAAAAAAGTTATTGAAACTCCCGTGCTTTGCCAAGATACAGCACAACCCTAGTCATGCCTACTCAAAAGTAAGCCCCATTGTGTTCAGTGGGTCTTACTCCCAGGAAAGTGTCTTTAGGATTGCAGTTTCAGGGTGAAATCCAGTGGTGGGCTCCATCAGGTTCGCACCTACTCTATAGAACCGGTTGTTAACAAGAGATAGGACATATAAAGTTTAAAAATAGCCATTTAAAAGTGGCTGCCAGATGGGCAGAGAACCGGTTCTTAATTTCTTTGAAGCCCATCACTGGTGAAATCCAGAGTAACTATTGGGAGTCCTTGCTCCAGTGTAAGAACAATTTACTCTGGATTGCAATATGAATTTCCCATAGGTCTTCACTAGGTGGTGCAGTAACTATAGGTGCACGTAATGTCTCTTACATGCTCACATAGTTACTCTAGATTGTAGGGTTACAGCCCAATCCAGAGCAACTAATCTGTCCACATAAGAGCCCTTAGGTTGCCCTATCTAACACTAGGTTGGAGCAACTGCAAGATGCTCCAGCCCAGTTACTCTGAAGGAGGCTTAGGGCAGAGCAAGGCAAGATAGGGTGCCCTAAGAGAGGTGGACCTGCTCTGCCCTAACTGGGGCAGCCTAAGCAGCTCAGGAGAGACAAGTTGAGGGCATGTTTAGCATTGCCTAGGGCAGAGCAGTTACTCTGTATCCAAAGCCTGTTTCCAAGGCATAAATGCCCTCTTCCAGCACTCAGAGTTATACCACCTCAGGAGCAGGTATAGTATTGAGTAGACCCATAGGGGTCCATGATAAGGCCCGAGTAAGAATGGCAGTGCTGACCAAAAATCTGAGTTCTTGGCCAGCCTAGCTGCAACCCCTTCCTCTCAACCTCAGGATATGGAACAAACTACGGCTGCCCACAAACCTCAGGATACAGCAGGCCACTCCAAGAAGCCCCTTGTATTCACTGTAGAATGTACTGGCATCTCATCAGGGACTCCTTATAAGGCAGGCACCCAGTGGCATCACCAGACTGGTGCGGCTGGTGTGGGCTGCATTGGGGATGCGCTCCGTATGGGGTGATGTGCCGGAGGAGTTTGACTGTCCTTTGGCAGGCCCCGGGCGTCAGCACCCCCATTCAGGCCTGCTCCAAGGCGGAGAATCAGCCAGAAGCTGCCACTTGTCTGAGGAGCTGGCCTGAACGGCCATCTGAGGTGCACTGCGCAGAAACACACTGAGCATGGCGAACAGCTTCAGAGGAGACTTCCTTAGAGCACAGAAAGTCCGCGCCTCTGCACAGCCATTCGGCCTCACTCAGGAGGCGGAGTGGCAGCCGAATGGCTTCAGAAAGAGTACTGCACAGGCACCAACTCTGACGCCTGCACAGTCTCCCCCGAAGCCAAAAGGCTTCAGAAAAGTACTGCGCAGGTGTCAGAGATGGTGCCTGCACAGTACTCTTTCTGAAGCCAGTTGGCTTCAGAAACAACTGCGCAGGCGCCAACTTTGGTGACTGTGCAGTCCAGGTGGGGGGGGGCGCATCCCAGGGATGACGCACAGACTTCCGCACCAGGTGATGTGCAGAGTCATGTCACCACTGTAGGCACCACAGCTGTTCCTTGGTCAGTGTGATCTGAGGGGTGTCTCCTCAGGAGCAAATCTTCCCCTTGTGTCAATTACTTAGCATACTCTGGAGCAGTTAGGGCAGCCCAGGCTTCCTGACCCTCTGGATTCAGCATAACTTTCTGCTCTGGATACAGAATAGTTAGGAGAGTGCAGTT
This sequence comes from Cryptoblepharus egeriae, assembly GCA_030015325.1. Taxonomy (NCBI): domain Eukaryota; kingdom Metazoa; phylum Chordata; class Lepidosauria; order Squamata; family Scincidae; genus Cryptoblepharus; species Cryptoblepharus egeriae. The sequence goes on along the minus strand of JAREYC010000007.1, from coordinate 47,870,205 downwards.
AGGTCAGAGCAGGCTGAATTTGCTCTGGATTGCAGCCTTAGTCTCCCAACAGATATCCACATAAAAGTACTCATTACGTCTCCCTCATGTTTCCTAGCAATGTCTGCCGGTACTTTCAAGAATCATCCACCTTTTCCCCTTGGCCTGGAGGTCTATAGTAGAAGCCTACCACAATGCCTACTAATGTTAACCCAGATGCTTTCCACAGGACTTGGACCATTTTGTTGTATTTCTGAGTAGTCGTATAAATCTTTTGCATATAATACTCCTCCCTTTACCCCATCTGTTCTTCCTGAATAACTGATAGGATTCCATTTGTGCATTCCAATCATGAAAGTCATCCTACCAGATTTCAGTTATTTATCATCACAAGCTAGCTCATCCTGTTTATTTCCTATACTCCATGCATTCATATATATGAAAATGAATGAAAGAATGAATGGTGTGTGTGTGTGTACACACACACACACACACACACACACAGGCTGAGCCTGTGTAGTTAGTAGGGGCACGTTTTGTCAAGACTGTAGCTTAAGGGTGAAAAGCCTAACCCTCCTTTCCACCGCTATGGTTCAACACTCCATAGCTGCTACTTAAACAAAGAAAAACAAATTGACTGGCACAATCCTAACCATGTCTACTCAGACGTAAGCACCATTGTATCCAATGGGTTTTACTCCCAGGAAAGTGTCTTTAGGATTGCAGCACATGTTTGCGTGTTTAGCTTTAGATATGTTATTACACTAAGTCCATTTGTCTGTTCCAAGTGCATTTACAACATTCACAAACACGAGCTATCAAGATTCTATGCACTCACATTAATTTAAAAAAAACCTTCTTCGTTCTCACCACAAAGTTGGCTGAGAAATAAAATTTGAGCTTGGCTGTAGATATAATATTGTTGGCAGTTGTACCTCTTGGCTCTGTCACAGAAAACATTACAGTTCTGCAGGATTTTCTTAAACCATTTTGATATCACATGTGTGCCCCAGATGATTCTTCAGCATTTGTTTATAACATGTTTTTTGCAACAGACCATGGAGGCAACATTTGATATGTCAGCCTCTTTCACCATTTCTTCAATCCATAGCAATTTAATTTGTTGTAATAAGATTGCTTCCCGAGGATATACACGGTATATAATTCACCATTAATATGGGCCTTGTGACGCTGCACAAAATTAAGACACATTTTTCGAAGAAACATAGTACTTTTCATGAAAGTTGGCAATATGTATATGAGGACATTTTTCATTTCCCCCTTAAAATAACATTTGTACATGCAGAAACAAGCGATTTCCTGAGATGAACTTTGTGCACAATAATTTCTACTATACTATAACCACAAAATTTAAAGTATCAGATTTATTTCCTCAGTACTTTTTGTTTTCCTAGATTACAAATTATCATCAATCATATTTGACAGACAAACATTTCCTCTTAACAGGTTCTCCAAGAAACTTTCCTTAATATCACTCTGTCCAGAAAAATGCCTCTGTAGTATATTTTTCAGACTCTCAAATGCTACTTTTTTCTATATCCTTTATCCCTAAACTTTGATTTCAAATTATGCAAAAAAATCTGATAAAGGCTTTCTTCATAGAACATGCTAAAGGTGACTTCTTGTTCCTTTAAAACATAACTAAAACACAAAATACTATAACTGGGTCATCTTTTGTTCAAAATGTAGATACTGCATTTGGATAGGGATTTCATTTGCTTAAAATAATGTAAAAATATTCTCTTAAAAGTACTTAAAGCTTGTTTTTTGTCATTCTGTAGGTCAACTCGTGCCTTGTTTAGCAGAGTCATCGAGTAGAGCTTCCTACTTCCTAGCTTCAAGGAAAACAAAGTCATCATGTATTTGTGCATAACAACACATCAAATTTTCATGTGACTAAGTAATAGAAAATAAGGTGGGGATATACAGATAGCAGCAGGCTTGATTCTCAGTCATTAAGGTTACTGGGGTCATTAGAGGCAGAAAGCAGTTTGCTTCTACCCTAGAGTTGCTCCTGAAAGCATTATTTTACTTGCTGCTGCATGTCATTCATTCTTCTGGAGGCAAGAGTGAAATGCTTCACTTAAGGGGCACAATCCAGAGTTAGGGCAGTGAAAATGGCCCAGCTGAGCTGCCTCAAGTAGGCTGTATCCAGAGCAGAATGTTGGGATGAATCCAGAGTCAGGAAGCGTGGGCTGCCCTAGCTGTTCCAGAGCATGCTTACTATGCACCAAGTGGCACCTGGGGAGAGCTTACTCCCAAGGAGCCCCCTCTTACTTCACACTGATCAAGGAACAGCTGTGAACAAGCCCAAGAGACCCTGACAACCAGTCACAGCTGTAGCATGAGACTGCAGTATAGTAGTACCTGTATTAGAAGATGGATGCAAGGGCATTGCTTGGAGTTGTATCCAGAGGTTAGGGGGCTGTCATAGTTATACCATATCCTGAAATTGAGAGGCAGGGTTGCAGTTAGGCTGGCCAAGTTCTCAAAATTTTTGCCATCATTTCCAATTTGACTCTGGCTTTTCATTGACCCTTATTGATCTACTCAAGATTTATTCCTGCTCCCGAGGAGGTATAACCCCTAAGGTACTTCTGAGGTGGTATAGCTGAAACAGGGCATTTCTGCCCTGGAAACAGGCTCTGGATACAGCCTAACTGCGCTGTTCTAGTCCATGCTGAACCTACGCCAGGTCCATCTGTCTTGGGCCACTCTATGTTGACTTATGCCAGCCCAAGCCTTTCTGGTGTAATTGGGCTGATATGCACATTAAAGTGCAATTGAATTTTCTTTACGTGAGTTGAAAATATCCATGTAGAATGGTAAAACTTTGCAAACCAAATACATCTTTTATCATTGGATCAAACATGTCTGCTAATAGTGAAAAGGAAAATATTTCAATCACCATGTGCATTCTCTACTGCACTGCTCAAAAATGAACACCAGCATGTATTTGGGAATTTTTTATTAATGTGAGTTTTAATAGTTTCATTAATTTGAAAAATAACTAAATTCTGTTTTCCCTTTTATCATTTCTGTACAGTCAAATAATCTGATGTTGCATGCCTGTCTCCTTAAAATCTCAAGAAACGCACTTTTAACATTATTTTCCTCCTTTCAAAATATTTACATTAAATGTCTTTATCTGAACCCCCGCTGTACACAATTACTTGAAATTACAATGAAACAGAACAATAATAGGCTAGAACCCAGAGTAATTTTGGGACCTTTTACACTGATGTAGTTAAGGTGCCACCTATGGGAAACCTATGGGAAATGAGTAGAGCAATCCAGAGTAAGTGCCTCTTACATCTTCCCATAGTTACTCTGCATTGTAGGGTTAGGCTGTGATCCAAAAGACACTTTTCTGAGAGTAAGACCCATTGAACCCAACAGAGCTGACTTTTGAGTAGACATGGTTAGATTACATCCTAAAACTTCAAAGACTAGAGAAAAAAGAATAAAAACTTTCACATGAAGTTTTTCAGATGTTCACCATTTTAAACCAAAAATATTTTCTGGCCCAACTTAGAATTTGAATTGTGAAAAATTTAGAGTGCAATCCTGATTGGCCCCCGTGTTTCTGAGGTAATGTTGGGATGGAAGCCCATGCCTAATCCCTCTCCCAAAAGGGGCGCAGAAATGTCATTTAGCACTTTGGTGACACCCCCCAGGCCAGCACAGGACTTGTACTGGAGCTTATGACAACCTATCTGGGTGTTAGGATTGTAGCATTTAGCTTTAATCTCAGTGCTTTTTCCAATTATAAACCTTTCAGTTATGTGCAAAATATTTCCCTTTTGCTGTTTCATTCATTTTAACAGAATTTAACAATTTTCCCCCATTTATAACAGTAAATAATAGTTTGTTCTCAGGGGTGCGTTATATATTCAGTTTCTTAGAGAAAACTGAATCCAACAGTGTCTTGGTTCAGATTCCTTCATCCCACTCCCTTCCTCCCCAAGAACAGGATATGCACATATGGTTTCTTCTACTAGTTTAGACATTGTGCTTATTCTAATTACACTCAAAACATTGCAACATTGGTAATTCACTAGGTGCACATATCAAACCAGTAATTTGAAGAGTACCGTAAAGTAATTTAATTTAAAATTAAATAAGAATTGAGAATTCTGGCAAATATAGGCCAAGTTCATAAAAAATGTTACATTCCCTGTTTGGCTGAGTGAAACAGAATAACAAGGACAGCTCTAAACAAATGCAGCTTTGTTGTTGTTGTTGGTGGACTGGATGATTATTTGGTTTAAAAGTTTAAAACAATCTTACAGTGCTGCTCACAAAATATAAATCATATTAATCCAATCGTATATACAATCATTTCAGCTACAGGGATCAATGCATCATCTGGCAGAATAGAATATTTATAAAATATTTATATTGTTAAATTCTCAATAACTGAAAATTACAGTATATGCCTCTGTCAACATGAATTTACATCTAGTTGTTGCATAGTGCTGTTTAAATATTACCTTTGGTCCCCTCTTCTCTCAGAGCTCAATCCTGTGTACAAAGTACAAAGAGCACAATCCTAACTATGTCTACTCAAAAGTAAGCCCTATTGTGTTCAATGGGTCTTACTCCCAGGAAAAGAGTAAGGAGACTTTCCTAGGAGTAAGCACCATTGAATATATTGGGACTTACTTCTGAGTAGACAGGCTTAGGATTGCACCCACAGTCCCACTATACTCAATGAGGCATACGTCCAGGTAAGTCTTGTTGGACTGCAGACCTAGTTTTATATAGATTCATCATGCACATCTTTTTGAAGCATTAATTTATTCAATATCTAACTGAGATGCATTGTGTTCCTTACATTAAATTATCACATCTAAATAGAACATAATGCATGATGCCTATGTACGTATAACTCCACAGAATTATAAAGAAAAAACCTTACAACTCTTTTGATGTTTTGATCTAAAATCCATATTCTATGACACATCTGACACTATACTGAAATATTAATTAGGCTGGGTGAGAATGTTAATAACCTCTGTAGATTGACATTGTGCCCTGAAAGCCTAACAAAGTTATTGCTTAGCTGCAAAGTTTGAAATAAAGCAGGTTTTCAGAAATGATATGGCTAAAGTATTTCTGAATGATCTAGAAATTCAGCATAATGTCTAACCAATTTCACAACCCCATCCTATCTAACACAACCATGTTAACAAGCCATGTGCTGTATCCTATTGAGGTCTTCCTTTACTTTGGGGTTGGAAAGTTGGCTAGGATTGGACTATTATTTAATTATGCATACAAACTTGGGGAAGCTGTTCAGGTGCATCTTAGGTATAGTTACTCTGAGTTTACCTACTCAAAATACACATTTGACCCTGGGCAAATTTCCTCTCTTTTCCTGGGTAGAAATGTATACATTTATACAGTTACAGTATTTGGTTTCTATTGTGATTGGTGGTTATAAAATGCTAGTTCACATTGCCTCAAAAATGTAATCACTAACGAACATCAAACTACAGTACCACAGATATTTAGTGAATGTGGATAGTGAAGGGTTGAATAGTAATATTTCTTTGTGTTTTGAGTGGGTCAGGTTGAGTGACTTCCAAATGTGAACCAAAGCATGACAGCGAATATGACTAATATTGATGAGTCTTTGTTTACACACACCCATGTTGCTGGTCTCTGAGGAGAAACTGTACTGCATCTCCTCCCAACCACCACCATCACCACCACCCCACACACACAACTAGGGCTTTTGTTTCTTAATAGTTGTAATTTTTTGTTTTACCCTTCATGCCAAAGTGGGACACGGAAAACATGCACAACTTGAGGAACTTGGAAAGAAGACGAGGCTTTTACTGCAAAAAAAGAACAAGGTCTATTAAATCCTTCTGTAGAAAAACAAAAGGCAAGCAGCCCCCCCCCCCCAACCGCAAGATATGAACAGCCAGTGTTTTCTTTCTAGAAATAAAGGTGGGGGTAGTCACTATGAAGATGTTATTTGTAATCATATGCCTATCTACTTGGGTAGGGGGCCACAGAGGTGCTGGTACTCACCAGAGGTCCCAACACTCACACTGAGTTCCTCAGTACCAGTGAGTAGCCCCTCAGAAAGACCCCTGTGAACAGCTCAAGTTTTTATGTATGTGCCAAGCAAATACAAAATAGGTGTGTGAAGTTGATAAAGATGGAATGGGGAGTAGTAAAGGGCCTCAGCGTAGCTTTTCCCCCTTTATCTTGAAGACTTTTGGGAGGAGTGTCTGGGCAGGGATCAGTGATGGGCTCCAAATAAATTAACAACCGGTTCTCTGCCCATCTGGCAGCCACTTTTAAATGGCTATTTTTAAACTTTATATGTCCTATCTCTCATTAACAACCGGTTCTGTAGAGTAGGTGTGAACCTGCTGGAGCCCACCACTGGCAGGGATGTGTGGTTGGTGGGGAGGCAGAGCCTTTGCACTAGATGGAATCCTTTGAAAAGAGCTGGCAGTACCATATGGCATGCCTAACAACTTACAACACAGGTAGTGCAGAGTCTTCCTTCCAGGAAAAGTGCAGTCACTACCATGTGAGGTGCCCAAGCACTCAACCCATATGCAGGTGAGGCAGGTGAGGCATAGCCTACTCACAAGAGTCCTTCACAAAGTGCTGTTGCTGTCTTGTGAGGCACACAAGCACCCACAACTCATGTGCAGCTGAGGCAGGTGACACAGAGCACCTCCACAGGAGTCCTGCAAAAAGCTCTGACAATGTCCTGTGAGGCACCCATGTATTCACAACTCATGTGCAGCTGAGGCAGGTGATGCAGAGCCTCCCCACAGGAGTCCTGCGAAAAGCTCTTACACCAGCCTGTGAGGCACCCCAGCACTCACAAATTGTCAGTGCTGGGCTCCAGCAGGTTTGCACCTACTCTATAGAACCGGTTGTTAATGAGAGATAGGACGTATAAAGTTTAAAAATAGCCATTTAAAAGTGGCTGCCAGATGGGCAGAGAACTGGTTGTTAATTCCTTTGAATCTCATCACTGCTCACAATACATGTGCGGCTGAGGCAGAGCCTCCTCACAGGATGCCTCCAAAAAATGCTGCTGCTGACCTATGAAGGCCACTCACATCCCACAGGGCGTCTCACATAAATGGTGAGACAGGGTGAGGCAGAGCCTCCCTACAGTAATCCTCCAAAAAAAAAAAAATGCTGCTGCGGCTGCTCTGTGAGACACTGAAGCACACACACACCAGACTGGTGAGGCAGGGCCTCCCCACAGGAATCCTCCAAAACGTGCTGCTGCTGCTCTGTGAGACATTCAAGCACACACACACATACAACACATAGGCTGGTGAGGCAGGGTGAAGCAGTGCCTCCCCACAGCAGTCCTTCAAAAGCATGAAGCACACTCAACCTATGTATGAAGTGCTTTTTCACTGTATTCTGTGGGGAGGCTGTGCCTCACCTGCCTCAGGTGTGTGTGGAGTGCCTGACACAAAGGACTCCAGTGGGGAGGCTGTGCCTCACCTGTCTCAGGTGTGTGTGGAGTGCCTGACACAAAGGACTCCAGTGGGGAGGCTGTGCCTCACCTGCCCCTTCCCCACCCCATAGCAGTCCCTGCTGTGGGGTGAGGGAACTGGGAGAACTGGTGAGAGAGACTCCACAGGCGCCAGTCAGTCAGTCAGTCAGTGTGAGGGGATAACCGCCATGGCAGGGAGGCAGGAGGGAGGGAGGGACATGCGGCGGGCGGTGACTGGAGTGCAGGTGACTCCAAGTTGGGCTTCGTGTGAGTGAGTGTGAGAGGCTTCCCGCCTCATTCCAAGGAGGGGGTGGACGGGCTGGGCTGGCTGGCTGGCTGGCTGCGGGGAGGTTAAGACCAGGAGCGCGCCCTCCTCACCTCCACACAGCCGCCTGCCTGGGAGAGGGAGAGGGAGAGGGACGGACATGCACCTGCAGGACCGAGTGGCGCTGGTGACGGGGGCAGCGCAGGGCATAGGCAAGGCTTTCGCCCAGGCGCTGCTGGAGAAGGGCTGCAAGGTAAGCACAGCCACTGGCCCCTTCCTCCCCGGCTGCCTCCCCTCCCCTCCTCCCAAGCCCTGAAGGACCTCCAGCGGCTCTGCAGGCTCGGTCGCCGGGGTGGGTGGCTGGATGGAGGGCGCAGGGGCTGGCAAAGGGGTGGCAGTGGAGGTGAGGGGCGTCTCTCTGTCTGTGAGAGGGAGAACTTCGCTACCCGTGTCAGAAAATTCCCTCACACACACTCACACAAACACTCATACACGTGTATGAGTGCTACCCATGGACATCCACACACATCCACAAATACACACACAAGCACACACACAGAGACAAGTGGGTATGAGTACTTTGCTACACATCAGAAATCACTCCCTCACTCACATGCAGACATCCACTCATACAAACACACACACACACACACACACACGTATGAGAGTACTTGCAACCCGTGTCAGAAATCACACTCTCCCTCACACACAAACACACCCCACACACAAATACACACATGTATGAGATTTACATTGTGACCCATGTCAGAAATCACCTCACACACACAAACACGCAGACATACACAGAGGTTTATCACCTCACATGCACAGACACACACACAGAGGTTCTTGAGAGTACATTGTTACCTGTGTAGGATTCTCTCTCTCTCTCTCTCTCTCTCTCACACACACACACACACACACACACACACACAGAGACACAGAGACAGATAATTTTGCTTTCCATGTCAGAAATCACTGTACACTCTGCACACACACACACACACACACACACACACACACACACAGGTTTTTGAGAGTACATTGTTACACATGTAGGTCTCTCACACACTCATACACTCATGCACTCACACACACACACACACACACACACACACACACACACACACACACACACACACACAAACAGGAGAGTATTTTGCTACCCATGTCAGAAATCACTTTGTACCTAACACACTCATGTATCTGAGAGTACATTGCTACATATGTCAGAAAATCACTCTCTACACACAAACACACAAGTTTGAGAGTGCTTTGATACCTGTGTCAGAAATCACTCTTTCCTCACACACAAACACAAGTGTATGAGAGTGCTTTGCTCTCTCATATCAGAACTCACTCCTAAATAAGAATATCAGAAATCCCTCGCATACACTCTACCATACAAGCACATGTGTGGGAGAGTGCTGTTTGTGTCAAAATTTTCTGTCACACACATTCATACACATGCACACACATCTGTATGATGTGTGTGTACATGAGAGAGAGAGAGAGAGAGAGAGAGAGAGAGAGAGAGAGAGAGAGCGAGAGCACCTGCCTTGACTGGTGTATCTGTGCTTTTACATTTTCACACCTGAGCATATCTTTGCATGGACTGTGCTCATGCTGGTCCTTCCCTTCCCTTATATATAGTAGTATGAACAGTATAGAAGTAAATTTATATTTATTTTGAAGTATTAAAACATACTGCTGTGTGCACATATTGATTGTCTTAAGGATATGATGTGCCTCCATCTATTTAGCATTCACTTTGACGTCCCACAATATCAGGGTGACCATATGCACAAACCCAAAAAAGAGGACAACGTCCCCCAAAATTCCTGACATCCAAGCAAAATTCCTGACACCTTAAATTAAAATGTAGCAAGCAAAATGTGAGACATGTTAAAATAAAAGCTAAAACACTCATATTGTTTTCCTGTACTGAATTTCAACACTATACTACTTATTTTAAATTGAAAACTGATGGTGCACCAAAGAAAATGCACCAGACACCAACATTTTTCTTTGCACTCATGCAAGTACACCAGACACCAAAATGGGACATCCTGGGTTGATTATTCTAATTTCTCTTTCATACAGGTAGCTCTTCTGGATCTGAGTGTAGAGGTAGGCAAAGCAACCAAAGATGTTTTTGACAAGCATTTTGATGCAAAGAGGACCATCTTTATTCCTTGTGACTTCTCTTTCATACAGGTAGCTCTTCTGGATCTGAGTGTAGAGGTAGGCAAAGCAACCAAAGATGTTTTGGACAAGCAGTTTGATGCAAAGAGGACCATCTTTATTCCTTGTGATGTTACAAATGAAAAACAACTAAAAGGTAAAGAAGGAAATATTTTTGTTTTCCATTATTTGTGTGTGTGTAAGTTATGACAGTCTATAAAGGAAAACTTGCTATAGACCTACAAACTGTATCATTAGGGTTTCTGGAACACAACCTATATTTGATCTCTAGGGAGTGAGATTCCAGGATGATTTATAGATGTAAAGCGAGTACTATAAGTATGAGATGTTAGTAGTGTGTGTCCTGGGTTGAATTCACTATAAATATATGTTGCAGAATGCCTTGTGGATTTGTATGAAAGCCCTCAGGTGAGGTAAATTCTTTCATGAGTATTACTTTAAAATTGGAGTCAAGTGTTATTTTTTATGATGGTCGTAAATAGTGAAGAGGGAAGTGTGGATTTGTTTGAAAAGTTTTACTTAGCGTTGTTATTCACTTAACAGGGTTTTAACTTTTAAAAAAGTTATGTCACCAGTGACCTGTAGTCAGGGTAGTCAGAACCTCACCTGACCCAACAAGTTAAACAAAAGTACCTTTTACCCTTGTTAAGGTGTTTATCTCTGCAACAGCACACTGTTTACAGCAACACATACATAAACACATGGAAGGAACAAGGAGAGCTGCCAATCAACTCATTTGCTTATGGCGACTTGCAAGGGACAAAACAACCAGGGGTGTCTATACTAAAATATGCAACTTATCCCTTAAAATGGCCATAGTGCCAGAGGATTGGAGGATTTCAAATGTCACATTAATCTTTAAAAAGAAAGGCGAGAGGACCTGGGAAACCATAGGCCAATCAGCCTAAAATCTATTTCAGATAAGATGGTAGAATGCCTCATCAAAGATAATACCTTAAAACACAAAGATGAATGAGTCTTGCTGAGGGGGAAACAGCATGGCTTCTATAAGTGTTGCTTCATTATAGAACTCTTTGAAAGGTCAATAGACATGTGGATTTGGGAGAACATGTGGATATTATGTACAGTTTCTGGATTTTTTGAAGGCACACCAGAGGCTGCTGAGGAAAATCCAGTCAGGGAATAAGAGAGCATGTACTCTCATGGATTAGGAACTGATTGAAGATCAGAAAACAGAGAGTGAATCTATGGGCAATATCCACAATGGAGAGAGGTGAAAAGCTGTTTGCCCAGTTTCCCGTGGGACCAATGCTTTTCAACCTGTTCATAAATCACATGGCAACAGGGTTAAGCAGCAAGTTGGCCAAATTTGCAGACCACTCTGAACTTACCTAATTGGTGAAGTCCAAAAAGGATTGTGAAGGGCTTCAGAAGGATCTCTCGAAACTGGGAGAATGGGCAGCAAATAGCAGAAGTGTTTAAATGTAAGTATGGGCTGTGGGTGGCCCAAGCGGTTAAGACGCTGCGCCTGTTAACCAGCAGGCCAGGGTTCAAGCCCCGGGTTGGCCCCATAAGACAGTGTGAGCTTCTGTCCTTAGCCCAGCTCTGCGACGCAGCTGGATCCAATTGTATCAGCTTAGTCCTTTCCATTTGGACTAATTAGACCAATTAGTCCTTTCCATTGGACTAATTCAGTGGTGTGGAGAGGGGGGATTTGCTGCTTGGGTAACAGCCTTTCCTCCATAACAATCCAACCCAGGCTTTCATGCTTCGCATGCAGTGTATGCAGTGCCAAGCACGATACCATAGTCTTTCAAGACTGACGGAGGCCTGCTTTTTTAAAAAATGTAAGTGTAAAGTAATGCACACTGGGGCGAAGAATCAAAATTTCAGATATAGGCTAACGGCTCTGAGCTGTCTCTCCTGATCAGGAAAGGGATCTTTTGGTGCTGGTGGACACCTTGATCAAAGTATCAATCCAATGTGTCATCTATGAAAAAGATTAATTCCATGGTTGGAATTGAATTCATTAGGAAAATTAATAAAATGGCTAATATTATAATGCCCTTGTCCAGATCAATGGTAAGCCACACCTGGAGTATTGCATCCAGTTCTGGTCATCACTACTCAAAAAGGTTATATTGGAAATAATAAGAGTGATCAAAATTATGACTGGGCTGGGGCAACTCTGTTTTAAAAGTAAAAACCAGAGGCATCTACTAAAGTTAGGTATTCAGTCAATTTATAAATAATATAATTAATTTCCATAAACTGAGACTGAATTGGAGATAAACCAAATGCATAAATTATGCATTTTTACTCTGGATTATAAACTTGGTCCAAGCATCACCTCCCCATCTTTTCCATAAATCAACTATCTGAAATTCCTTTCTTCCTGCAATAATAGCTTTCTATTGTAGAAGAAGTTCATTCTCTGGAACAAGAAATCTTTCTGGAAAGGGAAGGATACCCTGGTATGCAATAAAAATATTAACAATATTTGTATACCACTTTTCCAGCACATTTTCAATGCTGTATACTAATCTAGCATGTTAGAATTTCCATCAGACTTTTGCAGTCTATATAAGAAAGAAAAATTCCAGCATATACAAATCATCATATTCCAAGTGCTTAGAATGTATTTATTTTATTTCTGGACCATCTTTCTCTCTAAAGGGACCTATGGCGACGTACAACAATAATTAGGAATACAGAACCATAAAATCACAAAAACAGAAATATTAAAGAATATTTTCTTTATAGGATTACAAGAATAGGATCTTAAAAACAGCAATCAGATATACATAAAATAAAAAGAGCAACAGCAACAATTTTAAAAAAGCTCCAAGCCTGTAAAAGCCATATGTTTAAAAGATGTTTAAAAAGGGAATTTTTATATCTTTATGCACACACATCAGGTTTCCCAAAACATCATGTTGAAAAGAGGCATAGAGTCAAAGTTGACTTCAAATTCCCCTTACTCTTGTCCAAAAAGTCCTATAAAAAGCCCCACTACATGTGGAGTCTTATTAGCATTTTTTATCCACGGATCACAGTCAACGTAAATGACTGAGCTGCTCATTAAAGCTGCAATCCTAACCTCCACTTAGGCCAGCCTAACCATGGGCACAAGTCCTATACTGACCTGAGGATGTCAGGTCAATCCAGGCCATAAGCCACTTCTGAGTTGAGTTAGGCCAGTGCATAGACATGCGCCTACATCTCCACAGGAACAGAAAGACTAATGAGTTGTTCTGGCCTAGGTTATGATTGCAACCTAAATCTCCTTTGTAGAAGTGTACTGTGCATGTGTGTGTGTGTGTGTGGGCATAGCTTTGCTTACCTTATGCATCAGACAGTGTGAAACTGCAAGGATCACACCAGGTCTCCTCCTCTGTATGCCCTCTGAATCAATTCCTTATAGGGTTTTTTTAAAGACAATTTATTGTTCTAGATATAAGTCTACAATTCAAAGCGCATCTTCTTGACAAAAAGTTTGAGACATATTGCTACGTCCTTAGTATTTCTATATATTTGCTTTTGGTGTCACTAGGGTTCATATCACCCTGTGCAGGAGACCAGTGCATTATCACAGGAATAGAGATATCTCAAAACTATGTGTTTCTTTGTATGCTGCTTTCTGTAATTGCATTCTGCAATGACACATAGAATGATATGTTAAATGATGGTATTAATCCTAAAACCCATGATCAAGTTTTAAGGAATTTGTCTCCCCCTATATGCTTAATATAGTGAGGACCGAACTCCCCATGCTCTCTAATGGCACCACTATTTGTTCTTTAATCAATATCCATGATTTGGATTGTGTCATTTATATTATAAAAGATTATATGTAATAAACAATGTTTCTCTCCATAATTCCCCCATTTACTTACAGAGGCATTTGCGAAGACTGTTCAACATTTTGGAAAGCTGGATATTGTGGTTAACAATGCTGGAGTAAATAATGAAAAAAACTGGGAAAGCACAATCCAAACTAACTTGGTAAGTTTAATTTGTGTATTTATTTAAAGGAATAAAATTGTATTTTAAACAGTTGGTTTTAGAATTGTTATAAGAAGTGCCCAATCTAATCCAATGCATTTTCTTGCATTGGATTAAACTACATTGGTTTCACTGGGGCTTATTCTCAAGAATGTTTAGGATTACAACAGTTAGGATGCAGTTCTATCCTAGGCCAGCATAACTCATTGGTTTTCCCAGTCCCATGGTAATGTATGGGGCAAGCACATGTCTCTATATTGGCCTAACCCTCCCCCAGGAGTGGAACAGAAGTGTCTTAGGGCACTTTTGTGACACTCCCAGGCAGCACAGGACTTAGGCTGAGTCTTATGCTGGCCTTACTAGAAGTTAGGATTCCAGCCTAAGATTTCAGTCTGAAAGTAGCACTGATTATAATTGTTAAGTTTTTAAAAGCAGAAGGTTGCAACCCTAACCAGTTTTCCTGCAATGGCATACATGTTTCCTGCACTGCACATGTTGCAACCTTCAATTCAGGTGTAATCACTGAGGCCTCCTCAAGGTAAGATCTCAGAGTTGCAATGCCTTTATGTCAATGCTGGAACGTTGGTTAGGAATGCACCCAAAGTTACTTAAATGTTGAATCATATTTACTGTTAATCTTCCCTGAATTTCCTGTACACCTCCCCTGAACCAGCAGTCCTAAATTCTGCTGGGTGTTTGAAGTTCCAGGTTCTCACACATCCTAGTACAAACTAGTAGTAGTTATTCTATAACTATAGTTCATTATAATCCCCTTCAGAAACAGTTCTTTGTTGCCCTAACATAGCCACTTTCAACCATTCTCCTGGGTTAATATTGGTGTGCTGCTAATATTCTGCAGGTGTGCCGCAGGAGTTTGGGAAAGGATCATTTATTCGTAGAGCTGTTGGAGGATATGAGTCCCCTACAATCAGCATGGTGTGCCCTGTCAGTTGTCAAAAAATCTGGTGTGAAGCCTTAACAATTTCAGTACTGTGCTGGGAGATAAAGAGCACAATCCTAACCATGTCCATTCAGAAGTAAGCCCATTGTGTTCAATGGGTCTTACTCCCAGGATTGCAGCATTAAAAAAGCTAAAATCAATGCAACATGTTTATGCTTTACACCAAGTAATAGTGACCACCTATGTATCCTATCAGATTCTCATGTGTTCTTCAGTAGAAGAAAATTTTGGCATATGCTTAAACAGTAGATTTTTCAACAATGTTACCAATTTAAATTGGATTCCTATGAAGTGTCTCAGATTTTTCCATCTCTTATTCCCTTATATTCTCTTTCAGAGTATAGGTTTTCCTGTATGATCAGTCCAAATCCTTTAGTTCCCTTCTTCAATCTTGCTCTTAGTTTTTCCTGGATGATAAAACAGGTGCAGAGGTTCCTCTCTTCTCCTGGTGACTTGTTTGTGAGGTATTCTGAGGAGTTCAAGGGAGTAGTGACAGAGGTGGGCTCCAGCAGATTTGCACCTATGCTATAGAACCGGTTGTTAACAAGTTTATAGGTTAACAAAGTATAAAGTTTAAAAATAGCCATTTAAAAGTGGCTGCCAGCTGGGCAAAGAACCGGTTGTTAATTTCTTTGAATCCCATCACTGAGTAGAGAGATACCTTCATGCCACACAGAAGTAGGTTTTTCAGAACTAAAAATAGCAAGAAGCTGGAAAACTGTGTGATTTGACCACTTGAAGGGAGGAAACACAATTTTGGGCACTTTTTGTTAAAGCTCTTTTATGATATATTAAAATTAAAAAGGTAAATGTTAAAAAGGTACTCTGCAGGTTATACTGCTCGTCATGTCCAACTGTAGGATATGGTGCTCATTTCCGTTTCTAGAGCCAGCGTTGCCCGACTTGTGGCCTGTATACGCACGAAACACTGTTACCTTCCCACCGAAGTGATACCTATTTACTTGCATTTGCATGCTTTTGAACAGCTAGGTTGGCAGGAGCTGGGCTAAGGACAGGAGCTCACCCCATCTTGTAGGAAACAGGTCTCAAACCCTGGTCTGCTAGTAAACAGGAACAGAGTCTTAACCACTTGTGCCACCACAGATATGTTATGATAACAATATTTCCCATATAAACATAACTTTCAATAACAGATTAACAGACACAAAGTATTGTTTTCAGTGACCTTCTTTTGAACCAGCAAAGAGATCCAATTTTATTAAAGAGAGATCTTCCAATTCAATAACTATCACCCAGAGGGTAGCAAGGGCTTTTGGCACCCTTCGCTTACTTTAACGTATAATGCCACAAGGCATCATGATGTCATTGTGTGCATGCACTGGAGCACTAGTGCTTGGTCTGCAGTTGATCTAGCAGGATTGCCAGACCAGCTACAGAGAATATATGTGCACTGAAACAGCTATCCACAGCAACAAGGCCGCTGGGATGTATTCATTCCAGCTTCTTCCCCAGCAAGAGAGTTGCTGAAGAAGCAGCAAGCAATTAATTTCTCTCCAGGTGGTTAGAAAGAATTCTTTCTAACCACCAGAAATCTGCCTTCACTATGAAGCAGCCTGGAATAATTTTCAACATTTATTATTTCTACTCCATAAACTCCTTATACAAACAGTGACTTGGATGCTAAGAAACATCCCATTCACTGAACATGACTTTCCAGTGTCCTCTTCCAGCACCACATGAAAAATGTCTTGTCAGGAATGGTGTGACATATAGAGGTGGGAGCAGGCAGAAATTTTGAGCCTCAACTCCTGCATGAGTGCAGTAACTTTCTACTTGCACTAGAGACCTTTGGATCCAAACTTGTAACAGAAAAAATTAGCTGCAAATTGAGATTGGTAAGAGGATCATTTATTCATACTTATATTCATTCAATCAGGCTGCGCAAGCACAGAATACAGGACTTAACCTTCTCGTCATTCTGATGATAGCAAGAGCAAATATAGAATTCTATTAAAAATTAAGGTACAGTAATGATTGGTGCTTAAATAGCTAAGGACTTAAATTTCTTTAACACTAGTAAAGTACTACAGGCTTATGCAGATGTTGAGTGCTGTGCTGACTGTATCCAGGTTGATAAGATAGCCCCAACTTTCCCTTAAAGAGGGAAGTAGATACTTATTTGTCAGTGTTTACTATGATACTTTTATATTTTCTGTATCAGATTTCAGTGATTAGAGGAACATACATTGGCCTAGATTACATGAAAAAAGAAAATGGGGGCAATGGTGGAGTTATAATTAATATGGCATCAATTGCAGGTAAGAATATTAAATCTTTAAATATTTACAGTTTTATTAAATTATATGCAGCCCAATTCGGAGCTGTCTGGCACAGAGGAACTATGGCACCAAAACTGCAGCTGTTGCATCCTGAGCATGCCAGGCAGCAGCCAACAACCCCTCAGGGGAAGGGTTAATCCCTTTCTCCAAGTTAAGGGAGGAGGCCTGCAATGGAACTATTCAACATATGGACCAGCTGTTTAGGAAGTGCAGAGTTGATAGGCCTCGTATTGGGCCAGGAGGCCTAACACTGGGTTCTGGACCAGCAGAGAGCTCTGCCAGATCTGCCCCTCCAAACCCATTTTCTCCAATACCCCACCTTCTCCCCACCTTAGAGTGCCTCCCCTTGCTTTGACTCACCTCTTTGCTCCTAGAGGCATGTGATGGGTCTTTGGCTGGTGCTGGCTCAGCAAGGACTGGTGCTTATCTGGTCCCAGCACTAACACTGCACTGAGGGTGCAATCCTCACCACTTTAAGCTGGCATAATTCACATGGCGTATCTTCCCATGGTGGTGTGGGGTGATCAGCATATGCCTATGCACTGGCCTAAGGCTCCCCCTCCAGAAGTGGGGCAGAAGTGCCTTATGGCACTTTTGTAACACCTTCAGGTCAGCATGGATTTCTTATCCCAGCCTTTTCTGAAGGTTGTAGAATAGGTTAGACCATCATTGGTATAGGTATCGTAGTTTATGGCATTCCTAATCTTTCAGGATCAATTTGTTATTCCTTACAACAGGAATGTCAAAAAGAAATTAGCTTTATTATTCACTTTAAGCGCATGGCCTGACACATCTCACCATCTTCAAGATTACGAAGTTGATGCCCATTATAGTATGGTTCTGATGGGGAGGAACGTTTTTATATCTAGAAATCATATCTTTTGGACATCTAACTTCTAGAAAATTCCCATTAAAAATACGTACTGTTTAATTGAATAATAATTGATTCTGTATGCAGGTAGAACTTCTTAAAAAACTATAGTAAAGATAGAGCACAATCCTAACCATGTCTACTCAGATATAAGCTCCATTGTGTCCAATGGGTCTTACTCCCAGGAAAGTGTCTTTTGGATTGCAGCCAAAATCAGTGAAATTTTCATATTTCTATTGCCATTTTAGAGAGGGGGTATCCAAGATCCTTTGCAGAAAATTTTATATTTTAAGAAAGACATTTAGGAATTAAATTCTACGTGTTGGTGCCTGACAGTGCAGAACAGTGTAATCATTGTCTCTCCTCACAATAGTTTCATTATGAATAAATCAGCATATAGGAATATAAAAAGATTATTTTAAGCTACAGAAGTTGCCTCATTATAAGCTTCCTTCTTGGGAGTCAGATAGCCTGACATACAAGTAGTCTGACATACAAGTGGTAGACGCAATCCTCCCTTGCCCTGGGCCAGTGCAAGAGATGGCCAGGAGGTGTTGCAAAAGTGCCCCTAGTGCCTTATGACACTTTTGCACCATCTCAGGAGTCAGGAGACCTACAGAGGCCAGTTCTGGCACTATTGTTCCAGGACAGTTGTGAGTTCGAATCAGGTTGGCATGGGGATCTGGGGAGGGCAGCAGGGCAGAATAGGAGTACCAGAGTCAGGGGAGGGAGGGTGGTGCCTGGTGGGCCTGTGGACAGCCCAAGGATAGGTAAGGGATGAAGCCACAAACCTAATCCTGCTCTCAAGTGACTCAGTGAAGCACCAGACTGCTCAGAT
Source organism: Cryptoblepharus egeriae (assembly GCA_030015325.1). Lineage (NCBI taxonomy): Eukaryota > Metazoa > Chordata > Lepidosauria > Squamata > Scincidae > Cryptoblepharus > Cryptoblepharus egeriae. The sequence goes on along the minus strand of JAREYC010000007.1, from coordinate 47,851,310 downwards.
CTGTACCAGCAATTTGGTGGTAAAGATCCATGTAATCCCATTGGGACTACTGCTGTGTTACCTAAGAAAAGGGGAATTAATTCCTTTTGCCCCAAACAGAGCCACAGCCAGCCCCAATCAGGGTGACCATAGGACTGGGAATTTGTCCTCTTTTATAGCTTCCTGTCCGGGTGTCCTCCAAAAGGGCTTTATTGTCCTCCATTTTGGCTTCATTTTGGAACCTTGCAGTGCAGTACCCCTTTACTTCATATGTCGTTGGAGTCATATTGAAGAGCAGAATCCAATGCAAAAATCGGTTTTGAAATATCTCCTTATGAAATATCAAAAGTTATGGCCCAAAATCTAAAAATAAAAAATATACATTGAGCTTTATGGGAAAGTGAAAGTGCCCGATATCTCGGCTTTACTCATGAGTAGGCAAATGTGCCATTGTCCACTGGAAAGGCCAGGCTGAAAGGAATCTAAGACCTTGTCCTCCTTTTGAGGTTTGGGCATCTGGTCACCCTGGTCCCAACCCTGTGCTAGATACAGTGTAAACTAGCCAATCTGCATGTTCCATGATAGGTTTAGGATTGGGCTATTAGACATGCAGTACAAAAATATATTAATAATAAGAGGCTTGGAACTGCTTTTGAATTTCCTGTCTCTTGTTGTTGGTATTATTCTCTTAGCCCACAACGCTGGGTCAATTAGACATTATTATTTCCAGTTCAAGTAAACATAGGAAGTTATACCGGTAAAACTCTGATGCTCAAGTAAAAAATACCCTGATGTGCATTTTAAAAATGAGAACAATAAACTGAACTATTTCTACATTCCACAGTGTTTAAAAAAAGTCTCCAATGAGACATGCAGCCTATTCTTAACCAGTGTCAGTGCAGTGGGACCAATATATATTTCCTTACCCCAAGTAAAGCCCCAGCCTGCCTAATGGGAACTACTAGGATCTGCACCAGCTAAATTACTGCACCAGCTAAATTAAGTTCAAAAAACCCAGTGTTTGGAACAGAGTGGCTTGGGAGGAAGAATAGGATATAGTAAACCCTGGCTTTGCTGATCCTGTCTGACCCTGATATGCCCAAAGGAACAGGAGGAGAGACGAGGGGGTGGGGCTGCTCTTGGACAAGGATGGACAACAGGTGTCTGGAAACCAGCAGAAGGTGGAGCTGCTCAACTCCTACTTTGCATCCGTCTATTCACGGAAGGAGGGCTGTGCAAATGGGGGTGCAGGATCATTGACTGATTCGGGGGTGTGCTTACATCCCCTAAAAGGTAATGAAAACATGGATGGTGCAGAACAGCAGATTAAGATTGACAGAGAACTGGTTCGAAACCACTTAACTGGCCTAAATGAATTCAAGTCATTTGGACCAGATGAGCTGCATCCTCGAGTTCTTAAGGAAATTGCAGATGTCCTTGCAGAGCCTCTGTCAGTCATCTTTGAGAAATCCTTGAGGATTGGAGAAGTGCCACTGGACTGTAAAAGGGCAAATGTAGTCCCAATTTTTAAGAAGGGGAAAAAAGAAGACCCGGGAAATTATAGACCAGTCAGTTTGACTTCAATCCCGGGAAAGATAGTAGAGCAAATCATAAAACACACAATTTGTGCACATCTAGACAAGTACTTGGTGATCAAAACAACCCAGCATGGATTTACCAAGAATAAATCTTGCCAGACAAATCTGATCTCCTTTTTTGATCGGGTTACGAGCTTACTGGACAGTGGCAATGCTGTGGATGTCATTTATCTTGACTTCAGCAAAGCATTTGACAAAGTCCCACATGACAGTTTAATTAGGAAGTTGGAAAAATATGGGCTAGACAGGGCAATTGTTAGGTGGATCTGCAACTGGCTCGATGGCCACACTCAAAGGGTTTTAGTAAATGGTTCTGTGTCAACCTGGAGGTCAGTTTCTAGTGGGGTCCCCCAAAGCTCTGTCTTGGGACCGGTTCCCTTTAACATTTTCATCAATGACTTGGAGGAAGGGATATGGGGGAGCCTGATCAAATTTGCAGATGACACCAAGCTGGGAGGAGTAGGAAACACAACAGAAGATAGGAGAAACCTCCAGGAGGATCTGGATAAACTGGAATCCTGGGCTGTAACAAACAGAATGAATTTCAACAGGGAGAAGTGCAAGGTTCTGCACTTAGGCAATAAAAACCAAAAACATAGGTATAAAATGGGGGATACTTGGCTTGGCAGCACAACATGTGAGCGGGATCTTGGAGTTGCCGTGGATCACAAGCTGAACATGAGTCAGCAGTGTGATGTGTCTGCAAAGAAGGCAAATGCCATTTTAGGTTGCATTAAGAGGACTGGAGCTTCCAAGTCAGGAGAAGTTATAGTTCCTCTTTATTCAGCATTGGTGAGACCTCACCTTGAGTACTGTGTTTAGTTCTGGGCACCTCACTTGAAGAAAGATGCAGCCAAACTGGAGCAAGTCCAGAGGAGAGCAACAAAAATGATCAGTGGGATGGAAGGGAAGCCCTACGAGGAAAGGTTGGGGGAACTTGGGATGTTCAGCCTGGAGAAGAGGAGGCTGAGAGGAGACATGATTGCCCTCTTCAGATACCTGAAGGGCTGTCATAGGGAGGAAGGGGCCAATTTGTTCATAGCTGCTTCTGAAAGCAGAACTAGAACCAATGGGTACAAACTGCAAGAAAGGAGATTCCGGCTGGAAATCCAGAAAAAATTCCTGACGGTGAGGGCGGTTCGGCAGTGGAACAGATTGCCAAGGGTGGTGGTGGACTCTCCCTCACTGGGGATCTTCAAGCAGAGGCTCGATGAGCACCTGTTAGGGATGCTCTAGGGGGAATTCCTGCTGCAGGCAGGGGGTTGGACTAGATGACGTACTAGGTCCCTTCCAACTCTATGATTCTATGATCACTATGATCACTATGATCTGTGTTCAGTCTGTTCTCCCTCCTTATCCTAAGCTCCACACAGATCAGCTCCTACCTGCTCCAGCAGCCACTAAGCTGGCAGGACAGTGCAGGCCTTCCTCTCAGTGCAGCTTTCTCACTGGATACCAGAAAATAAATAATAAATTTTCTCCCAATCAAACGTCAAACTAAAATGTATATGGGAATAAATATTAGTTTATGCATATGTATGTGTTTATGGGTTTTAGCAATCAGCACTAATGCTGATTTATTATCAATATTTTTGTTGGTTTTCTTTCCATTATTAAAGGACTTTTACCTGTTGCACAGCAACCAGTGTACTGTGCTTCAAAACACGGAGTAGTTGGATTCACATGTTCAGTAGCTGTAAGTATGAGCAATTCTAGTCCTCCTAATGACAAACCCTCTTTCCATTTGCCCTTATCTCAACATGTATATTCAAAGCAGCTGTGTGCTTAACAACTGAAACTCATTTTTTGCTAATTCTATTTATCTGAATTCTTGAATGTCCTCTGGGTTACTTGGTTAAAATATTAAGAAAAACAACAGAATGGAAGGAAAACTATAGGAAACATGCAAAATCCACCATGTTTTTCCTTTCACCTGAGATCCAATTTTAAACTTAAATTAAAGCCCTCCAGTGTCAGCTTTTGTCTACAAGGAGATCATTAATAAATTATGGCCAAACTATCAGTGTTGATAACATGCTATATACAGATGTATATAGCCAGTGATTTTTTCTAGAAATAAAGGTGGGGGTACTCACCATGAAGATGTTATTAGTAATCATAGATGTGTCTACTTAGTGCCGGTACTCAGTACCAATGAGTACCCCCTCAAAAAGACCCCTGTATGTAGCATGTTTTTTAAGAAATCATGGTAAACGTGATTTAGTGTAGGGCTTTATTGAGTGTAGAGCAGGGGTGTTCAAACCCCAGACTGGGGACCAGATATGGCCCTCAGCAAGGCTCAATGTGGCCCATGCAAAGACCAGATCACTGGTCCAGATCACTGGCAAGCCTTATAATGTCAGGTTCAGAATCTGGGGCTTGATATTGATCACTCTTCAAATAACCACGGGTGTTTAACCCTTCCATTGTCTATGAGTTCTCTCAAAATGTTCTCTTGCATGATCATCAATCAAAGCCCAATCCTAAGGGCTTATCACAGTACTGCACTGCTGCCGAATGTCACACATGTGCCATAAAGCACATAGGTTTTCAAGCATACCTTACAATCCAGAGTAACTATGGGAGCACATAAGAGACATTATGTGCACCTGTAGTTACTGCACTACCTAGTGAAAACCTATGGGAAATTTATATTGCAATCCAGAGTAAGTTGTTACACCGGAGCAAGGACTCCTCCTAGTTACTCTGGATTGCGCCTATAGGGATGAAAATGCACTGCACCCCTTTCCAGCCCTTTCAGGGTTAGATTTCTAGAAATTGGTTCTTGGTGGGTGCTCCCATCATGGAAGGAATACGGTCCCTAAATTTCATGCTTCTAGGACTGGGGGTTGGGGCAGAATGTCCATCAGTCAGGGATTCTTCAATGTAAAGTATAGGAACGAAAATATGTGGCATCCCTTTTGACCCCCTTCTGGTTGGAATTTCCAAAAACTGGTTCTTAGTGGAAGGAACATTATGGAAGGAACACCCTCCCCAAATTTCACACTTCTAGGCCTGGTGGTTTTAGGTGGGTGTTGATTAGTCAGTGATGCTTCAGTTTTATATACAGTGAAGCCTCACATAACAAATTTAATTTGTTCCGGAGGCATGGTTGTTACATGAAACATTATTTATGTGAAGTGGATTTTCCCATAGGAAATAATGGAAACTCAGACAATTGGTTCCACAACCCCTAAAATATTCATATAAAAGTATTAACTGGATGTAAAAATGATTACAAAACACTGGAATTGAATTCAAAACATGCATTCAATGTGCATGATCCTATGAAGTCTACTTAGGTTGCCATCCTAAAGACACTTTCCTGGGAGTAAGCCCCATTTAATACAATGGGGCTTACTTCTGGGTAGACATGGTTAGGAGGCTGCAATCAAAGACATGTTCTTCTGCAATCCAAGACACTTTCAAAGTGTCTACTCACTTTCTCCTTCTCTTCATCCTAAGCCTCTCTCTCCCCTGCTCCTTTCTGGCTAGGCATGAGCTGCTTCCCTCTTCTCCACTGCTGTTCTCTCCCTCTGCCCAGCAGATTCCCGGCCACAGTACAAACAGGGCGGAAGTGTTTCTTTTGCTATGGGCAGGCACACCAGGCAACCCTGATGATTTTTAAAAGGGCTACTGGCCCTTGTGTCTGCCCTAACTACCAACGAGTTTGTTTTGTGAAGCACAGTTTGTTACGTGAAGCAGAATCCTAGAGAAATTTTTTGTTACTTGGAACATACTTTATGTGAGGTGTTTGTTATGTGAAGGCGCCACTGTATAGAGTTTGACATGGCACACCATGCTGCTGGGGAGGGGGGCGTTTACATCTTTCAATGGCCCTAATGTACCTTCCCATAATTCTCATGGGACACTTGCAGACTATTTGCGGCACATCAGTGTGCATACATTGGTTGAAAATATTTAGTCTGGAAGAGAAGACATTGTTACCAAGAGATCTTACCATTCTATTGAATTCTAGCATAGAAGGTCACTAGACATCTGTCAAATTAGCAGCATATGCTATTCTGTAGTAGGTCATTTGCCAAAAAATAAAATTGCAAATATAAACTATACATACATACAAAAGAGATAGGATTTGGTAAAATGCTTCTGTTGTTTTTGTTGATTGAACCAAGTTTCAAAATACCAGAGAATACAATAATTTGTCTAACTTTATTTGTAGAAGGCTTCTGCAGCAGGAAACTATGGTGTACGAATAAACACAATCTGTCCTGCTTATGTAAACACACCACTTCTTCAGTCAATTGATAAAGAAGAAAATATGGGTCAATATTCAATATATAAACAAGAGCTGAAAGATATGATGAAACTCTACGGCACATTAGAGTAAGTAAAGAAGACTGTTTGACCTGACTGTATCCAAATTGAAATTGTGTAATAATATTAGAAGCAGCTATATTCTGGCTTGCTGGTGTCTCAAATCATTGGGCTGTATAAGGAAGGTGCAAAAGAAAACCAAACAAACACCAGAGGCAGATACTATTATCTGTAATGTAAGAAACCAGACAATAATGAGTATGTGAACAATTATTGAGTGACAATAAGTCAGTGACAACTATTCACTATGATTTAGTGAATTCCACAGAATGGGATTATGGAGGTATGGTCTATGGAGATAAAGGTTACGATTTGCCTTTTTAAATCACACCTTCTACCTGTTGGTAAAGGTTTGCCTTTTGGTTAAGATTTACCTTTTCCAATCACATCACAAGCTACCAGTTTCAGAGCACAATCCAAACCCTCCCTTTGGCCAATGCAAGACCCTTTTGTCAGCTCAGGAGGATTGCAAATGTACCATATAGCATGTTTGGGCCTCCTTCAGGAATGAGCTGTGCTTTTGCACAGAGGAGCACCAGCCTCCAGAGGCTTAGAAAGAGATTTCCATGCCTACAGAGTTTAGCTAATGCAGAAGTCTGAGGGAGGAGGTGGAAGAGTAGGGTTGCCATATCACCCAGATATCCGGGTGATATCCTGGCCAAGGTCATGACCCAGCTGGAACGCAGGAAATGGCAACCCTGTGGGCAGTCCCTGACCACTGCGGTACTCCTGGCCAGGTTCGTGCCTGTTCATTGGGCTTTCTTAACACTGGGCTGGGAAAGCCCTATGCCCAGGCAAGATCCTGGCCAGTTTCACGCATGCGTATTGCACTTTCCCAGCCCAGCACTGGGCAGGACCAAGATGACTTATGGCAATCCTGTGGAAGGGACATTAATGGAACAGACAGAGGGTGGTCCTGAGAGGGTGGGTGGGTGAAATATATATCTCTCTATACATAGCATTTACTCCAACTTAAGAAAAACAGGATATAAATCTTTTAGGCTGCAATCCTAAGCCCCAGTTAGGCTGGCATAAATACCAGCACAAGTCCTATGCTGGCCTGGGGGTGTTGCAATTTGCCCTAAGGCACTTCTGTGCCACACCTGGGATTTAACCTAGTGCACAGACATGTGCCAGCTTTCCTCTGTGAGAATAGAGAGATGGCTGAGCTTTGCTGGCCTAAATTGGTTAGGATTGCGCCCTTAGATCATTAAATTTAAATTAATATCTGTATACATGCTTGTAAACTGAAGGAGCTAAACTCTTCATATGATATAGTACATATTATGTATAATCTGTATAGAGTTAGCAGGCGGAGGGATGGATGGAAGGCAGTTCCAGAGGCGGGCAGGAGGGAGAGCTGGTACCTGGTGATATGCCAGATCCCAACCCACTTGCCTGAGAAGTACAGAGCAGCCTCTGGCTGCTGATATCTATTTTGCTCTTGGCACAAATCCAAGTAGACCCTTTGGGGCTGCTATAGCCCTAATTAAGAGTAGGGAAAATAATAACCCTTGTCCAGCAGCAGTCACCCCAAGCTTGTACAGGGGTGCAAGATATAGCACAGGAAAGAGCAAGCATGAGCACTGCCTGTCTCATTGACTATTTTGCAGTGTGTAGGATTACAATTAATTTGTGTTTCTTTACCACCTTATATAGCCATGGGATTGAGAGATACGGGCTGCAATCCTAAAGACACTTTTCTGGAAGTAAGACTCATTGAACACAATGGGGCTTACTTCTGAGTATACATGGTTAGGCTTGTGCTCAGGGAGCTCAAACCTAACCATATCTACTCAGAAGCCCCATTGTTTTCAATGGGTCTTATTCCCAGGAAAGTATATTTAGGATTGTAGCCACATTGCAATATCTATCAAAAATTATGTCTGATTTTTATTACTTATCATTCATTTACAGGCCATCAATAATTGCTGAGGGACTGATAAAAATCCTTGAAGATGATTCATTAAATGGAGAAATTATGAAGATCACAACAAGCAAAGGGATTCATTTTCATGAAATTGCTTTACAATTATCTCAGTCACAAAAGAAATAAATCCTATAAAGTACTTATATACTCGAGTATAAGCCTAGTTTTTCAGCACATTTTTTATGCTGAAAATGCCCCCACTCCCACCCCCATCAGCTTATACTCGGGTCAGCTTATACTTGTCATAAGATGGGCAAAGAAGTGGATTTCTGCACAAGCAGCTCAGCTTAGGTCAGTCTTTTTAAAAAGCAGTAAAGGCTGCTTTGCTTCCGTCTTTTGAAAAAAGTCAGCAGATTGATCCCTCTCCTCCCTGCATGTAGGAGCTTGATGGGTCACCACATTGGCTGTTTTCTCCTCATTAAAACAGAAGTAGCTGCTGCATTTCCCACCCTAGGCTTATACTCGAGTCAATAAGTTTTCCCAAATATTTTTTGTGGTAAAATTAGGTGCCTCGGCTTATACTTGGGTGCTTATACTCGAGTATATACGGTAATTGTTTATTTTAAAGAATGCATTAGTCTGAGTTGTTAAGCAACAAGAAAATTATGGTCAGTGTTAACAGTTTACCTGAGTTTTTGAAATGACTGTCAGTATATAGCTGAATCTTCGGTATGATGTGAAGGACTAGTAAATATTATCGACATGATTTTTGATGTTAGAAACTGTATATTATTATTTTATTTTTATATGAGTGTAGTGTTTCCTAGAATCTTTAAATTGTTTATAAATTGCTATTAAAATTGTTATAACAATTGTTCACTTGTTCCAAAATTCACTTGGTACAATTACCGAATTTTATGTGGGGCAAAACGTAACTATGATGGCCCCTTTCCTTTTTTAAATCTCTTCCACCGCTGCATCCTGCAGTGGGAGCAGTCTAGAAGTCTTCTACAAGTACATGAACACCTGTTTTTTTACCAGCAGAGTAAAACTTGGTCTCAGGTCTACTTGGACTTGTGCCAGTGCTGGAAAGGGAAAAGGATATTGGCAGTACTAGCACAGATACAACTGCTTTCTAGAACTTATTCTGATCTTCTCCACTCACCCCTTTCTCCTCCCCTTTCCCATTCCCTGTGCTGACTTGCCAGCATTGGAGGAATTACCGGTAAGACTGCTGACATGGAGCAGCTATCCTTGTTGTTTGCTGTGACAGTCTAGCTCCACAATAACATTGTATACTAAACTCAAACAATTTAGACCCAGAAAAACCAGAAGTAACCTTTTAAGGCCCCATGAAGGTTTTGGAAGAACTTCTGATCCTTCCTGGTCCTCAGAACACCTCCCAAAGAATATCAAAGTACAGTGGTGCCTCACATAAAGAGCTTAATTCATTCCGGAGGCATGCTCTTTAAGTGAAACGCTTTTTAATTGAAGCTGATTTTTCCATAGGAAATAATGGAAACTCAGACGATTGGTTCCACAACTCAAAAAATATTCATATTAAAATATTAACTAGATGTAAAAATGATGACAAAACACTATAATTGAATTCAAAACACACATTCAATGTGCATGATCCTATGAAGTCTACTTAGGCTGCAATCCTAAAGACACTTTCCTGGGAGTACGCCCCATTTAACACAATGGGGCTTACTGCTGGGTTGTCATGGTTAGGAGGCTGCAATCAAAGACACTTTCCTGGGAGGCTTACCTGGGCTGCTGCTGGAGGTTCAAGGTGGTCGGTGGGGGGCAGTTAGGGACAGCTGCCTCTGGCACCCCCAGGCAACTGCTCCCAAGTTGGGGGCAATTAGAGGCAGCAGCGCTGGCCGGCAGCCCTTTTTAAAAGTCTCATGCAGAGTGTCCAGGCTGCATAGCACACGTGCCCATAGTGAGCTTGCTTGTTAAGTGAAGCAGAACTTGTTATATGAAGCAAGATTTCTTGGGAAATTTTGCTTGTTATGTGAAACGCTTGTTAAGCGAGGTGCTTGTTAAGCGAGGTACCACTGTATATCTTTGGTTGCTTTCGGAGGATTGCAGTGTCCTCAATATCTGACATGCTCTCGCCTAGAAGAGCTGAACTTTTGCCTAGATGGGGTAAACTTGTGCCAGTCTGACAAGGGATGGGAAAGGACAGAGATAGGAAGAGGTTACACAAAAAATATTTCCAAGGCCAGCCCTGTTAACTGGAATGGATGGAAGTGAGTTTCTAGACTGGGTAAATTTGCTTAACGTACTCATTCCTATCAGCAATCCCTAATGACATAAGTATTTTCTATTTTGTTAAAGAAATGAGAATCTTTCTACATAAAAGCTTTAGGCAGCAATCCTAAAGACACTTTCCTGGGAGTAAGACCCAGTGAACAAAATAGGGCTTACTTTTGAGTAGACATGTTTAGGAGTGTGCCTTTAACCTGTTTGAGTATCTGCATTTTATATCCAACAATCTGTGCCAATCAAGCCAAGGCTGAGGCAACTGTTAACATTCCAGCTGTCATTATCAACATTCCAGCTACCAATGAAAATATGGGAAGATGAGATGCTGTAAAAAAGGATGATTTTTTATTGATGAATGTTATATTGTATCTCTGCAAGTGCCACCTATGAAGAGTTGCTTGTCTATAATAAGGACCTGACATGACAACCAGTTCTGGATGGAAGACACAAAATTTTTTGAGTGGGAGATAAAATGCAGAAGTATCTTCATATAGAGTGGAAATAAACAATGCAACAGTTTGTGTGTGTTGAAAGAAACTGTGACTAAGTGGACACAGGAAATGCGCAAACTATTTTTTCCATTGTGCTCTCGAAGCATGAAACTGCTGCCCTTGCCTATCTTCTCCTTTTAACAGCTGAGAACTGAAAATTCTCGGGGTTTTTTGCGGTCTCAGGATTGGAAGTCTTTTCTCTGTAGGAAGGAGGGAAGGCACTTGTCATAACATGGGTTACCCTCTTCCACCTGGAGGCAGGCCAGATTTAAGACTCAACCCTGCATGTGCTTCCAACCCTGGGTGTGCTGCCTTTGTAGGGTTAAACTGCTCCAGATTAAAAAAGCAGGCCTCCGTCAGTCTTGGAAGACTATGGTATCGTGCTTGGTGCTGCATACGCTGCATGCGAAGCACGAAAGCCTGGGTTGGATTGTTATGGAGGAGAGGCTGTTACCCAAGCAGCAGATCCCCCCTCTCCACGCCACTGAATTAGTCCAATGGAAAGGCAGAGCCAATACGATTGGATCCAGCTGGCGTTGCAGAGCTGGGCTAAGGACAGGAGCTCACCCTGTCTTGTGGGGCTGACCCAGGTCTTGAACCCTGGCCTGCTGGTTAACAGGCACAGCGCCTTAACTGCTTGCGCCACCTGCAGATTAAACTGCTCCCAGTAACCCGCTCCAGATTATGACTGGGCAATAATGTCATAGATCTCTTCACCATAAAACAAATGCTCAGTTGTCAAGCTTCTTTTTGAGAGTGAAGCTGGAGGAGACAAGGGGTGGACACTCTTCAAAGTCCATGGCAGGAGGGTTGTCCCTGCATTTTTCCTCCCCTTCAGAAGTTACCATCTTCCTCAGGAAGGTAAAGTCACTGGGCCAGAGTGATTCTGGTGGTGTCTTTTTGGCCAAGGCATTCTTAGTTCATAGAAATCCTTCATCCAAGAGGGAAAGAAGTGATTTCTTGCAAACCAGCCAGAGCCCCTTCCACATTCTCAACCAGACCTTTAAAATTTAACATAGAAACTGAAAGACAAGTCCTAGCTAAGAAAGGTTTTTCTGAGAACATCTTTGCTACCTTCTGATTTCAAAAAGGGATTCCACCAAGGTTTGTGGAGCCACTTGGTGAAGATTGATGTCCTGGTGCATCTTTAAAATGGAATCTCTAAGCCCAGGACTAACAATCTTTTAAAATTTTGCAGGGAGGTCATGGGTCTCAGTGCTAACACCTTGAAGCCTTGAGGGTGGCTTCCTTGTTCAGTGTGATCTGAGAGGGTTCTCCTCAGGAGCAAGACCTCCCCAGGTGTCAGAGACTTGGTGCCTACTGAGCATACTCTGGATCAACTTGGGCAGCCCAGGCTTCCTAACTCTCTGGATGCAGCATAACTTTCTGTTCTGGATTCAGAATAGTTGGTGCAGCCCAGCTAGCACACTCCCCGCTGCCTTAACTCTGGATTATATCCTCAGGGTCCTTTCCATTGCCCACCTAACATACAAGTGAGCCCTATTGACAGTAATAGGTTTCCTTCACAGTAGACATCAGCCTCAGGAGAGGCTGAGCAGGTGCTAGCAGAGTGCCAAATCCGGCTGGATCCTGACCAAGACATTTTTTGCTTTTTTATCAAGACATCACTTGTATATCAAGTTAAAATTTATTAGAAATTTTTGCTTTTCTTGAAAAACACTCTCAATCCAAGTTACTCTCAATCCAAAGGTTTACTGTACTTTTTTGCCTAATTGGAAATGCTGCTGGTTCAAAGTTTACAACTGCCTTATCGTCGACTGCACTGGAACAGCATCAATTTCAATATCGAAACAGTTCTAGAAAGAAAATTCAGGGTGTGCTCCTACTGTTACTCAGCTGGGTCCTGCCAAATAGTATGTTACTCTCATCTTTTGTTCTCCCTTTTGTGATGGACCTTACTTCTTCTAAAAATGGATAGAAAATGCTTCATTTTCAGCTCTCAAGACATTAGAAGCTTTCTCTATAAGTCCACTCAAAACATTATAGGTCCACGCTAGTTGATTGCCTTGCTGTTTTTAAAATTTATTTGGTTCTGCTTTTATGAGTTGATTTACACATCCACTAGATGTTTGGAGGACCTTCTTGTTCCTGCCAAAACATACAACTGGGCATGTCCCAGTTTGATTTCATGATTCAAGAGTCTTGGCAGTGACTTAGTTGGCAGTTACAATTTGCAAGAGTTTACTTAGCTTCTTTGGCTACTGTGGGGTAAAAAGAATTATAACTGGGCTGTATACCATTGACATATGAGGGTGAGACACAACCACGATGTCACTGTTCATAGAAAAGCTGCAATACAGCTGCAATATATGATTATATCCCATGTTCTTCTTACATCTGATAAAGGGGGTATAAGCAGCAGTGGGATTCAGATAAATTAACAACAGGTTCTATGTCCCATTAGCATGTCTCTGGTTCTCAGAACCAGGCGCTCATTAGGAAATAACTCCACCCATACAACTTCTAGGCCCACTTTCTGTTTCCTTCCTGGGACAAGAAAGTATATCGACTTCCTCATCATTTGTTCTCCAGAAAGCTGCATTCAAGAATCCCACTGGGCTTTTCTTTCTTTTTTAAAATTCCTTTTAATTGAACTAAAACTTTAAAGACAGAACTCTCTCTCTCTCTTTCTCTTTCTCTCTAATTTTTCTAAAAAAATTACATTTCTAAAAAAAAATGTAATCATGTCATGGAAGGAATACTCCAGGGAGTATTCCTCCAGGGAGCACTCCATGGGTGCTCACGTCATGGAAGGAATACCTAGTCTGCATAGTACTTCTTGTACTGCATAGTCATAAAATAGAGCTTTCTTTGACTTTTCTTTGTCATAATGAGATTATAACTGCTCTGACATCAGGAAAAATGAGCACCCCTGAGGTATACTCATAATGAAACGGCTTATCTCTCTCCATCTGAGTTTCCTTTTGTTTGCCAACACATTTCTTTGGAGGTACTTGGGAAAACAAGTCTAATCTTGGTGTTTTTTTGAAATATTTCCATGGGAAAAAGGTGGTATTTGGAAAGTTATACCAAACATGTATACTATATGCATCAAGGTCAATGTTCAGCCAAGTCAGGAAAAGTCTTATTAAAAGCCAATCATCTTGAAGTGCTCTGAAGATAGAGGAGTCATACAGGCACCCATTAAAGCCTGATCTCTTTCCCACCCACGCATCCACTTCCACACTAGTAGATGTGCCCATGTGCCAGATGCAGCCTGCAAAAGCTTTTCATCCAGCCCAAATGACAGTCATGGTCTTCCACAATTGCACATAAAGCAGTAAGTAAAGTTCCTGTGTTTATGGGTGATGCAGGCCTCCTTCAGTTTTGAAAGACTATGGTATCGTGCTCGGCGCTGCATATGCTGCATGCAAAGCACGAAAGCCTGGGTTAGATTGTTATGGAGGATAGTCTGTTACCCAAGCAGCAAATCCCCCTTCTCCACGCCACTGAATTAGTCCAATGGAAAGGCAGAGCCAATGCAATTGGATCCAGCTGGCGTCGCAGAGCTGGGCTAAGGACAGGAGCTCACCCTATTTTGTGGGGACAACCCGGGTCTCAAACCCTGGCCTGCTGGTTAACTGGCACAGTGTCTTAACCGCTTGTGCCACCCACAGCCCTATGGGTGATGATGCTCTTACAAAACATCTTGGCTAAATGGTTTGTGAAGTCTGAAAGGGTTTGTGAAGTCTGAAATATAACCACAGTTATATTTAACTGAGACCCACCTAATTTCTTATACACCATGTAGTTGCCTAAGATCTACAAAGAGGGCCCTTCATCACGTAAAATGTACACCTTTTGATGCAAGGGGTCAGCAGTGTAAGGAGCTTCTCAGTGGTTGCTCCCTAAATAATGAATTTCTGGTGAAATTCTGATGAATTTCTGATGAATTACTGGTGATTTGTAATCACTAGCATCCAGTGGTGTGATTCAAATAAATTAACAACAGGTTCTGTGTCCTAATAATCTAAATTAACAACAGGTTCTATGTCCCATTAGTAACTGGTTCTCAGAACCAGGCGCTCATTAGCAAAGGGTTCTATAGAACCTGTGAGAACCCCTTGAAGCCCACTCTTGGTACCATCCCTGGAAACGTTTTGAGGAGCTTGAAAATTTTTTATTTCAAGTGTCAGGGAAATCAAACTGTGATGAATATCCTAACAATCCTCACTTAGCTATTTTTGCACCATTGTTAGTGTATGGAACATGATGGGCATTAAGATTCACTCTTATGTCTTTTCAGATAGTTCTGATCTATCTTTTTTTCTCTAAAGGAGGGCAAACATTTTGGGAGGAGGAACACACTAAAATTGAATGTTGGGAGGTTTAGGATTGAGCCATATCTTCTCGTATTTCTTTATCCAGCATGTAGCTGCCACTGGATGTGATGATGCATTTAGCATCAATGCCTTTAAGAAGGGATTGGACAAATTCCTAGGACTATCATGGGTTACAAGTCATGAAGGGTGTGTATAGAGGTGGACAACTTCAAAATGCCATATGTGCTCCCTGAGGAACCTGGTGGTCCACTGTGTGATATAGGAAGCTGAACCAGATGGGCCTGATCCAGTGGAGAATCTTCTTATGTTCTTGATCTTTATATAGCATTCTAGATTTCATCCCTAAAATCAGACACTATATTCAGGGACACTGATGGTTTCTAACCAAGAAACTCATTGATGAAGAGGCAGGACTAGCCAGGTTGTTCCCATTAACTCTCTACCTGGTTCGGTTTTCAAAAAACATGAACAGTTTCCAGTGAAGGGACAGGAGAAATATAGCAATCGGTCCAAGAAGTGTTGGTAACAAAGATAGCATTGGAGACTTACGAGAAAAGATATGCATTTTGTAAAATAAAAAATACTGAACTAGTTGGCAATAGTCTACTAATACTATCTCTGCCTGTTTAACCTGCAGTTCCGTATCTTGCTTTGCTACATCACAAATAACTCCAATGATACCTATTAGGGTCATCATGATTATTAGGTATTTTCATTTGAACAGGTGAATCATGTCTTGGCTTCTGAAAGATTTCTGAGTCAGTGTAAGTCACTCCCACACTGACTCATGTTTTACTACTATAATTTAATAGCAAGAAGATAAAATATGCTGTCCAACATTATTAATGTATATAATGTCGTCAACCCTGATTATGCGATTTAGAATATATACCAACCAACCATGCCTCCTTCACTGTGGCAGAGCGGAACTCCAACATGCGGAACTCCAACATGTGAACTCCAGCATGAAGTGGTGGGCTTCAGGAGGTTATCACAGTTTCTATAGAACCCTTTGCTAATGAGCACCTGGTTCTGACAACTGGTTACTAATGGGACATAGAACCTGTTGTTAATTTAGGTTATTAGGATATAGAACCTATTGTTAATTTATTTGAATCCCACCACTGATGTGAACCATCATTATAAAGTATACACAAGGGTAACATATGGCCCAATCCTATGCCAACCTCTGTGGGCAAGATAACTACATGCAGTGTTGCCAATGTGCCATACATTACATTGTGGTAGTGAAGTGGATCACAGTGCTGTCAGAGAGTCCTGTACTGGCCAACTGGTGCCCAGTCAGAGAGGCCTGTGTTGGCCTAATGGTGCATTGCCTGCCAAGCAGGTAGGACATCCGTCTTCATGTGGGTGGATAAGGACTGGGAAGAGGGTTGGGAATGGTGGAGAAGGCCTCCACTGTATCTTATTCTCCTTCCTGATATGGGGGCTCTATTTTAGGCCAGAGATATTGCTCTATTCCAGGAATCTCCAAACATTTTGGCAGGAGGGCCATATCATCTCTCTGACACTATGTGGGGGGTCAGAAAATTTACATTTCACATTTGAATAAATTTACATATAAGAATGTATTGGAGTGGATTACAAGGCTTGCCCTAGGGCCGGATAGAGGGGTCATGCTGGGGCTCACATTGAGGCTCACCGAGGGCCACTAGGCCGTGGTTTGAAGACCCCTGCTCTAATCTATAGAGACTGATGTAGCATGACATAAGAGTACAAATGTCTCCTTACCCTGAGGAGACCTCCCACAGCCTTTAGTGCCATATTAGACAAAGTAGAGGCCCCACCATAAGGCAGCACTGTACTGTAGTTAGGGTTAGGCTAACCACTGGTCAAAGAATTGGTACATGAACAAGACAGCATGCTTGCTTTCCTGAGGGACAGAGCCAATGAGACATTCTCAAGCCTAACCTTGACAAGGATACCTCAAAAGTGGATATCGTATAGGGTTGCTATAATTCTCTTGTCCAAAACTGGTTTGGACAAGACCCCTGTTAACCTTCCCAGAATGTGAATGTGATGTCATCAACCTGGCAGTGACATCACACTGGAAGTGATGTCACACCAGAAGTCACGGTTTTCTGGGACATATGGCAATACCATGTCTATGTAGCTCACTGCTGAGCTGATGGGAGGCTGTCTTCCCATATGATTGCCACAGACCTGTCCTGACTATGGCTAGGAATTTGGAAAGACGTGAAACCATGAAGAGGAAGGAGAGACAGATGAGGACAGCAAGTGGAATGAGAGGAGGTGGAGGTGAGGAAAGAGTACAAGTGCTGAGCATTGGTTTGATCATTCCAGCCTTGGCTTGGATTGGCTTCCTTCGATTCTGAGATTAGTGAAGCAACTGCAGATTAATTTGATAATACAAAGAAATGTAACCCTGAAGAGGAACAGTCATTGATATTATCTACATAAAATGTGGCACGTAGTGTGCTGAGGATTGGCCACCCCTGATTTAAACTATTAGTTTAAATTTGTACCAGCATGGTCCTTCTATAAACAGTGACATTAGGTCAGTTAGGTCAATGCCAATTTGCTAAGGAAGAGAAATTGTGGGGTTTTGTTCTTGCTTTTTTTGGCAGGGGGGAAAATACACAAATTGCCCAGAGAATAGGCTACTGTTGGGCTAATCAAATAATAAATAACTGTGAATCAAATAGGCTGGCATCTATCCAGTTAAGGAAATTAAAAAGGAGAGATTTCCTGCTTTTCTACAGAATAACCAGATAGCATCTCAACTAACAAACTGAAAATGCATTTTTTTAAATAATGACACAATGAAAAAATGACTTTTTAAATATATTCAAGGGCTGGATAGAATAATCAACCCAAAATGCATTTGTTAGTGGCTTATGAAATAGCAGTCCCTGAGCAGCAGGGATAGAAGAGAGGAAGGGATGAAAATCCTGAAAGTGATATAAACCCATAAAGCAATATTCCATTGGACCTTGTTCTAAATACAATATTTAGAGAGCATTGAGTGAGAAGGCAGGTCATGAGTGACGCTGAGTTAAAGGTCACATCACAAGGGACAAGACTTAGGGTGCAATCATGACCAATGTATGCCAGCCTAACTCAGCCAATATATAGTATCTTCCCCTGGTGGCATGGGGAGGTCAGCGTATGCATGTGCAGTGGGGCAAAAGTGCCTTATGGGACAACAAAAATTATTTTTAAGAGTATATTGGTCATCGCAAAAGTTATACTTACAAGGAATGAACTATGATTCCAGATGCTGATGTTCAACTCTGAATGCTTCTCTTACACATATGCTGTTGTCCTGTCCAGTTATTATTAGTTTTGGGGGGAATAATTATTATAAATTTGTGCGAGAGCAGTATTAGTTTTTTTAAGGATATGTTTGTGATTCTAAATCATTCTTACTTACCTGCTATTTGGACACTTATGCCTGGTCAACAAAAATGGACCCTCTGTTCCCTCATGGTTGCAAAAAAGACATCCTGTATGTATTCGGAAAGAAAGATGCTCACCAGCATATGTATGGACAATATTTTTCTTCTACAGTATCAGTATTTGACAGAATGGCATATTTACATCAGCTGCGTACAGACATATTTGAGAATATCTGGAGGCCATATCTGGATATATATAATTCTGAATTTTTTTTTAAATATTATTGTTCACAACATATTCATGTAACTACTGGTATTTTCTTTGTTGTTTTGTTTTTCTTTGTTTGCTTAGGCCACAATCCTAACAAAACCTACCCAATTTAGGCCAGCTTAACTCACCTAGCATATCTTCCTGTGATGGTGTGGGGAGACTGGTGTATGCCTGTGCACTGGCCTAACACTTTTCTAGAGTGGAGCAGAAGAGCCTTGTGACACTTTTGTGACACCCCCAGGACAGAATAGGACATATGCCGGGGCTTAGGCCAGCTTAAATGGTGGTTAGGATTGCAGCCTAAGAATAATAAAAATTGAAAAAAGTGCCTAACAGCACTTTTGTGAGATCCCCAAAGGATCTTGTGCCGGAACTTATGCTGACCCACCTGGAGATTAGGACTGTAGCCTTGCTGACCAACTTGTACCATGCTAAATATGAGTTCTTTGGCTGTTAGCTGTATGGTGAATGTGGCTCTAGATTTGCCACATATCCCAGCATCTAAGGAATAATATTTACACGGAAAAGGGAAAAATTAGCTTTTATTTTTCTTTCCGGTGACAAAGACTCATTTTGGCCAGTAACAGTGTCATCCAGGTAAATACTAGCTAAGGACTCACCACCATCAGTAGATATATTCAGCCTGGCCAACTCCTGAACCCTAAAATATTATTGTTAGCCGCAGTGCATATTGGCCGAGAAAGACATAAACTTGTACTCAGCATTCTTTCTACAAAGAATTTGTTTTCAGGGGAATCCCTTTTTTTCCCATAGGCTGCTGGTGAGAAGCATCAGGCGTTCAGAAGGTGGCTAATGTCCGTTGCTCTGTTATTGCACAAAATGGTCTTGTTTTTGACTTGCATGGAGTTTCTCCGTATCTCAGGAGCTGATCAGGCACTCTGGGTGTGATCTGGAAGTTGGAGCTCCTTTGGGGAAATTAGCATACTGGCTCCTATTCAGGCTTCTGCTCATAACAATGTAGAATGGAGAGAGGGGAAAGAATATAGGAGGCAACAAGGAAGGAAGGGGGCTCTAAATCTGGCCAACAGGCATTACTTTGGTCTGACCTTGAGTAAAGTTGAAAACATTCAACAAAATTCAACCTTCCCCAACCTGGTCGTTTGGGTCTAACTAACTGCCATTTGTATCACAAGCAATGCAATCCTGACTTTAGGCCAGAAAAATGGCCCAGCAAAGCTGGCCTAAGTTGGCCATATCCTGAGCTGACAAATTAGACAAATCCACAGGGCTAGGAGGCCTCTGGCTGGTCTAACTGCTGCTGAAGAAGCAAGAGCACAAGAGGGCATTTTTCTGGACTAATGTAGTTCTGCCATATCCTGAGCTGGGCTGGTGCAGTTGTGCTGTATCCTGAGATTGAGAGGCAGGGATTTGCCAAGGACTCCAAATTTTTTGCCATCACTTCCAATTTTACTTTGGCTTATCATGGACCCTTATGGGTCTACTCAGATTTATTCCCACTCCTTAGGTGTTCTAACTCTGAGCAGCTGTGAGAAGGCATTTCTGCCCTGGAAACAGGCTCTGGATACAGCCTAATTGCATTGTTCTAGGCCACTGATTTTCAACCAGTGTGCCGTGGCACACTGGTGTGCCATGGATAGTCCTCAGGTATGCTGTGGGAATTTGGAGATTGACATTCATTAATAGGAAAATTGAGGGATTTGAACAGACTAGAGACTTGTCAATGGTAAAAACAAGTGATTATGTGCCTTGACAATTTCAACGCCTTTTTAAGTGTGCCATGAGATGAAAAAGATTGAAAATCACTGTTCTAGGCCATGTTGACCATACCCTTAACATTCCTCTCCTGAACTGCCTAGGCTGGCACAGCTAGGCCACCCCAGGTCCATCTGTCCTGGGCCAGCCTATGTTGACTTACACCGGCCCAAGCCTTTCTGGTTTAACTGGGCTGGCCTGTCTTGGAATTGAGCTAGCACATCTATCACTGGGCTGACCCGAGTGCACTTCAGGATTGCAGCCTTTCTATGGCCAAACAACACATGTGGCTAAATGAATAATTGTGAAGCTAATTGCTTACCTCTACTCCCAAGCAGCAGCTGTGTAGAGTTTATAGTTAGATAGTGGTAGATGGTAACCTTTCTAAGCTGTTTTCCTACCAAAAAGCACAACCTCAACAGCTATTGAACCCTGAAAGTTCCATGAAAACAAGTGATCAGATTCTAAATTCTTGCCCTGCAGTTAACATTCTCTAGTTTTCCTCTGAGTTCTGATTAGTCACCTTCGTTAGGTGATGTTTCCAACATCACTGCCTTACACATGAACGTCATGAGCTTTCTAATTTAGGGATTGGTTGTCTTTGGAGGAAAATGTTGCAGGTTACGTTTGTAGATGATGTAAGTGCAGAGTTTCTGGGTGTTACTCCTTGGCAAATAAATCATGGTATGAACTATGATCAGTTTCTGGAATGGTACACTGAAGAAGGTTTCTTTGGGTGTCAGCAATAAATGTCTGCAAAGCATTCATCATTATAAACTTTCTGGGAGAAAATCACAACCTTTCTAGTTTGGTGAGAACCCACCCTGCCCTGAAGCCTTAGAGATGTGATATATCTTTATAGTTGTAGTCTTTCTCTGTTGTTTCCTATACATGTCATGCCTCTTTTCAAAATGTGGGGCTCCCTTGAGGCAGCTGGATCCTGTGTTCACAACCAGGTATTCATACTTTCTGTTTTCTTTGCCCCATTTCAAACACTGTTTGCTATGCAGCATGAGCCGCTGATCTTTGAGCTAAAATATAAGAAAAGCCAGCAGGACCCTTTGGTCCCATGGAAGTAGCTAATCCTTTGAGTCCTATCTGAAAATTATCCTATCGGAAATCCTATCTGAAACACAACTGATCAGGTTGTGTTAGACCTATTAGCCAAAAATACAAGTGTATTAATATGGAATCACATGCTGCCTATTGCCTCTGACATGGAGTGACCCTGAAAGGGAAACATAAAAGAAAGAAAGAACAAATGTGTCCCTTTTAAACAAAGACTAATGGAGAAATCTCTCTCTCTCTCTCTCTCTCTCTCTCTCTCTCTCTCTCTCTCTCTCTCTCTCTCTCTGATCAGCCAGGAAAATGAAGTAACATGTATTTCACAAACAGGAAAACTACTTATCAAATCTCTGGAGTGTTTTGGACGTCAGGTGGAGTCATAGATTAAATGTATTCCAGACTGATAGCCACACTAGTCAGTTACAACAAGGACAAAAGAAGGCCTAAGAAAACTAAAGCCCTAATCCTGGTATTCATGTACACACACATACCCAAGTATGCACACACAAATATATACAGACACTGTCCCACTGAAGTTGGTGGAACTTATGTCAGTGAGTGCACACGTCATATCAGGCTATAATTTATTGTAAGCTCTGCTTCTTGAGCAGGATGACCAAGATGCCTAAACCTCAAAAGGAGGACAAGGTCTTGGATTCCTCTCAGCTTGGCCTCTCTGGCAGACAATGGCACGTTTGCCTATTCACAAGTAAATCAGCAATATTGGGCATTTTCCTATAGAGCTCCATGCATATTTTTTAGTTTTAGTTTTTTGGCCATAACTTTTGATAAGGTGATAATCAAAAAATTGATTATCAAAAAATTTTGATAATCAAAAAATTGATAATCAAAAAATGGATTTTTGATAATCAAAAAATTGATTTTTGCTTTGGATTCTGCTCTTCAATACGAATCCAATGACATATGACATGATGGGGTACTGATACCACTGCAAAGTTCCAAAATGAAGCCAAAATGGAGGACAATGAAGCCCTTTTGGAGGACATATGGACAGAAAGCTAAAAAAAGAGGACAAATCTGGAGAAGCCCGGTCATATGGTCATCAATCTTTTGTCATAAGCATAAACGTTTAATAGCACTTGTTAAGGCCAAAATATTTGTCAGCTTGCATTCATTCTAAAGGTTGAATCCTAAAAATTGATCACAATTACATTTAATTGAAATTAATGAAATTTAAAGCACAATCCTAACCATGTCTCCTCAAAAGTAAGCCCCATTGTGTAAGTAAGACAAAGTAAGACACTCCCAAGAAAGTGTCTTTAGGACTGTAGCCTTCGTGCACAATTCTAACCAATTTAGGCCAGCATATCTCACCTGGCATAGCTTCCCATGGTGGTGGTGGTGTCGAAGTAAGCCTGTGCACTGGCCTAACCCCCCACCTCAGGAGTGGGGCAGAAGTACGGCTCTTTTGTGAGACCCCTAGGTCAAGACAGGAATTATGCAAGGTTTTAGATTGTCCTTTCGAGAGTGTAGGATTGCAACCTTAGCTCTTCCTCTGAAATCAATATTGCTTAGCCAAGACAAACATTCTTAGGGTACAGAACCTTAAAAAAATGTGCACGTACTATTTTAAGGGGAAAAAACTAATAGTATTTGCAATGTTCTCATTGTTCTCATGTCCTGCAGGAAGGATTGACTTTTACGCTAATTGGACCAATTGCTTCTAATTGGGTCCTGTG
Organism: Cryptoblepharus egeriae; assembly: GCA_030015325.1. NCBI lineage: Eukaryota > Metazoa > Chordata > Lepidosauria > Squamata > Scincidae > Cryptoblepharus > Cryptoblepharus egeriae. The sequence continues at coordinate 47,828,306 of JAREYC010000007.1, read as the reverse complement.
GCCTAAGGCTGGGGTAGTCTATTCATCTTGTTAAAAACATACAATACACACATTGCAATAGACACCATAATGCAAGTTTTAGAAAGACCAACAGTGATTTAAATTTTCTTTTAATTTTTATTTTTTCCTTTTTTAAAAAAAATTCTTTTTAAGAATCCAGAGGAACATTTAAATTGTCTAAAACTGTTCCCAGTTTTCAGGATGACCCAGCACTCTTAGCTGCTGAGGCATCACCAAAATGTCTAGGGCGCTAGACAGTTCTACGAGAGATTTAAAAAACGAGGGCAAAATCAGGGCTTTTCGCCACAATGTTTCAACATTTCCCCTCATTCATAATAATTAGTTAAGCATTAAATTAGTGCCTCTTCAGTGCCTCCGAAATACAGAAGTTACATCAGTAACGAGTCAAATGCATTACTAGGTGAATCACTTTCTAAAATACTTTTCAATTAAATAAGCATGAATCTATTTACACTTTATAAAATAAGCATGATTGGTTTATATAAAAATGTGCCTTTGTGGGTGCCATAAATGTTTTATTGCCATTCATTTGCCACAAAACATTTGTTGGGGTTCCAAGTGAGTCATGCGGCTTGCACAAACATTCCCATAAAACTTTTTACCTGCTCATACCATCCCATAGTCAATTTGTTCCAGTTTTATCTCCCTTTGGTTTCTCTGCTTTTATTCCTTGGAAAGGGCTTAATTACCATGGGAAGGATGGTGTCATTATTACCACAATAAACAGTAAGACTGCAATCCTAAAGACATTTTCCTGGGAGAAAGACCCAATGAATACAATGGGGCTTACGTTTGAGTAGATACAGTCAGGATTGGGCTCTAGGTCCACTAAGGTAATGCTTTGTATTTTTGTCTGCTTATTTTTTAAATATAGTCATATAGAGCAGAAGCGTAGGAGCCTTGGGAAACAAAAATCCTTTCATTTGGCTTGATCAACATTTCTATATATACACAGTATATTAATACAAATGCACCCACAAACCAAGAAATCATAAAGGCAATCAAGTACCTATACCTTAAACTTGATATAGTTCAGGACCCCAGCATGGCTTACACAGTATAATCCTGGGTATTGCTGCTTGGAAATAAGCCCCACTGAATTCAGTGGGCTTTATGTGAAGAAAGGTGTACATAGAATTTCAGCCTTACTCTAGGGGTGTCCAAAACTTTTGGCAGGAGCGCCGCATCATCTCTTTGACACTGTATTGGGGGAGGGGCAGAAAAATTATTCACATTTCAAATTTGAATAAATATACATATATTTAAATATAGGAGTGTATTAGATGCATTACAAGGATTGTCAGTGAGCCAGATGGAGGGGTTTTGCCACAGGCTGCTTTAAATAAGGCTGTATCCAGAGGTGGGCTTCAGGGGATTCTTGTTGGTTATAGGTGATCTATATGTTATGCCATGGATACATTTCTGTCTGCAGACACTGGGAAATGGAGCAGTAGATTTTGACCAAGAGGGACATAACCCATGGTCTCAGGCTATCTGTCTCAGATCATTTGAACGTGACATCTTGAATGTAGCTGGTTCTTGAAAGATAGAACCACTCTGTGTTTGTAAAAATCCCTTTGGGGGTTTAGATCTGCCTGTCTTTGTAAACCGCTTTGACTAAAGTCTGAGGAGCAATCCAAAAGACCAGAAAAGCAGTATAGAAATGCCTGTTTTATTATTATTACTAGCGAAAAGCGTACCCACATTGTGGGAGTAAAATTCTCTCGTACACCATTCCCCCATGGCGCATCAATCCCCCACGCACATCAACCCCCTCATGCGCAACATCCCCCCATGCGCATCAGTCCCCGATGCGCATTGGTCCCCCATGAGCATATTTCATATTTCAAATAATATTCCAAATAATAATCATGTTTCCCTTTCCAAGGCATAGTCCCGATCAGGTTCTCCTGTGTTTGCTATTTAAATGATACTAACCAATCATGCAAGGTTAATCTGTAAGAACACGTAGCTTGACCAAAGCCCCTCACACTGTCTCCAGTAAAAAATGGCAAATGGCAATCCTAATGCTACCTTTATTTTTGCAAAACCAACAAGTAAAATCAGTTCAAGGAGGTAGGCATTTACATTTTAAGAGCCTGATCAAGCTGTGCTGAATATTGTATAAAACAATATACCATAAGTGCTTAGTAGCTTAGCCCTAAAATGAAACCTGGCATTTCATTCTATCCTTCCAAACACCAGTTAGATCCACAAGAGACAGATAAAAAGAAGAATTAAACTGGTTTGTCACTTAAAAAGAAAAGAAAATTCTAGAAAAAATTAACTTCTACCTCTTAGCTGGAGTTCTCAAATGATCCATCAAAAAACACAATAAAATAAGCTAGCATAGCTGATTAGTGGAGGAGCACAATATTATTTTGTTATAGGTTATATTTCAATAGGGCCTCTTTGCCAGAGTCATTTATGTTTTAAAAGTGCATCCACTGCCACCTAGTGGTAACTTTAGTTAATGCGGGACAACTGTTTTTCTACTATTAAATAATTCCAAATAATTTTCATATTGTTTTCCTTTTCTTTACATCATACCTTCACATTCCCCTTGTTAATTAATGTAAGTATAGCTTCCAACCCTCTAAAAGTTTTTAGTCAAGCAACTGTTAAATAGTCTGCTAAAAGGTACTAAAGATCCAGGATCAATTCTTTTCTTGGCATTGAAGTTACCTTTGCCAGTCACTCCCTTTGAGCCTCACCTGCTTCACAGAGTTGTTGTGAGAAAAGCAAGGAGGGGACGAATTAAAGTTGTTTAAGCCTTCTTGGTCATTTGCGTTGACATGGGAAAGGTGGTATATAAACAAACAAATAAATAAAAAGTGCTAGCGAGTTTGGGGCACTTGATGACATTTATGATAATCATTTTGGGCATTTGATAAAAATTATCATTTCCCCAGACTAAATACTGCCCACCTCCCATACATGACACTTTAAAGCAGGCCTCTGTCTGTCTTGAGAGGCCATGGTATCGTGCTCTGCGCTGCATACGCTGCATGCAAAGCACGAAAGCCTGGGTTGGATTGTTATGGAGGATAGGCTGTTACCCAAGCAGCAAATCCCCCCTCTCCACACCACTGAATTAGTCCAATGGAAAGGCAGAGCCAATATGATTGGATCCAGCTGGCGTCGCACAGCTGGGCTAAGGATAGGAGCTCACCCTGTCTTGTGCGGCCAACCCGGGTCTCGAACCCTGGCCTGCCGGTTAACAGGCACACACAATGCATCAATATCAGAATAATGGTAAAGAAGGATGATAATGCATATAGGCTCTAGTGCCCTGGTTCCCAACCATGGTCCACAGACGAATTTCCAGGGGATATTCCAGGATGCAGCTAGGGCCAAAGTGACCAGATGCCCAAATGTCAAATGGCGGACAAGGTCTTGGATTCCTCTCAGCCTGGCCTTTCCGGTGGACAATGGCACATTTGCCTACTCATGAGTAAAGCCGCAATATTGGGAACTTTCACTTTCCCATCAAGCTCAATGCATATTTTTATTTTTTTATTTTTGGCCATAACATTTGATAGGAAAGAAATATTTCAAAACCAAGTTTTGCATTGGATTCAGCTTTTCAATACTAATCTAATGACATATGACATGATGGGGTACTGTGCACCACTGCAAAGTTCCAAAATGAAGCCAAAATGGAGGACAATGAAGCCCTTTTGGAGGACACCCAGACAGAAGGCTAAAAAAGAGGACAAATCCAGAAAATTACAGTCATATGGTCACCTGGGGAGGGCGGGTGGGCAGGGAGCAAGAGGCAGGGCTTGGATATCAGATCAAAGCTGTCTTGTCCCTGGGCAGGTGGGAGCAGCCTCTGGCCATACCCTGCAGATGGTGGTCTAAATCTGAGTAGACATATGGATGCTGTGTTTTTCTTACCCCAGGAAAGAGGGATAGCACAGCAGCAGCCCTGATCCTTGTGCTGCATTCAGCACATGCTAAGGCTGCAATCCTAACCTGGGATTAGGTTAGGATTCCACTTTCCTGAAGTAAGTCCTATTTAACATAATAGGACTTACTTCTGAGTAGACATGTTTAGAATTGCACTGTAAACAGCCTGCCTGTTCCAGCACAAATTCAGATTGCACTGTGAGAAACTTGCATAGGGTGAATGTTATTGACTAGGAAGTTTCCTTTCTCAAGAGCTACCAGAGAGATTGTCACTTTTAAACTACTACAATCCAAATGTTTAGGATGAAATGCAGTATCTTTAAATAAAGGATAATAAGTTTCACGGTAGAAATAAAGGAGAAAAAAGTATATTCTAATGAAGAACTTCAAAGTTGATTTTGGGGAGGGATACATTCTTAATGGTGTACTAATGCGGAGGGTGTTATGATGGTCTCCTGTATTTTAAAATGAACCATTATAACACTGAAGTTGAAGGAGATTAACCCTACAATCCATAGTAACTAAGGGAACACGTAAGAGACATTACGTGTACCTGTAGTTACTGCATCACCTAGTGAACCTATGGGAAATTCATATTGCAATCCAAAGCAAATTGTTCTTACACCGGAGCAAGGACTCCCCGTAGTTACTCTGGATTGTGCCCTAAGACTGCAATCCTAAAGACACTTACCTGGGAGTAAAACCCGTTGAACAAAATAGTGCTTACTTTTGAGTAGACATGGTTAGGATTGCACCCTAAGCTAGTACAGAAATACTACATTTTGTCATCATCACCATCACCATCTTTATTACAGTCAAAGACCAGCATAAAATGTAAATATATAATGTATGGTAACATAAAATTTTGTCATTAGAAATCAAGCTGGAAGGAGAATCTTCCTTCAATGCAGTGCTTGAATTACAAGTTGCAATAACTGCACATTATACTGGTGCTTGAATTATTGGGTGGGGGGCCTACAATGACATCTTCAAGCTCCACTCAACTCCCACCCAAGTTAAACAAATCATCCTACCCCTCAACAACACAATAGCAAATAAGTCTGACACCAAAGGCGTTGATCCTGCTGAACACTCTCCCTTCCCCACCAAGGAAATGGAGAATTGCCCCAGAGGAGTAGGCAGGAGTCTGTCACTCTTGCTATCATCTGCTCTATAAGGGACTATAATAGTAGGGAATAGACTGGGAGAAACTTTGTAAAACCTCATTTATGTCCATTTCAATGGCTGTGTTTTAAATGTCTTTATTCAGATTGTTTTGCAATAACCTGTGTTTGCTCTAGGATAATTTCACCCAGTTCATTTAAACAAACCAAACACAGTCTGGTTTAAATATACTCATCCCACAAACTGGGCCGGAGGGAGCATAAGCCAAATCTCTGGTGATGAAAAGTATGGCAGGTTTTACTGAGACATTATCACATTATTGCCCACAGAAGAAAAAGTACTTAACTGTTTGTAGACATTCAAATGCCATAAAGGGAGCCGTGTTGGAACTGCTCCAATTTTGTATACATCTCTGCCAAATATGAGCCCTTGGAGATTAGTCAAGAGGGGAAAAATTATTAGCAATGAGGCAGAGCCTGAATTACACAAGAGAGAAGACAGCGATGGCTGATACAAGGTATTTTCAGCAAGGAGATGGCTAAAAGGGGAGCAAAAGTGAAGGAATTTGGCTGTCCTGCAACATGGTAAATTCTGCTTATCATCAGAAGAGGATACAGAAACCAGGTTGCACACAATTCCAGAGAATCATAAAGACGCAAATGAGGTTATAAAATAAATATGCTGGGTGAAATTTTGCATGTGTGTATTAATTACATACAGAAACGCAGACATCATTTTTTTTATCTCTTGGCAGTGCACATAACTCTACAGTACACATATGTGCACACATGCAAGTAAATGACAGCAGGAGAAATAGATTGGGCCTTGGTATCAGCATGGGATCAGCACCCCAGATATTGAAAACCATGTATAAGGAAATCCATGGTTTCAGCCCTTTAAAACCTTCCAAATGCAACCAGATCTGTGCTCCAGTAATCTCTAGAGTACTTTCTGAAGCCCACGTCTGCACTGTTTCTGCAGGCTACAGAATGGCCCCTTAGCGCTTAAAAAAACGCTACTTCCAGTTTGTCTTAGAAAACCAAAGTGATGTTTTTATAAGGCATTCTGCGGTCTGGGCCAAGTTTGTCTTGGGCCAAGTTTATTTTAACATGGGGCTGGGGGATATCAAATTGCAGAATGAACAGGCTCCCCTCCCCCTGTATTTTTGCATGTCGGTATAAATGAGATTCTCTTGGCTATAAAGTTACACACCGAAATGTGACAAGTTGATTTTCTCACAGCACAAGCCTATACATGTTTACTTGGAAGTAAGTCACATGTTGTTCAGTGGTGCTAAATTCCAGGGATGTTACGCGAAGGATAGCATCCCCAGTTTATTTAACTAGTATCAGGCATGCACACAATTTGACACTTGACAGCAGAAAAGCTGAGCTGTTTCCTGCTTGCTGTGGAAAGACCAAGCTGTACATGCTAAATGGGTGCAATCAATGCTGAAACCTCCAGCAGAATATGGGAGAATCCAGGTGGTGGTGGAATAGACGGAACCACTTTTTGGCATGCTGATGCGCAAGAGAATTTTTGAATGTTTGGCTACAACCTTCGACAACATTTCTGATGCGTTCTACTCATCAGTTTCTACTAATCTATCACAATTCTTTTCTCATTCCATTTTTAATTTTCCTTTTTGGCTGCACAACTTGGAAAAAGCTTGGTATTTTTTTAAGGCGCTATTTTTATCTAGCTCAGTCAGACATTAAAATGAGACCAGCAGTTTTTATAAAGAAGTGAAGAGCTATGTTATAATGTTAGGACATATTTAATCACAATTAACTCCAAGGAAAAGCAAAATTGAACCATTCCTAGCATCATGGTAATCTTAACTCAATGCTGTAAGAAAGGGTAGTAATTAACAAAATAGAAGTCTTTACAGAGAGTCCTGAAAACCCATAATTAATCTAATAATTAATTAGATGCTACATTTTAAAAGGCTCACTACTAAACAACAATTTAGTCTCAATGCACACACAGTCTTAATTGTGTGGATCCTAGATCAGTTAACTAATCCTAACTTTTTCATCCATGTCTTAATGGTTACAAGGTAGTTACACATCAGTATTCCTCAACACAAAGATTGGAGTGAACTATAACTCTGTCCAGGACCATAAACTTACTTTTGTGAAGGTTTGGCTCTCTTTGCAAAAGGAAGCTCTGCTTTCTACGATGTAGATTTCATATACGGGATCTGGCACCACAAAACATGGGTATGACCACACTAGTCACGACTCTAAATATGTGCCCGGAACCTGGAGTTTTGCTTTAGTTTGGATGGAAAAAAATGTACACCTTCATATAACACACGTTTCAATCACACTGCTTCAATCACTGTTTCAATACTCAGGAAAGATCTACAAGTGGATCTTGTTTATCTGAAGAATTTTCATCCAAAGATCTGACTCAACATGGGTCCTCTGGATACACAGTGAGCCAGATTAGTTGAATGTGACCACTACACTCCAGTCCATGGAAGTGGCATATACACATATACACAGGTGTATATGCAGATGTGCACAGCCCTTTGGATGGAGAAATGGGCTGAAAATCGAGAGTCAAACTGCCCATCTCCAGCAACCACGTGCACCACCACATTCTATACTAATTGCAGTATCTGAATTATTTTCAAGGGCAGCCCCACATAGTGTGTTACAATAGTCTAGTCTTGATGTCACTGTGGCATGGACCACCATAACCAGGTCCTCAGGGGTGCTTCTCCTTCACTGGTCACAGAGAGAGAGAGAGAGCAGGAACTTGAATCAGCAAGGCGGTTATGCATTGGACAGGCCTCTTACAGACACCACAGAGATCCCAGGATGCAATCCTACCCAACTTTCCAGCACAGAGGTAAGGCAATGGAGCTCTTAAGATAAAGGAATAAACATCCGCTTACACTGAAGAGGTCTTTATGACCACGGTGATGATTTACAGTGGAGGACAGAATGCCTATACCTTTAACTGTTGTACAGACGAGGGAATTTAGGCAGGTTCAGCTCAACAAAGAAAGGTTTAAAAGCAGCACCTGTCAAAATTCCTTATTCTAATCTATATAATGCTAAAAGGTTGAGGCTAGGGTAACAACATGCCCAAATATCAAAAGGAGGACAAGGTCTTGGATTCTTCTCAGCCTGGCCTTTCTGGTAGACAATGGCATGTTTATCTACCCATGAGTAAAGCTGCAATATTGGGCACTTTCGCTTTCCCATAGAGCGCAACGCATATTTTTATCTTTAGTTTTTTGACCAAAACGTTTGATAGGAAGGTGATATTTCAAAACCGATTTTTGCATTGGATTCTGCTCTTCAATACAAATCCAGTGACATTTGACATGATGGGGTACATGTCAGTGACATTTGACATGATGGGGATCATTTGACATGATCATTGGAAAGTTCCAAAATGAAGCCAAAATGGAGGACAATGAAGCCCTTTTGAAGGACACCTGGACAGAAGGCTAAAAAAAGAGGACAAATCCGGAAAAATCTGGTCATATGGTCATCCTGGTAGAGGCACTCTGTTCTCCACTGGATATGGTCACCCTGTACATCTAGCTATCTAACTACCTATCTACTGTATTTATATATTCCTTTTCAACTAAAAAGGTTACAAAGAAAATGAAAAAATTAATAGCTAATTAATACAAGTGCAGGATGTAGCATATGCCCACTAGCATAACTATTCCAGTGTTGGAAAGTTGGTGGGATTATGCCCTCATGCAAAACTGCCCCCCCCCCCCAGAATCATGAAGACACCTACAATCCAAGAGATCCAAAATCATCAGTGGTATTTAATCTTCTTGTGATGCTGTATAATATGCCTTGTTTGCTTGCATGAATTTTCAAGATTGTCCAAAATATTAATGCTGCAAATATTAATGCTGCAATCTTAACCCCCAGTTAGGGGGTGAACTGGGGGTGTTACCAATGTATCGTAAGATACTTCTGTGTCACTTCTTGGGGAAGTGAACATGCACTTGCCTCCCTACATCACCACAGGAACGGGAAAACTGATTTTGTGCCAGCCTGGAATAGGAAGTGTGCCAGCCTAACACACTTTCCTAGGAGTAAGACCTATTGAACACAATGGGACTTACTTCTGAGTAGTCATGGTTAGGATTGTGCTCTAAAATATTTTTTTAGCCTATTCATCAGACAATGATGTCATGCCTATGCAACACACAGTGAACAGAGGACAACTCTGCTGCTGTATAAAAAAAGAATTTTCTTATATCGCCCCAGTGGCCCCATAATTTAAGCTTGAGGCATATGGGCAGGACATCAGCACAGCAAAGTATTAGCTTGCAACTGAGTTGCATCCTCTTGGTGACCATTAGTTCTCCAGGCTCCAGATTTTTATAAACAGAGCTGGAAGATGTTTTTTATTACTGCAAGGCTGCACATCTAAATTACGTCCCTGGTTTCTCTTCAGACAATTGTTAAAACTCTGTTTCCCTTTTGGGATGGCATCAGCGAGAGTTCATAACATTCTTCTCTGTATATCACTTCAGCCTCTCTCTTTAGGACCGTTTTCCTCCACAAAGCTCTGGGGTTCCATTAAATGCTGCGTGAATGTCACAAATCATGAATAACTCTTTTTAAAACTGTGAGCAATGAACTTCAGGGGTGCTAAGTAGCTACATGTTTCAAATAACTCAAGCTGACCCAAAAACATTAAGTGCTCAATCTATTCTTCCAGTTTATGTGTGAATATTATAATACATGCAGGTGCACATGAACACTGGCTTGCACAAGAAGTTCATAACTATTCTTCATGCATACAGAGTACACATGATGATTTTCCACTGACTATTCAGTGCTTTCAGAGTCTTCAAACCTGGATACAAAAATTATGGGTACAACTATGCTTGTGCCAAGACCAGATGAAATATTGTAAAAGCTTTGTGGTTGTTGGTTTTATTTTTTTAATTGACAGTGCAGGACATTAAGAACAGTATTTTTTTGTTTTTTTAAAGAAATATCAGCACCTGAAAAAGCACATTAAAAATATCAAACCATTTTTCCCCCATGACTAAGTCTGCAATCCCGAAGTGCACTTTGGCTGGCCTGAGTCCACGTAGCCCAGCCCAAGACAGATAGACCTGAACTGGCCTAGCTGTGTCAGGCTAGGCAGTCCAGGAGAGGCATGTTGAGGGTATGTTCAGCATGACCTAGACCAGTGCGGTTACACTGTATCAAGAGCTTGTTTCCAAGGCAGACATGACCCCTCACAGCTCCCCTGAAGGAAACAAATATTGCCATACGTTGAAGAGACCTCTGTAGCTGTCCCTACAACTGCAAGATGCAGCACATACTCCACTGGCACAGGTATGCCAATAGTTGGTTAGGATTGTGCCCTAAGTCCACTCTCTTAGACTTTTTTGGCTAATAGGTCCCAGTCAGCATCCATTAAAACCAATAATATGACAGCAGTTACGGGGAAGGGATATGTTCATCAATGTCAATATCAGTAAGCCTATATAAGAAAAAGAACTTCCCTAAGGGCAAAATACAGATTAACTATGGGGAGTCCTTGCCCCGGTGTAAGAACAATTTACTCTGGATTCCAACACGAATTTTCCTTAGGTTTTCAATAGGAGATCCAGTAACTATGGGTGTACGTAATGTCTCTTATGTGCTCCCGTAGTTACTATGGATTTGGGGGTTAGTTAAAATGCAGTACAATCTGTGAAAGGTTTTGTGTATGTCTATAATAGAAAATTATCACTGAATAAAAATTCATGCTGCATTTTCAAAGGATTAAAAATACCAATATACCTTTGTTATTTAGTTGTACCAAAATGCAAAAATACTATAATGAACCACACCGTTTCTTCTTTTGACACACTAATGAAGTAGTGAGGCTTTTCCTCTCAATTTCTGACATTTTAGTTTAAGGCTTATTTAAGTTGTGGTCAGCAATGCATTAACTGTTACACTAACAAGTGCTAATGTAGATCCTGCCTTCTCTCTAAAGAGCTATAAAAAGCCAGTGCTTTCAGGATTTAAGAACTGATATAAATCTTTGAGCCAGGTGTTTCTAAATCATTTTCAGTAATCTACAAACAATACTACAGCCTTGCTTGATCTGAACAAAATGCAAGTGTCGCACATGTTTGTATTAAACGTAACCTGCTTAAGAAGGGGTATGTAAAATACAGCGCAAGGCACATTGACATATTTCACCTTGGGGAAAGCATGTCAAACGACCTTGAAAATCAGATTTGAAAAGCCAGCTGTGGAAAGGTATGCAAGACAAAGTGATGAATGAAAGCTGAAACACCAGACAGCCCATGAAATAAGTGGAACAAAATACAGTAGGTGAGTAAGGGTGCCAACTCAAAGTAGCATTCCACTTAATTTATAACCTACCAGACATCCTCCAATTTACGTCAGCATTGATGATCACTCAGGTTTTTTTTCCTTTTTTAAGTTCCAGCCACTAATGTTATGAGTCTGAAGGGTATAGGTTTGAAGCACTACATCTAAAAGCAAATAGGAAAACATCTAAGTTGCCAAGAGTCCAACACTTATTCATTCATTTCGCTGACCCCGTATTCAGTTCTTATGCTTCCAAACATTTCTATAGGAAATCCTTCTCTCATTACTATGACCGATTGCGTCAATTACCAAATGAGTTTGTCACTATCTTAACATTCTAGGCTGTGGTATCAGGAAGGTAAAGGGTTCAATGATCCGCTTCAGAGACGCCTAATTAGGAAGAAAATTAACTAAGGCTGCAGGAACATAACGCAGTGCCAGGTTGCAAGTGTTTGGTTGAATAAGCTCCATTTACTATCTGCACAGCTCTATAACTATTGCTTTGTTTACTTTGTACTTTTATTCCAGAATAAGTGGCTATGATTAATGGGATTTTCCACTGGAAAGACTGTGGTTTTAAGACACGTGGAAGGGAATTTGCCAACGACTAGGATAGAAATCATGAGAAATACTACGGTTAGCTCACTAATCTTGCTACAATTAATGCAAACGACTTAATTTTCCTAGTACTGTACAAAGAATTATGTTGAATGAACAGGAGAAAAAATTATTGAGACTACCTCAAGGTGGTAAAGATTAGAAATGTGGGCCAATGTCAGACTAGACATAACATTAATGCATTATCTATTGGGAGTGGGGTGGGGATAAACACATTAAAAGGACTGTGGTGGCTCAATGGTTAAAGATGCGGTGCTTTTCAATCTATAGGTCAACAGGTTGGAGGTTCAAGATGCAGTAGCTCAGGACAGTGAACTCCTATTACTTCCCCAGCTCCTGACAACTTAGCACCCTTCTATTCAGAAGAAAGCCGTTATTTTAATGGGATTTCCTCAGATACATGGGTATAGGATTGCACGTGGATAGGGTATGTGGCTTGTCTGCACCTGAGATCACCTCTTGGATACAGTATGAGGAGGATGATAAAAATTTTGTGTGCCTGTGAGTGCCAAAGCTACACCACTTTGGTAGAGAACCTATATCAGTGATTTTCAACCAGTATGCCGTGGCACACTGGTGTGCCGCAGATCATCCTCAAATGTGCCGCGGTAATTTGGGGATTGACATTCAATAATAGGAAAATTGGGGGATTTGAACAGTCTGGTATGCCTTGTCAGTGGTAAAAACAATTGATGGTGTGCCTTGACAATTTCAGTGCCTAGTTAAGTGTGCTGTGAGATAAAAGAGGTTGAAAATCAGTGGCCTAGATTCACACATTGTTTTTTCCATTAGGAACAGACTACATTTAAACAAAACCAAAAAAGTCCACATTTTTAATTTGATAAATGACTTCTATCAACTGCACTGACTAATTGATTAATGCTTTCAGCCTGACCACAAATATATACACACATTTAAAAAACCAACTGACATGAATATATATATTGTGTAAAGCCACATTATTTTAAGACTTGAGTGTAAGTTCACTGTAGGAGTATTTATTTCCTGGCACTTCCTCTCCCTCTTTCCAGACTGATTTATAAGGTTCTGCAATTAATTTGATGTTAACATACTGCCTTACAGATCTGCTGGTATTCTTCTTTAAGCCATACATTTTCCAGATTGTCACTTTAGTCATAAAGCATGATCAAAATACATGTGCTGTATAATTCTAAAGAAAAACTTTGGTCCTTCCCCACATTCCTTCACTGCTGTTATATTTTTTGCTTTAGTACTGAAGCAAATGGTAGTAGACATACTTAAGTGATACCAGTTGCTTGATCCAATTTATTTTTAGCCAGTTTATCTGGAGTACTATGAATGTGCACAGGAATGCCATTCATTTTCCATGCAAGCTTCAAAAATAATGCTAAATATTTGAGGAATTAATCTAATTTTATTTTAGTCAAATTTGAGAAACAAGAACCAGTAGCTTTTTGAACCTGGAAAAATAGTACTTTGAGAAGAATATAGGAAGAAAAAGAACAGACTGAGTACTTGATCAAGGAAAAGTGCTTGGAGGGAGGCAAGGAGAAGCCCTTGACAAAGTTTTCATTCCAAAACAGCGGAGCGTCTTTGTGCCCATCGCAAAAAGATAAGCACAGAGACCCTGCTAACAAAATAAATAGCACTTTTGTGAGTGTTGGCTCTTATATTTAGCATGAAAAGATCAACTGTTCCTGTTCACCCCACAATAATGCCTTTAGTTACTTTGGGCCCTTTCTATTTCATGTTTCTGCACTTGTGGGGTATTGTCCCTGAACTACCATATATACACACACTTCAAAAATTCAACCTTTAAAAGCCAGTTTGACTTTTTAATCAGTTAAAATCCATTTCTGACTGTAAAACAGGTGGACATGTGGCATCTGTGGACTTTAGGAAGACCCCGTGAAGCAAGAGAATAGTTCATCAGCTTTGGAAACTTCATGTGGAGCCAAATGTGGCTCAACACAGGTTTTGGGAACCTATAGGCCTTCTACTTACCACTGTATCTGGATGCTCTTTTGGGTTTAGGGCAATGATTCAGACATGTGCCGCTACTTGATCTTCCACATTGTGATGCTTTAAAATCATGTTTCTGCCACTAAAACAGAGGTTTTTCTGCCTCACCTGACTGTGTATCTTCAGGTCCTTGCTAAAATCGGTGACAGAATCTTACAGTTGAAAAGGGACCCCTAAGAGGACATTTAGCTCCTCCCGTACCATAGGAATAAAGTGTTTCATATTAGATATAGGCTTATTCAAATTGTTATTCATAATCCAAAGAAGGTCTCTATATACACATTCCCTAATCAGCTTAGAAATATTTTTCTAAGCTATGAAATATTTACCCATTATTTAACCCTCTGTCAACTTGACATTTAAATCCACTTTGTACCTATCCTTAATGGCTATGGTGATCTATGAACACATACACACTTTTCCAGTCTACTTCTTTAAAGTATACCTAGTCAATAGCAACTGAGATGCATTGAGCAGAGGTCAAAAGGCTACAACATTCGTACTGCCAACACCACTATGTGTCACAGAACCTTGAACATGCAGTGACTTGTAATTGGTCCAAAAGACATGAATTAAAAATAAGATTCATATATGGCCAATATGCAGTGTTACAGCCAGATTTGAGCACCCAATAGTATTTGAATAGTACAGGCTATTCAAATGCCAATAGCATTTGAACAGTACAGGCTAATGGGAGTAAGAGCACAATCCTAACCATCTCTACTCAAAAGTAAGCCCCACTGTGCCCCATGAGTCTTACTCCCAGGAAAGTGTCTTTAGGATTGCAGCCTTAGAGCACAATCCTAACCATGTCTACTCAAAAGTAAGCCCCATTGTGTTCAATGGGTCTTACACCCTGGAAAGTGTCTTTAGGATTGCACCCTTTGTTGATTTTTGAGTCAGACTTACAAAAGTCACTGATAGACCACCTTATTAATGAAAAACAGCAGTGGCATGTAGTCCTTTAAAACTACAGAAATGTTTCATAAGCCACAAGGTGGTGCCAGAATCCCACTATGTTTCACAAAATTGTCTAAAAATGTTTTCTTTATGAGAAGAACATCTTTATAAATATAAAGCAAATTCCAAAGATGACATGCTTTCCCATTGCAGTCCCTCTTGCCTTTCAAAAACCCACTACTAAAAATCAATGGAATCTCTGGATACGCAATACATGTGCCATTGAAAGGTTGGGAGAGAATGTAGCTAGAAGGAGTCAGTAGTTGTCTTCAGTCTCGGATGTCTTGCTCACCCACAGAGCTCTTTGATGCTGGATCCTGGGCATAGGTCATTAAATAGCTATTATCTGGGGTATTTTAAACATGCACACACAGAAAATGCTATGTAATCGGAGTCTTTACTTCCGGAGCAGAATGCCTTTAGAAAAGAACTACAAAAGTTATTCTTTGAAAACATAAAATAAAAACAATCCACTGATATCGATCAAGACCAGATTTAAGACTGACATCCCAATACTAACTTCTAGCACTGACGCAACTGCGCTAACAGGATGTGCTGCATCTTTGGGAGTGGGGTTACCATAACAGAGGGTTCCTCAAGGCAAGGGAATTTTGTTTTCAAATCCTAAGGCTGCATTGTGAATGCATCATTTGCTGGATGCAATTGGGATTACAACTGG
Organism: Cryptoblepharus egeriae; assembly: GCA_030015325.1. Taxonomy (NCBI): domain Eukaryota; kingdom Metazoa; phylum Chordata; class Lepidosauria; order Squamata; family Scincidae; genus Cryptoblepharus; species Cryptoblepharus egeriae. Next base: position 47,812,658 of record JAREYC010000007.1, on the reverse strand, counting down.
GATGCGTGTCAGCCTGTAGTCCCCATTACAGAGAGTTTTGAAAGGAACTTCATTGCAAACAAGAACAGCAGCAGCCAACAAAGACAATGTTATTATTGCCTTCTCCACCTGCTTGTTTTTCAGGAATGAGTAGGGTTTTCTTGCTCTCAAAAAGGCAACAGATACACCAACTGGCCTTGCAAGAAAAACTGGAGAAATCAGAAGTTTCTGCTGGTTTTGTAGAAGTTATTTTGAAAATTGTGTTGTTGAAAAGTATTATTAAAAATGCCTTTACATTATAATCTTTTTTTTCAAATTAGACTCAGAAAGTACCATCCTATCAGTGCCAAGGCATGTGGTTGGTCTCTCAAAAACAGAAAAAACAGAGATAGGATTATGAGCTCAGCTGAACTTGGCAATGGCCTTAATCCTAGTCTTATTTCCAACACTGATGCAGCCACAACACAGCCCCAAGGTCAGAAACATTGCCTTATCTTGAGAAGGCCTCCATAAATTCCCCCACCCAACATAGGATGCAGTACATGCTGTACTGACAGTTCTGCATCCGTGCTGAAAAGTTGGGTAGGATTGGGCTCAATTTAAAAATGGAAGTCTGTTGCAATGTGATTTAGAAAACTTTTATTACGCTATCATTTAGTGGAGAAAAACACAGTACAATAGTGAAGGGGTTCTCAGGCATTTCAGCCTGGACATCCTTTCATGTTTGGGACTCCCCCCGGAAATGATGTCATTAAACAGGAAGTAGCATCACTTTGATGTCAGAGCCCCTCCATGTCTTCTTGGAAGTAAGTCCCATTGTGTTCAGTGAGGCTTATCTTAGAAAAGTTTGGATTGCAGCCTTTCCAAGCCAATAGCATGCAGTGCCAGGTACCAAGATGGTGGCACCCAGCTTTATACAATTTCCCTGAAATGAAGTCATGACTCCTAAGGGCTCCTGACCCCCACTTTGAAAACCACTGCAGAGTGCTAAGAGTTTTCTTCTTTTGTTAAATTAGGCTAGCTGTCTTGTTTTGGAACAGAAAAAAAGACTACCGTATTTCTCATCATCCGCAAATCAAAACACTCAAGTTTTCATTGATGGAAAATGCTACTACAATATCACTGAAATAACTTAAACTTAAGAATTGTTAGAATTCAAGCTAACATTAACAATTTACAGAGTTTTGTATGCAGCATGGATAATTAAGCAGCAATTTAGAGAATTAAATAGTACCTTCCTCCTCCATACTGCCACTCTTATTTGACATTGGAGTACATCATACTTAACAGCTGTTTTACATAAACTTTTGTCTCCAAAGAAACTTTATATGGTTTCCTATCATAAGTGTTGTCTCTCTTAGTACACTGACTGGATGGCCTCCATCTGTGCTATTAGTCTTAAAATGTGTCAGGTAATACAGCACTAAAACTTTCAACACATTTCCTTGTCAAAGTCTGCTGACCTACTTACACATTTTAATGTTTCAGATCAAAAATGGCCTTCACTTTGTCAGTTTTAATGGAAGCTACAATGTGTTGGTACTTTCTGACTGAACAAAAAATGTAAATTTAAAAAAAACCTAAGTAGTACAATTTACAATATGTGTACTTGGGTTTTCATTAAAGCTTGTACAACTTTACAGATGGCAGGATGGTATGTATGCAATTCTCTGGGGAGCAATATGTAAGGTCTAGCTGGAGTGTTTCCAACAGGATGTAAACCATGGTCCTTGAGCCTGTACTTTAAAAAACATATTACTTAGCCCAGTGCCAGCAAATGTCAATACAAAAATAGACTAAAGGAACAATTTCACTGCACACAGAGGTTATTTGCACAGAAAATAATTAGATGTAGTTAGGTGAAAACTATGTTAATGACAAGGAAGTTACAAAATATTTATTTTCAAAATAATAGTATCTTTCAAATTTGTTACATAAGGCTTCAGATAGCTCTAAAGTCTGCACAGACACATATTGCTTTCAGATATCTGGCAGTGTTCGGCAGAATATTCTAAGAGGTGTTACTTGAGGGCTTCAACAATTCTGTGGTTTCTTCAATCCTAGAGACATAATACAAATATGTTAAAACAGGCTAAACAAAAAGTGCTTACATTGCAAATTTTTTCTACGTATTTTAAAAACTCAACATTTTAAAGGGATGAAAAGTCCAAAATTTTGAATGCATTCAGTTGAGTTATTATTCAATATAATATAATAAAATTATATTATTTGATTGCATTCAAAAATAATTCATTATTATTGATTTTGAAATTCAGATATTTTGCATGTGATTTTATAAAAAAACCGAATGACACCAATCCCTGCTCAAAGTCAGTTTAGAGCAGAACAGCAACTGATACGATTTCAAGCACGTACAATACGAACAGTGCTCTAAAATTTAAGGGGAAAAACCTTTCATAATTTTGATATGCAAAGATGAGAGTGTGAACAAAACTTCACCATCAATTTCTAAATTGCTTCTTTAAAAAAAATCTAATCTCTGAAAATTTAAATTAGCACTTTAATCTCTAACAACTCCCACTAACACACCTAATGTGGCATTTTGGAAACAAAAACAAAACAGTGACTCGTAAGGAAATGCCACACCTCATGTAAAGACCATTGAGTTTTGGAAAACACATGCACTTTCTATATATTTTTTACCTAGCCAATTCCCCCCGGAAAAATAACTCAGGTTCTGCCTTTTCTCGAAAGCTTACATTTTGTTTAATCTTTCCATCCTTTGCATTGTCGTCTCCTGCAATTTAAAAGGAATAGGTTATATTAATTCTGCAGTTTTAACACACAATTAAAACAAGCACTTATTTCACCAAAAGCGACTAAACGAAAGTTCCTCTGCTACCACCAGCTCCCAAAATAATAAAAATTAATGATTATGTTTATATAGTTCTTCAAAGGTAAAGTCAGCTCATATTTGCCAGTTTTAACTTACCTTTGAAAACTTTGACATAGTGCATTTAACAACTGTGGCCTTTGGAGAGGGATCTGCAGATAACAACGAACTGTATCCAGATGAAGAATGAAGGCTGTCTGGAAGCTCCACCTTCTCTCGATCTGTGAAGTAGTATGCATTCTAAAGATCACCTTTGCCTTTTTTTCTTTTACATCAGATCAGCCGTCACAGTTTGATTTACTGAATATATTGAAGGAAATGGATAAAGAACTAGCAAAGCTCCAAAATATTCCCTTCATGTTATTTCAAAATTGTACATTGGCAAAAATAACTTGTACAAATGATCTAGGAGTGATCATCACTAGTGCTGATGCAAGCCAAAAATGCAAGTGCCATGAAAACTTAGAATTAAGAACTTATGCAACAGAAACCAATTTTAAAGTAAACTTTATAGGAAATGTGAATGGCACAAACCTTGTACCCCTTTTGAAATTTCAAAACCCATTTGAAATTTCAACCTGTTTTGTGTTAGGAAGAGATTTCCATTATTTTAAACAAGAACAAAAGAATATTCAATAAAAAAAGATTAAGATTCTCAAATAGCATAGCAATTAATTTTGTTAGTGTAAAAAAGACTACATAACAGCCCAATCCACCATAATTCCATGTGCATTGATGCAATGGCATCAGTGTGACATCTGCTGTATTCTGTGTGGAGTTTGGACATGTTTACGGTTCCTAAAGGTAAAGGAACATTTGTCACTTGCCTCAGAGAAGGCCCATGCCAGCATGATGGGTCTACTCAGATTAGAACATGCAACATCACTGGCTTAAGCCCATGTAGATGCTTGGATGAGGCTCAGAGCAAAATCCTAACCATGCCTACTCAAAAGGAAGCCCCATTGTGTTCAATGGTCCTTCTCCCAGGAAACTGTCTTTAGAATTGCAGCCTCAGTCATGGGAAGGGGGAGAGCTTTGACAGCTATCAAGCCCAATCCACCCTCATTTACAACCCCATTATCTCCTTCTTCCATCCAGAAAAGCTGAATGCATCCTGAGCTGGATGAATCACAACCCACTAGTTTGGAAACCACTGCCCGAAAATATATTAATTGCTGGTGGATAATTTCTGGAGCCAGAAGGCAACAGCTATATTACATCATATGCTTAATCAATTCTAACTTGTCTATACAGTGGCGCCTCACATAACAAATTTAATTTGTTCCAGAGGCATGTTCTTTACGTGAAACATTCTTTACATGAAGCGGGTTTTCCCATAGGAAATAATGGAAACTCAGACGATTGGTTCCAGAACCCAAAAAATATTCATATAAAAATATTAACTGGATGTAAAAATGATGACAAAACACTGGAATTGAATTAAAAACATGCATTCAATGTGCATGATCTTATGAAGTCTACTTAGGCTGCAGTCCTAAAGACACTTTCCTGGGAGTAAGACCCATTTAACACAATGGGGCTTACTTCTGGGTAGACATGGTTAGGAGGCTGCAAACCAAAATACCTTCAAAGTGTCTGCCCACTTTCTCCTTCTCTCCATCCTGAGTCTCTCTCTCTCCTGCTCCCTTCTGGCTAGCCCTGAGCTGCTCCCTCTTCTCCACTGCTCTTCTCTCCCTTGGCCCAGCGGACGCCTGGCCACAGGAGGAACAGCATGGAAGTGTTGCTCTCACTATAGGCAGGTGCGCTAGGCAGCCCTGGCGCTTATTAAACAGGCTGCCGGCCAGCGCGTCTGCCCCAACTGCCAACAAATTTGTTCTTTACGTGAAGCACTTTCTTTATGTGAAGCAGAATCCTAGATAAATTTTTGTTTGTTACGTGAAACATACTTTACGTAAGGCGTTCTTTACAGGAGGCGCCACTGTACTAGGAATGTACATACTTATAGGCAGACTTGTACTTAACATCATAAGTACATGTATTTATATAAAGTGAGACTGGAGAAGGTAACTGAGGACATCAAAACAACCAGAAAATTTGCCTAAGTGGTGAAAAAGGAAGCTTAATGTTTTTTTCAGAGCTAACTTGGAAATCACTAAATTTAAGCTAGAAGATAGAGAGCCAAACCCTATCCAAATCTCCCGTACCAATATAAATGCACAGGAGCCCCGAGACAAGGAAACAAATATTCCCTAACATAGGTCTCTGTTATTGCCTCTCCCATCACAGGATGCAGCATATCCTGGCAAACCTACATGATTTACAGCAACACAGACTGCACTGGCACAGCTACATCAGTGCCTGAAATCTGGATAGGATTTGGTCACAGATGTTTAAAACATAGTTGAATGATAACTACCAAAGGCAAGAGAAAAAAGTAGCAGATGCTATAGATGTTTTTATAAAGGTTTGTTACCTAAAGCCTTAAATTTAGCCAATCATGAATTAAATTCTCTCTTTGAAGATAAATAAAAATAACTAAATAAAAATAAAATAAAAATAACTAAGACGGTTACAATAGACAAGATTCCATTAAAAATTTTTATAGGTAGATGAGATAGTGTTTTGTATTTGCAACACAGAGTATATGCAAAACGGAACAGGTTCTCATACACAGAATGACAAATAGTACTACAAAAGTGGCTACTCCCGATGCTAAAAGTAATTTCAGCTGGATTTCAGTTTGACAACATGCATATAAATGGAAGATATTACAATACAATTATAAATGCTGATTGGGAAAAGACTTACCAGAAGAGACAGGAGTTATATTCCGGCTAGAGGTATTTTCTTGATTTACATTATTAAACTCTGCAGATGTATCAGCCTGAAATTAAAGACGAAACAGTGAGCTTCCAAAATAGCTAGTGGTTTTGCTTAACTTGGACAAATAGAGTTATGCAGTGGCTGTAAGACTGAGAGCACAATCCTAACCATGACTACTCAAAAGTATGCCCCGTTGTGTTCAATGGGTCTTACTCCTAGGAAAGTGTCTTTAAGATTGCAGCCTGAGCTAAGAATCAGAAAGCTCACAGTTCAAAGGAATTTAACAAATGCTTTTGTTTATGTTCAGACATAATGTAAGCAATTTTATATTTCTTTCGGTTTCTGGTTATGAATTGTAAAAATATACCTGTTTAGATTGCAGTAGCAGTTGTGTTTCAAGGAGCAAGACTCTGCTTAGCAAATTATTCCAGTCTTTCTCATCCACAATCACTTTCCCTTGCAATTTATCGTCCAGAACCTGCAACTTCTCTTCTATCAAGTTCAGTTTATTAAGCTTTTCCTGCAGTTCAACAATTTGGCTTTTCAGTTCTTTCAACTGATTACTATTATCCTCCATGATCTACAAAGAAGATTAATTAAGATTAATAAATATTTTTATTCTTTAACAACGAAATACTGTTACTGTTTTTTAGTTATCAGCTTTTGCAATTAAAGGCCAGTACAGTAAAGGCTAGTACTGCAAGCATTTAAGTCTACCAATACTTCAAACTTCATTCAAATTTTTATGTGGTTGAGATCCTGGCAAGCTATGATCTCTCAACCTCCAACAGTAAGCAACTAATCCTCACTAAATAAATCAGCAGCAGCCAACAAATAGACTAATAATGCATGAAATATAATATATTATCTTTAAATGTTTATGTATCTGAACATAGCTGGAGTTTGAATTATTTATTTGTATAGCATCACTTAAAGTTATTTCACTCAAGGTGAAATTATAAAGGTGATGAGATAAAAAGTTGATTCCTCGCTGGGGAACTGTGAGGAGCATGCATGTTGTCCGGAAGTCAGTGTGGGTTTTCTCCAACCAAGAAAGCTCACATTAATTTCAGCGTTTATACTGGAAATGTTTTGGGTCTTTATTTAAAGTTTGGCAATGTTTTGTGACCAGAAATATGCTGTAGGAACATAACTCTTATTCATGTATATCAATTAGCCAACATGAAAATGGACTTTGCTATAAGTTGCCATTTCTAAGAACTTATCCACAATTTCAAGTGAGAACTTGCTGTTAAACAAAACTAGCACTACCTTTCAATCTCACTTTAACAGGAAAATAAATAAATAAGTTAAAATTAATAAAATAACCTTACTGGTTCAGGTACATTTTCCAAACTGTCATCACTGTCAACAATTTCTTCTTCTGCAACATAGTCAGTATGAACAATTTCATCTTCCACAACATTATTAGTATGAACAATTTCATCTTCCTTCTCAAATACTTCAAGAATGATTTCTTTTGGGATATGTTCATTGCATTCACTTATATGACATTCTACCTTTGGTTTCTTGGTTTCATGTAAAAAAAAACAAATGGTTGTGGAACTGCATGCCTCACACAAGACACAAAATTTATTAGTTTAAATAAGGCAGAACAATAATGCAATGCTTTCTCTTGACTAGCAGAACAAGCATTAGTAACACTAAACTGGACACTACGGTCCTTTCAATTCAGCACCAATATAAAATCTATAAATTGTGAGAGCCAGAAATTTAATCCAAGGTAAAGAAGCCTTAACTGTTAAGTATTGGTGGAAGCCAAAATAAGAAACAAACCTCAATTTTGTGTTGTGTTAAAGATGATCAAAATTACTTTTTAAAAAAATCTATAATGTGTGTGCTTTCCAGTGGCAATCCTGACTTGGGCCAGAGAGTGGCCTAGCTATGGCAGCCTAAGTGGTCGAGCGGGTAGTGGCATTCCAGCTTCAGAGAGTCCTGGATGAAGCTGATTATCTGGATCCCTGACCGGCTTCAGGGAATCTGGTTTCAGACCAGGGTTTGGGACAGAGACTGCCTTGACAGATGACCTACGCCGGGGAATGGACAGGGGGAGTGCGTCCCTGTTGGTCCTGCTGGACCTCTCAGCGGCCTTCGACACCACTGACCATGGTGTCCTTCTGGGTCGACTGGCTGGGTTGGGGATTGGAGGCACTGTTTTGCCGTGGTTCCGCTCCTTCCTGGCTGACGGGTTCCAGAAGGTGGTGCTGGGGGATGCTTGCTTGGCACCTTGGCCTCTTCGGTGCGGGGTGCCACAAGGTTCCATTCTATCCCCCATGCTATTTAACATCTACATGAAGCTGCTGGGAGAGGTAATCTGGAGGTTTGGAGTGAGGTGTCATCAGTACGCCGATGACATCCAGCTCTATCTCTCCTTTCCTCCTGAGTCCAAGGAGGCAGTTGAAGTCCTGAATCGTTGTCTGGAGGCAGTGGGGGACTGGATGAGGGTGAACAAGCTGAGATTAAATCCTGATAAGACAGAAGTTCTCCTGGTCCGGAAGCCCTCAACTCGGGTATTGGAATATCATCCTGTTCTGGATGGGGTTGCACTCCCTCTGAAGGAGCAGGTTCGCAGCTTGGGGGTTCTCCTGGATTCGCAGCTGCTCCTGGAGTCCCAGGTGGCGGCTGTGGCCAGGAGAGCCTTTGCTCAGCTTCAGCTGATCCACCAGCTGCAACCGTACCTGAGTCGCTCGGATCTGGCCACGGTGACCCTTGCCCTAGTGACATCGAGACTAGATTATTGTAACGCGTTCTATGTGGGGCTGCCTCTGAAGACGGTCCGGAAGCTGCAATTAGTCCAGAATGCGGCGGCCTGTGTGGTTGCTGGGGCTCGTCGGTTCGACTCTGTCGGGCCACTGCTTCAGCGACTACACTGGCTGCCTATTCGTTTCCAGGCTGAATTCAAAGTGCCTTTAAAGCCCTAAACAGCTCGGGTCTGGGGTATCTGAGGGACCGCCTTCTTCTGTACAATCCAACCCGTCACCTAAGGTCATCTGAGGGGGCCCTACTGACTGTGCCGCCACTTAGAGATGTGGGAGGTGTGGCGGCCAGAGATAGGGCCTTCTCGGTGGTGGCACCCCGGCTTTGGAACTCCCTCCCCTTTGAACTGAGAAAAGCTCCCTCAATAGAGCTTCAGGCGGAGCCTTAAAACCTTCTATTTTAAAAAAGCATTTTAAATGGGGCAGAGATGGGGGGACAGTTGTTTTTTATTGTTTTTTCTGTTTTTAACAAATATTTTTAATCTGCATGTTTTTTATTCAATTTAATTGTATTTTAATTATATTTTAATGGTGTTTTAATCTTTATTTATGAGCTATTTTAATGATGTTTTATTCCCTGATGTCAGCCGCATTGGGCTCCCCCTTGCGGGGAAGGAAAGGCGGGATATAAATTGATTAAATAAATAAATAGGCATATCCAGAGCTGAAACTTAGGCCAAATTCACAGGGCTAGGATGTCTTTAGGCTGACCTAATTGCTGCTGAGGACCAAGTAAGTTCACTGGGAAGGGCTAGCTCCTGAGGAGACCTGCCTCAGATCACAATGAACAAGGAACAGCTGTCGAGCCTGCCACTTGCCTGCCATATGAGGAAACACAGGAGACCCTGGCAACCAGTCACAGCTATTCCTGCAGCTTGATGGAAAGAAAGGGCATTCTTGTCTGGGGAACCAGATGCCAGCAAAAGAATAGAGCAACACCCCCTAATGTAAAGTACCCACGATAAATGGGGATGGGACCAAAGCTGGGAACATCCACATCGATTGTTGTCATGTGGTTCATGGAAACACTACACTACATGTAATGTAGCGTGGGTGGAAGAAGATTGGCTGCTGGAGTGGGATGTTGAAGTTGGGCCATATCCTGAGACTGACACCGTTCTAGGCCATGCCCAAAAAGCCCCCAGTATGCCCCTGCTGTGCTGCCTAGGCTAGTACTGCTAGACCAGTTGCAAGTCTTGTGCTGGCCTAGTTGAACTTGCACTAGCCCAGGCCTTTTCTGGTGCAGCTAGGCTGACGTATCTTGCATTCGGCCAGCCCAGTGCCAGATAGTCTGGCCCAAATACACTTCAAAATTACACCCTTCTTTGATTACATGGATTTCTAGTTAAATAAGATCCACTATGGACTTGAATCCTCAGGTCCCAAACTGCAGACTCATGGGACCTTCTGGATGCAATTGGAAGGCATTTCTGGTTTGTGCTAGCAACTCCTAGTTGCATCCAGGACGTAAGTAGAAAAATCCCAGATTTCTGGGAACCTAGGTGTCTATTAATCATGCGTTGCAGAACATACGAGCCCCTCTCATACACATTTTGTCAATTCTCACACACTTATATCCAATGATTTTCATCCTTTTTCATCTAATGGCACACCATCAGTTGTTTTTACCACTGGCAAGGCTGTTCAAATCCCCAAGTTTTACTATTAATAAATGTCCCTCCCTCCAAATTCCCCTGGCACACCTGAGGACTATCCATACCAGTGTGCCAGGATACAATGGTTGAAAATCACTGCTTATATTTCACACTGTTCCATAGAATCTCCCAACACCCAGTAAATTTTGTGTCCAGCTGTACAAAAGGCTGTGTTAGAGGAGAAAGACACAGTTTGCATAAGCACTTTTAACTCACACAGACAATTTTAGCTCATTCTAAATACAAGGTATTTATTCCTAATTGCTGAATATTTGCTTAAATATGAATTCCATCATTTTCATTCAAAGGCCTTCTACAAGATGTTGCACTGAGCAAATTATAAATTTTAGAAGAGGTTTAAATCTATGTAATACATGGTACTACTGCCCTACTGAGAATTAAGTTTATCATAAAGCCTCAATAGGCTATCAAAACTAATTGTTTTCCTTACCTCTTGAAAATCCATAGTACTGGAAGTTAGAAAATCAATACGGTCAGAAAAATTAACTTGTGGCTGAAATTTCACAGAACAGGTTTTCTTTCTTGTTTGGGATTTTGCCTACAAAAATACAAAATTCCATTAGCATTGTTAGCAATTTAAAAATTTTCCTCTTTCTGCAGCACAGTTTATGTAAGTTCTAAGAGATATTGTTAAAATAGTAAATCCAGTGCTTTTTCTGTGGTAATCACCACATTCATCCTCATATGACTAATTATTAATTAGATACTTGGTGGGGCATGTGGAAAAAGGGTGCCAATATTGGTGGGTAACCCCCCAAAAAAGTCCTGAATAAATCAAAGTTTGCAATTCTCGCGTCCCCTGCTGCCAGGTGAATGACATCAACATGCATTTGCCTTCTACCACACTGCAGTGCCATATTCCATCAAAATGGCAAAAGTTGGCTAAAGCCCTGGCTAAAAATTGGCTAAAGCCCTGACTATGGGTGGAAAACACCAATTAAAAGAGCATCAATACATAACAAAGCTCAAATAAACTGCTGTTTTGCTACCCAATGACATATCGTAATACAGACAAGAGTACAAGTATGTATTTTGGAGCTAATCCTGACTGTGGAGCAGTTATTCTTGCAAAATTCTTCAGAACAATTATTTGTGAAAAAGGGGCTTGTAAAGTTAAGAAAGGGGAAAGCTAAAAACTGTGGTCTTTGGTTGTACATTCCAAATTTGGACGAGACCCAACACATTATTAAACTAGCCCATAGAAAGAGTTTTATTTAGCTCATGAAAAGATAATTCAACTGTAAAATTTAACGTTATCTTTCCCCCCGAAAGACCCACATCAAGAATATAACTTTATCTGTACCTTATTCACATTTCTTAATTCTTTATGCTTATTATAGACTAAACTAATAATATCACAGACAATCTGCATTTTTCTTTCTGCAAAGCCATATTGGAGGAACTGCTGTTTTGATACAACTGGCTTATATTGATAATGATCACGGAGAAGCTGCAAGGAAAGAAGAGAAACAAGACTTATAATCACTATAATTACATATCGTGACTAGGGCATCCACTATTAAGGTTTGCTTTTTTGCAGCCGCCAATTCTCATTTTATTAAGTTCAGTGTTTCAAGCCCAGCTTAAAGCATTCTTGTTCAAGATCTGCAAGAAACAGAGTGCACTCTATAGTCTTAATCGTTTCGGAAGGAAGTCTTTTGAATATCTGAGAACATGTGCCAAAGTCCCTGGGTTTATTGTATTTGCTTTTTAAAAGATGGCATAGCAATCTTATTTGAAAAAAGTGTTAAGGAATTTTTTAATTTTATAGTTTAACGTTGCTTATCACAGTTTCCCTATAGCAGTTTGATTTGTATTAATGATTTTGTGGAGAAAGGGGCTGCAATGGGTCAGTGGTTAAGTTACATGTTTTTGAACTGCTAGGTTGACAGGAGCTGGGCTAGGAACCTTGGGTTCTATCACTAGGGTTAGAACACTGCTTGCCTGGAATTCCACTCAGCAGGACAGCAGTTCAAGACCCGAGTTCTGCCAGATGGGGTGAGCTCCCATCCTTATCCCAGCTCATACAAACCTAGCAGTTTGAAAACATACAAAGCAAGTAGATAAATCGGTACCACTTCGGTGGGAAAGGAAACACCCTGGTAACAGGCCCCTGCAACAGGCCAGCCAGGATTCCCCATGTCACTTCCATCATGGGTTGGAGGAAGCTCCAATCCACAACAAGCGGACACCGTTTCACACAGTACAAACGTTAACAAGTTGCTTTTTTAAAGGAGAATTTTAGTATATCTTATTGTTCTTCTCCCCTTGGCTCTAGAAGATGTTCTGAGGGCTGCAGAAGCGGCACACACCTCATCTCTGTGTGTGTTCACTCCAGCTGTTAGAAAGTGTTTACGAACTGACTGACTCATCAATGCCCAGCCAAAACCGGCAGACCTAGAAGTGTAAAATTTGAGGAAGGTGTTTGTTCCATGCTGTAGGCACCCACTATTAACCTTTTTTTGGAAATTCAAACTGGAAGGGGGTGGAAAAGGGGTACAGCATATTTTCCTCCCTATACTTAACATTAAAGAATCACTGACTGATCAACGTCCAGCCCCAACTCCTGCTCCTAGAGGCATGAAATTTGGGGAGCATATTCCTTCATGTTCCTTCCATATCCCACTAACAACTGATTTGGTGCCCAGTGCCTGGTGGTACCAGCTGCCCAGTGTTGCCCGCTGGTCCCTGGTGCCCACTGTTCAGTACGAATCCCTGGTGCTGCCCCCTGCCACCCAATGATTCCCTGTGGGGCCTGCAGCCCAGTAGGGACTTGGGGGCCCAGTAGTACTGAGTACCCACTTTCCAGTGGTGCCCGCTGCTCCTTAATGTTTGCCACTGCCCCCTGGTACCTTCAGTGTCTAGTGCCTGTTGGCACCCAGTAGTGCCCAGTGTCTGCCGTTATCCAATGCTGACCACAAATATTCCTGAAATTTTACTCACAGCAAAAGGTAAATTCAGCTAATACAGGCATTCTCCATTTATTGGACGGGTTAGGGACTGGAGGAGTGAAAACAGTTGAAAAGTGTGAACACACTTGAAAAGTGGAACCCAGTGTTTTTCATCTTGCAAATACTAAAAAAAAAGCAGCAGGCCTCTGTCAGTCTTGAAAGACTATGGTATCGTGCTCAGCGCTGCATACGCTGCATGCAAAGCACGAAAGCCTGGGTTGTTTTGTTATGGAGGATAGGCTGTTACCCAAGCAGCAGATCCCCCTTCTCCACACCACTGAATTAGTCCAATGGAAAGGCAGAGCTGATAAGATTGGATCCAGCTGGCGTCGCAGAGCTGGGCTAAGGACAGGAGCTCACCCTGTCTTGTGGGGCCGACCCGGGGCTCGAACCCTGGCCTGCTGGTTAACAGGCACAACGTCTTAACCGCTTGCGCCACCCACAGCCCTTGCAAATACTAAACGGCCACCAAAAAAGACAGAAATACCACTTGCAAAAGCCTAAATAACATATTTATTTAAAAATAGACAAAAATACAAGAATTCTTATGTATTTTAATGATGGTTATTTACTGAAGAAAATCATAAGGAAATGCAAAAAAAAAAAAAAACACATATTGATCACCATGTTTTATACAAATCATTATCAGGGGAGATAATTTTAGACTTTAGACCAGCAGAAAGATGTTGAAAGAGTGGAGCATGTGTTGAATGACTGAGTTCTGGGTATAATTGAAAGGTGTTGAAAGGGTGGAATTGTCAGAAAATGAACCATCAGAAAGTGGAGGATGCCTGTATTATTATACATTCTGAGGTAGTATATTTTAAGAAAAATGTTTATATCTGTTATAGATCCCAGAGCTTAGCTATTTTTTGATATAATGAACATGTTATAGCATCACATTACATACCTTATAAATGGCATCAGTAAACCGCAAGTCATTCTTCCCCATAAGTTCCACATCAGATTCCACTAGAAGTTCGGTTACATGTGGTGAGAAAGATGTAAAGCAATAACTGATGATGGGTAAATATGCAGATGGATCACCCTTGGCCAATCTGTTTTAATTGGAAAAAACCAATTACTGAATATTCAGTGGATCCCAAGATACCAGAGGAAAATCATATCAGTTCCTGTGGAACCAGTCATACAGTCCATACCCTGAAGGGGAATTTTGCTGTCTGGAGATCTCCTCGAGGTAAGGAGACATTCTTCCCAGTGCCCTGGGTAAAGCCCCAGCCACTGCTATGAGTCCCATACTTGCTAAATTGTTGGCCTAAGTCCAGGTAGATCTATGTCAGGGGATCTGGCATGGGGAGGGAGACAGTATCTGTACCATGCCAGCACCACCGAACGAACACACACCTTCCAGGACTTGGTCTGTCCACTGCTTGTAACAGAAGCTACCAGTTCTGTATCAAGGTCTGCACTGGACCAAGGTCTCATCTTAACTTGTTTATTTGTGACAGTGTGTTATTCTACCAATGTAGAGGCACAATAGGATTGTTATAAAACTCAGAATTATAAAATTGTTATAAAACTCAGAAAACCAATGTATATTTATAGGTTAAAAAATTTACATTTTCAGTGCACACCTATTTATCTTGCTAATTACAAGCAAAGCTGTGTGAACTAAATTATTGCTTGCAATTCTTTATGCTTCCCATTTTAAAAAAATCATGGGAAATGCAAGAAGGACCCCCTAGCCAAAATGAGGCCTTTTGGATTCCCAGAGTCAGTTGAAGCATGAAATAGGCAGTAGAATCCTACTCATATCAACTTAGATGTCTCAATGAGTCTACTGACTGTCACACCATTACAGTACATTGTACCTCTGGATAAACTTCCCATCAGTTAAGTACAATCATCACTACTATGATACTATGATGATACCTACTTTAAAAGGTTGTTCAATAAAATAGGGCTTATGAGAAAAAACTAGCAAAAATGTACCCGCGTAGCAAGAGTCAAATTCCCCTGTACACCATTCCCCCACTGAGCATCAACACTCCCAGCACTCTACCCCAGTGCAACCCCTCCCTCCAAACTACATCCCCCCAGTGCATTGCTGGATGTTGGTCAGTTTTCCATTGCAGTTTAAAGACCATGATCATTTCAATCACTTGTATTAATGCGTAACACAACAAAATTAAAAAAAAATTATAGAGAAACCACCACAATACAGCATGTAAGTCAACTGAACATGCCATGTTGACACAGAGACTTACGGTGTAAATTTTTAAATTTAATTTGTTTTGTATCTTTCTTCTTGTATACAACACTAAATACTACTTATTTTGTTCTTTTATTTGTTTTATCTTAACTGTTGTACACTACTTTAAGCACTTCAAAAAAAATTTCTTCATGCCCCAAAGGAATGTTTTGCATAAAGGGTGGTAACCCCATTCACTAATTGCATTGCATCCAATTAATGTTGTGCACCACTCCTGAGGGGAGGGGAGTACACACCACCTCACACCACCACAGGAACGGGGAGATAGGTGGGTAATGCTGGCCTAAATTGGTTAGGATTACACCCTGAGGTTTTGTTTTTTAAAAAATAATCACATACACTTCAACTTACCCTGTGTAATCCACATCTCTGGGATAATTTAAAAGCCGAAGTTCTTGATCTATTTTACGCAACTTTCCTTTTAGGTCTCCTGTAGCCATGTTATAGTCTTATTTCAGTTTAGAGAGTACTTAATATAAGCTAGAACATAAAAGAGTAGCACTTTAAAATCAGATGCACGTTCCAGCTGAAAGCTGCCTACTACCGTACTTTTTCAATTCAACTTACAATCCACTTTTAAGCAAATGACAGTTCTCACTTTGGCAACATCTGGGTACCTATGAAGATGGAACAACTGTCACATAATCCTATACATGAAACATCCCACTGAATTTTATTCATCTTTTAAACAAACAAAACTCAAAGTTCCTCTTTAGAGAGGAGGAAGATCAAGCCTCTGCCCGGCCATTCAGTTTTGCTCGGGAGACAGAGTAGTAGCTCCTGGCTGCTGCTCCACCTCCCGAGCAAGGCCGAATGGCCAGGCAGAGGCATGCACTGCTCATGTCCATGTTTCTGGACATGTGGAGTGAGCCTCACCTGGCCATTCGGGCCAGCTCCAAGGCAGAGCAGGCCCAAATGGGCATGTTGTTGCCCAGGGCCGGCCGGAGGAGTGTCAACTCTGGTGCATCACCCCCCATGCAGCGTGTCACCCAATGTGGCCTGCACCAGCTGAAAGCTGCCTACTACTGTTTGTTGTGTTGCATTCCTGATCTCACTACTGGACAGCAGATGTCCAGGATCCCACAAATACCACTAGACACCACATGTACCACTGGCTGGTACCAGTATCGCTAGTTGAGAAACACTGCTGTAGTGTAGACCCCCCAGGCTGCTCTACTAAGCACTGCGTGCAGCTTGTTTCCAAACACTGATATAATAAAGAACCTGATGCTATAGAAAAATATTTCTGAGAGCACTTCATACCTTTAAGGTCTGACTTGAAAGCATGGTTTGTTTATAGAATTTATTTATTGATGGAGATGTTTTCTTTTCCCTAGCATGAGGATCTCTGAAGGGCTATCCACTACTTCCTAGGAATAAAGTTCCCTTGAATACATTGGGACTTATTTTCAAGACAACATGCATAGCATTATGGCCCAAAAGACTTCAGGTTTCCAGATTGTGTCTGGAGGTGCATGCCCGTTTGGGGAAACCCCTGGAAGGTTAATGGAAGGGATGGGGACGTTCCTGGCTCGGAGGCATGTCTACTGGCATGCCAGTAGTCTACTGGCCAATCCCAGGCATATCTACTGAGGTAGGCCCCATTGTACTCCATGGGTGCTTACTCTCAGTGAAGTGTGGACAGGGTGGACCACACCTGGGAGTAAGCCCTGTTGGCTATAATGGGCTTACTGTTGAGTAGACCTACACATGGTTGGGCTCTGAAGCTGCCTTCCTGTCCACAACTCCACGGGAGTAAGCCTCGGGGCCCAGTGCTATGTGTACCTACTCAGAAGTACAGTGGTGCCTCACATAAAGAGCTTAATTCGTTCCGGAGGCATGCTCTTTAAGTGAAGCAGATTTTTCCATAGGAAATAATGGAAACTCAGACAATTGGTTCCACAACCCAAAAAATATTCATATAAAAATATTAACTGGATGTAAAAATGATGACAAAACACTGGGATTGAATTCAAAACATGCGTTCAATGTGCATGATCCTATGAAGTCTACTTAGACTGCAATCCTAAAGACACCTTCCTGGGAGTAAGTCCCATTTAACACAATGGGGCTTACTTCTGAGTAGACATAGTTAGGAGACTGCAATCAAAGACACTTTCCTGGGAGGCTTACCTGGGCTGCTGCTGGAGATTCAAGGTGGTCGGTGGGGGCACTTGGGGGGAATTAGAGGCAGCAGTGTTGGCCGGCAGCCCTTTTAAAGAGGCTCCACGTGGAGCGCCAGGGCTGCATAGCATGCGTGCCCATAGCGCACTTGCTTGTTAAGTGAAGCAGAACTTGTTATGTGAAGATTTCTTGAAATTTTTGCTTGTTATGTGAAATGCTTGTTAAGCGAGGCGTTTGTTGAGTGAGGTAACACTGTATGTCTCTTTTTAATTAATGGGGCTCACTCCTAGGAAATTGTACACAAGATTGCAAGAGACCAAACCTTTTCATGTAATACTCATTACACATTATGGTTACAGGTGCTTACTCCCGTGGAGTTGTGGACAGGAAGGCAGCTTCAGAGCACAACCATGTGTAGGTCTACTCAACAGTAAGCCCATTATAGCCAACAGGGCTTACTCCCAGGTAGGGGGAGAGGAGTGCAGCCTCAGAGCCCAATCCAGTGTAGGGTCTACTCAGAAGTAGGTCCACTAGAGACAATGAAGCTTATTCCAGGTAGATGTGGAGAAGAGTGCAGGGTCAGGCCTAATCCTGCGAGGGGCCTACTCAAAAGTAAGCCCATTAGAGTGAATGGGGCTTACACCCAGGGAAGTATGTTGAAGTGCAGCCTCAAGAGTCCAGCCCTGTGCAGGTCTACTTAGAAGTAAGCCCCATTATAGTCAATGGGTCTTACTCCCAGGGAAGACTGGCCAGGAGTGCAGCCTATAGGCCCAATCCTGCGAGGGTCTACTCAGGAGTAAGTCCATTAGAGTGAATGGGGCTTACTCCCAGGTAGAGATGGAGAGGAGAACAGCCCAGAGTCCCTCCCCACGGCATGAGACTTACCCCTGAAAGGTGCCTGGAAGCTCCCAGAATCCCTTTCGCCCACCAACCGTTACTCTGCCAGACTGAGAACACCTGAAAGCGCCTGAAGCCACGCCCCTTTTATGCCACGCCCCCTCCCTCCGCTCGCGCTCCTGAGGCAGTTTGAGCGCTCCCGCGGGAAACCCGCGCCTTTCATTTCACAACCGCAGATTCGTCACCTCTTGTACTCCACGCCGCACTCAATGCCTCTCAAGACTTCACAGCCACACCGCCTTCCACGCAAAAAAGACTCCCTTTTTTTACCCTCGACGGATCAGAGCCTACTCTCCTCAGACGGCCCTGGCGAATCTGCCACCTCCAATCCGAAGGACGCTCTTTCCAGTTCTGCCGCGAGGTGACGTCACTTCCGGCGGCGCGGCGGAAGAGGTGACGACTCATGTTTCTGCGCAGGGATCCGGAAGCCCTCCGGAAAAGCAGCCCCCACCGCAGGCTGCACGCGCCCGCTTGGCCGCACGCGCCACTCCGCTCTGAGGCTCGCGCACCTCATTTGAACAGGACTCGTCGCGGCGGCGGTTGGGAGAGGAGCTGGCACAGGTGAGGGGGTGGGCGCTAACAGGGGGTGGGGGGAGTGGCAGCGCCTCCCTCCAATGGGGGCTTCCCGTGGGCGGGGCCATCTTCCTCTCAACCAATGGCGAAGCGCGAGGGTCTTGGCTGATGTGGCCGGTCCCGCCCCCTTTATCCTCAGATGTAAGCCTGCACTCCTGGCCATGCTTACCTGGGAGTAAGCCCCCTTGGCGACAACGGGGCTTACTTCTGAGTAGACCTTAACAGGATTCCTCCACACTTACCTGGGAGTAAACCCCATAGACCATAATAGGGTTACTTCTGAGTAGACCCTACAATGGATTGTGTCTTGAGGTTCCAGTCCTCCACATTTACCGAGCTGTAAGCACCATTCACTATAATGGGCTTACTTCTGAGTAGACCCTCGCAGAATTGGGTCCTAAGGCTCTACTCCTGGTCACTCTTCCCTGGGAGTAAGCCCCATTAAGTATAATGGAGTTTACTTTTGAGTAGACTTGGCTATACTCCTCCACATTTACTTGAGAATAAGCCTCACTGACCACAGTAGGCTTACTTCTGAGTAGACCCACACAGGATTGGGCCCTGATGATGTACTTCTGGCCATTTTTCCCTGGAAGTAAATCCCATTGTCTATAATAGGCATTACCTCTGAGTAGACCTACACATGGTTGTGCTCCAAGACTCCCTCCCTTTCTGGGAGTAAGCCTCATGACTGTAATGGGGCTTACTTCTGAGTGGACCAGCACAGGATTTGGCTCCTGGCCTGCACTCTTCTCCATATGTACCTGGGAGTCAGCCCCATTGACTCTAATGGAGCTTACATCTGAGTAGACAGGCACAGGATTGGACCCTGAGGCTGTCATTCTCCACAGGTACTTGGGAATAAGTCCGACTGACTATAGTGGAGCACAATCCTAACCATGTCTGCTCAACAGTAAGCCCCATTGTGATCAACGGGTCTTACTCCCAGGAAAGTGTCTTGAGGATTGTATCCTTACTTCTGAGTAGACCTGGACTGGGCTCTAAGTGCCACTGTGTCCAAGGGGCTTCTCAAGTGGATTCTGAACCAGATTTCCCATTCAGCGCTTTGTACCCTATGGGGTTGTGGCTGTGAGCCTGTGCCCATCTACTCAGAAGTAAGCCCCATTATATACAGTGGGGCTGAATCCCAGGACAGTGTGGGCGGGGTTGGTGCCACATATCTCGTGGAAGCATTCCTCAGTGGGTGGCACTTGCCAAACTCAGTGTCCAGAGTTGTGAAATCTGGACTCTTCTTTGTGCAACTACAGGTGCAATCCAATGCCTCTCTACCCAGAAGTAAGTTCCACTAAATTCAATGGGGCTTACTCTCAGGAAAGTGTTCGGGATTGCAGCTTATGTAGAGGAGCTTTGGAATGGGCAGCACCTGGAACTACTTAAAAATCTTGCATCAATATCATGTGATAGTTTTGTTTTTTTATGTCTGGAGACATTAATACATCTCTGTTACTGGAAAGGTAATCCTATGAGATCTTGCAAAGAAGTAAATAACTTCCCAAGGCTCAGTACAAGGATGTTAGCTTTCTTAGAAAGGGGTTGTCATCAGGTGACTGTTCTTGGTCTATGATTCTGTGTATTTTTATCAATCAATCAATGTATTTATATATTGCTTTTCAACAAAAAAAGTTAACAAAGTGGTTTACAGAGTGTTTTGTTCCCTACTTAATTAGTGTTTTCAAGATCACTTTTTTATTCAAAAGGCCATGTCAGTATCTCATCACTTGCACAAGAAAAGCTCCACAATTGCACATATGAAAGTGGAAATATGAGATGGCATCTTTTTATTCCAAATCAAATTACTTATTTACAATTGGGGGTTCTATTGCATTTACGATTGGGAGTTACGATTGCATTAACATCTCAGCTTTCTTTCCTCATGGATAAAGGTATGAAAACAGAATTATTGTTTTTTATTCAGAAGAAAACCCAGACTAAGGGTGCAATCCTAAATATGTCTACTCAGAAGTAAGTCCCATTGTGTTCTATGGGACTTAATTTTAGGAAATGTATATAAGGATTGCAGTGTAGCCCTACAATCCAGAGCGGCATTACGTGCACCCGTTGTTACTGCACCACCTAGTGAAAACCTATGGGAAATTCATATTGGAATCTAGAGCAAATTGTTCTTACACTGGAGCAAGGATTCCCCGTAGTTACTCTGGATTGTGCCCTGGGTCTGCAATCCTAAGCTCCATTTAAGACAACATAAACCCTGGCCTAAGTCCTGAGATGACCTGTGGATGTCACAGAAGTGCCGTCAAGGCACATCTGCCACACTCCTGGGGGTTTAAGCCCAGTACACAGGCATATGCCAACATCCCTAAACTATCACAGGAAGATGTGCCATGTGAATTAGGCCAGCCTAAATTGGCTAGGATTGCACACTTATGCTGTAATGTTTTCTTCTGCAACCAGAAAGACACACTTCTAATCCTTGAATTGAAGGGATCATGGAATCTGAGAAAGGCATACTGTCAGGGTTTCCAGATGGTTGCCCATTCTGTCACTGACCTATTGTGCTGACCTATTAAGTTGTGCTGACCTATTAAATGCTATCTTTTGTCATCTACATCTTTTTGGTTCATGCATCAGTCCCTATAATTATAGCTTCATTTTTCATTTTGGTAGAGGTTGAATGAGTGAGCACAGTTCACTGTTAAAGTATTTTTTTAATGAAGGCCCTAGATTCAATCTCTGGATTACTAGTCTAAAAATTACAGTGGTCAAAGCTGGGGGGGGGGGGGGAGAGAACGTATGAGAGAGCTATTGACAGCCACTGCAAATATACACAAGTTCTCCAATCTAAATAATGTTGCAGTCCTCCAGGTATGTAAATCAGTTTACTTAAATGATTTATATTCTGCCTTTCCTTTATTGGAGTAAAAGCGCAAGGAAACTTGTAACACCAGCATCAAATATGCTATATAATAAAAGAATAAATAAAATCATAATAAGAGCAGTACAACCATTTAGGGGAGGTTAAAAAATGCTACGGTGGCACAGAGGCCAGACAATTACATCACCCAAGCACGTGATTAAACTAACATAACACAATCTTATTTTACACTCTTGAATCCTGTAGGGTTACTTCAGTTCCTCATTTTTGTATGGGGATGGTGGTGGTGGTTGCTATTGGGCAATTATTTATATAGCTATGGACAAAGTGCATTGTATGTCTTGTCATGCTGTGCAGTGATGAATGTTGTGTTCCAAGTTAATGCTAATTAGTATTGGTTAATACTTTTGTTATACATCACTCCTGGATGAAGGTTCGGCCAGTGCACAGGCATGCGATTGCCTCCCTACATTACCACAGGAATGGGAAGATTGATGAGTTGTACCGACGTGGGTTAGGATTGCACCCTAACAGTGCAATCCTAAGCAGGTCTACTCAGAATTAAGTCCCATTATGTTCAGTAATACTTACTCCTGGAAAAGTATGGTTAGGATTGCGGCCTAAGTTGCTATCTCTCTCAGTGCACTTTTTTGTTATTGTTGTTGTTCAGCTGTTAAGCTGTGTCTGACTCTTCGTGACTCCATGGACTGCAACAAACCAGCCTACCCTATTTTAAACTAACTTCCAAAGTATGTACAAGTTCATGTTCATTGCTTCAGCAACACTATCCACGTCATCCTTTGTGATCCCTTTCTCCTTTTGTCTTCATTTTCCCCCAGCACCAGGGTCTCTATAGTCCTTCATTTAGAAACTGCGCTGTACAGTGGCAGCCAGTGAGTTGCCCTTTTGTATGATACTATCCAATTCACATGTACTTTACAGTCAATAGGAGTGTGGACTCATGTACCTTAAACCTATATGTGCTTACTGTAATTAAAGAAATTCAAAGGGGCATTGTCGCAGTTGAGTATGCAAGGGACTTACTCTCAAAAAAGTGTGTCTAGGATTGCAGCCTACGTCTTTCAAAATGAAAGTTGGGACAGCAGTTTCATCTACCCCCATATATCAGAATCTCCTGCACTATTTCAATTTCCTGCAGATTTTTTGTTAGTTGTTCTTGCTGCGCCTTCCCTGTGAGGTTGAATTTGCACAAGTCTATCAGGTGTACGATGTAGGGTGATTGTAAACTCCGTAAAATAAGAATATATTTAAGCATCTATAAAAGAGAATAGCAGCATAAACACTACATGCTATAATGAGCGATATAGCATTCTTTGGTAAGGAAATCCCACAATTGTATTATTTCCGTGGTCATAACTTTGAAGGATTTTATGATGACGGTATCCATCTGGTGTCTAGAATAGTGGACATTCCATTAAATGAGCTGCTAGGTTATATTGTGTTGATATTTATATTGTTGGGGCAGAAGAGTTTAGAACAGCAAACAACATAAAACTGCACACTGTTGCTATTTGTTGAGCTGGACGGTATTAGAAATCAGAGATGAGGTTATGCCCAGGGTATTTTAATAGTGAAATTTTGGAATTTGCATCTCAGGATTAGTGCACAGCTAAAAATAATTGCTTGGTTGGGGAAATATTTGAGATAAGAGCTTGGACACGCTACCTCCGGCCTTAAGCTTATAGTTTTATGGTTTGATAGTGGTTATTTGTGTCAGTCTGTTTTATCTGTGCAATCTGTTCAGTGGATACTTAATATAAAATAGAACTGTATCTATATTTAGTAACAGCATTAGTTCAAGTACATGGAGTTGCAGCCCTACATACTGTTAATCTTCTTTACAAAATACAAGCATATGAGTTTCAAGCAACTGTTTCCCAGCTCTGCAATTCCACCAGACTCCAACCTTAGCGCTTGATCAAAACAATGTAAGTTTTTTTAATAGACTTGTATTAACTGGGATATACATGTGACAGTTTTTCTTCCATTTCAATATGTTCTTATCACCTCTTTTGAACCTACAAGCATTTTTTAAATAAAAAATGAAATTCTGCTGTGTTGCTAAAAAGAAGCACACTGTAAAGCAATACTAAGGACTGTTAACTGCTTGGGCATACAGAAAGCTGGCATATTTATTCTGAAAAAGAGAAACTTTTGTTCCATTTGTATCCATTATGAACACATCTGTTGTTCCTAAGCTATACATAGCGTGTAATCTGGTTCTGCATAGGATCAAAGGCCTTGTCATAAAAATAAGCCCAAACATTTCTAGTGCTTGCAAATTAGTGTAAGTGCCTTTTGATAAGAAATAGTTAACAAATTCTCTGACAATTGAGAAACTGAATACTTAAACTAAGTTAGGTGTGTTCTATTAATACCACTTAATGTTTACGTAGTGCCAGGTGTGTGCCATGGACCTGTTCAGAATGCATCCAAAGTTGTCTGTCACTTGGGTTAATGGTGTTGTCTACACACTTCTGCAGACGTCACAGAATAGCTTATCTGCTCTTATGACTCTAAAGTTGGAAGGCTGGTGGCATAATGTCTTTCATTGTGGGCTCACTTCTCTATAGCTACTTGTGTGGTCTATGTCAGAAGGGCATTGACGTGTTGGCCAACCCAAAAATTTGTAAGGTCCACATTATGAAACTGGTTCTGCTTTCTGTTGCTGGTTGGTGAATTTGATCAGAGGTGAGCAACATAAAGCTGTCAGGCCCTACTATCAATATGTCATGGCTTTCTTCTGGCTGACCCATGCCACCCATGCTGTGGGTTTACTTGACAGCATGGCAGTTATTCAGGAGAGTTGGGTTCTTTAGGAACTGGGAAAAAGAGTCCTTGTGGACTCTTCTATGTGCTCTGTAAACCTCCTTTTTATATATACAACTGTGATTTTTACTTCTCTGTGTTTGATTTTATCTAAATAGATCTAATTTCAAATAGTTATTTGTCAAATGCTGCTTTGTCATTCTGCAAGTTATGTGTTTAGGATTGAACCCCAAGGCTTACCTATGCGCACCTCACTAAAGTGAGTGATTTTTATGACGAGGAACTCTGAGCTTAACCAGCTTTCCTTCTTTCTTTTAGCAAATACAAACTATTATTGAAATACTACTGTAGGTGCCTAATTTACAAGGTGTCTGAACTAGACTTAAGGGAGGATGTTGTTTTTAATTGCCGTCTACAACGTAAGTAAGAGGCAAGAATTAACAAAATAGGTCACTAAGTTTTACATCTGGACTCTGTTTTTTTAAAAAAATGAAATGCTGAATTCGGAGGTCTCAGCTAAGTGTATCTGCTGCAGCCATGAATGACATTTAATTTTTCTTCAGACTGATAAGCTCCAGCAAAGAGGGTAAATCGGTGTTTGTCCAAAAATGCAAAAAACAATTATTTAGGCTGTAGTCTTTTGGGCAATTAGATTTCTTAATTCTAATTGAAATTGACAGGATGTAAGCAGCTTAACTTGTGCACAGGATTGTAGTCTCACATGTAATGCCATGACTGGTTTCACAATGCAGCTTATCTATACCAGCAATGTCATTCCTTCATATCTAGTGCCAGAAAGAAGGGAAATTAAATGCAAAGTTCTAACCTAGCCACTTCTGTAAGTAGGTTAAAAGCTGGAAATAATAAAATACTACCTTATACTTATAATCAAAATACCATATTTACTCAAATCTAATTAACCTATCGAATCTAATGCGCATCCTGATTTTGGAGACTGAATTTGGCTGAAAAAGGTGAGTGTTAGAGGCGAGTAAATACAGTACTTTGAGAATAAGACGTTTGTAGGAAGTGGTATCTGGGATCTGAGTTCCCATCGCATCATTCACAGCTCAGAAAGTACTTCTGCGCATGCCTCAAAAAGTAAGTAATGCTTGTACCAACAATCTCTTACTGCTCTTTGGTACCAGAGGGTTCCTTGACCTAGTTGGGAGCTTTGCAAAGATAAGAAGTCGTGACTGGAGAGATGAAAAGTATACATGCATTAAGAGAAAGTTAACCATAGCTTTTTTGATTAAAAAAGTATAGGAGAAAAAATGAGGAATGCAAAATGAATGAGTTTCAGAATAGTGCAACCCTGGGGAAAAAAAATGTAGTGTAGTATATGTACACAGGAGCCCTCACCAGGTAAGGTCTCCCAGTTTATCAGATACTACATCTCCCAGTTTATCAGACACTTTTGGTATACTAATTAATAGTTTGCATTTTAGTTTTGTTTATAGTACAAAAAATCCCAAACCTTTCATTTAATGGTATAGTGAAGTAGTCTTCAGCCTGGACCCTCTTTCTATCTTTGGAATCTGTCCAGGACCCTTCTGTTAAACTTGCTACCCCCATCCAGGACACAAGGCTAAAAAAGAGGACCTGTCCTAGAAAAAGAAGACATTTGGTCACTCTGCCCCCCAAGTCCTCATGCTCTCTCCCACCCCCCTGTCCCTAACCCCACAGGTCCTCTCTTACCCCCAACTGCTGCCAAGTCCCCAGACTCTCTCCCACCCCACTGCCCCAACCTCCACATGTGTTCTCAAACACACACTCATCTCATGCACTCATTCACATACCCGTAATACACATACCCTTTTGGGACAGGGACCCATTAGCTATTAATTAGCTATTTATTTTTTCCATGTAAACTGTTTTGTGAACTTTTTAGTTGAAAAGGTTGGCTTGGGAGCTCTGTTTTGATGCACTTTCTCCTCTCCCCAAGCCTGGCTGCCCCCTTCATTCCAATCGACTATGGCACATTTGCCTTATTCGCAAGTAAAACCGCAATATAAATTACTTTCATTTTCCCATGTGCACCATTGCGGAGTTGATTTTTGGGCATCTCCAGGACAAGATGGTGGTCCCTCAGTCTTTGCGATCCCCCTGTGGGGTGTCCATGACTCCCACTTTGTAGACCACTGGTATCGTGTATGCAAGGGACCCACATATTTAAAATCCCCCATTTCATGATAAACGTAGAAAGCAAAAACATCTTTTATGCAAGGTTTCACAAGTTCTCGGTTTTGTCCTCTGCTGTTAAACTCTCTTCGGTTGAAGACTTTCCAAAGTATGAGCCCAAAAGTACTTTCCACAAAAGTAGTACAACTTCTTGTTGTAGTTGTAATGTGTTAGGATTGTAAAGATAAATTTTGTGATTTGCAGATAAGTCAAAGGCATCAGAAACAATTAAAAAATGAGCTTTGTGCAGAGAAATAGGAAAATGGATTTCAGATTCTTTGGCAGCAACATCTAATTTCTGGTGCCCAGTATTTTTCTAGTCTTCTTTTCCACCTTTAGCAATGGCTGTTTCCCTTCTAAACAAATTGTGTGCAACTGGTGAAATGGTTCTAGTGGGTTCCCCCCTTTCTCTTACTTGCTGTTTAAGCATCTGCAAAGCTTACAAAGCTAATCTTTAATGACACAAAATGTATTGCACCATCTGCAGCTCTATTTCTAATTCTACCAGTCATCTGATGCTTTAAAAATATATGTACAGTATATATGAAGCCTTTTGGAAAAAGTTTAGGCAGAATTTCATCATTATTTCAGATTTAGGTAAAAAGTATAAGCCTTTTTGTCTTAATTTTGATGATGACCTTTATAATTTTTTTCTGTGTTTTCATATTTGAGACTTTTAGATTGAAAGCACTTTGTATGCCTATTCTGAATGAAGATGCAAATAAGAATGCGCTAGATTTATGCAGAAACTGAAGTACCATTCAGTCTTGTTTTCTGGAATTACATATTATTTGGTTCTCTATTTCCAATGGTTCCAAAGTTTGGGCTGCTATAATTCTTTGAGGGGTTGGAAAAATGAATAGCTCTCTCTCTCTCTCTCTCTCTCTCTCTCTCTCTCTCTCTCTCTCTCTCTCTCTCTGTGTTTGAATTGTAATATTCAACTTTAAATATCTGCGTTTTGTGTTTTAACTTAAGGCAAGTACAGTATTACTTTCAAGAATTTGAGGTCTGCACAACCTCAGATTACATCCTGAACATAGCACTCATAAGATCTGTGCCTGCAGAGGTCAGTTTCCCCATCTTTCCTTCATGTTAAAGTCTTTCTGTCTTCCACCCCCAAGTTCATAACGGTAGAGGATAAAATGTTTGAAGAACTCTTTGTAAGCTGTAAAATAGCCCAGTTTTCGTTGTGGTATTTTCTACAGCAGATAAGCTTAGTAGTAATGTTTGCAGCCTCTGCTTGCTAATGTTCTGTAACTATCCCTTACAATCCAGAGTAACTACGGGAGCATGTAAGAGACATTACATGCCCCTGTAGTGACGGCACCACCTAGTGAAAACCTATGGGAAGTTCATATTGCAATCCAGAGTAAATTGTTATTACACCGGAGCAAGTACTCCCTGTAGTTACTCTGGATTGAGCCCTGTCACCATTTGTTACAAACCCTACAATCCAGAGTAACTACGGGAGCACATAAGAGACATTTACGTTGACGTAGTTATGGCACCACCTGGTGAAAACCTATGGGAAATTCATATTGCAATCCAGAGTAAATTGTTCTTACGTCGGAACAAGGACTCCCCATAGTTACTCTGGATTGCGCCCAAAGTATCTTTTCTTATAGAGCTGTGATTTATGCTTCTTGTTCATTTTTTGTTGGTTTGTTTTAGTTTTCCAACACTTTGCATAAAAACTACTTTTGCATAAAAAACTACTTTGCATAAAAACTATGTATGTTTGGTAGGATGTGAGCCTGCATAAGTACATGCAAGACTGCAGTCTTTATTATTACTTTCTTTTACATGAACTAACATTGTTGTTTTCTCTTTATCCATTACAGGCTCGCAGATGGGTCAGGGGCTGTGGAGAGTGGCCAGGAACCAGCAACTACAACATCAGGGATATGCAGGGCAAAGCTATCTTTCCAGAGAGCATACTAGAAGGATAGCTGCTAACAATGTTTCAAATGCAAACAATCGAAAACATGCCCAGGGAGGAATTGACATTTACCATCTGTTGAAAACTCGGAAATCAAAAGAACAAGAAGGATTTATTAACCTGGAAATGTTGCCTCCTGAGCTTAGCTTTACTATTTTGTCATACCTGAATGCAACAGACCTCTGCCTAGCCTCGTGTGTCTGGCAGGATCTTGCTAATGATGAACTTCTATGGCAAGGGTAAGTTAATGGTAGTTTCAGATGTCATGAGCACTGGTTGCAACAGGTGTTTCAATCAAGTCCAGTGTTAGATCAACAGGTGTTTAGATCAAGTTTAGATTTTGGTCCATGCCACTGCCTGGTTTAAACAAAACATCAAAGAGTGAAAAATTACTGTTTTATTGTAGCAAGTGGTAATTAACTATAATTGCATGCTTTGACATGCATGTTTTGACAAGTAGTGTTTGGAAGCACAAAAATAAGCTAGCTTCCTTCGTACTCACTTGTGATTCTTCACCTGAATTGGACATGTGTAGCTGCTCACAAATAGGAACAGAATGAAAAAGGCTGACATCTGCATGCACAACTGTCAAACATGTGGGTTTGCATTACTGGGGCTTGAATACAGGGCAAACTTAAGATCGACTACAGCTGTTAGATTTTTTAAAAGTATGTCACACTCATGATGGACCTTCTGACCATCTTTCCCTGCCCGAAGTGGGGTAGGGAAACATTCAGGATGATGAGTGAGATGATGTGCTGTTGCCCTGCCCAGCTGGTTTTTTTGTCTGCACCTTTTGATAAAATAAAAATATTTCAAAAGTGGTTTGTTTTGTTGCATTCTCCTGTAAATTACACATCCTGCAGTAAATAACATGATGATATTTTTCCTAAAGACCATGAGTTTGGTCACTAGTGGTGTCACCCCCCCCCCCCGAAGAGACCCCAAATTAACACATTATGGCAGTGGTTCTTAAACCTTTTAGATCCACTTTTTAAAGTAGCAATCTATCCAGAACCCTCGAAAAGTGATTCCATGGTTGGCGGCTACATCATCAAGCAAATTAAAACAAATAATTGTAAAGAATTACTTTAAAATAAACCAAGTGTTACCAAAAGAGCCATACAATATTTGTAAGGGAAATTAAGCACTGCCTCTTTGGTCAGAAGATTGAAGGCTTGACATTTAAAATCAAACGCCGTCACTTCAGATAACTTTTGTTATCTTTAGAGGGATGAGCTTTAGAGGGTATATTTTAGCAAGGTTAATTAAGAATAATCACAGCAAGACTACACAAATAATCATGAAATACAATCAATCGAGTTTGTTCAATCGAGTTTGTCCTGGGTATGCTCTTAACTGTCTATCCTAGCATAAACCACTAAGAAAGTAGGAAAGGGGGGTTAGAAAAAGCAGGTTTTAAAAAGATGGCATATTATCAGATGACGCATCCTTTCATGGTCTGGTCTGCCCAACTTTGGGGTGAGTGAGAGAGAGAGAGAGCACACCTGCACGAAGGCAGATTCTCTCTTTGCTGAGCGACCAACTCCACATACATCTTTTGGCCAAAACCATAGCTCTATTTATTCATATTTTGGGACCTTGTCTAGGTTTTTAGTTAATCCTTTTGAATGTTTACCTAAGATTCGAAGAAGGACACTGTTGAATATTCTGTCATCTTAATTCGGGGTTGCAATTTTAATATCATCTTTTCTGATTTTTAAATTTATACCTACCGGTGTCTAGTGATAATTTTAATGTCAACGATCAGGATTTTTTTTTATTAAGTTAATATACTCCTATCTACATTTAATATTCATTCAAGTGGACACAGACAAAATGTTTGTTTGTTTTGTTATCTCTGTATGTGCTGGTTAAAGACCGTAATAATAAATTTCTTACTTAGGGTGAAATCCTGAATAACTATGGGGAGTCCTTGCTCCAGAGTAAGAACAATTTGCTCTGGATTGCAATATGAATTTCCCATAGGTTTTCACTAGGTGGTGCAGTAACTACGGGTACACATAATGTCTCTTACGTACTCCCGTAGTTACTCTGGATTGTGCCCTTAGTTACTTACTTGAATGTTCACTGGGCTAACCAGACAGGAAACAAACAATTTACATTGATAGTCAGACTGGATAGGAATTTGCATTGATTGTTGTCTGAGTGTTGACTGACTGTTGACTG
This sequence comes from Cryptoblepharus egeriae, assembly GCA_030015325.1. Taxonomy (NCBI): domain Eukaryota; kingdom Metazoa; phylum Chordata; class Lepidosauria; order Squamata; family Scincidae; genus Cryptoblepharus; species Cryptoblepharus egeriae. The sequence goes on along the minus strand of JAREYC010000007.1, from coordinate 47,781,856 downwards.
TTAGCAAGACAATGGGACTTATCTTAGACCAGATTACATTGGCATCTTTCAGTCTCAAAAGACAATGGTATCATCTCTGAGTGTCCTCTCCAGAGCATGATGGCCTGGGTAGATTAATATGGAGAATAGACTGCATGTACAGCAGCAAATTGCACCTCTCCATGTCACTGAAATAGTCCCATGGAACGGCAGAGCCAATGCAATTGGTTCCAGCTGCATCGAAGGAGTTACCAGAACGTGATTGTACACAATCACGAACCACTTCTGGGTCTCTGGGTCTAGAGTTTGCCTCCAGGTTTACTCCTGAAGCCTTTCGCATAGATGGGTATAGCCACAAGGCAGTGGAGGCTTGAGGTGGGAGTTTTCCTTCTCCATACAACCCACATTCAGTGGGATTTTGGACAGGTTTAGTCTGGCTCCTCAACAAAGCCTGTCTAGCGTGGAAGTCCCTGCCAGTAGTTACGCTACCACCAGCATAGCCCTTTGTATTACTGGAGCGCAGTCCCACCACCACGAAAAGGTACTGTCCATCAGAGGGTAGACCAGATTAGGGACTACAATACACAGTGGGTCAGGGTCAGAGAAGGTACACTTGACTAGGCCTTCAGTTTGGCCTGTATACAGAAGCTTATGGGAAAAACATATCCTTGAGCCCAGTTCAGTTTAGGTTAAGGACAGGAAATTAGGCAATATGGAGAGTGAGGGAGTTTGGACTATCAGGACCCATCTCATCTTACAAGTCAATAAAATAAAAAAAAATCTTTTTTTTTTTAAAGGGCTGTGTGGTGGGGAGAAGGCTGTCTTCTTGAGCACTTGTTGAGCTCCTTATGCACAGCATCAGGACCATTCTAGAAGCCTTGACTCCCATTCCATTCTGCCTGAAAGCCTTGAATTCCCCTCAACTGATCTTCCATACCAGCCACGGCATGCTTGCTTACTCACAAATAAATGCAAACGTGTAGCTTAGTTTTGCTTTCCATAGGATTCAATACATTAGAGGGAGGGGCTTCCTTCTTGGGTGTTTTTGGGGGACTACGTTGATTGGATTGGGACCATTCCACTGTTATTGGATTCCTCTCAGCCTGCATTTTTCAACAGAATAAGGCAAGTTGGCCTACTCACAAGTGCATGTACACTATGGCTCAGTTTCACTTTCTGTAGGGCTCCATGCACATGCCTTTTCAGTTGCATTTTTGTTTTCTAATTTCACACAGTTTTTCATTGCATTCTGCTATCTATTACACATCTAAACCATATATAGCATGATGGGTTATTCCTTTGTGATTTTAGCAATTTTGGGGTACCACAATCCAACCTGGGTGTGTTGTGGGCTGAACCCCACTAGCAACGCCATTGAAATAGTTTTCTGAAACAGTCTAGACTCAAAGTACAAAAATACGTCTAAGAGTCTTGTGATCCTGTATGAGTCTTGTGATCCTGTATGATTAATTTTCATCTACCTCCTCCCATATGACTTGTATGCAGAGACACAGTATATGCATTCCTTTCCTATAGAATGATAGATTCTGTAGAATAAAAGCTGCTCTGTACTAATGTCTGGTAGGTTATTATTTCTCAGTTCAAAGTTAGGGTCAACTGTTGTTTATGTAACATAACTAATTGGTTTCTGCAGTATTAATTACACTGTTAGGATGAGAAGGCAAGTACCAGACAGCACCATTAAGCCTTTATCCTGTGAAAGCCTGTGTGTGCTCTGTATAAATATAAGCACTTGTTTCACTTTAGGGTCCTTGCATCTCATCTGGTGCTTTGATACTGAGTATAAATTAAAATGCACAATGGGGTACAATACTAACCAATTTAGGTTAACGCAACTCACCTATGTTCCCAACCATGGTGGTGTCAGGAGGCTGGCACATGTCTATGCACATGTTTAATTCCCTCTAGGCATGACACAGAAGTGCTTTAAAGCACTTTTGCAGCACCCTCAGGCCAGTAAGTGACTTGTGCCAGCCTAACTAGGGGTTAGAATTGCAGCCTTGGACTTACTTCTGAGTAGAATTGCCTAGGATTATGACTTAGTTCTGAACTGTAGTTTCAGTCATTTCCTTACTGTGCTCCTATAATGTTTCACAAAAATATATGGAAATGTTCTCAGAATCCTGATCATTTTCCTATAGACTTTAAATTAGATAACATGGCATTTTAATTTGACACTCAACATCCTTTTTCTGTTTTCGTAGGTTGTGCAAATCCACTTGGGGTCACTGTTCCATTTATAATAAAAATCCACCTCTTGGATTTTCTTTTAGAAAACTGTATATGCAGTTGGATGAGGGCAGTCTAACCTTCAATGCCAATCCTGAAGAGGTAAGTGGAATAGGAAATTGGATAAAATCCATCATCACACAAAGAAAGCTGGAACTCTGAAGCATACTTTTATTCTGTACTGTGTTGAAATCCATTTTTAATTGTTTCATATAGTTGAAAGAGGGTTTAAAAATGAGAAATCTTCTTTGCACTTACTCCTGTGTCTCATTTTAGGCTTATGATTCAATTTTCTAACATAATCAGGAAAATTACTATATACACTTGTATGTGTACAATATGTTGATAATGTCCAATATAGTATCAACCTTAACAGGATGTTTGAGTTTCATAAAGCCATAAAATAGGACTCTCATAATTGTTTTATTTCAACAAGGTATAAAGGGATGAAGTGTGATAGTTTTGTAATATTGAATCAGTTTTGCTGATGGATATGGGGGGATTCTTCACTTGTGGGTTTGTCCCTACATAGGCAGGTCACATCAAAAACCCCTGCAGGCAACATGGCTCGCAGTTTTGGCAAGTGTAACTTACCCATTCCCTGCTTCTGGGGAAGCCAGCACATGTTTGTGCACTGGCTTAAACCCTGCCCCCCCCCCCCACACACACACACACCAAGGAGTGGTGCAGATGTACCTTATGGCACTTGTGTGACACCTCCAGGCCAGCATGGGACTTGTGCTGGGACTTGCCAGCCTAACTGAGGATTGGGATTGCAACACCAGTTTCCTAGCAGAAGTTTGAAACATGTATAGTACATGTGTGTTGGCCTTTCATGTGTTTATTTCAGCATCTTGAAATGAAATTTTGAATATAGAATTTTAATGTAAATGTTTCTTCATATCTGTTAGAATTTACTACATCCAGAATATTCTAGTTTTGCATAAAGAGTGGATTTGACATATATAAAACATTTCTTTATCTCAGGGAGTCAATTATTTCATGTCCAAGGGAATACTGGATGATTCACCAAAGGAAATAGCTAAGTTTATCTTCTGTACAAGAACATTAAATTGGAAGAAACTGAGAATCTATCTTGATGAAAGGTAAGTTGATCATGGTACTCCCTTATTATAATCTTATTGTGGAATAATGGAACATTAGTAACAGCAGAATAAATAATAATTTAGTAGTGACATTGATAGAAATAGTTCTTTCTATTTTCAGCACTGTAACTCTGAAACATAAATGCAACAATGTAATGCTTTGCAAATGGGTTGCAACAACAGAAGCCTAACTTTCATTTGTATATCTATGTCATGGGTGTCCAAACCCTGGCCCTGGGGCCAAATGTGGCCATTGGCAAGTCTCAATGTGACCCTCAGCAAAGGCCTCCATCTGGCCCATAGGCAAGCCTGGTATTGTCTCTAATACACTCTTATTTGTAAATTTATATGAATTTATTCAAATTTGAAATGTGCATAATTTTTCTTGCCCCCCCCCCCAACACAGTGTCAGAGAAATGATGTGGCCCTCCTTCCCAAAAGTTTGGACACCCCTGATCTATGTTATGGGTGAGCCTATTTTGTGTCTGGATTTTTTTTTGTGTTATGGATCAAAATCAAATACTCTAGATTCTTGACAAGAAATCTTTCAGTCACTTATACAACTTGCATCTCCACACTTTAGCATCATCAAAGGTTCTTTTCTTTAGTAATGTGATCCTAGTAAGTATTGCTTGTGTTGACTCTTGGCTGTTGTGCTTAAGCAAGTTCAGGTATTTGGTGGTTTGCTTTTCAAATATACTGTCAGTATGTAGCAGTGATTCCCAACTCACCTGGGTCATGACCGCCCTAAAGCCTCTTCTATCCAACTCAGCCAGGTGCTGATCATTTGGATCTTGCAAAATCTCACAAGATTTAATGTACTCCAAGATGGTGACGTCTGGAGAAACAGTTAAGTGGCCCACTTTGAGTGTGCTGCAACATGCTGAGGCAAGAGTGAACAACCTTTTCGATTTTAGGGTTCCCAAATCCTTTTGTATAGATGAGGGAGTTTCATCTGTGTGATGACAAGTTGCACCTGCTGAAATACCATATTTGATACTTTTGTAATAGTTCAGAAGCCCTTAAGTTGAAAGGTTGGCCAACCCTGTCCTAATTTGTTGCAGCTCATACTTTATATAACCATGCTATATGGTAAGCAAGATTTCTTCTGAATAGTGCTGCATTGTAACCATCTATTGCATGAGATTTGTTGTAGCTCAGACATAACAGTGGATTGGAATGGAGTTACAGAAGCTTTGGACCAAGGACCATTTTCTAGTTGGTGCTTCCTAAGAGTTCAAAATCACAACAGTGTAGATAGCCATGCTGGTTCTGTTGGGGGGCCAAAAAACCACATTCCAAAGCAGGACAGTGTTTTTGTTCTGACCAACTAAAATGTTGAAACACTGCTTGCTGTTTTATGGCTCTTCAATTGATATTTAAGGCCAAATTTAAATATTAAATATTCAAATGCTGCACTCCTGAAGGCACTTTCCTGGGAGTAAGACCCATTGAACACAATGGGGCTTAAAGTAAACATGATCAGGATTTTGCTCTTAGTTTGGCCTGTTGAATTTTTCCTTAAATAGTAAAGAATCTGAAACTGTGTCAGAGCCATTGCCTTGTGCACACAAGAAATCTCAAAGTGTTAATCTTGCTCAGTATCTTTGGTGATTCTGATCTCAATTCTGAGCTCTTTACTAAATTGGTTGTATCAAAATAACAATTCTATTAATTTTCATATTGATCTTGCCTTTCTTTTGTCCCAAAGCTGCATGAGTCCCATGGAATCACAATTTGTTCATAAAAATAGATGCCACAATAGGGCTGCAATCCGAAAGACACTTTCCTGGGAGTAAGACCCACTGAAGACAATGGGGCTTACTTTTGAGTAGACATGGTTAGGATTGTGCTCTATGTCATCCGGTCTTTATGGCAGCATAAGACCCTTTATTAATTTGACCAGGATTTCTTCTTTTGGTCCAAAATATTTTGGGTATCCCTGCGCATGTAAATCAAGTGAGGATTGTAATCAGCTACTATCCCAAGAAACCATAATATGTGAATAGGCCTTTAGAAATTACAAACACATCATGGTGCATTTGAGAATAATGGAAAAATAGAAAAAAAACTTCTTGGCAAGTATGGTAGTCATATGATTGGAAATGCTTCTACTCATATGACTACCATACTGTCCTCTCTATCAGCATCACTGTATCCAGCAGCAGAGCCTTATATAACTTTCATGACATCCATTGCTAGGGCAATAGATGGGCTACTGGTACTACCCCAGCATTGGATCAGGCTGTAAGCCTGCAGCCCTCTGCATGCTTACTTAAAAGTAAACCTTCTGAATCTCAATAGCATAGAATTATCCATAGACATAGGGTGAAATGCAGAGTAACTACAGGGAGTCCTTGCTCTGGAGTAAGAAGTTACTCTGGATTGCAATATGAATTTCCCATAAGTTTTCATTCGGTGGTGCAGTTACTACGGGTGCATGTAATGTCTCTTATATGCTCCTATAGTTACTCTGGATTGTGCCCCTAGGCTTTAAACTGTCTTGATAAACACAGATGATTCGTTATGGGGAAATGTCCCAAGTGTTTAAAGATACACATAGTCCCAAGATCACTCTTGGTCATCAACAATGACAGATCAGACTTTTGCAATCTGAAGAGCTGAGCACGGAACACATGATACTATTGCAAGACAGGGTTATGGTTACAAAAATTGTTTTCATGCATGGTGAAAGAAAACAGGAACTCTGTACTGGTGTATTCTGGTATCCAAGGATTTGATATACCTGGTTTCATTTATCTGTAGGTAGCAGGAAAACCATTTAAAAACACTAAGGGGAATGTTTAAAATAGTTTTACCTCACCTCTGTGAAACCTACATTTTGAGGGCTGCAGAGAGCCTTCCAAGCTGCATGCAGGCTATTCTTGGTCTCCAGGGGCTCCTTTTCTTGGGTTGCCTCAGAATGGATTGCAATGTATTCTGCAGTAACTTAGGAGGAACCCCCAGAGACCAGGAAGAAATTACGGCCAGCTTGGAAGGCTGCCTGAAAACACGGCAATCTCACTGCAATAATGTGGTAAATGCAATTTTTAACATTCCCCTTTGCGTTCCCTATCTTTTAAGAGGGCATCCTCAGTATCTGCAGATCTTGGTACAGTATCTGTGGGGGAGGAATCCACTACAGTACCCTCACAGGTTCTGGGGCACTCCTGTATTATGTTTTATTTTTCATCATTTTATTTTGCCAGCCTGTGTCACGCACTTTTAGGAGCTGGTAAAAATTAAGTCCAGTTCTTTTGCCACATTTTGGCTGTTGGGATGATCTCTATTATTGCACATTATAAAGGTGTTTTATCAAACTGTTTCTCTTATTAGTGGCTCAGTGTCCATCTTATGTATTAAACTTTTCAGAAATCCAGCCTCACATTCTTCTTGAGTACATTGTGCAGATGGCCTGTTGTTTTCAAACAATATTGTTTTAATATACTGTATATACATATGAGAGAGTTATGCAGAAGAGCCATCCTGTGATTCAGAATAGTATCAATTCAGGTCCTTATATAATTTTAGTTTTCTTTTAGACCGATGTATATCATCTCTGACTGAATACCTAGGCAACTTTTAATAAACTATCCAGCATGTAAGTTCAGCTATGTTCAGGAGTATTGCACTTTACTTTTTGTGCATATTTCTTTGCAGTTTAATTTGTATTAGATTGCATTATAGCTCAGAATTCTTTCGATAAATATTGAGTGGAAATCTTATGGTTTTTTATTTCTTTATGATCAAATTAACACATATTTATGCCATTGGCAATATATTGGCAGGGAAAGGCAGCGAATAGACTTGGAAAAAGGCAGGGAAAGAAATTTGTGACAAAGACCTTGTCTTGGCTGAGCAAAAGTGTTCTTACATTTAGCCAGTAGCACATTTTGGATCCAAGCCAATAGAAGCAGACTTCATATTCTTAGAGAAAGTCCTAGAAGCTGTTTCTAAATGTATTATAGGAAGAAAATCTATATGTTTTGTCAGAACATTCTTTTCCTATACTTTCTCTTCATCATAGTTGTTTCCAATATTTTAAAAGTCCAGTGGGTCCATATTACTCCTATGTTCTGTATAGTACCAGTCAACAGCCATACTTCAAGTGCTAAATAAATACAGTAGTAGCAATGAAATCCTATGCATGTTTCTTAGAAGTAAGCTCCACTTGATTCAGCAGTGTTTTCTCTAGTAAGTGTTCTTACATTTACCCAGTAGCACACTTTTGAATCCAAGCCAGTGGAAGCAGAACTTTTTAAAAAAGTCCTAGATGTTATTTCTAAATGTATAATACAGGATTTACAGTCCTGCATAGTACTTAAAATGCTTCTTTGTTTCTTTTTCCTTTCTCAAATTAGGCGAGATGTATTAGATGATCTTGTGACACTACACAACTTCAGAAACCAATTCTTGCCAAATGCACTAAGAATGTTCTTCAAACACATCCATGCTCCTGAGGAGCGAGGTGAATATCTTGAGACTCTTATTACAAAGTTCTCACACAGATTCTGCGCTTGCAACCCTGATTTGATGAGAGAGCTTGGCCTTAGCCCAGGTAAGCAGAAGAGAGCATGTACCCATTTTGCAGGGACTTGGAACGATAACTTGCATTGCAAATTAAAGCCCAACATGTTTGTGATTCTATGAAGCATGATTTTTTTATCCATTTAAAAATATGACCTGTTCTCAAGCTCTTTAAGACACTTAAAAGTTTTTATTCTCCCTTTTCCTTAGATGCTGTGTATGTGCTATGCTACTCTTTGATCCTGCTTTCCATTGATCTTACTAGTCCTCATGTGAAGAATAAAATGTCAAAGAGAGAATTTATCCGAAACACACGCCGTGCTGCTCAGAACATTAGTGAAGATTTTGTTGGGCACCTTTATGACAATATCTACCTTATAGGCCACGTGGCTGCCTAAAAGAAGCACAGTTTGCTAGGACTTAGATTTCATAGTTTAACTAGAAGTTACACTCATCCAAGGAGCTCTTTTTATTATAGATATGGGGGTTATATTAGTGCTGGTCATTCTAACCTCTGTCTGCAATCAAAATATACACAAGCAACCTTTTTTTAGCAATTTACCATGGGAGCCGAAGAATTTTTTGCAGATTTTTTTTTCTTATTTTAGCTTACAGTTTGCACAAAACATTGCCATTAGTCTGACACATTACCATTTCTGAATGTGAAACTGACATTATGATTTTCAACTGACAAGATGGTGGACTTGTGCAGTAGATTTGCTTGGAAACTTTAGCCAGTTCATTCTTTTTAAAATACCATGTAACTTGTACATATTTAACTAAAGAGATTTATAATCATAATTATTTTATTGTAAAATATTTTAACTAAAGTTTTTTTCCTGTTTTTCTCTAGTTTATGACTTTTGTATTAATTTCTTTGTATTGTCAAGCCACTCTGGTTAATGTTATTACCTGTTTCTATAATTTGTAGACGTGGTGCTCTACTACATACTCTACCACATGGTGCACCATTGGTGTACGTGGTGCTCTACAACAGATGAGGATGGCAGGTGGATGCCCCAAGGGCTTGCAGTCTAAAAGTAGACAGTAGAGGATATAGATGAAAGTGGGGATATGTGATTATGGATGTACTAGCGAAATGTACCCACATTGCAGGAGTAAAATACCCTCCGTACGCCATCCCCCCTTGTGCATCAAACTCCCCATGTGCATCAACAACCCTCCATGCACATGAACCCCTCCATGTGTAACATTCCCCCATGTGCATCAACACACCATGCTCAACATCCCCCATGCACATAAACCTTCCCATGTGCAGTACCCTCTTGTGCACAACATCCCACCATGCGCACCATCCCCCCCCCTCCAGTGCACCCTCCTTCCCAGTGCATCAGGCACCAAATTGCTGGATGTTAATCAGTCTTCAATGTTTGGTATAGAACAAAAACACGTTGCACCACTTTTCAGCCCCTTTCCAGTTAATTTTCTCAACATCGGTTCTTGGTGGGTGTTGATGTCACAGAAGGAACACCCCAAATTTCATGCTTGTAGGTCCAGGGGTTGGGGCAGAACGTCCCTCAGTCAGGGATTCTTCAATGGAAAGTATAGGAAGGAATACGCGTTGTGCCCCTTTTTTCCCTCTTCCGGTGGGAATTTCCTAAATTTCCTAATTTCATGAAAGGAACACCCTCCCCAAATTTCACACTTATAAATTGTAGAGCTTTGTAGCAGCAACCTAAAGGAATTGAGGAGTCATACCAGAGCCTCCCTGCAAAAGATTGGTTTTGAGAAAAGATTTGAATGGGAAGAGGTATTACACAAGGCATTACAGATATAAACAGGAGAAAGTGTGAAAGAGCAGAGGTATTTAGGGGAACAAACCTTTGGCTACCTGCAATTATCAGGCTGAAAAAAATGAATCTCTAAATAACTACTTCTGGAGAGATATCGAGTATGGTGTTGTATGAGTTCAGAATCCATGTTGTATGAGTATAGTGAGCTCCACTAAAACTAACCAAATGCTGATACTTAAATCTTAGTATTTTATTTTGCCACTACTGCAGGTATCAACCAGAGCTCTGATGCACTTAAATCTTATCACAAGCCTCTTCCATATTTGAAAGGAGCTTCTGCCAATGAGGTGCTGCTGCATTAAGGCTGCTATTTTTGGTGTCTCTCTAATGAGCAGGATGGGTGCAAACCATGTCTTGTGCTGGCACAGCTGAAATACAATCCTTTGATAAGTGGAAAGTGCCTATTGCCTCTGACACTAATCTCATTTTTTCCTCACTGTTGGTTATTATTGGTGTTCACTGAATTCTATACATTAGGGTAGAAAAGCCACTTTAATAGCACAGTATTAGAGACCTTTAAGCACTTATTAAAATGGTATTGGTTGTAGTGTCTGAACAGGATGATGGAGTGCAAAAGAGGACTTGACTCCTATACCTCTTGTAGGAAACAGGGCTGTTCAGCAAGTGCAGTTCCTCTTACTCCTGCATTACCATTTTTACATGACTGTTAAGACACAGGAGTTCCGTCCTCTATAAGTTATCCAGATTATTTGTTTGAAGATTGGTATGTGAGACATGAAGGTGTTGGGCTTAGGTCCATTTTGAAAAATGGTTGTATCTAAAGAAAGTTATGACTTAGGCTGCAATCCTAAATACACTTTCCTGGGAGTAAGACCCATTGAACACAATGGGCTTACTTTTGAGTAGACATGGTTGGGATTGTGCTCTTAGGAACAGAATAGTTGTGATCAATCATTTTGAGTTCCATTAACTTCATTGGTACCTGATTAATTTCTTTGGATAAATCTCATTTCTTATAAAAGACATTTTTACACTAATTAAATTAAAATAAATTTTATGTCTTGTTTGATACAAGCTTTATACCCATGAATTTAACTACAAGAGGTGCACAAACATGAAAGGGTCCACAAGCTTATCCAAGATATGTATATTTCAAAGGCAACTGTAGCAAACAGTGAGTAAAATATACGTATTTAAGGCTGCAATCCTAAAGACACTTGCCTGGGATTAAGGCCCACTCAACACAATGAGGCTTACTTTTGAATGGACATGGTTAGGATTGTGGTCATTGTTAATTATTATCATTGATCAATATACATCTATTAAGTATATTTTAAAGTAACTATTCCTGATTCCAGGGCTACCATGCAACTTTCTCAAAGCATACTATATTTGAGAAAAGAAACAGAGGCCTTCAAGCACGCAAATCACTTTAAAGGGAAAAGATTAGGACATCATTCTCAATAGAAAACAATCCCTCAGATTTTCTCAAGTCTTTAATTAACACAGTACTAGTCTGTTTTTCCATTGTAAACGTGTATAAGGCAGATTAGGGTAGGTTCATAACAATAACATCACAATTAATTAAAAACAGTATCACTAGCAAGTAAAACCGGAATAAAACAGCAGCATAGCATAAAATTGGCAAACTGGAAAAGGACATGGATGTCTTTTTAAGGAAAAGCTTTTACCTAAATAATCTGGTACTATTGTCTGCATTCTCTCTGCACACAAATCTCCCAAGGTTCACAAACCTGAAAATGGTTGAAAACCTGAAGGTGTTTGAGAAAGATTGCTTTAAAAGCCTTACTTAAAACAATGGGATATGGTGGTCTTTTGTATTGCAATATATTTGTGAATATAAATATGTCTCATGACTTACCTTTCCCAAAGAGTAATGCTTTGTGTGTCTTAGAGGAAAAACTACTTGGTTTTTGTTTGTTGACTTTGACAAGAAAGAATTCTAAACCTGGGATTACCTCTGCCAGTCTGGTCGTGCTAGAATAGCTATGCTATTTAGAAAAAGCTTGGTTTGGTTTTGCTTCGAGACAAACTTGCCTTCTTGTGAGTAGCAAATAAATATTAAAAATTCAGGTTACTGAAATTTGGGGATTTTTCCTTTCCTTCCTCATTTTTATAGTTTTAAATAAAAATCTCACCCAATAAGCTTTAGAGTTGATTACCAGCTTCTTTATTGCTTTTGGAAAATTATCCTCTAATCTCCAAAACACTATTAAAATGGACAAAGGACAGACTTAAAGGATTTCCTGTTTCTCCTACGTGCACATTTTGCTTTTGTTTTAAGGAATAATCAGATAAAACTTCAAAATCTTCAAAGTAATTATTAGGAATTTGAATCAAATTCTGTGCCATTGTAATTACGAGGTCTGTGTGTTCCATACTTAATGTGAAATGCTGATTTTGACCAGTATTTGACCAAGGCCAGTAAAGGGTTATCTCATAAAAAAAGTCTGCTCACATCTACCTATGTTAGCCATTGGTAACTTTAAAGGGTATAGGAATCTGCTCTATACTGATCTATAACTTTGAATGCTGATCTATAATTTTTCCCAAATGCAAAAGGGGAAAACATCTTGGGTCCCTACATCCTTAAAGAGTGCCTAGTTTTCTAAAGATTTCTAGTGTGTTACTTAGTGGTGGGCTTCAGCAGGTTCGCAGCTATAGAACCGGTTGTTAACAAGAGATAGGACATATAAAGTTTAACAATTGCCATTTAAAAGTGTCTGCCAGATGGGCACAGAACCGGTTGTTAATTTCTTTGAATCCCATCGCTGGTGTTACTATATTATTCAAAAGCAGGATCTGCCTTTTCACTTTCATACCATAGCCACAAAATGGTAGTACTAGGGAGACTTTACTCAGAGGTGCAGTGTCTTTCCTGTGTGGCTTAGCAAAGTCACAGGCAAAGTATTTTTCAGAAGCATTGTAACACCCATAAGCCATAAACTAGTTTAAAACTTGGATTAAGCAAGTTTGAGACTTTTGAGTCCATAATATGTTATTTGTGGCTATTTCATATTGTTTTCTCTGAACTTGTTTTACCCATCCTGAACTTTGGGGATAGAGTAAGTGTAAAATCAAAATACAGTACCTTAGAAAATTAATGGGGAAAGTGGAAAAGAAGAGGGCTTGAAAATTAAGGCTCATCACTAGGTAGGGCTAGAAATAACATTTCCTCTTCATGCGTTCATCACAAATCTGTTTATTTACAAAGCTACGTGTCTGGATATTGGATCATTTTCCAAAGGCATTTTCATTTGTAGAAGTGAGCTCTCTCTTTGGCAGCACTGGAGAGGAATGTTGGATTTAATTTAAAATGATTAATGAGATTTTGTGAGACTCCTGCCCTCTACTGCCACTGCAGTATGTCAGCACAACAACCTCGGAAACCCGGACGCCACTCTGTCGCCCCAAACAGCTTTCCAGGAAAAAATAAAGCTGAATAGCCAGCGCCAGGTACTTGTCAATGGTATTGTCTTTGGGCTGCTGACAGTTAAATGCTATGTTCTGATATGTACATGTTCAGAGCAAGGGAATTTGTGCGTGTTACTTAAAACCATCTTTGATGCCAATGATCAATATTAAGAAAAAAAAATTCTCAAAATATGGAGAAACATTACATTCTCTCTAATTTTTTCCCCTATAATCATACATGGCTATAGTTGAATCATCGGAAAAACAGGATACTCCCTGCCATTCATAGATTTAAAGGAGCCTGATGAGATGAGTGTTTTCTGCAGCAGAATGCCGAATGCATGACCTCATTTTAGGATATATTATAAGCCCACGTATCAGATCTTGCACACTGTCCCTTATGCATCATCATCTTGAGTGCGACACCATGATCAAAGGGACCCTGGAAGTAATGGAAAACATTACAGGCTAAAACCTGTATATAAACTAGATGTGTCTATATACATAAGCATCATATTGAACAAAGAGGTTAATATCAGAGCCATTGCCCTCAAGTATATTGGTCACAGCAGGGTTATTTTAGCTCATGCACCCCAATTACTTTTTAGCTTTTGGTTTCAAAAAAAGTAAATCTCAGATAAATATGCCATTAATAATTCTCAATTCAGTAAGTAACTGATAGTCTATGGAGTTCCTTCATTGTGGACAGGGAGATAGATATAAATTTAGTCTGTTTTTTAAGAAGTTTATTTTTTAATATAATATGTTATTAAAATAATAAAACAATGTAAACTGTGATCACTTTGTATGTCTGATGTACTCTCTTTTCTTGATTACTATAAAATTTCTAGATATGAGACTTGATTAGAAACTCCTGTGTTAGGTATACATTTCAGCTACTGTAAAAACAAACTAATGAGATGGTGGTACTGCATTAAAAAAAAAAAACTAATGAGATTGTGGTACTGCATCATACTGCAGAATGATGTTATTTGTAAGTTGCTTGTTACCTAAAAAGAAAAAGAGGAAACAAAATGCTTTTAAAAATGGATACTTCCATTGATGCTTGATCAATAGATAAAAGTATTGTATTTATTCGAATATAATGCTCACCTTTTTCTGCCAAAATCAGTCCCCAAACCAGGATTTGACAGGAGTAAATACGACATTTAGATTATAAATATCGGGTGCGCATTTGATTTGAGTAACCTCCCAATCCAGAGTAACTACGGGAGCACATAAGAGACTTTACGCGCACCCATAGTTACTGCACCACCTAGTGAAAGCCTATGGGAAATTTAAATTCAACTCAGAGTAAGTTGTTCTTACACTGGAGCAAGGATTCCCCGTAGTTACTCTGGATTTTCCCCTAAATAAGGTAAAACTAGAATAATGAAATGTAGGAGAAAGATCAGTATAGTCAAAATCACATCTTGTTTTATAATTCATTCCTAACATTCAATTATGCTACATTCCTAAGAAAGTGGGGGAAAGAACCCCCTCTGTTCAAAAGATGATCTCACTTCCTATCCCATCTTTAAATGCAAGTGATGGCTGCTGGCAGACAAGAGTCAAAATCACCTGCCCCCTGGAAGTGTTAGGGGATATGATCACATGCAAGATGGAGGGGGTATCCGAGAAGCAGGTATAACAGCTCGGGAAAGAATTAAATCACACTTGGTCTATAGGGATGTGGGGGTTCTAGCATCATGGTGAATGATGAATTAATCCTAAATTTAGGGGAATCTTGCTTTATAAAGATACCTGGAGTTTCAAATAATACATGAACAAAAAACATTGCGTTTGCAAATATTTCTGTTATCTACTCTGAGTTCCAGAATAAATAAGTAATTACAATATTTATAACTTGCCCATACTCTGAAGAGCTCAGGATGGTATATATTGTATATTCCCCACAGTTATTATCCAAGACAATCTTGTGTGTCAGGATTGTAAAAGGCTTAGGCATGGGTTCAGATTACCAAATAAACTTGCTGAGTATTAGCTTCCTCTGATTTTAATAAGAACATCCATTCATCCAAAATCAAAAGAAAAGAAAACAAAGGTTGCAGACCTAAACACACTTTCCTGGGAGTAAAACGGGTTTCTGAGTGGATGTGGTTAGGATTGTGCTCTAAATGATGCTTTCAAGTTTGCCAGGAAAATTCTTAAATGTTCCCTCCACTTCTGTCTTTTTCACATGAGCGTATTAAGGAAAATAAATTCTGCAAAGCTATCAGATGGTCAGGTTCTTTCCAAAAGGTACATAAAATATCCATTTTTGTATTTCTTTTAACACAACCAAGCAATATATATTTGATTTTGTTTGTAAAACAAAGATTTCCTTATATAATTCACAATATATGTTTATAACGTTGGCTATTGGTGGTGATGTTTCTAGCTTTGTCAGTGGTCAGTCACAGGTTCCTTAGGTCTTCCGCAATAAGTCTGAGCCACATCTTCTTCCATGGACAGGTTGCTCACCCCAGAGGAGCTTTGACTGGTATTCATTCTACAGACATGGCCAAACCATCTCAGTCTGTGTTTTTGAATTGTCATCTTAGAAACTGGCACTGGGTGCTGCCATCTTGGAATGGCTGCAATACATACTTTCCTCGGACTATGGCTGCAATTCTAAAGACACTTTCCTGGGAGTAAGACCCACTGAACACAATGGGGCTTACTTTTGAGCAGACATGGTTAGGACTGTGCTCATGCCCTACAATCCAGAGTAACTACAGGAAGACATAAGAGGCACTTACTCTGGTTTGGTCTATGCATTTCCCATAGGTGGCACCATAACTACGTTGGTGTAAAAAAGTTCCCATAGTTACTCTGGATTGTAACTGAATTCTCACTGAACATAATGGGACTTACTTCCAAGTAGCCTTGGAAAAGCTCTGGCATCGCAGGGATGTTGCTGTTTCTTTGATGGTGCTTCAGTCCATGACATCACTTTGGAGGTCCTAGATAGACTGTCATTCTCAGAAGGGGGTCAAGAGGTGAAATGCTCACTTCCAGGAAAAGTCCTGCCGGCTTTTCAGAGTTGGTGAGAAGTCACCAACCTGGCATTCTCTTGATTGATTGATTGATTGATTAGGGGTCTACTCCTAGGAAAGAGGGTGTAGGATTGTAGCCTGAGTTAATGCATTGGATGCCATTCTGTGATCCGGCCATGGACCAACCACTGCCTCTGCTGCTGCTTTTCTTTCTGTTGTTCCCTGCAATCCAAACATTTAGAGTGCAATACTTGCACCAGGAAGCCCAAGATTTTAAATTTCCACTTAGCCATAAAGTTTCCACCTTATGCTGCCTCCCCCATCTTAAGTGGATTGCCATGGGCGCAATCCAGAGTAACTATGGGGAGTCCTTGCTCTGGTGTAAGAACAATTTGCTTTGATTGCAATATGAATTTCCCATAGGTTTTCACTAGGTGGTGCGGTAACTATGGGTACATGTAATGTCTCCTATGTGCTCCTGTAGTTACTCTGGATTGTAGGGTATGGCAGTCCTTTGCTCAAATACCTTTCTGGTTGAGCAAAGGACAGCTATAAGACTGCAAAGCAGGCATGGACTGGACTGAATTTTTGATGGGAGACCAAAAAGATGATGAGACAACAGAGCCAGAAGGAATTGCTGGTTGCGGGTTGGCCCACATGAAAATGTTCCTGCTGGAGGATTGGAAGGCATACCTTGATTCCTTCCAGATGTCATCAGATGTGATGACCATGCAGTGAAGAGTTCTAACTGGAAGAGTTCTACCAGCTGCCTTTAGCACTATCTCATGTTTGAGGACAAGTGGATAAAAGCTATGTAAGCTGCCTTGGGCATTTGCTTTGACATGGAAAGGCAGGGTATAAATCCCATTAAAAAAATTAGCCTCCTTTACAGGGTTGCAAGGGATAAAAACGGAGAAGAACCATGCATTGCCAGAAGAAGAACTGTCAAGACTTCTGTCTGGAGTCCTGTAGCATAATTGCTACTAATACTGAGCTAGATGGAAGACTGGCATTCCCAGTTCTGATATAGGGCACAATCCAGAGTATTGTGGGGCACATTACGTGCACCCGTAGTTATTGCACCACCTAGTGAAAACCTAGTGCAGTTAAGATGCTGTGCCTGTTAACCAGCAGGCCAGGGTTCGAGACCCAGGTTAGCCCCACAGCGTGAGCTCCTTTCCTTAGCCCAGCTCTGCGACACCAACTGGATCCAATCGTATCAGCTCTGCCTTTCCATTGGACTAATTCAGTGGCGTGGAGAGGGGGGATTTGCTGCTTGGATAACAGCCTATCCTCCATAACAATCCAACCCAGGCTTTCGTGCTTCGCATGCAGCGTATGCAGCGCCAAGCACGATACCATAGTCTTTCAAGACTGATGGAGGCCTGCTGCTTAGTGAAAACCTATGGGAAATTCATATTGTAACCCAGAGTAACTTGTTCTTACTCCGGAGCAAGGACTCCCCGTAGTTATTCTGGCTTTCACCCATAGTCTAAAACATTAGGAATAGTTTTACCTGTGATTATTTCACATGCATCAACTTCGAATACTAGCTATTATCAAGCAGCCCTACAAGGCAAACTCCAAATCTGTGTTGTTGAATAATGACTGCCAATTCCAGCAGTCTCAGTGTTCATTTGATTTAATTATCTAGTAATGATTTAATTATCTAGTCCAGTGATAGACAAATCCTGGTGGACAAAAGTTCTGACTCTAATATATTCATTAATGCAAATTTATTCCATTTTGAATTGTAAATCAATTCTTTTTCCCCACCCAACACAGTGTCAAAGATAATGTGGTCCTCCTCCCAAAATGTTTGCCCACCCCAATCAAATCCAGTATGTGCCCTCCCCCCCAATGGCCCCTTTGTCATTTGAATTCTTGCAAGATATTTTATGATATTATAGGCACTCTTTTCCTTGAAGTCTCCATTTAAGGGACAGGCCAGTCTGCTTGTCTTTCTTGGTTTATCTGTAGCAGCATCAGGAGTGGCTGCACCTAAACTGAATTAACCACTTTTTTTACTCTGTGCCTGGGAAAGTTAGGAAACACACCAAAAAAGCAAGAAAGATTTTGTATCCTGGAGATCAGGAGAATGAAGCACTTTTATATTTCAAACATTAAGGCAGGCACCACAGCTGTTCCTTGTTCAGTGTGATATGAGGAGGGTTCCTCAGGAGCAAGGGAGGCTTAGCATGTCACTGACTTAGCATGCTCTGGAGCAGATAGGTCAGCCTGACTCTTATGGATGCATAACTCTCTGCTCTAGATACAGGATAGTTGGGGCAGCCCAGCTAGGGCTCTTCTCACTGCCCAAACTCTAGATTGTGCCCACAGTCCCACTAAACACAATGGGGTTTACTTATGTAATAAAATTATATGTAATAGTTTTAAATTTAATAATTAAGCACATTAAAGCAATATATATAAATGTTTTTAGTTTTTATTTGGTCATGTCCTACATTTTTCTTGGGTGTCCTATATTTTGGGGGGCTGGACTCTTATTTTTGTTATGGGATCCAGTCACCTTGGGTGGTTGGAAAAGGAAAATCTCAGGTACAACTTCTTTTCCTTTTTGTTAGTCTCATTGAATTCAGTGGGGCTGAATCCCAGTGGTATAGCTAGAGGCTACAATCCTAAGAGCACTTTCCTGGGAGTAAGCCCCATTGAACTCAATGGACCTTATGTGTGAGTAGGAAGGTGTCTTTATGCTTACAACCTAAATTTATTAATTTTTTCCAAAATATGTTCTATTTTCTAGCCTTCTGTCTGCAAAAAATCTTCCTTATCCTCCTTTTCCTTGCGAGCAGGCATCATGCAGCCTTCTTGTAATTCATAAATTATATGTAATAATAATAATAACACCCAAACACACAACAGAGCCAGTTCCAGTCAAACACCTGGTGACTGTGAAATAGCACATCATCATCTTAAATGGAATGGTTGTAAATTCAATAATAAGCAATATGGCATTTAAATTGAGTTAATATATGAGTGTTTTTAGCTTTTATATTGTCATATCCTACATTTTTCTTGGGTGTCCTACATTCCAAGGGGACCTTGTACTCTTTTCCAGTTTTGACATACGGTCATACTGAGTATATATTGTATGTATATGTGTGTGTGTGTGTGTGTGTGTGTGTATACATCTAGAAAAGGGGGGTGGATGTTAAAAAGTTCTCAATGAAAATATTTCAGATAGCCAGAAACTCTCTCTTCCTCCCCCTCCAAAAAAATCCAATATCTTCTCCTTTTAAAACAACCCCAAACAAAACAAATATGGAATATCATGAGTAGCAAATTTTACTCAATGGATGTATTTTACTTAACGGATGAAGCAAAGGAATTTATAATATACTTAAGAACAACAGCAATAATAGACCGTAATCCTACTAGAAACTGTTCAATCACATGAGAGCCCAAGCCTGTCTACTCAAAAGTAAATCCTATTTCAGCCAATGGTGCTTACTCCCAGGTAAGTGTGGGTAGGATTGCAACCTGAGTTCAGTAGTCAGTAGGTAAAGGCTCACCCTGTCTTCAGTTTGCCACCTTCCCATTCATCGGTCTTTGATCTTTCACTATACCCCTTTCCTTTAATTTTGCACACCCACTATATATACCTGACATAGGATGCAATCCTAAAGACATTTTCCTGATAGTAAGACCCATTGAAGACAGTGGAGCTTACTTTTGAGTAGACATGGTTTGGATTGAACTCATAACTGCCCACCCCCAGAAAAATAATAATTGCCATTCCTAGAATCCTGATTATGGGTGAAATCCAGAGTAACTACGGGGAATCCTTGTTCCAGAGTAAGAACAAGTTACTCAGGATTGTAATATGAATTTTCCACAGGTTTTCACTAGGTGGTGCAGTAACTACGGGTACATGTAATGTCTCTTAATGTGTGCCCATAGTTACTCTGGATTGTGTACTATGGCTCTGGCTTACTCCTGAGTAAGTATTCATAAAAATCCTGAGCTCTCAATCATTCTTCATCCTTCTTTTTAATGTTCAATTCCTTATATATATATATATATATATATATATATATATATATATATATATATATATATATATATATATATATATATATATATATATATATATGTATGTATGCATGCATGCATGTATGTATGTATGTATGCACAAACACACACACATATACACGAACAGACTGCAGATTATTCCAGAGGATTGCAACTACAATCTGATATTTAATATCATGAGATATTAAACAAAGCTAGCCAAAGGGCACAATCCTATCCATGTCTACTCAGAAGTAAGCTCCATTGTGTTCAATGCATCTTACTCCCAAGTATGCTTAGTATGCCATGCATCTTACTCCCAAGTATGCTTACTCCCAAGAAAGTATGCTTAGGATTGCAGTTTAAATCTGCTAAAAGCGAGATTCTTTGCATTCAAATCCTAAGGGACATTCCAGGGATCCTAACCCTAACCCAGAATATTTTCTTTTTATGCAGCAAAAAGTAATATATAGCAGGAAGAATTTTTTTCTTCCTTTCTTCAGTCCTAAAACTCACACTAGGAGGAAGTCCAGAGTATGGAATCCAAAGGACTCACTTCTATTAAAAACGAGGATATGCAGAGCCCAATCCTGTGCATGTCTACTCAGGAATAAGTCCATATGCCACAACCGCAAAACAGGACAAGGACCCCAATTGTAGGACACCCAATGAAGGACAAAATAAAATCAGTCAATCAACAATATTTATTAACAACTAAAAGGACTAAGAACAATTCATGTGGTTTATTTAATCACTATATTTTTATTATTAAATTTAAAATTATAAATTATACGTAAATATTTTTTAGCCTTAAATATTTTTAGCCTTGTGTCCTGGAAATATTTATTTCCCATTTTTATAAGGTTTTTTATAAATTTCAGATACAGGTAAAAGACAAATGTAATACATATAGGATGGGGATTCATAAGGATACACACATTAGGACCACTGTTGTGCATCCCTTATTACCTTCTATTTATTCAAACCATCTTCACATAAATCAATCAAACTACACAGTTCTACTTAAACACATCAAATTAACCATTTTTTCTTTTCCTGATCCATACCTAACACATTAATGAATACTATCAGTCTTCAAAATTCTATGTCTTGTTGAAAAACAAAACAAACAAAACAAAATAAAAAAGAACAATAGGTCTTTCTTAATTTCTTTGGTACTACATTCCATCCACATATTTTTCACTGTTGTCCTTTTTCTTGTGAGCCGGAACCATATGCAGCCTTATTGTGATTCATAAATTATATGTAATAACTTTATATATATAAATTTTTATATATGTATACATTTTTATATAAAAAATTTTATATTATAAGGTTTTATATATTTATATAAGCTTTAATACATATATATGTAATAAATTTATATAACATATATATACCGTATATATTTATTTATTACACTTTATTACAATTTACAATTTGTTACACGTACAATCCTAACCATGTCTACTCAAAAGTAAGCCACATTGTATTCAGTGGGTCTTACTCCCAGGGAAGTGTCTTTAGGATTGCAGCAATTGCAAGAATTATTATTATTTATAATAAATTTATACATTAAATTTATTTATTACATTTTATTACAATTTTCAATTTATTACATATAATTTATGAATTACAAGAATTTAATTTATTATATGTAATCAATTTATAATATTAAACATATTTATTTATTACATTTTATTATATTTATTAATTTATTTCTTATAATTTATAAATTACAAGAAGGCTACATTCTGCCTGCTCATAAGAAAAAAATTCCCAAGGCTGAAAAAGAGGATGTGTCTTGGGAAATGAGTGGGCTTACTCCTGGGAAAGAGTGAATAGAATTGAGCTGTCAGGCTACCTGCATCTACCGTATTTACTCGAATATAATGTGCCATAAAATATAATGCGCACCCTATACTTATAATCAAAATACTATATTTACTAAATTCTAATTAGCAATAAATATAATGTGCACCATGATTTTGGAGACTGAATTCAACTGAGAAAAATGAGAGTTATATTTGAGTAAATACAGTATTTAGGCTGCAATCCTAAAGACTCCCTCCTGGGAGTAAGACCCATTGAATACAGTGGGCTTACTTTTGAGTAGACATGGTTAGGATTGTGCTCTTAGTGTTTGGGATCCTCAATCAGTTGTATTTCCCTTGGAAGTCGGTCCCATATGATTTACTATCAAAGTAGACCGAGTAGGATGGCAGCTTTGTAGTGAATGAATCCAGAAAACGATCCTACACCGGAAGGGATGTTTTAATGGGTTTCTTTAGAATCTGAAAAGTCTTACTTCTGGTTAGCATGGAAGGAGTAGGGCATTTAGAGTAAAAAAAATTAAAATAATCTTTAACCATTTGTAATGCTTCTCCCCTCCTTGGAGACTTACATTGCAATCCTAAGCATGACTACTCAGAAGTAAGTCCTATTGTTTTCAATAGTGCTTACTCCCAGGAAAGTGTGGTTAGGAGTGCAGCCATAACAGCACAAGGATTACGCTTTGGAGTAAATGCTTGGAACCAGCCAGGTCACTTAAGACTATGGTCAGGGCAGTATTAATGGGGGTCTGGAAAACTACTGTGTGTGTGTGTGTGTGTGTGTGTGTGAGTGTTTGTGTACAGTCTGAAAACACATTGGGCTCCCCCCCTTCTCCTAGTTTCTGGCACTAAAGGCTGCAATCCTAACGACGCTTCCTGAGAATAAGATCCACTGAACACAATGGGGCTTACTTTTGAGTAGACATGGTTAGGATGGCGCTTTACAAATCATAGAAATAACCAGTTATTTTTCCCCCACACAATCCATTCAGTTATAGGCTACAATCCTACCTACACTTTCTTGGGAGTAAGCCCATTGACTATAATAGGACTGACTTCCAAGCAGACCTGCATAGGATTGGGCTCAGACTGAGTTGTCTAGGCTCAGCCTCAGAGTTCTCTATCCTGATGGTGTTAAAAACTGATGGTGTGCCATGAGATGAAAAAGACTGAAAATCACTGATCTAACTTGAGCTGCTAGTCCAAAACAATTTCCAAAACAGATCAGTTTCAATCCTCTGCACATCTTACTAGGAGTTTACTCTGGGCAGGGTGACTGTATAGAATGGAGGATGGAGTGCCTCTACCTTTAACCATTGCATAGAAGAGGGAATTTAGGCAGGTTTTGCTCAAGCAGCACCTGCCTCAATTCCCTCTTCTATGCAATGGTTAAAGGTAGAGGCACTCAATCCTTCATTATATATGGCAGGGTGAACATATAGAATGGAGGACAGAATGCCTAATTTAATTTAACCATGGCACAGAAGAGGGAATTGAGGCAGGTGCTGCTTTTTAAACCCTTCTTAGATGAGCTAAACCTGCCTCAATTCCCTCTTCTACACAAAAGTTAAAGCACACTCTGTCCTCCATTCTACAAGGAAAAGTAAAGGCACTCTGTCCTCCATTCAACAAGGTGAATGAAAAGTAACTCCTTATTTTGTAAAATAGGGAGTTACTTTTCAATCACCCTTTATATGGTCGCCCTGTATATGTTCACCCAGACTATGGGATCAAAAATGCAAGTGATTCTCTTTCGCAGTAGGCATTATCTCTAGGTGTGCTTGGATTTAGGAGCCTATCCTAAATATGTTTGGATTTGGGAACAAATCTCAGGGAACTGATTCCTGCTGTATAACAGCCCAACCCTTTATGCGTGACTACACAGAAGTAAGTCTCATTATAATCAGTAAGGCTTTTTCCGCAGGAAAGTGTATCCTAAGTGTAAGGAAAGTGTCTCCTAGTTTAAAAGCAACCTAAAACAGTAATCCTCATTGATTACAATGGGATTTACTTCGGAATAGACATGGGCAATTTTATATTATATTATGACTATTCCATATAATTTATTCCATATATTTTATTAATTTCAAGAAATCTACATGCTGCCTGTATAGGACAAGGAGGATTTTTTTTACAGGACAAGGCTGGAAAAGAAGACATGTCCTGGAAAAAGAGGATATATGATCACCCTGGCATCACCAAAGTGTGTAAGGGGTCCTCTTCCCCAGGACTTCACCATTCTGCTCCCCGCAATGGTTCAGAAAGAGAGAGGCTGCTTGCACAGTGCAGTGAGCTTCCCTGCAGAACTTAGTGCCTGCACCCCCTCTAGCTACGCCACCGCCCCCAGCTTGGGATCCTGCAGCAAGTCCCTCCTGGAGACCTTCCATATGGCCAAAAAGGGAAAGGCAAACAACCTGCTGCCCCAAACTACTGTAAGCTTCCCTTAAGACGGCTTCTTTGTAGACCTCCTTGTAAAGGAGATCCCTTTCTCTCTCTTCTCACCCTGCCAAAACCCCCAGAATCAGACAACACCCAGCCCCCATTCCCTGTATGTTTCCCAAGCCCATTCCTTTCTGACCCCCCTCCCACTGACTATAAAGGGAAATCACAACCACAGTGGGAAGTTGGACCAAGGCAGTAGCATAGCTGGAAGGGGGCAAAGCACTAAGTTTTTCAGGGAGCCTCAAGACTCCAAACAGATCCATTAGCTATCAATTAGCTATTACTTTTTTCATTTTCTTGTAAACTGCTTTGTGAACTTTTCAGTTAAAAAGCAGTATATAAATATTGTGAAGAGACAGATGATAGATAAGGGCACATTGGATAGGGCTCTAAAATTGGAAAGGGCCCCTTGCACACTGCATTGAGGCTCTCTGCAAAACTTAGGGTGCAATCCTAAAATCAGGGTGACCATATATCCTCTTTTTCCAGGACATATCTTTTCCAGGTCCTATGTCTTTTTCCAGGACATATCTTTTCCAGGTCCTCTTCCTGGAAAAATATCTTCATGGTCCTCCTCTTCCTCCTGAGCAGGTAGAATATAGCCTTCTTGGAATTAATAAATTATATTGTGGTTAATTTAAACACAGTATTACTTAGAAAGGTATCCTGTCCTCATCTACCCAAATTGTGTTCTGTGGGTCTTACTCACAGGAAGTTTCTTTAGGACTGCAGCATTATTACAGCTATTGTGTATAATTTATTAGTTTAAATTAACAATGTGAAAGCAATATATATTAGTA
The DNA here is from genome assembly GCA_030015325.1 of Cryptoblepharus egeriae. Taxonomy (NCBI): domain Eukaryota; kingdom Metazoa; phylum Chordata; class Lepidosauria; order Squamata; family Scincidae; genus Cryptoblepharus; species Cryptoblepharus egeriae. The sequence continues at coordinate 47,756,679 of JAREYC010000007.1, read as the reverse complement.
TTTTTAGCTTTTATTTTGTCGTGACATATGACACTAATATGTTGTGTCATATTTTACTTAGGTGTCCTTTTAGGGGGCCTTGTCCTCTTTTCTGGTTATGACATCTGTTCACCCTGATCCTAATTTACTAACTGGCTTAGCTTTCCTCTCACCCGGCTCCCAAATAAAAGATATCCAAATAAAAGGTATCCACTTGAAAAAATGCCTTTCCCCCTGTTAGCAGAGGTCATGCTCCTCACCCCTGCAATGTCTCTTATAGTGGCATCTGCTGGTGTTCTTTTGTATTTTAGATTGTGAGCACTTTTTGGAACAGGGACCCATTTTTTTGTTTTCTTTGTAAACTATTTTGTGAACTTTTTAATTGAAAAGCAGTATATAAACACTGTAGCCATAAATACTGTAAATAGAATTCCTGGAGGAGTGCCACATCCAAGTCTGCAGAGTATTTGTATCTCTTGCCCGTCTTAAGGTATCCCACTGCCCCATACCAGACCATTTGTGGCACACTAATGTGCCACAGTGCAGTGGTTGAAAATTGTGCACATGGAAATTCAAGTAAATAGCTTTTTGCTTTTAAGCTTTTTCCTCTCCTAGAAAGGGGGATTTTATATGTTCCATGTTAGGCTAAGGTTACTAATCAGACATATGGTTACCACTCAAGAATATGGTTGTTGATCAAGCACATATGCACCCATTTTCAAACTAGTAGGGGTTTCTTTTATTTTCTGGAAGAGGGGCTCCCTCCATCCTGAATATGCAGGAATTAAAATTGTTGAGCAATGGAATGTATTTGTTGGACTGAATATTTTGGTTGCTAATTAATAATTTCCCTGTTGTAGACTTTAAATATGTGATGTAGCAATTTTGAGAAATGGTCATTGAAGGCATGTGATGCTCACAACCTTTTTGTTTATATATATATATATATAGTTTTCTCACCCTCCACAGGTGGTATATGTATGTATGTATGTATGTTATCCTCAATCTCGGGTCCTCTACCAGAGGCCTGGGAGTTTGAGGGTTCTGCGCAGGATCTTAGCTGTTCCTAGCAATGCGCTTTTCTGGATCGAGTGCTCTGATGTCCCGCCTGGAATCTGTTAGAGCCATTCTTCCAGCTTGGGTGTCACAGCCCCTAGTGCTCCAACCACTATTGGGATCACATTCACCTTCACTTGCCACAGTCTTTCTAATTCCTCCTTCAAACCTTGATACTTTCCCACCTTTTCATGCTCTTTTTTCCTGACGTTGCTGTCATTTGGTATCGCTACGTCTATCACCAGGACTGTCTTCTGGGCCTTATCTACCACCACAGTGTCTGGCTGGTTAGCCAGTACCTTCTTGTCTGCCTGGATATGGAAGTCCCACAGGACCTTAGCCCTGTCATTCTCCACAACCTTCTGAGGGGTCTCCCATCTGGTCTTGGGAGGGTTTAGTCCATAGGCTGAGCAGATGTTCCTATACACGATGCCGGCTACTTGGTTGTGCTGTTCAATGTATGCTGTTCCTGCCTGCATCTTACACCCTGCCACGATGTGTTGGATTGTTTCTGACGTTTCTCTGCACAGCCTGCACTTTGGGTCTTCTCTTGTATGGTAAATCCCCGCTTCTATGGATCTGGTACTTAGTGCCTGTTCTTGTGCTGCCATGATGAGGGCTTCAGTGCTATCTTTAAAGCCGGCTCTTTCCAGCCACTGATAGGATTTCCTAATATCAGTGACTTCGGTTATCTGGCGATGGTACATCCCATGCAGGGTCTTCTCTTGCCAGGACACTTCCTCAGTTTGATCTTCCTTCTGTATTTGCTGTTGCTGTTGTTGCTGGAGACATTCTCTCATCTGCTCATCTTTGGGTGCCATCTCACTGATGTATTCCTGGATATTCTGGGCTTCATCCAGGATAGTAGTTTTGATGCTCATCAGACCCCAGCCGCCCTCTTTCTGACTAGTGTATAGTCTCTCTCTCTCTCTCTCTCTCTCTCTCTCTCTCTCTCTCTCTCTCTCTCTCTCTCTATATATATATATATATAATGGAAATACTACTCCTACCAGGAGCTGAAGATCTTGGGCAATGTGTGTGCGTGCGTGCGTGCGTGCGTGCGTGTGTGTGTGTGTGTGTGTGTGTGTGTGTGTGTGTGTGAGAGAGAGAGAGAGAGAGAGAGAGAGAGAGAGTTTGGAAATGGAGATCAGGAGAATACTATTCTAACTCAATAATCCAACTGAAAACTATCAGACATCAAATATTCTTAAAACCATATCCATATATACAGCTCTGTGGTTCTAAGATTACTTCCTTGGACATAAGGGTTATTAAATATTAGGTAGATCAATAATCAAATTCATAACTTCTGTAGACCACAAAACTATTCTCTTTTTAGGCAGGAGCTGATCATTCCACCTTTACACCACATGACTGCCATGACGATCTGGACACTGAGATGCTATGGGTTTGTGCTTATACATAGTTGCCTCTGTTGCCTGGTATTCCTAAAGATTGTGCTGCAGGAGGCAACTGCCCCGGACATCCCTCTGACATCTACATGACAGTAATGCTGTGCAGAGAGCTTTCTCCAAACCTCAGATTTGGCTCTGGGCTTTGGTTTGGAAAACCCTGATGTAGCTTATTAATTATATATTTTTTAAATCTAATAAATGCTTTAATTTGATTTTTACGGTATTTAATTTTAGAAGTGGCAGCAGACGTGGACTGATGTTTGAGTGGTCTGGTGGTTGGACCTGGACAGCTCCTGGTTGGGAGACTGCAAACTGAGTCATCAGAGTTAAAATGTTGAGTCATCAGAGCCAGATGTCATTGTTTACTATATGCTCACCGGAAACCTCATGCTGGAAGCTTAGAAGGAGGTTTCTGGCACCAAATGTGATGATCACCTGGAAAGAGTCCTTTGAGCTACCAGCAGAACATTTATCTACCTCGCAGGGTTGCTGTGGAGATAGTCTGTGGTGGCACATGTATGTGCAGTGGCTTGTCATTCCAGGGATCAGTTGAGTCTGTATCCTGACAGTGTACCCAAATTTTGTTGTATACTCAATTTTGTGTACAACGGCAATAAAATTTCTTTCTTTAAGTGGATTTATTTTCGTTTAGGAGTGAACATTCCAATATAAAAGCACTCCTTGAAAAATCTTTACTTAGAAATTAACAACAACAACAACATCAACAACATCAACAACAACATTTTATTATTTCTCATAAAACAGGTCTGGATAAATGACATTGCACTTCCCAGAGATAGTCAGCTTCAAGAGAAAGAACATGAGAAGATTAAATGATATAAGAACCCATAGATAGAAATTTAGAGAATCTGGGAAAAGAAAAGCCACTGTTATTCCATTAATAATAGGTGCTCTTGGATTCCATTAAGTCTCTAGGAACAATTAAACTTAATGGGCCTCCAAAAGATCACAACTGCCCAGTTACAAAAAGCAGCACTCCTGGGAACATCACACATATTGAGATGATACCTTTGTGATTCCTAGAACCAAATCACAATAGAGCCAATTCCAGTCAAACACCTGGTGACTGTGAAATAGTACATAATAATAATTCTTAACAATAGAATAGTGCTTTCCCAAGCACTCTGAATATTTTTCTCAGAAATCCTTAAAGGCAAAGGTCCCTCAATGTCCCCTGCAGGTTCCCCTGCTAGTCATGACCAAATCTAGGGAATGGTGCTCATCCTTACAACAGCTCTAAAAGGTAGGTTAGACCCATTCCTTTTGTATCACAGGTTGATAGATCACAGCTTGTCAGAGGCCACCAAGTAAGTTTATGGTAATAGAAGGATTGAAAGAATGGTTTCTTTGCTTGTAAGTTGGAACTCATTTACTTAGCCACTTGTACTATATGTTATGATGTAGAGTATGATGACGAAATCTAACCACTGAAGATGAACCGTCCTTAGCAGGCCTCCTTCAGTCTTGAAAGACTATGGTATCATGCTTGCTGCTGCATACGCTGCATGCGGAGCACGAAAGCCTGGGTTAGATTGTTATGGAGGATAGGCTGTTACCCAAGCAGCAAATCCCCCTCCCCATGCCACTGAATTAGTCCAATGGAAAGGCAGAGCCAATACGATTGGATCCAGCTGGCGTCACAGAGCTGGGCTAAGGACAAGAGCTCACACTGTCTTGTGGGGCCAACCCGGGTCTCAAACCCTGGCCTGCTGGTTAACAGGCATAGCGTCTTAACCACTTGCGCCACCCACAGCCCTACTTGCGCCACCCACAGCCACAACCGTCCTTACTTTCTAGTATAATGTAGTCCTTGGTTCAGATTCGGATGGTTATTTAAAATAAAATAAAATCAGGAGTTTGAAATACAATGACTGCTTGGTAGTTATTTTGAGAATAATTTTGACTATGTATTACCATGTAACGTAAGCCATCAGAAGCTTGATGCTTATTAGGTTGGCACTTTTCCTCACATAGTCCTTTGGGGTTTGCTTGGTTTGAAATGAGAGACAACCCCATTGCAAAGGACCTCAGAGTTTCCACATGTTCAACCCAACCCCCTTTTGGCAACATCTGTAGAAGGGGGTGGTGCACTGTCTGTGCGCTATGCTCATGCCTGACATTGACATTTGATTTAAAGCTGACTTCATCAGAAATAAAAATAAATACAAACATGACCGCAGACTGACATGAGCTGCAGCTTAAAATGCTGTGCGTGGATGATAGAACCACAAAAGTAAATAAATCTTGGGTACCTAATTGAAAGGAAGAAGAAAGCTGTTTATATAAATAGTGCTTCAGATAGAGGAAAAACAGAACCCAAATAATACGAGACAACTGGCGGTCCGTAGGCACATGTGGAGCGATGGGATGTCTGGGTGCAGTGGAACGCTTGCTCCGCCAGCTGGGATGGGCTCGGCCTGTTCAAAGAGATTGAACCAGGGCTGCTTTTCCTCACATACTCAGGCTCTGTCAGGAGAGAACCCGCAACAACATTTCCAGCCATTACTGTGGTACCATGAATAATGAGCCCAATGCTGACTTGTACTTTTTCCACTCTTGACGTTTTAGAGTGGTTGCATTTCCCCAGGTTGCATTTCCCAAGGATGGACCTCAAGTGAGGCCTCCATGGGGAGCAGAAGATCTCCTGCATCATCAGGAGATATCCACATCAGCCAGCAGATATGGATATCAAGGGTTCCTCCTTCCTGTCCAACACACATCACTGTGAAAGTCTGAAGGCCAAGGGTTAGGGAACGAAAGTGTAGCAGATACAGGTATCTGGGCATCCAAAATCCAGATTATTCTGAAAACTGGACATATTTGTCCAAGACTTTAAAAAATCTTTCTGTGATGTGAACACTAGACGGTCTTCTGCTATTTCCCATACAGTGTAAGTACAGGTTGTAACTTGTACAGGTTGTAAATGTTGTAACAGGTTGTAAGTATAGGTTGTGACTGTTCTTTGCTCTGTCGTGCATCAAAAATCCAGATTATTCTGAAAACTGGACATATTTGTTCAACACTTAAAAAAAGCTTTCTGTGATGTTTACACTAGAAGTTCTTGTAGTATTTCCCACATACAGTGTAAGTACAGGTTGTAACTTCTGTTCTTTTCTCTGTGGTGCGTTCCTGTACAGGCACTGTGAAAAAAAATGTCAGACCAGCAGACACGTGTGGGCAACAGAGAAAAGAGCAAGCATTTCTCATTATATTTATGACATAATTCCAATGTCCAGACAAATGCAAAATCCAGATGCCTTTCTGTCCCAAGCAATTCAAAGAAGAGATACTCAACCTGTACTGCATCCCATAATCTACAAGATTAACAAACTCACTTTTTTCTTGCCTTTTATATTCCTACCTTCTAAGATAAATTAATTTTTAAAAACATATTTGCAGGAAAAGGAGCAGTAGATATTTCAAGTATATTTTTATTTAAATGATGAGTAACAAATTCGTTTATGAACAAATTAATGTGTTGTGTTCTCTTCATTAGAAATTTTTTTATTGTATGACTGTATATGTGCAAGTGGTTAAGACACTGTGCCTGTTAACCAGCAGGCCAGGGTTCGAGACCCAGGTTGGTCCCACAAGACAGGGTGAACTCCTGTCCTTAGCCCAGCTCTGCGACGCCAGCTGGATCCAATCGTATTGGCTCTGCCTTTCCATTGTACTAATTGGCGTGGAGAGGGGGGATTTGCTGCTTGGGTAACAGCCTCTCCTCCATAACAATCCAACCCAGGCTTTCGTGCTTCGCATGCAGCGTATGCAGTGCCGAGCACAATACCACAGTCTTTCAAGACTGATGGAGGCCTGCTTTTTTTTATATGTTTCAACTCTGAAACTTATGAATTATGGCTAGAACATACAACTCCAAGACAGAATATCTGTCTTCAGACCATCTATAATATATGAGTACAATTTACTTTTAGTCCAGTTCAATTAAAACTACCAGATGGACGGAGAGTTTTCTCTAATTTTGCTAAATAAATTAATGTTCATTTTAAATTTTTTTTAAATAAGTCACATAATCCAAGCTGCTCAGAAAACAGACTGACTTAGAAATTATTACCTCTCATTCCACTGGTGGTAAACTGAAATTTATCAGTATTAATGAAAATGTATTCTATATATTCTCAAATATATTATTGGCTATGCTGACTGTACGTTTCAGGGCTGAGTCAGTATGTGATCTGGAATGTATCAACTTTGTTGACAAAGAAAACCAGAATTGTGGAAATGAGCTTTGGTGCAAAATCATCAAAATTGCATAGAATTCAATATGAATAGAATTCAAAATTGCAAGCAGCATAACAATTGCATGTTTTTCCATTACCAATACATGGTTTGTTTGAGTGCCTAGAAAATCTCAATGTTCCAATCATACAATTTTCTTGTAGGAAAAAATTTAGATCATACGGAAGAAATGGTGAGAAACTGCAAAACTGTTGCATCCAAACACACATATAGAAAGACACATTATCATCAAGACATTCCTTATTTTATTTCTCATTAAATACTATGGCCTGGTTCCACAATGTGTTTTGTGATTTATTCACTGTTGGTTTTCCTTTTCTTAAAATTATATTGTAGACACTTATATTTATTATTATTGAAAAAAATCTTTATATAGTGGACCTGTATTACCTGCAGATTCAGGACCAGCATATTTGATCACCTATCAAGACACCAACATGCAGAGTCAGCCTAACACTGACCATCTGAAAGTGATGGGAGGATGTTCTCACGGCCAAGGCGGGTGTGTGCAGGACTTTTGGGTGATATTAGAAAGTCACTTAAGGTTTTCAGGGGAAACTAAAGGTGACATTTAGGCTTTAAAAAGCCTTTGTAGGACCAGAACCTCCCATCAGTAAGCAGGGGTGTAAGACCTGCAGATTTCATTATCCATAGGATTCATCTGTGTGGGCAGGATGCTGGAACAGAAGGGGATAATATGGGAAGCCTGTATATTGATTTTCAACAACAACAACAACAAAAAATAAGGCAAAATACTATTATTATCAATGCAGAGGCTTCTCATTAACTGGAGATGGGATTGTGTTTTGGGATAAGGCTGCAGTGCAGACGAGAATACATTGTACATGCAGAAATTCTCTGGTTTAATCTGTAACACCTCCCGGTAGAGCACCTCAGGCTGCAATTCTATGCACACTTTCCTGGGAGTAAGCCCAATTGACCTGAATTGGACTTACTTCTCAATAGATACTCATAGGATTGGGCTGCAAGTAAAACTTAGGCTCTTGTTGAAGCACGTCTCTGCTACCTGAGAGCTCTCCTAGGTCCCATAGACCTTATTTTTCACATGCCAAATACCTGCATCATTATTGCTCCCATTCCCAACTGCTTTGCATTCCTCAGCCAGTTTGGTACAGAACAGCTGGTGTTTTGCTTCTATTTTATTACTCTTAGTTTTTCCCAAGAGTGTTGTAGTTTGGTGAATAGTTATTAGCACTTATCATAAAGTGTCCTTTATTTCGTCTTTAACCTGGTGAAGGGGCAGAATATGGAAATATTTAACTTATTTGATATGCAGATGTTTCCATGTGCAATTTTCCATGTGCAAACTGCTCACATAAATTGGCTTGCATGGGCTCAAATTGTCTCTGCAATGAGGTGTACAGACTGCACCAGAGGTTTCTGCGTGGGACAGGCTGATGCACAGAATGGATTCACCATGCAAAAATCAAAATGAGCCCAGAAGGCTGCTGTGTGGACTTGCCCCAAATCTAGGCAGCACCTTACTAGCTGTATTTAGCGAAGCAAATCCAACCCCATTTAAGGGTTATGGGTCTGCAGAGCAGTGCAGAGCACTGACAGCAGCTGCAGAAACAATTGGAGACCTTATGCCTGAAGTGGAAGGCAGAATGCCAGATGGCAACCAACCAGGCCAGGATCAAATAAATACTACAACGAAACATGGGACAGTCCCTTAGGGAGACACATATTTCATTTTATTGTATCCCAAATTACTTGTATGGTCTCAGACTTCCATACTCCGAAGACTACAGAATAGCCCTTAGTTATTTCTGAGCAAGAAAACTGTTTCACTGAGCAGAATCGTTTTCATAGCCCTGGATTTGATGTGCTGTTTAGCTTCTTCTTTCATTTTTCTTGTCTCTCTTCATAATCCCTATGTAATCCAGGAATAGCCAGCATAAAGGGCAAATGGCTCTTTGTTTAATTGCTTCCTGATAATTTGACAGTTACTACTTCAGCGTCATCGGTTGATCTATATTTAACTAACCGTACTTGTCAAAGACAGCATCGTTGTTTGACTCTACCGATTTGGCAAGCCATATATTATCCCCTATCAAAATTAAACACTTCCAATAGACCTGAACAGGAAGCGATTCTCTTTCATTTACTCAAAAGCAACACCGCTGAGCTGAGGTCAATGGGAGTTCCAGGCTGAACAGCTGATTTCTGCTAAGTTATGCTATTAATGAACAATTTCAGCATTAAATTGAAACAAAACAAAAACAGTCCTGCACTGATTCAACAAAAATTTTACAAGCCTTTAATATCTTGATAAAATGCAGGTTTTCCTTCTTGTAGATTTTGAGAAGAGGGTGCAGCAATTTTGTGAATGGACAATCTATGTCTTTATCTATAACATTAGTGTGGCTTTGGTTACAACACACATACTTTTCATTTAACAAATATATACCCCACCTTTCCCTTGACACATCAATGCCCGAGTTCTTAAATCTCTTGGGAGTTCCATAACTATGGCACAAGTATGGAGAAGGCTCACCATCTCCTAATCAAGTATATCTAAAACGAAGGGGGCAGGATCTTCTACGTTGGTGCCCATTCATTTCAATAGTTTAATTTTAATATATTAAACATGATGCTAAAATGGGGAAATGTTATAGATCTGTTTGGGGAAATGTTTGGGGAAATGTTATAGATCTGTACTTTGAGCAGATCATTATGTAGGTGTTTTTAACAAGGAGATTCAATAATTCTTCTGGGTAAGTATGAGTAGTATTGCAGACTAGGATTATTAGAAATTCCACAATCTTCAGGACATTAGGCCTTGCTCCATTCCTTAAAAAGGTGAATTCTCAATCTGTTCCATCCATTCAGCAAGAAAACCCCATATAGATCTTATTAGACCCTTATACAGATTGTATTGCCCGAGCTGGGCAAAAATCAAGCCAGCATGAAGACAGTATCATCATGCTCCAGAGAATCCAGCATACATCCTCAGGCTGCGTACAGTGAAAAGAACTGAGAAATGCTGTAGGCACAGTTTCTGGAACTGATAATCCAAAGTCACGGTGGATGTGAATGATTTTACTGCCAAGTGCCTTGAAGATTCGTCACAGTGTTTGCAAGTATGTTCCAGCTTGCTTCTTAAAAAGGCAGGGTGGAGGAAACCTTAAAGTAGTCCAAATACTCCATTGGACAGCTCCTTGCAGGTATGACGGTGGCAGAAAACAAGCTCTAATTCATGTTTGATCAAACTTGTCATGGATTTTCCTCCACTGTCACTCTTGCCATTGGCTGAATTATTTCATGGTATCCAAGTCTTTGGTAAACCAAGGAACTCTAAAGTAGCTGAGGCTGTTTAGGAATCATCTGAATCAAGGCTCTGCTCATTCTCCATTCTAGAGATTGGTCAGAGTATCAGGGAAGTCATGAAACTGGTTAGCTGGAAAACTGGGGAGAGCCCTTAAGAAACCATTCAAATCAGTTTGTTTCCAGGGGCAAACCAAACAAATCGGGGCACCATTTCTTCATGGGTGAGCAATTATTGCCAGTCTATGGCTGCAATCCTAAAAACACTTTCCTGGGAGTAAGAGCCATTGAACACAACGAGGCTAACTTTTGAGTAGACATGGTTAGGATTGTGCTCTGTAGCTCACCAGATACTACAAATACAGTGGATTATATCAGTAGGACTGCCATATATTTCTGTATCGAAGTTCTGTGCTATGGGGTTGTATCCCAAGAAACTAGTCATGACAAAGTTTCATTTACAAATACAGGCATATCAGCATTTATCAGCGTTTTTATTTATCAGTGATTGTGTCTCAACAGAGATTTTGTCTCTTTAAATCAAAAGATAAACATCCCTTAAGTAACAGTCACTGGCTTAAAAGCAGCCTGCTTACCATAGTAATGTGGAGGGCAATTAAGCTTTCCTGAGAAAGGTTCATAAAGGGTTAAGTTTGGTTTTTGTTTCATCTTGGAAACCCCTCCCTTCATGTGATTATCACATCAATACAAAGTGATAATCACTTCTGAATTGCTTTCTAATAGGAACCCTCCCTCGGATCTGAAACAAAGCTGTTTTAAACCTGTGGAAAGGGAAATTGACTCATATGGATTCATTGCCTGTCTCATTACCATGTAAGTGATTGAGTTTGTGAAAATGGGTAACCATGGGGGTTCCTGGAACCAAATGTTGTGTATGGCAAGGTTCAACCTGTACTGGATTTTAACCCAATCCCAAATAATTTATTTCATTAATTTAAATGGTATTAGTTCTCTTAGGTGGAATATAACACTTTCCTGAAAGTAAACCCCAATGAACACTGTGGGACAATTATGATTAAGCATGTATAATTTTTTTTATTTTTACAGAAGTTAGGCTTCAATCTTATAACTGGTCTCTCCTTATCAGCTGATTCGACCATCTATGGATCTGTGGATCCTGGAACAGTAGAACATGAGGCAGTCACTGAAGCTCCTGGAAAATCAGTTCTGGGTTGTTTCAGGTCTATTTCCTATGTATTACCAGATAATTGGTCCTTGGGGTTATTCTGGGAAAAAAAACATGACAGCAGGGAATAGCTAAGCAGCTCATCACTTCTGTACTCAAAACTACAGTTTGCTTATGTTGGTTTAGTTAAAACAAGACATTGTGATTTCAGTATATTCATTTATGTTGTTGCTGTAATGTGTAGTTTAGCAAGATATTTATGCATGTTTCCAAAGAATGGGTGAGGCCACCAAATCAACCCTTTGCAACTGGCTCATGCAACTGGCTCAGTTGCAACTTTGCAACTGGACCCATGGCTCATATTTTAAATAAGACACTATGCAAATCTAGCTAAAAATGAGATATCAGAACTATATCTGCAGCAATCATTAGGATTTTGCTCTCTCTCTCTCTCTCTCTCTCTCTCTCTCTCTCTCTCTCTCATACAGCAGCTTAGTGAAACTCAGCAGATTCCCCTGGTGGCATCTGACATACATCTGGAAAAAGAATTTACATAAGTTTTAACCAGGCATTAAAATGCTAAAATATCTGTCTAGACCAGCAGCAGCCAAGGACTGTCAGGGCCAGGGCCCCTATCTAAGGAATTTTACACCCAAGAAAAAGGAAATCCTGAGGTCAAGGAAATGTCATGGACCAGTCAATGAAAAGAGCTAAGATGGGAGATTAAGGACTTCATTTGCTGTATTACCTAGTAAGCAATTAGCCCCTTTTCAATACGAAGGAGGGCATGGCCATTCACCCCTGGCTCCCTTGGGTATTTGCACTGGGTTCTTAGAAGGTGGAATTGACCTGATTTGGTTAGAGTTTTGTAGATGGAAAACTCAGCACTACTATGGCCTTTCAGAAACTATCAGTAGCCATGTTCCTCTGGGTTCATCCAAATGGTAGCTACTGCCGGAGAAAAAGCCAGGTTAGATTACTGCAGCAAAAGTAACAATCTGGAAACATAAAAATGTGTGCAGGGCTCAGTGGGTTTCTAATATAAAAGATTGTGTGTACCAAATAAATATTCCAAATAAATATTGTATTCACTCGAATCTCTCACCTTTTTCAGCTGAATTAAATTTCCAAAATCAGTATGCGGACTAGATTCAATGTTTATGTAGATTAGAGTAAATGTGATAATTTGATTATGTCTAGAGTGCTCATTAGATTCAGTGGTGCATTACATTCAAGTAAATATGGTATATCAAATAAAAACATTTGACACATATTCACATGGTAATATCAGTTTGATATCCATTTGGCCCAACAATTCACATTATTTCCTGTTCTCTATATCTGTCAATTGCTCTTTTTCATCTTGACTGCAAAAAAAGGTTCAAGGTTCACATCCTACCCAATTGCACCTGACAATATCAAACTGAAATTAAGGACACAGTCTTCGTTTTTTTTTACTCTAAAGTTGTCTTAATTGTTTCAATGCAACATTACAATGTACGAATTTGCAAACTGTGGCTGTTTTATGAGCTTCTTTCCCCAAAGCATGATTTTGAAGGATTAAAGAACAGTTACGTGAGCAATGGACAGGCCTCATGCTTCCTGAATTAAGCAAAGCTTCTGCAATGATTTACAAGCTATGTTTTTGGAGTTCATGGCTTAAAAAAATCATTTTCTCAGATCAAAGAAATTCCAAGTAGAATTCCACCTGATTTCCTGCAACAGTGTAAGGAGCAAAGTCAGGCCTTCCGTAACTCAAGCTCGTATATTTCAGCTACAGTCAAAATGTCATGATTTAATCACACAGATGATATTTCACAATAGATAGATACAAGACAAGCCTTGAGAATTCCTTGCATTCCCAAACCCCTTTTAAAGGACCCAGTTTTGACATCACCATATAGGCAACTTTTCAGTTGACCCATATATGAGTTGACTATGGGCTTTCCTTGTGCATGTCTTTGGTCAGCCATAAAATATATATTTTGCTTATAGGATGCAGACTCTTAGTTGTCTGGCAGCAAGTGGTGTGAATAGTTGGAAAGCAGTCACTAGAATTATGCAATTTCTTGCAAATTTAGGCAAAAAATGGGGGGGATGGGACACCAAAGCCTTCAGAATATGCACTGGAGATTTGGGAAGCTGAGCTTCCCTCACCTCTGGAGGTTTGCTTGAAGGCCAAATGGAGGAGTCTTTCCAGTGGTGGGATTCAAATAAATTAACAACAGGTTCTATGTCCTAATAACCTAAATTAACAAGTGGTTCTATGTCTATAGAACAACAGGTTCGATGTCCCAATAGTAACAGGTTCTCAGACCCAGACACTCATTAGCAAAGAGTTCTGTAGAACCTGTGAAAACCCCCTGAAGCCCACCACTGGGTCTTTCCAAGGGCTGCATAGACACAAGATGTCAAAATTTCCTTATAGGGTACAGTGAAGGCTGCATTTGTACTGCAGTTATCACTTCACACAGAGTTAAGATTAGGCTATTAATGTACCCATACTTGAACAAGATTGATTAAAATGTTTTGCCTATCTAACAACAAGCCACAATAGACTCCTAGGTACTTTTGTTCCCCTTCAAGAAAGTAGGTCACAATCATAAGCAGAGAATAAGTTTAACACCCTCTATTCCATCGGCATTCTCTGCAGGAAATAATAGAAACTTCTCTGTAGCTTTTAATTAAATCGTTCAATCAGATAACCTAAACCTCAAAAGCCATATATTGTATTTTAATTTTCAAAAAAATGCTGGTTGTGATTCTTATTCAGAATTAAAATCCCAAATAAAATATGGGAAGGAGGGAGGTAAAGAGAGGTTATATAGTGTTACCTGATAAAAGAAGACAGTAATATTTAAAATGAGGTAAGTGTTGGATCGATTTATGATGTATTTTATCTACTAGAGAAACCCTAGTTTATCGTGGTGTCATTCAGCATGAAGCATCAGCTGTATATCTTTCTACCTCTCACCATAGCTCTAGCTTGAAAGGAAAACCTTTACAAAGATGAGACGCATAGTCAGATCAAACGTTTGATGCAATTTTGTCTTAGTAGTTCCCATATATTTCCCTTCTAACACCTTCTGTTAGCAAACAGCAATATTGATTAGTTACAGGGATGGTAATTAAATCATTCTTTTTAATTTTGCAATGTAATTTCTAATTTAAGATAGGTTGCATAAAGAATGAGAATCATCCAAGTTTATATAAGCAAATACTATATGCTATTAACACTCTTGGCAGATAATCCACAAACCCCCAAATCCAGAGTAACTACAGGGGCATGTAAGAGACTTTACATGCACCAGTAGTTACTGCACTACCTAGTGAAAAACTATGGGAAATTGATATTGGAACCCACAGTAAGTTGTTCTTACACTGGAGCAAGGACTCTCCATAGTTACTCTGGATTTTGCCAATAGCCTCAATCACATCTCTGGACTTTACCTTTCTTTTTAATACTCTGTTTTGTTCTCTCTTGGGCAGTGATCCTAAGCACACTTCCTATGGAGTAAACTATATTAGATGACTTCTGAAAAAACACGCCCTGGACTTTGGTTAAGAATAATCCTTTATTGCCCAGTACTACTTTAGCAATGGAGGAGCATGAAATCCTTCATCAAATGTTGTGATCCACCACTACACTGTGCAGGCTACCTTCACTGGAGTTGCTCCAATAGTGAGCAGCTTCCTGCTGATGGCCAGAAGTCAATAAGCCCCATGTAAGCTGTGGTTAGAGCAGGCTGAGCAGAGCAAGTAACAGCAAGGGCTGATCAGGAGCAGGCTGCAGCTGGGATCAGGTTGGGCTGGAGGCAGATCATGTATCTTAGAGCAAAATCCAGAGTAACTACAGGAAGTCCTTGCTCTGGTGTAAGAACAATTTACTCTGGATACCAATATGAATTCCCCATAGGTTTTCACTGGGCGCTGCAGTTGCTATGGGTGCATGTAATGTCATAGTTACTCTGGATTTGGGGGTTAGGCTGCAATCCTAAGAGCACTTTCCTGGGAGTAAGCGTTACTGAACTTATAGAACTTACTTCTGAGTAGACACGAATAGGATCGCACTGTTAGAGGCAATGGTGCTGAAAGATCCAGAGATCCCCTACTAGCCTGACATACTGGCTTGAACCTAACAGATTTGTTATAACCTATTATAGATTTGAATAGGTGGATTGAAAATTGGAATTGGGTAAAAAACTATATCATTTGGAACCCCAGTCAACTTGCAGAATAAAGCAGAAGCTGCATCAAAGGTGCTGGATCAAACAGACCAGCAGATTTAGGAGGATCATGTAAGAATCCTGCTTGTATATAATACTGTGCTTATAATACACTGATGTCCAACACTGAAATTTAAACACATTTAAAAAAAAAACTTTTCAATTTACTCCTTCAGTTCATTTGAGGAACTCATCAAAAACAAGGATGGGAAACTTAACCATTATTTTGAGTGTCAACTGCTAAGTAGGAAAATATCTTATTAGAAATGAACTCCATTTTTTCAATGGAAAGCAACTCCAAACCCTTAATGTCATTTTTGTTTACTATATCAGAAGTGAAGTTTTTGGAAGTTGCTGCCAAGGAGTCATTGGCTCAGGCATCTCAAAAGCTGCACTGGTTAGCCAGTGCTTTGAAAATGAAGACTTTCCTCTAGCCTTATGACTAAAATAATACCCAATGGCTCCAGTCCGAAGCCTGGTTAATACATCTGTCCAGAACACATAATTACTGGGTCATAACATTTCCCCGGCCATCAGCCAACAAACCAATCAGCATTTTTCTCAAACTCATGAGAATTTTTGCTGTGTCAAGTTGTTTGATCTTTAGGTAGTAAAAACAAAATTGAAGGATGCCACACTGGGAGATTTTAATTTAACATAGTTTCTCATGGAAATTGCTCTTGGAAAGCAACACAGTAACCCAGTTTTGGGTGACACAGATGAAGCTGAAACATTCGTTCCATTTTAGATAATTAAAGTGTATAGCAGATTATTGAATTTATTCTAGGAATGAGCTAGGAATTTATTCTAGGAATTCTAGGATTTATTCTAGAATTTATTCTTATTCTTAGAAATTTGCAATCAGATTCCCAATACGTCGAGCTGTTCATTATGCTAATGAATCAGAATGAACTTAAATGTAAAAAAATTGGTGAGTTCGTACCTTGAGATCTATATTCATTTTGACATCATAACTTTTAATTCAAGATCACATTAACTTAAACAGTAAGGATTTCTGATTGTGAGATATTGTTTCTTGCAAATTTCAATTGAAGGAGTAGTATGAAGGTTAAGGTCCTGTGCAAATTGTCACTTGTGTTATAGAAGCCTGAACCAGTGGTGGGATTCAAATAAATTAACAACCGGTTCTATGTCCTAATAACCTAAATTAACAACAGGTTCTATGTCCCATTAGTAACCGGTTCTCAGAACCAGGCGCTCATTAGCAAAGGGTTCCACAGAATCTGTGTGAACCCCCTGAAGCCCACCACTGGCCTGAAACATTCATTGCCATTGCTCGGGAAGCAAACTGGCTGGAGTGAAGGGAGTACATAATATGTTAGATAATAATACTGTATTTACTCAAATCTGACACTAACCTTTTCCAGCCAAATGCAGTCTCCAGAATCAGGATGCATATTAGATTTGATGGTTAATTAGACCTGAGTAAATATCGTATTTTGATAAGTATAGTGGTGCCTCACGTAACAAATTTAATTCGTTCCAGAGGCATGTTTGTTACATGAAACGTTCTTTACATGAAGTGGATTTTCCCATAGGAAATAATGGAAACTCAGATGATTGGTTCCATAACCCCTAAAATATTCATATAAAAATATTAACTGATGACAAATGATGACAAAACACTGGAATTGAATTCAAAACACGCATTCAATGTGCATGAGACTATGAAGTCTACTTAGGCTGCAATCTTAAAGACACTTTCCTGGGAGTAAGCCCCATTTAACACAATGGGGCTTACTTCTGGGTAGACATGGTTAGGAGGTTGCAATCCATGAGATTTTCTTCTGCAATCCAAGACACTTTCCAAGTGTCTCCCCACTTTCTCCTCTTCATTCTGAACCTCTCTCTCCCCTGCTCCCTTCTGGCTAGCCCTGAGCTGCTTCCCTCTTCTCCACTGCTCTTCTCTCCCTCTGCCCAGCGGACGCCCGGCCACAGGACAAACAGCATGGAAGTGTTGCTTTCGCTATGGGCAGGCGCTCTAGGCAGCCCTGACACTTTTTAAAAGGGCTGCCGGCCAGTGTGTCTGCCCCAACTGCCAACGAGTGTGCTTGTTACGTGAAGCACAGTTTGTTATGTGAAGCAGAATCCTAGAGAAATTTTTGTTTGTTACGTGAAACATACTTTACATGAGGTGTTTGTTACGTGAGGTGCTACTTTATAGGGTGCACATTAGATTTGATGACGCATTAGGTTCAGGTAAATGCGGTACATACATAATACTTCACAGGGCAGCTCCTATCTACAAATGCATACTTTCAAGTGTGTGATTTTACAGCTTACTAACAGCCCCATCCTGCTGATGCAGTGCTAGTGCACTGCTGGTGTAGTGGGGCCACATGGCCCATACTGTATCCAGCACTGCCTAAGAGCAGGTTGGAGGTCTCCTTGTGAGAAGGAAACATTTGTTATCTTACTCTGTGTTAAGCCGCAGCCTGGGTAATAGGTCAATTCCAGGATTGTTTAGAGGAAGTCATAATTTGGTATAAAATCAATTAAAATTTGAAACATAAATTTATGAGGTTCTGAATTTTCTCCAGCTGATTCTCTTGTTCTTAAACTTGCTCAGTCTCTTTTGGTTTTAATGGAATTTTACCAATGGCATTTATTATGTGCTAGCAAATTGTGTACCTCTCCAACGGATGGACTAATTGTTCTGAAACGGCCTCACTGAAGTCAGTTGGCCTGTTTGGCATACATTTCAGTATATATGCCTTTTGGAAATTGACCCTATAAAACAGTTGCTTAAAATATTTCTATTTACACTTTAAAAAGATGAACATGAAATTAAATGTGTAATATCCCAAGCAGATGTGGCCAAGTGCATGAAATCTGCATTCTTTAATGTGGTAGCAGAATGGCTAATGAAGGACAGCCAAGAAGTGATATCATTCATAGACAATGAGTAATCTGAAACATTGCGAGAGGGATGGTAATATGTCTAGTGTTATATGATCTTAAATGAAAGGTCCAAGAAGGAGGCAGAGTTGTGGGTTAACCTTGTGCTTTGTACTGATAAAAAACAACCAAGAAAATATCATTTGAAGTGGAGGTAACTTTCTATTGTCTGATAAATAAAAGACATGATTTGATCATCCGCTCAAATTTTTGATCCAGGTAAGTGTGCATTGACTTGCATTTATGTTATACATTTCCTCCAAGGAATTCAGGGTGGTGTAGGTAGAGGGGGGCTGAGCTGTCAGTTTTGGAGGAACCCTTCCCCTTCACAGCCATTCCAGGCAGGGAGAGCAAAATGGGGCGGTAGGGTTTTGAACTATTTCAAGATGAGGGGAGGATTTTTAGTGCAAGAAATAGTAGAAGTGGAGGCGGATGTGAGATGAGGTGATACAGATGGCATCAGCTACAGCTTCACCCCAGGTCTGCCATCTTTTTCTAGCCTGCCACAGATGCCAGGTACATTGATCTGCTTTCTGCTCCCTAAAAGTACTGAGCACAGCTGAAAAGGCTGAAACACTTTAAGGATATTTTTGTGCCCAATCCCCCCCCCCAAGTGCCCCCACTGGCCACCTTGAACCTCCAGCAGCAGTCCAGGTAAGCCTCCCAGGAAAGTGTATTTGATTACAGCCTCCTAACCATGTCTACCCAGAAGTAAGCCCTATTGTGTTCAATGGGTCTTACTCCCAGGAAATTGTCTTTGATTGCAGCCTCCTAATCATGTCTACCCAGAAGTAAGTCCCATTGTGTTAAATGGGTCTTACTCCCAGGAAAATGTCCTTAGGATTGAAGCCTAAGTAGACTTCAATTATAGTGTTTTGTCATCATTGTTACATACAGTTAATATTTTATATGAATATTTTTGGATTGGGGAACCAATCGTTTTAGTTTCCATTATTTCCTATGGGAAAATCCACTTCACATAAAGAGCACTTCAGATAAAAAGCATGCTTTGAATTAAACTTGTTATGCAAGGCACCACTGTATGTGAAATCAGATCAATTATTGAGGTTTCATATGCTTTCAAGTGATCTGCAGCTTCCATGTCCCAACCTCCATGGAAAGGGGTCTCTCTCTCACACACACAGAATCCTTATCCTTAATTTCTGGACACACACACACACACACACACACACACACACACACACACACACATTGTATCCTCATCTTTAATTTCTGAGTTTTCCATTTTTGTGGGAATAGTAAAATTATTCTATCAGAAAAGCAGACAAATTTCTATATTTGGGGACATTTGTTATAACTCCCAATACAGAAGAAAAACAATACCTTAAATCTATGCTGAAATGCACCCTCGGCCAATATTGGGCCACAAGTGTACAAATGAGCTATGCATTTTGGATGAACTTTGAACACTGATTGTGATACTCCATATATTCTTCCTTTCATGTGGGAAATCCATGGAGCCACAGGGAATATACATTACGTTCTTTACAATCGAGGCATCTGGCTGTTCTACATATTATTGCTTCCTTAGTATAACAAGAAAAGTAATGAAAAATGATATAAGGAATATGGATGAAACAGATCCTGTGGAACTAGGAAATGAAGCATAAATTGAGGAGAGGTAAAATGTTCACTACTCATTTAGGGACTGGTTCAAGTCCCATTAACATAATTGGGAGAAACCCTCTGTAGATTTAGTGCAAGTAATATTGTGACAATAGAGATGAATGCAGGAAAATTACATATGGTGAACCATTTCATGGGTTGATACAATTTTGTTTTCCCAGATATGGGAAGTTGTTAGGAGAAAAAAAGCACACAATCTTTCAATAGATCATGTATGGGAATGATGGAGGATTCTCAAACAAGCAAATACTATCACAAAAGCTCACCAGAAACTCCTTAAGAGCCCAGTTTGCTCAGAGGCAGCCAAGATCCCTATGAGCAGCTGACATTAATTGTATTTGATATGTGTGGAGGATGCTAGTGGGTATTTAGTAATGGTCACCTAATACATCCTTCAATTTACTTCTATACAAGTGGGTGGTCTTGGGCTGCCTCAACATCAATGAGAGTACAGCATGATCTTGGGACAGGTAAAAAGGCCATTGGAAAAAGGCTATCATAAAAACAATGGCTGTAAATATAGGTCTTTGTTGTATTATGGGAAATGCATGACCAAGAAAATCCTATTAGGCTGTATTTGTACGTCATATAGGACATAATCCAGAGCAAATTCAGCCTGCTCTGACCTAACTGCACTCTCCTAACTATTCTGTATCCAGAGCAGAAAGTTATGCTGAATCCAGAGAGTCAGAAAGCCTGGGCTGCCCTAACTGCTCCAGAGCATGCTAAGTAATTGACACAAGGGGAAGACTTGCTCCTGAGGAGACACCCCTCAGATCACACTGAACAAGGAACAGCTGTGGTGCCTACAGTGGTGACATGACACTGCACATCACCTGGTGCGGAAGTCTGTGCGTCATCCCTGGGATGCGCGCCCCCCCCCCCCCCACCTGGACTGCACAGTCACCAAAGTTGGCGCCTGTGCAGTTGTTTCTGAAGCCAACTGCGCAGTACTTTTCTGAAGCCTTTTGGCTTCGGGGGAGACTGTGCAGGCGTCAGAGTTGGTGCCTGTGCAGTACTCTTTCTGAAGCCATTCGGCTGCCGCTCCGCCTCCTGAGTGAGGCCGAATGGCTGTGCAGAGGCGCAGACTTTCTCTGCTCTAAGGAAGTCTCCTCTGAAGCTGTTTGGCATGCTCAGTGTGTTTCTGCGCAGTGCACCTCAGATGGTTGTTCAGGCCAGCTCCTCAGACAAGTGGCAGTTTCTGGCTGCTGCTCTGCCTTGGAGCAGGCCTGAATGGGGGTGCTGACGCCCGGGGCCTGCCAAAGGACAGTCAAACTCCTCCGGCACATCACCCCATACGGAGCGCATCACCCAATGCAGCCCACACCAGCCGCACCAGTCTGGTGATGCCACTGGGTGCCTGCCTTATAAGGAGTCCCTGATAAGATGCCAGTACATTCTACAGTGAATACAAGGGGCTTCTTGGAGTGGCCTGCTGTATCCTGAGGTTTGTGGGCAGCCGTAGTTTGTTCCATATCCTGAGGTTGAGAGGAAGGGGTTGCAGCTAGGCTGGCCAAGAACTCAGATTTTTGGTCAGCACTGCCATTCTTACTCGGGCCTTATCATGGACCCCTGTAGGTCTACTCATTACTATACCTGCTCCTGAGGTGGTATAACTCTGAGGGCTGGAAGAGGGCATTTCTGCCTTGGAAACAGGCTTTGGATACAGAGTAACTGCTCTGCCCTAGGCAATGCTAAACTTGCCCTCAGCTTGCCTCTCCTGAGCTGCTTAGGCTGCCCCAGTTAGGGCAGAGCAGGTCCACCTCTCTTAGGGCACCCTATCTTGCCTTGCTCTGCCCTAAGCCTCTTCCAGAGTAACTGGGCTGGAGCATCTTGCAGTTGCTCCAACCTAGTGTTAGATAGGGCAACCTAAGTGCTCTTATGTGGACAGATTAGTTGCTCTGGATTGTCCTGATAATCTGAAACTGTCTCTCTGCTGGCACAACATCCCTTTGGTTGACTCGTTCTGGTCCAGGCCTTTTTCTGTTGCAGCTAGGCTGGCCTATCTGGCATTACACCAACACAGTGCTAGATACGCTGGCACAAGTGCACTTAAGGATTGCAGCCTTAATATGTTGTTTCTAGTCAGTTCCAATAAATGCCATCAGTTGTTCATGTGGGGCTTCCCTTCAATGTGTTAATAATTTAAACCCAAAGAGCAGTTTGACCTCAAGCACATTAGGAAAAGAACAGCACTAGATCAGCAACTGCTGGAGCTGCTCTGCTCTTCTCTGGATGTGTATCAATAATTGATCAGAATTCCAATTTGAATTAAATTCCTAATCAATATTATTACCTTACACTTCCTCCAAGCATATCAAGGGAACTCACAAAGTTCTCCAGTGTATTTAGTCTTCACAACAATCCTAACTTTAGGCTAGACTAAGGGCACAATCCAGAGTAACTACAGGAGCACGTAAGAGACATTATGTGCACCCGTAGTTACTGCACCACATAGTAAAAACCTATGGGAAATTCATATTGCAATCCAGAGTAACTTGTTCTTGACTTGACTCCCCGTAGTTACTCTTGATTTCACCCTAAGAAATGGTAGCCTAGTCTCACCTATGCTGCAATCCTAAACACTTTCTTGGGAGTAAAACCCATTGAACACAATGGGGCTTACTTTTGAGTAGACATGGTTAGGATTGTGCTCCTAATAAGATTTGTGGATGGCTGAGGAGTTGAACCAGGATTGTCCTGTTCCTAATCTAATATTTTAACTACTATTTGGCACAGGTTTTATAGCCCATATCCTAAAAGGAAGAATTAAGGAGCAAGTAAAGCCCCTTATACATTAAGAAGTGAGTCAATCCATTACCTGCAAGGAGTTTCTGAATAGCTCCTATTGAAGTCACAGCTTTGGGTTGCAACAGATGTGGCAGTACGCCAACAGCCATCCCGCACAATTGTTTTTTGTGCAATGAATATGTACTGTTGCAGATACTGCAACCAGCCTGCTTATCTTCCACGGAAGGTTCAATTGCCTTGTAGAAAAATTACATTTTCTGGACACTCAGCAACTGACATTCCCTATCTTGAAAAAAATACAGATTTAGCAAAGGTGGAATAAAAAATATCCAAATTTAGGTGCATCTAACTAGTTTTCCATAGACATTCTGAATGCAAAATTTTAAGGTCAAAATTTAAATTCACATTTTGAATGAAGTGAAGGGAACTTAAATACTTTAGACTTGCTGGCACCTTGTGACTGCTTTGATTTGATCAGTCAGGCTTCAGATATGACATCTCAAAAACCTATTTGCCATTTCCTGTCAGCATCATCTGGAATGAATGGAACACACTTGGTGCCTATTGATGTTTCTTCACAACCGTCCCCTTCCTCTACCCCTCTGTGACTGGAGTTTCCACATACAAAGCCAGTGATATTTTTGGATACTGGTGAGACTATGCCTGAGTTTATGCTCTCTCTCTCTCTCTCTCTCTCTCTCTCTCTCTCTCTGCTATGGCTGATTGCAAAAATCAAATCAAAGAAAAACAGAGGATCCAAGTTACTGCCATCTTGGCAATCCTATGCAACCTCATGCTAAACCAATCCTATGCTTTCCTTCCACAAAGGCATGCAGCTACACCCAAACAGGCTGCACTGCATGCAGTGGGGTGTAGGGCAATCCAGGAGATTTCCAGGTAGGGGGGAAATATATCTTTATCCCTTGCAAATCCTTGGACCTGTCACAACCCTTTAGTTGGCATGAGTCGGAGGAGACTTACCCCCCAAATCTAGAGTAACTATGGGAGCATGTAACTTAAGAGACTTTACGTGCACCTGTAGTTACTGCACCACCTAGTGAAATTCACATTGGAATCCAGAGTAAGTTGTTCTTTACCGGAGCAAGGACTTCCCGTAATTACTCTGGATTTTGGCCATAGATGCCCAGCACACTGACTTACCAGAGTTGGTGGGCATCCTCTTGGCTCTGCATCTGTCTGTCTGTCTGCAACTAAAAAGTTATTTGCATATATTCAGAAGGCATTTCACAGTGCTGTAAAGCATATGCTGCCAGTGAAACATTAGTTCCAGCAATGTTACTGATGCATATGATTGTGCATATGATTGTTCAAATAATATTTTTTGTGGCTATTGAATGTAGCTTGGATTAATACTGAACAGAATACAGTGGTTGAAATGCTTGCCCCTTTTCATCAGTAATCTTGAAACAATTGCACACTACTATTTTATCTGCATGTCCGTTCATCTTTCTGCTTACAAACAAGAAGAAAAAAATAAGAATAATTATAAATATAAAATGTTAACAAATATACTCCAACTCCTTGCTCAGTGCTATTGCATCTCTGACAGGTGTCTGTCCAGCCTCTGCTTGAAAACCTCCAACAAAGAAGAACTCACTTCTGCATTCAGGTAAATTGTTTAAAGCACTGGGCAGCTCTTACAGGTATAAGGCTGCAATTCTAAGAGCATTTTCCTGGTAGTAAGTCCCACTGAACTCAATGAAACTTACTTCTGAGTAGACATGAATAGGATTGCCCTGTCAGACATTTCTGGAGATGGGAATGAGAAACATGTAGTTTAGACACTAGCCCTACAATCCAGAGTGACTATGTGAGCACGTAAGAGACATTACGTTCACCCATAGTTACTGCACCACCAAGTGAAAACCTATGGGAAATTCATATTGCAATCCAGAGTAAATTGTTCTTACACCAGAGCAAGGACTCCCAGAGCAAGGATTTCACCCTATAGGCTGCAATCTTAAGCACACTTTCCAGGAATAAGACACATTGAACACAATGGGGCTTACTT
Organism: Cryptoblepharus egeriae; assembly: GCA_030015325.1. NCBI lineage: Eukaryota > Metazoa > Chordata > Lepidosauria > Squamata > Scincidae > Cryptoblepharus > Cryptoblepharus egeriae. The sequence continues at coordinate 47,731,941 of JAREYC010000007.1, read as the reverse complement.
CTGAGCAGACATGAATAGGACTGTGTCCACAGGTAGTCAATAGGAGCCCTCACACAATTTCTCAATCTGTACTCATCTGCGCAGATGAGGAATAATCTTTACTGATCCAGAAAAATAGTGCCTAAAACTTGTAGAACCAGTTCATTCAGTCAAAAAAAAAAATGATACATTTTCAATCAGTGCGCCAGCAATTTTCTGGGACAGCAATTTTCAATCAGTGTGCCATGGCAATTGGGTACTGTGAATGGGCTGCAGGAAAAACTTGGCATCCATCAGTCTCAAAAACCTATGGTATCATGCTCAACACTGTATGCAAAGCACAAAGGCCTGGGCAGATATGGAGGAGAGGCTGTTATCCAAGCTGCAAATCCCCCTTCTCCACCCCACTGAAATAGTCCAATGGAACAGCAGAGCCAATACAATTGGTTCCAGCTGCGTCGCAGAGCTGGGCTAAGGACAGGAGCTCACCCTGTCTTGTGGGGACCCGGGTCTTGAACACTGGCCTGCTGGTTAACAGGCACAGTATCTTAACCACTTGCGCCACCCACAATCTAGGTATGCTGCAGGAATTTGGGAGAACAATGGCAACAATGTGATGCGCTTTACCAATTTAAAAATACTGATGGTGCGCCTTTGAAAATTTTAGCATCTTGTCAGTGTGCCCTGATATTCAAATGGTTGAAAATCACTGATCTGGAGTAATAACTGGGCTTTAAGATCTTGGTCTGCACTAAAAAATGTTCTAGAGGAGGAACATTTTCAGCAATGCAACTGATCTCTGTGTAAGTGGCTGGACATATCAGATCTCACTGAACATTCCTCTTGAACATTCCTCAGTCCAAATGGACCAGACAGGGAACGGCCTTATTCCTTTCTCTTGCAAACTGCTTTAGATAACTCTTTGTTTAAAAGAGGTATCTAGATGCGATGAAGAAATAATAAATAAATTTCCATTTGGAGCCAGGGCTCCAATTTCCATTAGAAGCCATTCTAGATTCTGACATCCATCCCAAAGGCTTGATAAATTGGTGAGATCAATTTATTCCAGAAGCCTCAAAAAGTTTTTGGAGCATCAGTCTGCTTTTCCACCCCTAAAACTGGTTCAGGGATAGGCAGATCTGCTGAAATTATGTGAATAATCTGTTGAATATACTGCTGAGTAATTATCTGCTGAAATAGGGCAAATGTATGAATAAAGACAATTAATTGTGATTTAAGTACTGTACTGATTTATAATTTTAGTGCTTAGTTATGTTCTGTTTGTGCTGAAATTCAGCTGGTGTTCATCTGCAGCAGAGTGAGCATAATTCCTCTTTCTCCTTTTCATCCTTGTGTCCTGGAAATTTTTTCCAATGTCCTCCATTTCCTTGTGAGAAGGCAGAACGTAGCTTTTGTGTACTGTAATTAATAAATTATAAATAATAGTTTTAAATTTAATAACAAGTAACATACCCACAAATCCAGAGTAACTACGGGAGCACGTAAGAGACTTTACATGCACCCGTAGTTACTGCACCACCTAGTGAAAACCTATGGGAAATTCATATTGGAATCCAGAGTAAGTTGTTCTTACACCGGAGCAAGGACTCCCTGTAGTTACTCTGGATTTTGCCCATAGTGTTTAAATTAACCACATGAAAGCAAAATAGATAAGTGTTTTTACTTATCTAAAACATCCTACGTTTTTCTTGGGTGTTCTACATTTTGAAGGGGCTGTGTCCTCTATATGCAGTTTTGACATATGGAGCACAATCCTAATCATGTCTACTCAATAGTAAGCCCTACTGTATTCAATGGATCTTACTCCCAGGAAAGTGTGTTTAGGATTGCAGCCATGGTCACCCTGAACTGCAGTCTTTCCAAATAGCTCCTAGTTAGCTTCTAGTTAACGGAAGTCTGTTCAAAGTCAGATTTTTAAAAAAATCTTATTTGGACTTGGATTGACTTTGGTATGAAGCTGTGGGAATACTTGTGCCTGACTTATGTTTGTATACAGGCAGGGCAAACAGATATTTCAAGAGAACCCTTTTATCCTGACCCTTCCAAATGTCAAACCTCCGAAAGAGGGAGTTTGCATGGTGTAGGTGGGGAAGCCACTTTCTAATGGGGGTCTAACCTTGCCTATTTGGATCTTTCTCCAAACAGATGTATTTCAATAAGTGGTCCATTAGCTCTACTGATGTTGCAGCCACTTCAGTAATAAATGGAAGCTCTTCAGGCAATCTTTACTCCCCATCAGTGGCAGTCCAAACTGAAGCAAATTTTCCCCGCTGTTTACACAACAGTAATCAACAAGGGCAATTTAGAATGCACTAGAATAAATTATGATAAATTTCCTGCCTGGGGGTAAAGATAAACCAGTGGCTGACGCAGTGGTTATCTCTTAGAGAACAGGAAATTCATGAACAGACATTTTTCCCCATACAGACTATCACTTAAAAAAGAAAAGGAATGAAAGAATCTGGTTATTGCAGGACAGTGATGAGCTGTAAGAGTCCCATGAACTTAAGTAGTAAAAATAGATACTCTTAAAATGATGCTTATCGCTCTGTGTTTCAGTGGAAACATCATTTTAAAAAATTGGGCTTTTAGAACCCTGCTTGTGTCTTATGTCATTGACTTTCTAACCAGTCTTATCACAAGACTTTGCAGTGAGTTACACTGATCAAAATAGGGAGAGGCAGGACAGATGTTCCTTTGACATGGTTTTGATGTATTTGCATGGTTTTAAGGGATGTCTGATTGTGATTCTTGGGGATGTGTTTGTCATTAATGGCCCAATCCTTTGGGTTCATTATGCTGGTAAAGCACAAACACATGTTCTGCAGGGATAACACACTTTGCAGCTGTTGCAGATGTGACAATGCTGGAGTGTGCTGCCTGGCTGTCGCCATAGGCAGCTAGGTCCATGAAAGGATGGACTGAGGTTACCTGCCAGTGGAGATATTGTAAGTAGGGAGGTGATGGAAGTGGGCCAAGCAGGGAAGAGATAGGGCAGGGTGGAAAATACATCAGGCCTGGGAAGGGGGGGACGTTTGGAGGTAGCTGTGCCCACTTAATTCCAATCCCCTTCCCAAGCTTGATATACTTTCACAGGTCAACAAGGACTTGAACTAGTGATACTGCTGGGTCAGTGATAGTGGTATGATCCATGGCACCCATGGCAGCAGTGGTGGCTTACCTCAGTGCAAGGGGGAAAAAAACACTTGTTCCCTTACTATACTGTAAGTTGAAACTTTCCAATAGGATAGAGCAGATGCTACATTGGCTTTGCTGCCTCTCTGCGTGGGGAATTACAGTGAATTGGGCTGTAAATGTGGTACTATATAATAAGTATTTAAACTGTGAGATTTGAACATGAGTAGGCAAGAACGTATGGGATTTAGGGTGGGACACAAAATCCTCATAATACAATGACAGGCCATAGTCAGACAAGTATCACCAAACTTGCCTTTCCCACCTAACATACTGTATTTATTCAAATCTAACGTTCAGCTTTTTCAGCCAAATCCAGGCTTCAAACTCAGGGTGCACATTAGATTTGATGGTTAATTAGATTTGAGTAAAAACAATATTTTAATTATAAATAAAGGGTGCATATTAGATTTGATGGCGCATTAGATTCAAGTAAATATGGTACCTTTGAGGAACTTTTCTGAATTGAGTGCTTGGCTAAAGGGTATTTTTCTTCCCCCAGCCTGTCTTTCTATAAATTACCCCCTTGAATCTTTTGTGATAGCCATTTAATGCTGTTCCTATACCCAGAGCAGAGCAGACAGAGCAGTAACCCTAACAATAGCTGTACAGCCATTCTCCAAAAGGCCATTTTTTCTGCATTAATACATATGAGCCAGTTAAGATGATACTTCCCTGCCCAAGCATGGTTACTCATGTGCACACTCCTGACATGTGAGCATCCTGCCTCACCACTTGCTTCCCAATTACTTTTCCCACTCACATATTTATCTGGAATGAAACCTTTTAGTGTAAATATCTATCTACAGTATTTATATAGCGCTTTTCAACTAAAAAGTTCAAAAGCGGTTTACAAAGAAAATGAAAAAATAATAGGTAATTAATAGCTAATAATAGCTATTATGCTATAAAAATGCATAATAGCTAATGGGTCCCTGTCCCAAAAGGGCTCAATCTAAAATGCAAAAAAGAACACCAGCAGAAGCTACTAGACCAGACATTGCTGTGGAAGGCTGGTTAATCTTTCCCTGCTAAATAAAGAGGAACACCCACTTGAAAGAATGTCTCTTGTCCAGATTAGCAGGGGTTAAATATGCCTTTAAATGTGCTCAAAATCTACTTCTCTGCCTACACACGTCTCAATAATTTGACATCTTTAGTACAAATCAGTGGTGTAGCTACAGGGGGTAGAGCGATCAGTCGTGGAGGAAGCGTCACCGTGCAAGGGGCCACCTTGGAGCCATTTCAGGCTGGGGGCTGTTTTGATGACCAAAACAGACATTTTTTGTGCATTTCTTTACCATGCCTCCGTTTTTCTTTATTGTGTCCATGTCTAGATTGTAAGCCTCTAAGGATATACTTTACTGATGAACTTTGGTGTACAAACATGATGGATGTCTGCATTAAAAAAATAGTTTGAAAATGAAATGTGAGTGACAGAAGGCATCATTACAGTGCAGGAAAATAATGGTCAGGTGCAGGCAGGTAAGGCAATGTGGCAGAAGCTGTACGGAAATTAATGGGAAGACGCCCCACTTGCCCAGTCCAGCCATGCCTATATAGACGATTACATATTCAAGGACTGCACTGTAATCTTGATGAAAGTAGAAAATAAATGGGGAAAAAAATGCAATGGCTGTGGAACTAATCTAGATTTTCCAGAATAATTGAATGAGAAAATTGTGATTAAGAAAAGCACCCATAGAGAAGTGGCTAACTTCAAGTGGTGTTAAAAGTGGTGTTAAAAACATGCAATTTTTTTTGAGGCTGCACAGTTCAAACAAAGGGACAACCACTAGGTGGCAATAGAAACCTCTAAAAAAAATCCTGGTTAACAAACCTGGTTAACAAAGCAGTATTAGATCAGTATTAAATGCAACTTTTAAATCTGACAGATTGTAACATCTCATAGAATGAATTTACTTGGTATGCCTCACTCTGCAGATGCTGCAATAACATTTAGGTTCCAATTCATCTCAATGGGAGAAAATTTAACACACGTGCTATTCCTCTACTGAAGGGCTCTCCAAATGCCCGAGATAGAGCGCCACATCAAAAACCTGGCATAGTGTCAAGGGCCAGAAAAAAATATAAAATTTAAATAAATACATTAGAGATGGAACTTAGGTGACAGAATATATGAATGGACTCAAATTTCCAACAACACACATCACAGAAATAAAGCACATACTTCTGAGTCGACATGAACTGGACTGCTGTGTTATAAGTTCACTTATAAATTGAATCTGTTTTCCAGCTGATAACAAGAAGAAATTAAAACAATTGTTACATTTCTTGAGCAAATGTGATAATATCAAACTTTTAAAAAATCTCTTAGCACCAGTATAAATGGATTCCACTAGCCTTCATCCTCATTTGTATGTAAAACTGTGTGGTGTCCTAGGAGCAGATATCTGAAGAACAAGGAGCCATACTGTCCAGTAGGAACCTCCACTCTTTGAAAATGTCCACCATAAGACTATGAACATGCTGCCATTTACATTTAAAATGTGGATTACTCATGCCACAAGCTGGTGTTCAGCATATATGCTTCCAAAAACTTCATCCCACTCTGCTATCTCTGATTTTGCATAGTTTTTAGTCCTTGAAGGAACATCCATTGCCCTATCTCTTCTTTCTCTCTTTTCCCCTCTGAATATTTCATTTCCTATATCTACATCTACAGTATTTATATACCGCTTTTCAACTGAAAAGTTCACAAAGCGGTTTACAAGAAAATGAAAAAAATTAATAGCTAATTAATAGCTAATGGGTCCCTGTCCCAAAAGGGCTCACAATCGAAAGTGCAAAAAGAACACCAGCAGAAGCCACTAGAACAGACATTGCTGGGGTGTGGAGGGCCAGTTACTCTCCCCCTGCTAAATAAAAGAGGAACACCCACTTGAAAGAGTGTCTCTTGACCAGTAAGCAGGGGTATGCTTTATCCTATGCTTTATCTTTGGGGGGCATCTAGTTCCACAGTCCCTCTCTGTAATCTTTCTGTGTATGGAAGGACACCCCAAGAAGTCCTGAGTCAATGGAGGATCCATGTGTGAATTGGAACACTTAAATTCACAGATGGATGTGCTGGATGATTGCACAATTTATTTCTATTTTCCCTTTTCATTTTAGCAAGGACAGTTATTATTAGTAGGTTTCATCACCTAAAGAGGATTGATGCCTTTTGCAATGGTCCCTGACCCACCTGTTACTTTGCCCATCCCTGACATTGTGGTAAATGCTTCCTAAAGAACAGAGTTTCCAACCTTTTTAGTACCACTACACACTTTGTGATTCCTGGTGCCTGGGTAGCATTCCAAAATGCCTGAAGGTTTCCATCATGTCGTGCCCCAGAATATCTTGCAGTGTGAGTGGATTAATTTTATTTTAGCCTTTTTCCAGCTACAGCTTCTAGATAACACCCTAGAAAGCCTTATGGCTTCCAGGTAGTATCTAAGAATGCCTTGCAGGCAACAGCCAAAACCAACAAAATTTGACTTCAGATTTTTTGTGATCTTTGTGATCCACAAACGTCGAACTGCCACTATGAATATTGATAAAATCTTGTTGTAGTGATGTCAGTAGAAATGTATAATTTGTATAAATATTGCCCTTTGGCAAATCCAGAGTTATTAGGAAACATTTTTTTCTATAGCACTTCAATGCTGTATTATACCTAAATGATACAAAATAATCAATTTCAGATTTATCCTCACAAGGGGATTGAATAGAACTCTTGCTGAAACAGCTGCCTTGCAGAACTGACTGAAAAACAGCCAGCGTTTTACACCCAACTCTGACTTTTGGCTTTCAATTTTTTTACAAGAAATTATGCTGGAAGGATTTCTGCTCCAGCATTTATATAAAATGATGACACCCAATTACAGTAGAAATTGGTGCAATGCCACAACTTGAAACTGGGAAAAGGCTCCAAAAGATTTACATTTAAAATGGGATCATAAACATTTGAGTGGAAGAGAAAATGAACACAAAGCAGTGCATTTGGACACACTATGGAGTAACTCAACAGAAATCAAAAGGTCTGTTCAAGAATATATTTCCTGCAGTTTGTGCGGTTGGATTTTCAGGTTAAGCCACTTTCATATCAGTTTACATTTTAAATAAATGTTATGCAGAATATTTTTGTACAGTATTATATTTTCTTCCTGTCCCAAGGCAAGACTGATCTGATCCTGAGCTGCAGTAGAACACCCCAAACCCCAGTAGAATTCTCTGCTCGGCTTGTTATGAAGAAATGTCTGACTCTGATCATACACAAGGAAAATTTGAATCATCTGATCTCTATAAAGTCATCAGATACACCAGGTGTGATCATACCTCAGGGAAGTTTCTACATGTATTTGGCTTGCCTATCTGATTCCAATTGGCCTTTAAATCTCACTTGATGCTAGCCAAGGGAAGCAGAGAGGATCCAATCATAATGCTATTCCATGGATCTCTACTGTGCCAAAGAAGTGCCATGGATAGCACTTGTAAACCATCACAGATGACGTAACATTTACGGTATAACTAGGTTAGTTCTTGTCTAGCACAAGGGCACAACAAGTGGTACACTTAAATTATGCTTACTATAGACTCAACCCTAATGAACAAAATTCCCAGACCTGATCTCAGTTCCCAGGCTTGATTCACCTTCCTGGGTCAAAGCGGACTTGTGTAAGTGATTGAGCTGGCACAGGTCTGAGTTGACCCATAGCATCTGCTGGAGCTTACAGATGTTCCCTTATCCCAAGGAGCTCTCCAGCAGCCAAAATTCCCTTGTGGGATGGAGTGGGAGCTGTAGATCATAGTGCAAAGAAAGGAATGCTGTCAAAATGTGTGTTTAAAAAGTGCATGCAAATAGACCCAAAGGCTCTACACATTTCTTAATAATGCATCCATATAAGCCTTCAAGGAAACAAATAAAATGTGTTAATTTCCGTTGAAAAGTTAGAGAGGATCAGTTTGAAAAACACAACAGATTTGTTCAGTTGTATCTATGGTTGCCATCCATCCACAATTAGCCTGAATTTCTCCAGGAAATGTACAGGGGAGCACATGTATAGTGGTTATCCAAAAACATACATACACATAAGACTCTGTGCATATGGTTTGTATGCGTGAACCACTACAGCTGTTATAGTGATGTATGGTAAACTTGAGCAGATGCCATTTACTCCTCCAACTCCAAACCTCGCCAACTCCAAATTCTCACCATTGCAAGCAATCAGAGTGTAGGCATAGGGTGATGCAGTAGCATAGCTAGAAGGGGTGAAAAGCATTTAGTTTTGCACGGCACCTCACTACCCTTTGGAAGTCGCCCCTTTTCCTTCCCTTCAGAGCATATACTTCCATTTTGCTCTAAGAGCACACCATGTCTCTAAAAAGGAGGGGCTGCTTGCATAGCATGGTGAGTTGCCATGCAAACTTAGTGCTTTGCACCATGTCCAGCTATGCTACTGGGGTGACATACAAGCACAAAGAAATCCTGGATCATTTCAGTGGGTAAGCAAAAGACCCAGAAGCAAGGATCCAAAATAGGAAAGCCTACTTGTGAGAAACTCCAAGGTTTAACTCCTCTCTCTCTTTCCTAATGTGTATCCTGCATAGGCAAAGGCTCCACTTGTTTAACACCTAAATCAGTGGTGGGATTCAAATAAATTAACAACAGGTTCTATGTCCTAATAACCTAAATTAACAACAGGTTCTATGTCCCATTAGTAACCGGTTCTCAGAACAGATGCTCATTAGCAAAGGGTTCTATAGAACCTGTGAAAACCCCCTGAAGTCCACCACTGCTAATACTCCAAAATAATTTCTGATCTTCCTGGGATTATGCCCATCATTGTGACAGTGAGAAAATCCTGGTCCTGGAAAGAAACTGAGAACTGCCAGGAGGTCTTAATTAATGGTGTAATCCTAATAAATTTGGGCTGGCCTAATTTACGTGACATATCTTTCCATGGTGGTGTGGGGAGATTGGTGTATGACTGTGCAGTGGCCTAATGCTCCAAAAGTGGGGTGGAAGTGTCAACCCCAAGTCAGCACAGGACTTATGTTGGAGCTTAGGCCAGCCTAACTGGAGGATTACCAGCCTAATAGGATTGCAGCATAAACCAGCTTGGGCTGCAGTCCCATGTACATGTACCTAATAGTAAGTTTCAACCGTTTGTGATACCCTTGGGTCGATGAAAGGGAGTTGTGTTGACCCAAGTGGACTTTGGGATTGCGCCCTCAGTCATATGCTGCCTGACCTTGAGAATGTTGAACTATCAAATTCTCATGTTCAGGATGAAAACTAATATTTCAAAACTGCCAAGTGTATGATCTTGCCAGAACCATATTATAAATATATGTATAGCCAAGCCATACAATAGATTCAGGAAGAATTTTTTAAATGTTCATTCATCATCACAGAATGAAGATAGTTTGGTATAAGTCCGAAATTTAAGTGAATATTATTATATATGGTAATGAAAGAGAAACTCACACTAACTGAACTGCTGGATCTGTTTTTGGGGTTCAAAGGCAATTTATAAAAGGATCTGCTGCATCTATAAATTGCTTTTTGCTGCTTTAAATTGTTGACTTTTGCTGCTGATGGGGTTAGAAAAGTGAGTGATGACCTTAATCTGAACATGCTTGTATAGAAATACGTCACTCTTCGGTGATGCTTTTCCTCTGCAAACTGAAGGTACGATACTAATCATTTGTCAGGAAAATACCAAAGCGTAATATATCCAGCACATGAGTTCCTTGCCAAATATAACTCTCACTCATCTCTTAAACATCAGCTCACACTCTGTTTTGGAGACTATTTTGAGCGCTAGCATTTTAAACAGTTTCTCTTCCAATATTAACATCTTGTAACTTTCAGAGTTACAAATGTTTCCTGTTTTCTTACACTAGAAGTAGGGGCAGCCAGTGAGTGTCTGATTGAGACATTCATCTTCTCCATTCCCATCTTCTCCATTCCCACTTTTTGCCAAAGGCTAAAGTGTAAAAGCCACATCATATTTAAATATTCTCACAGTTAATAACCACATGAATAATTTTTTTCAGGTGAAAACATTTGGATGGGCTCAAATCTACCTTGCATGGCTTCGGTTCTGTGCTTTTGTGCATAGGAAGCATTGTTTTGCCTGAGCGCTGGTAATTCTCCCTCCCCCTCCCCCCCCATGACTGATTTCCATCCCCAAACAGACTTTACACCACATGAGCAGTAGTGCTGTGTTGCTCATTCCTAGTGACTGGCAGAGGATGTCCCCCTGCAATGACCACTCATGGGATCAAACATAACAAATCATAACACACACAACTTGTGCACATCTAGACAAGTACTCGGTGATTAAAACAACCCAGCATGGATTTACCAAGAATAAATCTTGCCAGACAAATCTGATCTCCTTTTTTGATTGGGTTACAAGTTTAGTGGACAGTGGCAATGCTGTGGATGTCATGTATCTTGACTTCAGCAAAGCATTTGACAAGATCCCACATGACATTTTAACTGGGAAGTTGGAAAAATATGGGCTAGACGAGGCAATTGTTAGGTGGATCTGCAACTGGCTCAACAACCTCACACAAAGGGTTTTAGTAAACGGTTCTGTGTCAACCTGGAGGTTGGTTTCAAGTGGGGTACCCCAAGGCTCTGTCTTGGGCCCAGTTCTCTTTCAGATTTTCATCAATGACTTGGAGGAAGGGATATGGGGGAGCCTGATCAAATTTGCGGATGACACCAAGCTGGGAGGAGTAGCAAACAGAACAGAAGACAGGAGAAACCTCCAGGAGGATCTGGATAAACTGGAATCCTGGGCTGTAACAAATAGAATGAATTTCAACAGGGAGAAGTGCAAGATTCTGCACTTAGGCAACAAAAACCAAAAACACAGGTATAAATGGGGGATACTTTGCTTGGCAGCACAACATGTGAGCGGGATCTTGGAGTCGCCGTGGATAACAAGCTGAACATGAGTCAGCAGTGTGATGTGTCTGCAAAGAAGGCAAATACCATTTTAGGCTGCATTAAGAGGACTGTAGCTTCCAAGTCACAAGAAGTTCTAGTTCCTCTTTATTCTGCATTGGTGAGACCTCACCTTGAGTACTGTGTTCAGTTCTGGGCACCTCACTTTAAGAAAGATGCAGCCAAACTGGAGCAAGTCCAGAGGAGAGCAACAAGAATGATCAGTGGGATGGAAGGGAAGCCCTATGAGGAAAGGTTGGGGGAACTTGGGATATTCAGCCTGCAGAAGAGGAGACTGAGACATGATTGCCCTCTTCAGATATCTGAAGGGCTGTCATAGGGAGGAAGGGGCTCATTTGTTCATAGTTGCTTCTGAAAGCAGAACTAGAACCAATGGGTTCAAACTGCAAGAGAGGAGATTCCGGTTGGATAGCCGGAAAAAATTCCTGACGGTGAGGGCGGTTCGGCAGTGGAACAGATTGCCAAGGGAGGTGGTGGACTCTCCCTCACTGGGGATCTTCAAGCAGAGGTCAACAAGCACCTTTCGGGGATGCTCTAGGGGGATTTCATGCTGCAAGCAGGGGTTTAGACTAGGTGACCTACTAGGTCCCTTCCAACTCTATGATTCTATGATTCTATGATCTGTACCTGCACCCACTTCCTGCTTAGATCATCCTGGTGGTACCTTTTCAGCCACCTATTTTGGGGCTGATTGAGTACAGGTATCCCCAGCTTTCTGATGGTTTGTTTTCTGACAATCCACTCTTTCAACACCTTTCAATTACACCCAGAAGTCATTTATTCAAAGCATGTTCCACTCTTTCAACCTCTCTCAGCTGTTCCAAAGGCTGTTCTAAAGTCTTCCCCCATGTTGATTTGCCTATGACTTGATGATTCAGGCTGTTTTGGGACAGACATGTGTGAGAAAGAAAGCATGCATGGCCACTTTACCTCTTGGTCTATTCCAATTCCTGAAGAAGTTAATGACAATCCATTTGCAGAAATCTTTGTGTGACAGCAGGAATTTGCAAGATAAAAATAGCACTTTCAATTAACTAGCTAAAAAAGCAATATTTTTAAATTCAAAAAGACTGGGTTCTGCTTTTCAGCCATTTCTGCTTTTCACCACAACTCCAGTCCCTTACCCAGTGATTTTCAGCCAGTGTGTCATGGTGCACTGGTGTTCCACAAATAGTCCTCAGCAGTGATGGGCTTCAAAGAAATTAAGAACCGGTTCTCTGTCCATCTGGCAGCCACTTTTAAATGGCTATTTTTAAACTTTATATGTACTATCTCTTGTTAAGAACCGGTTCTATAGCGTAGGTGCGAACCTGCTGCTGCCCACCACTGGTCCTCAGGCGTGCTGCGGGAATTTGGGAAAGGTCATTAATAGGAATATTGGGGGATTTGAACAACCTTATCAAAGGTAAAAACAAATGATGGTGTGCCTTGACAATTTCAGTGACTTGTTAGTGTGCCATGAGATGAAAAAGGTTGCAAATCACTCCCCTAACCTGCCAGATAAGTGACAGATACCTGTACAAGGATTTGCTTCTTAAAAATAGGCCAACATCATAGTGACGATACAAAGTTGTCCCATGGCTGACATGCCAATATCATAGCAATGACATGCTGTCATTGCTCCAAAGATTTACTGATAACCAAACTCTGCTGCACAGATAATGTGTTGTGTTTATGAGATGATACATGCTAGGGTGGCGTAGCTGAGAAGGGCAGTGTCAGGGTTGCTTTGACAGGACAGCTTTGGCATTTGACCCATGTTGCTTGACTTCTGTGGGTTGTCAAGGTGGCACTACCAGACAGGTGTAGGATACACCAGATGTCAGGCTGATGTCAGGCTGGATTTTAAATCCAAGGACAGTTCTACTTGAGTCTACAAACCACCTCTACGCAAGTAACTGCAAAGGAAGGAATGAGGCATATGATCAGAATATTTCTATGAAGCCCCATCAGAGGCTCATCACATCCCTTATCTCACAAATAAAGTGACAACTCTTTGCAGTACAATATCTTTGGGACAGATCTGCGGAAAGGCAACTGACCTGATACTTGGAGCACAATCCCCACCAGGTCTACTCAAAAGTAAGCCCCTTGTCTTCAGTGAGTCTTACTCCCAGGAAAGTGTCTTTAGGATTGCAGCCTTACAGACCTTGCACTATTTTTTTCAGTTATTTTTTTTAAACCTACTTTACTTTTCATGGGTAGTAAAACAACTCTGGCCGTTGTGGGATGAACGACCCCATTCAAACGACCACCAGAAGAAGTCACAAAAGCAGAAACTCTAGAATTCATGTTATTTCTTCTGTTTATAGAGAAACATCTTCTTCCTTCAACTAGTTAAGGTAGAGAGTTGCTTTTTAAAAAAAGCACACCAAAAAACCACAACTTTCTAACATGAACCACATTTTTCAATTCAAGATTGAATTCTTGGACTCCAGTCCACAATTTCTGCTTTGGGTGTGCCCCATTCATGGCAACCTTCTTATGCTGGTGAGAATGCTTTGAAGGTTGTGCCCATCATTGTGATAGTGAGAAAATAAGCAAATGGCCAGAACCTGGAAAGAAACTGAGAACCCACAGCTGGCTAGGGGCTTTTACTAGTTAAACTGGTTAAAGCGTCAACTTATTTTTTTTTAATTTTTTTTGGAAAAAAATTAAATCCATGAAGCATATATTCTAACAGGGAAAACGAACCATAATCTGGTTTAAAACAAATAGATTGTGTACAGCTGTCTCCCTATGCGAAACAAAATGATGATTTAATGTTGATTAAGAGAGAAAGCCTTTGAAGTGAGTGAAGCAGGAGCCCACAGAATGTCTTTTGTGATCATTATCAGTCTTTCACCGAAGGCAGACTTGGTGCCAAAAGCTCTTTCCCTAAACTGGTTAAGGTGGATTCAGGAGCGAAGGCTTTGTGTGTTTTAAAAGAGCGTCTCATTCACAGGCCTCTGATGTCTTATTCTTTTAGTAGCGCTAATGCCTGAGAATAAACAGACACAGCTTTTTTGCTGGTTAACTACAAAAGGGGGCAAGGTCCATAGCTACGCCAGCGTCTTGGCGTTAGTCAGGCTAGCAACTAAGCATGCATCCTGCAATAAAATAAAATCAAAGATGATTTTTTTTCTTTCCCATGAGCAGATGTTTCAGTAACAGGAAAAATACAGAGAGTTTTGATTTCATTTTATTTTAGAAAGCCTTTCTGTGAAGAATTATATCAAAGGATGGAGCATCAGTGATATAGTAACATGTTATTTCAGAGATATAGTAACATATATAATATATTTCAGTGATATAGTAACATGTTATTTTATTATAGTAACATGTTATATAGTAACAACATCAATATAGAAACAACATCAGTAAAAATGAATGAATGCAGTTAGACTGCTAAGTCTTGTCTGTGTCTAAGAAACCCACTAATATTTGAGAATAATTGTAGTACAGTAATCGGAAATATTGCAACAGGTAGATTTGTTTTTAATAGGTAAAAGAAGTAATAGAAAGAGTCTCAGAACTGCAATTGTGCATTGTCTGTCACTAGTTTGGTCAAAAATTCATGAGTACCAGGGAGTGGGAAAAGATCAAAGCTGTGTTATTTCATATTAACACATTGTGGCTTCAGTTCCCAAAAGATTTCTTTCAGCCCTTGAAACCTATTGGGCTTTTCCAGAGTAAATGATCTGAGGGTTCTAGCTATTAGAATGGTTGGGAGGAAAGTATGTCAAAGAAGGACATCGGAAAATGAAATAACATCTACCATTGAAGAGTTCGGGATTTATTAAATGTTTGTTGGAGAAAATACCTAAGCCTGGCCTCTTACTGAGTTTTGTAACCAAACTGATATTTGAACTAGATACTTCCTCAGCTTACATTCATCACTATAATACAACAAAACTTAAAAGCTAAACCTGTTTCCTGGTGGTTAAATTGACAGAAGTGAATTGGAACACAGATGGAAGTGAATTTCCTTTCTGTTTGTGATCCACAAAGCCCAACACTACACGCACCACCCAATGGCAGCATGGAAGAGGAAATCAGGGAAATCAGTCTCTATAGGTCTTCCATAGGATTGAACAATTTGTCACAATTCCAGTCTCCAGGGATATATGTGTGTGCGACAGAACAACTCACATAGGTTCCATTCCCAGGTGTTTGGGTCCAGGGTGACCATATACAATGGAGGACAGACTTTCTCTACCTTTAAACACTGTATAGAAGAGGGGATTTTGGCAGGTGCTGCTTTTAAAACCCTTCCACAATGAACTGAACCTGCATAAATTTTCTCTTCTATGCCATGGTTAAAGGTAGAGGTTTTCTGTCCTCCATTGTATATGGTCAACCTGTTTGGATCAGAAAGCCCTAATAGGCTGTTCTATAACAGTTCTACCGGCTGTTCTACCGTGCAATGTTTCTTACTGTTTATAGAAATTCCTGCCAAAATTCCCTCATCTATATAGTGCTTTAAAGGTAGGGAGACTCTGTCCTCCACTGTATATGGTCACCCTGAAAATATCCCATTATGACTCGTTTTCAAGTCATGGGGACGATGACTTAACTCAAGTCAAGCCCATGGGACTAATACCGCTAACAACTGGGATCGGAGAACAGATCTCCATCCTTCAGCGGCACACACCTGTATATGATATGTGTAACATAGTCCACTGGAGTTTTAGTTTTATTTCTAAATAGCACATCTTGGAGAGAAGAAAACATGAAATGTGATGAAACCACAGCTGGTGCCATGGGGTCTATTGTGCATCTAAGTACACCTGCATTCAGTTCCAAACCAAAGAAATGTGATATGAGAAAGATTTGTGATAACCAAATAAAAAACCAACATCATTATGTATTAAACATAAGTCTACCTGCATTTCAGATTACTGAAATGCCCTCAAACTTTAAAAATGCCTACTTAGTATCACAGATAAAAATTATTTCAATCATGCAGTGATAAAGCTGTCCAACAACAGAAAATCCCACATCTGCTTCAACAGCAGACATATAAAATGTGTGTGACAAAGAAGGGATCATTAACCAATCTGATTTTCTTGTTGGGAGGGTTTAATGCTGTTGGGTCTAGTATTAAATGCAGAATTTGATAGCAAGCCTGAACATTTTAATGATGTGTCCACAAATATAAAGCATGCATCCACTGGTGACTTTATGGCTTCTCTTCCGTATAATTAGTGGTATCTTGTTTATGAGCTTTCTTGTGTTGCCTCAGTCGCATGAAAATATGAAACCACTGTAATAATTTACACCATTGCATGGCATTAAAGAGCCAGGTTTCCTATTTTTTCCCTGCCTGAAAAATATAGCGATAATGGCCACTGTGTAGGCTGAGCAAGGGGAAGAACCAAATCAAGGCCAGCATTTTATCTTTAATATTTCATAGCACAGTAATTCCGATTAAGCGACCACACATTAGATCTCTCTTGCCAGCATCTGCTCCAAGTTCCTATAAAACCTTCCCACCCCAGAGTTAACAAGGATAGGTAAGCACACTTAACAAGCTCATTAAAAAAAGTTTGGCTGGTTAGTCTGGGGGAGACATTAATTATTGTCATTGGAAAAAAAATGGTGGGTTTCTGGGAGCTCAGAAACTTATGCCAATTGACAGAACAGTACACTTGCCCTTCGATATTTAATTTAATATTGAAGTATTCAACATAATGTACGTGTGACTTATAACAGATTCTTTCCCCCATTTCTCCTTTCAAAAAGCTGGAGCTAATTAGCATATTTGAGACTGAGAATTTTAATGCAAAACTTGTGTTTAACGCTCCGACTAAAAACAATAGAATTATACAAGGACTTAACTTTCACTGTATGGGCCAACATCCTAATATTTTCATAATTATACTAGAAGCCTATTTATAGTGTATCGGTACACCAGAAGCTGCCTTAAGTCAGACCTCTCATCCATTTAGCTCAGTGTTGTCAACATTGGTTGTAGTGTTGTAGCAGGGCGCATTACTTTTCTCTCGCCACCAGAAACAGCTCTGAGAGGGGGGTGGGCAGCTGAGGTGGGGCATTGATGTGCTCTGTGAAACCGAGTGCTGTGCTCTCCACCATATCTGTGCTCATGATTAGCTTCAGATAAGGGTCTTGCCCAACTACAGATGCTAAGGTTTTAAATTGAGATCCCCTGTATGCAAAGCAGGTGATCTGACACAGTTGGTCATGCATGGTTTAGTCATCCTGTTAACATCACACACAATCCATTCTGATCCTGGGCTGGCAAATAAGATAAAGGGGTGCTAATGTAGCCTCTGCTGCATGCTATGGTCTGGATGGGGCTAGGTGTAATAGAGAGATGAAAACTTTTGCACTTGTGGGTCTACTCAGATCTGCACCAGCTGCTTTGCTGGCATAAATGGAGTGAGTTTAAGGGGTATGCCAGCACAAACTAAAGAAAAAGGAGATCAGCATTGCTGCAGCTGCCAATACCCACCACATCCATTCTTCAACATACCCTTGGCTAATCCGGATCCCACCCAATCTTCTCCCAGAACTCTGGAGCATTCCTTCTGCTGATTTACCTGCTCCAGTGTGGTCTCCAAAGATCCTTGAGTTGTGCTGGGGATGCCCAGCTTATTTTTTTGGCAGTTATGGTCCATATACCATCACAAGATATGCCATGTCACACCCCAGGAAAATGTGCTGGTGAAACAATGTGTGGATCAGGCCATAAGAATTAGGTTGCAATCCTAAACTCCAGTTAGGCTGGCAAAACCCCAGCATAAGTCCAAAGCTGACCTGGTGGTGTCAGAAAAGCGCTGTAAGGCACTTCTGCCCCATTTGTGGGGATAGGTTATGCCAGTGCACAGACATGTGTTTGCATCTCTACAACACCACAGGAATGGGAGGACCAATTAATTGTGCCGGCCTAGATTAGGATTGCACCCTGTGTCAATGTCTCCAAGACCTTCTTAGCCTTAGATTCAGGGCAAATCTGACTCCTAAAACCAAATAACATTATAAAAACTACATACAGGTACTCTTATGTTCTGTCTATGCATTTAATTTCTGCACCTTATAAATGCAGGATTTGTGACATCATATAGCACCAAGCCCATGAACTACATTTAACAGCCATTTGATGTGAAAATCCCTCCCCCCACAATATTGTACTCAATAATTCTAACAAAAACTGTATGGTTCCCTCCACAGGATAGTCTATCCTTCCAAGTTAATACAGCAGCTTTTGTCCTCGTTTGCTGGAATTGACCTTAAGTGCTGTGTTTGCCGGGTGCTTAATTAGCAGCTGGCTGTAACATACTGTACCATATGCGCTGCATCTCCCAGGCATAAATAGAGGCTTAAGGATCAGAGGTCAGGGTTGGGATTTTTGTTTTCCTTATTGAATTTCCTTCAGGCATTTTGAAAGTAAGATGTTGGGGATTAAAAAAGAAAAAAGAAAAACGCCAACTTAATTTTAGTAGCTTTTCACATATCAGTTCACCATTGATACTGATAGGTTGTAATAAGCTGCATATCGCAAGATACCCCATGTGCTGGACAGTGTAAAATGCTGTTGCTACAATAAGCACCAAGGAGTCGAACTGTTTGGTTCAGGCTCATTACTACTTTTCAACTTTCTGGCTCAGGCACTAACTTTAAAAAGTGAGCTGGAAAGGGGTTCAGATGCTCTGAATAGGAAGTCTGACCCCCTTTAGGTATCAATCTATGCGAAAGAATATCACACTCTCAGCACAATCCAAACAAGCGCTGGAGCACAGCAGGCTGACATGCCTGAGTTTCACCCAGCACTTGGTTGGGGCTACCGCCACAATATTGCAAGGCAAGAGGAAACTTGGTATAAAGCCAAGTAATCATAGGCTTTCCCATGCCACTTAGGAACTGGGGTTGGGATCTGGCATATCACCACACCCCAGTCCCAATTCTTATTCTTTTTAATTTATATTTATAATTTTATTTTAATGGTGTTTTATTTTTTATGTGATGTTAGCCGCCTTGAGCTCCCTCTTGCAGGTGAGGAAAGGCGGGGTATAAATCAATAAAATAAATAAAATAAATTCTTCACCTGCCTGTCCCGGGACCTCAATCTGCCATCCTCCTCCCCAGAACACCCATCCTGTTGCATCTCCATCCTCACCTGGACCTCCTCCAGATCTCCACATCGGCCAAGTCCTGCTTTATGCCGTTGTGGATACTGGATGCAGCCTCAGGGGGCTGACACATCTCCATGCACCTGTGTGACTTATTCTAGAGGACGTGCAAGCATGCTTGATGGCACATTTACGACCATCCTGGGCCAGTGCAAGGGATGCAATGGATTGTGCAATGGAGACAATCTTAAGATTTCACTGTCTTTTGCTTACAATTTATTTCTCTAACCTGAATACACTTATTAACTACTTAATTTGTAGAAAAAATATTATTTTTAAACTTAAAAAAATTCATTTAAGTCAAGGTTTTGAAAAAGGTTTAAAAGGGGTTTTGAAACAACACACACACCAGAAGAAAAACAGAAAATTATCTGAATGATGCTCCTTCAAGTTGAGTATGTGATTATGGAATTATTGTACTTCTTCTGAACCAGTTTTTCCTGAAGGGTTTTTGTTTGCACCCCCTTTCCATCCTTACCCTTCCCTGTTTCACCTGTTCTGTCCTCCTACCATTTCCTCTCCCTCTTCCGTGCAATCGACAGGAGACACAACAACACACTGAGGTGTAAGGTCAGAAGGTTCTCCACTAGTGTTGTCAGTGGAGTATTTTTTGTGACTGGTACTGACTGCTTTATGGCAGTCAATATAAGATGAGCAGTTAGTTCTGAAACCTGATGTAAATCTTCCCTATAGTCCATCTCTGAGCTGTTTCAGATATTCTTTTGCAGCACAGAAATAGGTGGTACATTTGTGGTTCTTCTACAAGGTCACTTTTGGAAATTCATCTCCCCCAGTCAAGGAGATGTAGGCTGAAATCCTAAAGACACTTTCCTGGGTGTAAGACCCATTGAATAGAATCGGACTTACTTTTGAGTAGACATGGTTAGGATTGTATTCGTAGAGGCTTCCAGTGCAATAAGAACTTGTGCATCTCCAATCAAGAGGTTAAGGTTGCATTTCAGTTTCCAAATCAGTATTACAGGTATTTCTTTCCCTGTAAATCACTTTGTGAACTTTTTTGTTGAAAAGCAGAAGGTAAATATCAACAATATTAATAATTATATTTACAATAATTTTTATTTTGTTGTAATTATTATTATTATTATTATTATTATTATTATTATTATTATTAATAATAATAATAATAATAATAATAATAATAATAATAATAATAATAATAATAATAATAATTTATTAATTATTTTAATTTTGTCATAATTATTATGACAGAAGAATAGTAGTCCTAGCCTTAAGGTATAACATGCAAGATAATACCTGACCACAAGGTATAACCTTGCATGCAAGTGGTCTCTTGTTCCAGTCTGGCATCTCCACCTTAAAGGATCTCAGATATGTATTGATCAGCATTAGAACATCCAAAGAAATTTGAAGAATATGATTGACACCATGTCACCTTTTCCTATGACACAAGGCTACTGTGTCATGTGACAGGAGTCAACTGTGTAGAGATATGCCCTACAATCCAGAGTAACTACGGGAGCACGTAAGAGACTTTACGTGCACCTGTAGTTGCTGCACCACCTAGTGAAAACCTATGGGAAATTCATATTGCGATCCAGAGCAAATTGTTCTTACACCGGAGCAAGGACTCCCCGTAGTTACTCAGGATTGCGCCCATGGTTTCTTCTGGCTAATTTCATCTGGAACCAAATCACACAGCCAATCTGGAATAATACCATGTCCTATTATTCTTTTGTGAATGAAACAGGAATCGTCTCCCATTTGCACTCTTTTATGTTTCAGACCAAAGTTTGAACAAAACCAAACACAAAATATATTAGGGGTGTATTGTATGAAGTGAGAGCAGTTAAACGGGGGATTTCATTGAATATTTTTGCAGGAAGAAAGAGGAAGACTGAAGAAATAGAGTCCTTTAAAACAAGAATTTCAATAAAATTAGGTCTGTTCTTATGCAGATGCTCTCCCCTAAATGCTTCAGTAAACTAGCACCCCTTTTTCTTACTGTAAAAAACCATAGATTTCTGCACAGATGATCTGTTTTCAATTTTGGTTTGTACTGTCTTAAAAGAAACTGCACAGGCAATATCTCGCTGTTGCGCTAAATAAGGCTAATGTGTGCCAGCAATTTCTGTTTCATATATGAACACGATCAATAAAAAAGGAAGGTTGAAGGAAAAAATCTATAATGAGCGCAGCTTTCACTAATTCTCAACAGCACTGCCAAATTTTCACTCACTTCTAGCCCTTGCCAACTTCTGAAAGCGTCAACTGGTCCTGTTGTGAGTGTCACCTTGGAAAGATAGGTTTGCAAATAAGTCAGCCAAATATTGGTGGTTGCCTTTAAAGCTCTCATTGGAATGAGAAGCAAGACAGTTGTGATATCTTGGTAGTAGGGTACTGCATCCTGGACAATTGTGTCCTTGTAAAATGCGTCTTGATCATTGGCATCCCTGAAAATTTGTCTGTTTTTTTTAAATCCCAGTCATTTGCATCCCACTATAACTGGCAACAAGCGTACAAACTATAACTAGGAAATAAACCCCATGTTTGCACCAGCCCTTATATCCGGTCCTCTGACCTGATAAAAATAATTCCCACAATAGGAAAATCATCTGCAGTCCTTGTGAGATATTTTGAAGGCCAGGAAATCTTTGACCTAACATATGAGTAAACCAACTCTGTTAGGTATGAGTAAGTCAAACCTACTAGGGCAAATCTGAGGGTGTCCAGCTCAAAAGAAGTGTCAAATTTAGGCACTTGTTATTTTTTAAATGTTATATGTTTTGCAACTTGTGTTTATGTGTATTCTTATTAGACAGAGGGCACAATCCAGAGTAATTACAGGAGCATGTAAGAGACATTATGTGCACTCATAGTTACTGCACCACCTAGTGAAAACCGATGGGAAATTTGTATTGGAATCCAGAGTAACTTGTTCTTATTCCGGAGTAAGGACTCCCTGTAGTGACTCTGGATTTCACCCTTAGGCTGCAAGCCTAAAGAGACCTTCTTGGGAGTAAAACCCACTGAACACAATTGGGCTTGCTTTTGAGAGACATGGTTAGCATTGTGCTCCAAAGTACTCCCAATTTAAAGCTGCCAATATCTATATATATAAAAGAGAAAAGTCACTGACTGACTCACTGACTGACTGATTCATCACCGCCCTGCCAAAACCACTGGGCCTAGAAGCGTGAAAATTGGGGTGGGTGTTCCTTCCGTGACTGAGGGGTGCACTAAGAACCGGTTTTTGGAAATTCCAACCGGAAGGGGGTGAAAAGGAGCACAACGTGTTTTCCTCCCTATACTTTGCATTGAAAATTGCTGACTCAGCAAAATTCCGCCCCAACTGCTGGGCCTGAAGCATGGAATTCTGGGAGTTCCTTCTGTCACCTGAACTCCTACCAAGACCCATCTGGAGAAACTTAACCCTTCAGGGGCTGAAAAGGGGGCAACGTGTTTCTGTCCTATACTTAACAAGGGAGACTGAATAACATCCAGCCAATTTGGTGCTCAGACCCTGGTGCACTGGGGGATGTTGTTCGGAGGAAGAGGTTGCACTGGAGAGGATTCTGCGCATGGGGGAAGTTGCGCATGGGGGGATGATGCACATGTAGGAAAGTTGCACATGGGGGAAGTTGCGCATGGAGGGAAGTTGCGCATGGGGGAAGTTGCGCATGGGGGGAAGTTGCTCATGTAGGAAAGTTGCGCATGGGGGAAGTTGCGCATGGGGATGATGCGCATGGGGGGATGATGCGCATGTAGGAAAGTTGCGCATGTAGGAAAGTTGCGCATGGGGGAAGTTACGCATGGGGGGAAGTTGCGCATGGGAGATGATGCTCATGGGGGGACGATGCGCATGGGGGGACGATGCGCATGGGGGGATGATGCGCATGGGGGAAGTTGCGCATGGGGGAAGTTGTGCATGTAGGAAAGTTGCGCATGGGGGAAGTTGTGCATGGGGGAAGTTGCACATGGAGGGAAGTTGCACATGGGGGATGATGCGCATGGGAGAATGATGCGCATGTAGGAAAGTTGCGCATGGGGAAGTTGCGCATGGGGGAAGTTGCGCATGGGGAGAAGTTGCACATGGGGAAAGTTGCGCATGGGGAAAGTTATGCATGGGAAAATTTGTGCATGGGGTTTGATGCATATGGGGAAAGTTGTGCAAGGGGGGTTGATGCGCATGGGGAAGTTGTGCATGGGGGGTTGATGTGCATAGGGGGAAGTTGCGCATGGGGGAAGTTGCACATGGGGTAACTTGTGCATGCGGGGTTGATGCACATGGGTGAAGTTGCGCATGGGGGGTTGATGTGTATGGGGGAAGTTGTGAATGGGGGGTTGTTACGCCTGGGGGAAAGTTATCCATGGGGGTTGATGCATATGGGGGGATGGCACACGGGAGAATTTTACTCCCGCAACACGGGTACGCCTTTCGCTAGTAAACTAATAAAAGTCAAATACGAATTTGTTATTATTCTTTTTATTATAGCTATGGATATCACAACTGGCGGTGATATCCGCTGACAGGATCTGAGTGCCATAGACAATGCTGGGAAATGCATGGCTGACTGATCATACACGCACACTCAAATACAAACACACATACACCATGATAGATATAATATACACAAAGAATGGTAACGGATATGATTAGGGCATAAATGTTATAGAGACCATTTTACATAAAATGAAACATCAGTGTGGTGAACATGGTTAAAGCAACTAGCAGAAATTTTGTTGAAAACTTTCATGACATAGTTAGGTCTGTACATTTTCATTTGCTCTGAAAATTCCTTATAAGATTTGAAAGGTCACAACAAATTAAAGAACTATTTGTCCTTAAGAAGAAAATAGTTCCTGTGGCTTAGCTTCACTGATGGATCTGGGTATGGTCATTAAACAGCTCATTGTAACGACAGTGGTACAAGTGGTACAAAAGTGGTACAAAAAGCACCCAATTAAGCACATTTATCAGTGAGTCCTGTTTATGGTAACAGAACATCTCCATAGAATTGGAAGAGGGAGAAAAAACTGGCAGGTTCATCTTTCCGCCTAAGAAAAGAACATCCCCCAGTATAAGTCCAGCCAGATAAGAGTAAGTAATCTATGCTACATAAATGTGCTTGCATTCAGCTACAGTATCAAAAATCTGTTTTTTCTTTCATCTACATCATTAAAATTGATGTACATTCATGGCATAGATCCATAGAAGTACTTTAGGTGCATCCAAGAATTTGGGCATGCCCAGTGGATTGTTTTGACTTTCCTTTCCCTTTGAATAGCATCCCACTCTCACAACCTGCTTTTGAAACTCCCCCATTTTCCAAAAAGTGTTGCCAGAAAGAGTTGCTGTTTGTAGTAAAAAAAACTCCCTTGTGTATGAATAACTAGTTAATTTCTTTTGAATGAAGCTAACATTAAAAAAAATGGGATGAGATGAAGTAAAAATACACAAGGTCTGATACACACAAGTGCATCAAGCATGTGTCTCTCATCCTGAAGTAGGATTCTGAACACAATCCTAAGTGATGTGAAGGGCTGATGCATCTGATCTGTGCCAGCCCATGGTGTTGCAAACATGCTATAAGGCATATCTGCACCAGCCATAGGAAAAGGAAGGTTGATGCAGGGAATTGTGTCAGCTTCCCTATGTCACTCTTGGTGGTATAACCAGTTGAGTTTTGCTGGCTGGATGCTGGGTGTGTTCCAGCTTGGTGGGAACAGTGAGTGCAAGGCATGACTGGGTGGGCAGGTGTGGGGCAGGAGGTAGGGTTTGGATCCAGCAGTTAGCAAATTTGGTCCCTGGACAGCTGGAGCCTCAGCCTCAGCTGACAGATGGGATCAGCCTCTGAATGATCCCATCTACTCAGATCTGCACCTCCTCCAGAAGTGGCTTAGATCCAAGTAGACCCATTTAGAGCAGCCCCAATGCTTGCACTGGATTCAGCATAGACAAGCCAGCCTGCCTGTTCCAGTGCAAATGAAGACTGCACTATTACCTTCTGCCTTGTCGCAACAGAAGAGGAAAGACACTATGGGTGCAATCCAGAGTAACTACGGGGAGTCCTTGCTCTGGCGTAAGAACAATTTATTCTGGATTGCAATATGAATTTCCCATTGGTTTTCACTAAGTGGTGCCATAGATGTCTCAACGTAAATGTCTCTTACGTGCTCCCGTTGTTACTCTGGATTGTAGGGTAAGGTCAATTGCATTGGCTCAACTTGGACCAGATATCATTGGTACCTTCCCCTAACATACTGGTGGGATATCAGCCACACCAATGTGCAGCAGGATCCTAACCACATTCCTTTTCCTCTTCCCTCAATTATTGCCAACAAAATGGCTGGCACAATTCTGAGGAGACCCATTGAGGCAGCAGAGACTTGTCCCAGAGAAAGATAAAGCAAGTTCCCGCACCAAGAAGAGATCTCCACATTGGTGTGGCTGAATCAGCCAGGCTGGATAGTTTAGTTAGGACTCGGCTGTGATGTCTGAATTGCTCTGTTTTCTTTTTCAAACCCATCCCCTTTTCTTTATGTGTCTCTAAGCATATCATGTATGTTAAATGATAAACCTGTGAACAGAGGCAGAAGTTTCTGTAATCTATTTACAGTTCCTAGAAAATCAGCATTATATGGTGATTGATTATATATTACTTACATTAAATTGAATTTGTGAAATAATCCTAAATGGCCATCTGTTATTTGTGTTATGTTGTTCAATGAATTGTCTGAATCAGCAATTAGATCTGATGTAGCTGCCCCTACATCTTCATATACACTGAACATGTGGTCAAGTTTTATTCCAAATATCATGCACATTGTAATCCTAATGACATTAGGGTTTCAATAGACCTGACTTTTAAATGTGGTTAATATTGCTGGGATTGATGTCATCAGGAGTGGAGGTTTCTGTCTTATCTTGGTCCCAAGGTGTGGTCGAGAAACATAGTATGTTTTCTATGATGTAGACATAGATCTATATGGGTCTGGGGACTGTTGCGATGAGTCTATCTGGAAATAGGAACTTTACATATATCTCCCTGAGTTCCACCTTGGAATAAAAACAGGATAGATTACATGCTTTATTGGAACTTCTCTTGAACTGTGAGTTCAGTTGTGAAATATAGGATGTTTTGCTGTAACTATGCGACACTTCATAGCTTCCCAAACTTAGTACTTTTCTGATCTTCTTGCTATGCATGTTTTCTTAGGAAAAAAAGCTCAGTGGAAAGGTATTTGCAGGATTGCAGCATATGCTATCTATTCACATAGCAAATGTATGTGTACCTAGAAGTTCATGAATCTTACAGCCCAGAATGTGTCACCAGAATGGAAGTTCTGGCAGCTCAGTGCACTTATGGCCATTGCAAAATGAGATGTGCTGTAGAATGCATCCAGCAAGGCAACACAGCCCCTTTGGAGCCCTGTCACCTATATTTTGGGACAAGAGAGGGCAGACAAAATGTTTCTCTCTCTCTCTTTCTGTCTGCCAGTGTAAAGGCTAAACCATGCCCCCTTTTCATATGACAAGGAGATTAAAAATGGTTTTGGTATATGGAGGGTGACCATACGTCATAAACAAAAAAATAGGACACCGTCTCTCCAAAATGTAGGACACCCAAGAAAAATGTAGGATACAACAATATAAAAGCTAAAACATTCATATATTTTGCTTTCATATGATTAATTTAAACTCTATATTGCTTATTAAATTTAAAACTATTCTATGTAATTTATTTCATAAATTTTATGAATTACAAGAACACTATATATTGCCTGCTCCCAAGATAATGGAGGACAAGAGTAATTTTTTTCTAGGACACAATACTAAAATCCTGAACATGTCCTGGTAAAAGAGGACATATGGTCACCCTGGGTATATGAGTGTGAGAAACTTTAGATCTGAGTCTATTCCCAATTGAAGGCATTAATGAAAGTTCACTTGGAGAAATCTTTCTGTGATATAAATTTTACAGTTTTAAAAAGCATTTGCAGTTTGCTAGCTAAAAATGCATTGGAAGCCACATTTGTAAACTAGAAATTGCTGGGCTCCACTTTTCAACCATTTCCACTTTTGAATACTGCTCAGGTCCCTAACCTGTCAAATGAGTGGGTAGTGCCTTTTGGTTAATAATAGATGGAAAAACAACTTATTGAAGATCTTACAGGATCCTTTGAGTCCTCTTTATTGTTGTTGTTATGCACTTTCAAAGGTAAGGGTATTGTTTTGTCAACAACTTGTTAGTGGAAAATCCTTCTTAACGGGCATAAAAGCATGTAAATATAGTAGAGGGGACAACGGAAAATGTACTCTACTGACCTGGCATGATTAGAGCACAATTAAGCAAGTATGTTTGAACAAATTGTTCCTTTTAACTATAAGCCAATCCATTTCACACTTTTTAATGAAGGCCTGTGCCACACACTCGAATTCTTCTCACCTCATTGCTACTCATAAAAAGCAATGATCCATTTAAAGGCTCCTCATATCTCCCATATGAGAGCTAAAAGAGGAGATTCGTGTCTCCCAGTTTGGCAGAGGAGAAGGAACAGTATTCCCCGATCCTTTGAAGTTGATAATTAGGATGTTTACAAGATAAAAGAACTCCAAAATTTATCTGTGTAATTTCACTGCTGTCATGCATTAACATTCTCTCCTCCCCTTTTCTCCTCCTACCCAACATCCTTTCCTACAAAGTCCGTCTCTGTTGCTCTTTAGGGAAAAAGAGGTTTTCCAAGACATAATGATTATTTTCATTTGTCTGTTTGTAGAAACAGAATCTGTGTAGGTGAAAGAATAAATGCAGGGGGGGAAAAATAATAGGTCACTTTCAGGATTTAATCAACACCTCGTCAGGCAAACAGATTGCAAACAACATGAAAGGAAACATGCGTTTTTAAAAATTTAGATGATTTCTTTTTAACAAATCATTGCAATTGCCCTTGTGATGACTAATACTCTTGCTGTGGTTGTATCACAAGCCACAGTCCAGCACAGAATTAGTCATACTCAGGTCATTGTTTGCAATAAGTTTCTGTATATTTCACAATGAGTTATAGCCTTTGTTTTGCAAGTAATATTAATGCTTTTGGTCTAATGTCATAAAAAGGCAATGTAGTTAACTTTGGCTACGTCATGCTCTGTTTGCAATCTCCACATGGTATCAGTGTTTTAGGGCTGTGTTTGGTCTGACATTTTTCATACCAGCACATTTTCCTGATTATTCTAACAATGTGTGTTTCATACATGAAAATGTGCCACCTTCATATGAAAATAGTGTGGAGGGGGAGCACCACTAGTGAGCCTACCTTTGTCCTGAGTAGAGACAGGACCACAGAATTCTCTCCCCCCGCCCCCCCCCCAAATGCTACCCCTTGTCACATAAGTGGGGACCTTCGGAGATACACATTCCCTACAGTCCAGAGCAGCTGCAGCAGTAGATGTGTCAATGCAAGTTACATTTACGTCAATGCAATTATGGTGCCATCTAATGGAAACCTATGGGAAATTCATAGAGCAATCCACAGTAAATTTTACGTGCATCGACACAACAACTGCCATAGGGCGCAATCCTGAGTAACTACGGGGAGTCCTTGCTCCGGTGTAAGAACAATTTGCTCTGGATTGCAATATGAATTTCCCATAGGTTTTCACCAGCTGGTGCAGTAACTACAGGTGCACGCAAAGTCTCTTACGTGCTCCCGTAGTTACTCTGGATTGTAGGGATAGTTACTCTTGATTGAGCCCATAGTATCCTATGGTCCTCCAAAGGTCACGTGAGGCACCCGGATGACCTAAAACCACACTTCTGGTTCAGAAGCAAAAACCAGAAGTGATATTTTAGGCTCTTAGAAGGCCTTTGGAGGTCCTGGGTTTACTGCTCATTTTGGGCAATAGAGCCACTTGGGTGCATCTGTTTGCCAGGAACTATTATGATATAGTTCAATAACAGAAGAAAGGTTGTGTCTTGGAGGCCAGTCCTTTCCTCTACTGGTTGAGCCATGCTGAGAAGGAACATGCTGAATTCAGTAGGGGAATTGGAAAGCTTCAGAAGGATAAAGGGAATTCCTACCACTCCGCAATGGGTCACCCCAAACCGAACCTATTCCAGTGTTTTTGCTGTGCAAGTCTGAGGTCAGAAGTGGGAGGGATGGGCTGCCTATGGAGGGCTGGATCCAGTGTACACCATCACTGCTGGATCCATGCCATTCCACCTCTATTCTTCCCCACCTCCTCCTCCCTGTTTCTATTTTAGTTGCCTTGGCAGTTGCTGCAAGATCTGGCACTGGCTTGCTGCCACTTCTTGCAACAGCGGTCCCAAAATGGTCACCAACTGTGTATGCTTTCCAGAGCTTTTTTTACTGTCATGGTCAGTGCCCCAAATGCATAGGATTGGGCTGTTATTTGTCTTTCATAGAGCAAACCTATAATGGGATTGAGAAGTCTTGCAGAACTGATTATGACAACAGACATGATGAATTCTGCTGTTGTGAAAATGCTACCTTGGAAGCACGAAGCTTCCTTTGTAGGGGGGATGAATAACAGAAAAAGGAAGGTGGCAGGAGGGATGGCCCTTGTGGCAATGGGGCATGCCAGATCATGTCCCTTCTATTTGGAGCCTCTCCACTCCTTGGACTTATGCCAGCTAAGAAGCTAGCACAGGTCCAAGGAAACCCACTGGTGGATGGAAAGTTTATGGAGGGGTAAATGAAATAATTATTCTCCTTTCCTCTCCCAAGGCCCCCCCCCCCACTCTCTCTCTCTCTCTCTCTCTCTCTCTCTCACACACACACACACACACACACCATGTTGGATTCAATGCATGCCTTTTGTTCAGGTTGCATTTGTGATTAAAGGATAGGATTGGACACTTAGGGCTCAATCCTATTCCTATCTAACCAGAAGTAAGTCCCATTATAATCAATAGGGCATACTATCAGGAAATTGTGGATAGTATTGTAGCCTTAGGCTGCAATCCTAAAAACATTTTCCTGGGAGTAAGGCCCATTGAACACAATGGGGCTTACTTTTGAGTAGACATGGTTAGGATTGTACCCTTAGATACCCAAATGATAGTTCTACCAGAATAATGATAAATGTAATCACTTGGACATGTAAACATTTGTTGAAACATGCTTTTAGAGAGCCAGTGGAAAATTTATACCTTTATGTTCTACAGTGTTCACTTTTTCATATAAACCATGGGTTATGTTATCATGAGTTAAGGTATCAAATACCAATCATCATGGGTTATGATATCAAATCCCCCAAACACTTAAATCATGGCATTTTTAAATTAAATTATTCTTTGCAAAAGGAAATTCAAAGCCAAAACTAGAGTTTAGTATATAGCCTTGGAGAAATTCTGGAATAATCACTGCACAGCTTTGCATCATTTGAAAGCATAAATCCATGCGCACATACTTGGCAGACATACATCTATCTAGAGAAACAGACATAATAAAAAAAAGAAAGAGAAATCCTCTGGCTCATCACATGCTGACAGCATTTTGCTAACTTTTCAATATTTCTTGCATGCATAAGTTAGAGTTTTCATTTATGAGGTCCAATCTAAGCATAATTCACAACTTCTGTTTGCTTGTAAGATCTTACTGGATGAGCTGATGAACAACATCAGAGGGGAACAGCATGATCTGTCACAAATCTATCATGGTACCAAATGCAAGCATGACATTTCCATGCACTCCAGAAAGTCTATATTTACACTGGAGTCTGCTCTTATGAATGACAAAGAAACAAACAAAAGGAGCCTTGAACCAGGACCAATCACAACTTGGGGTTCTCATCCAAGAAGAATCAAGGCCGCCGTTCTTTTCCAAGGGTTGCTTCACATATTTCTTCTAGACAACATGGGGATACACAACTACATCCTACTGTGTATGAGAAGGTTGCATGATTATGGCAACACCTCTAAGATGTTGGTAAGGCAAATGATGCTCATCATTTCTAAGATGTAGGTAAGGCAAAACCTAGAAGACAGGTCCATCTCTCTCTCTGTCTCTCTCTCTCTGTGTGTGTGTGTGTGTGTGTGTGTGCCATTCCTGAATAATAACACTTAATGACTTGTATAGTGTTTTCTATGGCAAGCACTTCACATGTATTGTGTGTATCATATTTATCATATGCATTACCTAACTTTGGCTGCATTCCTAAGTCTACTCAAAAGTAGGCCCCATTGTATTCAATGGGTCTTACTCCCAAGAAAGTGTGTTCAAGATTGCAGCCTATGTAAGGTGAGACTATTATTGCTTATGTCCTTATATTGCTGCTGCAGGGCTGAGACTGAAAATCTTGTTTAAGACACTCTGGTTAGTTCAGATCAGAGGAAAGGGTCAAACCAGGGAATTCTTGATTCACCACTCAAGCCACTTATCACAAAGACCACCATCCTAACCATGTCTACTCAAAAGGAAGCCCCTTTTTCTTCAGTAGGTCTTACTTGCAGGAAAGTGTCCTTTGGATTGCAGGTTTAGCTGTTATACAAACCAGATATTATAGTTTTGTGCTTCTTAGGACAAACCTCAAACTAATTCTTGATAATGGTAAGCTTTGTGTGATCTGGATTCCCCATCGCATTCTTTTGTATTGAAACTTCTCACCACATGCGGAAAGTTCTAACATGTAGATCAGACAGGCAATGCGATCCTGACTTTAGGCCAGAAAAATGGCCCAGCTAAGCTGGCGTCAGTAGGTCATACCCTGAGCTGACAAGTTACGCCAAATCCATAGGACAAGAAGGCCTCTGGCTGGCCCAACTGCTGCTGAAGAGGCAGCAAGGCAAGGGCAGAATGTTCACTGGACTCAGGGTGACCAGATGACCGGAAAAACCCAGATTTGTCCGGATTTTTAACCTCCTGTCCGGGTGTCCTGCATTTTGGCTTTGTTTTGAATCTTCGCGATAGTGCACAGTACCCCATCATGCCATATGTCATTGAATTCATACTGAAGAGCAGAATCCAATGCAAGAATCAGTTTTGAGATATCTCCTTCCTATCAAAAGTTATGGTCAATAAATTGAAAGAGGGTAGGAATTTTCGCCTGGGATTAGGAATTTTAGCCTTGGAGTTCAGGAATTTTGGGTTTGGCATGTGGTAACCCTGACTGGATTGGTATAGTTATGCTGAATCCTGAGGTGGGCTGGTGTAGTTGTGCTGTATCTTGAGGTAGAGAGGCAAGGACTTGGCCTAGGACTCACAATTTTTTGCCATCACTTCCAGTTTTACTCTGGCTTATAATGGACCCCTATGGGTCTACTCAGATTTATTTCTGCTCCTTAGCTGATACTACTGTGAGGAGCTGGAAGAAGGCATTTCTGCCCTGGAAACAGGCTCTGGATACAGCCTAACTGCACTGTTCTAGGCCATGCAGAACATGCCCTCAACATATTTCTCCTGAATTTCCTGGGCTTGCACAGCTACCCAGTGGTGGGCTCCAGCAGGTTCGCACCTACTCTATAGAACTGGTTGTTAACAAAAGATAGGACATATAAAGTTTAAAAACAGCCATTTTAAAGTGGCTGCCAGATGGGCATAGAACAGGTTGTTAATTTCTTTGAATCCTATCACTGGCTACGGCCCATGTCCATCTGTCTTGGGCCGGTTTATGTTGACTTATGCTGGCCCAAGCCTTTCTGGTGTAGCCTTTCTGGCCCATCTTGGAATTCGGCCAATCCTGTGACAGATAAGCTAGCCCAAGTGCACTTCAGGATTGAAATGCCCAAGAAACCCACTGAAAAGTAGCATACAGTACTCCAGCATGTGGGATATCCCAGATCACACCTCAAAGGGGTGTGTAAATAAAAGGCCTACCTTGCACCAATGAATGTAGGGAAAGTCACACCATGGTTCAAACAAGAATTAAACTACAAAATGGGCTTTGCCAGATATAAGTTATTAATATATAAGTTCTGCAGGTATGTTAAATTACCCTAGCTTATCCACAAAATTACTCCAGCATATCCATTTTTAAAAAAGTTATGTCTAGGCGAACTTAAACTTCTGACAGTTTTAATGTCTGATATGATTCATTTTTGTACACAAAACTGAATCATAACTTTCATTCATTTTAATGAAAAAATATAGCAATAAAGGTTTTTCTTTTTATGCAGCTTATATTGTAAGCTGGAGTTCTCACTACTCTCTGTTACAGTATAGTACAAATATTTTACAGGTCTGCCCATTTTATTTTCCAGCCTGATTGGCCAAGATAACTTCTTTTATTTATAGAGTTTTGTAATTTGTGCTGAAGCAAAAGTAGGAACAGAACATCCTTTCCTCTCTCTGACATGTCCTATAATTTACCTGGTAAAATATTTGGATTCACAGAGGAAAGTAAAAATGCATATGTATTAGATTCTCTTGAGCATTAAGAACAGAAAACATGTGTTGCACTTACGTGGAATCCATGAATTATGCAAAGGTAAATGGAATTAATTTGCTTTCTGCATCACACTGTTTTTCATTTTTTCAGAAGACAAAACTAAGACAGTAATCAGCTGTAGTATTCAGAATTCCAAATTGAAATTTTAGGAGTGTTGTTCCTTAAAACTTTCTTCCATCTGTCCATCTGCCATATCTCAGAACATGACAGAGGGGCCTCTGAAGTTGATCCAAATGGTAAGGTGGATCCATATATGGGTTGATAGGGTCCATACGTCTCCTAGTCCCAGGCAGTTTAACAGGTTGAGGCTGAAATCCTAAACCCACTACTTACTCCAGTAAGTATAGAACTTACTCCAGCATAGAACTTCTGAGTAGATATGCATAAGATTGTGCAGTAAATGTTAAAAGCAAGTACTTTGAAGGGAGTTCAGAAACAAATGAGTGATTAGAGAAGATGGAGTAATTTAATCTGGGTACACTGTGCTCCAAATTATAGTAATCCAAATTTAAATGTTAGTGAACATGAATATCATTGACCAGGTCTATCTGCTAAGAAAGGCTAAAGCTGTTAAAAAGTATTTCCAAGTATTGCTTCTTTTGGGGATATAAGGATGCTATCCTAAGCACTGGAGCCCCCAATTCCAGAGTAACTACGGGAGCACATAAGAGACTTTATGTGCACCCATAGTTACTGCACCACCTAGTGAAAACCTATGGGAAATTCATATTGCAATCCAGAACAAATTGTTCTTACACCGGAGCAAGGACTCCCCATAGTTACTCTGGACTGCGCCCTTAGTCTGTAACACAATTTCTGTACTAAATACTTGTAAATCCCACATATATGGGATGGTTTGTTTTTTGACAGTTCTGGTCTTTCAACACATTTCAATTGTACTTGGAAGTCATTCATTCAAAGAATGCTCTCCTTTTTCAACCTCTCTCTGCTGGTCTAAAGGCTAAAATTGCCCTCGTCCATGTTGATTTGCATATGACATGGTCATGCAAACAGCTTGTGTGTGTGTGTGTGTGTGTGTGTGTGTGTGTGTGTGTGTGTGTGAGAGAGAGAGAGAGAGAGAGAGAGAGAGAGCACTAACTTTAGCTCCAGGTTTATTCCCATTCCCAAAGGCTTTAATGATAATCCATTTGCAAAAATCTTGCAGCAGGAATCTGCAAGATCAAAATGCATTTGCAATTTGCTAACTAAAAAAGCCTTAGAAACATTTGTAAACAAAGAAACAAAATTCTGGGTTATCCTTTTCAACAGTTTCCACTTTAGACCATGGCTCTGGTCCTTTACCTGTCAACTAAATGGGGGAAGCCTGCATTAGAGTAAGAACAACCTGGGTACAAATAACTTCTTGTTTTCAATAAATAGAAAACCAGCTGCCTGTGCAAAGCCTGTAAAAAGGACACAGTGGCAAAAACACTTTCCTGTCTTTTTGTCTCCAAGCAGAGTATATGGCTCTTAACTTGCAGGTTTCATTTTGTATTTTGTTAGTTTATATATAGTCTATATCTATATATAGTCTATCTATCTATCTATCTATCTATCTATCTATCTATCTATCTATCTAAAACTTTTATTATATATAACTTTTGTTAGTATATTTTTAACTGAAAAGTCACTGACTGGCTGGCTGGCTGGCTGGCTTGCTCACTCATCAATATCCAGCCAAAACTGCTGCACATAGAAGTGTGAAATTTGGAAAGGCTGTTCCTTCCATGACGAAAGGACCCATTGGGATGCATGCGGGGATGTATTGCTCGGGGGGGGGGGGGTGTTGCACAAGGGGGTTAAGGCTGTGCCCTGTCACAAAAATATCCTTGAAATTTTACTCCTGCAATGCAGGTACATTTTCCTACTTAGTTATAAAGCGTCATCCTTTGTCTGTTTCACATTGCTCTTCAGATGACATCTCTGAAAACAATGGTCCAAGTGTGAGTACTGGAATGAACAATTTCTGTAAACCATAAGCAGCTCTGCAATCTCACTGTGCTTCTCCAGTATTCCCTTCATACATCTGTAATCAGTGATAGGATTCAAAGAAATTAACAACCGGTTCTACGCCCATCTGGCAGCCACTTTTAAATGGCTATTTTTAAACTTTATATGTCCTATCTCTCATTAACAACTGGTTCCATAGAGTAGGTGTGAACCTCCTGGAGCCCACCACTGGACTGTAATCCAAAAGGCCGTACTGTGCTTTTGGCTAGTTTCCTGCTCCTGCCTTTAGTTTCCTTTTTTATGTCTTTAGCAATTAACTCCTAAAATTTTGCCTTATTAGTAAGAAGTTCATCTTGCTATAGTGTGGACTATTTCCTTATCTAGGCAAAATGTCCCTTTTCTTACTTCAGATGAATTTTTTTTTTGGACGTTGCTATTTAACCATGCTGTCATTTTCTTGGACTTATATGTGTTTTATCTGATGGCCTTTATAAACAAACTATAGTACCTAAGGTTCTCAGACAGATGTGTTCTTTCCTATCAAGTAACTTAAACAAATCTTTTTATATCTCAGGAATTCCTCCTCTGAAACTGAATGCAACTCTATTGGAATTTCTCAGGTTTTGAATCCTAGGTTTGATGCCGGAAGACAAGAATGAAAGAGATTATCTATCTATCTACAGTATTTATATACCGTTTTTCAACTAAAAAGCTCACAAAGTGGTTTACAAAGAAAATGGAAACATAATAATAGCTAATTAAGAGATAATGGGTCCCTGTCCCAAAAGGGCTCACAATCTAAAATGCAAAAAAGAACACCAGCAGAAACCACTAGAACAGACATTGCTGGGGTGTGTAAGGCCAGTTATGGCCACAGCGATGGTGTTCACTGCCTCTTAAAATGCCCACTTCCTTCTCCTTGCTTGCTCACAGAGAAGATGGCACTGAGCAGGCTTAGAAGGTGGAAGTTGACACCGTTGAGCTCTCCCTCCCTCCCCCCCTCTCTTTTCCAGGGGAGAAGACACCAAAGCCAGCATTAGTGGAAGCAGGGTGACCATATGTCTAGTTTTCCCAGGACATGCCCTGGATGTCTTGTGTCTTTCTTTCTTTTCCTTGTAAGCAGGCAGCATGTAGCCTTCTTGCAATTAATAAATTATATGTAATAAATTATGGTTGCAATCCTGAAGTGCTGTTAGGCTAGCCTATCTTCACTGGGCTGGCCTAATTCCAAGATAGGCCAACCTACCTAAACCAGAGAAGGCTTGGGCTAGCATAAGTCTACTAATGCTGTCCCAAGACAGATGGATCTGGGCTGGCCTAACAGGGCTAGCCTAGGCAGTTTAGCAATTATATATTGATGACATGTGGGGCATGGCTTGGATTACTGCTGTTAGCCTGTATCCAGAGCCTGTTTCCAGGGTAGACATGCTCCCTCCCAGCTCCTGAGGGTTTGGTCATCTCAGGAGCAGGCATAAATGAGTAGACCCATAGGTGCCCAAGATAAGTCAGAGTAAAATGGAAGCAAAAGAAAAGTTCTAAGATTTAGGCTAGCCTAATTACCACTCCTCCCTCTCAACCTCAGATTATGGCACAACCACCCCAGCCAAGTATGCATGCTGCCCTTGTGCTGAAAGCAATACATATGACCATTCAGGTCACCCTGAATGAAAGCCATCTTGCCAATTTGGGGCCACCGTTACCTTCAGCTTTCCCACCTCTCCATCCTATGACCAACTCTCCCAGCTTCTTTGTTTCACCTGTTCTGCCACTTCATTTCAAACCAAGAGGTTTGAAGAACGAAGAGATTTGAACCAAGAGCCAAGTAAAACAGGTAAAGGAGAAAATGCCCGATGCCACCTGTGCCCAATACTGCCAAAAGCAGCTTGTATGGTCTTGCCTCATCACTGGGCCAGTCCAAACCAAAGTGTTTGGACGCCATTTTTTTTCTTGCAACTGGGATAATCCAGACAATGTCAATGTTTCTGGATGAAAGCAAATAGATACAATTCTTTTCTACGCATTTCAGTGGAGCCCAACAGATTGAACACAAATGTCTTGGCTTTATTTAATCCAGTTGTTGTTTTATTGGTTTGTGCCGCTCTATAACTGTGGGTGACGTATGCCCATGCAGTATGATTATTGTATTAAAAAGGACTTCAAAGATGACTTTCAGTTAATCTTAACGATAACCATAAAGGAATTAATATATGGCCTTATAAATCTGACACACCAGCCCAATCTGTTGCAATGAGCCTGCTCATTACCATGCACCAAAGATACAGGCCATTTTTTAGCACAGAGGGTCTGGCACCCTCTTCCCTTCACAGGAATGGTTGGAAAGGAGATGGAGACAAGGTCTTGCCTCTTTGGAACGTCGCATGTCCTGATAGTAG
Organism: Cryptoblepharus egeriae; assembly: GCA_030015325.1. Lineage (NCBI taxonomy): Eukaryota > Metazoa > Chordata > Lepidosauria > Squamata > Scincidae > Cryptoblepharus > Cryptoblepharus egeriae. The sequence continues at coordinate 47,693,898 of JAREYC010000007.1, read as the reverse complement.
AGCCTACCTTTGATTACTGGGGTGGGTCTACTATTGCCTGTGTGTATTATTCAGTAAAATGTTTACATTAACAGTCCTTTGTTACAGGTTTTAAATCTTCGACCTGCCAGTTTTTGGAGGCCAAGCCTGCCAGCTGGCAGACAGAGAGGTGCTTGTGCTCCAGTTGATTGAGGTAATTAACAGCATAAACTGTCAGAAGGTGACAGCAGGCAGAAAGTTCCTGCCCCAGGGTCACAGCTGGGCTCCGCCAACTTGCTCCTTGATTTACCAGTAAAACTAATAATGGAGGCAGTATTAGTATTAAATTATTAAACCAGAGAGGCAAAGTGAAACTTCTCGTTTCAACCCAAAGTTTAACTGGAAGACAAATTAGGGGTGATATTTTGCGACAGGGGAGCAAACGGAAGCTGTTTCCAAGGGAAAAGGAATGGATCGTACACAGCAGGGCTGACCAATTCTTGCTGAGAAGCAAAGCCTACTTAAGGTGCATAAGGTCTCAGGTATATCAAAATGTGGAGGAGGGAGAGCTGGGTCAGGTGCACCCCCTGACTCACTGACTGACTCATCAATGGCCAGCCAAAACCGCTGGGCCTAGAAGTGTGAAATTTTAAAAAGCATCTCTGTGGGTGAGTACTGGCATACACCTCCTTGTGAGTACCAGCATCTCGTGGGTGAGTACTGGCATACACACATAGACACAAACATTCAGTGCCTTTGTTCAAAGAGTTAAATATATCTTTTATACTAATAAAAGGCTAATTCTGTCTGTCCGTCCATCAGGTCCCCCTCTATCTCCACCCATGAATGCTCTACATAGACATATTATACCTCTTTGGAATTGGGATGATCCCGGGATTAACCCCCACAAATAACCAAACCCCACACCCCATACCTCCACACCCCCAATTCCACATCTTAAACCCCTCTAGGTCCGTCCACACCTGCTCAACATAGACATATTATAACTCTTTGGAATCAGGATGATCTCAGGATTAATCCTCACACACAAACCAACCCCACACTCCACACACACACACAACACAACTCCACGCATGTCCTCTAGCTCCACCCACACTTGCTCTACATAGACATATTATAACCTACAGCACTGGGATTTGTGGCCAGATGAGGAGGGAATAGTTAAAAATTCAAATTTGAAAATAACTGACAAAACCTACAGTGAGTCTGTCAAGATCAATGGAGTGAATTTAGGAATTCTAAGTTATTTCTTCAAAACTGCTGTCTTCTGAGCTGGACCAGAGGTACCTTTAGTTTTGGGCTGATGACCTAAAATGCCCTCCGCAAAAGCTAGCTTAAAAGTACTACACGGAGTGCAGCTTTTAAGCTAGTTGGAAATATAATAGCATACATGGCATCATTAAACATTCTGTCTTAACTCAGTTTATTTGATATTATTTGTGTTAAGCCAGGAACACTGAGGAATAGCAGAGCATGATAGCGTGTAGTTATCAAAGATGTGGCTATTCTACATGTAACGTTTCCTAAAAACCAGCAATGTCCTTCCCACCCATGAGAACATAATCCCATATTCTTGGCTCGATTTCTTGTCAGACATTTAATAGCGCATTGTTATAAAGCTGTTGTCTGAAAAAATGGCTATTTGTATTATAAGAGGATTTGTAACGATTATATAACAATGCTTTATGAATAGCTATGAACACCACCACAAATGAGAATGTTATCCAAAAACCTCAAATGATGTATTATAATGCAAAAGTGGCAGCCAGAACAGAGTTATATGGCCAAGCCCTAATCCCATTGAAGTCAGTGGCAAAATCTTGCTGATTACAATAGCATCAAAACTTGGCTCACAGATGAAAAATATTTCACAGTTAATGCAAAAAAGCTTCCATGTGCCCATTGTTTCTAAGCAGATGTATGGAACCGTTTGTCTTTCATTTTAAAAAATACAATATAAAATGTACTTTGTTCTGATCAGCTATTATTATGAACAATCTGACAATAAAAAATACTGAACTCTTTATACATGGAAAATTGGAAATTGGATTTTTATCCCCTTTCCTGTTGGTTCTAGGGAAAATTGGAAATCTAATTTTTTATCCCTTTTCCTGTTGGTTCTAGGGCTTTTGGTCTTTATAAAATTGCCTGATTGAGGAAATAATGCCAACAAGCTATTAGCAATAGCAATTTCCTAACTGTGGTGGGAAGCATCCTGCATGTTTAAATAAATATTGTTAACTGTGACCTCTTGATTTTACTGGGACTGATAAGGCAATTGTTTAACCTATACGAAGCACATACAGTATGCAGGGGTCGAGTGCAGCAGAAAACAGGAAACAATAAATCAGAAATTAGAGCACTGATTGTTGTAGCTAATTACATCAGACTTCTGCTTAACTTCTCGCTCTGTCATTCTAACCTGATTTTCTTGCCAACAGGCTTTGCAAATTGCTGGTGTCATGTACATATAGCAAATAATAATCTTTAGTTCCTTATGATTGACAAATGAATGAAGGATAAAGCAGTTTATTATGGAAGAATGGACCAAGACACACACCAGATACCTGTTCAGATGCTCTTTTAATTCATTTACGGTAATGTGGTTAGCATGGTGTAATTTTTTGCCAAGAACATGGATTTGGGTCATTGTGATGAGACATTAATTGGAACGAGGTTCAATATGACTGGACCAGGAAACTGGGAAAAAACCCATCAGACTTTATAAAAGGGAAAAAAATGACAAAGACTGATCTCAGTGGGATGAAGATCAGATTGTGACTTGAGGACATAAGTGAAATGTCAAAATATACGGTAGGTTTTCTCTCAATAGCCACTAAAGTTCCATTCAAGTATCCCCAGTGGATTAAAAAAATCTATGGATAAACAAAGTGAAAAAAATTTAAAGACCCACTTCCAGTTTTTATACTCCTCCAATGATACTCCTCCAGGTCTTTGATTCTTGGACTCCCTGTTGATAGCAAAAATGCATTCAGTAAAAGCAGTTAAAAAATAAAAAGTTTAAAACAGCTTTAAAAAGTTTAAAAACAGCTTTTCTCACTGCTTTTCGAGAGGCAATTAGGAATTAGAAATGCAAGGAACTCCATGTCTGCCTGGTTCAAATTGAAGAATGGAACGATTGCTTGCATGACTGCTTCTATACAACAGTAAGAAAAACAGTTAAAGGGATTTTTTTCCTACTCCAGAGAGCTACAGTATAAGTTCCTTTTCATTTGGAGTGGCCATTCAAGTCAAATCTGTGTGTAAAAAAGTGTGTATAACAAGGTTGGCTCTTTAATACTAATTTAATAAGCATATTTAATAATTGTATGGTGTCCATTAATGCACATTTTGTCCTGTACACTGCTATCTAAATAGTATTGTGCTTCTACTGGCCAGTTCTGTGCATATTCTGAAAACTGTCCCATCGGATGGCAGCTCCAAACATATTGCATTGCAATGAGAGCTCATGGTTCCACATGGTTACATGCAAAGAAGTTCAGTTCCTGACATCTCCAGGATCTTAAGTCTCCACAAAGCTGAGAATAATGTAACTCCTGGTTAGATAATATTGAGTTAGATGGATAAATAGCCAGATTCAGGATATGATAGTTTTGTTTATTCACCATAGTACTGATGATGATAACTGATATCACTATCTTAAGAGAATTTACACAGTTATGGAGGAAAGGTACAAAACTGTGTTGGAAGAAGATCTAATGACTAAAAACCATTAATATGTTTCTGGCTAGCGATCAGAAGAAAATTTATTAGGAGTAAAATCCTGGAGCCGTCTCCCAAGAATAGTATTAGATAAATTTTAGAGTATTAGATAAATTTCTGACTATGAATATGGTGAGCTATAGTCAGGGCTAGGAATTATCTATGCTAAAATAAAAAAAAAGTTAAACTTAATTTTCTTCAATAAAAGTTGATTCCATTGTATAAATTATGCAGATTTACATATCGTCTCCAATATTTTTGTTCTACAACAGAACCACCAAAAGTGTTAAATGGCACAAGTATATTCATCAGGACTAAGAAATAAGTCCTATTCAGTTCAATAAGAATATTCCCAAATTAGCATGTTCAGACTTTCAGCGTGGCAGCCCAATCCTACTTAAGTTCACTACACAGATGACTTTGTGCTGGTATGGCTTATAATGGCATCCTAAAGGGAAATTTCAGCTGCTGGAGGTCTCCTTGAGATAAAGAATTTGTCCCCTTACCCTGGGAGAAGTTCCACTATGGGCCAATTTGGACTACAAAATAAAAATAGCAACCACTCATCATGGTTATTGCATGATTTCTTCAGTTGCAGAAATGCAGGACCTCCATATTCCATTTAAAGGCTGAATGCAAAATTATACAAATGAAAAACCTTGCTGGATCAGCACAAGGGTCCGTCAGCTTCCTGTATTTCATAGTAATATTACAGCAACCTCTAGGAATGCACAATGAGATATCTACCATATTAAATCGAATCTAATGCACCATCAAATCTAATGTGCACCCTATACTTATAATCAAAACAACTCATTTACTCAAATCTAATTAACCATTGAATCTAATGTGCACTCTGATTTGGAGACTAAATCCGGCTGGAAGAGGTGAGCATTAGATTCAAGTATCCTATTGCCACACTAAGTTGGCATTCTGCAATAGGCTACCTTCAAAACTTGTAAATCAACCTGATCCTTCTAATCCAACTGATATCCTGTGTTTCCATATTTGAATAAACTCTTCCTGGACAAAGGTAAGGACATGGGTGAACTGCTTTCTGTTTACTTCTAGGGAGTAGAAAGAGGATCAATATCATTTCCATCTGCAGTAGGACGGGGGGAAGTGGTGATGCTGGCAGACTTGGGTGAAAGGCACCATAAATCTTCAGTCCTTTTGTCCCCCCTACAATCTTCCACTAATGCAACTAATGAATAGATAGTTTGGTATCCCCTTTCATTTTTTAGGTTTTTGAATTTTTAACTGATGTTTTAGCCTCTTGAAGATTTTGATGCAAGATCATAGGAATTTTTAAAAGTTCCTTTCACATATATGAGACATATCCCTTATTAACAATTCTATCCAGAAGCTGCAACAGTGTTGTATGGGCACTGGTGTGGCATGGGCGTATTCTAAGCCTGTCTTGGTAACACCATAAGGAGAGAGCACCAACTCCCACACCATGGGAATGACAGCAAAATGGCAAGTGTATGCAGGCTAAGCAACACTGGTGCAGCACTTCCCAGTGACACCCCTAAAATCCACAGAAACACTGACAGAAGCTGTTACTAAGTGAGAACATCGTGATTGGAACATGGTTTCTCCTTCTGGTGGGTCTGCAGATTATCACACAGGCTTAGCCCTGTGTGGCAATGGTGCAATCCTATAAAACAAAACAGGTCATGAGGAGTGTTTAGTCAGCGGTATCAACGGTTGGAGTCTCTGTCATTCCCCTAAACAGAGCAAATATTTCCAGCTTGTCATTGCTGCAAAAGGAACGGATGGTTTGGTAGCACAGATTAGTAACACAGAGGAGACAGATTTGATCTTCCTGGAAGGTCAGAATAGAGGAAGTTGATGCATGGGAGTAAGACGAAACACCAGTACTTTGCATCATTGGAATCGCTCCTCCTGTGGCTTACATATGTGGGGACCATCTGGATCTATGTGGGATTACCTATCTGAATCCATCCAGAGTTTATCTTCTCTGCATCCAGAGCAGGTTCGGGCTGATGATGGCTCAGTCTAAGCCTAAGGCAAGAGAAATTCATTCCCCTTACCCCAGGTAACACCACATAATCCCTAATAAGGCTATTCACATCTGCACCACCTTAAGAGGTGGCACAGACCCAAGCTGCCCATAGGTACCTTGGATTGCCTGGGATTGGGTTTTAGAAGTGCCAGATACTGTTCCCACTTTCTGCTCAGTCACAGCCTGCCCTCTGGCCCATGCACTGCCCATCCTGCCCAGAATGCCTCCTTCCCAACTTTCCCAAGTCCCAGCACAGGCCTGAGTCAGTCATGACAATCTGCCCTGTTGTGTAGGTGCACAGGGCTTGGGCACATCAACAACAGGTTGGTGCACAACAACAGGTTGTGTCACTCTACTGTGTGTCAGTAGCTGGCCCAAACAGTACTCTGGATTGCACTCATAGTCTTCCTGGCAGAAACTTTATAAATTGGTGTGTAAAATTAAGAATAAGATGTGTGTGTGTGTTATCATACTATTTTTTATGATGTTGTTTTTATTATGTTGTAGCCGCCTTGGGTCTGCATGGCGGAGAAAGGCAGGTTAAAAATCCTTTAAACAAATAAATAATAAATCAATTTAGGACTGAGATTGGTGTGCTGTGAAAGTGAGTTTTCAAATCAGAAAAAAAATATTTTCAAAGAAAATTGGAAAGCCCAATCATTGCCTTCATCTTTCTCTAATGAGAATAGTACTATGAAAGAAATTCTATCATTAGGAAACCCTTACTATTTAATGGCTTGGTTTTTATTGCCATGAATGAGCTCTATCAAACGTAACACATGCTTATATAATGCCTTTTGATTTGCTCTGTATTTTGCATTCACTCTTGTATGCTGAATGGTGGCTCCACCAATGTTTCCACCACCATTTTTAAATGCATTACTCAGCTCTTGAACATGTATGATGCAAATAGGCCAATGAAAACGTATGGCACCGCAGTGTTTTGTGGGGCATCCGAATAACTAGACCACCCCTTCACAGGTAAGAAAGCTATTAAACCCTGTGAATTTTCACAGAGGATAAGGATAGATTAATTTGCCACAGATGTTTTTGTAACACCCAGCATGAGAACATTCACAGTGTCCCATAGCCTTTCTCCTGCGGTGGTCTAGCCTTAGTAGACTCGAGACTTTAATCTAAAACATGTAAGAAATAGCAGCAGCTGGCTCAGACTTTATAGGAAGGTATTGTTAGGTTGTTTGTACTACTTCAAAGCCTTCCTGTGGCCTGCATATGTATTATACATGCAAAAGACATAAAAATGTAAGGGAGAATGATAAAAGGCAAATTTGGAAAAAAATTTGAAAAAGTAGATCATATGCTCTATTCATGCGGTGGAGGTGTGCCTCGTACACTTGGATGAAAATATCTGGGTTTTAATGGATGCTGTGATGACAGATTACAGTAAAATCATCCCCATTTACACTAGGGCAAAGCCCTCAGAAATCTATTGGATTCCACAGCTGTTACACAGGTCAGAATTTGGGTTGTAATGCCTATATTTGTACAAAGTTTTTCATTTTTGTTAATATGTAGTTTCAAAAGCATGCAGGAAGAGGCGCGTCAGCTCTGAAGTCATTCAGTACTAAGCTGGAGGGTTCTTTTTCCAGGACATGTCCTGGATGTTAGTGCCATGTCCTAAAAAAAAACACATTATTGTCTTCCTTGTAAGTGGGCAGCATAATGCCTTCTTGTCATTAATAAATTCTATGTAATAGTTTAAAATTTAAGAATAAGTAATATTGTGATTGATTAGCCACATGAAGGCAATATATATATTTTCAGCTTTTATTTTGACATGTCCTATATTTTGCTTGGATGTCCTACATTTGGGGGGGGGGCTTCTCCTCTTTGTACAGTTATGGTATATGGTCACACTAATGCAAGGAAAAAATAAAATTAGCATTATATATAACAGTTGGATAAAAAATTGTCCTGCTAGCAGAAGAGTCCCTATTTGCACAAGGTAGAGGCCCAGCTTTTATAGATCAACCTTTCCATCTGAAGTTCCTTTGCATGCCTGAAAATTTATTTCTGGGGTTGGGGGAACCCTCAAAAGGGTATACAGAGAAATTGATATAGAGAAATGGGTATGGGTATACAGAGAAATACAGGCAGCGGTGGGATTCAAATAAATTAACAACAGGTTCTATGTCCTAATAACCTAAATTAACAATAGGTTCTAAGTCCTACTAGTAACCAGTTCTCAGAACCAGGCGCTCATTAGCAAAGGGTTCAATAGAGAACCCCCTGAAGCCCACCACTGAATACAGGGCTGCAGAGAAAGAGGAAGATGAGCCATAATCACTTGAATCTAATGTGCAATCAAATCTAATGTGTGCTCCTATTTTAAAAGCCTTGAGATTTAAAAATGTTTACTGGCAATTATAATGCGCAGCTGCAAAATAGGTACAAAATTTAATTTTACTGCATGCAATAATGAGTTATATTACAATAATAAAATGGCAATGGGTTTATGTTATGAAGTTTACTGAATTGCACTACTTTATACAGCAATGGGTTTATGATATATTGTAATTACAATGTAGTAAAACTAAATACTGACCTATATTTATAATCAAAATACCTATATTTATTTGAATATAATGCACCATCAAATCTAATGTGCACCTCAATTTTGGAGACTAACAGCACAATCCCAACCATGTCTACTCAAAAGTAAGCCCCACTGTGTTCAATGGGTCTTACTCCCAGGAAAGTGTCTTTTGGATTGCAGCCTAAATTCAGTGGAAAAAGGTGAGCATTAAATTCAAGTAAACAGGGTATTAAGATGAAAACATAAAAAACCTCCTCATTTTACACAAGGCCACTGAAAGCTGGCATTGAACCTGGAGGTCCTTCTTCTTAAATGCAATGGAATAAAATGGAATAAAATAAATTGGAATAAAATCGTTAAAAGTGCATTAAAAGTGGATTAAAGGTATAGGGCAAACACAATCCTGGATATGCCAAGATAGAGGTGCCTTCATTAATTTTTTTTAATAAATTTGTTTTGTACTGTATAGTTTCATTTGACATAGTCCTTCAAAGCCAGAACTTTCTGTTGTGAACATTATGGACATGAAACAACAACAGCGACAACAAACAGTAGAGGAAATCAAAAAGAAGAAAAAAGAGGCCTTGAAGACAATATAATGGATAGCTAAGAGGATGCACTTAAAATGTTTAATGAGAAATCATTAAATACAATGAAACAAAGTAAGCTTATTTAAAAAAAAAACCAAATCAGGAACCAATCAGAAAAGTGGGAAAATAAGCCACAGCATGGACAATACTTGTGAGACATTACTGGAAAAACAAACCTCCCCAAGATCTTGGTTTTATTCCAAAACACTTTGAATAGCACCTGAGCATAAATTACCATCCAACAATTACAAAAGGCAGCTTTACTGGGAACAACTTACATCTTATGATGATACCTATAACAGCAGGATGACCAGATGCCCAAACCTCAAAAGAAAGACAAGGTCTTGGATTCCTCTCAGCCTGGCCTTTCTGGCGGACAATGGCACATTTGCCTACTCGTGGGTAAATCCGCAGTATTGGGCACTTTCACTTTCCCATAGAGCTCAATGCATATTTTTTATTTTTAGCTTTTTGGCCATAACTTTTGATAGGAAGGAGATATTTCAAAACCAATTTTAACAATTTAAACATTGGAGTCTGCTCTTCAATATGAATCCAACGACATATGACATGATGGGGTATTGTACACCATTGCAAAGTTCCAAAGTGAAGCCAAAATGAAGCCCTTTTGGAGGACACAAGGACCGGAGGCTAAAAAAAAGGACAAATATGGAGATTTCATATGGTCACCCTGTATAACAGCAAAGCAGAACATAAACCAAGCATTCCAGGTCATTGGAAAGTCCTCGTCTGGATAAAACAAGCTACTCAATAACATCTACCCAACTCTGCCAAAATCTCATTTTAATAATAATTCATATTATTTATAAGGCACCCCCACTAAGAATTCCCCACCCCACTTCACTAAGGCACCCCACTAAGGCACCCCACCCTAACGTCCCACTGAATGTTTTCCTCTTTCTGAAGCCAGACAACTTCAGTGCTTCCTCCTGGAAATGGGAAGAAGGCAACATGGGTGAGTTCAACCATGTTACACACACACACACACACACACACACACACACACACACACAGAGAGAGAGAGAGAGAGAGAGAGAGAGAGAGAGAGAGAGAGAGGTCAGAACTTGATGAGAGGATAGAATCATAGAATCATAGAGTTGGAAGGGACCTAGTAGGTCATCTAGTCCAACCCCCTGCCTGCAGCAGGAATTCCCCCTAGAGCATCTCCAACAGGTGCTCATCGAGCCTCTGCTTGAAGATCCCCAGTGAGGGAGAGTCCACCACCTCCCTTGGCAATCTGTTCCACTGCCGAACCGCCCTCACCGTCAGGAATTTTTTCCAGATTTCCAGCCGGAATCTCCTTTCTTGCAGTTTGTACCCATTGGTTCTAGTTCTGCTTTCAGAAGCAGCTATGAACAAATTGGCCCCTTCCTCCATATGACAGCCCTTCAGGTATCTGAAGAGGGCAATCATGTCTCCCCTCAGCCTCCTCTTCTCCAGGCTGAACATCCCAAGTTCCCCCAACCTTTCCTTGTAGGGCTTCCCTTCCATCCCACTGATCATTCTTGTTGCTCTCCTCTGGACTTGCTCCAGTTTGGCTGCATCTTTCTTCAAGTGAGGTGCCCAGAACTGAACACAGGACTCAAGGTGAGGTCTGACCAATGCAGAATAAAGAGGAACTATAACTTCTCGTGACTTGGAAGCTACAGTCCTCTTAATGCAACCTAAAATGGCATTTGCCTTCTTTGCAGACGCATCACACTGCTGACTCATGTTCAGCTTGTGATCCACGGCAACTCCAAGATCCCGCTCACATGTTGTGCTGCCAAGCCAAGTATCCCCCATTTTATACCTATGTTTTTGGCTTTTATTGCCTAAGTGCAGAACCTTGCACTTCTCCCTGCTGAAATTCATTCTGTTACAGCCCAGGATTCCAGTTTATCCAGATCCTTCTGGAGGTTTCTCCTATCTTCTGATGTGTTTGCTACTCCTCCCAGTTTGGTGTCATCTGCAAATTTGATCAGGCTCCCCTGTATCCCTTCCTCCAAGTCATTGATGAAAATGTTAAAGAGAACCGGTCCCAAGACAGAGCCTTGGGGGACCCCACTAGAAACTGACCTCCGGGTTGAAAAAAGAACCATTTACTAAAACCCTTTGAGTGCGGCCATCGAGTGCTGTTCTCCATGACAAATCTCATGTCAAGATGTGTAGTTTCAGGATCTTAGCTGAAGTCCTAATCATGCTAGTGAAATTAGCTCCCTAGCATCCCAGTGGTGCATGACACTTTTTTGTGGTGCAAAAGCTGGACCATGTATTACTGCTCCCTGCTGTAGTGTAACAAATGGTGATAAGTATGGTGTGTGCGGCAGCAATTCCAAGAGGCTCTCCTGGTACCAATGAATTATTTAGTGAAAGTGGGTTTCAGGCTTGGATAGGGTTGGGGAGTAACAGGTAGGTTGCGGGAGAAACTGGGGGAATGTCAGGGAGGAAGAGGGTCGAACATGTCCCCTCTTCAGATGGAATAATTGCAGGAGATAACTTGGCAGGGGATAGGGCAATTATTAGCTTAAACTTGGGAAAAAATAGTTCCCTCCCTATTTCAGAGTTAAGTCAAATCTGTGCTCTTCCATGAAGATTTTTGATATATGTGCCTTTATCATATGACTTCTGTTGATGGGTTCAAAGATGCTAACCCCTGCTAACTGGGCAAGAGACACTCTTTCAAGTGGGTGTTCCTCTTTTATTTAGCAGGGAAAGAGTAACTGGCCCTACACACCCCAGCAATGTCTGCTGTAGTGGCTTCTGCTGGTGTTCTTTTTGCATTTTAGATTGTGAGTCCTTTTGGGACAGGCACCCATTAGCTATTAATTAGCTATTAATTTTTTTTCATTTTCTTGTAAACCACTTTGTGAACTTTTCAGCTGAAAAGCGGTAGGTAGGTAGGTAGGTAGGTAGGTAGGTAGGTAGGTAGGTAGGTAGATAGATAGATAGATAGATAGATAGATAGATAGATAGATAGATAGATAGATAGATAGATGCTGCACATACCCAATGCCAGCACCTCATTTTTCAGCACAATCCTATGCATGTTAACTTGGAAATAAATCCAATTTTGTGCATGGAGCCTTTTCCCAGTATTGCATTGTCAGTTCCCTAAAAAAGAACCTATACCTTTTCTGTATGATAGAAATGGTAGCATATTTACTCGAATCTAATGTGCCATAGAATCTAAAGCACACCCTATACTTATAACCAAAAGACTGCACTTACTCAGATCTAATTAACCACCAAATCTAATGCACACCCCGATTTTGGAGACTGAATTCAGCTGAAAGAGGTGAGCATTATATCTGAGTAAATACAGTATTTCCTACTCATAATAGATAGGAAGTCTGATTCCTAATGCATTTTCTGTACCAGCCACTGACATCATAGTTTCAGATTATTCATTGTCCACAGATTTACTTTGTTCATATATATGGCATTGCTAATCTGATAATAACCATTTGTTTTGTCTATTATATTCCTCCTAACTAACAGCCTGTTGGGGGGAAAAAACCTCCGTGCATAAGAAAAGTTAAAAGTGAAAATTCAAATTTCCCTAGCCTGAAAAGTTAACGCTAGAAAATTTTTGTGCCTCTGGTTTTTGAAACAGTAACATTTGTTTGCCCCCATCCTGACATTCAGATAAGATTCCAAGCATGGCTCAGAGGGTTTGGCATAATTTATTGTAGCCAGGCAAAAGAGAAAGCTAAATCCTTTTGGACTGCCAGGCCACTATGCAGACCTTCTGAGTTCAAAGGGGTAAACCTACTCGTGTGACTTAGTTATCACTGGTGGTTCATCTCTAACTCCATGTGTTGTGGTGCAGAAGGGAGGAAGTAAGCAGAAAGCTCATGGTATCATGAATTGCGAGACGCTCAAACCCAAATTATTGAAGAGTCACTACATACATTTTTATGGTAAAGATCACTAGAGTAATAGCAGAACACAGTCAATGAATTATTTCCTGTCGCTAAAGGCAGTGTTTGGTTGGGGGACGGACTCAAGATCTTGTTTCCTGATGACTACAAACTTCACTTGACCAAACCTCCTGTGCCAAATGTGGTTTCCATTTACTGTTTGGGAATTTATTTGTCTATGCCAAAGTTCAGGTGTGCCAGCGCTTTATAATAAGCCATTTGGATGAAAGCTTGGCTAGCTCAAAGGATTTTGATGTATTTTATTGCTGCCTTTTAAGATTATTGTTCAGAAATACCAAGTCTAATTTTGAAATCAATTAGCCATGCAGCCTGATGAGGTGTTGGCCCAGCTCAGGTTCACACTCCCTGTCTGCAGATTATTGTTAAGTTGAGTCAGGTCCCTCGTGTAGCTGTTTGCAGGCATCTGGTGGACACATGTCTGATGTCCTCCTAGAACGCTGCTGATGGTTTAAATATCTAACCCTAATGAAGAAAGCCTCGCAAGTTGGCTGCTGTTTTCCAGCATAACATGCCTTTTACAATTCCCCTTAACTTTTCCATGGCTGGGGAATACCGCAGGAGTTGAGAGTCTGAAAACAGATGTGAGGAGGATGGGATCTAATTGCCGGCTATCTACAGATCAAAGGAAACAGTCTACAATTCCTGTGTCTTCTTGATGGTCATGAAGTTATTATGATATTCCCAGAAGTGCTGCCTCCTGAAGGGAATGACATTTCTTGACATCAGCCAATCCAGTTGCACAAGGTGAAAATTCCACTTTCCTGGGGCACTATTTCTGGGATCCATGCCAAAAACCAGGGAGGATCCCATGCTGTTCAAAGGGGGTGGCAGGTTGTAAAACCATCCACACTACTGACCAGGCTCCATTCACACTGGGGATATGCTAAGTGTTTTTTTTTCTCTCTCTCTCTCCTGCAAAATTTAAAGCTGTTTTAAGATTTAAAGCTGTTTCAAAATTTAAAGCTGATGGCTCTTATTGTGCATGCAAAACAAAACAAAGTGATAAATGAAAAGGGTGTTTTCTACAGGCACTTGCATGTGCTCATCAACCTCTTCCCAACCCAATTATATACTGAATTTAAAAAATCACTATTGTGTTTTTGTGCTGTTCTGGTTTACTCTAGTAGGGGTTTCAGTAAGAGATCTATGTGCGTGAAAGGCCAATCTTAAACCAAATTGTGCCCCCAGTGAAGAATGTCTTATGGTACCTTCTCCATCAGTTTGACTTTTGGATTACTTGTTTGTAATATTATGTTGGGTGTTGGTGTAGTTTAGTGGCTAAGTGGCTGAGAGCACAATCCAAACCAAGTCTACTCCAAACAACTTTCAGAGGGCCTTTTAAAAAACAAAATTTGTGCTGACTAAACGGGTTTACAGAAATACATGTTCGTTTTACAGGCAGTGGGGTATAAGAACAAAATTTGGGGCTTGATTGCCTCTTATGCTGTGCAATGAATTTTTATTGCCTTTGTGCTTCGCATGCAGCACCGAGCACGATACCATAGTCTTTCAAGACTGATGGATGCCATGTAGGCCAACTGAAGGTGCAATCCTAAGGAATTTAGGCCGGCCTAACCCACCTGACCTATCTTTCTGTGATGGTGTGGAGAGATTGGAGTATGCCTGTGCATTAACCCAACCCCCCTAAGAGTGGGGCAGAAGTGCCTTATGGCACTTTGTAACACTCCCAGGTCAGCGCAGGACTTGTGCCAAGGCTACTGCCAGCTGAAATGGAGGGTTAGAATCAGCCAAACCTGATTCTCCAGGCCTTTCCCCCTCAGACATACAGGCAGTGAAGTTTATCTTAGATCATTTTGCTGGGAGGGGAGTTGCTGACCCTCCACCTTGTCTCTTTATTGCTGGACCTGTCTTTTTAGTACTGCGATCTGCCCCCTAATTGCTGGCCTTTTCCCCAGTACCAGATTTCCCCCCCCCCCCAATTTTTTTCAAGGGTTGACAGCCACCAGGCCCCTTCTCATAAAAATCAGCATTTTGAATGATTTGTCAGCTTTGGATGATCTGGTAGCTTTCATCATTATCACGTATTATCTTTCTATCACAAAAAGCTGGCTTGCACAAAGTGTTTCACTTTGTATTTGACCCCATCACTATATGGATTCATGTCCTGACAAGGAATTTTTACTGCTGCTATGATGGAGGTGTTTAACTTAATCTTTTTCACCCCTTTCTTAGATTGTTTACATTGCTGTGTTATCTGACTGTATTATTATTGTTCTTCTGATTGATTGTACATATTCTTAGCCAGCTTGACTTCTTTGTAAAAGAGAAGTGGGATAAACTTGTAGTCTTCTATAATAATGCAAATATATATAAATACTAGGAAGCTATATTAAAAGAAAGACGTGTGCATGCACACTTACTGTGGAGTACAACCCACTCGGACCCTTGCCAGTTTCAGGCCCAAAATGGGTCTGATCAAGGAATACTGGAAGGGCTAAAATAAACATATCCATTAACTTTAATTTCTGATTTAGGGCCAAACTAAAGATTTGAAACATAGTTTTTGCTCTACCACTGAATGAGTCTGGTACATTTTTCTAGTTTCTGTTAGGTCTATTAGAGATGGCTATGGTTTTTATGAGCTTTACTAAGAGGTTTTAAAATATATTTTACTAGGATAATTTCCATTTTAATAGCGGTTTTTTGGTTAGCTTAGTTTCACTTAAGTCTCACTTTCTTATTAAGCAGCCCTGTGGTTATTTTAGTATGCACCATTAACATTCCTCATCCAGTCACCAACTATCCTACGAGGGTCAGGCATTAACACAAATTTGTTCTTAGTGACAATGCCAAAATATCATACTTGGCCATTATGAATTGCTAAAACTGGGAATGAAAAAAACCTAGAATAAATGCTTAGGTGTTAAGAATGCAAGAACTGAATGAGATCACAAGACTGTCAAATACTCAATATAACATCTCAAATTCCAGAGGAGAAGCTATATCAATTGCAGCAAAAACAGAGCCTTGTCGAAGTGGCGTAGCTAGAGAGGGGTGCAAAGTACTTAGTTTGGTAGGAAGCCTCACCTTAAGTGCATGTAGCCACTCTTTCTCCCCTTTGGACCAATTCTGGGCAGATGCAGCAAAACAGAGGCCACTTGCAGGGATGGACCATTTGCACCCTGCAGTGAGGCTCCCTTGCACCCCCTGTAGCTACACCACTGCCTTGTAACATGTAACACGGAGACAAACATGTTTAATTCAGCATAAGCTTTCATAAACTATCATCTACTTCAGGGGTCTCCAAACCCGGCCGAGGGGCCAGATGCGGCCCTTGGAGAGCCTCAATGAGACCCCCAGCAAGACCCTTCTATACGGCCCATTGTAATCCACTCCATTACAAGTGTAAGTTTATGTAATTTTATTCAAATTTGAAATGTAAATTAGTTTTCCGGCCCCTGACAGCGTGTCGGAGATATGGTGTGGCCCTCCTGCCTAAATGTTTGGAAACCTCTGGTCTACTTCATGAGACAGAGATGGATCTCATGAAGAAGACTGTAATCTACAAAAGTTTGTGCTGAAATTAGCATTTTGGTCTTGCTAAAAGGCTCTGCAGTTTTTTCCACCTTGCTCAGTGGCGGATGATGGATCACATGTTTTAATTTCTTTCACAATCTTTGACATGTACAAGGTAAGGAGGGGATTGACCCTTGTCCGAAGCTCAGAGGCCAGTATACAGAGATGAGGTACAACAGTAGAAATCAGCTCAGTATAAAAGATTCAATATAAGCGGCTTCATATGTTCAGAATTTCTATACTTCTTTTGAGTATGTGTGTTTAAATTTTTTTTTATATTAAGGTTGTCACAATTTGGTTTTCTGCTTAACATCACACATCATTAGTTATTCCTGGTGCAATGAAGTCCTGTTAGGGGCAACAGCTGATCAGGGTTAAGAAAGAAGTGCTACTCTGAAAAGCAAATATGCTAGCCACAAACCAACAGAAAACTAGTCAAACAAGCATCATTAATTTCAAAGAGGCTTAAATGTATATGATTGTGCATTAAATTTTAGTCATTGGCTTCTGATGCTTTGCTGCTTCAGTACTATGTAAGTTCACTTGAGGTTTATTGTCCCTATCAATAACAAAGACATTTCCAACTATCAAAGCTAAATTTCATAAATGAAAGCATATATTATGTCAGTAAGCCATAATTCACCATACTGATTTGACGTGATGTGAAAACTCATGCCTTATGGTTCAGAAAGCAGTAATTGTATTGTTAACTCCTATTTATCAGTATAAAACGAGCAAATTTAGCTGACTGATTTATAAATTGATAATTTACATGGGGTTCAACATCCTAATTTAATAATGGGATCACATATGGATGTTTTAAAAATGTTACATTCTAGTTGGTCGAGACCATAAGCTTGCCCTTATTAAGATAGATTATCTCCTTCTACTTGCTCTTTAAATGGACAAAACAAATTATTTATCTCATTCATTCTATCTGACAGAAAGGCCATGTTTGTGTATAACCCCCTCCTCTGTTAATATTGAGTACATGGCTGGCCACATCATTCATCCTCTTGCTAACCTCCATGATGTCATAATCTTTTGCAGCAGTATGCACTTGTTTCAGTCCATAGGTACTTAGGGATCACCATAGGGGGTCAAAGCTCTGGAGCTGAAATAAACTAATAAATCTACCAGGTAGGTTTGTAACAGAAGTTGAAAAGAAAACAAACAGGATTTTTATGGGATATTTCACACTGAGTATGCCCCTCTGTACAGGATATTCTGCAGTCGACTGACATTTCTAATTACTACACATGAAAATTACTCATAGTGTAAGTACATTATTTCCTTTCATGGTCTAATCCTAAAACATTGGTGAATAAGTGCTTAGGATTGGCACTCAAGGTGCTTGGAGTTAAAGCATAAAAAGCCTCCAGGTTAAGTAAGAATTTTTATGTTCATTAGGAAACTTCTCTTCCACTCTTTTATGAATTTCTGACTTTCCTGAGTTGCCTTGAGGTCTGACTAGTGCAGGGGTGTCCAAACTCTGGCCCAGGGGCCAGATGCACCCCTCACTGAGCCTCACTGTGGCACCTGGCAAGACCCTTTTATCCAGCTCTTGGGCAAGACTTTTAATCCACTCAAATACATTCTTATATGTAAATTTATTCAAATTTTAAATATAAATTAGTTTTTTGGCCTCCGACACAATGTCAGAGAGATGATGTCATCCACCTGCCAAAATGTTTAGACAGTGGCATAGCAGAGGGTTTGCATTTTTTGCGTTTTAGATTGTGAGCCCTTTGGGGACAGGGACCCATTAGCAATTAATTAGCTTTTTTCATTTTCTTTATAAGCTGCTTTGTGAACTTTTTAGTTGAAAAGCAGTATATAAATACTGTAGACAGACAGACAGACAGACAGACAGACAGATAGTGCAGGGGTGCAGTTGCACCAGGCAACAAGTTTATGGGGAAAACAAGCTAAGCTTGACAACTGAGGCTAAAACTGTGAAAAACGGAGTATGTATCAATAACAATACCATGCTGTGGGTGGCGCAAGCAGTTAAGACGCTGTGCGTCAGGCCAGAGTTCGAGACCCAGGTCATCCCCACAAGACAGGGCTGTCCTTAACACAAGAGCTATCCTTAACCCAGCTCTGCGACGCCAGCTGGATCCAATCGTATTGGCTCTGCCTTTCCATTGGACTAATTCAGTGGTGTGGAGAGGAGGGATTTGCTGCTTGGGTAACAGCCTATCCTCCATAACAATCCAACCCAGGCTTTTGTGCTTCACATGCAACGTATGCAGCGCTGAGCACGATACCATAGTCTTTCAAGACTGACTGAGGCCTGCGGCATGTTATATATCGTTGAAAAAGTAATTTAATACAGAATGCAATGAAACAAACTGCATTGGAATATCAATATTATAACAAAAGTTATGATCAATAAGCCAGAAAAAGAAAATAAAAACCTATAGAACAAAACGTGGATTTTCTTAACTTTACCATGATACTGATTGCTGTGAGAACAAATGTGATACTGTTTGGAACTAATAAAGTGTTAATATAAATCAGTTCTCATCTCCAGGACAACATTTTGAGCTTTGCACCAGGCTACGGGCTCATTAGCTACTTCACTGGAACTCACCTCTGGACTCGTGCATGGAATTTCTGTCTCCTTTAAGCTCCAGACTTCTTGCTGTTTTTGTATTTCAGAATTGATTATTGCTTTGCATTTGATCCCAAGACTTTTGAATACTTTTGCATATTTGTGTATTTTGATGTTTTATTTGTGGCTGGTCTTTTGACCATAATAAAGTTTTATCTATCTATCAGTTCCAGACTCATATGTTGTTCCTAACTTGTCTGCTTCTAGTTTCTGTCTTCCTTGCGTTCCTTACCATTAGGGCTGGCCTTAAGAGTTCTGGTGCCCAACTGGAAACATTTCTTGTGGGGTCTCATGTGTGAAAAATCTTACAGCACAATCCTGAACTTGTGTTGAAACAGGTAGGCTAGTGTAGGTTGAGACTACTGTTCTACTTTGTGGAAGGGTAACATTTCTTCTTCACAGGGGTAGGGCTGCAGCAGACCCAGATTTAGGCCTTCCCAGGTCTACTCAGATTTAGGCCAACTCTGAAGGCCTGTGGGTGCTCCTTGCCGCCAAGGAGTGGAGGCTCAGATCCAGAATAAACTTGGCCTCCATCAGTCTTGAAAGACTATGGTATTGTGCTTGACGCTGTATACAAAGCACAAAGGCCTGGGTAGATTAATATGGCGGATAGGCTGGCAGCAAATCCCCCTTCTCCACGCTATGAAATAGTCCAGTGGAAAGGCAGAGCCGATACTATTGGTTCCAGCTGTGTCGCAGAGCTGGGCTAAGGACAGGAGCTCACCCTGTCTTCTGAGGACCTGGGTCTCGAACCCTGGCCTTCTGATTAATAGGCACAGTGTCTTAACCACTTGCGCCACCCACAGCCCACCGGAATAACTCTGGTCCAAACCCCACATCCCATTCCCTGTCCATTCCCCTCCCACCCCAGTATGTTCCCTTCTCACCTCCTCCTTACCATGCCACTCCAAACCCCTCCACTGGCCAAGACTGGCCAGTGCTTCTTACTTGGTTGTGCCACTAAGAGTGGTGCAGAGTGAAGCATCTCCATGCGTCAGCCTCCTTCCTCTCTGGGTGGCACAGAAATGCCTTATAGCATGTTTGCAACACCTTGGGTTGGTGTAAATCACTTGCATTGGCCCAAATGAGCTCTCATGACTGCACTTTTAGAGATATAAATTAAATTTTTATAGGCTTCAAATCTCTACAATAGAATGGAAAGCAAAATAAATGTGCAAGTGGATCAAATGGATTTAAACAAATTTTGATATAAAATTGTGTACATGGAAACATATCAGTAAACAAACAAAATGCATAGATTATCTTTGAAAAGTAACTACAAAACCACTTGTTTTTGTTACTGTGAAATGATTTTTTTAACCCAAATATGGGGGGCCTCTAAGGTGTGGGACCCAACTGGGAGCAATTTGCTCAACTGACTTAAATCTGGCCCTGCTTACCAGGCTCTTCTTTGGGATGATCTTGTTATTTTTTCTCTACAAGACCATCTATTCTGTGTCTTTTCATGGGAAAACATGCAATGTGGCTTTCTGTGATAGAATTAAAATTAATGATTTCTTGTCAGAGAAACAAAACAAGGGTGAGGCACATACATACTAAAAAGATGGAATGGAAGAATAACTAAAACCAGAGTGGTATTAAGAATGAAGTCAGAGTGGAGCATATTCTGTGGAAGGATATACAAGAAACGGCTAAGGAACATTTTATGATATTCTTGGGAAAGAGAGTTTGCACAAGAAGATTAATGCTTGGAATATATTATGAAATGAGCTCTTTTGCACATGAAAGGTTGGTAATAAGTACATGTCAAGGGTCCCATGAGTCAGCGTCCAAAAATCTGGTGATCAAAATGGACAGTCAAGAATGAGTTCAATTTTTTGGATAGAATCCATAGTAATCCAGAAATCTCATTCTCAACAGGCATATATCTTCTCATGAGAACAGGATTATTGCCCCCAAGACAGATCCAACACATCATCATTCTAGTACCATGTTTGTATCAATGTGCATGCCTCTATTGTGAGTCTAAGGTCAAGGTTACCTTACTTTACCAGACCCTTCACACAGGAAACCAGTTTATCCAGAAATAGATTAAAATCTTCCTTCTTGAGTGCTTTTTTTATGACAGGGAATATCTGTCTGTCTTAATGTGGTGATGCACTGATTCCACACTTCTTCTTTAAGTAAGAGCACAATCCTAACTATGGCCCATATCCTAAAGTCAAATTAAGCCCTTTGAGTAGTTAAGGTGACTTTCCATAAGATAATAATAATAATACAGGCATTTATGTACCGCTTTTCTTGGTCTTTTTGGATTGCTCCTCAGACTTTATTCAAAGCGATTTACATAGGCAGGTGAATCTAAAGCTCCGAAGGGGTTTTTACAAACACTGATTGGTTCTATCTTTCAAGAACTGACTACGTTCAAGATGTTACATTCACGGTCTGGTTAACAACACTGGCACCCATATCTGAGATGCTGGCTGACAAACTTCTCCTTCAGCTCTCACACGAAGGGCAGCTGAGATAGCTACTTCACTCCCACTGAAAAGCAGATGGAAAATCTGAGCTAAAGCAGCCGCTTTTCAAGGTCTTGCTTCAGATCTGACTTCCAGTTATCTCGATCCAGCAATCTTCAGCTCTTACCTTCAGGCAAACGGAGGCTCTACCCTCTAGACCAGACCTCCTGCCCACTAGAGGATAACACTAGAGGGTGACGTAACTGAAAGGACCCATAACTGCTCTGGATTTTGCCCTATGTCTACTCAACAGTAATCCCCATTGTGTTCAATGTATCTTACTCCCAGGAAAATATCTTTAGGATTGCAGCCTTAGTGCTTAAGACCTTACATTGTTTCTGTTGAGTGCTACAGTTTCTGCACACATTTGAATGCTATAATACAGCTGAACCATGTCTTCCCTCTGAGGCAGTGATTTTCAACCACTGTTCCATGGTACATTGATGTACAGATAAATCCTTGCTGATACTCCTTATCTCCTTGATGTATAGATAAGTCTTTGAAGGTCTACTCCTTGTACTTTTAGTTTCATACAGTTGTGTAACAAAACACACTGTTGAACTTTAACAATGAGATTTCTGCTTGAAAAGGATCACTAGTGTTTGTACAGGTTATGACATTTGTATTAATTTACATAATATTTTATATATATATTTCTCAAAGTATTAATGTCACTTTGTAACACAGATCTGTTTCTAGTGACCCGAAGCAGAACATCATCTGAAAGCACATTATAGGTGACTATTTAACATGTTGCGTATAATGTTAACAACTCCTGTCTTCACAACTTTAAGTTCCCAATATTTTAAATTTCTGTAGCTCCTTAAATTGTGAAAACCTCAGTGAGGCATACTTTGCTTGGATATAAGTTCAATGGTTATAAACATTTCCCTGAAAACAATGAGTCACTCTTTGAAAAGAATGAGCCTAAGAACTGCAGGATGCCTTTACCGGACATTGCAAAGTAACAGTTGAACTATGTTCGATGAAATGTCAGAATGTTTACATCAGTGTAAATCCAAGATTCTCCTGCATGTTTACAAGAAGAAAAAAGGAATTAGTATGATTCAAGAAATTGCCAAGTAGGACATGAATAATGAAAACTTTAATGTCTTACCATAGTTGTAACGATATGAGTCCAATCCTGTTGTATTCTCTCCCCCGCCATTGCTGCAGCTGTGCCAAAAATAGGTGTATATATCCAATGGGTGTGCAAATCAGGAGGCCTTAGCAAATTAAATGGGATATTAATCCCTTTCCCCCTCTATAAGCTTCCCAACCCACCATGGATCTCATCGGGGTTGTGCTACCAAGGAGAGAAAGCGGACTGGCAAGTTGCTGCCAGAAGGTATAAAATAGGATCCAACACACTCCTTTGGTGCCAGATCACCTCTCCCTTAGCCTTCCTGCTCAATATATCTCCTCCCTGTCCCATTTTGCCCTCTACCCATGCTATTTCACTCCTCCCTGCCCCTGCTGCATCCTTACTTATTCCAGAGCGCGTAAGAACCTCAGGCAACAGTCACAGGGAATGCCATCTTGCACAATAACTCTCCTTAAAATGGCCATCAATGGCCACCAAACTAATGGAGCCCTGCATGTTCTGTTGGTAGCCATATTGTTCTGTGTATATGTGTGTGTGTTTGTGTCTGAGAGCACAAGCCTAATAATGTCTACTCAAAAGTAAGCCCTATTGTGTTCAATGAC
Source organism: Cryptoblepharus egeriae (assembly GCA_030015325.1). Taxonomy (NCBI): domain Eukaryota; kingdom Metazoa; phylum Chordata; class Lepidosauria; order Squamata; family Scincidae; genus Cryptoblepharus; species Cryptoblepharus egeriae. Next base: position 47,670,735 of record JAREYC010000007.1, on the reverse strand, counting down.
TTTTACTCTCAGGAAAGTGTCTTTAGGATTGCATTCTAAGTGTAGGTGTGCTTTTACACAGAGGTGCTAGTACTCCATACGGATGCGTACCCTCTCATAAAAAATCCTGCGTATGGGCCAGATGTTGAAAGTGAAGCAAATCTTAGAGAGATAACTAGGCCATTCCAGAGGTATGTGGTTGATTCCTTATCAAAACTGCTTTAATGTTTCAAATTGAAGATATATGATTGATTCAGTAGTGTAGCTGAATTAGGGTGCCACTTAAGTACAGCAGGCACCACAACAGCCACCTAGTGGTCCGTCCCACTTACCACTGCAGCCATACAGGCAATGCACAGGGATTCGCATGTTGATTTCAGTGAGCACCTGAGCATTATCCTTGCTGCCTCAATAGCTCAAATGGTAAGCAGGAGGAGTAACAAACACTGCATGTTGTGGTGCCTGCTGTATTTACCATATCATCTCCCCTCGGCTTATGCTACTAGGCTTATTAATGTAAATACAAGACACAACTATGTCAATGGGATATATGATTTTTTTTATGTACAAGCGACAAATTACAGCACAGAGCTTTCAGTGGGGCCAGAGGAATTTTAAGTCAACTTCATTGCAATCTTCAAACCACTTACTCTGCTTTAAGGCTCTTGTAAGTAAACCGTTCCAAGACTGTGGGTTTGGTGACATCTCTTCTATTCATCCTTCTTAAACAGAAAAAAAAATCTTGGGAAAGGAAGACCCTGACTTGTAAAATCCATCTTATACTGTCATAATACTTTGCTACCATTGCTGAGTTTTGTTTGGAATAATATGGCCTTAATGCCCCATTCCCTGCTGAATTGCTCAGACTGGTAGTAGATTAGAGGAGAGAGAGGTGCCAGTATTATCTGTGTTAGTGCTCCAGAGGTCACACTACACTAACAAGACTGCCCTCCATCAGGAATGACAGAATCCAGCTGTTGGGTTTTAGCTGAGGCCTTCCTGTGCCTTATAGAGAGATCCACATATTGAAGATATGTCTGAAACTGGCAGGCATTCATACAAGTTATTCTCCTGCCTCCTTCCTTTTATTTGTTCCTAGGAGGTGTTAATCAAGGTTGATTCTTGTGAAATTATTTAACACATTTACTTTTGTGATCTTTATTTTTTCAAGCTGTAAAACACCAAAATGGCTTTTATCACTGAAACTATTTGGTATTTAAATTATGTTTTCCTGGTATTTTAGTGAAATAATCCAAACATTCTCTTCTTCAAATATTCTGTAACTTAGTACAGTGTTCTCTTCATACAGAAAAATACACATATTTTTCTCTTCCAGGTGTAAAAAATGGCAGGTAGACATTATAAAATCTGTTTTCTTCCAGAAGTTTATACAGGAACTTTCATTATTTGATAGCTTATTGTTGATAAGCTATTAATTTCAATATTCTTTCTACCTGATTTTAATTTATGCCACAGTTTTCTGTCATGCATCATAACTTGAGATTCTGCTGTTTACTTACATGCTTACATTTTGCAAACCATGTTAAATATGACACTGAGTAGAAACCACATCCGTTGGCCAATAGAGGGCACTGACGTTTTCAAATGACTGGAGACCCAAACAAACCATTCTCTTGGTGGTTCCATATAGGATTTTTCAATGACAATGATAATTGGATTGGACATGGCTCAGCATTTATAATAGTTTATATATTAAGCATATACCTCTATTAAACACAGCGAAATGTGTTTAATATATAGAAATTTATTAAACACAGCTGCACAACTAATATATGTATAGTTATGGTTTTAAAACTTGCTATGTGGCTATGGATCTAAAAGGCAATTTGATGTAACAATTTTCTTGTGGGATATATGCACTTAGAAATTATTTGTATGAGTAATACAGTTATTTCCATTGGTAAAACAATGGAATCATCCTAGCAATATCAGCTATTGTCCAGAATGGAGAGGACAAATTGAACCCAATCCTATGCATGTCTGCTCAGAAGCAAGCTCCATTAGAGGCAATGGGGCTTACTCCCAGATAAGCATGTATAGGATTGTGGCATAAATTACATGGAAAATTTTTCTTCAAAAGCCAGATTTTTAAAAATATATATTGGTGTATTGAGGCAATGGGAGAATTTTAAGTAATGGCAAAATAGGTTTGTAAGTTTGTGCCCTACGGCTTACACTTTGTGGTTATCAGTCTCCTGTTCTGATAATGAGAACTTCTATTTGTTTAGACTGTGTAGTTCTTTCATTTAATTCACTCTGGCTGCCTTGTCACATAGACTGCTGTCAATGGAAAATTCACATTTCCCTGAAAGACTTAAAACAGCAAACCCTGTGAACTGAAATTATCTCCTCTTAAAGGTAAATATGCTGGAACACTTGAGAAAGTAATGGGCCAAGTCAACTGATACTACAGTCCCATGAAGTGACTTTAGTTGATATGAAATTGTACAATTGCTTCTTGGATGCTTTTTGCCTTTCTAGACTATTTAAGTTTCATCAGAATGCAAACAGTTACAAATCTGCAATTATTCTGATACATCTATGAAGTGTGAGCATTTTTTTAAAATGAAGTACAACTTTGATTGCTAAAACAAAGAAGAAATTGCATCTTTATTAACCTAAATAACAGACTACAGTATATACAATGTTAAACATTTTCTTTTACTGTTATTTGGGTTTGAAAAAGAAACATTTACTATACAGGTCCAACCTTGTTATACACTGATTTTTTTATACATTGATTTGACTCCATATGAATGGCCACTGCAAATCACAGTGTTAAAAAACTGCTTTTCTGCTGTTGTAGAGAGGTAGTCTTGCAAGCAATCATTCAATTTTTCAGTCCCAAAATCAAACCCCTACAGATATTAAGGAACTACCTTATTCCATTAGGTGCATCAGAGGAGCAAGAAACCTGGAAGTGGGTCTTAAAACCTATTTTTCCCACTGTTTTCTTTATACACTGATTTTTTTATCCATGGGAGATTCTGGAACAGAACTCCAGTGGATAACTAGGCACACTTGTATTACAGAAAAACGACTTTCAGGGCTTTTACTTCAAATTTTGTAATTTTATCAATGCAGTGCAATCCTAACACCACCCTTCAAACTGGCACAAATCCTTGCACCAGCCTAAGAGTATTGCAAAAGTGCCATAAGACACTTCTGCGCCATTCTTAAGCTGGCACCTGATGTGCCAGCCTCCTGTGCCACCATGAGAAAAGGAAGAAAGGTAAGTTTTGCCATGTCTTACATTTTTTTAGGGTCCTACATTTTGGGCAGACCTTGTCATGTTTTGCAATTATGACATATGGTCACTCTGGAAAATAATATGGTTTTAGTTACGTTGAAATCATAGAAACTTTTTAATGAAGGAAAATTGATTGTATATCTTTATAATACAGTATAAATTATAATAAAGTTAACATAATTTTTTAATTATCTGAAAATGGTATGCATAATGTTCAGTTAATGAGTGATTGACAGGACCAGATGTAATAAATGACATTCCTTTCATTTGCTCATAAAGCAGGGCAAAGTGCAGTTCAATATGTGGGTCCGTTAGGGCAGGTACAATTTAATAATCTGACTTTGGATATTACAGTCATGTAACAGCAGTTGGATGTGCAGTCATTACCCCATCTGGCTGGAGAGACTCACTGCAACACCAAAAGAGGCGCTCATGCATGGGATACCTGTTGGGGGTGGTAAGGTGCACATGCAGCACCTTACATATGCTCTATGTACATGCACATGTAATATGTCTACTGACATATGTCCCCAACACCAGTCTACTGCTTCAATGGAGCGCTGCCAAACAAATGCGCTAATAACTCCACATCCGGCTATGACATAATACTATTACTCTTTAAATCTGCTTATATTATCGCAGCCTCTACTGACGCTTTGTACTGAACATTTTTTCCATGGAAAAACAATTCTTAGATCAATGCGGAGACTTCCGATGTGGCTCAGCATAGACCACAGTTTTGGCTGTCTGTGCCAGTGCCTGGATTAGGTTTGCATTTGGGGTGGGACAGATTATGTTTTTTAAAGGTTTTTGGAAAACAAACTTAACTAGACTGGTTTAATGATCTACACATGAGAATCAAATCATGTTTTAGCAAGTTCAAAGCTCAATGACAACCTTTAAAATTAGATCAATGATTAATTTGGTTACTCAGAAAATCCACTGGTGTGGCATTCTGAGTTCTGGTATAGCAAGGGAGAACGTTTAGTAAATCAGCAGCTCCTTGTTAGAATCAGGTGCTTGGATCTTAGCTGTCCTTGCTAATACCTTAGTATACTGAAAAATAAGTAAGGGTGCAATCCTAAACTAGGCCAGCACAACTCATTTATCTTCCTGTTCCCATGGTCATGTGGGGAAGTAAGCGCATGTCTGTGCATTGGCCTAACTCCCCCACCCCCAGGAGTGGCTCAGAAGTGCCTAATAGCACTTTTATGACACCCCCAGGCCAGCACAGGACTTGTGTTGGGGCTTAGGCTGGGCGAACTGGGAGTTAAGATTGCAGCCAAAAAGTAATTATTTGTTCTCCAGTCCTCGAGCACAAGCAGAAGGAAATGTTAGTACTTTGTCTTACATGAGGGTTACTTTCCAAGGTTGGCACATAAAGCCAAATTGCAGTCAAAGTTTTGTCAAAATTACATATAAAATCCCTAACATTGGAAAAATTGGAACTGGGTCTTTGAAAATTACAAGACACTAGAAGCTGAAGGGAACTGAAACTGCCCAAGGAACAAATAGCTTTGTTATCGGATCTTGGACTCACCGTCAGGTTCACTCTCATTTAGTAAGTGGAATGCCTTTCAATGCCCCGCTCTCGCTGGCTGCGTATGTTTTTTTTCAGTTAGCATTTCCACTAGCATGAGAAAGATATTTGTAAATCTTCTTTTATCATGCTGTGAATGTTTATGCTTTTGAGCTTACAACATGTTTGCAACTTTTCTTTTGAGCATGAAGGTATTAAGCATGACGGCTCCCACACATAACATGATAATTGATAATATGATTCTTCTCCCCAGATGGAAGAAAAAGTAGAAATAGCAACCAACAAAGAAAGTTTGGGACAAATACATGTAGGTAGTTATCTATTAAAGTTTTGGTAAAATTTTATCCATGTTATATTGGTATCTGACATATTGGTATTGACCCAAGTTATATTGGTTTATTGGTCTTTGATTACAGTGTTTGACACCCATTTGCTCTCTTCTAAGATGGCAGTGCTGTATCTTTTTTGTTAGCTTCTCCTAATGCTAGAGTACAAAGTCTGAAGAGACTCCTGGGATGAGTCTGGAAAAGGCAGTATTAGGATCTGACCCATACTGCTACTGCTAAGATGCACCCCTGCTGATCCTGAAACTGCTCATACCCTCTGCATTCCCACCCTGAGCTTCCACAAATTACCTCCTCATCTACTCCAACATGGCATCTGGTGTCCACTTTTTTGTTCATGGCATCTATGTCAGTGGATAAGGAATTCTTATTCATCATAAGTGTTTTGTAGAATTGGGCTCTCAGTTATTATTGCTCCAAGATCTTTGACCCCACATTCACTTCTGCTGCAATCCTAGTGACACTTTCCTGGGAGTAGCACCCATTAGACCAATGGGGCTTACTTTTGAATACACATGTGCTAATCAGCTAAGATGTTTCATGAGCCACTACCAGTGGGTCCTTCACATGTAGCCAGTTTCACCCATGTGTGCATGATATACATGTCTTAGAGCAGTGAGCACCAAACTCCGACCAATGGGCCAGATACTTTCCATGGGTAAATTGAGCTTACCATTTCACCACACCATGGAAGGCCCAAACATTTGTTCATGCCAGCCACCACATGCCCAGTAATCCAGGCACAAAGTCTGCTGGGGCAACAGAACCTAAAAGCAGCTTGCTAGTGTGAAGGTCGGGAACAATATGACAGAGATGCTCTTGGGCAGGATGGAAAGCCAAGTATGCCTTTTTCCGTAGACCTCTGCCAACTTTGTAGGTGGCGTAAAATTAGTTGATGAATCCAAGATGAATCCTGGAGGGAAGGTCCAAGATGGGAAAGGAGAATAAGATCCAACATACACTACTGCTGCTGAGATTCTCCCCCTCCTGTCCCTGAAAAAATAAATTTAAAAAAGAAATACCATTTTTGGTTGAATCTAACACTCATCTTTTTCAGCCTAATTTCCAAATGGTGTTCCAAAATGTCCAAAATGGCATTCCAGCACAAGTAGTTTGTACTGGGATAACCTCCTTCTGCCTCTGATGCACCCTTTCCCCAACTCTGATCCACCCATCCTCATCCCATTTTTCACATCCTTCCAACTTACAGAAGATGGTTGGGCCTCTCTCAGCTGCTACTACACATGGTATGCTCTTGGTGATAATGATAGCAGCCCAGTAGCCACCACATTCACCAAGAGCATACTGTGTGTGCTGCATGGGCTTTTGTAATAATGATTAGGATGGCATCTATGCCTTAAAGCATGCTGTACCACCAGAACATTAACTGTGTCAGGAACATTAACTGAGAATAGGATTGGACAGAGCAGCTTATTTGACATGATGTTCATAGAGTTGGCTGTTGCACACATGTACAGTAGGTTGAGGCCACAGCCGAACGGATTTTTATTTTTGGCATTTTGAAATTATTGAAACAACCTATCTTGAGCTAAGATCTAAGCTCCTGTCTGGAAGATGATCTCCCCATCTAACTATGCATTTATTCACTGTCTGAACAGTGACTGGATGAAACAATTTATATCTCACTGTGCTGCTCATTCATATCTCATCTAAATGTACAAAAGCATTTTATACTCCCAGGTCAAGTTATGCAAACCACAAACTGAGATGACATCATTGACCATATCAGAGAAGTCACCTATGTCTTAGTGAAGATAAATTAGCTGATAGAATGTTCAATATAAACAAGACTGGGTATATTTTATGATAGCATGGAATTTGACATTAAACTAAATTTTTTTAATATATATGGTAATTTTCATTAACCTCACAAAATCACGCAAAAAGTGTTAACGTACTCCATTTAAAGAATGGTCTCTCAGGCTTCTTTCCATTGCCCCCCTTAGATAGGAGGGAGCCCCATAGACTGAATTGGCTTACTTCAGAGTAGACATGCATAGGATGATCTCTTAGCTCAGGAGAGGCTGAGCAGGTGCTGGATAAAGAAAGGCCCAAGGTCACAGGAAAACACCTGATGAAATTTCAGAAGCCAGAGGCTCCCCGTTAAATGGCACTTCTGCCCAATGTGTTCAGATCAGCAGTAATCCAGTCCTATCTCCACCAGTCCATAGCATCCAGCACCATTGGAGTGTGCTAAATGCTATGGTGGAGGTGTGTGAACAAAAGGACGGACAGAGATAAGTGAACCTATTTTTTATTTAGCTATATGGAGGACAGCTGCCCTCCAATGGACCTTTGCCCACTACTTGGGCATATGCCCTCTCCTAGGAACTTAGTATCTGTATCTATTCTTAGGCCCCCTGCATGTATGCAAATCATGGATAAGCAAAGCCATGATTTTGGGTACCTTAAACCCATCAAAAGTGACTGGAGCTGGGCTATGGATTCCCCTGGAGTGCTTTCAGAAGCGTGCAGAGGCCATGGACAGACATGTGTAATCTCTGTAGGCTTCTGCCCAAGTTAGGATTGCACTGAAATTCTCGTGATTAAGCATATACAGGGCAAATGGGAGCAAAGATAACAAAGACATCCTTGAAAATACAGGGCTGGTGTGGAATACACACACACAACAATCCCTCTTCATCACACTCTCAAAAGTTTCTATTTCACTTCATTTTCTTCAGCTATGAGAACATCTGAATTAGCTTTGTCAATGTAATAAAACTTAATTGGCTGTTAATCCTGCCCTAAAGGGTAACTATTTCTAATTACCTGGGGGCAGAATAACCCCCAAATCCAAAGAAAGTATAGGAACATGTAAGAGACGTTGCGTGCACCCGTAACTGCATCTCCTTGTGAAAACCTATGGGAAATTCGGATTGGAATCCAGAGTAAATTGTTCTTACACCGGAGTAAAGACCCCCCCGTAGTTACTCTGGATTTTGCCCATAGTTTCCCAAATTGTCAGTGACAAACATAACCAGATATGTGGGTGTAATATTTAAAATGGGATTATAGTATGTATCATTTTGCCATCCTATGTGACAAACACTTCCTATGTGAAGAAGAAAAAGAAGTAACCATTGACTGTCTAGTCACAAGTGCAGTGATTTTTAGTAAAACATTGGATTGAGAGTAATATTTTTGGGTTGTGAACAAATCTTTTGTGTTTTCATGATTTCAGATTTCAGACAATGGCACTTAATGTGTCAAAGCATAGTGGTTGAAAAATGCTGGTTAAGTGTATAAAATTCTTTATCAATTATTGTCTCGTTTATCCAATCACATGAGACAAGTTGAACAAAAGAACATGAAAATGTTTGTTGGGTTGAGATAACTTAAGAATAAGAGAATTTTTTTTAAAAATTGACTAAAATCTATATGCATTTTCCTGTCAGTAAGGCCTATTGAACACTTGCTTTTGAGTAGATATTTATAGGTTTGTACTGTAAACGTATCTTCTGCCAATGTCCAAAGCAAACATAATTTCCACTTCTTACACATGTGCAGATGTCACACAGCCTAACTGACTAACCATAGTTAAGAGGTCCAGTGGTACTAACAGCCCAATCCAGAGCAACTAATCTGTCCACATAAGAGCCCTTTGGTTGCCCTATCTAACACTAGGTTGGAGCAACTGCAAGATGCTCCAGCCCAGTTACTCTGAAGGAGGCTTAGGGCAGAGCAAGGCAAGATAGGGTGCCCTAAGAGAAGTGGACCTGCTCTGCCCTAACTGGGGCAGCCTAAGCAGCTCAGGAGAGGCAAGTTGAGGGCATGTTTAGCATTGCCTAGGGCAGAGCAGTTACTCTGTATCCAGAGCCTGTTTCCAAGGCAGAAATGCCCTCTTCCAGCCCTCAGAGTTATACTACCTCAGGAGCAGGTATAGTAATGAGTAGACCCATAGGGGTCGATGATAAGGCCTGAGTAAGAATGGCAGTGCTGACAAAAAATCTGAGTTCTTGGCAGCCTAGCTGCAACCCCTTCCTCTCAACCTCAGGATATGGAACAAACTACGGCTGCCCACAAACCTCAGGATACAGCAGGCCACTCCAAGGAGCCCCTTGTATTCACTGTAGAATGTACTGGCATCTCATCAGGGACTCCTTATAAGGCAGGCACCCAGTGGCGTCACCAGACTGGTGCGGCTGGTGTGGGCTGCATTGGGGATGCGCTCCGTATGGGGTGATGTGCCGGAGAAATTTGTCTGTCCTTTGGCAGGCCCCAGGCGTCAGCACCCCCATTCAGGCCTGCTCCAAGGCGGAGCAGCAGCCAGAAGCTGCCACTTGTCTGAGGAGCTGGCCTGAACGGCCATCTGAGGTGCACTGCGCAGAAACACACTGAGCATGCCAAACAGCTTCAGAGGAGACTTCCTTAGAGCAGAGAAAGTCCGCGCCTCTGCACAGCCATTCGGCCTCACTCAGGAGGCGGAGCGGCAGCCGAATGGCTTCAGAAAGAGTACTGCACAGGCACCAACTCTGACGCCTGCACAGTCTCCCCCGAAGCCAAAAGGCTTCAGAAAAGTACTGCGCAGGTGTCAGAGATGGTGCCTGCGCAGTACTCTTTCTGAAGCCAGTTGGCTTCAGAAACAACTGCGCAGGCGCCAACTTTGGTGACTGTGCAGTCCAGGTGGGGGGGGCGCGCATCCCAGGGATGACGCACAGACTTCCGCACCAGGTGATGTGCAGAGTCATGTCACCACTGTAGGCTCCACAGCTGTTCCTTGTTTAGTGTGATCTGAGGCGTGTCTCCTCAGGAGCAAGTCTTCCCCTTGTGTCAATTACTTAGCATGCTCTGGAGCAGTTAGGGCAGCCCAGGCTTCCTGACTCTCTGGATTCAGCATAACTTTCTGCTCTGGATACAGAATAGTTAGGAGAGTGCAGTTAGGTCAGAGCAGGCTGAATTTGCTCTGGATTGCAGCCTAAGACAGCATTAGGCTGTTGAGCACAGCTGTACTATAGATACAGTATGCTACTGCATACTGCATGAAAAATATAACACTCCCTGATAAATCAACTGTCACAGTGCACCCACCTTGTCCATTTGAGTCCATAGGACTTTCTTTGGGGGCATTCAAAACCTTGAAAAAGGGTCTTGATCATAATGATTTGATTCCTTTCTTTCCTTTTCAGTTATGAATTGTCGTTTTCACCTTTACGGATAAATCATAAATTCTTTTCCTTGAACGCTAATTAAACAAATTGAAGTTCAGAATGATACGTCAGAGGTAATTCCTTCCTTATCGGGACATAAGACTTGAGAGTATGGTGCAATCACAAATGATATATCCACATGTGCGTTCCAGTAATTCCATAGCATTACAACCACCTTCAATGGTGATAATGTGGTTACATTTTAAAGTCTCCAAGAGAAGATAATCTGATAGCATTGTCCTGAATTTTTAACCCACATGGGATAGTTTATTCTTTCCTGTATTACAAATGAAATTTATTGCAATCATCTGTGAATCATATATAATTCCAGATAATTCACCCACAGTGATCTTATCAGTTTTGAGTTATGAGAACTACAGCCATGCAAATAATTTCCCAATCTTAGCAATGCAGCAGCTGAGCTGCTTCAAAGCAGAGACTACCACACAGTATCATCGCTCACAGTCCATGCTTTCCTCTCACAACTTTTTTCACTCACATTAATAAGTGTCCAAAATGAAATCCACTTTGTGAACAATTTTATTTCTTTAAATTTGTGTTTTTAAGATGGAAGATAATGGGTGGATACTTCACTACAAGTGACCCCCTGAAAATCCAGAGTCCATAGAATCAGTTATCTGTGGTGCTATCCCAGCCCCTGCATTCTTTGATGATGTTTAGAAAGTTACAGGCCAAAGTGTTTCTTGCTTTAACATAGCAGTTTTCAACATTTTCCATTTCATGGCCCATTGACAAGGTGATAAAATTGCCAAGTCACACCATTAGTTTTTTAACCATTCACATGTACACCTTTTTGCTTGTAGGGGACTCAAATCCCACAATAGCCCTACTAACAAATTATTCACCCCAATTTCCCAGAGCACAACCACGGGCTGTGGTTGGCACAAGTGGTTAAGGGTGAAATCCAGAGTAACTACGGGGAGTCCTTGCTCCAGAGTAAGAACAAGTTACTCTGGATTGCAATATGAATTTCCCATAGGTTTTCACTAGGTTGTGCAGTAACTAGGGGTGCACATAATGTCTCTTACGTGCTCCCATAGTTACTCTGGATTGTGCCCTAAGACACTGTGCCTGTTAACCAGAAGGCCAGGGTTCAAGACCCAGGTCCCCACAAGACAGGGTGAGCTCCTGTCCTTAGCACAGATCTGTGACGCAGCTGGAACCAATTGTATTGGCTCTGCCTTTCTATTGGACTTTTCAGTGGCATGGAGAGGGGGGATTTGCTGCTTGGGTAACAGCCTATCCTCCATATCAAATCTACCCAGGCCTTTGTACTTTGCATGTGGCATCAAGCACGATACCAAAGTCTTTCAAGACTGAAGGATGCCAAGTTTATCTGCAGACCATCCACAGCACACTAGTGAACCATGGCACAGGGGTTGAAAGTCACTGCTGTAACAGGACACTATAAGCACATAGGTAGACTGCTGGAATTAGAAAAGGGAAAAAACTAGAAAAGGCAAGTTAGCTGCTTCCTATTAACGATTGATCTATTTGTTAATTCCATGTTCCAATGGCAGTTGCACAGTCCAGATCTTCCTTATTTTCTCCACCTGTCCTGCTCTGGCTCTCCTCAGACATGCATCAACTGTATTCTGCACAGATTTATAGGCAATCAGAAGCCTATTAAGGGGGCAAGTAAATATTTTATCTATTAGTAAACATTTTTACTTTCCTCCATCTGGCTGTCCAATCACACACACATAATAGCCTCTCTTGGTGCAGTGGCATGCAATAATATGGCTAAGGATAGGATTGGGCAGTAAATAGGGTTGTAGCTCCCTCCCCCGCCCCCCAAAATAAATTCCACTTTAGACTTGATATTCCTGGTTGGTGTTGGCTAACACAAAATGTTATGACTCCACTTGGAAGTCTTATAACTTGGGCATATATTTACAGTGCCAAAAACAGTGTTTCTATTACATAGTTATAAGATAGCAGCAACAGTGATTGTGGCATTATCCCATATCATATCCAAGCACTATCCCAATCATAAAGCACTATCCCAGTCATATCCAAAATTAATTGATTCACACATTATGTTTGCTCATCTACACACATGCTTGAGAAAACTCTTGTATGTAAAAATGTCTATTTTGTGAATTTTCATTCAAGGCTCTATAAAAGAAAGTAACAAATACCGTACATGTTTTACAGATGCATGTGTGTGGGAGTACAGCTGAAGATGAAAACTTCAAAAAAATAAGTTTCGGGGTCTGTAATACAAGCAAACTCTCCCAGCCAGATTCGCTGGCAATTAAATAAGATTAATTGTCTTGCATATAGGAGTGATTTAGATTTTCAGCATTATGAGTGTTTCTATTATGGATTTCCAAAAGAAATGCAACATTGTAAAGCAGTGTAGAATCATAGAAGGCAGCCAAGTACCTTCAAGAAGACAAAGTAAGATGAAAGTTTAATAATGTTGAATAAAAGCACATCTTGGACGGAAAAGAGCAGACAGATGAGTTTCATCTTCCTTTTAACCAGACGTGGAGGTTACACTTTGTCAAACAGTGATAAAATATGTTTGATATGGTGGTGTTTAGACCAAGATGATTCAAGTCTTCCTCTTATGACAGACTCTTGGCTATGCCAATGCACATAAAAAATTTTGTTCGAATAAACTTCATTAAAAATACCAGTTGCTTTTTTAGTCTTGCCAGGTATTTGCCCTTTAAGTAAAAAATGGACTGCTGTATAAAGTATACAAAAGAACAAAAGGGCTGGCCTTAAGAGCTGGAGAGCCCAATTGGAAACATTTTTTTGAAGGGTCCCATGTTCACAGCCAAGGACTGTTGAATCTTAGGGCAAAATCCATAGCAGTTACAGGACCACGCAGTTACATCACCATCTGGTGTTATCTTATGGGAAATCATCTTAACTACTCCAGAGCAAGGGGCTTAATTTCACTTTAGGATATAGGCCTTAGACATATAAGTAAAATGTACTAGGGACTTTATATCCCTATGGTAGAATAGAAAGAAATTAAAATTTGCACATAAAAGTGCATGTGAGTCCATCATTTTTTTAGCATTGTTCCCGCTCATGGCATGGTCCGCTTAGATGATTGACACAACATGGGGAAATCTGGCCGGACTGTTGCAGTGGGCCTGTGGTTAGGACATTGTGTTTCCCACCTAATTGCATTTGCATGATTTTGAACCAGTAGGTTGGCAGGAGCTAGGACAAATTATTGGAGCTCACTCCATCATCCAGCATTGGGGTCTCAAACTGCTGACCTGCCAATCTTCAAATCATCAGGCACAATGCCTTTAACCACTGAGCCACTGCAGTCCCTTTAGAAAAGTGCATGTGAGTTAACAGACATATATATACAGATTTAGTTTATTATGTTTTCAGATAACGTTTTACACTTTTCTATAATTGACATTTAATTCAAGTGTAGTTTTTGATAAATAGTATAAACAAACTTTACCAAGTTTTAAGGATTGAGAAGGGAAATAAAATTGTTGCTGCTTTCTATACATCCTGCAATGTGGTGCTAGGTGTCTGCTATAAGATATGATTGTGTTTATTGGACAAAAACAAAAGTTTCCTTGTAGTGGCCCGTTGGGCTAAGATCTGACTGGGAGCAAATGGTCCAGTTGGCTTTACTCTGGCCCAGCTTTAAAACCCACCATTTTGTTGTCTATACACCTGGCTATCCATACAGACCTACAAGATAAAGGGAATGAACCCACTGTTGTGGGAGTAAAATTTCAAGAATATTTGAGGGTCTCAGGCAAGGCTCAACACTGGTGGCTCCAGGCAGTGGCACTGGGTGGTGGGCACTGGTGGGCATTGGCACACTGGGCAATGACTGGTACTCAGCCCTGGAGGGTACCAGGGAGCAGTGCCGGGCAGCAGCAGGCACCAGTCGGCATCCCTACCAAGCACTGACATCCCTACCAGGCACCCTTGGTGGGCAATTGGCACCAGGCATTAGGTATCCCTATAGGCACAAAGGGGCACCCATCCCTACCAGGCACCAGGCAACTCTACAGGCACAAGGCACAACCAGGTAGCAGGTACCACTGGATGCCAGGCATGAGGCACCAATCACCAGGCAACCCTACAGGATACCATGCACCACCAGGTGGCAGTGGGTAGCAAACAGCACCAGGCACCACCGGCCAGCCTTATAGAGAACCAGGCATTGGGTATCAGCAGGCACCAGCTAGCAACACCAGGCAGCAGTTACCATCTTGCACCACTGGGAACCAAATCAGTTCTTAGTGAGTGATTAAATCATAGAAGGAATACACTTCCCAAATTTCATGCTTCTAGGTGCAGGATTTGGGGCTGGGTTTTGATCAGTCACTGTTCAATGTCAAGTATAGAATGAAAACACATTGCACCCCTTTTAATCCTTTAGGGGTTAAATTTCTAAAAATCAGTGGATACTCATGTAATGGAAGGATCACCCTTCCCAAATCTTACGCTTCTAGGTCCAGCGGTTTTGGCTGAGTGTTGATGAGTCAATGAGTGAGTCAAGTGACTTTTCAGTTTTATATAGAGAGATGTTCTTTACATTAACATTTATTTTCATAAGCACAAAGCTGCTAGCTCATAATGTGCTAATGGAAGATGAAACAGAGCCATTGCTCAAGTGCAAGTAGTGGATTCCCCTCCCTTCTTTTTATTGTAGTCAAGTGATGTGCATATGCTCCAAGCACATTTTATGCTCCAAGCACATTGTCCCTCAATAATTCTGTTATATATTAACTATTAATTGACAGGGATACACTCAGTTCAGTACTCCTCAGTATTACCTGATGATAGAAGTCTGTTGAAATAAAAGTGCAGCAGAAGTGTCTGTGTCACTGCATCTTATACAACAACTGAATCTGAAAATGATCATGACATAACATCTCTTCCACATGTCAGAATATCTGCTTCATTATATTAATAAACTGCCCAGTCTTATCTTCCAACTATGCTGTTAGAACTCACATTCTGGCATGAAGCACCAAGATCTGGATGGCAATAGCAGTGCCATTATCTTATGACACCACCTGTTTTTAGGGTTGCCATATGTCCTGAAAAACAGGGACAATCCTGTTTTGGGGGGATTGTGTTCACATACTGCCAAATGGGACAGAGGGTCCTGTCCCAATTTTGCAGAATTATGGCAGTCAGACCTGGTTTCCTTACGCCTCCTTGGGTCCATTTCTATGCAGATATGAAAAGACCCATTGGGCAACAGGTGCTTACTTTGAGGTAAAAGAACAGAAGTTCTCTTACATTAAGAGATCACAAATATATTAAGTGTATGGATGGATCCCCCATTTCTGTGGCACAGCCTCATTGGTGCCAATGGCAGGGTATAGGAATGGGAATCATATGTGCTGGATCATATGTGCACTGACAGCAATTTCCCCAAACAAGACTATTATAACTCTTACATATGCCTGCCAATTAGATATAGACCCAGCACCAGAAGGATATGTCTACCTTAACATGAGTTTCAGTGACTGGCAATTCCAGAAGTTTTCATCAGTATCAAGGTTATGCAATCCTATCGAGATGAGTGCAGTTTCAGTTCAAGTGGTCAGGAGGACATTTTAGCCAAATAACTTTCATCTGATGAGCATTTGGCAGTGTCATTGCTGGTAAGAAGTGTACCAAATGCTTAAAAGCCATTATGTGGCTGTTTCTCTATATTCCAACGGTCTTGCTCCAAATGAAAAGAACAATGCCTTCTTCTTCCTTCTGACTTGGCCAGCTTATCCTAGCAGCCACTATCTCAGTTGCTTCCAATTACCCAGGTTTTGACTGAGCACTTTACAAGAAGTAAACCTGCTAACAGTACTATAGGCCAGCAGAAGTTACCACATTAGTAGAAGTACTGACGGTACTACACAGGCATGTCCTAAGAATGTTTATGCCAAGGATCATCCCAAGTTCATTTGGAATTCCTTTCTGGTAAGAATGCTTGGTGTAGCTTTAAATAATCTTGGGAAGACTTGCTATGGATTTGAGTAGGTAAATTTTATTGAATGCTCCACCAGCAAAGTTAAAATGTTTGCTGAATTCTAATGAAGGTTTAACTTGCAGGTGACAAGCCGATCTGGGAGGAGGTAAAGATAAGCTCTTCGGAGATGAAACTGTACCATTAAGAACAAAGTTTTGTAAACAGCCGGATAGCATAGATAGAATCCCATGGCACAGAATTGGCACAGAAATGTCACAGGGTTCTTTACTTGTGCTGGCAGATCACTACTGAAGCTGGCAGAACTTGCTTTCCACTAGCAGGCAGTCCAGTGAGAAATAATTCTAAATTCTAAATAATTCCAATTCTAAAGAATTCTAGAATTCTAATTCTAAATAATTCTAAACCCCCAGTGCCAGTTGTACTGTTGCAAATATTTTGTAAGGTACATCTGTGACATTCAGCATCAGATCAGCACTGGTGCCAGCTCATTTCCAGTTTGCACTGAGCCAGTGCTGACTGGAGGCATAGTAATAAATTATGGGCGCAATCCAGAGTAACTACGTGGAGTCCTTGCTCCGGTGTAAGAACAATTTGCTCTGGATTGCAATATGAATTTCCCATAGGTTTTCACTAGGTAGTGCAGCAACTATGGGTACACGTAAAGTCTCTTATGTGCTCCTGTAGTTACTCTGGATTGTAGGGTTAGTCTCCTACAGCGCAGTTTCATGAAGCGCTTGACTTTCAGGGAAGGATTATAGGTTCAATCCTAACCTAGGCTGGCACAACTCATTGATCTGCTTATTCCCATGGTGATGTAGGGAGGAAAGCACATGCATGTGCACTGGCCTAACCCTCCCCCCAGGAGTGGCGCAGAACAGTGTCTTGTGGCTCTTTTATGACACTTCCAGGTCAGCACAGGATATATGACAGGCCTTAAGATGGCCTAACTAGAAGTTAGGATTGCAGCCTTAGAGCACAATCCTAACCATGTCTCCTCTGAAGTAAGCCCTATTGTGTTCAGTGGGTCTTACTCCCAGGAAAGTGTGTTTAGGATTGCAGCCTTAATCTTATTATTTTAGTGTGTCTTTTATTTAACCCATAAGGGAGGATTTTTAAATCTATTCTTTGCATTTTAGTTTTGGTTTTTTAAGAAGAAATGAAGAAATATTTAAGTAAGAAAATGCATAAATAAAATCTTTTGGAACGAAAATATAGGAGCAACTTATATGTCACTTTACTCCAGCTTTACAAAGCTCTTACCCCCTTTACAGGTACCTTTTGTGGCATAGCCAATTGTCAATGGTCCAAAACTGATGATGTGCCTTGGCAGTGTGAGGGCCTTGTCAGTATGCCATGAGATGAAAATGGTTGAAAATCACTGCTCTAAGGCGTGCTTATCCTCTCTAGCCATCCCACGTTGTGAGATGTTTTGGTTGCAGATGTTCAAAATAGTTCACAGAAAGTATGATTTTGCCAGAGATCTGAGTTTTTCTAATTATATATCCAGGGAAATGGAAGACTTGGCATAGCACCAGATTGTTTGTTCCATGACAAAACGTGAAAGCTTTTGAAACTCTTTAGTAGCATGATCTGTCTTTCCTGAGAAATTGGATCATTACAGAGAGTAATGCAACTGAAGAAAGATTATTACCCATAAATATGAATCATCTCAGCAGGATTTAAATCTAGACTATCTCAAGTCATCTGACGTGTGCGATTTTTTTAACCAAAAAATGGGAATTTTTAAGATCCATTCATGTGTTTGCTTTTAGGTGGGAAGTGAACCCATAAAGGCTTCTCCTCAGTGCACCTGGCTTAGCTACCAAAATCTCCATCAATGACAACCTCAAGGAAGATATCTAATAAGAGTATAAGTAAAGCCCTGCTGGATCAATCCAAAAGCCAAAGCAGCCTGTATCTCACAGTGGCCCATCAGATGCTTCAGGGAGAACACAATACAAAAGAGACCTGCATAGTAGTGTCCTCCCTTGCTGAGGTAACCTATTCTGATGTAACCTACTTCTGAAAACAGGTGCATAGTCATCATGACTTATAACTTCTGAGGGACTTTTTCTCCAGAAATTTGTCCAGTCGCCTTCTAAAGGCATCCAGGCTAGATGGTATTGTCACATCCTGTGGCAATGAGTTCCATAGACTCATAACATCCTGAGCAATGAAATTTTTTTTTCATTTGTTGTACTGTGTCTGTGTGGGCTCAACCAGCTCATGAGTCCTTGCAGACAGGTCTTTCTTACAATACATTTGCAATGCTTTCTGGACTGGTGTAAGGAACTCATGCCAATCCATCGTTATCTCTGATTGTGCCCTTTGGCTACTTAGAACACAAGCCTCACTACCCTCTCTACTCAAAAGTAAGCCCCATTGTGTTCGATGGATCTTATTCCCAGGAATGTGTCTTTAGAATTGCAGCCTTATTCAATCAAAATTGATCAGAACTGTAGCTCCCATCTCTTGCCCAGCTGCTGCCAACCTAGCAGTTCTAAAGCATGTAAATAAAGCAAATAAATAGGACCACTGAAAGTAGCAACTTTCCATGCACTTAGCAGTTTGTGATGCTGGCCTGATGATCACAGAGGTGTCTGGCACCGCAAACTATGGGGGACACCTTTAACTTTGTGAGAGCAAAAGTACCTTGATGATGAGATTATGGAATATCACACTAAGGCTGAAATCATGTACTCACTTTCTTGGAGAAAGCTCCATAGAACACAACAGAATTTGTGTCTGAGTAGGCATGCATAGGATTGTGCACCAAATGACTTATAGCCCAGTCCTATTGGGTCTCCTTCCTGGTGGAACACAGATTCTCCTGGTAGTAACTGCTGCAAAGTGCCTGTGAAGCATACTCAGGCAATGTGCTGTGTAGCAAATTTTTAATCTGCTGTTTTTAAAAAAAAATCTGGTGTACCCAACATGCTTAGGCAGCATGCTACACAACCAGAGAGCCTTCCCACAGCTGTTGGGGGATCATTGGCCACCTGATAGAGTAGTTAAGTCAGCAGGAGATGGGAGAAAGGTAGGGTGGGGAGAGGGGCTGGAATTGGAAGCAGGACAATGTCCCCTTACCCTGAGGTGAACTGAAAGCCCAAACTCCCCCATGGAAATGGAAAATCATGCCAGCATTGCCACACTGCATACAGGAAGTTAGGATTTACCCTACAATCCAGAGTAGCTATGTGAGCACGTAAGAGACATTTACGTCAATGTAGTTACGACATCACCTAGTGAAAACCTATGGAAAGTTCATATTGCAATCCAGAGTAAATTGTTCTTATGTCGGAGCAAGGACTCCTTGTAGTTACTCTGGATTGCGCCCTTAGCCAGAATGCAGAGAAAATAATATATGTAAAATCTGGAATATAATTTTCCTTTTGAATTGTTGTTGAATTGTTGAATTGTGGGTTCCTTGTTGAATTGTGGGTTTTGTAGAAAATGAGCATATCAAACCCCTTTCCAGAGCATACCTGAAAAACTGAGTTAAGACACTGAACTTGTATTATGGCAGTGTAGCCATAAAAGGAGAAACAATGTGTGGCATGTCTATTGTATTATCATTGCATGGGAGCATAGCTGGCATAACTAAATTAAGTTGACTTATGAAATTGGAAGAGGTTTGAACTGTTTGTCCTGCAAGTGAAAAGCCTGGGCCTTATCAGCTGAACTACTCAGGCCTGGCCCATTGCACTTCTGGAGAGGAGTTTCATCTAAGCAATGTGTTGCTGAATCTCACTGAAAATAGTTCTACAAATGTAGCTTCTCTGCATCACCAGGAGGAGCTGAAGCAGCTTTAATGTAGAAAGCGCGCCTTCAATGGCTTACGTTGTTGAAAATCAGGCATTAGCTATTTTTAGGCTTTAAGAAAAAAAGCAATATCATAGCATCTATGTCCGCTTCTCCTGCTTTGGATTGGAATTAATAAAAAAAAGATTATTTGAAACACCTTTTCTTGATTGAGTGCTTTGAACTCACTTTATAGCCAATATTGTCGAAATATAAAAATCAATTAAAATGTAATGCTGTTGATTTCAATGCTGTGTTGATGGAACCACATTCTATTTAATCAATTGATCAATCAGTCAATCAATCAATCGATCAGAACTTTATTGGCTTATAGCATTCTATTTAGTATACCGTAGCCTCTTTAAAAAATAACTATTTGACAGCTCTCTAGCCTTATGAAAATCCGGTAACTTATAACCTCTTCTAGTGAGTCTAACCTACCCCTTCCCTTTTTCCATATGGTTGTAGGAAGGGAGCAGTTCTAAGTTCAGCACAAGGCTAGAGCAGCAAGGCATCTTTTTAATGCTGTTTGTAGATCGTAACATGATTTTCACCACCGATATTGGCTGCCCCAGAAGTGCTTAGTGATCTAATATGCTGAGATGGGCAAACCAGAGACTGTTGTCATCTCCAGCAAAACAACCATGTTATTTCCCCCACTATAGTAGTAGGCTTTTTTCAGCATTTTTTTCTCAGTCTCCAAGCCCATAAGGCAAAATGTCAAAAATATTGCACTTTCCTTGGTCTTCTCGTTAATCTCTGCAAAGAATTTATAAGTGCTCGAATCAGCATTCAGATAAGTCATCTATATATCATCCTATTTCATTCTTCTTCCTATTTCCTTTCCTTCTTTTCTTTTTGTTGGATGCTTGGTCCCAAAATAAATTATCCCTACAATCCAGAGTAACTATGGGAAGACTTAAGAGTCACTTACCCCCAAATCCAGAGTAACTACAGGAGCACGTAAGAGACTTTATGTGCACCCGTAGTTACTGCACCACCTAGTGAAAACCTATGGGAAATTCATATTGGAATCCAGAGTAAATTGTTCTTACACTGGAGCAAGGATTCCCCGTAGTTACTCTAGATTTTGCCCTTACTCTGGATTGCTTCATGCATTTCCCATAGGTTTCCCATGCATGACACCGTAACTACATTGGTGTAAAAGGTCCCATAGTTACTCTGGATTGTAGCCAAGGTGCTGAATTTGCCTTGAATCTTAGGTTTGCCTTGAATCTTAGGCTTGAATGCGGAATAGGTGCATATGGGGAGTACCAGTTACCCAATAAGAATGTTTCACAATCAAAAAAGCCATCATGAGTTATCAGGATGTTACTCCACCTCCACTCCAATTTTTAAAAAATAATTGTAGTAGTTAATCTGTTTGGTCTTCAGTGCAAACTCAAGTACGCAGCCCTCTGAGAAGAAGAACAGACATACTCAGAAGATAAGCATGGTCATAATTTGATGTTAACAGAGATGGAGATAGAGCAATTGTTACACATCTCCATGTGAATTGGCTCCACAACTTTTGGCAACATCTCCCTCACTTCAAGACACTTTCAGCCTCTCTCAAAACTTCCATGTTTGCAAATGTTTCCCATCTGGAGCTCCAACCACAGTCAAGGGGAGACACTCTCACCTCTGAGTAATACTGACACATTAATTTTTCTTTGCCAACTTACTCGGACTACTTACGTCTGGCTCCAACATGGCTGGGAGCCATAATCAGATACCACACTAATGAAAGGTATGTCAGTAATGATGTCAGATGAATAGCAGTCACATGGAAATAACCTCATTTGAAAAAAGAAGAAGAAAAACACCCAACAGTGCAATGCTTGTTTGGGGGGCTGCTTTATGACTTGCCTGAAAAAATGGATTGGTTCACAACAAAACTCAGCAAAGGTCTAAGTGTTGCCCTAAGATTTTCACACTTCTGGGATTTTCACAATATTCTTTTCATATACTTAAGCTAGACAAACAGTGGAAATATCATTTAACTACTCATATCATCAGCTTCATATATCAATGCACACACTGCCAACATAACATAGGGAAGGACGAGCTTTAGTGAATAATGCTTTGTTTCATATTATTAGAATTAAACATTTAAAGGAACGTTTTTGGTAAGCTGAGGTATGAAAAATGTGGTTTTCCTCTTTCCTGAGCTTGGTTGAGTTTGGTGGAAATAAAGCAACCATAATCTTCTGGATTATGAAGATTAGCAAAAGCTTGCTGATTTGGACAGAATTATTGCCTTTGGAGTGTTTTTTTTTTTTTTTGCTCTTAATCATAGATAAAAATCCTTCACTCTTTCAAATTCCACACTTCTCCCTAACCCAAGTTAAAGCAAGTGGTGTTCTATTGGCATTGCTGAATCAGTCACAGCCTTGTAATATCTATCTATCTATCTATCTATCTATCTATCTATCTATCTATCTATCTATCTATCTATCTATCTATCTATCTATCTATCTATCTATCTATCTATCTAGGCAGCTAGCTAGCTGCCTGCCTGCCTGCCTGCAAATAGTATTTATATACTGCTTTTCAACTAAAAAGTTCACAAAGCAGTTTACCAATAAAATGAAAAAATTAATAGCTAATTAATAGCCCTCAAGAGATTTCCCTGAAAAGTGAATCAGGTAGGATATTTTACAAATATTGCAAATTGGCTGAATGGCTAGAAGTGAAAAGAAAATGAAACCCACTGCAAAAAATAACATGATGGGAATATTGGCTGAAATTTGGGAAATTCAGGGTCTCATCACCACCCCTCCACCACCACCACAAGCCATGTCGTCTAAAAATCAGACCTTCCCACTTTTCGTTTTTTCCTGATTGCAGCAGACACTAATTCAAACTAGTTCATCCACAGTCGGATCTAATAGTTTGGTTTGTGTTGCAGCACCTCATCCTTAAAACCTTGTGGGTTGCTCCGGCAATCAGTAGGATTGGGCTGTACTTAGAATGAGCATTACACTGACCAATTTGCAATGCGGAATGCTGAAGCCTTTAGCGGGAGACTACTGTTAAAATGCCAAATAGAAACTGCTAAAATAAACAAGATAATTATCTAATTTTTATAATATCACTCATAAAATGTCTGCTTCTTGCCTTTATGGGGTTCATAGATTAAATAGAGGGCAGATGTTTTGTGTAATTTGCTCAGAAAACAGGAAAATTATTTTTTAAAATACTCATAAAGCTCACAAAATGAAAATGAAACTAATTTAAACCATATGTAGTCTACAGGTTCAAATGAAATTTAATTTTTGCTCCCTGAAGCGATGGATGGGCTATTTATGAGACAAAGGACTCCATTCTGCATGATTTATATTCTATGATGTTTCTAAATGGTTTGTACAAATTGAGGTTCCTCTCAACATGAAAGATGGTTATGGGCTTTCTTAGATAGCTATGGCTGCTCTCAAAAGACTAGTCTATTCAGACAGAAATATTCTTGGCGTCCCAAGTGCATGAAAGCCAGTATTTTGTGACTACTGTTTGACTTCTGATGAAACTAGCAATGTATTGACATAATAAACAGCTTGGATTTAATTGAATTTAGCATTTGCCGCACTAGCGATCTGGAGTTGGTATCACTAGCACATGGATGGTATTGATCTCTACACCTTTCTGACATCAGGTACTGGTGAGGCTACGGAAGTGATCTACTGCTTTGTGTGAGGGATGGATGAGGGTGAAGAAGTTGAAATTAAATCTGGATGTAGGTGCTATTTTAGGAGTCTTGTGACCCAGGAAATGAAGGATCAAACTGTTCTGAATTAGCTTGCTTTCTCCTTATAGGTTCACAGTTTCAGGATGCTCTTGGGCCCAGCTTTGATCCTAGATGTGCAGGTAGCAGCTATGATCTGGAATGCCTTTGCTGAGCTGTGGCTGATGCAAAAACTGAAACCCTTCCTGGATCAATCAGACCTAAGTTCTGGTCCACCTTATATGGAACTCTATATGGCCCTACTTTTAGGGATCTGCTTGACTCCATCTCTACTCACCTTCCAAAAGTAGCTGAAAATACTGTATTTACTCAAATATAATGCTCACCTTTTTTCAGCCAGATTCAGGGCGCAATCCAGAGTAACTACGGGGAGTCCTTGCTCCGGTGCAAGAAAAATTTGCTCTGGATTGCAATATGAATTTCCCATAGGTTTTCGCTGGGTGGTGCAGTAAGTACGGGTGCACGTAATGTCTCTTATGTGCTCCCGTAGTTACTCTGGATTGTAGGGTCAGTCTCCAAAATCAGGGTGTGTATTAGATTAGATAGTTAATTAGATTTGAGTAAATACAGTATTTTGATTATAAGTATAAGGTGCACATTAGATTCGATATTGCATTAGATGCATGTAAACATGGTATTACTGTCGCTAGCTTTGGTGGAGGTTAGAGGGCCCAATCCTATCCTCTCCCCTCCAAAGCAGCGTCACCAGAATGGATTGTGCTGCATGAGGGGATGAGCCCATGACTCATGTTCCTCACCCCATCCCTGACTTGAAAAGGGTCACATCAGGAGGCAAGGAAAGGGATAGCATCTGGCACAAGTTGCCCTTACTGGGTACTATTCCCTTCCACCTCCAAACTTCACCTTCCACCACCCCTTGCTCTCCCTCTGTTCCACCCTCTCTCTATCTTTTCCAACTGCTGAATCACCATCATCAGAAAATGCTGTGTTAATGTCTAGCATACAGTCTTCAGTCCATCCATCCTCTACCCTCCTCTAGTGCTTCAGATCCTGAAGCATGCAGGTTTGCACATTGCCAGAATGGTTTTTACAAATATTTAAGGTAGACGTTGCTGGCAGAAAACTAGTTCCATCACTAGATATGTCACCTTGTCACCCAGGGGGACCTGAATGGACCACCAACTTGGTTGGGCAGGAGGAAGAGAGGGGAACTGGCAGGACCAGCTGTGGCAACCTAAACAAGGACAAGCAGGGCTGGAGGAAGAGGGAAGCAATGCCTGGGGAAACACAGGGGAAGGGGAGGCAGGCAGAAGGAAGAGAGAGGGAACCACCTGGGAACTGAACTATTTATTGCTTACAGTTCCCTGGAAAGTTCACTGCATAAAAGTTAGACTTTATATAGGCCACAGTTTATCTGAGGAATTTATCCAAGGACTGTGTCTAATTTTTCATCCAACACTACAATCCAGAGTAATTACGGGAAGACATAAGAGGCACTTATTCTGGATTGCTCTATGCATTTCCCATAGGTTTCCCATAGGTAGCACTGTAACTTCATCAGTGTAAAAGGTCCTGTAGTTACTCTGGATTGCAGCCCAAGTCGAGAACTTCTCAGATCCTTGAGGACTACTACAGCCCTAAACATGCATCCAGGCTTTTGCTGCAAACTTGAAACTGGTTTCTCAGTTCGCTAACATGGTCTGTCTCATCAAGATTTCTCCTTGCCTTGGCTCTTAATGAGACATTACACAGAGAGTACCTGTCTTTTGCATGTAAAGTGACCCTTAAAAAATAAAATTAACTGAAAGGAAATGCCCCTTCTGTCTGGGGAAGAGCATGTAAGCTACAATGAACGTAGTTTGTAAACTCCTCTGAACATGAGAGGCGTTTAGATTGGGGTGTCCAAACCCCAGCCCAGGTGTCAGATGTGTAGGATTGCTATATATCCTGTGTAGGGTTGCCATATGTCCCCCAAAAACAGAGTTAGTCCCAATTTTGGGGGAGTTTGTTCACATACTGGCAAGTATGGGAGAGGGTCCTGTCCTGATTTTGTGGAAGAAAATTATGGCAACCCTAGTCTTGTGGCAAGACACCTCCATTTGGACCTAGGGCTTGTAATCATCCATCTCTAATAGCCTCTATGCAAATTTATGTAAATTTTTTCATACTGGAAATGTCAATATTTTTCCAGCCCTGACACATTGGCAGAAAGATTGTGTGGCACTCCCTCCTGCCAAAACGTTTGGACACCTCTGGTTTAGATCATGAGTACATTTTGGACTTCAGCCAAGAGCTCAGATTTAAACCTCAGACATATCTTCATTCCCATAATAAGATGACCTTTCATTATTATTGTTTAAAAAATGGACAATGAGTTCAAAATTTTATGCTCCAGACATATTATTTTCATCCAGTAAAGCACAACACTGCAGCCTGAGATCAGGAACCTCAGCATGAATGAACAAACTTTCCTCTTCTTGAATTTCAGGTCCACTGGTTCTTCCTTCTCTGGATATGGCCAAATTCCCTAGTCCACGAATGGGTATTGCTCCAGATTTTGATATTCTTTCAAAAAGTATTTTTGAAAACCAATGGGACATAACATGCTTGTGTGAAAGCTTGTGAAGGAGAAGCTGGGACTTTTGCTTTTGTATTATATTACCATTGGCTTGTGTTGTCACAGCTAAAGCTGATTCACTGATTTAGAATGCCAGATTATTATAATGGACCGTATGGAACAAGAATCTTAGCTAGAAGCCAACAAACTGTATGACTAGTTCCATGTGGCTGACTTGCCTTTTTCAAGTGCTTATATTATTTTCATGTCACATGGCAAACAACTTTTGGAACAGAAAAGAATTTCATAAGCAGTTTATCATTACATGGATCTTCCATTCAAAAGGGATTGTGTACCTAAAGCTTGGGACCCTAGTTGTGGGAGGTTGACTGAGATTTTGAAAAATGTTGTTTACACTGGCTTGCAGAGACATCACAAACTGATAAAGACCCGAAACCTAGGCTGATTAGGAGCACGATGCATGTTTACTCAGAAGTAAGTTACACTGTGTTCAGTGGGGCTCACACCCTGGAAAGTATGGATAAGATTGCAACCCAGATGTCATAACCAAAGAAGAGGACAAGGACCTCCCTCTCCATCTAGGACATGACAATATAAAAGCTTTTAAAAACATTATATACTAGCAAAATGTACCCACTATGTGGGAGTAAAATACCATTTGTATGTTGTTCCCCCATTGCACAACAACCCCCCATCGCACAACACCCCCTATGCGCAACACCCACATGCCCAACACCCCACTTGCGCATCATCCTCCCACGTGCACCATCCCCACCACCACCGTATTATGTCCTCCTTCCCCATCCTTCTTCCTCCACCAACGTATATGCCTTCACCTGCCACATCACAGTCTTCATTGTTCAGCCACTGGATTCATTCCTGTTTTTAAGAGTCAATTCCATGACCCCCTCATTTGCACATCTCTAGTTTGTCAAGAGCTGAATTGATAACTACCATCGCTCTCTTACTCAATGCTCTCTCATGCCTATGGTTGTCTATAAAACTGTTTATATTCATTGCAGAAGTTTTTCCTCTATGTTTGCATAAGGACTATAAAACTCAAGTATTTCTTTACCACTAATGGGTGCACCAAAAATATTTCTGATAGTTTCTTTACTAACCATACATGCAGCACCTAGTATTTTGCACTTCTATGTGCTGACAAAAATTTTATTCGTGAACATTTTGGTTGATACAAAGTAAATCTGGATCCCCTTTGCTAGTTTTGCTGAGAACCCTTAAAATGGAATTTCTCTATTTTGGATAGTTTGGGCAGTGTGACTGCATGTCCTCTTTTTTAGTTTTGTGTCCTGGAGACAAAAAGGATTGTTCTCCTTTTCCTTGTAAGCAAACAGCATGTAGCTTTAGGGGAATTATTAAATTCTGGCTGCAATGCTAAGCTAAAGTTAGGCTAGCCTAAGCACCGGCATAAGTCCTGTGCTGACCTGGGGGTGTTACAAAAACTATTGTAAGGCACTTTTGCCCAGTGATGGGACTCAAAGAAATTAACAACCGGTTCTATGCCCATCTGGCAGCCACTTTTAAATGGTTATTTTTAAACTTTATATGTCCTTTCTCTCATTAACAACTGGTTCTATAGAGTAGGTGCAAACCTGCTGGACCACTGCTTCTGCCCCATTCCTGGAGGGCTTAGGCCACTGCACAGTCATACACCATCCTCTCCACACCACCATTAAAAGATATGCTGAGCTTGGCCAGCCAAATGTTATTAGGATTGCGCCCAATAGATTCCCCAATTTACTCAAATCTAATGCGCCACTGAATCTAATGCACAGGGCAGGGTATTATTTTTGTGATGTGAGCACTCACTAAGAACTAATTTCTAGAAATTTAACCCCTTAGCGGGTGAAATGGGGTGCAATGCAATTTCATCCTATGCTTAACATTGAAGACTGATAAAACCCAGCCTCAAATCCTGAACCTGCGTGGTAGGGGTTTCAATAGTCAAGGGAGGATGGTACACAGAGTGCATGTGTTGCACAGAGTGGGTACCGGTATATTGCATGGCGGTGTTGCACAGGGGGATGGGGGTACTGCATGGGGCTGTGTGCACATGGGTTGTGTGTTGCACTGTGAGGTGTTGCATGGGAGGGTATTGCACCCGGGAGTGTATCATTGGTATCATTGGTTGCATGGGAGTGTATCATTGGTATCTCAAAAAGAAAACAAATAAATCCACAGTATTTTTCAGTGTGCTAAAGGGTTAAGGGTATGCCAAAGCACACAAATATTCTTGATATTTTGCTAGTGAAAAATAAAACAGTTTTCTAGTGAAAAAGTAAAACCGACTGCTTCTCGAGATAAAGACAGTCATTCCAATCTCTCTCTCTCTCTCTCTCTCTCTCTCTCTCTCTCTCTCTCTCTCTCTCTCTCTTATCAGAACAGGCAAAAGGAGTGCGTTAAGAGAAGGAGGCACCCATTCTAGGCTCTGAAAAATTATATTGGAGCGATGCACTCCAATTTAAGGAATATTATGGCAAGTGGCTAAAACTTTTTTTGATTAACCATTAATCTACACTGAGGTAATGGAATTTGCTAACTTGTGTAATGTATTTCAGAAGTAACTGAGCTATATGTATTCACCATGAAATTTGGTTCAGGAATCCCAAATAACAAAACAAACATTGGAGGAGCACAACTGCCATTATCTCTGATGGAATAAATGCATGGAGAGCACATTAAGTGGCAGACAATATAGATACAGTCTTGGGGAAATCTCTTTGAAGACATGTAATAGGATTACTCAAGAATAAGAGGTTTGGGGACTGTGGCATTTATCATGTATGTATCTTTACTGGTCTTCAGGGAAGAAGCCAAGGAATCTGGTTCACTTAAAGAAAAAGCCCAAGAGGTGATAACAGAACTCATTCTGTTAAGGCTGGCTGCACAACTCTACTGAAAACGTAGTGACAGATAAAAGCATAAATCAGCCTCCTTATCATTCTAACTTCCCTCCCTGCCAAATGGGGGTTCAGTTTTATCAGCGACCTATGGGCTCACCACTGGTCTTCGCACTTACACTAAGGTGGGGGGAAGCAGAATGGGAACTAAATGGCTGTTTTAAAACATGTTCCTGTAAACAACCCAAGGTAGGACTTCCTTGAACTGCCAGTTACCTAAGTGTGATCCATCTCACTAAACCGTACCCTTGACAGGAGTGTATCACTGGTATCTCAAAAAGAAAACAAATAAAGCTACAGCATTTTTAAGGGCAGGATGGGTCATCTTAATAGTATTCTGCAAAATGGGGGAAACAATGATCCCAAGGGGAAAAAAAGGATCTCTTTCCAAGAAGATGAAGGAAGAGAAGAAACTCTTTGAAACATCTTTGCATAAGCCTGTGGTTCTCCACCGAGATTTGCGCTGTTTCACCATTTATTCTTGATTTCTCAAAAGTTCAAGGAAAAATCACCCAAGTGCAAGAGACCATTAAAATTAAGAGGAAAAGGAACAAAACAGCATGAGCAAACAGAGGAACATCTGTAAACTGCACCAGGCACTCGAAGAATCTCTGCAGGCTATTCAGAGGAAATAACATCGGAAAGTTACAAAAGTGACCTTATTTTGAACCAAGGGAATGCGATTATTTCTGAACTGAAATGTTAAAATGAAGTTTGGATTAAACGTTTCACCAGGACTTATGCCTCGCAGCTTCTCTTGGCACTGTGTTCTCATTTTCTATGTCAGCTCAATATTCACGTTCCCTTCATTTGGTCTTCTGGTTTCTCTGACCTCAGTGTGACATCTAAGCCGGTTGATTAATTACCGCTAAATGGCACTGTGTTTATTAAATGGGATCCTTGTCACCATAACCCCCAAGTAACAATGCCACAATTCAGTTTGATAACTCAAAATGCACATAGATCGATATGGCAGGATCCCATTTGCCATCTATCCAAAAAGGACGTGTGACTGGGCAAGATACTCATGGGCTCAAAATGCACATAGTGCCCTCCATAAATATAGCCATCTTCAACATATAATCTGATTTGAGAGCAGTCAAGAGACAGTAATTGTCAATTTGAACCTCAGCAGTCTTAAAACTAGTCCTAGGGGTAACTCCCAATGTCAATAATAAAAGCTGTTGAAACCAGATAATTTTGCTATGCCTTTGGTAATCAACTACTCATCTGCCATGCTGGGGCCTTGTTTTAAGATATAATTAAATAAAAATCTAAAGATCAGCAAAAGCAAATTTGAGCAATAAAATACCATGAATGGTTTGTAAACCTAATAGAGAAAGCCCATAATCTGCTGTTTGCCCAGATATTTTAGGGCCCAATGATTATGGTAGCAGTGGCAGCACTCCATCTTCACCAGTGGCTTTGACTGTCACAAAATTGCCTTCAAGCACTCTGGCATCAGTAGTTCAGCCCATAGTTTTGAGGCCAGCATCAGTTGGAGCACCAGCCACTAAGTATCTTCACTGGGTGGCATGTTGGCTTTTGGAATGAGGGAGGGCAGGGGGAAGACACAGCATAGCAGAGAGAGTGTGGGCCAGCGGTGGTACCCTATTGTGCCCTGTAGGGATGCCCAGTGCCTACTGGTGCCATTTCCCTGGTGGTGCCTGTTGCCCACTGCTGACCAGTGGACCCATTGCCCAATTGTGCCAATTGTGTCCAAAGCCTGCTGGTACCTGCTGCCTGGTGATACCCACTGGTGCCCGGTGCCCGCTGGTGCCCAGTGCCCGCTGGTGTCCAGTAGGGATGCCCAGTGCACACCAGTGCCTGCGGCTGCCCACCACTGTCCCCTGGTACCCTCCAGTATCTGTTGGTGTCCAGTGGTGCTCAATCCCTGCTGGTGTTTGGTGCCTGGTGCCCATGCCTGGTGCCAGTACCCAGTGTCCAACAGTGCCTGCAGGTGGCCAGCGGTGCCTGGGGCCCACAAATATTCTTGAAATTTTACTCCCACAACTTCAGGTCAATTCTATAAGCAACAGCTGAAAATGGAAACTATATTTAGAGGTGGTAAACCTCCATTAACCTCAGATTCTAAAGGGAACAACAGGAAGTGGCACTCTCCATTGCATGCTGCTTGCGATTGCATGCCCAGGGGTATGTGGCTGGCCACTTTAGAAGGCTTGACTTCTGCTAAGCGATCTTTGATCAGATCCAGCAGTGTACGGTAGCTGGAATAAAATCAAGAAGAAGCATCTGTTCTTGATATAGATACAAATTTGGTACTAACTTTGTTTCAGATGTCCACAATAAGGGCCAACAGACCAGACATCCGTGCTGACCACATCTAACTTTTTTTAAAAGTAATGACAAACTCCACTTAGTGATGAACCTGTTGTCCAAATCATTCTGCATAAGCAGAAACTGCACTATGGGCGCAATCCAGAGTAACTACGGGGAGTCCTTGCTCTGGTGTAAGAACAATTTACTCTGGATTGCAATATGAATTTCCCATAGGTTTCACTAGATGGTGCAGTAACTACGGGTGCACATAAATTCTCTTATGTGCTCCTGTAGTTACTCTGGATTGTAGGGTTTGTCATGTTTCTCTTCTACCACATTTGCAGCACAATCCTAGGCATGTATGAGCAAATGTCCCACTGAACTTTATGAAGGGGAAAGCTCCCCTTGCCTCCAGAAAATTACAGAGTTCACCTGCAGACTGGGTGGAAGATTCTTACCTTGAGCCACATGGAGGGTCACTGCAGCCAGATCCAGAGTTCAGACACAGATTGCAGCCTGAGTAGGTCAGCCAACACTGTTCTAGGAAGGGCTTGCAGGAATTTCTCCACATAGAAATGCTTTACAGGTACCACATACAGGTACCACAAATTACAGGTACCACATACTATCAGCAACACTAGCCCATCACAGCTGCTGATGCACATGTGGAGGATAGGTATAGAACTGCGCTATCAATTGCCAATGTCCTTAACAGCTTTCAGTATAATGACCAGGGAGTATAAAAGTGAATTATATGATTATTACAGCTAAAATGTACTTTTCTTGAAATTATGCAGGAAATCAAATAACTTTAAACATCTGATAAACTGCTTGCATTCAGGATTATGCACTTTGCTTATCATCCCATCTCTCTCCCTCTGTACACTGAAGCTCCACTGCCACAAATGTTCTGGCGATGGGCCTTGTGGCAAATGAATCAGATGATCAGTTACCACATTCTGGAAGCCATCGCAAACGGGGTAAAATGCGGCTGTTGGGAGTGTGGCAGTGATATGCTTTGGCACAAATAATCATTACCTCAACCCTGAACAAATTTTCTTGGAAGTAAGTTCTAATTTCACATAAATTACTTTCAGATAAGTGTGCATTGGACTGTAGCCAGCTGTGATTGAAATGGCTGTTAGTGATCTAATCACAGATTTTAAAAGGATCTGTCCTTTGCCACAAGGATGGGAAAAAACTGACAATCATTCTGAATTAATGAACTGGCTGAATTTGTGGTATGGGGATCAAAAGAAGGGACATCAGTTTTCCTTTCTAATTTGAGACTTTAGTGACCAATTCAAACAATTTCTAATTCAAATTTAGTTTCTAATTTCAAACCTACCCGAACTTTGAAGACACATTTCTGTGAACATGTTTAACCGAACACTTGTGAAATCAAATAAATATAAAAACAGCCTTTTCACTTAACAAAATAACAATATTCAAAATTGAATTGGGGATTATATTTATGAATTCATTCAGTCTTCAGGCACCAAATGTGTACATAAGGGCAAAAGTACATTTAATTGAATTTAATATTGTTTGGAAAATGACATAAGAAGATCATTAGAGGAAAAGTACTTTATGCTCTTATGATTTTGGGGGAAAAAAACTCTACAATGTTAAATGCCAGACATTGTACCATCTGGAGACATTAAAACACTCCTGGCCAGAGGCTAAACACCAGTAATAAACTCTAAGCCTAAGTGAAGCAATAAAAGCCATAATCACAAGTCTTTCGAAAAGGATTATTATAAAGCTGACTTTGACCACCAGTAACAAAGGATAAAGATACATAAAGGACAATGTCATTTGCTTTGTTATATTCTGATTGATTTGAAAAACAGTTGTGATTAATTTGATCTAGAAAGATGATAATCAAATGCAAGGTGCAGTTCTAGCTGGTGCTCAGCCTTTTCCATGAATGTAGTGAATGCTATCCTAAGCATGCCTACTCAGAAGTAAGTCCTATTCCATTCAATGGAGCCTTCTTCCAAGAAAGTGTATTTAGGATTGCAGCCTAAATGAATGGAACAGAATTCTTTAGCCAATGATTAGCGCATTCAGTGCTCCTTTTCATATACTATGGCCACTCAGCCAGGTCTTCCTGTTTGTAGGGATACAAGGTGTAAATGCTACACATTGTGCATTTTGCTTGCCTACTACTATGGATCTGTGTGGAGCACCTGGGGAGGGTTCTAACCCTGCCTCCCCCTCTTCTTTCCTCCTTGCTATGGGTGTTTCTTGGCAATCATGCAGGAAGAAACTATCTTGGCAGTGCTTCCCAAAGTGGGGGGGTCAAGACACTCTTGGGGGGTCATGACTATTTCAGAGGGGTAGCAAAAATCTATATGGTCCCATCTTGGAATGGGGCACTCAGGCTGCAATCATTTTTCCAAGGGTAAGTCTAATTAAAAACAATGGGACTTACTTCCAAGTAGACATGGAGGAGCTCTGGCATCACAGTGATGTCACTTCCTGGTTGACGTCACTTCTGGCCATGACATCACTTTCAGGTTGAAGACATCACTTTGGGTTTCCAGACAGATTGTCATTCTCAGAAGTGGGTCGCAGGCTGAATTGCTTGAAAACAACTGGGCTAGGGTATATCTTTTGGCTGGCCTTAAACCTGCCTTACTAGATGCAAACCCTCTTAGCCTGTGTGGTGTTGAGGCTCCCATTCTGACCTGCTCCCTTCTGTCCCGTGGCAAAAGGTGCATTCCTGATGCTGAAGGTCCCCCACAGAAAGACTAACCCCCATCCTGCATGGAGGGGCAGGAAGATATAGGAAATTGGATTTCTGGGTTGCACTTGAGAGGAGGTGGAATTGGTGGTGCTGGAATGCTCTGTATCCTAACACCCTATCTGGGCCTGATCTACCTGCACAGATCAACTTGGACTTGTACCAGATATAGCGCTTGTTCAGGTCCAAGTTGACCCCATCTAGTTTGACTTCCCCAAAACTTGGACCCCTGCTAACTGGGCAAGAAACACTCTTTCAAGTGGGTGCTCCTCCTTTATTTATTGGGGGAGAGTAACTGGTCCTACATACCCCAGCAATGTCTATTCTAGTGGCTTCTGCTGGTGTTCTTTTGCATTTTAGATTGTGAGCCCTTTTGGGACAGGGACCCATTAGCTATTAATTATCTTTTAATTTTTTAAATTTTTGTAAAATGCTTTGTGCACTTTTTAGAAAAGTGGTATATAAATACGGCAGGCAGGCAGGCAGGCAGGCAGGCAGGCAGGCAGGCAGGCAGGCAGGCAGACAGACAGACAGACAGATAGATAGATAGATAGATAGATAGATAGATAGATAGATAGATAGATAGATAGATAGATAGATAGATAGATAGATAGATAGATAGATGCCATGCTCCTGTTTCTGGCAATTCCTTTCATCAGAGCTGTGTTAGGTTTTTGCTATGTGTTGCTGTAAGTTGTAGGTACAACAACCTCCCCCCCCCCCCCCCCCCCGCCCCTGCACAGGACACTTCCTCATATTATAACTACTTTTCTGTATACGGGAAATAATTATGGGCTTTTCATAAAGACTTCTGGGCAAAAATGTGATTTGAAGAAAGGGCAAACCAAATGCAGCACATTCATTCTACTGAATAAACACGAAATACGTTGCTAATGAAAACTATCAGTGGTTAAGGTAGGTTGGAAAATGCGCTCATACAAAAAGCACCTTGTTCTGCTCTTAACTTAGGTCAAACTCAGCAGCAAATACTAATGAGAAACATTTTTGTCAGTCATGGTTATCCATAACCAAGGGCTGATTCATTTGTTCATCATTCCAACAATTTATATTCCATTTTTCTACAACAGTTGTGCACAAGGCAGCTTATGAAACACAGAACACAATCCTAACCATGTCTACACAATCCTAACCCATTGTGTTCAATGGGTCTTACTCCCAGGAAAGTCTGTATAGGATTGCAGACACAATCTCATAAAATAAAACAAAATCACACACACACACGCACAAATTAATAATGTCGACAGTTTAAACACATTTTAAGTGCTTGCAGTGGCACAGTGGTTAAAGACCACTGGCAGTTCAAGAGTCCCATAAGATGGAGTGAGCTCCTGTCTCTTGCCCAGCTTCTGCCAATGAGGCAGTTCTAAAGCATTTAAATGCAAGTAGATAAATACTTTATGGCAGTCAGCACAGTGGATGTGGCACAAATACGTCATAAGATAAGAACTGAATTTGGGTCATATGGTTGTCTGAGTCTTCTGCCTAGATCACTTTGTTGACAAAACAGGTTTAATGTCATTCGCAGATCTCTATACCAGAGTACTTGGCAGCATATACTTCAATACAGTGTCATATAATATTCAGGCTACAATGAACATTTGCAGAAATGTAATATTACTGTACCGTCCAACAGCCCTTTTCAAAAGCCCTTAGAAACATTTCTTGCCAAACATACTGAATATATATATGCATCATCAAGGACTCTGCTGTCTTTTCTATTGAGGAAACAACTGTGCCTCGGAGGACCCCAGTATGCAGCAATAATTATGCATCTAATTAAATGCATATGTTTGTTGCACTCACAAACTCTTAGACCACCATGTCAGGTTCCAGTCAATAAAATTGAACTGCTAGGGCTTAATTGATACCATTTATCTGTATGCTTACCATTCTAGGAATACTGCAATATCTGGGTTTTTTTTTAATATCTCCATAGTTCAAGGGTATTCTTTTTTAAAAAAGTATTAATTCTGTGTTGATACTGTTGTTACTCTGCATGACCCCTGATATTCTTCCCTTTCCCCTTTTCAGGGGAACACCAAAAAAAGGTATAACTCTGGAAATGAGGAAGAAGATATTGTCTATGGAGAACAAAGAGTTTAATTAGCTCAATTGCTCACCAATCTGAGATTAGTGGAAGTTATCTTAATTTGTAACTTTCATTTCCATCCTTTCAATGCAGGGCTTATGGGACTGGAAATTACCTTCCCTCAATTTTGTCTTCCTTATTTTCACTCCCCTCTCTTTACCAACCATGACATTTCCCTTGTAGAGACCCTGTATAACAGACTGAGTTCCCAGGATGGTGGGGAAGCTCAAAGATGCCCCCTTTTTCAACAAAATATTGGTCCCCTATCTATCTATCTATCTATCTATCTATCTATCTATCTATCTATCTATCTATCTATCTATCTATCTATCTGTCTGTCTGTCTGTCTGATACCAACCTGGTAAGATTAGTATTGCAATGATAATGCTCTGCCCATATATATCCTGCATTACTGGCAGTGGTCAGAGATAAAATCAAGTTTTTTAATGTACAGCACAATCTAACCTATGCTGGTACAGCCAGGCTGCAGTTGCCTATACTGAATCCAACACGGGGTAGAGACAGACTGGAGGTCATATTGGTGTAAGAAAACATTGGGATGTTACAGCCTGCCCTATGGAGTTACCTGCATCTGTGCCAGTTATTTAGCTGGTGCATATCAAAGAAGGGCATATCAAAATGTAGGGCTCTGAGGCCCAGTAGCAGAAGTTAGGATTCAGTGCGCAGGAAGGAAGTAATTTGGGGTGGAAGAAGAGTAGAGAGGATAGTGTTTCTGGGGGTCGCTGGGTGTGCAGGATGTGGGGCTTGGATTGACAGTTATGCCATATCTAAACCTCCATTCCCAGGTGGTGCAGAGCAGCCACAGGTGGCCTAAAACTGAGTAGACTTTTTGGGGCTGCTGTGTCTACTCTTTGGGGGTAGACCTTTTACTACCCTGGGGAATGCAAAAGGGTTTCCCAAAACCTGTGCTTAACTCAGAGCAGACTAACTGCACAATCCAGAGTAACCACGGGTGCTCTTAAGAGACGTTTACATCAGTGTAGTTACAGCGCCACCTAGTGGAAACCTATGGGAAATTCATAGAGCAATCAAGAGTAAATTTTTCTTACATTGATTTAAGAGCTCCCATAGTTACTCTGGATTGTGCAGTAAATCAGCCTGTCTGTTCCAGCACAAGTCAGGATTGTGCTGTGAATGAACAAATGAATGAAATTACACAATATATTTACTATGAAGCTCTTCAGTACTTCAAATGCCTGCAATTTTACAGTCTGCAATAATAGTGTCTAGCCAAATTTTGATCGAGGCCTTTGCTAAACCATGGGCTTCTCTATTTTTTTCCTCTTGCATCTTAACAGTAATTATCAATGCAAGCCTAGACCAAAATTATGGAGAATACAATTATAATTAATTTGAGTTATCATTCAAATTATGGTTACAAATGATTGTGTGATTATAAATAAAGTGGACAAGGTTTCAGAAGTTTTGAATGTCCAAACAGCATTTGTGGGCATGGCAATAAAGTACATAAATTTCATACCAAGGGGAAAACATTTTTGGGAAATCTACAAATCAGATCAATTTATCTGCTGCTATGCATCCCATTGAAACTGAAATTCAGAGACACAACTAATTTTTATTTATTTATTTAGCCCTGTTGTTTCCTTTTGTATCCAAGCTCTAAAATGTTATTTTCTCAAATATCTTTAATTTTCCAATAATTAAATCTTCTTTTGTTTTGCCCTTATTATCCTCAATGCATATTAACTGAAACTTGATTTAATTTCCTACCCTGAAGGAAGTGAGCCCATTTATTTCATGGCAAGATAGATTTTGCAGAAGTCCTGTCATTAGATCAGCTAAAGTACGATCTGTACAAGGCAATTAGAGGCTTGTTATTGTCAGAATGAGGAGAAAATGTACAAAACACACACTTCACCACGTTGTTTTAATGTCTTCTTTTACAGTCCGTTGAGCATGAAACCAGGATTTTGTTTGTTCTCTAAAAAGAATCCTAAATTCAGTTTGAGCACAATCCTAACCATGCTACTCAAAAGTAAGGCCCATTGAGTTCAGTAGGTCTTACTCCCAGGAAACTATCTTTACGTTTGCAGCCTTTGCCTTATATGTATTCTGTTTTACTTTTCTTCATAATGTCTGAAGTGTGGCTCACAGGATGGACATTATGTACCAAAGCAGAGATTTCAGATGTGACAACATCCATCATTAGCTTATGAAAATGATCACATCTGAGCACATATTAGTGAATTATGGCTGCAATCCTGAAGACACTTTCCTGGGAGTAAGACCCATTGAACACAATGGGGCTTACTTTTGAGAAGACATGATTAGGATTGTGCTCTATGTCTACCATGTGAGCACCATCTTGGACATAACTGAAGATGGGTAAGAAATATAAGTTCCCTGAATCCTGTATTGCTGGAGTCATGACACTGAGGCAGCACACTGTGCAATCCTAAAGACATTTTCCTTGGAGTAAGACCCATTGAAAACAATGCGGCTTACTTTTGAGTAGACATGGTTAGGACTGTGCTCTTAGAATAATATTGTGTGTGTGTGTATAGTAGCTTCCCATAAAACGCCCACTGGTAAAATCTAATTTAGGGCATCTCTAATAATACATATTGTATACTAAAAGCATGAACTTGGGATGGACAATTTTGTTTTTCCTTTGCATGCCTCCCTTCCCTGAGTTCTGAGAAATTCTGAGAAGTTGGAGAAGTTCAACTTCTCCATTTGAAGAGAAGGCCATTTCCATTCGGAAAAATGGACCCTACTGGATACTTTTGTTTGGAATCACAGGGGTTTCCTAAAATGCAGCACATTACAAAATTGCCATTCTAAATAGATTTTATAGGATGATGAACCACCAGTCAGTACAAACAAAAAAGAAGTAGAGAGCAGTTTGATTTATTCTTCAAACATATTGTAGTACATACAGCACTAAGGGATAGAACCCCCTAATGCTACCAAGCAGAGAAGTTGTTCTATGATGGATAAGGACTTATGCTCGGACTTGTGCTTGCCTAACCAGGAGTTAGGATTGCATTGTGAGTCTAGTGACTACTTATATTGTATTACTATTGCTTTAATGAAATGTGAGGTTTATCTTGAAAGCACACAAGATAACTGTCAGATTTCACAATAGCAACAGTAATGCACCCATGTAATAATAGCAGTAATCCAAAGTAAGCTTCTTATTGGGAGAGGAATGAATGAATGAGGGCCACCTGCCCACTGAAAGGCTACTAACATGAAACAACTTTGTATAGCTATCAGATATATCACCTCCCCACCAGATCAGTGTTATCAAAAGGTTTCTAAGACTTTAATATTCAGCTGTAAAACTCTAGGGAGAATCTAGTCCCATGAAGTTGTGTTGTCTTATGTTTCTGGATATCCTGAAGATATGCTACATTTTCTTAATAGTATTTACCTTCTTTTGGAAGAATAACTTGTGCTTATAATCAGCACAATTTATCACCTATCCCCCAAAGTACCTTGCTGTTGAAATGCCTGACATATATATTAGGTGTTCTGGATTTAGCAAAAATTGAATTATAAATTGCCTTGCCAGCTTTGCCTCTGGAAATAATGAAAAAGCCTAGCTCAAGAAAAGTTCGGTAGAAGGATTTATTTTAAGGGGCTTTAGCGAAAGAACAACAACATCTGCATTCATCAACTCTTACACTGGTATAAATGGCATACTCTTGGGATAAAGGAGTTTTCATTTGAGAAGCTCAGGGTGTGATCAGTTGCTTAAATATAGTGTAGACTGTTCACTGGAAGGATAGGTACTGGAGCTGAAGCTCAAATATTTTGGTCACATCATGGAAAGGGAGGATGCCTTAGAAAAGGCTTCTAAAAGTCCCTGAAGGCAAAAGGACAAGGACACAGCAGAGGATAACAAGGTTAGATAGTGTCACCAAGGACATGAATTTGGACAAACTTCAGAAGCTAGTGGAAGATAGGGTAGCGTGGCATGTTGCAGTCCATGGATCATGAAGAGGCAAACATAACTACGGCAAACAACATGACAAAAATCAGATGCAATGAAAAGCTCATTATGTTTTTGCTGTGTTCGATGAATGTTAGTTGCTAACCCATCAATTCCACCTTTTTCATTACAGAATTGCTTTAAAACTATACCCTGGTATGTCAGCACTTTTTGCAAAAGAAATGTCAGGATTGTTTGTGAAAAAATTGTGGATTGTAGCGATTGGCATGGTTAAGGAAAATTTATTCTAAAAAATTCAGGATGATGATGATGATGATGATGATGATGATGATGATGATTAATGGGATTTCTATCCCACCTTTTCTTGGCAAGGCCGACTCAAAGTGGCTAACAAACATTAACAATAATGTATATAAAGACATTTAACACATCTAAAAACATTTTAAAATTTAAAACAACTCCCCACCCTAAAAATTATCATAAAAATATTGTGTGTGTGTGTGTTTGATCTCTCCTTTAATACTTTCATGATGACCCATCACATCCCAAATAAGGGTGTGTGAAAGAGGGGACAGGAGCAGCAAGAGGGAGAAGGTAGATCATGAGCAGTAGTTGGGAAGCTGGTACAGGGATCACTGGACTGTCTTTTTAGGATTTGAATTCCTAACGCTTTGAGTTTCTTTTTGATTTCCACTGTCTTGAAATCATCTGCAAGCAGCCCATATTATAGACATCATAAAACTGATTCTAAATATATTTCCACTGAGTGTATTACTTCTGATTTATACTTAAGCAGATGTGGCATAACCTTACCTACCTTCTTTGTCTGGGTTTTTTTATCATAGTAACTTAGAGCACAATCCTAACCATGTCTACTCAAAAGTAAGCCCCATTGTTTTCAATTGGTCTTTCCAATCCCAGGAAAGTGTCTTTAGGATTGCAGATTTAGTTGAGATGGATAGCACAATCCTAACCATGTCAACTCAAAAATAAGCCCCATTGTGTTCAGTGGGTCTTACTCCCAGGAAATAATAACTATAAAGCGTTTTAAACGGGGCAGAGGGGGGGGCAGTGTGTTAGTGTTTTATTTTATTGTTTTAACAAATGTTTTTAGCTTGTTTTTAATTGTTCCTAGTCTTTATAATTCTAATTGTATTTTAATTGTATTTTAATGCTGTTTTAATTTGTATTTATTAGCAATTTTAATGATGTTTTATTCTTCAGTGTTAGCCGCCTTGGGCTCCCCCTTATGGGGGAGGAAAGGTGGGGTATAAATTGAGTAAATAAAAAAAATAAATAAATTGCAGCAGGAGTGAAAATTTTGGTGAAATTTTATCTTTTGCTTGAATCAATTTACTTTATGTAAATAAGAAAGGGCTGCATATTCAGATATTAAACTGAATTCTGCGTTAGTTGAATAAAGGTTGTGCAGTAATCTTTCTCTGACTGAAGATGCTTAAGGGAAGCTTCTGATGAACATTTGTTCCTGAACCTTTGAAATGAACATTTGACGATGTGTCTTTAAAATGAAATAAAGCAAAAATCCAAAGTACATGATGTGGAATGGAAATGATTCAGTACATTATTACAAGTCAGGAGGCTACTGAAGGTTGCTCAGCATTCCACAACTGGAGACGGGAGGGGAATACTCTGTTGAGTAATATTAATTTTCTATGACATTTGAATAGGAAACTGCCATATACCTAGTCAGATTATTGAGCTATCGAGTTCAGTATTCTTAACTTCAACCAACGGCTGGTTTCCAATATTTTAGGATGAAATTTTGCTCTGTCTATGACTGTCAAGGATTGAACCTGGAAATGTCTGCATACAAAGTGGGTACTCTGTCCTTGAGCTGACACCCTCCATGTGCTGCTTGTTGGCATATATAAGTACAAGAAAAGGTGACTGTCCTGCCAGTGTTTGGAACACTATATTTGCAAAATGCTTCATGAGTGCTTTCTAAACTTTTACAAGAGAGTAAGGAATGTGTGGGGGAGTGTGGAGGAAGGCACTATAGCAGCAATACAAACCCAGGATTATACTGCTGATGGGTATGTGAAGGGTTTTGTTGTTGTTGTTGTTGTTGTTTTACTTACTGGTAGCCAGAGTCCTGGGGAGTCCAGGAGGTCCAGGAACTCCTCCACAGGGTTCCACATACCTCCAAACATTAAAAAAGAAAAAAGCCACTTATGGTTACAAGATGAAAACAGAAGTCCCGTTTTCTCCACAAATTTTAAAGTATGGAATTTTTCTCCACTTTTTTTAAAGTATGGAGTTTGGCTACCCCAACACCCTGACCCCCAAAACCTTAAAACTGGCTGCTAATAAGTAAAATCCCCTCCCATTCCCAGCAACACTGAGATCCTGGGGTTTGCATTGTTGCCTTTTCCCTTCTCTGTCACATAAAGGAGGTAAGAAATTCCCTGGTTGCAGGTCATGACCCACCAGTTTGGCAACCACTGCTTCAGAGAGGTCATGTTCTTTGGATGTCTGATTGTATGAGTCATTCTGGGCTGGGGTATTCCTCCAACTTCCACAATCAAAACTTTTTTCTTTTATTCCTTTCCTTTCTTTCATTTTTTCTCCTTTTCCTTAGCACAATGTTTTTCATAACATGCACAGTAAAAAAAAAACTCTGAAACTAACAGTGTAAACATTTTGAGTATCTATCCATGGTGATGGTAGGGCTGTGGGTGGCACAAGTGGTTAAGACACTGTGCCTGTTAACCAGCAGGCCAGGGTTTGAGACCCGGGTCGGCCGCACAAGACAGGGTGAGCTCCTGTCCTTAGCCCAGCTCTGCGACGCAGCTGGATCCATTCGTATTGGCTCTGCCTTTCCATTGGAGAGGCGTGGAGAGGGGGGATTTGCTGCTTGGGTAACAGCCTATCCTCCATAACAATCTAACCCAGGTTTTCGTGCTTTGCATGCAGCGTATGCAACACCGAGCACAATACCATAGTCTTTCAAGACTGACAGAGGCCTGCTATGGTGATGGTCCGATGGTATATTTGCAATGTTGCCCTCAGCATTGATATGTCTTAAAACCTCTACAATAACCTTGTTATCACGGAGCCAACAGAAGGCAGAAAAGTATGCTCCAGTTCATCTCTGAAGCAACTGACTGAACACACACTGCTGGTCCTCCTTCCTAGAATTCAAGCTATTTTGCCAAAAGAACAGACTGGCTTAGGCGAGAGTGCTTTTCTCCTTCACCAAAACAAACGGTTGCCATATATCCCGAAAACCAGGGACAATCTTGATTTTTGGGGATTGTGATCACATACTGGCAAATGGGACAGAAAGTCCTGTCCCAATTTTCTGGAAGAGAATTATGGCAACCCTACCAAGACAAGACATCTTGAACTGAATGAGATCCAAATCCAGTAACAATTTTCTCACCAAAACAAAACCACCTGAAAATTGTTCCAGCTAAATAGCATAATTAAATCCACCAGAGAGAGGTGGGCCATGTTTCATAGCAAAGAGTTCCACAAAGCCCTAATAAACCCCTGGACACAGGTTCCTTCCATGAAAATGCTGACAGGTCCTTAACTAGAGTGGTGTGAACAGCCCTGCTGTAATAAGCAGTAATTTAAAGGCTGTGGGCTAGTCAGCTATTAGTGCTAGTAAACAAGTGACCCTGATGGGATTTCAAATTAGAACTTCAAGGGAACCATTGCATTTTTAACCCTGCTTTTTTACACCTATCACAAAAGGCAACCTTCCATTGCAACATAACATTATTCTGTGATTTCCTTCCTTGGGAGGCATGCAAGTCCTGGAAAGCAAGCCATAGTCTCATTGAGAACAAATTTCTCTACAGCAGGCAATGCAACCATTAAATGCCTCTTTTATTCATAACTGCATTTGCAGAGTGATGCTCTTCTATCCTAATTTTGTACACTTACTAAAATCCAGTCCAAAAGAAGGCAAGGGCAATGCAGTGTAAAACTACACTGGGAAAATTGATGCAGGTTTAGCTCAACATAGAAGGGTTTAAAAAGCAGCACCTGTCTAAATTCCCTCCTCTATGCGATCCTTAAAGGAAGAATGTCCTCCATTCTATATGGTCACCCTGCTTGAGGGGGAACATGTTAGAGACATATAAAATTATGCATCAGGTGGACAGAGAGGGTAGAGAAGTGCTCCTTTCCATCTCACACACCAGAACTAGAGGACATCCACTAAAATCGGATAGGAGAATTTTAAAAAAATCAGGCTGCAATCCTAATCCCTACTTAGTCCAGCCTATACCCCAGCATAAGTTTTGTGCTGGCCTGGAGGTGTCACGAAAGTACTGTAAAGCACTTCTGCGCCAGTCCTGAGGGAGAGTTAGGCCAGTACACAG
This sequence comes from Cryptoblepharus egeriae, assembly GCA_030015325.1. Taxonomy (NCBI): domain Eukaryota; kingdom Metazoa; phylum Chordata; class Lepidosauria; order Squamata; family Scincidae; genus Cryptoblepharus; species Cryptoblepharus egeriae. The sequence goes on along the minus strand of JAREYC010000007.1, from coordinate 47,626,037 downwards.
ACATGTGCTTGCCTCCCTACATTGACACGGGAATGGGAAGACCAATGAGTTGTGTCAGCCTAAGTTAGGATTGCACTCTCAGTGTGTGATTAGTCTTTGGAACTTCTTGAAACAGGACAGGTGGCTTTAAGAGAGGACTGGACAAATTTCTGGAGGAAAATTTCATCACCTGTTACAACCCATGACATATGCAACTTCCTTATTTTAGATCCTGGTGTCCAAGCTTTAGGCAGGAGGGCCACATCATCTCTCTGACACTGCGTCAGCAGCTGGAAAAATGATTCAAATTTGAATAAATTTACATAAAATTAAATATAGGATTGTATTAGATACATTACATGGCTTGTCTGTGGGCCAGCTGGGCGGGTCTTGCTGTGGGCTGCATTGATACTTGCCATGGGCTTCATCTGGCCAGGGTTGGGATACCCCTGTTTTAGATGTAACGTAAAGGTCCATGGAAGGTTGCCCTGCTGCCTATATGCCTATACAAGGTACCAGTCATAGCAGTTGAGTTCGTTGCTCATCCCCAATTCAAAGCTGAGAGCCAGTACTGTCTGGAGACTCCTCCATGGTCATGGGGATGTAGGCTACCTCAGAGGGCCAGATGCAGGGTTGGGCACCAGTATGCAGGTATCTTGTTGGTTTTTGTGCTTCTGATGCATTTTATGAGCCACTGTGAGATACAGGAAGCTGGATTAAACAGGCCATTGGCTGAATCAGTGGGCTCTTTTTATGGAAGCTTCTCTCTACAGACTCAGATATTTGGTTCATCTATCTCAGAATTGTCTGCGTGGACTGATATTCTCGGCGGTTTTTTGATGGTGGAGGAGAGACTTTCCTGACTCTTTCTGGAAATGCAAAGGAGTAACCTGGGCTTTTTATCAAGTAATGTAGGTATATATCACTGAGCTATGGCTGCTCCCTTTTAATAGCCTGCATTTTGATCTGGCAGGTCTATTCCTTCACAAGGAAGACAAAGCACCAACTCACCAAAACAGTTAAATGGGAACAGTGAGAAGAGAAAGTCCTTGTGCTCAGTTGTTTTGGTTTTTTTTTTAGATTTTTTTAAAGTATTTTCCAGATTTCACATAATTGGGTGTTTTCTTGTTTTACAAAAATGAGAAGTGAAGAACGTAGTGATATATTATGTTATTTTTTAAAACTTCCTGTCTTACCCATGTCAAAGTAAGTTCCCAAGAAGGCTTACAAAGTATTAAAAATCAAATAAAAAGTAATACATGTCAAAATCTCAAACGTGGTACTAGAACATTAATTTTAACAAGTCAAAAATCAAACAAGGTACTGGAAAACTGACCTCTTCTTATCAACCGTGACATAATGAAATTTAGCAGTCCATTTAGATTTCTTGACAAGTCCAGGAATGGCCTGGAGTCTTCTAGTTTCACCATGAAACTCTGGATGACCAAAGGAGATCTGCAGATTTTGGCCTCCATGATTTATTGACATTCTGTCATGTTGGGAAAAAGAAAAACTCAAGTAGGTGGAAAGGGATGGGTGCCCTCTACCAATCACTACCAAAGGCCTCATGGATGGACCAACCCTGGGGTTTGGGGGGATTTTGTTCACTTATTGGAAAGTTTGACAGGGTCCCGTCCTGGTTTTGTGGAAAAGATTTATGGCAACCTTTTGTATAGTCAACATAGGGATAATTTGGAACACACAAAGGAAAAATGTGAACAGCTGTTCTTATGAAAATATGTACAGAATTCCTTGTTGTGGTGTGAATGGGATGTTTGAAGAATTAAATTCAAATCTCCTTTGAGCTTGCAAAAATTGTACAGTTACCCTGAGTGGTATACTCTCACTGACACTCCTTCTCTACCTTAGCTGAAATGTAGGCAGCCTCTGCTATTACCCTTTTATAGCTCACCTGATTAGGAAGATCTTATGATACCTCCTGTTGAGGAGAGCCAGCAACCAGCTGAGTGGATGGAGGGGAAAATAGTTTTTGGGTTTTGAAGGTAGGAAGCAGAATAAGAGAGGGAGCGAGTGGATCTTTCCATCACATAACCTAGTCCAACATGGAAACTCACAACTTTGTGCTGGCTAAATAGCAGGCACGGAGTAGAGTAGCCACATTGCAGGGCCTGCTTCCTTCCCCCTAGCAGCAGCTGTCCGGCATGCTCTGGATGCAGCAGTCACCATTTTGGTACTGCTGCTTCTCTCGACACCAGGCATCACAGGACTGGACTGCCTTTTGGGACTGGAGTTTTAGAATATATTTGTGGATTTGTAATAGTAGTTAGACTCTCAATTTTGACAATCTGTTCCAGAAGTAGCGATTCTGAAAGCACACATATGTCCCCACAACAGTGTTCCAAGTCATATTGCTGTGGAGAGCAAATGTGCTTGCCTGTTTCCTTGACACATCATGTCCCCTCAACTAGAATCAGTGGGGCACTATGCTGATAGATGTCCATCAGCGTGAACAGATCAAGGTAAAATTATATTTTTTAAAAATTGTTGCTCAGTTTTTAAGTTGTTTCTGACTCTTCATGACCTCATAAACTGCTGCATGCCAAGCCCCCTGTCTTTCATGAGCTCTCAAATTCATGTTCTTTCCTTCAGTGACAGTATTTAACCATCTCAACCTTTGCCATCCCTTTCTCCTTTGGTCTTCATTTTTTCTAACTTCAGGGTCTTGTCTAAGAAATCCTTCTTTCTCATAATATAGCCAGTATTTGTTATTCAGCTTCAGTATTTGCCCTTCCAAAGAAGAGTCAGGGTTGATTTCCTGCAGGATTGACCAATTTGATTAACTTGCAGTCCAAGGGAGTCTCCAGAGTCTTCTCCAACACCATAATTCAAAGGCATCTCTTCAGAACTCAGCCTTCCTTACAGACCAGCTAAATAGACATTTACTAATGAATCTTTACCTGCTTATCTTTTTCGTTTTTGCTTGTTCAGGAAGCTATTTGCCCAGTGTATTCAGCCCCATATCATAATGCATGCTTTTCACACAAAAAATGTACTAAATACATGCTTTTCACCACTGTACTAAAATGCTTAGTAACTTGAACGCAAGTGTTCTTCGTCCCATTTTGATTCATTGACTGCCTTGGTGTGGAGCCAAATTAACACAAATTAATTTAACACAAATGAACAAACACAAACAATGAACAAACACCAATATTTGAAAAGAAAATGATACTTTAAAATAACCAGTGTTCTATTAATTCTCAGTGCAGCAGCTCATGACTGTAAGCTGTATGCTCTAGAGTCTAGAAAGACTTTTATGGCTTTTAATTTATCAAAGGAAATAATTAGCACTCTTTGTGGCAGCCAGTGATGGAATTTATTCATTTGGAAGGCATTGGTTTCCTGTCATTAAAACTACATCATGTCCTTCCTTTTCTATTAAACTTGAACTGAGGGCAGTAAGAAGTCACTAAAAGGAAATGAAGAGGTTTTTTGGCAGTGCTCACATGCAGTGATTTAATGCTGCTAAAAGATAGCAGGCTCACGATGTATGCCAACAAATGTATTTTAAATTATCAAGCTTCCAATTAACATGTTGTCCCCTTCATTTGATGCTTGCTAGCAACCCAAATGACTATGATCTGCAATTCTGATCCTCTTTATTTACACATTCTTCGGGATGGGGTAATTCTTTTATTATTATTTTTGCATTGCTAATTGCATTGAATGGTTTTGTTTTTGTTTGTGCCTGTAACACAGAGAATACAGTTTTGATGTTCAGTAACTATACTTAGGGCTCGATCCTATCTGGGCTTGGCTCCTATGTGGGATATCCTAAATGTGCCATAAACCACATCCTCCAAGTTGGGAGTACAATGCCAGTTGGCACTGTGCCCAGCATGGCTGAAGGATGCCACAGGAGCACCTGATGGTAAGTCGCACTGCTGGTAAGTGGCAAAGCAGGAAGGGGAGGATCTGGCCCTACAAGGGTGAGAATGGCAGAGACTTCCTTCACCAGATCCTATTCATTTTTGGATGCAAAGCCCAACACAGAAGTTCTATCATCTGGGCTAGTAAAATAGATGCTGCAGACTTGGAAGCCCCATTGCAGAGACTGCACCCTTTCTCAGGGGAAAGTGAGGAAAATTCCCGGATACAGCATTTTGAATTTCACTCCACTCTGAATTTCAGGTTCAGATCAGGTTACATTTTGCACATCAAAGAATAATTCTTGGTAAACCAGGCTTTCCAGTGTTGTTACAAAGTTGAAGTCTGCAATAAAGTACGGTATGTACTTTTCTTTATGTAGATTTTTTTTTTAAACACACACACACACAGAATGCGAGAGAGAGAGAGATTGCTGTCTATTTCAGGTGTTTGAGTTTAGTAAGTACGTTAAATTGAAAAACTTGAATGAACAAAATAGTTTGGGGCAGGTTTGCTCTCTTTTCTTTCTTTGTCTAAGGCGGTCCAAATAATCAGCATGGAGAATGGTTTACCTGAACTCCTGGGACTGGCTGGTCCATGAAGGTCACAACCAAGGCATGCTAATGGCAGAGAGAGAACAATCCGAATGTTGTACCCATGACTGCAATGCAAGGGCTGAAACACATTAATCCATTTATCTCTCTTCCCAGATATTTGTAATTTCCAGCTCAACCCCTTAGGTTTAGGGTGCCTATTTTCATAATAAAACCTGCACAAACAATATAAAATAATTGCTACATTTTTCCTGCCCTTACCCAACGTCAAGTTTTTTATAGTGTAACATCTGGCCCCTGGGCCGATGTTTGGAGATCCCTGCCTTGGGGCTTCACAGTACATTCAAAGGGGCATGGCACGATGACTCCCAGTGGCACCACCTACTTGGGTGCTATCATCTTGGACCTCACAAAGAGAATAATCCAAACCATGTCTACTCAAAAGTAAGACCCATTCAATGGATCTGACTCCCAGGAAAGTGTCTTTCGGATTGCAGCCCAAATCTCATTAGGGGAATGCCACTACTTTGTTACAAAATCTCATGAGATTTAAGCACTACCAATTGGATCTTGTGAAGAGTGTCCAGAAGAACAGAAGAAGGGGCTGTGGGGGTTTCACGACACATTCGGGAACCACTGTCCTAATTTACAGTACAATACTGTGTATGTCTACCTTGTAGTAAGCCCTGTTGATTTCAGTGGCCCTGTTGATGACGCTCAGCTGAATGTACATGATATTAAAGCCTTAAAGCTCCTTGACGTACACGAGACTACAGCCTTAAAGCTTCTCGATCTTGTGCTGAAAAGGAGACACCTGCATGTGGCTCCCTTCACCTTCCATCCACGTCCCCCTTCCTGACAGTCTCCAAAGCACATCCCCGGGTAAAAGTGGCTTGCAGCTGGAAAGTGTGTGCAACAGCACCAGCTGTTAACATCAGTTTGAAAACATGCAGAGCAGAATCCATGGCAGTAGCCCATCCAGACTCCTTTCTAGGTGTTACAGAGGAGACAGGGTGAATTTGACATAGCGCTGCTGTTTTGACAGCAACTTCATCTTTGTCCTCACATCCAGGCCTGTCCTAAGTGGATATGGTCTGAATGTTTGATTCTGACATGGAATATAAATCACAGGGCAGTATAATAATGCAGGACAAGCATTCAGAGAATTCTTATAAGGCATGTAATAACCATTTACATGTCAAGCAAAAGCCTCTAACAGCATATTCATAACCACGGAGGGTGAAGTTCCATTCTATTCATGTCAATGAGAATGTTGACATTTACTTTACTGAGGATGTGGTTTTCACCCCATATCTATGGTGTAAGGGTGCAGTTAAGCTTACTGTGAGGATTTCCCAGTGTTATGTGCACTTTCTAAATCCTTGAACTGTCATGGACTAATCTTACTCTGTAAAGTTACACCTTATCACCAAATCCATGAGCTTCAACTTTATTAAAGAGTCAAACATCATTACACTGTTCTTTTTCCTTTACCTCCTTATGAAATCTGCTCTCTCTCTCTCTCTTTCTTTTTCCCTTCTTTTTTCTGGGTGTTCTTAATCACAATGCCTTTTACTGCAGCTCAATAGGAAATGGGCTAAATTCAAGAATGTTTTCTCATTGCTGCTTCAATTGGGCTCTGATATTGTTGCTGAGTTTGCAAATTAAGATATAAGATCAGAGCTGGCTAAGATTGTCATATTGTCTCCTCTAATTTGGAAAAGTGGAACTAGGCTAGGGAGAAGCCCATAAAAAAAGACTTTATTACTCTCTACAAGGCCGACATAGAAACCAGTGCGCCAGTCCCTTCTACCAGCCTCTTGCAATTACATTTCCGCAGGAAGAAAGGAAAAGAATTAGAAACAGGATAATGTAGCTTTAAATCACTTGGCAGGGCTTTGGTTTTCTAGTGAGAACCACTAGAAGTTTTTGGTGGATGTTTTTGTTTGTTTCTTGAGCATTCCTCCTATATTGTTTGGCTGGACACAACAACAAAAAATGCAACTTGTTTGACCTTTCTCCAATTAAAAAACAGCTTTATTTTCACATCCATTAAAACCTGAGCATGAGATCAATGAGCTCTGGTGTCTCTTCCAAATGACATGGTGAGGATTTGCATAGCTGAATGGTAAAGATCCTATGGCAGATAGTGCTCAAAGGTGTTCCAGTAGAACAATCCATAACATTCGACAGGGTGGCAGCTGACCGCTCTGCAGTGCTGGTAATAAATATTTCTAATCCTAACCACACAATCCTGGGAGTAAGTACTATTGAACACAATGGAACTTACTTCTGAGTAGATATGCTTAGGTTTGCACTGCCTGTCATATTTCCAAATCTGGGGATTAAGATTCAATCTTATACATTCCGGGAAGTAGGTCCCATTGAGTACAAAAGGACTTACTTCTGAGTGGACATGCTTAGGCTTGCACTGTATTTCATCAATAATCTGTGTAAATATTCTGACTTATCGTCATTGTTTTGCAATTAGGGAAGGGTTATGTTCTCTGGCTATTTCACAGAAATATATAATGCTCCTTATAAACTGAACATAATATTATTGTCCAGTCCAAGCAGTATTGTAGCAATGCGGTTGCAGGGAGTAGCAACTGTACCAGACAACAAGCTTTAGGGGATTAACAAGCTGAGTTTTACACTAGTGGCCATAATTGAAAAAAATGGGATATGTACAACACCATCATATTAATACCATCGTGTTATACCATCATGTTATATATCACAGGAAAATTAATTTAATGAAGAACACAGTGAAACAACTGCATTGGAATATCTTTATTTCCCTCGCAAGTTGCCCTGCTAGATTCACTGTAGTGTGCAGTGCTCATCTCCGATTCCAAGCTGATGAGCAAGCATTGTCCAAAGATGCTTCCATGGACATGTGGTCAACATGACTAAATACCAAAGTGAAATGCTATTATTACCTTCCCACCAAAGTGATTCTTATTTATCTACTTGCATTTACATGCTTTCAAACTTATAGATGGGCAAGAGCTGGGCAAGAGACAGGAGTTCACCCCGTCAGGCACTACTCAGGTCTCGAACCGACGACAACGACATTGGTCTTAACCACTGAACCACTATTGCCAGTTAACCAGAATATGAAAACACCATATCTATCCTATTTAAATCTCTTATTATAGTGTGACTGCTGGAACCTACAAGTGACTCAGCACTTGCCCCAGTCCAAGGTGCACAGGCACTCACCAATTTGTCCTCACACTACGAGAGAAATTACACTACAATAAGGTGGAACTAAGGGTAGATTACCTGTTTTGACTGAATGATCAAGTACGCCTCCAAGAATCTAAAAAAAAAAAGACATCATTAACTACATGCTATAGTGTGGAGTAATTTAAGTTAGTTTGATAGGGCAACCATATATGTTTAAACTGCTCTTTCTTTCCAAGGAAATCTGTTTAGGAGTAGGAGTCTAAGCCTATCCTAAGCCTGCTAGAATTCCAGCAATAAAGATTCTCTTTGTACATTAGCATGTATTAACAGTGCAGGTCTATTAATTCCATGTGTTCCTGTAGTTCAACATCATCAGGTGACCAGGAAAACAGATCTGTAGACTGCAATACTCTCTCTCTCTCTCTCTCTCTCTCTCTCTCATCCCGCTTCACACACAAACCCCTTCTTAGTGAGATCACTGAAGTCTTGCACATGTGCAAAGTAACTGGAAGCTTTGTATGATCATGCCTTTTGAAGAAACTATGCTGGATAAAAACAGCAAAGAGTCCAGTGGCACCTTAAAGGTTATCCAATATATTGTGACATAGGACCCACTTCATCAGCTGCGTGAAGTAGCATGCTTACTCCACTCCACTGAGGCTTTACATCAGGGGTATCCAAATATTTTGGCAGGAGGGCCACATCACCTCTCTGACACTGGGGACCAGAAAACTAATTTACATTTCAAATTTGAATACATTAACATAGATTTACTAAGAATGTATTGGAGTGGATTACAAGGCTTGCTCAAGGGAAGGGAAGAGAGGTCTTGCCAGGGGACACATTGAGGCTTGCTGAGGGCTGCATCTGACCCCCTGACAGAGTTTTAGAGACCCCTGCTTTACATCAAAGGCGTGTTTGTGCAGGAGCAAAATCCTGAATCTGCAACTGAGATTAATTTGAGGGAGAAAAAAGAAATCCACACAAACATTAATATGTAATGAAAGTTTAAACTTATCTGTAGACAGACAGCCCAATCCAGAGCAACTAATCTGTCCACATAAGAGCCCTTAGATTGCCCTATCTAACACTAGGTTGGAGCAACTGCAAGATGCTCCAGCCCAGTTACTCTGAAGGAGGCTTAGGGCAGAGCAAGGCAAGATAGGGTGCCCTAAGAGAGGTGGACCTGCTCTGCCCTAACTGGGGCAGCCTAAGCAGCTCAGGAGAGGCAAGTTGAGGGCATGTTTAGCATTGCCTAGGGCAGAGCAGTTACTCTGTATCCAAAGCCTGTTTCCAAGGCAGAAATGCCCTCTTCCAGCCCTCAGAGTTATACCACCTCAGGAGCAGGTATAGTAATGAGTAGACCCATAGGGGTCCATGATAAGGCCCAAGTAAGAATGGCAGTGCTGACCAAAAAATCTGAGTTCTTGGCCATCCTAGCTGCAACCCCTGCCTCTCAACCTCAGGATATGGAACAAACTACAGCTGCTCACAAACCTCAGGATACAGCAGGCCACTCCAAGAAGCCCCTTGTATTCACTGTAGAATGTACTGGCATCTCATCAGGGACTTCCTTGTTCAGTGTGATCTGAGGGGTGTCTCCTCAGGAGCAAGTCTTCCCCTTGTGTCAATTACTTAGCATGCTCTGGAGCAGTTAGGCTTCCTGACTCTCTGGATTCAGCATAACTTTCTGCTCTGGATACAGAATAGTTAGGAGAGTGCAGTTAGGTCAGAGCAGGCTGAATTTGCTCTGGATTGCAGCCTTAATATATTTACCCAGTGGAACAATCTGCCTCCTCCCTCCCCCAATCCCTTGCACAGCCTAGGAGGACCACTGGGGTGCTTAAAATTGCCCCCATTCCTCTGAAGGCTTAACTGTAAGAATCACATCACAGCCCGGCTCTTCTCCTGCAAATACATCCCCCCAAGTTCTCCCCCTCAAAAGTGTTTAAGAAACAGTAGATAGAGCCCTACTGGCCCTATTCACCCCAGCAATGTCTGTTCAAGTGGCTTCTGCTGGTGTTCTTTTTTGCATTTTAGATTGTGAGCCTTTTCGGGACAGGGACCCATTAGCTATTATTTTTTCATTTTCTTTGTAAAACGCTTTGTGAATTTTTTAGTTGAAAAGCAGTATATAAACACTGTAGATAGGTAGATAGATACGTAGATAAAGAGTTTGGCAACACAATGTCACATTGTTGGGGTGACACCCCAAGCGCTATTAATTAATTAATTCTGAGTATGCCCAATCTGCAAGTAATTAATTTATTAACTTATTTATTTACTTACTATATTTCTATCCCACCTTTCTTTCTAAAGCTACCCAAAGCAACATAATGAATATAATATAAAAATATATAATGAATATATAATCAATATTAAAATCAACATTAAAAATACACAGATTCCAGATTTGCAATCCCTAGGAGTTAAAACCATGAGTTACCTCACAGGGAGTTACCAATCCTAGGGATGCTGTAGTCAGTGAGACTTCATTCCATACTCTCAAAACATCTAGATGCACTTAGCATTTTCACATTGATGGCAACTGGTGAATCAGGTCTCTCGCCTTGCTTTCAGAGGGAAAAAAATTAGATGGTGTAAGAATTTTCCATACAATCCTTCTTGCACCTGCAATACTCAAAACCAGTCCCCCACTTGCAATCCTCAAAACCACGCATAAAGTATATTATTTTCAAAGGTCCTGCTACCCTCTGTGCTTTTGGGGGTCTGGGGGTGGGGGGTAGGTGAGGTTCAGAGAACCATAGGGAGCATGCCTTGTGCTGGCATGTCTTGCACCAGCAGAGAGTGGTGGATGTCACCCATTACAGTTTTAATCATGCTAGCTATTGATCAATATCTTGAATGGAGAAGACATTTAGTTCAACATTGAATTACATCTCAAAACATGACACATTATGTATAAAGTTGCTGTTGGAAAGAAGCTTCTGTCTACATGTCCTCTTCTGTAATATGCTGTTCAATTTATATGAATGTTTAAAAAGTTGTATATTTTCTCAGATCCAGAAATATTTTCTCAGTTCCAGCAATTAGAAGCCTAAATGACAGGGGAACAATTGTGCTTTACCCTTCATACTTTTACAAGATTTGGGCTGCAATCCTAAAGACACTTTCCTGGGAGTAAGACTCATTGAACACAATGGAGTTTAATTTTGAGTAGACATGGTTAGGATTGTGGCTTTGGTTTCTAAAGGCTGTGTTCTAGGAAAATTGATAATGATACAGATGTGCTGGAAGAACAAGAAATAAATATGTATATGAGAATAATAAAATATAAGCAATCAATGGTTCTCAGAAGATGGTGAAATGAAGTTAAAATAAAGATCAGCAAATAAAGCAAAGGCACATTGCACAAGAGGGTTTAAAGATTAATTGTATTAAACACTAAAAATGGACCAGGAACAAGAGGTCAGCAGAGGAAACAGGAGTATCACAATGAAATGACAGGAGACGCAGTAGATATTGTTAGAAATTAAACCAAGTAAGGAGGATATGAGTCTGATGCCAGAATAAGACATAAATTTCCCAAAGGAAGATGAGATACTGAAAAAGATAAAAATCATCATGATCATATGCAATTAGAAAGACTACAGCCTGATACATTTCCAAAACCAGATACAATCTGCAAAGAGAACCAGACTGAATATATTCTTCTGGTTTTTTACTATTACAGCTGTGATATTCCAGAATTGCCAGAGCAAAATGATAGTGACACATTTGAATAATTTAACGAAGAATAATTTAATTCCAGTTCTGAAGACCCAATTGTGACCAGCTGGATCATGGAAAGATTTTGTTTCCCACCACTGATATTGAATTTCCTTTCCTGTCTCTGGAACATCAGTGACTGCCAAATTAATGACAAAATGTCTGAGGTGTGGAATTATGAAAGCGTTCCTGCTTCCCAATTTTATTTTATTTTATCTAAGACAAGGCATGTATGTATATTCTGAAGCCCTGTTATGTTCAGTGGTATTTACTCCCAAGGAAGCATGTCCAGGATCGTAGCCTGAATAGAGTTTGCTTACAGTACTCTAAGACACAGAGTGCAATCCTAACCTAGGCCAGCACAATTCCTCAGTCTTGCTGATCTTGTGGTGTTGTTGGGAGGCAAGCACATGTCTGTGTACTGGCCTAACCCTCCCTCAAGGGTGTTGGGAAGAAAAGAGACAACACCGACCTACACATGTCTGAACAGGGCAGAGAACCACCCTCTGCCCAGACTGACCTCTCTACCTGTCCTCTCTCAGTACCCCATCTCTCTCCCTCCAGATGTTAGCACATGGCTCTCCACCAGCCCCCAAACCCACTTGCAAGCAGGGACAGTTTTAGTGCTTCTGGTCCATTCAAGTTTTAGGAAACTCTGGTCTTCACCAGATTCTGTAAATATGAGCCTTCATGAGTTGTAAGTAAACCTGTTCTAAAGTTTTAATTCTGGTCTCGGTCTTGATTTACAAACATAGTGAATGGTAATTAATTTCCTTGTTTTCCTGTCCAAGTCATCCAGTTCCTTTTGTGTCCAGTTCACAGTGCCAGCAGTATACCTAACTACAGGTATTATTAATATCATTGCTGAATTACTAATTGTTGTATGCTGTAAAATTTACCCTACAATCCAGAGTAACTACGGTAAGACATAAGAGGCACTAACTCTGGATTGCTCTCTACATTTCCCACAGATTTCCCATAGGTGGCACCGTAATTATGTCGGTGTAAAAGGTCCCTTGGTTACTCTGGATTGTACCCTAAGTCATTTGATTTCATATTTTGATCTAGAATATGAAGGAAGAAAAGAGTTAAAGGATGGTTGGTTCCTTTTCCTTGGGCCTTAAAGATCAACTTTAAAAATCTAGACCATCAGCATTTTCCACAAAAAAGATAGTAGATGTACTTCAGGAATCTACTGGAACTTATGCCAAAAGTATCATCTGCCAGTGGCAAAAAACTGGTGGGACCACAAGCCTGAAAAAGTGGTTGCAAATGAACAGGCCAAGCTTCTGTGGGACTTCAGGATACAGACGGACAAGGTCTTGGAACACAATACTCCAGATATCACCATCATAGAAAGCAGTAAGGTGTGGCTTGTTGACATCGCCATACCAGGTGATAGCAGAATTGAGGAGAAACAACTGGAAAAGATCTCCCGCTACCAAGACCTAAGAATCGAATTACAGCGTATCTGGTGTAAGCCAGTGCAGGTGGTTCCAGTGGTAAATGGCACACTGGGTGCAGTGCCCAAAGACCTTGGCAGGCACCTGAAAACTCTTGGCATTGACAAAATACCACTCTGCCAACTGCAGAAAGCCGCTCTTCTAGGATCAGCACGAATTATACGCCGCTACATCACACAGTCCTAGACTCTTGGGAAGGGTCCGACTGGTGATGTGAATGAAACCAGCACGAAATTGTTTGCTGTGTATCTATGGATAATAATAATAATAATAATAATAATAATAATAATAATAATAATAATAATAATAATAATAATAATAATAATAATAATACAATTGGGTTATATTATGATTATTACGTAATTGCACTACTTTATACAGCAATAGGTTTATGTTACATTACAATAATAGTAAAGTTAAACTAAATACTGATCTATATACAGTGGTACCTTATAAGATAAATGCTTTGTAAGAAGTACGCTTTATAAGTTAAACTAAAATTTCGAAGGAATTCTGCTTTGCAAGACAAACAGTGCCTTGTAAGACAAACAATTTTGGCAGAGTTTGGCAAACAGTTTTACAAGGAAAATTTGTTGTAAAATGAACAAATTGATGGATCCGCATTGTGAGCAACAGCAAAAGGTTATGGAAGAGAATCATCTCATCTGCGGAGGAGGAGAATAAGGAGGAGGAATCCGTAATCGAATGAGATAAAGGACATTTGTAAACACTGGGAAATTGTACATAATTTTCTAGAAAAGCACCACCAAATAAGGCTGTAGCAGTGCAAGTGATTAATCTGTTTAATGACAATGCAATGTCACATTTCTGTGAAATTCTCAAAAGGAGACAAAAGCAAGTGTCATTTGAAGGTTCCTTGTTAAATTTGCTCAAAAAGACACCAGTGACTCTTTTAGTGAAAATTAGTCATCCTTGGCCATAAACGTTTTTCTTTTCTGTTTTACTGTACAGTATATTACAGTGTTTTTATTAATATTACAGTAATTGTGTTCTGTATTTCATTTCAGTGTTTTAAATTTGATTACAGTGTTTTGTCATCATTTTTACATACAGTTAATATTTTTATATGAATATTTTTGGGTTGTGGAACCAATTGTCTGAGTTTCCATTATTTCCTATGGGGAAATCCACTTTGTAATAAGAATGCTTTGTAAGACAAACATGCTTTCGGAACAAATTACGTTATTCTTACAAGGCATCACTGTACTATATATACTCATGTCTAAAGCTCCAGCAAATCTAATGTGAATTTTGATTTTGGAGACTTACCACACAATCCAGAGTAACTACAGGAAGACGTAAGAGGCACGAACTCTGGATTGCTCTGTGCATTTCCCATAGGTGTAAAAGGTCCTGCAGTTACTCTGGATTGTAGCCTAAATTTGATTGAAAAAGGTGAGCGTTAGATTTGAGTAAATATCGTATATACTTTCTTTCCAGCTACTGTATATATACTTTCTGTCCAGCTCAGCTCCTGAAGTCACTTTTGCATTTGAAAATGCATGAATCCTTCATGTGTTTCTCCAAGTCTGAAAAACACACATGTCTGTTTCACTACATGTACAGACACATTAGGAAGCTAGTAGCAGAAGCCAATTCCTGACCTAAATGTTTCTAGCAATATAATAACACACATCACACAAAGTCAACACACATCACACAAGAGTCAAAGTCTATTCATGTAGCAAAACTGTCTTATATGGAACAGCCAAGGCTCCCGTTAATTTCAATTGTCTCTCCACTCAACCCATTGGTGCCCCGTTGGTCCTTCCAAATGTCATGAGTGCAAAGTTGAGATGTTTTATTTGGTTGGAGGAAGTGGTTATATGGAGGGCATGGGTGGCTTGGAAATCATGTTCTCTTTGTTCTCCTATTTCTATCCAATATCAGCTTTAGGTTAAAGTCAACGGAACTGTGCAAAACTAATAGCCCCCTCCAGTGCCCCCCTCGATTCTATTCAGGTCACCTAATCAATCTCTCCAAGTGGCACACATTAGCACACCAAAGGGAAGGCGGGAACTGAAGTCTAATGTCTCCTTGCTATTAAAGCCACAGTGTTGGGGCTCCGACAAGCATGTTAGTCAATGCCTGTAGTTCAAAGACACTAGTTTATTTGTTTAGGCAGTAATTGTCTCCTCTGCATTCAGAGAGGCCTTGAAATCGCTGCTATGTTTAGAAACTAATTGGTCTGTTAGGGCTGCCTGTCATTGCATTTCTCCTTTTTTAGAACTCTGTTTATTCCTAAAACCCCATTGCCCAATTTACTCCCTCCTGGCACTTGATTGATGAATGTGCATCTTCCTGACATACTCTGGAAACCTTTACAATATGCCTAAAGGCATCATAGCTTGGGATGTTCACAGACCTTGGCGTCTAGATGCCTTGACTGCCTGGTTTTTAGAACGAGTTGTTATATCTGAAGTCTCTTGTTTCCCATTCAGTAACCAAGCAATCCCTATGCATAGGGTTGCCATAATTCTCTTCCCCCCCCCCAAAAAAAAGGGACAGGATGCTCTGTCCCATTTACCAATATGTGAACACAATCCCCAAAAATTGGGACTGTCCCTTTTTCAGGACATATGGCAACCTTACACCTGATCCACTCCTAAGTGATTACCAAGTCTGCACAAATTATGTGGTTAGTATCCCCAAATACGGACAGTAGTAATCATCTAGAAGACGCCTATGAGATTTGAATAGTTGCTACAGTTTATGTAGATGCACTCATATACTCATGAAATAGATATATTTGTACTCATCAAATAGATATATTTTTAAATGATTGTTATTAGCGAATGGGTATAGGCATTTTTCTGGAAAATAGGTGCCAGTAATCACCTGCTGGTACTCACAGGTACTCACCTGTGTGTGTGTCTTTGCGTCTATGTGTGTGTGTGCTGATACTCACCCACAGAGGTGCCAGTACTCCGTAGTAGCAGAAAAAAAGACCCCTGGGCATAGGTAATATTGTTTGATCCATTTCTGCCCCAACATTGCATATACTCAACAGGGACCAAATTTGTATATCTATTGGCTGGGCAGAAATATGCTAATGTAACTACTGTAAAAGAACAGGCTGTGAGTTCCAATATGGCACCAAAATATATACCTGGCAGTGTACACAGTGTTTGCATTACAAATTTATAGTTGTCATGGCTGCCTTCCATTATGGATGAGGTGCTCAGGATCAAATGATGGTGTAAATATGACCCTTAATGTATAATTAGTCCTGCCTTGTTTTGTTCTTTTAAAATTAATGGCATGCAGAAGGGACAGATCAAGATAAAATAGCAATGGACCAGATAGGGTGGCTTAATACTTGCTCTGCCACAACTTTAATCCTAATTCTGTTTCCCTTTACTCCCTTAATTTTTTTTAATTTAAAAGAATGGTTCTGCTGGCTTTTCCAATACAATAATTCTACAGCAACTAGCTTTCATGCTAATGGAAATCCAGAAATTGAGTTCACCTTCCAGAAAGGAAGAAAGCCATAAAGGGTTCCCATCTCAATGGTTTCCTCTCTCTGGTGGCTGTGACTTTGTTATCAAAGTCTAGATTATAGAAACCTCATGTTTCACTGAAGCCTCTTCCTTTCCTTTCTTCATTTTTTCTCTCTCAGCCCACTGCTTGCTAGCACAATCCTAAACATGTCTACTCAAATGTAAGCTCAATGGTACCTACTCCCCAGAAAGTGTCTTTAGGATTGCAGTTGTATCCTTTATTTTGAGCTAATTTTATCTCACGTCTTCATGCCTCCTAAAACGTCTAATTCTATGCGTGGTCTTAATTAATCCAGGCAAATAACCTTCCTTAACCTCAGAGAAGGTAAACTACAAATTAAACAATAGCAGAGGCTTTACAACTATGGCAGGGAAATATAGATTGCTGAAATATAGATGCATTCCAGGCTGATCTCTAAGCCAAAGTGTTACCTGAAGTGGTGCACAAATTCCACCTCACCACTGCCATGTCCTTCTCTCCCCCATCAAAGCAGGCAGGTGGATAAGGAGAAGGGAGTGTGTGATCCTTAAGCCTCCACAACTGGAGGTACCCCTTATTATTAGCATGTTTGGCATATTTCCAAAATACAGCACTGTAGGAGCAGGGCAGGCTCGAGACCAATTAGGCCAACACAGTTTCTCCAAATGCGAGTTGAGATGCATCAGGTGGATTTTGATCCAATTTCAGGTGGGTTTCTATTCATTTTAATGTATATTTTATTTTCATTATCTTATCTTTGCTGCTACCATACCTTAGGCCACTCTAAAACTTAGAACCTTTTCTTTTGCTTCCATTTTTATTCTGGCTTATCATGGGCTCCAATGGGCAGGGTGACTATTTGACCAGAAAAACCCAGATTTGTCTGGATTTTTAGCCTCCTGTCCGGGTGTCCTACGTTTTGGCTTCATTGTCCTACGTTTTGGCTTTATTTTGAAACTTTGTGATAGTGCACAGTACCCCATCATGCCATATGTCGTTGGATTTGTATTGAAGAGCAGAATCCAAAGCAAAAATCAGTTTTGAGATATCTCCTTCCTATCAAAATTTATGGCCAAAAAACACCAAAAAACAAAAACTATAAAAACAAAAAATACATTTTGTGGCAATTTTTTAAGAAGGTAGGAATTTTGGCCTTGGGGTAGGAATTTTGGCCTTGGGGTTCAGGAATTTTGGGTTTGGCATCTGGTCACCCTGCCTATGGGTCTACTCAAATTTATTCCTGCTCCTAAGGTGGCCTAACTCTGAGGAGCTGTGAGGGGATGATTCTGCCCCAGGAAACAGGCTTTGGATACAGCCTAATTGCACTGTTCTAAGCCTTGCCCCATGAGACTTCAACACACCTCTGCTGAACTGCCTATGCTAGCCCTGCTAGGTCAGCCTAGATCCTTCTGTCTTGGGCCAGCCAAAGTAGATTTACGCTAGGCCAAGCCTTCGCTGGTTTAGGTAGGCAGGCCTATCTTGGAATTAGGCCAGCCCAGTGAAGATAGTCTAGCCTAACTGCACTTCAGAATTGCAGCCTTTGTTTCCCATTATTGTAAAGCAGGTTGGGCTGTTGGACTAAGGCAAATGTCATACCCTTAGCCCATTGGTCTTGAACATTGCTTGGGTGTTTTCTTATCTTACCCTTTCTACCGCCATGCCCTGTCAATGCAACATGTACGGAAATGTTTTGATTTTGCTCCATAAAAAGTCAGAACACATTGTGGAATCTGCTCTCCAAAGCTTCGGTGCAAATTGAGTGGACCCAGGTGCTCCTTTTACTGAGACACAGAAATTTTCACAGGACTCAGTGGTCCCTTTAAACTGCCATTTCCACCTGCCTGTGCTAGCAGCCAGGCATTATTCCTGTTTCTGGTACCCTCTATTTATTTAGGTGTGTCTGTTTGTTTCTGCATCTCATTTAACACATTCATAAAGTCAGCCCAGTAAATTTTTAAAAGCTGGTATTTAGAGTTCCTCACATTACCACCACGTGCATGACTAATATGCAGATGTATACTGGGGAAATAGCTCCGGGTGTGACGTGAAGGATGTCTAACAAAGCAAGGCTTCCCAAGATTCAATTAGAAGCCTGTTATAGATGTAGGTTATTTCCACTATTCACCCTGTCCCAAAAAATAGGCTCTTCTATTATTGGTTCAGGCATATATGTTTCCCTATACAGCTTAATAGCAAAGCTTTCTGAAACCCACCCTACTCCAAAGGTTTAAGCTGGACTCAGAATGGAGACAGCAACTCCAAGATATTGCAAAGCAAAACTGGAATTGTTCAGTACCCAACATCATATGTAAAAGGCAAGAAAGGCTTGTAAGATCCATTTCCTTTCTAGGCAGGCAATATAATACAGGCACCCCCCACTTATTTGAAGGGTTAGGGACCAGAGCACTGTCCAAAAATGAAAACGGTTGAAAAGTGGAGCCCAGTTTTCAGCTTGGAAATGCAAAATGGCCACCAAAAACACATAAATATCACTTTCAAAAGCCTAAATATCACATACAGTGCTATCCTAAGCATGTCTACTCAGAAGTAAGTCTCATTGTGTTCAATAGTACCTGCTCCCAGGAATGTGTGCTTAGGATTGCTGCCATATTTATTAACACATAGCCAAAATACAAAGGCATATGCAGGCAATGAATAGGCAACTTCTTCAGCGTTTGTACCATGTGAGACGGTGTCTGCTTGTTGTGGATTGGAGTTTTCCTCCAATCCATGATGGACGCGACCTGGGGATACCTGGCAACGAATATCTTATGTATTTGAATGATGGTTACTTAATGAAGAAAGTCATATGGAAAAGCCAAAAACAGTTTGATCACATTGTGTCACATGCAAAATCAACATCAGGGATGACAATTTTAGGCTTCAGAACAGGACAGAGAGGTCGAAAGAGTGGAGCATGTGTTGAATAAATGAGTTCTGGGTATAACTGATAGATGTTGAAAGAGCGGAACCATCAGAAAATGAACTGTTGGAAAGTGGCAATGCCTAGATAGATAACAGAGGGTTATCTATCTCATACATAGTAAAGGCCAGGCTGGGTCACCACTACTTCTTGCCTTTGTTATTTTCCATCTACTCTATATTTGCTTTTGTAGGTATGATGGTGGTGTTTTTCAGCTGCTGCCCAATGTTGTGGAACTCCCTGCCCTTACAAACTATTTGGATTCCAATCAGTGATGGGCTTCAAAGAAATTAAGAACCGGTTCTCTGTCCATCTGGCAGCCACTTTTAAATGGCTATTTTTAAACTTTATATGAACTATCTCTTGTTAAGAACCGGTTCTATAGAGTAGGTGCGAACCTGCTGGTGCCCACCACTGATTCCAATCCTATAGTCTTCTAGCACTGGTGCTGAGCAATAGCACATGTTATAAAACATGTTTATAGCACATCCTTTAGAGACTAATATCCAGGGTGATCAGACACTCTCTTTTTTGGCCTCATGTCCTGGAAAAAACTTGAATGTCTTCTTTTTCTTTGCGAATTGGCACCTGAAGGCAGCACTTAGCCTTTTTGTACTTAGAACACAATCCTAACCATGTCTACTCAGAAGTAAGATCCATTGTGTTCCAAGAGCCTTATTCCCAGGAAAGTGTATTTAGGATTGCAGCCTTAGTAAGTTATGGCTGCAATTTTACAAGTATTTTTCTTGTAGTAAGCCTCATTGAACTCAATGGAACTTACTTCTGACTAGATATGTATAGGATTGCACTGTAAATGTAATAAATTATTTATAATATAGTTTTAAATATAATGACAATATAGTGTTAAAATTAACCACATGAAAACAAGTGTTCAGCTTTCGTCATATCCTATATTTTTCTTGGATGTCCTGTTTTGAGGTACATTGTCAGTTTTTGTGGTTATGACCCTTCTCCATCATTTCAGCATATCAGATAATTTTATATTGTATTTGCTCGAATCCAACGCTCACCTTTTTCAGCTGAATTCAGTCTCCAAAATCAGGTTGTACATTTGATTCGATGGTTTAGATTTGACTGAATGCAGTATTTTGATTATAAGTATAGGGTGTGCATTAGATTTGATGGCACATTAGATTTGATGGTGCATTAGATTTGATGGCGCATTTATCATTAGTAAATATGGTATTATTTTTCCCTAAAAGGGCAACCAACAGTAAAGTTGTATTTCACATAACAAAAAGCAGCATTTGCTAGAATATTGCATACTCGCTGCTGTTATGAAAAACAGCTTTTCTTTCCAAGTGCAGTGATACATCCATAGTTTACAGTGCTGCAACCCAATAATTTTTCTGAGTTTTCAGATAGTGCACAAGTTTGTTTGTTTACTTTTTAAAAAACTTTCTATGACATGAAGAACCAGTGGCGTAGCTCCTCCACTCCCTCAAGCTACGCCACTGCATAAAACAGGGAAGCCTGATCAATATCCAACTCACAACAGAGTCAGAAGTTGTAGTCCCTTTTTTGCCCCTCAATGCAGTGGTCCAAATCCATGGGGGCTGAATCTTACTTGTAACACATGCACACAGATTCCACCTAACAGTGACTTGTGATGCAAAATTCATTAGACTTCTGATGTGCAGTTACAAACTCTGCTTACACAGGAGGTTGTGCTGTTGTCTTCAGTTGTGGCAACTCCTCCTCTCTTTGCACGTTGCCTCCCAGATTTCCACACACATCCAATGTTCGGATCCTTACACACTCTTTTTGTATTTGCGGTTCTTAATAGTAACGCCAGCTGCATGCAACACTTTCCTTAAGAAGTGCCTTCATCCAGTAAATGAAAATGAATGCTTAAAGAGGACAGAGTGAGGGGGAGGCCGGGGGTGGTGGAAAAAAAGCTTGCTGTGATCTTGTTTCCTGCACATAATCAGAGAGAAGCACGCAACCTGAACATAAGAGCTCTTAATGGCTGGCTTGGAGTGAACTGAAGAAAGCCGAGGGTGCTTGGCTGCTTCCACTGAGTCATACGTTTGGAAACAAGGCCCTAAGTCAGAGATATCAGTCCTAGTGCTGCTGTTTTCCTGGCTCATGATAAGCCTGTCTCTTTCTAGCCCAAGCTCAAGCCTGCAATTTAACATTGCAATGACAGCAACTGGTTGTCTTGAAAAACATCCCAAACTTCTCTAGGTCTAATACAAATCGCTTATTCTTTCTTAAAGGGGAGTGAGTCATACAATTTAACAGACAAGCACATTAAGGCTACACTGTTAATGTGTTCTTTAATTAGTTATGTGGCATATAATGATGTGGGGTCAAATCATAATTTAATTTTTTGTACACTATCCTTTTTTATGGTGAGTTGCAGTTAGACCACCCCTGACGATGAAGGATAACTCGGTATTATACAGGATCCTAGCTGTAGATGATCAGGAAGTTTGCGATTCCCTTCCCACAAAGGCTCTTTACATTTGTTGTGTGTGTGTTCTTTTTTTGAAAGTCTTTGGCATTATACAACCTGCTTTGAAATCTGTAGCCTAAAACCTTTGTAAAACATCAGTTGAAAAACCAAAACAGATGCAAGCAAATGTGAATGAGTGTTTTTAGACAAAATATAATATGCTTTTTCGTTATTAATTTTTACCTCTACATCATAAATGCCTCAAGTATCATGTAATACATATCTAAATGTAAGTGAAGAAAAGCCATTGTTTTAGTTAATTTTTTTTCCCAAGGAAATGTGATCATGTTCTGGTGAAAAGAAATTCTCCTAAGTCAGATCACATATGAACTGGGATTTAATTAAAATTGTTAGCACATTATTAACTAGCAATCTAGCATCTTGATATGATGCAATCCAGTAATATAATGTGGAGAAGAGATGGCCGACTCTACGTGTAAGGTCAGTGGGATTTGGTTTCTGCACTTACATCCTTTTCATTTTCCAGGCTCTTAACTTTATACACTCACAGCATTGTAGTGGAATATCATGGTTCATTTAGCTCAGCAGTTTTCAGACTCAGCTGTTTGGAACTGTGGGGCTTCTCAGAAACTCAAACAACAAAGAACTTGTAGCACCTTAAAAGACTAAGAGCACAATCCTAGCCATGTCTACTCAAAAGTAAGCCCCATTGTGTTCAAAGGGTCTTACTCCTAGGAAAGTTTCTTTAGGATTGGAGCCTAACTAATTTAGCACAGACTTTAAAAGCACCCTAAAGGGCTAACACAGATAGCAGTCGAAGTGGACTGTTGTCTATAAAAAATGTATTCTTTAATAGGGCTGCAATCCTAATGTCCAGTTAGGCCAGCATAAGTTTTTTGTTAATGTGGAGGTGTGACAAGTGTCACAAGGCCCCCTGCTCCACTCCTGGAGGGGTTAGATCAGTGCACAGGCATACACCAACCTCCCATGCTACTACAGGAAGATATGCCAGGTGAGTTAGGTTGGCCTAAATTGGTTAGGATTGCGTCCTAAGAGTCCAATCCTATCTTTCTTGCTGATTCAGTTTGCCAACAGTGGGCATACTCTATCCATCAGAGGAGAAGATCAGAAGGCTTCAGGAGAGAAAGGGATTTTAACCCACACACCTGACCCACAGTGTGTCTCCTCAGAGCTGCATTAGCTATTTCACTAGGGCAGGTCCAAGGAGACAAAGAGGCTGGTGTGACAACAGAAATGGGAGATAGGATTTGGAGCATGTCATGGCCACCAGATCCACCCTAGCACTCTCTCTGCTCCTTACCTTTTCCAGGGGGCAACAGGTAAGATTTCAGTCTTCCTACTAGAATCCCTGTAGTCCACTACTCAGCAATCTGCCAGTAGATGTTTTATGACTGCAAAAGCAGTCTCTGGAAGGGGAACAAGGGCTCAGCTGCTGGGTTCAGTCAATGAAATTAGATTGTCAATTGGGTGGACCTTGAATTTCTGCAACACTGTTTTGACAGAATTTTATGAAGGGATTTCTCAACTTATGAGTGTGCAATCCTTACCAATTTAGACCAGCCTAACTCAGCCATGGTGGTGGTGGGTTGGCATATTCTTGACAGTATCACCCATTGGGGTGATACCTCAAGCTCCGGAGCTAATTAATTCTGGGCATGCCCAATCTGTAAGATTCAGTCATTTATTTATTAACTAGTGAAAAGCGTGCCCGCGTTGCGGGAGTAACATTTCCCCATAAGCCATCTCCCCATGGCGCATCAACATCCCACGCGCATTAACACCCCAAGCGCAACTTCCCCCATGCGCAACTTCCCCATGTGAAATTTCCACCATGTGCATCAACCCCCATGCACATCTACCCCCATGCGCAACTTCCCCCATGCGAAATTTCCACCATGTGCATCATCCCCCATGCGCAACTTCCCCCATGCACAACCTCCCCCCATGCGCAACTTCCCCCATGTGCAACTTCCCCCCATGCACAGCATCCTTGCCAGTGCAACCTCTTCCTCTGAACAACATCCCCCCACGCACCAGGGTCCAAACACCAAATTGGCTGGATGTTGTTCAGTCTCCCATGTTAAGTATAGGACAGAAACACGTTGCCCCCTTTTCAGCTCCTGAAGGGTTAATTTCTCCAGATGGTTCTTGGTGGGTGTTCAGGTGACAGAAGGAACTCCCAGAATTCCATGCTTCAGGCCCAGCAGTTGGGGCGGAATGTTGCTGAGTCATCAATTCTCCAATGCAAAGTATAGGGAGGAAAACGCGTTGCGCCCCTTTTCACCCCTATCCAGTTGGAATTTCCAAAAACTGGTTCTTAGTGCACCCCTCAGTCACTGAAGGAACACTCAACCCAAATTTTATGCTTCTAGGCCCACCAGTTTTGGCAGGGCGGTAGTGAGTGAGTCAGTCAGTCAGTCAGTGAGTCAGTCAGTGAGTCCAGTCAGTGAGTCAGTCAGTCTCTTATATATATATATAGATTATGTTACTTACTGACAGACCAACTTACTGACAGACCAGCCAGAGAGAATGGCTCAGCTATGGCAGCCTAAAGTAGGCCATATCCAGAGCTGACACTGGCTATGGAATGGGCTGTGGAAGCTGCGGTATATCCTGAGTTACGACAGGCAGGGGTTGCACTTAGGCCAGCCTTAGAATTTTTGCCATCACTTCCATTTTTACCTTAGCATGAGGTTGTGGATTCCTCCTATTTTTCAAATGTCCTGTTCGTCTGAGAGGTTGTGGATGATTGATCCGGAGCAGAGAAATAGCATGGCCTTGAAGAAGGTGTGTGTTGAGATGTGAAAGAATGCTAGTTTTGGTTGGTTTAGGCTAACTGTCACTATTATTAGTCCTAGTTGGCTTGAGGTAGAAAAGGCAACAATTTTTTTGATGTCGTTTTGGGTTAGTGTGCAGATGGCTGCAAAGATTGTGCAAAGGGCAAAGATTGGGAAGATTCCCAACAATTGTTGGGAATCCCTGTCCTGAGGGTTCATGACCACCAGTTTGGGAAACACTAATTTATTCCAATTTATACAGGGTTCTTTACTGTGTACATGCCAAAGTGTACCTAATTCTGGCTTCTGTCAAATATTGGAGTGGAGATTTGCATGCATTTTGAGTAATTTTACCTTGATGGGGAATTTCAAATATGTTGGTGAATTTGGTTTACTCCTCTGAAAATTCCATCACAGTTGTGAATAGCTTGCGGTGGCAAGTGCACTTAGGAATAGCCTAGTGCTGCATACTCGGGGAAACTTTTTTATTTTTCAAGCTGAATGGGTCTTTATATTCTCCATATATCATCTCCCTAATGGCTTTTCAACAGTTTGAGGTATTTTATAAAATTCCCACAGCTGCTTCATATTAGCTTGTTACTAAGGGTCCAGGTAGTTGCGAAGTCTCAGATCCTTACACTTGCTTCTTGTTGATTGCTTACTTGCAATCATGAAAAATGCAAACAATCCCAACCATTTTTCCCCTTGTGATGTTGGCTTGTTCCAAAGAGAAAAATGTAACAGACTTCATAAAAAGGGACTCTGTTCTGCCTTTTTATGCTTTTGGCTGGAAAGTTTCCTTAGCTTTCACTTCCACTGAGACAATCAGATCTTTTTTTAAAAAAATAATATTTTAACTGCAGAGGTGTGCTTTGAGAAGCAATGTGAATTAAAAAAATAAAATCTTCCTACTTTCAGCCATCGCCATGCATGCAGAGGCATATACTTCAAATCTACTGTGATATCTGGACAAGGAAGGGATGTGGCATCTATACATGCACATCTAGGGAATATATTCTCTAGTCCAGAACTCCTTGGGTCAGATATTTTACTATAAGCAAAATGTACCACTCAGTTAACCAGGCAAAATGAACTGAGCAGATTCTTAGCATACATACCAGGCTTGATCAATCCAAGCCATACTGACTGTCAGTCAATCAAGCCAATGTTATACATGCCATTTCTCTCTGATTTTGAAAAGGCACTTAGGCTTGAATGGGTATGGTCTATGAGAGCTCAACAGGTTATGACCTCAGATCCTACCCTCAGGCTTATGGTTTAACCGCAGCATCCCAAATATGCGACATCTTAGTCACAGCTGAATGGGGCATCACTCAAAGCAAAAGGAGGCCTCTGTGCTACCATTTCTATCACAAGGAGGCCAATGCACTGCAAGCTTTAGGATTACTTTCTGGAATTTAAGGTAGTTTGCATGGGCTATCTTTATCCCCATCACTTCAGCCCCTCCTTCAGTACAGATTGGTTGGTTCTCATTGTTTCCATTTCATCAATACTAAAAGCTTACAACTTGATCATGTTCTTTACAGACAGGTGTTTACAGCAGAAATCTGTTATTAAAATACTAAGTATCCCATTATATATCTAGAATTTGATTTGCTTATTGAGAATATATAACTTTTTCCTGGCCAGCCCAATCATATCCTGTACTGAAACAGACAGGCAAAATGGTCCATGCTATATCCAGCACAGGAAAGATGGTTGCCACATACTTCAAGATTTATTGTCTTATAACCATTTTGCACTGTAGCCACTCCAAGGGGGCTCCTTGAAACTGTACCAATTACCAGTATTTTGCTGATGCAGATCCAGACAGCCTGGAGTACTGCTGGACTGACTGGGAGGGGAGTAAGCATCATCCCTATCCACCTCAGCTACCTATGGCAGCCACTGTTGGCTGGCAAAGGTTTACCTGGATTAGGTGGCGAGGAGGCTGGATGTGGCCTCCACAAGGCAGTAGACATCTATGCACTGATTCAGCCAACTCTTCCAGATGGCACATGTATGGCTAAGCCAGTGTAAGGGATTAGCACCAATCCATCAATGGGGTTGGATTGCACGCTAAAGCTACAATCTTGTACACCTTTAAATAACCCAGTGAGGCTATGAGCACAATCCTAACCATGTCTACTCAAATATAAGCCCCATTATGTTCAATGGGTCTTACTCCCAGGAAAGTGTCTTTAGGATTGCAGTCTTACTCAATGAACACAGTGAGGCTTACTTCCAAGGCTTACATGACTAGGATTGGAAGTTTCTTACTAGGCATCAATTTGATAACCGTTTCAGAAGTGATTTTTCTTGCATTCACTGAATGCCTCACAATTGAGGCACACACTGTCCATTCCACCAATACACCTGCATCTGCAGAAGACGTGGAAGGAGACTTTCTATACACAAAAACTCCTTCTAGAATATTTTCCCAATGCATGGTGTCTAGAAATCAAAGAGGCAGAGCTGGGTGGCAAACCTATATTGGGGATACAAGTTAGTACAGTATGGCCACAATCCCCCACTCCAGTGTTCACGTGTGAAGGATAATGAATTTGCAATTTGCTGTGCTGGACACACCTCCTAGTAATGCAGGATTTGGCTTTTGCTAACACTTGTAGACAGTGGAATCCTGTACTTGACAATGAATGCATACAAATAGTGAATGCCAGTGCCTTTTTTTCTAGAAGATTGGAGTACTCACCATGAAAATATTATTTGTTATCATAAGCATGTCTACTTGGGGGAGTACTTGCCAGTACTCACCACAGAGGTGCTGATACACAGAGGTGATTACTCCCTTAAAAAGACCCCTGGTGAATGCACAAAACTGGTGCATACCTGGCGGTCATGTGAAGAGGACCATGCATAGAGGTACATCTGGCAGACATATGCCTTCACATTTCTTGCATAGTGCATACTGACTATAAACGTGAATATGAGGCATATACAGTACAGGGTATATGCATTATATACAGGGTATATCCAGTACAGGGTATATGCACTACTTCAAGGGTTCAGCTCTGAGGCAGAATTTTCTGCTTTGACATTGGGGTTGGGCTTTATTGCCTCTGAGTCATCTTGAGCTCCTATAAAACCCAAGGAGATGGCTCATCTGTCCTCAGCAGTCTCTATCTATTAACATCAGTAGGGCTAAAGTCTCTGTAACTGGTTGCTCGGCTGCGGCTTTGGTGTAGTCTGCAGACGTTTGGCAAGCGGCACGTTTCGCTTTCAGAGACATAAAAGCCAAATATAGCCTCAATCCACTTAAAACTCTCTTACATTTTATTTGGTGTTTAGTGTCAGGAAACGCACTGCTATGTAAATGGTAAGCAACAACCTTGTAAGAAAATATTTGCTCACTTTCGGAATCTGCCATGTGAATAAGAACGAGTCGGTTTTGGCTGAAAATAAGGAAAACAGAACCAGAATGACTCAAAGGAAGCAAGGCTCAACCCTGTAAAAGTGAGGGCCAGTTATTAATGGAATCTAAAAATGAATCTTTAAACCCTATAAAAATCAAATATCAGCGTTTGGTCTGTTTTGATCCTCCGTTCCCACTTACATCATTTGTATTGTATTGGTGGCCACAGCCTAGAGCAACAGGGTCTATTTACAACCAATGGACCAAATATTCTACTCAGATGTGCGTGTATGGCTCCTGTTGGCACCAGTGTTACTCCAAGTCCGCGTCCAAGGAAGCATTTAGCTGTATAACAGCTAACAAATAGCTCTCGTAATAAATACCAAATGTCTGTATCATCAAAAGCCAGGCACATTCACAGATAATAGTGTAGCTTGACATTTAAAGTTAGACTTTTTTATGAAATAGAGGAACATGTGCTTGTTTGCAGTGGAAACCATGTTTTGCTGCAATTGCTAAACCTGTTACGACTGATGAAAATACAATATCAACAAGCTGAAACTCTGTTGGCTGAAGTCATTCTTAAAAAAAATAAATTGTACATGTAATTTTTCAGTCTTTATTCACATATAGTCCTTGATCAGTAAATATCCCAAAAAATATCATTCCTATCATTCAAACCAGTAAAATGCAATGTTAAAATTTAAACTTTAAAATATTCTCCATTACACATGATATCATTATAAGTTTTACATGTAGCATGTGCTCATAAAAGCATGTGCCCTAAAAAGCATGTGCTCATAAAAGTGGTCTCAAGAAACAACATCTGTCAGGAGAACCTTAGAGATTATTGTACATGTGAGAACAAAGTTCCCTTAGATTTCTAGCACTGTAGATAACATACAAATACAATATTCTTTTTTTTCCTCTTTGTAAACTGGTCTAGAATATGGTACTTATATGGTCTAACTAAAATGCTGCAGTTTGTGGATTGTTGGAATTAACCTGAACTCCATGTTTTGTTAATGTAAGTGTAAGCAGAATCCTAACCATGTCTACTCAAAAGTAAGCCCCATTGTGTTCAGTGGGTCTTACACCCAGGAAAGTGTCTTTAGGATTTCAGCCTAAAAAGTGCTGTGTGTCTCTGCCGGCTTACATCTAAGACAGTCATAAAAAGTGTGAAGTAGGGTTGTATAATATGGATTGATAAATTTAGACATACATAAAGTATGTAATTCAAAGATACTTTAAGGCAGCTAACAAGGATATATCAACACAGCTAACGGTAACATTGAATAAAACTATGAATAAAATAGGAATGTACAAACAAGCAACTAATATGTGCAAATGCAGAAGCGAAAAAGTTTTATCAATAAGTTGCATTGCACAGAGGGATAAAAACACCCACATTAGAAAGATTTTAAAAAATTCCTAAGTGGACAGGGAACATTTCATCTGGGACCAAAATGTTCACAACAAAGGCAAACGTGGCCTGGGAAGAATTCCACGAGGGTCACCACTATAAAGGTCCTCTCTCCAGTCACCACTGTCTTTACCTCTGATGGCAGAAGTGTGGTATGCCCAATATTGACTCTGTGCTGGATTCCATTAAAATTATTCCACTGAAAAACACCCTCTGAGCATATCATAATTTAAATAACCAGAGAGAAGGGAAAAAAGAAAATTAATGCGGTTTGTCATGTTTAGAAGATCTGAATCAAAATAATATCTTTGAAGACCGTCCCTACAATCCAGAGTAACTACAGAAGCACATAAGAGACATTACATGCACCCGTAATTACGGCACCACCTAGTGAAAACCTATGGGAAATTCATATTGCAATCCAGAGTAAGTTGTTCTTACACTTAAGCAAGGACTCCTCATAGTTACTCTGGATTGTGCCTTATGTCCAATACTTCTTGCCTTCTATTTTTGTACAATTTCATCTTATTCACAAAAATAATAGAGTTCCAACATCCACTAAAATGTCTATTTTTTTATTACTGAATGTAGTTAACAGTATATACATCTCTTCAACTATGCTATTTCCCAGTGGTAAATTTTTACAAATTTCTCATTTCCTTTCTATAAAGTATCTATAAAACTTAACTAAATGGACTCTTCATTCATTCAGACTAGTGACCCCTCCCATATGGGCCTTCCTTTAAGTTCCAGGTGCGGGTCTTGCTCTGGATTTATT
The DNA here is from genome assembly GCA_030015325.1 of Cryptoblepharus egeriae. Taxonomy (NCBI): domain Eukaryota; kingdom Metazoa; phylum Chordata; class Lepidosauria; order Squamata; family Scincidae; genus Cryptoblepharus; species Cryptoblepharus egeriae. The sequence continues at coordinate 47,595,996 of JAREYC010000007.1, read as the reverse complement.
TATTTAGCATATGGCATACAATTCATGGACTTATGTTAATCAGATGTTAATATCCTAGCCACCTAGCCATTCTAGTACGGAGGGGTCTACAATGAAAACATCAGACACAGGCTGGCATAAGTTATGATTTTACAGTTAGACACAATGGATGGGTAGTTTGTCAAGGAGGACCATAGTCCTGGCTGGTGATGGCTGACATGTAATATGAGGGCTATGTGAAATTGATTTCATAGGGGGCAATATAAAATCTGGTATTTCAGTTGCAGATTTTGGCTTTGTTAATATTGCTTGTAATTTTATTATTCTGCACTAATCTATTGTAAACTGTCTTAGACTATCCAAGGACAAAAAAGGAGGGGTTAAAATGTTTTAAAATAAAAATAAGCAGGAACAAAATCTCAAAGGTACATTTTTCTCCCTGTGGAACTGGGTCTGCCAGTTTTGTAGATTTGGTGAGAGACCACTTAACAAAATGAGGAACATTTATAGAAGTTGCAACCGCGTGATCCAAAACACTGGATTGGATTGAAAGATTGATGGTTGGTAGTAGATCTTGACAAAGAAACAGTTATGAGTTCAAAATCTACTCATTAGGGCACAATCCAGAAGTGCACATGGGTTACTCTGTCTGTCACTGGGCTCACCAACTGCAAGATGGACCGCCCTAGTTATTCTGGAAAAAGCTTGGGGTAGCCTAAGGCAACATACACTGCCCCAAGACAAGTGGACCTGAGCTGCCCTAACTGGGGCAGCCTAAGAAGTTCAGGAGAGGCATGTTAAGGGCATGTTTAGCATTGCCTAAGACAGATCAGTTACTCTGTATCCAGAGCCTGTTTCCAGGGCATAAATGCCCTCTTGCAGCTCCTCAGAGTTATACCACCTCAGGAGCAGGTATAGAACTGAGTAGATCCATAGGGGCCCATGATAAGGCCCGAGTAAGAATGGCAGTGTTGACCAAAAATCTGAGTTCTTGGCCAGCCTAGCTGCAACCCCTGCCTCTCAACTTCAGGATATGGCACAACTACGGCAGCCCACTAACCTGGGGATACAGGAAGCAACTCCAAGAAGCCCCTTGGCATCTCCTCAGGGACTCCTTATAATGAAGGCACAACAGTTGTTCCTTGATCAGTGTCATCTTAGGGGGGTCTCCTCAGGAGCAAGCCCTCCCCCAGGTGTCACTGACTTGGTGCCTACTGATCATGCTCTAGAGCAATTAGGGCAGCCCAGGCTTCCTGACTCTCTGGATGCAGCATAACCTTCTGCTCTGGATTCAGAATAGTTGGGGCAGCCCAGTTGGGGCACTCCTCACTGCCCTCACTCTAGATTGTGCCCTTAGCCAACAACAGTTGCCAAAAGGGATGGCTGCTGTGTGAGCCATTCCTACCCAAGACCAAAATACAAAAGAGTTTGTATCCAGTACAACATATTTCTTGATTTGATTCTGTCACAGATTCCTGGGGCTGTCAGTCTGACCATTCATCATTTACGTCCAATGGGTCTGGGAAAAACACCACATTCTGAGTACAGCTGAAAGTGTTGTGTTAAATTTACTCTGAAATACAAATATTAAATCCAACATAATCATAAGTCCCTGTTCATCACAAGTACCTTTTCAGTCTGTTTTTTTTTTAAATAATGTATTGGACATTTCCTCCTAATTTATCAGGCTATAAAAACATACCTAGTTGAACAGGCAAAATGAAAACAGCAAATAGAGTCTAAATACACTTTACACGTAAGATTTTGGACACAAAGGTCTCTTTCTCCCTGGTAGAATATGTTTTTTTTAAATGTTGAATGTTCATAATATTGTTTCTCCACAAGTTTTCTAACTGAAATCTCTACAGAATTTGATATTTCAATCTCTGTGTGTAAATATTTCCAAGATAATATTCAAATCAGTTTCAGATCTCTTCAGGAAACCAAAATGTTTATTTCCAAACAACATTGTGGTTTCTACAACAACCAGAGTACTTGGAAAATTTAACTGAGTATTTAACAGTCCCGTCCTACTCAATGCAACCACACCAACAGAGTCCATGCTAAATCTGTGAAGGAGGAGAACTGGAAAGGTCTCATTGGGGTAAATGAATGTTTGCTTACTTGCCCTGTAGGAAGCCTTCACCTCCATCATGGCACTCCTTGGATCTACACCTCCTGTTTAGCAGGTGTAAATCCAAAGTGTGTAACGACATCAGTGAGGGCAGTGATTTTCAACCTTTTTCATCTCACAGCACATATAACAAGGCACTGAAATTATAAAGGCACACCATCAGTTATTTTTATCATTGACAAGGCACACCAGACTGTTCAAATCCCCCAATTTTCCTATTAAAATATTCATCTCTGAATTCCCGTGGCACACCGGATGACTGTCCATGGCAGACCAGTGTGCCATAGCACACTGGTTGAAAATCGCTGAGTTAGGGAGACAAACGTGGTTAGTATAATAGCACATAGAAGTGCCACTGAAGTCTTCCCCAGCCTGTTGCCTTCCCCGCATCTGAATCACCTCCTTCCCACTTCATTCTGCCTCCACTGCTGTTACATCAATTTTTGAAGGTCTGGCCTTGCGTCCTCAACACTACCACACAGTGCGACAGCACATCTAAAATGTCCACTGCTGGAGACCATTTTACAACCTGGAAACTGCGTTCCGCTGTTGCAATGCCCTCCATGCACCAGGATTGGGCTATAAGAAATGTACCCTGGTATGCTATGACTGGCTGCAGTGTAGCCCATGCATCTGTCTTATATATTGCATATGGGATGAGTTGATATGAAAATAACCTTTGTTGCCCATATCTTTTTCTTGGCAAATATCAATTGACTTGTAAAATACCAAATTATAGGCTAAAAGCAGGAGAGGTTACAATTTCCTATACTTTGCTGGCCAAACTGATATGAACCCGACTACAAGTTTCTGATTTCAAAGAAGTTGAATGTTAATTAGGCTCCATAGTAAATCTAAATATTTTCTTGTAGCCAAGCGCAGATGAAGGAAAGTGACAGAGAAAACACCGCTAAGTTATCACTATCACCAGATTATTCTTTCTCCAAAACAACCCACAGGAAAAATGTCTTTATCTTATCATCCATTGCAAACAGTATGTTGTACTGTATTGTGTTCTTTCCTTTGTGAAAATGTGTCTGTGGAAAACTGTAGTCACATTATTTGTACAAAGGTTTGACAAAGAAGATGTCCTGAAACAATTAAGAATGTACCGGACAAATTTAAATTTAGTCCTGATCACCAAAATATGATGAAGCAGAATGTGCTTGTAGCCCTGCCTCAAAGAATTAAGCTTTTGGTGAGTTTCCAGGGGAAGAGAACGGCATGTTTTTGGAACAACTTCTTTGTGGGTCCTGGCTGTCTGAGCTCAATGCAGAGTATCCTTGGTTTATTTATGATTTATTATTATATTTTTATGAGTTATTTATGATTTATTATTATTTATTTATGGCAAAATACAACAGCATAATATATATATAATGTACAGTATATGAGCATAAGTCTGGGTTTATGGCTGGATATTGAAATCATTTAACCATTGGACCGCAGTGCCTTCAAATTGGTGTAATTCCTGCAGGGAACCAGCATCCTTTCCAAGGGGGCAATCAATTGCAATATGATGTAATGTTTGTGGGACATTCCCACAGTCACATGTAGGATTGTCAACCAGTCCCCACTTGCATTCCCAATATTGGCATCTGCTATGGTTAGTGCAAATCCAATTAACTTCGTCAGTCAAATCTTAGCCTGACAGGCAAATCAAAGCTGTTCTTGCTCCCCTTTCCTTGCCAAGGTGGCCAAGGTGTCCCTCCTAGTACTTTCCTATCTCTAGGTGCTGTTCAAACCCCCCTATTCAGTTTTCCATCAGTTTTTCCCACTGCCTGTGGGGAGTGCAGTAGTGACCCTCCTCGCCTCACTAAAGAAAATGTTAAACTTTGACTAAACTAAACTAAAGTTTAGTTAAACTAAAGAAACTGTTAAACTAAAGAAACTGTTAAACTAAAGAAAATGTTAAACTTTGACTAAACCTGACTAAACTCAGGGTCCATAGGTTTGTACAGGGTTGTCTCTCACACTAGCTTTGACTAACCACGCCTAACAAATGTCAGTGTTTTTTGTTTTACTTGTTTAAAGGTAACAAATGAGGTTTTTTGAATCAGACTTTGATTATTCTCTTTGTACATCCTAATGAAGGTCACTGATCACTTTAAGAGCATTAGAATTGAGTTAATTAGGTGCTTATGACAGTTTTCTAACATGTGCCTATCAGGCTAGCTTTGACTGAACTGGGATGTCACAGAGCTTCTACTGATGAAGGGTTAGGTGCTATCCAATTCCTCCAGGGAAGATCAAAGCCATAGGAACACTGTAATGAATCAGTCACTATATTCAACAAATCTGGGTTGGAAGTTGCCCACTCCTGGTGCCAGAATGTCTCAATATCAAAATCTTCTCAGACTAGTTGTTGCCCCAATTTCCATGATGGATTCCGAGATTTGAGTCTAAATAACTGATCATGAAATCTTCATGTATAGGTAGTATTTGGCTTGCCTCACACTTCTGCCACTTCTTTATTACAGTTAGTTTTTTTTCCTAAGAAATGGTATCCTAGATAGATCTACAGATCTTGGCAGGCATATAGTAGGACACGGTCTCAAGAGGTGTAAGGTAAAATCGATTCCCTTGAATTGTTGAATTGACTGTGCCTTTGAAAAACAAAGGTATAAGGTATAACAAAGGTATAATCCAGATAACTACTTAGCCTGGCCTACAATGTTAGTGCATAAAAAATTGCTACTACAGCTATTAAACTAAAGACTTGCTTTGTCTTTTTTGTTAAAATTATATAGAAACATAGAATCATAGAGTTGAAGGGGACCTAGTAGTAGTAGTTGAAGGGGATCTAGTCCAACCCCCTGCCTGCAGCAGAAAATCCTCCTAGAGCATCTCCGACAGGTGCTCGTCGAGTCTCTGCTTGAAGGTCCCCAGTGAGAGAGAGTCCACCACCTCCCTTGGCAATCTGTTCCACTGCCAAACCGCCCTCACCGTCAGGAATTTTTTCTGGAATTTCCTCTCTTTTGTACCCGTTGGTTCTAGTTCTGCTTTCAGAAGCAGCTATGAACAAATGAGCCCTTTCCTCTGTATGACAGCCCTCCAGGTATCTGAAGAGGGCAATCATGTCTCCCCTCAGCCTCCTCCTCTCCAGGCTAAACATCCCAAGTTCCCCCAATCTTTCCTCATAGGGCTTCCCTTCCATCCCACTGATCATTCTTGTTGCTCTCCTCTGGACTTGCTCCAGTTTGGCTGCATCTTTCTTCAAGTGAGGTGCCCAGAACTGAACACAGTCCTCAAGGTGAGGTCTGACCAATGCTGAAAAAAGAGGAACTAGAACTTCTCACGACTTGGAAGCTACAGTCCTCTTAATGCAACCTAAAATGGCATTTGCCTTCTTTGCAGACACATCACACTGCTGACTCATGTTCAGCTTGTGATCCACAGCAACTCCAAGATCCCGCTCACATGTTGTGCTGCCAAGCCAAGTATCCCCCATTTTATACCTGTGTTTTTGGTTTTTATTGCCTAAGGGCAGAACCTTGCTCGTCTCCCTGTTGAAATTCATTCTATTTGTTACGGCCCAGGATTCCAGTTTATCCAGATCCTCCTGGAGGTTTCTCCTATCTTCTGATGTGTTTGCTACTCCTCCCAGCTTGGTGTCATCTGCAAATTTGATCAGGCTCCCCCGTATCCCTTCCTCCAAGTCATTGATGAAAATGTTAAAGAGAACTGGGCCCAAAACAGAGCCCTGGGGCACCCCACTTGAAACCGACTTCCAGGTTGACACAGAACCATTGACTAATATGCCCCAAATTATTTCCTTTTTTCAGGTTCCTTGTTTGCTTCTGAAAACAGTGAGCTGCATTTCCTTCTTTTGCAGACCATGGGAGAAATTGCAAAGCAGAACTGACCCACTCTCTGCCTGAAGTGACTCATTTTAATCTGTTTTACTTCCTTGTAGGATCAGCCTTACTTGCCTTCTGTACCAAATTCTTGAATGAAAAAAAGGCTAAATTAAAATTATCTTTAAAATTTAACATAAAACTCTGTAAATATTTGGATTTTGGACAAAAATCTGAATTTAGTAACAAAATGAAACCATAAAATAAACCTAAGTTTCAAAACTAAAATGCGGTTAATGGAAGGAATGAACTTGATGATCTGATAGCAATTGCTTAATATTTGGAGTCAAAAGACTGAGGTATAGTCATAAATTTCCTCATTCAGTTATTTGCAAACGATTTCTTTTTTTGTCAGCAGATTAGTTACTGCACTAAAACATTGTTAAAACTACTTATTGGACGCCATTTATTTTCATGTAGAGGAGGTGGGTAGGCAGCAAGCAAGACACTGAGACAGCATCAGTCAGTTTGAGGCAGGAAGCTCCATTGGATCCCGATTGGATTGGATCTGTCTTGGATCTGAGGATCCTATTAGATGATCGTCTTGGATCCTATTAGATCCTGATGTGAGGAACTTGCCCAGCTTTTATTCAGTAAAAGATTGTTTACCAGATCAATATGATGCAAAGTATGATGCAGGGTATGAGGTACAATTATGATGCAAAGCATGATGCAGAATATGGGGTACAGCATGTGTAGAGTACAGTACATTGCTACATGACCATATTGCTACATGACATTGTATAGTACATTGCTCCATGACATTGTATAGTGACAGGTTTAAACAATTAGAGAGATAGCTAGCGTATGTTCTTATGATGAATCTTAATTGACGTACGAAGTGGTATGTTTTATAAATACTCCTTGATATCAGTTCATACAGTTCTTTGCATACTTTGTACACAACTACAAAATCTTGTATGCCTTTGTTCTAATTTTGCTAAGTTGACAGCATGGATTTTTCACATGCTTTAACTCTTTGGCTGCAGATGTATTTTGCTGACCCTTATTGTTACATCCCTGCTACACTACTATTATCTTTATTTTTAGAAGCTATATTATAATTTTTGTGATTTGCAAGAATTATAATAATAAAGTCCAAAACTTATCGTATCTACTCATATAATTAATTTCAAATTTAAAATATCTACATAAAAGTTTACAAAATGCCTTAAATAATGATTTTGGTGGGTGGACCCCATTTATATATTGTGGACCCCCCAATTTTTTTGTTGCTGACATGGACCCACTGAAAGTCAAAATCAACCCCTGGGGGGGGGGGGGGGTCGATATTGACTACTTTGGGAACCAGTGGTGTACAGCATAAATCTCAGTTCTTGACTCAATTGCTGATGGATGCAATCCTAAACACACTTTCTTGGGAGAAACACAATGGGGCTTACTACTGAGTAGACAAGGTTAGGTAGGATTAGGTTAGCTAGATGTCTAGCTAGTAGGATTAGGTTAGCTAGATGTCTGAAATGAAGTTTGACAATAGGGCTTTACTAGCCTAAGAGTACAGTCCTGTACATGTCTATGGAAATGTAAGTCCCATTGTTTTAAATGGAGCTTACTTTCAGGAAAAAAATTTAATAGGATTGCAACCTAAGTTTTTTCTTAATTAACTATGGCTTGGATTTTCAGCCTTTACGAAATATAGTTATAAGAAAACAGAAAAAGAACACAATGGGGCTTACTTTTGAATAGACTTACCCTACAATCCAGAGTAACTATGTGAGCATGTAAGAGACAATACGTACATCCATAGTTTCTGCACCACCTAGTGAAAACCTATGGGAAATTCATATTGCAATCCAGAATAAATTGTTCTTACACCAGAGCAAGGACTCCCCATAGTTACTCTGGATTGCGCCCATGGTTAGGATTGCACAGAGGGACAAAAACACCCTCATTAGACAAATTTTTAAAAATTCCTAAGAGGTTTTTGTCAATTACTATGACTGATTTGGCTAGACGGGCTAGATATGGGCTAGACGGGGCAATCGTTAGGTGGATCCGCAACTGGCTCGACGGCCGCACTCAAAGGGTTTTAGTAAATGGTTCTGTGTCAACCTTGAGGTCGGTTTCAAGTGGGGTACCCCAAGGCTCTGTCTTGGGACCGGTTCTCTTTAACATTTTCATTAATGACTTAGAGGAAGGGATACAGGGGAGCCTGATCAAATTTGCAGATGACACCAAGCTGGGAGGAGTAGCAAACACAACAGAAGACAGGGGAAACCTCCAGGAGGATCTGGATAAACTGGAATCCTGGGCTGTAACAAAAAGGATGAATTTCAACAGGGAGAAATGCAAGGTTCTGCACTTGGGCAATAAAAACCAAAAATACAGGTATAAAATGGGGGATACTTGGCTTGGCAGCACAACATGTGAGCGGGATCTTGGAGTCGCCGTGGATCACAAGCTGAACATGAGTCGGCAGTGTGATGTTTCTGCAAAGAAGGTAAATGCCATTTTAGGCTTCATTAAGAGGACTGTAGCTTCCAAGTCGTGAGAAGTTCTAGTTCCTCTTTATTCAGCATTGGTCAGACCTCACCTTGAGGACTGTGTTCAGTTCTGGGCACCTCACTTTAAGAAGGATGCAGCCAAACTGGAGCAAGTCCAGAGGAGAGCGACAAGAATGATCAGTGGGATGGAAGGGAAGCCCTACGAGGAAAGGTTGGTGGAACTTGGGATGTTCAGCCTGGAGAAGAGGAGGCTGAGAGGAGACATGATTGCCCTCTTCAGATACCTGAAGGGCTGTCATAGGGAGGAAGGGGCTCATTTGTTCATAGCTGCTTCTCAAAGCAGAACTACAACCAATGGGTACAAACTGCAAGAGAGGAGATTCCGGTTGGATATCCGGAAAAAATTCCTGACGGTGAGGGCGGTTCGGCAGTGGAACAGATTGCCAAGGGAGGTGGTGGACTCTCCCTCACTGGGGATCTTCAAGCAGAGGCTCGACGAGCACCTGTCTGGGGGGATTTCCTGCTGCAGGCAGGGGGTTGGAGTTGATGACCTACTAGGTCCCTTCCAACTTTATGATTCTATGATTCTATGATTTTCAGCCTCTACAAAAAGTAGTTATAAGAATATAGAAAAAAGAGCAGACCTATTTCACTGCAAACCTTCTAAAAGATTGCCAAATAAATAAATAAATAAATCTATCTTGAGAATTAACCCTTTCTAGCTCCCATTCTAATCTTCTTTCCCCCAAATTCAGATTAACTATGGGAGCATTTAAGAGACATTATGTGCACCTGTAGTTACTGCACCTCCTAGTGAAAACCTATGGAAAATTCATATTGCAATCCAGAGTATATTGTTCTTACATCGGAGCAAGGACTCCCTGTAGTTACTCTGGCTTTTGCCCTTAGTGGGGATAGGTGCACATGTGTGAGGCATGACGCTGCAAGTGCTTAATCCTAAACAAATAGTTCAAGGCGAGAGAAACTACAACGGACAATTGCTTTCTACTTTTTACTCCCAAGTATCTCCTTTTTCCTAATCTATCCAATTCTACCACTGAACTGCATATTTAGCAGGAATTTAATAACACAGAACATCCCTTCATCACACACTGCCAGATTGCATCAGGCCCTGCAAGAGCTGCCTTTGCAGTTATACAAATGTGAATGTAAACTATGTTGGGAGACTACCCTGACCAGGTCAAATTCAACTGAGCCCTCGATTTGTCCACCACATCTTGTTTCAGTAAAACAATCAAGCAAAGGGAACAAGGCTAACAACATGAAATAAAATAATGGTGATATCTGATACTTCCCTTTCAGCGGTGAATAAATGACTTTTCTTATCTGACTGACTGGCAAATAAAGTTCTGGGGGAATATTTTTCACCAGTTTAACTTAAAAACTGTGTGGGAAAGTGTGGTTTTTAAAATCATAGTGACTCTGACTTTATGTTGAGAAGATTAAAATATGCCTGCAAGTTGTTTGTCTGCACAATAATTTGGTGTGCCAAATGGAGGCATTCATCTCTCAGGCACCTGACATGTTTTATAAACCATTTGCTCTTTGTGACTCCAAATGATTATTACATACACTGTTGCCTATGCAGTATACAAAGTAAAGTCACTAGGGCAATGCTTCCCAAATATTTTAGCACCAGGACCCACTTTTTTTAAAAAAAAAACTTTCTGTCCTACCTTTAGGACAGTGATTTTAAACCAGTAAGTCATGGCACACTGGTGTGCTGTGGATAGTCCTCAGGTGAGCCAAGGCAATTTGGAGAGTTACATACATTAATAGGAAATTTGGGGGATATGAACAGTTTAGTGTGCCTTGTCAATGGTAAAAACAATTGATGGTGTGCCTGGACAATTTCAGTGCCTTGTTAAGTGTGCCATGAGATAAAAAGGTTGAAAATCACTGCTTTAGGAGATAGTAAAAAAATTCACATTAGCAGCTGCCCAAGCCTTTGTTTTTGTCCATTTTACCATGGTGGGTTGCTGACTTCTGAAGCATTTCTTGAGATCCATCTTCACAGGATCAGGACCGTTCTGGTGGGCTTGTGTTCCCTTCTGCCTAACGTTTAATAAGAGCCAAGGCACATTTGTCTACTTGCAAGTAAACCCACACTTGTGGCTCAGCTTCATTTTACATTTGTCAGTTTCAGACCCATCAACAATTAGGTTGCAACTCACTGGTGGGTTGTGACACACAGTTTGTGAAATGCTGCACAACCCCTACAATCAAGAGTAACTACCTGAGCATGTAAGAGACATTATGTGTACCCGTAGTTACTGCACCACCTAGTGAATACCTTTGGGAAATTCACACTGCAATCGAGAGTAAATTGTTCTTACATCGGAGCAAGGACTCCCCATAGTTACTCTGGATTGCACCCTAGATTTCCTTCCTTTCTTTCTTCCTTCCTGAGATTTATACTCCTCCTTTCCTATACTCAAGCAAAGTTGCAAGGTAGCTTGCAAAGCTTTAGTTCCTTTGCTCCTGCTGTCCTCATAACAACTTTGTGAGGAAGGTGAAGCTGAGAGAGTGTGTCTAAGATGAGTGACTGAGAGTGAGTGACTGTGGGTGAGTGACCGTAGTCACCCACAGCTTCATGGTCAAGGCGGTAGTCCCAAGGAACTATTGAGTGGCATTGAATACTATGGTAGAAAGTTTTTTATGTTATGTGGGTGCATTTTGTGCAAAGATATAAACAGGTTCATCACAGATATTGCCATTTATATGACAATCTTCCAAAATTTATGCAGAAGAATTTCTTGATATGGTACGACAGGGAGAGAGAGAAAGAATGTACACAGGCCACTAAATGCAGCAAGGCCATGAAACAACAATAACATGCCAAAGGATGTAATTCCTCTTGACAATACTGAAGAAAATAATTTTCCAGCAACATAGAACTGAATATTTTACTCTAATTTTACTTTCTGCACAAGTTAAGGGGATTTATAGATGCAGAAGTAACAGTGCAAGGCTTTTGAGTACTGATATCAAAACTAAATCCTTATTTGGGTTTGCACTTATGAAATATTTTGCACAAATTGTCACACATAAAATTGTCATTGCTGTGCAATTCTTCCCATGGGTATCCCACAACTACGTCCTTACTTTATGCACACTCCTTAGGAAACAATCTTTAGTTTCCAGTGTATAAAATTCATTGGGACAGAAAACTATTCTGCATGAATTACTCACATGAGCCAGTGCACAGAGTTCAGGTAAGCTAACATCCAAGCTGTTTTATTCTTGGAACAAAAATACAGAGACGTGACAACGCTTCATGCGTCTGGGGTACTACATGGCTTTTGCAATCAGATGCAAGGTTATGCGCAGTATCTTTAATTTCACCTGCTGAGTGCTCACATGAATGTTTATGGGCCCGGAAGGACATGAGAAACCATGGAGGAGAAACACAATCTTTGTGAAGATGAGTAAAAGTATTGAAGAACAGCCAGGCAAGATAATAAATAACATGAAAGACGGACTCTCCTCTCTAATGTTCTCATAAAGCTTTTCTCTCAAAGTACTTTAGGAGTCAGCCATTTGAATGGCTGTGCTTAGGGGCCTGCTGTGAGTCAGATGTAATAATTTAGGGCACTGTCACACCCTACAAGCCACATTCAACATGCCCTAAAGACACACCCTATAATCCAGAGTAACTCCGGGAGCACGTAGGAGACATTTATGTCGACTCAGTTATGGCACCACCTAGTGAAAACCTATGGGAAATTCATATTGCAACCAAGAGTGAATTGTTCTTACGTCTGAGCAAGGACTCCCTGTAGTTACTCTGGATTGCACCCTAACTAGGTAAGTTATATTTATAAACCCAGTGCAACAGAACCTCATATGATGCCTAGGATGACTGGGAAAGTGTTCTGAGGCTTCTCCCCGGTCTTAAAACAGTACTTCCGGGAAACCAGAAATACTGCTTAAAATCACACTGGAAGCCTCCAAAGATTTTCCATGAGCCTGGAGCACCATGCGGACACAATGTTTGAGGCATATGCCCCCTTGCCTCCCTCTATAGGTCTACCAATGATTTCCAGGTCAACCACATCTCTTCCACTGAATGCACAATCTGAAGATCTAGAAAAAGCTCAGGAATCCCATTGGTATTCTTATTCTGTGGCCTTTCAATTCAATTTCAAGAACCTTTATTGGCATATAATAAGTTAAAACAAACCAAAATGTTGCAAATACAGCCACAAAAAAGAAAAACAAAAAACAAGTACTTAGAACAGGATATATACTAAACAATTATTACAGATTAAAAGAGGGGGTAAGAACCCTTACTAAAAACTCAGCAACAAGGGCTGTTGTTCATGTACAAAATCGTTTAAAAGGAATCCTACTAAAAGGTGGGGAGGACCACAGTAATTAGAGAGGGTGGGTCCTAGGAGGAGACAGCGGATTTTGCTGAGTGCAGGGCAAGAGCAAAGAATGTGGGCAATGGAATCAGGCTCAGTATTGCAACGGGTACAGATCCTTTGATGAAATGGTGTCCTAGAATACCGACCTTTCAGTACTTCGGATGGGAAGATATTTAGTCTGGCAAGCATAAAAGCTCTTCTCGCTATAGGGTTGATTAAAGACTGAAAATAAGAATAATCATTTCTGAAAGAAGGAAAGATACCAAAATAGCTTGGAGAGCATATTTTATTTAAGTTGGAAACTACCCCGTGGTATTCAGCTTCATACAGTTTCTCAACAATGAGTGATGACGCTTGGTTGAGAGTGCAACTAAAAAGGGAATTTAAAGGAATGCCAACGGAGGCTAGTTTAGATTCACATAGCAAAAACCAAGAAGAATGAAAGGGGTCTTTAAGAATGTATAAGAAGGGTATCCTGACCAGTAATGAAGAAAAGACGCAGCCAGAATTTAAACGTTAATTTCCAAGCTACAGTAGATGGAAGGTGTATACCTAATTCAAGGGACAGAGTAGTCAATTTAATATAGTTGGGAATCCCTAGAATCCTTCTTAAAAAAGAGGCAGCTACTTGATCAATCTTATTGGATACTGAATTTATCCAGATTGGGACTCCATATAGTAAGCGATTAATTAATTTGGTTTTAAAAACATGAAGAGCAGCCGGGACATACTGGTTCCTGGTTGTATGATGGAATTTAGAGATCGCGCTAACTAGAGGGGAGGAGGAGGATATAATGGAGTCCCTGTGGGCAAACCACTTAAGTTGATGATGGAATAGAATACCAAGATATTTAAAGGTTTTGACTTGAGCAATAGGACGGTTATTAATTGTCCAATGGAGGGGTTTCCAAGATTTAGAAAAGACTAAGATTTTAGATTTATCCTCATTTATGGACAAATTATTGCTCAAACAATAAGACTGAAATAAAGCAAGGAGGTGTCTAAGGCCAGAGCTAGAAATTGAGATTAGGGCAGCATCATCGGCGTACAACAAAACAGGTACTGGTATAGTATTTAGAAGGGGGGCGGATTACTCAGCTGCAGACAAATAGGCTCGCAAATCTGCTAAGAAAAGGTTAAATAAAAAAGGGGCTAAGATACAGCCCTGTCTGACCCCTTTGGAAATTAAAATTTTCTCTGACAGCGAACCATTGCTATCAAAGCGAACCTGGCAAGTATTGGATAAATGCAGTTTACGAATGAGAAATAATAAGCGAGGGGGGATATCCCAGAAAGCTAATTTTTCCCAAAGAGTATTTCTGCAAACTGAATCAAATAAGGCTCTGAGATCTATGAAAGCAACAAACAAGCTCCCTTTAAAATGAACAGAGTATTTCTCTGCTAAATATGATAGAATGAGAGCATGATCTAACGTGGAAGAGCCAGATCTAAAACCAATTTGTTCGCACCCCGGTAAATTCTTAGACGATGCCCAGGTGGTAAGAAGAGTTAGGAGATGCTTAGCATAAAGCTTCCCTACTACTGAAAGTAAACTAATTGGTCTATAATTTTCAGGAAGTGCCGGATCACCCTTTTTAAAAATGGGAACTAAAATAGAAGTTAACCAGTCTTCTGGGATAATCCCATGAGTGTCGATTAGGGTGAATAGATTGGCCAAGGGAACTGCCCACCAACGGGCATTGTTAATTATAAGGTCGTTAGAGATCCCGTCAGGACCTGGAGCCTTTCCTTGTTTCAGTGAATGGATAAGTTCAATAATATCGTCACTGGTAACTGGAGGCCACAGAGGAAGGTCTGGGGGTAGGTCACGTAACACCAAAGTTGGTAACTGAGAAGAGAAAATCTTGGAGTATTATTATTTAAGTAATTATTTTATTAGTTAAGTAATTTTTATCCCGCCTTTCTTCCCCCACAGGGGGGAACTCAAGGCGGCCAAACAATTAAAAAACAATAAAACACCACTAAAATTACATATGATAATAGAGATAAAAACACATTAAAATGTAATTAAAATACAATTAGATTAAAGCTAAAAACGTAGACTAAAAATGATAAAACAGAAAAGATAAAAAAGATAAAAGCCCCCCAACCTCTGCCCCCATTTAAAAAGCTTTTTTAAAATAATAGGTTTTAAGGCTCCGCCTGAAGCTCTGTAGTGAGGGAGCTTTCCTCAGTTCTAAGGGGAGGGAGTTCCAAAGCTGGGGTGCCACCACCGAGAAGGCCCTATCTCTGGCCGCCATACCTCTACGTCTCTTAGTGGCGGCACAGTCAGAAGGGCCCCCTCAGATGACCTTAGGTGACGGGTTGGATTGTACGGAAGAAGGCGGTCCCTCAGATACCCTGGACCCAAACCGTTTAGGGCTTTAAAGGTCAGGACCAGCACTTTGAATTCAGCCCGGAAACGAATGGGCAGCCAGTGTAGTCGCTGAAGCAGTGGCCCGACAGAGTCGAACTGATGAGCCCCAGCAACCACACAGGCCGCCGCATTCTGGACTAGTTGCAGTTTCCGAACCGTCTTCAGAGGCAGCCCCACGTAGAGCACGTTGCAATAATCTAGTCTCAATGTCACTAGGGCATGGGTCACCGTGGCCAGATCCAAGCGACTCAGGTATGGTTGCAGCTGGCGGATCAGCCGAAGCTGAGCAAAGGCTCCCCTGGCCACAGCCGCCACCTGGGACTCCAGGAGCAGCTGCGAATCCAGGAGAACCCCCAAGCTGCGAACCTGCTCCTTCAGAGGGAGTGCAACCCCATCCAGAACAGGATGATATTCCAATACCCGACTCGAGGACTTCCGGACCAGGAGAACCTCTGTCTTATCAGGATTTAATCTCAGCTTGTTCACCCTCATCCAGTCCCCCACTGCCTCCAGACAATGATTCAGGACTTCAACTGCCTCCTTGGACTCAGGAGGAAAGGAGAGATAGAGCTGGGTGTCATCAGCATACTGGTGACACCTCACTCCAAACTTCCGGATGACCTCTCCCAGCAGCTTCATGTAGATGTTAAATAGCATGGGGGGATAGAATGGAACCTTGTGGCACCCCGCACTGAAGAGGCCAGGGTGCCGAACAAGCATCCCCCAGCACCACCTTCTGGGACCGGTCAGCCAGGAAGGAGTGGAACCACTGCAAAACAGTGCCTCCAATCCCCAACCCGGCCAATCGACCCAGAAGGACACCATGGTCGATGGTGTCGAAGGCCGCTAAGAGGTCCAGCAGGACCAACAGGGACGCACTCCCCCTGTCCATTCCCCGGCGTAGGTCATCCACCAAGGCGACCAAGGCAGTCTCTGTCCCTAACCCCGGTCTGAAACCAGATTGGAAGGGATCCAGATAATCAGCTTCATCCAGGACCCTCTGAAGCTGAGACGCTACTACCCGCTCGACCATTACCGAGTAATGGACAGACCAATCATGGGGAGTAATGGTCATTGATGCATTTGAAAGGGTACTCAGATTAGAGCATGCTATCAATTTCCAAAACAGTTTATGATTGTTAGATGATATGGCGTCTATCAGCTGATCCCATTTACGTAAGGCAAATGCATGCCTCTTAGAGTTTAGAAGTTGACGCCTATGGCATCTGGCTCGAAAATATAAGGATCTAGACTCAAAAGAATTCTGGGATTGGAATAAGAGAAATAAGTGACGGACAGATTGTTTAGCAGCCCAGCACTCAGAGTCGAACCAGGAGGGGGCAAGAGCCCTGCTTTTGGGGTTGGTTACAGACTTAAGTAAATCAGCTATCAAATGGGTAATCTGTTGATACGACTTGTCTGCCACAGTTGGGGATGCGGTGGAACAGATGGATTGCCTAAGTGAAAGCGTTTTCGAGTTAGATGACCATTGATCGAAAGCAAACTTAACCTTAGAGGACCATTTGGGCCAAAGATAGAATTGTTGAGTGGGTTCCACATTTGGCATCCGTGAGAGGGGGTATCTGAGCTTTACTGTTAAAGGGAAATGAACACTCTCCATCCGATCTACAATTATAAAACCATGGCAGGAAGCAAGTAATTCAGGGGAGACCAATATGTAGTCTACTACACTAGATCCATTTGATGAAAAAAGGTAAAATTACCAGAATGGGGTGTCTGGGGGGCACCATTTAAGATGTTAAGGTCAAAGGATGAGCAGAATTGCCCAAAAAATGAGCATTTTCATTAAAATGGCTATCTTTGGACTGCCTATTAAGACAGATCCGGGAGGGAGGGAGGTCATCTATATCCCAATTCAGAAATTTGGCCAATGTTTCATTGCAAGGACCTAAACGAGAATTAAAATCACCTGATAAAAGAAAGGAAGCTGCTGGATGAGATACCCTCATGGAATTTAATATGAATTCAAGTTCAGACCAAATGGGAGGGGCCATAGGCCCGCTAGGTGGAATATAAATATTGATAATAAAAAAGGAAGATCCACCATGATTAAAAAGAAATGGCTGAATAAAAAGAGATTTACTAGGGAGGGGGGTCAAAGCAGGGCTCAAAGAAGAACGAATAAGACAACAAAGCCCTGAGCGATGGCGACCCATCTTGTTGGATTTAAAGGCAGGTACATGATGGGAAATAAAACCTGGGATTTTAGGTGAATATAAGGACCAAGTCTCCTGCAAAAGAATAATGTCATACCCAGTTAGAAAATCAACAAAATCGGGATCAAATGATTTATTCCCCCAACCTGCTATATTCCAAGACAACAGCTTCGTATCAGTCTGAGAGGAGGATTGGACATCATCAGTCAATCAGATGGATCTATCGAATCAGAAGGTTCTACAGTTCCACCTCCTTTAGAATACGTTATTTGAGATGTAAGAGTCTGGTCCAGATCACATTCAGAGGAAACATCCGAAATAGGCTGAAAGTCAATTGAGGAGGGTTGCTTGGCAGAAGTGTAATCAAAGTCCAGAGGGGGCACAATTTGAGTTTGTGCATCCCCACAGGGTCTCTTATCGATGATACAAACTGAAGAGAGTGCTAAAGATGAGGTTGTTGGTGATGGAATAGACTCCATTGGAGGTTCCTGGTCTCGGCTTTGCCTCACACTGGGAGCCTGGATAGAGGGCTTAACAGCACAGGAAACATTGGTGGAAATACAATCGACTCCAGGAGACTGGGAATTAGATGGAACCTCTTGGGTCGTAGAAGTGGTGTGACCCAAGGAAGGAGTAACACTGATACCCAAGATATCATCAACACATTGGGACTTTGTAGGTAGTACAGGAAGCAACATACAGCCCAATCCAGAGCAACTAATCTGTCCACATAAGAGCCCTTAGGTTGCCCTATCTAACACTAGGTTGGAGCAACTGCAAGATGCTCCAGCCCAGTTACTCTGAAGGAGGCTTAGGGCAGAGCAAGGCAAGATAGGGTGCCCTAAGAGAGGTGGACCTGCTCTGCCCTAACTGGGGCAGCCTAAGCAGCTCAGGAGAGGCAAGGTGAGGGCATGTTTAGCATTGCCTAGGGCAGAGCAGTTACTCTGTATCCAGAGCCTGTTTCCAAGGCAGAAATGTCCTCTTCCAGCCCTCAGAGTTATACCACCTCAGGAGCAGGTATAGTAATGAGTAGACCCATAGGGGTCCATGATAAGGCCCAAGTAAGAATGGCAGTGCTGACCAAAAATCTGAGTTCTTGGCCAGCCT
This sequence comes from Cryptoblepharus egeriae, assembly GCA_030015325.1. Classification (NCBI taxonomy): domain Eukaryota; kingdom Metazoa; phylum Chordata; class Lepidosauria; order Squamata; family Scincidae; genus Cryptoblepharus; species Cryptoblepharus egeriae. The sequence continues at coordinate 47,577,509 of JAREYC010000007.1, read as the reverse complement.
AACTGCAACCCCTTCCTCTCAACCTCAGGATATGGAGCAAACTACGGCTGCCCACAAACCTCAGGATACAGCAGGCCACTCCAAGAAGCCCCTTGTATTCACTGTAGAATGTACTGGCATCTCATCAGGGACTCCTTATAAGGCAGGCACCCAGTGGCGTCACCAGACTGGTGCGGCTGGTGTGGGCTGCATTGGGGATGCGCTCCGTATGGGGTGATGTGCTGGAGGAGTTTGACTGTCCTTTGGCAGGCCTGAGCGTCAGCACCCCCATTCAGGCCTGCTCCAAGGCGGAGAATCAGCCAGAAGCTGACACTTGTCTGAGGAGCTGGCCTGAACGGCCATCTGAGATGCACTGCACAGAAACATACTGAGCATGCCGAACAGCTTCAGAGGAGACTTCCTTAGAGCAGAGAAAGTCCGTGCCTCTGCACAGCCATTCGGCCTCACTCAGGAGGCGGAGCGGCAGCCGAATGGCTTCAGAAAGAGTACTGCACAGGCACCAACTCTGACGCCTGCACAGTCTCCCCCGAAGCCAAAAGGCTTCAGAAAAGTACTGCGCAGGTGTCAGAGATGGTGCCTGCGCAGTACTCTTTCTGAAGCCAGTTGGCTTCAGAAACAACTGCGCAGGCGCCAACTTTGGTGACTGTGCAGTCCAGGTGGGGGGGGCGCATCCCAGGGATGACGCACAGACTTCCGCACCAGGTGATGTGCAGAGTCATGTCACCACTGTAGGCACCACAGCTGTTCCTTGTTCAGTGTGATCTGAGGGGTGTCTCCTCAGGAGCAAGTCTTCCCCTTGTGTCAATTACTTAGCATGCTCTGGAGCAGTTAGGGCAGCCCAGGCTTCCTGACTCTCTGGATTCAGCATAACTTTCTGCTCTGGATACAGAATAGTTAGGAGAGTGCAGTTAGGTCAGAGCAGGCTGAATTTGCTCTGGATTGCAGCCTTAGAGGGCAAGACTTGAAGGGTCAGGGGATCGTGGATATGGGAATCAAATAGTGGTTGAGCAATAGGGTAGGAAGGTGCTGAGAGAGGATGGTTCCCTTCCGAAGGAGAAAAACTGTTCTGGGAAGCAGCCTTGGAACAGGTTTGTCCAGGAAGTGTTTCATCCAACGGAGCATGTTGGGGAATAATATAATCCATAATTTTGGATTGTTTAAGCAGAGGGGGGGATGCATCGGCATCTGAGCTAGAAGGTGTTCTTTTACATCTCATGGTTTAATGGCCTCTGAATTAATTAGTTGCTCAGATATTGTTAGCCAAATGGGCGGTGTGGAATAAGCCCAACACCTGAGTAGTTATTGAGAGGCCTAAATGTTCAGCTGGCTGAGTAGAGCTTGAATAAATATAACACTCGGAACAAGGTCTTTCAGAAGCCAAAGTGTTGATAAAGTCAAGGAGTGAGCTCCACAAGGTCAAACAAGCAGAGATATATCTTCAGTCATAAGAGATAATTACCAAGGCTCCGTGTCTCCACCGCCAAGGAGGTATCTTTTCCCAGAAAGAAGCAGCTTAAAGGAAGGATGGTAGGACTTGCCCAGCAAAGTTGCAGTTCCAGTAAAATATGACCAAGAGATGAGGCCAAAAAAAGTACTATTTAAAACAATAATTAAGATTAAAACTGAGGGACACTACAGAGCACATTAAAAAGCGTCTGCCTCAGTAGCCATCTTGGCTCCACCTGGCCTTTCCTTTCCTGCCGTCCTCACAAATGTACATCCTTGTACTACCATTAGAAGGCAAAAACATTGATGGAAATGTCTAGTTCTGTTTTGAAACAGAACTTCAATGGCAAGCACCCAAATTAGTGGTGCCACTATGATAAATATGGACATTATAGATTGTCCATGTTTACCAAACACCAATGACTCCAGAGTTGTAGCATCCTCAGGTCATAAAATGTGGCACTTCGATGACGAGGGGTGGGTGGCTAGCATAACTAATAAAACATTCCCTAGTCCTGTGGGCAGGTTTTCACTTTATACCAAGTTTTCACTTTATACACTCTGTTGGTGCACCTTTCAGAGTCTGCTAAACATTACAAGAGACGATAACGTGTCTCACTTTGCACCAGGCAAATGGGAAGATCAAAATCAGTTCTAAGCAGAGTGCCTAGGAAAATTCAAAGCAATGTGTCTGGGAGTCCAAGCATTTCAAGGGCATATACAGCTAAACACCTTACAAACACAATCTTCTTGTCCCTGAGCATGCGCATGTGCGCTATGTCAGCTCACACATGTGAACAGCAAAAACAGCTCTACTAAAACATTCTTCGTGCTTTGTGTTTTCTTGGTTTTGGGAACTGGATAAGAAAATAGAATTCTGGCCAGACCTATAAAATTCTGGCCATATTTTATTCTGTAAAATGCCATATGCATCGATTGCACCATATAAATAATCATGGTTTTACATGAAAGCTGTAATTTGAATAACTAGGGAAATACTTGAGGGTCTACCTGAACATTATGGGCATGGGTGCATAAGATAACTTGATACTTTGGGGTTTTTTGAGTGAAAAACAGATGAAATACAGAAACAACTTCTCTGAAGCTTTCTACCTCCCAATGCTACTTCTCTTAAATAAAAATCATGTCACCACTATTCATGCCCATATGCTCATAGTTAGCCCTTCAGATCTGCCCGTTTATGACAGACCTACATGGTGTATCCATAGCAGATAGACATCCAATATATTTCCAGTTCTATAAGCTAGTACAAAACCTGATACCAAGGTATATATGCCCCAAGAAGGGAAGGAGTCTTGTATCAGAGATAGGCTTCCAAAGTTTAATTTAATATAAATGGAGTCTGTGGGATTATTCAGATCTGTACATTGGTACATGGAATTTTCACGTTTTAAACAGGAGTCATTTAATGAGAAGCTCCAAATTATTTTACTTGGTGATGATCCTGTTGCCTTTTATAGTTGCCTGTTCATAGAACATGCTTCTTGACTCTAAATATGTTTTAGATTTATCTGAGGTTTGAAATAATTGGACCTGTTCCTAATTGTTCCAACACATGTTCATACACAAACACAAAATTTGGAATTATTTTTACTATAATTCAAAACACAGGAATTATTTTTACTATATCAGAAAACTCTTAAAATGATTTTACTATATGGCCAACATACTTCACATTTTTTAAATGCTATAAGAGAGAGTGAGAGAAGGAATTGTTTAATTCTTTTCTTGGCTACATAAAGGCCAAATCTTGATTCCCTGCCAACCAAAAGGCTCTACTATTGGAATTTTAATTATTATGATCAATGTTGTAGCAGAAGACATGGAGATGTGGGAAGGAACAGCATATCTTTATACACTTTCTAGGCCCTTCCCCTCAGAATTCAAATATGTTTCACATTTTTTCCCCTTTTCTTGAGGGCCTGTTCACACCTACAAGCAGTGTTTATTTTCTCAGCATGTTCATGTACACAACCACATGGAGAAACATTTAGTGCAAGCCAGACATTTACATAGCGCCACCGTTTCCATATTTTTTTGGCTGAAGATAACTATGGACCTGGAAATGACTGCTGCTGGTTCACATTAAAATTTTCTTTGTGGGTGTGCAGTGCATGTATCTAAAATGTATATCTATGTGAAGAAAATAAGTGTCCTATATTTGCATGAACTGGTCCTGACAAATTGTAGATATTATAAATCACATGGAGACAGGGATAAGCAGCAAGGTGGTCACGTTTGTGGGTGACACTAAACTAAGAAGGCCAATTCTATGATTGAGATCATTAAAAGGGGGGATAGTGAATAAAGCAGCCAAGCATGGTATGGACAGCATGGTAATGGACATGGTACATAGTGGCATAGCTAATGATCATGTAGCCTGGTGCAAAATATTGCCCAAGAAATGAAATATTGTCACAGCCGGAAGTGATGTTATTCCCGGGTATTTTAAAAAGGAAAATTAGGGAAAAACCTGCCTCCTCCTCCTCCTCCTCAGCAGTTCATCACCCATTTGCGCTGCTAGTGGCATAGATAAGGCACCTATTTGCTATCTGGAGTTGGAAATTTTTTTGTTCCCCTCCCCCCATCAACAAATTCAAGTTTTATTAAGTAAAAAATGAAAATTGTGTCCCCTCTTTGGTTAGGGAAACTGTGCTGGGGCAAGGAGGAATGTTTATTCTTTCTCTGCTAAATATAAAAGGAGCACCACTTAGAAGTTCCTGTATATCCAGTTAGCATGGGTGAAGCTTTAGGATATATGTGCTATGTGATATATGTACTGAGAGCTGATCAGTATCATGGGAAGGTTTGAGTTGAGAAAATGCATTTTTGTTCCATAGGCTGTTATGTTTTCATTTTCTGGTTAATTGGCCATAACTTTTGATAAAATGCAGATATTCCAATACAGTTTGTTTCATGGCATCCTGCATAAAATCGCCTTTCCAGCAATATATAACATGATGGTATTATCTTTATACATATCCCGTTTTTCTCCATTGTAGCCGCTAATGTCAAGTTCATCTTGTAGCCCCCCTAAAGCTCCAGTTGGTGCAAAGGTCCCCACTTCCTTTAAGGGGTTGGGGGAAGGTGGAAAGCAGTAGCGCAATTCCCGGGATTGCACCCTTGCGGAAAAATGGGGAGCTATTTCTAACTGTTACAGAGGTACTGCCGAGGTGTGAAAGATGTAGGGGTCTCTTCAGAGTGCTTGAAGGGCTCTCTGAGGCTTGAAATAAGTGAAAGTGTAAAATAAATAACAATTTTCCAATACCTCTCCCCCAACGAGATCCTTTTCAAAACTGACACACAATTTCATCTATACTTAATTAGGATCCATAGTCACCTACAATTTACAAAACCGACTTTCTAGAAAGACGTTCCTAACACTAGAATTCCTTTGGAACAAATCACTAATTCACTCCATTTAAAAGAAAACATTTTAAGAAAGACAGAAAATAAAACCTTGCTCTTGTTAAAAGAACATGAGACATTGCCCAAGAAATCTTGCCATTTTGGAAGGTTCCTCCCTATAAAACAGATGAATCAGTGCATTTACCAAGCTTTAAGACAAATGTGTGGTTACCCCAGTATAAATGAAAGCTTGTAATGAGGCAGCCTCACTTGAGTGTTTTCGAAAGTGTTCCAAGGTTGCATTCATGAATGGACTTTCTTTGCTTATTCATGTAAGTTGTTGACCCTTCAAGGTTATGAAGGCACAGACTGAGTGGTCAAGAGCCCTGTTACGTAAACAACAATCCAAGTGAATTAGAGCTATGTAAATATCTTCTGGAAACCGCACCAATGAAGAGTGGATTATGTCCTGTTTCATGGAGTATACACAATATTTGCATTTGCACAGGATGTAATTCAGCCACAATAAGGACTGAATATAATGCTTGGTATCTTTACTGATGTTGGATTCAAATTTGAACCAGAGTATACTCTTCAGTGTCGGTGGAACGTACTCACAGATATGGATGTTCAGGTTTTCAGCCTTTTTAAGTATGATCTACAAAGGCTAAACTGAAATACCCCTCCAATCCATCATGCCAGGACCGGCTGCCAAGCATAGGCAAACTCTCAGGGCTGGCATTTGTGAGGTTAGAGACGGCATGTCCCAAATACTGTCCAAGAATTAATCACTAGGTTTAGCTGTGGACAGATGGTCAGACTTCATTAACTTAAGGGCTCTTGCAAGCATGCTCAGTTCATCTTCTCAGCCCCTGCTGTCTGACCTGTGATTGATGCCGATTGACCAGAGTCAACATTTTATGGGATTGGCAATGTGGTTATGGCATGTTTTCCCCAAAGAAGCCCTCAAATTGCCCACCATTAAGCATTCCCTTAAAATCTTAATGACTTAATACATGTTGACCATAATTATCTGCAGGGTCAGAACTCACACATTTGATTCAACATGGGTCCCTCCTTTGCATTGCATCTGAGGGCCAATCCACATCCTCCATATGCTACCATATTGAATTCAACAGGACTTACTTATGAGTAGACATGCATACTATACAAGTATTATTGTGGACATGGTTTTTATTGCTGATAATTTATTCGAAGGTGATGCATTAATTTTAACATGCATGATGGTTTTACACAGTCAGATTTGTACTCCTCTCTCTCTCTCTCTCTCTCTCTCTCTCTCTCTCTCTCCCTCTGTGTGTGTGTAAATTTTCTTTGTGCAGATTTGAATTTGGAAAATGTTGTATGTGTATGTTGTGTGTGTATATATACACACACGCGCGCGCACATGCGCTCGTGCATACACACAGGTCATAGTATAAATTAAATAAGTAAATACTGGAAAAGTAAAGTATCCTTTACTGCACATACTGTATATTGTAATAAAGATAAGGATAAAAGTGTAAAGGGTAAACAAGGCCAAAGAGCCAGCATTGTCTGAAGGTGCCTCTATGCTCATGACTAAAGACCAAAAATGCACAGAATGTTATCTTCCATGCAAAGTGTATCCTATTTATCTACTTGTATTTATGTGCTTTAAAACTACTAGGTAGGCAAGAGCTTGACAATTAACATGAGCCCTTTCTGTTTATACAGTACTCAGAGGTCTTGGACTGCTGACCTGCCAACCTTCAGGTTGACAAGCTCAGTCTTTAATCACTGAGTCACTGCAGCCCTTATATACTAAAGTACTTTATTTACAATTTTGGTAACTTATTTATGTTTAAAGATTTATTTCCCATCACATTATCAAAGATGTTCAAGGCAGCAGGCATTTAAAAAAAAAAACAATCAAGAATTTTAAAAAAACATAAATCATTTCTTTTAAAAAAAAAACCATAAACAATGCAACAGAAGGAGCAATAACAAAAACCTGAACTATACATAACACAGACTGAATGTATGGAAGTTGTATGTAAATAAACATCACAGAAGAGTTGCTGGGCTAATTGTATGTTATATTTTTTGCTTTAAGTTAAACAGAAGCTGTTGAAATGTAATGTTTAGCTCTGGAGGACAGGAGAGTGTGGGCTTTTTCCTCCTAACCAAGAAATATGGTCTCCTTTCCCACCTGTTGCAGCACGGCTATTGCTTTTGCACAACATCTGACTCATAGTTACCTGGATTCTGCAATGTTTGCTACTGCCACCTTTCTAAAGTGAATCCACAAGCAGTTAATAGTTTTGCTTTTCAAGCACTTTTTATAAATTTAGTCTACAGAGTAATGCACACTTTTCTGGGATTAAGCCCTATTTGGATTAAGCCTTATTGGGATTCATTATGGGCAAAATCCAGAGCAGTTATGTCACCCTCTAGTGTTATTTTATGGAAAGTCATCTTAACTGCTCCGGAGCAAAGGGCTTAATTTCACTTTAGGACATAGGCCTATGTTCAATAGAGATTTAGAGCACAATCCTAACCATGTCTACTCGAAAGTAAGCCCCATTGTGTTCAATGGGTCTTACTCCCATGAAAGTGTCTTTAGGATTGCAGCCTAAGCCCTTTTGGACATAATGAGGCATACTTTTGCATAGATATAGATTACATTGTTTGTTCCCGTTTCTTGGAAATATTTATGTATCACCTTTTAGTCCCATTTAAGGGATGACAATAATAGTTAAGCAACCAACAGAAGTAACAAGAAACTAAGAGTCCAATCCTAACCATGTCTACTCAAAAGTAAGTCCCATTGTGTTCAATGGGTCTTACTCCCAGAAAGTGTCTTGAGGTTTGCAAACTATAAGTATGCATCTGGACTCAGCTCAAGTTATTATAAAGGCTTTAGGACCCAATCCAAAAGATGTGCAATGCTGGCACTCAGCTCCAGCTCCAGATGTTGCAAATGTGCCATGAGGCCAGATGTTGCAAATATGCAATCAGTGCCAGAGCTGGCCCAGCGTCAGTCACATTGGCTGCCCAGATCTAGGTAAGAGCTCTGGGCAACAGGAAGGCACATATTAAAAGACACAGAAAAAAATCATAAAACTATAAGCCAGCAACTATATTAAATAATAACTATTGTGATTTTTGTAGTTTAGTTGGGCTGATTTGACGTTTGATTTTTTTATGTACAGTTTTATGTTTCTATTATTGCATTTTGGTTCTTTAAAATTTTTGCAAGCCACCAAGGAAGAAAGATGGAATATAAATGCTGGAATAAACAGAAAGCAAATACAATAAATACACAAAATCAAAATCCCACAACTGATAGGTGCCATTAAGAATTATGTGCATATGTTCTCTTTCAGACATTGCACTGGATGTTAGAAGTGGGGCTAACAGGTGCCATTATGGCCAGAATGGGGTTGGCTATTATGCATGATTGTTATATACATGAAGGGAAGTGAGTACTCTGGGCTATGCATGCATTGAAAGAAACATGCTATTAAGAATAATTGAAAATAATTGACCTTAAAAATAATTGAATCATGTTGTAACTCAAAATGATTTTCTTTCAAACGAGTAGCAAACTTGTGGAGAAGTGGAGATAATATAGAAACATATTTTTTCTTTGACTTTCATTAATAGTCATAATTGATTAGTATTTAAATTTTTTTGAGAAAAGTGCAACACACGTCAACCCAGAACTTCCATTTCATAATCAGCTCAGATAACTGCACAAAATGAAGAAGCTGTGATTACCGAATGATTCTGGCTTTTTGATTAGGTATGTTCCAACACTCACCACTTTACTGAAGATTTTGAAGCGATTGCCTGGATAGAGCATGATGGACACAATACAGAGAACTTTTAGCCAATGGGACATCATCCTTTTAGCCAATGGGACTTTTTCAGGGCAACTCACTTCCTCTGGATTGAAGCCAAAATGTGAACATTGGATCACGTTGTTTGGCCACAAATGTTCAAAAAGCTCACATCCTCTAATCAGATTGTGATGTCCTTCCTGAGAGTGAGTTAAGTGCAGGATCATGCAACCAGATGTTAAGCTAGAGGCTTTAATGGAAAATGCTGCCTTTTTTGTGTGCAAGGGGAAAAATGCATTCTTTTGAAAGGGAAGACAAGGAAGCAATCATGTCTTTTTTGTTTTAAGAAACAAAGAAAAGGAGGATTGAATAGTTACTATTTGATGTTTTTCCCCAGATTTTTTTTAAAATACATTTTATTCATAGTAGCAGCAGGACAGGCACTTTTGACTTTCCAAGTAACAGACCTCGCATAGTAATAGGTTATGGAGCTGTTTCAATAGTGTTGAAAGCCTTGTTTACTCTTGTAACGGAAGAAAAAATACATGTCTTCAGAACTTCATTCCTTTTTTCTTTTGCAGTGAATGCATTTATTTATTTATTTATTTATTTATTTATTTATTCATTCATTCATTCATTCATTATTTATTTATTTATTTATTTATTTATTTATTTATTTATTTATTTATTTATTTATATCCCCCTTTCCATTGCCAACACAAATGCCCAAGGCAGCTTACATAACATTATTTCTTTTTGTCACAACACAACAACCCAGTGAGGTAGGTAATTGTTCTATGTGCAGCTCATAAAACTCTTCTTTTTTGGATGGAATCTTTTCATGGTGTGGTCATTACATATGGCCTCAGGGAATGCTGTCCAAGCTTCCAGCAGGAGCAGTTTTCAGGTTGTAAATAGCAACACCCCAGGCTCTGTTGTCTCATGACAGCTTTATCAGCTTTCAGTATCTCATCCAAAAGTTACCCTGGTCTTTTCCTGCTTAGCATTCTTCGACAGCTCTTCGCTCAACCATCAGACTGCACCTTCTGCCATTTCAAGGACAGGTGAAGCAGAGCTAGCCTGCTCTGTGGGAACAGGTGTGGTGGGGGAAAAACATTTTTCAAACGTGAAAAATGTGAAAACGGCTATGTGTTAAAAATGCAAGCCATGAAATCAATTGAAATTGAAATCATTGAAATCAATGAGACAAGTTATTCATGTGACTGAAATCAATGTTGACTGAAATCAACACCATTGAAATCAATGAGACAAGTTATTCATGTGACTCAGGCTGCAATCCTAAAGACACTTTCCTGAAAGTAAGACCCATTGAACAGTAGACAGTAGACTTGCAGCCCAATCCAGAGCAACTAATCTGTCCACATAAGAGCCCTTAGGTTGCCCTATCTAACACTAGGTTGGAACAACTGCAAGATGCTCCAGCCCAGTTACTCTGAAGGAGGCTTAGGGCAGAGCAAGGCAAGATAGGGTGCCCTAAGAGAGGTGGACCTGCTCTGCCCTAACTGGGGCAGCCTAAGCAGCTCAGGAGAGGCAAGTTGAGGGCATGTTTAGCATTGCCTAGGGCAGAGCAGTTACTCTGTATCCAAAGCCTGTTTCCAAGGCAGAAATGCCCTCTTCCAGTCCTCAGAGTTATACCACCTCAGGAGCAGGTATAGTAATGAGTAGACCCATAGGGGTCCATGATAAGGCCCGAGTAAGAATGGCAGTGCTGACCAAAAATCTGAGTTCTTGGCCAGCCTAGCTGCAACCCCTTCCTCTCAACCTCAGGATATGGAACAAACTACGGCTGCCCACAAACCTCAGGATACAGCAGGCCACTCCAAGAAGCCCCTTCTATTCACTGTAGAATGTACTGGCATCTCATCAGGGACTCCTTATAAGGCAGGCACCCAGTGGCGTCACCAGACTGGTGCAGCTGGTGTGGGCTGCATTGGGGATGCACTCCGTATGGGGTGATGTGCCGGAGGAGTTTGACTGTCCTTTGGCAGGCCCCGGGCACCAGCACCCCCATTCAGGCCTGCTCCAAGGTGGAGAATCAGCCAGAAGCTGACACTTGTCTGAGGAGCTGGCCTGAACGGCCATCTGAGCTGCACTGCGCAGAAACACACTGAGCATGCCGAACAGCTTCAGAGGAGACTTCCTTAGAGCAGAGAAAGTCCGCGCCTCTGCACAGCCATTTGGCCTCACTCAGGAGGCGGAGCGGCAGCCGAATGGCTTCAGAAAGAGCACTGCACAGGCACCAACTCTGACGCCTGCACAGTCTCCCCCGAAGCCAAAAGGCTTCAGAAAAGTACTGCGCAGGTGTCAGAGATATAACTCAAAGTTCAAAAACAAGTTAAATTTGGGACTCTTAATTTACATAGTACAGAAAGGTGATCGTGTTTTCAGAAGGGATAATTTCTCTGGATTAAAAAAAATGAAAGGAAAACTCCTAATTCAATGGAAGCATTGCAACTGTGGTTGCACATGCATCATATTTAGTGGAAATGGTATGTTTGGAAGAATATGTTAATATGTTGATATTCTGGAACTTCCCAAAACACATGGACCAGCTGTGACTGACTAACTGGTAGAAGCAATAGCAGCTCAGATGTCTAGCTCATGCCATGGAGTAAAAAAATATGCACCTCAAAAACAGTAAGCAGAAATGTGATTCCACTCCTCGTACAGTCTTAACTATGAACACAAATTCATGCTGGAAATTATAAGTGATGTGGGAAGAAAACAAGAAAAAATAAAGTTAAAAATTGGCCAGATTGTAAACTTCTACTACAACACTGACCAATCCTATGATCTTTAAAAGATTTGATTCAGTAAAGAGAAAAATGGAAAACTACATTTATTTTTTACCTGTGTATGTATTTATATGTATTTGGAAACTCCAGTCCACAATAAGCAGGCACCATCTCATACGGTACAAATGCTGAAGATGTTTTTGTGTATGTATTTGACCCAGATCACACAGTTGTACAATGAACTTGAATTTAATTGTTTGTACTTGAGCCATGACACACTATTCTGAGGGTTTAAGGAAACCTTAAATGTTGACATATGGCTGTTGTGTTTTTCATTTCCATATTAATGGGTCTGAAATGTCATTCAGTATTGTCACATTGTTTCTCTCCAACCCTCTGGTGATGTGAAAGTTTCCATGTCTTGCAAATTGTGCACCTAAAAGTAAATGCTATTTCTGGGGTGGAGGTGGGGGCAGTTGCTAAAAGAACTGAAGAATAAGCAGTAGATGTTTCGTAGAGCAATAATTTCATCCAGAACACAGACATACCAAAATGCCATTAATATGGGTAAAGGGTATATTTCAATAACATATTCTTACATAGCACTAGATTAGGAGTTTCTAAACTTTTCAGCCGGACAGCCACACACATCAACTACCTGATACAAGTATCAAGGGCCAGAAAAAAATTAAAAATAAAATTTAAATAAATACTTTAGACATGGAACCTAGATGAATTACCGTATTTTTTGGCTTATAAGACTCACATTTTTGCCCCCAAAAGGGGGTAGAAATTTTGGCGTGTCTCATGAAGTGAATGTCTCCTGGAGCCAGCTGGCTCCAACATTTTTCTCAGTTTTCCTCCTTTAAATCTAGGTGCGTCTTATACTAAGGTGCATGTTATAAGCCGTAAAATGCAGTAATAAATGCGAATGAGTAAGCTCAACTTTCAAGGATTTTTTTGAGATGAAAACCTGCACCTGCTGAAATTTCCTCAACTGTCAAAGCCCTGAAGCTTCCTCAATTGAAGCCCTGAAGTTGAAGGTCTGGAGACCCCTTTCTTAGAGTGAAATCCGAAGATTGTGCTGGGCCAGCTCAAGTTCTTTGCACTTGCCAAATGTGCCATAAAACATGTTTGCACCTCCTCAAGAATCAGCTAGGCCTACACAAGGACTTGCACCAGCAGTACTAACATGCTAACAGAGCTGAGCCCAGCAGCAATCAGCACAGGGTCTCAGAGTCCAAAGATGCTACCAAGAGCTCCTGGTGGTAAGAACAGCTCCCAACCAGTGGCAAGGATTTTCAGAACAAATCTGGGTAGGGGAGAGCAGAGGTAGGGGAGGACTGGATCCAGGAGAGGGTCAAAACAGTGACAGTTTATCCTATCATAGTTTATCCTATGATAGTGCCATCATATCCTGACTTTCTCCAGGGCCAAGATACCTAGAGATCCAAGGTGCAGATCCAAGAAGAACAATTGGGGCTGCCTGGATATTACCTGTGGCAAGAAACCTTTATTTTCTTATCTGGGGGAGACCTGGTGCTTCTTTCCTACCCTGTAGGATACCGCAGTTGCCATTTTGGTGCTGCTGTAGCCCTGGATTCTAGGGAAGCTTAGGATTGGGCTGTCAATCGGTTACATTCATAGAAAAGTTGCAGAGATTTCTGGATGAGGGAGAAGCATTGATTAGATTCTTGGAAGAGGAGAAAGAAAACTGGCACAGAGACATGTTAGCAACCTATGGAGATGAGATTGTTTCCCTATGGGACAAAGAAGTGTTTAAATAAAAAAAGTTCTAAAATGATAAGGGTGGATAGATGAATCCTGTGAGATAACAGGAATTTGAGAGAAGTCAAGAAATAGTATGACTTGACTTATAATAACAAAAAACATGGAAAAGTAGCAGATTAAGGAGAAAGCAAGGCTACAACCCTTGAGCTTTTCCTTGCCTTCTAGCCTTATTCGTGCAGATAGATTTTTTTAACATAGGAATCACTCTCCATGTTACAAGAAACCACCCTTTTTATTCTTTTGGCTGCAATCCTAAAGGCACATTCCTGGGAGTAAAACCCATTGAACAACGGGGTTTACTTTTGAGTGGACATGGTTAGAATTGTGCTCTTTATTATTTATGAATCTCTGATGTGAAAAATTCTGGCAAGAGGGTTCTTTTCTGGTGCTCCAGAAGGGGGAAAGGAAGAGATCAAAGAGCAGTGGGACTAAACCCCATTGACTGTAATGGGGCTTACTTCTGAATAGACATGCACAGGATTGGCCCCTTCCCCCCCCCCCCACTCTTGAAGGTGAACCGGTTTTGTCCCAGTTTTGCCCTGGTCTTGTCCCATACCGATCCTATGTAAGAGAATTATGGCGACCCTATTGGGCATACCAAAGACACATCACAGGTACACTGTATTCTATTGTTAGGAAAGCCAGAATACAAGTCTCAATGTATTTTAGTTTTACATATGCAATCTTTTTTCTTTAAGTTATCCAAACTCCCAGTCTCTCTCTCTTTCTATTAAGGATTCTATCTGCAGTATGCTGTCTGTTAGTCCAGCCTAATGTCCTTATTTCCAAAAGGGCAATGCTATATTACCCTAATTAAGAAATCCCTCTTTTGGTAACAACCATGCAGTCTGAAGAATACAATCCAAACCAAGCTAAGATTCTCATCGTCCTCTAGTGAGAGTTCTGTTCTGCTTAGCATGATGTTGTTGATGTTTTTATTATTTTATGTTCCTTGTTTGTCGGGTGTGCATGTGTGCATGCCGCACACAACTGCGTGTATGGCTTTGACATTTATGCTGCATATAGAACAAAAACCATTTGAGGGGTTTTGGAAACTCAGATTTTATATAAGAACCATTTTGATTTTTCTCTATAATGCCTCTTCTCAGCCTGGGTAAATATGCTAATAAACATATGCATAAAAACAGGAAATAAGTTTCAATTTTGGGCTGTTCCCATTTATGCCAATTGAGAGTTTTAAATTCCAAATTAACCACACAAACAGACTCATCCTTTGTTTCTCGCTTAATGGTTATCCCTAACATGAGTTTTGAGCTGCCTTGCACTGGACATGACAATTTAATTTGCACTTGTAAGTTTCCAGTCCTAACTGAGAAAGTCTGCTCTGCTGGTCCTTGGAAAGAACATCAGTGTTGTGGGTGTGTGTGTGTGTGTGTGTGTGTATTTGGGAAGTGATTCCAGCTGAAGTTTTCCTTCCAAAAGAGTGGAACTTGTTTTAACTGCTCATAAAATGTTCCCCATAAGAGCTAGCTGGAGAAAAATCTCTCATTTTATTTCTGATAAGCGAGAAAGATTCCAAAACCCACCTTTCCATTGCATGCCTCAACATTAAGATCTGTATTTGAGGGGAAAAGGGAAAAAGAAAAACTCATTAATTTCAATGTATTCCCACAGCTGTTTTCCTCTCAGTAAAAAGTCCCCTTCTAGCTTGTCTACTTTAAACAGGAATTGGTGCGGAAAGACCAGAGCAAATGACAAGCCTGAAATTGTTGGTATTTAAAGGCTGCATAATTCCATTAAATCAAAAGCTATTAAGAGTTCTCCATGAAAACACACAGGGAGATCTTATGCCAGTTTTGACAGAGGGTGTTAAAGAAACTGCACTATAGGAATAATATTGCTTTTTGTTTGCTGGTTCCAGAGGAGAGAACTGTCAAGGGTGTTCTGGTGATGGCACGATTTGTTTGAGACCAATAAAAAGATCGAGAAATAGGCATGCTCTCCTATTCTGGATTTTTTTCTATGGTCAGATCTTTGAAGTCTTTTTTAAAGCTTTTGTTCTTGCCAGGCTAATAAAAAGAATTATTATTACTACCACATTTGTGTCTCTTGGTTTTTTTTTTAACCAGGGGTGGTGGTTTTGACTAATGCAACCACTTTTTGCAATGTAATTGTGTCCAAAAAGAACACATGGAAGGAAAGGAGCCACTACCAACTACACTACAGTATTTATATACCGCTTTTGAACTATAAAGTTCTGAAAGCAGTTTACAAAGAAAATGAAAAATTAATGCCAGTAAGTACAGCCTTGACTGCACTTATAATAGTTGCATAGAAGTATTGGCAGCCCTGCTTGACCTACACTAATGATGCTTTTCATAAGAAAACTTTCCTTTTTTAATGTATCGAGACTCTTATCAATGGAGGGAGGAAGGTGATACAATTCTACAGCCACTAGATTCATAGTTTCAGCCATTCATCTGCCACACGTTTGGCCATCAGAGGAAGCCAGGCCTACCAAGCTTTCTATTTTCACATCAGGATATCTGGTTTCTTTTATGAGGATACAGCTTGGTTAATTTGGTTTAGTGGTTTGTTTGAGGTAAGCATGCTCTTCACAGTGCAAACACCAAAATCCCCCCTTAAAGCAGTTTTCTGCTAATAGCCAAGGTCTGATTGGCAGTTTTGCATTGTAAAGTGTGATTTGGTTGGATAAATATGTTTAGTCTAGTAAGCACTTTAGTGATTGAGTGTCTGTTAATGGATAAAGTTGGATTACAGTGAAACCTCTACAGGCTGTCATTGAGCACTTAGAGATGTGAGATGTTAGGAAGGGAAGGAGGGAAAACAAATGGAAAACACTGTGGACAAACTCTGCAAAACTTACAACATGTTTAAAACATGTGGTGGTGCAACTTTTGTATTCCATTCTGGAGTCCTAAATTCATTGGGAGGGGAATCAACAGAATTTTTTTATTTGACTTTCCAATGAAAGATCATGCTTGCAGAAGAAATAAAAGGGTCAGAACAACTGTTCAAGACAGAATGAATTTAAATACAATTCAGGTTTTGCCTCTAGAACAGTGTTCCTAACTTGGGTTGCACCTTCCACTACTGTGTTTTTAAAATATTATTCTTTTAAGGGGGATAGTGATGGGGGAATCCCATAGGTGACCACGCTCATCACTTTGGATTTTTTCCTGCCATCATCACCATTGACAATTAAAGGAGGTAAGAAAGGAGAGTCTTACCTTCCTGTAGTTAAGTGACAGTGCTGAGAACACAGAAGTGACAGGTCCCTTTGCCAATGGGTCCTCGGTTGGTTCCCTTGGGTCCCTTGGTTGCTGCTCTAACATCTGTCCTAACCCCTCACCCATCTTCAACAGAAGGATTAGTGTGAGGTAACAGCTGCCATTTTATCTCACAGTTCCTCCGATATAGTATTATTCTTGAGCATTTAGAGGAAAAAAAATGGCAGAGGCCAATGGGGATTTCCAAGTCTATCACAGAAAACCATGGAGTGATGTGTACAATTGAGAAAGTATGGTGGCCACTAACCTCCCACTCAAGCAATCTTCCCAAATGCTTCGGTGGGTCCAGCCAAACTTGCTGAAGACCCCTTCAATCCTGTGTTTAACTCCATATGGTTATTCCAAATAAAACTCCATAAGACCGTATGGTTTTAAAAGAATTAAGCTCCAATCCTATGCACTTTCCTGGGAGTTGGTTCCATTGAACATAGTGGGACTTCTGAGTAATCATGCATGGGATTACATTGTAAAATATAGGTATAGTACTAGGACATTAGATATCATGTGATTGTAAAAAAAAATCTTTTTTCAGCACACTTAACAATTCCAAAACACCTTGTTTGTTCTTTTATGAAAAAGAGAAAAGTCATCTGCAACAATTATACTGTTATGAATATCTTCTGTAGGAAAGCCAAATAAATATATGGCAAGTTATTGGTCAGCTAACAACTTTACGTATGGGCCTCATATATGGAAACAGTGTGTGTTTGTGTGTGTGCTCACATGCTTCCTGGGCCTTATAAGGCATTAAAAATCACTTCTCATATATGGAAAAACTGGATGTCACAAGTTTTTGCCTGTAAGGTTTAGTTATAGCCTAGCAGAGGTCACAGACAGATATTGGTGGTTTCATTTAGACAGCAGGGGGTTCCAGAAATGAAACCCCATGGATATAGGGGCACACTGGTACACACCTCTATTTCAATGGAAATCTTCAATCCCTGAAGATGTTCCCACAAAACCATGAAAAACTTTTTAATTCTGAAAACTACTTTTGAAAAACACTGGACCTTCAGAAACTAAAAAAAAAGTCAGTTGTATGTGGAGCTGTGTTCACATTTGTCTAAATCAGGGGTGTCAAACACATCTCGGACAGTGCACTCAATAGCATTCACGGTGCCTACTGAGGACAAGAATCAACATCATTAACCTAATGATGGTCAGAAATAAACAGTAGATTTTTGTAGGTGCTTGTTAGTTGCAGATGTCAGAAAAGAAAGTATGCAACTTTTTGTCCTATTTTTAAGATATGAGTCAGACCAATCACAGGATAACCATATGTCATCACAGGAAGAAAGGACAAGGAAACTCCAAAATGTAGGACACCAAGAAAAATGTAGGATACAACAAAATAAAAGCTAAAACATTTATATATTGCTTTCATGTGCTTAATTTAAACACTATGAGACCAATGCTAACCAATTTAGGCCAGCAAAACTCGTCTCCAAATTCCTGTGGTGGTGTGGGGAGGCCAGCCCATGTCGGTTCACTGGCCTAACTCACCTGGGATTTTTGTTACACCCCCAGGCCAGCCTGGGACTTGTGCTGGGACTTGTGGTGGCCTAACTGGGGATTAAGATTGCATTGTCAGTCACACAGCTTCTGATGGGACATCACTTTGGAGCTCAGGTGCTCTGTAAGGTGAAGAGAAAGCAGAAGCAATGCAGCTAAAAGGGCAGTTCATGTGACAATTGGGCTTTTCCAGTGTCTCGGTTTCTCACTCGGTTAGGGTGCAGTCCTAATCTAGAAAGACAAAACTCATAGGTCTTTCCATTCCTATGTTGACATAGAGAAGCAAGTGCATGTCTGTGCCTAACTCTTCCCCAGGAGTGTCTTATGGCATGTTTGTGACATCCCAACATCAGCACAGGACTTACCGGTATGCCAGGGCTTAGGCTAGGAAAGCAGCCTTCATAGTTTTCCTTGAATTCTGAGGTCTCCTTCTACCTTTCCCTTCACAGCATCAGCAGAAGCAACACTGTTGGAAAGACAGCACAGGGACAGCCCAATTATCACAGTTGCTGGATTAAAAAGCTTCTGCAGGCTAAATCTGGCCAGCAGGCCTTATGCTTGACACCGGTGGTCTCCAACATGGGAATAGCCAAGTGGTATACATACAGCCAAAAATTCAATCTTTCTAAGGCAAAACATTTTGGTGCTGTAATTCTAGGTTCTTGATCTAGCAGTATAAATTCCCTATATATGAAATATCTTTATTTAAAATCATACGTGATTTGGCAGCGTAATTGTGTATGCAACCACCTTAGTTAAACAGGGCGCAACTGTAAAAGGAGTGCTCCAGACACACATCTGGACAACCATCTGTTCCTAATAAATACATTTAACCTATGCAGTACTTATTACATTTGATACAACATTTTGCTGGCCTAGCATGCAGTGGGAACTGTCAAAAATAGATGTGAATGTCTTTGCAAGAAAAAAGGGTGCATTTTCAGAAGAAATCAAGAGAAATAGTTGAGAAGAAGACAAGGGAAACATGGTTGACTTATAAGCAACCATGCCAGGAAGGTAGCCCAGCAAGCAAGAACAACAGACCCTTAATACCTCCTTAAAATATATTATGAAAAGGCAACATCTTGAAATTAGGTAATAATTGACGCTTTTGTTCCAGATATGTAATAAATACTGGGGCCCACATATATTTGCAGATCATGTATCAGCAAATTCAGTTATCCACAGTTTGGGTCTGCAGACTCCCCTAAATTCATTCCCAAATTCCCCCATTCCAGAAGGTTTTCCTGGGCTTCTCAATGCCTTATAAAGAAGGTCCAATTTTTTGCCAGGAGGATAACATCATCTCACTGACAATGCATTGGGGGCTAGAAAAAAATCAATTTACATTTCAAATCTGAATAAATTTACATAAATGAACTTATGAATGAGTGGATGAATTCAGGTTCATAAATATTTTCTAATACAAAGAAAGGGATCAGTTCAAACCAGTTCATAAGCACATACATAGAGAAAGGATGGCGTACAGCTTCCCATGGCCCTCAGAATATCCTCTGGAGATGGGAGAGCAGTTGTTCTAGGAACGAAGCCAAAGTACCAAAAAAATCAGCAATTTCCAACCACTATGCTCTAAACGCCTATGACACACCTGTAAATCTTTTGCAGCACACCAACATGCTGTGGTGCACTGGATAAAATAACTTTTTTAAATACATGGCTCACCTCCACAATTTGTGTAGGTTGCATCTAACTTAAATCAAGTGTCCCTTTGAGTCCCTGGGCTCATTGTGCCACTTCCCTGTTGCTTGTTTTTGGCATGTTCTTCTATTGTGACATTATACATGGCATGAATAAAAACCACTTTCCTTAGTAAATTTTCCTCTTTCATCCCTTTCCAAGAACTATATCTCCTGTTTCATTTCTCCATTCTGCTAGGTGTACAAAACCACAGTGAATGGCAAAGGAGATAGGGAAACGTCCCTTTTACAGCCCTTCCATAGAAAACATAGATTTGCATTGTTTTAACTTGTTTGGAGAAACAGGGTTGGGGTGGCGGAATGGGCACGGCTTTGGTCATCCCCCACTTATCAAGAGGAAGCAGCTGCCAGGCTGATACAGAGCCGTTTCTTATAAACAAAGGGCACCAAGAAACCTCTCTGAGCATGAAAATTGAATTTGTGGACTTCTGCTCACATCATTACGGGAGATAATAGTCCAAAGGAGTGGAACTGTTTGTTGTCTGAGAGGTTGCCAGGCAAGATAACTGAGTGGCAAAGTGGCAAGTGAAGCATCACAAAGTGGCATCTCCAACAAAGTCTTCAACAAGTATAGAAAATGATGGATGACCATTTGTTCTGATCTACCCTATAGCAAAGGGATAGCAGCTGTTTCCATCTGGGTATTGTGTGGAAGTCCTTTACAGCTGTACAATAATAAACAGTGAAAAACTCAACCCAGTTTATTGTTCCCTTCATTTGCCCTCTTTAACAATCTCTACCTCCATTAAACTGCATTTTATCAGCATATTATTTATGGAGCGTTAGATTACACAGTGTACATCTCGGCATTAAAACAAACATCCAGTTAATTACTTTCCCTTCCTTATTGCATTTGCAAGTGCATCAGTACAAACCATGGGGCAAAGCAGTCCACATTTTAAACAACAGTATTCCTGACGTAGCAAATAATTAAATGACAAAGTACAGATGTGTAACATGGTTGCACATGGTAACCTAACCATGTGTAATGATTAACATGGTAATAAACACTCTGCGGATCCTGTCGCAGAAGCAAGTACCAAATTAATTAACAAATTAATTAAATCATTCATGGGCCTTCAGTAGTGCACAGAATTTATCTAGTTCAACATTGTGGTATCCCCACAGTATGATGTGCCTGAAAGAAATCGCTAGTATATAATAAATTATATGTATGGAACTATACCCAAACATGTTATTTCATAAAAATTGAATAAACAATTATTTATAGAATTGTTGGTGGAGGACCTGGCCCTTCATCCATTCTTTTCTGTTGCTTGCTTCAAACATGTTACCATTTTTTTTTTTTTGCTGACAGTTTTTACATATTATGATTCTGGTTCAGTATTAACCATCATGTTCCTAATGGGACATTAGTCAAACATGACAAATGCTCAAAATATTTAATCCAAGGATTCCTGCCTCCAGACAACAGTTTGAAGACCGTCAAAAAATAAAAAGTCAAAAAGCCAATTGTAAAAAAATAAAAATAAATCATTCTTTTGAATAGTGGAGGAGAATGAAACAGAGGGTGGTGGATGGCCCCCAACAATTTGTTGTCCAAAGGATCAGTGCTATCCCGTGTCAATGTCAGAGCAGCTGCAGTGTAACCCTAAGTTAAGGGAACAAATAGTCCCTTCCCTTTAGGAAGCCTCCATGATTGTTCATCTTAGGATGAAGTGCATGTCTCATATTATCACAGCAGCATTGGTGCTGGAAAGGTTATAGGACCAGGTCCTAGGACAACCACCTCCCTTGACCTCGTAGATGGAAAGAGGCCCTATTAGATGAGGATAGCAGTTTCTTATGAATAGGATGGTGATGACAGTAGAGAGGAAGACTTTGCCTACTCCTCCTCACTCTCCTCAGCCTTTCTCTTAGTGCATGAATCCTATTCATGTCTACTCAGAAGTCATATTCAATGGGACTTACTCACAAGAAAGTGTGGATAGGATTGCAGTCTTAGTCACACCACCCTAATAAAGTTCATTTCACTGTCTTTGGCATAGGTTTGTCAGAACTTTATTCTTTTTTAGAGTATAGGAAGATAACAGTAATATAGCAGCCTCTTCATGAGCTGACGTAAATCCAGCCTGGTCCGCAACAACTTTTCAGCTATTTTTAGCCGCATGGCTTTGCTCCCAGGAAATATCCTCAAAGTTCATAACTCAATGAAAGCTAAACAGCCAGGTGAGTCTCATATCAATGATCAATGGTGGCATGGCATTTGTGTCACTTGTATATTAATGGGAGATAAAAACTCATTAAACCTTTAAGCTTATCTTCATAAAACATGGCAGGGGGTTAATTCTGGAAGTATCAGGTTTTTATAAACAGTTTGGTTTAAAAGTTCAAAGTTTTAAAGGATTAATTTGGGGGCCAGGAAGGCTAAATAATTTCCTTATATATTGGTTTGACTAATGTTCTCATAAACCTGCAAAACACTCAGCACTTGTCCCCATAATACTGATGTATTGTGGTATGGCACCATCTATTAGGATGTTTGGAGAAAGGAGGATGGGGATTAAATGCTCCAGGGCATACTGAAGTTTTGTTATATGGTACCATCTAATAGGGCATTTGGAGGAAGGATGAAGGTTAAATGCCCCAGAGCCAACCTGCCTTTACTCAGCATCTCTGCTGTTCTTTGGGCTGCTTTGCCTGCTCTTCGACATTGCACATTCCAGTCTCCTTACCCAATAATTATTATGAATGCTAGGAAAATATGCCTGCCTTGCAGGAGTAAAATACACTCCCATGTGCAACATCCCCCATGCACATCAACTCTGAACTTCCCCCCCTACGTATCCTCCCCACTGGCATATCCTCCCCCATGCATCCTCCCCCCCTGCTCATCAACCCCCTCTTGCGCATCAACCCCCCATGCGCAACATCCTCTCACTCCATACACACCCCTCCACAACTGTGGGTACCCCTTCCGGTCCGGTGCAGGATTTGGGGCTGGGTGTTGATCAGTCTTTCATGTTAAGAATAGGCCGAAAATGTGTTGCAACCCTTTTCAGCCCCTTAAATTTGTCACTATATTGCCCATAAATTTGTCAATATATTGTCAATAAATTTGCCAATATTGGTGTGTGCTGATGTCACAGAAGGAATACCTTCCCCAAATTTCATGCTTCTAGATCCAGTAGATGGGGCAGAGCATCTCTCAGTCAGGGATTCTTCAATGTAAAGTATAGGGAGCAAAATGCTTTGTGGTCCTTTTCATCCCTTTCCAGTTGGAATTTCTGAAAACTGGATCTTAGTGGGTGCCTCCATCGTGAAAAAAAACACCCTTTCCAAATTTCATGCTTTCCAGATTTCATGGTTTTGGCTAGTTGATGATGAGTGAGTGAGTGAGTGAGTGAGTCAGTCAGTCAGTCAGTCAGTCAGTGACTTTTCAGTTTTATATAAAGAGATTTCTATACTATTTTTCAATAATAGTTCACAAAGCTGTTTACATAGTTAAATAAATAAATAAATAAATAAATAAATAAATAAATAAATCAGTAGTTCTCTGTCCCCAGAAGGTTCACAAGCTTTAAAAAGAATGCAAAAAATAAGCAATGGAAACTGGGAGGGAACCATACTGGAGTGAAGGAGAGCAGTTGATGTCCCTCGGCTAAATATTAAAGGACACCACTTTGAAAGTGGCTAACCTTGTCCAGTTAGCAAGGTTTCCTATCAAAAGGTTCCAAATATGGATGGCCCAAGATGATCAACCTGAAGCCACCTCCCATCAATGATCCCAGTCTTTCACTATGTCCTGCCAAACCACACAAAAGGACACAATCCAGCCATTTACTTCATCAGGTTACATTTGTGGGAATGTGGGATGTGCAACTTACACACAGCTCTATCTGTGGTGAGCTTGAGAGACAGGATCAGCCTGTTTGCCACTTTCTGGAACCTGCTGCTTAACATGACTCTCAGCGGTTGCATCATGCACAGGCCAACCCTGGCCCTTCATCACTCCTGTCTCAATGAAAGCTGAGTCTCCAATGGCTCCTTGTTCAAAGAATTGTCAGAATTGGACTGTCAGCCAGCAAGTGGAATACAGGAGCCAGAAGTTGAACCAGAAGTCTGAGCCAAGAGAACTCACCAAACTAAGAGCCAGGAAAGAGTAATACTTATATGATGATCAAATCACATTTCGGCCAGAGAGATGTACCGGTGTGCTGGACTAGGAGTGGCAAGATCCAGCTTCAATTTCCTATTCAGCTATGAAGCTGAATAATGACCCACTCTTATCTCCCAACAGCTTATGCAGTGTAACTGCCCTTCCAGAACGCAGCATGCTGAATTATGGTGGTGTGAGTGACCTGTGAGAAGCAAGTAATGATCAATGGGTCCCTTTTGAACTATATCAGGTCTTTTACTGGCATATGTCCAAGGGAAGTTGGTGATGTTGCTCCAGGAAAATGTACCTGGCATACTCATGCCAGCAAGATGCTCCCCGCATAGCATCAAAACATCCCTGCCTGCCACATTCCTGATCTTCCTACTCCAGCCCTCAAACTGACCCCATCTCCAGCACAGCATCCAGGAGGTGTTGGCGTATGCACATGCTTCTAGCCACTTGGGCTAGTTGTTCCAAAATGCACAACAGTACCACAATATTTATGATGTCACATCAGCACTTAACAGTGGTGGATTGCAATATCTGCCATCATAAGCACCCATTAGGATTAGACTGTAAAGTTGAAACCCTAAATGCACTTATTTGGGAGTAAGTCCCATTGAGCTCAGTGAGAATAATTTCTGAGTAGACATGCTTAGGATTATGCTGTAATGTCCGACTAGTCACTCAACTCTTGCCTATCTCAGAGGTCAGTTGTGAAGTTCAAATGCATAAGATTGGACTAGATGACCTACTGGTATGACTAAATGACCTTCCAATGCTATGATCCTGTGATTCTAAGATGAATCATGCAAATTGCCCTGAACTTCTTGGAGAAAGGGCAGGATAAACATGTAAAGAAATGTGAAAATGAATTCTTGACATTTACAACACCAATGGAAAATGTATTTTTAATGCTCCACCAGCTTTATGCAGCTCCACCAACAATGACAGCACAAAAAGAGATGAATCATTCTCTTTCAGATATTGAAAATGACATATTAATGCTTCCAGATATCCCTATAATTATTCTACGGTAGCTTTGTGGCCTGGCTTTCCTTACTAAAAGCTTGCCAGATTGTGTTAATGATTTTATCCAGACAGTTTTAAGTACAGGGTTTTGTGGTGTTGTTGTTTTTTTTAAAAGGGGGCTAACCTAAATACAAGACAATTTTGTCAGTTTTTTATGTATGATGATTTAAAGTTTCTGCTGGTCAACTATATCACAGTTTCCAAAAAAAAACCCACAAAGCATAATTTTATTATTCTTTTAAGCCCAAGCTTATTTGGAGCCCATGTTAACCACAGCGTAACATGGTAACTATTTTCTTAGCTAAAATAATTGTCTTGGTATCTAAGCATGTGTAAAGTAGCTTTTTCTCAAGTTTATGATATACTTGGCACATTTAGAATAATATTGCTGTGGGAAAATAATTAACTTGCCCACTCCACATAGAAATGGGAAGCTTCATTAGACTTAGGGCAATCCTATGGATATCTGCATAGAAGTACCATTATAGTCAGTTGGGCTTACTCCTGGGAAAATGTGGATAAGACTGTAGCCACACAGCCCAATTCTATGCCTATCGACTCCGAAGTAAGTCCCGTTATAGGCAATGGAGGTTACTCTCAGGAAAGTGTAGGCAGGATAGCAGCCAGAGCCCAGTGCTATGCCTTTCTACTCAAATATAAGTCCCTTTATATTCAGTGGGGCTTACTCCCTGGAAAGTGTGGATAGCATTGCAGCCTAAGTCTTTGGCCCGTGTAGCTCAATGGTCTTCAAAGTGGGGGTTGGGATTGGGAACCCCTTGGGGTGATCTCAACCTCAGGTCAAGTGGTTTGTGAGAAGGTGGGATCCACCATCTTGGAATCTGGCACTGGGCTTTCCTAGGAGTAAGTCTCATTAAACACAATGGGACACGTCAGAGTAGACATGGAGGAACATCCCAGTAAGTTTGACACGGGGGGTCCCAGATAGATTTTTTAATTTGAAAGGCGGCTATGGGCCAAGAACTAGAAGTGGAAGTTTCTCTGGTACCTTTCAACCCTCCTAATCAACTTTCCAGCACTGAGGAAAGGGTAATGCAAATCCATGATAATGGAATAAAAATTGCCTTACCTTGTGGAGGCCTATGCATAGTCATCCAACTGTAGGATGTAATACATGCCACACTGGCATGTAAGTTGGTGGAAAGTTGGTTAGGCTTATGCCCTGAGACTGTTGTTTAGGACAGGGGTGAGCTGGTATACATGTATGTTTATCAAGGAAAGAGTTTGGACACGTTGACCATTTGTTCACTGCCTTGATTCTATGATTATCTAACTCACTGGTCAAGATCACTCCAAGAATCTGACAACATAACAGTTCCCTCTGCATCTTCTTTTCTGTCTTTTATTATTTTCCCCCCAGATGTGTTAGTTTTCCAGGTTGAGTTTTATTTTTAATTTCCTGCTCTTACTTCTAACGACTCTGGTTCCTGTGTATTTTTGCTCTGGTCTCACAGGTATTTTCAAGTTCTTCCAATGCCACATCATCAGCAAATTTATTTAACGTGATCTTTACTTTTTCTCCCAAACTGTTAATACAATTCTTAATTAAAAGCAGGCCTAGATGAGATCCCTGTGGTACCCTGGACCGCTGAAAATAAACCATTACCATTGTTAACTCTTTGTTCAGTTGTGGGGATGCACAACCTCACTCTAGATCAGTGTTAAAGCACAATCTGGAGTATCTGAGGGACCGCTTTTGTCCATACAATCCAATCCATAACCTAAGGTAATCTGGGAGACCATGCTGACCATACTGCCACCGACGGATGTGACGGTATGGCAGGGCCTTTTCAGTGGATGCTTCCCAACTATGGAATTTCCTTCCCCTGAGGTTGAGAACTGCTCCCTCTCTTCAGAGCTTTCCGTGAGGCCCTGAAAACACTTTTGTTCACAAAAGCCTTTAATCAATGCCAGGCTGGTGTGTTTTTAATTTGTTCTTATGTAATAAGGCTGCAGCACTGTTTTTAAATGTTTTAAATATGTTTTTAAATGTATTTTTATTTTTATGTATTTTTAATATAATTTATAATTATCATGTATAAACTTTGTTGTCAGCTCTCTTGAGTCCCACTTGTGGGGGAAAGGCAAGGTACAAATTTGTTAAATAAATAAATAAATAAATAAATAAATACATACATACATACATACATACATACATACATACATACATACATACATAACTTTCTAAAGTACAGGGAGGTCAGCACAGGTTTCTGATAGCCAGTGGACTCACACCAGAGCAAGGCAGAATTTTTAATTGGTGGAGAGCCCACCCAATGGGGATACTAGAATCTGCACCACCGCAGCACAAATCTGAGCAGCCTGTGGAAAGGTTAGGATCCAGCACTAGTGCCAAATCCTGGCCCCCACCTCCCCTTCCCACCTTTGTATTAACACCATTGTACTGACAACTGCTGGGACTTTAGTCAACCAGACAAGGTGACGAAATAGAGAAGAAAAAATCAGTGTGAATGGTCATGGTTGTGCATCTAACCACATGCTAACTGAGAGTGTTGGGAGCCAAACACTATTTTTCTGTTTGTATGTGTGTACACCCATGTGCATGTACGGACCAACCCTTTGCTAAACCCTTCTGAATTTGACAAAGTGATATTCAGGCCATGGGAGCCCTGTCCCCTTTTCCTTTCATTGATCAGTTAAGTGTGCCCTGGTAGGGTTGCCATAATTCTCTTCCACAAAATCAGACAGGACCCTCTGTCACATTTGCCAATATATGAACACAATCCCCCAAAATCAAACTGTCCCTGTTTTTCGGGACATATGGCAACCCTAGACCAGGGTGACAAAATCTGAACAGTTTATGATGGCACAAAGGCTTGACCAGCATTTCTTGTCAAACTGACAAAGTTTCAGAATTCCCATTTTGAAGCTCTACCTACATTTTTTCATATGAACATTTTCGGAATTACTCACAAAAATGTCCTGCCACCATTGCCACCTTTTTTGCTTTGTTAACATTCAGCCTGATGTTCATCTGCTGAAGATCGTGCATTTATTTGGTAGGTTCTTATAAAAGTTTTATTCTATTTTATTGCATATCAATAAGAAAGGCTATTTATCTTTCTTTGACCTCCATGGTGTTTTCAAATCATTAAGGATCCAGGTTGTTTTTGTTTTGTACCCCAGTTTATGAGCAGCCAGAATAGAGGCCTTCACTTTGATTTTAATCATAGCCAGACAACACACAGTCAAGTCTTTAGAGGCCACTGCAGCAACCCCTGCTGGGTAATTTCAAAGCAATGTACTTCATGCTGCTAATCCTATAGTATGATTCCTGTTTTACCAATGGCTCCAGCAGCAGACAACGTCCAATTTGCACCTTTCACATAAATCCACATTATGCCAATACTTTGGGAAGCAAACCACAAGCTGCCCACTTTGGCAGTCAGAGGTCTGTTAACAGATCCTTAAATTATGATCTATTGTGAAGGAAAAGTGGAATTATGGATGGAGAGTTTCATTTTATAGCACTCTCTATAGCCAGAGAAGTTGGCTTTCTCCCTTTCACCTCAAGATAATTATAAGTGTTTATTTTGGCTTTTAACAACTTTAATCACATTATTTAGCATGTTCTACTTTTGCAACTGAATTAACCAATTTTCATTCATTTCAGTGCACATAACAATCCTATGCATGTGGCTCATAACTCCTTCTAAGATTAATGGAACACAGAACACAATCCTAACCATGTCTACTCAGAATTGTGTTCAATGGGTCTTACTCACAGGAAAGTGTCCTTAGGATTTGCCCCATTTGTCCTTTAGGATTAGCCCCATGATTACAATGGGGCTAATTTTGAGTAGACTTTGGCCCATATCCTAAAGTCAAATTAGCATCTTTGCTCTGGAGCAATTAAGGTGACTTTCCATAACACTAGAGGGTGACATATCTGCGTGGACCCATAACTGCTCTGGATTTTGCCCTAGTTAGGATTGTACTCATGGGCTGCAATCCTTTCCACAAGTTCCAGGGAGTAAGCCCTATTAAATAGAATAGGACTTACTTCTGAGTAGGCATGCATAGGATTGTGCCCTATCTCCCTTAAGCATGTATAGGATTGCAACCTTCATTCACAAGCTCGATACTCAAGAAAGTGACTACAAGGCTGTAGAGCCATGCGTATTTTCTTGAAAGCCGATCCCATTAATTCAAGAAATGTGCTTTTCAGCAGATTAGATCAATTATTATTATTAGATCAATTATTAGATCAATTATTACTAGATGCGTTATTAGATCAATGAGATTTACTCTTTAATGGTTCCCAAATTTTCAGAGGCTCTACAGGCTGCAGCTGGATTTATAAATACTAAAGTGTGTGGCTTTAATGGTGATTTGGCAATAGTGCTCATCCCCCAAGTAGTAACTTCTTTAACCACCCACATAGCCTATTCTGCCCCATCAGTTTGGTGAAATATCAAAAGCTGTGCTATGACCCACTGATGCATTAGTGTGGTGAGGGATGCAGTATTAATTGGAATGGGAAAAAATACTGTGATGCCTCACATTACAAGTTTAATTTATTCCAGAAGCATGCTTGTTATGTGAAGTGGATTTTATGTCACACTTTATGTGAGGTGGATTTTCCCATAGGAAATAATGGAAACGCAGACGATTGGTTCCACAACCCAAAAAATATTCATATAAAAATATTAACTGTATGTTAAAATGATGACAAAACACTGTTATTAAATTCAAAACATGCATTCAGTATGCACGATCCTATGCAGTCTACTTAGGCTACAATCCTATAGACACTTTCCTGGGAGTAAGTCCCATTTAACATAATGGGGCTTACTTCTGAGTAGACATGGTAAGGAGGCTGTATGGAGGATAGGGGGCTCACCTGGGCTGCTGCTGGAGGCCGCTGGGGGCACTTTGGGGGCAGTTAGAGGCAGCAGCACACTGGCTGGCAGCCCTTTAAAACAGGCTCCGCGCGGAGCATCAGAGCTGCCTAGCACACCACCCATTAGGAAGCAACGCTTCCTGTTTCTCCGTGCACCTGCCTTTCGCATCCCCAGATGACCCAGCCAGGTCGCTTTCAGTTGCCTGGGGCTTGTTAAGTGAAGCAGGCTTATTAAGAGGAGCATACTCACAATGAAAATTTGTGCTTATTATGTGAATCACTTGTTATGTAGGGTACTTGTTATGCGAGGCACTTGTTTCTGCATTAAATGGCAGAAAATTATGAAGTTATCACCTTTTTAAAAAATGAATGTCTACTGGTTCCTTTTTAATTCTCTTCCACAATGTCACAGTTCAGTAGGAAGTACTAATCAAAATAGTGGAACTCACTGTTTGCTTCACTTCATAACTCATTAAAAAAATCTTCAGGAAACGTGCATAATTCGCCACATTTGACATAACGATGATAACTTTTCCATGCATCTTTCCATATATCTAGTCATAATATTTGCAGTATAGGTTTATGATTAAATTGCACAATACCTGTATAGTCTTGACCACAGGGTGAACGCAACTCCTCACCATACAGGCTGCTGCACAGATGGACTTCTTCAGGTGGACTTGTCACAACAGTTTGGCCATTGTGTTAACACCAGATGCAATGGAGTGGAAAAAGAAGTTTCCCCTACCTTTCAGAACATAAAACGTAGTTAGAGGAGTACAGGCAGGTGAGTAAAGAAAGACTACTGCCTTCCCACCTCTTTCTGTATGTATGTATGTATGTATGTATGTATGTATGTATGTATGTATGTATGTATTTATTTATTTATTTACTTACTTACTTACTTACTTACTTACTTACTTACTTACTTACTTACTTTTTGAGGGATTTATACCCTGTGTTTCCCATGCCAACACAAATGCCCAAGGTGACAAAGGCTGCAATCCTAAAGACACTTTCCTAGGAATAAGACCCATTGAACACAACAGAACTTACTTCTGAGTAACATGGTTAGGACTATGCTCTTATAAAGCTTTAATTCCTCCCTTCCTGTTATACACACAACAACCCTGTGAGGTAGGTGATGCTGAGAGTGCATGACTGGCCCATGGTCATCCAGGAAGCTTTATGGCCAAGGAAAGATTTAAACCTGGATCTTCCAAGTATCAATCCTACTCCCTAACCTCTACCACCCTATCCTGGCTCTCATGTATATGGAAGCACGTGCACAACTTATATATTTTATCAACTTGCCTACATGAAACATCCCAACTGATGGTGCTCTTCGAAAATTCAAAAATGGTGGACAAACATAGTTTCTACACACAGCACTACAAACAAGCCATTTAGTTATTAAATTTGTTGTGGAGCTATTTCCTTTTTAACATTTAAATTAAACTATAAATCAATCAGGAACAGTTTCCAAAGTTGTCATTTAATTAAAAATGCTTGGAATGGGGAGAGATGACCTGCTTGAGAATGGTGAAGGGCTGCTTTAAGAGCTCGGCCCAAACCACAGGTATGCTCATTGCATGCCAGGATCTTGACTGTTGTCCAGTGACCCTGCATACATAGCGCAATTTGACTGATTTTGTTTTCCACCAAAGCCTCTGTATGGGGTATGCGAAACACGCCAAAAGAACACACTGACCTCCTTCAAGATCTGTGATTAACCTAATAAGGATCTTGTACTAGGCAGCTAATGCTTATGTAGGCTAATTATAGAAACCAGGGCAATTGGAATATGAATAACAGCAGGAGAAAAGGATTCTTTGCTATTGGATTCAAGGACTGATTCATGGACTTCAACCCTACTACCTCAATGAAAACATGAATGGAGAAACAGATGGACAGGTCTTTAAACAGTTTTTTAAAAAATAAAGCAGGAAGACTGAACTGTTGTATTTTGATCCATTTTCCCCTGCTTTTCTAACATGATATTGTAAAGACTTCTAAACATATTAGATTTGAGACAGCAAAAAAATAAGAATTGTGTCAGAAGATCTAACCAGTATACTGGTAGCAGCATCTCACCCAGTATACTGAAGCCAATATAATGTATACTGAAATATACTGAAGCATACTGAAGTATGTGGGCTGTGGGTGGCGCAAGCAATTAAGACACTGTGCCTGTTAACCAGCAGGCCAGGCTTCAGCCCCACAAGACAGGGTGAGCTCCTGTCCCTAGCCCAGCTCTGCGACGCCAGCTGGATTGGGGATTTGCTGCTTGGGTAACAGCCTATCCTCCATAACAATCTAACCCAGGCTTTCGTGCTTCGCATGCAGCATATGCAGCGCCGAGCACAATACCATAGTCTTTCAAGACTGACGGAGGCCTGCTTTACTTCAGTATACTGAAGCCAGTATACTGAAGCAACATCTCCCAGGAGCTGCCATTTAGGACCTAGTCCTGGAACAAGGAATCACTACATTGGTAGAGTTGGGAGAAAACAGTTTTTTATGCATTTCAGAATTTTCCCAAATTAGAGGTGCAGAAAGAGACTTCATGTGTTTTTATTTCATTATCACATTTCTCCCCCCCCCCTCCCCGGGAGAAATATCACATCATTTCTCCCACTCTACTCATTGGTATGTGTTGTCACACAAAATCTTTTGCATAATTAGCTGGTGTCTGGAATTTTCCCCTTTTGTCCTCCAAGACACTGAAACACCCATGAAACAATTCTTATCCCCCCTCCCAAACACACACACACACACACACACACAAACAAAACTACCAACTCAGATTTCAGGGGATGTGATTTTTGGCCTTGCTTGACAGCAGTATGGCAGGTAGTGGCTGATCTACCATAACTCTAAAAAGAAGACTCTCTGGGAAGGAAAGCAAAAATAAAACAGAATAAGCCAGATGTTTGAATGTTTCAAGGTTTCTCTGATCATCTGCCTTCCTAATTTAAGATTTCTTTTCTCTTTTCAGGTCAGCCAACTGTACAGTAACAGAGGGATCAATATATTACAACGTATAAGAAGCAAAGAGAATTGAACTATATATGTTGGGTCCAGCCAAATATCTTTCAAACACAGTCAGTAAGAAGAGCTGGCTGTTCTGTGCTTATCTTTTCTTCCTATTCTTTTTCTCTCCATTCAATTCCCCCCCCCCCCTTTCTCTTACCCTTAGAGCTACACTACACAACTACACAGACAGCAGAATCACCTGGTGCAGTTTTTCTGGACAGTACCACATCCACTCTACTCAAAGAAGTAATTTGTTTTGAATTGTGCATGTTACAGCGCACACATAGAGAGAGAGAGAGAGAGAGAGAGAGAGAGAGAGAGAGAGAGAGAGAGAGAGAGAGAGAGAGAGAGTATAAGAGACCTTGCTGGATGAAAAAAAACCTAGACCAGCTTCCAACATCTTTTCAAATGTTTCAGGAATCACACAAGACAACAAGAGACTTGCATCCTGGTGCCGTCTCTTGCATCTGGCATTCTGAGGTATCCCATAGCAAAAATAAGTAGGTTGTACAGACCCATCCTGACTTGTAAGCTGTGATGGACTTTTCCTCTAGAAATTTGCCCAAACCCTTCTAGAAGGCATTGAGGCTAGATGCCATCACCACATCTTTTGGCAAGGTATTCCGGATTAAGTACATGCTAGGACAGGGGTGTCCAAACTTTTTGGCAGGAGGGCCACATCATCTCTCTGACACTCTGTTGGGGATTGGAAAAACGATTTACATTTCAAATTTGAATAAATTTGCATATGTTTACATATAAGACTATATGAGAAACATTACAGGGCCAGATGGAGGAGTCTTGCTGCAAGTCGCATTGAGGTTCCCCACAGGACGCATCTGGACAACCCTGCACTAAATAAAGAAATATTTTCTTTCTAACTTCCCAACATTCAATCTTAGTAGTTGTCCTCTAGTATATTCCTAGTTTAGTGAATTCTTAACCCTGATTCATACTTAACATAGGCAAACCATCAATTCTTAACATAGGCAAACCATCAATCCATACAAGTGTATGGTGTGAACTTGTATGGTGAAAAGAGGAACTTGACCCTGATGATCTGTCATATGAATATTGGATCTTTTATTTTATTGAATTTAAATGGTGGGACTTATATCCCACTTCCCACCATAAAGGCCTTCAAAGCCTCTTCCAAACATATTTGATTCAACATGTTTATCCTTCCTTCCCCCCTTCCTTTTGTTTTATTTTGCAGGAATGGAAACAGAATTAGGAATTTTTATAGAAAACCCAGAACATACGTAACATAATAAATTCAGAGCACAAGCCTATTCATGTCTACTCAGAAGTAAGTCCCATTATGTTCATTAGGGCTTACTCCCAGGAAAATATGCACAGAGTTGCAAATTCAGAGCACAAGCCTATGCATGTCTACTCAGAAGTAAGTTCCATTAAGGCTTACTCCCAGGAAAATATGCATAGAGTTGCAGCCTCTTTTCATCATACAAACATTAGTGACCCTTTTAGGCACAGAAATACATGAATCAGAGATTAGCATCTGGGTCAGTCAGGTTCCTGCTACTGGGAGAGCCAGCAGGCAAAGTAATAGAGCCACAGGCAAGAAGCATAGTCACAGGTAGTTCAGAGCACGGATCAAATAGAATTGCCTACAGTGTTATAGCAGACCTATAGGAATTGAAAAGGTCTTCAATAACATCACTTGATCACACTGATCAAGCTCAGATCTGATCTGATCATGCTCACAGGAAGGGTTATATTTCAGAAGATGGTCCCATAGCCATCTCAGTTCAGATAATATGATCAATTCAGTGTGATTCAATTGATTTCCATTCAGCAAAATTCTGACTGATCCGCACATTCACTTGGTGAATAAAACTGGGAAACAAGCCAATGAACCTAATAGACTTAAATCCTAATGTCATAGATTTCCTGTAAAGTAGTTGTAGATGTAGAAATTAATAAAAATTAGTAAAGTACTTTTTGAGATTCTCCAGGGGAACAATGACTCTTTTTTACACACACCATTATCAGTCTTGGCATTATCTTATCCTTTTTCTGGGGGGGGGGGGGGGAATATAAAAATGACATGATTATGTGGGAAATGATTGGCTTGGCACGTCAGCCTAACAAAAATGATGCAGCCATGTGTCGGAGCCTCCAGGGTGCTATAGAGGACAGAAACAAGTACAGGATGTGATGTTTCTCT
This sequence comes from Cryptoblepharus egeriae, assembly GCA_030015325.1. Classification (NCBI taxonomy): domain Eukaryota; kingdom Metazoa; phylum Chordata; class Lepidosauria; order Squamata; family Scincidae; genus Cryptoblepharus; species Cryptoblepharus egeriae. Next base: position 47,542,563 of record JAREYC010000007.1, on the reverse strand, counting down.
GGCTCTGTTCTTGCAGGTTCTATTCTCTTGAAGTTTATCATGCTTTAAAAACAAGATCTATCTACCGCTTTTCAACTTAAAAGTTCACAAAGTGGTTTACAAAGAAAATGAAAAAAAATAATAGCTAATTAATAGCTAATGGGTTCCTGTCCCAAAAGGGCACACAATCTAAAACCCCTAAAAAAAATGGGGCCCTTGATGTAATTGTAAAGTCATTGGAGTGCCAGCTTGCTTTCCACTGCCTTCATTTGCAGAGAGAAGGTTTCAGCTTAAATTCCAGTTGTGTTGTGATGATGAGAAGAGAGAGACTGTGATCCAAAATAGAGGACTCCACCATCATAAGGGACAAATGTTGAAGAAGAGGAAGGAAAAATGAGGAGAGACATGAATGGAACAAGAGAACATAGCATTCCAAGCTTTCAAGTACAAAACACTATTTATCACCTTGATCAGGACCGAGCATGAATGAACTGAAGATCACTGCTTAGTTGCCAAAGCACGAGAGATGCTTCCCATTAACCAGTTGTGCAGGCCAGAAAAACCAGCTTGCTTTTGAGAGAAATTCCACAATCATGGCTCATGCCTGGTATTGACTGAATTCGGCTTCATAGAAGTAAAGAAACATGCCTGCAATTACAAAGGTGTTAATTTCAGCATTGCGTGTGCTTTTGGGGGGGGACGGATTTATTAGATTGGTATGAACATTTCACACTCTAGGGTGTGCAGTAATTGGAGCAAAGTGCAACACCTACTACTAAAAACGGCCTTCTTTGTAGACATTGCATGTCACCTCCATTTAAAATTCCCTAGCCACACGTCTGCCTCCCAAGCTGCCTTTGAAGGCAAATTTATGTGTTTTAAGGACAATTCAAACATATTGCAAGCACAGCAGGAGTCTAAACAATCAGGGAACTGAAAAAGGGCAGTCTTCAGCATCCTTGGGTGGCAGAAGCAGGAGGAAAGGTAAAAGCCATCACACTAAAGGGTCTGCAGGTTAAAATTGATATAAATTATTCCACATTTTAAAAATATATAACTACCACATAAGAACCATGGCGAGAAGACAGGTGGGGACAGAATTAATAAAGGGGAAGAGGCAAGGAGGAGAGGGAAATTCAAGGCTGGGAACTCAATGTGTGGTAGGCAGAGTGAAGTCTGCTAAGAGTTAGAGAGAGGAAAGAAAGCAACCATTGCAAGGAGAAGGGGCCAACAACTCATTATGCAAGGGAGAAAGGAGGTGAGACCATTACTACTTGACTATATTTGTGTTCTGGGTTACAGGGCTGTGTCCCACCACCCGTGAGCCCCAACAAAGCTATGGGCTTACGCAGACTCATGGACAAGCACAGGCCAAACATGGACCAAGCAGGATAAAGAACGTCCATATAGGGCCGGATCAAATACTTGGCACAGAAGTGGATATGGTGCGAAGATATTTATTTTATTTTTTATTTCAATAAATTTTTATCCCACTTTTCTCAGCCTAAGCCAACTCAAGGCAGCTAACAGTTACAATTTAGAACATAGCCTATACCATATGGGATCTGGCAAACACAGGTAAATACAAAATCTTCCCTTCCCACCCAACCCAATCCTGTTCTAACCAGAGTGAGATGTCATAACAGAAAAAGAAAATAAGCCTCCTACCCCAAAAAATGTAGGACACCCAATTGCCTGGTAGTGCCACTGCCTGCTAGGTATGCCCATTGCTCGCTGGTGTCCACTGTTGCCCAGTGCCCATAAGTGCCTTTTGTTCATTGTGCCCATTTGTGCCCAATGCCCTTCGCTGCCTGGTGCCTGCCACTGCCCTCTGTGCCCAGTGTCTGCTGACTGCCAGTGGTCACCAGTCCCCAATGCCTATCTGTGCCCAATGTCCAGTGTTCACTGTTTCTCTGTGCCTGCTGATGCCCCTGTGTCCACTGCTGCCCTGCACTGCCTATACTGGGATCAATCAATACTGCATCAATAAGACTGGTGTCATTATATTTTCATCTAGCCAGACAGATAAATACAATTTGTCCTGCTGCTGTCAATGAGCTAATAAATGTTAAGCAGACAGAACAAGAAGTGACGAAGAATATTCTGCTACTTGAATATAAAAAAGAGATTGAGGGGCATGCGACTTCTTCCTCTGTTTTTAAATTCAGTATTTAAATCACACCAAGATGGATTCAAGAATCAAAGCAGGAGGACTTGAGAAAAATATAGATTAATAAGGACCACATTTTTGCAATACAATATTTTTTGACTACTATAGACCTATAAATAAAATATACTGTGTGCATAGTTGGCACTTTCTGAACAAGAAACATTTATATAAGTAGACGCAGATTTCTAAGGCTTTTTATATAAAATGTGGTTAGTTCCTGCGTTCAGAGGTATGTTAATGAACGCCAGAGAGGCAATGGAGGTGCACTTTAACTTTTTGTTTACCCCATCAGCCGCATGCTGGGAGAGCTGTAAGCGCCGTTCCCATGGCAAAGTGACGGCCACATGCACTTAAAAGGTCCATGATTGAACAATTAATCGCATTTTTAAAAAATTATTTGCTTTCACACATTGAGCACAATAGGCCTTTGTTATTTTTAATAGCTTTGGCATGAAAGCAAAGCATGAGCCACAAAAACACTGTAATGGCATACCTATGGCCACAATAAATTGCGATAGTTTTTTTTAATATGTCTGGGCTGCAACAGACTCTTGATTATCCAAGACAAACTCTTTGCGCTACGTGTGCACTATGGCAAGATAGAATGTAAAAGAAAAACCAGATATATAATAGTGGTGTGGTTTGTTTACCATATTTTTACTGTTTCAAAGTAGGAAGGTAGTAAACTGGGTAACAATAAAGCATACAATATCTTCAAATATTTTCATTGCAGATTTTATTCTACTGTGCATGTTACCAGCAGGCCAGGGTTCGAGACCCGGGTTGGCCCCACAAGACAGGGTGAGCTCCTGTCCTTAGCCCAGCTCTGCGACGCCAGCTGGATCCAATCGTATTGGCTCTGCCTTTCCATTGGACTAATTCAGTGGCGTGGAGAGGGGGATTTGCTGCTTGGGTAACAGCGTATCCTCCATAACAATCCAACCCAGGCTTTCGTGCTTCGCAAGCAGGGTTTGCAGCGCCGAGCACGATACCATAGTTTGTCAAGATTGATGGAGGTCTGCTCATTTCTATGAGCTTTGAGTTTTGTAGACCACTCTGGGCTGATGGTACTTTTCAGAACTTATATGTAACAATGTTTTCACATCCTCAGTGGGTCCACAGTGGCCACAGCTTCAATGTTACCTGGGTTGTGTGTCAACACCATAAAATGTGAGGTATCATAGATTCACGTTTTCATTCCAGAGAGAAAACATGAACGATTACTAAACTCCATATTTTAAGATTGTCCATTCAATTCAGTCATGCTTAGGGAAAAAGAAGCTGCCTGATATTGAGTTTGACCAGGGGTGATTCACCTTTCAGCTTTAGGGCTCCAGGACCAATAACAACAGTGTAGTGGAGGATATTTCAGCTGACTCAGCTTGTCATTTGCAAGATAAGCTGTACCTGCTGAGATTCTGTCTACTACAGGTCTAGGAGCTCTAAAGTTGAAAGGTTGGCCACCCCTGAGGCCATTGGTTGATCAAGATCAGTATTAATAAAACTAATTTAATATTAGTATTAATTTAATACTAATTTAATTAAGTATTAGTATTTTTTACTGCTAATTAATACTAAATTAATACTAACTTAATTAAGTACTAGTAGTAATTTAATACTAATTTAATATTAATAAGTGGCAGCAATTCTCCAGGATTTTAGAAAGGAATTTTACTACCCAGAAATAGGAGGGATTGAATATGGAATTTCTGGATGTTCTATCACTGAATTCTAGTCCTTATACAACAGTCAATCCAATATTTCAGTCTAATGGAGCAATCCTATGCCTGTCTACTCAGAAGCAAGTGCCATTATATTTAATGAGGATTACTCCCAGGAAAGTATTGTTTTTAGTTGGTTTTTATTGTAAATTTTTAGATGCAGTTAAAATGTTTTTAATTTTTTTTGTATAATCGAATTGTATTTTAACTGTGTTTAAATCTGTATTTACTGTTAATTTTTTTTGTTTTTGTACTGCTGTTTTATTTTATTGTATTTATTTTATTTATTTTATTGTATTTATTTTATTGTATTGTATTGCAGTGGTTTTTGTATTGCTGTTTTAATTGCTATTAGCCGCCTTGAGTTCCATTTTCTAGGGAAGAAAGGTGGGATATAAACAGACAGCAGAGAGACAGACAGACAGATAGATAGATAAAGTGTGTTTAGGCTTGCAGCCCAAACCTATCACCTACCGTGTTGTGTCATGAAACCACACCAGAAAGAGCAGTGTTGTGTGCCATGGTGGGTGGGTGACCTGGAAACAAATGAAAAGTAAAAATGGACATTTTAATTTGCTTTCAGGTAATCGCTCAAGCTACTTATGGGTAGGAACCTGCAAAAGGCAAGGTTATTTTTCCTGATGTGAGGCTCCTCAGATTTATGGCACCTATATTGGTAGCATATATCTGAGGAGGGAAAAAAGGCAGGGAGGTTTCCAAAGTGTGCAATTGCTACAAGATTAAGATTAAGATTAAGGTAAGTCACCAAATATGGTGACTTACGGTATCCTCCGCATGGTGACTTATCTGAATTAAAGCAGATGACTGGTTATAGCAGCAGGCTACTGATGCAGCCACCATTATGAGGCAGTGGTTGGAACATGGTTGCTGGGCTCATTGTCATGGGGCTGCTAGTATGGCTGCATACGTGGCTGCTGGCATCACTGCCATAACAGCATTGTAGCATTTGGCCCTAATTCACTCAACTCAATTATCTGTCGAGATTATCGACCACCTTTCACTTTTCTCACTCACACAGCCACAGCTGTACGTTTGTTTTCCGCACAAACACTGTGTTGCTAGTTATCTCTGTTTCTTCCTTCATAACACTGCAAAGTTCCTGTTCCATCCTCTGTCCGCAACTATTACTTTGTGATTTTTCACCTTAATTTCTTTCCTGATATCTTTGTCCCATTTGGGTTCTTCATCTTCCCGTCACATTCCTTCTTTAATCACATTCACCTGGTCTGCTACTTTGACTGAGAGCCAAACCAAAGGTGATATCAAGTTCCATGACTGAAACTCCCAACATCCTTTTTTTCCAAAGCAACCTTGGGATGTGTAATTTGGATAGAGAGAATGGGTCAGGGTTAGAAGGTCCTAATCCTCCCATACAGAATGTCCCTCTGAAACCATTACTCACATTTATTCCCTTACACAGATAGTAGGGGTTACACAGATCTGGGCATTTGAAGGAAACAACCAGTGGAAAGTGTTAGATCCATTCCTTCCATTAAACAATGGAGCCAGGTTCAACTGAGGGACCCTTGTGCCTCATTGGTCTTCAACGGGTTTGTCAATTTGCCCCAAATGGGCAAAATTTTCCCAAAATGATCCTGTTGCTCCAGTGTTTTCTATCTTTCTTAGCCGTCTGGATAGCTAACGCAGTTCATTTTGGGGTTGCCACAGAGGTCCATGGTCTTCTGCTGGCCTGACTTCTTTACTGCTGGACCTTCCCCAAGTACCATTTTTCCAAAAGTTGTCACTTATGACATCACCAGCTCCCCCATTTCATAAATCTCAGAGTTTTGGATGCATCCACCTCACAATCTGGCAACAGCAAGGAAGATTTCAAGGACTTTTCAAAACTCAGGGATATGTTTCTTTTTATCAGGGCTGTATCAGTTATGAAGCTTTCATGATTCTTAATCTGCTGGCAAATTTCACTAGTATTTCTTTCTGCAAAGACACACATTTTGGTTTCTAAGCTGCGCAGCTGACAACATTTTCACAAATGGGAAAAGGTAAGAAATTATATGAACTCCATTTAAACTCCCAGAAGGACAACATGCCCATGGCCAAGTCAAATTTCTGCATTAAAAATTATCACTATATCCCCAAATTTATACAATACATCTCAAATTACAAGAATTTTATCACAATGCGGTTGATTTTTTTAAAAAGTTGATTGGCAAACCTTTTACAAACTGCAGTCTGTTTTCTATGCTTTATATTGGAGGATGTAGAGCATGGGACAGATGCAAAATAAGCCTTTAATATTCTAATCTAATCAAACTGTTGTGTGTATCAATCTTTAGCACAACCTATAACGGTAGTTAGGCCAATTTGACACCAGAGGAGTGAATAATTGCCATATTAGGTTTTAATGTTTAATGCCCACCAAAAACAATACATTCAATCTCAAGGATGTGGTTCTTTCACACTGAAAATCATCAGTCGTCTCTGCAGTCCTCAGAAGATGAACATGCATATTTCAACAGGGTCTTCTTCTGGAATATCCTATTTTAAATAATGTGTTTCCTTCATTTGAAAACCCCTGATATATTTCTAACCTGGAAACTACACAGGCCTAATTTGGTCGTGTATTTTCTGGATGGGTGATCTCTGGGGAAGCTCTTGGGATGAAAAGTGTGGGGCACATGCAATAAATGGTCAGTTGGGATAGTCTATCGTAAGTGCCTAATAAAGTAATTAGAATCATCTTTAGCCAGACTCCAGGCCTATTAGCAAAGAAGCCCACACAGAGCACTAAAGCCACCTGCCTGTCTCCAATTGCTTTAATTTTCCCCCCATAGGTTTACACTGATTGCTTCCTCCTAGGCTTTGTCCTCACTGGAATATACAGCACCTCTTTTTGATGGGCCTCTTGTACATTACTGACTGCTCCCCAGTTTATATGCATTTAACAGCAGGGCATCAGTACCATTGATTAGCAATCTAACAATATAAGGTCAGCCCTTGCATTTTCCTTGTTTCTGTTAAGGTTTATTTTCGTTTATTGCCCTTCAGTAATAATGCAATAAAAGAATGCATCCTGGTGCTTTTTCTATTTGTTTTATTAAACCTTCTTGCTTTGGGGTATTTCGCTGTTGTCATGTAGGTTTCTCTTTAATATCCCAACTTTACTTCATACTAATTCATTTCCTCTATCCTTAAATGTTCCTCAATAAACTAAGCAAACTACTTCTTTATTGGAAGGCTGATGCCACAGAATGCAATATTGCTGCTTCTATCCCGTTCTTTAAGAGGTAATGGAGTTGTGGTTGGCTCGTGATTACAAAATATTGCTTTGCAGAAATGTTCTCTCTATCAAGTGATTTGCCAATATTAAGAATACCTAAGCACAGATACTTTTGTATTCTCTGCTAAGAGGCAAAATAAAATCATAGCACTCGATAAAAACCCAGACAACCATGCAGGTATGTCAATGGATCCAAGGGCGGGTCTGGACTTATATTTCTCAAATAGCATCACTCCACTCCAAAAAGTAAACCATTTTTAAAACAAACAGGCATTTTAAAAGCCATTTGTGACATGGGAAAAAGTAATTCATAGATTTTATGGGGTGAACCCAAGCTCTTGAGCATACCTAAAGTAGCTCATTGGATCTTATCCATCTTTCATTTGCTTAAATTAGGCTGCAGGAATCAGAATGTAAAGGTATTGAAAAGTCCATGTTTATCTAGCAGAAGCCTGGCTAAAATACCCATGGTTTAGGCTGCAATTGTTTACACATGTACATGGGTATAGGTCTCAATTGACTTAGGCTGCAATCCTAAAGACACTTTCCTGTGAGTAAGACATAATGGGGCTTCCTTTTGAGTAGACATGGTTAGGATTGTGTTCTACAATGACTTGCTTCTGAGTGGATATGCATACGTCCCATCAGTCCCTTAAGTCAGTGAATGGTTACAACTTTTTAAAACATTCACATAGCACGATCCTTGATCAGCAGTGAGATGCAAACTGTCAGTATTATCCAGAAATCCATGCATGTCAAGTCAGGGCCTCCCAACCAAAAAAGAAAGGCTTGCCCAGGTGTCCACTCCATATCCTTATGCAGTTACCTGAAGCAGAAGATATTGGAGATGCTCCTTCCATGGCCACATAATGCCTTTTAAAAGCATAAAAAGTCACTGCTGGTGTTGCCAAAAAACCAAGTCATGGATACTGTTGGCTGCTGGTATTAATTTAAAGTCACCATCCTTCCAGGATTGACTTGAAGTCTCCAGAATTATGCACCAGTCTACAGAAGCAATACTGGAGATTTTCAGCTGAAGCTTACCCTTCCCACCACCCCTGGTTGATGCATGGACACCAAAATGTCCTCTGCATCTACTGCTCCTGCTAGAAGCTTGGAAGACATTCCCTGATGCCAGATGGATGGCCATGCCATGAAGGATACCATCTGAAAGAGTTCTGTGAGTGCCTGTAGAACAATTACCTATCTCACAGGATTGTTGTGAGGACAAAAAGGATAAAGAACTGTTAGCCACCTTGGCATTTGCCTAACATGGGAAATGAATGAATGAATGAATGAATGAATGAATGAACGAACAGTGGGGGTCAGCTGCACAGGTGTTCTCTAGGGAATAATTGTCTCTTACCAGGGAGTAAGAGTATAGAGTACAGACCTCCACAGTATAGAGTGGTCTACTCAGACCTGCTACAGTTGCCATACATCCTGAAAAACAGGGACAATCCTGATTTGGGGGGATTATGTTCACATACTGGCAAATACGACAGAGGGTCTTGTCCCGATTTTGTGAATTATGGCAATCCTAGCTATAGCTATTTTGCTGTTTCTACATTGACTTGTGCTGCAGAATCAGGTGTGAGAACAGGATTAGGATATTGGTGGCACCATTGCTGCCAATCCCTCCCCCTTTTGGGCCTGATGTGCCCACCCCATCCCACCCCACCTTCCTCCCTGCTGTCTCCTGCCCCATTTTGCCACCTTTCCATCTTCATTCCACCCTTCTTCCACCTCTCTTGTTGACATGTTTCCTCTGACAATTCAGGGAAGATGTGACAACAAGATGAGAAGGTGCAGGCCTTCCAATGTATCACAAGTCCTTCTACAACTTGTGCTGACTGCTATATGCTAAGTAGACCTGGACTCCCATTCCAACTCTATTGGAATGTCTCTTTAGACCTGGGCTCCTGGATGTGCTTGGGCTTAGCTGGGTGTGATCTTGCTACTAGTGGTTGAGGTTGCTGACACGTGTCTTATGTGTTCCCTGAGGCATCTGGTGGTCCACTGTGAGACAGAAGATGCTGGACTAGATGGGACTTTGCCTTATTCTAAGGAGGCACTTCTTACGTATCACATAAAATCTGGCCACCAATGTGTGTAAACTACATGAAATTCCCATGCAGATATAGCCTGACTATACAGTTTCCTGTATACATGACCAATTGCACTTTATATATGATCTTGGAATCAAGTTTCTTGCCCTAATAAGCCATATTATTTCAGTTGTAATTCTGGTATGCTAAGCCAGATGTAGGATCCTAATAATTCATTAAAATAAAACTTCATAAAAGTATGTATTTTTTATTATTAAAAAAGTGTTTCCTTTCAATATCATTCATAAAGATTTTATTCTCCAGTATTATTTTGCTGACTGTTGGGATTATTCAATGAAGTATTCATCTCAAACTATTCTATAGAAGCTATACAAAGCCAACGTTTCTCTGTGCCAGAAGCTGTCTTATAAGTACATTTTTCCAAAGTGAGATCATAAAATGTTGTTAGAATTATTATGCTATTATTATTCTATCGTTTCTTATAATGGTGTAGAGCAGAACAACTTTACAGCTAACAATTCTTCATCAATAGCACTTCCCTTTATGTATTTCCATGCCTAAACCACTGGAAATATTTTATTACCTCATTTCAGAAAGACCTACCAAATTGGCATCTCCAGATTTCCACACACACTTAATACTAAATGAGATGTGAAAACAAGCCATCAAAAATTATCAGCTCCACTCCCAATTTTTATTTATCAGCCATGCATGCCAAGATTTCCTTCAGTACATTCATTTTGCCCAGTTCTGCTGTTATGAATGTTGCTTGCACAACACAAAAAAATTTTTCAGGCTACCAATATCCTGATCCAGGTCACCAGAAGCTCAATCCTCTCCTACACTGGAAGAGGCAGCCTGACTGGTCTGCACTGTATTCAGTGTAGATTTATAGATAAATAGATTTATATCCCCTTACCCTTTGTCATGTGGCAGTTACCCCCATATTCAAAAAGGTGCCAGCAGTTTCGGGCTGTGGGTGGCGCAAGCGGTTAAGATGCTGTGCTTGTTAACCAGCAGGCCAGGGATCGAGACCCGGGTCGGCCCCACAAGACAGGGTGAGCTCCTGTCCTTAGCCCAGCTCTGCGACGCCAGCTGAATCCAATCGTATTGGCTCTGCCTTTCCATTGGACTAATTCAGTGGCGTGGAGAGGGGGGATTTGCTGCTTGGGTAACAGCCTATCCTCCATAACAATCCAACCCAGGCTTTTGTGCTTCGTATGCAGCGTATGCAGTGCCGAGCACGATACCATAGTCTTCCAAGACTGACGGAGGCCTGCCAGCAGTTTCACTGGTAAAGATCTGAGCAGCCTGGTGCAATGCCAGGAGGGAGAGAGGCAATCTGGGGCAAGGAGAGGCCGGGCAGAGGGCATTGCCAGGAGCAGGCTGAGAGCAAGAACCAGGGCTGATCCAAGCCAGATCCAAGCCAGATCCAAGCCACGTTCCTCAGGTGATGTACAACAATCTGCTCAGTTCTGCTGGACTCTGTGTCATCTTTAAAAGTGGCACAGATCCAAGTAGACCAATGCAGCTGCTGCCACATTATGCAGGTAAGGGAGAAGTTTCCCTGTGTCCCACAGTACTGTAGCAGCAGTCCTGAACTTGTGGTGGATACAGCGGCCTGCCTGTTCCACATCACACCAAATGGCTTGCCTGTTCCACCACAAGTTAATATTGCACTTTGAGGGTTTCCATTCATTCATCATTCATTTCAGGGATTTAAACCCGCCTTTTCCATGCTAAACCCATGCCCAAGGTAGCTTACAAAGCTTTTTTAATAAATCCTTTTGTCCTTACAACATCCCTGTGAAGTAGACAAGGCTGAGAATTAGCGACTGGTCCAAGGTCACCCAGGAAGCATCACAGCAGATGGGGGATTTGAACCCTGGTCTTCCACCTTCAGTCCAACTCTCTAACCACTACAACACAAACACCTATGCCACACATGCACTTGATCAGTTTCATAATTTTGTTCTGCAATTGTTTCTACCCAGATACTTGAAATGAACATCAGTTGGTTGCCTTTTGCCTGTCATTTAATAAATAACATAAATAAATTCTTCCTAATGAATAAGCAACTCACAGAATGTCTTGAACAAATGCCATCAATCAGTCTTCTATATCCAACATATAAGCCGCTTAAATGGAGCAAACATGTGGTAATCATTTAAAATGAAAATCTTTTGGAGAACACTGAACAATGTCCTTTAAATAACAGTTAATCTATGGCATGATCCAATGAGGAGAGGAGAGAAAGGAAAGAGAAATTTGTTCCCTCCCATTCAGATGACAAAATGTTGGTTTTAAATTATCACAACTATTTCCGATTTATATATATATAGATATATATACACACACACACATGCACACACATATATATACACACATACACACACACACAGAGTAGGGCTGTGGGTGGTGCAAATGGTTTAGACACTGTGCCTGTTAACCAGCAGGCCAGGATTGGAGACCCGGGTCATCCCCACAAAACAGGGTGAGCTCCTGTCCTTAGCCCAGCTCTGCGACACCAGCTGGATCCAATCATATCGGCTCTGCCTTTCCATTGGACTAATTCATGAGGTGGAGAGGGGGGATTTGCTGCTTGGGTAACAGCTTATCCTCCATAACAATCTAACCCAGGATTTCATGCTTCTCATACAGTGTATGCAGCGCCGAGCACGATACCATAGTTTCTCAAGACTGATGGAGGCTTGCTTTTTCTATATATATATAGTGAAAAGCTCAAAACATTGCATCAGAAGTGATATCACAAGTGGAATTCATGCAGGGATGGGCTTCAAAGAAATTAACAACCGGTTCTCTGCCCATCTGGCAGCCACTTTTAAATGGCTATTTTTAAACTTTATATGTCCAATCTCTTGTTAACAACCGGTTCTATAGAGTAGGTGCGAACCTGCTAGAGTCCACCACTGAATTCATGACATCCTGGGTTTTTAAAAAAAGGAAAACTGGGGAAAAAAACCTGCCTCCTCCTCCCCAGCAGTTCCCCACCACCCATTTGCTATGCTGCCTCCCCCCAGCTAGTGGCAGAGCTAAGGCACCTACCATATCTGCTATCAGGAGTCAAAAAAGATTTTATAGCACGCACCTCAAAAACAAAATGAATTTTAATTAAGTTAATAAATAAAACATGTGCCCCTTATTGGTATGAGAAACTGCGCTGGGGCAAAAATGGTTTGTTAATCTCTTCCAGCTAAACATAAAAGGAACACCACTTAGAAGTGCCTCCTTAATCACTTAAAAGGGGTAACTATATTTAGGGCAAAATCCAGAGTGACGACGGGGAGTCCTTGCTACGGTGTGAGAATAATTTACTCTGGATACCAATATGAATTTCCCATAGGATTTCACTGGGTGGTGCAGTAACTACAGGTTCACGTAATGTCTCTTACGTGCTCCCGTAGTTACTCTGGATTTGGGGGCATGATATATGGAAATGAGATAACGTATTAGTTCTATACAGTATCATAACTACATTTAACTGGCTCACATTCATGGGAAAGTTTTGAGTTAAGAAAATCTACTTTTTGTTCCATAGGCTTTTGTGTTTTCATAGTTTCATAGTTTGGTTTTATTTAGGCATGTGGATGGCGCAAGTGGTTAAGACACTGTACCTGTTAACCAGCAGGCCAGGGTTCGAGACCCGGGTCGGCCCCACAAGACAGGGTGAGCTCCTGTCCTTAGCCCAGCTCTGCGACGCCAGCTGGATCCAAATGTATTGGCTCTGCCTTTCCATTGGACTAATTCAGTGGCGTGTAGAGGGGGATTTGCTGCTTGGGTAACAGCCTATCTTCCATAACATTCTAAGCCAGGCTTTCAGGTTTCGCATGCAGTGTATGCAGCACCGAGCACAGTACCATAGGGTGCAATCCAGAGTAACTATGGGAAGTCCTTGCTCCAGTGTAAGAACAGTTTGTTCTGGATTGCAAAATGAATTTTCCATAGGTTTTCACTAGGTGGTGCAGTAACTACGGGTGCACGTAAAGTCTCTTACGTGCACCCGTAGTTACTCTGGATTGTAGGGTTAGTCTTTCAAGACTGACAGAGGTCTGCTAGTTTGGTTAAATAGCCACAACATTTTATTGAATACAGATATTCCAATGCAGTTGTTTCATTGCATTCTGCATTAATTTACCTTATTATTCTACATTAATTTACCTTATTTTAGTAAAGACCTTAATTCGTTGCAGAAACATGCTCTTTAAGTGAAATGATCTTTAAGTGAAGCGGATTTTCCCATAGGAAATAATGGAACCCACAACCCAAAAAATATTCATATAAAAACATTAACTGGATGTAAAAATGATGACAAAACACTGGAATTGAATTCAAAACATGCGTTCAGTGTGCATCCTATGAAGTCTATTTAGGCAGCAATCCTAAAGACAGTTTCCTGGGAGTAAGCACCATTTAATACAATGATGACACAATGAGCCTCTAAAGGCTTTTGGTTAGACATGGTTAAGAGGCTGCAATCAAAGACACTTTCCTGGGAGAAAGCCCCATTTAACACAATGGGACTTACTTCTGAGTAGACATAGTTAGGAGACTGCAATCAAAGACACTTTCCTGGGAGGCTTACCTGGGCTGATGCTGGAGGTTCAAGGTGGTTGGTGGGGGCACTTGGGGGCAGTTTGGGGCAGCTGCTTCTGGCACCTCCAGGCAACTGTCCCCAAGTTGGGGGCAGTTAGAGGCAGCAGCACTGGCCGGCAGCCCTTTTAAAGAGCCTCCATGCGGAGCATCAGGGCTGCTTAGCATGCGTGCCCATAGCGCGCTTGCTCGTTAAGTGAAGCAGAACTTGTTATGTGAAGCAAGATTTCTTGGAAATTTTTGCTCGTTATGTGAAACGCTTGTTAAGCAAGGCACTTGTTAAGCAAGGTGCCATTGTATTATTATTCACAAATACCCCATTTTTCACAATTTTAGCCACTAGTGTCAAGCTCAGCTTGTTGTCCCCCTAAAGCTTGCTACCATTGCAACTGCAACCACCTGAACCTGCTAGTGACACCTCAGCCTGTAAGTGATAGCATGGCAGGAAGTGACATCATCAAGCAGAAATTAATTTAACAACCCCACTAATAACATTTATTAAGTAAACTGAAAATTTACAATAATTATATATTTAAAAATTCATTTAAGATTAAACGAGAAACATTCTTATCTTCCTAAGCAGTTACTTATCTTTTTTAAAATTCTCCACACATCCCAAAGGCTGCAATTATATCTGCACTTGCCCAGCGGTAAGCCCCATGGATATTGTTCATATATCATTATTGTTCATATATTGTTCATATTGTTCATATACATAGTAGCCTCTTAAAAGCACAGATCTGTAACATTTTCCCAAATGCAATCACCTACTATAGTAGCATGCCAAATGCATTAAATGCATTAAAAGTCGAATGAATTAAAAGTCGAATGCATTAAAAATAAATTGCACATTGAAATGAATGGGAAACCACCTGAAATTGGCTCAAGACCTGCCTTGTGGGTTCAACCCACAATTTGAGAAACGCTGCTCTAAAAGCATTCTAGATGAGTACAGCTTAGAAGCAGGTTGCTGAGACCTAATATGAAAAATGTTTACATAATGTGAAGAACTGTGAAAGTACATAAAAGTTCAGTGTCGAGAGAGCATATAGAGAGAGTGAAGCCAAGTCTTAGGTTAAAGAAAGGATAAAACACCTGTTAGTTTGGGAATTGTGCCAAATGCTGTTAAAATTGTGATCAAATGTTCTGGGATTGTTATTCCAAGATCTCTTGTGGCTTTTTGCTGACAGTGGCGTTTTGGCTAATTACTGTTATCATTGTAGGCTTGGAATTTTCTCATTTCGTATTTTTTCTTGGTGGAAACAGCAAACCAAACCTAAAGAGTGTTAAAGACTCTAGTCCAGATATATTCTCAGTCTCAACTAAGACACATTGGGTTATTATTTTGACTGTTATTTTTAACCCTTGAACATATACAAACATATGTAGTGGGTTTATATCAAGCCAGAACTTTGGATTATCAGCCTCTACGAGGGCCAGCTCCAAGTTTCAGAAGATCTTTGGCATACTTCCCACCATGGGTTCAATCTTACCAAGCTAGAGGAAATGGGACAATTGCAGGTGTCCTCTTCGAGTCTTGAGCAAGCCAAAATAAATGAGCAAGCTCCACTATCAAGAGAAATGTTGATAATTCTGAAATGGAATGTGTAGTTGCTGAATAGGAGCTAAAATACACAGAGTGAAGCCACTTGCCTCAGATTGACCTTGACCCCAACCATGCACGCAATCACCTACTATAGTAGCATCAAGTCAAATGCATTAAAAATAAATTGCACATTGAAATGAATGGGAAACCACCTGACATTGGTTCAAGACCCACCAAATGGGTTCAACCCACCATTTGAGAAACGTTATAACGTCCTAGCTCACTTCCTTTCTTTTCAGCAGTGCTTGGAAGGATCATATGTATGCATGTGGTTGTTGCATTGACCATGACAGAGAAAGTTGAACAAAGAATCTGCATCAAATTTAGCCAAAAGCTTGGCAATATCTGTGCAGAGACCTATGCAAAGTTGCAGAAAGTGTATGGAGAGGAGTTTATGAGCTGCACACGAGTGTACGAGTGGTTCAGACATTTCCAAGATGGCCAACAAAATGTCTACAGTGACAAACTGAAAGCATGAATTAGTCAAAGCAATGTGAAGACACTGACCATTTTCTTTAACTACAAGGGGATTGTTCATCATGAGTATGCTCCACGTGGTCAGACAGTAAACAAAGAGTACTACTGTGATGTGTTGCAGCGTTTGCGGGATGCTATTCATCATAAACGGCCAGAATTGTATGCGTCCAGTGAGTGGCAAATGCACCATGACAACATACCTGCCCATTCAGTGCAGCTTGTGCAGCAGTTTTTGGCCAAGCACAACATCCCCCAAGTCCGACAGCCACCGTATTCCCCAGATCTCACCCCTTGCAACTTTTTCCTCTTTCCAAAAATGAAATCCCATTTGAAAGAATGAAGATTTCGGGACATTGAGAAAATTCATGTGAATGCGATGAGGCAGCTGCAGATTATCCAAGAAAACGAGCTCCACTGATGCTTCTTCTATCAATGGAAACAGCGCTGGATTAAATGTGTTGCTTCTGAAAGGGACTACTTTGAAGGAGATTAAATGCCAAATTGTTATGTGTTGCAGTTTTCTTTTTATAGCACCAGTCCTGATACTTATTGATCACACCTTGTACAGAAGGATGGAAATACCTAGATGGATCCATTGTGACAATCTTGTCTTCCCACAGAAAACACCTTCACAATTGTTGCTTTGCTATGTAGAGGAACTTCTCAGGAGTGCTTGGAAACAGGTCTTTCTGCCACAGCTAATAATTCATATAATAGCTGCCCTTCCAGAATGACAGTATTTCCCAATACAGTCTGCAACAGGTGACAAAGCAGCTGATAAATAGTAGCAGAAGGCTGAAGTGAGAATGACTCATGGGATTCAGCATGCCTTAACTGCAAGGGAAATTTATGAAGATAACATGACAAACTAATATATTTTTACAACCTTAACAAGATATTTTATGCCAGTCCTGGGATCTGCATTTAGTTTATCAATGGAATTTCTAACACTTTTCTCCCTTTAGGTGTTAAGGGTATTTCTCATACAAATGCAAGTTGGATGCAATAAGATCAGAAGGAAAAATATTATTGAGCTTGTGGGTTTGTCTTGACTCTTTCAGCAATCAACCTTTAAAAAAAATCCTCATTAGCAATGAACAGCCCTATTTTAATTGGGATATCCCAGTTATCCCTATCGTCATTAACAATGTTATTATCTATTCCAAAGCAAACCGAAATTTCCTCTCCATGTACTGTGTTAAACCACCTTCCTCTCCATGTACTGTGGCCACAGTTCTGATACTCCTGTGGCTGCTAATTAAATGAAAACATTAATGCCCATTTAATGTACTATGTAGTACCTTGAGATACAAGATTCAAAATACGTTTTTACGGTTTCGTCTGAATTTCACAAGAGCAGGAAAATTGCACAGGATTCCCTGTTATGCATTTATGTAATTGAGAGCACAGTATGATCCATATCTATTTAGAAGTAAGCCCCATTATGTTCAATTTTTGATTGTGACTGATGGCTGCTTGACATGTGTCATTATGGCAAATATGTGATACTTAGCATGTGTATATGACAGGAAACCAGAGTTAACCCTGGCTTTCTAGCCTATGTACCCATTTCTTACAAGTAGGGGACATGTGTTTGTTCTATGAACACATTACAGTCTTACAAATGCACATAGGGTGAAATCCAGGGTAACTACGGGGAATCCTTACTCCGAAGTAAGAACAAGTTACTCTGGATTGCAATATGAATTCCCCATAGGTTTTCAGTAGGGGGCAGTAAGTAAGGGTGCATGTATTGTCTCTTATGTGCTCCCGTAGTTATTCTGGATTGTGCCCATAAAATATAATTTTATAACTGTAAGCCTGAATTCTAGATTTTCACCATGGGTTTTATAAAATGCGTTCATGTTTTTTGCTCATCTCATAGATGAGAAGCACTTCATTGTTCTTTAGGCAGTAGAGTGACAACCCTGTCAGGAAAAAGATTGCTCTACATAGGAAGCTCAGATAAAGAAATCAGATTATAATACAGGACGTCCTGTCTCAGCACTGGAGACAATTCCCTGCAGACTGCAGTGTTTGCCTACAGTTGTGATATGTTCCAAAATGGTGAGACAAAAGAATATATGAACAAATGCATAATCTTATTTTTTGGGTAACTAAAAGAAAGGGCACTCACAATATTTAATTCACAAAATCTCAAAAATCATACAGTGGGGGGTGGAAAAGGGGGCAAATTCTGATTGACTGTTAAAACTGGTTTTGTACTTTCTTCCTACTCTACAGTATTTACAGGGTATTTTATAAATCCTAAATACATCCGCATAAAGGTAACTTTGACTGGTTAAGTCAATGCTGAAAACAGACTGTTAATGAAAATAGTCGAGGTTCATACATGTGTCCCGAGAGATAGTTTCCCTATTTTTACAACAGCTTATAAATTCATACTGCTTTAAACTGAAATTGCATTTCTTGAACTTTTCAAAACCAACAATGATATTCAAGTCCAGATTTAAGGGAAGCAATTTGTCTTGAGCTGCCACAGATATAAAAGCTTTAGAACACAGTGTATTTCCATCACTGAACATGTGCCAGGTCTTCCAAAGGCAGAAAAGAAACATTAATACATCTGAATTGCTATCTTTCCAGTACCATCATAACCTCTGTCACCCAAACTGTGACTCTTTTGTCTTAAAAATCATAAAAAGGTTTTTTTAAAGATTGTGAGCAAGCAGGGAAACATCCATACCAGTGCCTCTAAATACAACCTATGTGAAAATATTCATCAGTAATTTAAACAGCCTGTTCAATATCTTCCCTCTCTGCATATAGAAAACTAGAATATTTGGTGACAACTATAACTCTTCTCCCGGTATGCTTCTTTTCTAGCAGCAGGAAAAGCTCATTTTTTCATGGAAAACACAGAAACAAGTAAAATTTCCACCTGCAATGGAAAAGTCCTGGAGCGCTACATGGCATGAACGTTTCCTCCCTACCTGCCGATCTGATTAGCCAGATCCTGATAAATGATGCTCCCAAACTTGCCACTTTTTATTCAGTGGCACATGCACTAATGCAATGGTTCCAAACTTACCTGGATGATGACACCCCACCTCTTCTTCCTGGCTCAGCAAGGGACCATCATCTTGAGTCTCTCAAAAAAATTTGAGATCCAAGATGGCAATATCTAACATTTGTGAGATTTATGGCACAATCCTAAGAAATTTAGGCTGGTGTAACTCACCTGGCCTATCTTTCCATGATGGTGTGGGGAGGTCAGCATATGCATGTGCATTGGCCTAACCCCACCAGGAGTGGGGAAGAAGTGTCTTACTGCACTTTTGTGACAACCCCAGGTCAGCAATGGGCTTCTGCCAGAGCTTAGGCCAGACTAAGTAGAGTTTAGGATTGGCATCCTTAGGCTGAAATCCTAACGCTCCGTTAGGTGAGCATACCCTGGCACAAATTCAAGTGCCTTAATGCAGTTCTGATCCACTCGCGGAGGGGTTAAGCCAGTACACAAACATGTGCCAGCCTCTCCACCACACCACAGGAATGGGGAGCGATAAGTTATGCCGGCCTAAATTGGTTAGGATTGCACCCTTGGTGTGATCCAACATGGTGGAGCCTAAAGGAACAGGGAACATCCCTGTGTGTGACATTCTGACGCATACTTTGGGAATCTCTGTGCTCTGTCTACCCTTCCACCTCTGCCATTCCTAAATTTCATGGCCCTTGGATTTAAAAAAGTCAGAGAGGAATAAAGAGGAAGCCAAAGTATAGAAAAGAGGTTCACTCTCCTTTTCCCCCACATTTTCTCTTCAACCCCATAATTCCCCTTATTTATTTATTTTTAATGCGGGAAGTGGGCAGAGCAGTGGCCAGAATTCCTGACTACACATTACTATATTTATGTGAGATGTAATTTGGCCTGGCCTGCACTTTTAAAAGTTATGTATTTCGTGTGCTTTAAATAGCAGCTGATGGGCGGGAGGGATTGATTGGAACTGCAGGGTTGTGGTGGTGGATTTATATTTATTTTTTCCACCTATGCTGCAAATCCAACAAAAACCTTCAGCAGCAGTACCATCACCACAGCTGCTATTTACATTGGTAAGGAAATGGACATTCGAGCCTGTGGCGCCAATAATTTCCATATAGTTACATTGTAATGCTACTGTACAGAATTCCCTGACTGCAAACGTAAGGAAATCTGGAGCTAACTATTGGTGGGAAGATCAAAGTGGCAGAAATGAGCATAATAGGGGTTCAGTTGCATGTGCCTATGCATGTTTCCAGAAATTTTGGATTCAAAGGCATGTTTATTCCCTGAACTTCATGTGAGGTTGCAGTTACTGCTGGATAGATTTAAAAGATGCTGGGATCATTATTTTTTCCCCAGATCAGCCTAGGTCGAAATGAACACTTTAGTGTTTGGCTCAAAAAGGGGTCAAACATTTGCATTTACAATATGGTTGATTTGATCACTCAGAAACTCTTGAAGGTGTTCACAAGAGTTTTAGTGAACAGTACAAGTTTAAGCAAGCTGACTCAGAATTAAATTGCATTGCATTCAATAGAACTTACTCCCAGGGAAATGGGTCTGGGGTTGCAACCCAGTAGCTCAGTGCTAACAAATGCAGAGTGACGGCCCCTCACCAATGTAGAGTTTGCTGCATCCTGGCAATGGCAGACAGGCATCATGGAGATCTTGAAAAAAAGAAACTTTGCTACATTACCCCAAAATGGGTCTTCTTAGAGATGCATCAGCTATTTTGCTGAAATAGAAGCAAAGAGAAAAAGATCAAATGGGAATAGGAATCCACCTCCAAATGTCCTCGTTCTGCCTACCACCCACTCCTCCCCTGTCCACTACCCCATCTTCAACCCATTTCTTCCAACAAGCGACCCCCATACCAGCTTACTTGCACTTCTGCTGGTGATGCAGGCTGCCAACACTGTCACCATTTCCAAGAGTGGTTCTGAAATGGCTGGTGCCATATGAACATTTATGACAGTACATAGGGGTGGCACAAGTGGTTAAGACACGATGGCTGCAATCCTGAAGACACTTTCCTGAGAGTAAGACCCACTGAACACAATGGGGTTTACTTTTGAGTAGACATGGTTAGGATTGTGCTCTTCGCCTGTTAACCAGCAGGCCAGGGTTCGAGACCCAGGTCGGTCCCCACAAGACAGGGTGAGCTCCTGAACTTAGCCTAGCTCTGCGGCGCAGCTGGAACCAATTGTATTGGCTCTGCCTTTCCATTGGACTATTTCAGTGGTGTGGAGAGGGGGGATTTGCTGCTTGGGTAGCAGCCTATCCTCCATATCAGTCTAATCCAGGCCTTCGTGCTTCACATGCAGTGTATGCAGCGCCGAGCACGATACCATAGTCTGATGAATGCCTACTGTAGTAAAACATAGCTCTAGCATGATCTGCAAGTCACAAGGCATGTGTTGGTCCTGATTTTCCTCATAGGCATTCAAACAAGGGAGGGAATTTGTTTTTGTGAGCACAACTGATCAAATATTCATAACATCTCTACCTAGAACTGCATCTTGTTACCTTCCTCTTTATTAGATAACTAGAGTCAGCTTAAAAGAAATAAATCAAAGCTGATTTGGGTACCTTTTCATATCCAGTCTTACCCATCAGCAAAATCAACCAATTTGACTTGGTCCAGCTTTCAAGGCAAACCTTGCTGTTTCACATGGGGTTTGGTCTGTCATACATCACAGCTTTAAAATAGGAAATCACACCCATTGAACAACTCCAGGAAATGTTAAAAGATGCTGATTTTGTACATTTATACCTGTTGCTACAGCATCCTTGATAGTAATGTGGACCAAATGTGTTGTTTTGACAGATGAAAAGAAATATCAACATTTAAGTGTAATGTTTTTATCATCAGGTCACAGTACAAGAACACATTTTTATCATCAGGTCACAGCATAAGGGGACACACATCCTCTGTATAAGAATTGGGCTGTGGAACAAATTTCCCAGGAAAGCTGTGCAATCTTCTTGTCTGGAGATAAGAACAAAAAAGTTCATCAAGCTGTGCTGGATTCATCAAGCGGTGCGTTCTGTCTCCAATATTGAATAGCCAGATGTTCCTACAAAGCCAGCTATGAAGGTGACAGTCTTTCCTTATTGTTTGCTCCCAAAACAATTTTTTGCTCAAATACTATTGTAATTCAGCCACCAAATGGGAAAAACGCTAAAAAAGTTACTTTTGTATATCAAAAGTTTCCACGTTCTGAAATTTTTCTTCTTTCAAAAAAATATTTTAAATCCCAGTGGCATATCTTGGAGAAGCAAGGCAGACAGATACCCTGGGTGCCAGGCTAGGAGGCATATCATTTCTGCCAAACCTAAAATCCTTTTTATTTTCTTTGGGGCCAAAGAAAATTTATTGCATTTGAGCAATAAATGATTGCTCAAATACAGATTGCTCAAAGTACAGATTGATCTCCATAGGACCTACATCCCAGTTGGTCTCCAGCCATTTTCGAAAGTGGCACTGAAGAGCGTGACAGCAAGTGCAGGTCCAACCTTGTTATACATTAATTTTTTTCTATACACAGATTTGACTCAACACAAATGGCCACTGCAAATCACAGTTTTAAAAAATGCTTTTCTACTGTTGTAGAGAGGCAGTCATACAATTTTTCAGTCACAGAAGCAAACCCTCGCAGATATCGAGGCACTCTCTTACTCCATTAGGAACAATAGAGGAGCAAGAAAAATGAAAGTGGGACTTGGAACTTATTTTTCCATTATACACTTGTTTTCTTTATACACTGATTTTTTTTAATCCACGGGAGGTTCCAAAATGAAACCATAGTGGATAACAAGGGACACCTCTATGCATTTTATGATGCCACAGCAGCATTTGTGACAAAGGATCAGGAATTCTGCTGCCATAAGGGCCCCATAGGATCAATAACGTTCCCCAATCTGTGAAACCAATTCTAAAATATAAAGAAAAAAGGGGAAGCCTTTAAAAAAAAGTTAGCGCAACAAGATTTTTACTTTGGGGGCACAAATCTCTTATCTCATTCACACACATTTCATAATAGCATAAGGTGAAATTCCACCTCTGGCAAAGTGAATGGCAATGAGCCCACCAACTTCAAAGAGGGAAAGATATCATGTAATCTTTTCCAGACCTGGCTTTATGCCAGCAATCTGAGTTTATGAAGTAGGGTGTTATAGGGTTGATTCCTAAGAAAATTAGGCTCTCTACATCCCTTGAAATGGATCTGAATTGGGGAAAGAGATGCAGGAAGGGGACTTGGATTAAGCAGATGATGACACCAACTGAACATGAATTTGGACAAACCTTGGACAAACCTTGGACAAATCCTGGTGGAGGATATGGTAGCCTGGTGTGCTGCAGCCCATGAGGTCATAGTTTATATAGTTGATGTAATTATATGTAATAGTCTTAAAATTAATAATAAGTAATATGTTTAAATTAAGCACATGAAAGCAATATATATGAATTATTTTAGCTTTAATTTTGCCATATTCCAACATTTTTCTTGAATATCCTACATTTTTGGGATGGTCATGTCCTCTTTTTTGGTTATGGTATATGGTCACCCTGAACTAGAATCAGTTTTACAACTACCATAAGGCATAACGCTAGGATTGGGCTGTTACTAACTCCAACAGTGCACGGTTGTCGTAAAGTTTGCTGAGACAATCAGTTATTTGATACCATGGCTGTTAAATTCCTCAAAACCCCAGCAAGTACTGATTGATATTACTACTCACAGGCACCATATTGAAGGTCTGCTGCAAGTACAGCTTCAGTATGTTTGCAAGGACCAGGGAGACCATGGATAGCTGAAAACAGTCCACACATCACAAGGAGCAGGTGGATGTTTTGCTTCCTGCAGATAGGCAAGTCTGTAAATCACAAATCCACAAATATAGAGGACTGAATGTAACTTTGAATATATTTATATATAAAAATTGGAGGTTATAATTCCAGATTATGATGCCAACCTTCATCTTTACCTGTTAATTTTTTCAAAATGCAGCTATAATTCTGAAAGACACAAATATTAGGCACCGAATATAGAAGATCGAAGTCAAAACTGAGAGACTCCAGTAAAGTTCCCTAGGAATGAAGAATTGCCAAGATTATTCTGACACAGGACCATAGAGTCACTCAAAATATTCTGCCTTAAACTGCATTGCACTGTACACCATAAATTCATAATTCATTCCTCAAAAACGCCAGTACCTGTTTGTACACTTTATTGACCAGTGATCAGAAATAATAATCAGGACTGGCATTTGAAATATGAAGACAAATGCAAATACCTGATTAGTCTGCAAGAGAATTCTAGTATCAAACTTAAAGCACCCAAGAATGTTAAATGCCTGTCTTGTGTGAAATGTTTGTGAAAAATGAAATGCACCCCCTTCCTCCCACCCCTCAAAAATCCTGGATGCTTGCCACAACACCCATTATAGTGTAGTCTGAAGCTCTGACCTCTGATGTTATACTTATTGTGTTTTTGACACATTTAGTCAATTAAAATGGCTGGAGTGTAATTTGTTTTTCTTAAGTTTAATACAGCATGTCAATAAACGTTAGCCAAAATTTATAGTAGGAACACTAAAACTGCCATGTGCACTTAAACAAATGAAACACAATTTATCATGGTTGAAATAAAAACGAACATCACGCATGCTGGGCTTTGTGCTTCACATGCGCCTGTTGCCAAATATAGCCAAGCATGTAACAGCTGACGTTTCCAATGGAAAAGACATTTCAGTCCACATTAAATATTGGCGTGAAAAATCTGGACCCCCTCCAGACCTAAGAAGTGTTAACGTTGGCACTTCCACTGTGTACTTTTACTGTAAATTGTTGTAGCGTTTATTTGACATGGAATACCCGGTGGATTGATGACCAAAGAAAGGAAGAACTTTTTATTGTGCCATGTTACCTTTTTCAGTCATACATACTAAGCCTTTATGTCTTCTGAGTTTAAACAAGACTCCACCTGTACTCAATCGGTGAAAGTTATTTTTCATGCAACTTTTACCTTTTTATAAACCCATAAAAGTGCACATTTTTCCATTTTATTGGCCAAAAACAATGGCTGATTTAATAATAAAACTTTTAAAAGCTGGACTTTTTACAGAGATCTCTTGCCCCACCTTTTCCCTGTTTAAATACTTCAGTACAGTTAGTTCCATTCCTTGCCTTGTTTGAATTCTGATTTCACATATCTTGTTACTCAACCTATATTGATATGATTGTACTGTTCACTCTAGGCTTCTTAGCAGAATCAATGAGCAAATAACATTGATTTGAAACATTGTCCATACATTAATATTGCTGGGGAAACAGGATATTAATGACAGAAATAAATAATTAAAATCAATATTAGAGGTATTTATGTTTAGACATGAATGAAACACTGTATTTTTAGATATGAATGAAACACCAACTGGGAACCCAATAGGCTTAAGGATGCTCTGCCAAGTTCTTCTTTAAAAAAAAAAAACAACCAAGGAAAAAAATAGTAAGGAAAAAAATAATCATTAATTTTTTAGTTTAAAACTTTTATATTAAAGATGTTATAGAGGTGATGTGTTGCTGGATCAGGCCAAAGGCTCAGCTCGTGCAGCTTTAACTTACAGTGGACCATCCAGTACCTGAAAGTACATAAGACAGAAAGATACCTGATCTTGTCATTCCCATATGTCTGGCATTCAGATATAGCCTATCTATCTAGAACAAGGAGGTATACACATCATGGCTTGTAACCTATGGTGAATTTTCCTCCATAAAATTGTCCAATACCTTTTAAAGGCAATTAGGCCAGGTGTTATCACAACATCCTATGGCAAGGACTTCCACACATTTAAAAAGAAGCAGGCCTCCGTCAGTCTTGGAAGACTATGGTATCGTGCTCGATGCTGCATACGCGGCATGCGAAGCATGCCACTGAATTAGTCCAACAGAAAGGCAGAGCCCATACAATTGGATCCAGCTGCGTCACAGAGCTGGGCTAAGGACAGGAGCTCACCCTGTCTTGTGAGGCCAACCCAGGTCTTGAACCCTGGCCTGCTGGTTAACAGGCACAACATCTTAACCGCTTGCGCCACCCACAGCCCTTCCACACATTAATGGCATGCTTAATTACACATATTACAGTCTTACATTTACTTATCTTACAGTCTAATGCTGGAGTCCATCACACTCTTCCACACTTTGTTTTCCTTTTCAAATACAAGGAAGAGGTGATATACATATATACAAATGTAAGTTGCCACATAGAAGATGGTAAAGAAGTTGGTGGAGTATCACCTGCACCAGTTCTGCTTCAACACCAACCTTAAAGGCAAGGGCCTTAACACTACAACCTCAAGGGCACAGGCCCTCCATATAGAATGGAGGACAAAGTGCTTACACCTTGAGCATTATATAGAAGAGGGAATTTTGGCAGGTGCTGATTTTTAAACCCTTTTATGTTGTGTTAAACCTGCCTAAATTCCTTGTTCTATGCAATAGTTAAAGGTAAACTCTGTCCTCCACTGTATATGGGCAGCCTCAGCACAGGGAAAAGTGGTATCCGCAACCCTTAGATGACCAACCAGGTCCATTGGACCTGCAAATTAGGCTATTTTTAGATGGTCATTTAAGGGTTTTTAACCTAAATGAAAAACAAACTTTGTATCAAGCCTTTTCAAGATCTGGAGCCTTTACGTGACCATATACAATATAGAAAAGACAGCTAAAGTTGACAAAGAAGGGAAAATGTAGAAGGATGTTAGGAAGCTGGGAAAGAAAATGGTTTATTTCCTGATATTTTAATGGACACTTAGAGCACAATCCTAATCATGTCTACTGAGAAGTAAGCCCCATTGTGTTCAATGGGTCTTACTCCCAGAAAAGTGTATTTAGGATTGCAGCCTTACAGTTCTTTTGAAGTAGATAAATAATAATAAAGAGTATGATTTCGAATTAGCATCAAACCTGACCAAGACTTCAGAAAACATTGCTTTCTTTCTCTCAGTGGGTCTCTTCCGAGGCATTCGTGAACCGGTTTCCCTTCTTCCTCCCAGAAATATAAAAAATGATGGAGGCAACATTTAAAAATTAAAAAATGGCCTGCTACCTCTCTTGTCTGTCTTTAGCTGGTGATAGTGTCAGCCCTGAACCCTAGGAAAGGTTAATGTTCATGCTGAATTTCATTCATATTTGTCTCATTTGTGTGAGGGACTAATGGCTGTAGAAGGATGAATATTCCATATTGGAAGAGCAATGCCACTTTTTCTTCCCGACTGCGCTATCATTTGTAATGGCAACAGTAACTCACTTATGGCAGAAAGACAATCTTTCTTTGTTATTCATAGATCATTAGGAAAGTCTGGCAGCTACATTAATGCCTGCTAAAGCTATACACGGCATTCCTTTTTATGGCTCTCTGTCAAACCTGTCTCTGATAGCTGGTTTCCAGCTCCATTCTGTCTACTTTAAACAATCCCCATTTTATTAGTCCCAACTCATTAGCACATGCTAGCTTTGGGGACTTTTATTGTTGTCTCTTTTAGTGTTCACTGCTCAGCACCTCACGAAGACTGATGCTGAGGTGTTTGCAAAGCACTTCTTTTATTCTGTCTTTTTTTGCTCTTCTGTCCTTTTTTTCAGTCTTGAAATATTTGACAATACAATATTTCCTTTCCTGGAACCATATAATGGGGGGAGATTATGAAAGGGCAATAAGCTTCCTCCCATGTGGAAGCAAAGCTTTAATAATCCTTGAGGCTCTGGTGCAATAATCTTGCACAACAGGCTTTAATAATCCTTGAGATTTGGAGGTTTGGGATTTGTTTTTACAAAAATTAGAAGTGCAGAAAACAGTGTTGTGTGTTGGGCACCCCAATCCCATACTGTGCTGCGTTAGGCACACCCAATTGTATCCTATGTGTTGGGCATCCCAATCCTATACTGTGCTGTGTTAGGCACACCCAATCTTATCCTGTGTGTTGGGCATCCCAATCCTAACCAAGTAAACTGGCTGGCCTGACCTGAATCTAGCTCAGAACTGGAGGTGATGGTGGACCAACTTGGAGTTATTTAACTCCAACCACTGCCTTAGCCACTGTAATGGAGCTACTTGGAACTGCACCAGCTAAATTGCTAATGCAAATCTGAGCAGTCTGAAGTTAGTCTGAGCTGCTCAGTATGGGGGGGGGGGTCCTTAGGACCTAATCTAAACTGAATCTTATTCCCTGCTCCACAGCCCAGATCTAGAATTTCATAGAATCATAAAGTTGGAAGGGACCTCGTAGATCATCTAGTCCAACCCCCTGCCTGTAGCAGGAAATCCTCATCTTGTGGGGACCCAGGTCTCGAACCCTGGGCTGCTAGTTAACAGGCACAGTGTCTTAACCACTTGCACCACCAGATATCTGTGCAGTCCCAGGCAGATGTGGCTGTGGCTGGAAAAGTCCCCGAAGCCCAGGTCTATCAGGACTCATAAGGAGAGCCAGCTTTACCCAACTTCAATTTTTACCTCTCTACAAAGCCAGATCAATGAGGCAGGTGGACTTGGGCTGCACTTCAGGATTCCAAGTGAACCTGAGCTTTGGAGACTTTAACAGCCATGGCTGGTACAAGATCACATCCATAAGTTGATACTATGAATTATTCTTCACAAGGGAACACCAACCCCAGTGGCACTACTGGCATATCAAAACCAAGCTATTTTTTTTAAGTGTTCTTATTTATTTGTTCTCCTTGATTTGCCAATGTATTTTTATTTAAGCACTTCTATATGAGTTGGGAGTGTGCAGGAGCTAAACCATGTTAGTTCGTAGAAGTGGGGGAGGGGGCAAAAGTGGCATCCAGGGTCAGCCAGATCAGGCACCTGCCAAGGACACATGCCCTGCATAGGCCAAGACTTGGAATCTCAGTACTGTTGGTGGTAGTACTGACCAGTGCAGTGATTTTCAATCTTTTTCATCTCATGGCACACTTAACAAGGCACTGAAATTGTCAAGGCACACCAGCAATTGTTTTTACCATTAACAAGGCACACCACTATTCAAATCCCCCAATTCTCCTATTAATGAATGTCAATCCCCAAATTCCCACAGCACACCTGAGGACTATTTGCGGCACACCAGTGTGCCATAACACACTGGTTGTAAATCACTGGTCCAGTGGATCACCAAGCATGAAGAAGATCACAAGGACCCTGGGCAAGAAACACGACACTGACATGGCTGGGGTGTGGTTCAAACATAAACTAGCATGGACAGCATAGCAAGAATGATGAAGCAAGAATAACAAGAATGAAAAACTATTCCAACAGTGATTATTATTTCTAATTTTAGTCGCTGAGCAGTTAATGTTTTATTGGAGGCAGAATTTCTCGATCATGCCCCAGAAACACAACTTTCTTTAATAACAGTGAACTACTCAAGGTCCTTTGCCCCTTTCATTCTTGGCCAATTGTGACACCTCAGAGGAAAAAACAACAGCTCTCCACAAAGAGCAAAACATCCCATCTGCTCTTTGCAGGAAGCAGCTAGTGCTTCAGATTAAAAGCTCATCCAGCAATACATCTAACAAATAGATCCAGCTCTGCTTTAAAACTAACCCATAAATGCCTTAAACTATCCCACATATTTTTGATAGACTCCTGTTTTAGCCATCATTTGTGGAGTCATAAATACCTAGCAAAGTGCTGATGAGTTTGAGCTGACAAACAATGCTCTCCACTTGCACGGAAAGGGAGAAAGCATTTCCCAACCCAAAGAAGTCAGACCTACTTTTCTCTTTTATTCAAGCTGTCCGATTCTGTCATCCACTGGAGAGCATGTTGTTACCTCCCACTTTGGACAGGAATGCCTTGGCTTCATTCTGGTATATATCTATTAGGTGCAGAGTGATGAGTCTATCTGACTGTTGATTCACACAGGCTTTTCCTGGGGTAACATGTGACTGCGATCCCTCTGTGACCAGAAGGATATTTTCCATCAGCGGGAACAGATGTTCCTTATTCAGAAGGTCTAAATAAAGAGTAAAATTCTGCCTTGTGCTCGTCTGTGGATTGCTAAAGGGATACTGTACTTGCAAGCTGAACAGTTGTTTTCCTTTGAAATAGCTTCTAGAAGTAAGAATCCTTTTAACTGTAATTATTATATGTACAATTAAATCCTTTTAACTATAATTATTATATGTATATCTGCTACTCCTTCTTTGAGAGTTGCTGCATGGGAGAACATATATAGTGTAAACTAAACCTACAAGTAAGGGTTGCCATATGTCCCCCCCAAACAGGGACAATCCTGATTTGGGGGGATTGCGTTCACATACTAGCAAATGGGACAGAGAGTCCTGCCCTGATTTTATGGAAGGAAATTATGGCTACCCTACCTACAAGCGGATAATAAAATTTATGATAGGAGTGATCTTTTTTACATTGTTTCTAGGGCTCTGCATCAACTAAAGCACTACAGACAAAGATTTGGCTCACTATATATAGTGGCCCCCCAGGGCAGGATCCCCTGTAAAACTTGTCAATATGTGAATTAAATTCCCCCAAACAGGGACCATCCTGATTTTCCAGGACATATGGCAATCCTGCTCTGAGGCCCAGTTACTGCTTGAATAGGAAAACAGGTGCCATTTTACATAGGAATGTATTATTACTCCTCATTGTATTTGGGTGATTTCAGCCAGTCATGTTCAATGTCCTAAAATTATTTTTTTAAGTCCCTACTCATAAGTGTATGAGATTTTAAAAGATATTTGCTTATCCCACACATGGTTTAGAAAACATGGTAAAAACTTTGTAAAATTATGATTCGCATAAAACTGAGAACTCATTCAAGACTTCTTGATGCTTCGTAAGCATTTTCAAACATTTGAAATTATAACTATATCATCCATGCCCTTAGCCCCTGGGGTTAATTTGGACTGCAACCTCTTTGGAGTAAGAAATATGTCTTCTTGGCTTTGTTTTAATCATAAAACAATGGATGGGAACAGATGTGAACTTGGGAGGAATTTTGTTCTCTGGCCCTGATCTCAAATGTTGGAAATCATGGAAGGTATCGTTACTGAACATCTATTTTCCTAGACTATACTCTGTGTGTGTGAGAGAGAGAGAAACAGTTTTTTCTCTAACCCTCATTCTGCTTAAACTGCCACCTTTCACTATCAGAGTTCATCAAAGTTTGTTCTTAAAACTTGCTTTGACTGATTCAGGGCACAGCTGTGACCCTGAGATCGGCCAGTGTATATCCCTTGTGTTGGCCTCAAAGTGTCACAATAGTGCCAAAAGGCACTTATGCAATGCTAGCGCATAGATGTGCATCAGCCTCCATAGGCTGTCCCTAGTGCCAAAGAAAATGCATTCAGATTGTGTGTGTGTTTATTCACCCTAGATATATTGCAAAGACAGAACTATATAGGACTGCCATAATTCTCTTCCACAAAACTTGGACAGGACCCCCTGTCAAATTTGCATGTGAATGCATCCCCCAAAACCAGGTCAACCCCAGTTTTCAGGAACATATGACCACCTTAGGTCTATAAGATCATAGATTTAGACAGCAGGCAAAGCCCTCTCCCAAACATTAATTTTGCTACTAAATGGAAAAAGAATTAGTGTTAACCATATGCTGAATACCTTTCCATCTTTTCTAAATAACTGAAGCTAACCTATATTTGGAATACTGTGAATGGGGGATTCCAGGTAAGATGGTACCACTTTCAGAGGAGTATGAGATCCCCTTCCCCTATACCACTGCATTTTAAAGAAATTAGCCAGTGGAAACAACTTGGATTTGTGAGTTACATATTGCACAGGTTTTTATGGAAGGCAAAAGGAACAGACACAAGGAACTATGCCCTGAGCCCTCTAAAATTATAGCTTCAGTCTGGTAATTCACCAAAGCATTTGTTTATAATTTGCTAATACTGGAATCAAAAGTGTGTTGTTTATTGACGTATTGAAAGAGATGTCAAATATAGAGCAGCTCAAGGGAATTTATTGGAATTCTGGAAACATTCAGTCTAATTCAACCTTTTGGCTATTTATGTATAAAGACGTTTTCCCCCAGGTAAAACTGCGTGTCTCTGATGCAATTGCTTCTTCCAAAAGTTAGAAAGTCTGTCATCTTTCTCAATATACTCACTTCATTAAAGAGTTTACAACTTGCAAGGGGATCACAAAAGTTGGGTAACCAAATGACCGTCCTGACAGATTCAGACAATAAAATGGCCAGATTGCGGCATGAATACTTTCTCAGAGACTGTTGCTGCAGCACATACTAAATATAAATATTGAAACACCTGGATGATGTTCATAATACTTTTAACAGATGTTAATCCCCCTCTGCATGTAACCGGTGGATTTTGATCACATCAGTGCACCTTACCCCCTTCAGCTCTTCCTGGAAATCAACCAACTATCTGAATACATTCCAACCAGAACAAGATTTCTTCCCTTCCTTTGCAGCTGAATTTAAATTAAACCATTTCATTCCTTAGGAAAGTTTGAAACCAACAAATCCTTGTAGAACAGTGGTTCCTGAGCATTTCAGCCTGGCACTCCTGTATGAGAATGACAACAGGACCCTCAGAAGTAACATTGAGTAGGTAGTGACATCACTGATACAAGAGTTCCTCCACACCTACTTGGAAGGATTTCCCACTGTGTTTAACAAAACTTACTCCCAGGAAGTACAGATTGCAACCTGAGGGTGACCATATGACCAGAAAAACCCGGATTTGTCCGGATTTTTAGCATCCTGCCCAGATGTCCTACATTTTGGCTTCAGTATCCTACATTTTGGCTTCATTTTTGAACTTCGCGATGGTGCGCAGTACACCATCATGTCATATGTCATTGGATTCATATTGAACAGCAGAATCCAATGCAAAATCAGTTTTGAGATATCTCCTTCCTATCAAAAGTTATGGTTAAAAAACCGGGAAAAAATATAAAAACAAAAAAACACATTTTTTGGCAATTTTTTAAAGCAAAGTAGGAATTTTGGCTTGGGGGTAGGAATTTCAGCCTGGGGGTAGGAATTTTGGCCCTGGGGTTCAGGAATTTTGGTTTGGCATCTGGTCACCCTGAGGATTCCAATGCATTCCTGTGCAGCACCCAGCTTTTCCCAATCCCCCTGAAATAAAGTTGCAACCCTCCAAGGAGTCCTGACCCCCATTTTGAGAATACTGCTCAAGGACTTGCTCACAGCTTATTCCACTTTTTCCTTTAAGTGGGATAAAGTAAACTCACCCAACCTATCAAACCCATGTGGCAGACAAGTGAATAAACACAAGTGATATTTAGAGAAAATACAGGACAAGATATATAAGACAAGTGACATTTAAAGAAAATACATTCAAATTATAGTTAATTCCATAATTATAGTTAAATCCTAATTATAATTATATATTATAGTTTATTTTAAACACACACACTTAACTAATTATAATTTGATCTTTCAACAGCAAAGAGACAACCAGAACATGTTGGTGGTGCGTAGGGTGGCAGGGAGGTAATAGGCAATGCAGAATGATCAAACCCTAGTGACTCCACTGCTCCTCACTTCTTACTTGCACAGGCCCTTTAAATTTGAATGGACTGCCCAAAGAAGGAAGGAAGGAAGGAAAGACAGCCTGAAGTTTGTCGCCACTCCTCCCACCACCCACCTTGAGGCAAACTGTATCTGATCACCTCATAGTTCAGCAGCCCCTCACAGATGTAATCGCCAAGTGGATGCTCTTGGCTGATATAGGAAAAGCAGCAGGTTACATCCCAGTCCAGAATCTGATTATAAATGACATGTGCATGAGATCTTTTTCCATTCAGTGCTCTGCTTGATGAATTTCTTTCAGTGATTGCACTAAAAGGCAATGTTGGGTTCTATGAAGCAATGCATACAATATAGCACCTATAGACTCTATTGGGTGAGCATACAACCTTAAAGATATTTAGGATATTATGACTCAGGATCAGCACCTGGCAAATCAGCTATAAAGCTCACCATATGTTTCCCCACCATCTTCCTGACCCAGCTGTCCAGTTATCTCTCTATAGGGATCTGAGATGTGATGGACAGATGAGCATTGAGGAAAAGGAAGAGGTAGGTTTCCCTTGATCAGCTGCAGGTGGAGGATTATTATTCTTTTTTCCCTAACAGAGACAGATCAAAGGAAAACCAGACTGCAAAACCATTTAACATTTCAGGATCTCCTTCAAGCCCCCTCCCAAAATGAACAGAGGTTGTGCAACTAGATGAGCTTGTGGGGAGTTCTAGCGATTGATTGGATAGACATGAGTGTAGCATAGTGCCATATTTCCATTTGTTCTTCTTTGGGTGACTTTATCTCATTCACCTTCATCATCCTGAATGACAAACAGATTGATTTTCAAGATAGGTGGTTTTTCTGTAGTGTTGGATATGACTCACGGTTGGTTACGATTTTTATGTAGTGTTGGATACGGCTTGTTTATGAAAAGTCCATTGAGATCAATAGAAAATGGGAGGTGAGGCTTGAAGCAGTCAACTCAGGGCAAGTCCTATCCAACTTTCCAGCACTGATGCAGCCATGCCAGCGGTACGCATGCTGCCTGCAATGAGAGTCAGTCACAGAGTCCATCTCAAAGTTTGAGAAATTTGTTCCCCTATCTCAGGATGCATTGTGGCTGCATCATCATAGAAAGGTTGTATAACATCACAGAAAGGTTCTCATAACATAGCAATATCATAGAAAGCAGTTTTGTATTGCTCTTATAATTACATTTTACAAGTAACCTATAAGAATAGGTTAAGAATAAGAATAAGAATCTATGCTGAATAGATATTGATGGTTGTGATGGTGGTCCATGTATGAGATGCCTTTAGATAACAGCCATGTCAAGTAAGCCATCAATGCCAGACTTTCTATATCAGCGGTGTCCAAACATTTTGACAGGAAGGCCATATCATCTCTCTGACACGGTGTAGGAGGCCAGAAAAATAATTTACATTTCAAATTTGAATAAATTTACATAAATTTAAATATAAGAGTATATTAGAGACAGAGATAGATGATTACAAGGCTCACATGCCAGATATGGAGTCTTGTCATGGGCCACACTGTGACTCACCTTAGGCCGCATCTGGCCCCTGGGCCAAGGTTTGGACATCCCTGTTCTATGTTATGGTTTCAATCCCTGAGCAGTACTACTGCAAATAAAGATAGTGGTGAAGCTTTCAAATTCATGTGGAAAAGCCATAAATTATATCTGGTATTATTTAAAAGAAGCAAGAAACAGTGACTGATGGTGCCAGAAAACATCCCAGTCAAGAAAGGAAGAATAGCAGGGGCTGAACATT
This sequence comes from Cryptoblepharus egeriae, assembly GCA_030015325.1. Lineage (NCBI taxonomy): Eukaryota > Metazoa > Chordata > Lepidosauria > Squamata > Scincidae > Cryptoblepharus > Cryptoblepharus egeriae. The sequence continues at coordinate 47,507,326 of JAREYC010000007.1, read as the reverse complement.
CATGGTGCCGTAAAAGACCCAGCCTTGCTTTTCTCCAGTGCCTTTTTTGTGTTCCCCCAAACTAGTAAGTAACACAGTTCCACCCGTTGTTGAGATCCATGCCCAGTCAATTCACAAACTGCCTCTCCATTAAAAAAATACTTGGCAGCTGCAATGTTGTTATAAGCAGAGATATTGTCCCTTCGCCCCAGTCCAAATCATATTCAAGACCAAACAGCTACAGATTCTAGTTTTAACAACTTTGTCATGTCATGAGTGACATTTTCCTTTGAAAAAGCAGAGGCTGTTACTTCTGAAAAGTGGATCTCAATTTCCTGATCTATGTGCTCATTGCAAAACAAATGACTTCAGAAGTGTAAGTTTTTCCTATAGAAGATCATCTATGGGCTACTTCATAAGTGTCCCATTTTCTCCATCCCTCTCAGAAACAGTTTCTACAATGATGGGCGTTACTGCTTGGGGTTCATGGCTGTACACGAGGAAGGCTCCAGCTAACATAGTATCTATCTATCTTATTTATATACCGCTTTTCAACTGAAAAGTTCACAGTAGAACTTTTAGTAGATTGTCCATGTGGAGGAAGGGCAGGGTAAAAGTGTGGTTTTTAAAAAGTGTGCTAAAAATATATCATAAAAAGTTGCTACCTAGTAGCCTGTTAAAAGTACGGATCCCCCAAATGCGATCACATACTAGCATCAAATCTAATTATTATTACAATACTGAAACGAAAGGGGACTCAATTGAAATTGGTTTGCAACTCACCTAGTGGCTCGTGACTAACTGTTTGAAAAACACTAGTAGAGTACTTTTAGCTTCCTTTTTCTTTTACAATATGGCCTATCAATATTTAAAACAGAGGCAAATCTGCCTGTTCAACTTTTGTTACTCCCTGTCGAGTGTACCTGGGACTTGAAGGGGTTACAGAGTAACCTCGAACAAAAATTTTCAAGCACTCCCAATAAACTCAGATTTCCAGAAAGTGAAGCTGCAACCATCACACCAGTTTCAAACTGGCTTAGAATTGCAACACGGATACATTAGCTATTGAACGCCGAAGAGCAAGCAATCCAAATTTTCTCCATTGCACAGGCATTGAGACCTCAAAGAGCCAAAGTCTTTCCTAAATTTGAGGAGTGCAGGGTGAAGCAGAAAATATTCGTAGACAATGTGACTCATTGAAGTGAAGGAAAAGCACTTCTAGAACAGACCATCTGGTATTTCTCAGATCTATTAATCTCACTCTTTAACATGCATTTTACATGCACTAAAACCATGCACTAAAACCACTTTGCCCATTGGATGAACATCAAAGGTTTGGCAAATGAACTTTATTATAGAATTGTGTGTTAAATCCTGTCAAAAAATTTGACATTTTATTTTTTAAAAGCCAACAAATTATCTGGAAGAATAGCTTCCCTTTCCAGTGTTCCATCATGCCACCCCCTTAACCCTGACATCAGTTTCATGTTCTTAAAACTGTGAGCATATTCTCTGAGTAGGGTTGCAATATGTCCCTGAAAACCTGGATTGTCCCAGTTTTCAGCAATTGCATTCATTTACTGGCAAGTTTGACATGGGGTCCTGTCCTGGTTTTGCAAAAGTGAATTACAGCAACCCTTGCTTTGAGGCATTTAAACTTCCAATTTCTTTAAAAAATTCAGGAACTCATTTACTGAATGGACTATGAGCATACAAGGAGCGCATCTTCAACCATTCCAATCCATGATAACGTTTCCATTTCCTTCACTGTGATATAACTTACACATATACAAATACACATATTAATTTTTACTTGAGAAACATAGAACAAATTCAGACTTGCTTCTATTTAGTGGCATAACTAGAGGGGGGTGCAAAGGCATAGCTAGAATGGGTCCAACATTCCATGTAGGGGAGCAAAGTGGAGGCAAATTGAGTTGCCCCCCACTCCATGGTGTGCCTGTCAATTTAAAAAACTGATATATGTGCCTTAGGCTGCAATCCTAACCTCCACTTAGGCCAGCCTAAGCCCTGGCATAAGTCTTGTGCTGACCTGGGGGTGTCACAAAACTGTTGTAAGGCACTTCTGCCTGCCGCTTTTGAGGGGGCCGTTCTGACTGTGCCGCCACTAAGAAATGTGAGAGGTGTGGCGGCCAGAGATAGGGCCTTCTCGGTGGTGGCACCCCGGCTTTGGAACTCCTTCCCCTTAGAACTGAGGAAAGCTCCCTCAATACAGAGCTTCAGGTGGAGCCTTAAAACCTTTTATTTTAAAAAAGCTTTTTAAATGGGGCAGAGGTTGGGGGGCAGTTTTATTGTTCTATTTTTTATATTGTTTATAACTAATGTCTTTAGTCTGTTTTTATTGTTCTTATTGTATTTAAATCTAATTGTATTTTAATTGTATTTTAATTATGTTTTAATATTTATTTATGATCATTTTAATAGTGTTTCATTCTAATCGTTGTTAGCCGCCTTGGGCTCCCTCTTGCAGGTGAGGAAAAGAGGGATATTTATTTATTTATTTATTTATTTATTTATTTATTTATTTATGAATGAATGAATGAATGAATGAATGAATGAATGAATGAATGAATGAATGAATGAATGAATAAATAAATAAATAAATAAATAAATAAATAAATAAATAAATAAATAAATAAATAAATAAATAAATAAATAAATAACACATGGGGTAGGGTTTAGGCTGTTGCAGAGACATACGCTGACCTCCCCATACCATAACAGAAAGTTATGCCATCTGAGTTAGGCAGGCCTAAGTTTGTTAGGATTGTGCCCTAAATCTTTTTAACTTCTTGTTAGTGTACTATGAGTCGAAAAAGGTTGAAAAATCACTGGTCTAGGCTTCCACAGTTGGTTTGTCCAGTATAATTTTTAAGGTACCTGCTGTCATATAGAAGACAGACACACAGCATACATAAGACCACAGCAAATGTCTCCAGTCATTTTTCAAATGCACTGCAAAATAGCCATCCTTTGTATATGTTAGCTTGCCTGAATACATAAATCGAAGGACAATATGAAGCATAATGTCAAAGAAACTTTTTGACACTTCATCTATTAAGTAAATGCCGCTGATCAACCGCTACGATTAAGTTAGGGTTTGAAATGTGGGTCCCAGGAGGGATGTGGTTCATAGACTGTTTTTATACAGCTTCTGTCAGTATTGATTTGCAGTGCATACCCAGACACCTGCAATCATTACCAACGCTATTCTTATTATTCATGCTCTCACAGACTAAAAACAAAATTTATCAATTCATCCACGTCACTGATAAAATGTACAATTTGATTGTAATCACAATCACGTCGTCCAAAAATTTCCATTTCAAAATCCAGCAAACGATAGAAAAATATCAGCTTCTACTCATTTGAATTCCATAAGATCCTTATGTTATTTCAGATGAATGATAGATTCCTGAATGCCCTGTTTCTATTCCATCCAGGGTTCTCTTGACACAGAATAAGAAATGAAGATGATGTCCAAAATTTAGTGTAGTGGTTTTCAATATTTTTCATCTTATGGCACTCTGACAAGGCACTAAAATTGTTAAGGCACACCATCAATTTTTGACCATTGACAAGGCACACCATGTAGTTGATAGGAGGCTCAAGTTCTTCAGCTGCCATAAATGATCTTTCCCAAACTGGTTAAAAAATTCCTGATCTAGTGAGATAGCATAAAATAATACCTTCTCTTCAAATTTTTTACAGATCTTGGTTTTTCCCCCTCTTATGAAACATTTATTCCATGTTCCTTTAGGATACTCGAAACAGTAAATACAGTAAAATTTTCATAGTTGACCACCTCCTATATTGACCCAATCTGACCCTAAATTGACCTAATTTTTATAGACCAGACATATACACAATAGAAAGCCAACCTCTCTATATTGATCACCTCAGTAAGTATATCTTGACCACCTAGACCTTGACACACGGTATTAATTTACTCATAATTTACTCTCTTTAAATTGATTGCAGCCTCACCAAGCACAAGAAAAAGTGCAGCCTCACCAAGTGCAAGAAAACGTGAAATGCAGAATTGGTAGCAATGAATTTCTTTCAAGAACAATATCAAAGAGTACAGTATTTTTACTCTGGCAGTTTAACAATTATGAGTTTATTTTGTAATGCCAATTGCTTAAAGCAACACAGATAAGGTTATCCCACACAACAACCCTATGCAAAGTGTGCTCGGTTGGGGTTAGAGTGGGGAACTGGGCTAAGATCAACCAGGCAGCTCCATGATGAGGCCAGGATTCAAAGCCAGTCCAGTTTCAGTTCTGTTTAATCCACTATAATGATAAGTCTGGCTAAATATTTCCTGAGAATGTTTTCCTTCTTAAAATACAAGCAAAAGGAGGCTTGGAAGAATTTACAAGTTTACATCTTTGGCCGAACCCTGAAAATGAAGAATCTTCAAAAAATTATGTTTCCAAGAACAACTTCACTACATGATTCAACAGATTTACTATTTGCTGTTCTTTCTGTTCACTCATTTAACATCCTTCTATAGAGATTTTACAGTACTATGCATACTTACATGAACAGAAAAGTAAAACTGTTCATAACAGAACATAAATATACCTCATAATGTTTGCAAGCATTGTGTGTTCTCCCCATTTTTCTAATTTATAACACTAGCAGCCTGATCCTGTGCATGTCTACTCAGAACTAAGTCCCGCTGTGTTCACTGGGACTTTGAAGTATGTGTGCATAAGATTGGAGCCTCTTGGTGCCTTCCAGGAACACTGGTGCCAAAATTGTGACTCCCATACCTGTGGAAGTCATGGAAGGTCTCCTCAGAGGCGTGATTTTCAACCAGTGTGCCATGGCACACTGGTGTGCTGCAGGTATGCTGCGGGAATCCTCAGGTATGCTGTGGGAATTTGGGGACTGACATTCATTAATGTCAGTTACTATCCTATGTTGTTACAGATGTGGGGCTGTTTAATTGCAAGTTACAATTCACAATTCAATCCAAAATTATACAGTATTATCAAAGGCAGATGCAGATGTTTTGTGCTTTTAACTGTTCAGATATACAATACACAACAGTGAATCAAACATCCCACAAATCATTACTATAACTGATGTATCAAACCATTTTGTTCTGAAATTGTTCTTTCAGTTGGACAACTCTGGAGCAAATGGTTTAAGATTTGCAGCCAAAAAAGGCAAACAAAGTCAAACGTGTGGTTATATCATAAAAATACGGTGGTGATTGGGAAATGGCTTCAATAAAAATCTAATATTTACCTCTAAGGGGGCTGATTCTGGTTGGTTTTTTCCCAGAAAATGCTGGCTGAAACTTTAAAGAGAGTCATGTAGCTGCACAGCACTGCATTGTAATTTACAATGTTTATATTCTTCCAGACTTAAACAGCAATTTATACTAATTTATATTAATGCCAAGTAGCAGCCAACACTCTGGGCATTGGCCAAATGGTAGAATTTACATATTCTTGACACTTTTAAAAAATGCTTCTTTGTGTTCAGCAGCAGCTCACGAGACTCAGCTCTAAGTGCAGCCTAGGTACTTTGAAACCGAAAAGGAAAGTCTTTTGCAGTTTAGTGCCATATAAAAGTGTGATGCCTCTCCATGCTCAATTACATTCTTTTAGTAGGAATGATGAGCACTCCAAGCCAACTGAGTAAAAAAATATACTCCTTTGAACCACAATTTAAATCCCAGAAGGGATCTCTTGGCAAAGCATTAAAAATCAGTCTGTGGTTCATACAGCCAAATATGTACCTCTATACCATAGAAATGGGGAAGGGGAAGACACAAGGAACACCCAGGCAACAATTTGGATGGGAGGGCCGTTCTACAGGGATTGATCTCGTCAGACCTTCTGACATCCTTTTTACAAAGCACCATGCACACAGAAACACTGCTGTGTAAAATAAACGACAAAGAAATGAATATAAAATTGTCTTCTCTGTTGGGTAATGCTGAATTTGCCCAGCATTGATCACTACCTAAATAGCCATATGGGTTTCGAGGAAAAGTCCATCACAGGTTACAAGCCTTGATAGGTATGTGTATACTCCTTATTTTATATGTAAGCAACCACAAAATGCCAGATGCAGGGGAGGGCACCAGGGGCACGAGTCTTATGTTCTCGCTCAGGGATCTTGTGGGACACTGTGTGATACAGAAAGTTGGACTAGATGAACCTATGGTCTGATCCAGTAGAAGTGCTTCTTTTATGACAAGATGGGCTCAAATGGATTCAACATAGGAGGGGGCATTCTGAGGTTAGTGGAGGGCAGGAGTCAACTCAGACCTGAGCCAGTGAAATCACTTTTTCCAATGCAGTTATGTTAGTGAAAGGGAGATAGTATATTATGTCCATGGAGCATGTATGACCAATGCATTTATAAGAGACTACCTTCTGGAGTGATTTGGGGGGCTGCGTTCATTGGATCAGGATGATTCTGGTGTCCTTGGATTCCTCTCAGCCAGCCCTTTCCAGTGGCACTTCACCTACTTGTGAGTCAAGCTGTGATATAGGCACTTTCACTTTCCCATAGAATTCAATGCATTTTTTATTTTTGGTTTTTTGCCCATAACTTTTAGTAGGAAAGAGGTATTTCAAAACTGATTTTTGCATTGGACTCTGCTATTCAATACACATCCAATGACATATGAGTTGATGGGGTACTGCACACCCTAACCCTAACCCCCCAGCAATGCCCTGAGCTCAGGAGAAGGAATTCAGGCATGCCCCTCTCTCATTATTGCTTCCCTGTAGCAGCAGCAGACCAGGAGTGGTGTGGACAGGCATGGATATAGACCACTTCCAGTGGCTGGGCTGCTTGCCCAAGTAGATGCCATCTGTAATGCCACCTGTGGAGGGACTAGATGAGCCTTTGGTCCAATCCAGAAGGACTGTGTTGGGTGAACAACATCCAAAGCCCAGAGAAAAGGTTACCTCTTTGTCACCCGAGAGAAGAGAAAAACGCTAGACATGGTTACAACTTAAAAGGTTCAGCTGTAGATGAAGCCCAGGCACAAATGAACAGGTAAAGACAACTATTGGAATGATATGTTTATGAATGATGAACGATGACCTTGGATCCAGCAGGGCATTGATGTCTGAAGCCAACTGAGTGGTACTAAAAGGCTCAGACTATTATAATAAAGATTTCCAGACATATAGCAGAGTTATGGACTCCTGTTTAAAACTATAACTTGTGCTATCAATTAGCCTGTTCATGTGTGTCATCCACGCTCGGGCATAGACCAACTGGAACAAGAATGGTGTTTACATTTTACTGGTGTTATATATTCAATTAAACATTGTTGCAGCTATTTACATAGCTGAATGGCACTGCATTTACACGACCACAATCTCACGTTATTTCTGTGTAAATATTTCTCTCAACTCTAACGTAAGTTCAAATTAGTCGTGAAAGAGCTACTAAAATAAAATAAACCTCCATTTAAGGTTGGTCACAAATTACTCTTCGGCTTACACAGTAGAGTGCAAAGAAGGAAAAGAAATGCCCAATATTAAATGAAGTTGAACTAAAGTTGGTAAAAACCACCTGGCCAGCAACCCAACAAGATAATAGTCCTCCTATGAAGAACCATTTTATAGCATGATTGCACATGCCTTAAAAATTAAATGGAATGTACAGCACAAAGTAAAGGTACAGGAAGTGACATTTCTAGTCCTATCAATACATCGAAGACATATTCAGCACAGTCTCACATATGTTTACTTAGAAGTAAGTCCACTGTATTCCGTAGAGCTTACTGCAACATAAGTCTGTTGCAGCAGGGGTCTCCAAACTTTTTGGCCAGTGAGCCTCATCAAATATCTGACATGGTGTTAAGGGCCAGAAAACTAAATTTTAAGTATAAAATTTAAATAAATACGTTAAGAGACAGAACTTAGATGAATGAACAAACAAATGAATGGGCTCTAAGTTCAAGATTTCTCCAAGCACCAACACATACCAAAGAAATAAAGCAAAGACTCAAATACTCAAAGCATCTTACTTAGACGTACAGGAGTAAATATCTCAGAACCAGCAATCACAGGATACAGCAAGAGCATGATCAGAGTGCCAGGGAGGTCTCCTTCAAAAGCCGTTAGAGAACCAAAAATGTAACTTTTTTCAGAAAATCTTATATTTTCTGAGGCCCGGCAGGCTATAAGTGGCATCCCTGATTCTCAGAACACCCACTCGTTGAATTTAGCTATTAATAAGCTATTAATTTTTTTCATTTTCTTGTAAACCGCTTTGTGAACTTTTCAGTTGAAAAGCGGTATATAAATACTGTAGATAGATAGATAGATTTGGTGAAATGGTCCAGAGATTCATGGGGGACAGACAGGGCCAAATTTAAGTTTGATGAGGTCCTAAGCTATTGAAGGTAATGGGACCTTTGTAGAGATATTTTAGGGAGCAGGCTAACAGGCAGGGCACATTACTGACATTATAAGACCCTACGCAACACAAAACACTGTTGCTGGTTTTATTTGTTTTTTATCTTATATTTTGGAAATGTACATCCAGGATTTTTTTTCTTTAAATATTGGGGGGATTCCAAGAGAATGGGGCCCTAAGCTATAGCTTGTTTAGCTTAAATGTAAATCCAAAGGCTTTGCCACAGGCTTGATACAGACTTGCTGCAGACCACATCTGGTTCCTGAAGCAGTGTTTGTAGACCCCTGTTGTACAGGATTGCAGCCCTAGTGTCCTTCATTGCAATATTAAATGTACATGCCAGTGATGTATAAGGTGGTGTACAGACAGGGTAGCATCACAGGTTGTTGCAAAAAGCTCATGCACATCATTCGGCCCACCTGGCTGGAGTTACCACCGAGCCTTCAATATCAGTGACATCAGTGGTGTCCATTAGGGAGTGAAGGGGCACCATGGAAGACCCAATACAGGCTCCCCAGAAATACCTAGTACTATGACAGCATTAAGTAATTACTAGTAACTGCCTGCAGTTGTCGTTTGCGGAGGTACAATATAACAACATTCATCCATAAAAAACTATCCCCTATCTAGCATCTCAACTGCCCTATTGCCTCACCTGCCCCACTCAACTTCCTCTTTGCTACTTCTCTCATCAATGGCTCTCCACATCCTCTACTCAGCCTAGCCATCCTCGCAGTTGAGATTCCATTATTCACCCCATCTAGTGGCTGAATGTGGTATAGCATCAGACACACAAACACAATGGGTAACACTTTTATGTAGACACCATATTTACTCACAAGTAATGAGCTACCAAATGTCATGCACAACCCAATTTTTAAAAGCTTGATATAAAAATGTTTACTGGTGATTGTAATGTGCAGCTGCAAAGCAAGTGAAAAATAATTTTACTGAATAAAACCATGAGTTATTTGACAATAATAATATGACAATGCACTACCAAATTGCAATGCGTTTACCAAATTGCACTACTTTATACCACAATGGGTTTATGTTACACTTTTGCTACAATATGGTAAACCTTTAAAGTAAATACTGACTGATACTTATAATCGAAATACTGTATTTACTCAAATCTAACGTGCCATCGAATCTAATATGCAGTCCAGTTTTGGAGACTGATGCCAAATTTTCTTGTGGGTTGCACCCATAGGTACAGGAAGCAAAGCTATGATTGATTTTTTTCACCACTCAGCAAGATCAGCCAAGCTGAAGCTACATACATATTATTTTTACTTCTTGGGGAGTTATTCACTGGGTAAAGGGAGGGTTAGCTTGAATATTCTTTGAAGTTAAGCATCTTGCTTGAAATTAAAGTAATAAAAGAACAAAATGCTTTATTAAATCTTCTTTATCAGACTATTGTCTTCCGTGAGCGTGATCTAATTAAAGATCTTTTCATAGGCAGGTTAGTTTGAGGTTCTTCATCTCTTTGGAAACAGTTTCTTATATGAGTTCAAATGCTTCATGGACTTTCTGCGTGATAAAGGGAAGAAGAGTCAAATGAATTATGGATTTGATGAATATATTATTTCTTTTTTATGTTTATTGACATTGTTAAACAAGATTATAGTTTGTTTCAGATAGATTTTTAAGTAGCAGAAATTAACATTAGACTAAACAAAGGTAAATACAGAATTCTACACTTGCCCTATGTTTTGTAAGAATATTGTTGTTCTACTTTTATCTTATTTGCTTTTGTTTTTTCTTTCTCTTTTCTTCTTTTTAAAAAAATTTAAAAACATTTAAAAATTCAAATGCTATGTTCTTTCACTGTCTGCATAAAACAATATTTAGCTATGACTTCTGTTTGCTAAGGGGACAGATACTGATTTTGAGGCTGAAATACAGTCAGTTGTTTTTTTTCCAAGAAAACATTCTATAATTCTTCTTTTTTTTCAAAAGAAGCCTTTACAGATCAGAGCAAGAAGCACCTTTCTTTATACAACACTGACAACGTAATCCGAACTTACATGGGAACAGGCAGGCTGGCATACCTTCATTATATCTAGTGCAAGCAGCCATGCACCACAGGAAAGGGGAGGCTTGTCCCCTTCCCCATGTCCCCTTCCCCAGTATGACTGCAGCAGACCACCTCTAGAGTTGGCCTGCATCTGGGTAGACTTAATATGGCAGTAGGCTGACCAGAAGGCCAAGTTTGGATCCGCATTACTGAGTATAATCTGGCCCACCAGATCACTCAGGGAACAAACAAGATACCTGCACCCAGTGCATCTGGCATTTTGAGGTTGCCTACATCTATACCTATCTATGCTCACACATATACCTACACACACACACCCATCATGGCTTATAATTTGTGATGGTCCTTTAGGAATTTGTCCGATCCCTTCTTAAAGGCATTGAGTCTAGATGTCATCACCACATCCTATGGCAAGGAGTTCCACATTACATGCTGTGTAAAGAAATATTTTCTTTTGTCTTTCCGACTCCTACCAGTATTCAATTTTAGTCTTAAAGGACTAGTTGGATAGGACTAGGCCCTTTATACAGCTAAACAGTTAGCACAGATATGGAATGACCCATTGGCAGCCAATTAGCTTAGGAGGCCATAAGTAAAACACATTTTTACTTGCCTCTTCTGAGCTGCCCCCACATCTATTCCATTGTCACCACTGCATTATATAACTGATAGAGAATAGATTGAAGCCTTTGTAGAAAAAGGCCCTTTGTAAATTACTGTATTTTTTCTGATGGGTTTCAATTCCTAAAACACAGTCAAAATGCTATTGGTTATGTAGAAAGGGCCAAGTGGCAGTACAGGAGTCTTGAAATTAATAAATGAATTATTTGGCCATAGGAGGTTTTCCTTTTCATCTGTTGTTTCCTGTGCTGTTCTTCTCTTCTTTGATCTTACATGATACATTCCAATCTATGTCATCTTTCTTGTGCCTTTTTTGTAAATGCAGCGCAATAAGTATATTTATACATTGAAGAATACAGATAACGATCAACACAGTACAAGTGAAATTTATTATTCACATGAATAACTGCAAGGATGCTTTTGAAAGTGTTTATTAAAAAGATGCTTTACCAGTATATCTCGCAACAGTAAGAAGGAAAACAGCTGTGGGGAGTGCCACAAGTGAAATTAAAATCTGTAAGCAACTTTATAGGTCAGTTTCCTTTGGAAGGAAGGAAGACGAAACTGAAATGGTGTTTTAAATATTATATAAAAATACAGAGGATTACCAGGTTTCGATATTACAGACAGATAGGTAGTCACAGCTAACAGTTATAATCTAACATGTCAAAATCATACAAAACTCTTTGTATGCCACATGGGGATTGACATTAATTAATAGAAAGACTGGAGGATTTGAATAGTCTGGTGTACCTTGTCAATGGTAAAAAAAACTGATGGTGTGCTTTGACAATTTCAGTGCCTTGAGATGAAAAAGGTTGAAAATCTCTTGTGTGTAGGATTGCAGCCATATTTTACTTGTAACAATATTTACAAGGAAGTGAGTTCTATAGAATAATATAGATCACTACCTCGTCTAATATATAACAGGAGGGAAATAACCATCCCTCTTTCCCCCAACACAGTGTCTAATCCAGTGCTTGTCAACCTTTTCCAACTCATGGTCCACTTTTAAGACACTAAAATTGTCAAATCACATCAGTTTTTCAACCATTGACAAGACACCATGCTGCAGAAAGGGGACTAAAATCCCCCAATTGATAAAAAAAATTCCCAAAATCCTGTGGCACACCTGTGAACCATCCACGGCACATCAGTGTGCCATGGCACAGTGGTTGAAAATCACTGCCCTAACAAGTACGGACATACGTTTTATTCATTTACTTACTTAAATTTGGTTTTGTGGGGGGGGGGGGGGGGGCTACAAAATTCTCTTTGACCTGAGATAGCAGATAGATGCCTCAGCTATGCCACCTGCTGCAAGAGGAAGAAGAGCAAATGGGTGGTGAGCTGCTGGGGAGGAGAAGGTGTGTTTTCTCCAATTTTCTTTTTTTAAAACCCCAGGCATGATGTCGCTTCCAGTTGTGACATCATTTCTAGGGCAACATTTTGAGTTTGGGCTACATGATCATTAGCAATGCCACTGCCTTAGCCATGACGCTTCCTGAGTGGCCTTGGAACAGTCACTCATTCTGAACGTAACCTACCTCACAATGTTGTTGTGAGGACCCAAAAATAAAATCTCTGTAAGCTGCTGTCAGAAATTGTTTTGCAAACTCCAAGGGCAGTATTTGTCCGTTACAAGGCTGAAGATCCCTAGTTGTCTGAAGATATATCTGTGGCCAGCATGACTTAAACATCAAAGGCACATGGAATGCTGTTACGTTCCAACCAACTGGTACTTCTTTATCTACTTTCAAACAGCTGGGATGGCAAGAGCTGGGCAAGTAATGGGAGCTCACTCTGTGGGCATACTTGGCAATACTTCTGGCAAAACTCAAAACCAGAACAGCTTTCTTTTCCTTTGTGGAGATGATCTAAGAAATGGCGAGGAGGGAAAACATTGCTATCTTTACTCACATACAAGGACCACATACCTCTCTGGTATCAAAGTTGCAATGCCTTCTTTTGGATGTATTCAGCCAGTATTAAAGTGAATATACTTGTATTGTGTTGACAAACAGTTGTAGTCGGATCATAAATCTTTCCAAGATTGGTTCAAAGATTGGCTCTCTTCCACTTGCATATCCTGCCATTTAGTGGCTGTTCACTTTCCATCTCATTTGACAGTGAAAAAACCTGTATTGTAGAGCCATTACAGGAGATCTTTTAAGGGTATGTCAGTGTTTCCGTCATTAAATCCCTCATTTCAGAGGTTAATTAACTGGTTGTAAAAGTGCACTCCAGACTGAAATCTGACCTACAAGGTCACAGACTCTTAGTGAATATTTTTTACCAGTTTTGTTTTGTTAGTTTTTTACATCTATTTGGCTAATTTAAAAATATTATATGAGACAGAAGAGCAAAATCATGAGATCTGGCCATACTTTTGTTCTCATATGTCACTGAAAAACTAGCATTTGAATAAATGTCATAATGGCCATATTACAACTACTTTTAAAATTATTGGGGATGAGGAGACAACAGATGTGCCCATAGCGGTGACATTTCAAGAGTTAATTATTTTATAGCCAGTGGTTTTTTAAAAAAAAAACCAAGTTATTTAGAGTCAAACTCTATTATGTATTTATTTTCAAACTGCCAATGAAATTTCAAAATTGAATTTTGATCTTTATTCAAAGTCTTCTCCTCCTACTCATCTTCAGTATGAAGCTTCTAAGACTACCATATGTCCAACAGAGGTGATGTAGAATTGTGGTGGCAGCGCCAATTTTTATTTTAATATTTTAATTTGATGTATTATTGTATACATCTTTGGATTTTTAGAAAAGTGGTTCCAAAATTGTTAAATAAATAAAAGTATAAGAAAAAAGAACCTTGATAAAATAAGAAAAAAATTCACAGTACTTTTGTTAAAGCAGGGAACACTGGGGGGCCCATAGCATAATCCTCAGCACAATTTCAAATCAGCTGAATGCATAATATTATTACCAGGAGCATAAAACAGCCCACTACTGGCTGGCATCATTAGCAGAAGATTCTTAAAGTTTGCCACACCATGGCTTTGGATCTCTCTGCTAAATGCTGGACTGATTAATTTTAATGAATCAAGAAACACACTTGCAAAAGAGTGAGGAATTGCTTCTTTATTATCCAGCATTATGTGGATTAGATATAGATGTGCATTAGATGAACAGAAGATTAGATCCACTTACACTTCAGATTCACACATAACACAAGGACCAGCTTCTAAATCAAGTTTCCTACCCCTTGAGCATTATACTGTAGATATTTGGGAGGGGGTACTTAACTAGGACATAAGGTAGTTGGTAAGATACAGTGGAAATACTATATGTATCACATAAAATAACTCATCGCCTTATCAAACTCAAATGCGCTCTCTACATATGAAACCCAATGTTTATTATTCAGATCAATTCTCATCAGACCCTGACTGTACCACTGCGATCATCCTCATGCTATTATTTGTTTATATAATACATTAGATGTAATTTAAGCAACCTAAAAAAAGTAACTTCCTCAGTAATTTAAACAAAAATTCCATATTGCAGTCTGACTTACTGTATAATCTGAAGTTTAGATAAATAGGGAGTCAGTGAGAAGAAAAGTTAGGAAAAGTAAATGGAATGAATGAATGAATGAATGAATGACTGACTGACTGACTGAATGAATGAATGAATATTAAGATCAGAATACCTTCTATGTTGTAATGCACTGTTGCATTTCTATGAAAGGTAAACTCAAAACTAACTTATTTATAATTGAAGCAATATTGCATCTTTCTTTAAAAAAACACTGAACATCAAAATCACCTCCACTCTCTTTGGATTTTTGCCCAAATCCAGATGGACATATTTTGTATCACAATAAGGGAGACAAGCAACACTTACGTTGGCACATTTCCTTGATTCAAACTGAAGTGTTTCTTTAAAAATATATGTCATCCCTTTGACATCTAAGTATCAATTAATTGACATATTTGTCTTCTGTCTCCTTTGCCTTCCTTATTGCCGGTTCCTTTGGCTTAACCCTTAGTCATTGACTTAGTTAAACGCTATATTAAATTTCACCATTTCCATTTGAACTAGCTTTCTAGTAGTTCACTGAAGGGTTTATTGTTATTGTGAGTGACCAAAGTGCTTGGGTGTGTACGCTCAGGTCAGTGTGTAGAACTAGGCCTGTACGGTGGGGACTGAATCTTTCTAAAATAAAACAGCTGTATAAGAAATGGTCAAGGCTCTGAAGGCAATATGATAGCTGCTATTAAACCCCACTTTGAAAGACTTCCTTTGGCTTTGATGGTGTTTTCATCTCAAAAGTTGCAACGGATTTTCTTTTCTCCTGCTGACCTCAACTCAACCTCACAAGGCTCAGCTTAACTTTTTAGCCTATTCATATTTCCCCCCTTCCATGTAGTGGATACCAACAAAGGATTTTGCTTATATGTATGTTTATATATGCACTCAAGTACCTTTGTAACAAGAGGTGAATAACAAGGATGGTTTTAGTTATAGAGATCAGGAGACTGTACACAGCAAGTACCATTTTACTTGTCCCCACGGGGTTAATCAAAATTTCAATAAGATGTTAGGAGTAAGAAAATGGTGTTGTTTATTGTTTTTCATATTCTATACTGTCCTTAATCTAAGAACATAGTAGTGTACCTGCTTCCTTCCTTCCTTCTATCCTCACCTCCTTCTGACCTCACAACAACACTGTGAGGTAGGTTAAGCTGAGGGATCATACCTTATGATCTTGAGCAACAGGCCACTTGGAAGATCTTTCCTGGCAGATACAGTGGTGCCTCACATAAAGAGCTTAATTCGTTCCGGAGGCATGCTCTTTAAGTGAAACGCTCTTTAAGTGAAGCGGATTTTCCCATAGGAAATAATGGAAACTCAGATGATTGGTTCCACAACCCCCAAAATATTCATATGAAAATATTAACTGGATGTAAAAATGATGACAAAAAACTGGAATTGAATTGTAATTGAACATGTAATTGAACATGCATTCAATGTGCATGATCCAATGAAGCCTACTTAGGCTGCAATCCACTTTCCTGGGAGTAAGCCCCATGGGGCTTACTTCTGGGTAGACATGGTTAGGAGGCTGCAATCAAAGACACTGTCCTGGGAGGCTCACCTGGGCTGCTGCTGGAGTTTCAAGGTTGCCGATGGGGGCACTTGGGGACAGTTAGGGGCAGCTGCCTCTGGCATCCCCAGGCAACTGGCCCCAAGTTGGGGGCAGTTAGCAGCAGCAGCGCTGGCCAGAAGCCCATTTAAAGAGCCTCCATGCAGAGCGTCAGGACTGCATAGCACGCGTGCCCTTAGCGCACTTGCTTGTTAAGTGAAATGGAACTTGTTATGTGAAGCAAGATTTCTTGGAAATTTATACTTGTTATGTGAAATGCTTGTTATTTGAGGGGCTTATTATTAGCGGTACCACTATATTGATCAACAGCCACTGCTAGCATCACATCCTATCTCCAGGGGAGGGGGGGGTCACCTTCTGCAGTTCCACTACAGGGATCTATTCCAGGACCTCCTTCCCCATGGATACCAAAACTGCCAACAACTGCAGAGGCAACAGAGATGTAATTGCTGAATAAAGGACAAAAATAACATAAAATATATAACAACTATTAAACTTTAACAATATTTGGGAGTTGATATTTTAGTTTCTATATAAGACTGATCTCTCAGTAGGCAGCCTTTGCCTGTCTAATAACTTTGAAAGTATTCCACCATAAATTACAAAATGCTGTGTGCCTGGCATTCAGGTTTGCAGCAGTTTTATTATTATGAGATTACCCTGAGATCAGATAAACTATTATAATCTTCTCTTATAAACACTTTATTAAACATTGCACTATCTCAAATCCAGGAATGTTGTACAAACACAGCCATGTTGCATCATTAAAAAATGAAGTATGATTAGCGTCTATGAAGAGCAATAACTGTAATATAAATAAGATAATCCTTGGATAAACATCACCGGCAGACTGAGCTCAAAAGTGCAGAAAGGCAGCAAAGAGATAGTTGAAAATTTCCCTGTACTATTTATATTGGCTTAATCACAACTTTAATTGCACTGTTTTCCAAAAGAACTTCTTAACCTACTGCAGTAAGAGAACCCGCAAGGGACATGTTCCACTGATTGTATGATTACTCTTAACAATATCTCTCTTTTTAAAAAATACTAGATTTCACAGTACTGTATAGGACAGTGGTTTTAAAACATTAGGCACTGGGATTCATTTTTTAGAACGAGAATCTGTCAGGACACACCGAAAGTGATGTCATGTCCAAAAGTGACATCATCAAGCAAGAAAATTTTTCACTATCATAGGCTGCAATCCTACCTACACTGACCCAGGAGTGAGTTGCATTTACTGTCGTTAAAAACACACGCATAGTAGTCTATTAAAAGGAAATATTGAAATATTGAAATGAATGGGGACCCACCTGAAATTGGCTCACAACCCACTAGTACAGAGCATTCAGCTCATAAATGAACATGTTATAATTTTTGTCAAAAAGTGAGACTGACATTCACAGCAGAAATTGATTGATGGATGGATTGGATTGGATTGGATTTATATCCTGCCTTTCCCATGTCATAGCAAATGCCCCAAGTGGCTACAGACTGCATTACGTTGTGTTGACTATCGAGCCCCATAAACCCTTCTGCAGACCTCACTGTGCCTCAGAATAGCTCCTTGATGCAATCACAACCCACATCCAGTTTTGCAATAAAACTGAGGCACAAAGAGACCTGCAAAGAGGTCCTACAGCGGGGACCAAAGAGGTCCCTGCATCTTCCAGTAGGTCAGCTGACAACCGCCACCCCAGTTCCATGGAAAATTCCTGTAACTGCGGGATCACAACCCCTGTAGAGTTGTCACACCATCTCAAAATTACTACCCTCCCCTTAAGGAAGTTGCAAACATCTTCCACTGGCTAGGTGTCATAACAGTCCAATTTGGGAAGACCTGGTGAATAGGATTGCAGACTAAGCCACACCTGTTTATTTACATGGAAAGGATTTTTAACATAGAAAGGGCTCCAGATTGTTCAGTGCATTTTGCTTGTCCATCTTATTTTTGCCTGTCCAGATGCTTCCCTAAGCAGGCGGTCAGATGAGAAGAGTGGCAGCCGTAATCGCCATGGTGGTAGTGGGATGTGAAAGAAATGTTCCTCATTATTGCATATCACTCATAATGCCCTGACTTGTGACATTGTTGGATCTCAACAAATGGGAGACTGCCAACCAGGCATTACTAAGATTTTCACACAAGTGCCCACATTTAAACTCCATTAAAGCTAGTTTGATACAAAGGTTCAGTTAATATGAAAGTGTACAGATCTGTAGTATCAATAGAGGAGCTGCATTATACAGCCACGTGTTCACACAGCAGCACACTCTGGGAATCCCATTACCTACAAAGGTATTAGGAAAGTGATCCCAGCTGAAAGCATTTATCCAATTCCAATTGTTGTTTGAACAACTAAACCATTAAAGAGGGCTGCATCACTCCCCTTGCTACTGTTCTAGAGAACGCAGTGGCTGTTTAGAGTCAAGGCTTGCTTAGTGGAAAACGGATCTTATTCGTGGAGATTATTCCCATCTTGAAATCTTCATATCTCAAAAGTCTGAAAATAAAGTCAGTCTCTAGACGTGAAAATCCAACACTGAATGACTTAAGAATTTCTTTTGTTGCTTTGGGAGAGCAGCTCATGTCTGTGAAATTTCAATAGAGATTTAAAAACAGAAAAGACACCGATTTTAAGCAGTCTTACATGGATGTCAGTCTAACAGACATTGTTCTGCACCTGTGATTGGATTGCAAAACATGCTGACCCCAACTGAAAGCCACTTTTAATTATTGATTTATTTAACATATGGATACTCCACTGTTAAAAATACCATTTTCCTTGAATGACCTTTTAGCTCTGCCAAGATCCAGTGTGCAACTATAAAGGAAATCTTCATTCTTAAACTGTTATCCACCAGTTGCAAGTACTCCAGTTGGAATGGCAATCCAAAGCACATTTCCTTGAAAGTAAATATCATTAAAATCCATACAATTTAAGATATTTTGGATTGAAAAACCAGTCCCACTGACTGCTGGCATATTTACCCCCAAATCCAGAGTAACTACAGGAGCACGTAAGAGACTTTACATGCACCCATATTTACTGCACCACCTAGTGAAAACAGATGGGAAATTCCTATTGGAATCCAGAGTAAGTTGTTCTTACACTGGAGCAAGGACTCCCCGTAGTTACTCTGGATTTTGCCCTTAGAGGGAAAGACATAAAATTTTGCAAACTCCAGTATGAAGTGGCCCGTCACAGCCACATCTGGCTCCAAGGATGAGAAGACACTTTACACCTGAGTTCATGCCCCTGCAAAATGTAGTATCTTGCTCCCTCTCCAGGAACACCAGTGCCACTGTGAAAATGCCTCTCTAATCTAAACAATCATTTAGATGTTACTCAGAAGTTACTCCTACTGTATTCAATTAGATTTACTGCCTAGCGGGTGTTTAGAATTGCACCATAAGAGAATATTCTTTTTTTCTGCCAACATTTTGGTGTTTTGGACTGTGCAACATGGAGAAATTCAACAGATGCAGCATTATGCCAAGGAAAGCCTGTTGTCACTTAACTGTAAAAAAATAAAATTGGCACCACTAATTTTAAATAAAAAATAAAAAATAAAATTGGCACCACTATGGTAATGGCCACGTAAGACATTTCCTGCTGGTCACATATATTTATTTCGTTAATATTTTATCCTGACTTTTCCTTCCAGTCAGGAGATATCCAAAAGGACTTAGGAGCAAATAAACTGAAGACAGAAGACCCTCCCTTGTCATCACCAGCCAAATTTCCTCTTCCAATAAAATATGTGAATACCTCCTGAATACCTGACAGCTGGGCTGTTTCCTATGAGGGCAGACAGACCTTTAAGGGAAATTACTAACAAGATGTATTAACAAGGTGTAAGTTGCACCTGAAGCAGACGAACAGCTGGTAAATGTTGTAGTAGAATGAGTGACTAAAGGCACAATCCAGAGTAACTACAGGACCTCTTATGTCGACGTAGTTATGGCGTCACCCATAACTGATATGGCTGATAATCTTACACTTGATCATGAAGCAACATTCTTCACCAACTGTAATTTCTGTAGTTTCATGGCAGACCCATGAAGATCACACTGTAAAAATCGAATATCCAAGTTAGAAATTGGTCTGACACAGAGAAGTTTCCAGCAAGTACACCAACTTAAACTGGGCAAAGGTGCCCTGACCCTCCCCAGCTTCAGATACAGAAGGGTTAGAGTTGGATTATTATCTACATACTGGTGGCACCTAACCACCAGTTATGAACTGCTGTTGAAAACTATCAGCAATAAACTCTGCCAGTAATTTTAAATAGAAGATTAACAGCATACAGAACACAACTGAGCCCTGCAGAATACAGAAAGCTGAAGGTCACTATGTCAACCATCAACATCTTCTGGGGTCTTCCAACTAGGACAGATCTGAGCCACTATAACACAGTGCCCCAGAGCCCATTCCCATTTACTTATGGTAAATGCTACAGCCAATAGTATCATAAGTCTCAAATGTCCAGCAGAACCAACAAGGCTGAAATTCAGGATGACCAGATGCCCAAACCTCAAAAGGAGGACAAGGTCTTGGATTCCTCTCAACCTACTCATTCTGGTGGACAATGGCACATTTGCCTACTCACAAGTAAAGTTGCGATTTTGGGCACTTTCATGTTCCCATAGAGCTCAATGCATATTTTTTTATTTTTTGGCCATATCTTTTGACAGGAAGGAGATATTTCAAAATTGAGTTTTGCCTTGGATTCTGCTCTTCAATACAAATCCAATGATATATGATATGACGGGATCCTGCACATCATTGCAAAGTTCCAAAATGAAGCCAAAAAGGAGGACAACAAAGCCCTTCTGGAGGACACCTTTTTCAGGAAACTGAAAAAGAGGACAAATCTGGAAATTTCCAGTCATATGATCACCCTGCACATGTTCCTTCTCCAGATCCTAGCATGGATCATCAGCTAGGCTGCTAGGGTGTGCCAGAAGCCAGACAGAACTGATTCCAGGAAATCAGGCTCATCCAGGTATCCTTGTGGTTGGGTCACCACTACACATTTGAGAATCTGCTACGTACTGCACAAAAACTTAATCTTGTGCTCAGAGTTTCCAGCTGCCTACCATATTTCCAGATTAACAGGTGAATCAATCCTATATATTGCATCAAAATAATATTGTTTAATCAAGGATGAGGAAACTGGGCCACATTAAGGCTAGTGGACCTGTAACATTAGATTCCCAGGCAGGTTGATTCAGCCAGCATTTTTAATTTATGCAAATTAGGCTATTTTTAGATGGGAATCTAAGGGTTAACAATCATATAGAAGAGGGAATTTCAGCAGGTACATCTCACAAATGACCATAAGCTGTTAGCTGAGCATCACAGTTCTTCTCCACTGAAAGGGGCAGCTTCTTTAAGACAGCACTGTCTTGCTCCTATCCTGCAAAAATGTTATTCCACAACATGCACTTGCAGGCAATACATCCCATTCATAGAATCAGCATGTCTTAGAAATGCCAGGGTCTTCCTTCAGATTCTCCAAATGCTCTCCACATGTTTCCACTCATGTTAATTCTGTCCATCCTCTTGCCTCTGAGATGCTTACACAAGGATCTAATTAAAAATGGTGAGTGTGGCTCCCTGGAAGATGAAAGGTACATGGCAGGCATAGTCAGTATGATGGACAAAACTTGGAAGCCGAGTCGGAGATGGATGAAGGATTTGTGGGGCCCAATCTAGGCTTGAGCCTGAGTGAGACTATTCAGCAGGCCAGATGAGAGAAGCAGGAGCCATGGCCCATCTAGGAACACCGTTGCATAGTGGTTAAGAGATTGACCTATGGATCAGAAAGGGCTTAATTTGAATCTCACCTTTGCCATTAACTCTATTTGGTGACTTATCTGGATTATGGAAATATTTATCTCAGGTTTTGCTGTATTACAACCACCTAATAGGTATGATGTGTTATGAACACACAAAAATGCACATAAATAGTAAATATGATTATGAACGGCCCATGAGAATTCATTACCAGAGTTCAACATCTCTCACTAGTTTCTTCTCTTTACTTAATTTTATTGATTCTCTCTGCTTTGGAATGGGATACATAGAATTTTAGGGCTCACCACCTTCCATTTTCCTTTGATATTTGATATTCAAATTCCTTCTTTGTCAGGGTCACTTTCTCGGAAACATTCTAAGCAACTTCCCCTACAATCCAGAGTAACTATGGGAGCATGTAAGAGACATTATGTGCACCCATGGTTACTGCACCACCTAGTGAAAACCTATGGGAAATTCATATTGCAATCCAGAGCAAATTGTTCTTACACCGGAGCAAGGATTCCCCGTAGTTACTCTGGATTGCATCCTTCATCTGTCAAGAAGCTAGCACAAAACACTATATATCACAGCTCAGTTCTTCTGTAGCTAAATTCAGATCAGTTTCTTTCAATGGCAAAACTATCCATGCTTTCAAAAGACCATGGGACAAAGTGGGGCTTACTTCTGAGTACTTCTAATTCTCCTGTATGCTGTTGTTGAGCCACATGCTTCGTGTGGACGTGGAACATGAAGCTAGTACATTTTTTGTATGACAGCCAGACAAGCAAAGTTTGAGTTAGAAACTACACCTGAGCTGTAGACATAACCGCATAAAATCCACAGACCCTTATCAGTTTTGCTGGCTCCTTTTGCTGATTCTCTTTTGAAAAATTTTGCACAAGCCATGGAGATAGTGGTGTCACCAGGAGGTGCAAAGCACACAGGAAGACGCTCACGTGGGTGACATCACTATGGACCAAAAGTTTTAAAATGTTGGTTTCAACAAATGCCATTATGTTATATATCATTTCATGCATATTTTCATATGAAACAAACCACATTAAAATCAAAAGTTATAGTCAAAGCAACAGTGGGATTGGAGCAATGGTGCCTCAGCATGCCCACAGCCTAGAACATTGCCTACCCATTGCACGGGACAAAATCTATCATGGGAATGACAGACCAGCTTCCCATACCAGGTGATGCAAACCCTCGTGTTGCCATTGCATGGAGGGTTAGTATATGAATCAGCAGTTGCCATGTTTTTGTCCATTTGTGTCCATTACACACCTGTCATAAATGTTGGGGACAAAACTAATCGCTATGAGTCTTCCTTGAGGAAGGGCATGATAGAAACTTAACAAACAAATAAAGCTTTCAGTATGTACTGAGACTTCTGGAAACCAGCTGTTTTTTTTTTAAAAAAATCTGCTTGCAGTCAAATTTAAATAGCATGTGCAACAATCAAACAAGAAACAACAGCTGTGGAAAACCCAACAAATTGTAACAAGATATTTCAGAAAGATTCTGGTGTCAGATACAAGAATATGCTGTGCAGTGCAAAATCTGAACCCCTCCTAAGTGTCACCTATGATTAAGTATCAGGTGATGAGCTGAACATCACCAGAAGAACAACCCCTGCTAACTGGGCAAGAGACACTCTTTCAAGTGGGTGTTCCTCTTTTATTTAGCAGGGGAAGAGTAACTGGCCCTCCACACCCCAGCAATGCCTATTCTAGTGGCTTCTGCTGGAGTTCTTATTGCATTTTAGATTGTGAGCCCTTTTGGGACAGGCACCCATTAGCTTTTAATTAGCTATTAATTTTTTTCATTTTCTTGTAAACCGCTTTGTGAACTTTTCAGTTGAAAAGCAGTATATAAATACGATGGATGGATGGATGGATGGATGGATGGATGGATGGATGGATGGATAGATGGATAGATAGATAGATAGGAACTTAGGAGAACCAGTTGGTGTGGTTTTCTTTCTGAGATGCTCCTAATCATGTCACAATGAGGATATGGCCTGCTGAGAATAATGTGACTTACTTCCAAACTAAGATATATATCTAGCATGCAGATAATTCTAGCCATGGCTCATAACCTCTGAACGTGTTTCAGCTGGCAGGACTGAGCCACCCAAAATGACACAGAAGTAGTTGCTTTCTGCTGAGTCAGATGACTGGTCCCTCTAGTTAAGTAGATTCAACACTAACTGGCATCAACTTTCCTGGAGATTACATAGAATGTGAGATTACTATCTGTATCTCTAGGAGTGTGGTCTGACACTGCTCTGTAGTTCCATTTCTCTGTGAAAAAGTGCATTGGAGGAACCCGAGATCAGTATACTCACTATTTCTGAGTGAATAGTGATCCCCGAGCATTTAAGTTTATGAAATCTAACCAGGGCTACACTCCTATATACACTTTCCTGATAGTAAGACCCTTTGAACACATTGGGTCTTACTTCTAAGTAGACATGGTTAGGATTGTGCTCCAAATGTCTTATGGCACCTTGAATACATGTATTTTAGCTGCTGAAATTTCACAGGCTCGAGTCAACATCATCAGAGGCAGCTAGTTCATTATACCTATTTTTGTCTATAAGTTATATGGTCTTTGCTTTTCATGGTGCAGCAGACTAACACTGAAACTGGGTTTTAGGAGTTCAGTGGGACTCTCTTCTCATTTCAGAAATTTAACATTTCAAAGAGATCTCACAGCTAGGATGGTGTATGATTTTTTTCACCCAACAATTGTCTGGACCAAAATCATCTAGGAAACTTCATGGCTAGTTAGAATATGAACTCCAAGTCAT
Source organism: Cryptoblepharus egeriae (assembly GCA_030015325.1). Taxonomy (NCBI): domain Eukaryota; kingdom Metazoa; phylum Chordata; class Lepidosauria; order Squamata; family Scincidae; genus Cryptoblepharus; species Cryptoblepharus egeriae. The sequence continues at coordinate 47,482,500 of JAREYC010000007.1, read as the reverse complement.
AGTCACACTAACCACTACCCCACACAGCTTTCAAGATCAGACATAGCCTGACCTGAGGTTCTCTTCACTTGGAAATAAGTCCCACTGATGGTTTCTGAAACCAAGGAACATATTTATCCATTAGCATATTTAGACCACAGTCCTATTCACAGTAAGTAAGTACAGTGGTGCCTCACATAACAAGTTTAATTCGTTCCAGTAGCATGCTTGTCTTGTGAAATGCTCTTTATGTGAAGTTGATTTTCCCATAGGAAATAGTGGAAACTCAGACAATTGGTTCCAAAACCCCAAAAATATTCATATAAAAATATTAACGGTATGTAAAAATGATGACAAAACACTGGAATTGAATTCAATGTGCATGATCCTATGAAGTCTACTTAGGCTGCAATCCTAAAGACACTCTCCTGGGAGGAAGACCCATTTAACACAATGGGGCTTCCTTCTGGGTAGACATGGTTAGGAGGCTGCAATCAAAGACACTTTCAGAGTGTCTCCCCACTTTCTCCTTCTCTTCACCCTGAGCCTCTCTCTCTCCCCTGCTCCCTTCTGGCTAGACCTGAGCTGCTTCCCTCTTCTCTACTACTGTTCTCCATCTGCCCAGTGGACGCCCCGCCCCAGGAGGAAGTGTTGCTTTCGCTATGGGCAGGTGGGCTAGGCAGCCCTGGCGCATTTAAAAGAGCTGTCAGCCAGTGCGTCTGCCCCAACTGCCAACAAGAGTGCTTGTTAAGTGAAGCAACACTTGTTATCACAGGTGGGCAGTTGGGGGTTCACACCGGCTCGCCAGAGCTGTATCTTAAAATTTGGGGGTGCTGGCAAGCCGGTTGTGGAGGGGGGGGAGTGAGAACCAGGGGACCGGTTTGGAGGGGTTTCTTGGGGGGAGTGGGGGCTCTTTAGAGCCAGTTCTGGGGGGTGGGAGGGTGACTGTGGGCAGTGGGGGCTCTTTAGAGCCAGTTCTGGGGGGTGGGAGGGTGACTGTGGGCAGTGGGGGCTCTTCAGAGCCAGTTCTGGGGGATGGGAGGGTGACTGGGGGCTTACTAAACACAGAAGCAGCTAGCTGCGGCTAACCGCTACTGAAATATTCCAAAAAAATCACTGCGCATGTGTGCGCAGCTAATTAGTGGCCAGGAGAGTCATAGAGAGTCCCTGTGTAGGCGGGGACCTCAAGTGAACTCTTTCAGCAAGTGAAAGTCCAGAAGAGTTCACTTGAGGTTCCCGCCTACGCAGGGACTCTCTAGGAGCTCACCAGGCAACTAATTAGCTGCAAGCTCATGCGCAGTGATTTTTTGGAATATTTCAGTAGCTGTTAGCCGTAGCTAGCCGCTATTGAGTTTAGCAAGCCCCCAGTCACCCCCCGCCCCCCAGAACTGGCTCTGAAGAGCCCCCACTGCCCACAAGTGCCCGCAGTCACCCTCCCACCCCCCACAATGCCTGGCACTGCAGCCTGAGAGCCCAATCCTGACTACTCAGAAGTAGTCCCATGACAGGCAATGGGACTTACTCCCAGGAAAGTGTGGCTGGCACTGCAGCCTGAAGACCAACCTGACTACTCAGAAGTAAGCCCCATGACAGGCAATGGGACTTACTCCCAGGAAAGTGTGGCTGGCACTGCAGCCTGAAGACCAACCTGACTACTCAGAAGTAAGCCCCATGACAGTCAATGGGACTTACTCCCAGGAAAGTGTGGCTGGCACTGCGGCCTGAAGACCAACCTACTCCAGAAGTAAGTAATTTTATTATTTTATTTTTAATTAAAAACCTTCCAGCCCCGCCCCCTGACCCCGCCTCACCCCTGACCCGGTCTGGCCCCGCCCACTTCCACAGAACCAGTTCTTGGGCCAGGCTGGGCCCACCACTGCTTTATGTGAGGCAGAACCCTAGAGGAAATTTTACTTGTTATGTGGATCACTTGTTAAGCAAGGCACTTGTTAAGCGAGGTGTCACTGTAATTCTATAATGGGAATTACTTCTACACAGACCTGCATAGGATTGGCTCTCCGCTCACAATGTGTTGTCACTTTCATGAGAGTAAATCTCATGGAACACAGTTCCAAATAAATATACAGAGGACCCTACTGCTGGGAAGGAACATTTATTCAATGTAACTCCAAACAGTAATTACAAACCAAACAAGATGTGAAAATACTGGCTTGGTATTGCCAGTGACAAGATTCTCGCTTTGCCGCCCATTTGTTTGTGCAGCTATATTTAACCTGCACTTGATTGAGGAAATGTTGAAAATAGCAGTAAAGGCTTTCCTAATGAGACCTCTAGAGGAAAGCAGTGGCATTCAGGGGCTCAGAAAGAATGGAGGAGGTGTAGAAGGGGGGCAGGGGGAAAGAGCCTTAACCCTTTCCAGGCAAAGATTAAACAGGATTATGCTGCATTTACAACACATCAGCCTGTGCCATAATGGATGAGTACCATATAGTACCATACGCAGTAGAGTCCAGAAAATTCAGTGTTATTTTACATGTCACAAGAACATTTTCAGTTGGCTGTTTTATTTCCAAGCTGATTTAGCAGCACAAGCCTATTCATATTTACTCAGAAATATGTCCCATTATGCTCCATGGTAAGAGAACATAGGATTGCAACCTAACTGGAACTGCACTGCTGGAACTGCACTGTTGGAACCTAGAAAAAAACCAAAGATCCTTTGGCTGGACTGTGACAAATACATATGCAGGTTGGAAACCACACTTTGCTCATCACAGTTTTTAGTTCTCTTGTTTTGCCTCTTCTTATGGGTTCTATCAATGGTGTAGTTAAAGGGGGTGCAAAGCAGTAAGTTTTGCAGATGCCTGACTGTGCCATGCAAAGAGACCCTCTCCTTCCCCTTAGAAGGAGGCAAAACAGAGGCATTCCTATTTTACAATCCAAAAAAATAAATATAATGTGGTGGGGGGTGTATCACCTGTATCTCATAGGACCCAATATATTTTACTTATCAGCTATTGTCAGTCTCAGGACCCACCAACAATTAGGTGAAGTGCCTACTGGGTCCCAAACCTTAGTTGGGGAAACACTGTTGTAATAACTGCTCTGTTCCAGTTCTGTTTTGCATTTATTATGTTTGTACTTTATTATGGAGTGTTGTAAGCTGCCTTGTGCTTTTGTTTCAGCACTGGAAAGGCTGGATATAAATAACAGGCATCCCCCACTTATAGGACAGGTTAGGGACTGGCACAGTATCCAAAAGAGAATCCCATTGAAAAGTGGAAGCCAATCTTTTTTTAGATTATAAATGTTGCTTCCAATTTTTTTCTAGCTAGAAAATTGCAAATGCCCCTTTTATCTTACAAATTTTTGCTGCCACACAAAGATTTCTGCAAATGGATTCTTATTGGGAATGGATTAGACCAGGAGCTACAACATGGGGGAGAACAATTTTGGCCTTTAGAACAGCAGAGAGTGGTTGAAAGAGCCAAACATGAGTTGAATGAATGCGTTCTGGATATACAGGTAATTGAAAAGTGTTGAAAGAGTGGATCATCAGAAAGTGGGAATACCTGTGATGATGATGATGATGATGATGATGACGACGACAACATGACACTAGCGCACATAATGTGAAAACTCCATGTCTGAAGCATGGTGGCAAGCCCCATATATGCCCATCATGAAGCACACTGAGGAAGCGGCATTCACATGTCTGGCCCCATGTAAGTGTCAGACCCTTGGCACACCCTGGACAGCCCAGGTCCCAGACCCTGCTAGCCCACCCAGTGTTTCAGATCTTGGATATAGCTGGAGGGATTAGCAGACCCTCATTCCATACAAGCCTAGATAAAGCTGCTGCAAGGACACAGGCCTGGCTAGGAGCAAGTAGTAGGAGGTGCTCAGGGAGCTGGCAACTGCCGTAATCTCTGGATTAATTTCTCCTGGAAAAATGTACCATATTTTAATTTAGCAGACCTGCTTGGAACATAAAGAAAGAGCACCTCTGAGCATCTGCAAAGTGCATTTTCTTATCCACAGCGTGTTTGGGCTTGTTTGGGAGGGTATCACTTCCTGGTCTTAAATCATCCCCTTTGAAAAATTAAAAACAATGGAAAAATCATCCCACAAAATATTTCATACTATTTCAATATATTTAATATTTATATATTTATTATAATATATAAATATATAAATATTTATTATATTTATTATATATGTTGAATATATGAAATATATTTCATACTATTTCAAAATATTTAAACAGTTCATATAAATTAAATAGAATAAATATATGAATAAATGAATAATATATGAATGATATGTTTTATGTATGAATGAATAATCTATATGTAATGAATAATATATAAATAATATATCTTTCAAGCTGGTTCGTGCTAGTGCATTGTTATTTTATTGGTGAGTTCACTTGATAAGGATGTGCTTGAATCTTGAATAAGGAATTCACTAATCCCACCTGAGAGGGGCTGAGTTCACATGATGAACTCATCTGATCAAGATGCAATGCTGTCATTCTATAAGCTCACTGGAAACTAATGCAACCTTTTTTGTATCTGAGAGCATGGAGCTAAGAGATCTCAGACATACATGTATGTCTTATGAAGAACACCTTATAACTTCTTGGGTAACTCAGACTGGTTACCATCTCTTTGCCACACCTGCTTCATAGGGTTTTTGTGAGGACAAGGAGGGGTAAAAGAACTATGTACACAGAGAAATATGTACAAAGCCCTGGGTTCCTTGAAGGAAGGGTGGTGTAAAAATGTAAAACATAAATATAATTTATATTATTTATAAATGTATATATAATTAATATACTGGCGACAGACAGACAGACAGACAGACAGACAGACAGACAGACAGATGCTGCATTCCTAAACCCACTTTCCTGGGAGTAAGACTCATTGAAAACAATGAGGCTTACTTCTGAGTAGATAAGGTTAGGATTGTGCTCAGATAGATAGATAGATAGATAGATAGATAGATAGATAGATAGATAGATAGATAGATAGATAGACAGACAGACAGACAGACAGGCAGGCAGGCAGGCAATTTATTCATATATATAATCAATCAAAAACGTGGAGTTATATACCTCCTTTCAACAAAAAGTTCACAAAGTGATTTACAGAGAAAATGAAATTATTCTAGGCTTGAACAGTTATTCATAGAATAGATCTGGTGAGTTAAATGCTACTTCTAGGGAGATCACTATTCTTTCACATTGTTCTCTGCCTTTTCCAACACTAACATTTATAATTGATGATGATGATGATGTTGTCTAGGTTCTCTATATAAACTGATAGGAGGAAGAACATTCAGCAGAGGATGGTTCACCCAAGATCTTACTTGGTCTGCAAGACTCTAGGGTCCCAATCCGGTGGACTTTAAGGGGAGCAACAACTCTAATCTCATGCAAGTGGCTGAGGGTACAACAGGAGAGGACTGCGCACTCCCACCTTTTAATCCATAGTAGGTGGTGATGCAGGAGGAGGAGTTCAGGGTCATTCCTGTGACATTCCTGGAATGGTTGGGAAAGAAGGAAGCAACTCAATCTTCCCTGATGGGAAAGAGTGTTCTGGATGTGACTCCTCATTGCTGCCTCTGAATGTAAACACTCACACAGGTTCAGAACGTTCATCAAACTCCATTCTATACATTTGCTTCACAAGACTATTTTATATATAAATCAGGGACAAACTGGCATGAACCCAGGAGGGATTAACGTTGTGTACAGCAAGGATCACTCCCTGAAAAGTGCCCCAAAAGCTGCAGACTTCTTTTCAGTGGGGGATCAGTTTTAATCGATTAGAATATTCTGATAGATTCGAAATATATTCGATATATCGATTCGATATAGTTCTGACACCAAAGAAAACTCCATCCACTGCGACGTCTCTTGAAAGAGCGCAACAGAGTAACCTACTGCCAAAATGGTACAGCAATATTGTTATTTAGACGACTTGTACAGTATATAAATCTTTTTAACAAGAGAACTTCACAGAGAGGTTTACATAGCAAAATACATCAATAAACGGTTCATCAGTACATCACACCATGTGAACTAGGACGGCTCCTGTCCCCCCAATTAGGTATAAGAGAACCCACTTTAAAAAGTGCCTCTTTGCCCAGTTAGCAGGAGTTAGGATTTGAATCTCGTTGATTATGTTCTTTTATTTTATTTATGGTAATATGATCAATATTCAATTATCAGTATTCAAATATTTATGATCGGTATTCAACTCATTCATTCTGCTCTTCCCGAGATTAAACCACCTTTTTCATTCATTCATTGATTCATTGATTCATTCATTCATTCATTCATTTTCTTCTTCCTCTTCTTACCCCAGATATTAAACTGCCTATCTTATTCATTCATTCATTCATTCATTCATTCATTCTCTTCTTCCTCGAGAGTATCCATCCATCCAGACAGAAAGACAATCTGATCACTGATCACAAGCTCCTGGTCTTGACTTTCTTTCTTTCTTTCTTTCTTTCTTTCTTTCTTTCTTTCTTTCTTTCTTTCTTTCTTTCTTCCATAAAAACATAAGGGTGATCAAGGGTGTCCTCTTTTTCCCGTGCAGGTCCTCTTTTCTAGCCTTGTGTCCTGGGGAAAAAATCTTCATTGTTTTCCTTTTCCTTGAGAGTCCAAAGCATGTGTAGCCTTCTTGCAGTTCATAAATTATACACAATATATTCTATGTAATGGTTTTAAATTTAATAATAGGTTAGGCAGCAATCCTAACAACACTTTTCTGGGAGTAAACCCCACTGAACTCAATGGAATTTACTTCTGAGTAGACATGAATAGAATTGCACTGTAACTGCTTAAATTATTCATGTGAAAGCAATATACAATATATGAGTGTTTTTAGCTTTTATTTTGTCGTGTCCTACATTTTTCTTGCGTGTCCTACATTTTGGGGTGGTTCTTATCCTCTTTTGCTGGTTATGACATCTGTCACCCTTCATAAGAACCTAAGCAGTCATGCAACCTGATCCAGTGGGAATCTATGCTCCATTAAAAATACTGAGAATCACTCCAAGGTGGTTTAACTTGGGAGTACGACCCATTGAACACAATGGGCTTACTTTTGAGTACACATGGTTAGGATTGCACCCTAAATCGACTATGGCTGCAATTCTATCCTCAGTTACCTGGAAGAAAGGCCCATCCCGCTTGCAAGCTGTGGAGAGGTTCCCTGCAAAACCTACTGCGTTGCCCCCTCTAGCTACGCCACTGATGTCCTTTTTGTTCTAGGTTTCTTTTTTGTGCATTTGTAGGATGGATCCTCCATCATCATCATCACCACCACCACCACCACCACCACCCTAGGACAACTGCTGCCTTCAGCTAAGCCACCACAGGCATCTACCCTGGGGAGGGGGAGATAGTTCCTCTGGATCTTTCAATAAGGCAGGCGAGGAGGAGGAGGAGGAGGAAGGGCATCGTTCCCAACACTTCTCGCTGCCTCTGCGCTTTTCCAGTAAGCCTCCTCTGTTTATGCGATGACATTGCTGTTTGTAATTAGTTTTTATTTTAATTTATGTCATATTTAACATGAGCCAGAACATTTTTCCCTCCGCCTTTTGTACACAATGGCTCTTTTTATGATAAGATGTTCTTTTCTATCCACCCCCTGCTGCCCCTTTTGCAACTGGCATGTTTACTATTCTCTATTAGTAGAGTTTTCTAATATTTGTTCCTCTCTCTTTTTCCCCCACCCCACAATACCCACCATGGCCTGGGTGGGTTTTGGGTTTTTTTTTCCTTTCCCCTTTAAGAACTTGTCCTGTCTTGCTTTATTTGTTTGTGTGAAATTTAGTTTGAAAGGAGATCAGAGAGAGCAGGAGGGGTTTGTCAGGAGAGAATGACCAAGTGACCTGAAGTCTGATTATATGTCATTATCTGGAGCCTTGGTAGATCCAAATTGCCAACACAGCCTCCTTCAGCCAGATCAATTACGTTGAGATACAGAGAGAGAGAGAGAAACTCTGACAAATGACAAATCTCAAACTCCCCTTCTCTGGCACCTCTCTAGAAATGTAATCATGTTACTCCACCTTTACACCAGTTATCCACCCAGTTTTAAAAAATAATATGGGTGAGAGGAACTTCCAGAAGTTATCACGGGTGGTTCAACCCTTATTTTCCAAAAGTGGAAATAAATAAGTGGACATACTATAAGGACATACCATTGTGTACATACTTTGAGGACAGAGCTGGAGTTTATGGAGTATGTTCTGAAACGTATAGTACTTCCGGAGTAGGTAGGTAGTAGAGTGTCGATCACATCAGGATCTGGTGTAAATCTGAGCATATATAAATCCTCCCAGTGAAATCCATGGGCCAAAAATGCATTTCACTGGTTTGAATCGTGCTCCCCAATTAGTTATATTAAATCCGCTTAAACTTAGCACCCTGAGTAGCTAATGACTCTCTCTCTCTCTCTCTCTCTCTCTCTTACACACACACACACACACATACCCCAACGAATGCTGCAATCCTAACAACACTTTCCTGGGAGTAAGTACTATTGAACATAATGGGACTTACTTCTGAGTAGGCGTTCTTAGGATTGCACTGAAAGACACACACAAGAGGGGGGGAAGGAATATGGATTTTTCAGCGAGAGAGAGAGATAGAGACCGACAGAGAGAGGAGGAGGAGGAAGAAGAAGACAATTTGACAAAGTGAGAGACTTACACAATCCTAACCGTGTCTACTCAAAAGTAAGCCCCATTGTCTTCAATGGGTCTTACTCCCAGGAAAGTGTCTTTAGAATTTCAGCCAGAAACAGACAGAGAGAGGAGGAGGAAGAGAGAGATTTGTCAGAGAGACAGAGAAAGAGAGACTACTTACATAGGATGCTGAGAGAGATAGAAAAAGAGAGGGAGAGAGAGAGAATAAATACATTAATACAATGGATACTTGGACAGAGCGACCATATATGCCAAAACAAAAAAAGTGGACAAAGCCCACAAAATGTAGGACATCCAAGCAACATGAAGGACATGAAAAAATCAAAGCTTTACAGCACAATTCTAACCAAGCCTACTCAGAAGTAAGCCCCACTGTGCTCACTGGGTCTTACTTCCAGGGAAATTTGTATTACATATAATTTATTAATGACAAAGAAGGCTATATTCTGCCCGCTTACAAGGAAGAGGAGGATGATGAAGATTTTTTCAAGGACACAAGACTAAAATCCAGGACATGTCCTGGAAAAAAGGGGGGGACAGATGGTTACCCTGTACGTGGACTACAATGGAACTTTGAATGGTGTTTACTTCCTCCAGGTTAAGTGCTCAGAATCCCAACTAAAGTTGTGAATGTTCCCCCAAATTGCTCAGCTGGACTCTGGTTGATACTCAGTCCAGGCACTGACTGTCCACATTGATTTCCTTCCCTCTCCATCCCCCACTTAGGCTGCAATCCTCATCACATTTTCCTGGGAGTAAGTACTATTGAAAACAATAGGAATTACTTCTGAGTAGATGTGATTAGGATTGCACTGTCAGTCTCTACCTGTGCTCCCCAGGAAAGTATGGATAGGACTGTAGCTTTCTTGGAAGAGAGCCCCATTGGCTAGAATGGGACTTACTTCTGAGTAGATATGAATAGGATGCAGCTGCAATACAACCACCTCCCAGAGGGACCATATGTCCCTTTTTCCAGGACATGTCCTGGATTTTAGCTTTGTGTCCTGGATAAAAACTTAACATATATGTCCTCCTTTTTCTTGTAATGTAAGCATGTAACCTTCTTGTACTTAATATATTATATGTAATAAATTATATATAATGATTTTAAATTTAATAAGTTACAAAGGCTGCAATCCTATAGACACTTTCCTGGGAATAAGAGCCATTGAACACAATGGGACTTATTTTTGAGTAGACACTGTTAGGACTGTGCTCATAGTGTTTAAATTAAGGCTGCAAACCCAAATACCACTTTCCTGGGAGTAAGACCCACTGAACATAATGGGGCTTACTTTTGAGCAGACATGGTTAGGATTGTGCTCTATGGCTGCAATCCTATAGTTCTTAGGATTGTGCTCTATGGCTGTAATCCTATGGTTCCCACTTTCCTGGGAACACTTATTTCAGAGCAGATGTGTAAATGAAAGCAATATACAAATATTAGTGTTTGTAGTATTTATTTTGCAATATCCTACATTTTTCTTGGGTCCTACATTTTGAGGGGCTTTGTCCTGTCTTTTTGGTTATGAAATATGGTCACCCTGTCACCCCACCCAGGATTGCTATAATCTGTGACGTCATCAAATGTTGAGGTCATCAACAGATCTTCTTCATCACCTAATTCCACTTTCCAAGGGGGGAAATCTCATCTGTTGATGTAGCAAAAGGAATGAGAACATGGATCTCTCCCCCAAAATTTTAAAAAGAAACACAATGGCTGCACCAGCAACAACCGTTTCTGGGACTATAGGGACAATATCTTTCTTTATTCAGCTTTTACTCCTCTTTTCCTCCATCCAAGGGGCTAACAAGGCATCTTTCAATCTATGATAGAGCAGCAAAACACAAGAAATACAATGAAAAGTAATCAATAGCCATGCAGTAAACTAGGATTAAAAAAATCAAAAGACAGCAGAAAACATAAAAGGTACAACAGAGACAGGGAGTATGTAGTTTTCAGGGTGGCCATATATCATAACTGTAAAAGAGGACTCCCCAAAATGTAGGACACCCAACAAAAGTATAGACCATGACAAATTAGAGATAAAAACACTCATATATGTATTGGTTAACTTAAACTCTATTTTATTATTGTAATTTAAAATTAATACATATCATTTATTACATATCACTTATTAATTGCGAGAAAGCTACATACTCCCTACTCACAAGGAGGACAATGAAGATTTTTTTCCAGGATTCAAGGTTTAAAATGAGGACATGTCCTGGAAAAAAAGAACACGTGGTCACACTGAGTTTGCTTTCTGATTTTTTTTTATTACTCTACCACATGGATAGAAGCTCTTTCTGTTATGTATGGAGGAGATGGTATGTTATGATAGGGGTTATGATATGAATGTAAGAGAGGCTGTGGCTGTTTGGAAGAGCCCTTGTTTGGCACTCAGATATTCTCCCCTGCTTAATGTGAGAGTTATATTTCTAAATATAACTTTCTAAAAGTTCTTTCTAAAATTTCCTCCACCCCCCCTCCCAAATATTTATAGAGTCCCCAATTAGCAGGATATATTCTCAGTTCCTAAGCACCTAGTCCATGGCTGTCAATGTAACAAATTAGGAGGGTTGTCTTCCCTCCTATTACTCTGGTTCTGTAGAGTAATATTTACAAGAAAGTAAATTCAAGGGATACTACTTTTGAGTAAATACACAGGTCTCTATCTAACCTAATCTATCCAACCTAATCTAACCTCTTTCTAACCTAATCTATCCAACTACTACTTCCCTGCTACAATGAAAAGTAATCAATAGCCATAATTTTTTAAAAAGTTATAAAAACTAAACCAGAAACTTTAAGGTCTCTCCCAGTTTGGATTGCTGTTCCTCCAATACCTAACTGTTACTGGACTTCCAAAACTGACTGGAAGGGAGGGGAAAGCACCAGCTCCCAAACTGGTTATATTTGCCAGCAGCTCAAGCCAAAGTTCTAGGATTTAATTTAATTTGCTTCTACTGACAAAAACTGTCATCCTAATATCAACAGAAGTGCATCTCTATTCCAAGAGTTGGGACTTCCAAACCTCACCATCCAGCTGAGTCACAGTATACAAAACTGAATTTGTTTCCACTGAGAGCAATAAGGTTCCTATCCTACATTTACTTGGGAGCAACTCCATTAACTAAAGTCTGAAATTCTCAACTTTTATATCAGGCCAGTTGCCAATAATGTCAACAGGAATTACTTCTAAGTGCAGTGCAATGCTTACAATGAAAACTATTCCTGTCCCATTGCTTAAAAGTCCCAGTGAATTTAGTGGAACTGAATTTGCTCCCAAGTAAGCATGCCTAGAATTGCAGCCTTAAGGTCACTCCATTAACAGGACCCCATCCTTTATATATTCCTTGGAAGAGATTGCAATTCCATCTTAAATACTTATGATCCAGCAATTACTTCCAACTATAGGAGTGGTGGGGAAAGCTGATTTTAAAGTGGTTCATCTTCAAGCAAATTGAAAGCACACAATAAAATAATGAAAATAAAAATATTGGATTAGATATAAAAGCAACAAAGGTGTTTATTTGTGATGCTAAAGGCCAAAAAAGTTGTGTCAATTTCATGGTAAAATTACAGAAGCAAGAACTATATGACCATCATCAAACTGAATTCTTCTTTTGACTGAGAATATTTCCAAGTACAAAATATATATGCACAGAATATATTCATGCACAGAATATTCCATGCACAGAATATTTCCATGCACAAAACAGTCATAAAGCAATTTGCATAGAAGATGAATGAATGAATGAATGAATGAATGAATGAATGAATGAATGAATGAGGCACTATGGAAAAGGCACCATGCACAGAATTGTCTGTTTGCCCAGTTAGTAGAGGTTAAAACTTTCTAGTTTAAGCTGTTGTTCATAAAAGTGTTGTGAAAAGATAAAATAAAATAAAGCTAAAATAAAATAAAAATAAGTGAGGGATTCTCCCATTCTTCAGAAGCTTTAACAGATCAGAACTGTGAGTAACCAGAGTATTTAATAGTATATAAATAGTTGCATACCCTGCACTTATTAGAAGTAGTACTACAGAAGTAGGACCCATTGACCTCAGTGGAACTTATTCCCAAATTATAGCCCAACTTACTCAGAAGTAAGTCCCATTGAATTTAATGGGGCTTACTTTCAGGAAATGTGCTTAGGATTGCAACCTCAGTGTATAGGTTTGATTGCAGCCTAAATTCCATGCTGGCTATTAAAGTCCCATTGGGTGGCCAAATGTCCCTGGGTGTCCAGATGTCATAACCACAAAAAGAGGACAAGGCCCCACAAAATGTAGGACACTCAAGAAAAATGTAGGACGTGACAAAATAAAAGCTAAAAAAACATATATTTCTTTCATGTGGTTAATTTAACAATTTGGCTGCAATCCTAACCACACTTTCCTGGAAGTTAGTACCCTTAAACACAACGGGACTTACTTATGAGTAGACATGCTTAGGATTGCACTGTATATAGGTCATTAATAGATTTTTAAACTGTTACATATTATTTACTACATCTAATGTATTACTTACAATAATTCTATATTTTCCCTACTCACAAGGAAAAGGAGGGCAATGAAGATTGCCAGGACACAAGGCTAAAAAAGAGGAAAACATATGGTCACCCTGGTCTGGAGGGGACTTGACCTTGAAACCCTTGCTCTGCAATCTGGAGTACCCAAACTGTTCCTGCTCCTACTTGACCAGTAGTAAACCTTACGGGTAGGAGTTTTTTGCAAAGCCCCTGTTTGCTCAGCCATCACCCCTTTTTATTTCAGTGGGATTTCCTTGCTTAGCCAAGGAGGTGTGCAGGCGGAGGGGAGACTTGAAAGGACCTGATTTGTGCCACCCACCCACAAACAAGCCTTTCTCCTAACTGGAATGGGGGGTGGGGGGAGAGGTGAGGAAGAGGAGGGGTCCCTTCAGGCTGCCAGATGTCAGCCTGCCTTCAACCTCTCCAGTTTGCAGCATCAATTAATAATCTGGGGTGGGGAAAAAACTCAGAAGTTGATCTGAGCCCCAAGAATAAACCTGTCAAGTCCTGGCTCGACCCTCAAGACCAGATCTCTTGGACAGAAATAATCCCAATCAATCAATCAATCAATCAATCAATCAATCAATTTCAACATTCACTTCTTCTATAATCTTGGCAATAGAAGAAATGAATGTTGAAGACAGACAGATAATATCTTCAACATTCACTTTTATCGTTTTGGGGATAGAAGTGAATGTTAAAGGTAGAAGAAGCCGATTGATTGATTGATTGATTGATTGATTGATTGATTGATTGATTGATTGATTGATTGATTGCATCAGTTCGAAATCCAAAGTGCAACCAGGAGAATCACTAACCAGTAAATGCCACCGCCTTAGATCAGTGGAGTAGCTAAAGGGGGGAAAGCTCTCAGTGGGAGCTTTCCCACTACCACTACCCAGGGTGGCCATATGTCCTCTTTTTGCAGGATTTGTCCTGGGTTTTAGCCTTGTATCCTGGGGAAAAACTTCAATGTCCTCCTTTTTGTGTAAGTCTGCAATATGTAGCTTTCTTGTAATAGGCTGCAATCCTAAAGACATTTTCTTAGGAGAAAGACCCATTGAACACAATGGGGCTTACATTTGAGTAGACATGGTTAGGATTGTGTTCTATATGCAAAAAAATTGTGTAATAGTTTTAAATTAAATAATAAGTAACAGAGTGTTCATTAAGCACATGAAAGCAATATATTCGTGTTTTCAGCTTTTATTTGGCATGTCCTACATTTTTCTTGGATGTCCTACATTTGAGAGAGGCTTTGTCCTCTTTTTGGGGTCATGGCTTATGGCCACTCTGCCACCACCCCTATTACTCCAAAGTAAAATTTGAGTCACCAGGAAATCCTACCTGGAGAAGCTGAAAGGAATGGAATCCACTTCCACCATAAATCTGCTGCATTTACTCGAATTTAATGCACCATCAACTCTAATGCACACCCTATGTTTATAATCAAAATACCACATTTACTCAAATCTAATTAACCTTAGAATATAATACACACCTTAGATTTGGAGACTAAATTCGGGTGACAAGGTGAGCATTACATTTGAGTAAATTCAATATTTCCAGCAGAGGACAATGCTTTGGGGGCTGGAAGACAAGATCAGGTGGTAGCAACCAGAGGAAGATGAGAAGGATCTTCTTCAACACATAGTCCCCCTCCCCACTTAACATGATCATATTGTGGAGCAATCACCCTCAGAGTCACCCTAAAGCAATTAAGGGTGCAATCCTTAGCATGTCTAAGAAATAAGTCCCATTCTTTTCTATGGCACTTACTCTCAGGAAAGCGGAAAGACAGCCTAAAGCAGGTGGAAATTAACAAAGACATAATATTCATGTGATTCATAATATTCATGTGAATATTCATAATATTCATAATATCATTCATTAGAAAAGACAGAAAAGACATGTAACTTTACCATTGAAGCATTCCTCAGCCCTTGCTTTGATTTCAATGACATTGCAAATCCCATATAAACCTTAAAACCCCAAATGTGAAGCACACATGCAATCCAATCCTACTCAGAAGAAAGTATCTGTCACCTTGAAAGTGTCCACTCCCTGATAGAGATGTTGAGAACTGCAGTTTGAGATGTGATGGGAAAACAATGGGATTAAACCTCAGGGGAAATTTAGGACTTTTCTTCTTTGGCTTGCAGATAAGGGGCAAATTTCACATGTGATCTGGTTCTCATAGGTCATCTAGTGAGCATGATATTTCAGTCTTCAGTCCATGTGTCCTTGGAAGTCAATCCCACTCAAGACAGTGGGGCTTCTGTCCCAGTAAACCTTCATCAGATCTCCATGGAGGGACTCTTAGCAGAAGGAGGTTGGGTGATGTCTCCAAATGCACAAGAGTAGGCATTGCTCAGACATAAGGCCTTATTATTCTTTCTTCCCTTCTCAGTAACTTTCTCTGAGGGGTGCTTGCCTGGTTGTGCCACTTTTCTATAGTTGTCATTCCAAATGCCTTCCTGGTTAAATGACACAGGACACGAGAAAATCCTTTTAAAACACAAAAGGTGTGCTTCTGGGTCTTTGAAGTTCATTTCCCAAGTTCTAAAGGTTCCTTTTATTTAGGTTTTTCAAGAAATAAAAATAAATGATGGCAAATGCCCATGTTTCCTCTTTACCCAGCTTCTCATATTTGAGTATTTTAGGGTCTCAGGACAGGGTGAGACCATATTTTCTTCTTCAGGTCTGCACAGGGAGGGAGTCGTTTGAAAAACAAAAGAGGATCTGGGGGGAGTTAAGAGGAGGCAACATTTCCAAGAATGGGTTTCTGGCTTGAGCAGGGTTGGCTATCTCAGTGTGGCTTAGATACCATCTTGCTGTTGTCGGATTTGTGATCCTACAAGGATCAAGTTGTTTCTTGCACC
Source organism: Cryptoblepharus egeriae (assembly GCA_030015325.1). Taxonomy (NCBI): domain Eukaryota; kingdom Metazoa; phylum Chordata; class Lepidosauria; order Squamata; family Scincidae; genus Cryptoblepharus; species Cryptoblepharus egeriae. Next base: position 47,466,412 of record JAREYC010000007.1, on the reverse strand, counting down.
CTGAGGATGTGTTTTTAGAAGTAGCAGATGGGGAATCCACAGCTGACCTCCCTCAAAGCCTGGGTGTATGTGTACTTGGACTAGTAAAGACAGGCAGGCACTGGTGGACTTTTCTGGGGACACTGCAGAGATGTTGCTCAACTGCGCCCTCCCTAGGACTCCCTCAGCACTGCAGAGAATGGCTCCCATTAGAGATAGTTTCATGTTTCCTGGTCAGCTTGAAAACAGTCCACACCACAGATGACCAGAAGCTCTTTCTGAAAGACCATCAGGAAATAGACACTAAGAAGTAGAAATAATTTCAAGAAAGAAGAATACCTCTCTTTCTTTCTTTCTTTCTTTCTTTCTTTCTTTCTTTCTTTCTTTCTTTCTTTCACTTTTTCTTTCTTTCTACAACTTGATTTATACAATCCAGAACTTGAAATCTATAGAACTTGACCTCTCTCTTCCCTTTACTTTTTCTTCCAAATCCGTGTCAGGAAGGAAAATTTCAATAAACTTTTTCTTTCTTTCTTTCTTTCTTTCTTTCTTTCTTTCTTTCTTTCTTTCTTTCTTTCTTTCTTTCTTTCTTTCTGTTCATCATCATCTGATTATTTGGGAGTGATTATTTTCTTTTGTAAATTAAAAAAATAACTCTTTCCTCATCTATTTTTCCTGCATCTTCAAGATCTAGAAAGATGGAACAATTTGAACCAAAACCTATTGGCATCACATCCTAAGCACATTAAATTAATGCTTTAATTCGGCTCAATCCCAGAATTGCAATCCTACACAGACTTAAGGCAGTTTAAATATTGTTTACTCGGGAGGACTCTTAACGCTAAAATCCTAACCACACTCTCTTGTGAGTAAGCCCCACTGATTATACTGGAACTTACTTCTGAGTTGGCATGCATAGGATTGGGCTCCCCAAGCCCTGCAGGGCTGCATCCCCAGCTTGCCTATCCTGCATTAGGAAATGTATCATAAATCAAGGGGAGGCTCTGCGATCTCCTTCCTCCGTTTGTGGTTTATAACGAGTATTACTTAATTAAACCAGGACATCTCCACAAAACCACGCAAATGACAAACTGTTTAAAACCCAAAACCCCAAAAGGCACTGTTAGGATCTACCCAATCCTATGCCCACCATGCTTTAAATAGGAATTGACTGCAGCAGTTGTATTGGAAATGGAACATATAGTATTAATGCATTAAATGAGTACTAGTAAGATCTGAAATCAGCCTTTAAATCTGAGTGGAAGAGGAAAGCGCAGAAGATGTGAAAGGTGACATTTGGAGGGTGTGCAGAGAAGGAGCTTTCCTTGGGGGTGAGGAGGATCTGTAGGGAAACAGTTGGATCCTGGTGGTTTGTGACTGAAATCCTAGAGACACTTTCCTGGGAGTAAGACCCATTGAACACAGGGTTAGGTTTGTGCTCTATGTAAGCCAATAATACATTCAAGGAGCTGGCAGGGGTTGTTTTGAGTGGCATCAGTTGGCAGATCCAAAGAGCTCAGGACCCTGGTGCAGGAATGGCCCTTGGTTGAGCATCCAGATAGGAAGAGTCCACTCATGTCCACTCACCCACTTTTGTGGGCTGATCCTAAGGTCTACTTTGTCAATAGGATCCCTTTGCGCCTGCAGGCATCGTGGAAATATTGGAGGAACCCTTTGCAGCAGATGTGACCAGATGGGTGACCATAACCACAAAAACCATAATCACATGTCATAACCACAAAAAGAGGACAAGTAACTAGTCCAAAAGAAGGCAAGTCCCCAAAAAGTAGGACATAAAAATAAAGTTTAAAAAACACATTGCTTTTATGTTGCTAATTAAAACACTATAGCTACAAACCTATGCACACATTCTTAGGAGTAAACCCAATTTGATACAACAGGACTTACTTCCATGTAGACATGGATAGAGTTGTGCCCCTATGTTACTTAGAGCACAATCCTAACCATGTCTACTCTAAAGTAAGCCCCATTGTTTCAATTGGTCTCACTCCTACGAAAGTGTCTTTAGGATTGCAGCCTTCGAGCACATTCCTAACCATGTCTACTCGAAATAAAGCCCAATTGCGTTCAATATCTTACTCCCAGGAAAGTGTTCTTAGGATTGCAGCCTTACTTGGAATTTAAAACTATGCCATATTTATTTAAAACTATTATATATCATTTAAAACTATTTAAAACTATTACAACTATTTAAGGCTGCAATCCTAAAGACATTTTCTTGGGAGTAAGACCCAATGAACATTGTAGACATTATTAGGATTGTGCTGAAAAACGGTATTATTTATTACATATAATTATTAAAAAGTCTACATCACAAGGAAAAAGAGGACACTAAAGACCTTTTTTCCAGGACACAAAGCTTTATAAAAGAGATGTTATGAAAAAGGATGATATATGGTTACTCTGAGGTTACTCTGGATTCTCATCCTCAAACTGGGACAAATCATAAAGCTCTTAAGGCACTCTTCCCCCCTTTACTAAGACTGCAACCCTATGCTCACTTACCTGGGAGTAAGTTTCATTGACTTTGGCTGCAATCCTAATCACATTTTCCTGGGAGTAAAAACTATTGAACACAATAGCACTTACTTTTGAGTAGACATGCTTAGGATTAGTACATTGATCTCACTGACTAAAGTGGAATTACTTCTGAGTAAGTATGCAGAGTTTGGCTTGTTGGGAGTCCACAATGCAGGCCCCTCTGCTCCAAAGTCTACTGTCATTTCTGGCTTGCTTTGATATTGTTTTGTCTCCTTTCTTTCTTCCTTTAGCTCTTTCCTTTCTCTAAATTTTTTCCCTTTGGTGTGGGAGACTCTCAGCAATGGAGAGTGATGGTTGGACTAATGCTGGGTGGGCATGTTAATTGGGGTGAGGGTGAGTGAGGGAGAGGTGGTATTGTCAGCACTGCTATTCTTACTATTTATGATTTTATATTATTCTGTTGAAATAGATCTAGTGAAGAATTTCCAGGGTGGTGTATGTCTTCCTTTACAAGGACTGGTCCTCTTTCTTAAGCCTTATGTCCTGGGGGAAAAAATTCATTGTCCTCTTTTTCCTTGTGAGCAAGACAGCAGGTAGCCTTTTTGTAATTCATAAATTAGATGTAATTAAATATATAGAATAATTTTAAGTAATATAATTTTAACTATATGAAACCAATATACCTGAGTGTTTTTAACTTTTATTTTTTTCATGTCTTACATTTTTCTCAGATGTCCTATATTTTGGGGGGCTTGAAGTCTTTTGTGGTTTTAATATCTATGGTTTTAATATTTTAATTTAAGTATAATATTTAATATGGTTTTAATTTAATGTTACTCTCAATTTGATTGAAGTGGATTCCATGCGATCACAACAGTGATTGAAACACAACTTGATTCCCAACCTGAATGAAACCAATTGCCTCCCATAGCAAGGGACTTGTTCATCTTGAATCACAATTGAAATCAAGATCCTATAAAGTCATTGACTTGGATGCAAGTCATTCAAGTCACGATCCTAAAGGCTTTTCCTGAGAGGGAGGGAAATAGGTTTAATTGGAGAATTTCATCCCACTGATTCTCCAATAAGGCTGCAATCCTAAAGACACTTTCCTGGGAGTAATACCCATTGAACACAATGGGGCTTACTTTTGAATAGACATAGAGTACAATCCTAACCATGTCTACTCAGAAGTAAGCCCCATTGTGTTCAATGGGTCTTACTCCCAGGAAAGTGACTTTAGGATTGCAACCATAGTTAGGATTGTGCTCTAAATGTGTATAAGTGTGTATAAATAAATTCATAAATGTGTATAAGATTCAGTATAAGTGTTGGCCAGCCCTGTTCACTATAGCAAGGTTGACACATTACTTGGAAGTAGAAGCCACTGAAGACAACTTCTGAGTAAATGTGTTAAGGATCGCGTTGTTGTTAAACGACTTAACCTGCAATCCTAAAGACACTTTCCTGAGAGTAAGACCCATTAAACACTATGGGGCTAACTTTTGAGTCAACATGGTCAGGATTGTGCTCTTAGGCTGCAATCCTAAACACACTTTCCTGGGAGTAAGATCCATTGAGCACAATGGGGCTTACTTCTGCGTAGACATGGTTAGGATTGCAGCCGTACTGAAAAATTTGGATAAAAATGAAATATATGGATTTATTTAGGATGCCAGTGGGGAATTTAACCACCTCTTTCTGATTGTTCTCCTCCTATTTTTCAATGTACCGGTAACTGAGTGCAATCCTATCAAGTCCTACTGCAAAGAAGGACAAAACAACAACAACAACACTACAACAACAACAACAACAAAAATCATGTGTTTCTAAATAGTTAGGATTGCAGTGGGCTTAATGTCCTTCCTCTGATCCAACAACAGTCTCCTAAATCTGCACCGAATTTACACTTTCCACTATTCCAGTAAGGTAGCTATATTTGTTGTTTGGATTAATGATACTACTTTGCTCCTTTGATTAAACTCTCTGGTTTGGGACTACTGTATATGCAGCTACACACGAGTAAACCTGTGATTATTTCAAACACAAAACAGACTCACGGGCTGCAATCCTGTAAACATATTCTGGATGCCAAGGGACTTACTTCAGAGTAAGCACACTAGGCTTGAGTTACATAAATCCGCATAAATTCCAAGAAAAAGGCTGATTATTGTAAAAAAAAATTACAATAATCATTGTATTCTAAGAGCACAATCCTAACCACGTCTACTCAAAAGTAAGTCATATTGTGTTCAATGCATCTTACTCCCAGGAAAGTGTCTTTAGGATTGCAGTCAAAGGCTCAAAAGGCTTAGGTCGTTCTTCCTAGGCAAGCAGGAGCTTTGCCCATTTAACTTATTCCTAGCCTACTGAGGGCCGAAGTAGGAGTAACTTTAGGAATATGTAAGAGTAACAAACTTTCTCCTTTGGAGTAAATGGTATATGAAATGCAGGCTGGATGAGAATGAAGCTCTGATGATTATGGCAAGCACAAATGTTCTTGCCTGATCCCAACGATTTTGGCTTAGAAATCATGAATATTATTGAGTTTGGTGGGACCAACTTCCACCTCCCAGGTCAGAGGGCAGCCAGGGATCATGGCCATGATATTTTGTCTAATTGGCCTGCAACCTTGTGGCACACAGACTGTGACAACAACAAGTAGTTTAATTGTGATTGCATTTTTCTCCATTACCTGAAATATGCCTTATACTTCCAGAATTTTGTTCTGAGCATCAGAAACCTAAGAAACTGGATTTGGGGGGCACCAATTCCTAAGGCTACAATTTCCAAAGGACAACAATTACGTCAATGGGCTCAGATTCAAAGAGCACAATCCTAACGATGTCTACTCAGAAGCCCCAGTGTTTTCAATGGGTCTTACTCCCAGGAAAGTCTAAGCCTAAGGCTGCAATCCTAAAGACACTTTCTTGGAAGTAAGACTCACTGAACACAATGGGGCTTACTTCTGAGTAGACATGGTTAGGATTGAGCGCAGTAACAACAAATGAGATCACTTCATTCCAAAATTCCTGCTTCTGTTTATGGATCAGACCTCATCTCTGCCCACCTTTTTTTGGCACTATTTTGGGTATTGTGCCCACACCAAACCCAGTAGTCTGCCTGCAAAGGCTGGCCAGATTATCCTGCCCTGTTGCTGAGACTACTTTGGAGAAAACTCTTCCAAATTGAAGCAGATCTCTTGGCTGAGACTCCTACCACCGGGTTACTAGCAGTTTCCTCTATGAGTTGCAACTAGAGATCCTTTTCCCTGTTACAATGTGTTTAAGCACAAAAATCTATCTGTACATCTACTGGCTTTCTGCCGGCTCAACCTATTAAAGATCTTTTTAATGACTCCCTATCCTTAAGTGAAATTCGTTTTCTGCAAAATGTCTGGGTATTGGGGTTTGTTTGGGATTTTTTTTTATTTTTATTATCAGTGTTATGATTATAGGCGAAAGGAGAGAAATGCAGAGAGATCTTTATATCTTTGTTAATAGAAATGAGAAAATAAGCTCTTGACATGCTGTTAAAAAGATTTGGTTACTTACCCAATTGGGTTGGAAAAGGAGAAACTGGTTTCTGGCAGGCAGTCAGTGTGAACACCTAAACAGCTGAAAGAAAAAAAATTAGATTTTTTTGATTAAAAATTATTTTTATTATCATTTCAATTTACGTAAAATCCACAAAATATATTCTTGGACTTAACAACTCATGCAAATTCATATAACATAGAATTTTGGTTTAATTTTTATGGCCAAATGCATACTACAATTTCATACATCATACATACATTTCATACATATATCCAATCTATTTAGAGAAATCAAGGGCAAGCCTGGAGTACAGGGTAGACTGAGGATGAAATTATTATGTATTATAATCCATATTATGAATGTCCACCAGTTTCTCACTGGCTGTTCTGGATGCATCTTACTTAGAAGTACAATAAACCTCACATTTATTTCAGGGGAATTTACTTCCAAGTGAGAGAACTTGGATGGTCGATGAGAACACTAGTAATAATGAGAATAATGAGAATAATATAATAATGAGAATCCTCTTGTTCTTATTTTCTCCCATCCCAGAATATTTGTTTTCCTGAAGCAACTGCATATTAAAATATAATCATATGGACTGACCAACCATTTAAAAACATTATTTTTACTACTGACCCTCCTCTATTTACAGCGCAATCCAATACCTCTCTGTAAGCCCCATTATATTCAATGGGGTTTACTCCCAAAATTAGGATTGCAGTTGGAAAGTACAATCCTAAACATGTCTACTCAGAAGAAAGTCCCATTGTTTTCAATAGCACTTACTCCCAACGAAGTGTGATTAGGTTTGCAGCCTTAGTAACAGATCTATTTAGAGCCCAATACAATGCATGTCTATTCAGATGTAAGTCCCATTAAAGCCAAAGGGGCTTACTCCCAGGAAAGTGTGGACAGGATTGGTTGTTGGTAATAGATCTCTCTCTCTCTCTCTCTCTCTCTCTCTCTCTCTCTCTCTCTGGCTGCAATCCTAAAAACACTAAGATCCACTGAACACAATTAGGCTTACTTTTGAGTAGACATGGTTAGGATTGTGCGTTCTTTCTCTCTCTGAATCTTTTTCAAAGAGAAAATAAGCTGACATGCTTCTATAGGTACCTATAATGCTTCTATAACGATAAATACATCATTAATGTATAAATGGTAAATAATGATAATACAAAGGGGTGTTATTCTTTATCAGGAAAAATAACCTCGCCTTTTGCAGGTTCCTATAAACACAGCAACATTATATTATAATCATAATATAGGCCATCACTATACATAGCATGACATGTAGTTCATCATTATATATACCATCATTATATGAGAATATAGTCCATGACACCCCTTTGCATCAAACTGTACCTGAACTGAGTATATTCACTATTTTGCACCCCAGCCATACACATGCACCTAAGTATAGACACTTACACCATATAGTCTCTGCATGGGCACATATATACTTACAGCCAAGCATTGTTAGATAGGCGCATTAACCTCTGTCGATGCTTAAAGGGGGGCACCTTTTCCCTCGTTTGTTTTAATTACATTATGGATGGAAACAGCAGCCAATCCTGAAAGAGAAGCTGAACAATTAGAAGATATAAAAAAATAAAAAAATAAAAGTTTTATGGCCCCAAATTGTGGCCCATCCTCCCAGCCCCTCCGATTGGCCTATAGAGCCTCTGACGACATATATTAACCCGAGCTGCCCTAAAGATGTAGCTGTACATGGAGATCGGGCTGGGAAATTAGTGCAGAGTCCTGCGCAGCGCCTGGAGAGGAAGGCCAGAGTGACTCATCCTCATCCTCATCCTCATCCTCATCCTCACTCATCCTCATCCTCCTGGATCTTCCGGACGGTGCGGCTTTTAACCGAGGTGGGGGGAGGAAAAGAGATGGTTTGAAGGGGGGATCGCCCCCTAAACTTGGTGGACCCTCTTTTTGCTGGTAGGGGTGTGAGTAGCCCCCCTTCTTGGTCCCCCTAAACTTGGTGGACCCTCTTTTTGCTGGTAGGGGAGTGAGTAGCCCCCATTCTAGGTCCCCCTAAACTTGGTGGACCCTCTTTTTGCTGGTAGGGGTGTGAGTAGCCCCCCTTCTAGGTCCCCCTAAAATTGGTGGACCCTCTTTTTGCTGAATAGGGGTGAGCCCCTTTCTTTGACTTGAAGCTTGAAGACAGTCGAGGAAGGAGGACAATCTGGGGAGCTCTTTTTTGGGGGGAGGGTGTCCTTTTGGGGGGGCTGCTGGTGTTGCTGCTGCACCTCCCCATAGACCCCCCCTCCCCTTAGACCCCCCCCCCCGCATGTGTGTCCCCGACCCACCCTGTAGGAGGCAGGTGGGTCTGCTGCCGTCGAGGATGCTCCAGTGTTAGTGGCTCGGGGTGGGGGCGATGAGCCTGGTCGGGGGCTTCCCCCACCACCCGGTGGTCCACCATGAAGGCTACCCCTTTGCAGCGGCGGCGGCGGCGGCAGCAGCGGCAGCAGCAGCGGCCAGTCGGTGCGGCCACGAGGAGAACCCCTATTTCCACGGGTGGTTGATCAGCAGCCACCCCACGTCGGAGATGTCCCCTCCGGACTACGGCATGGCCCTTTCCTACAGCCCCGAGTACGCCACGGGGGCTCCGGGGGGCTTGGAGCATCCCCACCACCACTACGTCGGGGGTCCCCCCGGAGGAGCAGGAGGGGCAGGTCCACCCCCAGGGCTCGGGGGAGCCCCCCGTCCGGTGAAGCGAAGGGGCACCGCCAACCGCAAGGAGAGGCGCAGGACTCAGAGCATCAACAGCGCCTTCGCGGAGCTCCGCGAGTGCATCCCCAACGTGCCCGCAGACACCAAGCTCTCCAAGATCAAGACCCTCCGCCTGGCCACCTCCTACATCGCCTACCTCATGGACCTCCTGGACAAGGACCAGCCCCACGGGGAGGCAGAGGCCTTCAAGGCCGAGCTCAAGAAGGGAGACCTCAAGGAGGACAAGAGGAAGAAGGAGCTGGTCAGTGATGGGCAGGGAAGGGCAGGGCAGCGGGAGAGAGGGAAGCACCCACGCAGGGATCCCCTGGCACACTCCCCATGGAGTGCCCCAAAAGGGGGTCCCCACCCTGATCCACAAGAGGGGGAGACCCCCTGAGACACGCCAAGCAGGGATATCTCCACTTTGGCACACTCCACTTGGGGGATCCCCTCTGACACACTCCCTTTCCGCATGCTCCACTTGCAGGGCTTCCCCATGGAATGCTCCTCGAAGGGGCCCCACCCTGGCACACTCCACATGGGGATCTCCCCCCCACCCTTTGGCACACTCCACTTGGGGGTCCCCATCCTGATCCACAAGTGGGTGAGACCCCCTCGGACACTCCATCCCGGTGGTACATTCCTCGCAGGGATTTCCCCGCGGATCCCCCGGAACACTTGGGGATCCCCCGGAACACTCCAAGCGAGGGGTGTCCCTTTCTCATGCTCCACTTGGGGGGTTTCCTCTCTAGCACACTCCACGCGAAACTGAGTCCCCCTTGGACACTCCATGTGGCACACTCCACTTGGAGGGCTTCCCCATGGAATGTTCCACAATGGGGTCCTCACCCTAGCACACTCCACGCGGGGGATCCCCCTTTGGCACACTCCACTTGGTCTTGAGGGGATCCCCCCCTTTAGCACACTCCACACGAAACTGAGCCTCCCTATCACACTCCATGGGAGGATCAGTCCGCCTGGCACACTCCGCTTGGGGGTTTCCTCCTGACACCATACAAAACTGAGACCCTCTTGAAACATTCCGCGCGAGATTGAGGTCCGTACACACTCCAAGCCCCCAGGACACCTAATAGGATGGTGATAAAGGGAAGCCCAACCGGATCTGCGATGGGGCTGCAGTGGGAATCCCGCGTAGGTTTCAGTTGTGGGTTTCAGTTGTCCTCAAGTAGAGAGCAGCCAACCCTATGCAGTCTACTCAGAAGTAAGTTTCACGACAGTCCACGGACCTTACTCCCAGGAAAGTGTGCAGAGGATTGATTGCATCCTCAGGCTGAAATCCTAGAAACATTTACCTGTGAGTAAGCCTCGTTGTTGCTGCACCTCCCCATAGACCCCCCCTCTATGCGGTTGGGCTTTTAATCGATACTTTATTAAGGAAGGAAGTAACAAAGTAATAATAGTAACAAAGGAATGATATTATTTAAGATAATAAGTCTCTTGATATTCAGTGGGCCTTACTCCCAGGAAAGTGTGCAGAGGATTAATTGCAACCTCAGGCTGCAATCCTAGTCACTTTTACCTGGGAGCAAGCCCCGTTGACAGTAGTAACTCAGTAGTGAGTTACTTCTGAGTAGATATGCATGGGGCTGCCCGCTATTTGATAAGTTAGGTAATCAAATAAGTCTGCAATCCTAAGGACACTTTCTTGAGGATAAGAATCATTGAACACAATAGTATTTACTTTTGAGTAGACACGGTTAGGATTAAGTTAGTCTTTAAGATAGCAAGTCTCATGATAGTCAAAGGAACTTACTCCCAAGAAAGTCTACAGAGGATTGGTTGCATCCACATTTACCTGGGAGTAAGCCCCGCTGACTGTCATGAAACTTACTTCTGAGTAGACATCCATACGGTTAGGCTTTTAATCGGCTGCCTGCTACTCGATTGTAAGTCTCATCTAAGGTAGTAAGTAAATCTCATGATAGTCAAGGGGGCTTTCTCCCAGGAAAAGCGTGCAGAGGATTGATTGTAACGTCAGGCTGAAATCCCCTAACCACATTTACCTAGGAGTAAGCCCCCTTGCCTGTCATGAGATTTACTTTTGAAGTAGAGGGGTCAGGCTTTTAATCGGCTGCCCGCAACTTGATAGTAAATTTGGAAGTAAGTCTCACGTTAAGATACTAAGATAGGAAGTAAGTCTCAAGATAGTCAATGGGTCCTACTCCCAGGAAAGTGCAGAGGATTGATCGCATCAGGCTGCAATCCTACCCACATTTACTTACTTTCTAAGTAAACCTGCTTAGGATTCTGCCTTAATATCTCCTAGGCTAGGCCATTCATTCCCTTGGTCTCCTCCAGCCCCCTGGATCTCCAGGAGGCAGAACCTCAGAAGGTCCTCTGGCCACCCCAAGGACACCCCATAACAGTGACTTACTATAGCTGAGCTCAAAGGACCTAACATGTTACTTACCGGAGTATCCATGAACCAATCTGGCCTTCCTAGGAATTAATCTTAGAATTGATCTTCAGCCTTGGAGGAGGAGGAGAAAGGGAGCCCCAGGCTGAAATCCTATACATAATTACCTGGGAGAAAGCCCCTTTGATTATACTGGAGCCTCTCCTGTCCCCAGAATCTGGATCCTCAAGTCCTTGGAAATGACTAATAAAATTTAATTTCAGTCTCCAATTTTTGGGAAATCAGGGAGGCTGATCCCCGAATCCCTTGAAATTTAGGGCCCAATCCTCTCCAACTTTTCCAGCACTAATGGCAACCATGCCAAAGGGGAGTGCTGCATCTTGCAATTTGGAGGGCATTGTTGGGGGACTCCTCAAGGTAAAGGAACTTTTATTTCTTTGGGACTCCACTGGGATGGTTCAGTGGTGGAAAGTTGGAGAGGATCAGGGCCCAGAGTCTGTTTTGGGCCACCGAAAACAGCTTGATGAAGCTTCATTTCAGTTCCAAGCATAGGTTTTAGGGACCACCTAGGAAATGCCCTAAACCTTCCACCTGGGGATGGACCCAGTTGGTGGGTCAAGGTGTCAGTGAGTTCACCATAGGTAAAACCTATGGGATTGGCCTGAAATGCGGGAACCTTGGGTTAAGACCATAACCCACAAATCCAGGGATCCTTCTCTCTTGAGAGATCCTGAGCTTCTGCCCTCAATTTCCAAGAAAAGACAGAGACTGGAAAATTCTGGGGAAACCAACCCCACCAGCTGCAGATTTCAGAATTATGACACCCAGTCCTGTGGTTGTGTTTTATTTTAGTCCCTTCAGCACCTCAGAAAGCTGCAGTCTGCGCTCTACTGCGCACTGGAACTACTGGGAGTAAGTTCCAGTGAACTTAACGGAACTTGCTTCTGAGTAAATGTTTTGAGCGATGCACTCTTGAAGTAAATTCCACAAGTAGATTCCACTAATTGATTCCACAAATACTACCACTCTGATCACTTGTGTCCTCCACAGACTGGGTTAAAAGCCACATAGCAGAGTTTCCACTTGGATAACTAGAACTTGACCGTGGACATGATTTTTTGCATGATACAAATAAATGCACAATAAAAAGCATGATTTTATGCTCATAATGTACTCCTTTTAGACAATTTTACTAAATATATTTATTTGGTTTACTCATAAGTGTCCTACTCTGATCACATGTGTGTTCAACACAAACCTCCACAGGTTAACTGTCATGGCAGAGTTTCCACTTAGGCTGCAAACCTAAAGACACTCTTCTGGGAGTAAGACCTATTGAATACAATGGGACTTACTTTTGAGTAGACATAGTTAGGATTGTGCTTTTAGATAACTAGAAACTGTGGACATGACTTTATGCATGAGAAAATAAATAAAAGTCCCATTTAATGCTTTTTTTCAATTTACTCATAAGTGTCCTTTTATCAGAAAACCCTAATAAAGGTTTAGGAAACCCTGCTGGTTTCATGCAGGCAAAAAATAAAGAATATCTAGTAAAAGCCTCATCAATAATTCCATGGGGGAAATCTAGTGATGACATTATTTCCAGAAGAATTATTAAGGAAAATTATTGACTTAAACTAAAAATTATTAAGGAAAATATACAAGAATTTGGGAAATGAAAGTCAATTGGAAGAATTATGTGTGTGAGAGCACAGTCATGTGTGTGCATGTATGTATACATGCAATATGTATATGGAAATTTTCTTTATCCATGCTAGACCTCAATTAACCATTAAAAAATTATGGCCCCGAGAGAAAATTCTTGAGGTCTAGCATGGAAATTTTATATATATATAAAATTAGGTCTATCATGGAAATTATACATATTTCCATGCTAGACCTCAAAAAGTTTCTCACAGGCCTTACTTAATCATTAAACAGCGTAACTTGAGGTCTAGCATGGATAAGGAAAATTTATATGCATGTATAAATGTATTTTGCATTTATATGCAAAAATTCTTCTAACATTAACTCTGCTCATCAGGTTGAGACTCGATCTGCAATCCTAAAGACACTTTCCTGTGAGTAAGCCCCATTGAACATAATGGGGCTTACTTTTGAGTAGATTTGGCTAGGATTTCACAATTTCTTAGCAACTACTTATTTTCCTTTTGGAAGCCGATTGAATTGAAATAAATGGTTTTTTTCCCCCTCCAAATGTTAAACCACAGAATGCAGGTCTTTATGCCAAAAAAATTATTCTAAAATAATCTAGATTATTTAAATTATTTAACTGCACGGACGGGCATTTACTTGGCTACGTAATTCCTAACCGGTTCAGTTTCTAACCGGTTGATCTTGAAATACTTAAATGGAGCCTGTTTCTAAATCTGAACATTGAGGATCAGAGCTTATTATGGCTACAATCCTAAAGATACTTTCCTGGGAGTAAGAACTATTGAATACAATGGGGCTTACTTTTGAGTAGATTGTGCTGTAAGTCGCTTATTATGAAATTTAAAACTATTATGTATAGTTTATGGATTCCAAATACGCTACATGCTCAGATAGGATTTTGCTCAAAGTTACTGTTTTGGGGAATTAATTTCAGATCAGAATTTTGTGCTGCATTCCCAGATCCCCTCTAATGTTCCCTTTAAATTCTTTAAAAGTTTCCTTCTAAAGGACCTTCTTGAAAAGGGTTGGAGAATCCACTGGTGTCCTTTCTTGGTCTCCCCTCCAGTTGTGATTCGGCCATTAAACAGCCTGCTTAACATATGGAAGGGGTGCTTATTCCAAGAAGTGAGATGCATTAATTTTCCATGCAGTTGGAGACAGTGACTGTGTTGATAGCCTGCAGATGTGTGGGAAATGAAGGACTCCCCCTAATTTTTTAATATTACTGGGCGACGGTGTACTTAAAGACATGCTTGACAGTCCATGCATGGTAGTAAATTTAGATTCTGGTGGATTATAGAAAACTGGGGCTGTCCTTCTGATCAGAAGGATTTAGTTGGTTCGTTTTTAAGGAAAAATATTTCATCTTCCAGTGTGCATTTCTTAGACATTGTTCCATGCATTAAAAAAGGAGCCTGACAACTTGCTGGATCCTGGAAGGGTCACTCCAGAGCATGCAGAAAAGTAGTCAATCTGCAGAAAGTAGTTAATCTGGAGCAATGAGAGAGTAAATGGTTTGGAAACATTGATTTCCACTTTGCGATGCGCTCCAAAGAAAATCTTGGCTGAATCGCTGCTGATTTTGCAATCTAACCACTCCAGTGGTTAGACCAATGAATCAGGCCCATCCATGCATAGGGTGATCATATGCCATAACTTCAAACAGAGGACAAAATGAAGGACATCCCAGAAAAATGTAGGACATGACAAAATATAATCTAAAAACACTGATTTACAGTCCAATCCTAAGCATGTCTATTCAGAAGTAAGAACACAGGCCTAACCATGTCTACTCAAAAATAAGCCCCATTGTGTTCAATGGTTCTTCCTCCCAGGAAAGTATCTTTAGAATGGCAACCTTAGCCCATTGGGTTCAATAGGGCTGGAGCACAATCCTAACCATGTCTACGCAAAAGTAAGCCCCATTGTGTTCAATGGGTCTTACTCCCAGGAAAGTGTCTTTAGGATTGCAGCCTTACTCCCAGGAACGTGTGGTTAGAATTGCTGTCATAGTGTTTAAATTAAGCACATGAAAACAATATATATATATATATATATATATATATATATATATATATATATATATATATATATATATATATGGCTGCAATCCTAACCACACGTTCTTGGGAGTAAGTATAATGAACACAATGGGACTTCCGAGTAGACATGCTTAGGATTGCGTCCATAGAGTGCAATCCTAAAGACACTTTCCTGAGAGTAAGACCCTTTTGAACACAATTGGGCTTACTTTTGAGTAGTCATAGTTGGATTGTGCTTTCTATTACTTAATTTAAAACTATTAATGACGTGAAGACTACATGCTGCCTGCTTACAAGAAAAAGGAGGAAATTGAATTTTTTTCCAGGACATGTCCTGAAAAAGACTATATAGTCACTCTGATCCAGGATTTCCAGGAATGACAATTCAAACCAGTTCTAGATCTGATCTAGGAGATCAGGTGAGGGTCTCCTTATGAGTGGCTCTGTAGAGATCCCCTAAGGTTTCTTCCTTTGGCCAGGAAAAAAAGTATAGGGTGGGAGGAGGTTCCCCTAAAATGCAGGGAGATAATTTTCTCTTCTCCTCCTTCTCTCAAACAGAATGAGATCTTGAAAAGCACAGTTAGCAGCAACGACAAGAAAACCAAAGGGAGGACTGGCTGGCCGCAGCATGTGTGGGCTTTGGAGCTCAAGCAATGAGGACTAGAGGACATCTGGGACTCTGGACCTTCAGGAACCATCTCTGGGCCCAGAGAACTTTTTTTGTTGTTGTTGTTTTTGGAATCGTCTGGTTTATTTATGTGCAATTTCCCTCCTCCCCAAATCTTCCCTCTTATAATGTGGATCTTGGAAGAAAAAAAAGCATTCCAGGTTTGAATATATGAAGAGGAAAAAGTCCTGCTTGGTAAGGGTCTCCATAAGGGGGTTTATTTTTTTTTCCTCTTGTGAGTGTTATTTTGCTTTGTTGTACAGAAAAATACACAGAAAGAAAGAAAGGAAGGAAAAAAGGAAGAAAGGAAGAAAGAAATTGTTCATCCATTAGTGTGTGTGTATGTGAAGTGTGCATATCTTTTGTACCTACAAATTTGTACACATTTGTACACATTTGTATGTGTATTCCCCAGATTTCTGGATCCTGGGCTAAGAATAGGACTTCAGTGTAGAACCCCCTTTCCATGATCGCTCAATAGTTGGAAAAGATTTTCAACAGCTTTTATTAATGTGCACTTCAGTCCTTAAGGAAGCAAAACAAACCTTAACATTAAAGATAAAAATAATCCTGGAGTAGAATTAATATTGAAAGGTGTAAACGCTGTAAGTATTCAATAAACCACTGTGTTTTTTTTACTAAAACCAAATTTTATCTTGCATACTTGGTTTTCTTTTGGTTTTGGTTTTGCTTTTTATTCTTACCACATCAGTTATGTTTATTCTTACCACATCACTTTGTTATGGTTTATGTAATATTTGGAAATGAAGGGGATTCTTCAGTACTCTTCTGCAGGAACTTGAGAATTGTATGCAACTGGTTGACACTTCTGAGTAAATACGGCTGCAATCCGAGCCACATTTTCCTGGGAGTAACTACTATAGAACACAATGGGACTTCTGTGTAGGCATGCTTAGGATTGCTCTTCTGCAGGGATTGGAGAATGGTATGCAACTGGTTAGAGACTTACTTCTGACATGATTGCAATCCTAAAGACATTTTCCTGGGAGAAAGACCTAATGAACACAATGGGAGTTACTTTTGAGTAGACATGCTTAGGATTGTGCTATATTTCTAGTTCTTTTTCTTCTGCCTGGAAAGGGATATTGCTGGAAGAAGAAATATCAAGAGTATAAAAATGTTTTTGGATTTTTTTTTTGCTATAATCCCAAGAATGTTTACTCCAATGTCAATTCCAATGAGATAAGGAGTAGGGCTACCTTTGCAAACAAATGACTGCAATCCTAACCACACTTTTCTGGGAGTAAATACTATTGAACACAGTGGGACTTAATTCTGAGTAGACATGCTTAGAATTGCACTGGATATTTCATAGATTCTCATGTAGATCATTCTTTAAATAGTCAGAAGAACTTAGTTTGGCTTTGATTTCCAGAAAAAAAGAGAATCGTTTTTTTTATTTTGCTGGAGAGCTAGTAAGCTGCAGTGGACTTTGTGAAAAGATTTGTGAATGGCCAGGGTTACCATATGCCATATCCAAAAAGGAGAACCAGGTACTCCAAAATGTAGGACATCCAAGAAAAATGTAGGACATGCCAAAATACATGCTAAAGCACTCAGATATATTGCTTTCATATGCTTAATTTAAACACATGATATATGTTACCTATTATCAAATTTAAAACTATTACATAGAATATATTACATATAATTTATTAATTATAAGAAGGCCACATGATGCCCATTTACTAGGAAAAGGAGGACACTGAAGTTTTTTCAACGCTAAAATCCAGGACATATCCTGGAAAAAGAGGGCATATGGTCACCCTGTGAATGCCATATGGTTGGTAAGAGGGAGAGATGCTATAAATGGAAGTTGATCTGGGTGTTTATTTCAGCTTGTCAGAGGGAGTGATTTCCTTCCAAAGGCAATTTTGTGCTGGAAAAGGAGGATGGATGGAGCAGGGCATAGTGTTGGCTGTGACAAGGTATAGCCCCAGTGGTTTGGGCTGGGGGGAGGCCAAAGGAGGTTTAAAGCCTGGGTATAAGAGATTATGTAACAAGGAATTTTATGTCAAATTTGAAATGGTGAACAAGGTTGGGGATTTGGGAAAGGGGAAAATAGAAGATTTACAACAAGGTGCGTTGACCTCAATATTAACTCTGTGGTTCCCCAAAACTCTCCTGGGCTGCACTATTCCAATTCTCTGCAACAAACCCATTTTTTATCCTGTCCTGGTGGGAGATGGAGAATTGAACCTTATAACATTTCAAATGGGAAAGGAAAAGGAAAAATTGGGCTTCCCAGAAGATCTGGTTGAAACACAGGCAGGTCTCAGAAACAGATGGCCTTGAAACACATTGCTGCCCTTCTTGAGTTCTTCAGCTCACATTCTTCAAGGAATGTGACATTATAAGAGCTTCATATCATTAATAAACCCCCTATAGAATAGGACACAGATTGGACAATCATCCGTTTTAATTAATTGAACTGTGTCTACACAATAGACACTCGCTAGCATGGTTTTTTCAAAATGTAACCAAGGCCATAAAATCCAGCAAAATAATATCCACAAAAAAATAATTTGTATTTATTTATTGGGTCGGTTGTGCATTCTTGGGGAAGGATGCAGCCCTACTGTGTTGCTTGGTAATTGCACGGAGTTAAGACTGCTCCAACCAAGAAAGTATAAGCGCAAATGTAACTGTGTATGTGTGTCTGTCTAAAAGAGGCTTGCAGAGTTAAGCAAGGGGATTTTTCATCCTTTCTTTTCAATCTCCTTATATTTTTGTAGCCCCGGGCTGCTTGAGTGGATGTCACTTGAAATCCATTTTGGCTCTGCCCCTAATGTCTCTATACATGTACACCTTTTAAAGTGGCTTGTTCCAATCCAGTTCTGACAATGAGAGAAGGTAGTTTCCAGTTGCTCATAAAAAGATAAGCAGAGGCCTTTTATGCTGTAGACCAGGACTCCCTGACAATAGGAAGGTTGCGAGGTTAGAACAACTAGGCCAATGCGATGTGCCCTCTTCATTTCTTGGGGTCAGCCTGCTTGAGCCAGGACTAGCCTGTGGAGTGGTGTTTACAGTCTTTGAAGTTGTGTTGGCCTATGAAGACTTTGGTCTGTAGAGTTGTGTTTACAGAGTTGCCTTACCTTGGAAGGCAGAATCTTTCCCCTTCCCCGGCATGCTATTTTTCATGCAGTCTGATTGTCTTACTATTAGTGGTGTATGTGGATACCATGTTGGTTCATTTGCACAGTACCCTTTGCAATGGATACTGTTCATGTTATCAAAAAGAAGTAGTATCTGGCTAGTTTAAGGCTAGTTTCCGGCTAGTATAAGGGACAGCACTGCAAACAGCATGCCTCTTTGGAAACCTCACCACCCTGATCATATACAGGTTTGACTGATTGATTCTTTGTGATTATTGCATATGTCCTTTTTCCCATGACATGCCCTCTTCTTTTTAGACTTTCATCCTGGAAAAAAAAGTTGATTGCCCTCCCTTTCTCTGTGAATAGGTAGCATGTAGCCTTCTTGCAATTAGTAACTTATATGTAATAAATTATGTATAATAGTTTTAAATTTAATAAGTACTGTACAGTGTGTAAATTAGCCACATGAAAGCAATATATATCAGTGTTTTTAGCTTTTATTTTATCATGTCCTATATTTTTCTTGGGTGTTCTTCACTTTGGGGTGTGGGGGTCTTGTCCTTTTTTGTGTTATGTCATCTGGTCACCCTGCTCTATTGTTCTTACTTAGAGTGTAATTATTTTATCCAGGACTTTAGAGAAGAAGACTTGGTATTTATCAGGAAGGAAAGATATATTTCTCAATTTAATGAAGAAGATATCTCTTTCCTATCCTCATTCCTTGCTGAAACTCTTCCATTTCTCAAACTCTCCTCCCCCTCTTCCATAGCAGACAGAACTGGAATCTGTATCTAGTTATTTCCCATAGATCATATTCAAAAGATCCTCTCTCTCTCTCTCTCTCTCTCTCTCTCTCTCTCTCTCTCTCTCTCTCTCTCACATACATACATACATACATACATACATACATACATACATACATACCACCAACAACCTTAGCAAAAAAAAATTTATTTTTGCCGATAAGCCACCCAGAACTTAATGGGAGATTAATTTCAAAAATAGATTTGCGGAGCAACCAATTCTTAAAATTCAAATGTTATTGCTGTTTGGGCTGAATATCTGTGTTTATGTGTAGAAAGAGAGAAGGAACATTATTGCACTTAAGTTCTCATTCAGATAGAGCTGAACACTGCTAGGGGCACGATCCATAAGTTCTTAAGGCTGCGATGCAGTTCTTCCATACCTGGGTAGTTGAAATAAGTGGGACTTCTTTGTAAGTAAATATTTATATTTGCCGAGCAAATTTCATATATGTTTGGCTAATGTAATTATGTACTTTCATAGTATGTTTGGCTTATATCAATGACCACAAGTGTTTAGATCTATCTGGATTCTGTCCTAGCTAGAGGTGTTTTAAAACATCAGGTGTTTTAAAACTTCTGAGTAATCAGAAGTAAGCCCATTATGTTCAGTAAGACAGAGGCTGTATTCCTGTCTTATGCACCAAAAACAAACGCCTCTATGCATTACCCATGCAATCTGTGTTCTTCTCACACAAGTACATGTAAAGCCCTAAAAATCTGGAAAGAAGACCTGTGGATTTCAATGAAATTGACTTCCAAATGCCTAGTCTTGGAATGGTAACCAAGAGTGGCTATTAGGATTTTTTTCACAGAATGTCAATAGGGTTTTGGCTTTGCCTGGCTAGGCCAGGCCACTGGACCCCATTGAAAGGTGGCAGGGGGTTGAGGGTTAGGAGAGGAAAAAGGCTGGAAAGGGGGGAGAGAGGGGGGGATCCCTTTTAATTGCTCTGTAATGGAGCTGCTGCTATTTTCTCAAGAGCAATCATTCCTGGAGCTAAATCGCAAGAGCTCTAGACAGGCCGGAGCCGACAAAAATGTAGCTTTTTGACGTTAAAAGCTAAATGGGGGGAAGGTAAATTGATGGGCGATGGGGATGTCAGGAGCCCTGGCCCCAGATCTCCAGGCTGCAGTTGTGCTCCTGATAAGGGCCTGTATGGCTCTGGGGCCAGAGATTCTCAGGGAACTGGGGAAGAGCCTGGCCAGAAAGACCTCTCTTCCAATCTGATGACTTCTCATTAAGGTCAGACCTGCATCTCCACCACCTTGTCCATCCCCAAGATAACTTCACAGTGAGCACCACAGGGATGCAAGAGATACAGGCCTTGCAAGACCAGCTCTGCCCTGCTAGTAATGGCTCAAAAGCTGGCTTGACCTCTTTGGTAGGTAATCAGAGAGGAAAATTGATGAGTGAAGGCAGCCAAGGAGAGAGAATCTGCTCCAGCTGGCTTGGAAAAAGTCACCTCCTGGAAAAGTCCAAGGTTTTAGATTTAAGTCTTTAAGTTAGATTTAAGTCGGTGTGTCCAACTGAAGTTGCTAGTAACAGGTTGTGAGTCTTTCAGGGTTGACACCAGCTCCAAGAATTCTGTCCAACTCTGTCTAATGGGATCTTCTTTGCAGTCTTGCAGTCATTGCTATACAGGTGTCCCCTGTGATCCACTAGGGTTCCATTCCTGGAACATACGGTGGATAAAAAAAATGTTTATAAAGAAAACAATAGAAAAATAGGTTTAAAGACCCACTTCTTGCTCCTCTGTTGTGTCAAAATGAATAAAATAGTGCATCAGTAACTGCAGGGGTTTGATTCTGGGATTGAAAATGGAATAATTGCTTGCACAGCTGCCTCTTTACAACAGTAGAAAAGCAGTTTTTTAAACTGATTTGCAGTGGCCATTTGTGTTGAGTCAAATCCGTGTATTGAAAAAAAAGCACATAACAGGATTGGATCTGTACCTCATTCTTCTCAGTTACAGCCCCATCCTGTTAACTGAGAAGTGGTTGTGCTGGAGTCAATGGGGTTTGCCTCCTTCTGTCCAGCAGTGACGTGGAAAAGAATCTTCCTTAAGTCAATGGGACTTTTGCTTCCATGTAAATCTTTTTAAAAGTTTGGAGCTGGGAACCTTGCACATTTGGATCACTGACAGGGAAGAAAATCCCACTACCACCAGTATGTTGATGATGATAATGTACTGAGATCTGGTTGTGTAGCTAGAGTGGTCAGAGCAGTCAGTCTTGGAGAGAGCATGCAACTCCCAACTGGAATTGTTCCCCAAACTGGAATGGACCCCTTGCACACTCTCTCCAAGACTGACTGCAACCCCCTCTAGCTACACCACTGCTGAGTTCAATGGCAAATCTCTCCTTGATTTCCTCAGATCTTACGCAGTCTTGCGCACTCCTATGCAAATCCCATTAAACTATGTGGGATTGGGACTCAATTCATGTACAGTCTCAACACAGCCTCAGTGGTTGCCACCCCATTGGAAAAGCT
Organism: Cryptoblepharus egeriae; assembly: GCA_030015325.1. Taxonomy (NCBI): domain Eukaryota; kingdom Metazoa; phylum Chordata; class Lepidosauria; order Squamata; family Scincidae; genus Cryptoblepharus; species Cryptoblepharus egeriae. The sequence goes on along the minus strand of JAREYC010000007.1, from coordinate 47,444,486 downwards.
ACGCATTATTGGAAAACTGTATTGGATCAGACCCTTACTTCCTAGACAACATGTACAATCTCAGGCAGCATCTGTTTGGAAATAGTCTAAAGCTATAATCCTATACACACTTTCCTGAAAATAAGTCCTATAGAACACAATGGGACTTACTTCTGAGTAGATATGCTTAAGAGTGTATCCTAATTCTCTTGAAATCAGTGGGCCTTAATTCCAAGAGAAGGTATTTTGCTTGTGGGCGAAAGTGTGGCAGGAACTGAATGTACTCAAAAGGTCTGAATGAGGCTGAAAAGCCTCATTAAGGTTGCCGTCCTTAATGATTTTCACATATAGTTCCCAAAATGTGCTTTAGTGGGGGAAGATATTAGGGAGTTTTGTTCTGTCCTTGGAAAGGACATTCTCCTCCCCCTTTAATTAAATAATAATTATATTGGCCAGCCAGTGATTCATGGGAGCAATTTTTTTTAAAAAAAATTATGTTTCTGATTATATTTACGTCTGTTTATATCTTTCTTAGAGGAAAAATAAGGGATTGTTTTTAACGAGTGCTTTTAAGGCTGTGCAATGTCATGCAGGCCTTCTTATGAGTAAGTCCCATTGAATTCTGTGGGCTTCTGAGTAAAGGTAAGGATCAGGTTCTGAAATGGTGAGGATCAGGTTGTGCAAACTACCATTTTGCTACTGGGTGGGATGAAGTCATACTGATTTTACTCAATTTTCCTGGGAATGAAAAGTAGGACCTGAAATACACCTTTCAAGTAATTCCTAACCAGCCCTTGCTTTAAATGGACAACACAAATTACTTGAGAGTAACTGGGGCTTGCTGATCCTAAACACATTTGCTTGGAATTAACTCCCTACAATTTCACTAGGACTTAGTTTACCCCTAATGTTTTCAGTATGGGGTGTTACCCTTTTATAGCTTCAGCCAAAGCTGCTGCTGTGATGTTAAGAGCCTGCAGTGAAGTTTGATCTTGGTGTGTAGGGGCAACTTTAGGTTGGGATGTGACACGTGCATATTTACTCAAATTTAATTAACAATCAAATCTAATGTGCACCTTGATTTTGGAGACTGAATTCAGCTGAAAAAGGTGAGCATTAGATTCAAGTAGATATAGTATGTTCCACTGAAAGAGATGGGATTTATTGAGACCAAATACCTGCATCTTAAGTTGGGATTGAATTTTGTCTTCCAATCACTAACATTTTACCCTCCTGCTTTTTTGTTGCAGTGATCAGTGTGTTTCTTCTGAATACTAAACTAACTGATTCAGTATCTTTAAGTTTTAAAAAGATTTCTGAATTAAAATCTGTTCAGGGATCTTTAAAATGTGAACATTACTTCTGGATTTTACTGCATAAGTTGGCCTCTGAGACTGCCGCTTTAACGTAGGATGCAGAACATAACATGTTGGTTCAGTTGGATAGGATTGGGCCCTTGGACAAAGAAGTTCAATCCTATGCATGCTAATTTAGGGGAAGGCAAATAGTAAAACTATAGTATCGCAACCTAAACTTTCTCTTGCTTCTGAGAGACATATTTCTTTATTAATTTTTAAAGTTTTCAGGATTGTCTTAATGCTTTATTTAACCACATTAGAATAAGAAGCACGTTAAGAATGTCTTGAGGCCCTGATGACTCCATAGGGCAATTCTATGCATGCTTACTTGTAAGTAAGGCCCATTTAATATAGTGGGACTTCTGGATAAATTTGTATTCTATGAATGCTTGGAAGTAAGCACCATTGAATACAATGGGACTTCTTGAATTCTATTCAATTCTATGCATGCTTACTTGGAAGTAAGCCCCATTTAATACAGTGGGACTTCTGTGTGCCTGTGTACTTCTGAGCTACCACTCAATGATTTCAGAGGAAGAATCGGACAAGTACTTGGGATAGCAATCTGATGCATTCTTACCTGAGAGTAAGTCATTTGGTACAGGACAGATTTTATTTTCCCAACAATGCACAGAAATCAATCTCTCCTGTAAAATATTTTAAATGGTTGGGATTGAGGCCACTGATTTTTTTAAAGGTCAAATCATGATAGAAAACTGTGTCCACACATAATATTCTCTCTCCACTTTTTTCACAGCTCAAAAACAAAACCTAAAGTACTTGGATTAATTCAATGTACACTTTTGGTCAGATCTGAAGTTAAGTACTTGAAAGTAAGAATGATGAAACAGGGATGTCATTGAAATACCCTAATTTCAATAGGATGTCTCCAAAGGGATTCTATAAGCATCATCGAACGAAGAGTATTAAAGGACAAAATGTACAGTATATAGATTTGCTTTGGGTTTTGATTTCAGACAGTAGTTCACAATTATTAGAATAGAAACCTCCCACCTGCTTTTGTAATTGCTTTAACAGCCCCTAAATTCAAAGCATGTACATGGAAATAAATTTCTACTTTTTTGAAAGGAGTTAATATCCAAGTAAGCAATCAAATTTGGAAGAACCAAATTACAGCAGGATGCAAGTTAACAATATGAGGATACAGTATTTAATTCCAGTATGTCCTCTAAAATAAATGCTTTTTTCCTGCACATAATTGTATTACCAAGTTGTTTAAATTGAATATGTCTGAACTGAGAAGGGGAGGTGTTTAACCTGCACTTTTTAATAATTGTTGATGGGAAATCCTTCATTGGAAACCCTTTGTCTCCAGTTGTCTCAGTGAAAGTTTCCCAGGCATACAACAATACCTAGAATTCGGATTCAAAATAATTTTATTCTTCTCAGACAATCACATAAAGAGGTTATATGGAAAACAAACTCCATTCTTCCTTGTTTTAAAATTCCTTGTTTTAAAATACAAAATGTTGAAGTGGACTCCAATTCATGGTCCCATTTCACCTTTTGGGAAGGCTTAGTCACCTTCCAATTTTGCAGAATATTCATGTATCTTGGACTGATCTCCCTCCATGTCTTCAGTGGTGTAGTTGTTGGGGGTGCAAAACATTAAGTTTTGTAGGGAGCCTCACCCACACATACAGGCGCATCTCTGGAGGGTGTTCTGAAGGGTTTCTCTCTGCGTATGAAAGTGCTTATGAACTGGTTTGAAGATCACCCCTTTCTGTTTGTTAGAAACTAATCTGAATTCATTCATTCATTTGTATAAGTTCCACCTTTAATATATTCAAGGTGAATATTAATATATTCAATATATATTTACATTAATATATTCATTTATGAAAATTATGTTTTTTCTGGGTCCCCCCTCACTGTGCCAGATGTGGCCGTCCTCTCAAAACGTATGGACACCCTTGTTCAGGGGTCCCAAATGGCACAACTTTATGTTGTGCAACCCCTCTAACTATGCCTCTGCATCTCTGAAATCTCTTTAATGAGAATTGGAGCCTAATCCTATGCATGTTTACTCAGAGGTAAGTTCCACCATCATCAATAGGGCTTACTCCTGGGTAAGTTTGCCTAGGATTGCACATACTTGGAGCACAATCCTACACGTGTCTACGCAGAAGTTAGCCTCTTTATTGTCTATGGGGCTTAGAGCACAATCCTAGTCTACTCAAAAGTAAGTCCCAGTGTGTTCAATGAATTTTACTCCCAGGAAAGTGCAATCATAAAGACACTTCCCTGGGAGTAAGATTCATCGAACACACTGGGACTTACTTTTGAGTAGCCATGGCTAAGATTGTGCTCTGACTCTTGTAAGTGAATAAGTGTATACTTGTAAGTACACACTTTCCTGAGAGTAAGTCCCATAGGGGACAATGGGACTTCCTTCTGCATAGACATGCTCAGAATTGCACCCTTATTCTGCAGATATCTGCAGGTGACCCTCACTCAAGGACCATATGTCATAATGTGAAGACAAGACAATTAGGTGCCCCAAAAAATGTAGGACATGCCAAAATAAATCTGTGTGTGTGTGTGTGTGTGTGTTTCAAGTGATTACACTGTACTACTTATTGTTAAAATTTAAAACTGTTACATGTAATTTATTATATCTAATTTATTATTTACAAGAAGGTTTCATGCTGCCTGCTGCTCAGAAAGAAAAAAGGACAATGAAGATTTTTTTCCCCAGGACACAAGACTTTAAAAAGGGGGACATGTCCGGAAAAAAGAGGACATATATTGCTTATTATTAAATTTAAAACTACTATAATTTATGAATTCCATAATTCATAATTACATAATGCCTGTAAACAAGAAAAAGGACAATGAAGATTTTTTTCCCCGGGACAGATAGGTTAAAAAAAAGAGGACCTATAGCTTCAGTCCTAAGACACTTTCCTGGGAGTAGGACCCATTGAACACAACGGGGCTTACTTTTCAGTAGACATGGTTCTGATTGTGCTCTGTTGCTTATTATTAAATTTAAAACTATTATGTATAATTTGTGCATTCCAAATAGGCTACAGGCTGTCTGCTCACAAGGATAAGAATTTTTTCCAGGACACAAGTCTTAATTAAAAAGGATAAATATTGCTTATTATTAAATTTGAAACTACTGTATTAAACATAATTTATGAATTCCAAGCAGCCTGCTCACAAGGAGGAAAATTTTTTTTCCAGGATACAAGTTTTAAAAAAGAGGGCTTGTCCTGGAAAAAGATAACATGTATTTCTTATTATTAAATTTGAAAGTATTATAGTTAATTTATGAATTCCAATAAATATGTAATTTATTACATATATTTCTTATTACCAAATTTAAAACTACGACAGTTAATTTATGAAATCCAAGCAGGCTACATGCTGCTTACTGAAAGGAAAAAAGAGGACAATGAAGTTTTCCAGGACTTAAAAAAGAGGAAAGAGAGGATATAGATTAGCCTTCCCCTACATGGTCCTTTAGGCTGCAATCCTAAAGACACTTTCCTGGGAGAAAGACCTACTGAACACAATGGGGCTTACTTTTGAGTAAACATGGTTAGGATAGTGCTCATAATAGAGCAAAAAGGTGTCCATTCATTCATTCCCTCTTTGCAGGCTATGAATGAAACTGGTTCTCTTTCTAATTGAGCAACTGTAGCCCAGCTGTGGGGTCTCCCTCTAATGGAGATTAGAGCCCCCTTGTGATCTGCATTATAAATTCTGGGCAAGCATGAAGACCTGTGCTTTCCAAGGAAGCCTTTTGTGGTGTGGAAGCCCCCCACTCCCCCATGGGTGTTTCCACCCCCACCTCCCACTCTAACCAGTTTTGCTGCTTTGATGATGGGCTGGTGGAGCCCTGATTACAACTGTATTCTTGGGCTCCATATAAGTCTTGATTCAGGACATCTGGCAGTGATTAGGAGCCTGCTGGCTGGCTCTCTCTATCTCTCTCAGCCTGAGCCTCTCTGGGTTCCCTGACGTCAGATCAGACGACAAGGAGCCATCCTACTCCTGAGTTGCTTCCTTGGGTGGAATCACCCAGTCCCAATCTCTTTCCAAGCACCAGCTCAAGTCCAGGCCACCAGCTGGAATGCTGCCCTCTGTGATGGGGGGAGAGAGAGAGATTCATTTCCATCCTCATTTGATCACTCAAGTTCTGCAGCTGTTAACTGTCCAGATTATTTTATTTCATGAAATTAAAAAGTCTATAGAACAATGCTTTGCAAACTTTTAGTACCAGGATCCACTTCAGGACCCCCTGGAAGTGATGTCATGATCCAGAAGTGACATTATAACAGAACTTTTTGTTGAAAAGCAGTAAATAAATACTCTTGATTGATCAAGCAGGGAAATTTTTAACAATCCTAAACTGCAATCCAACCCACACTTATCCAGGAGTAAGGATGCAAATCTTAATCCCCAGTTAGACCAGCCTAAGCCCAGCACAAGACCCATGTCTGTGAATGACACAAAAGTGCCATTTCTGTGCCACTCTTGGGGGTGGTGGTGGTGGTTAGGCCACTACATAGAACACAGACATATGCTGGCTTCCGTACACCAAGAGAGGAATAGAAGACCAGTGAGTTGTGCTGGCCTAGGTTAGGATTGCACCCTAAAGTCCCATGTAGTGGGTTGGTTCAGGATGATGTAGTGGTTGGTACAAATCATTCCTTGGCTATGAAATACCATGAAATCCTTCATGGGTTACCTTTAGGCCAGTCACTCACTCTCACACTCGCCTATCTCACAGGGTTGTCATGAGGACCACAGGAGGGGAGGAAGTAAAAATAACTTTGTAAGCCATCTTGGGTATTTGCATGGGAAAGGCAATGAATGAATGAATGAATGAATGAATGAATAGTATTCATCAAAAACAAATGGGGTGCAATCCTGATCTAGGTCAACACAACTCATTAATCTTCGCATTCCCATAGTGATGCTGGGAGGCAAGCACATGTCTGTGGCATACAAGTCTCTTACGGAAATTTTATGAGACCACCAGATCAACATATTATCTATGTTGGGGCTTAAGCTGCACAAAGGTTAGGATTGCAGCCATAGCCTATTAAAAGTATTGATTTGTCACGTATCCCCAAATGCAATCAATATACCATTGCACCAAGTCTACTAAATTAAAAATAAAATATTAACATGAATTGGTAATTCAATTGTCTCATGACCCATAGTTTGAGAAACTGCTGTAGAAAATAGATGGGGTGCTGATGCGCCACAACACAATCCCAATATAAGGGAACAAACATTCCCCTACTTAGAGGAGGCCTCGATGACCAGACATCCTCTTTTCTGCCCTTCTGTTCGAGAAATAAACTCACCTGTAGGCAGCAGCATATATCCTTCTTGTAATTAATAATTCATATGTAACATAATTTTAAATTTAACAATATAGTGTTTAAATTATTGAGAAGAAATCAGTATATGAGTGTTTTCATCTTTTATTTTATCATGTCCTACATTTTTCTTGGAGGATGGCTTACATTTTGGAGTTCCTTCTTCATCTGCCTTTAGGACATCTGGTCACCTGTCCTTGACTGCCCCCCACCCCAGAATGCAGCATAGCTTCCCATAGTTGCATCAGAGCTGGAAAAGCGGAGCAGGATTGGGCAAAATTTCCCAGATCAAAAGCAAGGCCTCTGGGTAGATGTCCTGGAGATGTAGCAATTTTTAACATTATTAATATATCACCTCCCTGCCCTGCATCTGTTCCAGATGTGTTCTCTGTACATCATGCAATTCTTTTCCAGGATTCCAGTCTGCCTGGTGCTGGATCAAGTTGTACCTAGATGTACTCTGATCCATCCATCCATCCTATGCACACTTTTCTGAGAGTAGCCTAGCTTAACACAGTGGGACATACTTTTGAGAAGACCAGAATGGGATTGTGAATGTGCCTTTTTTGGATTATTTTCCCCCTTATGCTTCATAAACTAGAACAACAGAAAATTGTTTTGTCATCCCCACCACTCCCATTGAGACTTTCAGCTGAATTCCATGAGTGCAGGTTGTCCTACCCCTGAAACTCAGAAATAGAGAACACTGTACCTGTTGAACTGCCTGCCATAGAGTACATGGGAGCACAACACAGGACATCAGAAACTTATTTTTCAGCTATGCTGTGTTTTTATTTCAGTGCTGAGAATCTATAGCCCTGCTTCTAAATATGACATTATTTTCTAATTCCAGAAATGTTGCAGTGGCAAAAAACGGGGGGACACTCTGAGAACTCCTAAGTGTAGCCAGTCTATAAGGTGCTGCTATAAGTCTCATGTTCAAAATTATGGCCTGTGCTTTTTTCTTCCTTGGAATTGTGCCCCCTGTCTGTTAAACAGAAGTACTAAAGTTACAGAACTGTAGTGAGCGTGTGTCATATTACTGCTGTCTGTTACTACACAGCAAGCCAAAATTATGCAAAAGCTGGCAATAATAACCCCTCTCTTGATAGTGGCTGGATGGTTTGTAAATAACTGTTTTGCTCCAAATAATTTTTTTATACTTTACAAACTTTCTATACTAACTTTCTATACTATTTTTATACTACTATTTCTACTAATACAATAGTTCTACTACTACAGGGCAGCCCCCCAAAAAGGTAATTGACAATGTATGTGATTTATTTAGTTATAAATCTTTTCTTTTGTTATAGGTAACAGGTAACTGAGTTAACTATGCCTCAGTACGTCATAGCAGAGCATGCCTGAACTGTGGAACATTATTTTCAGAACACTGAAACAGTCCTACACAGCATACAAAGCAGTGTGATGCTATGGTCACTAGAATGATAGTCCATATGGAACTTGTCGTACACAATGGTGGAAGTTTTATGATAGGTAATCGTTATGTAAAATAGCTAAAAGCTTACTAAAGTATTTCAGTTACCTTTTTGGGGGGCCATCCTGTATTTCATACTATTATTTCTGTACTTTCTATACTAACAATTACAGCAATGCCAAAGTCTTTAGGCGTTCTAGTCCATACGCACTCTAGTTCCAGATATGTGCACAGTGGTCTTCTCCTATTCAATGCAAGGACCAATGCGCTCTGTGCATGCTCAGAGATACTATTTCCTTACTTGATGTGCTCCGGACCATAGCCTTACCAATGACAACAGCTTCCAGGCCCAGCTTTGTTTCATTTCATGCCCTGCAATACATACCACCTCAAGTCCTACATCTTTCTCCAAACACTGTGTTTGAAATCTGTGTTTCAAAGTCACTGGGAATTTACCTTTAAGCAAGTAGAGGGGGTGCATGGTACTACTACTGGCAGGGAGCCTCACCAGAGCATGCAAGCATTGTCTCCCCTTCAGACAGGATGACCATATGTCATAATAAGATCCCCAAAAATGGGGATCCCCAAGATCAAGATCCCAAAAAATGTAGGACACCCAATAGGACATGACAAAATAAAACCTAAATACTCTTTTATATATATATGTAATTCATAAATTATATGTAATTCATAAATTATATATAATAGTTTTAAATTTAATAATTAATGAAGTAGTGTTTAAATTAACCACATGGAAGCTATATAGCTTCCATGTGGTTAATTTAAACACTACTTCATTAATTATTAAATTTAAAACTATTATATATAATTTATGAATTACAAGAAGGCTACATGCTGCCAGCTCACAAGGAAAAGGAGGACAATGTAGTTTTTTTCTTTCTAGGACACAAGGCTAAAAAATAGGAAAAAGGGGACATGTGTCACCCTGCACCTTGCATGCTGCAGTGAGGCTCCCTGCTAACTCAGTGCTTTGCCTCCCTCTTGCTACACCACTGCCTATAGGAATTTTCATTAGCCTGGCTTGTGTATGTGTGCATCAGGAACAGTGGAAAAGATCAACGGAAAAATAAAGAGTGTTATTTTGTCTGCAGATAGGAAAAGATGAGCAGGTTTATTTGAATACTGGATTGAACAGCTGCTGATGAGACCAGATCCTAAAGCCAGGCCAGATGCCCTGGCAGGACTTTGATGGGCCTTGGACATAAGAGACTTCCTTTGCTGCAGCCAATGGCACAACCTTAGACAAAAGTGGGGCTCAAAGCTTGGATTCCAATCCGACCACAACCACAGGGGAAACCATCACTTCCCAGAAACAGGCTTGCAAAAAATACTGGAATCGAGAAAAAGTAGGCCCTGAATACTAGTTATGAAAAAGGTGTATGGTTAAATGCATTTATAAAAAGTGTGACCTTGTGTTCACTTTTTCCAGAACATGTCATTTTATTTTTTTGTCTCATGTCATGTCTTAAAAGTCCTCCTTTTCCTTGTGAGCAGGCAGCATGTTGCCTTCTTGTAATTAATAAATTACATGTAATAGTTTTAAATTTAATAATAAGTAATATAGTGTTTAACCAGCTGAAAGCCTGTACTACTTTGTCCAAGAAATTTGTCCAAGAAAATTCACAAGCTAAACATAATGCAGAAGAGACACCCATCAACAGCTGTCAGAAAAGATTGTGCATTGTGCTGGAGAAGGACATTTGCTCTGCTAGTCACAAGAGGAGCACTACTTTCCAAAGTAGGTCTTTGCCCAAATGCATATGTAAGGTATTTCGAGGATTCCTACCTTGCTACGCCATCCTAAGTCTACTGCTTACTCAGAAGTAGTTGACTTCCATGGCATTTCTTCTGCTTACTCAGAAGTAGTTGACTTCCATGGTATTTCCTCTATAATATTTGTACTTGCTGGCCTGGTAAGTACACACACTTACTTGGAGGTAAGTTCCATTGAATCCAATATAAATACATGCTGAATAAACCTGCTGAGGCTACTTGATGCTTATGTTCCACTGAGATCTGTGACCATATAGAATGGAGGACAGAGTTCCTCTACCTTAAACCAGGGAATTCAGGCAAGTTTGGCTCATTATAAAAAGGATTAAAAAGTAGCATCCCCCTCAATTCCCTTTTCTATGCAATGGTTAAAGGGAGAGGTACTCTGTCCTCCATTCTATATGGTCACCCTCTCGTGAGACATGTAATGGATGTTTACTTGGCAGTAATTTTCAGTCTATTTAATATAGTATTTATGTCCAAGTAATTGTGCATCAGCTTGCAACCTCATAGTTAAAGAAACATTTTATTTAATCAATTTAATCAATTTATATCCCGCCTTTCCTCCCCCGCAAGGGGAGGAAACATGGTGCTCCAAACAATATCGTGCAATTCTCTACTCATGGATTTAAAACTGAAATTCAATTCTTTTGCATGAGAGCACCCGCAAAATAGTCTCTTAGCTCATACAGCAAATAAAAGAGGAATGATTTGAGGGCACATAATGCAGCCACCCCAAGTGGTTTGCATTGCCAAGTTTTCTTCAACCTGCAGAAGGTTGTGGCAACCTTTCCAAGTCTGTGGAAGAGAAGACTTGAATAATGGTGCTGTTTGATCATAAAAACTGAATCTTTATATACCCATATTTACTCAAATCTAATGTGCAATTGAATCTAATGTGCACCCTATACTTATAATCAAAATACTGCATTTACTCAAATCTAATTATCCATCGAATCTAATGAACACCCTGATTTTGGAGACTGAATTTGGCTGGAAAATGTGAGAGTTATATTTGAGTTAATACAGTAATACTGCACAATCTCCTCTTGCTGTCATGTCTGGCAGCTCCTAAGGTGGCCATGCTCAGGCTGCTACCTGTCAGGGTTGTTGTGGAGATATAAGTGGTACTGGGAAACAGGGAATGAGTAGGAATGTTGGTGGATAGATCAGGTCCTTGGAGGAGACAGGATCCATGAGGGATCCCCAGTCTGATTGTTGGAGTCTTGGAACAAAAATATTGAAGCCTCATTGATCTACATTACAATGAGGACTTCCTGGAAATTTTATTTTGAGCCCCATGATGGCAAAATGGTGCAATTTATAGGTTATAAAATATAATATTAAAAATTACTATACTTCCTTGAGCTAGCCTAGAGGTATGTCTTACAAGAGCTTTTACTGAGATACTGGAAATTAATCACATGTTGAATTTGACATAGGTTTCCTGAATGAACATACTCTCATTGCTCTCCAACCTGAACCTGTGTGCTTCTTGTAACTGCTTGTAACCCAATCCAACAAACAGAAGTAACCCAATCCAACAAATAGAAGAATTTCTAGTTACTACACCACCTAGTGAAAACCTATGGGAAATTCATATTGCAATCTTGAGTAAATTGTTCTTACATTGGAGCAAGGACTCCCTGTAGTTACTCTGGATTGCGCTATTAGACTGCAATCCTAAACATACATTCCTGGGAGTAAGACCCATTGGGGCTTACTTCTGAGTAGACATGGTTAGGATTGTATAAACTAGGTCTACTCGGACCAGGGAGATCATGGTTGAAAATTCCTCACTCATTTATGAAGCTTAACTGGGTGGTTCTTAGTTAAGTCATTATACCTTTTTAACCTACCTGGCAGGGATGTTGTGAGGAACATATGCCTCCCAACTGCTTGGAGAAAAGGGTGCAATATAAGAAAATACTGCAGTCTTAACGCTGGAAAAGAGGCAGAAGTCGAGAAGAATTTTTCAGTGGACAGTGGAAGGCCCTTGGGCAGGGTGACCACATAACAAAACTCCAGAAAAGGACAAGGTCCCACAAAATGTAGGACACCCAAGAAAAAATGTAGGACATGACAAAATAAAAGCTAAGAGCATTCATATATATTGCTTTCATGTGGTGGATTTAAACACTATATTACTTATTATTAAATTTAAAACTATTATTACATCTAATTTATTAATTCCAAGAAGGCTGCATGCTGCCTGTTCACAAGGAAAAGGAGGATAATGAAGATTTGAAGGACACAAGACTAAAAAGGAGGGCATGCCCTACAAAAACAGGACATGTGGTCATTCTGTTCTTGGGCTCTCTGTCTCTCTATCTCTCTCTCTCTCTCACTCACACACACACACACACACACACACAATCCTAACTATGTCTACACAGAAGTAACCTCAATTGTGTTCAATGGGTCTTACTCCCAGGAAAGTGGATAGGATTGCACCCGTAGAGCCCAATCCTTGTCTGCTCAGAAGTAAGTTCCATTGGAATAAATGGAGGTTACTCCCAGGAAAGTGGATAGGATTGGGCTCACACATTCACACATAGGGGTCTTGGCTGCTGAGACAGGCAAATCAGTGGCAAAACTGAGACCCCTTCCCCTGTTTCTCTGGGTCCCCAAATTTGGTTTTCAGAGGTGGGGGCCTCAATTACCTCGCCCCCAGCTTTCACTGTCTCTCAAATGACCCACTGAAGTCATTCTGAGAATCATATGCCATAACTAAACCCCCCAAAAGGGGACAAGCCTCCCCAAGGACACCCAAGAAAACTGTAGGACATGACAAAAGAAAAGCTAAAAACACATCAATATTGATTTTATGTGCTTGATTTAAACACTGTATGGCTTATTATTAAATATTCCATATAATTTATAATTGCATAAAATTTAAATTACATATAATTTATTACATATAGAGCACAATCCCTAACCATGTCTACTCAAAAGTTAACCCCATTGTGTTCAGTGGCTCTTATTTCAATGGGAGTAAGATCCATTGAACATAATGGTTCATGGCTAGGATTGTGCTCATAATTTGTTAATTAGAAAAGGGAAGCATGCTGCTGCTTACAAGGAAAAGGAGGACATTGAAGGTTGTTTTTTTCCCAGGACCCAAAGCTAAAATCCAGGACATGTCCTGGGGAAAAAAGAGACATATGGTCACCCTGAGATTAGGGCAGAGCCCAGCCTGGTTCTTCTTTGGTTCTGCAAGTGTCCAACATGGGCTGGAGGGGGGGGGTCCTGAGTTTCCCCTCCCCTGCCTGAAATTTTAATTTTTGTAGGTAATTTCAAACTAGCCCTCCATTCCTCTTGCCAGCTCCCTCTTTTCCAATTAAGGGGGGGGGGCACCAGACCTCCTTCCCTGTGTGTGTGTGTGTGTGTGTGTGTGTGTATGTCTGCCTGCCCCATCCAGGCTGCTGTCAGCAGTGACAGATCCCAGACTCCTGTGCTACTGTAGGGCAGATTGAGTTACTCAGGAGAAACATGGCGTCCTTCTTCCCTCCCTCCTCCATCCATCCATCCATCCCTCCTTCCCTCCCTCCTCCACCCACATCTTCTCAGAAAGAAGGGAGCAAGACCCTCTTTCCCCAGATCCTCCACTCCACTTGGACAGCTGGAGCAGGAAAAAGTTACAGAGGGGCTCCTCTGATCTCCCTTCCTGGCTGCCCCCCTATATCTGCAACAGCCAGGAGAACTCAGGTAAGTAATACGGGTCTTTCTAAGGATTGGGACCCTGGTGACATAGCTAGAGGGGGCGCAGCAGTCAGTCTTGGAATGGCTGTAAAGGAGAGGGACTCCCTCTAAGACTGACTGCTGTGCCCCCCTCTAGCTACGCCACTTCTTATCACTAAGGGTGCAATCCTAACCATGTCTACTCAGATGTAAGTTTCATTGTGCTCAATGGGTCCTACTCCCAGGAATGTATATTTTGGATTGCAGCCTTAGATTTGTATGTAGCCCCCTTCTTAGATCGCCCCTTCCACATTTCCAGGAAGCATCACTTCTAGGGAGCCTGGCCTTGGGTTTGGATGGAAGGAAATGGGGGTCCCCAAGGAAGCTCCACTTTTGATCTCTCCTCCAAAGTGGGGCCCCAATAAGGACAAAAAAGGGCTGGAAGAGAAGGGGGGCTCTGGGTTGCTGCAGGGCAGGGAGACTAGGGAGGGCAGAGCAGTTCACACCACTCCAAAAATTAAGACCCATAAAAGTCTGGAGACCCAAAACACTTCTCAGAAGTAGCCCCATTGAGTTAGTTGAATGAGACTTGGAACACAATCCTAACCATATCTATTCCAAAGTAAGCCCCATTGTATTCAGTGGGTCTTATTCCCAGGAAAGGGTCTTTAGGATTGCAGCCTTACACCCCTATGAGTCCAATCCTAAGCATGGCTACTCAGAAGTAAGTCCCATTATAGTCAATGACACTTACTCCTAGGTAAGTGTGGGTAGGATTGCAGCCTATGAGATGCAGATTGAAGAATCCCAAATTTCCCATCCAAGAATGAGAAGTGGTGGCGTAGTTAGAGGGGGCGTAAAGCAGGGAGCATCACTGCACCGTGCAAGCTATTAGTTATTAAATTTTTTAAGGGATCGCTTGGAGCCATTAGTTATTGATTTTATTTAAGGGGTTGGTTGGAGCCATTAGGTATTGATTTTACTAAAGGATCACTTGGAGCCATTAGTTATTAATTTTATTTAAGGACTTTCTAACCCACCTTTCCCATGCCAAGGCAAATGCTCAAGGCGGCTTATGAAACTATACACTGCAATCCTATTTATGTCTACTCAGAAGTAAGTTCTGTTGAGGAGTTCAATGGGGCTGACTCCCAAGAAAGTGCTCTTAGAATTGCAGATTTAGTTTCATGAAGCTGAGTGTCTGGTCCAAAGTCACCAAGGAAGCTTCTTAGCCAAGGAGGTTATTTGAACTTGGATCCAAGTCTGAGGATGCTATCCTAACCACTGGGAGTAAGTACTATTGAACACAGTGGGACTTACTTCTGAGTAGGTATGCTTAAGATTTCACTGTCAGTCTAGTGACACTACAGCATCTCTTACCACTATACCTGGCTCTCCAAGCCCATTCTGGGACTGGGACGGGAGGAGACTCCCTGCAAAACTTAGTGCTTTGCACCCCTCCAGCTATGCCACTGACAAGAAGCATAGGGCTTGGATACACTAACAGGGTGACACATAGAATGGAGGACATGGTGCTTGTACCTTTATCCATTGCATAGAAGAGGGAATCCCTCTAATCTCCTCTCTTCTCTGAAATTATTACTGTCCCTTCCACCTTCCCTTTCAAATACAGGAATAGTTTGCCTCCAAGGCGCTAGTCCTCAAGATGCTGGTTCTATTCAAGGCTATTCAAGCTGTTCAAGGGGGAAAATAGGTACGAAGTGACGATCATATATATAATCATGGAAGGGATCATCTAGAAGTAGATCGTCTAGTCCAACCCCCTGCCTGTAGCAGGAATGAGCAAAGCCTGAGTTGTTTGCTTGCTATCTGCTAGGATGGAAATCTAACTAAGATTGCACTCCTATCCCCGCTTACCTGGGAGCAAGTTCCATTGGCTGTAACGGTATCTGCTATAGAGCAGACACATAGTTTTGGGCTCTCTGTAGGATTTTCTTCCGAGTAAGTAGACCTCGAGTTGCAGGTTTACTTGGCAGTCATTTTCATTGAGGTCATCAAGACGGTTTTGGATCTGTGAGTTTAGGGTGAAGACCAAGTTTAGAGTGACCTTACTTGATGCAGGTAACACTCCTCATAAAGATGTCCTGGAAGATTTTCTCCCTACTCAATATTTTGGCTCTTTTGGGGCCAACTTTTTGTGGGATTTGCCTTTCCCAAGATAAAGATCTTGCATCCTTGAGAAAACTGAGGGGCTATTGGTCCCCAGTTTGAAAACCATGGGAAATTGGTGAGATCTATTCACAGTCACATGAGTTCTGTTGTTGATAGTAAACCACTTTGTGAATTTTTTAGGAGATCGATAGATCGATCTGACATTAATGGTGAATTGACTCCAAAGCCATGTGGATTTCAAGGAAGAGTTTGGTCTTTGCCTGGATCCTTCAAACATTTGACATGAAATATAAAATGGACCTACTCGGATGTGGGAACATTACTTCCTCCTTGATCTACTACCACTTGATCTACTACCACTACCTTTACAGCCTCTGTGTGTTTGTGTGTGTCCTCCTGTCCACCTTCTCCAGAATGGTTTGGGTTGCCCTGCTAAGCACTATTAAAGCACAATCCTATGCAGGTTTACTTAGAAGTCAGTCCCATTATAGTCAATGAAGCTTATTCCCAGGAAAGTGTGCATAGGGTTCCCAGCTATCAACTTCCCAGCATTGGCATAGCTGTGCCAATGAAGCATGTGCTGCCTCTATTGGGGAGCAGTCAAAAAGGTCTCCTCAAATTAAGGCAAAGTTTGTTTCTTTACTTTGGTATAGAAGTGCCCTTTCCCTAAGCTGGAAAATTGGTTAGGATCGAGCCCCTGCAGCACAATCGTAGGAATGTCTACTATAATTAAGGCTGCAATCCTAACGACACTTTCCTGGGAGTAAGACCCCATTGAATACAATGGGGCTAACTTTTGAGGAGACATGGTTAGGATTGTACTCTAAGAGCACAATCCTAACCATGTCTACTAAAAAGTAAGCCCCATTGTGTTCAATGTATCTTACTCCCAGGAAACCATCTTTAGGATTGCAGCCTAAGTTTCATTGGGACTTTCGTCTGGGTTGGGGTACTTCGGATTAGGGCTGCAATCCTAAACATATTTTCCTGGGAGTAAGAGCCACTGAACCCAATGGGGCTTACCTTTGAGTAGACATGGTTAGGACTGTGCTTCTAAACCAAAGAGCTAACATAGGGCTGTTGGGAGATCTTAGCAGTTTTACTCAGAAGTAACTCCCTGCACAATGAGTGGCATGGGACCAAGAGCCCAATCCTGGGCACATCTACTTAGAAGTAAGTCCCATTATAGTCAATGGGACTTACTCTCAAGAAGATAGGAGTGCAGCCTTCCTCCTAAGTAAGTCCACAGTAAGGTGCTGGGGAGTCTACAGAGTCTGCTGCTCCACCGACACGTGTCCTTGAATCCGGTCCGCGTCGGAAGCGATCGCATGGCTTTCACTTGCAAGGGGCTACTACTACTTTTGGATCGGAGCCTCTGGAATTGGATTCGAAAGGTACGACTAGCAGTAGCAGAGGAGAAGCGCCATCTCAAGAGGAAGAGCTGCTGAAACGAACCGATGCGGAGGGACGGTGGGTGCAACTCCCGATGCAACTCCATGGAGGGCAACATTCCTTCCACTTGTTTCCATAGACGCTGCAGGGCCCTGATTCTGGGCGCGTTGCTTACTCGGGAGTAAATTACGCAGATCTGATTCCAAGTATGGGTGCTCCTTCTTCCTATGGGGGAGATTCGACGCTTGTAAACCACACGCATACCCTTGTGGGGGGATAAAATCCCACTAAATTTGGGATTTAGTGAGATGGGAGGGTGAGCTTGGCTTTCTTTCTACTCTTCCCTTCCCTTCCCTTCTTCACGCTGATTTTTTTCTTTTCTTTTCTTTTTACTTTAAAAGCTTCCTTGTAATTGTGATCCTGGCTGGGCTGGTCCACCAAGTCTACTACTGGGAGTAGTTAGTGATGGAATAGAAGGGTCTTTCTTTCTTTCTTTCTTTCTTTCTTTCTTTCTTTCTTTCTTTCTTTCTTTCTTTCTTCTCTAATCTTCTCTCTGCTGTAGTTTTTTTTCTTTTTCTTTTAAAGACCTCCCTGTAATTGTGATCCTGGCTGAGCTGGTCCACCAAGTCTCCTACTGGGAGTAGTTAGTGGTGGCTGCATTAGCTGGGAAGGACCTCCCAAGTGGCTCCCCGATGTCAGCAAGAGGGGAACTCTGCACATCGTCCAGTGGCGCTCTCATCACAGTCCCTGGCACCAAGGAGCCTATAGGGCTGGGGGGAACAGTAAACAATGTCCATAGACCTCAACCTCCCTTCTTCCAGGATGAATTAGACAGGGTGATGATATATCATAACCAAAAAAAGAGGACAAGACTCCCCCCCCCAAAAAAAAAAAACAATAGGACACAAAAAAGTAGGACATGACAAAATAAAAGCTAAAAACAATGGAGTTTACGTCTGAGTAGACACGAATAGGACTGCACTGTGTTTAAATTCACACACACACACACACACACACACACACAGACAGACAGTTAGATAGATAGATAGATAGATAGATAGATAGATAGATAGATAGATAGATAGATAGATAGATAGATAGATAGATAAAAAATTCATGTGGTTAATTTAAACACAGTGCAATCCTATTCGTGTCTACTCAGAAGTAAGCTCCATTGTGTTCAATGGGGCTTACTTCCCAGAAAATGCTCCTAGGATTGCACCCGAATCAATTTCAGTATATACAAATTATATGTAATGGTTTCAAATTTAATAATAAGTAATAGCGGCTGCAATCCTATGCATACAATCCTGGGAGTAAGTTTCACTGAACCAAATGGGATTTACTTCTGAGTGGACCCGTTTAGGATTGGGCTGTCAATTACAAGAAGGCTACATGCTGCTCGCCTACAAGGAAAAGGAGGACATTGTAGTTTGTTTTTTCCAGGACAGAATTTTCCAAACTTTCCAACAGTTTTTTCCCCCTTTATTCGGGACAGAAAGTTGTAAAAAGAGGGCATCTGGTCCAGGTTTATTGAGGCTATTGGTGTTAATACTAATATTATTAATGGTGTTATTAATGGTGCAAGCGGTTAAGACGCTGTGCCTGTTAACCAGCAGGCCAGGGTTTGAGACCCAGGTTGGCCCCACAGGACAGGGTGAACTCCTGTCCTTAGCCCAGCTCTGCGACGCAACTGGATCCAATTGTATTGGCTCTGCCTTTCCATTGGACTAATTCAGTGGCGTGGAGAGGGGGGATTTGCTGCTTGGGTAACAGCCTATCCTCCATAACAATCCAACCCAGGCTTTCGTGCTTTGCATGCAGCGTATGCAGCGCCTAGCACGATACCATAGTCTTCCAAGACTGACGGAGGCCTGCTTTTTAATACTATCCCATGCCTAAAAGGACTTTCCACCCTACTCTCCCCAGAAATCACGTTTCAGATTTTTTTAATGCATCTTAATCGAAAGAGAAGTAACACTGTTGTCCCAGAACTGCCCATTACCGACCCAACTTCAACTGGGCACTTCTTAGGGTAATGATCAGTCAGCAAAATTGATTGATCATAATCAATGAACATAATCAATGTTGCTTTATTTTAAGCAATTCTCCAAGAGCCCAATCCTATGCATGCCTACTCAGAAGTAAATCCCATCATAGTCAATAAATTTTCCTGCACAGGATTGGTCTCTGAGTATCCATTTCCAATTAACATTCAGCTAGAGGAGGCGCAAACACTAGGATTTGCAGGCACCTGGATGCACAGGGTTCTCTTTTATTTTAAATGTAATATTTTACTTATGGTAAACTTTTATTTTACTTGCTTGATTCTGATTCAAACAAAATTTACTTGTTTGATGCTATTCACTTCTGGACAAGACATCATTTCCAGGTTCATAGCATCACTTCCGGTGGGTCCTGACAGACTGTCACTCTCAAAAGTGGGTCGCGGTTTAAAAACTTTTCTGTTGATCCTCATTAGACATCCGACCACAGTCTTCCAGGCAGTCAATGGACGAGGGGGTATTCAAAAGGGGGAATACTAAGCATGTCTACTCAGAAGTAAGTCTCATTTTGTTCTGTGAGAGTTATAGCACAATCCTAACCATGTCTACTCAAAAGTAAGCCCGATTGTGTTCAATGGGTTTTACTCCCAGGAAAGTGTCTTTAGGATTGCAGCGTTAGTCCCAGAAAAGTGGGACTCCCAGAAAATTGCCTAAAACTCACATTAAAAAGCTTGCCTCTTCTCCCCAGAGATGTGCAAGGTTAGTAGAGTTAGAACCAGAATCCTAACCAGGTCTACTAAAAAATAAGCCCCATTGTGTTCAGTGGGTCTTACTCCCAGGAAAATGTCTTTAGGATTGCAGCCTTATTTTCTTCTTTCCCCTCATCCTTCTAGCCGATTTTATGCCAGGATTCCCTAATCTCCAAAACATGACCAGGTTTCGACCAGGTTGGAATTTACTAAGGGCTAAGAAAGCATGTCTGCCCCAAGTTCTTACTTTTTTCCTATACAACTCATGGTAATAACTTAAGTTTCTTTTTCTAAATTTTTTCTAGATTATTTTCCTGTAGAACTCATAGTAATAACTCTTTTTCTCTGGATTTTTTTTCCTAAATTTTTTTTTTCTGCACAACTCATAGTAATAACTCAGTTTTTTTCCCCTAGATTTCATTTGTGTTTCGACTTCCTTTACTGTATCTACTTTTATTTGCCATTTAGGGCAACTGCACTAATTCCTATCCTTAGATATAACCAAAATGTTTTTTTTAATGCAATGTCAATCCACAACTAGGATTTCTACAACTTGTATTCTACAATCCAGAACTTGAAATCTACAAAACTTGGACCCCAAGCCCTCTACTCTTTCTTCTCTTTACTTTTTCTTCCAAATCACAGAGTGTCAGGAAGGAAAATTTCAAGAAACTTTCTTTCTTTCTTTCTTAAATATATTTCCTTTCCTGGAAAGTTTGGGTTCTTCTTTTAGGGAAACTCTAACCTATCTCAACAGACACAGTAGAGATTGGATTAACCCACTGTACAGAATACCACTGAAGAAGCCAAATATTCAAGTTAGGGCAACATCTCAGTAAAGAAATAAAAGAAATGGACTGAGAAATCTGGTGCTTGAAATAGAAAATCTAAAGGCAATTCCCAAGACAAAAATACTCTGTATACTACTAGTTTAGCTAATTTTTTCTGACCATTTTTGACCCTCTACCTAACAAACTTAAGACTGTTAATTAAAAAAAAAACCTGAGCCAATTATCTATTTCTCCAATTATACAGAACTAGAAAATCTTGCAATAAATGTGTCCAGTCCTGATCTTCAAGGAGCTAAACTCATTTCGTCATTAAGAGCACAATCCTAACCATGTCTACTCAAATGTAAGCCCCATTGTGTTCAATGGGTCTTACTCCCAGGAAAGTGTCTTCAGGATTGTAGCCTTAGTGTTCCAGTTGCTTCTTGTTTTTGAGAGGGAGAGATACCCGTTTACACTAAGGCAGCAATCCTATCCACACTTACATGCGAGTAAGCCCCATTGACTACAGTGGGATTTATTTCTGAGTAGATATGGATAGAACTGGGCTCTAATTTACACTAAGAAGCTTTTAGCAAGAAATCGGTTCTTTGAGTTGAGTGAGCCTACCTTCAGCACTGACAGTGCAATCCTGATCATGTCTACTCAAAAGTAAGTTCCATTAAGTTCAGTGGGGCTTACTCCCAGGAAAGTGTTTTTAGGATTGCAGAGTTACTGGTATTCAGCAAATGATGTGAACATCTGGTTCCCCAATAAAACATTGTGTGCATTAGGATGATTATGATGATGTACTATTTCACAGTCTCCAGCTGTTTGAGTGGAACTGGCTCTATTGTGATTTAGTTCCTATCTAAGGAACTAGGAATCACAAAGGCATTGTCTCATTATTATTATTATTATTATTATTATTATTATTATTATTATTATTATTATTATTTAGTAAAACTACTTTTCTTTGTCAGAGGAAAGGGTTTTCTTTCCTTCCTTTTCACCCAAAACTTTGGGCAGATTTATAATGCAAACCCCACTTACCTACAGAAGACTCTGATTACCATATTTGAGAAGTTTTTAAAGGCTGGCATCGCAATCCTAAGCCTATGGCTGCAAACCTTTACACACTTTCCTGGGTGTAAGTCCCATTGGGCAGAATGGGACTTACTGCTGAGTAGATATGCTTCTGACTGCTGTTCCTCCCAGGTGAGTGTATTTAGGATTGCAGCAATCCTATGCAAGAGTTCCTGGGAATTAGCCCACTGAATCAGTCTCATCAAGATTTACTTCTGAGTAGACATGCATAGGATTGGCGTTAGGTAGGCATGCTTACCTGTGGAGAGTCATGGACATCCGCAGACTGGTTCCCACTATATGGAAATGTTTGCAAAAGGAAAAGGCAGAACATTTACTATCCATTCTCTTCATTGTTTCAATGAAGACCTTTCAGATTCTTCAAGCTGATTTAGAGCACAATTTTAACCATGTCTACTCAAAAGTAAGCCCCATTACAGTTCTTACATAAATGCTTACAGAGTCAGCTAAAAAACCCATAGATATGACTCGATCCACAGAACGCCCCTTTTCCCACCTGAATTTTACTACCTGAGGCTGCAATCTTATCCTTACTTTCCTGGGAGTAAACCAAACTGAACTCAATGGTCCTTACTTCTAAGTAGACATGCATATGATTGGGCTGGCCATGTATTCAGGAGAGATACTAATTAAATCCCTATAAAACAGAGTGAGCATATGTCATAACCAGAAAAGAGGATATGGTCTCCTGAAATGTAGGACATGTAAGTAAAATGTAGGATATTTTACCCCTGCTAACTGGGCAAGAGACACTCTTTCAAGTGGGTGTTCCTCTTTTATTTAGCAGTGGGAGAGTAACTGGCCCTCCACAACCCCAACAATGTCTGTTCTAGTGGCTTCTGCTGGTGTTCTTTTGCATTTTAGATTGTGAGCCCTTTTGGGACAGGGACCCATTAGCTACTAATTAGCTATTAATTTTTTCTTGTAAACTGCTTTGTGAACTTTTCAGTTGAAAAGTGGTATATAAATACTGTAGATAGATAGAACATGACAAAATAAAAGTTAAACTCTCTTTCACTCACTTTCACTCTCTGTATATGTGTGCGTAATCTTTCATGGGGTTAATTTAAACATATTACTTATTTATTAAATTTAAAATTATTATACTGTATATAACTAGTGAAATGTACCCACGTTGCGGGAGTAAGATACCCGCATGTGCCATCCCCCCATGCACATCAACCCCCATGCACATCAACACTCCATGCTCAACAGTCATCCATGCATGTAGGTATCTGTTACTCTTATATGTAAATTTATATACAGGCTGTGGGTGGTGCATGTGGTTAAGATACTGTGCCTGTTAACCAGCAGGCCAAGGTTCGAGACCCGGGTCGGCCCCACAAGACAGGGTGAGCTCCTGTCCCTAGCCCAACTCTGCGATGCCAGCTGGATCCAATCGTATTGGCTCTGCCTTTCCATTGGACTAATTCAGTGGTGTGGAGGGGGGGGGGATTTGCTGCTTGGGTAACAGCCTATCCTCCATAACTATCTAACCCAGGCTTTCGTGCTTTGCATGCAGTGTATGCAGCGCCGAGCACGATACCATAGTCTTTCAAGACTGATGGAGGCCTGCTTTTATATGTAAATTTATTCAAATTTGAAATGTAAATATTTTTTCTGGCCCCTGAAGTGTGTGTGTGTGTGTGTGTGTGTGTGTATATATATATATATATATATAAAATAAAAACTCATATATACACACACTGTATATATACATATATTCATATATACTGTATTAATTCGAATCAAATACTCCCCCTTTTCAGGCCAATTCAGTTGCCAAAATCAGGGTGCACATTAGATATGATGGTTAATTAGATTTGGGCACATATGGAATTTTGATCATAAGTATAGGGTATGTATTAGATTCAATGATGCATTAGATTCAAGTAAATACTATACATATATGAGCATACAGTATATGAGTTTTTATTTTATGTCCTACATTTTTCTTGGAAGTCCTGCATTTTTGGTGGGCCTTGTCCTCATTTGTGGTTATGACATATGATCACCCTGCTCCCGATCAGAGATGGTAGAGAGTTAACATGTGTCCTGTGGCTGATCAGAGGGTTACATGCACTTGTCTTGTGGCTGATCACCCTTTCCTCAAATTTCTGTTCCTGCTGCTGAAAGAGGAACGGGAGAAAGGGAGAGAACTGAGCAGACTGTTCACAATTTTTAATAGCCTTTATCTGCTGGGAAAGCAATTTTTTCTTTCTTTAAAATATGCTGCTGTCTGTCTACATATTCCAGCTGTCCCCTGCTGCTCTGTTATGGCATCTGGATAGTAGGAGGCATGAGGGACCCCCAGCGCCACCCACTGTTTCCTTTGAGCAGAGCAGCCCTGGAGAAGGCTTTGGTGAGACTTGAGAAGGGCTGGCTGGACTTGAACCCTGCTGGCTCTGCCAACTACCCAGGATCTGAAGGCATCTCCTGAGAGCAACTGGAGGAAAGGCTCAGCAAAGGTGTTAATAGCAACATTGCCCTTTGCCAATTCCGGCATCCAGAATTTAGGTAGGAGCTGGAAACCACTGACCATTTTAGAGGGAATTTTCCAAAGCAAGCAAAGATTTAAGACAGTAGTAAGTTGGCTTTAAGGTGATGGTTCAACTCAAATAGGTGTAACACCATCCAGTGCAGATTTTCTCCCACCAGAGGTGCTGCAGTTTCCGGCAATAAGAAGGTTAGACTAGATTACCTTTAAGGCCCCCTACAACTCAAATATTTTATTATCTTTATGAAACTCAAGAAAGTTTATGCCACAGTGAATTCTGTATGGTGTCAGGAGGCTGTGCCTGTGTTTGCTGTACTAGACGTATACTCTAGATCAGTGATTTTCAACCAGTGTGCCATGACACACTGGTGTGCCATGGATAGTCCTCGTGTGCCACGGGAATTTGGGAAAGGTCATTTATTAATAGCAAAATTAGAGGATTTGAACAGCCTGGTGTGCCTTGTCAATGGTAAAAACAACTGTAGTGTGCCTTGGACAATTTCTTGTGTTAGTGTGCCATGAGATGAAAAAGGCTGAAAATCCATGCTCTAGATAGTAACACCAGTTCTATGTATTCCAATAAGGGAAAAATTTCAGGAGAGACAGCATGGCTCTACTCAGACGTAAGCCCCCTTAAATTCATTATTCCCAAGTAAGTGAACATAGGATTTCAGCTGTAATCCTATACACACTTGCCTGGGAATAAGCCCCACTGAATCCAAATGGATTTACTTCTAAATAGACATGCACAGGAAGGTGCTGTTAGCCTGTTACTCCTAAACCTATAAAGATTCTTGTAGTATCTCAAAAACTATTACAGTACATTTGTTTCAGAATGAATATCCTGATGCAGATCCCATTCCATCCAATCCTCAAACCAATTTTCCAATCCTGGGTGCATTCATGCCAGCAGGGTATGTACTGCATCCTTGTGGGCAGGGTGACCGTATGACATAACCAGAAAAAGACACCAAGGTCCCCCAAAATGTAGGACTTTCAAGAAAAATGTAGGACATGACAATATAAAGGCTAAAAACACTCGTATATATTTCTTTCATGTGGTTAATTTAAACTCTGTATTGCTTGTTGAATTTAAATTATAGATAATTTATTACACATAATTTATGAATTACATGAATTACTCACAGGGAAAAGGAGGACAATGAAGAAGGACAATGAAGTTTTTTCCAGGACACAAGGCTAAAATCTAGGAGATGTCCTAGAAAAAGAGGACATAAGGTCACACTGAGTCACTGGGATCTTACTGTATGGCAGTGATTTTCAACCTTTTTCCCCTCATGGCACAATAACAAGGCACTTGATATTGTCAAGCCAAACCATCAGTTGTTTGTACCATTAACAACGCACACCAGGATGTTCAAATCCCCTAATTTTCCAATTAATAAATTACTTTTCCCCAAATCGCACTGCACACGTGAGGACTATCAGCGGCACACCAGTGTATAATGGTATACTGGTTGAAAATCACTGCTGCATGCTGTATGCTCGTGTTTCCTTACCACAAGGCTGCATTGTGTATATGTCCAAGCTGGAAAGTTTGATAGGATTCAGCCCTTAGTCCCACTGAAATTGATAGGATTGTTTTCCAAGTAAATGTGAATCAGGTTGCACACTGTGAGCAGTTCAGAACTGCTATATCACGACAACCTCCTCATGTTTGCTCTTGGTGTCTCTAGCTAGGGTTGCCATATGTCCCCCAAAACAGGGACAGTCCTGATTTTTGGGGATTGTGCTCACATACTGGCAAGTGCAACCATCAAGAAAAAAATCAAGAGGGTCCTGTCCCAATGTTGTGCAAAGAGAATTATGGCAACCCTAGTCTCTAGCAAATCTTGAAATCCAGAACTAGACAGGCCTCATCCAGACCTCATCCAGAGGTCAGTCTACTGCTTGTGTCTGCTCTCTAGACTCCTAGCTTGTTGTTTCCTAAGAACTACAGATATTAGTCCTTTTTCCTTCCTACACATATGGACTTGATAGATAGACTTGGAAACAGCCCTGTGAATTTCAGTGGAACTTTCTTCCTTGAGTGTTTAGTTGGGAAGGCACTCTGAGTCCATTTCAAAGTCCACATACTCCAGATCCAGATTGGGTGGCAAGGAAGGCTTTAGAAGGCCTGGAATGAAGGATCACTGCTTTTCCAGGGGTGGAGGGCCCACTGACTTGGCCCCCTCCGCCAGACCCACGCATCACCCTGGATCACACCCACCGAGCCCTCCTTTAACAGTGTGACCTTGCACACTGATCATCCCAGCCAAATTGGCTTCCTCTTCCCCCCTTCTCTCTGGAATGACATATCGCTGGAGCACTAATGAAGATGAATAAGCTGTTTCCAGAAGCTGTTGACAGATCATCCCAATAGAAAAACCTTACAATTGCTCCAAATACCAGAAGACACAGGTTTGGCAGAGGGAAACACACACACACACACACACACACACACACACACACACACACACACACAGAGACACACAAATTACGAGGATCCATAATTCTTCAGACAAAATGATTGGAAATAAGGCCTTATTTCAATCCCATGAAGAGTTAAGGACTAATTACACTGATGTCAATGTGCTTAAGACTTCCTCTCCCCCCACCCCAAACAAAGTGGAATTAAAACTTAGACCCACTTTGCAGGGATTTCAGACTCGTTTCATGCCAAAAGAGGGCCAAAAGGTAGCATTCATGGTGCCTGCTGATGGCTGGAAGCTGGGCTGTAGCTACAGGGGGGTCTGAACAGGCATTGCCCATCCTTACTCAGCAGGTTGAGTAGCTGGTGTGCAAACACTATATGTGCTGTGTGGTGTCACACTGTTTCCTCCAGATACTCGGTGATGACTGGATGGGTTGCCAAGCCTTGAATTGCACTGAGCTTGGATCCAAGCTGTGTGGCTGTGATGCTCAGTGGGAATGCTGATCAGCACTGGCACTGCTAAGCTGCTCGACAATGCCGATTCCTGAAACAGGGCCAGGTGGGGAACCATGGTACTCTACAGCCAGGACTTGACTATTTAAAGTGACCTATAAATAAAATGATTAGAGCATAAAGATGATATATCTCCCACAGTTATTTTTGGGATAAATGTACCCCTCTCAAAAAAAAACACTTTCCTAGAAATAGCTATCTGCATTTAGGAGGGAAAAATTATATATGTTCAGTGTTTTAATGACTCTGATGTACAATGTACACAATCCCAATCCTATTCCATGTGAAATCAATGGTGGGAGTTAGATTAGCCATAATGTCCTTTACATGTGGGGTGTAGGAAGGAAACTTCAAAGGATGTTTGAGGCACAATGTGGAATGCATATGGAAAGGTCTCCGAACCTCACTGGCGCAAAAAAAGAAATGTGCTTTGAGAGTTTTTTTCCAGGCAGCATAGCTCAAGACCGTAAACACACCATTACAGTTCTGTTCAGAGGCAAGCGAAAGAAAGGATTCTAATAGATTTCTCAGTTCCAACATTTCCATTAGGTGAACATTGGAGAGGCACATGGGATAAGCTGTCACATTCATTTTTGTTAAGACTCTCAGATCCACAGAGGGGGAAAAGATAACATAGATGTGTGTAGTGCTTATTTTTAAACTGGAAAATAAAAGGCTTAGGTTATCTTTTATAACCCTGAGCTCTACAGAAAAAAGGATAAATTTAATATTTGTGTTTCCAAAAGTTTTGAAATTCTACAGCAAGTTATTTTTTGTTACTTGATTGGGTCCCTCAAAAGGCATAACCACCAAGGACCCTTGAGGACCTGTCCCTCTCAAAGATATTCCACACCAAGCTCCCAATTTTTCAGCTTCCATTTAGAAATCTAATATTTAGTCCTTTGCAATATAGGGGAATGGATGCCACAATCTACCCATTTATAGGAAGTAATACCATTCACTTATTTTAAGCCAATTTGAGAAACTTCTTGGGTTCTTGCTTGTGTTTCCTTACCCCCACTCCAAATTCCCACCTACAGTCTGTCCCGTAAATCTTCATATCAAGCGACACACCTTGGTTCACCACTGTTACCAACATGGTTCATTCACACTTAGGAATTTAGGTACTGAACAGTGGGAAAATAACTTTGTGGAAATGATTTACTATGAGAGATACATAGAATTTGAGAGATACATATAATGCTGAAATATAGGACTATGGTTTAGAGATCCAAGGTGTTGGTTTGAAAACTTCTAATGTCTTCTGGCTGGTACTCTGATCCCAGAAATTGTGATTTGAGAAAGTGGCTTAATACAGAGCTTGAAAAAGTAGCAGTTTGCCCAAGGACATTTGTACTGTTGACAGAATTGTTTTGACCATCTTGCTATTTTTTTATTTCTGTCCTTTCAGTTACAACCCCAGCGAGCCAAAAGCCTGTTGGCTAGGATGGGAGAGGACTCCTGCCTGTTCTATATCCCATTAGAATGGGGAACCAGAGTTTGCCCAGAGGCTAAACTGGAAAAAACTGGCACTTAGAAGATTTACATTTATCAAAGCATAAGTTTTCTATGGTAGCAAACTGTAGTCCAGAAAGACTGTGGTACCATACATATATCAACCTTGAGGGTGCCTCAAGGATCTCTGAGCACTGCAAGACCTTCTCCTTGTAGTTCTCCCTGCCATTTGCAGATGGATGTGGAAATGTGGTGTTCTTTCCACACTGCAAACTGTGGGTGCACTTCATGGATGTCCTTCCAGTAGTGGGCAGTGCAGAGATGAACATGGCTGAGATATACCGGTAGTTGGCAGTGACCCTGCTTTCACTAGGGGCAAAATCCAGAGCAGTTACGGGTCCACGCAGTTACGTCACCCTCTAGTGTTATCTTATGGAAAGTCACCTTAACTGCTCCGGAGCAAAGGGCTTAATTTGACTTTATGATATGGGCCTAGGTCTCTCTACATGAAAAAGACAAAGAATCATCCTAATAGTCTACACATCCTTAAAAAGTCCCTTGTTTCGCATTAGTGAATGTAGCAATTTAAGCACAAGAAAATACAGATGATACTATAATGATGACAAAATACTGATGACAGTATTGCCTGACCCTTTTGCAAAAAGCAAATGAACACTCAGATGAAACACTCCATTAGAAAATGTCCTACATTGTTTTTACAAAAACAAAAATAATTTTCCTTCCACAACAATAGAAGTATAAGCAATCCTTTGGCTAGACTTCAAGGAAATTAAGCCATAAAACCTAGTCTCATGGATGAATAAAAACAACATTTTAAGTCCTTATGTTATTAAAATAATTTTATAGGTAGAATGTGATCAGTGATGGGCTTCAAAAAATTTAAGAACCGGTTCTCTGCCCATCTGGCAGCCACTTTTAAATGGCTATTTTTAAACTTTATATGTCCTATCTCTTGTTAAGAACCGGCTATATAGAGTAGGTGCGAACCTGCTGAATGTGATATTTAAAATAGCAAAAAACAGAACATGTTTCCTCGTCCTGATTTATTAGAGAGAGCAAAGGGATCAATGGTTAATTTTAATAAAAGTGTTTTGTTTACTTGTTTGAACCCTGAAAATAAAAGTCCACAATGTGGTTTCAACCATACAAAGGTTGCTTACGGGATGCCTGTAGAGTACAACCAAATTATAAATTGGGAAAGGAATTATGTCAAGACTGAAAATTCTGTTGACTGTGTCTTTGTGAGCAAGCAGTAACTAAGAAAAAAGTGGAAGGAGGGAATTTTCTGCTTTCCAGATCCATAACTTTTTGATGTCAGTGCCCAAAATTTATGGAATAATTTAAATTATAAGCCACATTTTAAAAATTCTATTACATTTCTATTGCTTACACTTTGCTTTATGTTTTTTGCAATGCATAATTCCATATGTATTTTACATAGGACCAGCTGTGGAATATGAACAACCAGTATATGGGTTTAATATGAGTCAAGGAAAACAACATTAACTCCTGGCACAAAGTTGCATGTATGAAAGCCAAGCTGAGCATGAAGGGGCTTCTCCACTTGCTTCTCTAGAATGTACATATGTACATATCCTTCTGCACATAGAGGTGCAGGGGATGAGCTCTGGGAATGAGCTCCATATGCAATACACAGTAAAATGGAACTTTCTTTGGGCATCAGAGGGTCTGTGGGTGGCGCAAGTGGTTAAGACACTGTGCCTGTTAACCAGAAGGCCAGGGTCCCCACCAGACAGGGTGAGCTTCTGTCCTTAGCCCAGCTCTGATGCAGCTGGAACCAATCGTATCGGCTCTGCCATTCCATTGGACTATTTCAGTGGTGTGGAGAGGGGGATTTGCCTCTTGGGTAACAGCCTATCCTTCATATCAATCTACCCAGGTCTTCGTGCTTCGCATTTAGCGTCAAGCACGATACCATAGTCTTTCAAGACTGATGGATGCCAAGTGGGTCAACAGGCCTACCAGAATCTGCAAGATATGGACAGGACCTATGGTGTGGATAACATATCCTTTTAAAAGCTAAGGTGTTGATTCTGGGGAAACACTCCCTTGATTGTGTCCACTAACATGGTTGGGGATTTTTAAAATACCAGTAGCTGCACCAGGGCAGTGCAACTGTTTTCTGGTGAGCCTATTTCATGGTGAGCTTGCAACATGTATAGGGTGTTAATTTGACCCCAATCCAGCCTAAAAGTATAGTCAAGTAGCTAATTAATAAGAATCACTTATATGGTTGCATGAATCATAGAGTTGGAAGGGACCCAGTATGTCATCTAGTCCAACCCACTGCTTGTAGCTGGAGTGGTTGAGATGTTGAGAATGATTATGTTGAAAGTGGTTAATTATTCACCAAATCTTAGGTTATTTCAATCTGGCCCCAAATCAGAGATGTTTTAAGTTAATAAATCAATACATTCATTATAATGCGTACGTAACAAGTTACAGTTTTGTGGCCAACTGCAGACCCTGACCAAGGACCACACATTAGGGAACTCACCTGGCCAATCTGACTGAATGGCCTGTCTGAACTCCCAGGACGAGGGCAGTGATAGCACCCAATGTGCCATCAGGGAAGCTCTTGCAGAGCATTGACATAGGACCATAGCAAATGGCCTCTCGTATTGTGTATAACCCTTTAAATAAAAATCACTCTCTTGACTAATCATTATTGAGCAATATAGTTGTGTGACCTAAAAAAGCTGAGAGGAGGGGAGGCTCCAAGGCTTGGTATATTTAAGCACCTGTTCAGGATCCATGCTCCAGCCTATTTCTTGCTGTTGACAGTCCCCAGGCCTTGAGATCTCCCCACCATCACCATGTCGCTGTTGCAAGAGAGGCAAGGAAGATTGGTGAGGTCAGGGACATTGCATGAGAAAGACTGGCAAGGGAGGGACAGCGTCTTCAGTCGGTTTCATGGATCATGGGCCTGATCCAGCAGGGCTCTTCTAATTCTCACGAAGTTGAGCAGCAGCTGTTGTTATCTATATGTTCACTGATTCTACCCTATCTGGCAACAACAGCTGGAGACAACAGCAACCATATGTGACACCATTGGCGGCACCAGGGAAAAAATTACTGGGGTGGATAAAGAAGAAGCAAATAGCTTTTTGAATGGAGGGTAAGGCAGCACTTGCTATAGCAGCTGCCTCCACTGAATAAAAGACTGGAACAGAAGACTTCGAAGGTTGTTTTCAACGCTCACATCCTGTGTTAAACATCTGAAAGAAAAATGGTCTTGATCTTCACATTAAGAGCATCATCTGAAGAGTATCGTAACTAACTTCTTCATACACAGTTCTTGATGTTTATGCTTTTGACATACACTGTGTTAATTTATTTATTTATTATTTATATATTATATATATTATTTATATATTTTTATTATATATTTATTATTTTTATTATTTATTTATGATAATAAAATCATTCTGAGGATTAAAAACATTTTTCATGTTACCACGGGAGTCAAGAAGTGAAAGGGGGGAACCCCGGGGGAACAACAGGAGACAGACTACTTTTTCTCAGAGTACTTGGGATCTCTGATGATACTATGAGGCCCACCAAGAGAGAATATACACTCAAGGCCCCTCTCAAAACCAGTTTGTTTGTTATAATCAGTGGTGGGCAGATGCCTACTCGCGGCTACTCGCCTGAACCGGATCTTCTTAATTGGCCGCCGCCAGTGAGCTGGTAGGGTGGCGGGTGCCGAGAACCGCCAGGACCGGTTCGCACAAGGCGGCGGCCATCTCCTAAAGCCGAGCTGGCCAGTGGAGGGGAGGCTCCGAGGCCCGAGCGAGGCCGCTCCGTGCGGCTCCTGCCTTCCCTGCTGGCGGGGAGGGGCTCCGAGGCCCCAGCAAGGCTGCTCCGCGTGGCTCCTGCCTTCCCCGCCGGTGGGGGGGCTCCGAGGCCCCAGCGAGGCCGCTCTGCGCGGCTCCTGCCTTCCCCTACCTTGGAGCCCCATCCTAAGATTGCAACCTCAGAGCCTCATCCTAAGCAGGTCTACTCAGAAGTAAGCCCCATGACAGTCAATGGGACTTACTCCCAGGCCAGTGTGGAGAGGACTGTAGCTTCAGAGCCCCATCCTATGCAGGTCTACTAAGAAGTAAGTAATTTTTAATTTTTTTAGTTTTTAAATTAAAAACTGCCCCTGGCCCTGCCCCTTGACCCTCCCCCCGCCCCCTGGCCCCACCCCCTGGCCCCACCCACTACCAGAGAACCGGTTCTTGGGCCCTGCTGTGCCCACCCCTGGTTATAATGGGATGCCAAGATATTAACAAGAGCACTTTTCCCCTTGACTACACTCCTTCCTTTTCTTCAACATCAAATTAACCAACCAACGATCCCAAATCTCACCTTTTCTTTTGAAAACCTACATTTGTTTCCTAACACACTGATATCATCATGCAAACATTTTCAGAGCATGTACTTTGAAAACCTTGTGGTCATGTTCTCAGAAAATCCCTCCACCCCAAAAAATTCCCCATATTTCCAATTATAACACTGGTGTTTTTTTCTTCAAGCAGCTTCAATTATCCCTCCCCATCAACTTTCTGATCAAATTATCTTGTTTGGCTTGTTGGGATC
Source organism: Cryptoblepharus egeriae (assembly GCA_030015325.1). NCBI lineage: Eukaryota > Metazoa > Chordata > Lepidosauria > Squamata > Scincidae > Cryptoblepharus > Cryptoblepharus egeriae. Next base: position 47,411,197 of record JAREYC010000007.1, on the reverse strand, counting down.
CAGCCATTGCAATGCAGGAATTTAGGGTCGATAGCAGGTGGGACACAGCACACTGCAATAAAAATTCCATATTAATATTAAACTAACAGTACTCAAGAGTTAGTATTTGAAGCTGTAGAATTTCCTACTTTACGTATTATTGCAAGCAATTATGATTTTTTTTTAGCATAGAGAGCAATGCTTTCATTCTTTGGCTTTGGATAAATGAAAATCCCCTTTGCTACAAAAAGTCTTGTTAAATGACCCAATGTTCTAGTTTCTGTTTCATTCTGGCAGCACAAAGTAGCTATAAACTGTGCTTTCAGAATCCAAGTTAAACCAGCTTTACGACTCTTTGTATTGGCAGAACCATGCCAAATAGCCTAATTGGATGGATTCCATCAATGGTCTGATACTAACAGACCTTGACAATAAAGGCTGTTCTCACAACTGATGCTTCAACTAGTTTTGGTATTTTTTGCATCTGTCAGAGCTGACTTGCACATTAAATTTTAAAGTGCATATGTCAGATTTTTTTTTCCTGTGGCCCCCCCCCCCCAAAAAAAAAAAAAAAAAACTCAGAGGCACAATTGGCAAATACTGGTACATACATTGCACAGGTACCTGAACAAGAAACCTACTCATATCTGATATATGCTGACATGAGTTCCATTGAATTCAGTGGGATATTCCTAGTTAAATGTATAGGGAAGAGGATCAACCCTGAACACTGAGTTACATGAATGGGATCTGAACCTGTCTCACTGGTCCTAGTTTGACACCAAAACCATGATACCTCAATTCCAAAAGCATGCAAAGAAAAGGTCTTGAGGCACCTAAAAAACTGACCGATTCATTACTAGTTATCAGATTGAAGTGAGTTCAAGTTTACAAGAATATATGCCACAAGTTATAATTTTTTTAGAATTTAAGGGGGCATTAAGAATTAAGAATTTAATTCTTTTTGAGTGTTCCATTACAGCTAGAGTTTGTCATTCCCCAGGGTGACCACATGTCATAACCAAAAGAGAGGACAAGGCCCCACAAATGTAAGACACCCCAAAAAAATGTAGGACATGAGAAAATAAAAGCTGAAAACATTCATCTATATTGCTTTTGTGTGGTTAATTTTAACTTTAAGGCTGCAATCCTAACCACCCTTTCCTTGGAGTAAGTATTATTAAACACAAAGGGATTTACTTCTGCGTAGACATGCTTCAGACAGCACTCTATATTACTTATTATTAAATTTAAAACTATTCCATATAATTTATTCCATATAGTTTATGAATTAGAAGAAGGCTATATGCTGCTTGCTTACAAGGAAAAGGAGGACAGTGAAGTTTTTATTTTGCCAGGACAGAAAGCTAAGAGGACATGTCTAGGTACAAAAAGGGACATATGGTCATTCTGGTCACTCCCAAAATTTTAAATAAAGCACTGCATTTTAATAAATAAATGTAGTCAGTCAGGAATGGTGTAGTAAGAAAGGATTACTTTCTGGAGGGATTGAATAAAATCTTACGGTTCAGGATTGTCAAAATCCACTAACAGAAAACATGAATAAGTGAATATGGCTGCAATCCTAAAGACATTTTCATGTAAGACCACCGAACAAAATGGAACTTTTGAGTAGACCTGGTTAGGACTGAGCGCTAACTCTACAATCCAGAGTAACTTACAGGAGCATATAAGATACATTTACGTTGATGTAGTTATGGCACCACCTAGTGAAAACCTATGGGAAATTCATATTGCAATCCAGAGTAAATTGTTCTTACATCGGAGCAAGGACTCAACGTAGTTACTTTGGATTGCGCCCTAAGTCTACTAACAAGATGGGCTCAGAATCTGCTGCAGACATTAAAAACTGCACCTTTATCTCTTTGTCAAATTAAGTAAAAGTAAATTCTAATTATGAACAGTATTGTCACCCGTCACCAGGAAAACAAACTGCTGTAGCAATAGGGTCATATGGAGACAGAGAGACTGGGGTGACCATATGACCAGAAAAACCCAGATTTGTCCCGATTTTTAGCCTCCTGTCCGGGTGTCCTACATGTTGGCTTCATTGTCCTACATTTTGGCTTCATTGTGAAACTTCGCGATAGTGCACAGTACCCCATCATGCCATATGTCGTTGGATTTGTATTGAAGAGCAGAATCCAAAGCAAAAATCAGTTTGAAGATATCTCCTTCCTATCAAAACTTATGGTCAAAAAACCAAAAAAGAAAAACAAAAAATATATTTTTTGGCATTTTTAAAAACTGGGTAGGAATTTTGGCCCTGGGATTCAGGAATTTTGGCCCTGGGATTCAGGAATAATCTGGTCACCCTGAGAGAGACCTGTAGAGGACCCTTGGAGTGAGGAGGCAGAACAGAGTGAAAGGCAGATGTCTGATTGCCCTTTCCTCATGAGTAACACAAAGTACTGCAAAGTCTTCACAGCAAAATTCAGACATGGAATTTCGTGATCTTAAATCCGGAGTGTTAATAGGAAAGCCAGAAGTGGCCAAACAGGATGCAAAAAGGACAGTAGGAATTAGACCAAATAGCATGTGCATTTTCAAATGCTTTGTGTATCACTCAAGAAAGAATCTTCTCCTTTTATAATATTGCCACTCACATCCCCAACCACATAAAAATGTACTTCCAACAAAATGCATCAGTTTGTAGATGACACCAAAAATGCTGTAAGACTGAAATGAGAGTGAAACAGTGCAATCCTAAGCATGTCTACTCAGAAGTAAGTCCTATTTTATTCAATGGGGCTTACTCCCAGGAAAGTATGTTTAGGATTGCAGCCACGTTCCTGTGTGCCATATAAATCTATTTTAAAACTTGATAGTTCATGCGAGTTTATTTAAACTCACCTGTCATACCTTTCCATGGTGGTGTGGGGAGGTCGAAATACGCCTGTGCACTGGCCTGATCTCCCCAGGAGTGGGGCAGAAGAGCCTTATGGCACTTTTGTGACACTCCCATGTCAGCATAGGACTTATGTCTGAACTTATGCCGTCCTAACTGGAGTGTAGGATTGCAGCCTCAGGCTTTTAAAGATGAAATGCCAGCAGTGGAAGAGTGACCCAAAAGTGCTATAAGTAGTACTCGTGAAATTGGTATTAAAGCACAGTCCTAACCATGTCTACTCAAAAGTAAGCCCCGTTCTGTTCAATGGGTCTTACTCCCAGGAAAGTGTTTTTAGGATTGCAGCCTTACGGTGCAATCCAGAGTAACTACAGGGAGTCCTTGCTCCAGTGTAAGAACAATTTACTCTGGATTGCAATATGAATTTCCCATAGGTTTTCACGAAGTGGTGCCGTAACTACGGGTGCACATAATGTCTCTTACGTGCTCCGATAGTTACTCTGGATTGTAGGGTTAGTTTCTTCCAAGGTTTTGGGCTTGCAATATTATGACTTTCTGAGAATTTGGTATGATGGCCTTCATTTTAAGCCCATCATTTTAATTAGTCAAAAGTCATCCCCTTAATTTAATGAGTTAAACTTATGAGTTCTATTTATTTCTTGTCATATCTATTTTGTTTAATACTTTGTTGATTCTATCTTTATAGCTCTGAATTTGGGCACCATTTACCAAAACACTATCATTTAAGTACCATTTGGCCTGCTGATTGTCTTTTTGGCCAAGTTCTAATTCAGACAATAGAGAACTATTTGGAGTAGCGGAAAAATAGAGAAAGTAGATCAGTCTTGCCAACACTTACAATATAAATGCGACCTCAGGGAAGGCCTGTGTTTGCAATCATCCATTTCAGATCTCCTGCTATGATCATCAGGAGGTGTTGTCCATCAATCAACCTTTAAATCAGCCTATAACCTGCTACCCAAATGACATATTACATGCAGTGATGTGTATCTTTATTCCCTGCTGTTTTTCTTAAAACTGAGAAGCCTTCAGCAGATGATGTACGTATGTACATTATGAGCATAATTCATTCTGGAAGCATGCTTGTAATCCAAAATTGCTTGTATATCAAAGCAAATTTTCCCAAAAGACATAATGGAAACTCAGATGATTCATTCCACAACCCAAAAATATTTACAATACTGTAACATAATGCAAAATATTAAAGAAAATACAAAATACAAAGGAAAAATACGGTAAAACAAAATCACCTGCACTTAATCTCGCAGATCTCTCATGAAGTAATCCGTCCCCTTACACAGGAGTGAGCCCCACTGATTATAATAGTGCTTTCTTTAGAGTAGACATGCAAGACTAGATCTCTCAGACACTATCCTAACTTTGGGCACAATCCAAAGTAACTACGGGGAGTCCTTGCTCCGGTGTAAAAGAACAGTTTGCTCTGGATTGCAATAGGAATTTCCCATAGGTTTTCACTAGGTGGTGCAGTAACTACGGGTACACGTAATGTCTCTTAGGTGCTCCCGTAGTTACTCTGGATTGTAGGGTATGTCTACTCAAAAGTCAGCCCCATTGTGGTCAATGGGTCTTACTCCCAGGAAAGTGTCTTTAGGATTGCAGCCTCAGGCTCCTTTCCATTGCCCACCCACATTGATTGTAATAGACTTACTTTACAATAGACTTTACAATAGACTTACTTTACAATAGAACCCCATTGATTGTAATAGACTTACTTCAGCATTGACATGCATAGGCTGTTCTCTAGGAGAGGCTGAGCAGGTTCTGGCAGAGTGCTAAAACTGGCCTTATCCTTGACTTTTTTTGGTTTGTTTTACAAGACAACACTTGTATTGCAAGACAAAATTCATTAGAAATGTTTGTCTTGCAAAACTCTCTCAATCCAAGTTACCCTCAATCCCAGGTTTTACTGTATATGTATTGGATTATATTAAGAAGTCAATGTTGATGAAGCATTACCATGACTGGATTGGATCCAAGCCCTCTCTTGCACAGACTTTGAAAGGTTGCTAAGATTCTTCAGATGAGGCTTCCTGATCCAGTCTCAAAAGGGTCATGACCCACAGGTTGAAGAACACTGTTCTGAATCCTTCCTAACCAACTCCCATCTCATTGATGACTTCAGTTTGGAGGCCTTATCAGCAGAGTAGCTTAATGTCTCATTATTCATCTTCAGTGCTCAGTTTGGAGACAATCGCCCAAGCTATGTGTCATGCTCCTGGCTTGTGTTTTAGGCCACATTACCGAATCTACAGCCCAAGTATTTCTGAAGAACCTGCACAAGGAATGTATTGTATGCATGCACAAATAAATGACACAATTCGATGGTTTAATACTATCTGCCAAGTTAAACTACTGCGGAGCAGCTGTGTACATTTAAAATGATCCCTGGCACTACTGGAGTTCATAAATCAGGAGCAACAGACTTTCTTCCAATTAAGAGAGAGAGAGAGAGAGAGAGAGAAATTAATGTGTCTAGGACATGAATGACATTTCTATATATTTATAAATACAAATAAAATAAATTGTGTGTATTACTAACTATAATATTGAAACATGGTGGGATTTGTGGCGGACTTTTTTCCCATTAAGTTTAGATTTTTGTGTTTTCAAAAGCTTTGCTGGAAGTAAAACCTGTGGTTTTAAAAGGCATTTCTTTTTGTTGACTTTTGCAAAGATGAAATTGACTCAACAGCTCTGCACACCAACTTTCAAAGGCTTCAGCTATTTCATCTCCATGTATTTGCATCTAATCCTTCAATGGTGGGTATGAGTTAATCATTTTGGTGAAAGAGAGCCCCAGGTTCAGATGGGACTTTGAATGAAGTTATGACATCAGCAATATATGTGTGTGCGCGTGTGTTTTTAAATTAAACCCTACATTACATATTTCCAGTCTCTAAGCCAATTTTAGAGACCTTCCTAAAGCAAAGCAATTGAAGATCTATATTCTTTTTCCCATTTCACAAATTTGTGGTCCCACACAAGCCTTGTGCATAAAAATGTTGTCAATATTTAGGTAGGTGAATTAGCTCTGGAAACTTTAATCCATCAGTTAGAATATCAAGAAAAGTATTAATTACAAATTCAGATTTGTGCTTTTTTGTCACAGGGTTGACCTAACCCTCTTCTAGAACATGTCACATAGGTGTTCTTTTATCCCTGCCCTGGATCTGAAAAAGCAGAAACTTCGAGCACAAGCCTATCCATGCCTACTCAAAAGTAAGCCCCATTGTGTTCAATGGATCTTTCTTCCAGGAAAGTGTCTTTAGGAATGCACCTTTTAAGTACCAAAAAGATTTACAGTACAATCTTAACCATGTCTACTCAGAAGTAAGTCCCATTGTGTTCAATGGGTCTTACTCCCAAGAACGTGTCTTCAGGATTTCAGCCATTTTCTCTGGACACTTTATAAAGACATATCTCCTTTACTCCAATGTTGGGATAACACAGGTCCAACTTATATACAGAATTTTATACATGGAGTTGACTCCACATAAATGGCCCCTGCAAATCACAGTTTTAAAAACTGCTTTTTTACTATTGTAGAGAGGCAGTCATGCAAGCAATCATTCCATGCTTCAGTCCCAGAATCAAGCCCCCACAGATATTAGGCACTACCTTATTCTATTAGGTGCAAAGGAACAGCGAGTAACCTGGAAATATATTTTTCCATTGTTTTATTTATCCACTGATTTTTTTAAATCCATGGGAAGTTCTGGAACAGAACACTAGCAGATAATGATCGTCACGTGTACCTGCTTTCAGTACTGATCAATACATGTTGTTTCAAATCTAATTTTACCTTCCTTTCTGCAGATTCTATTGGTTGATATATGTTTGTAGTTTTAAAATAAAGATGACATTTATTTCCTTTCAGTTATCAGCCTGCAGTGGCCTTGCATAATTTCATATATAATGGGAAGGCCGCTATGTCTGAACCAAAATTATCCATTTCCCTCATTTTGGGGACTGGTTCATGGCCAATGTCAGATTTCCAGTTAGTTTTCATTCCTCCCACCACCCATCAAGAATCAGTTTCTTATAACTTGTTTTCATTGTGCGACAAGGAATGTAAAAGGCTTGTCCTACTCTGCCCTCCCTTCCTCCATGTGCACATGTGGAGAGAATAATTAAAATGTCCAGGTTAAGGGAAATTAAATTAATCAATTACTCAGGAAAACTGGACTAAGAAACAAAACATACCATTCTCCCATTCTCCCCCTGCTTGAATCAAGAAATGCATCAGCCTTGCAATCTGTCCCCATATATACATATGCAAAAGTATTTTAAAATGCTTCATTAAGTGGGCCATTAATTATATATGGAGTTACATAATCACTCCATGATGCTGTGGGTGGCGCAAGTGGCTAAGACACTACTTGGATGTGCCTGTTAACCAGCAGGCCAGGGTTCGAGACCTGGGTCGGCCCCACAAGACAGGGTGAGCTCCTGTCCTTAGCTCAGCTTTGCGACACCAGCTGGATCCAATCGTATTGGCTCTGCCTTTCCATTGGACTAATTCAGTGGCGTGGAGGGGGGGATTTGCTGCTTGGGTAACAGCCTGTCCTCCATAACAATCCAACCCAGGCTTTCGTGCTTCGCATGCAGCGTATGCAGCGCCGAGCACGATACCATAGTCTTCCAAGACTGACGGAGGCCTGCTTACATAATCACTGGCACACACAGGTGAATTTTTCCCACTTCCAGTCAATGCAAATGGGAGAAGGCAAACTGTTTTCATTCTGTGCTACAGTTGAACAATAGCTCATCATAAAATTCAGAAATCACACCATCTGTGGCAGATAACATGCAAGAAAAAGAGCACAGCTTTATCTTTATCTTATGCAAAAGAATCACAAGCCATGAGACACCAGAGGACAATCCTGAGCATTAAAAGTCCATAGCTTAAAAGTCGTCAGTAGAATCACAGAAACATGACATCCAGTAACACCTGCTTCTAAAGATGAAATGTTCCAGTAGTATAAAAGCTGAGCTATAATGTGCTCAAACACAGGCATTTTGGAACCCATAGCAATTTTACTGAGTGAATGCTAGAATTTTGGGAAAAGGTCCACATCTGTTGAACCAACCTCATTTGAGCCTCCAAATGAACTTCCCAAAAAAATGCAATATGGCTTTACCAAATACTGACTCACTCTCTCAGTCTTTTTCTACTTCTTTTTTCATGTCCAATGGAAAATTTAATCTTCCCCTGGCAGTTGTGAAAAATATTGATGAAAACTCAGCATGTACACATACCTTTTGAGGAAGATACAGGTGTCCCTTGTAATTGACTAGGCTTCTGTTCCGGAAAATAAGTGGATAAAAAAAACAGTGGAAAAACAGATTTAAAGATCCACTTCCAGGTTTCTTGCTCCTCCATTGCTCCTAATGGAATAAAGTTGTTCCTCAATATCCACAGAGGTTTAATTCTGGGATTTAATTCAGGGGTTTAATTCTACTTTACAACTTTACTTTACCTTTATTGGCATTTGAGTAGGTTAAACAAAGTTACAACAGTTACAACAGTCACTGAAATAATAAACATAATGGGGGTGTGTGGGGAAAATAGTTCAAGAAAAGAAAGGAGAAGAGAAAAGAAAAGAAAAAGTAGAAAATTAGGACGAGAAGATAGTTTGATAATTTGGGATAGAAAAAAGGCAACTGCTATAGTGTAACAAGGTTGTTCCTCAATATCTGCAGGGGTTTAATTCTGGGATTTGATTCAGGGGTTTAATTCACATTTTCAAAATGTGTCAAAAGCAGCTAAAAAATAAAGAAGTGTGTCTATTTACAATTGTTTTAAAACAACTTTTTTTTACTGTTGCAGAGAAGCACTCAGCAATAAGAAATGCAAACCTGCAAACCTGAAATAACCCGCCTTTGACCGGCTTAGCTGAAGAATAAAATTGATTGCTTGCATTATTGCAGTTTTTAAAACTGTGTTTTGCAGTGGTATTAAAAATCAGTGTATAACAAGGTTGGACCTGTATATTTATTCCATTTATATCTCATCTTTCTTCCAAGGAGCTGAAAGCAATAAACATTTCACTGACGTCATAACAGAGAGGGTAGAGGGTAAATGAGGTTGAGATATATCAACAGGCAGAGGGCCACCATTAAACATCAGAACTGTGTGGGAATCTGGACCTTTTAGGCATGGTAGGGCATTCTGCCTGCTGCAGCAGAAGCTCACAGACAGGGAACTTCCCACTCAAATACTATGGAGGTGTTCTGAAAACTGACTGACTGCTACGTCCCAAGAATAATAGGCAGTAACAGGCAGTCAATCTCAACAAGTAATGTCGACTCAGTATTCAACAATACTGTTGGCCCTCCTCTGGAAATGAGATCTGTGATGGCCCAATAGTTAAAGATGCTGTGCTTGTCAAGCAGAAGGCCAGCAGGACAGTGGTTTGAGACCTGAGTACCTATGATGGAGTAGGCTTTATTAAAAAAGCACATCAGTAACAACACCACAGAGAAAAAAAGAGGTGCTGATGGTTGTGTCGGAGTTCTCATTTAACACTGCCCTGATGTTCCCGTCCTATCAGGGATGTGTTCAAGTCCTTCATTACTAATGAAACATTAGTTTAGAAGGCATTCCTCTTCTGTTACAAGGAAATGTCTTCCTCGCTTTGTTTGCCTCCTTAGTTCCCTCCCTGGGCTATCTGAGGATTTTCCTATTGCATGCATCCCTCCCTGATCCAAAGGTCTCCTTCTTCTCCCTTTCTTCATCCAGAGACAAAAATCAGGCCATCCATTCAGCCAGTTAATTGTCCATTTGTTCAGGTATGGGCAGGATAGTCCATTCCCCCATGTCCACTGTCCAGCAAGCAGATCCAGCTAAAGCCAACACTGGATTGAACTGACAGTCTTTCAATCATGCTTGATTCAAGAAGAAATGGTACCTACAGCCATCCCACTTCCTTGCTGCTGTCACCTTCATAAATGTCCACCTCCTTTTCTGTGGGTGGAAGTGGGAAGACATGTGCCTCTACATACTCATACACCACAAACTGAGATCACCCAGTAAACATTAGAACTAGGTGGGGATCTGGACCTTTTATGGATGGTGTACAGAAGGTGGACCTTTTATGGAATGAGTTTGGGGGAACAGGTAAGAAGAGAACAAATGGGGGTGTGATGACAAGATAGTGTCATGATGACGTATGTACACTGGGGGTAGTGGATGACTGAGGGTACCATCTGTACCCATTCACCATAGAGGCAGCTTGCCTCACTTCTCATCAAGTGCCTGCCTTAACACTTAAGATCAACACTTAAGTGAATATAAGTAGGTTCCACATAAGTCCTTACAGTACATTGTAAATTGTACATAAGTGAATATAGGTAAGTTCCACGTTAGTCCTTACAATACAATGTAAACATTACAGTACATTGTAAATACAGACATCATGGTGGCAAAAAAGTGGTTGTTTGATCTGACCCTACAAACAGGTCAAAGATAAGAAACTGTCATCACGACTCATACTCAGGACCCCAGTTTTTAAGGTTTTTTCATTTGATCCTTGCATAGATCACAGATGGATGGTTGAATAGAGAGAAAATTCCACAGAATATTTTATCTGCTGCCTGCTGTTCTTTGTCTCAGAGCCAATAAAAATGGAGAATTTTATTGGGAAGCAATAATTTTTCTCATATCAACCCTTCCAAGCTCTATCATATCAAACCTCAAATGCATATGGCAAAATGAAGACCTTACCCACTCCTTAAATATTTTCCTGAGATAGGAAGCAGTCATTCCCTTTATTGCTTAGATCGCAGTCATTCAACAGAATGTGTTCTGACTTTACAGCATGGAGTGCTGAGGTGCGGGTAGCATGCCCTCGTAAACGGAGTACAGATCTGGTGTTAATTCACCATCTCTGCGGACCTCCTGTTTTAAAATGCTGCGGATTGAGTTATGGGCTCAGATTTGATATTATGATTGAAGGATTCAACTAAAAGCCTGAAGGCCACAATTTATTGAAGAAACCAAGTTTCTAAACAAATTGAAGTGAAAAGCCTTTCCCCCAAATACAGTACAATGTGAATTTCATAAAATGTGGCACAGCTCCACCTGATAATTCTCCAAATGTTCTTGTACTAGACAGGGGAATAGTTTAGACTCCAAAAACTACATTAAGGATTTGTATGTGTGTGTATCCATTTATGTATTACAATTTCTTCCCCACCAAAATTCTCAACATGACTAATAAAAATAAAACAATACTGTATGACATACGTACAATGCTTAGAGCACAGTGTTAACCATGTCTACTCAAAAGTTATTCCCATTGTTTTCAATGGGTCTTACTCCCAGGAAAGTGTCTTTAGGATTACAGCCATAGTTGGATACAAGTAACTAAAAACTTTAAAACTCTTTTTAGTATAATGGATTGTATGTACGCAACTTTTTCTCCACAGGGAAATTTTAGGCAAGTTAAAAATGCCAGTAATGCTACAAGGAGGACTTTCTTTTATCCCTTGCACTACTAAGAAAAGAATTTTAATTTCCCTGCCACCAGCAGAAAAAAACACACACAAAAATGGGGATCTTCAAATGTGTAAGCCATCTTTCTATTATAATCTCTTTAAGACATCAGTACCCCTGAGTTATGGCCCTGGTATTTCATCCCCAGTTTGATTATGAGCAAAAATTTAGCTCCTGGGTCAAAATAATTACAACAAATAAGGATTCACTGTTTGCCATTCCTTTTAATACAGCAAGAATGTTCAGGCTGCAGAAACAAAACATCCTGTCTTTTTGAGAGGAATACAGTTTATTGAGTACTCAGTTCATGACTGTATCAAAATCTGCTATATTGCAGCCACTTCTTTGCATCCCCTTAGGGCAGTTGTTCTCAAGCAATTCAGGCTAGGACCCACTTCTAAGAATGACACTGTCCTCGACCTTCCTGGAAGTGATGTCATCAACCTAGAACTGATGTCATGACCAGAGGTAACATCAAACAGGAAATTACAGGGGTTCTCCATTTCTATTCAGCATTAAATCCCATTGTGTGAAATGAGACATTCCCTACAATCCAGAGTAACTACGGGAGCTCGTAAGAGACATTACGTGTACCCATAGCTATGGCACCACCTAGTGAAAACCTATAGGAAATTCATATTGCAATCCAGAGTAAATTGTTCTTACACCAGAGCAAGGACTCCCCATAATTACTCTGGATTGCGCCCTTAGTCCCAGGAAAATATGGAATGCAGCCTGATTGCTCCATTCCAAGATGGCAATGCCCAGCTATTCACAACCATCTGAAATGAAGTCTAGGCCAGTCCTGCAAAAGTATCTATCTACCTATCTATCTTCAGTATTTATATACTGCTTTTCAACTAAAAGTTCACAAAGCAGTTTACAAAGAAAATGAAAAAGTTAATGACTAATCGAGATAAATAATACCTCAATTTCACATGTTCCAAGCTTGAAGTGATGGGTGTTTACATGTTTCTCTGCACTGACTTGCTCAGCAGATGTCAAAAACAAAGCAGTCTTGACTGGCAGCTCATGTTCTTTTTTGACTGCATCTCTGGATTAAGGTTGGTGATGTACAACCTGGCCATACCAATTTTTCCGTCCCAGATGTCCATCCAAGGAATGAGGCCATGTATCTTGCTTTACTAGGTTGCCACATTAACTCATCAGAAAATGAGAAAGGTTGGATTACTCCAGCCAATAGTGAGTTGAATTCTACTCCTGGCAGCAGAACAGTAAGGAGGCACAGTAAGTTACACACTATGTACCAGTTAGTACCCCCTCCTTCTCACAATTGGAGCTATTTGGGATTCCAAGGAAAAGTACCTCCATATTGCCATTGTTTTCCCAAATTGCTCTGCTGCTGAGAAGAGGGAATTTACATGAAGCATTGTGATGCCTGGTATACTTACTGCACTGCCCTTTTCTGTCCATGCTATTGCTTCCTTGGATGACTATTTTTAAAGAGGAATTGATTAATAAGTAGCATATCACACAGTTTGTTCTAATTTCTTGGGGCCTTCAGTGAACTACCTTTGAGGCCCTTTGAGGTAGAGGAAATGTTCCAAGAAGGTCAATGAATGTTGTGGAATGTTAGATGAAACTGGATAAAAGGGCAAAGCACATGGACAAAATTTGAAACGTGGTTATCATTGAAAGTGGATTAAAGAGCAAAGCGAGGAAAATCCAATAGATGGAAGTCAAGATCTTACTGCATTACTGGCACCAATTTGTGGATATCAACAAGAAGGAGGGGCAACCCTACCATCCTCTCTCTGTTGTTCAGTGGTAGAATCCATGTTTTACATGCAGAAAGCCCCAAGGTTCAGCTCAGCATCTCCAGGTGGGCTGGGAAAGATCTTGTTAAAATCCAGGAGCACTGCATAGTCAGCATTGCCAGGACTGAAGTAAGTGATCCAGCAGTCCGACTCAACATAAGGCCGCTTTCATTTTTCCTATGGGCCAAGCAACTAAAACCATTATAGCATCGAAGACAAGAACATGCTGAAAAAAGTCACTTATAAAATCCCCAGGAAGTACAAGCGAAGCATTTTGCTTTGTGCAGGAGAATTGATTTAAACATCTAAAATATCCCTAGTGGTCCCACTTGTAGAATCCCGCTCTGGCTGAACCCGATTCAGCAAAACTGAACAAGAGGAACAATTGGTTTGTTTCCACTTGTTGGTGACCTTTGGTGGCCTACCAGTAAAATGTACAACATTTATGACCATGATGAATGGGTCTTGAGGGAGCCATTTCCTTACCCTCCTGGCTGGCGGTAGAGGTCTGCAGCAACAGAGAAGGGTTGAGAAAGATACAGAACAATAGGCAAAAGAAAATGGGGCCCAACCTGAAACCAAGTGGGTGGTATGGAGAGCTCAGTCCAGAAAAGTGAATAATGAACTGAAATATGAAGGACTGCAAATCGGAATCAACAATGGCAATCACACACATGCCACAAAAGGACTTACCGCCCAAAGTCTTGTCAACTTCCTTTTTAATAGATTGTCCACCCATGAAAGGAGGGGGCAGAAAAATACACCCTCTCATAAATGCGAGGTGTTCTTGATCAAACACATTCCCCCATTAGAGCACCTATCACAACACAATTAAGTTCACTGCCACCAAGCCTGATTTCATTAGGCCTTTCAATCAACTAAGGAAAAAAGGGGGGGAGAGGGAAGGACCTGGGGCAGGAGGACGGCTTGCTGACTAACTGCTTTGCAAGTGAGGATAGACTTCAGTTGCTACGCTTGCCCTCTGCTCAGACTGGCCTCCTGACAACACTGGTAGAGAAATGAGATTGTATGCCAAAACTAGAGTTTTATAACTTGAAATCCAGACCTTTAAGCTCTTAGGCTGCAATCCTAACCTCCAATTAGGCCAGCCTAAGCCCCAGCATAAGTCCTGTGCTGACCTGGCGGTGTCACTCCTGGTGGAGGGTTAGGCCAGTGCACAGACATGCGCTTGCCTCCCTACGTCACCACAGGAATGGGAGGACCAATAAGAATGGTCTAGATCAGGACTGCACTAGTACACCATTTTGGATATCAACAGAGGTATTGATAGATGCAGCAGTGTCCAGGCCAGTGATGCCAATTCCAGGTTCTCCCCGACGAGGATGCAAGAGCAGCTTTGTGATCTGCCTGCCGCCCCTATTTTTTCTCCCTAAGAAGCTCTGTTCTGTTCACAGAGGCTGAAAAAGAACTTCTGCTTCAAGTTAAAAACTATTGTATTTGCCAAGCAGATGTTCAAGGTACATCAGGTTACGTTCAGTTTCTTTGATTGGTTTGTTCCATACTTCCCTCAAGAAGTCTAAACTTTTGTTTGAACTTTCACAATGCTTGGCAAGGGAATCTGTGTTGTTCCTGTCTCTTCCATTGCTGAGTTGGAGGTAGTGATCCAACTGACTTTAGGGCTGCAGATCCAGTTTACTTTGTTCCAGTGATTCAATGTGGAACAGAGTGGAACAGATTCCAGTTCACTGTATTCAGGACTCACCACTCATTATCAGTGCAGTCCAGAGTAACTACAGGAGTTCTTGAACTGACACAAGAAAAATTTACTCTGGATTGCTCTATGAATTTCCCATAAGTGGTGCTGTAACTATGTCAACATAAATCTCTCTTATGTCGACGCAAGAGCTCCTGTAGTTATTCTGGATTGTGCTTCTCATCTCATTATCTCATTATATAACTCATAATTTATTATGTGCTCATTATAACCCCTGCTACACACCTTACAAAATGTCATCCTGTTTGGACTTTCTGTTATCAGCAGAAAGTCTGGTATAGAGGGTTGAGACACTGTTTAAATGCCTTAAGATTTCATCTGAAGATCACCTTCTTGGAAACAATTATGTGCAAGGAGAGACCTTGACGCTGAGCTGTGTGAGTGTGTATGAAGATAAGAAAGCCCACTGCAGCTGAGTCTCTATGCTGAGGCAATAAAACATATTGCATATTTTTTATTTTTATTGCATATTTTTATTTTTACTTTTCTAACCATAACTTTTGATAGGAAGGAGATATTTCAAAATGGATTTTTGCATTGGATTCTGCTCTTCAATACGAATCCAAGAACATATGACATGATGGGGTACTGCACACCACTGCAAAGTTCCAAAATGAAGCCAAAATGGAAGACAAGGAGACTAAAAAAGAGGACAAATCCGGAAATTTCCAGTCATATGATGTTGTCATAGAATGTGGAGTTTTGCAACGGTAAGTAACAGGAGGCTCAAGATCCCTTACTGTTGTGCAGTCTGGAAGGACACAGACGCAGAAATAAAGCAGTCCCATGTAAAAATATCTATATACCGTAAATGGAAACAGGCAATGAACTGTCAGGAAAAGAGACATCTCTTTCCTCCGAATTCAATGGGATCTAAATAATCTGATTAAAGTTTAAGATGCTTTAGAAATCAGCTGCTAATTAAAACTTGGCAGAAGTGCCCTGCAACTGAATCCAACTTGGGGAGAGAATATACACAGTGCTGGTAAGCCTCAGTACCTCATGAAACCAAAGTTAATGGTAGCAGCAACCTTTTAATCTGTCTTTAATAATCTCTCTTTAGGGAAATTTCCAACGAGCAAAATTATCTCTTTTTATACGATCAGGCATTAACTGTTTAAAACTTACTAGCTACCATACTCACTTGTTCCATATGAAGCATAGGTTCAAAAGAGGGAGGAAAACATGGTGTCACATGCAGGCTGAGCACATGTTGATGAGCGCATGTTGATGAGTTTGACTCTGTCTCAGGTTTTGTATTATAAGAGGAGTGGCAACCTCTGCCATTCATACAGTGTTGTTACCCATGAGATTTCATCATTACAAAATCAATCTGTTATTATTGTCATATAGGAATATAATGTACAAGCAAGGATATGTTTTTTTCCAAATAAGCTTCAGTATACAGGCCAAACTGAAGGCCTAGTCAAGTATACCTTTTCTGATCCTTACCGTTATGCTGTGTATTGAGGTCCCTAATCTGATCTAAGATAAGTCCCACTGTCTTGCTAACAGTCAACATTCAGTCAACGCTCAGACAGCCATCAATGCAAATTCATATCCGGTCCTAATATAAATGTAAAGATGCTTACCCCACCTTTTTCTACTTTCTCTCTCAGTGAAGACAGGTTAGACAGCTAAGCAAGAGCATAAAAACTCAACTGATTGATTGTATTTCATTGTTATTTGTGTAATCTTGCTGTGATTATTCTTAATAAACCTTGCTAAAATATACCTTCTAAAGCTCATCCTTCTACAAAGGTTATCTGAAGTGATGCCATTTGATTTAAATGCCTAGCCTTTGATCTTATTACCAAAGAGGCAGTGCTTAATTCCCCCAATAAGTATCAGGACTGGTGCTATAAAAAGAAAACTACAACACGTAACAATTTGGCATAAAATCTCCTTCAAAGTAGTTCCCTTCAGAAGCCACACACTTATTTCCAGCGCTGTTTCCATTGATGGAAGCAATCCTGGAACTTGTTTTCTAGGATAATCAGCAGCTGCTTTGTTGCATTCATTTGGATTTCCTCAACGTCCTGAAATCTTCATCCTTTCAAGTGGGATTTGATTTTTGAAAAGAGGAAAAAGTCGCAAGGGGCGAGATCTGGGGAATATGGTGGCTGTCAGACTTGGGGGATGTTGTGCTTGGCTGCACTGAATGGGCAGGTATGTTGTCATGGTGCAATTGCCACTCACTGGATGCATGCAATTCTGGCCTTTTCTGACAAATAGTATCCTGCAAACGCCCCATCACATCACGATAGTACTCCTTGTTTACTGTCTGACCATATGGAGCATACTCCTGATGAACAATCTCCTTGCAGTCGAAGAAAACAGTCAAATTGTGTCTTCACATTGCTTCGACTCATTTGTGCTTTCTTTGGTATCGGAGAGGTTGGGGTCTTCCACTGTGAAGACTGAGCCTTGGTTTCAGGGTCATAGCCATAGACCTACAATTCATCACCCGTTATGACCGTTTTCAAAAAATTTTCATTGTTCTTGACACAATCAAGGAGAACTTGTGCAACTGAAACCCGAGTTTCTTTTTGGTCAGCTGAAAGGAGTTTTGGCACAAACTTGGCAGACACGCATCTCATACCCAAATCTTCAATGAGAATTGACTGAACTGAACCTAATCTGCACATCCTCCAATAACTCACAGATGGTGATTCAATGATTTCCCCTCACAGCTGCATCCACATCTGCAATGTTTTTCTCAGTTCTGCTGGTTGCGGGTCTCCCAGAATGTTAGTCACTGTCGACATTTTGTTGGCCATCTTGGAAACATCAGAACCACTTGTACACTTGTGTACTGCTCATACACTCCTGTCCATACACTTTCTGCAACTTTGCATAGGTCTCTGCAAAGGTATCGCCAAGCTTTTGGCAAAATTTTTCTGTCGTGGTCAATGCGACAACCACATGCTACACATGTTCCTTCCAAGCACTGCTGTAAAGAGAGGAAGTGAGCTAAGACATTAAAACTTAATGTGCATGCATGGCTGGGGTCATGGTCAACTGGCTTCACTCTGCATATTTTAGCTCCTTTACTATGGCACCAGTCCTGATACTTATTGATCACAGCTAGTATGCTGCTCTTTTGGTAACAGTGTCTGGATTGAATGGATCCATGATCAGGATGTGGTGATGATCAGATGGTGGTGGAGATGGAGTAGTGCAGAAATACCTTGCTCACAGAGGATCTTTCTGTCTACCAAATGTGCACATTCTGTCTATTGCTTTCAAAATTCAGATGAAGGGAAGATTTTCAATCCCAGGATCATCTTGATTCCAGAAAGGTATAATATGTCTATGTAGAGCAGGGGTGTCAAACTCATTTCATACAGAGGGCCGAAGTTAGCATTATTAACGTGTCTCCCAAGGGCCGGAATCCAATCTTATGCATGTCTATTCAGAAGTGTCCCATTTTAGTCAATGGGGCTTAATCCCAGGAAAGTACTGGGTGAAAATATGTCCTTTTGGGGAAAAAACTCATTTTCCTTGTGAGCAGGCAGCATGGAGCCTTCTTGGAATTAATCAATTACGTGTAATAAAATAAATGTTGCTGATTAGGAAGGTGCCCCATATTTACATGTGATACTGACGCCCCAACTGTGACAGTGGCTGCGTTGATTTCTCCCAGAGATGATCATTGGCAACAGGACCCATGCAAGAGGGATCAAGGTGCACTAGGCAAGTCAAGGTAATGGGCTGTCAGCGCACAGGCGCACTAACAGCTATTCAACTAAGAGGCTTATGATCACTAGGACAACACAGTGTGACTTTAGACCACGTTTTACTCCTTTCCTTTCCACCACCAATGTCAGATCTGTATTGTATAAACTAGACATGCGTTATGAGGAGACACTGTGAGAAAGCACACTAAACACACATTTAGTTTGGTATATGCACACGAACTGTCCCACTGATTCATAATGATGCCTACTTGCCAAAAATGAAGCAAACACCTAAGTGCTTTTCTGGATTGCGGTCTGTGAATAACTTCTTGAGATGCACAGCATTAATCTGTTTCCACCAAAGCCAGGGAGAGTTTTGCTGTGGACTTCAATTGCCATGCATTAAGGCCAGCATTACTTAACTTTGTTTTGGAATGTTCCTCTTGAGAGAAGGTGTTGGGGGTGGACAGTGAACACTCAGGGTTGCAAGTCAAATGCCATTTGTTCTTTTTTTTACTGCTGTCTTACTGCAGAAAACCTTAACTCTGACTGCTATAGCTTGATGCCTTTGGGATGATTTCAGTGTATTGAGTATTCCTTGTGAAATATAATTCACAGACTTGTAGCCAGATCTGCAGTTCATTTGAGCCAACACTGATATGAGTTCCCCATTTTCTGAGGATGCTTCCATGGTCATGTGGAAGATGCCTCCATGGCATGACTATATTTTCCCACCAATGTATTGCTAAAAGTAGCAGTGAGCAGCCAGATCTTCCATTTTATACAGCACTTGCTATAGCTTATATCAGTGCCTTTTCTAGAAGTAAAGGTGGAGGTACTCACCATGATGTTATAAAGTTGGGGGTACTCATGATGATGTTATCTGTAATCATAGGCATGTCGACGGCCACAGAGGTGCCAGTACTTAGTACCAGTGAGTACCCTGGAACTCAAAAAGGCCCCTCGCTTATCTCTATATATAAAACTGAAAATTTTATATACAGTATATATCAGTTTATATAAGTTACATTAACAGGGGTGGGCCCAGCCTGGCCCAACATCCGTTTCACCAGAAGTGGGCAGGGCCAGGCTGGGGTCAGGGGCGTGTCGGGGTGGGGCCGGGGCCAGGGGCGGGGAGGGTCAGGGGCTGGGCCGGGAAGGGCACACCACCCACCCCAGGGTGCTGTGGGTGTGGGTGGGCGGGGCGAGGGGTGGGGCAAGGGGCGGGCCCCAACCCCGGCACACTGTGCGTGTGCCAACCTTGGCGCAAGTGCATTGCATCCTGAAATGGCCAGCTTCAGAACACACTGCTCATGTGTCAACCTTCGCTGGAAGGTTGACGCATGCGCAGTGCAGTGGTGGGGCCGGGCACCGAACCGGTGCGCCCGGTTTTCTGGGCTTCCCTAGCGACCAGATCGGGGGGGGGGGTCAGAAACAGGAAACGGTTCAGGCGATCTGGCCCGAACCGGCTTCAGCCCACCACTGGTTACGTCTATTTTTATATATCAGTTTTATATACTGTATGTAAAACTGACCAACTCACTAACTGACTGACTGACTCATAAATGCTCAGCCAAAACCACTGGGCCTAGAAGCATGAAATTTGGGGTGAGTGTTCCTTCCATGATTGAGGCTCCCACTAAGAACCGGTTTTTGGAAATTCCAACTGGAAGGGGGTGCAACGAGTTTTCCTCCCTATACTTCCCCTTGAAGAATCCCTGACTGAGGAATGCTCTGCCCCAACCAGTGTGTTTAGGATTGCAGCCTTAGATGCTGATTTTGAAGATCAGATGCATCATCACAGTCTATTTGTACTTTAGTCTTACTGGTTTAGCCAGTACAGACTGGCTTTAGTCTGTACTGGTTCCTTATCCATCCACATGGCTGAGAGATCAACTATTGCTTTAATTCTAAATACACTGACTAGGGGCACAATCCAGAGTAACTATGGGGAGTCCTTGCTCCGGTGTAAGAACAACTTGCTCTGGATTGCAATATGAATTTCCCATAGGTTTTCACTAGGTGGTGCAGTAACTATGGGTGCACATGATGTCTCTTACGTGCTCCCGTAGTTACTCTGGATTGTAGAGTAGGTCTTTTAGGGTTACTTCTTAGAGGTAGAGCACATGCTCACTTGCAAGAGATTCCTAGGTACAGTCCCTAGTGTCTCCAGTTAAAGGATCTCACATCACCTTGTAGGCCCTCTAGCACAACTCTTGCTCAATGCAGGAAAATCAAAGCTAGGGCATTTCCAACAGATGGTGGTCCATCTGCAATGGATAGACCTTCAGCAATGGATAATCTCACATATCTTGCAGAACACTGAAACCCAAAGGGTTATGACACACAACAAGGTTCTCATTCTTTTGTGGCTGGGCTAGCACACTAATGTGTAGAACAGTGACTTATGGGGTATCTTGGCAGGGGGAGGAAGAAGTATCATTGAACTTGCTTTTTTATTTTTTACCATACTATTATTAATTGTATAACTGACCAGACAAAAGTTTCCACTGGATTTTTCTTAAAGTTACTTAGGCTGCAATCCTAAAGACACTTTCCTGGTTTTCTAGCCCATCACTGAATAAAATCCATTGAATACAATGAAGCATACTTTTGAGTAGACATGGTTAGGATTGTGCTCTTAGTTTCTTAAAGCTATTTGTCTTAAAGTTGCAAATTTTATTTGGCTGAACAATGAAATGTGAAAACCCAAGGGACGTGCATGACTGTTTCAATCATGCACGAAACAGCATGTTTTACTAGGCTGTTAATACACACCTTGAGTATCTTAAGAACCAAAGGCATACTTAATGATTTACTAACACATTTACTACAATACCTTCAAGTAATATTATGTAAGAATTGTGCTTTAAGAGTGTGGAAACAGTATGCAATAAATAAAAAGCTATGTCAGGCATTGCACTATGATTACAACAATGAATTAAAAAATAAAATATCAAAGTGCTTGGCAAAAAATTCCAGAAATCACGAGGTGTCGTAAGTCTTTACTGTGATTTTTGCCTTATTCTGAGATCATTTCAAACAATCATACCAGAGCATAGAGGCCATAGCAAAAGACCAGACAGAATGGGCAGCATGGGTGGTGTCAACTACCAGTGAATGTCTATAGGGAGATTATTTTGATTGGAAAGCCAAGGAAGGGGCTCTCACAAGGAATATGTTTAATGACAACCATCTTCTGGTTATCTGAATACATTTTCAGGTGGTGCTTCTTTTTCAGCCTTGCATAATCCGCCTTGCAACTGCAGAGCAGGGAGGTCTGTCACTGGGACAGATATATTGCTTTGTGAACAAGGTTCCGGCTTAAGGATCATTTAAGGATCATTCACTGAGCATTTACTAAGCCATAATAGGCTAATCTGCGAATGTGCCTTTGCAATTGCACTAACCTCAGAGTACTGTACAAAACAGGGTTCATCAGCATATTGTAACAGAACCACGGTGTTTTAGAAGATGCGCAGAGCATTTGTTCCAACCCTTTGCTGTACGGGCAACCCTTTGCTGTACGGGCATCTGACAGGTTGGGGGCCAGAGCTGTGGTGAAAAGCAGAAGTGGTTGAAAAGTGGAACCTAGTTTTTTTTTTACTTTACAGATGTTGCTTCTGCAACTTTTTTAGCCAGTAAATTGCAAACACACTTTTTATGTTGCAAATTCCTGCTATCACACAAAGATTTCTGCCAATGCATCCTCATTAATGCGCCTGCTGTCAGCAGCCGCTTCTCTGAAGCAAACAAAAGAGACAAAGAGCACAATCCTAACCATGTCTACTCAAAAGTAAGCCCCGCTGTGTTCAATTGGTCTTACTCCCAGGAAAGTGTCTTTAATTGGAAGTGTCTTCCAATTAGGCACAAGTCTGGCACAAGTCCAGGCCAATTAGGCCTGGCACAAGTCCTGTGCTGACTTGGGGGTGTCACAAAAGTGCTTCAAGACGTCTAGCACCACTCCTGGGGAAGGATTAGGCCAGTGCACAGACATGCACTTGCCCTCCCTACATCACCACAGGAACTAAAAGACTGATGAGTTCTGCCGGACTAGGTTAGGGTTGCAAGGTTAGAAGCTTAGAGAATTTCCTGTGTATTTATCAGGTCACCTACCTAGACAATGGAATCAGGGAAATATACCTAGGTTAAAGCAGTACCTGGAGACCAGATCTATGTATTCATTTTATAAATTTGCAGCTGAAAGTATGGATATGAAAGAGATAACACATGGTCACTTTAGCTCCCACTTCTGACAACAGCTCCAAATCTTTGGGCTGTGGGTGGCGCAAGCGGTTAAGATGCTATGCCTGTTAACCAGCAGGCCAGGGTTCAAGACCCGGGTCGGCCCCACAAGACAGGGTGAGCTCTTGTCCTTAGCCCAGCTCTGCAACGCCAGCTGGATCCAATTGTATTGGCTCTGGCTTTCCATTGGACTAATTCTGTGGTGTGGAGAGGGGGAATTTGCTGCTTGGGTAACAGCCTATCCTCCATAACAATCCAACCTAGGCTTTCGAGCTTCATATGCAGTGTATGCAGCACAGAGCACGATACCATAGTCTCTCAAGACTGACGGAGGCCTGATTCACTTTAGCTGCCAAAGAAAAAAACGCTTCTCTTTAGAACAGCCTTCTGAGCTTTTCAGTCTGCTGTTTTTTTTTTTAGTCTGGCTTACTTCTACTGCACTACTCTTTTATTAGTGTTTTAATGTAGATGTTTTATATTTATTGTTTTTAAGATGCCCATTTTAACTGTTTCAATGAATTGGATTTTATTGCTGATGTTTTTATGGATTGTTCTGTAAGCCGCCTTGAGTCCTTCCAGGAGAAAGGCGAGATATACGTTTATTATTATTATTATTATTATTATTATTATTATTATTATTATTATTATTATTATTATTATTATTATTCTCCTCAAAGGAGTTAATATCCCTCTCAGGCATTTTATCCAGGCACTGCCGGTACTCTTCTTTTACAACACAAGCATAATTTTTTCCAAAGTCAGGGCATCATTTTCAGGATACATTTAATCAATGCAGGTATGGCTGAAAGACTGCTTATTTTCTGAGGCTATCCAATAACATTCATAGCTGAATGGGGCTTTGAAACCTGAGATTCAGGCCAGGATTAGCCTGACCATGAAATAGATTGAAACAATCACCTGGCATAGGAGGTGAATTAGTGGGGCAGGAATCTGGGCATCATAATCTTGCCCCTCTTCCAATCCGGGGAATCTGAAGAGGAGGAGGAGTGGAGGACAATAGGTGGATAGTGGTGTGTGCCACTCTGCTCCCTGAGGCAACTGCCTCAGTTCTCCTAACTGCACCGGCCTTGCATTTCATTCATGGTTTTATGCAGCCTATTGCATTCCTGAAAGCTTCTGCAGTCTGTGCTTCTTCATGCTGCATCAACATAGAGGCATCTGCCTGCCCTGAGAAAATTTATGTTGCAGGAGCTTCCTGGACTGCAATGGAATGGTGATGGTATGTGGGAAGATCTTGTTCTGTTTGGCTATAAATCTGCCTTAACCAAAACACTGATCAGTTGACAAACCAGGCACAGAATCCCAGGGAGCCAGCTTGAGCAGACGATGGGCCCAAATAGCTCAGATTGATTGCAAACAGCAGTTCTCCAGGCAGGGTTTTTTAAAAATTCCTTGTCCTACATGGAGTTCCCAGTGTTTGAACATGGAATTTTCTCAACTCACCCTACAATCCAGAGTAACTATGGGAGCACTACGTGTACCCATAGTTACTGCACCACCTAGTGAAAACCTATGGGAAATTCATATTGCAATCCAGAGCAAATAGTTCTTACACCGGAGCAAGGACTCCCCGTAGTTACTCTGGATTGTGCCCATAGTCTCTGTCACTGAACTATGTTCCCCCACTTAAAAAGTGTGGCATCATTGGATCATTTCATTCGGATGCTTTATCTGCATCCTTGGAGGGGTGTTAACCAGGGTGACCAGATGCCTGAACCTAAAAAGGAGGACAAGGTCTTAAATTCCTCTCAGCTTGGCCTTTCTGGCGGAAAATGGCACGTTTGCCTACGCACAAGTAAAGCCATCATATTGGGCACTTTCACTTTCCCATAAACCTCAATGCATATTTTTTTATTTTTTGTTTTCTGGCCATAAGTTTTGATAGGAAGAAGACATTTCAAAAACAATTTTAACATTGGATTCTCCTCTTCAATACAAATCCAATGACATATGACATGATGGGGTTCTGCACACCATTGCAAAGTTCCAAAATGAAGCCAAAATGGACGACAATGGAGCCCTTTTGGAGGACACCCAGAAAGGAGACTAAGAAAGAGGACAAATCTGGAAAAATCTGGTCTTATAGTCACCCTGGTGTTAACATTGTTCTTATGAAAACCGGAGACATAGCTGCAGAGGGTGCAAAAGCACTAAGGCTGCAATCCTAAAGACACTTTCCTAGGAATAAGACCCACTGAAGAAAATGGGGCTTACTTTTGAGTCGTCACAGTTAGGATTGTGCTCTAAATTGAGCAAAAAGTCTCAACGTGGCATCCAAGCATTCTCTCCTCTGCCCTTTGGGGGCTTTTTGGGTGGATGGGGATGAAAACATGCAATAGTCCTGACTGCTCAGGCACTCCATACTGCATGAAGCTCCATGTTGCTCCCCTATTTTCAGTGACTTCAAAGGGAGGAAGGGGGGCCACTTCCACTCCATGGTGAGGCTCCCTTCAAAACTTAGTGTTTTTGTAGGGGAGCTGGGGGTCCTGGATCTCACATACCACCCTCAGGGGATGACAACTTGGGGGTGATCAAAATAAAGTGCTAAAATCCTTTGCAATAACCTCATCAAGTCATATACCATTGGATGTGTATTTTACAGCAGAATCCAATGCAAAAAACAAACAAACAGCTCTGAAGTACAGTTGTCCCTTGTTATCCACTTGGGTTCCATCCTGGAAACTCCCATGGATAAAACAATTGGTGTATAAAGAAAACAGTTGAAAAATAGGTTTAAAGGTTTCTTGCTCCTCTATTGCAATAAGGTAGTGCCTCAATATCTGCAGGGGTTTGATTCTGGGTCTAAAAAATGGAATGATTGCTTGCACAACTACCTGTCTACAACAGTAGAAAAGCAGTTTTTTTGAACTGTGATTTGCAGTAGCCATTTGTGTTGAGTCAAATCTGTGTATAAAAAATCTGTGTATAACAAGGTTGGACCATGGCAAATTCCTATCAACAGTTGTGGCCAAAAAACTAAGAAAAAAATGGAGCCCTAGAGAAAGTAAAAATGAGTTGTATCACATCTCTGCTCACAAGTAGGCTAATTTTCTTTAGTCCGTTGGAAAGGCCAGACTGTGAGGAATCCAGCACCCCCAGAATGCTCCTGATCCAATGAACACAACCCCAACAAATCAACCCAGAAGGAAGTCCCTGATAATTGTGTTGAGCCATTTGGAAAGCAGAATTGAGCTATACAGCTGCGTTTAGTCATGAGTCAGCAAACACGCCGTGGCTCGTGCATTTTCAGGTCAGTCACAGAGAATGTAAGAATTAAAAATATGAAAATATAAATCAACATATAATTAATTGTATTAATTAATCCTGATGATAATTAAATAATTTTAATACATGGGGGTGTCAAAAAATTTGTAGGCCCCAGCTGCCAAATGATCCAGCTATGCCACTGTTTTGCACCCTATCTAGCTATGTGAAACTGACAAAAACATTAAGGGCGCAATCCAGAGTAACTACGGGGAGTCCTGCTCTGATGCAAGAACAATTTACTCTGTATTGCAGTATGACTTTCCCATAGGTTTTCACTAGGTGGTGCCATAACTACATCAACATAAATGTCTCTTATATGCTCCTGTAGTTACTCTGGATTGTAGAGTTAGAAGATCAAGATAAGAAATTTCAGTTCCAGGAAACGTTTCCAAGAGGATGAGCTGAAATGCTGCAATGGTCAATATTTTTTCAGACATATTCATTTATTCTTTTACAACTGTTTGTTTCTTTTTCTAGGCTAATATGATTAGGAAAATCATATTCTTTTTGTAGGATATGTGCTTCCTCTTAGACTTTTTGTCTTTGGGTGGTTTGTCAATGTAATTTAAATGAATAAAAGAAATGTGTTTGAATTGCTAGGCCATATAGCAAAAGGCTTTTTTACATTCCTGCTGGTAGGAAATTAAAATCAGTAATGTAAATACTTCAGGTAGCCAGATGTTTAGAGATTAGTCACAATCTGAGGAAAGAAAGCACTAATGCCTGATAGTCTATTGGTGTGGCAAAATTAAACTTTTTTAAAAATCTATGTTCTACCACCTGGTGGCGCCAGATGACTTTAAATCAGGAGTTTGCAAGGCTGCTGATTCCCACCCAGATCAACTCATGCTCCTCTTCATTTAGTAGTGCTGGAGGCACATTATGTGCCCCCAAGTAGCTATTCCACAAGATTCAAGAGCTACAATGCAAGATCCCCTGCAGTGGCACAAACAACTCCGGGGCCCAACTCTTGGTTCATGCTTTATATTCTTTTCCATGCACATATTCAGAGCATCTAAAAAAAAATCCATGCACTGTGCCACAGGTGCTTCTGCAGGTTTGCAAGAACCCAGGGCATTGCACGATCCAAAATCTGTGCTTCTGCACCCCATCAGATTGCAAGGGATTCAGTGACTGGCTGGGATTCCAACACCATCGGAGCTAGGAAGATGCTTTCCGGTGTGACTATTATATTTTCATGCCACTCACATATCTCCCATTCACAAACTGGAGGGAGTGTGCTTGTTGAGCAAGGCTCCTGCCTGATTGTTTGTAACTGAATCCTGTTGCTATTTAATCTTTTGGCAGCTTTCATCTTCAGGTGCAGCAGAAGGTGGCTTGACATATTTTTGGGTTGGTGTTCTGAAAAACCACACCTGCCCTGCAAATGCTCAGTTCAAGGCTCTAAAGAACAGTTCCACAATAATTTTATTTTTAATAATAGTTTTATTAATAAAACTGTTAGTTTTATTATTTTAATAGTTTTAATTTAGCACCAAAACAGAAGGGTCAGTACCTTGATGGCAAGGTGTTTTAGCTGCTCATTCTCCAAAAATGCAGAATGAAATACCTGACCATGTCTCAGTTAACTGCTTTTACAGTTAGGTTTGATAGTTAAGCTAATCTGGGGATCCAATCTATGGCATTTATAAACCCACGTAACATCTACCTATGATATATAGCACAATCCTAACCATGTCTACTCAAAAGTAAGTCCCATTGTGTTCAATGGATATTACTCCCAGGAAAGTGTCTTTAGGATTTCAGCCATAATGAATGTTCAATGTAGAAACATCCACATGAGTGGTCCACGATAAAGGGTTCATTGTGGGATCTCCGAATGCAGCAAGTCCTTACTTTTCTCTTATGAAACTGCCCATGACTTAGTGGTCTGTCGGCCCTGCTGTGTGTGTCATTGTAGCTGAAGGTACACTTGCTGCATCACCAGTGGTGGGCTTCAAGGGATTCTCACAGGTTCTGTAGAACCCTTTACTAATGAGTGCCTGGTTCTGAGGACATACTGGATACTGTATGTGTTACTAATGGGACATAGAACCTGTTGTTAATTTAGGTTATTAGGACATAGAACATGTTGTTAATTTATTTGAATCCTACCACTGTGCATCACTCATCATGGATGGACCAGCCATGGCTTTACCCCCTCATTGTGTCACTATGGGTAGACTTTGGAAGAAATCTGCATGATCATCCCACACAAGCTTGGCCAAATAATAAGACTTTGCATTTGTCTCTTACTATGTGAAACAAAGCACTTTGCATATCATCTTAATGTTGACTTTACAACAACTCAATAAAGTGAATGGATTTCACTAGCCCCATTATAAGCTTAGTCGGAAGGGAGCATCATGCCTGAAACCACCCAGCAGAAATTTGAACCAAGTCATGTTGTAAAAAGGTAGTGGTGTCTTCCGCAGGTTGCTCTGCTAGTTGCAACCTATTCTAGATGGTGCACATCCCCGTTGCAAGGCTGAAGAGCCAGTGTTGTCCAAAGATACTGTTTCGGGCATAAATAACCACAAAGCTTCTCATTGTTAGCTTCCCATTCAAGTGGAACCTATTTATCTACTTGTGTTGACATGCTTTTGAACTGCTAAGTTGGTAGGAGCTGGACAAGAGATGAGAGCTCACTCCCTCTTACAGTACTTACGGTATATGGATCCAACCTTGTTGTACATGAATTTTTTTTATACATGAATCTCTCTCAACACAAATGGCCACTGCAAACCAAAGTTTTAAAAACAGTTTTTCTTACTGTTGTAAAGAGGCAGTCATGCTGTACTCTTTCCATTCTTCACTCAGGCAGTCAAGAGCAGGGGGTCATCCCAATTATATAAATTGTTTTCTCACCCTCCATGGGTGGTATATGTATGTTATCCTCAATCTCGGCTCCTCTACCAGAGGCCTGGGAGTTTGAGGGTTCTGTGCAGTATCTTAGCTGTTCCTAGCAATGCGCTTTTCTGGATCGAGTGTTCTGATGTACTTCCTGGAATCTGTTGGAACCATTCTTCAAGCCTGGGTCTCACAGCCCCTAGTGCTCCAATCACTATTGGGATCACATTCACCTTCACTTGCCACAACCTTTCTAATTCCTCCTTCAAACCCTGATACTTTTCCACCTTTTCATGCTCTTTTTTCCTGATGTTGCTGTCGTTTGGTATCGCTACATCTATCACCAGGACTGTCTTCTGGGCCTTATCTACCACCACAGTGTCTGGCTGGTTAGCCAGTACCTTCTTGTCTGCCTGGATATGGAAGTCCCACAGGACCTTAGCCCTGTCATTCTCCACAACCTTCTGAGGGGTCTCCCATCTGGTCTTGGGAGGGTTTAGTCCATAGGCTGAGCAGATGTTCCTATACACGATGCCGGCTACTTGGTTGTGCTGTTCAATGTATGCTGTTCCTGCCTGCATCTTATACCCTGCCACCAGGGTGACCAGATGCCAAACCCAAAATTCCTGAACCCCAAGGCCAAAATTCCTACCCGCTTAAAAAAATTGCCAAAAAATGTATTTTTCTTGTTTTTGTTTTTCGGTTTTTTGACCATACCTTTTGATAGGAAGAAGATATCTCCAGACTGATTTTTGCATTGGATTCTACTATTCAATATGAATCCAACGACATATGGCATGATGGGGTACTGTGCAGTATCATGAAGTTTCAAAATGAAGCCAAAATGTAGGGCAATGATGCCAAAATGTAGGACACCCGGACAGGAGGCTAAAAATCCGGACAGATCCAGGTTTTTCCGGTCATCTGGTCACCCTGCCTGCCACGATGTGTTGGATTGTTTCTGACGTTTCTCTGCACAGCCTGCACTTTGGGTCTTCTCTTGTGTGGTAAATCCCCGCTTCTATGGATCTGGTACTTAGTGCCTGTTCTTGTGCTGCCATGATGAGGGCTTCAGTGCTATCTTTGAAGCCAGTTCTTTCCAGCCACTCTTATCTTATTCCAGGGTCTTATCTTGCCAGGACACTTCCTTAGTTTGATCTTCCTTCCGTATTTGCTGTTGCTGTTGTTGCTGGAGACATTCTCTCATCCGCTCATCTTTGGGTGCCATCTCACTGATGTATTCCTGGATATTCTGGGTTTCATCCAGGATAGTAATTTTGACGCTCATCAGACTCCGGCCGCCCTCTTTCCGACTAGTGTAAAGTCTCTGGATGTTAGACTCGGGGTGGAAACCCCCATGCATTGTGAGGAGCTTTCGGGTCTTCACATCGGCCGCCTCCATTTCTTTCTGTGGCCAGCTTACTATGCCAGCAGGGTATCTGATGACTGGCAGCGCATATGTATTGATGGCATGTATCTTATTTTTCCCATTGAGCTGGCTTTTCAGGATCTGTTATATTCTTTGATGGTACTTGGATATTGCTGTCTTCCTTGCCTCCTCTTCATGATTTCCGTGGGATTGTGGGATACCTAGGTACTTATAGTTGGTCTCTACATCTGTTATGTACCCTGTTGGTAGTTCTACCCCACTGGTCTTAACCACTTTTCCTCTCTTTACGATCATTCGGCTGCATTTATCCAGGCCGCATGACATCCCAATACCCTCACTGTAGATCCTTGTCAGGTGTATCAATGAGTCGATGTCTCGTTCATTCTTTGCATACAGCTTGATGTCATCCATATAGAGGAGGTGACTGGTGGTAGTTCCACTCTTGAACTTGTACCCATATCCAGTCTTTGCAATTATTTGGCTTAGGGGATTCAGGCCGATGCAGAACAGTAGGGGAGACAGTGCATCACCAATGCGCATATATATATTATATATTCTGGGAGCTATATATATATAATTATAATTATATATATATATATATATATCAGAATATATAATTCTCAATTATGTGCCAGGATATAGAAACAGTATTAGATGACCAAAGTCTTCTCAGCTTTGAATGAACTTTGAAGAAACTGGAACTGGTTTGATCCTTATTTTGAACATTTATAAGTTGTTCTTATGTTTTGTGTTCATCTAATACTGTTTGTATATCCTGGGCTGTGGGTGGCGCAAGCGGTTAAGACACTGTACCTGTTAACCAGCAGGGCAGGGTTCAAGACCCGGGTTGGCCCCACAAGACAGGGTAAGCTCCTGTTCCTTAGCCCTCTGCAACACCAGCTGGATCCAATCGCATTGGCTCTGCCTTTCCATTGGACTGATTCAGTGGTGTGGAGAGGGGGGATTTGCTGTTTGGGGAACAGCCTATCCTCCATAACAATCCAACCCAGGCTTTCGTGCTTTGCATGCAGCGTATGCAGTGCCAAGCACGATACCATAGTCTTTCAAGACTGACGGAGGCCTGCTTTTTTTAAAATTGAGAATTGCATATTCTGAGAGTATAATAGCAGATTGTGATTTATTTGGGTTCTTGGGTTTCCTGCTACTCCCTCATAATTTGTGATAAACCTTTAACCATTGCATAGAAGAGGAAATTGTAGCAGGTGCCGCTTTTTAAACCTCTTCTGTGTTGAGCTACTCCTGCCTATGCAATGGTTAAAGGTACAGGCATTCTGTCTTTCATTCAATATGGTCACCCTGCACCTGGCATATCTTTCCATGTGAGTGTGGCGAGGTCAGCATATGCCTATGCACTGGCCAGGAGTAGGACATGTACCCTAATGGGGTGGGACTTGAACCCACAACCCCTGGGGCACTACCTAGGTTCTTTGGAGAGGCAACCAACATGGCAGAAAACTACAAAGGACCACGATACAGAGCTAGCTTTATTACATGTGTACAGATTAGTTCCACTGCCACTGGGCAAGGTGAACAGAGAACAAAGGCTATACCAACATTTTTATAGGGCATTTTTAAGAGAGGAGGGTACAAATGACGAGGAGGGGGGTACAAATGACTGAGGGCATCGCTTGGATCCTGGTTTGCTAGATTTTTGCTCAAGGGTGGGATTCAGAGAATGACGACAAGCAGTGGATTGGCAGGGCAAAAGGCAAACATGCAATGTGTCCTCAACTCTTTTGAGACTTTACATTGTCAGGACCATTCGCAGTTATTGCTTAATTGCATAAAACATGGATTTTTGTTACATTCTGCCTTTATCGTTTCGGCTTGGTTGTTTTGTGCCTGGCCTCCTATTGTTTTTTCCAGCTTAGAGTGGCTGGCATTGCTATGGGGGCCAGAAGGGAATTGGGCCAGGATCATTTGGACTTAACAAGATATTGAAACAGGCTGTTTATAACAGTTTTAGGACAGAACACATGTTATACATAGGCAAGCAATGATCAATTACTATTATTGGTTACAAGGCACAAATATATCTAGGAAACATTTTGGACAAGGCATTTCTTCCTAACAGGAACTGTTTTGGTACTCCAAGAATAACTGTCTTTGGCCTTGCAGCTTTGGTCAATGCAAAAGGATGGAGGAGGCTGGAAAATGTGGAATCAGACACAAGGCCTGGATATGCGGGAACAGGCAGAAGTACCTTACAGCACTCTTGTGACTCTACCAAGTCAGCACAGGACTTATGCCTGCCTGACTGGAGGTTAGGATTGCAGTCTAATTTCTGACTGCCTATCTACAACAGTAAGAAAAGCTGTTTTTAAACCATTGTAAAGAGCACACTTTTTTGAACTGTTTTTATTTAACACTTTTTGGCATCAGAAGTGAGTCCCAGAATCAAACTCCTGCAGATCATAGAATCATAGAGTTGGAAGGGACCTAGTAGGTCATCTAGTCCAACCCCCTGCCTGCAGCAGGAAATCCCCCTAGAGCATCCCCAACAGGTGCTCGTCAAGCCTCTGCTCGATCTTTAGGCACAATATTATTCCATTAAGGACAGTGGTGGGCCTAGCCACAACCAGATCGCCAGAAGTGGGCGGGGTGGGCCGGGGCCGGGGCCAGGGAGGGTCAGGGCCGGGGCTGGGGAGGGCTAAGGTTGGCGCACGCGCAGTGCTCTAAGGCTACAGTCCTAAAGACAGTTTCCTGGGAGTAAGACCCATTGAGCTTAGTATTTGAGTAAGACCCATAGGGCTTACTTTTGAGTAGACATGGTTAGGATTGTAGTCACCAGGCTAAAAAAAGAGGACCTATCCTGGATAAGAGGCTGCAATCCTAAAGACAGTTTCCTGGGAGTAAGACCCACTGACTGTAATGGGACCTACTTCTGAGTAGACCTGCCTAGCCTTGCTCACTGAGGCTGCAGCCCTGTCCACACTTTCCTGGGAGTAAGACCCACTGACTGACGAAAAGAAAAAGGGGCCGGGGAGGCTGTGTGCTCCTCTGGCCGGCTGCCACTCCAGCGGCCAGACGAAAGACGCTCCAGCGCTGGGGCTTGTGGGGTGCCTCCCCGGGCTGCCACTTGGAGCAGCAAATTCAAAAGTGCCTGGCTGCCCCCTTTAGCTGCCGCTCTGAACTGGTACACCCGGTTATCTGCTCCCCCCCCCCTTGCTACCGGATCGGTAGCGGAGGGGAACTAACAACTGGTACGGGCGATCAGGCCCGAACCGGTCACTGCCCACCACTGACTGAGGAGCAATGGAAGAGCAGGAAACATGGAAGTGAGTCTTTAAATCTATTTTTCCACATTTTTTAACCATGGAATTTTTTTCACAACTGATTCTGGAACTGAACCATAATGGATAATGAAGGACACCTGTACTAAGTGCTTTTTTTTTTTTTGCGGGGGAGGAAGGTACTCACCACAGTGGCATTGCTAGTGATTCCTAGCTGCTGGGTGGGGGGGAGGTGGAAAAAGCTGCAGGTATTGAATACCAGTGAGTACTCACAGAAAAAAGGTCTGCCTATACCCCATCTTGCAGGTTAAGCAACTGAGGCAGTGAACCAGAGTAATCCTGCTTAACACAATCCTGCACCAACACATATGGTTTGAATAATTTTATCTCTCTATCACATACCCATTTATAACCAGATTAAGCCAAGCCTAAAACTCCTGCCCTATTGTCAAAAAAGTGCATATTTTATCAGAAAAGACAAAAAGTAGTAATTGTACAGCCTAGCATATCATCTTGGCAAAGGGATGTAAAAAAACCCATTAAACATAAATATCTTGCTCTAAGCCTACTTGCATTATGAAGTACTTTACAACACATGATGTAAAACTTGAAACAGTTGTAGTTAGAGGGCTTACTTGGCATATGCATAAATCTGATCCTGCACACACCCAAAAACATGCTTTTCATTCATTTACCACCACTTGGCATAACATGACACAATCCTATGCATTACTACTCAGAAGTAAATCCCACTGTGCTTCATGTGGCTGCTTCCCAGGAAAGTGTGCTTAGCATCGGGGCTTTTTGTTTGATTTGTTTTCTTTCTTCCACAGGCAATCTATTTATGCTATGCTTGAGTTACGGCTGTTGGAAAGAGACTTTTCTCTCCTGTCAAAGTGAGATGTTAAACGGAAAAAGGATTGCATGCAGTTCTCCCCTGAAGCCCTGCCTGGATGGGGAAGAGTGTCTTGCAAATCTAAGTCAGGGCAGACAAAGAAGTATTTATTCAGCAGGTCCATGTAGCCCCTCCTTTCCTTCATCTTTCTCTGCCTGACACAAGCGCCAAGGCGGCAAGGAACAGAAGGAAACAACAAAAAAGGCAGGATTTCTAATTTTTTAAAAATTCCTGTAAATTATCATTATTTATCGGTTTTCCCTGGGCTAATAGTTTAAAAGTGATGAACCTCCATCCAGGTGCTGAGTTGAGACAGCAAAGTAGCAGGGAGTGCTTTAAGCTTCATGGGGTGGATATGGGATCATACGAGGTATTTTTTAAAAGCAATTGCTGTTTTTTATTATACATAATTAGGAAATAGAATATTAAACCAAAAAAATTGGGAACTAGTGGTCAGTGATGTTCTGTGCTGAACATGATGGAGGGGGACAAGGACTATTATGAAGGTGCATGAGAAGATGCAAGGGGGGGTTACAGGATCCATGGATTACTGGATCTGCAGATACTGGAGGACACACAGTGGTGGGCTTCAGGGGGTTCTCACAGTTTCTATAGAACCCTTTGCTAATGTGCGCCTGGTTCTGAGAACCGGCTACTAATGGGACATAGAACCTGTTGTTCTATGGACACAGAACCTGTTGTTAATTTAGGTTATTAGGAAATAGAACTTGTTGTTAATTTATTTGAATCCCACCACTGCTTATATATATAAACTACCGTATTTACTTGAATTTAATGTGCAATCAAATCTAACGCACACCCTATACTCATAACCAAAATACTGTTTTTACTCAGTTCTATTTAACATTGAATCTAATATGCACCCTAATTTTGGAGACTGAATTCGGGTGAAAAAGGTCTGTGTTATATTTGAATAAATACAGTATTTTGTTTTCCTTAAATAAATTAAATGCGTTTTAATTTTCACAAATCTATCTCCTTTAGAGAATCACAGTATTGATGGTTCTTACAAAGAGGCAATTCATTAAGTCCCCCTTGGTGGTTTAGCTGCTATCTTCACTCTTCTGCACAATGCTCTGACTGTGTAAATTAAAAGAGAGGTTGATACTTTTGGTTTTGAAAAATAGTAGGAAAATGAATGTACAGTATTTCCTGTTGCAGTGATGTAACATATTCATTTATGCCTGTGTATGTGTGTGCATGCTTGGACTGTCCACCTGTCTCGCTGACTCAGGGGGTCACAAAGTTATTACAGTAACTCTATATGCTGCTTAGAAAGCTTAAATTTTTTTCCAAATTCTGAAAATGGGACATCTGTTCTTCAAAATGAGGGCCAGAAAGTTCACTTCAACATTTCTAAGGTACTTACAGAAAGCTGAGATGCGGCACACACCATCCGAAACATACTTATTACCCAAAAAGCCTGAAAGTGGGACATTTGGACACATCACAAAACCCAGGACATAAAATGCACCTTTATAAATGAGGGCTACATTGCAGCATGGAGTCGATGAGGGGTTGCCAAAGTACAGTGATAAAAATAATGATGAAGGGCTTTCATTGCGCAGACCACACAATTACAGGATTTAAGGTTAGCCAAGATCCTCTCTTGAAGCTATTTTAAAGTTGACGTCATGTGGTTCTTGACATTTGTGAAGCTTTAACAAGCATCTCGTAAGCCTAGCTACAAAATCAATAGTGGTTTCTACAACTATAGGAGCAAACCAAGAGCTTGAATTCACGTGGGTTGGAACAAAAGGTTCTCTTCCTCTGAGGAAGGCTTTCTTCCACTGGTTTGTGTTTTGAAGACATCATTTGTGGCACATTCCTATTGTTCCTCTGTACTGAGGAGCAAACACTCCATCGTCAGACTTTCACTAAAGGAACATAAAGCACATTGGAAGCCTATAGGAAAATATGTGCAGGTACTC
Organism: Cryptoblepharus egeriae; assembly: GCA_030015325.1. Taxonomy (NCBI): domain Eukaryota; kingdom Metazoa; phylum Chordata; class Lepidosauria; order Squamata; family Scincidae; genus Cryptoblepharus; species Cryptoblepharus egeriae. Next base: position 47,374,743 of record JAREYC010000007.1, on the reverse strand, counting down.
ACCTGCCAGTACTCATAGGTACTCACTTGTGTGTGTCTATGTGTGTGTGTGCCGGTACTCACACAGAGGTGCCGGTACTCTATACGGGTTTGTACCCCTTGATAAAGACCCTTGTCCATGCTTATAGGAAGCACCAGGGGGAAGGCCTGTATTGCTTGTGGCCGCTCCTCCACATATTTGATTACTTTACGATACCTTTATTGGCATTTAAGCAGGTTAAACAAAGTTACAACAGTACACATATTTCATATATTGATATCTGTGGAGGAGGACGCTATGGATGTGGATGCCCATTCTATTTTTTTAATCCCAGCCCAGCTAGAAATGACTTCAGCAAAACCTTATTTTACATTTCTAAACTTAGTACATAAAAAAACCTTCAGAATGTAATGCATAAAACAGCTAAAGCTGCACCTGCATCTCAGGTTTTAAGGTGTTTAAAAACTGGCAACACTGAATCGCTTCCATATTCCAGAGCAGTCCAAAATGTTTATTCAGCCACTGAGCAAATGCTTGCTTGCGCTTAACAACTCAAAAGTGACATTTAAAAGCTCTGACCAACCCAGAAAACCTGTCAGACTGAGAAAGTCTGCAAGGTAGTATGGTATATCAGTTTGTGATGTTGCTGACAACGGGATTAGTGATAATCCATTTGCAGAAATCTTGCAAATGGAAATCCATTTGCAGAAATGTAATAGCAGGAATTTGCAAGATAGAGCACAATTCTAACCATGTCTGCTCAAAAACAAGCCACATTGGTTCAATGTGTCTTACTTCCAGGAAAGTGTCTTTAGGATTGCAGCCAAAAAGAGTGTTTGCAATTTGTTATTTTGGTCACAACCAAGTTGCCACCTTCCCCCCTGAGATCAGGGTGCAACCCATCCCTATGCATCCTCCCCATGCAACATCCCCTCATGCAACATGCAAAACTCAATATGCCACCCCCCATGCAACAAACCTCCCCTGTGCAACAACCACCCCATGCACCATCCTCCCTCAACTGGGGGCACCCCTACTAGGCAGATGCAAGGTTTGGGGCTGGGTTTTGTCAGACTAGTACAGGACAAAAAATGCATTGCACCCCTTTTTACCCCCTTCGGGGATAAATTTCTAGAAATTCATTCTCAGTGGATGCTGACATCTTGTAAGGAATACCCTCCCCAAATTTCATGCTTCTAGGTCCAAGGGTAGGGGCAGAGTATCCATCAGTCATGGATTCTTCAATGTATTGGGAGGAAAACACATTGAGCCCCTTTTCACCCACTTCCGGTTGGAGTTTACAAAAACTGGTTCTTAGTGGGTGCCTCTACCATGGGATGAACACCCTCCCCAAATTTTATGCTTCTAGGTCTGGTGGTTTTGGCTGGGCATTGGTGAGTGAGCGAGTCACTTTTCAGTTTTACACATATACATTATTAGATTTATTAGATTTTATTAATAATTAGATTTATTAGATTTTAAATGGGTATTAAGAACTTAAGGCCTTCCCTTCTGTCATTTCTAATTTTTCCAAGACCTGAAAACATTCACCATTTTAAAAAAATCACATTTATGCTCTCACTGACCTTGGAATTGACCTCCACTCAGTGGTGGGATTCAAATAAATTAACAACAGATTCTACGTCCCATTAGTAACCAGTTCTCAGAGCCAGGCACTCATTAGCAAAGGGTTCTATAGAATCTGTGAGAACCTCCTGAAGCCCACCGCTGCCTCCCCCATAGAATTAAGTGCACCCACTTATTTCAATGCATACTTTAAGTGCCTACTAAACATATGAATTGTTTTGGGTCCCTAAACATAGGGACCAATATAGGGAATGGTCCCTATATTGATCTCATGCAGGCTTTTATTTAAAAAAACTTCTCTCTCTGCATTAGTACTCTTGGCAAACTACTCCAAAATGAAGGTGCTCCCCATTCTTCTTTTCTTGAGCATGCTACTTGGGGTCAATATGACAGCACCTGGCCGCCATTCCTGTTACCGGAAAGTGTTAAAAGACCGCAACTGTCACAAAATCCCAGAGGGAACAGCCAGCCTTCGGCCAATAGATGGGAATCTTCAGGATCATTTCTGGGAGGGAAAAGGCTGCAACATGGTCTGCTACTGCAACTTTAATGAACTACTCTGCTGCCCAAAGTAAGTCACATTTATTCTATATCTACAGCTCCAAGACATGATTTGGGATAATTAAGCCTGCAATCCTCTGCAAGCTTCCCAGGGAATAAAGTCCTGTTGAATTCATGGGTAGTTACTAATTAGTTTTAATAGACATGCATAGGATTCTGCATGGAAAGGATATTAAATTTCTTAAAAGTCTTAAAATTGTTTCTATCTATCAGAGATATAACGTCTATAATAAATTTTTGTTTATACCTCTAGGATTCTGCACCATTCCTAATTTAAATGCCCTTGTCAATTTCTTTCAGAGATATCTTCTTTGGGCCAAAAATATCTTTTGTGATTCCCTGCAACGACCCCTGAAGAACACAGTTCAAGTTTATGAAAAGAAGATAAATGCAGAATATTGTTGCTGAAAACTATAATAAAGCACAAAAGGGTGATCATATAATCTAATGAGACAACTTTGTAAGTGAAACAGAACATCCTTCTTCCAAAGACAGTTCATTGTGGCTGTTTTTCTACCTGTGGTATGGTTCTCAAGTAAGACTAACACTTTCATCTTAACTACGTTTACTCAGATATCCAGATTAAAATATTGATATGAATGGGACTGAATTCCCAGCAAATATGGCTTTTTTTACTGTAGTCCAAAATGATTAAAATCTCAATTGTTGCCAGAGCCATCCTACCAAATTTGGTAGAGAAATCTGATTGAGGAACATCAATGCAACACAACACAACACAATATTTAATCATGCTATTGGTGGAGATTATCTGTAGGAAGACCTACCTGGAAACAAACTGGTATGGTTTAATGGCTAAGCAATTGAGCTATTAATTGAGCTAGTTCAGATTTCTCTTGTCTTCGCTCTGAATTCACTAGGTTAGTCACTCAGTCTCAACTACTGGCATGATCCTTACATCCCTTACAAGATTATTTTAAGGACCACATGAAGTGTGTCACACTGTTTGTGATGACATTCATTCCCATCAACCATTGTTTTAAAACTCTTGGGCTGCAATCCTAAACTCAAATTAGGCTGACATAAGTCCTGGCACAAGTCCAGTTTCAGCTGGGGGTGTTGCAAAAATACCATAAAGCACTTCTGCACCACTCCTGAAGGTCAGTGCACAGAAATGCAACTGCCTCCCTATGCCGCTGTGGGAATGAGGAGATAGGCAAGTTGTACTAGAATGAATTGGTTGGGATTGTATCCTAAGTGCTATATACATTTCAATTTGCTTTTTATTTAATTAATTTTATTAAACCTGATTTTTATTTAATTGAAATCTTTCCTAATTGTAAATTTCACCCTTTGTAATCTCACCAGAGACCATATTTGGATTGTTAAGAATGAATGTACATTTTAAAATAAAAATAAACCTTCACTAATGCTCTCAAAATTAAAAAGTTGTAGCCAGAGAAGAACCATATCATATGCTCCTTATATTAAAGTAGAATCCTTTAATGTGATTCCCTTGAAACACCCTCTGAAGTGAATCAAGACGCTCCAGAAACAGACATTTTCCTTCCCACCTCACACACAGTCTGTCACAAGGAGTTAAATCCTAACCATGTCTACTCAAAATGTCTGCCCCACTGTATTCGATGGGTCTTACTCCGAGGAAAGTGTCTTTAGGATTGCAGCCTTAGAGAGAAGAATGGAGAAATGGATATTGAAAAAGATTTTGGGGAGCTGAGCCAAACTGATTTGCACAGGAAGAAGGGGGAATGGCTTTTGAAAAGGAATTTCTGAAGGTAGCTATATATCTGTAGTAGAAAATCAGTAATATTATTATTCTGGGGGTGGGAATGGATTTGAAAATATTTTGGAGGTATTGGGGAGAGAATTAGTATGTTGGATCGAGTTGGATAGAGATGTCATAAACTCAGAAGAGGAAAATGTAGGTCATTCCAGAAAAAAGTAGAGCACGACAAAATAAAACACGACACTTGCATATTGATTCCATGTAGTCAATTTAAACACTATGGCTGCAATCCTAACTCCCTGTTAGGCCAACATAAGCCCCAGCACAAGTCCCATGCTGGTCCGCGAGTGTCACAAAAGTGTCGTAAGATACTTGTGCGCCACTCCTGGGGGAGAGTTTGGCCAGTGCACAGCCATATGTTTGCCTCCCTCCATCACCACAAGAATGGGAAGACCAGTGAGGTGTTGCAGCCTAGGTTAGGATTGCACCCTATATTACTTGCAGTTTTAAGTATATTACATATACTTTTCCCCAATTAATTTCTTGAGGGCTATGTGCTGCCTGCAATGGCCCACTCACAGAGAAAAGGAGGACATTTAAGTTATTTTCCAGGACAAAAGGTTATAAAAATAGAGGACATCTTGAAAAAGAGGATGTCTGATAACTAGAACAGTGATTTTCAACCTTTTTCATCTCATGGCACACTTAACAAGGCACTGAAATTATCACGGCAAACCATCACTTGTTTTTACCATTGATAAGGCACACCAGACTGTTCAAATCCTCCAATTTTCCTATTAATGTCAATCTTCAAATTCCCCTGGCACATCTGAGGACTATCTGCAGCAAAATCACTGCTCTAGAGGTTGGGGAACAACTGAATAATAAGATGGGAGAATCTGATTACCTTCTAAAGAGAAACATGCTTTCAGTGACAGAAAGGTGACCGATTGGCCCAGCAATCTGATGAGGGTATTGAAAGTATCGGGAATACCTTATCTCAGGTTTCCAAAGAGTGTGTTATAATTTTGGGAGTTAAGATCAAGCTGAAGTCACTCTTGTAGATTGCCTCTCTCTCCCACACATAAATCACAGGCAAGCTCTCTTTCCAAGGAAATTCCTGAAGGTGCAAAGTCATCTACATCAATCTTCAGGGAAGCTTCCCCATCATGCGCCACAGCCCAGATCAAATCCTCTAGATGTGGCTCCCAGGCTGGGGTTTGGAGATCCCGTCTTAGAAGAATGAAATTTAGATAATGGGAAAACTCAGATCTTTCAACTGAGGAAAGCCCCAAACTCTCTGTCAATAAGAAACAGACCTTTCAGTAGCAATTGAAACATCACCAGCCAGGAGATCAAACCATTTCTGCAGGAATTTGTGGCATTACAAACCACCAGTACTGTGATTCCGCAGCAACATGGCAAACCTCATTTGAAAGAGAAACGGAACAAACTGGATATGATCACATAAGCAAGAAATAAGGAGATTCTACTACATGAAGTTTACACATCGTAAGATGCAGCCCATTACTCAGAAGAGGAACAATGGCTCATCCTAGGAGCAAGGAGCAAGTTTAAACTAGCAGAAAACCCATGGTAAACATTAAGCAACTATGCTGACTTACTTTGCTTCCCTGTAGCTGTGGTCAAAGCTCTGTTCTTTACAATTCCTCATTAAAAGCTAGACAGGTTGAGTTCTTAAAGCTGTGTACGGTGGGATTTCATCTCTACTCCCTTTGAGATAAAGCAAGGCTGTTTGACCCAGGTGCTCCAGGAGCTATTAAGCTTGCTCATTACCTATATACCTACTGTACTGGTTTAATTCCTTTAGAGAAATCATAGAACATGATTCCTGGGTCCTTAGGTATCAGGAATCTTGGTATCATTAACCAGAATGGTACCATGGCCAGTAATTGTATACATTATTGATCAAAGAATGTGGATAAATACCCAGAATGGTTAACCAGAATGGTACCATGGCCAGTAATTGTACACATTATTGATCAAAGAATGTGGATAAATACCCGTATATACTTGAGTATAAGCTGACCTGAATTTAAGCCAAGGCACCTAATTTTACCACAAAAAAACTGGGAGAACTTATTGACTCGAGTATAAGCCTAGGGTGGGAAATGCAGCAGCTACTGCTGTTTTAATGAGGAGAAAATAGCCAATGTGGTGACCAATCAAGCTCCTACACGCAGGGAGGCGAGGGATCAATCTGCATCAAGGGATCAAGATCAATCTGACTTGGTTTTAAAAAAAAGAAAAGGAGAAGGAAGCAAAGCAGCCTTTCCTGCTTTTTAAAAAGGCTGACCTAAATTGAGCTGCTTGTGCAGAAATCCACTTCTTTGCTCATCTTATGACAATATGATGGAAATACTTGAGTATAAGCCGACCCGTATATACTTGAGTATAAGCCAACCCGATTATAAGCCGAGGGGAGCTTTTTCAGCATTAAAAAATGTGCTGAAAAACTAGGCTTATACTCGAGGATACACGGTACTTAATTTTTAAGTCACAGATTTGCTATCAGCATAGAGACAAACTAGGGAACATGTTAGATGTGTGGGTAGATTTCCAATTTTTTTTTCTTGCCAAGATCAGGTAAGTTCCCAGTTCAAATTGTAATACATCTGTGGCATAGAGCACAATCCTAACTATGTCTACTCAAAAGTAAGCCCCATTGTGTTCATTGGGTCTTACTCCCAGGAATGTGTCTTTAGGATTGCAGCCTTAATTTTTTTTCCAACACTGAAGATAACCCCTCTTAACAAAAAGCTGCTGTTTACAGCAGAGTTAAGTCCAGGAGAATGCCTTTTTCAGCAGATATGTCTTTCAGGAGGACAGGGTTAACCTTCATCCTTCCCCATACATAGTTCCAATCCAGATCCAAAAGCTTCAGAGCTGCTTTTATTAGGCTGCAATCCTAAAGACACTTTCCTGGGAGTAAGACCCATTGAACATAAGGCTTACTTTTGAGCAGACAAGGTTAGGATTGCAAATTGTTAAAACAATATAGAATTCTATGCATGCTTGACATATTGTCTAGTTTGGATTACAGGCAATACTGTATGGAATAAAATATACCTTAGTAGATGATAGGAACCATAACTAAAATAGTGCTTTTTATTTCCCCTCTTTCTGGTTTTGGTGCTAACCTATTATTATTTATGTTATGTTGCAAAAGATTGTCCTTCTTAACAATATACAACCACTTCTTAGCTCAGCCTTCTTATCCAACCTTCTTGCTAATCTATTTATTATCTTCCCAGCTATCCTAGATGGTTTGAATTTTTTTCCATGTTTCTCAGTATCTAAATCAAAGAACAAAGATGTAAGCAAGATGTGAGAGCAACATACAGATAATCACTCTTACCTCCTTGCTGGTAGACAACATGCTTCTGATCACTAAACTAAAAAAAGAGCATCAGCTTCTTGAACTTCTTTATCTCATTAAGATCTATCCAATATTTATCTATCATCTACAGTTCACCATCCTGCTTCTGTCCAAGTTCAGGTGTCCCTTGTTATCCACCAGGGTTCTGTTCTAGAACCTCCCATGAATAAAAAAAATTCATTTATAAATAAAAGAACGGAAAAGTAGGTTTAAAGAATGAATTCCACGTTTCTTGCTCCTCCTTCTTGCACCTAATGGAATAAGGAAGTGCCTCACTATTTGCAGGGATTTGATTCTGGGACTGAAGAATGGAATGACTGCTTGCATGTCTGCCTCTCTACAACAGTAGAAAAGCAGTTTTTAAAACTCATTTGCAGTGGCCATTCAGGTTGAGTCAAATCTATAAAGGAAAAAAAATCAGTGTATATCAAGGTTGGAGCTGTATTTTCATATTTTGCTTATAGACTGGCACTTGTTTCCTGTTTGTAATACTACTTTAAAACAAGCCAGTGATTAAGAACAAAAAGCCAAGAAGTGATCAGTTCAGAATTTCAGTTTAGTTTTGCAGGGTACTTACAAGACCATAGACAAGCCACTGTCACACTTGTCTCATTCTTAAGAAAGAAATAATATGAGCCTATATCATGAGCTTGTGTGAGGCTCACGAAGGCAAAGAATATAAAGAAAATGGTCCATCAGAAAACTGACATTATAAAGGAGTACTTATTACCTAGTTTAATAAGTACAAGCTTTATCAAATTTGGCTTTGGAATCTGACCAACACTGCAGACTGAGGATATTTAAATCCTCAGGTACTTGTCGGGGATGCTCCAGGAGGATTTCCTGCTGCAGGCAGGGGATTGGACTAGATCCCTTCCAACTCTATGATTCAATGAAATATGACATTTAGGCTGCAATCCTATGCATATCTATTCTGAAGTAATCCCCACTGAGTTCAATGGGGCTTCCTCCCAGGAAAGCATTCTTAGGATTGCAGCCATATTCTGTTTTCTGCTGACAGTTGTTTCAATTTTTTTATCTGCAAATGCTGTCTAGTCACACCATTGTAAAGCATCTGTCAACTTCCTTTTTAAGGCTTCATCTGGCAATGACCTACAATGTGTTAAATCTCTCAGACCAGTACCATTGGTATAAACACGTTCCTAGGGATGCAATCCTAACCCAATCTACTCAAAGTAAGTAGTCCCATTATATTCAGTGGGGCCTACTCCCAGGAAAATGTGTTTAGAATTGCAGCCTATGGGCAAAATCCAGAGCAGTTACTGGTCCATGCAGTCACGTCACCCTCTAGTGTTATCTTATGGATAACTCTTCTGGAGCAAAGGGCTTAATTTGACTTTAGGATATGGGCCTAAGTGATCTTACTGATCACAATCAATTAATGTGATCCATTCTTATTGAAAAGTGAATTTAGCTTAATATAGCTGACATCAACAGTGTGCAAACAAGTTCACTTAAGCATTAGCTTCATTCATTTAGGGGGTTCAGAGGCAGCTAAATTGGTTATTTTTGAGTTTGGTGAAGGAACATTTTACTTTATTCATTTTAATAATTATTCAAAGGGAGTGTTCATAAAGATCTACAGAAATTAGTGCCTACTTTTCAGTTTCACTATCTGGATATTCAAACATTGGTATTCAACCCTAAGACAAAGAAACCACATGATGCAAACACCACTATTCAGATTTATAAGTAAAATAAATGGAAGTCCCAAAACAAAGAGTGACTATTAACCAAACTATTCAGGGCTTCCAGTTTCTTCTGCAGTCAATTTCAATTCATCTTGTTCTCAAGGAAATGTGCATAGGATTGCAGCCTTAGGGCATTTTGACACTATCTGCTACCTTTTCCAAGGTTCAATTTCCACATCATTTGTACTCAGGACAAACTGCCAGTCAATGGCAATGTAAGAACTAAGTAATGCTCACCCTAGGAACTAAACACCTACTAAGGCTGCAATCCTAACCACGCTTTCCTGGAGTAAATACTATTAACAGCCTAAGTGGTTAAGACACTGTGTCTGTTAACCAGCAGGCCAGGGTTCAAGACCTGTATCCCCACAAGACGAGGATTTTCTGCTACAGGCAGGGGGTTGGACTAGATGATCCACTGGGTCCCTTCCAACTCTATGATTCTATGACAATGGGACTTACTTCTGAGTAGACACACTTAGGATTGCATTGTTAGTTGGCTTTAATAGCTGAGAATTGGAGATGGGCATTGCTCCCTACAGCTGAAAACAAACTCTACAGGGAAGATTTGGGGTTTTTTTACCCCCAAATCCAGAGTAACTATGGGAGCACGTAACAGACTTTATATGCACCTGTAGTTAATGCACAACCTAGTGAAAACCTATGGGAAATTCATATTGGAATCCAGAGTAAGTTGTTCTTATACCGGAGCTTGGACTCCCCGTAGTTACTCTGGATTTTGCCCTTCGTTAAATTCAAGAACTGGCTCTCATGTCAAACAGCACCAATAGATAAACCAAAGAAGAACATTTAGTTAACACTCATTATGTCTGTTTGTGGTGGAAATAAATTTCCTTTAGGTAAAATACTTTTAAGAGATGGGATTGATGACTGTAGGTGATATGAACCTGACCACTGAGAGAAGCACCAAGGTTCTAGTCCAAAATAACCTACTGTAGACTGTTCATTTAACAATGAGCCTAACACTAGTTTGAAGTTTTCAACAATATGTCTTGATTATTTCTGTCCTCCTCGTACTTCATTAAGTAGTTTTCCATTGGGATGGGAGTGAAAATAGTTACAACTACAGTTTAATTGTACTGTATAATATCATGGCTGTACAAACCAAGATTTCCGGACTCATTACCAGTCATGTTTTCGAATTCTGGTTTATCAGCCAATTGCAAAATATAGGGCAGTCCTAACTAACCTTTTGAGCATGGGCTTTGCCATGCCAGTGGACTGTATGCTGCATCCTGCATACGAGGATACATATGGAAGCCTCCTCAAGGTAAGGGAATCTTAGTTCCCTTACCTTGGAGTTGCATTGCCCTTATCCTGGAGTTGGAAAATTGGTTAACCCTAAAATCCAGAGTAACTACGGGAGCACATAAGAGACATTTACGGCAATGTAGTTATGGTACCACCTAGTGAAAACCTATGGGAAATTCATATTGCAATCCAGAGTAAATTGTTCTTACGTTGGAGCAAGGACTCCCCATAGTTACTCTGGACTGCATCATAAGATTCTGGTCATAGTTTATCATTCTGCCAGTATGCCAAACTGTAGCAATGCTTCCTTAACAGCTTAGCAGTGTCTGAAAAGAGAGAGAATGAAAGAACTCAGTGTTAAATACCAATGCGAAGCAAAGGACTCTTGAAAACCTTATTCAAAGACAGTTACTCATACTAGCAACTGAAGTACAAACTGTACTATAAAAGATGCCCTTGGCACTATACATAAAATTTTGTTTTTGTTAAATGATAGCAGCATCCATGCTAAATTTACAGAAAATATTTCAACTTATTTTGTTTTATTAAGGTGTAAACTGAGCACTAATATCCTTATATACCTGTGCCAGACAACACACATCCAGGCGCAGCAACATCAATAATATTTATTTAAAATATTTTTTTACCATGGAAATATCATTTGTGAGCAGTACTTTTTCATGTAAAATAACATCCGAATTCTCTCTCTGAATACCAGTTACAAACAAAGCTTCAGCACATCCAAAACAGTCTTTAGGTCTCAAATCTGCTTATTTAATGAACGCCACTATCCATTTTTAGATCAGATTTGTTCTTATCGTTCTTCACAGAGTAGATGAAATAGGTTAAGGTGTCCTTTTCATTCACCGGAATAGTCCGAAAATGACATCCAATTATCTGCAAGAAAAAGTTTCATTTTCTTTGTTAGTTATATGAGAGTACATATGCACAGAATGTAGAGTCAACTCTTACACAGCAAAATCTGTCTTCCAAGCAAACATGATTCAAACAGAATTTAGAAAAATTTATTTGCTCTATATCTTTAGCATACAATCAATGCCCCAAACACTCCAGTTTGCTTGTTTTCAACTAGGTTGTATCCTAAGCTCACAACTAAGGATGTTAACTACCATCCTAGGAATCTGAGCTAAATTATTATTTGGACTGCATTTTTGTTCTTTTCCCTACTTGATATTATTTCTGACGAGGCAACTAATGAAACAGATTCCAAATGCCAATTCGCTCTATGAGTTTAGCTTTATTTTCCAATCACTGTCTTAATCATTCTTAACGGGAGTTTTTCTATTTTACTGTTAGAATACACCAAGCTGACAATTTCAATTAACTTTCTACAGTGTCTTGAAGGTCTCCTCCCAGGCAGTTTACATCTACTTAAGGCACTTTTAGTATTTAAATATTGTTTCTTCCAATGTCTATTATTTGTACTTGCTTAAAAACCAAATATCAGTCTGTTGCACAGTCCACCCAGTCTGCAGAGATCCTTTGGGAATTTTCTTCAAACTGCTTGAGATGTAAGCATCCTGAATAACTTTGTTTCACTTGCAGTCTTGGCTACCTCAGTGACTCTTACATGGTTGCCTAATTAACAAAATGAAATGATAGTGCTGTGCTGTGGCTGTGCTGATGAACAGAAGTAAAGGAATTACTACTAAGCAAGGAAAAAAGAGATCCTTGTATGCCAAGGTTTGACAACTACAATTCAAAAAAGCCATATCCTATACCACATTTATTTATTACTGAAGTTTTACATACTTCCACAAGCTGTGCTTTATTAAGTCCTGGTTTGGTCTGTAACTTGAAGTGCCTTTTGTATCTTCTTAGTGTGTTTACTTGTAGCTGAAAGAGATCAACCTGGAAACAATATAAAAATATTTTGAAACTGGAAGTCCAATTTACACATTACCTACTTTTATTATGTAGATGCTATGTGAAGCTGTTCTGCATGATACTCTCTATATTGATTCACAATAATATTAAATCAGTGAATATAGCAGTGATATTGTTTCTACACTGTTCAAATGTTTAATACCTTCATGCTCTGGCAACACTAGACCACATATACTTTGCACATATAAGGTCTCTGGTTCAATCATCAATTAAAAGAATCTAAGTAGTTGATGGGAAAGACCTGCCTGAGATCTTGTAGTGCTGCTGTCAGACAGAGGGATGACAAAACATAGGTTTTGCATGCAGAGTCCCAGGGTTAATTCCTAGCATCTTTAGGTAGGGCTCCCATCTGAAATCTTGGGGACCAACCTTCCGGTCAGTGTATGGTCAGAGACCCTATGGTCTCAGTCAGTACAATGTAGCTTTATACATCTGCCAGAGAGCCATGGGATGATCTATATCAGTGCAACACAAAGTGTTGGTTCATGGACCCTGTATGGTCCTTAACCCTGGCACATTGGGTTGGGAGAAAACTGGATTCTTTGTATAGCAGATAGTTTGAGAAGCCATGATTTGATCTGTGTGACAAGTTGCGTTGATGGCAGCAAGACACAATGAGAAGTATCTTCAGGGTACAATACTAATCTTTAACAAAACTCCAAATAGTTAGCATTCACTATCTATCTACAGTATTTATATACCGCTTTTCAATAGAAAAGTTCAGAAACTGGTTTACAAGAAAATGAAAAAATTAATAGGTAATTACTGTAATAGCTAATGGATCCCTGTCCCAAACGGGCTCACAATCTAAAATGCAAAAAGAACACCAGCAGAAGCTACTAGAACAGACATTGCTGGGGTGTGTAGGGCTAGTGTAACTATTGCTCCTTAAAACTTTTATTACAAAAAATTACTCTGCCTTTAGGGACTTACAATATCAATTAAAACAGCCAATGAAAAATTAGTGCTCCAAATTTTTAAACAAAACATTCTTCCCTCAATCAAGTTCTGCAGATTGTAAGTGCTTTTGTTTAGAAAGAATGATTAAACTACCTCTGGCGTGTCAACATCTTGCACCGGTGAATCACCATCATCATCGCTGCCTTTTCTCTTCCTTCTGTTTCGGACGCTTTGAATTAAGTTTTTGTGAAAATCACAAATATAAAGATGCCTTGCCTAAAAGTTTAAAGAGACAGGGTAAGAATTGCCAAAGTCATGCTACATCAAAGGCCATCAGGGTTGTTTTTTTAACAATTTAATTATTTAAAAATTTTTATACACCTCCCCCTCTTAACAAGGACCCAGGACAGTGTCTGTTAAAGGATGTTATTCATATGACATTATTCACAAGCATAACTGATTCACCAAAATCTACCATCAGAAAAATTTGGTGCATTCAAAGTTACTGCACTGCAGTCAACTTGACTCAGGAAATGCTTTTGCCATTGTCTTTATTCCCTCTGGCCAAGACCACAATATAAGCTAAGTGTGAAACCTGTGCTTTGCTAAGTCAGGATTCAAGGACAGAAGAGTGACAAACAAGAAATGTTGCAGTAACAGTGCCAAAGCTCAACAGCTTGATGTTATTTCTAATAAGGCAGTGGTGGCAAGACTATGCACACAATCCTGGGAGTAGGTGCCACTGGATTCAATGGAATTACTTCCAAGCAACATGCATAGGATTCAACAGTTAAGAGCATATGTTACTACAATTTGTGGGAATATATTTTATATAGGCGGGATTTCTTTGGATTCAAAGAATCCAATTTCTTTGGATTCTTGAAGCATCTAACTTCAAAGATGCTGAAGATGGCATTTCCAAATTAGTCAAGCATTTGGAGATAGTTACTCTTTTTAATTCTAATGTGTATACAACACACTGAAACAGTTTACAATTATAGAGAAGCACAACAAAATCAGACAGCACAATTCAAGGCAGACTCGTAAGTCACACTATACCTAGTATGGCTTACTCCACAGTAAGGGCGCTAGCGCTGCAATCCTAATCATACAAGAGACAAAGAGCCAAATCTCCTCAACTTTCCAGCAGCAATGCAGTTATGCCAATGGGGCATACGCTGTTTCAAGGGGTGAGGGTGGCAGTCATGGGAGCCTCAAGATAAAGGAATGTTTGTTCCCTCACTTTGGGGCTGCATTGCGGCTGCATCAGTGCTAGAAAGTTGGATAGGATTGGGCCCCAGGTCCCAATAACAGCATGTAAAAACCAAATGCACAGGCCTAACAAATGCACAGAGTGCAAGCCTAACAGATACTTTGGTGGAAGATCTGATGAACAAGCACCCAGGGTGACAAAGCACCCAAGGTGACAATGCAGGGCAAACACAAACCAGGTCCATCCCCTGATCTCTTCACAAAAGCTATCTGTTGTTGGCAACCTTCATTTGCTACCAAGGTTTAACAGTGCAGCTTAGCTGCATGAGTGCAATGCAACAAGGCAACCCAAACACTTCTGGGTGTTAACCTGGAATGAAAGAGTACAGTCTTTGCACGTCGGGAGCCATAAGCCGCAGACATTTACTCTGCAGGTTAACGTGCTCTGACTTTGGGAACATCTAGTGCACAAAATACTCTTCCCCCCCCTCCCTTATAATATGAAAAGGGGGAGAAGGAGAGGTAAGGGCAAGCGTGGAGACACAGATTTCGGCTGCAGAGAAAGAAGCCGGAACAGGCTGATGGCTGCCAAAGGGAAGGAGACACAGTGGCAAAGTGGGACGTGCAACACTGCAGCAGCAACAGCATGAGGCGGAGCAGCCCATTGTCCTGCCCCTTCTATAGAAACAGAAACACTCCATGAAGCAGCACAACAAAGGGCCCGATCCTAGCCAACTTTCCAGCACTAATGCAGCTGTACCAACAGGGTATGTGCACTGCATCTTGTGGCATGGGGGGCAGTCACGTATGCCCCCACAGCTTAAGAGAATGTTTGTTTCCTTACCTTGGGTCTGCATTGAAGCTGCATTGGTGGTGGAAAGTTGGGATAGGATTTGGCCCAGAGTGCAGAGAGAAAGCAAAACTGGGCGAAGGAAGCATCTCCCTTTTCCAAGAAGAAAAACACCATGATGGGGGAAGTGAGGTGGCATAAAGAGATGGAGGGTGGAAAGGGGAGAGCGGCCACTTCACCAGCATTCAGAGCCGATTAACAGCAGAAGTGGTTCTGCTTTTGCAACATCAGCCATGCGGCCAACTGTATCAAGGACAAACAAAACAAGAGGAAGGAAACCCAGGGCTCAATAGTGGCAGATCTATTCTTCCAGCTGTTTTTGGGGAAACCCTGTACTCTTTCCTCCCCCTTCCCACACAGGTCCATTCAGATTTAAATATTGTCATCTTTGCAACAAGAAGAAAGGAAACTTGGAAGGGAGAAAAGGCCCCAGGTTGAATGGGTTCCTGGATTTGCTGAGCTCTCCCCCTCCATCCTTTCCTGGGGACCCAGGCTGTAATCCTATCCACACATTTCTGGCAGAAACCCCCATTGACTGTAATGGGACTTACTTTTGAGCAGACATGCATAGGACTGGGCTCTGTGGCTGCAATCCTATCCATTTTCCTGGGAGCAAGCCCCATTGACTATAATGGGACTTACTTCTGCGTAGACATGCATAGGGTTGAGAATAGCCATCTCAATAGCCAAGATTGTAGCTAACTGAAAAGAGTAACAACAGACCAAAGACCAACAGACACACACATGGAGCAACAGCCAAAGGAATCTGTGGCTTCTGGAAAGCCTCCCTCCCACCCCTCCATTCATTCATTCATTCCTGTGTCCCTGGCTCGCTTTTGTCTCCTGACAATGCAATGTCAGGAGGGTGATGGGAGGATGCATCATCTGGGGCTGGAGGTATGGAGACAGGTTGACACTGAAATCCTTTCCAAGAGGGGAGAGTGAGACCCACAGATGCCAAACCATCTTTGCAAGGAGGGCAGCCAGGATGCCCAGCTGTCCTGGAGCCCAATCTTCTGCAAGCCCAGTCAGCAGACCAATTATGTTCAAAGGAGCTGACTCATAAGTAAGTGTGGATAGGACTGCAGCATCAGAGTGCAATCCTATGCATGCCTACTGGGGACCCAGCTGCAGTCCTATTGCAGAAGTCAGTCCCATTGTGTTCAATGGAGCTTATTCCCACTTAAGGGCAGACAGAACTGCAGCTTCAGAGCCCAGTCCTATGCATGTCTACTCAGAAGTCAGCCCCATTATGCTCCACGGGGCTTACTCCCAGGTAAGTGTGGAGAGTGCTGCAGCCTTTGGCTGAGTTTCCACGATCTCTTTCCGAAGAGTAAGCCCAGCTGGACCCCGGGGGCTTACTTGCGAGTAGCCAGAGGGTGCCCCCCAGCCAGCCCCAACCGAGGCCCCCCACTCACGGTCTTGTCCAGCTCGATCTTGACCTTCTTCTGGGAGATGCTCTTCTGGATCCTCTTGCTGAAGCTGGCGTTCCCGGCGGCCCGGCCGCACCGCTCGCCCTCCTCCCGCAGGCAGCACATCTGCCCGGCTCCGGGGCCAGCTGCCGCGGGGGGGCCCACCGAGCCTGCGGAGGCAGCAGCGACGGCGGAGGGAGCGGGCCCGATCCCTGCCGGGGGCTGCGGGATCGGAGGAGGGGGAGGCAGGATTTCCACCGCGGGGGCAGCGGAGGCGGGCACGGCGGCTGCTTCTCCCCCGCCCCGGGTGACTTCGTCGGGGCCGAAGCCGTTCATCCCCTGCAGCGGCCGCAGCCTCCCGAGAGCGGACGTTGCTGCTGATCTGACGCCGCCTCCGGCTCCCTTTGTGCAGGAGGAGAAGCGGAGGCCGCCCGGGGGATGCGAGGCTGAGATGCACCCGGGACAAGGACAGCCCCGAAGCCTAGAGCAATGCGAGGCAAGGAGCAGATCAATGCAATGCTAGGGCTGGAAGGAAAGAAAGAGCAACCCCAGCCTTGTCCTGCCAGGACCAGCGAAGCCCCTCCAGCTACTCTCTTGCAGCCAATGCAAGCTCCGGCATCATCCAGGCAGAGCAGAGCCCTCCCTCTCCTCCGCCTGCAAAGAGCAACCACCGGCTGTGCCTGGCCGGGAGAAGGAGATCCAGGCAAGTCCTCCCTACTCCTTGGGAGGCCATGCAATGCTGTGCATCATTCCAGCAGCAGGCAGGTCACTGCGCTTCCTCCTTCCTTGTCATGTGCGGGAGACTTTTCAGCTGAGCTGCTGCAGCGGCAACCTGCCTGCCCCAGTGTGCTGCTCTGTTTCTCCCACCCCTCCTTCTCCCCGCCTCCACCGGGGCTGTCGGGGGTTGTAGTTCCCTCCCCTCCCTTCTTTGCAACCCCGATCGAGACAAGGACTACTAATCCCGCAATGCACAGGCTGCCTCTCCCCAGCCCTCCATTTATTTACAAAGGGATGGAGGCTTTGCATGCATTGCTTTGCGCACGCACAGGCCATCTTCCCCTGGAGGTGGCTGGATCTAAGGATCAGCCTGTTTAAAAGGCTGAATTTCACAAAGCAGCCTGTTTAAAAGTCTGCATCTAAGGAGTCAGCCTGTTTAAAAGGTTGTCTCTCACAAGGCAGCCTATTTAAAAGGTTGGATCTCACAAGGCAGCCTGTTTAAGGTTGGATCTAACAAAGGCTGGATCTCACAAGGCAGCCTGTTTAAAAGTCTGCATCTAAGAAGGCAGCCTGTTTAAGGTTGAATCTAACAAAGTCTGCATCTAAGAAGGCAGCCTGTCTACAAGTCTGCATCTAAGAAGGCAGCCTGTTTAAGGTTGGATCTAACAAGGCAGCCTATTAAAAAGTCTGCATCTAACAAAGCAGCAAAAGTCTGGATCCGATCTAACAAGGCAGTGCCCATATGGAGGTTGCACAACTGCGTTGCAACCAAAACACTTTGCCTCGTGCAAGACTGTGCAAGCACCAGGCGAGAGAAAGAGAGAGACAAAGAGCTCGATCTAATGTGACTACTCAGAAGTAAGATCTTTTCTAGTCAGTGGGGCTTACTGCCAGAAAAAGTGGGGATCGGGTTGCACGCTTGCACCCTCCCTCTTAAGGAAGTTCTTTCTCTGAGCACCACATCTGAATGAGTTGCAAAGGGAGATTCTGCCCGCCCCCTTGATCGAGGGCTGCTGCTGTTGGCCTCCCCAGCCCCCTGTCCGCCTGCCTGCCAGTTTTGTGCTGCTGCTGTTGCTTCTCTGGAGTTTCTAGTTGCTGGTCTCTGATGACTGTGCAGAACTGGGACAAAAGCCCCAATCCGGCAGAAATAGTCTTTGCATTTTGCAGAGGCACATTCCCAAAGGAAAAGGCTTTTTCTTAGCCTGGGGCAGTTTCAAAAAAAAATCCACATTCTTTTCTTTTTTCTTTTTTCTTGCTTCTTTTTTCCACCCACAGAACTTAGTATACAGTCTCATCAGAGACATTTTTTTTTTTACTAGAAACTCTCCTGTATTGTCCACTTGGGTACATGTCACAAAAAGTCGGATACAACTTAATGTCTAAACAACAACAACAACACAAAAGTCATAGGAAACACTACAAATACAGCACAGGACAGATATTCTATGACAGAAGTAATAAGATGCAGCACAGTCTCATCAAAGGCATTATTTTTACTAGAATCACTCCTGTATTGTCCAGTTGGGTGCATATAATACTCAAGTCACAAAGAGTCAGACACAACTTAATGACTAAACAACAATACGCAAGTCATAGGATACAGTATAGATACTGTACAGATATCCTATGACCCAAGTTGTAAGATACAGAACAGTCTCATCAGAGGCATTATTTTTACTAGAGAGAAATTCTCCTGTACTGCACTGTTTGATTCATGTAATACTCAAGTCACAGACTCTGACACAACTTAATGGCAACAACACTACACACACAATAGGATACAGAAAAATCTCATCAGAGGCATTATTTTTACTAGAGAAAAATTATCCTGTATTTTCCAGTTGGGTGCATGTAATACACAAATAACAAATAGGTCACAAACAGTCAGACACTTAACGACCAAATGACTTAATAGCTAAACAGCAACACTACACAAGTCATAGGATACAGTACAGGATACATAACAATCTCATCAGGCATTATTTTTACTAGAAACTCTCCTACATTGTCCAGTGGAGTGCATGTAATACACAAGTCACAAAGAGGTCACAAAGTGTTGGACACAACAACAACACACAAGTCATAGGATGCAGTACAGGATACAGAACAGTCTTCTCAGGCATTATTTTTACTAGAGAAACTCTCCTGCACTGTCCAGTTGGGTAAATGTGTAATATACAAATTGAAAGGACTGCTTCCTCTACTCATAGGAAAAAAAATCTCAAAGTGCCCCAAATGGCCTTGAGCTTTCCTCATTTGGATGGCATAAAAGGAAGGGAAAGGAATTGGGCAAGGAGAGCAGTGGAGCAAATATAAAGTTATACATCAGTAATTTTATTAAATCTCAAAATACAGATGCAGTATGACTTGGGAGAGTTAAAGCAAGGGTCAAAAAGAAGGTGACCCATGAGACAATCCCATTGGTGCACAACCAGTTCACAGTGTAAAATGAGAAGCCGTGCAATACTTCTGTACGCATTGTATTTACTGCTTCAATCAATGGGACTACTCAGTAAGATCTGCAGGCGCCACTGATGCCAGAACATCAAGGCTCAACATGACAAAGGTTTCATAGAACTCAAGCTTTCAATTTCTTTCCTGTTTGCCCTTAAGGCTATCATTCCTTATTTTGAGTCAGGTTTTGAAAAAAGAAAAATCTATGCTCAGGCCTGCCTTTAAACACTTTAATGTTATAGTCTTTAAGGTTCCCCATCTTTCTCTTTTCCAATAGCTACTTGATAAAGGCTGCAACTGAGATCTGTCTTAGCCTTTAAGTCTAGTTTATTGCTTTCGAAGGCACAGCTGATGAGAAATCCACAGCTCTAAAATAAACTTATTTTAGTTTGGTCCAAGCTTTTCTTACCGAAAGACTTTGAACCTGTTATTCTAGTTGAATTCAAACTGTATTCTAAAATGTTCTATCTGCCTTTTTTATATTTTTGCAGGAATATCAGCATTTTCTATAATGTTATGTCTTCAGCTTCTAAAGACAACATTCCCTACAATCCTGAGTAACTATGGGAGCACGTAAGAGACATTACATGTACACGTAGTTACTGCACCACCTAGTGAAAACCTATGGGAAATTCATACTACAATCCAGAGCAAATTGTTCTTACACCGGAGCAGGGACTCCCCGTAGTTACTCAGGATTGTGCCCAATGCCTTTCCCATAAACAAAAGAAATTAGTCTGTTGCCACAAGATTTGCTAAAAGATAACCATTCAGGCACTGACATCATATCAGAAGCAAATATATAATAACGAAGATATTTAAAAAAGCATAGGACTTGGTACTCTCAGTTTCACTGTGATATAGAGGAACTTCCCTGTGAGTGACTTACAGCCAATTTTATATATATTTAGTCAGAAGTAAAACCCATTCTATCTATGCCCATGAAAATATCATCAGATATTGCAACCTTAAAGAGTATTTCAGAATCACACTCTACCAAGTTATAATGTAAGAAAAAGACGCCTTATGGTACAGTATGCTATATAAAGTTGCTACCTGCTCTTGTGTCTTTCTGGTCCTGTTCCTGAGAGTGGAGTGGACCACTGAATCTTGAAAATCTCCTATAGTTTATATGCATCTATTATTGGATTAGTTTTTATGGTATTTGACAGCATTACATGCATTCTGACTCTGAATCAATACATATAGTATTTACTAGGAAGCTGCCTTTAGTGTTGCTTTCAAGTCCAAAGAAAAGTGAGTTAGAAATAAGCTATTACTGAATCAAAACATTTTTTGATATGTATTTAGTCCTAGGAGAATAAAGATAGCATGGTGTATACTCATATGGGACAGCAAGATGGCCTGTGCGGGCCTGCTGGTGCTACATTACCACCCCAGGACTATTGGTGGGGTGAGCTCTCCTGGGAGAGAGTGGCAGAAGGGCATTCCAGAGATGGGAAGGAGTGTTTTGGGGTGGGAGAGGCTTCTCTTGGGCTATCTGGCATTACTCTGGACTGCTTGGACTTCTGCCAGTTACATAGCTGAAAGAGATCCCCATATGGCAGGCTGAGGCATTACTGGAAAGGAGAAATGTACAGTATCCCTATACTCCCAGGTGCCCTCCACCTGCCTCCACTGAAATGTGATGGATACAGTGTAGGCCATTTGATTTAGCTGAGCCAGGGTAGGTTAGAATTGGACTACCCATTTCAGACTCCCAGTGTATAAATCTATCTAGAATGACATACCTATTTAACAATAGAGAACTATTGATACACTTTACTGGTTGCTGACTTTACATCAATTTATAACATCCAGTGCTGGTGTAGCAAACGAAGTGCCAGTGCTGTCTAAGGATAGGATTTGGCTCTTAGGCTGCAATCCTAAACACA
The DNA here is from genome assembly GCA_030015325.1 of Cryptoblepharus egeriae. Classification (NCBI taxonomy): domain Eukaryota; kingdom Metazoa; phylum Chordata; class Lepidosauria; order Squamata; family Scincidae; genus Cryptoblepharus; species Cryptoblepharus egeriae. The sequence goes on along the minus strand of JAREYC010000007.1, from coordinate 47,353,179 downwards.
CTTTCCTGGGAGTAGGCCCCACTGAATTCAATAGATATCTTCTGACTAGATAGGCTTAGGATTCCACTATGATCAGAATTAGCTATTATTTTTTCATTTTCTTTGCAAACTGCTTTGTGAATTTTTTAGTTGAAAAGCGGTATATAAATACTATAGATCAGGGCCAGGGGTCTCCAAACTTTCAACTTCAGGGCTCTAGTACCTTTAACAATTGTGTATTAGAGGAAATTTCAGCAGGTGCAGCTTTTCATCTCACAGATCACAAGCTAAAGCTGCTGAAACTCCCTCCTCTACATAACTGGTAAAGGTCCAGGAGTCCTGAGGTTGAAAGTTTGGAGAACCCTGCAATAGATAGAAATACTAAATTTCTGTAGATTGAGAACAGCATGGAGTTGTACTTCCCTATAAACACAGGAATTGAATTTTCCTATTCCTGTAGCCCAATGATTTTCAACCAGTGTGCCACGGCACACTGGTGTGCCACAGATACTCCTCAGGTGTGTCATGGGAGTTTGAGGAAAGTCATTTATTAATAGGTAAATTAGGGAATATGAACAGCCTGGTGTGCCTTGTCAGTGGTAAAAACAACTGATGCTGTGCCTTGACAATTTCAGAGCCTTGTTAGTGTGCTGAAATGAAAAAGATTGAAATTCACTACTGTAGCCTGTTGATCCCGGGCTATAGCCAGATGGAGAGCGGAAAAAGTAAGTTTTGCAGGGATCCTCCCTGCAGTGTGCAAGAAACCTCCTCCCCTGAGCCATTTCAGTAAGGGGAAGCATCCTGGAATGGCTCAGTGCAAGAGATCTCCTCCCCCTTGAAGCCATTCCAGGCTCAGGATGCTCTGAGTCATTCCAGGATGCTTTCCCTTCCTGCAGGGAGGATCCCTGCAAAACTTTGTGTTCCCCTCCCCCTTCTAGCTACAGCCCTGGTTTGATTTTGTCTTCATTGGATATTGAAATGGTACCATATTGCAGTGCCTTTATCTGGTGATTCTACATGGTTCCTAGTGTCTGAAATAGCAACAGAATAAGCTCTAGACCCACACTGCCTTCTAATTTTGGGTTCTTTATTTGCTACTGTGATGGGGGGAAGCACAGAGCATTTGCATGAAAATGAATTAACCCCAAGGTGCTTGCAGTCAATGGAGTGCTTAGCTTTGAGAGGCTCATGGAGGTAGCACTGTAACTACAGTACTGTAGAATTACTGCTGAAATCACTGAGGCATGTTGTATCTGGAGTGTGGTTTTTTGTGGGAAATAAAAGTCAGCCATCAACAGAAAGTGATCAAATGCAACTTCTATCTAAAACATATTTAAGTACTAGGTAAAATACTGATTGCTGTGCTGGCTACAGTTCATTAATTTTTCCTTAAGTCCTAAGGGCAAAATTCAGAGTAACTATGGGGAGTCCTTGCTCCGGTGTAAGAACAACTTACTCTGGATTCCAATATGAATTTCCCATAAGTTTTCACTAGGTGGTTCAGTAACTGCGGGTGCACGTAAAGTCTCTTACGTGCTCCAGTAGTTACTCTGGATTTGGAGGTAAGTAATGCTGGACTACATGCAGGGTTGTCATAAACTACACTCTTAGGACCTAGTGCTATCCCGTTTTCCAGTGCTGATGCCCAGCGGGGCAAGCACTGCATCCTGTGGTGGAGCAATCATGGAGGGACTGTTTCCTGACATCTGGGATGCATTGTGCTGCATTAGTTGAATAGGATTGGGTACTTAGGCTGCAATCCTAAAGACACTTTCCTGGGAGTAAGACCCATTGAACAAAATGGGGCTTACTTTTGAGCAGACATTACTTTAGCACAATCCTAACTTTGTGCTCTTAGCCTCTGTTTCCCTTCCCCTCTGTATTAAAGTCACAATTGAAAGTCTGTTATAAGCCACTGTCAGCTACAGCCAGCTCCTTCCTCTCAACCTGCAATTTTGGATTAATAACTATGGGCTATGTCTGTATTGTGGGCTGTGGGTGGCGCAAGTGGTTAAGACACTGTGCCTGTTAACCCACAAGACAGGGTGAGCTCCTGTACTTAGCCCAGCTCTGCAACGCCAGCTGGAACCAATCTTATCGGCTCTGCATTTCCATTGGACTGATGCAGTGGCGTGGAGAGGGGGGATTTGCTGCTTGGGTAACAGCCTTTCCTCTATAATAATCCAACCCAGGCTTTCATGCTTCGCATGCAGCATATGCAGTGCCGAGCACGATACCATAGTCTTTCAAGCCTGTCGGGGGCCTGCTTTTTTATGTCTGTATTAAAGGCACAGTTTAAAAAAATTCAAACACATAAAAATGTCTTTTTTCCCCACACAAAAAACCAAGTTAGAAATAGCATGAAATCTTAAAGAAGCAAAGATGCATTCATACGTCAGGGAGGTGGAGGGAAGGTGGTAACATATCCTATCACAGGTATGCTAATCTGCTGGTTTCTGCATTGTTTCCTATGAACAGCTGACAATTTTACTCCTCAGCAAGAGGGAAAAATATATCAAAATTATCAGGAAGTCTTGTCTTTAGAAAATAGAGAACAGAATTGTTAATTGTGTATTTTTAAGATCTGTTGTCCAAACTAATTCCCTCACTTAGAAGACTTTTGGCATATTTTATAGCTGCTCATCAATGATCAATTTCTCTTGTGGTATTTCACATACAAAGTAACCAAACTTGGTCTCTCAGAGGATGCACTTCCTTATTCCTAGAATAATGCCTTATCTGTCTTCTGTATATTGTCTAGTGTAGAAGTTGCCCTGTTTACCTAGACAGTTGCCAGGAGACATTCAAAAGGGTCCAGCAGAACATGACAGGCATGAAAGAAAAATTAGAGCAAAAACTCTGGAAAAATAATACCCAACAAATGGAAAATGTAAAGTATATAATTTCCACATTAAAGACAGAGAGTCCAATGTTAGCAAAATGATATTCAAGACTCCATCAACTGCATCCTAATATTAAGCAAATACTAAAAGAATTATTGTACTGTACTTATTGCTTATCTTCTTTCTTTGTTTTTACTATGCACATTGCAGTTGCCTTTTGTAGGATGTATGCGCCCCACTGGCACAGCTATGCCAGTGGTTAGGATTGCTCCCTAATAGAATAAAATACATGCAAACATTCAGATATCAAATTTTCATAGCCACTGAAAAATATGTTTAATGACATATAATTCTTATGGAATGGTGCCTTGGTTTACAAGCATAATTCATTCTGGAAGCATGCTTGTAATCCATAACACTTGTAATCCAAAACGGATTTTCCCATAAGAAATAATAATGGAAACTCAGACAATTGGTTCCACAATAAAAATATATTTATGTAAAAATATTTACTGTATATAAAAATGATTACAAAACACTGAAATATAATACAAAACACTGTAATAAAGAAAATACTGTACAGTACTGAATTGTATTGTACCTTTTAAAACCTTCATGGCTGGTGTGAGACAAGAGAGGAGGAATTTTGTAGGATGACATTCACTATCACTAACGGAGTCACTGGTATCCATTGGCTCAATGGAATCTTTGTCTTTTGTGTAGCTTTAACATTTCCATGCTTCTGAGGGGGAACAGCACTGAAATATTGAAAAGGGACACCTTCCACATTGTCACACACAGATCCCCCACACACACACCTGGTTCAGGCTGCTCTCCCCAGATTCCACCCCCTGTGAGTTTCCTGGCCATGGAAGTCTGTTCCAAACTTTGCCCACAGCCTCATCATAGTTCAAGCTACCCCCTTCTCCCCAGGAGTCCCCTGGCCAGGAGTTTAGAACTAAGTTCTAAACTTCCTCAGAAGTGCTCGTTTTCCAAGGCAATGCTCTTAAACCAAGTCAAAACTTCTGAGAAAATTGTGCTCTTAATCCAAGTCACTCTTAAAACAAGGTACCACTGTATACAGGGGTCTTTTTGAGTACTCACCAGTACTGAGTACCGACACCTCTCTGGCCCCTCAAGTAGACATGCCTATGATTACAAATGGCATCTTCAAGTTGAGTACCCTCATCTTTATTTTTAGGGGAAAAGCATTGCTTATATACCAGAAATTGTTTATATTTCAGTGAATGTGTAAGCCTCATTGAACTACTAGTTTAATTTTCTTTACCCCACTACTTGAATTACCTCCTTCCCACTGTACTCTTTCATTGGCAATTACTGAAATGACATTTCTTTCCAAATTCAAGAGTTAAATTCATTCCCTGTACAGCATGCTTTTAGCTGCAATGCTAAGTAGGAGCACTTCATGTTGCAAAAGGCAGATTCACTGTTACTGAATAGTTTGCTGTTGTATTGTTTCACTGGACTTTCAAGCTATGGCTTCAACTCCACAGGGAAGGAAACAGCAATACAAAGACAGAATGAAACTCTTTCCCTGAAGAAACAATCTGGCTTAATCCGGGTGCCAAGAAGAAACAGCAAACCCACTTCTTTAATCACAGCTCCAGGCTGCAGGTTTGAACTAGGACAGCTGAAGAATTCTGAAACAAAAAAATTGGTGCATCTTCAAAACTTTATGTATCCTGCAAATCCTACTTTATGTATCCTTTTTATGTTCTAGTGGCACCCCCCACCCCCGTCATTAAAAATTACTATTATAAGGTACCAGTGAAGAGTTTGAGGAGCTGAAGAAGTTATTTGACTCTTTCCACTATAGAAAACACTTATGGTGTAATCCTAATCTAGGCCAGCACAAGTCACCAGTCTTCCTGTGGTGATGTAGGGAGGCAAGAACATGTCTGTCCACTGGCTTAACTTTCCCCAGTGTGGCACAGAAATGTCTTATTTCAGAAATGCACAGGACTTATGCTGCGGCTTAGGCTGGCCTAACTGGAGTTTAGGATTGCAGCCTTAGGAAGACAAAACAGCTTTGAATTTCCATCATGCAGATATACAGCACAATCCTTGCATTTTACTCTGAAGCAAATATTGTATTTGTGTGAGCTTACTCCATGGGTATATGAGCTAAAACTTCAATCAGATTAACATTCTTACATCAAATGCCTAATGCAGGATCATTTATTATAAGGTGTCATTAATTTGGCAAAACTAATTTAAATTCAGTTAATTCTGTAAACTGTGTCAGTCTATCTTTTTGTATACATTTATGCAATATGTCATGAAAAACCCTTGAGAAGCAGGCAGCTTCAGGAACATATAAAGGCATATTCACGAGAATGGAAAAACCATAATTCCTTTTCCTTTCATAAATTTTAGAATACTTGTGTGTACACAGTATATGCACAAACAAGAAAAAGAGCAGATTAAAATGAAATGAATACATAAACTATTATTATGGGTGTAGAAATAAAATTCATCTAAAACCTTTGTAAGACTTGACTTGTCATAATTGATTGTGCAACCTTGGGTACATGTAGTCAGAAGTAAGTCCCATTGTTTTCAGCAGGGATCACTCACAGGAGTACAGCCCAAGACTGCAATCTTATACACTCTAACCTGGAAATATGTTCCACTGAATTCAATGGGACTCGCTCCTGAAACACCTCGGATTGTACTATAAATCCATTATAATACAATTTTATCTGATGCATAGGCTTTTCCTATACATCAAGAAAATGTTCCTGTCTCATTTATGTTCTAGTCTTCTATGAATTCAGAATAAACAAGTGCTGCTAGGGCCCAAGGAAAGCTGCTTAAAATGTTTTCATCTGTGTTCATCGATTAAATAAAAGTAGTGGACATTAGTATAAAAAAGCTCTTAGCAGCTATCTTTCATTTTATTTACATTATTCTTTCATCATCAGCATATACATCTTCCACTATCAACTGAAAACTGCACATGGACACAGAGGGGAAAATGTACATAGAACAGAAATGTTTCTGCTGTTTCCTTTTAATCCTAATAACAGACACACTTCAATAGAGATATACAATTCTTTAGAAGGGACAATGCATTATTTTCTGTTTCACTTGAAAATTTACACACTAATTTGTTTTTAGGGAGGAAGCATATGAATATAAAGGATGGCCCTCCAAAGCGGATTCACTTCAACAGTTATTTGTATCCTTGTTAAAAACTCAAATTATAGAAGAAATGTACAATATTATGTTTCCTCTGAAAATGTCAGGAGCCACTGTCAGGAGCCATTCCTCAGGTGACAGATCACCTCTCCTCGAGTGGCACATCACACTCTCCTCGAGTGTCCCAAAATGGCCACCACAACTTGCCTTGCTAGTTTGCCAAAATCAAGTGTCTAGATATTAATGCAACCAAGGGCGCAATCCAGAGTAACTACAGGGAGTCCTTGCTCCGAAGAACAATTTACTCTGGATTGCAATATGAATTTCTCATTGGTTTTCACTAGTTGGTGCAGTAACTACGTCAACGTAAATGTCTCTTACATGCTCCTGTAGTTACTCTGGATTGTAGAGTTATATGACTACATTATTAAAACGTGACTTACAGCTACGCTTTGATGATTATACAAATTTAATAATAAAAATTTTATGCATCTATTTTTCATGTTGAAGTGTACATACATTTTGGAGGGCCACATTGTATATTAACTAGTAACCAGTGATGGGCCCAGGCCGGTTCGGGCCGGATCGCCTGAACTTCTTCCTACTTTTGGCCCGCCGCTAGCAATTTGCTAGCTAGCGGGGGGGCCAAAAACCCGGGCGGACCAGTTCGCCCGGGCGAGCCCATCACTGCGCCTGCGACAATCTTGACGCAAGCACAACCGTGTCCTGAAGACTCCTCTTCAGGACACGACTGCGCATGCACCAAGGTCTTTAGGATGCAACTGCGCCTGCACCAACCTTGGCGCACACGCAGTACGCCAGGGTTGGGGCCCGCCCCTCGCCCTTCCGGTTACCCAGCCCCTGAACCCGGCCCCACCCCCTGACTCCGGCCTGGCCCACCCACTTCCGGAACCGGTTGTTGGGCCAGGCCGGGCCCACCTCTGCTAGTAACAGCCTGCAGCTGTCGCTTGCAGAAGTACAATATAACAATATTCATCAATTTAAAGGAAACTGCCTGCATTTCCAGCATCCCAACTTCTGTTTTGTCTCCTCTCAGCAGCTCTTCTCAGTTGTGCCCTAGTCTTTTCTCAGCCTGGCCTGTAAAGGACAGATACAGTGGTGCCTCGCTTAACAAGTCCCTCGCTTAACAAGCGTTTCACATAACAAGCAAAATTTCAAGAAATCTTGCTTCACATAACAAGTTCCGCTTCACTTAACAAGCAAGTGCGCTACGGGCACGTGTGCAATGCAGCCCTGACGCTCCGCATGGAGGCTCTTTAAAAGGGCTGCCGGCCAGCACCGCTGCCTCTAACTGCTGCCAAGTGCCTGGAGGTGCCAGAGGCAGCTGCCCCTAACTGCCCCCATCGACCACCTTGAACCTCCAGCAGCAGCCCAGGTAAGCCTCCCAGGAAAATGTCTTTGATTGCAGTCTCCTATGTCTACTCAAAAGTAAGCCCCATTGTGTTAAATGGGGCTTAGTCCCAGGAAAGTGTCTTTAGGATTGCAGCCTAAGTAGACTTCATAGGATCATGCACATTGTATGCATGTTTTAAATTCAGTCCCAGTGTTCTGTCATCATTTTTACATCCAGTTAATATTTTTATATGAATATTTTGGGGTTGTGGAACCAATTGTCTGAGTTTCCATTATTTCCTTTGGAAAAATCTGCTTTACGTAATCCTTAGATGCCCATCCGGATCCAGAGTCCGGAAATGCAAATTTATGCAAATTGGGCTATTTTTAGATGGGCATCTAAGAGCGTTTCACTTAAAGAGCATGCCTCCAGAATGAATTAAGCTCTTTATGTGAGGCACCACAGTAGTTAGAAATGACTGTTGAAATGCAAATGGAATGTTGATAGTTCTCCTCAGCCTGTTCTCTTGCCTTCTCTGCCACAGAGACACATGGAAATAGAACACTCAGCCTGCAGATTGACATGGAATGTGTGCACAGGTCAAGGCTTTTATGTAGATACTAGCGAAACATACCCATGTTGCAGGAGTAAAAAACCCTGCAACCATTGTGCAACACCTTCCCATGCGTGCCACCCTCCCACGCACATCAACCCCCACAGTGTACCCTCCCTCCCAGTGCATTAGGCATTGGGCACCAAATTGGCTGGATGTTGATCAGTCAGTCTTCAAATTTAGGTATAGGACAAAAACACACTGCACCCCTTTTTAGCTCCTTAAGGGATAAATTTCTCAACATCGGTTCTTGGTGAGTGTTGAGTGAGTGAGTGAGTGAAGGAAAGGAATGAATGAATGAATGCCTAACTGGAGGTTAAAGCTGCAATCCTAAAGACACTTTCCTGGGAGTAAGACCCACTGAACACAATGGGACTTATTTTTGAGTAGACATGGTTAGAAATGTGCTCTAAAATTGCAGCCTCAGTGACTCTTCGATTTTCTATACTATATTTAGATTTAATAAATTGCTTGTGGGGCATTATGTCTGCCCTGTAGTTCTGTGGGTTCCTAATTGGCTATTGTTATTCCCTTTCGCCTCTGAGGATGCCATCAAACAGGAAAGGCAAAAGATTAGGCTTCCCAAATTTAGGGAAGGCTTTCCCAAAATGTTAGGCTTCCCAAATCAACCTTTCAAATAGTAAAAAAAACCTGGAGAACAGTTGTGTTCAATATTGGACAGCTGTGGACTACTTGAACTGCAATAACTGGAGACTGCTAGTTGATCGGAATACTGGGGGAGGCAGCTAATTGTGTTAAAAGTGGATCTAACTTCTCCAGAAAGTTTAGGGCGAACTTGGGTAAGATATGCAGCAGTCCTTGAACTCCATTTCTAGGGAGAGCATAACACAGGTTTACACACACACATACTGTAGTTACTATATACTATATCTCTTGCATCCTTGGGAACATAGGACATGTTCAATATTAATTTAATTATTATTAATAAGATTATTTTTCTAGATTTTTTTATTATTGCGTCATGACTTGTTTTTAAAAGTGGGTTCTGTTGCTAAAATGTTTGGGGATTTCTGCTGTAATGCAGTACTTCAACAACAACAGAAACAGTCTTAGGGAAAATGTATGATACAGTTATTATACACAGGAACATGACAAAAGGCTCAAAAATATTCTTAATAATAAAGCTCAAGATTTCTCATACTCCCTCCCTAGCTTTAAGTTGACCAATTCCAGAGAGGTAATTTCATTCATCTGCAAAAGAAGAAGAGCAATTTGGCATTTTAAAAAACTCCCCTTCAAATTGGGCAAAGAGGAAGAGTGTGTGTTTTGTTGTTTTTTACAGTGGTGCAAGGGAAGAATAACTGTTCCTCTTCACCCAAGCACAACATCTTTCTGTTTTGCTGGAGTTTCTTTTGCATCTGTTTCACATGGGAACCCATGTGAGACAGGAGAGTATTGCTTTAGCTATGTTAATCATTTTGTAAACTTTTCTGTCAAACAAATGGCATATTAATATTTTCAGTAATAATTTTGGCACAGGCTTTTTTTGATGGTGGTGGTGAAGAGCCAGTATTGTATTTTGAAGCCAGCAACAGCTGCCTAAACTTACCATGAGGCAGTCTTGGAGGTGGGGCAGAAGACATTCAGAGTAGCAGCAACAGGTGGCACCAACAACGTGCAAAAGTGGTTTTTAAAGTTGCCTCCAGCAGAAAATAAGGGACAACAGGCAGAAAAAGACAGGTTTGGAGAGATGGAGGATCCTGTTGCAACAAAAACAACAAAGACTGGTGACACCACCAAATCTATGAGACACATGCCAAGCAGAATTTTTAAACTTTGTGTGTCCTATCTCTGTTAACAACCAGTTCTATAGAGTAGATGCGAATCTGCTGGAGCCCACCCATGAGTACGCCCCATGAACTCAAGGGGTTACAATTCAGGCACACAGTGGTGAAGAGGCAGGTGAGTCAATGCCTCCCCACCACAATCCTTTGAAAAACAGTCGCTGTGTGTGCCACCTAAGCACTACCAACACTCATTCTCTTGGTTGTGTGCCTCACATGGTGGCAACACTTTAAGGACTCTGGTGGGGAAGCACTGCCTCACTTGCCATCCCTCCTGTTTCCCTGCCAACTGCAAGAACCCATAACCAGTGCCCAGAGGCAGGGAGGTGTGGTGGTGTCTGGCGAAGTTCACTGGAGTCCTCTGAAAAGTACTACCACTGTGTGTGCTGTTCAAGCACTTATAACCCATACTCGGAAGCAGGGTGGGGAGACAGGAGGCAGTGCCTCATCACCAAATTTTTTTGAAAAGCACCTCTGCTATGTGAGGCGTGCAAGCACTTATAATCCATGCTTGGAAGCACGGATATGCTGTGTGTGGGGAGGCAGAAGGAGTCTGTGCCTCACCACCATAATTGTTTGAAAAGCACCTCTGCTGTGTGAGGCGTGCAAGCACTTATAATCCATGCTTGGAAGCAGGGATATGCTGTGTGTGGGGAGGCAGAAGGAGTCTGTGCCTCACCACCATAATTGTTTGAAAAGCACCTCTGCTGTGTGAGGCGTGCAAGCACTTATAATCCATGCTTGGAAGCAGGGATATGCTGTGTGTGGGGAGGCAGAAGGAGTCTGTGCCTCACCACCATAATTGTTTCAAAAGCACCACTGCTGTGTGAGGCGGGCAGGCACTTATAACCCATGCTCAGAAGCAGGGACATGTGGTGGGTGGGGAGGCAGGAAGCGGCAGTGCTTCCCCCATAGGGACCTTTGAAAAGCACCACCACCAAGTGAGGTACCCAGCACTCCCAACCCATGTGCTGTGCTGCCTCACAAGGAGGCCACACTTTGTGATTGGTGGAGAGGCACTGCCTCACCTGTGAGGGGAGAGTGCTTGAGTTACTTATGCAGCTGTGCTTTCTGAGGGACTTGGGGTGAGGCAGTGCCTCACTTGCCCCCTCACGTCCCTATAAGGTCCACAATGGAGGAGGGAAGCTTCTCCTTGCCCTTTAAAGGGCAGAGGCTGCACATCCCTCTGCCAAGCCAGGGCTGACCTATTCATACATCATTCTGACTGACCAGCTTTACAAGGAAATCCAAGCAAAAAAACAAAAAAAAAACCGCCCGCCTCATTTCCCTGCTTTAATTTCTGCCCTCAACCACAAGAAACTGTTGCCTCCCGCACCTTTTTTATCCCCTCCCTACTTTGGGGCTCTTGTTTTCCTCACTTCTTTCCCCTCCCCCCTTTTGTATTTTTAAACCACGCTATTCTACTCCCCCTCAACCAATAGCAACGCAGCTCTTTTCCCTCAGCCAATAGGAACCGTTCTTTTTTCTCCCCAACCAGAACCAACCACCCAATAGGAGGCGGGCTCTTAATCCCACCCCCTCCCCCTTCATACCCCTGAACCGGTTCCAACGGGTATGAGCGCGAGCTAACCCTCCCCCTCCTCCCTCTCACACACACTTAGTTCCCGCCCCTTTCTCGACCGAACACACTCAAAGCCATGAAGTGACGCGCTTCCCGCTCTTAGCCAATCACGTTCTCAGAAAGTCTCGGGGGCGTGGCTTGGCGAGGTTTAAACCGCCCAAGCAGCCAATAAGAGCGCTCGTAGGGCGGGACTTAAGGAGCATTTTTTTTCTTTCCCTTTAGGGTCAAGCTAGTGTGGCGGGTAGAGTCTGAGGAAAAACAAGAGGCTACTGAGCGCGCGCTGAGGCGACCCATTCGGCTGAGGGGGGCTCGAGCGCTCCATTGGCTCCTGAGGCGTCGTCGACGACGGCGGTGGCTGCTGCTTCTTCTCCTCATAGCTCCGGGTGAGGCGGGCGCCGAACACGTGGGGGGGGTTGCGTGGGGGGGCTCTGTGGGGGAACCGTTGGTGACCGTTACGACCGTTGAGGGGGGAGGGTCGTGCGCTGCTGAGTCGACGGTTGGAGGTTTGGGCGGGAAAGCCTTAGGTGGCCTCAGGCTCGTGAGGGGAGCAGAGGCTGAACCTCCCGCCCTGGGGGGGGGGTCGTTCGAAGCGCGCGGCGGCCGTGTGAGGCACCCAAGCGGTCCCAACCCACGCGGGGAACCGCGTGGGTTGGGACCGCTTGGGTGCCTCACACGGCCGCCGCACGCTTCGAAGGACCCCCCCCCTCAAGGCGGGAGGCTCACCCCCCCCACCTGTGTGTGGGTGGGGGCTCTTCCCTCACACACCCCTGTGTGTGGGGGGCTCTTCCCTCACACTTCCCTCAACCCCCTCTTTTCTCTCCCCTCAGATAACCGCAGCCATGGGTAAAGGCGACCCCAACAAGCCCCGTGGCAAGATGTCCTCCTACGCCTACTTCGTGCAAACGTGCCGTGAGGAGCACAAGAAGAAACACCCGGACTCCTCCGTCAACTTCTCCGAGTTCTCCAAGAAGTGCTCCGAGCGGTGGAGGGTAAGAGGCGCGCCCTCTCTCTCTCTCTCTCTTTCTGCCAGGCCCTGCCCGCCTCCATCAACTTGGCCCGCCTCCATTTTCCTCCTCCTCCTCTAAAGGCACCTACAGCACCGTCGCAGTTCCACCAAGCGCGCCCCCTGGCCTCCTTCTGGAAAGGCGGGAAATAGACTCGATAATTGTCTCTATTCCCCCCCCTCCCCTCGTGGCTTCCCTGCATGGTCTAAAGCAGGGGTGTTCAAACTTTAAACTTCAGGGCTTAACAAGTGTGTAAAGGAGATTTCAGCAAATGCAGCTTTTCATCTCACAGACGTGTAAGCTGAAATTCCCTCTCTTGCAGACTTAAGTCCCAGAAGCCATGCATTACTTGGAAGGGAAATTTTAGCAGTTGCAGTTCCTCATATCACAGATAATATGTGCATGCTAAAATTCTTTTTTATACACTCGTTAAAGGTCCTAGAGCCATGTATTACTTAAGAGGGAATTTCAGCAGGTGTAGGTTCTCATTTCACAAATAAGATGTGCATGCTAAAATTACCTCTCTTATTAAGATCCAGCAGCTATGCTGGGAGGGAATTTCAGCAGGTGCAGCTTCTCATCTCACTGATAACGTGTGCCTGCTAAAATTCCCTCTTTTATATATTTTTAAATAAAGGTCTGTTACTTGGGAGGAATTTCAGCAGGTGAACCTTCTCATCTCACTGATAAGCTGTACTTGCCGCAATTCCCTTTTTAGCACACTTGTTAAAGGTTCAGGAGCACTAACGGTTGGACACCCATGTTCTAAAGATGAGGAGCTGTGCAGGTTGGAATCTCAGATGGGTCTTTCTGGGGTTATATGACTGGGGTCAAAGTCGTTCCAAAGTCTTGGGATTTTTATCCTATTATTTTAAAACAACAGTACTTATACCAGATTTCAGCTAAAAGTTTACAAAGGTAAAAAAAATCAAATAATGTTTGGCTCCCTCAAAAGGGCTCACTATAAAAGTGAAGAAACAAATTGCTTGGGTAAGGTTAATTGAAAAGTAATGCAAAGCTGGTAGGAAGAGTAATACCATACTGCGTTTTGACTTTTTAAAATTTAAACCAATTCCAAATTAAACTACCATACCTAGGCCTGGCTCCTGGTCACTCCAATTGCTCAATCTGGCGCACAGTTCTTGATACTGAGGTATGTAGATATATGTAGAGAACCTTTGAGAAGTAGCCTGGTCACAAATACAGGCATGGCATCCAGGCTCCCTGGGTGGTCAATCTGGTGCATAGTTTTTAATATTGTATGTAGTGAAATAAGGAAAAATTATTTTTTGAAATGCTTTGAAAGCATCTGTTGCACAAGGAAGAAGGGAGTGCTACATCCCAAGGATTTAATGTAATGGCCTGGTGTTAACGTTAATATAGATTATTTTCTGTGGCCCTTTTGATTGGTTAAATGCTGATATAGATCTCTACATTTGGAGCTCTTTAAATTATTTAGCACTTTGGTGATTGCTAATTGGACAAAGGCATGTTGTGCATACCTTCTTGTTGGCCATAAATAGTTCCATTAAGAATTTAGATGATTAATGTTTACATAGTTCTGTAGATTGTATAACATTTTGTGGTGTTGGAACAATCAGGATAAAGGGTTCAGTTTTTATAAACAATTCGTACAACCATTTAGAAGTTACATCTATGGATTTTAAGCCACAGCCAACAAATTTTATTAAGGAGTCAGATTCCTCACCCATCAGAGCTCTAAAAAAGACACTAATTTTAGAGGTGAGGGAGAAGTACCTTCATAAAAAAAAACACTAGGGAAGTTGCTACAACCATTTGGGCAAATTTGTGGAGTTACAGTTCTGGTTGGTCCTATGCAGTAAAGGGGGGGGGGAGTGAGACTGATGAGGGAAATGGATGCACATTGCAGTGCTCCCTCCACCAGAGGATGGGAGATGCCATCTCCATGCCTGCCACCTTCCCAAAGTGAAAGAAAACCTCTTACCTCCACAGAGAAATGACCACAACACCTTTCAACACACATTGATATGATAATTGCATACTTGTGCTGCCTTACAAGTACAGTCCTTAGATCCCCAGTGCCCCAGATCCCTGCAGCGCCAAAATGGGTGAAGGGAACTTTTGTCAAGTAGGTGAGGCAAGTAGCCCTGCAGTGGAACTACTCAATTCTGCGGTAACTCTTAGGTTGCTTTAGAATCATGAGCCTCAACATTGGGCCACAATCTGCTCACACAAAATCTGCGTAACACAGAAGTTGTGATCTGGCAGAGCTGAGCCTCCACCATTCCAAAATTGTGACCAAGTTGTTGAGATACAAGATTGACTAGTCACAAGATTAAAGCAGCTCAGTCTTGCTGTCCCCCCAAAAAACTTGGGATCCATGTTTTTTTATTTCCAATCCATGGAGATCCATGCTTTCCAATGTGTTATGTACAATTACTCCTACTAGGGTAAGGCTGTGAATGTGTAGTTTCCTAAACATGTAGTTTTTATCATTAGTAGGCAGTAATCAAGGCTGAAACAGTTTTTACATCATAATACATTTCTTATTCATTCTTTGTAGACAATGTCTGCAAAAGAAAAGTCGAAGTTTGAAGACATGGCAAAGGGTGACAAAGCTCGTTATGACAGAGAGATGAAAAATTATATTCCTCCTAAAGGGGAGAAAAAAAAGAAAAAGGATCCTAATGCTCCAAAAAGACCACCGTAAGTTGAGCACTTCAGAAGCATTCTAAAAAGTGTCTTGTCATTTCATTGGTTTTAATATCTGTTAAAACCTGATCAGTAACTTCAGATGTAAATCACTAAAATGTTGGCTTCTGTGACTGCCCTTAACAAGAATAATAGTGTGAAGAAAATTGTATTTGCTTCTGCATTGTTTTCTTCTTGTTGTTTTCCTCCTAGATCTGCTTTTTTCCTTTTTTGTTCTGAACACCGTCCTAAAATCAAAAGTGAGCATCCAGGTTTGTCTATTGGTGACACAGCAAAGAAACTTGGTGAAATGTGGTCTGAGCAATCTGCTAAAGACAAAGTGCCCTTTGAGCAAAAAGCAGCTAAGCTAAAGGAGAAATACGAGAAGGTAAACAAGCACTTTATTTTTTGTTATTGCTTTTTTCTGGCGTGTAGCCTCTTGCATTACATTGAAAACTAAAAATGATAGGATTATTTAGAAACTAGTATCGAAACCATGATGACCATATTTATGTGAACACACTTCTGATCCTTGCATCTTTGAGGAAACAGGTTTCCTTTGGAGGAAAGACTGGGGAACAAATGCAGTGTTTACAGTAGTGCAGCTAAACGGCACATGGCTTCTGATGAGCCACATTTCTGCAGTCTGGTCTCAAACACTGTTATATACCAATTTTAGGTGGTATTGCCTAAAGCAATGAATTCTTAACCATTTGAAGTGAGAAAGAAAAGGGCTTTTAAGAATACAGTAAAAATCATGAAATCAAAGGTTCAGTGAGTACCAGTGAGTTAACAAAGGAATCAGAGTGAAGATTGGGATGCAAGTACAAATTTGGGGAGGGGGAAAACCAGGCTTCAGCACCTATATACAGTATATTATCTTAGCTTGCATTTTTAAAGAATGTATTCCTATTGTAGGATGTTGCCGCATACCGTGCCAAGGGTAAGAGTGATGCAGGAAAGAAAGGTCCAGGTAGGCCAACAGGCTCCAAGAAGAAGGCAGAACCTGAAGAGGAAGAGGAGGAGGAGGAAGAAGAGGAGGAGGAGGAGGAAGAAGAAGAGGAGGAGGAAGATGAAGAGTAAAGTGAAAAGTTGCTGTAAAGATTTGTGCTCAAAAATCCATGATTTTGCTAAGAATGTGAAGTCGAGTGCAGCTCATTATTAGCTTCAGTATAAAAACAAAGTGTACAGAATTGTGTATAGGTAATGTGATTCTCTGTAGGGAGACCTGTATTCTAATGTAAGTAGTAGCTAAAGGCCGCTACTGTTAGATTTGAAAAGCTGATATTGTCAAATGTTCTGGCATATTTAATGGTTCTTTGAAATTCAGTGACTGCTTAATTTTGAGAAAAGTAAAAAACCTAGATAGCCATAGTCAACCTTGTCTTGCATTCTATTGCATTGTATTACTTTTTTAAACAATTTTTTAATAAAATGATGTACATTAGTTTTGTTACTACATTGGTGCGTATGATTTAACCTTGCTTTTTCCTAAAATCAGGTTTAAATCTTAATTTATGCCAGCTATGATTTTACCAGGTGTGTTATTCCTTTTTTTCCATTGTTCAAGTGATGGTCCCTGGATATTCATGATATATGGGGGAAATTTTCCAAAATGCATGGAGGCAGCTCTTGGACAGAAGCTGCACATGCATGAAAGATGGCTTGTTCAAGTAATCTACTTTGTCCTACTTATAGCGTAGTTAACTAGATCTCTCACCTGCCTTGCCTTTTAATTTTTTCAGTTGATAAAGCTGGTATAGGAGTAAATCCACTAGGGAAAAATGTCTACTGAAGTATAAAGTCTCACAAACGTCAGACTTTATTTACACTTGCTCAAGGTTAGGTGCTTATTCAAGCTTCTCTCTTCTTCATAGCATTTTGATGTGTGAACCTAGACAGCCTTGGCTGCCTGAGTGAGATGGGGAGGAGTGTGTATCTCATGGGAGTAGTTCTCTTCTGTGATATAAGGGGATAACTATACTTGGAATCCTAATGTGTTAAGGCATGGGATGAATCCCCAAAGAACATTTGGTGGCATATTCCCTAAGGGGCTGACTTCTCAGGAAGGGGGTTGGTCTCTTATTGAGTGAGGTGGTGGGGCTTGATAAGCACTTAAGGACTTGTTGAAGATGCTCTAGGACAGTGGTATTCAAGCATTTCAGCCCTGGACCCCATTCTGAGAATGAAAATCTGTTTGGAAGTGTGGAAAAACAGCTCTGGAAGTGATGTCATGGCTGGGAGTATCATTAAAGATGCCCAGTGCCAGGTTCCAAGATGGCTGCATTCAGCTTTTTGTGCCCTCTCTGAAATGAAGTTGTGACCCTCACTTTTAAAATCACTACTCTAGGAGGATTTTCTGCTCCAAGGTGGGGGTTGGACTGGATGTCCTAATTAGAACCACAGATTTGTAACAGATCTATCTTAGAGAAACAGAACTACCCGTAGTAATTGATTCCATTTTCAAAATTTTTCTTTTGTATCCAACCAAAATCTCAGTTCCTAAGTATTAGAGGTGGTTCTCCTATAAGTGGAGATCTTGGAGCAAATGGTTAATAGGAACCTTCTGCAGTTGATCCTGACAGATTTTCCTTGTTCATGCAGGGGACTGAATTACATGTCCTTGATAACCCCCCACTCCAACTCTAGGGCACAGAACCTTATCTTAAGGTGAAATAAAAATAGCAATATTCCTAAGTGATATCTCCCAGTTCCACCTTGGGCAGTCACTTGAAGCTAGCCATGGGTGGAGGGTGGGTTACTTGAGACATCTTTCTACCTATCAGGGTGCTTTAAAATCACACTTCCTGCTTGGAATGGTTTGATTGAACAAGCCACCCTTCTGCACCACTTAGATTGCAATACTAAACGCATTCCTGAGAGTAAGACACATTGAACACAATGGGGCTTGCTTTTGAGTAGGCCTGGTTGGGATTTCACTAAGTCATATATCTGAAATATGTCACATAAGTAAATGTATTATGGTGGGACATTCATCTCACGTTTGACTGCAGGAATGCAACGTAATCACATGATGTTTATGATTGCACTAGAGCAAGGATCCTCAAACTACGGCCTGAGGACCGGATCAGGCCCGCCAGAGGCCTCAATCCGGCCCGCCGGTCTTTGGGGGGGGGGTTTGGGAGGTGCTTTTTGGGCACTTGGGGGCAGTTCAAGGCTGCTGCAGGGAAGATCCGCCAGTCATGGCAGCCCTGTGCAAAGGGAGAGAGCCCCTCCAGGCTCTGGAATTTGGGCAGCTTCAAGCTGGCCCTTAAAATTTTTTTTTAAATGTTGTGCATGCAGCTGGAGCAGGGCTTCAGGCTGGAGCGTGCGGCCGCCCCAGCTGCCAGGGGCCCGGGTTGAGGCTGGCGCGCACGCCTCCTACTGCTGTCTCGTGACTGTCCCAGGGCTTCAAGCTGGCGCATGCGTGCCTCTCACCGCCCTTGCGTGGCCGCCCCAGTTACCAGGGGCTTGAGGCTGGCATGCGTGCCTCCTGCCACTCTCACGGCCCCCCAGCTGCCAGGGGCTTACTTCTGAGTAGACAAGCAGAGAGCTGGGCTATTAAGGCCACCTTCCCATCCACACTTTCCTGGGAGTAAGCCTCATGGACTCTAATGGGCCTTACTTCTGAGTAGACATGCAGAGGGCTGGGCTTACTTTCCTGTGAGTAAGCCCCACTGACTAATGGGCCTTACTCCTGAGTAGACATGCATAGGCTTGGGCAAAATTCCTGAACAGCAAGCTCAAAATTGAGGTGAGCTTGTGCTTGTGTGTGTGTGTATGTGTGTAAGAGTACATGGGTGTGTGTGTGAGAGAGAGAGAATGGTGTGTGTCAGTGCATGTCACTGACATTCTGGTCAGTGAGGGTGTCTTACAATTATATGTCTTAAGTCTGACATGAAAAATATGTTAAGTTAAATATGTTGAAGTAACATGTTGCTGGAAACTGCTTTGAGGGCATCTTGCATGTCTGGGTGAGAATCAGGCATGTTAAAAGTTTTTCTGTTTCAAAAGTGTTGAAATTAAGTACAGGAAAGCAATACAAGCATTTTTGCTTCATTTTAACATGTCCTACATTTTGTCCTACATAAGTCCTCTCACTCTCCGGCCCCCGACGGTGTCTGAGGGACAGTGAACCGGCCCCCTGTTTAAAAAGTTTGAGGACCCCTGCACTAGAGTGACCTATAGTTACCTTGTTTGCTTACAGCACATTTGGTTTATGTGCCAAAAGGGGAGATTTAGTCTTGCCAGTGAAGCAAGACTCAGTGGTCTCCATGGCCGGGTCAGTTCTTGTGAATTGGGAAGCACCTTCTCAGGCATGCGTGAAACTTGAAAGTCTTCCTGAAGGAACTGCTGGAGGTCTTCCAGAGCTCATCAGAACCCATTAAGAGTGAAGTCAACTGTCAAAACCTCCATGCCTTGAAGCAAAGCCAGGTTGATGACCCTCAGACTTGCAGCTGACCTGCCTGCCTGAGGAGTTGCTGCTTCCCAGTTCACAAGGACTAGTCTGCCCTGCCATGAAGGGACTGCTGGACAAGGGGGATGCCCAAATATTGGCTCATTGGCTTAGGTGCAGCTCGTGGCAAGCCCCTTTCATCCCCTTTGATTTTCAATCTTTTTCATCTCACTCAGGCATTCTGCAAGATGCTGAAATTGTCAAGGCACACCATCAGTTTTTTGACCATTGATAAGGCACACCATGCTGTTCGCAGAGAGTTCAAAACCCCCAATTATCCTATTAATAAATGACTCTCCCCAAACACCTGCATCACACCTGAGGACCATCTGTAGCACACCACTGCCTTTATTTGTATCAGAAGCACCTACATGGGTAAAAATGTTTTTACAAAGAACATTAAAAAGAATTTAATTGGATGTCATGTGCCCAAAACTGGGCTACTTTGACAGCATTTTCCCTTGCCGACATAAGATCTTCCTCTGCATAGAGAAGGGCATATACTGGAGCATACAATGTATGTGGGGTGGTTCTCCATATTCACATATTTCATGGTGTATCCCCAATTCCTCGTATTGTCCTTAGATCACCTACCCAACCAAGCACACAGTCTATTTAAGGATTTCTATACAGGCCATGGTTGTTCTTGGCCAGGTGGCTGGCATGCATATTATTGGGCCTATTCATTCAGCATCTCCCTACTCATTCCATAGGTGCATGGTCGACTGTGGGAAACTTTGGGAAGGCTCATGTCTCCTCTCAGTGTGTCATGGCCAACTGCTTGAAAATCACTGCTCAGGAGGGTATTTTGAGTGCCAGGAGGCTGCACATACCTCATCTTTCTCTTTATGAAAGTGTTTAGCAACTGGTTTTAAGATCCCCCGTTAGAAAGTGTTTATGAATTGACTTAAATTCATTCATAAGTTCCATCTTTAATGTATTCATTTATGTAAATTTACTCAAAATTGAAATATAAATCATTTTCTTCCAGCCCTTATCATGTCAGAGAGAAGATGTGGCCCTTCTTCCAAAAAGTTTGGACACTGGAGTACAAATTCTTAATAACCCACAGAAGGAAAAACCTTTATGTCAGTGGTGCCTAAAATGTGTCATAACGCTCTTGGTCATTGCAAAACAATGAGAGGATATTGCTTTGGCAATTTTTTTGCTGCCAACCATAATTATAAATGGTACATATAGTACTTCTACAGTACAAACCTAAGCATATCCACTCAGAAGTAAGTCCCATTGTGTTCAGTAATACTTACTCCTAGGAAAGTGTGGTTAGGATTGCAGCCGTAATGAACTAACCATAGAATCAATGTAATTTATAGGCTCATGTCATACAATCTCAAGAAGGTAGGTTAAACAAAAGTTCTCCAAATACTATGAGTATTGAATGCAGCATTAAGAAGGAAAACTATTAGAACAGCCTTTTTGTTATGAACACACACACAAGCTTTGCTATTAGACTCATGACTATAACGGATGAATTTACTCTAATAGGGAATATTCCAAACAATTCTTGCTATTTTAATATAGCTGTCCCAAAATGTCCCTTGGGTTAAGATTTGAAGCTTTGGTTCTAGACCTGTTGGAGTTGCATTAACCTGTACCTTTACAGCTGGAAATTAAAGGAAGCAAGTCCTGTACAGTAGGACATGAGCTTTTGATATTTTAGTAATGAGCTTTTAAATATCATCAATACATGGCAATGTCAAGATGCGGTACTTTATCTGTATGCATGTAAAGGTATATGCTGCTATATATTGCAAGAACCTCTACTGCCAGTTAAGGGCACAAACCAGAGCAAATTTTGTCGGCTCTTTCCTAAGTATTCTGCATCCAGAACATAGAGTGATGCTGCAGTCAGAGAAGCAGAAGCCTAGGGATATCCGTAACTGCTCCAGAGCAGTGATCAGCATAATTGCTCCACTGGGCATGCTCAGTAGGCAGCCACTAAATACCCCATAGCCTGCAGTTACTCACGAGGTGACACTCATTCACATCACTCGGAACCACCAGTCTGCACTACCACACCCTCCTGATCACATGGGGGACCAGCTGGCAAGCTGTGGGGGGAGAAGCTGTCAAGCTGTCAGGGAGTGGGGAGTGGCTCCCCAGCATGATGGACAGGGCAAGGCTGTCAGGGGTGGGAATGGGAACAAGCTGTCCCCCTGCATCCCCAAGCATGCAAGGTGGCCCAGGAAAAGCCCAGGCACCAGCAAAGACAAGACTGCACAGAGACATACATGTGCGTGTATTGTCAATAAAAACAGCATCAACAGATAAACATGAGTGTCCTATGGTCTTTGGCAACAGGCCAGCAGCAGTCCGGAGAGAACCCCAGCATTAAAGGGACAGCACAACAGACCCAGGGTCCACACTCACAAGGGCCGGGAGGAGAGGGAAGACTCCATCCAGGGGGCATCTAAGGCCCAGGAAAGAGTCCCCCTTGCTGGCTCAGACAGAGGGAGGGGCAAGGGTACCCCAAGCAGCTGGCAGAGCAGGGGGCAGGGGGCAGGCAAAGGTGAGGGGGCTTCCAGGGGCATCTGTGGGGAGGAAAGCCAGGAAGAGGGGACAGGAGCCCACCTGGGATTGCCAAGGAGCAAAAGTACATACTGGGGAAGAGGGGATCTGGGGCTCCCACACCAGGGCAAGGGTGTCTGACCACTTCTGGGGCCCCTGCCCACCCAAAACCTCCCACCTCACAGGTCTAAGGGCCCATGGCCACAACGCACCCAGGAAGACGCAGAAACAAGTGGGGCTCACAAGGAGGACAGATGCGCATGGGAGACAGATGTGCATGGGGGGGTTGATGAGCATGGGGGGGTTGATGAGCATGGGGGGATGTTGTGCACGGGGGGGTTGATGAGCATGCAGGGATGATGAGCATGCAGGGATGTTGCACATGGGAGTTGTTGCGCATAGCTGGTGGTAGTGCATGGAGGATGATGCGCATGAGGGGTTGTTGCACATGGGGATGGATACGTATGGGGAGTTGATATGAGGGATGACGTGCACCAGCGGGATGGTGTACACTGGAATTTTAGTCCTGCAATAAGGTTCGTTTGCACTAGTAAGTAATATACACTGGCACCTTGACATTACAAACGCCTCACGGGAAGTATGTTCCATGTAACAAACAAAAATTTCTCTATGATTCTGCTTCACATAACAAACTGTGCTTCATGTAACAAACAAACTCGTTGGCAACTGGGGCAGACACGCTGGCCGGCAGCCCTTTTAAAAAGCGTCAGGGCTGCCTAGCGCACCTGCCCAGAGCGAAAGCAACACTTCTGTGCTGCTGCTCCTGTGGCCGGGCATCTGCTGGGCAGAGGAAGAGAAGAGCTGACACTTCTCCACACTGACAGTGGAGAAGAGGGAAGCAGCTCAGGGCTAGCCAGAAGGGAGCAGGGGAGAGAGAGGCTCAGGATGAAGAGAAGGAGAAAGTGGGGAGACACTTTGAAAGTGTCGTGGATTGCAGAAGTGTCTTTGATTGCAGCCTCCTAACCATGTCCACCCAGAAGTAAGCCCCATTGTGTTAAATGGGTCTTACTCCCAGGAAAGTGTCTTTAGGATTGTACCCTAAATAGACTTCATAGGATCATGCACACTGAATGCATGTTTTGAATTCAATTCCAGTATTCTGTCATCATTTTTACATCCAGTTAATATTTTTATATGAATATTTTTTGGGTTGTGGAACCGATTGTCTGAGTTCCTATTATTTCCTATGGGAAAATCTGCTTCATGTAAAGAACATTTCACATAACAAACATGCCTCCGGAACGAATTAAACTTGTTACGTGAGGCACCACTGTATAATTTTTTAAAATTTACTTTTAACTAGGGACCTGCAAGAGGCGAAGTTATATTTCACTACAAATTGGTGTTATCCTTTGTCAGGAAAAATAACCTTGCCTTTTGCAGATACCTGCTTATACGTAACAGTGTTTAAATTAACCACCTGAAAGCAATATATATGAATATTTTTAGCTTTCACTTTGTCATGTCCCACATACATCCTGTGCTGACCTGGGGATGTTATAAAAGCACTTCTGCACCACTCCTGCGTGGCGGTTAGTCTAGTGCACAGGAATAAGCCAAACTCACCATACCACCACAAAAACATATGCCAGGTGAGTATGCCAAACCTCAGTTGGTTAGGATTTTGCCTTGTGTGTGTCTGTGTAGCTCAGGGCTTCAAGGGGGTGCACATGGAGTGTCTGTATGTTTAGCCCTTGGATAGAAGAGGGTATTGGGACAGGTGCAGGTTTTGGAAGCCCCCCTCCCCACTACTGAGCCATACCTGTCCCAAATCCCTCTTGTGTACAAGGGAACGGATCGGATCCACAGTGATCACTCATGTAAAACAGCAGATCCCATAAACAGTGTAGCTAAAGGGGGTGAAGCACAACGTTTTGCAGGGAGCATCCCTGTGGCACTCTCTCCCTTTGTAGAAAGGCATATGGCTCATTTGACTCCTTTTGCCCAGAATAGCCCTGAAGGAGAGGTGGCTCCAACAAGTGCGGTGAGCCTTCCTGCAAAACTACATAAGTGTTCCGCCCCACTTTGCCACTAGATACAATGCTTGATTCGTTGGAGGGAGACTCAGAGAAACTAAGTGATTTAAACCTGCCTAGAACCGGGATGTATCCAGCTGAACCATGCATACAGGCACACTTGGGGATGTCTGGGGTAGGTTGCAACATGATTTTTCACTTTGAGAATGGGCATGAATGCAGTCAACGCTGCAATGCAGAGGCAACAACATGATACTTGCTATATCCCATGAAAGTGTTTTGGCCTCTGAAGGCCTCCTTAGGGCCTAAGGGTATTCCCCTGCCAGTCTGATGGGTCATCTTGGACCAACACTAGAGATATCACCTGCAAGAACCTTGATATGTGGGTTTGGTTTTGGTGAGCACTACTGCCAGTGGGTCTTGGTGAGCACTGCTGCCCCCTGCCCTGCCTATTGCTTCTCTGTTTCTCCCAAACCCCATTCCACCCCTGCCCCTGCACTCCCGTCACAATCCTATTTGGGATACCCAACATCCCACATCCATCACCACATGGATTTGGCCACTCATCGCATCTGGCAGTGGCCAGTGAATGCACTCCGGCAAGTTGTGTTTGAGACTGCCCACAAGCCTAGTACATTGCGGGAATGTGTGCTGTGGTTGTGCAACAGGACTCAATAGGATTTGGCCATAAAGAACAAACATCAAAAGATACTAATATGGGTATCATGATATGGGTCTCTCGTTGTCTCATGTGCTCTCCGAAACATGTGGTGGGCCATTGTGAGATACAGGAAAGTTGACTCAATGGATCTTTGGCCTTATGTGCCTTCTGTTCTTACGGCAAGCTGGAGGCTGCTAACCAGATATGTTTTGGGGGCTGAGATTTATTGTTTGGGGATACATAAAGGGTGTTCTATGTGCCCCCATTTTCCCCAAACCTTAAGTTAACAATGTTTCAGATAAGAGCAGTCTGGCAGACCAGGTAGAACCAACATCTTGCATCCAGGATTCACAGAATCATCATGATTTATACTGGAAACCAACTATGGACAATGACTGATATACTAATGTCCAGCAGTTTTAGAATATAAGTTCAGAGGGAGAAGCAGAGAGAAGTTCTCGTTCAGCTGGAACCCTGGACAAGGAAGCCAACCCCCCATATCCCTCCCATATCCCCCCATATCCCCTCCATATCCCTCCTCACATTTGGAGCCAAGAGTCCTGTTATGCCCCTGAATGAAATCCTTTGGCCTTCTGATCTTTCAGTTGGGGAAAGAAAGTGTGAGCCCCACACAATGAACTCTAGAAAATATCGAGAGGACAACTCTGGCCAAGTATATTTTTTAAAACAAGAATAAGCAAGATAATTTTCATTTCAAACAAACACTGCATAAATATCAGGAATTTTTCAAACATGAATTATTTGGGGTAATAATAGACTTAACTGTTGTTGCCTGACTGAGGAAAACAAAACAAAAACAAACCTCCACACTCCTAAAATACATCTTCATGCTTATGCATGTTCTCTTGTAATACATAAAATGACCATTGTAAGTGACATTCTTTCCACACACGGCACTTAACAGGTTTCTCCCATTTGTGGGTTCTCTGATTCTAAGATCTGCACTTGATCTTTGCACATTTCTGGCACTTTCAGAGTTTTGTCCCCAGTGTGGGTTTTTTGGTGAATCTTAAGAAGACTACTCATGACTAACGCTCTTTCCACACTCCTGGCAATTTTAGGGTTTCTCCCCTGTGTGTTTTCTCTCATGTATCTTAAGGTAACCACTCTGACTGAAGCTCTTTCCACACTCCTGACAATTATAGGGTTTCTCCCATTTGTGGGTTCTCTCATGTACCTTAAGATCACCACTCCAACTGAAGCTCTTTCCACATGCCTGGCAATTATAGGGTTTCTCCCCCGTGTGGGTTCTCTCATGTACCTTAAGATCACCACTCTGACTGAAGCTCTTTCCACACTCCTGGCAATTATAGGGTTTCTCCCCTGTGAGGGTTCTCTCATGTACCTTAAGATCAACACTCTGACTGAAGCTCTTTCCACACTCCAGGCAGTTATAGGGTTTCGCCCCTGTGTGGGTTCTCTGGTGGATCTTAAGATGACTACTCTGACCAAAGCTCTTTCCACACTCCTGGCAATTATAGGGTTTCTCCCCTGTGTGTTTTCTCATGTATCTTAAGGTAACCACTCTGACTGAAGCTCTTTCCACACTCCTGACAATTATAGGGTTTCTCCCCTGTGTGGGTTCTCTGGTGACACATAAGATGACCACTCCACCTGAAGCTCTTTCCACACTCCTGGCAATTATAGGGTTTCTCCCCTGTATGGGTTCTTTCATGTACCTTAAGATAACCACTCCAACTGAAGGTCTTTCCACACTCCTGGCAATTAAAGGGTTTCACCCCTGTGTGGGTTCTCTGGTGACACATAAGATGACCACTCCACCTGAAGCCCTTTCCACACTCTTGGCAATTATAGGGTTTCTCCCCTGTGTGGGTTCTCTCATGTACCTTAAGATCACCACTCATGCTGAAGGTCTTTCCACATGCCTGGCAATTATAGGGTTTCTCTCCTGTATGGATTCTCTCATGTACCTTAAGCTCAACACTCCGACTGAAGCCCTTTCCACACTCCTGTAATTATAGGGTTTCTCCCCTGTTTGGGTTCTCTGGTGACTCATAACAATCGTGAGTGAGGCTAGTTCCACTATCCTGGCACTTGTATTGCTTCACTTTTCTGTGGGTTCTGTGGAGGAATTTAAGGTTCTTGTTGATACTAAATCTGTTTTCACACTCCTGGCACTTATGTAGTTCCTCCCCTATGTCAGTTCCTTGTTGGCTAATACGATTGCTACTGTCCCTGGAGCTCTTTCTGCACTCCTGGCATTTAAAGGACTTTTTGGCTGTGTGGGTTCTCTGGTGGATCTTAAGTACCTTACTCTCTGACAGTCTTTCTCCACTCTTGGCACTCACAATCTCCTCCTCAGTGGGCTCTTTGATGTGAAGAATGAGACTGCTTCCTCTTTCTTCCAATCTGGTTCCAAAAAACTCTGCTGAAATAGGAAAAGAAATGTAGTAAGAGACCAAAGGAAGAAACTGCAGCATTTTTTTTGTCTGATCAGAACCAGAACTCAATTCTGTACATTAATTTCTTGTTGTTTTGAGTTTAAAATTCTGTATCTGGAAATGGGCAAAACACCACATTTTGGTGTTTAAAGTATTTTCTAGAAATTTAAATAGACACCTTTTTCAGTTAGAAATAATACTGTGGCTTCATCTGCAAATACACTCACCTTTTATTGCCTCCCAAATACACTTTTAATGAAAAGTGCAGTAGTCCAGACAATGGGCAGCCACTCCTGTTCCTCCAAAGGTTTCCCTTGCTTCATATTCTTTCTCAACTACCTGTAAGGGAGAGAATGGAGAATGTATGAGTTTCTTTTAACCTTGTACCGTAAGGTCTGAATTCCTCTCCAATAGTTGAGAGGAAGCCTACAGAGGAGATGGGCAGATTCATGGAGGAGCCTCTCAGTTGTTCTTACTCTTGACACCTAGAAGTGAACTAACTCACAAGGGAGTGGCTGGGAGAGGAGATTTGCCTCTGGGCACTGATTCTGGGGGAGATTCCAGCACCCCCTTCCAATATCTGATAATGAGAAGAGATGGTTGGACAGGATAGGCAAGGCCTGGGGAGGAGACAAGATCACGTTCTCCAAAAGGAGCTGCAGAAGGTCCTGAATCAGCATCCTGTGGCTGCAAGTCCAACATGGCCTAACTTCACAGGGCAGAAGGAGAGTCCAGCAGGCTCTTCTCCCAGGCCTTCCCTAGTCAGCCCCAGATCCTCAGCTCCATCTCTTCCTTCCTCTCACCGTCACTCCAGTGGTGGGCACCAGCAGGTTCGCACCTACTCTATGGAACCGGTTGTTAACAAGAGATAGGACATATAAAGTTTAAAAATAGCCATTTAAAGGTGGCTGCCAGATGGGCAGAGAACCCATCTGGTTCTTAATTTCTTTGAAGCCCATCACTGCGTCACTCCCTTTCCTTGCTTGGCCTTCACCCTCCTGCTTCCTCAAGGCCTGGTCCTCCCCCTCACAACTCAGACCTCCCCCCTCATCAGCCTCTCTCCAGACCTGCTCCAGGCCTCCCCTCTCTCACCCCTCTCCCTACCCCTCTTTCCCTGGCGCAGACCCCCTTCCCTCACACTCCCAGGCCCAAGGCATCTCCCCTTCTCTAGACTCAGCTCTCCCCCTCTCAGACTCCTTCTCTCCAGGCCTCTCCCCACTTTCATCAAAGAAGGAATAAAGTCATTCCAGATCTTCACTCTGTCCAGCTCAGGCTGCAATCCTATCAGGCCAGACCG
Organism: Cryptoblepharus egeriae; assembly: GCA_030015325.1. Taxonomy (NCBI): domain Eukaryota; kingdom Metazoa; phylum Chordata; class Lepidosauria; order Squamata; family Scincidae; genus Cryptoblepharus; species Cryptoblepharus egeriae. The sequence goes on along the minus strand of JAREYC010000007.1, from coordinate 47,324,801 downwards.
AGGGTTGTGCTTACTTTTGTCTCCTTCTCAGTGCAACCCTAAGCAGGTCTACTCAAACGTAACTCCCACTGTATTCAACTGCACTTACTTCCAGGAAACTGTGCTTAGGGCTGTAGTTACATAGAAATCAATTACTTCTGAACCTCTTGCATGGTCTCTGTTTCTATACAGTCCCCTTGCCCAGCCCCATACAGTACACTTGGGCGACCCAGATGGGACCTCCAGAGTTCTTACCTCCAGGGAGGTATTTTATGAGGAAATTCAACTGAACAGCCACTTCCAACACTTTAAGCACCTTTCCTAAAACTTCCGGAAGGCTCTTCCTGAGGTAACTAATCCTCCTTTTCATCCACTCACCTCGGCTCTCCAAATTGTCCTTTTTCCCACATCTCAATTCTACCCTCCAGCAACTGCCCTCCCTCAACAGCCTCCCCTCTTTCAACAGCCCTCCCTCTTTCAACTGCCCTTCAACAACTGCCCTCCCTGAAGGGCTCTTCTCAACTGTCCCTCAAACACCCTTCAGGAACTGCCCTCATTCAGTGACTCTTCAACTGTCCCTGTCTCAGCTGCCTTCAGCTCACCCTCTCTCAACTGCTCTTCAGCACCTGCCCTCCCTCAATGGCCCTCCCTCTTTCAACTGCACTTCAGCAGCTTCCTCCCTCTCTCAGCTGCCCTTCAGCACCTGCCCTCACTCAATGGCCCTCCCTCTTTCAACTGCCCTTCAGCAACTGTCCTCTCTGTCTCAGCTGCCCTTCTGCAACTACCCTCCCTCAACAGCCCTCCCTCTTTCAACCTCCCTTCAGCAACTGTCCTCCTTCAAAGGGTCTTCCTCTCTCAGCTTCCTTTCAGCAACTACCCTCCCTCAATGGCCCTTCCTCTTTAATCTGCATTTCAGCAGCAGTTCTCCCTCTATCAGCTGCCCGTCAGCAACTGCCCTCCCTCAACTGCTCTCCCTCTTTCAACTGCCCTTCAGTAACTGTCCTTCCTTTCTCAGCTGCCCTCCAGCAATGGCCCTCCCTCAACGGCCCTCCTTCTTTCAACTGCCCTTCAGCAACTGTCCTCTCTGTCTCAGCTGCCCTTCAGCATTTTCCCTCTCTCAATGGCGAAATAACATTGTGAAATAGAACACTGTGAATAAGACCACCCTACAAGTGACATGCAAATATGTAAAAATACTGTATTTGGCACTCCTGATATTTTTTCTTTTGGAAAAAGCAAACTTCAAGGCCTCCAATCCATACTGTACACAAGCAGGACACTGACATTTTATCATATTCAGGTTGAATAGCAGCTTTAGTGGGTGAAGTTTGGGGGAGAGGGACTTTCAGCTTCTTTTGGCCCATCATTAAGACACATATTATACAAGCAATATACTAGCGCATATGCAAAATTATTACCATATAGATTAATGAAACACGTTGAAAAAAATGTTGCCTTATAAATACTATTCTAGATAAAACTGCAATCATTTGCAGCCTGAACTATGAATATCATCAGCTGATGGCCAATTATTGCTGAAATGATTCTTTTATTGCCATGGGGGTTTGATGCACATGGTGGTTTCATGTGTATGAGGGGATGATGTTCATGGGGGAATGTTGCGCATGGGGGTAATGATGCACATGGGGAAACAATGCATATGGGGGAATGATGTACGCATTGGGAGACTGATGCGCAAGGGGGACTGATGTGCATGGATGATTGATGAGCATGGGTGGTTGATGAGCTTGGGGGATGTTCCGCATAGGGGGCTTGATGAGCATGCAGGGATGTTGTGCATGGGGGGATGTTGCACATGGGAGTTATTGTGCATGGGGGGTTCTAGCACATGGGAGATGATGCGCATGGGAGGATGATGCGCATGAGGGTTGTTGCACATGGGGATGGATGCGCATGGGGTGTTGGTATGCATGGGGGGATGACGCGCAGTGGGGAGATGGTGTACACTGAAATTTTACTCCTGCAATGAGGTTCATTTTCGCTAGTAAATAATATATAGTTGTTTAAAATTTACTTATAACAGGGACCTGCAAGACGCAAGGTTATTTTTCTCGACAAATTGGGGTTATCCTTTGTCAGGAAAAATAATCTTGCCTTTTGTAGATTCTTACTTATAAGTAATAGTGTTTAAATTAACCACCTGAAAGCAATATTTACAAATATTTTTAGCTTTTATTTTGTCATGTCCCACATATATCCTGTGCTGACCTGGGGATGTCATAAAAGCACTTCTGCACCACTGCTGAGTGGGGGTTAGCCCAGTGCACAGGAATAAGCCAAACACTCCACACCACCACGAAAAGATAGGCCAGGTGAGTTATGCCAAACCTAAATTGGTTAGGATTGCGCCTTGTGTCGGTCTGTGTAGGGTGACCAGATTCAAGGGGGTGCACATAGAGTGTGTGTATGTTTAGCCCTTGGATAGAAGAGGGTATTGGGACAGGTGAAGGTTTTGGAAACCCCCTTCCTCCCTGAGCCATACCTGCCCCAATTCCCTCTTGTGTACAAGGAACAGATCAGATCCACAGTGATCACTCACGTAAAACAGCATATCCCATAAACAGAGGGGGTGAAGCACAACGTTTTGTGCTAGAGGGGGTGAAGCACAACGTTTTGCAGGAGCATCCCTGTGGCATGTAAGGTGGCAGATTCTCTCCCTTTGTAGAAAGGCATATGGCTCATTTTTCTCCTTTTGCCCAGCATAGCACTGAAGGGGAGGTGGCTCCAACCCATGCAGTGAGCCTTCCTGCAAAACTACAAAAGTGTTCTACCCCACTATGCCACTAGATACAATGCTTGACTAATTGGAGGGAAACCCTACCTAGAACCGGGATGTATCCAGCTGAACCATGCACAATGATACAGGCACACTTGGGGATGTCTGGGGTAGGTTGCAACATGATCTTTCACTTTGAGAATGGGCATGAATGCAGTCAACGCTGCAATGCAGAGGAACAACATGGTACTTGCTGTTTCCCAGGAAAGCGTTTTGGCCTCTGAAAGCCTCCATAGGGCCTAAGGGTAAACCCCTGCCAGCCTGATGGGTCATCTTGGACCAACACCAGAGATATATATCATCTGCAAGAACCCTGATATGAGGGTTTGGTTTTGCTGGGCTCTACTGCAAATGGGTCTTGGTGAGCACTGCTGCCCATTGCCCTGTCTTTTGCTTTCCTGTTTCTCTCAAACCCCATTCCACCCCTGCCCCTGCGCTCCCTTCACAATCCTATTTAGGACACATCCATCACCACATGGATTTGGCCACTCACCGCATCCGGCAGTGGCCAGTGGAATCACTACTGCAGGTTGTGTTTGAGACTACCCACAAGCCTAGTACACTGCAGGAATGTGTGTGGTGGTGGTAGCGCAACAGGATTCAATAGTACTGGACCATAAAGAACATACATCAAAAGATACTTCTCAGGAACTTCACTTATGGGTCAAGAACAATACAATAAAAGTTACCTTAATTGGTGTGATGGCGCATGTTTCCTGCTCTGAAATCCAGGAAACTGGTCCAGATATCTCTGTGGAGTGCGTTTGGGTAAAGGTTAATGGGAAAAACAAGAAACAAAACATCTACTATAGACTGCCAGGTCAAGGAGAAGGAGTAGAAGATGTCTTCTTGAAGCAATGGGCAGATGTGGAAGGAAATATGAGGTAGTAGTAATGGGGGACTTTAACTATCCAGACATTTGCTGGGAGACAAACTCAGCCAAACTTGGGAGCTCCAATAAATTCCTGATGGGCCTGGAAGATAACTTCATGTTCCAGAAAGTGGAGGAAGCAACAAGGGGAGGGGCCATCCTTGACCTGATCATAACTAATTGTGAAGAACTGATTGACCGGGTCAAGGTAGCAGGAACTTTAGGGGAAAGCGATCATGAGCTGCTGGAATTTAGAATATTATGGGAAATAAAAAGAGTGCACAGTGAAACCTTTATATTGGATTTCAGGAAGGCTGATTTCAGCAGGTTTAGAGGAGTCATAGGAGGATCCTACGGGTTGATGAACTAACAGGAAACGGGGCCCAAGATAGGTGGGAGCTCCTTAAGAGGCAGCTTCTACAAGCACAGTCAGAAACAATTCCTATGAAAAAGAAAGGGGGGAAAACCTCAAAAAAACTAGGTTGGCTCCACAAGCAACCCAGGGATCAGCTGAAGTTAAAGAAAGTGAAGTACAGGCAATGGAAGACTGGAAAGATCACCAGGGAGGAGTACAGGCAGATAGCCAGGTCCTGTAGAGAAGGGGTCAGGAATGCTAAAGCTCAGTATGAGCTGAGGCTGGCCAGGGGTGTCCAGGATAACAAAAAGAGCTTCTTTAGATATCCCCAAAGGAACAGGAGGAGAGACGAGGGGGTGGGGCTGCTCCTGGACAAAGATGGACAACAGGTGCCTGGAAACCAGGAGAGGAGGAGCTGCTCAATTCCTACTTTGCGTCCATCTATTCTTGGAAGGAGGGCTATACAAATGGGGGTGCGGGATCATTGGCTGATGCGGGGATGTGCTTGCATCCCCAAAGAGTTAATGAAAACATTTTATGGTGCAGAACAGCAGATTAAGAGTGACAGAGAATTGGTTTGGAACCACTTAACTGGCCTAAAAGAATTCATTTGGACCAGATTAGCTGCATCCTCGAGTTCTTAAGGAACTCGCAGATGTCCTTGCAGAGCCTCTGTCAATCATCTTTGAGGAATCCTTGAGGATTGGAGAAGTGCCACTGGACTGGAAAAGGGCAAATGTAGTCCCAATCTTTAAGAAGGGGGTTGGGGGAAAGACCTGGGAAATTATAGACCAGTCAGTTGACTTCAATCTCAGGAAAGATATTAGAATAAATCATAAAACACACAATTTGTGCATGTCTAGACAAGTACTCGGTGATCAAAAGAACCCAGCATGGATTTACCAAGAATAAATCTTGCCAGACAAATCTGATCTCCTTTTTTGATCGGGTTACGAGCTTACTGGACAGTGGCAATGTTGTGGATGTCATTTATCTTGACTTCAGCAAAGCATTTGACAAAGTCCCACATGACATTTTAATTGGGAAGTTGGAAAAATATGGGCTAGACGAGGCAATCGTTAGGTGGATCTACAATTTGCTTGATGGCCGCACTCAAAGCGTTTTAGTAAATGGTTCTGTGTCAACCTGGAGATCGGTTTCAATTAGGGTGCCCCATGGCTCTGTCTTGGGCCCGGTTCTCTTTAATATTTTCATCATTGACTTGGAGAAAGGGATACGGGGGAGCCTGATCAAATTTGCAGATGACACCAAGCTGGGAGGAGTAGCAAACACAACAGAAGACAGGAGAAACCTCCAGGAGGATCTGGATAAACTGGAATCCTGGGCTGTAACAAAAAGAATGAATTTCAACAGGGAGAAGTGCAAGATTCTGCACTTAGGCAACAAAAATCAAAAACACAGGTATAAAATGGGGGACAATTGGCTTGGCAATACAACATGTGAGCGGGATCTTGGAGTCACTGTGGATCACAAGCTGAACATGAGTCAGCAGTGTGATGTGTCTGCAAAGAAGGCAAACGCCATTTTAGGCTGCATTAAGAGGATTGTAGCTTCCAAGTCGCAAGAAGTTATAGTTCCTCTTTATTCGGCATTGGTCAGACCTCACCTTGAGTACTGTGTTCAATTCTGGGCACCTTACTGATAGAAATAAAATGAGGTTCACTAATGCCCCAGATAGAAAACTGTTGAGTTTAGCTAAAAGAGGTTTGGGACCTAAAGGCCTAGATGGAGAAAGAGATTTGAGACCCAAAGGCTCAGATGGTAAGAACATGATGTGGCAGAAAACAATAGGAAAGTTCAGGTCAAGATGACCATGTGGGGCTGGCCAAAACCACATGTGATTTGGTAGCCACATTTTGAGTTGTCAGCATCAGGAACTGGCAAGGTCAAGATGACCCTATGTGGGCCAGAATCCAGATGTGAGTTGTCAACATCATGATGTGCCAAAGTATAAGCTGGCTGTTGGTAGCCAATCAGAAGTCTAGGAATTAGGGGTTGTCTTGTGGTTTTAGAGAATAAAAGAGGGAGCTGAATTGATGGAAAATGGGAGTCTGATCCTCAAAGCTGTAACTTGGGCATACATGCTGCTTGATGTCAATAAACCTTGATGCAACGAGACTGGCTTCCTGCTTCTTCTTGCAAATCTACCTGCTAGTTGTATTTGAACCCTTTTAGGAGAGGTAACTATAATTTTCTCTCTATCATCACTTTAAGAAAGATGCAGCCAAACTGGAGCAAGTCCAGAGGAGAACAAGAATGATCAGTGGGATGGAAGGGAAGCCCTACGAGGAAAGGTTGGGGGAACTTGGGATGTTCAGCCTGGAAAAGAGAAGGCTGAGAGGAGACATGATTGCCCTCTTCAGATACCTGAAGGGCTGTAATATAGAGGAAGGGGCTCATTTGTTCTTAGCTGCTTCTGAAAGCAGAACTAGAACCAATGGGTACAAACTGCAAGAGAGGAGATTCCGGTTGGATATCCGGAAAAAATTCCTGATGGTGTTACCTGGATGCCCAATTAAAGAATGAGTCGAATATCTGGAGTTGGTTCAAGATTTCTTTACTGCAGCACTGAGGGCCATACATAGCAAAAAGAGCTATTCCAAGGTATGGCCCCGATCACAAGGTGAAGGGTGCTTATATAGACTTTTCTAATACAAGGTATGGCTTAACAAACAAAGCTGGCAACATATACCTTATACCTTTAACTAATACAGTTTTTAACTATGTCACTGTACACACACGCAGGCTTCAACAAGACTAGTTATAAAGGTACATTTAACATCCAGATTAGAGTTTTAGCACCTTCTTTTGGCTTATGTTAAACATGTTTCCTGTTTCCTTATATGAAATTCAAAGCTGGCTGTGTGTATTGTAGCTGTCCACGTGTCCACAGCATGCTAGATACATAAGGCTTAAGTTTAGCCAACATGGTCTTAGCATATGGCTTAAATCCGGTCACCATGATCCTTATGCACAATCTAAGTTAGATAAGGCGCATCCTGTCATAGTTGGCCAACGTTTGTGATCAACTTTGTTCTTGCTTAGACACAGGAAAACTATACTTCTTATATATATTTCTTTGTTCTTTCCTTTGGCTTTATCACTATGTATTTAAGGCATAATTGGTTAGATAAGCAGATGGAATATTTTATTAAGTTTAAAACTTATACATTGAACTACACATGCTACATATATGGCTTTTAGTTAATTTGAGCAATATGTTTATTTTGGCTTGAATAAACTATGCATTTCCTTATGTGGTCTTAATTTCAAAAACTCAGTTGGCCACACATTTCTGTGTGTGTGCACAGGAAGGAGGGTGAATGGAGGAATTACAGTTTGAACTTTTTCCCCCTCTTTGTCCTGTCTCAATGGTGAGGGCGATTCGGCAGTGGAACAGATTGCCAAGGAAGGTGGTGGAGTCTCCCTTCCTGGGGATCTTCAAGCAGACTCGACAAGCACCCGTTGGGGATGCTCTAGGAGGATTTCCTGCTGCAGGCAGGGGATTGGACTAGATGACCTACTAGGTCCCTTCCAACTCTAGGATTCTATGATTCTATGTTCCTAGATGGGGCTGTGAACATGTATGTGCTTCTGTTTGGTGCACTGATAAGAAAGGCAAAGGGAATGTTTTTGGGGAAAGAAGGGACTCTTTAGTCCCTTCCCACAGCTACTGAGAAGAGAGGAGAGACTGACTGTGGGAAGTTGCAAGAAAAGTGTCACAGCACAGAAGGGTTCTGAAGACAGGCTGAAGACAATCCTCGCTGCACAGTTGTGTGGTGCTGTGGAGACTCGGGAATGAAGAGGGCTCTAGCTCACTCGTGGCATCCCAAAGAGTGGCCCCCAGTATTTCTTGGACTCTGGACAATGCTTGCATATTGACCGGGCCATGGCAATGAAGAGGGCTAACTCCATGCTTTGGATCCTTAGAGAAGTTGTTGAGAATATGACAAAAAGGATAAAAAAACTATGTAAACTGCCTTGGACATCTGCATTAGTATGAGTAAGGCAGGGTATAAATCCATTAAATAAATAAAAGGTTACAGGCCCTGGTAGAAATAAAGGGTTTCCTTAAATAAATAAATGGTTCTGCCTCCTTATATTATATGTAGGCTACCTTAAGTATGCCAAATGCAAAGAAGAGCACCATGATATGGGTCTCTCAGAGCACCATGATATGGGTCTCTCGTTGTCTCATGTGCTCCCTGAAACATGTGGTGGGCCATTGTGAGCAATAGGAAAGAGGACTCAATGGACCTTTGACCTTTTGTGCCTTCTATTCTTATGGCAAGCTGGGGGCTACTAAAGAGATGTGTTTTGAGGTCTTGGATTTATTGTTTGGGGATCCATAAAGGGTGTTCTTTGTGTGTTCATTTTCCCCAACCCTTAACTCAACAACGTCTCTGGTAAAAGTGGTCTGGCAGACCAGGTAGAACCAACATCTTGCATCCAGGATTCACAGAATCATCATGATTTATACTGGAAACCAACTTTGGACAATGACTGATATACTAATGTCCAGCAGTTTTAGAATATAAGTTCAGAGGGAGAAGCAGAGAGAAGTTCTCGTTCAGTTGGAACCCTGGACAAGGAAGCCAACCCCCCTCACTATATCCCTCCTCGCAGTCATGGGGCCAAGGGTCCTGTTATGCCGTGGAATGAAATCATTTAGTCTTCAGATCTTCCAGTCGGAGAAAGAAAGTGTGAGGCGCACAAAATGAACTCTAGAAAATAACAAGAGGGCAATTTGGCCAAGTTTATTTTCAAAAACAAGAATAAGCAAGATAATTTTCTTTTCAAATAAACACTACATAAATACCAGGAATTTTTCAAACATCAATTATTTGGGGTAATAATAGACTTAACTGTTGTTGCCTGACTGAGGAAAACAAAACAAAAACAAACTTCCACACTCCTAAAATACATCTTCATGCTTATGCATGTTCTCTTAGTGATGTTCTTTCCACATGGCACTTAAAAGGTTTCTCCCCTTTGTGGGTTCTCTGGTGGATCATAAGATCGCCACTGACTGAAGCTCTTTGCACATTTCTGGCAGTTATAGAGTTGTGTCCCGTGTGGATTTTCTGGTAGCTCTTAAGATAATTACTCGGACTGAAGCTCTTTCTACACTCCAGGCATTTATATAGGGTTTCTCCCTTGTGAGTTCTCTTGTGACTCATAAAATGACTATTCTCCCTGAAGCTTTTACACACTCCTGGCAATTATAGGGTTTCTCCCCTGTGTCGGTTCTCTTGTGAATAATAAGACCACCACTCTGACTGAAGCTCTTTCCACACTCCTGGCAATTATAGGGTTTCTCCTCTGTGTGGGTCCTCTTATGTACCTTAAGATCACCACTCTGACTGAAGTGCTTTCCACACTCCTGGCAATTATAGGGTTTCTCCCCTGTGTGGGTTCTCTTGTGACTCATAAGATCACCACTCTGACTGAAGCTCTTTCCACACTCCTGACAATTATAGGGTTTCTCCCCTGTGTGGGTTCTCTCATGTACCTTAAGCTCATCACTCCGACTGAAGCGCTTTCCACACTCCTGACAATTATTGGGTTTCTCTCCTGTGTGGGTTCTCTTGTGACTCATAAGACCACCACTCTGACTGAAGCTCTTTCCACACTCCTGACAATTATAGGGTTTCTCCCCTGTGCGGGTTCTCTCATGTACCTTAAGCTCACAACTCCGACTGAAGCTCTTTCCACACTCCTCGCACTGATAGGGTTTCTCTCCTGTTTGTCTCATTTGGTGGCTCATGACTATTGTGAGTGGGGCTTGTTCCACTATCCTGGCACTTGTAATGGGTACACCTTTGTATGGGTGCAGTGGTGGAATCTAAGATTCTTTTGATGCTAAGTTCCTCACACTCCTGGCACTTATATGGTTTCTCCCCTATGTCAGTTTCCTGTTGGCTCACACAATTGCTACTGTCCCTGGAGCTCTTTCCGCACTTCTGGCATTTATAGGACTTCTTGGCGGATCTCTGATGGATCTTAAGTACCTTACTCTCTGACTGACAGTCTTTCTCCACTCTTGGCACTCACAATCTCATCCTGAGTGGGCTCTTTGATGTGAAGAATGAGTCTGCTTCCTCTTTCTTCCAATCTGGTTCCAAAAAATTCTGCTGAAATAGGAAAAGAAATGTAGTAAGAGACCAAAGGAAGAAACTGCAGCTAGTTGGGGAAATCTCCAAAATCATTTTTATCTGATCAGAACCAGAACTCAATTCTATAGAGGAATTTGTTGTTGTTTTGAGTTTAAAATTCTGTATCTGAAAATGGATGAAACACCACATTTTGTTGTTTAAAGTATTTTCTAGAAATTTAAATAGGTTCCTTTTTCAGTTGGAAATAATACTGTGGCTTCATCTGCAAATACTCTCACCTTTTATTGCCTCCCAAGTACACTTTTAATGAAAAGTGCAGTAGTCCAGACGATGGGCAGCCACTCCTGTTCCTCCAAAGGTTTCCCTTGCTTCAGATTCTTTCTCAACTACCTGTCAGGGAGAGAATGGAGAACATATGAGTTTCTTTTAACCTTGTACCATAAGGTCTGAATTCCTCTCCAATAGTTGAGAGGAATCCTACAGAGGAGATGGGCAGATTCATGGAGGAGCCTCTCAGTTGTTCTTACTCTTGACACCTAGAAGTGAACTAACTCACAAGGGAGTGGCTGGGAGAGGAGATTTGTCTCTGGGCACAGACTCTGGGGGAGATTCCAGCACCCCCTTCAGATATCCAGGTCATGAGAAGAGATGGTTGGACAGGATAGGCAAGGCCTGGGGAGGAGACAAGATCACGTTCTCCAAAAGGGGCTGCAGAAGGTGCTGAAACAGCCTCCTGTGGCTGCAAGTCCAGCATGGCCTAACTTCACAGGGCAGAAGGAGAGTCCAGCAGGCCCTTCTCCCAGGCCTTCCCTAGTCAGCCCCAGATCCTCAGCTCCATCTCTTCCTTCCTCTCCCCATCACTCCCTTTCCTTGCTTGGCCTTCACCCTCCTGCTTCCTCAAGGCCTGGTCCTCCCCCTCACAATTCAGGCTCCCCCACTCATCAACCTCCCTCCAGACCTGCTCCAGGCCTCCCCTCCCTCACCCCTCTCCCTACCCCTCTTTCCCTGGCGCAGACCCCCTTCCCTCACACTCCCAGTCCCAAGGCATCTCCCCTTCTCTAGACTCAGCTCTCCCCTCTCAGACTCCTTCTCTCCAGGCCTCTCCTCACTTTCATCAAAGAAGGAATAAAGTCATTCCAGACCTTCACTCCATCCAGCTCAGGCTGCAATCCTATCAGGCCAGACCGAGGGGTGTGCTTACTTTGCCTCCTTGTCAGTGCAATCCTAAGCAGGTCTACTCAAAAGTAACTCCCACTGTGTTCAAATGTACTTACTTCCAGGAAACTGTGGTTAGGATTGTAGCCAAATTGGGCGCAATCCAGAGTAACTACAGGGAGTCCTTGCTCCAACGTAAGAACAATTTACTATTGCAGTGACACAGCTATCCACAAGGTCTCCTGTGTCGACAGAATAGTTGCTCTGGATTGGGCTGCCAGTCCAATACCAATGCTTATGTCATATATGCCCTATGTTCAAAAGGTTTAACATCCACTTCTCCCTCTACCCCTTTCCAAAATCTTTTGAAACTGGCTGCAATCCCAAGCTCCAGTTAGGCTGGCGTAGGTGCTGTACTGACCTGGGGGTGTCACAAAAGTGCTGTAAGACACTTGTGCGCCACTCTTGCACTAGTGGTTAGGCAAGTGCAGACAAGCCCTTGCTTCTCTACATCGCCAGCAACAAGAAGACCTATGAGTTTTGCTGGCCTTGATCAGGATTGCACCCTTACCCCCAAATCCAGAGTAACTACAGGAGCATGTAAGAGACTTTACGTGCACCTGTAGTTACTGCACCACCTAGTAAAAACCTATGGGAAATTCATACTGGAATCCAGAGTAAGTTCTTACACTGGAACAAGGACTCCCTAGTTACTCTGGATTTTGCCCTTAGTTTTACAAATTGCTAAGTTACCAAAAGATTTAAAGGAGATGCAAAGAATCAGGAAAAAAAGTCATGAAATGACTGTAAAAAAGTTGAATAGAATTCCTCATGTAAAACTTAAATTTCTGGCCATTATCTAACCATGAATAACCACAACTGCTAAAAAAAATTAGTGATTCATTTAATAATTCTGTTGTATTCATGGCAGGACTACATTGGAAGCAATTTGATGGGCATTATGGAAGAGTTTTCTCACTTTTGTATTGTTTCATAGGCAATATGCAACATTTTGCGGTAAATAATCAGTAGCTTATTTTATTGTAGAGTTGTTCCTCCCCGTTATGGAGATCCCCTGTAGAGGCTATCTCTCAGATTCAGGTCTGGAAAATAATTCCAGGATTTTGAGATAGTCAAGTGTAGATGATTTCTGAAATATTTTAAGAGGATAACATTGGTATGGCATGTTGCCATTCTTTTTCTTTAAAAAGGTTTTACTTAGAAATGGAGTCCTCCAAGCTTTGAATTCTGTTCAGTCTCCTGTTACTAGTAAATTCTGATCCTCTGTTTCAGAATCAGTGCCATATGCTGCTTAAGCTGTTTCCCTACAACCCAGAGTAACTACAGGAGCACATAAGAGACATTACATATACCCGTAGTTACTGCACCACCATGTGAAAACCTATGGGAAATTCATATTGCAACCCAGAGCAAATTGTTCTTACACCGAAGCAAGGACTCCCCATAGTTACTCTGGATTTTGCCCTAAGTCTCTTCAGATTGATCTGGTACCTAAACATCAACTATTGTGCCTCACATAACAAGTTTACTTTGTTCCAGAAGCATGCTTGTAATGTGAAACATTCTTTATGTGAAGCGGATTTTCCAATAGGAAATAATGGAAACTCAGATGATTGGTTCCACAACCCACAAAATATTCATATGAAAATATTAACTGGATGTAAAAATGATGACAAAATACTAGCATTGAATTCAAACCATGCATTCAATGTGCATGATCCTATGAAGTCTACTTAGGCTGCAATCATAAAGACACTCTCAAAGAGTCTCCCCAGTTTCTTCTTCCCTTCATCCTGAGCCTCTCTCTCCCCTGCTCCCTTCTGGCTAGCCCTGAGCTGCTTCCCTCTTCTACACTGCTGTTCTCTCCCTCTGCCCAGCGGACGCCCAGCCACAGGAGGAAGTGTTGCTTTCGCTATGGGCAGACGTACTAGGCAGCCCCGACACTTTTTCAAAGGGCTGCCGGCCAGTGCGTCTGCCCCAATTACCAATGAGTGTGCTTGTTAAGTGAAGCAACACTTGTTATGTGAGGCAGAATCCTAGAGAAATTTTTGCTTGTTATGTGGATCACTTGTTAAGGGAGGCACTTGTTAAGCGAGGTACCACTATATACACAAGTGCATAATAATAGCATTTTGCGGTTTTTGTGTATTTATATCTAATGAAGTAGTTTGTTTAAAAATCATTTTGGGTGCAAGTAAGTAATAAACCCACAAGTTAAAATATTTTATTTTCCTCACCTAAAAAACAAGCGACCCAGAATTAGGATATACATAGGATTCCCAGATTTATCCTAATAAAACCTCTGGAGATTTGTACAATCTTTACAGAAACATACAGTGTATCAAAATCTGCATAAATCAAATTTATAAAATGTGTAGAAATGCATAGTGATCAACTTACAAAGCAAGGATATGGGAACTACTTTTTAAAAGCAGGTTACAGTAGGAAAAAAATCAGTAACAGCTTATATTGTAGATCTGGAGTTTAAAAATACATTTTCACATACTGTTTTGGATTTTAATGGAATTGCACACAAATATCCATTTAAACATACACCCCTGCACAATCTATGTGCAATTTTTCACTTATGCATAGTAATGTGATTAAATTAATCTCTACCTAACAAAAAATGAATCTTTCATACACACAAGAAATGCACCCACACCCACACTATCCCTTGTTCAGTTTCTTCCTCTTATTTCCTAATTTAATAATTCACACCTTTAAAAGGAGATCTGAAAAAGTCAGAAAAAATCCTACATTTTACGTACCTGGCCTAACCTGCCATATTCAACATATGTTATGAAATGTTGGTCCACATTGAAAGAATTTGGCCTTATAGTGTTGCCATTATATTTTTCAGGAGTTGATTAAATTTGGGTCATAGTTATACTGCTGAAACAAGGCATACTTGTGATTTCAATCAAATCACTTGGAATTTCAGCTCAAAGTTAAATTTATCAGAGCACCCCATTAATTTCAACGACATTTAGGATTGCATGACTGAACACAGGTGCTCTAATCCTAATTATGTTTAAACCTGAAATCTGTGATGGACTGAGAGAAACTTTTCTTTTTGAATTTAGAACTAAATGCAGAAATAGGTCTTGGTTTTATATTCATTTTTTTTAAATGGAAGATTTACTTAATGTAACTTCTTGAGCTTTTAACTCAAGCTATGATGGAATTGTTTGTTAATTTGAGATCAAGCCATCAGAAATGTCAAAACAAATCTCAGCATTCAACAGTTGCTGAATTGCAAGAGCAAGGGAAGAAGAGAGAACTTTGGAAGGTAGTACAAGACAAAACATTTTCCCCCTTTTGCCCATTTCTACTCTACACATGGAACTCTGACCAGGGACATCCCACTGACTACTTGTCAAACAGTTTGAAGTTTTTGAAACTTAACATGCCAGTTCATCTTCAAATGACATCCATTTAGCACAAAACAGTGAAGAACTGAAACCAGTTTTACTTTTTCATATTGTGCAGCTGAAGACGTATTTCAATTCTGACATATACATAACATTTTGTAAGGCATGATACAGCAGGGAAGTTAGTGCCTGTATGTTTCACTTATAATTTGGAGTGCTGACTTCCACTGAATGTATCACATAGTGCTAAATTTCAGTTTCAGTGTGATATTGCAAAACAGAAGATATAGAAGCTGCTTATATGCTACCTTACAGAAGTGGTTCATGGATTTAAGTGCCACCTTCCATACTGACTATAACCTTCTACTAAAAGGTTCCAATAAAGTTACAACTTTGCTATTTTTGATTCCTCACTAAATTTTCATGGCAAGACTTGTGCCTCAGTCTTGGTTACTTTAGCAATTTGAAATAATTGTCATGTTGGCAATATCTTTCTTTTAACCATAATGTAGAGACAGTACCAACTCATCCTGATTCAGGAAACATCTTAACAAATCCATACTATGGCAAAACTTTCTTGTGGACCGATTGAGGAAAAAAATTAAAGAGGCACTCAATACATTGAAAATTTACCGTCCAAAAAAGCAGCATGACTGTGAAAAAGGCCACCCTGGCTAAAAACCTGTGGCAGTGCTTGGTAGAATGTAAAAACAAAACAACATACAACAAACAGGTTGGTAATCACCATATTATAGCCTGGTTAATCCAACCTTTTTCAAGTGTGAGTGTAAAAAACAAAAGAACTGCCTGCAGACCCCTGAGTGTAATCCCAAAGACGTCAATTGCTTGAATCCAACCCCTACCCCCGGCACCTTCCACATGCACATAGGAGAAAGTTGTCAATTCCCCAACTGGCTGTAGCCTCTTGATGCTTCTTCCAAAAGGAAGATCCACCAGCCTTTTATTAAGAAGAGCTTTCCATTGTGAGATGGGGCTGCTGCCAGAAGAGGGGAGTGGAAAACACTCCTTGTGGTGAGTGGAAGCAAACCTCCCATTATTTCAGATCCAAGCCCGTGCTTTTAACTTTATTCCAGTAAAGCAGAAACAGAGTCAAAAGCACATTAAAATTATCAACTAAAGAGTTTTAACACAAAACAAAGATGTAAACATCTATAAAGTTTAAGGTAAGAGCAGTTTTGTAAACATTAACTGCAGATGATAAATCTATCACAGTCTGTCTATGTCCTTCATCCAGATTAGGAGGTTCTGGGCTTGCAGCTGTACAAAGTTAATAATAGTTGCAGCAGTTTCCAGGCTATCATCAGTCCTATACAAATTAAACTTTTCAGTAGGTAGGTTTGGGTTTCTTCTTCTACACACTAAGAATATTGTTCATTTCCCATTTTTGTGTGGCTTTATTCGAGTCACAATCTGACAAAAACACTTGGTGCAGAATGTCTGATCGGTCCAAACATTTCCCTGAAAGGATATGAGTAAATCTGTGTAGATTCTGGAAAACAAAAGGAATGAAAAATATTATTTCCAACTTGCAAGCATTGTAATCTGTTTTATTTCATAGTCTAAAGCCGTGATTTTCAACCCTTTTCCTCTCCTGGCACACTAAGAAGGCACTGAAATTGTCAAGGCACACCATTAGTTGTTTCTACCACTGACAAGGAACACCAGGCTGTTCAAATCCCTTAATTTTCCTATTAATAAATGACTTCCCCCAAACTCCTGTGGCATACCTGAGGACTATCTGCAGCACACCAGTGTGCCACAGGACACTAGTTGAAAATCACTGGTCTGAAGTCTTTTTGAAACGAAATTCCTATCTGTGAAAACTGTGCAACAGCATTTCTGATTGCAGAGTGCCCTCTGGATGCTACTTGAAGATGCCAAGGAGTATGTAGAGTATACTTGGTGAAATCACTTATTCTTAGGTTATGCCAAGAGGACTTTTGAATTGAGACTGCCAATTCTACATAGCAACCAACTGTTAAAATTGCTGTGCATTTCACTAGCAATTTGCGATAAGGCATAGCAGCCAGCTGATGAAAGAAGATAAACAAAATGCCCTTGCATGAGACCAAGCAGCTCTATGAATCACTGACAGAACGTCTGTCCCATATCTATTAGTTGCTCAAAATATCTACATGCAAAAAAGGAATACTAAAATTAGGATATTTATAAATGCTGCAGACACAATATTGCCTGCAAAGAAAACAGTATAGATGAAGAAACATGCTTTCACTTCTGTCTTGCAATATGGACAGGAGTCTGCCTTTTGATTCAGTAGCTTGATTTAACTAATCATCAAAGTTAAATCAAGCTACATTTATGCTACTTTATTGTGGGGACTACAAAAAATGTTCAGTTGATGTTCAAATGTTCAATATTAAAGAACAAAACAAATGATTATCCAAGAAAAAGTAGCTTAAGCTAGCAGCACAGTAGAAGTGTGTGCACAAAGTCACTGCCTTTGCCACTGTGACTGCCACCCTAATAGATGGAAAACATGTGAGTTTGAAGGTACACCCCACTTTTTGAGACACACACACATAGACAGATTACAGGGTTCCAATGCAAGTTCCATGGCTAGAACCCTAGAACAATGTTTCTTAATCAAAGGTACTTGAGGTGGTGTATCTGGTGGTACTTTCAGGTTCTGTCTCCTGGCAATGGGACCAGCAGTGCAATGTGACAGCAGCCACAGGATGCTCTCCTTGGCAGGCAGAGCTCCAGGAGCATTTTGAGAATGCTCTAAAAATCCTTTCTGCTACTCAAGGACACCCTCCTTGAGTGTCTTATTGGTGTTTGTCATGTTGCATCTGGCTTCCCAATCTGGAAGCAACTGGTGATGATAGATAGTTCTGGTGGTACTTCAAATATGTAGACCATGAAAAGTGGTACAGTGAAGGACAAATGTTAAAAAACATTGTTCTGATCTACAATGAACCTTGTTGGTTTTGTAGGTACACAAAATCCATATAAGTGGGACTTCCCAGAGAGCAGAAAGAAGTGGTATTATGTAACAAACACCATTGCAAGACATTTAGCACATTTCTAAATACCCTCAAAACTGCTGTATGTCCACTACAAAGAGTCACAAAAGTAATTGTCATTAATGACTCTCTCTCTCTCCTGACTCCCAAAGAGGATGCAAATTCAGATCATCCATTTGATACCTTGAAGTACTGCCACTCCTTGAATTCATTTAGATTGCAGTGTGTTATCATAACTTTTGAGCCATCAGGTCCTTTAGTCAAGCACTGGTCATATTGCATGAGTTGGTTGGCTTCATTGATTCGGAACAACTAACAGGAGAAAAAAAAAGAAAGTACTTAATATTCTATACCAATAATTGTCAAGGAATGCTAAGAGTAAACAGGCACTGCAAAAATGTTACTACTTCCAAACAGTATACAACGTATCGGTTTATTTGCCTTTTGCTTTAAAAATTTAGAAAGCAAGGCAAAACACAATGGGGCTGACTTCTGGGTAGACATGGTTAGGATTGTGCTCTAAGAATAGTTTCAAAGTATTAAAAATATTTTTTCATGTATACCATTCCTGCATGATGTTTGGACATGACAAATTCCTGTTAAAAACAATTCCTTGCTAAAAACACTACCTTTGTGTAAATTTGTGTATTAAGAGGAGTTTCAGATACCTATTTCCAGACAGATCTATTTTACTGACAATGGTAAAAAAAACACCAAACTTATTTCTGAATCCTCATCCAAAGAAAGACGCACAATTTGACCCATGGATGAGTGGAGACTATATCAACTCAACATTACTTTAACGAATTAGCAGTAACCTTTAAACAGATTCCAAATTCCAGCACTCTAAGGGTTGCAGAAGTTTAAAGCTGTTGTTCTACCAATTTACAACTTTTTGCAACAAGAAGAAATTCACAGAAAAATGCTTACAGTGAAAATTCACAGAAAATCGCTTACATCATAAATTCATAACAAGTTGCATTGAGGCTACTTACTTGATTTCCTCCCATTCGGTGGCATGGTCCGAGTTCTACAAAACCCCCATTGGTGTGCCCCATACTATCTATGCAGTAAGCAGATTCAAAGCCTCTGATCTGAAACACACAGGTGAGTTTAGGTTGTAGTTAAATATTTCCAAATAAGATTAAAAAGATACAGCAATATCGCTGGGAGAAAAAGGAATGTGTAACTTTGCAAAAGATTTCTGAATTGCCAAACACCTCACTAAGACATCAGCTCAGTATGTTCAATCTATCCAAAAATACATATTAAATGATACAGGGAAAAGCTCACAACTCCCCTGTATAAGTAAGGTGGCAAGATCACCCTGGTACATATCTAGAGGCGCATATAGCAGAACTGGAATGAAAGATAGAAAATCAAGTTGGATGAAATGGAGTTGTGTAAATATCTTGCATTGTAAATGAATGCAAGAGTCGGTAAAATGAGCTCTGCTTTTACTAAACAGAATTTATACTATTTTGACAATGAAATGAAACTAGCCTAATAGTCTCAGTACCGGTCTATCATTCTTCACAGAAACAGATTTTTATACTCAGTACCAAGATGGGAGGGGCAAAAAAGAAAGCAAAATAATGGCAATGCAACATTTAAAACAAACTATTTCAAAACTCCCCCCAGCATGATGCCCCTACCCAACACATTTTTATTTTTTAAAAAAAGTTTAAAAAATTGTGGCATTTAGTATGACAACAATCTAGTGAGCAAAGAAAGAGGGGATTAGTCTGAGTGAGTCATCTCCTCCAGCAGGCATTTTCCTACACTGAAACAACAGCATTCACATAGAAAAGGTATGGTAATTCCCTGCACCTTTTTCAGGAGAGTACGTCTATTTAAGGTGATTCATTATGTATACGTGGGAATAGTTAGTGGCTGATTATATGTATCTGTGAAGAGCACAATCAAGTTGGCTGAGATTGCAAGCTCTATTTTTAAAACGTCCAACAATTGTTTTGATTCTAGTTATGAATGCATTTAGACTTCTAGCCTGAATTCAAAATTCAGTCTTTCAATACCCATGTCTTAAGACAACCACATCATCTCATTACCAAAGTGTTTTAACTCTTCTTGGGGCTGCAAACCTAACCCCCGGTAAGGTTGGCGTAAGTCCTTTGCTGACCTGGGGGTTTCACAAAAGTGCCAAAAGACACTTCTGCCTCACTCCCAGGACTTTAAGCACAGGCATACACCAACTGCCCCACAGCACGACCTGTAGATATGCCAGGTGAGTTAGGCTGGCCTAAATTTGTTAAGATTTTACCCTACCTCTCTTCAATTGCCAGTGGTGGACTTCAGGGGGTTCTCACAGGTTCTAAAGAAACCTTTGCTAATGAGCACCTAGTTCTGAGAACCGGTTACAAATGGGACATAAAACCTGTTGTTAATTTAGGTTATTAGGACACAGAACCAGTTGTTAATTTATTTGAATCCCACCACTGCTGCCACCATCATGAATAATAGCTCTCAAAGCCCATTATACTCTCCCCCTTGGTAACCAATTGAGTTTCCATCAGGACCATGCATATTTTAACTGCAGATTGCTGTTGACTTATTTCTGGCTTAGACACTGCAGATCAAGTGTTTCCCTTTAGGAAGAAAAATCACAGAGATAACTACAAGAAAAACTGGGTGAAGGTCAGTTTGGAAATGAGACTTCCAAGAGACAGAGAGTGCTGCAGTACAATTTGAATGAGTTGCTGATATTAACTCAGGGTTTCCTCCAAGTGTTATAATGAGAATGTAAAACAAAGTGGAACACCTAGTTGTAGCAGTGCATGGGATCTTGTAATCAACTGATGTACTCATTGTGCACAGGCTAACAATTTTAGGAAAATGCACTGTTTAATGCTGCTAGCAGGGAAAAGATTACATTAATATAACATGGAACTATAATTTCTCAGTTAGGAGAAGTTACATTGCAATCATAAAGAGTTAACATGTCGCTTTTAACAGGTGGTATGGTTCACCCAAATCCATCTGTTATGCTGAAAAATATTATGTGCATTTCTTGTTGGCTCTGGTGCTTTAAGAGTATGAATCTACATAAAAGCTTTGAGCTGTGTGAAGTTTGCACTTACTCCTCTAGACATGCTTACCTCTCCCCACTCCACATTTCTAGGTGGTAACGGATAGTGGGCTGTTATATCATATGCTATTTCTTCCATGAACCATTTGAAACTTTTGCATCTGTGATCTTCACGAAATTTCTTCAAGTCAGATATATCACCATAGGCTAAGGCTTTTGTCTCTGGACGACTAGCGTAGAAATAATCTTTATACTCATCCCACCACACTTCCACAACTCTGACATAGTTCTGCGAAAAGACAAAATTGTTGCATGCATTTCATGTGTAAATTTACCATGCTAAACACTTCCCTGCTTGGAGAGAGAGAGGCACAGGAAGAATTTGTTCCCCAAATTTTGAACTCCAAAAAAATTAAAATACCATCTCAAAACTTATGCATCATCTTACTCATTTAATCATTTTTAAGTAAGACACTAGTATTATGTCTTTTTAAAAAAAATAAGTTACTCTCAGAAATAAGTAAAGTTCAGTCAGTACGTGATCAGGAGGTGACATTTTTGCCCTGATAAGATATTCTGAGACCCAGAGAAGCTCTCCCTGTTATCATAATATGGGAAGCAAATATCTCCCTGTTATCATAATATGGGAAGCAAATGATTTTGTGGGTTTTTTTTTTGGGGGGGGGGAGCAATTCTGAAATCCAGAATTTCAGAAATCCAGAAATCCACAGGCAGTCAGGCCCATTCCAGAAAACCAGAATGTCTTTCTGAGGCACCTGAGGGGCTTTCTGAGGCATAAGAAGGTCATGTCTCCCCACACCTCAGAAGACCAAGATTTGTCTGGAAGGCACATCTGTTCATGGTCAGGAGGTCTCTGAGGTTCCGTGTTCACATACAAATCTGCAGATACCAAGCCTGTAACTAAGGTGCACCCACTGTAGTTTGAGAAAGAAAGAGCACTAATTGATTGTGTGAGAGAAGTGAATTTTGTCTAGGATCAATTTAGCAACCGAACCACAGTGGCTTATTTAAAAAACACAGAGCTCACCTTTATCATTATCATTATTAACAGTATTTATATACCGCTTTTCATCTAAAAGTTCACAAAACAGTTTACAGGGGAAAGAAAACAAATAAACAATATAATTTGGGCCTCTCTGTCCCAAAAGGCTCACAATCTAAAAAGATGCAAAAGAACATCTGCAGACAGTTACTAGAAAAGACACTGCTGAGGTGAGGAAAGCCAGTTTAAAATGTACTTTTTAAATAAAAGGGCACTTGAAAGAGCACCCACTTGAAAAAGTGCCTCTTACCCATTTAGCAGGGAACTGGTTATTAGGGAACTCCTACCTTTAGAGTAGGAGATGATCCAACATATGCTGGCGGTGGATTTCCTTGCCATCCCTGCAGACGATAAATATGTCCAACACGAGAACAAGGGACAAACAGTAGCTTCCCTCCACACTGCCAAATCTACAAAAGGAAGAAAAAGAATTAAACAAACACGGAAAAAGAAATTACAGATGTCCCTAATTATCCACTAGGGTTCTGCTCCATAAACTTCCGCGGATAAAAATACATGGATTAAAAACAGTAGAAAAATAGATTTAAAGCAACCACCTCTAGATTGCTTGCTCCTCCATTGCTCATAATGGAATAATGTAGTGCCTCAGTATCTGCAGGGGTTTGATTCTGGGACTCCGCTGATACAAAAAAATGTGTTAAATAAAAGCAGTTAAAAAAATAAAAAGTGTGTTTTCCACAATTGTTTAAAAGCAGCTTTTCTTACTGTTGTACTGAAGCAGTCAGCAATTAGAAATGCACAGGACTTTTACTTTTGCCTGGCTTAGCTGAAGATTAGAATAACTGCTTTCATGAGTACCTCTCTACAACAGTAGATGAGCTGTGGTGGCAAAAGTGGTTAAGACACTGTGCCTAACCAGTAGGCCAGGGTTCAAGACCCAGGTCCTACGAGATAGGGTCAGCTCCTGTCCTTAGTCCAGCTTCTGCCAATCTAGCAGTTCGAAAGCATGCAAATACAAATAAATAGGTACCACTTTGGAGGGAAAGTAACAGGGTTCAATGCACATGTGGGCCACATGTCTGACAATGCTGGCTCTACAGCTCTAGAAAGAGGGATGAGCTCCGCACCCTAAAGTTAGTCACGACTAGCACTATAACCTGTGGGGGACACATTTACCTTTACAACAGTAGAAAAGCTGTTTTTCAAAACTATGAGTTGCAGTGGTCATTTGTATTGAGTCAAATCCGTGTATTAATAAATCCATGTATAACAAAGTTGGACCTGTATATTCATTAATGGACTTTGGAATGTCAAATGAAAGTGCGAATACTGCGTAAGTTGCAGACCTTCATTATCTAACCATCATTAGCGTACCAAGGACCATTTATTTTCAGTGGATCTTGTTTCCCTACTGTGCTTCTTGGGTACCATAAAAAAATCAGTTGCTCATGTTTCTTTCTTGACTCTGCGTATCCAGAAACCATTAGCTGTCCCATCTGTCCCACATTTTTAGAAGCTAAGAGTTAAGCAGATTACAGGGTTCCAAATAGACTTCCAAAATTTTAACAGAGGAATGAACTATAACAGAGTACAGAAATGCAATGTGCTACTTTTGTTGGCACAACACTCAGAGTGGATAAAAGGAAAGTGACTGGCATGTCAGATCCTGGACCAGTCAAAATTGAATCAAGAACTAGGCAATCCAGAGTAACTATGGGAAAACGTCAGCTGCACTTACTCTGGATCGCTCTATGCATTTCCCATAAGTGGCACTGTAACTATGTCGGTGTAATTACTCTGTGGTTCTGGTCCTGTTGTTACTCTGGATTGTAGCCAAAGAGTCACATATTTATTTTAAAAATTGATTTTCAATTAAACTTGTTTTAGGAAAGCATGTGAATCAAGTCTCTGGTTTACCTTGTAAGATATTTCAAAATTTTCACCACCCCAAATCTGCAGACCTGGATCATAGAGACCCAGTTCAAAAAAGAAATCACGTTCGATTGCAAATAATCCACCTGCCATCGCAGGAGATCTAGGAAAGAAAATATAACCAGTTAATTTGCATTACATGAATCTGAACTGAAAGTGCATTCTACATAAAGTAGTAACAGGAAATTGTTGAAATTGGACATAAATTATAAAGCTTTATTGGTGGTTCAATAAAATGTTCATAGCAATTTTTTGACTGTGTAGCTCTATTTGCAGCCTTATGTAAGGATTGGGCTCATAGCTCATGTGATGTAGCAGAACATCCCTGTTTCAACCTTGGCATCTCCAGGTAGGACTGAGCAAGATCTGTGACTGAAACACGAAGCGCTGTGGAGAGATGACACTGAGCTAGTCTGGCTCACAAGAAGGCAGCTTCTTAGGCTGATACAGTTTGGAATTGCAACAAAGACCCAAATGAAACACCGAGGGCACAATTCTAACCAATTTAGGCTGGCATAACTCACTTGTCTCCGGTGGTGGTGGTTGGATGGTGCATATCTGTGCACTGGCCTAACTCCCCCTGAGTGGCACGGGTATGCTTTATGGCACTTTTTTGTGACACCCACAGGACAGCATAGGACTTGTGCTGGGACTATGCTGGCCTAATTTGGGAATAGGATTGCAGCCTTAGTGATTCTTTACCTTCATTTTTTAAAAAAATGCAAAACAGCCATCATGACTGCTTGCTCCTTTCCATGGGGAAATTCAAATAAAAACATTTTATTTTAAGAGGCTTAAAAGCAATCCTCTACAAAGAGTTAGGCAGATCCCCATCCCTTGCTTTCACTGGAATCCCACATATCCTTTTGTAAGAAACTCCCTGAGCATCCATATATATGGGGAATAAAATCATGCCACATTATTTTGCCCTAAGAAAACAAGTGCGTGAGGCAATTTTATTTTTAGAAAAGCAATTTTCAATAAACTTGCAAGAATGTCAGTTCTTTTTTAAAATAGGAAAGATGGTACTATACATTTCTAGTCTTTATGGTTGTAGAGAATTTGCGGTTTATGCCTTGTCTAATCTCTAAAAACAAAGAACCCAATAAACAGAGATCCAAATATTTGTCCAAACAAAGCAGAATCCTTGGCTGTCTAGTTTTCCAGTTGTTTGTAATTCACTCACTCAGTTAAAGCTGAGATACTGGACTGGCATTATGCATGTTATAATTTCATGTTTTAAGTTTCTCATCAAAAGGAGGGAGGAGAGAGGAGAATATAAAACAAACTGTGGTTCAATCTTTTTGATGGGCAATCAACACAAATTAATTTTGGTGTGGTTTTAGATACAAATAAACATTTCAGATTCAAACCCATGTAGATGTAAACTTGGCCAAAAGAGAGTGTGGACCTCTCCAATACTGAGCTGTACCAGTTTTAAAACACATTTAGCAACTGGCCTTATGTTAGATCAGCTGCAATGGAAGCATCAGATGCACAAAACCAGATGCACAAAACCAGATATCACTTCTAATAAATTCTGTCTTGCAAGTGCTGTCTTGCAATACAAGCAATAAAAATAATTCTGGCCATGATATGGCCAGTTTCAGCGTTCTGCTAGCACTTTTTCAGTCTCTTCTGAAAGATCAGCCTATGCATGTCTACTTTAAAGTAAGCCCTATTATAATCAGTGGGGCACACTCCTGGGTAAGGGGGCAGATTGCAGTCTGAGACCTGAGAGGCTATGGGTGGAATCCTAAACACACTTTCCTGGGTGTAAGACCCATTGAACACAATGGGACTTACTTCTGAGTAGACATGGTGTGAACTGCAGCCTATGTGTAGCAAAATCCAGAGCAGTTACAGCACTCTCTAGTGTTATCTTATGGAAAGTCCTTATGGAAAGTCTTATGGAAACTGCTCCAATGCAAAGGGCTTATGGTATTTTGACTTTAGGATATGGGCCTTTGTTTTGTTTTTCTTTATATTTTGTATTTTTATTATTTTGTAGTATTATAATCTGAACAAATAGTATGAGTTTCCATTATTTCTTATGGGAAAATTTGCTTTGACATAGAAACATTTTGGATTACAAGCTTCTGGAATGAATTACGCTCATAAACCAAGGTACCACTGTATACTCAAAGACTGTCTTTTAAGATAACAAAATGTATTTAGACTTGTGAATTCATTTACTCCTGGAAAAAATATGCACTGTCTCTTAAAAAATCACAAGGGGCAGGTAGGAACTGAAACCAAAGGAAAAAACAGCAGGTTCATTCTCCAGTCTCAGGCTTACTCTCAGGCATGTATTTTAGTAAATAGAATTGCAGGCAGGATTACCTAATCTACCCCAGGTTTATCTAATCTACCCCTTTTGGGGGGGGGGGAGGGAGGAGTTTGCCAAGCACATGAAATTGAAATCTTTCAAGTTAAATGCTAAAACAAGGGGCAACTCTATCTTGGATATTTTCACTATGCACCTTCCATGAACTCCTATGTGTTTCAATAAACATCAGGTGGAAGAAGGCTAGATGGCACCACACATTTCCAAATGTTTCTCTGCAACCATGGAAATAGAAGTTCTGTTAATCATATTATGCTTCCTTATGCTGCAAAGGCCCACATCCATCTGAGGGTTTACCTGGCTGAATTGACCTTGAACACTCTAGTACTGGTGGCAGCAGTAGCAGGCTGGGACATCATCTGGGACCCCATGCAAGCTTTTGAACTTCATGAGCTCCACTAACCTGGGCTCCGCATTTGGAGATGGCACTGGACCATCTAAGTCAGAGCTTTTCCACCAATGGTACAAGTTTGCAGAGTGAGAGAGAGATCATGAAACAGTGGCAACTGGACAAGGACTTCCTTCACAGCGGGACAACCATGGGCAAGCTGCCCATCTCTGTGTATGGTAACTATTTCTATTGACAGCGGTGCTCAAAAAGTGACGGATAAAAAGATTTTAGTGGCTGAAGTTGTATTTGCATTAAATGAAAATGTAGAAAAGCTGTGGTCTATCCCAACTAACTTCAGGATTTCACACAAGGGTCTTTCCCAGCTCTGTCTGAAGAAGTCAGAAACTGAACCAGAGATTTTTGGAATGCATCACATGTTCTTTATCACTGAGCTGTACCCATCCTTGAAGCTGTATTTTGATACAGATTCCAATACCTGCAGAACATACATCAGCAGATATATACACAGTTAGAAATACAAAGACATAAAAAGTGATGAATTGCTGTGGTCATCATTGGTTGTCCCCCCTCAGAATCTTTTTTAAATAAGCATTCAGGCAGAAAAGCTCAATTCCAGGATAGAGATCACATTTTTTTCTGTCAGACAGAAGTAGATGCTATAAAACTGACCAAAGCTTCATAATTTATGGAAATTTTGGACCTTGGGGAAAAATATCAGAAAGTAAGGGTTAAATGAAAAAATAAACACTGATTCTTGAAAATTCAGTAACACATATCCAAATAAATACAACACTAAATAAATACAGCTATAGAAAGGAGATTTGAAATAAAAACAATTTTAGTGCAAGGTTAGTGAAGCATAACTGAATTAAAGCAGAACCACAACACCACTAACTTAGAGATACCTACATTCCTAATTTAGGAACCAGCAAATTAGAAAAAAATCAAATGTTTTCTAGGCAAGCAGTTTGTTTCCTGAAAGTTGTTTTATCTGAGAAGAAATAAGCACAATACTCACAATGGGATAATTGGATAGCAGACCCAACTATGTAGTTTCTTTGTGCAAAAATGTCCAATAACTATGCTTTTGTTAGTTAAATCAGCTGAGTAAGCAGGGCAAAGCACTCTCTTTATGTGACCCACTCTTTCCATTGATAGGAGCTACTGTACATGCATGCAGAAGAGATGTTTGATACACTTAAAGAACATGATTCATAATAAGCATGCTCTAAGCATTTTCTAAAACTTAACATCTGGAGGTTGAATTGTAACCTCATATTTTTCTTTTATCCATCCTACATTTTGCTTAGAAAACTGACTCTACAAGCACATTGCAGAGGGGTGCAAAAGGAATTAGTAAGGCTACATTAGAAGAGTTTGACCAGGTGTTAGTGAAAGTAAAGGCTCTGAAAGAGCTTCTGCTTTTGTTATCATTATTTGAAAGAATTGTTCATGCAAGTATTTAATAGTTCAGTACACGCTTAAGAAATGGAGAAACGTGTAAGTGGTTTAGTGATTACCGATACGGCTCAGTTTTTGTCTTTCTCATTTCCTTCTCACGTTTGGTCAAGGGCACCCTCTTCCAGAGCATACTCCAATCCCATGCTCCTCTAGCAAACCCATCTTCGTCACCACCCCCTTGGGGTCCAATGTTATAAGTGTTGCCATCTATGACATCTATAAGCGGCACAGAGCATGTGGTTCTGCAGGATTATGGATGGTGGCGATGAGGATGAGAGCAGGTACATGGCACATTTAAACGAATCATGGTTCATGGAAAAGAAAGGGGGAAAAATGAGAGGATTTAGATAAGCATGGGTTATAAAAATCAATAGAATGAAACAGCATTCTTTACCGATATGGCTCAGTTTTACATTTTCTTTTTGCCTTTTCCTCGTGGTTTAATGGAATACGTTTCCAGAGCAAGCTCCAGTCCCAGGCCCCTCTGGCAAAGCCATCTTCATCCCCACCTTGCTGTGGTTCAATGGAATAGTCATTGCCATCTATGTAATCTATTAGAGGCACAGTGCATGTAGTTCTGAAACATTTATGGGAGGGGAAAAGACAAGGTTAAACTGTCGACTTGAGCAAGTTTGCTGCTGTGCTTTGTTGTAACATTATTAGAATAAACGTATTTACATACGTGGCTCTTCTTACAGTAGTGAGGGGGGCAGATTATGAATAAGCAAGATGTTACCAGTGTGCCTCTTCTTTATAGTGTTTTTCCCTTGATATGTTGATGGAAACGATATGCTTATGTTTGGCTAACTTTTTCTAGTTTATAATATTGTGCCATACTTGATTTGCATTCCTCTCAGATGAAAAAGCTGATTTTAAGCCAATCACCAAGCAATTTCTGTTTGTTTTTTATTTCATTTAAAGTTAAGGGTAATACAGATTTGACATATGCAAATGAACAGCCCAGTTCTAGTTAGTGCTGGTGCAGCCAGGATTGTGCCTAATAGGGAGCCTGGAGGTCTCCTTGGGATAAGGAATATTTCTGAGTAGTATCCCAGCCAGCTCAATGGGGCTACTTAGATCTCTGAAAGCTAATTAAGTTGATGGAACACCAAATGGCCACATGTAGGGCTGCTTTGCTTGGGAAGGCAGGGGACCTCTGCTGATCCCACCACCTACATGTTACATGGACCTACATGTTACAAGAAATGTGCAGTTTGATCTAGGATTTTCCCCTTTATTTTTTTCAATAATGCTGGTAGAGGTGCAATGCAGGGAAAAGTACAACAATCTTTTGATTGCCCATAGAAGTATTTTCCTCCTATTAACAGCACTGTGGCAATTGAGACTGAAACTAGGACAGGCCGAAGTTTCACACCACAGTTTCCCCAATTGTGTACTATATCCCTTCCATAGTATTGAAAAAATAAAAGGCAATTGAAAAACCCTTGGCAAAATTACACTGTATCCATAAAGTGCCCTCAAAGTAGTGATCGAAAGACAGTACAGGTGGGGCCACTTTACCTCTGGACTGTAAACCTGCGGATCTGGCTCAGCGAGGATCCCCTTGGTATTTAGCTGGACTTGGCTCCATCTGAGACCTCCAAAAGGGAGTAGAGATGTGCTCTAGACCCCTCTGGAGGACTTTCTGTTTACCTGTGGATTGTATACTTGCAGATCTGGCTCAACAAGAGTACCCCTGGCATTTAGCCAGACTTGGCTCCATCTGAGACCTTCAAAGTGCAGCAGAATTGTGCTCTGGACCCTTCAGAATAACTTTCTGAAGCCTGAACAGAAAGTGTGCATTTGTCGACTTCCTCTGTGGGCTTAAGAATATAGCCTGGGAGAGGTTAAAAAAATCACTTCCAGTTTTCCTTTGAAAACTGGAAGTAATGCTTTTCTTAATGCATTTTAAGGCCTCAGAATGCCTTTAAAGACAGAAAAGTAAATTTTGGTTTTCCAAAGGAAACAAAAAGTGGTGGTTTTTTTTGTCTTTCTGGCCTATTCTGAAACTCAGAGTCAGCAGGCAGATGTACACTGCCTCTCCAGATTTCAGAAAGGGACCAAAGCACTATTTACATATGGAGGAGATAATGGGGCAAGATTGGAGATTTTGATTATCTGCAAAATTTGGTTATCAGCACAGATCAGAAAAAAACATCTGATCTGCAGATCAGATACCGAATCCGCACCTGTAGTCTCAATTTTGTTATTAAAAATGATTGAAGAAAAAGAAACCTTCAAGTCTTAGCAATATAATGCTTTATTATAACTATTAATAATAGTTGCAGTTTCAATTTAATGACAGTCAGGCTAAGAAACGGATATTAATGATAACACACATTGCTTTAAGTATCTTCGGGTAGAATCATTAGAGACTCCACAGAATAAAGCAAATGGGAAAGAAAGGAATAAGTGAGCATCTGACCTACCTGACCACCTTGTAAACCAGCCCATCTTTGATATTCTTGGAGCCCAAGCATATACATATTGACTTACATTAGGGCACAATCCTAACCAATTTTCCAGCTTTGGGGTAAGGGGAATGCAACTGCAAGGTAAGGGAACAAACATTGTCTTACTTTTGATGAGGCCTCTGTGTGCTCCCCAACTGCAGGATGTGGCACATGCCCCACCTGCTTAACTATGCTAGTGCTGGAAAGTTGATTAGGACTGTGCCACATTCCAGTCAATGATGATTACTCCCACATTAGTATAGATAGTATTGCTTATATAGGCAGTTATAAACTATTTGCAGAAAGTCAAATGCATCAAAATTATGGCAGTTGTGCAACAGATTCTTGTAAATTTTATTTCAGCTGTTCACAGAAAGTGTATCAATGCAACATTCATGCATGGACATCAGAGCAAAGGTACTTATGCTCACCTCTCCATAGCGGACCAGAATGACTGGGGGGTAGGAGAGGAATCATTCAATCTTGATCCTCTTGTGTAAACTGGCATGTTAATAACCCCAGCATATTAATACCATAACAGGAAGCCCAGAAAATGTTGCTGAAAAGTTTTCCTTTCAATTTAAAGAGTCTATGGATGCAATCCTAAATACACTTTCCTTGGAGTAAGACTCAATGAACAAAATGGTGCTTGCTTCTGGTAGACATGGATAGGATTTCACCCTATATCATAAACTACTGAATTTCCAAATTGAATTGATAAAATTATTGATGGGCATTATAAATGTCATTTACTGTGCTTTAAATATCTTCAAATCTGGCAAATGTTCAAACTTTTTTGTGCTAACCAACGGTCTGAAATCTTAAGACAGTTAGGATTCCTAAATCCATTTAAATAAAGAAAAAAAGAATCTTAAATTAACAGAACTAAATATACTCCATTATTTTACATGTCATGACTAACTTTCTTAAGTATAATCTAAATTTTTCTGTCATTAAATCAGCCAACATGCAAATATCTGTTTGGGCATCTTGGAGAACAAACTAATTTATTCAGGCAGAAAGAATTGTTACTTGTCCTGGATCAGTGGCTAATTGCAATGCTATCCTTCAACGCTTTCTGAGACATGAAAATAAGCATAATATTATTACCTGTCTTTAGATATAGGAGCTATAAGTGGGGCATACCAGTTTATTGCCACCTCACAATGGGCATCAAGGTAAATTAAAACCTTTAAAACAAAGAGGAAAGGAGATTTCAACACAGTTGAGAATTCTTTACATAGAATACACATTGATTTACTTGAGTTTTTTTTTTTGCATTTTACATTGACATCAGTTTACAACTATCTTTTAAAAGATTATATAATCATTTTGCAATTTAAAGAACTTTTGTTGAAAGAATCAACCACTTTAAGATTCATTAAAAGCAAAATTCAAACTGTAGGGAAACAAGGGTTTTATTTAGCAAACATTTTTCTACCTGTCCAAGTTTAGCCTTCTGGGCGCCAATGCTTCTAGCTTGAATTAAACCTTCTCTCCTTTCATTTCGAAAAATCTTTACAAGGCCATTCCACTGCTTAATATACTCCTCTAGTCTCTCTTTTAAGTGTGCTATCAAATAATAAAAAAGAAGTTTCCATATATGTTATTAAATATTTAGCTTTGACCTTACAATACAAACTAAATATAATTGTCTAAGTATCAGAAGATGTTTGGAAGTTTAGTATATTCGCAGATGACACCTGTAAACTATCTTTCACTACCCCCAATTCTACTTGTATTTTTAAAACAGATGTAGGGAAAGTCAGACCTGAGAATGTGACTGTGAGCTCTATGGGAACCTTGCAAGACATAAGTCTCATATTTGCATCTGACCCTTTTAGCAATAGAAAGGCACAAGCCTTCAGCTGTTTTTCAGCTACATTATCCACATGGTTCTTAAAACATAATTTGCAAGGAAATGTAACAACAGAAGTTGTTGTACAGCGGCAAGTGTGTTCTTTTTCCCATGTGCACCTTATAGCTGTGAGCTAAGTCTTCACCCGCTGTAGCACTCACATAAATTCAAAGCTACTCTTTGACATGCCAAAAATAAATGTAATCAAGACTTTAACTCACATAATAAAATGTCAACATTTATAGACAACAAAATCCAGGAGGTGGTGCAAGAGATGAAGCATTCATTGCTCACAATAAATCTTAGTAATGCCTGGATTTGAAAGCAGATGTGGATGCAAACAAGATTCTGAAATACCTTTGAGACTACATTCATTTCTTTATTAATATTAATAGTTACCACAATTAAATATGGTAAGAAAAGGCCACTGCAAATAAGCTGTTTGCGTCTCAAGATCACACTGTTGCATGATTATGCAAAGTTAAAAAACAAACACTAAGGTTGCAATCCTAAGCTCCAGTTAGGCCAGTATAATCCCCAGCGTAAGTCCTGTGCTGACCAGGTGATATAATCAAAGTGCCATAAAGCACTTCTGTGCCACTCCTGTTAGGCCAGTGCACAGACACACGCTTGCCTCCCTACATCACCACAGGAGCGGGAAGACTGATGAGTTGTGCTGGCCTAGGTTAGGATTGCACCCTAAAAAGATTAAAAAATACTCAGTTCTCAGTTCTGTTAAACTCTGCATTCAAAATCTGCAGAGATTCAGAAAGTGCCATAATGCACTGGAGGGCAGGTTACAGTGTTTTTCTACCTGCTTGTTTTGAATTTCTTTGTACATCTGTATTAGAAATGTTGTGCTCATGGGGTTACTTGGGGCAACCCCAAGGTTATCTTTGGGGACATGATTTCATTTCTAATGAACTTCCTAGATCCTTCTCCACTTTTGTATAACTCATTGCAATACTTTCAAGTAAGAATTCTTTATTGTTTGTTCTGATCTCTGTAAGGAAGGTAACGAGTTTGGAAACATTGTACAAAGTTTTAAACTAAAACTGACCATTGTTTACCCTCTGAACCAGGGCACAATGGACAATGAGGGATGACGGCCAGAAAGTCAGCAAAGGTACAAAGCCACCTATGATGGTGTCCTAAAGCAGGCCTCCGTCAGTCTTGAAAGACTATGGTATCGTGCTTGGTGATGCATACGCTGCACGTGAAGCACGAAAGCCTGGGTTGGATTGTTATGGAGGATAGGCTGTTACCCAAGCAGCAAATCCCCCCTCTCCACGCCACTGAATTAGTCCAATAGAAAGGCAGAGCTGACAGGAACTCACCCTGTCTTGTCAAATGCCATACTTGTTATGGTCAGTTCACAGGATTTAGTTGTTTTCCTGATTCTGTAGTACAGTGAGCTGAAGGTGGGACATTTTCCCTTCTGCAATTTGGCCCAAGCTCACAACAAAACCCATTCTTTTATAATGTTTTACACATTCATTCCTTAAATTCTCCAGATTCAAGGACTCAGCTCACCTTCAGAAGCCAGCTGGATATACCACCCTGAATATGACAGGGTGTGGAAGAGTACTAAGCAGCTGTGCGTATCAACTAAATAAACACAGTTCATCCTAATAAACATTTCAAAGCAATAAAAGCCCAGAAGTGATGGCATATGCTTCCTATGCTTCTGATTTTCCATAAATTGTAGTCTGCAAGAATGGCAGATATACTGTTGGCAAGATAGTTAATATGATGGGTTCTGGGAGGAGTTAGATTTAATTATTGCAAAAGAGGATAAAACAAGCTCAAAGAGACCTTTGTATTATCTCTGAACAGTAGTCATCTTGATTTCAGACTGGATAACTTATTGAGTCACAAAATCATGTTTATTTGTGTGGAAAGACAGAAAATAAAAAATCAGCTGCATAATCTCCATTTAAAGAAGCCAACATTTATCCTTTGACTCACCCAGTAATCTCCCAACATCAACTAATGCATAATCAGCAAAATACCTCTCCTGTATAGCTCAAGCTTCCTGCAGAATGAGTGAATCACCATTTATCTATATGAAATACTGTTACCTTTATTACTGAAGTCATCAATTAAAACAATTTCAGCCAGATATTTCCTGGGCGTTCTTTTAATTACGCTGTGAACAGTTCTCATGAGTGTGGACCAGCCTTCGTTATGGAAGACAATAATAACACTGGAGGTGAGTAGGTTTTCATCATAATGCCAGTATTTGCATCTGTAAGAAAAATTTGAAAAAAAGTTGAAATAAATTATCTATTACCATCAAACTTGAATTTCTTAGAAGCAATTACAGTTAATCAGAAGGATCAACTAGATTTAGAAACTCAGAACTTCAATTGGAACAGATCCATTGAGAAAGAGTTCAATTTTCTTACTAAAAAGCACACAGATATTTTTTCAACAATACTGATCCCTGATGCTAATTATTATTACCGTACTTGTTATCATATTAATGTATGTTCTCAATCAGCTAGAGTAAAATGTGATATCCAACTGCTATTGCATAGAACAATAGTGACATCCAGTGGCTGACTAAATTAATATCAACAAGCAGTATAATGTGGCTAGTTTTTTACCATACTTTACTAGTTTTTACCATACTTTGTGAAATTATACTTCATAGGATTGTTACAGACAAATATATAATCTACTCCTGCTCTAGAAATCTTTGATGAATAGTGTAACATCCCACTGGCTACTAGGATTACCTAATGTCAGCCAAGCCTAATCCAAATTTGTGAATTCTGCTTTTGCAAGCAATCATCCAGCAGAGCTTTGAGAGGCAGCTGTGGATTCAGAACATCAGACCTAATTTGTTTCATATTGGACCAAAATTTCAAAAAGATGCTTAAAATGATTCTTAACGTGCTCACCAAAGGAAGACCTGATAAATAAACAACTGCAAAATTTAGATTTAAAAGCATTATTGAGTGCAATTAACACCCAATTCTAAAGAACCCCTGTCATGCCGTGAACATGAGAAGAATTTATTACTTTTGCATGCGAAAGGCAAGAGGAAATTTTGCTTTTTTTTTAAACCCAACAAAAATATGGATGGCTTTCCATATACAAGTCTAGTTTTTTAAATAGCATTTCACTTGAAAGCTAGAAGCATCCTGCCACCTAGTGAATTATCTTTTGTACTAACACTTCAAATACTGCTTATTTTGCAATAACAGGTTTTAGTTTAGAATATCCTTGAGTCCACTCACTGAAGCAAAACAGGAATTTCTCCTCCCCTATAAATAGCACCCAAGATGAAGGCCAGACTAACCTTCCTGCTTGCAGCCATGTGAACTGGAGGTTGTCCATGACTTTGTGTACCTTGGCTCAACTATCTCCGACACCCTCTCTTTAGATACTGAGCTGAATAAATGTATTGAAGTGGCTACCATGTTTTCCACTTTTTCCACAAAGAGAGTATGGCTTAATAAGAAGCTGACAGAACATACAAAGATCCAGATCTATAAAGCCTGTGTCCTGAGCACACTCTTATACTGCAGCGCCTCTTGGACCCTTTATTCACGGCAGGAGAGAAAGCTGAACACTTTTCATATGCACTGTCTTCGACATATTCTTGGCATCACCTGGCATGACAAAGTTTCAAATGGCACTGTCTTGGAATGTGCTGGAATCTCTAGCATGTATACACTTTTGAAACAGCGATGTTTACGTTGGCTTGGGCATGTCGTGTGAATGGCTGACGGTCGGATTCCAAAAGATCTCCTATATGGAGAATTATCGCAGGGAAAGCACCCAAGAAGGAGACTACAGCTGCAATATAAGGACATCTGCAAGAGGGATCTAAAGGCATTGGGAACAGCCGGGAAACCTTGACCTCTGATCATTCAGCTTGGAGGCAAAAGATGCATCACGGCCTTCTCCAATTCAAAGAGACACTTGTTCAGCAGGCTGAGACATAAAGGCACTCCCAGAACCAGCAAAATCTGGGGGCTGGGCAGGGGATAGATTGTATCTGTCCTCAGTGTGGAAGGGACTGTCACTCTCGAATCGGCCTTTTTAGCCATACTAGATGCTGTTTTAGGACCTCCATTCAGGTCCTAAAGTCTTTCGACCATAAGTCCATACGTCTTTCGAGACTGAAGGATGCCAATGAATGAATGAATGACCTTTGAGTCCACTGTCTGGTCTACTCACCATTGGTAAGAATCATCTACTGTCTAGCTTAATGATTCAAATCCAGGGTAAAATCTGATCACAACACATTTTTAGTAATGAAGTAATTGACAGTCATGAGTAACACAAAATATTTTAAAATTTACAATGCTATGACTGAAACTTCTGGAGGCATTTTACCAGCAGAGTGGTAAAAGTGGTTTTAACTTTTGTATTCTTTCCTAAGTTTTGTATACATCCATCTCACAGCCCAGCTTATCAATTCCAACAGGTAAGCAATGACTTCAAATATGTACCAGTTGCTGTTTGGTGGTCTCAACACATATACGATGAAAAATAGCAGGAAGGATTTTACCATAACTACTACCTATAGAGCACAACCTGTGCCTTGGTTTACGAGCATAATTCTTTCCAGAAGCTTACTTGTAATCCAAAGCATATTTTCCCATAGGAAACAATGGAAACTTAATTATTTCTACAACCTGCTTTATATAAAAATGATTAAATAACACTGAAATATAATACACACCTGACTCAGATTCCCCCCAGTTCCCTAACGATGAAAAGCCTGTTCAAAACTTCTTCAGAAGTGCTCTTAAATCAAGATAGTGCTCTTCAACCAAGTCAAAATTTCTGAGAAAATTTTGCTCTTAATCCAAGTCACTCTTAAACCAAGGTACCACTGTCCTTGTAAACGCCTTGTGCTACCTGTGGAACTTTACAACACAGTTTTCTGGCAAATGTGCCTGTTTTTTAATAAACCAACATCACTTGTCAAAAAGAAATGTTTAATGGTAGTAAATCTGCACTTATAGCTCCAACTTTGACTCAACCTTCCAACTGTTAGAGAGTAATCTACAATCTGGAACATTTTCCAGTCAGACCAAGCCACACATTTCTTTTTCAATTTTCATCCCATTTTCATGCAATGGCCACAAGGTGGCTAACAAAGTAAAGATTGTTGCTCTATAGCAGGTGTGTCCAAACTTTTTGGCAGGAGTGCCACATAATCTCTCTGACACTGTGTCGGGGCTGGAAAAATGATTTACATTTCACATTTAAATAAATGCACATAAATTTACATATAAGAGTGTACGAGATGGAGAGGCTGTAACCTCAAGATAGAACAAATGCTTTGAATGTATAAAAACTAGATTCAGACCTTCTTCAGTCTGAAGAATACTGAGTACTAGGACTAGGAAGTATCTTTGCCCAAGACGGCAGAGTACTGCTTCCAATTACTAGTAAGCAGTACAAGCACCGATAGAAAGTCACCCCTTTGTTTATGTTCATTATAGTTGTTGGAAATGTCTCTTGCTTTAACCAAACAAGCAGACACAACCTCCTGCAATTACTGAACATCTCATCTTTAACAGACAATCTAACACAGTGTTGTCCAAACCCTGGCCCCAAATGTGGCCCTTGGCAAGCCTCAATGTAGCCCTTGGAAAGAACTCTCTATTAAGCCCTGGGAGAGTGTTGTAATCTAATACAATCTTATAAGTAAATTTATTCAAATTTGAAATGTAATTAATGTTTCTGGCCCCTGACACAGTGTCAAGAGAGATTATGTGACCCTCCTGCCAAAAAGTTTGGACACCACTGATCTAACAGGTAGACTAGAAGAGAGAGTGAATGTTAACAGGAAGCAAAAAGTTAACATTCACTCTCTCTTCTAGTGTGGCTGCCTGCTTCGCTGTTAAACCAAAAGACATTCTATGCACCAGTAATGAACATAAGCAAAGATAATGGTGCAGGGAACCACAAATAAGTGGGTCCACAGATACATGTGGATGTCTGAACTAGGTCAGATAGGCCAATGGATCGATTTGCTCATTTGTCAGTTCCTTACAGCATCTTCAAACCATCCTCACAAAAATGGAAAAGATCTCTTCTTGTGTCATGAAAAGGAGCCATAGTTTTCTTTAGGAGCCACGCATCTACTTTAGAAATTTATTTAATACAGTTTCAAGGTCACTTGCAAACCCCTCATGATTCAGTTTCATAAACACACAAAATTATAATACTCCATCTGCATGTATACATAGTAAGTTACAACCCATTTAAGTCTGGAAAACAGTTAAGTAATTGTAAGTGTTGTGGGACCGGGGCATGAGCAATCAGGAGGAAAAACCTTTCCCAGTGGAAAACAGAGATCCTAATCACTGAGCAAGCTGCTAAAAATAAAGGACACTTGAAGGGAGAAGCTTAAAGGAAAGGAAAGAAATGGAAAATGTTTTCCTTACAGATCATAGTAGAATACTGGCATCTTCTGAAAAGAATCAGAAGCTAAACTTGGGAACAAAGAAACCTTAAAAGCTATCCCTTACTAGGTGCATATCTGGGAGAAATGGGCTGGCCACAACCACAGATGTGGTATATTTGACACCTGCAACTGCAAGAGCTCAACAGTACTCCAGAAAAGTGCTATGAATAGTGCTATGAAAGCGTCTAACAACAGACCAACTAATGTCTTCTATACAGTGGTGCCTCACATAACAAGTTTAATTCATTCCGGAAGCATGCTTGTTATGTGAAATGCTCTTTATGTGAAGCGGATTTTCCCATTGGAAATAATGGAAACTCAGACGATTGGTTCCACAACCCCGAAAATATTCATATAGAAATATTACTATATGTTAAAATGATGACAAAACACTGCAACTGAATTCAAAATATGCATTCAATGCGCATGATCCTATGAAGTCTATTTAGGCTGCAACCCTAAAGACACTTTCCTGCGAGTAGGACCCATTTGACACAATGAGGCTTACTTCTGAGTAGACATGCTTAGGAGGCTGCAATCCTAAAGACGCTTTCCTGGGAGTAAGCCCCACTGAATACAATGGGGCTAACTTCTGAGTACATATGTGAGGTGGCTGAGTACAGGTGAGGAGGCTGCATGGAGGATAGGGGGCTTACCTGGGCTGCTGCTGGAGGCCAGTGGAAACACTTGGGGGCAGTTAGGGGCAGTTGCCTCTGGCACCCCCAGGCAACTGCGCCCAAGTTGGGGACAGTTAGAGGCACCAGAGCGCTGGCCAGCAGCCCTTTAAAACAGGCTCTGTGCAGAGTGTCAGTGCAGACACTCTGCACTGGGGGGCAGTTGCCTGGGGCTTGTTAAGTGAAGTGGACTTGTTAAGTGGAGCACACTCTCAATGGGAATTTGTGCTTGTTATGTGAATCACTCTTTATGTGGGGCACTTGTTATGCGAGGTACCACTGTATAGTCTTTTAAAAGAGAGTTACAAACACCACTTTATTTGACTAGACAAAACAAAGATTAAAGCCACATATGAAAACAAACAGTACTTTTGAAGAAAATTTTGCAAGGCTAACATGACATAAATGCCAACTTACTCTAATTATGTCTGTTTTTATGTAGCTAAACAAGCTATATAAAATCTATTCAAGCTTTCCTTAGCCATTTCAAAGCAAGATTAAAAATAAAATACATGAGGAGCCAAATTCTTACTGACAAATCATGCACAATAAAAAATCCCAAGGAAATTACATCAATTGACAGTAGCCTATTTCCCCTGCTAACAAACACCTGCAAGTATTTGGTTCCATAAAGCTTGAAGGTAGAGGAACAAAGAACTCCCAGTTTTAAATTTCTGACAGTGCAGCTCTAAACAGGCCCCTTTATGTATCATGGGAGTTGTACCCAGGAAAATGAATAGGATTTAAGCATGTATTATTAGGGCTGCAGTGCTATACTTACTTAACTGAAATATACTACATTGCTTAACTGGATCCCACAGCCGTCAATGGGATTGACTTCTGAACAGCCTCAGATAGGATTATACTGTAAGGAGATGGGAATGGAAATGGGGTGGGGGATGAACTGGTGCTTTATAGTAGAACACAGAATGAAACAAAGTCTCCATACAAAATCTCTCTAAAACTGAATTATATTTAGGTGTTCTCACAGAAACAAAAAGCAAG
The DNA here is from genome assembly GCA_030015325.1 of Cryptoblepharus egeriae. Taxonomy (NCBI): domain Eukaryota; kingdom Metazoa; phylum Chordata; class Lepidosauria; order Squamata; family Scincidae; genus Cryptoblepharus; species Cryptoblepharus egeriae. The sequence continues at coordinate 47,284,519 of JAREYC010000007.1, read as the reverse complement.
CATAAAACAACATTTTATGAAATTTTTAAAAGGAACTGTTATATTATTTTATACTGAAGTCACTTAGAAAGACATCTTGGAACAGACAATAAAAGTCACAGAATAAAAACAAGCTAAAGTACAAGTCAGACTTAACAGCTGGTTGATTCTGCTCACTGATCACATAGTGGAAAACTGTATACAAACAGCTAAGCCTCAGTAGCCAAGGCAATGGTTCAAATAATGTTAGTATAGTCATTGAAGCCTGGCATCATGCTTTATGGGAGGGATAAGAGCCACATTTCAAAGAGTGAACAGAACAAAAGGACAGGAAAGTTGTATAACTATTTCCCACAAGCTAATTCATCTACTAAAACAGAAAAAGAAATTCAGATGAGAAGAACTACAGACTGGGGCAACAATAACACTTCATATTATTAGAGAGCCTGATCATATAAATATCACAAATATGTATCATAATAAGGTAATGAAGTTTGTAGTAAGTTTAAGCCGCAATTAAACATTAAGTTCCACTGATTGCCGTGATTTAAAATTGTGCTTATATTTTTCCTAATAGGATTTGAAATGAAAAGATTTTTAAGAAGCACTGAATAATGATCTGGACACCTGTGTTCCTGTTTAAAGCAACAAGCAGTAACATTGCTATGTATACAATTTTGTGCATGAATATTAATAATACACTGTGTATTATACACAGTGTAATATACAACCATATATTGGGAATTCAGGTGATTTTCTTGGAACTGAACATGTGCAATAAAAATACAAAATTATATAAATTGATTTTTTTCAGTTAGAAGATAGACAATTCGGGACTTTTTTTCAAGAGAGTGCCATGAAGTGTAAAAAAAATGGATATCTAAATGTAGTAACACCAAAGGAAAATTTGGAAAATTGCACCAAAGGAAAATTGCAAAGGAAAATTGCACCAAAGGTTGCAATACATTATAGAGAAATTAGAAGTAAGAAATATGATGTAAAAGATCAGATAGAAGTTATTAGACACAGGAATGAATTACTAAAGTAAATGAAAGATTAGCCAAATTCTCAGCTGCAACTGGAAAGAATGAAAAGTGGATTAGTCTGATCACAGTGACTCATATTGAGGCTAGAAATTCAAAATCCAACCTACTCATCCCATAAGCAAATAAAGAAAAGAACCGGAACAGATACTTACTCTTCTTGACGCAAATCATTAATGCTTCGATCTAGTGAGATCATATCACTTGCTACCATGTTAAATCCATACTCTTTAATGCTGCCTTGAACAGATTCTTTATACTCAGGTCCTAAAACGTATGGCTTGGCTTCCTCTCCAGGACCACCTACAACTCCATGTGGCTCAGGTTCTTTGGGTTCAAAATTACCAAGGATTCCAGGTTGCAATACAGGATCACGGTAGATAAGGGTTTGAGGCTTAAATGTAAGATATTGTCGCTGCATGATGTTCTGTTGATCATTATTGATACCAACAAGAGGATTCCCTTCATTTTTGGCCTTGTTCCTTCGCCGAATAGATTCCAAGTCCACTTCCACACCTTCAACATGAGGCCAAGGTAACACAGGCTTGAACTTGTCATTTCCAGGAACCAGACCATGGTCTCCATTGTTGGACAGGAGATTGTTGGCTTCTTTGTCATCCTACATAAGAGAGATAACACTGTAAAACACTTCCATTCTTTATTCACTGCCAATTCTGCAATTTAGGTCTCCATGCAATCTGACATTGACAATGAACAATGTTTGCGTGGATAGGCAATGGTTGAATAAAATTGTTATTAGGTGAACATTGTTCATTTCAATGTCATCAGACTGGCAGTGAAAGCCTTACTATTTATATCCTTGCAACCTGTTCAAATCTACAAATTCTATACACAAGCCAGGACATCTATAAATGCACTAATTAATACAATGTAAAAATACCTACACATTCAAAATCCAAAAGGTGCACATTAGCAGGTGCACCTGCTAATACAAATTATACCCAAGTTTTGCAATCTCATACCCCTAATATGAGATTCTGTGTGGCGCAAGTGACAGACCCTACAATCCAGAGTAACTACGGGAGCACGTAAGAGACATTACGTGTACCCGAAGTTACTGCACCACCTAGTGAAAACCTATGGGAAATTTGTATTGCAATCCAGAGCAAATCGTTCTTACACCGGAGCAAGGACTCCACATAGTTACTCTGGATTGTGCCCTAAAACAGTGTGCCTGTTAACCAGCAGGCCATGGTTCGAGACCCGGGTCGGCCCCACAAGACAGGGTAAGCTCCTGTCCTTAGCCCAGCTCTGCGACGCAGCTGGATCCGATTGTATTGGCTCTTCCTTTCCATTGGACTAATTCAGTGGCGTGGAGAGGGGGGATTTGCTGCTTGGGTAACAGCATATCCTCCATAACCATCTAACCCAGGCTTTTTTGCTTTGCATGCAGTGTATGCAGCGCCGAACACGATACCATAGTCTTTCAAGACTGACGGAGGCCTGCTTAAATTTGTGTATAGAATTTTCTAATTTAAACTTGAACATAAAAGAATTGTTGTCCACATATGGAACATTTTTGAGCTTATTACAAACCATGTCTGGGTCTCATTAAAAAGCCACTACATTACATATTGGTAGTTCTTAAAGTGAAAGGTAAAGGTTCCCTCCCACAGGATGCCCTGCTAGTTATGACCAACTCTAAGCCAAAGAGCCAGCATTGTCCAAAGATGTTTCCATGATCATGTGGCTGGCAAAACTAAATGCCAAATGTTCAATAGCACTGAATGCTGTTACCTTCCCACCGAAATGGCACCTATTTATTTTTTGTATTTACATGCTTTCAATCTGCTACAAGGGTAGGAGCTGGGCAACTGACAGCTGTTCACTCTATCTTGAATACTTGGGTCTCAAACCATGACGTGCTGATCTTAAAGTCATAATGCCTTTAACCACTGAGCCACTGCAGCCCTACACAAAGGTTCGTAGTGGGTACCAGATTCTTACTTAGATGTCAAAGAAACATAAAGCATTCCATAATCTTTCATGATTGTTAAAATAAACTTAAGTTGTCACGGCACTCAAAAGTTTAGCAACATGCCACTGAACAAAGAAAGCCACATGGTATTTTCCAATAACCAAAAGGAAAACAGCAAGATAAAAGGAGGCCTGTGCAGCCAGATACTACTTGAGTCTTTCTCATCATGCTATGATTTCTGCTAGAAATGAAAGCAACAGCAGCACTCAGGTGCTGCCTTTGAAACTATATTTCCTCTAAAGGATCTGAGCTGGGAAGCTTTAGGCTCAACAGAAGGTAAAGTGAGAAATTTAAGAACCAATCTTATCTTGTCCCTCAGATAACAGATGGATGGACAGAATGTGAATGTGTATAGCTAGATGGAAGGATAGGAGAAGGTAAAACTGAGTCATGCCCACATATTGAGAATGTGGACTTGTTTATGCTATGGATGAGACACACATGGTAGAAGTAGACCTTGCTAAATGATAAATGCTTTTATGTGTAGGTGGGGCATCTGTATTCATGGATCATCTATCTGTGAATCTGGGTCAACATGGGTCCCCCTAGATCTGCATTGAACTAGGCTTGGGCAGACATGTCCTGCCTCTTCAGACTTCAGAATGCCCTATGGAAGGGACTAAAATCCCTTTTGGGGAGAATAAGGGGCAATAAATATGAAGGGTTTGCTTGTGTATCTAAAATGTTAGTCTGATAAACTTATTATTGCAGGTGCCCCAAGAAAAAGGGGGTATATTCATGCATGCAGAGTGCATCAAAAGACAGGATGTTAAACTCTATTCTTTGCTGAAAAGGCATATGATCAAGAACAGCAAGGGGAGAAGGGAAGGATAGTTGAAATGCTTTGACAAGCATTTCTATGTGAGGAACGGTATGGAAACTGATAACTTTACAATTTCCCCATATTTGGTATCCCCATATTTTCCCCCTGCCTTATGTGATGTGCATACCTGGAGGTTCACTTTCAACTGTCCCCACCATCCAGATCCACCCAAATGTCTGGCATCAGAGAGGAATTGCTTACCGCTTCCCTTGTATGATCTCATCCTGGCTACGGCAAAGGAAACTACCCTTCACTTCACAGACATAGCAGAGAATGAGAGTGCACCCCAGCTTGGTCAAGCAGAAGGGCAGGGACAGCATGAGCAAGAAAAAGCCCACCAGGGCTCTGATGCCAGCAAGTGTGCATGTGTGTGTGTGGTAGAGTTTAAACACTTCCCTGTTGCCCCTTCCCATCTGTAAACGGCAGAGGTTGGAGGGAATGCAAGAGAGCAGGGACGGAAACAGCATGAAGGAGGAAGGTCACAAACTGTAAGGATCTCCGATTGTATATCCTGTGATATCCTTAAAATTTAAAGTAGTTATCAGTGGTTTGAAAATGAATAGTACAGCAATTACAAGAATGCGTACCAGCATGCAACATGAATACAAAAAGAAAACCATAATAAATTGGTTCAAGTGTTAATGTTGACAAGATCACAATAAAAAAGGATGGGAACAGTATTCTTATTACTCCAACACAACGAGGCTCATGTGATCACAGACTCTAAGTATTGGAGACAATCGTTATGTGGTGATCCTGGCAAAAGCCTCATAACATTGCATGCGCTTAGATTTTTATGTTTAGAAGAGATATTGTATATACTTTTGTTTACCATAGTAGTTAACTGTATTTACTAGGTTATGATAATTTCACAATACATGCACGTGTATCAGAAACAAAAATGAATGATGCATCGTCTTATTTGCCTGAGTACTCTCAGGCATATGATGATTCTCATGACTGTCCCACTATAAAGTTCATTGAGCTCCTACATACTTGTCAAATAAAAGATCTGCTCATGTAGCACATTTCATTCTTATCTTGGCTCAAGAGAGGATTCTCAGAAGTCTCTGTGAGAGTTTTGAAGTGGCAATTCAGAAAAAAATGAATTATCATAAATCTCAATGGTTATATCTTAGTTTCTTCACAAGAGCCATTTCTGTTTGATTTACGCACAGCATATAGTAAATGCATGTGGCAAGTAATTAATAAGCAAAGCTATTCCAATAACTTAACATCAGAAGTTGTAAAGTCACACAATTCAACGCCTGTATGCAAACCTACAAAAAAAGCCTTTGTGTAAATGGGAGTTATAGCTTTCTAGACCAGTGGTTCTCAAGCATTTCAGCCCAGGGTCCACTTCTGAAAATGACAATCTGTCTGGGACCCCCTGAAAGTGATGTTATGGCAGAAGTGACATCAAACAGGAAGTGACAACACTGTGATGCCACTACTTAGAAGTCCCACTATGCTCAATGAGACTTACTCCCAAGAAAGCAGCATGAGTGCCTCATTCCAAGATGGAGATGCCCTATGCCAAATTCCAAGATGGAAGCAACCAGATTTTGCACCCAACTGAAATAAAATCATGACTCCCCCAAGGGGAGTGTAATCCTGAACCCCACTTTGAGAACTGCTTCATTGAAGTATGCAAAATTATCACAAGAATCAATGTTAGCACAGATGGAGAAGCTTCCTACACTTTGGATAGAGCCACACTCTTAAAACACTTGAGTTTACATCAAGAAGTTTTGATGTGGAATTTAAATTAAGCCATAGTTGTTTTGAATGATACAAGAAGTGTGCCAATTTAGACAGTGTGAATGTGACAAATGAAAGGGACAGTGCTGATACTGCAGCTATGACACTTTTCCCTGCCAAGCTTCAAAACATTATTGATTTCTTAATGAGGCTATCACCAAAGCAGATGTTCAAGACTGAAAAAACCGGACGTTGTCTGTAAGAAAATGCCTTCTCACAGAATTATGCCTCATGATGAAAAAGGCATCTGGATTTAAAGTCTCAAAGGAATGCATCTTTCTTCTTCTGGGTGCCAACCTCAACACAATTTGAAACTAAAATCACTCTTGATGTACCATTTACAAACCCTGACACTCAAAAGCATTCTGAAAACCAAATTACCATTCCGTTAGTATTGGACCAAGAAGGCTTATGTAATCAGAGAATCGTTGCCTCTGCTCATCACTAAACCTGACCAAGAATAGCCTCAATTATAAAGGAAGGAATTACAAGGAAGTTGGTTGCGATCCCTATTATGAGAGATTTTCAGCGAGGAGAGCCCTGTGGAAGGTGGCATGGGCTCCCACCAATCCCCAGGAGCCTGCTGCAGCAGCCTGTGAGTAAAAAATCCTTGTGCCCCATAAAAGTGACACAGTCCTTGGGATCACATCATTGCATTCCCCCTCCCTTGCAGCAACTTACTGTGGCTCTTGTTTAGGAAAAGTTTAAGAACCAGTTCCTTGTAGGGCACTTAGGAGCAATCTTACACACTGCAAGAACTGAGCTCTTTGGAAAGGTAATTAGCAGCTATACTAATTTAATAGCCTCAGGGATTGAGGCAATTTGTTAACTAATCTTTCCATCAATCTTTGGCACCCACCACATTGCTACCCACATCGACCCACAATTTGGGAACCACCTCTCTAGATCAAGATCTATCATGGATTCTTAAAGAGAGGAAATATAAACAGATGTCCACTTTCACCTCTTATTTTTGATTTGTGTTTGGAAACTTCAGAATGTATTCTTAAACATACATGGTCTTAAATATAATTTAAAAACATTTAAAATCAGTTTATTTGTAGATATCCATTTTATTATTTATCTGAACTCCCAAGTATGAAATTGATGACTAGATTTTGAGGCTTATATGGAAGAATTTCCCTCTGCAAGGCACATTGTTGCAATGTTAGATAACAACAAAAATGTAACAAAACAGCTTATAGAAGAAACTAGGACATTCAAAGTGCTATCAGTAATACAATACTGATATTGATTGATAGAAGGTCACTCAGCAGGGTTGCATTCTGACAAATTTCTGCTGAGAGTGATTACAAATGCAGTAGTTTCTAGGACAGTGGTTTTCAAACTTTTAATGTTTATGGTTTCAAAACTTTCAAACTTTTAGTGGGCAACACTAGTTTTTTTTAACACACATTTTAATGTTAATAGGTTTCCTCTTGCCTTTTCCTCAAATTCACCCTTCACTACACTTCTATTTGGAAGTGGTTTTTCAAATGCTGAAAGTATCCTTTAACAAGTGTCCTCTTATTTATAGGGTACAAAAATTTTTAAACCCAAATCTTGGGAGCTCACTTTGCTAGAACTCAAACGGTAGACCACTCCACAGTATCTGCAAGTAATGAGTCATCTACTAGAGTATAACTATCAATCTTCTTTGAGGGGGGGGGGGGAACTAACAATATTAAACTTTGTTCACACTTGCCTCATCTGATTTTCTGAATTCTAGAGAGATTTGGTTTGACTTCTTGGAGCCAATATTTCATTATTGCTACTGTTTCCCTGCAAGAACGATTCTTATTACTCCATTTTTCAACCGACCTGTCAAAAAAAGTTTATGATTTTTGCAACTTGTCTCTCCAAAAGATTGACTTGACATATCTTTGCTACTCTTTCAGTTCTGCTGCTGAAACAGATGCTAGAATGTGCATCTTAAACTTCCCCATCAGTAGCTCTATATTCCATGTGATGTTTCGACAGAACACATCTTTAAGGAATGCCACCCATTACCTGTTTGGGTAAGGCTAAAGCAAGTGGTGCCAAAATTTGAAGTTGCACATATTTAAAAGGAGTAGTCCTGTGCCACTGCGGACTTGCATTATTCAATATTCCACTTGCATTATTCAATGTAAACCTTGTATTATTCAATATTCACACATCCAAAGACACACTTATCAAATGTATGGATTCACACATTTAAATGAAATTAAGATGCCCTGCAACTTCATTTTGACCTTCCCCTGAAATTTTATATAGCACTTTTGTGCTTTCTAATGACCAAGCTGAGAACCAGAACCTATCTAATGGTATGGGAGAAGGTCCTAAATTGTAATCTGTACCTCATTTTAATAGGGAGACTTGAGTGAAGGACCAGGATGGACCCTAAAAATGTCACTAATAGAGTTCAACACACTCTAGTGCAATGATTTTCAACCACTGTGCCATGGCATACTGTTGTTCCACAAATGGTTCATGGGTGTCATTCTTCAGTCAGCTGTTGTTCTGTTTGGATGAGTTTTTTCCTGTGTAACCTTCAGCTAATGCAGTTCATTATTTCTTTATCTTAATACAGTACACTTTTTTAAAATTATAAAATGTATCCTTAAAAGATTGTGTGCCTTGAAAATTTCAGCGCCTTGTCAGTGTGCTGCAAGATGAAAAAACTGAAAATCATTACTGAGTCTAGTGTGATAAAGAATCCAGTGCAAGGTTATTCATAGGAAGGGGAAGGCTTTGTTCTTATTTTGTCCTATTGGGCAAAATATGTAAGCTATACTTGGAGACCTGGCGGGGAGGAGAGGAGCCCTGTAGTTTAAGGACTCTTTATAATTAGGGCAAGGTTACTAATAAGTTAGTCACAAACTGAATTCCTAAGTGCATTTGATCATGGATCTTCAAGCCTCTTGAATTACATTTACTTGATTTGCATGAGACTGCTGCAACAAACCAAGTAGTTAACAAGGTACTGACTCTTAAATTGGTCACAGTTGAGACATGTTCTTGACATTTCTGGTCAATTGGCGATACAATTTTCCAAAGCGGAAAATTTCATATTTATGTCAATACAATTCAATTTATTGTCTATTGGCCATTACAAAATTCAGTTTAAATCACAGGAAATTGCCAAAGAGAAGAATTCTACCACAGAACAATTTGGAAAGTGGTAGAAAGGGAAGGGAGAAGCAGCTTATGTGTTCAGATAGTTCCTATGAATAGGGCTTGTGAATATACTAGGGTGTCCAAACATTTTGGCGAGAGGGCCACATTACACTATTAGGGCATGGAAAAATGATTTACATTTCATATTTAAATAAATTTACATAAATTTACATACAAGAGTGTATTCGAGACCGATCCAGAGAATTATAAGGCTTACCTGTGAGCCAGATGGGGAGTTTGCCATGGGCTTCATTGAGGCTCGCCGCGGGCCACATCTGGCCCCTGGGCTGAGGTTTGTACACCCCTGCACTAGATGAAGCAGTCAAAAGCAAATGACTTGAGCAGTTTTGTCACCCAGTATATAAACTCAGCATAGAAGAGAAATCCACAAGCAAAATCAGAAACTATCAGTACATTTCATATGAAGATTCCAATAACAAGACTGAGAATATCCAGTCAGAGAATATCCTATCTCAGCTAACACAACACAATCCTTTGTACTATCAGTTTACCATGCTGATTTTGAATCCCTTCTTATGACATCATCACGTTTTTCTTATAGCTTCCAGAGATATTCCCTATAATTTTCTACAATCAATCAACCAGTAGTATTTATATACTACTTTTCAACAGTTCACAGACAAGACAAAATAACTAATGGTTTCTTGTCCCAAAGGGGCTCACAATCTAAAATACAACTATCATAGAATCATAGAATCATAGAGTTGGAAGGGACCTAGTAGGTCATCAACCTCTGCCTGCAGCAGGAAATCCCCCTAAAGCATCCCCGACAGGTGCTTGTCGAGCCTCTGCTTAAAGATCCCTAGTGAGGGAGAGTCCACCACCTCCCTTGGCAATCTGTTCCACTGCCGAACCGCCCGAACCGTCAGGAATTTTTTCCGGATATCCAACTATAAAATAATCTACTATAAGAAACTAGGACTCTGCATACTTTTGCCTGCATTATATAGTCAGACAACTTGTTTACTTCACCAAAAATATTGTTAAGCATCTCTCATCAATCTACACATAAGGCAAAGGAACAGAATGGAATCCTCTTATGTCTGGTATTACTTGCCTGTGATTGCGTGCAAACAGCCATCTGTGAATCTACAGAGAGTCAGATAAAACATGGAAAGGCAGACTGTTTGCAGTCTGTCTAAAATTCCATTCATCTTTTTAATATACAGCATTGCTAGGTATCTCACAGTAAAAAAGTTTCTTTCTACATTTTCTGACATTCAATTCAAAGGCAAACTATTCTTTTAAAAATCCAATCTCATTTTTAATGTTCAGAAATTTCTGCTGAACAAGAAAAGGGCTTTATAAACAAGCCTCATGAAAGACAGTGAAAAGCCTTCTAGAGAGAGTTCCTTCATTCTCTCCTCTGACATTTAAAAAAAATGAGAGAGCTTATAAAAGGGCACTTGGCAACAACCTCCCCCCCAAAAAAAACTGTCAGGTGCCTGTAGTTTTCCTGTTCCTCTCAGCATCAAGTGAACAAGGAAGTTTTTTTCCCTAGATGATGTTGATGTCCTTTGAAAATTATTCCCTTTAACCAATTTAAAATGTAGCGACAGTTCACACAAATGCAAATTGTGATATGTTTGACAAATTCTATCTAAGAAAATCTAGCATGTCAATTAGTTGATCCTAGCCTTAGAGGCATAGCTGTTGCATGAAACTCATGTCTTGCTACATGACCCAGCACATATAAGCTCAACAATACAAGGGGAAGGCACCAGAGAACTCTTGCAGTACACTGGTGAGTCATAAATTTACTGAACTGAGCTGACAGTTCTTAATGAAAAGTGACAGGATCTGTGTCCTATTTTACCAGATTCCAAACAAGGTTTCGGGAGCCACTGAAGCGGAACCAGCTTAGCCTGTTCTGCTACATTAATAGGGTCAGTCTATCAAATGCAAACAGAAACTTTCATAAATTAACTAGGTACCCAAACCAAGGGAAAGCTTCAGGGAATGAACTGTGAGCTATCATTGACCTAGTTTGTATCTGACCTCAGCTATAAATTCACCAAGTGGCCTCATCAAAGCCTTTATTCTCAGTTTCCAATTTAGAATAAGGTCAAAATAATGCTAAGCTACCTTACATGGTTGTTGTATGTTCTTACTCAGCAACATGAGGTACGTCAACCAGTGGTGGGCTTCAGGGGGTCTATAGAAACCTTTGCTAATGAGTGCCTGGTACTGAGAACCGGTCACTAATGGGATATAGAACCTGTTGCTCTATGGACATAGAACCTGTTATTAATTTAGGTTATTAGGACACAGAACCTGTTGCTAATTTATTTGAATCCCACCACTGGCTTCAACATTTAGGAAGAATGCTATTTACAGAGGAGCCCCAAAATGTATACATACTCCAACAAATATCCATACCCTTTTAAAAAAACTCAAATTGAATTATGGCAGCAAAGTTTAGTATTATGTTTCCTCTACAAGAGTAGTCATAGCATCCCCGATGCTATAATGTGACCGTCAGAAGAGAGCCAAAGAAAATGGTGGAGGCATACTTGGTACACCCGTGAACACAGTAGTCCAGTGGTTTTCAAAGTGGTGAGCAGGACCCCCAAGCGGGGTCATTATTTGGAGTGGGGTTGTGAAAACTGAGAGCCACCATCTTGGAATCAGGCACTAGGTGCCACCATTTTGGAATGGGGCACTCAGGCTGCAATCTATACTTACTTAGAAATGAATCTCATTGAACGTAGAGGGACTTGCTTCTGAGTAGACCCGGAGAAACTCTGGCATCACAGTGATATGATAACATCACTTCCGAAGGTGGGGGTCCTGGACAGAGTATTTTTCTTTCAAAAGGGGGTCCTGGGCTGAAATTCTTGAGAATCACTGCTCTACTCAGTATTGTTCATACTGTAGTTTGCCATGACCACAAGTGTCTGGATGTTAATGGTGACCACTTTTAGCACCTAAATTGACCACTTTTAGCTCTAGAACAGCAAACCAATTTCTTCACAAAACTGAGGACATAATCCCAATCTCTGGTTGGGCTGATGCAAGTCCCTTATGACAACCCATTGTCATTACAAAAGTGTTGTAAAGCACACTTGTGCCAGCATAAGACTGCATAATTCAGTCATGACTTGCAGCAACCCTTTGATGTTTACACAAATTTAGTACTAACATTTTTATGCAAATATTTTTCATTCTGAAGAATGTATACATTTTTGGGCTGCCCTGTATACATTCTAAATGTCATTAATATGAGAAAAGCCCTTTTAACTTTGCACATTTTGATAACACTTTTAGAGAACTTTTGCATTTGTTCCTTTTCATCAGTTCTTTTGACTAACCATGCATACCAAAGCTATGATGCTGACAGTCACAAATACATGTGGGATAAGAATAATGTGTGAGCTGGCCTAAATTCTTACCCTTAAAAAATTGAAACACAGCCATAAAAATCAACTTAGCACACTCCAGTTACCTGAACCAACAAAATGACACACACAATAAGAACATAGCTCTAGAATAGCAAACCAATTTCTTTACAAAACTAAGGACATAATCCCAATCTCCAGTTGGGCTGGTGCAAGTCCCATATGCCAACCCACCGTCATCACAAAAGTGTCGTAAAGCACATTTGTGCCAGCATAAGATGAGGTAAGCTGACACACAAAAATGCACCGGTCTTCCTGTATCAAAGTAAGCTCTGGGCAGGGTGAGCTTGCACTGTCTGACCTCGGCTAGCAGAGGGGTCGGGCGGGGGAAATGGGTAGGAACTGGGAGGAAGGCAATTCCCAGAATTCGGACAAAATACAGCCTGATTCTAGGTGTGTTTGCACACAAACAAGTCTCATTGTTCACTGGCTGTCCTTAATACTGTAATACTATGCTTTCCCTGACACAGTGGTACTTGGACATTTCGGCTCAGGACCCCTTTCACACTTAAAAATCTGTCCAGTACTTTCTGTCAAACTCTGGGATGTGACCTCTCTGAGATGCCAGAGATCCTCCTTGTCTACTCAGAAGTAAGTCCCATTGTGCTCAATGAGACTTATGCTGCAATCCTAAAGACACTTTCCTGGGAGTAAGACCCAGTGAACATAATGGGGCTTACTTTTGAGTAGACATGGTTAGGATTGCACTGTTATTCCCAGGAAAGACCACTGCCAGATTTCAAGATGGCAGATCCCACCCTCTCATTACCCTCTCATAACTTGAGATTGTGATCCCCCAAGGGGGTGAGTACCACTGCCTTGATCTAAGCCATACATTTAAAAAAGAATGAACAGACTTTATGGACTATCGAAACCATTTGTGGACTTTCTGCACAAAAAAGGGATGATGAGTAAAGTTGATTATGGATTTGACAAATAGATAATTGTTATATAATTTTGATCTTTTCTGATGTCTGTTGGAATTGTTAAATAAGATTTTAGTTTAGGATAAATTTTTAAGCAGTAGAAATTCGTAGAAAGTAATTTTAGACTAAAGAAAGTTAAATCAGGAAATCTGTGCTTGCCATGTATTTTGTTAAGAATATATTTATTACTTTTTTCTGTTATGTTTTTCCTTCTATTTTCTTTCTCCAGTCTTGTTTTCTTTTTTGAAAAAAATCAATAAAAGAAAAAAGAAAAAAGAAAGAATGAACAGAATTGCAGGCTTAAATTCTAGGTGCTAGCATCATAGTTTACAGCAATATTATGTTCATATGCCTGGCAAGTTTGCAAACTCTGTATAAGATATGATCTTTTGCAAGTATTAAAAAAATTATAATAAATAATTATATTACACTTTTGAGTCATACATAATTACATATTGGTTCATAATGGAAGTAGGTTTTATCATACATTTTACCATTTCTAGTGGAATGAACCCACCATTGTGGGAGTAAAATTTATGGTCCTGACATGGCTGGGCATCTGCAGGTACTGGTACCACTGGGCAATGACTGCACTTGGCACTGGGTACCATGGGGCAGTGGCCGACAGTAGCAGGCACTGGTAGGCATCTCTACTAGGAACTGGGAATCCCTACTGGGCACTAGGCATGACTGGATGGCACTGGACACCACTGTGCATCAGGGAGCAGGCACCACTGGGCAGAGGGAAGCAGCAGGCACAATGAGGCACCATCCAGCAGTGGACATTACTGCTGGATGGGCACTAGCAGGTACCAGTGGGCATAGAGCATCCCTACTGGACACTGATAACTGATAAAGTTTTTTTTTATCAGTTTTTTAAGTCTAAGACAAAAACATGTTGCATCTCTTTTCACCCTGTTAGGAGTTAAATTTCTAAAAACTGGTTCTTGAGGGGTGCTCACATCATGTAAGAAATACCCTCCCCAAATTTCATGCTTCTAGGTGGTTGGGGCAGAGCGTTGATCGATCAGTGATTCTTCAATGTAAAGTATAGGGACGAAAACAGATTTCACCCTATTTCACCCCCCTTCCAATTTGAATTGCCCAAAATCATTTCTTAGTGGGTGCCTCCATCATGGAAGAACACCCTCCCCAAATTTCATGCTTCTAGGTCTGATGGTTTTGGCTGGGAGTTGATGTGTTAGTGGATGATAGTCAGTGATGTTTCAGTTTTATATATAGATTGTCAGCATTAAAAACATATCAAGAAATACTAAACATTGCTCAGAATTTGCTTGTTATGTGCAAGCAAAAACCCGTTCAAGACACATGCAGGAAGCTACCAAACTTCCCTGCTGGCCACCTCCCCTTGTGATAAATCATATCTAACCCCAGAGGGGTCCCTAACCAAAAAGGGTAGAGGTGGAAGATGCATAAAACACTGTATAGAACTAAGGGCCATGGAAAGCCTCCATGCAATATTAAACACCATACACAGTCCGCTGAAATCTAGCTGTGAACAGCATGGCTTTTATGTTGCTAAATGGTAGACGCTATAAAAAGATCAAAATATTGTCACTTTCATTCTATGCTTTCATTCAAGAGCCTAGAGGAAAAGGGTTACAAATATTTCCCTCTGCAACATTATTCTCAGAACAAGCCTGAGAGAAAGATAAATGCTAAAGATGGTGACTTGCCCAAGTGAGCTTTGTGGCTGCATGGAGTTTTGAGGCCAGGTCTCCTTGAACCGACCATTTCAGTTGTTTCCATTCCATTATACTAAAAATCAGTTCATGCTAATTCATGACATAACTGCACTTCCTTGAGCTCTCATTTCTGTTCCCCTCCCATTTTCTGATCCACTGTGAGATGCAAGGGGTAATGAGAGGGAAGGCAAAGACTGTGTTAAGATGATCTGATGAAAGAGCCAAGGCTTAGAAACCCCAACAGTCCTCGAACAAATCTAATTGCCCATTATGACCCTAGACTTTACTTTTCAAAAGCAACTCAACCAATTTTAGTATTTAATTCCTACAGTAGATTTTCCCCCCTGCAATATACTACCATTTCCCAGCCTATGGCTAAATATATGTTACAAAAGAAGAAGGTTATTTCGGAAGCAGTCGTCAGTTAATTTAGCCTTTAGAAGCACTAAAGTTTCTTCCTATTTCAAACCTGTACTTGCAGATGTGTGCTTGTTTTCTTAACATACAGTATATGAACTGAGAGACGGCATCACATGAGACATCTTACAAATGATCCAAGATGGGTTTCACTGCCTGGATGGAGCCAAGAGTGCATTCAAGAAAAAACAATAGCAACCCTGCTCTCTTTGCCTAATGCTAATTTATTACTGCCTTGATGCTGCGGTTAAAAACTTAACAAACCTTTGCAGCTACAGTGGTGCCTCACATAACAAGTTTAATTTGTTCTGGAGGCATGCTTGTTATGAGAAACGCTCTTTATGTGAAAAGGATTTTCCCATAGGAAATAATGAAAACTCAGACAATTGGTTCCACAACCAAAAAAATATTCATATAAAAATATTAACTGCATGTAAAAATATGACAAAACACTGGAATTGAATCCAAAACATGCACTTTCCTGGGAGTAGGATCCATTGAACACAATGGGGCTTCCTTCTGGGTAGACCTGGTTAGGAGACTGCAATCAAAGACACTTTCCAAGTGTCTCCCCACTTTCTCCCTCTCTCCATCCTGAGCCTCTCTCCCCACTGCTCTCTTCTGGCTAGCCCTGAGCTGCTTCCCTCTTCTCCACTGCTGTTCTCTCCCTCTGCCCGGCGGACGCCCAGCCACAGGAGGAACAGCTTGGAAGTGTTGCTTTCAATATTGGCAGGCACGCTAGGCAGCCCTGGCACTTTTTAAAAGGGCTGCCAGTCAGCGCTTCTGCCCCAACTGCCAGCGAGTGTGCTTGTTAAGTGAAGCAACACTTGTTATATGAGGCAGAATCCTAGAGAAATTTTTGCTTGTTATGTGGATCACTTGTTAAGCGAGGTACCACTGTCCTTGTTAATATTTTGTCATCAGTGTTATTATCCTCTTAAGTTTATCATCCCTCACTGTTCAATATTTTTTAGCAGACATCACGTTTATAGACAAAATGTAATGAATACTGCATGTAATTATAAATATATAAATACTGTATATTACTATCCTATATTGTCAGCTCTGTAGTAAGTAGTATCAACAAAGTACGAGTATAATGTCAGTGCATGCTATCACACTTCCATAGTACCTTATCTTAGACTTGTAAAACATGTACAAAAGTGAACCAAAATGTTTTCTAACCTGTCTACCACATATTATCTAGAATAGTCACTCCTTGCACATTATCAACAGTCTTAAAAAGAACAGAACCAAATATTTTCCAAATGTATGAAAACCTCTCTGTTGCTAAGTCCATGCAAGTAGATGAGAACAATTCACCAAAAGTCTTCTCTAAAGAAAAGAAATTCCAGCCAATTAATTGGCACAGATTGTGATTTTTCTCTTTCATACAGGATTATATAAAGCAAACCTTTCTAAGGAGTTTAGTTTTTTAATCCTGGTGTCAACTATTTTAAGTGGAAATGCCATTTATGTGCAGAAAGATTCCCTACGGTTTCAAATATAAATTCATGCATAGTACCGCATTTACTCAAATATAACACTAGCCTTTTTCAACTGAATTCCATCTTCAAAATCAGGGTGCACATTAGATTAAATATAAATTAGAATTAAATACAGTGTTTTGATTATAAGTATAAGGTGCACATTAGATTTGATGGCACATTAGATTTGAGTAAGTGCAGTATTTCCTCCCATGGTGTCCTTCAGCACCACTCTCACAGGTCCTAAGTGGCATATATCAGAAATAAACTGCAATCGTCTCCAATGGACAAAGTTTTTTATTCTTGTCTGTCCTCACAACCACCCTGCAATTCTCAAAAAATCTTATCTACTTGAAACCACAGCCTGAAGCTCTCTGCTTCTGTAACAGCCAGCCACAATGGAGAAATACCTCTCCTTCCTGTTTCGAATGTTTATTAAGGCAAATAAGTTTTATTCTGATCTATAGTGATTCTCCATATAAGTACACAGAGTTGTTGAACCTGCAAATTTGTTTCCTTGGCCTAGACTGGCCTCACAGAATCCCATTTTTACAAGCTTCTGGCAATATACATTTAAGATGAAATTCTGCAATAGCCCGCTGTCCACAATTTCACAAACCCATCCAAGTGTCAAGGAGTAGCGATTTATGGCTTTGTTTGAGGTTAGCTCTTCCCTCTCATGTCTTATATCAACAGAGAGCTTTTTCCATACATGGGTGGAATTGCACCTTTTGCCTACCACAATCAGTGCTCTGCCCATAAGTACAACAAACTGATGAGGTTGTTACTTTTTCAGTGAACTACTTGTAATCAATTTCATGGCACACTACCCCCAAAGCATACAATTCACTGTTAAACTATTTATTTTAGAAAATAGTTTTGTTGCAATGAATGCTTATTTACACATGCAGTCTGCGACCTAACAGAAATCATAGTCCAGTGTTCAGATAAATCCAAAGAACCTTCTTAGCTGCAATCTAGCACAAAAGGATTTAGCAGAAGAAATTCCTGATTATTCTGGTTGATAATACTGGCAATTGGTTAGACTTATGACCATGTTCCATTGCTTATACAATCATTTAATTGCAGAACAGGCAGCATACACATCTCATGCAATTCAGTTCTCTTGCTCCCTATTATATGGGTCCAATGGTAAAACTGTGGGAAATAGGCGATACTCTTCTTTTTATTTCATGTTGGTTTGAATTGTGATCCTGAAATTGTGATCTTAAGACTCATCAGTACAGTAGTACCTCGCTTAACAAGTGCCTCAAATAGCAAGTGTTCCACATAACGAGGAAAAATTTGTGTGGGATTTTGCTTCACATAATGAGCTTCATTCACATAACGTGTCCATTTGCTGGGCTCCCCCTCCTCCTCCCTGCATTGGCTGGGCTGTAGCAATGAGGTGGGACTTTCTCCCCCCGGCTGCAGTACCAGGGAAGAGGCCAGCAGAGGGAGCAGAAGAGCCGCTTCAGTCAGAGGAACATACATGACTGCTTTGCTCCTGTAACCAGCAAACTTGATCAGCCCAGCCTCCATCAGGTAGGAGGGAAAACTCCTCCTGCACCCCCTCTGGAGGCTCCCCAAACAAACCCCTCCCCCCAGGAAGTGTTTTATTACAGTAATTGTGGTCTGTATTATATTATAGTGTTTTGAATTCAATTCCTGTGTTTTGTCATCATTTTACATCCAGTTAATATATTTATATGAATATTTTTAGGATTGTGGAACTAATCATCTGAGTTTCCATTGTTTCCTATGGGAAAATCCACTTCACTTAAAGAGCATGCCTACGGAACAAATTAAGCTCTTTAAGTGAGGCACCACTGTATATTGTAAGAGCAAAAACGGCACTATACTTATTTTAAAAAATGATTTAGGTCATTTGAAGCACAATCCTAACCATGTCTACTCAAAAGTAATCACCATTGTATTCAATGGGTCTTACTCCTAGGAAAGTGTCTTTAGGATTGCAGCCCTAATGACCTAACAACAATTTTCAGACAACATTCAACACCTCAAATCCCAAAATTTCAGCACCTTCTCTTCACCATTAGGAAAACAACATAGCAGCTCTTTAAAAGAGAAGCATGAAATTCAAGGAGGGTGTTCCTTCTGTCACATGAACACACACCAAGAACTGATGTGGAGAAATTTAACCCTTAAGGGGCTGAAAAGAGGTGCTATGGGTTTTTGTCCTATACTTAACATGGAAGACTGACCAACCTCCAATTTGATGCTCGGTGCCTGGTGCAGTGGGGGGGGGGGAATGTTGTTTGGAGGGCTTGCATTGGGGAGGATGCTGTGCATGGGGGGTTGCGCATGGGGGGTTGTGCATGGGGAGATGATGCGCATGGGGGTTGATAAACATTGGGGGGTTGATATGCATGGGGAGATGATGCACATATGCGCATGGGGAGATGATGCACATAGGGGTTGTTGTGCATGGAGTTAATGCTCATGAGGGGATGTTGTACATGGGAGAGATGATGCACATGGGGGGGGATTGTGCCAGGGAGGGATGGTGTACAGGGGAATTTTACTCCTGCAACGTGGGTACACTTTTCGCTAGTTCTATATACAGCAGTACTACACAACCTTTTACTCTAAGGAAGATCTTGTTCAGTGATGTCATGACAGGATGTCTCTATCCTTTCAAATTTGAGCTTTCTAACGAGGAAGTAGACCATTATGATGGGCAGGACATTGTAGGAAGGAAGGAGTAAATCAGTTTTTATTTTAGCAACAAGTAGCAGAGGAAGATGATAATAAGTAGGCATTTATACACCGCTTTTCTGGACATATTGGATTGCTCCTCAGTCTTTAATCAAAGCGGTTTACATAGGCAGGTGAATTCTAAATCCCCGAAGGGATTTTTACAAACACAGATTGTCTCTATCTTTCAAGAGACACTACATTCAAGATGTTACATTCACAGTCTGGTTACAACACTGGTCCCGATGTCTGAAATGCTGGCTGACCAAGTTCTCCTTCACTCCCACTGAAAAGCAGATGGAAAACATACCTCTATGCAAAGAGGAACTGGACTCCCAATTGTTTGCTCACTCATGTGAGCATGTTCTGCTCATGTTCATTTCATGCAAAAATATTGAAGTTCATTGAAGACTACTGCTGGCCATGAAAACATGCAATCATACATGACTGATCTCTACAGGGAGGAAACCTTTAAAAGAATGTGGTAAGTTATAGTTAACTGCCTTTGGTAGCTTTCTCAAGCAATGTGTACTGCCTGAGTTTGTTTTCCCCGATGAAGCTGACAACTACAGAACAGAACACTGGATCTTTTTAACAACATGGATTATACATCAACATGATCATCTCACCCAAAAATATTAAAGGGTTGGACTATCTCCTTGCTCTTCTATAAGCAAGAACAATACAGTAGTTAAAATAAGTCCCATTCTCCAGGAGTGGGTGACAGGCACTGATCTGCTGATCTCTTTGAACAGGTTCAATACCTTCGGGGATGGACCCTAAAGTGCAGTCTTATTATTATGCCATTTTGGATTTTTCTGTCAGGGGCAGGTAAGATTGTGGAAGAAAGGGGGGAGTTGAGGAGGGTGACCATAAAGGGTAGATGGACCATAATCCATCATAGGATTTGTTCTGGCTCTCCTGGAAAATGAAAGTCCTTGGCTTTCATTTGTATTAAATGAAATTTAATACAATTTAATACAATTAATTTAATACAACTTGGCTTTCAAGTTGTATTAAAAGGGGGAGCAACTGGTTCTTAAGCACAGAGAGTGGAGAACGCTTGGCCAAGAGTAAACTGAACTCAGAAACAAAGGAAGGACATAAGACCATAATTCAAACACAGCTTTGGCTGAAAGAAGCTAGTGAGTGTGACCCAACCCAAATACTGCCCATGGACCTCATGGATTGGTGGTTTCTCCTGATCTGCACAGCTGAGATGTGTCCTGGGGCTTTCTGGCCATCCTTAGAGTGATGGCAACAAGAGCCCTGAGATTAGAAGGTCAGGGTGAGGAAGAATGCTTGACAACACAATTTGTATCCCAAACTCTGCTAATCACATGTTCCAGGAAGGAGAATTAGGCCTGTTGGAGATGTTGTATGTGGCTTCCCTGCTATAGGCAGGGGGTTGGACTAGATGACCTTATAGGTCCCTTCAGTGGTGGGCTTCAGGGGGTTCTCACAAGTGCTATAGAACCCTTTGCTAATGAGCACCTGGTTCTGAAAACTGGTTACCAATGGGACATAGAACCTGTTGTTCCATGGACCTGTTGTTAATTTAGATTATTAGGACATAGAATCTATTGTTAATTATTTGAATCCCACCATGGGTCCCTTCCAACCCTATGACTCTTGGCTATGTCTTCTAGTGAAGTTGCTATTCATATGAAAACTCCAGGCTCAATACAATGTTCTTAAAACATTTGTTATCCTCATTGCTGCACAAAAAATAAAAAATGCAGCTCTTTTTAAAAGAGCTCTCTTTTTTCCTTTTAAAAAATAAGATATGTTTTAGGATTATTTTAATTCTGTTTTATAACTTCCTAATGCCACCGTCATCTTCAGTGCAAAGCTCCCTTGTGATAATTAACATATGGACACAGCAATACCAAGCCATTACCCAAAGCAGCTGGAATATTCAGCCTGTGGAAAGGAATTTGCTATTCCTAACATTTCAGGGAAAAAATGAACTGTCTGCTAAACATGAAATGGCTATTATGTCACAGTATTCTGGCTCATGTGGCACCAGAAAGACAGGCTCCTGCATTACTGAAAACAGTGTGTAAAGTTAGCTGAAGTGTCTTGTTATGATTCTCAGTTACTCATCAACTTGCCTTATTTTAGCAACTTGCCTTCAGTTCTAGTTTTTAACACGCAGTAAAATACAAGTCTTAATTGAGACATTAGACTCATTTAAACACAAGGCAGCAGTTTTAAATCTCGTTTTAATTTCTTAAGGAACTATTTAGTTAGCAAAGAATTAAGTCAAACACAGAAAGCTCAGAGAAAAGCAGCAAAATTGTTTACACATTACTTTGTACAACTGGGCTTATACGCATTTTCCAGAGGGAACAAAATTCAGTGGTGCCAGATCTGTACCAAAAGCCAGCCTACGGCTGATGAGATACATATCAGAGTGTATATACCATTAGCAGTTAAATGTTCTGTTAATTATGTTGACTGTGTGTGCCTTGCCATTACACTTAAAAATAAAAACCACACTGCCACCTAGTAAATAACATGAAGAGGGACACAGTTAAGGAAGTACAGAAAAATAGAACACATAAATGCTTCCTATACTATTTTGTTCAAGAAAAAACCATCTACATTTTCTATTATTTCACAACACGTTCTCACAATAACTGCACCTTTGCCAACTTCCCTGACCTTTAGGAAAGGTTGCTGTCATTTTTTCCTGACCTTCCTTCTATGCCTTTTAAGCAGCAACTTGACTCACAAAAAAAGAACAGTAAAGTTTTTGGGGGGTTGGAGAGAAGTGCTAGGAAAAATTCACCTACCGAATTTCTATTCAACATGCTGTTGCTGTAAGTTAAAAAACAGTGACAGTCTTAACAGAGAGATTTTTCCATCTAATCATCATACTCAAAGTTACTAATACTTTTAACCTGTATTATTCAGGCCCAATTTAAATATGGCTGCAATCCTAAACACACTTTCCTGGGCGTAAGCCCCATTGAACACAATAGGGCTTACTTCTGAGTAGACATACTTAGGATTGTGCTCTATGTCAGACTGACAAGAACTTACCTGCACAACGGTGTACATTCTTGATGTCTCATCTGAGATTGTCAGCCAATTACTACTGCAATCCTATATTTATTCAGATGAAGATTAGTTGGACCTACTATCAAATGCACATGCATAATATTGTACCACAGCTGTGCAACGTTAGCACACCAAGACACCATCTGTTAGTGGCATGCTAAAACTGCACAAGCAGGCAAGGTGACCTGTTTTAAATGAGATCTGTCTGAGTGCAACAAGGTTTGGGCAAGGTTTCTTGCCTGTCTGCTCTTCACATTTAAATGTGACCCACACCAGGGAGGTCAAAGGCTTCAATCCTATGTGCATTTACATGGGTGTAAAAAGTACAAAGTATGTAAACATGCATATGACTTCATAGTCTGTCTTCCCAATATATTTCCAGGGCATGGAGATGTCTAATGTAGTATTGCATAAAACCACAAACAGTAAAAAAAGTCTGACTTAATTAATTTATACAGAGAGACCTGTGAGCCCAATCCTATGCATGCCTACTCAGAAGTAAGTCTATTATAATTATTTAATGAGGTTTGCTCCTAGCAAAGTATGGACAGGATTGCAGCCACAGAGCACAGTACTATGCATGCCTACACAAAGGTAAGTCCCATTATAGTCAATGGGGCTTGTTCCTAGCAAAGTGTGGGTGGAATTGCAGACACAGAGCCAGTCCTATGCATATCTACTCAGAAGTAGGTCCCATTACAGTCAATGGGGTTTGCTGCCAGGAAAGTGTGGATAGGATTGGATCCACAGAACCCAGTCTTATGCATACCTACTCAGATGCAAAACCTTTTATAATCAAAGGGCTTGCGGTCAGCAAAGTGGGGATAAGATTGCAGCCACACACAACCTAATCCTAAACACGTCTACTCAGAAATAAGTCCCATTATAGTCAATGAGGCTTGATCTCTGGAAAGTGTGGATAGGACTGCTGCCTCAAAACCCAATCCTATGCATCTCTACTCAGATGTAGGTTCCAGTACAGTCAATGGGGCTTGCTTCCAGCAAAGTATGGGTGGTATTTCAGCCACAGAACCTGTGCATGCCTACTCAGAAGTAAATCTGTTACAGTTAATAAGGTTTGCAAAGTATGGATACAATTTCAGCCACAGAGCTCAGTAATATGAATGCCCACTCAAAAGTAAAAACCATTATAGTCAATGGGGTTTGCTCCAGGCAAAGTATTGGTAAGATTTGTGCACAGTCCCACACAACCCAATCCTATGCACGTCTACTCAGAAGTAGGTCCCATTCCAGTCAATGGACTTGCTCCCTGGAAAGTGTAGGTAGGATTGTTTCCTCAAAGCCCAGTCTTATGCAAGTAAATCCCATTACATTCAATGGGGCTTGTTGCTTGGAAAGTGTGGGTATGTAATGCATACCTACTCAGAAGTAAGTCCCATTATAGTCAATGGAACTTGCTCCCAGGAAAGTGTGGCTAGGACTGTTAACAGCCCAGATGGTAGAGGCACCTCAAGGTGGGATGAGGGTGAAATCACCCCGTGGCCTTCCCAGCTCCAGGGGGAGCTAATTAAACTAATTAGAGGGGTGGGGAGTGGAAGCCCCAAGAGAGGCAGCTGCTCCCCCTCCCAGCCCAAGGGCTCCTGCAGGCGACGCCTGGTCCCTGAGAGGGGACCACCGCTGGAGGCTCCTGAGGGGACTGCCTCACTCCTTCCTCAAGGGAGGGAGCGAGGGGGCGCCCCTTCACACACCCCCTCCTAAGGCCTCGTCGACGCCACAGGCCGCAGCAGCCCGGCCGGGGACAGACTTGAGGTGGGGGGGCTCAGAGGAGGGCTCCCCTCCGGCCCTCGCCTCCCTCAGACTCACCCGCGTCCTCCCCAACGGGCTGGGCTCCTCGGGTCGGGGCGAGAGCGACGACCACAGAAGGAGAAGCCCCAAGAAGGAGCCGAGAAGCAGCACCGCCCGCAGCAGGAAGCCCAGCTTCAGCCGCATCCTCAGCCCCGCTCGCTCCGGCTCAGCTTGTGCCGAGCCAGGCGCGCTCCCTCCCCTTCACTCCTCCTT
This sequence comes from Cryptoblepharus egeriae, assembly GCA_030015325.1. NCBI lineage: Eukaryota > Metazoa > Chordata > Lepidosauria > Squamata > Scincidae > Cryptoblepharus > Cryptoblepharus egeriae. The sequence goes on along the minus strand of JAREYC010000007.1, from coordinate 47,259,997 downwards.
CCACAACCGCCGCCTCTCCGCCCTCGCCTCGCAGGAAGAAGCTCGGCCGGCCTCTCCCCTCCCTCCTCACAGCAAACTTGGGCTCCGCAGCCCAGCCACGCTGGAACTCGGCCCCGGGCGGAGAAGAGGCTCCACCAGGACCGTCCCCACCGCCCCACGGCTTCTGCCTCCCAGTCCCCGCCCTGGGACAGCTCCCCATGGGGAAAGTGGCGCTGGCAGGGAAGACCTGGCTGCTGGGGGGGGGGGGGGGGGGAGAGAGGCACTGCGGTGGTGGAAGAGCGCCCCCTGTGGGAGGCACACAAGCACTCACAAGCCACAGGTGAGGCACAGCCTCCCCTCAGAGGCCCCTGAAAAGCACTCCGTGGGAGGCACACAAGCACTCACAAGTCACAAGCACTCACAAGCCACAGGTGAGGCACAGCCTCCCCGTCAGAGGCCCCTGAAAAGCACTCCCTGTGGGAGGCACACAAGCACTCACAAGCCACAGGTGAGGCACAGCCTCCCCTCAGAGGCCCCTGAAAAGCACTCCGTGGGAGGCACACAATCACTCACAAGTCACAAGCACTCACAAGCCACAGGTGAGGCACAGCCTCCCCTCAGAGGCCCCTGAAAAGCACTCCCTGTGGGAGGCACACAAGCACTCACAAGCCACAGGTGAGGCACAGCCTCCCCTCAGAGGCCCCTGAAAAGCACTCCGTGGGAGGCACACAATCACTCACAAGTCACAAGCACTCACAAGCCACAGGTGAGGCACAGCCTCCCCGTCAGAGGCCCCTGAAAAGCACTCTCTGTGGGAGGCACACAATCACTCACAAGTCACAAGCACTCACAAGCCACAGGTGAGGCACAGCCTCCCCGTCAGAGGCCCCTGAAAAGCACTCCCTGTGGGAGGCACACAAGCACTCACAAGCCACAGGTGAGGCACAGCCTCCCTGTCAGAGGCCCCTGAAAAGCACTCCCTGTGGGAGGCACACAAGCACTCAAAAGCCACAGGTGTGGCACAGCCTCCCCGTCAGAGGCCCCTGAAAAGCACTCCGTGGGAGGCACACAATCACTCACAAGTCACAAGCACTCACAAGCCACAGGTGAGGCACAGCCTCCCCTCAGAGGCCCCTGAAAAGCACTCCCTGTGGGAGGCACACAAGCACTCACAAGCCACAGGTGAGGAACAGCCTCCCCGTCAGAGGCTCCTGAAAAGCACCCCCTGTGTGAGGGCACAGAAGCACTCACAAGCCACAGGTGAGGCACAGCCTCACTGTCAGAGGCATCTGAAAAGCACTACCTATCTATCTATCTACAGTATTTATATACCGCTTTTCAATTGAAAAGTTCACAAAGCGGTTTACAAGAAAATGAAAAAAAATTAATAGCTAATGGGTCCCTGTCCCAAAAGGGCTCACAATCGAAAGTGCAAAAAGAACACCAGCAGAAGCCACTAGAACAGACATTGCTGGGGTGTGGAGGGCCAGTTACTCTCCCCCTGCTAAATAAAGGAGAACACCCACTTGAAAGAGTGTCTCTTGCCCAGTAAGCAGGGGTAAATACTGTAGATAGACTACCTGTGTGAGGCACACGAGCATTCACAAGTCATAGGTGAGGCACAGCCTCCCCTCTCAGAGGCTCCTGAAAAGCACCCCCTGTGTGAGGCACACAAGCACTCACAAGCCACAGGTGAGGCACAGCCTCCCCATCAGAGGCCCCTGAAAAGCACCCCCTGTGAGGTGCTCAAGCACTTACATAGTATCACCACTGTGACACTGTGAGGTGTCCAAGCATTCACAACCCATGAGGTGAGGTAGAATCTCCCTACTGGGGTCCTTTGAAAAGGAACACCCACATGAGGCACCTAAGCACTCACAAGCCAAGAGCAGATGAGGCAGAGCCTCCCAATTAGAGGACTCCTAAAGGCACCCGTCTTTCAAGAGTGACGAAGGCCTGCTAAAGGCACCAAGTGCTCACATAATACCACAGTTGCCATGTGATTGTCCGAGCACCCACAACCTGTGAGGTGAGATGAAGCAGAGCCTCCCTCCTGGAGTCCTTTGAAAAGTCACACCCACATGAAGCACCTAAGCATTCACAAGCCATGTGCTGGTAAGATAGAATATCCCTGTTGGAATCATGTGTGACCCTCACCAACTATGCAAGGCATTCAAGCACCCATAGCCCCTGTACAGGTGAGTCAGAGCCTCCCCACTGGAGTCCTTTGAAAAGCCCCATTGCCATCTGAGGTGCCCCAGTATGCACAAGTATTTTAAAAGGACTGTATTGTATTACAGTGTTGTCTTGTATTATTAATTAGTTTCATAATGTATAGTTCCTTGGCACTAATTTGTAGAATAGGAGAACATTCAGAACTTATGTACTTATCAGAACATGTGAGATTGGATTGTCAAAGATGGCCAGGTTGGTTTTGCATTAGTTGTACACTGGGTACGTTCCAATGTTCCTTCACGGTGTACAATTTATGGTATTTTATAGATTGATATTGGTGTGTCAGTAGGATTAAAACTTCAACAGCAGGTGCCGGTAGTGATTTTCCAAGCTGCAGCAAAATTCAACTGCCATTCTTTTATAAAAATATCCTGGATCTATTTTTGGCATTTCTCTAGCAATCTCCATGTAATTAGTAAGCAAACAGTACTTGAAATACCTGTACATCTCCAAAAACATAGTTATGCCAGTTTATCTATTCAGTAGTTCTGTTGCTACTATGTACAATCAGTCTTCTTTATGTGTGAACTTGATATCTGCAAATTTGCTTACAAGAGGCTGAATTGCTGTTTTCTCTCATACAGTGCAACCCTAGGCATTTCTACTCGGAAGTAAGTCCCACTGTGTTTAATAGTTCTTACTCACAGGAAACTGTGGTTAGGATTGCAGCCATAATCTGTGCTTCTATTCTCATTATCTGCTATGCTAGTGATACTTAAAGTGGGGATTGAGACCCCCTTGGCGGGTCACAGCTTCATTCCATGGGGGTCTCAAAGTGCTGGGTGCTGCCATCTTGGAATGGGGCACTCAGATTGCAAACCATACTTTTCCTGGGAGTAATGCTGCAATGCTAAAGATACTTTCCTAGGAGTAAGGTCCATTGAACACAATGGGGCTTATATTTGAGGAAACATGGTTAGGATTTTGCTCTAAGTCTCATTGAACACAATGGGACTTACTTCCAAATAGATATGGAGATGCTCTGGCATGACAGTGATGTCATTTCCTATTTGATGTCAATTCTGACTATGATGTCGCTTTCATACTGATGACATCACATTCACATGCCAGACAGTTTGACAGGGGTTCTGGACAGATTGTTATTCTTAAAGGGTTGTGGGGTGAAATGTCAGAGTACCATTGTGCTATGCAGAGACTTTCCAGAGGCTGCAGGAACCTTCAGAAAGGTGCTCATTTCCAATGTGGACCCCTTTAAAATAGCTAATGGAAGTTTAGCCATTATAAAGGGGTTTCTGCTGGTTGCAAGTATCATTCTCATGGTCTCTGCTGTGTCTGGCACATCTGCACTCTGCTGACTTCCTGGTGGTCTCATCTGGATTCTTCTGATAGCAGGGAAAGTATCACTCCCCCCCCCCCATCAAATGATACCACTTGTAGCTAACTCCATTGATTTTGTAGGATCAATGGTTCATTATTTCCAGTTCACTCTCTGCAAGGGTTTCTAGGAACCTAACCTAGGAAAATGAGAACTGCAGGTCTCCTTCAGTCTCGGCACTGCATATGCTGCATGTGAAGCACGTAAGCCTGGGTTAGATTGTTATGGAGAATAGGCTGTTCCCCAAGCAGCAAATCCCCCTCTCCACACCACTGAATTAGTCCAATGGAAAGGCAGAGCTGATATAGTTGGATCCAGCAGGCATCACAGAGCTGGGCTAAGGACTGGAGCTCACCCTGTCTTGTGGGGGTGACCCGGGTCTTGAACCCTGGCCTGCTGGTTAACAGGCACAGTGTCTTAGCCACTTGCGCCACCCACAGCCCTGACTGTAGGTAGAAAATGGTACAGAACTGACTGTAGGTAGAAAATGGTGTCATTTTTATATCCTGTATATGCTGCTGCACGTTGCTGCAGCTTTCATGAAATTTCACCTTGATGATGAATTACTCTAGAAATTATAGTAAGCATTGTTTGAAGAACAATATGCTTCCTAAAAGAAGTTTGAAATGTATTCAGTATTGACAAAAGATTCAGCTTGACACACCTGGAAAGCAGTCTTTATTTATTTGTAAATCTGATTGAGCTCTGCCAGAAAACGTGTGCAATTTTGTTCTGTCTGAAAAAGCAAAAAGCTATATTCCTCTCAACAAAAGGTTTAAGCTATTGTAAAGTTTACCATAGAGAGCAAACACCCCAGATATATTAGGCACTCATGTTTTCTGTGTTTCACTGAATGTGCTCAGAAATAAGAAGAGTTGGTGAGGCAGATATAAATATAAACCTTCACAGTTGCGACCTATGGGCAATAAAGAAATAAGAGACCAATCTTATCCAATTTTCCAGTGCTGGTGCAATTATGCCAGTGGGTGTGCACTGCATCCTGTGGTGGAGCAGTCATCACTGGGGCCTCCGTAGGTATGGGAACATGTACTGCAATGGGATGGTATGGGAACATAGGGCTGCAATGTGGCTACACCAGAGCTGAAAAGAGGGATAGGATCAGTGGTGGGCTCCAGCAGGTTTGCACCTACTCTATAGAACCGGTTGTTAACGAGAGATAGGACATATAAAGTTTAAAAATAGCCATTTAAAAGTGGCTGCCAGATGGGCATAGAACTGGTTGTTAATTTCTTTGAATCCCATCACTGGATAGGATTGGCCACTCAGGCTCCAATCCTAAGCCCACGAAACTTTGGAGTAAGCTCCTGTAGTACCTATGAAATGGATCTTATGTGTAGAACATGAAACGGATGTTATACATTCAGTTCTTGATGCAGTATTCAGTCTTTGCTAATTGGGCTATAGACACCTTGTATATTTAATAAAGGGAGAGCAACTATTCAACCAAGTGTAGGAACCCTTCTAGTGCCTTTGCTGTTCTCTTGCATCCTTTTTTTTAAAAAGACCAGCCCTTTTATGAAAGGGGACCATCTTCTCATTCCATTTGCAGTGTAAAGCATTTTTTAAACTTTGTGCTTGTTGAGAATCAGTATATCAAATGGGGGTGGCCAGCCTTTCAACTTCAGGATTCCTGAGCATTTAACAATTGTTTACACTAGAAGAAGGAATCTCTGTTGCAGATTTTTCATCTCACAAATCCATATCAGTGGTATGTTATCTTAGTAAATCAACAACTAAACATCTCATATCATGTGTAGATTAAGAACCCAAGTAAGAACCCATATCACATGTACATTAAGATCCTTGCAGTTGCAAAATTAATACAAACTTTGAAATTCTTGGTTCTGGTTTTTGAAAGCTCAGAACCACTTTACATGTTGTGATGTTATAGATGGGAGACACAGAAGCCTAAGCAGTACTGTACTATTACCCTAGGTTGTCTTTTCTTTCCCTTCACCACATATTTTAGAAAGAAGGATCTTACTGAGTTGCGTAGGTAGAAAGAGGTAGTATATTTCGGCACAGAGTGATAGATGGTTCCAGGACTTAGATGAGCTATGTATAAATGTTATATACTTGCTTCCCTTTCCCCATCAGGTTGCCTCTTCTTCTCCATTGGATGTAGCATGTGCCTTCTTGGCGCAGCTGAATTGGCAAGGGGTACAGTAGTGGTTCTCAAAGTGGGGGGGTAATCCTTTAGGGAGTTTGCAAATTCATTTCTGGGAGGCACAAAATGGTAAATGCCGCCATCTTGGAATCTGGCACCATCTTGGAATGGGGCACTCAATCTGCTTTCCTGAGAATAAGTCTAATTGAACACAGTGGGACTTACTTCTGAGTAGACACTAAGGAGCTCTGGCATCACCGTGATATCACTTCATTTTTATATCATTTCAGCCATGACATCACTTCTGGGGAAAGTCCTAGAAGATTGTCTTTCTCAGACGGGGTATGAGGGTGAAATGCTTGAGAACTAATGGGGTAGAGGATAGGATTGGGCCCAAAGGTGCAATTCGATACACACTTTCTTGAGAGTAAGCCCAGTCAATAATGAAGCATACTTCTGTGTAGACATGTATAGCATTCCACTTTATGAATTCCCTTTCCCTGAATGTGCTAGCTACCTATTTGCAGGGTTTTGTTTTAACATTGGGTGCATACTAATGTAATTACCATAAGTACCAACAGTATAAATCCTAAGCCTGTCTGTTCAGAAGTAAATCCTATTGTATTCAATGGGGCCTACTCCCAGGAAAGTGTGTTTAGGATTGCAACTGAAGACTCATATTTTAGAAAAAGGATACAATATCTTTTCATCTAGCTTTAGCTGGGATTGCCAAATTCTGCGGTAAAAAACCTAAACTGGTAATTTGTTTCAATTTATTTCAAATTGTTTCAATGGCATAATTGGGTAGCATTTTACAATCTCTTTCCTGAAAAAAACAGACTTTTCTTTGTAAACAGCTTTGTAAACTTATAGTTGAAAAGTAGTATATAAATACTGTTAATAATAAAGCAGACTGAAAAAATCAACAGATTGCTTCAGTGTCAGAGGCGAGCCTTATTGTAGCCTGTATTAAAGATATGTTTACTTAGGGTGCAACCCTAACCACACTTTTCTGGGAGTAAGTACTATTGAACTCAATGGAACTTACTTCTGAGTAGACATGCTTAGGATTGCACTGTGAATGTTCTCTTTATAAATTAAATAACTGATCAAATTGAGATTGTATGTTGGTAGAGCATATGGATACGGTAGTGTGTGTGAGAAAAATGTGCCAAAATAAGGAGATGGCAATTCCAGCCTTTCGCCTAGACCAGACGTGACCAAATTCTGGCCTGAGGCCAGATGAGGCCCATGTCAGGCCTCAGTGAAGCCTGCAGCAAAATCTCTCTATCTAGCCCTTGGACAATCCTTGTAATTCTCTAATACATTCTTTTATGTAAATTTATTCAAATTTGAAATGTAAATTAGCTTTCCAGCCTCCAACACAATGCCAAAGAGATAATGTGGCCTTCCTGCCAAAAAGTTTGGACACCGCTGGCGTAGACCAAGTCATAGGAAACTATTCCATTTTGCTACAGCTGAGACTTAGCCCCTGCTTATTGTCTTGGAGCAAACCTCCCCTAACACCAAATGAGCTGCAAGAAAAGCCCAACCAGTTCAGCTAACACTGAATATTCCTTTGTGCACAAAGGAATCAACTTGTGTCATTATATGCTTAGTTATATTTGTCTGACTTGCACAAGCAAGCCCCTTGACACAACCATTGTACAAACACACTGGATACAAACCTGACACAGGACAAATCTGACATAAAGAATGGTATGATAGTAGGTTGGGCTGTTTTATTTATATACATTGATTTAAAGATGTCTTGATACAAACAGTTTAGCTTTGTGAATAAAAAAAAACTTATGAATAAATCAACTATGGTACATGTCTTTTCTGTAGAGACATTACCATGCAGGCTAGCTAAACACTGAAGCTCAGTTCTCCCTAAAGGGGATTTGTTTTTAATTGATACCGAATACTTCTCAAATGGTATTGTCATTACTAACCAATTCTGTAGCCGAACTGGTGACCTATTGTAACCTAGAGGTGAAGTGTCTCATTACAATCTCATAAGCCATTCAGATCACTTCTCTGCAGAGGATTTGAGATGGCATCTGTAGCAGGACTGCAAGAATGTAAGCTTCCTCCCTTGCAAACATTGAACTAGACCTCAGTGTAAATGTGAGTCTGTAGCTTGAAAAGGCCACTGAGGTTTTAGGATGATTCAACAGAAGCATGATTTCTAAGACTAAAAAAATTTATTGTACAGATCTTGATGTTGCTATGACCTCATTTAGCTTACTATTTTTAGTTCTGGGTATTAGAGGAGAGACATGGAGAAACGGAAGAGTTTACAAGGTAAGCTATCTGAATGCAGGATGTACAAATATATTTAACATGGAGGAAAGAAGGTTTACAGTTAAACCCCATGCATGTTTACACACAAGAAAGTTCCATGTGGGGCTTTTCCCAGGTAGCAGGCCTCCGTCAGTCTTGAAAGACTATGGTATCGTGCTCGGCACTGCATACGCTGCATACGCTGCATGCGAAGCATGAAGGCCTGGGTTAGATTGTTATGGAGGATAGGCTGTTCCCCAAGCAGCAAATCCCCCTCTCCACACCACTGAATTAGTCCAATGGAAAGGCAGAGCTGATACAATTGGATCCAGCAGGCATCACAGAGCTGGGCTAAGGACAGGAGCTCACCCTGTCTTGTGGGGGCGACCTAGGTCTTGAACCCTGGCCTGCTGGTTAACAGGCACAGTGTCTTAACACCCACAGCTCCCAGGTAACTGTGCACAGAATTACATCCTAAGGATGATTTCTAGCATCCTAATTACATCCTAAGGACCCATTATTTCTAGCTACTCTGGCCCTCCCCATCTTTTAGTTGAATTTCTCCTGAATGATTTTATATATGAAACAACATCCCTTGTGGCTGAGTTTTTAGCAAAAGTTCTTACTACTTCCAATTTGTAATTGTTCTCTTTGGTCATTAGTGGATTTTATTGTTGTTTTTATCTTTCTATTGGTGCATTGTTTGTATAATATTTGTCTGTTTAAATTTAGTATATGCCAATAAAGGTTTGCTGAAAGAAAGAAAGAAATATTTAGAAGGATATCAAAAGAAAAAGGGATTACTGTAGTTCACATACCCCCAAATCCAGAGTAACTACAGGAGCAAGTAAGAGACTTGATGTGCACCACCTAGTGAAAACCTATGGGAAACTCATATTGGAATCCAGAGTAAGTTGTTCTTACATCAGAGCAAGGACTCTGTGTAGTTACTCTGGATTTTCCCATAAGCTAATAGTGGGACAAGAGGCCACCAATTTAACTAGAACAGTGGTTTTAACCTGTGTGCCGTGGCACACTGGTGTGCCACAGATAGTCCTCCTTGAGGAGAGACATTTATTAATAGGAAAGCTTGGGGATTTGAACAGCATGGTGTGCCTTGTCAGTGGTAAAAACAACTGATGGTGTGCCATGAGCTGAAAAAGATTGAAAATCACTGAACAGGAAGAGGAGTGTAGATCTCTGAACTAAGAGTTCAGAGAAGGTCATTCAAGTGACTGTTTTCACTTTTTGAACTTTGAAAGAAAATGTTACTATTGCAATTAACTTTCTACCTTACCATAATTTTGCAGCAGATCATTTGTTCTATGTTGCACCATATCAGAATTGCAATGCTAAGCACACTTAAATCTACTGGTTCCCAAACTGTGGCTCAGGACTCATTGGTGGGCCATGTTCTGATTTTGGGTGGGTCACTAAAGAGTGATCAGCTAACTAATTGGCTCAAGCCTTGAGGCTTTTCAAAAATCAGATATTGTAGCTGTTAATTACTCTGCAAAGAGCTCAGCTGATGCAATTTGTAAGCATGCATGAATATAGAAAGATAAATGCTTACGGCTGAAATCAAGGGGTGGGCCCGGCCTGGCCCCTCCCACTTCTGGCGAACCAGATCTTGGGCCAGAGGGCGGGGCTGGGGAGGGTCAGAGGTGGGGCTGTGGGTGCGGATGGGGGGAGCGAGGGGCGGGGCGGGCCAAGATTGGTGCCTGCGCAGTGCCTGTACTGAAGCTCTGGAAGAATGATGAATTGTGCCAGCCTAGGTTAGGATTGCACCCTAAGTGTCTTTTTCTTATTACTCATAAATGTACATTTTTATTTCTAGACCATCTTTATTAAAAGTCTTGTAAACCTTGGTGGGTCTCAATAGAATGTCATTTTAAAAAGTGATTCCCAATGCTAAAAAGTTTGAGAATCACTGCTTTAGTCACAAGTAAATCCTGCTGAATTTAGTGGGGTTTGCACTCTGTTCCACAGCATTTAATTAGACTGACAGCACTCCTATGTTACATATGCTACAATGTTCCTGGGTCCTTGTGCTGTGGAGCTGTCAGGGACCTTTTACTCCCTTGAGGGGGAATAGACAATTTCTGATTCCCCCTGTGGTTTGTGAATCTTTATCCTGATTTTCCTTTACAAAAACAACCACTATTTATTTTTGAAGTTGCAATATTAGGGGGCACACTTCAGTGATAGGCTAGAAAAAAATTAACAACCGGTTCTCTGCCCATCTGGCAGCTATTTTTAAATGGCTATTTTTAAACTTTATATGTCCTGTCTCTCATTAACAACTGGTTCTATAGAGTAGGTGCGAACCTCCTGGAGCCCACCACTGGCACACTTTTTATCTAAGGTAGATATGCTGAACATGAGATTCTGAGCCTTGCAGTCTATGTATGTCTACTCGGTATGTCTACCCTTTGTGTTCAATGGAGCAAACTCCTAGGAAAGTGTGTATAGGATTGCAGCCTTAATGTTTTTTATGGAGAAAATATGAAGTGTACTGCAACACTGTAGGAACCTGGGAAGTGTCAGCATATTCATTTTTGTGTTTAGAGTCTATATATTGTCAAGTTGCCAAGTTGTTATTATCTTTCTCTAGGTAACAGGCACCCACAATCAATTTGCCTGACAGGTTTTTCTTGTTGGATCCTAGAATTTACGTACTTAATACTTTTTTGCCTTTGTTCCTCTGTATAATAAAGGGATAGGCAAGCTTCCATATCAACACAATATTTTAGGTCTGTTCATTAGGTTTTTAAAAAGTGGAAGTGCTTTGAACTTGTTATTTCATTGTTAAGTTGTTGACTTTAATGAGTCAAGGAATAGCCAACACTGAGAAATCACCATTGCTACAACCTTTAGCACATCAAGGGTATACAGCATGGATGAAGAAGCATAAGATGTTGCAGACGCAGGTGAGCCTTCGCTATAACCAGCCCTGTTTAATTCAAGTTAAGATTCAGGTTCATAAAATTTGTTGAGTGTATGATGAAAAGAGCCCCCTAAAACCCATCACCATCCCCCCCCCATAGGCTCAATGATTCACTATCCCCAGATAGTGAAAACTGTGTTTTCAAAGAAATTAATCCTAGCAGATAATGAGCTGATTTGTATATGAATATTAAAAAATATGGTAATTGCCAAGTCTCTGACCATATTTGGGCACAATCCAGAGTAACTACAGAGAGTCCTTGCTCCAACATAAGAACAATTTACTCTGGATTGCAAAACAAATTTCCCATAGGTTTTCACTAGGTGGTGCCGTAGCTAGGTCAATATAAATGTCTCTTAACGTGCTCCTGTAGTTACTATGGATTGTAGGGTTAATTGAATAAGGCATTCCTTGACTTACACTGATCTGAGAATGTAATAAAGATGAATTGAAATCTTGACCTGCCCTACAATCCAGAGTAACTATGGGAAGACATAAGAGGCAGGGCAAAATCCATAGCAATTACAGGTCCACACAGTTACATCATCCTCTAGTGTTATCTTATGGAAAGTCATCTTAACTGCTCCAGAGCAAGGGGCTTAATTTCACTTTAGGATATAGGACTCTTGCTGCAATCCTAAAGACAGTTTCCTGGGAGTAAGACCATTGAACACAATGGGGCTTACTTTTGAGTAGACATGGTTAGGATTGTGCTCATTGTCTGGATTGCTCTATGCATTTCCCCTAGGTTTTCCATAGGTGGTGCCATAACTACATCAGTGTAAAAGGTCACATAGTTACTCTGGATTGTAGCACTGGCCTATGTACAGGAAAGGGACAAAACTGTCTGGAAACCATTGATGGTCTCTTGTCACACAATGGCCTATGATTTATAATTTGCTTGCTAGAGGGTGGGATTAATATAGCAATGACTGAAAGGATTAAACCACGTTCCTCAGCTTCTCCAAGCTCAGTCCTCTCAGTGATAGAATGCAAAGTAATGTACAAAATTTGCAAGAGAAAAAAAGAAAGAAATGGAACTTTAACATTCAGTTTTCAAGCTCCAACCAGGAGTTTCTCATTTTCTGCAGAAAGTCTATCTGCCTGTTTTAAGTTTCAACCTATTTAATTTGCTGTGCTGTTCTGTCAATATTATCCCTTGTTCAATTCAATTAAATTAAACTAAAGAGCCTTTTCAGCATGTGCTCTTGCTTGTGGATATAATACACCAAAGGATTTGTAGTCTTAAGAACTGCAGGTATATCTCACTGGTAATTAACCTTCCATTGTAGGAATTGGTGAGATTGGCTTGGTGTGAAATGGTTAAAATATTGCACAAGTACAAGTCAATTGGCACAAAGTGTTAGAAGTTTGCACAGATTAGTGCAATTTGGTGCCTGGTGCTTGATGCACTGGGAAGGAGGGTGCACATGTGGGGATGGTGCACATGTGGGGATGGTGCACATGGCGGGATGTTACGCATGAGAGAATATTGCACATAGGGGAATGATGAACATGGGGGATGTTGCATTGAACACATTGCACATCGGGGGTTGATGCGCATGGGGGGTTGATGCGCATGTGGTATGTTGTGCATGGGTGTTGATGCACTTGGCAAGATCTTGCACATGGGTTGCTTCATGTGCATGGGGGGTTTGACGCACATGGGGGTTGAGGCACATGGGAGGGTGTTGCGCAATGGGAGGATGGCGTACGGAGGATGTTGTACACCCACAACCCGGGTACATTTTGCTAGTCTATGTATATATAAATGAAAAGTCACTGACACTGACTGACTGACTGACTGACTCACTCACTCACTCACTCACTCACTCACTCATTGAGTCATCAACTGCCAGCCAAAACTGCTGGACCTAGAAGTGTGTAATTTGGGGCGGATGTTCCTTCCATGATGGAGACACCCACTAAGAACTGGTTTTCGGAAATTCCAACTGGAGGGGGTGAAAAGGGGTGCAAGCAGTGGTGCGCTCCAGCAGGTTTGCACTTAATCTATAGAACCAGTTATTAATGAGAGATAGGACATATAAATTTTAAAAATAGCCATTTAAAAGTGGCTGCCAGATGGGCATAGAACTGGTTGTTAATTTCTTTGAATCCCATCACTGGGCACAACCACAGGTGGGCCCAGACCGGTTTGTCCGGTTCTTGGGAACTGGTAGTTCCAATTTCCCCGCCGCCACCAAATCGGTAGATGTGGGGGCCCCCCCCAAACCGGCCGAACCAGTTTGCTGGTGCAGCGCGCAGCAGCAGCCAGCTGGGCATCGTTTTATTTTCAAATTTGCCGCTCCTAGCTCCTATTCTTTCCCCAGCCGCTGAGGCTTCTGGGGCGCTTCGCTGGACTGCTGCTAGGAGCGGCAAATTTAAAAATAAAACGATGCCCAGCTCGCTGCTGCAGCCTCAAAGCACCATCCTAAGCAGGTCTATTCAGAAGTAAGCCACATGCTAGTCAATGGGGCTTACTCCCAGGGCATCATGGAAAGGACTGCAGCCTCAGAGCACCATCCTATGCAGGTCTACTCAGAAGTAAGCCGCATGCTTAATTTTCAAATTTTTAAAATTTTTTTTAAAATTCCCCTTTAAATTCTCCCCAGCCTCGCCCCCTGACCTCGGCCCCGCCCCTGACCTCGGCCCCACCCCCTGACCCAGCATGGCTCTGCCCACTTCCAGAGAACTGGTTGTTAGGGGAGGCTGGGCCCATCACTGGGCGCAATGCATTTTCCTCCCTGTTCTTTCCATTGAAGAATCCCTGACTGAGGGATGTTTTGCCCGGACCCCTGGACCTAGAAATGTAAAATTTGTGGAGGTGTCCCTTCTGTGAAATAAACACCCACAAAGAACCGATGTTGAGAAATTTAACTCTTAAGGGGCTGAAAAGGGGTGCAATGTGTTCTTGTCCTATAGTTAACATTGAAGATTGATTAACATCCAGCAATTTGGTGTCTGGTGACTGATGCACTGGGAAGGAGGGTGCACTTGGGGGGGATGGTGCGCATGAGAGGATATTGCCCATGGAGTGTTCATGTGCATGAGAGAATGTTGTGCATGGGGGGATGTTGCGCATGGTGTCTTGATGCAAATTGGGGGGATGTTGCGCATGGGTATTGATGCACATGGGAGGGTGTTGTGCACTGGGGGTATGGCGTATGGAGGGTATTGTACTCCTGCAACGCAGGTACATTTTGCTAGTTTTATTATAATTTGCCAGCAGAATGTTCAGAACAGAATCAAGAAATTTTGGTACTGAGACAATCAGCAAAATATTTTGTTTAATCAGCAAAATATCAGCAAAATATTTTGTTTTGCAAGTTTTGCTGCAAATATATCAGAGAGGCTTGTGTATAATTGTGTTAATACCAGAGAATACTTTCCGATTGCTTTTTTCAAATTCTTTTTTTTTAGGGGGGGACTATCTTTTTTCTAAATGCTTGATTTTGGTGTTGCCTGTATCACAAAGTGGTTTCTCTTCATTTTTTAATATTGTTCCTCTTGTCTTGACATGGGAATTATAATCATTTCAACATGCTAATGAACAAATGGAGTATTCCTATAGGTTCTTTTTAACTTCCTTTTATTTTAATGGTGGCATCTTTTGTTAAGATAATATAATTTGCACTTCAATGCTGCCTTCCTATTTGTGGAGTTCAAATAGTTCTGTAAGTATTAATGAATTCTGTCTCAAGAGTGGAAAGTAAAATGTTATTGTCCTCATTTTACAGAAAGGCAGAGTATTAGTGCACAAAGAACTTTCTTTATAGAGAAAATCTATGGCAAGAATAAGGTTAGAATACTAAATTTTTTCATTACTGCACACTGGTTACATGGAATGTGGTCTCTTTTGTACACTTGGCCCAAGGCTGTTATGTACATGCTGACTCTGTGCTGGGGGTGGGGGATCAGGTTTGCACCTGGTACCACAGCAACTGAAATTGAGCTATCAAGTCACTGCACTCATGCAGGGTTCTTCTCTTGTCCTGTTGAAGATGGAAACAGTGAGGGAAAAAGACTAAAATCTGCACATCAATACCTGTTTTCTTCACAGGGAAAAGTGTCTAATTTCAGATCAGGGTTCCACATATGCTCTGATATATATATAGAGTACTGCAATATTGGAGGAAGGTCTTATTCATTTCAATGAGAAGAGGGAATCTTCAGGCACAGGAATGTGAGCATTAATTCAATCTATAGCAATGGTAAAATGCTGTTTGTGCTGGGAACACTCAATTATGCTATTTGTGCTGTAAGAAGTTTGAGTATACAACCCACAGTTGATGTGGAGCTACAGAAATGGGGCTTTTGCTCTGAACTGAATCATGTCAAATTTTTCCTCTTGCTCCTCACAACACATGAGATTAAATTCTTGATGTTATAACATCATCACTGTGTGGATTTTCCTGCCCCTAATCTACATTCCTGTCTAGCATTGATGAGGTTATGAAAACATGCAGCACAAAGGTGTCACAACTTGGCTCGAATAATTCTATCCGTTATGGGAGAGAGATGGATAAACTGATGCCATTTTCATAGTATAATCAGTTGTTCCACCCTTCTAAATGTTTTGTGCCACTTTAGTCGAGCTTGAATATCACAGAGCACAATCCTAACCAATTTAGGCCAACTCAACTCAACCATCTCCCTGTTTCCACAATGGCTTGTAAAAGCCAGAGCATGTCTGTACATTGGTCTAACACCTCCGGGAGTGTTTGGAACTCCTTATGGCACTTTTGCAACACCTCCAACCCAGCACAGGATTTGTGGCAGCCTAAGTAATGGTTAGGATTGCATTAATTTTCAATTGCAATGTGCACACTACATTTGTCTTTATGCTATTCTCCTCTCTTTGTTGCTCATGTTTTCAAAGAAACACACACCACTACGTGTTAAGTTTGGCCAGGATATATGGGCGTTTCCTCAGATTACGTGGGCAGGGTTTGCATGCCTGACACTTTCTGATAGCAATTCCACTGTGAGAAGCCTGAATGACTGTTGCAATTCATGCTGCAAATTTGGACAGGTGGCAGTCTGGGCAAAAAGGAAACTCATAACCAGCCCAAACTAGAAAAGAGATTTCCATGGATACATTTTCTTTTGTAAAAGGAGATGGCAAGGAATAAAAAATAAAACACATACTAATACGTACTAGGTAGTAAATAATTAACTTTTGGATTTAAGACAGATTTCATGCAGCTCTGTATTAAAACTTCTCTAGCAACTTCTAATTTTTGTTTAAGTGCCCCACCACTATTCTTGAATTTGTCCATGTTCTTGGTTTTGAAATGCTTGATTATCCTGGTTTTCTCATTGCATACATAGACGGTGGGGTTCAGATGGACATTGGCTGGGAATCCAATTTCTTTTAAAAGCCACACTACAGACCTGTCCTAATTTCTGAAGTGATGCTCATTTTCCAATGCCTGCCTAAATTAGTCATTGTGGGCACTTCACTTGCTTCATAATATCTCTTGCCATATGCACACCATGCCTCCTTTTTCCTCTCTGTCAGTTTTGTAAAGATCATGTTCTTCCATGTTGACATTCTTGTCATGAAGTCTAGCCAGCTAAATTCTTTCATGACTCATGCCTTCTTCTCTCTTAATTCCTCTCCTGCTGCATCACCTCCAGCTTACCCCATTTTTCACTGTCTGCTAGTAGTAATATATATTTCTTCATTCTTGCAAGTCAGTAGACTGCAGTCTGCCAAGCTTGGAATGCACATTTATCCGTAATATTGTGCATTCTTCAAGACATATCAGAAATAAAACACTGTGGAAATGTACAGTATGTTTCAATTATTTTTCCTTTTTCCTTCTTTCATTTGATCATTGCTTGCCTGTGTTAAGCACGGATGTGCCGCAAGATTATATTTGTAACTAGCACTCTGATTTTTAGAGAAATTTGGTATGTTATTTGTTAATTTAATGTTAGACTGAAATTAAAAGCGTAACATGCACTATTGTGTAAGATAATTAAGTTTTGTCTCTAATGACCCAACTCACAAAAAGTGAATTTCCAAATGCAGATCTCAGAGGATTATCAGCAGGACTGTGGAAGCTAGGCAGATGCATGCAGAATGGAAGAACAACTGGTGCTAGCATAATTTCTCACTCTCTCATTTAACAAACTGTAATGAGCTCCTAATCACATGAGCGATCTGTGGCAGCTTTTACCCATTATTCATTAACATCCTCATGTTTCTTTTCTCTCCCCAGGTAACCAGGCAGTCAGTGAATATGCAAAGAGGTAAGGATGCAGCCCGCTCCATACAGAAAACTAGTGGGGATCATAGAATCATAGAGTTGGAAGGGACCTAGTAGGTCATCTAATCCAACCCCCTGCCTGCAGCAGGAAATCCCCCTAGAGCATCCCCGACAGGTGCTCGTCGAGCCTCTGCTTAAAGATCCCTAGTGAGGGAGAGTCCACCACCTCCCTTGGCAATCTGTTCCACTGCTGAACCGCCCGAACCATCAGGAATTTTTTCCGGATATCCAACCGGAATCTCCTCTCTTGCACTTTGTACCCATTGGTTCTAGTTCTGCTTTCAGAAGCAGCAATGAACAAATGAGCTCCTTCCTCCCTATGACAGCCCTTCAGGTATCTGAAGAGGGCAAGCATGTCTCCTCTTAGCCTCCTCTTCTCCAGGCTGAATATCCCAAGTTCCCCCAACCTTTCCTCATAGGGCTTCCCTTCCATCCCACTGATCATTCTTGTTGTTCTCCTCTGGACTTGCTCCAGTTTGGCTGCATCTTTCTTAAAGTGAGGTGCCCAGAACTGAACACAGTACTCAAGGTGAGGTCTGACCAATGCTGAATAAAGAGGAACTAGAACTTCTCGTGACTTGGAAGCTATAGACCTCTTAATGCAGCCTAAAATGGCATTTGCTTTCTTTGCAGGCACATCACACTGCTGACTCATGTTCAGCTTGTGATCCACGGCAACTCCAAGATCCCGCTCACATGTTGTGCTGCCAAGCCAAGTATCCCCCATTTTATACCTGTATTTCTGGTTTTTATTTCCTAAGTGCAGAACCTTGCCCTTCTCCCTGTTGAAATTCATTCTATTTGTTACGGCCCAGGATTCCAGTTTATCCAGATCCTCCTGGAGGTTTCTCCTGTCTTCTGATGTGTTTGCTACTCCTCCCAGCTTGGTGTCATCTGCAAATTTGATCAGGCTCCCCCATACCCCTTCCTCCAAGTCATTGATAAAAATGTTAAAGAGGAATGGGCCCAAGACAGAGCCTTGGGGTACCCCACTTGAAACTGATCTTCAGGTTGATGCAGACCCATTTACTAAAACCCTTTGAGTGCGGCCTTTGAGCCAGTTGCAGATCCACCTAACAGTTGCCTCGTCGAGCCCATATTTTTCCAACTTCCCAATTAAAATGTCATGTGGGACTTTGTCAAATGCTTTGCTGAAGTCAAGATAAATGACATCCACAGCATTGCCATTGTCCAGTAAGCTTGTAACCTGATCAAAAAAGGAAATCAGATTTGTTTGGCAAGATTTATTCTTGGTAAATCCATGCTGGGTTGTTTTGATCACCGAGTACTTGTTTAGATGTGCACAAATTGTGTTTTATGATTTGTTCAAAAACCTTCCCGGGACTGAAGTCAAACTGACTGGTCTATAATTTCCCGGGTCTTCTTTTTTCCCCTTCTTAAAGATTGGGACTACATTTGCCCTCTTCCAGTCCAGTGGCACTTCTCTACTCCTCAGGGATTTCTCAAAGATGATCGACAGAGGCTCTGCAAGGACATCTGCGAGTTCCTTAAGAACTCGAGGATGCATGTCATCTGGTCCAAATGACTTGAATTCATTTAGGCCAGTTAAGTGGTTTCGAACCAGTTCTCTATCAATCTTAATCTGCTGTTCTGCACCATCCGTGTTTTCATTACCTCTTGGGGGATGCAAGCATATCCCTGCATCAGCCAATGATCCCGCACTCCCATTTGCACAGCCCTCCTTCCGAGAATAGATGGACGCAAAGTAGGAGTCGAGCTGCTCTGCCTTCTCCTGGTTTCCAGACACCTGCTGTCCTTGTCCAGGAGCAGCCCCACCCCCTCGTCTCTCCTCCTGTTCCTTTGGGCATATCTAAAGGATCTACAATGGCATAAGGTGAAGCATCCTTTTTGGCTCATTTGTTCAAGAAAACACAGTTGAATGGTTTTTTGGCTTACCAAACAACAACCTGTTACCAGTGGTATCACTAGGGTGGTGCGGGTGGTGCTGTCCGCACAAGGTGACATGCCCAAGGGAGTGATGTGTACTGGTGATGTGTACTAAAAATTGCAACTTCATTATTGAGCATCAAACCCCATCATGTCATATACTGTTTGATTTGTACTGAAGAACAGAATCCAGTGCAAAAATTCATTTTGAAATAGTTCTTTCCTATCAAAAGTTATGGCTGAAAAACTAAAATTTGAACTTTATTGAAAGTGTCCCATATCATGGCTTTATTCATGAGTAGGCAAACGTGCAGGCTGGGAGGAATCTAAGGGCACCAGAATTGTTCTGATCCAATGAACACAGCTCCCACAAATCACCCCAGAAGGAGGTCCCTGATGATGCATTGAAATTCATTGAAAATGGATGTGAACTGCACAGCTTTGTTTACTGGTGAGTAAGCAAGCATGCCTTGGCTGCAGTGGAAGGTCAGTCCAGGAGAGTACAAGACTTCCAAAGTGGTCCAGAACAGGGGCGTTACTAGGGCATTAGAAAGGAGGTATCCTTGAAGGGGGTAGCAACCCTTGTGACCTAACTGTCTAAAATCATGGTTTGTAGAAATAATCCCATCATGTTATACACCTTTGAATGTGTAATTTACAGCAGAATGCAGTGAAACAAACCACTTTGAAATATCTTTATTCTATTAAAATGTATGGCTAAAAAACCTAGTGGAGGCACATAACCATGCCCACCATTCATACTGTTGCCCTGCCCAATGTACTGGGCAGGGTGATGCACTGGCCTCCTGCTCTGGGTGACGTGAACCCTAGTGACGCCCCTACCTGTTACTGTGTTGCTTTCCACTAAAGTAACCTTTTAGGACACAATCCTAACCATGTCTACTCATAAGTAATTCCCATTGTATTCAGTGGGTCTTAGTGGTGGGATTCAAATAAATTTACAGCAGGTTCTATGTCTTAATAACCTAAATTAACAACAGGTTCTATGTCCCATTAGTAACAGGTTCTCAGAACCAGGCGCTCATTTGCAAAAGGTTCTATGAGAACCCCCTGAAACCCACCACTGGCCTTGAAAGTGTCTTTAGGATTGCAGCCTTAGGCTGCAAGTAAGCCCTATTGTGTCACAGGAAAGTGTCTTTGGGATTGCAGCCGTAGTGTGAGTTCTACTTTGCCAAATGGCTCTCATTCAAAATGTTTGTTTCTGTCTTATGGTCACCTCTACATAAATGGCACATGGAATTTATCAGCATGGTGTACGTTTGGATACCATAGCATAAGATTTTGCAGATGAGTCTTCACTGTCGCCAGCCCCATTTAATTCAAGATAAGATTCAAGTTCATAAAATTTGTAGAATGTATGATGAAAACAGTCCCTCACAGTCCCTAGTACCTAACACCATTTTTTTCCATGGGTGCAATGATTACTGTCTGCTGATTGGGTATTCACTGTGTTTTCCAAGAATAATAATAATAACTGCCTTCTAGCAGGCCTCCATCAGTCTTGAAAGACTATGGTATCGTGCTTGGTGCTGCATACACTGCATGTGAAGCATGAAAGCCTGGGTTGGATTTTTATGGAGGATAGGCTGTTACCCAAGCAGCAGATCCCCCCTCTCCACGCCACTGAATTAGTCCAATGGAAAGGCAGAACCAATACAATTGGATCCAGCTGGTGTCGCAGAGCTGGGCTGAAGACAGGAGCTCACTCTGTCTTGTGGGGCCGACCCAGGAATCGAACCCTGGCCTGCTGGTTAACAGGCACAGTGTCTTTACCGCTTGCGCCACCCACAGCCTACTGCCTTCTAAACGAGTATTTATACTCATGTTTGGGTAACATAGCAAGCCTAGGGGCCCTTGACCTGGGAGAGGGGTCTGGTATCTGTCAGATTTATTTGTACACCTATTACAGCTCTACTGTGGAATTTTCTAGCTATAGTGACTACATTTTCTTCTTTGCGTGACTAGACCTTTGCCTCGGCAAAATGATAGATTTCAGCATTTTGCTGTTCTCAGTATTCAATATGCCGGGACTTAAATCATTCTATGAAGGAGGGTGTGGACCTTGTGGCTGCTGGCATGAGTTGATGTCATTCTGCCAACTTATGGCCGCACTTATGCCACATCAGCTGTCGTTCAGCCTGTTTATGCACACTTATGCCACATCAGCTGTGCTGGGAGAAGGTGACTGAGAAATACAAAATTATGCAAGGTGCTCTTTTCTCATATCACACCAGAACTAGGGGACATCCACTAAAATTGAATGTTGGGAGTTAGGACAGAACCAAAGAAAAATGAATGGAATAAATTCTGTGGCGTTATCTACAATCATCCCATGATTGTTGCATGTTGATGAGTGCTGTCATGCAGTGGCATAATGTTATGGCAGAAGCTGTCATTGTGGCTGTATTGCCTGCAATTATTTTGTGCTTTTGATGTTGCTGTTGATGGAGAATTACCGGTAGCTGCTCTGCAACAAATTCTGGCTTAGTTGTGGCCATCAATACCATTATTTGCCTGAAGGGCCAATTTCATCCACATTTCCTGCTTGGATGCAGCCACAATGCAGCTGCAAGTTGAGGGAACAAATGAAGGCCTCCATGACTGCCCCCCCACTTAGCATTTCTAAGTTTTTAGCATTTCTGCATCTGGTCTGGAAAGAGTGATAGTCTTGGGCTCTAAGGTGGCAATCCTAACCCCCAATGAGGTTGGCATAAGCCTTGGCATAAGTCCTGTGCTTACCTGGGGGTGTCACAAAAGTGGTGTAAGACACTTCTCTGCCCCACTCCTGGGGGAAGGGCTAGGCCAGTGCACAGATAGGCACTTGTCTCCCTATATCACCACAGGAACGGGAAGATTTTGCCGGCCTTGGTTAAGATTGCACCCTACAAATCATACTTCGGAATGTCACTAATGTGACTCTGTTTTGCTGTAATCACATAAATTTTTAGTTGGTAAAAGTGTACTAATTTTTGGATGAGTCACTGTCACACACCCTTGAATTGCTGTCACCATGTTAACTTCATCATGTTTTCCATTTATACAGAATATTCTGTTTTTGAGCTTCTATGCAAGTTTTTACCAAGGATCTAAATTTGATCAGCATGACCTTATCCTACCATTGCTTTACACTGCTGCTTGGTTTAAAAAGCAAAAATGAATGAAAGAAAATCAAATTTCAGAACATACAGTAGGGTACTTAGAGTATGAGGTGTACAATACAAGGAAAGGATTTTTGTCTGACTCTCCTTGAGCTCACTTGCTGTCCCCAAAGTGTTGACTTACAAGTTAATGGGCAGTGCAATCCTGACCTGCAGTGGAACAGGTAGGCTGATGTGCCTGAATTGTATCCAGAGCAAGTTTTAGAAGTTACTGTTCTACCCTGGGAAAGGGAGGCTCATCCCCTTCCTCAGGGTAAGACTGCAGCAACCTCTTTGGATCTACTCATATTTTCATCAGATCCTGTCTCCATCTCTTGCTCTCCTCCCTCTCTCCCTCCTTCTGCCTGTCCTCTTGCGATGCCCTTGTGTTGACGCAGTTTGCATTGGCACAAGCAGGTCTCACCCTTACTCCCTCTAATTAACATCCCTATGCTTAGATACTCAAATTTAATTGGCAACCTATTCATCAGTCCAGTTATTTGAAAGCAAACCCCCTTATTTATGCACACAACATATAGAAATTGCATGTGCAGTTTGCTTACCATTAAAGTAATTTTGCTTACCATTAAAAGTTTGCTTACCATTAAAAGTAAGAGTTATGCTCTTCTTTGAAATGGATATGTTTCACAGGTTACCACCAGTAATCATGGCTTTCCATGGAGTACACACAGTCTTGTCACATAGTTCAGAATACTGTAGTTCAATGTGGTGCAATGTATTTGCCAGTTTCAGACAATAAACAGAATAATTGGCTAATTGTGTATTGTATGACCTGCACAAAATATATAGTACCTAAGGCTTCAATTCTATACATATTTTCCTGGGAATACATCCCATTGAACTAATTGGAGCTCATTTCAGAGTAAACACACACAGTAACTTTCTGTCAACAGATTACAGTTCTCAGTTGTATGCTTTAAAGAAAAAAGAATTTCAGATATTTTTCAACTGGTCTTAGAGTCTACGTATTGGAACATGTGGTATATGCCATATTGTCTGGGTCTGAACAGATTCATCTTAGGCTACCAGCAAAATAAATGGGTCACCAGAACTGAAGAAGAATGTGAGAAAACGAAGTAAAACCCTCCTTTAAAAATGAGCTTAAAACTAATAATAAGATTCCAGCTTTGTTTTGTTCTCCTTATTCATGAATATATTTTGTTCCTGACAATGTCTCATTAGAGAGTCAGCTCAACCTGTCCTTGGCCTGAAAAGCAGGTGTGCTTAGATTGCAATTGAGCAGCTCAGTGCTGCAGACAGATAGAACAAACAATGCCTTTTTATACTGCAACTCTTCATTCATTCCGGTCTGTTCCTAACCAACCTTCCAGTACTGATGGAACCACAATGCAGCTCCATTGTGGTTCCATCACAATGTAAGTAAGAAGTAAGAAGAAAAAAAAACAATAATGTTCATTAGTAATGTTCAAAGTAAGAAGAAAAAAACAACAATAATGTTCATTAATCATGAAAAGGCCTCACTGATGGCTCCCTCCAACACAGAATGCAGCTCGGACCCATTGGCACTGGAACGTTGGTTAGGATTGGGTTACCATTCAGATCTTTAATAATTTTGCCCAATTTTTACAAAGTGGCTCATAAAAAATATATTTTTATTCTCCAAATGACTTTTAATTTTCTCTCTTGTTGTCTTTATTTAACTGTCTCATGCAGTGCTTTGTGATGATACCTCTCTTACTTCATTTGAATCCCCACTAATTCTTTGGCTTCAGTCCTTAGACTCCCTATTATACTATTCAGTAAACTTTTACAGCATAAGCCTATGCATGTCTACTTGTAAGTAAGGCTGCAATCTGAAAAACATTTTCCTGGGAGTAAAATCCATTGAATACAATGGGGCTTACTTTCAAGTAGACATGGTTAGGATTGTGCTCTGTGTCCCATGGGCTTAAATGAAATTTTTCCCCATGTAAGTGTGTATAGGATTGCAGCCTTAGATTGTGATCCTTTCAGGAAATGGAAAGGTTGTAACAGTGGGTTGTACCCTACACTATATCATTTTTATTGTCAATCATAATTGGGCTGTATCCTAAGAAAATTAGTCATGACTGTGCACTACAGAGATAAATAAAACAAGTTAGTCACAGCTAATGTAAGCTCCCATTAATATTAGTGGAGCGTAAGTCATGACCAACTTTCTGGGGATACAGTGCAATTATTACAATAATGACAAGAACCATGACAATAGATTATATTTATTTCCCTCCTTTCCTGTGGGTTCAGGGATGTTTACAGCAATTTGATTAGTATCAATCTCTGTCCCTTAAGAATGATTCTTCTAATCACCAAGGCTGCAATCCTAAAGGTATTTTCCTGGGAGTAAGACCCATTGAAGACAATGAGGCTAACTTTGGAGTAGACTTGGTTAGGATTGTGCTCTCAGTTTTGATTACTTGACAAAATAAAGGAAACTAAAATTACTTGACAAAATAAAGGAAACTAAAATGATTTCTATCAACTCCTTAAGATATCTTTTATTACCTTGGCCCTAAATAAGGATCTTCACATCAAAATCTTGTTCTACTTCACCTCCCTCTCTCTCCCAATTCTGACACTGCAAAAGACACAGCCCCAAGGGGGGAAAAAGAACGAAAATGAAAAAAATTATCTCCTACAGTTTTATTTTTGGCTCTCAAGCAGCCTGCAGTCCTAGAGAGGTCCCAGTCCAGTTGATGGAGTAACCACAGTGGTTAGAGTGGATAATTGGGACAATTGGCCTTGCTTTGCTGATTCCTACTCAATGGCAATTTGCTCAAAGTGGCAGCCTCTGAGGCTCGGCCCTTCTAGTGAAGGAAAAGCAATCATTATAGATCCAGTGGTGGGCTTCGGGGTTCTCACAGGTTCTATGGAACCCTTTGCTAATGAGCGCCTGGTTCTGAGAACCTGTTACTAATGGGACATCGAACCTGTTGTTAATTTAGGTTATTAGGACATAGAACCGGTTATTAATTTATTTGAATACTACCACTGGATAGTTCACTCCTAGGGCACAAAAGCCCAGCAAACTTGCAGTGACTGATCCTCAGCTTTGCTTTACTGTGTCAGTTGGCAGCTCATAAAATGTTAACTAGTAATAGCTTTAGGTAACCACAACATCCTGTGGCCGACCAAACAGGAAATATGTATCCGCACTGATAGGTCAGAAATTATGCAATGATGAGGCAGAAAAACATCCAGCACTTACATGTCAAGAGCTACTGGAGGTGATGCGAGAGATTACAGTAAAACCTTGGACTGAGAGTAACTTGGATTGAGAGAGTTTTGCAAGACAAGCAAACATTTCTGATAGATTTTAATGATATACAAGCAACGTCTTGATAAACAAGCAAAAAACGTAGTCCCAGCTGAGATATGGCCAGTTTCGGTGCTCTGCCAGGACCTGCTCAACATTCCTGAGAGACCAGCCTATGTATGTTTACTCTGAAGTAATCTTATTACTGAAGTAATCTTATTACGTGGCTCACTCCAATGTAAGGGAACCTGAGAGACCTAGCCTTGCATGTCTACTCTAAAGGAAGCCATATTATATCACTCCTGTGTAAGGGGGCAATGGAAAGGAGCCTTATGTTGAAATCCTAAAGACACTTTCCTGAGAGTAAGACCCATCAAACACAATGGGGCTTATTTTTAAGTATACATGTTTTATTTTTCTTTATATTTTGTGTTTTCTTTTTTATTTTATATAATATTATAGTATTGTAATCATTTTTCTATGAATATTTTTGGGTTGTTGGACAAGTTGTCTGATTTTCCATTATTTCTTGTGGGAAAATTTCCTTTGATATACAAGTGTTTTGGACTACAAGCCTGCTTCCAAAATGAATTATGCTAATTAATCAACGTATCACTCTTTAGTGTGGTCCTTCATTCCAGAATGGACTCATGGAAGGGGTTCTGAGATTTTAACACTAGCTAAAACTAGCCAAAACTTCCATATCCATGCTTGGATGATAAGAAGAGAAGCAAGCAAAATATAGGTAGCAAAGTAAATAAGATAAAACAAGAGAGGATAGGAGATAATTGGCTGTTGAACCAATAGTGCTCTTCCCTGAAAAATCCTCATGTGACTCTTCCATCTTGCCAAAGGTCCATTTCCAGATTGTCCTCATTCAATAATTGAAATGGCCTTTCGTATCTTTCCAGTATCTATTCCAAATAATTTTAATGTACAGGATCAAGGTAGTACTGTACTTATTGTGTATTTACTTCCCAGGAACTTCCTTGATATATGTTTATTCCACAAGATACCTGCATCTCACTACTCTGTTCCTTAGCAGGATTTCAGGAAAAATTTTTAAGCTAGTGTTTAGCCTTGTGACTCCATTGAGCAGCATTTATCACATCAGTAGACCATCCAGCCAATTTAATATATCTTCAGGAATGGAGTGTTTCCGTTGTCACAGGATGTATTCAATGACATTCATTTCCATCAACCATTGTTTTAAAACTCTTATGCTGCAATCCTGATATCAAGTTAGGCTGGCATAAGTCCTGTGCCGGCCTGGGGGTGTTACAAAAGTGCTGTAAGGCTTTGCTCTGCTTCCAGACGTGCACTGCTCCTGGAAGGGGGGTTAGGCCAGTGCGGACATGAGCCAGCCTCCTCACACCACCCCAGGAATGGGGAGATGAGTAAGTTGTGCTATCCTAAATTGTGCCTATATCACACAGTATGCCCTCTAGTTCATTATATTGAAGTAAAGTCACATAATGGCTCCTGTTCACCTCTTCCATCCAGTTCATGGTCATTGATGTCTCCCAAATCCTTTTTCAGCAATCTCTTTGATGAAAAGATCTTATGGCATATGGGTAAGCGGTGTACTTCAATCAAGTTCGATTTGAATGGGAATCTTAAAACTGAAATAAACCAGCTAAAAAGCCTCTCTAAATCAGGATAGAAGCTATGATCAACCTCTATACATAATGCATTTAGATTTCTTATTTACAATTCTGCTTGAAAAGGGAGCTCTGTCTTGCACAGAATTAAATATTGAACGTGATTTTATAAACTGCAAAATGGGGTGGGATGCAGCTGGTAGAGGATTTTAGTCTTCCACCCTTTCTCTAATCTGTACTGGATCAGGCTCGAAATTACTCAGAGTACAACTCAATCCAGCAATAAGTAATTGCTTCCTTTCCCACAGTTGTGTTCCAACTACAACGTAACAATATTCTGCAATCTTCCACTGGCCAGTGGAATAAGGGTTCACTGTGACAGCAGTCCTAACCATACTTTTACCTGGGAGTAAGCCTCATTGACTATAGTAGAACTTACTTCTGAGTAGACATGCATAGGATTGGGCTCTCAAAGAAAAGTTGCACCATTTCAGGAAAGTCTCCATTGGAAGGTGAGGATGAGCCTGGATCCCTCCGATGACCAGAAAGTGAGAGCTGCAAGGAGCCTGCTTCCATTTTTCCTGCTTATGTCCCACTAAATAGCAGTAATGGTGACTCTAGCAAAAATGAAACATGTATATTTGATGCATCAGGGAAGACATGGGAAGTAGAAGATTTGTATTCCAGGCTAAAAAGAGATAGCAAAAAAGGATGATATTGCAAAACTGGAAGAAGAAAAGCCTACCAACCATTTTTCAATGGATATAGGGAATATTTCAGTGGTTCTCAAGTATTCAGCCCAGGACCCCCTTCTGAAAATGGCAATCTGTCTAGAAAACCTCCCCAGAAGTGATGTTATCAATCTGAATGTCATGGCCAGAAGTGACATCAGGCAGGAAGAACATCACTGTGATGGCAAAGGTCCACCATGTCTATTCAGAAGACCCACTGTATTCGGTCAAATTTACTCCCATGAAAGAAAGGATTGTAGCTTGCATACTGTGCCCCATTCCAAGATGCTGCACCCAGTTCCAGATTCCAAAATGGTGGCTTTGCACAATCCCCATGAAATAAACTTGCAACTCCCAAGAGGGTCCCAGCCCTACTTTGAGAACCACTGGATTTCTTAACTTCTCAATTTTCAAGTGAATGGCATAACAATGCCAATTATGATTTGATATACTGTATATGAGTTTATTTAGAAGCAATTTCTTGAAAAGGTGTTTACAAGTATGTGTAGTGTAGAATGTAGTGTAAATCTTATGCTTGAAAGCCATATAGGTTAATGGCACTCACTTATGTATGAGTCTGGTTGTGGACTTGAGTTTTGAATCCCTATATTTGTGTTACATTTTCATTGTGTAAGCGTGTGTGTGTTTGTGTTAAACTCAAACTCAAAATTAAAAAGAAAAGATGGTGGCTGGTTTTTCCTCTCTAGTAATCATTTTCCAGTCACTGGCATGTATGTTCAACTTCTCCAAAGAAACTAAGGCAGTCATGGTGCTCCAATAATTTCCATGAGGAATTTCATCACCCTGCCTTTAAAACAACTTCTGGTTTGAAAAAAGCATCTAGATTTGCCAACTTGCTAGTCTGAGAGATTTATTCTTCCAACATGATGCAATGTTGGACAGGGAGGTTCCCTTAAAATCTCCAGGATTGCTTTGATGTGGATTCCTGAGACTCTAGTCCAACATTGTAGGATTGAAAGCTCTATGTAGGAGACATAAACCAGCAAGACATTAACCTTAGATTTATTTCATTCTCTAATTAGGCTGCAATCCTAAAGACACTTTCCCGGGAGTAAGACCGATTGGACACAATGGGGCTTACATCTGAGTAGACATGGTTAGGATTGTGCATTAGTGACCAGAAGAATAACAAGTATGTGTGTGTATTTTTTTCAACCATGGTTAAAAAGCCTCTTGCTGCTGTGCCAATCTAGATAACCCCCTTTCCACATGTCTACTTAAAATTAAAAAAAATATGCCAAGCTGATTTGCATGTGTAACACCGTAAGAGAAACTGAGCCAAATCAGTAGTCCATCTAATTTAGTATTGTTTACAGTGACCTGGGGTAGACTGGGCTCCAGAGTTTCTTTCCCAGCCCTAACTGGAAATGCTCCTAGACCTTGAACATAAAATTTTCTGCTCTGCCATTGATCTTTGGCCCCAACACGCTGCTCAGTTCTGAATGAGCCAACATGTGAAATCTCCTCTTCCCTCCATGCAAGGACACAGCCCTGCTCTCCCTGAATTGCAACAATGAACAAATGCTTGGACAGCATCATTTCTGAGTAGCCGGTACATTCAGTCAAGTAGTCAATCAAATTATACTATCAATTACATGTTGGTGAGAGCTGATCTTTTTGTATCCATAAACAAAGGCTGACATCTCCAGTCAATGTAATGCTGACCCAGAGCACTTGCTTCTGCCGGCTTCCTGAGATGCTTTTTAAGCTGCAGCAGGAGGCTTGCATATTGCTTCTTTGACTAAATCATCATTTGGAAAAGATTGATGCATGTATTTAATAACAAGAAAGGCTCATTTATATTGGAAATCTGAAAATAGCATGCAAATTTTTGTGCCTTTATTTTTCTCTGAAGCAGAACTCAGTAGTATAGCTAGAGGGGGGCAAAATGGTTGGTATTGCAGGTGCAGTAATAGGTTGTGAAAGTGCCTTCCTCTACAAGGGTGACCATATGTCATCACCAAAACAAGAGGACAAGGCCCCCCACGATATAGGACACCCAAGAGAAATGTAGAACATGACAAAATAAAAGCCAAAATACTCATATATATTGCTTTCTTGTGGTTAAATTAACACTATATTTACTTATTAAATTCAAAACTTATTTTATTTATATATTACTTATGATTATAATTCAAAATTATAGTTTATTACATATAATTTGTGAGTTACAAGAAGACTCCATGTTGCCTGTTCACATGGAAAAGGGGGACAATTAACATTTTTTCCAGGATTCAAGGCTAGAAAAGAGGACATGTTCTGGAAAAAAGAGGACTCCTGGTTATCCAGCCCCTCTACTCATTCTTAGAATCTTTGTGGGCAGTACACAGGAGACATTGCTTGGTTTGGTTCATTTGGTTCCTCTAAAATCAGCAAAGGTGGTTGTCAACATCTAGTGGTGCGGAAAAACTCCAATGGAACATTTTGCACCACTTCTAGCTCTGATAAAGACTCTCATGCTGCCACAAGTGGTCAAATAGTTCCATCAAAGGTTTTCCCCATCTGGGCCACCACCTTCCTCCCTTCTTTTTTAAAAAGGAGATAGTGGTGCAGAAATAATTGATGATGTCATTGCAGTTACCTCTGGGTCACAGGGCTGCTCCAAAAAGTGCTAAGACTGCTACTGGCTCTGACACATAAACAGGTGCAACAATTGTGATTCATGTCCTGAATCAATTAAGATATTACAAATAAAATGAGGGAGGAGGACCAGCAATTGAGCTGTGCGCAGGCATTTTGGTGAACTGACATGCAGGACCCCAGTTTCATTTAAATCAGCATCCAGCTAGTCACAGAATAGAATTTCAACTGACTTAATAAAGCTTAAATGCTTTATTTGAAAGGATATTAACAAACATAAAATTAAAACTCATACGTGGTGTAGATAGCGTCCTTTTTATTTGTCCCCCCCCCATGGATAGGTACATAAAATGAAAGGTAACAGAATAAGGCTGCAATCCTATATATAGTACATTTACTTAGGAGTCGGTCACATTAAGTTCAGTGGAACTAACTTCTGGGTAGACATGCTTAGCAAAGATGTTTTTATTGTAGCAGGTATTTGATTGATGACTACTTCTTTTTCTTACTATTTACTACTATGCTTTTTTGGCCTGCTCATGAAAGCCTCTATCTTTCAAACTGTACTTTTTTGATTTGTTCTCTTTTAAATTGTTACTGTTCAGTGTGCTTCTTTAAAAACAGGTTTTTGTCGCAATTTGGGTTACTATTTTTAACTATTATGACCCATTTTGGCATTAGAGATTGCCAATCCTTTGGTGTGAAGGGGTGGGGGTAGGTGACCCCCCCCCCTCGGTGTGTGCATTGCTCACCCAAGACCTCCTGAAACTTTGGGTGTAATGCCAAATGCTGCCACAATGCCCTTACCCAATGATGTACTATCCTTGGCTTGTCTCACTCTCTGTGACTCTAGCTCAGCAGTCTCCTCCACATGTCCTCTTTCTCTGGCATCATCTTTCTTTTTCCAAGCCAAGAGTCGGAGATGTAATGGAGGCAAATAGGTGAACAGAGAGGAATGCCCCGACTCAACTATTGCCTGATGCAACCATTTTAGTTGTGAATGGGCCCGCCTTGAGTGTGTGGCAGTTATGGCAGCAGCTGGGTTTCTCTTCTTCACCTGTTACCAAGTAAGACAGGCTCAACCAGTAGTTTTTGAGGTTAATGGCTGAGCCTAATTCTTACTGGGCAGCCAGAGGAAGCACCAGTGATGAACCGTGAGCAGTAGTTAGGCTACAAATTGTGAGATTCATCACTTGAGCAGGGTTTGTATCACACACTAACAGGCAGATTAAGTGTGCTCTCAAACTATGTAATTAATAATTAGTGACATATCGCTGCCATATTTGTGGACTGGTTTGTATATTCTAGCCATGAGAGTTGCCCTACCTTCCAGACAATTGCCCTCAGTTATTTTTTATACCTTAAATATATAATCCATATAAAAATGTATAATCCATTCCAAATTGCTGTGTTCTTCATACTGTAGCTGAGCACAAGAAAAATTAACCTGCTATAAGATAAGAAGAGTGAGGTCAGCTAAAATTAACCTAGTGGTAACCCTAATTTGTCATATACAGTTTTCTTTTGATCACAAATTTATGAAAGCATTTTTTTTTTTAAAAAAAATGCCATCTTTCCCTGTAAGGAGGAAAACAAGCACTTGTTTTCAGTGTCCATTAATTATGTATCAAAATAACAGCAACCCAAACATTTTTGTTGTGAATTTGATTTTTTTCCTATTTTTATGGCATCTCTTCTGTTTTGAAACATATCTGGGAGTTGCAGAAGTAATTTTTAATCAAAGAGTTTTGTTGCCTGTTAAACAAGTGAAAAAGGGAGGCTCTTTAAAAAGCTTCAGCTGCTGCCTTTTGGAATTGAAAAATGTTACAGGTGTAAATAGTATGCAGATTGTTTTACAGATTGTGATTTTTCCCTACTGCATTATTGGAGAAAGGAGGTGGAATTATTATAGAGTAAAACAATTCAGATTGCACTGTTGTATTTCTTTAACTGACAAATGCCTGGAACATCTGGCAAAAGAGTCATCTCTATACACAAAGGGCAACATTTTGTCTAAGTAGTAAAACTTTGAACCTGCTTGTAGCTTCCTGAGCCACTAGATGCAGTCACTAGGATTTGTGTCACCTGGTGTAAGAGGCCAGCATGTCAACCCTATGACGGACCTCTTCCCATGCAGTGGATGGGGCAACACACCAGGCATTGCACTGCACCATTTCCCCCCTTTCTGGTTTTTTTGGCAATGCATTTTTTTCCACTGTATTCTGCATGGAAATTATACCTCAAAGGAGCTATGATATAATGGTGTTATTGGAAAGTATCAAGATTTTACAAATTTTGGACAATAGTGGTGTTATCCCCCTTTGTGTGTCAATCGCTGCTGCATGTACTCCTTCCCCTTCAGTAACACCACTGTATGGCATCATTTTATATTTGTCCAACTGAATGTAGTCCAATATATGCTTCATATTATCCTTGAAGAACTTTGGTCAGTCTGCTAACAGACCTACAGTAATCGTATGGATGAATCTGTTATCTTCACACATCTAATACACCTTAGACCAGTGATTTTCAATCTTTTTCATCTCATGGTACACCATCAGTTGTTTCTACCATTGACAAGACACACCATACTGTTCAAATCCCCAAGTTTTTCATTTAGTAAATGTCCCTTCTCAAATTCCCATGGAAATGGGAGGACTATCCACAGCACACCATGGAAAATCACTGCCTTAGACCTTAGACCAATGGTGGGATTAAAATAAATTAACAACAGGTTCTATGTCCTAATAACCTGAATTAACAACAGGTTCTATGTCCATAGAACAACAGGTTCTGTGTCCCATTAGTAAACGGTTCTCAGAACCAGGCGCTCATTAGCAAAGGTTTCTATAGTACCTGTGAGAACCCCCTGAAGCCCACCACTGCCTTAGACTAAGATATCCCTGTGGGTGGTGCAAGCGGTTAAAACGCTGTGCCTGTTAACCAGCAGGCCAGGGTTCGAGACCCAGGTCTTCACAAGACAGGGTGAGCTCCTGTCCTTAGCCCAGCTCTGCAACACCAGCTGGATCCAATCGTATCGGCTCTGCCTTTCCATTGGACTAATTCAGTGGCGTGGAGAGGGGGGATTTGCTGCTTGGGTAACAGCTTATCCTCCATAACAATCTAACCCAGGCTTTCGTGCTTCACACGCAGCGTATGCAGCACCGAGCACGATACCATAGTCTTTCAAGACTGACGGAGGCCTGCTTACATCTCCTGAAAGGGCAGATAAATTTCCTTTCTGAAACTCTGTACAATACCTCATTCAACCTCAACAATACTGAGTGCCTAAATCAATGTGAGACAACTTGGGGTTGGGGTTGTCAGAAATATTTATTTATTTTGATGTCCCTTTTATTTTTGGCTTGTACAGTAGATCTCACAAATCATTCTGAAATAAATGCAATCTGAATGGCTACAGTCTTGGATAGTTGATGCCTCTGGAGAGGATCACTTTCTTAGATGGCATCTATACAGCATAGATTTCTAGGGGATGATAGGACATACCTGATATGTATATACACTTCATTGCTTCTCTCATGACCTCAAATTTACCAGGCTTTTCTCTCATTGAATATTCTGATTGGTTAAATAAAAGCAAGGTTATTCTTAGGGTCCTCTTTCAATTCAATTATCTCCTCCTTAATGTCTAAACTTTCTATAATACTTTATTTTCAAATCCTTGCTAATCCTTCTTGTCCTTAAAAAATCAACAATAACAGTAATTGTTAGCAACACCTATAACTTTTTGAAATAACTCTGCCTGTTCTTTGGTATGTTGACTTGGTGGGCTAAGCAGCTTTTAAAGTAATAAGATTTGTGTACTAGACTTCCCATACATTACTTTGAAGATTTACTCCATCTGAAAACTTACTTGAAATTGGTGACTGCATAAAGGCTTATGTCGAGAGAGATGGGCAAAAGGGATATTTTTGACAAACATGTTCATTGGAGCTCTGTTTTACCTGTGACATGGACTTCACTGTAGGTTTTGTTTCCTACTTATGTTTGGTGTTTTTTATTTTCAGTTTATTTTATTGTTTTTTTTAATTTTATCTACTCTTTTTCTTATTTCTAGTTTATTTTACAAACTAGTGAAATTTACCCATTGTTGAGGGAGTAAAATTTCAAGAATACTTGTGGGCTGGGCACTGGCAGGCACTTCTGGGTACCGGCAATGGGCGGTAGGCACAGGCAGACATTGGGCAACACTGGGCACTGGGCACCGGGCACTGGACGGTACCAGGGGGCGGTTGTGTATAGCAGTGGGCACCTGTGGGCATCAGGCATCCTGACTGGCCATCCCCACCTGGCACTCTAGTGCAGTGGGCACCACCAGGCATCCCTATAGGGCACCACCAGGCATCCCTACCACCGGGGACCCCATCATGTTCCATAAGGCAGTAGGCCAGTGGCATCACCAGGGTGGTGCAGTCCACACTGGGTAACACGCCCAAGGGGGGGTGATGCGCACTGGGGGACTTAAAAACTTTAAAAAGAACATAACTTTGTTATGGTGTGTCCAACCCCATCAAGTCATAAACCATTGGATTTTTGAAGAGGAGAATCCAATGCAAAAATCCTTTTTGAAATACCACCTTCCTATCAAAAGTTATTACAAAAAAACTAAAATATGCATTGATCTCTATGGAAAGTGAAAGTGACTTGTGGCTAAGGACATCATAATTCTGCTGATCCAATGAACACAGCCCCCACAAATCACCCCAGAAGGAGTTCCCAGATGATTGCATTGAAATCCATTGAAAATGGATGTGAACTGCACAGCTGTGTTTACTGGCAAATAAGCATGCATGCCTTGGCTGGAATGGAAGGTCAATCCAGGAGAATACAAGACTTCCAAAATGGTCCCGATCAGGGACATTGCTAGGGCTTTAGAAACGGGTGGCAACCCTTGTGACCTAAATTGTAAAATCATGGTTTGTAGAAATAATCCCATCATGTTATACATCTTTGAATGTGTAATTTTATAGCAGAATTCAGACACTGTGCCTGTTAACCAGCAGGCCAGAGTTTGAGACCCGGGTCGGCCCCACAAGACAGGGTGAACTCCTGTCCTTAGCCCAGCTCTGCGACGCCAGCTGGAACCAATTATATCGGCTCTGCCTTTCCGCTGGACTAATACAGTGGTGTGGAGAGGGGGGATTTGCTGCTTGGGTAACGGCATATCCTCCATAATAATCCAACCCAGGCTTTCGTGCTTCGCATGAAGTGTATGCAGCACCGAGCATGATACCATAGTCTTCCAAGACTGATGGAGGCCTGCTTTTTACAGCAGAATGCAGTGAAATAAACCACTTTGAAATATATTTAGGTGTCAGGTCTTTTGTAAGACTTAGGCTGCAATTTGTGGGAAAATAAACTGTTTGGGACTTTCCTGGAAGAAAGACCCATTGAACACAATGGAGCTTACTTTTGAGTAGGCATGCTTAGGATTTTGCTCTTAGTCCTTATCCTTGTTGTCTTTTCCTTATTTATGTATAAAGTCCCAAATACTGTTGTAACCATCTTGGGTATCCTTCCCTTAGGAAGAAAGGTGAGAAATAAATAAATTTAACTGCAATCCTAAAGACCCTATGTTTGTTTTGCCTTTTTTCTTATTACGGCTGCAATCCTAAAGACACTTTTCTGGGAGTAAGACCCACTGAACACAATGGGGCTTACTTTTGAGTGGACACGGTTAGGATTGTGCTATAAACAAACAAACAAACAAATAATCTTTTCTGATTAGAAAGGTGCTTCAGCCCTTTAGACACTTGTATTGCCCTTTTCCGTAGACCCAGTATCTGACAACCGAGCCTCGCTTTCTGGACCTTGGGAGAAGAGCTGAATTTGCATGATGCCATAGCTTCACTCCTGCTGACAGATCTGATTACCATGCTGTACTTTCATATCACATGGACAGTCAGCTCAAGAGAGATACAGCTCTGTCTTAATCCTTGCTCCAGAAAAATATTATAGAACGAGAGGTATGGCATAAAACCACCCATCCCTTTCATGCATCATCTGGGCATGTATAAGTTTGCTGATCCCTGTTGGGTCTGATTGAGGAGGCCACCTCATACCCTACAATTCAGAGTAACTACAGGAAGATGTAAGAGGCACTTACTCTGGATTGTTACTCTGCATTTCCTATGGGTTTCTCATAGGTGGCACTGTAACTATGTCAGTGTAAAAGGTCCCATAGTTACTCTGGATTAGTTCCTATGTGCGCAAACCAGAGTAACTACGAGGAGTCCTTGCTCCGACGTAAGAACAATTTACTCTGGATTGCAATATGACTTTCCCATAGGTTTTCAGTAGGTAGTGCCGTAACTACATCGACGTAAATGTCTCTTACTTGCTTCCGTAATTACTCTGGATTGTCTCTTTTTCCTAGGAGTGCTAATGAAGAACTTCAGATTGCTTGAAGAAATATACCCAAGAAAGGAGGCTTTCACTAGATAGTGTGTGTTTTTCATCAATAGATTTGCCAGAATAATCCCAGTTTAGGGAAAATTCACATGGCTAGAAGGATTCTTTGTACCCTGGAAAAACACACTCACTGAAATGTGTTAGGCTGACAGATACATTCTTAACAAATTCCAGTTTTCCTATAACTTATTGGAGCTTCTTGTCTCCTCCTTTTGTGTCTCCTTCTTTTGCTGGGTTTCACCCGCACCATATTTTTTTCTACCTTATTTTCTTTTACTGTAGGAAATCTGACCAGACTTGCACAAAATTGACTTTGACTTGTGTCAGTGTTACAACCAATCATCTTCCATATGCCATTTCCAAATAGCTACAATGAGAAATCCATATACCCAAGAAATCACTGCTTCCCACAGAGATGAGTATTAAGTTTCAAAGCTTCTGCTAGAGTTCAGAACTTTGTATTTAATAGTGCAGTTTTTCCTCCGACAGTCTATCTGCTTCATTAGTGCTTATTTTTTAAAATCTGTCCCCTTGTGAGAATGTTTGCTTTACCTTCAAGGACTGCACTGGTTCATACACCAAAGATAAGTCTGTGGCTGTTTGATTCTGCCAGCTGGTGATCTGGCACTTATGCAGTCTTTATTAACTCTGCCTAGTGTGATGATCTGCAGCTTACTGGTACAGATCACCACAAGACTACATTCTCATTAAACTAGAAAATGCAACTTCAATTTGAACACTGTAACACTCTCTAGAGAAAATTGTCAGCTTTTACAAGAAGATTTGAAATATTTTGACATGACATTTTGAAGTCACTGCATGTCTATATCAAATATCAACATCATGTCAATATTCAACATATATATTGAAAAGTTGACTGTGCATGTTCTTGACTGACCTTGAACATCTTTGTGCAAAGAAGAGCACTGACCCAAGTCTCTGGAGAAAACATTTTCCTCTGAATGTAGGAAAAAAAACACAGCAATGACTTTTTTCTTGCAAAAGAGGAAAAGGAATACCTTTCTTAATCCTATATGTCAGTTCATATGGTGTGAAAATACCATGGTAGGATATATGGTGTATGGCATTCAAATGCTAGCCTCAGTTGTCTTGTGGAAATGCTTTGAAATATATCTCCTCATAGTATCTTCCACTTCTCACTTTGGTTGTTCTTCAGCTAAAACATTTCAGTTTGCTGTCTGTATGTTCACAGAGATTATGGCTTAGTGATGCTTCTTCACAATAAGGACGGAGTGTGCATTCATTTCAGACAGTCATTGAAACTGTAATTTAGAAATGATAGTATGTGATAATAACCTTACAATCCAGAGTAACTACGGGTGGACGTAAGAGACATTACGTAAGAGACATTATGTGCACCTTTAGTTACTGGACCACCTAGTGAAAACCTATGGGAAATTCATATTGCAATCCTGAGTAAATTGTTCTTACACCGGAGCAAGGACTCCACGTAGTTACTCTGGATTGCGCCCTAAGTCTCAAAACTCAAAAGATAATGAGTTATTCAAAAGTAATTTTGAATAAAGCATAGTTTCCTTGCAGATATGAATACAGGAAAACTGTGGTTTGTTTTAAATATGATTAGTTCAAACTTCAAACTATCAGGGATCAGATCTTGTCTTCAGATGCTAGTTTGTGAACTAATCTCCATTATAGTGTACTGAAGTTTTTCAGTGTCATACATAAATGGATTTGTGTATGGTTTATATGAAACAGAGACTGCAAATTTTCAGTCTCCTTCCCAAAGGAGGAAAGGAAGCAGAGAAAAAAAACAGATGAAAGAAGAGGAGGGAGCACACAAGCCAGAGATTTTCTATGGTTTATTCACAGCCATCTGAACTAGATCATTGTCATGGACTCTGAAAAACAAAATGAAGCAGCCACCCATCCCAAACTGCTTAATGTGGCTTCACTTTGATTTGGAGTGCATTAGGAGGACTTTGCTTTGTTGAGGGCTATCTTCAAAGTGGTTCTAAAGTGATTTGGTTTGGAATGTGATTCAGTTTGATGCCTTCTGAATGAAACACACATTATAACAAACTTCATGTTACAATTTATTCCACTGGTGTTTTTTCCATTTTGATGATCACAGCTTAAAAATCCCTGCATAAGCATTCACATTGCCTTCCAAATCCTTTGTTTACAAGGGATTATTTTTTTTTTGTTTCTGACTTCCTTGCCTGTTTATAGCCTTAGATCAGAAAATCTTTAAATTCCTGATCTTGGTGAAAACTCAAAACAGTATGAAACAATTTCATTTGGCAAGAAAGTGCAAGACACTATTGCATATATGAGTACTTGATTAACATGCACAGTAGCAGGACTTGAGAGCACAGCTGGAGGTTATGAACAGGTCCATATGGGTGTTTGGAGAAGGTTAAAGTTTCTGCAACTTTGGAAAATGAAAGGGATATGGGGAAGTAAGCATAATGACCTTGTGGTCTTTTCCCATCATAACTAATATAGCTAGTAAGAAAATGATCTGACTTCTGTTCACTTTTAGTAGGCAGTTGGATCAATATGTTTTGCATTCATGGTGGGATGGAGGAAGGTGGTGGCAGTGGCAGACTGGATGATGGGTACCCCAAATCCATTGCTATCTAGTACCCTGGCAATCTACTGAGTTAAGCCCTTGAACCTCTGGTAAACTGGGAAGAGAGGGTTGTCTGCCAGTGCCACCAATGATTCTGATTCAGCATCCCATCCACGGTCCACCAGTAGACCAGACTGCCAATTTAGTATGCTATTTTGTATTACTTTTCCTCCAGTTCATTTATATTCTTCAGTATTCTGTGGGCCCATATTAGTTATTTCTTCATCAAGTAGCATTTTATGTCACACTGCCCCTGTTATCCTGTTCTCCACTCTTTCTAATCATACTTGCTGGCTGCTATGGAAGGTCATGTCAGCCTTCAACCCAAAGTCCCTCTCTTGAGGAAAGAAGAAGATACCGAGAGGCCAATCAGCTGGTAGACTGATCCAAAGTAGGGTTGCCATATGTCCCAAAACAGGGACAATCCTGATTTGGGGGATTGTGTTCACATACTGGCAAATGGGACAAAGGGTCATGTCCCGAATTTGTGAAAGAGAATTATGGCAATCCTAATCCAAAGACAGTTATTATGTGCATTGTGGCAGCTCCTTCAACCTTGTTTTGAAAGCATACATTTTAGATTCAAGTTGATTCTTGAGTTTCATTAAAACCATATGCATGTATACAGCCTATACTGTAGATTTGAACATTTGGACTAAAAATACAGATGGACATTACTTTCATAATTTACTTAAGGTAGAAGCTGTCTCTGAGCAGATACTGGAGGTCAATCAGGTGGGTCCCCTGGAAGCCATGGGTCCTTGGCAGTACCTAACCTAGTCAACCTCTGAATCTTATGAATCACCTCTGAATCACCTCATGATGGGGTGGTACATTGTGGGGCTAATGTTTGTTTTGCCTTTTTTATTATGGCTGCAATCCTAAAGACACTTTCCTGGGAACACAATGGGGCTTACTTTTGAGTAGACATGGTTAGGATTGTGCTGTATGTTCATCAAAAAGCCTGAGGATACAAAAGTAGCATGAATTGTATATATGTTTCTTTTTTTCTCCAGGTTCATATGCACCAATCGGTGGAATTCTATTTAGATCTCCGCTGATGATGATACTGATAGTGATGAAACATTCTTACAATCTGCACTAAGATTCAAAACACTGCATGTGTGTCAACTCATCAGATTAGTGTATTCAAAAACTGGTTGTTAAGCAGGGCTGCTCCATGCACCTTCCTGATTTAGCACCCACAAGCTGTGCAAAAAGAATGTCTTCCCTTTGAACCAACTGCAGATTTCTTGGGCTGATGAACAAAGACTCTGACTTTGAGAAGTGGGAAGATAATGATGGGACAATTGATGTGGAAGTACAATTACCTTGCCACAGATGGCATGAAATCTTTGCAACATGTTCTTCCTCCAAAAATAATCAAACACAAAGGAGATCAAGGGGAGGGGGGAAGGACAGAAATGGAAGCCTTAATGATGGATGATTTAAGACCATGTGGGTGGCCTTAACCCATTTTCATTTTTTCCCCTTTCAGTATTTGCCTTCTTCTCAATCTGAAACTGATACAGTTAGAGGTCTGTACTGGAAGCCAACAGTAGTTTGGTGAGTAAAATAAAAAATCCTTTTCTCTTAAAAGAAACCTTTAAAAAACTCACTCCATTCACAGCACCATATCTACATTTCTTCCCCTCCAATTTTCACTTTGAATCAGCATTTCATTGACGTAGGTGCAAAGTCCAATCCAGTAGCATAGCCTGGAGGGGCAGGAAGTATGGCAGGAACCACAAAATGCCATATAAGCAGTCCCTCCCAGTTGCCTTGAAAGACAATTGGGACTGTGATGGCAAGTGGGAGAGGCCACTTTCACAGTTTATTGACATAATGCACAGTATATTGTGTTGTACTTACTGCACTGCCCCCCAACTGGCTCTCCTATCACCCTCCATATAGGTTTCTTTTTCACCTGTTAGATATAATAGTATTCATATAAAGTATATGTAAAGTATGACATCTATGATGCAAAGTATTACACGTCTGATGTAAAATATTACTTGATATAAAGTTTTTCCTCCCAACATGACACAATGCCATTAAGCCAAGAAGGCCCTTAAAACTCTCCTGGATTGCTTTCAGGAATTACCTGAAGACTGCGGCTGACTCCTGGAAACTGCAAGCCAATCCTGAAGGGTTGGCACCCCAAGGTGTGAAATGAATATTATGGTGATAAGTGTTCACTTCCATGACAAGTGAGCAATCAAGAGATTTGTTGCCTGGCAGCTAAAGCCTAAGTATAGCCACCTTGGTTCTTGCTGTGTTCCTTCAGCCTGCTCTGCATTTAGACTCAGTATGAAATTGGCTTTACAGCCCATGTTTAACATGGAGCATTGCATTGAATCTTGATTATTTCCTTTGAGCCTTATGCAGGTGGTCAGTTGCAAACAGCTCTTCCTCCTGGCCTTCCCAACTCCCAGATAGTTGCATACATAGCAGACTATTGCAGAGCCTATTGATAGAGTTCTGGAGAAGGCAGTGTGACCATATATCATAATCAGAATATAAAACAAGTCCCCTCCCACCAAATGTAGGATACCCAAGAAAAATACCCAAGAAAAATGTAAGACATGACAAAATTAAAGCTAAAACACTCCTATACATTGCTTTCATACTAATACAAAACTATTATTTAAAACTATTAATATATGTATTACAAGAAGGCTACATGGTACCTATTCACAAGGAAAAGGATGGCAATGAAGTTTTTTATTTCCCCAGGATGCAAGGATAAAGAGGACTTGTCCTGGAAAAAGAGGACATATGATCACCTTGGTCTTGGTGTAAACAAAAGCGTTTCCTTGCCCTGAAAACTTTACACCAGATCCTGGGAACGGCTGAATCAGCCTGACAGTCTTTCTTGCAGAACATAAGAGTTTATTGCACCCATCTGGCAGTTGCCTGGCACAATATCTGATGCCTGGAAGGAGGGAGGGGACCCTGGTTCCTGGTGAGACTTCCGTGTTGCAGTTCAGTAAGCAAAGGTGTGTGCTTGATTTTGTACGTGGCACTTGCTTTTATCACTGTTCCTTGATCCTTTTTTCCTTTAGAAAAAAGGATTACCTCTACTTCTAGTAGAGACTCTAGAAACTATGTTAGAAAGTATTTAAGTTGAGCAGTAAATTCCTCTGTTTCTTATTCTCTTGTTGGTACACAAGAATGTACTGGTAGCAGTGGGCAACTTCGAAATGCCAGATCCAAAGGAGGGCACCTGGATGTTGGTGTCTTGTGTGCTCTCAGTGGCATCTGGTGGGCAGCTGTGAGATACAGGAAGATTGAATTGATGGGCCATTGGGCTGATCCAGAGGAGGCTCTTATGTACTGTTTCTGCAGTGTCATTTCTCCATAGTTGCTATCAGCAAGGTTCACTTGTATGTGCTTTAAGTGTACAAAACATGAGGCAACCCCTTTCTGTCTTCTGATCTCCGTGCCAATGACTATAATACTAGAGTTGCTGTGATTAGCAGCAGGTATCCTGTGCTCTAAGAATGTGAGCAGGACAAAGGTGGAGGTGATGAGACTTGAGA
This sequence comes from Cryptoblepharus egeriae, assembly GCA_030015325.1. Classification (NCBI taxonomy): domain Eukaryota; kingdom Metazoa; phylum Chordata; class Lepidosauria; order Squamata; family Scincidae; genus Cryptoblepharus; species Cryptoblepharus egeriae. The sequence goes on along the minus strand of JAREYC010000007.1, from coordinate 47,216,950 downwards.
TTTGGGGCAGTTTTTCCCTCATTCTTTTGTGCTTTTTGGTTCCTAACTGGCTCTGACATTGGTGTAGTGTCGTGTCAATCTCTGGGGCATGTCTGACATCTGGAGGGGGTTTAGGATATAACAGCGAGTTTGAGAACCTTGGGTGTGAGAAGTCTTGGGTGTGGGATGTGGGAATGTTGATGACATGATCTGAATGATCATGTCACCATTTTGTCACTCCTTCCCCATAAGGGGGCAGAGATTGGTCTTTGTGGGCTGGTGGTTGTGAATCATCAGTTTGATAATCCCTGGGATATGGCATTCATTGAAGCTACAATCCTAATCAATTTCCCAGGCAATGTAAGGCAATGCGAGTTTGCTTACCTTGGAGATGGACTGCTCTTACTTTAGAGATGAAAATTTGTTAGTCCTGAGTTTTCCTCTGATCTTGGACTTGGAGACTTAGGGTGCAATCCTAACCTAGGTAGATACAACTCATCAATTGTGGTGATGTTGGAGGCAAGCGCATGTTTGTGAACTGGCCTAAACTTCCCCCAGGAGTGGAACAGAAGTGTCTTACAGCACTTTGGTAACACCCCAAGTTCAGCAAAGGACTTATGCTGAAAAAAACAACATAGCTTGGATGGGCTAAGGGCTCAATCCAATTCCTATCATCATGCAGCCTGGATAGTTTTTGTTTATAAAAGTATAAGGTGCTTATGCTAGCATGGCAACATTTGCAACCTACCCGCATTTCATAGGATATTTCATGATAGATAGATCAATAGGATGAGAACAAGAAAGGCATTTAGAGAACTGATGTTGAGCTAGAAAAAGGCATTTCTATTTACAATTCTTGGTTTCATCTCTTGCCTCCTTTTACCAAATCTGCTCTTATGAAATAAATAGTCTCTTTTGGGAACAATATTTGTCCCCACCTTTTTTTACAGTATTTAGCTGAAAAGTAATAGGTGTGCACTTTCATAAACTCTGAGCCAGTTATTTGTGTCCCTAGTGATGCCTTCATCACTAGCGATGCCTGACAAGTTCAGATAAAGCATTCAAGTCAGCATTTTGCATTCGCCAGAGAAATACACTAGTGGCTTTCAAACTGATGTCCAAGGACCCTACTCGAGCGAGAGCTTGATTTTACAATAAGTGTAAAGATGCAAGCTGTTTTGTTAATGTTGGTTCTCGGTGCCAATCTGGGAGCACTGGGAAATATTTTCCTGTTCTTTAAGTAATAGTAGAGTATGTTAGCCAGGTGAGCAAGATACATCCTGATGGCTGTTCTGACACTTGGAAGAGCAGTTATTTTCACTTTAGCTTGACCTGTTCCAAAAGCGATGATTGTTCCAGCATGACTCATTATCGTGCTTGGAGGAGCAGTCAAAGTAGCTATGACTGAAACCGCTGGCTTGGCATTCAGGCCAGAATTATCTTCCTTTAAAATAGTGGTGCTACCTTTTTTGTCACTGCCACTGATCTCTCCAGTCAATATAATCCCTTCTGCTTGAGGATCACTCAAAAATGCATCAAAGCAATTCAATAACATTCATTCCAGGGAAAGGATCTTCTCCAATTTCAGCTACGATCAAAACTTATGATAGCTGAATAACGGTTTGGCAGTATATTTTGCCTTTTGCCCTCTATTGCTTCTTATGAGTTTACAGTGGTACCTTGGTTTACAAGCATAATTCATCCCAGAAGCATGCTTGTATTGAAAAACACTTGTATGTCAAAGCAAATTTCCCATAAGAAACTCAAACAATTTTTTCCACAACCCAAAAATCTATATACAGTGGCGCCTCACGTAACAAACGCCTCACATAAAGTATGTTTCACGTAACAAACAAAAATTTCTCTAGGATTTTGCTTCACATAACAAACTGTGCTTAACATAACAAACATACTTGTTGGCAGTTGGCGCAGATAAACTGTCCGGCATCCCTTTTAAAAAGCGTCGGCTGCCTAGCGTGCCTGCCCTTAGTGAAAGCAACACTTCCACACTGCTCCTCCTGTGGCTGGGTGTCCGCTGGACAGAGGGAGAGAACAGCAGTGGAGAAGAGGGAAGCAGCTCAGGGGTACCCAGAAGGGAGCAGGGGAGAGAGAGGCTCAGGATGAAGAGAAGGAGAAAGCGGGGAGACACTTTGAAAGTGTCTTGGATTACAGAAGAAAGTATCTTGGATTGCAGCCTCCTAACCATGTCTACCCAGAAGTAAGCCCCATTGTGTTAAATGGGGCTTACTCCCAGGAAAGTTTCTTTAGGACTGCAGCCTAAGTAGACTACATAAGATCATGCACATTGAATGCATGTTTTGAATTCAATTCCAGTGTTTTGTCATCATTTTTACATCCAGTTAATATTTTTATATGAATATTTTTTGGGTTGTGGAACCAATAGTCTGACTTTCCATTATTTCCTATGGGAAAATCCACTTCACGTAAATAATGTTTCACGTAACAAACATGCCTCCAGAACAAATTAAATTTGTTACATGAGGCGCCACTGTATATAAAACTGAAGAGTCATTCAGTCACTCAGTCGCTCACTCAGTCGCTCACTCAGTCGCTCGCTCGCTCACTCACTCACTCACTCACTCACTGATGGAGGCCCCCACTAAGAACCAGTTTTCGAAATTTCCAACTGGAAGGGGGTCATAAAGGGAGGCAACGTGTTTTCCTCCCTATATTTTCCACTGAAGAATCCCTGACTGAGGGATGCTCTGCCCCAACCCCAGACCTAGAAGCATGAAATTTGAGGAAGTTATTCCTTCCGTGACAGGAGCACCCACCAAGAACCAATTTCTAGAAATTTAACCCCTAAGTGTCTGAGAAAGGGTGCAACACATTTTCAGTCTATAATTAACACTGAAGACTGATCAACATCCAGCTGATGCACTGGGAGGGAGGGTGCACAGAGAGTGATGGTTCATATGGGGGGTTGGGCATGGGGATGTTGTGCTGGGGGGATGATGCGCATGGGGTGGTGGTGCGCATGGGTGGGTGGTACGCATGGGGTGGTGCACATGTGGATGATGTGCATGGGGGTTGATGTCCATGGGGATTGATGCAGATGGAGGGTAGATGTGCATGGAGGGATGGTGCACATGGGAGGATGGTGTGCATGGTGGGATGGTACTATCTGAGGAACAAGATTGGGATCTAGCATATCTGACAGATCCCAGCCATGCTTCCTCTCCCTGCCTACCTATCCCCTGCCCCATAATGCTCCATCCTGCCTCCTCAGCCCTTTCTCTGGCATGTTGGATCAGCTTCTTTGCACTTGGCACCCAGCTATTCTTCTTTGCACCTGGCACCCAGCTATATCACTCCCTGCTAAGTTTAGAGGCTGTTCCTCCTAAAATTTTACTGTACTTCTGGATAAACCACCCAAAATGCACTAGTGTTCCTCATATTCAACATGTTATCTGATCTTTTGGGCTGCTCTGACCAACTCTGATCTCTTGGGCTGGCCCACAACCTGATGTTTGAGGCAACGTGGCAGATGCTGCTCCTAAGAGCACAATCCTAACCCTGTCTACCCAGAAGTAAACCCCATTGTGTTCAATGAGTCTCACTCCCAGGAAAGCATGTTTAGGATTGCAGTGTTAATTGATAATGTGTTAGCCTCTCTGCTCCTCCAGCTCTCCAATGTTCTATCTTCTTATTCACATTTTCTTCCCCTCTCTGTCACCTTTTTCCTTTACCATGTGCAGGATGGTTGGACTTAAGGTCCTTCTGTGCTCTGTAGCTGCAATCAGTGCGCCCATTTCAGCTGTTAGTGAAAGTATTTTCATTGGGATGTTGTGTGTAAGAAAAGGCCTAGCAAGATAAAGCCAGCATTGCCTTTACCAATCCATACTTTTAAAAATCTGATCATTTTAATTCAATTTGAGAGCAGGGTATGCCTGCAGGTACATCTCAGCTGGTTTCTTCACATTCCCAGCAGTCTGCCAAGTTCAAAAGAAACTGACACATTCTCATTCCCCAGCAATATTTTGGTCTTTTATTTCACTTCTAATACTTGAAAAGCAATTATTGTTCCTGTGGCAGTTTGCATTTTCCTTCTTATTATAAGTTCCATTTAATAGGTCCACTTGGGTTTAGCATGCAAAAGAATTGTAGCAAACTTTTCCTAACTAGATGATGGATAAATTTATTAAATTTATAAATAGATATTAATATACTGTATATTTATAAATTTATTAATAGATTTTTTTAAAAATAGATTTGCTTGTCTAGCATACATATATGGAAGTTGCATCATGATCTAAATATTGTCCTGTGTGCCCTTGGACTCAGCAATGGGTATTTGTAGGTCTTATGCAGCCCCAGGACAAGACTTCAGTGTCTGAAATACCACCATCACTACCATGCCAAGTGCTGATTTATCACCTTCCTATGCCAATGTAAATGCCCAAGTTGGCTTACAAAGATTTTAGTTCCTCTCCTCCTGCTATTCTAACAACCCCATGATGTAGGTGAGACTGAGCATGAATGACTGGCCCAAGGCCACCCACACCCAGGAAGCTTCATGGTTGAGGGGGGGAATTGAACCTGGTTCTCCCAGAGTGCAGTCTATCTCCCTAACCACTGCACCATTCTGGCTCTCCTTCTTTGTGATTCTTCATTCTCTCATTCTTTGCAATTGATGGCAATGTTTTAGCCTTGTCAGTGGTCAGTCACTGGTTCTTTAGGTCTTCCTCAACCAGTCTGAGCCATGTCTTTTTTGGTGCTGCTTGTGTACAACTTTGCTCTTGCCAGAGGAGCTTATGTGGCAGCCGACTGGTGTTCATTCTTCTTAGCTGATTGGTGTTCATTCACCTTAGTCTGCATTTTTGGATTAGTTCTTCGACTGAGGGTTGATGGTCACACCTTTTCCATATTGTCTCATTATGGTGGCGGTCTTGATGATAGACACTCAGGATCTGTCTCAGGCATCATATTTTGAATATCTGATAAGAGCAGAGTCCATGTTTCTGACCATACAGGACCATGTTTCTGACCATACAGGAGAATAGGGAGGATTAGTATATGGAATTGGAAAATTTTTGATGTTGGTAGAGATGTTTGCTTTCTTCCAAAGGAACCATTTGAGTGATACAAATGCTGCTGTTGCCTAGCCAATCCTGCTGTGGACTTCAGTGGTAGATGCTACTTTCTTCTCTTGCTCCAGCAACTCCAGGTATTTGAATTCTTGGAGCTGGTTGATTTGAACTCCATCTAGGTGAACAGTGGTGTGTGAACCATCCATGGTCTTGTCTGCATTGGTCTTGTTTGCATTGTTTCTTAGGCCATATGATTGGGCAAAGATGTAGTAAAGAATAGTGGTGGCCTCTGCTTCCATGTCAGTTAATATGGCACTGTGATTTGTGAACAACAGGTCAGTCGGGAAGTTGTTTACGTCGTTTGTACCCTGCATCTGCCCTCAAATGGTTTTCTCATAATGGCATCAATCACTATATTAATGAGCAAGGGAGAGGTGACATCTCCCTGGTGGACTCCAGTTTGGATAGGAAATTCCTTGGATAGCTCATTTTGGACCTGTAACCTGCTGGTTAAGCCACTGTGTGTAGCTTGGAGAAGTTGGATAATCTTCAGTAACACATGCTCATTCTCCAACATCCTCCACAGGGTGGGCCAGTGAACATAGTCAAATGTGGATTTGAAGTCAATATTGACAATGATGGTTTGTTTTCCACACATGACTCTTTCCTCCACCAGGTGACAAATAGTTGACGAACCCCGATGTGGCCTAATCCTGCTTGCTTTTCCTGGTTGGTTTGTTCCTGATGTTTCAGCAGCCTTGATTATATGATCTTCATGAATGCTTGCCAGTTATTGATAGAAGGCTGATGCCGCAGTAGTTCTTGCATTTTTTGAGCATGCGCACTGGGTTCAGAGTGTTCTGATTGCTCTGCCCCAAGGAGAGGCAGGCTGCTCCTCCTTGAAGTGGAACAATCTGTGCCCAGTGCACATGCTCGGAGCTCTGGGTATGCGCTCCGGATTCAGGGCACTCCTAGCCTAGCATGCATGCCTGGGGTTTCAGACATTCGTGCTGGGCACAGAGCACTCAGATTGCTCTGCTCTTAGGAGGGGCAGGCTGCTCCTTTTTGGAATAGTTCTGGGAATGCACACTAGGCACGGAGTTCTGTGGCTGCTGGGGGAGCATCAAACTCTTCTGGCACGTCACCCGTTTTGGGCACATCACCCAGGGTGGCCCACACTAGATGCACAACCCTGGCAACGCAACCCTGGCACATGCACTGTAGCCAAAGTGCAAATAGAACGTTTCTGTGTGGACTTTCCTGCCTGCTCCAGGATCGTGTTTCTCTGAAACAATTGGTGTTTCCAACAAGTTATGTTGGATACCTCCACAGGGAAGAAAAATGCAGAGTATAAATATTTGTAAGCAAACAAAACCATGAAACACTCTTTGAGAATTCCTTGTTCTCATATTCTACTTTTCTTCTTATAGGACTTGTCTTTACACATCTTTCTTAAAGTGTTTCCTAGATAGTTTGCTTCTATTGCTAAAAGGATTAAATAGAAGATCAGAAACTTTTTGACCCTTGCACTTTGCCCAGCCAGTATGTCAAGGGTATTACTTTTCAATGTCACCAACAAAAAAATATTTTCATCATATAGTCTAGTCCAGTGTTTCTCAAAGTTGGGTTCGGGACCCCTTTCGGGGTCGCCTAGAGGTTTCCTGGGGGTCGCCTAAAGACCCCTGGTGCAGGGGGCTAGGTCAGGCTTGCCAGACCTCTGGCTGTAGCTGCACATGTGTTGGGGCTGACTAACAGTCTCAAGGCCCAATCCTATGCATGCCTACTCTGAAATAAATCCCATTCTAGTTAGGGGTCCTTTACTCCCATGTAAACGTGGATAGGATTGCAGCCTCAGGGCCCAGTCCCATGCCCAGTCCTCTGAAATAAATCCCATTGTGTTCAATGTGTGTATAGAACACACATTTCATTTGTAACAATGAAAATACATCCTGCATATTGGATATTTACATTACGATTCATAACAGTAGCAAAATTACAGTTATAAAGTAGCAAAGAAAATAATTTCATGGTTGGGGGTCCCCACAACATGAGGAACTTATAAAGGGATCACGGCGTTAGGAAGATTGAGAACCACTGGTCTAGTCAAAGGTGGACAATCTTACAAATTTAGGGCTCCTGGACTTTTAACAGAAGCTGGAATTGTCTCTCACACATGCCAAGCTGCCCCTGCTATAATTCTCCCCCAATAATTGTTAAAGATCCAGAACCCAAAAAGCTGAACAGTTGCCCACTCCTGATCTAGTATGAGCTTCAATTAAAAAATGGATACAGAATAATTTTTAGAAGGATTTTAAATTTGCTCCTTCTGAGTTTACTAATAACTGTGTTGTTCTTATCCATTCACATGTGAAGTGAATAATTTCTTTTGCTGCTCACACCATCTTTTTTTGCTGGCTCTGTTGTTCACCAAATGCCATTGTTTTAAGGCAACCACTGCCAGATCAATCACGGCAAATACAATTTAACTGCCTATAAAGAATTAGGCTCAGACAAATTGAGTAATTGGAGTGATTAAAATAGCTGCAACCTGATAGTTTTCCATCATGGGTTGATGATATTTTTGTTAGTGTTTGATTACAGGCACCTTTTCAGCTGCCTTCAACAGCATCCATGTGTTATCTTAATGGGAGTTTCTAGTTAGCTATATTTTTCAAAAGCATCGATAACCAATGCTTACTTAATTGAAGTGTGTAGGGAAAAAATGCAAAAATAAACAAGCAGTGGCTAAGCAGTGCTGAATTAGTCTGTGAAACCTCACTGGAATCAGTTGCACAGAAGGCTACTGGAAAACTACTTGCATCCAGGATGCAAACTGTAAGAGAAACTCCAGTTTCATTCAGGATGAAAATGGAAGAGAAATATAGAAAGACACTTCTATAGGTAGTTACTCAAGCTTCTCGCACATGGTTCTGGTGGCTCTCCAACAGCATCTAGTTTACCCCAGTGCAGCACTGTCTGGTCTCTCCACTCCCTTTATGTTCACTTGTCAGCTGGATTAAATGACTTCAGCTGCCAAATAACTCTGGCAGACTCAGAATGCACAAGTAATTGGCAGTGATCTCATCATGACACCACCTGGGTCGGCCCAGATGAGAGTCTCACAAAGGCCATGTACCCTCCTGGCTGTCCAAGACTACCCCCTTGTTCTAGCATGCTTTTACTTGTTCTAGCAGCAGGCATTGGCCATGCCAGTGATACTTTGCATAATGGTTGCTGTGCAATTTCTATTTTGATCCTGCTAGCAGATTATGCAGCAGGCTGTCCCTGCAGCAGACCAACTCGCTCAGGCACTTGGGCTGTAGTTGGAGCAGAGAAACAGAATGGTGGGCATTCTTTTACAGCAAACATCCGCAGAAGCATTCAAGTGCTATCTGTGAACATGTTTATCAAGGGCTGTAGCCAAGAATAATCATTAGGTTCAACAGGAGGCATCCTGAATATTTTGCCGAGAGGAATGTATTAATTTCTAGGCCATCTTCTTTCCCAAGGTTGCGAGAGACACCCACTATGTAGCTCATGTTACATAAAAGCTGTATGTAAATTGGTATGGAAATTGGATTGACATCTGGAGAGGATCTCATTTTCACACATTCTGTGGTGTGTGTGTTTTTAAGGGTGCAATCCTAACCTATGCCAGACAACTTGTCTGTCTTCCCTTTCCTGTGGTGATATATGGGGGCAAGTGCATGTCTGTGCACTGGCCAAACCTTCTGCCAGGAGTGGCGCAGAAGTGTCTTATGGCACTTTTATGAAAAGTCAGCACATGACTTATGCCGAGGTTTAGGCTGACTTAACTGGAGGTTAAGATTGCATCCTAACTAGAGGTTAGGACTGCCTAAGTGTGTAATACATGTCTCTTCTATACATGTCTTTAAGTGAAATGGGGGTTGCTAACCCTTCAGGATTCGCCTGGAGTCTCTGAGAAACTTACTTAAAACAATCATGGAAATCTGAACAGAGTCTCAAATGTTTCCAATGTTACATCAGGTAGAGGAAAAAATATTCAGGAATATAGTCTAGCTTCACTCAGAGAAGATGATCCTAAATGAGACTGCATGTAATGCTGCCCAGTCCTATCCTAGTGGACTAGGCCAGAAAGGCAGCAAAGAGATATCAGCAGTATTACTGCCACCGATATCTGCCTCTGCAATCCCCCCAAAAGGGCCTTAATTTCCACTCTGATTCTTCTCTTTCCAGCCCCAAACCTCCCTGACCATTGATCATCCCTGCCACCAACTTACCAACACTGGTGGTGGCTGGGTGCGCTGGTGGCACTTATGAGTATAATTGCTACAGCTGTCGTATCAGTTGCCTGGACCTTCCAGTACATTGATGAAAGGTGCCATCTCTGTCACCCAAGTCTGCTACTGCTACACTCCCATTCCCTGAATTGGGAAAGGAAGTGTGAATGGAGTAGAAGAGGAAACCTGAAGGAGAAGAGAGGTAAGGTTGGAGCGTCAGACTTTCGTCTCATCTCCAATTCATGGATTTGGAGGAGCAGAAGCTCCCTTCATGAGGTCACCTCATGGTGAGGCTGCATTTAGAATGCCACCTCAGGTGCCAGGAGGTCTTGGGCCAGAGGCAGGTATCTTCTATACATACCCCACTATGGATAGGCCAAAGACCCATAATTTCAGTAATGGCCCAACTTTTTAAACCACTGGTCCAAATGGAAGTTTAATTGTTATGGAAAAGGTTTGAGTGGGAAATAATAAGTACATTACTATGGTTTTGGAGAAGTATTTGTTAATTCAAAGTAAATCTTGCAAACAACTCCTGGACATTTTCTCTTTATCTTAATACAGTCAGCTTAAGGAAAAAAGGAGAAGCACCATTTTCCTCCTGCTTCATGGCATCTAATAATCTCTAATTCAGGCATATGCTAGGCTTAACCCTTTAAGCTTGTCATTAAAGTGTTATTTTTGAGGCAACCATTGATTGATCAAAGTTTCTACAACCATCATTTGCACTACATCAAAGTCTGTTCAACCATAGTTAACATGGTGTTGTGAAAACTGGAATTACAAGATTGGTGTCATTGACTATAAAACATTCACAAATCTTTGATGGACACATTTTCCATGCTACAAAATGGGACAGAGCAAATTGTTGTATTAAAAGTTCACCCAACATACAGAAATGAGGATGGTGCTTTTTACTTAAGAGCAGACTTAAACCCCAAACACACAACCCAACAGACTGATGGGTTAAAAGAACCTGATGTTATTCTTTTGATTTTGATGTATAAAACTGGTTATAATGGAACAGGTTATTGGTTTACCTTGTCCAGTACTGTTTGTTCTGATTGGTAACCACTTTCAACTGCTACTTGAATTCTTTAGTTATGGAAGATGCAAGAAGATATGCAAGCCCCTCCCATTTCTGTTCAGCTGCATTGGCTTAAATCCAATTTCTTAATTTTAAAGATTTTGTGAAACAGGTTTTTTTTTGGGGGGGGGGGGAATGGGAATGGACAACAACATCAGGTTTGTTCCCAGAAGTTAGCCATATCGAACCTCTCCTGGGTAACAAATGTACTGCCTGTTTTTCTTTATTAGAATGACTGCAAAAACACCCCCCCCCCAAAAAAAAATTAAAAATTTTTTAATCTGGCCAGTTGCACATCACAGCTATGAAACATGCACACTAATAGCTTCCATTTGGGTGTGGCTGTACTACACAAGTAACAAAAATCTATTCTCCTCCAAATTGCAAATGGCCAAACCTGTCCAGAGGTGATTGGAAATCTCTGGGAAATGATGCATATTTTTCTGCTTTTTTAGGGAGGCATAGATGGTTTTGGTGACCACTGCATGGAGACTGCTCCTTATGGACACTGGGAGACATTCATTTCACCATGTAAGTTTCTGGTCTGCACTGTGTCACCATAAGGGCCACTGTGTGCCTTCCAAAACAAGGGATGATTGCCAGGCTGAAGAATGGATATTCTGTGTGGTGGTGAGCCCATACACCAGTGATTGCGTATATGGGTTGGTCTCCTTTGAGCTCATGGATAATTAGATCTACCATAAGGTAAGGAAGTAAAAACCTTCATGCTGACCTCTCTCACTTTAATTTGAGATAAAACAATTGATTTTTTTCATAAACTGCAGCTCCTGTGGAGACCTTTGCTTGGTTTCCTCTTACAATCTACAATGAAACTTTTATTATTCTGCCTCTGTAGTCTAATTCTCCTTTCTCCAAAAAAAGAAAAAGAAGGAAAAAACAGTCTGCTGTAATAGATGGGCTACTCACATTGTCCTGAATATTATTAATGGACCATGCACTGAAAAGGTTTTTATATTCAAATTCTAGATAGTTGAAATTAATACTTTTCATACATCCTCTGTGATTCATGAACCTAAGAACATAAGAAAAGCTCTGCTGATGTATATGGAGAATGTAATTCCTATGAATGAATCCTATATTTAGGGCCCAATCCCATATTACTGTCATGAGGTGCACTGTTTTCCTACAGTGGTGAGCGGGATCATGGAGGCCTCGTCAAGTTAAGGAAATGTTTGTTCCCTTACCTCTGGGATGCATTGTGGCTGCATTGACTGGAAAATCGAATAGGATGAGGCCCTTAGTCAAAGTTAACAAAGGGCAAAATCCAGAGTAACTACAGGGAGTCCTTGCTCCGGTGTAAGAACAACTTACTCTGGATTCCAGTATGAATTTCCCATAAGTTTTCACTAGGTGGTGCAGTAACTACGGGTGCATGTAAAGTCTCTTATGTGCTCCCATAGTTACTCTGGATTTGGGGGGAAGTCAGTCATGATTAAGGGTGCAATCCTAGCCAATTTAAGCCAGCCTAACTCACCTGGCATATCTTTCCGTGGTGGTGTGGGAACGTTAGTGTATGCCTGTGCAGTGGCCTAACTCCCCAGGTATGGGGCAGAAGTGCCTTACAGCACTTTTGTGACACCCCTAGAAAAACAGAGGATTTATGCTGGGGTTTGTGCTGGCCTAACTGAAAATTAGGATTGCAGCCACAGTCCTATTAAAATTAATGGGACTTTCAGCCCAATCCTAACTAGGGCTAGGACGGCTTTAACAACAGCCAAGACACTGTTCACTGTTGTACAATAGCCTTTGGAGGCGAGCACAGTGAGCACCAATCCTTTAACAAGTGCCGCCACAAATGGTGGTGTCAGAGGTTCGCCACTAGACTTAGCTGCTACTGCCCCTATCCATCTATCTGTCGGTCTGTCTGTCTACAGCTTTTCAACTAAAAAGTTCACAAAGCAGGTTACAAAGAAAATGAAAAAAAATTAATAGTTAATTAATAGCTAATGGGTCCCTGTCCAAAAGGGCTCACAATCTAAAATGCAAAAGAACACCAGCAGAAGCCACTGGAACAGACATTGCTGGGGGTGGTAAGCTGGTGTGGTAGGCAAAACTGGGCAGGCATCATCCCTTGGGAGCAACCTTTATTTCAGATTGATCCCTTGGTCATGACAAATGTCTCTAATTTCATAGAATCATAGAGCTGGAAGGGACTTAATAGGTCATCTAGTCCAACCTTTTCTGTAGCAGGAAATCTTCCTAGAGCATCTCTTATAGGTGCTCATAGAGGTGCTCATCTGCTTGAAGATCCCCAGTGAAGGAGAGTCCACCACTTCCCTTGGCAATCTATTCCACTGCTGAAATGCTCTGACTGTCAGGAATTTTTTAATGATATCTAACATGAATCACTTTTCTTGTAGTTACCCTTTGGTTCTAGTTCTGCTTTCAGAGGCTGTTGACTTACTGAACTTAAGATACAACCCTAAGCACAGCCTAGAATGTTATCAGTGACCACATTTTTGTAAAAGCCATAGTTTGAACTTAACACTGAATCACATGCCCCGTGTACATTAATGCTTAATATTTCTTGTATTCATTCAGAGAAACTAGTGCTTCATTCATAGAAACAAATAACCATTCAGAGAAACCAGTGCTTCAAAAATACAAAATTTCCACCCAGAGGAAAAAAAAACCAGATTTTTAAAAATTAAATACATATTTTAGTTCTAGAAAAATGATAGCAGAGAGGCTAAACTGGAAGACTGCTGTTCTTTCAACCTTTTCCCCATACAAGAATTATAAGACAATGGGGCTTTTATAAAAGTCTAAAGTCTCGAAACTCAATCCCCTTAAATTCATGATTATCAACTTGTTTACCTAAACATTTCTTCTACTGATAGAGAATTATGCCACACAATATTTGAAAAGGATTTCTCCTGTGCGGGTCTAACATTTTCTTGATGCAAAACATGGAAGCCCCAAACATATTATGGATATCATAGTGTTGTCACAATCTACCCCCCTTTTCACACTACCCCTTCAACATCGCAATTTGGAAGCATTCTGGGATGCTTTTGGTTTGTCTCACGTTAAAAATCAATGACTTTTGTGCTGTTTACCATCCTTGATAAATTGTGTTTCCATGGTTTGCAAACACGGACAAATGGCAGGCAGCATCATCATGAAATCTCAAACAGCTAGCTATTTCATAAACTTAAGGAACAGAGCTGATCATTAAACACGATTGTGTCAAACTCAGATGTAGACATAATGTGCAATCCATATAGCAAATGTTTAACAGCCCTGTAACCCTGATTCAAGGAGTCACACAATTCAGAGTATTAAAAAAGGACCTGTATGCCTGATCTTTGCACACAGATCTTTGGCAGAGTTCTGGATCTAGTGGATCACATCTCTACTGCTCCCACTCTTTCCCACACCATCTTCCTCCCTCTGCAGCAGAATGCCTTCTCCCTAACCTTACTATCATCTGTGTCCAACATCTGGGTGTCCAGCTGAAACTGGTCAACACGGACTGGTGCTGTACCTGGTGTGATTCAGCACTGAGTGTCACAAGCGTGCCTTACAGCTTGTTCTTGACACTCAGCATAGGCGGAGGGCTGGCACAGTGAGGTCAGGATTGGGCTCTAAATTTCTCTGTTCCCATGCAACAGTGTAAAAGCAAGTTGTGGCCAGTTTGTAATGCAACTTACCCTACAATCCAGAGTAACTACGGGAGCACGTAAGAGACATTACGTGTACCCGTAGTTACTGCACCATCTAATGAAAACCTATGGGAAATTCATACTGCAATCCACAGCAAATTGTTCTTACACCGGAGCAAGGACTCCCCGTAGTTACTCTGGACTGTGCCCATAGTAAAGCATGTGCTGTAATGCAGACTTTACGAGTGGAAGTAGTTACCTCCCTTGTGCAGAAGAGCACCTGTGGATCCTTCTCAAATCTCTCTTTCAATAAATCTACAGAAATAATGTTTGGAGACCGTGAGGCCCCTTTGAAGCCAGACGTTACCTAGTCAAACCCGCACTACCAGTTGTAGGTTTTACTACCGTCATGTTGCTGCAGTTTAGAGCTGTAGTTTAGCTTTAGACCAGCCAATCCATTGTCCAGTTAAGTAGTTTGAATTATGTTTGCATTGCTCCCATCCAAATGAACAAGCATCTACTATAATTGCTTGCTTCACAATTAGCTTCACTGAAGTAAGAAAAGCTTCATTTGAAAAGTTTACAATTCTTTCATAATGGGATGGTTGGAAGAAAAGTTCACACAAATATTTTAGGTGTTGTAGAAAGCAGATGTAAACATTTCAAAGAAATACTGGGACCTTTTAGACCCTTTTGCAATCCTTAAGTTATGTGAGGCCTGTTCTTCCTGGTGAGGGCTTCTTACAAAATAGGTATCATGCCATTACAAAACAAAATGTTAGCTGCTCAATTTTCAGCTTCCGTGTTCTGAAATGACACTCTTCAATGTGTGGCTCGCGGAATTTACCGGCTTTTTAAATTAATATTTTATATCGGTTTGCGTCCTAAGAAAATTAGTAATGTCTAACCCCTTTGAAATCAATGAGTTAGTTCAAGATGTTTAATTCAATGGGGCCTACTCATGGCTGCTTTTTCTCTGTTGGATAAAATCCACTTTTTGTTGTGTGCCCATGGAAGAAGCTATACAAAGGGGTGCAAAGAAAGGTATAGAGTTTTTATTATAAAAAGCACCGTAACAATAAGGATGACATAAAATTGCAATCAAATACAATCTCTTAAGTG
Organism: Cryptoblepharus egeriae; assembly: GCA_030015325.1. NCBI lineage: Eukaryota > Metazoa > Chordata > Lepidosauria > Squamata > Scincidae > Cryptoblepharus > Cryptoblepharus egeriae. The sequence goes on along the minus strand of JAREYC010000007.1, from coordinate 47,201,823 downwards.
CTCAGATTGCCGGCCTTCAGCATTTACACTTCCTTAACTCTAAATTGCCAGCCTTCAACATTTATTCTAAATGCTTTCAGCATTTACATATTCTTAACTCTTATAACTGCATACCTATTTTTGCATGCCCCTGTATATGAAACATAGAGCATGGATATTTTCTGATTGGGGGGAACAATGTGAAAGGGCCACAAATATTGCCGTGTAAGCAACTTATGTATGATACCCTCCCCCAACCACATTCCTCAGATCAACATGTAACTAAGGGTGCAAATCTAACCTAGGCCAGCACAACTCATTGGTCTTCCATTTCCCATGGTGGTGTAAGGAGGCAAGAGCATCTCTGTGCATTGGCCTAACCCTCCCACAAGAGTGGCACAAAGTGTCTTAAAGCATTTTTTTTGTGACACCCCCAAGATCAGCACAGGATTTATGTCAGGGCTTAGGCCAGCCTAACTGAAGCTTAGGATTGCAGCCTAACTATTCTTTCTCTTGTTCCTTTAGCTTCTGGTTTTAAGACTCTCCATGAAAAGTATGGCTAGTATACAACCATTGTTAAGAGGTCAACATGACAGAGAAATCAATGCCCATTTTATCCATGCTTGCCTGTCTATTTTAAGAGAAACCATTTTTAACATGAAGAACAATTCTCAACAGCAAACACTCATTTCACATCTATAAACTGAGCACTGACGAGTTAATTGCAACTGCTGTTCAAGCAGTTACGCAATGGCCAGCAATGAAAAGGCTGTTTTTCAAAGCACCTCGGCCTTTCTCAAATCACAAAGAAGCAAGGAGAGCTGGTCATGTGGTGTTGCAACCTATGGGGCTGGATCGTTTCCTCACCACGTCAATCATTGCACAGACTGAAGATCCCTCACTGCAATCATTTGCAAGGTCATTTGGATATTTGCATCCAAAGGAAAACTCCATGTATTAAGAAGTTTGCCACTCTAATTGATGCTAATCTCATGCTGGTGCAGAGCTTTGTCCAGATTAGTTTAGGATTTCAGCAGTAATCAACCTGAATGGCACACCTCACAATGATATGGAAAAATAAAAATTAAAAAAATATAATAAGTGAATTGATCTATATTAAATCAAAGTTATAATGATGTACCAGAGCCAGATCATATTAATAGGTGTGCACAGATATCATTGCAAAAAAGGAAAATAATTGTGTGAAACTGCTAAGAGCATCCCCTGTATAGGCATCCCCCACTTTCTGACAGTTTTCTGAAATTTTCTGACAGTTTTACACTTTCAACACCTTTCAGTTATACCCAGAACAGTTAATTCAATACATTTCTTGCACTTTCAACCTCTCTCTGTTGGTCTAAAATTTTTGTCCCTAATTTTGATTTGCATGTGACATGGTGATCAAATCTTTTTGGCATTATGACTTTTTTCAGTAAATATCTACTCTATCATTCAAATACATACGCTATTGATTGCCCACATGTGTCTTTGTTTTATTGTAATTTGTTATGTAATTTGGCCATTTTGCATTTGCAAGCTGACCAAGACTGCTTTCCATTTTTCAGTAGTTTTCATTTTTGGATGATGCTCTGGTCCCTAACAAGTGGTGGGCTCCAGTAGGTTCTCACCTACTCTATAGAACCAGTTTTTAACATGAGATAGGACATATAAAGTTTAAACATAGCCATTTAAAAGTGGCTGCCAGATGGGCATAGAACTGGTTATTAATTTCTTTGAATCCCATCACTGTCCCTAATAAGTGGGGGATGCCTGTATCTCAAGTAGTAGCACAATTCAATGAAAAATTTAGCTCACTGATCAGCTCAATAGGGCTAAAATAGAGAGCCATGGTGCGGTTGTAGTGGTTATGGAGTAGGACTGCACGTGGATCAAATCTCTCTTAAGCCATGAGGCTTACTGAGTGACAATCACTCACTTGGGTGTGAAGACAAAAGGATGAAAGCTTTGTAAGCCCCCATGGGTATTTGCTTTAGCATTAGAAAGGTGGGGTATAAATTCCTTAACTCAATTAACATGTCTGACTTTGCATTGGATTGTGTTGGCCCAGTCTTGAAGTTGGTTGAAGCACTCACTGCAGTGGCAGGCTTTGGAGACTGCAAACAAAGGGTTTGGCTGGGTGCTGTGCACTCCACATTTGCCCACCATCTTCCTTACACACTCCCTACCAGTCTGCTTGAGTCTGTTGCTGGCCCATTCTCTTCTCATTCCAATGGAGAGCAAGCAAGAAGCAGCTTGCTTCCTCCTTCAATGCTTGGATATGTTACAAGAAGTGGCAACAGATCACCTAATTATAAAAGGTGAAATGTTTAAACATTATTTATATTTATAAAAGGTACGTGTTTTGTTTTTTTCACCAAAAATTTTATAGTTCAGTAGGCTCTAATATGATGCTTTTCTCCCTTAAGATATCTCTATGCCAGTAGTTCTCAAAGTGGGGGTTGGCAATTCATTGGGGGTTGCAACTTCCTTTCAAGGAGGCTTCAAAACGCTGGGCACCACCATCTTGGAATTTAGCATTGTGTTCATCTTGGAATGGGGCATTCACGTTGCAATCCAAACTTTCCTGGGAGTAGGTCTCATTGAACACAGTGGAACTTAATTGAAAGAAGACATGGAGGAGCTCTGGCATCAAAGGGATGTCACTTCTGGCCATGACATCACTTTCAGGTTAATGACATCACCCTGGGGTGGAGAGTGTTCCCCCTGAGAATGCAGTCCTGGGTTGGAATGCATGAGAATCACAGCCCTATGCCATGTTCAGGCTGGAGATCCATCATGATACTTTCTACTTTTGGACAGTGAAGAATACAGTCATAATGTGAGCCATAGCAAGCCAATTTTGTACTGTGCACATATATGTGTGTTTGCATGTATCAAACTCCCATAACACCCATTCAAATCTGGTGCCTGAAGCAGTGTGCCAAGGGTGCTTTCCCCATTACAGGTAGTGTAGCAGCCTCTTGATTCTCCTGCTCCTTGGACTGGAAAATGAAGGGGTGAGAAGTAGAACGAGTGTAGATAGTTGTCCCCATCTGTTCCTCTTGGCTTCTATTTTGTCCCCAAAACCTTTATTTTCTGCATGAAAATGTTATTTAAGGTCCATGTAGTATAAAATAATGTGGGGTGTGCTCTTTTTTCTATTTTCTATAAAGTAACCTATGTGGAGGATTGGAGTCTAACTCAATATAATTGTCTTTGAAATATTTCAACAGCACAACCCCATCCATGTCAACTTGGAAGCAAGCCCCATTATGTTCAATGGGGCTTGCTCCCAGGAAAGTGTGTTTAGGATTCCTGTGCAAATCTGTGATTTGAAAAAGTGATACCATACTAGTCCTCCTCACAGAAGCCGTGGTATGCAATGTTAAATTCTGTATATATTTGAATGCCAGATGTCCTGGTGCACAAAAATCTGCCCAACATTGGGGCAAGGATGGGCAGAATTCAAGTTTCCAGAATCTACCCCCACCCACCCACAAAAGTAGCTCAATACATGGAGTGAGAATTGGGACCATGTGCAACATGGTGGCTGATGAGGCAAAACCAAGCATCTCCTGTATATCCTGACCTACATACTGGGATTACCTGCATATACAAATTGCATCTGAGTTACTACAGATTCTACAGGGTGGAAGGAATCATTTTGCTGTTGCTCTTAAACCATCTGAAGTCAGATGCCCTTGCTGATTTACTGCAAATCAGCCCAAGAGATCTGCCAGTAGCTCCCAATCTATTTTCTGCGCATCCTTCACCTCCAGTCTGTGCCCACTCTGCTGGTGACAAATGTTCCTTTCTTCTGGCTGGCTACCTCCTTCTCACAAAAAGCGGGTCATCTGATTCATTTGTCACAAGCAGAACCTGCTGTTTTGCATGCCGCTGCAGTTCACTTCTGTGTGAGTTGAACATTAGTGTTCAAAGCAGCCTGCCTTGCTCATGGCAAATGAATCTGATCAGGCACTAGGAGTAGAAGAGGGCAGGCAGCTGCTGCAAGCAGATGGGCTGTGTGCAGCGATCCCTGCAATCTGGTAATTCTTATGTTGTACACAGCATGCAAAAATCTGCCCAGTATTGTACTCTAGAGGGACAGTGATTGCTATACTCTGAAGCAGAAATGCAGAAAAGCTCCCCTTGGGGACATAAAGTGTGATGTCAGCAGTGGTGCCTTGTGTTGACAGATCTGGAAAATAGAGTTAAAACTGGAAATTTTCCTTTGCCATGGGTGTGTAACCTACCAGGACTTTTGGAAGACTTGGACTAATGAGGACTTTGGAGATAAAGATAAAAGAACCGTTGCTAGAAGGTGTGATGATAGAGGAGAGAGGAAGGAGAGAGGTAGGAAGAAGGGAGGCTATAGATAGTGCAGGCTCCAGAGATTGCTGCTGTGTGGTTCCAAGCCACAAGGAGAACCAAGTCATAGCTGCTATGGCCAGAAAACCTGCTGACTGGACCAGGGGAGAAGAAGAAGGACACCTTGCACAAGCAAGGTACCTGCCAATTGTCTTCACAGAGGTGATAGCAATCTAATTTTGTGTGTCTCTAACATGGGCATTTTTTTGCAAAGGGACGTTAATTAGCATAAAATTGTGCTAATTAGCATAAAATTAGCATAAAGGTTTCTAAGTTTGGAAAGGGAACTCAACTGGACACACTCATACATCACGAGTGCTGATCTCTATTCCCACCAGCCTACATGATGCATTGGCACTAATGGGGTGCGTACTAGATCTTATGTGGGCTGTGGGTGGCACAAGCAGTTAAGACGCTGTGCCTGTTAACCAGCAGGCCAGGGTTCGAGACCCGGGTCGGCCCCACAAGACGGTGAGCTCCTGTCCTTAGCCCAGCTCTGCGACACAGCTGGATCCAATCGTATTGGCTCTGCCTTTCTATTGGACTAATTCAATGGCGTGGAAAGGGGAGATTTGCTGCATGGGTAACAGCCTATCCTCCATAACAATCCAACCCAGGCTTTCATGCTTCGCATGCACCGTATGCAGCGCCAAGCACGATACCATAGTCTTTCAAGACTGATGGAGGCCTGCTTTAGATCTTATGGTGGAAGTGCATCAGTGGTGGGCACCAGCAGGTTCGCACCTACTCTATAGCACCGGTTCTTAACAAGAGATAGTACATATAAAGTTTAAAAATAGCCATTTAAAAGTGGCTGCCAGATGGACAGAGAACCGGTTCTCAATTTCTTTGAAGCCCATCACTGAAGTGCATCCAAATAGTGTGAGTGACTAAAAGTATTTTAATCTACATACCAGTAAGCCATCTGGCTGCCATTGGGTCTCCACTGACCTTTCCCAGCTATGTCAAGCTGGGAAAGGGGAGGATAGAATCCCTGTGTGCACAACTGCTGTCAAATTCCCCTACATCTGTCAAACCAACCCTGCCCACACTGCTGATTGAGGGTAGGTGGGTGGGCCAATGGCATGCACATGCGGTCTCCAGCTATTTGTATCAGTGATCCTGCTGCGCACATGTTGCATTGTCACACATTGACGTGATCCTAGATCTCTTGCAGAAAGCCCAAGATCGGTTTGGGCAGCCGACCTGCAATCAAAACACTTACCTTATGTACCACTGAATTTGACAACACTCAGTACTGAGTAGATGTACATAGGATTGTACTATAACTTATAGTAAGTAGTAAGTACTTACTTATAGTAAGTATAAGTAGTCAATATAAAAAAAGAAAAAGAATCAGCCCATTGCTTCTCAAAATTAAGGTACATAAACTGAGAATGAGCACTATTTTTGTATTTGAAAGTTAACGTGTTGTTTCAGTCTTCTTCTGCCCAGTGCAACGTCTGCATCTTTCAGCTTTCAGTTCCAGATTTCAAGTACAGTCAGGCAATTGAAGTGTGCTCTTAATTTTAGACACCTCACATTTGCTCATTCGTTTCTCTAAAGGACAAATGGGCTGCCAAGCAATTTTTAAATCTATTCACTTTCCTTTACCCACCAAGTCAAAGCACAAAGACTCCAAAGGGCTATTTCCCTCCCTCCACTAAGGCCTTTAGAACAACAATATATTGGCTTGAATGAGAAGGCCTTAAAAATGGACAATATTTTTCAGTTGGTCTGCTGATGGTACTATTTTTATATGTGGCTTTTCATCATTGCTGAATCACCCGGCAGTTTCAACCATGCATTATGTTTGTACGCATATGGGACTTCCAAACACACTTATCAAGCATACATCTCAAAAGAAGGAGTGCCCTTGTTAACATGTTTAAAGAAAGCAGGGGCCAAGAGTCAGACTGTCGGAGTGACACGCTGGGCGGTGTTGCTGTTCAGTGCCAGTTTGGACTGCAGATGAGCGTATAAGGGCGAGACTGCTTCTTCGTGCTAGGCAGGTTTTTTTTTAAGTAAAAAAATGGGACAGTGTTCCAGCATTGATATTCCTTACCTACAGTTTGAGGTGGTGCAGTCCTAACCTAGGGTGGCCTAACTCATTGGTCTTTCTGTTCCACAGGTAATGTAGGGAGGCATATCTGTGCACAGGCCAGCCTAACCCTCTTTTGGGAGTGGCACAGAGGTATCTTGTGGCACTTTTCTGACACCCCTGTCAGCACGGGATTTATGCCAGGGCTTAGGCCCGCCTAACTGGAGGTTAGGAGAGCAGCCTACATCTTACAAGGCATGAATGTGAAGCTTGTTTCTGAATACATTTCAGGCAAGTCTAAAGAAGCTGGGAGGAGTAGCTGATCCAGAATGAGAAGCTCCCTGGTGTGTGTCCTGTGTACTTCTCCTGCCTGACCACCATTTCTGCCATCCATTCACTCTCATATGTGCCATCATAGACCACATTTTTAAAAGACAGAGCTTGGGGACCAGAAGAGAAAAAAAAGTGGGGGACAGAGAAGACAAGGGTTGCCTATATCATCTCCCAAGAAGCCTCCATTTTCCTTTTTTAACTCTTACCTTTTTGCTTGTCAGGCTCTGCCTTTTCAAAATGGGGAGTGTGAACAGGAGTTGAAGAAGTAATGGGGGCTGTGTGGTGGTAGAGGGAGAAACCAAGGGTAGGGAAACATTGGTGACGCACAGCTTGGGGATTTGGCAGATACGGTAGGAGAAATGTGGCAGGGCAGCCCACTAGAGTTCTTTGAAAAGTGCTGCCTCTGCCATCATCACAAACGTGCACACAGTCCACATGCTCCAGCCGCTGTTCAGAGCGCATTGGCTGTTTGTGTGACCACTGCCACGGTAGTTGTGGTGGCACTTTTGGAAGATCCCCAATGGAGCAGTCTTGCTGCACCTGCCACCCCAGCACTGCACATCCCTGGAGGACATATGGAGCTGGCAATGGATGTAGCAGTGGCCTGCCACCTCAGAGGGGACAAGGTTCAACCTGAGAGTATTATTTTTAAGCTGTTTCTGAAACATGCACCAAAAATGTGCTCAGTCTGCTCTGCACAGACAAAGCTGCCAAGTGGGAGATGCTAACACACCTGCCTTTTCAATTAAAGGCATTGAGCCTATATCCGTAGCCTCTTGTTTCAGCCATATCTCCTCCACATATCCAGTTAGACAGGAATTCTCCAACTACCTCTGTTTGTCCTGTTCCTGGAGGGCTCTGTAAACACTGGTGGTTTGACATTCATTTGGCTCAAGGCAGCATATCCGTGTTTGGCTGGCCACAAGCCCACCCTGTCAGACTCATTATGCCTCTCTGGTTGGTGAGCGTATTGATCTGTATCTACTTATACATCTTTTATTAAAAGGTGCCAGGAAAAAAATGCAGACTTAGAGAGGAACTCCTTTCTGCAAAGCTTGCATTGTACTTTAAAAGTGGCACATGATAAGAAGCACTTATATAAATACTGTATAAGACTCCCTTTTTGATAATGGTCAAATTACTGCAGATTATTTGTTTGGGAGCTGTGTGTAAAATAGATGGAAATTTTTATTTAATTGCAGGGATTGAATTAATCTTTTTTTGACTGCAGAAGAGAACTGGGAGTTTGACAGTAACTGTCTCTCCTTACAGTAATTGTCATGCTTCATTCAAAATGCATTTCTAAAATTATTTGTATATTGTTTTACCATTCCCACTCCAACAGTGAAAGGAATAGTGTGGAGAGCTTCTTAAGAGAATCTCTGACTGCCTTTTACTTAACGATCCTTCTTGAAGCTGATTTTCACCAAAGAAACAAAATGGCACCACATACCCTGTTCACAGTTCGGTGACACTTAGAGCACAATCCTAACCAAGTCTACTCAGAAGTAAGCCTCATTGTGCTCAATGGTTCTTACTCCCAGGGAAGTGTCTTTAGGTTTTACTGTATCCCAGCACAATCCTAACCATGTCTACTCAGAAGTAAGCCCCATTGTGCTCAATGGTTCTTATTCCCATTACACAGGGAAGTGTCTTTAGGTTTGCAGCCTTACTGTATCCCACCACTCACCTGGTTACCTGTGCTATCTGCAAGTTTCCACAGCACTCATGCATTCCAGATTTCCCCATAAGTAACAGCAACTACTTGTAGCTACTCATTTTAGCAGGGTTTGACCTGAGAAACTCTAAAATTCTGTTTTGCTTTATTAACATGGAGTGTTTGGAAACATTTTTTAAATAAAGTTGTCCCTTGACCAGCAAGGGAATTATCAGCCCACGAGGCCTCAGCAGCAGTTGGAGAAGTTCTCTGCCAAGTTCTTCAGATACTGTCCATCCGCAATGACAGCCTGCTGGCTTTTGCCTTGGCATTTACTTAATCTTCAGAACAGATTTCCTGGATCTAGGAAACTTAATTTCATACTCCTTCATCCCAGATGCAGGCCAAAACTTTGTATGCAATCTGTACAGAACAGTCTGTTTTCATCTTCCTAAGAGCTGGTTTTGCTGTTAAATTTTTCTAAAACAGTCATATTAATATGTTCAAAAATCCACTGTTGAGTTTCAGATAAAGGATCACATCTGTTCATGAAAATCTTCTTCTCTGCCGGGTTGCAATCAACACAGCTGCTGCTCACTGGGTGGAACAAAGTTTTATCCTGTGTGAATGAGAACACAAAAGAATTAAGGAGAAAATGCCAACTGATTTCAAATAGGCATCCTTTCCAAAACAGATTAATACGACCCAAGGAAGCCTTCTTTTGATTTTGTATATACTGGTACGTTCTGTCCTGAACGAAGAAGGGAAAAATGTTTCTAAAATGTTTACAGCATATAGTATATAGGTGACTATCTTGTGAAACTATAAGAGTAATAAAAGCACTGTTGTAAAAGACAAAGGAGTATACTCTTGTATGTATGTATGTATGTATGTATGTACAGTAAAATTTTGGACACGGTAACTTGGACTGAGAGTGTTTTGCAAGATAAGTGAGCATTTTAATTTTGACTTGCAATACAAGTGATGTCTTGATAAACAAGTGAAAAAATAGTCTAGCCGGGTTGCAGCCAGTTTTGGTGCTCCGCCAGCATATCAACCTCTCCTGAGAGACCAGCCTATACATGTCTGCTCTGAAGTAAGTCCATTACAGTCAGTGGGGCTTACTCCCATATAAAGGGGGAATGGAAAGTAGCATGAGAGACTCACCCCCAAATCCAGTGTAAGTACGGGAGCACAAAAGAGACTTTATGTGCACCCATAGTTACTGCACCACCTAGTGAAAACCTATGGGAAATTCATATTGGAATCCAGAGTAAGTTGTTCTTACACTGGAGCAAGGACTTCCCATAGTTATTCTGGATTTAGCTCCTAGCCTTGCTTATCTACTCTAAAGTAAGCCCTATTATAATCAGTGGGGCTCACTCCTGTGTAAGGGTGGCAGACTGTGGGCTGAGAGACTCAGGGCGCAATCCAGAGTAACTACGTGGAGTCTTTGCTCCGGTGTAAGAACAATTTGCTCTGGATTGCAATATGAATTTCCCATAGGTTTTCACTAGGTAGTGCAGTAACTACGGGTACACGTAATGTCTCTTACATGCTCCCGTAGTTACTCTGGATTGTAGGCACAGGTGGGCACTAGGGGGGACGCACCTACTCTCTAGAGTAGGTTCTTGTCTTCTGGCAGCCAATGGGGAGCCGGTAGGACCAAGGAGGAGCAGAACACTAGGGACCGGTACGCAGCACAGCTGCTGCTTCCCTTCCTCCTCCCTCCTCCCCCTTCCTCCCAGCTGGCCAGGGGCGCCACCGCGGTCTCCCTTCCTCTGCTGCTGGTGGGGAGGCACAGAAGGGGGGGCAGCACCACCATCGCGCTCTCCCTGCCTCTCCTGCAGTGTAGTCAATGGGACTTACTCCCAGGCAAGTGTGGAGAGGACTGCAGTCTCAGAGCCCCAGTCTAAGCAGTCTACTATGAAGTAAGTCCCAGTGTAGTCAATGGGACTTACTCCCAGGCAGGTGTGGGGAGGACTGCAGTCTCAGAGCCCCATCCTAAGCAAGTCTACTCTGAAGTCAGTCCCAGTATAGTCAATGGGACTTACTCCCAGGCCAGTGTGAAGAGAGCCTCAGAGCAGCCTCAGAGCCCCATCCTAAGCAGCTCTACTCAGAAGTAAGTCCCAGTATAGTCAATGGGACTTACTCCCAGGCCAGTGTGAAGAAAGCCTCAGAGCAGCCTCAGAGCCCCATCCTATGCAGGTCTACTCAGAAGTAAGTTCCAGTATAGTCAATGGGGCTTACGCCCAGGAAAGTGTGGAGAGGATTGCAGCCTCAGAGCTCCATCCTATGTAGGTCTACTCAGAAGTAAGTCCCAGTGTAGTCAATGGGGCTTACTCATAGGAAACTGTGGAGAGGATTGCAGCCTCAGAGCACCATCCTATGCAGGTCTACTCTGAAGTAAGTAATTTTTTAAAAAAATTTCAATTCTTAAATTAAAAACCACCCTGGCCCCGCCCCTTGACCCTGGCCCTGCCCCCTGGCCCCGCCCACTTCCGGAGAACCGGTTCTTAGGCCAGGCTGTGCCCACCACTGATTGTAGGGTAACCCTACAATCCAGAGTAACTATGGGAGCAATAAGAGACATTACATGTACCCGTAGTTACTGCACCACCTAGTGAAAACTTATGGGAAATTCATATTGCATTCCAGAGTAAATTGTTCTTACACTGGAGCAAGGACTCCCCGTAGTTACTCTGGATTGTGTCCTAAGTGCAGGTTGATTTGTTTTATTTTTCTTTATACTGTATTTTGTATTTTCTTTCTTATTTTGTATTATATTACATTATTGTAATCATTTTTATATGAATATTTTTGAGTTATGAAATATTGTAAATATATAAAATAAAATAAATAAATAACAACTCTTCTGAGTTTCCATTATTTCTTACAGGAAAATTCACTTTGATATACAAGCATTTTGAGTTACAAGCATGCTTCCAAAACAAATTATACTTGTAAACCAAGGTACCACTGTATATGAATAATACATATGGTACATCTTCTGTATTGAACAATCTTATGCATGTCTACTTCAAAGTTAATCTCACTGTATTCGTTGGGGCTAACCAGTATGTATGGAGAATTACAACCTTAGGTTCATCTGTTTCTTCCTAGTACAATTCAGGTCCAACGTAACAGTCATTCTTTGTGTGTTTGTGTGTGTGTGTGTGTGTGTGTGTGTGTGTGTGCGTGTGTGCGTGCGTGTGTGTGTGTGTGTGCATGTGCTTATGTGTTTAGGGCAAATGCACTGTCTGAATAAATCATTCATTCATAGCCAAACTTTTACAAACACAATCTCAAACTTTCCAAACTTTCCAAATGTTGTATTGAGTGGTTGACAAAATGGTGATTTAAACTTGTGTGGAAAATTATGTGACAGCTTTACAGCCACAAGCTGGATATAGTCTGATAGAGGAAAAAACTACACACTCAATAGCTCCATACTGCAGGGTAGCCACGGTCACTTATTTTCTCTATCCCGAATTAACAGTTCTCTTTCCCATCCATCTACGTCCGTAGCCAAGAACATTTGGCTTCAGAGAGCCAAGAATATGCTGTCTTTACAAACCAGCTGCATTGCAGAACAATAAGAAAGTTTAAATTTGAGAAACTGAAATGTAGCGATGAGGTCCAACATACTGAAAATCATGTTTGTTATGAGAAGCACAGCCTGTTTTCCCCAGATCACAAGTGATGTGGCCCATCCTCAGGTTGACTGGGCAAGAGGCACTCTTTCAAGTGGGTGCTCCTCTTTTATTTAGCAGGGGAGGAGTAACTGGTCCTCCACACCCCAACAATGTCTGTTCAAGTGGCTTCTGCTGGTTTTGTTTTTGCATTTTAGATTGAGAGCCCTTTTGGGACAGGGTCCCATTAGTTATTAATTAGCTATTAATTTCTTCATTTTCTTGTAAACTGCTTTGTGAACTTTTTAGTTGAAAAGCAGTATGAAATACTGTAGATAGCAAAGCTCCACCTGATCTTGAGCCCCATATCAGGCCTTGCAGGACTCGCCAGTTCTGAGCCAACTCAAGAGTCACTACAGAATCTAGTAGCCCGGCTGCGGGTCTACTTCCCTTACTTGGGGAAAGAGATGAAAGTCCCTTTCTTCTGAGGAGGTGCAGTGGTGGCTGACTGGAGTGCACTGGAAGGACCATCATGGGTTACAAGCAGAGGTGGGCAGATACCGGTACGGGCCTATGCGCCTGTACCGGGTCTTCCACCAGGGCGGACGACAGCGAGCCAGCCAGACTCGCGGCTGCAAGAGCCCGGGGACCGGTATGCCAGCGTCCGCCGGCGCCAGGTCTCCTGGGGCTTGCCACCAGGAAGCTTGGCGCCAAGGACGCTTCAGGGGACGCACTGCGCATGTGCCAAGTCTGGCGCATGCGCAGTTTGGCCTGATTAGGGCCCGCCCCGCCCCTGACTCCGCCCCACCCCCTGACTTCCAGCCCCGCCCCCTGACTTCCGGCGAACCGGATCTTAAGGGAGGCTGGGCCCATCACTGGTTACAAGCCATGAGTATGTGTGTGTAGAGATGTGTGTAGAGGTGGACAACCTCAAAATGCCAGATGAAGGGGAGGGCACCTAGATGCAGGTGTCATATGTGCTCCTGAAAGCATCTGGTGGACCACTGTGTGATATAGGAAGCTGAACTAGATGGGCCTTGGGCCTGATCCAGTGGAGGCTCTTCTTCTGTTCTATTTTTGGCACTGTGGTAGCCTCACGCTCTGGGTAGCTCCAGACTGGGCTACCCTTGATTATCCATAAAATCCACAAAAGCAGGGGTTTGCAGCATCATATCTGAAGTGCCATATTCCCACCCAGATATTTGGGTTCTGGTTAATTAGGAAAGCTTACCAGAGGAGAACCAATCAATATCAGCCTCTGTGGTCCATTTCGACTCCCAGACTTGTTGTTCTGGGTGTAAGAAGAATTTTAAAAACCTTAACCTGTGACCTTAAAAAACAACATCTCATTCTGCATATTGGCATTTTTAAATTGAAGAGGACACTGTAGGAACATTTAACCATGTCTTTAGCTGTGATTTAACAGTGTCTTTAAAACTGTGATTTAACCATGCCAATTTACAATGGCCCCCAGAAACAGCTAGTTATTCTCCATCTTGCTCTTAAAAAATCAATTTGAGTGGTGTGTATTAGAAAAAAATAAAGTTAAACCAAACTAATCTGTAAAATTTATTTTAAAAACAATTCTGCTGTTACACAATTTATTTTTAAATACATGGTGTACGGATTAACTGACTTGCCAACATGGAACTATTTCTTCTTATTTTAATACTTTTTTCAATTTTTTTCCTTCAAAAACATTCATGTTAAAAAAGCAAAAGTTAAGCATTTTAATTTTGTTCATCCTTCTGGGTCAAATGTATGCTTTGATAGCAAGATATGGTATTTCTCCCCCCCCCCCCCCACCTTCTATAGGGAAATGCATTGGGATTCTTTCCAACAGCATAAAGGCAGATGTGATATGTTACTCAAATTTTAAATCCAGAATTCCTACTGAGAGAGAAGCAGAGGTATATCAGAACTGCAGAAGAACAGCAAAGTGGGACTGAGGCAATCCTCTCAAATCTATTTGAAATTCAACTTTTAAATAATAGCTATTTGAAGGGCACTCCTGCAGTCACAACAAGAAGTAGAATGATTTCAGTAGACTTTAGTGATAGAGGAGATGTTAGGATGCATGGAACTTGGAATATACTGTAAACTCTCGGTATGCCTCAGCTCGGCAAGAAACAACCCATGGTGATGAGGCAGTGATGAGAGGCGTACATTGCCCTCTGTAGCAGTGTTTGACTTCTCCACTGGTAGAAGTCTTCATACTTAGTTGTTTGTGTGGCAAATGCCATGATCTGGTTGTTGGGCCAGGCCGGGCCCACCACTGCTCACCCACCAACTTTGTGTAGCTTCAAATGGAGCCACTTTCAGAGTTTACGGCTGTACACCCACTGGAGAAGGGGTGATAGCACAAGCCATACAGGGTATGTATGCCTTGCTGCTCCATGATGTAACCTGGCTCTGGAAGCCACCAGGCATGCCAATGCAACTGCTGGCAATTCCTGACCACTGAAAACTTTGCTCTGGTCCCATATTCCTTTGCATTGGGATCTATGCACCATCACCACCTGGTTAGTAATCAATCCCTTCCTTTCTTCCAAACTTAGCAGCAAGGAAAAAGTAGGGGTGATAGAGGCCTTCCCCAATTCTCCTTTCTGGTATCTGGAAAACTGAAAACTGAAACAGCAGCATCTCAGCAGAAATCACAAGGTGCCCTGGAAAACTGTATTTTCCAGAGTCCCTTGTATCTTATCTAGAAAAGGCATACATTTTTATATATAACAGGTTTTTCTCTAAAAACTCTCAGGCTTATTTTGTGAATCACTTGCAGGTATCAGTTCTCAATTTACCAAGTTGTTACTGATGGGGGGGAGGATGAATAAAAGTGCCCACCCTGCAGTGGTGGGCAGTAACTGGCTCGGGCCAGATTGCCCGAACCGGTTGTTAGTTGTGCCCCCCCGCTACCAATCTGGTAGCTAAGGGGGGGGGCAGAAAACCAGGTGTACCAGTTTGGCGCCCAGGGGAAGCCCTATACTGCGCATGCGCCAACCAACAAAGTTTGACGCACGCACAGTGCGTGTCCTGACCAGCACTGCGTGTACACCAACCTTAGCGCACGTGCAGTGTGCTGGGGTTGGGGCCTGCCCCTTACCCCACCCCTCACCCCACCCACCCACACCCATAGCATGCTGGGGTGGGTGGAGTGCCCTTCCTGGCCCTGCCCCCGACCCTCCCTGCCCCCTGACCCCGGCCCTGCCTCCTGGCCCCGGCCTGGCCTGCCCACTTCTGGCGATCTGGTTGTTGGGCCAGGCCGGGCCCACCACTGCCACCCACCCTTCAAAAATACAGAGTGGACCAAAAGTAGGCCTACAGTTGTTTCACTTTTGATTTCAAGTTTTAGATCTAATTTTTCCAAACAATAATTCCAAACCAGTATTCTATATTATCTACATTTTACATTATCTACGTTTTGGAAATGTTCATAAACAGTATTGAACAAATATGATTGTAACAAATGCATATAAATGTTAATAAAAGTTTTTTAAAAAATGGAAAATGCATAACCACTAAGTGTAAGCCTACTTTTGTGAGCTGAATTTGGTGTTACAGTGTTTAAAAAGTGGTAGCTTTAGTGCCATATTTACATGAATCTAAAGCACCATCAAATCTAATGCACACTCCAATTTTAAAAATCTTGAGGTAAAAACTGTTTTCTGGCTATTGTAACGCGCAGCTGCAAAGCAGCTGAAATATTTAATTTTACTGGATATAACAATAATATCACAAAGGGTTTGTGTTATGATTTTTACCTAATTACACTAGGTAATAAAACCCAAACAATAATGGGTTTATGTTACATTTTGATTACAATATAGTAAACTGTTAAATCTAATACTGACCTATACCTATAATCAAAATACTGTATTTACTGTACTTAAATCTAATGCACCACTGAATTTAATGCACATCCCGATTTTGGAGACTAAATTTGACTGAAAAAAGTGAGCTTTAGATTTGAGTAAAGATGGTATTTGCAGATAAATATGCAAAAGACTGCAAGTGTTACCCAAAAGGTTGAAGGCAGCCTTAAGTCTGTAGGTTCCTATCAAGGTGATGGGAAGAAAGACTGGAATAGAATGAGGAAGAAAGGTAAGAGTGAGAAAGAGAGAAAGAGAATAAGAGCACAATCCAGAGTAACTACAGGGAGTCCTTGCTCCGGTGTAAGAACAATTTGCTCTGGATTGCAATATGAATTTCCCATAGGTTTTTCACTAAGTGGTGCAGTAACTACAGGTACACATAATGTCTCTTACGTGCTCCCATAGTTACTCTGGATTGTAGGGTAATTGTATAAAGTAAGCCAAGGTGAGCCAAGGGAGACTGCTTTCTATTAAGTAATGTATGCTTTGGACATGTTACATAAGGAATGATGAGAAAACCTGGCAGTTATAAGGTACTATTGGCACTGCACTTGCAATTTTGTTTGTTCTTTAGAAAACTCCAGTTGACATTGATGGAAGCAGAATCAGGCTGATGAGAATTAGCAACATACTGTGACCTACTGTGTAACTGGCCAGGTAACAGAACAGGTGAAAAAACAGGATGGAAAGGGCAAGAGACACTCTTTCAAGTGGGTGTTCCTCTTTTATTTAGCAGGGGGAGAATAACTGGCCCTACACACCCCAGCAATGTCTGTTCTAGTGGCTTCTGCTGGTATTCTTTTGCATTTTAGATTGTGAGCCCTTTGGGGACAGGGACTCATTAGCTATTAATTAGCTATTAATTTTTTTCATTTTCTTGTAAACCACTTTGTGAACTTTTCAGTTGAAAAGCGGTATATAAATACTGTAGATAGATAGATAGATAGATAGATAGATAGATAGATAGATAGATAGATAGATAGAAATCTGAGAATTTCTTCACAAAAGCTCAATCCTAACTAGCGCTGGTGCAGCTGGACTGCATGTCCTGCGCTGAATGTAGCATTTGCTTGGAGCTGGCTGGAAGGTCTCTCTAAGGCAGTGATTTTCAACCTTTTTCATCTCATGGCACATGTAAAAAAAAAAGCAGGCCTCCGTCAGTCTTGGAAGACTATGGTATCGTGCTTGGCACTGCATACGCTGCATGCGAAGCACGAAAGCCTGGGTTAGATTGTTATAGAGGATAGGCTGTTCCCCAAGCAGCAAATCCCCCCTCTCCACGCCACTGAATTAGTCCAATGGAAAGGCAGAGCCAATACAATTGGATCCAACTGGCATCGCAGAGCTGGGCTAAGGACAGGAGCTCACCCTGTCTTGTGGGGCTGACCCGGGTCTCGAACCCTGGCCTGCTGGTTAACAGGCACAGTGTCTTAGCCACTTGCGCCACCCACAGCCCTTATGGTACATGTAACAAGTCACTGAAATAGTCAAGGCCCACCATCAATTGTTCTGAGAGAAGAGAAAGCAAAGGTATTCATAAGTCACTCAACATAGCTACAATTTTTCAGAACACGGGGCAATATTCGTTGTTTTTCTATGACAACCAGGGCTACTGAGTGTAGGTTCAGGAGATTATGGGAAAAAAGGGTTGCCCAGTAAGGGTGAAGTCAAATATGGCTGCAATCCTAAAGACACTTTCTTGTCTTTAGGAAAGACACAATGGGGCTTACTTTTGAGTAGACATGGTTAGGATTGTGCTCTAAGATGCTTTTCCCAAGATAAATACATGAACATTAGTGGTTCTCAAGCATTTCTGCCCAAAATAATGTCATTATCTTATACATAATCCCATGTATGGCTACTTAGAAGTGTCACTGATTTCAGTTGAACTTATTCCCAGTTGATTAGGATTGCAGCCCTCTAGCAACATAAAAGTCTTGACCTTTTTGCAAAGTGTCCACATGTTCTGTGTCAGTCAAGCAGGCTGAGGGTTCTATCCTCACATCCCTCTGGCACAGAAAAGGCTGAGGGTTCTATTCCAACGGTCATTTGTAACTGTCTCTGGGACAGATAACAGGCCAGGCTGGAAGAGGATAGGGGGCCAACTGAGAAGAGGAGGCAAAAGAGGAGTTGAGGTGCTGGAAAGGGGGATGTTTTTTTAAACTAATGAATGTTGTTATATCATAGCTCCACAAGTGTGGAGCTCTGACAACTGTGACAACTGCAGCTCCCTATAGGACAGTATCTTGCTTGCAAACCTTCTGCATGTGGAATTATCTGCACACAGATTGTGGGTAGTAGTCATACATCTCTCTCTCTCTCTTTGTGTGTGTGTGTGTGTGTGTGTGTGTGTGTGTGTGAGAGAGAGAGAGAGAGAGAGAGAGAGAGAGAGAGAGAGAGAGAGTGTAGTGGGTAGTAATGCAGCCTGAAAATAATGCAACATTCTTTCACATGGTTGGCGTTGGGCAAGCCATTATTGGTCAACGTCAGTTTTCCATTTGCAACAGATGGTAATAATAGCCTACCTTGAGAGATTGTTGCAAAGCTTACTGAGTGTTGTGTGGGCCCTCAGAAAGTGTGACATCATTACTGCAGGTTAGGGATACTTAACAGAAATGTATCAACACACCAACGGCAACAAAAGTTTTTAAACAGGCTGCAGTGTGTGAAATGAACAGAAAGCTGAGATACCAGCTTAGACCAAGACCAAGAAAATTGATTTTGGCATTATTTTTTTACAATGGTTGTGGCTCCTTGCCTTAGCAATTTAGAGCCAACCATAAGCATTGGTCTAACTGTATGCTTTGAGATGATTGATCGCTATCAGATTAGGGTTGTATAGCTCCAACTGCCTCAGCACTTCTTTTATAAAGATGATTTCTGAAGAAAAAAACATTCTCACTCAAGAAATATAGATTTTGCCTTGAACTGAGATACTTCACAGTATTGTCTCAGCCCCCCACGAGTAGCAAAAAATAAATCAGTAGAGAGAGGAGCCTTTTATCTGTGCCTGCTGGCATGTGCTGCACAGTTGTTTGGAGTGCTCTTATTTTACTGATCATCTGCTGAATTCCAAATTAAAAAGGTGACAGGCCAGGATCAGAGGGCAACACCAGAGGCTGTATTTTATCACACACTCACAAAACACCCGGTACATTAAGCACCAATGAAGTGATTCATGTCATCAAGCTGCTTTCCAGCAGCCTGGGTGAGCAAGGAAATAAATTGACTTTGGTTTCTCAGGAACAGACTGCAGCTGAAGCAGTACAAAGTCAGATCCTTATCTGGCATAAATGGAGCTTTTTCAGCTAACTTCAAAGGAACTGTGCCAGCATGTATAATGCGAGGATCCACTACATCTCTTCTATCTGTGTTACAGATGGCACCTATATTTGGAGGAGAATTCAATCCACTATAAATTCTCTTCGATGCTTCTCTGACTGCAGAGTAAGTAGTAAACAAATTGGCTGATCAAACATTTGGTATGAATGGCGAGTGTTTTCTCTGTCCTACCCACACAAGGTTACTCTCTCTCTCTCTCTCTCTCTCTCTCTCTCTCTCTCTCACACACACACACACACACACATGCAAGCCTTGAAGACTTCTCATCTGCAGTTCAGATAATACAGATCCTTGCAGCTTTGCCACCTGCTGTTCCCATCTCACCCCTGGAGGCATCTGCCATCTCTGCACTGATTTTTCTGTACCTCTCCATATGTTCCCATGAGGCTTGGCCTCCATTCATCCAGTACATTTATACTGCCAAACTGCATGTTCTAATTTTACCTCCTCCTTCCAAAGAAAAATAGCAGCTCCATTCCATTTTCACTGCCACCAAGAATACCGGGAAATTTATAGCCCAGTTCTATCTAAATCCTTGCATGGCAAAGCAGAGATGCTGCACAGCCTTGCAGGATGGTAGGGAATTTTAGTCAATGGCAGTAAGGGGGCATTTGTAAGCCACAGCATCCACAATGGGTCAACTCAGATCTGTTCAAGTTGATTCAGTGGTGATGTCCATGCTGATGGATCAGGCTTGTGAAAGGCATTTAGATATGGTGTGCACTGGCATAGCAAATCCTGCCGCCCTCTGCCCATCTCTTTCTATCCTCTCCCTGTCCACCATCACCTTTGCATTGAACTTATCTGCTCTGGCAGGTGTCTTGACAGGTATGTGAGAAAGCTCCAGCCTCCCTCCATGTGCCAACAGTTTCTGTGTTGCAAAGCCCTTTAATGCATTTTTTGCAAAAGTACACCCTGTTGCAGGGTTTAAATAGCATTGGGCCAGTAGTATGTTAACATGTTGTGACTTCTGCACAAGATTCCTAGGCTCAGCTCAAAAACTCAGAATGTCACTGGTTCTCTGGAAAAAGAGTATGACTGTGAAACAAGTTGATTCACTGGTTCTCTGGAGAAAAGGTATGAGTGTGAAACAAGTTGAAGTATGTAGTGTAGTTTGGCCTCTCTGGATTGTATCCACACTATACTGTCAGAGTGTACTGATATCTCATGTATAAATCAGCACATAACTTGCACTGTGTGATATAGGTTTCCATGTTTTAAGTATACTGAAGAAAGGAAGGGCTTGGTGAGGATAATGAAAGTAGTAAAGATGGGTACCTATGCCTAAGCCTATGTTCTCACATAAAGGGACAGAGTGAGGAAATGGCTGTGGCAAGACTGGATCTAAGTAATTTGAAACTGGTAAACCCCCAAAGAAATTATATTATGGGGTCTGTCTGTCTCTATCTATCTATTTCTCTGTCTGTCTGTGTTAGATATTCTATCATCACTTTAAGGAGCAACAGCATTCTAAGGACTACTGCCATGCATTGTAGTTGAACTGAATTCTTCAAGTTGAAGGTTAATCAAGATTAACTGCCTGGTACCCATTTCTTATGCAATCAACTGACATTTCAAACCACTATTTACAGTAACTAATAAATGTGAATTAGTACCACCAGACTCCATCTATTTTTAGTGCAACATAAAAGCATTTTGAAATGTATAGTAATTGCCATCTTGGCCCAAATCCCTTGGATTGAAAACCTCCTTGACTTGTGGGATCCATTGGTCAATCTTTGTGATATTTTGTACTTATCCCAAGTGCACACTTACCATTTCTGAAGTGTGCTGAGTCTTCTGATGGTGTGTGCAGATTGGCATAGACCTTATCACTAGTGCTGGCAGCTGATATATTGTATGGAACTTTATGCTTCTTTTTCAACAACAAATACCAAAGCAACATACACTATGCTAGCATTGGGGCTACTTAGGATCATGACATAAGTTTGCAAAAATTTACATTATTTTTTTAATTAAAGCTAAGTTGGTAGATCAATGGTAAAAAGTACAGCAGTAATTAAAAACTCACAATAGTCCAATGGCTTCTAAAGGTATACCAACCTTTCTATAATTCCAGTGCTGGTTGCCCTTCATACCATGACAGTCATAAAGTGTGACAGGGCTACTGTGTGAAACAGCATCAAAACAGAATTTCCTTGTGTGAAGAGGTTCTCCTGGGCGGATGTCTTCTCTCCAACCAAAAGTGAAGAGCTAAAAAAAATTGAAGCATAATGATGATACTTGGCCTTTCAATGACACGACAGACATAGGATAATAGGCAACCATTATACCTGGTTTCTCTTTTTCAGAACATCTCAGTAGACGTCAACCAGTAATTAAACCAAAGTTGTTTGGCTTCAGTGTAGTCATTAATAACAGGCTACAGCATCCCTCAAGAATAATGGCAAGGCTTTGGCAAAGAATCAAAACAATTACAATGAAAGAGCACCTGAACACAGAAAAAGTGCACCATAATCATTGAGAAAATGCTTATTACATGGAAGAGGAAATTAGAAATAAAAACCATTATACAGAACCAGTCAAATGAATCTTAAGATAGTGAGTGTTGTGAATGAAGACCAGGAGAAAGAGCAGAGGGGAAGGTTCTCAAGAACAATGAGGGCTACAGCCTGCTCCTACCCAGGCCTTACACTAACCTACTATCACTAACCTATGATCTCACAAGATACTCCAACAGGGAATGGCTTGTTACTGGTGGTGCAAAATGGGCACCACAAAAGACATAAATATCATTTGCAAAAGCCTACATAACACATATTTTAAACACATAGCCAAAATATATAACAAATTACAGTAAAATAAACAAAGGCATATGTGGGCAGTGACTATTTTATGTATTTGAATGATGGTTATTTACTGAAGGAAGTCATAAGGAAATGCCAAAACAGTTTGATCATGGTGTCACATGCAACCCTTTACACCAGCAGAAAAAAGTTGAAAGAGTGGATCATGTGTTGAATGAATGAGTTATGGGTATAAATGAGCGGAACTGTAAGAAAAAGAGAGTGGGAAAGCATGTGATTGATTTCTTAGCTGAATGCTCAATGTAGGTGAAATCAGGGACAAACCCTACAATCCAGAGTAACTACGGGGGCACGTAAGAGACAGTACATGCACCCTTAGTTACTGCTCCACCTAGTGAAAACCTATGGGAAATTCATATTGCAATCCAGAGTAAATTGTTCTTACACCAGAGTAAGAACTCCCCATAGTTACTCTGGATTGCACCCTAGGTTTCTAACCTGGTGAACCACAAAACGGCTAGTTTTCTATGGCAAAGAATATTTTTGTATGGAGGAGTACAATGGTGGTCCCTGCTACTCTCAGTTATGGAATTTGGAAAAACTGGTATGGTAGACAAAAACCAGCTGTCAGAATTTATTAGAATTATTCTTAGAATTATTGAAATTATTTGATACCTTTGAAATCATTCTGTGGGCTGCCTATAGTAAAGGACACGCAGCCGAGCACCTTACAGACATTAAACAATGGCTGGGAACACACATTTGCCCCAGGCAAGGCTATCCATCAAAATTCACAGGTTCTCACAAGTTTCCAAGAGAAGGGATTATAACATCACAATGAATTGTCCCAAGTTCTCAAGCATTGTTATTGTCTACAGTAAATGGCCCACTTAAGACTTGTAAAGATATGCTTATCTCAGCAGGAACTGAAAGAAAATTCCTTTCTTTTGTCATTGCTTAAACCCTGCAGCCTAGACGGAAAGTAAAGCAATGTTAAATTGTCAGGCAAATCAGAAGAACTTATTTGAAGCCCAAAGATTATAAAATTAAAATAAAATTTTAATTCTTCTTCCTGTGGGAAAGGAAACTCAGATGGATCAACCAATGTCAGAATACACGTGCTTGATAACCACAAGTGTTCTTCATTGTACTGATGTGTAATGTCATGTCCTGCCACATCCTATTCCCATCTCAGCTCAGGAAGCTTTAAAGATGGAATCTTTTAATCTGTATGAATTCTCTTGTTACCTATGTGAAAGCAAGGGTATAAAAAAGTGTGTTCAATTTGTACAAGGGACTCAGTCTTTTTGTGAGACAGAAACTGTCTGACTGAAGTCCAGAGCTCTGAATAAAGAAATCTCTTGCTTGCATCATCATCTCCTGAGTTTTCCCTGCTAGGTACCTACTTCATTCCTATTACACTGGTACTTGTGAAAGAAAAGCTCTGCTATATGTTATTCTTTC
This sequence comes from Cryptoblepharus egeriae, assembly GCA_030015325.1. Classification (NCBI taxonomy): domain Eukaryota; kingdom Metazoa; phylum Chordata; class Lepidosauria; order Squamata; family Scincidae; genus Cryptoblepharus; species Cryptoblepharus egeriae. The sequence continues at coordinate 47,178,367 of JAREYC010000007.1, read as the reverse complement.
AGTGGAAGAAAGCCAGTATACTGTGGCCAACCCCTGCTAACTTGGCAAGAGGCACTCTTTCAAGTGGGTGTTCCTCCTTTCTTCAGCAGGGGGAGAGTAACTGGTCCCACACACCCCAGCAATGTCTGTTCAAGTGGCTTCTGCTGGTGTGTTGTTGTTGTTGTTGTTTTTGCATTTTAGATTGTAAGCCCTTTCGGGACAGGGACCATTAGCTATTAATTAGTTATTAAATTTTTCATTTTCTTTGTAAACCGCTTTGTGAACCTTTTAGTTGAAAAGCGGCATATAAATACTGTAGATAGATATTTCCTGTGCAGTGTTTTAAAACTGTGCTGAGTCCAAAGACTGCTTTCCAGCTGAATGAATAATTGATTCTTCTTTCTATAATAAGAAGGTGCCATCACTGCATCTCTCATGTATAGACTGACAGTGTAGCTGTTTGGAAGAGTGTCAGCAAACAAGCACTGTTACTTGTTCAACCACCTTGGTTGTGTAAGTCGGCAAAGAAGCCTTATGCGTGTTAAGAGCTAATTAGTTCACACTAAGTTGTCCAGTAATTGCTGCTCCAGCTCTCAGCTTCTACCAATTTTACCTTTCCTTGGAGGGTTAAGTCTCCATGTGCAACCTCTAGTTTCTCTTTTTTGGGACGTTGCTGAGTTCCATTCAACCTTCTCCTCTAAATTGTGCTGGGATCTCTCAAGGCAATGAATTGTCAGTGTAATTTCTCTCTTTTGTCACTTCCCTCTTGAAGCCAGGGCTATAAAACTCACTTAGTATCCCCTCTTCTGTAGCTACTGACTCCATTACAGCTCGTTAGAGCCCTTCGTCTGGTCGTTTGAGCAATTGCAGAGGTTTATGGGGAAGGCACCGCAGCCCACTCCATCAGAAACTGTACAAGGAGGATGTATCAGAGGACTTATATTGAAAAAAATGGATGACCTAGGCCGGCCACACGCTCAGTCTTGAAACCAGCCATGGATAATGTTATTTGACCTGAGGCAAAGAACCATCTTTATTTTTTTCCTTTAGCTATGGGCCTTTATTTATAAAGTTTTCTATTCCTTCTGGCATTTAAGTCAGACATCATTAAAAGAGATCATTAACTGTGCCACTAGTTCACTTCTCTTACAGTTCCACGGATTTTCTGGGACAATCAGTTTATAGCACATGTTATTCATTTGTTGCACCAGTTAAAAGGAACAGTTTTCTGATTTGCATAGTTTGCCACTTGTAACATTTTGTTGATCAGAAATTATAATTTTTCCCTAGTGATGTCTTCATTGCAATTAAAAATGCTCTCAATAAATGTTAAGAACGCCTCTCTGCTTGCCTGCCTGTCTCTGTCTTTTCTGAAATCAAAATGATTGCCAGAAGGATCACCCCATCCTAGCTCTGGCAAGCAGATGCTCTGTATGTACAGGATATGCCTGAGTCCTTTTCTGACACTGTATCATACTGTGAAAGTCAGACAATTTCATCTCTCACCACTCCTCGCTTTGTGAATGCTGTACCTATTTTCTCATTTTTTTATCGGCATCTTGGAAGTCAACTCACACGGAACCTGCTGAGGTTGTTTATCATGTCAGCAGCAGGGAAAGCAGAGGCAGAGGAGGCTGAAGGCAGCAACAAGCCTTTTTCAGTTCCCACTCAGTTCCTGCATGATTTCTTCAGCACTGAAGCTAAAATAAAGCAACATATAGCTAGCGGCTTTACTGGAGGTCGTGGATAGCAGGCAGCCAAAGGATAAATGATATTGACAGGTGTAATAAAGATCACCATTCAGGGCATTTGCACATGTCACACGATGGCAGACGTAAATAAGAAGTTGTTCCAGAATACATGGAGGAATATAGACAGAAGATGCATCAAAGATCCAAACAAAGCAAAGACTTATTTGGGAAGGCTGAACTTGCACTGGCAAGGCTTAGATTTTGTTGTTGTTGTCTCTGACAGAGAGTAATCGTGAGTTTATTTGTTTGAATCACTTATATATTAGCATGGTACTATGAAAATAGTAGTAGGTAGGTTGTGTTACTAGGGCTGCAGTCCTATGCATACTTTCCTGGGAGTAAGACCCATTGACTCAAACGGAGCTTACTTCAGAATAGACATACATAGGATTGGGCTCTAGGAGATGAGAGATCTGGATTCCAGCCATGATGTTCAGTAGGTGATTGGGGGACAGCTACTGGTTAGCTACTTCATCCTTTTACTGAAGGGCTGAAATGCAGGGGTGGGGACAATCACAGCAAATTGCATGGGGCTCCAGAGTGGAATGGTGGGATATCCATCTGAACATCAGCAAGAATACCAGTAAATCAAAGAACCATTCAAAACTCAACATTACACAGTTTATAGCAGGAAAGTCATAAAAAAAGGTTCAGTGCGGTGGAAATTGGTTTAAGAAATAATTTCAAAACTTAGTAATTTAAAAGGGGTCCTTTTGCCACTGGATAGGCAAACTGAATTGTGAAGTCAGTGCCTTTGGCACTACTTTCTTGTCTCTGGATGATATAGCACCTTGTCTAAGTATGGGAAGTAATTCTCTGGCAATTGTGAGCATGTTGGTGCAGAGACCCATTTTCTCTTCCATTGGAAAATGCCATGCACACTGATGGTACTAAAAACAATGGGTTTCAAACTTCCATCCGACAAGACCCATCTGTTCTGCAGTGGAGGGTGCTGCTCCTTCTCCTGCCGTCCTCAAAGGCCTCTGCAGGAGTCTAGAGGTAACCAGAAGTCTATCCTGGTCATATACAGTATTTGGTTGTGTGTGGATCCCTGGAGAAGCCTGCATGTGGAGGTCACAGAGGATCTCCAATTGCACCTGAGGGTGAATGGAAAGACCTACCTCGGGACCAAACAGATACTGACCCACCAAGTGGATTGTGATCCACAGTTTGAGAAATCCTGTGCTAAAGTAAGAATAATGATCAAAAAGTCCTGTAGCTACTTTTACAAGGCTAACCAGTTTATTTCAGCATAACCGTTTTTGAACAAGAGCCCACTTAATCAGATGCATGAAGCCTTTTGCTGATGACATGAACTCCAGCTTCCGCTAGAATAACTGGGTTAGCCATATAGGCACTATAATCTTTCCTAATGCCATAGATTCCAAAATACTATTTTAAATAACAATGTTGTAAATATTATTTAAATTTTATTTATTTATATATTACTTTTCAACAGAAGTTTACAAAGCAATTTAAATAGTAAAAGAAATCAATAAATGGTTATCTGATTTCTAAATACCTTTTATCTATTATTTTAAAAGTCAGAAAGTAGCATTGATTAGCATACTTTCTTCTAACTTTAGATAATGTATAACTCTAAGTAGTACCAGAGAGTAATGTTTATTCATTGAAAAAGAGAAACGGGCAGCAATATTTTAATCTTCCAATCTGCTATCTAGTTGAATTTTAAAACGATTATTCTCCTTGCTCCGTCAGTCTAATTTAATCTGGGATGAACTATCCTTTTTTGAGAGACAGACAATATTCCACAGTATGAACATTTATTTATTAACTTTTCTTGCTTGGTCATGCTTGGTGAGGCTTGGGCTCTGCTTGTCTAGTGCTGCCCTCTCCTGATAATTTTGGGAACTACAAAATAGTTTTTATTAGGATCATCTTGAATGCTACAAAGTAGTGTTCGAACTTTAGAGTTTCTGAGAGCCCTTCTTCAGGCTCGATTTTAAAGTGGACCAAAAAAAGCAGGTAGGAAAGAAATTTCATTGTCAATTTTCAATTAAATTTCAACAACAAAACAGAACTGAGACTATTTATGAAGCTGCCTTGAGTCAGGTTACTGCCCTATTGCAATAGCTCAGCATCATCTGTACTCACTGATAGTGCCTCTTCAGGAATCCTGCAAACAGGAATTTTTCCAGCCTTGCAAGGGTTTAAACCTGGGTTGTTATACATGCAAAACAAGTGGTCTGAACTACAGCCCTGCCAGCTCCTAAAGTGTGAAAACTCTTCCATCATACTCTACAGCATTTGTTTCGGCCTCCCTCCTTTTTGAGTTTTGCTAAGCATCTAGTCCACAAGAGAATTCAGATGAACTCAAAAGTATGGTATAATAACTACAGGGATCTTGGGCCAGTCACTACCTGTCAGTTCTGCCTCCCCTACAGGTACCCTGTAGCTCCCCTACAGGTACCCTGTAGGTTCTGTAGGCAGAACCCTACAGTTGTGCCTACGCTACAGACCCTACAGGATCAAAGGAAAGGTAGGCGCCATATACACTTCTGTGCATGGAAGAAAATGGGAAAAATACACAAATACATAATTTGATAAATTGTAGTTGGTTCTAATTTAGGTATTACTAATTACTAATTTAGGTATCTAATTTAGGTATTAGTGGCTTTTGGATCATTCCAGTAACTACTATCACAAAGACACTGCAATAATACTGCCAGTGCGTGCCTTCTCAGAAGTAGGTTCAATTGCATCTAGTGAAACTTAAGAGTTCAATCCTACCCCCTAACCCCCTGCTGCACTTTATTCAGGTAGAAGGAGAAGAATGCAAGCAGAATATTACTTCTGCTGGCAAGTTCAGTGAGGTAAGCACATTGCTGGCAGCCGTTTGTGCTAACAGAGAAGATTTCATCTGCCAGTTTAATAAGGTGAGTGGCCATGGGGCAGGAGGTGGGAGAAACATGGTGGGCAGGGGAAGGAAAGAGGGGAGTTTCTGTGCAGTGAGAGGGTGGGGTAAGGGAATGCAGTGCACACTCCATTAGGGAGCACTTGAATTGGAGGGGAAGATTGGTCTAAACATCCTGGCTTCATAGGCCATAGGATCCTAGAGGTATAGGATTGTACCTTAAGTCTGGTTTTGACAATACAAAAGAATCACAAAGCTTTGCAAAAGACTGTGGCTGGCACTGAGTACCATTGACTGCCCACATGCTGCTCCGAAAGGGAAGCATGGATTTTGTCAAAGTCTGCAATGCTCAAGCCTCTTCTTCCAGTTGCAGTTTAACAGTTTGTCTCTATTGAAGTGGTCCTCAACCCTTTTGGCCCCAGGGATTGGTTCTGTGGAAAAAAAATTTCCAGGGAACAGCCAAGGGGTGGGGGAGAGTTCTGCCTCTGGCAACCTGTAGGGTCCCCACCTAAAGCACAGCGCAGCTGCCTCCAGCTGTAAATCACATTATAATAAGCAGAGCTATTGCTAGGTTACTGTGGATAGGATTGCAGGTGACAATCCAATATCTCAGTGCAAGTCTACTCAGAGCAGGGATTGTCAACCTTTTTCAGTGCAGGATGCATTGAAAATTCACAAAGCCATCCTAGTCACTCTTATTGGAAAGTAAGCCTTATTGACTACAATGGGATTTATTTCTTAGTAGATAGACATTGGATTGGATTTGGAGGCTGCAATCTTATCCACGCTTTCCTGGGAGTAAGCTCCACTCCCTACAGTGGGACTTATTTCTGAGTAGACAGGCATGGGATTGGGCTCTTAGACTGCAATCCTGTTCACACTTTCCTGGGAGTAAGCTCCACTGACTACAATGGGACTTTGAACTGAGTAGACAGGCATAGATTGGTTTTTGAGGTTGCAATCCTCCAATAGAGCCCTCCTGCTGTGAGGGAGGGAATTGCACTTAGAGGAGTCCTCTTGCAGATCTGTCAGGTAACTGCCAAGGACTTCCAGCAGTCTCTGGACCAGGGATTGAGAAACCCTGTTTTATTGCATGCTAGCAGTTCTCCTCCAGGGTAGTGATTATGTTACATGACCTTTATTAAACTTGTCAGCCACAGCGAGAACTATTTCTATCTACAGCCGGTCAAGGTCTGATTCACAAGACATGCTCTCCAAACCTTTTCTTTGCAACAAAAACAAAAAATTCTGAGCCATCTTCCCACAAGAGAGTACATGGTCCCCCCCCAAGTAATTATTTATTTAAATAATAATTTTAAAAATGCTTGCTAGAGCAGGTGCCCTAGGAAAGCTATTGAGAAACTTGACAAGGGACTAAGGTGACAGGTCACATACCTGCTCATGCGACCATGTTCGCTCAGAGCCGTCCTTCACACAGATATCAAGTCTGAGCTCCGTCCCAGTGGCTCCATGTTTACTGTCCACACAGAGATTTGCGGCCACATTTCGGATCTGTAAAAGCAACCAACCTACATTATGCATTTCAGAACAGTTTGAAAAGGCAGAGGAGGAAGTTGAAGGGTTTGTGTTCTGATCTAAACTGCTATTAGGAATGGCTTTTAAGTGAGTAGCATCTGCAACAGAACTCCCTGCACTTGCTGTGTGACAGGAAAAAAAAGACCCCATTAGTGGTGTGCCAAAGCTATTTGGCACCCAGCGTCCATAAATTTTTGGCACACTCCTCATGGGAAAAAAATACAGTAATAGTTTTGACATGAAATGTATAATAACAATTTCTAGTGAAGAATCACAGGCAATGAACATTTTCTTTTATTGAACTTTGTACGGATATAACATATCCTAAATTTTAATAATAAATTAATTTATTATTTAAAACAATTACTTTTAACTAAGGGCGCAATCCAGAGTAACTACGGGGAGTCCTTGCTCCCGTGTAAGAACAATTTGCTCTGGATTGCAATATGAATTTCCCATAGGTTTTCACTAGGTGGTGCAGTAACTACGGGTACACATAATGTCTCTTACGTGCTCCCGTAGTTACTCTGGATTGTAGGGCTAGCCTCCAAGTCCAAACATTAGAAGCTAATCATCCCTACGGCAAAATGGTGTTAGTTGCTATTATACAAAAATGCTTATCAGCTCAGATAAACAGAAGGATAAAATATGAAAAGCCACTGCAGGAGACTGTGAATTTGGTCAGAGTAGACTTGGTGGAGGACGAAAGGGTGCATCCCTCTGCATGGGATGAAGTGTTTGCAAAAAAGCATCAGGGTTGATTCTGAGTGGGAAAAAATGACTAGAAGGAAGAGGATTAAGTACACCCTCTCTATAATTCTTTCTATCATACCTATAGCCTTCCACCATTGCTTTCATTAAACATGTGAACAAATGCAGTGATTTCCCACCTTTTTCATCTCATGGCAGGCTGACAAAAATGTCCAGGCACATCACCAGTTTTTTCACCACTGACAAGGCACATCATGCTACTGCTAGGGGATTCAATCCCCCCGTTGCCTACTATTTATTTGTAGAGTCCAGAATTTTTTGTGGTGGTGAAAGGATTTAGCCACTGGTGTAGTTTCCAGTGTTGCCCAGGGTATGTCCAGTTGCCGGGAATATTATTTCCACGTTAGTCCGTCAGCACACCTGTAGACCATCCACAGCACACCACTATGATGGAAATTGCACGTGGCTGGAAGTCATTCAGCTAACATTACATACATCCCATATCTTATATGTAGACTGGCTTTTAGGTGGCCAGAAGCTGTTAAATACTTTATAGACAGATGAAATGATACTGCTCACTTGAAGTCCACAGCATCAGAGATTAGCATTTGGCTAAGTACCTATGGCTGCAATCCTAAAAAAATCCTTTCCTGGGAGTAAGACCCACTGAACACAATTGGCTTACTTTTGAGTAGACATGGTTAGGACTGTGTCGTAGGCTGCAATCCTAAAGATACTTTCCTGAGAGTAAGACCCATCGAACACAACGGGGCTTACTTTTGATTAGAAGTGGTTAGGATTGTGCTCTATGAGTCAATTTCTCAAGAGTCCTGGGCTGCAATCTTCAAGACACTTTCCTGAGAGTAAGACCCATTGAACACAATAGGGCTTACTTTTGAGCAGGATTGTGTACTTAGGGCAAAATCCAGAGCAGTTACGGGTCCACGCAATTACATCACCCTCTAGTGTTATCTTATGGAAAGTCACCTTAACTGCTCCATCTCAAAGGGCTTAATTTGACTGGGATATGGGCCTTAGTCTATCAAGGGCCCACCTTGTTGGGCCACTCTGAATCCTCAACACTGGTGGAAATTGTATCTCCCAAAAGTGTAATGTCAATCCATCCGGGTTGGATAGCCAGCAACATGGGAGCCCAATGTAGTGCCACTAACTGGCACTCCTGTGAAGAGATTACAGCCAGTCTCTTGAAGAAAAATTCAAGGTCTGAACTGCCTCTTTGAAAATCATCCTTGATTTTCTTTGAAAGTAACAGGTTCACTAGGAAAAGAGCCGCTTTAAGCCAGTGGTAGTTGAGCACTTTATAAGTGGAGTGCTACCATCATGGACCAGCTATATCTGATGCCCAGAAGCTGTTTTTGGAAGACAGGCTGGGAATAAAAGCATAGCAAGTGCTGCTGGTAAGGGCTGATGGTGCCAAGTTTATTCTGCAATTACATGCATGGGCTTCTCTGGCTTATGCAACGAGCTTACTGAAAATGTGCGAGATAGCAAAAGTGTGGCACAGCCGCCTGACAACTTTCCAGGCCAGTGCAAAGTTGAGATAGCATGAGTGGAGATAACAGCCTACAAGGCCACATGCAGAAGATGTACTTTCTGGCACTCTGGGAAATGATTTTGCCACACATATGGCTGGAGAGGGGCTGAAGGATTAGGGAGCTGTAACTCTGAGTGGAAAACCGTGTAAGCGTGTCTCTGTTGTCAGCCAAAGTGAAGGGGCTGAAAGTACCATCACTGGAAATGCGCATGCCAATGAAAGCAGCAAGACAGCTAAAAATATAAGTACAATATTGCTCTGGTCCAACAAAAGACAACTTGGACTGCTGCATACCAGCTACACAGAAATCACAGAATCACAGCTTTGTAGAGGTTGTTGAAGCCATCTGTTAACCAGCAGGCCAGGGTTTGAGACCTGGGTCGGCCCCACAAGACAGTGTGAGCTCCTGTCCTTAGCCCAGCTCTGCGACACCAGCTGGATCCAATCGTATTGGCTCTGCCTTTCCATTGGACTAATTCAGTGGTGTGGAGAGGGGGGATTTGCTGCTTGGGTAACCGCCTATTCTCCATAAAAATCTAACCCAGGCTTTTGTGCTTCGCATGCAGCGTATGCAGCGCTGAGCACGATACCATAGTCTCTCAAGACTGACGGAGGCCTGAAGAAGTTGAAGCCATCTAACTGAACATCCGGAATAAAGTCCTTGATAATTGCATGGAGCCCTATGCAGGGTGACCAGATGCCCAAACCTCAAAAGGAGGACAAGGTATTGGATTCCTCTCAGCCTGGACTTTCTGGCATGGACAATGGCATGTTTGCCTACTCACAAGTAAAGCCGCGATATTGGGCACTTTCACTTTCCCATAGAGTTCAATGCATATTTTTTATTTTTAGTTTTTTTGCCATAACGTCATAAGATGTCATAAGACGTTGGCCATAAGAAGATATTTCAAAACCGATTTTTGCAGTGGCTTCTGCTCTTCGATATGAATCCAGTGACATATGACATGATGGGGTACTGCACACCACTGCAAAGTTCCAAAATGAAGCCAAAATGGAGGACAATGAAGCCCTCTGAGACAACACCAGGCTAAAAAAGAGGACAAATCCAGAAATTTCCAGTCATATAGTCTCCCTGGCCCTATAGAAAGTGGAACTGAGCTCCACAGCCACGATTATTCATGAGTAAGCTAAAGTGTGTTGGCTCATGTTCAGGTCAGGCACATAGGAATGCAAAGCCATAGAATGGTTCCAAACCACGAAGAGTGGAGCTTAACAAGTGGTTCAGAAGGCCACCTCACCTCCTCCCCCCCAAATATAACTGTGGTTTAATTGATAAGGTGATTTTCAAATAGGAAAAAATAGTATCTAATTAATTGTATTAATTAATATTCATAATAATTAATTAAATAATTTTGACAGATGGGGTGACAAAAAATTTGCGGGCCTGGATGCCCAATGACCTAGGTATGCCACTGTGTGAAGTGCCCTTCAAACACTTGGTCTTGCTAGCCTGATTTGCAGCCATACAGGAAATAAAATCAAGGCTTAACAATCAACATTCTCTCTTTCTTTCAGTGCAATCAGAATAACTACAAGCTTATGCAGAAAATCCCGTGTTCTGAACACTGCTGAAAACGGAGAGAGATTAATCTGCCAGTTGAGAGCTAAAGACGTAATGCTCAGCATCATCAGGCATCTTAGAGTGCATAGTTACAAGTTAAGAGTGGAAACCGTTTTGAATTGGAAAAATATGGTTTGAAGAAGGAGTGAGACCTGAATATGCCTGCAATTAATTGTCTGCCTGCCTGCCTTTAAATTGTTTATATCCTGTAAATGGGGCATAAGGAATTTTCACTCTCTAGCCAACTAGCCAGCATCATACAATCACTTTCTGACTGGACCCGTGTAGGTTGCTAATGTTAGAGTCTTAACTAGTTAGAACCATGTGCTTGCATTGTTCTAGCACCACCACAGGAAAGATGTATCACATGTACCTATCACATGTGCAATCAACGTGAGACCCTCTAACACAGCGTTTCTCAAAGTGGGGGTCGGGACCCCTTTGGGGGTCGCCTAGAGCTTTCCTGGGGGTCACCTAAAGACCCCTGGTGCAGGGGGCCAGGTCAGGCTTGCCAGACCTCTGGCTGTAGCTGCGCACGCACTGGAGCTGACTGACAGCCTCAGGGCCCAATCCTATGCATGCCTACTCTGAAATAAATCCCATTGTGTTCAATGTGTGCATAGAATACACATTTCATTTGTAACAATGAAAATGCATCCTGCATATTGGATATTTACATTACGATTCATAACAGTAGCAAAATTACAGTTATAAAGTTGCAACGAAAATAATTTTATGGTTGGGGGTCCCCACAACAGGAGGAACTTATAAAGGGGTCACGGTGTTAGGAAGATTGAGAACCATTGCTCTAACACAATATTTACTTACTAAATTTCTGTCTTGTTCTATTTCCCTGAAAGGCATATCTCAGTAGTCTACCCATTCATGTAGGGGAATCTACCTTCACATATTTCAAGGAAACTCCATAGCTAACACCTCATAACCTTGGAATTCTGGAATAATTAATGCTTTTTAGGTAATGTCTCAGTAGCAAAGATCAGGCACATCAAACAACTTAAGCAGTTTTGAGAATCTCAACATGTGTCCCGAGTTCTTTAATTACTATCTGAAACCTCTCTCTTCCCCGCATCTCACCACTTTGGAAAAATAAGATGTAATAAACATAAATGAGAGTTCGGCATTTCAAAATTACAACCCACAACATCACTAATCTCTCACAGTGAGAGATGAACATCCTTTCATCTGTTTTTAAAACCACTGTGACATCCCAGCTACTGTCCTAATTAAGCAAATTTGCTTTAATTTAAAATGAAAAAGACCTTGCTGTGAAAGGAAAACAGAACTGTCAGGCCACCATTGGTAACGACAGCAAAAGGTCTCACTTTGATTAGATGCAAATGTGGATGGTTATGTTTGTAACCCAGCATTTTTAAGCAGCAAAATATCCTCATCCTGATGAATGGCAGCTTTGTAGCAAAAGACTTTTCAATCTTATGAATTACTGTGGTCAAATGGCTTATGCACAGTGTATATAGGGTTTCTGTTTAAATAGTTGTGATTAAATGCACATGGCATGGCAATCCAGAGTAACTAAGGGAAGACATAAAAGGCACTTACTCTGGATTGCTCCATGCATTTCCCATAGGTGGCACTGTAACTACGTCAATGTAAAAAGTTCCGTAGTTACTCTGGATTGTAGCTAAGGTCATTTTTATATGATCTTTTTTAGATTCGAGCCACCTCACAAGTGATATATTCTGAGACGAGGGCTGCAATTCTTAACATACTTTCCTGAGAATAAGACCCACTGAACACAATGGGGCTTACATCTGAGTAGACATGGTTAGGATTGTATTTAACACCTGATCTTGTACTCCCCTGCTCCAATTCTACGGTGATGCGGGAGACAAATGGCACATTTGCAACAGCATACGTGGAGCCAGTGTAGGATTGTGCTGTCCATATGATATCAGGAAAATACCATTCAGTATTTCAGAATGGCAAACACCTGCTATAGCAAAGCAGGCCTCCGTCAGTCTTGGAAGACTATGGTATCGTGCTCATCACTGCATACACTGCACGCAAAGCACGAAAGCCTGGGTTGGATTATTATGGAGGATAGGTTGTTACCCAAGCAGCAAATCCCCCCTCTCCACGCCACTGAATTAGTCCAATGGAAAGGCAGAGCCAATACAACTGGATCCAGCTGGCGTCGCAGAGCTGGGCTAAGGACAGGAGCTCACCCTGTCTTGTGGGGCTGACCCGGGTCTCGAACCCTGGCCTGCTGGTTAACAGGCACAGCATCTTAGCTACTTGCGCCACCCACAGCCCATTACTGCTGTAGCAAATGGCCAAAATAAGTGAATGAAGCCATCTCCATGCCTGGAATACAGGGCAAATATTGTTCAGTTGAATTAAGTGTTCAAATGATGTATTGTCCTTGAGTATCAAAATCTGCATCGTCACTATCTTATCAGGGACACTGCAGTGCAATTTTTTAGCATCATAAAAAAATCTTCCAGTTCCCCAAATTTACAAAATAGATTTCACATAACAAAACAGTCAGTGACTTGAATGCACAAGTAAGTGTTCACATTGACTTAGCAGAGCATAAGAAAATCAGGGTGCCAAATACAATGAAGGCAGGTTACTATCTTTACCTTTAAATTAAAAGCAGCACATAGCTTACTTTTAACAATTTAGGGTGCAATCCTAATCAGTTTAGGCCGTCATAACACACCCACTCCCCATTCCCTTATGGTGTGGGCAGGCCAACGCATGTCTATGCAGTGGCCTAATCCCTCCATAGAAGTGCATTACAACACTTTTGTGACATCCCCAATCCATCATGGGACTTGTACTGGGAGCAGTGCTGGCCTAAGCGGGAGTAACAACACATTCCTGGGAGAAACACTGAACACAATGGGGCTTACTTCTGAGTAGACATGGTTAGGATTTAATCTTAGATGTTTAAACTATTTGTGTTAAAATTTGTTAAACAATTTAACAAAAACCAAAAAATTTAGTGAAGAAAAATATGACCACATATTTGAAGACATGTGAATGCTGCTATTTATTTAATCCTCAGATTAAAGCCAGGAGGTGACCTATGTCTGAATAGACCCAGTGGGGCTCCCCTTCCCTCTGGGATGCCATCCTTTCCTGGAAGTAGCACACCAGCAGTCCCATAACTTGTACTGGATACAGCAGCCGGCTTTGTTCCAGCACAGATGCAGCTGGCTTGTTCCAGCACAAGTTAGGATTGTGCTGTGAATGCCTAACAATAAGGTTAGAGATCATTGATTCCTGACCAGAGACCCTGAGACACCTGATGTTGCTCTTTCTTTCACTGCCCCCAGGTTTTTAGCTTACCAGGTTTTTATTCTCTTGAAGGCCTTCATTCTCAAGCGACCCAAAATGGTACTCCCTTCTGGGTTCTCAATGCCTGCATCCAGTTTACTTAAGGCAAAATTGAAGTAGTGAAATGCAGCTCTTCAAACAAAACAAGATTTCTTCTCAACAGGGATAGCAAACCTTCTCTCAAAAACTTTAGCAATAAGATTAATCAGAACTCCAGCTCCGTGATTTTAACTCAATGATTTAGCGCAAAGTTCTACATGCCAATGACAACACCTTGGCAAAGAAAGGCCTTCAGATGGATGTCAATAGCAAACTGTCAACTGAAACAGTGCTGGCTTGACACCATCCATAGTGACATATTATTTATTTGATTTATATCCTATCTTTCTTCTAGGAGAATACCCAAGGTGGCATGAAAATAATTCACCTATATCCAGACCATGCCCATGACTGAGAAATGGGGACTCTGATCCAGATTAGCAGACCCTGCCACCATATGAGACAAATGCAGAAGAAAAAGAAAATTTAGCTTCAAGTTCTGGATTGGACTCTTAACTTCTCATTCTCATTCTCTTAACCATATGTCAGCTGTTGCCTTTATACCAGGTTAATATTACAACTTGGTTGGCTGAGTCATTAAAGCTACAGAACTCTCAGGTGCAATTATAACCAACTATCCAGCACTGGCTTAGCTGTCCCAGTGGGACATGTACTACATCCTGCAGTCGGGGGGCAATCATAGCAACCTCCCCAAGGCAAGGCCATGTTGGTTCCTTACCTTGGAGCTGCATTGCTCTTACCCTGGCGCTGGAAAGTTGCTTAGGATTGTGCCATCACTGAAATAGATGTTCTCCTTTCATAGAGGAGAGCTAGTCAGTTATAATACTTTGATTCATTCCCATCTTCTGAATCTCCCATTATCACCAACAATGCCAATGTGTGATATTCATCTGAGTTTTTCTGAAGATGCCTTCATTTCTGGACCTAAGCAAGGGGTGCGAGATGATTCCGAGGAGTCAAGCACTAGAATTCATCAACAGTAATGAGCAAGCCAAAGAAGGGGTGGAGAAAGAGTGTGAAGTAATTAAGGAGACATGATTGATACTCAGTATGTATGGTATGGAAAGAATAGGGAAAGATACATTTTTCTCCCTCTGTCACAATACTACACCCAGGGATCATTCAATGAAAGTGATTGGCAAGAGATTTAGGACAAAAGGAAGTATTTCTTCACACAGTGCAAAATTAGTCTGCTGAATTCATTGCTACAGGATGTGATGTTGGCTATGAACTTGGACAGCTTTGAAAGGGGATTGGACAAATTATGATGGACAGGTCTATCAAAGACTACTAGTCACAGTTACTGGCTACTCGTCACAGATGGCCACACACCATATCCAGGTTTAACAGTAATGTTCCTCCAAAGATGGGAAAGAAGGAAAAACAGCAAAGGCAGGAAAGAAACATGCTCTTTTGGCCTGCTTGTGGGCTTCCCAGAGACAGTTAATGGACCATTGTGGGAATGCTGGACTAAGCAGGCCATTGGTCAGATCCAGCCAAGATTTCCTTCTCTTCTTTGTGTTCTAATTTTACCACTTTGATACATAAAACATATAACAACAAATGCATTCAGCACTGTATTTTTATATCATACCTATGTAAGCCTTCTGCTGTGCTATATCCCCCCCCCACTTTTTGTGTTGAGAAATGGACCAGGGACCATCTCAGCAATGCATGGTTGGAGGCACAAAGAAATAAAAAAAGAGCATGGTGACTCAAGAGTAAATTTGGCTGTTGCCAAAAGTCACTTTTAGCCATTGCAAGAACAGATATTGCAAATCTATTGCTGATTGGGTTTCAAAAGAAACTTATGAGAAAACAGCATGCTGTGCGGGATGCAAGAGTGTAACTAACAGTGCAATCCTAAGCATTTCTATTCAGAAGTAAGTCCCACTGTGTTCTGGGAGTAAGAGTATTTACTCCCAGGAAAGTGTGATCAGGATTTCAGCCTAAGCTACAAGTCATAGTTGGGGCTAATTAAATTTTCCTTACTTTGCCCTGCCTTGATTTGGGGCAGTTTTGCATGTTCCCCTTTAGCTTTTTATTTACAGATAATAAGAGCCAAAAGCATGTGTTTGTATACAAGTGATTAGACCTCAAGTTCTAGGAGAGAATTTTGTAAGAAGAGATTCCAAATTTCATAGACTTTTAATTAGGGTTGCCATAATACTCTTCCACAAAACTGGAACAGGACCCTCTGTCCCATTTGCCAATATGTGAACACAATCCCCCCAAATTTGGACCGTACCTGTTTTTTGGGACATATGGCGACCCTACTTTTAATGGATTGTCTACTCAAATATGGAACTACAATCTTGTTTCAAAGTGGCCTTATTTAGCCTTCTCTTCATAATTAAAACTGTGATTTTGTTTGAAAGCAGCTATAAGTTACAGATTGCTACCCTCTGTGAAGAGGAGGATATCCTCTTCCAGCAAGGAGGAGCAAAGGTGACCCAAAGCTGAAGAAGCAAAATGGGGTTTGTTTTTGTTTTTAAATAGGTTTGTCTTCAGCTGTAAATTCTGATCAATAAATTTTTTTAAAAGGTATCTATTCACCAAGACACAATTTGCCCTCAAAAATATTTTGCTTTTGCTCAGATATAAGAGAAAGCATAATCTGAGGACCGAATAGATATGGCCTATCTGGAACCACCTATAAACACCAATACCCAATCTGTGCCATTTGAAAACCTTTTGTTTGACTTTTAAAAATTTGTGCATATGTGGGGTTCTGTTGCTGTTGCTGCCAAACTGTGTACCAAGTAATTATAACAGAACAGTGTCTTAGTTCAGCAGTGGCCTCAGAGGAGTTTCCAATTGCCAGCCGCTCCCTCAACAACCTCCCTGGCCATGGATGCCAGAACTCATTTTGAAACAATTTTGTCATAATAGCTCTGCTGGAAAGGCAGCATTTCACCTGACTGGTCTCAGCTTAAATTGAACCTTGCTGTTAAATTAGGTTGTGTCCAAGTGTATTCCTCACCTCTCCCCAGGAAGCAGGTGGGGGCTCCACAGGAGGGAAATACTTTGGGACGTCCCAAGCCACAGCGGCCATGAACCACTTGAAGTCCTTGCATTTCAGGCGCTTGCGAAGCTCCTTCTGGGCAGAAATATCCCCAGTGGAGAGATGCCTGTACTCGGGTCGCCGCTGGTAAACATATTCCGCGAATTCATCCATCCATGTCTCTGCCACACGCTTCAAGTTCTAATCAACAGAAAGCAACAATCACCTAGATTAGTCTGTGTTTCATCATGAATATGTTACATGCAAATACAGTATAATATGCCCATTCCCTTATCCGGCTCTGGGTGGCTGTGCATTAAGCAAATGAAAGCCTTTCACATTAAAACCTGATTAGAAGCCTGATCAAAATCAGACTGATGGGTTCATTCTCTTCAAAAACAACAGCACTTTGCTGCAATTACTGAAAGGGACTTAATTAACTAGATACAGTAAAGACTCCATTAATTATTTATGTGAGATCTTACTGCAGAGATATCTCACACTATTTGTAGTGGATTATTAGAGTGGAGCCATTTTGGAGTGGTGGCCCACTGCTACCCCCAGAGACCTGCTCCTGAGCAATTAAGCATGTGCTTTATCATGGGCAGGAACCTGGGGGCAGACCGGGTGAAGGAGGGAGAGGATCTGGTGGCAATGGTGCATATTGGATCTTTGTCAAAAATGCCGGATCTTATCTGCTCTGTCAAAAACCTTCCTTTTTCCTCCTCAGACATACACTACCAAAATAAGTGGTATAGGTCTTTATTAGCCAAATATGTAATTCAGCAAAAAATTGAAGAACTCACACATACAAAAAACAAAAGCTGTTTAAGCACATTGCCTTTTTATTTTCTTTCCACCTGAGGAGAGCTGTATTTTCAAAGCTTCTTCTCCTACATCAGACTACAAACAAAGATATTTCTGTGGACATGCTAATAATGATGATATCACAAATGCCCACTTCAAAAATGCTGTCGTAATGCTCTGTCTTAGGGCACTGAGAAAACCGTTCCACCGGAACAGAGAGAACAATACAAACCCTGTGATCTCTGGTATAAAGATAATGTTTCTGTTCCAAACAGTCTATTTCATTGTGTTCTCCTGCCAATGTTCATCTGGAAGCAGCTTTCATGAATTGCATTAATTTGCTTTGCTCCAAGGATCTGAACAAAGCTAGCTATTTCAATGCTCTCCCTCCTCCTCCCCAAAAAATCCCACTGAGACTTTATCTGCACGAAAAGACAGTGAGATATAGAACAAATGAGGCACATTTCAGCTGGCACAGCTAGATAGGTTACCACCTGCTTCGTCTCCACAACAGGAAAAACATGAATGTCTGCCTGAATTGTGTGAGTACAGATAGACTGGTTTAAGAAATGATAACCCCAGAGTTCTTACTCCTAAATGATTTATGCCTTGTATCAGGCTATCTTTTGTTAGCTTTTATGGGAAACAATGCTACTGGAATCCTCCATGAAATTTCCGAGTCATTAGATTTCAATAGTAAGACTAAAGAAAGCCTACGGGACAAAAGCAAGAAAGAATTCCAGCCACCTGTGCATCTGAATCAGATAATTCTAATCCAGAATGCTTGAATCTGTGCAAGAATTCAGTTGGTCCTTGTCTACACAGAAATGTTGACAACTAGTGGGGTAACCAGGGACTATGATGCCTGGAGTGTCTCATAATGTCATGTGATATAAAGCAACATCATAGCATCACTGTTGGGTTCTCGTGGAGAAGGTCGCCTCTTCCTATTCTCATTCGCTGGAAAAGCTCTCCTCACCCTCCTGTGTTTTATAGTGGCTTCTGTTTGGTGTTCTTTTGCATCCTTTTTAGATTGTGAGCCCTTTGGGACAGAGAGGCATTAGCCATGAGTTATTCCATTTTTCTGTAAACTGACTTGTGAATTTTTTTGAAAAGTGGTATATAAATTCTGTTGCTTGATTGATCTTGGTGTATGTTACTGCGACCAAAATCCTACTCTTCCTTCTCCAATTCAGCTCACTTCACTTCCAAATCCTCCTCTCTCTCAACCTCCCTGTTTCTTTTAAGTGCTCCCGCAGGGCATTCAGGATCCCCCTGGAGCATGTCTGGAACTTCCAACAGTTGATACGGTGACTCCATATTCTTGATGGTGATAAGGCAATTGTGGCACTGAGGAGAGTCAGTTACTATCCTTCTTTACAGCCAGTACCTACTCCCAGGAATTTCTGTGGACTTATACCAGTATAGGCCTGAAAAGACTCACTGGAAGCCCGGTAAACAACGAAGAGGTAAGTAAATGAGTTGGGGCTTCCTCATTGGGGATGTGCACCTTTGGCAGTGTTGGGCTGGTGGGAGGTAGGATTGGGCTGTGAGTCAGCAGGCGCTTGATTTGGTGGGCCATAGTATTATAAGGCCAGCTGAAGGCTTACATGGATGGTAGAGTGGTAAAATAAAAGGTACTATAATAGTAATGATGTTACTCCTTGCTTCATGAGTTCCTTGTTTCTGTTCTTTCTGTTGTGTTGCCATTGAGTGATGACAGCCGAAGTCAAGCAACAGCAGACAGCATGTAGGGAGCAAATGATAACAAAGGTATCACTTCCTTCCTGCAAGTCTTACACAAAAGATTTTGTTTCCCTTTTGGACACAAACGCTTGAAACAGCATCGGTCAGGAAGCCCTCATTTCATTGATCTGATAAAACCATCTTATGAGATCACTTCGTGCAATGCAGCCTCCTTTGTTCGGCAATTGGCTCAGGAAATGGAGCATGTGGGAACTGATGGGACAATCAGCTGTGTCTTCTCAAGCTGAAACCGAGGGCAATTTCTGATGTGCCATGTGCAAACAACAGCAACCTGCATCAAGGTTATTATTGTCAACAATTCACTCGTAGGGTCCTCCTTGTCACTGAAAAAACTGTAACACTAGAAGTTTAGAGTCCCATAGAAGCTTCTTCACTCAGGACTCTGTGATTTAGGTCTATGCCCATATAATGAAAACAATATCCAGCTTTTGTCTAGTGTTTTTTTAACATGAACAGAATGCTTCACATATATTATCTCGATGTAGTCCTTACTATAATGTTCACCTACCTACCTGTAAGGTAGAGAAACATAATTATCCCCATATTGAACGAGGCTGAAAGGGGATGGATTGACTAAGGTCATCTAATAAGTTTAAATTAGAGACATGATTTGAACCATGGAAGTCCTGATTCACAGCTCAGCCTCTTACAATGCAATCCTACAGGTGTTTCCTGAGAAGCAAGTCCTACTGCACACAAAGTCCTACTCCCAGAAAAGTGTGAATTGCAATATTAACCACTATGCTACATAAGTTCTAGTTGATATTCTTGTTTATTCCCAGCTAGTTATGGGGCAAGGAGGAGGCAAGAAAATGCGGCTAGATAAATGGGGCAAGACAAATGGCCTAACCCCATTCATGCCTTACACTGACAGTCCCTGTATGTTTATGCAGATCCCAGGCCACTATTGTTACAGTCACATTAATCATGTGTGGAATGGGATCACCAGTGTTACTGGGTGGTGACCATACACATGAGCCCTTGGATAGCCCAGTCCTCAGCATTACTGGTAAGCTGGCAGCAGAGATGGGCCATTTACAGGGAGGAGGAAAATTGGGGAAGCGTTCCTGGCCCTAGCTGGGATGTGTCAAGGCAAGACTTGGATATCCTATGTCTTCTTCTGACACACACCCTTGAGCCAACTTGGACTTAAGACAGCCAAATTGCCCACTGAGGTCTATGGTGTGGCAGAGCAGGTAAATAAAAATTTATTTTATTTTATTCTCTGCCGTAACATGGTTGCTTGCAGGCTCATAGCATGTAGTAGCTGTGCCACTGCATCTTATGGGCCACCTGAGGATTGATTGAGACATAAGGCTTATTGATATATTGAAAACTGAAAAGTCACTGACTCACTGACACATCCCCAGCCAAAATGCTGGGCCTAGAAGCATGAAATGTGGGATGTCCCTTCTGTGATGGTTTTTGGAAATTCCAACTGGAAGGGGGTGAAAAGGGGCGCAACACATTTTCCTCACTATACTTTCCACTGAAGAATCCCTAAATGAGGGACACTCTGCCCCAACCCCCAGATCAAGAAGTATGAAATTTGGGGAGGTGCAACACATTTTTTTGGCCTGTACTTAACATTGAAGGTCAGCACCCAGCCTCAAATCCTGCACTGGTCCAGAAGTGCCCATGGTTGTGATGGGATGTGCACGGGGTGAGGGGATGTTGCGCATAGGAGATTGTTTTGCATGGGGGGGGGATGATGTACTTGGGGGAAGTTGCTCATGGGGGTTTGATGTGTGGGGCAGGGGTTTATGCACAATGGGGGTTTGATGTTTTCTTCAGATCCCATCTAGACAAAGCTTTCCTAGTGCTGAAAGTATTTAAAAAATGGCAAAACCAAGTGACTTACTCTTGCTAGACTGGTGCCAGATGGAACTTTGTAAGGTACATATTTCCTGTAGATATGCCCAACTCTAGAACAAGGAACATCAAACATGCCCCCTCCACACATCCAGACCTGAGACAGGAAGGATAAAGAACAAAAGTAAATGTCAGGAGCAGTGACAATTTGGGAGTGCCTCAAAGAACTGAAATAGCTGAAAAGAAAAAAATAGCACAGATATATGAACAATTGACACAATTCTGTAGATATTCCTGTGCTTCACCTTTTTATATATGATTGTAAAGAGCTGAAAGATCATTGCTGTGAGAGACAAAATGCAACCAGCCAATTTTGCACTATCTTCCACAAAAAGATTGAATTGGGCTGCTCACATATTTTTTATAGCAGTGTCACAAAATGTGCGCAGCTGTTGTGCACTGTGGGACCATGAGTGCAAATGGAGGAGAAGGTCCTGTACATGTGCCAACCACTCAGCCAGCTGCACCAAAGAAGGTAAGATTGAGGCAGGCGTGGTTTATGGGCAGTTCAGAAGAGGATCGAGCAGGCGGGGTGGCTTTAAAATGGGAGGAGGTGGATCTTGGTGGTGGATCTTGGTGGATCTTGGTTCTGGGATTCTGTCTCCCTCTTCCTTGCCTGATGTGCCTCCTGCAACTCCTCAGACTTATGCCATGTCCCCTCTGCCATATAATAAACCAGTGGGGGGAGGAGGCTGTGAAGGCTGTGCCACCACACGCTATGAGCCAGCTGAGAATTGATTGAGATGTGAATCTTATAAAATTACACATGATCTGAAAAGAAAGAGGTTTTTTCTCCCTCTCACATGACACTAGAACTGGGGTCATCTGACTCATAGATGGGAGATTTAAAATGGATGAATTGTTGATACAACTAACACTATTATTTTCTAATTTCTACAACATAAACAAGAGGTCCCTTACAAAGAATTTCTAAAACAGGGTAACCGTTGAAAGCCTTCTGAGCAGATTTTTTATTTGTGCACATTTTTAATGGCTTCTCTGGACTTCACAAACTTTTAATGTGCTTTGAGTGTAAATCACAAAAGGTTGCTGGAGGTAAATAGCCTCATATATGTAAACCTTGAAGGAGGGAGAGAGAGAATGGAAAACAGAAAGGATAGTAAAGGGTGTCCAAGCATATCAGATCATGTTAGTTCTAGAAAAATAGCAAAACACTTGTATTAAGGCAGTTTTTAATCTTGTTAGCAGAAGTCTGAAAGCAGAAAGCTTTCTGAACTTTCCAATACACTAGATTAGACTGTGGTCAGGATCCACAGGATACATGCCAAGAACTACCGTGGATGTCCAAACCCACAGACAACAGCAAACACAATACAGATGGAATAGCTATACAGATGAGATATCTCAGTATCTATGGGGGTTCCTTTCCCACATAACCCTGGATATTGGAACGTGTATATCAAAAAATTTATGTCACAATCCTATATTACATCTTGAGGAGACCAGAGATGTTCTGAAGTCGATGTCCAGAAGCTTTCTGAGGCTTCTCAAGGCTTGCAGGTTTCAAGAAGCCCCCACAGGTTGTATATACCCAGGTTGTATATACCCAGAGGAGTATACAGAGCACACCTGATTTTCGCCCCAAACTAGAAGTGTCCTTTAAACATCTTCAGATGTTTAGATATTTCTGAAGCCCAGAGAAGCCACTTACAGTCTCTATGGTCTCCAAGATGCAATGAGAAAGCATGTTCTGTCATGTCCGGCTTCCATCACAGGTTCCAAACCTATGGTTAATTAAAACTGCAGCTCTTGAATCATATGTAGGGAGTTTGCACCTGTATATGTAGTACAGTATTTGTAGAGGGCAGGTGCAGAAGTGTCTCCAGGATAGAGGGAGCCACTACGAAATCTTTTTAGAAGGAAAGAAGGAAGGACTGTCCACAACTTTTTCAATATTTTCATTCTGTGAATAACTGAAACAATGGATATTGGACACCCATGGATATGGGGGAATACTGCACATTCATGACTACTGCAAAGATCTTTGAAAAATAAAAGTACTCTATAGCTAATAAATGGGAGCAACAATTTACACAGCATCATTTGATAGGAATAATCACAAAGAAGCAAATGAGAAAGGTGTTGGAGACAGTGAGGTGATAACAATTAGAAAAAAATAACATTTGGCACATATATGCTAGGTATAAAATAGAAATACACAGCAAGGCACACCTGAGGTGCATTTTGTAACATAATTGCAATGAATCTCAGACTGGCTTGTCGGACATTTAGCAGCTGTTCCTGTTTGCTTATTTGCTTGTGGTCTGATTCCAAGGGTTTACTTTAGTCTTTTTCAGGAAGATCTGAGCAACTTAGAAATGTGTTTTTAATGTCATCTGGACTTAACACAGCATTAAATTGGATAAGCAGGCTGATTATTTTTTTCTAAGTTAAATGTTATTGAGACCTAAGGGGGAATTCTGCTGCGTGATGCTAGCAGATTGAATCACAGAGATGAAAATTTGGGATGGGCTGTCTGAGCAAGCTGTAAAACTTAAATGTCTTATTTTCAGTAATAAATCTGAAGCCAGCATATACAACAGTGAAATATTGTTTTACAATGCCAACTTAGACAGTGTACATTGTTCTGGGCTGGCCCCAACTATGCCATTGGAAGAACCACAAGGTTGGTAGTTTGGTGAGGGAAATATTTCCTGCTCTTCTGGCTCTGCCAAAGCTTGAGAATTAGTTAGTTTGACCAAGAAGGCAAAAAACAGGAATGCAGAAGACTGTCTAAAGGTGGAATTCTTATGGCACTTTTGTGACACTCCCAGGCCAGGAGGACCAGGGGCACAATCCTAACAAATTTAGTCCGGCCCAACTCACTGGGCATATCTTCCCATGGCGGTGTGGGGAGGTCGGTGTATGTCTGTGCAGTGGCCTAACCTCCCCCCCCCCCCAAGGAGTGGGGTAGAAGTGACTTATGGCACTTTCGTGATACCTACAGGTCAGCACAAGACCTAAGCCAAAGTTTAGACTGGCCTAACTTAGGCCACACTTTCTGGGGAGTAAGTACTTTTGAACACAATGGGACATACTTATAAATGGACATGCTCAGGATTGCACTGTATATGTCATAAAAACATAAGGGACATTGTAGGACACTCAAGGAAAATGTAAGACATGATAAAATAAAACAAAAAAAAAACACTCATATACATTGCTTTCATGTGGTTAATTAAAACACTATATTACTTATTATTAAATTTAAGTCTATAACATATAATTTATTACATACAATTTATTAATTATAAGAAGGCTACATGTTGCCTGTCCACAAGGAAAAGGAAGACAATGAAGTTTTTTTTCCAGTCACAGGTTAAAATAAAAGAAAACTTGTCCTGGAAAAAGAGGATATATGGTCAGTCCCGGCCAGCATGGGACTTGTGTCAACCTAACCAGGGATTAGGAGTGTGCTGTCAGGTGACTTAGGTTGCAATCCTAAAAGCACTTTACTGGGAGTAAACCCCACTGAACTCAAAGGAACTAGCTTCTGAGTAGACAGTATTAGGATTGCACCCTTATTCCAGAGGTTATAAACACAAAAGGCAGAATAAACAAAAGAACAGTTTTCTAAAATAAAAAAAAGATATGGAGAGTTATGAACAGGTGGCAAAGAATCTTATTCAAGTGTACCCATGAAAACATGGGTGTTCCAAAGAAGGGCTTGTTTTATGTTCCATGTTCTGGCAGAGAACTACATCAGTCCAATCTGGTCGAATCCACAGCTTTGCTTCCTTGAGTATTTTCTGGGAAGTCCTGGCTGTGTTTTCAAGCTGTCAGAAGCCTGCTTGTAAGAGGCAGAAGATAATTGCTCACCACAAAACTCCGAGTTGGCTCTCTGCCCTGAGCTGACCTGCCTTGTCAACATGCTCCATGTGATTAATGCATGCTGCTTTTGTTGGTTTGTCACCAATGAAAGTCATATTTCACGGCAGGTGTCCACCTCCTAGCTATAATAATGATATATTCCTCTGAGCTAACGGCTTTCACGGCATGTGCACAGGTGAAAAGCACATACACCCCGTTGCTAATTATCCACCTAGCAATTGTGAAAGCCTTTCCTGAAGTCTTAAGCATTTGGAGCATTTTATGTTGTTTGTTGTGTAACTAATGAAAGTATACGCCAATATTTCATTGCCTTTTCTGATTGGTCTGTGCTAACGTCGAGGGAGAACTGAGCATATGCTTTGACATGAAGACAAGAAAAGTTACTGCCTCTTTCGATTAGGTGTCTGTCGTTGTGAATTATTGGGGATAGTTCTTATGTCAACTATATGTTTGTTTCTGCCTTGTAGGGCATAAAGGAAATGTGTGTGCATGTGTGTATATGTCTCTGTGTGTGCATGATCATGCATACGTGGAAACAGGCATACAAATATACACAGGTGCATTGTCTAAATTATATATATATAATTGAAAAGTCATGGAAATAGGCATACATATATACACAGGTGCATTGTGTATATATATATATATATATATATATATATATATATATATATATATATATATATAAAATTGAAGACTCACTCACTCACTAACGCCCAGCCAAAACCGCCAGGCCTAAAAGCATGTAATTTGGGGAGTCTGTTCCTTCCATGGTGGAGACAGTCACTAAGAATCGGTTTTTGGAAATTCCAGTGGGAAGGGAGGAACAAAGGGGTGCAACACATTTTCCTCCCTATACTTTACATTGAAGAATCACTGACTCAGGGATGCTTTGTTTCAACCCCTGGACCTAGAAGCATGAAATTTGGGGAGGGTGTTCTTTATATGACATCAACACCCACCAAACCAATGTGGAGAAATTTAACCATTAAGAAGCTAAAAAAGGGGTGCAATGTGTTTTTGTCCTATATTTAACATTGAAGACTGACTGATCAACATCCAGCTGATGCACTGGGAGGGAGGGTGCACAGGGGATGATGGTGCGCATGGGGGGTGTTGCTCCACAAGGGGGATGGTGTGCATGAGGGAAGGTGCACATGGGGGATGGTGCGCATGGGGTGGGAGCATATATGCTGTACAGGGGTGTTGCGCACGGGGGATGGTGCACACAGGGGGGATGGTGCGCATGGCAGGATGTTGAGGTACACGGGGGGTTGAGGTACATGGAGAATGTTGTGCATGGGGAAGGTTGTGCATGGGGGAATGTTCCGCATGGGGGATGATGCACATGGGTGGTGGTGCATGGGGTTGGGGACATATGGGGGGATGTTGTATGGGAGTGTTACACAAGGATGGGGATGATGCGTATGGGGGATAGTGCACATAGGGGTGAGGATATATAGGGGACAGTGCGCATTTGGGGAGACAATCTGCATTTAGGAGGACAATGCGCATTTGGGAGGGTGATGTGCATTTGGGAGGATGATGCACAGGTGGGGTTGATGCCCATGGGGTTGTTGAGAAGTGGGAGGATGGCATACGGGGGAAATTTTACTCCTGCAACGCAGGTACATTTTTGCTACTTCATGTATATAAATTCATGTTGATTTGCAAATTCTTTTTCAGATGTGACTTTTATAGAATTCAGTGGGAGGTTGCAATATGGCGATGGACTTTGTTCCCTCCTCATATGTTGGGGGCAGCCCGCCTGCACAAACAAGCAATATAAGCAGAAGTCTGTATCTGTGCTAGTATAGCCTGACCCTACAAGGGTCTTGGTTGCATAGCTACTGCCTTCCTTGCTTATAGTTGCAAGGGTCCCTGAGTGACTACACTATTATACCCCATTGCACATAAAGTTGTGCATTAAAGAGCGGAACAGGGTTTTGATTAATGGGTAGATTGACCATTAAAAACACTGGGTAATCAGCAAGACTATTGCTTTTTGATCTGAACAAGCCCCACATCATTCAGCAAACTTGCCCAAACGTGAGAGGACGGAGTATGTATGTGCCGCTGAGATGATCACATGTGTCCTTCATTACACAGGGCTGGTTGGAATGTCGCAGTATCATCAGAACTGACCTAGCATTTGCAGTAGAGAAAAACTATGTATGAAAATCTCTATATGAAGTTCAATGTATGGTGGCTCATTCACACAAAAGCAACAGGAGCCATCCAAATAAAAGAACAGCTCATGCATTGCTGAGGGAATGCATTGCAAGATCATAAACCAATATGGAACGGACAGCTATCTTTTTATACTGTATGATCTACCCTCACATGCTATGTAGGCACTGAATGAACCAGTGAATTTGAATTTGAACATATGTGCCTAACAAGCTCCATTTGAAAGTTTCAAGATGCATAAAGTTGCTCCTTTGATGGGTAAATCTTTTGTATGTACCTATCAGTTCATAAGTGGCAGTCATAACATCTAAAAAGAACATTATACATATACAGTTTGACAGCACTAATTAAATATTTGAACTGTCTTCTTTGTCATGGTTCAACATTCAGAAGTGGCAGGTGAACAAAGAGCTCCAGAGATGCTCTCTCTCTCTTTCCTACACACACACAGCCTGTCTTTCAATGCCTGTATCAGCTTCCAACAGGATAAGTGACTCCATAAATCCACTAGACACAGGTAACTAAAGGTGGAATCCTCACCAATCTAGGCCAGCAAAACTCACCCATCTTCCTGTTATCGTGATGGTGCGGGGAGACCAGCTCATATGTTCATATGTGCTTGTATGTGCACTGAGCTAATGTAGGGTTGCCATAATTCTCTTCCACAAAACTGGGACAGGACCTTCTGTCCCATTTGTCAGTATATCAACACAATCCCCCAAAATTGGGATTGTCCCTGTTTTTTGGGATATGTGGCAACCCTAAACTAATGCCCCCCAAGGAGTGGCTTACTTCACTTTTGTGAGACCCCCCAGGCCAGCACAGGATTTGTGCCAGCTTAACTAGGGGTTAGCATTGCAGCCTTGAGAAACTAGAGTCATTAGCTGCTGCCTGTGGTGCACGTAAGTTTAGAATTGCCATAATACTTCTTTGGACAACCAGGTGGGACAAGGGAAGAGAAACCCAGTATGAAGTCCTGGATTTCCCACCTTGTCCTGCCCAGTCCTCTCCAGCCCAGCACCTGCCTGGTACTGGGCTGCAGACCACTAATGCGGATGTGTGAGAGACGTATGGCTGCAGTAGGGTTTCTTCGCATCCAACGGCTCCTTCACAGTCCAGGTCTGAACTAGAACTGGACTGCAGTTCCCTACTGCGCATGCACAATGCATGGGGGTTACGAGTGCACAGTAGGTCTCCTCTGCAGGGCAGCACTGGACTTCTCCTGCTTAGTGCCAAGCAGGAGTGCTCAGTGCTGAGCGTGAAGCCCGGCCATTCCCCCATTCTGGGCCCCAGACAGGTCACGGCCAAGTCCAAGCCAGGCAATACCCAGTTTTTCCGGGGGAATGGCAACCCTACATAAGGTGATTTGAAGCTCAAATTGTTAGTTACAGGCAGAGAGAAATAAACTCTGAAATTGGCTAAAATGCAAAACTGAATTTATTTTCCACCACGTCTTCAAATCTTCCTCCTTTTTCAAAAAAGGGAAGAAAAATAACTTAGCACTGCAAGCCTGGGCATGCCTATTCAGATTTTAGTGGGATTTACATTTAAAGTTGGGTCAATTCCAACACTCTTACTTCAAGACATTTTGGTGTTTGCCGTCTGCTTTAAAAGTGAAACACTCCTTCTCTCTCTGCTTAGTCTCAACATCCTGAGGTTGGTTTTCATGAAGAAGAAAGCAGAACCAGGATGTTTTAACATTTAGCTTGCTCCTGAGTCAATTCAGTTTAACACTTTTGAAGCATTCATAGGAACATAATGGAAGTTTTGCATATGAATGATTGACATGGGTTTACAAATGTAGGCTTACAAATTCTGGCAGAGCAGAAGCTTTTTCACCTCTTGTCCCGATCCTCTAATATCCTAACAAAAACACAGGCAGTTATTGGGAAATTTACCAAGTACCGTATATACTCACATATAAGCCAACCTGCATATAAGCAGAGGAACCTAATTTTACCACAAAAAACTGGGAAAACTTATTGACTCGTGTATAAGCCGAGAGTGGGAAATGCAGCTGCTACTGGTACATTTCAAAATACCGTAAAAATAGATATCAATAAAATAACATTTAC
This sequence comes from Cryptoblepharus egeriae, assembly GCA_030015325.1. Lineage (NCBI taxonomy): Eukaryota > Metazoa > Chordata > Lepidosauria > Squamata > Scincidae > Cryptoblepharus > Cryptoblepharus egeriae. The sequence goes on along the minus strand of JAREYC010000007.1, from coordinate 47,149,430 downwards.
TGAGGCATCAGTAGGTTACTGGTAAATGTAAAGATTTTTTCCCAGAACACAAGTGTGAAAAGAGTACATGTCCTGGGGAAAATGTGCTCCTGGGAAAAAATAAAATTTATGAGAAGGCTACATGCTGCCTGCTTATAAGGAAAAGGAGGACAATGAAGATTTTTTCCCAGGCAGAAGAGTGAAAAGAGGACATGTCCTGGGAATATTGTGGTCCTGGAAAAAATATGGATGATAAGAAAACTCCATGTTGCCTGCTCATAAGGAAAAGGAGGAGAGTGAAGTTTTTTCCCAGGACACAAGAGTAAAAGGAGGACCTGTCCTGGGAAAAGAGAACATATGGTCACAGTAATTTCCTGGTAGTAAGTCCATTGACCATGATGGCTCAATGTTGGCAGCTGACAACGAAAAGCAGGGCAATGTACTTTTTCAACACCAAGCTACAAGGCTAAAAAAGAGGACCTGTCCTGGGAAAAGATGATATATGGTCACTCAGTACTTGCTTCTGAGCAGGAATGCCAAGGATTTGGGCTTTGAAGCCCTCAGTGAATGGAGAGAGAAGAGCAGCCACTCAAAGGTTCTTCCTCCCACCTCAGAAATTTTTAGTAGAGGGACACAATGGGAGGAAAAGAAGGGCTCAGTTGCACAGACCCACCTTTGCAAATGGGCAAAAACAAGAAAATACCTCCTCAAAACTTGCTAGAAATAAGGTTTTCAAGCAAAATAAGATGTTTAGCAGAGAGGGGCTTCCTTCCAAGCCATCAGAGCAGAAGTTGTTTCTCACCCTGAATGTATACAGCTGTTTTAGACAACCACTTACTTAGGCTTGGGGGAATTTAGGCTCTTAATGGGAGCCTGTTTGAATGATGGCTTTTGCATGTGGTTAGCAAAGTGATTAGGAGGGGAAGGGATGGAGGAGCCTCCTTGGAGGGGGAGGAAGGAGAGGAATGTAGAGAAACCTGTACCTGCCAGGGAACTCTTGGCTGCTTGACCCACATATAAGCAGAGGGAGCTTTTTAAGCTCCAAAAAGGGTTTAAAAAACTCAGCTTATATGCGAGTATATATGGTATCTTATTTTCTGTGTGATTAGCATGCCTATTAATAGCCCAAAAAGGCTTTAATAAACACATTAAATTAATTCCTCGCATTTGCTTCTGCCTTATCTGTGCATTTGAAGGAATTAGCACATCAGACTACTGTTCGTTTACAGATGTAAATGTAGGATTTAAGTAGTGGCTTCTTGTTGGTTATTTTAAAGCTGTACCACCACAAATATTGCAACTATCGTATCAGCAAGAACAATTTGAGGGAGAGCATTAACAATATTTATTTAGCAATTCCATTTTAAAGAAATATCCTAGGATAATGCTCATAGGGGTGCAGATAATCTGCAACCAGCCATTTATACATGGACTACCCTGGAATCTACTGTATTCATCTGGACTGAACTGATGTAAGAACTGACCCCCCAGGTATATAACCCTGTCATATGTGAAAGTATATAGTAGAAAATAGATTATAATCTAGCTGCATTTGGACATTATATTCCTGTCTAATATACCTAATCACATGGTAGTTGTGGGGTAGCATAATAAGCTAATTAAGATCCAATATGCCCTCTCTCATGTGTTCTGCAACAAACCCTGTGCTCAAGAAGAGGTTGCATAAGGCTGCATTGCCTCCCACTTGTGGCTCTTCCCACTATTGTGGCTCCTCTCACTCTTTCCATAAGTGAATGGAGAACCATTTTTTAGGGTGGGCAATTAGGTAAGGTATAAATACTGGTGTACAAAATGCAAGAGTGGACAAACTGCAGACAGAGCGTGGCCCTCCCTTGCCCTCTCTAGCTATGGCTCTGTCCAGAGATGGCATTGGCATGAGTCTCTTGCCTGATGTGAGCGATCACTGCCAACAATACTGGGGAATTCTGGCAGACAGCATGGCAAGGTGGACTTTATTATGGACATGAAGCACTTGATCATCCCCTGGTACAATCCTTTAACTGTCCTACCTTATAATATTGTTGTAAGTATTTCAATAGTATATTCACAGTGCTTTAAACATTCAATGGGTGATATATGAATGTTCAATATTATTATTAGATTATATCTGGGCTGAAGCCATAACTGGCCTCTTCTTCTTCCCCCTTGTGAATAAATTTGTGTAATAACTGTGTTACTTCCATGTTTCACAGCAAATAGCTGCCATTCTGCATATACCTCGTTTATCAGTCAACTTCCTTTCGGAGAAAATGAGAGAGACTGTTCTTTCTCAAGGATAAAAACATCAAAATGGTATTGAAAGCGCTTTCAAAATCTATTCGTAAGGAAGGACACAGACCCTAAAGTTAACTCCCAGTAATGAAATGAATGAGGAAATATGGCTGAACTGAGACCCAGAGCCCTTTCCAAAGAACGTGTCACTTGATCAAAACAGGCTGGGACAACTTAGTGTCTAGGTTTTCAGTACAGTTACCATGGTTTCTGAGGAGAGAGGAATGGGCTGCCTTGCAATTATATTCTTCCCAATGACAAATAGCGGGGAAATCGGAAATGGGATAATACAATCTTTAGATTTGCTGTCAGAATTGTGAGATGCAAGACACGGTGTTCATTTGTCTCCCAAAGAACCAAACTATACAGATTGCAAACTGATGTACTCCCAACCAACTTGTCCATCCATTTCGCTCAGGGGCTTCTTTTGTCTTTGTTTTCTCTATGTCTGGAATTGATTCAGTTACATGACATCAGCTCAGTTCATGCAAGTCATTTGGATTCTGCGGAAAACACCCTCAAATCCACATTGGCAGTCGAGAGCACAGACATCCCCTGGCACCTTCCATGCAGTTCATTCAGTGCATCTTCTTCTTCACTCCGTATTAGTAAAGAAGGATATGCTTATGCCCTTTTGATGCGTGACAAAAGTAATTTGGTTTGCAATAAAGACGACGTGTGACATACTAAATTTATTCAGCAGTTAACTCAAAGAAGACATCACAGAAGATTACATCAGGTTAGAAGATCTGAAAGCTATATGTGAACCCTAGTTTCGGATGAGAATTTTAGCATTAAAATAAGATCTTACAGTACAAAGATTCAGATGGGAAAACTACTATTGGCCCAATCCTGTCCTGCGGAGTCCACAGCATGCAGTGCTATAGGGGGACAACCAAATGGACAATCAACCGCTTGGCCTCTAATGCATCTCCTGGGACCTACAAAACTCCTGGAAGTAGATCAGGGCCAGAAAGGAGAAGTAGGATTGTGGGATGCACTGCGACTGCCAAGATGCAACCCCATCTTACCTCTGAACCATCCTGCATCACTCCCTGAATCATATACAATCCTCAGTGAACTGCAGTGCCTGCATTACTGGAAGAGGTGGAAGAGAATGGTGAAGGTTTAGAAGGCTATGCCCCTCAAATAAAAAAAATAATCTGTGAAGGCATTTATTTCTTTCCCCTGACAAATGCTACTTTCTTTGTTTGTACCTATGTATCATTCTTGTTAAAAATCCATTTCCATTGGGATGTCCCATTATCTTTGGGTCATAACCTCTGTTCGTGTGTTGTACCCTCATAATGTGTGTGTGTGTGCACGCACTTGTGCATATATACAGTTTTTCTATTGTTATCTCTATTCTAGAAATGTTTCAAATTTCTCACATTCTAGAAATGTTTTCACAGGGCGAAAGTTCATAAGCCAACAAATAAATGATTTCTGCTTCCACCTCCCCATAGTGTGCAGGGGCAAGAGGTTAACAGTTCCTTCTGCAATGTTTTCCAGTGAGAATCTCCCTAAAAGAGCTGTTTGTTACAAATGAACTGAGTGCACAATCTTAACTAACTTTCCAGAGCCAACCACAGCCCTGTCAATGGGGTGCAATGAGGGTGCAGTCACAGGGGTAAGTAAAACCTTAGGGCTTTATGCATTATGGCTGCATTAGAACTGAAAAGTTGGTTATGGTTGGAGGAATAGTGGAATAACTACAAATTAGTAATTTTCAATCTTTACGTGTCATGACAGGCTGACAAGGCACTCCTATATATTCTGTCTCTCCCTCTCTCCCTCCCTCCCTCCCCCTCTCTCTCCCTATCAATCAATCAGTCAATCAATCAATCAGTCAATCAGACACACAAACACACACACAAACATGCATGCATGCACGCACACACATTGACAATGAGTATTAAAAACTGATTATTAAGTCCTGAAATTAAAAAGCAGAAATTTATCTGGCACAATGGGCACATTAGCCTCTCTCTTCTTTTTTGGCATTCTGGCTTGTTTCCTCCAAGTCTTCCAGATTTGTCCAAAATCTGCCAGGTTACACTGAGAAAGACATGGGGGGGGGGGACCAGGAGTTTCACTCCACTGGATTCTGTTAGGCCAAATGAAGCACTTGTCTCAAGTGGTGAGCTGGGGAAGTAGCAAACTAATAAGGCAGATTGCAGGGTCATTTGCTTGCCACCCTCTCCAGTCTTCTGACCACCAGATGTCTCAGAGAGCACTTAAGAAAACAAGATATCCGTATCCTGAACTCACTTGCATCTGGCATTCTGAGGTAGCCTAAGACTGAAGGCTGTACAGACTCATCATGGCTTGTAACCTGTAATGGACTTTCCCCCATAAATCTGTCCAGTCTTCTTTTAAAGACATCTAGGCCAGGTGTTAACACCACTCCAATGGCAAGGAGTTCTGCAGGTTAATAACACACTGACTAAAGAAATATTTTCTTTTGCCTGTTCCAATATCCCAACACTCAATTTTAGTGAATGTGTTATGCAGAAGTGGTCTATCAGCTCATTCCATCTCATGCATAATTTTGTATATCTCAATCATTCTGCTCTTACGTGTCTTTTTTCCTAGATTGAAGAGCCTCAAACACTGTAACCAGTCTCTGCAAAACAGGTGCCCTAAACATTTTGGTTACTCTCTTTTGTACATTTTCCAGTTCTACTATATACTTTTTAAAATGTGGTGGCCAGAACTGTATGCAATAACTCCAGAAATAGCCAGATCCTCTCCCTTTCCCTCTCCCTTTCCCTCTCCCTTCCACTGTTCAGTTTTGTACCAGCACAATAGCTGCCAAGATCCAAAGGGATCCATTGAAACAGGTGAGGTTTGCTCCTGGGTAAGGAAACAAAAATTCCCTGATTTCCAGGAGGCATCTAGTCTGCCCCTGCAGGATTCAGCACATGTTCCTTTGGTCATTGTATTGGTGACTGAGGTATTTAGTTAGGATAGGTTTTTTCCTTTGGTTGGTGTCTGAAGATCAGTCTTTCAAAGTTGTTGTTTGTTAAAAATAGATTTTGGCTGAGAAGGGTTAATACAATTTCAATTCTTCACGGTTATTTCCAAAATATTGTTCTGATGTGCCTGTAATATATGTAGCTATGTTTTGCATGATATTGAATTAGAAAATGTCTATCCTGGCTTGTTCCATCTTGTTCCATTTATAAGGGTTTTTATAAAGCATGCTTTGGAAAGGTTTCAGGTTCAAAATACTGTTTGCAAGTGTGGGCAATGCATTCTTCTGTTGTGCAACTATTTCATTTATTAATGGCTTGCTCTGTTTTTGATTTTTCGCTGTTTCAGTTCTTAAGAGGTTGTGAGTTTCACAACAGGAATGGCCGGAGTAGAGAGGAAACATTCCCATATCTTGAAAAAGCAGCTTGAGGGGGCCGGCTTAGAGAAGAAAGATGGCCAAAAAAGGAGGCCAGTCAATCCTATTTTCTAGAAGTTTGAGTCTCCCCTCCTCACTGCTGCATGCAACGTATACATTATCAACATGACTGCATGATGGATGATGGGAAATAGGGTTACGCTTTTAGACTACAATCCAAACAGCCTGCACTGTATTCAGCACAGGGATTGGGACTGCTGCCACGCTACTGTGGGGAAGGGAAGGCTTGTCCCTTCTTCAGAGTAGGACTGCAGCAGCTGCAATAGGTCTACTTGGGCTTAGGCCACCTTTGGAAGTGGCTACGTTAGCGCAAATGGGAACAACCAGAGCCTCTAGTCTCAGACAGAGGTTTGGATCTGGCATAAATGCTGGTCGAGTCCCAGCCTAACCTGCCCCCAGCCCTTTCCCCTGGTATGCCTTTACTGCTGCCCTTATTTCACCCTAGAACACTTCCTTCCACCTCATTCTCATCATCCCCAAACCCCCGCATTAACATGGAAAGACCAGCACAACTTACCCCTTGCCTAGGATGACCTTATAGAACGTGACAGTGACCATGACCATGGAGGACAGAGTGCCTCTATCTTTAAGCATTCTATAGAAGAGGGAATTTAGGCAGGTTTAACTCAACATAGAAGGGTTTAAAAAGCAGCACCTGCCTAAATTCCCTCTTCAATGCAATGCTTAAAGGTACAGGCTCTCTGTCCTCCATTCTGTATGGTCATCCTGCCCTTGCCTCAATCCTGTGCTGGTGCAGGGAGGCCAGCATGTGTCTATGTGCTGGCCTACTCTCCTCTTCAGTGGGGCAGATGTGCCTTATGGCAGGTTTGCGACACCTGCAGACCAGTGCAAGTGACTTGTGCCAGTGCAGATGGCACACCAGATTGTGCAGCCCAAATTACACCGTTTGGGCCACAAAGGTAGGTTAACCACAATATATGTCTGCTCCATACAAAAGCTTTATGTACCATGAAGAAACTTTCAGATGACTTACCTTGAAGGAAATTTCATACTGCTCCCCGCCCCAGATTTCCAAACCTGGATCGTAACCACCAAGATCCCAAAACCACTTTCTGTTGACTGCAAACAAACCTCCAGCCATAACAGGTGATCTGAGAAAGGAATATGAGAAACTGTAAACAGCAGGCATTACAATCACAAGACTGAGAAGGAAAACGGCATTTAGCAGATGTTTAAGGCTGCAATCCTAAAAACACTTTCCTGGAAGTAAGCTCCACGGAAATCAGTGGGGCTTACTTCGGAGAAGACATGCATAGGATCGCATCCTTAGTAGTTTTCAACACTGTGCATATGGTATGACTCCCATCAGCATGAGTTTCACTCATGGAAAATAATAAATATTTGTTGAAGCATAAATAGATGGCACACAGGGATAACTTATCACATTCAAACAAAGTTAGCTCACTGTAAATGGCATGTATGTGGGGGAAGGAAATGGGGAGGGGAGAAGCACCCTGAGAGTAGTGATAGAGAAGTCAACAGCAGGAATGATGATATTAGCTTTTTTTCCAATGCATATACCTCTGGCTGAGAGGTGCAAATAGATATCACGAAGATGAAAGCAAAGGGCTCAAAAGTTAACTTCCTTCTGTTCCAATCCCAAATGGGCTTCCCTATTTGAAAGGGCAAGTAGTGGTACTGTGATTAGTGTCTCATTTGGTTTGGCCTTGAGTCAGACTTCCCAATTTAGAAGCTTTTCCCGCAGATTTGTTTTTTTCCCAACAGAATGCAACATTGAAAATGTGTGGCAATTAAAGGTCCTGGTTTTTTTTTCCAGTAGTCATCTGGAGATTGATCAGTCCTGGAGAGATGCCAACTCTAGCCCAAAGAGACATGGATAACAGATTGCACTCTTAGCCACAACTACATGTAAGTAATTGGGGCCACTGTTAGTAGTTATTAGGAAATGGTCAACAGATAAATCAGCATATTTCACAATGCTTTTCTTGTGATATTTTTCAGAATACTGAAAGAATTTATCAGAGCTTGTGAAGGTCCACAGAGTTATAGAGGCTGGAGCAAACTTTCAATCCGATGAAAGTTTTTTGGACGATGATGAACCTCCTGGTTGGCCAGAGAACTGAGTAGGATGCAAGGCTGCAATCTTAACCAAACGTTTTCTGGGAATAAACCCAATTGAATACAATAGGGGTAGTTCTTCTGAGTTGACATGCTCAGGATTGCCCTGTAAGTTACACACTGCAAGCAACTTCATTCCTCAAAAAAGAACTTGTTCATCTCTAACTTCAAGCACTCACGGCCCTCACTCTGTTCCACATTCTCCTTCCTACCCCACAGTTTGTTACTACTAAGGCAGGGGTTTTCTATATAAAATAACATTTTAGCTGTAAGTGCACATATTTGAAAAAGCAAACGAACAATGAAAGTTCAGAACATTTACTATAATTAGTGAATCTATCAACGAAATAAGTAGAAGAGCAAAAGGTCTATGATTTGTGACATTTTCCTTTTTCTTCAAATGCTGACATTTTGTGGGTTTTTTTTGGGTACATTTTTACTCCACAGCATGACTTGACATTTTCTGCTTGGCAAAAAGATTTGATAGGAAAGATACAATAACAACTGTCTGGCGTCCAAACAGAGGCTGCAATCCTAAAGACACTATCCTGGGAGTACAACCCCTTAAACACAATGAAGCTTACTTTTGAGTAGCCATGGTTAGGATTGTGCTCAAAATCAACATTACTGTGGATGTGTGAACTGAAGTCCAATCTTATCCTTGTGATATGCTAGTATATATCCACACACAGCAGCCCAACAATCCCACTGGCGTAGAAGTCTATTTGATGGATATTCTGTAGATGTTAGCACAATATTGGAAGAGCAGGCAGAGGTAGGAGTAACTCCATAAGGAATAATAGGAAGTTGCACATCCTGCCAACTCCAAGGTGCAAAGGCACATTGCAAGATGTTGGTCCTTGCAGAAGTTAGTCCTCTATCACATGTGCTGGAATCAACCCAGAAACTAAACTTTGTCTACGTAGAATTGTGTCACAGAAGATTATAGGGAAAAGATGTACCTACAGGTAAAAAAGTGACATGTTCTTATTAGTCACACTTTCAGTTTGTTCTTTGAAGAAAAACTGTGACCTTTCCATTGTGAACATGTCACTATCTACAATTGTCTCTGATTCTAGATTTAAAGAATGCTGATTCTCAGTCCTGCTTTTTGGAAGATCTATGCAGTCTTATCGATCTGTAATGGTGAAAGTTTAAATTGCACCGTTTTAAGCCACATTTCAGCACCCTTGAAATCTTTTTGGTCTGCGGCTTGTTCATCAGTGCCCTCTTTAATTTGGTATATACTAACTTCTTTTATCATTTATTCTTGTTACATGACCGTGCTAGCAATGAGGTCCTGCTTCGTATCAGTAGGATAAATGACACCAGTTGAAAAAGGAATAGATTTCTGTGCTTTATGGTAGCAAGACATTAAAAATTCACTCGGCTTTATAGTAAATGACAGAGAGCACAATCCTGTCCCAGGCTGTGCACAGGATGCAAGGCTACCAGTGTTGTGCCTGCTGTATCCTGTGTGCCAGTAGAGGACTAGGCTAGGCAGGGCAGGTTAAAAACAACTTTGTGTACTTTCTCAGCCTCTGACTGATTCTTTCTGGGATTCCTATCAATTCCAGTTCTTTTGCTTTGAGAAGATTCTTTTTGATTTGAAAAACTTGCCAAGGACCAGGGTATTTTGAGCCAGGATTTTGGATATGGCAGATGCCAGGATGCATTATTATTTGAAAATGAAGTAAACTATAGGTGTCACACCCACCCTCAACCACCCACACTCAACCACCCAAGTTTCAGAAGCATGAAGAAGTGTCTTCTGTTAGTTAGTTAGCTTAAGCAAAAGGCAAAATAAGATCATGTTACAATTTCTAATACCTTCTCTACCCACTGCCTATAGGCATCATGAGAAAAAACCAGGCTAGATGGTAATATAATGTCAAAAGGATCCAATTTACTGTGCATTTTATGTTTTAAAAGGGGGGAGGCTTCAGCTAACAAAAGAGGGTAAAAGTGATTTTTCTCCAGACCAATATCCATTCAATATTTAGGTTCAACTACCAAATATAAGCAAGGGCAGCAATTTTTCAGCCAGAGAAGCTATCTAAGTTGAACAATAACCCCCTTACAATGTTACAAGCCCCAAGAAAGATAATCATAGCTCAGTAAATACCATCAATATCCTTCCTTCTTTAAGGAAAATGAACTCAGAATACAAAGAGACCATATTTCAGGATGCTTGATACCCAATTACTGCAGTATCTTCCCTCACTGTAAAGGGGAAGCAAAATATATCAGAGATCAGTCTTTCTTGCCCAGGGGTTTTGCTCAGCTTTGTATGGGATTATAGGTGGTTCATTACGATTTCATGAGCCATACTTTAACATGCAGAAATGTTTTGGTAGCCTCTGCAGAAAAGGGCTCACAAACTGTAGATCAATATAAAGATAACTGAATTTACCCTTTAAGAACTGTTCTCTAACAGCAATTGAAGCGCATCTAAATTCAAACCTCATCTTTTCCTCATCCACAGATTCTTTGCCTTTTGACCATGACAATGTTCTTATTTCTTGGTCAACATGTTGGATCAGCATAAGTGAATCATTCTGAATAACTGATCAAAGTCAAGGTGAGAAAGGTGCATTGCATGTTCCAATATTTATCTGATGCTCTACCTTGATAAATAATGACATGTGCGAGAACAAAAAGAGAAGTCTCAAAATCTTGTGGAAAGTCAAGCAAAGGCGTACTGCAGTTCTATTATGATTATTGTGACAGCAGTGGGTGAGGCCCAGATTTCAGTGGAGCACCATGAACACCTTGTGCATATAAATATATGCTCTGGGAGCTTGCTTCTAAGACCATTTTCTTACTTTCTTGGGTTCTGGGGTGTTCTAAAGGAAGGGAGCAACCCTTTTCAAAAGGAGCATCTTGTAAAGCTGTCACCTTGCCTGGAAAAAACTGAGCAGGATCAGCTTGGGTTTCATCTTGGGAAGGGAGATTGGAAGCCATTGACTAGAGACGAAGGAATGTGGACTGGCAAGAAACGAGTAACATCATCAGAATCACCCCGATGCATGTTTTGCAGAAAGTACAAGAGCTGTGCATCCAGTTAGGATAGTGTTTGCATTTTGAAGGGAAACATCTGGAGAAATGGAGGATCCTATGACGTTTCTCTCATAAAATAATGCCTTTTAAAAAAACATTTGGAAAAAATAAACTGAGGTTATGGTCAACCTGCCTATTTGATGCTTTGAGTCTATGAGACTCAACTTCAAAGTTACGGTAAGTTCAAAGGCAGTATAGAAATATTGTAATGAATGAATGAATGAATGAACATGAGTAAGTAACCCTTCAATCCAGAGTAACTACGGGAGTACATAAGAGAGATTATGTGCACCTGTAGTTACAGCACCACCTAGTGGAAAGCTACAGGAAATTCATATTGCAATCCAGAATAAATTGTTCTTACACCAGAGCAAGAACTCCCCGTAGTTACTCTGGATTGTGCCCTAAGTAAGTAAAATACATTTGACCACAATCCCGTTATAACTCATGAGTCACAAGCTGCCAACCTTTCCTATAAGGGAAGCATCATAGCTGTTGGTGGATAAGTTCATCTGCAGCTTTCACTACTTTTTGCTTCCTGAAAGCCACCTAAGCAATATTTATGGACAATTTGACATATCTCTGGTGACTTTTCAAATTCATAACCTGAAAATGTGGTAGAAAAATAAAGGGGAATTTGGGGTCTACAATCTTGTCTATAATCTTTGAGACCTAATGATGACACCAGGTCCACTGAAATACGTAGACATGCATATCATCTTAGCATGTGAGTTTAGATTTCCATACTATAAACTTAACACATTTCTTCCTGAAGACACATAAAAATGCTGAATTCTATGATTTCTCAATAAAGAATAAAGAACTGGAAATCCCAGACGGGAGGCTTCTTTGCTTCTATGGATAGCAGAACTTGATTTATGTGACACTGCATATTTGAGCAGCTTTGCATATACTGGGTTTGCAGCAAAGTTGCTTCCAATTAAAAGGATGTAAATGGCTTTATGCCATCTATCTGAAGTCCGTAACCACAAGATTGACTTCAACAATAAGAATAAAGTAAATCCAAAACTGGCACAACTTGCCTTTTCTTGTCTGAGAGATCTTGATTAAATCCAGGTATATGGCAGATGAAGTTGGTGGGTCTTTTCTTTCCAGGCTACCTTGTGCAAAACTGGGCACAATGAGACTGATTCAAGCTGACAAGGACCCTCAATTTGCTAAGTGGATGAGACACATAGTTAATGATATGGCCTGTGATCTACCATGGAGCAGAGAGAGTGGTTGGATATTACCTCTTTGATCAGGCCTACAGCCAGTGATGGCAAGTCACACCACCTCCCTTCTTTGCCCCAGTCCATTCTTGGGGCTGGGGACAAGGGAATTAAAGATAAATGTTCATATTTCATTTCCTTCTAAGCCTCTGGAGATTAATGTGGCCATCTGAAACAATCTTGGGTTAGCCAGGATGAAGACCAAAGCTCTTTGTGCTGTGTAGTGGCTATACAGAAGCAGGCCCTGGTTATCACTGGGTAACAAGTCCCAGAAAATGCTATAATTAGTTGGGGAGCAGGCAGCAAACAGGGTGAAATGAGAAGGCAACGAGGTGGCCCAAAGTAATTTGGCTTTCCTGTTATATGTTCCTACCTCCATCCTTCCTGTTTTATTAGAGCTCCATAATACAGCCTGTTACGCTCTTATGGAAGGTAATGGGGACTCAGGCACTTAACGGTAATGAAATTAGATTTCTCCTTCTCTGCACCAGAGGCGGAATGACATTTTCTTGTAAAAGCCGTGAAAGCAGTTTTTAAAAATGGAAGTGACAGAAAAACACTGGAATCCACTTCCCGGCAAAGGATGAAGGAGCTGAAAGCTGATGAGGGCGAGCACTTTATTGTTCCAAGTAACGTCTGCTTTTCATTTGGAGATGCGGCGAAGATGGGCCGGCAACGCTGTCGAACGCCAAAGGAAATGAACCTTCCTGTTTTATCACCCCACAAAAGGAGAGATTGTTTTCCCGTTCCTACTAAATCAAACACGAAGAAAAGGCTTCAATTTGGTAATAAAAATGAAATGAAAGCCATCTCCATGCATTTCCACAGGCTCATTTGGTGAGATGTGGAAAGATGTGGAAATGAACTCTGCTAATAACATGCATTGTAAGTGAGGAAGGGGGAGAGGCAGATGAGCTGCGCTGTGACCCCTGCTCTGTGATGCCAACGCTCTGATGATTTTGACATGAGTGTTTGGTGATGCTGCTAAAATATGCGTGTTTTTGTTATACTGGACTAGGATTGCTATGCCATCCACAGGACACAAATGAGAAGATCTAAGATTTCCTGTACAGCCATAGGCATAGACTCCAAGCATTGGTGACAGACCTACATCCAGGCCTTGGGGCAGCAGCAACAAATTCCTCCTGTCCAAGATGGCATAAGACCAAAACAGCCCCACTGGATCAGGCCAAAGGTCCACCTAGTCCAGCGTTCTGTATCTTTCAGTGGCCTACTAGATGCGCAGATTACCTCTAAAACCAGGAGGTTGTATATCCCAACATACCCCCAAATCCAGAGTAATTACGGGAGCACATAAGAGACTTTTCACTTTCACCTAGTGAAGACCTATGGGAAATTCATATTGGAATCCAGAGTAAGTTGTTCATACACCGGAACGAGGACTCCCCGTAGTTACTCTGGATTTTGCCCATAGTTTGTAATCTGGGATGGACTTCCTCCATTAATGCAGGAGGTTGTATATAGTCACCGTGGCTTATAACTATGATGAACCTTTCTTCCAATTCCCTTTTAAAGCACCTAGGTCAGGTGATACCACAACATCCGATGATAAAAGAGTTCCACAGAGTATGTAGTTGTGTATCCTTTGCTTTGATCTCACCACATAGAATGGCTCTGAAAATGAGGGGCTACTTCCATGGCAGGTTATCCCTACAATCCAGAGCAACTACAGGAGCACGTAATAGACATTATATGTACCCGTAGTTACTGTACCACCTAATGAAAACCTGTGGGAAATTCATATTGCAATCCAAAGCAAATTGTTCTTACACCGGAGCAAGGACTCCCCGTAGTTGCTCTGGACTGTGCCCTTAGGCACCTGCAAAATGTAGTGCTGTCCTGTCCTATCCCCCTGAAAATAATTCTGACAGTGAATGTACAAGAGAGGATCAGGATGAGAATCTGATTTCCAGAGCATGCAGTACTGAACTTCCAATTAAAAGGATACAATCCAGTTAACTGATAATACCTATAACATTCATATTATTTTATCTTTCTGTATTACCAAATCTGGTAAGAATAACTCCCATTTCTGGAATTTTATTGCAGAGCTTGCCAGTGCAATGCATAATATTTTCACTGCCCTTCTGAGTACCTGAGATAAGGTGGGATTAAAATAAAAATGAACTTATGAAAAAGCATCTACTTCACATCACCACTGACACTTTCAGTGCATCTATCCAGGAAACCTTCAGAGCAAGTTTGGTCTTTTATTCATACTGACATCAGGAAGAAGGCAGAGCAGTGACATCCACATCAGGTTGATACCTGATCAACTCTCAGCATCCTTGAATTATAGAACAAGGCAAATGCAGTGTTTTCTCCAGCATAACTATATGTGAGATTTGTGGGCAAATGGTCACTTCTTAACATGAACCAAGTTTCAGTTTCCTGGCAACATACATTAAGTACTGAAAATACTATTGGGCGAAAGTACTTGTAGTGAATTAAATAAAGATCATGGGATTTTGAAACCAACGAATAGACAGTCCCCTTCAAAAGACACTTTCAGAATAAATGAACATGTGGGCATTTGGGTGGAAAAATTTACAGCCCAATCCTATTCCTTGCTGGAAAATAGCATGCATAGTTATTGTTATGCAATGCTAGCTGAGGACCATCATATAATGGAGAAGTAATTTTTTTTAAATTTTAACTTACCTATTACACTGTGCCATGGTCCTCAGTGTAACTGTGCCTACTTTTTGGATAAGTGCAAATCTGACCCAAGGTGGGCATGTTGAGGCAAGTTGGGGTACAATATCAGTAACATGCCATAGCCACCAATATCTACCCCATGCCTTTGCTTGATATGCCTCCTGGCAGCCACATGGATACTTCTTTTCTCCACCCCAAGGTTCCCCCTCCTTGCTCATAGCCGTATTCTGGACCAACTCACTTCCTTCAATGGATCCTTCTTTGCTGTTCATGTGTAGTAAGCATCTATTTGCACTGGCTCCCCCCATTGTGTGTGTTGTCGCCACAGCCTAAGCACTAATGGAGAAGGCCTTCAATTGATGGAACACTAGTTTCATCGGTGGAAGGCACCCATATGATGTCTGCTTGGATCTCACAGGACACATTATTTAGGACAGTGAGAATTGCTTTCTCAGGGTTCTTGACTGTGCTGAGTTGTACAGGTGTTCCCCCATATCTGCAGTGGTGCTGTTCTTCATTTCCCTGTGGATACCACCAAACTGCAGGTATGGGAGATACACTTTACAAATGTAGAAAAAGTAAAACAAAAGTCCAAAGTACGCAGCTTTTTTTGTACTAGTGTGTAATGAAATCACTGCATTTGGAGGACTGTGGGCAGTTTGTTGAGTTGCCTACATCCTCTTCCTGGTCACACTGAGGCTCCTCTCTTTACTCCATATCATTCCATGACACGTTGTCACTGTGATTGGGTAGACATGTACATTCCTTGCCATCAGCCTCATAAATGGGCCAACCCTGTGCAATGCGGGACTGTGGGGTATATTAAAAACGATTTTACTCAGTAATAATCTTCATTTTACTGTACATTGTAGGAAAAAGATGTTAATATTCCTATGCTGGAAGTTTGCAAATAATGTTTTCCATATCATGTGGCACCATATCAAAGTCTTTTAGATGTTGGCACAAAGGCCAACATCTCAAGGAAGAAATAGCACAACATACCACAAAAGAAGAAAGAATGCAATTTAAGTGATTTATGTAGGCACAGCTTTTCCTAACATGAGATCACCATACATCTCTGCCTTTGGTGTTTCTCCAGCCCTCTCCCTCTCTTTCTTTATTCACACAAAGGTTGAACCATTGGTAGTCATATAACCAGCACTTGTGACACAGCAAAGGCTTCAAAGAATTTGATGTATGGTGTAAAAAAGGAGATGTGAAATTCTGAACGGAAAGCCTTTTTCAAAGTTATTTGCTTGTGAGGATATAAAAAGCATTTAAAAGGAGATGGTGTTGGAAAGTTAAAAAAAAGTCACACTGAGGAGAACGGGTGGCACCACAGATCCAAAGCTGTCGAGAATGAATCAATAGGTGCAAGAAGCAGTTTTATTAAGTATGACACTTGTCCCAAGTCCTAACACTTTTCATGACTTGGAGAATACATATTTCAGTATTATTTGCTTCAGAAGTAGCTACTAACAGACAAGTGGTAGCCAGAAAAGGGTAGCAGTCATGGTGAAATCCTGTTGAAATGAATGGGATTTAGTTTTGTCATAACAATTGCTTAGAATACAATCCTAACCATGTCTACTCAAAAGTAAGCCCCATTGTGTTAAATGAGTCTTACTCCCAGGAAAGTGTCTTTAGGACTGCAGCCTAAGACTCATTGATTTCAATAGTGTTTATCCAAGACAACAGTCCTTTGGACATTTCTACAATCATGGAATAGTGACATATACGTATCAGCGACAGAACACACCTTTTGCATGCAGATTTAACCCCTGGAATCTCCAGGTAGGAATAAAAAATACTCATTTAACACCTTGGGAAGCTACCACCACCAGCTTTCACCAATACGGAGCCATCTGGTTCAGTGATCAGACTCAATGTTAGGACAGCTTCCCAAGTCATCCGCTTTCTACAATAATGTCACTACTACTAGTGTCTGAAAAACTACTATAATATAATTAATTTATAATATAATTTACTTTTAGCTTAGTGAAATCAATAACAAAATGCCCTCCTGCAAATGTCAACATCACTGTTACAATAAAAAATTATAGGAAGAAGATTAGAAAGAGAATGGTGTCGGGGCAATTAAAATAATTCTGCATGGGATTAAGGAGTTCTGTTCAGACTGCTGACTGCCAGAGCTCCATCTTTCATGGAAGACAGAAAAGCAATACAGTCAAAACGAAGTTGTCTTGTGGGGGTCAATTAAAGTAGACTCCTGACAAGGTCTTTCCATCTTTTATGACTCCAACAGTCTTGGAAGGGCAAGACCTTTATTAGTTGGAAAACTCGATTCCCTGGCATTGAGTAATAGAAAGGAGGGGACAGAGTGCATTTCCTTGGAGAAAAATGATCCTTGCAGAAGTCAGCATTCTGTCTCTGTCTGCTCCAAGGAAAGAGGCAACAACTACAAGTATATCTGACATTGCGTGCTCTGTTTTAGCTATTTTCCTTCCCTCATACATCACCTTGTTGCCAACAATACCCTTTGGATATCCTTGTTATTTTGGGAGTGGCACACTGAGTCGCGTGCCCCAAGGTGACAACTCTGTACGGTCAAGAGCTCCTTGGGCAGAAATCTAAAATGGAAGGACCTTTCTTTCTACTTCTGCCTCTCTTGAGAAATTCACCTGAAGGCTTGATTTCAACTTCCTGCTGCATGGGCAAGATTAGCATGCAATGAACCATAGGGATTTTTTTCTGTGACATAAAACTTGGAATCCATCAGTCTTGAAAGACTGGTATCGTGCTCGACGCTGCATGTGAAGCATAAAGACCTGGGTAGATTGATATGGAGGATAGGCTATTGCCCAAGCAGCAAATCTTCCCTCTCCATGCCACTGAAATAGTCCAATGGAACGGCGGAGCTGATACAATTGGTTCCAGCTGCGTCACAGAGCTGGGCTAAGGACAGGAGCTCACCCTGTCTTGTGGGGACCCGGGTCTCAAACCCTGGCCTACTGGTTAACAGGCACAGTGTCTTAACCACTTGTGTCACCCTACAGACATACTCAGAATAAATAAAGCAAGTAGCCAGATACTTAGCAGTCAGGGAACAGCAACTAGGAACATACCATAAGTGACCCAATAGCATTAATCAGAACTGGGATGCTAATGCTACTGATTTTGGACTCAGAGAGGGGAAATATGTATGTGCATGTGTGAGAGAAGTGCAAGGGAAAAGGGTGAGGAATGGAAGATTTCTGGGTAAGGAGGGTGTAATTGGGAAGGGGGAATGACGAATGGAGGAGTGTCAGTGAATGAGGAAGGGAAGGGAGGGTCCAGCATTGGGATGTCAGGATCCCAATTTGTTCTCACTCTCCACAGTTCTCTGCCAGTAAAATGGCTGGGTCAGATCTGAGGAGACCTGTTTGGGCAGCAGAAGCTTGTCCCAGAGCAACGGGATGAAAGTGTCTTACCCTTAAAGAGACTTCTGTGATTGTACCCCTACCACAGGATGCAGTGTGAACTATGTTGGGCTATGTGACAGATCTGAAATACTCAGAGCATAATCCTAACCAATTTAGGCCAGCGCAACTCACCCATTTCCCCATTCCCACAGTGGCATGGGGAGGCCACTGGCCTAACCCCCCAGAAATGGCACAGAAATGCCTTAAGGCACTTTTGTGACACTCCCAAGCCAGCACAGAACTTGTGCTGGTTTAATTGGGGATAAGAATTGCACTGTCGCTCTCATATCACCAATTTACATTCTCCCTTTGCAAGCAGAGAGGCAATGTGAGCATATGGAAAGTCATCTTATCAAATGGGCAATTCTATTTTCTTGCAGACACTACATGACTCTTGCAGTTTGCCTACATACTCACAAGTCACCTGTTTGCAAGGTGAGAATTGCCAGATCAGTATCACACACATGTGGATATTGTCTATGCTGTTGCATTTTAAGGAGTGGCAGTGACAATCGGGTGCTGCTTGTTTGTGTTAATTGAGCCCAATTTTCCTACAGGCTAGAGAGGCATTTGGCATTCGGTATTGATCTGAGTTCAGTAGGCTCTTACCAGTTCATGCATAGCTGAAAATGAAAATATAAGAAACAACCATGCATAATGCACTATTGACTGTGAAAGGTGCCTTTTTTCCTTTAAGAAAATCCTTTCCTTTTCTGCTTTGATAATTCAACTCTGGTTTCTTAATTACAGAAAAGTGAGTATGTGTGATATGGCTGGCACATGATTGGTGAAGATTAATGTAACTGCTTCCTAATGCTACATTTCTCTAAATTTAAAAGTCATTATCATCCTGCCTAATGCAGTGTTATTTCGATAAATATGATAACGAAATAATACATTTCCAGGGGGCCCGTTGCTAGACTAACAAGGCTGCTTTGAATGCTATCTCCCACACAAGCTAAAATTAGCCGTACAATATTTTCCTTGGCACTTCAGACTGGTATTTCAATTCCTAATCTCAAAAAATAACACTTTGGGAACTAAAAGGTTTCACAGTAAGGCCAGCCTGGTAGGGTGGCTACAACTCAGAAGGCCTAATTGCTATGCTGGGCCAACTCCCCCTCAGAGACATACACCTTTAATAAACTGTTTTAGTGATGTCTGAAAGATCCATTCACCCAAATCTATTCTAAATTATGTTCCTTGACTGTGTTAAAAAGCTTAACAAATCACTAAAGGCTGTTCTTTATTACAAAAAAGAGGTCGCTTTCTTTGTGGAATGCACTGAGATCGTGTGAATTAATGTCAGACTATCAAACCCTTCAGGGGACATTTTTCAAACACTACCCACTCAATGTCAGGGTTGATCCTTATCTTCTGCACACCAGACTGCTCTTATGTCTCCTTACCCTACTTGGTCAAAGCTTATAAAGCAAACAAACCTTTTCCTCAGCCATTAATAGTGCCACTTTCCTCCGAAGTTAGAGGGATGGCGGACCAGTGGCAATCTTTCTCTACAGTGTTGCCACAATTATGGAATTTCCTACTAAGAGAACTAAAAATATCCTTTCCCTTATGGTCCTTTGGTGAAGAAAAAACAAAATAAAAGCAAAGTAATTTTGTATTTTCTCGCATTTGGTTGGTACGTCACTGTCTCCTGTGTCTCTATAACAGTGTTTTGATTATAACAAACAAACAAACAAACAAACAAATAAAGTCTGCTGTAGCACATAGACCACTGAGATTCTTACTCTTGGAGTTCTTCCTGCAGATTTGCCTGATATTCCTATAAAGGCCTGCATGTAGTTGATGCCTCAAGTTTTGCTCTTACCTTTGTTGTTTTTTTTACCATTCAGTGTAAGGGATCCAGTAAATAAAGACAACAAAGCAAAAAAGCAAGAAACTCTTGGTTTAGATAACTTGTACAAACACTGGCTTCTCCCTTGACTAATCACTAAAGCAGGGGTTGGTAATCTTCTTTCATCACAGGAGCCAGATATTGGGTCCATCAACTGAAAGCACATGTGCATTCAATTACCATGTAAGAACCTCCCTATGAGGCAACAGAGCTTAATATTAAAAAAAAATAAGAAATGGGCTTACGGACCCATGTTGTTTTCCCTTGTTTTACTTACGGACCTTTTTTGTTTTCATCAGATCTGGTATAGACTCTTTGGTGGTCCTAATTTATAGCACAACCAAATTGCTGAAGTGGGCATGGAGAGTTCTGAATGATACAGCTGCTCAATTTTGACTCATCCTATACAGTGGCAGGTTATACAGAAATAAAGGCAATTCATAATTCAAATTATGGAGGTAAATCCTTCATAAAGGTAAAGGATTCCCATTCACCACAATTTTGCCAGATGTCCATTGGCAGTTTTTCACAGGAAAAGTGCCACCACCAAAAAGGTAATCTCTAGACTAGGGTCTGAATTCATATCAAATGCAAGTCATAAAGCAGATCAGAGAAGATTTAGCTATTATTTTTCATACTACCCAGAGCTCACCAAGGTCCCATTTCCCCTTCTATCCTCACAACAACCCTGTGCGGTATGTGAGCCTGAGAAATAGTGACTGGCCCAAGTTGACCCAGAAAGCTTTCAAGGCTGAGTGTGGATTTGAACCTGGATCTTTGTCAGCTCTAGGTCAAACTCCCAAACCACTACACAATCCTAGGTTTCTTAGTTTATGATATGATAAAAGTCCAGCTAAGCTCATAACTGTATGAAGGGCTGAGATTAAACATGATAAGAAAGCCTCGGCTATTCTAGTTAGACTGTGGTCCATTTATCTTATGAAGGCAGAATAAACTTTAATATTCATATTTATTTATTTAAGCAATTTGTATCCTGCCTTTCTTCCCCCACAAGGGGGAACTCAAGGCAGCCAAACAACAATTAAAAAACAATAAAACACCACTAAAATTAGATACGGTAATAAATAGAGATTAAAACATTAAAATGTAGTTAAAATACAATTAGAATAAAGCTAAAAACATAGACTAAAAACGATAAAACAAAAAAATGATAAAAACAAAAGCCCCCTAACCTCTGCCCCGTTTAAAACGCTTTTTCAAAGTAAAAGGTTTTAAGGCTCTGCCTGAAGCTAAGGCAGACTTCCTCTAAGGGGAGGAAGTTCCAAAGCTGGGGTGCCACCACCGAGAAGGCCCTATCACTGGCCACCACACCTCTCACATCCCTTAGTGGCGGCACAGTCAGTAGGGCTCCCTCAGATGACCTTAGGTGATAGGTCAGATTTTAGGGAAGAAGGCGGTCCCTCAGATACCCTGGACCCGAGCAGTTTAGGGCTTTAAAGGTCAGGACCAGCACTTTGAATTCAGCCTGGAAATGAATGGGCAGCCAGTGTAGTCGCTGAAGCAGTGGCCCGACAGAGTCGAACCGACAAGCCCCAGCAACCACATGTGCTGCCGCATTCTGGACTAGTTGAAGTTTCCGGACCGTCTTCAGAGGCAGCCCCACGTAGAGAGCGTTACAGTAATTCAGTCTTGATGTCACTAGGGCATGGGTCACCGTGGCCAGATCTGAGTGACTCAGGTATGGTTGCAGATGGCGGATCAGCCGAATCTGAGCAAAGGCTCCCCTGGCCACAGCCGCCACCTGGGACTCCAGGAGTAGCTTTTAATCCAGAAGAACCCCCAAGCTGCAAACCTGCTCCTTCAGAGAGAGTGCAACCCCATCCAGAACAGGATGATATTCCAATACCTGAGTCAAGGACTTCCGGACCAGGAGAACCTCTGTCTTGTCAGGATTTAATCTCAGCTTGTTCACCGTCAACCAGTCCCCCACTGCCTCCAGACAACGATTCAGGATTTCAACTGCCTCCTTTGAGTCAGGAGGAAAGGAGAGATAGAGCTGGGTGTCATCAGCGTACTGATGACACCTCACTCCAAACCTCCAGATGATCTCTCCCAGTGGCTTCATGTAGATGTTAAATAGCATGGGGGATAGAATGGAACCTTGTGGCACCCCACGCCGAAGAGGCCAGGGTGCCAAGCAAGCATCCCCCAGCACCACCTTCTGGGACCAGTCAGCCAGGAAGGAGCGGAACCACTGTAAAACAGTGCCTCCAATCCTTAACCCGGCCAACCAACCAAGAAAGACACGATGGTCGATGGTGTCGAAGGCCGCGGAGAGTTCCAGCAGGACCAACAGGGACGCACTCCCCCTGTCCATTCCCCGGCGTAGGTCATCCATCAAGGGGTCCAAGGCAGTCTCTGTCCCAAACCCCGGCCTGAAACCAGATTGGAAAGGATCCAGATAATCAGCTTCATCCAGGACCCTCTGAAGCTGGGACGCCACCACCCGCTCAACCACTTTGCCCAGAAACGGGATGTTTGAGACTGGCCGATAGTTGTTTAAGTTTTTAGGGTCCAGGGAGGGTTTCTTCAGGAGGGGGTGAACCACTGCCTGCTTTAATACAGAAGGCAATACCCCCTCCCTCAGAGAGGAGTTCACCACCCTCCCTGTCCATTTGGCCAGTCCATCCTGGGCCAATCTGATTAGCCTGGCTGGGCAAGGGTCCAGTGGGCAAGCAGATGGTCTCACACTACAGAGAATCACACACTGCGAAATGCGCATGGTTGCTGGGGCTCGTCGGTTCAACTCTGTCGGGCCACTGCTTCAGCAACTACACTGGCTGCCCATTCGTTTCCGGGCTGAATTCAAAGTGCTGGTCCTGACCTTTAAAGCCCCAAACGGCTCGGGTCCTGGGTACCTGAGGGACCGCCTCCTTCTGTACAATCCGACCCGTCACCTAAGGTCATCTGAGGGGGCCCTACTGACTGTGCCGCCACTAAAAGATGTGAGAGGTGTGGCGGCCAGAGATAGGTGGCACCCCGGCTTTGGAACTCCCTCCCCATAGAACTTAGGAAAGCTCCCTCAATACAGAGCTTCAGGCGGAGCCTTAAAACCTTTTATTTTAAAAAAGCGTTTTAAACGGGGCAGAGGGAGGGGGGCAGTGTGTTAGTGTCTTATTTTATTGTTTTAACAAATGTCTTTTACCTTGTTTTTAATTACCAGTCTTTATTATTCTAATTGTATTTTAATGATGTTTTAAATTTGTATTTATTAGCAATTTTAATGATGTTTTATTCTTCAATGTTAGCCGCCTTTGGCTCCCCCTTATGGGGGAGGAAAGGCGGGGTATAAATTGAGTAAAATAAAAAAAAATAAAATCCTGTCCACATCCTCAGGTTCTACAAGCTGAAAAGAATCCCGAAAGATGGACTGGACAGGTGCCCCAGGGACATCGTTGGATGTTGTTAATATTTAATGAACACCAAATAAATGTTAAAGTGTCCTGCCTATAACTTGAAAGAGTGAAATTTTTACTCTATAAACTGAAAGAGTGAAATTAATGTGAAAAAAATAATTGGATTTTGAAAGTGGCAGAGTTGGGTTCTGAAGTACAAAGTTGTACTTTGGATTTCATGAACATTCAGATAAGAAGCGAGATTGTCCCAAATATTAAAGCATTTTCCTTTCCGCTGCTAAACATCAAATAATGAAAATGATATGAAAAAGCATGATAATATATCATCACAATAATCCCCTTTGCATCATTTTTGCCCCAATATGGCAAATGGCTGGGCTGCTAACTTGTCAAGGTTAAAAGGAAGAACTCCAAAGTTGAAATTGATCCTGCAGCATTAGTTGACCCTTTAATTTTACGCTTCAGGTGAATACCTGGGAATTGATATGAATTACATTTCCTCACTTCAAAAGGTATGTTGTGAGTAGGTGTTATGTTACTATTAGGAGCACCCAAGAATAGTGGATGAATCAAATCAGGACACCCGACACAGCCTTCTCTGACATACATGCAGGCATAGAGTTATTAAATGAAAAGGTTTTCTTACCAGTCATGCCCTTTGAAATCATAGGACGAGAAGCAACAAAGGTCTGGGCCTTAAAAGCATTTCCTTAGAAATGCCAGAGAATGCTCATGAGACCACTTCCTTCACTTGACTGACTGCATATCCTGTGCTGCAAGCAAGAACTTTAAAGGAGTGAACTGTAATGGAGTGGATCTATCCCAAAAAGTCAGAAATAGTATTCAAAGGCTGGGACATCCCATTCCACACCTGGTTAACACATTTGCTGAGCCAATCCAATGATTTTAATGAATCTTCCCAATCTCAGAATCAAAAGACTGCCTTACATTTTACATTCTAATAGTGCTGGTTTAACTAGTGCTAAATAACAGAGCCAGGACTGTTCCAATCAATAAATTTTTGATTTACTGAATGCATTAAATAAAACAGAATTGGCCTTTTCTGTATAATATGCCTTCCTACAATGAACTGGTGTAACATAGCAGCAAATCAGGATTTCCCTGGCTTATGAGTTCTTCTATGAGAACTTCCATGAGTTCACTAAGTGGCCATGCACTAGTAGCTCACCCATAGGATTTATAAGGATAATAGTACTCACTTAACTTGTAGACTTCTTTAAGGTTTATAACAAGATCACATATGAAGACCTTTGAACTTTCCAAGGTAATTCACAAATGTTAAGTATTACTGTAATTTAACTTTCTCAGCTATTTATGATGCTGGAGGGTCACTGTCTTCAAACAGTTACTGTCTTCAGACACCGAATAGACTCTCAGGTAAGGGCAAAATACTTTGGAAATGGTGGTCCATGTCATTGCTTGGTCCACTATAGTAAAAGGCAGCCCATAGCATTAGCATGAGTGCTCCATCTAAATGATAAGTATCATTCAAAATTTTCTGATTTAAAATAATTCAGCATCATCTCAAGATCCCCTACTACAGCAGCCAGTTTTGTGATAATTTCTTCTTAGGTGAAGAACGGCTGATTCAGATAGATTGAAAAGAGCTCCTATGAGCAACAGAACAGATCATGACCTTCTGGTTAACACTGCACTTGACTTAAGCACACCAAAAATGTACAAGGCGATCCAAAGTCTCATAGCATGTTTCATTATCAAAACCACTCTCATCTAATAGTATTCTCCCCAACACTTTTCCAGTTGGCAAGATAATATCCGCACTGAGCCATTGGTGTAATGTATTAAAGCTTCCACCACCTTTAGAGCCTTCAGCAAGATGAATTGCCATAATTCTTTCTTCAAATAACTGTACAATATTAATGTGGGATAGGTATAAAATATGTGTTCTAAAAATACAGCCTTCCTATCTCTTTTCCAATAGCTTAAGAGGATATTGTCCAGCTATAATATTATACAGAACTAAAACTTTATTCTTTGGAACAAAATATACAAGCCCAAGGTAGACAGAAATTGGAAGTTTAGATAATTCTTCAAAAATAATAAGTGAACCTCCAGGATTCATCATAGGATGTTATATATTCATATGAATACATAACATGAATCTAAAATGCAATTCCTCCAGTCTCACTAACGTTTTCAGTAATCTTGTTGAATGGAACAAAAATATGTTAATTTCAAGCTTCATTAGACACATTAGTAAAGGAAGAAATAATCTGTTGGTGTAGTTTGCATCCCCTTGAAGTCGCCAACTAAAAGTCTCATTGATTTGAAAGTTGCTAGACTGCACTCTGCAAACTCCACTCAGAGATCTGCAGAAATATTAGATAGCTCAGGAATATCCAGAACCTTCACAGACACGCCAATGTAGTAATGCATTCCCTTGTCTGTAGATCAGTGGTTCTAGACCATTTCGGATTGGGTCCCCCTTCTGAGAATGTTTGGGGGACCCCTCTACTGAAGTGGTGCCCACAACCTGAAAGTGATGTCATGGCCAGAAGTGACATCAAGCAGGAAGGAACATCACTATGATGCCGGGGCTCCTCCATGTCTACTAGGAAGTAAGTCCCATTGTGTTCAATGAGGCTTACTCCCAGGAAAGTATAGATTGAAGCCTGAGTGCCCCATTCCAAGATTGCAGTGCCCAGTGCAAGATTCCAAAATGGTGGCACCCATCTTTTCATGATACCCCCAAAATGAGGGTGTGACCCCCAACACCCACACTCCTACCCCTACCTCTGCTCCTACCCCTACCCCTACTTTGAGAACCATTGCTCTAGATACAGTCTTGTTTTCCTTGTATAGCAATCTGCTGTGTACCTGGTTCAGCTGACCTACATACAGAAACCTATTTGGGAAATGAGTATCATTTGTATTCAAGTCCTGGGGGAAGGGTCTGCCTCCCAGCTGAAACAAAACCAAAGTTGAAGTCTTTCTCAGCCCCAGAGAGGAAGATGAATTGCCTGCCACATTAGGTAAACAGGTTTTTTAAAAGGCATTAACTGCTGTTTAAAGGATGTTTATCTTTTAATTTATAAGGTTCAACCTCATTAGCATTCAGATAATTATCAGTAAAAAAATTACTGATAAGGTTGTGATAAAATAACTGCATTATGTTATGTGATAAAATAATTGCATATTGTATGTGATAAAATATTTGATAAAATGTATATGATAAAATAATTGCATATTCTGTACGTGATAAAATAATTGCATATTCTTTCACAATCTTTCCCCTGCATTTGCTTCCCTCTACTCCCTTGTGCCACTAAATTGTAAGCCTTTGGGGTAGGGATCTCCTCTTTATGAAAAACCCTGTGGTCATGGATGGTTGCAGGAGAACAAATAAGCAGGACACTTTCTGCAGTGGACTTTCAGAAGTGCACTTTCAGAAGTGGATACTCTGGATGGTTCAACAGGTGCTTCCTCCATTCAGTTGTAGCAAGGATTTCATTCACAGGAACTATAGTAATCATATGTAAAGACCAAGCAAATATTTCAGTTCACTGGCGTTTAGGAAAGCTGGTCAAATGTATTCAGATAACATGAAAGTGACTATATTCTAAATTAGGTTTCCACTTGATGTCTGAGTCTGAAGTATCAAAACCAGATAGATGTTTCCAAAAGTCTTCAACTCAGTTTCATCATTTTCTCCAGAAGGTGGCAGAATAAGCTCAGCAAATTGCAATCCATTAGCTTCCTGCAACCACTGCCTTATCTCTGCTGTGGGACAGGTTGCGTTTAAGACCTCCTTACAATAAACCAAATGAGAATGGTGAGCTTTGAGGCAGTTTAAACTCTAGAGATCACACATAACAAATATTTGGGCACATTGCAGCATGTGTTTCTCCCATATTATTTTAAAATAATACTTTTGATTATTTGAGTGGACTTTGCATCAGACCTAATTCCCACTAGTACTGAATGATGCTCATTTTCCTACTTCAACATCAGTACCAGTTACCCACCCTTTCCCATTCCAAACCTAGAAGTCATGTCCGGAATCTGCTAGGCTGGTGGAGGAATGGATGCCATTTGCACATAATGTAAAGTCCCAACAGTGTTGCACAAACTTCTTAAGTTCTTCATGTCAATAAGTGACATGAAATTCTGCACTTATTGAACTACAAGCAACAGGGTGAGAAACACATAGGCATAATATATGCAGAAAAATGCAACAGATGGTGGGTGATGAATACTGCAGACTCTGACTTTGCCTCACTTTCATTCATAGAAAAGGGGATGCATCCAGAAAACAGTCACAGTTGCAGAACTAGATCTGGGACTCTATGCTTTTTTCAGTCTTTACCAGCCAATTGTGTAAGGGGAGTCTCAAGCATAGAGTAGGGATTCTCAAGAATTTCAACCCAGGACCCCCTTCTGAGAATGATAAGCTGTCTGGGAAGTGACATCACCCTCCAGAAGTGATGTCATCAACCTGTAAGTGATGTCATGGCCGGAAGTGACATCATTGGGGATGTCAAAGCTCCTCCATGTCTACTCAGAAGCAAGCCCCATTGTGTTTAGCAAGACTTACTTCTAGAAATGTATGGATTGCACCCTGAGAGCCCCATTCCAAGATTGTAGCACCCAGCTCTTTGCCATCCCCTTAAAGGTTGTGACCCACCCAAGGAGGTCCTGACCCCCACTTTGAAAACCACTGGTCTAGAGAGTGGAAGAATCGAGAATCTTGTGCAAATCACATCACAAACAACAAGCCCTCATGTCCATGAATGTCTACAGGCAGTGGCATAGCTAGGCATTGCACCAGCTAGCAAGCTTTAGGGGGGCTACAAGCTGAATTTGGCACTAGTGGTGAAAATTCTGAAAAACCAGGTATGCATGCATGATAATACCATCATGTTATATAGCACTGAAAAGGTAATTTAATGCATAATGCAATGAAAAAAACCACAGTGCAATATTTATATTCTATTAAAAGTTATGACCAATTAACCAGAAAATGAAAACCCTTCTAAATGGTACTCCTCTTATAATCAGCAGGGAAAGACTAACAATTCTTCTTTGCACCAGCACAGTTTCCCTAACCAATAAAGGACACAAATTATATTGTTTTACTTAATTAAATTTAATATTGTTATTGTGGGGGGAAGGGGAACAAAATCTTCTTCAACTCCAAATAGGAAAAAGGTGCTTTAGCTATGCCACTAGGGGAGTAAATGGGTGGTGAATTGTTGAGGAGGAAGCAGCTTTTCCCCCAATTTTCTTTTTAAAAATACCTGGGGGTGACTTCACTTCCATTTGTGGCATCACTTCCAGGGCAACATTTTTAGCTTTTGCACTGAGCTACTTGATTAGTGACACCACTGTCTATATCTATAGTATAATTAAATTATCCTTTCAGATACCATTGCAATTTTTTCACATTTCTGCCAGTTTTGAGTTTCATATAGCTGCGCCAAAAAAGACATAAAGGTAAAAATCCCCACTTATACATGTTTCTGGGGTAGTTCCCCCTTTGTTCTTTAAATCAAAGCACGCATACCCCGAGGGAGAATAAAATCCTTTGCACCAACACAAAAAGAGGGAAAGAACTTGAGCAGGTCTGCTGAATCAGCTAATCTTATCTAGCTGTGTGCAGACAGAGAAAGAAAGCTCATTGCCCAAGTGCCGCAAAGAGATTTCCTTCTCATTACCTGTGGAGCTGCCTGCTCCAGAGGTGGCTAATTGAACTGATGGGTAATTAAAAGCAAACAATGGCTTCAAACAATAGAAATAAACTGAACACAAAAATTAAGACCATGAGACGACCCAAAGGTGCTGCTCTTCAAAAGCTTTTGTTCCTCCACTTGTGTTATATATGCAGAGGCCTGCTGGCACTCATAAAAAAGTACATGTATTTTTAGAAATGCATAAAATTGCACAGTAGATGGGAAAATAAGAAGAAAGGACCACAATAAGACAGAACGATGAAAAGAGTTATATCCATGGAAAGATTCACTTTCAATCATGCTGTTAGCATTGATTTTAAAAGAGATGTGGGGGGGGGGGGGGCGCTAAGGGCAGGAGTGATCTAGGTCACAGAATTTCATTCATTAACTGAAGCGATAGAGTATTATATCAAAATGTAACTCCAGTGTATTAAAACTAGAAATATATATTTGGATGTAAGGCTTTTAAGGTTCAGTAAAACTGAAGCCTACAAAGAAGATAACAGACATTAGAGGTGATGGTAGAATTATTGACAAATATGGTTGTAGTTCTTTGATTGGCCAAAATGTCAATTTTATATCAGTTAATATACAAATAGAGGCTGCTGGAAAAGAAGTATTCAAGAGCTGAGTTATTTCAAATATTGATTTTTGAAACTGGGCCTCTAAGGAAAGCTTATGTGGTCAGTATTCATCAGCATAATATAGAAAAAGAATTCCTGATTTTTGCAAACTCAAGTCTTGCATGCTAATCAGACTGCAGCTAAAATGAACTGCCCTCCACAAAGAAGGTGGAGATTAATATCTACACCATGTTCACCATGTGTAGTGCATGTAGACTGCCAGCCAGCCAAAAAGATTGGAAACACAGTGAGCGCATATCTACTCTGAAGCAGGGATGGCCTAGAACTTGGATGACTCAGACTTGAGTTGTGAAGGCACACGTTTTTCGCAACTTGTATGGACTTGACTCATGCAAGTCAAAAATTGGAGCACTGACTTGTGACTCAGGGATTTTA
The DNA here is from genome assembly GCA_030015325.1 of Cryptoblepharus egeriae. Classification (NCBI taxonomy): domain Eukaryota; kingdom Metazoa; phylum Chordata; class Lepidosauria; order Squamata; family Scincidae; genus Cryptoblepharus; species Cryptoblepharus egeriae. The sequence continues at coordinate 47,119,289 of JAREYC010000007.1, read as the reverse complement.
TCTTAAAAATGAAAGATTCCAGTTGTCTTGAGTTGAGACCACAGGTGGGCCCAGGCCGGTTCGCACTGGTTCTACACAACCGGTTGTTAATTTTGGCCTGCCGCTAACGATCCGGTTGCTAGCGGCGGGTCAAAAAAAATCTATCTATCTATCTACAGTATTTATATACCGCTTTTCAGCTGAAAAGTTCACAAAGCGGTTTACAAGAAAATGAAAAAAATTAATAGCTAATTAATAGCTAATGGGTGCCTGTCCCAAAAGGGCTCACAATCTAAAATGCAATAAGAACACCAGCAGAAGCCACTAGAGCAGACATTGCTGGGGTGTGTAGGGCCAGTTACTTGGGGCCCACCGCTGTGCTTGCGTCAATCTTGACGCCCAAGATCGGCACAGGCAAAGTGGCGTCCTGAAGAGGATGCGACCGCGCTTGTGCCAACGTTGGCACAGGCGCAGACGCATCCTGAAGAGGATGCAACTGCGCGTGCGCCAACCTTGGCACATGTGCAGTACGCCAGGATTGCGGCTGCCCCTCGTCCCGTCCCCAGCCCTGCCCCCTGACCCCGCCTGGCTCACCTACTTCCAGCAAACCGGTTGTTAAGTTGGGCCAGGCCCATCCCTGGTCGAGACTCACTTTTGTGTGCATTTGTAACTCTGTTGTGTTGTGTGTGCTTGCTTGCTTAATTTCTTTTTATACAACTTGACTTGTTTCTCAAAAAGTCTTGGACTCAAGTCAAAATGACATGAAAAATGGTTCTAGTTGCAAAAGCCACCCATTATGGCTTGTGGGCAACTCAAGTCAAGGTGAAGACTCAGGAGTTGACCCATGGCACTGTGCCTTTGGTCTATTCCTATTGTGAAAAAAGCCCCATGGTCCCCATGCAAGCTGAGATGATTGGGAGGTTGAGAAATATCGTAATTACCAGCTCTTGCTGTCTGATCCAGGAGTATATAAACTCTGAAATAAATCCCAAAGAAATCCAGTGGTACTTACTACAAGAGAGATGAGCAAACGGCAACATTGAGTACAATCCTAACCACGTCTACTCAGAAGTAAGTCACATACTGTTCAATGGTATTGACATTGTTTACAAGGAAAGTGTGTTTACAGGCTTACAGCTTCTTTTCGCTGCAGACTAATTTTTTAGTATGACTGATGGTCTTTTTCATTGTTTTAGGGATGGATTTATGAGATTTATAAGAAACAACAAATTACAGAATCTTCAACTTCATGATGATATTTTTCTAAGTTGGAATGAGTTTACTCTCAGATTTTAGGCTATATAGGTTTTCAGCCTTTAATTTGAGTATGGGTACGAGTGGAATCTGAGGCCCACAACAAGGAGAAATAAAGAAAGTAAATTTTCACAAACTCAGCTGGTAATATTGATAAACACAAGTTGTTTCTTCTTAATGGTTTTGATCCTACGTATTTTTCCCATTAAAGGGAAGACATTTCAGTTCATCTTTGAAATATCTCATTCTGATCAAAAGTTATGGCCATAGACTAAAAAACAAAAATGCATGGAGCCCTATGGAAAGTAAAAGTGAGCTTCTATTGCACCTCTACTTGTGAGTTGGCAAACATACCTTAGTCTGATGGAAGTAGCAGAGAGAGAGGAATCCAACATCCTTAGAATGATCCTGATCCAATGAATGAAGCTCAACGTAAGGAAGCAAAAGTTTCCTTATCCTAGGACAAGCCTCCAGTGCCTCAGATCTGTGCCAGTTATTTTGCTGAGACAAGGAAGGCGAGAAAGGAGACAAGGAAGGGGAGAAAGAATAGGGTTGGATCTGTTGCATGTCAGTGCTACCAAGATCCAACTCCTCTTAGAAACTCTAAACTCAAAGTTCCTTCACCCAAGTACAAGTACTGTACATCGGGCATTCATGATAGCTTAGAAAGCCCATGTTTCTCATGAGGCAAAATATGGTTCCTTGATATAGGGTAGTCCCACACTGAATACCAGCTATTATCCCATGAGATTTCCAAATTTTCTTTGGAGATTTCCAAAGACAGTAGCTGCCCAGAGGCTATCAAGATCTTCTGCATAGTTAGCTAATGTACGACAGTGACCATGAACTACCATCAGCCTAATAAATTCCTTATTTATCCTAAGAGCTGTTGCTGAAACTAGTGGCCAGTTTATTGCTCTGACATGCACAAAATTGGCCATTGGAGTGCACATGTTGACCTAATTCAATACCACTGCATGACATATGAAAGTACCCCACATATCCTTTCAAGTTAATGGAATGTAGCAAGAAATTGACAGCCCTGGAAAGAAGCAATTTATTTTTACTTAGAAAGGGAGAAAGCAGAACCATGGAACCATGGCAAACAAACAGGAACCAGAGAAGCATCAGTGCCTTTCCAACTCATCAACCTTTCGTCCAAAGGGCATGCTATCACTGCAGAGTTTGGGAAACTTTAGCTTCTGAATGTACATTTCATGTACTATCTGGAAAACATTTTTTACACTTAAATACACAAATTTATCTACAGTGTTGTTCACTGTACATCCAGCTTTCCTTCCTGCTATTGTCATTTGCAGAGACTTAAAACAAAGAAGAAGCAAAATAATCTAGTTGCTTGGGTGGATGGAATGGATGTATAGACAGAGATACAGACTGATTGATAAGGGAATGGAACGATGTGGGGAAGTTGTAATCTTATCTTCCCTTATTATGCCATGCATTTTTGTGGTCTAGTTCCAGCCACAAATTAAGCACACATTAGCAATTTATGGTCTAATCCTGTATATGTTAATCCAGAAGTTCCATGGTCATCTATGGGGCTTCTTTCATCTAACAGGGTCACCGGATGCCCAAACCATAAAAGGAGGACAGGGTTTTGGATTCCTCTCAGCCTGGCCTTTCCGGTGGACAACTGCAGATTTGCCTACTCATGTGTAAAGCCGTGATATTGGGCACTTTCACTTTCCCATAGAGCTCAATGCATATTTTTTTAATTTTTATTTTTTGGCCATAACTTTTGATAGGAAGGAGACATTTCAAAACTAATTTTTGCATTGGATTCTCCTTTACAATACAAATCCAATGAAATATGACATGATGGGGTACTGCACATCATTGCAAAGTACCAAAATGAAGCAAAAATGGAGGACAATGAAGCCCTTTCGGAGAACACCTTGTCAGGAGGCTAAAAAAGAGGACAAATCTGGAAATTTTTGGTCATATGGTCACCCCAACATCAGAACATAGCTCTACTGCAAGTAGAGTAACTGCAGCACTTAAAGAAAGGAATAGCGGGATCCTCTATAACAGGGATATCCAACATTCAACTTCAAGGGTCCTGGATCTTTAACAATTGTGCAGAGGAGGAAATTTCAGCATATGTAGCTTGTGATCTTTGAGATGAAAACCTGCACCTGCTGATATTTCCTCCTCTACACAATTGTTAAAGGTTCTGGAGTCCTGAAGATGAAGGTTTGGAGACCCCTGCTCTACAATACATGATCATTCATGGCCCAATCCTATTAGAAAGGATTAACTGGAAAGTGAACTCCACTGCTAAACCAGCAGGGGTCTCCAAACTTTTTTGGCAGGAGTGCCACATCATCTCTCTGACACTGTGTCTGGAGCTAAAAAAAACTAATTTACATTTCAAATTTGAATAAATGTATATATAAGAATGTATTGGACTACAGGGCATGCCCAGTGGGCGAATAGAGTGGACCCCTCTTGCCGAGGACCGCATCTGACCCCAGGGCCGGGTTTCAGAGAGTCCTGGGCTAAAGCGTCGTTTTACAGAAAAGGGCCTGGTTTTGTTGTGTTCTGCATAACGCAATTGTATTCACTGCATGTTCTGGTTAGTACAAGTCTGCTAGCATACACACCAGTTGCATGTACTTGCAGATGATGAAGATGCTGTGAAATTCTCCTACTCTGAGGAGCCTTATGCAACCAAGAAGTCCCAGTCCTGTTCTACCCACCTGTCCACTCCCTGCTCCTACCACCAGTTTACATTTGATGTCAGAGGTAGCATGTGCCTCCTTGGCATGTGTATATCAGCAGACAGGAATTTGGATTTAGATATGATTGGAGCCTACACTGCATACCAAATGTTCCAGATGTGCTGATAAATGTGTTTCAGCATGGTTATGATAAATCAGTACAAAGAGCAAAATGAGGACAACATGCTAAAGAAAGCTCAGATCAAAATTTATCAGAGTGAAAACTGATTCAAAAGAGCCACATATATTTTATCTTTGTAGCTGATAGCAACTGTGGGCTACTACTACCCCACAGGAGATCCTACTCAAGTGTAAGCAAAGATTAGAAAGAAGCATGGAAAATAGCCATCATTCTGATATATAAGATATTTATTGCCCACACATGCCTTTGTTCATTTTACTGTAATTAGTTATGTATTTTGAGTATGTGTTAATAAATTTGTGTTATTTAGGCTTTCGCAAATGATATTTATGTCTTTATGATGGCCGTTTTGTGTTTGCATGCTGAAAATAACTGGGTTCCACTTTTCAATGTTTTTCACTTTTGGATAGTACTCTGTTCCTTAAGCTGTTCAAAAGTGGGAGATGCCTGTAGTTACCACTTCAGTGGCAACTTTGCACTTTGACTTTTAGAGCACAACCCTAACCCCGTCTACTCAAAAGTAAGCCCCATTGTCTTCAATGAGTCTTATTCCCAGGAAAGTGTCTTTAGGAGTGCAGCCTTTGTCATGCCAACTACAGAGATGTCTTTGGACCACACTGGTTCTTTGGCTTTGCAGCAAGAATGAGCTGGTTGGTCACGACTAGCAGGGCAGCCTGCTGGGATACCTTTACCTTTAGTTATGAATGGCTCAAACATTGTATTAAGAACAGCAGCAACACGTTCTCAGAAACATTCAGATTTCATCTCTTTCTCCTGAACAGATCACAAAATAAGGGGGTGGGGGAGGAAACAAGGAAGATCACATTCTTTGCAGCTGGCTCTTGTTTTCATTGTAATCAGGAAGCAATCTGCTGTCTGGGCGACAATGTGGATGTAAGTACAATAATATGTAACAATTCTTATTTCAAGAGGCTGAAAGTGTCCCAGTTCTCCACAATCAAGCATTTCTGCTCAGCAATTCAATGTCCAGTAGGAAGCTGCTGCTCCACTGGCCATCAGCTGACAAAGACCATGACGGTGAAAAGCGGTAATTTAATTCCAAGTGCTACCTGCAATGGTTGCCTGTAGCGTCAACAGGCTTCCTGGTAGTGTCGCAGCAGAGGTTTATCAGAAAGAATCGTTCTGATTGTCTGTGTAGGGGCAAGACATACTCATACAATTTTCTCTGCTTGTTTCCTCCATGGTAATAGTTGGGCAGAGAAAAAGCTAGCATCACATTTTTAAAAAACAAAAAAGCAAAAGAAAGGAGAGAGAAAGGTGACCAGGCTCTAACTGTGGTCACTCTTCAGATGTGTGTCACGTCAGACATCAGCAATGTAATCTTCTTGTTGTGTGAAGATTTCTATTGCTTGAATCTTGTTCCAAAATAAAATGTAGGCAACTGTAGGGAAGGTAGAGGAGGCAAAAAGCACTAAGTTTTGCACGGCGCCTCACTGCAGTATGCAAGCAGCCCCTCTCTTTCTCCTCTGAAGTCATTCCAGGATACTAGAACTAAGCATTTCTATATAGATCCATAGGGGAAAGGGCCACTTGCACGCCTCAATGAGGAGCAGTGCAAAACTTAGTGCTCTGTTCCTCGCCCCCAGCTAAGCTACTTAAAGTACTTCCTCCCCCCCATCAAAGATATTATAATTGAAAGTCATTATCTTATAATACTTTTATTAGAGTCACAGAAGATGACACACAATTGTATGGAGCAAGCTTTTGAATTTACAAAAACTGCTGAATCCTCAATGTCCAGGTGACAGTGATAGCATCCAGGACACCGTGGGATGAAGGGCATCACAGGGATCCATTGCAGGGCATTGCTTCTAGCACCATGCTCCCAGTAATCTGGTGCTGGCATGAGGCTGTGTGTTAAAGAAAAACGGTTCACTTATGGAAAGTTGATGTAACGATAGCTCTTTTTGGTGAGTGGCATCCACAGGTGGAGTGCCAAAAATTGAAAAAGCCCTCTCATTGGTCACCTTGCATTTAACCTCCAATGGTAGTGGGGGCCATGAGAGGATGGTTTCAGATGAAGAGCAAGGAGCCCAAGCATAGAGAAGAAAGCTAATTTGGGCAGAAGATCTGGTCTAGTGGACAGAGCCTTGATCAAATACAGTACTTGAAGGTAGCCAGTTCAAGAACACCAGAAGATGTGCAACGAGACCTTGAGTTGCGAAGTTGATCTGAGTGAGTGGAAAGGAGCCAGCAGGCAGCTGTGTCTCACTCTCGAGGCAAAAACACGGCCAGCAAGGAAACCAAGACAATAATGATCCATCTAGCCTGCAGCAAGTTCTTAAAAGATAAAACCTCTCAGTTTAATGTAAAGTTTTCTTGAGGGTTAGAGAAGCCAGCCCATGTAAACCTCCTTGAATAAAGTCAAAGGAGAAATCCATTGACCAGAAAGGCAGTATATAAATACCTGTATCAATGTATTGTAGAGATGATGAAGGGCAAAATCCAGAGTAACTATGGGGAGTCCATGCTCCAGTGTAAGAACAACTTACTCTGAATTGCAACATGAATTTCCCATAGGTTTTGACTAGGTGGTGCAGTAACTACCGGTGCACGTAAAGTCTCCTACGTGCTCCCGTAGTTACTCTGGATTTGGGTAATGACTGTTATCAACCAATCACCAGGCTCAATGCCATTGAAGGCCTTTCAGATAATAAGCAGCATTTTGCTTTATGCCCCCCAAAATGGGCGAGCAGCCAATGAAGCTATTTAACTATGTGTGAAATGGACTTCTTATTGTTGGGTTCCAGGTAGTAACCAGGTAGGAAGGAAGTTTTAAAATTTTTTTTTCCCAAAAATTCATTGATTCAAAGGAATGCATTTGAGAAGGTATATGATTTTTGGGAGGTGGGGAAGGGGGGGATTTAGAGTCTAGTGAATCCTGTTCTATTGGAATGGAGGTTGAACAAGATGGTCCTGGAGGTTCCACTGATTTCTGTGATCTTACAGAAACCAAATAACTCTGCCATACTTTATATATGGCATCTTGGTGCTGTTTACATGCATTGCAGTCATGCGGTTCCTATTTTACTGCAGCAGGTGGGTTTTATTGAGTAGTGGAATACAGTTAAAAGCCAGAAGTGCCTTGGGAGGCATTAATTGTTCTTGGGTATTTAAACAGAATATATCTTCCTTTTAAGTTTGACTTTACTCTGCTGTGGGATTTATGTACTACACCAAACTTTAGGCAAGGAACGCAGATGTGAAACAAGAAAAACTCTGCTATACATGGTTTCTTCTAAGAAACAAACATGGCTGGATAATCCCAAACAAATGAACTGATCTGTTGTGCTGAAGGCAAACACCGTTTGGAAAAGCACAGGAGTCTGAGAATGGAGGAGAATTTTCCTTGTGGTTTGATAACAGAAACACCTGACTAGTGATGCAACAAAGAATTTCAGAAACAGAAAATGAAAGTAAGTTTCACTGCTTGATCTGTTGGACTCTGAATGGAACAAAATGCAAAGAGAATTGCATGACGTGGTCATCAGTGATGGGATTCAAAGAAATTAACAACTGGTTCTGTGTGCAGCCACTTTTAAATGGCTATTTTTATACTTTATATGTCCTATCTCTCATTAATTCTATACAGTAGGTGCGAACCTGCTGGAGCCTACCACTGATGGTCATCAAACCAAGCACTTACATACCAAATGATTGTTATTAAAAACATTGCTAGGTGAGAGTTCACTACCATGTGGTTTTTGATCACGGAGGTTCCTGATGTTCCTCAATCCCTTTCCCTCTTTAGGGAAGGTGCGGATATGTGATGTGAAGGGATGCTAGACCCTTTCTTCATCAATGCCTGCTTCTAGCCTTTCCTGAAGGCTTTTGCTTAGCAGAAGGACTCATCAAAGAAAACAGCAATGGTGAATCACAGCATCTCCTTGAAGAACACATCTGAGACAAGTGCCCTACCCACACATTCAGGGAACAGAATAATGGGAGGAGTGATTAAGTTTGTCCAGCTGTCCCTGGATTCCATGTGAGCTTCTAAAAGTCTGAACATATTGTACCCTCTTTTGTAGGGTTTTCAACGTAGGACAGAGTCCATACAATATAATTAATACACACACTTATTAACACACACATACACACACAGTGCACAGTTAAACCTTTGGCTTTATGTGCAGAGATTGGAGTGGTGCAGAGACTGGAGACTGTCATAGGTGCTATTTGCCATACATTTAAAGAATTTTCATGGGCCAGGACTTGGATCCCTTCCTCCTCAAGGTGTAACCACATGGAAAGTGAGGTGCATTGGATTCAGTAACCATGACAAGATAGCTTCTGAATAACCACCCTGGCAGAGGCTCTACTAGACCGGAGGAACCCTAGGGGGGCAATTTATTTCTTCATTCTCATTCCCTGATGAGGTAGCTATGCCTCTAATCCTCCTGACACACCCTCCCAAGTCATCTGGAGTTTGGGAAGTGACTCCTGTTACCACATCACATCCTTGTAGAAAAGGAGGCTTCAATTATGTCCCTCAAGGATATGGTATGACTTTTTTTAATGCAAGCAGATATGGTATGACTTTTTTTATCGCAAGCAGATTAGTGCTGAGACAGTGGAGAATGAGAAACACACCCTGCTGTAGGGCTACTAAAACCATGGTGCCGGACTGGGGTGGGAGCAACACTTCAAGCTTTGACTTTGTCTATTTATCAAATTGCCTTAAATCTACTTTTATTGAACATTCGGCTCCACAGTCCATTGTCCTGACTTCCCAAGGTCCTGGCTCCAACCATATTTTGCCCTGTACCACTGCAAGCACCAGTCTGGACAAGAGATAAATACTTCTACAGGGCTAGTTCCATGACTTACCAAACTCCGTTCTTCTCACTATGATTATTACAGGTATGTACAGTGGTGCCTCACGTAACAGAATTAATTTGTTCCGGATGCAGTTTCTTTACATGAAACTTTCTTTACGTGAAGCGGATTTTCCCATAGAAAATAATGGAAATGCAGATGATTGGTTCCACAACCCCAAAAATATTCATATAAAATATTAACTGGATGTAAAAATGATGACAGAACACTGGAATTGAATTCAAAACATGCATTCAATGTGCATGATCTTGTGAAGTCTACTTAGGCTGCAGTCCTAAAGACAATTTCCTGGGAGTAAGACCCATTTAACACAATGGGGCTCACTTCTGGGTAGACATGGTTAGGAGGCTGCAATCCAAGACACCTTCAAAGTGTCTCCCCACTTTCTCCTTCTCTCCATCCTAAGCCTCTCTCTCCTTTGCTCCCTTCTGCCTGGCCCTGAGCTGCTTCTCTCTTCTCCACTACTCTCCTCTCCCTCTGCCCAGTGCACACCCGGCCAGAGGAGGAGCAGTGCAGAAGTGTTGCTTTCACTATGCGCAGGTGCGCTAGGCAGCCTTGACACTTTTAAACAGGTTGCCGGCCAGTGCATCTGCCCCAACTGCCAACTAATGTTTTCTTTACGTGAAGCACTTTCTTTACGTGAAGCAGAATCCTAGAGAAATTTTTGTTTGTTACGTGAAACTTACTTTACGTGAGGTGTTCTTTACGTGAGGCGCCACTGTATATCAATCGTCAAAGTGGACACACAGTATAAATTCTATGTATGTCAAAAGTAAGTCGCATTGTGTTCAATGGGTTTTATGCCAGGAAAGTGTATATAGGACTGCAGCCTTCACCACAGTAAACACCCAAACTATATAAAGGTATCCCCTGCTTCTGATGGTTCATATTCTGATAATCCACGCTTTTCAACATCTTTCAATTATACCCTGAACTCATTCATTCACCACCTGTTCTGTTCTTTCAACCTCTCTTAGTTATTCTAAAGGACAAAATCCCCCCAATATTGTAGCTCCTGGTTTAACCCCTTCCCTGAAGGAGTTAATGAGGATCCATTTGCAGATATCTTTGTGTGCCTGCAAGAATTTGCAAGATTTGCAATCTGCTAGCTAAAAAGGCATTCAAAGCAACACTTATAAACTAAAGAAGACTGCAATCCACTTTTCAACAGTTTTCACTTTTTGACGGTGGTCCGGTCCCTATTGTCAGCAAGATTCTATAAAGCAGATTATATCTAGCAGTTGCCATATCTGTTCTCTGGGTAATGCTCTACAAGTAATAACAACAATCACTATCAATCCACAACTGTAGAGCAGTACTCAAATGCACAGAGCATTAGTTGGTCTGCATATAGGCGGCCCTAATTAATAAGAATACCTTGAACTGATTCATTCCCACTGATGTGACCAGAACTGAATCAGCTTCAGAACATTGTGTCTTCAATATGTGGTTCTGATAGCTCGTCGTAACTCCTGTTTCCTATTCCTTAGAGCTTTCTCCCCCTCTCTCTGTCAGCTGATGAGAATAAATCCCTCTTTACAAGACAGGGAAAAATGCAATAAAGTAAAAATGGACTCTACTTTGTGGAGACTTGGGAGATAGTTACTGTGAGTTATCTGATCCATACAATACCAGGGATAAGAAGATGGCTTATCTGAGATTATTCACAAGCCAGTGGAAGCCTGCTCTGCCTTATACCCCTGTGTTTAAATTATAGCAAGATGTATATAGTAGCAACACCATCAATCATACATAGGATCTTTGCTGGCAGAAAGCAAGTTCACTTTTTGATTCATCTGCGGCATCAATCTCTAGCAAAGAAGTAATAAACTAATGTCTCTTCAAAGGCTACTCTATGGAATAGGAAAGGGAATAAGCACAGATACATTTAGTCCCCATTCTCTACCAATTTTTCTTCCCTGCTAACTGCAACGTATAAGATATTTGCTGTATTCCTCCTTGCTGAAAGCTTTAGGACCAGAGGCAGTAGAGCTTTATCTAGTTATCTCTGGGCTTGACCTTTCCTGCCACTCTCCTGTTTGTTGCTGTTTTAGTTGACCATCTTTAATTTGAGGTTAATTTGCCCATAAATTAACCTGCTTCAGGGCCTGCCGCAGAAGCCATAGTTTTCACAACACTGTCTGCGGTGTGTCATTCCAGCACTTGCCTTTGCAGCTACTTACTCAAAAGGGTCACTGGGATCAGTCCTCTGGAGCTCGGGTGGAATTGGTATTCTTTTGTAGTACATCTCCCAGTCGAACGCTCCACGCATGGCATCCCCCGCTTGTGCCTCGTACCCAAAGTGATTGTGGTCAATGACATCGATCATGGGACACACAATGGTTTTGTGGTTTAGCGCAATCTGGTCTGAAAGATGAAAGTAGAAAATACAAAGCGGCAGGTCGAGTCGAGCCATCTATCATGCAACCACAAAGTGAATCCCACAGGGTGCTTTTGTTTTGTTTGTTTTTTTCCAAGTTTGAAGATTGTCTAGGCAATTCCCAATGGCCTGAAAATGATTTCCGTTTTGAAATCTGTATCAGACTCTATTCAAATAGGGCTGGATGTACTCGGTCAGTGATTAGAAGCAATTATAGTGCTTCAGAGAGAGTCACATCCCGCTGAGACCTGGAAAAGTCATCTATATCTCTGTCACTTTCCTGCTCTAAGCTGTCCCCAATCTGTCACCTAAAGAGCTGGGCAGCAAGAGTAAAAGCAAAAAAAGTAAAAACACCAAATATTTTAGCTTCATGTGTGTATAGCAGAGACATGCTGCAAAAAATGCTGCCCATTTTTGTTCTTTAAAAAGTGAACATTGGACACTGCTGTAACTCAGCTCCTGCTGTGCCAGCAGTGAAAGGGAAACTTCAGTTAGTTCTTTTAAAGGGACCCACCAACTGAATTTTGACTTTGTTCAGGTTCCATTCAATCCCTACTCTCTGCATCTTTGAATGTAACCAAGTAGCTTCCACTTTGGGGAGAAAGGCAGAGTACAAGTCTAATAAATAGATGGATGGATGGATGTGAATGAGCCTAACACTTATTTACAAGCACAGCTGCATCTGTCAAGGAACCAGGATGGAATGACTTGCATTGTGATCCTACGCTTCTTTACACTTGGAAACTCAGAAGTGATTCAGTAAATTCAGAATTAATGCAGTCTACATAGTCTCCTTGGACCCATACAGCTGGCAATTGCCTGACAAGCAAAAAGAGGAGCTGGAACAAGAGTAGATAGGATCCTGACACATATTGGTGTCACTGGGATTCACCTCCCTCTTTCCCACCCAGTCTTACCTCTGCCCTCTTCCCCAGCACTGTCTCTCCCTGCCCCCACTGCCAACCCACTGAGAGAGACACAGCCTCCAAGAGGATGCACATGCTATTCTTCTGCTGATTTGCAACAGCAGCCTGGTAGCAGTCTAACATTCATGCTGCCACAAAAGATGTTGCACAGCAGGAATGCACATTCTGGGAGTACAACACCCAGATAGAATTGGAGTGAGTCCTAGGGAGGTAGAGGATTGCAGCTTCTTATTTCTGAAATAAGTCCTTAATTCAAGCAATTATTTCAATTTTTGTTTCAAAAATTGTTTCAATTTCCCCCCCCCAAAGATAAGAACATAAGTCTATTTTAAAACAATTTTTCATAATGGTGCAATATCATCCCAGACTTAGAAATTGAAATGCATATCTATCTATCGATCGATCGATCTATGGCACACTTTGTAGGAATTTTTTGTGCCTTTTTTAGGTTTTGGAAAAATAGATTTTGATGGAAGATAGAGAAAAGGAACTAGATCAGTGGTTGCATGGAAACATGGATCTAGAACTGTAGGGACAGACTACTAGCAGTGCCAAGTGAAGACATCTACCCAGTAAACTGGAATTCCACTAAGCCTTCTTTGTTTTCCTATTTATCTAGCTATGATGGTGAACATATTTCCATAATTTCCTCCTGGGAGTTAAGTATTGTGGTGGCCACGATTTTGCTGTGTTGTGTGGATTTTGGAATATTATTTGTGCTATGCATTCCCAACCAATCAGATTTAGATTGCAATCCTACGCAGAGTAATTTTTTGGCTGCATTCCTATGCAGAGTTACTCTTTCCTAAGAGTAAGCCCCACTGAGCATAATGGGACTTGATTCTGAGTAGACAAACACAGCATTGTGCACTTTGAGTGCTCCAGCTCATATAACATTGCTCAGAAGTAAGTGCAATTTATTCTTAGTATAAGAATCTTTAAAATTGGGTCGTCATAAATCTCTTCCATGAAACTGGGACAGGATCTTCTGTCCCATTTGCCAGTATGTGAATACAATCCCCCCAAATCAGGACTGTTTTTGGGATATATGGCAACCCTACTGTGGCTGTGGGTGGCGCAAGTGGTTAAGGCGCTGTGCCTATTAACCAGCAGGCCAGGGTTCAAGACCCGGGTCGGCCCCACAAGACAGGGTATGCTCCTGTCCTTAGCCCAGCTCTGCGACATCAGCTGGATCCAATCGTATTGGCTCTGCCTTTCCATTGGACTAATTCAGTGGCATGGAGAGGGGGGATTTGCTGCTTGGGTAACAGCCTATTCTCCATAACAATCCAATCCAGGCTTTCGTGCTTCGCATGCAGCACCGAGCATGATACCATAGTCTTCCAAGACTGATGGAGGTCTGCTGCTGCTACTTTTTTAACAGCATGGATGTACCTGGTAGAGCACTAACTTTCTGGAAATAATTGTGACAAGAAGAAAGTTTTCAGCAGATGACCCCAGCAGAATGGCAATAGAAAAAAACAAGAGACATGAGGATGTAGGGATGAGAGGAAAGGGATTGGAATAGGCATTGGGTATATATAATATAGGGAGGAAGGTAGTAAAATGAAGGGAAATGTGTAATGTAGCAGGACTGAATGAAAGGGCAACAGTCCTGATTAGACAGTAAAAGATAAATAAGCCAATTATTTTGGTAAGTTGCACAAAAAATATGCATTGTTGAATTTTGCACTGCTGAGCAATAAACAAATTTCATGTGCACTTGTTTACTTGTTGACCACCTTCACATTTTTCCTTCTTTTTTACCACTGAAAACCTGTATTATATTAAAACAGAAATATGATCTATAGGAAATATGATCCTTGCTTTGTTGGCGCTGTTGTATGTAGGGCTGTATGTATGTATTTATGTATGTTGTATGTAGGGCTGTGGGTGGCGCAAATGATTAAGACGCTGTGCCTGTTAATCAGCAGGCCAGGGTTTGAGACCTGGGTCGGCCCCACAAGACAGGGTAAGCTCCTGTCCTTAGCCCAGCTCTGCGACGCCAGCTGGATCCAATCGTATTGGCTCTGCCTTTCCATTGGACTAATTCAGTGGCGTGGAGAGGGGGGATTTGCTGCTTGGGTAACAGCCTATCCTCCATAACAATCCAACCCAGGCTTTCGTGCTTCGCATGCAGCGTATGCAGCGCCGAGCACATTACCATAGTCTTTCAAGAGTGACGGAGGCCTGCTGTATGTATTCCTACTTTCCTCAACAATTATACTGTGGTTCTTAATTTCACTGCTGATGTGAACCCTGATGTGATTACTTTAATGTGCTGATGTGATTACTTTAAGACTGTAATGTTTTAGAAGGGGTCAGGATACTTGGCTGTTGGTTTTTTGAAACCATCTGTTCAATTTTGTATAGACCATTCAAATGCAGGAATAAAAGGAGAAGACACTGTTTCTCACTTAGAACTTCACAATAAACAAAACGAATCCTCTGCCGTTTTGAGCAGCAAAGTAGTCAATAAAACTGAATGGTTTTTTGGTGAGTGTGGTGTTATGAATGCAATGACTATTGGTATTGGCTCCTGGGTTTTGGAGCTTCGGTTAGCTCCAAGGTCTTGTATTTGCAACGCAAGCAAATTCAGTGAAAGGAACAAAAAGGGGAACAGTTCCTGAATAGGATCAATTATGCCATGCTATCAGTTTCCCCAGCACTTTGCAGTTTGCAATTAAAAAAAATCAAAGCAAGACATTATAGTAGAATTAAGAACTAACCAGTTGCACAGATCTTCCTGATTCAATCAAGATCTTCTCTAGATCTGCCTGATTCAATTATAATGAATTTTTAGATTTTATCCTTAGTCCTACTGGCAGAAAAGGAAAGAAGCCCAACTCTTTTAGACTTGCCCTACAATCCAGAGTAACTACAGGTGCACGTAAGAGACATTATGTGTACCCGTAGTTACTGCACCACCTAGTGAAAACCTATGGGAAATTCATTTTGCAATCCAGAACAAATTGTTCTTACACCGGAGCGAGGACTTCCCATAGTTACTCTGGATTGCACCCATAAATGCAAAAGTAAAGGTATCCCCTGGAGGTTGTCCTTTTAGGCTGAAGAACCAGCGGTATCTGAAGACATCTTTGTGATCATGTGGCCAGAATGACTAAACACCAAAGGCACACAGAATGCAATGACCTTTCCTCCAAAGTAATACCTATTTATCTACTTGTATTACATGTTTTGAACTTTTAGATTACTACCTCCCAAAATGCTGGTTCAAGATGTACTTGTGGGTCATTCCAGTTACCAGAGTTGAAAGTTTTCAAATTATTTGATCCACTTCCTGGTCATGTCCTACAGTCCAAGGGACAGCTGCACCACGGTGGGAAGCAAGCAAAACAATTTAGGGCACAATCCATTATAGGCTGTCCTAACTCACCTGGCATATTTTCGGGTGATAGTGTGGGGCAGTGCCGGATCTATGTATAAGCTAAACAAGCTGTAGCTTATGGCCCCACTCTCTTGGGGACCCCAAAAAAATTTAAAGGAAAAAAAAACAATGCACATTTCCAAATTATAAGATAAAAAACAAATAAATTAAAACCTACATACAGTAACAGTAGTTTGTGTTGTGTAGGCTCCTATGATGTAAGTAATGGGCCCTAGGGGCTATCATATAGCATATATTCAACACACAAAACAGCGACAATTTGTTGTTGACAAAAGACAGCTGGACATATTAAAGGCCCCATTGCCTTCAGTAGCTTAGGGCCTCATCAGACCTACATCCAGCCCCGGTGCGGGGAGCCCTAGTATGCTTGTGCATTAGCCTAATCCCCACCAAGTGGGGGAGGAGTGTCTTACAGCACTTCTGTGACACCTCCAGGTCAATACAGGACATATGCTGGGCCTTAGGCTGGCCTAACTGGAGGTTAGGTTTGTAGTCTTACTGGTTTGTTTTGCCATTCTTCTGGAGACTTATATTACCACCAAGTGAAAGTAGGTTTTCTTTCTTATTTGCCTTCACCAGCCAGCACATGATTTTTCAACATGTACAGCATTTATAGAAGGCATCACATTTAGATATGGCAGTAAAGTTTCAGGTCCACGGAACAGCAAAACTAAACTTTTACTGAAGGTTTTAAAAAAATCAATAGGGATACTCAAGCTTCTTTGCAAAAATGCATAAAAGCACTTGGGAAATGAAAATAATCTGGAAAAAACACATCCAACCAAGGCTGAAATCCTAAACACACTTTCCTGGGAGTAAGACCCACTGAACCTAATGGGGCTCACTTTTGAGTAGACATGGCTAGGATTATGCTCTTAATTCTGAGTAGGCATGCTTAGGATTACACTGTATGTCTTGGCTTCATCATTTCTTTGTGGTCTGCCTTTTCATTCATACAGTCTGGCTTTCAATTCAAGTTTATGACAATCAGAATGGCAAGAATTTAAAGTTCTGCTTGTCTCAGAACTTCAAGTTGACCAGCTTTATGTTGCATTTTCGAGGCGGATTTTTTGAAACTGCCATCATGGTACTGAATTCCAAATGATCCTTTGGAGCTGAAAATGACCCATCCACAATTCTTAGGAAAAGGTAAATATTTACACAACCAAATATAAAATGGCAGCTACAGTCTATATTTTCATACAGCAAGTATGGCGTAGGACATTGGTGCCCAAACTGGTGATGAAGAGATGAAGTGAGGGATGAAGTGAGGGCTAGCCTCTTAAGAGACTGGGCAGGTGAATTGCAGCACCAGGATCTCCAGGATCTGCTGGACAAAAGATGGGTTCTGACTACCTGAAGCCAGTGGTAGGGACTGGGAAGCCTCAGAGACAACTGAGCAGGACTTCCCATGGTTGAAAAATAAAGAAAATTGCAGTTTAAAAAAATCACTTCTGGTTTTGAGATCAGAAACTGCAAATGATTTTTGACCATGAGTTTCTCTATTTTCCACATTTAGGGTGCTCTGCAGAGCTCCTCAGACCCCCTATGCTCCATCACTGGCTTCAGGTAAGTGAGAACCTCTCCTTTCACCAACAGCACTGCAATTCCTGCCACTACAAGCTCTTAGGTGGTTCCCTCCTCCTGAAGACGACTTTGGGCCCCAAATCAAGGGTCAAAACGTACAGGTGAGACATAAACAAAGACATAATTCTGCTGGTGGGTCCTCTTGATTATAATATTTGAGAGCCACTTCTTTTATTTAAACTTTTGAAAAAAAAATGTTTAATTTCAGTGGCCACAATGTTTTAGATTTTGGAAATATGTCCTACTGAAAAACCATCTAATCCAAGGCTCTCAACAGAGAGAATCACATTTTCAGTACTAAATAGATACACAAATGTGTACATTCCTTGTTTAATATTATTAACTTTATAACATTTTATATTTTATCATCACTCACTCAGTAAAGGAGGCAGCCAGTTCACATTGACTTCGCAGTGGGAATCTAGGAAGGTCAGCACTTCTCCTTTCGCTATGGAAGCTCCAAGTAGTCTGGTGCGAATGAGTCCTTCTCGTTTCTTGGTGCGCACGATCCTTACTTTGATAAAACGGGCCATATATTCTTCCAACTTCTCTTTCAGGTGATCTGCAAAAATAATATGGAAACATGAGCGGTGAGGAACTGATCTGAGAACATACAAATCTTCACATCAGATGTTCGCCACAAGAGTATGATTCAACAGCCTTTTCCACTCAATTTTCATTCCAAGTTTCTCATTATCTGCAAACCCATTTGGAGATGCTTCATAAATTGCAAATGTTCTTTGTTTAAACACACAGAGGAAGCCACTGACATTTCAGACCTTTTCACGGCACATTCGCTGCTGGCAAGCTTCCATCCACCATATAATCACAGCCAAAAAGACTGCAGGATGCTCATCAACCCTCCAGTGCCTGCTGCCCAAGGCCAGATGAACATTCTGGCATATGGTTTTGTAAATGATGCCCTTTCCAAGTGGGTTTCCCGCTCCTATTAATTATGGAAAAAATGCATGGAAAATAATGTGTATTTTTAAAATGAACTATGAAGTCAGCATAACTGAAATGAGTAGAAGCAGGAGGGAATCCACTTTTGAGCAACTTCAGCAATTGAAGTTGCCAATGCTTTGCCAATAAAAGGAAGCTTCGTTTCTTCTTGCTTAGTTCTTTTGAGTTTGCATCAGGAGAGAGCACCTTGGAATGCATTATTTTTGGACTTCTAGTTCAACATAAATGGAATTTTATCACTGCCTGCAGTTCTGCCTTTCCTAAAATAGCTTTATTGAGTACATCTATAACAAGAAAAACATTGCAAGGCCTTTGATTAAGCCCTTCAGTCCACCAAATTCATTCTCCTTCCGTATCATTCTAAAACCAACCCTTGGCTATTCCCAATCACTAAACACTTGCTCAAATAAAAAGGTCTGACATGCCCAACACATGGTGGTCAGCTTTATGAAACCTTTATGAAACATCAAAGAAATTCCATCACTAGAAATTCCAACACAAAAAGAGCCAATGCAAGATCTTCTGGCCCTTGAGCAGGTGCATGAAATGCTACCCTCTTTTTCTGGTGGTTTTCCAACTGCCCCCTTGTGCTGTTGCATCTTCTCCATTTTCCCTTTTTTTGTTGAATCCAACATGAAGGAAGAGGAAGAATCAAAGAGGCAACATTTGCTGTCAGGTTGTGTCCAAACTTATATTTGTTTATCCAGCTTGTTGCAAGATGCTCTGAGCATGTGGAACTGACATCTCCTGTAATATCGTACAGCACCTGTGTGAATTTATCAGTCACGTGACTGTGGAAAAAGTAGAAAGAGAAATGCTGAGTTATTCCCCTTGCTATTGATCTGCTCCAGTTTATATTCTGACTGGCTTACCCAGTTGGTCTGGGTTGATGTGGAATGATCTCAAGGGATTTATTGGTGTTTGTGTATTCATTTTCATGCTGTGAAATTTTGCTGGACTGCAGGAGTCACTGGACTCCTGGATTTGTATGCTGACTAATCTTTTGCCTGCTGCCTTAAACAAATCCAAGCCTTCATATTTGGATGCACTACTGTCTCTGTGGTGTGGTTCCTGGGACAAGCTTCCTGCACTGCTCTACAAACTGGCTTTGCTCTGCTAAGTTTGATGGAACTACCATCTGTTCTCATTGCAAAACCTGATAATTGTCCTCTTGCCCATACATTGCCTGAGGTGCTTCATGGATAGGTTGGTCCTGGTAGGCAACCACTGAAAACATCTCTCTATGTGCCCTTGTTGTAAGCGCAGAAATTAGCAGTATACAATCCTAATTCCTGGTTAGGCCGGCATAAGGCCCAGCAAAGGTCTCGTGCTGGCCCAGGGGTGTCAACAAAAGAGCTGGGGGATACTTCTGCACCACTCCTGAGGGGGGAGTTATGCCAGTGCGCAGACATCTGCTTGCCTTCCTACATTACCACAGGAACAGGAAGACCAATGAGATGAGCTGGCCTAGGTTAGGACTACATCCTTGGTGCAGAAACATATTTGCCCTCCTTTGTGTCAGCTCTGACATGAATTTCAACCCAGTCCTTGGGGCATTTACACATGAAAGGCCAAAATGTCTATTGGACTGCCACATTCATACTGTAACTGTACAACTTGAGGCATTTGAACACGGTGAAAGAGGTCATTTTGATGGGATTGCTGAACCCATAGGACAAGGTGACATATGAATAAGCCCTCCGTCAGTCTTGAAAGACTATGGTATTGTGCTCGGCCCTGCATACGCTGCATGTGAAGCACGAAAGCCTGGATTGGATTGTTATGGAGGATAGGCTGTTACCCAAGCAGCAAATCCCCCCTCTCCACGCCACTGAATTAGTCCAATGGAAAGGCAGAGCCAATATAATTGGATCCAGCTGGCGTCGCAGAGCTGGGCTAAGGACAGGAGCTCACCCTGTCTTGTGGGGCCGACCCGGGTTTTGAACCCTGGCCTGCTTGTTAAAAGGCACAGTGTTTTAACCACTCGAGCCATATTTGTTACACTAGTTAGTCTGAACAACTGAGTTTATTTTCCACATTCTCCCCCCGTTAATGTCATTTACTCTGAATGTCAATAGTAAGAAAAAAGATCAAATGAGCTCCTTAAGGTAGAGCTATATGTTAAGTGAAATACATTTTATGCAACTTTACTGGTCAAAGCTTCCCCCATATTGTCCTCCAAACGGACGTTTTGTGGAATGATGAAAATTCTTTGACATTACAAACCACCAGTTTCCACTTTCAAGGTTCCCATTTTACTTGTAGACTGGTTAAACCATTTATGGTTCAGATTAGCCATGATTAATTATGTCATTTGGCACTGCATGTTTGAATCTTTGTTTCATAATCAGAATCAAGACTATGGTGGAGTAAAGCTTTACCCCTTTGTATTCTGGACTCAAACTTGATCAGAGGCTCTGCAACCAGCTTGGTAGCACCCTCTCCCAAAACTCTGGTGTAGTCTCAATATTGATGCAACAGCTTAATATTAATGCAGCAGTCTCAATATTGAGAAACAGCTTAAGAGACACTATAGCTTAAAGTGTGGCATGTTCATGTGCACAGCCCAAGTTGGCATGGTCCAAGTTAAATTACTTACATCTCTACATCAGAGATGTTAAATTACTTACATCAGGAAGATCCTCACTGAAACCCTAAAGAGTGAGTAGACAACATGGAACTGGGTAGTTCAATGGTCTGATTCTGTACACGGCGGGTTGTTAAACATGCCTGCTATTATTTAATAAAAATCATACATACTGTATAAAATGACACAATTAGTAACTCATTTAATTTGGCCCTATTAACTGCCTTGCATGATAGTTCCCCAGGGAGGACAGCAACACAGGGCAATCTGTAATCAGGCAAAGCTTACTGCTCCAATCAATCCCTTATCTCCTGGTGACAAGGGGAAAAATGTGATGTCTGAACAAATTTTCTGGAGAAATTATTCTGGGATGAGGAAAAGATAAAGCCAAGTGAAATGAAATGGCCATTAAATCTTCAGGAGACAACACATCGAGCCTATTTATTATCAGTGGAATCCATTCAGGAAGGTTTGCCATGACAATATAATATTCAGCTAAGACGGCTTCATTTATATGCTGGGATATTGCATAAATTTCACTTTCTAGGGGAGGGGGAAAAGAAATAAAAAATATTCAATTTTTTCTTGTGGAAAAAACTGGCACACCTCAAATGTTGAAAAAGATTCAGGGCTTGTCTGTAAAAAATGGTGGAAAGGATCCTAATTTGTAATTTTAAAAAGAAAATATCATCTCATTCTTTTCTTCAGACAGTTGATTAAATGAGGTAATAAATCAAGCAGCTGATACCTGCCAGGCATCTGCCAGGGTCATAGTTGGCAAAGAAACCAACAAATCAGGAGTTATGCAGGGGTGGTTTTATAGGTTGACTGTTATATGGCAGGCAATGATAGAGGACAGCTTTATGGCCTCTTTGCTGATAGTGTGTAAACAAATTCTCCATTGTAATTTTTTTGGGGGTGGCCCTCTTTATCTTCATTTAGTGCAGGCATTTATAGAAAGCAAAGAGGCAGTTGCTTCTCCCTTCCCATTTCCTGGTAATTAAGTATGTCCAAGAATGTACACATGCTGTGATCAGCCACCCAAAATGAACTGAAATCAAGATTGCTGCCAACCACCGTTGCTCACTTGCCAACTTTCCTTTCTCCCCAGACAGAGGCCCTGTACAATTTAACCGTTTCAGGACCCAAGAAATTCAACCAGTCCAACATGCTGAGAACTGCACATGTTAAAAGTTCTGCCTGTCGCACAACAAAGTCCCTGAGAGGGAAATTGGTAGCTTCTCTTTGATGTTTAATTCTCCATTTCACTGTCTTCTTCTAAAGAGTTGGCCAATGGATGTGCTGTCCCTGCCATTAAGCTAATTAAAAAGGGTTGCTAATCATCAGCTTTGTATGCAGAAAGTCCCAGGAACAATCATCAGATAAGACAGAGGAAAAAGTTCTGATCTGAATTCTAGAGCACAACTATCAGTCTGTGTCAACAATATTCAGCAAGATGCAGTGATGGGATTCAAAGAAATTAACAACCAGTTCTATGCCCATCTGGCAGCCACTTTTAAATGGCTATTTTTAAACTTTATATGTCCTATCGCTCGTTAACAGCCGGTTCTATAGAGTAGGTGCAAACTTGCTGGAGCCCACAATTGGCAAGATGGTTCAATGGCCAGTTCAGTGCAAAGCAGCTACTTATATCCCTGCACGAGACCTTTGCAATCTGAGAAGGCATAAAAAATGCAAAGTAATACTTCTAGAGGAAGCCATCAATCAACACTCAACAGTATTTATATAGTGATTTTCAACAGTTCACAAAGTTGAAATACAGTGGTATCTTGGTTTACAAGCCATGGTGGCCATAACTGGACAGCAGTGTTTCCTCCAAAGCAGCAGGTGGTTTAACCAAAAGATACACACAGCCTAATCTTCCTTTTTAATTTTGACCCAACCAAAATTAGGTAAAGAACCACTGGTGGGCCATGGACCACATTTTGGGAACTGCTGATTAAGGCAGAGATAAATGCTTTCCAATGTCCAGTATATTATCTAGAGAATTTAGAGTCTGCTTATTTTTTTTCCATACAAACCAATAGGGCTTAACAGCACATTATTTTACCTGGATGGTGCCCTCTGTGTTTTTACTAATTTTAAATATTTTAATATATCTTTGAGATGAATTTAATCCTCTGAGTAAAAACTGACATGTAGGAACAGACTAAGATTATTTCAGAGGAAACAAAAGATAAAAATTAAGTGAAATGTGAGAAAAGTTGGGATAGTGACAGACCTTGGCTCATTTATTTTTTAAGAAAGATGAAATAGTTGCCATTTCTATTCAGTTGCAATCTCAAGAAAAGCCTCAGGGACTTCAAGGGGCCAGTAGGTCATGTTTGTGACCTCAGGGGTAATACATGGTAAGAAGGAAATACAGAATAAGAACATGTTAACAAGCAAGCACAATGGCTTGTTCCCACAAGTGCCATAGAAAATTTCCCCTGGAAAAAAATTATACAGCACACACTACCTCATAAATTACTTTGTGTCTTTGAACTGTATGTTTTATTTTTTAAGTTGACCTATTCATTTTAAAGGCAGCTCATAGAGGAAATGGTCCCCAAAGTTACAAAATGTCTCTGCCCATAAGATTAAGCAATGTTGTACCCGAAGCAACAGAGGAAACATAATTTTCTGTAATAGGAATTAATGTCATAAATGTCACACATATATCATCTGATCACTGAGAAACTCCAATACCTAAATGGCATACGAACGAAATAATTAAGAGTAACAATTTCCAATTGTTCTTGACAATATCATGTCAGGTATGCAGAGTTTTACATATTTATGACTTTGCAAAAAGTCACTCAGAGTTTACAGCCTGTCATTATGTTGACATTTGCTTTGCCTGAAAACCTCTCTGATGTACTTGTAAGTTTTCTTTCTCTAAAACACACCTCAAGGTACTTTTTGGCTTTGAGGAGAATAGTTTTCTCCCACAACACTTGGTTAGCTCCACAAAAGCCAAGGGGATACATGCATGTACGAAAAATGCCCACCGTCCAACTCCAATTGATGGAAATGAAGCAAGGTAGTTTTCTAAAGGGAGAAAAATACCTCATCTTCAGTACATAGATAGAAATGTTCCAAATACCTCTGAGAATTGTTTGCCATTATCTTGAAAGCCTTTTAGCTTCACCCAAGTTTTGATAAATCGTCTGCCAGTACAGGAATTTGTAGTCTCCATTTCTACCCCCAGAGGGGCCCAAATGGCAGCTTACAACATTTGAAAACCAATGCAATCTAAAAATGTAATGAAAGTGTAATAATGTAATAAGCAAATAAAGAAAATGAATAAAGGAGAGCACAGGAGATCATGATGGGTAGTCTGTGTAATGTGCAGGGCTACCATAGTGCCAAAAATGACTGCCGTGGCATCTAGTGTGTCCCAGACAGCCACCGCTACCTCCTCAGGTGAAGGAAGCATTTGCCCCCTTTCCCTAAGAGAAGTATTTCCACAATTGCTCCAGAGCCACCACAGAATTGAAAAGCCCCACGCCAGGTTGTGAGCTGAGCTGAGCTCCATAGGTCCTGCTTCCTCCTACCTACTTCCTCCCCTGCTATGCCACCATCCCTCTCTTCCTGTCCTCACCCATGTTCTACACTCTGGAACGCCTTCCCCTGCCATCCCCTACATCCCCACCTATCCATCCACTGCCCACCTCCCAATTTCCCAGCTGCGCACTGTGGGCTAAGGGCTTGAAAATTTGCCTTACGTTTGCAACAGTGTGTACTGTCACTTGAGTCCCAAGTCTACGCAGTGAAAAAATTGTGCCCAGGTATTGAGAAAAACTAACTCTGTTCATGCAGTCAACAAAATTCCCTATTGTTTTAACGAGGCATTGAGAATGATGGAATGAGGTCAGAGACTCAGCATGGAGAAGGCTGAAGTGACATTCACTACTTACTCTGAAAGACCACAGCTACTTCTTCTGGCTTTAAAGTGGTTCATGCCATGAAGTGATTTAAAACACTTGAGCGGCCCACCACCCTTGGAATGGGAACAAATGGTTAAGGACCACCCCATCTAGAGGACTACCACATAGACAGCTCCCTTCTCTTGCCAACACACCTGGAAGGAGGAGGAAAAATAGCTGCTTCATCTCCAACTAACTTCTCACCACCCAGTTGCTTATGAACTGCCAAGTATAGGTGTCCCTTGTGATTAGGGTTCCATTCCAGAACCTCATGTGGATAAAAAAAATCAGTGTATAAAGAAAACAACTGAAAAATAGGTTTAAATATCCGCTTCCAGGTTTCTTGCTCCTCTGTTGCACTTAATTGACTATACTGCTCAATCCAGAGTAGCTATGGCAGTTCTTGCGTCGATGTAAGAAAAATTTACTCTGGATTGCTCTATGAATTTCTCATAGGTTTCCCCTAGGTGGTGCCATAACACACTGACGTAAATGTCTCCTACGTCGACGTAAGAGCTGCCATAGCTACTCTGGATTGCGCTATTAGATAGTCTGCAGGGGTTTGATTCTGGGACTGAAGAATGAAATGATTGTTTGCATGACTACCTGTATACAACAGTAGAAAAGCAGTTTTTTCAAACTGTGATTTGCAGTGGCCATTTGTATCGAGTCAAAGCCTTGTATAAAAATTCTGGGTATAACAAGGTTGGATCTGTAGGCATGAAGAAACTATTTGGAGCCCATCTCACTATTCAATATGTAGCTACTGAAGATCCTGCAATGCCAGAGGTCTGTTCACCCATGTTAGAGAGGAGCAATGCATGCACTACATGGATTGCCTACTTATGTGAAGACACACCCAAGCAATCACCTAAGCTGGCAATAGTCAGCCCATGTTTTAGCAGACTCCAGCTAAAGCTAAGTGGGTATGAGTTATGAATTACTCATGTAAGGTATATTTGTCCCCCAGCATATATACTCAAGAGGAAGAACAGAAAAGCTGAATCCAGTCAATGCATTCATTGAAGTTACGGCTTTATACTGGGATGAATTTTCTTTTAGCAAGATAGCACTCTTCACAAAGGAATAGTGTTGTGCGCTTGCCTTTGAAGAACCACAGCATATCTGGGGGAAGCTAGAGGCGACATGAGACAACTTTTCTATCGGTTGCAGGTCTCTCTGAACGTGCATCTTTTATAGTTTTCAAAACAGCTGCCTTATTTCAAAAACCCTGCCCGGTTAGTCAATATTCTTCCATGAGCTACACTGATTGGAAAAAAACAAAACAAAACAAGGCTTTTGCTTTGGAAAAGCAGACAGTCTCTCTTTGAAGGAGGAAAACATTGCACACCTTTTGCTAAAATACCTAACAAAATCAAATAGAGACACTCTTGCAAATTATGTATGCACTTCTCGGTATTCTTGTTGGTAAAATGGCTGAACAACAAACAAAGTACAGTGGTACCTTGCTTAACAAGTGATCCACATAACAAGCAAACATTTCTCTAGGATTCTGACTCACATAACAAGCATTGCTTCTCTTAACAAGCACACTCGTTGGCAGTTGGGGCAGATGTGCTGGCCGGCAGCCCTTTTAAAAAGTGTCAGGGCTGCCTAGCACACCTGCCCATAGTGAACGAAACACTTCCGCTCTATTCCTCCTGTGGCTGGGTGTCTGCTGGGCAGAGAGAGAGAGAGAAGAACAGTGGAGAAGAGGGAAGCAGCTCAAGGCTAGCCAGAAGGGAGCAGGGGAGAGAGAGGCTAAGGATGAAGAGAAGGAGAAAGTGGGGAGACAATTTGAAAGTGTCTTTGATTGCAGCCTCCTAACCATGTCTACCCAGAAGTAAGCCCCATTGTGTTAAATGGGGTTTACTCTCAGGAAAGTGTCTTTAGGATTGCAGCCTAAGTAGACTTCATAGGATCATGCACATTGAATGCATGTTTTGAATTCAGTTCAAGTATTTTGTCATCATTTTTACATCCAGTTAATATTTTTATATGAAAATTTTTTGGGTTGTGGAATCAATCATCTGAGTTCCCATTATTTCCTATGGGAAAATCCGCTTCACATAAAAAAGAGTTTCACATAAAAGGCATGCTTCTGGAACAAATTAAACTTCTTATGTGAGGCACCACTGTATTTATATATCGCCTTTCAGGTCATCAGATTTCTCTTTTGACTTTATCCTCAAGGCAGTTTACATAGGCAGGCTTACTAACCCTAGAAGGGTTTTACAATTCAAAGAAAGGTTCTCTATTTCAAGAACTCCTACATTCTTAGATGTTTCCTTTTATGTCCATCACACATTCACTTGTTCACTGTTATGCCTTTAGACAGACTCTACTGCAACTGCATTTCTTCTTTATACACACTCCCACAGTCCAGTATCAACGCCTATCCATGCACAGCTTCCAGTGTTGTCGAGACCTCAACCATCAGATCTTATTTTTCAGGCAATTTACAGCAGCTCAACCCTCTAGAAGACCTTCTGTCTTCTACGTGTGTGATTCAAAACTCTCCAATAGTTCTAAGCATACCAGCTGGCTGCAAACCTACTTAAGGCACAATCCTAAACAGTTTAGGCTGACACAACTCACCTGCTCCCTGTTCCCATGATGGTGTGGGGAGGCCAGCTCATGTCTGTGCCTTTCTTTGTGCCTAACCTCCCCAGGAGTGGAGCACAAGTGCCTTACAGCATTTTTGTGATATTCCCAAGCCATCATGTGACTTGTGCCAGGACTTATGCCAGCCTACTGGGGATTAGGATTGCAACCTTAAGATCCTATCCTATCAATATACCAGGATATCTCTACATATGCCAACATATGGCTGTCCCACAATCCACCTGCTGGTGGAAAATGGTGTGCTGATGTAGCTCAGACACCACTTGGATGCCTACACAAGTACAGCAGAAAGAACAAGACACTTCCAAAACAAATAATTTTCTTGATGAAAATATTTGCAAGAGGAGCACAGCTTAAATCAGCATTAGAAAACAATTAAAGGAAAGCTTTCTAAATTAGAAGCACACACAACTGCCATAAATCTGATTCAGAGTTGTGCTTGTGTTATGGAGAAGCTGAAACATTAGGCTGAGAATCCATCAATTCAGCTAGAATGCATGCCCAGCACAGAAACTATTCCATTTCAGGAAGATGATGAGTGTTGTGTGTTGGAAAGGAAAACAACAGAAAAAAACACAACATCGACTTACAGCCCAATTCAATGAAAATCCCTAATCACAGTGAGGGCTACTCTCCATTGTGTAGGGGATTTTTGACTGCTAGAGGTCTCCTCAAGATAAGGGAACATTTTTCTCTTGCCCTGGAGTAGGTCCCAGCATCCATCATAGGTCAAATCTAACCTGAGCCAACAATATGGCTGGAACAAGGCTGTGTTGATCTGTGCAGGCAAATGAAGGCTTCAGGATTCAGTTTATGAGACTGATCCAACTTCCTGTGGCCTGATCTGCCTACTTGCCACTCTGTACTGCATTCCCCCAGCATGTTCAACCCTGCCATCCTCCTCCTGCATTTTTTGAACCCCTGTGCCCAGCAGGTCTCTACTCTGCAGGCATGTGTGGGAAGACATTGACCTTGGAGCTAGTGTTCCAGCTCCTTCCACTGGTGCAATACGCGTTCCTGTGCTTTTATGGCAGTAAGAACCAGTGGGCCTTATTGGTTGGCAGTAAGACCCAGTAAGAACATAAGCCACCAGTGCTTCCCTCCAGTAGGACTGGGTCATAAATAAGTCTTGAGATGCTCTTTTAGTAACACCATCCTAGATAATGGCAGCTCTTCCAGAATTGATAAGGCATCATCTGTGCAAAACAGCTGTGCAAAAACCTCATTAGACTGAATAATACTGGCTGTATTATCTGTGATAGGCTTCTAAATATTTTGCCAAGAGCATTTTGAAGACTGAAGAGTTACTGGTTTGTAACATCCTTTGTTTTTAAATTAATCTCACGTTGTATTAGGATTCTTTTCAACAGCTAATACAGAAATAAGCAGCCTGTTCAGAAGCAAGAAACACTGGGAATTAATCATGAGCAAGAGAAGGCTGACAGGCGGCTTCATATGTATCAATCTTTTTATGCTGATGGGCTTGGGTGGCACCTCATGGCCTGAGCCTATCTTGCCATAATTCCCCATCCACTGCCATAATTCCCTATCCACTGTCTACTGACCCACTGCCATAATTCCATTTACAGTGGGAAAATAGGTGCACTACATCCAGATACTTTGGAGCCACTGACACAAACAGCTTGGAAGCTCCATGGACCTATCAAAGATTCATTCAGCCTGCATGGAGCAGATATAGTTGGGGTGGGTAAAATTATGGGTGGTTAAAGGAATTGGGCAGTTTGGGGAGCAAATGTGATTAGTTTAGGAATGGAGGGTGAATTTTGAACTTACTCCAGTAAAAGATCTGGTGTGGATCCAAAGAGACACACTGATTAGATGCCTATGGAGAGGTTAATGTACAATGTTTTTTCTAACCTCTTCCAGGCCATGTGGTTACTCCTTAACATAGGATGCTATGTACACACTGTCAGCAGTGGTGCATGCTATGGACTGGTGGAAGATATGATTGGGTTGGTAATGTCTGTTGATAAAGTTGATAATGTATGTTGATAAAGTTTCTTATAACAAGAGTCTCAATTATCTGGCTTTCAATTATTAGACATTCATCCAGTCCTGATCATCACTAATTATTTCTGGGTTCAGGGGCTGTGATAAGAACTTTCAAGGTCAGCAAGAGGCTCAGTATGGTTAGGGGAACTTTACCTTGCACTTGAAAAGTGCTCTACCATGCACTAGAGCTCAGTCCAGCAGCTCAAGGTTCCTATTACTGTTGGATTTTTCTTTTGCAGTATCACTACCCAGTGGTGGGTTCTATGCATCCCACCCAAAACAAGGCATATCACCCACTAGTTAGGAATCTTTGCTTTAAAATTATTGGACATCTCAGAGAGCTGCTATTTAGTTGGGATCTTCTTCTTCCATCCTTTCTTCAGCAAATAGCATCTTCCACTTCCCTTGACTGAAATTTGTTTCAGCACTCCAAAACTTTCCACATTATCCAACCTATAATCTGACCATCTGTCTGTTCCTTTTAGGTCAGATAATCACAACTCTACTGAATTTGCTGAACAGCATTTTCAGCAAAAAACCTCCTTAGATGATTCTTTCAGATCTCATGAAAGAAGCTTAGGAATCATAACTGGAGATGCACAATACATTTGTTTTCCATTAACATTTTTTCTATGTATCAAGTCCCAAGCTTGTGATGTGACTCTAGTGAATAAGGATTTAGGCACTGTCTCAGCATGCGTTGCCAGAACATCCAGGTGGATTGCCACTAGGATTCTGAAAACAGCATTGTCTGTTAAATTTTTGATATATCACACAACTGTTGAACAATGCTGTACAAGACGAGTTCCTGAAGGCATAACTGGACACTATGAAGTCATCTATTGGCTGTAAACATACATGCCTGATATGAAACAGTGAGCTTTCACAATGCCTAGTTAAGAGGATGAGTAACACATCAAACCCTTTACCTAGCCATATTTTAAACAACTTTCCAGCACTGGCATAGCTGTGCCAATGGGGCATGCACTGCACTGCAGCTGTAGGGCAGACACAGAGGCCCATCAAGGTAAGGGAATATGCAGTTTCTTTACCTCGGAGCTAGAAAGTCAGTTAGGATTGCATGCCGATATTGAAATCAAACTTCCTCAATTCAAACTATCCTCCCTTTACACCTGTTTGAAGTTAAGCATTTCAGCTCAGGACCCCCTTCTGAGAATGACAAGCTGTCCCAGACACCCCAGAAGTGATTCACAGCTCAGTCTCTTAGCTACTACACTTGTCCATCATTTTTTGTCTTGCAACTGTGTTGATTGACCACATTCTCCAAGCAATAGTAGGTCTGCAGGCAAAAATTGGAATTACTTACCCCTCCATAGTCTGTCTGGTCATCAGTGGGCTTTTTCAAACCTATTCCTGCTCTTTTGATGGAGTAAATCTGAAGACAGGCAGGAGGTATGTCAGGTCAGGAAAATAGGGATAGAATCCCGGTGCCACTTCTGCCCAGGATGATCAGATGCCCACACCTCAAAAAGAGGACAAGGTCTTGAATTCCTCTGGGCCCAGCCTTTCCAGCAGACAATTGCATATTTGCCTACTCACAAGTAAAGCCATGATATTGGGCACTTTCACTTCCCCGTAAAACTCAATGCATTTTTTTTATTTTTAGTGTTTTGGCCGTATCCTTTGATAGGAGGGAGATATTTCAAAACCAATTTTTGCATTGGATTCTGCTTTTCAACTCAAATCCAACAACATATGACATGAGGGGGTACTGCACACCACTGCAAAGTTCCAAAATGAAGTCAAAATGGAGGACAATGGAGCCCTTTTGGAGGACACCCAGACAGGAGGCTAAAAAAGAGGACAAAGATGGAAATTTCCAGTCATATGGTCACCCTGCCTCTGCCCCTCCATGGATCACTGCCTGGTCAGGGTGAAGGGGCCTTACTCATCATGGCTCATCAAGGCTATGAACTATGCCTTGTAGGGCCATCCAAGTTGGACAGGTCATAGTGGATACTCATAATGGTGACTTAATAGGATCCACTGCAGAAGGAAATGGAAATTTGTCCCAGGATCTTGTCTAGAAAACCCTATGAACTTTCTGCCACCTTATTTGCTCTATATTGACACCTAGGAGCCACTCCTGCATTCATGGGGCACTTGCCATTTGCATAGTGACTCCAAAGCACATAGTGGTGAACTTTGTATGATACCACTACATTTGCAGTGGAACGTTCTGCCACCATAAGAGGATTACAGGATTGGGCTGTAAGGCTGCAATTCTATATTCACTTTCCTGGACATAAGCCCCACTGATCACAATAAAACTTACTTCTAAGTAAACATGCATAGACTTATGTTGCATACTATCTCTCATTCATTGTATACCAGCTTACCATGTGGCAGAGAAGATGATTGTCTGCAGCTTTCTGACCATATCAAAATTCCAAAATTATTACATCCTGTTCTTTTCCAGCTTTCTAAATGGGAAAACATGTACTGAATTTTCCATGTGATTGAAGACTCCAGATAACCACATCTCCATGAGGTTACAGCTACTGGGCAGTACATTTACCAGTGATTACGAAGTAACCTTACCCGTAATTCCTTATCTGTCAGAGATTAGTTGCAGAAAAAACCCTGAAGTGCTGCTGCACTCCTGGATTATTTTTTTAAATTGCTTGCATTTGTTGTTATAAATTGTTTTGTTTTCTGTATTTTACATGCAATTTTTGTGAACAAGCTTAGGGCTATTTCATAGAAGGCAAAATTGAACTGAAAAATAAAACGTGTTTTATTTTTTTTTAGAAGAGCATAGCAACTTGTTTGTAGCCTTTTTTATTACTTGCTTGCATTGCAATGGATTTATCAAAGTTTACAAGATCATATTCTGTTTTCCTTTGGTATATTTCAGCTTATTAGATCAAGAACTGAGATCTGCTTCAATGAGTGGCTAATGGTGCCAAATTTCCCTTTCAATTTTCCATCCCCTGCTTTTTCCACTCTTCACCACGTACTGCTACTGTGTCATTCTGTCCTTCTGGATCACATGGAAAGGTCCAAACAGTGGCATGGCAACCTAATCCACTCAGTGTAGAAAGGTGGAAAGACAAAGATGAAACAAGATGTGGAAGGGTAGAGAGCAAATGGATTTCTGTAGCAGGGAACAGCTGGTGGTTAAAGTTCCTTGAGTGAGTGCTCTTGGATGGGGGCTTGCTCAAGGCAACTCGTCCAAAGACAGTTTCTGCTAGGATTCCTAACCCTGCTAGTGCTCAAATTGTGCAGGCCACAGCCACATAACAAAATGTTGGTGACAATACCACCAATGTGACTTGTGTCTGGATCCCAATATACCAGTTGAAGTGTGATCAATAAGTATCAAGACTGGTTCAACAGTATAAAAAGAAAACTACAACACATAACAACTGGGCATTTAATCTTCTAAGTAGTCCCCTTTGGAAGCCACACACTTACTTAATCCAGTGCTGTTTCCATTGATGGAAGCATTCCTGCAATCATTTTCTGGGATAATCAGCAGCTGCCTTGTCACATTCACTTGGATTTCTTAACATCCTGAAATCTTTGTCCTTTCAAGTGGGATTTGATTTTCGGAAAGAGGAAAAAGTCGCAAGGGGCGAGATCTGGGGAATACGGTGGATATCAGACCTGGGGGATGTTGTGCTTGGCCAAAAGCTGTTGCACAAGCTATACTGAATGGACAGGAGCATTGTCATGGTGCAATTGCCAGTCACCATGCAATTCTGGCCTTTTCAGATGAATAGCATCCCGCAAATGCTGTAACATATCCAGAGGTGGGCCCAGGCCGGTTCTCACCGGCTCTATAGAACCGCTTGTTAAATTGGGCACAATGCTAGCGAAGCAGCCTGGCAAGTGCTGCTCCGCCTCTCTAGCGAGGCCAAATGACCCCGCAGAGGCGCAGACATCCTCCCCTCCAAGGAGGAGGAGGCACCAAGGTTGGCGCTTGCGCAATGCATCTTCTGGTGCCAGTTGGCGTCAGAAGACGCACTACGCAGCCACCAAGGTTGGCGCATGCGCAGTGCTCAATGGTGGCTGCAAACCGGTTGTTAACCGATTTGCAGCCCACCACTGAATATATCACAGTAGTACTCCTTGTTTACTGTCTGACCATGTGGAGCATACTCATGATGAACAATCCCCTTGTAGTTGAAGAAAATGGTCAACAATGTCTTCACATTGCTTCAACTCATACGTGCTTTCTTTGGTCTTGGAGAGGTTGGGATCTTCCACTGCGAAGACTGATTTCGAGTTCATTGGTTTCAAGTTCATTGCCATAGAACCACAATTTATCACCCGTTATGACAATTTTCAAAAATTTTCATTGTTCTCGACACAATCAAGGACATCTTGCACAACTGAAACCCATGTTTCTTTTTGGTCAGCTAAAGAAGTTTTTGCACAAACTTGGCAGACATGCATCTCATACCCCAATCTTCAGTGAGAATGCACTGACCTGAACCGTAACTAATCTGCACATCCTCTGATAACTCACAGATGGTGATTCGACAATTTCCCCTCACAGCTTCACGCACATCTGCAATGTTTTTCTCAGTTCTGCTGTTCTCCCAGAACATTCGTCATTGTTGACATTTTGTCAACCATCTTAGAAATGTCAGAACCACTTGTACACTTGTGTGTGGCTCATACACTCCTCTCCATACACTTTCTGCAACTTTGTATAAGTATCTGTGCAGGTATTTTCAAGCTTATGGCAAAATTTGATGCAGATTCTCTGCTCAACTTTCTCTGTCATGGTCAATGTGATGACCACACACTCTACACATGTTCCTTCCAAGCACTGCTATAAAGAGAGGAAGTGAGCTAGGATGTTAAAACTTAGTGTGCAAGCACAATTGGGATCAAGGTCAAGCTGTGCCAAGTGGCTTCACTCTGTGTATTTTAGCTCTTTTACTATGGCACCAGTCCTGATACTTATTGATCACACCTTGTATTGATCACACCTCGTATTGATTAGACAGTGTTTTTTTCTGGGTCTCTTTCAGTCATATGTCCTTAATCTGATGTTTATACATCAGGAGAAATATCTAAAATATGTATTTTGGGCTCAGTCAAAAGTAATTTTGTGAGATGTGAAAGTGTAAGATAAAGATACCAGACATCGCTATCATTTCTTGCTTGTCAAAGCACAAAGCTGGAGTAATTAGTTAAAAGTTATTTTAAAGTTGATTTATCATATTTAATACCACTCCATTATTAAATGTAAAGATCAAAGGAAAACCTTAAATTATATTTTAAATTACGGTGGCACTGGTTCTCAAATGGAAATGTCAAAGGGGAAGCATCAATATTCATATGAGTATTCATATCAATATTCATTTGATGTAGGGCAAAATCCAGAGTAACTACGTGGAGTCCTTGCTCCAGTGTAAGAACAACTTACTCTGGATTCCAATACGAATTTCTCATAGGTTTTTGCTAGGTGGTGCAGTATCTTCGGGTGTACTTAAAGTCTCTTACTTGCCCCCTGTAGTTACTCTAGATGTGTGGGGGGGGGGGTAGTGATGCTAACTACTGCACCACTGTAACAATAAAGAAAAATCACACACACACACATATATAAAAGGATTATATCATTAGAAAACGAGAAGAGCTAGTTCTAGATAACACTTTTTAGCTGATGAACCCAACACCTAGACAAATATGGACTTGATGAGTTATGAGGTCCTTGCTTTCTCCTCCTACAATAGCAAAGGCCTCTTGGCAATGTTATAGAGATGCCATGATACCCTCATGCCACTGGGGGCTTTGAGCATGCATAAAGATGCATAGATGGGACATGCATCATCCACTCCATCCTGCAGTAAAACCTCTTGAAGTAGAACCAAGTGCTTCTGCAAAGCCATATATATTTGTGGGTGGGTGGAAGGAAGGGTGGAAGGAAGGGTGGAAGGGTGGAAGGAAGGGTGGAAGGAAGGGTGGAAGGGAGGAAGGGAGGAAGGAAAGAAGGAAAGAAGGAAAGAAAGAAAGAAAGAGAAAGAGAAAGAAAGAAAGAAAGAAAGAAAGAAAGAAAGAAAGAAAGAAAGAAAGAAAGAAAGAAAGAAAAGAAAGAAATTTGTATTATACAGTGAAAGTGGGAATGTCAAAGGAAAACACAGTAATGTACCTATTCTATTTATTCCAGGCAGACCATTCCTATAGCGGTAAAGGTAATACATTTTTGAGGTAAGGAAATAATATTCCTTTATCCTGAATTGAGCTCCAGCAGTCTACTCAGAGATGTGCCAGTTCAATCACCCATGTAGTACCAAGTACTGTAGGAGCAGTTCTGGCTAGGGGCAGATGCTGGTGGCAGCATCTGCTGTAGTCTACACCGCACTCTTGGGAATGAAACCAAACTTAGGCTGCAATCCAGAGCAAATTCAGCCTGCTCTGACCTAACTGCACTCTTCTAACTATTCTGTATCCAGAGCAGAAAGTTATGCTGAATCCAGAGAGTCAGGAAGCCTGGGCTGCCCTAACTGCTCCAGAGCATGCTAAGTAATTGACACAAGGGGAAGACTTGCTCCTGAGGAGACACCCCTCAGATCACACTGAACAAGGAACAGCTGTGGTGCCTACAGTGGTGACATGACTCTGCACATCACCTGGTGCGGAAGTCTGTGCGTCATCCCTGGGATGCGCGCCCCCCCCCCCACCTGGACTGCACAGTCACCAAAGTTGGCGCCTGCGCAGTTGTTTCTGAAGCCAAATGGCTTCAGAAAGAGTACTGCGCAAGCACCATCTCTGACACCTGCGCAGTACTTTTCTGAAGCCTTTTGGCTTTGGGGGAGACTGTGCAGGCGTCAGAGTTGGTGCCTGTGCAGTACTCTTTCTGAAGCCATTCAGCTGCCGCTCCGACTCCTGAGTGAGGCCGAATGGCTGTGCAGAGGCGCGGACTTTCTCCACTCTAAGGAAGTCTTCTCTGAAGCTGTTCGGCATGCTCAGTGTGTTTCTGCACAGTGCACCTCAGATGGCCGTTCAGGCCAGCTCCGAGGACGTGGCAGCTTCTGGCTGCTGCTCCGCCTTGGAGCAGGCCTGAATGGGGGTGCTGACGCCCGGGGCCTGCCAAAGGACAGTCAAACTCCTCCGGCACATCACCCCATACGGAGCGCATCCCCAATGCAGCCCACACCAGCCGCACCAGTCTGGTGATGCCACTGGGTGCCTGCCTTCTAAGGAGTCCCTGATGAGATGCCAGTACATTCTACAGTGAATACAAGGGGCTTCTTGGAGTGGCCTGCTGTATCCTGAGGTTTGTGGGCAGCCGTAGTTTGTTCCATATCCTGAGGTTGAGAGGCAGGGGTTGCAGCTAGGCTGGCCAAGAACTCAGATTTTTGGTCAGCACTGCCATTCTTACTCGGGCCTTATCATGGACCCCTAAGGGTCTACTCATTACTATACCTGCTCCTGAGGTGGTATAACTCTGAGGGCTGGAAGAGGGCATTTCTGCCTTGGAAACAGGCTTTGGATACAGAGTAACTGCTCTGCCCCAGGCAATGCTAAACATGCCCTCAACTTGCCTCTCCTGGGCTGCTTAGGCTGCCCCAGTTAGGGCAGAGCAGGTTCACCTCTCTTAGGGCACTATCTTGCCTTGCTCTGCCCTAAGCCTCCTTCAGAGTAACTGGGCTGGAGCATCTTGCAGTTGCTCCAACCTAGTGTTAGATAGGGCAACCTAAGGGCTCTTATGTGGACAGATTAGTTGCTCTGGATTGGGCTGTAAGTTTCTTAGGAAGATAAGTCAGCTTTGCAGCCAGGTACAACACCACTAAAAAGATGAAGCCTGCAAAATGCTTCTGACCTTGGATGATTCAGCAGCCTTCTCCAACAAGGACCTCATGAGAATGGGCCATCTATATAGCTCATCCCTTGCCATGATAAGATTCTCAGCAGCTTTAAATATTGTCAGTGATTTAATTAAGTCGTGGTAAGAATGCGCTGCAGTTGCTTCCCACTCTCTGTAACACAATGTCTAAATCTGTCAATCAGTGAAGGAGCTGGAAGAATGGGCAAACCATATCACCCACCCACTGATTTAGCTTATTTGTTCCAGTAGACATACACAGTACATAAGATTGCTGCCCAACACTTACATCTCCCTGAAGGCAGCATTCATCTGCAACATTTATATACAATCATTCACTATCTCATCCGCAAATCTCAGTTCATTGACCTGAAAATTTGTCTTGTATGTCTCAGACCTCTTCATTATTAATAAAACACACCATAGTCTACAGTTCCATTCGCTCATTCACACCTCTTGGATGATTAAATCCTTGGTGCTATGGAGGTTCAGCTGCAAATACCAGCATTCACATGTAGTTACACTATTCCAAGTATTTAAAACGAGGCACAATGCACACAGGCTTATATGTTGATATTGGGCAAAACGTGATCCTGGGTGTGGGAGGGAGAACGTATATGGGGCTTTAAAATTGTGTCATGGGGTCTGACATATTCTCTCCCTCTGTCTTTCAACCCTCCCGTTTCTCCAAATCTTCATCCCATAGTAATAATTAAACATTATATTGGATTTGCGGGTTGTCCCCCCCTTTTTACCAATGATCTCAAAACTTTTCAACATAATATAACAGAGTAATGAAAGTATGACTTGCCCACATGCACTTACAAGATTGAATGAGGCTTCAGTCTGACATATAGTTACTTAAGAGCCAGCCCTATGGGAAGGACCCAATCCTATCCACATGCACCATATGCAGCACATGCTGCATCCTGTGACAGTTACAAATATTTCCTCAAGATAAGTGAATATTTACAATGTAATACAACTGCCGTGGTGCTGGGAAATTGCATAGGATTTGACCTGATTGGGTGCTGATAGCCCCGAATTGATAGTCTTTGGAGTCCAGGACTATGAGGCTTCCTGTTAAGGAATCCAGGTCTACCCATCCATGGAGTGTTGGCAGCCTGATACAGTAATACATAAAACCCAAAAATACATACAAGTCTTTCTAAATTATTTTAAATATAGAAAATCATGGCAGAACATTAACATCATCATATTTAAGCACACGGTAAAAGGAAAAGAGTCCAGTGTGTACCAAAACCTGCATTCTCAGCAAACGTAGTCCTACAGCTTTGTCCCTGTGCTCCTAAACACTTCATCTTGGGAAGCAGATCCACAAGCCAAAGAGCTATTGTAGCTGGCCAGTTTCCACTAGATTTGATGCTGTGTTAAAGAGTTTCATATATATATATTCCTTGGTCCAGTGCTCCTGCATACTCACAGTAGTATTGTTTGGGAAAAAAAAGATTCCAGGAAATTTGTGGATCCCTCTCCTTTGGCCCCCTTTTTGACTCTTAGCCTCAGTAAAATTTCCTCCAATACCCCCTTTTCTGGGCCTTGGTGCACCTAGCCATTGTTCTAATAGATATTTATTTTTCATATCATCTGTACACAGCTCTAAACACAAAAAAAATTCACTCTCATGGATAGCGGCAATGAAATTTTGACTCACAGCCAGTCCATTAGTGAAGCATTTACGGAAACCTTCTAAAGCTACTTTAGTTGAGCTTTGAATACTCCAAAACATACTTAGCAGTAATTTTAGCTGATACTTCATTAAGCAATTACAAAGAAATTGTGCCATGAGGTCAAATCTCTCAGAAGGCTTGAAAGAAAACCTATTGCTGAGTACTCTTAATTGGTGCCATTCTAGAAAGCTATTTCTATTATTTAGCTCTGATCGCAGAAATCACTGTGTTCTTAAGGAATGGATAGCAACACATTATAAAAGTTTAGAAAGGAAAAGGAGGCCTCCTTCAGAATATTTGTTCCCTTGCCCTGTGGTAAAGCTGTGTCTATTCATCCACCATGTCTATTTGAGCCAGCACCAGCAATATCACTGTATGAGTGGACCTGTGAGGCTGGAGCAATAGATTTTGGCATGCACCACTGCTGTTGAAATCACCCCTTTCCCTGTACCAATCTGCCCTCATCTCTCCTCGCCCCTTGCCACCTCAGTACCAGTGGGCATCTGTTGTCCACTGGGGAACAGAGATGGTTGCTCAGTGCTTGTAGTGGTGGCCAGACCTTACTCTCTGGTACATTGCCTTGGCAGCAATCAGAAATCTCATAATGCCTTAAGAATATTTGTTGTAGAAAAGTTAGGCAACCATACGATTGGGCTTTTTTTTGTTCTCATCCATCAGAAGGACCATCTGTCCAGATCAACCTGTGAATCCTCAGCACTAGAGATAGTGGTCACTCCCTCTCTCAAGGGACATAGAGGTGTCCCTTTATGGGACAAGGGAGGCCCATTACCCTAGTAGCTCCAGCACTAGGCTATGTGCTAGGTTTTAGCTTTGATACTGCAGAAGATATCTGGCTGAAACCCTCATTGCTAGTTAGCATAGGGATTACTGACTTAGTATATGGCAGAATCCTTTATACTGCTTCCTTTGTCTAATTTGAATGCTCTGCTTGTAATGCAATCTAAGGAATTTGTTCATGGCTTGAACAGGAGCATTTAACAGAGTACACTAAAACGATGGTGACAGACAATAAAAAACAAATATGTGTCATTGCAAGTCTTCCATGGCCTCCTGACCGATATTAATATTGAGAAGGCACTTTAAAAGAGAAGGTATTTTGATAAGGAACAAGTGTTGTCAGATGAATATATTCCCCAATGTATTTTGCTATTCCAATTCTATTCTCAGCCTGGCCCTGAGATAGCTCATTGTAGGAAAAAAAAGCTTCATTTGAGATCTGAGAACAAAGTCAGCTGATTATCACACTTCCAGCAAAAACAAGGACATCAAATACAGATCTTGGGCTACTCTGGAATTTTGTGCTATACACTGACTATTTTTTGTTCAATATTCTTTGTTGTATCATTAAAAGAGAAAAGATATACTATAGCATCTGAATGATAAAAATACCAGAGATGATTCAGAAGATAGGAAGGGAAAACAAGTCCCAGACTGTATTAACTACAGGTGCCTCTACTTCATTTGACAGTTAGGGACTGAAGCTTTGGTGAAAAGCAGAAGATGCCGAAAAGCAAAATCTAGACTTTTTGAGTTTAAAAGTGTTGCATCTTAAGTTTCTTTAGCTAGAAAATTGCAATTTCTTTTTTGCAAATTCCTTGCAAAAACATAAAGATTTCTGCACATGGACTCCTGAAGACAATTTCCTAAGAGGGGCTTACTTTTGAGTAGACATGGTTAGGATTGTGCTTATAATCTCTTTAATGCCTTCAGGAATGGGAATAGACCCACAGCTAAAGTTGGTGTGCACTCCCTGTTTCACACATAGACACACCCCATTCCCATCTCTAAACAGTTTGAATCACCAAGTCATATACATATCAACATGGAGGAGGGTCTTTAGCCTTAAAGAACAGCCTTAAAGAAAGGTTGAAAGACTGGAATCTGTGTTGAATAAAGGACTTATGGGTGTAAAGTAATTAAAATGTGTTGAAAGAGTAAATCATCAACAAATGAATTATCAGAGAGTGGAAGATACCTGTACAGTTATAACCTAATCAGCGTTTTATTTATCACCAACTTTGTCTCAACACAAATGAGGCTGGCTCTTTAAATTAAAAGATAAATATCCCTTAAGTAGTAGTTAATGGTTTATAAGCAGCCTGCTTACCATGGTAAGAGAGAAAGCAATTTAATTTGCCTGAGAATGGGCTTATAAAGGATTAAGGCTGCAATCCTCAAGACACTTTCCTGGGAGTAAGACCCATTGAACACAGTTGGGCTTACATTTGAGTAGACATGGTTAGGATTGTGCTCTTTAAGTTTGGTTTCCGTGTCAGCCGGTTCCCGCATGTGGACATGAAGACCAAGTGAACTGCTTTGTAAGGGGAACTTTCTCCCTTGGAACTGAAACTCAGCAGTTTTAATGAAATTGATTCATATGGATTGATTAATATGTTTTAATATGAAATTGATCCATATGGATTCATTGCCTGCCTTGTTCCCATGGCAAACAATTGCTTTTGTATAATGTAAAAATGGGAAACGATGGAGGTTATTGGAAGCAAACAATGCAGATGGTGAAGTTCAACCTATATTGTATTCAACAACCATTACTCAATATTACCCTTTTGCATGTCAGGCAGGAGTTCTCAAAACTGTATCAAAATAAACACAATAGAGGGGGGCTTTGTAAGCCTTCCTCAGTTGCACCTCAGTTCTAGGAAACAGACTGAGCTACAATGACACAACTAGCAGTTTGCAATTTCAGACAACTGGGAAGCAAAACAACAACCCTGAGTAGTGCTTGACTAATTAAGAAATATTTGTTCCTTATTTTGTTTGTAGAGGTATATCACTTTGGTGGGAATGGCAGCGTCCTGGCGACAGGCCCCTGTGGCAGGCCGGCCAGGTATCCCCATGTTGGGTCCATCATGGATTGTAGGAAACTCCAATCCACCACAAGCAGACACCATCTCACACGTACAAATGCTGAAGAAGTTGCCTTTTGGCACAGGTATCAGAAATCCTATGAAGAGTCCAGACTTTCCAGCTTCTTTATATGTGAAAAAGTCCACATGATGTTCGAAAGGGTTTTGGAGAGGCATCTCTACTGTGGATCATACCTGGTTGCAGCAGTGCTTACCTGGAGCTTGGTATTCAAGTGTAATGATGTAATCATCTTGCCCCTGACATTCTAAGCTCTTCCATTGATTTAAATGTGAAAGATCTCCTCCCTTCAATGACTTTTGGGCTACCTTCGATGGGCTACCTTTGATCACCCACCTTCAATGACTTTTGGGCTACCTACCCATTTTAGGGCTACCTTCAATGATTTTAGGGCTACTTTAGGGCCAGCTGCCATGCTCTCTTGCTGGTGAGCAGCAAAAACACAATCCATTGTGAGAGTATGTGGTGACTGGCTTGAAGTGGCTCAATGATCACTGAAGGAAGGACTGACATACTCTAGGCTTTGCGTCTGGTATTGGCACATGCTGCTGCCCTGGTGCTATGACACAACTGAGAGGAATACACATCTGGACCTACATTCCTTACATCATATAGTTATATTTATTGAAATCTATTTGGCTGGCTTGAGACTGACTGAAAGTCAGGCATTTCTAGTTTCTCATATCAGAGAAGACTTATAGAATGTTAAAGCTAGAGATATCATCAAGCACTCACACATTTTTCACATTTTAATAAGTTTGCCTAGGTGAGGGCAGTTTGCTAAAAAAAAGATTAGTCTGAATCCTTTGAGGGAATGGGGGTGCAATCCTAACCAATTTAGGCCAGCATAACCCACCTTGCAAACCTTCCCATGGTGGTGTGGGAAGGTTGGCGTATGCCTGTGCACTGGCCTAACACCCCAGGAGAGGGGCAGAAGTACCTTATGGGACTTTTGTGACAACCCCAGGTCAGCATGAAACTTATGCTGGGGCTTATGCTGGGATAACTGGAGCTTAGGATTACAGCTTCAGTTGCTGAACTCTCCAGGGGCTGACCTGGAAACTCCAAGAATCAGCATCACTCTCCAGGTGACTACTGAAATCACTGCTGAAGATTTTAAAAGGGTTTCCTAGAATTTTTAGTTAGAAAAGCAAGTCCTGTTTCTATTGTAAAGTAAAAATATACATGCATGGTGGTATATAAATTATAATTATTCTTGAGTTTGTTACAGAAGCTATTGCTGTGACAGAATCAAAAAGACCCTTTAGGTCATGCACTGATCCATGACAGGTTTATTGGGAAAGACACTATGAAACAGCACCTTGGCTCTAAAACTGTTCTTTCATCTAGAATCTAGATGGAGCTGTGGAGTTCTCTCCCAAATTCTCAGTTTAATATGTAAAGATGCTGATCATCTTAAAGCACTGCACAGGCTCTTTGCACAATAAATACACTGATTAGGGCCATAATCTAAAAGGGCATATGGCTGAAAATCCTAAACACATTTTCCTGAGACTGACCCACTGAACATAATAGGGCTTACCTCTGAGTACATATGGATAGGATTATGCCCTACGTCCTTGTGTATAACAAATATACATACCTGCTATACTGTCATGTCTGGCTATAAATACAAATTAGACAGCCAAAAATGGAAGGAGCTTAAAAAGACAGCATAACATCATTTTGCTTTTGAAATGGCCTTTCTTCAATGTTTCCTCAGAAGTGCCTATTTTTATAAGCTTCTAAAATTCCTCAAAATCCAAAGTACTTTAAATACTTTGTTTCCTCTAGTAACTTCTCAGATATAGCATTCAACCTTTCCCATTTAATAATCCAGAGCTGGCTTTATCAGGTTGGAAAATGTTGCAAGATAATAGAAGTTTAAAAATAAATCCGCATTAGTTATAAACTAGCCCTTTGCCGAAATCTCAGGCGTTCTGATAAATGTGGCTGATGCTAAAGGATAATATTTCTCCAGAAGAGAAAACTGAGATCTTAAAGCTATTAACATGACCTCCAGAGAGAAGTCTGCTGACATTTAACTTTAGATAGAGAAGCACTTCCACTGTGATATTATTGAAGGTTGAATTTAACATGTAAGAAGTTATTTGTCTACATACCACAGAGATATGCAATGACTTTTCCTGAAAGGTGAATGGTGAAGAAAAAAAACCCCCAAAAACCTCATAATCTGGCACTGATCAGATATCATATGTCTGCAAATAGCATCAGCTCTATTAAAATTAGCCTTCTGGTTCTGGTGCTATTTTGAGCAGTACTTGGAGTAAAGTAGATGCATTATTATTATATAACAATATTTTTCAATTTAAAATGCAGTGTGATTTCATAGCAACATAAATAAAAAAGATTTTTTGTCCCCAAATAGTTTACAATCTGAAAGATGTAAAAGAGACCCTAACAAAAAGGTACTTGAAAATACTATGCTGGGACAAACAGCAACCACTCTACTCTCCAGGATAAATATAAAATAACCATTGAAAAAGTGGTACTTAACCTAGTTTTGGGATCTAGCTTTTAATCCAGTTTTTGTCTTTTACGTCGGTTATGACCCAAATGTGAGATGAGTGCTTCATATCAAGGAAGTCCCTCTGATAGAACATGGGTGGTGCTGTAGTTATCAATATTGACACACACACACTTGGTTTTTTTGGAGACACCGTAAGAACATAAGAAAAGCCTCCACTAGGCATAAAGTCCAGTTTCCTGTCTCAAACAGTGGCCCACCAGATGCCTCGAGGTGAACACAAGACACTTGCATCCAGGAGGTGCCCTCCCCTGCAGCTTGCATTTTGAGGTTGTCCACATCTACTTCTATCTATGCACACACACACGGACCCCTCATGGCTTGTAACCTGTGATGGTCCTTTCCTCTAGGAATTTGTCCAATCTCTTCTTTAAGGCATTGAAGCTACATCCC
Organism: Cryptoblepharus egeriae; assembly: GCA_030015325.1. Classification (NCBI taxonomy): domain Eukaryota; kingdom Metazoa; phylum Chordata; class Lepidosauria; order Squamata; family Scincidae; genus Cryptoblepharus; species Cryptoblepharus egeriae. Next base: position 47,074,554 of record JAREYC010000007.1, on the reverse strand, counting down.
ATCACTACATCCTGTGGCAGGGAATTCCACAGACCAACTCTCTCAACATCATCAGCCCTCCAGCCCTCGCAGCATCTACATTGGATAAGGGATGTGAGTGGTACAGCACATGTTTTGCATGCAAAAGGACCCATGTTGAATCCCCACTAGGACTGAGAAATGATCCCCACTCAAAATCCTGGAGAAGATTATAGTATTTGCTGTTGGATATGCAGAAGATTTCAGTGGAATCTTCCCCACAGTGTGTGACATTGTGATATGAACTCTGCAGTGGTGTCACCAGGGTAGTGCGGCTGGTGTGGGCTGCACCGGTTGACGCACCACTGCAGGGTGATGTGCCGGAGGAGTTTGACACTCCTCTGGTGCATTCACGCCTCAGCACGCCCATTCAGGCCTGCTCTGAGACAGAGCAGTGGACAGGAGCTGCTGCTCTGCCTCAAGGCAGGGTCGAATGGCTGGCTGAAGCACACTGTGCATGTCCAGGCCTCTGCCTGGCCATTTGAGGCTGCTCTGCCTCAGAGCAGAGGCATTTCTCCGTTCTAAGGAGGAAGTCTCCACAAAGCTGGGCAGCTTCAGAAGAGTACTGTGCAGGCATCAACTTTGGTGCCTGTGTAGTCCTGGGAGGGGTGCGCTGTCCCCTACCCCAGGTGATGTGCATTGTCATGTTGTCCCTGGAACTCTGGCTAGTGTGATAAGGACAGTTTGAGGATGCTTCATTTTGAACCCTATTCCTTTCTTATTCAGAGAGGAAAATTATAAAAATGAGCAATGAGTTAGTTTAAAGAGGATTACTTGGCCTGTATAATATAGAAAAAGTTTCTCTCTCAAAATCAAAGCATAATTCAAGGCAAGTCTGAGTACTCAATCCTGCAACTTGAGAACTGCCCTTGAGAACAACTCCAAAGATTAGCTTATTTGCAAAATAAAAAAGTGCAAAGGCTGAAGTAGGCCGTGTATTAGCAATGCTGTGGAACTTGGAAGATTTTTTTTGGAGCAGGATTTTCTTCAGCTTACAAGCAGAGGTTGTGAGAAGATTAAAGGGGTGGGCTTAAGGCATGTTGCTGTCAACTTTGCCTACTTTGCTAATTTGTGGTGAAGCCAGTTTTTTTTTTTTTTTGCTTGCTTCCTGAAAGATGTTCTTAACAAGCTCGCCTTGTATAGAGCCGGTATTTTTTCCCCTTTGTGCAGTTGAATGCCATGGTTTCTCAACAGTCTGGGATGTTTTGGTGTGTAAGACTATGTGAACATATACAGGTCCAACTTTATTATACACAGATTTTTTTTTAATAGATGGATTTGACTCAACACAAATGGCTATTGCAAATCATGGTTTTAAAAAACTGCTTTTCTACTGTTGTAGAGAAGATTTCTACTATTGGAGAGAAAGGGAGAGCAGATTGGGCCCAGGAGGTGGGCAAAAATGGAAGCAAGAGTTGCCATCATATCCTATACCCCTTCACAGGACTAATTTACTGATAAGGGGCTGCTCAGACTTGCATCAACAATTTTGCTGGCACAAGCCAGAGCAATCCCATAGCAGCTGCTGCAGGGTAACCGTATCTTCTTTTTTCAGGATATCTCCTCTTTTTAAGTCTGGGGTTCTGAAAATGTTTTTGTCTTCCATTTCTTTGTGAGCAGGAGGCATGTGGCCTTCTTGTAACTAAAAAATTATACGTATAAATTATATGCAATAGTTTTTAATTGAATAATACATCATATAATGTTTAGAAGGCTGCAGTGGTTCAGTGGTTAGAATGCCAGAATTAGAACACTGTGCTAAGATTGGGTTGCCACTCCAAGAGGAAAAATATATCTTATTTTTGAGTGAGAGTTTAAAAATGAGTGAGAGTTTAAAAAAAAAAAACAACTTCACACTAAAGAATGCCAAGAAATTTATGCAGACAATATGGATGGGGTTTTCCCTGGATTGGCAGGAAAAAGAGCTTTGGGATGCAAACCTCCCATATACAGCTCTTTGTAATTTACAAGATCAATCAAACTAATGAAATTAATAAAGTTTTGGCAGCATTTCTTATGTGGGTTCTCTTGTTCCTTGGTTATCACTAGATTTCCCCAAGAGCAAATTTTTTAAAAAAAATTAGAAATAACATTTTTTTAAAAAAAAAGTATAGAAAATTAAAAAAATTAGAATATTTTTTCACAGAGTATGGGGAAATCTCAAAAGAGATGAAACCAGAATAGGTGAAAAGAATCAGTCTGAGGTGTGATTCAACTTCTACAATGGCAGCCCATCAAGAACAAATGATTTTAAAAATGAATAATAATGGCAGGGACATTGTAGAGCCAGCAGTCATCTGTGGCAACTACAACCTGGTGCCTCTGTTTGAGAATCATACTCAAGTGTTTCAACTTTCTGACCATCTGTATAGAGCTCCAGGCAATTTACTATCGTTGCAAGAGGCAGTTTTTCAGAGATGTATTAAAAGATGTGTAGCTCAGACTGACATAATCCGACATAGTGGAAAGCAGAAACTTCAAAGTCAGTGACCCACGGGGCTTAACAAAAACTCTGCCTTTCTCTGTCTCCGAAACTCAAATAATTCTATGTCTAGTCAAGTAACATTTTCAAAAAGATGGCAAAGCCAATCTTTCATAATTGTAAAAAAGAATGTCAGAAAAGGCCTGGGGTAGTTATAGAATCACTTAGGGACTCAAGGATTATAGCCAAAAGAACCAGGACAGCTCCAACAGGTGTTTCTTAGAAAGAAAAGAACTTGGATATGGGGAGGTTACTGCAAGAAGTAATAAAGGACTAGTACTGAACTATAGAAAGTTGTATCTGGAAAATAGTTAGACCCAAGCTATATATTACATACAACAATATGGGATGCTGAGATGGGATTCTTGGGATTCTTAGGGCGCAATCCTAACCAATTTAGGCTGGCATAACTCACCTGTTATATCTTTACATTGTGATGTGGGAAAGTCAGCATATGCCTCTTCACTGACCTAATCCCAAGGAGTGGGGCAGAAGTGCCTTACGGCACAGGACTTATGCTGGGGCTTATGGTGGCATAATTGGAAGTTCCACTTCAGACTGCAAGTGGAGCATCATAAAAGAATTTTGAAAATAGCAAACGAGTACACTGGATGAAAGGTTTAACACAGACCTCTCTCTGATTTGTAGGTTTACTTTATGCAGAATTGTTTTTGTTTAGTGAATTTTTTTAAAAAAAACTGTCTCCCTTTAGATCAGTGGTCAGGGAACAGGGATAAATTACCCCAAATGGGGTAAAAATGAAATTCCTGGGGGTAATGGATGGTCAAGCTGATGAGACACAGCAGGGCATGCATATGAATTTATATGAATCTGCTAAGTCCATCTTGAAAAAATCCACTGTGGGCATCCATCTTGAAAAAAATGACTGCGCATGCGTGCGCAGCCTTTCCCTGCTTCCCTGCCTAAAGGTTGCTATGGACAGGCTTCTATGTGGGCAGAGTGTCCCCTCCTGACCTCACCCGAACTTTCCCTTTCCTAATTGGAGGCATGTGCATCGAGGTCAGGAGAGGATACTCTGCCCAAAGAGAAGCCTCTCCATGAGAATCTTTAGGCAGGGATAGAGGGAAAGACTGAGTGCACATGCGCAGTCATCCTTTTCAAGATGGATACCTGCAGTGCCTGTCTGGACGGCTGAACTCAGTCTCAGCTGCCCCAAACTGCAGCATGAGCCTCCCCAGCCAAGGTAAGCACCCATTCCCGGATGTCTACTCTGGAGTAAACCCATTAATTCAATGGAGCTTATTTTTTTAATGTAGGACAAAATGTAGGACATTAATAAAAAAAATTTTGTTTAACCACAGACTGCTGAAGGTGCACAGACTTTTGGGTTACCATGTTCTACATTTTGAGTTTAGGATCTAGTCACCTTGAGTGCTTCAGGCCGTTGTGTATAACACATTTCCCTGCGTGATGCCCCAGGCCCTGATTCCAAGTCCTCCCGCATCTTCAGTAGAGTTGACTAGTTGCTGCGCCATCTCGGCAGCATGCAGTCTGTACTGCCACTGTGGCGCTGAGTTTCTCTGCCTGTTTATAGGCTCTTTCAAATGAAGGGGGTAACGTCGGCATATCTAAATATATTTTGGGGTAAAAGGTAAAAAAGTTCCCTGACCCCTGATTTAGATCTCCCCAAAAATTCTGTCTCCCACTAGATCTGCAATCTAATGTGGAACAGTGTGGAATCTTGCTTACCATCTCACTTTGCATGAATTAGTTGGGTTTCAAGTCCTGGCAGTGAGGCAGAAGGAAGCTGATCCAGTGATCAGCCAAGAAAATGGCTATTTTCTACAGTGTTTGTCACTGTACTTTAAATAACAATGATTATTGTCTGTACCACTTCCACCCCACAATCCAGAGGTTCACAACTAGGGCATCACAATTTCCCAACCTTGGAAACCCTTCTCTGTTCCCGTAAACTGGAAAGGGAATGCCAATGGCGGTAATGAGATTGCTGTGATTGTGCCACCACCGGGGACACAATTTGTGAAGGATTGAGCGTTGAAAAGATTTAGTGATGATGTATTTGTAGTATACATTTTTATTTATTTATTCTATGTATATGAATATATATATCATGTTATCGTGATAACATGATATCATAATGAGTATATCATGACGGACTGAATTTCTGTATCTGAATTTCCTTGAGTACGTTGTACAATGACAATAAAGTATCTATCTAAGGCTGCCATCCTAAGCACACTTTCCTGGGAGTAAGACCTATTGAACACAATGGGTGTTCCTTTTGAATAGACATGGTTAGGATTGTGCTCTAAGTGGCTTTCCTAAGGCAGTGCAAGCCTCCACAGGTGCCTCATCCAGTGCTCCCATTTTGACTGCTATCAACCTACCGCAAGGCAAAGAGAAACCTTTTTCCTTCCCTAGGTAAGGGTGCAGTGGCTCCAGTGGGTCTACTCAGATGTGAGCTACATCTGAAGGGGGCATAGATGCAAGTAGTTGAGAGCAGCCACAGGCTGCCTGCTCCCAAAACTGGACTTGGATCTGGCATAACTGCCAGGTCCAAGCATGATCCTAGGACTGAGCTCTAAAACATTTATGTCCTTTTATTTACACATCTTTACAAATTACAGGAATTTACAGGGCAATTAGCCTCTATTTGTCTTTTTCAATGAATTATCTGATTTTCCATTCTCAAGTACTAGGGTGCGAGGCAACCCATCAAAAATCAGGCCACCACACACCAGTGTGTTATGACCCACAGTTTGAGAACTGCTATATTAGCATAAGATGGAAGCCTCAAAACAAGCAACAAACAATTTAAAAAATATTGACAGGCTTGAAAATGAAGCCTAATAGACAGCTGTACCAGCAGGCATAACTAGCTGTTACATTTTTTCATTGTCCATTCTGCTCAGCAACATGTACTGGTTGCCTGTTTGGCTGGACCATGTGCCTCAATTTGGAGAAAAGTAGTTTTTACTTGAAATACAATTTAATACCAGATCCACATAACAGGCTTTCCATGTTGTCATTTGCAGAGAAGAATGTGATAACTGCACCCTTGGGGCTTAGGGACAGCAGCCAAGCCCATGTGCATAGTAATACTAGCTCGTTGGCTCTCAGCCATAATAATTAGTTTAATAAAATCCATATCTTAAACATATGAACATCAATTTCCTCTAAATGTCACTGGAGAATATACTGTGCTACATACTTCCTCTGGGTTAGAGAGAGAGCAAAGGAGACTCAAAATATCTGGGTCATATTTTCTGAATTTACAGATATACAAGTAAGCATAACAGGCTCTCCTGCAAGACAGAACATCAACCAGAGTGCAATAGGCTGCCCTCCCACCCCAGTTTAAGAGACCTTTACCTAGAAATAGTTAGTTCCTTTCTGCCGAATTCTTCTGCGAGTGCAACTTTTTCTTCTTTTGCATCTCCGCCACTTCTCAGTGGTAGGGATTCCCCTCCAGACTACGCTATATACCTTATTCAGTAACACAGATATAGCTATGGGTATCTCTACTTGATTGGCTCCTGTTTATAGAACACCAACCAACTATCCTGGAATATTTAACCAGGAGACAGCCAGTAGCCATACAGTATCATGTACACTCATTTATCTCATTAACAATGATGTGATAGAACACCAGATTTTATAGCATGGCATAAACTATATTTTCAGAGGTTGAAGGAGTACCTGCTGCCATGAATGGTTCTCAGCCCTACTCTGCCTTGTTGAAGTTTGAAATTACTTGTGCTACCCTTGCTTCCTCCCCCTTTCTAGGCTCCCTGCAGCTTTGGTAAATGGAATCAGAAAAGGCATTTGACAGGCTGGTGAACTATTCCTGCTTGACTTCCAAAACTAAAAGAAAATTTCTCATACTGAGTCAAGTTACTGGTACATCTTAATATTATTTATAGTTAATGGCAGAAGCAAACCAAGGTTTTGGAACAAGGCATTTCACAACCTTTCTAAGAAATGTCAAGTATTAAACATGGATTTTATGCAGGTAAATATCTGCTCTGTAACTAAGATATGGCCCCTTTCCTTTGGCTGTACCCAGAAATTGATTTCTTTTTCACTCCGCCTTGACTCTCTTATTCTTGCCCGTTTTTTGTCTCTTCACCCCTGACGAGACTTCAGTTCCAATTATCATGTCCTGGCCTGTCCTGACACTTGGCTGGTAAATCATGACCAGCCTAATGAAAATTCTGCTACAATTATGTAATATACTGACCAGCATAAAAGTAATTCAATACTAGTCACATTGGACTTACCAGTACATAAGAGTTCATTGGCTGAGGGAAAGCAGGAGGAAGAAACCAAGGGGCTTCTTGCCTTACAATGGGCTTCTTTCCAGGGAGGGGATAAGGCAGGGAAGGGGGAGGCATTTCATAGCAATCATGCTTTTCACCTCCTGGCTGGTGAAAGGCAAAACCTTCATTGAATGATCACTGGAAGTGTTGGGACTACTTAGTATTTAGTCATCCTAATAAGCCTCACAGCTGCAGCTCGTGACCCTCCTCCTCTCTCTTACTGCTTGCTTCCCCACTCTCTTGTAGTCCTTCCCATGTCTCTCAAGTCATGGAGGTTGGTGACTTCAGACTCTAGTAAAGTCAAGCTCCACAGAGATCTTCTCAACACTGGTCTACATGCATCCTGGTATACCCATAAATATATTAAGATGAGCTTAAGAAGGTTGAGGGTAGATTCAGCAGGTGTGCTCTCAATTCTCTACTTCATACTTTCATTCACTGCTACCCAGAATAGATACCTGAACAATGTTTGTGGTTTTCCTCTTCTAAGAGAATTATATTAAAGACAGACATGATGACTTAATTAATGCCAATTTTTTTATCTCTCCTTTTCTATAACTCTGGGCTAAGAAGGCTGTTGAGTAAAGGCTCGTGCTGAGTGTGCTCGTGGTTTTATTTACAGGTCTCAAAACACACAGTTGCTTTCTAGAGAGGGGAAATCAAGGGGATTTTAATATTTATGAAGCTGTGAATATCACATATCATTGTTGTCCTCAAGTGCCTCACACAGCCTGAAGGAAAGGAAAGTGATATTCTTTGGTATTTTGGCAACTGCTGTAGCACAAAAATAAGAGTCATCTTAGCTTTCCCACCCTCTCAAACACTTTGCACAGCCTGAAGGAAAGAAAACTGAATGAGAAAACTCAACAAGACTATCAGAGAAAAGTCAGAAACTCTCCTAGGACTTCTAGAACACTGCACACATTAACCTACCATCTAATTTTTTTAATCAGCCCACATAAGAGTTGCAAAAATACAAATCTACAAGTTATGCTCTCAGTGTGAACCATGAGAATTATAGACATGCTTTGTTTGATTGAACATGACAAATATCAAAAGTCCAAGCTTTATGTTTTAAATCCAAACTTTATGAATGACGCTTCATTGCCTGTTAGTGCATAAAAGATACTATCACTAATGGAGCACTAATGGAGTATATGATCCTTGCTTCTGAGGTTATATAGATTCAGTATACTATAGTTCAATCCCAGAGTTAGAAAGCATCCAGTTATGACACTATATACAGGTTTCAGACCTATCCACATGCCTGCACCATGGGCCCACTGCAGGCAATTCAGTTCAGGAATAATCCAAAAGTACTGACTGGTTTATGTCATGCAATAAAACAACTACAGTTATGCCTTGTAAGTTGAACGTAATGCGTTCCAGAAGCAGGTTTGTCTTACAAAGCATTCTTTATACAAAGCAGATTTTCCCATAGGAAATAATAAAAACTGATTGGTTCCACAAACCAAAAATATTCATATAAAAATATTAACTGTATGTAAAAATGATGACAAAATGCAATAATTGAAATCAAAACACTTTAATACAATACAAAACACAATTACTGTAATAGTAATAAAAACATTGTAATATACTGTACAGCAAAACAGAAAAGAAAAACTTTTATGGTCAAAGATGACTAATTTTCACTAGAAGAGTCACTGGTGTCTTTTTGAGCAACGTTAACAAGGAACCTTCAAATGACACTTGCTTTTCTCTCCTCTTGAGGATTTCACAGAAATGTGACATTGCATTGTCATTAAACACATTCATCATTCGCACTGTTACAGCCTTATTTGGGTGGTGCTTTCCTACAAAATTTTGCACAATTTCACAATGTTTACGAAATGTGAGGGATTTGATGTGAGGGATTCCTCTTCCTTATTCTCCTCCTCCTCTTCAGATGAGATGATTCTCCTCCATAACCTCTTGCTGTTGCTCACAATGCAGATCCATCCATTTTTTTTATTTTACAATGAATTGTAAAACTGTTTGCCTTACAAGGCAGAATTCCTTAGAAAATTTAGTTTGCCTTACAGAGTGTTTGTCTTACAAGATACCAGTGTATATGAAACCTTAAAATACCAGAATTGTTAATTGCAAATCCTCTGTTGATATTAACAAAACCTTTTTTGAACCAAGAAAAGCAGGTTTAAGGAGGTTAGCAATTCAACCAGGGACCTGAAGATGTTATTACAAACATTAGTAAAAACTGCCACCATTAAACATAAATAAAAATCCCCTTTTTTATTCCTGTATATTTACAATGCACAAGCTTCCTAGTGCAAGTTATGCTTTCTGAAGAGAAAAGGAATGAGTCTCCTCATGTCTTCCCTTATGAATTATATATCAGTTTCAGAGTCTTCCCATGTGTAGGCTGCTTCGTGTTGTAATGCATCCATTTCTATTCAGTTACACACACAGCTAGTTAGCTGGGTAGTCAATTGGATACACACACAGCTGCATGCATGTCATTTAAAAAAAATAATAATAAAAATCCAAGAGTGAATGGAGCTTTTTCCAGCTTAAAATGTACAAGAAAGAATGGTGCAACAGAGCCATGAGTTGGAAGTCCATGTTTTCAAAGAGGTTCATGACAGAGCACCAAGGGAGCAGAAAGCAATCAGCCCTTGGCTCATCTGAGATTGCCTTAGTTCAACTTACAATTGAATTCAATGATGATTGCTGGAGAACAATTTTAGGGTAGATGGGAGAAAATGAATGTGATGACCATCGTCTCTTCAGATTTAGGTTAGCAGTCTTGTCTGTTTCGGCACTTTCACCACAACTGAACAACAGCTAAATATTTACAGCCTGGATCCTTCACAGGAACCCTCTGAAATAGGGTTGCCATCATTCTCTTCCACAAAACGGGACAGGACCCCATGTCAAATTTGCCAGGATATGAATGCAATCCCTGAAAATCAGGATTGTCCTAGTTTTCAGGGACATATGGCAACCCATTATAAGAACATGGGTGAGACGCCCAGGTCCCTTTCACGAAGGAACTGTGGTGAGAAAATCTGACAGGAGAATGCAATTCCAAACAATTTAGGCCAGCACAACTCACCCATCTCCCTGTTTCCATTGCGGTGTGGGGAGGCTATACCTGTGTACTGGCCTTAACTCCAAAACTGGTGCAGAAGTGCCTTGACGGCACTTTTGTGACTCCCCAAGGCCAGCATGGGACATGCACCAGCCTAACCAGGGGTTAGGACTGTGCTCAAAGAACCATCAGGGTTCCACTCAGTTAATGAAGTTTTCACACAGAAAAACACCTGGAGAGCTGTGATTACAGTCACTAGGATGACACTTATCTTTGTCCCTCCTGCCCCCACCCCACTTCAGGATAGTTCTGGGGAGCCTACCATTAATTATTTGATTATAAAAGCTTTTTAAAAATAAAATATGCACACACGGCTAAGTAGATGAAGTTTAATTTAAAAGCAGCAGAGCATGGCATAATTTTAGTTCAGAATGAACCTCCAAGCAGAGGCTAATTAAACTAACTTTTGGGTCACAAGGTACACACTCCAGTACTTAGAGACTATTTAAAATTATAAATAGTCGCACATGGTTGGCCATTGGGTTGTTTCATTTTAAATGGAAGAGCTCTGTTTGACAGGCCTGATTCATGGGATTGTGCACTGCATTTATTACTGGGGATTTGTGGGGGGAGTCCTATGCTGGCATTTGTGGAGTATTTAACTCCATAAGGCTTAAACAGACTTATCTTTAAATCAGTCCATAATGAGAATGTAGACTGCATCTCCCGCACATGTATTCTCAGGTTCTCTACAGCATTCTGTCTCACATTGACAACACACATTAATCTTCATTCCTAGCTGTAACCAAGCTTTAAGTACATCTAATGGTATTTGCAAATATTCTTCCTCTTCCTTGTCTATCTCCTTCTCCTCCCTCCTTCTGTTGTTTCACCTCTGTACTTTAAATTGTAATCTCCTTGGGAGCAGAGATTTGTCTGTGTTGCCTGAAAGGTACCACATTCACTGTCAATCCAGCAAATGACAGAAACAACAATAAAAGCAATAATTTTCATTCATTCATTCATTCATTCATTCACCTCCAGAGTTGGGTAAGCTGATGCAAAGATATAAGGTGACCTTCTGGCACTAAATCTAGACTGGGAAATGGTAAGTGTGAGCAAACCCATGAGCCTAGCTCAGGGGTTGAGGACTGGAAGGTAGAAAGAGGACAGAACAGCAGCATTGTTTAGTGGGGGAGAGCAAACAGTTACCAGTATTTGCTTTTCTCTGCATTTTCCAAGATGGGCTTTTTAAAGCAGAGGGAGACTCAACTCAAGCCTTTTAAAGTCATGAATGAAGAACTCAGAAAGCAACTCAGAATGAAGAATTCAGAAACTCTAGGCTCAACTTCAGTTAAACCACACTGGATATCCCCATCGCTGTCAAAAATATTATGAAAACTCTGTCGAAAATATTACGAAAACTTTTTTAGTTTTCAACAGACTATGCAGTGCAATCCTATATATTTACCTGGAAGTAAATCCTACTGTTCTTATTGTAGCTTCCTTCCAGGTATGCATGTACCATATATGATAACTGTGAAAGCCTTTGATCACATTGTGTACTATCGCCATACTGATCAGTATTTGTCATATTTCTCAGCCAACTTAGACCCTGCACATGTTGATGCATTTGTGTGTGTGACCTTGTTTGTGTGATGTGCCAAAAATGTCCCCACTACTCATGTTTGAAATGTTTTTCCACTATACCAGTGATTTTCAATGGGTGCACCGTGGATAGTCCTCAGGTGTGCCATGGGAATTTGGGGAGGGAGGGACATTTATTAATAGGAAAGCTTGGGGATTTGAACAGCATGGTGTGCCTTGACAATGATAAAAACAACTGATGGTGTGCCATGAGATGAAAAAAGGTTGAAAATCACTGCACTATATCATTTAAGTCTCATGCTTAAAAGTGTCAACAGAACAGCTGTTTTGCAGCTTAGCAATATTTTGTGCTTGAATTCTTTATCTATAATTTAAGAAGATAGCTGTGCTGATTCATGCATTTTTAACCTCAAGACTTAATTAGTGTTATTCTGTCTGACGGACTCTACAATACACCAGTTGCAATTAATTCCAGACTCAGTGGGTCAGGGCCTTCCACAATTGCCATATTGCTGCCTCCCTTGGTTCCAGTTCAGAAGGGATGTAGCAATGACCCTTTTCTGGATGTCTGGATGAAAGGCAGAGAAGAACCTGTCAAAACGCAACATCTTTTGTTCTTCCTCAGAGCTCTATTAATAGTCTAGAGAATTTCAAAAGTGCACAATGGCAGAAAGGAACAGAGAATACTAAAGAGAGGGTTTTATGGCTGAGTGGTGTTGAAGAGATGTTGAGACTAATTTGTAGAACTACTCAGTGATTAGGACAAAAATTATCTGGGCTTGCAATGGAAATAATAACTTCTGTAAAAGGTCTAAGTGTACCTATTGGTTTTTCTACCAGTCCTTGAAATTTCAATGGGTGTTTAATTCAGGAAACCATAGCTGTTAAGCTGGTTCCATATTATCTTGTGTCCGTTGATTCCAATTTTCTGCCAGTTACAGAGCACCTGACACTTGCAAAAAGAGTTTCCAATCAGATTTCATTTTTAATGGGATAACTTGTATGCCTTCTTTCCATTTCCACAAGACCCAAATGCAACAAATTAAATCAGTGCAAATGAAATCACATTTAGAAGATAATCCCAAAGCAACTTAAAAACACAAAGCGTAATTGGAGGGCACAGAGGTGGACGTAAAAGCCACCCCTGAACAACAACAAGTCAAGATTAAATGCCCTACTATACACACTCAAAGGATTTGTGTGATCCCCACTCAAGGTATATCCCCTCAGTTATATCCCCTGAATCATCTTTCAACTTAAAAGCCTTATGCGTTAGGGTGTCTGCATCTTCTGGCCTTTATACCATGTCAATTATGCAAGCTCAACTGATAACAGGTCAGGCTGAGAAGAGGCTAGGAGAGAGGTGGCAAAAGTGGAGTTGAGGGGGATAGTTGAGGGGAGCCATTGAGGGTCACACATTGAGGGGCAGATGAGGGGAGCCATTAAGTAGAGAGATGGCAAAATGGCAGTTAAGATGCTAGAAAGGGGGATGTTTTTTTTTACTGATGAATGTTGTTATACTGTATCTCTGCAAGCAGCATCTGTGGGCTGTTACTCTAGTTTATATACTAATAGTGAACTCAAGTTGAGCACCTGTCAAACTGGAAGCAAAATATGGTTAGGGATTAGTGGTTTCTGCATACCTGGAAAACTACTTGTGTTTGTAGAAATAAAGTTTGCAAATTAAAAGACAAAATAACAGGAGAAAAGAATCTGGGGGAAAGAACACACAGCCTGATGTTGACTGAGCATGCTCAATGGTCATGGAATGATGAAATGTAAAAAAAATAATAACAGCAGGACAATGGAGAACAATGTGGAGAACAATGAGAAAAGTGAGAACAAACAATGGAGAACAATGAGCAGGAATTAACTGGCTTATGCCAACTGGTCATTGGGATTGGAGAGATGCAACACTTTGTTGCAGATTGTCTCTTTCTTTAGTAATTCTGAAATGATTACAGAAGTAATGAGGAGAGCTTAGAATGGGAAAGAATGTGATAAAGAACAGCCTGTAACCAAAGACTGTTGATTGCTGCTGGTGCTATGTGACTTTGTGGTTATCCAAAAGTTATCTGTGGCCGTATTTTTTAAAAAAAATCCATCTTGATGGATCATTTTCAGACATTGGCATAATTGTGGGCTACCATCATTGATGGTTTTTGTCACTATGAGCAGCTGAATGGCTGCAGACTTCGACATTGAAGGGAAACAAAACCACATAAGGAAGGATCAAGGAAGGAAATGCAATTTGAAATACTCCCCTCCACTACAGTCAGCCTGATATTTAAGTGATTCAGCTCCAGTAATCCCTCCCAGCTATAGCAAGGGTCTCTCTTCCATTTGCAGAGAAGGAGACTCAGTCTCCAGGAGTATGTTACTAAAATGTGAAAATGCTGTGGCAAAGCTTTTTGTTCCTTTGTATTCATCATAACAATGCTAGAGAAAAGCATTTACATATAGATTTGTCATGGTATCAGGTTTTGCTACATATGTATTTATTTTTAGAATATATCCCACCCTTACATCCCCATAATTCTTAAGCTGTTCTTAAAAGACTTCGTATTCCGTCAAAAAGAATGAATGTTGCAGTTCCGTCAAAAAGTGCAAAATGTTGTCACTTTCTTGGGAGCAAGACCCATTGAACATAATGGGGCTTACTTTTGAGTAGACATGGTTAGGATTGTGCTCAAAAACATCAATGCCGAAATCCTACACACGCATAAACGGAACTAACTTTTGAGTAGGAGTTTATAGGATATCACTGTAAAACAATACAATAGGCCCTTAGTATCTTCAGGGATCTGACCTAGGGCCTCCCACAGATACCAAAACCCACAGATGATGAAATCCATGGGTCTTGGCCTTTTAAACTTCTGGAGGATGCTTTGAGAAGGCCTTGGGTGAGTGATGAGTGGGAGTGCAAGAAGACACCCCCCAATGATTTCTAATCTCCCAGTCCCCTCCAGCCTCTTGCAGGCTCTCACACTTCCTGGCCAGGGAAGAGGGTGCCTGCCGGTCTTGTCAGTTACCACCACCATCACTTGTCTTCAGCCACCTCTTCAGGGTCTGCTTTCTCTGTTTCCAATGCTGCTGCATCTCAGTAGGAGAAGGGCGTCCCTGGAGAGATGGCTAAGAAGTAGTGGAGTGCCTGGTTGTATTGGTAGGTGCCTTCCTTGCCATTCCCATGAGTGGGGGTAAGTGGAAGCCTGCAGGGACACAATGGGACCTACTTCTGAGCAAAGATGCAAAAGATGTGGCTTGGACTGCAAATCATACTTTCATGGGAGTAAACATCATCGAATACAATGGGAATTACTTCCAAGTAGACATGGAATTGCTGTGGCATCATACTAATGTCACATCTACTTGGATGTCACTTTTGGCCATATCACTTTCAGGTTGATGACCATTTCTAGGAAAGTCTTGGAAAGATTGTCATTCCTACAAAGGGATCCCAGGCTGAAAAGTACCACTGGGTGCGCTTTAAGAGTATCATATAAGGATAGAGGAAAAACAGGGGTATAATTAATGACATATCAAATGGCTCAAATGCATTTTACCACCTGTGTCAAAATGCCCACTGATTTAGGAACTTGGGAGATCCAAGATCTTGGATTTAGGATTTAGGATCCCAAGTAGATTAAGGGCACAAACCCAGGTACACTTGGGTTACCCTATATATCACTGGGCTGACCCAACTGCAAGATGTGGCACCCTAATTAGTCTGGAAAAGGCTTGGGGCAGCCTAAGGCAACTTAGGGCAAAATCCAGAGTAACTACGGGGAGTCCTTGCTCTGGTATAAGAACAACTTACTCTGGATTGCAATATGAATTTTCCATAGGTTTTCTCTAGGTGGTGCAGTAACTATGGGTGCACGTAAAGTCTCTTACGTGATCCCGTAGTTACTCTGGATTTGGGAGTTAGGCTGCCCCAAGACGTGTGAAGCTAGCAGTTCAGTAGAGGCAAGTTGAGGGCATCTTTAGCATTGCCTAGGGCAGAGCAGTTACAGACTGAGCCTGTTTCCAGGGGAGAAATTCCCTCTTCCAGCTCCTCAGTTATATCACCTCAGTAGCAGGTATAGAAATGAGTAGACCAGGGGTGGGCCCAGCCAACCCCAAGATCCGGTTCGCTGGAAGTTGGGGGGCGGACCAGGGTCAGGGGGCGGGGCTGGGGTGAGGGGGCGGGTCGGGACTCAAGCTGGATGCAAGCACGCTAAGTCTCCTGAATCTCGGCTTCAGGAGACTCAGCGCGCATGCGTCCAGCTGGACGCAAGCACGCTGGGCCTCCCGAGGCGGAGCTTCAGGAGACTCAGCGCGCTTGGGTCCAGCTGGACGCAAGCACACTAAGTCTCCTGAAGCTCCGCCTCGGGAGATGCAGCGTGCTAGCATCCAGCTGGACGCTAGTGCACTGCGTCTCCTGAAGCCGAGCTTCAGGAGACGCGGCGGCCACTAGTGAACCAGTCCCCGCGGTTCTGCCAGCCGCGGCTCTTTCCAGTTCGCCAGCGTCCACCATGTGGGAAGATCCGGTTCAGGTGAATAGGCCCAAACCGGCATCTGCCCACGTGTGGAGCTGACCCATAGGAGTCCATGATAAGGCAGAGTAAGAATGGCAGTGTTAGCCAAAAATCTAGGTTCTTGACCAGCTGGCTGCAACCCCTGCCTCTCAACTTCAGGATATGGCACAACTGCAGCAGCCACTAACCTGGGGATACAGCAGGCCACTCCAAGAAGCCACCTATATTCACTGGAAACTGTACAGGCATCTCATCAGGGACTCCTTATTAGGCAGGCACCACAGCTGTTCTTTGTTCAGTGAGATCTGAGAGGGCTCTCTTCAGGAGCAAGCCATCCCCAGGTATCACCAACAGTGCCTACTGAGCATCCTCTGGAGAAGCTAGGGCAGCCTAGGCTTCCTGACTCTCTGGATGCAGCATAATTTTCTGCTCTGGATTCAGAATTGTTGGGGCAGCCCATTTATGGCACTCCTCAGTGCCCTAACTCTGGATTGTGCCCTAAGTCTGCTTGAGAGATATTACCATAGTCTGGATGCTTCTGCCCAGGCAGGCTCATCCTCATACCTCTAATTGAATGGATTTCAACCTACAAAAACATGCCACAACAGAGATGTGAATCTTTAAGATGCTGTACACTCTTGCTTTAGTTGTAAAAAAATACAATAATAGTTGTTTAAAATTCTTTGATTCGGACAGTTCAAAGTCATGCTGCTTTTGATTATTGGCCATAAGATATTGCTATATTATTTTTCATTTCTTTGAAGGAGAGACACCACTGAATTGACAAAAATGAATGCTGATAAAAAGTAGCTGATGAATTCTGCTGGTTGTTACTCTGCTGGTCAAGGTTCACTTGTGTGTGAGTTGGCAACTCAGTTTTTGTGTGATTTTTTGGGTGATTGCTTGCTTTGTTTTTTCCCTCTGCTTCTGTGGCTTGTCTTAGTATTTGAAAATACTTGGATTTGAGACAAAATTTCTTGTAAAATGGCGCTGGATGAATCACAATGAATGTTGTTACAACTCATGGGTAGGGTTGCCATATGTTCCGAAAAACCAGGACAAACCCATATGGGGGGATTGCATTCACATACTGGCAAATGGGACAGAGGGTCCTGTCCCAATTTTGTGGAAGAGAATTATGGAAACCCTACTCATAGGTGACCCAAGTCAAACAGGCAAAGGTTCGCGACACAGTGCTGTGGCTCTGGCACATCCCTGGAAGTGAGCAACACAGCAGTGCACCCATTGACATTTATTCAACTCTTAATTGTAGCTTATTTTGACACCTGTTAGCAAACCATGGCACAAACCTTTTGGTTCTTTCCAAAGCTTCTGTCACAGAAACCAACATAAGCTTCTCAAGATAGTTATCCCTGCTTCCTAGTTTTTTGAACAGAACTAAGGGAATGATGTGGGACTTTTTCACATCTCTGGAAATCTACTGGTTTCTAGATTAGTCTGTGAAGAGAGGCAGCAAGAAACACGTATCTGAAGACTGACATCCCCAGCAATAGACACTATTTCTTTATGAAACCTAGCGAAACCTAGAGTTGACTACAGGAAGAACAAAGCATAGTATTAGCACTGCAGGAGCTTAGTGATTGCTGCAAGACATCAGACAGATAACGGCTCTTGCTGGATTTTTATCCCCTTTACAAAAACCAACAGGATAATTATATGACATTGTACAACATTGTATAACTGTACAAGCTTGGATAATAAAGGCAATCAAATCTCATACTTCAAGGTGTGAAATAATTGCCTAATGATCAGAACAGAATTCTTTCTCCTCCCATGTCCATAAAGCTCAGGCATTGTCTGAATTAATTGCAGGGCTGCTACAGTGAGAGCTATTTTGGACTGGGGGTGCTGTCACATTACAGCCCAATCCTAAACGTGCTTTCTTCTAAATAAGTCCCACTGAATTCATTGTTTAATAAGATCGGTAATTCTGCAAATGGGATGCTGAAGCTTTATCTAGTTATGTCAATTAGCACATTTTCCTGAGAAACCAGAACCTCCAGACCCATCAATGGTGCAGAAAAAGGGCATGGCACATTCTTTCTGCCTTTGTCATGTACACTTACACTGGCCAAAATGTTGGTCATTTGGGGTTTGGAAAAAGAAACACTCTTTACAAAGATGCTGCTGCAAATGTGGTGGTGATGATTTCCATACAGACAGAGGAAGAAGAGTCATGGACAGACCAAGTCAGCTTGTTCATTTGCCAGACACTATAGCCAATGGGGCATAAACTGAAATTCAGATCTTGGAGGTCTTCTTCAGAGAAAGCAACATTTGTTCCCTTGCTCAGGGGTTAGCGTTCACTCCCCCTTGAAATGAGGATCTACAGTAACACCTTGGATTGAGAGTAACTTGTATTGGTAGTGTTTTGCAAGATAAGCAAACATTTCCAATAAATTTTGACTTGATATACAAGCAGTGTCTTGATGAATAAGTGGAAAAATAGTCCTGGCTGGGACATGGCTGGTTTTGGAACTCGGCCAGCATCTGCCCATCCTCTCCTGAGAGACCAGCCTATGTATGTCTACTCTGAAGTAAGCCCTGTTATGATCAGTGGGGCTCACTCCTGTGAAAGGGGGAAGATTTCAGCCTGAGAGACCTGAGAAACTATGAGCACAATCCTCACCATATCTACTCAAAAGTAAGCCCCATTGTGTTCAATAGGTCTTACTCCCAGGAAAGTGTCTTTAGGATTGCAGCCTAAGTGCAGGTTAATTTGTTTTATTTTTTCTATTTTGTATTTTCTTTACTATTTTGTATTTTATTACAGTATGGGAATCATTTTTACACAAATATTTTTGGATTGTGGAATGAATCATGTGAGTTTCCATGGTCTCTTATGGGAAAATTCACTTTGGGCACAATCCAGAAGTGCATTCGGATTACCCTATCTACCACTGGGCTGACCCAACTGCAAGCTGGACCACCTTAGTTATTCAGGAAAAGGCTTAGGGCAGCCTAAGACAACATAGTAATGAGTAGATCCACAAGGGTCCATGATAAGGCTGAGTAAGAATGGCAGTGTTGACCAAAAATCTGGCCAACCCCTGCCTCTCAACCTCACAGTATGGCATAACTACAGCAGCCCACTAATCTGAGGATACAACAGGCCACTCCAAGAAGCTCCTTGTATTCACTGGAGACTGTACTGGCACAAACCTTTTATTTTAAAACAGCATTTTAATGGGGCAGAGGATGGGGGGCTGTTTGTATTGTTTTTAGCTAATATATTTTAGCATATATGTTTTAATTTTTTTAATTGAATGTTCTATTTATGTTTTTAATTATGTTTTAATGTGAGCTGCCTTGAGTCGGTCTATGACCCAAGAAAGGCGCGATACAAATTTTTAAAATAAAATAAAATAAAATCTCATCAGCGAATTCTTCTAAGGTTGGCACCACAGCTGTTCCTCATTCACTGTGATCTGAGGGGGGTCCTCAGGAGCAAGCCCTCCCCAAGTGTCACTGACTTGGTGCCTACTGAGCATGCTCTGGAGTAGCGAGGGCAGCCCAGGCTTCCTGACTCTCTGGATGCAGCATAACTTTCTGCCCTGGATTTAGAATAGTTGGGGCAGCCCAGCTAGGGCACTCCTCCCTGCCCTCACTCTGGATTGTGCCCTTAGATATACAAGTGTTTTGGATTGCAAACATACCTCTGGAATAAATTATGCTGGTAAACCAAGATACCACTGTACTTGGAACTGCACCTGCTATTGTTTTGGAGCTGCTGCCACCAATAGCATCACTGCCAGAATTCATTTTACAGCAGCAGAACTGTGTTCCGTTAGTGTAAATGCCTCTGTGCATAAATCCATTGGAGGAGATAGAATTCCATGAACAATGGAACACTATAACATTTCCATGAACAATGGCCATATGCTACTGAGCAGTCAGGAAAAGGATGTGCCAAGTCACAAGTCAAGTCATGAGTCTCTGATTCCCTGATTTGAGTCTACTCATGAATCATAACGGATGTACAATCTATCTCTGTCTACCGTATTTATATACCCCTTTTCATTTTCTTGTCATGAGTTGGGTCCAACTCAGTGATGTCCATGACTTGAATTAACAAGAATAATGAAAAGTACGTATTTTCACAACTCAGTTTTAAAGAGTCAAATTCCCTTCCCTAATGTAGGGGCAATGATGGAATATGGACAGAAATGTCCCTTCCTTCTTTCTCTTTAGTTTAAAAAAATATATACAGCTTACACCCAAAACTGATGGCCAACCAATAAATATAATTTGCTCCATAAAGTGGAGCTGTAAGCCCATCAGACTGCACAGAGAACCATTATTTGATAATGACATTTTGCATGGCTTTGGAAATGACACTCATTGTAACCTCCCACCGTTTTTAATGGAGTTGGATTGCGCCCTTTGCCTCTGTATAGAAAATTAGAGATAATTTTTTTTACCTTCACCATAATTGAACCCATCTAGTGTCTGGCTTTACTGCATGAAAAACAACAATTATTACCACTAATGAGAAAATACAGGAATTGTATTTATAACCTGCCACAGGTCAGTCTGGCTGCATTAAAATGCACACTTGAGTGGGCTCTGGAAGGAGACACTTGTGCCTGAAGGAGAAAAAGAATCTGCTTGGTACGTTTTTTTCTCAGATATCACTGTTACAATTGACTGTATTTTTGTGAGTCAAGCTTCATCACAGTCTGAAATAATGGCTTATTTCTGTGGCATATATGCTTGCCATTTCCCCAGGCTGTGGAAGCCTCATACTGCAACACCCTCCTGAACCTTTGCGCTGCTGGATGCAGGCAAAACACTTACAGCCATTTCCTCTTAAGAAACTCTTGACTTCAATAATACTATCCTTTCTTTTTATTTTTAGGGACCAAAAACAAAAAAACCCTTACAAGGACAAAATGAAAAGCAACTTTTCCTCCCAACACCTTTGCACAGCAATGCTGGATCATGGACCGACTGCCATTTTTACATTTTTTTGCGGTTTCTTAAGGACAGTGGGTTGAAGTGGAGATCAGCAATCATGGTGCAAAAGTTGCTTTACTGCAGTGACTGGGAAAGGAATTATATGGTTGATTCTTTTGATTATATGGTTTTTGTACTGTAGTTCATTCATTCACGTTATATCATGACCAAACAAGACACTGACGCGGATTAGCAATTATGAAAGAACTATACTGGGCAGTCATCTACATTCTACACTGTATTAAAGGGACAACTGTTGGCCTGGTGTCTGTCAGTTACATCCTAAGATAAGCACCTTTACTTTTAAAGGTGCTTGGGTTGTATGTAAGATAAATTTTCTCAGGTATGGTTTGCCATGGTTTATTTCACAGATGAGAAAAACAGTAAGTGCCCCAAACTCCATTGTACACAATTATTCAAAGCACAGAAATTCTCTCTTTTACTGCCTGTGATTATCCTATGAGAATAAATAACAGAAGATGATGATGACCATCATTATGACCATAAGCCCTTTGACCCTCTTTCAAAGCATCTTTAAGAGCTTAATCTAAACCTGTCTACTCAGAAGTGGGTCTTATTATATTCAATGGGGCTTATGGATATGATTGGGCTGTAAGTCTTTGAGAACCTTGGAATATGATTAAATCATATCAGTGATTAATCCAAGGTAGTAGCCTCAAGATCATATACCAATTAGTAGACGTTCAGAATCTTTTACCTATTTTTTGAAGGGATCCTGATTGTCCTGTGTTTAAGATGAGTTTTTATATACCTTATGAGTTTTTCATACTTTAGAGCAGGGTTTCTCAACCCCCGGGGTGGGAATCACTGGAAGTTCTTGGGAGCTGCTTGACTGGTCTGCGAGAGGACCCCCTCTGAATGCCTCTTCCCCTCCTCACAGCAGGAGGTCTCTGTCAGAGGACTGCAGTCTCAGAGCCCAATCCAATGCCTTACTCAGAAATAAGACCCATTATAGTCAGTGAGGTTTACTCTCCAATAAGAGTAACTAGGATGGTTTTGTGCATTTTCAATGCATCCTGCGCTGAAAAAGATTAAAAATCCCAGCAATCCTATCCACAGTAACCAAGCAATGGCTCTATTATAATGGAGTTTACAGCTGGAGGCAGCTGTGCTGTGCTCTAGGTGGGGAAGCCCTCCCTCCAAGTCGCCAGAGGCAGAACTCTCCCCCCCACCCCTGAGCTGGTCCCTGGAAAATTGCTTTTCCACAGAAGCAGTCCTTGGGGCCAAAAAGGTTGAGGACCACTGATCTATACCAATCCATTCTAGGGTGACAGTGGAGGAGCAAGAAACCTGGAAGAGGGTATTTAAGGCTTTTTTTCCACTGATTTGATATCAAATTTTGGTACATGATGGTGTCACTCTCTGTCCATGCATGTCAACTGGTGTGGCCCACACCTGCTGCATCATCCTAGCAATGCCACTGAGCTGGGCTTCCTTAGTGTTTTCCAAGCACTACCTGTCTAGATGGATGTGAATGGAAGAGATCATCCAGGGCAAAGGGATGAAAACAGAAGTGCATTGACTCAGATTCTTTGAGAACTCCACAATCCCTTTGAAGAGCAATCCTAGATATGTCTACTCAGAAATACATCCCATTGTGTTCAATGGGACTTGCTCTTAGGAAAGTGTGCATAGGATTGCAGTCTTTTGTCATTGAAACTACCCACAGACTAGAACAACATTCTATCTAGATTTGATGTCAGGATCCAGTTCAGCAATTTTCACCTTTTACCATCTCATGAAAAGGTGCTAAAATTCTCAAGGGACACGGTTGGTTTTTGGACAATTGGTGAGACATACCACGTTGCTGACTGAGGGCTGGTAGGTCCTGAAAAACAGGGACAATCCTGATTTTGGGACTTGGGTTCACATACTGGCAAATGGGACAGAGGGTCCTGTCCTGATTTTGTTGAAGAGAATTCTAGCAACCCTATATAAATGGATCTCTCTCCCCCAAACTTCCACAAACCTTCAGACCATTCATGGCACACTAATTTCTAGATTTGGCTCTTTGTAAGGTAATATGAGGTACAACATCATTTTTAAAAGACATAATTATCTGTTCCACACAATATATTCTCAGAGAAAAACACAATCTGTGACAGCCTTCAGAGATCTGAGTTATAATTCCCTTTCCATATGTCTGGCTATGGTTCATATGAAAATGACCTCCCACACTGAAGAACATTTGTCTACTCTTGTTTTCATACTCTCTGAGCAATATTATCTAAATTTTTAAAAATTGTAGCTTCACATTTATGCTGCCTTTCGTTAATTATGATTAATTATATACAACACACTAAAACTCAAGCCTGTTCAGAAGAGAAGATAAATGTGCAGCTTTGGGGAAGTATGAATTTAGTAATTAGCACCACAGAATAGCCCTGATATTAACCCTCTGGCTGTGATCTGGCATTTACTTACAGGTTAAGTGGATTAAAAAATGGATTAAAATTACAGGTGGCAGATTTCACTGCAGTGAGGACAAGGAAAAGGTACAATGGAAACAGCAAACACATCATGAAGCTGAGTCTGGTGCAGCAGGTTATTTTCCTGTGACTAACTTTAACTCTTAAAAGGCTTGGATTCATTGCAAATGGACACTGGTTAATATTTTCAGCTACAGCTGAAACAGTATAATGAAAATGTTATAATGAGTATAATGTTATATAGAGTAAATGTTATAATGAGTAAGTGTTATATCGAGTATAATGTTGCTCTACAATGTTGCTATATACTCTATAGAGTATAATGTTGCATAGGTGTACATAAATTTCAACCAACAAGAATCTTCTAATGTACTCTACTGTATTCCTCTCCTTGCCCATTTAAGAGCACAATCCTAACCATGACTACTCAAAAGCTCCACTGTGTTCAATGGGTCTTACTCCCAGGAAAGTGTCTTTAGGTTTGCAGCATACACCATGCTGCCCCTTTCTGGAATGCTCACACAATTAATCTTAAGTGAAAACTGTATGTGATGTATGTATGGGTGACCCATACATACTGTCAGTATGAATGGAAGCATATCATGAATGACCTACAGCAGCGTTTTGGTTGAAAGGGCAACCTTCTCCCCAATCACCAGCGAAGAAGAAGGAGGAGGAGGAGGAGGAGGAGGAAAACTGTGTACAGGTGAAGTCTTTATATCAGTGGAACTTGTATTGTAGACTTCGCTCAACACTATCTGTGGACTGTATCTGCTCAATAAAAACTGGCAACTGTGGATCTGTGTCAAGCCAGACTTTGCCCAATCGGTACCTCTGAAGGAGACCAGAGCAGTGCTTTGGTTCTCACCAAAGAGCTTTCTGAAGGCCATAGAGGCCATTCATATCCTGCTTTGGAATGGCATAGAGAGGCAAAAAAGCACAACTTTCTGGTTTCTGGACAGATAGGGTATCCGTAGAGTCTCACTGTGTCACAAACCTGGACAGTGAGCTTGGAGAATTCAGATAGGACACACCTGCTGCTCAGTAAACCAGAATTCATTTCAATATTAAACTATCCTGATTACTCACATTCACATTATTCCAAATACTGACTTGCTTATAATCAGTCAGAGATCTAGCATCTTTCAAAGCTCATTTGCCTTGATGTTCTGAAATAAAACAACAGCGGAGAGACATCTGAGTGATTATAAAGCAAACATAGGTGAGTTTGTTTTGGGTCTGCGACAATAACATCAGAAGGGAATGGTGGGAAGCAACTATATGTGCAGAAAATAGCCTCACTTTACTGCTTCTTACGAGCACTGTTTGCTGCGTTTCTGGAATAACCTAATTTCAGCAAAGTAGCTGTAGATGCTGCCTGAATCTTTGTCTGTTGTTAACATCTATGTGTCTAAAGGAGCCTGAAAGAAGAAAGAACCAGTGTTTGCTCGAACTGTGATTTCTGCTTGCCCCTTCCAGCTTGCTAAGTAAGTTCTCTGCACACATCAGAGAATTTGGAAGAAAAGGGTGTTTCTTGTATTATTTTGAGCTGTAGTGGGCAGAAGGGCTGAGTTTCTCTAATGCTGGCTCTGCCAATCCCAGAACTCAATACAACACAGAGGATCATCTCAATTTTTTGGAGTTAGATATGGTTGTGGTTGTGTCAGTGGCTTAGCTAGAGGGCGTGCAGTTGCACCAGGCTACAAGTATTAGGGGGGCTACAAGCTGAGCTTGACACTAGTGGTTAAAATTGTGAAAATGGGGTACATATGAATGTTATATATCATCAGGTTATAGATCGTTGGAAAGGTAATTTAATGCAGAATGTAATGAAACAAATGGCATTGAAATATCTATATTCTATCAAAAGATATGGAAAATTTACTAAAAACTGAAAACAAAAGCCTATGGAACAAAAAGCGGATTGGGGGTCTCTTGATTTTGCTGTGCTGCAGAAGAGGCATAGCATGAAAGAGCACATGTAAACATGCACTTGACAAGTTCTTTGTGTGTGTCAGAAGAGTCAAGAGATGGGAAGGCTCAATAGTGTCCACAAATAATGGTTTAGCTTTCAACCTAATTTCTTTCTTGACCTAGGAGTGTGTAGAGATGGATAATAGTACTTTAGAGCAAACGTTTCCTATTATCATTAGAAAACAAAGTTGGAGATGGGAAATTTACCATATATCTGCATTTCGTTTCCTATACGAAGAAGACAATAGATCCTTCATTTCCTTTATGAAGAAATTGGGTGCTTCATTTCAACCATGAACTAATTCGGTAATCACTTAATGTAGACTGCATTTCCGCAAAATGCAGCATAAAGTAGTTTTACCTGCCTTACTGCCACACCAAAGGTGGTAACTGATCATCACTGAAGCAAAACATTGCTCCACGGCTTGAAAGCAAGGGAACAAACTGGTACACATTTGTCATTTGGAAAGTAGAAAATCCCCCTGCAACACACACATTGTTCATAATTTCCACTCACGCTTGACCTCACCTCTTGTGTTTTACAAAATCCATTAATCAAATATATCCCAGAGGCAGCTAATGATCTTTCAGAATCCTAATAGAAGCAGAAAGTCAAGGACAGCACAAATTGATCCACATCACCTACCCTATCAGGTCCGTGTGCTGACAATGCTTCCCGTACACTGCTCGAAACTGCAGCCATCTGCTTCCTGCAGGTTGTCTATTTTAACAATAAAATAATTTGACATACAGTCCCCAATGGACTATGTAATAGTTTTCATCTTTATATACAAAAAAGATATAAAGCATGCTGCCTACACTGTAATTGTAAAAGTGTTTCTCTTTTCTTCTTCTGATGTAAAGTTATTATCCTTCAAGTAAGGGATGATTCACAGGCTTATTCAATTTTTTTGTATTTCTTCTTCCTTTTTAACAACCTCATGACATGTTAATCTTTTAACGATCTCAAAAATGCTACCCTCTAGTACATTTCCCTCTGACAAAATCCAGCTGCCGGTTCCTATATGGTAGCCATCTTCTCCCAGGAACAGGTAAGCACAACTCTTGAAATTTAATTTGAGACCCCTCAAATTAAACAATCAACAATCTAGATGTTGCTATAACCACACAGACCTGTTCTCTTTGTTTGCTACTTCTAGCACAGCTAGAAGGTTTTCACAAACTGTAAATCAGTACCATGCTCACCTTTCAACTTTAAACTTACAATAAAACTAGAGTTCATATTTTCTGATATTTAACTCTCTTTCTCTCACACTCACTCACTCTTGAAGTATGTGTTTGTGTGTATCCTTATATAGCCGTTCACGGGTGTTTCACTCCATGTCACCAATGGAGTTCACCAAAAACGTGTGCTCCCAACAAAATCAGTAAGGAGAGCTGAGCTGTACGCAGGTGTTCACAATGAACTTCACGGGAACTGACAAATAATGGAAACTTTAAATATTCTTCACACCCACTACTTCATGCATTTCAAAAACTCATCAGCCAGTCAGCTGGAAGATGAGTGGGAAGTTATCTGCTAGTACACCTAGTAGTACAAAGGAGCTACACTCTGTAATTCCAACTTTCAGTGCATTGGGTTGAATAGCAGGGTTGGCTGCTCAACAACATTATGCCTTTGCAAGTGCAGTGGCATAATACAGACTCTAGCCATGCAAATAGGAGTAGCATTAAGAAAAAGGTAAAATCATTGTAGTCATTGTAGGTTCAGGAGCATAACAGAGAGACATCAACCATGCAAATAAGGACAGTTTTTTTTTTAAAAAAAGGAGGAAATAATTGTGGTCAGTGGACTATGTTGAAAACCTGAGCCGTATTAAAAAATTGTTTCTGTTTTCAAAGAAAAAGAAAGAAAACCTAAATACCTGAAATCACACTTTGCATCAGAGTAATGAAAGGTGGATGACATTTTTAAAACACTGGCTGTATTGCAAGGTAAGATTAATAATATAAAGTGCAGTTCATCAAGGAGAAAATTACCTGGTTGACACCTTTACTTATATTACAATTGATGCAAAGAAGCTATGAATTAAGGTAACAGAAGTATCACAAATCACTCTTGTCATTTCTTGACGTAAGTTCAGGACAGATGGATGCATACTGTGTGGATTCCAGATGACTCTGATTATTAAAATCCCATTAACAACCTTGGCATAAGGGGAATTTTAATCTGATGACAGATAATGCAAAGACTGGAGTCCTACAAGATGGCTGAATAAGCAATTGTTATACCCACTATTCACGTTAGACTTCAATGCCTGAAGCAGGAATTGCCAATAAAAATCTTGTTCCACAGGGAAGCTGATGTTTGCACTCGTTTCCTAATGCGCAGGGCATTTGATGATATTGACCACTTTTGAGATGTTCAATATCAGCTTAGGTCATCGATTTTCAACTGGTATCCCATGAAAAGTCTGCAGGTGTGCAATGGGACTTTGGAGCACAGTGTTGGAAATCACTGGAAAGTTCATCTGGATTCTGCAACTCCATTTCTAGGACAACTGTCAGTAGAAAGAAATGGTCCCTCTTCTGTACTGCTGGTGGAAGAGGAAGGACAATTTGCTATTACAGACAGTGGCCCTAGAAACTGAGATGAAGAAACTCAATGCCTCTCCTGGAAGCCAGAAGTGACGTCACAAGAAGAGAAGATCATAGAAATGACATGAGAAGAAAAATGTTGAAAATCATTGTCTTAGGGCATAATCCAGAATAACTACGGGAAGTCCTTGCTCCGGTGTAAGAACAATTTACTCTGGATTGCAATATGAATTTCCCATTGGTTTTCACTAGGTGGTGCAGTAACTACATGTGCACATAATGTCTCTTATGTGCTCTCGTTGTTACTCTGGATTGTAGGGTTAAACTTATATGGCATTTCAATGGCTTCCTTCAGCATAAAATCTGAGTTCTTCCCATGCCTCCTTAGAAACTTGAGATTAGTTGCTACACATTATAACAATTTCAGTTCTTCTTTGATGTAAACATTCAAGTAGAATTCAAGCACATTTGTGTACTTCGGAATGTAGTCTTTGCATGTTTTATCAGATTTTCAACAGAAGCTGAGTCTGTACGATATACTACCAAGGAAATGGGTTTAGGGATGAGGTTTTAATTAGATAGAGTGGATGGATTCAAGATCCTTTATTTTCATGTTGTATTACGGGAAGAGGGCATGCAGTCATTATTTAAAGGAACTAAAAGCTCTCGTGTTCATTGGTGATTCCAGAAGGAACTCTTGAGGGCTTAGTATGATACAACAAGATTAACAGTCTGCATTAACCCAAGTGTAAAAATAACAAGTATTTTAATTAGAGAAACGTATTGCAGGCTGCATGAGAGTAATTTGATATAAAACAGTTTCCAGAAACAAAATGGAAAGTAATCAAATTACAATGAAGACAACAAAACAGTGATGTGCACAGAAGAGAAACTCTGTCATGCCCAATTAATGTCCCATGGTAGCACATCTATTAGGTTCCTGAACAGAGCCCTATGGGAAAGCATACTAAGAGGGTGCATGGGATATTAATTATGTGCAGTATGATTACAGAGCTAATATTCACATTTATATTGTTAAGCAATTTATTTTGAAAATGTCACTAAGGGCTAAAGAAAAAAAAAACATAAAATATCTAAGGAAGTTAGATAAATTTTCACCACACTTAATAATGAGATAGAGAAGAAGAAAAACCCAAACTCCTGACTCCACATTAGTGCTTTGGGCCATCCTCAACCCCGTTAAAGTTCTGAAGCCCTCTTTTTTCATAATGAGCATCACATCATTAATGAAATAACAAAGCCTAATTACAGCAGAGGCTTAAAATATGAAATTCTCTGGCTGAGCTAATTGAAGACAATCTTTCATACTTTTTTCTTTCAAGCAAGATGATACAAAAACGGTCATTATGCAAAGTTTCAAAGCACTGAATTTTTCAAGTTATTAATAAGCCACCTCTTCTCCTCTCACAGACCATAAGATGATTATGGGATGGGATCTTCCTTACATGAGCATAGAAGAGCAGAGTTTCCGCTGCCTTCGGCAACACTACCCTGCCTGTTGTCCTCCCAAAAGCCTCAGGGTTGGGAAACCATCAAAAAAAAGGGTGGAATGGGATGTGGTGAAACTGCAGGAGAAAAGAAAAATTCTTGGAAACTGATGAATTGAGGATTTCCCTGACATGAGACTCAAATATATTTTTAGAAAAGAACACCAACTATTGTACAGTGATGCCTCACATAACAAGTTTAATTTGTTCAGGAAGTATGCTTTTTACGTGAAATGCTCTTTATGTGAAGCGGATTTTCCCATAGGAAATAATGGAAAATCAGATGATTGGTTCCAGAACCCAAAAAATATTCATATAAAAATATTAACTGGATGTAAAAATGATGACAAAACACCTGAATTGAATTGAAAACATGCATTCTATGTGCATGATTCTATGAAGTCTACTTAGGCTGCAATCCTAAAGACACATTTCTGGGAGTAAGCCCCATTGAACACAATGGGGCGTACTTCTGGGTAGACATGGTAAGGAGGCTGCAATCACACTTTCTTCTGTAATCAAAAACTCTTTCCAAGTGTCTCCCCACTTTCTCCTTCTCTTCCTCCTGAGCCTCTCTCTCCCCTGCTCCCTTCTGGCCAGCCCTGAGCTGCTTCTCTTTTCTCCACTGCTGTTCTCTCCCTCTGCCCAGCGGACGCCCAGCCACAGGAGGAACAGCTCTATGGGCAGGTGCACTAGGCAGCCGACGCTTTTTAAAAGGGCTGCCGGCCAGCACGTCTGCCCCAACTGCCAAAGAGTGTGCTTGTTAAGTGAAGCAACACTTGTTATGTGAGGCAGAATCCTAGAGAAGTTTTTGCTTATTATATGGATCACTTGTTAAGTGAGGTACCACTGTATTATCGTAACACAAAGCAGTTCTTCACAGAGTGCTTTGTGTTACTTCACAGTTCTCTGTGCTTCACAATTCTCTGGGTTACAAACCCAGAGACCCAATTATTGGTGAAACAGCTTGTGGAATTGACAAGCTGATTGGTGACAAGGAAAACGTATTGAGTCCTATGGAAAGTAAAACTGAGGAAAATGTGTGCATTTACAGTGCCTCAGCCTGTTTCAAAGGGCAGACTGAGAGAACTGCAATGTCACCAAAATGGTCCCAATTAAATGAATGCAGGGTCCCCCAAAAAAGCACTTCAGAAGAAAGTCCCCACCCCAAAGCTGAAAGAAAAACATATTGAGTCCTGTAGAAAGCAAAACTATACCACATATGTGAATTTACTCCTGAGTTGGTGGTCAAGCCAGGCAAAGGCCAGGCTAAGGAGAATGAAAAGCCACCAGAATAGTCTTGATCCAATGGACAAGGAACTTAGCACTTGTTGAGTGCTACTCCATAGTAAAAAAGGATAAAAAGAGATTAAAAGTGTTGTGTGTTTTTTTTGGTCGCATAAAGCTAGATGGGTGCTGATAGATTTGTCATTTTAAAAAGTGGGTTCCAGTACTAAAACACTTGGGAACAACTGTAATAAAGCATGCCATATTGATATTATCAGGAGGCTTACTGCCAGAAAAATTTAAAATAACAGAGAAACCTCTGTGAACCTGTCATAAAGTTTCCAGTGATTCAGAGATTGCAGGGTTTGGTGTTCAGACTTTCAAAGTATGTTTCTTAAGGCTCACGTCAGTTTAAGAAGAAAATGTTGGATGAAGTTTTATAGCAGAGAATATTGGATTTGCTTTTCAATTTCACACTCAAAAGATTAAGCAGTGATGGAAAGTGTTAAAAAGTTTTCAGCCATACCTTATGCAATTTTAATATTTAAAATGTTTACTCACCTACAAGGAATGCTCAGAAATGTGGTCTTTAGAAATGCGAATGAAGAAATACGAGGCTTATTTCAGCGTGGAAAAAAAGATCAGAACTGTTCCAACAAAGAAGAGAAATGGCAGATTTTGTTGGATCTAAGAAGTCTATATGTGATGTTTAATGCAATGATATATAGTGTACATCAAGGCATGGTATACAGATTCTGCCTTGTTGAAGCCCTGCTATCAATTAATTTGGAAATGTGGCAGAAGATCAGGAGAATAGAAAGAGCACAGCTATTTATGAACACCCAGCTACTGAATTGCCGGAATATTTGCAAAGCTCCAAAACAGAACAGCACATGCCTTGACAGCTCAAAGAGTTTACTGACAGAACTGATATAAAATACATTGGGTCTCCCTTCCTCCCCATCTTGCGCAGAGTTCCTGAAAAGAGTAGGAAGATGGATTTGTGTTCATTCTAAGGCTGAAAACACATCACATTATATTTTTATCTCTGCTGGTCACTGGTAAACACTGGGACTGAACATAGAAGAACCCAGGTTCAGGGGGGAAAGAGATGTTCTAGGGCAAGTGGGTGGCACGTGGGACTATGGATGGGAAGGCAGAGAGCAGGAGGAGATCCAAGATCCAGTTCTTCTGCTGGATCCTGGTCCCATTCCTGGGTAAGCTGCCGCAGTCCTGGACTGCTTGTATTTGTGCTACCTGTTTTGGTGGTGCAGATCTGAGTAGCCCCATTGGGAAGCTGCAGTATTACCCAGGGGAAGAGAAAAAAATTTCCCCTTGCCTCGAATTGGCACAGCAAATCTTGCACTGCCATGCCAGACTCATAAATGAGAAATAATGCTTTACTGTCAACTTTTCAATAGTAACAATTCTTGCTTTACAGACTCTTAAACTGGGACAGTGATAAACTTAGCTGCACGTTTTCAACTTTGTTCCCATTTCCCCATCTGTTGTTCTAAATATGCCTCTTTTGCCACTCTGGAGGGACAGTGGTTTTGCTCCAAGAAGAAACGCTAATTGACTTGAATTATTATAGCTACTTTCAGGAGCTGGTCAGGTTGGAAACTGGCAGATAAGGACCTTCTTCGGCATACTCTCCTTGCCCACTGTGCAGTGGTGTACAGTGGCCAGTGGTGCTTTATAGGGAAGCCCAGTGCCCACTACCCACTGGTGCCTGGTCATGCTCAGTGGTGCTCACTGCCTGCTGGGGTCTTGTGATGCCCACTACCTGATGGTGCTCTGTGGTGCCTTGTTCCAGTAGGGATGGAACATCGTCCAGCAGGGGTGCCCACTGGTGCCAGCTATCTGATGGTGTCCACTGCTGCCCACTACCTGATGGTGCTTCGGGCCCAGTACAGATATTCGGTGTCTGGTAGGGATGCCCAGTACCCACTGCTGCAAGCCACTGCCCCCTGATAACCATTGGTTCTTGGTGCCTTCGGTGCCCAGTGCCAGTCGGTGCCAACTGCCTGGTGTACCATGGTGTCCACCAGTGCCCAGCAGGGCCTGTTGGTGCCCAGGTGTGCCTAGCGCCCTCAAATATTCTTGAATTTTTACTCCCGCAACAACAGGTAAATACCACTAGTAATTTATAATAATATACATTATTATTAATAAAATAATAATAATACCCAGACATTGTTGGCTTCAAGAAAAAGAACATGACATCCTGCAGTATAAGGACTTACAAATAGAAATTCAAAGAATCTGGGAAAAGAAGGCCACTGGGATTCCAATAATAATAGGCTCTTGTGGAGTGATTCCATCAAGCCTCCAGGAACATCTAAACTTAACAGGCCTTCAGAAGATAACAAGTGCCCAGTTACAAAAAGCAGCACTCCTGGGAACTTCACACATACTGAGACAATACCTTTGTGATTCCTAGTTCCTTGCACAGGAATTGAATTACAATAGAGCCAATTCGAGTAAAACACCTGGTGAGTGTGAAATACTTCATCACCATCATCATCATCCTGGACCTTTAATAATTATGTATGAGAGAGAAATTCAGCAGGTTCATCTTGTCATCTGTGAGATGAAAAGCTGAGCCTATTGAAATTCCCTGTCTAGACAATATTAAAAGTCCAGGTTCCCTAAAGGCCCAGTGTGTCCATCCCTGCATTACCCTATCCCAGCACCTGCTCTTGTCCTTGACAAGACTGCTTTTTCTGGTCTGAGAAGTTACAATCATCTCTTAATCTTTCTTATTGTCCCCCTTGCTGAAGACCATAGCTTGAATTATGGCAGAGGGTCAAAATTAATGTATGGGCAAAATCCAGAGTAACTATGGGGAGTCCTCGCTCCAGTGTAAGAACAATTTACTCTGGATTCCAATATGAATTTCCCATAGGTTTCAGTAGGAGGTGCAGTAACTAAAAAAAGCAGGCCTCTGTCAGCCTTGAAAGACTATGGTATCGTGCTTGGCGCTGCATATGCTGCATGCAAAGCATGAAAGCCTGGGTTGGATTGTTATGGAGGATAGGCTGTTACCCAAGCAGCAAATCCCCCCTCTCCACGTTATTGAATTAGTCCAATGGAAAGGCAGAGCCAATACGATTGGAACCAGCTGGCATCGCAGAGCTGGGCTAAGGACAGGAGCTCACCCAGTCCTGTGGGGCTGACCCGGGTCTCGAACCCTGCTTGTTAACAGGCACAGCGTCTTTACCGCTTGCGCCACCCACAGCCCACGGTGCAGTAACTATGGGTGCAAGTAATGTCTCTTACGTGCTCCTGTAGTTACTCTGGATTTGGGGGTGAGTTTGAAAGTCAAACAATTCAATTTGACAATATGCAAGTACTTACAACCCTAGCTGTCAACGCTGCTTTGCAAACAAATGTGCTTTTCAGATAAACCCTTCAAAATTAAAACAATTTAGGTGCAATTTCAGGAATGTATTTCTTCATGGTGATTATAGTCCTTCAACATGCAGGGCACTTTTTTCTGTTTGCTTGATAGGAATTACCATATATTTTAAAATGGCACCGTTTTTCTGTGTGGCTCTGCTGCAAACCAACAATGACAGAAAACAATGAGAGTGAGACTTAATTTGTCTGGAGGAAGCTGTTGAAAGGGAAAAAAGGCTTTGCATAGCTAGACTAACATTTGTATTGGGCTTCACAAAGATGGTTTTTGTCTGCCTGCAGCTGGTGCCAGCGGCAAAGTGAGGTGCTCCTGACCTTTCTGAATTTTTCTGAAGGAGACATTAATCTTGATCTTGCTGACTCATGAAACAATAAGAACATTACTATGTTGTGGTTATTTCAGTGGTAGACTGTCAACAACAAGGTTTATGAGTGTGATGAATGTGCATTCATGCACAATAAGGAAAAGGCCACATTAGCATGGATATTCAAATTTTAATTGTTCTGATTTTTTTTTTAAATTGACGCTTGGCAAACTGGCTGTGTAAAGAGCCATTTTCTCAGCCGAGAGAAATTTGACACATCATCTAGCTGTATAAACATTTTCAGAATAATTATAACACTAATGAACGTATCAGAAACACAAGAGGAAACCAGCTTTACATTCCTTGATGGAAAGAAGAGAGAGATATACTATTATTAGAGGTGTCTGAGAATAGTGTTAACAATATTTATTTTATTCAGAAGTAAACTTACTGCATTCAGTAAGACAAGGCTGTAATCCTAATCACGTGCTGGAAACAAACACCTCAAACCATTATCTTTCCAGTTAGCAAAAGAGTTCATGGAGTATAAAAAGGAAGATGGGAAAATCAAGACTCTTAGGAAGTCAGTCTGACTTGTCTTTAACCAGTGTGTTCCTTGAAAAGAGTTAAGTGGCAGTATTACTGCCAAAGAAAGGATCACACAATACACTTTAATGTAATTCAACTTAAATACTGTTCCCTATTTCCACAGTGTACTTTCAAAGCACAATAAATGGGCTCAGTTTGGAGTGAAATGTCAGAAAAGGGTCACAGGATACCTTAGAGCAGTCAAAGAATCCAAGGCATCATGGTGAGTTTTAAAATATAGTCTTACCCCATAATCACTCCAGAGTGTGAAACCAGATTCATATCTAGGGTACTGGTGAAATGTGTCCAAAAATGCACAGGTTCTAGAATGTTGAGTTATGGATGGAAAGAGATACATGTGGAGAGTCAAGGAGCACCTTTGGAATGTGCTATGTTGTTATAAAGGGTCGTAGTTGTCTCCTACCCCAGTTCTCATGTCAGCGCCTATGCATAAGAGACACGTTCTTATCCTATTAGTATTTGGATTGTGCAAATGATTGAGGACACCATGACGCAAGGTGAGGGAGGGAGCAAAAGTACTATTCTATCACCAGCAGAGATTGTTTGCCTCTGCTGAAAAGAACTTATGCCAAATGATCTTTATCCCCCTACGCATCTCAGTTACCACATTCTAGCACACATGTTCCATCTATGGTGATGGCTTGCACCAAAACCCACTGTGGATATCCATGGGCAAGATTGCCCCTCCTGATTATTCACTTTTACTGTGCCACCTGTGGCTCTAATTTGTTTTATCCTTCCTCCCTTTCGTTTCTTATCAACAAATCCATGTAGGCATAAGAAACCAACAGAGGAGTCAGGGATGTGAGAATAAAAGTCAAGGGAATGAAAAAGATTCCCTTTCACTTCGTTTGCCCCAGAAGAACAGGTAGATAAAATGGTAAATTCTGCATGTGCCACAATGTGCCATATAATTAGCTCCTTTCACTTGAAACTATTCTGGGCAGCGATAGCAGCATACAGGCAACATTGTTTGGTTCGGCAATGGTCTCCACCTCACTGCACATCAGTGGCTCTGATGGAAAGTGGGAGAGTTTGCATATGTGGCGCATTGCAGCACTGCAGTACATATCATTTTGTACCCCTCTATTTATTATTTATTTATTTATTTACTTAAAAAAATTTGTATCCTGCCCTTCTCAGGTCGTTGACCTGAGTTATGCTACTGTTCTACCCTGCCCCTTCCCTCACCATTGTATGTTTTTTGCTCATCTGAGAGCATATGATACATCCATGTGTACACAAGGAAGCATGATTCCATGTGCAGGTATGTGACTATATATGAATGTGTGTGTGCGAATGTGGCATTGTATGATCACACAAGAAATGGGGGTTCTTGAAGTTGATTCTTATAGAAATCCTCTCAAAGCAGGGTAAAGGTCAGAGTGTGCAGGGTCAGAACAAGGAAAGGTCTTCTAGAAGCTGTTTCCATGCAAATAGTTCTCAGAAGCCATTGAGGAATTGAATGGAAGGAAAGGCTGATTCTGCACACAATTCCATCACACGTTCATTTGGATGCTCTTGTAAAATTAGATTTCTACTAATAGATTTCCACTACAGTGGCGCCTCACCTAACAAGTTTAATTCATTCCGGAGGCATGCTTGATACATGAAATGCTCTTTATGTGAAGCAGATTTTCCCATAGGAAATAACAGAAACTCAGACGGTTGGTTCCACAACCCAAAAAATATTTGTATAAAAATATTAACTGTTTATAAAAATGATTACAAAACACTGTAATATAACACAGTACAAAACACTGTAATATACAGTAACACACAACATTGCAATAAAGAAAATACTGTACTGTACCTTTGACCAGTACTGTACCTTTGAAAACCTTCATGGCTGGTTTGAGGGTTACAGAGAGGGGGATGACTTTCACAATCACTAATGGAGTCATTGTTATCCATTGGCTCAATGGTATCTTTGTCTTTATGTGCAACTTTAACATTCCCAAGCTGCTGATGGGTAGCAGCACTAGAACATTGATAAGGCACACCTTCCATGCTGCCATACACAAATCCCACATACAAACCTGGCTCAGGTTGATCTCCCCGGGTCCCCACATGAGTTCCCTGGCCATGGACGCCTATTCCAAACTTTCCCCTACGGCCTCACTGTAGCTCAAGCTAGTCCCCTCATCCCCCCGTGAGTTCTCTTGCCATGAAAGCTTGTCCCAAGCTTCCACAGAAGTGCTCTTTGCTCAAGACAGTGCTCTTTACGCAAGTCAAAATTTCTGATAAAATATTTGCTCTTTATACAAAACGCTCTTTATTCAAGTCACTCTTTACTCAAGGTACCACTGTATTTGTAATTAGTTAGTTTGGGAAACTTTTTATTTCACATGGTGCTAGATTTCACTTCCAATTAGGGACCCAACTTGCAAGTGGACAAAAAACAATGTATCCCTTTGGATTCACTTCACTTTATTCTGAGAGTAACAGAGGGAATAAAGTTCATTGTTTGCCAGAAGGAAGAACTTGTAAAGCAGATGGTGGGGGCCATCAAACACTCTTCCACCCACATACACCTCTAACTTTGTTTTTCAGCTCCTAGGTGCAACAGATGAAGCTCAACATCCTTTATCCCTTAACATTATTATTAATTACCTGTCCAGATTAGCTACAGAGATGTGTTTAATTAGCACATACAAGTGTTGCACACTGCAAGAGCAGAAATACAATTAATCTTTTAAAACCTTAGAGGACTGAAATATAGGATAGTCTAATGGGGGAAATAAAGCTTAATGATGCACAGTAAAGCTCATGGGAATATTAGTATTATCAGAGAGAATAATAAATAGTTTGTAATATTAAAGAACAAGGGACTAATTAATGCACTTCTGCATTTAGAATACTAAGGAGAAAATTCAAATCCCAGCCACCTCTTTCTAGCATAAATAAGTGATTAGTTGTTATTAGTGTTTCCAATTTTACTTTCTGCTTTTTTAACAGGAAACTTTGTGTCTTGCCATTTTTATATCTTACTCTGAATTTTATCATCTTTGACATTTCACTATTAAAATCCACATCAGATTCAGTGTACTACAGCATGTCAGAGGCAACCCTCTAATTGC
Organism: Cryptoblepharus egeriae; assembly: GCA_030015325.1. Taxonomy (NCBI): domain Eukaryota; kingdom Metazoa; phylum Chordata; class Lepidosauria; order Squamata; family Scincidae; genus Cryptoblepharus; species Cryptoblepharus egeriae. Next base: position 47,036,467 of record JAREYC010000007.1, on the reverse strand, counting down.
TGGCAAATTGTCACCTCTATATTTCTATTGGATTTTTTTCCCAAACAACTTTGAAACTGCATCCTGCTGCTGGAACTTTTCATTTCATACCAGCATTTATCTTCTTTCCTTGACATTGCAAAGTAGCCTCTTGTCCCCTTGTGAGAATTTAAAAATAGAGGAAGTATAATTAAGCTTTAAGGCTATAGGTTTTTACAGATTCTGCAAGTGCAGAAATCAGATCGAAACTGCAATTATAATTTAAAAATAAAGTGAAATTTGATATGCCATAAGATCCACACAGTAAAATAAAATCTGGAAGTCACAAAATTGATTGTGAACTGTGGCTAAATGCATTGGTTTAAGCATCGTGCATTCATTTTTTTTTTCCTGAGGTGTAAATAGCCAGAGAGTTTTCAACTTAAATCAGAAAGTTATTTCTCCTCTGAGGTTAAGCTAACTAGCAGGGAACAGCAACAGCAGCCTCACCTTTGTTCCCTACATTGGTCAGTCAATAATAAAATTTGGTCCACATGCCAATTCCACTTTGGAAGTCAACCAGAACCAACCAACAACAACATTAAAATTCTGGTCCATTGAACTGCTCCTAGATTCCTGTACTAAAAAATGTCTGAAAACATGCTCCCCTCTTTGAGCATTTCTGGCTCTGAACCTGTTTATGATGGCTGTAAAACAAATCCTGTCACTGAAAGAGTACTTCTGCTGGGAGAAGGAAGGACCAGGTCATTATCGTATATTTTATAACATGTCTAGGATCCCTGTCCTACCTAAGAAAGATGAGAAAAATATCTTACAGAAGGGGAGCAGCTTTTAGGACATCAGTGCAGGTCTAAATTCTTCAAGGTTTAGATGACGGCCCCCTCTTAGCTAACGGTTTGCTAGGGGTGTGCCAAAATTAACAACCAGTTCCACAGAACCGGTGAGAACCGGCTGCAGCCCACCTCTGGGCTTACTGCTGAGTAGAAAAGTGCAGGATTGAGGATGGAACACTCTTTGGTAAACTAAGGGTTAAAATGGTCATTGACCCTCCCCAGGCCCTGCCCCACCCTGCCTCCTGCCCCTGCCCCCTGACCCAGCCTGGCCCCGCCCACTTCCGGGAACTGGTTGTTGGGCCGGGCCAGGCCCACCACTGAGTAAGCCCCTTTGCAACCCCTCTACTCAGAAGTAAGCTCCTTTGCAGTCAATGGAGTCTACTTTCAAGAAGGGTTAGAGCAAAGGGCATTCTTAGAGCCAAATTCAGAGCATCTTTGCGCAGATATATATGTGCAATGGTGGGATTCAAATAAATTAACAACAGGTTCTATGTCCCATTAGTAACTGGTTCTTAGAACCAAGCACTCATTAGCAAAGGGTTCTATAGAACCTGTGAGAACCACCTGAAGCCCACCCCTGTATATATGTAATTTTATAATCATGTTGGCATGAAAAATAACAATTTTATAATGATGTCGGCACATGGAATAACATTGTAACATAAGTTCGGCACTACAGTGCTGAAAGGTTGCTGACCCCTGGACTAGTGGGTGCCCTGGCTGAGGCAACACACAACAGTCATGCTCAATTTACAATATATCTGATAAATGTAACTAAACAAAATAGTCACATAAATGGTAACAGCAGACAGAATACTACAAGAGGAAGGAAGAAGAAGAAAGGTGAGAGCACAGTCCTAACCATGTCTACTCAAAAGTAAGCCCCATGGTGCTCAATGGGTCTTACTCCCAGGAAAGTGTCTTTAGGATTACAGCACCAGCTTCTGAAGTCTGCGTCCTCATTCTATCATTTTTCCCCCAAAGTAATCCTTAAATCCACTGAAATATTACTGGTCAGAGGCACACAGAGAAAGACTTGAAGAACCTACCATAATTACTATCCCAGGGGTGAGTTGGCCCATACTGAGAGATTGCAATGTTGCAGCTTCTGAAGATAGTGGCTGACAGTTTTCTGGTCTTGTCTATCAACTGAACTGAAATCTTTTGCACGACAGTGTGTTAACAAGTTATTATTTGGGCTTGCATCTAACAGACAACATGATCCAACCGTTCTATACTATCATTACACTCATTCCTATAGTCTTTATTGCAGTGATGAGTATCTCACATTTCTTCTTGTACACTATATTATCATATAATATACTGTAATACTGTATCTTAATAACATTAATGGGTTATTAATGCAGGATTCCAACTCTTACCACATTCCCCTTCCATTAAAAAGTTTTTCCTTTGACAAATTAGCACGGATTGTGCACAAATTATAGGTTGAACCTCATCATTCATGTGGTCTGGTTCCAGGAACCTCTGTGGATACTCATTTTTGTGTTACACAAAAGCAAATGTTTACCATATAACAAGGCAGACAACAAATCAATATGAATCAGTTTTCTTTTTGAGTGGCCTAAAACAGTTACGTATGCAGGGTTTTGTGGCCCGATCCGGCCCGAACTGGCTTGGGCCCCCCTGTGTAGCAAACCATCCAGAATTGGAGCAGCTTGCATGAAGGTGGACCTGGCCTTCCAGTGGTAGATTGCAAGATGCATCAGCTGAAGAATTTGATAGTATTTTTCTTTAAGTGTTTGGACTTTCCTGTAAGTGTTTGAGAGAAGCTGCATGGAACACCATAAATATAAAACTTGTTTACACTCTTCTTAGGAGATGGAGGTGACAGTTCTCAAAGCAGAGTAGTTATCAAAGCAGGAGTGGTAGCGTTAAAGCTAACACAATTACTTGAGAGTAAGTGATTGCTTTAGCTATGTAGTAATTAAACATTTAAAAGCTGTTATGTTCTTGAGACCATCACACTTCTTTATGTGCTCATTTAATCTATCTGGTAAATAGGTTTTATCACTCTTTTGAAAGCACTTTGGATATTTGTTTGAAATACGGGAGGCCAAGGGAGCAATTTCTGCCTAATAAGAAAACAGATGACAAATGTTTTGGCACTGCAATTAAATGATGGGATGTTGAGCATTCTCAGACTCTGTAGGTGAAATATGGAGTTTTCATCAGTTTCAACAACTAGAATGCTGGAATAGCTTAAAAACAAGATAAAAATGAAGGCGCAATCCTTACCAATTTAGACCAGCATAACTCACTTGCTCCCCATTCCCATGGTGGTGTGGGGAGGCCAGCACATGTCTGTGCACTGGCCTAACCCACCAGGAGTGGTACAAAAGTGTATTATGCCACAATTATGACATCCCGAGCAGTGGTGGGCCCAGGCCGGTTCTGTCCGGTTCTGTAGAACCGGATGTTCCAATCCCCCCGCCGCTGGCGATCCGGTAGCGGCGGGGGGCACGATAACTGGGCAGACCGGTTTGGGAGGCAGCTGGAGTGGCAGCCAGCCAGGCACTTTTAAATTTGCTGCTCCCAGCAGCAGCCTGGCGAGGCGCCCAACAAGCCCTAGGGGCCGGAGCATCCTTTCCTCGGCTGCTGGGACTTGTGGGGCGCTTCGCTGCTGGGAGTGGCAAATTTAGAAGTGTCTGGCTGGCTGCCGCTCCAGCTGCCCCTGCTCCAGCGGCCAGGCTTACCCCCAGGAAAATGTGGCTGGGAGTGCAGCCTGAGAGCCCTCCTATGCATGACTACTCAGAAGTAAGTGCGGCTGGGAATGCAGCTTGAGAGCCCTCCTATGCATGACTACTCAGAAGTAAGTGTGGCTGGGAGTGCAGCCTGAGAGCCCAATCCTAGCATGACTACTCAAAAGTAAGTGTGGCTGGGAGTGCAGCCTGAGAGCCCAATCCTAGCATGACTACTCAGAAGTAAGTGCGGCTGGGAATGCAGCTTGAGAGCCCTCCTATGCATGAATACTCAGAAGTAAGTGTGGCTGGGAGTGCAGCCTGAGAGCCCAATCCTAGCATGACTACTCAAAAGTAAGTGTGGCTGGGAGTGCAGCCTGAGAGCCCAATCCTAGCATGACTACTCTGAAGTGCCATGACAGTCAATGGGACTTACCTCCAGGAAAGTGTAGCTGGCACTGTAGCCTGAGAACATCCTTCCTAGCATGACTACTCTGAAGTAAGTGCCATGACAGTCAATGGGACTTATTTCCAGGAAGGTTTGGCTGGCACTGCAGCCTGAGAGCATCCTTCCTACCATGACTACTCTGAAGTAAGTGCTGTGACGGTCAATGGGACTTACTCCCAGGAAACTGTGGCTGGGACTTCAGCCTGAGAGCCCAATCCTAGCATGACTACTCAGAAGTAAGTCCCATGATAGTCAATGGGGCTTACTCCCAGGAAAGTGTGGTTAGGGTTGCTGGGGGGCACTAACAAAAACTTAGATTTAAAAAAAAATTCCCCTTTAAATTCTCCCTGGCCCCACCCCCTGACCCTGACCCCACCCCCTGATCTGCCCTGGCCCCGCCCACTTCCGGGGAACCAGTTGGTGGGCCAGACTGGGCCCATCACTGATTCCTGAGGCCAGCACAGGACCAGAAACATACCTAGGCAAAATGGCACCCATAGCAAAGACTGAAATTTCACCCCTATCAAAACACCTGAAATTGTAGCTAATGTTACAAGTCAATAATATAAAACTGGGAGTATGCACCCATGGCATAAGACACCTTGTGCCATATACACAATATGCCTCTGGTTAGGACTTATTCTATCCTAAATGGGGATTAGGATTGCAGCCATAGTGTCTGAACTAGGAAGGGCAAATATGTCAGGCTGCAATCCATAACCCCTAGTTATGCTGCATAAATCAAGGCACAAGACTTGTGCTGGCTGCCCCACATCGCCCCAGAAATAAAGGTCTGAGATAGTTTAAAGCATGTCCCTACCGCATACATGCATGTCCCTACCACAATCATAATCACAATCATGTGTGCACATTTATTTCACATACAGAAGAAACCCTTGCAGGATCCAACTTCATGTGTAGGATGATGTGGGAAACATCATAACATGAAATCCTAATTAAAATTCCTATAGGCCACAATGAGTTATTAATTAAGACATTGAGAATGAAAGTGTGTGGATACACATAGGTGTAAAGAGCTATGGAAAGTCCACATTCTCACCACCTCTCTCTCTCTCTCTCTCTCTCTCTCTCTCTCTCACACACACACACACACACACACACACACACATACGGGGGGGGGAGAGAGAGAGAGAGAGAGAGAACGAACACAGGTTTCATCCAAAGCAGAGATCAAGTGCAGCAAGGCAGGTTTATATTCTCAGGATAAATTTAAGCTGATACTCCAGGCTAAAAGTCAATTTAAGCCCAATTAAGGCTTATTACCTAGTTTTGGAGGGCTTTTCATTCTAAAGTAGAGGTTCTTTGGTTTTAAAAAAATCCTCTTTCACAGTTCAAAAGTCTCTCTCCTGGGTGACTGAACTGTAACCTTCTCAAAATCATCCATGACCATGCTTCTCCCAAAGAAGGCAAATCCAAGCCTTTATTAGGAATAACCGAAAACAAAATAAAAAAGGGAATCCAACAACTTCCATATCCTAAAGAATTCTTTCTCAGACTAGATAGCAAACAAAAGAAGACAATGTTAATTTCACATCTGCTTGTCCCTAATAATAGCATAGTGATTTTTGCAGCTGTAAAAAAAGTTGTTGGAATCTTTAAAAAAGCATCTTGCATACATCAAATGGATTTATTTGGAAGGGAAAGGATGTTATTCAAAGAAAGATCAGCATGTCTTAATTCCACTACAAACAATTGGATTTGCAGGTTTAACAGTGTGTTTAAATCCCATTGATTCAAATGAGATTCTGCCATTTTTTGTTTCCAAAATTGCTCCCAAAGAACATTACATCACATTGCAATGATAGGACTGCTGAAAATTACATATATAAGTAAAACCAGGAAGGAGGATGCAGGAGTAGACAACAAAAGGGTAGGTTAAGATGATAGAAGAAAATTTTTGAACTAAATCGTAATTACTGATTGGATGTTTTAAAGACCTGACATTTCAAGTTAAGCCTTATAATTTAAAATTTTTCCTCTCACTGTCAAACCAATTATTTGAGCAATCATAGAATGCAAATAATTTAGAGGAAATATGTCAGACCTGAATGTTTCAGAAAAAATAGGTTTATGACCCATGACAACATTATAATATTCCCACTGCAACTAATAGGTAATTACAATTAATAGATAAGCTTACAATAGGTAAGCTACAATTAAATTACTGAACCACAGCGCTTTGTTTATGATGTTGAGTGAAATCAACAAAATAATAAGAAGCAAAGAGGAGTAAGAGGCATGTCTCATGTCATGCATGTGAAGGTTCCAAATTCTGCAGAACTGTCTGCAAAGAGAGTCAAGAACAGGTCTTGACAAGCCAATATACAGAAGCACCCATATCCATATTTACTTGGCATTATTACTTCTGATGGTAAATAGAATGCAAGATAATACTGCAGACAAATTACTTTTCCTAACCTTGGAAAAATGGATCTTGGATGTTGCCTAAGCCAGTTCTCGGAATTCTCCTTAGAAGTTTGGGAAACACTAAGAGCATAATCCTAACCCTGTCTACTCAAAAGTAAGCCCCATTGTGTTTAATGGGTCTTACTCCCAGGAAAATGTCTTTAGGATTGCAGCCTTATAGCGCAATACAGAGTAACTATGGGAAGTCCTTGCTCCGGTGTAAGAACAATTTGCTCTAGATTGCAATATGAATTTCCCATAGGTTTTCACTAGGTGGTGCAGTAACTATGGGTGCATGTAAAGTCTCTTATGTGCTCCTGTAGTTATTCTGGATTGTAGGGTAAGTCTTTATCGGAGCATGGAAAAGGCAGTGACACAACTCCTAGAATCAGGGAACAGGTGCTTTCATTTATTTCCATCTATTCTTGTCTGGAGGGGATGAGGTGCAAGGAGCCCTGAACCCTCTTCAAGGCTTCCCTAGCTTTAGAAAAGTTTTAAAAAATTATTATCAGAAACCACTGAGAAACCATGCATAGGATTGAGCTCTCAGTCTACCAGCAAATTAGTGGTAGATGCCACCTCTGTTGGCCTACTTGCCATTTCTTCCGCTCTTATTCTCTGGGTTGGAAAAGGAAGAGGGGGATAAAGAAGGACAGGAAATGTGGGATGTGGTAGGCTAGACTCCTCTGACACTAGCCTATCACTCTCTTCCACACTTTCTTTTCCAGCCATCTCTTAAACAAATGAAGGTGCCTTATACTGGATCAAAGCTTGGCCAAAGATGGGTTCTCAGGGCCCTCTGCATGCATAGCACATGCTCCACCTCTATGGTGCAGCCAGCCACTCCACGTCTGCAGCCCACATTATGTAAACCTCTTTTCCATGAAGAAGGGAGGAAGTCATGCAGCCCTATTACTTGTATTTAAAATGCTGATTCAATAGCATATAACAATTTACAATCTATGGCAATTACTGGTGGAACAAATGGGTCTACAGTTATGAATGGAAGCAAATAGTAGAGATTTTAGTATGCCTTTTGTAATTTAGCAGTTTTCTAAGGAAAAATGAGAGACCATTTAGCTGTTTTGCTCCAAGTACCATTGCTGAACATTGGAGCGACACACTGATTTATGGTTCCAAATAATGTCTGGCAAGCCCTTTGAACCAGCGCATGTAGGGTGCCTTTTCATCTCCTGCACGGCTACCTTGGCTGAATGCAACCCAGCTTTGCAAGTATGAAAAATAAATTAGCCGCAGATTATGACAATGAAGTGTTTTCCAGGCAACATTTGCACTGCCGACTTAAATCAAACGGCCTTTTAAAAGCCCATCAAAACATCCACGTTCTTCCTGTCTGTGCAGGGATGATAACTTTGCCTGTTGTTCCTGTCACCAAACCCCTGTCTGTTTGAAACAAGGTCTGCAAATTGGTAAAGTCTTGTCTTCTCTTACTGATCAGCATGTTTTTTCCCCCAAGCAGATATTTCCACAAGCAGTAAGACAAGAGGAAGGGAAGGACAGACAGCAGTGTGCAGAATAGCAAATATATAACTCCCAAACTTCTTGTCAGCTATAGGATACATTTCTGAAACTGAGCAAAAGCTTTGGCAGAGACCTCTTCTCAGATACACCTCCAGCTTCTGGAATTACTATATACACCACCTGAACTGTAAAACTGCTGACAAGGAGGGTCACCATGTGAGTCATTTTCTGCACCATTAATGCCTGGTCAATCTAACCTCCTGCCATGTCCTCCCAACACTGGGCATTTATCTACCTTCTCCTCCTGGCTCTAACCATTGGTTTCAAGGTTCTAACCATGCAATTGCAGAGCCCCAACTGGAAGGAAGAGTTACAGAGAGGGTCAATACACTGGCCACCCACTTAGCCACCCTTATCCATTGAGACTCAGAGCTACTCAGGTCTATTCAGAAGTAAGTCCCATTATAGTCAACGGGGCTTACTTCCAGGTATGTATAGTTAGGAATGCAGTGTCAGAGTGCAATACAAATTTGCACAAGAATAGGAAGAGTGTCTTGTTTTGAGGCTGCTGATGTGCTATTGCGGCTTGTCTCCTTCCTTGGGGTAAGACTACAGCAGTTTCAGTAGGTCTACTCAGCCTTAGGTGACCTAAGTTGGAGAAGAATGGAACAGTTCCTGGCTGCTCTGTGCCACCCAGGAACAAAGGATTGGATCGGACATATCTGCTAGTCCAGGCTGTTTCCTTCTCCCACTGCCATAAGTCCACAGTCCTGCTATCTCCTGCCCCAAACCAACGCATATAATAGAATTTTCCAAATTCTCTAGGAGTTTGGGAACTGCTTCTGGGATGGGATAAAGACTGCTACATGATCACCATGATTGCACCACTAAGTTTGTTTAAACCTCCCTTGTAGTCCTGGCCCTCTAGAACAGGGATTTTCAACCACTGTACCACAACAGAGTACCACGGACAGTGTACAAGTATGCTATGGGACGTTGGGGAAGGCCATTTATTAGTAGGACAACTGGGGGATTTGAGCCCTCTTCCTGCAGCATGGTGTGCCTTGTTAATTGTAAAAAAAATTGATGGTGTGCCTTGTTGGTGTGCCCTGAGATGAAAAAGATTGAAAATCTTGGAGGGTGCAGAAAGCCCATATATGACTGCTCAGACCTCAGAAGAGTAAGGATCTGGCACACTCGCTTCTTTTATGCACCCAAGATAATGTCTGAAGAGTATCCAAAAATACAAGATCACTTTCTCCCCACAATAGAAGTACACTGACTGGTAGTTGCTCCTTGATTCAGATCATGGAACTTGATTCAGGAAATTGATTCAGGTAACAGTTAGTAGCATGTAGAAAAATGCCTTGGTGAGCATTTTACATCATTGCTTAAATACTGCTTAAGTGAGTAATGGAATTTGTAGATCACTTGAGTACTGCTCTATGTGTATAAAGCCAATGCCAAAGGATTTCTTGTGTAATTATAAGGTCATCCAAAGGGCTGCCAAAATGTCAGCCAGTCACACAATCCATCAAGGATTATCTTAAGTGAAAAACAAACTAACAAAGACATTCCGAGGCAGCTACACTCAGCAAGGTGTCAAGATTTGCAATTCAGTATAGGACAGCATCTGGTGAGATTAACCTTTTACATCTCTGTGGTGCAGAAAAAGATAAAGTTCTTCATTCAAGAGCAAATGCAAAACATTTTTTTAAAGAGATAAAAATAAGCAGAGTGGAAGCCTTCAATCTGATATAACTCATTGATGAAGAAACCAATTTTCATGGACTATACACTGAAATAGGCACATTAGGATGAGACATTGCCATGGTCTAAATGCCAGAATAAGTGTTGATTCTCACATTTGTGGGACTCAACCCAAAAGGAAACCACTTGCTCCACAATAGTATTAAATAATGACATGGATTTTCTTGAGTCTGTGAACCACAAGCGTCTTCTGATCTAAACATCCCACTGAGACACTGTGGTTGCTTCTTGTGGTTGATAACAATGATTCTACATCTGCAACCAGCAACTGCATGCACAAGATGAGTTAACTACAGAACTGGACAAAATTTTCAGGACGGTTGGCCTTTGGGAAGAATTTGTAGATGTGGGAATGTAACACATGATTAGTCCAATCCATGGAATTTTAGGCATCAGTGACCAGAGTGGTATAGAGCTCTGATTATACGGAAGCAGCAATGCAACCTTACTTATGAATTGGATTTTTCTCCTCCAAGCCTGAGGGTAAGAATGAACAACATTTCATTACAGATAAGTTAGGATGCTATCCTAAAGACACTTTCCTGGGAGTAAGAGCCATTGGACACAATGTTGCTTACATCTGAGTAGACATGGTTAGGATTGTGCTCTTAGTCTCCTGTAATGCAACACTAAAAGACAATAAAAAAGGGCTTCTACTCCCATTACTCATCATCACCCAGGATGACCATATGACCAGATTTTTCCAGATTTGTCCTCTTTTTTAGCCTTCTGTCCGTATGTCCTCCAAAAGGACTTCGTTGTCCTCCATTATGGCTACATTTTGGCACTTTGCAATGGTGTGCAGTACCTCATCATGTCATATGTCATTGGATTCATACTGAAAAGCAGAATCCAATGCAAAAATAGGTTTTGTAATATCTCCTTCCTATCAGAGGTTATTCCTGGGTGTAGAGGAACAAGGATGGACAAGAGCCAGAGCCATGGTGTTGTGGTTAGGGAACTGTAGTGAAACCTGGAAGATCCAGGGTCAAATCCCTCCTCAGCTGTGAAGCTTCCTGGGTGATCCTGGGCCAGTCACTCTCAAGTTTACCTACCTCACAGGGCTGTTGTGAAGAAAAAGGGTAAAATTTTGGGCATTTGCACTGGCATGGGAAAGCCAGGGTATAAATCCCTTAAATTAATATAGGAGCCCTCTTGTTCTCCTCCCATGTCTGATGCAAATCTGAATATTCTGATTCTGAATATTGAATTACACACACACACACACACACACACACACGCACGCACACACACGCCTGAGAGAGAGAGAGAGAGAGGTTCAAACCACCTGATATCAGTCACCGGCATCATCTTTAAACCTAATTCACATGCTTTGTATGATGTAAACCACTTTGAGTTAATGTGTTCGTTTTAAAGCAATAACAATTGTTTAATAAATGAAAATCATAGAGGGGAATGGTTAGAGGCCACATCCCGACAAAAAAACATTTCAATCAACATTGGCACACTGCAAGTGACTTGGGATTGGTCCCTTGGAGTTGTGAAGTATGCTATTATTGGTCATCTATTTGTGAAGCAACTGCTGCCAAAAACAGTAGTACATTGCTGAAGAAACACTTGGAACGCTCACAGTAGTCTGACGTCTTCCATGGCCTTGGAAATGAATTCCTTTATGGAGCAGGCACATGAGTAAATTGCATTGATTAAACTTAATAAGCTGCAATCGGAAATCTTTTTATGTTGTGTTGAATAGGAATTTGTGTAATTCATTTACATATCCTCTATGACTCTGTGCACTTTAAATAGTTTACAAAACTGCAAAATAATTATATCATTTTAGAATCAATTGAAATGTAAAAACTAGTTTAAAGAACAAAAGTGAACAGTTTAGCAGCTGAGAAATAATACATGAGACACCGTGCAGCCTGAATTTTCTTTTTTTAAAAGTTTTTATTTTCCTCTATACTTAGAAACAAATCTTAAAAAAGAAATAAAAGAATTGAACAGTAGGGAAACCAAGTACAACAAAATGGTAGGCTATAGAAAATTGGTGTATTTGGTCCATGAAATAAAAATTAAAAAACAAAAAAACCCAAATAAAATTATAATCTTTGTTCCTTTGAGGGGGATAGAGGGAGGAAAACATTTTATGCCTAAATTGATGGAGAGAACATTGAAAGATTGAGAGAGGGGGTTCAGCTAATGCTGAAAAGGATAAAAAGTGATTCAGATAGAATGGAAATCATGGTATCCAATGCATTACATATAAAATATCCCTTAGGCCAGTGGTCTGGGAACAGGGGTAAATTACCCCAAATTAGGTAAAAATGAAATTCCTGGGGCTAATGGACAGTTGCGCTGCTGTGCACACTATTCCCCTTCCAAAAGCTCCAACGGAGAGTGCTACTGCTTCTGCCATGGAGCAGCACTAGCGCTCTCCATCAGAGCTTTCGGAAGGGGAAGAGTGCACGCACATGTGTACAGTAATGTTTTTTAAAGGGTTACTGCGGATGGCCAGGCCTAGCCACACTGAACCACAGCAGCCTGAAACTGCCCCCCCAGTGTCCCCAAACACCCTCCCCAACCAAGGTTAGTAAGCCACTGACTTAACATTTACTCAGAAGTAATCCACTTACTTTACATTTACTCCTGATTTTAAAAATGTACGACAAAATGTAGGACATTTTCAACTGAAGATCCAACTTTTGGGTGACCATTTCCTTTGTTTCAAACCAAGGGGGTAACATCGGCGTATCTAAATATATTTTGGGGTAAAAGGTAAAAAAGTTCCCTGACCCCTGCCTTAGGCTAATTTAAGATAACTTTTGGAGGATTTTCTCCCTAGCAGCCTCTCTCCTAAATATGTAAGAGATACAGATAAGGAAAGTTTCTTTAATCAGAAAAAGAAAAAATAAGGTAGCTAATTGCCAGATTTTCCTCCCCGAAAAATAATTGACTGCATTTTTTAAACTGCAGAACTACTAGTAACCTTAACATACAAGTGTTCCCCAAACCTGAGTTTGCTGGAGTATTCTAAATATGGAATCCCCCCGTAACCCCCGAAATTCTTTTTTAAAGGCCTTTCACTCAGCTAGGCATGCTTCTTGTCTTAGGCTACCTGTTGAAAATTATTCAGTTTCTCCAATTTTTCTTCCTTTTTCTCAGGCAACACATTTTAATCTCCCTGCCCTGCACTGCTCATCATGGAGTTTACCTGCTCTGGCGGATGCTGTTCTTCGCGTTGGCACTTGCTGGAACTCTGCCAACAACTTACTACTGTGCTGTGCAACATACTTTACACTACAGCACTTTTGTGACAGCCAGCACTGGCAGATAACATGCCAAGCGCTACTGATGGACAGGATTGTGCCATCAGACTTTTATGGGCCACTCCTATCCATGCCTTCTACTGACATAACTTGCAATCTGTTGGTGAAAGGACCAGATTGCTGTTGCGGCAGTTGCAGCAATGGTGTGGGTGGCTAGGGCTGCCCCTCCTAATGGCTGGCAGTGCCATATGTGCGCCAATGAATGCCAGGCCCCAAATGCAGCACATAATTCAGTGCAGGGAAGCATGTAACTCAGGAAGGTTCTGGGGTTTTCCTAGGGAGGATCAAGCAGAAATGGGCTGCCCAGGGCTATGCCAAGGGCAGGCTGGGAGTTTATATTGGAGGCAACAGAGATGGCAATATCTTGTGTGCCCTTCTCAACCTTAGCACACTTGCCTGGATCCACTAGCAAAGATCCAAATAGGCCTGATGGGGACCATTACATAGCAGAGAAGGTAAGTAACATTTTCTACTTTCCTCTCTGTTGCACATGCTCCCTGGCTAGTCTGTACCATATAGGAGGCTAAACTAGTCCCATGATAGGATCGGGCTATTAACCACTACATTACACTAGTTCTCTGTGGAAGACAGATCTCACTGTGTGGATAAGTACTTTTTCCTGGCCTCCATTAGGAGCCACAACATTTAAATTACACCCAACAAGGCACTGCCTCACACATCTTTGCTCACAGGGCATGAGCTCAGCATGCTGGCAAGCTCCTTTCATTCGTTCCTTCTTTCTGGCCACTGAGAATATACTCTTCTCCACCCGCTGAATAATACATGGAAACCAGGGTTCTGCAGTTTGGGCTGCTACGTGAAATAAATAGCCCATTTGGAATAAAAAGCCTCTTTATAATCTTGCAACGTCACTGTACTACTTAGAAAATGACGACATTGTGCAATAAGGGATCTGGAGATTAAATTATGAATACTAGCATCAAGACTGCTATAGAACAAATCTGTGAGGTCGTATTTAACATGAGGATGTTCTTTGGAACCCTAACAGTAATTTGAAGCAAAAAGAGTACTTTTAAAACTGGAACCAACGTGCTTGCCTTCTAAGAACAATGAAATGCTGTTACTAGTTCTATATGTTAATGTAAAGCTGTTAAAAGACTCGGCTCAAAATGGAAAGAATGTAGAGAGTCACATTCTGCATACCAAGTACAGGTGAAGATGTTATATTCCATTATCCTTTCTTTCAAATTCTTATGGGAAGGAGGGAAAAAAACACTTATGTTGCCTTTATCTGTGTCATACTTCACAATCCTATTCAATAGCAATGAACAAGTGGTTAAGACACCATGTCAGTTAACCAGCAGGACAGGGTTCGAGACCCGGAATGGTCCCCACAAGTCAGGGTGAGCTCCTGTCCTTAACCCAGCTCTGCGACGCAGCTGGAACCAATCATATTAGCTCTGCCGTTCCACTGGACTATTTCAGTGTCATAGAGAGGGGGGATTTGCTGCTTGGGTAACAGCCTACCATATCAATCTACCTCCATATCAATCTACCTCCATATCAATCTACCAAGGCCTTCATGCTTTGCATTCAGCAGCAAGCATTATACCATAGTCTTTCGAGACTGATGGCATACATACTCTATTCAATTTAATAGAACTTACTCCCAGGTAAATACATAAAACATTGCCGTCTATTAGCACAGTCCTAACCATGTCTATTCAAAAGTAAGCCCCATTATGTTCCATGGATCTTACACCCAGGAAAGTGTCTTTAGGATTGCAGCCTAAGGCTGCTACCCTAAATTTTCCTAGAAATAAGACCCACTGAACACAATGGGGTATACATTTGAGTAGACATGGTTAGGATTGTGCTCTTATGGCTTTAAAAAAATCCAATTCTGTCTTGTGTAACTTCCATCTCTCTTTCCAAGTATAGTGGCAAGGGTCTAATATTGTGTTTAAGAACCAAGATTTGGCACATAGTCCTTCTCACATGCAACTTAATTAAAAGAGCTTATCTGAACTGTATCTAGTATAATCAGACAAGTCTAGTGGGATGTAATACAGAGCCAGAGGAAATCTTGGCAGCACATATTTACAGCTTCGAAAAGATGAGTTTAAGGGAAGAACAAGGATTTTGATGGAAGTGGTATGAGGATTTATTTCCAATTCATGTATTATTGCTTTAGAAAAGAAGGCTTTCAAGTAGCCCCACTGCTCACAGTGGCCATGCCCATCTTTATTTTGAAGGATAAAATGAAGCTCTAGAACAATTTGTTTGGGGTTCTGACTAATTTCCTTTTAAAAATCAAAGTAATAAGCAATTAGTGTCCACTTCATATTAGCTCTCTGTTTCATGTTAGGACAATTAGGGGCTAAGCTGAAGTCCCAGTAATGTAGCACATGCAACCTAATTGTTTCCTTCTATGAGCATTGCAAAGAAAATCAAATAAAATGAATTCAAGTGAAACGATGAACAGAATCCATCACTTTTCCCTGATATTATGCTGGCTGCTCCATATAATTTCATTTCAGAACCATTTAACGTAAAATAAAGGATTCTATTGTCTGTGCCGATGCCATTTCTCTTTATAGCTGAAATGTATTTAATTATACAATGTCACGTCTGAAGAGATAAAATTCTCTGAAGAGAAAGAAGCTGAACTTTTTCATATCAGATCTATTCTGTCTCTATCAACAAAGGAGAGAGAATTCTTTATTATGCTAAAATTACATGATATTACCCTAAAATGACATGATATGTCTTATTCTCATCCTGCCCATTCCTGGAATTAGGCTGGAGGATAAAAAAAACTAATGGTTCTGAGAATTGGCTGCTCCAAAGAATGTACTCCCTCATTACTCATTCTTTTTAATTGGCAGTCCACAGCAGGAAAAGAAAGAATGTGCCCATTGCCTTTGGAGATCAGAGTGATGACGACCTTTTCTTGATGATGTAGCATAAAAAATTATGGCAAATTATAACAGCTGTTATGGATGTGTTAAACCTGCCAACATTCTGTTTGTATGAAAAGGTTTTCTTTCCAAATTCTAAATTTAGAGAGAGTTTGTCAAGCGTTCCAAATACTTCAGGCTTTGAAACACCCTCTTGTCATGCGAGGGTATCAACGATTAAGAAGAGCACTCAAAATGACAGCGACATTCAAACAAAATAAGAAGCTATCTTCCTGGTTTTTCTTTTGGATAGTACATGTTTCGGTCTCCCACTGAATGCAGAAAGGACAATATAAAATAGACAAGCATCACAATTTGAAATAATAGCAGCTTTTTCATCACAAAAGACCCAGCCTGCCTAATTAGGAGTGCGATTCCACACCACCTTGGTTGCTGCTGGAGTTCTAGCTGATGTCATCCATCACATTTCTTTTTCAGAAGGAAGCAATGTGCTAGAGAATGCACTGCTGCTTGGAGATTGACATTTAGCGGCATTAATTTTGAAAGAGAACACACATAAATCAATACCGCACCTAATTGTTTGTTATTAGTGTGATTTCCAAAACAGATCTGTCAAGTACTCTGCAGGAGGGGAGAGAAGTGCTTCGCCTTACAAAAATGCCTCTGAGATCACCAGAAAAAAATGTCTTTAAATTCACCCCAGGGGGGCTTTTGTGCCTGGACGCGCATATTTATTTATTAGTTTAGACTCTTCTTGACAATTTTGTTCCAGAGTATCAGAAGCTCAGCCCAATCCTAAAGAGAAAGACTCATTTAGTGCTTTGAGTTTTACAGCCCGGTAAGTGCGTATAGGACTGGAGCCTTTGAAACATTGCCCTAAGGCTATATTCATGAAGGATGCTTACATTGGCTCATCCGTTTTCCATATTTATGGAATATGCAGAACAGACAGTGCCTAAGGGTTCTCAAAATTTATGTTACTGAAACCCCGGAGCAATAATATATATGTATAAGTGTATGTATTCCATACCATTGATAGTTGTGCCCATACTTGAGAAAATCTGGAGCAAGACAGTTGGTCCATCTAGTTCAGTGGTATTCAGGCATGTCATCTCCAGGACCCCCTTTCAAACTTAAAAATCTGTTCGGGACCCTCTATCAAACCTTCTGGATTGTGATATCACAGTGATGCCGAACCAACTCCATGTTTACTCAGAAGTAAGTTGCATTGTGTTTATTGAAACTTACTCCCAGGAAAGCCCAGAGCCAGATTCCAAGATGGGAGATCCCACTCTGTTGCAACCCCCCAAGGGGGTTCTGACCCCCGCTTTGAGTACGATATTGAGTACCTCCACTGTGAGTACCACTGATTTCTAGTTTGGTACTGCCCACACTGGCATTTTGCACTAGTCATATTGAGAACCTTCAGCCTACTGACAAAACACACCATGCTGCTGATAGGGAATGCAAATCCTCCAATTGCCATACTAATAAATGGCTCTCCCAAAAGTCATGTAGCACATCTGTAGAACATCTGCGCACAACAGTGTGCCTCCAGAGTCTGGGGGACAGTGGCTGAAAAATCACTGATCCAAGGCAATGGCTTATAATCATCATGGTAAGATACTACAATTCTGTACATCATGAAGTCAAGGTAGTTGGTCCAACCATGTTGTGTTTACCTTGCAAAGAATATCATCTGGACAAACTTCGTAAAGAATTGCTGAGTTATAGGAACTCGGAGAATTTTGAGTTTAAGTTTAGACTGGTTCCCATCTGGTCTGATAGGCAGAAAAACTGAAAATCCATCCTGATAACTGTTGAATGGGGCTGTGAAAAATGTGTAGGGGTGGCATTTCAGCCCAGACCTAGATAGGAGAAATTACAATATATTCCCAAGCTATGCTTCAGGCTTGTTGCCTGTGGCAGTGGCCAGACCATGCTGAATGTTGAGTGACACTAATTCAGCCCTATAAGAATTTGGTTGTTGCTTGTAACTTAGATAATACTTAACCTCTGTATAGCACGGTTCTGAGTGTGCAAAGCTCCTTGCAGGCTAATTGTCTTGACACAATCCTTAGAATAACCCAGTACGGTGGGTCAATATGATCCCCCTCAGATTGCAGCAGACACTGAATTAGCGTGACTTGCCTAAGCCATGGGGAAGTTGAGAAGCCATGGGAAAGGTGAGTCCTGACATATAGCTCAGTTTCTCACAGCATAATTCTATGCATGTCTACTCAAAATGGAACTCAACGGGACTTCATTCCAAGAAAATATGTCTAGCCTGCAATCCTAAAGACACTTTCCTGAGAGTAAGACCCACTGAACACAATGGGGCTCACTTTTGCGTAGACATGGTTAGGATTGTGCTCTTAGACACCACACCAGTTGCATATGCTTTTAAACACGTTTTAGATTCCTGGAGAGCAGGTCTATCAACAGCAGTGACGACATTTCTATATTCAGAGACCACATATTAAGATGAACAGAGTACAGCATGGGATAAGCTGGGGGAAATGGTGCTCTCCATCTCTCTCCCCGTGTGTGTGTGGGGATGTGTTTGCATGCTCGTCATTTGACTCTGCTTCTGAGCTTCTAGAGCATCAGTCTTACAGCTGGAAATATAATGCTGGACTAAATGGATCTTGCCTTGATCCAGGAAGACAGTTCTGCATTCTGTTTCCATGGTGAATAAGTAATACTTGATTTTTTCCCCCTGATGTGGAATTAATATACTTACTGCAGATCTCTGTCTAATTTTCCAACCAGTTCATGTCATTTGTATCATTCTTCACCTTCTCCCTGCATATTAAAAGTAGAACCCAATATACTGTATGCTCTTTCATAACCCCAGTTCAAAGAAGGTGCAATCCAAAAGTGTTCACTTTGGCCAGTGCATGTTCCTTGCACCAGCCAAGTGTCACAAAAGGGCCTTTTAGCACTTTCACATAGCGATAGGCTGGCACATAGATAGGCACCACCATGGCCCCGGGAAAGAGTGAGTTTGCACTGGCCAAGCAAATACAGGTCTTGGAAGTGTGGGGAGTGTGGGGATGAGGCAGGAAGGACACATTTCAGGGTAGGGCAACATATGTTCTGGCAGGAAGGAAACAGAAGGCACTTGTGTCAGATCTTTGCCTCAATCCCAGGGAGCCCATGGCAGTTGTGGACTGATTGGAATTGCACCACCATTTGAGGTGGCATGAGTCCACGCAGCCCCACTGGCACTCCTGTATCTTTCCCCAGGGTAAAGGGGAAAATTACTCCTTGCCTTGGGGTGAGTCACTTGCTGAAATTTGAAATTGACAGAATGCAGGTACACAGAATGCAGGTTCCAGCACAAGTTAGGATTGTGTCTTCTCCCTTTTAAGTGAGTAGCTGCATTTAAGATACAGTCAATCCTCGTCTTACAAACAAGTTCCATTCCAGGAGCTTGTTCATAAGTTTGTTTTGTTTGTAAGTCCTACAAACATGCATTGGACTTACCTACAAAACTGCCTCTGGCAGACTGGGAGTCCCATGCAAGCAGGGCTTTCAGTGTGTGGAGGCAAGAGCTTTGGGAGTCGGGGTAGAGGCCTCTCCCCCTCTGTCTCCCCCGTGTGTGCTAAGCTTGCTGGGATAAACCTCACCCCAATACATGTGGGGCTTTGGGGTATGGAGAGAAGGCAATGAGGAACCTCACCACCCCTCTCTACAGACTCTGACAATCCCACATGGGATTGGGGCTTTCAGGGTCTGAGGAGGGGGGTGGGAAGCATTCTCCCCCTCCCAGACAATGATAGTTCTGTGTGATATAGGGCATTCTCCATCTCTGGGGCCAACAGGGGTAGCTCAACCTGGGGCTTAGCCAGCTGACAGTCAGAATCAGCTGCCGTTCTGACTCCAGATTTGGGATGAACCTTCAACTTGTGAATTATCATAGGCAAGAAAAAGTCTCAGGGACTCACTTCTGGTCTCAGAAGTTTGTTCACATCTCTGAAAGTTTGCAGGTTGAAGGTTTGTATGTAGGGGACTTAGTGTACTGAGTTTAGTTTGTATGGAGAAATGTGTCTTTGAACCTAATAGTTACACTAGTTGAAAATATACTCAATTTTTTTCTTGGTTTGGGAAATTTGGCATTGCTTTTGGGGACTAAAGTCCTGAATCTTTCTTCCAAAGTTCCCAATGTTTGGGGCAAACCCAAAGTGCCACTGGGCAAGCCCAGTGCACTGTTGTCTTTGGTGTCTCAATGAAAACAATCCAGACTCAGTTCAGGGAACAGCTTCTAGGGCAACAAAAATGGGTGTTCAAAAAAGCTTACATAATAACAGTAACAGCAGAGAGAGGTTGAAAGAATGGAACATGTGTTGAACAAACCATCGCAAATCAGGGAATACCTGATTACACTTTTAACTATGATAATCAAGGGGGCTTATACATGGGTGAGTGTGGCTAGTAGACCACACTGAGTAATTTGAAGGAAAAATGGGATAAAATAAAGCAAGCCAAGCTCTGGATACTACTAACAACTCTGAAGCTAAAAACAGTAGCAGCAAACTAAAACCTGGTATTAATTAGAACAGTGGTTCTCAATTTTCCTAATGCCATGACCCCTTTATAAGTTCCTCATGTTGTGGGACCCCCAACCATAAAATTATTTTCATTGCTACTTGATAACTGTAATTTTGCTACTGTTATGAATCGTAATGTAAATATCCGATATGCAGGATGTATTTTCATTGTTACAAATGAAATGTGTGTTCTATGCACACACTGAACACAATGGGATTTATTTCAGAGTATGCATGCATAGGATTGGGCCCTGAAGCTGCAATCCTACCCATATTTACATGGGAGTAAAGGCCACACTGACTATAATGGGATTTATTTCAGAGTAGGCATGCATAGGATTGGGCCCGGAGGCTGCAATCCTATCCACATTTACTTGGGAGTAAAGGTCCCCCTGACTATAATGGGATTTTTTTCAGAATAGGCATGCATAGGATTGGGCCCTGAGGCTGTCAGTCAGCCCCAGTGCGCGCGCAACTACAGCTGGAGGTCTGACAAGCCTGACCTGGCCCCCTGCACCAGGGGTCTTTCGGCAACCCGCAGGAAAGCTCTAGGCAACCCCCAAAGGGGTCCCAACCCCCACTTTGAGAAATGCTGAATTAGAACATTTCCAGATCAGAAGCATAACCTGTAAAAACAGTCTGTAACTAGCAGCCTTCAAAACACCACTCATCTTTCTAATTTCTTTCTCATGACTAGTGTTCTCAAGTTAATGGCCACAAAATATCCAAACAGATGAATTCACATTGAAATGTCTAAGTGCTCCAAGCTGGAAAAAAGAACACATTCCTGCTAAACAAAAACACTTCAGAAAAAAGCAAACTACTAATGTTTCTGTTTTGTAAAATTTCCAGTAGAATCCACTTTGCTTGAGTATAGAGACAGCAAACTGGAAAGCAAAGAAAACCTGTGATGCATTATCTTATATCTTGAATAGGATAACACAGAAAATAGCAGAATCTGTCCTGATTTACCTGTAAAATATAAGGAGACATAATTGACCTTAAAACAGGGCATCTTCATCAGATAAGATGAAGCAATTTTGATCAGAAGCAATATTGGATATATAGTGCACTGAAAAATCAGGGTTGGATGTGATTTCTTAGCACAAAAACAGAATACACATGTACCGACAACACATGTGCATAAAGAAATATTATCATGTGCTAAATGCCTCCTCAAATCTAGCAGATATCATCAAGCATCATATTCCCCTGGTTGGCATACACACACTTGGGGACAAAGGGAAAAAAGGTTAAATGTGGGGTAAGATGGTATAGAAGAGTTACTTTTGGTGACCATTATTATACAAAGGATAATGACAACAGGTAATAGCAGATGAAGCAATCTCCCTGATCATGCTGAGTTAATTAACCAAAGTACTGAAGCAGAAACAATAGCATCTTATTCGAGTCTACTTGGATGAAGTCAGAGCTGGGAGTAGCCATTCAAATAGTTTTGGAATGTGAGGTATTCTGAATTGAACTTAAGTGATGATGATGATGATGATGATGATGATGTAGTCGTAGTAGTAGTCGTCGTCGTCGTCGTAGTAGTAGTAGTAAATGAAATCCTGATCCTAGCTAGGCTTTATGATGTTGGAAAGGCATGTATACCAGGACCATAGCTTTTTTTCCTTCCCCACTCCCTCTCCCTTTGTCTCTGAGGAGACCCATTAGGACCGCTGAGACTCCCCCCCATAAGCCTTCAGGACTGTCCCCCTGCACTGGCACTGTATCAGTGGGGAAGGGGAATTTAGTTAGGTGAGATGTGAATTTAGTTAGATGCGAGATAAGTGTAATTTAATTCAGGGATAACTGATGGTAACAGACTGGTAGAATATTTGCAAATAAGTATCCAGGTAAACACACACCAGAGTTAATAAATTGATTGAGAACAGCATAAAGTTTGCTCAACATGCTGGAGGGAAAGTAGACAACATTACAGTTCACTTCCTGAATAGTCTACAAATATAAACTCAAAAATATTTTGGGTTTTAATTTCAACCCACATCTCCACTTGAACCACTGAAATGTTTATTTCCTTCTGAATGGGATGGGAAATCTGAGAGGGAAACCACAGCGTTAATATATTATTCATCTATCAAAAAACCAGAGGCGTATAGAAACCCTCTGGATTCATTTCTGCAATTGCCCTCCAGATGTAAGTTATCTGCTGCACTCCAAAAGTCTTGAAATATCATGGGAACTTCATTCCAGATGCTTTGCAATGTGCACATGTTGAAAGCAGCCCTGGTATCAGCAGCTTGATTTCCCCCACATTTGTACACCTTTCCTGCAGAACGTAATTATTTTGTCTCTTCCATGCAGTGCCCTACAATTTATGGAGTCTAACTGGCTGCAAACACGCACAGTGCACAAATAAGATAATTGCTGCATTATTTAATAATTCATTTAACAGCACTCCAACCACAAAAGCAGGATGAATTAGTCACAAAACTGGTCAGGTGTCTCGATGTGTTTTCAGACCAAGTGCTGTGGTGAGCCAATTAAATGAAGCAGGTGTGGTTTTGCTGCAGCCATACAAAGGAAGCCATACTTTTACTGTAAAATCTCTGTAAATATTTGCTCTCAAGGCCTGATTTATTAAAGCACTTAGCTGCGTGCATAAATTAAAGAGTACGCCTACCTCGAGGCCTATTCAATGGAATACGTACCTCATCTTTCTCAACTCGAGGACTTTGCTGAATTAGCGCTTCAATGCACAACTGTTCTTCCACTTCTTTCTTAAAATACTCAGGTAATTTCACAAAGGAACTGTTGAGAAGAAATTTTCAGCTTTTACTGGTCTACCCAGCAATTGGAAATTGTCACATATTCCAGTTCTGAAGGCTTGTGGTAGTGGTTGAGGAGCTCTACTGAAAAAAGTCTTTTGGTGTTTAAAGTGTTGTTCAATTATTCGGGACAATGTCCATAGTTACTCTTAGAGAAGAGTGCTTCATTTTTTCTGGCTACTTTTCAGGTATTTTTTTCCAACTGGTGGCTATCCAGCCTCTGCATTAAAGATCTCCAATGAGGAAGAGTCTACCACTTCCTGAGGTAGACCTGAGAACCAGAGTTCTTCTGCTTGCTGGCTCAGCCCTTGGGATCCCATCCTCCACCTTTCAGTTAAATCCCCAAAATAGTCCCAAACAGACATGCGTTGATGCTCTCGTTCATAGAGTGTTTTACAGTATTTCCAAAAATAAAATTTTAAATCCCCAAAATTGTCCCAAACACACACATGCTGATGCTCTCGTTCATAAAGTGTTTTACAGTATTTCCAAAAATAAAATTTGGCATCTGTTTTGAAATCACACTTCTTAAACCAGCACGGTTGTTTGGTATTGAAGGAAAGGAACTCTGCACATGTTTATTAATGTGCCCCAGCCTCATTTCTTATCCAAATTTTGGGACTAAGCCCTGCCACAAATTAAGCTCTGCCTTTTCAACTTGCTCCACATCTTTTTCACAAGGCATTGTTTTGGGATGGAAGCAAACAACATATACAGCTCCAACCTTGTTATAAATGGATTTTTTAATATACAGATTTGATTCAACACAAATAGCAACTGCAAATCACAGCTTAAATTACTACTTTTCAACTGTTGTAGAAAGGTACAGTGCAATCCTATCTCCTGTTTAGCCCAGAACAAGTCCCATGCTGGCCTGGGAGTGCTGAAAAGTGCTGTAAGCCACTTCTGCTCCACTTCTGGAGGTGTTAGGCCAGTGCACAAGCATATGCTGACCTCCCCCACCACCACGGGAAGATATGCAGGCTGAGTTAGGCAGGCCTGAATTGGTTAGGATTGTGCCCGTAGTCATGCAAGCAACCATTCCATTCATCAACCCCTGCAGATATTGAGGCACTACCTTATTCCATTAGGTGCAATGGAGGAGCAAGAAACCTGGAAGTGAGTCTTTAAATCTATTTTTCCATTGTTTTTTATCCACTGATAAAAAACAGTGGTTTTTTATCAAAAAAAAACCAGTGGTTTTTTATCCACTGTTTTTTATCCACTGTTTTTTCACCCATAGGAGGTTTCAGAACAGACCCTAGTGGGACACTTGTAATAACTACTTAGCTTTGTGTATGAAGATTTGTATGAAGATTTGTTGTGAGGTTGCTTGGAAATAAGATCATTAAGTGTGAGCAAAAAAGTTTGTGAAAGCTTGTTCAGAAGCCTTTCATGTATGGTATGGATATTTTCATGGTTGCCCTCTTCTTCATCAGCACTGAAAATTTCATTACAACTGAACTAAGCATGCGAAAACTGCAAGGAAAAGCCATCCAGGACTTTCCACTCTCTCCCCAACAGCCACAGTTTCTTTTGCAAAGCCATAACCTTTTTTACAAGCTCCAGGAAGATCCAAGAAAATTCCATTTAACTCCTCACAGCACATTTCTCTCTCTGTGACTGTGCTTAGCTGAGAAGCCGGGGGAAAATGAGTTTAGCCATTTGAGTTCAACCAGTTCCTTGCAGCCTGTTGTCAGCAGAATACCCTGCTGCTGGCTGTGATAGTCACCATGCTTCAACTCTTACTTCACTATGCCCTTTGCATAGCTTTAAATAATATCTAAATAGTTTGGATGCCTAACTTTGGCTCTTTACCTTTCTTTCAGTGCTTCATTGCAGGGACTATTACACTTTGTTGTTGAGATTCCCTTGTGCCTGAAGAACTTATGACGGTAATGATGATGATGATTCATAATATTCATATAGCAGTTTCAGCCTGGGACACTCTTCTGAGAATGACAATCTGACCAGCCCCTCCCAAGAAATGTCATGGCTGGAAGTGTCATTAAAGGTGCCCCATGCCAGATTCCAAGATGGCTGCATCCAGCTTTTTGCGACCCCCCTGAAATGAAGGTGAAGACCTCCCCCTTTGAAGACAATATCGTCAATCCTCGCTGCCTATAGCTTTGTGACCTGCACATTTGCTGTCTACAGGGAGTCAGGATTACCACTACCATCACTGTATTTGTCGTCCATTTTCAGCTCTCTGCAGCATTGTGAAGGTCTCCACCGCATTCAGAAAGCCAGTAGATACCTTCAGAAAAACAGGCCTTCGCAGTACAGATTGGACTGTACTATGCAGTGCTTTGTGGCAGTGGGAGACATATTTGCCACCACAGAATGGCTGTCAATCAAGCACAGAGCACCCCATCAATGACTATTTTATTGATGGCTTCAAAAAACAGCAGAGCTTCCCCTTCATCTCCAGACTTGTCTACTGTCCCCCGAGTGGGTAAGGCTGTGGAGAGGGGAAAATAGGGATGGGAGAGGGTGAAAGGAGATAAGGAGGGGGGAGAAATGGAGAGAGGTTGAACCAGTCAGTGGTAATTACTGATTACCACCGCCAGACAGACAGATCTCCACCGCCTCTTTATTTCCCTCACTGGATTTAGTGTGCTCCTTTTTGGCGATGCCACACCAGCATGGGTGGGGGATAAGGAAACAAGTGGGCTCTTATTCTATTAGCACAGGACACCATCTTCTGTTGAGCAAGACCCATGTTCCATATAGTACTGTCCACACTGAGTGGAAATGGCACCCTAAAGTTTTGGACAAGAAATGTTCTTTGCCCTACCCAGAGGTTACACATGGGATGTTCAGTATGGAGAACAAGTGCTCTGCCACTGAGCCAAGTTCTCTCCAATCCTTTAAAATAATCCCATCATTTTCAGTCCCTCTGCTATGGCATATCGGTGTGCTGGGAGCGGTCCACAGGATTGCAGTGAGAATTTGAAGAAGAATTAGTAGGGGATGGGGATGTGAGAATTGGGTAAAAACGGAGATGTGAGGCCCTACCTGGTAGTACTTGTAACTTGTAAATGGTCAAAAACCTAAGGGTTGAAAAATGGTTGTAAATGGTTGAAAATGGTCTTCCAGACCAGGAAGGGACTTGTGCCAGACTAACCAGAAGTTAAGAGTGTATTAACAGATGCTTTAGCATATTTTTTTCAAGATTTCTTGAAAATTTGAATGCCTTGTCAATGTGCCATGAGATGAAATAAAGTTGAGTACCACTGAAATAGTCTGAGCAGCCTGCTTTCGTGCCTGAAAGAATCCTGCCAATGCAGAACTCAGCAGGGAAGCAGAAGATCACCATTAGATGATTCAAAGAGCTGAGGGAATATAGATTGCAAACCTGAGCTGATTTGAATACAAAATCCACTAAGGAAAACAGTAATCAGTAACACAACAAAGAGGAATCAAATTCATCTACTGCACTGCCAAAATTTATTGTAAGTTGAATTAGGATAACACTGGAAAGATGCATCTTTCCTGATACAAAATATAAGGAAGCAATGAGAAATCAGAGTTCTGTATGGAAATGCAAGTTAAGAAAACACTCAAGCAAAACAGAAGCAAATTTAGGAAAAAGTTAAAATGGAGGACTGGAAAGTACTGTATATGCCTGTATATAGGTCAAGCTCACAGAAGGACAGGTTGTGAGTCCAAAATAATGGAATGTTCTGTTACTCTTGGATAAGTCAGAGGAGGGGGTTAAACTTAGGGGTGTATTAAATTCTTTGAAAAAGATGCAACAGGAATTGTTCTGAGGAAGCAGCAAAATAGAAATATGAAGCCATTTTACATTCTTCTCCAAACTGGAAGGGAGATGAAGGTCCTTATAGAATTGTTGGCTTTGGGAAAATAAAATGCTGTTCTTCCAAAGCAGCGGCCCTCATACAGACTATAATTCCCATAAGTGCCTTCATTTTATATGCTAAAATGGCTCTTCTCTACACACATTTCAAGCATCCTGCTTCTCAGCACAGTCCTCCCCACCTCATCTAGCAACTGCTCTTAGAAGCTGTATATGATGACTTAGGACGCTAAACAATTTAGGCCAGCACAACCCATGGTAGTGCGGGGAGCCTGACTCATGTCTGCGCACTGACCTGACCCTCCCAGGAATGATGCAGAAGTGCCTCATGTCGCTTTTGTGTCACCTCCAGACCAGCAAGGGACTTGTGCCATACTAACCAGGAATTAGGATTGTGCTGACAGATGCTTTACCATATTGGCCAATGTAGAAGTTGACCCATGCCTTTGAGGTGAGTTTAAGGCATAAATTTTTGAATTTATGCATCAATTGTATCACGTTACTCAGATAGTGCTGCATTTTTCATGTACTGGCATCCATCAGTCTTGAAAGACTATGGTATCGTGCTCTGCACTGTATGTGAAGCACAAAGGCCTGGGTAGATTAATATGGAGGATAGGCTGCTACCCAAGCAGCAAATCCTCCCTCTCCACACCACTGAAATAGTCCAGTGGAATGGCAGAGCCGATATGATTGGTTCCAGTTGCGTCGCAGAGCTGGGCTAAGGACAGGAGCTCACCCTGTCTTGTGGGGACCCAGGTCTTGAACCCTGGCCTACTGGTGAACAGGCACAGTGTCTTAACCACTTGCGCCCCCCCCACAGTCCATATTTGCGTATGGCCATATTTTCCATGATCAGCTATATAAAAGAAGTATACACCTTTTTGGTTATGTAATTAACACTATGTCTCAACTACACAACTACTCAAGAAGGTAGACCTGTTTAACTTTAATTCCAACCTTCTTGCAAGGTTCTTAGAACAAAGTTTTAACTTGACAATAACTCTGATGGCAAACGTAGGCTGAGAGCTAGGACAGGCTTGCTCATGTGAGCTGCTTATTCATTTATTCTATGGGATCTCTTCCCCTGTACAGAATCACACAGTGGAGAATTTTGTCGTATATGGGTGTAAAAAAATTTATGGGCTCCAGGTGCTAGATGACCTAGCTACGCTACTGCCACCAAGACAGTTATCTACTATACTGCCTTTGTATCAAATGAACTGCTCCTGCATACAATCTAGGAGTGGATTCTGTGCCCCAACTCATAACCTCTCATCAATAAAATCTACCTGGTTTCCTATTAAAAATCATTTTGTAATAATCAACAAATTTATGGTGGCATAACTACATATTCAATTAGCTCCTGCAATCAATGGTTTCTCATTAATTCTTCTTTGATTGTGCTTCCTTTTACCAATAGTTCCATTACTGTAATTACTTACAGGGATCATTTTCATCAAGTGAAGTGCAGAAAAGAAGTCTAAGACAGTAGTACTTTCCTAATTAAGACTGATATTAGCACCCAGTTTCATTAACTGCATAGAGCAATAAAAGGAGATTAGTGTCCCTTTCTTTGTACTTTGAGATTGTACTCTTATTCTGATTAAGGTAGTAGAGAATAATGTGATACCAAATCAAGCCACATATGGGCCTTTGGCTCTTTCTATGTTTTTATGTTAAGAACTTAAGTAGCTGGGTGAAGTCAGGGTGACTATATGACCAGAAAAACCCGGATTTGTCCAGATTTTTAGCCTCCTGTCCGGGTGTCCTACATTTTGGCTTCACTGTCCTACATTTTGGTTCATTTTGAAACTTCGCGATAGTGCACAGTACCCTATCATGCCATATGTCGTTGGATTCATATTGAAGAGCAGAATTCAATGCAAAAATCAGTTTGGCGATATCTCCTTCCTATCAAAAGTTATGGTCAAAAAACCAAAATACAAAAAATACACTTTTTGGCAATTTTTTAAAGCCAATTTTGGCCTGGGTAGGAATTTTGGCCTGGGATTAGGAATTTTGGCCCTGGGGTTCAGGAATAATCTGGTCACCCTGGGTGAAGTGGCTGGGCCGGTGGTGAGCTAAAGGCAGTAGTGGGTAATGACCTAACAGGCAAAATTAGCAATGTGAAATGAACGTTGTTAGCCAGCTTGTAGATGGGAACCTGAGTGGAATTATTTTAAGCTATATAACTGAATGTTTAGCATTAATATGAGCATACAAAACAGTGGAAAACAAAATTTGGCATTTTTGGAATGCTTGAAGGTATTTGCAATAGAAAAATATTCGTATGTATCTAGGAACCCCTGGGCAATATTGTGCATTGGCAATCAGTAAATAAGTAAAAATAGCAATAAATAAACACAAACCAGGCAGCCTGTTTTTATATTAATGACTCATTCCCCCATGATGACTGAGACTGAAGAATGGATTTTTTTTTCCTTTTTTAGGAACTCTTGCTACAAAACACACAGCTGCAAAGGCAATGTCTGGATAAACCAGAAACAGTAGCAGGAAAGCAGTCAAATACTCTTATTACACTAACTTTAGCCCATAGCATTTTAACATTCCAAGTAAACAAGTACATAAGAGAAGATATAGATCCACAGTAAGTAGAGTCACAGGACTGTAATTTCAATCGATATGAGGTGATATACTGGCACAATTCACATACAAAATAAATGGGGATAAAAGGGATGGGAAAATTAATACAGCAAAAACTAGAGAGAAAAATTCACTTCTTGTTGAGGTTTATCTGCTGAAGCTGAAACAGAAATAATAGTTCTCATGTTTGATTCCATTATACACAGTGCATGGTAAGAAGGTAAGACTTCATATTTCTTCCCTGTCCCTCTATCTGTAATGTTAAGCAAGGGGAAGCTGTACTTGTCCCCATTTCCCGAGATAAGCTCAGCGGCTGCTATGGGTCATCTCAGTGATGGTGGGGCAAGCACATTGTTGGGGCAAGCAGATCCAGCCTGGAAAGGGCTTTGGATTTGGTGTGCACCATCGCTGATAAACTGCCACTTTTCTGGTTTATATACAATTGGTATGTAAACTTGAGCACTTATACACTTGAGTAAACTTTGAGCAAATGCAACAAATTTGCTAACATAGGTGGTAAACAGATTCTTATTTTTCAGGATCTGGTTGACCCATGCATAGAGGATTTCTTAAAGTCAAAATTTCTTATTGCATATTCTTTCAAGACTAAAAAGAAAGCTTTACTAGTGTCACACTGCCTTAACACACAACTGGAACCCACATTTGCAGCTGCTGGCACAGTAATGCCCTTTCCATGCTAATAGTGTATAGCAAGCAGTGTATAGCACGCTCCTTTACACAATATAGTAGACAAGGGCATGGTCTACTATCTAGCACTGCAAGCACTACTATAAGAGCAGTACAAGGGCATGCATGATTTGCTAACAGTCTGCACTGGCAAATAAATAGAGCTTTCCCACACAACTTGATGGAACAACCACTGTTCAGACAGATTACTATGGTTTTAATCCTCAACACACTTTCCTGGGAGTAGGCCCCCTTGAATACAATAGGACTTACATCTGAGTAGACATGCTTAGGATTGCACAGTAGGTGTACATAAGAGACTCATATGTGCTGGAGGCTCTAGGGATGACTTTTTAAACCATTATACAGAATGAATATTCTTTTGCGTTTTGTGTTCATTTCGAAAATACAAGACATTTTCAGAATTTTCAGGTGTTCAGATGTTAGATGAGCTGTATTCCATCTAAGAAATGTTTCTACGTGCAATATATCCTAACTGCCTATGAAATGCTGCTGAATACATATGAAGGGCTTTTCCCTACTCTGAAAGCACAACTCAAATGTTAAGTATTACAATTCAATATTCTGCCAAGAAATACCTGTCATTTGTAAACTGTGACACTACAGGGAGAAGTCAAATATTACCGTATACACTTGCATATAAGCCGACCCACATATAAGCCGAGGTACCTAATTTTACCACAAAAACTGGGAAAACTTATTGACCCGCATATAAGCTGAGGGTGGGAAATGCAGCAGTACTGGTACATTTCAAAATACCGTAAAAATAGATACCAATAAAATAACATTTACTGAGGCATCAGTAGGTTACTGGTAAATGTAAAGATTTTTCCCAGGACACAAGAGTGAAAAGAGGACATGTCCTGGGGAAAATGTGCTCCTGGGAAAAAATAAAATTTATGAGAAGGCTGCATGCTGCCTGCTCATAAGGAAAAGGAGGACAATGAAGATTTTTTCCCAGGCAGAAGAGTAAAAGAGGGAAAAGAGGGAAAAGAGGACATATGGTCACAGTAACTGTGACCTGGGAAAAGAGGACATATGGTCACAGTAATTTCCTGGTATTAAGTCCATTGACCATGATGGCTCAATGCTGGCAGCTGAAAAGGAAAAGCAGGGCAATGTACTTTTTCAACACCAAGATACAAGGCTAAAAAAGAGGACCTGTCCTGGGAAAAGAGGACATATGGTCACAGTAATTTCTTGGTAGTAAGTCCATTGACCATGATGGCTCAATGCTGGCAGCTGACAAGGAAAAGCAGGGCAATGTACTTTTTCAGCACCAAGCTACAAGGCTAAAAAAGAGGACCTGTCTTGGGAAAAGAGAACATATGATCACTCATTACTTGCTTCTGAGCAGGCATGCAGAGTATTGGGGTCTGATGCTCCAATCCTATCCACACCTACCTGGGAGTAAGCTCCACTGACTAGGATGGGATTGCTTTTGAGGAGGCATGCAGAGGATTTGGGCTTTGAGGCCCCCAGTGAATGGAGAGAGAAGAGCAGCCACTCAAAGGTCCTTCCTCTTTTCCTCCCACCTCAGGAATTTTTAGTAGAGCAGACACAATGGGAGGAATAAGGAGGGCTCATTTGCATAGAACGCCTTTGCAAAAACAAGAAAATACCTCTTCAAAACTTGCTAGAAATAAGGTTTTTAAGCAAAATAACATGTTTAGCAGAGAGGGGCTTCCTTCCAAGCCATCAAAGCAGAAATTGTTTCTCACCCTAATTGTAAAGTATGCAGCTGTTTTAGACAACAATTTATTTAGGCTTGGGGGAATTTAGGCTCTTAATAGGAGCCTGTTTGAATGATGGCTTTTGCATGTGGTTAGCAAAGTGATTAGGAGGGGGAGGGATGGAGGAGCATCCCTGGAGGGGAGGAGGGAGAGGAATGTAGAGAAACCTGTGCCTGCCAGGGAACTCCTGGCTGCTTGACCCGCATATAAGCCAAGGGAGCTTTTTAAGCTCCAAAAAAAGGGTTAAAGAAACTCGGCTTATATGTGAGTATATACAGTAGTTTCAATTTGCTGCTGTCTAACTGCTAAAGGAAGTCGTACCCAAACTTACCAGTGTAAAGACACTCCTGCAGCCTCTTTTACCTGGTTCAGCTGGGCAAAATCATCTTATGGCATTCAAGATGTTGGCACCTAAATTTCATGTGAATTCCAAGATGTTGGCACCTAAATCAACTTATGAATTCCAAGATGGTGGCATCCAGAAAAGTGGGGCCACCAAGGACATCCTGCAGTGCCTCTGTGAGTGTGTCGTGATACCCCAAGGCATTGTGCACACTTAGGGAATCTCTGCACAAGGGAATCAAACCAGGAGAGGATGTCTCTGTAGCCTCCCCAGGTTAGGTAAAAAGATTCATGGCATAATCTGAACATGTCCTGGAACAGGCATGCCGGCTTTCCTCTGCTATGGCCACCACAAGATTGGGGCTGCTGATATGCCATCCCAAGTCAAAAAGTGTCCCCTTACTCCAGGTATAACAGCAATAAGCCCAAATAGGGCTACTCAGATCTGTGCCACAGAAATAGGTGGCACAAAATTGATTCCAGTGCTGGTGATCCCAGTCCTGGACCCACCTCCTGCTCCCATCTGTCCACAGTCCTGCCCTCTCCTGGAACACCCCCTCACTGCCCTTCCTATGCCCCCCAGATCCCTGCACTAGCCAATCTCTGCCAGGACAACCTTACTATCTCAACTTGACACAGGGAGCACCAGCCTATCATCTGGGAGAATGGTGCAGAAATGCCTTATTTCCATACTTGGCCAATCAATCAATCAATCAATCAATCAATCAATCAATCAATCAATCAATCAATCAATCTATCTATCTATCTATCTATCTATCTATCTATCTATCTATCTATCTATCTATCTATCTATCTTATGGCACATTCACAACAAACATTATTTGTCTCCATATGTTGGGAGCCCTCTGGTGGCTCACAAGCGGTTCCCCAGACCTCCACTGCTGCAGGCTCTGGTATGTGAAAGCAAGTCTCTGCATCCCCCAAAGTAGCATGATCCAGGGGATTGTGCAGTTACATTTCCCCTCCCCTGCAAGAACTTACAGTGGGACTCAAACACCCAGAGAGCTTGAGAACCATTCCACTTTCTGGAGAAAGCACCATTGGACATAATTGGACTTACTTCTGAGTAGACATACTCTTGTTAGTATTGTTTGTTTCATCAACTTGTCAGTACATTCCACTGTTGGCCTGAAACATGAATTTTGAAGCATACTTAAATTAAAACCACAAAAGTTCATTAGTACAAGGACTGTAAATATTTGAATTGATTTTTTTCCTTCTTTGTGCTACTTTTACAGTCAAACATTGAGAACAAGTCTTCATTACATGCATTAACATTCATAGGCTTTAGCAAGTTTAGACAGTGAAAATGTCTCAGTACGCCACTCTCATTTTCATGGTATAATTCCCACAAAATTTATGCCTTTGCCTGCCAATATCTTTATTAATATTAGCTGTCTTACTTCTTGATATGAAAGTCACAGTACTAACGGAATGCAAATCATTTTGGCTGCAATCCTACGATGACTTTCCAGAGAGTAAGTCCCAATGAACTCAACTGAACATACTTCTGAGTATACATGAATAGGATTGCATTGTTTGAATTTTTCAAACACAGTTGTTCTGATCTCACTGGCAGTCTTGGCCACTGTGCTGCTAGTGGAGCACATCCAAAAGGACTACCCCCATCCTGTCTCCTGATTTCTGCTTCCTCCCCTGCCACAGAACACCTTCTCCCACACCAAAGAAATTAATCACTGGCCTGAGCTTCCTTTGCTCTACGATGGTCAACTGGTGCTGGGTCTGCACCAGCACTGACCTGGTGCAGAGTGCTATGGGTGTACCTGATCTCAATAAAGAAGGACAATTTATTTAATCTGTTTTTGTTATCTGATCTTCATGGAGATGTTGCTTGAAGCTGTTGTAAGCTGTTGAAGCTGTTGAAGCAAGATGTAACTTGAAGCTGTTAGTCACATTGGGTAATTTCTAAAATGGAAAGGTGGGATCCAAACAAACCAAACAGAAAATCAAATGTATATCAAATATAAAGAATGAAGCCAGAGTCTTATTTAGGTGTATCGCTGCATTGCCATTTGTAAATCCTGCTACCACAACATACAGTATTTTCAGCAACCCAATTTTAACTAATTCTGCACCAACGTATCCATGCCACTAAGTGTCGGCTGAATCCTTCAAGGAAGAAATCATGCTGATCTGCTCCAGGCAAGGGAACACAACCCCATTTCATCCACAATCCTCCCTACCATTGGTTTGCCAGCCCTTGTCAGCCACATGTATCAATGACAGCCATTTTACATCAGCAGAACATTGTTTTGCTGTTGTAGACCCCTCATTGTGCCAGCTCAGTCCTAGCGGTTAGTTAGGATTGCAACTGTAGAAAGGATAAGGAGGGAAAAAAGCATTTTTAATAGTATTCTTTATGGCTATATGTGTGACTGTACTTAAAAAGCTGAATAAAAGAAAAGAATGTTTATTGTGCCATAAAAATGGATTTTTGTCTTTAGCTCCAGGCATGCTTGAAGGTAGTGAACCAAGCACATGAAAGGAAATCATGAGTTG
Organism: Cryptoblepharus egeriae; assembly: GCA_030015325.1. NCBI lineage: Eukaryota > Metazoa > Chordata > Lepidosauria > Squamata > Scincidae > Cryptoblepharus > Cryptoblepharus egeriae. The sequence continues at coordinate 47,001,558 of JAREYC010000007.1, read as the reverse complement.
GCTCTTTCATTCCCAACAGTAAGCTGCTGCTTTGTTAAAGGGGCCTTGGGCAGACTCAGAAGAAGCACAGAAGGAATCTCTGAAGGAAATCTAGAGCAGCTTATCATAGCAACTTTGCTAGTTGGGCATCGTTTGAAGCTGGAAAACATCAAGAGAAATCATTCCAAAAAATTACCTCTGTATATAATGAAGAAAGGCTGTGATGGTAGAGGGGATGGCTCTAAACGAGCCAATGAGTTTCAACATAATGCTCTTTCTATCATCTGTTTCCTTTGGAGAAATCTAAAACAGGGGATAGAGAAGCCCTGATGAATATAAAGTTAGAATACGATGTGGGTGAACAGCCTTTGCGGCCAGATTTTCTGGCAACCTCTGTGGCAAATAATACAGTAATACCTTGGATTGAGAGTAACTTGGGTTGAGAGCATTTTTCAAAACATGCAAACATTTCTAATAAATTATGACTTGCAATACAAGCATGCCTTGATAAACAAGCAAAAATATCCCAGCCAGGATACAACTGGTTTCGGTGCTCCACCAACACCTGCTTAGGCACTCCTAGAGAAAATGTCCACTCTGAAGTAAGCCTTTTACAGTCAATGGGGCTCACTCCTGTGTAAGGGGGGCAATAGAAAGGAGCCTAACCCCCAAATCCAGAGTAACTACGGGTGCACGTAAGAGATTTTACATGCACCCATATTTACTGTACCACCTAGTAAAAACCTATGGGAAATTCATATTGCAATCCAGAGCAAGTTGTTCCTACACTGGAGCAAGGACTCCCCATAGTTACTCTGGATTTTGCTCTAAGAGACCTAGCCTTGCATGTCTACTCTAAAGTAAGTCATACTATAATCAGTAGGGCTCACTCCTTTGTTAGAGAAGGCAGATTGCAGCCAGAGAGACTTGGGAGACTAATACCACAATGTCTACTCAATGTCTAACCATGTCTATTCAAAAGTAAGTCCCATTGTGTTCAATGACACAGGAAAGTATCTTTAGGATTGCAGCCTAAGTGCAGATTAATTTGTTTTATTTTTCTTTATATTTGTATTTTCTTTATTATTTTCTATTATATTACAGTATTGTAATCGTTTTTATATGAATATTTTTGGGTTGTGGAACAAATCATCCGAGTTTCCATTATTTCTTATGGGAAAATTCACTTTGGTATACAAGCCTTTTGGATTACAAGCATGCTTCTGGAACGAATTATGCTCTCTCCATGTGAAATAAGAAGCCTAGGTATGGAGGCAGGAACATCCTTCCCTAAGGAATCAAACATCACTCTCATGAGATTCATTCACAAAAATACTCCACAAGAGTGACCTGAAACATAGGCTGCAATCCTAAAGACACTTTCCTTGGAGTAAGACCCATTGAACACAATCTGGCTGACTTTTGAGTAGGCATGGTTAGGATTGTGCTCATTATCTTATATTTCTGGCCTCAATCTGTGTAACAATTACAAAACAAAACAAAAAAATCTCTCAAAAATTAGGTTATGGAATACTACCAGAAAATAGGATCTGATGGACATGGACAAGTCTTGTAACTGAGAGTCAATGTCATTTCCATGGACTGAACACTAATTGATCTTTACATTCATCAGATTTTGGTTGAACATCTCAACAAAGAATAACAAGACCCTGGTGAATAGGCAGAGCTGGAATAAAAGAAAAATAACAGTGGTGGAAATCCTGAACCCAGTTTCCATCTTCACTGCAAAATCTGCAAGCCTCAAGCATGTTTTCAGTTTAATACAACTGGTTTAATACAAATGGACCAGATCAACATATACATGGATATTTTCCTCAGATGGGGTACTGGATTTCTGCTGAAACCAGTTCTCCAGTTCACCTGACTAAATGAATACAAAGGCAGACTCCAGGATCAGGCCAGCTATTGCTAGTTCAGTTACTTAAAACAGATTGAGAGTTAAAATGGTTCAAGGATTCCAAAATAGGCATTGCAGCTTTCCACAATTCGATCTGACACAAGAAAAGGACAAGCAGGTCTATAATGTTGCACAAGCTACAAAGTCAATGAAGAATTATTTTTAATGCAGTTGTGTTCAGCAGCAAGATAGACGAAAGCTTTGTTCGCAGACTGTAGGGCAGAAAAGAAGTTCCACCTGAGGAGTCCCTACAGTTACCAAGGTTGCAATCTTAGACACACTTACTAGGATGAAAGTCCAATTGGATACAGTGGTCCTTACTTCCGATTAAACTTGCATAGAATTGCACTGCACAATATTCCCCACTCAGAAGGGATCCACTGAGTGCAGCGCATATCCACTTAGGAAATGACAAGAAGATTATCCACTAACACAATTGCTTATTTCTTAATGGCTTTAAAATTCAGAATTCCTAAATCAGAATATAACATTGCTGAATTAAGTTCTGTAGTTAGTTAATATAATCTGTTTCTCAAGACTGAACACTTGAAAATGGAAATTGAATTTCATCATTCACCAAGAAAAAGAAAAACATGTCAGTGCTTTGAATGAAATATCTCCATCCTGTTAATGGACTTGTATAATTCTGTAACTGCAGTTATTATGCAATGATATACGAGAGGGGACACTTTTCATGAAGGTACTCTCTGACCCACATTAAGCAGCATGTATTTTCCCCACCTTTAATCTTGAAAAAATCTATATAACTACTTCCAGGCTGACCTCTCGAACTCAGGATGACACAATGCACAGAACCATTATTCTTGCATTTTCATTATTAGTCATAAAAGCATTTTGTATACTTCCAAGGACTTCATAAAACTATCATTTACATCTACTTGCTCTAATAAGAATGCATTTTGCATGCTAAGATTTTTACCAAGAGATTCCAAAGAACTTTTCCAAGGGTAAGTTTAAACTCAGAGAACAATTATAGCAGCAACAAAAGACAGTGGGGAAAATGCTCCTTCCCTCCACCCCCATACTGCAGACCAGAAAGTGGAGGGTAGAATAAAAATGTGATTGAGGGGAATGCAGGGTAAGAATGGCACACATGTTATCTCTGAGCCGTGGGGTTGGCTTCGAAAATTATCCATTTTTTTCTGACTGAGGTAAGGGGAAAGATAGTAGGAGGAATGAGATCAATCTGCAATAAATAGGATGTCATCTACCTCTAGTTATGTCATCACTGGGCTGAAATTAGCTTATTTTTAGTAAGGCAGTAATGTACAAAGTTTTGCTTTGCATCTTTATATTTTTGATGCATTTGGTACAGGTTGGGCACCTCTTAACTGGAAATGAGAAATATGGAATACAGCAGAGTTCCTTAAGGACCGGGCGGGGGACAAATAGGGGGCCACAGCAGCTGCCTGACCACTGACCGGTCCGCAAGAGGATGCACCATCCTTCAGCAGGGGAACAAAGGCAATCCAGAATGTCTGCCTGACTACTCCAGCAGAGGACTGGTGGCTGGAGTAGTCTCTAACAAGCCCTGCTAAGGAGCAGGAGGGTCCTCTCCTCCATGTGTGTGTTGAGTTTCCCTGCCAAATCCCAGGCACAGGGGGAGTCAGCTTGCAAGCCAGGTAGAGAATGTCATATTTACCCCTCCCCCCCTCCTTAACAGCATGATCAAAATGTGAAGAGGGGAGGAGGAAGAAAAAAGAGGGAACGAGAGAGGTCCCCATCCTAATGGGGAGGAGTAAAAAGAAAGAGAATGATCAGACTCCCAACCTAGGCTGGGGGGGGGGGGGTGAAGAGAAAGAGAGAATGAGTGAGATCCCCATCCTAAGGGGAGGGGGGAAAAAGAGAGAGAATGATCAGACCTCCCTACTTAGGCTGGGAAGGTGAAGAGAAAGAGGGAATAAGAGAGGTCCCCATCCTAATGGGGAAGGGGAGTACAAAGAAAGAGAATGATCAGAATCCCAACCTAGGCTTGAGGGGTGAAGAGAGAGAGAGAGAGAGAGGGTTTAGCCAGGAGGGGGGAGGGAGAGGATGATGATTTTTATGTGCTGGAAGAAGATCAACTGCCTGAGATTATACATATTGATGGCCTTAAAAGTATGTTTGAGACAACTTCAAATCTCAATACATTCTGAATTAAAGTCACAGCAGAGTATACTGAGATTGCTACAAAAGCACTGAAAAGCCTGCTTCCATTTCCAACACCCTATTTTGTAAAGCAGAGTTTTCTGCAGTTACAGCAACCAAAACAAGGTTAAGGCACTAGACATAAGCAAAACACTTTAGGTGTCACTGTCTCCCATCACCCCCAGATGGGACCATTTAGTTGCAGGAAAGAAGCTCAGGGCTTCCACTGATTCTCTGTTATGGTGAGTTGTATAACTATTTCATTATATATTGCAATATAATTATAAAAATTAAGTGCACAATTAATGTAATGTGCTTGAATCATCCCAATCATCTTGCTGGTGCTTGGAAAAAAACCGGTCCATGCAACTGGTCCCTGGTGCTAGAAAGGTTGAGGATCTCTGGAATACAGTATTTAAACTTTTTTGAGCAGCATCATGACTTCCAAAAACTTTTTTAATTTTAAAAACTCATAAAACTGAGCTTCATGCACTAATCTTGTTTTATGAATAAAATTATTAAAATATTGTATAAAACTACCTTCAGGATATGTGTAAAAGGGTATATGAACCACAAATGAATTTTCTGTTTAGACTTGGGGTCCCATCCTTAAGATCTGCAAGTATTCCAAAATACATTACTATATGCTAATTTTGACAGCTGCATCATGACAGAAAGTAAGATCCTGCACTACAAATTTGGATTAGCTCTTTGCAGGGAGAATATATACTTTTTCTAACGTACATAATGGTTCCTTTCTAGACACTTATGTAAGTCAACTTTTTCCATAAGTCACATAGTTTTTTCTCTGCACACAAATATTTTTTTTTTCTGGACACAAAACTGGGAAGGTTTGGGAAATGGACAAAGGGCTGTACAATAAAGATGGGAGGCTGTGTTAATGCTATGGCTTATAGGTTGCTTTGCATAAGTTCAAAATTATGTAAGTTGAGGATTCCATAACTTGGAGACCTTCTGCACCAAAATAATTTTGTGCCATATAAATAAAGCAGTTATGAAGTCAGATATCTATACAGGAATATAGGATTTATTTTCCATTACTACCCTGTCGCTGACCACAGGCCATGATCTTATGGGGTGAATGCACTTTTCACACATGGGGTTATCTTGTAACATGCCAGAACAACAGCTCACAACCAAGTCACATCATTCAGGATTGATGCCTGTACTTCAGCACATATTTATATCTGGTTCTCCAGCCTATAAGACATTTTAATTAATATCAGGATGAATAGCTAAGGGAGGGGAGGAGGAGGTAGGAACTAATTAAAAGAAATTAGTCTAGCCTCCAGCAATATCTGTTTATCAGTTTAACAAGATTGCTAGGTAGGTTTGATGATTGAATAAGAAAAGGAGTGTTGAAATATATATCTAAAGGTTGTCTTGGAACATACTCATTTTTTATCCTAATACAAATGGGCAGGTGAGCTTAAGGTCCTAGAAATCTCAAACAAGGAATTTTGGATGCAGTCCATGGTCCCTTATGGACAAAACACATTGTATTTCCAATCTGTGTTTTGCCCTGTCATTTTTGTTTTCTAAAAAAATAACATTGGGGAGGCAATGGACTTTGAACTGAGGCAACACTAGGAAGGGGACTTTAATGCTTTCTTCAGGTGGGGTTCTGATCCATATTTCACATCTTCTCTGAACTTCAGTGGGCACAATCCTAAAGAGCCTTTGGACTGATACAAGTCCTTTGAGCTGATCAAGGGGTGTCACAAACATGCCATAAGTACATCTGTGCCATCCAGAGAAGGAAATGTGTTTTATGGTACACAAAAGAGGAAAAATTGGTACAAGGAATGATGCTGGCATTTTCCATGCCACTATAGAGACATGGGCCCAGGAAGTTGCCCTGACTGAGATCGGCCAGCGTTGGTGTTGGGGGCGCATGGGGAGGTTAGGGACAAGGTGGGACAGAAGTGTTACAGTGCGGTGGGGGAAGATGGGTGACATTGTGGTGGTAAGGACTGTGACAGGCAGAGCCAGGTCTTGGCAAAGATGCTGAATCCTAGACCCATTCCCAAGCAGTGCAGGGTAGTCCTCAGGCTGCTTGGATTTATGCCACCAATTTTGGTGGTGCAGATCTGAGTTGTCCCACTGGGACTGCTGTGGTGTTACCCTGGCAAAGGCAAATATTCCCTTTATTTTGGGCTGGCACAGCAGCAGCCTATAACTTGCACAGGATGCAGCGCAGGCACACTGGCCAGTATAAGTAAGGACTATCCTGTAAAACAGCTTGCAGGAAAAGTAGCTGGCTGGCCCAAGCCTTAATGACCAACAGTGCCCCAACAACAGGGTCAAAAAAGGAAATTATAGTCAATCAGGTCAGTAGGAAGTGGTACAGTCTTTGCTGAGCTTATACAAGAAGTTTCCTGCCAAAGCTTATGGTCCCCAGTTTGTGCTTCTTAGCAGGCCTCCATCAGTCTTGAAAGACTATGGTATCGTGCTCAGCGCTGCATATGCTGCATGCGAAGCACAAAAGCCTGGGTTAGATTGTTATGGAGGATAGGCTGTTACCCAAGCAGCAAATCCCCCCTCTCCACACCACTGAATTAGTCCAATGGAAAGGCAGAGCCGATACAACTGGATCCAGCTGGCGTCACAGAGCTGGGCGAAGGACAGGAGCTCACCCTGTCTTGTGGGGCCGACCCAGGTCTCGAACCCTGGCCTGCTGTTATGCTTCTTATCTGTAAGAAAATATGCCATAAAGATCTACTCTTCCTGCCTTATTTTGGAACCTGATCTCCCAGCTCACCCTAGACCATTTTCTGCCCCTAGTCCTGCAGAACATCATAATTTTCTGCTCTAATTTTTTATTTACATTTTTAATGTATTTTTATGCATTTTATTTGTTTTCAATTGTTAAGTATTGACTCTATTGTAAGCCTCCTTGAGTCCGCGAAGGCAGGATATAATAAATAAATAAATAAATAAATAAATAAATAAATAAATAAATACTGTTTTCCCAGGCACCATTTTGGGAACTTCACATTTAAGATGGGGTTTGTTCAGCATACGGGATGGCATCGCAATCACAACACAGCCTCGTATTTTCATTCCTCTACTCCAGCCTGCTAAATTCCTGCTAAAAAACCAGTTCCAGTTTACTTCCTTGAGCTCCGGCCAAATAGGATGCAAGCTTGTGATGTTTTAAGTCATAATTTTGCAATGTTTAGCTGTTCATCAGCCCTAGATTGCTGGGTGGCAGATCTTTTTTTAATTAGCTAAAAAGAGCACATTACCAACTCTTGAACTGTGACTCAGTAGCACTCATTTGCTGTAGGGTATTCACATTAGACGACCCAAGATCACTTTTAGGCTGATGGAGCTCTGGGCAAAAATTGCTGACAGGTCTTTCTTCCACATCAAGTGTTGCACATTACTTTATGAAATTGCGGTTTATCTGCTTTTAGAGCCTTTTAAAACATGGATAGGTTAACAGACTTCAGAGCATTTGTGATAAATGTAGTGCTCTTTGGCATTGTTCTGATTTTAAAATATGCAACAAGCAGGAAAAAGAACAAACCAAGGAGAAGTGGAAGTCACGGTCAAGCTCAAGGCGTAAAAACGGGTCTTTGCATGAGCACTGCACACTGATTGATAGGGATCCCATTGATTGATAGTGAGTAGTGACACACTCTGTTCACAGTGTATGACTCAGTCCTTCATTTCTGAAAAAGAAATGAGAAATAAAAATTGGATTCCAGCCTTTGCTCTACACTGCTTAGGTCTGGAGCATGAACTGATATTGCTTTGGGACTAACACTCTTTGTGTGGGGCTATTTCACCCTTATCGTTCTTCCTCAATCCAGTGTATATTTGTAAATAGATTTTTGCCGACATTGTAAGTTTTCCATTTGGCTTGCTTCCAAAGGAAACTCTGCAGAAAGCTACTGACTGTTCAAAAATGAGACATTACCTGTATGCATACAGAGAGGAACAGAAGCCTGTCTTCTGCTGCCAGGGCACGCTCATCCATGAGGGTGATTTGGATGGCCTCTCATGTGACTCGGAAACACAGAAAGCTTCCTAACACTGAGTTGAACCATTGATCTATCTAGTTCTGTATCGATCGCACAGACTTACAGGGTTTCAGCAGCAAACCTTCTTCTGATCTGTCTGGAAGATACAGGGACTGAACTTGGGATCTTCTGTATGCAAAGCATGTACTCCACCACTGACCCTGTCCTTCTTTAGTAGGAAGCCCTATTTCCATCTACCTAATGGACTCCAATACAGGACACTGCAGAAGAAATATGAAGGAGAGGAATCTGATGGTGTACTGTCTCTTCTCCACACTTTGTGTTGTGTTCCATCACCTAGAAAGGAGTGGTAGTAGCTGGCACATTGCCAGATTGGAGAGCAGCATTTGGGCCATCATGTCAAGATACAGAGCTCTTGTGCTAGTCCCATATTGCATTCATCTACAATAGAACATCTTTTTCCAATTTTTATAAAGATTTTGTTGATTTCTGATACAGGTAAAAGAAATGAAGGATACACTTTTTCCAATTTTTATAAAGATTTTATTGTACAATAGAACATCTTACCAAATATTGAAGGAAAATATATATGCTGAGGCTACATACACTTCTAATTTGTATTTGTTATTGCACGTTTATTCTTATGGCATCTAGCTTTAGAAACAATGAACTTGGTACAGTACTTGTTTTCCTGAAAATGATGGAAGATAACATGCCTACAGACTTTTGGTTCACTGCAAGGCCATTTGAAGGAGAACAATTTGAGAAGGCCTATTCATTTCAAGAGAGTTTCAACAGTAAACATGTATTCAAGATCCAAGTGCTAGTATAATTCAGTTTTACTCATGCAGCTGTTAAGCATCCCAATTGATCCAGTCCACTTCACAGCTGTACAATTTGTGGGAAAACCAAACCACAACTCACAGCACACTAGAAGGTGCTAAAAATGTCAAGGCATACCATTAATTTTTTCCTCCTTTTTAATAGCATTGATAAGGCACACAATGCAGCTGATGGAAGACTCAAATTTCCCAATTGCCCTATTAAGAAATGAACGTTTCCAACTCCCACATCACACCTGCAGGCCGTCCATGGCACATCAGTGTGAGAATTACTGCTCTAAAATAACTACCTATTTCAAACCTGGCCCAGATGCCATCTGAGGCCCTCAGGGTCTAATAGGTAATTTGGAGACAGGGAGCCTGTCTCCAGTGAGCCTCTGGCTCATAGACTTCTGAAAGATGCACTGGGCTGCACATGCACTGGCAAAAGCACATCCATAATTGTCCCAAGTACATCAGTTCATGTCTCCATGTGTTTTTCCATTTTTCTTGGGCATTATTTTAACATCCCATACAGCTCATAGTTTTCATAGTTCTCTCATGTGCATATTATAAATAAGCTCAGTAAAATTAATATAAAATTCATATTCATTCAAATTCATTCTTCTAAGTTCTACCTTTAATATGCATATTTATGTTAATTTCTTCAATTTGAAATGTAAATTAATTCTTTTTTCCTCTGCCTCTGACACAGTGTCAGAGAGATGATGTGGTCCTCCTGCCAAAATGTTTGTCCATCCCGGACCTATTGCTTTCTAGGTACCATTTAAGGCTTTCTCCACAATTGTACTTACAAACATACATTCATACATATCACTCTCAAGAGTGTAGCTTTTATGGGGATAATGCAGAACCTCAGCTGCATCCAAGAACAGATTCTTAGATGGCCAAGCTAGAAAGTCAACCAAGGTTGTCCTTAGTATATCTTACATTTGATTTCTTTTTATTTATTTTCAAACATTACTTCTTATGCTGTTCTAAGCATGCCTACTCAGAGGTAAGTTCCATGATTGTCAGTAAGTCTCCCAGGTGAGCATGGTTAGGATTGCAGCCACATATCTGCTTTCTTGCTTTTAAGTCAACCCAAGTCAATTTACAGCCAAAACCTAAAACAGTAAAATAAAACAGTCTTTTAAAAAAGCAAAAATCCTATGTCTACACAAAAGTAAGTCCCATTGTGTTCAATGGGTTTTACTCCCAGGGATTGCAGCCAATCTTTAGGATAGCAGCCTTAAGTATTTAAAAGCGAAGTACTGATCTACAACTGATCTACTGATCCAAGCTGTTCACACTACAACTTGGAAAAAAATATCCGACAGTATTATCTAACTGCAACTATCATTTGCTGCCAAATATTTCTCACTCCAAAAGCAGAATGGGGGTGGGCAGGTTTTGTATATCAACTGAAGGAATACATGGTAGGAAATAGATGGGCCTCTTTAGATAAGAAATTCTACAAATTGGCACTACCACCAAAAAGCTCTTATTCAAAGTGGATATTAATTTAAGTTGTTAACTTGTTACACACTAGGCTGTTAACCTCAGGGTCAGCAAAAAAAGACTTTGCATTGGATCACAGGCCAGGACTTACTGTTCTAACGTCCCTAGCAGGCAAGTCGCAATTTTGCACGCAGTCTTTCAGAAATGCATAGATCACTACTGTACTTCTTTTATGGAACAGAAATGTAAAGCCTGAAAAAACACCTCCCCACTCTTTAAACACAAGACACTGCCTAATGAATAGGTTATCAAGACTCAAATGGAGGGAGATTGCTTCTTGGTAAATTGGTACTTCAGTTTGTCAGATTTGGGAAACATAATGTTGCTTAATTTTCTAGGGAATGAAAAAGCTTAACTGGAGTGAGGAAATCCTGCTTACAACTGAAGGGTTATATTCAATGAAAGTGTCTCCTGACTAAGCATCACTGAATTTCATGGGACTTAAGTTTGCCATGATTGACTTATCTCCATCAATTTCAATAGTGCTCAGTCAGGATTGACTTCCTTTGGATAAAACCTTAAGTGAGTCAGGACATAAGCTGCAGCCTAAGGCAAAAGCCTGATTAAACCTTACAATGACATGCCTCTTCCTTTTAGCCACAGACAGATAAGTTGGTGCATTTAAAGTGGAACGTCTAAGCTTGGTGACACACTTCTAGAGGTTGGATTCTGTTCTTCCTTTCCATATGAAACCCAGATTGAATTCTGTCTTTGTTTCACGTTACTGGCTACAAACACAAGAGAGGATCCAAAGTATATCATCCTGAAGGGCAATAACGCCTTGATTTTCATCTCAATTGGAGATAAGCTATTTGCTGTAGCTATATGTACTGAATCGATACTGATATAAAAACCAGAGCTGTCAGAACTGTCATCCCATCAGCCTGAATTCTGCATGAAACATGAGCGTAGTAGAGAAACTGGGATTCAAGAGCATTTCTGTGGCAATTTTCAAATTGATTGTCATTGATAGCACTTCAAAGAGATACATTAATACATTTCCAAATATTGAATGGATGCCTAATCCTACCTAACTTCCTGTGTGGTGATACAGTGAAGCCAAAGTAGATTCTGCACTATTTCATGGGAGAGTTTGAACCTCTTGAGGCCTCTTTTTGGTGACGGAACATTTGTTCCTTTCCCCTGAGTTTAGTAGTGAGTCTCAGTGATATTGCTGATGCTACTGTAGTCTACATGGACTACAAGGAAGACTGACTTCATGAGTTCATGAGGCCTATTGACTCTATCTAGGCAGACTGACTACACTGGGAAGGGGATAAGGATTCAGTAGGCATCATTTCTGCTGAACTTGCCCTCATCCCAGATGTGATCCACCCTCCTGCCTGCTCTTATCATCCTACTCCATCCATCTCATCTCCCACCTACTCCTAACATACTCTTACTAGTGGCAGTGGGCACTGGGTGCTTGTTACCACATTGGGGTGGCCACTTACCACTCCAGGTGCAGCCAGCCTGCACACTCTGGGGTAGCGTTCATGTTTTGCAACTACCAGAAAGTGTGTGGTATTACCGGCATGCTGTACAATACACTAGCAAGATTGGGCCGTAACTGTCAGTTTTATGAGTTAGCATGAACATAAGAAGAACCTCCACTGGATCAGACCAAAGGCCTCAGGGAGTACACAAAACAACTTGACATCTGCATTTGGCATTGTGAGGTTGCATCCACCCATCCACCCACCCCTAGCTACCTACCTACAATTTTAGGTAACTGTAGGCTGCAATTTTATTGTAACTAGCTGTATGGGAAGATACAGCTGCCGCACGTACAATTCAAACATTTAAAGATTGAAGACCTTCATGCCATTCATGATCAGTGCTATATAAGAACATAAGAACAGAAAAAAAGCCTCCACTGGATCAGGGCAAAGGCTCATCTAGTCCAGCTTCCTGTATTTCACAGTGGCCCACCAGATGCTTTAGGGAGCACATATGACACCTGCATTCAGGTGGCACCCTGCATCTGGCATTCTGAGGTTGTCCACATCTGCACACACTCCTCATGGCTATAATCCTCACTCTTTCCTCTTTCAAATACAAGTGTTATCTTCTCTAGAAAATGTTTCTGAGACTGTCTCTGATATTTCAGTATGCAAAAGCACTATAAAAAAAGGATGAACACTAAAACTTGTGCAACTCTTTGCTGTTTGAGGCCAAGAAAGTTCACAGATGCAAAGCAGTTGGTGGATAAAAGCTGCAGGCGGCAATCTGCTTGGATGAACAGAAACCCAGCCATTGAAGAAACCCAAGCACGATGTGGTAGAGGGCAGGAAATGCCCAAATATAGGGCAATGCATTAGTAGGTGTCCAGCTGTTGAACAAAGGGACCTATTAACAAAAGTATTATCTATTTCACACACAAGACACCTAAGAATCGATAAGCCAAACAAGGTCATCAAAGCTAGCACTTGAATTTGGTGCTTCTCTATTTTTTTGCTTTGCCAAGTGAAGCGCATTAATTAGGCCCAAGGACTAAACTGAAATCAACTGGGAGAGCACATACTCTCATTTGTAACTGCATTTTTTTTACAAGAGGCTTAGGGGAAAAGATGCCTTGATATGTCTCCATTAGACCAATTACTACAAGGATACAAATAATCACATTGCCCCAAAGAATGAAAATAGTTAAGATAAATATATTTTTAAACTCAGCTGCGGAAATTGGGACAACAGTTCTTTTGAATGATGTGGAATAAATTGTTTATACATTTATCAAAATATAAATGTAATAAAAAATTTAAAAAATTGTAAAAGGCAAGATTAATAATTTACTATATTTAATTACAACCCTGCATTATTATGTACATGCATTGCTTGTTGGAAAGCTTTGCAACATATCTATGCTATCAAATTTCAATTCTGACTCTGACTTTCAATTCAAGACTGATGTTGAGGACTGGGTCCCAGAGATGTGCAACCTTAGTGGCCCCAACAAGTAAAAAACGTACCATGCCTTTTTGTGCTATTTCTTTCTGTTCCAGAACAGAAAGCCAAATCCTAACCTGTACTGGAATAGGCAGGCTGGCTGCCCTGCACTGTATACTGTGCAGGGTTGGCAGCGGCTGTGGCGATGAGGAAATTTATCTCCGTACCAAACATTGTCGCAGCCACTGCAATGGTGCTACTACATCTACACCGGTTAAATCACTGTCACAGACTAAGCAGCGTGGTGTTAGGCCAGGCTGCTTGGGAGGGAGGTTTAGAATCTGGCATAAGTGCAGAGATCTGTTTACTTTTTAAAATTTATCTCAGTTCCAGGAAAAATAAGACAATAATAAGAAAATAATCAGGATTCTAATCTAACCTTCAGCCCGATGTGCCAATTTTCTATGTGTAAGGGTTTGTTTTATTTTGCTGTTCGAGTGAGCAATTAAAATCCTACTCACATTCTGAAATGGTGCATATTTTGTGTGTTTTCTGAGCTGGTTGTCTAAAAATAGCAACTATATAACACATTGTTTATTGCTGCCTCTTTTGAGAAGGATCTCTTTCCAATTCTAAATGAATAATTTAATCCAATTTGATTCCATTGTGAATCATGAAGACAGTCAAAATCCTATTACTTTTCCATGCTCATTCAGTAGCTGTCAACTTTAAGTTAATAATTAGAAAAAGAGAAATTTCAACTCTTTTTCATAGTCGTTGAATGCAGTGTCATCAAAAGCGGATATCTATTGTCTGAATTACTGAATTAGTATTACTAATATAAGTAGGCAGCAATTTTGATTTGAAAATATAGGAATAATTTCATTTAGAATTAGCAACAGTTTTAATGGGGAGGCTTTATAAATAATGAGCATTAATTTGTCACCAGGATAATTAGATTGTGTGCAACTGCTTGAATAAGATTGTAGAAGCTTCTCTTTAGCTAAGCAAACTATTCTAATAACTCGAGCAATTCAATTGAAGATTCTGCAATTATATTGTGTTGTGATCTTCAACTTCACCTTTCAGATATGGATGTTGGCTATAAAGGCATTAATACATACCACATATAAAGACATACCACAACCTAGTCCCCTGAAATTATCTTTAAAAGGTTGAAAGACTAGCCTAAAGTATATTTCCATTTATTCTAACAGAGAAAACAGAAACATCCCATGCTTTACTGCTCAACGAAGAGTTTCACTTGTTCTTGGTCCCTTCCTGAGCACAAGTGAAAAGTATGTTACTCCAGAGCTAGCACTGACGTTTAGGCCCTATATTGGAGAGGAACTGGTTATCCAAAGGAAGAATGCTATTTTTCTTCATTGATCTTAGGTACAGTGGATGGCAACCAAGGAAAGAACATCTCAGGTGTTTTGTTTCAGTTGTGGAGTTGTGGAGTTCTTTCTGACAATTGCCCCACAGTTGTTTTATGTCTTTTTATTATTTGTTAGTTATGGTCTAATTCTACCTAAAAGAAGCACTGGCAGAATGTGTTCCCTGCTGATGCTGGTTGCTGCAGAAACACCGTAAAGTGCCAGGAGAGGATGTCTGGAAGACCAGTGGAGGAGGTAAGATCATGCAGGCGATCGAATGGAGTTAGGGAGGGGGTTGAACAGGGCAGGTTGGGCAAATCAGGGGATGGGGTAGAAGGACTGGGGTAGTGATGGGACAGGGAAGGAGGATGAACAGCTCTGGGAGAGGGAACGTTTAGCAGGAGCAGCAACAGCAGAAGCAGCACACACCAAATCTTGACTCCATTCCTGGGCCTGATCCAATGTATGGATTAGCATGTATTGTGTCTTGTGTCAGCAATGTTGCTGGTGCAGGTTCATGTTGATGTATTGCAGCTGCTGAGGCTTAGCTTGGGGAAAGAGGCCAAATGTCCCCTTATCCTGAACTCTCGCAGCAAAAGCTACAGTGGACTGCTTCATTGCCAAGTAGGTGGGATTGAACTGATCTACAATGTTATAATTATGATTATTATGGAAATTTAAAAAAATGTGAACTATGTAGATAGCTATGTTATGGATAGCTATACTGTATTATGGCTGGTTATATGAAATGTTAGGGTTGTTGTGGAAATTTTAAAGCATCTAGCTAGCTTGCTAGATAAATAAGAATTTAATCCTTTGCCATAAAACATATTACAATTACTTCAAAAACAGAGTTTTGAAAGGCCTCGGCCCTTAACTTTTTCCATGCACAATTTAATTCCTCTTCATAACTGCAGCCACAATGAAGAACAAACACAAATGATGGGATTTAGAACCAATCAACGGTTTGGCAAGGAGACATTATAATTCATTTCAACAGTCTTTTGCAGGTGCAAAATCAGTGATACTCTTTCTAAATCATGCATCTTTTTCTTCTTTAGCAATTGACACAGTGAGAAGCCAGGTGTCATTGATCATCATCAGCAAGGAAACACCCACCAACCCGCCTGTCTTTCCCCACAAAACTGAAAAAGGAAAATTATAGAAATTTTCAAACTTTTTTCCTGTGTTTTTCCTGTGTTCAAACTTTTTTTTGTGTTAAGCTGTGAAAAATAAATAAAATAGGGACAGGTATAAAATACAGCAAAGGAAAATGAACCTAGCCATGCATGGTTACTCACATGGAGTTACTGTAATGTTCCCATTACCTTCTGGTAGCAGATGGCAGCAGCTTACGGCTTAATACTTATGACCAATAATGCTTATCATGCACTTTCTACAAAAATCTTGAGATTCAAAGTGAATCTCAAAGTGACTGTGTAGGGCTAGCTGAAGAGAAGCCTATATCTTTAACTAGGCAGGAAAATGCAAACAGAAACCACATCAGTTTCTTGATCTTCTGTACAAGATGCATTCATGTGAGAATTTCATGTATGTATTTCCAACAAAGTGGTGAATAAAAACGGTGAATTGGTATGCAAGGGCCGAATTCACCATCCTTCCTCCATTCAGTGCCTTTTTGCCATATACCTGAGTAATGAAAAAAGAAATTTATCATCATCTTTATGCATAAGATTACCAACCCCTCCACAAATGACAAATGTATTCACATTGTGGTCTCCTTAATACAAGGAAATCTTTCTATTGCCTTCAGCAAGACACTGATAGTTGAATTAATGATTCATAATCATGAGATTTAAAATTGAATATCCCTCGGAAGAGTCCCAGCTCATCTTCTGACCCATCTTTTAATGCTACTATTATATTTATCGTTTTGTGAGACGGGGAAAGGACAAAAATTGTGTCTTTGCTTGTGACATGACTAGAGCAGGCTGCCCCATCCTGCTCAGGTGTAGAGCCCAATTCGGAGCAAGTGGTCCAACTGATTTAAAGCCAGCCTTGTTAGCCACAATGCAATATGGAATTTCAATGCTCAGTGACCATGTGCTATGAGCACTAGTTGCTTGAGAGCAATAATGTAAAAGGGAAACTGACTTTTTAAAAGGGCTCATGGGATTCCTTGTGCTGGACTAGGGTGCTGGACAATGCTGGTCTAGAAGATGTTTCATTTGACCCAGGAAAGCTCTTCTTTTGTTCACTAGCAGGGAAAGTGCTGATGTAGATTTTTACCTACTTAATACTACACATTTTTATTTCTTGGGTTTCTGCTATCAAAAAGACAGTCAGACAAATCTTGTGCAATATCTAAAAGTGAGAATTGTAAAGGCTTTTATCTTTTCACTTCTGATAAATTGACTACACAACTGATTTTGAATCCAATGATTTTCCAGTAATTGAAGCTATCAGAATCTTAAATGATGTACACTTAAGTAATACACCATGAACCTGCCTCAGTTCTTTCCTAGAATTCTGCCAAAATCAAATGTGATAAGTTACCAAATTGGTATTGCAAGGTAAGAGCCTGGCTCATTACATGCTAATGCAGCAGACTTTGAAGTTGTATTCCTCTCTTTGAAGTTAACCAAGGCTGCCTTTTGAAGCTCTAAATACTTATTGTACATTTTACAATTCAAGTGAATGCACTATCACAACACTTCAACTCTTCCATAAGAAGGTGGATTGAAAACAATGGATGTGCATGGGAGAAGCAATTATTATTTTCTTGCATTTCATAGCTGTCGGTTCTTTAACTGAACTTGGCATTAATCTCTTGTCAGGCCCTACCTCGGTTCCTAGGATGCCATGATGCATTTATATATAATGTGTGCAGAACCAAGGACAGTTTTATTTTAAATTAAGCAATAGTAATTTTATCAATATTCAGAAATTATAGGTGCAATTCAAGCATTTTTGAAACTGCAACTAATGCACCAATCATTACTGGGATGATCATTGCTGGTTTGTGCCATAACCTTTGGATATCAATTTTTTATCCTGATTTTTCCTATTTTTTCTTGTTCTTTTTCATCAGCTCTGCTATCTACAGGTATTGCTATGTTGAAGATGGTCACTATGGCTGCAATCCAAAAGTGCACTTGGGCTACCCTATCTATCACTGGGCTGGCCCAGTTCCAAGATGGGCCAGCCCAGTTATACCAGAAAGGCTTGGGCCAGCGTAAGTCAACATAGGGTGGCCCAAGACAGAGTTGTGCCAACCTAGGGAGTTCAGGAGAGCCTAGAACAGTACAGTTAGGCTATAGCCAGAGCTCGTTTCAAGGACCAGCTCCTCAGTTATACCACCTCAGGAGCAGGAATAAATCTAAATAGACCTATAGAGGTCCATGATAGGCCAAAGTAAAAATGGAAGTGTTGGCAAAAATTTTGAGTCCTTGGCCAGCATATCTGCAAACCCTGCCTCTCAACTTCAGGATATGGCACAACTACCTGTATGACACCAACCACCAACCTCTGGATACAGCACAACTCCAGCCAGCCACTCCAACAATCCCTTTGCATCCACCCTTCACTACAGGTACTGCTGTACTGTAGTCTCATGCTGCAGCTGTTATTGGTTGTCAGGGACTCCTGAGCTTCCTTATAAGGCAGGCACCACAGCTGTTCTGAGGCAGGTCTCCTCAAGAGCAAGCCCTCCACTGGTGCCACTTACTTGGTGCCTACTGAGTATGCTCAAGAACAGCTAAGGCAGCCTGGGCTTCCAGGATTCAGCCCAGCATTATGCTCTGGATACAGCTTACTTGGGGCAGCCCTGCTGGAACATTGTCACAGCCCTCTCTGGATTGCACCCTTAATTTTTTTTCTGGTAGTGCAATGTCTGGTGTATTATGCACCAAGATTTATCAGTTTATATGAAAATCCCACAAGACCTTCACTCTATTTTTTGTCACTTTTTCTGATTTATTTTCTCACAAGTCATTGACTGTTTTTATATAATTTCTGCATAAATTTGATCATTTGAATCACTGTATTATGTTTCGATTTAGGGCGCAATCCAGAGTAACTACGGGGAGTCCTTGCTCCGGTGTAAGAACAATTTGCTCTGGATTGCAATATGAATTTCCCATAGGTTTTCATTAGGTGGTGCAGTAACTATGGGTACACATAAGGTCTCTTACGTGCTCCCGTAGTTACTCTGGATTGTAGGGTTACTTACAATCTCTGTTGCCCCTCACTGGAAGGGTTGGGGACTAGCTAAAAACAGAAGCATCTGGAACACTGTATTAGGTACAAGCAGGTCTTGGGTTCGTCACCATTGTCAGGACATTTTTAAAGTTGAGAAAATGAAACAGAAAATTCAATTCCACATATTTCATTAAAGAAATTAAAGAGATTGAGATTTTTTTTTAAAATCTGTTTATCCTGTATATTCCAAGCGGCAGATCTATTTATGTTAAAAAGTCAGCATTTTAACAAATACATTTGTCAACAAAACCCTCATGCAGCAGATGTCAGAATCAGAGAAAAGCTCTCAGTAAAACATCTGTTATTTTTAAGATTTCAGTCATCAGCACCTTTCGAGCCAAAGTTAGATTTAGAGATAATAAATACAATATTCAGGACAACACTGTAGCCTGGATGCAAGCAACCGTGAGCAGAAAGAATATCTCGACTAGTGCCATTATGTAAACATCGCTGAAGCAAATATCACTAGAGTTCAAATGGCATTGTGGTAGACAGATTTAATAATCCGACAGATTAGGAAGATAAATTAATAATTTAATCATTATGCTGGATGCACACTGCCTGTACAAACACGTATGGATTTCATACACCTTTTCCATGCTACATTTTAAAACTAAATGAGAAGCATCCCATTCCAGAGGGAAAGGCATCGTTCAACACAGAATAATACTTTGAATCAACCCTAGATTTCAATTTATTACACTGAAATTCCTTAGCATAATTTTTTGGTATTATTTTTGTGGATGAAACAAAAAGAGCAAAACTTATCAACATACACAATCATGAATTGAAAACTTCTTTTCAGTCGTCAGTTATATTGCTCTACCCTTCCCCAGGGATTTATCTTAGAATGATGCCACTTTGAACTGCAGGTTTGATGAGGCTATCAAATGCAGCAAGACTTGGTATTTATGTTCCATGAAGGAAACTGACATTTGACTTTAAAAAAATTTCAAAGTACTGTATATGAAAAATCATGTTGCTGATTACTTTTACCGTCAAGCAACTAACCTTTGAAGAGCTCTAATAATATGAAATTTCATAAAATGGAACTTTGCTTCATCGTCCTGGTTATGTTCAGAAACCTTTCGACCTCATAGAAATTACTTATTGAAATTAAGGGAAAGGCCATCATTTAAATAATAACTCAAAAAGTGCAGTATGGAAGCAATGGCACAGTCAAGGCAGTTGGAAAAGATGCTTACACGGCAGGAAAGAAGATAAAGAGGCACAGCTTGTGATTGCATGAGATTTTATATGCAAACTTTTATTTTCATAAAGTGGGGTTGTAATCTAACAAATTTAGGCTGGTCTAACTCACATGGCATATCTTTCCATTGTAGTGTGAGGAGGTTGGCATATGTCTGTGTAGTGGCCTAACCCCCCATGAGTGGGGCAGAAGTGTGACAGTCCCAGGTCAGCACAGGACTTATGCTGCTTAGGCCAGCCTAAGTAGAGGCTAGGACTGCAGCTTTTGTTTAGTAAGTCATGACTGAGTTCCACTGCAATCAGTGATTACACTCCTACCCACACTAGCAAATTACCTAACCTACAGTTAGGCTGGATTAACCCTGGCATAAGTTCTATGCTGATCTGGGGGTGCACTTCTGCCCGCTCCTAGGAGGTGAGGTCAGTCCCAACCTCCCCTTCCACCACAAGAATATATACCAGGTGAGTTAGGCTGACCTAAATTGGTTAGGATTGTGCCCTTAGTTACATACAGTAACTCCCTGTAGGTCACCTGGTCTCCAGCAGATCTCCTCAGATCTCCACCACCTATTTTGCTGGTGTTAGGTCTGATGAGAATTAGGGCATGCTAAAGGAAGAGAATCGAACCTAAAAGGGAGAACCAACAGCTGATATATCTCCTCCATCTCTAGATGCCTCCAACTCAGTTCCCATAAAGCCCAACTCTTCAAGTAACCTTTTAAGTTCTTGATTGTATCCCATTGTACTTTCTATGCTGGTGCTCTAATAACTGGAGAATCTGCTGTCTGGATGTGCCCTTACATGTCTTCCTTCAGGGGCCATTTATAAGACTTGATAAGCAGTATATTTCTTTCACTGCTTATACGTATTTCTCTCAATGCTTAGATAAATCTTTTTAGTCCTTCAAACAGAACTGTCACAACCCCAGCTCAGCCGTGTTATCAAAGCATACATATTCAAGGATGTTAAATCAATGCCCTTAGCTCTATCCATTCCATGAATATGCAGAAGGCTATTTCATTAGCTGATAATATTTAATCATACTAGAACCATTACTCCATTTCTATTTTTTTCATCTTAAAACACAAAGGAACTTTAATCACATTTTTGTATTATAATTTGTCAGAAATTTAAGCAAGTGCGATTTTAATTAAGCAACAGTAAATATCTCTCTGTTCTTTTTAATTCCAAGTATGGTTAGTTTCAAAATTCAGAGATATGTTGTTTTTCAGAACGGCCAGTTGATTATCCCAATGGCCCTATTATTGTTGCATGATGAGTATGTATCAGAATCACATCTCTTTTTCAGTGCAGCCAAACTACCATACTATCTGAAATAACTAGTAGTAGATATGGTGATATCTACCATTTTACCATATTAACATCATGACCTATTTACCATATTTATTTATTTATTAAGTGAAAAAGAAAATAGAGTTCCTAGTTAGTTGAAAATTCTTCATCCTAATCTTCTTTTATACAGAGGTCAAGCTACTTAGATAGTTCAATACAGTTTCAATGAAGACAAATTATGTAGGTCAAAAAAAACCATGTTTTTTAAAATTAAGAATTAGGATTAGGATTTAATTAAAATTGCTAGTATTTGATGGTTATGAAATCCAACTCCCCCTGAAGGATTCTGTAGTGTTCATGGAATAGTTCAATGAAATCAGAGTGCCATATTAAGAGTGCCAAAATCATTCTGCAGTTACGATAAAAGGAATTCTAAAAATTGGATTACAACGTGCATTTTATATTTAGGGCAAGTTGAGGACAGTAGCATGAAGAGAGATTCATGTGGACAGAAATAACATTCTGTTCATATATTCCCTCAACAAATACAATATCATTTAAAGGTAAGTATTTCTAGAAAGTACAAGTTACGGTAATTAATGTGGATTATTTGTATGCAATTTTATCTCAAAGCGAATGAATTTGGCTCTTCAAATAATGTCTCTTTAGCAGTTAATGATTAGAAACAGTTTGTTTGCCTTGATACAGGGGTAGGCAATAAATCTCCCACTCTTGTGTTTGCAGTAAGGACCCCTCCCTTTCCTCCCCTAGGCTGAAAGGACCACTTCCTTTGAAGGGAGTGATAATCCATTTGCTTCTGAATAAAGAAAAGAACAGCCTGAAATGAAATTGTTTTAAACCAGGGAAAAGAAAACCGATTCATTGCCTCCTGAATCCTAACTCATTGGTTCATTAGTTAAAAGCAGGCACAAATCAGTCTTGAAAGACTATGGTATCGTGCTCACTGCATACGCTGCACGCGAAGCATGAAGGCCTGGGTTGGATTGCTATGGAGGATATGTTATTACCCAAGCAGCAAATCCCCCCTCTCCATGCCGCTGAAATAGTCCAATGGAAAGGCAGAGCCAATATGATTGGTTCCAGCTGCGTCGCAGAGCTGGACTAAGGACAGGAGCTCACCCTGTCTTGTGGGAACCGACCTGGGTCTCAAATCCTGGCCTGCTGGTTAACAGGCACAGTGTCTTAACCACTTGCACCACCCACAGCCCGGTTCATTAGTTACTATGGTAAATAATAGCATATGATAAATAAATAATGTGGTAAGTAATAATAGCATATGGTAAATAAAAGCAAATACTATTGCTTTTGTATAATGCGAAAATAGCAATTCACGGGGATTCTCTGAACTAAATGAATTTTTCCTTTTGTGACATTTATTGAGCATGCTGCACTGCTGGAACACAAGGGCAGTTGGGCAGTGCAACAAGGCATTAGGTTTGGGCAAACTATATTAAGTACATAATTTACATAGTTTAAAATATGATGAGGAGAATGTGAAACTATCTTCTTAAAATTGGATCTTGGGTATTTGTCATTCTTGCTCATTGGACTCCCACTGTATATTAATTTTTTATTATATTTTCTTTTCTAAGGTGACTCTTGCATCTTGCCTTCTGGGTAGTCTCAGGTGCCTCCTTTCTCTCTGTGTCTTAAGAATGCTTTGTCTGGCAGGTAAACATCAGTGGATATTAAGAAAAGGAAAGTGATGCTTGGTAGCACTGTCAGAATGGATTGGCTCCCGGTGGCAATAACAGCACCTGCAGCATTACACAAAAGTATACATCTGTCTTTTTGTAATGATGACTGAGCACTGTGCCAAAACTTGTGCTTTTCCTTCCCGCAAGATCTGTACACTGTGTATTACTTTTCCACAATATTTGAAAACATGATTTTTTGTGTATCATTACTGGAGACCATTTCCATACCTCTGAAGAGACACCAATATCTTTTAACAGGCCAAAATTCATGAACAAGTAAGATAATGGCACATTAAAGTAATATGGGAAATGTAGTAATGACCCATGCATATTTAGCAGTGACCACATGGTCAATGAATGTGTGTAAAGCAAGGGGCCTCCTAAATGCTTACTCCATTTAGGTATGTATGTATGTTCCACTCTGTGCAGGGGTGCTTACTCCCAGGAAAGTGTGCATAAGACTGCAGCCTAAGACATTTTAAAGACATTTTTCATTTTAAAAAATACATAAATTGCCATACAATAAAACAGGAAAAAATGTAGGTGTGGGACTTGTACAGGTGTTCAAGAAATGTATGGAGATTTGCGTGAAACTTGTTCCTACTATATTGTCTCTTTTAGAAGTTTTATTCGCTGTTCAAACAGCATTGCCTACAAAGGAACTTCTACCCCCTGGAGCTCATGCCAGGGCAACTGTGACTCTGTGCCAGATAATCTTTAAGTAGATCCCAGACCTATAATTTCCTTATTCTAATTTCAACAATATGTAAAACATTTATCTCTTACTGAGCATGGAGACTTGTGCCAGTGAACTGTTAACTTTCCAGCGCACTGGGGCCTGCTGCTCCGTATAAATAAGTATAATGTGTTCTGTGCTCATAAATGCTGTGTAATACTATTACAAAATACTCTTTAATTAGGATTCGCTGAATAGGGACAGATATGTTACCAAGACATCTCCCAGGAAACTGATTTCGCTAATGATAGCAAATGGCAATAACAGTTGTTTAATCAGGACACCATTAGCATAAATTCAGTTTAATGGGGATACATTTAGATTGTGGTAAGTGGAGTTAAAGCAAGTGAAACATAGGTAGGATTTGAGAAAGTTTTATCGTTTAATCTAAGCACTGAATGAATACAGATATTTTCAATTACGGAGGAAGCAGCAGACAAGTATAACTCCACAGAGAGAAAGAAGAAATGAACCCTGAGGGCAAAAGACTTTCCCATATGCCTCACCCCTTGATACAACGGAATAACTGGGGGAGATCAGGTTTTACCCATTTTACACAATATTCTTTCCAGAAGATCCATCATCATATAAAATTTCTGAATGCTATGCTTTCTCTGTTTGCCCTATATCGATTAGTTTTATTCTGGAATGGTTTTAAGCTGGACTGGGCAAATATTTTGTCATGAGGGCCACAACATCATTCTGACATTAATTTACATTTTGAATTTGAATACATTTGAATAAATTGATATAAATGAATACATTAGAGATGACACTTATATGAATGAATGAATTTTACATAGCTTATTTATAATACACATAAGGACTATAATACAGGAATGTAGAACCACATGAGAACTATGAGAACACATCCCAAAACATAGAACAATCCAGAAACACATGAAGACATAAGTCTCCATAAGTCACTTATGGACATAAGTTGCTTCAGCAACTACACCGGCTGCCCATTCGTTTCCGGGCTGAATTCAAAGTGCTGGTCCTGACATTTAAAGCCTAAACGGCTCGGGTCCAGGGTATCTGAGGGACCTCCTTCTTCCCTACAATCCGACCCGTCACCTAAGGTCATCTGAGGGGGCCCTACTGACTGTGCCGCCACTAAGAGATGTGAGAGGTGTGGCGGCCAGAGATAGGGCCTTCTCGGTGGTGGCACCCCGGCTTTGGAACTCCCTCCCCTTAGAACTGAGGAAAGCTCCCTCACTACAGAGCTTCAGGCAGAGCCTTAAAACCTTTTATTTAAAAAAAAGCTTTTTAATGAGGGCAGAGGTTGGGGGGCTTTTGTTTTTATCATTTTTTGCTTTATCGTTTTTAGTCTATGTTTTTAGCTTTAATCTAATTGTATTTTAACTACATTTTAATTGTGTTTTAATCTCTATTTATTACCGTATCTAATTTTAGTGGTGTTTTATTGTTTTTTAATTGTTGTTTGGCCGCCTTGAGTTCCCCCTTGTGGGGAAAGAAAGGCGGGATACAAATTGCTTAAAAAAATAAAATAAAATAAGTTGCTCAGAGACAACGGGGGTATGAAAGCCTATGGACCAACATAGGATGAAATCCAGAGTAACTATGGGGAATCCAGAATAAGAACAAGTTACTCTGGATTGCAATATGAATTTCTCATAGGTTTTCACTAGGTGGTGCATTAACTATGGGTGCACGTAATGTCTCTTACGTGCTCTCATAGTTACTCTGGATTGTGTCCATAGACTCTTATCATTCTTCAACAGGCCAGAAGCTCATTGAAGCATGCGGGATCCCTGCAGACTGAATTGAGGTCCCCAAGGGCTGCTAATTGCGTTAGGCTAGGTTTTGTTCACCTCTGGTCTACCTTTTGTTGGTAGGAGAAAGACAAGCAATTTGAAAAATATCTCAGGGTGATTTATAAATGGATTCCAAATATATGAATTATGGGATTGTCAAGCAAGCTACCTACTTTTTGAATTTACCACTTCATCTTCGTGTGATGGGAAGGCCTTTTGTCTGAATGTTTTATGTGCGGTGTCCATACTTTTTGGCATGAAGGCCACATCACTTCTCTGACGCTGTGGTGGGGGCTGTGAAATGATTTGCATTTCCAATTTGAATAAATTTACAAGTTAAAGTGTATCAGAGATAGATCCGGAGGATTACGTGGCTTGTCCAATTGGGTCTTGCCAGAGGCTACACGCAGCTTGATTTGGGCTGCAGCTGGCTCCCAGGCCAGGTTCCCATAGGATCAGATCAGGCAGATCAGGATTGGGAAGTGAGTCTTGGTTTGGCAAGTGTTGTTGCCAATCCTGCTGCCTTCCAGGCCCAACGGTCTCCATGTATAGTGGTAACTCGCTTAACAAGCGTTTCACATAACAAGCAA
Source organism: Cryptoblepharus egeriae (assembly GCA_030015325.1). Classification (NCBI taxonomy): domain Eukaryota; kingdom Metazoa; phylum Chordata; class Lepidosauria; order Squamata; family Scincidae; genus Cryptoblepharus; species Cryptoblepharus egeriae. The sequence goes on along the minus strand of JAREYC010000007.1, from coordinate 46,975,354 downwards.
AAATTTCCAAGAAATCTTGCTGCACATAACAAGATCCACTTCACTTAACAAGCAAGCGCGCTATGGGCACGCGTGCTATGTAGCCCTGACGCTCCATGCAGGGTCTGTTTAAAAAGGCTGCCGGCCAGTGCTGCTGCTTCTTATAGCCCCCAACTTGGGGGCAGTTGCCTGGAGGTGCCCCAGGAAAGTGTCTTTGACTGCAGCCTCTTAACCATGTCTACCCAGAAGTAAGCCCCATTGTGTTAAATGGGGCTTACTCCCAGGAAAGTGTCTTTAGGATTGTAGACTAAGTAGACTTCATAGGATCATGCACACTGAATGCATGTTTTGAATTCAATTACAGTGTTTTGTCATCATTTTTACATCCAGTTAATATTTTTATATGAATATTTTGGGGGTTGTGGAAGCAATTGTCTGAGCTTCCATTATTTCCTATGGAAAAATCTGCTTCACTTAAAGAGCATTTCACATAAAGAGCATCCTTCTGGAACGAATTAAGCTCTTTATGTGAGGCACCACTGTACTCATTTTGTACACAGAACCAATTGAATATCCACTCATTCAACTCAAAACAAGAACACTAGGTGCTTGTCTTTGAAAAAAAGTTAATCTGAGGAATTATTGAAATATGAAATTGCTATCGTGAGCAAAAGAGAAATGCCATACATGTATTTACAAAATGTAAACAGCATTTGGTGTACAGCTAAGAAACCTGTTAAATGCAAAACTCCTCTCTCATTCTGCAAAACTCCTCTCTCTCCACATATTCATTATTTTTATACAACAGTAGTACCAGCACTTTAGAATAAATGGTACTTGATGCACAGAGCAAAGTTTAATCATCTGAGTTTATCGTTCTCTTTTTTATTCCTACTCCAAGCTTCACACAAGCTATTGATTTTGTAAAGTTCACATTGGATGTAATGATAAGCACAGAATCAGCATGTCGAATGAAATTAAAACATTGATTTGCCAAGGTTCATAATAGATGTAATCACATACTTTTAAGCAGAAGGGTGAAATTAAAAAGTTGCATGCAGTCTTGATGAAAAAAATGTCAAACAGATGTGATCAGGCCAGAACTGTTGCAGCTGACCACAGTGTCTTTTGTGGTTAATCTGGAGTCAGGCTTGGCGGTGTAGTGAAGTGAGGTGAAGCTTTTGCTTCAAATGGGATGATTCAGGTTGCAAACTCTGCTGCTTGTTTCCCACTGTCCTGATGGATGCACTTAGCCGTCATTGCCTAGCCTGAAAACCAACAGCACTGCCCTAACTCCACTGCCCAGCACTGAAACCAGAGATTTGCTGCACATGTGCACTGGCAACTCTTCTGTACATATACCAAGATCACAAAGCATTAGAGCAGTGGTTCTCAATCTTCCTAACGCCGTGACCCTTTTATAAGTTCCTTGTGTTGTGGGGATCCCAACCATAAAATTATTTTCATTGCTACTTTATAACTGTAATTTTGCTACTGTTATGAATTGTAATGTAAATATCCGATATGCAGGATGTATTTTCATTGTTACAAATGAAATGTGTGTTCTGTGCACACATTGAACAGAATGGGATTTATTTCAGAGTAGGCATGCATAGGATTGGGCCCTGAGGCTGCAATCCTATCCACATTTACATGGGAGTAAAGGCCTCCCTAACTATAATGGGATTTATTTCAGAGTAGGCATGCATAGGATTGGGCCCTGAGGCTGTCAGTCAGCCCCAGTGCACGCGCTGCTACAGCTGGAGGTCTGGCAAGCCTGACCTGGCCCCCTGCACCAGGGGTCTTTAGGCGACCCCCAGGAAAGCTCTAGGTGACCCCCAAAGGGGTCCCGACCCCCACTTTGAGAAATGCTGCATTAGAGTATGAGTGTTGTTTTTGCCACTTAGGAGTGTTGTTGTTGGTTTCCACTGCAAGTGTTTGGTGTAGACCTTGCCACCTCCATCTGACTTTGTTCCTCAGCAGAAACACCACCAGTCCAGAGTGTCCACCTCTTCCCCCCATGTTGTAGTATGAGCTGAAAGATACTCCACATCATAACAAGCAGCATAAACAGTTTCAGTGATATATAGGTTATCTGACACCCTGGAGAACAAAATTTTTACCTCTTAGAAGTGAGCATGGGTGGCTACTTTTGCTCATTCCACTAGGGCAAATATGACATGGAGATGGCAGAGGCCTGTGCCAGCTGAGGTGCTGCTGTTTTAATCAACCAACCATAACAGATCAGATGGTGGCTAAGCTCTGACTGGATGGACATGACCTCAGTGTGCTTCAACCTGCTACAGGCCATTTTGATTCTGAACTTTCAGGACCACCATACATACAATTGGGTGCCAAACTCTTGGAGCTCCACCTACTGAAGGGAATAAATGTTTCCTTACCCCAGAAGCGACCTCCACACCTGCTCCCTCTTCTCAGCATACAATAGTAGCCATTTTGTTGTCACTACATCAGTAGGATAGGATGTCAACTGACTGTTAAACGTGTTTCTCCCTTCAAAATACCAATTCCCTCAGAAATATGCAATGAACAATGATAAAAAAAAATCCTTTTAACGCATTTATTTGGGTGCACAGGCTGGCCCATTTGTACCTATTCTAGACCAGATGTGATAGTATGTAATATTGGCCTCCTGACTAGTCTAGTCCTGACTAGTCTGACAGGTTCTTCTGCTTGCAAAGGACCCCCTGGGTGAATACTCCACAACAAACACAACAAGCACAAACCACATTTCGAACAAATCAAAGGAACTTTTAGTAGTTATAAGATAGTATTTTGATTTATCACAGAGGGGTGCCTCCTGAAACACCAATCAAACTGCTATTCATTATAACGTTCCTGTGTTATCAGATGTCACCTTTAATTACAGCATTGGCTGCAATCCTAAGGACACTTTCCTGGGAGTAAGACCCATTGGACACAATGGGGCTTATGTCTGAGTAGACATGGTTAGGATTGTGCTCATTGTTACTTTTCAAATTGTGAAGGGGAACAAGGGGAGTCCCCAATAATAAATATTTTCAATAAGAAATATACATATCTGACTTCTCAGATACACCTTGCTTTTGGGAGGCGGGGGAGGCTGATTGTGGGTATTTATTAAAATCAGTCAATTAAAAACTTTGTAGGAATCAGATAATTTTTAATCAAAATTACTTACTGAGGAATTGAATTATTATTCTAATTGGGACGGTGACACTGGGGGAAATATCTTATTGGAAGAATGATCATGGAAATGGCAAAATGCATCAAGAAATTCCATTAATGTCAACTAGAAAGAAAATGTTTATAGTATTCAATTTTAATGATATTTTCTACCTACGAGATAGATATCTATGTATTAAAAGCACTCAAAAAACAATGTGATTATTGCTGGCAATATCATCTACCAAAAGGAGGTAACAGTAATACACAAGCTCCTTTATAATGCTCTTTTGGAAATATATTTTTGGAACATTTGAAAAAAACATTTGAAAAAAACGATAAGTTATAAATCTGTACAATAGTTTATCCAACAATATGGTGTGGACCTAAAGTAGTCTTACACTTAGTAAGTATGCACTTTACATTAAAAAAACACATTTTTACATTTATATGTATTTGTTACAATCATATTTGTTCAATCCTGTTTATGTACATTTTCAAAATGTAGATAAGGGATACAGAATACTGATTTGGAATTATTGTTTGGAAAAATTAGATCTAAAACATGAAACCAATAGTCAAACAACTGTAAGCCTACTTTTGGCCCACTCTGTAGTTATTTTGATATATGTTATGAGAATGGTATGATGATCTAGAGTTAGAAACTTGTCTGTTATGTTAACAACTATAGAATATCAATGTAATTTGAATATTTATATCATTATACCAGAAAAACTCCACCAATTTCTTCACTACTTTAATAAGCACACAATATCTACACTATGAGCACAATCCTAATCATGTCTACTCAAAAGTAAGCTCCATTTTGTTCAATGGGACTTATTCCCAGGAAAGTGTCTTTAGGATTGCAGCCCCAGATTCTATAAGAGGCTCCTCAGGGTGATCCTGGTGGGGTCCATCCCCATGCAAATGTCCACTTTCACAGCAGTATGGATTGCACCATGGTATGGGAAGCTGCGGCCCATAAAAATGCTTATTGATGGTTTATGGAGAAGTAGGCCAGCAATGGATCATGTTTTTTTATTCCTCAGTGCCTGTCATGCCATTCAGCAATGCACAAGGGTTTAAGTATCTGCAAACTGTTAAATAGCACCAGGGAAAGAACTGGCTGCTGTTGACATGTCTGCTTCCTACTGCCTCATGCATCACTCCCCACTGGCAGTGAAAAGCAGATGGCAGCAGAGGATGTTAGTACTACTATGTACTACCCCCCAACAAGTAATAAAGCAAGACTCTAATGTTTTCGGCCAACTTTCCAGGTACCACAAGAGGCAAAGGTGGCATCTACATGTCTTCTCAAATAATGGCAATAGGAAAGCATTTCTATCTAGGGTTTTCTACAAAGTGAGACGAGCACTGGTGATGCTTGATTTGACAAAAGATGGGTGGTTTGGTTACTGTATCACTCTTATTTTCTGTTATGTAAATATTTAGCATAATTGTTTTTGTTCAATTTTATAATCCACTTTTTAAATACTATAATACAACTACTCCTTTTTAAACACATATTTTAGTAATCTGATATAGAAAAATCAAGTTATTCTGGTTCCTACAGAGGAAGATAAATTGGGATAAAGTCCTTTGCATTCTGTGGACATCTGAGCTGAGGTATTAAGTTTATGCTATTAATGGCCACAAGGGAGCCAAAACTTGGCAGGGATCACACCAGACTCTACCAGACTAGATGGCTGCCAGAGATAGCAATGTTAGTATTTAACATTTAAGCACCAGTATTGTTCTAGATCCTGTGCTAAACACAGATGCGGCAGGATGCTTGCCAAGGTGCTTGCAATTCAAGACGGACAGCCAGAGAGAGCAAGGTCAAACTAAGGGCGCAATCCAGAGTAACTATGTGGAGTCCTTGCTCCGGTGTAAGAACAATTTGCTCTGGATTGCAATATGAATTTCCCATAGGTTTTCACTAGGTAGTGCAGTAACTAAGGGTACACGTAATGTCTCTTACGTGCTCCCGTAGTTACTCTGGATTGTAGGGTTAGGGTGGCAGAACTTGAGAAGAAAGTTGGGAGAGAAAAAATTGAGTTTTCAGGCTGGAATTAACATAACAAGAACACTCCTTAAATGGGAAAGAGCATCACCACCCCAAAATGCATCAAATCAGATATTGGTATCTTTGATAACAATTGATATTGGTACAAGCCAATGAGGATGATTCTATTTGAGTGACAATTATCTCATGATAAATCACGCATGCCACTAGGTCCTATCCACCTAATATGCCTTTTGATTAGATTTTTTTCATTTTTCATTTTTCTTCATCCCGAAGTAAGTTCCCAACTATGGGCAAAATCCAGAGTAACTACGGAGCAGTCCTTGCTCTGGCGTAAGAACAACTTACTCTGGATTCCAGTATGAATTTCCCATAGGTTTTCACTAAGTGATGCAGTAACTATGGGTGCACGTAAAGTCTCTTACATGCTCCTGTAGTTACTCTGGATTTGGGGGTATGATCACTACCACCAGAGAAAGCAGCTGGGAACAAGAGTAGGCAAGGTAAGAGTAGGCAAGGCAAAGCAGATGGGAACAAGAGTAGGCAAGGTGAACTACAGATGAGGTTTTGCTCTGTACCATCTTTCCCCAAAACATGCCTCTTTTTGAAAACCACATAGCAAACATCTTGAACACAGTGTACCACCCCCAAATAATCTCCACTTTTAGTAGGCTTGGGCCTGTGAGTGCTGCTTTTCATGCACCGCCTACCAAAGGGACCCCATCGCCCAAGCTCACCCAGGTTTCAGATGGAAGCTGGCAAACATGGAGAGATTCCCTATAGAGGGCAAAAGTATAATGTTAGTTGCTGCCAGCAGTTGTCGCCAACATTTGAAAAAGTTTCCAAACAAATGACATGTCCAAGGTATGTCTTCTATATTAATGGAGCCACTGAAGGCCAGCAAGAGGGCACATCAACTCATTTGTTCCTCATGGCCACATTTCTGAAAACATCATGGCAGTATCTACCATTTTTTCAAGAAAGAACGAAAATCAAACTCTATTTTCCCTGCAATTAGTATACGTTTGAAGTTGTAATAAATGCAGCCATCTCAAGCCATGACGACTGAAGCCTAGTACTGGGCAATGTTCCACTGTTGCTTTTGTTAATGTAGTAATGAGGCATTGTAACACTGGAGCCAACCTGGCATTAGCAGTTACAATACATTTACCGCAAGAGCACTGCTGTTTGTAATTAGCTCTTCATTACACAATCAGGCTGATTTAGAGAAACTCTCTTATGATTTGCTCAGCAAATGAAGCAATATAATTACACCTCACTTGAAATCAACAAATTAGGCTGCTGTGTGCAATTGGCTGTATTACCTAACTATTACCACTCTGGCAATTGCAAACCAGTTGCAGCCTTTAGCGGTTAACTAAAAAGATCGTAATTAAAATGCTGAACATAATATTAAAATTGCAAGATTATTTTCTATAGTGGTCACAACAATTTTTGCCATCAGGGGATAAATGCTAACTTGTGCAGGAATAGGCAGGCCAGGATGCCTGCGCTGTACCCCGAGCAAAATTTTGAGCAGCCAATGGCTTACCTTGAGGAAAGAGGAAAGGTAGTAATGGGGGACGGTACTGGAAGTGCCATTGGCAGTTTGGGAAAGGGATTCAGATGGAGTGAGAAAGCAGGGAGGGGGACAGACTGGAAAGGGTGGGTCTCAGCAGTAAATGTGTACACAAGGGTTTGGATTCCAGAATCCTGTGGTGGGATGTCTAAATCCATGGAAGTTCACACTGAACTTTCACACTGAAAATCATTGAATATCACACTGAAAATTTTTAATTTTTCTTGTTTAGGGTTGGGAAGGATGGACAATGGGCAGGACTATGGGTGGGTGTGGATAGGAGGTGAAGCCACGATCCAGCACTTGCACCAGATCCATACTTCATTCCCAGGCAGCCTAGGGCTACCTTCCCTAGTCCAACATGGGATGGGCCCAATGCCAGTGTGTGCACACACCCACCATACATTCATGCTCCAGTCTTTGCACTTGGGAGTGCCAATTTCTTCCCATTTACCCCTCATTTAGGGTTGCCATAATTCTCTTCCACAAAATGGGACAGGATCCTCTGTCCCATTTGCCAGTATGTGAACACAAATCCCCCCAAATCGGGATTGTCCCTGTTTTTTTGGTCAAATGGCAAACCTACACTCATTGTATGTGCCAGCCCTCTTTTTTCAGCAAGAGATGAAAAATCACACTGAGATCAGGAAGTCCTTTTTCCCATTGATTTTTTGGGGTCTTTCACTTACTCTAACTAAGAACAATACAGGTGGTTTTCAAATCCTATTCATGGTGATATATTGTCATCTGCCTATTTTTGAGAGCTACATACCACTCAAAATATGACTGGCTACTTTTTTTCTTTTGAAAATATCCTTGATTTCTTTCTTCCATTTTACAGAAATTTGTTCAAGGTATATTACATTTGAAAAATAAAGATTCTCATGGACTGTGTCCTATTATGTCCTATTTTTCCAGGACATTTTGGTCCTCTTTTAAAGAGGATGTCCTCTTTTATAAGCCCTGTATCCTGGAAAACTTCTTTGTCCTCCTTTCCCTTGTGAGCAAGTAGCTTGGAGCCTTCTTGCAATTAATAAATTATATATAACAATTAGTATGTAATAATATGTCATAAATTACATATAATGATTTATTTATAATAATAAAGAAATTATTAATCATTACTTAATAAATTATATTTAATAGTTTTAAATTTTATAATTTATAAAAATAGTGTTTAATCACATGAAAGCAACATGAGTGTTTTTCGCTTTTATTTTGCCATATCTTACATTTTTGGGGGTATCCTACATTTTGGGGGGGGGAATGACTATCTTCTTTTGCAGTTATAAACATCTGGTCATCCTGCATAGGTTTATATATGTGATCGTTGCAAGCCATGTTTGCCAAGATAACAGTCCTATCCTAGCTTCTTCTTATATCAAATGAGAAGATACCATTCAAGAAAGCTAGGTGGCAGACTGGTTTAATATTCTGAGTCTTTTCACCTCTGGAGGAAAACAAAAACAAAAATATAATATTAATGTGTTCAAACAGCTAAATTTGATATTCTTTGAGACAAGTAATTGTGATTAGTTAACGCAGAGAACTAGAAAATCTTGACAAGTAGACTTTAACTAAAACTAATAAGTTGAAGAAAGTTATCCTGAAAACTCAGTTTATATTAATCTGCCTTAAATTTGGGACTAGTGGCAACTCTGCTGATGGAAATTAATTTCACTTCAAGGTAAGAACTGTAACAATATAACTGTAAGAACTGTAGCAACATAACAGGATAGACTATTAAGAAAGAATCAAAAGAGCCAAAGAAAGAAGCTCATGACCCACAAGTGGTTGAGCACATTTGGCACGTGGAAGGTTCTGGGAATCTCCAGGTAGGGTTGGGAAAACCCATGTTTGAAACTCTGACAGTGAATGCTGATATATGGCCCGATACTATCCAGTATTCAGTTATGAAATATGGGACCAGGGCAGCTGCTCGAGGTCTCCATCCAGCTCTCCCCCTCTGACCCTAAACAAGATATTCTTACCATCAGAATGTACAGTGTTCTTATATTAGCCCTTTTATTCTCAGTACCTTTCTAATTATCCCAATTATGGGATTCACCTTCTTCACTGCCATTCCCCTCTACTATGTTTGCCACAGAATCACTACAGCACATTAGATGCACTGACAATATTTTAGGCTTTCCAGTGTCTTGACTATGAGTCAAATGTTTGTAAGACGACAACTTCCCAAGACACCTTACAGATTTTGTGTCAGGTACCAGTGAGAGTGTACCGGGAAGATAAACATCACTCTATGCCTCTGCTTCTACTTGTACTGAGCATTAAAAAAAGTAAGTAGGAAAGAAAGGGTTTGAAAACTGAGTAAATGGGAGGCAGGAAAGTCTTACATTTATTCCCTGCTCAGATTAAAATTCAAGTTGCTGATTCTTTTAAGAAATCCAGGATTATTGAATGAAGTGAAAAATTTTTTAACACTAGGTGTCCAAAATATATTTATATTTAATATGCTCAAAGCGTATTATGTCAGCAATCAAAATCTATGTGAATAAATATTTGAGAAAGCTTGATAAATCAAGCTCTAGAAGCCAGATTTATAGTTACAGTTCCACTGTGTATTTTCTAAGGTCTCTATGTATTTGCTCATGACCCACAAGTTTGTATGTGAACCTATAAGCCAAGTCTGACTCCCCCAACCAAGCTATTTAAAAGGCCTGAATGTACCGAGACTATTTATCAGCACCAAGGGACCACTTTACATCTATTACTGAATGACAGTATGGTCCATCTTCTCACTGAATTTTCAGCCATCGTTCAGTGCCTCACAAGTCATTGAAGGTCTTGGAGAGGAGAAGAGGAAGGAGAATCCATGGAAAAGAAGAAGATATGGAATGAAACTGCTTCAATACAAGAACTGTACTTCAGCACAGAGTCTGGAGCTCTTAAGCCCTTTGGGTTTAAGTGTGCTTAACTGCTGCATGGAGACAGTGACTCACAGCTTGATCCTCAGGCAGTTTCATCAGAATCATCAGATTTAAATTCAGTACTGTGTAGCAGACAGGAATTAGGTTAGGCTGAGGTTGTTATATGAAAAGAATTAGCCTAACGTACAAATTCACCAGCACATTTAAAGGGGGAATGTTGCATATGAGTATAGCATATGCACAAGAATAAAGCATCTACTTTCACAACACCCAATTTTTGCTTTGAAGTGCACTGTACTCATGGAAGAAGCAGCAACAATCTGCATTAAGTTACCTAATTGTATGTTCAGATGCTGGAGTGGGGAGCCTGCTTGAAATTTTGGAGGTGGAATACAATGTTGTGATAGATAGACAGATAGATAGATAGATAGATAGATAGATAGATAGATAGATAGACAGACAGACAGACAGACAGACAGACAGACAGACAGACAGATAAAAGAGAAAAGTCACTCACTGACTCACTGACTGGCTGACTCACTGACTGACTGACTCATCACCGCCGTGCCAAAACCGCTGGGCATTGAAGCGTGAATTTTGGGGTGGGTGTTTCTTTCATGACGGAGGGGTGCACTAAAAACTGGTTTTCGGAAATTCCAACTGGAAGGGGGTGAAAAGGGGCGCAACACGTTTTCCTTCCTATTCTTTGCATTGAGAATTGCTGACTCATCAACATTCTGCCCCAACTGCTGGGCCTGAAGCATGGAATTCTGGGAGGGATCCTTCTGTCACCTGAACACCCACCAAGAACCATCTGGAGAAATTAACCCTTCAGGGGCTGAAAAGGGGGCAACGTGTTTCTGTCCTATACTTAACATGGGAGACTGAACAACATCCAGCCTATCTGGTGCTCAGTGCCTGAGTGCACTGACCGAACTTCCTCTTTGGAAGAAGAGGTTGCATTGGCGAGGATGCTGCGCATGGGGGGAAGTTGCGCATGAAGGGGAGTTGCGCTTGGGGGAAGTTGTGCATGGGGGAAGTTGCACATGAGGGGAAGTTGTGCACAGGGGAAGTTGCGCATGGGGGAAGTTATGCATGGGGGGTTGATGCGTATTAGGGGTTGATGTGCATGGGGAAGTTATGCATGGGGGTTGATGCGCATGAGGGGTTGATGTGCACATGTTGCACATGGAGGGATTATGCACATGGGAAAGTTGCGCATGGAGGAAAGTTGCGCATGGGGGAAGTTGCACATGGAGGAAGTTGCGCATGGGGGTTGATGTGCATGGGGGGTTGATGCGCATGGGGGAAATTATGCATGGGGGGTTGATGCGCATGAGGGGTTGATGTGCATGGGGGTTGATGCACATGGGTGGTTGATGCGCATGGGGAAGTTGTGCATGGGGGGGTTGATGCGCATGAGGGGTTGGAGTGCATGGGGTTGATGCACATGGGGAAGTTGTGCATGGGGGATTGATGCGCATGGGGTTGATGCACATGGGGGTTGATGCACATGGGAAAGTTGCATATGTGGGGAAGTTGCATATGGGGGAAGTTGCGCATCAGGGATTGATGCATATGAGGGGATAGCATACGGGAGAATTTTACTCCCGCAACGCGGGTACGCTTTTCGCTAGTCAAGTATAAATTAGCTGCCAGGTTTTAGGAATGTACCCATGGCCACCAAGGGAGTTTCATAGGCAAGCAAGAGTGTGAAAACCTCACTTTCCCATATCTTCATATGGCTGTTCTGGATGTTCACTGGAGAGGTGTGAGCTGTATAGCATGGGGAACCTCTGGGGAAGCTCAGAGAAATTCTCCCCTGCTTCAGAGCCAAGCCAACTTGCCATCTGATTTTCACCATTTTCTAGTGGTGGCAGAAAGTACCACAGAAGAATGTCTGGGTAGAAAGGAGGCTAATTTTTTCTCCCTTGGAGATGGACAGTATTCTTGAAAAGATCACCTGCCTGTTCACTGCCATGATTTTTGGACTGCTGCTTTTTTATATTTGTTCCTTTCAGTTTTTTTAATATTCCTCTCTTTTCAGGGCAGTACCAGTCTATCTGGTATAATGTGGTGAATATGATGATGGCATAAAGATCTACATTTGGTAGATGATGACATCACTGTTGGCAAATCAAACTGAATTACTATGATGGCAACATCTCCTGACCTGTTTGCATGGTAATCCCAGTCAACCAGATGACCAATTGCCCTCATTCTTCATGGATTAATACTTTTTGACTTTAGCAAATAAATTATCTGGAAAATAATTGCAAAGAACAACACTTTTTGCTGCTGCTGAACATGTTAAAGCTTAGGCTTTAAAGCTTTAGAACATCGATAAAGCTTAGGCTTGGGTTATGGACGTAAGGCTTATGGCTAGGGTTAACAGGGACAATCCCGATTTTTGGAGATTATGTTCACATACTGGCAAATGGGACAGAGGGTCCTGACCCAATTTTGTGGAAGAGAATTATGGCAACCCTGTCTTGGGCACATCATGTCCAGATCCAACACTCAAATCATTACATCTCATTTTATTTGTAGCCCCAGTTCTGTAGATCTCCCAAAAGAATGGGCCTTTTTTCTGTAGCTCCATGCTACAGAAATGAGATAAAGAATAGTGAAGAGGGTTCTCGGAGCCATCAGCAGCCTCCTATCACTTTTTCTCAGTTACACTGCAGGTATTTCAATAAGATACAACATGAGGCTCCAATATCAGCTCCTACACAAGCGGCTCCAATATTAGCATTTACACATCACACAGAGATCATTGTGACATTCTCTAAATTCAGTAGGGTTTCTTCATTTAGAGAAACAAAAGCCTGCTGTGTTACTTTTTCAGTTACTTTTGAATACTTATTTAAAATCCCTTTCTTGGCTGTCAGCATTTATGCACCCAAAAGCATTACACTATCCATGATGAGATACACACTCCCATCCCCCCATCCCTGGGGCAGTTGGAGAATATTAAGTGTATTCTATGAAAGCATGGATGCTTATTACTGTATCCACATGAACGCTTAGGAAGCCTGTAAAAAAATGTATAAGACCACCTGTTTCTCCAGAGCAATGATCTGCTATTTCAATAACTTTTCTTTGGAAATATTTTTCTTTGGAAATTGTGAACTCCTACACTCAACCACAAAAGCCTCTCTCTCTCTCTCTCTCTCTCTCTCTCTCTCTCTCTCTCTCCCCCTCCCCTCTCTGTCTCTTGTTATTGATAACCACCTTCAATAAATTTCTATTTCTTTAACAACCCATTCGTGCACTCATACCTTAAGGTCCCTGTACATGGGCAGTAACTGGAGCACAGCCTTTACTTCACTCTGTGGCTGACATACATAGAGGATCCTCTATAGCAGGGATGTCCAAACTTTCAACTTTAGGGCTTCTGGACCTTTAACAAGTGTGTAGAAGAACAAATTTCAGCAGGTACAGCTTGTGATCTATGAGATGAGAAGCTGCACCTGCTGAAATTCTCTCCTTTCCACATTTGTTAAAGGTCCAGGAGTTCTGAAGTTAAAAATCTGGACACCCTGCTCTATAGAATCATGAGAATTATGATCCTCTACTCCATCTCAGGGTTGACCATATGACCAGAAATTTCTGGATTTGTCCTCTTTTTTCAGCCTTCTATCCGGTTGTCCTCCAAAAGGGCTTCATTGTCCTCCATTTTGGCTTCATTATGGAACATTGCAATGGTGTATAATACCTCATCATGCCATATGTCATTGGAATTGTACTGAAGTGCAGAATTCAATGCAAAAAATTGATTTAGAAATATCACTTTCCTATCAAAAGTTATGGCAGAAAAACTAAAAATAAAAAATATGCAGTTAGCTCTACAGGAAAGTAAAAATGTCCAATATTGTGCCTTTACTCATGAGTAGGCAAACATGCCATTGTCTTCTGGAAAGGCCAGGCTAGAGGAATCCAAGACCTTGTCCTCCTTTTGAGGTTTGGGCATCTGGTCATCCTGCTCTATCCTCTTTCTTTGATATCATGATCCTCTAAATCTAAAGCAGAATAGGATATTCTCTATTCTCTTTGGCATAAAATCCTCTGGGCATCATGAGGCTGCTGTGTGCAGAGCATTTCCATAGATCAGGGGTCTCCAAGCATAGAATCATAGAATCATAGAGTTGGAAGGGACCTAGTAGGTCATCTAGTCCAAACCCCTGCCTGCAGCAGGAATTCCCCCTTGAGCATCCCTGACAGGTGCTCATCGAGCCTCTGCTTGAAGATCCCCAGTGAGGGAGAGTCCACCACCTCCCTTGGCAATCTGTTCCACTGCCGAACTGCCCGAACCGTGAGGAATTTTTTTGGATATCCAACCGGAATCTCCTCTCTTGCAGTTTGTACCCATTGGTTCTAGTCCTGCTTTCAGTAGCAGCTATGAACAAATGGGCCCCTTCCTCCCTATGACAGCCCTTCAGGTATCTTTCTTCAAGGGAGGTGCCCAGAACTGAACACAGTACTCAAGGTGAGGTCTGACCAATGCTGAATAAAAAGGAACTAGAACTTCTTGTGACTTAGAAACTAAAGTCCTCTTAATGCAGCCTAAAATGGCATTTGCCTTTTTTGCAGACACATCACATTGCTGAGTCATGTTCAGCTTGTGATCCACGGCAACTCCAAGATCCCGCTCACATGTTGTGCTGCCAAGCCAAGTATCCCCCATTTTATACCTATGTTTTTGGTTTTTATTACGTAAGTGCAGAACCCTGCACTTCTCCCATCTTTGCAGGAGGGCCACATCATCTCTTTGACACTGTGTTGGGGGCTGGAAAAATTATTTACATGTCAAATTTGAATAAATTTACATAAATTTACATATGAATTGTATTAGAGACATTACAGGGCTTGCCCGCAGGCCAGATGGAGGGGTCTTGCTGAGTGCTACATTGAGGCTTGCCAAGGGCCGCATTCCACCACAGGGCCAGGGTTTGGAGACCCCTGCCATAGAAGATCTACCCTCTCTCCCCACCCATTTCTGTGTCCAAAGGTCTTGAAATACCCCTTCTCAGCACTGCTGCTTATCCTGGCAAGTAGGAGGGTGAACCCATGGGAGTAGGCACTCATGCAAAAATGTTTTGCAATGAACGCCGCAGCTCCTAAGGCTGGCCCTGTCAATACTTCCTCTTCTATTTCAAGCAGATTTGGGAATACTTCCACAGCACTAATCACTTCCATAATGATCTATAATTATCTATATATTATCTGTCCTACAAGAACATTGGGGAAACAGAGGAGGAACTATGGCAGCAACATAACCCCCAGAACTGCACAACTGCCAGGGGTAGGAGGGTTCTTTTAAATACTTACTGAAACCCAGAGCTGAAGTCCTAGGGGTCCATAGGACTCCCCAAATCACCGAACATGTAATAATAAAAAGGACATTTCTGGTTTTACTACAAAAGCAAGTAGTGCCCTTTAAAAAAAAATGATATTTGAAGGTGTGAGGAGCCTTGCAGAGGGGAAGAGAACCCCTGGACCGCTGGAGTCCCCAGAACTCCAGCACAGGTTGCTGATAAATTAAAAAAACCTCCCATCCATGGCAGCAGTGCAATCCTGAGGACAATGTTACTGTCTTCTTTCCCACTCTGCCTCTTAATGGTACAGGCTGGGGAAAAGAGCTTCCCTGGCTGTTGGGTCATGACCAGTTTGGGAACCTCTGGTCTATTTATATGCATACATGTGATTTGACACGCAGCTGTCCAAATTTGTCTGTCCCAGAAGAAATATTAGATTCCAGGAAGCATAGATTCAATACTAACTTAAACTGCATCAGATTAGGGATTGTGCTCATTACTCATTGCTCGTATAATGCTTTACAAATTTATAAATTTGTAAGCCTTTTCCTGCATAGGGATGCCATAATTCTCTTCCACAAAACTGGGACAGGACACTCTGTCCCATTTGCCAGTATGTGAACACCAACCATAAAAATCGGGATTGTCCCTGCTTCGGGGGATATATGGCAACCCTATTCCTACAGCTAAGCTAGCATGCATTTGCCTGACCGCTGAAACATGAAGCCCTTGTATTGGGCTTTGAGACACAGCAACCCAACAGTTTTAAATGGCCTGTTGTAATCTGCCAGTAAGTGAGAAAATTTGATTAGAGAATCATGAAAACAGAAGTCTAAAGTGTAAAATAAGCATGACAGTATGTTCATCTTGGGACCCACTAACAGTCTCTGTGTTGAATTTTTTTCTACTAGCCTACTCATCTTGTGAATCACATGTTCTCCTGCATCAGTGGAATATCACTTGTATAACAACTGCTCTATTTGTTCAGCAAGAGGTTCTCTCCAGTGCACAATCTTATCAGCTGAATTCAGAATCCTCTAGCCACTAACAGTACCGGTTCAATGAATTAGAGATACTCTCTCTTCCTACAATAGAGTGAACTATAATTGATCTGGTCTGTGCATGAGGCTAAGATTCTGCTCTGTTACGTAAGTGTCGCTTTGCTTTCTTTAGGGAAAATCTCTTAAAGCTGAAGTATGAATCATATCCAATGCACCCAAACATAGAGATCAACAAGATACACAAGCTTGGATACAGAGAAGCACAAGTAATTTCACATCCCCATATCTTTCCACAGAACTTTCACATCCACATATCTTTCCACTGCCTCCCTCCCCAAACCATTCCCTTAAAAGATGATCCTGAGGATAGGGGGACTCCCATGAATAGTGATGTCCTGGGAATGGTACAAGAGGCTGCTGAGGGAGAGGTTGAAACCCAGGCCCCCTTCCATAAGCAGAAATTCACACAAACACTAGATTGGAGCCAACCCATGATGGTCACAGTGATGCTAGTCCAGGGTAACTTATCTTCAGTCCTAAATGTGTCTTCGCATTCAGTGTTTCATACTTAGTTACAGAATGGCATGTGTATGATCCAGATACAATCCAGATTAATTGTCAAGACAATGGATGGATGTCATTTAAAACTCTATCACTGAAAATTATGGACACAGTTGTTTGAAAAATAAGGCAGTTGTTTTACAGTTCTTTACTCATCATTGACTGTGTGTATACACTTGGTATTTGGATATTCACACCAGAGTAGAAAACAGGATCTAAAATGTTGCCCAAACTTTGCTGGCTGTTAATAGACTGTCTCTGCTGGCTGTTAATAAACAATGCATACTTTGTTCTAAGATTTGATCTGGGGTAAACCACCATGACTCACGGGGAAAATGTAACCTTTCTATCTTTCTTTTCTTTGGGGATTATTTTTGCTCTGCATGATGTGCCATTTTTATGATTCAAGATGCACTTTCACAAAAGTAAATATGCTCACAAGAGATAAATCTACAAACACAGGAAGAGGGAGAAAACGGTGTGCTTGGATGGATCAGATGCAAATAATCAGATGCTTATGTGTTTCTGCCTGACACTTCAGAAGTTATTTCACACTACTAAGGAAAAATTGCCCAGAAAATGTGCTTTCTTCCTCTGTTTGGGAAGACAAATAAACATGGGTGACCAATAGCCCTAAAAATTTTGGATATCCTGGAATGGATATCCTGGTCTCTCCTAAGGCATCTGAGTAATCTGTTTAATTGTACTAGGACATTTTGGACCACATCCCTATTGTCAGATGTCAGAGATGAAGAAGGGGCCAAGATGTTAGTATGCATGCCCTAAATCACATGGGGCCAGTTGGTGACCTCAGTGATAGCCTGATGGTGGCCAGCTGTTTGTTATGGGTTACTTCAACGTCCATGCTGAGGCCTACAGCATAACTGTGACTCAGGTTTTCATGGCTGCCATGGACATTTCTCAGTTACCTGCCATGATGCATGTTGCAGGGCATATATATTGGACATGGTATTTGGACCAGGTGGGTGGTCCAACTAGGAAGAACTAGGAAAACTGCATCATGGACTGACCACTTCCTTGGTACAGTTTGGGCTAACCTTTGGCCATTACCTTCCAAGGGGTGGGGGGATAAAAATTGCTCAGTCCACTCCTGAGTCTGCTGGATCTTAAAAGATGTTTGAAATTTGAAGGATTTTCCCACTGGTTGACTCTTCAGAAGCTCTAGTTGACCAGAATGAGAAAACGAACAGGGCAGTGGATAATTTCTAAGTTCAACCACATCTTAGAACTCAAATGGTCCCTTGGTTTACTGCAGAACTGCAGGCAATAAAACAATAGTGCAGATGCCTAGGGAGAGACGGTGAAAGAAAACTCAGTTATTCCAACTGTACATAGAACCCGTGTTAGAGCCTTCTCCATGGTGACAAAGGCAATGAAGAAGGATTTTTCCTCTGCCATACCTGCAGAGTGCCATCCTCCTGAACATCTCTGTATGGTGTGGGGTATACTTCATTTGGCCTCTTAGGGTAATAAGAAGGAGTGCACCATTGTTCGCTGTGATTAATTTGCCAAGCACTTCGCAGTTAAAACCATTCACATCTATCATGATTTGGACTCCACACTGACATCATCTTTGCATGTGTTGATCCTGTGGTTTGGATTCTTTTCATTTTCTACAAGCTAAGGATATGGTCAGGATCCTTTGGGGTGACTGTATGCCCAGTTGACCCTTGAGTGGCTGGAATAATTCAATCTACCGTACCTGAAGAGGGCTGCTTGAGTGAGTGAAAAGGTAATTACAATTGTTGTTGATGTTGATGAATAATAATTCATTGTTGATGGATAGGATGCTGCCTGCTCTATGGAAAGTTACAGTAGTTCACCCTCTCCTGAAGACCAAACTGTAGTTGCCTGCCAGTCTTGAACCTTCTGAGTAAGGTGATTGACAGCTGAATCCTAAAGAGGCTGCCTAAGCCACAGTCCAGTAGCACCCACAACAGCTTCTGTATCCCATGGGAGCAGGAAGGCAGCCAGAGCTCCCTCAGGGTGAGGAGACTTATAAGGTAAGCTCCTTGGGCTCATCAGACCAGTGTGGAGGCCCGTTGCTTGCCCACACTGGCCTCTATACTGGTGCAAACCTTTTTCCGGCAGCCAAAAGGTGTTTAATGTAACCTCCATAACAGCCACCTCGCTGGCAGCATGTACAAGACTGACATTATTTCCAGGCTGGATCAAGTGCTGAACAGGTGGTGGAATTTCAGCTCCAGAAAATACTGAACAGATAATTTGGTTAACCTTCAATCTGGCTTCAGGACAGACTTTGGGATGAAGACTGCCTTGAAAAATCTTGGAATATGACCTGCACCAGAGACTTAGAACGGTTTCGGTTGGTATTACTGGACTTTTGACAGCATTGACCAGGGCCTATGAGAGGGGGGTCCAGCAGGTACATTGTTCCGGGACCCAAGAGCTACGGAGGGGCCCATGATTGAAGGACCATTTGAGTGTTTGTTACTAAAAATACATACACACATATACATACATATATACACATTCATGCATACAATACATACATACATAGAGCATACATACATACAATTTCAAACATTGTAAGTTTTTTTAACTTTTGTTTTACAGTAAGACATATTGTCACATTACTTGAATACCGGTATGTTTTAACCTAATGTTTTATATGATCAATAAATGAACACTTGTTGAAGTTTGTTGCACATTAGTCTCAACTTTTTAAATTTCAAAATAATTTTGGAATTCTTAGGGGCCCCAAATGGTTTTTGTACCGCCTTAAAAAATTTCTCTTGGAGGCCCTGCCATTGACCATAGTGGGCTTCTAGTTTAGTGGGCTGAGATGGGATTTGGAGGAACTATTTTGCTTCTTGATATAGGGTCTTATATATTTTGCTTCCTTCTCGACTAACAGATCCCAGAAAGTAATGATGGGGGATGCTTGCTCAGCACCTGTCTTGCATAGCTTTTTCATCGCAGTTTGAGTGGGTTATTCATGTTGTTTTCTGCTGCTGCATGCCATTTTATTTATTTTAGTTATTTTACAACTAAATAGCTATAAAACAGTTTTATATGGACTGTGATTTTTTTCTGGTGGATTTTATGCTGTGGTCTTTTATTGACAGCTTTACCCAGATACTTTGCTCTTTGATTATTTATGCCCTGGGAATTGTTTGCTTTGCCATGTTTCATCTTTTAATCTGGCTTACTGTGCTGCCACTTTTATATTTTTTGGATTTTTTATAATTTTGTTATTGTGTAATTTTATAGTAATTGGCATTTAGATATTATTCCTATTTATTGTTGCCTATTATACTTTTTACAACTTGGAAACAGTGCCAAGTGCCAGTCATAAAAACATAAGAAAAACCTTCCTGGATCAGGCCAAAGGCCCATCTAGTCCAGCTTCCCATATCACACACAGTGGCCCACCAGATGCCACAGGGAGCACACAAGACAACCCTGAATCTTGCAGTCTGAGGTTTCCTACATCTAAAAAACAACAACAGAAATTGCGTGTACCCATCATAGCTTGTAACCATTTCCATGTGCAGCCAGGAAGATAGCTGTGTGTTGTATAATATATATAAAACCAATCAGTGGTGGGCACAAGCTGGATCGTGGCGGTCCCCAGGGACCGGTTGTTAAAATTCCCCTGCTGATGGCGAGCCGGTAGCAGCAGGGGTTGGTGATAACCAGCCGTACCGGTTCGGCAGCTGCAGTGGCAGGGGCAGCCTGCAGGGCACCTTTAAATTTCCCAAGGCAGCCTTGAGAAGCACCCCACAAGCACCAGCGCTGGAGCGTCCTTCTCCCACTGTGGAGGGAAATTTAAAGGTGCCCAGCTGGCTGCCCCTGCCGCTCCAGCAGCAATGGAGCTTACTCTCAGGTAAGAGTGGCTGGAACTGCAGCCCAAGAGAACTCTATCCTAAGCATGACTACTCAAAAGTAAGCCCTATTGTGCTCAATGGGTCTACTCCCAGGAAACTGTCATTAGGATTCCCTCTTCCTTTCCAGGATAGATCCTATTTCTGGTGACTACAATCCTAACCATGTCTACTCAAAAGGAAGCCCTATTGTGTTCAATGTGTGTGAGGCTTTACAGCCTCACAGCACATCCTCTGCATGTCTGCTCAGAAGTAAACACCATGATCGTCAATGGGGCTTACTCCCAGGTCAGTGTGGGTATAATTTCAGCCTGAGAGCCCCATCCTATGCATGTCTACTCAGAAGTAAGTCCCATGACAGTCAATGGAGCTTTCTCCCAGGTCAGTGTGGAGAGGACTGCAGCCTCAGAACCCCATCCTAAGCAGGTCTACTCTGAAGTAAGTCCCATGAAAGTCAATGGGACTTACTCCCAGGAAACTGTGGCTGGCACTGCAGCCTGAGAGATCAATCCTATGCTGACTACTCTGAAGTAAGTCCCATGACAGTCAATGGGACTTTCTCCCAGGAAACTGTGGCTGGCACTTCAGCCTGAGAGCCCCATCCTATGCATGACTACTCTGAAGTAAGTCCCATGACAGTCAATGGGGCTTACTCCCAGGAAAGTGTAGTTAAGGTTGCTGGGGGGCACTAATAAAAACAGATTTTTTAAAATTTTTTAGATTTTTAAAAAAAATTTCCCTTTAAATTCTCTCCAGCCCCACCCCCTTACCCCAGCCACGCCCCCTGACCCAGCCTGGCCCCACCCACTTCTGGGGAACCGGTTCTTGGGCTAGGCTGGGCCCATCACTGAAACCAATATAATATATATAAAAACCCACCATTTATTTCATGTGTATTATATACATATATACACACACTTATATACACACACATTTATTTCATGTGTATCACACACAAAATAAATGGTGGGTTTTTTAAGGGGGATGGGATTTTCTCTGGATAAATCTATTTATGGTGCACAAAAGTTTTCATTCACCTCTTCTGTATTACACCAAAATTTTTCCCATTTAGTCTTTTATCAGCTAGTGTGACAAAATCACCTGCATTTAGGTAATTTCTAGGACAAAGCATTACCCACCTTTTCTTTTGCCCATTAGTACTCCTGTTGCCTTGAATATATAAGTGCATCCCATTTTGATTCCATGTAAAGTAGCTCAGGAACAAATGGATGGGGGTTTACAATAATTTTATGTAATCATGGGGCATTTTTTGTGGGAAAATAGCATTTTTACTTAATGGAAACATTACAGAGAAACAGCATTCACAAAGCTTGTGTGTGTATGTTTGTGTGTGTGTGTGAAACCCTTCACAGCCAGCTGAATAGTTGTGCTTAGAAAATTATTTTAACTATCAATACACTAAGAAAGATACACAAAGAGACCGTAATACCAATAAAAAGAAATAAAAATGGGATTGTTCTGGAACTAGCTGGAGATGACAGCACAGGGCAAAAATGGTTGGTGACACTTGTTGGTAGCATACTTTAAAACAGGGTTTTAGTGGTGGCATACTTTAAAACAGGGGTGTCCAACCTTTTAGCTTCCCTGGGCCGCACTGGAAGAAGATGAGTTGGTTTGAGCCGCACATAAACACTAACAACTTTTTTAAAAAAATGTAAGACAAAATGTATGATGTCCTATATTTTGTCTTACATTTTTTAAACCTTGGAGTAAGTCTCATTGATTTTAATGGGGCTTACTTCTGAATAGGCATGATGCATAGGATGGACAGCGATCCTCTCCAAGCTAAACCTTGGAGTAAGTCTCATAATTATCATGGGGTTTTCTGCTGAGTGGCCATGCATAGGATTGGGCTCTCAGACTGCAACTTGGGAGTAAGCCTCATTGACTTTAGTGGGGCTTACTTCTGAGGAGGCATGATGCATAGGATGAGCTGTG
Organism: Cryptoblepharus egeriae; assembly: GCA_030015325.1. Taxonomy (NCBI): domain Eukaryota; kingdom Metazoa; phylum Chordata; class Lepidosauria; order Squamata; family Scincidae; genus Cryptoblepharus; species Cryptoblepharus egeriae. The sequence continues at coordinate 46,953,003 of JAREYC010000007.1, read as the reverse complement.
ATCCTCTCCAAGCTTAACCTTTGAGATATGCTGCAATCCTGAACACACTTTCCTGTAAGACCCACTGGGTACAATGGGCCTTACTTCTGAGTAGACATGGTTAGGGTTGCAACATATCTCCTAGGTTACGCTTGGAGAGGATCACAGCCCATCCTATGCATTATTGGGCTCAGACTGCAACTTGGGAATAAGCCTCATTGACTTTAACGGGGCTTACTTCTGAGTACGTCTCAAAGGCAGCAGGCAGCAGCTGGGATAGAGGCTGAGGATGCTTTTGGGGGATGCGGGTGGGCAAGTGCTGCAACGGTCTGCAGGGGCCTGAAGCGCTCTGAGTGCCAGGAAGCCCAGACCAGCTTTGTGGCGGCCGCCCAGGGCGGTGCTCAGAGAAGCATGTGAAATATGAAAATGGCTGCTGCCACAAAGCTGGTTTTTCCAGTGCTGGCCAGCTTTTTCCAAAAGCTGGTTTTTCCAAAGCTGGCCAGCTTTCCAGGAGGGCCGCATCCACCCTTGTCCTGGGCCGCATGCGCCCCCCCCCCGGGCCTCATGTTGGACACCCTAGCTTTAAAATATTAAAGAAGCAAATCAATGTCGTCTTAAGACTCAGAGCCAAGGACATTAGATTGGCTACAGCCTACAACATTTGCCTAAAGGGGATAAGCTGGTAGGAGTGCACAATATATCCTACTCTAGCCCCAAGTGAATGACAGGAAGATGGAGAGAGTTTAATGGTGCAATCCGAACATTAGGCCAGAGACAATGGTCCAGGTAAGCTGGCCTAATTAGGCCATATCCTGAACTGACAGTTAGGCCAAATCCACAGGACTAGAAGGCCTCTGGCTAGCCTAATTGCTGCTAAAAAGGCAGCAGCACAAGGGCAGCATGCTCAATGGACTGGTGTAGTTGTACCATATTCTGAGGTGGGCTGTTGTATTTGTGCTATATCCTGAGGTTGAGAGGCAGCAATTGGCCTAGGACTCAGGATTTTTTGCCATCACTTCCAATTTTATTCTGGCTTATCGTAGACTCCTATGGGTCTACTCAGATTTACACTTCCTCCTGAGGTGGACTAAGTCAGAGGTGCTGTTAGGGGGCATGACTGCCCCGGAAACAGGCTCTGGATATGGCCTAACTGCACTATTCTAGTCCATGTGCAACATGCCCCTACTTTGCTGCCTAGGCCAGCACTTCTAGGCTGGGCCAGGTCCATCTGTCTTGGGCCAGCTTAAGTTGACTTACATTGGCTTAGCCTGAGGGTGTCACTGGGTGGCACGTCTGTGTCACTCTGGGGGAATGGGATTAGGCACAGATGTGCACCAGACTCCCCACACCACCATGAGAACAGGGAGACAATGAGTTATGTTGGCCTAAATTGGCTAGGATTGCGCCCTTTCATCCTTTAGTATTCAAGGTCAACACTGCCAACTTTGCCAACACTGAGGTCTAGTATTCTAAATAAAGTTTTGTAAGACTGTCAGTTGCAGCTTTCAGAAAGCTGGCCTTTGACAAAGAAATATATTAAATCTATTTTGGAGGGAGGGATGAAGCAATGGAGTAGATAGCTACATGAAATATTCTTGATAGCTTTAAGTTCAGGATTAAGCTCACAATGACCACTCCAACCTACAGCTCTCTTGCCACTGCTGCCTTCATCTTCTCTTTCTCTACCAGTGACTTCAAAACTGGCTGAGCTAAGAGGATCTTGAGAGTTCCTCTTCCAAAATCCTCTCCAACTGGCAAGTTTTGAAGGTGGTAAGCTGGTAAGGGTGCACCAAAGATGCACACAACGTATGGCAAAATAGGGAGGTGACAATCCTGATCCTAGTAGCTTCAGCATCATCAGAGAAACAGGATTGAAGAGGCCAACCCATCTACTCTTCTAGCTCTTCCATTGCATCTTTTGTCAAGTCTCCTTTCCTCATTCACTCTATAAGGAGCCTTATTCCTGCACTTGTTTGCTGCAACACAAGCCAACACTCCAGCCCATCTCATGTCACATGTTACTGTCACAGTAATAGATCTCCAGCAGTATCCAGAGATTTAATGACCTCCACCTGGTCAATAGCACTCAGATGACTACCACACTGTAGATGAGCATGACTTCCCAAAAGCACATTGAAGGACAATGCTTTTGCTATTGCTGGATCAGTGAAATGCAGCCAGAGTAAACCCACAAAGTCATTAAAGCGATTACCATTCTACAGGCAGACGCAATCGAGAAAGAACATTCTTTCTGCAGCCAACTGCAAATGTTTGTTGCTCCTGTATTAGAAGGAAACTGGAGGTTATAAAATGAGAACTATGATCATTTTATTCCTTGTTTTCTCTCATGCAATAAATCTCTCAATTATGCTCTGCCCTAAGGTTGCCCGGATTTCATTATCATCACTACTATAGATTTTTGGCTCACTTGATAAAAGAAACTGTCCAGATGAATACTATATTCTCTTGGTTAATTCTTCCAGCTTTCTCTACCTCATATGCCATCAATCTCATTCAAGCTTTTCCTTGTAAAACAGCCAGTACACCAAGAAACAAGGTGCCTTCTGGTATGAAGATTACATCACTGATTCTTACCTTCCCATCAATCATTCAGTTGTGATTCTTTCTGACAACTACTAGACCCCCGAAGCAATGCAGAAAAACAGCAAAAAATGGGAAAAGGTTGTTTTTTAATCTTACAGCTTTTGCATCTAACATACAGAAATGCTCCATTCTGAATTCCTTTTATTTACCGTGGCTCATCTTAAGTTTTTTAATTAGCCCCTGCACCCTCTGACTCAAACACTGCAGAAGATTCAGATATGCAGGTCATCATTATTAGTTATGCTAATTCCTTTCCCTCTGCCTATTAAAGTGCTTGCAATATTCATGAAAGTTTAAAATAACCTATATTTGGCCAGTTCTACATTGGCATCTATCAAGAAATACTTCACTGCAAAGCTGTGATAAGCTTTAGCTTGTTAAGGTGATGGAATCAAGGGATTTAACACAGACCAAATATTTCAAAACATGCAGTTGAAGCAAAAGAGAAAGGGGTTTTGCATTTAGCCAAGTCAATTAAGAGATACCAACCTTTGTTCTGAAATCAGAGATTATTTCAGTTTAACCTCACTGACTGTGCTCCTTAGCAGCAGCTTTCAGAGCTGGGCCATACTGAAGCAAGATGAGCTATAATTCAGTGGGATTCAGGGAATATAACTGTCCACCTCATGATTGCCTCTTTTGCTTTTCTACTTTTAGGAATTGCTATACCTGGCCAAGTGAGTCATCTTGAGAACAGCCATATGAAGAAAGAAAAAGTTAATGCCATGTGCAGGTTGAGTCTATTTCAGACCCTCATTTAATAGAATGCCATTTCAGAGGTGATGGGAAAGAAAGATGAAAGATTTCAGTTGCAGGGACAAGATCTGTAGCAATATTTAATGGTGCTTTCTTCCCCCCAATTTATGATCCTGCTCTTCCATAGCACTAGTCTTGTGTCTGCTGCCCAGGAGATGGCCGTTATGAAAGTGCCATAAAGCATTTTATGATTGACAGGGGACAGGCAAGGGAGGAACTGGCCATATAAAGTGTAGTGCCCTTTATATTTCCTCCTTCTGGGCCTGAAAGCCCAAGTGATTCAGATCTGCACCAGTGTTTGAGCTGGTCCAAATCTGAGTAGACCTATAGTGGCTGCTAAGGTACATGATACTAATGTCCCCCTAGAGGAGATCTCCAGCTGCCTCCCTGGCCATGTGGTATGCAGTGGTGGCCATTTCAGTCCTCTTGCACTGTGTCACTACCAGCCTCATTGAGATTGGGCAGGTTGTTCGAAAAGCATTTGTTGTGATTATATTTTTATTGCTTGCAGCATAATCTCTTTTAAAAAGTCATTGTTAGTTTCAATAGGAACACTAAACAAATACAAATGACTGGTGAAAGACTTGGGGCGCAATCCAGAGTAACTACGGGGAGTCCTTGCTCCAGTGTAAGAACAATTTGCTCTGGATTGCAATATGAATTTCCTATAGGTTTTCATTAGGTGATGCAGTAACTATGGGGGCACGTAATGTCTCTTATGTGCTCCTGTAGTTACTCTGGTTTGCAGGACATGTTGCCATGTTAGCAGAGGCAGAGGGATGAAATAGCAAAAATTACTGGAGGGCATCCCTTCAATGCTATCCATTGTCAATACTGAAATGGACTGCTTGTTCACAACTGTTTTCTGCTGCATATTGTTATAGAGGAAAAAGATAAATTATACATATTTCTCTTTGAAAAGTGGCAATACTGAAAGACCTGGAGATAGGACAGAATACATATGAACAGATAAAAGCATCATATAAAAGAAAAACAAAGGCTAAACATGATCCAGGTGGGAGGAAACCAGGCTGGTGAGGAATAAAAAAGGAACCTAACCTGTCAGACTTCCCAACTTGTCTGGAAATTAAATGTCATGCAAGGTGCAAATATCAGTGATACATGGGCTCCCATGAAGATATGTCTGCTAGTGATAAGAAATGAAAATATTTTCTAATTTTAAAGACAGTGGTTTTGTGCAGATCATTTTACCATATTAGTCAATAATCAGAAATTCAATTTGAAAGTTTCATGAAGATAAACGCAATGGGCATATGACAATGCTTTTTTAATGTTTTAAAAAATAAATGCTAAACTAAGCAGGCCTCCGTCAGTCTTGAAAGACTATGGTATTGTGCTCGGCTCTGCATATGCTGCATGCGAAGCACGAAAGCCTGGGTTGGATTGTTATGGAGGTTAGGCTGTTACCCAAGCAGCAGATCCCCCCTCTCCATGCCACTGAATAGTCCAATGGAAAGGCAGAGCCAATACAATTGGATCCAGCTGGCATCGCAGAGCTGGGCTAAGGACAGAAGCTTACCCTATCTTGTGGGGCCAACCCGGGTCTCGAACCCTGGCCTGCTTGTTAACAGGCACAGTGTCTTAACCACTCATGCCACCCACAGTAACCTAAACACACTAAATGCTAAACTATAACCTCATAATATGCACTAATAAAGTGTAAGCACAGTCCACTTTCACTTCAGTTATATATGTGCATATACTGTTTTAACTCATGTGAAGTGTATATACACTTGTTCTCCATTGCTTCAGTTTGAAATCCTGGAAGGCATAAATCCAATTTTTCCTTATTCACTTCCCATAAGAACATTAAAGGGTCCTATATAAGAAAAGGGGGGATACCTGTATTCATATATATATATATATATGCTGATATCACAATCACCTCAAAAAACCAATGTGCTGTTGATTTTTCATAAGGAAAATCTCAGCAAACTAATAAACCTCATGAAAATAAAGGTACAAAATAAATACTGAATCAAGTCTGGACTTCTTATTTTCAGAGCATTTTTTCTTGCAGTGCCATTAAAGCATGCTGGGATTGATTTCTCCCTTTCAAAGCCGGTCTCTCAAACTCAATCAGGTGTGTGTAAAATTAATTAGATGTCCTACATGAGATACAAGTCATCCCTTCATAGATTTTTCAGTCAACATAATTGTTTTATTACTAGGACAAGCACATTCCTTCTAATAGACTTTTGTACATGAATTTTAAATATATTATAGCAGAAAAACAAAATGCTTCAAGCAAACAAAGAGCAGCAGTTAAAAGTCAGGAAATGGAAGTGGGCTAAAGCGAATTATTATCTGATGACATTTTTCTTTGATACCTGTGTGGGGGGCATTTAAGTGCCACCTTTGCTTACCTCCCTGTAAGCTTCCCAATTGCCAATGGGTACTGTGCCAGCTCCTTTACTGGTGCAAGTCCAATGAGACAAAGTGGGTAGGGAGGCGGTTAACAGAGAGGATGGGATCTTATCATGGATTACTGCCCAACCCTATCCCCAGCCACGTTATTGCATGCAGCTTTCCAAAGGAACAGTGATTTTCAACCAGTGTGCTGTGACACACTGGTATGCCACGGATAGTCCTCATGTGCTGCAGAAATTTGGAGACTGACATTCATTAATAGGAAAATTGGAGGATTTGAACAGTCTGGTGTGCCTTGTAAATGGTAAAAACCACTGGTGTGCCTTGACAATTTCAGTGCCTTATTAAGTGTGCCATGAGATGGAAAAGGTTGAAAATCACTGCAATGGAGCATAGTTACAGCATTTTATGGTGGGGAGGAAGGCAACTGGATAGTTGTTGGGAGGTAAGTATAATATTAAGTTACTTAAACAAAGGCTGCAATCCAGAGCAAATTCAGCCTGCTCTGACCTAACTGCACTCTCCTAACTATTCTGTATCCAGAGCAGAAAGTTATGCTGAATCCAGAGAGTCAGGAAGCCTGGGCTGCCCTAACTGCTCCAGAGCATGCTAAGTAATTGACACAAGGGGAAGACTTGCTCCTGAGGAGACACCCCTCAGATCACACTGAACAAGGAACAGCTGTGGTGCCTACAGTGGTGACATGACTCTGCACATCACCTGGTGCGGAAGTCTGTGCGTCATCCCTGGGATGCGCCCCCCCCACCTGGACTGCGCAGTCACCAAAGTTGGCGCCTGCGCAGTTGTTTCTGAAGCCAACTGGCTTCAGAAAGAGTGCTGCACAGGCACCATCTCTGACACCTGTGCAGTACTTTTCTGAAGCCTTTTGGCTTCCGGGGAGACTGTGAAGGTGTCAGAGTTGGTGCCTGTGCAGTACTCTTTCTGAAGCCATTCGGCTGCCGCTCCGCCTCCTGAGTGAGGCCGAATGGCTGTGCAGAGGCGCGGACTTTCTCTGCTCTAAGGAAGTCTCCTCTGAAGCTGTTCAGCATGCTCAGTGTGTTTCTGCGCAGTGCACCTCAGATGGCCGTTCAGGCCAGCTCCTCAGACAAGTGTCAGCTTCTGGCTGATTCTCCGCCTTGGAGCAGGCCTGAATGGGGGTGCTGATGCCCGGGGCCTGCCAAAGGACAGTCAAACTCCTCCGGCACATCACCCCATACGAAGCGCATCCCCAATGCAGCCCACAACAGCCGCACCAGTCTGGTGACGCCACTGGGTGCCTGCCTTATAAGGAGTCCCTGATGAGATGCCAGTACATTCTACAGTGAATGCAAGGGGCTTCTTGGAGTGGCCTGCTGTATCCTGAGGTTTGTGGGCAGCCGTAGTTTGTTCCATATCCTGAGGTTGAGAGGCAGGGGTTGCAGCTAGGATGGCCAAGAACTCAGATTTTTGGTCAGCACTGCCATTCTTACTCGGGCCTTATCATGGACCCCTATGGGTCTACTCATTACTATACCTGCTCCTGAGGTGGTATAACTCTGAGGGCTGGAAGAGGGCATTTCTGTCCTGGAAACAGGCTCTGGATACAGAGTAACTGCTCTCCCCTAGGCAATGCTAAACATGCCCTCAACTTGCCTCTCCTGAGCTGCTTAGGCTGCCCCAGTTAGGGCAGAGCAGGTCCACCTCTCTTAGGGCACCCTATCTTGCCTTGCTCTGCCCTAAGCCTCCTTCAGAGTAACTGGGCTGGAGCATCTTGCAGTTGCTCCAACCTAGTGTTAAATAGGGCAACCTAAGGGCTCTTATCTGGACAGATTAGTTGCTCTGGATTGGGCTGTTAACCTCCTGAAAGATGTTCAATTGCCCCCACCATTTTGAACAGCTTTTGAGAAGTATGTAAACATTATTTTTACTTATCCCACAGTAAGTTGCCCAGGGCGCAATCCTAATCAATTTAGGAAAGCTCACCATGGTGGTGAGGGAAGGTCGGCATATGCCTGATGCACTGGCCTAAGGGCACAATCCAGAAGTGTACTTGGGCTACCCCATCCATCACTGGGCTGACCCAACTGCAAGATGGGCCACCCTAGTTATTCTGGAAAAGGCTTAGGGCAGCCCAAGGCAACATAGGCTGCCCATGTTTAGCATTGCCTAGGGCAGAGCAGTTACTCTGTATCCAGAGCCTGTTTCCAGGGCAGAAATCCCCTCTCCCAGCTGCTCAGTAATACCACCTCAGAAGCACGTATAGAAATGAGTAGACCCATAGGGGTCCATGAAAAGGCAGAGTGAGAATGGCAGTGTTGACCAAAAATCTGAGTTCTTGGCCAGACTAGCTGCAAACCCTGCCTTTCAACTTCAGGATATGGAACAACTACTCCAGCGCACTAACCTCAGGATACAGCAGGCCACTTCAAGAAGCCCCTTGTATTCACTGTAGATTGTACTGGCATCTCATCAGGGACTCCTAAGGCAGGGACCACAACTGTTCTTTGTTCAGTGCGATCAGAGGGAGGTCTCCTCAGAAGCAAGCCATCCCCAGGTGTCACTGACTTGTTGCCTTCTGAGCATGCTCTGGAGTAGCAAGGGCAGCCCAGGCTTCCTGACTCTAGATGCAGCATAACGTTCTGCTCTGGATTCAGAATAGTTGGGGCAGACCGTCTAGGGCACTCCTCACTGCCCTCAAACTGGATTGTGCCCTAACTCTTCCCCCCAGGAGTGGGGCAAAAGGGCTTTATAGCACTTTTGTGATACCCCCAGGTCAGCCCAGGACTTATGCTGAGGTTTATGCCAGCCTAATTGGAGCTTAGGATTGCTGCCCCAATACCCCAGGTCTGCTTTGTTGCTGGCATATATAAAGCTGGCATATATTTGAGGACAAAATAGCAGCAGGAAGGTTTCAAAACGGTATGGTACAAGCTGGTGTTGCTGAGATCCACCTCTCCCTCTCTCTTCCTTCCCCGATACTTTCCAAAATATTCTTCCTCTCCCAGAACAATCTGAAAACCTGATTTGACTTTGTGAACTTTACTATCGCAAAATTTTTCAAACAGATGAAAATGAAACAGATGAAAAACAGATGAAAAAACAAACAACAGATGTGTTAAATCACATTCATATTTCTATGATCCGTGAATTGTCTCTGTGCTTTTCAACCAGAGTGCCATGAGTGGTCCATAGGTGTACCATGGAAGTTTGGACAATTTATGTATTAATTAATCATTTATTAATAGGGTTATTGAGGCATTGAACCCTCCCCTTCTATCAGGAGCATGTAATGACTTGTCAGTTGTCCAGATTGATGGTGTTCATTGGCAATTTTAGCACCTTGTTGGTGTGTCATGAGATGAAAAAAACTGAAAAATCACTGCTTTAGAGAAATGTAAAAAGGAAGGTTTATTAAGGGAGGAAAAAAATTTATATTTTATAAATATAAATTTATTTTTATAAAATATAGCAAAAAATGTAGCAAAAGACTTTATAGCAAAACCCTGAGCATGCCAAAAAATCTATGCATCCTGCTAGAAACCTATCAAAATGATAATCATTGTATTTGAAAAGATGTGTAAATAGGATTTCACAAATCATTAGTGTTTCTACTATCCCATCAGCAATAAAAATGTACATACATTCATTTTTTGTTTACGTTTGCAGAGGGTAAAAAGACACATTTGCATAATAAACAGTAAAGAAAAAGATAAAGATACAAATATGACCTTCATTTTTACAAGGAAAGAAATATGGCAAAATTATCTTTCCTTAGGTAGGAACAAGTAATCAAAAAGGAAATTTTATCAAATTATCTATGGCATCATTCTCCACAAGCAAGTGTCAAGAACAAATGAAGGCAGATATATTATGGCCTTTTCCTCCTACAATAAGAAATAAAACTGATACTGGAGGTTTGGCAGGATGAGTACATAAATGATAATTGAAGCTGAATTTGTCTTCAGGAATACCCTGCATCACAAAGTGCGTTCACTTTGCTTCCCTAAGATGACTGACATGTTAGAGGCTTTTCAGGTTAGGGTGGCAGGGAACCCACTCAACAGCGGCCAGTACTAAAATTGTGGGACTTGAGCCAGATGAAAAAGAAGAGTAAGGTGCCATCAACACATACCAGTTCAGTTTTGAACCAGCTCACCTGGTGACCATAAAAGGAAAAAGCATGAGGATTCTATAAAAATAGAACTGAATGCACATTTTTTAAGAATTATCTTGACCAATGTTAGCAGAAATTATATAGAATATCCTGCCATTTTTCTGGAAAATGTGTTAATTTGGAAAGTTATGAAAGCATTTCATTTCAGGCAATATAGTTGAATCCCATTCACAGACACCATTTTAGACTTTGAAGGCACAAGAGGTTTAAGTAAGATTCTAAGACTTGCTTTTGAATGCATTCACATTAAAATGCAGAAAGTATTGTATTTTAAGAGCTTTGGTTGTAACTCTCTTGTTTTCCTTCTTATACGTCAAAATAACTACAGTACAGTAATCAGCCCACAACAAACAGGCAACTTTTGGGAGGCAATGGGATTTAAACTTTTGGCATACATACATAACAAATAGAAACAGTTAATTTATAATAACCATTCCGTGTGGAAGACCTGCAAGTTGGCCAGAAAACTAGGTGCTCTTGAGGCACAAAATCACGTGCAGTCTTTTCCATGTTACAAAACTGTTCATCATTGCACAGAATGTTCCAGTAAAACCATCTGGACTGTTTTGCATCCCAAAATACAAAAGAGTTTATGACCATGAATTATGTAGACCAATTGTACCTATTCCTTTCAAGATCTTGCTACCTTTGGATGGCTACCTTTAGTAGAAATACAACATGCAGCCAAATAACATGATTTGTGTTTGTTGGAAATTATACAATATGAGGAGGGAGAATTGGCCCATGAGGTGCACACATCAAAGGCTCATAGACATGAATAATCCCTAACCCGTTTCATCTCGATCAATTTGGCAAGTGCAAGCATTTTCTGGTGACAAACATCTCAACATTTCCAGCCTTTCTGGCAACAGTGTCTCAGGGATGGAAATGCAGAAGTATAAAGACTGATAACAATGTTAGCATGATGATTGCCAGGCTCATGCAGTGTGGGCGGTGTGAAATTGCATCGCCACAGACTCTCACCAAGAGGATAAGTAAGTGTAAGTGATGAACGGAATCCAGCTTCAGGCTGGCCACAAGCCTTTGTGAAAATGATCATCTGTTTGATACATCAATTCACCATCTTGTAATGAACTCTGCCTCTGCCCATAGGGAGTTAACTTGTCGTGCCAGACTGTAATACCATGAAAAATGAACCTGTTATTGCTTAGATTGCCAAGAGGAGATGGAGCAAGTGAGTAAAAAATAAGCACAAGTGCAAGAATCCAAAATATTCATTTTAATGTGTACACAAAGAAAGCCTGAACATTAAAAATCAGCTAGGATTATTGGCACAGATGTGCATTTGTAAACAGATGTCTGCACCAACTTCGAGGAGTGGCCTTTGGGCCTAACACAAGCACTGTTGGCTTCCCTTTAGTTGTCATTGTATGAGACCCAGAATGTTTCCAACAAAGTTAATATGCAATGGTAATCTCACTAAATCATTACAAGGGGATGGATGGTTGAAACACAAGCCCAAAATGACCTGAACATTGCTGAACTGAGGCAGACTTTCCACTTTTAAATTGATGTGAGATCCCAGAAAGCACAAAGTGATGTACATTTCTGGGTTCACCAACCTCTTGGTTAGAGTGAGAATTTGGGATGCACATGCCTGTTGAAAACCTCCACCCACTCCTATATGCATGGGCAATAAAGGACAGGGTATGTCCACAGGGACATCAAACTCAGGGTGACATATCTTCTAGCAGATTAAATTCTATAGGTTAGTTAGTACCAAATGTCGCATCAGTCATTTGATGTCTCCCAGTTCTGGTGTTATGAAAAAGGAAGACAAACTTCTCTTCATGTGCAGCCCTAATTTAGGTCAGCACAACTAGCTTGTGCACTAGCCTAACCCTCCCCGAGGAATGGCCTAATGTCTGTGCACTAGCCTAACCCTCCCCAAGGAATGGTGGAGAAGTGCTTTACAGCACTTTTGTGACACCCCCCAGGTCAACACAGGATTTATATGGGGGCTGAGGCTGGCTTTACTGGAGATTAGGACTGCAGCCTCAGTTAGCACAAAGGTCCAAAATCTAAAACACAGGTTAAGTTGTGAGTCAAATTATAATAAGCAGCTTCAGAGTGTCCATATAGAATGTCCAGGGTGTCCATACAGAATGGAGGACAGAGTACCTGCACCTTTAAGCATTGTACAGAAGAGGAAACTGAGGCATGTTTAGCTCATCATAGAAGGGTTAAAAAGCAGAACCTGCCTAAAGTCCCACTTCAATGCAATTGTTAAAGGTACAGGCACTGTCCTCCTTTCTATATGGTCACCCTGCTGGCTGACAGCATTTGGCCCATTTGCCTTACCCCAGGTCCATTGCTGAGCCCTTCCTTGTGACATCTCACTTTTGTGATCCAAAAGATTCCATTCCAAAATATATTCTGAACCTCTACCAGGATTTCCACCAGGATATTGCTGTGTCTTAGAGGCGTCTGCCATTTCTTTGTGAGTAAACAGAGAACACTCAATGTAATGGACAAATGAGGGGAAGGTGATGGCCATTAATGTAGAAAGCATTCAGTCTGAATGCATTTAAGTCAATGGAGATACTGTTGCACAAAATGCCCATGACTAGTCCCTAATGAAGCAGAAAATGTCCATTATTTTCAAAGTCTGATAAATCAAAGTCCATTAAATCAAGGGTTCACTGTATTTTATAGCTGCTCAAAATGTTTCTACCCCACGCAAGAAAATAATCTGCTATGGAGTACAGGAGCTCAAATGCATTTGTGCAAAAGTTCCCAGCCCACAATACACCCAGTAATACAAACATATTAACTTTAAAGTACTTGATCAACAAATGAATATAACTGTGAAAAGAGTAGTACCAAAGTTAATGGAACAATGCACACCTCACAACAGGAAGCATTCAAAACTTCTATATCACAAACATTTGTTAATTACTAAACCTACTATAACTGAGTTTTCATATTGTTGCCTGTTAGAAAAAAATGCATTTCTTTCCTAGTACTTTTCATTTGACATGGGCTAAATCCATAGCAGTTACAGGTCCATGCAGTTACATTATCCTCTAGTGTTATCTTATGGAAAGTCATCTTAACTGCAAAGGGCTTAATTTCACTTTAGGATATAGGCCTAAGACAGTGTTAGGGTTGTCATTTCCCCGGTTTTACCAGCGGTTCCCAGATTCCAGGGTCATGACCCAGCCGGAACCTGGGAACCAGCAACCCTGGGTAGTGATAAGCTCTGCCCTGCAGTTCGCCAGCGCCGCACAAGGTTGGTCAGCCCAAAACAGAGCTGGGGAACCTGTGTGTGTGTCAAGCTGATGCGCACAGGGGGCATCCCCCCATTGTCTTAATGGGACTTTCTTCTGAGTAGACATGCATAGAAATGGGCCCTAACTTGGACATCTGTCACCTTCTAGAAAGATTGAATTGAACAGTACCAAATATCACTTTATAATTCATGATACATTTATCGTTAAGCAGACAAGCTATTTCAATCATTTCAGATATTAAGTGAAACTGAGCAGCTGTAGGAAAAAGCCAATGGAAATGCCAGGACTTATCAAAGCACTCTGATTAATAAGTCCTTCACTGTCCCCCCCACTCTCTTTGCTGTTGTTAACAGGTATCAGGCACATCATGTTGAGAGTGCTACAAGATGCTCTCAGGATTTCCGCTTAGCTGGAGGGCAAACACAGATTCAACAGAGAACATACAAAAAAGAACTCCCAAAACAAACTCAGCAGAATCGTATTTTTCCCCAATGTAAAATGAAAACAGTTACAGGAAACAACAAATCAGCAGGCAATCACCCCAGGGCAAAGCACAGGAAATAAGTGTACCTTTTTACAATTGCTTAGTATTCTTAGTCACAAGATTTAAGAACAACTTAAGCGCTTGCACTTTTGCCACCCTGTCACTCTTCACCTCAACTTCAAAATTCTGGTCATGTTAGCAAACAATCCTTGTAAAGCTAGTTTCCTGGGAGTGCCAGACCACACAGATGATACTGTCCCTGCTACTGACTGAAGAACAAAGGCCACTGGAGGTTGCACCCCTTTCTCCCAGGCTGATCTGCAGGGAATGGTGAAAACAAGTTTGGCTTCAACCATCCAACAGAAAAAGAACAGCAGCAGAAAAGCAGAAAAGGAAAAAAGGAAGTTTGCTTTGTATCTCTTTGCCAAAAGAAACTCTGCTCTAATTATTTTTAGATATATGTTTTACAGTATGTTTTAACTTAATTATTGTAAGCCACGTTGGGCATCTGTTGTTCACAGAGGAAAGGTGGGATATACTGTAAATATTTTAAATAAATAAAATTTAATTGCCAGTTGACCTGAGCATAAAGGTGAAGAGAAGGACACTTTGGCTTCTGATAGAGGAACCAGAGGAACCAGAGGCAGAAGGGCCACTGAATTGTAGAAAAGCTCTTGATCTATCTGTTGCTAGACCTAAGCCAGTGGTGGGCTTCAGGGGGTTCTCACAGGTTTTATAGAACCCTTTGCTAATGAGTCTTTTGGGCTGTGGGTGGCAGAAGCAGTTAAGACGCTGTGCCTGTTAACCTGAAGGCCAGGGTTCGAGACCCAGGTCAGCCCCACAAGACAGAGTGAGCTCCTGTCCTTAGCCCAGCTCTGTAACACCAGCTGGATCCATTCGTATTGGCTCTGCCTTTCCATTGGACTAATTCAGTGGACTGGAGAGGGGAGATTTGCTGCTTGGCTAACAGCCTATCCTCCATAAGCTTTCGTAATCCAACCCAGGCTTTCGTGTTTCGCATGCAGCGTATGCAGTGCCGAGCACGATACCATAGTCTTTCAAGACTGACAGAGGTCTGCTTTGAGTGCCTGGTTCTGAGAACCGGTTACTAATGGGACATAGAACCTGCTGCTAAATTTATTTGAATCCCACCACTGGACCTAACCATGGTTGCCAGAACAAGTAAGACAGCAGTGAGGTGGGAAGGAGACAAAAATGGGCAGGGAGGATGTGGGCAGAGAGCAAAACTGGGAAGAGAAGAGAAATGGGGCAGGAAGTCTGCCAAATGTCATGGATCAGGTGGCAATTATAAGTCAGATTGTACTGCCTCCATCAGCACCTGTTTCCTTCTTTAGACTTTGCTATGAAAGTCTAAAGGAAGAAAGACATGCTGATGGAGGTAAAAGTGTAATCTCATATGTCAGCCTAGGAATGTTGCAAACATGCCTTAAGTTTGCACATTCTTTATAGTAAGCTGTGCCAGCGCACAGATATGCACTGGTCCACAAAGCTCAGATCCAGTCTCCATACTGACGCTGATAGGTAAGTTCACAACGGTGGTGGGCTGCCAATAGTGGACCTCCTCTCCTCTCTGATTAATTTCCCCCCTCCCCCCAAAAAACAACTGCTCCCCCCAAAAAACAACTGCTCCTTTTCAATGCAGCTGTACCAGTGATGGGCAGGGAAAGGATAGGGCTGACCTTTTTTCTCTACCATTTTTGTCCATTTAATGTAAATCAGGTCTGGGACCACATAACTTTTCTGATGGGTTTAGTAAGTGTTGTTTTTCCACAAACTCTATGTTTCCAATAAGTAAATGTTAAACAGTAGTAGAAGTAATTAGACTTACAACTGCTCAGTCTCATTAGTGTCTATTAGGCCTATTTCAGCACAGTGGCTTTTAAGCATACTGAACTTTCTTCCATGCCCTAACTATATATTTCAGTACTTTAGACAAAATAAATTAGGTATTACAAAATAATACATGCTTACAGTTTTCTACATGTACACTTATTGCTTCTTTTTAACCTCTTCTCAATACTTGGAATTTAAGACAAAGGACTGGAACATTTTGAGGTAATTATTATACTATCTATCTTCAGTATTTATACTGAAAGTATAAATACTTTCAACTATTTATACTTTCAACTAAAAAGTTCACAAAGTGATTTACAAATGAAAAATTGAATGGCTAATGGGTGCCTGTTGCAAAAAGGGCTAACAATCTAAAATGCAAAAAAAAACCCCCACAAAAAATCCCTATAGGAAAAGTCAGTGTCTAGCATTTTCACCTTTTTCTAAATTTAATCATGCACATATAATATAAAAGGGACAACTTGTGTGAATTTTTAATAGAAGATAATTGATTGGGCTTGTCACTTTTCAATGCATATATACAGTATAATTATTTATATATTACTAGCAGTAATTGTGGCAATGTCTTTTTAAATTTTTTTAAAAAGTTGATGGAGTGGTTCAGAGTTCTCGTGGTTCTCAGATTAATTGTTTTTCTAGATTGTAAAACGTTGTTGTTAGGAAGCAGTCCTTGACTAAATTAAATCATTAGCAGCCTGTGAATCATTATAGGTGAACTAGTAGTAATAGAAGATTATAGTATCAAGAATGATTATGATATCAGTTTATCAGGAAGATACACTTCTGGTCAAATGGGAATTAAACTCAAAAACTGGAAGCAGCTTCCAGAGGCTTGTTCTAGCCATTCTGAGGTCTGCAGAGGCCAACAGAATGAGACCCCACTTCAGTAATAGCAGGAAAGCTTCAAAAAGCACTCAAGCGGACCCTCTGTTGATAGTTAAATCCATGGATGTGGGACCTGCAGGTACAGAGTCTCATAAGAACATAAGAAGAACCTACAATGGATCAGGCCAAAAGCCCATCTAGTCCAGCTTCCTATATCCCACAGTAGCCCACCTGATACTTCAGGGAACACACAAAGACATCTTCATCCAGGTACCTACATACACATAAAGTATAGTATTGGCATCCATCCGTCCCAAAAGACTATGGTATCATGCTTGTTGCTGTATGCGAAGCATGAAGGCCTGGGTAGATTAATATGGAGGATAGGCTGTTACCCAAGCAGCAAATCCCCTCTCTCCATGCCACTGAAATAGTCCAATGGAATGGCAGAGCCGATACGATTGGTTCCAGTTGCGTCGCAGAGCTGGGCTAAGGACAGGAGCTCACCCTGTCTTGTGGGGACCTGGGTCTCGAACCCTGGCCTTCTGGTTAACAGGCACTGTGTCTTAACTACTTGTGCCAACCACAGCCCTACACACACACACCTGTCAAGGTTTTAAATTATCATGGTCCTTTCTTCAAGGAATTTGTTCAATCCCCTTTTAAAGGCATTGAAGCTAGATGCCATCACCACATTTTGTGGCAAAGAGTTCCACAAAGTAATTACCTGCCAGGAAAAATTTGTTTTCTTTTATCTCTCCTAACTCTTTCAATATTCAATTTTAGTGGATGTACCCTAGTTCTGGTGTTACGTGAGAGAGAAAAGAGCATCTATTCACTCTGCATAATTTTGTAGATCTCAATCATATCCTGTCATAGACACTTTTTTTCTAGACCAGGGATCTCCAAGCCCCAGCCCTAGGGCCAGATGCAGCCCTCAGCAAGTCTCAAGATCCCTCTCTCCGGCACCAGAGCAAGCCCTGTAATCCACTCCAATACAGTCTTATATGTATATTTATGTAAAACTTATGGACCATTATAGCAAAGCCTGCCAAGACTTTGGACTAACAATCAGCTTGAAGAAAACACAAGTCATGGGTCAGGATGTGGATTCACCTACCTGTATTACAATATCTGAACACGTACTGGAGGTTGTTCATGACTTTGTGTACCATGGCTCAACTATCTCTGACACTCTCTGTTTAGACACCGAGCTAAATAAACGTATCGGTAAAGCAGCTACCACGTTTTCTAGACTTACAAAGAGAGTATGGCTTAATAAGAAGCTGACAGAACATACAAAGATCCAGGTCTATGGAGCCTGTGAGCACACTCTTGTACTGCAGTGTGTCTTGGCCACTTCATGCGAGGCAGGAGAGAAAGCTGAACACTTTTCATATGCGCTGTCTCCGACGTATTCTTAACATTACTTACTTGGCATGACAAAGTTTCAGATGGTGCAGTCTTAGAACGTGCTGGTAGTCCTAGCCTGTACAGCGACGTCTGAAACAGCGACGTCTAAGCTGGCTTGGACATGTCGTGAGAATGGCCGATGGTCGGATTCCAAAAGACCTCCTGTATGGAGAACTAGCACAGGGAAAGGGCCCTAGAGGGAGACCACAGCTGCGATACAAGAACATCTGCAAGAGGGATCTAAAGGCCATGGGAATGGACAGCAACAACTGGGAAACCCTGACCTCTGATCGTTCAGCATGGAGGCAAAAGATGCAGCATGGCCTTCTTCAATTTGAAGAGACACTCATTCAGCAGGCTGAGACAAAGAGGCAGTCCCGGAAACAGCAAAATCTGGGGGTTGGGCAGGGGACTGACTGTATCGGCCCTCAGTGTAGAAGGGATTGCCACTCTTGAATTGGCCTGTTTAGTCATAAAAGACGCTGTTTTAGGACCTCTACTTCTGAGCATGATACCATAGTCTTTCAAGACTGAAGGATGCCAATGATGTAAATTTATTCAAATTTGAAATGTAAAACACCCTGTCCCAAACCCTAGAAGTAAAACCATGAAAGGGTATTCCTTACATGACAGGTGCACCCACTAAGAACCAATTTTTAGAAATTTAACCCCTAAGGGTATGAAAAGGGATGCAACATATTTTCATCCTATTCATAACATTGAAGATTCATAAAACCCAGCAACAAACATTGCACCTGCATGGTAGGAGTGCCCATGGTCAGGGGCATGGTGCATGGTGGAGATGGTGCAAGGGGGAAGTGTTGCATAGGGGTGTTGAACAGGCAAGCACTTCAAAATCTCCTTGCCTATGCTCCAATTGTATCCTGTATTGCTCCTGATTTAATTTTTTAAAAAGTGAATGTAAGTGGATATCTGGCCATTGTACAACTAAATTGTGCAGTTCTACACATGACTTTCTTTTGTTAACATAACAAAAAAAGTCTGCCGCAATGCATTAGTAAAGAAACAGTGATATTGTATGATACTGCAGCCTTTCCTTTAGAGAAGATAATACCAACCAAAGATCAATTGGAATTAGAAAATCCTGCACAATATGTGAGCAATTTTCTGCAACAAAGGCCTCATGGAACTAGATAAATAATAATAAATGTCTCTTTAACATCAGAGGCAAGTATGCTTGTCCCGAAGCCGAAGCCAAGCAGCCAATAGCCTGTGCTATCTCAACGAGGTATTGATCAAAGTAGCTGTCGGAGAGCAAAATAGATGAGCTTCCATGTGCAATAAAATAAATCATACAATAAATTACTTGGGAAGAGTATTTACATCTGACTTCTAAATACATCAAGTATTTACATCAACCAGGATCTTTGGCTTGTCTGTACTCCTCAAATACTTATTGTTTTGTAAAACATCCGTTCATGCATCAAATAGTTTTGGAAATGTCAAATGAAAATTGGTGTTTTATTCATATGCCATTGGTTTATATTTTAGA
This sequence comes from Cryptoblepharus egeriae, assembly GCA_030015325.1. NCBI lineage: Eukaryota > Metazoa > Chordata > Lepidosauria > Squamata > Scincidae > Cryptoblepharus > Cryptoblepharus egeriae. The sequence goes on along the minus strand of JAREYC010000007.1, from coordinate 46,933,756 downwards.
TTTATAATATTCAAAATAATAGATTATTAGAGATAATAATATGCATGGCCAATGACACCTACAATACATTGTATTAAATAGACATGATATATGAGATGAAATAGGGCCAAATAGCGGCTGTCTATCAGTCTGCGGCTACTGAATGAAACGGGATATAAGTAGGACCTTACATTAACTGAATGAATTTTAGTAAAGGAATTACAGTACGTGAAATATTTGCATAAAGAGTTACTATACAAAAGTCCAGCACAATGTACTAATCTATTGATAGCATGTTTCAGTCTACCAAGTCACAGGTACTTCAATAGCAACGATAAGTAGATTTCCTAAGAAGTACATTTTCAGCACAATCCTTACATGTCTATTCAGAATTAAGTCCCATTATATTCAAGGGGTCTTTTTTCCAAGCAAAGTATGTGTAGGATTGCAGCCTTTATCTTTTATAAAGAAATTTCTTTTTCAGCAACCCTTGTTTTCTTTCTCTCTTGTCTCCCTTAATACCTTTAACAATTGAACCCTTTAACTGATGCAAGTTTTATGGAAGAGAATTGCAAGTGAGCTAATAGCTAATTCTGGCAGAATCAAAACAAATATAAGCCTGTTTATTGTGTTTCGGTTCAAATGAGATGCTTTAGATTTGATGGCCAGGCAAATCTACACATGCACTGGCGAGGAGAAGAGCAAGAGATTGAATTGTGCAGTGTAAAATTTAGAAAATAAAATTTTAGACACCAGTTGATAATTCTGCTGCAGTCACCTGGAGAGAATTCAGTTGTATATGTCAGTAGTATTACTGCCTTTGCATTCAATTATCAACATGCAGAAGCCTGGAGTAGGGAAAGACATAGCTGCTTGATAAATGGGAATTGCAAGATTACTCACTAGGCATCTACTATTAACTGTTGACAGGATTGGCTGTGCTAATGCAGACATTAAGAAAAGAACAAAAGGCAGACTTGCAAAGGTCATGATTTGCATATCAACAAAAGCTGGGTTTCTGGCTATTCTTGTGACCATCATGGAACAGATTGATCCTTCTAAAAGCAAGCTAAACCAATTATGCCAGAAGGTCTGTTGCCTGTCAATTAGATTTTATAGTGTTCTGGAATGCAAAACCGAAAAAGTTGTTGCAGATACTGAGAGTTCCTAAGTGGAGAAACACTAGAAAATACAGTAGAAACTCACATAACGAGTGCCTCGAATAATGAATGTTCCACATAGCGAGTTAAAATTTGTGTGGGCTTCTGCCCCTCATAACGAGCATGATTCACATAACGAGTGCCCATTGGTTGGGTTCCTTCTCCTCCTGTCTGCATTGGCTGGGCTTTGCAATGAGGCGGGACTTTTTCCTCCTGCCTGCAGTACATGAAGAGGCTCTTCAGTCAAGCAACAAAGTTGGCTGCTCTGCAGCCAGCAAACATGTGGCCAGCCCAGCCTCTGCAGCCTCCATCAGGTAGGAGGGAAAACTCCTCCTGCACCCCCTCTGGAGCCCCTTTCAAACAGACCCCTTCCCCACAAGAAAGCCCCCTGCCTGGATCCCACTACAAGCACCCTCTTTTCCCCTACCACCTTCCCTGCCTGCAGTTTTTTTTCCTGTGAGTAAGCCCCAGTGGATTAAATGGGGCTTGATTCTGAGGAGACATCCTAGGATTTGCCCCCTTTTCAATGCAAGCAGAAACCAATCTCCAGCTGCTGCTGGCACCTAATGGAAAGAGTCAGGCTTGCATCCTATGCACTTTCCTGTGAGTACGCTCCAGTGGATTCAAGTAGATTCAGTAGACAGCATGGGATCTGGCCCCTCTGCTTTTGCAGCCTGCCTATGTAGTTTGCATAGCTAGATCTCACACACAGAGAGGTTCCTTGTTAAAGATGCTCCAAAAGACACCAGTGAATCTTTTAGTGAAAATTAGTCATCCTTTGCCATAAAAGGTTTTTTTTTTCTTTTTCACTGTATTTTACAGTGAAGATTACAGTATTTTATTACAGTAATTGTGGTCTTATTATATTATAGTGTTTTGAATTCAATTCTAGTGTTTTGTCATCATTTTTACATACAGTTAATATTTTTATATGAATATTTTTTGGGTTTGTCTGAGTTTCCATTGTTTCCTATGGGAAAATCTGCTTCACTTACAGAGCATTTCACTTAAAGAGCATGCCTCCGGAACGAATTAAGCTCTTTATGGGAGGCACCACTGGATATGGAAATATATTTTCCAAATATCCATCCATCCTTCTTTCCATCCACCCATCCACACACCAGCACTATAATTGACATTTACTGATATAATTGATATTTTGTTTATGGTAGAATTTAGCTACAAAGTAGGACCACACATTATTTAAATACAGTTTAGCTGATAGCTGTTCAATTTAGCTGTTAAATTTCCATATTTTGAATGTCATTTGATCATGTTCTATTTTAATATATTTGCTTGATTAAACAGATAATTCTGAATGTTTTCTTTTATCTTTTCTTTTTTGAACCAGTGAGTAGAAACGGAAGAGTGGAGGAAAGAAGACAGACTTAGGGTGCAATCCTAAGCATGTCTACTCAAAAATAAGCCCCATTGTGTTCAATATGTCTTACTCCCAGGAAAGTGTCTTTTGGATTGCAGCCGGAGATGGGCATTCCATCCTCCAGTCTGCTGCCCACTTCAGTTGGCCTCCTGTTGGCCAGCCCTGAATAAACCTGGCCCAATCATCCAACATGGAAGTACACAGTCATATAGATATAAGTATATGTTCTATATAGTTGCTCACCTTTCTGTTCCTCTCCCCTCCCCAGTCCCATCATTCTCATTTGAGTCCTATTACAATTTTAAAGTGCTCTTGTCGTTCCAGTTTTCTCTGATCTAAATGTCAGAATTTATTGCTAGTTATGCAAGAACAGTCTACGATTTCTGGGTCCAGCTACTAAAGCTGCAAAGGAAATGTGTATAAAATCTAGGTACACAAAATAACTTTTCTGAAGACGTTTGGCAAAATGCTCAACGGAGTGCTGTTCACGAAAACATTTTTCTTGTCTGTCATTGAAGGTCCTTTATATGTACTAAGTAGGAAATGCACAGCCGTTCTCTTCATCTGTTTTTACAGCCCTTTCAAGGTACTAAACATTTACCACCTTGCTAAATAATTGCATTCCTAACGAGTGTGCTTGTCTCCTGGCAATTTCTTCTCAGCCGACTGTTGCAGAAAAGTTTTAAGTAATAAAGAGACTTATGAGGCAACGGCAAAGTCTCAGTCATTCTGAAAACATTTTAAAGAAACACAAATAGCATGCTTGAAAAACGAGGGCTCAATCCTAAATTTGGGCCAGCACAACTCACCCGTCATATAATTCCCATAGCTGTGTGGGGATGATGGTGCCTGCCAGTGTGCCAGCCTAACCTTCTCAGGAGTGGCGCAAAACTGCCTTATGGCCAGTGCTTTTTTCCAGAGGAACAAAGGTTCTGGTACTCATCACAGTGGCACAGTGGATAGCTAGTTATCACTATAAGACTAATTATTAACGAGCTGCTTGGGAGGGACAGGTGGAAAAAGGTGCTGGTACTGAGTACTGGTAAGTACCCACAGAAAAATGCCCTGCTTACGGCATTTTTCCGAGACCCCCGGGCTGGTGCAAGGGGCATGTTCCAGCCTAATTGGGGTGGGGGTAAGGATTGTGCTGTGAAACCTTCTTTACCCCTGAAGCATAAGGAACTTTACAGTATCACAGAACCGGTAAAAAAGTTTATCTCTTTAGTGGATCAAGAACCTTTTCACAATGGTTACCTGGAAGAGGTTCACACTTTAAAAAGCATTTAACAAGCCAGAGCTGTTACTTCCCCCCCCCATGTGCAAAGCACATTGGCACATGTTACCATAGTAACTTGCTTGGCATATAATGCGGGTACAAAGTGGCCGCCTTCATTTTTTGCTGGTGTGGTGCGCAAAAGTATGTTCCTATGGAAACAGGAGCTGACACACGGGCACATCATTGTAACGGGTACAAAGAGGAAAACAGGGGGGCTCGACTGGACACCCTTCCAAGTGATCGCTTTGGACAGCATATTTTAGGAATACTATACAACACATTTTAGGTTAGTGGAAGATTTCAAATGCTCTTCCATCAGGGTTCTCACTCAGGCCCAATTTACACAATCAAGTAGGGATTTTCCCACAATGTACTATTTGAAACCACACTCACTTCAATGCTTCCATCCCCAAAAGTTATCTGACACGCAATACAGCATAGCAACTACTCCCGAGAAACAAAAATAGATTAGAAAATAAAATTAAAACTTAATATTGGTTAAGACATTTTGACTGAAATTCTATTATGAACTCGGCTTTGTGTGTACAGAAAGATTTAGCAACATTAAGGGTGCGATCCCAACCAATTTAGGCCAAAACAACTCACCCATCAATCTGTTCCCACTGTAGTGTAGGGAGGCCAGTACTGCAACAGCCCAGGAGTGGCTCAGAACTGCAACACGCCAGGCCAGCATGGGACTTGTGCCAGAGGTTAGGATTGCATTGTTAGGCTCTTACAGAGATGTTACACAAGTCACGGGATGTAGTTGCTCTTGCAGGATTAACCACCTTGGAGTGCAATCCAAACCAGATGATCCAGTGGCGGGGAGTGTCACAAATGTGCCATAAGGCATGTTGGCACACCTGGAGAGTAAGTAACATTTATGGGGAGGCCTGTGCCAACCTACCAACACTGAATCCAAGCTTTCTGCCTGATAGAACAGGCAAGGTTGTGCCCAGTGGCAAATGGATTGTGGACTAGTAATGAGGAGGCAGGGGTGTTTCTGGATGAAGGAGACAGGAAAGGAGGAAGAATCAGTGGAATTGGCCTCCACTGTATCATAACGCCCTTCCCAGAACTGTCAGTAGTACATGGGACCCCTCAGACGTGTACCTGCTATTTAGGAAAAGTAGATCTGAGGAAAACCATAAGGCAAGCCCCATAAGGGAAGGTGCATTACTTAGCAAAAGATGAATAATTGCCTGTCGTCCAGCCTGACTTGAAGCTGTGTTAGATACAGCAGAGGCAATGCAACCTGGCTGTGCCAGCACAGTTTAGAAATAGGTTGTTGGTCAGTTGGTCAGGGTTGAAAGGATGGGCAACCAGATGATAAATTATTCTGGAATAGTGTTTATTCATTTCTGGAGCAACAAAGTTCAAGGCGATGCACACCCATTTGCATGTGTCAGATTGGTCTGACTAGCTGTTTTGATATGCATTGGGTCCCGTTACTGTAGATAAAATAAGAATGAATAATTTACACAGCATTTAACATCTCGGTTACATGTTCAGACTGTGTTGTGATTTTTTAAATATTGTTTTTAAAAAATTATGTTCTCTTTTGTTTGTGGCTTGTGTCCAATTTTATGCAACAACGTAACAAAATTTATATGTATAACCATAAAAATCCACTGAAATTATACAAATCTATGTTAGCTAGTTCCAAAAGCTTTAGGCCATCGCACAGTTGCTCTCAAGGGTGTGTTATCATTTTAGACATTATATGACTGAAATTAAGCTACATAATATGAAGAGGGCTAGTCCAACAAAACCCATAAGACAAGGGGGATGACAGTGATTAGATTCGGAGAGCCCTGATTTATATCAACTTAACATTAGCTTCAAAATTCCAGAATGAAATTCTGATGCACACTTCATCACAACCTTGTTCCATCTTCTTTACGTCAGTTGCCATAATCAGAATCAGTTTACCATACCATGTTGCCTTGGTTAGGTGATCTGGTTTGTTAAAAAAAATCTAATATCAAATTAATATCAAAAGTGATTCCAACCAAGTTATTTAAAGCTCCTGTTTTTCTTTCACCATAATACATCCTAAATGCATTCCATCTGCCCAATTTTCAGAATCCCCCCATCTTCCCTCTGATAACTTTGTGTACTTTGGAACAAATTCAATGCCTCTAAATGCAAAGCATCTAAGATGATAACCTGATAATTAATATCCATTTCTAAGAGGGTCAAGCCCAATCCTATTGGACTTCCTCTCCAGAATGGATGCGATTACTAGCTGCTGCAAAGCACACTGTGGCACAGCTGACTGCCATGGCACTATGGGAAGCCTAGAGCCTTCCCAAATGCATTGGTGAATCCCTAAGGACCAGCTGAGACTGTTATAATAGGTACGAGGCAAGAAGGTGTGGGGGATGCTGGAATGGGGAGGCAATGAAGGTGGGGAATTGGCTGATTGGGGTTGAGAGGGTAACAGGTTCAGCAGCAGTAAATCCTAACCCCCTTCTTGGGCTTCTATCTACCTTCACACATCAATGAAGATTTGTGTAGCAATACCACTGGTGCAGATGCAAATTGACCCACTCTGACTGCTGGGGCTGAATCTGGGGCAATGGAAGAAGTGTCCCCTTACCCCAAGGAGATTTCCAGCAGCCAACCCTTCCCTCCCATGATACAGCAGAGGCCATGCTGATGTGACTTTGTAGTGTGAAGAATTAGGATCAGGCCTAAAGCAACCTATAGCAGCAGTTGAATTGTGCCATCCATTAAAATGCCTGAAGTGGAGTGCATTAAAATTATTTATATTTGCTAGCCACTCTGGAAAGTCAACAAATTTACCTCTATTCAGTTAACAAACTAATGGAAGACAAAAAAGGTAAAGAATGTAAGCTAGCAGCTTTCCACAAAATTTTATTATGTTTTAAGCAAACTGAATTCAGAGTAAATTAAGCACACCTAACACTCTGCATAATAGACTACTTGAAATACCTAATAGTTTAAAGTAACTCTCACTGAATTCAATGAGATTTACTTTCCCATGACAGCAGTATAAATACCAGTTAATGGCACTTATAGCCCTACTGTATCCCATATCAGCCAATAATGTGCAACCATGCCAGAGGAGTCTGTACTCCATAGAGGGGCGTAACCAAAAGGCAGAATGAAGGTAAGTAAAACCTTCATTCTGGTTTTATGAAAACCATCATTCTTCATTTTTAAGTTACCACTATGTAGGTCTTCTTGCCACTAATGTATCACCTTGGACTCATATTAGCTTTGTTTTGTCTAAGTCCAAGTAGAGGAAAGGGACCCACTCCCAAAATTCCCTCCATTTTCTCTCTTCCCTGTTCTGAAATTCTCCTACCTTTCACCCTTCCCATAAAATACCCCATCACAACTTACCAGAGTTAGTGCAACCCTGGTTCTGCAGTGGTGGGGTGTGAAGCTACTGGCAACAATGTAATTTTTGGGAGGCATGCCATCATTAAAGGTCCATAGGATTGGGCTATTAGACATCAGTTCTAAGCACGCTTAAAAAAAACTAGGAAATCCTTGGATTAATATAAATTCATAGGATTGCAATGGTAAACTACAAGTACTACTAACTCTGTTCTGTTTTCATGCAGTGAAGGTAAGGCAACCAATAGTCTGATGCATGTTTTGCTTTCTACGCTCCAAAGATGAAATTACAATGCTGCCTTTCTAATGCACCACAATGTTTTGACGCTACAGCTAAATCAAGCTGTCTCATACAATAAAATGCAAAGTAGAAAATCTGATAAATGGCTTCCCCAAAAGGTCAAAGTTAATAGGTTTTTATGCAGTAGAATAACACTGAGCAAAAAAGATGTTTTCAGCATTAGTTATCTGGAATACTGTAGGCCACAAACATGAACTCAGCCATGCTATTTTAGGGACATATGAGTCTCTTAAAGTTTCTTTTGCCTTTGGTATAAAATGTCTCAAACACCAGCAGAAAACAAACAGAACCATCTAACCATGAATACTTAATTGAACGTACAGTTCTCAAGCAAATCATAGTCAAATACCGTAGATATTGGAAATCAATTTTTGTTATGATACCAATGAGAAATACAATCTGCAACTCAAGACAAATTTTTCCTATGTGTCTTACCTCTGTCGCTGAAATCATCAACGAGAATGATTTCTGCTATCAGGCTATCCGGAGTCCTGTTGATAATGCTGTGTATGGTTCTCAAGAGTGAAGTCCAACCTTCATTATGAAAAGGGATAATTATGCTAGTGTTGGGAAGCCTCTCCAGGTATAGCTTGTGCTTACAGCTGAGAACAAAACATAGAGGGAAAAGGTGTATAAGAATATAGTACAGAACAACATGCTACAAATTGCCCTCTTAAGCATTTCTCCAGTAAAAGCATAATTTTTGTTTCTTAGTAATCTGGATTTTTAAATAAGCAATTTGATCAAATGCACTGTACTGTAGAAACCTCCCATCCATTACCTGTAGGCCTCTCAAAATTTGGATCAACAAACTATTCTGGAAATCAGATAAAACTCTTTCATTAGGAATTGACAGGTGGTATTTGAAGGGCAATCCTATGTCACATATTCCAGACAGAAATATATAAAGAGTGATGAAGAGAAAATACAGGATTTCCAAAATAATGAACAAGCACACTTTGCTCTGCAAAGAAGACTGTACAACAAACATGCTTCCTAGTTTCATATGCTTTTAAATGGCAGTAAGTCAAAGTTGGGCTCAATAGATTTTACTCTCAGTTACATGTACACAGGATCAGTTATAGGTCCACAGTGTCTTATTTTGCACATTTAGACTGCAATCCTAACCCCCAGTTAGGCTGGCATAAGTCCTGGCAAAAATCCTGGCTAGCATGTGTCATATGACACTTCTGCATCACATCTGGGGGTGTAAGGCTTATGTGCAAACATGCGCCAGCTCCCCACACCACCATGGGAACTGGGAGTGGGGAAGTTGTGCCAGACTAAATTGTTAGGATTGCACCATCAGTCCTGTATCCTCACTTTCAAAGCCATGTCTGTGAAGACTGCAGGTTTGGTGGCAGTGGCAGGCTGCCAAATCCCGGCCCCTTTCTGGGTTCAGTTCGGTTTCACTGGGCAATGTGGACTTGCGTCAACAATATTGCTCATTCAGGTCCAGCGGACTGACAGGTTTCTCCAAGGGTATATACCAGGGGAATGGAACATATGTTCTCTTTATTGAGAGGGCCCACCAAGATCAAAACTCCCCCGTGGGATTAAGAGAGCATCATATTGGCTACATCACTACTTAAAACTGGGCCCTTAGTTAAAAGAGTAAATCCTATTTAGACACCATACAAAAGTTGCATGGATGCCAACGTGATGTTAGTTATATCCTAAGCCAGTCAAGACAATGCCACACCAGCACAGTACTTTCACTAATGATGGTTGTATTGTGCAAAGTGCTTTCTTTCTGTGCACTTCCACCCTCCATGAATTTGTCTAATTCCCTTTGAAAGTCATCCAAAGTAATGAGTGACACATCTTGTTGCAGATTAAGTTATATAGATTAGTTAGTACAAAATCTCCCATCAGTCATTTGTTGTCTCCTAGTTCTGATGTTATGAGATAGTGAGACAAACCTCTCTTTAGATGCAATCCTAACTTAGATCAGCACAACTGATTGGTCTTCCCAATCTCATGGTGATGAAGGGAGGCAAGCACATCTCTGTGCACTGGCCTAACCTTAACCCAAGAGTGGCAAAGAAGTGTCTTAAGGCACTTTTGTGACATTCCCAGGCCAGCACGGGACTTGTGGTGGGGCTTAAGCTGGCCTAACTGGTGGTAAGAATGGCAGTCTTCATCCTTTTTCTTCAATTAGGGATAGGGTGATTATGATCTCATCAGATAGTCACATGTGAGCCAACATCATATGTGAATGTGTCCTTGGATTTGAGATGTAATGAACGCATGGGGAGGAGTTCTATAATTTGGGTATAAGCTTCAAGATGGTAATCTTATTCAACATAATTCAAATCTTCCAATATCTCTTCCATTTCCACTTTCAAGGCATGCATATTTAAAGGGATTGGCAGATACTAACACCACTCCAGCAGTACAACTAAATCTGCTCAGGATAATCAGCACCATTAAACGTAAAGTGTAACTGCAAATATGCCTCTGAAGATAACTGCTTGTATCAGTGGGTGAGTGTAAATGAACATCCAAAGGTAAATGGAAAGACATAATAGTATTTCATGAACTTCTTCATTAAGTACAGACTACACTTAGATACTGCCAGTCACAAAATGACATGCTTGAAAATTCATCATTTTACAAGATCATCACACAAGCACCTTGAGTAGTGAGGCACCTCTAAAGTCAAGCGGTGGCCAATGGATGAATATTCTTTGTTTGTAATGAACTATGAAACTGATCTCATGCAGGTCAGTCAATGAAAACACTGGAGATCTTGGCACCAAATATGATTCACTTTTTAATGACTGTATGCACCAATGTTTAAATTCCAGCTAAGAACTAGCTGCCTTAAAAACACTAACTGGAGGGTTGCAAACCCTCCCCTTTCATGGAAAGGTCTCTGCTCCCCTTAAAGAGTGGGGGAAGGGGGAAAGTAGGAACTCAATCCTTAGGATCATGCCCCCCTGCATGGGAGGAGAAGCTATTTTTAAACTTAACTGATGTGTTGCCAGTGTCTGGGGGATGGGTAGGGAGCACATGGAAACCCCACAAAGCACTTGCAGGGTTCCCCGTGGCTTGAAAATAGTGAAAATAGCGACTGTGACTAAACTGGATCTTAGAAACTGCTACTTTCATTATTTTCAAAACATGGGAAACCCTGCAATCATTTTGATGGGCTCCCCAACACACTGGCTTCACATAATCATAATGCGCTTTACAGCATGTTTATGACTGTGTGCCCATCTTACTGGTGGGAGCAGGCACAGGATTAGGCTCTAACTGGAGAAGACAAAGTGGGATCATTCCTGCTGGAACCTGCTGTTTCTGCCCAAAATGTATTCAGTATAATATCTGATTGAGAATATACACAAACTATACATCATTCTACCTTTAAAAGGGCAGGGCCTACATTCAATCTATAAATATACAGGCTTTTTCAGACATTATGGCTGCAATCCTAAAGACACTTTCTGGCAGTAAGAGTAGACCAACTGAATACAAATGGGCTTACTTTTGAGTAGACATGGTTAGGATTGTGCTTTTTATCAAATACATGTTAGGTGGGTTTGAGGCCAGGAGACACCATCCCATTTCCTTCTCTATGTGTATTCAAACTATCTGAAAACTACAACAGTTCTTTTAACAGGGGAAAAAACCCCTCCAGTTTGATTGTTGCAGAAATTGTTAGGATATACAGTACATGTTTCAAAAGTCAAAACAATAATAGCATCATAATAATAAGAGCCATTTAGTATGTAAGGGAAAAGAAAGAGTATTATTATAGTATAGTACGTAAAGAACTCAGGGAAAAATTGTCAGTTTTGATCTTTCATTCCACAGAGCACCACAGATCAGTCAAAAGTTATCAAAACAACTGGCAGCTCCTACATTATATGAATATAATATGACTTCTTGCAGAAAAAAGGAATTTATATTTATGCACAAGAACAAAGAAAATTGTCTTGGGCTTCCATGTGTATATTTCTTAATACAAAAGAAACCTCAACAATTTTAGCATGGTTCATCCAGTATTAACAATGAAAAGAAAAAAAAGAACAAACCACTCTTTTATATACAGGGAAAGGGGTACTCTAAATTGCTTTCTGTTGGAAAAACAGAATACTCAGCTTGATCAAATACCAGTGTAATAAAGAGTGGGAACTTGTAGCAATAGAATCAATGTTGTCCTAACTTCAGGATACTATGATTACTAGATTCTCTCTCTCTCTCTCTCTCTCTCTCTCTCTCTCTCTCTCTCTCTGGAAAATGGTTCTCCTTTCCCATTTTCACACTGAACAAAAATTTTTTGCAGCTGACCAATTAAATGATACTCTATGATTATCTATTACTTAATTCTACAATACAACACATTTCTTTTCCTCAATCCATTAGTGCTATTTTACTAAGAATTTAGTGTTTTCCACAAAACAAGTCTGCAAAGTGGTTTATGAAGCCTAATAACTCTTACAGGGTGACAAGATGTCATAACAGCAAAAAAAGTCTACCCCCCAAAAATATAGAGCACTCAAGAAAAATGTAGGACAAATAAAAGCTTAAAAACACTCATATATATTTCTTTTTATGTGGTTAATTTAAACACTGTATTAGACTTTTTCAAACTGAAAGCTATTACATTTATTAATTATTAGAAGGCTACACACAGCCAGATAATAAGGAAAAGGAGGACTAGGAGATTTGTTCCAGGGCACAAGGCTGAAAAAGAGGACATATCCTGGAAAAAGAGGGTATATAGTCATCCTGTGCTCTTAAGATTCTGTCTCACACTGTGTCTTTAATTTCAAGATCCTCATGAGCCTTTGTGATATGCTTCTAACCAACTTGATTATTTATATTCCATCATAGTCTACCATGAAAAGCTGGTTTAGTCCAGTCTACCAACTATGGTAGGTCTAGAACTTAATTAAAAGTTGAGACATCATGTTGCTAATAAAGTTCTGTCTAGTTAAAGCTATGGTTCTCCTTGTGATAATGTATGGCTTTGGGAGCTGGACGTTAAAGAAGGCTGACCACTGAAGGATAGCTGCCTTTGAATGATGGTGCTGGAGAAGATTTTTGAGAGCGCAATGTTACCAAGAGAGCAGTAAAAATAGGGAAATTAGCTTGTGCTTCTCTTTGGTTAGTATACAGTATCTAGGCAGGACTCGAAACAGCGTCATGCAAAGAAGATACCTTTGTTAGAAAGTGAAACACTAAGGAAAACTTGTCACAAAGAAGCAGATTTTATTGTCATAAAACATGAACCAATATTACATACATTCAATAGCATGAGAGTGAAATGTACCTGTTTCTTGCATGGTGTGTACCAAGGAAAAGGGGGGGGGACAAAGGAAGGGGAAGAGAGGGAAAAACCATAGCTACCTTCTTCAAACCATGCCAGGATCCAGGAGGAAGAGAGTGATCCAAGAGGGAAGAGGGTCCAAGCAGAAAAAAAGGGAACAATAGAGTGCAGGGTTCTTTTATAACCTAGGTCCAGGAAGGACATGCCCACTTAAGTGTGGTCACCTGGGAAAAAGGCAAGCCTGGGGAGTGGCTGTTTATCTTACAGGAAGGGGAAGGCTGGAAGACTACCACCTGAGGGCCATCACCCAATCAGAACCAAACAAAGAAGAACACATCCAGCTAAGTGTGGTCAAGATTCGAAAAGAGAAAGAATGGGGAAGTGACCATGTGACTGATTTAACCTTTGCAAAGGAAAACAATAGAAGACCATGCTTCCAACTGACTTTCACATTAGCATATAAATGGCGGGAGCCAGAGTACTTAACTAACAAAGGAGAAAGAATTACTTGCTTGTAAGCCCCCCAAAGGTTGATTTAGAAATGAGAGAGGGGGTAGGGAAATGAAGAGACTTTGAGCAACACATTCATAATATTAAATTAATAAAATGTATAATATTGTAAGAGAGCACTTCTCATAACAGCAAAGAGTCCCTTGGACTGCAAGATGATCAAATCAGTCAATTGTACAGGAAATCAACCCTGACAGCTCACTGGAATAACATATTGCCGCTGAAACTCAAGTATTTTGGCCACATCAAAAGAAGGGAGGACTCCTTAGAAAAATCCCCGTGTGGGTCCCTGGGAAAAACTGAAGGCAAAAGGATAAGGGGGCAGCAGAGGATGAGGAGGTTAGATAGTGTCACTGAGACAATGAACATGAATTTGGACAAACTTCAAAAGCAAGTAGAGAATAGGGTGGATCGGCACGGTGCAGTTGATGGGGTCACAAACAGTCGGACATAATGACAAAACAACAAATATTGTCTAATGTTGTGACCCCAGGGGCAGCCTAGATTCCAACAGGAGGGGATGGAGATCTCCTGGCTACAAGGATCAGCATATCTTGTATAGGCACCTAGACTGCATAGGCATCTGCTGCTGTGGGTCTGTCTGTGATTCAATGGTAGGACAGACACTCCTGTCTGAATCTTTTGAGAGCCACTGCCAGCTTGTCTTTACAATACAGTATTGACTATACTCACCCCCCTACATGTACCTACTGGGGTTGTGTGATATGGCATTTCACCTTCGCAACAGCTGGAAATGCCATATGCCACTAATCCAAAGCCCTTGTCTTTGGATTTCCCTTGCCCCCCAACAAAGTGGAGAGAGATTATGTGGAGAGATTATGGTTGGAGAGATTATGTGACCCTTCTACCAAAATGTTTTGGCACACTTGGTTTAAAGAGAACATTTTCCAGGGATTGTACAAGCTATGCAAAGTTTACAGTTCTAAAACATTTTTATCTGAACATTCATGCTTAGCATGATCAAAACTTTTTCAGAGCAAATTATTTTTTCTTACTATACAAGAACAATTTCACCCAAACCATAAAGGCCAACTTTAACATATTTGGGTTTTATACATAAAATTTTTTGAACTGCTAGTATGAGAATTCCAATAGAACCAGTTAGCATTTGATTCATAACCATTCCTTTGCTCCATGGGGTTGTTATTGCTTCCAGTACAATAAACATATGATTAATTTTTTTTCCATATGGAGATCATTCCCCCTCAAGCAAGAAATGAGAAATTTTGAGGGTTATTAAGCCCTGCAAGTTTCCACAGTGAATGAGGAAGGTCATTCTATATGGGTATCACCCACTGTAATACATATGAACATATTCAGAATTTCCACTGGACCTTTAAATTCTCCACTTATGCTCATTCAGTAAGGAGTTTTATGCTCAATAGAATGCTTGGCCACACAATTAAAAGATTATCCTCCTAGTCTAGCAAAATAGTATCTTCTCCTTTTGAAGACTACATCATAATTTATCTCACGAAGCAAGTAGCCTTGAATTCAGAGCTTCTTGAGGAAGAAAACAGAGTGCTTCCCAATACAGCTTTTGATTATTCCAAGGCAATAACATGTGTAAGCTGAAGGATGGAGAAAATACTTTATGATGTGTATGTTCAATATGCACATGCACTTGAAGAATTGTTCTTTGTTCAGCAATTATAGTTAAAATTACCAAGATACCAAATCTTGGTTTGACCCTACACAGTTTGCAAATGCTTTATTTACAGATACTCAATAACTGATAGTTCCCTAAGTTTGTGCATAAAATGGAGGTATAATTTGTTCTCAAAAGTGAAAGCAGAGGTTTCAATTGGAAAGAAGAGTGCACAAGGCCACAGGTAGGGGATGGCTGGCAGAATAGTTATGAACACAACAGACCTTTCTGAAAAATGGTGGATGTAGCCAATGGTGGTGCTTCATGTGTGCTTCTGAACACACATTAACATGCACACAGGAAGGGAATCTGCTGGGATCCTGTGTTGAGACTAAAGGCACAGCTTCAAGATTTGACAGAGAAATCAAGGGAGGTGAGAGTGAAAGGTGCAACAATTTTTTATTGTGGAAATTATTTAACAAGTAATTTAACAAAAATAAAGAAGGGGAATTAAAATTAAGGGATTCCTAAATACTCACACAAAGAAGGAAAATTATGTTTATATTAGATTAAGAGAGAGAGAGAGAGAGAGAGAGAGAGAGAGAGAGAGAGAGAGAGAGAGAGAGATAGATAGATAGATAGATAGATAGATAGATAGATAGATAGATAGATAGATAGATAGATAGATAGATAAGGCTAGGCAGGTAACCAAGGAACAATGATAACCAATGTGACCAGTCCATTTCTGCAGTATTAGGTGTGATATATTTTAGCCCTCACTGGCTGAAAATCAGGCAATTTTCCTGTTTCTGAGTAGGTGTTTAAAAGGCAGAAGGAGAGCAATGAAGCAAGCCCAATGAATGAGGTGGTAGCCTTGGCTGACTCAAGGGAGGAAAGCAGCGCAAGAGTGTTGCCCATAAAGGATAACCACCCAACCAACGTACATATATATGCGCAACTACCCCGGATGCGCAGCATCCTCGCCAATGCAACTTCTTCCTCTGAACAATATCCCCCCCACTGCACCAGGCACCGAGCACCAAATTGGCTGGATGTTGGTCAGTCTCCCATGTTAAGTATAGGACAAAAACACGTTGCCCCCTTTTCAGCCCCTGAAGGGTTAAATTTCTCCAATGGGTTCTTGGGTGTTCAGGTAACAGAAGGAACTCCCAGAATTCCATGCTTCAGGCCCAGCAGTTGGGGCGGAATGTTGCTGAGTCAGCAATTCTCAATGCAAAGTATAGGGAGGAAAACGCGTTGCGCCCCTTTTCACCCCCTTCCAGTTGGAATTTCCGAAAACCGGTTCTTAGTGCACCCCTCTGTCATGGAAGGAATCCCCACCCCAAATTTCACACTTCTAGGCCCAGCGGTCTTGGCAGGGCCATGATGAGTGAGTGAGTGAGTGAGTGAGTGAGTGAGTCAGTCAGTCAGTCAGTCAGTCAGTCAGTGACTTTTCTCTTATATATATTACAATATGAATTTCCCATAGGTTTTCACTAGGTGGTGCCATAACTACGTCGTTGTAAATGTCTCTTATATGCTCCCATAGTTACTCTGGATTGTAGGGTAAGTCATAAATACATACCATTGAAGATTCATAAGGTTTCTACCTTTCTCATATTTAGATGCCTAACCACTGAACAAGGCATTTGGGACTGGATGGCTTTATTTAGGCCTTTCAGACTGGTTGATGGGCAATTCAATCCAATTATTACTGGTCTCTGTTTATATATTTGTCATCTCACTTTTTACTGCTGCGTCATTTTTTTAATCAAATTGCTACATTTTGTATTTTTCCCTTTGTAATGTAGATTGCTTTGTGCTATTTTGGCAAGAAAATGCAGGATAGGAATAAAAAACAAAACAAAAACATTTTTGCAAGCATTCCAAGCTCCCATGACGGAACAGTAGTTAGAAGTATTTGGGTCTGTGAATGCAACAGGGAATTTTTCTGTCCTTTACATTCACCTGGATTGCAGTGCACAGTACTATTAGCCAAACAGGATGAAATGATTTGGGCTTAAAATATCTACATAAACAGAAATTTAATCATTAGTAATATGAGAGCATTATTTAACACACTCTGCTGAGGTGCCATTTCCAAATGATAACCTTCAGTGGCTTTTTGCTAACAAGTCTGTTTAAAAAAACCTGAGATTTTTAAATTTGGAGAAAGGAGGGGAGAGTTGGACCCATTTCAGTCAGTTTATTGAAAAAGGAAATTCATAAAACTGGAAATTTATTTGATCCCATAGTTACAGCGATAATATTTTATGCACGTTATGGGAGACCAGTGGCAGGATGTTGGCCAGTGATCAGCTTTTGCGCCTTCTGGACATATCAACAGGCTTGTAAACTTCCTGATGGATAACTCAACAGCAGTGCAGGTTTGTTTTCAAGACATTTTGGAAGACAGGAAGGGGAAAAAGAAGAAAAGGGAGGGTAAGATCTCACAGATCAAGAAAGTGGAATACCTCTTCAAATTCATCTTAAAAAATTCTTCTAAAAACAACATGCCACACAAAACCAGAACCAAGGGAAAAGTACAGGTTTCAAGAATTTTCCATTTGGAAAAGAATTTTCCTTTTGGTTTTGGTGGGCACATTCATTCCTAGGAGTTGATTCTTGAAATAATAATCACAATAAAAATAAAGAAACAGAATTGACCTTTTCTCTCTATCAAGGGGATTACAATACCTGACATCTAACTGGTGACAAGTATGCAACAGAAAAATACCAGCATAAAATGTTTTCAAGCAACGATTTACATAGTAATTGTCTCAGTGTGTCAGAGTATTCAATTTACGGCGGCCAGCTTCAGTCATACTGCATTTCTGTTCCAATCTAGCCTTGTCAACTGAACTCGATAAAGCAGTGATAACTGGTAATTTCCACAACCGTTTGACAGGTCTGTAAAATTAGCTCGGAGGTGGAGATGGGAGGGAGACAAAAATAATTTCCAGCAATGAGGTGGCACACAGCTTCAGAGCTTCCCATGGTTACAAACATTGCCAAATACAACTGGACTGAACAGGAAGTGGGATTGCTAATTTGGAAACTGACTCACCAGGTAAGCAGGAAAACCTGGACAGAAACTGATTCCTAACCCAGCTTTGAATCCCAATATTTTTGCTTACTTAGAAGCGCTAGACCATTTGTTCCAAACCAGGTGGCTGTGGCCCACCAGTGGGTACCAAACCCAATTTTGGCTGGGTCACAAAACTGACATTTAGACTAGACTATGACTGGACAATTTGATTAGACCAGGAGAACTCAAACGGATGAGTCATGACCTAAAAGTTTGTGTAAATGTGCCTCTGGCCTCTTAAGGGACAGGGGAAGCAATGAACAATCCCAGGACTGCATCCTTCAAGAGTCCAAATGGTAGGTTTTTTTTTTTACTTACGAAGGGCTGCTGAATCATCCAGAAGGTGCGGGGAGCCCCATATAGCCTTCTGGTGGACTCCCTGAATCTTAGAAGGTTGAAAGAAAGTAATAGTCAAACCACTTATCACAGGGGAGGGCACCTGGATGCAGGTGTCAAATGAGCTCCCTGAAGCATCTGGTGGGCCCCTGTGGGATACAGGAAGCTGGACTAGATGGGCCTTTGGCCTCATCTTATGAGGCTCTTCTTATGTTCTTAATAAAAAAATATCTTGACTTTTTCTTAATCAAGAATTACCTTGTGATTATTTTTCTGAATGTTTTAAGACCACAGGGAGCCCTGTGGAAGGCGCTGTGGGGTGCTCTGCATCCCCTGGAAAGTGCAGCAGGCCTTAATAAGTAAAAGCACCATCCTTTGTCCACCTTCAGCAATGTGATCTGGGGATTAGGTTGCTGCCTTCACCCCCTGCCCTGAAAACAATTGGCCAAATAACATTTATACCTACAAATAACCTTTGTAGCCACTGCTGCTTGAGTGCTTGGTAAAGTTATTTTAGGTGGATCAAATGCTAAGAAGTTGGGAACTGCTGCTATATATAGACCTTAGTATCTACAGAGGATCCTTCCTGGTTCCTCTATGGATAATTGAATCAGTGAGGTGTGCCACTGTGTACATCAGAAGCTTACTGGAGTTCTTGGTCAAGCACTTCTGGTTTCCAGGTGATAGAGGCACCCCTAACTTTCTGACGGTTCATTTTCTGATGGTCCCGCTCTTTCAGCACCTTAGAATTATATCCAGAACTCACTCATTCAACACATGTTCCACTTTTTCAACTTCTCTCTGCTGGTCTAAAGGCTAACGTCTTCCTTTATGTTGATTTGCATGTGACATGGTGATCAAACTGTTTTTGGCGTTTCCTTATAACTACCTTCAGTAAATAGCCATCATTCAAATAAACAAAGTATTCATTGCCCACACATGCCTTTGTTCATTTTGCTGTGATTTATTAAGAATTTTGACTATGTGTTAATAAGTATGTGTTAATAAATATGCAAAAGCAATTTAGGCTTTTGCAAGTGATATTTCTGTTAACCACCAGACCAGGGTTTGAGACATGGGTCCCCACAAGATGGGGTGAGCCTTAGCCCTTAGTCCTTAGCCTAGCTCCTGCCAACCTAGCAGTTTGAAAGCATGTAATGCAACCAGATAAATAGGTAGCACCAGTGGTGGGCCCGGCCTGGCCCAAGTACCGGTTCTCTGGAAGTGGGCGGGGCCAGGGTCAGGGTCAGGGTCAGGGAGGTTTTTAATTTAAAAATAAAAAGTTAGAAAAAAATTAAAATTACTTACTTGAGTAGACCTGCATAGGATGGGGTCTGAGGCTACAATCCTCTCCACACTTTCCTGGGAGTAAGTCCCATTGACTATACTGGGACTTACTTCTGAGTTGACCTGTATAGGAGGCTCTTGGGCTGCTAAGCCCCCCCCCCCCCGCCGGCCAGGGAGAGCATGCTAGCACCGTGTGCACCTCCCCCTTGGGCAGCTAAGCCCCCCTGCAGGCCAGGGGAAGTAAGAAGAGCACGCTGGCGCCATGCGCCTCCTTTTTAGGCTCTTCGGCCGGCTGGATGAGGAGAGCGCGGTGGTGGCTGAACCGGTCCCCATGGTTCTGGGGGCCCCCTGCCGCTGCCGGCTCGCCAGCAGCAGGAGGATTGGAAGATCCTGTCCCCCAGAACCTGATCGAACCGGCTTGTGCCCACCAGTGGGTAGCACTATGGTGGGAAAGGTAACAGCGTTCCGTGCGCCTCGCCGTATAGTCATGCCAGCCCCATGCTTTGATCCACAGAAGTGAACAAGGGGAGAGCTTGATGCTGCAATATGTTCCTACCTCTACATGTTTGCCATACTCACATCTGTTGAACAGGACAGTAATACTGTACTTGCTGAATATGGATAACACAGTAGCATAGCTAATGATCATGTAGCCCTGTGCAAAACCCAAAATGTTGCCGGGAAGTGATGTCACAACCAGAAGAGACGTCATCCTTGGGTATTTTTAAAAAGAAAATTGGGGGAAAACCTGCCTCTTCCTCCTCAGCAGTTCACCACCCACTTGCTCTACTAGTGGCATTGCTAAAGCATCTATTTGCTATTTGGAGTTGAAGAAGATTTTGTTGCCCCTTCTGTCACCTGCAACAACAAAATCAAGTTTGATTAAGTAAAAAAAATGAAAATTTTGTCCCTTATTGGTTAGGGACAAAGAGGAATTTTTTCCGCTGCTAAATAGAAGAGGAGCACGTATTAGAAGTGCCCTTATACCCAGTTAGCATGGGGTATCTATTTTATGATATATGTATCATATATAGCTGATTCATATTAACACCTTATTAGTTCCATACAGTATCAGAATTACACCTCATTGGCTCTCAGAGCCATCAATAACATAGGAACTCAGTTTTTTAACTTAGTTAAAAAATCCACTTTTGTTCTGTATGCTTTTCTATTTTCATTTTCTGGTTAATTGGCCATAACGTTTGATAGAATATAGATATTCCAATGCAGTTTCTTTCATTGCATTCTGCATAAAATTACCTTTCCAATGATATATAATTTGGTGTTATTATCATTCATACATACCCCGTTTTTATTAATTTTAGTCACTGATGTCAACCTCAGCTGCTAGCCCCCTTAAAGCTTGTACCCCGGTGCAACCGCACCCCTAGCTATGCCACTGGGGTCACCATTATGGTTTTCATTCCATGCAAATGTTCACAGATTCATTCTGGAATATTCTGGATGTTGGCGTGCTCTTGGCATGTCACAAAAGATCAGTGAGTGGGAGGAGTTGGCTTTTCTTCCAAGTTTGAGGTCGGAAAGTTGTTTACAAGGAAAGAGCAGGCACCATAGGGCTAACTTTGCTGACAAAGCCTTGCTTCTGGGGATATCCTAACAAATGTCATGGCCCATGTGGCTAGAAGCAGATGAAAAACAAATTAGGAACAGCTATATTGACAAACACAATGGGGGAAAGTGCCAGTTCAGCCTCATTTTGTCTATAATGATTTTTTCCCTACATTGCTTCCACTGGTGCTGTGTGAAATGCCAATAGAAACTAGAATATCCTTTTGGAGCAAAAGCTGTTGTGTGGTGCATAGTTATCATGCCAACAAAGCAGCCGAATGGAACTGTAATGCTCTGTAATTATATATTAAGATCCCATCTAACTGGAAACATTCTTAGCCAGTGGGAATTTCAGGAGATAATTTCAGATGACCTGGGGATACTTCGGCCAGCCAAAAGGCAGAGGCAAAATATTTAAAACAAATAGACTGGATAAAAACCAAGCTTGTTCTTTGCATTAATCACATGCAAATCAACGCTGGCTTGTTGGAGATTAATATACAGCCATACAAGGGCAGGCTTCTGCCTTGCTTGAAGCAGATTTAATAAAAATAAGATGAACATCATTCAAAGATGATAAAACTGCAAATACCTCATAATAAAATGACATATAAATATCTACTATTTCAGTGGTTCTTAAACCTGTAGGAAGATCTCTCAAATTTAAGGAGATTTTTAGGGAGTACATTTTTGTGGGTGAGGGCAGTGACATGATCCCCAGGATCACATTGCTAAGGGTGAAGGAAGGGGTTGCTTTCACTAATGGGGGGCTGCAGCAGGCTCTGGGAGGTACACGGAGTCCTGTGCCACGCTCCCTAAGCTTTGGAACATTAGTAAATGAGCTTTCCAAAGCATCTCTATAAGTGTAAGAGGAAGAACCTCCCTTGCTCCATATTTAGCAATGCAATCCTGGTCATCATATCATTGCCCTCACTCCTTTCCCCTCCTCTTAAGGTAACCCGTGGACTACCACTGCTATGCAGTGTGTGTCTGTCCGCGCGTGCATGTGCACATGTGCAGGTCCAGTAAAATGAAACCTCATGCATCTCTCGTCTCTTGAGGGGTGCTTGGACAGCTAAATTGGAGGCTTTTTTTTATATTGTTTCTAGTCTTTCCTAACAAGTTATTAAGACAAACAACAACAAAAAGAGATACAAAGAATAATGCCAACATTTAAAATACCAATATTTTCCTCAAGTATTAGTAAAATATCTCCCATCCCATCTTCTCATTCTGCAACATGCAGGTTTCAAAAAAGCCATCACTGAATTACTATTGGCATCAGAAAGTGTAAAATGTTTAGACTGAAATAATGCTTACCTCTCCAATTTCCTGTGCAAACTTCCCTTGAAATCAATGAAAATTACCTATGTATATTATGTGGGAAAATTGCACCTCCATTTGCTATTAATATTCTGTCAATATTTTGTGATAGCATTTTGCTAAAAGTGTTAGCACGAGTGAGATTGTAGAAAAGGAAATCTTGTGAACAGAATAGGATTAAGGCTGCAATTCAGAGCAAATTCAGCCTGCTCTGACCTAACTGCACTCTCCTAACTATTCTGTATCCAGAGCAGAAAGTTATGCTGAATCCAGAGAGTCAGGAAGCCTGGGCTGCCCTAACTGCTCCAGAGCATGCTAAGTAATTGACACAAGGGGAAGACTTGCTCCTGAGGAGACACCCCTCAGATCACACTGAACAAGGAACAGCTGTGGTGCCTACAGTGGTGACATGACTTTGCACATCACCTGGTGCGGAAGTCTGTGCGTCATCCCTGGGATGTGCACGCCCCCCCCACCAAGACTGCACAGTCACTAAAGTTGGCGCCTGCGCAGTTGTTTCTGAAGCCTTTTGGCTTCAGGGGAGACTGTGCAGGCGTCAGAGTTGATGCCTGTGCAGTACTTTTTCTGAAGCCATTCAGATGAAGCCATCTCTGACACCTGCGCAGTACTTTTCTGAAGCCTTTTGGCTTCGGGGGAGACTGTGCAGGCGTCAGAGTTGGTGCCTGTGCAGTACTCTTTCTGAAGCCATTCGGCTGCCGCTCCGCCTCCTGAGTGAGGCCGAATGGCTGTGCAGAGGCGCGGACTTTCTCTGCTCTAAGGAAGTCTCCTCTGAAGCTGTTCGGCATGCTCAGTGTGTTTCTGCGCAGTGCACCTCAGATGGCCGTTCAGGCCAGCTCCGAGGACAAGTGGCAGCTACTGGCTGATTCTCCGCCTTGGAGCAGGCCTGAATGGGGGTGCTGATGCCCGGGGCCTGCCAAAGGACAGTCAAACTCCTCCGGCACATCACCCCATACGGAGCGCATCCCCAATGCAGCCCACACCAGCCGCACCAGTCTGGTGACGCCACTGGGTGCCTTCCTTATAAGGAGTCCCTGATGAGATGCCAGTACATTCTACAGTGAATACAAGGGGCTTCTTGGAGTGGCCTGCTGTATCCTGAGGTTTGTGGGCAGCCGTAGTTTGTTCCATATCCTGAGGTTGAGAGGAAGGGGTTGCAGCTAGGCTGGCCAAGAACTCAGATTTTTGGTCAGCACTGCCATTCTTACTCGGGCCTTATCATGGACCCCTATGGGTCTACTCATTACTATACCTGCTCCTGAGGTGGTATAACTCTGAGGGCTGGAAGAGGGCATTTCTGCCTTGGAAACAGGCTTTGGATACAGAGTAACTGCTCTGCCCTAGGCAATGCTAAACATGCCCTCAACTTGCCTCTCCTGAGCTGCTTAGGCTGCCCCAGTTAGGGCAGAGCAGGTCCACCTCTCTTAGGGCACCCTATCTTGCCTTGCTCTGCCCTAAGCCACCTTCAGAGTAACTGGGCTGGAGCATCTTGCAGTTGCTCCAAACTAGTGTTAGATAGGGCAACCTAAGGGCTCTTATGTGGACAGATTAGTTGCTCTGGATTGGGCTGTATAATGAGTGAAAGGGAGCCGGGTGGAGCTGGCCAGAGAGAGGAGGGTAGGGTTTGTTTTAAATGTTTTGCCTCTTTTTTTTGCCTGGCAGAAGTATCCCCAGGTCAAATGAAATTATCCACTGTTTATTCCCACTGGCGAAAAATGTTTCTGGTTAGATGGGAACTTAATATTCCTCCTTCCCTGATATTCAGCAGAATCCTAACCATGTCTACTCAAAAGTAAGTCCCATTGTGTTCGATACCTCTTACTCCCAGGAAAGTGTCTTTAGAATTTCAGCCATTATCTATCAGGTATTTTTTCAAATGATCATTGCTTTCTATGCTAGGGCACACTTCTAGACCAACACTGTATATACAGAAAGATTAAAAGTGATCTTATTGGAAAAAAATCTTCATTAGTGCAGTTTAAATGAAATATAATAGTATGCACTTTACATGCTATACAAATGCTCTCATGCTACATTACCTTTTCAGTAATACAAATTAAAACAGCATTGGTACATTACTGTTACCAGTGGCAGAAAAAGAACAATGTTTCCGGTTACTTCAGATGTCCTACTCATAATTCTGGAGCAGCTATTGCAAGGTTAACCTAAGACAACAGTCTTCAAACGTTTTCTTGCCACAGCCCCAACTGGGGCCCAATCCACCCACCCTCTATCCAGTGATGGGCTCCAAAGAAATTAACAACCGGTTCTATGCCCATCTGGCAGCCACTTTTATATGGCTATTTTTAAACTTTATATGTTCTATCTCTCATTAACAACCGGTTCTACAGAGTAGGTGCGAACCTGCTGGAGCCCACCACAGCCTCTATCCCCACATGCCCCCAATCCACCCACCCTCTATCCCCACCTGCCCTATTTCCCCCTACATCTTTATTTTTCACAGAAAACCTGCAAAGTTTGTTGAACAGGGCTTGCTTTAGGAGATGTAGGATAAGGACATGGCCAAGTGTTGTGGCGCCAGGATCTGGCACTTGGGCCAGATCCTAACCAAGTCGCAGGCAACTCAAACCAGCTCCAGGCTGATCAGATCTGTGCCACCTAAAGAAGTGGTGCAGATCCGAGCAGCACCATTGTGACTGCTGTAGCATTACTTCTGGTAAGGATATTGAACTCTTCAGGTAGAGCAGATTCAAGTGACCCCACTGGGGCTCCTGAAGAGCCAGTAGTAGAAAAATGAATTATTTAGGTAGTGTTGATCCAAATAGCCTCACTGGAATGAATTTTTCTTGTCCCATCTGAGTTCCATTGCTTGTCCATTGCTTGTTCCATTGCATCTGAGTTCCACTGATTGTCCCATTGCTCCATATGGAGCAAGCCAGACTTCCTTCATGTTCTAGCTTGGTTTAGTATTGGACTGCATGTAACCTGATCAAGCACAAGTCTGATCAGTAGATTCTAAAAACCTGTTGTACTTCATGTTGAATTCCATGGTAGGAGAAAGGCATGGTTTATTAGCTATGTAAACCCTCAGTTTTTTGTTACTAAAAGTTGGTGTATATCAGGGTGACCAGATGCTAAACCCAAAATTCCTGAACCCCAAGGCCAAAATTCCTACCCCCCTCCAAGCCAAAATTCCTACCTGCTAAAAAAATTGCAAAAAAATGTATTTTTTGTTTTTATTGTTTTTTTGTTTTTTGGCCATAACTTTTGATAGGAAGGTGATATCTCAAAACTGATTTTTGCATTGGATTCTGCTCTTCAATATGAATCCAACGACATATGACATGACAGGGTACCGTGCACTATCACAAAGTTCCAAAACAAAGCCAAAATGGAGGACAATGAAGCCAAAATGGAGGACAATGAAGCCAAAATGTAGAACACCCGGACAGGAGGCTGAAAATCCAGACAAATCCGGGTTTTTCTGGTCATATGGTCACCCTGAGTGTATATACATTAATAATACATTAAATGTTATAATCTCATAAATAAAATGCAGCTTCTTGTTCCTCATTGAAACACGCTGCCTTCCATTGGAGGGCTCTCAAAATGGCAGAATATAAATTGGACCCAGATATCAAATGTCACCTTCGTATCTCTTTTGCCAACAACATTTCCCCATAAGATTAACAGAATGAGTGTAGTGAAACACCCAACCAGATTCAGGGTACGTACTTAGGATGTCGAATGTCTGGCAGCGATCGCTCCAATGCTATGTTGTTGCTCACAAAAATATTGAAGCCATTTTCCCGATAAGCTGAATCATCATTGTCTTCTTCCATGAGAGGGTATGGCTTGCCCTGTTCACCTTTCCCTGGAACAGCATGAAAACAAAATATGGTTGCCACCAATCACCGGTTTTTGGGAGCCCAGAACTGGTAAACAATTTGTGCCATGGATTAGTATGGGGTAGCCCTGCAGTGGAAAGTGAAGAGGGTTTTTAAAACTATTTTGCCATTGATTTTTGATATCTGCTAATTTTTGGTATTGAAATAGAGCCCTTCATAGATAATAAGGCACAATCTAATCATATATTTAAAAAATCAAAATCAAAATGTCTAGTTATAGCATCTGCTTTGTGAGGATAAACAAGCACACACATAAAAATCCTTGATCAAATAAGAAAGTCTTCCTTGTTTGTGTTATTTTGGTATTCTCATATCAAATTTATTTATATTCAAAGGGAAATTATTCCTTAAAATGTAAATATCACATAACCTTGGGGCTGTAGAGAATATAAAGCCCCTGAGACTGTGTTTCTTTTTTTGAAATGCATAGTAAGTAGACGCAAAGATAACAACCATGACATTAACTGCTTGTTTATTGATTTCAGTGCACTGTTTTACTATGCAGAACACTAGATTAACTGAAAACTGTGGATTTCTATTAGTTTTGAGAGCAATAAAACAATAAAATTCCTGAACAGTCCATGAGGTGTTATTTGATGGTCGAGTCGTTTCCTATTCTCTATGGATTTTCTAAGTAGACATCAGAAAACACACTGTTGATTTGGACAGCAGATACAGTTACTGTGATGTCCTACGCATAATATGTCACAAGACAGTAATATTTTGATTTATTACTATGAGATTTTGCTCATGAGTCCTTTCAAGACCAATAACTTTTACCAACCAATGTTGCTATCCATGTTGTCATCTCCTTTTCTGAGTTATGAAAAAGTAGACGTTTCTTAGAAGCACATTTTCCCCTGTGAGAACCTTGTGAATAGAAGGGTCCTGTACTGTAATTTATTCAACAGATCATTCCTATTGTGTCAAATTTTTGGAAACCAGACATCTAATAGTCCAAGCCTATCAAACCCATCCATTTCCCACTGAATCAGCCATGCCACTGGAGTGCACCTGTGGGTGCACTCCAATGCAAATAGTAGGCAATGCTGCAACAGTCTGTGCTAGGGTTGCAATAATTCTCATACACGAAACCGAGACCGGACCTCCCGACAAACTTTCCAGTATGTGAATGCAATCTCCCAAAACTGGGACAGTCCCTGTTTTTCCAGGACACATGGCAACCTAGCCTTTGCTGATGTGACACGAGCTGGCTCAGTGCAGGCCTATCTGGATCAAGTTCTCAGACAGCCAAAGACGATCTGAAAAGTTTACATGGATTGGGAAAATATTATTACTAAAATTGTTGATCACAAATTTGGAAGCATATGATAGAGCAGAGGGGTGATATATTCCATTCAATAACTATGACTTTGGACATAAAAATTTTGTTGTTCCTTCTTTTAGGAAACTAATATCATGAATCAAATTGTGATTGAGCTATTGGTGATACATTCAAAAGGTCTCTTTAAAACCAGTTAGAAACTGACGGCACACACATCCTTCTCTTCCTGCTTTTATCAGGCTACCATTTAATTTTCTAAGGCTACAATCCCAAGCATAATTTCCCGAGAGTAAGACCAATTGAATACAATGGGGCTTCTGAGTAGACATGGGCAGGATTGCGGCTTTAGTCCATTTAGGATGCAATCCTAACCTAGGCTGGCACAACTCATTGGTCTTCCCATAGTGATGTAGGGAGGAAAGCACATGTCTATGCACTAGCCTAACCCTCCCCCAGGAGTTTGTGCAGAAGTGCCTTACAGAACATGGGACTTGTGCTGGGGCTTATGCCAGCCTAACTAGAATTTAGGATTGCAGCCATGGGGCACAATCCTAACCAGTTTAGGCCAGCCTAACTCCTGTGGGCTATCTTCCCATGGTGATGTAGAGAAGTCTGTGTACTGACCTAACTCCCCAGGAATTGGGCAGAAGTGCCTTAAAGCAATTTTATGACACCCGATGGTCAGCAAAAGATTAATGCCAAGGCTTAGGCTGGCCTAACTGGAGGTTAGGGTGCTATCCTGACTTAGGATGCAATCCTGAGTTAGGGTGCAGTCCTGATTTAGGCCAGAGGGAATGGCTCACCTAACCTGGCCTTAGGTAGGCCATATTCTGAGCTGACAGGCCAAATCCACACGGCTAGGCTTCTAGGTTGACCTTTAGACCAAATCTAAGCTAGACCAAAGAGGCTAGGAGGCCTCTTTGCTGGCCTAACTGCTGCTGAAGTGGCATAAGGGCAGCATGCTCACTGGGCTGTGGGAGTTGTGCTGTATCTTGAGGTTGAGAGGCAGGAACGGTACTTGGACCGGCCTAAGTACATTTTATTTTGCTTCCATTCATTTTTTACTCCGTCTTATCATGGACCCACTATGGGTCTACTCATTACTATACCTGCTCCTTAGGTGGTCTAACATTGAGGAGCTGGAAGAGGGCATTTCTGCCCTGGAAACAGGCTCTGGATACAGCCTAACCGCATTGTTCTAGGCCATGCTGAACATGCCCTCAACGTGCCTCTCCTGAACGGCCTAGGCTGGCACAGCTAGGCCGGTCCAGGTCCATCTGCCTGGGGCCAGCCTACGTTGACTTATGCCAGCCCAAGCCTTTCTGGTATAACTGGGCTGGCCCATCTTGGCATTGGTTAGCCCAAGTGCACTTCAGGATTTCAGCCTTAGTCAATTTGTTTCAGAAATCCTTTTTGGAACGGGAATTCAAGTCCCAAAAGAAGCACATACAGTATTTTGTAATCATGTTTTCATTAGAAACTTCACATTGGCCTCCCAAATTTAGATAAGTATGGAGATGGGATGAACTGCAGAGAGTTAAGATTGAATTCTTCATAGTAGGTATTTCAGAATCCAACAAAAATAAATGGGAATGAGTACATTGCAGCCACCCCGTGCAAGAGTTATGGCACAAAAATGTGAATTTGATACATGAGAGAAACCTAGTCAAAATAATCAATTAGATTTAATTAAATCTTTTTGATTGGGTCCCTGTGGCTTCATTAATCAGCTTAGGATGGTGGCCAGCAGCAAAATACTGCAGAACACTTGAGGCACAGATGCATGAACCTCGTAACTCAGCGGTTCCCATACTCTCTGGGAGTTTAGGAGTCAAAATACCTGCTAGTAGGGAGGGACAAAAGCAGTGACACAATTTATTTATTTACTTACTTACTTATTTACTTTTATTAAAGGATTTTTACCCTGCCTTTCTCCATCATGCGGACCCAAAGTGGCTACAACATGATAAAAACAATATAATAATAAATAACATTTTAAACATAAAATGGGGAATGAGGACCTGTGATCTCCTCTGAAGCTGATTTTCTCTAAGCTTGAGAAAAACAAAAAAATAATAATATTGGCCCACTTTCAGTTTGCAACTGCAAAACCGAAAATGGATCACAATAACTATTTTTCTGCAACCCACATAGAATGAGATTGTGACACCCCCAGAGGCGTTGTGACTTCCACTTTAAGAAACAGTGGTTTGGAGAATAAGGAAGGCTTAATAACATCCACATCTTGTAATGTTAGATTGAAAATGTAGTATATGCCTAAAGCATTGAAGGCTTTGAATGTCAGAGTCTGTGATGGGTGATAAAAAGTGGTGGTTATTTTGGTCAGTAAGATAGGATTGCAACCTGAATACAGTGGGCTTTCTTCTGAGTAACGTAACTAGCATAGTTTTCTAGCACCTCTAGTGATAAAGAAACCCACCATGTTCTAAGTCAAGCCCCCAAATCCAGAGTCACTATGGGAGCATGTAAGATACTTTATGTGCACCCGTAGTTACTGCATCACCTAGTGAAAACCTATGGGAAATTCATATTGGAATCCAGAGTAAGTTGTTCTTACACCGGAGCAAGGACTCTCCGTAGTTACTCTGGATTTTGCCCATGGTTCCAAATTGCCCCACACCAAAAAGCTCTGCCTTTAACAATTGTTTGAAATAATCACAGCTTTGTAGCTAGATGATGCACACGGTTTCTTCTACTCCTGGTTACTTGCCTGGTTACTACTAGCCTGGTTACTTGTCACTAAATGCCACAACTGCTACAATCTGCTAATTTTTTTGCCCTCCATTGAATGTAAAAACAAACCATCAGATGATGACTTCTCAAAAGTAAGCATTATAAATAGCAAACAAACAAGCAGGTGAATAACAGCTTAGCCCAACATTGAAAGTTTGTGGCTTGATTCAATCAAGGGCAGTCGTGCAGCGATAAAAGGAATCTGGTACGTGCCCAGGTACGGGAAGTGAAGAAATTCAGCTTCATGGCAAATGAGTAAAGAAAAGTTTGTAGTATTTTAAACAAAATAATGTGTGCAGAAGTGATGCTTTTAGAAAAGCTGATGTTATGGCAGCAGAAGGTCTTGAAAGTAATTAGCAGAGTCTCAGAGAGGTGAAGCTAAACTGTCGGGGACACTGAATAAAAAGAAAAGTCACAGTGAAATATTAAAGTTGCATGACTACAACTTGCAAGTCAAGCATGCGTTATGGTCCCTACAGTCACTTTGAACTCAGCTTGTTGACACCTGCGCTGTTCAGCTTCCATGAACATTCCTGTGTAAAAAACACAGATGCTATTGGACTTTCTTGTTATGCCTATACAAAAATTACACACTTTTTGGTACAATTTTTTGTGAAGTTCATTAGACATCTAAATAAATAAATAAATCACAATTCATGTGCTCTCCCTCCATTCTGCAGGTCAGGCAACTCTGTTTTATTCTTTCAGCTAGTGCTAAGGTTAAATGTTTCTTGCATTTACTGTTCACCATAATCATAAGGACCAGTGTTTCCTTTTAGGAGCTCTGGGCCACTGAGGCAAAAATTGAAATAGTTTTGTACCACATGCACTTTCCAGCTCCAATCCCCTACACACAAAAAATTAAGGGCCCAATCCTATCCAATTTTCCAGTGTTGGTGCAGTTATGCTAGAGAGGTGTTTACTGCATCTTATGATGGAAGGGAAGTCATTGGGGCTTTCTCAAAGTATGGGAACATGGCTGCAGTCTTAAGAGTGCCTTCCTGGGAGTAAGCCCCTTTGAACTTAATGGAACTTACTTCTGAGGTAAGAAAGACATGCATAAGATTGCACTGTATGTGTTCCGTTATCATGGCACTGCATCGTGGCTACACTGGAGATGGAAAGTTGCAGAGAATTGGGTCCTATGTTTGTAGTAATATAGAAGATCTATTAGAAATTTATTAGGTTTATTATTTATAGACAAGATTTATTATTTTTAGAGAAGAATATTTATATTTAAGATCTATTATTTATAGAGATTATAGATTTATTTATAGGGATTTGTGGATTTTGATTTTTTCACCAGCTACAGCTAAGGCAGTCCACTCTCCACCTTCACTGGTGGTCCATAGAAATGTGTTTGCTCAGCAAGATGCTGGAAGTGATCGACTGAGGTTGTCAGCACTACTAACCTAGGCCAGCACAACTCATCAGTCTTCCCATTCCTCTGGTGATGTAGGGAGGCAAACACATGTCTGTGCACTGGCCTAACCCGTCACTAGTAATGGTGTAGAAATGCCTTACGGCACTTTTCTGTCACTTCTAGGCCAGCATGGGACTTGTGCCAAGATTTATGTCAGCCTAACTGGGAGTTAGGAATACAGCCGAAGTTCATTTTCCCCAATTAACTTCTAATGTGTATAGGACCAAGAGATTGTGACTGGCCAAGGGTCAACACTCTATCTGCTATAAGCTAATGGCTACATTTATTTGTTCTTTATTACAAGAACCAAAGCTTATATCACAGTTAGGATATAAAGAGCTTTTCTACCATCTCTAAATACCAGTAAAAATCCTATGAGGGTATCCTCTGAGCACTGTAGTGTTTATCTTTCATGCACAACAGTATAAAAATACTTTGAAAATGTGGGCAAATATGTCCAAATGTGTCCACTTTAAATGTGGGCAAATGTGTCCAAGTGTATTCTTAGGCATAGTCAATTTCTACATCAAGTTAGCTGGATGTGCAGCACATTTGACCAGAGATGCCCATTTTTAAACATTTTCCTACATCCCTTACCTACAACCATGTATGTCTACCTCTTATCAGACCTAGATTGTTTCCAGTGAGTAAGATAGGATCACAGCCTCAAATCTTACTGAACACAATGGGTTTACATCTGAGTGAAATAAATTGCATAACACTTTTAATTAAAGCACTCTATAGTTCATTTGTTTTGACTTCAGGTAGAAAAACTCTACCTCAGAGCCATTCACAAAATCATTTCGGGGACCTTCAATCCCACACCATTTTGGTAACAGTTAAATTTATCCTGCCCTCTTACATAGCTGGTATCACTGTATAGGGCAAGAAACAGAAGATGCTGTAGCAGATGATGACTTTTTGCTGGCTCTTGAAGGTGAAAATAAGAACCTCTGAAGCATATTATTGACTGCTCTTTAGGCAATATGAGCATGATAAGGCGCAGAAGAATCACATCGCCTTAATTTCTTTGTACTGGGCTTTGAGTTGGTTATGTTACATTTGTGGCTTAACAAACATTTAACCCCCCTAGTACAAATTTTATTCTTTAAAAAGTTTGAGGTGTGAGGCTATTTATTTTTCAAATCAATATGTGAAATAAATTTGCATCTGTAGCTTCTAGCCAGAGTGTATTTCTCTTACAGCTATTCTGAACTTTCAAAAGGTATTCAGAATGTATCATGCATGACTTGTACCAACTGAACTATCAGTTTATTTGACTATCAGAAGAGACCAAGATGAGGGTTCTGGACATAAAGCCCTATCTTATCTGTGTCCATGCAACATGTCCATGCAATATGCTTTTGCATATTTGAAACCTACCTAAGTTTCTTAGGTCACTTTTTTGGTCTTTCACTTAGATTCATTTAATAGTAGTCAGAGACACGTCCTTTTCCAGTGGCATCATACATGGAGATAGACACCCTTTTAAATTTTAAAAAATATATGTCCCTTTAGACCAGTGGTGGGCTCCAGCAGGTTTGCACCTACTCTGTAGAACCGGTTGTTAACAAGAGATAGAACATATAAAGTTTAAAAATAGCCATTTAAAAGTGGCTGCCAGATGGGCAGAGAACCAGTTGTTAATTTCTTAGAATCCCATCACTGCTTTAGACTTAAAAATAGCCTGCACACTATGGTAGACAGGCAATCCATCAATCAATTTCCCTCTCCAAAGCTTAGACCATCTTTTCACTTGTTAAGCAAAGCCTTGCTTACCACTGGAGCAGCAAAATAAGGTAAGTGATCATCACTTCCCATTTGCTTTGCATTCTTTCTCTGCTTCGGGGGAAAGGTGGAGTCTACCACTGATCTGAAATGAAGCTGTTCTAAGCTCCAGAGAAAGAAATTAATTGGTGGATTGCCTGCTTCATTCTCACTAAGGGAAAAACATGATAATGCCAGTACATTAAATAAAAATGCATAAATTTTGGGGTGGTTATCAAACTGCCACCATAGGGGCCACAACATATTCTGGAGTTATGTGCTCTATAGCTGCCTTAAGCTATTGTGCTATTTTCCTTTTTCTCTTTTCCTCCCAGCTAAACCATACCCCCTTTAACCCTTCTTCAAAAAATTTAGCAGGCACTGTTGTTTCCTATTCTCTTCTTAAGGTCCTCTTGTCACTTTCTGCCTTGACCTGTTGCAACATTTTCTTAACTCCTTACAATCTGATAAGGTTAGGATTAGCCTGCTCCCATACAGTTCATATATCCCAAGATTTCTTTCAGATCCATGTGCCAAAGTTGGGAAAGGAGGAACACCAGAAGGTGGGAGTGGAAGTCTTCCCCCACTATGTTAATTCAGAGGAACATCTGTATAAGCTCACATCTTATTGACTTGATTCAATTCAGAAAGGTGCTTTTGAAAAAGTGAAATGCTTTTCATTTTGGGGAGGGGCCCCATAACATTCAAATAGAGCTCCTGCAATTATAAAAATAGTGCTGATTTCATATTTATCGCACAAATTGTTCTATTTTCTATAGCAATTAAGGATTCATGTTATTGCTGCTATCAGAATGCTGCAGAACGACTAAATTTCCCAGGGCATGTTGATCCTAAGTCTTGCTCTGGCAAAAATTCCCCGCTTTTGTATAAAAGCATTGTTCCAAGCAGTTAAGGCGTAACCGACGCTAAATACTTTTCAGGGTCTGCTAGAACAGCCTTTGGTTGGTATCCATCTTCCATAAGAATAAACATTGTTTATTCAGATGATACAAATGAAAGCAATCTATAGTAAATGACAGAAGTGAACTTTGTGATATATGTTAACAGCATTTAAATTTAGAAAGAGAATCTGTCTGAAAGTGAAATTGTAGTGATCATTTTATACTGAATTTTCCTGAAATTTTAAAGATGATATTTTATGGTTCTGCTCCACTGCTGCTTGCTCCTGGTACCCAATCCTGTCACAAAGATGCTCTAGGGCAGCAATTGTATTTATTGTCAATAACCCCAGCAGGCTTTGTGAAAAGTTATCTAGGCAGATGTGACGATCCAAAGCATCCTCATGACGAGACTGGGTTCCAGCAGCAGCAGCATGGTGAAATTTTAAGTGCTGCTCATAAGAGAGAAGGCTATCTCCAAATGTTGTATCTGGCTGGGGTTTGGAGATCCCTGGTGTAAAGGATTTAAGGGATGAGGGTGGGTCAGAAGAGTTCGTGGGAATTAAAGGAGAGGGTCAAGAGCCCAACGGGGTGGAAGTTGAGAGGAGATGTCAATTCAGTTTTGCTTCAAAAATAACTTGAGCAATGTCCTCGACTGCAGTGTGACAGATGAGCACGGTTGCATCAGCTTGTAGCCAGAAGGTTAAAAGTCATAAGCTTGGCATGAACCCCTACAGCTGCTCTACTCAACTTGAAGTAATAATGCCACTTGTTGCCTTGGTTGGAATTTGTTGGCGCACAACCACTTATACTGGTAACAGAGGAAATCTAAGAAAAGATACAGATCATTCCCATTATACTAAAAAAAGGATTTGTGTAAAAGGGGCTTCAGGAATAAAACAGTGCTCTCGCATCGTATTGGCATGACACGGTCTTCAAAAGAAGTATTTTTTAAAAGCTCCTAATCAAGAGATGTGATTCCTTTTATTAATTCCAGTCCTTAGGGGGTATAATGAAGGGTTATTTTTAGGATAATACTGATTTCTCATTTGAATGAAGTTGAGATGCCCCAGCTGCATCAACATGATTGACTTTTGTTTACTGCAACAAACAACATTGCTTAGATGATGACAAAATTAGGAAGGTTTTTGAAAATGTAAATGTGTAGCTAATCAAACTTTGATGCCCTGAGTTTCTCAGAAACTGATCCCGAAAAATACTCTTCACATGTATTTCAGTTATTGCTTCAAGAGCAGCTGTTATATTTTCAGCACACTCTTTGTCCAAGAAACATAGGTTAGGGTGCAATCCAGAGTAACTAAGGGGAGTCCTTGCTCCAGTGTAAGAACAATTTGCTCTGAATTGCAATATGAATTTCCCATAGGTTTTCACTACGTGGTCAGTAACTACAGGTACACGTAATGTCTCTTACATGCTCCCGTAGTTACTCTGGATTGTAGGGTTAGTGTCAAAAAGGCTTCAAGTTATGGTATGCTGGGGAGCTCAGAAAAGCTAGTCTATCAGTCCCCAGGTCCCAGTGGCAATATGGGCATAATAATACTGACCAATCTTATAGAGCTTTTCTCTGTAAGAGGAAACAAGCTGAGCACCCTTTTTATCCATTTTAAGGATCAGTTTGGTTATGGGCATGGAGAGATATAAAATGGTTTGTTGTCCTGTCCCTGATCTGGGTGAACTTGGGCCAATCGAGTCTTGACTTCTACAGTCAAGAAGCCTCTTGCGGAGTCCTCTTGGTCTGATAGCTGTCTGTACTCTATCCTCTGCTCCAGGGGTCTCTAGGCATGTTGCCAAAGGGTCGCATCAAATATCTTCCATGTTGTTCAGGGCCCTCCAAAAATTTAAATACAAAATTAAAATAAATACATTAGAAATGAAACTGAAAAGAACACGCTCAAATTTCCAGGATTTCTCCAAGTTACACATTACAGACACAAAGCACACAATTAAATGGAGTCTCATTCCCTCACCTCACAAGCTGCTTACCTACATGTGCAGGAGTAAATACCACAGAACCAGCACATCACAGAAAACATTTGGAAAGTGTCTTGAGGTTTGCGGGGGAGGCCTTCTAAGGATTTCAGAAGGCATAAAATGTTACTTTGGGTTTTGGGGAAAACCTGGAGATTATGTTTTTAGGCTTTTAAAAGGTGTTTGAGGCCCTCAAATCACCTTCTGGATGCAAACAGAGCGAAGCTCTGATCACAAGCTTGAACTGGATCAAATGCTGAACAAGGGGCAGATAGAGGCTTGCCATGGACTGCATCTGGCCTCGGGCCAGGGGTTGGAGACCACTGCTTTACCCTCTAAGCTGTCTTTAAGCTATTCTCTACGCCTTCCCTCTAAGGAGCTACCTTCCTGGCTTAAAAGGAGCATCTTTCTGCTGTATTTGTCTCCCCTGTAACCTGGACACTGTTGCTGTTGTTTAGGTAGACTCAAAAACTGCCAAGAAATCTCACCCCCTCTGCTCTTTGGAACTCTCTCTCTCTCTCTCTCTCTCTCTCTCTCTCTCTCTCTCTCTCACATTTCTTTCTCTTACAACCATATAAAGCTCTGTAACTGATCTCAATAGCAAAGTAATTGAAAGTAAATGTGCCTTACCCTACAATCCAGAGTAACTACAGGAGCACATAAAAGACATTATGTGCACCCGTAATTATGGCACCACCCAGTGAAAACCTATGGGAAATTCATATTTCAATCCAAAGTAAATTGTTCTTACACCGGAACAAGGACTCCCCATAGTCATCCTGGATTGTGCCCTTTGTCTTGTTTTCTATATTCTTTAATAAGCCATCTTCTTTAGAAAAGCTGTGTGTTATGGTTACCCTAAGACTCAGCTTATACCTTATTTTCCAGGCACTCTGAAATTGTCTACACTGTTCACTCTTTTCAAATTGAAGTCCATAAGGGTTTTCTTGGCAAGTAGAAGATGGGATGGCCTGGCTTGCTATAGTTCATGGAGTCACGAAGAGTGAGACATGTTTGAATGACTGAACAATACATTGTTCACCGATGTCAGTGATCCTAAAATTGTCAGATACTGCTGAATTTAACCTCTCACGCTAGAAGTATTGTTAAGTCCCTCATTTGGTTCTGTGTGTTTGTGTGTGAGATCAGCTTATTCACATTTCACATATTGTGTGAAATGTTTTTGTGTGAGAGAGATCCACTTATTCATATCTATCTATCTATCTATCTATCTATCTATCTATCTATCTATCTATCTATCTATCTATCTATCTATCTATCTATCTATCTATCTATCTATCAAATTGTTTTCTCACCCTCCACGGGTGGTGTATGTATGTATGTTATCCTCAATCTCGGCTCCTCTACCAGAGGCCTGGGAGTTTGAGGGTTCTGCGCAGTATCTTAGCTGTTCCCAGCAATGCGCTTTTCTGGATCGAGGGTTCTGCTGTCCCTCCTGGAATCTGTTGGAGCCATTCTTCAAGCTTTGGTGTCACAGCCCCTAGTGCTCAAACCACTATTGGGATCACATTCACCTTCACTTGCCACAGTCTTTCTAATTCCTCCTTCAAACCTTGATACTTTTCCACCTTTTCATGCTCTTTTTTCCTGATGTTGCTGTCGTTTGGTATCGCTATGTCTATCACCAGGGCTGTCTTCTGGGCCTTATCTACCACCACAGTGTCCGGCTGGTTTGCCAGTACCTTCTTGTCTGTCTGGATATGGAAGTCCTACAGGAGCTTAGCCCTGTCATTCTCCACAACCTTCTCTCCCATCTGGTCTTGGGAGGGGTTAGTCCATAGGCTGAGCAGATGTTCCTATACACGATGCCGGCTACTTGGTTGTGCCGTTCAACGTATGCTGTTCCTTCCTGCATCTTACACCCTGCCACGATGTGTTGGATTGTTTCTGACGTTTCTCTGCACAGCCTGCACTTTGGGTCTTCTCTTGTATGGTAAATCCCCGCTTCTATGGATCTGGTACTTAGTGCCTGTTCTTGTGCTGCCATAATAAGGGCTTCAGTGCTCTCTTTGAAGCTGGCTCTTTCCAGCCACTGATAGGATTTCCCAATATCAGCGACTTCGGTTATCTGGCGATGGTACATCCCATGCAGGGTCTTATCTTGCCAGGACACTTCCTCAGTTTGATCTTCCTTCTGTATTTGCTGTTGTTGTTGTTGCTGGAGACATTCTCTCATCAGCTCATCTTTGGGTGCCATCTCAGTGATGTATTCCTGGATATTCTGGGTTTCATCCAGGATAGTAGTTTTGATGCTCATCAGACCCCGGCCGCCCTCTTTCCGACTAGTGTATAGTCTCTGGATGCTAGACTTGGGGTGGAAACCCCCATGCATTGTGAGGAGCTTTCGGGTCTTCACATCGGCTGCCTCCATTTCTTTCTGTGGCCAGCTTACTATGCCAGCAGGGTATCTGATGACTGGCAGCGCATATGTATTGATGGCATGTATCTTATTTTTCCCATTGAGCTGGCTTTTCAGGATCTGTCATATTCTTTGATGGTACTTGGATATTGCTGTCTTCCTTGCCTCCTCTTCATGATTTCCGTGGGACTGTGGGATACCTAGGTACTTATAGTTGATCTCGACATCTGTTATGTACCCTGTTGGTAGTTCTACCCCACTGGTCTTAACCACTTTTCCTCTCTTTACGATCATTCGGCTGCACTTATTCAGGCCGAATGACATCCCAATATCCTCACTGTAGATCCTTGTCAGGTGTATCAGTGAGTTGATGTCTCGTTCATTCTTTGCATACAGCTTGATGTCATCCATATAGAGGAGGTGGCTGATGGTAGTTCCACTCTTGAACTTGTACCCATATCCAGTCTTTGCCATTATTTCGCTTAGGGGATTCAGGCCTATGCAGAACAGCAGGGGAGACAGTGCATCTCCTTGATATATGCCATGCTTGATCGATACGTGTGCTAATTCTTTTGAGTTGATTTCCAATGTTGTTTTCCATTGCCCCATGGAGTTCTTAAGGAAGGTAATTAAGGTCTTATTTACTTTATATAATGCCATTTACTTTATATAATTACTTTATATAATTGCAAAGACTGGATATATATATATATATATATATATATATATATATATATATATATATATATATATATATATATATATATATATATATATATATATATATATATAGACAGAGAGAGAGAGAGAGAGAGAGAGAGAGAGAGAGGTAAATCCCCGCTTCTATGGATCTGGTACTGAAGGTTGTGGAGAATGACAGGGCTAAGGTCCTGTGGGACTTCCATATCCAGACAGACAAGAAGGTACTGACATTGTGGTGGTAGATAAGGCCCAGAAGACAGCCCTGGTGATAGATGTAGCAATACCAAATGACAGCAACATCAGGAAAAAAAAGCATGAAGAGGTGGAAAAGTATCAGGGTTTGAAGGAGGAATTAGAAAGGTTGTGGCAAGTGAAGGTGAATGTGATCCCAATAGTGACTGGAGCACTAGGGGCTGTGAGACCCAAGCTGGAAGAATGGCTCCAACCGATTCCAGGAAGTACATCAGAACACTCGATCCAGAAAAGCGCATTGCTAGGAATAGCTAAGATACTGCGCAGAACCCTCAAACTCCCAGGCCTCTGATAGAGGAGCCGAGATTGAGGATAACATACATACACCACCCATGGAGGGTGAGAAAACAATTTTAATATTTTTTTTATATATATTTGAAATGTGAATAAGCAGATGAATATTCATGAGTGAGCAGTGAATATGCATGTGAATGAGCAGTTACTGCCCTGAACTCTTCAGAGATTGGGTTGACAGTTTAATACAAAACGAAATATCTTAAGTATCCTAACTGTAATTAAGGAATAATATTATAACATGCAGTAGTGGGGAGTATGTTTTAATCTTTCACACATATATTATTGTGATGGAACTTCAGTTATTAAATCAAGGAACTAAATTGGATTTATTTTCTTCTTGGAATTGCAATTATCCAAAAGGCTTTGATTGCTAACTAATCTCAATTCTCTAGTTGTTATCTATTTTTATATGACAGTGTGGCTTGAGATATGAAAGCAACTCCGAAAAGACTTTGACTGTGACTGCTTTGTGGGTTCTCATGCAAACACATCACAGTGCAAAGGAACAAGGAAAGCACTAATTGACTAGAAGTCTCCCACCTGAACGCATGGCATCTTTTTGAATACTTTCATGGTCGTGCCAGTCTTTTCTTTTCAAGCCATCTGTCCAGGTATAGAGCTGTCCATCTCCCAGCCCCATTGGGAATGTCTGCAGAAACAAGAAAAAGTATAAACTCAAAGAAAAAAATGGCAGGAAGTACTTATTTCTCCTACTGAAAACATGCTTCCTATATATGGAAAGGCAGAGATTAAAGACAGACCCCGTGTGCACTGCTAGCTTCTTCATTTATCACAATGGCTAAAGTGAAACTTTGGCTGAAGAACCTAATTCAATATCTTTCCATCTGACCTATTCATGAGAAAAAAATGAGGAAATCCAATGTATCCCACCATAGGCACCTCAAAGAAAAAAATAAATGTTACGAATATTTCTATGGAACTGAACAGAAAGCTATTTCCAGACTAGGGAATAAGCACCATCTGTATATGGGAACTCCTGTGCCAAATGGATATTGCTGGATTAGGGGAGTAAAAACAGTGCCAAAAGCTGTAAAATCATCAGCTGCAGTGCCCAAAATAAACCAAATTACTTTTAAAGTGAAATGTCAAGATCTCAACTCTGGGGTTGTCCATCATTTAAACCAGCTATAATCAACCTTTTTTGGTTACCAGCATTTTGGTGCTTTCTCAAGTTCCAGGACCACCTATTAAATAAGGCTACAACATGAATAGATAAACATAAAATCATTTATTATTGAACATCAAGTCTGTAGCCCCCTTCAAATATACTAGAACTCCACAGGGGATGGATCACACTGAAAACGGCTGATATAAACCACATTCATTTGTCTGGAGTGCACAGTTTGATTCAGTCTAATATGAAACCCTAGCAGTGTACAAAGCGGGGGGGGGGGGAGTTAAGGGGGCATCAGCCTTGGGTACCACAAGGGGTGGGGTGTCACTGCCCCATACTCCCTGCAATCCCAACATGGTATCCACATCACGGGTGTAGAAGCTGCTGCCCCTTCAGAATGTGCAGGCTCCAATGCTGGACTCAGGTCACTTTCAGCGACAGCGACAGCCTTGTCAGCGGCTTCTTCTCCATCCTCCTCTGCTCTAGGGCCTAAGAGGGTAGAGGAGAAGCCATGCTGCCACTGCATACCCAAACCCAAGTCTGGGGCACACACCAGATATTTTGAGAATAAATTGGCTCATCAACTAACTTCATTTTTTTTTTTAAATTTCAATTTCAAACATCTTTATTGGCATAAACTCATACATAAAACATCATGAATCCAGGGCTAAATATTAGACATCTACAAGCTTTACATTTTGGATATACATTGCCAGTTTCAAGAAGCTTATTGCCTTGTTAACAAACACTGGTGAATTGAAGCTAATTAGGTGAGAGGTCTTAACAGCATCAGATGAGCCTCTTTTATTTTCTAGCAGGAGTTCCAAGTATCGAGTACATGAAACAACATGCAATGTGCAGTGTAAAAATATATGCATGGTAGTTTCCACACTGTTCATAGTGAATGGACAATGTCTGTCCACATGTGGTATATTGTGAAAGCTTCCATAGAGAACTGCCAAAGGTAATGCATTAAAGCTGGCTAAAGAATTGACTCTCTGGTCCTGGGGCTGATGTACAAATTTTAGATAGGAGGCTATATGGCCAAATGAAACCATGGCCAGTGAGTTTATAGGGGAGCAAGTCTTACTGGCTGCACTAAAGAGATCTTGCATTTCAATATCAAGTATCCTAGCTGTACACCCTGCAAAGCCTCATGCTGCGAGAGCATGTTCAGTATCTCAAAAGATAGCCCCATAGCTTTAAGTTTATTTTCCCATAGAATTAGGGCAGCTGGACGGGGCAAGTCGGAGAGTAATGAGTAATAGAAGCTGCAAGTATCACAGTTGTAAAGGATACACAGCCAGAATTTAGAGAACATCAGCCATGCCCTGGATTCTATTGTCCTTGTTCTGTTTCGAGGCACATGGCCGCATAGGGAACACAACGTGGGAGAGCCAGGATCTTTTGTCAGAATTTGCCCCGGGGAGTGTTATAAGATGGTGTTTGAGTCCACAATCCATACAGGGATGCCATATAAAAGTTGTGGACACACCATTGCGTTAAAACCTTTAGCACAGCAGGGATATACTGATTCCCTCTTTCATAGAAAAATTTGCTAATTGCTTTGGCAGACACATTAGTTTCTAACTTTAAGTTTTCCTCTTCCACTTATTATGGGGATGATTAGAAATTCAAGTATTGTAATAAAAAAACAAGCACTAATATAAAATAAGGGCCTCCATTTCAAAGTTGTACATATATCCCATACGAAACACTATATAATGTATACTACATGATAAACTAAATTACTTGTGAAGATGTTAACAGACCTGCAATCATTAAAGTATGGGAAATGAATTAAAAGCTCAACATTTCTCCTGTCAATTACATTGATAATCATCATTGCTTGTTGACATTCCAAAGAAGATTCTGTTGCTCATGTTTTGAGAGGATGACTAGAAATAGCAACCTCCTTATTAAATCTGAACCACCAAAGGGGAAATTGCAGAGCTGCATTTATTTTCTTATTTCTTTTTTCATTGCTTAAGCTCTATGTTAAATAGACAAATGTTCTACTAGTCAGTTTTAGTCCTGTCAGTCATGCTTATTTGCTTTCCCTTGATTTTTTGAAATAGTTTCTTTTTTCCCCAATGGCAGAAAACTTTCATTTAACTACTTACCAGTAGTAAACTCCCTGAAGTATTTCACATTTCCCTGGATAATATAGCTATTTCAGCTGCCCAATACTAATAAGCCCATAGCCTGATTTTGACCA
Organism: Cryptoblepharus egeriae; assembly: GCA_030015325.1. Classification (NCBI taxonomy): domain Eukaryota; kingdom Metazoa; phylum Chordata; class Lepidosauria; order Squamata; family Scincidae; genus Cryptoblepharus; species Cryptoblepharus egeriae. The sequence continues at coordinate 46,890,302 of JAREYC010000007.1, read as the reverse complement.
GAAATGGAAATCCTCATTTACAAAAAGAAGTCACAGACTTTCGGTACAATCCAGAGTAACTATGGGGAGTCCTTGCTCCGGTGTAAGAACAATTTGCTCTGGATTGCAATATGAATTTCCCTTAGATTTTCAGTAGGTGGTGCAGTAACTACGAGTGCACATAATGTCTCTTATGTGCTCCCGTAGTTATTCTGGATTGTAGGGTTTGACAACTTTGCCTTTAGGAATGCACACACTAACTTACATTTCAACATACTGCCTTTATTCCCACAAGAATGATGAGATAATATACAGATAATATACCACTGAAGCTTATGTCAGAGGAACCGCAACACACACACACACACACACACACACACACACACACACACACACACACACACACACACACACACACACACACACACACATAGAGAGGGAGGGAGGGGGGTGCGATAAAATATGTAAAACTGATTGGAAATGTCAGTGATCAGTTTCACTTGCATCTCCAAACTGCTTTTATTAATAAGTTGTCTATTTTTCCTCAATGAAATGTGTACATTCAAGAACATTTCTCCCTTAGAGCTTATTTACTAAGTTTCCTGAGATCATCTCATAACTTATTTCAGCCTCAAAGATTAATAAAACGGAAAAGGTAAGTCAATAGCCAGGAGACTTTGAACCATTGCAAATTAAATCTTACTCCTTGGGCCATCACTCTCATGCAAAGAGGACAGTAGAGTGTTGTGAATACATATGTCTTCCCTCCTCTCCTGTTGTGCTATTCCACTCTTGTTTGGGGACTCGTCTCAAAAACCTTTTCAGGTGAGGGGGGAAGGAAACCCAAGTCACATAGCACAATGCAGAGATTTCCTTACACCACACACAGTAACTGGGAGGAATAGTACAGTGATTTTTGGAGTTTTATCACCATTCTGTAATTTTACAGAGAAGTTTAGTAGAATGACCTGGGAAGTTTTTTCCGCACAGCAAAAATAAGACATAATCAATCTTCTAATGAGACCTGTTGGGAGCAAATGAACATCAGTGACCCTTCGGGGATTGGATTTAATGAAATGTTCTTCATGCACACACAGTGGGAAACCTTTTTCTTATTCAGGGAGCCTGAAGCAGGTTTTGTTTTTTTTTAGGAATTTCCCAAAACTTCTTTGAATTTCCCATGTTCTTTGAGGCAAGCAAAAAAATTTAAATGAAGAGGCTGTGAAAATGTGAAAGGGTCTGTAGTTCATTGTTACTGATTTTCCTTGTCAACATCTGAACATCTTTAAGGCCTTTTTCTTCTGATGTTCTTCTTTGGCTTAATAAGCTTATTTTAAACAATTTTACAGATGAAACCTATTCAGAGGATGTATTTATGACATAGATATGTTGGTGCAGTGACTATCACATCCGAAGCCCATCCTGGAAATGTCATAACCATGGCACACCACTGGTACAACAAGGGCCAAATGCTAAGCCTGTCCTGGCAATGTAATACTGGTAAAGCCTTTCCTAGTAACACCCCAGTGCCCACCAACACAGCCCATTATCCATAAAGTGGTATCTTAATGTCAACCAATCATCAGCCAATTTAGTGTACATCATCACCATGACATCAGAGCTTTTTGGTGTGACTTATGATTGTCATCATCACAATATTAATGCATCATACATGTAATATCTGGTTTTAGCAGTAAAATATTTTAGTCATGTAGACTTTTGTCTACACGTTTTATTCATAACGCTCAAAAAATGTTATTCTGCCCAATTCCTGGATGCAAAAGCAAGAAAGGAGGTAGATAAAATGTGGGAAAGTGTGGAGAAAGTGGGGAAGGATGTGAACTATGTGGTCTCAGACCCACATTGAGCCAGATCCACAGGTATGAATCCATAAATATGGAGGCCCCACCTGTATAATGGATTGACAGCTCAGTTCTCTAATCATGTTTTCCCTACAAGTCTTTGGGTCATAAATCCAAAATTCTATCACAGGTCCATTGAAACCTCAAAATCTGAATTTAGCAACATCCCTGGTAATAAATTTACTGTGATATAATTTCAGATTTTTTCTACAATGCGCTAGTTCTCTTAGGAAAACAATTTTATTCAAATCTTTCACTGATGTATTCTTTGAATTAGCTTGGTCAAATTTTAAAAAGACAGACATGGTAAAGATGTACAATGAGCACCCTGAAAATAATGCTTACAAAATGTGTTTGAATAAATATTAGGTTTATGACCATTCTTAGTGAAATAATAATAGTAGAAAGATGTATCAAAGCACCCCTTGAAGAAGTAATAAATGTGTCCACACTGAGAGAAGAATATAGCTAGTGAAAGCCAAATGAATTATATTAACTACAGCTCAGTTATTTGCCAACATATATTCTGGGAAATGTTATGGAGACTTTATTACTAGATTCTGTTTTCATGCTACAATGGAAGCAAATATTCTTCAATAAGTGGAAAATACACATTCATTACGGTCAGTGATATTTTAGTCTTCACAGATAACCAAAGGACTATTCCAGGACCTGTGATGTCAAAATAAGTATGTACAACCCAGTAGCAGTTAGTGGTAGTGGAGCAAGATGAAATCAAATGATTTTCAATCTTTTTCATCTCATGGATCTCTGACAAGGTACTAAAATTATCAAGAACATTATCAGGCTCTTGACAATTTGACAAGACACATCAGGCTGCCAGTGGGGGATCACATCCCCCTTTGGTCCTACTAATAAATGGCCTTCCCTTGAATTCCTGTAGTATACCTATGGACCACTCACAGCACACCAATGTGCCATTTCACAGTATACAGAGTTAGTGTACTTTGTCCAGGGTGAATTAGGATGCATCCACTGTACAAGCTTTGACTAGCCTGACATGACCAGTAGTATTTGAGTACATGCAATATTAGGAGGGAATTGCCCATCTTGAAAAAGACATTGACATGGAGAAAAAACAAGGAAAATGATCAAGAGATTAGCATCTTCCCTCTGAAGAAAAGTTTAAGACTAAACTTTTATATCCAAGAAAAAAGGGTGATGCTTTGTGCAGCCATGCAGAATATTGTTCGTTCTCATTATAACTCTGTTGTCAGTTCTCTATGGTGGGAAGATGAAAACAGAAAATGAGATGCAGTGTTCAATAGCATGTACAGTATACAACTATAATTGGTCCTCCACTGATGCACTATATCTTTAGCATTTTGTAAAAGTGTAATAATGTGATAGTTTTCAGTAGCCTTTAGCTGCTGTATCCAGGAGGAGGGGAAGGTGGTGAATGGGGAGGCTTTAGAGCTAACGAGAATTTAAATTCTCTTACCTCTCTGTAAACCTCCTCATCTTCAGTGGGTAACATCATCATGATCATCAATATCAATATTTACATACTGCTTTTCAACAAAAATTTCACTAATTGGTTTACAGAGAAAATGAAATAATTAACGACTCCTCGTCTAAAAGCATTCACAATATAAAAAGATGCAAAAGACCACCAGAAGAAGCCAATTACTCTCCCCCTGCTAAATAAAAGAGGACCCAGGGAGCAAAAGTCAAGTGTACTTTTATGCCTTTGGGGGAGACATTAGGCTGACACACTAGTGTGCATCAGCTTAACTCTGCTGGCACAAGCTAGCAGAAGGACGAGCTTGCACTGGAAAATGGACGGTAGTGCAAGCTCTCCAGAGACTAGTTATGTCATTTATGTCGGATCCCGATTCCTCTCTGAGGACAGATGTGAGCAGTTCATGGCCGCTCCTCAGAGGCTGCTGCAGCCTTACCTTGGGGAAGAGGACAAGCCTCCCCTCCACAGAGTTTCACAGTTGCAGCTTCTGAAACTTGTGCTGGATACAATGCAGGCATCTCAGCCTGTCTGTTCCAGCACGTTATAACTGCGCTGCCTGTGAAATAAGTGCCTTTTAGCCAGTTGAAGGCCTCCTTGACCGATGACAGCTCTTTAACTGACGGAGTGTGCTTAACTGAAGGAGTGTGCCACAGGTGTCAGTGTGCCACACATGTCAGTGGAGCTCTTTAGCTGATGCATATTTGAGGAGAGAAACTTGACGGGGAGGCTGCAAAATGGAGGATAGGAGCCAGTATAGGCTATCACTGACAGATCTATCCCTCCTGCAGCCTCCTTGTTCCTTCTTCCTCTCTGTCCATTTTTGCCTCCGCCTCCTCACCCTCACCATTACTGCCTGTCCTGTTCTTATGGCTATGAAGAGATATGCTGATATTCTGTGAGCACTGATTCCTCTGGGAGGAGCGCTCACAAAATGGCCATTTACAGAGTGCCGTGTGTTTGTCAGCAGCCATTCGTGTCAGCCAAATCTGTCTATTTTATCTTTATTCTCCTAGCAATCTGCCTATCTTCCTCTCTATTTCGCCCTTAATTCTTCCTCTTCTTAACTTAACTCTTTCTTGAGTCAAGTTAAAGTCGAGTCAACTCAAGTACTATAACTGGAAAATGCCTTACTCAGGAATTTGTGTGAAATCCCTGCACTCCCACATTTTTCCCCATCACTGCTATATAGCCAGTGGTGGGCTCCAGCAGGTTCCCACCTACTCTACAGAACCGGTTGTTAATGAGAGATAGGACATATAAAGTTTAAAAATAGCCATTTACAAGTGGCTGCCGGATAGGCATGGAACCAGTTGTTAATTTCTTTGAATCCCATCACTGTATATAGCCTCTTTTCCAGTGGTTGTGTCTTGTGACTTTTTTGTACTGTGAGCACAGGGAACCACTTTTGTTATAATTTCTATTGTTATTGCTATCACTGTGTTTTGCTAAAAATAATATCCTTAATAAGAACAACAAATACTTTTAAATTCAGAGGCACAACCACTATGCAGTTTCAGCACAAAGCATTCACTTTTCACTTGTGCTGAGAAGGAAGAGTTATTGGTTTGCGCCAGTTCTCTCAAAATCATGATTCGCTGTTATGTATGCAAATATAGTCCTTTTTTCTAAGTGGTTCTCAAAAATCCCCAAATAGCATATCCTCTAGACATTTGTTACACCTGGTAGACATCTGCAGCCGGCAGGTTTTTAAGTGGTTTGGGCCAGGAGGGATTACCAACACAGCAGCATTACATGCAACTGCTGTCTCACCATTTGATTTCTACATTAACCTGCAAACCCTATGGGATGCCCATCTAATAAAGCAGTACATGGATTCAGAAGATCCATCTTCTCTGGAGAAGACTTAACATCTGGTTCAATTACGCAGAAATATGATGAGCCCAAAAGGCGCATGATTATCAAAGAGACGCACTTATGGATTTTTATTAGATTCCTCTGAGAACTAAAACATGGTTCTTTTGCCTATGACATTTGAGTGATGAAGTTTAGCAACAGCTGTGTATCATTGAGTAATTAATTTGTTATAATTTCACTCCACAAAGACACATACTTGAATGGGCTCCTTCAGCTAAAGATGATAATATATTGGAGAAAATTCCAATTTCCAAAACAAATGGGACTTTTTCTTTCCAAAGAATGAGGGCCAAAGAGGAAGTGAGTGTGCAAGAGAGAGAGAGAGAGAGAGAGAGAGAGAGAGAGAGAGAGAGAGAGAGAGAGAGGGGGGGGGGACAGGATATTCTCATATTCTCATTCATTTGTTTGAACTGTGAAATGAAATACTGAATACAAGCCCATCTCTCAATAGTCTCATCCAATACGGCATCCAATATTTTTAGCTCTGGAACCCACTTTTTAGAATGAGAATCTGTCAGGACCCACCAGAAATGATGTCATAGCCGGAAGTGCCATCAAGCAAGAAAATTTTTCACCATCCTTGACTGCAATCCTATTCACACTTACTCAGGATTAAGTCCTATTGACTATCATAGTTAAAAGCACATAATAGTAGAACATCAAAAGGACAGATCTGTAACATTTTTCTCAAATGAAGTCACATTTGAAGTTATATTCAAGTCTAAATAAACAGAATAAAAACAAACTAGAGAACAAAATCCTACAACAGATCCCTAGGCCAACTCTTCTCATCTGAAACAGACATTAAAACAGAGAGATGTGGGGGCAAAGATGGGAGGGGGTTCAATGGATATAGTGGCATGCGCACGATCCTAAATTCATCAGAAGTTCCTATAGCTGTTCTCCTTGGACTTGTGCCAGCTAAAAAACTGGTACAGGTCCAAGGGGACCAACAGGTGAGTGGTAGGTTTATGGATGGGGAAGGGAAAATAATTAGCATACTGGCCACAGAAGGAAAAGAGTCAGCTGTTTAAGTTGAACTGCTGCTCTGGTAACTGAAGGAGAGAGATTGCAGCAGCAGCAGAAACTTGGCAAGATCCCAAACTGCAGGATATTACAAGTTCAGCTTGTGTGCTCAGGTTGTGTTGAATTATCATAATAATGAACTTCTCTCATTCATTCTGAACATACTTCTCATTCAACAGAAAATGTCAGCTTTCCTAGTTATAAGTCCGTCTGCTACGTCAGCTTTTCTAGCTGAGCTATTGACATCTATATACTTTTAATCGTTTTGTGCTAAGCAGAGGCTCGAAAATTTGTTTGCTCCCTCTGAGATTTCCTGTTCCATTTATTTATTATGATTCATGATAATCTAGTTTACCATTTATTGCCCTGGCATTTACATTGGAAGAAATAATTAACTCAGCACATCAGAGAAAGGGCAGTATTTGATTTACACTTTGACTTCTGAATGACTCAAGCTTATTTAATGTTTGATGCTATGCTAAATCAGTGGCTGCCATGCTTTATCTTATATCATGGACACCATTGAAAATGTAGCCTTTTAATGCATCCTTGTTGCTCTCTCTCTTGCTCTCGCTCACATATACACACACAGGCGCGCACACACATTACAATATGAAATGGCATACATGTAGTGCACACACTACAATATGAAATGGCATACATTTTTCCATTTCAGACACATTTATAAGCATGCCAAAAGAACAGTCTAGTTAAATAGTCACTATAAATTGCATTGCTAATGTTATCATTCAGCACAAAAAAGGCATGCTTCCAATACAAATTAACTCAAACTATGCACTTAGTTTTCTGGTAAAACCGGAGCTAATGTGAGACCAATTTTACAAAGAGTAATTTGGGGGTATTGACAGGGTAGCAGAAAATGGCAGGATACTTTGCTAACAAAATTCGATATCTGACTGCCCAATGATGGGCCATGATGAGCCATGATGGCTTTCTGCTGGTGCTCACTGTCGCAATTATGCCATAAGGCACATTTTTAAGCCTTTAAGAAGTTATTCAGCAGGTTCAGAATGCAATCACCAGAGGCGAAAATGTGTGTAGAAAGGCTTTTTTTATATTCCCACCACATTGTTTTGGCTTCTCCTTCTTCAGAGGAGAAGTTGTAATTGCACTGCAAGGAGACCAAAGACATCTGAAATAGGAGGCCGTGGAGGAGAGCTATAGATGGGCTTTTGGAGCTATCAGAAAGGCTTCCAGGGAACACATGGAGACTGTGGACAGCATGTTGGACCACCATGAATTAGATAATGCTGATTATAAAGTATTAGATCCTGCTTTTGTTATTTTTGACTCTTTAACAATCTTGTTAAAGAAAATTGTTTAAGCAACAGCAACAAAAACCTTTCACCTTGTCCCCTCACATGCTTGAACACTCACATTTGCTCATTCCAATGTGGCTTAAAAGTCAAAAACTGGCCTGTATGATAACATTTAAGTTTATGTTCTTAGAGTCACTTGTGTAGCTAGGATGGGGTGGTGAAGTCAGTTTTGGAAGGAGCCTCACCATTGCATGCAAGGAGCTTTCCCTTCGAAGCCATTCCAGGCAGTGGTGCAAAATGGCAGGATGCACAATGCTTGTTGCCATCTAAAGAATGGAGCTCTGCTTTTTTCACTTTTTTGGCAAATTAAAATTAAATATAAATCAGAATGTTTACTATTTCAGTTTCAGTACCTTTATTGGCATATTATTACAGTAAACATTAAAAGGAAAAAAAGAAGTTTCATACATAACATACATAAACATACAAACAGTTAACTCCAATAGACCAGGGACCAGGGACTGCAGGAGAATGTTTATTTAAATTGTATGCTATATAGTTAGGGCTGTGGGTGGCGCAAGTGGCTTAGACACTGTGCTTGTTAACCAGCAGGCCAGGGTTCGAGACCCAGGTTGGCCCCACAAGACAGGGTGAGCTCCTGTCCTTAGCCCAGCTCTGCAACACCAGCTGGATCCAATCGTATTGGCTCTGCCTTTCCATTGGACTAATTCAGTGGCGTGGAGAGGGGGGATTTGCTGCTTGGGTAACAGCCTATCCTCCATAACAATCCAACCCAGGTTTTTGTGCTTCGCATGCAGCATATGCATCGCTGAGCACAATACCATAGTCTTCCAAGACTGACAGAGGCCTGCTTATATGGTTAAATTACATTATACTACAAAATTAATAATAGTTTCTTCTCTCCATGTGGTAAAAAAATATATACTTGATGAATTTAAAAAAAATCTATATCACCAAAAGAAATTGGTTCAGTTAGACGCACCACCTTATTTACAAGGAAGTGCATCAGACCTACTTCTTATCTTGTCTGAGTTACATTTTCAAAAGACAGTAGAGAATGCATGAATAAATATTTTAAAAGTTGCATTTCTTTTCATCTTTTTAGTCAGGAGACTGTTGCTTTAGAAACCTTTCAATTTTAGTTTCCCAAGGGTACATTTGTATATTAGACTGGCACAATTTGTGTCAATCTTTAAGCACATCAAGCTTCCTGGGCCTATATATTAGTAACAATGTGATGGTGTCCTTGGCAGATACATTATGCTTTGTGTTCATGCTACACTTAGATTAAAGGAAACCTGTATGCACTAATATGACGAGTGTCATATATTTTGCTACACTACTGTAGTTAACTGGCCAACAGGGATTTGTGAACCTTATTTCAGTTTTTTTAAAAGGAAAACAGACTTTTGTTAGCATGTCAAATTATATCAAGAAGAATGCTAAGCTGTGAACCCATTTGATATATGCTGGGTAAAAAAAATATCCACACAAATAACTTCAGGCCATGCTTCCTATTGTCTTTGAGATTGCAGACATTTCAAGGGAGATGCTCTGCTCCAAACAGAAAAACTGCAGCAACTATTGCCACACTAGTATCAGAACAAAAACCCTGTTACCAAAACCAGGGTGCACCAGTGGTAGGCTCCAGCATGTTCGCACGTACTCTATAGAACCGGTTGTTAATGAGAGACAGGACATAAAAAGTTTTAAAATAGCCATTTAAAAGTGGCTGCCAGATGGGCATAGAACTGGTTGTTAATTTCTTTGAGTCCCATAACTGAGGTGCATGTCTGTGCCAGTATCTGAATGAATGCAAGGCAAGATAACAGTCTATCTTCCATATTAATCTAGCCAGGCCATCGTGCTCTGGAGAGGACACTCAGAGAACGTATCATGGTCTTTCGAGACTGAAGACTGCCAATGCAAATGCAAGGCAAGAGTCAGCATGCTTTTGCTTCCCTAACTTGAACTGAGCCCCATTATTATCTCTTTATATAAAATCAAAAGTCACTGACTGAAGCTAACCTCCAGTTAGGCCGGCATAAGCTCTGACTTACCGACCTTGTGCTGTAAGGCATTTCTGCCCCATTCCCATTCCAGGTGGGAGGAAGCAGTCAGGAATTAGGCCAGAGCACAGGCACACATCTACATATCCACACCACTATGGGAAGATATGCCCGCTGAGTTAGGACAACATAAATTGATTAGTACTGGGCACTCGCTCACTCTCTCACCACCTAGCTAAAACCACCAGACCTAGAAGCATGAAATTTGGAAAGGGTATTCTTTTCATGATGTAGGCACTCACTAAGAACCAATTTTTAGAAATTCAAACTCCCAAATAGCAGTGGTCCTTGGCTATTTCAGCCTGGAACCCCCTTTCATACTTTAGAATCTGACTGGGACCCCCTTGTCAAACTTGGTACCCCAAATCAAAATGCAGACAAAATGTGCTTTCCTTTTTAAAAAAAAAAAAAAAAAAAGAAGACATGTCCCGGAAAACTGGAACATGTCCTGGAAAACTGGGACATGTCCCTTATGGTTTCTTTCACCCCCACACCCTCTTACCCCACACTGTCCTCAAGCCTTCAGACTCTCTCCCCACTGCCTACACCCCACACATTCACTCTCACATACACACACACACCTTTAACCCCATGCACTCACTCAAACCTTTCAACCCATGCACTCACTCACATACCCACAACACACATAAAAGCACACACACCCAGCACTCAGACATACACACCCTACACTTACACACAAACCATGCATCCATAAATTCACATACACACAGCCTCCACTCACCCCCCACACATACCATGTATTCACTCACACAAAGACCATGCACATGCACTCACACACACAGTATTCACTCACACCCACCCACACACCACCCATTCACTCACAATCACACAGAGAGAGAGAGAGAGAGAGAGAGAGATACACCACTGAGAATGGAGGCTCCTTCTTTTCCCCCACTCCCCTTCTAAAGGAAACTCACACATCAGGCTGCCCTCTTCCTTCCTGGGACTCCTGAAGTGGGGGAATGTGGTAGGAGGGCGAGCAAAATCCCCCCAGCCCTCCCCACTCCCTGTGAGGCTTCTGAGGTTCAGGCAGCACCCACAATAAGGAGTCCAGGTGGAGAGACTTGTGCTGCCTGCAGTTTTGCTTGGGGAGGGGAAGAAGTGCCTCCAAAGTGGCAGCACAAGGAGCCCCAGCCATCCTCCCTTTGCTCCCTCAGGGCTCCCTTTCTTGCAGGCACTGCCTGAGCACTTCTCCTTAGTTTGTCCTGTGTGCCTTTCTCCCGACAAGCACTCCTATGGGTAGTAGGCTTTTGGGCTCCCTCACAATGGCTCCCCCAAGGTCGCACACATGGTGATCACTGGGGTCTTCGGGGGGACCAAGGAAGGCAATCACAAAAGAAAAGTGATACTTGTTTTCAACCTGTGGTCCTGTGGGACTTCCATATCCAGACAGACAAGAAGGTACTGGCTAATCAGCCAGACATTGTGATGTTAGATAAGGCCCAGAAGACAGCCCTGGTGATAGACGTAGCGATACCAAACGACAGCAACATCAGGAAAAAAGAGCATGAAAAGGTGGAAAAGTATCAGGGTTTGAAGGAGGAATTAGAAAGGATGTGGAAAGTGAAGGTGAATGTGATCCCAATAGTGATTGGAGCACTAGGGGCTGTAACACCCAAGCTGGAAGAATGGCTCCAACAGATTCCAGGAGGGACAGCAGAACACCCGATCCAGAAAAGTGCATTGCTAGGAACAGCTAAGATACTGCGCAGAACCCTCAAACTCCCAGGCCTCTGGTAGAGGACCCGAGATTGAGGATAACATACATACATACACCACCCGTGGAGGGTGAGAAAACAATTTTTATTTTATATATATATATATATAAAGAAAATCTGCATTCTCTAACACATATTCATTTTCAAGACCATTGGCAGTTGAAAAAGGAAAATAAAATAATTGTCAGATTTACATTGTTGTTCCATCTCCTAGAGGCTTAGTGTAGAAAATGGTTTGATAAAATAATCTCTCTTAATCCTACTGGCAGTAACAGATTGTATCCCTCTGAATCGGCTTCTTGGAAACAATTGTGCTGTTTGGCAAGGAAAGTGAAGATTCTTAATGATATTAAAGGTTATGCCTAATACACACACGCACACACACACACGTGAAATTTTCAGCTCCTTGGCTTTTGTATCCCACCTAAAATGTGCTTTATTGACGGTCCTACTTATCTCTATCAGATTTTTTATAGAAAGAAGGGCTGGACTAGCAGTGTGACTTTCTTGAAGTTTGCACCAACAATGTGGAAGGGCTCAACTTGGCCAAATGGGTTTCCTGATGGCTATGCGCTCTTGGTTGAACTCACCAATCCTTGAATAGGATATCTGTAAAAACCGGAGTAGCCAGATCTTTTTCCAATATAGTAAGGCAACATTTCCAGTTAGATAGCTTAGCACTGATGAAGATGAAAAAGGGGCTACAGTTCTGTTTTGCAAATTTAAAATGTATTGATTGACCACAGCAGATTTTGCAAAAATGGGTAGATCACACAAGCTTAAGTTCAGCCCACAGCTCAGACAACACATTTTATCAGATGCTCCAGCTTACTAAATTTCCAGTATCTGCCACTTGTCCCCTCTATTTCAATGGGAGCTTCAAGGAGAACTGCTCAAGGGGAGAGGATCCTGAGCCCAAAGAGCACTGTTGTGGTCCATCCAGCCCACAGGGAGACTCTTGTCTTCAGTCTCTGGCCCACTGGAGCTTTGCCAGCTTTGGGCTGGCGTACATCAGTTCATACCTTCACACCTTCTCGTAAATAAGCTCAGTAAAATTTATTCATTCAAACAAGTTCTGTCTCTAATGTATTCATTTAGGTTAATTTATTCAAATTTCATGCAGATTACGGTAATTCTTTTTTTCCATTCTCTGCCACAGTGTCAGAGAGATGATGTGGTCCTCCTCAGTGGTGGGATTCAAATAAATTAACAACAGGTTCTATGTCCCATTAGTAACTGGTTCTCAGAACCAGGCACTCATTAGCAAAGGGTTCTATAGAATCTGTGAGAACCCCCTGAAGCCCACCTCTGGCCTCCTTTAAAATGTTTGCCCATCTCTGCTCTACCTGAATTTAGGTTCCTGGGTTTGCGATGGTATGACAAGTAGCAAATCTTTAAAAGAAAACTTGGCAAGGTAAGAGAATCACAACGCAGACGGATCCACTTTTTACAGTGGTGGGCACTTACCGGTACAGGCCTACGCGCCCGTACCGGATCTTCCCGTTTCCCTGCCGCTAGTGAACCGCCAGCAACAGGGAAATGCAAAAACATAGTGGACCGGTACGGTCCGCCATGTTTTTGCCCCACCGTGCCTGCCTAGAAGTGGGCAGGACACTTCTAGGCAGGCTCTGCACAAGCGCCGACATCGGCATTCGCACAGAGCCTGCCTGGAGGCGGCCTGCCCGCTTCTAGGCAGGCTCTGTGCGAGCGCCGATGTCGGCGCTTGCGCAGAGCCTGCCTAGAAGCGGCCCGCCAGCCTCTGGGCAGGCTCTGCGTGAGCGCCGGTGTCGATGCTTGCACAGAGCCTGCCTAGAAGCGGCCTGCCAGCCTCTGGGCAGGCTCTGCGTGAGCGCCGGTGTCGGCGCTTGCGCAGTGCCTGCCTTGAAGCAGGCTTCGCCCACTCCAGGGCAGGCACTATGCAAGCGTCGATGTCGGCGCTTGCGCAGTGCCTGCCTTGAAGCAGGCTTCGCCCACTCCAGGGCAGGCATTGCGCATGCACAGATGTCGCCCGCCCCTCGCCCGGCCCACGCCCCCTGACCCCAGCTGGCCCCTCCCACTTCCGGCGTACCGGATCTTGGGATGAGGCCAGCCCATCTCTGACTTTTTACAGATATAGGGCACAATCTTAACCAATTTAGGCTGGCATAACTCACCTGCTCCCTGTTCCTGTGGTGATGTGGGGAGGTCAGTGCATGTCTGTGCACTGGCCTAACCTTCCCAGGAGTGGCGCAATAGTGACTTACGACACCTTTGCAACACCCACAGGCCAGCACAGGATTTATACTGGGCTAACTGGGGATTAGGATTGCAGCCACAGTGATTAACCGGTTAGTCCTCCAATGTCCCTAAAATCCATAGTAATAAAAGCTGTATTTGGAGTATCAGATAAAAACCAACAGCCAGACACACATGCATTTTGTGAAGTGAAACATCCTTCTCTTACAGCCTCCTCCATCTGTTCAAAACTTTTTCAAAGTGAACATCTTCTCAAAGGGTTTGATCTTGGACAGATTGTGATGTGCTTCTGATTGTGATGTGGCAGATATCTGCTTTGAAAGATTTATCCCTACTGAACAGTAGAGAATGGAAAAGGAGAATTTGCGATAAGCAGCAAACCAGAGGCCTTTAGAAAAGCAGGGAACTGCAATCCTGTTCAAGAAATGCTATCCACCACAGAAATACACTGTATTCCTACCCCCAAAAGTGCCACTGAAATCTTCATAACAAAAGTAGTAGTGATTCACTGCAAATTCACAAATTGCTGTTGCTTTCATGTGATGACGAGGCAAATTTGCTCTTTAATGTTCCAACTGCCAATCTCATTGGTAGCATCAGAGGATAGCTATGTAAGGCATTATTTGCTGCATTTCCCTGAATCATCCATCATGGTGGGACCTTGTTCTCAAGTCATTTTTTCCTACTCTATCAAGAGGACAGGAGATAAATGAGTAAATGTGTATCAATCAAGTTAGCTGGTGTTCAAGAGATTCCCAAGTCTGCCCCTCCTCAGTTTCTTGGCACAATCAGACATTTCCCCAGCCAACCTTCATGCACTGAACATAGCTGATACCCCACAATGTGCATGAATACAAACTATTTTCATACATGTAGTCCCTGAATTATCTGAACTTGCATAATAGAATCTCTGCTCAAATGGTTCACTGGCACACCCTCTGGGCACAAAGTACAATCAGCATATGGAGAATGAGATCTTATAAAAAGTCTTCGGGTTCTTCTGACTGCCCTGCTACTTCCCTAATTTTTTTTCTTCAAAATTTCCGGTTTGTTTACTCTGTAGAGCTGCTGATCCAGAAGCTGCCTCAGATGCCACCAGCACTCTCCTGTCCCCAATGAAAGCCTGCTGTTCCGAGCAGCACTCCCAGTTATGGCTGTTGACCTGGCACCCCATAAAACATCAGTGTGAAGCAGTCCCTGTGCTCTCCTTGAATGAAAAACCACTTCCTAGAGAACTCCTGCATAATAGATGCTTTCCAAACGCTGTCTTTTCAGTTGGCCACCACTTAAAAGTGCTCATGTTGAATATTACTAGCCTCTTTCCCTCCTAAATTCATCAAGTTGAACTTTTTAAAATGTCTTGGTTCTGAAGAAAGATGAAGATTAAACTGTCATAACTCAGAAAGCAGAGGGTTCTTTCTCTTTTTTCATTTGAAGATATTAAACATTAATGAGGTCTCAGGTTTAAAGATATTAAAATAAAGCATCAGTCTGATGTGAGTTAGCACTTGCTGGAGGGAGTTCGAGCGCAAGAGGAACTAATAAAAGGCCGCGCCACAGAATTGCCATAAAGCCGAGCCCAGAAAAAGGTACGGCAGCAATACGGCTGTGATTAAAGTAGCAGACAATGAATCAAACTATCCTTCCCCCAAGCAGTTCGGACGTGAAATAAAGAGAAATAATACAATGAAAATGTGTGTGCCATTTCAGGGCAGGGTGGCATGTCACAAGCACTATTTCTCTGAATCAGAGACAGGGTTTTACACAAACCTGTGCTCAACTGCTTCTGAAATCTGTTTGCCTCTCAGCACCTATAGCACACTGTGCTCGGAGGATCCATCTAAACAGGAGGATTTTAGCATGAAAAGCAGTACTACAAACTTGAAGGACAACACTGGCTTTCCTTTGTTCACACTGGCTCACACACAGGTTCCTTGCATACAGACTGCGTGGATCATGCAGACTCTTCTGATGCTAGCTGCAGCCATTCATGATCACACATCTTAAGCTCCAGGGTCCTACCACTCAAGTTCCTCTTAATATATCTACAGTATATACATACTGCTTTTCAACTAAAAAGATCAAAGAGGTTTAAGAAAATGAAAAAAAAAATAAAAATATGTTATTCTATGAAAGCAAAATAAAAAACTCTCAGTGTTTGAAACTGTGCACATACCTGACCTACTGGACACATACCAGTGTTCCCACCTGGCACAAACCAGATCTTTTGGGCACTTGCTAGTAAGGTTTTTTTTAACTCAGAGTCTGCAACAATTGTGGGGATGATATGGGTTCTTATGAGTCCTGGCACTAAGCATGGTATGAAGTCATTATGAAGTGAACTATTTGTCAAGCAACGACAGTATGCCCTTTTTATCCAGGGGTGTCCCCCATGAATATGCAGATAAAAAAAATCTACAGCCATTTCCAATTTGACAAACAAACCAAATGTGATTTTCTGAAGGCTCAGGAAGAAGGGATCCACATGGCCTCTGGAACAAAGAAAACCACCTGGAGGACTCATAGAATCCTAGAGTTGGAAGGGACCTAGTAAGTCATCTAGTCCAAACCCCTGCCTGTAGCAGGAAATCCTCCTACAGCATCTCTGACAGGTGCTCGTCGAGCCTCTGCTTGAAGATCCCCAGTGAGGGAGAGTCCACCACTTATTTCAGCAAGCTATTTCCATTTTGACAAGCAAATCAGAAATGGCTTTCCCCCCAATATCTATGCCATTTGAGGTGAGATGCATCAGCATATGTCAGATCCATGGATACCAGGAGTAGACAAAATTCCACTGGTGAACTCTTCAGTATGCATGATTCAGGGTTTGTCACATACTTGGAGTTTTATCAGCAAAGAATCTTGTTGGAGCTTTATTGTATGTAATTATTTATTGTAGCAGAAATGTTTGTGGACTATGATCCACTTTGGACGCATAAAGTGTCAGATGGTAAGAAATTCATCTCCAGTCAAATTGCAGGAACACCAAAATATATAAGAAATAAGCAAGGTGATAATGAACTATAGCAGTTAAAATATACAATTTATGGCTTTATGTCACGAAGACCACAGAGTCTTAAATCTCACCACCCAGTCAGAAGGATACATTCATGTGCAGTGCTCACCCATCAAGCTATAGTTAAGAATCTTCAGAATTGCCATGTCAAAAAATGGTTTGGGATACCTTGCAAACTGGTAACATCCAGGCTGTGCAAACAATTCACACAGTCTACTTTGCAGGAGGACTTATATCTGTTGGGATAGCTGATAACTGCTTTTAGAGTGTAGCAGCACTGGACTGCTCCATGCTTATGTGTTCCTCTCTGAACAAGGGCACTTCTCCAAGGGACCATCACTCTCAATGACAGTTATGTCACAGTTGAACTTGCAACAGTTAGTCATTCTCAGGATGCTCAAGATTTGCTGAAAGGTGCCACATCAGAAATAAGAAAGTTAATTAACATAAACCTTTCCATTACTATCAAGGGATAAAGGTCATCTTGATCTTATCTTATCTGGTTAATTGCTTTTCTGCTGTGTCCTTTCCTAGGTGCCTTTTGCTGGCAGGCTACAGTATATTTGAACATCCACAAAATGCAACTTTTTTTGGCCTCTTTTCCCTCCAGTAATACAAATAAGACTGAATTAAAGTAGGATACATTTATTGAAATCAACGTCAATCAATAATCTGCACAAAACTTTCAGTGGGTCCTATCTTCTTTATTTTGATGTGGACCCCCACTCTGGAGGAGCTAGCATACTGTCATTGTCTCTCCTTTGCGTGTTCTCACCCTGACTCAAAGGTGAAGATCATCTGGTGATGATCACCATACTAAACTCAAGCAAGCCAAACTGAGGAAGCCAAACTGCCCTTGAAGTTGACTTGATACAAGCTTGGGATGTTATAGTACAGCCCTGGAACTAGTTAACTTTGGCTGGCACAACTCATTGATCTTCCTATTCCTGCAGTGATGAAGGGAGGCAAGCTCATGTCTAACTCTCATGGCCAAACCCTCCCCCAGGAGTGGCAGAGAAGTGCCTTTTGGAAGTTTTGTGACACCCCCAGGTCAGCACAGGACTTGTGTAGTGCTAAGGACAGCCTAACTGCAGCTTAGGATTGCAAGGCAACCTTTTTATCACAAGAGCTTACGGTAAAATTTTTTGGCCTTGCCTTCTGTGAGATGGGATACATAAAATAGCAATTGTGACCAGACTGCAATTGCAAAACTGGAAGTGGGTTGTTGATTGCTTTTTTAAACTTTTCTGAGGCTTGAGAAGCCCTGCGGAAGTATCTGTTGACTCCACACATTTTCTGGAGGGCCAGCACTGCCAGGGCGAAGCAGGAAAAAGCCATATTGACTCTGGCAATGGTATGATCATGGCAAGCATGTGGCCTTTGCCATCAAGCTGGCCCTTAAGGGGGCAGAGATAGGGCTTTCCTCGCTGAAGTGTTGCAAAATCCCAGAATAGGAACCCCTGCACTACACAGTCCACTCTCTGGGTGAAGGTATCTACATGCAAGGGGACCTTCAAAAAATTGGACAAAACCTGCTGATTCCACTCTCATCTCTAGCGGTGTATATTCCACTTACAGCACAATTCTAACTCCTGGCAAGGCCTGCACGAGTCCTCTGCTGGCCTGGGGTGTCATAAAAGACTCCCTGGGGGGAGGAAGTTAGACCAGTGCAAAGACAACCTCTCCACCTCATTGCTGGAATAGGGGGATCAATGAATTGTGCTGGCTTCAATTGGTTAGGATTACACCCTCAGTCTCCTCTACACCCAAATGAAACTGGAACCTCTGAATATTGTGGCATCCCAGCAGCATGATTTCACATTGCAAATCAGACTTTTGCTTCGTTCGGTCAAACTATAATGGTGGAAACATTGATGTTACTTGCCCCCTGTGACAAGGCTTGAGTAATAATAATAGATTGATCCACGAGGCAGTGGTAACTGAACAATGTTTTAAATGCTCTTCTAGTTTCAGTTTCACTTGTAAGTACGTAATTGAGCAATGTAACAATCAAAGCACCAAAAAATTTCCTTTCTTGTAAACAACATTTAATTCAGGGTGGAGTAACACCCTGGAATGAAGCAGCAAAGCTTTATGAAGCTTTCTTCAACCAAGGTTGCTTCCAGGCAGGCAGCCAACTAGCCTAGAAGTCAATTACAAATCAATGGCATGTGCAACCTAAGAGCAATTAGTTTGATCAGCCAGAGGGCAGAAGCAATCTAAGTGGAGAACTCAAGGGACATTTCTTCCAGAATAAATCTGGTGACATCAGGCAAGTAGGGGTCTACTCAGCTGGCTCAGAAAATTTGTCATCACCACCTGTAGACAACAAACAGCTCTACATAACAGCAACACACTAAATTTTCAGAAAGCAAAGCACAGTTTTAGAAATTCAGCATAATTGGCTGATCTGGCAGACCAATGTGGGGTTTGGTCTATTATCTGGGGGATACTGGATGTCTCTTTGAGGAATTCACCCTCACTCAATATCTCCTGATTTCCACATTTCTGGATCTCCCAGTCCACTGGAGTGACTTAGAGGGAATTCAGAGAGTTGTGTGAAGAGGTAGGGGTAGGGCATGACCATACAATGTTTAGATCTAACCCAATGGATTGTCAGGGCTGCCCAGAGGATTGGTGGGGTCCAATTCAGAACATTTGCCTCAGAGCAATTCAGAGCATCATGGTCCCCTGCACCGTCAGTCGAGGTGACTGCAGTCACAGTGATCCTAGTGCTGATGGTGCAAGGGGTGCTAACATGATGATCTCATGGTGCTAACAATGGTGCTAACATGATGATCTCAGTGCCAATTGCTTCCAAGAGGCATTTGGGGTCTTATGGATACAAAGGCAGGTGTGAGAGCCATGTCACGCTTCATTCACGGTGCTCCACATGGACAGTTCCATAACAGTGGTAGGAGCAGCACAGTCCCCTTCTCAATCGTGGGAACCAATTCAGTGGAATTGGCCAAATAGACCTAAAGCTTGTCTTGTGAGTAGATCCACGATTTTGTCATTTTAATATGGAAAACAGACTGAGAAACATGAACTGAAGTACTCAGTAAATAATATTTGCACTGAGAGTTTCTTCCCTAGCCCCAGATTCTCAGAAAAAATATTCAGTGCTAATGGGAGGCTGACGATATTGAAAGCATAGCCAATCATGTGAATCCCTAACAACATGAGTCAGAGATTTTGCTGCTCTTCAGGCAAGACTTTCTTGCTTTGAGCTGAAAACGTTTCCAGTTCTTTCAAATGTTTTATTGAGCCAGATCTTCCAAATTTGCTTCCACATTTTGTTCCAAGATCATTTCAGTGGCAACTTTACTGCTTGTTGCAAAGGATGACAACTATTCACTTCATTGAAAATGATGTATGGGGGAAGGTGGTTTTTTTTTAGCACAATATGGCTTTTAGTCAATTGTTAACACCTGTTTTATGGAAGGATAATCACTACCAGTGTTCTTTCAAAACCCCATCCAACTTTTTACACGAACGTGGTTTCATTTTTACTCTGAAGCAAGTTAACTATAATGTAGATGTAGCACATTAACACATCCACTTAAAGGATGGTACCATTAGCTGAAAGACAGCGTGGAAGATTAATTAGGAAGCTTTTGTAGCTGGCGCAAAAGATCAAAAGGAAAGGAGGAAAATGGATTTCTGCTGGAGAAATCTGATTAACTGTAATATGAAAACACTAAAATATTCCATGTCATTTTTTTCCCCTTGCTGTCAGTGGAGAAAAAGGATGTTGCATCAATTGTCAATACATAACGTATCAAATCAGACTGCTGAGCATTATGATCTAGTTAAAAGATTTTGAATGGATCAAAAGCTGTTAAATAGAATAAGAACTAGGACTGATAATAACCAAGGAGGGTGCTCCTTCACTCTCTGTGTGCACTCTCTGTGTGCATAAGGAACAGAAGGAACAGCTCAACTTCTGACTTCCCTGGCTCATTTTCTAGTGTTGCAAAAAATCAATGGGGGAGACAGAGGAAGAAACCTAGCAGAATCATTGCACAGCATCCACACAAGGAAGACTGCACTAATGAAGGCTAATTAATGAGTTGGGAATGGAAAGAGAAACAAATGCATTGTTCATTGCATTCATTACAATGTACAAAGTAAAGGTGCCCTCTGTATCCATGGGTGGATAAGACTCTGATGCTTTGGCAGACTCCGGAAATGGCAGTCACAGTTTCAGTCTCAGAAGTAACACTGAGAAGCTTAGTGCACAATCCTAACCATGTCTACTTGAAAGGAAGCCCCATTGCGTTCAATGAGTCTTATTCCCAGGAAAGTGTCTTTAGGATTGCAGCCTAATGCTATATCACACTCTCATTACCTATCACATCCCTGTGTATGAACTTTGCTCATTTAGTTGCACTATCCTCAGCTGTCCTCAAACATCTCTGGAACCATCTTATGGCTGGAACCAATTTCCAAAATGCCTCAGTGATACCACCTCTTTGTTTTCCTTTAAATTGCTTCTCAAACTTCACCTTTTTTGTGAAGATTTTAACCCAGCAACTTTGTCTCCATGCTATATTGTATGTGTGCCTAGAAACATACCCAGTCATGTCTTCTACTTCAGCCTTTTCCTATGTCTACATATCTTCCTTCCACTCTTGTCTCCCTCATGTCTCATGTTTTTCCACTCTCTGTTTTTCCACCATGCACATGGGTGGCTATACAACAAATAACTAAATATAATTTAAAAATATTTTAAAAATAATTAAAATTTCAATTGCAGTATAGGAGGCAGCAAAAAGAAGATGTATTCTTTCTGTTGTTTTTGTTGTGTTTGTTCTTCCTTGCCTTTAAATTCGTGGGATATTTCTTTAAGCAGGAACTTTTGAGATCACCTTGACATTTTGCTTGAGGAGAAATTCAGTGCAATACTATCTGCAATCTTATAAGATAAGGAATACAGGTTTTGTGATGAATGCAGCTTCCCAATGAAGAAGTAAACACCTGGCCAGGTTCCCCTTATAGCAAACATAGGCTGCAATCCTAAAGACACCTTCCTGGGAGTAAGACCCATGGAACACCATGGGGCTCACGTTTGAGAAGACATGGTTAGGGTTGTGCTAATACTTAATGTACTGGTTTGGAAAGGACAGCCTCATCTGTATGAAAGTGGGTTCTGGGACTGGCCTGCCAACACTTCCTCAGGAGTCGGATATCCTCAGAATGTCAAAACTTAAATTTGACTCTTTTCTAGAACCTGCATAATGAAAGTTCAACTTTATAAGGTTCAGAGCATAATCCTGAAGTCATGCTCAGCCAGCACAGATCTGCTGCATTAGCCATCCCGGTGAATAGGCAAAAGTACTCCACAGTATTCATCTACATAAGGGCCCATCTGTTCTTGTTATTTGTTGAACATTTCCTCCAGAGATCTCAAGCCCAAGTATACAGAATTTGGCCAACAGATGGAGGTCAAATTCCTCTGATTGCCTGACTTCTCATGAAGCACCTGAGCTAGCTTGGAATGGCCTAGAGCATTTTTCAATCTGTTTCAGGTAAAACTTCATTGTTCATCCAGGTCTGGACTCGACATGAATCATTTACAAGGAAAAACATTGTACAGCTAAGGCCATAATGTGCTCAATTAAATTAACGTACCTGAGAACAAATGCTATAAACATCAGTCTGCCGTTGTTGAAAGGAACACTGCTTGGCTCTCCTTGCAAAAAAATCCAAATACTGGAACAGACAAAGACATACGATTGCTTTTGCCATCTAGTAACAACAGGAGAGTACCGATATCTTCTCTTTTTTTTACTTGTGCACAATGGGAAGTGTTTAAATACACAATGTTTAGTTTGTGGAATCACCACTGACATGTCAGATTTTGGCTTCAAATTCACCACTGCTAAGCAGAATTGATGTCTACATGGGACACAGATATAACAATCTAGTATAGTGTAATGTGTCCAAAATGCTAACAAATAAAACCACCATGTTCTTATCACAAAGATTTGTTCTGAAGTACCACATGTTGATAGCCATTTGCACAAAAACCACTGATTGTATCTTGACATTTCTTGTGCTGGTGTGCTGTAGCCACAAACTCCTTCGTGATCAGGGCCTCAGTGACAGAAAGGAAAGGATACCATTTCATGTTGTCTATAGGAAAGGTAAGTGAAGCAGCTACCCATGGCCCCAGACTCAAGCACACTGGTTGAGTTGTCCCAGGCTAGGATTGTGCCCACACAGTGGGCACAATCTAGGGATATGGATAAACATGATATACAAAATTAAACAGCCAGTGTGTTTCAGGCTTCAGTTGTGAAGGTAGCTTTGTTTAGGTAACTATCTCCAATCCTAGTATATTTCAACAGGTTGTTGTACAACTGAAATGTCATTCTAAGGATCATTGGGTAAAGACTGGTAAGAATACAAACAGCCATTGGTTGTTTGTACAAGAGGGGCCAAGTGGAATTTGTGGTGGACTCATCCTCAGGGCTGAACCTTCAATGGATAAGGATTCCAAATTCTATGGAAAACAGCAAACACACAGCTATTTGGGGTCAAGTATATGGTGGAAAGCGAGAAGGAACTAAGGAATCTGTTGATGAAAGTGAAAGAAGAAAGTGCACAATGTAGCTTTAAAAATTAAAAATACAAAGAACATGGCTTCTGGTCCCATCAGTTCATGGAAAATTGAAGGGGAAGAACTAGAAACTGTGACAGAGTAATTTTGGGGGGAGGCTCTAAGATAACTGCAGACAGCAACTGCAGCCTCAAAATTAAAAGATGCCTGTTTCTCAGGAGGAAAACCATTGCAGATCTAGAGCAAAATCCAGAGTAACTATAGGGAGTCCTTCCTCCAGTGTAAGAACAACTTACTCTGGATTCCAATATGAATTTCCCATAGGTTTTCACTAGGTGCTGGAGTAACTATGGGTGGACGTAAAGTCTCTTACGTGCTCCCGTAGTTACTCTGGATTCGCGGTCTAGACAACTTAATTAAAAGTTGAGACATTGCCTCGCCAACAGAGATCTGTTTAGTTAAAGCTATCATTTTCCCTTTGGTAATGTATGGCTTTGAGAGCTGGACCATAAGGAAGGCTGAGCACCAAAGAATGGATGCCTTTTAATTATGGAGCTAGAGTAGATTCTTGAGGCTCCTTTGGACTGCAAGGAGATCAAACCAATCAATCCTCCAGGGAATCAACCCTGACTGGAAGGACAGATACTGAAGCTCAAGTTCAAATATTTTGGCCACATCATGAGAAGGGAGAACTCTTTAGAAAAAAAACCTTGATGCTGGGAAAAACTGAAGGCAAAAAGAGAAGAGGATGGCAGAAGAAGAGGAGGTTAGATAGTATCACTGAGGGAATGAACATGAATTTGTACAAACTTTAGACGCTAGTGGAGGATAGGGTGGCCTGGGCTGCTGCAGTCCATGGGATCATGAACCGTCGGACATGACTTAGCAACTAAACTACATCTAGGGGGCACAACTCCCTTCATATGTTCCTATGCCTTCATATGTTCTCTGAAAATGGGGGAGGATGCTTTTGGAACATTAATCTCAGCAGTAGGATTCCATGGTTCTTGAGTGAATAGCTAGCGCCAGTAAAAGTGTTAATGCTCACACTCTGGAAAGAGGTGGTAAGTGCTATGAGTTAGTACAGTGATAGAGCTGTTTGACTCGGAATGTTAATGTTTACTGAAAGACCCTGAAAAAGGTTATATATTTCTGTTTGATGTGTTTGGAGAAGGACAGTTGAAAATATCAGTATTTATCAAGTTGACACAGAGAGCTTAATATAAGCTTTTAACTTACAATATAAATTAACCTTGTTATAAAACTTTAGTGATGTTTGCCTAACTACATTCAGCTATAATCTACCAATGCAGTAAATTCTGGGTCATTGCATTAAAGGCTAAACTGGAGAAAATCAAAACTTCTTTGCAACTTGATGCCCAGTTCAACGATAGACAATTTGTGTGCATACCTGCGCAACTAATACATTTCAACTTTGTTCCTTAAAAGAAATGTTTGTCCTCTTTTTCCATTTTCTCAGTTGCTTGCCTCATCACCATTTTCACTGATAATTTTACATTTTTAAACCTATTCCATTATCACTCATGTTCCCTGCTGTGGCATAATTAAAAACTGCACACTTGGTGGAGTCCATTATATTTATAAAAAGAGAGGAGCAAGTCTGTCAATTGAATGGTGAACATGAGTAAAATCAGGGTCAGCTGGGAAAACAGTGTTACTTAGAGCACAATCTTTTTTTTTTACCAAGAGGTAAGTTACAGTGTGTTCATTGGGGCTTATTCCCTAGTAAATTGGGTTAACCTTATCCATATTTTGGAGTGCATTGGTTTAATCAAAGAGTTAAATCTCAAATGTAAATCTTTATTCCCATTTCAAGACTCCAATCTTTGTTAATTAAGTCCACCATTAGCTCAGTGATTGTTGGTTGCTTCTGTTCATTTCATTACTCCTCATTTGTCTTTGTATTTGTTTTTATTCTTTTAAAAGTTCTTTTGCCACCACTTGCAGCTTTCTGTGTAGTAGTAGTTTCCTAGTGACTCCTTTCCCTTAGTGGCTCCCTGGTTGCCACAAATATAATGTGATTCAGGGACGTAGTGGGAAAAATGATGTGGCACCCCCCACTTTCAACTCCCTTTTTTCCAACAAAGTGCCCTGAACTGATGCTGCATCCAGATACTTTGGGAAAGCAACATGGAAGTGGCCAGCTTGCAGCTGTGCATAGGCCCTTTATGGCCACCAAGAAAAAAATTAACGAATGGATATAGATGGCATTCTGAAAACCAATCCAATCTCATTCTTTTCAAGATGCACTAATTTCTGTACTAATTTTTATTTTTCTGTTCTGAAAAATAAAATAAAATGGTACCAATTCAGTCAGTGGCATACCTGAGGGGGGAAAAGAGAATGAATGCCCCAGGTGCCAGGTTGGAGGGGTGCAGTGACACCATCCACTCCGTGGTGCCAGCTTTATGCCATTCCAGACTTTTCTCTTGGAGGTTTTCTGAGGGCTGAGGAAGCAGTGTGCCGCCTCCCATCAGCTCCAAAGGCTTTGGAGGGCCTAAAATAAAACACTTCTCGTTTCATAGAGGAAATCAGAAGCAATGTTTTCTAGGCTCTTATAAGGCATTTTGAAGGCCAGGGAAGCTTCCAAATGCTCAAAAGGTTGTGGAGGAAAAAGACGTTGCACTGAAAGTCAAATGCTGAAATGATGAAGAAAATTGGGTAAAAGGCAACTTCTTCAGCATCTGTACCGTGTGAGATGGTGCCCACTTGTTGTGGATTGGAGTTTCTTCCAAACCATGATGGACGCGACATGGGGATACCAGGCCGGCTTGTCACACAGGCCTGTTGCCAGGATGTTGCCTTTCTCACCAAAGTGGTCCTTATTTATCTACTTGCATTTGCATGCTTTAGAACTGCTCGGTTGGCAGGAGCTGAGCTAAGGATGGGAGCTCACCCCGTCTTGCAGTACTCGAGTCTTGAACTGTCGGTCTGCTCAGTGGAATTCTGGTCAAGCAGTAATCTAACCCTAGGATGAAGAAAATTGGGATTTTTTTTTTAAATGCATGATGCTTGAGGTGTTTCTGTGTTCAGGCTCACATTTTTTAGAGGCAAACAAGTTTCATTCCTCTTACTGTTACAGCACCACGTTGTTTCAAAAAGGTTGCCAGATCCCACTGTTCACAGCATGATTGCCCTCTTACAGAGATGGGCAACTTTCCATTCGCATTAAAAACTCGATCTCAGAGAAGAGTTTTTATTCCCTAACTTATCTGCAGACCTTTTTCTCCGAGAGGCAATCCCTCCCAATTAGCACTATCAACTAAAATTTACCAGCTCCATCATACTGTCTTTAATGACTGCTCTTGATCACCAAGTGACAACTGCGTGTTTGCAGTTTGAATAGAGTACAAGAATAAAGACCACAGACCATTTCTGTATCATCTCACGGCACTTTCAACAAAGCTTTTCAACTGAAGCCATCTCAAACACGGAAGCACAAGACATTTATGCTGAATAACCAAGTGATGAGACATTAAGTTAATTCCATGCAAGTGAGCAAAGTCAACCCTGATGAGATCAAGATTCATACATCAATGCTCTCTACATCCACCCTAAGCTTTTTGGGGGTCAGATTTGTTGGCCACTCTAGCTTCTCAAGATTCTTTAAGAACATGTCAAACCATCATTAAAAAAGGTTTTAAGACACTCAGTAAAGTCAGGCGGCCGCAAAGCAGTTGTAAAGTATTTTGCGACAGCCTACTAGCCGAGTGCTGATGGGAAGTCTGGAGCATTCCTTGTAAACTGGCAGATGTCAGTAGGACTATTGGAGCAGGTAAGTTCAGCACAGAAAATGCAATCAGGAAACGTGAGAGAAAGAAGGAGGTGAAATGGATGGATGGGGGTGGTGAATTGAGAGATTGAGCCTAAGAGGAGGGGCAAGATCAGCAATGGTGCTGCAAATAACATCCAAAACCCCTTCTTCAACTATCTGCCTGTCTGTCTACTACATTTCAACAAAAATGTTCACAAAGCGGTTTACAAAGAAAATGAAAACTATTATAGGTCCCTGTTCCCAAAACTGCTGACAATCGATTACAATTACAAATACCTTTATTGGCATTAAATATTACAACAAAACAAAAGCATCAAAAGAAGAAGAACAATATCATAGGGAAGGGGTTGGAGTGTGGAAGGGAGAAATAGGAAAATTAATTCAAAGGAGGAATAAAGGGAAGGGAGGGGAGGATACTAGTAGGAGAGAGATAGTTTAATAATTTGATTTAAAAAGCTAGCTTGTAATTTCTGATGCATTGTCCCTCAGTAAAGCAAAAGTGGGGTCAATGAATGGGCCAGGAGGGCACCACAAAATGGGATCCAAGTACTGACTACGGAGTGAGCAATGTGTTGGACATCGAATCAGGATGTGCTCAAGAGAATTTGGTTCAAGTCGGCAAAAGGGGCACAATCTTAGATTCCGGGGGGTACGGGAAAACCTACCACGATGGAGCGAGGAGGGAAAGAAGTTAAGGCGTGCCACCATAAATGCTCTTCTGAGGGAGGGGTTTTGCAGAGTGAAAAAAATATTTAGGGGGTTGACCTTGAACTGGACAATGACCGAAAGACTGAGGGGAACATTCTGGGTTTAAATTAACAAAAAGAGTAGCAAATTCTGTTTCCCAAAGTCTGTCTTGGATTAGTTTAAAGGCTTTGCCAAGATCAAGATCCGCAAATGATTCTAGTGGAAGTCCTAAATAATCAAATTTGGAATTGATTTTTTGGAACCAGGTGGACCAGAAGGGGTCTCTTAACAAATCGTTCAAGAGAGAATTGGACGGGAGGTTTAAGTGCAGTCGAAGCCAGAATTTAAATGTTATGGACCACGCTATCGTGGAAGGTAGGTGGATTCCTAACTCTAAGGCTAGGGTTGCAAGACGAATAAGGTTAGGCACACCAAGTATCCTCCTGAAAAAGACAGTTGCCACTTGATCCAGAGAATTATCAACTGCCACAATCCATGTCGGGACACCGTATAATAACTGGGAGATAATCTTAGCCCTAAAGACTTGCAGGGCTGCAGGTACAAACTGGTTGCCATTTTTATGGTGGAAGCAAGCTATTGTTTTAAGATGATGATGGGAGGTAGAGATAGCTAGCTTCCTATGGTCTGCCCAATTTAGTCGAAAGTGAAAGAGCAGGCCTAGGTTGACAATCTAAAATACAAAAGAACACCAGCAAAAGCCACTATAACAGACATTGCTGGAGTGAGGAGAGCCAGTTACTCTTCCCCTTCTAAATTAAAGAGGACCCTTCCTGTCCTGATCCACCTACACTGGAACACTGCAAACTTTGCATCTGTGATATGTGACTAGTCAAGGTTCATGTTGCCCTATAGCGGGTACTGGAACTTATCCTAGGGTGACAAATGTCTCCTTATCCTTCCAGTTTTTCATTTGAACTAGTTTTCAACCAATTTTTTTTACAGCACTTCCCAGAGGCCTTACCCCTTATGTAAGGTCAAAACCTCCCTCCCCCCTACAGCAGTGTGATCTTTATTTTATTATTTATTTATTCAATTTGTACCCCGCCTTTCCTCCCCCGTAAGAGGGAGCCCAAGGCAGCTAACATTAAAGAATAAAACACCATTAAAATTGCTAATAAATACAAATTTAAAACATAATTAAAATACAGTTAAAATACAATTAGAATATTAAAGATTAAGAACAATTAAAAACAAGCTAAAAGACATTCATTAAAACAATAAAAAACACTAAAACACTGTCCCCCACCCTCTGCCCTGTTTAAAACGCTTTTTTAAAATAAAAGGTTTTTAGGCTCCGCCTGAAGGTCTTGTATTGAGGGAGCTTTCCTAAGTTCTATGGGGAGGGAGTTCCAAAGCCGGGGTGCCACCACCGAGAAGGCCCTATCTCTGGCCGCCACACCTCTCACATCTTTTAGTGGTGGCACAGTCAGTAGGGCCCCCTCAGATGACCTTAGGTGACGGGTTGGATTGTACGGAAGAAGGCGGTCCCTCAGGTACCCAGGACCCGAGCCGTTTAGGGCTTTAAAGGTCAGGACTAGCACTTTGAATTCAGCCCGGAAACGAATGGGCAGCCAGTGTAGTCGCTGAAGCAGTGGTCCGACAGAGTCGAGCCGACGAGCCCCAGCAACCACACGGGCCGCCGCATTCTGGACTAGTTGAAGTTTCCGGACCGTCTTCAGAGGCAGCCCCACGTAGAGCGTGTTACAATAGTCTAGTCTCGATGTCACTAGGGCATGGGTCACCATGGCCAGATCCGAGCGACTCAGGTATCTTGGACATCATGTTGCACTGTAGCCCCTCCTCAGCACATACTTGAGTTGCTTTCTAGTCCCTTGTAAGAATTTGCAAAGCCCTGGTCTAAAAACACAGGGCAAGCTGCCTTTGTGATCTCCAGCAAGCTGCAGTGAGTACTGTACTTAGTTACCAAAAGGTTATGAAGTCCCTCAGCTATAACTGACAATCCAAGGTCTGTTGAGCATTGCCATCTGTCAAGTGGAGAGCACGTTGGCAAACAACCTTGGCACAAGGTTATCCCATGGGTGCCACCGAACACACACAGATTCACAAAATTCAATTCCTTTCCAACATCATTATTGCTATTAATTAGTTGATGCCAATTTAGAGGGAAATTTATAGAATTAATTGTTTGCTTTGCTTATCTCTGTAAATATTCTGAACAGGTTATTTTTTTTTATTTTAGCGTACAAAGTCTCTCTGGAGATTCTGTCTCATTAGGGCTGCATCAAATGTATTCACATGCTGGGAAACCAGTGTTTTCAAGGGAAGAAGCGTATCCCTCATCCTGTTCACATCTCTTCATTGCCCCATACTGCTGATGGTTTGGTACCATTTCTTTCCACAATCTGCATCTTCCTCATGGGAATGATGAAGTCACGTTGTGAGTGTCATGATGCCACAACATCAAGCAGCCAATCTGATCTTTCTGGCTACACGATATAAAAAGAATTCAGTATGAGGGCAATGCTTCCTACACACCATTGCTTCGGTCTCAATTGGGTTCAGGAAAGAAGTATGACCTCAATCTGAAAAAGCAGGGAAGATTTCAGGAGTGCCTGCGTTGTTTTCACCTTCTTTCAAGTCCCCTGAAGTCTAAAGATAGGGGAACGATTCATAGCAGAAATTTTTTGCATGAAAACGCCTCCTACCTTATACCCGCTTTTACTTTTGAACCATGTGTTGTACATTTGAGCACTGTGCCTAAGGCAGAGGTATGGAAGAAGCACTTTAGGTACTGCTGCAAAAAGTTGCTGGACCTATGCAATTCAAAAATAAATTAAAATATTTGTTATACTGAATAAGTATTAGATATGTTCCAAATTCAGACTGATTATAATTGGGCCTTCCTTTTGCAATATACCAAAGAAGTCTGGAAAGAAGTTGACATGTAATACAATCTATATTTTCCATGACTCTTTCTGGCTCATTGGCTGCAATGATCACTACTGAATCACCTACCCCCCCTCCTCTAAGTACTACCATTATATTTCTGAGCTCTGGTAAGAAACTTGCAAACAAAAACATCCATCTATTCCGTTCTCAACCAGCTAGAAAGACTTTTGTTCATAAATGAATCCTGAAGCTTATTAATGGGCATTGAAACTGAGCATAGCAAACTGGCTGTGAAATTGCAAAATACTTATTTCTTAAAAGAGCTGAAAACTGGCTGTAAAATGCTCTTTTGTTTTATTTTAATTTCGCCATCATTAGACAATCAATACAGCCATAGATGCTTGGGTGAAAGATATAAACTTCTGACTTTAAACTGAGAGGGAATAAAATCTGAAGCTGTGGTACCTATATGATTTCCCAACAGGACATTTAGTTTCATAAATAGAGGAATCACACAAGGGGAAGGGAAGGTCTAATTTCCCACCCAAGTGATGGGCCATTCTAACCACCTCCCCACCCCTTCTCATTCTGAAAGAAGGAAGAATAAGGTTTCTATAGGGCTTTTTTGTCATTGCTTTACAACCTGCTCTCAGATCCAACCATGCTCATTCACAGTCCTAAAAATGGAAAGTAATAAAACTCTGGCAATTTTATTCCAGGCGATCAGCAATTCATGTAATTGTATGATGTTAAAAAATGCATAGAATCTGGTCTATGAAACTAGCTGGACTCTTAAAGAACTCAGAGTTTATTTAAAAAAGACTGAAATGAGGACCAGAATCAAGCTCATGACCAATTCTCAGGATCCACAGTAGCTGTTGCCCACATCCACTTTCCAAAGTAGTATGCTATTTGAAATGCTCTCAGCCACCCTAAAGTTGCTGACATCCTCAACAATGCAGTTTGGGCCTGCATGTGCGGGAAAACATCTTGCCAGAAACATCACATCAAATGTCTGATACTGTTTTGGAGGCCAGGCAAAAAGACTTAATTTACATTCTGAATTTGAATACATTCACATAAGTGAATATATTAAGGTGCAATCCTAAGAAATTTAGGCCAGCCCAACTCACCTGGCCTATCTTTCCATAATTTCCCTCCTCCGTGCGGGGAGGTTGGCATATGCCTGTGCCTATGAATGGATTAACTTTACTGAATTTATTTATAATACACATGAGAACTCTAATACATGTAGAACCACGTGAAACTGTGAACTGTTTGCCACATACCTCCTGCACACTGAAAACATATAGACCAAGCCAGAAATACATGAGTAGTTCAGAGGCAAAAGGGGGATTAAAACGATGCCTGTAGGCTACCTTCGACATTCTCCAAAGGGCCAGAGGCTCATTGGTAGACTAGCCCTACAATCCAGAGTAACTACAGGAACATGTAAGAGACATTACATGTACCCCTAGTTACTGCACCACCTAGTGAAAACCTATGGGAAATTCAAATTGCAATCCAGAGGAAATTTACACCGGAGCAAGTACTCCTGTAGTTACTCTGGATAGCGCCCCTAAGTGCTTCTCACAGGCTGGATTGGAGGTCCCCAGGGGCCACAAAAACTCCTGAGGCTGGGTTTTCCCACTCCTTTATTAAAAACACATGAATGGAAGCTTTTCGGCGTATCAGAAATCAGAAATGGGAGCGTGGAACTCTGGTTCCAACACAAATCATGCAGCCAATGCTTTCTGCCTAAGGAACAAGAACAGCTTCCCTCCTGGGACTAATAGCAGCTCAGAGGGCTATTTTTGTTGGGACCATAATTCAATGCGAAAGGGTTAATAATACCTCTCCCTGTGCACGGAAGTCTTGATTGCCTATCTATGTAAGAAAAGACAGACAGACACCCACCCACCCACAGGGACAAACTACGTGTCTAATGCAATGTGTTCTTTGGAAATTGTATCCATTCTTGCCTTCTAGTGTTAGTCAATGCTGCAAATTACAAATGGTCTAAAAATGAAATCTCAGGAGCAGAATTAAATAAACATCCAGTTCAGAGTTGGTATTTACTTGGTACAGGATTATTTTTTAAATTAAGAATTGTGAAAGGAAATGAGAAAGACATACAAAGAATCTAAATGGCCTTCGTTATACCACTTTGGAAAGTGACAGATGTGGACTCAGCCAGATCACATTATCCTGCACATTATCTATCCACCATAGCATTAATGCATAATGTAAAACCTGCATTGTGGATTCTACTAGGTATTCAGATGCTATTACTATGCTTGACCTCCAATTCAAAATTTAATTCATGTTTTCAAAAGAATCTGGAATTTAAATCCACATTAACTGTGCATAAGTGGCTGGCATTTCTTTAATTTTATTTTATTTGCAGCACTGTAATTAAGCTGTACTTATCAAAATCATATTGAAATCAGATACAAGAATGATGATTTGAAAGGCTTTTTCCATACACTGCAACTTGCATTCCGACCTCTCTGCATTCATGAAGTGTGAACGTTGATAATGAGAGAAAAAAAAGCAATCATAAGCAGGCACATAATGATTATGCCTATAATAATTCCATTTTATGCTGCTGTTTGTATTAACATTATCCATATTTGGTACATCTAATGAAATTGCTGTTACCCACATTATAAGAATATTATTCTATCCACTAAGGCTGGGTTATTATGCTAACCTCTGTGAAGTCTTGAGATACCCAAGATCGCCCCGTCACTGGGAGCAGAATAGAAAAGAAACCTAGCAGAAGAATTATATGGAAAACTTGATTTTTTTAAAACAAGAAAGAGAAGCATAAATTATGTTTCCATTTTCTTGTCAATGTCCTACTGGTACCTTTATAACTATTTACTTAAAAGAATTATGCTCCCCCTTTCTTCTGCTGCAGCAGATGCCCAGGGTGGCTTACAATTTCAGATATTAAACAAAGCGCACAATCCTAACCATGTCTACTCAAAAGTAAGCCCCATTGTGTTCAATTGGTTTCACTCCCAGGAAAATATCTTTAGGATTGCAGCCAAAAACAAATAAACAAAAATACCTATAATATACAAAGGAACAAAAATAAAGATTTGCAGATAACTGCAGAAATCAAGGTTTTTTTCCCTCCATCCGAGTGATTTAATGATTTGGACAGATAAGAGAACTATAAATAATCTCACAGTGCTCTAGGATTTAGAATCCTTGATGTGATTTCAGTTTATGTGATTATGAGCACAATCCTAACCATGTCTGCTCAAAAGTAAGCCCCATAGTGTTTAATGGATCTTACTCCCAGGAAAGTGTCTTTAGGATTGCAATCTATGTGATCCAAAAACATTGCCCTTTCTCATGTCATATAGACCCAAATCTTCTCATATGTAAGAGTTTCTTGCCAAAATTTATCTGATGGTTTTGGCCACTGCTGTGGCTAGCCCAACTTTATCCATTTTTCTGAAGTCTGCCGTCACTCAGTTTGTATGTTTGTCCCTATCAAACCAACCATCTGAATACAATCTATCAGCCACATAAGTCTTTGTAGCAAAACCTGGACCCTCGTGACTGCTGTAATCACATGTTCATGGACTACAGAATCAGATGAATAGCTACAGTTGGTAGGTAAGTGTGCATGTATGCAGGGGTGATGTGAGAGTGTGTGTCACCCGGTGCAGGAAGTGAGCGCATCACCCCCAGAATGCATGCACCCCCATCCCAGGACTGTGCAAATACCAAAGCTGGTGTCTGCACAGTCTATTCTGTAGCCAACTGGCTTCAGAAGAGTACTGTGTAGGTGCCAACTCTGATGCCTGCGCAGTCTCCTCTGAAGCTGCTTCAGAGGCTTCCTCTGCTCTAAGGAGGAGCAGCCTGCTCTGCCTCTGGAGCAAGGTCGAATGCCTGTGCCCACTGCGCATGTCCAGAAGGCTGGATATGTGCAGTTCACATCTCTGCCCAGCCATTCGGACTTGTTTCGGAGGCAGAGCAGCAGCTCCCAACTGCTGCTCTGTATCCAAAGCAAGACTGAATGGCCGGGCAGAGGCCAAGACTGCACATGTCCAGTCTTCTGGACATGCGTAATGGGTGCAGCCATTCAACCTTGCTCCAGAGGCAGAGCAGGCCCGAATGGGCGCACTGAGGCACGGATACACTGGAGGAGTATCAAATTCCTCCAGCGCATCACCCCCTCCAGCGGCGCGGTGCCCGGTGCAGTCCGCACCAGCCTGATGATGCTACTGGATGTATGTCCACATGCATGCAATTCAAAACTGAAAAGAATGAGAAACCACACTGACATATCAATAGTGGCACAAACTATTGTATTAAGTGAAAGTGGTAATCACAAAGGTGACACCTAATTCTAACATGGTAAAACCTATGCAGCTCCAGTATTGCTTAGTTATGACTTTTAAATAACTAATAAAGTTAAAAAAATTTCAATGCTTGGTTAACACTCCAATGCACTAGCCAGACTGATTGACAGATTAGAAAATTGTTTCTTGTTATATTGCATGTTAAGGACTGTGCACCTGTAGATAGCATACAATTATCTCTACACAATCTATCCTAGTTTGATCCTATGTGTTTCCCTCTCTGAACATCCAAAATTGGGTTCATGTCATAAAGACAGTGTAGGTCATTTTTTCTGCAGTACATTAATAAAATCAAGAAACACATGACTGGACTTTTTTAAAATATGTGCCTCGGCATAAATATTGGCCTCATTATGCTGGGCACTGTGTTGTACCAAGGCTAAGCATACTAGTCAGACAGGAAGGGTACTTTAAGAAAGAAAGGAAATCAATGATCGTATTGATTCAAGAATTACTGAACACTGTTTGGAACTGAGTAATTTATTCCTTCTGCACCTACCTAGTTAAGCTGCCTTGGCCAAGCTGCTCTGACAGATGCATGAGACAACACAACCATAATCCTAGGGAGAGCATTTCTTTTTATGGTAAGTCGCATACTCTCATGCAGTAATTGGATAAATGGGGACCTTTAGAAATGAAAAGTGGAATTCAAAAGCATCTTAACAGTGCTATTTTTCTGGAAAATTAAGTGTCGGTACTCACCTGCCAGTACTCAAAGGTACTCACCTCTGTTTGTGTGTGTGTCTATGTGCGGGTACTCTATATGAGTGTGTACCCCCTCAAAAAGACCCCTGATCTTAACACATTCAGAGTGGAATCCTTACCTGCTGCCTAGGCTTGGAAGGCATGAGTCCCCTGGGCTTTCAAGGTGTATTATAAATGTGGCATAAAGCATGACAATTCCCTATCCCAAAACTCCAGCCCATTCCCCACTCAGATCACACACCCCTACCTCTTCTTCCTCTTCACCTACAAACTTCTCCTTCTGACAGCGTATGTGGATAAGTGGGGGCCAATCTGCTCAGTGATGTATGCAAAGCTGCCCTGTTCTGATGGCAGCTCTGAATTATCTGCCAACTGTGCACATTTGTAATGATGTGCACAATCCAGAGTAACTACTGGAGCTCTTAAGAGACATTCACGTTGACGTAGTTACAACGCCACCTAGTGGAAACCTATGGGAAATACATAGAGCAATCCAGAGTAAATTTTTCTTATGTTGACGTAAGGGCTTCTGTAGTTACTCTGGATTCTGCAGTATGCCTCTGCATTTACAACAGCAGAAGGCAACTTCCATTATCATAACTGGTCCATAAGACTGGGCTGAAAATTCATTCCATTTTTTCACATCTTCCTTAGAGTTTGGCTCTGGAAACAAACCAAAGAGTTGCCTGTTTACAAATTGCCTGGAAAGATTTTAATGTCACCAGCAACCAGCAGCAGGCCTCCGTCAGTCTTGAAAGACTCTGGTATCGTGCTCAGTGCTGCATACGCTGCATGCGAATCACGAAAGCCTGGGTTGGATTGTTATGGAGGATAGGCTGTTACCCAAGCAGCAAATCCCCCCTCTCCACGCCACAGAATTAGTCCAATGGAAAGGCAGATCCGATACAATTGGATCCAGCTGGCATCACAGAGCTGGGCTAAGGACAGGAGCTCACCCTGTCTTGTGGGGCCGACCCGGGTCTCGAACCCTGGCCTGCTGATTAACAGGCACAGCATGTTCTGATTTACGAACCTTATAAGACATCATAGATGCTTTGAATCCAGTGCGGACATAATGAATTCATGGAACAAATAAAAGGCAACAGTACATAGTGGTATCAATTTATGGAAGGATTATAATGGTTTCAGAGGTTGTTGCAGGAAGCTATAATGGTTGCTGCAGGAAGCTAGCAACTTCATGTAGCTTATGAAATTTTCAATTTCATCTCGTATCTACAATATAGTTTTAGTGTCATTAAGATGCATCTGAAGTTCAAGTACAATAAAACAGCCTTTCAAAAAAAAATTCTATTGGTTTATTCTCATAGTGATAGCCCTGCATTGATCACAAATAAGTTTATTGTTAAAAATGCTGTATTGTTCACAAGTGGTTTTAAATCCAATTTAGAATTAGCTAGTTATGCAACAGATAGCCCAATCCTAACTAGCACTTGTTCAGCATGACCACATGGCCTTTGCTGTATCCAATTCTCATTGGGACTAGATTGGGGGTCTCCTCGGGGTAGCAGGATATTTTTCTTAGTAGCACCATGTGGGGTATTTGGGCCTGGAAGAGAGGATTGGATATAGTGGAGACCTGCTCCACTGATCCTGCCCTGTGCTGGGCCTGATCCGTCTGTTTTTGTTCTCCCACAACCAAATGATACCTGTACCACCTCCTGCCACAATTCCACTGCCTAGCACTTCATTCACCTCTAATCTTCTAGAAATGCAGCATTGGAAGGGCAGCAAAGGCCTCCCCACCATTGCTATTTGCTCTCTTGGTGCCACAAATGTGCCTTACGGGATTTTGTGACACACTCAGTGGGCACAGCAGCCACTGCTGGCTGACGTCAAGATTAGGATTAAACTATGAAGTGATTAAGAATGCTGAACCATTTTACAGTATTATGTGTTGCCTATAGGGACACCCATGTGCCAGGGTGACCAGATGCCCAAACCTCAAAAGGAGGACAAGGTCTTGGATTCCTCTCAGCCTGGCCTTTCCGGCAGAGAATGGCATATTTGCCTACTCACGAGTACAGCTGTGATATTGGGCACTTTCACTTTCCCATATAGCTCAATGCATATTTTTATTTTTAGTTTTTTTGGCCATAACTTTTGATAAGAAGAAGATATTTCCAAACCTATTTTTGCATTGGATTCTGCTCTTCAATATGAATCGAACGACTTATGACATGATGGGCTCCTGCACACAGTTGCAAAGTTCCAAAATGAAGCCAAAATGGAGGACAATGAAGCCCTTTTGGAGGACACATGGACAGAAGGCTAAAAATGAGGACAAATCCAGAAATTTCTGGTCATATGATCACCCTGCCACGTGCTGATGCAAAAACACTAGTGGAGTTTCAAGCTGTAAAGGCCGCCTTAAGGAAAGTTAACGTATGCTACCACATCCTTTAATGGCATACTACTGAGCCTACACATACTGATTTGTTGTGGCTTTCAAACTCAGTAGTTCTTTCTGAAATACTATTAACAAAAGGTTGACTTTGTTGAGCCCAATTTACATTTATATTAGGAAGTCATATCCTAGAATACTTTATCTGTGGCAAGTTTCCTCTTCAAACTGATTTTTTTTACCCTCAGCCATCGTAAGTCATTTGAAAAGCAAGCACAATTAAGCATGCCCTATATTGGATTCTCCCCACAAGTGCCACAATGAATGTGTCTACTATTAAAGTTGTACAAGCAGGGTTTTGGCCCAATGCTACTCACCAGTAAAGTGACATAACACACTAGGCAACAGAGCAAAGGCAAGGAATGGCAGAGTTAGGACAGACACAACAAAATATTTCTTTATCTAGAATGTAATTAATCTGTGGAACATCTTACTACAGGATGTGGTCAGTGATGGGATTCAAAGAAATTAACAACCGCTTTTATGTCCATCTGACAGCCACTTTTAAATGGCTATTTTTAAACTTTATATGTCCTATCTCTCGTTAACCGGTTCTATAGAGTAGGTGCGAACCTGCTGGAGCCCACCACTGGATGTGGTGAAGTGATGGCATCCAGCATAGATACCTTTAAGAGGTGATTAGACACATTTATGCAGGAAAAGTCCATCATGGGTTACATGTTATGATGGATATGTGCAACCTCCTGGTTCTAGATGTAGGCTAACTCAGAACACCAAATACAGGGAAGGGTACCAGGATGCAGGTCTCTTTTTGTTTGCTCCCTGAAGCTTGTGGTAAACCACTGTGAGATAGAGGAAGCAAGAATAGATGGGGCTTTGGCCTGATCCAATGGGGCTTTTCTTATGTTACAATGCCAGAATTTCATTAAATCAATCAACCAGTCGTATTTATATACCAGTTTTCAACAAAAGTTCATAAAATGGTTAACAGAGAAAATAAAATAATTAATGGTTGTCCAAGGGACACCTACCAGACAAGATAAGTCTGGCTCATGGGCAAGGGAAAGGTTTAGGGATGAGTGGAAGGGAGCAGGAGGAGAGCAGCAAAGCAGATTGGGTGGGTGGGTGGCTCAGGTCTAGGAGAGGGAACGGCATTAGCATCACATATCTCATACCCTAGCCCTCTTTCTGGACATGGTCTGCTTGCATGCATCAGCTCAGGCTTGTGCCAGCAATATTACTGCTGTAATGTCCAACAAGTCCAGTGTGTCTGGGGCTTTCCTTGGGGTGAGGATGCAAAATTTCCCCATGCTGACTGATGCCACTGCATTGCTTTACAGAGATCTTCAGCACAATTCATAGCAACTAATCTGTCCACATAAGAGCCCATAGGTTGCCCTATCTAACACTAGGTTGGAGCAACTGCAAGATGCTCCAGCCCAGTTACTCTGGAAGAGGCTTAGGGCAGAGCAAGGCAAGATAGGGTGCCCTAAGAGAGGTGGACCTGCTCTGCCCTAACTGGGGCAGCCTAAGCAGCTCAGGAGAGGCCTGTTGAGGGCATGTTTAGCATTGCCTAGGGCAGAGCAGTTACTCTGTATCCAGAGCCTGTTTCCAAGGCAGAAATGCCCTCTTCCAGCCCTCAGAGTTATACCACCTCAGGAGCAGGTATAGTAATGAGTAGACCCACAGGGGTCCATGATAAGGCCCAAGTAAGAATGGCAGTGTTGACCAAAAATTTGAGTTCTTGGCCATCCTAGCTGCAACCCCTGCCTCTCAACCTCGGGATATGGAACAAACTACGGCTGCCCGCAAACCTCAGGATACAGCAGGCCACTCCAAGAAGCCCCTTGTATTCACTGTAGAATGTACTGGCATCTCATCAGGGACTCCTTATAAGGCAGGCACCCAGTGGCGTCACCAGACTGGTGCGGCTGGTGTGGGCTGCATTGGGGTGATGCGCTCTGTATGGGGTGATGTGCCGGAGGTGTTTGACTGTCCTTTGGCAGGCTCCGGGAGTCAGCACCCCCATTCAGGGCTGCTCCAAGGCGGAGCAGCAGCCAGAAGCTGCCACTTGTCTGAGGAGCTGGCCTGAACGGCCATCTGAGGTGCACTGCGCAGAAACACACTGAGCATGCCGAACAGCTTCAGAGGAGACTTCCTTCGAGCAGAGAAAGTCCGCGCCTCTGCACAGCCATTCGGCCTCACTCAGGAGGCGGAGCGGCAGCCGAATGGCTTCAGAAAGAGTACTGCACAGGCACCAACTCTGACGCCTGCACAGTCTCCCCCGAAGCCAAAAGGCTTCAGAAAAGTACTGCGCAGGTGTCAGAGATGGTGCCTGCGCAGTACTCTTTCTGAAGCCAGTTGGCTTCAGAAACAACTGCGCAGGCGCCAACTTTGGTGACTGCGCAGTCCAGGTGGGGGGGGTGCATCCCAGGGATGACGCACAGACTTCCGCACCAGGTGATGTGCAGAGTCATGTCACCACTGTAGGCACCACAGCTCTTCCTTGTTCAGTGTGATCTGAGGGGTGTCTCCTCAGGAACAAGTCTTCCCCTTGTGTCAATTACTTAGCATGCTCTGGAGCAGTTAGGGCAGCCCAGGCTTCCTGACTCTCTGGATTCAGCATAACTTTCTGCTCTGGATACAGAATAGTTAGGAGAGTGCAGTTGGGTCAGAGCAGGCTGAATTTGCTCTGGATTGTGTCCTTTGTTAGGATTGGTCTATAAGTGTCCAAATAATGGACTCACAGAGAGTCTTGTACACTAACTACTGTATTTTATTGTGATATGCACTATCTTACGGTCCAATGCTACGCTGCACTGGCACCATGTGGTACAGCAGCATTGAAATGGTTACTGCCGGCTCTGTCTTTGGTTCCCTTACCTCATGGAGAAGTCCCACAGCTCCAAAGGGTCTATTCAGATCTGCAGTCCCAAAAGACATAGACAGATCTGTGGCAGTTATTTAGTTCCCGCACACCAGTAACAAAGTGCCTTATGAAACTTGCACTACAATCATTGCAGGGCAACAGGTGAACCACAGGCACTGCCCCAGTATAGGATTTGATGGCCCAGCAAGAGGTTGCCCAACAAGGATTGCATCAGCAACGGATGAAGTGGACTGTGGCTGCAATCCTAATCCCAAATTAGGCTGGCACAAGACGTGTGCCGGCCAGGGAGTGTTGCAAAGATGTTGTAAGGCACTTACTTCTGTGCCACTCCTGAAGAGAGGGCATTAAGCCAGTGCAGAGTCATGCACCGGCCTCCCAACACCACCATGGGAATGGGGAGGCTGATGAGTTATGTTGGCCTAAATTGGTTAGGACTGCACCCTGTAACCCATTAGAGCTTATGCTACAACAAACTATTCATCTTTTAAGATCCCACACTGGTTCTGCTGCCACAGATAATCACGGTTGCTCTTCTAGAATTTATCACATGGTTGAGGTTCTAGCTTTCCAGATGCATCAGATTGACCTTGGTTGAGGAGGTGGGTTTAAACACTTAAGCTTTTTTCCGCTTGAATATTATTTATTCAGATAAACTCATTTTAGTCATATGTTATCCTAAGCATCCAAATCCTAAGCCCCTTCATGCATCACTTCTCAAATTACTTTCACTGTGGGTAGAACTGATGGTCTTCATTGCAATTATCCCCTACAGAGGGAGAGTGTCTTTTAAACAGGCTGTAAATATTGATTTAAAGCTTAAAAATAATGCCTTGCTGAAGGCACTTCAGGAAATGCACTTCAAAACCAATTCATAGCAAGAATTAAGAAATGATTTTGATTCATTTTTAATTATTTAGAAGTTTCTATTTTCATGCCAGTTTAGCCGTCGGGTAGTAGTTCCAATGTCAAGATGATACAGTAATTGACGGTATGTTTATGCAAATGTTTTGATATGTGCTTCCCCACCCCCTCTTTTTGGCAAGAGAGCTACCTGGAATACAAGATATATTGTCATTTTGATGTCATTTACACACCACACTAATTACTTGGTAGT
The DNA here is from genome assembly GCA_030015325.1 of Cryptoblepharus egeriae. Classification (NCBI taxonomy): domain Eukaryota; kingdom Metazoa; phylum Chordata; class Lepidosauria; order Squamata; family Scincidae; genus Cryptoblepharus; species Cryptoblepharus egeriae. The sequence goes on along the minus strand of JAREYC010000007.1, from coordinate 46,848,324 downwards.
GAAGTTTGTTTTAACAAAAAAAAAAAGAATTGAAGTTCACCATTCTTTGAGATTTTAATTGTGGTTGAGAGTTTAACCCTGCGATGTGGGCAGATAACACCTTTTAAAGTGGTGTCCTATATTGAGTAGGGGGAATCAACTGTCCCTTTTCTCCCCAGCCTGAATCCTTTTCCAGTGGTTATTGCTGGTTTCTCTTTTGCATTTATTTGTTTGTTTGTTTTGCTTGCTTGATGAGAAATGCAGAAAGAAACATTAACTGTTTTTAATTTCGTTATCAATTGAAAATGACACCTCTACATAGGGATGCTCAGTAGCATTGTTAGAAGGGGCATTGCACTAAATTTTGTGAGGCGCAAGTAGACCCCTCGTTAGAGCCAACCTGGGTGAGGGCAAATGCCCTCTGGCATTCTGAGATACCCCCCACCCCGCCTAAAATTGCTCCGAAGAGGAGGGTTACAAAACTTAGTGCCTTTCCCCCCTCTAGCTATGCCATTGGGGATATCATAATAACTGAAAATACAGTTGGCAATGATTTGTAGCATAACCATTATGGGCAAAAGGTCTGGTCTAGAGGGATGAGCCTCTGTAAATTGCCTAAAGATCTGAAGGTCACGGTCTCAAGAACACTGGAAGCCATGCACGGATAGACGTTGATACTGGACTGTGGGAGTGTTTGTAAAGAAAAAAAGAAACGCAGTAACAGTAGAGTCTGTCCACAGCATTATGGTAAGCAAATGAATGTGGGACTGGACATAAAAGGAAACATCTAAGAATGTAGGAGTTCTTGAAATAGAGAATCTTTCTTTGAATTGTAAAACCCATGTAGGGTTAGTAAGCCTGCCTATTTCACTTTAAAACATAACTTTCTCCCAGAGACCACAAGAGGGTACAGCTGATAATACTTAGCATTTGTATAGCACTTTTCGACTGTGTAAAGTGCTTCACTGTGATATTGTGTCCTTGTAATAACCCTGTAATGGCCCAGTTCTATTTAGGGTTTATGGAATGAAGGACTGACAGATTCCTGGCTCAGTCTTATATTTTTGAAGAGAGATTACTTCTCTAATGATGCCATCATAAAGCTAACCTATCATCTTTGGATATGATAGTAGGAGGTCAAAAGCACTCCAGAATAGGCAACTGGCATGGACTGTCCTGAAGACTACATTGGCCCAATACTTGAATTACTCTTCTGTTGCCAGAACCATTGGATTACCACTGTACTGCTACCCATAGTTGATATTGTGATAGTGTAACAATCTGACCCCATACGGAGAGCCTTTGTTGTGCCTCTTCTCCATGCTGAGGAAATAGATGCTAATGAGGAGAGAAGCAACAGCATTGTGTCCTCTTGTATATCTGGGGCATCTCACATTACTCCATTGCAAGCAGGAGATGCACCTCTCAGACATCTAGTTGAAATGAGAGTATCCATATAGTGTGTGCTATCATTGGAGCCCTTGGAGCAGCAGCATAATTAAAGGGAGACTTGCTGTCGAACGCAAGCAGCCCCTTACGCTTTGCACCCCCTTAGCATAACACACATCCTTGGCCTTGAGCAAATTGCATCAGCTTAGCTCAAGAAATCAACATTCCTTTGAACAGCAAGAAACCAATGACGATATCCCTGTGACACCCAGGAAGTCAGCTAGATCCTGAATTGTGGACTATCACCAGCCCAGCATAGGCAGTGACAACACAGAAAATGATAAATAAATTATAACTAATAATAATGCTTTTGATTTATCTTAGTATTCCCTTTATAAATGTCTAGCCTAAATATTACAGTGGCAGAGCAGATTGTTGGAATGCTTGCATGAGCCATGCTAGACAGCTCTATTACATTGTTAATTGTCAAAGCTGACAAAAGCAGCCTTCTGTCAAAAATACTAAACATCACATTACTGAACTAAAATGATTTGACACCTGAACTAACATTTTTTTTCCTTACAAAGTAATACAGTATGCTCTGGTATGAATTTTTTTCCTGTTTAAGAGCCCAAACCTACAATTCTGTGCTTCATGTAAACCAGCTGTGGCTGGACTGAATCACTTCAGGTTCTAGGGATGTGGGATTGGCTGTGGCACTACATGCCATATCCTAATGCCTCTTCTCAGTTTGCCCAGCATTACACTGGGCTTCTTGGATGCAAAGAGTGTAGGGTCGGCTGGGCTTCACTCCAAGGCAGCCTCCAGCCTGCTCCAGGGCTGCATGGAAAGTCAGCCACACATGGATCTCCCTTGTTATATTGAGGCTAACCTATTTTTGTCTAAGGTACATGAATGGATTTGGTAGCAAATGTCAGCAACCTTCAGACCTCTAGAAAAAGATGTATCTGATTTTCTTTGGTTAATGTAATTCACTTTTAATTTAGAACATTTCATAAGCAGAGTCGACCAAGAGTGCTCTTGACTCTGCTTAGTAAATCTACCACTCTTTCTGCTAATAGCCTGATTTTAAATATTTTGAGTTTAGATGGCATTTAGATAAGCGTATATTCTTGAAAAGGAATGTCCATTTATTTATTCTTCATTCATTCAGGCAGTCCAATCTATGAATTGTATGTGTAGTGCATCCTGTAAATTACATTTAAAGATTACTTTGTCTGCGGAAAATCTATTTCAGGACGCATACCTTAACAAACAAATGCAGATTTGCTACTCTTAATTCTTTCCTGCCATTTGTCTTTCTTTAACAGAGCAGCACATATATTTGGAGGGAGAGATTTAATTAATGCTAATGAATACATTCAGTCACAAAGGTTAACAAATTATTGCCTTTACTGTTTGGCCTTACTAAATCTCCTGGGACAATTCACTCAGTAAAGGAGGCCAAGAAAGAGATTAATGATTTTACCTTTGATGCAAACAAACTATTACATAAAAACAAAACAGAACATTTCCCCCACATCGCAAGAGGTGCAGGAAAGGAGAAAATAAATAGAGACATCACATTCCATCACAGAGATTGGAAGTCTAAAAGAAGACTGGAACCAAGGCAATGTGGTGCAGCAAAATAGCGGGCTGGATCTATAAGAGAACCTGGATCACCGGTGTGAAGGAATATAGGTTGGAATGCAAGCTTGAGTGCCATCTACTTCTTCCCTTCCGAGCAGGCGTGCTACTGTGTGATTAATTGTGGCAGGGGAGCATCAGTGGGAGGGTGTCTTTTGGGAAGGGGAGGGGGTGGTGACTTGGCATCATGAGACCATCATGTGGTGTTTGCTTTCCCCATATTGACAGTGATGGTGTCTGGATTGGCAAGCAGAGCTCTGCACTAGGTCTTTCTACCTGCCCTTGCCTACAATTGGCGTCAAACTGGGGCACTTCAGAAGAAGTTGGCAATGATGGAAAGATTTGAAAAATTAAACACATCTTTCTGAACTGAAAAAATTAGTTCAACTTTTTCAGTTTCACAAGCACCAATAGCTTGTCAATTCCATGACCCACCAACAATCAGGTTGCAACCCATTAATGGGGTCACAACATGCTGTTTCAAAAACTCTGCTTTAGACCAGTGTTTCCCCAGTGGTACAGGTATCACCACTCATACTTGTTATGATTTCTGCGGAACCCCTGGACACCTGCCAGTGAGTCCAAGAAAATGTCACAACAAACAGCAATAAGAGGCTATAAAGCATCCTTTCCTGCACTCATAAATTGCTTCTCATCCACCCTAAGCCTTATACTGCTGTTACATATGAGCCTTATATGAGTATTCTCATATGAGTACATGGGTATCCTCATACCATTATGAGCCTCATACTGCTCATATATACATTAGCTCCCTAACCTAGAAGTAACTGGTATGATGCTATTGCCAGTAACTTATGGTGATATGGCAACTAGGTGGACCATGTGAAATGAACAGAAAAAGGACAAACTTTGAGAAACACTGCTTATAGACTGTAAGCCATTTGAGCAGGGACCTGAACTCCTCTCTGTAATGTACAAGTTACCAGGTAGCCATAATATATCTATGCACAAGATCAGGGAAGTCCAAACTTTTTGGCAGGAGGGCCACATCATCTTTCAGACACTTTCCAGGGGGGCAGAAAAATGATTTACATTTCAATTTTGAATAAATTTTACATATTAAAATGTATTAGGTATGGAAGATTACAAGGCTTGCCCATTGGTCGGATGGAAGTATCTTGCCACCGGCTACACTGAGGCTCACTGTGGGCTGCGTCCAGCCCATGGGCTGGAGTTTGAACATCCCTGCATTGGATTTTGAAGTGAACCCACTTAAACTGCGTTGCATTGGGTCTTTAACCCCACCCCATACACCAATGGCCCCAAATAATAAATTAATAATGATTAATAATGACATAGGTTAGTTCAACACAAGTGCTACATATGAAACCACCTTATGCCAGGTCAGATCCTTCAGTCTAGCATTGTCTACAAAAGAGCCCTTGACTCTATTACCATCTGAAATAAAAGACTATCCTTCCCTGTTCCTTGGGATCATTTTAATCAAAGACATTGAAATGTGGGTTCTTCACTATGCAAAGAATGTGCTCCATCACTAGTTGTGATGGATACAGGTTGTCACCCACTTGTATCATCTTTTATAGCCAAATATATCTGCATCCATAATCTGGACCAGCTGCTGCCTCCACATTCTGCCACCACGATGAATGCCAGCCAGTGCTCCTGGGACAGGAGATAGAAAGCAGCACAACTGTAGTGAGCCAAGGGGAAGATCATGATTCTCAATCTCCTTTCAAGCCACAATTAACCAAGGGGTGGGAAAAGCACAGCCATTTGATCTGTGGCACCAGATTCCTGGAAGGAGAAATGTCATTTATGCAATCAGTAACAGCAAAATCTGGAGATATGCTGGAAATACTACTCTCTCTCTCTCTCCCCCCTCCCCTGTCACATACACACCTCTATATACGAGTAAATCATAACACCGAATAAAAGACACCAAACAGAATTTTTGTAAATACTAAAATTGCTTTTTTCAGGTGCATAAAAGGAAGGAAATCATCCTTATATTCTAGCAAAGAAAGAAAGAATGATCCTGGTGCATGACAAGCTGCACTGCTGAGACCCCTTGATGCTGCTATCAAGAGACTAAGAGCACAATCCTAACCATGACTACTCAAAGGTAAGCCCCATTGTGCTCAGTGGGTCCCAGGAAAGTGCCTTTAGGATTGCAGCAAGTGTGCTCAGATAGCCACTTTCTGAAAAGCAACTCCATGCATTTGTAAGCAGGGCCGTTCTTCAGCACCAGATACTAAGAGTGGCTCTGGTATTGTGGGCAGAACCACTTGACTTGGCTCCATCTGTCATTGAAACTAGTTTTAGACTGCGGAACATTTTTGACAGCTTGGGAAATGAATCAGTTTTTGCAGAAAGAAACCTTCAAGAAGAAGAAAAATTACACGCCATGGATTCTCCTGGGTATTTTGGTCACTTTTAAATACATTTTCAATGCAACCACTGACTTGTAACCCTTTCATGTAGTCATGCTATAAAGCATTTAAATGCTGCCAGCTAACACAGCCAATCCTGTGGAAGTGATTTGTTCTTGTTGTTTTTCCTTTCCCAATGGTGTCTGAAAAATAAACACTTCTCTATAAAGTCATTTACAACAGTCAGTCTGAGGCTCACAGACTTTGGGCTCCTGTGAGGACATGAGTATGTTTGTTGGAAGTTTACTCCCTCCCCCTATGAATGGCGAATTTTCTGGTGTATCACAAATCAAGCTGAGCAAGTAATGAGAGCTCACTCTGTTGTGTGATATGTGGGTCTCAAACCACCGACCTGCCAATCTTCAGGTTGACGAACACAGCGTCTGTAACCACTGAGCCACTGCAGCCCTACTGAAAGCATTAGAGATATCCAAACCCAACTAGATTTGGATTCTCTATGCCCTTAGAAACTGTTCAGTTTGCATATTTAGCAAATTACAAGACTTTTGCATCTCACACATCAGGAGGCTTAAGACGTTGTACTTTTGCTATCATCTCATGTGCCAGATTCTATCACACTGATGTGTTAATAGCATACTTTCAACATAACAATGGCAAATATGTGCACCAATTTCTCCACTTGCTAAAATTCAAAAGAAAAGGAAGGAATAAAATCTATGAGCTCCTTAAAAGAACTGAAGTCTCACAAATGTCAAGCAAACTTTTTGGACAGTTTGAATGCTTTCGAACAATCACTGTGCTGTCATCCAGATGTCATCAGGAAGCAAATGCATAGTTACAAAAACAATTTTAAAAGGCTGCATATAATAGTTACACAAAGAAGTTACTGCTTCTTTTTTATGTCTCTGAAACACAGATACATAAGAAGTATGAAACAGGACAGAAACATCAAGGTATCAAAGATATCCAAGGGCCACTTTCCACATCAGCATGTTGAAACGTATTAATGTTCACATGGAAATATCTCAAAGCCTTATGCTATCTAATCCACTCTCTCTCACTAATGGAGGTCCACTGCTTTTATTTGTTTGTTTGTTTGTTTTTTGGGGTCCTGGAGATTTCCTCTAGGTAAGACAGTGATTTTTCAGCTTTTTTTTAATCTCACAGCACACTTAATAAGACACTGAAATTGTCAAGGCACACCATCAGTTGTTTTTACTATTGACAAGGCACACCAGACTGTTCAAATCCCCCCAATTTACCTATTAATGAATGTCAGTCCTCAAATTCCCACGGCACACTTGCGAACTATCCGTGGCACTGATTGAAAATCATTGAGGTAAGGGAACATATGCTAATTTCCCATTAAAGAGGATAAGATGTCAGTGGTTCTGTTTCTACCAAGACCACCCCCTTCCCAGCTTTGACATACCCTCCCTACCTCCTCATCTCTGCTTCATTCTTATTCCTCTTCAGCTTATTCATAGCCCTTTACAGGAAGAGTTACCATACTAGAAATATACTGCATTATAAATTGTTTTCTGTGCACTTTAGAGATATTCTGTTCTTTTGTTCCTCTGTGGCACCATGTGTCTCCTGTAACACTTGCGTGGCATCAGCATCAATGCCATCAAAATACTTTCTTCTTCACTTTGAAGTACCGAGTAGCAGATTGAATCTATTTATTTCTTTGTTATCTACCCGTATGTTCTCTACTAGGATGTAGATGCTTTGAGCAGGTTTTGTAAACAAAATATTTTCATTTCAGAAGGCAAATAACAGTGCAATAAAATTAACTCCCAACAATGACAACAGCACAACTTCGTAAGTTGCAGAAGTTCATGGTTTGGTGATGGGGGGAGAAGCTTTCCTTAATGACTGTAATTCAATTCTGCAGGCACGGTTCCCTGAAATTATTGGGGCTCCATGCAAGTGTAAATTAGCAGAGGGATCTCAAAGAAATAATTTTGGTATGGTGAAAGGATTTAAGAAAAGGTTAAGAACAACAGAACTCCCTGTTACTGTCAGAGCGTCAGAACTTCAAGATGTAGACCACAGTTCACCAAACTAGTAATTTGTGCTGTTTGCCTTGGAAGAACTCCTGCCTGGGAAGATCAGAAATACTGGGCTAAGAAATAATTCTTTTGTTACTTAACAGGCGTTAGATTAAGAAAAGTGTTACATCTGCAGCATTACAGAAACTTGCTGCCTGTATGATTTTCTATGCCTAAAGGCAGTGGTAGGTTATATTAAAAATGGAAAGGATTAACTGGACCAAGGCTTGCCTTGGGAGCTGCGAGGCCCAACTGGAAATAATTTTTACAGGTTCACCACCAAGGTGGGCAGAATCTTAAAGATATAAATAAAATTAATTGCAGACTTGATATCCCTATGGTAGGATAGAAAGTGATACAAATGTACACTTAAAATTGCATATAAGTTAATGGATTAAAAGGATCTAATCACATTGTTAAAGTAACACTGTATATTAGACTGGAGTGGAATACACTAGCATGGGGTCCCCTTACATGTGGGACACAACTGGGAGCGATTGGTCCAACTGGCTTAAAGCTGGCCCTGATTTGAGAGATACTGTTAATATCTCATACTTGCTTCTTCTTTATTTTTCCACATGCTGGTTTCTCAATCAGTGAAATCCTGTACCGATGCTCACCTTAGATATCTGATGTTGCCAGTCAAGGAACACCAGTGGGTTCAATAGCAATTTTCATGTACAAGCTGAGTAGCTCCATGGAGGATATTAACTTGTTACAAAATATGATTATAATGGTTAGAAAATATAGTTATTACACAAACCATTTCAAAATTCAACCCCCATTCACTAAGAAGACACCAATCCACCCTTGTCACATTTTTTCGTAGTTTGGGAAGCTGGAGATATGAAGATGGCAAAGGTATATTTGAAGTATTCTGTATCCTCCATGTGTTCACTTGCAGCGCAATCCAGAGCAACTATTCCTTGCACATAAGAGGCCTTAGGGTGCCCTGTCTATCACTAGGGTGGAGCAACTGCAAGATGTTCCACCCCAGTTACTCTGGAAGAGGCTTAGGGCAGAGCAAGGCAAGATAGGGTGCCCTAAGAGAGGTGGACCTGCTCTGCCCTAACTGGGGCAGCCTAAGCAGCTCAGGAGAGGCAAGTTGAGGGCATGTTTAGCATTGCCTAGGGCAGAGCAGTTACTCTGTATCCAAAGCCTGTTTCCAAGGCAGAAATGCCCTCTTCCAGCCCTCAGAGTTATACCACCTCAGGAGCAGGTATAGTAATGAGTAGACCCATTGGAGTCCACGATAAGGCCTGAGTAAGAATGGTAGTGTTGACCAAAAATCTGAGTTCTTGGCCAGCCTGGCTGCAATCCCTGCCTCTCAACCTCAGGATATGGCACAACTATGGCAGCCCACTAACCTCAGGATACAGCAGGCCACTCCAAGCATCCATCTAGCACTAGAAGAACTGCAGCTGTAACTGGTTGTCAGGAACTGCTGGGCTTCCTTATAATGTAGGCACCACAGCTGTTCCTTCTTCAGTGTGATCTGAGGGGGGGTCTACTGAGGAGGGGGTCTACTCAGGAGCAAGCCCTCCCCAGCTGTCACTGACTTAGCAGTTAGTCTGGAGCAGTTAGGGCAGCCCAGGCTTCCTGACTCTCTGGATGCAGCATAACTTTCTGCTCTGGATACAGAATAGTTAGGAGAGAGCAGTTAGGGCAGAGCAGGTTGAACTTGCTCTGGATTGCGCCCTTAGTGAATGGTTTGAAATAAAGAAAAGTTATATCCCAGTTATATGGGGAAATGGTTTGGCTTCTTTCAAGCTAAAGGGAAGCTGGGGAAGGGGGTATCTATTAGGTATTACATTTCAAAATTTTTGGATACCCATTGATTTTGGGAGCTACTAAACTATAATTGCAGCTGTGTTTGGCTCATGTCCTATTCTTAGAATCATAGAGTTGGAAAGACCATCAAGTCCAACTTTCCACCAAGACTTTTCGACAATTACAGCAATGGTTACATAACCATAACCAAGAGGGCCATTGCCCTTTTGGAGTAATATTGGGTGCTGCTATCTTAGAATGGCGTACTCAGGGTGCTTTCCTAGGAGTCTCATTAAACACAATGGGTTTACATCTGAGTAGCAATGGAGGAGCTCTGACATCACAGTGGCAGAGTCTGTTATCCTGGATCAAAGTCATCCAATTCATGTTTTGATGCAACACTGAAGCCGGTCTATTGCAGGGGCCTAACACCGGGTTATTAACCTTCCCACCGAAGTGGTACCTATTTATCTACTTGAATTTGCATGCTTTCAAACTGTTATGTTGGCAGGAGCTAGGGCAAGTGATAGGAGCTCACTCCATCAAGCAGCACTGGGGTATCAAACTGTCGACCTTTAGGTAAACAGGCAGTGTCTTTAACCACTGAGCCACCACTATCTCCTGAAAACGAGATGTAAAAGTAAGGTAATTTTAAAAAATGGGAAATGAGTGGGGGGTCTCCTATACAGAATCCTCCATTGATACTAAGTGTTTCCCCATTCATTTGGGATTTCACTCATTCTGAAAATCAATACACAGCCATCAACCAGCACTACTTTTTAGCAAGGAGTTTGCCCCAATTTAATATACCCGCAAGGCGCTTCAGTTCTGGCAGACCAGTTTAATCTCAGTTATTTGTTCCAGGCTGCAATCCTAACCTGCAGTTAGGCCAGCCTAAGCCCTGGCACAAGTCCTGTGCTGGCCTAGGGGTGTCACAAAAGTGCTGTAAGACATTTCTGGGCCACTCCTGGGGGAGGGTTAAGCCAGTGCACAGGCATGCGCATGTCTCCTTACATCATGATGGGAATGGGAAGACCAATGAGCTGTGCCAGCCTAGCTTAGGACTTAATCATATAGGAAGCCTCTGCAAGCATTCTAAAAAGATGCAGAGCAGTGATGTGAGTGAACCAGACTTGTGCTTAGTTTTATAAGAGAAATGGAACAAAAATGGGATTAATTTTCTTCACAACCCATTTATTACATTCTGATTTCTTGCTTTGGATCTGCTGTCACCCTCAGCTGCCCTAAGGCTCTCTCTCTCTCTCTCTTGCTTTCAAAAGGATTTGATGCTTGTCCTCAACAACCACCAAGTTCTCAAACATTCACAATAAAATAACACACCTTATTGTTTGATGCAATGGTTCCTACATCATCTTTTAAGCCAGTGATTTTCAGTCAGTGTGCTATGGATAGTCCTCAGGTATGCTGCAGGAATTTGGAGAGGGACATTTATTAATAAGAAAACTTGGGGATTTGAACAGCATGGTGTGCCTTGTCAATGGTAAATACAACTGATGGTATGCCATGAGATGAAAAAGGTTGAAAATCACTGTTTTAAACTATCAAGCACTAATTTTGTGCTTCTGTGAGAAAGTAAAAAAGTGACCTGCTCTCCCATGCACCCCTGGGTCCAATCTGACCTAAAACTGCCACCCCATGAAGTTGATGGTGATGTGATTGTGCCACCACAACCTACTTCTGGTTGCCACACTGTGCAGGGCACCATCAGTCCTGGCTCACAGTAGCTGCTCTTTTGGGTGAGTGGGAGGGGTCTACTGGAGGGTAGGAACCAACATCATGTTTTTAATTAGATCCCACAGCTTCTAAGGCCGGCCATGCCTCTAACGCCACAACTTCTAAATCTTTGAGCACCTAATATATGTTTTTCCAAGAGTCAGAAATTCTTATACCAACAGAAAAAGTGTGAACCAGCATGCTGATGAGAAAAAACAAATCCTCCAAAACTTCTTTAGATAGCCATAAAATCAGTTTTACACCCGGTGATTTTATCCACTGCCGCCCTGATAGAAATGGGTGAACTTCAAAATCTACCATGTCAACATGGCTACTCAGAAGTAAGGCCATTATAGTCGATGGAATTGTAAGGGAGGCAAAATAGCCTGAAAGACCAAGCCTGTGCATGCCTAATCAGAAGTAAGTCCTGTTATAGTCAATGGAAAGTATGGATAGGATTTTAGCCTCATTTTCCTAGACGTGGGAATCACTCTGACACTGTTACACTTGCCAGGATGTAACAGTGATGGCATTTCCGGTCATGATGTCACTTTCAGAGATGACATCACATTCACAACCTGGCAAGTTTGACAAGGGTCCTGTCCCAGTTTGGTGGAACAAAATTATAGCAAATCTAGGTGTAAGTCTCAAGTCAGCAAAAAAATAATTATTTTTATTTAATTATTTTAATATATTACAGAACAGGTCACCCAACAAATCACTACTCAATGAGAGTTCGATTAGCTCTGATAAATGGAAATGAGAGTTGACTTAGGCGTCAATCATAAAGACCCTTACCTGGGAGTAAGACCTATTGGACACAATGGGGCTTACTTTTGAGTACACATGGTTAGGATTGTGCCCTAATACTAATACCTCATTGGTTCATTTCTGTGTCTTAAGAACCCCTCATTTGTTCTTGGAACAGTCTCATTAGTCATTTAAATTCTTTTCCAGGACATGAGGCTTAAGAAAGAGAACATGTCCTAGAAAAAGGACATCTGGTCACCCTGTTTGTTTTGCAATTTGGGGTCACATTTAACCACATTGATGACTGGCTGTGCTTTTGTCTGTCCATTCTAAGATGATAATTGGAACAAATCTCATAGATGCAACTTCTTTTGCACCCATAAGCCACTCAGTTCTCAATTTTGCATTGTGTCTTTAGATAAATGTGTTCTGCAAACCCTGAGCAAAAAAAAAAATGTTTCTGTTTATGATTTGTCTTCTGAATCTTAAGGCTCATATTCTTGATTTACTTACTTCACAAAGTAAGTAAGTAAGTAAGTAAAGAGTGTAAAACTTTAAGAACCTATAACCTGTCAGCACTGTCATAAATAACCATTTTATGGCCTTTAATTTTAAAAAAAATTAAAGTTAAAACAGTGTGTTTGATTTATGCTCATATTATTTCCTGGACAGTTCTACTTGTTCAAACATTTGCTTGATCACAGTAGGATGATGGCACGTTCCTCAATTTTGAATGAATGAATTTACATTTCTGATTTAGATGTGAGATTTTCAACATAAGGCAATTATTGGACATGGATTAGAATGTTTCTCACGACCGAGATCCTTGTGATTTCTCATGGCTGATGAAGTTTAAGAATGTTGTGCCTCTCAGGAACGAAAGCCAGTCATACATTGATGAGTTGGTTTTCCCTGTACATAATCCCTGAGCCAGAGACAGATGTTTAACCTATCTTTTTATATTTGTGCCAGATGTAGTAGTTTAATCAACTTAGCTGAAACTCCACAACACATTGACTTTTTAATTTTAAATAACTGTACAGAAATGAGTTTTTTAAAAATCAAAGAGCTATGGAACTCTTCAGTTCCTCATAGTAGCTACAGTAATTACTCCTGTATAAATATGAATGTTTTCTACATTTATTTCCAAAATTCTTTAGCTTTGGGTAAAGCTATACTGATGCAGGACATAATCCTAACAAATTTAGGCCAGCCTAACTCACTTGGCATATCTTTCCACGGTGGTGTGGGGAGGTGATGTGGGGAGGCCTGTGCGGTGGTCTAATCCCACCTATGAGTGGGACAGAAGTTCCATTATAATGGAGCTTACTCCCAGGTAAGCATAGATAGGATTGATTGATTGATTGATTGATTGATTGATTGATTGATTGATTGATTGAAACCCCAGTCTCCCAGAAAATGCCTGACATTGAGAAGGAGGAAAGGGGGAGTAGGCTCTGTGTGAGCTTGGGGTTTGTTCAACAAACCACAGCTTGTTGGACTGAACTTGTTACATCTGAATTGTCAAGGCTGAGACAGAGAAAGAGGGAAAACATACACATACACATGAATGAATAGTACGTTGTAGGAAGGTATAAGGAAAACAAAAGATAAGAGAAAATATATTGCAGTGTCTGAATTTTTTCTTAGTAACATCAGTGTAACGAAACAGATAAGCAGCAACTCAAACTAATATTGAAGTTCTCATTTTTGCATCTGACAAGCAAACAAGCAGAGGCTGCTGCAATCATTCATAAAACCCATAGCTATTTTACAGTTTATGTCCCTGTCAGCCAGATTGGGATGCCTACGAGAGGTTCAACATGCAACCCATGGGCATCTTATATGGGCGAGAGTCTCAAGGTGTGGAGGAGACCAAACTACCCCCCCCCCCGGACATTAAGGACTTCCCGGATGCAGTGGAGGTCTGGACAATGCAGGACATGGTGGAGACGTGGCGCACAGCCGGGAGGGGGGGACCTAGAAGAAGAGGAATAACGGTGGGACCATCTACCCGCTGGTATGCCCATGGCGGGGTGCCATCATTTGGCTGGAGGAGATGGGCGGGGGGGTCGAGGATATAAGAGAGAGAGAGGGAGAGGCAGAGGAGGTTCTTTGGTGGGAAGAGGTGCTGTGGAGAGAGAGAAGCACCTATGAAGCCTGGAGGAAAAGCCCCATGGACCTACCCCTAGGGACCCTATCCCTGTCTGAAGAGAAGCAGAGGGAGGGCGCTGAAAGAGAACCCGTTGAAACCCCATCCCAGCACGAGCAGAGTCGGCTTGGCAGTAGTTATGAAACAGGAGAAATAACAGAGGGACGTACCTGTGAGAAAGAGAGAAGAGAGTGAATGGACATTGAGATACTGGGTTGGAAAGTTGAAAGAGTATGGACACTTACCTGGGCTGTTCCCGGTGGGAGTCTGCTTCTGTCATGTATTCTCGGGAGGGGGACGAAGATGAGACGCAGATATCTGTCATCCTCGATGAACAAACCCCCCCTGACAAAGTAGAATGGGGGCGGAAGGGACAGACCCGTGACAGTCCCTAATAGGTTCTAATACATTAAGATCTGAACTATATATACAGCACAAAAATTAGCAATAGAGGGAAAAATGGCTTGCCTCATTCAACAGCACTGGAGATTGTTCAATAACTACTTTTCACTTCCACCACTTCAGACTTTTCCCAGTCTCAGCACTTTACCAGATCTTTCTGCTGATAATGCAATTGTTTTTTCTTCTCCCTAAAATCAATACATGAGAATTTCTGGACAATCTGCTCTTATCAGATCTGTACGTTGCTCCTGAAATAATTTACCCTGAAACTTACATCTCCATCTGTAATATTTTTGCATGACACCTTACGCTCTCAGGTAAAGGCCTACTAAACTATGTCTAAACCCAAACCCATACCCAGACAAAGAGAATCACCCAGGCAAATTCAACTAATGCATCATTTTGACACATTTGCTGTTCAGCCAATGGTGCACACTCTGCTATTTCTGATATAATAAATGTTTACTGTATTTCGGGTTTAATGAATGCTCCAGGCCACTGCAATTGCTAATCTACTTCTGCAGGATATTTGTGTGCTAAGGACAAGTCCACTGAGTTGTCTCCTTAAAGCAGAAGCGAGCAAACTGAAATTGGGGGAAAATTAAATCAGGCTGTAGCCATCTCAATGAAGCTTTTGCAAAGCATCCACTGAGAGCTGCGGGAAACGCGGCTAGCGAAGAGCGGCAACTGCTGGGTCAATCAATTAAAGTGACAGCACTGATAGGAACTTCTTTTAGATGTCAAACTTGGCATAATGATATGAGAATCATATTGTATATGGGAATCATTTTATTCCTTCTTAGTAGCTTGAGCTTAGAGGCTTGAGAATAAGAACTTGATTTACAGCTTTATCCAGTCCAAATCCCTGTGTTGAGATGAAGCAGGACCAATACAACCACCTCTGTATCGCAGAGGGGATTTTTTGACTGTGCAAATCTCCATCCTATTTCTCCTTCCTGCACCACTGTCTCCCCCACTTCTCTGGAGGCCACTATGTGCTGCTGAAGATCACTGGGGTGGTGGCGTGGCTGTTTGGAATGGTGTGTCACCTTTAGCAGCCAATGAAATCACGAGTTCTGATGGTCCACAGGATTGAGACCTAAACATCTACAAGTTTTAGGAATGGAAATTCTATATATATAGGCTGCTTGGACTGTGTTCATAATCCCGACACGGCTGCAGTGTGACAAAATCCTTCTTTAAATACAAATGCATTTTGAATCTCTATTTCCTTTTAAAACAAAGCTACTAAGAATCACAGTGGACATTGTCTTTACAGGCGTGACTTCTTTTCATCTGCTGCATCAACTCTTTGATAGGACTTATTAGTGATTCTATCCTCTTGCAGCCATGGTAGTTATGATCAGAAGTTCAGCATCTAAGAAGACTTACATCAAATCCTCACTCGAGAGCTGCCTTCCTAAAATTACATTTTCAGACCAAATGTCACAGCACCTGATGATATTTAGCTTTATTGATACTCCCCTCACTGCACTACAGAAGGAAACAGGAGCACCTTTTTCAGGAGGTGAAAAGAGTAAAGAATACCTTGCTTTTCCATTTTCTGGATATCTATCTTTTTTATAAAAATGAAATTGCCAGTATGTGTCCCTTCCAATAAACAGATAAGACAGAGGGTTCAGTTAATCTGGGTGACTGTGGGTGCAATCCTAACCAATTTTCCAGCTCTGGGTAAGGTCAATGCAACTCCAAGGTAACAAACATTGCCTTACCTTGTGGAGGTCTCCATGACTGTCTCCCAATTGCAGGATGCAGCACAGCTACGCCAGTGCTGGAAAGTTGGCTAGGATTGCATTGTGTGTGGCCAAACAGAGCTGAATCGACAGGGAAATACAAACCATGGTATGGATAAGTGTCAGCCTCAGGCGTCACCAGTGCCGTGCCTGGAATTTCCCACTTTTGACCAGTGTGAAGGTAGGGGCCAAGCATGAGCCACTGGTGCATGAGATATATGTGCCACCAAAGATGACCCTAGCAGAACAGAGGAAGGCCTCAAGCTATTGAAGGGAAGGTGCTCTATTCCACTTCCCCACTTCTCAAACTCTCCTAGACTTACATTTGTACTCAACAGTACTCCCCATTGTGTTCAATGTATCTTACTCCCAGGAAAGTGTCTTTAGGATTACAGCCTTCAACACAACATGCTAAACCTCCTGTTCCAGGCTGTCTGAAACTCTTATTAGGATCTTCCATGTCATAATTCCCCCTCTTTTAATGCTAAAAAGCAACTTCTTTTTAGCTTTGGATTCATACCCAAATAATTTGTGTTACGTCCTTGGTTTCTATTGACCTCAGGGTCTTTAACCTTTTAGATATTTTTTACTGTTCCCTCCATCCCCATGGACTAAGTAAGCAGCGACAATACACAATGACTTGCTTCATCTTCCAATTTGTATTCTTGCATTCATATGACATTAGCAATCTCTTTAATAATAAGACTTCATAAAAAAGGTCAGAAACTGCCATTGGCAAAGAAGGAACTTGGCTACCTGGCTTATATTGTACAATGTTCAGCACCTTGTATGTTTCCAACCATGATTAATGACTTATTGATTGCCAATATGCAAGCTCACGACATTTCAGGAGAAAAAAAATCCTTCATTTATTTTTCATAGGATAAAAAATCGTTTAGATCAAGCTGTCTTCCTATTTTCCTTTCTCGTTGTTCTGTCTCTGATTCAAATGAATGAATCAGCTCATTAATTTGAATAAAACAATGAATACATGATCCATATATAAGAATGGAACTTGGATGTTAGTATGTATTATCAACAGGTTTGAAAATGATATTGTTCAACAGAACAGATTTCTTGGAGGATGGACTGATTTGTTCAACTTGCAGTCCAAGGGACTCTGAAGAACACCATAATTCAAAGACATCAGTTCTTCAATGGTCAGCCTTCTTTATGGTATAAGACCATGTGTAGACCTTTAAGTCCAATCATTTTCAGACAAGCACACTTCAATATATAATTTTAAAAAAAATTCTTTATATCTTTGGCATCCCAAAGGACCCATTTGCAAAAAATATGGAACTGCTTCTTGGTCTTGCCACTGTGTTGTTTTTTGTTACCTGTAGATTCACCAGACACAAAAAATCTTGTTTTTCTTGAATATTTCTACAGAGTTAGCAAAGAGAGGCCAACAGTCTAGCATGGAAGCAGAGTTTAGAAGCAGACTTTAGCAGCCTGAAAGCATCAAGGTGCTGATAAGAAACACAAGATCACACAGAAGCAGAATGAAATAAGAATGAAGAGCAGGGGGCAATGATGGAGTACAAATTCACAATACCCATGGCTTAGGTATGGCTGACAGCCTAAAGTATTCTTGGAAGTTCACCTGCAGAGGCAAATGTATCTGAGGCTTAAACAAAGCTGTGGTAAAGAGCGAATTAGAAGAGAAGAGTAATTTAAGTGAAATCACTGGCAGTGTGTGCAAAAATTGTGCACAGCAAGGAGGAAGCGGATTTCAGCTTCAGGCAAATGATGGGGAACAAACAGCCAGTGCCATATCCTGGCTTTCATGGATACAGTGATGTACAGCAAGGGCCATGTCAGGGAGTTTTACATTCTCTTATCAGCTTTTATTATATTTATTCTTCCTCAAATACATTATGTTGTTAGTAAGACATATCTGGGTTTGCACATAGTATCAAGGCCCGAAGCTTCTTTTACCAATGTTTATGCATTCTCAGCATCCTTCTTCACTAAAGTGATTTCCAACTGGTCTGTGATATTCTCTGTGTAAGCAGAGATTTTCAGTCTTTTTCATCTCATGGCACACTGACAAGATGCTAAAATTGTCAAGGTAGACTATCAGTTGATTGACCTTTAACAAGGGATACCGAATGATGTTCCCAATGTCATGCGGCACACAATGTAGCCCACCAATATGTACAAATAGTACTGTCATGCTATGTATCACTGGGAAGATAATTTGATGCAGAATGCAATAAAACAAACACACTCAGACATTTGTATTCTATCAAAAGCTATGGCCAATGAACCAGAAAATATTTTTGATGAAAAAACCTTGATATGTACATCCGGGTTATCAAATTATATATAATTGGAAAGGTTATTAATGCTGAAAACATGCTGAAATATCTGCATTCCATCAACAGTTATGGCCAGTTAAGTAGGGAAAAATAATCTATCTATCTATCTATCTATCTATCTATCTATCTATCTATCTATCTATCTATCTATCTATCTATCTATCTACCTACCTACCTACCTACCTACCTACCTACCTACCTATCTATCTATCTATCTATCTATCTATCTATCTATCTATCTATCTAGGGGGTAGGGCTACAAAATCTTTGACATGAGGGAGAAGATGCATTAGTTATGCCACGGCCTCATTTCCCCCTGTTTAAAAAGTTTGGATGTGATGTGACTTCTGAGGCATCATTTTACACTTGGCACTGAACTACACTTTCACTAGTTATGCTACTCCACTCCACCCCAACAAACAAAAGGTGAACCCAATGAACTTCCCTCCCTGAAGATGCTGTTTGCTTTGGAGGATATATGGTATTATCTCAGAACTACCTGCAGCTTTGAAGGAATTGGGACTTCTGTTGGGATTGCATGTGGAGACGAGTAGTGTATTCCTCCCTCTCACACATTGTGATCTTGAGCTTAAAAAATAATATTTGAAGGGTTTTCTACCCTTTCCCAGAAATCAATTAAAAAGAAGAAAAAACAATTTTAATTAGCCTGTAAAGTTTACTACTAATACTGGATTTCAACTTATTATTTGTCAGTATTAATAAAGCATTTCCTCTTTCATGAAGTTTTTTCCGCTCTTCTTTTTGGGATGGGGAATCAATATTATATGAATAGAAATGAACTCCCAAATTATCTAACTAAGATAATAATTAAGAAAGCAGGGAGCTATTGCCGCAGTGTACACAAGGTGATATAACATTTGCCAGATGGTTGCTTATTTTTGTGTGGAGCCTCAGAAAAAAATTGAATGTTAGGCTCTGCTGGAGACCAAAGGACTGTGCGCTGCTGAATGCTCTGAGATACAACGAAGCTGCATCTGCAATGATGATGAATGGGCAGGTTGAGTGTGAGAAGAGAAGGCAGAACAGTTGGGTATGACTTCAATGACAAAAGTGCTCCATTTGTAGCTATTTGAAGTGTGTTTTGGGGCAGGGGACGTGGATTCTTCAAGGGTAGCTGGAAGTGATGATATTTCTGAAAAATTTCAACTTCAAAAATTATAATTAGTTTTTGCAGGGGGTTGACCTCTGTCATCAAGCATTATCTACTCACCAGAACTGAGCCATCCATCATTCCCATTGCTCACTTAATTGATTCAATTCTTTCATTGCAAATTTTTTTTCCATGGGAAGCCATTACAAATGTATTATCCTGCTTCCGGAAAACATCTAACACCATCCCAACTGTATTTGATGTATTCATTCAGTATAATTTTCTTAGCTGCAATTAGCTCATTTATTCTCCATATACTATATATTCAATTTGAGCTTCCTGTTCTTCCAAACAGGTATCAGTATTTTGACAGGGCCAACTGAGACTGCACAATCTCATAAGAGCATCTGATGTTTAAATCTGCAATCTGATTCGGTGACAGATATTAAGTGTTATGTTCCTATCAGCACCAGTTATGAGCTGTACAAACATGGATATTGATTCAGTATATTCACCTTCCCCTGTATAAAAGTATAACCATCCCAGATGGCTAGTTAGCTATCTGCAATCTTTCGTTAATTAAAATATTTTCTGCATTTTCAAGTTTTCAGAATTTTTTTTCCCTATGTTCTTTTCAAACAGGCCAAATCCTATCTGAACAGCCCTGCTTGCAGAAGTGTGAGGCTACTAGCACAATCGCTAGCAGCCTTACATGCGGACCAGTGAGGCTACTGTTTGCTGGAGCAAGATGAGTTGGCAGTAGGACAGTATGGTGGGAGAAAGTAGCTACAGTGGAAGGCGAAGGGACAGGCCATATTTTTGGGGGAAACCAATAAAGAAAGGAAACACAAGGCAGCTAACAACATATAAAATAACATAATAAAATAGTTAAAAGCCAGATAAAAATGTTTTTAAAAAACAAACAATAAAATACAATTAAAATTATTTTAAATAAGTTGTAAGTTGAAGCAAAGAGTGCAGCCTTCTATGATTTCTAAAAGTTCCTTTCCCATCTTGTCCAGAGACAAGATACTGTCTTCTCAACATAGGAAGGTATTCAGGAAACTAGCCACTCTGTTCTGTGATAATAGTTACAGAGCTTTTCTAGAATTACATAAATACCTTTTAAAAAATTGCACCTTGAGATTCATACCTTACCCTAAGCTGATGGCTGGAAAAGTCTATGAAGAGAGATGAAATTTGATCTCCATTTGACTGGAACAGCAGTCCCAGAAGATGGAACTGAGCAAGGCTGTTTAATGAAGCAAACAGGTGTAACTGAGGACTTCAGACAGATCCAGGGAGCATCTGAGGCCCTCTCCCCCAAATTTCCCCATTTTTTTGGAAATTTCTGCTTGTGTTGGCTCAGATCCAGTTTTAATGTAAGATCTAGTCAAGGGAACCTTTTGGAGGTGCTGCCAATGGATGGCTCATATGGGATTCTTGGCACTGAACCTTCTGCAGAGTGTCAGCAAGGGAAATAATGCACCATGGGTTCCCAGACCATGCCATGGGCCATTTTCAACTGCTTGCCAATGCTGTCTTCCTTAATTTGTTATGGTTTCCTTTATAAGGGTCTGCATGTTCAGTGTCCCACTTTAAAAAGCAAAACATCAAGTTTCATTGCACCTTGAATAAGTATATCCCATTCGCAAGACTAGTCCTGACCCCTTCTGTCACAGTAATAATACCATAAAGACTACAATCCTAAAGACTCCTTCCTGAGCGTAAGATCCACTGAACACAATGGAGCTTATGTTTGAGTAGACATGTTTGGGATTCCTGCAGAAGTACAATACTAAGGTATTAACACATTATTTATATAGGTGTCCCTTGTTATCCACTAGGGTTCTGTTCTGGAACCTCTCATGGTCAAAAAGAATCCACGTATAGGAAAACAATGGGAAAATAGGTTTAAAGACCCACTTCCACATTTCTTACTTCTCTGTTCTGCCTAATTAAATAAAGTAGTGCCTCAATATCTACGGGGATTTTATTCTAAGACTGAAAAATGGAATGATTGCTTGTATGACTGTCTTTCTACAACTGTAGAGAGACAGTCATACAAGTTTTTGAAGCTCTGAAGTCATACAAGTTTTTGAAACTCTGATGTGCAGTGGCCATTCATGTTGAGTCAACACCACGTAGAAATAATCCATGTATATATAACATGGCTGGACCTGTATCAATACTAAGGCATTAATTTTTTTTAGACAATCAATTTCAGACCAACTATTCCTAATGCTTCCATTACATTCCATTGCTGTTGGAATGTGTACTAGGTACACATCAATAGACTGTTTAAGTAGTAAGGATTTAATTAAGATAAACAGGCTACTAAATATTTGCTTTTCCATTTCCTAGATATTCTTCTTTCAGAGTGTGTATCAGCCTTCCTGCTCTCCTACAAATGATCAGATTCGGAAACATAAAGCAGTTCCCATGCACAACTTTATCACCTTGCATAAATTTATTTAATTGACTGCAAGTAGTCTCTGTGAACCAAGACATTAATTTTTCGCAAACCGGTCCATTCTGGCAGAACACTCTATTTTCGACAACACGAGCCATAAAAAAGCACAGTGTTGCAAATCTTCTGCAGATGCAGAAGTTTAAAAGGCACCCATTCGAATGGAGAAACTCCTGCCCTTCTGGTGTCATAAAACGATTGTTATGAAAGACGTCTCATATATCTGTACTGTTAATGAATCACTTTAAAAAGCCAACTGTAGCTATAGGCACAGTCTGAAGACCAATTTCAGCAGCTCGGGTCTATTGTCTATCAATGGCAAGCCGGCCTTGGGAATGTTCAAGGACCTAATTTCTTTCCAGAAGGTCATCTTATATGAAATCGCCATTAGCCATGTTTAGAGGAGGTGTCCTATTTGTTGCCTTATAGACACTGGCTTAAGAAATCCCAGCAAGCAACACATGAAATTTTAAAGAAGCCAATTGAAAAAGCATATTCCCCCTAGATATAAACCAAGAAAGCATTTTAAAAAGAACCCTCAAAAACAAATATAAGCCTCAAAGGCTGGAAGATGTATTAAGCTACAGTGGGGAGAATCAGTCTGGAAACTGAAATGGTAATAAAAATCAAACTGTGAAGAATTGGGGGTTGTTTGAAAGAATGCCTTATTTCCGACAATTGCTTTTCAAACAACTTAAATAAAAGCTGGATCACCTTTGATGATGAATGCTTTATTCTCAGTTTTCCTAAAGTAACTGTCTGAGGCACACCACTCAAATCACCACCACTGACAAACTGAATCCTCTGCAGTTTTAACATGAAAGAAAAACCAGCAACACAAGTATTTCTTCACATATCCCTTTTTCCTAGGACAATTGCATTTCAGTAACCATGATTACATACAAGCCATTCATTACAGATGTGTTCCAAGGCCAGGCAATCTAAGCTACTAACTGTAGCAGACTTTCCAAAGATGGTGTGGTTTGTAAAACAAAATGCCAAAACACTGAACTAAGTTAAATTATGTTGGGGAATGCTCTTAAAAATGAAAGCAGACCTCACAGAAAATCAAATAAATGCAGCATTACAAAATCAAACCCATGACTTGAGTTTTCATGTGTCAGACACCAAAGCTTCCATTCTTTACACTGGTCACTGGAAGCTGTTGCACTCCGTTCAGGAGTGATGGTGGACTGGTTCTCACTGGAGGTCCAACTGTTGCAAAGGTAAAGGATGGGAAAGGTCCAACTGTTGCAAAGGTATAGGATGCCAGGATTAGCAAAGATATTCAGAATTGATCTCACACCACCTCTGTAGGGGCTGTTTTCCCCTCCACAAGCATTTCTCCCACCAGATGTCCAAATGTGCAGCATCCCACTGCTCTTGGAGCAGTGATTTTCAACCAGTGTGCCGTGGCACACTGGTGTGCCACAGATAGTCCCCAGGTATGCCCCAGGAATTCGGAGATTGTCATTCATTAATAGGGAAATTGGGGGATTTGAACAGTCTGGTGTGCCTTGTCAGTAGTAAAAACAACTGATGGTACAATTTCAGTACCTTGGCAAGTGTGCCGTGAGATGAAAAAGGTTGAAAATCACTGTCTTGGAGGAATGATTTCCTTTCACCGCTAGTCCGATAAGCTTTTGCAATTATGGTCCCAGATGGGAAGCTCTTTCCACGTACCCCCAGGGACCAGTGTCAGAGACTGCCAAGACCTCATGGCTTCTACCTGCCTATCATTTGTCTCCTTATTCCATGTAAAGCATAAACATTGACTGCATTTGTTCCTTTCTTCCTATTATAAATCAAAGATGCCAGTGGGGAAAATAAAATTGCCCCTTTCCTGGCCAGAAGAGGCAGATAACGAAGACAACATGATTCCACAGAGAAATTACAAAACATATTAAATCGGGGTGCTGAAAGGTTAACAAAATCTCTGCAGAAAATAGACTACCACTGTCTAATACATTTTCAGGTTGCAGTGCCCATATCAGTTTGATGTGCTTTTACCCTGGGGTTAATCCAACCTGAAGCTGTGTTTTTATCCCTCCAGCTGATCAATCTTCCCTATTTCTAAAGAGGAAATCCTGTAAACCGCCATCTTTGTACACACACCCATCAGGCAAGCAAAACACAAAAGGTAAACTTGGCAAAAACTCCCTGCTCATGGAGCGCATCAATCTTAATAGCTGGCTATAATTAGAGACATGATATATGAACAGACATAAAACAATAAATAACATTGAACCAGAAAGGTGGGAAGATTTAAAACCCAAGAAAGGAAATCAGTCAACATGAAACTCCTTTGTGGGAGTTATTTGGTGATGTGCACATTGACTAGGATTCAGATACCAATTAGGGTGGAAAGGCTCCGGGTTTCGAAGGCTAAGTACAATCTGGCTTAAAGCTCACACTAAGCACATGCCTATCAGGAAAAAGAAAAAAGGAAAGCTAGGATAAAGGAAATATTTTCTGTGATTCTATGAACACATTATATTCTATATATATTCTTTATATTCTATGAAGATATGCACAAAATTTGGTGCATATCTTTAAATTCAGTATATTTGGCAGTCTTTAAAACAAAGAAAGAAAAGAAAAAAAAGGAAGCTAGCATTGATTCAAAATGAGAACAATCATGCCTCTCTGCAAGGTAGTGCACCTCTATGTGCCAACACAGCTTGTCCCCAAGTAAGTCCAAACATGCTTTACTGCACTTTTGCAACCCTCCTGGGTCGGCACAAGGGATTTGTTGCAGGCCAGAGTGCAACTTTGCCCACAGTTGTATAACATGCCCTACAATTCAGAGTAACTACGAGAGCACATAAAAGACATTTTCGTTGACATAGTTACGACACAACCTAGTGAAACCCTATGGGAAATTCATATTGCAATCCAGAGTAAATTGTTCTTATGTTGGAGCAAAGACTCCCCGTAGTTACTCCGGATTGTGCCCATGGCATTTTCCAAGAGAGAAAAGTCACCAAACTATTTTGAGGCAATGGACCTACTGTAGATAGCAAAAGGTGCAACCTTTGACCATCATCACATTTTAGAAAAATAATCTCAGAGACATCTCACAGATCATCAACTCACAGATAATTTTGTCCTCAAAAAGAAGGCATGCTCCTTAATTTAGAAAAATTGCACACTCTAGAAATAATGTTCCCAAAGGAACTTCAGCAAGGAAATGGAATTCTCATGTCTGGAGAACTCAGTGGTGCAGAACTAAAGGATGCTGCTGCCAGCTGTTGGTAAACAAATCTAAAAAGTGCCACAACCTGTATTTGATCATGCATCACAACTCAGTCTGAACATAAAAGCAAGGCAGTGAGATGACTGTCACCATATTGAAAGTGTTCCCACCAAGAGTTATCAAAATAGTACTGGCAAATCAACAGTTTTGAATTTGTTCAACTCTTTGAGAGTGAACTTCTCTGTAGGCGTGTGAGACTGATAAGAGGAGTTTTCTCTCTTGCTCTTTTGTGTTTGATAATACACTTATAGCCATCACACCAATCTCACCCCAGTAAATACTGAATTTACTCAAATATAATGCTTACCTTTTCCAGCCAAATTCAGTCTCCAAAATGCGTATTAGATTTTATGGGCAAAATCCAGAGTAACTATGTGGAGTCCTTGCTCCAGTGTAAGAACAACTTACGTAAAGTTGCACGTAAAGTCTCTTATGTGCTTCCTAGTTACTCTGGATTTGGGGGTATGTTAATTAGAATTGAGAAAATGCAGTATTTTGATTATAAGTGTGGGGTGTGCATTAGATTTAATGGTGCCTTATATTCGAGTCAATACGAGTAGTTGCTTTTTTATGGAATGCATTCATAAAAATTAAATAAGTATGGGATTGAGTAATAACACTGATATATGCTTTTGATTAACATTAAATCCAAAAAAGGGATGAAAATCCATTTTAGTTTTCAAGACTGAAAAGTTACCTTTCTCAGTTTCAGTACAACACTTGCTTTCTTAATGACTAATTTTGTTTTGATGGTGCAAAGCCATCAACACCATAAATGCACTAATTTAATTCAGATTCTTCTATATAGCTCTTTACATAGCTGAATTTAAAGAACAGGATATATTCGTGACCCACTATTGTCTGCAGTGGAATAAACAGACAGACTTTCTGTTCAGGAACTTTTAAATAAGTGACTGCAAAATCCTAACTTGAACAGGAAACTTTTTCTTTACCCTGTAGAGAGCCTCAGTGACTCCAATGGGTCAACTCAGCTCTGCACTACCTCAAGAGGTGGCACAAATATGAACAGAATTATGCAGCCTGGAGCACTCTATACTGCCTGGGAATGGGACTAGGATCTGACATTAACTTCCACCTTCTTCCCACCCTACCCCTGCCCCCAGAACACCACCCTCCCTGCCTCGTGCCCATGCTCCCCCTGACCCATGTCAGTTGAGTTCAGCCAATGCAAACTTGCACTGTCATGGTACGATCTGGCATGGGGTGGCCAACCCGACTCCTTGCTCTGGCCTCTGGTCAGTGCAAACATGTCTTATAGCAAGTTTGCGACAATGTTTGCAAGCTCAAAGGCTGGCTGTGGCCCACAGGCTGGTTTGGATTGAGCCCTGAGAGAATCCATGCTCCATTGAGAGTGGAAGTCAAGTATTTCTTAGGGCAATGGTTCTCAAACTCAGGGCACAATCCAGATTTAGGGCAGTGAAGAGTGCCCTAGCTGGGCTGTCCCAACTATTCTGAATCCAGAGTAGAAAGTTACACTGGATCCAGAGATCCAATAAATATATCCTATAAAATAAATCCTATTTTCCTCCCCTCTCTATCAATGTGGCAATACTGAAATAGTTTACAGGGGGCAGTTGCGAAGGTCTCCTCTTAAAAAGGAAATGTTGTTCCTTTATTTGGAGGTTAGTCTCTGCAGTGTGCAGTGGTCTTCTCAGATCTGTGCTAATGAAAGTGCTGGCATAAGTCCATGTGGATCTGGACCATAGAATCGGGTCTGGAAAGGGGGTGTGGATTCAGCAGCCATTGCAACCACTGAATATACCCCCTTCTTGGACCCCAGATTGCCATCCCTGTTGTTTCCCATACTGTCCCATATCACTATCCACTGCCATCCTACCTAGTTTGGAGAGTCAACAATAATCCTATGGTGTGCAAGGGAAGGCACAGGCCTTCCTGTCTGTGTCCCAGCACCATGCAACACCATATGCTGCTGGAATGGTTTTTATGACTGTCATACAGCAGATAATGCTTACAGAGTTTTCTCCAGAGCTAAAAGTTTTGGGCTGCAAAACATTGTGGGTGGAGGAGTTGCATTTCTAGATTATTTTCTCACTGAAGAAGAAAAAAAATAGGGAGATATACAGGTATATAGGGAGAAACTGGAGAAAGCTGGGTCTAGAACTTTTTGTCATTTGGTTTTGTATGCATGTGCAGGAAAGTTTATATATGGAGCATTCTATCATGCATAGCTAAACTTAGCACACAGGGATTATCCCCAGATCCAGCATGTAAAATTGAAGCCACAGAAACTTAATTGGCAGCCCTTTCATAGCTTTCCCTTAGATAGGCATCTCTTATATGAATTGTAATGAGAATTGCTTTATGGAGCCAGTAGCATCTTATCGAAATAGCTCTAACCAGGAAAGCTAAAGTTGCACCCACAATGCCTTCAGCAGATAAATATTTTCTCATAATTCTTGATTAGTCACAGTAGAATAACAATCATGTCCAAATTTCATTTGCACCCCAGTAGATCTGGCTGTTCTATTGAAGTTTTTCACCCTACAAAACTGTTGTGGTTATTGCTCCAAAAGAAGGAAAAGAGATGTTTCCTGGCTTTTGCTGGTTTGCATGAGTTGCAGTTATGGAATTATTTACTTGTATCCAGATCTCAAATCTCAAGGTGTTTTTAAAAGAAATCATCTCTAAGAAAAAGCAGAAATAATTTTGAAAACCTGATATCTTCTTTTTTTTCTCATGTGTGCCGCAGGGCTGTCTGCCTGCTGGGTTGTGCCACCCAGTGCCAAATTCCAAGATGGCAGCACTCAGATTTTTGCAACCCTTCTGAAATGAAGTCATAGGGCGCAATCTAGAGTAACTACAGGGAGTCCTTACTCCGGTATAAGAACAACTTACTCTGGATTCCAATATGAATTCCCATAGGTTTTCACTAGGTGGTGCAGTATCTACGGGTGCACGTAATGTCTCTTATGTGCTCCCATTTATTACTCTGGATTGCAGGGATAATCATTTAAGGGTTCTTGACTCCCACTTTGAGAACCACTGCTCAAGGAAGACTTTGACATCGTACATTAGCCCCTATTCCTGACTGTAATTCAGAAAGTGAAGCATTCACTTCTTTCGTTTACCCATTTGTCCACCATTCTTTCCTTCCTCTGTCTTCACCCTTTGTGTCAATACCATTCACACAATGTGAAGAAGGCATGTTCATTGATGGTGTTATATTAATTTAATAAATATTATTACTACTAATAAGAAAACTGTCCTGAACCCTGAAGTTTATATACTCAGGTATATATACAATGTTATTTTCAAAGGTATATATACAATGTTCACAGGTATATATACAATGTTCACAGGTATATATATACAATATACAGGTATATTTCACAAGTATATATACAATCTTATTTTCACAGGATGTCTTTGTGGTTTACTTAAGGGGGAAAATGTTACTGGACCAGACATTTGACAAAGATCAAATCTGACAAATATGTTCTGCGTCAGATAGCCATGGCCTGGCTTTGATACTGCACAGAAAACAGATCAACAGAGTTGAATGGACAGAACTGTTAATTGTTACGAAGGATTTTATGAATGTAAATTTTTGTTCCTCTATCACCACCACATGAATCACAGAAGCATAGATATGGGTCTAAAGGATCAACAAAAGGTTCCTCTGAAGGCCTTTATTAGCTGCCCCTCAATACTGGTCCTTGATATTGATCCTGTTAGGCAGTCATCTTAAATATCAGAGCTCGGATGATAAGGGGAGGCCGGCCACTGCAGTAGCCTGCACCGCCTCTTGTTAGAGGGCAGGCATGGTAAGTAAGTACAGAGACTTTGCTAGGGATCATCATGTCTGTCCCTTGTCCTTTTGGCCTGAAGCAGGCCACCAGTCTTGAAAGACTATGGTATCATGCTCAGCACTGCATACGCTGCATGCGAAGCACGAAAGCCTGGGTTAGATTGTTATGGAGGATAGGCTGTTACCCAAGCAGCAAATCCCCCCTCTCCTCGCCACTGAATTAGTCCAATGGAAAGGCAGAGCCAATACAATTGGATCCAGTTGGCGTCGCAGAGCT
This sequence comes from Cryptoblepharus egeriae, assembly GCA_030015325.1. NCBI lineage: Eukaryota > Metazoa > Chordata > Lepidosauria > Squamata > Scincidae > Cryptoblepharus > Cryptoblepharus egeriae. Next base: position 46,819,093 of record JAREYC010000007.1, on the reverse strand, counting down.
GGGCTCAGGACAGGAGCTCACCCTGTCTTGTGGGGCCGACCCGGGACTTGAACCCTGGCCTGCTGGTTAACAGGCACAGCGTCTTAACCGCTTGTGCCACCCACGCCGATAACTTTTGGCCTAAAGTAGGAGTCATAACGACACTGCCACCTATTTACAGGTGGTGCCAAGCTTCACAGTAGGTGCCATTGGTTCTGGGCCTGTCTGATGTATGTGGAGAGGTGGCCCTCTCAAAAAATGGTGCTGTGTCAGGTCTGGAGCTCTCAAAGCCTATTCTCATCTCTTTGCCTGGTCCCTCTCCTTTTTTCTCCTATGTCTCAAGAGACTCAATGAATCAGGGAGCTAACCTGGAGTTAGGAACAAATATTCCTTTCCTCAAGTAGACCTCCTGATCCCAAACAAAGATCCCATATCTTTGTTTGCAACACATGTGCATCTGTGGGATGGCTGTATGATCCGTAATGACAGGGGCTAGGACTGGGGCATTAGCTTCTCCATTTATTTTAGATGTTAATGGAAGACAGTTGTCTCCTTGGAATCTGTTTTTCAGTTTTCTTCTTTAAAATGAAAAACATTAGCTGACAAGGAAGGATGTGTGTACAGAAAGATGATTATATCCCAAAGGCTCCCCTTTTAGTCAAATGAATTTAGTGTGATATAAGACCCCTGCTCTTGGTCATGACTGCGCTGAAATCCATTACAACTTCACTTTTATGAGCTTGCATCCTATTTATTATTTCAGAGGCCCAAATTATTCATCGCAAAGCAATTTATCCGTCATGTTTATCATTGCTTTCTCTTCAAATTAATCCACAGACACATCACATTTTTTACAAATGTCTTCACGAATCAAAAGCGGATGCTCGGGATACTTGGTGGGAACACAGTTCATTTAATGGAGTGCTCATATCGGCTGAAGTCATAATGAGACAACTGGAATTCATAAGAGCCGCTGGGTGATTGATTTCAGCAATCTTAAGGATATTTTGCTTTCCTTGACCACCCCAGGGGAAAAATCAGCATCAGATGCCTTCAGCCGCCTCATGGAAGCAGAGTTGGAGTGCAGTCAAAGTGGCTCCTCTGGTGCAATTTTTCTTAGGGTCATGGATCAACAGGAAAGGCAAAGAAAATGTTCCATTATTGATAGCTAAATTCATCATAAGGGCTGATATATACAGACCAGTTTGACCAATCGTCCTGTTGAATCACACAATGGTGAGCATAGATGTCTCATCACTACCCCAGCATGCCATCCTGCTGCCACACAGGCCCATATCCTAAAGTCAAATTAAGCCCTTTGCTCTGGAGCAGTTAAGGTGACTTTCCATAAGATAACACTAGGAGTGACGTAACTGCGTGGACCCATAACCCATGATAGGATTCAAAGAAATTAACAACCAGTTCTATGCCCATCTGGCAGCCACTTTTAAATGGCTATTTTTAAACTTTATATGTCCTATCTCTCATTAACAACCAGTTCTATAGAGTAGGTGTGAACCTGCTGGACTCCACCACTGCCGGTAACTGCTCTGGATTTTGCCCATAATCATGCAAGGGACATCACATACAAAACAGCAGCTTTGAATTGTGAGGGCACATTCTTTCCAGATCCATAGTGAATGGTACATTAGAAGGAAGGTGGGACGCACATATTCACATCCTCATGTTTCCCCCTGGGGCACGGGGAGAAATTGGCAGTGCCAGTGTGTGCAGCATTCTACCCTCTCTCACCAGGCCTGTTTGAGCCCGGCTGAGGCTTCCATTTTTTACTGTCAGCTTTTTGGTGAAGTTGTTAGCAATAAAGGTTTCCGCACTATGGTGAAGTTGCAGGGAAGTGGCACATGTCCCAGCACAAATCACATGCTGACCTGGGGGTGTCACAAAAGTGCCACAAGGCACTTCTGCGCCACTGCTAGGGTGTTAGGCCAATGCACAGACATATGCCAACCTCCCCACACCACTGTGGGAACAGGGAGACAGGTGAGTTGCGCTGACTAAATTGATTAGGAGAGCAATGCTTACCTGACCTCAAAAAAGTAATGTAATGAGCCACAGCTAATGGCCAGTAGGTCAAGGGAGCCACAAGCCAGAAATGTTTCAGAATTACTGCCTTCATCCCAGCAGCCAAAAATTCCCTATGTAATTCATGCCGGTACCACCCATTGCCACATATGGAGTTATGTTGGATTGGCCTGTGAATCTCAGCTCTGTCATGAACTCTCAAGTTTGCTGGTTTAGCCATTATCTAACCACTGGCTAATCACAGGGATAACCATCATCAGCTATTTACTCTAGAGGTCACACAGTGCATGACGATTATCAACTGCTTTTACAACACTGGTTTGGGACTTACAAAAGTGGATCATAAGATCCATTCACGTGGCCCTCAATAGGATTGGGCAGTAAGAGCCGATCTAAATTTCAGGGTGTTATACCAGTTGCTGATATTGTTTGTGCAACCTAGTAACACCTGCATAGACTTGACTTTACAGAGAAATACACCATCATTCTCAGAGGACTGCCGATAACGCTGTGTGCTATGTGATGCTGTGTGCATCTTCTCTACAAACTGCCTACACTGATTTATAATGTGTTTATTCCTTCTGCCGTGGGTGGGTACTGGGTACACATGTCCTTAAGTAACAGCGAACAGACAATATTATGAAACTGTACTTCTGAAAATGTTGACAGTAGTATGGATGGTTACCCACACATAGTTGTCAAAATATGATTCATTCATGCATGTTTGTCTATCTGTCAACGTTCCGTGGCTTTCTTTGTATGCATAGGGCACAACAGAGAAAGCTATCTTTTAGATGGCTTGGCATCCATCTATCTTAATGATATCTACACTTACAGCCAACAGCACTACCAGGTTTTGGAAACAGAACTTTTCCACTCTGTTTTCTGTTTTGGAAACAGAACTTTTCCACTGGAGATGTCAGGGATTGAACCTGAACAGAACACATATGTTCTACCACCAAGCTACATCCCTTACCTATGAACATCCAACTTATTTGCCTGTTTGAATACTGGCCTTGTGTGTTAGTATTTTGGACCAATCACATCCAGCTTTCCAGCACTGATGTAGCATCAGTGCAGCTCTGACATAAGGGAACAGATATTCCCATACAATGATTGCCTCCCAACTAATGCAATGCTTACCCCATTAACATGGCTGCATCAGCAGTGGAAATTTGGATATGACTGGGCCCTTTATTGCTTTAAATTTTAAAAATAGGGAAAATCTTTTGTAATCAGTTTTCTTCTGCTGTCTTTGCAATGAGTAATTCATTTACAAATGTACAGATAGAGCAAAGGCCACTGAAGCAAGCAGACAGGTAGGTAGTGCAACATTTATGGTGACATAAGAAGAGCCTCTGCTGGATCAGATCAAAGGTTCATCTAGTCCAGCTTCCTGTGCAGGGTTACCATATTTATTTACCATGTCCCAGTTTTCTGGGACAATTCTGCTTTGGGGGATTACGTTCACATACTGGCAAGTGGGACTAGGGGTTCTGTCCCAATTTTGTGGAAGAGATTTATGGCAACCCTAATCCTATATCCCACAGTGGCCCTCCAAAAGTTCCAGGGAGCATACAACACCTGTATCCAGGTGCCTTCCTCTGAATCTGGCATTTTGAGGTTGCCTAAATCTCAAAATGGTAAGCATCTATCTATCTGTGCACACATACACACACATATAGATATACACACAATCATGGCTTGTCACCTGTGATGGTCCTTTCCTCTAGAAATTTGTCCAATCCCTTCTTAAATCCCAATAAATAAATCCCAACGCATACGTAAATCCCAATACATAAGTGACATAAATCCCAATACAGTACAAATGCAGGACTCCTATCCACTTCCACTCTAGTTCACTGTGCCTGCCGCTGTGCCCCATCTTTCCATTGTGCCCCATAATTTTATCTGTCCTCTAATTTGCCAGCCCCTGTATCTACACAGAGGAAACCAAATTTATCTTCCTGCACATGCGTATGAACCCATCATCTGAATAGCCATGATGAGAAATTACACATTGCATATTAGCAGCGACTATTCAACATCAAGCCACGTTGAAGCTGACAGGCAGACCTCAAATACTGGACAACATAGCTTATAGTATCTCCTATACATTCAGAGTCAGTGTGCAATTGGCATGCTGGATGCAGAAAACCAAACAGCCCGATATGCAATAAAGCAAGCACTGAACACTAAAGTACATGCTGACACGGACATTTGAGGAAAGAGAGCAAGTACTACATTTTCTTATATCTCTTTTCAGGCATCAAAAATTGCTGAGTTTCATCCACACATTGTAAAAACGAAAGGCTCCAAACTTTTGACTAAAGTGCTGAAATGTTAAAAAAGAGTGGGAAGAAGTGCAAATTCAAAGATAGTAACCCACTGGCCAAAGTGCCTGGCAACAACTCATCATAAATCTTGTCCAAGAATTGCTTCTGTGTTCAGCATAAGAGCCTTCAGCATTCTGTAGTGCTGCCGACTTCTATTACCATTTCAGAAGGAAGACGGTGGCTGGCACAGCCTGGTTTTAATAGCAAATGGGTTGTGATGAACTGTGGAGAGGACGATGGAGGGATCTGAAAGGAAATAATGATGCAAACCCAGTAAAAACCTGCTTGTTCATAACATTCTAATGGGGCATAAATACAAGATGAACAAAATTAATAGAGGTTGAAAAGTGCCTCTTTTTCCACCCAGCACCATTCTCTTCCTCTTACTGGCTTCCTTGTGTCTCTTTTAGACTGTGTATCTTTCAAGCTAGGATCTATCTGGTGGAAAACTCCATGAATGTTGATAAAGTTCAATCATTAACATATTATCACTAAATTAAATTAATAGCATTATTTGCCTAATAATCAATGACAGCTATGACATTACTATTTCTGCTGCAGTGTGTTAACCCACAAGACACCAAACCAAGGGCAGAAAACATTGCCAGTGATTTCCATCATCATTGCGTAGCCAAATCAAATACATACAAATTTATAATTTGGCTCTTATTTGGCACCACTTCCTTCCCATCTGCCTCAGTGACTGCAGAGTCTTAGACCAGGTGGCGGAATCAAGCAGGAGGTATATGGCTTGACTAATACAAAATTAAGCTTGAAAGACAGCGTGAAGGAGACTGTGATATCCTTTACTAACAAATTATTTTTTCTTATGCATGAACTTTTGGGCAGACACATTTTAAATCTTCTGTAGAAAAAGCCAAACTGGAAGTTGAGTTAATAGTATCTTGAGCTTAACACATTACCCCTCATTAAGCATATTTAAAACTGTTTAATTTAAACCTGTCATATTTACAGTTTGGATAAATGAACACCACATGTTTGTGCATATGTGGTTAACGTCAGTTTATCCTTGATAAAGTGTCAGAAGAAAACAAATACACATGCAGTTTAAATTTTACATGACCGAGCACTTTCTCAGATGCACTTCAAGACCATCATATGCTCACAAAGCAACTAGCCACACAAATCACATGCTTTGTATTTATGTTTTTAAGAAAATGCATTTCTTTTTGCTAGTTCTGCAGGAGACAAATTCATAACCTTCTAACATCAGGAATGAATTCATGCACTCTGTCACTTTGCTGATTTTAGAAGAGCCCTTGACAGAAGTTTGGAATGAATGATTGGGAAGACAAGAAACCTTAAAAGGAGACAGGTACTTGAAACTCAAAGAAGGAAGATAAATAAAAAGCAGAAAATTATTAACTGAAAGAAATTGCCAAATGTATGAGGAAGCTAAGCATAACACAGAGATCTAGCACCCAGTTCTAACTAATGCCTACCTGTAGGCATGGCACAGGTTCAAGCTCTACCTGCAATGGCACAGGTTCATACTCTGCTGCATCTTACAAGCAAGTAAACCTGGGCAGATCAACATGATGAGGTTGTTTTTTAAAATTACCTTTGCTGCACCATGTGTCCAGACCTGCCCAGGTCTTTAGCTGGCACAAGTTTGAGAGCTGGGGGAGGATATTAAGGCTGGATGGGAGCAGAGGATATCAGTCAGAAGTGTATTGTCACAACTTGCCTTTAAGGCAAGAGATTTCTGCCAATAAATCAAGCTTAGATCATCTTCTTGCAGGTGTGGGGGATGTTCAGGCATACAGAGAAGGAAGAGGACAATGCAGAGATAATCAGAGGGGCTGTTAGTCTCCACAGCATCCCCTCCATGGAAATCTGCAGACAGTCAAAGTTGATGTTTTATTCTCCTCCTGAGAAAAAACATAAGCCAGGTCTCAAAGGATCATAAGCAGTGGTGGGCTGAGGCCGGTTTGGGCTGGATCGCCCAAACCGGATGTTGCAATTAGCCCGCCGCTGGCGATCCGATAGCTGCGGGGGGGGGGATAACCAGGTGGACTGGTTTTCTTAACATTTTGCGGCTGCCGCAGCCGCCATTTTAACTGTGTGCACACACAGTCCTTTTGGGAGTCCTTTTGGGGGTGTGGGAGGGTGACTGGGAGGCACTCAGAGGCACTGGGGGCTGTTTCCCCTCAGCTGTGGTTAGACACGGCTAACCGCTGCTGAGATATTCAAAAAAATTAACTGTGCATGCAAGCACAGCTAATTACTAGCCGGGAGAGCTCCTAGAGTGTCTCTGCGTAGGCGGAGACCTCAATTGAATTCTTCCTCACTTTCACTTGGCGCATGCCGGAAGAGTTCAATTGAGGTCTCCGCCCTCGCAGAGACACTCTAGGAGCTCTCCTGGTTAGTAATTAGCTGCATGCGCATGCGCAGTTAATTTTTTTGAATATCTCAGCAGCGGTTAGCTGCGTCTAACCGCAGATGAGGGGAAACAGCTCCCAGTGCCTCTCAGTGCCTGCCAGTCTCCCTCCCACACACCCCAAAAGGCCTCCCCATATCCCAATTTTTTAAAAACATGTAGGACAAAATGTAGGACATCCTACATTTTTTTAAAAAGTCTTTAAAGGTGAGTGGCATCGTGCCCTCCCAGGCCCCGCCCTGACCCCAGCCCTGCCCCCTGACCCCAGCCCCACCCCCTGACCCCGGCCCTGCCCTGACCTGGCCTGGCCCTGCCCACTTCCGGGGAACCGGTTGTTGGGCCAGGCTGGGCCCACCACTGATCATAAGCCAGGTCTGAAAGCATCTCAGAGCACTGAGTAAAATAGGGTTGCAGCTATGAGTAGCTGTGCTTGCTCATGCTCATTCCTTGTTGCTTATCTCTCTGCTATTAACTGAATTGCACACTCGCAGTTATGTGTTATGGGTTGTCATATTGGTTGTATGTTGGTTATAGGTTATACGTTGAGCCTCTGGCTTACCACACCAGCACCATAAAGGATTTGATTACTGTAGTTGTTCTAATGGTATGCTATTTACAATGCACTTACTCTGAGAGTGTTTATAAGAGGCTTGTGAAGACCATCGTTTGAAAAGTTAATGAACATAAATGTGTCTTAAGATAATCTTTTACTATATTTTAATAGTTTTAGTGCATGAACAGTTCTTAGTAACACTTACTGGTTGGTTATTTTTCAGGATCTAGCCTTGCATATGATCAGACAAAATTATACCGAGACACTTCCCTAAGTTTAACCCCTGACTTATCTGAAGGTTATAGAAAATTCCAAGATTTTTTGGCTCAAAATCTTGACTTATCTGTAAGATTTATAGGCAAGTTTTTATGGTATGCTATTTGAAAATGTCCCCATCTTTTCTATTAATCAGTGATCACTGTATTACTCTGTAAAGCCTTTGGCACCTTTGTTGTTAAGCTATCTTATATTTGGTTAGATTTGACAAGGGACTCGTTTTGGTAATGTGGTAATTAAGACTTGAACAGATGTCAGCATTAATAAGAGACACAAATGAGGTGTAGGGAGATGAATGTACTGTTTTAGCTGCGCTGGCGGGCTAGCCATCACTAATAGCTGTGGATGGCACAGATTCAACAACCTTTTGGTTGAGAGCGCTTTTGGCACAATGTCCTGAAATCAAGTATATGGATACCCATAGCTAACAAAAAATATATATAAGGAAAGAGAAGAAAGCAACTCATAAGCAGAAATGAAGATTTTTGTTCTGGAAAATACAGAAGCTTCAAAAGCAATGGAGCATTGATACAAAAACACTGATGTCTTCATATTTAGAAAATTGCAGTAATGCTTCATTATAAGGCAATTATAGAATGACTTTCCCCGATGTTTAATTTTCAGTATTTTGCAGTTGTTTCATTAGTACATGTCACTGGAAAATGGTTCTGTCATAAGAAGTTTAGCAGACTCACTTCCAAGATTTAAAACAAAAGATAATACATTTATTTCTCCTCTTATTATATTTTCATTGTGACACAGAGTGCCATAAGACTTCCCATGCCAGCCAGAATGTGTCTACTCAGAAATAAAGATCCACTGAGTTCAGGAAAACATAATGCATAGACTACATATATAACCTGAACGCCCTAAAACACATTTTAAATATTTCTCATAATGAATTAGTGAGATGCAGTGTTGCGCTCTTACTTGGCCTGGCTGCTAATGCCCTTCACTGCCCCCATTCAGATAAGATAATTTTTCATTTGTGTCATTCATACAGAACTGAAAATATTTATACTGCACTAATATTTCCCCAGTAATTTCTTGTTGTTTTAAAAGAATTTGTGCTCCATAGTTCATTTCTCATTTATTTATCCCTGCCATTAGATATTTGTTTTTGCACGTTCTCAGTGCCCAGGTTGCTCTGTGTCTATGGGCAAAGCCTGGTCCTGTGCCCACCCTCCCTGTGCGACCCGTAGTCACTGGATACTGGGATTGTTCAATTAAGATGCCCCTACTCAAAACCGGTCAACCCTCAAGGCCACCCCTGCAAGTTACACCTCTGCTCCACACTTATCAGCAAAGATTCTTAAGACTCCTGCCTGGGGTATGCTTAGGCCAAGATGGGAGTTTGGGATATAGTGAACCAAGGGCCAACAAGTCCTATCCCTGTCCTGCCCCATCCAATTCCACAGTCAAAATCTCTTCCACGTTGCACTGGTGGCATGTAACTTTTCAGCAACTGGGCTAGAAGCAATGCTGCACAGATTGGAAGAGAATTTCAAAAGCCGACTGCTTCAAATGGAACTATGACAGGAGACTTTTGGATGTGAGATTTCAGCCTTTCAATGGAAAGGTATGTACTGTAAAGGATGAACTATGACTTGAGGCATACAATTCTGTGGATGTTTGTTGCTGTGCTCCAGCACTGCAATAGAGAGGTCAGGGCCGCACTGCAGCTACATGCTCCAATCTATCAGCAAGTACTCCAGTTTTCTTTGGAATTTGTTCATGTGTTTTGTAGAGGAACGTGAAGTGGAAAGGACAGGAATCCTCTCTATTCAATGCAGTCAATAAAGGGGACTTTATTAACACAAGGTTAGATGTCATACTTGGGCACATGGTGTATTTGTTTTCCAAAGATTTGCTACTTGAAATGTTTCTTACTAATGCTTAAATGTTTATCATTAAGTAGTCATTTGTGGGCTGGGGATGGCGCAAGCGGTAAAGACGCTGTGCCTGTTAACCAGAAGGCCAGGGTTCAATTTCCAGGTCAGCCCCACAATACAGGGTGAGTTCCTGTCCTTAGCCCAGCTCTGCGACGCCAGCTGGATCCAATCATATTGGCTCTGCCTTTCCATTGGACTAATTCAGTGACGTGGAGAGGGGGGATTTGCTGCTTGGGTAACAGCCTATCCTAAAAAAAAAAAAAATCCAACCCAGGCTTTTGTGCTTCGCATACAGCGTATGCAGTGCCGAGCAAGATACCATAGTCTTTCAAGACTGACGGAGGCCTGCTTTTAAGTAGTCACTTGCAGAGCCAAAGCAAACCTCACATATGTCCAAAAGGAAGAATTCCACATTCATCACTACGAGCTAACAACAAATGACGGTCTCAGGGCATTTGAGTACTAGAAAAGTGTCCCTGTTATGACTCTTTAGTACTTGAGCCATGGGGATCAGTGACTCTGCACTTGACAAGATATACCTGCTGATATTCCCTTTTGTACACCATTAGATCCAGGAACTCTAAAATTGAAAGTTTTGACACCTCTAAGGCATAGCCACAGTGTGGGAACCCCTGGTTTATAAACATATCCTCATTTGATAAGCCTGGGATTCCTAAGTAAGATATTACACATAAACTACATGGAAAACATGTGGATGACTGTCAAAAAACAGATCTATTTCTTGATTAGATAAATTAAGTTTTATATGTCAAAAATCTACAAAAACCCCGAAAGTCACAACACTTCCAGCATTCATTGAAATATGTCAGACTGTATGACATAGGACATCTGTGGGCAATTAATTCAATTACTGAGAAGAGTGTCTGATTTTGCTTCACATTTTGCTTGGAGCTGTTTAGCTAAGGGTAGTGCTTGGTTTCTGTGCTTTGGCTTTTACTTTTTATTTGAAGCTTTCTTCCTCTCTCCCCATGTGAATTATGCCAGAGTTTTAGACATTGATAGCCCTGCAGTTGTGACTTATTCAACAAGAGGAATAGTAAGGGGAAAACTCCCATTCATTCAGTTCAGAATTAGTCTTGGCAAACCAAAAAGTTCCATCCCTACCCAAGAAGGATGAATCCTAAGTCTGGGTCCTTTTCCACCCCCAATGTCATCAGAAGCATAGCAGAATCGACTCCCACCCCCCACCCCCCAAAACAAAAAAACTCATGAGTGTCCCAATCCATCAAAAGTAAAACTTCTCTACCTTACTCATGATGGCTGCAATCCTAACCTCCACTTATGCATGTTTAAGACCTGTGCTGACCTGAGGGTGTCACAAAAGTGCAGTAAGACACTTCTGCCCCACTTCTGGGATAAGGCCAACACATAGGTATACTCTGACCTCCCCACACCATCATAAATAGACCAGGTGAGCTAGGCCGGTCTAAATTTCTTGGGTTGCACCCTATATGTTGTACTTATCAGTTGATTGTAGCCCACTGTGAGCATTCTCTCCCAATGGCCACAGAAAAGTGGAGTAGGGAGAAAAGATACTCTCAATGGAATGGTCCAAACTCTGGCAGGCAATACTTCTCCATGTAGTCCTACACATAACAGCTATGATAAATCACGCACAATGGGCGCAATCCAGAGTAACTATGGGGAGTCCTTGCTCCATTGTAAGATCAATTTGCTCTGGATTGCAATATGAATTTCCCATAGATTTTCACTAGGTAGTGCAGTAACTACGGGTACACGTAATGTCTCTTATGTGCTCCCATAGTCACTCTGGATTGTAGGGATAGTGAATTACAGTTTTTAGGCATACACATTAGTTAATTTTTAAACTACACTTAAGTCATTAAACATCAGTCATTTTCTCTGTGTGTTCCTAATAGCACTGGAAAAGGCACAGGTATCCCCTGCTTTCTAAAGGTTTATTTTTGATAAACAAAATACGCATTCAACGCATTTCAGCTATACCTGGAAGTCAATCATTCAGTACATGTTCCACTCTTTCAACCTCTCTCTGCTGTTCTAAAGGCTAAAATTGCCCTATCCTATGTTGATTTGCCTTTGGCATTGTGATTCAAATTGTTTTGGTATGTGTTTGAATGAGAGAGAGTGCACATCCCAATTTTTGCTCTGGGTCTGTTCCCATTCCTAAAGGTATTAATGAGAGTCCATGCACAGAAACTTTTGTGTGACAGCAGGAATTTGCAAAATAAAAAGGTATTTGCAATTTGCTATCTTTAAAAAGCATTGGAAGTCACATTTGTAAAAAGACTGGGTTCTACCTTTCACCTTTGCCCTGGTCTGTTAAATTATATGATGGGGGAACAGCTGTGTGTTACCTTTCATCAGAGGCTGTGGGTGGCGCAAGTGATTAAGACACCGTGCCTGTTAACCAGCAGGACAGGGTTCGAGACCCGGATCGGTCCCCACAAGACAGGGTGAGCTCCTGTCCTTAGCGCAGCTCTCCGAGGCAGCTGGAACCAATCGTATCGGCTCTGCCTTTACATGGGACTATTTCAGTGGCGTGGAGACGGGGGATTTGCTGGTTGGGTAAAAGCCTATCCTCCATATCACTCCAACCCAGGCCTTTGTGCTTCGCATGCAGCGTATGCAGCACTGAGCACAATACTATTGTCTCTCAAGACTGATGGATGCCTACTACCTTTGATCAGGGTTCTCCAAACCGTGGCCCTGGGGCCAGATGCGGCCCTGGGTGAGCTTCCATCTGGCCTTCAGCAAGCTCCCTCCATCCAGCCCTTGGGCAAGCCCTGTAATCCTCCAGAGGTAACGGTAGCTCTGTTCTCCACATTTTGGGAGGATATTTAAGGGCTGGGGAGGTTGCACACGCTTCCTCTCCCTCTGTGCAGGAAAGTGCTTATGAACTGGTTTAGAGACTCTTTCTCTCTGTGTTGGAAAGTGTTTATGAACTGATTTGAATTCATTCATTCACAAGTTCCATCACCAATATATTCATTTTTGTAAATTTATTCAAACTTAAAATGTAAATCAATTATTTTTTTAATGGCGTCTGACACAGTATCAGAAAGATGATGAGGCCCTCCTGTCAAAAAAGTTTACAGATCTCTGCTTTAGATGATGGTAATGAGATGATCTTGTTAAATGACAGAAAAATTATTTCCTGTTCTCGAGTTAAGATTGAGATGGGTGATGTGTTTTCATGTATAGCACTGTGGACTTTCTCTTTGAAAGTAAAGGTGCTCGTGGCTATGGGTCAAAGCTTCAAAGGTCTGATGGGAAGACAAGTGGGGGGGAAACCACACTTCTCTTTTGCAGAGGCTGTGATCCACAATATCCCATATTGCAGCACCAGACCTTGAAAGTGATGCACCTGTTGGCATTCAGCTCAATGCCTCCAAAGACTTTTAGATCATCCGGCTACCATTTATCAAATTGAAATGCATCTTACACAAAAGGGATTACTCAAGTAAAGTCTAGCAGAGTTTGAGGGAGCCATGTGTAAATATAAACAGTTATGGGGAGATGATGGTAGTTTATTTTTAGAGCTTTCCGAGCACCTACCAATGGATTCTTACTCATATTTGGAGCCTTTTTAGACTCTCAGCAGCAGATTATGGATGAAGCATCTGTGTCCTCAAACTTCTTTTATCCTGCCTTGGCTATTATTGCAAATATGCCTTAAATTTCAAGTGACTTAGAGGATTGTTTTGAAAGATAATTCTTGCTTTCTCCGGCCTTGATTATACTGTATAGTGACAAAGCATGGCATTTGGCAAAAGCAATAGTTATATGTCTTTAGATCTTTTTTATTCCCTTTTACTTGGAGCTCAGCTCAATAGCCAGCAAATGGTTTCTATTCAGTTTTATCTTGTACTAGTTCTGCTAGCAGAAAATGCCGGCAAACCCTATCTCACACTAATCCTCTTTTCTGTGTTCACTTCATGTAGCTTGTTCATTTGAACATCCTCCCAGTTGCATTTATAACTGTTTGAAACATTTCCACCAGGTATGTGCAAGGGGAAAATTGGGGGGTCCCCTTCTTTTGATTTTGTTGCTGAACAGTGTTTCACACTGTCGGTTGTTCATTGAAATCATGTTCAGCTACTCACAAGATTTTGGCCATTTCATTTGCTTATTTGTTCCCACTGATTGCAATGAGATAATTAGTTGCCCTTTTCATGCCCCTAACACTGCTATTTTCCAGCCACTTGGCATATTTTAGGCCCTCAGGGACCCTCAGCAGCCACTGCGCATGCCAAATTTCAGACAAATGGCCTTTAAAAAGACACACAAACCACCGCCAACTGCTACTTAACCAACATAGGAAGCTGTCTTCTGCAGACTCATAGTGGTCCATCTCACTGAGCGTTATCCACAGCCAGTGGTTCTCAGACTGTGGATCTGTGGTGTCCATATGACTTAATTTTTATCAATAGTATAAGCTTGGATGATGTCATACTTCAGATGTCATACTTAATGATGATGTCATACTTAACCCTTTGCTTAAGACAATTACTACCCCGGGAGGTAAGACAGGACCAAGTATTAACACAATCAATTTATACAGTAATTGCTCCGTGCCCCAAATATTCAAACAGGTAAATATTTTGCAGAAATCACAAACAGCACAGAGAATAACAAGAATTATTACCTGATAATCTTTTAATGATGCTTTCATTAATCATACAAAATACATATAAGCCAGAAACTCCTGTGCCTTTAATAAATGTACAGCAGAGACTCATAGTGTTGTTCATACTCATAGTGTTGTTCACTACTCATACTGTAGTGTCAGTGTTGTTCAAAGTAACCAATGGGCAAGATGGTTAGATCTAAATATATCCATAGTGATTTATTCAAGCATGGTAAATTTAACTTAAGGAGATCCATCCCAGTATGATTTATTTTGGATTTGTTTACAGCCCATTCCAGTGTGACCGTGTACCATAACTACAAAAGAGGACAAGGTACAATATTTTTCAAAATGTAGGACATGACAAAAAATTAAAACTATAAACATTTGTTTTCCAGAACATGAAAAAGAGAACATGTACTGGAAAAAGAGGAAATCTGGGCACCCTGTCCCAACCCTAAAGCAAACCTGAACCTGCACAGGATCCTAGCACCAGCTTCTTTCACAAATCTGCCATAACACATGTTTGTGCTAAGTCAGCTAGGCTAGCATGGAGGCCCAGAAATGCCCTATATACACCTCTGAGGGGTTTTCAGAGGCCCATAGCGTCTGGAGGCAGTCTACGCAGGTCTCAAAATGGCTCTGAACATGAATTAGGTTCCAGCGGTCCTATAGAACTGCAATCCATATATTTAGCAGTTTGTTTTGGTATGTTTAGGGAATGGATGCCCTGCAGATAAAGAAATCCAACTACTGTACTTGTCCAGTACTTTTGAAACTAAACCATTTTTATTTAATGAACTCAGTGTTGACCTGTACAATTTTTCCAATTTTTTTAACTTTTTAAAAAACCTTTAAGCATGTCTGTGTGCAATTCTTTGTGGTGCTTTCCCCCTACTTCAGAACATTTTTATGGATATGAAAACAAAATCAATGGTTGGGGTCATCTCCAGTGCTGGCCCACGACCATATCAGATCAAAAAGTGCATATCTTCTGACTGAATATATTCCAGCAAAGAAATATCTCAATTTTTCTTTCCTACAAGGATTTAAAAACAGGGAGGAGAAATCAATAAGAAAGGATACTTTCAGGTTAACCTTTTGATCCACACCAATTAGACCATGTTGCTTGTCCTACACAGCTGGAGGTACACTGAATTCTGAATGTATTAAGCAGGGGCCATAATATCATGGAAACAGGCTTGGTGTTGCTGAGCAATTACAAGAGTCTGGGGTCTTCAAAAATTTTCCAGAAATTATGTTGATATCGATAGCCTTTGTGTGGTGACAGAACAAACTTTCTAACAGTGCAATCCTAAGCATGTCTACTCAAAAGTAAATCCTATTGTATCCAATGGGGCCTACTCCTAGGAAAGTGAGTTTAGGATTGCAGCCTAAGTTCTAGTTTCATATGAAAACTTTCCCAAACCTGCAAAACCTGCAAAACCTTAAAATCAGGGGTGAGGCATGTCAGAAGTGTCCAATTATTTATGACTGCTCTGAATTTCTGATAAAGCAAACCAATTTCCTAGAAATTCCTGTTATCTGGAGAGATGTTCACTGCCTATGGGCACAATCCAGAGTAACTACGGGGAGTCCTTGCTCCGGTGTAAGAACAATTTACTCTGGATTGCAATATGAATTTCTCATAGGTTTTCACTAGGTGGTGCAGTAACTACGGGTGCACGTAATGTCTCTTACGTGCACCCGTAGTTACTCTGGATTGTAGGGTATGAGCAACATCATGTATCCCAAAGACCCCCATCCCTTGATTTGTGTGACATTATAGAAACCAGGGAGGTCTTCCCTGCTATGAGAATTCTGGACTGCAGAGAACAAGGAATCCATAGAAATCCTTTGATGATGGTTCTGCTGGTATGGCCCAGGGTGACCAGATTTCCACTTTTTCAGGTCATGCCCTCTTTTTTTAGTTACATGTCCTAGAAAAGAACTTAAACATCCTTCTTTTCCATGTGAGAAGGCATCTATATACAGTGCATAGCCTGATGGAATTATAATTATATTACATGTATGTTATTAAGTTATATACAGTAGGGCACAATCCTAAGAAATTTAGGCCGGCCTAATTTACCTGGTTTATCTTCCTGTGGAGGTGTGGAGATGTCGGTGTATGCCTTAGCCCCTTCCCCCACCCAAGAGTGGGGCAAAAGTGCTTTATGGTACTTTTCTGACAGCCCCAGGTTAGCACAGGACTTACACCGGGGCTAATGCCAGCCTAACTGGAGAGTAGGATTGCAGCCATAGTGTTTAAATTAAACACGTAAATATCAATATGCAAGTGTTTTTGCTTCAGTGTTGTCATGTCCTGCATTTTTCTGTACAGTCCTACATTTGGGGTGCCTTATCCTCCTTTGCAGATACAATATCTGGTCACCCTGACATGGCCTTCCATAGACTTTAAGAACCCCCTTCTTTGCTTCCTCCACAAGTCACCCCTTTCCCCATCCCTAAATTCTGAAAGTAAGTGGATTAAAAGGAATGGAAGAAAAAGTGTGGAATAGAGGAAAATGATGGACAGAGACTAGGTGAAATGCTGATGAAGGGTGGCATGAAGGGAAATGCTGTTGGGGGGTATTGGTAGACCTTTGATCAGCCCATCTACCAACATATAAAAGACAATGTCATTAAAAAATTGTTTTCAGGTGATCCAATATTTTACACGCATGTTTGTGTTTACACGCAAACACTTGGGTAGCATTTTGCAAGGCTTCCCACACACCACATGGGTTTCTATGACCGTGATACTTTGTATTTAACTGTGTATGTGGAATGTCAAGGCACCCAAGGTAAGCTTATTTTAGAGTGTAACCACTGTTAAGCACACTACAAAACGCTTTTGAACTTGCATTACAAATTTATTTTCAGCAACGAAGCCACTGGCACTAACAAATTACTATATATGCTCCTCATTACAGCCTAAAATTGAAGGCTCCCACAGTGTCAGAGCTGATCAAACCTCTGCAGAAGCCTTTTTATTCCTTGTGACAAGTACCACAGGCTAACTCAGAGCAGTGCTCTTTTTGTTTGTGACTCTGTCTAGTTCAAAGGGAAAACCAAACTCTTTATCCCAGTCACTGTCCTTTTTAACCTGGATATCCTTATGTGCCCTTCAGAATAAACAAGGACTCATATATTTCATTCTGCAACGATATTCATCTCCCGAGCAAAGGAAAGTCAACTTACATTATTGGTGATACATTCTAATGTAGGGATGCACTTCTGGCATCTTGTTGATGGTTAGTTCTTAATGCCAAGGTCTCAGATTCAATTTTGTTTCATTTCAGAGCTCTGTTTTTCTCCCTTTGGAGACATCTGGTCCAATCATAAAAACCAAATTTGAAGTTTCCAGGAATGTTCCAAGAAGCTATATTTAGATTAAAGTTAGATATTTTGCACTGTCAAAAGTATGTCAAAGAACATAACGAATAACACTTGAGAACACAGACCAAACCAATGAGGGAAGGGGTAGAGATTCAGATTCTTTTGTTTTTTTTCCAAAATTACATTCTGATCTTGTCACTTGTACCTGCATCAGATATTCAAACTTGTACCAGCATCAGATAATCAAACACCTAGACCAAAGATTTATTATGTTTTAACATCTTCATAAGAAATAAGCTAAGAACATGATAATTATACACAAAAATACTATACCAATTAGTAGTTTTACTGTTAACCAAAAGGATGCTTAGTGTCCAAACCTATCTTCCAATAGGATGTGCACAGCATCCTATTGTGAGTGGCAGACATGGAGGCCTTATCCTCTTTTTGAGATGCCCTTATCTTGGGTTCCCTTACCCTTATCATTGGGTTCCCTTACCTTGAGGGTGCATCAATACAGACCCTACAATCCAGAGTAACTACGGGAGCACGTAAGAGACTTTACGTGCACCCGTAGTTACTGCACTACCTAGTGAAAACCTATGGGAAATTCATATTGCAATCCAGAGCAAATTGTTCTTACACCGGAGCAAGGACTCCCCGTAGTTACTCAGGATTGCGCCCTAAGTAAGACAGGATTGAGCACTTTGTGGATTAATCATTTGCCTTGAAAATGGCTTTAAAATTCTTCATTTATGGGCTGAAAGAAAGAAAGAAAGAAAGAAAGAAAGAAAGAAAGAAAGAAAGAAAGAAAGAAAGAAAGAAAGAAAGAAAGAAAGAAAGAAAGAAAGAAAGAAAGAAAGAAAGAAAGAAACTTTCAGACAACCAAAGAAGCTTCTGATGATCAGCCCACTAAAACTTTAATTGGCTAACCTACCCATCAAACCAATTTGAGCTTACTGGCCTAGCATTAATTAGTGTGCAATTTGTTTAAATTAAAAAGGTTAGGATCATCATCATCATTTCGGATGCTCAATTAGGCTCAACCAATTTTAGACTCCCATGGTCAGGTGCATAGATGATACTTCCTTTGAAGCTTGACTTTACTGAGTATGCTCAAAAGATTCTCCAACTAGGGCTTCTTATAAACTGAAAAAGATTGTCACATCAAAAGGATGGAGAGTCTTTAAGATAAGGAAAGGGTGCATATTTTGGCAAGGATTGGAGCATTTATGTTTGATAAGCAACCCATTCAAAAGCTTTCCTAACTAAAAGAAATAGTGATGATAATTATTTTTAAAATCCACATTTCCTGAGTGACAATAGGTTTATTTTAAAAGTTGCCAGTTTCTTCTCGTAGATGCATTTAAATCGATTAATTATATTAAAACACAGGTCCAAAATGAGCTTTTGTGTCACAAAAGGAAATCACAATCAGTTTCAAGCAGTTAATTTTGCATTAGCTGATGGAAACTAACAGAGACATTTCCTGAAGCAGCATCCAATTCCCAAGACAAAACTTAAATGCAACTCACACTGATGGCAGAAGTGTGTCAGAGCAGTTTTAATGAATGCAACTAGAGATAATTAGTAGTATAGATATTCCATAGATTTGTATAATTGCTTTCAGTTTCATAGTCTGACTTACAGCACAATCCAGAGCAACTAATCTGTCCACATAAGAGCCCTTGGGTTGCCCTATCTATCTCTAAGGTGGAGCAACTGCAAGATGCTCCAACCCAGTTACTCTGGAAGAGGCTTAGGGCAGAGCAAGGCAAGATAGGGTGCCCTAAGAGAGGTGGACCTGCTCTGCCCTAACTGGGGCAGCCTAAGCAGCTCAGGAGAGGCATGTTGAGGACATATTTAGCATTGCTTAGGGCAGAGCAGTTACTCTGTATCCAGAGCCTGTTTCCAAGGCAGAAATGCCCCCTTCCAGTTCTTCAGAGATATACCACCACAGGGGCAGGTATAGTAATGAATAGACCCATAGGGATCCATGATAAAGCCTGAGTAAGAATGGCAGTGTTGACCAAAAATCTGAGTTCTTGGCCAGCCTAGCTGCAACCCCTTCCTCTCAACCTCAGGATATGGAACAAACTACGGGTGCCCTCAAACCTCAGGATACAGCAGGCCACTCCAAGAAGCCCCTTGTATTCACTGTAGAATGTACTGGCATCTCATCAGGGACTCCTTATAAGGC
Organism: Cryptoblepharus egeriae; assembly: GCA_030015325.1. NCBI lineage: Eukaryota > Metazoa > Chordata > Lepidosauria > Squamata > Scincidae > Cryptoblepharus > Cryptoblepharus egeriae. The sequence goes on along the minus strand of JAREYC010000007.1, from coordinate 46,799,441 downwards.
AGGCACCCAGTGGTGTCACCAGACTGGTGCGGCTGATGTGGGCTGCATTGGGTGATGTGCTCCGTATGGGGTGATGTGCCAGAAGAGTTTGACTGTCCTTTGGCAGGCCCAGGGCATCAGCACACCCATTCAGGCCTGCTCCAAGGCGGAGTAGCAGCCAGAAGCTGCCACTCATCCTCGGAGCTGGCCTGAACAGCCAGCTGAGGTGCACTGCGCAGAAACAGACTGAGCATGCCAAACAGCATCAGAGGAGACTTCCGTAGAGCGGAGGAAGTCCGCGCCTCTGCACAGCCATTCGGCCTCACTCAGGAGGCAGAGCAGAAACTGAATGGCTTCAGAAAGAGTACTGCACAGACACCAACTCTGATGCCTGCACAGTCTCCCCCGAAGACGAAAGTCTTCAGAAAAGTACCGTGCAGGTGTCAGAGATGGTGTCTGCACAGTATTCTTTCTGAAGCCAGTTGGCTTCAGAAACAACTGTGCAGATGCCAACTTTGGCGACTGCACAGTCCAGGTAGGGGGGTGCGTGCACATCCCAGGGGTGACACACAGATTTCCACACCGGGTGATGTGCAGAGTCGTGTCACCACTGTAGGCACCACATCTGTTCCTTGTTCAGTGTGATCTGAGGGGTGACTCCTCAGGAGCAAGTCCTCCCCATGTGTCAATTACTTAGCATGCTCTGGAGCAGTTAGGGCAGCCCAGGCTTCTTGACTCTCTGGATGCAGCATAACTTTCTGCTCTGGATACAGAATAGTTAGGAGAGAGCAGTTAGGGCAGAGCAGGCTGAACTTGCTCTGGATTGTGCCCTTACTCAGTTTTGAAGACGCAAACAAGTACTCTAAAATAATAGTGTTTACTCCTCTAGAACAGGGGTGTCCAAACCTCAGACCAGAGGTCAGATGCGACCAGTGATGGGATTCAAAGAAATTAACAACCGGTTCTACGACCATCTGACAGCCACTTTTAAATGGCTATTTTTAAATTTTATATGTCCTATATCTCATCAACAACTGGTTCTATAGAGTAGGTGTGAACCTGCTGAAGCCCACCACTGGATGCGACCCGTGGCAAGCCTCCATTTGGCCTGCGGCAAGTCCCTTCCATTCTCTGGAGGTGAAGGACACTCTGCTACCTGATCCTTCAGAGCAGTGGTTTTCAACCAGTGTGCCATGGCACACTGGTGTGCTGCGGATAGTTCTCAGGTGTGCTATAGGAATTTGGGGACTGACATTTATTGGTAGGAAAATTGGGGTATTTGAACAGTCTGGTGTGCCTTGTCAATGGTAAAAACAATTGATGGTGCATGCCTTGACAATTTCAGCGCCTTGTTAAGTGTGCCGCGAGATAAAAAAGGGTGAAAATCACTGTTTCAGAGGGTATTCTGAGTGCTGGGAGGCCATATGCACCTCCTGTCTCTGTGTATGAAAGTATTTGTGAAATACTTTGAATAGTTTGAAGATCACCCCTCTCTCTGTATTTTTCTGTATGTTTATTTACTCCATGTCAAGCTCCAGTCATGCCTATGATGCTATTTGGATCTGAACCAGTGGCGCAAATCCGAGAAGCCCAGGAAGGGCTCCAAGGCCCAGGCATGGGGATTAGGATTCAGCCTGCACCACCACAATCAGTTGCACCCCCTCCCGGAGACCATTTGCCTCCTGTTCTGCCATACACTCGAAAAAACACTCCCTCACTATGTGTTCAACAGGACAGACTTTTGTTCTTCTATGACTTTTCTCACAATGATGGGTTCAGGACTACTTTATTTTCTTTCAAACCTCTCTAAATCTGTGCTTAAGAACTTGGGTATCCCCCAAAATTTAGAGCAGGCACTGCCCTACTGGTGTTCAGAAAGGCTGCCAAGAACTAATAAATTCAAGAAATAATAAAATTGAGAACAGGCACTGCCCTACAAGGTGTTCAGAAAGGCTGCCATGCAAGCAATATGAATATTGGGGTTCTTCCAGCCCCCACATATGCAGAATTGGCTTTATGATTCCGTGGCTACTCACCGTAGCTGGTAAATATTTGCCATTAAATTTTCATAGGCATTTAGGAGAGCTTTGAAAGTATTATTTGAGGAATTCTAGATATATGGCATTAAATGTCATACATGATTCAGTGCCTTCTGAAAATAAATGTGTATGAGAATAGTCCATGAAATAATAAAATTCAATGAATATTACATGATACCAGTGAAGAAAGCTAAATATGGATTGTTTAATCAATAGAAAATTAAAACACCACCCAAAGCTGCAATCCTAAACACTTTCCTGGGAGTAGGTCCCATTGAATAGGACAGGCTAAGGATTGCACTGTAAGTTCTTTGTATTTCTTCTGATTGACAATTCTTTAATAATAGCTGCAATATATTGAATTGAATGTTGGGCAAGCAACATTGGTTTTCCCAGTAAATCATTCTGGTGTGAGCCAATTACAAGTGGTGCCAGCACTGCTGCTGATTATGGTTGGAAGGCTGGAGGGGGTTATATGGCTGTGCCTTAAAGCCACTCGATGGAATCCCACAAATCCTGTATGACTTATTTTTTCTGATGGATCCATTGTTTAAATCAAGCACTGCATAAAGTCTCCCAAACCCTAGAAATGGCTTATAATCATGGTCATGCACAGCCTATTTGGACATAATATCAGTTTCTAATATTCATCCGACTGAACTTAAAAGTTTTTGAATGACCTAGATTTTATTTCATTTACTGGAAGGCAAAAGGATAAAAATGGCTTACATGCAAGTATTTGGCTTAACAGGCAGCACAATCGATAGCAACTAATCTGTCCACATAAGAGCCCTTAGGTTGCCCTATCTAACACTAGGTTGGAGCAACTGCAAGATGCTCCAGCCCAGTTACTCTGAAGGAGGCTTAGGGCAGAGCAAGGCAAGATAGGGTGCCCTAAGAGAGGTGGACCTGCTCTGCCCTAACTGGGGCAGCCTAAGCAGCTCAGGAGAGGCAAGTTGAGGGCATGTTTAGCATTGCCTAGGGCAGAGCAGTTACTCTGTATCCAGAGCCTGTTTCCAAGGCAGAAATGCCCTCTTCCAGCCCTCAGAGTTATACCACCTCAGGAGCAGGTATAGTAATGAGTAGACCCATAGGGGTCCATGATAAGGCCCGAGTAAGAATGGCAGTGCTGACCAAAAATCTGAGTTCTTGGCCAGCCTAGCTGCAACCCCTGCCTCTCAACCTCAGGATATGGAACAAACTACGGCTGCCCACAAACCTCAGGATACAGCTGGCCACTCCAAGAAGCCCCTTGTATACACTGTAGAATGTACTGGCATCTCATCAGGGACTCCTTATAAGGCAGGCACCCAGTGGCGTCACCAGACTGGTGCGGCTGGTGTGGGCTGCATTGGGTGATGCGCTCTGTATGGGGTGATGTGCCGGAGGAGTTTGACTGTCCTTTGGCAGGCCCCGGGCGTCAGCACACCCATTCAGGCCTGCTCCAAGGCGGAGAATCAGCCAGAAGCTGACACTTGTCTGAGGAGCTGGCCTGAACTGCCATCTGAGGTGCACTGCGCAGAAACACACTGAGCATGCCGAACAGCTTCAGAGGAGACTTCCTTAGAGCAGAGAAAGTCCGCGCCTCTGCACAGCCATTCAGCCTCACTCAGGAGGTGGAGCGGCAGCTGAATGGCTTCAGAAAGAGTACTGCACAGGCATCAACTCTGATGCCTGCACAGTCTCCCCCGAAGCCAAAAGGCTTCAGAAAAGTACTGTGCAGGTGTCAGAGATGGTGCCTGCGCAGTACTCTTTCTGAAGCCAGTTGGCTTCAGAAACAACTGCGCAGGCGCCAACTTTGGTGACTGCGCAGTCCAGGTAGGGGGGGGTGCGCATCCCAGGGATGACACACAGACTTCCGCACCAGGTGATGTGCAGAGTCATGTCACCACTGTAGGCACCACAGCTGTTCCTTGTTCAGTGTGATCTGAGGGGTGTCTCCTCAGGAGCAAGTCTTCCCCTTGTGTCAATTACTTAGCATGCTCTGGAGCAGTTAGGGCAGCCCAGGCTTCCTGACTCTCTGGATTCAGCATAACTTTCTGCTCTGGATACAGAATAGTTAGGAGAGTGCAGTTGGGTCAGAGCAGGCTGAATTTGCTCTGGATTGTGTCCTGAGTTGTTCACCTACTAGGCTACATACAGCTGTATTTTCTATTTTAAAAAGCAAGCAAAACTGATCAGTTCAAAAATATGAGGATAAAAACTGTAGTGTTTCCATCCACCAAACACAGATTTAACTTGCTTAACTTAATTTTCCAAGACTAGAGAAATTTCATCCTAACAATGAGATTCTCAAGATAGGAGTGGCACAATGAGGGACGCATGATTTGTGGAATCGCTGGAGATACAAGTCCTTGAAAATGAACAACAAGCTCATCAATGCTGCTGAAATGAAGTTGTCTACAATGGCATGTATTCTCAAAGGGAAATGCATCCCAGATGTTAATCGCAATTGTGATTAACAATGAAATAGGTGAAATGATATAAAATGTGAAAATCACTGATGTATGAAATTATTTTAGCATGTGCCAAGTGTCTCAGTGCACTTAGCATATTATTACTAATATATATAACTATAAATTTATATTCTTACTATCAGAATTTACCCACCATTGCAGGAGTAAGATTTAAAGAATACTTGTGGGTCCCAGCTTGGCAGTGGACAGGCACCAAGGAGGGTACCAGGAGGCAGTGACAGGAAGCATCAGTGGGGACCGGGCACTGGCAGGAACAGGGCACCAGCAAATATTGGGTAACAGCACCACCAGCCACCACCATGCAGTGGGCACTAATGGATACCAGCATGCAGAGGGCACCACCAGGCACCAGGCATCCCTACTAGGCACCCTTGGGTAGCAGCCATCAGCAGGCACCATGGGGCACCAATGGGCACCCCTCCCAGGCAGCAGTGAGCAGCACCAGGTACTAACAACAGTGGGCACCACCAGGCATCAGGCTGGCCTGAGGATTAGGACTGCAGCCAAAATCATTTATAATACAAAAATACTATAGAAAAAAGCAACATGTTACAAAATTAGAGGTCAACCAGCCACATCTCAGGCAGATTCACATGATTGGAACTCTTAAAAAAATCTTTAAAAGGCAAGTGGCTGGGGGAATGGTTAAGGGTAAGTTTTCATTTGTTACCTCACTGATTTCCTGATCTGAATTCTCCCTCCACATCCAAAAGTTGTTTGCTCCGTAAGGGAAAAGGTGTCACCACCCAAAAGTTTTGGGAAGGAAAAGGATTTCTACCCTCCCCCACAACACACACACACACACACACACACAGAGCTTTTCGAAGGGGGAAAAATCTTGGCAAGGTTCTATGACATAGGCTGCGATCCTAATCTCCAGTTAGGCCAGCCTAAGCTCTGGCATAAGTCCTGTGCTGACTTGAGGGTGTCAGAGAAGTACCATAAGTCACTTATGTGCTCCTCCTGGGGAGGGTTAGGCCAGTGCACAGACATGCACTTACCTCCCCACATCACCACAGACATGCGCTTACCTCCCTATATCACCGGGAAGACCCATGAGTTGTGCCGGTGTAGGTTAGGATTGCACTAAGAGAAGAATAAATACTTAGGCCCTTGGAAAAAATGTCCAGGTCTTAATCCGCTGCAAGGAGCCATGGCATATTAGAACTTTCAGCCTGAACATAATATGACCCACATTATTTAAATAAGGTTTCAAATAAGGTACACTGTTTGATAACTGGGTGGCAAGGCAGGTAAAAAGGATGGGGCTGAAGTGGGTCATTACAAATGAAAGCTATTGCTAGAAAATCTGGTTTAATTAAAAATAAAACCTGATAGGCACCTAAGGTTTTCATTGCTAGTGTATGTAGGAAGAAAGAGCATAATGCAAGGCTAAAGAGAGCAAGGGACCTACTGTTTGGTTTTCTTCAGTTTGGAGCACAAAATGTAGGTGGATTTGGCCCTTCTCCTATCAAAATTTGCAGCCTCAAAGAAGCCCCAAAGTAAGAGAACAAATGTTCCCTTATTTTGAGGATGCTTCCATGACTTCCCACACCACCACCACACAGAGTGGCCTCTTTTCCCATGACATGTCCTGGATTTTAGCCTTGTGTCCTGGGAAAAAAATCTCCCGTTTCCTCAATTTTCTTATGAGCAGGCAACCTATAGCCTTTTTGTAGTTCATAAAGTATTTGTTATAAATTGCATACAATAGTTTTAAATTAAAAAATGAGTAATTTAAAGCTTAAATTAAAAATATGAAAGCAAAATATATTATTTTTTAGCTTTTATATGATGTCCTACATTTTTCTTGGGGTTGTCCTACATTTTGGAGAGACGCTATCCTCTTTTTTGTGCATCCCGCCACACAGGATGCACCCTAAGCTCCCTTTGCATGGCTATATCAGTGCTGGGAAGTTGGAGAGGATTTGGGTACCAGGGCAGATATCTTATAGTGAAAGCCATCCTACTCCCCACAAAAGTAAGCAAAAAAACACAAGCATAAATCTCAGTTGCAAGACTGTGGTTGGGACTAGCACAGGCATATTTGCATGGGCCCCATGGGTTGCAACATCTGCAATTCCATCCTGGATCAAAGAAAGTGGCAGAAATAATGGTAATTATTCCCAATGGCAAATGTTAGATGTATGGAGCCTAGTCCAGGATTTACAGCTCCTCTGCTTGAGCTGGAAACTTTCCATCCACAAGTTCTGTAATACACTGAGATTCTCACCTTTGTGACCCTATATGCTTTATCCATTTGCTACCATGAAGAGAACATTCACAAGATCTATCATATACTTCAGCATATTGTGTGCTTGATTGCCCAGTTGTATGCTTGCGTACCACAAGGTCTGTCATCACAGTGTGCCACTCAGCCAGTTTATAGTGTTGCCAGCATGGGTTAGGATTGCACCCATAGAAGAATAAATACTTAGACCCTTGGAGAAAATGTCCAGGTCTTTTAATTTAAGGCCATTGTGCTGGTCTAAGACCGTAATAAAGGTTTATTATTAATATGAAATTTAAGGCCAGAAGCCTTTCTACTGCCAGCAGCATAGCATAAACCAGCCACTTGTCCTGGGACAAAGACAAGACAGGCAGATCTCCATGGCGGTGGTGGCTATCATATCCAAAACACTAATTCCAGGCCTGACATGCTCCCTTCTGCATTATCTATCTCTATCTGCAAAAGTGCTGGTGTAGGTCCAAATTGCAAAGTAGGGCCATAGGGGACTTGGCAGTAGCTGGAGAGGTAAGTGAAATTTATCTTTCTTTAACCTCGCCAAGTCAGTCTTATCCCTCACTAGGCCACTAAACTGGACTAAAATACATGGATCCTGGAATTTTTTTTGTTTCGTCTTTCTTTTCGCAAGAAAAAGATTGTGCATTCATAGATGGCACTCATCTAGTATCAGCCACTGCAGGTCACAGACAGAAACTTTCTTCTTACAGCCATTCAGGGCATCAAGGACACCACTGATTCATCTCCTAGGCTAGAGGTTGATCTTCAAGCTGCACTTCCTTTCTGCTCCTTGAATCAATGAAAACAGCTGCAACCTTCCAAACTCTTGAAGATAATTCTAGAGGGTGCCCAAAGCATTTCCTCTCACTGGCCAGGTTCCAAGTACTGTGGTTAATTTTTAAAAAAGTGAAAGTGGTAGCTTTTGATTTCTTTCTAAGAGAAGGAAAGGGCATATGAAATCAAGGGATTCACAAGCTGTTCGCAGTAACCCAAAACATGGTTAGACATTCTAACCATTAAGTTCTAACTGGAGCAGGCTCAATCACTTGAAACTATTTCCATACAGTCCCAAAATAATGTATTGTTGGGCTTATGTGCGTAAAACCCATTATTCTTTGTCTTCTACGCTGCATGATTACATTCTTGAAGATTGCCACAGCGGTACATATCTTTTGTCTTTGTAACTCCTCCAGTTGTTGTAATGAGTCATTGGTTAATCCATGAGGCTTTAGTTGCAATGGGGTTGAGCATGACAACCTGAATCTCAAGACATATTCCTGCCTATTTACCTTGAAGGGTATTAACAATACAGAAGTTCTATTGCAAAGTACTGTTGGAAGAATGAACAGAGATAAACACATACAAACATTTTTGTGTATCTAACAATAGACATTATGCAAATTCTATTCAGTGTTCAGGGGAAAATGTTATTTTGCACAATTATTCATTTATCTTTAATGAAGATGTAAGTTACAAATTCATTGGGACTGAATTATTCCATTGAGCAATGGGTTATTTAGAAACAAGTGCCTATGGCAATAAACAATGATATTCTTATCAATATTAATAATATTATCTAGAATGCCACTCACACTAAATTTTTCAGCTTTCCCTACAATCCAGAGTAACTACGGGAGCACGTAAGAGACTTTACGTGTACCCATAGTTACTGCACCACCTAGTGAAAACCTATGGGAATTTCATATTGCAATCCAGAGCAAATTGTTCTTACACTGGAGCAAGGACTTCCTGTAGTTACTCTGGATTGCGCCCTTAATCCACTAACAAAATTATAACATAATTATTTAACTAACATTAGTCCAATAATTTCTCTTCTGAAAATAGAACAGTTATTACATTATGGCTGCAATCCTAACCTCCATTTAGACTGGCCTAAGCCCCAGCAGAAGTCCTATGCCGACTTGGGTGTGTTACAAAAGTACAGCAAGACATTTCTGTGCCACTCTTGGGGGAGTGGTTAGGCCAGTGCATAGGCATAAGCCAACCTCCCCATACCATTATGGAAACATAGGCCAAGTGATACAGAATACTAAAAATACTATACTTAGAATATAAGTATAGAATACTATAAACAGAAATACATTAGTGTCATATTAATCATTACATGGAATAATTCAATGTTAAGTAGGCATCATAAATCTGTAATGCTGCTGATAGAAACTGGTACACAGCTGATATAAACACCCATGATAGAATGGTAACCCCAAGGTTTTTTACACATTAAACTCAGCTTCAAACAGGGTTGCCATAATTCCCATCCACAAAATTGGGACAGGACCCTCTGTCCCATTTGTCAGTATGTGAATACAATCCCCCAAATTGGAATTGTCTCTTTTTTTCGGGACATATGGCAACCCTGGCTTTAAACCAACAAGAAATTCAAACCAGCAAAAGTTTCTGGAAATTATCTCATGACCTGATGCTATTGTCAGTCACTACTCTGATTCCTGCCAATAAGAGAGTCAGAACTTCCAATTTTAAAGAAAGCCTCATTTCATTCAGTGGACTTGCTGATGAGTAAACACAGTTAGGATGAGGCTGAGTTCTGAATTATACACAAAATCCCTCTATTTCTTTGACTCTTTTTCTGCACTTCTATTTTTTCTTTTCCTTCAATTAACCTTCAGTTATTAAGTGAGTGCAAAACGACACAATCGTATTTCTTGAGGATCCAAGAGTGAAGGACTAGAGACATTTTTGGCAAGTGCTTATAAAGCAGTGTTAGTATTCCTTTCAGCATAGAAGCACTTGAAGATTTTTTTCTCAACAGGCTTCTTTATGAAAGGAAAAGGAGAGACAACTCTTTTCAAACGGTTCCTAGAAATGAGGGGGGGAAAAATCCTAAAGAGTCAGAGGGGACTTCATCGGCATAACAACTCAAAATGAATACATTTCCTGAGTGGATTCTTGCAGATGAACTTGCATGCAAAACATTGCATTAAAGAATTTATGAAAGTGATATGCAGATTGACTAGTTATCCCAAACTTCCCTATTAAATCTGTTCCATCTGTTTAGGGTATCGTTTATGTATCATCTCATTGCAGTCTTTTTTGAATATTTACCCTAAAAATCTCATGAGACTGGATGAAAGCAGAACTTTCCCAGTTTGGGAGGGAGGAAGGGGACACCTGCCTAGCCAGCCAGATCAGCCGAATCAACCCTGGCGATCAATGGGGTGACAGATGTCGCAGCCAGATCGCCCTTACATCCCAGTTTGGTAAAAGGTGCACAAAATCAGAGAGAGAGAGAGAGAGAGAGAGAGAGAGAGAGAGAGAGAGAGCATTTTGATAGAGCTCCATTTTGGGTTTTTTCTTTGTACATGGACAGAGCTTGCTCTTCAATCATCATTGAACCATCCACAAATTGATACAACCTCTGCACATTTTCTGATTTGTGTGTTTTTATTAGGTTTGCAATGAACCTTAAGCTCATGTGATTACAGTGATATAAAACCAGAGCAAGAGTATCATCCTTGTAAAAGCAAGTCACTCTGGATCAAATAGATAGAAGAACAGACATTGCAACAATTAGAAATTATCACTGTTCAAAACAGGTTGTGGTGTGGTCATACATCTTGACTTCTCCTTCCCACTGAGATAATACCAGTATTAATTTAAAACAGGTATTTAACACATCCAGGGGTGAATTTCATCTGAGATAATAAAATAAAGATAACATCTTTGAAATCAAAGAAAAAATAAAATGGATCTTTCTTGCCTCTACATATATTTCCTAACAAGTCTAAATGCATGTAGCTGCACCTGCCATGTCACATGTATAACCCACCTTTTGATCATGATTATGACTATAAAAAAGTTCCCCCTGGAATAAAAACGCATAACACCACTTTTGGCACTTCTAATTTTTGTCAATAAATGAAATCTATAAAACAAAACAAAAACAGTGCACCCCTTGTAACTGTAGTGTAAGGATAGTAAACCTAGTATTGATGCTTAAGAATTCACACCTATGAACAAAAACATAAAACACCACATTTTGCATTTCATTTCCTCCCATATTCAAAACAGTAACGCCATTTTCAAACAGCTCTTGTTAGAACCTAATTTTTCCCTCCACATCAGAAGATGGCCAAGGCAGCTTATTTTTCTTTACATGTTTGCATAATACAAATATAGGATTATAGGAAGAGTATCCCACGCTGTTATCCTCATCCCCCTCCTCAACAGGAGTTTGGTAGAGGAAGAGGGGCATAGTTCAGTTTCAAGAGGCACCAGCAGGTGAGCATGGCAATGATGCTCTTCTGTGGGTTCCTCCTTTAATTTAATATAATGTTCTTCAAGATTTAGCAGTAATTCATTTGATCTCAAATATCTTTGCTATGCCTATTAGAGGTGGGTTGCCTGCTTTTCTTCTGCATGTCATCTAGTATTTATTAATTCTTGGTGTCTACTGACTTCTTAGGGTGCAATCCTGAGTAACTACGGGGAGTCCTTGCTCCGGTGTAAGAACAATTTGCTCTGGATTGCAATATGAATTTCCCATAGGTTTTCACTAGGTGGTGCAGTAACTACGGGTGCACATAAAGTCTCTTACGTGTTCCCGTAGTTACTCTGGATTGTAGGGTTAATCAATCATATTTCCCAAATACTGCAATCCTCAAGAATTGGTCAAGTTTAGTTTAGTCAAGTTTAGTTAATCAAGATTGACCTCATTATTTATGGTTCCCTTAGTCATCATGGCTAACCAAAGTGAATGGCTAACCAAATATAATCTACACTTTGGAAAATTAAATTGTGTTCAAGAGATAACTGCAGTTAAAAAAAACCTCAAATCTGGTCTGCTAGAGACAACCTTACTTGGTTCATCATGAACAACATCAGCTCTACCACTAAATTAGAGATATTGGCTCCCGGTACTCCTGCTGAAACCCAAGAGTAGTATTCAGCTATGGTTTAATGAGTGAGCAGGGACTCAAAAGTTGCTGAGCTCTATTTCATTTCTGAAGTACGAAGACAAGCAAAAGGATCTTGCATTTCTAAAATGCCTTTCATCTGAGATTCTTAGAGCACTTCATTTATAATTATTCAAATTTCTTCACATGTCTTACAGTGCTCATTATAGGAAAGGACAAAGTGAAGAACATAGACTTGCCTCAAGTCACATGAATCAGTGAACAGAGCTGAGCTGGGAATGTGACAGAGTAGCTTCAACTCACAGAGACGCCTATTCACCCTACACTTTCTCCCTGTCTGATTGTCAACTAATCAGAGAGCAGGAAAGTGTTACTATACTCTTTTGTATCCAAGAATGAACACTCAGCGTAAGCATTTTGGTGCCAGCTTGCCAATGTTTTTTGATTTGGGGTTAATAATTATAGAAGTTACTTAACAGATTTTTGTCTGATTCTGGGAACACAGATACACGCTGAAGAAAACAGTGCTTTATTGGTCCTATAAAAATGGCATCCCTTTAATAAACCAACAAATACAGATATGGATGGCTTTCCTATCTTTCATTTGTCTGCCCGATCTTATGTCTTTTATATTACCGGACTTCAGGATCCACAGTTCCACAGTGCATGCTGGGAGGCTTACCTCCACTCCCAAGCAGGTTATAAAAGATTTGAGAAAGTCATATATTTTCAAGCCATAAAAACAGACGATAAGCAAACATGAGAGAATGAAGTCCTTAGAAGAAATGGAGATGGCACCCTGGAAGGATACCATCTGCTCCAAGCAGCTTTTAAGACTCCAGTGAAATTTATTGTGAGAGCACATCAATTTGAGAAAATTAGAAATGGAAAGAATAATTGGCAATAAAGAATCATTTCAGCAATAATTGGCAATCAGCTGATGAAATTCATAGCTCAGAGTTGTTCAGGCTGCAAATGACTGTAGTTTTACCGAGAATAGTATTTATAAGTATTTATATAGTATTTATAACATTATTTTTAAGGTGTTTCATTAACCTATATGATAATAATTTTGCATATGTACTAGTATATTGCCTTGTATAATATGTGGCTTAACAATAGGCCACAGGATGAGTGCTGCAGCAGCTGCATTCCCAGAAAAGCAAAAATTCAAAAGCATGTACCTGAAAATCCCTCTCCTCCAACCTCACCCACCAAAGCTGCTATTCAACTGGAATACAATAAAATGTCAGTATCCTGCTTGCATACAGTATGAATTGGAGACCCTGAAGTTTGCTTTTTGCAAAAGGAAAAAAAATATCAGGAGTACCAAATATTTTTACGTGTTTGCATGTCACTTGTAGTGTGGTCTTATCCACAATGTTCTATTTCGCAATCCTAAAGATTTATACAGGTCTGCCTTGCAATCCATGGTGGTTCTGTTATCCTAGCCCCTCACAGATGCCAAAACCTGTGGATAACCAAATTGTGATTTGGGGCCCAGTTTTTTAGTTTCTGAAATTTTCTGAGTTTATTTTCCCTTTCTCTCTCCAAACCTGAAAGTGATATTGCTTCATTTAAAAATCATACTCTGATTTATCCTTCAGTTGATTCTCTCAGAAAATAGTCACTTGTGAAAGTAAAACATTTAGGATGCAAATGTAACCAACTTTCCAGCACTGGGCGCAATGCAACTCCAGGCTAAGGGAAACTCCCCTCCCCATTTTTGCTGGATGCAGCACAAGCCCATCTTATGCATGTCTATTCAGAAACAGGTCTCTTTATAAAGAAAGGGATGTTGTGTTTACTGTATGTTGTTGAGTTAATGTTAATCTAAGGGTGAAATCCAGGGTAACTATGGGGAGCCCTTGCTCCGGAGTAAGAACAAGTTACTCTGGATTGCAATATGAATTTCCCATAGGTTTTCTTTCACTAGGTGGTGCAGTAACTATGAGTGCACGTAATCTCTCTTATGTGCTCCTATAGTTACTCTGGATTGTGCTCTAAGTTTGTAATACTATCTGGGTCTCTGTCCTGTGTCTCTTTCCCTACAGCAGTGATCTAGAGTTGCTGTAACCAGTCAATCTCAGTGACCATGAGCCATTGGGAGAGGGCCATTGCTGAAGGGCAGCTGAGAGAGGGAGAGTTGAGGAGAGCCACTGACAGAGCAAATGCTGAAGGCAGAGAGAAGGAGAGCCTTTGAGGGCAGTTGCTGAAGTTGCTGAAGGGCAGTTGAAAGACGGAGGACCATTGAGGGATGTCAGTTGAAAGAAGGTGAGCAGAAAGGAGGTTGAGAAGAGCCTTCCAGGGAGGGCAGTTGCTGAAGGATAGAACTGAGAGGTGGAAAGAGGACAGTTTGGAGATCTGAGGTGAGTGGATGAAAAGGAGGATTAGTTACCTCAGGAAGAGCCTTCTGGAAGTTTTAGGAAAGGCGCTTATAGTGTTGGAAGTGGCTGTTTCAATTTAATTTCCTCATAAAATACCTCCCTGGAGGTAAGAACTCTGGAGGTCCCATCTGGGTCGCCCAAGTGTACTGTATGGGGCTGGGCAAGGGGACTGCATAGAAACCAGAGACCCTGCAAGAGGTTCAAAAGTAATTGATTTCTATGTAACTACAGCCCTAACCAGAGTTTCCTGGAAGTAAGTACAGTTGAACACAGTGGGAGTTCCTTTGTAGACATGCTTAGGATTGCACTGAGAAGGAGACAAAGTAAGCACACCCCTCGGTCTGGCCTGATAGGATTGCAGCCTGAGCTGGACGGAGTGAAGGTCTGGAATGACTTTATTCCTTCTTTGATGAAAGTGGGGAGAGGCCTGGAGAGGAGTCTGAGAGGGGGAGAGCTGAGTCTAGAGAAGGGGAGATGCCTTGGGCCTGGGAGAGTGAGGGAAGGGGGTCTGCGCCAGGGAAAGAGGGGTAGGGAGAGGGGTGAGAGAGGGGAGGCCTGGAGCAGGTCTGGAGAGAGGCTGATGAGGGGGGAGGTTTGAATTGTGAGGGGGCGGACCAGGCCTTGAGGAAGCAGGAGGGTGGAGGCCAAGCAAGGAAAGGGAGTGACGGTGAGAGGAAGGAAGAGATGGAGCTGAGGATCTGGGGCTAACTAGGGAAGGCCTGGGAGAAGGGCCTGCTGGACTCTCCTTCTGCCCTGTGAAGTTAGGCCGTGTTGGACTTGCAGCCACAGGAGGTTGTTTCAGGACCTTCTGCAGCTCCTTTTGGAGAACCTGATCTTGTCTCTTCCACAGGCCTTGCCTATCCTGTCCAACCATCTCTTCTCATAACCTGGATATCTGAAGGGGGTGCTGGAAACTCCCCCAGAGTCAGTGCCCAGAGGCAAAGCTCCTCTCCCAGCCACTCCCTTGTGAGTTAGTTCACTTCAAGGAGTCATGACTAAGAGTAACTGAGAGGCTCCTTCATGAATCTATCTGCACATCTCCTCTGTAGGATTCCTCTCAACTACTGGAGAGGAATTCAGACATAACAGTACAAGGTTAAAAGAAACTCATACGTTCTCCATTCTCTCCCTGGCTGGTAATTGAAAAAGAGAATCTGAAGCAAGGGAAACCTTTGGAGGAACAGGAGTGGCTGCCCATCGAGTGGACTACTATACTTTTCATTAAAAGTGTACTTGGGAGGCAATAAAAGGTGAGAGTATTTGCAGATGAAGCCACAGTATTATTTCTAACTGAAAAAGTAATCTATTTAAATTTCTAGGAAATACTTTAAACAACAAAATGTGGTGTTTCGTCCATTTTCAGATACAGAATTTTAAACTCAAAACAACAACAACAACAACAACAACAACAACAACAACAAATTCCTCTATAGAATTGAGTTCTGTTTCTGATCAGATAAAAAAATGGTTTTGGAGATTTCCCCAACTAGCTGCAGTTTCTTCCTTTGGTGTCTTACTACATTTCTTTTCTTGTTTCAACAGAGTTATTTTGGAACCAGATTGGAAGAAAGAGGAAGCTTACTCATTATTCACATCAAAAAGCCCATTCAGGAGGAGCACTTATAATCTCAGGAGAAAGACTGTCAGGAGAGACTAAGGTACTTAAGATCCACCAGAGAACTCACACATGGAATAAACCCTATATTTGCCAGGAATGTGGAAAGAGCTTCAGTTGGAGTGGTGTGCTTAAGGTACACAAGAAAGCCCACACAGGGAAGAAACCCTATAATTACCATGAGTGTGGAAAGACTTTCAGTCGGACTGGTGTGATTAAGGTACACAAGAAAGCCCACACAGGGAAGAAACCTATAATTGCCAAGAGTGTGGAAAAAGTTTCAGACAGAGTGGTCATATTATGAGTCACCAGAGAACCCACACAGGGGAGAAACCCTATAAATGCCAGGAGTGTGAAAAGAGCTTCAGTCAGAGTGGTTACCTTAAAATACATGAGAGAACCCACACAGGGGAGGAACTCTATAATTGCCAGGACTGTGGAAAACGCTTCAGACAGAGTGGTCATCTTATGAGTCACCAGAGAACTCACACAGGAGAGGAATACTATATATGCCTGGAGCGTGGAAAGAGCTTCTGTCGGAGTGGTGTCCTTAAGGTACATGAGAGAACCCACCCAGGGGAGAAACCCTATAATTGCCAGGAGTGTAGAAAGAGCTTCAGTCAAAATGGTTACCTTAAGGTACATGAGAGAACCGACACAGGGGAGAAACCCTATAATTGCCAGGGGTGTGGAAGAGCTTCTGTCAGAGTAGTAAGCTTAAGGTACATGAGAGAACCCACACAGGGGAGAAACACTATAATTGCCTGGAGTGTGGAAAGAGCTTCAGTGGTCACCTTAAGGTGCATGAGAGAACCCACATAGGACAGAAACCCTATAATTGCCAGGAGTGTGGAAAAAACATCCGTCAGAGTCTTTTGAGGCACCAGAGAACCCACACAGGGGAGAAACCCTATAATTGCCAGGAGTGTGGAAAGAGCTTCTGTCGGAGTGGTGTCCTTAAAGTACATGAGAGAACCCACACAGGGGAGAAACCATATAATTGCCAGGAGTGTCAGAATTGTCACCTTAGAGCTTCAGTCAGAATTGTCACCTTAAGGTACATGCGGGAACCCACACTCAGGAGAAACCCTACAAATGCCAGGAGTGTGGAAAGAACTTCGGGGAGCGTGGTCATCTTATGAGTCACCAGAGAAGCCACACAGGGGAGAAACCCTATAAATGCCTGGAATGTGGAAAGAGCTTCTGTCGGAGTGATGAGCTTAAGATACATGAGAGGAACCACACAGGAGAGAAACCGTATGAGTGCCAGGAGTATGGAAAGAGCTTCTGTCGGAGTAGTCATCTTAAGAACCATCAGAAAACCCACACTGGGGACAAAACTCTATAAGTGCCAGAAATGTGCCAAGAGCTTCAGTCAGTTGAGATCTTAGGATAAACAAGAGAACCAACAAAGGAGGGAAATCTTTTAAGTGCTTGATGTGGAAAGAGCGTCACAAATAATGATCATCTTATGTATCACAAGAGAACATGCACAAGCATGAAGATGTATTTTGGGAGTGTGGAAGTTTGTTTTTGTTTTGTTTTTTTGCTCAGTCAGTCAGCAAAGGTTAAGTCTATTCTTACCCCAAATAATTGATGCTTGAAAAATTCCTGATATTTATGCAGTGTTTGTTTGAAATGAAAATTATCGTGTTTATTCTTGTTTTTAAAAATAAACTTGGCCAAATTTGCCCTTCTTGTTATTTTCTAGAGTTCATTTTGTGCGCCTCACACTTTCTTTCCCCGACTGGAAGATCTGAAGACTAAATGATTTCATTCCACGGCATAACAGGACCCTTGGCTCCTGAATGCAAGGAGGGATTTAGTGAGGGGGTTGGCTTCCTTGTCCAGGGTTCCAACTGAACGAGAACTTCTCTCTGCTTCTCCCTCTGAACTTATATTCTAAAACTGCTGGGCATTAGTATATCAGTCATTGTCCATAGTTGGTTTCCAGTATCAATCATGATAACTGTGTCAATCCTGGGTACAAGATGTTGGTTCTACCTGGTCTGCCAGACCACTCTTATCAGAGACATTGTAGAGTTAAGGGTTGGGGAAAATGAAGACACAAAGAACACCCTTTATGGATCCCCAAACAATACTCCCAGTCCCAGAAACACATTTGGTTAGTAGCCCCCAGCTTGCCATAAGAATATAAGGCCCAAGGTCCATTAATTCGACCTTCCTGTATCCCACAATGACCCACCACATGTTTCAGGGAACACATGAGACCACGAGAGACCCATATCATGGTGCTCTTCCTTGCATTTGGCATACTGAGGTAGCCTACGTATAAGGAGGCAGAACCCTTTATTTATTTAAGGAAACCCTTTATTTCTACCAGGGCCTGTAATCATTATTTATTTAAGGGATTTATACCCTGCCTTACTCATACTAATGCAAATGTCCAAGGCAGCTTACATAGTGTTTTATCCTTTTTATCATCTTCTCAACAACTTCTCTAAGGATCCCAAACATGGAATTAGCCTTCTTCATTGCCATGCCCCCATCAGTATGCAAGCATTGTCCAGAGTCCAAGAAATACTGGGGGCCACTCTTTGGGATGCCACGAGTGAGCTAGAGCCCTCTTTGCTTCATTCTTGGGTCTCCACAGCACCACACAACTGTGCAGCGAGGCTTGTTCGGCTGTCTTTAGAACCCTTCTCTGCTATGACCCTTTTCTTGCAACTTCCCACTGTCAGTCTCTCTTCAAAAGCTGTGGAAAAGGACTAAAGAGTAAAACACTCAAACCCTTCTTTCCCCCAAAACATTCCCTTTGCCTTTCTTATCAGTGCACCCAACAGAAGCACATACATGCTCACAGCCCTATCTAGGAACATGCACAATCACACCAATTAAGGTAACTTTTATTCTATTGTTCTTGACCCATTAGTGAAGTACCTGAGAAGTATCTTTTGATGTTTGTTGTTTATGGTCCAATACTATTGAGTCCTGTTGCGCTACCACTACACATATTCCCGCAGTGTACTAGTCCTGTGGTCAGTCTCAAACACAACCTGCTAAAGTGCATCCACTGGCCACTGCTGGATGCGGTGAGTGGCCAAATCCATGTGGTGATGGATGTGTCCTAAATAGGATTGTTAAGGGAGTGCAAGAGCAGGGGTGGAATGGGGTTTGGGATCATCAGGGAAGCAACAGGCAGGGCAGGGAGCAGCAGTGCTCACCAAGACCCATTGGCAATAGTTGTCACCAAAACCAAACCCTCATGTCTTGCAGATGGTATCACTGGTGTTGGTCCAAGATGATCCATCAGCCTGGCAGGGGCTTACCCTTAGGCCCTACGGAGGCCTTCAGAGGTCAAAGCGCTTTCCTGGGATACAGCAAGTACCATGTTGTTGCCTCTGCATTGCAGCGTTGACTGCATTCATGCCGTTTCTCAAAGTGAAAGGTCGTGTTGCAACCTTCCTGAGACACCCCAAGTGTGCCTGTATCATCACGCACAGTTCAGGTGGATGCATCCCAGTTCCAAACAGGGTTAAGTCTTTTGGTTCTTCTGGGTTTCCCTCCAACAAATCAAGCATTGTATCTAGTGGCATAGTGGGGTGAAACACTTTTGTAGTTTTGCAGGGAGGCTCACTGCACGTGTTGGTGCCACCTCCCCCTCAGTGCTATTCTGTACAAAAGAAATAAAATGAGTCATATGCCTTTCTCCAAAGGGAGAAAGTGTGCCACCTTTCATGCCACAGGGTTGCTCCCTGCAAAACTTCAGGCTTTGCCCCCCTCTAGCTATAGGATCTGCTGTTTTACATGAATGATCACTGTGGATCTGATCTGTTCCCTTGTACACAAGAGAGATTTGGGGCAGGTATGAGGGGAAAGGGTGTTTCAAAACCTGCACCTGTCCCAATACCCTCTTCTATCCAAGGGCTAAACATACAGACACTCTATGTGCACCCCCTTGAATCTGGTCACCCTACACAGACACACACAAGGTACAATCCTAACCAATTTAGGTTTGGCGTAACTCACCTGGCATATCTTTTTGTGGTGGTGTGGAGAGTTTGGCTTATTCCTGTGCACTGGACTAACCCCCACCCCGGAGTGGAGCAAAACCGCTTTTATGACACTCCCATGTCAGCACAGGATGTATGTGGGACATGACAAAAAAGCGAAAAATATTCGTATATATTGCTGTGATGTGTTTAATTTAAACACTATTAGTTTTAAGTAGGGATCTGCAAAAGGCGAGGTTATTTTTCCTGATAACACCAATTTCTTGGGAAAAATAACCTCACCTTTTGCAGGCCCCTAGTTATAAGTACTTTTAAACAATTATACATTATTTACTAGCGAAAACGTACCCGCGTTGCAGGAGTAAAATTCCCCCGTACGCCATCACCTCGCTGCACATCATCCCCCCATGCACATCAACTCCCCATGCGCAACAACCTCCATACGCATCATCCTCCCAAGCGCGTTATCCCCCCATGCGCAAATCCCCCCATGCTCATCAACCCCCCACGTGCATCAATCCCCATGTGTATCAACCCCACATGCACATCAATCACCCATGCGTATCAATCACCCATGCGCGTCATTCCTCCCATGCGCAACGTCCCATGCACAACATCTCCCATGTGCATCACCCCCACGTGCATCACCTCTCCAATGTGCATCACTACCATGCACCCCTTGTGCATCATCTCCCCACATGCAACACCCCCACATGCACAACACCCCCCATGAGCAACACCCCCACCCATGTGCAGCATCCTTCCCAGTGAAACACCTCCCTCTAAACAACATCCCCCAGTGCAGCAGGCACCGAGCACCAAATTGGCTGGATGTTGGTAAGTCGTCCATGTAGAGTATAGGACAAAAAAAGTTGCACACCTTTTCAGCCCTTTCAGTTCTTGGTAATTGTTGATGTCACATGAGAAATACCCTCCCCAAATTTCATGCTTCTAGGTCAAGGGGTTGGGGCAGAGCATCCATCAGTCACCAATTCTTCAATGCAAAGTATAGGGAGGAAAACACATTGCACCCCTTTTCACCCCCTTCTGGTTGGAATTTCCAAAAACCAGTTGTTATTGGATGCCATTGATTAATGAGTGAGTTTTCAATTTATATATATTGGACACAAGACAAAAAAAGAGGACCTGTCCTGAAAAATAAATCTGGTCACCTTCATTATTTCTTCTCCAGGACATCTGGTCAACCTGATCTTTCTTCTCCAGGACATAATGTTAGAAAAGAGGATGTGTTTGTGAAAACGAGTGGACTTCAAACTTTTTCATTAGGAGGGCAACACTTTATTATATTTTATACATTTTCTAAGGGAAAAAATTAAGTTTTATATGGTGTACAGGTGAGCACCATACAATACACTGTTTCTGACTAACCCAGTTTGTTGAGATATGTTTCGTTATGCTTTCCCCCGCAGCCCCACAATTTCCTCATTGTGATGGTTTTACATCATTGTTGAAAAGTCAACATGCGGAATTCAGATTTGTTTTATTGACAGGGTTGAGGTTAAGATTAAATACTTATGGTTTGAGGGTCTTAAAGCATATGGGTGGGTGATTGAAAATGAGCCAGACTGACACCACTCTGACCATATTGAAAAGAATGTGGAAGACTGAATTGCATGTGTGGACTGTGCTGTTGGGGGAAAAATATTTTAAGTTACAGAAGGCCGGATGAAATCTTGCAGGGCAGATAAGGCCCCAGGGACATAGTTTGGAAACCCTGATGTAAACTGTCACACCTACTCACACTTGTAGTCTGGTGGATGGTACAGAATAGATGGTGTTGCATGATGTCAAAGGCGATAATCTTAAAAAAAACATTTACAAGGGTGTAAATTGAATTGAACTCAGTGAGTAAAAAATCTTTATTCCTTCTGAGTAAAAAGACTGCACCGTGAAAGCTGTAGCTAAGTTATTCTCATTCCATATATTCATACATGAAAGTGTAGTTATCTTTCTGTCTGAATCTCTGTCTAATGTGGTTTGCAATATCCAGTAAAGGAAAATGTTATTTTAAGGTGGAACCCACCAGACTGTGGGTTCAACCCACTTCATAAGAGAGTCACAAACCTTTTAATATAGCTTTCCACTTTAAAACTCACCAACATTTAACCCTGAAATATTTGTTGTCACCTCAGTATGCTTTGGAGCCAGGTAAGTATCTTTTGCCCTTCTCAAATATTGTGAGTTTCTTTTCAATAATTTCACTGCTATGAGTAGACCAATTAAGACAGGTAGAAGAAGTCTGTGCAAACTTTAGCATAATGGGTAAGAGACTGAAGTGACAATCCTATGCTCCTTTTCCTGGGAGTAAGCCCCATCAGACGCAGTTGGACTTATTTCTGCATTGACATGCATGGGTTTGTGCTGTGAGCACAGGGAGTCCCATGGTCAAACTTTCCATCCTGTAACCTTTGGCATGCTAATTTTCCTCATTCTCAGTCCCCCAACTGTGATTGGGTGTAGTGGAGGTAACTGTAGCCAACATTACAAAGCTGTTGTAGGAGATAGTTGTCATGATGCTTGGCCCTGAAGAGGTAGAAAGATAGGATGCTGGAAAGGAGCAAGAACGGATGTGTGACTGGAGAAGGATCCAAGTCTGTGTTCTATTTTAACGTCTTGGCTGATTGATATTTAATCAGTTATTGATATTTAATCAGTTATTGAGAACAACATTCATCAATTAAAAAACCATCCTCCTTTCCAGGATTTCAACTGCCATTTTCCCACCTCTCCTTAACTGTTCCTTCAACTGCCCTTTGGCCACCTCTTTCCTCAAAATCAATTTGAGAAAATTAGAAATGGAAAGAATAATTAGCAATAAAGAATAATTTCAGCAATAACTGGCAATCAGCTGATGAAATTCATAGTTCAGAGTTGTTTAGGCTGCAAATGATTGTAGTTTTACCAAGAACAGTATTTCTAAGACAACATTATTTTTAACGTGTTTCATTAACCTAAAAGACAATTTTGGATATGCACTAGGATATTGCTTTGTATAATATGTGGCTTAATGACGGGCCAAAGGAATCTGAAAATCCCTCTCCCCAAGCTTCACCCACCAAAGCAGCTATTCAACCTGAATACAATAAAATGGCAGTGTCCTGCTTACGTACAATATGGATTGGAGACCCTGAAGTTTGCTTTTTGCAAAAGAAAAAAAATATCAGGAGTGCCAAATATCTTTACATATTTTGCATGTCACTTGTAGTGTGGTCTTATTCACAATGTTATTTTTTGCAATCCTAAATATTTGTTCAGGTCAGTCCTTGGAATCCATGGGGGTTCTGTTCTCCTAGCCCTTCACAGATGTCAAAACCTGTGGATAATCAAAATGTGATTTAGGCCCAGTTTTGTAGTTTCTGTAAAAACCAGAAGTGCTTTTCTGACATATCTGAGAGGTTCTCTGAGACACGCAGAAGTCTTCACCAGACCTCAGGAAACATTCCAGAAAGTTCTCTCTCATGAAGTCCTCTGGGAACGAGCCTGTGGGGATTTGTCGTCGGTGGGGACAAGTCCAGTAGCCATGGATTTGGAATGTATGCTGAGTCAAATCAAATCTGCAGTTTCAACCTGAACCTACAGAGATATACAGTTAGTTAGGTCAGATACTACTTTCATTTCCTTTCATGCATTGGCCTTCCATGAACACTTTATATACCATCCACCGAGAACTGTTTTTGCACAAGCCCCACTGAAATTTAGGGGCTTCAGTTTGATTTAATGCAGTGGATCCCTAATTTACCTGGGTCACAACACCCATGTTGGCGTTTGAGTTTGCCCAAAACCAATATTGGTTCAGGTAAGTTGATTCCAGGGTAATGCAATCCTGTAAGATGCTGCTGCAATCTGGAAATCCCCTTTCAGCATGACACAGCAAAATTGAAAATGCTGAGTCAGCATCTATATTGGTCACCTGATTTCAGTGGACTATCTGATTGGTGTTTCAGTGCTACAGAACTAGATTTAAGAAAGGATTGTAATACTGCAATCTGCATCTGCAATACGGGGGAAGTTGATGATATTGCACACTACCTTCTAAGATGCCCTCTGTTTGAATCTCCTAGATTTAATTTTCTTACAAACGTTATTGCTCAGTTTCGTGACAGGCCTACCTTTGATTTGATTTGTTGGCTTCTGAGCAGTGCAGATGGTGAAATTACTTTTAAAGTTGCAAAATTTGCCCTAGTGGCCAAAAACATTAGAACCAAATTTTTAGATGATACATGACTATTTCTTGGTTATTTTAAAACTATAAGTTTAGATTTATACACTAATTATTCTTTTCTGTATTAGCAAATGAGATGTGAGACCTCTTGCCCTTGTAAACCTGTTTACTTTTAACATTGATGTTAATTTATATGTTTATCTAATTGAGCTGTATTCTTTAAAGTTTTATTCAGATTTTATACCGATTTATGGCACTGTCTAATCTTTTTAATTTTGCAATGACCTAAGGTTAAGCAAATAAATAAATAAACAAACAGACCCTACTGCTACTGTATTACTACAGCACAAGCGGTTAAGGCGCTGTACCTGTTAACCAGCAGGCCAGGGTTCGAGACCCGGGTCGGCCCCACAAGACAGGGTGAGCTCCTGTCCTTAGCCCAGCTCTGTGACGCCAGCTGGATCCAATCGTATTGGCTCTGCCTTTCCATTGGACTAATTCAGTGGCGTGGAGAGGGTGGATTTGCTGCTTCGGTAACAACCTATCCTCCATAACAATCTAACCCAGGACAGGAGTCATTGAGGGAGGGCAATTGCTGAAGGGAGGTTGACATAAGCCTTTCAGAGAGGGTAGATGCTGAAGGGTAGAATTGAGAGGTGGAAAAAGGACTGAGAGGACCAGGGATGGGCCTGGCCCAACCTGACAACAAGTTCGCCGGAAGTAGGCGGGCCAGGTGGGGGTAAGGGGCGGGGCCTGGGTCAGGGGGCGGGGCCGGGGCGGGCCGGGAGGCTGCGGTGTGGGTGTGTCGGGAGAGGGGCAGGGCGAGGGGCGGCCCCAACCCTGGCGCACGTGCAGTGAGCCGTCCTGTTCAGGACACCACTTCGCATGCGCCAATCTTGGCGGAGGCGGAGATGCGTCCTGAACAGGACGCAACTGCGCTTGCGTCAAGCTTGACGCAACTCGATTCCGACGCGACTCCTCTTCAGGACCTGACTCCGCCTGCGTCAAGATTGACGCAAGCGCAGCAGTGGGCCCGAAGGACAAACCTGTTCATCCTGTTTTTGACCCGCCGCTAGCAACCGGATCGCTAGCGGTAGGCCAAAATTAACAACCGCCCATCTCCTCTGTAGGCTTCCTCTCAACAATCGGAGAGGAATTCAGACATAACAGTACAAGGTTAAAAGAAACTCATACGTTCTCCATTCTCTCCCTGGCTGGTAGTTGAGAAAGAGAATCTGAAGCAAGGGAAACCTTTGGAGGAACAGGAATGGTTGCCCATCGTCTGGACTACTGCACTTTTCATTAAAAGTGTACTTGGGAGGCAATAAAAGGTGAGAGTATTTGCATTTGAAGCCACAGTATTATTTCTAACTGAAAAAGTAATTATTTAAATTTCTAGAAAATACTTTAGACAACAAAATGTGGTGTTTCGTCCATTTTCAGATACAGAATTTTAAACTCAAAACAACAACAACAACAACAACAACAACAACAACAACAACAACAACAACAACAACAACAACAACAACAAATTCCTCTATAGAACTGAGTTCTGGTTCTGATCAGACAAAAAATGGTTTTGGAGATTTCCCCAACTAGCTGCAGTTTCTTCCTTTGGTCTCTTACTACATTTCTTTTCTTGTTTCAACAGAGTTATTTTGGAACCATATTGGAAGAAAGAGGAAACAGACTCATTCTTCACATCAAAGAGCCCACTCAGGAGGAGATTGTGAGTGCCAAGAGTAGAGAAGGACTTTCAGTCAGAGACTAAGAGCACAATCCTAACCATGTCTACTCAAAGGCAAGCCCCATTGTATTCAATGGGTCTTACTCCCAGGAAAGTGTCTTTAGGATTGCAGCCTAAGATACCTAAGATCCATCAGAGAACCCACACATGGAATAAACCCTATAATTGCCAGGAATGTGGAAAGAGCTTCAATAACAGTGGTGTGCTTAAGGTACACAAGAAAGCCCACACAGGGAAGAAACCCAATAATTGCCAAGAGTGTGGAAAATGTTTCAGACAGAGTGGTCATATTATGAGTCACCAGAGAACCCACACGGGGGAGAAACCGTATAAATGCCAGGAGTGTGGAAAGAGTTTCAATCAGAGTGGTTACCTTAAGATACACGAGAGAACCCACACAGGGGAGAAACCTTATAAATGCCTGGAGTGTGGAAAGAGCTTCAGTGGTCACCTTAAGGTACATGAGAGAACACACACAGGACAGAAACCCTACAAATGCCAGGAGTGCGAAAAAAGCTTCAAGGAGAGCGGTCATCTTATGAGTCACCAGAGAAGCCACACAGGGGAGAAACCCTATAAATGCCTGGAATGTGGAAAGAGCTTTTGTCGGAGTGATGAGCTTAAGATACATGAGAGGAACCACACAGGAGAGAAACCGTATGAGTGCCAGGAGTGTGGAAAGAGCTTCTGTTGCAGTGGTGAGCTTAAGCTACATGAGAGAACCCACACAGGGGAGAAACCCTATAAATGCCTGGAACGTGGAAAGAGCTTCTATCGGTGTAGTCATCTTAAGAGTCACCAGAAAACCCACACTGGGGACAAAACTCTATAAGTGCCAGAAATTTGCCAAGAGCTTCAGTAGTTGAGATCTTAGGATACACCAGACAACCAACAAAGAAGGGAAACTTTTAAGTGCTTGGTGTGGAAAGAGAGTCACAAATAATGATCATCTTATGTATCACAAGAGAACACGCACAAGCATGAAGATTTATTTTAGGAGTGTGGAAGTTTGTTTTTGTTTTGTTTTTTTGCTCAGTCAGCCAGCAAAGGTTAAGTCTATTCTTACCCCAAATAATTGATGCTTGAAAAATTCCTGATATTTACGCAGTGTTTGTTTGAAATGAAAATTATCTTGTTTATTCTTGTTTTTAAAAATAAACTTGGCCAAATTTGCCCTTCTTGTTATTTTCTAGAGTTCATTTTGTGCGCCTCACACTTCCTTTCTCCGACTGGAAGATCTGAAGACTAAATGATTTCATTCCATGGCATAACAGGACCCTTGGCTCCTGAATGCGAGGAGGGATATAGTGAGGGGGGTTGGCTTCCTTGTCCAGGATTCCAACTGAACAAGAACTTCTCTCTGCTTCTCCCTCTGAACTTATATTCTAAAACTGCTGGGCATTAGTATATCAGTCATTGTCCAAAGTTGTTTTCCAGTATCAATCATGATAACTGTGTCAATCCTGGGTACAAGATGTTGGTTCTACCTGGTCTGCCAGACCACTCTTATCAGAGACATTGTAGAGTTAAGGGTTGGGGAAAATGAAGACACAAAGAACACCCTTTATGGATCCCCAAACAATACTCCCAGTCCCAGAAACACATTTGGTTAGTAGCCCCCAGCTTGCCATAAGAACATAAGGCCCAAGGTCCATTGAGTAGACCTTCCTGTATCCCACAATGACACACCACTTGTTTCAGGGAGCACATGAGACAGTATTATTTCTAACTGAAAAAGTAATCTATCTAAATTTCTAAAAAATACTTTAAACACCAAAATGTGATGTCTTGTCCATTTTCAGATACAGAATTTTAAACTCAAAACAACAATGACAAATCCCAGTATAGAACTGAGTTCTGGTTCTGATCAGACAAAAATGCTTTTGGAGATTTCCCCATCTAGCTGCAGTTTCTTCTTTTGGTCTCTTACTACATTTCTTTTCTTATTTCAGCAGAGTTGTTTTGGAACCTGATTGGAAGAAAGAGGAAGCAGACACATTCTCTATATCAAAGAACCCACTCAGGGGGGAAATTGTAAGTGCCAAGAGTGGAGAAAGACGTTAGTTAGAGGGTAAGGTAATCCACTAGAGCACCCATCCACCAAGAAGTCCTATCAATGCCAGGAAGCAGAAAGAGCTCCAGGGACAGTAGCAATCATGTGAGCCAACAAGGAACTGACATAGGGGACAATCCATATAAGTGCCAGGAGTGTGAAAACAGATTTAGTATCAACAAGAATCTTAGATTCCACCACAGAACCCATGTAGAGGTGAAACAATACAAGTGCCAATATAGAGGAATGAGCCTCACTCACAATTGTTATGAGCCACGAAAGAACACACACAGGGGAGAAACCCTATCAGTGCCAGAAATGTGGAAAGAGCTTTGGTCAGAGTAGTCATCTTAAGATCCACCAGAGAACCCACACAGGGTAAAAACCCTATAATTGTTTTAGTGTGGAAAGAGTGTGAAAATTGTGTGAAAAGTGTGGAAAGAGCTTCAGCCAGAGTGGTGTCCTTAAGCTACATGAGAGAACCCACACATTGCAGAAACGCTACAGTTGCCTGGAGTGTGGAAGGAGCTTCATTTGGAGTGGTCAGATGAGAGAACATGAGAGAACCCATACAGGACAGAAACCCTATAAATGCCAGGAGTGTGGAAAGAGCTTCAGTTGGAGTGATGCACTTAAAGTACATGAGAGAACCCACACAAGGGACAACACCTATAATTGCCAGGAGTGTGGAAAAAGCTTTAGTGTGAGTTGTCACCTTAAGGTACATGAGAGAACCCACACAGGGGAGAACCCCTATGATTGCTAGGAGTGTGGCAAGAGTTTCAGTCAGAGCAATCATCTTTTGAGTCACCAGAGAATCCACACAAGGGAGAAACACTATAAATGCCTGCAGTGTGGAAAGAGCTTCCGTTGGAGTGGTGTCCTTAAGGTACATGAGAAAACACACACAGGACAGAAACCCTATAATTGCCAGGAGTGTGGAAAGAGCTTCAGTACTTGTCTTTCGAGTCACCAGAGAACCCACACAGGGGAGAAACCCTATGATTGCCAGGAGTGTGGAAAGAGCTTCAATCAGAGTTCTTGTCTTACGAGACACCAGAGAACCCACACAGGGGAGAAACCCTATAATTGCCAGGAATATGGAAAGAGCTTCAGTCAGAGTGATGAGCTAAAGATGCATGAGAGAAGCCACACAGGTGAGAAATCCTATAACTGCCAGGGATGTGGAAAGAGCTTCAATCAGAGTTGTCAACTTGAGAACCACCAGAAAACCCACAGTGGGGAGAAACACTATAAATGCCTGGAGTGTGAAAAAAGCTTCAGTCAGAGTTCTCATCTTACAAGTAACCAGAGAACCCACACAGGGGAGAAACCCTATAATTGCCAGGAGTATGGAAAGAGCTTCAGTCAGAATGGTGACTTAAGGTACATGGGAGAACTCACACAGGGGAGAAACCCTATAATTGCCAGGAGTGTGGAAAGAGCTTCAGTCGGAGTAGTCATCTTAAGAGTCATCATATTGCGCCTTTATTCGCAAATAGGCAAACGTACCTTAGATATTTTGGTCAGGCTGAGAGAAATCTGCTCCTGATCCAATAAATTAAGTCCCTACCAGGCACCTCACAAGGAAACCCTCCAAGCTCCACTGCATTAAACCCTTTTGAAAGTGAGGCTGCACAGCCGCATTTACTCATGAGTAAGCAAGCATGCTCTGTTTGGTGTAGAAGGTCAATTCAGAGAGGGCAAGACTTCCAGAATGGTCCTCATCCTGGGCACTTGGTGCTCAGCAAATGCTCCACAAGACAGCATTTGAGAGTTTTCAGCATATGAATATTTTCAGATTTTATTTTGTCATGCCTTACATTTTGCTTGAATGTCCTACATTTTGGGTGGCTTTGTCCTCTTTTTTTGGTTGTGGCATGTGGTCACCCTGGGTGACGATCATGTCTGCTTTGAGCCACTTACATGTGCATTGTTGGTGAAAGCAGGTCTCGCAAAGGGGTTTTCAATTTAATTAGAAGTACAAAGGTTGGTCAAAAAGTTTTGCCTCCATGTCTGTAACTGCTTTTTTAACAAAACAAAATGAAATATTTTACATTGATAAGTAACTTTGAAATGTCCGCCTTTGAAGGGGCACCTTATTTTTCAATATAGTCACCACTGGCGGCGATGCACTTCCAGCATCGATACACTAGTTGTTGCAAGCCGTCACAGAAGAATGAGGCGGGATGTTGACGACACCAAGAAGGTTTTGTGGGTGAGGTTTTCCTCACCCACCTTATAGCCTGGACTTAGCACCTTGTGACTTTTGGCTATTCCCTAAGGTGAACAAACATCTCAAGGGCATGCGCTTTGTGTCGAACGAACAAGTCACCCATGTGGTGAATTTGTTAATTCCAAACAACGACCTTCAAAACTGTTTTACCGCAATAAAAAATGTGTATAAAAGTTGGTAAAGATGTCCTAATCAATGTGACACAAAAGTGAAATAATTACATTACGGCTTCCTTATCTACCCTAGTTATCCATCCATTAGCTTTTAATTAGTTATTAATTTCTTTTTCATTTCCGCTTTGTAGACCGCTTTGAAAACTTTTTAGTTGAAAAGCAATATATAAATACTGCAGATAGATAGTTTGCTCTATCAAAGTCACAGTTCCTCCACAGGTTGTGGCATTTTCACAACCCTGCAGCGTCAATTGCCTGGTCTGTTTCTTCTCACCACGTCCCCAATCAAGCCTGCTTTTTCTCTTCTACTGGCACTACAGGGCTTTTCACCCATTTCTAAGAGCCTCCTATCATGTGGAATTGTTTGGCTTTTTATTTCCCTTTTTTATTATGAAGCAGCTACCCTGAATCTTTGTTACTTTGTACATCTTTTTCTTTCAAAAAGCACTTTCCCTCTTCTTAGTTAATTCAAGTTAGAATGTTTTTTTCCTAATGCTTTCCTTTCTTGTTACACTCCAAACACATAACCTTATTACAACTCACAGTAGTTGGTTTTAATATAAAAAAACTATTTCACATAGTCTATGGTTGCCACCAGGTCTTCGTAAAAACCTCAAAGTCTCTGCAGGCTTTATTACATTTTTACTCAACTCCCTTGTGGCTCTATTATGGTTTTTCCATTTGTGCAGCCTTTTCTTTTTTTCTTTTTGCTCAAAAGCCCCCTTTTTATGTCTTCACCTGCCTGAAATCCAGACTCTCCTTTATCAACTTGCCTCCCAACATCTTCATTGCAGTTTCCAAAAGTGTCTTTGAGACGGCTATTTTTACAAAGGCATATTCCAAATAATGCTGTAGGCGAAATCTTTTTCCTCTTCTCAATTCTGTTCTCGGAACAATGACCCCCTTTTTTGAACAGGTCTTTCTTCATGTGGTTCAGTTCAGATTTTTGTTTGCTGCAACCCAAGCAATTTGTAGTTGGCAGTTCAGTGGCCTTGTCCAGATATAAGTCTTCAATTTATCTAACCCCTTGTGAATTCTTTATAAACCTAGGACGGATAGAGCACAATCCTAACCATGTCTACTCAAAAGTAATCTCTATTGTGTTCAATGGTTCTTACTCCCAGGAAAGTTTCTTTAGGATTGCAGCCATATTCAATATTTTTTTGGATTACACATCAATCACCTTTATCTGTAACATGGAATTAAATGAATAGGTAATCTGAAAAATAACTTCAGTGTTGTGTTTAGGGGAATCACTAGGAAATGTGGCTGGTGTAGTCCACACTGGGTAATGTGCTAGAAAGGGATGAGGTGTTGGAGGGGTTTGACAAACTCCTCCAGGGCATCACCCTCTCCAGCGCCTCACCCATGGATCTCCCCAGACTAGCATGAGCATGCTTTCCTGTCAGTGGGCTAGGGACATTTGTGTGTTATAACAAATATGATTGTTGTGCCTGCAAGTATGCTTGGTGGTAGGCTGGGGAAGCCTGAAATTCATGCACAATGGTCACACCTGTGCACTGTGTTTCTGAAGCCTCCAGCCTTAAGTGACTGGAGGCTTCAGAGGCACAGGGCACAGATGCAACCGTTGTGTATACGCAATACAGTGGATGATGTGCTGGTCTCCACACCAGGTGATGCACCCTGGTTGTGTTTAAGAAAACTATGGATCCTTGTAAGATGCAGTCAATAACAAAACATATATTATACACAGGCTTAAAATGATGTAGTTAAGCAGTGAAGTTTCGTTCTGCATCAATATCATAGTATGATTTGAAAACAAGCCTTGGAAACCAAGGTGATAGGGTGAAATCCTGTTCACTCTTGGTTGGGGGTAAGTCCCATTAAACCCAGTGTGACTTAGTATCAGCTGAGTTTGGCTGACATAGAAGTTTCTGAACAAGCCAGCATGGCATCTGAATTCATCCTTTGCAGTCTGGCACACTTCTATGCACCAGTCCAGCTTTACAGCACATTTGTGACCCTTCTGGCTCAGTGCAAGGAATTTGCATTGGCCCAGCGCAATCTCAGGATTACGTTCTGAGTATATGAAAAGTAAAACCCAGATTCTAAAGTCACAATTCATTACGTTTATATCAAATACAGTCAGTAATAAATGTTCTAGTAGGTGTCTAGGATGGAGAATAAAATATCAAGCCTCGGTCAAATTTTCAAAATCTATTTCTGATGTTTTTGTTTTTGTTGATTTTGTTGACTTTAATTGTTTGCTGCTAAAACATACTACAGATTCCAGTGATGCTGTCTGAATTATGGGTGCTACATTTCTAAAATGTCAAGCAGACAGAACTGTCAAAATGGATTTATTGACTGATAATTTATTATTTTTTAAAGGATCTAGCTCACCTGGGAGAAATACAGACTCCATATCTTTTAAACTGGGATAGACATTGTGGCTACATAAGTACAGAGTGGAGTTTATTTTTATAATATCAAACTTCTGAATGAAGAGGCTATAGATAAGGGCTATGGTTGATCCTTTCTCCAAACCCAGATGGCACTTAAAGAGTAGAAGAGTTTATTCAAAGTGAAAGTCTCAAAGCCTAAAGATCACATGCCTGGAGAAAAATTTATTCTGCATTTTATTCTCACAAAAAGTAGGCATTAAAACATTTCCTGAGTAATCCAGTATACTCCGTGGAGTAAAATATTGGCCTATCAAAATGTCACAACTTTCGATATTATGATCTACACAGCAATATAGCGCCACAAAAAAAAGATAGAAACAAAGTGAGAACAGGTGAAGGATTCAAAAGCGCCTAAACCATGAAGATAAACAAAGCAACTGTAACTGCAATTCCATCCATACTATCCTGGGAGAAAGCCCTATTGACATTATTAGGACTTACATCTGTATGGACATGCATAGAATTAGGCTTAGAATATTCTTAAACTGATCCCATAAAATCCTAAATTTTGGCTGACTTTTTTTGTAACAAACAGAACTAGGCTTGTGAATATTTAATAGATTTTCTGAAGATCAACTTTGCCATTTTCCTAATAGATAAGGTGTCTTTTTAATATAAGAGCCAGATTAGAATTTAGAATGCTATGCATCTTGATTTATTTTGTCTGCATAAATAACACATATCAGATGAAGAAATCAGATCTGTCATCTCCTGCACCACTCCCCACCCCAACCCATGGGTTCCATGCTGTCAAGCAAATGAACATCCCCTTATGTATTCCGTTGTTCATATTTGAATAGCTTGATCAATCTATGTGACATCAGAGAGGCAGAAGTGCTGGGGAAATCTCTATAGGTAACTTTCCTTGTAATGAATTTGTGGTTATACACATTTCCTAGCACCACAAATCTGTAATTTGGTTCTTTTTCAGGTAGAAGGGATTGCAAAACAGGAGAACAAAAGTCCTTTTACATTCAAAAAAGATACATTTCATGAAGAGAAAATAGTGTATAAGAAGCTGTGAATGCTGTAGCTGTTAGCTTCATGGCAAGGAAGATCAGAGCAAGGACACATTTAAAAAAAAGGTTTATGAAGCAAATGATAGATGGGGAGTAATGCTTTGATGGGACCTCTTTACATTGGCACTGTGGCATCGAGAAACTTTGAGAAACACTGTTCAAGAGTCAGCACCTAAAGATAAAATTACCCTAAAAATATTATTTATCTGAAAAAATGTATAATCACTTAAAAAAAATTATGAGAGAAAGGTGGGTGTTTAGACCAACTTAAGGAACAGTATCTCTGATCTCTTGCTCTACTCTAGGGCATGCATTTACTATTGGGTATCCTTGGGTTCCTTCTACCTTTCTAGGAAGAAAGGCGGGATATAAATGGAATAATTAAATATTATATGTAATAGTGAACTGAATAGCTTGCATGATTCAAAAATTGTTTTTCCTACCCCCTAGCTAAGCTACTGCCTCTCTTCCTCGTATTTCCCCACATCAGTCTTGCTCCATACTTGCTGATTTCCTTGGTTCTGTACACCTTCCCCACCTCCTTTTTCCTCTGTCTCCTTGAGCAACTCAGCAGTTGGTTCCTTCCCCCACTTTACCTCTATCCTGACCTAACTCTCTGCTAACTATCCAACACTTGTTCTCCCAAGTTCCATCCTTGTTCTCCTTCCAAGTCTCTGCTCGTTCCCTTCCTCCCAGTCTCAATTCTCCTTTTCTTCCTATGCCTCCTCCCATTTCCCTTTAAATTTCCCACCACTCATTCCTTGTTCCCACTTCCCCAACTGAAGCTGGCTTTGAAGCTGGCAGATTCCTTGTGATGCTCTTCCTTGAATAGCTGGGCAAGACATGTGGGAGCTTTGCCATGCTTATGAAAGCCACAGTGCCTTTGTTGCTTGAGGCTCACAGGCAGATACTGTTTTATTGGTGCCCGTAAAGATACCAGCACCTGAATTAGCTAGCTGTGTAGAATGTGCTGTCAAGCCCTGCTTTTTGTGGCCTTGCATTGATCTTACTGACAAATAGAATCATAGCAATTAAAAGATGAAATGGTGCGTGCCGATCTTTTTGTTCAAAGTCATCACAGTAAGACCATCTATCCCATGTCAATCCCTATTACCAACTACCTCACTCAATCCCTGCATACTTCAGATTATAGTGTGCATTGTACAAAAAGTCAGGGATGGATAACAATCATGGATCATTTTGAAAGGACTGTCTGTACAAATGCATGCATATTGCTTCCCTAATTTATATTGCCATGCCATTTAGAAATCAGCACACACCTAAACCCAAAGCTGAAGTTAAATGGATTCCAAAATCTGGTTCCAGACCTTTGCAATGATCAATGGCTGAAACCTAAACTATGCTCAGGGGCATCTGACCGCCAGATCTGATCCAATCCACTTAGGCCATTTTGTCAAATAGTTTTTCCAATAAATTGCCTTGGCAAGTGTCTAGCTTTGTTTCATTTAACATTTGATGAATAGGATAAATGTTTGTTTACAATTACTTCAGATTTTACTAGTGTTATTGATTGACATATGAAAACTGATATCTTCATGGAGGAACAAACTACATCCCTCAGTTGAATCTACATGTTACAATCTAGTCCATCATTTGGAATCTACAGAAGTCCTACAAACCTTTAGAAAGTTTTACTCACATGCAGTCCTAACCTAGGCCAGCATAACTCATCAGTAGGGACCTGCAAAAGGCAAGGTTATTTTTCCTGACAAAGGGATGTTACACCAAAATAACCTTGTCTTTTGCAGGTCCCTACCCACTGGTCCCTACTCATCACCCATTCCTGTGATGATGTAGAGAGGCACACACATGTCCGTCCACTGGCCTAAACTTCTCCCAGGAGTGGCGCAGAAGTGCCTGAAGGTCAGCACAGGACTTATGCTGGGGGTTAGCCTGGCCTAACTGAGGATTTGATATCCTAACTCCCAGTTAGATCGGTATAAGTCCTGGAACAAGTCTCTTGATTGGGTGACCAGTGTACAGATATGCCCCAGCTTCCCCACACTACCACTGGAATGAGTAGACAGGTGAGTTGTGCTGACCTAAATTGGTTTGCCCCAAGGAAATCTTTGTGAGGGGCTCAGGGCAGTGATGTGATTTCCAGGATCGCACCCCTGCAAAGGAAGGAGAACTATTTTTAAACTTAACAAAGGTTCTTCCAGGTGTATATGAGGGGTGTATTGCGGAGCGCCACAGAGTATTTTCAGGGTTTCCTGCAGCTTGGAAATAGTGAAAATAGCAATCATGATAAAACTGGAAGTCCAACTTGAAATGCCAGGCATTCTTGACAATGCATTACAATAGTGGGTTCCAATGAATACACATATGTGCTCCTATGTACTAGTTTCTACCCATGAATTCTGTTTCCAAGAAACAGATGATCTATGAGCCATAAAAATAAAAGCTACAATGGAGGGCATCAGCATTTTGATTGTGGTAAGACAGAACTGGATATCAAGCTTTAAGGGAAATTGTTTTCAAAACTACATGAAACTCAGTCAGCAGTGAACAAAAAAATAAAAATATCATTGACTGATATTGAATAGTTGATACAACTTTCAGGCAGAGATCTAAGTATCAACTTGATGCAATATAGACTATGCTCCTAAAACCACTTATTTGTAGATCTAATAGCATTATTTAAGTAAGTTGTATTATTATTATTGGTTAATCTTTAATTTGATTCACAGCCAATGACTGATAAAAACATGCTCACTTCAGCAGCACATATACTAAAATTGGAACGACTGGTAAAAACATAGTTTAAATCCTAACCAAGGACCTAAGAGCTGTTGAGGTATCATCTTAAGTGTATAGGCCGATCCAAGCAGGGAGGTTCTCTGCAAAGTTAGGATATTCAAGTTTGGAAAGTTCATAATTTCCAAGTATCTATGCAGTCCTTTAGGCATTGCGTGAAAGAATCCTACTACAATAACGACCAATTTCTTTTTTCACAGGCGTTCTATTTCAATTTGTAATTCCTGGTACTTAGTTATCTTCTCCAGCTGTTTGTCCAATTTGTGCATTCCCTGGAATAGCAAAGTCAACAAACCATACATTTTCTTTCTAAACTATAGTTGTATCTGGTGTGTTATTGTCATGTCCCTCACTTCCTTCCTCACTTAATAGTTCCACCTCTGTCTCTTCTTGCTTTCCTTCAGCATGTCATTATGAAGAACGACCCCCGAATGAAGGAGACCAGATGGGTAAGTGAAGGAACGTAAGCAGATTTTACTTCAAGATGAGGCATATAAGCATAATGGTTTCTTAAGTACTTTTCTTCGTTACAGGTATCAAGCAACTTAACAGAAGCTCGCAGGCTCCTTCAACAGGTAAGTCAAACAGCAAACCCTCCCTTTTAGTCTCTCTCAGATGACAGGTGAGTAATATTTCAGTTCCTTGAATATATTAAACTCTCAATTAAACTCTCTCCTCCGCAGGTCAATTCCACCTCCAGCCTCAACTTCTCTCGACAGTCCTTCTTTGGCTTCCAAAGAACTTTTCCCCAACTCTTAGACAACCAGGTAAGTAAGTACCAACAGGGCAGAACAATTAACGCAAGTCTCTTTTCTTTCCAGGTGCTGGATGGCTCCTCTTATCCATCTCCCAGGCTAAGTCAGCCTGCTACCTGGGACAGCAACCAGCATTCTCCCTGCTTCGGTTTCACCACGCCACTGTCACACCTCCCTCCTTCTCCCCCTTAAATACCTCTACCTCCACCCCTCCCTTTCCGGACCCTCCGGTCTCTTCCTTCCTAAAGTGCGGGAAGAGCTTGGATTGGGATGGGCTGACATGGGGCGTCCTGGATAATCCCCGCCTTCCTTTGCATGTACAGTCTCAGGAATTCCCAGTAAGAGTCGGACCACCTTTCACAGTCCCTCTCCGTAGAGGCCAGCACCTCAGCCCACAAGTCTCTTGGCCTCACCGGCTTGCCCATTACATTCTCCTGGGTTTCAGGGGCTCCACCACAGTTATATGTTAAATGCTTATCTGTCCCATCTGCTGTTGGTGGTGCATGCGGTTAAGACACTGTGCCTGTTAACCAGCAGGCCAGGGTTCGAGACCCAGGTCGGCCCCACAAGTCAGGGTGAGCTCCTGTCCTTAGCCCAGCTCTGCAACACCAGCTGGATCCAATCGTATTGGCTCTGCCTTTCCATTGGACTAATTCAGTGCTGTGGAGAGGGGGGATTTGCTGCTTGGGTAACAGCCTATCCTCCATAACAATCTAACCCAGGCTTTTGTGCTTTGCATGCAGTGTATGCAGCGCTGAGCACGATACCATAATTTTCTAAGACTGACGGAGGCCTGCTTTTTATCTGTTTGGATTTTTCAATCCCATTATATCTTGACCTTCTCTTTCTCTAGGACTTTCTCCACTTAGTGGTTGTAATAATTGTCACTATGTTTCAAATCCAAACTTTTGCACAATTCCCAGTGGATGTTGTTGTTGTTGTTGTTGTTGTTAGTATTAGTGTTAGTATTGGACTCTTAATAAAGGCTGCAAGGGTGCTAACGGCTGTCCCACACTACCTTACCAAGTGGTGCATGGCAATGATCGGAGGAGCCCAGCACAAAAAAAATATCAACTTGTCACCTTCTGTATTTCAAAAGGAGAAGTAGAGAGAGCCAAAGAAAAAGTGGAGAGAATACTGGTGGATTAGTGTGCCTTGACACTACTCTTTTCTTCCTCAATTCCCCTTTTTGTTATAGGATTTGAAAAAAAGTAAGGTAGGCAGTGGTCCCAGGAAGTTGGGGTGAACCCTGTGCACCTTAGTATTCCCTCTCCTGAAGTAATGGCCTAGATTTCCTTGTAATGAAGCTGGTATCATTACATTTGCCTTATTCAGACATTTCACACAGAGATTTGACACACTCTCACTCTCTCTCTCTCTCTCTCTCTCTCTCTCTCTCCCTCTCATTTGTTCAAAAGGTTCAGTCATTACCAGTATCCAATCTTCTAGCACTTGCATAGTTGTGCCAGTGGGGTATATGCTGCATCCTGCAGTCAAGGAGGCCTCCTCAAGGTAGGGTTGCCATATATTCCCCCAAAACAGGGACAATCCCAATTTGGGGGGATTGTGTTCACATACTGGGAAATGGAACAGAGGGTCCTGCCCCAGTTTTGTGGAAGAGAATTATGGGAATACTACCTCAAGGTGAAGCAGTGTTTGTTCCCTTACCTGAAAGTTGCATTGGCCTTATGTCGGTTCTAGAAATTTGGTTAGGACTGAGTCCAAAGTCAATCATAGCATAGTGCTCTGTTATGCTTCTCACAGTTGTCAATCTCGTTTCAAAAATAAAGTCAGAACCTTCCATCTCACAACCTTGACTCTGAAGCAACAACGTTCTCAGCAGAGGGTGGATCACATGCTTGTTTCTTATTGCCTCATTGCCTCTTTTGAAATTCAGGAAATTTCAACTGCGATTTCCATTGACCCCAAGGACATGCTGGCCTTTTTTTTTTGTCCAACTTTAAATTTTTTTTATGAAATGCAGAGTTATTTTATTTGTTTTGTTTTGCTCAAATCTTCAGGCTGTTCCACAGCCATTTCTCATCCACTTTAAATGCAGATTCACTTTTTTATATTACAAGTCTCCCAGGTCAAGGCTTCATAAAACCTCTCGCATGAGAGCCATGATAAAAATCACTAGTGTTGGGAAGCCTGTGTTTCTCTTAATTGAAACTGTTTAACACCAGTTTATAGGTCAAGATAAAATTGACCTTTTCTTCATTGCAATCAAACCCTGCTGAGCCTACCTGAAGTCATGCCAGTTACTCTCAGCGGAAAGGTTTTATTTCACTCCACAGGAAATCACAAGTGCACGATGCAACTTCAGCATTGGCAATGGCAGTGAAGAAAGAAAAAGGGGAAGAATGGAGTTCTTTCTATTTATCTCTTTACGTTAACAATATTAAATCAGAGATTTCCAACATCATTTGGATGAGGAATGGGTGCATTCAGATTAGGCTTTTGACTACATTGCACCATCTATTGGTACTTTGTAGAGCCAAATTTCTTAAGGTGCTTTTTCTACCCAAAATGTTCAACCTCATTCAGGAGACACAAACTTCCCTATTAACTGCCTCAAGGTTTCTCCCCATCTTTTGGCACACTGGATCAAGGGGATAGGGAGGACTGCAAAAATACACCAGTGAATGCGCAGTGAATGCGCAGTGAAAGTGAATGCGCAGCATCAGGGATCAGTCACAGTGGGCATTGAAGGAGTTCCCACAACAATCAGAAGGCCCACCCAACCACACCAGCCCCTAATCCATCCAGTACATGAAAAAAGAATTGGCTAAGTGTCTCACAGCATCACTTCTTTGCCGAGACCCCATATACCAAAGGGAGTGCCTGTGTATTCATGGGATTACACCATGGGATTACACCAGTAAGAAGTGTTGGACCACCATCATCTGCCCCCCACTGCCAAGAAGCTTGGGGACAGGGACTCAAAATATTATGGGGGGGGTGTAATGCAAGGCCTTGTTCCAGCAGCTTGTTGGCAGCACTCATAATGTGCTCAAATAGGTATAATATTAGTGTGAAATTAATAGCCCAATCCTATCCTTCCCACTGCCTTCTGAAGCAGTGGCACCAAAATGGCTACCGTAGTGCCCAGTGTGCAACAAAGCAGCCAGAGGTCTCCTTGGGGGAACCTCCAAACCCTGCAATGTGACTTCTCAAGTGTGTGCTGGCTATTTTGCCAGCACAGACAAGATACTCCTTGTTGGCCTTCTGGCACAGCATGGAGATCAGGATACGGCAAAGCAGAGCTCAGCCAATCCACTCACCCTCCCCCAAACCTTATCCCTTTACCTTACCTCTCCCAACCCCTAGAGGCTGTAATGCTGCTTGGCTGTTGAATTTAGTCTTGATGGTGTAAGTTCCTGACTGGTGTTTCTTACTCAGTGCTTTGCATGTCGTAAATATGCTTAACGGCATATTTTTGGCACCCAGCTCTGGTTCTGGCCTCATTAATACTGGGCCCTTAAAATGACATCAAGGTCTGCCTATATACAAAAAGCAACAGGGTTGTTCAGAGGAAGACATTAACTGGATCAAACATGTTCACTGTTTTGTGTATTTTTATTGACATATTTTGTTTCATTTTCTTACCAGTCTTTTTATGAGGTGTATTTATGAGTTTTGTGCAGTACACAATGCAGCAAATTACAATCCGGAATGAATATTTATGACTAACATTCCTGGTTCCTGGAAATTGGGGATTGTAATAAAACCACAGCAGCCATCGTATTTATTTTGGTTCTTCTACATCACACCACAGGAGCAATATAGGATTTCCTGGCTGGTAAGAAAATACTACCCAGTACTGACACCTTTCCCTCTTTTATTAGTTTTCTAATTTTTGTGTCCATGCGATCCAAAAACAATTTGACAGAGCGCCGATTCTCTGCTTCCTTGATGT
This sequence comes from Cryptoblepharus egeriae, assembly GCA_030015325.1. Classification (NCBI taxonomy): domain Eukaryota; kingdom Metazoa; phylum Chordata; class Lepidosauria; order Squamata; family Scincidae; genus Cryptoblepharus; species Cryptoblepharus egeriae. The sequence goes on along the minus strand of JAREYC010000007.1, from coordinate 46,758,541 downwards.
AAGAAAATCCATAAATAAGCAATTATAGAGCAATCAAAGCCTGAAGTCCATTTTATGAATGAGTTGTGAATATCTTCTAAAAACTCCTTTCATTTCCCTAAGATTGCAAACTGCAAGTCCAAAGCAGTACAAAATTGTTCGCACAGAGAGATTGAAAAGATTGGAGTTGTTTATTTTAGAAAAGAAATTAGAATATGATCAAAACGATATCAAATAATGAATGGTGTTGGGAAGACAGATAGGAATCTGTTCTTCCCATATCAAAAGAAAAAGAGGGAAATGAAGAACTGATAAAAAGAAAATTACATTTCCATACATATGTTGGATTGCGGAAATCACCTGGAGAGAGGTCAGATATTTGGAAAGATTAAAGGACATTTGCTGCAGATCATGGGAATATATAATTAGCAGATGGTTTATATAGGGATATTAAAAAACTATAATATTTTGTGTAAACTATAAGCATTTGTGGCTAAGGGTAAGCTTTGATGTTAGGCATTTTGATAATCATCTCAACAGTTGAGATACAGTTAGTTTTGTTTTATTAATCCATCTCTAATAATTGAGATTATAATGAACAAATAATATCCATCTCCAGTTGAAATGGACTGTATCATTTCGAGCCTGTTGGGAAACTTCTTGAAAACTGAAAGTTCTTAGAAACTATGGGCAAAATCCAGAGTAACTACGGGAAGTCCTTGCTCTGGTGTAAGAACAACTTACTCTGGATTCCAATATGAATTTCCCGTAGGTTTTCACTAGGTGGTGCAGTAACTACAGGTGCACATAAAGTTTCTTATGTGCTCCCGTAGTTACTTTGGATTTGGGGGTATGGCTCAATTTTTTTGGGTGGGGGTGTGTACGAAAGACACTCAAATATTAGATGACACTCTTGTACTGCAAACTGGATGGCATTCTTAAGAAACATGGGTAATCCTGCAAAAGATTGTGGTAGGGATGTGGCATTTGTTGCACAGGATGGGGGTCTAGCTGGGGTTCTTCAATACTTTACACTGCCTAAAAGGAGTAATCGCTGTAGGTATAGTTACTAGTCTTTCACTGGTCGCTTTTACTTTGGATGGGGCGGGGGTAAGAATGGAGGGAAACTTTTAAATGGAAGGGGGGAGAGAGAGAGATTGGCTTAAAGTTAAACATTGGCTTCTTAAGAACATTACAGAAATCTGGAACATGTACAGTTTTTCCAGGAGCAGGAACAAAGATCTTAATGAGATTGGTCCTGGTGACAAGCCAAGAGTTGACACCAAGGAATCACCACCATCAAAATTAATTCAGAAAGCTTGAAAGAACAGAAATCTTGAAGGACTGCGTTTCAGTTTAGGAGGAACTCAAAGACAGAGATAAAAATGGAGAGTGACGACACAAATACCTGGCCAGCAAGAGTTCTGGGAAGCAGGATTTTACAGAGTTAGCTAGTTATAGAAGAGGTGCTGGTGGCTTGACACCTTCTTTCCTTCTCCTTTAAAGGAGAGCCTTTAAAGAAAGAACGGGTATGAAGCAAACAAAACAAGAACACCCTCCACCTGGAAAAATCTGGAAGGAGCATCACAATGTCTTGTGACATCACTGCTCCAGGTGCTGGGGCAGTGCATTTCACCTCTGGTTCCACTTTGATCAGGGATCTGTTCTCTGAATACCCACAACAACCAGGATTTGATTGCATCACATCACTTCTGATATGATCGCATCATTTCTGTATTTGGTTGTTTACCCTCAATTCACTTGATTTACTATGAGCACAATCCTAACCCTGTCTACTCAAAAGTAAGCCCCATTGTGTTCAATGGGTCTTATTCCCAGGAAAGTGTATTTAGGATTGCAGCCATTACCTTTTTTAAAGGATTCAGGAAAAAGAAGACTACCACTTTTTCATTCCAACTTTCATATACATTCTGCTCAGCTGAGATGTCTTAAAATTTCAATACCAATTTGGCATTGTAGCTCTTTGGGATATCTTCCCCAGGACAAAAAAAATATTCTAATGCTGTCGTAAGGCTGCCACGAGGAATTGTTAATGCATAATTTATCGTTTCAATTAAAAAGCATTTTTAACCAAGTGTCACAACATGGTGACAAGTAAATTAGGCCGTGATTTACAGTAACAGTACGTTGCAACTTGATTTAGTGTCACTCTGGAGAAACTGACTAACAGCCCCAATGGAGAAAGGCAGTGGCTTCAGTAAAAATAAATCCATTTCCCAGGCACAAGCAGGCTGGAAAGGAGTTTTGTGTGTGCTGCTGGAGTCATGATTAATAATTTGGTTTCCTCGAATGCCAACTGATAGAATACTGCCATTTTTTAAATCACCCAGGAATATTCAGGTGAGACACCAAAGTGTGCTGTGAAAGAAAGGATACTCCTTTCAGTTTACAGAAATTGGCATCCACATGAACAGAAAAAGCATGACTCTTAAGTTAGAGCACAAGCCTGAGATGCAGTTGGACCAGTGCAAGTCCTTTACACTGGACCAATGTCATCGCAAAAGTGTCATAAACATAAAGTGTCATGCATTTTTGAGTAAACACAACTGCATGGAGGTTGATATAAGGGACAGTGCCAGTCTCACTGTTTTGGATCCAACCCTGGGGGCAGTTTGTTTTGGCCTTTCTTGTCCAGCACATGGGAGTGTGATGAGAGGGTGGAGCGGTAGGGGAGGTTTGGCATGAGGTGGTCCTGTGGGCTGTCACCAGGAGGAGGAATCAGGATCTGGCTCTTGTGCCACATCATATCAATGTTCCCAGGCAGCCCATGGCAGTTTTGGATTGCTTGAATTTGTGTCACTGATTAAGGTAGCACAGATCTGAGTAGCCCCATTGGGACTGTAATGGCTCTCCTGGGGGGTAAAGGGAGAAGCTTCCCCTTATCCACTGGCTGCTTGAAACTTATAATGGATATGGCACAAGCACGCTGACCTGACTCTTCCAGAGCAAGTTAGGATTGCACCCTTGTTATCACTCATGTGTCCAAAAGCGACAATTATGGTCTGAAAAGGTCACAGTTTGGAAAAAGAAGAAAGCACCAGAGGGCAGGTTGTTAAAACTGATGCAGCAAGAAAAAAGGAAATACAGTCATGTTACCAGAAGATCAGAGGTGAATGTACCTTCTTAAGTACTGCCAAGGGTATAGACTAACTAGAACGAATAGGAATCTCTGCTTGTTCTGTCAGGTATACAAGGCTACAACTTTCAGTTGCCCTTTCTTAGTGCCGTAACTGTATTAGATAACACTAGAAAAGGTTTTCACTTGCACAAGCAAGAGGCTTACTGTATCTTTTAAATTTTCTTTGTCACTCTTTCATTTATTTTCTTTCCTTAGAAATAGTTAGGATGATCAGATTTTGGGTTTTTTCAGTCATTTGTTGACTCTTCCCATGAGAAGGGAAAGCCCACCATGATTTTGTTGTAAACTGCATTACTGGGAGTATTAGGAGTAATTGATCAGAAGGCCACAGGACAGGAAATTTCCAATCCTGGTTTGTCTCCACCCAAACTGATAGAAGTACTGTTCCTATTAGGATCCATAGTTGTGTGTTTCATATGCGGATATCCAATTTATACCCTGCTTATCTACTCTGGAGGGTGATAAAGGCAGCTTATATAAATAGATGAGAGAAATCTTCCCTTTGCTTGGCTCTGGAGGTCACTTAGTGGTTGCCCCTGTCCTGGCGTTTGTACATCCTTCTCCCCATGTGTGCACACAAGACACACAACATAGAGAAGCATCTCCATTCCTGGCTTTGTGGCAGGGACCAGGAGGACAGGACAGGCAACAAGTAATAGCTCTGAGCCCAAGGCAGCCTTTTCCCTTTTCCATGTTGTGGCTACGAAGGCATTTGACTCTGCAGATTTAACACACACACACCCCGATACACCATCACATATAATGCGCACCCTACACTTATAATCAAAATACTGTATTTACTCAATTCTAATTAACATCGAATCTAATGTGCACCCTGATTTTGGAGACTGAATTCAGCTGGAAAAGGCGAGTGTTATATTTGAGTAAATACAGTATGTCACTACTGGCTCTCAACAGGCACCATAAGTGCTATTTGGCCCACTATATGAAATGAGGATGACAACACTGCCCTATGTCCTGCCATTCCTGCTTGTGCATGGACAGCCACACACCCATTTAGGAAAGGATCCAAAAAATCTTCTATTCTCTCCAAGGGTGATGATTTGATGAGGTCAGGGGTCTCCAAACCCTGGCCAGGGGCCAGATGCAATCCTCAACAAACCTCAATGTGGCCCCTGGCAACAACCCTCTCTCCAGCCCTTGGGCAAGCCTTATAATCCACTCCAATACATTCCTACATATATATTTATGTAAATTTATTCAAATTTGAAATGTAAATTACTTTTTGCCCCCCAACATAGTGTCAGAGAGATAATGTGGCCTCCTGCCAAAAAGTTTAGAGATCCAGGGACTAGGTCCTTAATGCTGCTCTTTCAACCTGAAACCGAACTTCCAAACTTTGCTAGTGAAATAGGATTTGTGGATTTCTGTGAGTTAATTATTGGTCTGGGACGGTGGGTGGCCCATCCAACTGCAACAAGATACATTTTCAACATCCTCAAATGTGTCTGACCTTTTTACTAACAGTAGGAAGCCTTCAGTTTCTTAATGCAGATCTGTCCAGCAGCAGCGTGAAGCTCTGTGTTTTTAGCCTATGTTGCATTGTGCTGTGGAATGGGCAGAGCGCTGACCCTTCACAACATTGTAAGTATTATGTTTCTAGCATTATGGTGTCTGATTGAAATGCTGTACTGGCACCTTGCCAAGCCAATGGCAGGGTCAAAATTGTGTAATTTAAATAGCGATATAAATATATTAAAAGGAATGTTTAATGAGAGCCTTTGAAATTGTTCCTAATTAACTTCCTCCTTGACATTCAAGTTCGTGATGTTTGCTATACAACATTGATTCACTTGGCAGCAAGAACAGAGGCAATTAGAAAAAAGAATACAGTTATTAACAGTAACAAGAATAGCACCTACTTATCATTAAACATCAACATGTACTCTTAATAGTGCAATTCTATAATAGCTCTTGTTTTGATCAGAAGTAACTTCCACTATTCCCAGTATAAGTGTGTATAGTTACTGCATAACTGTCCTATTTCTGTTATTACTGCATAACAGTCCTATTTCAGCCCAGACCATGTAGTCCTGCCAATGGACTACAAAGGACTACTACTATATGCTATATTGGAAGAGGAATCAGTCTGCTAATAAAGGAAAGTAAAAAAAAATCTCATTTAGCTTCTAGTAAGCCAGCTAATTGTCTATGGGTCTGTGCCAGGAAAAGGGCTAGGATCCAGCATGGACAATAGCTCTAAAGGACCCCCAAATTTTGCCAGTTTCACCCACTTCCTGCTCTGATCCTCTCCCAACGGACATGAACTTCCCCCATAAATACTACCTGTCCCGGCCCATTTATGACAATAGCTCCATGGTATGCAACGACAGTGTGATGTTTGCATTGTTGAACTGGCTCTAAGCTAGCTTTGGGAGTTATAATGTCTTTCTTGATGCTTACATTATTTTAGGAACTGATCACATCAATTCATATTCTTAGTATATCATCAATTAAAAAACACAAAACAGCATTTGACTTCATGTTACTGCTTTCTCTTAGAAGATATTCTACCAGCAGATATTAAACATCAGGTACAGAGAAACTTTCTTCATCTCATTACTATATAATGCTTGCCAAAGAAAATTGCAACTTTGAACTAGATACACTACTGGAAAAGATATGTAGGGCATGAGTGGATCATATCGTTAGGTAATGCATGGGTGTACCATGCATTATAATTTTTTTTCTTTAGAAGTGCCCTAGGGCTCAATCCTAACCAATTTAGGCTTGCCTACAGTTACCTGGCATATCTTCCTGTGGTGGTGTGGGAAGGTTGGAATATTCCTGTGCACCCAGGAGTGGCTTAACATCACTGGGAGGCTAAAAGCTCATTATCACTTGGATTAGGTATAATTCAACAGTTTACAGACTCACAGAAGTACTAATTGGTTGGGAGATGATTTTGAGATTGCACCTGCATGGCACAGAATCATATACACTGCTACATGGGCCTATCCCATGGCCTGTGGCCAGGCCAGCCACTGGCTTATGGCCCATATTCATCAGTGGACCCAGCTGGCCATGCAAATCCCACAGTACTGGGGTAGGGAGAGAGATAGCCAGATGATAAGAAAGAGCAGAGAAGGTCCAGAGCAGGGCTGTGCTTCAGGGCATCCAGCAACTTCTCATGAGGTTCAGTCCTGAAATGCGAAAGCTGGGCACATGTGGCACATGTGGCACAGGGGAAAAAAGATGCTCTACAGATATTTTACATGGGAATCTGCCAAGAAGACACTGAGGATTTATCTCAGAGAAACTAACACCATAGGATCACTGCAAGGATAATGAGGCCAAGCTGAGGGTTTCTGGATGGACACTCCTATTGCCAGAGGGTAAGTTGTATTTATCTGTTCACTTACAGGCTCTATGAAACTTAAGAAGTATCTGTTCTCAATTGCTTTGCAATTATTTCTTTTAAAAAGAATGTATACAGAATATGAGTTTATGTAATTACTATAAGAACTAGAGCAAATAAAAAAAACTCAAAATCATCAGAGATGTTGGATGTAATCCTAACAAATTTAGGCTGGCCTACCGTAACTCACATAGCATACATTTCCGTAATGGTGTGGGGATGTTGGCATATGCTTGTGCAATGACTTAACTCCCCACAAGTGGTGCTGAAGTGTCTTATGGCAGTTTAATGACATCCCCAGGTCAGTTAGGGCTTAGGTCAGCCTAACTAGAGATCAGGATTGCAGCCTTTGTTAGTTCTGAAAATAAAATTCTGATTTTCAGCATTAGTGGATGATTATGTTCGTGAGGACCCAATTAGATCCATCTTTCTAGTATTGAGTCATCTGCAAACCAATCACAATGCAAGACTTGTGACTGCTACCCCATGGCAAGATGCAATGCATGCAACATTGGCAGAGCTACATCAGCCCTGGAATGTTGGATAGGACTGAACTCTGACACACATGTTCACTTCTCTGAATGTCCACCCACATTGCAACTTCTCTCCACTTTCCTCTTCCTTTTGAACTTAGAATTGAGAGATTGGAGGAAGGACAGTAGATCTGGTTAGTACATTGCTGTATAACGGGTCTAACATTTAGTGTACATCCTAATAAAGCATTAGGAGCGTTTGGTGTGGCCTTGTCAACGTCAATATCCCATCTCCTTGCAAAACTGGCTTTAGGACAATTTGGCCAAGTTGGGCCTTACCATAGGCCGACAGATTGGGGCAGTCACCTGAAATCATCACAGCAGCATCACAGCGGAAGAGACAACTACCTAGACCATGGTGACCACATGCCCTAACCAAAAAAGAGGAAAAGGAACTGCTAAGGTGTAGGACACCAAAGAAAAATGTAGGACATGAGAAAATAAAAGCCCAGAACACTAATATATATTGCTTTTATGTGCTTAATTTAAACACTTTGGGTTTAGTAGCATAATTGGTTCTGGAAGCATGCTTGTAATCCAAACAGATTTTCCCATAGGAAATAATAGAAACTCAGATGATTGGTTCCACAACCCAAAAATACTGGTATAAAAATAATTATATAAAAATGATTACAAAACACTGTAATACATTGTAAAACACCAGACAGTACTCTTAAACCATAATTTCTGAGAAAATTTTGCTTCTAATCCAAAACACTCTTAATCCAAGTCACTTGTAAACCTGTATATTCCTGACATGCTTCATGAATTGTAATTAGGACATTGTTACTGGGACACATTTTAACAAAGCCTGCCAAGACTTTGGACTAACAATCAGCTTGAAGAAAACACGTCATGGGTCAGGACGTGGATTCACCTCCCTGTATTACCATTTCTGAACACGAGCTGGAGGTTGTGCATGACTTTGTGTACCTCGGCTCAACTATCTCCAACACTCTCTCTTTAGATACCAAGCTGAATAAACTTATCGGTAAAGCAGCTACCATGTTTTCTAGACTTAAAAAGAGAGTATGGCTTAATAAGAAGCTGACGGAACATACAAAGATCCAGGTCTATAGAGCCTGCATCCTGAGCACACTCTTGTACTGCAGTGAGTCTTGGCCCCTTCTTGTGTGGCAGGAGAGAAAGCTGAACACATTTCATATGCGTTGTCTATGATGTATTCTTGGCATCACTTGGCATGACAAAGTTTCAAATGGTGCAGTCTTGGAACATGCTGGTATCCCTAGCATGTACATGCTTCTGAAACAGCAACATCTACGCTGGCTTGGACATGTCGTGAGAATGGCCGATGGTTGGATTCCAAAAGACCTTCTATTTGGAGAATTAGTGCAGGGAAAGCGCCCTAGAGGGAGACCACAGCTGCGATACAAGGACATCTGCAAGAGGGATCTAAAGGCCATGGGAATGGACAGCAACAACTGGGAAACCCTGACCTCTGATCATTCAGTGTGGAGGCAAAAGACGCAGCATGGCCTTCTTCAATTCGAAGTGACACTCATTCGGCAGGCTGAGACAAAGAGGCAGTCCCAGAAACAACGAAATCTGGGGGCTGGGCAGGGGACTGACTGTATCTGCCCTCAGTGTGGAAGGGGTTGCCACTCTTGAACTGGCCTGTTCAGTCATAAAAGACGCTGTTTTAGGACCTCTACTTCTGAGCATGATACCATAGTCTTTTGAGACTGAAGGATGCCAATGCAATATTGGGACACAGGACAAAAGGAGACCTGCATGAATTTAATCCAGGAAGTCATATTTGTCTTTCCCCTTCATTTTCTTCCTTTGGATCTCAGAGCGAGACCGCAGATGTTGAGTGAGAGCTTTCTTGACTAATTCTCATTATTCTCATTTTACATCTGCTCTGAAATTACATTCCCCCCCCCCTTTTGTTTCATTGTGATCTCCAAACCTCTTCTTTCTGGCATACATTCATGTCCTTGTTTTGCGCGCTTATCTATTTTAATGCACTCTGCATTTTGCTGATCCACTGCAAACCGCGCTTTGCCAGCTCCCACTGGGCTGCGATGTTTGCTAAATCCCATTTTAGCTACCTTGATTCATTGTTTCTGTCGGAGCCTTATCACCCTTTCCCTAGGAGCAAATATGAGTCAGCAAGACTTGTTCTTTGTTCTTCCTATGCCTCTTTCTCCATGCTTGTTTTCAGTTTGAATACAAAAGAAAATAACTTCTCTTGGTCCCTTCAGAGCTTTATGAGGGTTTTGGAGACAGCATAATTCGTTTTTACTGTTCTCTTACTACAGCACTGAAAATTGCAGCTTGATTCCCCCCCCCCTAATTTCATGTTCACAACTAAAGAGAAATCAAACGATATATGTGTAAATATACATTATGAGAAATCTAAAGACAAACTAAACTAACAAACTAAACTAAAGAGAAATCAAACTATATATGTGTAAATATACATTATGTGCTACTCATTTCCTTCCTTCTTCTGACTGTATCTGAATTTTGCCTCTTGCACCTAATTCCATTTTTCTGTATTAAAATAGAATTTTATAATTTAACTTTTTTCTATACAGTAAAACCTTGGATTGAGAGTAACTTGGATTGAGAGCATTTTGCAAGACAAGCAAACATTTCTAATACATTTTGACTTGCAATACAAGCAATGTCTTGTCAAACAAGCAATAAAATGCCATGATATGGCCTGTTACAGCACCTCACCAGCAGCTGCTCAGCCTTTCCTCGAGACCAGCCTATGCATTTCTACTCTGAACTAAGCCTATTACAGTCAATGGGGCTCCCTCCTATGTAAGGGAGGCAATGGAAAGGAGCCTGAGAGACCTAGCCTTACATGTCTACTCTAAACTCTACTCTAAAGACATGTAAAGTAACTCTACACTATTATAATCAGTGGGGCTCACTCCTATGTAAGTGGGGCAGATTGCAGCCTGAGAGACTTATAGCACAATCCTAAGCAGGTCTACTTAGAAGTAAGCCCCGTTGTGTTCAATGGATTTTACTCCCAGGAATGTGTCTTTAGGCCGGCATAAGTCCTGTACTGACATGGGGGTGTCACAAAAGTGCTGTAAGGTACATCTGTCCTATTCCTGGAAGGATTAGGCTAGTGCACAGGAATACACTGACCCCCTCACATCACTATGGGAAGATACGCCTGATGAGTTAGGTCAGCCTAAATTGGCTAGGATTGCAACCATAAACTATAGTTTGTATAAACACCTGCAATTTTAGCCCATCTTTTCATCAAAAAACAAAGTCACATTTTGGTGTGAAATGAGAAGGGGATACAATGGCATATTGGAAGAGGTATGAGTAGTTTTTGGTGGTAGCCAATGTGCCAGATTTTATCCCTGTAACTCCAATTCTGGGGCATACCTAGGCAGTGACAATGGCTTCCACACAATCCAGAAGAAGCTGGAAGAAGCCGAAAAAACTGCTTCAAGCCCTGCAAATGCAGAAGAAGTGAGTGTAATAACCCATCAAATTACTGGGTGCTTGTTTCACCCCATTTATTAACACTTCAAGTGGGTTCCCAGTCTCCATATAGGGGGGATCCAGAATGCACATATAAATTCACAACTGCCTCCACTGCATGTGACACCTGCTCTGTGTGCAGTAAAACCAATACAGTTTGCAGGTGAATTACTCCATTCATTTGTTACTTTATAAACAGAGCTATGTTTCCTTACTATTATTAGCTTGGTATAAACAACCAGCAAGACACGATTCCACTATTAGCTTTCCCGTCAGAGGATCCATGGAATCGATTATATTTCAGCATGTAGGAATTTTAATGACAGTTTTGGAAAGTGGTTCTCCAAGGTACTGTAAGCACCGAAACATAATTATGCAAACGATAGGAATCATGGTACACAGTGTTCAAATGTTTTAAAATGATACCTTCATTATTTCAGCAGTGATGGTTGGAGTGCACAATATTTCCCAGGAATTGATTTGCAACTAGACAAAACAGCTCTCCTATGGTTCTACATATGGCTCCTGTCACTGATCTTACACCTAAACATTAATCCTATAAAATGCTCTGTATCGAGGCAGGGCACTTGAAGTATTTGAATTCATTCACTTGATATATGTTCTTTCTCTAATATATTCATTTATGTAAATTTATTCAAATTTGAAATGTAAATTAATTTTTTCCAAGTCCTTGACACAGAATCAGAGGGATGATGTGGTCCTCCAGCCAAAAACTTTCTGCACTCCCAGGTTAGACCATGATGCTAAAAGAACAATTGGCATATGCATACATTTATAGATAGGGTCAAATGGAATTATCCCTCAGTGCTGACCCAGATGCTGGCACTGACCTTAATTAATACTGAATTAAGTACTCCATAATTGAAGACCTAATATAAAGAAGGCCCTCTTTCTGGTCATCACATCCATGTAATTTCAGGTGGAGGTGGACCTGGAGGAATGCGTCAGATGAAGATAAGGGGTGAAAGAAAATGGTCTTTAAAGCAACTAGAGTCCATATCCTAAAGTCAGATTAAGCTCTCTGCTCTGGAGCAGTTAAGGTGACTTTCCATAAGATAATACTAGACGGTGATGTAACTGCGTGGACTGTAACTGCTTTGGATTTTGCCCTAAGGGTACAATCCAGAGTAACTATGGGGAGTCTTTGCTCTGGTGTAAGCACAATTTGCTCTGGATTGCAATATGAATTTCCCATAGGTTTTCACTAGGTGGTGCAGTAACTACGGGTGCATGTAATGTCTCTTATGTGCTCCTGTAGTTACTCTGGATTGTAGGGTAAGTCTCCTGACATTGAGAGCTATGGAGGTAATTGTCACCATTGAAGAAGAACTGGCAGGACATGGGAGGAATAGAGAAACAACAATTGAGAGAGAAGGAAGCAGAATCAGTGTGTGGGAGGGAATTAGCTTACATTGGCTCCGTTAGGATGCAACAATTTGTATTTAGAGATCTGATTAATAGAATCATAGAGTTGGAAGGGACCTAGTAGGTCATCTAGTCCAACCCCCTGCCTGCAGCAGGAATTCCCCCTAGAGCATCCCCGACAGGTGCTCGTCGAGCCTCTGCTTGAAGATCCCCAGTGAGGGAGAGTCTAACACCTCCCTTGGCAATCTGTTCCACTGCCGAACTGCCCGAACCATCAGGAATTTTTTCTGGATATCCAACTGGAATCTCCTCTCTTGCAGTTTGTACCCATAGGTTCTAGTCCTGCTTTCAGTAGCAGCTAAGAACAAAGGAGCCCCTTCCTCCCTATGACAGCCCTTCAGGTATCTGAAGAGGGCAATCATGTCTCCCCTCAGCCTCCTCTTCTCCAGGCTGAACATCCCAAGTTCCCCCAACCTTTCCTCGTAGGGCTTCCCTTCCATCCCACTGATCATTCTTGTCGCTCTCCTCTGGACTTGCTCCAGTTTGGCTGCATCTTTCTTAAAGTGAGGTGCCCAGAACTGAACACAGTACAAGATGAGGTCTGACCAATGCTGACCAATACAATAGTTGTATGGCCAGTCAGCTTTAGAAATCTGAATGCTTTAAATGGGCTCTGCTTTAGTTTGGGCTTATTTAGTGTTGAACACATTTGTGGAGCCAACTTTTTTAGAAATATATCTCCAATGTTCATTGAGTACAGAAATATTTTCTAAATATCATATATAAGATTTGAGCTCTCATCCTCACTCCCTTCAGACTCTTTTGAGATGCAGTAGGTTAGGATTGTGCTGTGAGAGAACGGAGTCAGGACACACACAAGCATCCATAAGGAACCTAGATTTGATGAGGTCAATGCCGTGTCTGAATTGATGTTTTATGACCACATGTGTATGACCCCACCTCCTGACGACAAATGGATTTGGATGCCCAATCATTGGCACATGTCAATCCCTGCTGGTGGACTGGCTAGGTGCTACTATTCCTTCCCAACCCAGACAATAAAGATGAGCATTTCACAACATGACATGTCTGAATGGCTATGCCATCTCTCTGCAATAGCTCCGATTTTAAAGTATCCCACTGAAATAGATTGGGGAGTGGGGAAGAGAAGGAAGCACAGGGAGCTGAATCATCACAGTGTCAAGGCAGAGCATCCCAGAGATCTTTCCACATCACAATCCATTTATGCAGCAGCATTTCTCATTTTTATTGCTGATTTTGCTAAGGATTTTACTCAATAACTCCCTGCAGTTAAGCCACTTTTTATTTATAGTATGTTAAATCCTTCTCCAGAGAGTTACAATAATACAACCTTATTACTTCAGTGGGATTACACCAATTCCACAAAGGCCTAATTTGGCCTATTATGGATGTGTACGATTTAGCTGACAGAATAGAGGCGACGACGATTCCAGGGAATGCTTGCTCGCCTTATAGCAACTTAATAATTACTGCATTTTATTCTCGCTTTCCTCCAAAAGATATGATGAGACGCTTTGACAAGCACATTTCCTTAGTCTAATCCATTAAGAAATCTGACAAAATACATTCCAGCAACAGAAAAAGGAGAGCTGACACAATGAGCTTAGGCAGGAGAAAATGACGAAGGTTTCCACAGCGCTCCGTTTACAGAGTCAGCCTGACAACCGTTTGGAGTGTTGCCAGACTAATGGAAGAATCTGACAACATTTGGTTGTTCAGAGTCAACAGAGGTTTGACTTAATGCTTGCTCAGTACAAACTCACGCCTGCTTTCGCGGAAATCAGCAGAAAGGGTGATTCAGACAACCGGTTTGACACGCCAATCGACATGAAGCAAAAAGGGCCACAGGGAGAATTTTGCTGGCACAGACACAGGCTGTGAGAGTGATTGAACATGTCATAGATTTAGAATGATATTGGGATGCTGCGGAACTTGGCTCGAGATACTTCGCAACATTTTTTTCCATTATGTGGTCAGTTTGTATTTTGCAGTACCCGTTTCCATAGACCACTGAGGAAGTATGTCACACATCAAGTGAAAGGGAGGCATAGGCTGCAGTCCTAAAGACACTTTCCTGGGAGTAGGACCCATTGGCACAATGCGCATGGGGGGATGATGCACATGGGGGAAAGTTGAGCATGGGGGAAACACAATGGGACTTACTTTTCAGTACACATGGTTAGGATTGTGCTCATAGTTAATTTCCAACAACTAACACAAGAGTGAAGAAAAGCTAGCCTATATATATAAAAGAGAAAAGTCACTCACTGACTCACTCACTAACTGACTCATCACCGCCCTGCCAAAACCGCTGGGCCTAGAAGTGTGAAATTTGGGGTGGGTGTTCCTTCCATGACGGAGGGGTGCACTAAGAACCGGTTTTCGGAAATTCCAACCGGAAGCGGGTGAAAGGGGGCACAATGCGTTTTCCTCCCTACACTTGGCATTGAAAATTGCTGACTCAGCAACATTCCGCCCCAACTGCTGGGCCTGAAGCATGGAATTCTGGGAGTTCCTTCTGTCACCTGAACACCCACCAAGAACCATCTGGAGAAATTTAACCCTTCAGGGGCTGAAAAGGGGGCAACGTGTTTCTGTCCTATACTTAACATGGGAGACTGAACAACATCCAGCCAGTTTGGTGCTCAGTGCCTTGTGAACTGGGGGATGTTTTGCGGAGGAAGAGGTTGCACTGGCTAGGATGCTGCCCATGGGCGGCAGTTGCGCATGGAGGAAAATTGCGCATGGGAGGATGATGCGCATTGGGGGAAGTTGTGCATGGGGGAAGTTTCGCATGGGGGACTGATACCCATGGGAGGATGTTGCGCATGGGAGGAATGTTGCACATGGGGGGAACGTTACACATGGGGAAAAGTTGCGCATCAGCGGATGATGTGCATGGGGATAGTTGCGCATGAGGGGATGATGCGCATGGGTAGAAGTTGCACATGGGTGGAAGTTGCGCATGGGGGGACAATGAGCATGGGGGAAAGTTGCGCGTTGGGGGATGATGCGCATGGGGGAAGTTGCGCATGGGGAAAAGTTGTGCTTGGAGGTTGATGCGCATGGGGGAAGTTGCGCATGGGGAAAAGTTGCGTATGGGCAAAAGTTGTGCATCGGCAGATGATGCGCATGGGGAAAGTTGCGCACGAGGGGAAGTTGCGCATGGGGAAGTTGCACATGGGGAAAAGTTGTGCATGGGGGAAGTTGTACATGGGGGAAAGTTGCGCATTGGGGAAAGTTGTGCATGGGGGAAAGTTGCGCATCGGCAGATGATGTGCATGGGGGAAAGTTGCGCATGGGGAAGTTGTGCATGGGGGAAAGTTGCGCATGGGGAAAAGATGCGCATGGGGAAAAGTTGCCCATCGGCGGATATGCGCATGGGGAAAGTTGCGCATTGGGGGAAGTTGCACATGGGGAAGTTGCGTATCGGCAGATGATGCACATGGGGGAAAGTTGCGCATGGGGGGAAGTTGCGCATGGGGAAAAGTTGCGCATCGGCGGATGATGCGCATGGGGATAGTTGCGCATGAGGGGATGATGCGCATGGGTAGAAGTTGCACATGGGTGGAAGTTGCGCATGGGGGGACGATGAGCACGGGGGAAAGTTGCGCGTTGGGGGATGATGCGCATGGGGGAAAGTTGCGCATGGGGAAAAGTTGTGCTTGGAGGTTGATGCGCATGGGGGAAGTTGCGCATTGGGGTTGATGTGCATGGGGGAAAGTTGCACATGGGGAAAGTTGCGCACGAGGGGAAGTTGCGCATAGGGGAAGTTGCGCATGGGGGAAGTTGCGCATGGGGGAAGTTGTGCATCGGCAGATGATGTGCATGGGGGAAAGTTGCGCATGGGGGAAGTTGTGCATGGGGAAAAGTTGCGCATGGGGAAAAGTTGCGCATGGGGAAAAGTTGCGCATGGGGGAAGTTGCGCATCAGCAGATATGCACGTGGGGGAAAGTTGCATATGGGGAAGTTGCACGTGGGGGAAAGTTGCGCATCGGCGGATGATGCGCATGAGGGGATGATGCGCATGGGTGGAAGTTGCGCATGGGTGGAAGTTGCGCATGGGGGATGATGCGTATGGGGGGATGATGCGCACGGGGGAAGTTGCACATGGGGACATGATGCGCGTGGGGACATGATGCACATGGGGTCATGATGCGCATGGGGGAAAGTTGCGCATGGGGGAAGTTGCACATGGGGAAAGTTGCACATGGGGGAAATTTGTGCATTGGGGTTGATGCGCATGGGGGAAAGTTGCACATGGGGATGATGCGCATGGGGGGATGATGCGCATGGGGAAAAGTTGCGCATAGGGGAAAAGTTGCGCATAGGGGAAGTTGCGCATAGGGGAAGTTGCGCATGGGGGAAGTTGCGCATGGGGGAAGTTGCGCATGAGGGGACGTTGCACATGGGGGATGATGTGCATGGGGGATGATGCGCATGGGGGATGATGCGCATGGGGGAAGTGTCACATGGGGTGTTTCTGCGCCATGGGGGGATGGCATAGGGGGAAACGTTACACCCGCAACACGGGTACGCTTTTCACTAGTATTATCTAAAATGTGATACAACATTAATGCACTTGTTTCATCATTGTTACTTAGAACCAGTTTCAGTTGATTTCCCATTTTAACAAGGATTCCTTTACCAAAATTTGACTTGTCCACTGCCTGTTCCTTTTTCCTGCCTTTTATATGCCTCTTTGCTACACAGGTAGTTATATGTCAATAAAGGTTCTTGAACTGTCTTTGCTATACAGGTATCTGCAGCATTCAAGGACCTCTGGAAAATGTGAGAAACTCTATACATATAAACTTCCTTAAGGAATTCTACATTCAGCATAATGAAGATGGACTTGCTCTGCCCAGCTCTGGTACTGGTTTACAACCTTAGCATCTCAAATGCTGACAATATGGGGTCAGGCTTCTGTCAGTGATGTGATGGCACTTCTGGGTTCTCGTGGAGGAAGACAAGGACAAGATGGAGGAAAAGGTGGCTGCAGTTTCAGCTGCTCACTCTGGCCTCTGGAGGCGTGAGAGAAGCCTGATCGAGTAGCCACCACTTCTCGATCTGCCTGATCGGGAAGCCACCACTGTAACTGCACATGCACTTCTGCTACTTTTTTTGATGCAGGAAGAATTAGGAGCACATGCACACCCACACTTCACAGGACCCACTTCCAGCCTGGCATTTAGGGCAGAACCCTGTCACCCCCACTTGCTATGCCTTTCCAACACCAACAATTCATACAGTTACTTCCCAGTCTCAGGAGCAAAGCCTTTAGCCTGATGTTCACCTGTTGAACTTTCTATCTCGTAGTTAGATCCAGAACAGTGAGCTGCACTTGTACCCAAACACATGGCATCTTGGGAGCTCTGTCCTAACTAACTTTCCAGTACTGTTGCAGCTGGGACTTCTCAATGTAAAGGAATATATATCCCTTTAACTCGGGGATGTATTACAGCTGGAAAGTTGACTGGGACTGGGCTATGAGGAAAACACTGACAGCATCCCCATGACCTCATAAGAGTCACCTAGCTCAGGAGTGTCCAAATGTTGGCAGGAGAGCCTTATCTCTCTGAAACTGTGCCTGGAGCCAGAAAGAAAGAAATTGTTTTATGCTTCAAAGTTGAAAAAATTTACATAAATGAACATATTAGAAATTGAATTTATGAATTTAAGTTCATAAAAGTTTCTAAAACAGAGAGGGGATGCTCTTCAAACCAATTCATAAGGACTTTCATGGACAGAGAGAGGTGGCGAGTACAGTCTCCTCAAGCCTCAGAGTACCAGGAATACCTTATTGTGCCTGGAAATGAGTGGAGCAGAGCTTCTCTCATCTCCAAAGAATTACAGGGCTTTCCTGAAGGCCAGATGGAGGGGCTTGCCAGAGGCACACAACAAGCCATATCTGGTCCCCAGGCCACGGTTTGGCTAGCCCTGACCTAGCTCATCATGGAGCTAATTCTTCGCACAACGGTTGCTGGCTTTGGAAGCTAGTTTCTCCTGCAATAATCATCAGGCAAGAACCACTGCTATTGGCATCAGTAAGCCCTCTCAGACATTTAGGAAATCATACAGTCTATTCCAACCATTGCAGTTTCATTCTTTGGATGTTCCTTCATCTAATGTTTATGAGGTAGATCAAGAAATCCAACCAAGTACTGCCTTTTTGCAGGTAAGGCCTAGGTCCCTTTAAATAGGTACCGTACTTCATTTCCACAACAGCAATGAAATGGGAGAACAGATTTTAATGTGCAAAGCATGGTTCACACAAAAAAACAACACTTGAGAGTTGAGAGATACATTATTAACAAGAATTGTACCTTATTTTAACCCTGGGAAATAAACCATTAAAAAACCCTGCATCTGTTCAGTACATAAACCATGAAAAATGCCAATCAGAATGCTGCCCTGAAGTACCTGTTGACAGATGTTCAAGAGACATAAGGATTTGCATTGCAAGTCTAAATCGTGACAAATATATTAAACAATTCTTCCATCATGAGATGCAGTCCTTTCCTCCTGTGCATTCCCAAAGCAGTGAAATACACGTAAGCAACAAGTCAGAGTGATACCTTTTAAAAGTGATAGACAACCAGAATGGGCATGACTTCTTAGGTTCTGAACAGGCTTCTGAGAAGCAATTTTTAACCAAATCTGATCATACCTTTATTGGCATAAAACAAGTAAAAAACAGGAGAATAAATGTACAATTGGATAAAAACAGATAAAGGTAAGTTGTTGCCTCTGAATCTCCAAAGAGGCAATGTTTTCTGTTTTTAACCACTCTGCCATGGCACACTGATGTTCCATTGGAGTTTTTGGGGGGGAGACTGTAGGGCCAAGGGTGAATTTGATCCCGTCTGGCAGTGCAGTGGGCCTTGACAATTATTTTTAAAAAATCGAATGATATGCCTTGACAATTTTAGTAAATTTAGCATGCCATGAGATGAAAAAAGTTGGAAAGACCTGCTTAGTGTAAGATGGAGAAGTGCCGCTAATACTTAGCGATCATGTGCATCAAGATATTCAAGGACTATGGGTCCCTTCCAAATTTGTATCTTCAACAATATTGAAATCCACTTTTACTATCTTGGTATTCTCCTTTACTATTTGTGTAGGTTTTCTCCTAAACTATTTAAGGGCAAAATCCAGAGTAACTACATGGAGTCCTTGCTCTAGCGTAAGAACTTACTCTGGATTCCAATATGAATTTCCCATAGGTTTTCACTACGTGGTTCAATAACTACGGGTGCATGTAAAGTCTCTTACGTGCTCCCGCAGTTACTCTGGATTTGGGGGAAGTTTGTTGTGGGCACTGAGGGACATGTTAGGGAGCCAAAACATTCTGGAATCATGTGTTTGGGGCTTCCAGACTGTAAACTGCACTAAAGAACTGCCAGGAGTTTCTGAAGAATTCCACAAATGAAGATGGCAAAATTTTGGTTGCTTGAGTCCTTTCTATAGATTGTCAGTACAATTCAGGTTACCCACTTGAGCAAACGCAAATCCTATGTGCCAACTACGAAGTGGCACAAAGATACCGACACTTAGTACTGCACACAAAGTCTGCAACACTTAGTAAGGAGGGAAGACTGGTGCAGGGAATTGTGTCTGCTGCCCATGCAACCACAGGTCCCAGAAGCTGGTTAAGTTGCACTAGCCAAGTGTGGCAAGTATAGGGATCTGGAAAAGTGGAAGGAGGGGTGGAGGCCTGCAAAAAGGGTTTTGGGGCAGGGAAGAGTGGATGATGGGTGGGACTGTAGGTGGGCAACAAAGGAGCGGGAGGCAGGGCTGGATCCAGCACTTATGCCAGATCCATGCCCCATTCCCAAACAGTGAAGAGCAGCTCTAGACTACCAATTAGCTCCAGGAAATTATGGTGGCACAGCTCATAGTAGACCCAGTGGGGCTGCTTGTGCATTATCCAGGGTGAGAAAGTTTCTCATTCCCCCATGGCAGTACAGCAGCAACAATCCTATACTTGCTCTGGATACAACTCAGGCAATTCAACCTGCCTCTCCCAAGTTAGGATTGTGCTATAAATTACACACAGTCAAGCAGTAACCAGTATGGGTCCTTATGTCCAAAACAGCAAGAATGCTTAGACTTCACTGATTGCAGCAACGTGTATAGGTCACAAAGCAGCAGACAGCTGAACAATTTATCACCTGAGGGACACAATATAAAACGCTTTCTAAAGACCCATTGTGGCTAAAGGACAAATTACTTTTTTATTGAAAAAGCAACTAGCAACAAACATTTTTAGGGCCAGATAGTGAAAGAATGATAAAATCCTGACTGTAAATAAATGGAATGGGGAAAGTCTTTGATATTATGGAAATGGGTAAGTGAATAGATTTCCTGTATAGATTGAATCGTAAGATGAATGTAGGAATGTATGAATTCCATTAGTGCAATTCTGGAAAATTACTTATATAAATCCTCTTCTCGAACAGTCTGCATTGTGTTCTGTTGACTGGTCTTAGATGACATTATCAGAAATTGATAAAAAAATTAAGATTAAATCATTTCAGAAATATTGTAATAATGAGAATGCATACTAATGTAGTTCTGCAAATTGCTATTTTCTTATCAAAATTAGCCCCTATGAATTCTGGATAATTTTTCTGGAGAATTTTGAATTCTGGAGAATTTTATCAATACATGCTATGTATGATCAGCAACAATGGAAAGAGACAGATCTAGATATTAATAAGATTCTATGCCATCAGAGTGTATGATGTAAAGTTTTAATGTTCAATAGAAAAATTTAAGAAAATCTTTTCACAGAATCATGCTATAACAGCTTCACATTCACACCCACAAAGTTCACTGCACAGTGATGCTTTTTCAATTTTTAATGATTTGTTAGCCATCTGTACAACTTGGATGGAGCATGAGAGGATCTGTTTACTAAAAAAAAAAATCATTCAGTTCATATTCAACCACTCACAAGTGGCATCATCATTGGTTACAAGTTCTAGGAATATGGAACTCATGCTATGGAATGTGAAAACATGCTTAAGAAAGAAGTGTAAAGCATGGACAGTTGGCCACTGGTGTCTGTGGGCTTGGCACCTGCACATTCCATCAACCTCAAAGGGCCAGCTCAACACAACCAGAATTAAGTACCGGTCATGTCTAGAAGGTCTTCTGAGGCCAACAAAGTCCCATGGAGTGGCCCACAGGACTCCCCATGCCTAAAAATTCCTCACAGATGCTAGTGGCTGTTGTGGGCCTGAACCAGAAATATTATTATTTTTGATTTTTTATTGGATATGTATTCTGCCATTCTCTGTATAAGCGGATTCTAAGCTTCTGGTTGCATCAATGTTCAAAGGAAGAGGAGATGCCTGTGGAGTGGGCCTCCAACCCAGCATGGCCACTGAATATCCCAGCACAGTCCTTTGGGTAATTGTGGCACATCTCCCCACACACAGAGATTCCAGTAGCTAACATTTTTGTTATCTGCAGGGGGACCCGGAATGAATCCCTGAGGATAGCAACGGCCCACTTTAGTTGCAAATATTATCATGGGTGCCAACTAGCTGTTATATTTGATTTGTCTGTTTTCTTTGTTTTTGTCACACACAAACCTAGGTTCATGATTTTAAAAAGGGCAGAAAATGCACAATTCAATCGGTTCTAACAGCCAAATCCAGAATAACTACGTGAGCATGTAAGAGCCATTATGTGCACCCATAGTTACTGCAGCACTTAGTGAAAACCTATGGGAAATTCATCTTGCAATCCAGAGTAAATTGTTCTTACATCGGAGAAAGGACTCCCCATAGTTACTCTGGATTGCGCCTTAAGTCTTCAGCAGGGTGACCAGATTATTCCTGAACCCCAGGGCCAAAATTCCTGAACCCCAGGGCCAAAATTCCTAATTCCAGGCCAAAATTCCTACCCACTTAAAAAAATTGCCAAAAAGTGTATTTTTTTGTTTTTGGTTTTTTGACCATAACCTTTGATAGGAAGGAGATATCTCTAAACTGATTTTTGCATTGGATTCTGCTCTTCAATATGAATCCAAGTCATATGGCATGATGGGGTACTGTGCACTATCGCAAAGTTTCAAAATGAAGCCAAAATGTAGGACTAAAAATCTGGACAAATCCGGGCTTTTCTCTTCATATGGTCACCCTGGTTTTCAGTCTACATATCCAGAAATTTAAACTGCATATTTTATCCAAATATAGAAATATAGGATTTTAAATGTTATTTTAGTGCCCTTACATTCAAGATTGTGTCTTGTGTAAAATCAAATATGTGTAAAAACAAACTGTGTCCATATATAGTTTTTACTTCTCATTATTTTAGTGAAATGAAAATAATCATGTACTGTGTGACTTGTTTGTCTGTGTTACTGTATGCATAGGAATAGAATATTTAAATATAAATAACCCACTTGAGTTTTACTCAAACATACTTTAAAATATGGAAAGATTCTTCAGCTTCAAAAACCACAGAAATGTCACTACTGTATATGCATATCATATGAAAATGTTTTAATAAAAAAACAACAAAAGGCAGCTATTTTTATAATGCCAAAACACTGCACATTTTCCTTAGATGAATCCTTATATGCATCCTGATTTTTTACTCCTAGCACATCGACATGTGGCTGTTTTGGATAAACATTCAGAAACATCAGTTAGTTCAAAACATAATGAACACGTTGTTGGCTGAAGCTCACCAATACAGATATCTATATATCTCACCAATAAAGGATGGCCTACACGGAGTTCCAGCTTATTTCCAGGTAAAATTCACACTCAAAAGCGAAGGCTCCTATCTATAAAGACCTAGCTTACATGTGATAAAAGGATCTAATGACCAAAGCATTGTCCACATGAACCTACATTATAGTTAAGAACATTTGTGTAGGCCTAACTTCATGTTCTTTCAGGCATTATCAGTTATTGAAGAGAGGGCTTTTCTGTGATGCTGCCCTAGCTTTGGAACTCCCTTCCTCGAAAGTTTTCCAGATGTCAGACTTCAAACCTAACTTTAAGTTATGCCAGCAGAAGCTCTGGCATAAGTTCTATGCTGACCTGGGGGTGTCACAAAAATGCAAAAGGAATTTCTGCCACACTTCTGGGTGGGTTAGGCCAGTGCACGAGCATATGCCAACATCCCCATAGCATCACGGAAAGATATGCCAGGTGAGTTAGGTTGGCCTAAATTGTTTAGAATTATACCCTAAATCCATCCTGTTTTCCCTAGATTTTAGTTAATGGCTTTTTGTCTCAGTATATTTCATTTGTATTTATCATTGTGCTGCTGCATTTGTTTTGAACTAAAAAAAAGAGGCCTCCATCAGTCTTGAAAGACTATGGTATCGTGCTTGGCGCTGCATATGCTGCATGCAAAGCACGAAAGCCTGGGTTGGATTGTTATGGAGGATAGGCTGTTACCCAAGCAGCAAATCCCCCCTCTCCACGCCACTGGATCAGACCAATGGAAAGGCAGAGCCGATACGATTGGATCCAGACTGGCGTCGCAGAGCTGGGCTAAGGACAGGAGCTCACCCTGTCTTGTGGGGCCGACCCGGGTCTCGAACCCTGGCCTGCTGGTTAACAGGCACAGTGTCTTAGCCACTTGCACCACCCACAGCCCAGTTTTGAATTACTGGATTATTTAATGAGGTTATTTGTTTTTAAAGTTGCACATAACCCTTCCTCCTCAAGGTGATTATTCATTTGTTACACTTAATGAAAAAGGTGACCAGAGCAAACCTTTATCTTTGACATATCTGGACAGGACCATAACTATGAATTTCTGTTCCTCCAGTCTTCTTACCTCCCTAGTTTCTTCTGTTGGTCACTCTCATTCTCCATAATTCATTCTGCCAGAGCCACCATATATAATTTAGAACAGTGGTTCCCAAAATGTGGGTCCATGGACATCAGTTAAGTCCCAACCCAATTTTTCGTGGGTCACAAAACTGACATTTTGAGTATGACTCCACTTTGGCTGCAATCCTAAAGACACTTTCCTGGGAGTAAGACCCACTGAACACAATAGGGCTTACTTTTGAGTAGACATGGTTAGGATTGTGATCATAGTAAATCAAGTGAATCAAGGGTAAACAATCTGCTCCATGAAGTGCTATGGCCAAATAATCTTTGGCATGAATGCTTGGTCAAATTTTTTTCTTACTTGGGTCCTGATGCGTAAAAATTTGGGTACCACTGATTTAGTGCAGCCTGTTGCCTAATAACAGTGGCAACACACAGTGGCTGAAAATCTTTGCTTAGTCTGTATCAGATGCTATTTACTTTTTTTTAAGCAAAGACACAAGCCTCTATAACGTTTCATCTAATTTTAGATGATATCTAAGGACTAGCTTAATGGACAGGTGGGTTCTGACTTCAGAGAGTCATCATTCTCAGAAAGACAGCAAGATTGGAACTAGGAAACTACATTATAGAGTCCTCACAAGAACAAGCAACCAGGGCCAATGTTTCACGTGCCTCCAGGGTGGCCTCAGCAAGCAGGCATAATGTTTACTCCACCCATCACAACCGATTACATCTGACACAACAACGTCTCCTAACTCACACAACTATGCTGTCTGTCTTCTTCATGAAAATTATTTATAGACAACCTGGAGACGGCAAAGCTCTGTTGATTCAGACTGTCTCGTGTACTCTTCTTTTTGAGGGGACGCAAAATAATCCAAGAGGACGTGAGTAAGGAGAAAATGTATTACCATCATAAAATAAAGAGACCTCAAAAAGCTGCCACATAGAAGATGGCAATTCACCCACACAGAAATAGCATATGCCACTTTCTGAATCTAATTGGAGCATCTCTGTGCAGCGCCTCTTCAATTTTATACTCCGGCTAACATCTGCTTAGATGTTCCCAAGGTACTGCTCTCCAGCTATGCCTCCAAACAGCTGGTGGGGATTTCTTCCCTTTCTCGTTTTGTGCAAAAAGAAGACAAAAATACTTTCCTTCATCCATGCAACTTGAAACACAGTTGGAAGAATGCGCATTTTATGCGTCACTTCTGATTACAGGCAGAAAAGGGTGTGCAACATGATTCTCTCTGTTACTTGCATTAACGAGGTTCAAAGAGGCCAATTAATGAACTCGGTCTTTTAAGCATTTTTGCTTTGAAAAGGTACACGTTGGGCTTTTCAAGCGCTTCTCCACAGAAGTTCCTCAGAACTTTGTGCAGGAAGTGGAGCAGCAGAGTAGGTCAATCTGATTAAACATTTCTCCCCCTCCTCCAAAGGAAAAAAATCAAATTAAAATAGTTTCCTTTTTAAGTACTTCAAAGCTTATGATTAAAAACTAGAGCTAGTGACACTATAGTTCTGGCTCATAAATGTCATTAAAACACTTAATAAAAGCAGCAGCAATTTTTCAACCTAGTCCCCTGAAGCAGCCAACAATTCCTGCTAAGGTTTTGATTCCTATTGAAAAGCCAAAATCTTATTTTTAAAGTATCCGGGTTGAGATGAAAATTCCTTTTCTTCCACAGAGAGAATACACAATATCTTGTTCTCCTAAATTAAGTTCCATCTCTCTGTGTTAGTGCTTTTTCATGCTTCAGACCAGGTTTAAAAAGAACAATAGGCTCTAAAAATAAACATAATATATAACTGTCTCTCTGGCTATGTCAAATGCAATGGAAAAAGAATGATGAGGGTTTTTCAGTGCAAGTTTTAATGAACCTTCTTCTCTCTTGATTCAGTGTAAGTATCATTATTTTTAAAGCAATCGGTCATTGCTTTCCATTAAAATGATGTCCTCTTGACTGATGCTGCCAAAGTGTAGAACAATAAGAAATAATAATATTCCCCGGATGAAAGCCAGTAATAAGAAAATTTGTTGTCAGCTAAAATGAACTACTCTGTGCACTTGTTTGGACAATATATGGGCTATAAACTTGCATGCTTCAGAACAGAAGCCAGTTAGTAGAAAAACCTTCCCTAAGGGGAAATTAATTCAAAATTCACTATTCCACTACAGAAATTCGTCTGACCTTCCTCTTCTGCAACCTAGCATATAGTAGGATATATGACAGGACAAAGTCTGTGGATTTTGTTATGTAACACTTGCAGATTCCCATCCAAAAATTATTTGATTAGATCCAGCTAAAATGTAATCCAAAGTGGAGATCTAAGCCAAAAGGGTGGAGGAGGAGGGTGTATAGTGGTAGCACTGGAGGAGGGTGTATAGTGGTAGCACTGGCACGTGCTAGGATCGTAACACCATTTCTTCCCTATTTGCTTTTCCTGACTTTCTTGCACCAGCAAAATGGCTGGAACAGATCTGTGGAGACTCCCTGGGGCAGGAAACCATTTGGTAAAGAACTAACTGCACAATCCGAATTAATTTCCTGTGCTGCAATGCAAGAGTGCTGGATCAGCCTCTGCTTTAATCCAACATGGGGAAACAGACCCCCTAAGAGAAGGGGAAATTCCAACCAGGCCTGATCTGTCCTCCCATTCACCGATTACACCTTCTCCCTGCCCTCATTCTGCCCTTCCACCACCCTTCACTGGCCCCTCTGATCTTACCTGCACTAGCACACGTTTCTTCCATAGGTGGTAGCAGGCTGATGTAGACCTTTCTGCCCATACAACAATTGTACATGCTGCTGCAGTGCTATTTATGGTACTTTTCTAACAGCACATGCACCTGTCCTGCCAGAATTTGTGCACTGTAAAGTTCCATCACTTCTAGGAAGCCTCTGAGATCTCCCCGCAGGATGTAGCATGTGCTGTTGGCAAAGATTGGGTGGGTGGATAATAACAGTAGTTGAGATTGGACCATGAGTGCAGTGGACAGTGACACAATTCAAACTGTGGATTTGCAAATGGGGGTGCGGGATCATTGGCTGATGCGGGGATGTGCTTGCATCCACAAAGAGGTAATGAAAACATGGATGGTGCAGAACAGCAGATTAAGATTGACAGAGAACTGGTTCGAAACCACTTAACTGGCCTAAATGAATTCAAGTCATTTGGACCGGATGAGCTGCATCCTCGAGTTCTGAAGGAACTCGCAGATGTCCTTGCAGAGCCTCTGTCGATCATCTTTGAGAAATCCTTGAGGAGTGGAGAAGTGCCATGGACTGGAAGAGGGCAAATGTAGTCCCAATCTTTAA
Organism: Cryptoblepharus egeriae; assembly: GCA_030015325.1. NCBI lineage: Eukaryota > Metazoa > Chordata > Lepidosauria > Squamata > Scincidae > Cryptoblepharus > Cryptoblepharus egeriae. The sequence goes on along the minus strand of JAREYC010000007.1, from coordinate 46,731,449 downwards.
GAAGGGGAAAAAAGAAGACCCGGGAAATTATAGACCAGTCAGTTTGACTTCAATCCCGGGGAAGATATTAGAACAAATCATAAAACACACAATTTGTGCACATCTAGACAAGTACTTGGTGATCAAAACAACCCAGCATGGATTTACCAAGAATAAATATTGCCAGACAAATCTGATCTCCTTTTTTGACTGGGTTACGAGCTTACTGGACAGTGGCAATGCTGTGGATGTCATTTATCTTGACTTCAGCAAAGCATTTGACAAGGTCCCACATGACGTTTTAATTGGGAAGTTGGAAAAATATGGGCTAGACGAGGCAATCGTTAGGTGGATCTGCAACTAGCTCGATGGCTCAAAGGGTTTCAGTAAATGGTTCTGTGTCAACCTAGAGGTCTGTTTCAAGTGGGGTACCCCAAGGCTCTGTCTTGGGACCGGTTCTCTTTAACATTTTCATTAATGACTTAGAGGAAGGGATACGGGGAGCCTGATCAAATTTGTGGATGACACCAAGCTGGGAGGAGTAGCAAACACATCAGAAGATAGAAGAAACCTCCAGGAGGATCTGGATAAACTAGAATCCTGGGCTGTAACAAATAGAATGAATTTCAATAGGGAGAAGTGCAAAGTTCTGCACTTGGGCAATAAAAACCAAAAATACAGGTATAAAATGGAGGATACTTGGCTTGGCAGCAGAACATGTGAGCGGGATCTTGGAGTCGCCGTGGATCACAAGCTGAACATGAGTCAGCAGTGTGATGCGTCTGCAAAGAAGGCAAATGCCATTTTAGGCTGCATTAAGAGTACTGTAACTTCCAAGTCGCAAGAAGTTCTAGTTCCTCTTTATTCAGCATTGGTCAGACCTCACCTTGAGTACTGTGTTCAGTTCTGGGCACCTCACTTTAAGAAAGATACAGCCAAGCTGGAGCAAGTCCAGAGGAGAGCGACAAGAATGATCAGTGGGATGGAAGGGAAACCCTACGAGGAAAGGTTGGGGGAACTTGGGATGTTCAGCCTGGAGAAGAGGAGGCTGACAGGAGACATGATTGCCCTCTTCAGATGGCAATCAGAGACATGACAGCCCTTTTGAAGGGCTGTCATAGGGAGGAAGGAGCTCATTTGTTCATAGCTGCTTCTCAAAGCAGAACTAGAACCAATGGGTACAAACTGCAAGAGAGGAGATTCCGGTTGGATATCCGGAAAAAATTCCTGACAGTGAGGGTGGTTCGGCAGTGGAACAGATTGCCAAGGGAGGAGGTGGACTCTCCCTCACTAGAGATCTTCAAGCAGAGGCTCGACGAGCACCTGTCGGGGATGCTCTAGGGGGAATTCCTGCTGCAGGCAGGGGGCTGGACTAGATGACCTGCCAACTTTATGATTCTATGAATTCAATAATTTGGCATGTAAAAAAAACAGTGGTGGGAATAAAATAACAAATAATTTTTATTGTGAGAATTATAATACAGTAGCCAGGATGGAGAATCAAATTCTCCAAAAAATAAAAAGCAAAACAATGTATTCAGTGAGGCTTTTATTTGACTACGATCTAAATGTTAAGTGGTTCCTAGGTAGTAGCAAGGGAAAAAATCCTTACAAGGAGGAAAGAGAGAGAAAGAGATAGTAAATCCAAGGGGAACAGGACCAGTGATTTCACAGTAGTGTGGGCAGAGAATATATAAGACATTTTGTCACTCTTCTCTTAATTTGGCTGCATTTTTCTTAAAGTGACGTGCCCTGAACTGGACTCAGTATAACATGTGAGGTCTAACAATTGCATAATAAAGAGGAACAAAACTTCTCATTACTTGGAAGCTACTGTTTTCTTAATGCAGGCTAAAATGGCGTTTACCTTCTTTGCAGACACACCACACCACTATGTTCAGCTTGTGATCCATGATGACTCCAAGATCTTGCTCACATGTAGTGTTGCCAAGCCAGGTATCTCCCATTTTATACCTGTTCCTTTGGTTATTTTTGCCTGTGTGCAGAATCATAAATTTCTCCCTGTTGAACTTCATCCTATTTGTTTCAGCCCAGTCTTCCAGTTTGTTCAGATCCTCCTGAAGGCTTTTCCTGTCTTCTGTTGTTTGCTAATCCTCTCTGCTTGGTGTCTTCTGCAAATTTGATGAGGCTCCCTCGTATACCTTCATCCAAGTCATTGGTGAAGATATTAAATAGAAGGCCCAAGATGGAGCTCGGGGAAACCCCACTCGAAACTGACCTCCAGGTTGACAGAGACCCATTTACAAATCCATTTGCGTGCAGCCATCCAGCCTGTTGCATATTCATCTAATGATTGTATCATCCTGTCAATATTGCTGATTAAATCAACTTGCTGATTAAAATGTCATATGGGACTTTGAGAAATGCTTTGCTGAAGTTAAGATAAGGGGATAGCATTTCCACTATCTATTAATTCCATAATCTGATCAAAAGGAAATCAGATTTGTCTGAAAAGATTTATTTGTTACAAATCCATGCTGCATTCCTCTGATAACTAAGTTCTTGACCAGATGTGCACAAATTGTGTGTTTTATGATTTTCTCTAGTTTTCCTGCCATTGAAGTCAAGCTGATAGGCCTATAATTTCCAATATCTTTTTTCCCCTTTTTAAAGATCGGGACTACATTAACCCCCTTCCAATCTAGTGGCACTTCACCACTCTGCATGGATTTCTGAAAGATATTTGACAGAGGCTCTGCAAGAACATCTGTAAGTTGATTTTTAAGGAGCTTCCACCCTCCTTGCACCCTTTTTCCCATTACAGTGGTGCCTCACATAACAAGTTTAATTTGGTCCGTGAAACACTCTTTACGTGAAGCGGATTTTCCCATAGGAAACAATGGAAATTCAGATGATTGGTTCCACAACCTCAAAAATATTCATATAAAAATATTAACTGTATGTTAAAATGATGACAAAACACTGGGATTGAATACAAAACATGTATTCAATGTGCATGATCCTATGCAGTCTATTTAGGCTGCAATCCTAAAGATACTTTCCTGGGAGTAGGACCCATTTAACACAATCGGGCTTACCTCTCAGTAGACATGCTTAGGACATGCTGAGGATGCTGCAATCCTAAAGCCACTTTCTTGGGAGTAAGCCCCATTGAACACTGACATGTGTTCTGAGTAGACATGGTTAGGAGGCTGCATGGAGGATAGGGGGCTTACCTGGGCTGCTACTGAAGGCTAGAGGCCAGTAGGGGGCACTTGGGGGCAGTTAGGGGCAGCTGATTCTGGCACCCCCAGGCAACTGCCCCCAAGTTGGGGCAGTTAGAGGCAGCAGTGCGCTGGCTGGCAGCCCTTTAAAACAGGCTCCACACAGAGCGCCTGGGGCTTGTTAAGTGAACCGGGATTGTTAAGTGGAGCACACTCCCAATGAGAATCTGTGCTTGTTATGTGAATCACTCTTTATGTGGGTCACTTGTTATGTGAGGTACCACTGTAGTTCATCAACCCATAGGATTCTACCTATAGTTTCTTTGAGCTTGTGGAAATCAGCCTTCCTGAAATTTAATTTACAGGTTTCACTGTGCATTCCTTTTATTTCTCATACTGAGAATTCCCGCAGCTCATGAACACTTTTTCCTAAGGTTCCTGCTACTTTGACCTCATCAATTAGTTCCTTATGATTGGTTAAGTTCAGGTCAAGGTTGATCTCTCCCCTCATGGCTTCCTCCACATCTTACAGATGAACTCCACTTTCTGACCTCTTTGAATTAGCAGATTCATTGGGAACAGCAGAGAGAAGCTGCTAAAACACAGGAAGTCATCTGCAATAGGAACAACTTGTAAAGGCTAATTTTAGATTTCAAAATTCACCTGTCTTCCATTAATTCATATGTGTACTGGAATACAAAAATAACGACAATGCTTGACTGCCTATAAATCATTTCCATGGAGTCTATTTGCATAGAGGAATATATCAAGCAGGCTGGCCTGAGATGCCTTATTAAAATATTTGTCATTATTGTACATGTTAAAACCTGTAAGCGGTTTATTTTATCAGTCTTTCCATTTTCTGAATTAAAGAGAGAAATGTAAATCTCCTTGCTGGATTAGGCATTTCAGTGCTGCAAGTGCTGTTGTTATCTAAGAGCTATTGTCCATAATAACAAAAGTCCATCTCAGCCTCTTATGTAAAAATCTTTATAAAAACTAAGCAAATGATGGGGGGAGTCTGGCACAAACTGATTTTGTAAGGTAAACAAAGTGTGACATAGAACCTTTAAGGCATGCAGCATTTGATTTTTATCTATAGTTAGAGAAGGGGGGGAAACAGTTTACAGCAAGGATCAAGTGAACACAGCAGACACTCCATGCCTGCACCTTACTCTTTATTTTATAATCATTAAAATAGACATCTGGATGGGTGGATTGAAAACAGCTGCTAGCAATGTATCAATTTTGGGATGCTGGGGATCTATGCTGACACAACTGGGCCATTTGCTTTCTTTATCCTGTGTCCAAATTGCAGGAGTGTTGAAGAGAAAGAGCTGTGAGATCCCAGATTCAAATCTAACTTCAGTCATGAAACTATGACCCAGTTGGCCTATAATGGCTAGACACAGACCTGCTTCCACATGACAACCTTTAGACCAGGGTGTCCAAACCCCGGCCTTGGGGCCAAATGTGGCCCTTGGCAAAACACCTCTATTGGGACACAGGCAACCCTTGTAATGTGTCTAATAAAATAAAATCTTATATGTAAATTTATGTAAATGTATTCAAATTTGAAATGTAAATCACTATTTACACTATTATTGCAGTGATTTTTAACCTTTTTCATTTCATGGACAAGCCACTGATATTGTCAAGGCACACCATCAGTTTTTTGACAATTGATAAGGCACACTATGATGAAAGCACACTATACAACAGGGGTGGTCAAACCCACTAAAAACCCAATACTATGCATGTGTCTATTCAGAAGTAAGTCCCCAGATATATGTACACAGTATTATGTCCTTAATAAGCAGGTCTCCGTCAGTCTTGAAAGACTATGGTATCGTGCTTGGCGCTGCATATGCTGCATGCAAAGCACGAAAGCCTGGGTTGGATTGTTATGGAGGATAGGCTGTTACCCAAGCAGCAAATCCCCCCTCTCCACGCCACTGAACTAGTCCAATGGAAAGGCAGAGCCAATATGATTGGATCCAGCTGCCGTTGCAGAGCTGGGCTAAGGACAGGCGCTCACCCTGTCTTGTGGGGCCGACCCGGGTCTCGAACCCTGGCCTGCTGGTTAACAGGCACAGCGTCTTAACCTCTTGCACCACCCACAGCCCATACGTCCTTAATAGCCACATACAATAAACTTAAGGTGCTGGAGAATTACAAGAGAGATATTTGAGTGCCACAATAGTTAAGAAGCAATTAAATTCCTAAATGTATTTACTCACAGAACATTAAACATCTTCTTTAAGTGGATTCAGTTTATAATGGATAAATAATAAACCTTAAAATTCATTCATTCATTCATTCATTCATTCATTCATTCATTCATTCATTCATTCATTGTCTTTCTCCCAGGAGAGGGACTCAAGGTAAACAATAAAATGATAAACATTAAAAACAGCTATATTCAATGCAATCCTAAGCGCGTCTACACAGAAGTAAGTACTATTGTTTTCAATGGGGCCGACTTCCAGGAAAGTGTATTTAGAATTGGAGTCAATAAAGATTAAAAACATTTTAAAAAACAGTAAATAAAAATTTAAAACAGTACGGTGATACAAATTACCTTAAAAACACATTAAAATCACAATTAAAAAATCAATCAACCTTTTTATATTAATTTTGATGCAAAAAGTAGCCAACATATTTCTGAGAGCTGGGCATTATATGTCCACGTGCCTCAGTTTGGCCACTCCTGCTATAAAACTATCTTGTTTGGCATTGAAACAAACTGTCCATGGGGTTTTAGAGATGCCTGTGTAGGGCCTCAGGAGTGAGGTCAGCTTTACATGTACCAGGGGAAAATTCAGCTTTGGGTATTTGAAACGGGTATAGGGCAAGAAAGTGTAACTCATTTATGCTCTTCCGCATCTGCTATTAAGAACATCCTAAGCTTCTCTGGATAGGTTCAGTTGCTAGCATCAAACTATTGTCTTTTTATCTGTCTAGAATAAGACAACTGGAAACTAACAGCTCAGTCCACAAATCCTCGCTATACATGCACTGCTGCTGAGAGTTACCTCAAGTGTAATACTGATCCTTTTTTGCAACAGCAATTACTGGAATGCCATCAGAGAGAGCCTCACACTTTGTACGAACTGTGCAGAGACAAGAAGTTATTCAAAGACACATGTCAGATATCAGAGTCAATCAAGGCTTTGAATCCATGGATTTTAATGGTCTCGGAGAGGGCAGTAGTAACTGAAAACGCAGCTATTTAGTTACCTTTCTGTGATCTGGATTTGCAAAAGTATTCAGTGTGAGAGGTTGGCTCTAACAGCAAGACTATCTCACCTGGGCTCTTTGTAGATCATCAAGGCTTAAATACAGGCTCAGAACAAGAACCAAATGAAGTGGTAATCTGAGTGCATACAGAGTGCATCTCTCTCTCCCTCTCTGAATGACCACGGATGCATAGAATGGGGTGGCAGTTAGAAATGGGCTCCATCGGCAGTGCAGATATGTGTTGGTCCTAAATAGGTGTTTCAGCCAAAAACAAGTTGCTTGAGACACTCTACAACTGTCTTGTGGGCACATTTGCGTCTTTACAAGTGATCAGACTGATGACTCATAAGGGATCAGCTGTTCAATTTTAGTCCAAAGTAGCAGGGAAACTGAATCAGACAATAAAAAGGTTTGTCGGTGAATGAGGGAGGGAGTGAAGGAGGAGAAGGGCTGAAACGGATGTCAGGACTCCCTAGGGGAAAAATTAGTAAAAGACACTGATAGTAATAGAACAACTTCACAAGCTACAATGAAGTTGCTGAAAGCTGACTTAGGGCGCAATCCAGAGTACCTACGTGGAGTCCTTGCTCCAGTGTAAGAACAATTTGCTCTGGATTGCAATATGAATTTCCCATAGGTTTTCATTACGTAGTGCAGCAACTATGGGTACACATGAAGTGTCTTACGTGCTCCCGTAGTTACTCTGGATTGTAGGGATAATAAGGATGGATGGATTTTGTCAATCTATACCACCTGTGATTAAATTTCCATTGATGCTAGTGGACAGGGGATCACGCTGACCACTCCTTCTAAATACTAATGGTCTATGAACAATCTTATTGCTTACAAAGGACTATAGGGGGAGAGGCTATATTTTACTTTCATGTGCATATGCAAATGAAAAAAGCCAATTTTCTGCCAGCTGAAGGTGCATTTTTATGCAAGGTGAAAAGGAAATTATCTTAAATTGAAAACGTCCCGCTTTGCCAATAATCTGCAAGAACAATTTTTCACTAGCTTTGCTGGCAACAAGAGTTTGAAAGAAAAAAAGGGGGAAAGTACCATTTAAAGACCACTGCTTTAGGCAGCATTCCTAAAGACTGCCAAGTTCAGTTCTGAAAACTAAGCACTCTTGAATCCAAAACATAGAAGAGATACTTCTATGCACCCCATAGATACATTCTATGCACCCCTGTATGTTCTTTTTCTAGCAAGCCTAACTAATCCCCCTAAGGTCCTGTTCCCCATGTTTTTCCCTCTTCTGGAGTTCCTTTCTCTTCTAAGGAGTTACATCCTACAATCCAGAGTAACTACAGGAAGATGTAAGAGACACTCTGGATTGCTCTATGCATTTCCCATAGGTGGCACTATAACTACGTTGGTGTAAAGGTCCTGAAGTTACTCTGGATTGAAGCCACATTCTCCACTTTCCCCTCCTTCTAACAACTTTTCTTTGGGCTCTACTGCATGTGATAGTTTCTCCCTGAATAAGTGTTTATAAACTATTTTAAATCATATTTTAAACAATATTTTAAAACCCTATTCTTGGTTTGTTGAAAATGTGTACAAAACTGTATGTACTTTCACCCGTTCCTTTCCTTGACAGTCTACAAGATATGCCATTAGCCTCATCATAGGATCTCATATGTTGCACACAAATGTTTTCCCCAATTCTGTGCAATGCTGTACATGTTTTAAAAAGCAGTTCCAATAACACATTCCTCACCTTGAGAATTTAGTAGACGATTGGCAACCAGCGTATGATACTTCTCCCTGACCAAGTATATTTTTATCTCTACCCATTACTGTCAGCAGTTTCTAAGTAGTATTCTGGTAAGCACCTGGCAAATATCTACATATTCTGTTCATCCTACAGAATACTAATGAGCAGGTATTCTAGGAAGTAACCTGTATTTAGGGAAAAGTGATATTTCCCTGCAGCCCCACATAGGTCTCTATGATGAGATTTTTTTCAGATACATCTAAAATACTGCCCTCAGTGCCAAAAAGAATTGCAGCAAAGACAACATGCTCTATTGACATCCAGCAAACATAAAAGACTAGCAAATTCAGATATGCAGATAGTTTTGATACCTTTGAATGTTTGTCAGTCACACCTACCTGTCCCCACAAAGATTTGCCTCAAAGCATGTTAGTTTCAGCTAAAATACTGTCCTTTTTCTTGGCCTTTGTTGTTCCCATTTTATTCTTATATTCACCTTCCTAGTAGCTGGTTCCTGTTCTTCTGGTGTTTCTTCAGCCCTTTTTTAATGGGAGGGTAAAAGAAAGGGATACCTTTTCCCTGTAAACAAAAACTTAGGATGCAATCCTAAAGACACTTTCCTGGGAGTAAGAACCACTGAACACAATGGGGCTTACTTTTTGGTTAGGATTGTGCTCTTGGTCATTCATTTTTGAAAGTCAGCTAAAATCATTCAATGATCTTTTGAGGTATTGTTGCTTTTTTCTTCTCAATTCATCTGGTTAGGCTACCAGGTAACTTCTACATTCCAGTGATTGCAACCTTCATCATCTCATGGTGTGACTGACAAGATACCAAAATGGTCAAGGTACACTGCCAGTTTTACCATCTACCCAATCTCATCTTGTTGTGGGGAGGCCGGCACATATTCGTGTACTGGCCTGATCCCCCAAGAGTATCATAGAAGTGCATTATTGGACACCCACAGGCCAGCATAGGACTTGTGCCAGGACTTCTACTGGTGTAACTGGAAGTTAGGATTGCAGTGTGGATTTCTTTCTTTTTTTATTTGCTAATTAGGGTTCAAGACTTGGGTCGGCCCCACAAGACAGGGTGAGCTCCTGTCCTTAGCCCAGCTCTGTGATGCCAGCTGGATCCAATCGTATTGGCTCTGCCTTTCATTGGACTATTTCAGTGGCGTGGAGAAGGGGGATCTGCTGCTTGGGTAACAACCTATCCTCCATAACAATCCAATCCAGGCTTTCGTGCTTCGCATGCAGCATATGCGGCGCTGAGCACGATACCATAGTCTTTCAAGACCGACGGAGGCCCGCTTTTTTAATTAGCTAAGAGCTTTTTTCCTCTTTCTCATAGCAAAAGTGATAAATTTAATTTGTTTGGCAGCTATGTGTATTGCTTATGCCATTTGTAAAATATGCCACTGCTCTCATGGAAGTGGTCTCCCCATATGCATCCCTTCCAAGGGATGCATGGAAAGTGAGTAAAGCAGAATGAACAGATGGTGTGGTCTAAAGTGAAAATTCCCTTTCTTTAAGGTCTGTGTTGCAGGGAAACGTAAAAGCTATCCCTCAGCTTAAACAGATGGAGAGTTAGAAGTCAGCCCTTTTTAGAGAAATAAAACTAAACCATTTGAGAGTCACTTGTCATCAGTTTTGGGGAAGTTATTGCTTTGTTCGCAGGAGAGAACGGGAAGCCCAATCCTATACTCAGCAATGCCACCAGCTGCCAATGGCCAAAACGGCTATCACTGTATCACTGTAGAGTCACCAGAGATCTCAAGCCCGTGTGACTTTTCAAGTCTTTGCCAGCTCTTTTGTCATAAGAAACTTTATGGGCTCCTTATGTCACATTTGCAGGATCCAACATAGGTGCTAGAACTCAATGCTGGCACAGAGGTCCATTGGATTGGGCCTTCCTTATGAACATAAGAAAAGCCTCCACTGGATCAGGCCATAGCCCATCTAGACCAGCTTCCTGTATCACAAAGCAGGCCAACAGATGCCACCAGATTCCTTCTCCAGGTTGCTGTTATCTGATGAATGCAGAGGTACAAGGGCAGAAACTGGATGCTATCAATTACAGTTTTGCTAGATCCCTGGAGCTAGGCACCTTAGCAATCAAGGCAGAATTAAGGTTCAGTTCCAATTTGGGCACTAGGATAGGATTGTTGGGTATCACAGTGCCAACTGTCTGAAGACTCTGTATGCTCCTTGGCCCCAGAAAGTTACAACTGCCTTTTGCACTTATTTGGATTATACTTGATTCCATTTTTAGCCACTTTGATCTTTTTCTAAAAAAATATGGGATATTATGAATAACAAAATTTGTGTTCATTTTTGAAACCCATTTATTAAAAAAACCTTTACACTATTTTTCTTCTGCTGCCTGTGTTATTTCCTTCTGCCTCTTCAACAGGAGCGTCAATAGATACATCCCAAAAGATGCCATCTTGAATATCTATAACCATGCCTGGATGTAATGGCTCCATGGCAATGTGGACTTAAAAAAGGCAGCCCTAAATAAGTGTCAAAATGTCCTGAATACACAGCATTAGAGTGTCCCAAGAAGCCAGGGAGAAGTCAGGCCAATGCAAATTTTGCTGCCTTAAACTTTAGGCACATTCCTTGGTATATTTGGAATGCTGATTCCAAAAATGGCATCAGTTTTGCCCCATCACACCTAGTTTGGGAGAAACAGCATAGTCCTCTTGGTGAATGGGTGAAGCATCTTCTTTGCATGGAAGCCATGGAAGTCTTGTGAAAAAGCAATGGCTTCCTCATTAGAACTGTTCATTAACAAGACTACGCCATGTCTCTGGAATGAGACATGATGGGGCAAAACTGTTGCCATTTTTTGAATCAGCACCCCAAATTCATATATGCCACCATATATTTTAAAAAATAAGGTTTTTCTGGCCCTCAGTTTAGTTTTGTAGGTCTGTAAGAGAAGTTTGCAGAAGCTGAGAGACAAAGACAAAAATGAAAACAGAAGTCACAGAATGCAATTACTCACAGTACTCTAGAAACAAAGCTCTGATGCACCTCCAATCGAATTTTCAGCTTAGAAATCTATAGATGAAGAGTGATCTGCTTAAAAGTTATATCAGAACTTCTGATTAATCAGAGTATAGCTGCCCTATGTATCCACTTATAATTGAAAGTTATCTCAGCGTGTATCCTTGCCTTATAACTAACCTATTAGAAATATTAGGTTCGATACTTGCTGAGGAGCTATCAATTTTTAAACATCCACAGAGTAGAATTAGATGGTAATTTTGTAGAGAAGTCCATAGTTCAATAAGGGCCATCACAATCCATTTGGTTTTGAGGGAAACAGATGCAACCATGGATAGCTCCCACTTCTTAGCGAAAGACAAAAATGTCTTTTCAGTGCACCCTTCTAAAAAATATATCAAGATCAAATAGCATTCGGGAATCTCCTATATTACTCAGCTGTTGAAATCACAAAGTTACTCTCCCCAGTAGCACCAGCATAGAGCACAATTGCCCTTCTTTATGCGGACCAGTTAAGCTTTAATTAAATTCATCTGCAGTTGAACTCAAGAGAAATCATGGAATTAAGATGCAGGACCAATAGGGACTACACTCAATCAAAATGCCGAAAAATCATCTCAAAGAATCCATATGCTTTAAAAAAATAATAAAGATTTACGAGCTGCCTTCAGTAGATATTTATCAGGACAAGGATTAATATTTAAAAAATGATTCCACAAGGTTCCTGTACTGTTTGATGAAAGTTTTTTTTAAACATACAGTATTCATATACACTCTTCATAATTTCAGTACTAAGTTGTTCACTCATTATCTACATGTAACACAGAATTCCATACCTTAAATAATTTATTAAATACAGTGGTACCTCTCATAACAAGCGCTTCACATAACAAGTGTTTCACATAACAAATGATCCTGCTTCACACAACAAGTTCCGCTTCACTTAACCAGCAGGCGCGCTATGGGCACACATGCTATGCAGCCCTGACACTCCGTGTGAAGGCTGCTTAAAAGGACTGCTGGCCAGCGCTGCTGCCTCTAACTGCCCCCTAGTGCCCCCACTGACCACCTTGAACCTCCAGCAGCAGCCCAGGTAAGCCTCCCAGGAAAGTGTCTTTGATTGCAGCCTCCTAACCACATCTACCCAGAAGTAAGCCCCATTGTGTTAAATGAGGCTTACTTCCAGGAAAGTGTCTTTAGGATTGTAGCCTAAATAGACTTCATAGGATCATGCACATTGAAATCATGTTTTGAATTCAATTCCAGTGTTTTGTCATCATTTTTACATCCAGTTAATATTTTATATGAATATTTTGAGGGTTATGGAACCAATCATCTGAGTTTCCATTATTTCCTATAGGAAAATCAGCTTCACTTAAGGAGCATTTAACTTAAAGAGTATGCCTTGGGAACGAATTAAGGCACCACTGTACCTTAAATTTTTTAAGAATTTCCTCTTTAATGTATATCATAATTATAGTTCCCCATATAATTCAAAATGGTTGATCTATCCTTTGCTCGAGTCAAAACCTTTTTGATGTACAGTGTGTTTGAAGGATATAAGAGCTCACACCTTTCTTTGAGAAATATTTCTGTTACTTTGAGAATTTTGACAGTGCACATTGTATTCAATCTTGCGCTTCACAACTTAAAAATTTGCAGAATCCTGATGGCCCAGTCTTAATGGACACTACCGCTTCTGGACACTACAGTAGTATTCCAGGGCCGGTACATGCAATGGTAAGTCACAAGAGTGGATGGATCAGGCTAAATAGATTTCAGAAAATCCGGGGCATTTTGGAGATGGGATGGTATGAGATCTGGCATGAGTGACTTGCATCAAATGCTATTAATTACTTCAGTATCAGCTGACACCCCCCTCTTACAGCACAATCCTAACCATGTCTACTCAAATGTAAGCCCCATTGTGTTCAATGGGTCTTACTCCCAGGAAAGTGTCTTTAGGATTGCAGCCTTAGGACACAATCCAGAGCAAATTCAGCCTGCTCTGACCTAACTGCACTCTCCTAACTATTCTGTATCCAGAGCAGAAAGTTATGCTGAATCCAGAGAGTCAGGAAGCCTGGGCTGCCCGAACTGCTCCAGAGCATGCTAAGTAATTGACACAAGGGGAAGACTTGCTCCTGAGGAGACACCCCTCAGATCACACTGAACAAGGAACAGCTGTGGTTCCTACAGTGGTGACATGACTCTGCACATCACCTGGTGTGGAAGTCTGTGCGTCATCCCTGGGATGTGCACCCCCGCTACCTGGACTGCACAGTCACCAAAGTTGGCGCCTGCGCAGTTGTTTCTGAAGCCAACTGTCTTCAGAAAAAGTACTGCGCAGGCACCATCTCTGACACCTGCGCAGTACTTTTCTGAAGCCTTTTGGCTTCGGGGGAGACTGTGCAGGCATCAGAGTTGGTGCCTGTGCAGTACTCTTTCTGAAGCCATTTGGCTGCCGCTCCACCTCCTGAGTGAGGCTGAATGGCTGTGCAGAGGCGCGGACTTTCTCTGCTCTAAGGAAGTCTCCTCTGAAGCTGTTCGGCATGCTCAGTGTGTTTCTGCGCAGTGCAGCTCAGATGGCCGATCACGCCAGCTCCTCAGACAAGTGGCAGCTTCTGGCTGCTGCTCCGTCTTGTGGCAGGCCTGAATGGGGGTGCTGACGCCCGGGGCCTGCCAAAGGACAGTCAAACTCCTCTGGTGCATCACCCCATACAGAGCGCATCTCCAATGCAGCCCACACCAGCCGCACCAGTCTGGTGATGCCACTGGGTGCCTGCCTTATAAGGAGTCCCTGATGAGATGCCAGTACATTCTACAGTGAATACAAGGGGCTTCTTGGAGTGGCCTGCTGTATCCTGAGGTTTGTGGGCAGCCGTAGTTTGTTCCATATCCTGAGGTTGAGAGGCAGGGATTGCAGCCAGGCTGCCCAAGAACTCAGATTTTTGGTCAACACTGCCATTCTTACTTGGGCCTTATCATGGACCCCTATGGGTCTACTCATTACTATACCTGCTCCTGTGGTGGTATATCTCTGAGGAACTGGAAGAGGCATTTCTGCCTTGAAACAGGCTTTGGATACAGAGTAACTGCTCTGCCCTAGGCAATGCTAAACATGCCCTCAACTTGCCTCTCCTGAGCTGCTTAGGCTGCCCCAGTTAGGGCAGAGCAGGTCCACCTCTCTTAGGGCACCCTATCTTGCCTTGCTCTGCCCTAAGCCTCTTCCAGAGTAACTGGGCTGAAGCATCTTGCAGTTGCTCCAACCTAGTGTTAGATAGGGCAACCTAAGGGCTCTTATGTGGACAGATTAGTTGCTCTGGATTGGGCTGTTAATCTCCTTGGACTTGCATAAGCTCAGTTACTGGGCCTGGTTTAAGGAGTCATTAGCAGACAAGGGACAGACCAAGAGGGAGGGGAAAATACTTTCCCTTTCAGATCCCCAAGCCTCCCTAACATACTGTGCAACACATCCTGTTGGATTTGGAACAGCAGCATGCTGTGGTAGGAAAAGGGTAAGATTGGGCTGGGAATGTCAGAATCAGAATTCAAAATTTGCTGTGCTTCAGGGTTGCTGCTGGTAGAAACTGAAATGATTTATCCAGCATTATACTAAAAATATACAAAGACTCTATAACAGTGATTTTCAACCTTTTTCATCCCACGGCACACTAGCCAGGCACTGAAAGTGTCAAGGCACATCATCAATTTTTTTTACCATTGACAAGGCACACCAAGCTGGTCAAATCCTCTGATTTTCCTATTAATGAATGTCAATCCCCAAATTCCTGTGGCACACCTGAGGACTATCCGCCACACACCAGTTTGCCATGACACACTTATTGAAAATCACTTCTCTATAAAGTACTAGATCATACACACAATTTATCCTGCACATTGCGAGAGAAGAAATAAGAGGATCTTATTAGTTCTGATTTAGAATTCTGTTGACGCCCATATCAGAGGTGTCGGGCGAAGGAAGCCAAGAGAGAATATGCAGTATTACCTAACTGGCCAGGAGAGCTCCTGTGCTCCAGTAGGCTGTGACCTTTCAATCAGAAGAAAAACTCGGGCTTGTGTAACTCACAAATCTGATGCTATGGAAACAAACACAACTCAAAAATATAAAATGAGACTCTGGAGCCAGTTTATGCTCTGAATCTCTAGGGCAAGAACAGGTTTCAGGTTCTTGCACTGAAATACTTGTGGTGGATATTAACATTTGCACTTTTAGAATTATCCACAGCACTTGAAGGCTGCTAGTTACCCAGGGATGTTATTCCTGAGAGCTGTATTGCCAATGGAAATTTAAGAGTTCCATGATTAGGTGCAGGCAACCAATCTATTCTAGATTCAGAACTAGACGGGAACAGAAACCTAGGAAGGTAGCAATTTGGGGATGTTAAATCACGAATGGCAAGGTGCTGAATACAATTTCCTCATTCCAGATTTCAGTTTTTTGAAGATTCGTTTTTGAACATTTGCAGCAGCCAATGTCCATGTCCTACTAAAATTAATGGGAAGTATGCCAGGTACCTACGGGAGAATGGAGTTTAATCTGAAGAATAATAGCTCACTGCTACCAAAGATCCCTTTCTCATCTTGGTTCATCATTTGACCAAGCCCAGGGTCATTTCAAAGTGGTTTGAATACATTTCTAAGCCTTTGCATTTTACAAAAGCTTTACCAATGCATTAAGAGACATTGCAACAGGAAGCTACAATTTGCAGACCTTGTGATTTCTTATCATTTTTATGAATATGCACAGCTAGATTAAATCACTGAGGTTGGCACATTATACACACCAGAGAAACCTGTAAAAAGGAAAAAATGAAACTGGAAAATATGATGTCACACGTTGTGCACTTGCTAGTCTTACTAGGTTTGCTCCGTTTTAGACACTCTTCATCCCCACTGAATTCACTTTAGCACTTCAAAGATAATCAAGGCATCTCAGCTGGAAAGGACGGTAACATGAAAAAGATTGAACATTCCTCCAAACTACTGAGATTTAATGGAAGAGTTACAGCCCAATCCTAGGGTCTTACCGCTGGCACTATGCCACTACTTGATATCGCAAATGTGTCATTTTGGCACCGTGGTAGTCTGACATTGCAGACACTTTATCATTGGGCTGTTTTTATTGATCCTAGGAAGACAATTATTAGGCAAAGGCCCCAAATTTCCCCCCCAAAAAACCAGGTACAAAGCAAGTGCGTCAAAACAGTGAGTGCTGCATCATATGGTGGGAGTAGGAAAGGAGAAGTGGACAATCCAAAGGAGGTAAGTAAAAACATTCTGCAACCTCCTGGTAGGCTGCTGAATCACCAGTGGGTTTCTACAGAAATAAGAAACCTATTTTGGTAGCCTATGTCCAAGGAGAGGAAAAGGACAGGAAGGTTTGAAAAAGAAGGGATAAGATCCAGCATGCACAATTTCCAGCTGATCTACCTCCTCCTGTTTCCTGGTTCTTCTCCCTCACCAACCAGATCCTTCTTGCACAAGCAAATAGATCCCAGAGGTTCTGGCAAGGCAGGTAAGATGACCTGGGAGATGGAAATGGAAGGGAAAATTTAAAAGAGAGAGGTCATGGTGCATGGGGATAGGCAGATTAGGACCAGGGGATAGGCAGATCAGGAGGAGACTGTGTTTGGCAATTTGTGCACCTGCCAAATTGTAACCTACTTCCAAGTTCTGATCCATCTTCACAGATCAGTGCAGATAATGGATGTGGCTCAGAGTAATCCCAAAGGAGTGCTGGGGGCTTACCCTGGGTCCAGGAAACAAAACTCCCCTTATCGGAAGGAGACCTCCAACTATCCAGCAGACAAAACTTTCTCATGGGATACAGCAGAGGCCACGCTGTGGCTGCTGCACCACTGCAGAATAAGTAAGAGTCATATGACAGATTGAGCTCCCTCCAGAAATGCAAGACGAACCTATTTGGTATGCTGTACATATTAATGATCCTTTGATCATATGCTACTATGAAGGTTCCCATATCAATTTTTAGATGCATCAGATGATTTTTGAGTGACTTTTTAAAATTTTGCTCTGTGCTTTGCAGTTATTATGTTTGGAGTACACTCTTTATTTAATGTTTTCCAAGTTCTAGTTTCATATTTTGCTAAAATATTAAAATTTCATAAGCAGTTTGATTGTCACTTGTGTGTATTTGCCAGCATTCTGCAGACTAACTTCCATTCAAGCTTGTCATTCATTCTGTGTACACATCAAAGGCAACTTAAATTGTAGTCATTTATCAGAGATGGGGAAACAGCAATATACTCTTTCCATTGTAAAATTAATGTGCATTTTTCATACACATGCCATGATAATGAGTAACCATCACTCCTTTAAATGAGATCTCTAGAAAAAAAGTTTTTAAAAATGCAATGCAATTAAAAAACAGTTCATAGTCAAATGAATATTATCAAGGCAACAATTAATAAAAAGGAGATGAATTAATTTTCAGAAATAATTTGTGGTATGCTAAAATAGGACATGGGGGAGCGGTAGCCCAATGCTGCAAATTTTTCTATTACCTTTGCAATGAGAAAGACTACAGTACAAAAACAAGACATATACCAAACACCTTTGCTATAAATCCCCTTTTAAAAGAAGGAATTCTAATCCTAACAAAAAAGAAAATATTCCAGGTGCCACAGGTCCCCCCAAACTGGCAGTAACTATTAATGATATCATTAATGACATCATTGCCAGTTAGTTCTAGTGGTATTTCCAATAGGTAACACCATGCACAGTGGTATAGTGGGGAACAAACACTGAGAAACACTGCTCTAAGTTATAATAAAAGAGGTTTCACAGTATAGTGGCATACACAGTATATAGTGGCATACAAAGGTAATTGGCAAACAGGTTCCATAAAGTTTTGACATATGACAAAGTTCCATGTGACAAAATTTATTAAGATATGACATATGACAAGTTCCATATGACAAAATTTATTAAGGTGGTCTGTAAGTCTGGGTGGGATCCCAGGTCCACCTGCCCACCAAACCTTACTCACAGAGGCCAAATTTCAATACTTGGAAGGGCCCAGTTCAAACCACTTTGAAGAGGCAGCTCCAGAGAGCAGTCAGAATGGGAGTCCAGGTCTACCAAGAAGGTATATCTAGTCTGAACATCCAGGTGACAGCCCCGGTCTACCCGCCCAGCAAACCTCAGTCACAGAGGCCTAGGTTGACCTCGGCTCTGGAGTTAAGCTAGTGCTTGTTCCCCATGTGAGGATCCCCGTTCCCCCTGGCCAGTCCTGGCCCCCTTTCTCTGTCAGGGATACCATTAGGGAAAGAGATCTCCATGTCTGCATCACTGTCTACTGCTTGCATTTTTGGAGTCTCAAAGAAGGACACACACTGGTAAGTGCAGTACACAAGATTACTGCATTTGAGGTACAAGAAGCTTGGCGGTTTCTTAAGGCACGTCTTTGTTACAGGTTCAACTCAACTAGAGCACGCAGGCCCTTTCAACCAGGTAAGTCCAACAGAAGAACTCAACAAGCAAGTCCAACAGGGAAGTCTAATAAGAAAGTCCAATAGTCCAAAATGTCTCTTTTCAAAGAGGAGGGGAAAGAGCAGGTCATTAACAGCCTTCTCTCTCTGTTACAGGATCTCCGCAGCCAGCGACAGCCTTCCCAGGTCCGGGAGTTCGCCTTCCTCTGCAGCCCCCGACTTTGCTTCCTCCCCCTTCCAGGGCAGCATCTCTGACTTTCCCGCTCACCCTCACCACTCAAATTTCCTGCCTGGTCTGCCCTCCCCCAATCGCCGGGCAGGCTTCGAGGGAGGATCCTCACTCCTCCACGCACATACCACCTAGGAGATGGACCTACTGTAATCCCCCTCCTACGTTTGAAGTTTCCTCGCCCCCTGTTGCGCAGTTCCACCAAGTCCTTTACAGACCACACTTCAACTGAGTCAGGAAAGAGATCTGTGTCCAGGAGAGGGTATCTGGGTCACTGGCTCACGAACAAGCTCTCTCCCATATACACCCCCATGGGCTCCACGTTGTACTTTTCATAGTCCTCCCATGTAAGATCACCACACCGCATTCCCCTATACATCCTTCATTCAGCAATGCCCTGCCCTGCACTTGAAGGTTCAAGGCAACAATCATAATTAATAATCACTAATAGTCTGCTATCAAAGTTTAGAATCCATTTTAAACATCATATAAGCCAGTGTACAACAACACCCAACTTTCCCACCAATGACATCACTACGGTTGGTGTCACCTGGTCTGATATCTCATGGTGTTACCCTCATTCACTTTATTAATTTGGGTAATCTGTACTGCTCTATAGTCAATCTATCAGCAATTAACAAAAAAGTGGCCAACTGGAGGACATTCACACAACCAAATAGAAGTTCTAGTATTACCATGTTATATGGAAAAGGGAGCCTTCTCATTAAAACATTTTATTGATTCCATGCTGTTTCATAATAACATTGTTAACAGCTCTCAGAAGATTCAAGTCTGTTTTGAGTTAAAGAAACCCACTTTTTGTAATGTAAGGCAGTTGTGTTTTTCTTTTTCTGGTTATTACTATAACTTCCGATAGAACAGATATTACAATGTGGTTTGTTTCATTTCATTCTTCTGGAAATTATGTATCAAATGGAATATTATATGACACTATTCCCACATATTGCAATTTTGGAGCACAATCCTAACCATGTCTACTTAAAAGTAAGCCCCACTGGGTTCAAAGGGTCTTGCTCCCAGGAAAGTTTAGGATTGCAGCCTAAGCTTAGTAGTAGTAGTGTCACACACACCCGCACCCAAGCCCTATGACCCCCCCCCTTTATACGCTAGTTGCACAGCATCAGTATTGTGTAAGTTCTCTTGTACTATGATATCTAACAAACTTTTCAAATTCTTTCAGCAGACTTTGGCTTATCGGTAAGTCAGGATAACTTTCTTATTCTACATAAGACTGAAGTTTGCTAAATCAACCTTTAAATACCCCTCTCACAACAGTCCAATACTGCATATTCCAGCAATATCTGAACAACACAAACATATAAAAGAGACAAGCAATGATTTTTTTGGTTTAATTAGGTCAGCATAACCACACAGTCATATCTAAAGCCAGCAAACATTATTCAGTTTACCAAAGCAATTGCAATCCATTTATATTTGGGTGGACATTTGCTAATTTTCCAAGCAGGGTGCGCATTCTGTACAATTTTTCAGTACAATGAAGGTATGCTTCTAATAACAATTCTAGTTCCCAGATATTCAGTGCTCATTCCAGTGGCATCAAATGTGCAAAGGCACATTAGTTAGTGCCTCGCCAGTTAGCAGAGAGGGGATCTCAGTGGGCGAAACTCCATTTCTTGTCTCTTATCTGAAGGTGACTTTCAGGAGAAGCTACTCAGAAACCAGAAGCGTTTTATGATCCTGAGGGGAATCTAGCTATGAGAGTCGACATACCACAGAAAGTTCTGAGTGTTTCAATTACCCATTAACCCCCAAATGGTATAACAAAGTCATTCATAAAAAAGTGCAGACCGACGAGAAACTGTGAACTTCAAAACAACATTTTAATTCATTAGATGAAATAAATGCCTTAAGGTGCACAAACATGAAATATTCTGTCAGGCTGTGAAGAGGCTGAGATTGCATTTCAATGGTCATGTTTTTAGAATGATAAAATCGCACTTGAAGAAACTGTTGTAATTAAAAGATGGGTAATTTGAATAAAGAGAAAATCAGGAAATTTTCGTTTAAGATTCCCTTAGCTCCCCTGTGAGAGGAAATTTGATTAAAATAAGAAACTACACAAATCTTTCTCTAAGGCTGCAATCCTAAAGACACTTTCCTGGGAGTAAGACCTATTGAACAAAATGGGGCTTGCTTTTGAGTAGACATGGTTAGGATTGTGCCCTAAATTGGACTGGAGGATATATATATCTCTCACTCTCTCCCCAACCCCATGACACTAATAAAATAGGTTCCTCTCATGTTTTTCTCAAGACTTCCATATATAGTGGGACCTTGGTTTACAGATGACCCAGGAGAGGTAAATAAAATTCCATAAGACCACCTGATCATACGTGGGTCTTCCCAGACTTTTTTACCTTCTGAAAGACCAAGGATACTTCTGGGCTCAAGTCCAGGCTGAGAAAGAGGGATATTAACTGCTGGCAAGATCTATCCGCTACCATCTCTGAACTTTCCCTAGCCTTCTTCATCTTTTCTGAAATTCCCATAAACCTTGCTCCAGCATAGCTTCCAGGGAGCCACTGTTGCAATTACCTCTAGCTGTTTGCTCCAGTAGCCCAACGCAGATGACAGAAGCACATACTGTATTTATTCGAACCTAATGCTCACCCTTTTCAGCCGAATTCAGTCTTGAAAAATCAGGGCGCGTATTAGATTTGATGTTTAATTAGATTTGAGTAAATACGGTATTTTGATTATAAGTATGGGGTGCACATCAGATCCAATGGTGCATTAATTTGAGTAAATACGGTATTTTACAGTGCAATAGAAGCACTCACAGGAGCAGACTGGGAATTCTACCAGTACATGCCCTGTAAAGAGCATGACTAAAATGCTTGCATTGATCAGTTTTATTACAATTATATTGTATGTTCCTTCCAAAACCAAAAGTAACATACAGTAGTGCCTCACATAAAGAACTTAAGGGCACAATCCTGTCCACTCAAAAGTAAGCCCCATTGTGCTAAATGGGTCTTACTCTCAGGAAAGTGTCTTTAGGATTGCAGCCTTCGTCATTCCAGAGGCATGCTCTTTAAGTGAAATGCTCTTTAAGTGAAGCAGATTTTCCCATAGGAAATAATGGAAACTCAGACGATTGGTTCCACAACCCCTAACATATTCATATAAAATATTAACTGGATGTAAAAATGATGATAAAACACTGGAATTGAATTCAAAACATGCATTCATTGTGCATGATCCTATGAAGTCTACTTAGGCTGAAATCCAAAAGACACTTTCCTGGGAGTAAGCTCCACTGAACACAGTGGAGCTTACTTCTGAGTAGACATGGTTAGGAGGCTGCAATCAAAGACACTTTCTTGGAAGTAAGCCCCGTTTAACACAATAGGGCTGACTCCCAGGAAAGTGTCTTTGATTACAGCCTTTAACACAATGGGGCTTACATCTGAGTAGACATGGTTAGGAGGCTGCAAAGACACTTTCCTGGGAGGCTTACCTGGGCTGCTGCTGGAGTTTCAAGGTGGCCAGTGGGGGCACTTGGGGGCAGTTAGGGGCAGCTGCCTCTGGCACCTTCAGGCAACTGCCCCAACTTGGGGGCAGTTAGAGGCAGCATTGCTGGCCAGCAGCCCTTTTAAAGAGCCTATGTGCAGAGCGTCAGGGCTGCATAGCACGCATGCCCATAGCGCGCTTGCTTGTTAAGTGAAGCAAGATTTCTTGTTATGTGAAACGCTTGTTATGTGAGACGCTTGTTATGAGAGGTACCACTGTTTAGGGGATTAAAATACCAGCTCAGCCTTATACTATGGTGACCCTGAGTGACTTCTGTTACAGTTAGTGTCAGGTTGTGATGCACCTCCCCTGTTTGGGATATACTATCTCCATCCTCCTGTCTCTCTTCGGACATTCTGAAGATGCCAAGTACCCACCACATGGATTCACAATGTCACACAGGTAAAGATAAACAGATATGAAATTTTACTTTGTCACTGATTGTCATTCACACTTATCAATTCACTTTTCTCTTTGCTTGACAGGTTCCATGCTTCACCATATATCAAGACAGAGAATTTTTATGCAATATAATTGAAGATCAGATCAACCCAGGTGAGTATTTTTAACAAGTCCGAACTTACCCTTCTTTTGTTTTCTTTTGTCTTATAGATTCCAAGGCCAGGACCAGCGAGGTGTTCCACACTCTCAGTGTCCTCCTTTCCCTTCCTCGCGCCCACTATCAACTTCCTGCCTATTCCCTCCATTTATATCTCTCTTCCCCTCCTCTCCCTTCCTGTTTCCAAGGGAGGTTATACGTTCTTCCGGGGGCAGCAAAATAACTCGTTCCTGGTCCATATGTTAAAGCTCGTCCCGGCCGGGGTACGGGGTCTATTTGTTCATATAGGATTTCACTCTTCTCCAGTAATCCTCATTTCAAAACTCTCAAGAAGGGGGAAAATCCTCCAGCACCTCCTTCCAAGTATCCCTCCTTGTCACCTTCTCTGAGGTGAATGCGTCCAGTGGTTTAGCTGTCTCCACAGTTAGTATCTTGCAGTCTCACCTATGCCACTGGGTTCTTCTGAGGACAAAAGGAAGGTCTATCCTGAACTCCTTGGAGGAAGGACGGTGTAAAAAAAAATGTACCAAATAAATACTGTGGAAGAAACAGCCACTTTTATTTGAATTCCAGTCCTAAAATCTGACTGTGAAATCAGAATGATCTGATAGATAATGAAATGTTTTGATTCCTCGCTTGCCTACAAGATGTCTATTAGCAGTCACCTGTCACCATAATTTGCCACAGACAAACAGAACCTTCTGAAGCTTTGCAGGCCAGTTTGAGGTCTCTTTGATACTGGAAAACAGTCTGTCATATTCCACAGAGTACAAATACCATATATATAGTACAAATACTCAAATGCGCAAAATGTGAGTCCATGTGAATGGGCGCATAGAAGCAGGGAACACAAAGATCAGTCTAGGGGGGGGGGGGAGGTTGCTGTAGATACAAGAGAATGCAAACAAATCCAAAGCACAACAGTCCTTTTTAGCCTCCCAAATACACTTGCTTTGATAATATCACTGCAAATTAGTAGGTATTAAATTAGCCACAGGAGGGCTCCCTCTAACAAAGTGAGCACAACAATAACATATTATTAATCTATAAAAGTCATCGTTTATGCTTTTGAGGGGTAATAAAGGCTGCAACATTTTTTTAAAAATATGCTTTTTCAGGCTATCCTGTGATATAGGAATACAGAATACACTTTTTTTTTACAAACAGTTGATCAGAGTTGGATGAGCTTTCCCAAGTTCCTATGTTTAAACAAGTGGAGCCTGTTTATCCACAGATTTTATCCAGATTCATGGATCTGGCTCAATGTGGTTCCAAGTTCCACCTGAACCTTCAAACAAAGACCAGAGCAGAACCTTATAAAATGTTAGAAATGTTGACTTTCCCCAAAATTTATAATGTATTTTGTGCTTTCCAGCTGCAGGCAGACATGCATAGCCTTGGCTTGCTTCAGAAAGCCCGCCAGAGCTCTAGACTAGAGGGTTTAAGGCAGTGATTTTCAACCAGTGTACTGTGGCATACTGAGGTGCCACAGATACTCGTGGGCTCAGCAGGCATTAGAGGGCAATGTTGGGATTGCTGGATCTTCCAGTGTCCTCAGTGACAAGGGTAGATTT
The DNA here is from genome assembly GCA_030015325.1 of Cryptoblepharus egeriae. NCBI lineage: Eukaryota > Metazoa > Chordata > Lepidosauria > Squamata > Scincidae > Cryptoblepharus > Cryptoblepharus egeriae. Next base: position 46,706,916 of record JAREYC010000007.1, on the reverse strand, counting down.
GTCAAGCAGGGTGTAGGTTGGCGGACCAGGGCCTGAACTTGAAATGTTTGCAGTCCTGCAGCGATCTCTGGGGTGAGTGCTATAATAGGTTGGCTAATAACGTAGTTCAGGCCTTGGATTAGATAGGACTTCTTGAGGGGTAGGTATTAGTGTTATCTGAATGACTTTTCTCATTCATAGTAGTCCAGAGTTTTGTTCTGCGTTTGTTTAACTTTTCTCTGGCCTGATTAGTTCTTGGATGGGAGACTGCCTGGGAATACCGAGTACTGTAGGCAATGCAGATAGTCCTCACGTGTGCTGCGGGAATTTGGAGAGTCATTAATCAATAGAAAAATTGGGGGTTTTGAACAGCCTGGTGTGTCTTGTCAATGGTAAAAACAACTGATGGTGTGCCTTGATAATTTCAGTACTATGTTAGTGTGACATGAGATGAAAAAGTTTGAAAATCACTGGTTTGAGGGGTTAAAAATAGCAGATTTGCTTATCTACAGTTTTTGGTAACTGAGGGGAGTCTGAGAATAGAAACCTTGTGGAAACTGAGGCTCCACCTATATATGTTTTAGTTCTGCATGTCAGGATATGGTTTGAGCACAAATAACAGACTGATTTCCTTATAAAAGAACATTCACACCTGCAAAATGTAGAATATCATGAAGAATGCTAAAATGCTATTCCCGTCTCCCCTCACCTTTTCCTGGATATGTAGTATTCCATGTTAAAAAATATTTTTATGAAAGCACATTCAATCAAATGAGTCCCACCTGCTGTGGGACAGTGGCACAGATGTTCCAAACATCTGCTCTTGCCTAGTATTATGACTCTGAGCATACATCTCAATTGTCATGCAATGGACAAAACACCTGGGACCTCTAGATTCAAAAAGCAAGTAAACAGACCACTGTTTGATGGTGGGATGCTCCATTAAAATTAAGGAAGCTTTCTGAGTTAAAAGCATTTCCATGCAACCTTGGCTGGCTATGATGGACTATCTGGGTGGAGGAAAATCACTAAGGAGGATGAAAGTATTTACTGTCTGACTCCAACATAATGTTTTGAGCTCTTGAACCTCATTGGGGTACTATTAAAAAGATAATCAGAGCCGGTTGTGGCTGATTTGAGTCTCAGACGTTCTTCAGTCTCCAGAACTAAGACAGCATAGTTTGTTTTATCTTGCCCGGTCTGTAATGTGAAAAATGCTAAAATCTGGAGGAAAATTATGGGGGATTAAAAAAACCCACACCAACAATCCTATATAACACCCTGCGCAGAGGTCAGTAGGGCACACACTAGCACATTTGTTCCCTTGTCCAGGAGTAAGCCCTCACCATTCCACTGAGGGTGCAATCCTAAACACTGATATAAGGCAGTGCAGCTCTGAAATTGCATTCCCATAATCTGATAAGGCCTCCACCACTTTCACCCAAATCTGGGTAGGAACCACGTGCCCACTGGAACAGCTGTATCAGTGATGGAAAGTTGGTTAGGATTTGGGCCTGTGTCTACCTGGACTTATCCCAGCAATAAAGCTGGTGCAAATTTAAATGAACTTGGGAAAGCAGAATGAGGTCAGGAAGGGGTATAAGATATTGGCAGATATTGTTGGTGTAGCTACCCAATAATACAATTTCCATTCCTGACCATGATTACCAATTCCCTACCTGATATATGCCTCGTTCTTCTGACTCGCCTCTCTGTCCTTCCCCCTCCGCAACTTCCTCCCACCTCTTGTGCTATTTGACTTGCACCAGTGGATAGTGACTTGCACCAGACCACAACTGCTTAGACCCAGGGCACAATCTCTAGTAACTACGGGGAGTCCTTGCTCTGGTGTAAGAACAATTTGCTCTGGATTGCAATAGGAATTTCCCATAGGTTTTCACTAGGTGGTGCCATAGCTACGGGTACGCATAATGTCTCTTACGTGCTCCCGTAGTACTCTGGATTGTAGTTACGCTGGTTAGGTTGTGATGCTTTAGGATTGCATCCTAAACTAAGCGTGTCTTTAAGATTGTGTGACTTTAGGATTGCAGCCGAAATCTCCTTTCCTCTTGGAGTGGAGGCTGTTATTGATGGAGAGAGTTATTTTTGGATAGAAACTATGCTGCCAAGCAAAATATTACCAACAATGAATTTGGGACTGTCTTTTCTAGAAGGCAGTGAGGAATGCCAGCCCTGCTTCCCATTTTTGGGGTCAGGGACTGATTACCCATTATTTTTTTTCATTTTCTTTGTAAACCACTTTGTGAACTTTTTAGTTGAAAAGCGGTACAGAAATACTGAAGATATATAGATTAATTAAATAATTACAAGAAGGCTATGCACTATCTGCAGCAGTCCACTCACAGAAAAAGGAGAACATTTACATTCCTTTTCCAGGATCATTAGGCTAAAAAAAGAGGACATGTCCTCAGAAAAGAGACATCTGGTCACACTGTCCCCTCCTGACAAGATGCCACAGATGCGTTTTATGGCACGTGTCTGACACCCTTAGGCGGGCACAAGTCATTCCATCAGCCCAAGTGACTGACTTGGATTGCAAAGTAATAAAGTGAGGGTAAGATGCAAAGTTACAGAAAGTAGCCTTGGGGAGATAAATTACTTAATAGTCTCCCTTACCTTCATCCCATTTCTAGTCAACAAATTAAATCACAAGAACATTCCACCACCCATCGGCCTTTGGGTTAGTTAGCACACGAAAGGCACCGTAGGTGAAATTACATTTTGTTATGTCATAAGAAATATCTTTTGCATGCTGCTGAAGAGCTGGATGGAATAAATAGAGTAAAAACTCATTAGAGATGCGCAGAAAGGATACTGTCAAGGTTACCTAGCTGTTATTAAGAGTGACTGTCAGATTAGGCAAAGAAAAGTGCTAAAACAAGAGAAAAAGAGGAAAGCCATTATGAAAATAACATTCCAAGTTTCAGTCTTAGGAATTAGTCCCGCAAAACATCTGCTAAGGTGTTTGAAGAAATTTATAGGAATGATCCAGTGATAATATGAAAGGGGAATTAGAATAAAGGAAATGGATCCTAAAAAAAATAATGTGAACCACTTTTAAATACAGAGCAATAAAATGAAAAGAGAGTCAAACAAGATGCAATCCTATCAAATTTTCCAGCACCGAAGGACAGTGCAACTCTGAGCTAAGGAAACAAACATTTCCTTACCCTGAGGAGGCCTCCTTGACTGTAGGATGCAGCTTGTTCCCCTATGGTACAGCTATGTCTGTGCTGAAAAGTTAAGATTGTGTCAAAACTCTGCTAAATTTCTTGAATTTCCATGGTATATAAAATAATATATATACCATAGTAGAGTAACTGATTTCAGTGCCAGATTTATGTATAAACTAAACAAGCTATAGCTTCGGACCCCACTCTCTTGGGGAGCCTCAAAAAAGAGGGGAAACCTGGATGTACATTTCAAAATATAAGATAAAAAAACAAATAAAATAAAACCTACATACAGCAACTGTGTTTTGTGTTGTGTAGGCTCCTATTGGGCTGACAAATTGGGCCGACAATTTGTTGTTGACAAAGGACAGCTGGACATATAAAGGGCTTAGGACAATATCTTCAATAGCTTAGGGCCTCATCAAACCTAAATCTGGTCCTGACTGATTTAAGGCAGAGAGGAGACAGATTTATTTTTAGTTTGAAGTTCTATGTTCTCTAGTTGGGGCTTTCACTTTTCTGTAAAACAACATCAGAACACGTTTCTGAGACCTCAAGTAGGTTTATTTGTTTAATCTTGATTACATATTGCAAAATTAACCTTAGCAGGATCCTTAGATCCTGCTTTGGCTCCAAAATTTTTGGTCAAAGTCCAACAAAACCATGCAAACTATGAAGATACAAATGATATATTCTCTCACTGCAAAAAGACAGGGACTGAATAAAAAAAACTTCAAGAAGGAAAATGAAATGAAAAATGGAGATGTTGAAGCATAGTATCAAATGCTCTGCAAATCAAATTATAACAGATTTTGACATTAAATCATCCAATTTTTGAAGTTAATAAATCAAGTCTGCATTTCAGTGTATTCAGGTATATCTACACAAATAAAAAGATTATCCAGACATAGCAATATAGCTACTGAAACAGGATTTTGAAAATATTAGATTTTTGCTTATGCGATACAAACTTTTTTCTGTAAGTGGAAGATTCTATTCAGAACACTTAAATTTTGCTAATTGACCAGAAAGAAAGATACATGGTCTATTCACTGGGTCTTTTGCTGGGACAAAAGAAGATGATGGCAACACATCAGTGGTCCTTCCCCATGGCTTCTACTACTACTACTAAATGATGATGGAACCAAATCTGTGCAGCAAAGGAACATTTGCACTTTTACACCATCAGTGGACATTCTGAACCCAAGCCTACACTCTGAGCAACTTGATAAACAGAACATAAGGTTAATTTTTCCCATAATGTAATGGAGAGTTAGTAATTCCTTATAACAACCACATAGCTCGGTGAGGTTTACATAAAGCACACAGGCACCCTGACAGATCAGATTAAAAAACTATGAAATCCAAAAATGTATTTCCTATCAGTGGCCAAACTGATAAAGTTATGACATCCATAATCAGGTCTTTAAAGAAATTGGCACATCCTGCTGTTCAAACCCCAATAGCTGGAATTCAGAGATTTACTGCCTCTACACAGATATTCTATTTACCTAACATGGTTAATAGTAGTTAATGGACCGATCTTACGACTCAGTGGTCATGATCACACTTTAGTATCAGATTCTATAAAGCTGGACTCCTATGCACTCTTACACGGGTGTAAGCCCACTGAACACAATGAAACTTACTTCGAAATAGTCTTTTAGTATTTTACTTCTAAAAAGACTTCTAAAAAGTCTTCTAAAAGACTTTCAAAGGTGGCAATCCTAAAGACAAGTTCCTGGAAGTAAGACCCATTGAACACAATGGGGCTTACTTTCAAGTAGACATGATTAGGATTATGCTCTCTGTCCTAAACCTACAGCAGATTGGTTTTATTAAATGAACCTGAGCTCTAGTGTTAAAACTGTGTGTGGGGGGGATCAACTCAATCTGCTATAAATCTCTATTGTTTCCCCACATCCTTAGTCACTCTAATTTAGAATGACAAAGCCTTGACTTTCCCCCTTTCTTTGTATGGGAACTTTTTGGTCCAACTTTGCAGCTTTACATCCTTTTGGAGATTGGGGGACTAGAACTATGTGCATTGTTCCAAATGTGATCACATAATAATGAACTCAAATTTGAATGGTGGTTTCTGACTACGTAAAACAAGATAATGCCTGTGAGATGAAGTTTGGTGGACTCTGGCACATATCCAAATGCCATCTTATCTCCTTCCATGGTGGCACAGAATTGCCCTACAGAACTTCTGCAACACCTGGAGGCCAACTCAAGGGACTGGATTGTGTCCACTGGAACCTGAGTGGAGAGGTAAATAAAAATGTCAACTCAATGACTTAATTTACCAGTGAAAGGAACTGTGCTTGTTTTTCATTATTTGGGTGTAGCTGTTCTAGGTCTTTGATGGACAGAGACAGTGTCAAAACGCACAATTGTCATTAGAAGGCCTATATGCGTCTATATAATTATATAATTAGAAGCAGAAAACCAATCATTTGGTCTAACTACTAGACAGTGAAGAATAACTAAGGATCAATGAGTGAGAATAGCGAGATCAGAATGTATTCTTTGTATTGGTCTCAGCTGTGGAAAAGGTTGAACCCATATCCATACCTGGAACATGAGTGAAGAATTACAGCAAACAGATGTTGCAAGAGATGACACTAGAGCTAACTGACAAACTGAAAACTAGTAAATCACTAGGTTTCACCAAGTAAATCACTAGTAAATCACCAAGTCTGGATGGTGTATATCCAAAAGTTCTTAGAGAACCCCAAAGCAAAATTGTTGATTTTCTAACAAAAATATACAGTTTGCTTCTAAAGCTATCTCCTTACCAAATACCGGGGAAGGTACTATAGTTTTTCATGCAGAAGTAAATAAGGCTCTATTTGTTCCACGTCTAGGTAGAGATGGAGAAGACCCTTACTTGACTTCCTGGAGACCTCATATCTTTCACTGTAACAGACAATACTGAGCTTGGTATAAAGCACCCTCAGATGTCCATAGACATGTGTATTAATAAATATGATAAAACATAAGGGAAACAACAGATGGCCTTTCTTCATAATAATGTTGACCTGTATGGTGCTAAGTAGGATGTCAATACTAGAGCTAGCAATGTCAGTATCAAAATAATACAGCAGACATTTTGGACATATGTTTTTATCAATCAATTATCTATTTATATACCACTTTTCAACAAAAAAGTTCACAAAGCCATTTACAGAGAAAAGGACATAATTAATGGAGAATTGGCTCTCTGTCCCAAAAGGGCTCACAATCTAAAGTGCAAATCTTTCTGGATATACTGGAGCTGAATCTGATCCTGATTCAATCCATGGTCAACATATTACCCATGCTTCTGGATTATAGGTACCTTAAATAGTAAGATCAGTCATAAATAGCCAAGATGCAGTGAACTTTTTCTGAGTATCTTACACTGGGATTCCAGCTGAAGTTTCAAAGTTGGATTCCGGAGTATATTCTTAATCAGGGTAAAAGGACAATCCATTTTACAGAGCTCAAACCCTGCACTATTCAGATCAGAGCCCCAAACAATGAAATTTAATGTTAAGCCGGCTGTCTTCTTAATATAATGTAATAGAGAAATGATTCAGGGAATGTTGGCACCACTTCCCGAAGCATATATTTCTGAGATTAAAATATAAATAAATGATGGCGTGTAAATATCGAGGGTCTTGAAATCTGAAAGTGTTACATTCCAGTTCTTGCCCCCTACAGACACTTTACATCCTTCAGTTATAAAGAAGGAAAGATGGATTGAGTACTTCGCACTGGAAACCATATATCTTACACACAAAATGCACAATCCACCTTGGGAATCTCTCATTTGTTACAGTATTTACAGTTATTTTCACATCCATTAGGAAACTGAATTAAGTTCACCAAAGAGATTGTGGTGTGTTTTATGCTCAGCTCAACTTGTATTAAAAGTTTCATTTTACAAGCGGGGCCATTGCATTGCCTCTCAAGTCAGGGATAAAGTGAGTCGAGCAATGTGAGCTCCAAAGACCCAATAGCCATAATTTCACCCCATATGTTCCTCCAAATGATCTCTGAGAAATTTAAAACAACTCCTTTATTCTCCATGCATTGATTTCCAGAAAGGTCAGTTTTGCTGCTCATATGTCTGCTGTTTCGCATCAAAATCTTTCTACTACCCACACATTGGCTGCACATAGGAATAAACACCACTGATACATTTCAAATACACATGCATAGGATTGGGGGACTGGTCACCAGAAAACAAGAACTTTTATATAATTCAAGAGAGTTTTTCTCACCCAAGGATGCCTGAAATCAGCCATTTTCAACCTTTCTCATCTCACAACACATTGCCAGTGTGCTAAAATTGCCAAAGTACACTATCAGTTTTGTTACCATTGACAAGGCAAACTATGCAGCCAGAAGGGAGCTCAAATTTCCCAATTGCTCTATTAAGAGTGACCCTTCCCAAAGTCCCATGGCACACCTATGAACCATCTGCAGCACACCAGTGTGTCAAGACACACCGGTTAATAATCACTATCTTATATCAAATGTAGAAATAGTACCTTAGACAAAAGATTATTCTAAACTGCAATAGAATTGCATAGGGTCAGTGGCATAGCTCATGATCATGTAGCCCGGTGCAAAGTTCAAAATGTAGTGATGTCACAACTGGAAGTGATGTCATCCCAGGTATTTTTAAAAAGAAAATTGGGGAAAAACCTGCCTCCTACTCAGCAGTTCACCACCTGGTTGCTTTGCTAGTAGCATAGGAAAAGCACCTACTTGCTATCTGGAGTCGAAGAAGATTTTGTTGCACTCCCCCGACAACAACAAACTCAAATTTAATCAGTTTAAAAAATGAAAATTGTGTCCCTTATTGGTTAGTGAGACAGTGCCTGGGCAAAGAGGAATGGTTATTCTTTCCCTGCTAAATATAAGAGGCGCACCACTTAGAAGTGTCTGTATACCCAGTTAGTTTGGGTTACTCTGTGTGTGTGTGAGTGTGTGTATTATATTATATACATGCATATGGAAATGAGTGCTCGTTCATGTTAACACCTTATTCGTTCCATACAGTATCAGAATTATGTCTCATTGGCTCTCAGAATAATCAACATCATGGGAAAGTTTTAAATGAAGAAAATCCACAATTTGTTCCATATTCTTTTATGTTTTCATTTTCTGGTTAAATGGCCATAACTTTTGATAGAATATAGATATTCCAATGCAGTTTGTTTCATTGCATTCTGCATTAAATTCCCTTTCTAAATATATATAACACGGTGGGAGCATCATTCATACAGACTCAGTTTTTCACAATTTTAGCCACTAGTGTCAAGCTCAGCTTGTTGCCCCCCTAAAGCTTGTAGCCTGGTGCAACTGCACCCCCTGCACCTATTATGCAGTAGGTATGCCACTGCATAGGGTGCATCCTATGCACAGCAACATGAGAATAAGATTCACTGCACACAGTAGGAGTTGCTACCAAATAGACAGGTTCATGCTGCCACTGTTTTGAAGATCCTGCCATGAGTTTTGGAAACAAGGACAGTCTTCTAAAGAAGAGGATATCTGATGAATTTAAAGCTCTTATACTAGAGCACTTTATAACTTTTCTCAGTGCAAAAAAGTATACAGTATAACCCAACAGGAGGCTATCAATCAAAATCTGAAAGTGTATTCCTATGTCTTATATTGAGCCAAAATAATTTACAATATGGGCAAAAAATATAACACACTTGAGTGATAGCCCTTGAAACTAGAGGAAATTAATATAACTGTTCCTATATTAAGAAGGCAATAGTTGCTATATTGTGTTGCTATATTATAAAGGAAATTAATATAACTGTTGCTGTATTATGAGAGATTCTAAAAGAATTCAGGAAAACTTGGATATTCTACTTTCTTTTGTTCTCGTATATCTGGGAAACATTTAAGAGTTAGAAGGAACAATATGTAGAGACAGCAAAGCAATGTTTGTTTTAAAAAAAGAAAACCACAGAACTGTTCTTAATTTTATTAGTAGCAACGATTTGAAGTTTTGCACTAAAATAACTCTCTGAAAGGCACTTAATTTAATGCAGGTCTTATTTTGGTTTACGAGCCATACATAAACTTAACGAGTCTGAAATTATGACCAAAAGTATACATTATATTAACTGCTGTTAATCTCAAATGACAAAAAGACTATAAACCAGAGATACTTAAGAGCACATTAGGACATCAAGCAGACAGGATGGTCCAAAGACAAAGCGTGCACCTCTGAAAACCAGAATCTGACCAAAGCAAGACCATTCAGAAAAAAAGAAATGATTGCTTGGAAGTATTTTTAGAGAACTGGGGGGACAGAGGGGGCTCTATGAATATAAACAGGCTCTATGAATGCACATCATAGAAAGATGACCTCTAGATCTAAATGCAAGATCCCCACCTAACTGTGAAGTTCACAAGGTGCCTTTTGCTCTTAGCTTAACTTGTGTGGCTGAACTCATGAATAAGGGAGATAATCACAAAAGCACTTTCTGCAGTGAAAAGTGCTACAGAAATGAGGATGGACCATACTGAATCTCAACAAAAACAGGGCAACATTGCAAACCCCTATAATATGATCCTATTTACAACACATTCAAGTTGGAAGAGATGTCATGCCTTTGGAACTTCTTATATCTAACCACACTCCTGTCCCAACTTTGAGGACCTTAGTTGAGTTTTTGGGCAGGGATGGTGAAGAAATAATAATGAGACCTACTATTCATCAGTTACTACTGTTGAGGAGGAGGAGTAGTAGTTCCCAGTTTGAGAACCCTGTTGAGCTTGGCGGCAGGCATGGGGAAGAAAGAATAATTGAGTCCTGCTACTTGACACTTGAGACCTACTACTCAACATCTGATGCTTAATGATGGTTCATGCAACTTGTCTCTCCAAAACCTCAAAAACCAATAATGAGCCTCAGACCAACTTCACCCATTCTGATGACGAATAGTTGTCCCCCCAACCCATACATTTTAACTAGCAACACAAAAGAACACCAGATCCACCTCTTCCGAATAAAGGGCATCCAAACAGGTGAAGATGTTTAAGTTCAAGGGATGCTTTGACATCCACCCTGAAGAACCAACCAGCTTCTAAAAAGCAACTACACACAGAGATACATAGATGCCTTGGCTCTCCCCTTTGCCCAGCTTCCTTCCCAGCCACTTAGGAGCTCAGGTAGGACCAGACCTTACCTGCTGCTCTGCCAGCTCAGATGATTTCACCAGGTGTTTCTCCCTGTACAGAGACCAGAGTCCAATATTGGGCAGGAAAATCAAAGTCACCACGAACAAGGCTGTCATCTGCAGAAATCGCTTCTGTTTCCTCTTCATGGCCAATGGTACAAAAGAGGACAAGAGGTGATGAGTAGATGCTGCCCTCCTTCTTTATGGGGGGGCAATGGGGTTCCTGGTTGCCCCCCACTCTGGCTCCACTGCTTCACTACCAAACAGTGCCTTAAAACTTCTTTCTTGTCTCCAGCCTGATCACCCCTTCACAGACATGGGGGGAGTTGGTGATCTAGGGATCCAAAGCAAAAGAGGGGAGTTATCTGGGGCTGAACTGCCCCATCAGATCCTAAAAGCTTAGACCCCCCTCTTCATTCACACCAGCCCAAGGAGCAGATCCGATTGGCTGCCCAGCTGATGCTGATGCTGAAGTTACAGCCAGCAATCAATGAATGGGCAGGCGGGGATCAGTGGGGGTTCATGCCAAGGGGGCAGAGCAATTCCTCCATCCACAGCAGCATCAAGGGGAGGGGGGAGAAGAGGAGAAGAGCAATTGGGAAGATCCTCCTTTGTCAGATCAAAGATTTCTCCTGCCTGCTCCTCCCCTCTGAGTAGTAAGGAGAGGAAAGGAAGGAGGATGCTTGGCATTGGCTCTGCCAGTTGATGCCCAGCCAGGAATGAATTGTCAAGCATGCAGCATCCTTACCTGGGACCAAGCCCAAGAAGACCCCAGTTTCAGTGAGATCCTCCAACTCACAGTCACAACAGAGATCTTCCTTTCCTTGAAACACCCTTCCTCCCTCCCTGCCTCCATCCACCCACAACCACAGGCTGGCAGAAGGGAAGAGCTCTGGCAGGCAGTAGCATAGCTAGAAGGAGGTCGAAGCGGTATGTTTTGCAGATTTTGAATTTCCCTCTTTGGACAACCAGCCTCACTGTGCTCCCCCCAACTTAAATAGCTCTAAAGGGAGACTCCCTGAAAAACTTAGTGCTTTGACCCCCTTTTAGCTACGCCACTGATCCCAACCCTTAGTGCTTTGCCCCCCCCCCACTACTGATCCAAACCTTCTGAAATGAGAGAATGCCTGTTTTGTCTTGTATCCCCACTTGGAATGGCTCAGAAGGGGCTCCTTGCATGTCTTAGAGAGACTCCCTGCAAAACATAGTGCTTTGACCCCCCCCCGGCTACGCCACTCTGATAGGCTACAGTTGGCATGTCTTGGAAAAATTATCTGGCACTGAACAACTTTAGCTGCAATCCTAAGAGCATTTTCGTGGAAGTATGCCCATTAAACTCAATGGAACTTAGGCTTGCAATGTATGCCTGCTTTGCCTTCCCCCTCTAGCCTGATCCTGTGAATGAATGAGTGGGAGAGCTCTGGATGGGGATGGGGGTCCCCCAAGGTGATGCTTCACACCCCCCAGATTGCTCTGAAAATAGAAAGGAAGGCGGAAAAGGAAAGGAGAAAGGAGGGGATCAGAAGCACTCAATGCATCCATCCTCCAGCCACACAACACTGAGCATGGATCATAGGAGGGAGGCGAGCCTCCTCGTCATCACCATGTGTGGCTTCCTTCCCAGCTCAGCCTCCTCTTTTTCCTTCCTCCTAGAGCACAAGCTTGTGGTCTACTCAGAAGTAAGCCCATATCAATCAATGAGACTTACTCCTAGGTAAGCGTGACTGGCATCCTTTTCTACCTTCCTTGGTGTCCAGGCGAACAGGTAGAGGATCTCATTCTAGAAGGGAGGCTGATGGGAAAGGAAGCCCATCCGACTGAGAGACCAGTCCTCTGCGTGTCTACTCGAAAGTAAGTCCCTTTATAATCAGTGGCGCTTACTCCCAGGTAAGTGTGGACACAACTGTAGCCCATGGATCCCTTTCCTCTGCATGTTTACTCAGAAGGAAGTCCCACTGCAGTCAATGCTGCTTTCTCCCAGGTAAGTGTGGCTAGAGTTGCATCCAGTCCTCTACCTGTCTACTCGGAAGTAAATGCCACTGCAGTCAATGGAGCTTACTCCCAGATAAGTGTGGACAGAAATTCAGCCATGGAGCCCAGTCGTGTGTTTGTCTACTCAGAAGTAAACCCCATTGCAGTCATGGAGCTTACTCCCAGGTAAGTGTGGACAGAATTGCACCATGGAGCCCAGTCCTGTGCATGTCTACTCAGAAATAACTCCCATTACAGTCAATGGAGCTTACTCCCAGGTAAGTGTGGACAGAATTGCACCATGAAGTCCAGTTCTGTGCATGTCTACTCAGAAATAACTCCCATTACAATCAATGGAGCTTACTCCCAGGTAAGTGTGGACACAATTGCAAGCAAGAGAGCCCAGTCCTGAGCATGTCTACTCAGAAGTAACTCCCATTACAGTCAATGGAGCTTACTCCCAGGTAAGTGTGGACACAATTGCAAGCAAGAGAGCTCAGTCCTGAGCATGTCTACTCAGAAGTAACTCCCATTGCAGTCAGTGGGGCTTACTCCCAGGTAAGAGTGTCCAGGACTGCAGCTGGAAGGCGGGTGTGGGTGGAAGGGAGTCTGGGTCTCCCCGGGAGTCTCACCTGATGCCCGTCCAGAGCTCCGCAGGGGCAGGAGGGATGGCAGCCAGAGCCTCCCCGCCGCCCGCTCTCCCAGGCCGGTCCCTTCATGGTGGGAGCTTCGCAGGGGCCAGCAGGCTTCTCCGGCGGGCAGACGCTCCTGGAGGGAGAAGGAGGGAGGCTCCGGTGGCTGCAGGGAAGGGAAGGAAGGGAAGGAGGCTCTCCTCTCCGCGGAGCTCCAGGCACGTCCCCCAGAAGCTCTGCCTTGAGCCCCCCTCCCTGCAGGGGCTTCACGAGTACCCTTTTTCCCAGGACATGTCCTCTTTTCTAACCTTAAGTCCTGGAAAATATCTTTATTGTCCTCCATTTCCTTGTGAGCAAACAGCAGGAAGCATTCTTAGAATCAAGAAATTAGCAGCACAGTCCTAACCATGTCTACTCAAAAGTAAGCCTCATTGTGTTCAGTGGATTGTACTCTCAGGAATGGATGGGTCTTTAAGATTGCAGCCTTGATTGATTGATTGATTTCAATTCTTATCCCGCCTTCCTTCCTTGGATAAGAAAACCCAAGGCATTTAATCACAAACACTTAAAAACAACAATAAAACACAATTTAAAACTGCATAGAAAACAATAAATACAATTAAACTATGTAAAGACATTAAAAGCCCAAGTTAAAATGAACAGCAGATAGTGATTTGTTTATTAATTTTATAAAAAAATTTAAATTCAATAATATGTAATATTGTGTTTAAATATTAAACACAATATATGTTTAATTAAAGCAATGTATGTGTTTCCAGCTTTAAGTTTGCCGTGTCCTACATTTTTCTTGAGCGTCCTACATCTTGTCCTCTTTTTGGTTATGGTATATGGTCACCCTGCCATATGTCCTCTTTTTCTAGGACATGTCCTCCTTATTAGCCTTGTGTCTTGGGAAAAATCTTTATTGTACTCCTATTTCTTGTGAGCAGGCAGCATGGAGTCTTCTTGTATTCAATAAATTAGATGTAAGTAATAGTTTTAAGTAATATGGTGTTTAACCACATGAAATCCAATATACATGAGAGTTTTTAAGCTTTTATTCTGTTGTGTCCTACACTTTTCTTGGATGTCCTACATTTGGGGGGGGTCTTGTCCTCTTTTGTGGTTATGACACATGATCTCCTTGGGGTTAAGGCATGCTAGTACCAGCCTTATGGAGTGGGGCAGCGGGTTCCCTTGGGATAGAGGCAGGGGTCAGGAGCCAATGGCCTTACACAATCCAGAGCCCAAACTTATCCACAGTTACCTGGGAGTAAGCCACATTGACTATAGTGAGAGTTACTTCTGAGTAGATATGCAAAGGATTGGCCTCCAAAGCATATTTAATGTTCTGGGGCAGGGCTGATGTGGTCCACCAAGAAGTGTAACTAGAGGGGGTGCAGGCCTCCGTCAGTCTTGAAAGACTATGGTATCGTGCTCAGCGCTGCATATGCTGCATGTGAAGCACGAAAGCCTGGGTTGGATTGTTATGGAGGATAGGCTGTTACCCAAGCAGCAAATCCCCCCTCTCCATGCCACTGAATTAGTCCAATGGAAAGGCAGAGCTGGGCTAAGGAGCACTGCATTATGTGTGTTCATGTCCTTTATGTCTCCATCTCCACTGGGTTGACCTGGCTTCAAAGGGAAGCTTTGCATCCCCTCTACCAGGTCAACCTATGACTGGAGGATCCCACCACTGCTGTTGGATGTGGGTTAGTATGATAGCATTTCCTTCTTCCCAGGTTGATCAAATGTCCTCTTTTTCCAGGACATGTCCTTTTCTTTTAGCCTTGTATATCCTGGACAAAATCTTCATGGTCCTCCTTTTTCCTTATGAGCAGGCAGCATGTAGTTTTCTTGTAGTTAATAAATTATATGCAATGAATTATTAAATTGAAATTAGTATAGTATATTAGTATAGTGTTGAAATTAGTATATTAGTATAGTGTTTAAATTAACCTCATGAAAGCAATATACATGAGCTTTTTAGCTTTTTTACTATCTACAGTATTTATATACTGCTTTTCCTCTAAACATGTCCTACATTTTTCTTGTATGTCCTACATTTGGGGGGCCTTTGCCCTTTTTTGTTATGACATATGGTCACCCTGCCCTCTTCTTGATGAAAAATGGGGGGCTGGTATTTGTGCAAGGAAATCAGATATACCAGGAAGAAAGTTCAGATGGACCTGTCAGATGGAACAGGGAGCACCTGTTGAGAGTGCTCCCCTCCATGCCAGAGCATTCCTTTAATGGAGTCCCCACTTGGAAATGGAAGAAGAAGCTGGGTAGGAACATCTCCACTAGCAAAGGTAACAAAGCAGTACAAGTCAAAATTTATACAGCTGAACATGCAAAGAGTTGGCTGATTGGCACACATAAGAAGAGCCCTGCTGGATCTAGCTGAAGGCCTATCTAGTCCATCTTCCTGTATCTCACAGCAGCCCACCAGATACCTCAGAGAGCACACAAGACAGCAAGATATTTGAATCCTAGTGTCCTCAGTTGCATCTGGCATTCTGTGGTAGCCTGCATCTAAAATAAGGAGGTTGTACATGTTCATCATGGCTTGTAACCAGTGTTGGGCCTTTCCTCCAAAAATTTGTCCAATCTCCTCTTACAGGCATCATCTGGGGCAGATGCCATCACCACATCCTGGCAAGGAGTTCCACAGATTAATTACACACTGGGTAAAGGCATATAGTATTTTCTTTTGTCTGTCCTAACTATCCCAACATCAGTTTTAGTGGGTGTCCCCTAGTTCTGGTATTGTGTGAAAGGGAAAAGAGCATTTCTCTGGCCACTAAGATACAGGAAGCTGGACTAGATGATCCAGTGGAGACTTTTTTTATGTTCTCTATCAATTCTAGCTAATTTTTGTATGTCTCCATCATATCCCCCCACATAGGGGACATTGGCAGGGACTGGAGATCTATAATGATTCAGGTAGCTGGGACTACATGTGAAACAACATCCCTGACTGTAGGCACAATCCTAACCATGTCTACTCAAAAAGAAGCCCCATTGCATTCAATGGGTTTTACTCCCAGGAAAGTGTCTTTAGGATTTCAGAGTAAGACTGGCCTGGCCAAAGAGATCAAGCCAGAAAAGACTGCCAATTACCTGAGCCAAGTGCATTCTGCTAATATTTTTGTCATTTGTGAATTCTAGCATTTCATTGTTAGTAGCATTCAACTGTAAATTGGTTTGAATATCTTTGGCAGAAAGACAGCATTATATACACAAATCATGGTGACCATATGTCACAACCAAAAAAGAAGACAGGTCCTTCCAAAATTTAGGATGCTCAAGAAAAATGTAGGACATGACAAAATAAAAGCTGAAAACACTTGTATGCATTGCTTTCATGTGGTTAATTTAAACTCTATATTTTTTTATTAGTAGTACATTTAAAACTATTCTATGTAATTTGAGAATGTATATATGTAATTTGTATGTAATTTATTGTATGTATTGTATGTAATTTGAGAATTACAAGAAGACTACATGCTGTCTGATCACAAGGAGAGGAAGACAAGATTTTGTTCCCAAGACACAAGGCTAAAATCCAGGACATGTCCTGGAAAAAGGAGACATATGGTCATCCTGACACTAATGCAGCAAAGGCATAAGTTTGGCCTTGCTTTTATATGGTGCTGAGAATTTGGGCTTTCAGAGACTCGGTTGTGGAGAAATGTTTTTCAAACGTTGTCTAGTCATTACAAAAGACTGTTATTTTAAAGGAATATAATAAAGGCAATACTAAAGGATTTTGCCCAGTCCCCTTTGGCTCATTCTATAGCATTCTTGAAAGTGCAGAAAACAGATTATGGGCACAATCCTAAAGACAGTTCCCTGGAAGAAAGATCCATTGAACACAAAGTAGACATGGTTAGGATTGTGCTTTAAGCAGAACAGTGAAAAAGGAAAATTAGCTTGGAAATCACACTGAGGAGGAGGAAAAGGTCCTTGGTCAGATCAGCAATAGAATGGCTGCCAAGAGAGGCTGTTGAATCTTCTAACTCAGTGATTTTCAACCAGTGTGCCATGGCACACTGGTGTGCTACAGATAGTCCTCAGGTGTGCCACAGGAATTTGGGGACTGACATTCATTAATAGGAAAATTGGGGTATTTGAACAGTCTGGTGTGCCTTGTCAATGGTAAAAACAATTGATGGTGTGCCTTGACAAATTCACTGCCTTGTTAAGTGTGCTGCGAGATAAAAAAGGTTGAAAATCACTCTTCTAACTAGTAGGTCTTCCAGCAGCGTTAGTCTATCTGGGAAGTTTTGCATTGTGTGTGTGGTGCTCCAGTGCTGAAGGACTGTATGTGATGACATTTGTTCTTGTTATGTGTAAATTCTTGTCACCCATGGTGGAGATGCCAAGGTATTCAACCTGGTATTGAATTTTTAACCTGGTATTGAATCTTCAACCTGGTATTGAATTTTCCTACGCTTACATGTTTTCAGGTGTCTCCATGTTCTTCCTAATTTCTACCCAGAATATGAACTGGGAAGTTTCAGAGAGCCGTGAGGAACTGTGTGGCTGCAAACATTACTACTAGGATGAAGAAAACTCATCACAGATCCTCTTCTGGAAGCAATTCCCATGGCAAATAAGCAATATGCCTCTGCCTTATCTTCACTACACTGAGGAGTAAGTTACCATAGTAGCATAGCTAACTGTGATAATTCCATAGATGGAGTGGAACAGAGTCCTCTCATCCACAGTTCAGGATTGAAACTGACATAACATAGAAGAGCATAATAGGACTTTTATCGAGGAGAGGTGAAACAGCTCCAAACACAGAAATGGCTTATAGAACAGGGTTGCCAGTTCAACAGATGATGACCATCTTGCACATCACCAGAGTACCTGGCCAGTATTGGTGGTGAGGATGGGCCATGGGCAAGAAGGAAAAGGAAAAGTGCCAGCCAGGATATGTCAGGGAGGGCAACAGTTGGGTATTTGCAGCAGATTCAATATCCAGCCTCCCAGAATTCATCATGCCCCTTCGTTGATGCTGATCTGAGTAAACCCATTTGGACATAATGGTATACCAGAGTAAGTACAATAGAGGACAGAATGCCTATACTTTTGACCATTATTCAGAGGAAGGAATTTTGGTAGGTGCAACTCAAGAATGCAAAGGTTTAAAAAGCTGTATCTGCCAAAATTCCCTCTTCAATACGCAAGTCAAAGATGTAGGTACTCCAGACTTTATTGTATCAGGTCCTCCTTGATGCAAGTAGCTGAGTTCATCTCTGCTGAGATTACTAAATGGAGACAAAAATTAACTTGCTGGATATGAAACCTGAATGAACACCAGGCACTTTTGCTTGCGTGTTTGTTTTAAATAGTTCTCCAGTGTGTGATTGGCCTGAGATGGATGAGGCATTAAAAATCTCAGATTTTGCATGGTAGTTTATTGTTTATTTAGTGTATGGAAAACACATAGACTTATGGTAAATCAGATGTTAATGTTCCATTGCCATGTACGAGAGCCAGGAATTCCACATTGATGCCTGGCTGCCAAATGTCACCAAGTGCCATTTTTTCAATATAGTCTGGTTGCCAGTTATTGCTAGTCATTTGGTTCACACTTTTGTGCTATCCAGGGTGCACCAAGAGGAGGCAAACCAGCATCACATCCCTGCACAGCACTATCTGATATTGACAGCCTTTTACCTGCAAGGATGAGCATATGTGGAGCATCCTGAAACAATATGCAGGACGCTTTTGATCCTGTTAATCAGTACATCCTGTACAGGTTTACACAGCATGAGCATTTTGATCAGCCTTATCCTTTGGTGTCTCTCTTTTGAAGGAAAATATTTGTTGCACATCCTGATCTATTTCTTATGTCATCACAACAACTATATAAAAAAAGCAGGCCTCCGTCAGTCTTGAAAGACTATGGTATCGTGCTCGGCGCTGCATATGCTGCATGCGAAGCATGAAAGCCTGGGTTGGATTGTTATGGAGGATAGGCTGTTACCCAAGCAACACGCCACTGAATTAGTCCAATGGAAAGGCAGAGCCAATACGATTTGATCCAGCTGGCGTCACAGAGCTGGGCTACGGACAGGAGCTCACTCTGCCTTGTGGGGCTGACCCGGATCTCGAACCCTGACCTGCTGGTTAACAGGCACAGTGTCTTAACTGCTTGTACCACCCACAGCCCATACAACAACAACTATATAGAATCAAATTATTGGGGATAGTGTGAATATGTAGTAAAATGTGCTAGTTACATTTCCAGTTCCACTATGTAGCTAGAATATAGAATGTGGTATCCATAAAAAGTCATTTTATGAATTTAGTGCTGTAATCCTTATCTTCAGATAGGACGCAAGTACCAGCACAAGTCCTAGTACCAGCACAATGCTGACCTGGGAGAGTGACCAAAGTGCCATAAGACACTTCTGTGCCACTCCCTAGACAAGGTTAGGCCAGTACACAGACATGTGCTTGCCTTCTATATCACAATGGGAATGGGAAGACAGGTGAGTTGTGCCAGCATAGAAAAGGATTGCACCCCAAGAGGCTTGATGACTCTGAAAAAATATTGGTTTTTAAAGTAATTACCCTACTATTTATAAGGCAGTTTGGACAATCATTTGAATTAATTATGGCATTAATTCATTTTATATGAATCTTTGGACTGCCCAGTAATGCCCTTATGGCATTGGACTAACAACCCCATATGAACACAGGACTTATGCAGGACTAATGCCAGTGTTACTGCGGTTAGCATTGCAGCCCAAGTGTGATGAAGTAAAAAATTATATGGAACTTTATCGGTGACAGAGCAGCATCTGAAACCTTGCGAAACAGCAAATGGGCCCACAATGGTCACTGTGAGCAAGCAGGCTATAGGTTTCCTGTGGTTTATGATCTCTTCATTTGTGGGACAGCTGTCTGTGAGGAGCAAGGAGAAATGCAGTGCAGAAAAAGAAACAGACAACAGCATGTGTTCAATTGCCTGAGAGGCACATGCAATGTTTGCTTGAATGACTCTCCCTCCACACCCCGCTTACATCCCTCCCACCTTCCTTTCCCATTCTTGTCCTGGTTTTGGTGTCTTCACCAGTAGAGTTGCACCAGTGATGCCTGAGCTTTGTTGGCATGGCATTTTTCTGGCATTGTGCCGCATCTGTGGCAAATCCACTGACACACAGTAATCAATGCCAGCAGGGCGAGAGTTGCGTTAGTAGAGACTAAATACCTGGACTAAATAGAGGGTGTTAATTTATTATAATTTGTTTATTATGGTTTGTTCTGTAAGGTTGTGATGAGTCTGCCTGCCATATAAGAAGTATTTTCTAAATTTTTATGTGAAAATAAAATTTAACAACAATGTGTCCTCTTGTATATGCATTTTGTATGAGAAAAAGGGGCTGCTTGGGTTTCAATGTGTTTACTTTTCGTTACCTATGTGTAGCTTACAGACCCATACACTCTTACTTGATGGTTAACCTCACTAGGGTTGGAATCCTTACCACACTTTCCTGGGAGTAAATACTATTCAACACAATAGAACTTATTTCTAAGTAGACATGCTTAGGATTGCACTGTGACATGTTTCCAAATTATACGAGTATATGCATAGAATTCATTGTGCATAAAAATGGATTTTCTTAATATAAGAAAATACCTTGCAATGCATTGTTTTGAATACATGAACCTCAAATTGTTCAATTGTTCTTTGGCTGCCTGGTTGATCTTCTTGATGCTAAACATCTTTGTTCTTTCTGCATCACCATCATTAGAAATGGTAGTGGAACAAGCTCAAAAGCTAGCTAGGTTCCACACTAGTATGTGTGAACTCTGACAGCAAAGTAATCATTCAGGAAGCACCATGGGTCTGACTCCAAAGAGACTTTTGCTGTGCTCTAATAGGGCCATTTTGAAGAGAAAACTCCCTCTAGATAGATCATCCCATTTATCACACAACTGCTTGTGTGCAATTTAACAGAGAAATTGTCAACACTCTACTTGCTGAATACACAAGGGTAGTCATTATTCTGTTCTACTATATAAGGATGTTTCATCCGCTAAGTAAAATCCCTTCTAGTTTGATTCAATGAGTTTATATCTCCAACTTTACGATAGCATTGGGGTGAGATAATGATAGGGTAATGACAAAACCCAAACACATCTTGCAGTACATTGAGCTAAAAGTGTTTATGTTAAAATTAGTTATCACGTTAACTGATCTGTTACTCACTTGTTGCAAGTTACATGGGATAAATTTTGGAAGAAAAATAAATCAATTTTAGAATTCCTGAATTGGCTTTGTTCCACTTTAGAACAAAGCCAGCCAATTTCCCCTTCCCCCTATGGGATAAATTGTCATCAACAGAGATGCCACTGAATTCCATTAATGACCCAGTTCACAATATGGATTTTCCCAGTTCGTAATGCTTGGTTGCATGACAAATTGAGTATCATTTCCCTTGGAATTTTCTCCCCCAGTATTTGAAAATGAGATTCTGCACATACCCAGTTGGCATTGTCTAACCAGGCTGCTTTGGAGGCACATGCACAAAAGTTCTTTAATGTTAGTCTCTTATTCTCAGTGGAGCCCTCAACTACATAGCGCTTGATCGCTTGGAACTACTAAGGCAGCTGCAAGTTGCCAGCTTAATTCTTTTTTCTATGAAATTATTATGTTCTTCTATGAACTCTGAACAGTTTTCCTGGCCAATACACCTTTTATAATTAAACCCAATTTTAAAAAATGTCAGTTTTCTTCAGTTAGTTTAGAGCAACCAATTTACAGACTATCTACAGTATTTATATACTGCTTTTCAATTGAAAAGTTCACAAAGCAGTTTACAAAGAAAATGAAAAAATTAATAGTTAAGAAAATAGCTGGAAAAACATAAATATCCTCCTTTTCCTTGTAAGCAGCTCCCTGCAGGTACTGCATAATCCTGAAATTAATTAATTGTATGTAATATAGTTTTAAATTTGCAAATAAGTACCGTATTTCCCGGGCCATGAGACACACCGGACCATGAGACGCACCAAAATTTAGAGGAGAAAAACAAAAAAAAAATCCTGAACCAAATGGTGTACTAATATGGGCGCAATCCAGAGTAACTATGGGGAGTCCTTGCTCCGGTGTAAGAACAATTTGCTCTGGATTGCAATATGAATTTCCCATAGGTTTTCACTGGGTGGTGCTGTAACTACGGGTACACGTAATGTCTCTTACGTGCTCCCGTAGTTACTCTGGATTGTAGGGTATATTTAATAAAATGTAGCAGAATTAATATTTCAACCATGTAAAGTCAACAGTGGTATTAAGAACCTTCTTTAACATTCTTTAATAATAATACATTCAACGATGTAAACATTCAACCATAGAAATACCATTAACCATGTACCATAAATGTACCATGTACTATATTTAGACCCATCATCCCTGTCATGAACTCCAGGGTTGAAGCATAGGGGTTGAAAAAAGAATAGATTCCCTGGTGGCTTCTCTGAATTAAATACCACTTACTTCTGAGTAGACCTGGAAAGGATTGTGCCCAAAGGCTGAACAAGAGCACATGACCTGGAAAAGGGAGACAGATGGACACTGTGCAGGCCAAGTCAATCCTGGATTGGCTTAAGCCTGGGTGCCTGCCAATCTAGATTCTATGAGATACACACACACACACACAAAATTGTATATAATATATATATAATACAAATAAAAATACACACTCACACTCACATAAAACTGATTTGGTTTTTGTTGTCTTAGGCTGAAATCCTATCCACACTATCCTGGGAGCAGTTGTGTAGCTAGGGGGATGCAAGGGGTGCAGTTGAACTGGGATACAAGCTTTAGGGCGCAATCCAGAGTAACTACGGGGAGTCCTTGCTCCAGTGTAAGAATGAGTTACTCTGGATTGCAATATGAATTTCCCATAGGTTTTCACTAGGTGGTGCAATAACTATGGGTGCACGTAATGTCTCACGTGTTCCTGTAGTTACTCTGGATTGTAGCCTAAGGGCGCAATCCTAACCAATTTAGGGTGACTTAACTCATCTGGCATATCTTCCCATGATGGTTTGGAGAGGTCAGTATATGCCCGTGCACTGGCCTAAGCCTCCCAGGAATGGGGCAGAAGTGCCTTATCGACCTTTTGTGACATCCCCAGGTCAACACATGACTTATATCAGGGCTTATGCTGGCCTAACTTGATGTTAGGATTGCAGTGTTAGTGGGCTACAAGCTGAGCTTGACACTAGTGAATAAAATTGTGAAAAATGTGGTATATATGAATGATAATACCATCATGTTACATATTGTTAGAAAGGTAATTTTATGCAGAATGCGTTGAAATATCTATATTCTATCACAAGTTATGGACAATTAACCAGAAAATGAAAACACAGAAGCCTATGGAACAAAAGTGAATTTTCTCAACTCAAACT
This sequence comes from Cryptoblepharus egeriae, assembly GCA_030015325.1. Lineage (NCBI taxonomy): Eukaryota > Metazoa > Chordata > Lepidosauria > Squamata > Scincidae > Cryptoblepharus > Cryptoblepharus egeriae. The sequence continues at coordinate 46,683,501 of JAREYC010000007.1, read as the reverse complement.
TTCCCATGTTACTGTTGGGTCTGCAAGCCAATGAGATGCAATTCTGATACTGTAAGCCAAACTGCTTAAGGCCAATATCCTAAAGTGAAATTAAGCCCCTTGCTCCAGATATAGGCCTCAAGCAGTTTGGCTATGGGGCATTATGACAAATTCCTACGGCGCAATCCAGAGTAACTATGGGGAGTCCTTGCTCCGGTGTACGGAAAATTTAATCAGGATTGCAATATGAATTTCCCATAGGTTTTCACTAGGTGGTGCAGTAACTACAGGTGCACGTAATGTCTCTTACGTGCTCTCGTAGTTACTCTGGATTGTAGGGCTAATCTTCAAAATGTTACTTCTACATCTCTGTTTCCTATACCACACAACTTTACTGCACCTAAACAATGCACATCCTGTTACTTTCCCCAGTTTAATCATCTGGCTTTAAATATCTCTCTCTCTGAAAACGGAATGCACACTCTTCCATTGGGCAAGACTATTTATGCCTCTCTCTCCCTTCAGATTTTGCGAACTGAAGCCTCCACAGTGCTCACATTTGCAGTAATCTGTATCCTTCCTTGTTACCACCGCCTCTTTGCTGTCAAGATAGACCCTGTACATGAAATTGAATTGAATGATCTGAAGGAGAATGACTGGTAATATTGGTAACCTCATATCTTCAGATTTAGCACCAACCTAGATAATCATTCTTTCCCTGGGAAATGGTTGGCTAAAGTGCAGAGGGATCACCCTGATGGATCAAAGGATAAATAACCAAAGCAAAAGACGCAGGCAGTTTGACCTCACTAAAAGCTTTGCAAACATTAATGGCTGAATGGAAATTGCAGGCACACTGATGCTGCCTGGTTACCTGATGGCACGGAATACTTTTCTTTTCAGCCTGCGTTTTCCTGGATTTCATGCTCTTGTTGGATTTCTCTGTCTTAACCTTTTCCCTCCCCTTTGTTTGATTTCTAAACCAATATGCAGGGCCATGTTATTTGCTGTTCATTAATGTCCGAGTAGATATCAGGTGCTGTGTACTACTTACTACAAAGAGTGAAGGGTGATGTTTGTGCCTCAGTTGTGTGTGTGTGTGTGTGTGTGTGTGTGTGTGTGTGTGTGTGTGTGTAGGAGCTGAGCTGTGAGGTCATAAAGAAGTAAAGAAGAAGTTTAAACAACGGTTGCTTCAGAAGTAAAAACATATCAGCTTCTCTGCAAGGCTGGTAATTGCCTGTCTAGCCTTAGCTGAGGTGAAACTGACAGCTCAGTGATAGCATGTGGAGATTGGTTAACAGAAGTCTCATGTTCCTGAGGTAATTTTACCTCAGTATCTGAGTTATCTCAGTATGAATCAGAGTTACCTCAAAGAAGGAAGTGAGTTGAAATCTCCCTGTAGCTGTACATGTTTTTTACATGCTCTGACTGGGATTTGTGGAAATTGACATCTGGACTTATGATTATGCTCTTATGTCTAATGACTCTAAACTGACCGCTGTGTAAAATACATATGTAAATAGAGTTTCTTTGTGACAGATTCTCTTGAGTGCCACCTCATTTTTCTCCTTCACACACACACACACACACACACACACACACACACACAGTGCCAGAGCCATTAGAACCTATAACAGACTTCTTCAGCATAGTTCTGTTGAAGCGCCCTCTGACAGAACACCTTTTTGGAACTAGAGAAAGCAGAACCTGTGAAAGGAAGCCTTGACTTCTGTGAAAAGATGGATAATATTGCTGTATATTGGACCTTTGAAAAATAAATAATGTTATGTGTGATGTCTTAAATATAAACAGCACAGAAATGGGGTTTTGTGAATAAGAACAACTAAATTTGCAGTCACTGGGTCCTTGACAGTCCACCCACTCAAAAAATGGTGTCAGGAGCACACCTCAACTCTTTGATATATGCAAGTCATTGGTCACTATTCAGTCCTATAGAACAAGGATGGGCAAAATATAGCCCATGAGCCATTTCTGGCCTGTGGAGACATCTTGCCCTTGGCCTGCCCTGTTCTCAACAGAGTTGCCCACATTGGCCCAACACACCACCTCCTCTGCCCTGGCCCAACACATCAACACTTATTCCTCTGTTGCCTCATGCTTCAAGAAAACCACATGTGGACACTTGATTGGTAAGAGGTAAACATATCTCCTATTCAGTGGGGAGCTTAAGGGGGTTCTCACCATTTGTTAATGAGCATCTGGTTCTGAGAACCATTTACTAATGGGACATAGAACCTGTTGTTAATTTAGTTTATTAGGACATATAACCTGTTGTTAATTTATTTGAATCCCACCACTGCTCCTATCCTGAACACTCAGGGGCCAGCATCATCAACCTATGGAGATGACCTTATGGAGAGGGTACAATTAGTTCCTCTGTGTAGAAACCAGTAAGATTCTGTGCACCTCTTCAGAATTTGCAGTATACGAGGCCGCTGTCTTCTATACACACATGTAATGATGATGGGCGTTTTGTTGCTAAATAATAAATGCTGATGACATATGGGGATGGCATGTGATGGTGGAAATGTGCTCTGGGATTGTGCTGAAGATGCCTCCTCTGAAAGCTGCATCTGTCTTGTTGGAAAACACATGACAAGAGATGCCAAGTGTGAAAGGCACTGAGGATAAATGTTTGTGACAAATGATTTTTGAAGCCTGAAACCATTTACTGAAAGTACAACAGCAGACATTAGCTGGTAAAATTATTTGTATAATGTTGGAATTTGGGGAAAAACATATTTCAAAATCAAACAACAGAAAGAAGCCTTTATTTTTATTTCATGTTTTGGGCACAAATTCCAGAATGTGCTCAAATGAAAGATTGTCTTCAAAAATTAGAGATGCCCATTTGACATACCGAAGTCAGAAATTTGTGTTTGATGGGCAACTTCTGTGAATGTTTAGCTTCACAAAAGGCTGCATACTCATTAATTCTTTATTTGAGTTGAAACTCCAAACGAAGACTTCAAAACAGATTCACTTTCATTTACAGTTTTTGGTTAAATGAACACCATCCGGATGTGTGTATTGAGCTTTCTCGCACTCATACAAAACTCAGTGTCTATATGTCTACCACAGTTCTCACTCTTCTTATAAATAGGCTTGTTTGGGGTGTGGGTGCGTAAAGGTATGCTTTTAGATTTAGGTTTGAAACACATTAACTGCTCGAAATAAGATTCAATGTCATTTTATCAGAATTAGAGCTGTAGTTACACAAACCAACTCCATGGTGGAGCCAAAGGTATCTCCTTTACATTGGTGTCTCCAACATAGAACCAGTGAACTGTAATTTGTTAGGGAACACACACTGAAATTTTGGGCTACTATATGCAGAATGTTTTTTTTTCTATAGCTCTATTTTGCAGAGAAATAATATTACAATAACTAATTACAATTGATTTTTTTTAAACAAAAGCAGCAACCTAGAGTTCTTTTAAATGAAAGTCCACTGTGGTTGTATAAAGAACTATATTTGCAAAAACTCGTACAATCCTTGAAAAGGATCCAATCCATGTTAAAATAGTTTCACACCTTTTAGTTTGATATTGATCATGTATTACAGTCCTTTAAGATTTTTTGTGTTCTTAAAAAAATGTAAATGGCAACTGGCTAAAGGTAAAGGAAAATATCCACGCACACAAAGCATTTTGAAAGATTGGTTACAGAAAATGTAAGTTAATTAAAGAGAAATAAATATATCTCTCCTTGTCAAGCTAGCAAAAAGGTTGTATTGATTGCCAAATCATTTTCATGGTGACCTGTATATGTATTATTTAAAAGCATTTTGAATAGCCTTGGGCACATAAATTAGGAAACATAAAGAAGGGACTCCAGTGGCTCAATGGTTAAAGGCACTGTGATTGTTAATCTGAAGGTCTGCAGGTAGGTGGTTTGAGTCCTGAGTATTGCAAGATGGAGTGAGCTCCTATCTCTTGCCCAGCTCTTGCCAATCTAGCAGTTCAAAAGCAAATAGGTAAATAGGCATAAATAGGGTGAAAATTTAAAAGTGTTCCACATGCTTTGGGATTTAGCCATGCTGGCCACATGACAAAGGAGGCACTTTGGACAATGCTGGCTCTTCAATGCTGGTAACAGGAGTGAGCATCCCTCTCTAGAATTGGTCATTACTAGCAAGGCAACATTTTTACCTTAAAGCAATTCTTTACCTTAAATAATTTTTACCTTAAATTCTTTAACTTAAATTATTTTACGTTAAAGAAATTCCTTACCTTAAAGATATGTGTTAAATAAATAAGAATGAATAGTTTTCCAACATTCATTTTTATTAACCAGAGTACCCCTACACGCTGTACAAGCAGCCTCTTCTATGGACATGTTAGGGTTCTGAGTCACCATTGGGCAAGTGCATGTCTCTTTTATGACACTTTCACATCAATGCACTGGCTTCTGGAGACCAAATCTGTCACCTTTGTGCCAGGATACTGGTGAGTTCATGCTATGTGAATCAGGCCTATACAGGGGCCTGGGAAGGATAGGAGGAAGACAGAGCGGGGCATTCCAGAATGGGTGGTGGGTGGGCCTGAGGGCAGCCTTGGCACAGATGGGGGTAGGGGCCAGATCCTAACACCACTCCTAGGGGATCTGACTGTTATGTTTGGATCTGTTATCACCTGTTTCAGTGGTGCAGATCTTAGTAGATCCATTGTTGTTGCCACATTGCCACGGGAAAGGGGCCATTTATTCAGCTGGCCTGCCTTTTCCAGTACAGGTTAAGATCAAGCTGGCAGTCTCACATGAAGCTGCTTCTTTCACTGAACACATTGAGGAATCATCAAAGACAGAGCATATCAGGGGCATCCACAAGTCAAGAGGGCCTTTCCTGAGGCCATGCTTTGAAGATTATGCAAGAACTGGATATGTACACTCTTGTGTGGGGTCAACTTCTGAGTATGATTTACATAAGGATCTGAATGTCGTCATCTTAGACAGTGCTGACAAATTCTTTTCACTGTAGGCATGCATTTTCACCAGTTTTGTTTCAGGTGTATAAATTTTAGATTTTGATTTTTTTTTTTCTGAATGTATTTTCCTCATTTTGAAGATCCACCAAAACAGTTGCACAATGGTATAAGGTTGCATATGCACCTTTAGCCATTGGCATCCTTCAGTCTTGAAAGACTATGGTATCGTGCTCTGATTGGAGGTCCTGAAACAACAACTAGTGTGGCTAAAAAGGCCAATTCGAGAGTGTCCATCCCTTCCGCACTGAGGACAAATAAATTCTGTCCCCTGCCCAGGCCCCAGGTTTTGCTGCTTTCGGGTCTGTCTCTTTGCTTTAGCCTGCCAAACAAGTGTCTCTTCCAGTTGGAGAAGGCCATGCTGGGTCTTTTGCCTCCACGCTGAACGATTGGAAGTCAAGGTTTCCCAGCTGTTGATGTCCATTCCCAAGGCCTTTAGATCCCCCTTGCAGATGTCCTTGTATCGCAGCTGTGGTCTCCCTCTAGGGCACTTTCCTTGCACTAATTCTGCATATAGGAGATCTTTTGGAATCCAACCATCAGCCATTCTCACGACATGCCCAAGCCAGTATAGACGCCGCTGTTTCAGAAGTGTGAACATGCTAGAGATTCCAGCACATTCCAAGACTGCGTCGTTTGAGACTTTGTCACGCCAAGTGATGCCAAGAATACGTTGGAGACAGCACATATGGAAGGTGTTCAGCTTTCTCTCCTGCCATGCATAAAGGGTCCAAGACTCGCTGCAGTACAAGAGTGTGCAGTACAAGCTCTATAGACCTGGATCTTTGTATGTTCCATCAGCTTCTTATTAAGCCATACTCTCTTTGTAAACCTGGAGAACGTGGTAGCCGCTTTACCAATATGTTTATTCAGCTCAGTATCTAAGGAGAGAGTGTCAGAGATAGTTGAGCCAAGGTACACAAAGTCATGACAACCTCCAGTTCATGTTCAGAGATTGTGATACAGGGAGGTGGATCCACACCCTGACCCATGACCTGTGTTTTCTTCAAGCTGATTGTTTGTCCAAAGTCTTGGCAGGCTTTGCTAAAACAGTCCATAAGTTGCTGAAGGTCTTCGGCAGAGTGAGCAGTAACAGCAGCGTCATCGGCGAAGAGGAACTCACGCAAGCTGGACTTTGGACTTTGCTCTTAGTCTGGAAGGATTGTAGAGTTTTCCATCTGATCTGGTCCGGAGGTAGATTCCCTCTGTTGCATTTCCAAAAGCATGCTTCAGCATGACTGCAAAAAAGATCCCAAATAAACTTGGTGCGAGGACGCAGCCCTGCTTCACTCCACTTCAGATGTGAAAGGAGTCTGATGTTAAGCCATCAAAAACTACAGTGCCCTTCATGTCCTCGTGAAAAGACTGATGATGGTGTGGTATTTCAGTGAAGGTCTGTCTGAGGCTTTAGAAAGGCAGTTCTGGTTTTTATGCATACTGGAAGTGGTTTTCTAAGGCCTACTGAGGGAGATGTTAAAGCATTTGTACTGTTGGGTACCCAGTGAAACAGCTACACTGCTGTGGACACAGATCCAAGCATCCCCACATGACAGGGAGGATAAGACATTACTCAGAGTAAGCAAGAACATATCCATCCTTCTCCTGATTTCTAGTCTTCTCCTGACCTATATTGATACAGTGCACATCATGTAGTCTGGTTATACAACTGTGTTGTAGATTGTCAAATATGGTTAAGACTGTATTGTAGATTGTCAAATATGAGATCCCAATCCTATTTTTCTGAAGAGAATACTTGGATGGAATGAAGAAATACCCACTCCTGTTCCTTCCAATTCTCCTGCAAATGTCCCAGAGATATTTTTTTCTCCCAGCAAGGCTCTTATCTGGTTTTGGAACCTTTCTGAACAGACTTAACCTTTTTGAGTACCCCTGTCAGTCTTAATAAGAGAAATAAGGAGTAGAGGCCCAGTCATATCCAGCTTTCCATTGCTGATACAGCCATGTTAGTGGAGCACACACTGCATCCTGTGGTGATGGGGAAGTCATGGAGGTCTCCGCATGGTAAGAGAACATTTGTTCCCTTACCTTGGGGCTGTACTGCTGCTGCATCAACACTGGAAACTTGGATAGGCTTCCAGATATTTCCAATTTCACCCTCTCAGTCCATTGCTGTTCTCTATGGCTGCAATCCTAATCCCCAGTTAGGCTGGCATATGTCCTGGTACAAGTCCCATGCTGGTGTAGGGGTGTTGCAAAAGTGCCATAAGGCACATCTGTGCAATTCCTGGGCGGGGGTTGTTAGGCCAGTGCACAGATATGTGTCAGCCTCATGAAACCACTGTGGGAATGGGGAGATGGGTGAGTTGTTCTGGCCTAAATTGGTTAGGATTGCACCCACATTCTGCTTCCCGGAGAGGATGATTTTCTGCGACCCAGACGATGGTTCCATTCCAGCTTGCTTTTTCATTCAGTTTCTTTAGAAGGTTTTATTTATTGAATGTTCTCTGAATCTTGAACTTGAGTTTCCACTTCTGCTTTCCATACACCTTCTATGCATCTCAATGTTTCTGTTCTGCCTCAAAAGGAGAAGGTTTCTTTAATATTTTATAACTCTGTGGTCCCTTTGCTGTCCTCTTAAATATCATGTGTTTGGGGACTACATCTAGTGGATGGAGTTTCAGCCTTTTCTTCTTTTTAAGACTTTGCTAAAGTTTTCCCTAGAGGAATTTTTTCCAGAAAGTCCTTCAAGCAATAGATCCTGGATACTTGCAGTTTCTTTTCTACGTTAACTTAGATAGGCACATAAAGATTTCATTTTTTCTTTTAGGTAGAAAACTTCAGGAAAAGTTTGCTTTTTCCAGTAAAAGTTTTCCTCAAATATTGATCTTATGAAGTTTCATGATGTTCAGGCTGCTTAGAAGTTAGCGACATTGTAATGCTTCCTGGTTAGTGACCTTGTCAAAATGAAGATTGTCAGTGGGAAAAGTCTCACTTCCTTCGGGACATGCCTGGAATCACAACTTAAATGTCATCAAAAGCAGAATCTAAATCTGGAGGTTTTTTTCTTTGATGAATCATATGGAAATTGAATTAAAAGGTTTTTTTTTTTATACCAGCAAAACTCCTCAGTGGAGTTTCACATATCCCTAAGCACTTTTCATTCCTCTTCCATGCAAATGTAATGTTCTTGTAAATAGATGACATTCAAAGAGGGAAAAATATATTTATGAAGGTCTGATGATGATATCTTCTAAATTTGCATATCTGTGTGAGCTATAGCCGTTCACTGAAATGTATATCCAGAAGGAGCAAATCTTCTAAATGTGTTTGCCTAACTGAACTTGTTTTCAAATTAATCCATGCCATCAACTATTTCTAGAATTGATCCATGTTGGGTATTTTTCATGCATTGGTCAATATGAAGAAAGACAAAAAAAAACTGAGGGTTCAGTTATATTTCCACACCATTAACAATGATTTCTCAAGTTGCAACCATGTAACAATTACTTGTAAGTAAGATTCATTGAATTCATTGTAACTTTTGAGTAGGCAGGCAAAGACTTGTGCTGTTAGTTCTTTCCATCTTGGCCTCGCAGCAGACTATATTGATGAAGTTCTTTTTCATACTTCCTTTCTAATATTTAACTCAGCAGTTTCTGTGTCTTAATAGGTTCCTGTTGAGGATTTGCTTAACACAGGCATCTTACTTGTTTATCTTGCAGCCATTTTCACTTTGTGGATAATGCCAAAGGGCTTTGTGGAGCCTGTTAAGATGTTGAAAGCATCACTTGAGGTTTCATGGATTAACCCAAAGTTGCATTTTTTAAACTGTAGGGCTAATTCTGAGCTTAGCAGAGGCCATATACATCTGCCTGTAGCCTCTGTGTGACTAAGAATTAGCCTGACTGTTTAAAAAAAAAAGTCAAGGAGAGACTCTCCCAAATCCATGCATACTCATGGTGACCAGATGCCAAACCCAAAATTCCTGTAACGCAAGCCCAAAATTCCTACCCCCAGGCCAAAATTCCTACCCACTTAAAAAATTGCCAAAAAATATATTATTTTTGTTTTTATATTTTTTGTATTTTTGGCCATAACTCTTGATAGGAAGGAAATATCTCAAAACTGATTTTTTGCATTGGATTCTGCTCTTCAATATGAATTCAATGACATATGACATGATAGTGTATTGCACACCATCGCAAAGTTCAAAAATGAAACCAAAATGTAGGACAATGAAGCCAAAATGTAGGACACCCGGACAGGCGGCTAAAAATCTGGACAAATCCAGGTTTTTCCAGTCATATGGTCACCCTGACTGCATACTGTATGACTGTTCTGTACTACTTCATGTGTGTTGTGATTCTGATTCTCCATAACTAAATTAACATTTAATGCGGGTCGTAATACGTAATTTTTCTCTCAATGAGACCTCTCAGCTCTGATGACCTCTGGAGCTCATGGATCACATCTTGTAACAAGTACTGTGGAGAAGAGAGTCAAAAATATTACATGATCCCATTCCAGCACTATTGACAGGTCAAAGAATAAGAAAATATCTGTCATCAGGATTTAATCTAGGATAAGCACTGTGATTTGGCATGCATTATGGCATAGTGATCTGGCATTATGGGTCTGGCATTATGGATGAAGTGTAGGGGTTGACTTGAATGATCATATCATTCAAGCATTCAGTGATTGTAGCATTCCTTGACATATCCAGAAAATGTCCTTCTAGAATTCCTTCAAATTGTACATTACCTAGTAAGAGAATGGCTAAGCTTTTTCCTTTCTGTTAGAGATAATCAGGATTAATTATGTAATATCTACCGCCAAGTATCTGGGTTGCAATGTGCATGTCTTTGGGCTAATATATAGCGTAATAATTGAGTGCGTCATTATACCTGGGTAACATCTAATGTGATGTATAGCTTTAATACAATCCTAATGTTCACAAAGTTACTGTATTTACTCAAATATAATGCTCACCTTTTCCAGCCAAATTCAGTTTCCAAAATCAGAGTGCGCATTAAATTCTATGTTAATTAGAATTGAGTAAATACAGCATTTTGATTATAAGTGTGGGGTTCGCATTAGATTTGATGGCGCATTATATTCTAGTAAATACAGTAGTTTGAATTGATTAGATAATCATTTTCTTCAGATTACAAAAGGAAATGTCAGTGGAGTGTTCACTCCACGTGATAGTCAAACAGGGATGAGAACGTCCAGCAAGACTTGACTCATCTAGAAACATTCTCCCCCATGACTCAAAAAAGAGTCACAACGGGGGCACTTTTAGTCGCTGAGTCACTCCTTCACAACTCTAAAGCACTTATCATGACACCACACTCTTTAAAAGCCAGCCGGGGAATGCCCCATCCTCGAATGCCTGCCTTTCCCCATGCCCGCACTGACCTTTTCACTGCCCAATGGTCCAAGCAACTGTCACATGGTGGAGCATCAGCTTCTCACTTGTGAAATTCCTGTGTTGATTTGTGCTGGGCTTGGGCTAGCTCAAGTTCGGAGCTGTCATTTGTGAATATCAGCCCAATCCAGAGCAACTAATCTGTCCACATAAGAGCCCTTAGGTTGCCCTATCTAACACTAGGTTGGAGCAACTACAAGATGCTCCAGCCCAGTTACTCTGGAAGAGGCTTAGGGCAGAGCAAGGCAAGATAGGGTGCCCTAAGAGAGGTGGACCTGCTCTGCCCTAACTGGGGCAGCCTAAGCAGCTCAGGAGAGGCAAGTTGAGGGCATGTTTAGCATTGCCTAGGGCAGAGCAGTTACTCTGAATCCAGAGCCTGTTTCCAAGGCAGAAATGCCTCTTCCAGTTCCTCAGAGATATACCACCTCAGGAGCAGGTATAGTAATGAGTAGACCCATAGGGGTCCATGATAAGGCCCGAGTAAGAATGGCAGTGCTGACCAAAAATCTGAGTTCTTGGCCAGCCTAGCTGCAACCCCTGCCTCTCAACCTCAGGATATGGAACAAACTACGGCTGCCCACAAACCTCAGGATACAGCAGGCCACTCCAAGAAGCCCCTTCTATTCACTGTAGAATGTACTGGCATCTCATCAGGGATTCCTTATAAGGCAGGCTCCCAGTGGCGTCACCAGACTGGTGCGGCTGGTGTGGGCTGCATTGGGTGATGCGCTCCATATGGTGTGATGTGCCGGAGGAGTTTGACTGTCCTTTGGCAGACCCCGGGCGTCAGCACCCCCATTCAGGCCTGCTCCAAGGCGGATAAGCAGCCAGAAGCTGCCACTTGTCTGAGGAGTTGGCTTGAACGGCCATCTGAGGTGCACTGCGCAGAAACACACTGAGCATGCCGAACAGCTTCAGAGGAGACTTCCTTAGAGCAGAGAAAGTCTGCGCCTCTGCACAGCCATTCAGCCTCACTCAGGAGGCAGAGCGGCAGCCGAATGGCTTCAGAAAGAGTACTGCACAGGCACCAACTCTGACGCCTGCACAGTCTCCCCCAAAGCCAAAAGGCTTCAGAAAAGTACTGCACAGGTGTCAGAGATGGTGCCTGCGCAGTACTCTTTCTGAAGCCAGTTGGCTTCAGAAAAAACTGCGCAGGCGCCAACTTTGGTGACTGCACAGTCCAGGTAAGGGGGTGCACATCCCAGGGATGACGCACAGACTTCCACACCAGGTGATGTGCAGAGTCATGTCACCACTGTAGGCACCACAGATGTTCCTTGTTCAGTGTGAACTGAGGGGTGTCTCCTCAGGAGCAAGTCTTCCCCTTGTGTCAATTACTTAGCATGCTCTGGAGCAGTTAGGGCAGCCCAGGCTTCCTGACTCTCTGGATTCAGCATAACTTCCTGCTCGGGATACAGAATAGTTAGGAGAGTGCAGTTAGGTCAGAGCAGGCTGAATTTGCTCTGGATTGTCTCCTATGTCTTACGGTTTATCAGTGATATGTTTATCGGTGATAATCTGGTGCACTGAGCCCAGGAATTAGCTTACCATTTTTTCAACTCCTAAACAAAATTAAATGGTCTTCATGGTGAAAGCAACTACAAATAGATTAAATACCATCAGTATTAGAGTGTTCTTATAAAGAACTCAGGAAAACACACATCCAACTATCTTATTTTATTCCACCAGATGGGAAATTTAAATTTCCTCCCAGTAAATTTAATGGCTGGCCAAGGGTTTTTTTTTTAATCTTATGTACTGTACCTCTTGCCATATCCAAGTTCAGTATATTAGACATTACCTTTAATTTTTTTTCCAACCATTTATAATGTTTATATCACCTTGGTATATATTAGTGATACTTTTAGCAGTAATATGGGATTAGCAAGATGATTTTTGAGGTGGTGGTCTATTGTCTGAACTCCACACTGGTGTATGTGTGGTGGGAATCAAGGCAGTGAAATGCCCCAGGCAGCATGTGTTAGAGGATGTCAATGCCACCCAGTGTCCACTGTCACCCATTTTTCTCCCACTTTTTTCAAAATGAAAGAAGCTGATGGTACTGCCAATTTCTTTTGCTTTGAAAAACATGAAAAGGATGGCTTTTTGGAGCCATGCTGAATTCTGTTGCTTTGGAAAATAATTTAAAGTGTGGCCTGCAGCCTTTCCTGGTTCAGACACTATGGCTGCAATCCTAACCTCTACTTAGGCTGGCCTAAGTCCCACCATATGTCCTGTGCTGACCTGGAGGTATCACAAAAGTGCAGTAAGACACTTCTGTCCCAATCCTGGGGGAAGGCCTTAGATCAATGCACAGGGATATGCCAACCTCCCCACATCATCATGGAAAGATAGACCAAGTGAGTTTGGCTGGCCTAAATGCTAGGATTGTGCCCTTTGAAAAACTCTTCCAGTGGTTGCTGTATTATGAGAACTTGTTCTACACAATGAAAAAATCAAACTAGGATATCAGTGGAGAATGGTCTACACTATAACAAAGTTTAGGGACTACTGGAGCAGGACAAAGTACCTACAGAAATTTAGAGTGACAGAGAAGTAGAAGAAAATTAGAATGAATTGAGCAAGAAATGAGAGATCCAAAGGACAGAGTGTGATATATAGTACTATAATATCCATTCTGTCACAAGAGATTTGGAGGCAGGTAAAAGTAATAAACTATATGGAGCTTTGGTATCCAGTCACCTATCAGAATTATATCCTCTGGTTGTTTGCCTGATTAGAATTTTCTTATCTGTGTTTCAAGTGTGATCATTGGAAATGTCACCAAGGTTATCATTTTTTTCCAGGCTACAAGAAATCTGCATTTTCCAAAAATGTTCCATGACTGTTTGAGTATTGATACAAATTGTTGAAGACTGTTTCAAATGATAGTTATAATTGGTAATGTTCATTCAGTATAGTAACATATGAACTATACTGTGATACGTAAGTATATTGTGATACAGCAAGGTCAGCAAAGGACTTGTGTCAGGGCTTATGACAGCCTACCAGGAAGTTAGGATTGCAGCCTGAAAACCATAAAGGCTGTAATCTTATCCACACTTTCCTAGGAATAAGCCCCACTGACTAAAATGGGATTTACTTCTGAGTAGACAGGCATAGGACTGGGCTGAAAGTAGTTTACAGAAATGGAACAGAACAACCAAAAAAGTGAAATAACTCGTTAACCCAGTCAAAATGCATTGTTAGCCTTTCTTCTTCAAGTAGGAAAGTAGGCAGAAGGGGCTAAGACTAGAGTTCCAAATTTAGGTGCTACAGATGAAAAAGCCTTGGTTAAATTAAATTATGGTTAAATTAAAAAGTAAATTATAATTAACTTACTGTTTCTATGTTGCAGTTTTTCAGGCAACTGTACAACGATGAGTGCTGCAGGACATGTGAGGTTGCACCTATATTCCAGCAATAACAACCACAGTGGGGGTTACAAGGGCAATGTTTGTGGTGAGCACATTCTAGTTTAAAGATCGTACTTTTGCAAGATTAACATTGTAATTGAGTTCCTACTGTTGGAAATAAATATCTGCAAAGCTATTGGCTTGATAATTAGAATTGACTTGAATGACGACAAATTCCAGAAACAGAAAAAGGATGTGTAGGACGAACAAAAATAAATTAAGATGAGTCTCCTGGAAACTGGTGTGGCCATAGCACCTCCTCCTACAACAAAACAAGTTGAAGGCAAGTAAATCCTTGTATCCATTACACAGGAAAAATAGCTTTTTATTGGTGCTGACTGTCTAACAATAGTTTATGACCAGTTTCCCAAGAGTTGCCTGAGGCCTCTCAGAGGGGCATTTGTAAAATTCAAAATCTAACTCCCAGTTTATCGTTTTAATCAGTAGGCCACTATTTTAATTTGTATTATTCTATTATATACTAGTTGTTTACCCATGGCTTTGCCTGCATGCATCTGAGTGTAAAGAGAAGAACAGAACACAAGGATCACTGGGCACCAGGCAGCAGGACTTCCACAACTCTTTTTTTATGCCATGGTGCTCTCATCCCAAACAATAAGTTTACCCAATTGTGCATACCTCACCCACCCACAATTCTTAACCACACCTGTAGGTGGTAGGCAAGACATAAACTCAGAGCTGTTCAAATAAACACACAAACTGAGAGACAGGATTTGAATATATTCTGTATTTGTTTCCTCTAGTTCCTTTTTGCCTTTTTTGGTGTACTTAATACTTTTTAAAATTGCTGTAGAGTGTGGCCTTTCTTATTAATAGTGGGAATTTAAAACAAGTCCGAAATGCAGGAAAACCATCACTGTGAATTAATTAGCAATTTTCTCTTAAACACAACTAGGATGGATGGCAACACTATTCATTAATGTTTGGTCAACAGGGTGGCTTTTCTTTACATGCTTGATTATTTTTGCTGTTAGCCAAGAGGCGATTGGTGTGACCAGATACTAGTCTACATAACAATATTTTCTCAAGTAGCAATTTAATAATGGTGTACTCAGCAACTCATACAGAGATTTATCATGAATAAAAATCAGGAGGGTCTTTAATTCTGTATTAATGAGAGTAAGAAAATTAAAGAGACTAATAAAATGAAATTTTAATAAAATAAAAGTGAGAATAATAAAATTGTATTGACAAGATCTATCTTCCTGGATATCAGTCTTTAAAAAAATTCTGAATTCACACTTGTTACTCCTCACCTCTGTTGAGAGTAGGTTTGCCATATGTCCCCAAAAACCGAGACAGTCCCAGTTTCCAGGAACATTCTGGCAAACGGGGTCGTGTCCTGGTTTTGTGGAAGAGAATTATGGCAAACATAGTTGAGAGGTAAAATGCAAAGGATGGAAAGCTTGGAGAGAAGGTGAAGGTGGGATAGAGGGAGAAAGTTCCATTGCAGTGAGTTCTCCCAAAACTTGCTGATACATTCACATAGATTCCCTTTGTGGATCAGTAAGACATCTTGGCATCATGCACACTATTGTAAATGTCTGGTGCAGATATAATCCCACATTCAAAGTGGAGTCTCATAGCAATCTCCATTAAACACACTTAAATGGGACCAGTGAGTTTTATTCAGGTTATAGTCTCCCTCCTTGAGAGTCCCTAAATCTATAGCAATTGATGTAGAGAATGGTAAACATATGTGCACTTCAAACAATAATGTTTTTTAGGCATAACTATATTCAGTGAGAAACAAGCACATAAATTGCTTTGGGCTCAAATACTGTTCATATGCTGCATCTATTAGTTTATGTACACAGCTGTAGTGAATGGAATATGTGAATAACTGTACACAATACAGAGTAACAATTATTGTACCAAGGTACGCATGCCTGCTCAAGTCAGTTTAACAAGTGAACAGCCATTCAGTATCCAGACTGGGAATTGTTTTCCCAGAAATCTGGTATTTGTTCTCCTAGTGGCACAAGCACTTTCTGGATGTTTTGAGATCTCATCTGCCAAGGTAATTTTCCAGACTATTCTCATGAAACGAGCAAAATGCAGGCTTAGAAAAATGTTTTATTTAACTAGGCTTTCCCTGAAGAATACCTCTTGCATCTTAAGCAGAGTTGAGGTAAGACTACAGCAGCTGTTTTCAACCAATGTACCATGAATGACCTCAGGTGTGCCAAGGGAGTTTGGGGAAGGTCATTGATTAGGAGGTCAATTGTGAGATTTGAGCCCTTATAAGCAGCATGGTGTGCCTTGTCAATGGTGAAAAAAAACTGATGGTGTGCCTTGACAATTTCAGCGCCTTGTCAGGGTGCCATGAGATAAAAAGATAGAAAATAATTGACTTTAGAGCAACATGATCTAGCTAATTTATTATGTTAATTAATAAGCTAGTTAATAGTTAATAGTGCTAGTTAATAAGCTAGTTACAATAGTCCAGTATTATGATCATTAGTATCGCAGTTGGGTACCTATATATGGGTACCACCAGCCTATATATGGGTACCACCTGATACCTGAGAACAAATTTGACTGAATCAAAACAGTAAATTAGATCCTTTAAATACAGCTTCATTTACAACAAGCTGACAATCCAAACCGGAGTCATAGCGTTCCTCACGAACAGGACATTTGTCTTGGCTAGATTAAATTTCAGCTTCTTGGCCCTCTTCCAGTTCATCACCATTTTTAGATACCAATTTAGGACTTTCACAACCTCCTTGGATAGCAATAAAAATGAAAGATAGATGTCTAGGCATGGAGACATGTTATCTCTCGTGGTTTCTCCTGGGTGTTGCACTATTCTGCATTGGACTCTCCTCAAAGAGCAATGTTGCTAATGGGAGTTGAGCTTCTGTCGTACCAAATACAGAAAACTGTTTTCATTCAGAAAACTTTGTAGAAAATTTTGTAGTTTATTTCATGGAATTTCTTTTACTTTCTAGTATGCATTTTGTGTTTTTCATATAACAAAGTTTAGTAGCTGTCCCCCCCCCCCTCCAATTTTTCTTAACTTCATTGACCCCTAGGCAGCTGCTCCAGGTAACTCAATATAAAACCATGTTTGCACAGACACTTGTCTTTTTCAGATGTTCAAGGGATGTGTACATGCATGGAGGAAAGGATCTGCTGTCCCTGCTCCAGTCATTCATCTGAATGTCTGAATTGTACTTGATGTGTACTGGGAACCCTGTGTAATTGGAAACCCTGTGTGGAAACATGTGTGATTGGAAACCCTGTCTTTTTCAGCTGAATGGAACCAGATGGATGGTTCAGTTTGATGGAACCAACACTTACAGCCCAATCCTATGCAGGTAGGGTTGCCACAATTTTCTTACGCAAAATTGGGACAGGACCCACTGTCCCATTTACCAGTATGTGAACACAATCCCCCCAAATTGGGATTGTCCCTGTTTTTCAAGACAAATGGCAACCCTGTGTGCAGGTCTACTCAGAAGTAAATCCCACTGTATTTAGTAGACTGATTTCTAGGAAAGTGTGTATAGGATTACAGCCTTATTCAGCTAAAATACATATAAGACACAGTCCTAAACAACTTTCCAGCACTAGTGTAGCTGTGCCGATGGGCGTATTCTACATTCTGCAGTTGAGGGGCAATCATAAGAAACTTTCTCAAAGTAAGGCAATGTTTGTTACTTTGGATTTATATTGTTCTTACCCCAGAGATGGAAAATTGGTTCGGATTGCACCCATAGACTATCAAATGAACTGTACAAGATTAGGGGTAGAGACTGCAGGCTTGATGCTGATTTCTCTCAGGCCAACCCCACCCCCAATTGATAATCCAAGAAGAGTTTCTGTCACCATATTTCTGACCAGGGGATAGTGCAGATCTATATTTCTTAGGGTCACATTTAGGGAAATATAATAAATAACTTAGAATGTTTTTCAGGAGACACTTAAAATGAGATGAAATGCTAATTCTGTAGGATTAGGAATAATTTGCTTTCCAACTGCATAATTTAAAATGGCAGAAAATCCCCATGTAAAAGCACTTTAGAAGCTGAAGTGGAGTCAGTTGATCCAAAGCCATTAAAATATGACATTTTCTATGGATTTCAAAGCCTCAGGATAATGTCCTTGGAAACATCAGCAAGTTCTTCGACAGTTATGATTTGAACCTTGGTCTTGAGTAATAAAATTTATGCATGCTCACCACTATGCCTCCAGCATTTCTAACGTGACATGTTTAGAAAGACTAATGAAAAAGATGCTCGTAGCAATGTTCCATGTTAGATGAGCTGAACATTATACACTAAAACAAACAATTAATTTGTTCTGCTTTGCTGTAAATCAGCTGGGAGTGTTTGCTGCTTTTAATTTGCCAGAGTTTTACTCTTCTACAAATCAAATTAGTAATCATGTATCTTGTTAGGAAGAATTCTAAGGAAACAGTGGTTCATGGGCAGTTAGGCAGCAGTGCCTGAGCTTTCTCTTGCTGTTGAGGGTCGGCTTTTTGCTAACAAGATGCAATCGCCAGAAAAAGAGAGTGCCTAAGGGTGCAAATGCAACAGACATGAGAATTATACATTCTGTGAAGCTCATTGAGCCTTCAAAACACTGTATTTTATGAGGGTATTTGGATCCCAGCCATGAAGTTTTATGCTCTTGATTGTGTCTCATTATGCAACAGCATTAAAATAACAGGAGCAGAAAAATATCCTTTCTTTGATGTGGTTTATAGAATAAACACACTGACACTCACAAACTAATGTGGCCTCATCTATAAAAGTCCTACCCATATGAATAACATTTTTTTACATAACTTGTTCTTACTCTTGATATTCAGGTGATGGGGCACTGCAGAGTGTAATGAGCCTTCAACTATCTTCTTGCCCGTAGTTGTGATAGCCACACTCCATCCTTTAAAGTCCTTGAACTACTCAACTTAGACATGCTATTTCCACATGCTTGTGAAAGATGCAAGCATAGAATAATGATGGAGCAAGTGGATGACTAGATTGAGTGGTGGTTGAGGGCCCAAATCCTGCAGAACAAATCTGACCATAAAGGGATGTATGGTCCAAAGGAAGCCCAATGCAGAACTTTGCTCCAGGGCCCCAGCAACATGGTCATAAAGTAATGTGCAACAATCTGTAATGCCTTCTGTTGCCATGGGTGTTCTCCAGTGGTGGGCCCGGCCTCGCCCAAGAACTGGTTCCCTGATCAGGGGGTGGGGCTGAGGTCAGAGGGTGGGGCTGGGGTCATGGGGCAGGGCCGGGGAGAATTTAAAGGGGAATTTTTTTTAAATCTAAAAATTAAAAAATTCTAATTATAATAAAAATAATAATTATTATAATTATTATATTATAAAAATAATAATCTAAGTTTTTGTTAGTGCCCCCCAGCAACCCTAACCACACTTGCATGGGAGTAAGTCCCATTGACTGTCATGGGACTTACTTAAGTAGGCGTGCATAGGATAGGGTTCTCAGGCTTCAGTTTCAGCCACATGTGCATGGGAGTAAGTCCCATTGACTGTCATGGGACGTACTTCAGAGTAGGCAGGCATAGGATAGGGTTCTCAGGCTGCAGTTCCAGCCACACTTGCCTGGGAGTAATGCTGGACTGGGCCTTACTTCAGAATAGACATGCCATGGATCAGGCCCTGAGCATCTCTAGGCAGCAGAGAGAGAGAGAGAGAGAGATTTGGAGGGAGCGACGCCCCCCTTCAGCATCCCTGGTTGGAGGTGGTGCTCCTCCTAATGCTGGACTGGGCCTTACATCAGAGTAGATATGCCATGGATCAGGCCTGAGCTGCTCCAGGCAGCAGAGAGAGAGAAAGAGAGAGAGATCTGGAGGGACCGATGCCCCCCTTCAGCATCCCTGGTTGGAGGTGGTGCTCCCCACATCAATCAGTATTAAGCCTCTGGGTTCTGTGTAATTTATTCCTATGCATTATGCCTTGTTGTGCTCTCGGGGGAATGTGTGCAGGGGTGCCACAAAAAAGAACATAAAAGCATAAGAAAAGCCTCCACTGGATCACACCAAAGACCCATCTAGTCCAGCTTCCTGAATCACACAGAGGCCCACCAGCTGCCTCAGGGAGCACATATGACACTTGCATCCAGGAGCCTAAGTACCAGCAGACAATACCACAGGTTCCACAGGTGGTGCTCATACCACTGGTTGAGGAACACTGATCTACAGTTTAGGACCAGAGTCTGTGGTGTCCCCTCTGCAGGCTGAGGTTTGCTTCTAAGCCACTACTTAAGGCTACAGTCCTGTCCATACTTTCCTGTAAGTAAGCTTCACTGAATATAATAGGACTTCTGAGTAGTCAAGCAAAGGACTGAGCTCTTAGTAACCAGCCTCTGGCTCCAATCCTATTCACTTTCCTGAGAGTAAGCTCCACAGACTCTAATGTGACTTACTTCTGAGTAGCCAAGAATAAGATTGGGCTCTAATGCTGCACTCCTCTGCACACTTTCCTGGGAGTAAGCTTCATAAATTGAAATGGGATTAACTTTTGAGTAGTCAGGCATAGGATTACAAGCTCTTAGAAACCAGCTTCTGGTTGCAGTCCTATACACTCTTTCCAGGGAGTAAGCTTCACTATTAGAATGGAACTTACTTCTGAGTAGACAGATGATTGAGCTTTGAGGCTACACACCTATCCTCACAGGGGTGTAAAACCTACTGACTTTAATAGGATTTACTTCAGAGTAGGCAGTGGACTGGGCTCCTGGGGGGGCAGGATGGGAACTGAGGCTATTCCTTCAGGTGCCCCCCATACTGCCTCCCCACAATCTCAGGTGGAGAGATTTCTCAGAGGGGCAGGATGAGGTGGGGAGATCTGGGTGGAAGGACTACAGTGTGAATAGGATTGCAGCCTGAGCCCAATCCTAACCATGTCTACTCAGAAGTAAGTCCCATTCAAGTCAATGAGGCTTACTTCCAGGACTGTGTGGTCAGGATTTTAGCCTTACAGTCCAATCATATGCAGGCTTATTTAGAAGTAAGTCTCATTCTAGTCAGTGGGGCTTACTCCCATTTAAGTGTGGATAGAATTGCAGCCTCAGAGCCCAGTCCTAACCATGTCTACTCAAAAGAAAGTCCCATTATAGTCAGTGGGCTTACTCTCAGGAAAGTAGACAGAGCTGGAGGAACAGGGCTGGAGGGAGAGATCTAAGCCTCTGCCTATCTCCTCAGAAGTAAGTCCCATTATAGTCAGTGGGCTTACTCTCAGGAAAGTAGACAGGGCTGGAGGAACAGGGGACAAAAGCCCTGGAGGATCTCATCCTCACAACATTCAGACATTTCTCAGTAGCTCTGGCTTCTGGCTTCTCTATTCCCACCCAAGGACTCCTTTGTAAAGCTGTCCATGAAAGTGCCTGACCCAAAAGAAAGACCTACAAAAACACCATCCCCAGAGAGGGTGCCTCATTTGCATATGAGAAACCCATCATGCTTTGCAAACTGCACAAGGAAATAACTTCTGAAATCTTGCTAAAAATAAGTTTTTTAATCAAAATAAGGTGTTCAGCAAGGACAGCCTTCCTGAATAGCATCATACAAAGGTTTGGGGCATGAAGAAGCTCCTCACTCTCACTTGAAAGTATTGAGCTTATAGTGGATCCAAGCACCCTCCCATCTCAGCAGCACAGTGTCTGAGTGTGCTGTGGAATGTTTGCAATGCCTTGTCTGGATGATGGTAATGGGAACAGACTGTTTGTATTTTAAAATTAAAAAATAACCTTAGGGAGGGGAAGGAGGGGGGAGTGGAGCTTCTCCTCTGGGAAGACAGACCCAGAGACCCTTTAAGAGAAATTCAAACACACTTGCATGCAATTCAAAGATGACGTCCCCTCTTAGCTACCGGTTTGCTACGTCCTCCCCAAATTAACAGCCGGTTCTACAGAACTGGTGAGAACCAGCTTCAGCCCACCTGTGGTGTTCTCCCATTTTAAATAATCACTGTATCCTGTTAAGGCTCTGTGCCATAACATACATAGCATGATTAAAAGTGTTGGTTCCTCATTAATTCAGTCATTAGTGCTATATGAACAGTATTCAGCATTAAAAGTTGGTAACATCTGAGATTATCATTAAAAATATCTTTTCATTTAAAAGTTTTAACATAGTTGTATCAATTCTAAATTGAGTATGACACTTTATATTAGAATCTTAATTAGAAATTAATCAAGTATGATTGAACTCTGCGGTTTTAATAAATCACAAAATAAAGCTGGTCTTATTAAAAACAAATACTCAATTTTGCCGTCATTTTTTGTCAGTTATGTAGTTGGTTAAATTTAATTTTTAAGGTGGTGGGAGTGCATGCTGTGGGGGGAGGGGAGAATATGCACACAAGTATGTGTGCAAGTGAGCACTTTTCAAACCAATGTCAAAGTGTTGCATAATTCTTTATATTAGAACCTTCATTAGAAATTAATCATGTATGATTGAATTCCGCTATTTTAATAAATCACAAAATAAAGCTGGTCTTATTAAAAACAAATACAGTTGTGACGAGCGCCTCACGTAAAGTATGTTCCATGTAACAAACAAAAATTTCCCTAGGATTCTGCTTCACATAACAAACTGTGTTTCATGCAACAAACATACTCATTGGCAGTTGGGGCAGACGTACTGGTTGGCAGCCCTTTTAAAAATTGTCAGGGCTGCCTAGCATGCCTGCCCATAGCAAAAGCAACACTTCCACGGTGTTCCTCCTGTGGCCAGGCATCTGCTGGGCAGAGGGAGAGAACATCAGTGGAGAAGAGGGGAGCAGCTCAGGGCTAGCCAGAAGGGAGCAGGGGAGAGAGAGCCTCAGGATGAAGTGAAGGAGAAAGTGGGGAGACACTTCGAAAGTGTCTTTGATTACAGAAGAAAGTGACTGGATTGCAGCCTCCTAACCATGCCTACCTAGAAGTGAGCCCCATTGTGTTAAATGGGTCTTACTCCCAGGAAAGTATCTTTGATTGCAGCCTCCTAACCAGGTCTACCCAGAAGACCCATTGTGTTAATTGGGGCTTACTCCCAGGAAAGTGTCTTTAGGATTGCAGCCTAAGTAGACTTCATGGGATCATGCACTTTGAATGCACGTTTTGAATTCCATTACGGAACATTGTTTTGTCATCATTTTTACATCCAGTTAATATTTTTATATGAATATTTTTTGGGTTGTGGAACCAGTCATCTGAGTTTCCATTATTTCCTATGGGAAAATCAGCTTCACGTAAAGAATATTTCATGTAACAAACATGCCTCTGGAATGAATTCAATTTGTTACGTGAGGCGCCACTGTACTCAATTTTGCCTTCATTCTTTGTCAGTTGTGTAGTTGGTTAAATTTAACTCTTAAGGGGGTGGGATTGCATGCTGTGGGCGGATATGCACACATGTAGTTGTGCAAGTGAGCACTTTTTCAAACCATTTTCAAAGTGGTGCATACTTCAGACTCTTGAAATCCAATACTAAACATTGCCAATGTTCTTGGAATTGCTCAGTTGAACATGGTTTCCTAATTCTGAGCAATTGAACATGGTTTCAAGTAGAGTCATACCTGGCCTATGAAAAAATGAGAGGCAGAGGGCCATGTGCATCTCTCTCAAAAGAGCATTCCAAAGGATCTGTAATTCCAAAGTACAAAGTGAGGGTAATCATAGAACAATTACCATTTCATTCTCTTCCTCTGGAATTAAAATATTCTGTCTGGTTTTTCTCCAGGTAAATAAATTATCTGTACTCCAAAAAAAATTAGCCCATGAAAGGGTTCTAGACTTGCCGTTTTATAGGAGCACTCGTTTTTCCTTGGGTAGGATGGTGAAATAGCAAACATTCAAAGCAGCTATGAAAACACACCTTCCATGGACACCTGTAGCCTGATGCTGTATAATAGCAGTAAACAAGGTAAAGTTGCTCCACCATATGAATGTTGTTATTGTTGTGATCATTGCTTTCAAAGGTTCTGACATCTATTGTCAAGGATAGAAGAGTCAGGTCATAGTCAGGTCCCTAACACCTTCTCAGATTGTTTGTATACTGGCTGGGGATGACGGTTCAATCCTATACAACATTTCCAGCATAGATGCAACCGTGCCAGCAAGGGTTGTGTTGCATTGTAGGGAAGGCAAAATTTGTTTCCTTCCAATGGGCCTGCATTTTTGTTGTATCAGCACTGGAAAGTTGGCAAGAATTGGGCCCTGAGGTTGCAATAGCCCCAATGAAGATGGCATAAGTCCCAGCACAAGTCCCACATTGGCCTGGGGATATTGAAAAAGTGTCTTAAGGCATATCTGTGCCACGCCATGGGGGGTTAGGCCAGTGCACAGACATGTCCCAGCCTTTCTCCTCCAACACAAGAAGGTGAGTGAGTCTACTGCCCCAAGTAGGTTAGGATCATGCCCAAACTGTCTTAAAGCTTAAAGCAAAATTTTATTTTACAAAGGAAAGAAGACTTCCCAGAGGTTTACAGTGCATCTTTCCTTTGTGAAGGGAGTGTTCCTTATCCAAGTGTGCCACCCTCATAGTTGTATGCAACTGACAGAAGAAATTGCAAACAATATGACAATGAATATTTGAACTGAAAATCATATTCTTAAAACACTCTGCAGCCAAACATGATAATGAAACTGTGACTGCTGCCTTTCAAGAAACTTATTGCATCTTTGCACTTTCTTTGTCCTTCCTCCACAGAATTTTTGAGCACTGTCCCATTCCAAGCGTGGTGTAGCTTTATATTCCTGCTTTGATGAATATTGATGACCTCATGTGGTGACATCTTTCCTTCTCACTCCATTACTCAGTCTACAGGGTATCGAGCTCTGCATATTTTTCCTAAATTTTTTGTTGAAGGTCACTAATGACATATGGAAAACAACACAAATAATTTAATTCTGTGTGTCACTTGTTGAGCCTTGTATACACACACACACTCGCACGCGCGCACACACACACACTTGCACTGGAGTAGGCAGACTAGTGTTCTTGCACTACATCTAGAGCAAGGTTGGGGCTGCTGATACATTATGTTGGGACAAAAGGAAACTTTTTTCCCTACTCTTGGTAGTGCAGCAGAAGCCTCAAGAGACCTATTTGGATCTGACCCACCTCAGGAGATGGCACAGATCCAAGCATAGAAAGGAAAGGGTCCAGGAAAGGGTCATAGATACAGCACAAGTGCTTTATCCCAGCATAAAAGGCCTGCTTTTTTATGTTTAACTATTAAGATAAAACTGCAGGGCCTAACATAACCCCTTTAGTTTTATAGGTACTAAATGAGGGAAACAGGGAACAGCACCTGTTATCAGATTCCCTCTGCAGTTATCAAATGTGTCATCTGCCTTAAACTTGAGTCCCTTTATAGGCAGGGCCACTTGCCATTGACAACCACCATGAGAGGTCAGGATGTGATGATGCTTCCCATTGCTGCATCACCACAAGGGAAGTTAGGTAGGATTGAGCTATCCAACAGGTTTGACTGAAGAACCAAGTTGTTGCAGGGCGCATATTTTCTTCTTCCTCTTGCTGCAAGGGAGATATATGGATGACACATCCATCTCTTACAACGGACCCAAGGATTCAAGTAGAAGACTTACACTTTCTCTCCAACAGAATTGAAAGAGTGCACACTGAACCCACTCCATGCTGGAAATTACTCTTCATTTACACTTGGAAATTACTGGGGCATGCCCAAAAACACTTTGTATGGGAAGCTAAGTAGAGCAAAAGTTCCCAAAATAACTTCCTGATGAGTGTGAACCAAATCGTGCACTTAGGGCATGATCCAAAGTTGAGACCTGAGAATCAGCTCTTACGCATATGACTATGCTAAAAATGAATTCCAGATACTGCTGGCAAAGCATCAGAGTCACTTTAGTTTTGACAACGTTGTCAGTAAGAGGACATTAATGCACAATAGAAAAGACATTATAAGGTGGTGATTGCTCCCATGAAATGTTCTACGATAAGAAGAGGAGCCAGGAGCTTCATATAATACAGGATTGCGATTACTTCCTGACAATTATAGTCCCTTGAGTTTACTTTAGAGCTATTATAGAGATATTGTGGAGAAATGTGTGCATATGTTGTGTGAGAGGAAGATGGAGGGTGGCACTTTAAAATCCTCTTACAGCAGTTTTAGCAGAATGAGACTTGAACGTTGATTAATTCAATGGGCAGTCAACCAACTGAACAACTCTGTCGTTGAAGTATGTTTGTAATACGGTGGGCCTTTGAATTAATCAGCCTCAGGAACTGACAGTTTCAGGGAAAGTCCACTTGGACTGCATCTATTCTCATTTGGATCACTTTCACTTTACTTTAAGGACACATTATTTGTGTCTTTAAAGGCTCTGTCTCTGCATGGGATTTTGTTTTAAAAGCCAATGAATAATGGGGTGAATACGGTTTAAGTCTATGGTCCTGATCACACGTAGCACTAAATCATGGTTTATCATTACATGCATGACAAAGTGCAAATCATGTACTCCCATAAACCCACCTACCCACATGACAGGGAGGAGGTGGAAACTTTCCTAATAGGGGTTGTAACAAATTAGTTTCCTATTTTGGCAAGGAATTGGAAATAGTGGTTTGGTTTGTACACTTCCAAAGCAGGATATTGGAATAGGACGGGGGTGGACAAACTGGGCCACTTTAGGGCTCCTGAACCTTCAACAATTGTATAGAAGAGGGAATTTCATCAGGTACACCTTGTGATCTCACAGTTGACAAGCTGCATTTGCTGAAATTCCTACACAATTGTTAAAGGCCTCAAGTGGCCCAATTTGCCCACCACTCAAATAGGAAATGTTTCTTGATTCCTGCTCTGTAACCTGGCAATGGCGTGAACATTTCATCACTTGGCAGTGCAGCCACACCTGAAACATATATGTGCTGTACCCTGCAGAGGAGTTTTGAGCTTTGTAACTTCTTCTAAGAGAAAATTGGTAATGTTGGCCAGTGTAGGTGCATTGGGGATACCAGAACCCATACAAGCTATTTCTCTAACACAAGTACACATGGATCTAGGTTATGAGAGCAAGGCCAGCAATAGGGATATGATACTGGCGGTTGTGCTGCCAGCCCCTCCTGGCCTTGATCTGCCCTCTTCCCCAAGTTCTCTCTTCCTATTCTTCCCTCTGCCAATTTTTGCTTCTTCCTTGTTTCCTTCCTATTCCCTGCTCTGTCTTATGGGTGCTGCTGGGTATCCTCTAGCTGCTGGTGTGTGAACCCAACCATTTGCCACTTATAGCAGTAATCCTGCCATGCTGAATGGTCTGTCAGATTTGAGACAGCCATAGAGGGCCTTACTCCACTAGAAGTAAGAAAGCTCATTCCGGCTGCTTAAGATCCTACTAGAATTGAACCATAAGTCTAGGTCTATTTATTCAGAAACAATGGCATTCTGGGTAGTGGGGGGGGGAACA
This sequence comes from Cryptoblepharus egeriae, assembly GCA_030015325.1. Lineage (NCBI taxonomy): Eukaryota > Metazoa > Chordata > Lepidosauria > Squamata > Scincidae > Cryptoblepharus > Cryptoblepharus egeriae. Next base: position 46,656,287 of record JAREYC010000007.1, on the reverse strand, counting down.
CCAATTTTTTCAAGGTTCCTCCAACCTTTGGAGCTATTGTTGGTTGCAAAAGCAAAGTGGAGAAGATACGTCAGTTTTGTTTCTGCAGCCATAAATGGCTCTGAAGGTGAGGACAGTGGCTGCTTTACACTGGTGCTCAGGCCTCCGTCAGTCTTCAGAGACTATGGTATCGTGCTCAGCGCTGCATACGCTGCATGCGAAGCACGAACGCCTGGGTTGGATTGTTATGGAGGATAGGCTGTTACCCAAGCAGCAAATCCCCCCTCTCCACGCCACTGAATTAGTCCAATGGAAAGGCAGAGCCAATATGATTGGATCCAGCTTGCGTTGCAGAGCTGGGCTAAGGACAGGAGCTCACCCTGTCTTGTGGGGCCGACCCGGGTCTCGAACCCTGGCCTGCTGGTTAACAGGCACAGCGTCTTAACCGCTTGCACCACCCACAGCCACAACCCACTGGTGCTCATGCACATGAAAAAGTACTGTATTTCTCTCACTCCAGAAATGCTAGTGTGCAAAAATAAATTCCACTATGTTCAGTAACATTTACACTCAGGTGAATGAATTTTCATAGGAGTATTGTCTTCATGTAGTATAGTGTGTCTCATGCAGTCCTTGGGAAGATGGTGGCCTAGATATTATAATATGCCCTTAAGTAAAAGTCTCACTTTACCTCCTGCGAAACCTGACGCTTCTTCTCTGTGAAGATCATTTGAAGAAGAAAAAACAAACAAAACCAAAAAAGTTTGCTTGACTGACTTAAGGGAAAATTGAAAAAATGTACTGAGAAGACTTATGACTGAAATATTGAAATGTAATTTTTGTTACAGATAGCCTGAGCTAATTCTTTTAACACAATGGAAAATCTTGATGACTCGCCTAACAGTTTTGTGCTCTTTCATCTTCTGAGTTTCCATTTTGTGCTACAAAAAATGGCACATTTTCATCCTGCGCAAGTGGCTAATTGTAGATGTTGTTTCTGTAAAATGCCAGCACCAGGAAGACCTTTAAAATTTCAACAGTATGCAATTTAAGATAAAGTCTAGTTTTCTAGTTGCATGAGTATGCATATTCATTAACTGTAGCCATTAACTTTGCATTACTGATTTTATTTTAAGGATTCTTCTCATTTTGGAGTGTTATTGTTCATCTTACATACTGAACTGCAGTACTTGAGACTGTATGTTGTTCTGTCTGCTGGTTCAAGCTGTATCTGGTTATTTTCTCTTGTCAGTTCATTTCAATTTTCAGAGAAAATAAATGTACAGTCAAGATTAGGATTTTGCATTCATGACTTTAACAAAAAGAATGCTTATGTTAAAGCATTTTACACTACAGGGTTTAAAAATAGTGACATTACACCTGCATTTTTAATAAGCAGGATAGCCTGTGGACTTGACTCATCACTGATTCTGAACACTGGTGGTGGTGGTGGGTCCTTTGACACTTACTGCTCCTCAAGTTTGTGAAAATGAACTAGCCAGTTTTGTGCTGTTGAAAAAATGTTTGATAGCCTATTCCTAACCTGCTGTGCTGGCATGGGAAGACTGGCCAGCCCACCCAATGCATGTTTTGGACTAGTTGGGCCTTGGCCTGGGCAAAGGGAATTCCTTCCCCTTACCTCAGGTAACACAGTAACAGCACCAATAGGGGTCCTGTGCCTTCACTGAGAGAGTTGTGGCAGGTACGAGCATAGCCTCCTCAGTGGTTGTATCCCAGCTCTGGAACTCCCTTCCCTTAGATTTAAGAACTGCTCCCTTCTTGTACAGTATAGTTTTTGGTGGGGCCTAAAATCATTTCTATGGGCAAAAGCTTTTTAATTAGCAGGGAGGTCATGGGTGTTGTTGTTGTTGCTTTTAACTGGTTTTAAATGGTGGGTTGTTTTAAATGTTTTTTGAATGTTTTAAATTGTGTCTATCTATCTATCTATCTATCTATCTATCTATCTATCTATCTATCTATCTATCTATCTATCTATCTACTGTATATATAAACCCTCTCTCTCTCTCTCTCTCTCTCTCTCATTTATTTATTTATTTATTTATTTATTTATTTATTTATTGGTCACCTTGGGTCGGCTTGCAAACAAACAAACAAACAAACAAACAAACAAACTAACTAACTAACTAACTAGCTAACTAACTAACTAAATAAATAAATAAATAAGACTTCTTGGATTTGTGCACCTAATGAAGTGAAGCAGATCTGGGAAGACCACAGTGCCAGGTCATGGCTCCACAAATCCACTCACCAGCAATTCACCCACAGGTCTCCCCACCTCTTGCACCACCCTGCCTTGAAAGGCTTCTTCATGCTCTCCTCACACTCTCTCAGCCCCCAACGCTAGCCAGCACATGCGTTATGTGGTGCTCGGCCCTGTGGCTTGGGGTAGCCTGCAGAGAATCGTATAGGTCCCTGTGCTGCACTCCCTCCTCCTAGGTTGTTGATTTTGTGACACTCTTTGGCTAGCGCAAGGGACTTGTGGATTTGGGATTGCGCCTTTTATCATGTTTTCTTCTACAGCTTCACCAAAATAATAGAAGTCTGACCAAAATAGAAGCTTCACCAAAATAACAGAAGTTTCCAATGCAGAAAGGGTTAATTAATCTTTCTGCGCAAGTAGAAGAGCAGAAGTATGGCAAGGGCCCACAAAATTCTGGATTTTTTGCTTACTTCTGCTGCTTTTGTATAGTTTGCAAACTTAACAAAATGCTACCACTACTTTATTTTGACCAACACTATTTTAATGATCTTGAACCTATTTTCCACTCCAACAAAAACAAAAATAGAGTAATCAACTGACACCAGAGTTTAGCAATCTTCTTTTAAAATCTCATTTAATTTTATGGCACATTTTTCTTTGTTTTAAGTCCTTAAAAGTTTATAGACCAATTAAACTTCTTCACTACTGAGGAAGGGGAAAGCAAACACTATGTTTTACATGGTAACTTGGTAAGTTCAGTTGTGTTGGCAATGTTTTTTTTTGTTTTGCATGTAGATTTTACACTAAGTGCGGTTTTTGCTGTAAGAATATAAAGATTGTTTCATTTTGTTGAAACAGAACTCCATGTTGAATTCTCCCATTTCCTGTGAAATTCAGTTCAACCAACTCTCCAGAAACTACTCTGTCTTAATGTATGTATTCAGTATATATAGTAAAGAGGTCCCTTTACATACAGTAAAGAAGTCCCTGCTAGAAGCCTGCTAGTCAGAACCAGTTGTAGGGGGTACTGATCATTTCTATGTCTAAGGCCAAGAGCCAGCACTTGTCAATAGCCACATGGTCGGCATGACTTTACCTTTGTAGGTAATTTCATGTTCCTTGCAAGCATTTGTCAACTGGGAACAATTCACTGGCAGGTTGTCTAATTCATAGCCCACTAAATAGCCTGGAGCTAGACATGAGAAGAGCAGTAGCGTCCATTGTTATTAAGCTGGATTTAGGACAATATTCCTGTACAAATAAAGGTCAGGATGAGCAATATATTTAAAGCTGTAGTCTGTTTTATCATAATACTGAAGTCGAAATGTCACATTCTGTAGGCAAAGGTCAATTTTAGCAAGTCATATTTACGCAGTTTCAGAGGCATCAGGGTAAATCAGCTTTTGCACCAGGTAGAAGTAAATATTGCAGGAGATGCAGAAGATTAAATATCAAATGATCTGCCTCACTGTTCATCAAATGATAACAAAATGCATTGCTAGTATGTGATGAAAGTCTATATAATTCTAGCAAAGTCTGTTTGTCTTACAGATTTTGCTAGCTTTTACTGGTGAACTGGTGCCCTTTGTTTTTCTGATTCAAATACCCACCTTGTTAGTTAAGGGAACTGACATCAAGCAAACCCTGCAGTCCTGTTTGCTCTGTGTTTTGCGTCCAGGGATCAGGGGTGAAGGTTTTCTTTTGGAGCCAAGCATTAGCATAAGTTAGAAGAGATGCAAAGTGCTAAGTTTGGCAGGGATCCTCACCATGATGTGCAAATGGCCCATCCTCCTCCTCGCTGGTGTATATGCTGCCACTCTTTTTCTGCCACTGCCTGGAATGGCTTGTATGCCACATTACACACCTCATTGCACACCACAAAGAGGCATCCTACAAAACTTAGTGTTTTGAATTCCCTCTAGGATTCTGATATTAAATATCTTCCCACTCCTCCTGTGTGTTGAACATTCATGTTCAAAAGAGGTCTTTCCACACCTTTTCCATTAACTTTTTCATTACAATTAGAATTCTTTAAGATTAAAAACTTTTTTTTCCAATAATTTCACTGAGTTTGGCATGGCAGTGCACTAATATATCAGTCTTTTGGTATATGGAGATGAAATTCACCTAAACTGTAACAAGTGAATTAATTTTTGATCTCTTATACTCCAAAGGCATTCTTACCCTAAGCAGACAGGACTAGGCCTTACCCATCATTGGCTTCAATTTCCTTTATCTTTGGGAAGATCCATTGTTTTCCTGTACCTTAGAGTACATGGGTTGTGGATTCTGACTTTTAGATAAGATCCTTTTAGGAGCAGACCCCCTGGTCATGTAAAGCAGGGGTTCACCACATGTAAGTCTAGACCTTCAGTGGTTTGTGGATGACTAGGAAAGGGGCCTCAAAGCTCTGACCTTAAAGATCTTGAATCTCCCCTAAATGTAGACATTTTTTATATTTATTGATTTTAAGATATTTGTTAACTGCAGTAGTTTTCAAAGTGGTTCACAATAACAAAATCTGATTTATAATACTGTGGTTGTAATCAGTAGCATAGCTAGAGGAGGAAAAATGGCAAGGGATAGATGCAATTTAGGAATCATGTCAGTGTATGGCTCTTTCTCAGTCTTGATGTGGTGAATGGCACACGCCCAACCATCCCACCTTCTGGTGATGTGCTAAGATCAGAAGAGGAGTGTGTAGCTATGTACGTACCCTTCGTAGTAATGCTATAATTTATGACTATCTCCTGGTCACACACAGCACCATATCCCTTTGAATCTGGTGATTTAGCTGGGCCTTATTGTCATGTGAGACATTACAGGCTCCATTACTTTTTAAGTACCAATCGTTAAGGCTCCAGTTTCCTTTTAGATGCCCTCCTCTGCTTCCATTTCAGTTCCCCAGATACCATAATTCACTCCTAATTTTCTATATCTTTTGTTCCAGCAAGTGAGAAGAAAAAGTCATACCTCACATCACACACACACACCAGCTTAAACAAACCTCAGGTAAGCAGATACACCTGTGGTTCAAAGATTTTAAATGATTTGGACTGAATTATGCTCTGTATTCCAGAACTCCCTTGTGGTAACATCCAATTATCTCTGCTTAGTGAGAGTCAGGGCTGCAGAGTCATGCCCCTTGCTTATAAATGGAATTTATTATCCTTCTCATGCTTTATACATCTTTGCTGTTTAACAAGGTATCGGCTGCTTGGCTGTGGCTACCACTGCAGCAATACATGGAAACAAATGTTAACAGTTCTCTAGCAGTGATGACACTGCTAGATCAACTGCATACCTTGATGTGAACACTGCCCCTGGATTGCAAGCAGATATGTTTGGGGGTGGGTCAAATTTTGCAAATTTAAAAGTTCTGTACAGACTTCATTCATCAGGACTGAAAGTGTAGGGATTTCATCCTTTTAATATAAGAACCCTTTGCTCCACTTGTAAGGAATCTATGAAATGCAGGTAGGTGTTCAGGCAGCTCTCATAACTTACTATGACAGGATATTCCTTCCTGAACCAGAAGAAGATTAGCAGCATGTGTTTAAATTTGCTTATGCAGAGGAGATAGGAAGCTTCTTTATACTGAATCAGTCAGTTGGTAACATCTTGATCAGGACTCTTAACACATACTAGTGGTGGCTTTCCAGAATTTCAGAGATGAACTTTCCTCCACCATCCCGAGATATGCCAGGGATTGAATATGAGACAAATTGCAGTCAAAGCGTGTTCCTTACCACTGAGTTACATATCATCCTTGTGAGCCTGCTCAGTTAAAATGAATTATACTTGGGAATGTAATTAGGATTGTAGCCTTAGGCAAAGCACACTTTCTTTCATGTATTCATATACATATGAATTGATTCAGTAAATATGCACTTCCAATGTACTGGCATTTGTTTAGAAATATTTAAATACCCCCCCCCATACAAAATCTCACCATTACGTGTCACCCCCCATTGTGTGACACCCCATTGCACATCATCCCCAGGCTTGACCCTCCCATTGCGCATCACTGCCCCATTGCACATCACCCCCATTGTGCATCATCCCCATTGTGCATCACCCCATTGCGCATCACTCACTCCCATTGCACACCAACCTTGTTGTTCATCACCCCATTGTGTGTCACCTCCATTGTGCATCACCCCATTGCACATCACCCTTGTTGTTCATCACCCCCATTGGGCATCATCCCCATTGCACATCACCCCCATTGTGCATCACCCCATAATGCACATTACTCCACTGTGCATCTCCCTCCCATTGTGCATGACCCCATTGCTTATTACCCACCCCTCATTCCACATACGTGAATGAATGAATGAATGAATGAATGAATGAATGAATGAAGTCATTACAACTTATTTGATGAATGGGAGCATGTGATACTACCAGAAGCAATGGAATAATATGCTGTATTCCACAGATTATATCAGGAAGTACCAAGATGAGAACAAATGTCCTCAGCAAATCCAATGCTCACAAATTCAAAACAGTGTGAGCAACTGATGCTCACAAAAGTGTGAACCTCTATGGGAACATTTGGGCCTTTGCAAGGCAATGACTTGATTGTTCACAAAAGCCCCAGACTAGCTTTTGTGGTTGTTGGCTTGGAATGTATGCCAACGCTCAGCTCAGTTGCATCAGGTTGAATTATGGGATGCCTGTGTATCCCTGGTGTCCCTATTCCAAATCCAAATGGGATATTTAGAATTTGCTCAGCGATGTAGAAATGGATTCTTTTATCATTTATCACATATTGTCATGGTTTTTTATATCTGCTTCAGATTAAGAGCCATACTGCATAGGACCAAAATATTGAGGCTGTGGAAGGATGGTTGAGTTGAGCTGCCTATTTTCTGTACCCAGATTTTGTGACTCTTCTTTCATTCCTCACAAATTCCCTTTAGAACATGACACCACCTGAATTTATTATCCAGGAAAATTCTATTGGTAATCAATTGGGAGTGAGTTTCTATTACAGAATGTGGAGAAAGATCCTTTTAGTTTGATTTACAGATTGTTGTGATACATACAGTACCAGAAACAGGAGACATACTTGAAGCAGTTCCCAGTGGCCCTCTTTGCAGGAGAAAATACACTCAATGACATTTTAAAAATGTCCTGTTTTTATGTTTCTTTATCTTTACTGCATTTAAAATATTAGAAAGCCAGAGAGTGTGTGCATATATATACTGTGCTTTGGGAAGCATTCATGAACTGTGTGTTATTAGCAAGAAAGGAAGAGAGAGGGAGGGAGAAAGAGGAAATAGGTCCAAGCCACACTTCCTGCAATGGTCACTGAGAGGGGACAGAAAGAGAGGTCATTCAGGACAGGGGGTGGTTCACTGCCCAGTTCTGACACGTAAATGGTTGGTGTTGTCTTTTTTTCCCAACATAATCTTTAGACCATTATTATTATACTAGCGAAAATCTACCTGCATTGCGGGAATAAAGTTCCCCTGAGCCATCCCCCACTGCGCACCCTCTCCCATGAACAACATTCCCCCATGCACACCCTCCCCCATGCACACCGTCCCCCCATGCACACCATATGCAACACCGCTATGTGCATCATCCCCCATGTGCAACACCCCCATGCACATCAACCTTCCATGCTCATCAACCCCCCATGTGTACAGCTGCTTCTGGCACCTCCGGGCAACTGCTCCCAAATTGGGGACAGTTAAAGGTACCATTGTATATATACCGTAACTGAAAAGTCACTCAGACTCACTGACTCACTCATTCACTGATTGACTCATCAACGCGCCTCGCTTAACAAGCCTCTAGCAGCTGCCCCTGACTGCCCCCAAGTGCCCCCACCGACCACCTTGAACTTCCAGCAGCAGTCCAGATAAGCCTCACAGGAAAGTGTCTTTGATTGCAGTCTCCTAACCATGTCTACACAGAAGTGAGCCCCATTGTGTTAAATGGGGCTTACTCCCAGGAAAGTGTCTTTAGGATTGCAGCCTAAGTAGACTTCATAGGATCATGGACATTGAATGCATGTTTTGAATTCAATTACAGTGTTTTGTCATCATTTTTACATCCAATTAATATTTTATATGAATATTTTGGGGGTTGTCGAACCAATTGTCTGAGTTTCCATTATTTCCTATGGGAAAATTTGCTTCACTTATAGAGAGTTTCACTTAAAGAGCACGTCTTGGGAATAAATTAAGCTCTTTATTTTGAGGCACCATTGTATATAGATTTATATCAATAGAACTAAAAAAAGTCTAGATTTGTGATTATTCTGATTTGATTTATCCTAATTTGTGATGGTTATTGGGTTGTATTGCTTTTTAGTGGCATTAGATGGCCTTGTGGTCTGTTGCAGGCCTAGAATTCTGTGTTATAAAATTGTAATTTGAGAACCATTTCAGGTATAATTTATAATTTATTTAAAGGAGTAGCTACAGGATATTTAAATAAAATATTGGAATAATTTTTGAAAAATTCTGTAATTATAATTAACTTTAACATCCCTTAGGGGCTTACATCATTCCCTTCACATTTAAATGCAAACAGTCCATAGTTAATCATGCAAACATGCTGATAATTGGGTTATTAATGATAGCCATATGAATGCGCATGATAACTAGACAGAATGAGACCCAGAAGGTTTCTTAATTGGATTTAGAAGGCTTGTATCATAAACAAAAAATGATGAGAGTAACCTTTCGACCATTATTATTATATTTATATCAAGAGTTCTGCATTTCACAAGGAAATCATCAAAAGAAAGGTATGATCATGTGTAATTTTAATATCCAAGAGATTTCATCGAAACCTTACAATTAGTATTTATTGATGCCTTCGATAATGATTTAAACAGAGAAAATAAGAAAGGTGTAACCACTGAAGCAGAATTATCTCTGTGCAGTGTAGAATCTCTTATTGCTGCACAGTTTTGAGTCAATAATAACCACCTCTGATCCCAGCCCACAGTCTAGTTTATCATCCCATTTGTGAATGTGTCCTTTTCAAGAAGCCAAAGGGATCATGAAGGCTTCTTAATAAAATAAAATAGAGGCAGTTGATAAAATCTTAACTCTTGTATTCAACATAAAACGTGAGAAGTGAAACAGGGGTTAGCAGGTGAAAGAAGAGGTGGAAGAGAGGCTATGGGACGGGGATGGATCTGGTAGAAATAAAATCCCCTGGATCCTGTACCCTCTATTATTAGCCAGAGGTGTAGCTAGTGATTATCTATCCCCTTGCAAAGCTCAAAACATTGCCCTGGAAGTGATATCACAACCAGAAGTGATGTTATCCTGTCATGCAGGTCTATGGAAGTTCTTGTCTCAGTGTGTCAATGCACCACATCAAGAAGGTTTTCTTCCATTGTCTCCAATGATCAGGCAGCAAACAGAAAAAAACTTCCACCAGTAATATTTTTGTAAAAATAATAAATTTTTACTAATTCTCACAAGGGGGAAGCCTGTTTCTGGGATGTTGCAGATGTGACTTCAGTTGGGAATTCATGATTGCATATTCTATCATTTTTGATTTTCCCCCTACTCAGAATAATACACAGCTGAGTGCACATTCTGTTGAAAGCAATGCAATGGGAAGTGTCTATATTGGCATTTGGATGTGCACTCTGAATAAATCCTTGTTTTAGAATGTAACATTAAGATTAAAAAGAAGTTTCATTCTTATGACAACTGTTCCTTTAAAAGGATAAATAGGCTTTTGGTTTTTAATGCACCTGCCCTTCAAAAAATTGTGACAGTATTTTGAAAAATAAAAAATGAAAAAGAAAATCATTGTGAAAAAACACAATGCTTTGTATCTGAAATGTTTTTTATTATTCTCTGCATTTGTATTGAAATAATATCCATGTATTATTGAAGAAAATGAGGTTGAAAAATAATTAAAACAGAGAGGAATGCAGGATAAAGGGACAATGGTTAATATAGAAAGGAATGCAAGATAAAGAACCTTAATAATTGTAAGGCCCAATACGAAACATTTTTATGGGAGATGGGATGTCTGTTGGGTTACCTATAAAGCCACATGCGAAATCCTCCTACCCCTGAGTAGAACTTTTGGAACTTACTGCTGGAAATTCTGAAGCACATACTGTATATGATAGGGATACAACAAACATATTATTTTCCAAATAATTAAAATAATTTAGGAAACATTATGTGGAAAACAATTATCAAGCAACTTTTGGACATATGTAAGAGGATAAGAAGATGAAGGGTATGTTTTTCTTTGCACATTGTTTGACTTTTCCCTTTTGAATATATGACCATGAGGCAAAATGTTCCTCATGCCAGCAGCATGATTTTGTCATTAACTTGCCTTGTCATTCACATCTTCCAGAGATTAAATTTTTCATGGCTCAGATTAAACATTATGAATCAATCATGGAATAAAGAAATATTCAGAATATATAAATGGCTAATAAATAAAGTGCCCACCTCAAAAAAATAATTATCTAAGCTGCCTTCATCAGGTACACATTCATCTGCAAAGCATGATATGTTTATTCTGGACAGCCTGTTAAAATCCTGCACATTATTATTCAGATTGTTTGGAATATGTATTGTCCATTTGCGGGTCTATTTTTATGTATGAATACTGGGACTCAAACATGCAAATATATGCAGGGGTGTTGTGCTATTCTGCTGTTTATATATGCTAGCTGTTTGGAACTTATTCAAAAACTTTCATTAACTTCGACATTTTGGAATCTATTGAAAGCTTGAATAAATTGCCCAAGCACTGAGCGCCAGGAGCAGCCAGGCACTGTCTGAAGACTCAGTGGAATGAATGACGCTGAAATTAGAATAGAGCAGGACTCCTTAATTAATTACTTTATACAATAATAAGCCTGTGCTATTTATTTGAATACAATTTTTAAGGTTTTTTTTTCTTTTTTAAAGGAAGCACCACAAAATACAGCAAGAAAGAGAGAAATCCCAGAGGCTAATGTCAGGAACAATCAGGAATAATTTAATTGACTGCTGCATCCAGTATAGCAAGTACTGTCATTCCCTCTTGATTGGTTGATTTTTTGGCTTCAATATACAGAATCACTCTTGTGTTCATCTTCTATCATTGGAACTTCAGTGCAGTCTGATTGCCTGAAATGTAATGTCAAAGATATATATGTAAAAATACAAAAGATCTTATTTTGTTTTAAATATATAACTTTCATAAGGAAAGGTTTGGGATTTTAAGCAAAAGAAAATGTTTAAAATTATGAGCATGATAGAACAGAGGAGGCAATTTCTTCAGCATTTGTTCTGTATGGTGATGGGGTCTGCTTGCTCTAGAACTGAGTCATCCAAACCATAGTTGATGCAACATAGGTGATGCGACCTGTGGCAGGGGCTTGTCACCAGGATGTTTCCTTCACCAAAGGGGTACCTATTTATCCATTTGTATTTGCATCCTTTCAAACTGCTTGGTTGGCAGGACTTGCTTACAACACTGTGTAGTGAGAGCTCTGTTGTGTAGCACTCGGGTCTCAAACTGCTGACCTGCCAATTTTCATATCACCAGACAGCATCTTTTACCACTGAGCCACTAAGGAGTAATTTTTAAAATGTCAAAGCAGGCCTCCATCAGTCTTGAAAGACTATGGTATCGTGCTCAGCGCTGCATACGCTGCATGCGAAGCACGAAAGCCTGGGTCAGATTGTTATGGAGGATAGGCTGTTACCCAAGCAGCAAATCCCCCCTCTCCACGCCACTGAATTAGTCCAATGGAAAGCAGAGCCGATATGATTGGATCCAGCTGGCGTCGCAGAGCTAGGCTAAGGACAGGAGCTCATCCTGTCTTGTGGGGCCGACCCGGGAATCGAACCTGGCCTGCTGGTTAACAGGCACAGTGTCTTAGCCACTTGTGCCACCCAATGTCAAACTATTTCACATATAGAAGGAATGCCCTGTACCTAATTTTTCTTAGGCTGCAATCCTAAAGACACTTTCCTGGGAGTAAAACCCACTGAACACAATGGAGCTTACTCTTGAGTAGACATTGTAAGGATTGTGCTCTTAGACTAGATCAAAATTGATGGAAATGCTAATTTACTAGAATAAATGCATGTAACCATTTGATAAAGCACATTTATCATGTGGTGGCAAATATATTCTTACCACCATCCACGTCCTAAGATTTTTTGTCTAATCTAGAAGCATGCCACATCCTTCTCAGGATGATGCAAATAACCAGAAATGGTTATGCATGTTGGTGATATTCAACTTTTTTAAAAATCTCACAGCACACCAACAATGTGCCAGAATTGTGAAGGTACACCATCAGTTTTCTGGCAATAGACAAAGCATACACTCTGCCAGTGGGTAGCTCACACCCCAGTGGTCTTACTTATAAATGAACTTCTCCAAACTCCCATGCATACCTGTGGACTATTTGTAACACACCAATGTGCTACAGCACACTGGTTGAAAATCACTGGCATATATATTATGCTGATTGACAAAGGGCCACCTATAGTCATCATACATTCACATCAGGTTATTGGGGTGTACTGACAATTTGGTGAGTGAAACTTTTGGATTCTGTGCAGCATGGACTATAACTCATTCTGATGTATAGATTCCTCTCGCTTCTCTTGATTTAGCAGCTTTCAAGGGAAAGGGATGTATTGTTCTTGTTTAAACAAATACAAACCTGTATTTGAAGCTGAAAGTTGGGCAAATACTATTTCTGTAGGAATCTGATTGATTCCCACCTACATCAAACTCCCAAATACAGTATACTGTATTTTTCATTTTCTAGTTAGGCTCCCAGATGGTTAATGAAATACCTGCTTTAATTTGGGATATAGAGGGCAGCAAGCTTAAAATCAGAAGTGTATTTTTAGAAAACGACACCCATTTTTTGTTATTGTTATTCATGAACATGCTATTGCCTTATATAGGGTGCAATCCTAAACTAGGCTGATACAACTCAGCAGTCTTCTCTTTCCTCTGGTAATTTAGGGAGGCAATGCATGTCTGTGCACTGGCCTAACACTGCCCCAGGAGTTTGCCTGTGAAGTGCCTTAGAACATCCCCAGGCCAGCACGGTACTTGTAATGGGGCTTAAGCTGGCCTAACTGGGAGTTAGGATTACAGCCATACCCTACAATCCAGAGTAACTACGGGTGCATGTAAGAGACATTACGTATACCCGTAGTTACTGCACCACCTAATGAAAACCTATGGGAAATTCATTTTGCAATCCAGAGCAACTTGTTCTTACACCGGAGCAAGGACTTCCCATAGTTGCTCTGGATTGCACCGTTAGTTGGTTTACTGTTAATTTATTCTGCCATAGTTACACACTTCCTGTTATTGTTTGTCCATTTCCTTTTCTTGATTTGGAATGCTGTTCTTTCTTTCTTTCTTTCTTTCTTTCTTTCTTTCTTTCTTTCTTTCTTTCTTTCTTTCTTTCTTTCTTTCTTTCTTTCTTTCTTTGAGGTTTTTCATGTTATCTTTTAATGTAATGTGTAATGCTTTTAAACAACTCTGATGTGCTATAAATTGATCAACACAACACTCCTTCATTGGTATAAGTAGTCTGGAATTGGTAAAAGGGATAGGTTACTCATGAAGGAGATGTGTCAGTTATACAATTAACACCTGCTATTTCTCAGCAGCAGACAAAAGAGAAGAAAGTGATAACTGTATAATTCAATAAACACTAACGTGAAGCAGTTTTGAAATGGAGAGAATGAGGACCACAAACATGCATAACTGAGGGTAGTATTAGGGAGCTGTGGTTTATTTCCCTATTTGTATAATCAGGGTTGGACCTACAGTATAAGGCGTGCTTATAAGACCAGGAGTACACAATGGTCAATTGGTACAATGACTGGGCAGTCATGGACCCATGAATGCTGCTATAGCAGTCTCCCTCCTCCACAACTTTCTGTTGGATTTTCAAATGGCAGAAAGAACAAGGAAGGGAGAAAGTGAAGGAGAGGCACCATAAAACTGGTACAGGACCTCTGTCAAACGTATGAATGTGATGTCCTCAACCTGGCAGTGATGTCATGACAGGAAGTGATGTTACACCCAAAATGACATTACCAAAAGTTATGTCATGTTGAATCCCAGTAAGATTGCCAATGACAAAGTGACAGAACCACCTCCATGTCTATTCTGAAGTAAGTCCCATTGTATTCAGTGTGATTGACTCCCGGGAAAGTGAGGTTGCAATCCTATCCATACTTTCCTGGGAGTAAGGTCCATTGACTATAATGGGACTTACTTCAGGGTAGAGATGCATAGGCTGGTCTCTCAGGCTGCAATCTCTGCCCCTCTTACCCAAGAGTGAGTCAAACTATCATATGCTTACTTCAGAGTAGACATGCATAGGCTGAGGAGAGTCTGAGGAGGCTTTGGCAGGCACTCACCCCCACCCCTGGCAGACAACAGACTCTCTGGTAATAGGTATGGATCAGTGGTCTCCAAACTGGAGAACAGGAAAGATGTCTCAAGTGATACCTAATGTGTAATGAGTTCGAAAAGTTCTCTGTGTTGCAGTTACAGATTCACTATTCTTCAAAAATGTTTCTACAGCAAAAGCACGTTGAACACCAGTCCAAATCATATTGCTACAAGTGGGTATATAAAAAAATTGGAAGTTATTAGCTAAATGAAGACATCAATGGCACTTGCATATGGGAGGTACTTCTGCCTCACCCTGTACCTTTCTGGGATCATGATGATTCCAGGATTGAAAATCTGCTCTTCATCTGCTGCTTGAACATTCAGCATTGGAATTTATCTCCGGCCTAAATTGGTAGACATGACATTTGAATTCAAGAGACAGTGTACAGTATTTGTCTCTTAAAAGTCTGCACAGAGTGTGGCTTTTAAGCTAGAAGTTAAGAAAGTGGCCCAATTTTATTCCAAGCCTGTGTCTGGCATTATGGCATGGGGTAATTGGTGGTGTGTGATGGAGTGTTCCCTTCTGAAGTGTATGCTACTGCTCTTCCTAGATCCCAACACAGTATTAGGTCAACTTCAATTCCCAGGGTTACAAAACCTGCTGTCATTATTTGATTACTCTTAGAGCACAATCCTAACTATGTCTACTCAAAAGTAAGCCTGATTGTGTTCAATGTGTCTTACTCCCAGGAAAGTGTCTTTAGGATTGCAGCCTTACATAGTTTACCTTCTGGGAACATATACTGCATTCCATTTGTTATTTTTTTGTGTCTGTCTCTTTTGCCTTTTCAATATTATTTTGAATTAAACTTTGACATTTATGGCAAATCAATAGTATGGACATATATGAGGACGTATAGCATGAACATCTTGTATGTGCTAGAGAAAAGCTAGTACTACTCTAGCACTGCAAACAGAAAGCGTTTTCTCAGTGGGCTTTTCCTACATTTAGCAGGGGGAAAGCAGCTTCCTTTATTCAGGCCAGCTTAGCATCTTTTCCAGTCTGTTCCAGTTTTTAAAAAGATGTGACAGGTATCTTTCCATTTATTTTGGAAAGATTTATTACAAACTTTTTTTCCATCTTTGTGAACTTTTTTAAAATTGAAAAGCAGAATAAATATATTTAATTATTTTCATCATTGTAATCACTGTCACCACCATCAATATCATCATCATCATCATCATCATCATCATCATCAATACCATATACCTCTGTGTTCCCATATTAAAGGCAATCCTCACAATGCAAAAATTGCAATGGACAGGAAATATTTCACTGTTCATGTTGCTGGATACATAGGTCTATATAATTGATCCTGACAGATACACTTGCTAATCCAAACTCTTCATGGAACTCTTCCCAAAGAGACTGCCTGAAACATCACTGATAGCAAAGCACATGGCATGTGACAGGATGAGGTCAGATAAAAGTTAATGACTTGTCATATCCATGTGGTGTAATTGCATGTTGCTTGAGCAGCTATAGATCTAGGCACAAAAGCTCGTGGTATTTGTTGGCTGGCTTATTTAATTGACTCTGTGCCAGGATTCTAACCATCAGAAAGAAAATGTATCACTTACTATGGAATTGTGAACATGATATTCTCTGTGACACACCATCACATGTAAAATGGGTTTTCTAAAAGTATATATTATATACAGTTAGAATTGTGATTATTTTGATTTGTTTTGCAGTCTCTCAGGCTCATCAGATTCTATAATCTACTTTTTTAATACATACAAAAAATGTCTAAAAGAAATGTATACAAAACATGAACCATTTACTTTGGTCCAGGTTGTGTTTTTTACAGTAGACAAATAAAATGGGCAAATTTCAAGTAGGAGCATAGCGGATCTTTAGCTTTGCCCTTGCCACATTTTATATCTTGATTGCATGTTTCCCACATGCTATTTTAATTGGAATAATACTTCAATTAAAGGCCAATGGAGAATCTTTTCTAATTAAATTAGGATATAGGGTCAGTGTATGATATGGATCAGAGCACAATGGGGCAACATGCTAAATGTTCTCTTTCTCCATCACAGTTTTTGCCTTATTTCAAGTGCTACCCAATGGTATGTAAATAAAATAAAATAAACCTGGCCCAACTGAGACAATGTTTGGGTATGCAATTTATTCTGTGTTCTTCCCCTGTAAAACAGTAAGTCCACAGAGGCATAATGGAAGATACTTATAAAAGGGAACATACTAATAATGATGGATTGACATAGTTTCAAAATCAGCCAATAAAAATCAATTTAGCTACAACTTCATATTACAATTCAGATTTTAAAATCTGACCTTCGATGACAGTACTAACTAGATCATCTAAAATGGATCTCCAAAACACACAAAAATGATAGGTATCCTTGTTAGTACCTAAGACAAAAGCCCAAACGCCAGAGTAGAGCGAAATTTACTTGGTCTTTATTACAGCCAAGTAAACTGCACAAAGTGGTCAACAAACTTTTGAGTTCTTCAGCTCAGAACAGATCACGGGATAGTCAAATTGTGTATTTATAGAAATGCCCCAAAGTTTACACATTGTGGTACAATGGAGTGCAGAACATTTTATACAGACCAATGGCCCAATCCTATGAGAACCTTGTGCAGCACTGCAAGGTTCTATATGGTTTTCACAAAACATGCCCAGTGGCCCACTGCAAGCAGGATGCAGAAGAGCTGTGGAAACCATGAGCCAGCATGAGAAAGAGGTAGAGTGGAGGTAGTGGAGGCCGACTAGAGAATTGCAAGGCTGGGAGAGAGTGGGGAGGTTTGAGGAAGGGTGGAATGGGGCATGGGAGGGTGGCGACGGGTGGGGTGGGCAGATCAAGCATGGGAGTGGTGCAGGATCAGCAGCGCCAGGACATGCCATGTCATATCCCTTCTCCGGGGACTGATCTACTGACATTGATCAACTTGAATTGTTGATATAGCTAGTGCAGGTCCAAGTTGACCCCTAGCAGCGGCTGATACATACCTTCAGCAAGGGGACATTATTTTAAGGAGACCTCCAGCAGCTGAAATTCCACTGCAGGATGCAGTATAATTCCCACATGACCATGTTGGAATTTAGTTATGTTTGTGCTCTTCTCCTCCCATGAAATAATTGGCACCTTTGTTCAGATTCAGAACTGGAAATTGAATCCTCCCTCTCACTGCACTGACCCCAGTTAGGTGGAGCAAAAATATAAATCTTTTCAGAGATAGGTTTATCCCCTTGGAAAAGAAAGGTACCAATTGGTCCCATGATACTAGTTATCAGCTATGCTAGAAAACTTATGGCACATGTCTTTCTGATGCACATCCTCTTCAGCATCAAAATGCAAGGGAATGTTCTCTGAATGTTTCTTGGTTTATTATTGAGAATGACCCTGTGCTAGGTCAGCACAAATAAAGAACTGTTTAGCTAGGCTTTAACCCAGAAGGAAAGATAAAATATGCCAAATGGATGTTTCTCAAGTGTGTATTAAAAATGCCTCATCACTACTGCTAGCAACATTTTGTAGCTGACCTCAGAGTGTTGGCGATGAGAGATCATATTGAATACTTTCATTTCCCCATAAAATGTCCATCATGATAGTTTAGATATGCCACATGGCAACAGCAGTGATAAATGGTGTTGATGCCTCAGGAGGAATGAGGTACTAAAGTTACATTATACGTTACATTATATTCAGTTAGGGTCTTAAACATGTAATATAGTTAAAATTGTTATTCCCCTACAGATCATATACCTCATATTTCAATAATGTCTCATGCCTGGAGAAAAACGATTGACCTCTTATGATTTTTAAGAAGCCCTTCGCTTTCCTTCTCAAAAATTGCTATTATATTACTGCAAGATCTCCCAGTAAGGACAGGTTGACAATAAGGCTACTACTTCACATTAACATTCTGTGCCTTCTTAATGAGGAGTTCTATTGTTTCTTTTATGTGAACATATTGATAGACAAAATGGACAGGATGTCAAACTATTTTTGGCATTTCTTGGTCCTCTACAATAAATAATAGTAAACAAAGATAGCCAGGTCTTCTTTCTGTACCAGTGGTACCCAAAGTGGGTCTGACTCTGCATAGCCCTTAGAGAGCAGCCAGCAGCATGACAAGCCCCTGTCTGACCACCTGCCCAGTTCTATGGGGGCAGCATGGAGACTCCTCCATACCATCTCCAGCAAAGCAGGAAGGCCAGTGGACAGAAGCCATGGCACCTCATGTCCTGCTGCCTGGTTCTTGGAGGGCAGCATGGAGGCTCCTCCACACCACCTCCACCGAACTGGGCAGGTAGCCGGACAGGAGCCATGGTGAGCATTAACATTTACCTCAACTTTATTCAGGCAAATAGATTTCCTAAGAATATCTGCAAAGAGGAGGTTGATGAACATCATTGTATACAGTACAACAGGTCCTCTTTTTATCTGTGGTTTTGGAAACCTGTAGATCTGTCTCATTGCTTGTTTTGAACTTGTGGCTGAAAGACCCATAGAGGATGTCCCAGATGAAATGGGAAAGCCCTCCCAATTATGTCCAGAGGTCATCATGGTCCAAGGTTTGATTATCTGCAGGTTTAGGTGTCCAAGGGGGCCCAGGAATGGATCCCATATGGAGCGCCAAGTTTAGTCAATAAAATTTAAACCCTAGTCACAAAAGATTCAAAAATAAAAGAAAATTTCCGTAAGTGTGGAATTTAAATATAAAAGAGATGAAAAGGAAGAAAGGTACGACCATAAGCATAACTGAAGTGGTAGCTGAGACTTTGTTAAAAAGGTGTCTATGGGAAAGACATTGCCAGAGGTGTGACTGCACAGTACAGTATCATTCATGGCTGTCAGAGAAAGAAGGAAACACTGCTCTTTCTTTCCATTTGCTAGTTTATGTGGCTCCAAGGACCCTTTTACTGTTGTTTTACTCTGGCTTTATTTCAAGCCTTTGGCTTACAACATTTTGAACAGTTGTACTCCCTTTCAGGCATCATTCTTGCCCTCAGACACACATCTGCAACTCCCCTTGATAATAAGAGCAACAGGCCAGATGCTGATCAGAATTAAGCAGGGCTCAATCTGGAGTAGTTCTATTATCTTAGATGCCCTGCATGAAATATTGACAATTCATGCAGAAATGAACTGCATTTTCACAGTGATCCCAGGAGCTATGTCTGTGTTTTCTGCCTCCTTGTTTATCAGCATCTGGCAAAGATAAGCTCAGAAGGAAAAAGAGAAGAGGTTGCTTCTCCAAATGCTTCCTTAGAGGAACAATTGTCTTGAATCATTCTGTCTCATCTTCCTTTGAGTTAAGATGCTTTGGAAATAGGTTTTCTCTGCATATCCATTTCCAGGTTTAATCCACGCATTTGCCCAAATAGAAGGAGGAGAGAAACTCAATAGAAAGAAGTATGAAATATGTAACTTCATTCAGGGAACTCCAAGTAATGTTGTCTTTGGATGCAGAGTCATACAATTGGACCAGCTGGGCCTTGTGCTTAGGGGTGTGCTAGCGTATGTATAGGCATCCCCCACTTATTGGATAGGTTAGGGAGCAGGACACCATCCAAAAATGAAAATCATTGAAAAGTGGAACCCAATCTTTTTAGCTTATAAATGTCACTTCCAGTTCTTTCTTAGCTAGCAAATTGCAAATGCCCCTTTTATCTTGCAAATTCCTGCAGCTTCACAAAGATTTGTGCAAATGGATTCTTATTAATTCCTTCAGGAATAGGATTAGACCAGGAGCTACAACATGGGAGATGCAATTTTGGCTTTTTGAACAACAGAGAGAAGTTGAAAGAGCAGATTATGCATTGAACGAATGAGTTCTGGGTATAATTGAAAGGTGCTGAAATCTGGATCAGAAAATGAACTGTCAGAAAACGGGATACCTGTACTTTCTAGCCCTAAACTACACTGGAACAAGCAGGCTGTAGGTCTACACTGTATCCAGTGAAGAATTGAGGCTGACTATGGCTCAGCCTGGGGCAAGGGAATTGATTAACACCAAGTAAATAGCAGTGGCCCCAATGGGGCTGCTCAGATCTGCACCATTGAAAGAGGTGGTACAAATCTGGTATTTTTCTGCATTGATGCCAGGGAGTGGGATTAGGATCTGGTATAAGTGGTTCCATTTTGGTTCCAGCCCACCCAAGGGCCTGCCTGCCACCTGCCCTCCTGTCCTTCCTCAAGCGCAGAATACCACAGTCCCACTCTCCCTCCACCCCCAGAGCCCTGCACCAGCCTGATTCGGCTAGCTGAACAGAATGTTTGGATTGCACTCTTTGTCTTGTATGCTATTTTTAATTCATGAGCTAAATTGATCTAATCACACACTAACTCGTGCATATTTTAGGTTGCAGATATCTGGTTATAATGCGTATTCACCAGTTATCTTGAAGCCGCTGTGCAATGCAAGAAACATGACTAGATCTAGCCTACACTGGATCCAGCATGACTAGATTTAGCATGATCCAGTGAGGCTGTTCTTATGTTTTTAAGTGCACATTTTGATTGCTTTCCATTTTCAATTTTAATGGAGATATAAAGTCTATAATAAATTTTATTTATATCAATAAGATTCTACAGACCTTGACTCTGAATATGCCTGCCCCCCCCCCCCCAAAGGAAAGCAAAGGCCCCATGGTAGCCTAGGCTATACAGACCAGAAAAGATGAAAGAGAAAGAAAAAAGGCAAAATGCCTGAAACAAAGAAATCACATAGCAAGCAGGAGGTTATCACAGTCCACAGAGAGAAATTTGATACAGTACCAGTATGTTAAAGAACACTTTTGATTTTACATTTGTTTTATTGCTGTTGGTAAACCTGGTTTTCTGCTGATCTTGCTCCTTTTCTTATTTCATTTTAACGGTTTTATGCAAGTGTTGTTCCTTGCTTTTTCATTTAATTTTAATGGTGCAATTTTATGGGTTGTTGTCTCAGCTATGCTCAAAGCTATCACAGAACTTCAGATTGACATTTTAAGTAAATATCAAGCCTTTAAAATATATTTCCAACAGCTCAATTCTATACCCCTGCCCTATACTATACAGCCATGGAAATGGTGTCTGTGCTGCATGATCAAAAGGTCAACCAAGGGTGAGTTTAAAAAAAACTTACCTCTGGGCAGTCTTTCTTGCCTCCTATTGGTACTCTTGGACCGCTATTTTATTGATATATGTCCAAGGAGAGAAATGGGAGAGGGTGGGTTGAACAGTGGGGGATAGGATCTAGCCAGCATGTTTGCCACTGCAGCCTGCTCTCCACTTTCCATAGAAATTCCATGAACCTCTCCCTCCTCACCTCACCAACTTATTGACACTGGGAGAGCTGTCAGGAGTTTTATATGACACACCTCTAATTATTTGCATTATTGGCTGGGAAGCATGCAGCTTTACACGGGCTATCACACAACAAAATCCATTGTATTGCTGAAATGCAAGTTCTGACAGCACAACGCCCAGACAGGATTGGGTTGAAAGTTACCTTTAAAAAATGATCTACCTACAGAACTTCCTGTGCAGTTGACCAGAAAAAATCTTCTGACAAATTATGACTAGCTAAACTATTAGGACTGGCCTTTTGATTGAAAGGATTCTTGGAAATAGAGGTGTTGCAACTGCCCCTCTTTCCTGATACTACTACACATACCTGGCAGCATAAGAACTCTTGCTCTACATGCCCTGCATTCGTTCAAAGAATTGAAAGGCAGGAAAGGTATCCTCTCTTCCTCTTTTCCTCCATCCAGTTCTGCTAGTTGTTTATATCCAATGTGGAAAGGAGGTGTAATGCTGTCTTCAGGACACTGCAGGGCAGTCTATTCTCCAGGAGGCTGATGATGCAGAAGTTGCCAATCTCAGACCTTTACTCTTATACTTCTCAGCCTTCTGGGATGTGTCTCTTGCTCCATCCATGACCTCTGCAGCAGCAGAAGGGAATGGGTAATGTTTGGTGTCCATCATGAGATGCTGTAAGATGAGATGCATGAGTAAGACGACCTTACTGCCCTTGTGAGCTGAACATGGAAAGAAACTAATGCAACCATGTAGATTTCTGTGAAGTAGCAATACTTTAAAGCAACCAGATATGGTTGCCAGGAATTTTTTTTAAAAAAAATTATTATATTTTTTTGTAATAAATTACTTCACTTTTGTTTAAAAATGTATTCATCAAGAGAAAGTTGGAATCAGATGAAGAATTATATCATAGATAGATGTAGGAGCTGAAAAATGGGTTCAGTCTATCATACAAAGATTAATGTAGTCATTTGAAAATGTATATTGCTGTGTTTTATAGCTGACAATGATCCTTAGCAGATGGTCATAAGAATTTATCACAGCAGGAAGTTGTTAACATGTCAATAAGGATATACTATTAAAGAGATTATGGAAGATAATTTTCAAATATTATAACTTTGCCCTTTTGCATTTTAAAAAATTAGGCAAATGTGGTCCATGAACCTAAACAAATGAGCAAAGGGAGAAAATTGTATAAAGCTATCATACCCTATAATCCAGAGTAACTACAGGAGCACATTACGTGCACCTGTAGTTACTGCACAACCTAATGAAAACCTATGGGAAATTCATATTGCGATCCAAAGTAAATTGTTCTTACACCAGAGGAAGGGCTCCCCACAGTTACTCTGGATTGCGCTCTTATTTTTTATCCTATTTCATTAATTTCTAAAACACAGGTATCTAAAATGAGAAATTAGGAGCTTTCAAAGATACATCATGACGTTCCAAATGGATCCAAAAAGAACACTTGATCCAAGGTATATAATTTTTCTTGAGCCCAAAGGCTGATGGAGCACTAGACTGTGTGATGAACCAAAAAATTTCCAAGTGAGTTACATGCAAAACATCCTCCTGGCAGCATAAGAACTCTTGCTCTACATGCCCTGCATTCGTTCAAAGAATTGAAAGGCAGGAAAGGTATCCTCTCTTCCTCTTCCTCTTCCTCTGTGTTGGCTGCACATGGTGATGTCCTGTGGAATATTTCTGGAGGCCATATGCACATTCACAATGCCGTCTTAGTTTGTTCCCCTTATCCCAACCTTCCCTAACCCTCCCCATGCCTAAGAATGCTCCCCACACCTCCTATCACCTTTAGTCAGCCTCCAGCTGGTCTCCAAACAGTACTGGTCCAGGCACAGGCTTGTGCTGGCCACTTCAGCTGCCCTTTTCCTTCTTCTCTCCTTAATGGATCTCCTCAACTGCCCCCCTAGCCTGTTCTCAGCCTGATCTGTTATCTGTCCCAGAGTTACCAATGACAGTTGAAATGCAAATGGAATGTTGACAATTGCCTTTCCTCAGCCTTCCTTGCTGCAGACACAGGAAATAGAATAGACTGACACAGAATGTGCAGACATTTCTCACAAAGGTCTATGTAGATAGAAATGCCACAATTGCCACTCCCTGTTAAAACTATGGCTGAAATCCTAAAGACACTTTCCTGGGAGTAAGACCCATTGAACACAATGGGGCTTACTTTTGAGTATATATGGTTAAGGATTGTGCTGTAAGGCTGAAAAAGATCTTGGAGAACATTGAGGGTATTGTCCAATTTGGTAAATTCAAAATCAGAAAGTGTTCTTCAAAGGAGAAGTTGTCACAAATAGAATGATTTGCTGGCTCCCAGGGATAAAGAGAGGAGGGAATTTATCTTGCATACTTTAATTTGTTGTGGAAATTTAAAAATCACTATCCCCTATAGTATCTAATGTCACTGAGGCTTGGCAGACATAGTGACAGCTATACCCAGGGTGTTCATTCCTCAAGATTTCAGAAAAAAGACATGGGTTTTTAATCAATCAACATAATAAATGAGTACTATTTTCTCTCCCCCCACTTTGTTTATTCTTCTGTTAATAGGCTAAATCTGAACAGCAGATAGTGGGAGAACTTGCGGCAATGCTGAGCATTGAACACAGTGCAGAATGTGAGTTATGGCCCAGTTTTAATGTGGGCAGGCGGTAGTTGAACACGTGTTCTGCTGGCGCTGACTGCCATAAAGCAGTGTGCAACAGCCATAAAATTTCTGCTGCTGGAACACTGGCAGGAAAGCTAAAGCCTTCCTGTGCATGCTGGAGCAGGAGGAACATCCCAGTGATGGAATTAGCTCCACTGGTACTGCTCTGCTTCCTATCCTATAAATTAACAACAGGTTCTTATGTCCTACTAACCTAACCCTACAATCCAGAATAACTACGGGAGCATGTAAGAGACATTACGTGCACCCGTAATTACTGCACCACCCAGTAAAAACCTATGGGAAATTCATATTGGAATCCAGAGCAAATTGTTCTTACACCGGAGCAAGGACTCCCTGTAGTTACTCTGGATTGCGCCCTAAATTAACAATAGGTTCTATGTCCCATTAGTAACAGGTTCTCAGAACCAGGTGCTCATTAGCAAAGGGTTCTATAGAATCTGTGAGAACCCCTGAAACCCACCACTGGCATGTAGGTATTTTCATATATAGAGCCCGAGTCATTTGCATTTGAGGCTTTACAAATAATATGGAAGAAGCCTTTTTACAGCACCAAAAGATGTCTACCAATGTCAATGAACTTTAATTCAGGCTAGTTATATGATCAACATGAGGATCCTTTTGGTGATATGCGAGAGAACATAATCTGAGATGGTGAAAACGTGAAGGCCATCCAATGTTCTTTACTTTTCTTCATGTATCATGTTTATAATCTTTAAAAATCCAATGATTTGTTTGATATCTGTTTTTGATTATAATCAGCTATTATCACCTTAATGAGAGAATGGAAGAATAGCAAAATTTTGTAAGCTACACAGAGTCCAAGGAATGGGAAGAATTGCAGCTCCATTCCTGCTAAGTGGCAGTCTTTCAAGTCGATATTTTTTTTTATTTAGTAGGTCCTCTTCACCCCAGCAATGATTGTTTTGAAATTTAGATTGTGAGCCCTTTTGGAACAGGAACCCATTAGCCATTACCATGGCACCTCACGTAACAAATTTAATCCGTTCGGGAGGCATGTTTGTTACATGAAACGTTCTTTACATGAAGCGGATTTTCCCATAATGGAAACTCAGATGATTGGTTCCAGAACCCAAAAAATATTCATATAAAAATATTAAATGGAGGTTAAAATTATGGCAAAACACTGGAATTGAATTCAAAACATGCATTCAATGTGCAGGATCCTATGAAATCTACTTAGGCTGCAACCCTAAAGACACTTTCCTGGGAGTAAGCCCCATTTAACACAATGGGGCTTACTTCTGGGTAGACATGGTTAAGAGGCTGCAGTCAAAGACACTTTTTTCTGCAACCCAATCCACTTTCCAAGTGTCTCTCCACTTTCTCCTTCTCTCCATCCTGATTCTCTCTCTCCCTGCTCCCTTCTGGCTAGCCCTGAGCTGCTTCCCTCTTCTCCACTGTTGTTCTCTCCCTCTGCCCAGCGGACGCTCGGCCACAGGAGGAACAGCATGGAAGTGTTACTTTCACTATGGGCAGGTGCGCTAGGCAGCCCTGACGCTTTTTAAAAGGGCTGCCGGACAGAACGTCTGCCCCAACTGCCAATGAGTTTGTTTGTTATGTGAAGCACAGTTTGTTACATGAAGTAGAATTTTAGAGAAATTTTTGTTTGTTACATGGAACATATTTTATGTGAGGCGTTTGTTACGTGAGGCGCCACTGTAATGTTATCATTTTCTTTGTAAACTGCTTTAACTTTTTAGTTGAAAATCGATATATAAATACTGTAGATGGATAGATAGATAGCAATATTAAGGAAGCTTAATATTTTGATGCACTGAACAGTTTGATGTTTTAATAATGTGGTTCTTATGAAACAGAGGTCATGCACAAACATTTCTGCTCTAAGAAAATAATGGAAAAAACCCTTGGGTTATGAGAAAATTATCTGAAGATGGACATCAGATGGGAAGAGACATGGAGTTGGCTGTAAAGAAAACCAGAGAACAACAAGGGCATCCATTTTAATTCTGTGAATATTTTTTCAGGGTCATAGTTCCACAAGGCCAAATATGGTTTTCAGTATTTATCACATATATTAGAAAATCTAGCCTACTCCTGGCTTTTTACTGCTAAAATAGAGCCCCCCAAAATTTATTTGTAGGGTAACATAGTAACTATATTGAGTTAGGCAGAAGCTTTATATGAAGGCTTTCTCATTTATATTTATGAAGTTAAAAAATCTGCAGAATGTGTACATCTTAAGCAATTCTCAAAGCTTGCTAATACCAGGGGACACAACCAATGCACAAAAATGATCTTTGCCTTCTGTTGGGTTGTGGCCACTCTCTAGAAGGACAATTTTTGTGAAATCCTCTGCATATCTATTCATAATAAAGTCCCACTGTGTTCAACAGGACTAATGCTGCAATCCTAAAGACACTTTCCTGGGAGTAAGACCCATTGAACACAATGAGGCTTACTTTTGAGTAGACATGGTTCGGATTGTGCTCTTACTCCCAGAGTAAGTCAAGCATGTCTCAGATTGTTGCCCAACCTAATCTAATTAAGCTATAAAGAAAAATATTTTCTGTAAAATACCAACCATAAAAGACCATGAAAAAATATGTCAATTTTGGAAATTGTTCATTGCAAAAATATAATTGCTACCCAATTACACTCATTTTGACTGAATGAAATTACATTTCCTTGCAGCAATACTCTTGTAGTAATATCTTTGGTAGCTTCTTTTTAATGTTATGAGTAATAGCCTCCTGAATTGATTATCAAGGACTGTGGTCATGCTACACAGGCTCTGACAATCACTGATAATTAGCCCAGTGGCAGGAGGTACTTGAATGCATATTCATGACGCTTTTAAAGACACCGTTGGAATTGGATCCCAGTACGACAGTCACATCGACTGCTGGCATTTAAAGCTGTTTTGAGAACAATGTAAAATAGTATTATTGTCTGAGTAAAATGATTAAGTAGTTTTTCATGTCCAGGATGTTCATGCATGACTATCCCATCCATATGTATAAGTATAATACATTTCCTGCTGTCATTTTCATACATTATTGAACTGAACAAAACTCAATAAAATACAGGCTCCATGGTTCACTTGTCAACATCAACTATGCTTTGCAAAAGCACCGATTGCTAATTCAGCTCAATGCAACCCTTCATTTCTCAAGTCAAACTATTCCTTATTATCTTATTGTAGACTACAATATTTTCTTTCCTTCTCAAAATATATAGGAAAGTTCCATCATTTATTCCAGGAAAGCTTGTGCTGATGCCTTGTCTTAGAGTCCGCAGCTGAAATGTGAAGAATCATGTGTATGCTTCATAGTTTGGGTTGCTTTATAAATAAGAATTTCCATTACAATTCTTGCATCATCAGCATGAGGTATTTCTTGAGCTAAGCCAAAGTTTGGAGTAATTACTGATAAATGTTATACTTGATGAGTATAAACTCGGGGTGATTTGGGGCTGTGAAAAGGGAAAAAATGTGTTGCCCATTCAGAGTGAAAGCTGGGAGCTGTTCTGCCCCTCTCAGATTTGACTTCATATCACTGCATAGCCACATTTATTTGGCTTTGTGGTACCATGCGGTCTACTTACTGTATAAATAATGTACATTATGATCAGTTACATTATACATGATGTGAAGGTGAACATTATAAATGATGTGCCTGAAAATTGTGTGCATCTGTGTATACAAACAAACAACATATGACTTAAGGACCACAGTTTGGCTCAGCATTCTTGCTACAGCCAAGTGGTAGTGTTATTGTATTTTTTATTTTTGTGTTTTCATATGATATATTTGGATTGGAATCAGAGCAAGAGAACAGAATACAATTCCTTCCATCCTACTTTTTAGCCCCAATCTCAACCAGCTTCCTGCCAGAACCACTACTTACCAAACAGATGTTGACCACAATCCTAACCATGTTTCCTCAAAAGTAAGCCCCATTTTGTTCAATGGGTCTTACTTTCAGGAAAGTGTCTTTAGGATGCAGTTGTTATGTTTAAAGTCCTATCACTTTTGACCAGATGAAATACTTTTTTAAAAAGACAATTTGAATTCTCCAAAAGCAATTAATAACTTTAAGGACTGTGTTATAAAACCTTTCAACAAACTATTTATTGGAGGTTTATTTTGTTTTGGAATACCTTTTACTTAAATATGGGTGCATTAATTCATACACTTGACCTGATTTGCAGGAGATGCTGGGTTGTATGCTGTTCCATGATTTCCAGAAGGACCATGAACTCTCCCATGATCCTTAACATCCTGTCCATTCCAGTAATACTTTCATGTATCAGTTTGATCCAGTAATCTGAGAACCACTTACCTAATATTAACATCTTTTTGTTTTTGGAGAATGATCCCAAACAAGCTTAATTTTCCTTTGTATTTTTCCTCAAATTAATTCTGAACTCAAGCATTCTTCTGTGTGAGCACTCAAACTCAATGTTCTGTTTGGTGCATTGACTAGTTTAAATTATAAGAGGCCTTTATATTTATCATTGTTAAATGCAAATTAAGGTAAAGGTTTCCACTGCAGATTGCTCTGCTAGTTGTATCTGACTGTAGAGGCAGTGCTCATCTCTTTGGAGCCAGTGTTGTCCGAAGATACTTCCATGGTCATGTGGCTGGCATGACTTGGTGATGAGCACTGTGGCATCAAGGGCAAGGAATGCTTATCTTCCCACAAACGCGGCACTTATTTATCTACTTGTATTTATTTGCTTTCAAACTGCTAGGTTGGCAGGAGCTGGGCTAGGAATGGAAGCTCACACCATCCTGCAGTACTTCGTACGCTTTCATGTGGGTAATTAAATATAATATTACTTATTAGATGTAAAACTATTACATATAGTACAAAGAACATAATATTACATATACTACATAGAATTTATTAATGACAAGACAGCTATATGCTACCTGCTTACAAGGAAAAAGGAGGACAATGAAATTTTTCAGGACACAAGGCTAAAATCCAGAAAGCATCTTGGAAAAGAGGGCATGTGGTCACCCTGCAGATATGTTCCAGGGCTGGCCTACTGATGAGACAAACTGAAAGGCTTGCTTCATAAGTGGCAAGTCATGGGAAACAGTTAACCAGTGAGGGTGCATGCCATACAATGCAGCAGCCTATCATGGCTCAATTAGTGTTCAAATCCTCTTCCTTCTTGCTGTCACTACTTCCTTGCTCTCTCTGCCCACCTGACAGCTTAAGAACTGTCAAGTGGGCAAGGAAATGCGGAGCATGAAAAACTGAAGCCCACCTCCTAGCATGCCACACTTATCCTATTTAAACAGGAGTGTGATGAGGAAGGAGGTTGTGACCTGGAGAGAATGGTAAAGGGGGGTTGTCTCTGGATTGCTGCATGGTGCCTCTCCTTTTCCACCTACTGGCAGTGGTGGTGATTGGAAATGTGTGAAGTATTTTTAGGCAGTGCTTTAGTATTTTTAGTCCCAGCAAAACTGGGATATTTCAGCCACCATCCAAGGTACTACAACTGCCCAGCTCTGCACATCCTCTAAAGAAAAATCATACATGAGAAGAGAGAGAGAGAGAGAGAGAGAGAGAGAGAGAGAGAGAGAGAGAGAGAGAGAGAAAGAAAGAAAGAAAGAAAGAGACCATTCATATCCACAGAAAGATGCCATCATGCTGGGGTGAAGAGGGTCAGTTGCTCTTCTACTAAATACAGTAGGTACCCACTTTGAAAGGTTTTTTTTTTTTTTGCTCAGTTAGCAAAGTAATACGGCAGTTTCTCCCCTTCTTTTTTTCCCTCTTCCAAAGCTGTCAATGCTCCCAAGCCTAATACCAAAATTGATTCTTTGACTCTCTGTCTCCACAATACAGTTTTGTTTCAATCCTTATATCACTCACATTTGCCCTCTGTTATCCCAGGTAAGCAAGAATGGGTGAGATTTATTTCAAAACCTCAGAGTAACTTTTCACAACTTGCCCCAGGATTTTTCATTGAGGA
This sequence comes from Cryptoblepharus egeriae, assembly GCA_030015325.1. Lineage (NCBI taxonomy): Eukaryota > Metazoa > Chordata > Lepidosauria > Squamata > Scincidae > Cryptoblepharus > Cryptoblepharus egeriae. The sequence goes on along the minus strand of JAREYC010000007.1, from coordinate 46,625,700 downwards.
TGTCTTAGCTGCCAGCATAAAAAAATCACCTTCATTTATTCATTGCACTGTATTTTTTTAAAAAATCGTAGCTTTTCAATTCATTCCATAGAGAGTACCTGACAAACAGCCCCACAACTGAATGATAAAAGATATCAGGGCAGTTTCCCAATGAAAAAAAATCTCTTTCTAGGGAGTCCCAAAACAATTAAGAATCTTTCAGCAGTGAAGGACAGCCTTTTCCCAATACCATTACAGTCAAATATTACTGCAGTTATTTCCCTTATTCTTAAAAGTATCTACAGACCACCTGTTTGACATATATTTTTAGCAGAGAGTAATTTTTAAAATTAGGATTCTGGTGGCAGTATGTGAAAATATTTCCCTTAAATACTCTTGAATGATTCAAGTTTAAAGTTGAACATCTGTCACCTCTGCTCTGAAGATGTCATAAAGTGTGCATAAAATAATAAAAAATTTGTTAGGAACATCTGATTCCAATAACCTTTCATTGAGTTCAACCAACTTCAACTTCAACTTCATTATATCTCTTCTGTTGGTAGAATGTTCATTGAACTTTCCTTCATTTCTATGGCTGTATTACAGTAGATTTTGAAAAAAAACCACCAAATAATTCATATTTGTAATTGCCAATCCTCTCCTTTTGCAGAACATAGAAGTTGTGATGAGTTCAAAGGTGTTCCTCCCTGGTTGATATGTCCTCTTCTCCTGAAGACCCACCATCAGCTACCGAGTTTACTTAGGATGCCACAGCAGCCATATACTAAAAACCTCTGCTTTAGCATTATGCCACTCAGCTGAAGAATATGTCAGCTCAGTTTGGCATAGATCTAAACATGCAAAAAAGGTAGATGTGGCCTTAAATGAAACAGCAAGACTAGTCACAGGATGTTTAAAATTTGATACAAAAGGTGAACTATCTAGCTGGTCTCTCTCCCCCTAAATTCAGTTGGGAAAGCGCAGCACAGAAAGAAAGGGTTAAAGCAATATCCCTACACACCTACCTACTAATTGGCCATCAACTTCCAGTCAAGATTGAAATCAAGAAATTTTTTTCCCTTAAAACTGTAGCCTCTCTGAACTGTCAGTTGCCACAGTCCGCCATGCACCTATGGAAAGAGAATGGGGCAATGCTAAGTGAATGGCTCCAATTATAAGCATGCTGCCGCCTGGCCAAGAAGAACCATGGCCTGTATGGAAATCCTTAAATAGACTGTGTGCTGGGATAGGGAGATCTAAGGACAACATGAGGAAATGGGGATACATCATGAATGATGGGCTCTGCAAATGTGGAGAACAAACCACACCACTTATATGCTGCAGTGCATATGATGCCCTTCTATATGCACAGACGAAGATCTTATGTTGGCAAGGGAAAATGATGTTGAAGAAGCCCAGTTTGGGGCACATGACATCCAGTGATGGGATTCAAAGAAATTAACAACCGGTTCTATCACCATCTGGCAGCCACTTTTAAATGGCTATTTTTAAACTTTATATGTCCTGTCTCTCATTAACAACTGGTTCTATAGAGTAGGTGCGAACCTGCTGGAGCCCACCACCGATGACATCTAATTAAATTTTAATGTTCTTTGTAAATTTTTACCCATGTATGTATTTCTCACACAGATAATCATCACCCACCATCATGAATTCCTAGTGCTAGTCATTGGCAATCCTCCAACACTGTTCTGAATTCAACTTCATCTAAGGAGTTTTATAATTCAAGATAAATCTGTTAATCATAAACTGCCTTGTAGCCCAAATCTGATGGAGCATTATGCTGGTGCTGCTGGAACAGTGCGCATTCTGGCTGTCACAAAAGGCAGCATGCTATCCATGAGCTGGCTGCTGGCTCTGCGTGGCACCAAACACTAGGCACCCACTGCCCAAGTATGACTGTGTATGGGGATGGGATGGAAGTGGGGAGAGATGGAATGGGGAAGCAAGTAGGGTAGGGAACAGGATGGATTGGGCCCAGGGAAGGGTGCAGTTTCAATGGCTGCAAAATCTGCAAAATCCTAGTTCCTTTCCTGTACCAAATCCACCTTTGAGATTCCTGTACCTTAAAGAATACAATATTGCTTGCAACTGTCCATATGGTTCCAAGAGACTGGACCCAATCTGCATTCTGCTCGTGTGGCAGTCCAAAACCACGTCCATAAAGCAAAAAAAGGCAGAGTAATCTGTGCATTGCAAAGACAATGAAAAGAAGAAGTCTGAATGCATGTTTGGCATTGCTTGTCATATGGTACCAGAAAACAAGAGATGTATAGGAGATATATGATTGTCTTTTTCTCTGTGTTTTGAAAATCAGTTTTGGACTTGTGATTGTTAAGCCTGTCTGCTCCAAACTAGAATATAAGCCCACCACAGAACACAGTGGGCTTGGAACAACGCTAGACCAGAATCCAGGCAATGAACAAGATGCTTCTAAAGTCCAGTTGCAGAAAAACAGTGATGGGAGGGGAGTCCGCCTTTGTTTCTTGCTTGTATCTTCCCAGAGGCATCTAATGGCCGACTCTGGACATATGATGCTGAGCTTGATGGTCATTGGTCTTACCCATTTGGGCTTCTCATGTTTTTATGGAGTTGTGCAAATTAAGGCTTAGATGTATCTGTGATATAATTTGTACAAGATAAAAAAGGTCCCAGACCAGTCTCCCTCCATCAATTTGCTTTCTTCTCATCTGAGCCAAACACACAAAGATCTGAACCAACATTCAGTTAACTGAAAGGTAAAATGAGAAAGCTTTACCCACTCCAGAAATACACCCTCATGCTACATTTTCCTACAGTAATAAATTATGTAATGGATTGTTTAATGTAAGCAAATAGACAATCAATATAAATAATTGCATTTTTTCATGTGTTTTCATCTAATTCATAATATGTAATTCATTTAATAAGATTTATGTATTTTTCATTGCTGAACGCATGCCAGAACTTTAAAAATAAGAAAATAAATACTGTACTGCAATATGAATGTTCATCTAGAACTCAGCTTGTGGCTGGGACAGAAGGCGGCCAAAAGCATCATTCAAATTACTGTAAATAACAACAGCTCTTATAAATGTGCTTATATGAACAATCAGTTTATATGAGCTATAGAGTGTCATATAGGTGTGTTAGCATTGATGAGGAATATTGATAAGGAATAATTTAGGTATGGTAGCTTTGAATGTTAAAATACTAGAAAATAGAATTTTTCTTTTTATTTTTAAAATGTTTTTGTTTTAAAAACATATTATTAGTCATAATAATAGTTGTGTTATAAGTGTATTTGAAGACTTCCTCAAATCAAATGAGGCCAGCTACTGCAGAATACATCAGTAGGAGATTGAGAGAAGCTTGAGGGGGTGATGTATTTGAGTGCCTTTCCCCTTGAAAGATGTTATTGCTGCCACCACCATCCATCATGGGTTACCACCACCATTCATCATGGGTTATAAGATGGGTATGTGCAATCTTCTGATTTTAGTAGGCTACTTCAGAATGTTATTAGGTGCATAGGATGTCTCCAAGACATTTGGTGGACTTTTGAGAGATACAGGAAACTGGACTAGATGGGCCTATGGCCTGATCCAACTTATGTTCTTAAGTAGATCATTCCCTTCTTTACTGTGGGCCTTATGCACTGTCTCCAAATCTGGAAGGGCATGACAACACAACAACAACAGCATGAACATTTATTCTGTCCCCCTAAATAAAACTGGAAATCCCAATATTTCGGGTTTGATGACAGTGCATATGCACAGTGTGTTTTATGTGCTGTAGAGATAGTGGACCTGAGACTGCATCAAGTGGCATTCTCGGTGACACTGCCCCTGAATGAGGCCAACAGAAACAGTTCCCAAGCACTAGAAAATGAAGATGGGGACAGAAAAAAGAATTATTTTGGACAGGGGGTAAGAGCTGAGCTAGAGCTCTGGAGAGTTGAAGGAACAAAGACTAGCGCACCATCATGTAATGGAGAGCAACATTTGGCATGCTACCTCCATGTCATGATGTCTTGGTCAACACTGGGTCTAAAATGTAGTCTGGCTCTCTATCTCTAAAAAATACAATAACAAAATAATTTTGTTATTTGCTAGAGAACTGGTTTTAGATCAAACAAACAATGTAGGCTTCTTATGAAATGAAAAGGTTTAAGAGATTTTTTAAAAGTTAGGCAAGAAGTGGAAACTTTGTAAGCCAATGCAATCGAGCCGCTTGTTTCGCTACCCTTCGTTTTTTTCAGTTTTGTTCACTTTTGCTTTTCAGTGTAATAAAAGCAACAGGTGAATGGAAGATAATTGCTAATACTAAACATATTCGAAAACTTCTTTAGTGTTTGGCGCAACAATTGGCTATTGGTTGAGGAGTTCTGTGGCTTAGCAGTGCTTTTTTGTATTTACTTTTCATTGTGGGAACTTACAATACCATTTGTGTGTAGAAAGATCATAATTTGGCCGTATAAATGATAAAGCCAATTAAATGTGAATAGGCTTACAGTCCCTTATTACCGAACAACACTTTCCTCCTCCGCTGCTTCGGGAAGAGAATTGCTTCTATGTCACAAACTATGAATCACTATCTTATTCTAAGCAAACCTGTTATTTGGGGGGAGTGCAACATCTTGACTGACATTTTAATAGATAAGACAGCCTGGTGTCCACTAAGGCATGATTCATGCTGAAATGTTCTTGCTTTCTAAATAGATTGTAAATAATCACTGAAAAGGGGTAAATGCTAAAAGAGATGTCCTTGTAGCACTCAGTGATTGAAACTTTAAAATTCATGCTTGGTTCTTGGTTTAGAAAATCATTACTTAAATCACAGGAACTTTATAAAAATACATAATTTGGAAAATATATGTATTTTTTCATCTTCTGGTACAGGATTTGGATTCTAATTTTTGGTTTGCCATCAAATGAATGTTTTGGGCTATATGACATTGTGCCATGCATGCAATCTGTAGTTCTCTGGATTGCTAGCCAATATTTTTAACACACAGAACAGCCTTCAGGCAATCTGATGAGTCATTTAAAAGTGGGGAAAAATCAGTTCAAATGGGAGCCAAATGTTTAACTTTTCATTTGTTATCAGAAAAAAACTAACAGTAATAAAAGTAACAAATCACTTTACTTTAATTACTCCTTGGTTTCCAGTTCTTTTTTATTCTTTTTACTATAGTTTACGATACAGGTAACTCACCCTCTCACGTATCCATGGATCTGATATCCATGTGTATTTATTTATTCACAGATCTGGGATTTCCCCACACCCCTCCGTACTCATTAACATTGTTTAAAGGCTTGCTGCTAAGAAAAGATCTTACAGATCACTATAAGCATCCAAGCTTATAGCCATACGCAGGCAGAAAACAAATCAGCAGCAAGGACTGCTGAAAACCTGAATGCTTGAAGAGACTAGATCAAAGGTTAATAGGAAAAATCCTGCTGTTTTATTTACTTCTGTTTTACTTACCCGTGGTAGGCCTTCAAACTGTTTGTGGGTCTCCTCTGACCCAGATAAGCTACGTAGCTGGCGTAAGTCTGAGAAGAGAAAGGGGGCGGTAGATTGTAACATGGGGGATAGGATCCAGTGTCACTTTTTCTGTTGAGATCCACCCTTTCTAACCCACCATCCTCCCAGCACCAGACATACCTCTTCCTTCATGCCCATGAAACACACTTCTGCCATCTAACATGGGTTGGTAGACTCTGGAGTGGTGGCAGATTTGCTGACTGGTACGGTCAGTGAAGGAACAATCCTAACCTATGTAGGCCAGCACAACTCACCCATTTCCCTGTTCCCATGGTGGTGAGGGGAGACCAGTGCATGTCTATGCATGGGACTACCCTCCCCCCCCCCAAAAGAGTGGCACAGAAGTGCCTTACAGCACTTTGGCAACATCCCAACCAGCACTGGACTTGTGCCAAGACTTGTGCCAGCCTATCCAAGAGTTAGGATTGCGCTGACGGTCTATTGCCCTTGATAGTGGCACAATGTTTCTTGTGATGCTGGGCCTTTTGAACCACCAGATCATAAGAGCCACTGAAACAAAAGGCCCATGGCATAATACCCAACATTATATTGGACAACATTAAATATGAACATTAAATATGAAATGATATCTTTGCTTTGTTTTCAAATACTGCAAATTTAAAAGTCAAAGCAATTTGCACATAAATACTCTGCATTGTGTTGCGATATGAAAATTCCACATAATTTTAATATAGAACAATTTTCTTCTGGTTGCTCCAGTCAAATTGATTGAAGGGCTAAGCTGTGAATAAGGGAATAAATTGAAATGCATCCCTTTTTTAGGTTCTGTATGAAAAAGCAGTCTTTGCAGCTGGTTTGTTTTCTTCCTAGAAATATTCAGTTAGTGATTTGAGTTAGAGAATCAAAATGGTATTCAGTCACTGTTATATTAAGATGTAATGGACTCCTATCTAAAGCACCACTGAAATTATGGCTGGTAAATTAGTTTTCTCATTGTTTTCTATTTTACATATCACAGAGCAAAGCCGAGTATCACATCCTTTGTGCAAACAGTTTGGGGTAGGGAGCGAAGCTCACCTTGTCACAAAATTCTGTTTCTTGATTAAAAAGGTCAAGATATATACTGTAAACAGAGTTCTTATTATTTTTTCTCTTCATGTTTTAACCTTATCCAGTTTTAAATTGCATATTATTTCTGTTGTTGTATTTTTAAAATTATTGTAAGCCACCTTGGGTTCCATTTAGTGAAGAAAGGCGGGGTATAAATTCAATAAATCAAATCAACTTTCATTGGGACATTCTTTAGAAGTATTTCTTAACTCTAGCAATTCAACATTTGAAAGAGGACAAATTACAAATAAAGAACAAATAAAGTGCCTTTATTGATCTTTCAGCAACCTATGATACAGTGAATCTGAAATACTTGAGGTGAAAGTGGTCTGAATGCTCACTTTCAAAATACAAAACAGAGTATGTAGCAGGAATAATATTATTTGGAAATTGACTAGTACCACATGGGGTGCAAAACTGGAATCCTATGGATCTCTTCTCCTGACTTGTGCTTCTCTGCAATAGAATATGTAGTGCCTGTCTGGTGGAATCCTTCAGTGTCACTGCCCTTAATGAAACAAAATGCATTATTATGAGTTGTTTAAGACCAATGCCAACTGATAAACTTTATCAACTTTCAGACGTTGCACCCCCAAATATGAGAAGAGTAGTGGCATAAAAAGAATAATATAAACAACAAGCATACTGCCGGCATAATATGTATGAGCACAAGCTGCATCCCTGTGACTGAGATCAAGAATGGGTTCCATACAGATGACAGAATAAATTTTATCAACTCCAGAAAACCAGTGAGTGGAACTGTGGTGCAACCTAGTGTGCTATAGTGAAACCTGGCGCACTATAATGAACCTAGATGTGCTATAGTGAAAGCTAGACTATCTCCCTTTTGGAACATAAAATCATTGAACAGGTTACAAGCAGGGGAGTCATGGTGTAACAAGAACCTGAAGACTTCGGGTTCTAGGAGATGGGAATTGTAAATGTGGTGAACTGCACAGCCCTGAACATTTATTGATGTGCTGTAATCGTAATGGTCCATGTACGATGGAAGATTTGTTCTAGTGATAAAGCTATTCAGAACTCCCTTGTGTTTAAATTTTTGAAACTTCCATTGGCTTGAAATGTTTTGAAATGAAAAGCATAGTCCTGAAATGATTTTTACCTCAATTTTTAAATATTATACTTTTTTAGACAAGAAGTTCTGGACTCAGTAAATAAATAAATAAGCTTTAGCAGAATTAGCATAACATGTGCTGCAGACAGTCTTGGTACAATAGATAATTAGAGAAATGAGAAATTGTTCATATTTTGGTTTGCAAAGGATACATGCAAGCCTACCAAACAATTAGGTACCAAAAGTCAGACATATTTTTAATTAATGAGCTACATGATAGTCCCAATGCCAAAGTTTGCAAGGCTAAATCCAGATATATTGCTAAATATATCTTTTTAATGTCCTCCTTGATTATTTCCATTTAGCCCTTTAAAATGAATCCGTTTGCTAAGTTCAGTAGGGGCACAATCCAGAGTAACTACGGGGAGTCCTTGCTCCAACATAAGAACAATTTACTCTGGATTGCAATATGAATTTCCCATAGGTTTTCACTAGGTGGTGCCATAACTACGTCGACATAAATGTCTCTTACATGCTCCCGTAGTTACTCTGGATTGTAGAGTAATTTTTTCAGAATGAATAGGTCTGAAGAGTTTGTAGCTATTAAAAATGGGATAACTTTTTTAAGCTAGTGGTGAAGAACAGCAGATTAAAGAGCACAATCCTAACCATGTCTACTCAAAAGTAAGCCCCACTGTGTTCAAATGGTCTTACTCTCAGGGAAGTGTCTTTAGGATTGCAGCTGTAGATCCAGAATACAGGGGGATAGTTCTTTACTATCATTATGATTTATATTTGAAATTGCAATTGTTGTTTATATATGCCAATAAAGGTCTTGACTATGACTACTGACTGTGAATAAAAATGGAGATTATGCAACTTTATGGTAATATTTTGGGGGGTATATACATAATTGCATGCTGTCTTTGAAATCTTCTAATGATAGTTCAGGGGCTCTTTATTGCAAGCCTCAAGGTACATTTTTATGCTCCCACTACCACCACCCTTTTCCCAGTCATTCCGTATTATATCACTTCCATAGGAGGACAGTAATTCCCATTGACTAACTTATTTCAAACTTACTTCTGAGTTGATATGTATAGGATTGGGCTGTGTGTCTGCAATCCTATGAACATTTATGTGGGGATAAAAAGCAAAGTTTTACTTCTGAATATACATATATATAATAATATAGGATTACTTCATAGAAGTAAAGTTTACTTCAGAGGGCACCTGCTTTATCTTTCTTCTTTCTCAGCATAACCTTGCTAATTTGCTGAACACTCAGCAGAATAATACCTGTTGTTTTAATTTAGTGTTTTTTTAATTTAATTTTTGTGGGGTTTTTTTGTTTTGTTTTCTTTTGTTTTAAAGGGATGTTTTTGACCCGTCTAACAAGGGCAAGATATGCACATAAAAAAATAGATCTGCCTTGAGACGAAGTCACTGAATAGCCCCCCAGGGTCTCAATATTTTGAAGGACAAATTTTATCATAGATCTTCAGTGTACATGAGTGAATGGCATCTCTTTCTGGATTTCACCACAGGCAGAGTCTGACTGCTAATGCTTCACAAGCTTTGTTTCTTGAACATTAATCTCCCGTAATCTAACTTGGTTGATCTAATTTGGTAATCTAACTTCGATTGCCCTCCTAAACTTTTTCGGGAAGTATTTGAGGCCAATGAAGTGAAGCTGATCTCCTGTTAATTGCAGATTACAGATATGCTTCCCAAGAGAGAACTGTTGTATGCTTGGATTCAGTCATCTGATTTATTATTTTTCATAAAAAATTGTGTTATGTTAAATTAGATGGAATCACCCACATCACAGCATCCCTGATCAAACTTTTGCCATCAGTGAACTTTTTGGCTATATCTATAAGTTGCTCCAATTTTTCAGTAAGGATCAGGTCATATATAATCATTTTCATCAAGCTGCAGCAGTTTTAGTAAAAAAAAAAGGGAGAGAGAGAAAGAGAATATGTAGATATTCAATATATTGAATATCTACATAAAGAGGATTTAAATATAGAATACGTTACAATGTGTATCTGAAATTGACTGGATGACAAATGAAGGCACCCCAGAGCTCTAGTTAGCATTTAATACAACACTGCAAACCTATATAAATCAAGCATTCAGACATGAAGAGACAGTTTGCCATTTTTAAAGCCAGAAGCTAATGACAGGTTGCCCTTCCACTCAGTTCTTAAAATGACACCTGTACTGATAGCAATTTGAGCTGGTATGGAATGTACCCATATTCTTTCCTTAAAGTAGCAAACTTGTTTCAGTTGTTCACTTGCAAAGAGGAGAGGCTCATAAAAATTTGAGAATAAAACATGCAGTTCTAATTTTTTAATGGACCATTCCAGAAGTCAGTAGGAGTAACACAATATTTCTAGCTCTTTTTATCTCTGCTAGAAATATCTTCTCTGAGACGTCTTTCTCAATTTTTTTCCTGTATATGTTGTCTTGATTTAAGTATGCTTTTCCAAAGGCAGTGCATTCCTAACTTGTGTTGGAGTAGGGAAACGTGCAGGCTTGCTCCATATCCTGCACACTTTTGGGGCTGAAAGTGGCTCAGGGCAGGGGAATAACTTCTCAATCTAGTTAGAGCTGCAGCAATTACCCTACAATCCAGAGTAACAAAGAGAGCACGTAAGAGACATTCCGTGCACCCGTAGTTATGGCACCACCTAGTGAAAACTTATGGGAAATTCACATTGCAATCCAGAGTAAATTGTTCTTACACTGGAGCAAGGACTCCCCGTAGTTACTCTGGATTGCACCTTTAGTCTGTTTGGATCTGTACCACCTAAAAAGGTGGTGCTGATCAGAGCAGAACAGAGCTGTGCCATACTGGCTGGGAACAGGGTCAGGATCCAGCACAAGTACCGGACCTAGGCAGTATCCCATTTTCCCACTGCCCACCCATTGCACAACATCTTCCTACCCCTCCTTCTCATCCTCCTTAGAGCACAATCTTAACCATGTTTACTCAAAAATAAGCCTTGTTGTGTGCAATGGGTCTTACTCCCAGGAAAGAGTCTTTAGAATTGCAGCCTTACGCTTCAGATCTCTGCATCAGATGAGCTCAATCAGTGCAGACTCAGGTTACAATCCTAAAGACACTTTCCTGGGAGTAAGACCAATTGAACACAATGGGGCTTACATTTGAGTAGACATGGTTAGGATTGTGCTCTCAGTCTGTCATCACAGAAGCTATGGACCAATGCATATCGCTGTGCTGGCTTCCCTGACCCTCAAGGTTATGCACCATGGCACATTTGCATCTTTCCCAGGGCGGTGCATGGGAACCGTCTGGCTTCTTTGGGTAACTATGGGTGCAGTCCTAACCAATTTTAACCTATATCTCCATTCCCACAGTGGTGTGGGGTGGGGGATGGCACATGTCTGTGCACTGGCCTAACCCTCCTCAAAAGTGGCACAAAGTGCCTTACAGCACTTTTAGGATACCCCAGGTGTGTGTGTGTAAAATATATAGTATATACATTTAATATATACATATATACATATACTATATACATACAATATATACACACACTCTTGCGGGAAGGGAGGCTGGAAGCATGGAGGGAAGGGTGGGTGGGCTGATCTTGGGCAATGGGGTATAGGGGCAAGTAGGGCTGCCTGGGCTGTGGGATCACCTGCTGCTCTGGCTGGGCAGGTAGCTGGTGAGGCAGGCAGTGGCTCCCAGAGGTGTGGAGGCTGTGCTGCTGGGGTAGCTGGGTGGCGGGTGGCCATTGTGGCTTCTGGAGGAGCCAGGCTGGCAGAGCGGTCCGGTGGTGACAAAGCACAGTGCTGCAGGCTGCTGCTGCTCAGGCCGCTGGGCCCGTTCTGGCAACAAGGTGAGGGAAGGAGCTTCCTCCTGGGCCCGCCTCACTCCTTTCCTGCTCTGGGAAATGTTAGAGCAGCACGCGCAGCTTTAAAAATGGCCGCCAGAATGCCCAGTTTTCCAGGGGTGCCTGTGGCAGCCGTGGGGGGCGCCTGCAGGGCAAACATGCATTTTGCACCCCGTGATATTACCTCAGTACATCAGTGAGTAAATCCCATTGTGTTCAGTAGTACTTACTCCCAGGAAAGTGTGGTTAGGATTGCATGCTAAGTGGGGTTAGTATTGCACTGTATGGGCATAACCAATTGATCCCAGACCAACTGGAGTTATCAGTGCCAATCCAAGCAGGGTGAGGTATCTGGTCAGCATCTGCTGCTCCACCAGACTAAGCCAGGGGCCATATGCCCTCATTTTCCAGGACCGTTTGTCCTCGTTTTCTTTTGTAGCCCTGTGTCCTGGAAAATTTTTTCATTGTTTTCCATTTCCTTGTGAGTAGGCAGCATGTAGCCTTCTTGCAATTAATAAATTTCCGGTATATGTAATAAATTATATGTACTGTAGTAGTTTTAAATTTATTGATGTGTTTAAATTAACCACATGAAAGCAATTATATAAAAGTGTTTTTAACTTTTAATTTGTCATGTCCTACATTTTTCTTGGATGTCCTATATTTTTTGTCCACTTTATCAGTTATGACATATCGTCACCCTGGCCATGCATGTGTCTGTAACTGAACCAGCTGTGGGGTGCCTGGGGCATTCTGATGGGGGAAGTATAAGTCCTGGTACAAGGAGGTGCATTACTCCAATTCCATGACTCTTTTTTTGTATCTGAAGTTGCTTCTGTTACATAGATTGCTTCTGTGCTTTTGTACAGTACATCCTGTTGAAAATTCCTATTACTTATTTTGGTTCTGTTCTTGCTAATGGTTTTTGGCACCCTTTTAAAAAAAAAACCAGTCCTTTCACATTATGTTAACATTTTAAAAAAACCTTTTAGAAACATTTTAAAAGACAGATTTTATAATAACATAGTGAATGTATTTTAGGACCATGTACTTATTTCCCCCGCATAATACTTTTCATGCAATTCAGTTATTTCAGTGGTTCTACTTGTCTTTATAATATTTCTGGAAAAGCATATTCCAGATTTGCATGATGGATCATGACTTTTATTGCAATCATACTCAATTTTATTTCACTCTTCCATCATCTCAGGAAAGTTTATCTTGGTTTCTTCTGAAGTGCAGGTTAGTGCTCTCAGGGTTCCTCCCATTAGATATGTATTTATTGTATTTTGATTCTTCCAAAGAAGTCAATTGTCTTGGTTAATAACTACAAAGTGTCTCCCCACTTTCTCCTTCTCTTCATCCTGAGCCTCTCTCTCCCCTGCTCCCTTCTGGCTAGCCCTGAGCTGCTTCCCTCTGCTCCACTGCTCTTCTCTCCCTCTGCCCAGTGGACACCTGGCCATAGGAGGAACAGCGCGGAACTGTTCCTTTTGCTATGCGCAGGTGCTCTAGGCAGCCCTGACACTTTTTAAAAGGGCTGCCACCAGCGCGTCTGCCTCAACTGCCAACAAGTGTGCTTGTTAAGTGAAGCAATGCTTGTTATGTGAGGCAGAATCCTAGAGAAATTTTTGCTTGTTATGTAGATCACTTGTTAAGTGGGGGACTTGTTAAGTGAGGTACCACTGTACAAGCATTCCTCAATGATAGGACAGATAAGGGACCAGATCAATATCCACAAGTGAAAACAGTTGAAAAGTGGAAACCAGTCTTTTTTCATTTATAAATATTGCTTCCAATGCTTTTTAAGCTAGCAAATTGCATATATCCCATTTATCTTGCAAATTCCTGCTACCACATAAAGATTTGTGCAAATTGATTCACATTTAACTCCTTCCAGGAATTGGATTAGACCAGGAGCAACAACATGGGGGAGAGCAATTTTAGAAAAGCAGAGAGAGGTTGAAAGAGCAGAACATGCATTGAATGAATGAATTCTGGATATAATTGAAAGGTGTTAAACGAGTGGATCATCAGAAAAAGAACCATCAGAAAGTAGGGGTACCTGTAATTTTACTTTGTTTTTTTTCCAGGGCACTTTCACCTTTAAGGCAGGGGATGGCAATGTCATAGCATATTTACAAGACTGGGCTGTCAGAAGCAGTTGAATGGAGCTCAGCTCTGGAGTTGAGGATTCCTATTCAGTCTGCTGTGTGTGATCCAGGAAATGGTTGAGCTGCCAATCTGGACTCTGCAGTGAATTGGGGGAGACCTCACCTCCCAAGCCAAGCTCCATCCTGACCAGAAGGCTTTGGGTGGCAGGCCAGATTCGGCCCAAGAGCTATAGGTTGCTGAAGAATCCTATTGGAGAAAATAGGTGTTGCTTTGTACATAAGAAAACTAAAACCTTATGCCCTCTTCCAAATGGCACATAAGAACATAAGAAGAACATAAGAAGAGCCTCCACTGGTTCAGGCCAAAAGCCCATCTAGTCTAGCTTCCTGTATCACATAGCAGCCCACCAGATACTTCAGGGAGCACATATGACACCTGCATCCAGATGTACCCCTTGCATTTGGCATTTGGCATTTTGAGGTTAGATTGCAGTATGAACAATTTACTCTGGATTGCAGTATGAATTTCCCATAGGTTTTCACTAGAGGTGCAGTAACTACAGTTGCACCTAATGTCTCTTATGTGCTCCCGTAGTTCCTCTGGATTGTAGGGTTTCTACTGAGTAGACATGCTTAGGATTGCACCTCAGACATTTTAGCAACAGTATTTATACTTGCCTTACTGGCTAAGCCACCTAAAATGAAAAATGAAGGGAAAGAAACAAATCAGCAGGAAGCAAATAGAGATAAATACAGACGCATATTATTCCTACAGTTGCAAGAATCTGTCCATTCTTTTCAAACTGAATTGTTGTTTGTATTCATCTTCATTCAGCATTTACATAATTATCAAGTAGAATTGCTCTGGTATTATATATGTTTTAGAAGGTAATTTCTGCACCATGTTGATTTTTCAGCTAACAGCTACGGTATGTTTAATGTTGCTAATATACCTTTTTATTATACACCATATTTACTTGGTCTGTATCTCCAAAAGATGCAGACCACTGCAAGTCGGTCCTGTTTTGCTTTGTTTTTAAAGCCAGAATTCTTCCTTCTGTGATGTGTGAGAAATGTACAATAAGAAGAGCCTGGTGGTTCAGCCACTTCTGAAACTCAGCAGACTTTTCTTTAACTCTTCTGTTCCTACCTGCCCTACTAATCTATTCCTTCAACTGGCTCAAACTCCTGACCCAGTTACAATATCTTAGTACTTTTGTTCCAAGGCAACCCGTTCTGCTTGCATATCTGAGTAGCTATGCATAAAATTGTGCTGTAAGACTTCAATCCTAATCTGCAGTTAGGTCAGCATAAACCCCGGCATAAATTTTATGCTGGCCAGGGGTGTCACAAAAGTGGTTTAAAGGCACTTCTGCCCCACTCCAAGGGGTGTTAGGCCAGTGTACAGGCATATGCTGACCTCTTTATACTACCACGGGAAGATATGCTAAGTGAATTAGGCCAGCCTAAATTGGTAAGGATTGCACCCCCAGTAATTTAGCTCAGCTAAGCCCAGTGGGCCTCCAGACTTATCATATAATCCACCTTAGTTAATATCCAATCCTAATTAAATTACCATGCAGTGATACTGCACATTCACTGACAGTAGCAAAAAGTCACCAGTGTGGACTAGTGCAAAATGTGCTCCATCAGAGCAGAAAATCATTAAGACTAGGCCATTAATCTTCAGATTTTACAAACTTTCAGCATATTTTTTCTTCCAGTCTTGAAAAGGATAATGTAATTTTCCATGTACAGACCTGACACTGTGAGAAAGGAGAGCATTTGTCCAATTGATCTTTTATTGACTCCAACCTCATTTCAAGGTACAACATCTTTAAAAAAGTTGATCCCATCCTATACTTACTTCCTAAGAGCTAAGAAAGGGGTGCTTGCACTGGCATTGTCCGGCAACCTGATGCGGAAGTATATCCATTTTGTTCCCTGTCCTTTCCCTGGTTTTCATTGTGCCTGGCATAACTTTAGATTGTCAGGTCTTTTACTTCAGCCTCGGAAGTGATAAAAAGTATAAACCAGAATGAAATGTACTATATCTTACAGATATTGCCTTTTTCTTGTCACATAATTCTTCCCAGGCCTTGGTGTAAACAGACTGCAAAAGCCCTGACACTGGCAGGGCTGAGGAGGAAAACAATATCGGCTCAAGAAAGTCAGTGCTCATATATCCTCCGGCCAACCCCACAAAGACAGCAACTGCATTACAGAATCTGACCAAGGTTACAACACTGGTAGTCAGATGTCTCTGGAAATCCAATGGGGCATTGCCCAGTTATCTTATAATCAAAAATATACTGTTATTGTACACTGTTACTGAATGCTGAGGGCTATGGGTGGTGGCCAAAGCAAAAGGCAGCTTACAAATGGCAGCCTACAAAGCTTTTATTACTTTATCCACACAACAGCCCTGTGAGGTAGGTAAAGCTGAGAGTTGATTGGCCCAAGATCACCCAGGAAGCTTCATGGCTGAGAGGGGATTTGAACTTGGATCTTCCCAGTCTCAATCCAACTCCCTTAACCACTACACATTCCTGGCAGTTCCTGACTCTGCGTTATTTTAATCCCCTCCACCCATTTGCCTTTGAACAGCTTATGCCTCCATGTGTTTCTGGCTTGGTCTGACTGTGCAAGAGGTGAATGGCAAGTAGTTCATAGTTCTCGTGTGGTTCTATATATGCCTGTGTTATATATACTAGTAGTTCTTATGTGTATTATAAATAAGCTCAGTAAAATTCATTCATTCATATAAGTTCCATCTCTAATGTGAGTTTTTATAAATTTGAAATGTAAATTTTTCCCAGCCCCTAACACAATATCAAAGAGATGATGTGGCCCTCCTGCCAAAATATTTAGCCATCACTGCTCTAGTAGAGGCTCCCCAGATCAAGTTAAACTAATATGTTGAGTTTGATTAGCCTTCACTTGAAATAAGCATTATCATATTTAGGAAATTTAATATACTGGTGCCTAAGCTTAAGACAGTATCATATGCATTCCATCAGACTTTAACTGGTAGACTATAGATTCTCATCATTCTGGGTTTAAATCTATTTTTATCATCCCAAAGATCTCATCTGTCAATATTTGATTAGAAGTCCTAGCTGCCTGAAACAGCTTTTCTCAGTTTGATAGATAATCTGAAGCTCCAAGACCATCGATTGAAGCTTCATCCCAGAAAAAAAAAGTTGGGAGATCATTTTTGATTATACTTCAACCCGTGACTTCTCCTGCTTTGAGCCTCAATGGAAAGACTGTATCTTCCTGCCTTATCACTGCAGAGACAGACTATGCCTGTATTGATTTAGACAGAGCAGTTCACATGCATTCCACCTTGATTATTTTTTTCATACCAACTCATCTGAGGTTAAAGAAATACCCTGAGCACTTTTTCTTTCTCCAGTTTTATTTCCAATACTATAGAAAAAAATGCTCCCAAACCTCTAATGCTTTCAGAATCTGGAATATGGCTGGTATCTAAAATGCCATTAATAGAAAAATAAACCAGCACTGTGACGCAGCAATTGCATGCAAGCATAGGGTCTCCCATTCCATTTAAATACAAAGTTCAATACTAGCAGGAATTTCCTTACTTACCGTACTTTAACAGATAAATAATTTCCCTTTTGCAATTTCTGACATGCATGTTTCTTCCAGCTCCTTCCTTTCTGCCTAGTCTACCAGCACAGAATTACCCACTGGCCTTTAAAGATGAAATGGGCGGTCCCTAAAGCATAAGTCTGAGATCGCAACTGATGGGCTGATGAAGAGTCGTTGCTTAGTGGCACAAGCGGTTTTTAACTAGTAAAAATTTATTTATCTGGTTGAAAAACACAAAATAACAAGTAAGTAAACTCATCAAACCAACTACAGGTTGAAGCTCCCCATTTGGTTCCAGGAAACTTCATGACTACCTATGATCGTGTTATATAAAGGAAATTATTTACCATAGTAACAAAGCAGATAATGAATCAAGATGAATTAAGTGCCTTTCAAGTGGCTTAAAACTTCAGCTCAGAAGCATTTCAAAAGTGACTATCACTTGGGGGAAGGGAGAAGATCTGCTTCCCAGCTGAGGCAGAAATGAAACCCATTATGAACTTTTCTAAGACAAGCTTAATTGCCTGCCAGGATGCCATGGTAATCAGGCTACCTTTAAGCCATCAACTGCTACTTAAGAGAAGTTTATCTTTCAATTTAAAGAGCCAATCTCATTCTCTTTGAAACAAAACAGCATAGAAATAAATCGCATATAAATAGGTTACACCTGTAGTTTTATTCTGGTATCAATAGAAACTGAAATGTTATGAATAGGTTTTAGAAGAGCTTCAAAACCTAAATCAGTGTATTGTTTATAGAGCATGTGCACTTGTGTGTGCATATATACAGAAGATAATATAATTTACAGGCATGTAAATTATATGTTGCCAATGTTGCCAATTTTGACTGAGTTGATGCTTTTGGGGACAGGTGGATTTATGGTACTTAATTTTCTCTTTTATTCTGCTGTTCCTCCAAGGTGTTCAGAGCAATATTCTTTTGCTTTGTTACATCCTGCAAGGCAGGTTAGGCTAGGAGGCCATGCTTTGCCTGCGGCAGTCCATTGAGTTTTAAACCTTAGTGGGTATTTGAATGAGATTAGAAAATCATTACATTAGAGATCATGCACAGCATGACCTTGTAAAAGTGCAATTAGAGAAATGTATTTTTATTTTTTGTTTACAAAAGACAGTCCATCTGAGCTACTAAGTTCCAACACATTTGTTTTTAACCTTGCATATTGTCCTGTTGTTGTTTTGATACCCTGGAGAACTTCATTCAAGCCGCTGTACTGACAGCACTACTTGAGTGCTTTTCGCTCCAGTCTTCTTTACGTCAGATTGATGAGAAGAATTGTAGCAATTGAAAGAAGGTGGAAAATGTTCCAAGGTTGAACAAATGGTGGTTGAATAAAGAGAGATACAGGATACCCTATCAGGTATTTGGGAGGACTATGAGCAGTACAACATGGAGCCGATGGGGGTTCATCTGGGAGAGAGCCTCTACATATACCGCCGCCCGCAGGAGGAAGTTACCTGAAAGAAAGGAAAGGGAAGAGACTGAGTTAGATCATGGACTTTGGACATTGCTTTTGAATGTTGGCATGTTACCTGTTAGTTCCTTACCTGTTGTGGGACCTGTGTGTCCTGGAGTTATGATTGCACATACCCGTAAAGAAAGAGAGATGTAAGAAATCACCAAGCTTGAGTGCCTCTGTGGAGTAAAAGAAATCCTGTTTGATACTTACCTATCTTTGAGTTTTCTTGCTGGGGAGGAAAGAAGGATGTCAGACCTAGAAGAAGATGAAGTCACCCAAATTTCGGGTGCTGACCATGGCTTCATCACAGAGAGGGGCCACGGGGTAGAGAGG
Source organism: Cryptoblepharus egeriae (assembly GCA_030015325.1). Taxonomy (NCBI): domain Eukaryota; kingdom Metazoa; phylum Chordata; class Lepidosauria; order Squamata; family Scincidae; genus Cryptoblepharus; species Cryptoblepharus egeriae. The sequence goes on along the minus strand of JAREYC010000007.1, from coordinate 46,606,623 downwards.
AGGCTTCACAGTATTCTACCTTTCTCTACCCAGTGTTTCAAGGGGAATGTCATCAATGTGAATTGAGACTTAAAAAACACGCGAGAAAGCGACTCAGTGCATTCAGTTCCCAATAATTACACAGAGGAAAGAAAACATTTAACAATCAGAATGTAAACCTATTGAATATTTAACCTTTAAATATCTATTGTTAGTTCAACCAGCAAGGATGCTGCATTTACATTTAATTAACATGCCAGTAATTAATTATGAAGGACGAGTCTTCAATTGTGCATTAAACCTTCATTTTGTAGCATGAATAGTATGCTGTATCCTAAGGGACATTTCTCTTTGTTCTGCTTGATATAAGGCTTTGCATTCATTATATATAAAATGTAGTATTCCAGTGTATTAATAATCAAGGTTATTTTTTTAATGGATTAGAGTTTTAACCTTTTAAATCAGAAGCATTGTGATGATTAAGTCCAGAAATGTATGCTGTTATTACTCTAGGACACAAGACAGCAAAAATATAGGGCAGGACAGAATGTATTTAGCATCAGTTCGACCCAACAGTAGGAAATGGTAAATGATTTGAGTAGACTTTTGCCTTAATCTATTTCAATGGTTCTTTAGATTTTAGATAGCTTCTAAAAGTTCCAAACAGTATCATTTACCTATCCAAATAAGGAATAATTTCAGCATTGGTTTCCAGTCTTTGTTGAAAGAGGCTGTAGCTGCACGTTCATAAGTTTCCAATGTTTGACAGCTCCAGGTAAAAGAACAGTGTCTTCTCTAAAACTCTGTAGTATAGACTCATGTTCCTGCAGGGAGCTGAGAGCCTGTAAGTATTTGTGGGGTCAGGGGTTAGCGACAGCACTGCAATTGCACTGCCACAGTGAAAAAGGGACTTTTTAATGTACCAGGGGATACCCAGACCCCATAGCAGGCCTTCCTGCTGCTCAGAAAGACTCTTATCTTCTATCATGATCTACTTCTATTTGTGATTGTGAACCCAGAACTGGGTTGCAATTGGAGATAAGAGGTTTTCCAAGCAGCGGGAAGGCCTGCAGAGGGGATTGTGTGTGTCTGGATAGCCAGCAGTACCGCATGTTTAAAATATACACTGTGATACTATTCCCATAATCATTTAATGGCTACTCCCCATATGTATGAATGTATATATGTAATGGATTTTCATAACAATGTTCTCCAGGTGGAGACACTCAACGTGACTTTCAACTATTAATGCATTATAAGAAATGAAAACAATTTCCATCAAAGACCATCCTAAACTAAAATTTCCTAAGGTAGGTCTTCAAAAAGGGAAAAGTTCTTAATTCCAAGGGCAGGGATTTCCATAGTTGAGGTGCCACCACTGAGAAGGCAATATTCTTTGACACCACCACTCCTCATTTCCACCAATGGTGACAAGGCCAAAAACACTACCTCTGACAATCTCAAAGGATTGGTCAGATTATATGGAAGAAGCTACTCTCTCAAATACCCTAGTCCTAAACTGTAAAGAGTATTAAAATTTAAAAACTAGCATCTTGAATTGTGGTCAGATATGAAAATGGCATCTGGTCTAGCTGCTGGACCAATGGCCCATCTGAATCTGATAGTCCCCCATATCCACTCAAGTGGCTACATTTTTCACTAGCTGCAGCTTCTGAACAGTCTTCAAGGCACCTCCATGTCCAGTGTGTCATAGTAATGTATAGTTAATCTAGAGCTGCAATCCTAAAGACACTTTCCTGGGAATAAGATCCATTAAACCCAATGGGGCTTACTTTTGAGTAGACATGGTTAGGATTGTGCTCTAGATGTCACTAAGATATGGGTCACCATGGCCAGATCTAAACGACTTCAATCTGGATGCAGTGGTTGGATCAGCCAAAGCTGAAGAAAGGCTTTGATAGCCACAGTCACCACCAGGTGACTTTGATTGCCACAGTCACCACCAGCTGCACATCCAGAGGAATCCCCAGACTGTAGATCTGCTCCTTCAGAGGAGGGGTTATCCTATTTAGGGTAGAATAATACTCCAGGATGACAGCCTAGTAAGAGGTAAAATAATGGGTTTCTGGACCAGGAGAACCTCTGCATAATGAGGATTTAATTTTGGGTTGTCCAGCCCCAACCACTTCCATACAACAATCCAGAATCTTGGAAAGGAAAGAGCTGATTGCAATCAGCATATTGATGACTCTCTACCCTAAACCTCCAAATGGCAGCTTCTTACAAGATGTTGACCAGCATTTCAGAAACTGCATTATGATTGCTTGTTTCAACTACAGCCCTCCTTAACTATTGATCAGTTCTTTAATTCCATTCATGTAAGATGGTTGCGGCAATTATTTCAGGCTAAAGCCTCAGCAATGATGGATTGCCACTTGGGCTCAAGTGGACCTGGTAAATGGATCTAGACCATTGTTTCATTTATTTGTAACTTAGATTACTTCAGTCAAGGTCTTTCTGTGTTGTACTGAACCAGGATAGATGCCTCTCAGGCAAACATGCTCTTTTTGACATTTTTATTACATAGAGTTCAGAAGGCAATCGTTGCCATTTAATAGTGGGCTCACTGCCAGTCCTGAAACGTCCCATACTCCCTGAACCCTTCCAACTTCTTTTTTCAATTCTGCCTAGCATACTAGATTAAATTCATTGGTATTCCACAATTGTCCTCTGTAATTACTACGATTTATCTATATGGAGTCAAAGCATATGTTGACCTGAAGCCCAGCTAAATTCCGGCATGGTGATATTTTATTGGGGAACATTTTTGGCTGCTAGAACTCTCCTTGAGGTAAAGGGATATCAGTTGTTAATCTGATACAGTGGTAGCTCGCTTAGGAAGCGCCTCGCTTAACAAGCATTTCACATAACAAGCAAAAATTTCCAAGAAATCTTGCTTCACATAACAAGTTCTGCTTCACTTAACAAGCAAGCATGCTATGGGCATGTGTGCTATGCAGCCCAAAGACGCACAGTGCGGAGGCTCTTTAAAAGGGCTGCCGGCCAGCACTGCTGCCTCTAAATGTCCCCAACTTGGGGGCAGTTGCCAGAGGCAGCTCCCCCTAACTGCCCCCATGTGCCCCCCTGAATCACTTTGAACCTCCAGCAGCAACCAGGTAAGCCTCCCAGGAAAGTGTCTTTGATTGCAGCCTCTTAACCATGTCTACCCAGAAGTAAGTAAGAAGTAACCATTGTGTTAAATGGGGCTTACTCCCAGGAAAGTGTCTTTGATTGCAGCCTCTTAACCATGTCTACCCAGAAGTAAGCCCCATTGTACTAAATGGGGCTTACTCCCAGGAAAGTGTCTTTAAGATTGCAGCCTAAGTAGACTTCATAGGATCATGCACATTGAAAGCATATTTTGAATTCAATTACAGTGTTTTGTCATCATTTTTACATCCAGGTAATATTTTTATATGAATATTTTCGGGGTCGTGGAACCAATCGTCTGAGTTTCCATTATTTCCTATGGAAAAATATGCTTCACTTAAAGAGCATTTCATTTAAAGAGCATGCCTCCAGAACGAATTAAGCTCAAATACAGTGGTGAGGCACCACTGTATTTCGATGCTCCATGTCTGTCCTTCCGCAGTACCCAGAAATTTAAAGAGTCAGAGTCATCATCAGTGGCGGCAGTGAAGGCAGTCCATATAGGATAAGATGATGTAATAGTAGATTGGCCTAAGAAGGGGGGAAAAAGACTGGGAGCCCAATCCTAACTCCTATTTAGGCCAGCACAAGCCCCAAGCTGTTCAGGGAATATTGCAAAAGTGCCATAAGACACTTCTGCGCTGTTAGGGGGTTCAGCTCATGCACAAACATGTGCCTCCCCACATCACCATCAGGGAAATGGGTGAGTTATGCTGACTTAAATTGGTTAGGATTGGGTCCACAGTGTCTGCCTTACCCAGGTTCTGGATGTGTCAGAGCTGGAAGAATAGGAGGTGAAGCAGTGTATAAGCTTGTGCTTGCTTGAACACAATCAGAGTATAGTCATCCCAATTCTGATTGTGCAAAATTGATTGATTTGTTGGGACTCCTCTATCTGGAAAACTGCTGCTAGTCACTGTAGACCATATTAACCAAGATGGATTGAATGGTCTGTCTTGATACAATGTCATTTCCTTGATACACACAAGGCAGGTGACGCTATATAGAAGATGGATATTTGCTCCTGAAGAGTCGGCACCTTGTCAAACAAGTTTCCTCCAAATATCCCCTGCTGTGTGTGTTCAATGTAGAAAGATTTCCTTGTTCTGATCCTTTTTTCCCACTTGACATCCCTGAAAGGTGTGAAGATGCAAGCCCTGTAAGCCCTTTAACAGCTGATGCTAGTGGCTGTGGAAGGGGCTCTGGGCATCCTAGGAACCAGATGGAGATGCCGGCAGATGGAGAGCCCCACAAGACAGGGTGAGCTCCTGTCCTTAGCCCAGCTCTGCGACACCAGCTGGATCCAATTGTATTGGCTCTGCCTTTCCATTGGACTAATTCAGTGGCATGGAGAGGGGGGATTTGCTGCTTGGGTAACAGCATATCCTCCATAACAATCTAACCCGGGCTTTCATGCTTCACATGCAGCGTATGCAGCGCCAAGCATGATACCATAGTCTTCCAAGACTGACGGAGGCCTGCTTGCAATAATGTTGGCAAACTTTTCTTACGTGCACACATCGTACACATGTCATGTACCTGGACACTTTTGGTTCTAATACCATCATTTCATGTAGTTGTCAAAAAAATCTGAGCAAAATTTAAAGGAAAAAAAATTATTCCTGTCAGGTTGTGGAATAGATAAAGAGCACAATTCTAACCATGTCTACTCAAAAGTTAGCCCAATTGTGTTCAACGTGTCTTATTCCCAGGAAAGTATCTTTAGGATTCTAGCAAAAGGGAGTATAGAATGCGGTAAATGAGTAAATGGTTCACAGTTCTGTTTAGGAACAATGACAAGAGAGTAGAGAAAAAAGAAATTGCACAGGACAGAAGAAACTACAAAGGGGACACAGTTGATCAGTAACAAATAGATCTTTCTTTTTTCTTTACAGATTGTTAACATCCAGCTGTGAAGGACATTGGAAATCAGTGTTAACTAGGTAATCAGAAGGTCCTTACTATTGAGTTTGTTTGTGTGTTTGTGTTCTTTGGTTTTCGGTGTGCCTTGATTTCACATGATCAAAAAATAGTGCTTAAACATCAGTCAGTCTAGAGATTGATTGCCCAGTTCCCTCTCTTCCTATCTATAATAGTGACACATATGCTTTACACAGTGAACCCTTGAAAATTTAAGCCCTATAGATTTAAGTTACATAAGAAGGGTGACAGAGATGAAAAGGGGCAGGTGAGGGAGAAAGGGAAGAAAAGAGACAAAATTCACATTTATAGACTGAGCACATGCGCTGGATCAAATTATATATAAGTGAATATCAAGATTTATTTGCCTTTCCTAGATTATGCTGACCTTGTGCTGTTTTGTTATCAACATTGTTCAGGTCTATAGTGACCTGTTAAGAATCAATAAATCCTTGTCTAATAAACTTCTGGCAATAATGGTTTTCAGACCCTAGATATTTTCAGAGAAAATAAGTTAAATAAATTAGACCTCACATTGATTTCAAGGAAGGGCAAGAGCTGACTTATGGAAAAGGCCTTCATTTCCATTTTGGCCACTGTTGGATTTTATACCAATTTTTGCTGAACTTGTTGTTTTAAAAAATATATATATACTTATCAGTAGCAAACTAATATAAGGAGAAGGTGAAGCTAGTACATCAAGAGCTTATACTAGCCCTGTATCTGATTTTATTAACAATACCTCTCTGTCCTTGAATGGCTGGGTGGACTTAACATTAACTGCTGATTTACCATTAAGTCCATGTATTGTATATTATATGCTAAATAAATATTACCAGAAATGTTATTACGCCGGACACTCCAAAATATAGAGTGTCAGTTAGTTACTGGGGATCTCTGCTAATCTGCATCTAGTGCATCTAAACATTATATCCAGCATTGTAGCCGCTATAGTTTTATTTCACTGGGTTGACTGAAATGTCACTTCATCTCATACAGATTGATATGAAGGGGGAATGTTTTTCCCCACCTTTGGGTCTCCCTGGACCCATTCCTGCTTTTACTGGCATCTTCTATGTTGTTGAAGGAGGCAGGGTGAAAAATCAGGGCTAGGAACTGACATGTACTGATTCCTCCCTTCCCCAGCAATACCATTGGCTCTTTAGGGTTGGGGGATAATAGGATGGATCAGGAATACAGAAAACTAGGATTAAATGTATTAGGTAGAGGGGAAGAACATATAGAAAAATGGTTCTGCCCAGGGAGAGGAAAATGAACTGCCTGCCAATCACCAAATTGCCCAGCACTGGAAGTATTACACAAATGGAAGTGTAACAAACATGTCCTGTTCCCAAACATCAGGCTATCTTGACTGACTTATGAAATGATAACGATTTATAATAAGCACTACATTTGCATGACTTGTCATTGGTAGGCAGTGCTGGGGGTTTATGCTCATAGCATATGCATGTTGGAATTAATGAAGCAGTTGCTTGAGTTTCTTGGAAGAGCTGGGGGTGGTTTTGCTTGTTTTCCTGGAAAAGAATTATCTGTGTTTTGTGTGTGTGTGTGTTTTTACTGACGGGTTGCCTAAAATTAGCAGGGAAGGCTGTTGGTTTAGGGCTAGCAGAGAAGCATGATAAATTGCCATTGCAAAGGCAGAAATGTTGTTTTATAAGAAAAACCCATCTTTTCTTCAGACTTGCAGGCTATGCTCAATGTCTGTAATCAGGCTTCTTTTTTTGCTGTGCACCAGGACAGATAATTAGCGTCCACTAAAAAAGAATGTCTTAGTTTGAAACATAAAATATGTCCCTGTGCATGTAATTTCAACTCAGACATTCTCTGTTTTAGGGAGCCCATCCTTTTTGAATTGCTATCCTTATTTTTGCCCCTATTTTATTTTTGCCTTTTGGGAATGCACAAATTCATGGCTTACAACCCCAAGACATGTAGTGCTGCAAGATGTGGCTAGCCTTGGCAATGATGTCATCTCTGAACATTGGGATCCCCCAAGACAGTAGCCACAGCTCCGCTTCTGACATGGCCAAGGGTGATAGGAAGATTTGACAGAACGAATGAAGGAACGAACAAATGTAGGTAGGTAGGTAGGTAGGTAGGAAGAAGGAATTATTAATTAATTAATTTTGGGGAAGCAAGGCCAGATTGCTTTTCACAATTTGCTGGAGAAACTCATGCATTCTCTTTAATTCAGAGTAGTTGCCAGTAACTTTGGGCAGATTTCAAAATTCAGCTAACCCTACAATCCAGAGTAACTACGGGAGCATGTAAGAGACATTACGTGCACACGTAGTTACTGCACCACCTAGTGAAAACCTATGGGAAATTCATATTGCAATCCAGAGTAAATTGTTCTTAAACCAGAGCAAGGATTCTCCATTGATACTCTGGATTGTGCCCTAAGAGTTTACTAATAGAAAATTAACCATAAAATATAAAATCCTGATGGTTGCTAGATTCTCTATCTTATTTATCTGAACAATGAAACCTCCAACCCTTTAGTTTTTCATTCCTGCATGTAGGGATCACTTCTTCTTCGAGCCTATGTAGTAAGCACTTGGCAGTTGGAGTAAGCGCAAATGATTCCATTGGAAGGGAAAAGCTTTACAATTTATCTGCAATTACAGCTCAGGTAGTCTGTGGTATCTCCTTTCTATAAAGAGAAATGGCAGAGGTACAAGTCAATCAGCCAATTCCTTCCTTACTCAAGCAGTAGGGGCAGGCAAATGGGGGACAAGGTGTTGCAGACAAAGGGATAGGCTGGCAGGCAATGGTCGTTCTCAATTTCTCTAGCAACGCTACTACTAGAAGCCACTTTCTGTCTTAGTCCTTCTGCAAATGTGTGTATGTTATACATATCTTCTTTTCAAAACGCCTCTCCTCCAAAGTGGCTAACAACGTCATGCTCCAGGATTCTGCCTAGCAGCCTTTCAGGCTTAACTTATTGGTTTCCTAGTCGGCAAAAGCACTGAAATGATTGCTCTTTATTGGAACATATTTTGATTGCTCTCCTGTGTTCTTCAGGCATTCAAATCAAGGCAGCTGCTCCATGTTGCCTTTGACAATCCTTGAAGCCTAAAGGCTCATGTTTACTGTCAAAAGCAGAAACTAGCAATTGTACATGATTTCCCCCCTCTTTAATCTTACATCACCAATACTAATATTGTTTTCCTTCCAGTAATGACCTTTTCAGTTCATTCACCTATCTCTGATTTTCTAGGCAGCTTAGAGCATCATATCCATGGATGAATTAATCTCCCTTTATAATGAAAAACAAGTTGCAGCCTTTTCAGGTAGTAGTTGCGTATATTTTTTATATTTCTGAGCAAACCAGTTCTTTCTGCAAATTGTTTACATCGACTGTCTGAATCTTCCCAGCTGTTCAGCTTCCAACCTTAACTGGCAGCAATAAAAACAAAGCTGAGAGTGTATTTGGTGTATTAAAAGTAATGTCCCCAGCAGGTTGCTCTGCTAGTCATGACTAACTCTAAGGGTGGCGCTCATCCCCGTTGCAAGGCCAAAGCAGGCCTCCATCAGTCTTGAAAGACTATGATATCGTTCTTGGCGCTGCATACGCTGCATGCGAAGCATGAAAGCCTGGGTTGGATTGTTATGGAGGGTAGGCTGTTACCCAAGCAGCAGATCCCTCCTCTCCACACCACTGGATTAGTCCAATGGAAAGGCAGAGCCGATATGATTGGCTCCAGCTGGTGTCGCAGAGCTGGGCTACGGACAGGAGCTCACCCTGTCTTGTGGGGCCGACCCGGGTCTCGAACCCTGGCCTGCTGGTTAACAGCACAGCATCTTAACCACTTGCACCACCCACAGCCCGGAGAGGAGAGGCAAGGTCAAAGAGCCAGCATTATCTTAAGACATTTCCATGGTCATGTGGCCAGTATGACTAAATGCCACACGCACATGGAACACAATTACCTTACCTGATTATCTACTTGCATCTTCATGCTTTCAAACTGATAGGTTGGCAAGAGCTGGGCAAGTACAGAGACTTCACTCCATTGCATGGTACTTCAGTCTCAATCCACTAACTAGCTTACCACTGAGCCACCACACTCCTATTTGGTGGATAGATGGCTGTGGAAATAAGGTATTACATTTTTGGTATTCAGCCTCATTAGGGCTGATCAATCCATGATAACGCAGTCCTAACTTGCACTTAGTGCAAGGAGATTTTAGGCTTGCCACATGCCACAAATCTTTGCTCAAGCATACTGAGTGGGGAAGCATACTAAGGGGGGAAATCTTTGCTTTTTTAGGAAGGCTAATGAAAATAGCTTTCTCAGGTCTGATCCAAGGCAAAATAAGAGACTTTGCTAATCTTTCGTGGGATTTCCTAACAACCACTAAACACCAGCTGGTAATTACTTTAAGATGGTAAAATGGCTAAGTTCAGTATCAACTAAATGTGTCCAACTATCAATCTGATTTCCATCCAAGAACTCAAGAGATTTTAACTCAGTTAGAGCAATCCATTTGAAGGCTGTAAAGCTCTATAATAGGACATTTTCATCCCTATGCCTCTGTATAATCACTAATAGCACAATTTCTCAAATAGCCTGTAATGAAAGACTAGAAATGATGAACACCTGATGAAATTGCTCGACCATCCTATCTTCCTTGATCTGAGAAATGAAAAAGAGATGTTAAAACCTGGACAAAATGCTGCAATTTCTTCCATGGTTTGGAAAGTTTAAAACTGTGGGACAAATGCCACTAATTTTTATATCCTGCTAGGAATGGTTAGAAGAATAGTAAATGTAGCAACAGGAAAAACCAGAGAAATAATAGCAATAATAATGACTTCTTAAATATTCCCATATAAATGCTACTCTTATATTTTATTTCATTTTTTTAAAATTCAAAGACAGATTGCAAAACAAGCTTGCACACAATCCTATCCTCACCCCACCCCTTGCACCTGAGGAAATGATTGACCCAGCAAAATGATTAGGGTAGGATCATGGAGTAGGTCATGTAGAGATAAGTGGAAAACAGTTTGATGGGTTTTTTCATGGATTTCTGTGTTTTCCATACATTCTCAGCTTCTCCTTCATAGCCTGGATGGAATGGAGGTACTCCTGGAGGTCCAATTTGTCTGAACCAAAACCAACACCCCTGGATGTGTCTGGCTCTCCATGTACCCCCACAGTACATTCTCAGTGCAGCTCCTGTCCCTCACCCTGCCCCATCTACCACCTGTGTTCCCCCCCCCCATCTCCTCTGTCCTGGTGGCCTGCATTACCCCACCACCTGTGGAGTCTTTTGTCACCTGTGGAGACTTTTGGCTGACGTGTGACTGCCCTCCCTTCTCCCTCCCCCTTTTGCTCCCTAAACAACAAAGTTCAGGGGCTCAGGGCAGCCTTTCCACCATTTGGCACCATCTTCTGCCAGCTGCTCTGGAGGCCTGACACTACCCCTCACTACTCCCTTCCAAACCACCTGCGGGGAGTGGCCGAGAAGTGTTGCTGCCCCTCGCACCCTTCTTTCCCCCATGCCAGTCTTCAGACCACCAGGAGCTTAGAGCTTTTCTGCCACCATTCTCTTTCCTGGCAGTCCTTGAGGGGCAGAACCAGTAAGGCTTCTGGTGCTTTCTAGTTTCTTTACCCCATCGCAACCAGCCCTGAAAGGTGGGTCCAGTGTCTCAATAGTGTCTCAGTATCCCTCTTGCCTCTCTCTAAGCCCCTTCTAACTCAGTGGTGTACCTGAGGCATGTGGCACCTAATAGAACAAAGATTATATGCCTTCCCAATTTTAGAAGAATTATTAATTAATTAATTTAACATTTTAAAAAATGATACCCCCCTTTTGAAAATGCCTCTCTAAGGCCACACAGGAGGCCAGGATGTCTTAAACCACTTTTTTGCCTCATGTCTGTCACTGGAGGTATGGTAGGCACCTGTTCAAGTGTGCTATCTGTGTCAGTGTATACCCTGCCCCCCCCCCTTAGCAACAACACTGCAGGGGTCTTGCTCTGTACTTCACCGAACACCATCTATATCAGGGTGTCCAAACCTTTTGGCACAAGGGCCACATCATCTCACTGACAGTGTGTCAGACCACATGAACACTCTGGCAGAAAAATGATTTATATTTTAAATTTGAATAAATTCACATATAAGAGTGTATTAAAGACAGATCTGGAGGATTATAAGACTTGGCTGTCACCAGAAACAGGGGTCTTGCCACGGTCTGCACTGAGACTGCAGCCCACAACTGGCCCCCCCTGATTCAGGGTTCTACATTCATTTTCAACCATTTCTAGAGAGCCCCTTTGGAGCGACAGCTGAGTAAAAAGGGGGTGCAGTGTTTCCTCCTCCAGGGAGAACCTGGAAGAGACTGCTGGCACCACTCTTTGTTCTCCTGGAGGAGGCACTCACCCCCTCTGGGGAACTGAGAACTCATGACATCATGACGTTCTGAGATCTGGAGCTTCAAATGACACTTCTGGGCAACAGGAAGCGAAGATCAAACAAAGTTTTCCAGAGGGGAAGACACACTTGGAAAACTGACTCATGTCTAGGGAAGTATTTAGTTAAAGGAGGGACCCCAGCACTTTCTTGAGGTCTCCTAAGTCCAGCTTAAGAGGAACGGCGGAACAAAAAATGGCTGGAGAGATGGTGTCCCTGTCCCTGGTGGAAGCCACAGAGAGCAGGGCCATGGTGGCAGCCGTATCAGGGTTTTCAGAAGTGCTTGCACTAAAATGAGCATGAGGAAGAGAAGGATTTGGACCCCTGTAGCTGGCACCCTCTGCACCTTCCACCCCCTCCCCGTCTTCATCACCATTATGAATTCCATTAAGTCCAGTGGAGGTAGGACTCCTGGAAGACAGGTGATAGCAAAGGACTACTGCAATGAGGAGCAACATCCAGGCGCTCACCACCCCTTAAAGAGACCATTTCAGATCACACCCCATAAGGACTTCTCTTCACGGTAAGAGATAATGGAACACAAGGGGTCCCACCAACAAGCATCACAGGGGTGTCTCCCAACTCTGTTTTCTTTATCATGCCATTGCAGCTGGAGCTCACTGTGGGCAAGTCTGTACCTGATGGGGCAGATCTGCTGGCTAAACTCCTGGAAGGACTGGGGAACTAATAGGTGGTCTGGTTCACCTTTGCTCTGCAAGGAAGGAGGAGGGCATGACTGTGGCAGAGGGAGGCTGGTTGCTGGTCCAGTAAGGTCAGATTGGCTTCCAGCCTGGGCTTGAGCCCAAGCAGTGCCTGAGAGGGGGTGGGGGAGGCCACAAGGGCCCATGCTATATATGCTCCTGGACAAACTGGCACTTCAACTTATTCTGGTTTATTGATTCACATGCTGCTGCAGCAGATTCACCCAATGGGGACTTCTGGTGGTAGAAGCCCTGCTGAAAGGGCATCTTCTGAAGGATGCTTTGTGATCCTCTTCTGGGTCTCTTCTGTTTTCTGAGCCACTACTGAAGAGTCATGTTCACCATCATCACGTGCTCCTTCAAGTAAGGCCAAATGAGGTAGGACACCTGGAAGACAAGACTCAGGGTGAAGAATGGACCCATGGGCTCAGTGGACCAAAGTGGCAGCCTTATGGGAACCATGTGAAGAAGAGGAGACTTCTCCTCAGTCTGGTGCCCTTGCAACCACCATATTCTTGCCTCACTGCTTACCATTATCATGAGCTCCTTTAGGTAAAACCAGAGGAGGGAGGGCACCTGGAAGAAAGGTAGGGCGAATTGGACTCAAGGTCTCAGAGGAAAGGCAGACATCTGGGAATCTCTTCCAGGATAACCTACAAGGTAGTAGGAGGAGATAATTTACTGGCTTCCAAAAATGCTAACATGCCTGCACCTGCTATCCTGTCACCTCACTGATGACCATTATCATGAGCTTCTACAATACGACCAGAAGTGGTAGGACATCAGGAAGACAGAAAGCTGCTTCAATGAGACAGAAAGAATTCTGCTACAATCAGCACTGCCAAGGCACACATCTTCAGCATTGCATATGGACCCCTATGGAGCTTGTTGGTCCTTGGGAAGGGAGGGGGAGAGCATCTCCATGGGCAGTACTGGGGGCTCTCCCAGTACTTTCTTGCCATTCCAGCTGTATATCATTGTAGAACCACCTAAACTGGATGTCACAGATCTGAAGGCAGAGATCCCAGAGGGAGCAGGTGAACTCTTGGGTGGCACTCCAGCAGCTCTGCAAGATGGTCCTCTTGGTGCTCCTACAGCTCTGCAAGGGAGGAGGAGTGCCTGACTGGGGAAGGGGCTTATGGCTGATCCAAGAATGCCAGATCTGCTGTTGGCCAGGGCTTGAGCATTGAAGAGTACCTGAGCGAGGCAGGGGAGTGCACAAGGGAACATGCTACTTATGCTCCTGGACACTTGGGCCCTTCTGTTCATTAAGGGTCTCTGGATTCTCCTGCAACAGATTCACCCTGATGGGGACTTTAGTTGGTGGAGCCCCTGCTGAAAGGGCATCTTCTGATGAGTTTCTAGTGAGGAGTTCCCTGTCCACGACTGTGATCATTTCAAGCAGGGGCACAGTCCAAAGAGAGGAGACACCAAACCTGGCCTCCTTGACCTTGACTCTCAGGGCAAAAAGCTGCTCTTGATCCCCAAACCAGAAAGCTTTCTGTTGGTGTTGGCCTTGGGGAAGGAATGGAAAGCCTCTTTGGTTTGGGACAGACAGCCCTCTGGCACACTGAGTAGCAGGCACAAATGATCTGACATGCTCTTAGAGGTGCAAAGTGCACCTCCTGCTTCATTCCATGTTATGGTCTTCATGTCCCTCCATATGACCCTCTTGTTCCAAAACGTTGCTGGAGATGCAACAACTAATGATTTTGGTCATTACTGGTATCAAACACAGCCCTCTGTCCAAGTCACCCTACCGGGGATGTCACCTAGTACAGGCCACATTCCCCATAACTCCCTAGTCATGCCACTGGTTTACTAGCCCATTGTGTCAATACATGATGCAGACCTCATGCTGAAAACTTTGGATCCCCCTGTTCTAAATTGAAAGACTGCATTTGGCTGCTTGTGGAAACATTTTATTGCCTCACCAAATGAACAAAACTCATGCTGGCACAGCACAGTAACTGAGTATACAGTACAATGTGTAATGGTCTGTGTTTATGTTTGCAAGTTTATCATGCAAAAGTTAATATTTTGTGGAAATGCCATTAAATGAAAGGAATTTTCCATTTACTTTATCCAGAATTGAGATAGACGTGTGCACAAATCTCTGATGGCAACAGGCCAGATTTTGCTGGGATCTGGACCGAGTTCATTAATTTGGATCAATTTCAGAGCTCCAAAATGAACCCCTCCCTCCCCCCAAAATTAAAACCAGAAAATTTGGCCAGAATGGGATTCTCCCCAGAGTCTGTTTAGTTCTTTTACTTCCGTAAGATGGCAGAGAATGACTCACCTGTGGCAAAAGGAGGGCCCTAGTCTTTGCCTTGCATAGACAGTGATACTAGGATAATTGGCCCAGGGACCTGCAATCAGGAGTCAGAAGAGACATTGTAAAATAAAATAAAATATTTTATTTTATTGTACCTTTTTACAAGTACCTTTTATAAGTACCTTTTTACAAAAAGTACCCCCCCCCTCTCTCTCTCTCTCTCTCTCTCTCTCACACACACACACACACACACACCAATGAAACAGAGAAGCAACTAGCAGCTGATTCACTACAAATATTCCAATGAAAAACAGATAGGATGGCTGTGTCAGCAGTCACTGGGGAAGCAGCAAACTGAGTTGTCAGGCTCCAATCATGACTGTCTTCCAATTACAAAAAACAATTACAAAGAAACACAAAATAACTAGGTAGATGGCTGGCTTCCAATAAAAAAAGGCAGAGAACCTGCATCAGCAACCACTAGGGAGGCAGCAGGCAGAGTTGCCTCTGTTCTGTTCTAAGAACTGTGAAAAAAGAGCAAGGAACCTGTGTGAAGGAACTGTATCTCTAGATCACCAAGAGAGGCAGCTGTCCGGTTGTCTCAGGGGCATGCCGAAGAACTCTCCCTAGCTCTAAGGGGATAAGCAGAGGAGAGAGAGAGAGAGAGAGAGAGAGAGAGAGAGAGAGTATTCTTGTGTTTGTACTTCCCTGGATCTGGGACAATCCAGAGTAACTACGGGAAGATGTAAGAGGCACTTACTCTTGATTGCTTTATGCATTTTCCATAGGTTTCCCATAGGTGACACTGTAACTACATCGGTGTAAAAGGTCCCGTAGTTACTCTGGATTGTAGCTTTAGTCTCACCACATATCTGTGGTTGGGCCAGCCATGAGACATCTCCAATATCTGCTTAAACGTGTACATTTCTGTGTCACCTTACTAGAGATGCTTTTTGCTTATCAGACATGGGAGACAAAGGTGCTGTGTTTCCATAGGGCTTGCAAACTGCCATGTATTGGCACATCCAAGATGGTTTGACATCCAGGGAAGTTCTCTTCTTATTCTGTAAAGCCTCTGTTGAAAATACCCTCCTGTTAGTTTTACTTGCACATTTCTTTCTCATTAATTAAAGTGAAAGGACTGTTTGAGTAAAGAAGGCAGGATGAAATGCTCAAATCTCATTTATCCAGAACCAGGTGCAGTACAGCAATCTGTCACTTTCCCACGAAGTATGAAAATAAATAGACCCTACTTGCTTTCAGAAAGAAACATTCATTGTTTAGTGTCAGAGGTGGCATGTATTGCTGGTTAACCATTTATTGAAACATGACAAATGGCTTTTTGACAGAAAAACTAAAAGGAGAACAAAACCTTCAGGTGAATATCTGAAGGGCGGACAAGCAATTCCTAAAAGTTCTGCACTTGACTCTTTGAACTTGCTGCACAAAGCATTAAATTGAAGGAACAGAACAGATGATACAAATTTATAGATTTGATCATAATTATGTTAATGCTGCTGATAAGGAAAATCAAGTCAGGAAAAATTATAGAATTTGTTATTATTAATGATGGTTTAAAAGTACATACTGTACATCTGACAAGGCGAATAAACATCCTTGCCCATTTCTCCAAGATGCTGATTCTGCACAGTCCTCTTCATTTTGCTTTAGGATATTTGCTTCTCATTTGTCTGCTTTGTGTTTATCAGACAAGAAAGCAATTTTATTACTCTGGTGTGTGGAGCAATATCATGAGAGAACTCAAAAGCCTGTGAAAAGGCATCTGACAAATACTCTATTTGCATTTCAATAAACTTCAATACTTTATAGAATACATTGAATAATGATCAGCTAATATAAAATGTGTACTTTATATATTTGCCACACTGGCGAAGCACAAATGTCTCTGTTTTGGGAGCTCAGTGGTTAAAGATGCTGCATTTGCTGACCTGCAGGTTGGACATTTGAGACTTGAGTGCCATACCATGGAGTGAGCTCCCATCACTCATCCCAGTTCTGGCCAACCTAGCAGTCTGAAAGCATGTAAATTAAAGTAGACAAATATCACTTTGGTGGGAAGGTAACAAACCGACAACAGCAATACGGTGGCCGGTATCCTCAATGATGCACCAGAACACCACCACCATATGAAATAAAACACTGAAGCTTTTTTTGTTCTAAGATTTTTTTCCATTCTAAAATA
The DNA here is from genome assembly GCA_030015325.1 of Cryptoblepharus egeriae. Taxonomy (NCBI): domain Eukaryota; kingdom Metazoa; phylum Chordata; class Lepidosauria; order Squamata; family Scincidae; genus Cryptoblepharus; species Cryptoblepharus egeriae. The sequence continues at coordinate 46,589,925 of JAREYC010000007.1, read as the reverse complement.
ATAAGAGTGAGGAAAAAGGAATAATGTTTGGTTTGACAGTTGTAATATCTTTCAATCATATAATTGTGAGTATAGTATACCTTTTGGGGGAAAAACTTAGAGAAAAATGTAGGCTGAATATTTTCTTGAATGGCATGAACTAACAGTAATTTGTTTTTCTTTATAATTAGTCATTCTCACTATAATTATTTCATCTTTGTTACTTCAAAAAGGATATCACAGAATTGTCTTAAAGCTCAGGCCAACAAGATTACATTTTTTAAAAATGTTGAAATGTTGACCAGAACTTATCAATTCTTTTATTCTGTGAACATAATAGAATTATTCTTCTAACAAAAGCAGACTTTGTTGTGTAATAAAAGACTCCTGTTCTAACATTGAATTATAGACGATCTTGATATTTATTTATTTTGCTTGCACACATCAGGTATATTTATCTCCTAAGTGCAGTTTTTTTTTTTTTGGTACTAGGAACATGATATTGTTTAATGTGTATCTGTTTCAGATAAATTACTGGTATGTCAACATAGTATTTCTTTTAATGATTTTTTCCCCATTGATCCAAATTTTTGGTCTTATCTTAAAACTCAGTGCTTCTTGGTGTAAGGCAATGAAAGCCAGTGGTGTTTCTTAGCCTAGAAGGAAAGGAGCAGTGTGGAGTATCTAAGCATCTCTGACCATGGACTGGAAAGCTTCCCTGTTCAGTTTGGTCTGCCATATTAAAATTTTACAGGTTTAAATTTGACAGCTGGGTAAAGTTCTCTGGAAGATATGCACTGATCTCAAGCCAACAATAAATGAAGCATGCTTTATCCCATTTATTTTAACAAGCACAAGAAGACTTCACCATATTTCAGGTTGTATCTGAAGCATTTTATTGGCTGTGCAGAATCACATGAGTATAAACTGGGAATGGTGGTAGTCAGCGTTGACGCTACACCACATGCCACCCAGGGTGGGGGAAATTTCCCCCTGCCCATGCAATTTGGGTGTGCCAATCTTCCCTTGTTTTGGATAGTGGGGCAAGTCTGATGGTGAGCCATGCGGCTCTGCTGCACCAGCACTGGATAGAATTGGGGTGTCATTGGCAGAACTGGCAGGGTCAAGAAGCAAAATAAGTTTAACAAAATGAAGCAGCAAGACAGGAAGAGCAGGTGGAAGATCTTATTTAGGTGCAAGTACAGGCAGTGAGCAATCACATACAGGAAAGCAGACTTTCCTGGAACACTGATACACACCCCAAAATCAATTATTTTTGAGTAAGGCTGGCTGAGTCAGGGTCCCAAATGTTCTGCATTTTGAATTGCTGCTTCTTCAGTGTTACTTGGAGAAAAAATGATAAAATAAATGTTATAACTTTTACATTATAACAAATGACACACAATGAACACATTGGTTGAATGTCCTGTGAACAACATACTAATATAATGAATGAGATCTCATAATAGATATGTAATTTGCTAAGGAACAAATGGCTACAATCCAGAGTAACTACGGATGTTTACACCGACGTACTTACGGTACCACCTACAGGAAACCTATGGGAAATGCATAGAGCAATCCAGAGTAAGGGCGCAATCCAGAGTAACTACAGGGAGTCCTTGCTCTGGTGTAAGAACAATTTGCTCTGGATTGCAATATGAATTTCTCACTGGTTTTCACTAGGTGGTGCAGTAACTTTGGGTACATGTAATGTCTTTTACATGCTCCCGTAGTTACTCTGGATTGTAGGGTGCCTCTTACGTCTTCCCATAGTTACTCTGGATTGTAAAAGTCTTCCTCAATTTTAATTCAAAGAGTAATTCAAGTTGGTACAGAAAACTTTAGGGGAAAAAACAATCCCTTGAAAATGACAGAATCAATTAAAAAAGACAGTAAAGATTAATGGAAAAGAAAAAAGACCTTCTTGTAGTTTACTATATGAGTGTCCCACAGAGCATACAGTTCAAGCAAAGGATATCTTTTAATGGGTTGTCTTCTGATTTAGATTACATGCCATGAAATAAACATTTTTAGTCAGCTAATTTGGGCCTCAAAACAACTATAGCAAGCTACACTACACTTCCTTGAACTATCATTCTCCAGCACAATGTACCAGGCTGTTCTCATAGACACAGTATTTTCTAGTTTTTTTTCCCCTTGGAAGATTAATGTTCTACATTTATACGCAGGTGCACTGATCACCCTTAGGGTTTTTAACCCTTTGGGAATAACCTGGAGTCTCCAGCAATCAGTACCAGTTTCCTGATAATTAATGCAAGCAATGCTGGGGACTTTATAAGAGACCTCCCAAATTAATATTACATCATGTTGGAAAACAATAAATTTTTCCAGTGATTGTTTCAAGTCAGAACTTTTGAACTGCAGTGCTATAACTAGGGTTGGGGTTTGGAGGTGCTCCCCCCTGTGCAGTAATGTGACCATTTTTTGCTTGCTTGCTGTATTTGCAGTGAGGGGATGACAGTGCTTACCTTTTGGTGTGTGGATGTGTGGTGAAATGGGCCCTCCAACTGGTTCCAAATTGAGCTATTTCTGGAGTTAGGGCCATGTTAGGCATCTGCAAAAGGCAAGGATTTTTTCTTGACAAAGGATAACAACAATTTGTTGAGGAAAAATAACCTCGCCTCTTGCAGGTCCCTAGTTGCAGGTCCCTATAAGTAAATTTTAAACAATTACTGTATATACTCATGTATAAGCCGACCAGCGTATAAGCCAAGGCACCTAATTTTACCACAAATACTGGGAAAACTTATTGACCTGAGTATAAGCCGAGGGTGGGAAATGCAGCAACAGCAGGAAAGTGAGGCTGGCCTTGTAGCCTCAAGGCCCAATCCTGGGCATGTCTACTCAGAAGTAATGCCCACAAAGAAGTACCCGAATGAGGAGGGGCTTGGCTCCATGTCTTGCCACCGCACGCCTCCTCCGTAGCCCGGAGAGCCAGCCGCTGGAGAGGCTGCAGAGCCTCTGAGGGCGCGCACTGGAAGTCACGCCCGCCATTTTTCTTAATTTTTTTACTGACCCACGTATAAGCCGAGATGGGTTTTTGGGCTCATTTTATGGGCCCAAAAACGAGGCTTATACGCAAGTATATATGGTATATATTATTTACCAGTGAAAATGAGCCTCATTGCAGGAGTAAAATTCCCGTGTATGCCATCACCCCACTGCGTGTCATCCCCCCATGCACATTAACTCCCCATGAGCATCCAACCCTATGTGCAACATCCTCTCATGCACATCATCCTCCGCGCAAGATTCCCGCATGCGCAACATCCCCCATGCTCTTCAACCCACATGAGCATTAACCCCCCATGCGTATCTGTCCCCATGCGCATCAGTCCCCCTTGCACATCAGTCTCACCATGTGCATCAACCCCCATGCGCATCATTCTCCCATGCGCATCATTCCCTCATGTGCATTGTTCCCCCATGAGCAATATTCTCCCATGCGCAACATCCCCCATGAGCATCATCCCCCCATGTGCATGAAACAGCAAACTCCCATGGCAATAAAGAATCATTTCAGCAATAATTGGCAATCAGCTGATGAAATTTATAGTTCAGAGTTGTTTAGGCTGCAAATGATTGCAGTTTTATCTAGAATAGTATTTATAAGGCAACATTATTTTTAAGGTGTTTCATTAACCTGTATGATAATAATTTTGCATATGCACTGGTATATTGCTTGTATAACATGTGTCTTAATGATGGGCCAAAAGAATCTGAAAGTCCCTCTCCCCCAAACCTCACCCAACAAAACTGCTATTCAACCAGAATATGATAAAATGTCAGTGTCCTGCTTGCGTACAGTATGGATTGGAGGCCCTGAGGTTTGCTTTTTCCAAAAGAAAAAAATATCAGGAGTGCCAATTACAGTATTTTTACATATTTGTATGTCACTTGTAGGGTGGTCTTATTCACAATGTTCTATTTTGCAATGTTATTTTCGCCACTGAGAGAGGGAAAACGCTGAAGGCAGATGAGAGAAGGAGAGCCATTGAGGGAGGGTAGTTGCTGAAGGGCAGCTGAGAGAGAGAGGACAGTTGCTGAAGGTTCAGTTGAAAGAGTGAGGGCAGTTGCTGAAGGAAGGTTAAAAGAGGAAGTATTGTTGAGGAAAGGCAGTTGCTGAAGGGCAATTGAGAGAGAGTGAGATGAAGGCAGCTGAGACAGGGACAGTTGAATCATTGAGGGAGGGCATTTCCTGAAGGGAGGTTCATAAGAGCCTTTCAGGGAGGGCAGTTGTTGAAGGGCAGTTGAAGGAGAGAGGCCGTTGAGGGAGGATAGTTGTTGAAGGGCAGTTGAAAGAGGGAGGGCAGTTGAGGGAGGGCAGTTGAAAGAGGGAGGGCCATTGAGGGAAGGCCATTGTTGAAGGGCAGTTGAGAGGGAGGGCAGTTGCTGAATGGCAGTTGAGAGAAGGCAAGCTGAAAGCAGCTGAGACAGGGACAGTTGAAGAGTCATTGAAGGAGGGCAGTTCCTGAAGGGAGGTTGAGAATAGCCTTTCAGGGAGGGCAGTTGAAAGGGGAACGGTCGTTGAAAGAGGGGGGCTGTTGAGAGAGGGCAGTTGCTGAAGGGTAGAATTGAGAGGTGAAAAGAGGACTGAGAGAGGAATGAGAGAGGTGGAAAGAGGACTGGAGAGCTGAGGTGAGTGGATGAGAAGAAGGATTATTTACCTCAGGAAGAGCCTTTTGGAAGATTTAGGAAAGGGGGTTATAGTGTAAGAAGTGGCTGTTTCAGTTTAATTTGCTCTTAGAAAACCTCCCTGGAGGTAAGAACTCTGGAGGTCCCATCTGGGTCGCCCAAGTGTACTGTATGGGGCTGGGCAAGGGGACTGCATAGAAACCAGAGACCCTGCAAGAGGTTCAAAAGTAATTGATTTCTATGTAACAACAGCCCTAACCACAGTTTCCTGGAAGTAAGTACATTTGAACACAGTGGGAGTTACTTTTGAGTAGACCTGCTTAGGACTGCACTGAGAAGGAGACAAAGTAAGCACACCCCTCAGTCTGGCCTGATAGGATTGCAGCCTGAGCTGGACAGAGTGAAGGTCTGGAATGACTTTATTCCTTCTTTGATGAAAGTGGGGAGAGGCCTGGAGAGAAGGAGTCTGAGAGGGGGAGAGCTGAGTCTAGAGAAGGGGAGATGCCTTGGGACTGGGAGTGTGAGGGAAAGGGGTCTGCGCCAGGGAAAGAGGAGTAGGGAGAGGGGTGAGGGAGGGGAGGCCTGGAGCAGGTCTGGAGAGAGGCTGATGAGGGGGGAGGCCTGAGTTGTGAGGGGGAGGACCAGGCCTTGAGGAAGCAGGAGGGTGGAGGCCAAGCAAGGAAGGGGAGTGACGGTGAGAGGAAGGCAGAGACGGAGCTGAGGATCTGGGGCTAACTCGGGAAGGCCTGGGAGAAGGTCCTGCTGGACTCTCCTTCTGCCCTGTGAAGTTAGGCCGTGTTGGACTTGCAGCCACAGGAGGTTGTTTCAGGACCTTCTGCAGCCCCTTTTGGAGAACCTGATCTTGTCTCTTCCACAGGCCTTGCCTATCCTGTCCAACCATCTCTTCTCATAACCTGGATATCGGAAGGGGGTTCTGGAAACTCCCCCCCCCAGTCAGTGCCCAGAGACAAAGCTCCTCTCCCAGCCACTCCCTTGTGAGTTAGTTCATGTGTGTCATGACTAAGAGCAACTGAGAGGCTCCTCCATGAATCTGCCCATCACCTCTGTAGGCTTCCTCTCAACTATTGGAGAGGAATTCAGACCTTACGGTACAAGGTTAAAAGAAACTCATACATTCTCCATTCTCTCCCTGGCTGGTAATTGAGAAAGAGAATCTGAAGCAAGGGAAACCTTTGGAGGAACAGGAGTGGCTGCCCATCGAGTGGACTACTATACTTTTCATTAAAAGTGTACTTGGTGGGCAATAAAAGAGTATTTGCAGATGAAGCCACAGTATTATTTCTAACTGAAAAAGGAACCTATTTAAATTTCTAGGAAATACTTTAAACACCAAAATGTGGTGTTTTGTCTATTTTCAGATACAGAATTTTAAACTCAAAATAACAATGATAAACCCCTGTATGGGACTGAGTTCTGGTTCTAATCAGACAAAAAATGGTTTTGAAGATTTTCCCAACTCGCTGCAGTTTCTTCCTTTGGTCTCTTACTACATTTCTTTTCTTATTTCAGCAGAGTTTTTTGGAACCTGATTGAAAGAAAGAGGATCAAAGAGCCCACACAGGAGGAGATTGTAAGTGCCAAGAGTGGAGAAAGACTGTCAGTCAGAGTGTAAGGTACTTAAGATCCACCAGAGAACCCACACAGCCAAGAAGTCCTATAAATGCCAGGAGTGCGGAAAGAGCTCCAGGGACAGTAGCAGTTGTGTGAGCCAACAGGGAACTGATATGGGGGAGAATCCATATAGGTGCCAGGAGTGTGAGGCACTTAGTATCAAAAGAACCTTAGATTCCACCACAGTATCCATACAGAGGTGAAGCAATACAAGTGCCCGGATAGTGGAACTAGCCTCACTCAATTATTATGAGCCACCAAAGAACACACACAAGGGAGAAACCCTGTCAGTGCCAGGGATGTGGAAAGAGCTTTGGTCAGAGTAGTCATCTTAAGATCCACCAGAAAACCCACAGAGGGGAGAAACCCTATAAGTGCCAGGAGTGTGGAAAAAGCTTCAGGGAGAGTGGTCATCTTATGAATCACCAGAGTACCCACACAGGGGAGAAACAGTATAAATGCATGTTGTGTAGAAAGAGTTTCAGTAGGAGTGTTGACCTTAACTTATATGAGAGAACACACACAGGAGAGAAACCCTATAAATGCCAGGACTGTGGAAAGAGCTTCAGGGAGAGGGGTCATCTTATGAGTCACCAGAGAATCCACATAGGGGAGAAATCCTATAAGTGCCAGGAGTGTGGAAAGAGCTTCAGTAGGACTGGTGATCTTAAGGTACATGAGAGAACCCACACAGGACAGAAACCCTATAATTGCCAGGAGTGTGGAAAGTGCTTCAGGATGAGTGGTCATCTTATGAGTCACCAGAGAATCCACACAGGGGAGAAACCCTATAATTGCCAGGAGTGTGGAAAGAGCTTCAGTCAGATTACTCATCTTAAGAGTCACCAGAGAATCCACACAAGAGAGAAACAGAATAAATGCCAGGACTGTGGAAAGAGCTTCAGGGAGAGGGGTCATCTTATGTATCACCAGAGAATCCACACAAGAGAGAAACAGAATAAATGCATGTTGTGTGGAAAGAGTTTCAGTTGGAGTGGTGATCTTAACGTACATGAGAGAACACACACAGGAGAGAAACCCCATAAATGCCAGGACTAAGGAAAGAGCTTCAGGGAGAAGGGTCATCTTATGAGTCACCAGAGAACCCACATAGGGGAGAAACCCTATAAGTGCCAGGAGTGTGGAAAGAGCTTCAGTTGGAATGGTGACCTGAAGGTACATAAGAGAACCCACACAGGGGAGAAACCCTATAATTGCCAGGAGTGTGGAAAGTGCTTCAGTCAGAGTGGTCACCTTAAAGTACATGAGAGAACCCACACTAGAGAATCCCTATAATTGCCAGGAGTGTGGAAAGAGCTTCAGGGAGAGTGGTCATCTTCTGAGTCACCAGAGAACTCATACAGGGGCGAAACACTATAAATCCCTGGAGTGTAGAAAGTGCTTCAGTCAAAGTAGTAATCTTAGAGCCACCAGAAAATCCACACTGGGGACAAAACTCCATAAGTGCCATAAATGTGCAAAGAGCTTTCGGTCAGTGGAGATTTTATGATCCACCAGAGAACCCATAAATGGGAGAAACCTTTTAAGTGCCGAAAGAACGTCACTGACAATGGTCATCTTATGTATCAGAAGAGAACAATCACAAGCATGAAGATGCATTTCGTGTGGAAGTTTGTTTCCATTTTGTTTTGCTTAGGCAACAACATAAGTCTATTATTACCCCAAATAATTGATGTTTGAAAAATTCCTGATATTTATGTAGTTTTTGTTTGTAATGAAAATTATCTTTCTTATTCTTGTTTTAAAAAATAAACTTGGCCAAAGTTGCCCTCCTTTTTATTTTCTAGAGTTCATTTTGTGGGCCTCACACTTTCTTTCCCCGACTGGAAAATCTGAAGGCCGAAGGATTTCATTCAGGAGCATAGCAGGACCTTTGGCTCCTGAATGCGAGTGAAGGGGGTTTGGCTTCCTTGTCCAGGGTTCCAACTGAACAAGAACATCTCTCTGCTTCTCCCTCTGAACTTGTATTCTAAAGCTGCTGGACATTAGTATATCAGTCATTGTCCAAAGTTGGTTTCCAGTATCAATCATGATGATTCTGTGAAACCTGGGTGCAAGATGTTGGTTCAAGCTGGTCTGCCAGCCCACTCTTATCAGAGACATTGTTGACTTAAGGGTTGGGGAAAATGAAGGCACAAAGAACACCCTTTATGTATCCCCCCAAAATAAATCCCAGTTCCAAAAACACATCTGGTTAGCAAGAACACAGCTTGCCGCAAGAACAGAAGGCATATAAGGCCAAAGGTCCATTGAGTCCACCTCCCTGTATCTTGCAGGGCCTACTTATAAGTAATAGTGTTTAAATTAACCACCTGAAAGCAATATATACGAATATTTTTAGCTTTTATTTTGTCATGTCCCACTTGGGCACATGTAATCCTGGTAGGGGTTTCATTTTCCATGTACATAATATGCATACAGTGTCTGAGATTTGTCTTTCAAAATTAGCCAATGTTATAAATAAATCTGTGTTGCTTTCGCTGTTTAAAGTGATTAATTAAAAAGGCTTGCTTGAACAAACACACATTGTTTTGGACAATGCTGACATCAGAACTCAGAAGGTTCACTGAACAGTTTCAGGGACAAATGTCTGATTTACAGATGAGCTGGCAGCTAACAAAATCACTACCACAAAAAAAAAAACAGCCAATGGGAAGAGGAAAAAAACCTGAACTGTAAAAAGAAATTTCTGATCTAATCCTACAGTTTTCAAAATACCTAGCTTGAGGGAATCCTTTCTGCATCAAATTGTCTGCCAAGAAAAAATGGAAATGGAGCCCACTTATGGCAAGCACTTAATTCATGAAAGGTGCATGGCAAGAGCTGTAGGTTGTTGGTTTTGCTAAATGTGAGCAGGGTAAGATCAGTCTGGAGCCACTGGTAGTTCTGACAATGCTCTTCAGAGCAATGATTTACAACCACTGTCTGAATGGCCCTGAGAAGTAAGAATTGGGAGACAAAAGTGATCAGAACACTCATAGTGTTTCAAATTCTGCATATTTTGAACGGATTTATTATGTTATACTTATATTCTACCTTTTTCAAACATGGAACTCAAGGCAATGCACATGTGTTTCCCAGGTATTGACCAGCTCTAGAAATGCTTTGCTTCAGGGCAGGCCCTATGAGAAGAGGATGCAGGGGATACATCAAGGTCAGAATCAAATGGGGGCAGGAGTTAAAAGAGGGGGTCCAAAAATTTCCTTGGATCTTACATTTTCTTATCTCACCAGATCTCATTAGAGGGGTTTGTATGGGATAATATTGTACCTGGGCTCATCGTGCAAAAGGGGAGTGAACTGGATGAGAGCCAGAAATGTCCACGGATCTCAGAAAATGTTTGTATCAAATTATGATCCAATGGAAATAAGCAGGGGCCCTAACGAGATGTTGCAACTCCGTTTAAGATATTTGAGACCTTGTGTCAGGAGGTGGTTGTGTCATATGTCTACAGACATTGGGCAAAATCCAGAGTAACTACGGGGAGTCCATGCTCTGGTGTAAGAACAACTTACTCTGGATTCCAATATGAATTTCCCATAGGTTTTCACTAGATGGTACAGTAACTACGGGTCATGTAAAGTCTCTTATGTGCTCCCGTAGTTACTCTGGCCTTGGGGGATAGACCTAGGACACGTGTCCATAATGAGTAATGAAAGAATTGTGAAAGAATTTTGTAGTGGCTCATGTTTTACTTTTTCCCATGGTCTGACCATACACAGGAGAAGAGCATGAGCCGAGCTAATTAAAATGTTTGCAACTCAAAAGCCCTCTGATCTTACAGATACGGATACCCTTGTACTTTGCAGCAATGTAAATCCCCCCAAAGTCAACAATGTCAGGTCTCGCTGTATACTGAATGTCATTCAATAAGTATAACTCATTTGGTCCTGACTTAGTTTGTTGGGGTCACATCAAGTACATTATATACCCCAGGCAGCTGAAATTTAACAGCTCCATAAAAGTGTCATGATGACAAAAATCTCATAAAGTTGATATAAATTTAATATGAATGACCACTATTTGGATTTAGCCTCAGGTGGTGGTGAAATTACTTTTTTTATTAACAGCTTTTTGGGTAACCTTATAGAAGAGGCACGTTTGAATTATAGTACAGTATGTTCCAATTTACATAAGAGAGTATTTTAAATCACTTCAGATCCATGGGAAGTTGACGTGCTTAGTGAAGTGTTGTCTGTTCTGACACCAAATAGGCAGGTAAATAATTAGAAGATTCTTCTCTGTACTTTTCAGTACAATGCCCTAGAATAAAGAAACAGCACTCAATTATGCCAAATAAGGCCAGTTTACTAATAAAACTGTGCTGTTCAGCTTCCTTAGTTTTTAACCTATTAGCTTATACTCATAAGGATATGAAAAAGACAAGACAAAAAATGTTGCATTGAAATATCTGAAACAGGAACTAAAAATCATAACCTGCAATCCTAACCAAGCTTTCCTGGGAGTAAGAACCACTGAACACAATAGGACTTACTTCTGAGTAGACATGTTTAGGATTGCACTGCAGATGTGTCTAGAAAGATTTTATAAAGTAACTTGCTTTAGCAGTAGATCAGCCCTGTTGATCCCACACAATCAATGTGGCGGACCCCGCAGAATTAGTGAGTTGCAGCCGGGGTACTGATTCCACAAAATGAGCAACACAGAGCCATGAGATGATAACCTTTCCCTTGACAAATGAGTCTTTCAAATACTGGAAGGAAACTTTTGAATAATAAAGATAAAGAACTCATTGGGTATAGGTGTTGAGTGGAAACAAGAATTAGCTCTCGCTTGACTAAGCTGATGGTTCTTTTGCTGACTCTGCTTTCCCAGAGCAATATAAAAAAGCAGGAAGTTGCAGCAGCAAATGAGACTGACTGGGAAGATTTAAATGACAAAAGTCCCTTTCGAGGCAAAGCTATGACTTTGGCAGTGATGCAGTAAGTGTGACTTGAATGTTGTGCGCTGAAGCGATCGCACAACTGCATCAGAGCAAGAATGAGTTTCACTAGAAATCCATTCATCCTAAATCTTTTTGTGCCAGTTTGATCATATTAGTTCACAAAAATGTTTCTGGTAAGGTTATTCCTAAACACCCAGTCCCACAGATCTTTGATGAGTCGGTATCCATATATGTAATGTTGTTGCTATATTTATTCCTGGTAATTATTATATTTTAAAGTTCACACACTTTGACTTTTCCATTTTGAACAGAAGAGTGGGATATCAACCGTACATGTTAACAATAATTCTGACCACTTTGGTTTATTTTTTTCCTTGCACACCTATGTGAACAAAAGAGTCTCCCATTCAGCCTTGAGAAGGCATGAAGAATGTATCCCGTTCAGGTATGACTGCTTTGGGAATTTAGTTATATTAGGAGATCAAAATGAACCATTTTAACTTCCCTCCTACATTCGTCTCTTTCTCTTTCCCCTCACAATTTAATTGCTTCTGGGATTTCATACCTTTGCAGTGGCACCCACTCCTTTCCACTCACAAGTCACCTACCTTCATCATAAACTTAATTAACACATTGATTCCGCTCTTGAACATGCCAGCAAGGATTTGGGTCCAACAACAACAGACACAATGGGCCCCTTCCACAATATTGAATTATTTATTGGATTCCAGCTCTAAATAACCTGCCATATTGTGAATTAACGGGGATTTGAATGCTAAAATAGTTTACAAATATAATCTGCCAGGGCTTCCCTTCTGCTGCATGCTCAGATAATTGAACATGGAATGGGTTTGCATGGGCTTCATTGCTGCACTAGTTTCTTTGTTTCTGGAACAATGTACACACACCAAAAAGCCAAATGGTTGTTATTCTTCTACAGGTTACTATGATAGATCACTGTTTCTGAATAATTGTAACTGATCTCTTTAGCAAGTAAGTTCAACAGAAGTGAACATTGTGTGATATTTCCCCGTCACCATTTATCAAAGAGTTGAGTACTTCACAGTGAGAATTAAATCCTTTCAGGAAATTAGGCATGTTCAAATATGCGCACAGTCCTATTCATGTCTATTCAGAAGTAAGCCCCATTGTAGTCAATGAATCTTACTCCCAGGAAAGTGTGCTTAGGATTGCAGCCTTTGAATGAATAAAATTTGTAAGACCAAATGTTCATTACAGGATCTATTTAAGAGGCCAATGGTTTTAAAATATTTTACCTTCCAGAAATCTTTTCCAGGTTTGTCTACTATGGAACATTAGCATGTTTGCTCTGCAAGTTAAGTACATCATAGATGGTTCTGGGCAGTAGTTCCCTACATCTTTAAGAGAACTGAACCCACACACCCCTCTGCTTTAGCTGAGGCACTAATATGACATTGGTTATCTTGGTTACCCACCAATGGACAGTACCTTTTTGTGGTGGTGGGATTGTGTGCTCCAGTAATACAAAGGGCTATGCTGGTGGTAGTGTAGCTACTGGCAGGGACTCCCATGCCAGACAGGCCTTTGTTGAGGAGCCAGACTAACCCTGTCCAAAATCCCACTGAACTTGGGTTGTCTGGAGAAGGAAAACTCCCACCTCAAACCTCCACTGCCTTGTGGCTATACCCATCTATGAGAAAGGCTTCAGGGGTCAACCTCAAGGCAAAATCCAGAGCTGAGGTCCCGGAAGCAGTTCATGACTGTGTACAATCATGTTCTGGTAACTCCTGCAATGCAGCTGGAACCAGTCGTATCAGCTCTGCTGTTCCATTGGACTATTTCAGTGATGTGAAGAGTAGCTCCAGAATAGGTACGTCAGTGGGAACGATGCCCCATTATGCCCCTGTTACACCCCCTCCTAATGGCTAACAATGACGCATTTGCATCATTGAATCTCTCGCATCGCTGTGTTGACTGAAGCCATTTTTGCAGATTTGCATTGACGCAAAGGCTCTAAGGTGCTGCTATGCTGATGCAACTGCCTCTTCCATCAACGCAAAGTCACTTGTGTCAATGCAAATGCTTCTCTGGATTGGGCTGCCTGACTAAAGAGATGGGGCAATTTGCCACCATACTTAGATTAAGTCTGAGGAGATGCTCCACTCTTCCCCTAAAGACTTGGATCTGGCATAACTGCCTTTATGGGTCACACTATTTACTTACCTTTGATTACAAAGCATTTGACACATGCTCAGTCAATCAAAGGAAATAGACAAGGATGATGATCACAGAAATAAGAATATTTTTATTTTTATTTTTTGTGTGTTGTTCAGGAAGGAAAAAGAAATGCTAACAAATGGTCTGACATTTTGCATTAGAAACTGTGGCTTCAGTGCTTTCTTGAAATGCTCTGGTTTTTAAAGCTCTCCTGGGGATTTAGAGCTTATTAAAATGTGAAGGGAAAAAAAGGAAGGGGAAAAATCATTCATGTGGAAAACTGCTTAGGAGTGCTTGTTTATCTCACTTTTGACCCTACGGCCAATAACAAGCCATTAGAAGTAAATATGGCACACTTTGCATAAGAGAGGAAGTAAAGGAAGGAGAGATTAACAAACAAGATAAAAGCGCAGTTGATTGGAGATTATTGACTAAACATTAAAGGCCCAGATGAAATAGGCATACTCATCTATCAGCAGGAATCAAGATTACTCTCAGAATTTTGTACTGTGTATATAAACTGATGTTCATATAAAATCAGTTATGTACCGAAAGTGAATGATCCGGTAGTACCAAAATAAATAATGCAATATATATAAGATCACAACAATAAATGTTTGAAATTGTTCAAAATACATAAATAAAAAGGTACCAAAAGCTTATCCCCTTCCCAGCAGTAAGGCTGCAGTAGCCTTTATGGGTACACTTAGATCTGGAGGTGGCCTAAGTCTGAGCATCAGGATGGGCCGTAAGCTGCTCCCAACTGCCTACGAAGTGGAGTCAAGACATACATGTTGGATCCTGACTCTGCCTTTCTCTCTCTTCCCTCCTGCCCTTCATCTGCCCAGGGAGAAAGCAGGAACAGCAGCACCAGTGCCACTGATATCCTATCTCCCTTCCAAGTCCTGATCCTATGGCATGGGTCCACACTGACCTGCACCATTTGTTTAGATAGCACAGGTCCAAGTTGATCTGGCTGTGCTATGGAGGCTTACCTTAGGAGCGGAGGAATGCTTGCTACTTTACCCACAGGAGACCACCACAAATCCCTACCACTACCACCTTACAATATAGCAGTCTCTGTTTTGGTGCCACTGCCTAGACAAGGGAGGATGGCTAGGATTGGGCTGTTAGTATATTTTGGAATGTAGCTAAAAACCTTGACCCATAACTATTCCAGGCATCCACAAAAATTTGGGGCAGGTGTGCTCACAACCACATACCCCAAACAAATCTCTTTTGAAATGGGAATTTGTAAAATGAATGGAGCTGAAACTTATAAAAGAAAGAAATCCATCCAAGCCCTTGATAATACCTAAAGTAGCTCTTTCGATCCCAGTCTATATTCTATTTCTTGATGTAACACTCAGAAAGTTCAATGCAAATAAAATTTGAAGACATGTCAATGGAAGAATCAATTCTGTTTTCTGGGATGAGATCAAAAGGAACTGTTCTTTCAAAGTGAAAACAATGCTTTGATGGAGTGTTGCTGGACAATAAGGATTTGCATGAGCTATACAGGCAGATAGGCAATGATTTATTACAAAATTTTAAAAGATATGAATTGCTCTACAAAGGTCATTGATGACTTCTTGTTCTGCAGAAGTCATTGTTTTACAAAATTTGATGAGGACCTTAATTTTTAGGTTAAAAATTATATTAAGGTACAGGGCAGAGAGGGATAGATTGGTCCCCGATTCCACACTCCTCTGGTTAAAAACCTGGCTTGCTGATGGAAAGTTACCCTATCTACTAGTAGTATTTCTCATTGTTTAGGTAATAGGGTGAATGATAAAGCATTTACAACAGAATCCTAACCCCAGTTAGGCTGGCACAAGTTCCATTCTAGCTTGGGGGTGCCACCACGCTTAGGGGTTAAGCCAGTACCCAAGTAGGAATGGGGAGATGGGTGGGTTGTGCCTGCCTAAATTTGTTAGGATCACACTATCATTATACAGTTATCCTGCATGCCTGACGTGAAGCAGCCCCAGTATGGCTCAAGAATTTGTTGCTTCAATATGCATAGATTGGTATTGAGTCTTTAGAAATAAATTACTAAAAACAATATCCTGTATGTTATTATGACGGGCACTGATGCCTCGCCTTTTCCTACATCTATCTTGGTAGACAAAACAATTGGAATTCACTGGGGTTACAAACTTGATGATAAAGAGCCAGAGTCAGTCTTTGAGAGAAATGAACTCTTTTAATAGATTTTTTCATAGAAAACTTTTCCTATTATGGAAAGGTAGCCACTCATTTCTTCATCAAAGTAGGGGTTCTCTTTGCTGGTCACACTCTGCATGAGGCAAGGCAGGAAAGGTAGGCATCTGGTTGAGGTTTCAGGCTTGCAAATGGTGGGATGAAGACGATCTGTGTTGCATATAATCCCTGAACCCAGTGATTAAAAATCTGGGAAGCTTTGTACCCATATCACCCATGTGATAAGCCCACCCAACCAAAGCCAGTCCACACAGCCATTGTTTACTGCTTTATTTGGTGATGGTGGGAGGAATTTTTTGCCCACCCTAAAAAGTCTTTTGAGTATAGTGCTTTAGCCAAGGTGGCACTACTGGCAGGAATACTGCATGATATGGAATATGATTAGAAAGCCAATGCAGACCCTAAGCAACAATAGTTGGAAGGAAGAGGAACCATATCCAGAGGCTGGTTGGCTTGGGGTTGTAGGCCGGTGACCCCTTGGTCCATCTTGAAGATTGTGGGATGCAGGATAGGCAGAACAATTCGGGGCACAATCCAATTAAGTACAGTCTCTTAGGCCAGCCCAAGGGCGGCTCAAAGGAGTTGTGCTGGTCTTGCCATGGTGGATCTAGCCCCAGCGGGGCATATTAGTGTCAGCAGGGTGTCTGGGATGTGTGGAGAGGTGGGGAGAAGGTGGGAGGAATATGTTCATGGGGAGGGAGGCATAGGGAGGGTGTTCCTGGAAGCAGGCAGGTGGGTAATGGGAGCAGAGACAGAACTTGGAAGTAATGGATTGTGCTGATAGTTCCTTTGACCTCTTTTCCAGTGGTTGGTATGGCAAACCTAAGTCCTAAGTCCTGAACCTTGTCCTAAAGCTAAGTCCCAAACCCTGTATCCAAATTTTGTGTTGGATACAGGGGAGTTGTACCCAAGATGAGAGTGACCTATGCATCTGTTTCTGTGAGAATATTGGTCTTGAACTGGATATTTGTAATTCATAAACATTGCCCATTTCATAACAAAACTGATCTTGCTCATATCTTCTATATATAGATATAGGAAGATTCATCTTCTGATAATCCTTTTGGGCACTATTTTTTCTGGTCTATACTTCTTTGGAAAAATATTCTTTTCACAGATTAAGTCCATTTTTCCAGATTTGCCATATATATTACCCCACCCAATTCATCATTGGCTGATATAACACTAGCTGACAGGGTGAGCTCCTGTCCTTAGCCCAGCTCTGCGACACAGCTGGATCCAATCATATTGGCTCTGCCTTTCTATTGGACTAATTCAGTGGTGTGGAGAGGGGGGATTTGCTGCTTGGGTAACAGCCTATCCTCCAGAACAATCTAACCCAGACTTTGGTGTTTTACATCCAGAGTATGCAGCAGGCCTCCGTCAGTCTTGAAAGACTATGGTATCATGCTCGGTGCTGCATATGCTGCATGTGAAGCATGAAAGCCTGGGTTGGATTGCTATGGAGGATAGGCTGTTACCCAAGCAGCAAATCCCCCCTCTCCACGCCGCTGAATTAGTCCAATGGAAAGGCAGAGCCGATACGATTGGATCCAGCTGGCGTCGCAGAGCTGGGCTAAGGACAGGAGCTCACCCTGTCCTTATGCATATTGCATAAGCATATGCAGCACCAAGCATGATACCATAGACTGACGGAGGCCTGCTTTTTTATATCCAGTTATAATAAAAGCCATCTCTATGTCTATGAAGGGTGCAATCCAGTGGTGGGCTCTAGCAGGTTTCCACCTACTCTGTAGAACCAGTTGTTAACAAAATATAGGACATATAAAGTTTAAAAATACCCATTTAAAAGTGGCTGCCAGATGGGCATAGAACCGGTTGTTTATTTCTTTGACCCCCATCACTGGTGCAGTCCTTACCAATTTTCCAGTTCAGGGGTAAGGGCAATGAAACTCTGAGGTAAGGGAAGAAACATTACCTTACTTTGAGTATACCCCTGTGACTGCCCCCCACTGCAGGATGCAGCACATTCCCCACTGGCACAGCTAGCTAGACCAGTATGGGAGAGTTGGTTAGGATTGCATCCTCAGTATTAGGAGGGTAAGAATGATTGGCATTTGAGCAACTGAGCAAGTGAGAGTCGGTAGGCATGAGAGCCATGAAAATTAGTGTGGAAAAAATTAAGTAAAAAGAATTGAAGTAAATTAAGTAAAACAATTGAAGTGTGACTTAAATTAAAGGATGCTGAAATATCACTAAAAAGAAAAATCACTGTTTAGCAAAGCCAAAAATGTTCATGAGAACTCATAATTTGGCCTCAGCTCCTTTGCTGCATAGGTTATTACTGTTAATGCTCCTAAAAATTTTATGTCAATGAAAAGCACTGCTTTACCACAGCAGTCCATTTATTAAGAGAACCGTGGGACTGCCTGTAAAAGGCACTGCTTATATGTCATTCGGACCAGCCACAGGAGCGCAAAGCCTAATATATCAGTTTTAATTCAAGGTGACCTCCTTCACTTCACTGACTTATTCCCAGATGGTCAAAAATTTAGCTGCTCCTCTTCTTGCTCAATGTCAAAAGTACTGTGTATGAATATTATACCAATTTTCAAATTTCCTTTGGCTCCCAGTGGGAAAGTAGAAGCATTATCATTCTTGTCATACAGAATATTGGATTTTCTGTCTATTAGACGTCAAAGGAAATCTCAGTGGATTCATTTTTTTAGTCAGGTATGTAATATTGGCCATGGAGGTCAGGCTTCTTTTTATGACTGGTTGCTCAGAGCTGAAGCAATTTTCCCAGGAAGCATCATTCATCCCAATACTTGCGACAGTTATCAATGTGTTTCAGGTGTCCTGCTTCAGACGCCATTATTTCTTTAACACCCTCTACATTGTTTCACAGATTTCTATACGAGCTGTCATGAACTCTCTTTCTTTGAGAAGTACCGTACTGCAGGGAAGTGCATAAATAAAGCCTGGATGCTACACACAGTTGTATCCCAGTAGAATGTTGTTTTTGGACTGAAAATAGTTGCTCCTTCTGTTTGTTGTCTTGATGGCCGACTGTTTCTACGTCCCTTAGAGAAACTGGGGTGCGTTCAGTGGGAACCTGGTACTGATTCGAATTGGAGATTATAGGCTCAGGCTGCAATCCTAACCATATTTATCTGGGAGTAAGCTCAATTGAGAATAATGACACTTCTGAATAGATCTGCATAGGATTGGGATCTCAGACTCTCTCAGGTGGCAATCTTAAAGACACTTTCCTGGGAATAAGAATAAGAAAATAATACAATGGGGTTTACTTTTGAGTAGACATGGTTAGGAGTGTTCTCTAAATCCCCCTTATTTTTATCTATCACATCTGCTTCAGGCATTCTCCTTCAGAATTCCCCTTCACAATGTATTTCTATAGGATGCTACCTTGAAAACCTTATCAGAATTTAAGTTTTCTTGCATAGAGTCTCAGCACCAACATGCTTCTTAACAGTGACAGCACCACTGCATCCTGAAAAACTATCATATTGAAATGTGTCCCAATAGTGAATATTTTCATTCATTGTATTTGCACCCTAGTCATTTGTGCCCCAATTTACTTACTTACTTATTTGATTTGTACTCTGCCTTTCCCCCTTTTTTAAGGTCACCCAAGTCAGCGAAAATCAATAGAAAACATCATACAATTAAAAAACATTTATTTTTTTTAAATTATATGTTCTTTTTATCTTTAAATTATATGTGCTTTGTATCTTTACCTAACTATACATATTTTTATCTTAAAAATACAAAGTTAGGATTAGGGTTAAGAGGCTTCAGATATTACATGAGGTTAGTTGCCCAATTATAGTTCGCTTATTTCCCAGTTTTAGCGGAAGTCATATAACCATGAAGCAAACAACAACAGACCCAGGGCGCTATCCTAACCAATTTAGGCCAGCACCATTCCCGTGGTGGTGCAGGGAAGTTGGCACATGTCTATGCACTGGCATAACTCCCCTTGCCCCAGGAGTGGCACAGTTTTCAACACTTTTGGATACACATGGATATCCATTGCTACATGGATACCAATGACTTAAGGATATATGACCAATGCACAATCATTGCTTAGGACACAGATGAGAGACAAATACAGTGGTACCTTGGTTTCCAAGCATAATTCATTCTGTTAGCATGCTTTAATCCAAAATGGATGTATATCAAAGCAAATGTCTCCATAAAAAATACAGAGTATGGTATTTGGAGTACGTTTCTTCCCTATGAACACAATCCTAACCATGTCTTCTCAAAAGTAAGCCCCACTGTGTTCATTGGGTCTTACTCCCAGGAAAGTGTCCTTCGGATTGCAGCCTTCTACAATCTATCAAAGAACAGGCTGTTTTGGCTGCCCTCTGTGGCGTCATTGAAAATGTTGAGCAGTATACATATCAGTGTTGTTTTTAGCCTTTCTCTCTCAGTTCCATGTTTATGCTTTTGCTGCTGATGTTTTAATGATGACTTTTGTTTCTGTTTTAATTATGTATTTTGTAAGCTGCCTTGACTCTGGAAAGTGAAGGGCAGGCTATACATTGTTAAAAATAAATGAATAAACAAAGTATTTTGCCTGTAATAAGAATCCATAAAAATGAACGTCGTGATGAGACTGACTGAATTTAGAGAAAGAAAAGGAAATATTTTTTTAACTTCAATTTTTTGAATTATTAAAAAGATGTTTCTATGCAAAATACATTCAAGAGAGTAAACAAAGAAAATGATCATTCTGTTTGCCTGGTTATGGAAATTATTTTGTACTAGATACTATTTTTTGTGTTTAGGGATTCAGTTCTAGTTGATGGCCAAGCAAAAGTTGTTTGGATTGGGTTCAGGTCTGTTCCAAAGGTGGAAGAAACATCTCTGAACATCTTTAGTGCACTTTCCCTGTTGTTACTACTGTACATTGGAATGGATGTTGGCATTCGTAGGAAGATCTCCAAAACTGTCTATTTGAAATCATAGAGCTATCCAATTCACTACCACTGATGAATCCATGCCAATGGGGTGTGCGTTGCAGGGATGGGCAGTCATGAAGGTCATATCAGTGTAAGGGAACATCTACTTATAGCTTGCATTGCAGCTGAATCAGTGCTGCAAAGTTTGATAGAATGAGCTCTTAGGTTTATGCCCTCAACCTCAGATGACAGTTTTTTATGTGTAAAAACCTAGAATGTTACTAAAGCAGCACTTATTTTAATATGAATAGACAGACAAGTTAAAGAGTCAAATGTATGTTCAAGCCCAAGATGCTAATCGTCACACCACATCCCACTGAATTTCCATGACTGATATCTGCAGACAGGTCCAAGGCTGGTTGGGCATATAGTATACTAGACGGCCAACCTTATTAACCAGTTTCATTGTTTTTCTCATTTAAATAACTGAACAAATATTTTTGAAAATAGCACATGAAATCAGTGTTGAGGAACATTGTGTTAAAAACATTGTGCTGGTATTATTAAGCAAGGTGATGCAGTGATGCTGGGTGGGCAATTGCAGTGACAGCTCCATTTTCCTGTCTCTAAATGATATCTCTGTATGTCATTAAAAATAAATGGAGGAGGATTATATGTTTGACATTCACTTTATCTATGAAAATGTCTAAGGCTGCCACTGACAATATCGCAAGAGCAATCCTCTTAAGCTTTAAGTTGCATTTTATGAGATAAATCAACAGTTTCCTTTAAAACTTTAAGGCTGCAATCCAAACCTGTAGTTAGGCCAGCATAAGTTTGTGGCATAAGTTCTGTTCTGACGTGGGGTGTCACAGAAGTGCCATAAGGCATTTCCAGTGGTGGGGAGGGCGTTAGGCCAGTGCACAAGCATATAGCAACCTTCCCACACCGTGTGGCAACCATGTGCACAGGCATATGGCAACCCTCCCACACCTAGATATGCCATGTGAGTTAGGCTGGACTAAATTGGTTAGGATTGCACCCTAGGTAACTCAACTGATTCCCTTTCTCAGAGAGTACTCTTTATTAATCTGTTCCCTCAGTTAAAGTACATGAATATATACCAAGAGTATTATTCTGAACAATAATACAATAACTATTAAATTATTTTGAATAATTAATAATTATAAATATAACCAAAGACAAATTTGTAAATAAATATTTAAAAAAATTAGTTTTAGCAACTCTTTTCACTTTCAAGTGTTACTATTTCGGATGCTAAATTATACAGTCTTCTTATACATACCACACAATGAAGTATTGTTAAGTATCACAAAGCTTGCCCTAAATCAGAGTACAGTACTCAGAATTTAAATCTAGTGATTTCTAGATCTTGCATGAAAATAATATCAATTAAGAGGAAAAAACATTAACTGGAATAGGGTTGTAACTGTGCAGGTGTTGTTCCTGTGCCTGAATCATCATTAATACATGCATAGTAATATGAGTATATCATGTTTATGGTAAGAACAGGTTTAAGAATTCAGTGTGGGTCACTGTATAACCCAGCCAATGTAAAGTACTTTTATATTACATCTATTTCAGTGATAAACGTTAGACTGCTTATTTTTATTTTGCTTTTTTTATAAAGAGTTTTTGTTTTTCATCATAATCACATAATGAGATTTGTTCCCAAAGAAAGCTGACTTGTTTCCAGGGAATAAAAATTATTCAACTGCGGTGCAGAGAACTCCAATTTATTGTTTAGGTCAGCGGGAAGCGAGGCACTTGGAGATACTCAGAGAAATAGCAGGGGAGCTTGGAGGAGCGAAAAGGCTTCAGTCAAACTAGATTTAATCCCACGCCAGCACCAAGTAGTTGGCTATCACAAAAAAACTGCCTCTGCAGCAGCCAGAACAAAGAGGCAGTGGTGAGGAGGTCCGTGAGGATGGGTGCTGGTCCATTTGGAGGTACCCCAGTCACAGGAACCTTTGTCTGAAAGCCCTCAGATCTGTGCCAGTGACTGAGCTGGTCCAGATCCAAGTAGAAATGCAGTGGTTGCCAGGTTTTGACAGTAGGTACTGTCAAAAGTAGTAGTAAGTAGGTTACCTTAGCTTGAGAAGACCTCCAGCTGTCTCCCTGATCCCGTAGTATACAGTTGTGGCCATTTTGGCACCACTGTACCACAGCACAGGCAGCCTAGTTAGGATTAGGCGGACCGACCCCCAAATCCAGAGTAACTACGGGAGCACATAAGAGACTTTACATGTACCTGTAGTTACTGCACCACCCAGTGAAAACCTATGGGAAATTCATATTGCAATCCAGAGTAAGTTGTTCTTACACTGGAGCAAGGACTCCCCGTAGTTATTTTGGATTTTGCCCTAAATTTTTATGGTAAGTTTGTATGGTTTAGGTCAGTCTAAGGCATTCCCTTTCCTGATTGTATCATGATACTGTATGCATTTGGGTAGTGCTATTATCTGGTTGCCTGTTCCCAGTTTACCTTGCCACTTCATTTGCCATCAACATTGTCAGATCTGAAATGTCATGAAATATTCTTGATTTTAATTACTGAAGTAGCAGATGGGTCATTGAATGACAATGGCTATTATGAAAGAAACAGAAAATGAACTGGACTAAAGAAAAATGGGTATAGCTGTTATCTCAAAACCTGCCCACATATATCCTCCGACAACTAAATGAAAAGAAATCAACGTATCCATCTCTAGAATGTCAAATAATCATTCATTTTCCCATATATGTTAATGTCTCCATTCTTTTCATGAGAAGTAAAAAATGAATGATTGAACTGTAATCAGTAATTCATTGTAAAACTCTAGGTGATTTTTGTCTGATTTTATTTCTTCTAATATAGGCATCCCTTCTTGGCCTCTGGGGTACCATTTTGGAACCTCTCATGGATTAAAAAAACTTGTATAAAGTACACAATGGAAAAACAGACCCACTTCCACGTTTCTTGCTCTAATGCACCAAACTGAATAAGGTAGTGTCTCAGTATCTGCAGGGATTTGATCTAGGACTGAAAAAACTGAATGATTGCTTGCATAACTACCTATCTACAACAGTAGAAAAGCAGTTTTTAAAATGATTTGCAATGGCCAATCAAATCCATGTATAAAAAAAACCAAGTATATCAAGGTGGGACTTGTATACTGAGTAATAAGAATTGGAAGCAGGCTATACTGGTCAAAGGAAAGATGGACATCCCACATTCAAATCAATGTCCCACAGTGTCTAAAACTAATGAGTCCAAATCTCTGTCTCTTGAATTGCTAGGCAGTTGTTGGTGGTGGCAGAACCCTTGCATTTTTCAAAGAAACTGTTTCAAATTTAATATATTCATGTCAGTGGAACCCTGCTGTGAGAGAAAACAGTGTTAAATGTTTCATTAATATGTATGATCTTTTTTCATATCCATTGCAATTAAATTATCCATTACTTTGGATAACAATAACACCACCATATTTGAAACTGTTGTAGCTCTGTAATTAAGATTCTGTTTTTGATGATTGTATACAGAAGGAACATATAGCAAGGCAAGGCAGGGATTTCAATCACCAAAATTCATTCCACTATGGGCTTTATCATTTTTCTCATTGTAATTAATGAATCAGAGAGGTTAAATTGACAATAATATATATGTAAAGCTGGCAAATGAGTTTTGGAGCCAGTAAAAATAAATGGTCCTTATATATCACTAACCAGTGTATGAGGAAGAAAGCCCTCACAACTAAAGTTAGTATTTTGCAATGTACTGGTCCATTGATAATGAGGAAGTTTAGCAGATAAAATGGGAAGGAAACATTAAGAATTTATGAAGGTATTAATTACTTGCTCCTCTTTGGATTTGCTACATGGAGAAAAACCCTAGGAGACCTTATCAAACATGCACGTCACTGAGTGCCAGCTGACTTCATGGCAGCATCCACTTGGGATGTATAATTGAATACTTGGGAGCTGGAGCTAATGGCTGTTAAGCTATGGGCAGAATTACAAAAAATGAATAAAGCCCCATTATGTCCCCCATATCACCAATTTCTTCTTATAGGTCACTGTCATGGCACACAGTGCTTTACCCAACTTTAAAAAATAGGACCCTGCCTTATTATGATCAGAACACAAGGAAGGCAACAGGAAGAAATGGAGATGATAAGAAGATTTTATTTATTTATTTTAATTTTATTTAAAAGATTTCTACCCTGCCTTTCTCCATCATGCGAACCCAGGGTGGCTACAACATAATAAAAACATCATAATAAATAACATGATAAAAACATATATTCACATAAATTTTAAAACATTTAAAATTTTTGATTTAAAAACATTAATAATGAATCAACTCACCAAGTGATATCATCTGAAACACTTCTCTACAAACCCCTACCTCCAAAGCTTAGGCTACTAGGCAGTCTTGGTGACTGCCATGTAGTGAACCACTGGCCTGCCACCACTGCTGGCCCAGTGTGGACTTACGCTGGGCTATCTTTAGTGCTGGGTCAGCACTACAAAGCATCACAAATGTGCCTAATGATGGTATGCTCTGGTGGTGAGCATTTGCACGCTCTTTAGGATTGAGCCCTAAGTCATTTGCCTCCAGGACAGGTTCAGTGTCTTGCAGATAGTATTGTACCTACTATCCAACACTGGCCACTCTGAGCTTTTTGCAGGGAAGGTGAGAAATATTAATGAAGCTTATTATTATGTAAAGGGCTGTAGGTGGCGCAAGTGGTTAAGACACTGTGCCTGTTAACCAGCAGGCCAGGGTTTGAGACCCAGGTCAGTCCCTACAAGAAGGAGAAGCTCGACGCAGCTGGAACCAATCGTATTGGCTCTGCCTTTCCACTGGACTATTTCAGTGGCGTGGAGAGGGAGGATTTGCTGCTTGGGTAACAGCCTATCCTCCATATCAGTCTAACCCAGGCCTTTGTGCTTTGCATGCAGCGTATGCAGCACCAAGCATGATACCATAGTCTCTCAAGACTGATGGATGCCTACCGCTGCTATTATATGTAAATGCTGAAAGCATTCCAAAAAATTCACATGGATCTTGATTTTTATTCAGACAAAAGGACTTTGAAAAACCATCATAGCCTAAAGGAGGATAAATTTGTCGACGTTATATGTTCTGCTTACCATAGCTGTTACCATCTTAGTGGCCTTTTTAAATTATTTACAAGCACCTAGTTCTGTACAGTATAATTATTTTCTTTTGTGTGTGTACCGTAGCCTTCCATGCAAGTTCTAGCCATGAAAATTCAATGTAACCATATCAGAGATGTATCTTTTATGGGCCATCTGTCAGACAAGAAGAAAGCTACTTTTAGTAGGTAGCAAACTCTAGCAAGCTGGGTGTACAGAGTACATATGGTGGTAATGAAATAGCTGCTGTTTGGAGAGATCTTTGAACAGCTTGGAAGACGTGTATTCCTGCCACAGATAAATGAGCTCGCAAAACAATGCAATGCTTTAGTTATTTATGCTGGAAGAGAATTTATTCTCTGGTAATAGAGCTATTTTGGTTGTAAAATTATATGCTGAAAACAAGGGGGGAACTAATCATTAATGTAGAGGCTTTCACCAAATGTAGCTTTCCCCCCTTCTCCACTTTTATTATTGCTCAGATGTAGACAAACTGTGCTCATTCTATCTGTATTAGAAAAAGGCAGAAATATCCTTAGTTCATTCCAGACAGGGGCAGCCTAACTCTAACTGGATTGTCCATATTGTGTTACAGCATTTCAAAAATGGTCACTACTGTTTCCTGCTCGGGCACAGCAGCAGCCAGAGGTATCATGTGTTGGGCCCCAGAACGGCCATTATAGATCTCCTTAATAAAATTGCTGGTGCAGAACCAAGTAGCCCCATGTAGGGCTTTGATGCCCAGGACATGGAATAGGATCCAGTGGTAGCCTCTGCTCCTCCAGGCATGTTTGCCACCTCCTACCCTGCACCACCACCCCCTGCACAGTTTTGCCTTCTCCCCACATTCCTCCCTCGTCCAACCTGGAACACCTTGGTGTTGCTCAAATACAAACTCACTGTCATCATCATGTCAGAGAGATGCTCTTTTCCCTTTCATATAACACCAGAACTAGGGGACTTCCACTAAAATTGAATGTTGGAAGAGCCAGGACAGAAAAAAGAAAATATTTCTTTACCCAGGGCATAGTTGGTCTGTGGAACTCCCTGCCACAGGTTGTGGTGATGGCATCTACACTCAGTGCCTTTAAGAAGGGATTGGACAAATAGATAGAGGAAAGGACCATCACAGGTTACAAGCTATGAAGGGTGTGTGTAGATGTGGACAACCTCAAAATGCCAGATGCAGGTATCATATGTGCTCCCTGAAGCATCTGGTGGGCCGCTGCGTGATATAGGAAGTTGGACTAGATGGGCCTTTGGCCTGATCCAGTGGAGGTTCTTCTTATGTTCTTATCTCTTGGAGCTTCTCCAACCCGTACTAGCCCATATTGGTTTTTATGGTAGTGCCTGCATCCTCCGGGCTGCCGTGAAGAGATTTATGCCACTCTTGTGAAGAATATTGCCAGGGTGGTGCACTTGAGCAGCAGTGTTGCTAAGGGGAGGCCGTGGAGGCCCTGAGTTCCCCAGAGCTGGGGATACCATTTTGCCATCTGGCCCCCACACCTCCACTGTGTTGCCCCTCGTCCCCTGCATCTTCCCTGGCCACTAATGCCAGGGCAGGGCACTATTGTGTGAGCAGGGCCATGCAAGAAAGCTGAGACTGGCTGCAGTAGGCAGTTCAGGTTCTCATGCTTGGCTGCCTGCTTCCCACACTCTCCACATCTTGCTTAGTTTACAACTTTTGAGGGAAAGAGGGAACCTCTGCAGAGCCCGGTCAGGCCTGGAGAGTGGAGTGGGCAGAGAACATGCTTGTTCTTTGCCCCCTCCATCCTCTAGGCCTGTGTGGGTGCCACACAGGCTGCCTGCTCAGGTCCTGGGCTGAGCTGATGCTATTCTTGGATGATTGACATAGGCCACAGTCCAGAGTAACTATGGGAGCACGTAAGAGACATTACGTGCACCCGTAGCAACTTACCACCTCGTGAAAACCTATGGGAAATTCATATTGCAATCCAGAGTAACTTGTTCTGGAGTTACTCTGGATTTCACTGATAGTTAATCTAATTTTGAAGGATTTCCTTACTGTCAAAGTCAGCATTAGGAACATATTAGGCCTTTGCAAGTACATGAACCAGAATGACAACAACCGTTCTTATTTTCTTATGCATTTATTGAGCTGGCGCCATGTCTTTGCCAAGCAGCATTGCTCTTTAAAATCTTTATGAATGCCTGCAAATTGCCGAGCAAGATGTGGCATTTAATCATCTCCATTCAAATTATTCCAAAGGAGCATCTCTTAATAGCTCCCCAGTATCATTAAGCACATCAATTATTCAATCCTAACCTTTGGTGGTACACATGTAATTCTCTGATTTTATGAAGATTCATAGAACGCTACCACGCTGGCGTCTGTCACTCAAATGGCAAATGAATTAAGCAGTCAGCACCCATTCTTAAAAGTGGACTCTCTGGACTGTAATTCCATTATAATTATTTGTTCTTTTTGATTTCTCAGGGCACATATTTCCTGTGATTATGTCCTTCCTTTACATGATTGAGATCTAATGAATGTATTTTGCAAGAGAGATTCTTACTAATTAATATTCAAAACAACTGATGTTTCCATTATCCAACAGTGGCATCATACTTTTTCAGGGCATTCTTTGTGAACTCTTGCTAAAGAAGGGGACTATATTCCTAGATACTTATAATTCCTGACGTAAGACAAGCCACATCCTATATTTCCAGAAAAATCTAATAGGGAATAAGTATAGTATTCCCTCATTTCAGCACTCGACCTGGTGGCCATGCTGCATGTGTGCCCTCCTTGGCCCTCAGTTAAACTGGCATAAATCTTTACACTAGTCCTGTGCTCAACTTAGGGTGACACAAAAGTGCCATAAGACACCTTGGGCATCTGTTTTTAACAAAGGAAAGGTGGGATATAGCTTTTTTTTTTGTTTAACTGCTCATACCATTTTAGGGCTATTTCTGCAGTTTCTACTTATTTGATGTTACTAATTTATTGTATTTTTCTAACCAGGCTTTTTGTCTGTTGCCTTGAGTATCTTTCACTAAAAACAGAATAAATAAACTATTATGCAGATGGAAATATTTAGTATAGAAGGCATGCATTCAATATGAGCCAAGACTGTTTTCACCATGATACAGCATAAATAATTTGGCCATGGTGCAGTTAGACATTTGATCATCATTTGTCAGAAACCGTATGATGGACAAATAAACTGATGCCAAAAGAGGGCTTAAGAATTTGAAGCATTATTTAATAGTGGTTAAGAATTTGTAGGGAGAAAAATAATTTTTGGAAATGATTTCCAAGTTAGTTAGCTAGCATAAAACAAAGAAATTAAATCTAAATCACTATAATCAGCTATTTTCAACAGCTAAACGTGTTATGTAAATGAATATTTATGGGAATTCTATTGAAGAGATTGAAGTGTTCTCATGGTTTTATTTCAGAAAATTAGGCATGACCCAAAATAGTTACACATTTTCTGCAACATGAAATGATGCAAATGCAACACATGTAGCAGTTGTAAAAGAAGAGTGCATGGCATGACTTGCTTTCAGAAATAAAGCATGTAGAGTTGTGCTCTCTGCAGGATTAGAGAACATAAAGCCAGATGCCTGGAGTGCCTTTGCTATTAGATGAAACATCAGGCACAATTGAAACTTAACTCCCATGTGGTGATGGAGCAGTGAGGTTTCAATCAGCATCCCATGGGGGTATTTTGGTTTCTGGAAATCTCCCTGGGGAAGGAGACATTTGTCCCCTTACCCCAGGGTAAGCTCCAGCAGCTGCAAAGGGTCAACCTGGAAGGATCAATGTCTAAGTTGATCTGTGCAGGTGGATCTGTGCAGGTGAAAGTGGACAGGATATGGTCTGCAATGGTGCTACAGATTCTTCTCACTTTTACCTCCCAATCTGCCCATCACTTGGTCCATTTCACCCCATCCCTGTCCCTGAACTGGACTTAGCTTGTCCTGGGCCTACCTGGTGTCCCTGTGACTGCCAGCTCTGGCCTTCCCTACAGGGCTCAGGCTATGGTCACAAACCACTTTATAGTACCTATGTGGTAGTGCTTTCTTGAAAAATATGTATTCCTCTGGTATGTCCACATAGGATTGGGCCAATAGTTTACCCTTTTGGCTGATAAATCTGCAAAAAAATAATATTCACATTAGATTTCATGATGGTTAAATATTGCCAAATAATTGGCTGGCAACTGATGTTAAATTGGCATAATTTGTCAATTAACTAGCATTCCAAACTAATAATTGGCAGGGTGTATTTTTTTCTGATTCTATATGACATGTCAAAAGATTTGAGTCCAGAACAAAAATAAGGGATATTATAGCATTTTGCTAGTGTTGCAATAATTTATATGAATACCTCTGCTCCCAAAAACTGTTATCACACACAAAGACACAGATAGGCAAGACAGACAGCACTTTTCAACAGAAAAGTTTTAAAGCTGTTTCCATAGCAAAATAAAGACTTTTGGTCTTTGTCGCTAAAGGACTCACAACTTTAATCAAGTCAAAAGCAGAACTGTCCAACTGTACCTGCTCCTGTGCAAATAGTGCATTTTTTTGGTCTTTTCTGAATAAAGCAAGTGGTATAATAGGCAGATCAGGAAAAAATGTTATCAAAGCACATAGGAAAATTAACTGCACACTTGAAAATATAATGGAATGGAATAGACTATTAAGCAGCAATCTAGATTACATATATATTCTAATATTACAGAACATTGTAGACTTGATAAATGTGCTTTCCATTATCTTGATGAAGAACAATTGAAAAAAGAAATGCAGTTTTGCAACATTTTTGTGGAATGAGAAGTGGTAAAATTAATCTCAACTGGAGGAAAAATGGCCAACTAAAATGCTGAATAAGAACTAAAAAAATTCCTATAGAATCTTTGCTGTCTTTGCATGTGTATTTTTTCCTCACCCTGAGGTTTCTCTCAACTCCAAACACAGCTGCTGTACAGTAAAAATTTGAACTGAAAGTAACTTCAACTAAAGCATTTTGCAAGACAAGCAAACGATTCTAATAATTTTGACTTGCAATACCAGTTATGTTTTGTAATACAAGCAAAAGAGGCCTGCCCGGGGCAGGGTGACCAGATGCCAAACCCAAAATTCCTGAATCCCATGGCCAAAATTCCTACTCTCAGGCCAAAATTCCTACCCCTGCAAGCCTAAATTCCTACCCGCTTTAAAAAATTGCCGAAAAATGTACTTTTTTGTTTTTATATTTTTTTCAGTTTTTTGGCCATAACTTTTGATTGGAAGGAGATATCTCAAAACTGATTTTTGCATTGGATTCTGCTCTTCAATACAAATCCAACGACATATGACATGATGGGGTACTGCACACCATCACAAAGTTCAAAACCGACGCCAAAATGTAGGACAATTAAGCCAAAATGTAGGACACCCGGACAAGAGGCTAAAAATCTGGACAAATCCGGGTTTTTCCAGTCATATGGTCACCCTGGCCTGGGGTACAGCTGATTTGCTCTGCCAGCACCTCCTCAGCCTCTCCTAGAAAGCAACCTATGAAGTAAGCCTATTACATTCAATGGGACTCACTCCGCTGTAAGGGGACAAAGTGAAAGGAGCCTGAGAGACCTAGCCTTGCATGATTACTCTAAAGTAAGCCATATTATAATCAGTGGGACTCACTCCTATAATCAGGTGGGCAGATAGCAGCCTGAGAGACCCAAGAGACTAAGGGTGAAATCCAGAGTAACTACGGGGAGTCTTTGCTCCAGAGTAAGAACAAGTTACTCTGGATAGCAATATGAATTTCCCATAGGTTTTCACTAGGTGGTGTAGTAACTACGGGTGCACGTAATGTCTCTGGATTGTGCCCTAAGTGCAGGTTAATTTTTTATTTTCTTTATTGTTTTGTATTCTGTTACAGTATTGTAATCATTTTTATATGAATATTTTTGGTTGTGGAATGAATCGTCTGAGTTTCAATTTTTTCTTATGGGAAAATTTCCTTTGACATACAAGCATTTTGGATTACAAGTTTGCTTTCAGAACGAATTATGCTCATACAACTGTATTTATGTTTTAATTTGTTTCTGTTTTCCTATATTTAAGATAGGTCTTGTCATTAAAAATGAGATGAGAAATGTTTGGTAAGATGGGCAGCCCAATCCTAAACTGCCTGGTGTGCATGCTGCCAAAATGGCTAGTGTGGCATTTAAAGTGTGCCACTCACAGGTGGTGTGACCTGTCATCTGGTAACAGGTCTTCATGGGTCCCTTTCTTCCAAGTAAGGAAAATGGCATTGCAATGGGACTTCTCAACTTTGCATTGGCTATTGATGTAGAATCAAGAAGCCTCGTGTTGGACTGAAAAGTCTGGTTGGTTCATTGGAGCTGAGGTCAGTCATTCCTACAACCCAACTCCTCCCTGCCCTTCCCCTGCCCTGGAACAACTCTCCCACCTCCACCCAAGATCTATGCCAAAAGTACTCTGAATGAGCGCTGGGAGATGGACTATGGGCCTAGTTCCTGATCTAGACAGTAACATCACCTGGGAGGTGGGGTGGGGGGGGTGCGGCCCACACTGGGTGATGCACCCCTGGTATTTTGGGGGTGACATGTCCTCCTTTTTGGTTATGACATATGGTCAATCTGCCTAGAGCCTGCTTGGAATTCATAAATTATATGTATTAAATTCTATGAAATATTTTTAAATGTATTACAGTAATTTAGATTGCAGTCCTAATCACATAATCCTGGGAGTAAATATTATTGAACTCAATGGGACTGACTTTTGAGTAGACATGCTTAGGATTGTCTTTAAGCACATGGAAGCAATATACATGAGGTTTTTGAGCTTTTATTTTGTTATTCTCTACACTTTTCTTGGGTGTCCTACATTGGCGGAGTGGGGGGGCTTCTCCTCTGTCAAATTATGACATATGGTCATAACATATGATCAAAATCTTACTGAATTTTTTTTGTTGTGTGGGGGTTAGAGTTATTAACTTGATTTATTTTAATGTAAAGTACTTTGACTTACATTTATTTGTTTTAATTTGCTTGATGATGTCACTGCCAGTGCATCCTGGACAGATTGTCCCTCTACAAAGTGGGTCCCACGCTAAAAGGTTTCAGACCCTGCAATAAGTTGTTAGAAAGGTGGCACTCTTGAAGGGGTGACATCAATAGTGACCAAAATGGCTAAAAATCATGGTTTTTAGGAATAATTTCATCATGTTACAGACCATTGGATGCGTAATTTACAGCAGAATGTAATGGAACAAACCACTTCGAAATATATTCTATTAAAATGTGTAGTCAAAAACAAATGGAGGTGGAGCAATGGCACATAACCATGCCTACCACCCAGGTTGTTGCCCTGCCCACTGCATGGGTTGACGCACTGGCCTCCCACACTGGGTGACGTGAACCCTAGTGACACTCCCAGTGCTACAGCAGGTGCTGGACCTGAGTTACTGCTTGCAAACATGCTTTACAGTTCACACCAGTGGTGAGCCAGCATGCAGAGATCAGGATTGGGCCCTTAATAAGCTCTGATGCAACCCACAAGAAAAAACATATATACCAGAACTAATAAGGGCCTATCCATATAGTTGTACTCAAATAGGGAGCTAAGTCAAACAGGCAATATTAAATAATGGTCCCCTTTCTCTGCATGAGTCTGGTCATCCTAGGTTTCATCAATAATTAGTTTCCATCTATATCATAATTTATATTGATAAATTGATAATTGATGGAAACTAATTGATAGTTTCCATCAATATCAGAGGTTCATTTATTGGGGACTGATGAGCAAGCCTTCCCAGAACTTTCTTCATATCATGTGTCAGCACCTATCCTGTGAGCATAATTCTCTTGCCAGTGGTGTTACGAAAGAGGATGGTAAGTTTTGTAGGTGTCTCAACATACCACGTACATATCCCCCCTTCAGTCCATTCCCACTGGCAAGAGGAACATGGAGATGTCTCCTTTGTGTTGCTCTCACTATCTGAAATGGAATTGGAGGTGGGGGAGTGGTGCTACTTACACAACACACTAGCCCTACAATCCAGAGTAACTATGGAAGCACGTAAGAGATATTACATGTACCCATAGTTACTGCACCACCTGGTGAAAACCTATGGGAAATTCATATTGCAATCCAGAGCTAATTGTTCTTACCCTGGAGCAAGGACTCCCCATAGTTACTCTGGATTGTGCCCTAAGGCACCTCCAAAACCTACCATTTTGCTCTCCTCTCTGGGAACACCACTGCAGCCTGCTCGCCAGTCTTCTATTGGCGTAAGTATCTGTAATAATCACTTTTCTTCATTGTATTTAGCTCATAACTGCTAGACTTCTTAGATCACTATTATTCAAATGCTCGCTGTGCAAAAACTAAAAAAGAACCAAGGCAAAACCCAACCCCCAGGATTTCATTACTGAATGTCAGATTTTATGATACTACAGCTCAACACATGGGAATATGGTTTTTACAGATATTATGTTTCTCACATTAGTGGGCGGACAGCATTTATTCTATTCAGATGATTTTTCTAATCAGAGTATTTTTCTGTTTGGCAATGAAACGCGGACTCATCATTTCATTCCCCAACCCCACCCCCTTGGCAATACAATCTGGCAAGCCTGAGAGAAGAGCTGTCATTTCCTAAGAAATAATCACTCAATGTGTCTTATTCCTTACTGTTTTGCAAAGTTTATGAAAACATCTTGTTTAACCAACCGTTCGGAAGGCTCCGGCTCCATTTCATGGTGTCATTTTTTGTCAGTGTTTTATTATTCTCCCTATAACAAAAACCATCAGCTTTCCACCTGAAGGAATTTATGATTTTTGTATTAAAGCACTTGGAATTTGAAGCATTTCTTCTTTTTTATGGTTTTGTTTTTAACCTAACCCAATCCTAACTTCCAGCCCTTTCCCCAGGAGCATCACTAAGTGCAGCAATGCCAAAATGGTTACCAATATATTACCGTAAGCGGTTCCACCAAGGCCACCAGTCGTCTAATTGGGGAGATGGTACTTTTGCCTCTTTCCCCTATGGATAGCCCTTCTCAAGTCTGCACTGCCCAACACAGAAGATAGCATATGGCAGTGCTGTGCTCTCCTGTCCTGGATAGTCACCCCACACCACTTTGGAACACCTCTCCCATCCCAAAAGTCCTTATTGCCACCCAGAACTCATACTGGCTGGTGCCAGAAATGCATGAAAAAGGAGCCCTGTCCTGTTCTCCTTTCTTCCCTGGTGATTTCTAGGTAAGGTAAGGCCTTGTGTCCCCCAAAACAGGGACAATTCTGATTTTGGGGGATTGTGTTCACATACTGGCAAATGGGACAGAGGGTCCTGTCCCAATTTTGTGGATGAAAATTATGTCGACCCTAACTCTAGGAATACCACGAGGGATGTGGCATCATCCCACTGTGATTTCCTCTGCCAGCAGGTGTGGCTGCACTCCATCTTCCAAACAGTCAGCACTCTGCAGGAATGAATGAACACAGCTGCAAAACTCTGTTCATCAATGATCTGCTCAAAGCAGTTTCTTCCCATTGCTCTGCCATCTGCATGCATGTTTCTGATGGCCTAAAGCTAGCTTCTGGCCTCTGCTGCATGACTACAGGATCCGAGAATTATACAAGATGGGAATTACAAACTGTGCACTTATTAGAACTTCCTCTCTTTCTACTTGGTTCTCCAACAAGGAGCTGCTTCCTCTGTTCCAAACTTTGAGCCTGAGCATTTATCAGTGGCACTTCACTGGGGTTGAGTGTCGCAAAAATGATGAAAAGCTAGTGCCAATGAAACCGGTGCTTCACCATTTGGCAGTCATCAGGACTGCTTGGTGGTGGAGAGGTTGTGGTGTGTGTGAGAAGAAGCAGGGAGGAGGTGTTCTAGTCCTTTCCTCACTAAATACAAGCACTAATTGGGATGAAATGCAATTAACCAAAAGTATTGATGGGAAGAGTTTCTCCCACCAAGTTCTAGCAAACATAAAGGGTTTTTTAAACTACCTAATGAACAGCATCTGCATCCTAGGTTAAGGCTGCAATCCTAAACTCCAGTTAGGCCAGCCTGAGCCTGGGTATAAGTCCAGTGCTGACCTGGGGGTGTCACAATAGTGCCAAAAGACATTTCTTCCCCATTCCTGGGGGAAGGTTAGGGCTGCGCACAGAAATGCGCTTCCCTCTCTACATCATCATGGGAAGGGAGGACTGATGAGTTAAGCCAGCATAAGTTAGGATTGCAGCCTAACTGTTAAAATGTGAGCTTTCTTTAACAGAAAGGCTCAGAGTCTAACACTTATCTTTCCTGTTTCATATATTGCTGCCATTTGATTACATCAAACTTCCTTAGCAGATGACATTGTCAGTTTAGATACTCTTCGAAAAGCAGCTAGCAGCGCCTCCCTTCAGTTTTACACTTTGCAATTAGAAGTACCCATAGGCCATAGCTTGAGATATGTGTTGTTCTTAGAGGTGTGCTTTTTGGTTTTATTTTTCACAGATTTTACTTTTGTTTTTATAAAAAATAGAAATGCAAAAAGCAAAGGTGTATTTTGATAAGTGATATCATCTCAGCAGATTCAGCCACATGCATGTAAAGGTGTTAGAGCATACACAGAGATGTTAAAGAATGGGTGAGAGTTTCGATGTCAGAGCTTTTTCCTTATAGAAATGGGAAGTGCAGTAGCAATTTTAATTTCCTTATCACTAGTTGCTGTTTCCATTCACCCCCATGGCTTTTCCCATGCCTTAACAACACAGAGGCATTCCTACTGTGGATCATAGTCAGAGCAACCATATGAATTCAACCAAAGTTTCAAAAACCTTGTACAGTCACCAACTTATATTTGACCAAAAATAATTGCGTTGGTACTTCTACATATATAATGGACACATGCCAAATATTAGGTGAAAAATCCAAAGGGTTTGTGTGCTATGGCCCTTCAAAACAAGGATGTCATACCCATTTTTGACACTTGCAAGTTTTCCTGTGTACCTATATTTGGATGCTAATATCTCAGAAGTACATGAAGTTTTCTGGACAAATTTTGATATATAGAGTAATTTGGGTTCAGGCTTTCTTAACCTGTCATCAGAAAATGCCTCTCTCTTCTAGTTTTGGAGATATTGGCATCCAAAATGGGGATCTTTTCATGGGCGAAACTACTTTTCCAAGCACAAATTCAGCATGTGGGCAACTAAACCCGGTAATAAAACTTTTTCTGCATAATAGTACATATCTTGAAAACATCTACTAAAAATTCAGTTTGTTACCTTTGTATTAAAATTTTTATATAAAATGTTGAACATTTTTTTCTCTGTGCCATGTGACCAATAAGCATTGGTAATACAGCACCATTTGACAACCAATGCCAATCTAAAGGGAGTGTCACTACTTCCTAGTATCATCTTATTAGCCTTCATTCTTCTGATTTCCAGAGCTTCTCAAATTTCCAGATTTTCATTCTCCAGAGATCACCATGGGACCTCTGGTTGGGTTCTTATGGAATGACCCACCACTGGTTTTCACCACTTGGAATTCCAAAAGTTCAAGTTTGTACTTAGGCTGCCCCCAATTTTTCAGGATCTCACACTTCTGTAAATTCAAAAAGCCTGCTTCCCTTTGGTGATCTTCAGTTCAAGGTGTGGTATGCTCTCACTAGCAAGAGGTGAAAACATGATCCACAATGAGAGTGCGCAGCAGCAGGGCCCTAAGGTTTACCAAGGGGAGGATTGGATGGTGTGGTGAAGCTCCACGTGTCTCATTCCTGGTACACCTCGTCTCCTGCAACAGACCCCCTTTTACTTTATTCATGTACACATAAATTTGCTCAGGATTACAACTTATGGTAATTATAAACAGTTGGATTCCAGGTTTTTTCGAACTTTTTTTTTAGCTAAGGAAAGTTCACTTTAAAATTATATTTTCATCTGAATGAATGTTAGATTTCCCTCTTTTCACAGCCAGAAGTTTCACTTCAGTAGTTATTTGGCATTAAAGGACATTTCAAATAAATATTTTAACCATGTGCACAATGCTTCCCCATGAAAGATGTCCATATTAAAGAAATACGGCCACACAAAGGCGATCCAATGAGTACTGATACCGACTGACATAGATCACAATGCTTATGTACTTTGTAGATCAAAAACGATAAAGATAATTCATGAAGCATCACCTGCAGTGCAATAAAATATTAATGTTCAATGTTTAGATTAGCCAAGCTTTACAGATGGATATTTGATATAATGGTTGGAATAACCTTTCATTTTTCCATCCATGAAAGCTCATTTGGTCCCCACATATAAAAATTAGACAAATTTATTGTGAATCCATGGGACAACAATCTTTTCAGGTCACTCCACTTATAATTACAACTAATTAAAATGTGCCAAAGAAAGGATAGAAATTTATCTCTGCTCATTAAACCTGTAAAGACTGTGTTAATTAGATGTCAGACTCAGTAACTCACATAAATGTTTGCTGCCTGTCTAAATTTGGTAAAAAGGGGAAGTGTGTTTTGAGACATCGCTTCCAGAAAACAGATTGATGTGGCTGGCTCGCGTAACCAGGCTAAAGGCTGAAGGTGTTTCAATAATTCTTATGTAACATCCTGAATTTCTTCACTAAGAGCACAATCCTAACCATGTTTACTCAAAAGTAAGCTCCATTGTGTTCAATTGGTCTTACTCCCAGGAAACTGTCTTTAGGATTGCAGCTTAACTTTTAAATTTCTTTGCTTTGTTCTCTGATCTCTAAAATATAATGGATATCATCCTGTCTAGATTGAGTTTCAAAAGAGACTCTAAAAGCATTTGAAGGATCACTTTTGGGTGACTCTTTTCCTGGATTCCAGTAACTCCATGAGAGTCAAGAATGGGGTAATTCACCAACTAGGCAATTCACCAACATCAGTGGGATATGTAGCAAAGAAATAGGCAGCCCAGTCAGTGCCCGCTCTAGTGACTGTCCCTGCACTGGGTGTCATAAAAGCACCATAAAGGCCATTTTGATACTGGGAGAAGGTCTACATTGTGTTATGGAAACTGCACCCTACCTGATGGTTGATGGGGCATGTTTATGCTGCACCAGGAGATGGATGAGCATATGGATAATGAAGCAGAGATGGGAAGGTTGTGCTTATAGTGGGGAGAGAGAGGTTAATGCCTCGGGGGTGGGGGGGGCAGGAAGGCTGAGGAAGCATCTTTCACATCCTAACCCTGATCCCAGGCCTGAAAGTCCTACATGGGACTACTCAGGTTAGCTGGTGCAGCTCCAAGAAGCTCCATTGAGCAGGTTGAGCTGTACATGGAGTAAGGGAAAAAAAAATGTTCCATTTCCCAAGAGGACCTTCCACCTGCTCAATTGCTGTGCTGGGTACAGTAGTGGAAGCATAGGTGAAAGCACTTTAAGACTGCAACCCCATATTTAGTGAGTAATCCCCATTGAACAAAGTTGGATTACTTTTGAGTAAACATGTACAAGTCTGCTATATGGCATGATGGGGTACTATGCACTATTGTGAAGTTTCAAATAAAGTCAAAATGTAGGTCAATGAAGCCAAAATGTAGGACACCCGGACAGGAGGTGAAAAATCTGAACAAATCTGGGTTTTTCTGATCATATAGTCATCCTGCAAAAGTGTCATAAAACACTTCTGCCCCACTTGAAGGGGTGTTAGTCCACTGCACAGACTTCCCTAACCACCATGGAAAGATATGCCGTTTGAGTTAGGCCAGCTTAAATTTCTTATGATTTCACCCTAAGAAATTTAAGACATTATAGAAATTAAGAAATCAACGAGACTCAGAAATATCATATAAAACATATACAAAAAGTTATAAAGGCTTGAATGTATCAGTTCAGGTTTGGATGTATATCTAGCTTTCACAGCTATAAAAGAGATTAGTATCTCCTGCTGGTTTCGAAATTTCAGAGCTATACTGTTCCACCCTTGAGTGACTGTGTAACATTGTAAAGCACCCTATTTATCTAAGCCTTTTGCCTTATTACTGCCTTTCCTCCTTTCACTGCTTTCAACAAGGTTGTGCCCCTGTGGTACAACAGTAAAGTGATGGTGACTGATGCACTCTGGAGCTGATTACAGTCAATTGCTTCAGTAAGAGTCAATAGTGAACCATCCACATATGAAGTTGCCTTCTATCATACCTTATTAAGACTTTAGTGAGACCATCAAATAAATCCATCAAGTACTGCAAAGCAGAAGCCAAATAATAAGCTGGGATGTGAATGCGTAACATTCTGGATTAAAAAATATAAAAAAGATGTGATAAATATTTTTAATGGATATTTATGTACAAAAGTGACCTCTACTTTTCTATCTCTGAAAAAGTGTAAGAATATAAATGGAGGTGATCCATTGCAGCTCCTTTGCAATTACTCAGGGGAAGGGAATAAAAATCCCTTTGCCCCAAAGAGTTCTTCAACAGCCCCAGTGGTGCTGCTTCAACAGTAGCCTTTTGGCACCACTGCACCCAGTACAGCTGCCAGGGATTGGATTAGGCTGCTAAACCTGTTAAAAGCGTAGATTTATACTATTCGTGACCAAAATATAATGAATTGTAAAAATAATGGTATTGTCAAGTAACCTGCTGGCCAGTATAAGGCAGGGGAGATGATTCAGCTCAAAGATCCATATTTTATTTGTTTTTATTTGAGGGATTTATACCCCACCTTCCCCATGTTAACACAAACGCCCAAGGTGACTTACATAGCATTTATATTCTTATTATTCCTCTAAGTACATAGGTAATTATTCTGTGGGCAGGCAGCACATAGATCTCTTCCAGATGGAATCCTACACAACATGGTCATCACCACAGGGAATGCCTTCCAAGCTTCCAGCTGCAGTTTTCCTATCAGCCAAGCTGTAAACAGTGACATCTCCTGCCTCTGGTGTCTCATGACAGCTTTATTAGCTTTCAGTCTCCCATCCACAAGTTATCCAAACTTTTCCCTGCTTAGCAATCTTCTGATAGCCCTTTGCTCAACTACTTGACCACACCTGCTACATACAGAGTGGGCTAAAAGTAGGCTTACACTTAGTAGGTATGTGTACATTTTTTAAAAAAACATTTTTTACATTTATATGTATTTGTTACAATCATATTTGTTCAATACTGATTGTGCACATTTTCAAAACTTAGATAAGAGATATAGAATACCGGTTTGGAATTATTGTTTGGGAAAATTAGATCTAAAACATGAAATCAATACTGAAACCACTGTAAGCCTACTTTTGGTCACCATGTATATGTGTGGATTCATACTTCTCTTGCAGTACTTGACTGCCCACCATATTCCTTTGTCATGCATTTGTATCATATACTCCATGGCAGTGTGGACATTTCTCATTCTATGAAAAAATAAATCCTGTCCTTGCTTTTTTGTTATCATACTGTACTAGTATTATTACGCATATGGCATCAAGCTGTATGGCACTTTAGAAGAAAAGGCAGAGCCCTGCTCCAAGGCTCACAATCTAAAAATCAATGCATGGGAGATGACTGTGCACAAGGAACAGATTGATGCTAGGGAAGATATCAGGAAAATATGTCAGCTTTTGAAGATGTATACCTATACTTACAACCCAGTCCTGACCAAAGTCCTGCACTTCAAGGCAGCAGCACCTCCTCCCATCTATTCTGTCCTTTGCATGCCCTTCTACCAGCCCAACAAAGTCTTACCTTTATACTTAATGCAGTGATTGAAAATTGTTGCCCTAACACAGGGGTGTCCAAACATTTTGGCAGGAGGGTCATATCTGACTTAGGGCACAATCCAGAGCAAGTTCAGCCTGCTCTGCCCTAACTGCTCTCTCCTAACTATTCTGTATCCAGAGCAGAAAGTTATGCTGCATCCAGAGAGTCAGGAAGCCTGGGCTGCCCTAACTGCTCCAGAGCATGCCAAGTAATTGACACATGGGGAGGACTTGCTCCTGAGGAGACACCCCTCGGATCACACTGAACAAGGAACAGCTGTGGTGCCTACAGTGGTGACATGACTCTGCGCATCTCCCGGTGCGGTAGTCTATGCGTCACCCCTGGGATGCGCTCATCCCCCCCACCTGGACTGCGCAGTCGCCAAAGTTTGCGCCTGCGCAGTACTCTTTCTGAAGTCAGTTGGCTTCAGAAAAAGTACTGTGCAGGCACCATCTCTGACACCTGCACAGTACTTTTCTGAAGTCTTTCGACTTCAGAGGAGACTGTGCAGGCGTCAGAGATAGTGCCTGTGCAATACTCTTTCTAAAGCCATTTAGCTGCTGCTCCGCCTCCTGAGTGAGGCCGAATGGCCGTGCAGAGGCACAGACTTCCTCCGCTCTAAGGAAGTCTCCTCTGAAGCTGTTCGGCATGCTCAGTGTGTTTGTGCGCAGTGTACCTCAGCTGGCCGTTTGGGCCAGCTCCATGGACAAATGGCAGCTTCTGGTTGCTGCTCCACCTTGGGCGTGCTGACGCCTGGGGTCTGCCAAAGGACAGTCACCCCATACGGAGCACATCACCCAGTGTGGCCCACACCAGCTGCATTAGTCTGGTGATGCCACTGGGTGCCTGCCTTCTAAGGAGTCCCTGATGAGATGCCAGTACATTCTACAGTAAATACAAGGGGCTTCTTGGAGTGGCCTGCTGTATCCTGAGGTTTGTGGGCAGCCATAGTTTGTTCCATATCCTGAGGTTGAGAGGCAGGGGTTGCAGCTAGGATGGCCAAGAACTCAGATTTTTGGTCAACACTGCCATTATTACTTGGGCCTTATCATGGAGCCCTATGGGTCTACTCATTACTATACCTGCTCCTGAGGTGGTATAACTCTGAGGGCTGGAAGAGGGCATTTCTGTCCTGGAAACAGGCTCTGGATACAGAATAACTGCTCTGCCCCAGGCAATGCTAAACATGCCCTCAACATGCCTATCCTGAGCTGCTTAGGCTGCCCCAGTTAGGGCAGAGCAGGTCCACCTCTTTTAGGGCACCCTATGTTGCCTTGCTCTGCCTTAAGCCTCTTCTAGAGTAACTGGGGTGGAGCATCTTGCAGTTGCTCCAACCTAGTGATAGACAGGGCAACCCAAGGGCTCTTATGTGGACAGATTAGTTGCTCTGGATTGTGCTGATTGTGGGCACAATCGTATGCATGTTTTCTCATAAATAAGTCCTATTGTGTTAAATGGGGCTTACTCCCAGGAAAGTGTGGTTAGGATTTCAGCCTGTGTCAGGGGCCAGAAAAATGATTTACATTTCAATTTTGAATAAATTTATGTATAAATTTATAAGTTTGTATTAGAGACATTGCAAGCAGTGGTGGGCTCCAGCAGGTTCGCACCTACTCTGTAGAACCGGTTGTTAATGAGAGACAGGACATAAAAAGTTTAAAAATAGCCATTTAAAAGTGGCTGCCAGATGGGCATAGAACTGGTTGTTAATTTTTTTGAAGCCCATCACTGATTGCAAGGCTTGCATACAGCCCAATAGAAGGGGCTTGCCAAGTGCCACACTGAGGTTCACTGAACCACAATGGTGCTGTAGCTATCAGCACTAATAGGTTAACTCAGCCAGGGGTTAACCTAGCCAGATAAAAATTATGAACAGTGTGGATTCTTATATCACCATCTACAGATCTAATCCTGAAGGAAAGAGCATGACTCCATCTTCTTCAAAACTCACAATATACAATCCCATTTTAAAAAGTCAAAAGTACTGGAAATGTAAATTATTCAGGATGGCTGTCAGTTTCCTAAATGAGGTCTTATTTGGAATAACTGACATCATCAAGTTCATCACTATTATTATATATAAGATTTTATGATTAAGCTTTGAAGCACAGCTGCATGATACTGTAAACTGCAAATCAACAAGCTGTTAAAAATATCTGAAAACTTTTTGTCCTCCCTTTCCAAAAGCATATGTTAGTACACTGTTCACTTACTTTTAAAAATAATTTTTCAGAGCATTTTGACACTTTGACACCATGACACAAGGGGATTGGTGGCAAACACTAAATCCATTCCCTATTTAACGGAGGTTTCACTGGAAATTATTTCTCATCTTTTTCTAGGAAATATCTTTGATATGAAATTTATGAGTATCAATTAAGTTTTGGTCTATTTGTTACACT
The DNA here is from genome assembly GCA_030015325.1 of Cryptoblepharus egeriae. Taxonomy (NCBI): domain Eukaryota; kingdom Metazoa; phylum Chordata; class Lepidosauria; order Squamata; family Scincidae; genus Cryptoblepharus; species Cryptoblepharus egeriae. The sequence continues at coordinate 46,546,132 of JAREYC010000007.1, read as the reverse complement.
GAATAGTGAGTGATGCCACAAGATAATGAAGAAGGCAGACTGAGAAAGATCAATGTAAAAAGTAAACTGATCAAAAGATGAACAGAGGGAAATTGGTCATAGTGAGCCATAATATGATCATTCAAAGTTTAATTGATACATTAAATTATCATTCAAAGATCACTGATACATTCAAAGTTTAATTCTAAATTACTTTTTAGCATTGGACAAGCATGAGAATCAGAGGTCATGAGTATGTATTTTCATGCTTTCATAGAATTTCTGAAACATTTTCCAGGACTCGAAGCGTTCACATCTATTTACAGAAATGTGTACAAGCAAATCATGAAGTTGCCTTAAGAAGTTGATCAGTAGGAACGCCCATCTTTATCTGTCTTTATCATTCTTCTTCCTGCTGCTCTATGAATTTAAAAAGGAAGTATGGAGGACAGGAGGTGGTGACTGGAGGCGCTCTAGGCCACCATTCTCCTTTCCATTTCTCTTCTGCTCCTTTGAATTTCTCCCTTATTTTGGAATCCAAGGAATAGATAGAGGAAAAGAAGGACTGAAGGTGGAGGCTTGCTTTATTTATTTATTTATTTATTTATTTATTTATTTATTTATTTATTTATTTATTTATTTATTTATTGTTTACATAGAAGGTACTTGAACAAATGTAAGTAACTAATTTTCCTGTTTGACAAGGGCACATATGAGATTGTTTAGAGCAGAATTCCTATTTTGAATGCAAAAGGTCCCTGGTTCAATTACTGGCATAACCATGTATGTCTGTAAAACTAATGCCAGGCACTGCAGAGCAGTGGTCTTCAAAGTGGGAGTTGGGACCCACTTGGGGATTGCAGCTTCATTTCAGGAGGGTTGCAAAAAGCTGGGTGCAGCCAAATCAGAATCTGGCACTGGGTACCTTAAATATAACTTCCAGCCAAGACATTGCTTTACGGACAGATCCTCATTCTCAGAAGGATGTTCTTTGCTGATATGTATGAATACCACTGGTATCAAGAGACTGAGCTAACTGGATCAAGCCAGGGGTTTGCATAGGTTGAACTCAGCACCCTCAAGGCTTCCATTCTAGAAACTTTAGTGGATGCATTTCTTCACATTGAACCAAAGCAACTAAATGATTAGGTAGCTTTTTAAAAATAGCCTGCTCTTACCATGATAATGTGCCAGGGAGGTTAAAAGAATGTAATGTTCTAATCATTTCAATTGCTTTGCATTCTGTCCTGGACTCCAGGGGACGAGAAGGAAGCGTTCTGCCTCCTAGCTGAAATGAAGTTCTTTTAAGTGCTGCAGAGGAAGACTTGATTTGTTACAATGGTAAATAGACTATTTTAAAACCTCAAGGGATGGTTAACTTTTAATTTAATGGGCCAACCTCATTTGTGTTGAGATTAAACAATGGGTGAAAAAATCCACTGATAATTAGGTTATAACTGTAATCCCATACATGAATATATACAGGTTCAACCTTGTTATACACAGATTTTTTTCTACATGGAGTTGACTCAACAGGAACAGCCACTACAAATCACAGTTTTAAGAACTGCTTTTCTACTGTTGTAGATGGGTAGTCATGCAAGCAAACATTCCATATTTTAGTTGCAGACTCAAACCCCACCAGATATTGAGGCACTATCTTATTCTATTAGGTACAATGGAGGAGCAAGAAACCTGAAAATGGGTATTTAACCCTCGTTTTCAATTGTTTTCTTTATACATGGATTTCTTTTATCCACAGGAGGTTCCAGAATGGAACCCCTAGTGGATAACAAGGGAGAACTGTATGTAGAGAGTCATTTTGGGAATCAGGTCTTGACCAGACATTATAATACCAGTTCAAAATATAACACAATGAATATGTTTGCACCTTTGCGAACAACTACAGTGGCAGCCTATAAATGGTGAATTGATGCCAATTTGGAAAGCCTTCAATGAATTCTACAAGCACATGGGTTTTTTTCCCCTCCTGACTAGATGATTGAAAGTTTTTAAATAGGGCTCATGAATGATAAATTGTAAACAATGAATAATGCACTGTCAGTACAAATTTCATAGTCCTTTTTAGGAAGAGTTGACAGTCCTGTAAAAATAACAATAAATTAACCAGTTATGAACAGCAAAGACCCATAAATAGTGGAAACAATGAAGCATTTTAAAATTATATTTTGGATTCTTTACCTCCCCCATTATTTGACAAGTAGTTGGTTATCATCCCTCTAAAATGAGCTTAGAGGAACTGAGCAATACCACTGCAACAACAGGATATTTTGATCACAGGATGCCATGATGACAATAAATTTGGGAACCACTGGCTTAGTGGAACAAAGTTTTCACAATCTTCTTAAAAACTAAAATAGGGGGCTTCTTGTACATCTCTTGGTAACGTACATTATTACACGGTAATATCAGAAAGAATGGCATTATAAAGAATACATAAAAAGCAGGCCTCCGTCAGTCTTGAAAGACTATGGTATCATGCTTGGCGCTGCATATGCTACATGCGAAGCACGAAAGCCTGGGCTGGATTGATATGGAGGATCGGCTGTTACCCAAGCAGCAAATCACCCTCTCCATGCCACTGAATTAGTCCAATGGAAAGGCAGAGCCAATACGATTGGATCCAGCTGGTGTTGCAGAGCTGGGCTAAGGACAGGAGCTCACCCTATCTTGTGGGGCCGACCCGGGGTCTCGAACCCTGGCCTGCTTGTTAACAGGCACAGTGTCTTAACCACTCACGCCACCCCACCCCAACACCCACAATAGTTAAGAATACATAACGATTCATGTAATAAACACTAGAGAAGCCCATGTGATTTTCAATCAATGTGTCATGGTGCACTGGTTTGCCACAAATAGTCCACAGGTGTTCGATGGGAATTTGGGGCAAGGTCATTTATTTGTAGGTCCTTTGGGGGATATGAGACCTTAACAGTGATTTTAATGCCTTTTCAGTGTGCTGTGAGATGAAAAAGGTTCTTAATAAATTAATGTGGTTAATACAAGCTCCATTTATTAACTTCAGTTGGATTAATGCCTTTCTCTACTAAGCACATCTAAGGGCTAGTTATCAATGAAACTGAATAAGCTCTGAATAAGATAACCAATTGTCTAGCTCCAAGGCATCCTGGCAGTAAGGGAACAAACACTTCCCTATTTTGAGGATGCCTCCATGAGTGCCTCCCAATCTCAGGATGCAGCACATGCCCCAGTGTCACAATTATGCCAGTGCGAAAAGTTGGTTAGGGTTGCGTCATAAGTGAGTTAAAGCTTATTTTTAAAGCAAATTCCAGTTGCTTTATTGCTTTAAAGCAAATTCCAGTAGCTTTTCAAAAACCAATTACTGTACAGACAACATCTTTTCAAATGACAGTTTAAAAAAAAGGAAAATTGAATGAATTACATCTTTTGGAAAAGATGGGAACATATATTTTAAAGGTCATGTTTATAGTTCACATGACAGTTGGCATTAATTTTCACTGAAGACCTCAAACTCTTGAAAATAATTGAAAGGCGAAAATATAGAACTTATCCTAAGAACACCTGCTAAATATATGGAATCATACAGTTCTTCCCATGATTCATGCCTATAAGAGTAAGGCTGCATTCCTAAAGACACTTTCCTGGGAGTAAGACCCACTGAACACAATGGGGCTAACTTTTCAGTAGACATGGTTAGGACTGTGCTCTAGAAACATAAGAAGAGACTCCACTGGATCAGGCCAAAGACCCATCTAGTCCAGTTTCCTGTATGTTACACAGCCCATCAGATGGCTCAGGGAGCATGCAAAACATCAAGACATCTTCATTCAGGTGTCCTTCCCTGCATCTGGCATTCTGAGGTTGCCTACATTTACGCACGAGAGAGAGAGAGAGAGAGAGAGAGAGAGAGAGAGAGAGAGAGAGAGAGAGATCGATCCATCATGGCTTGTATTCATAGTCCATCCAGCACCCATTTCTCATTGTAACATTCAAGTTACATATACTTTATTTTATTCATAAATTGCTAACAAGCTCATTGCTTAAAGATCAATGATGCATTGAACCATATTCTGCTATTTCTCCCATACACAAATCATATTGCCTTTTTACTGTCACTTAAATGACAATAAATCTATGGCTGCAATTCTAAATACACTTTCCTGGAAGTAAGACCCATTGAACACAATGGGGCTTACTTTTGAGTAGACACGGTTAGGATTGTGCTCTAAGAGTCCTGGAGCATGTTTGTTGCAGGACAAATGCAAAAAACAAGATATTTCTCAGATCTATTCTGGAACAACTCTGATACCTGTAATTCTTCCACCTACTTAATCTATTTGCATCTACTTAGTTGATGGGCAACTGCAGAGCCAGAACACAGCTTGCTTTGTCTAAGCACAGTTGGTAAGAGTCTGTGGGTGCAATCCTAATCATATTAGGTCAGCACAACTCTCCAGTCTCCGCATTCCCATGTTGGTGTAGGGAGGCCAGCACATGTCTGTGCACTGGCCCAATCTTCCCCGGAGTACTGCAGAAGTGGCACTTTTGTGACATCTCCAGGACAGCACGAAGTTAGGATTGCAGCCTCAACTTGTAACTGTATTATTCACAGCAGAAACAAACCAATATCAGATTGCCTTAATGACATGCTATCAACAGCAGTTGTGCAGACATACATAGAATGAGACATTTTGTACTTTAGTCCTACACTTGAAATTTTCTATAATACACAGAGCGGAGCAATGTTACTCTTTATGCTAGACAGGAAAGTGTCTTTAGGATTGCAATCATTTAACGAGCCTTCAACTTGCAACGAGCCCCTGTATACGAGCCTTCAACTTGCAATCTTTCAGAGATTTCAACAAGTCTCTGGGACCCAGAAGTGGGACTGGAGCTGCACTCATGAACCTGGCTGAGGATGGACCCATAGGTAGGAGATCAAGAAGTCCACTGTAGCACCAAGGGATGGAATATAGAAGAAAATGTGGGTCCCTAGAGGAGTTAAGGAGTGATGCTAACAGAGGTCCCTTACTCAAGATCATCCAGGAAACCAGGGTTAGTGCCCAGGGCTCTAGTTGACAGTGGACGTTGCTGCACAGCTGCAGCCACTAGAGCCAGCAAGGTCATTACAAGATAAAAGCAGCACCTGGAACAGAAAGAGTTTGTGGGTTGTAGAAGAAAAAAAGTGTTTGTAAGAAGGAATTTGGCAAAACAATGTACCATAAAATATAGTATGGGACAAATGGGACAAATGCTGAAGAAGAAGGTGCAACAGAACTCCTTTTGCACATAGAGCTTTTTCTTTATAATAATGGGGGTGTCAAGCATGCTGTTCCATGTTCAAAAGTAGGTGTCTCCAAATCCCAGCCTTAGGGCCAGATGCAGCCCTTTGGAAGCCCACTCCATCGGGCCCTCAGGCAACCCTGTAGTCTTCCAGAGGGAAGAGGAGCTTGGCTCCCTGCACCTTGGGTGGGTATTTTGAGGGCTGGGGAAGCTGCACATACCTCCTCTCTGTGTACATGAAAGTGCTTTTGAACTATTTTCAAGTTCACCCTCTCTCTGTGTGTTGGAAAGGTGTTTATGAACTGATTTGAATTCATTCGTCCCTGTTAGTCTTGCTGGATCTCTCAGTGGCCTTCGACACCATCGACCATGGTGTCCTTCTGGGTCACTTGGCCGGGTTGCGGATCAGAGGCATCGTTTTACGGTGGTTCTGCTCCTTCTTGTCTGACAGATCTCAGAAGGTGGTCTGGGGGATGCTTGTTCGGCACCCTGGCCTCTTCAGTGTGGGGTTCTACAAGGATCCATTCTATCCCCCATGCTATTTAAAATCTTCATGAAGCTGCTGTGAAAGGTCATCCAGAGGTTTGGAGTGGGCTGCCATTAATATGCTGATGGCACCCAACTCTATCCTTTCCTCCTCAGTCCGAGGTGGCTGTTTGTTTAGGTCCTAAATTGGAGTCGGTGGGGAGCTGGATGAGGGCAAACAAGCTGAAATTAAATTCTTATAAGACATAGGTTCTCCTGGTCTGGAAGTCATCGACTCAGGTATTGGAATATCGTCCTATTCTGGATGGGGTTGCACTCCCTCTGAAGGAGCAGGTTCGCAGTTTGGGGATTCTCCTGGATTTGCAGCTGCTCCTGGAGTCTCAGGTGGTTTCTGTGGCCAGGGTATCCTTTGCTCACCTTTGGCTGATCCACCAACTGCAGCCATACCTGAGTCACTTGGATCTGGCCATGGTGATCCATGCCCTAGTGTCATCTCGATTGGATTATTGTAACGCGCTCTACGTGGGGCTTCCTCTGAAAACTGTCTGGAAACTCCAACTAGTACAGAAAGCGGCTGCTCATGTGGTTGCTGGAGCTTGTCGGTTCAACTCTGTCAGGCCACTGCTTCAGTGCCTACTCTGGCTGCCCATTTGTTTCTGGGTGGAATTCAAAGTGTTGGTCTTGACCTTTAAAACCCTCTCCCGCTCAGGTCCTGAGTATCTGAGGGACTGCCTCTGTCCATACAATCTGACCCGCCACCTAAGATCATTGGGGGGCTCTGTTTACTGTGCCGCCATTGAAAGAGGTGAGAGGTATGAAGGCTAGGAGCAGGGCCTTTTCGTTGGTTGCACCCCAGCTCTAAAACTCCCCTCCCTTTGACCTAAGAACTTCTCCCTCCTTATACAGTTTTTGGCAGGGCCTACAAACGTTCCTGTGGGCAAAATCCTTTTGGAGAGGTTGGGGATGTTATGTTTTTAAATTTTAGCCAATGCTTTTATGACTTTTAGGGTGGTGGGCTGTTTTAAATTTTTAAATGTTTTTAAATGTGTATGTTAGCCACCTTGAGTCATCTTTGCTGAGAAAGGCGGGATATAAATCATGCTAATAAATAATAAATAAAATAAGTTCCATCACTAATATATTCAAAATGTAAATAAATTCTTTTTTTCCTTCTAGCTTCCAACACAGTATCAGAAAGACAATGTGGCCCTCCTGCCAAAAAGCTTAGAGTCCCCTGCTCAAAGTCTTGCTGGGTACCAAACTGTACCAAGACATAACAGGCATTAATGTGTGTCTAGTATCATTGTGCAGTGCGCATATCAAAGAGGCCAATCCTAACTGTGGCTAGCACCAGTGGCACTAGGCACGTTCCAGCAGTTTGAAAATTGCAACATGCTGGATAGAGTACAGGGGCTAGTTGCCACTAAAAGTGCAAGTGGCCAGCTTTGCACAGCAGCAGACTCCAGATACTCACCACTTCAGTTAGGATCTTGCAGGGGGTGGGCAGGATAGGGAATCAATAGGAATGGAAGATGAGACAAAGAAGGAGGCAGGTTTGGTTGCAGTGTCTCTGCCAAATCCAAGCCCCCTGCCCACCTCCATGTGCCTTCACGAGCAGTGATGGGCTTCAAAGAAATTAAGAACCGGTTCTCTGTCCATCTGGCAGCCACTTTTAAATGGCTATTTTTAAACTTTATATGTACTATCTCTTGTTAAGAACCGGTTCTATAGAGTAGGTGCGAACCTGCTGGTGCCCACCACTATTCACGAGGCCACATGTATTGTGTTGGTGATAGCACTGGTGCAGACGTTTGTAGTCCCTCCAGACAGGCAGACATCCTGCAGCAGTAAAAAAACAAAAAAACTCCTGCAGATAAAGAATTACTATGAAGGGCTACCCATTTATGACTCTACATCATATTTTTTTTTAACCCTGAAACACTTCTAAACGAACAAGGGAAAATATTCGCAGCAGTCATAGTACTGATAATATGAAGATTATTTACATCACCAGCAATTAAGCCTAAACTTATTTAAGAAGTCTCTTAAATTAAACTTATTATATCGCCCAAAATGGACTTTGTTGACTCACATGTTTGGAAGATGGTAGAACCCCATTATATAGAGAGAACTCTATAATGAAATTACAGCCTCAGTGCTCCCTAATAAGTGTGCACAGTTTCAGCCCAGGTGGCCAGGCAATCCTGCACAAATCTAATTTGTGCTTTCACTAAGAAAATTGAAAATGCTCATTACTTCCAGCAGTGTTCCAAGGATACAAGCCTCATCATTGGAAAGCGATGACTCAGCAGCCCTCATTTATCTTAATTGAAGTTCATCTTAATCAAGATTCTGTCTGTCAAAAAGCTGGGCTGCTTAAAACTACAGTTCTTATCATAGTCAAATGGGTCACGAAGGGTATCAAGAATGAGTCTAAAGCTGCAGTGTTTAATCCTAAGGCACACAGAGCGAAAAAACAAAAGCAAAAATGATTGCTAGCTGGTGTAGGTACACAAGCATGTAGTTATATGTGAAAATGCTGAGTATCTCTAGATATATTTTACAAATGTTGGGCACTGTATTTCATGTCTCCTGCATAAAGCCATTAAAGAAATGGCAGCTGCACAAAACATAATTAAATTATTTCCAGAATCAATTTTTTTAAGCCCTGAAATGTTTGTCCAGAATTAAAATGCCTGAATTGGGTTGTTAAACTCATTTTATATAGCAGGCTGAATAGCAGATTTGGCAAATGTTGGGGGCCAGAAGTCTTGCTTCTCTTCCACTTACCTGTGCCAGGCCTGTGATAGACCTCCCATGCTGACACTAGTTGTGGTAGCATATTCGAAATGATTGCCAACAGTTTTCTGCTCATACCACCGAAAATTATTTTATGATAGCAGAACTCTGCACATGATGCTGCAATCTTGGATAGCATTGACTTGTTATTGTGACACAGAAGAAGAGAAATTTTTAAAAGAAAACATTAATTGCTATGGTGAAATTACAATTATATTCCTGAAATTCACCAGAACTAGATCCAACTTACCTTTAATTTTCATGCCTATCTTAAAATATGAGCTAAAAAAGAAGTAGTAATCATTAATCATGGCTTGGTAGGGCATTATTAATACTAATTTCAAGGAATTAGACATATAATACTAGGACAGCTACATCTTTTCAGTTCATGAACTAAGGTCACACACCAGAGAAACATTCATTGTATACAATAGTAATAGCTTGTCAAACTTCATGAACAATAACCACCTATAAAAGTTTTAAAAGACAAAATCATAATTCACACTAATTAATCACAAAATGTCATCAAAATTTGTAAAGATGAAAGTCATGACTGAAGGTCAAGTTTTATTATATCCATTTATGAGGTAAATGGTTAGCATTATAGTAGGTAACATATGGGTCATGTCAGCAAAACTAATAAAATTATAGGAGGCAAAAGCCTCAAAAAGGTTTCTAGCTTGAATGTGCCAAGAACATAACATTTTTTCTGCCCTTCATTATAAATTTAAATAAACTGTGGTTTTTTGGCTGGCTTTAACAATTAATGAATTACAGGAACTTGCTCTATCTCTCCTGCGTGCATTTCAAAGGTTAGATTGTCAAATTAAAGCCTTCATTGAGAATATAACAAAAATTGCAATTGTAGTAAGTTAATATTAACTGGTCGTTCCTAATTTAAGAGGGAAAAATTATTATAAGAAACTAACTTTTAGTTTCTTGATATAGAATGAAACATACATAATTTTTTTAAAAAAAGTTGTGACTTTTAAATTAATGCTGGTGATAAAGTATAATCAGAAAGCTCAAGTGCTATAGGCTTTTTGTGGTAGTAAAAATAAACCACACATACTTCTTAAATGTCAGCCAAAATATACATGGAACATTTGTGTTAAGAAAATAACGTTATGCTGTTTTTCATTCCATTCCAAAACCTTTATTGGCATAAAACAATAAAACAAGACAAAGTAACAAGACAGATAAACAAATGGGTAACCAAAAAAAACTGCTAAAACTGGAATGGAAATGTTATGCTGTTTTCCAGCCCAAAAAAGTGATTCACCACAGTTCAATAATAAAGATAGGAATATGATGGCTCCTTGTTCCAAGATCCCTTAAAAATGTAAAATATACACAACATATATATATATCAGGAAATATATATACCAACAATACATACCAGGAAACTGAGGGAGAAGCTACCCAATGGTACGTATCTCTAGGATTGTAAGTTGGAGGTTCCATTTGGCCAGATCAATACATAAACCATGATTACAATGGCAGTAGTAATTATTAATGAGACATCAGAGGAAAAGCGTGTGGCCCCATGGGGGTTCTTGCCCAGGGCCACAAACAACCTGGTGGCACTATTTTCTGCTCTCTCTCTGCTAAATATAATAAAGCCACCATTTTCAAAGTGTCACTTTGTCTAGATCTCCATGGATATACTTAAGAAAGAACAGCCTTAAGCAAAGCAGAAATCTTGACAGGAAAGGTAAGCATGAAAAAGCAGGAGGAATAAGCACAAAATACAAGAATAGCTCCCGAGTCTTAGTGGAAGTTGGCACTTTTTGGATAGAGTGGGGTTCAAGACAGTTTCCTATCTTTCCTTTGCTGCTTGACAAACATTGAAATTGTCAAATAAAAAAACTAGTTTTAAATTGTGCCTGTTCCTATCACACACTCCAGAATTTCTGGTTCTATCACTGTGCATAACAATCTTCCCACATCTTGTTCATAAGGACAGAAAACATCTCTCTCTCACACATACGCACATGCACATGGACACATGCAAGTGCGCACACACACAGACACAGTCAACAAAATGTTGGAACTGTTGATATTGAAAAGCTGTGGGCGCAATCCAGAGTAACTACGGGGAGTCCTTGCTCCGGTGTAAGAACAATTTGCTCTGGATTGTAATATGAATTTCCCATAGGTTTTCACTATATTGTGCAGTAACTACGTGTACACGTAATGTCTCTCACGTGCTCCTGTAGTTACTCTGGATTGTGCCCTATATCTCCAGAACATTAAGGTCTTTCCTCCCTATCCCAAAACCATGACTGAGGCTGGCTGCAATTGTGTTCACCAACAAAGAGCACAATCCTAACCATGTCTATTCAAAACTAAGCTCCATTGTGTTCAATGGGTCTTACTTCTAGGAAAGTGCCTTTAGGATTGCAGCAAACTCTCATTCTATCTTCCTGCTGATAGGTTCCCTATATAAAGTTTCATTGAGTGCAGTCCAGAGTAACTACGGGGAGTCCTTGCTCTGGTGTAAGAACAATTTTCTCTGGATTGCAATATGAATTTCCTATAGCTTTTCATTAGGTGGTACAGTAACTAAGGGTAAACATAATGTCTCTTACGTACTCCTATAGTTACTCTGGATTGTAGGGTTAGTTGTGATCTATCATCACAGTTGGACTTTAACCCTAGGTAATGAAGAACCAGTGGTCAGAGCTGCCGCCTACTTTACTTTTCAACTTTACTTTGCAAAGCTGAAAAGTAATGAATGGCTATAGTGACGTGGAATGCAATGCTAACCCACCACCTCCATGTACTGTGAGGACAGAGTATGAGCTACAGTACATGCACTAGTGTGTGGAGGGGAAATGGTGGACCAGACGGCTTAGAAGTGGTAAGTAAATTTTTTCTTACCTCTCTATAGACCAAATGACTATCAATGAGTCTCCCATCAGCTATTAATTTTTTCACTTTCTTTGTAAACCGCTTTGTGAACATTTTAGTTGAAAAGCAGTAAATGAATAAGATAGATAGATCAAGTCTCAGAAGGAGAGTGTTAGGCTGGAGAAACATGGATATCATCATGCCATAAGCTGTTGCCACCAGGATTTATCCCATCCAACCACCACCCTCTGCCCTTCCTTTCGTCTGGAACTGCTTTGCACCGTATCTGCACTGATGTGGGCTGGATCCTTGTGTGATGGGAAGATGGAACCTCTTGCCATTTTCACAGGTGGCTCAATGCAGGAGATGGTGACATTCCATTATATGTGATCAACCCTCTCTAGAATGGAGCTGTAAAGTTGTGAATGTACCCTGAAAGAGACCAACACAAGCTGAGTCAGAAGGATGAGGGCAGAGAAGTCAAGAGATGTTACAAAGCCATTTCTAAAGTGCTTCAGACTTGGCAGTGAGACTGTTCTTCTGTCATCCCTTTGACACACAAAGGGCATATGTTAGCAACCAAGAGGAACTGATATTTCCACACTGAATTCTTGCAGTGTTCGGAAGGGAGGAAACAACATGATTTGGCAACTGACTGAATGGGAGGGACTCAGGAGAGAGAGAAAAGTCAAAGAGAAATTCAAGGATAAATGCCTCTTTGGCAGGGTGGATGGTGACATTGTCAGCGTGCTGAAAGGTGAAAGTATGATGGGAGGAGGAAAGACAAGACACTCAAGCTGGGATATCTTGACCTTGAGACAATGATGAAGCATCCAGACTGAAATGTCAAACAGGCAGCTGAAGATGTGGGAAGAGAGGGAGGGAGAATATTCGGGATTAGAGAGGTAAAACTCCGTACAATCAGATATATGTGATACTGAAAGTCAAAGGATTTTTAGAAGTCACCTTGGGCCAATCAGTATGTACAGAGAGGCCATGCAAACTTTGCAACATCCCTAACTTTTTACTGGTGTGAGGGGTGGGTGAGGTGGCACCGGTGGGAAGTGGGGTCAAGCATCCATCTGATAGTTCACTCCCATCTGTTACGCTCTTGTGACTACTTGCTGAAAAGGCACTGTTCACTTGCACATATTTTTCATTATCATCAGTGATCATACAGAGAACAGGTCTCTACCAGTTCATTTCTATCATTCGGGGACATAATGGGGCTTGGGAAGAGATTCTAACTCCTTCCAAATATCTTGCCACTGGTGGAACTACTGGCTGCCTTAAAGCCCAAGGCAGCTTACAAAACTCCATAATATGTTCAAATAATCTTAACAGGTTTAAAAAATTAGAACACTGAAAATATTAACTGGACAAGAAGCTTATGGAGGGCAATGAGGATTTAAATCTCCTTTTCTTTTCAAAGCCTCAACTTCACACACCCATTTTCCCCCACGGGATTCATTATATATGTTTTTGATGTGGCTGCATCAGCTGGAGGGGGTGGGAGAAGATTGGGCCATTAATCCATTATTTTTTGGTCAGAAAATAATGGACATTTTTCATTCCACCCCCCAACATTATGATATGTGGGGCAAAGCCTGCCCTTCTCAGATACAACTGTTCCTTTCATCCTTGCTCATATATTTTGTCCATTTGTCCTTTATAATTTTTTTTAAAAACATTATGGGCGCAATCCAGAATAACTACGTGGAGTACTTGCTCCGGTGTAAGAACAATTTGCTCTGGATTGCAATATGAATTTCCCATAGGTTTCATTAGGTGGTGCAGTAACTACGGGTGCATGTAATGTCTCTTACGTGCTCCCGTAGTTACTCTGGATTGTAGGGCAAGTTGTAGATGGTAAATTTTAATTATAAATGGATAAAAATTGTATATGTTCGATTTGTATTAGCTATTCAGCTCAGTGGGTAGTTGAACAAAACAAGAGAGGTCTGGGGAATGATTACGGTAATCCAATTTCTTATTCCATAATGTAACTGAAGCAGGTAGGCTTTAACTTACGTGGCAGTACTATACAGAGAATGCAAGTACAAAGCCATTTTCAGATGGAAAATGTGGGAAGACATACAAAATGTATCTTTTTTATTCATGTGGACTACATTCTTGTGAACATTTGAAATCACACAGATTGGCACATCGATGAAAAATAAAGGGCAGGGAAGGAGAGTTTTCAACTTGATGCATAACCTGTACAAAATAATTATGATGGAAACAAATTCAGAATAGTTCATCACCCCAATTCAGCACAACACCTGCTGGATCAGAACCTGTAGGAGTTGAGTTGATCATCTTTGCATTTGTTCATTCAGGTATGTCTTCACACTGTATTTGTATATCCACACTGCATTATTTTCAGTTGGGTGTGCATTTATGGGAACAGTCATAATTCAGCAGTAGAGAAAACTGCAGAAAAACCTAAGTTCATAAAGATCGGAAAGACTAAAAGGATTTCCAAAGGCTTAGGCCAGTCTTTTTGAAGAGTAATTTAACTAAAATCATTCAGATTTATTTCAGATCCAGGTGTTTAGAATCAGGTTGAATACATCTTACAAAGATGTACAAAAATGAGAAAAAAACTATTTCATGTAGCAACTTCTTGATTGGCAAATACCAAGAAGAAAGCCTATACATAATAAAGCTGATTATAGTCTATTAACTATTCATAAATATTTCTCTAAGCTATGTGTCTAATGATGCAGGGAAGTGTCTTAAGAAATGGTTGTACTGTATCTTTTTTATAAGTCAAATAAAACAGACACAGTTCTTCACTGACTTGAAAAGAGAAGTTTGATGTACTCCAAGGCACTGAATAATATGTTTACTGCTTTCAAAAATAAAGCAGATGTTAAATTATGCATACAATGGAAATGATTATTTATTAAAACTAGATTTGAATCTGGGGTTTCAGTCAGCATTTAAAAACTAACAAAGGAACACAGGAAATGAAACATGTACATTTGCTTCTGCACTAAATTTTTTGGGTTAGTGCTTTCCTGCTTACTACAAACCTCTACAAATCACACAGAGTGACTGGAAATATCCTGTAGCATCTCCACCTATGAATCACATCTGGGTGAAGGAATTTGCCCCAGGGCAACATTTGGGCAACAGCGACTCTGCAGCTTGAAAGCCTAAACCTGTTTCATGTCTGCTTCCATTTCTACAATATGCAGATTTCCTGAATCACTGAAACACTTCATAGTGCAACATCCTATCGCTCCCTGCTTTCTTTCTTGGTATGAATAGTTTCTAGAAATATTTGAATCAGCTCTCACCTCATCGTTCCATAGTGTCAGAAAGAATGAAGCCATTTTAGAAGATCTGACATTGCAAAGCCTGCATATGCTTTCCAAGCATTTTCTATATTCTTGGTTCACTGGAGCAGTGAACTGGAAGCAAAGCAGTGTTCTTATAAAAAGCAAAGGCAAGATGGGTTGAGTGAATCCTGTCTTGACAGCTGCTGTGTCAAATATAGCACAAAGCCCTTTCTGGGGTGTATGTATGTACATGCTTCTGTGTAGTTACATACATGACATGTATATGGGCATTAATTAGTGCTGTGAACTGATGTAGTAGATGAGTGGTCCCCAGGCAAACAGATGTGTACAAGTCAAACGTGTCCAAGTTCTTCATAAAGGCAACAAAATTCAGGACAAAATCTTTAACGAAGAACAAAACGAAATTAAAAATTAAAAACAAATCCATGACTCTCTCTCTCTCTCTCTCTCTCTCTCTCTCTCTCTCTCTCTCTCCCTCCAATTCTATCTTATAATGCATAGTTATTCTTCCTTATTTCAATATACTATCCTCAGTTTCAAAAGATTATCACAATCCTTGAATATCAGTGACAGCACTTATCATACACAGGCATGCAGCTGAAATTTGGAGGAACAAAGTTGTCTTTCCTTTGCTTAATTTCAAATCAAAATACTACAAACCTGTTGGCACCTAATTACAGACCAACATGAAATTAGAAATCAATAGTGGGGGAAAAGCCATTAAGATCACACTGGTATTTTGTGAATATAATATCTTTATGCCTCTTAATAAATGGTGCCATCAATCAAAGTCAGTTGGTGAATTTTATGAAGCATAGACCCAGAGTGATCTGCAGAGGTCCATGGCTAATGTTAAGTGAAGAACAATACATCTGCTTTAAGGAGGGAAAATCCTTACTGTGAATAACCTTGAAGCAGGAAGCTTTGCCATTTTGTTGGAATACCTTGGCAGATTTCAGACAATATTCTAGCAGTGCAATCTTATACATGTCTATTCAGAAGTAGACAAAAAGATCTAAGGATTTAAGGTTCACATTTACAGATTTAAGGATTTGAGGATTACAGGATTTAAGGGCTACAGATATAAGAGTTTTAGGTTTAAGGATTTAACAGATATAATGGTTTAGATTTAAGAGTTTAGATTTTTTCTGGGCTCTAGAATCACTGCAGACGGTGATTGCAGCCAGGAAAGCAAAACATGCCTGCTTCTGGGGAGGAAAGCTATGAGAGGGCTAGACAACTGAATTAAAAGTTGAGACATCACTTTGCCAACAAAGATCCATTTAGTTAAAGCTATGGTTTTCCCTGTGGTAATGTATGGGTGTGAGAGCTGGACCATAAAGAAGGTTGACTGCCTAAGAATCGATGCCTTTGAATTATGGTGCTGGAGAAGACATTTGAGAATCCCTTGGAGTGCAAGGAAATTGAATCAGTCCATTCTGCAGGAAATTAACCCTACCTGTTCATTGGAAGGACAAATAATGAATCTGAAGCTCAAATATTTTGGCCACATCATGAGAAGGGAGGACTCCTTAGAGAAGAGGCTGGTGTTGGGAAAAACTGAAGGGAAAAGGAGAATGGGATGGCAGAGAATGAGGTAGTTAGTGTCTCTGAGGCAATGAACATGAATTTGAACAGACTTTGGAAGCTGGTAGAAGAGAATAGGGGGGCCTGCATGCTGCAGTCCTTGGGGTCATGAAGAGTCAGACATGACTGAATGACTAAACAACAACAAACAACAATTCAGAAGTAATCTTCATTAGCAACCTTTCCCATTTGAGCTTGGTGCCACATGAATGAGCATTCCGAGGAACATTCTTTTGGATGTTGCAAAAGATGGCACTCCAGAGCACTTACCCCCAAATCCAGAGTAGCTACAGGAGCACATAAGAGACTTTACGTGCACCCGTAGTTACTGCACCACCTAGTAAAAACCTATGGGAAATTCATATTGGAATCCAGAGTAAGTTGTTCTTACACCGGAGCATGGACTCCCAGTAGTTTCTCTGGATTTTATAGACAGTCTCATTGCTGCCACAGTGAGCAACCAGCTTCCTGAACCAGCAGGCAATGGACCTGTGTTGGTCCTGGTGAATACATGTGGGGAGGAGGTGAGAGAGAGCTTGGTGTGGGATGAATTGGGCAAGGAAGAGTGTGGATTGGGCCCAGGAAAGGAATGGCGTTGGGGGCAGCAGTATCCACCAAATACAAACCCTCTTCCCTGACTTGCTCTACCTTTATGTTAAACAAAATCTACTCTCAAGGAAAGGCATATAGGATTGTACCTTAAGCCATGATTTAATCATAATGGTTTGTGAAAAAGCTGCTTTCTCCCCCCCCCCCCCCACCTCCACTTTGTGCACAAGGGGAGTAAATCTGAAGCTTCAGACTAAGCACAGTTTCCTGTCACATACACATTTGGGGATTGTTCTTTATTTAAACTATTCATAAATCTGGACCACAGGAGCAAACTATGGTTTGACATCCTGATTTGTGAACTAATTATGCTTTCAATTAACCACAATTCCTTGCATTGAGACTACGGCTGCAATCCTAAGCACACTTTCCTGAAAGTAAGCTCTGTAGAACACAGTCAGACGTACATCTGAGTAGACACCTTTAGGATTGTGCCTTTAGGCTGCAATCCTAAAGACACTTTCCTGAGAGTAAGAACCATTGATCACAATGGGGCTTACTTTTGAGTAGACATGATTGTGCTCATAACAGGCAACTGTGCTTAATGCTAACAGCAACAAAAATCTTTCCATAGTATGTGAAGATCACCTGATCTTTATAGTCCCCATAAACATGAACTCAAGACTAAATTCTCAATCCTTTAAATTATAAGATCAATTAGTGGAAGTGTTTTTTCCCCTTTCTATCTTTAACGGATTTTGAAGTGCCACTATTTCAAAAACATGAGTACATCTTTCTTTTTCAGTGTTATATCTTCATGATGTGTCATAGATGAGTCTGCTTTTAAATAAATTTCTTTCACAGAAAGTGTTTATTCATATTATAGACAGGCGTTTTAATCATGTTTTCCTACTTCGGTTCCACAAAGAAACATGTCTTCTGGTTCACCCACAAGCAATCAATTCAAATATCTTTTGTTGGCAAAACAAAGTAGTTCAAGAGGCTCGATACTGCCTCTAGGATCTCTCTTTCTAATAAATGTTTCTTCATGAAATGCAATTGCATCTTCTGGAAATGTAAAGCAGTACGTGGCAATGTTAGGAGAAAGAAAACTGTGTTAAGGTTGTCCTTGTTACTGAAGAGACCGTTCAAGAATATTGATTGAAATAGTATAGTAATCTGGGCAGACAGGCAACATCATTGCAAAAGTAGATAACGAGAGTGTGGTATGAAACAGAGTGTTGTCCGATATGGAGATCACATTCTCTTATGAGGTGAGTAAAGAAAGCAAGATCTAAGAAAAAAGGAAGTACTGAAACCTCTTTCCAGAGTGCAGATACAATGTTGTATATGTGCTGTTACTAATTCTATCATCTTAATATTATTATTTTAAATATTTTTAAATGATTTAAATAATTTTAAATATGATTTAAAAATTCAATAGACAGTTTTGGATATCCATCAAAGGATACACACTTAAATAATGAATTATATTTTATAAAATTTTAGATTAAGGAATATTTATTCACCTGCTTCTTCCAAATATTCTTCCTATTTCTTCTTGTTCCTTTAGCAGATCAGGCTCAGAAGAGGGGAAAGGATGCAGCCTCTGCTGTCATCCCTGCTTCCCCCTGGTCCCAGCCCACCCACTCCATCTCCTAATCAGTGCGTCTCATCCATTTTGTTCCTTCCAACCTCCCCCCCACCTGAGAATGCCTCCACACCATAATAAATGAGGTGACATTTACATTGACATCCACAAGAGACATTTACATTGACATAGTTATGGCACCACCTAGTGAAAACCTATAGGAAATTCATATTGCAATCCAGAGTAAATTGTTCTTACGTCGGAGCAAGGAGTTACTCTGGATTGCACCCTATGTGTTCCCTTTGAGACATAGCTATATTCGTTTTTTAAAATACCTTTAAAACAAAACAAAAAAAGAATTAGGCCACAGAATGGGCATTGCTAGAGACAAGTGTTTCCCATGAAAAATTAAGTGCCTCCGTTTGTGTCTTCCACCATTTCCTTAACAGCTTGTATGTGCAAGTCAAAGGCTGTCATCTCAGAACCATTTGCCTACCACATATCATGTTCTAGTGCCACTATGCAAGTGTAGCAGATCCATCAGGTACTTTGCCTGCTTTTGTATAGGCTTATAAAATTATGCATGGTGTGCGGAAAGTGGATAGAGAAAAGCTTTTTGATTTATTTATTTGAAGTATCTGTTCTCCACTCTTCATCTGACAAGCTTCCCAGAGCAGCTTAAAGAAAATCAATCTTTAGAAAGAAAACATCATTAAAGATAAAATTATTTCAAATTATTAAGAAGAATAAAACATAGAATAATAATAGGAAATAGCAGAATAAAACATAGGCGCATAAAGTAAATAGAATAAAACATAACTTTGTGGAAGGAGAATCAGCATGCTTTCTGCAAAGATCAGACCTATTCGCTAACCCTTTTGGAGTTCTTCAAGAGAGTCAACAGACCATCCGACTGACAATGTATACTTATACTTTCAAAAAGCTTTTGATAAATTTGCTCACTGTAGGCTCTTGAGTAAACTGAGCAGCCCCTGCAATAATATCCGTCAGAATAAAAAGATCCCCAACTTCACACATAATGCTGATGGAATCTGAATTGTTGGTGACAAATCAGAAAGAGATTTTGAAGTTATTGTGGATAATTCAATGAAAGTGTTAACCCAATGTGCAGAAACTGAGAAGAAGGCAAATTCCATGTGGGGAACAAGAGGAGAGGGTTTTAAAATATGGCTATATGACATTAGTCACAGTATAAGTTGATGGGGCAGCCACAACTGGAGTACACAGCCATAATTCTGGTCCCACACTTCAAAAAGAATAGTATAGCTAAAAAGGTACAAAAAGAGTAACCATGGGTGAAATCCAGAGTAACTATGGGGAGTCCTTGCTCCAGAGTAAGAACAAGTTACTCTGGATTGCAATATGAATTTCCCATAGGTTTTCACTAGGTGGTGCAGTAACTACGGGTCCATGTAATGTCTCTTACGTGCTCCCATAGTTACTCGGGATTTTGCCCCAAGGTGATCAACAACTTGGAGCACCTTCCTTAAGAAGAAAGGCTATAATGTTTGGGACCCTTGGAATTTAAAAAATGGTGATTAAAGAGGAATATCATTGAAAGCACAACCCTATGCTTGTCTACGCAAAAGGAAGTTCCATTGTCATCAATAGGGTTTTCTTTAATAAAACTGCAGTTATATGTTATATATGAGTTATATGTGGAGAATCAACAAGAACAAAGTTTTTCTCTCTTCTCAATACTATAACCAGGTGTCACCTAGTGAAACTGACTGATCAGAGGTGTACAGAGTCACTTGTTCATACAGTACAAAATCAGACTGTGAAATTCATTGCCATAGGATGTGATGATGGCCACTATCTTGGAAGAAATTCTGAATGGATTAGTCTGTTGATCTGAGTATGTCAGTAGGGCCAAGCTCCAACTCTGGAGCACATTTCAGCAGCAATGTGCATCTGAATACCAGATTCAGGGGTTCAACTGCCAGAAAGAAATTTGCCTTTCTCTCCTATTAGCTCTCATGAGGTAGCTCATGGGCCACGGTGGGAAACAAGATGTTGAACTAGGTGAGCTCCTGATCTAATCATGCAGAGTTTTTCATATGTTCTTATGCTTTGTGATCATTGGGGAAGTCAACACAAAGAGTGTGGTTGTGGGGGTTATACATTACTGGCCTACTTCTACTCATATAGCTGTTGGTAGTTCTCGCAGAGCTGTTGTGAGACAGATGAGACCTACTCAGCTTTAAAGCATGTGGTCTTCAACGGTGTTGGCTTTTCTCCATTTTTGTCTCTCACAGTTCTGTTGGTGGATTCTGTGGCTGCTATAAGGAGGTGTATTCAGCTTTAGAATTTAGGACAGACAAAAGCAAGTACTTCTTCACAATGATCATTAATCTGTGGAACTCACTACCACATGCTCACTATATGATTTTAGATGCCTAGATTTTAGAGGACAGCAAACAAGGTAAGCCTTGCAAGGCTCTTATGTAGCTATAGAAGTCATGCTTATATATGAATAAGAACTGAGTAAGGGTGCAATCCAGATGTAAGATTGCTCCGGTGTAAGAACAATTTGCTCTGGATTGCAATATGAATTTCCCATAGGTTTTCACTAGGTGGTGCAGTAACTATGGGTACACGTAATGTCTCTTACGTGCTCCCGTAGTTACTCTGGATTGTAGGGTAAGTCAGGCTTGAACAGAGAAAATCCTTAATTGCTATGGAAAGAGGACCCGTTTACACACTGGCCTACCCTGAAGAGTTTTGTGTACCTGCCACAAACATCTTAGACTCTCTAAACATTTTACCCACCCTTAAGGATTATGCTTCAAATACCAGGAAAACAACTTTAGTTGCTATTTCATGTGCGGATATTTCCAGTCATGTTTAAAATTGCTGGAGAATAATCAAAATGCATCAAGAAATATGTAATCATCTCTGATTGACTGCTCCAGAATCAATATATTTTCTACAAAATAAAATGACTGAGATGCACGCTATGTTCTTTGCATCATGGCTGGTATTATTTTTACAGCTCTAACATATCAGCCTACCTGTAATTAGGACACTGCTTAAGAATCACAGCATCTAATTCAGTGCGGCATCCGCTTGACAGGAAGTTGACAATTTGCTTTTCCCTGGACAAAGGCAAAATGCAGCTGCTTTTTAAGAAAGCAGCAAGTCCAACTTAATGCCATGCACTTAGCAGTGAAAAGCTGTCAGAAGAACATGTTGCCATTATATAAAGTACTGAGGCTGTGTCACAAATGCAACAGAAACAGGAAATTAGGGAGCTGGAGACTGAACAAGGACATAGGAAATCTTGGAGCCATCATGCATTATATATTTATAGATATATAGATTCCGCCTTACCTGTTGAGGTGGAGCTCATAGATTTGACCCACCTAGGTGAGAGGATTCACTTAGAACTTCCATTTGGTTTCTCCAAATGCAACCAAACTTCCTCCGTGAGGTCTCTGGAGGGCCTTCTGGGGAGTAAAAAGTGGATATTAACTCCTCAGAACACCTGGGGACACATCCAGAGTCCTCTGTGGCCCACATTATCTCAGTATCAATTGGTCTGGTATCCGTACGGTGTCTGGAATTGATCCCGTATGATTTATGATTTACAGACAGACAGACAGACAGACTGACTGATTGATTTCTATCCATTTTACCACAACCCTAGGCTAAAAAGGGTGCAGTCCTAATCTAGGCTGGCACAACGCATTGGTCTTCCCATTCCCACAGTGATACAGGGAGGCAAACTCATGTCTGTGCTGGCCGAACCCTCCCCCAGGAGTGGTGCAGAAGTGTCTGCACACTTTGGGGGCATTTTGGTGACACCCCAAAGTGGGGCACTTTGGGGACACCCGCAGGTCAGCACAGAACTTATGCTGGGGTTTAGGCCAGCCTTACTGGAGGATAGGATTGCAACCAAAGTCTCTCTTCAGGATGCTTCCTTCTGTTTACAATCTGTATCACACAGCCTAATAATAAAAACAGTCTTTTCTGACAGTGAACACCATATAGCAATATAATACATATGAATAAATTATACCTGCTAATCTTATACTTCTCATGCAATTGAGAAGATATATAATTTCCAGAATCCCCTTTAACAAGCTCAATTTATCTCTGCATACTTGCAATTCTTTCACAGCAAGGAAGGTAGAAACAATCTCAATCAATAACAATACCTGCATTTCCTCCTTTGATAAACTGATCAAATAAAAATGAACACAGACAGGAGGATTGTGCAGGAGAAACTTTCTTATCTGCAATGGAGAAATAAATCCCATGGATCTTCCACTCCTAGAACACTAAGGCTGCAATCCAGAGCAAATTCAGCCTGCTCTGACCTAACTGCACTCTCCTAACTATTCTGTATCCAGAGCAGAAAGTTATGCTGAATCCAGAGAGTCAGGAAGCCTGGGCTGCCCTAACTGCTCCAGAGCATGCTAAGTAATTGACACAAGGGGAAGACTTGCTCCTGAGGAGACACCCCTCAGATCACACTGAACAAGGAACAGCTGTGGTGCCTACAGTGGTGACATGACTCTGCACATCACCTGGTGCGGAAGTCTGTGCGTCATCCCTGGGATGCGTGCCCCCCCCCCCACCTGGACTGCACAGTCACCAAAGTTGGCGCCTGCGCAGTTGTTTCTGAAGCCAACTGGCTTCAGAAAGAGTACTGCGCAGGCACCATCTCTGACATCTGCGCAGTACTTTTCTGAAGCCTTTTGGCTTTGGGGGAGACTGTGCAGGCGTCAGAGTTGGTGCCTGTGCAGTACTCTTTCGGAAGCCATTCGGCTGCTGCTCCGCCTCCTGAGTGAGGCCAAATGGCTGTGCAGAGGCGCGGACTTTCTCTGCTCTAAGGAAGTCTCCTCTGAAGCTGTTCGGCATGCTCAGTGTGTTTCTGTGCAGTGCACCTCAGATGGCCATTCGGGCCAGCTCCTCAGACAAGTGGCAGCTTCTGGCTGATTCTCCGCCTTGGAGCAGGCCTGAATGGGGGTGCTGACGCCCGGGGCCTGCCAAAGGACACTCAAACTCCTCCGGCACATCACCCCATACGGAGCGCATCCCCAATGCAGCCCACACCAGCCACACCAGTCTGGTGACGCCACTGGGTGCCTGCCTTATAAGGAGTCTCTGATGAGATGCCAGTACATTCTACAGTGAATACAAGGGGCTTCTTGGAGTGGCCTGCTGTATCCTGAGGTTTGTAGGCAGCCGTAGTTTGTTCCATATCCTGAGGTTGAGAAGCAGGGGTTGCAGCTAGGATGGCCAAGAACTCAGATTTTTGGTCAGCACTGCCATTCTTACTCGGGCCTTATCATGGACCCCTATGGGTCTACTCATTACTATACCTGCTCCTGAGGTGGTATAACTCTGAGGGCTGGAAGAGGGCATTTCTGCCTTGAAACAGGCTTTGGATACAGAGTAACTGCTCTGCCCTAGGCAATGCTAAACATGCCCTCAACTTGCCTCTCCTGAGCTGCTTAGGCTGCCCCAGTTAGGGCAGAGCAGGTCCACCTCTCTTAGGGCACCCTATCTTGCCTTGCTCTGCCCTAAGCCTCCTTCAGAGTAACTGGGCTGGAGCATCTTGCAGTTGCTCCAACCTAGTGTTAGATAGGGCAACCTAAGGGCTCTTATGTGGACAGATTAGTTGCTCTGGATTGGGCTGTAATGCTTCCCCAACTTTCTTAACTACTCCAGCCAGCAGGGAATTCTCCAGTGATGGGGACAGGAAAGTAGAATAAAATAAAACCTATTGATGCTATAATATATTTAAATACATTGGGGTCTTCAATTTTTTTAACCATCCATGACTTTTTAAAAAGGGAATAGTTTCATTTGACACATGTTTCCTAAGATATAACCAGTTACCTATCAGTGCAGATTTGTAGGTATCACTAATATGAACTCTGCAGATAGCTCAGAATGACGGCTTTGGTTCCATTTTTGTCCATATTTCTCCCTCTGCCCTCTTTTCTTCATCACTTTTCTTCCCCCCTTTTTCATCAGACTCAAGCAGACATTCAAAAGGTGGAGAATAAAGTGAGTTCATATGTGTAAGAACTTGCAGTAGACATTCCCATCTGTCTGCTTAGGGAATTTCTTGTTGTTGTTTAAACAAAATGTCTAAAATGAAAAAGTAGCTTTCTTATCAATATTTCTAAAAATCCATATCCCTCCACTTTAGCTTGTCTTTCTTTGAACAGAGAAGCTGCTGGCGTTGAAAGCCTAAGAACCTCTAAATGTATTTGTGGAAATCTATACATTGTGTTGCTGAGGAAGGAGACAGAAGAGCAGATAGAAGGAAAAGTGCTGCAGTCAACTCTTTTTTGTGTGCAGAGTATTTAATAATGACTGACAAATGGAAGAGCTTCCTATCATCCTTGCCTTAGCCAAGACCCTTCCATTGATTTTGCTTTATCCCATCTCTATTGATGTATCAATTAGAGAAGTTCTCCATGAGAATGTTCACTTTTGGAGAACTCCAAAATCCACATGATGGCAATGTCGGGAGAAAGCAGCAAATCATTAATGTATTGTTCAGACATACATGTGATGAGATGTACTGTAAATCAAACGTGCAGCTGTTGTCCTCCCAATTTCATAGAGGTTGTAGCACACACAGTCCCACTTCATATACTACAGCTAGTCTCAACAGACAATGGTATCATTAGCAGGGTGCATGCCATACACGGGGAGAGTGTGTGACATCACTACTGGTCAAAATTGTGAAAATTTGGGAATTTTTATACAATTTGATCCTTCAATGAAACAAACTATCCAAAATATTGGAACAAACTATCCAAAATATTTATATTCTATCAATAGATGTAGCAAAAATAAACACACAGTGGGGGTAGGAGTATAGTGCTTTATCACAACTCCCACCTAGGGCATTGCATTGCCAATGTATGGGAGGAGATCCATTATGGGGTGACATAGTGGTCTCCTACACCCAGGGTGATCATATTGATTGGAGGACAGAGTGCCATTGCATTGAAGAGGTAATTTAGGCAGATGCTGCTTTTAAAACCCTTCTATGTTGACCTAAATCTGCCTAAATTCCCTCTTTTATGCAAGGGTTAAAGGTACAGACACTCTGTACTCCATTCTATACCCTGCCTACATTGGGTGATGCAAATTCAAGCAGTTACACTGTCAATGGACTCCTTTCACTGCTGATAAATTGTAGCCTGTTATAAAGGTGTCCCCACAGTTATCCTGCTAGTGGTGTTAAGGGTGATGCTCATCCCCGTTAAAAGGCAGAAGGTACAGAATTGTGCAAAGAGGTTTCTGTGGTTAGGTGCCCAGCATGACTTAATGTAAAGGTCGCACAAAATGTAAAGGTAGCACTAAATGTTACCTTCCCACTGAAGTGGTACCTATTTATCTACTTGCATTTACATGCGTTTGAACTGCTAGTGGCAGAAGCTGGGCAAGTAATAGGAGCTCACTCTGTTTGGGGTACTTTGGTCTGCTGACTTTTCAACCTTTGGGTTCACAAGCAATGACTCTTTGACTACTGAGACAATGCAGCCATGTAATCTGTTATACTATAGGCCAGGGATCTCCAAACCCTGGCCCAGGGGCCAGATGTGGCCCTCAGTGAGCCTCAATGTGGACCTGGCAAGATCCCTCTATCCAGCCTTGGGCAATCCTTGTAATCCACTCCAATACATTCTTATATGTACATTTATTCAAATTTGAAATGTAAATTAGTTCCCCCACACACCATGGCATATTTAGTCAGCACACCATGTCAGAGAGATGATGTGACCCCCCCCCCCAAAAAAAAAAAAAAAAATTTGGAGACCTCTGCTATAGGCTAAAGTACTGAATAAAAGAATGCAGAAGGAATGAATATATCTCCATTTTAAGTTAATAATGTTCAGTGTCTTTTCCCAGGGTGACCTCCAGGAACCAGTTACCAGGAAGGGCAGCAATGTTTGAAGTATTGATACTACTACCCAAAAATATATAGCTTTTTATTTTCTGTGAAAACAGGCACATTGGTAACAGGTTATCCAACATCCACCACCACCGCCACCCCCAAAATAGTTTGTATGTGAGCTTCCCACAGAACTACCTGTTTTTGACCCTACTTTACATCATCCCAAAATTTCCTAAATTATATTTGGCCAATATATTCAGGTCAGCATAGATTGTTTATAAGGATGTTGACAGAAAGTTTAGAAACATTTCAACATTTATGGAGTAAATAATTCTTATGTATTTTCCTCATTATGTATTCATTTATATTCCACCATACATAAAGTCTCAAGGTGTCTAGAAAATTCTGCATTAAAGTAAATCAGTAAAGCATTAAACATTAATTGAAAGCAGCACGACAGACAAAAACAATCAAGGCTACAATGAAAAAACAATCAAATACCGACATGTAAGTGTCCAGATGAGAAATGGATAAAAATTTGGCTCAGCCCTACTGTTTTCAGAACTAATTCATTAGTTGTTCTGAGAAAGATAGATGAGAGTGGTTAAACATTTAAAACCTAATTGATTAGATAACTCTGTCAAGATCTTGATGGTCAGAACTTCATTGGAACATTAAATGTGGCTATTTCATCTTGAACAAATCTCAAAGTTGACTCTTTTTCAGAAAAAAAATTTGGCTTCTCTTACACCCCAGGAGAAAATCGAAAGTTCTCCTAAGTAGGTTTTCTAAAAGTAATGCAACTTCTTTTGTTATAAAACTACAAATTATCTGACTGGATTTATTCCAACTAAATATGCCAAAGATTCATTTCAGGAAAAGCCTTTATATATTTAGTAGGTGTCTTTTATTTCCTTGTCAATTTATACAGATCAGTTTAGGGGAATGACTGTCATTGGTTGTTTAGAATTTTCATATCACTTTTCTATGTTTTAAATAGTTAACTTGATAAGCAGTTCAATACTAGCATTTGTCAGTTTTATAGATCTTCTCTATAAATGAACCTTCTAGTAGTGTAGCTGGAAGGGGTACAAAGGCGGCAATCCTAAACCCTAGGGAGCCCAGCACCAGTATGAATGTTAAATGACCGCATCAGAACATGTAAAGGCAGAGGAAGAAAATCTGGAACTCCTCTTGAATCCTAAGATTGATCAGGGTCACCCAAGACATTGCTTGCAGGCAGGACCAATTCTGCCCCAGGGACCAAAACAATCATGTAACTACAGTACTGAGTCCAGAAGCGTAACCTGGATCTTGCAATGATGACTGAAACTCCTTTCCACTTGGACTAAACTAACAGAATAACCATGCAGGGGTGATTCCCCCTTGCGCATCACCCGGTGCAGGGCTCAATGTGTCACCCCTGGGATGTGCGTGCCCCTGGGACGCGCGCACCCCGGGGACACTGCACATGCACCAAAGTTGGCATGTGTGCAGTGTCACTTCTGAGGCTGACTGGCTTCAGAAGAGTACTGCGCATGCGCCAACTTCTGCGCATGCGCAGTCTTCTCTGAAGCCAGTCAGCTTCAGAGGAGACTTCCCCCTCTCCAAGGAGGAGCCTCCTCTCCAAGGAGTCATGCCTCTGCACAGGCATTTGACCTAGCTAGAGAGGCAGAGCGGCAGCCAGAAGCTGCTGCTCAGCCTCCCTAGTGAGGCCAAATGCCTGGGCAGAGGGATGCACTGCACATGTCCGAGACTCTGGACATGCGCAGTGTGTCCATGCAGCCATTGGGCCTTGCTTGAGAGGCAGAGCAGCTTTGCACACAGCACCATTCCAGCCAGCTCCAAGACGGAGCAGCAGCTTCTGGCTGCTGCTCTGCCTTAGAGCTGGCCAGAATAGGGAGGCTGATGCCCAGAGTTTGATGTCAAACTCCTCTGGTGCCTCACCCCCCTTCAGCGCATCACCCCCCTGCAGCATGTCACCTGGTGCAGACCGCACCGGCCACACCACATGGTGACGCAGCTGCAACCAGGTCAGCTGTGGCCTTTCCAGGCATCTCTATACATGGACAGGATCTGCTCCTCTGAATGGTTTACCCCTTTTACATAGTTATTGTCTGCTTGGAACACTGGCTGGAAAAAAAATAACATCCTACAAATACTTACATCTTGGAGTCTTACTGAGTCAATGGGGTAAACTGAAAGAGCAATTTCCTTGTAATTGTGGTTTGCCAGATGTTGGCTTGCATCCCTGATCTCCCAGTAATCCAAATTCCTTAAAAACCCGTATCTCCCATTAACTTTTCTGTTATTTATCAATACATTGAAGGACATAACTTTCTCCAATTCTCTGACAAGTCTTTGGAATGGATAAGAAGCTTCTATTAAAGTCTTCCAGTGTTCAGAGGATTGGATATTAAATGATCTGCCTGAGGACTAACTACAAGCCTTGTATATCTTCTGGCTGTTTTACCTCAAAACACTACAAGTTCCCATCGTGTTCAAAGCAAGAAAGGATTCTGCATTTCCAGTTCACTAAATCTTCTGATCCTTCTTGATCCCCAGGGAGTATTAGTCACAGATTGTAGGTTATTTATCAGGATATAAATACGTGTTGCTTTCTTCCTTTTCATCAGTATGTTTTTCTTCCCCTAGTCTATCATTCCTGATGTATTTATTTCTCTCGACAGTACGTTTGGAACGACATTCGGCACCAGGAATTCTTTTGACAAAATGAGTGTTGGGGTGGGTTGGTGATTGATCACCGTCACGTCATGTGGCAGCTGCCCCATGTTTTTTAGATCAGATGGGGTCCACCTTAGTGATTTGGCCATAAAGGAATATGTTTGGTTTTTAGTTAGGGGGCTGCTAACCTGTCTTTAATGGGGCGGTGGAACCATGTTCTAGCCAGGTTCCCCGTGTGGCAGGTGTCGTGCTGGAGTAGGCAGGATAGGCCTTCGGTGACTGCCTGAGACAGCAGGGTCAGTGCTATGCATCCCTTGCCTATTGGTACCAGACCAGACATAGGTCGGGATGGCTAGCCCTGTACCTGGAAGTTAGGCTTGGTTCTGCCGGGCATTAATTCGGGTGTACCGAGTGTTCAGCTGCTTTGATTGACCAAGCGCCCAGCTGTCTCGACCTTCGGGTTGGTGTTGATGGGTACCCTTGCGAGGGTGACACCTGAGCCAGGCTTTCGCCATCCCTTATTTTTTAGCTACCAGCACGACAAGTTAGCAGCCCCTTTTGTTGGGTTTTAAATATGTTATATTTTAATAAAGTGGCCATCAAATCCAGCATCTGTCTCTGGCTCTTTATTCTCGGCTTGGGGGGTAATGGGGCCAGCCCGTTAATGGGCTGGCCCTTTTGCCTCCCCCAGCTGGGATGGTCTGGCCGGAGGAGATGCTCACAGCCTATTGGCTGCTATGGCCAGGGGGCAGCGCTGGAGGGATGCTGTATGTGTGCTGCCGGCAGCGTCCCTCCAGTCTTCGCCGGAGAGTCATCCCCACTCTCCCTCCCTTGTGCAGTTTAAGCTTTGCTGGTCGCATTTTTTGGGGTCCCTGCTGATTGGCTCTTGCCGGGACTCTTTTTTGCCTACCCTAAACTGTAATAGTGGTGAGGGAGGTTTAAATAGGTCACTTTATGGCAGGTGTTGTGCTGGAGTAGGCAGGATAGGCCTTCGGTGACTGCCTGAGACAGCAGGGTCAGTGCTACGCATCCCTTGCCTATTGGTACCAGACCTGACGTAGGTCGGGATGGCTAGCCCTGTACCTGGAAGTTAGGCTTGGTTCTGCCGTGCATTAATTCGGGTGTACCGAGTGTTCAGCTGCTTTGATTGACCAAGCGCCCAGCTGTCTCGACCTTCGGGTTGGTGTTGATGGGTACCCTTGCGAGGGTGACACCTGAGCCAGGCTTCCGCCATCCCTTATTTTTTAGCTACCAGCACGACAAGTTAGCAGCCCCTTTTGTTGGGTTTTAAATATGTTATATTTTAATAAAGTGGCCATCAAATCCAGCATCTGTCTCCGGCTCTTTATTCTCGGTGTGGGGGGTAATGAGCAAAATGCATGAAGTAAATTAAAAAGAATGCACTGCAGCCATAGTGGGTACCATTTCAAGACTGGCAAGACCCAAAGCTCTTTCTTCACTTGAGCTACTCATGAATTATAACAGTGAAGTGAAGTGGAATGAAAATACAATCAGGGTATTTGTTAGTTAGGGGATGTGGTGGCTCAGTGGTTAGAAGGCTGTCGTTAGAAGGCTGTGCTTGCTGACCAGAAAATTGGCAGGTCAGCAGTTAAAGACCGAAGTTCAAGACCCCCCCCACCCCCAAGTACTGCAACAGAGTGAGCTCCAGTCTCTGGCCCAGCTCCTGCTAAAGTAGCAGTTTGAAAGCATGTAAATGGTAGTATATTATACCTGGCAGTAGGTATAAAATGCCTTCAGTGATATATGAAGCGACACATAAGTTGAAGTATATCTCAGTTGTGTCAATGGCTATGTCTAGCCAAGTTTTCAGTAGTGGCATAAGGGCCATGCAACTCCAAAGTAAAGAAACAACATTGCCTTACCTGGAGGAGGCCTCAGTGACCGCCCCCCATCTGCAGATTGCAATATGTAACCCTCCCCGCCGATACAAATACAGTAATGCCGGTAAGTTGGTCAGGATTGCACCCTTAGTTGATTATTATTTTATTCCTTAGTTACAAATAAAGTGTACATTTCTGCAGGAAATAAGGCTAGTGGATCATGTGTATCCACAGACCTGAGATTTCTGTGATTGCAGAAATGATGGCAGATTTCTGTGATTGAGAAGTGCCAGGTGATTGCAAAGGCCAGTTGAAAAAATGGACCAAAAACAAAAACTCAGGTGGACTTATTCCACTAAAGGAGCAGAGCACATGCATAGCCTAAAATAACATTTCTCACTAGTCCACCTAAGGGGAAGAGAAACTATATCATAGGGTGGGGAAGAGAACCTTCTGGCAAACTACAAGCTTTCTCAACATTTTCTTTCACAGGCAAATGTATGTGAATAAAATGGGAGGATGATCAGTTCTGATCAGCACACATTCATTTAATTAACTCGCGCAAGAAAGCTCTCATGTGTCACATATGTTCTTCCAGCCCAGTTCTTTATTTCTTCTTCTTTGAATAAAGTATCCATGTCATTTAAATTGATTACATGTTAGGTTGATCCAGAATTCCTTGCCAAAGGCCTTAGAAGTCTCTGTCTTATACTCATATATTCTGAGATAAAAAATGATATGAGTTTTTCTTAATCAAAGTCAGAAATCTCTTAAGTATTGAACATGGATATGTTCACATGGTTTTAAAGGACATCTGTACTGCTCTAAGAAATCATTGCTTGTACTATAAATACAGATTATCTGTGATTAAATGTTTTCAGCATAAACTGATATATTCCTAGGACTCAGACTGGCACAGTCAAGGCAACTGCTAGATGCAATATATTTTTATTTACACAATTGATTTTGACTCATATAAAATCATTGCAATGCGCTGCTAGGCCCAGTCACATCTTGTAACTACAGAGATCAGTCTTTTTTAATCAATTCAACAGTTCCTTGGTTTGATCTTTTTATATACAGCCCCTGTCTTCATGGCATCTTTGTTGGTCATGACACTTCCATGGAAAAATATATGTGCAGAGACAGGGCCTGATCACTGGGCCATGGCTAATCCATAGGTCTATGTACTAGGATTGGCCTGGTACGGCCAATCTCAGAATCTGAATTCATCTCCTGAAGGACAATGATATTCCATCATGCTGGTATTTTTCTTTTCCAGAAATAGCTTTAGTTAGAGTTGGCAATGCTACCATGAACACCCATTACCTGTTCATTGGTGAATGCAGCATAAGCACATGCTAATAGGATCTGACACATTAATGGAGGACAAATATTTCATGACTAGTAAATAGTCATGATAGCTGTCGGCTCCATCTGAGTTCACAAGCATGCCTCTGAATACAAATAGGTATGCCAACAACCACGACACTGAAATGACCCATGTTGTGTGTCTGCAATATACAAGACATAACACAAGCTTTTCCACTGGAGGCATTTATTGCATATTGTAGAATGGTCTGGGGAAAGTACTGTCTACTGACGTCTGGACTGATCAGCTTTATTCACTCAGAAACTTGATTTAAGCCATTTAAAGATAGGTTTGTTCTTTATTGCATGGCACTCCTAATCTATTCAATCTGTCCCCCGAAGGTAGTATGAAATAGATGACTCTTTAAACTGCTCTGAGGAAAATACTGTACAATGCGGCTGTACAGCACTGGTTGGTTCTTTATGGTTAAATATCTGCCAGATTGTACTTTTAGGATTTCTCTTTTATCCTGGAGCTTGAGTTTTCTTTCCCTTAATTGATGTGTCTTTTAGTGTAGAGTACGATATGTGTGTATTTGAGGAACTACAAATTATTCACTATGGACCCATCCAGATGGAGGGTTCTCCTAATCGGTAGTTCATCCAAGCGTTGTAGTAATAGCGTAACAGTCTCAAGAGAGGCAACAAGCAGAAAAGTTCTACATTAAGGATGGCAGCCCATTTCTCTTCTGTCTGAACTCTGACAAGCCCTTTGTCTGTCTTTCATGCATTTTTATCCCACCTTTCTAGCCAAAGAGTCAAAGCTTATCAAAGAATAAGTTAATGGAGGTAATAGGTATATACACACTAGGAAACCACAATGCACACAATTACATCTATGACTTATTTAAAGATATTTAGACCCAGGCTTTCTTACCCTGCCATCAGGCAACCCAGATTCAAAACCAGAAAGCAACAATTAATACAAAAAGAAGAAAAAAAAACTATTCGTAAGAGCAATTTAATTTAAAAGCCTAGGTTATATTCCCCTCAGCATAAAAAAAAACCATTGTCAACCACTCCTCTCCAAAAGCAGAACCAAAAAAGGTGATAGTTTGGTAGAGAACTTTGTGAAAGAGGGAATTTCAGAACTATAACCATAGCTAATAGATTTTATGTCACAAAATCAAGAATATCACAATGAGAAAGGTCTCTCTGCTGGATACTAGTGAATAACCTAGTGAATAAGGTAATTGATATAGTGAAAAGTATTCTCTTTTACATTTCACGTGCAATGTTCCCCATAGTCTTCCTGGATATTTTCCCCAGAGATTTCACTTAAATGACAGCTTCATGCAAAGTTTATGGCCCTGTTCACACTTTCTCTCTATGTGGAAGGAAAAATATGAATTTAGCTCTGAAGCTCTAAGAGATTCCACAGAATCATCAGGGTCAAATTTTCCAGATTTATCTTCAAATATAGTTCATCCACCATGATAATGATGAAGTTTCTATTCCAAACCAGGCCAGAAAGTTGACTGATAAAAATCCAATCATAAATGGCTCAGTCCAATCCTGTGATAGCTTGTATGGTGCAAGGCAGTTGAAATAGAGAAAATTTTACCCTATGGTCTGCTGGGACCATGCCAGATTGAAAGGGTAAGTAATATTTATCTCCTCCACGACTGCCTGTTCCCTATGGGGTTACTCAAGGCTGTGCTAGCTTTTGAAGGAGTAGCCTTGAGAAGATTGGTATGGTGCCTCTGGGCCAGGACAAAGTCACGAGACCTAGTGGATGCTGTTGTTCATGGAATGCTGTTGTCCCATCCTGTCCTTGATCTGTTTCTGTCACTGCTCAATCTGCCTTGTTTGCCAATTTGATCTGCTCTATTGCCAGCAGAAACATGTGGATAAATAACAGTGTTGCTGGTGATGTGAGGCCCTCTAGAACTTACACTGGTGGGACTGCTCCACATACAAGCAGAGTGACTACCAGAGTGGCTACCATACTCCACATACAAGCAGAGTGGATCACACACTTGATCATGTTGACTGGTTAAGCCAGATCAGGGTATCTAAAACCTTTCAATTTTTTAAATATGTGTTTTGCAATATGAGTCAATAGGGGTCTTTTTCAATAGGGGTCTTTCTTTGCCCCCTTCCAAAGTGATGCATTGATCACTCTCCTGGTCTTATTGGTCTTTCAAAGCCCACAATTAATAAAGGAAATAAATTATTCCAGCAGATAAAATACCTGAGTACCTGATACCCATATAGCAAATGTCTTAAAACACCCTATTCATATGATAGATTTCAATACCAGATTTTAGATTTTCTAGTGACAGAATTTTGGCTTATTCAGATTCTTCCAAGGTTAGTTACTCAAAATTTATTCCATGTTGGAATGCTCCCTCCTGCACATGAAAGCATCTTTCAAAAACTTGCTGCTTTCCTCAGTTCAAATATCCAGTGTTCTACAAAACACATCTGAAGTTATAGATCTTTTATCAATTTGAATAGCAATCTGCTGTGATTAGCACTTTTGCTGCAGCAGAATCATTAGAGACTGCCAGGTTCCTATTATTTTGTCACAGAAAAATTATACTTTTCAGCATGTATTGTGTAGCAAGTTAAATTCGAGATTTTCTTTGAACTCAAGTGTTTTCCAGAAGAATGCACCAGACATGACTTACTTGTTTCCAATAATAGTTCCAGCAGCACCAAGAAAGATTTTAAGAATAATTTTTAAAAATTCACTATGGTGGGTTTTTTTTGGGTATATTCTTTCAATGTTCATTAATAGGCTTATCTTGAAAAAGAAGTTTCAGTAGATATTTATGTGGTTTTCAGATCTTCAGAAATCTAGACAAGCAAAGGAAGCACCATTTAACAATTTGAAAAAAGTTGTGTGGACGTAAAAAAGAGCTCAGATATTCTATTAGACCTATGCTGTCCAAAGCATGCAGTGGGCAAATTTCCCACTAATTTTTTCTCTATCATGCAGAGCTGTTTATTACACTGTAATCTTAACATGAGCAATGGCCAGTTTGTCCACTAGGAACACAATCCTAAGCATGTCTATTCAAAAGTAAGCCCCATTGTGTTCAATAGGTCTTACTCCTAGGAAAGTGTGTTTAGGATTGCAGCCTAGGTAGAATAAAACATTATGGGGTAAGGGCCGAGGGCACTTTCTACTGGCTTTTGTACCAGATACAGTCCCTATGGAGTGAGTGGACATGCCTACCTCTTGCCTCCTTGTACTTGACCACCTAAAGATCTAACTGTGTTGCAGCTTCAAGGAGATCCACTGACAGTCAGGGGTTTACATAAGGTAAACCCTATGTAAGAAAGGGAAAATACCTTCCTGCCTGGTCAAACTGGAATGTATCCTCACTCTCTACTCTGCTCTCAACCACTAAAATTGAACATCAGGAGGATTAGGACAGACAAGAGTAAATATTTCTTTACCCAGGGTGTAGTTGGTCTGTGGAACTCCCTGCCACTGGTTGTGGTGATAGTATCCAGCCTAAATGCCTTTATGAAGGGATTGGACAAATTGCTAGAGGAAAAGACCATCACAGGATACAAGCCATGAAGGGTGTTTGTAGATGTGGACAACTTTAGCCCTTAGATGACCAACCAGATCCATTGACTGACCATTATAATTTGTGCAGATTAGGCTATTTTTAGATGGTCATCTAAGGGTTAAAATGCCAGATGCAAGGGAGGGCACCTGGATGCAGGTGTCTTGTGTGCTCCCTGAAGCATCCGGTGGGCTGCTGTATGATACAGGAAGTTGGACCAAATAGGTCTTTGGCCTGATCCAGCGGAGGCTCTTCTTATGTTCTTATGAGCATCTTCCATAAGAAGTGTTAGGTTTTAAAAAAATTCATTAAGAAGGATTGATAACTGCAAATCAGGATTTAAAAAAAGATTTGGCAACTATAATGGATTTCAGAAATGATAAGTCTTGCTTAGTTTTAATTCAAATAAGAATCTTCTAAATAGGAAAAAAAATGTGAAATATCTTCGAATTTTTATGATGTCACACATTATCTGGATTTGATCAAAATGAAATATGGAACACAACCTGATGCTCACTAAAGGCTATATCCTTAATAGTCAAATGAACAGATGGAAAATCTGACACAGGATCCTGGAATTTACCCTTCAGGACTATTTTCACTGCTAAACATTTTCTCCGTTTCAACCAGATCAGCCGTCAGTTCACTCAAGAGAGAAAAAAAATCCCTATGGCACTCTTAAATGAACTTCAGATGATGAATTGGATTTGTGAAAGAACATGTTTCCATATGGTTCTGATATATTCGTGTACTATCTGCACATCTGTTTCAAGTGTTCTTTAATTAGGCAGCTATGCTCACTTATTTAAGGAATATTTGTTAAACCTGTAATATAATCTCCATATAAATTTTGGAGGTCTTAAAATATTCAGACATTTCGCATGTTTGTTCTTTTAGCTATGCAACTCTGATCCTTTTCCCCATATAGCATTCTGTAATTCAGATTTCTGTTTTGCAAATGTGCTTCAGGATTGCCAGTTTACTTGACTACAATGTATCTATAGGGATTTTATAGTAGTTATAAACTTTTGATCAACTTTTGATCAGATTACCATTTGAACAATTCTTTCCAATAATGGATATACTGAACAGCATACTTAGGGTGAGCAGATGCCACACCCAAAATTCCTGAACCCCATGTCACGAATTCCTACCCCCCAAGCCAAAATTCCTACCCGCTTAAAAAAAATTGTAGGACACCCCAAAAAGTATGACACATGTAGGACATGTTAAAATAAAGCAAAAATACTCATTTTGGTTTCCTCATCCCTCATTTAAAAAGAGTGGATCCTGGTGCTAAAATTTTTTGGAACCAATGGTGTCCTGAGCACTTTTCAGATAGTTATTGCAATCTTTTTCTTATAAACTGCTTTGCAAAATTTGGTGAGATATACAGTACCTTAAGCAAATTGTGTTCTGTAGGTAGCTGAGACCTTGAGATTTATCAATCAAAATGCATAAATATTCTAAATCATCTTTGATAGATATCTAGAAGCAATTGGTCATTGCAAGCCACAAGCAAATATCAGGTGCTGTTCTTCAGCATGACTGGTTTTCTGATCATAAAATGCATCTTGGAGAAAGACACTTTCTTCTCTCTTTGCCTCTCTTTACATTACTTTTCCCACTACTGTAGAAAGAAATACTTGTACAATTGTACCATTGTCAGATCTGCCTTTCTTTGCTTGTATCTTTGCCCTTTCTTCACTTGCTCTTCATCAGCTTTTTTCCATCTTGTTCTGACCTTAATAGAATTGCTAGGTGCCATATGTTGACCCTCACTGTTCATATGTTCTATGATTGGCCCTTAAATCTGTGGTGTGATGTCAAAACATGCTCTAAGGACAATTGCCAGTTCCACTCTCTATATTAACCTCTTCCTCTTCTTTTCTCTCACACTCTTTTTTATGGCTTTTTGTCGCACTCTTTTTGTGATCTCTTCAAATGGAGATCACATGCTATTTTTCTTCCTATAAATACTGTAGGAGGAGGCAATCATCAGCGTCCCTTTTCAAGTAAGTAGAATATAGAACCTCTGACCACATGGACTTGGAAGCAGTTTTCATTCTGTTTAGTGATAGCTATGCCTGATGGGGCAGGTAGAAACTTACCTTGCAATTTTATCACTAGACAGCTGTCGATATATTTCTGACTACTTCCTTATACTGTGGGTCACATATATATTTGCAGACTTGTTAAAATGCAAAGAGAATTGACAGCTGCCAACCTTCCTAAGCAGAGATCTCATTTTCATTATTAAAAAATGAACTATTCCATGGATCTGGATTATGGTCAGTCTGATTCAATAACCTGAAACCTCCTTATATCATGATAGTATCTTTATTACTTTTGTCTGCTGGCTAGAAAAGTGCTAAAATGAATGAATGAATGAATGAATGAATGAATGAATGAATGAATGAATGAATGAATGAGACCTTCCACTAAATTAGTTACAAAGCTGGGAACACCTTATCAATTCGACTGCATAAATATTATTAGCTTCTCTTATAACTGATACATCATGTCAGCATACTTCTTTTTCATTAAATTTTAGACATCTTTATTTTAAATCTAGGTGTTAAATATCAAGAAACCATCACCCTTGTTCAGAGTTATAACGAGATTCCCCCCTTGACAATCATGTGGAAAGTCACTCCTTAGAAATATTGAGGAAAAAGTGCAAGCCATCTTCAGCTCCGCCAGCAAAATGGCACATGTGCAAATTTTACCCTTGTTCTCCTACCTGCAGAGCTCTATCCAAAAATGCAAAATTATCTGAATTGTACAGCCAAGTCACTTTATTTCCCACCCCAATAAGAGTACATACAATCCGGCTCTGTTTGCAGCATATGTGCAATCAGTGATGGAAAGGACAGCGGCAAATTAAACACACAGAAACGATGTGGAAAGTGAGTGCAGGCTGCATGATGCAGTTAGAATCACAAAGCCATGATAAGACATGTTTCTGAAATCTTGTGTCTTGTGTCTTATTAGACACAAGATCTAATAAGACACAAGACACAAGATCTTCTGGCATTGATTGAACAGGAGCAAAAAGGAAAAGATTCTGAAATTCAGAGCAATATCTGAACAGGCAAGAGAAGAAATATTGTACAAAATACTGAAATCACGAGCAACATTTTTAGCTTGTGGTGAAGTGGTATAGTGGAGTGAAAATATAAAAATAAGACAGGATTGTGCAACCATGAAGCATTTGTCAAGGAATGTTTTGGTTCACTTTTTAAGGAAGATAACAAGAGATAAAGGGCATAATCTTTAAGTGCCTCCTGGAGCAGTGCAGTCATTTGAGCCAGACTAGAAGGTTGTAAAGCACATTTATGCCTTCCTTGGAGAACGTCATCCTAGTGCACAAAGGTGCACCAGTTCGTGGAGGCCAATTCCAGTGAATCAAGTGGTGAATTCCACTTGATTCCAGTGAATAAATTCCAGTGAATCAAGTGGTGAATCTTCACCAGCTGAGCCAGGGTAGGCCAGCATTATGGTCTGGGGGGAGAATGAGGGCAGTGGGGAGCCATCAGGGTGGGGTGAGAGAGGACAGGCATATGCAGGACTGAGAGCAGTCAGATGGGAGCAGGAAGCAAGACCAGAACCTAACCCCAATCCTAGGCAGCACGGAGCAAAGGTCCTTGTGCTGTGGGCAGCTCAAGATTGGTCATCTTCTGGATATTTAGCTCCAGTTTATTGTTGGACAGATGATCAGAGCTAGTTAGTAATCCTTTGAGGTCAATTCACATTTGGGAGATTGAGACAGAATTGTCTGCATAAAGTAGGATGCAGGATGTGAGTTACCCCTAGCTTGGGGAAATGCCCATCTGTTTGAAGAATGGAGTCAAAATGCTCAAGGCATTATATAAACTTGAAGCATTATTCTAACTGACTGTAACAGATCATTTAAAATCAGCTATTAGGGTGTGATGTTTATAGATATGTGTGTGGGGAAGGTTTGCAGGTAGGAAGTATATTTTACTCCTATAAGAAACATGCCATGTGGCTGTAAATCCCAAGTCCTGAGTCAAATGCTCAGGAAAATTAAAGATCAGCAAAATATAAATCCTTTTGGGATTTAGTTAAAGAAAGAGATGATACCGTACACAGCTTTATAAAAAGTCCAGAAATTGATTTATGCTGATATTTGAATGACTGTCATATACTTCTGAAGATAAACTTTCCTTTCTGTCCTCTAAACCATGAAGAACCCACGATCAACCAAGACAAAGGCCAATTTCTTTTGAAATGAGTTGAAGGCTATTTTTCGGCAATGCTTTCTATTCTTATTGCGAAGAATAGAGAGAGAGCACATGCTGAATTTTAAAAATTGTATGCAGAAGAAAATGAAAACATAATGTGTTTTTGTTCAGGTTCGTACATTTGGTGTCTAAAAATGAAATTGGGAAGTGTCATCTACAAGACTAATAAAGGGATATATAATAACTCAGATTTTGTTTGTAAGATATTTATAGGATCCATGGCTAGTGCCAACTTCTTGCAGTTGGCTACTTCGAATCCATATTATTTATCTGTTTTTGTCCAGCTCTTAAAAATAATTAATTAGGTAGACACAGAATCATTGTCTATGCAAATATTGAGTATTTTTCTACTCCAGACAATAGCGTTTCAGTCAAATATAGGTTGTCAAGAAATTGGCCATAGAAATAAAATTTCCTCCAAACAGTTGTTTTGAATGCCTCTCTGCCCATGCCAGCTCTACAAAGATGTCAAGGACACTGGAAGTGCCAGACAATACTTTTTTACACCATATGCTCCCATACCCTGCTTCCTGCATTTGTCTGTAATCTGTTCTTGTACTGTACAAGATGATCAGTGACTAGTTGTAATCCTTTTGTGGAAAATGGTTTCAAATGTATTCGCTGAGCCAGTTCCAGGCTGTCCTAAACGAGATGGTCTACATCAGGTGTGTCAAAACTTTCTAGCAGGAGGGCCACATTTCTCTGACACTGTTTCAAGAGCTGGAGGGAAAAAAAGAATTTATAAACATTTCAAATTTGAATAATTTTTCATAAATGTGCATAAATGAATTTATTTGAGACAGAACCAATGAATGAATGAAATCACTTTCTTATACAGAGAGAGGAGGTGCATGCAGACTCACCAGACTTCAGAATATGCTCCAGAGTTGTAGAGTGCTCCCCTTGCCTCTGGAGGATTACAAGGTTTGCCCTCAAGCTGGTTGGAGGGGGCTTGCCACATACAGTGTGGGCTGTATCTAGCCTCTGGCAAGGATTTGGACATCCCTTGTCTACACCATTATGTCTAACGTCTGACACTTTCGGGAGATGTAGATGACAACTGTCATCTGAAATTTTCCTTCCTTATATTCCTAGACCTCTGATAGACCTGGATACTGAGCAGAATTGTAATTTGTGGACTTGTTTGCTGAACATCTCTACTCAGTATTAAAAGACTGACCTCAGATGGTTCTACAGAATTTCTTAATGAAAGTTGAATTTAGTTCTCAATGAAAGTAAAATGTATATTTTTAGAAAGTTGCTTTATCAGACAAAAATCAGTCAACACAGCAGGTCCTATCTAGGACATTCCACCATCAACACCCAAAGTGTAGACTCAGCTGGTCTACCTATTGCTGCTTTCCCCTTTCCAGATCCCTTGGCTTTTTCTTTAATAAACATTTCCAGTTTTGTTTTGTTTTTTGCTCCCCCAACCATGCTGAAACCAAGCTCCAAAGCCTCCTTCATCTTCCACAGCAGTAGTAATTCTTCTTCATTCAACATGAACAGAATGGCACCGGAAGGCAGCTCCATCACCTGGCAAGATTTTTGAAGTAGAGTCTTCAAAACACCCCCACTCTTTTCATCAGTGAAAACCTCTGATCAGCTTTCTCACCTATTCTCTAATAACCCTGAATAATAAAGAAGATCCTATTTTCAGACTATGCCTATAAATTTAACTTCCCATATAAATGCAACGTCCTTTGGGGAAAATGGTAAAGGTTTGATATTCAGAAGAACCAAAGCCGTTTAGAAAGATGTTGACAGTTACGGGGAGTCCGGGGGAATTTCTCAATATGCCACACCTTTTGTCTTTCGGAGTTTCATTTTATTTTGCTTCTATCTTGCAAGAATCCCTAAGCCATACAGCACCAGGTGTCATGCCATACAGATGGAATTATTGCGTGCAAGAAAAGTTCTGGATGTATTATATGCTGAAGAAGTACAAGTAGTGGACTAGACATGTGTGAAATTTTCATTACCCAGACTCAGATATAAAACCTGAGCAGAGTCAAACTTAGAAAAAGAAATCAAACCAGTAACATTCGGGACTTTTAATGTTTCACACTCTCACAGAAAGAAAAATGCCAGTATGAGCAGTGAAGCTTACATTTTCCCGGTAAGCAATGTTTAGGAGAAAATGAGTTTTTTAGAATTTGTTTTCATGGGGAAAATGTGATGCTTAAGTTGGGAGGCCTAAGTTAGAATTCAGGTAACTTTCACAGTGGCTGCAGTTACTGTACTCCTGGCTTTCACAGTGCTCACAACATACATAACTATGCAGAAAGGAAATATATGATTTGTCTTGCATGCATGTAGTATTCGAAGATCCAACATGCAATTAACTTCCCCCTTTTTAGAGATTCAGCATAATGTCTTCTATAACGGCAGAACGATAAATATAAATATAAAAATAACTGAAGAGTCACTCAGTCATCAATGCCAAACCAAAACCACCGGACCTAGAAGTGTGAAATTTTGGGGGAGGTGCGTTCCTTCTGTGATGGAGGCACCCCTAAGAATCAGTTTTTGGAAATTCAAACTAGAAGGAGGTGAAATGGGGCACAATGCATTTTTGTCCGTATTCATTTTACATTGAAGAATCCATGACGGATGGATGTTCTGCCCCAATCCCTGAACCTGGAAGCATGAAAGTCAGGTAGGGTATTCCTTACATGATGTAAACACCCACTAAGTACTGATTTCTAGAAATTTAACACCTAAGGGGGTGAAAAGGGGTGCAATGCATTTTCTTATACTTAACATTGAAGTCTGATAAAACCCACCCCCAAAACCTGGGGTAGAATGGTGCATGGAGGGGACGTGTTGCACAGGGGGTGTAGCATGGGAAGTGTTTGTTGCATAGTTGCACAGGAGATGTTGCATGGGAGAATGCTGCATGGAGGTGGTTTTAAGGCTGTGCCCAGGCACACAAATATTCTTTAAATTTTACTCTAGCAATGTGGGTATCCTTAACTAGTAGTCTAACAATCACATCAGTATGTTATTCCTCCTCCTCCCCTCCTCCTCTTCCTCATCATCACTGCAGCCTCTTTTGAGACAACCCTTAGGGTCATTTGAGAAGTTTCTCAAAACCAGCATAATGCAAATTTATGTAAATTTATTCCAATTTGAGATGTAAATTAATTCCTTTTAATTTCCTGTCTCCCAACAGAATGTCAGAGATGACGTGGCCCTCCTGCAAAATGTTTGCTCACCCCAGCTTCAAGCCATGGATTAAATCACACTTAGGTTCTAGGTGCAACTGTTTCACTTTCAACTGTGGAAAGCATCTTCAGGTGGTTACCAAGAATTTCTAGCCTCTCAACAGATTTCTAGCCTCTCAACAGATTGCTGCCCAATGGCTTAACTGCCGACTCCTGCTAGATTCTTTGCATGTTCATCATTACTACAATTTTCTACATAAGTTTGTAACGTGAAGACTGGACAAGGAAACTGGGCAGATACTAGAGACCATAGAAGTGGTATGAATACCAATTTATTTTATCAATACATTGGACAGAACAGCAGTTGCAACTCTCTAATGGCCTTCCCTAAATCTTCCAAAAATCTTTTCCTGAGGGAATTAATCCTCCTTTTTTATCAGGTCCCTTCAACCAACTTCGACTTCTTAACTGCTCTTTCTTAACTACTCTTTTTCACCTACCCACTCTCTCTACAACTGTCCACAACTGACATGTTGATTGACAGGTCACTGATACAGTGTGCTGCTGCTACAGGGAGAGAGACCCAGAAGAGAGACCCAATTACTGCTAAAGGGTGCAATCCTAACCAATTTAGGCCTGCCTAACTCAGCTAGCATATCTTCCCATAGTGGTGTGGGGAGATTGATGTATGCCTGTAGCTCTGGCCAGAAGTGACGCAGAAGCCGTGGTGGGCTTCAGGGGGTTCTTACAGGGTTCTATAGAAATCTTTGCTAATGAGTGCCTGGTTCTGAGAACCGGTTACTAAAGGGACCTAGAACCTATTGTTAATTTAGGTCATTAGAACATAGAACCTGTTGTTACGGTAATTTATTTGAATCCCACTACTGGGCAGAAGTGTCTTACGGCACTTTTGTGAAATCCCCAGGTCAGCACAGGACTTATGCCGGGGTTTATGCCAGCCTAATTGGAGGTTAGGACTGCAGCCTAAGTAACATTAAACTTACACACTATATTGTCAGCAGGAAGCCCACATCACACATTAGTCACATTAATAAATAGCCCTTCCCAAATTCCTGCAGCATACCTGCAGACCATTCTCTGCACACATGGCACATTCACAACACACATGGTGCAGAGGTTGAAAATCGCTGTACTACCTGTAGTATCTGGGCTAGACTTTCTTTTTTTGCCTCACCTCATTGGTTTGTCAAAACAGAGGAGAATCAGGCCTGGGGACAGAATGCACAAAAGCCAAGTCAAAATTTGAATGATTGGAACAGAATGAGTTTGACAATATTAATCTCTCAGTTGTATTAATTTGTAGCTGAAGTCTATTTTCCAAGTCAGAGGGCTGGATATTGGCCACCTCAATTCAAATTGAAGAGTAATATTTTTCTATTAGGCTTTTCCAGATATGAATCTCAATTTGCTTCAGAAACATTGACTACCTGGGTTTTAAAACTATGATCTTTTCAAATTGTGCATATTATACTTTTTCCAACCATGAAAGAA
Source organism: Cryptoblepharus egeriae (assembly GCA_030015325.1). Classification (NCBI taxonomy): domain Eukaryota; kingdom Metazoa; phylum Chordata; class Lepidosauria; order Squamata; family Scincidae; genus Cryptoblepharus; species Cryptoblepharus egeriae. Next base: position 46,501,435 of record JAREYC010000007.1, on the reverse strand, counting down.
CTCTTTTATTTGCCATTTCCTTTTACCTACTTTTGTAAGGGGCAGTGTGCAAATTGCCTTATCTCTCTAAAATGAGATGGAAATCTCTGTTGTCATTAATGCACACAGCACAGAAACGGTAAAACTTATCATTCTCCAGACTTTATCTGCTTTTGTTTGGCAGAATGTAGATTTTTTAAAAAGACTTCATTAACCTTATTTTATACACTGTATAACTTTACTAACAATGCAGTCCTATACCAAAGCAGAACTAGTATTGTTGCTACTCTGGCATAATGTCCAAGCCACTTCCAAAGCCTGTCCAGCCCACAAGAGATGGGGGTGAAAGCAAGTAACTCCAAGTAACTGTACTCATGCCTTTGAAACTACAAACACCAGTCACAAACATTTTTTTACCCAGCAAGTAATCTGTGGAATGCCTTGCTCAGGATATGGTGATGCCATCTGGCCTATATGCCTTTAAGGGTATTGGACAAATTTATGAAAAGTCATCATAGGTTGCAAACTTCCTGGTTTTGAAGTAGGTTACCTCAGAATGCCAAATTCAAGGGAGTGGCAACAGAATCAAGAGGTCCAGTTGTCTTCTATGTGTTTAGTGGGCTGCTGAGATATTGGAAGCTGGACACAATTGGCCTGATCCAGTGGGGCTCTTCTTATGTTTTTAAATTATAGGATGGCAATCTAACATCTCCCTCACATTTGCACAATTTCCAAGGAACCTATCACTGCCCAAGTCATGGTCCAATGGCCAGGGATGCACCACCATGGTGAACCAAGTAGGTGGTGGCAGATGGAAGTCCAAAGAATAGTGAATTTTGGATCAGTGCAGACGGGTGAAAGCAGCTCCCACAGATGAATACTAGTAAGTCCTTATTGGAATGCAGTAGAGTTTATTTCCAGGAACAAGTGGTAGGATTGCAGCTTTACTCTCAGGCAAAAGTGGAAGTGTAACAGCAGATAAGATGATGATCACAGAGAATGCAAGAACACAGTCTGAATTCAAGCTACAATGGTACATGCTATTTACAGCCTTTATTGACCCAAATTAAAACATAAATTCAGAAGTGATCTGGGGTCATAGCGTATCTGTCAGGTGAACCAACACTGTAATGCAGTGACACAAAAAGTGAGTCTATAAAGCAAGCTAGCATTTCCAATACACTGAACATTTTAATAGGGCCTTGCAATTGGCAGTTTTCAAGTATAAAAGTAAATGTGCATCAGACAACACAGGCAGAACTACTGTTTGATACTTTACTGGTAAATAGACAAGAAGCAACAAGTCTGGCATTCAGAATAACTTGAAGGAAAAATTCCTAATAGTAAACAAAATATAAAGGATAGGCAGTAAAACAAGCTTGCTGGTACTTAACGAACAGTTGAATAAGAAACCACCACGGCCATGGTGCAATGAGACTGTGATGCTCTGTCCTTGCACCTGTCTGACGAAGGGATTAAGTCCACCAGGGAAGCAAAGGTGCCCAAGATAAGCTCTCAGGCAAGTATGACCATGGAGACAAGGTTGGTGTTTCAATGATTGCATCTTTACTGACGCACAGTAAAAGAGGCACAAAGCTTGAACGTTTCAGGAACAGGTAAGTAACAAAAGTAAGCACCCCCAATGTGGGGTTTAACAGAGGTAAGTATGAAAGTCACAAGCACAACATGAACACCACCTGGAAGGAAGCTGGCCTTTCAGAGAGTCTACTCAGCACCTCTAGCTTCTTCTTCTTCTTCCCGCCTGCCTCCTTCCTGCTCTTTTCTCCCCTTCTCTACTCTCTCCAAATGCTCCACCTGGAAGGAGGGTTGCAGCACTCCGGTCTTGGTGGGGGAGGCACTTATTTCCACCAAACTGGCCTAGTGTCTGGCTAGGGAAAACCAGGTAGCCTCCCCCTATGAGATTGGGCTGGGAGTCCATGTCATTCCCCTGGCCAATTTCCTCCTCCACAGGCAGCGCCTAGGTACTAATGGCTTATGAGGCTCCACTGGAACTACCACCTCCAACTTCTCTTCTTCCATAGCCTCTTCTTCGACAGTCTTGATGTTCTTGATGGGAGGGGGTCTCCTCCCTGGGATTTACACTGGCTGGCATTGACAGGGAGGGTCCTCGTCATCAGAGAAGTCTAAGAACAACATGTCCTCAGCAAGCTCTTCTTCCAGCGTTTGACAGAGACATTGAGCATGGTACTGGACAAATAACAAAGGGAATTTCAACATTACATAGTTGGACTTATTTAAATGCTTCTGTATATATATGTTTATTTGAGTGGGGAGCTCTAAGATCTCGACAGAAAGTGATTGTCACCAAGAAATTAAAAATGCCTGCTTTTAGGGAAGAAAGCTATAGCAGGGCTAGTCAATTTAGGGCACAATCCAGAATAACTACGGGAGCACATAACAGACATTACGTGCACCCATAGTTACTGCACCATCTAGTGAAAACCTATGGGAAATTCATATCGCTATCCAGAATAACTTGTTCTTACTCTGGAGCAAGGACTCCCCATAGTTGCTCTGGATTTCACCCATAATTAAAAGTTGAGACGTCACTTTACCAACAAAGGTCTGTCTAGTTAAAGCTATGGTTTTCCCCGTGGTAATATATGGCTGTGGAAGCTGGACTATTAGGAAGGCTGAGCACCAAAGAAAAATGTGCCTTTTAATTACGGTACTGGAGAAGACTCTTGAGGGTCCCTTGGACTGCAAGGAGGTCAAATCAGTCAGTCCTGCAGAAAATCAACCCTGACTGTTCACTCAAAGGTACAGATACTAAAGTTGAAGCTCAAATATTTTGGCCACATCATGAGAAGGGAGGACTTCTTAGAAAAGTCAGACACAACTGAACAACTAAACAACAACATGTATGTGCATGCAGTGGCATAGCTAGGTCATCTGGGGCTCATAATTTTTTGACATCTCCATCCTACAAAATTATTTAATTAATTATTATCAGTATTCAGTATCAATTACTTAATAAAATATTATTTTCATATTTTTATACAACCCTTTTATAGCACCACTGGGGTTATATAGAGTGATGTATGTAGTTCCTTCCCTTTTTTGACTTATGACAACCCTGAGAGATTAATAATTAATAATAATAATAATGGCCAGAAAATATATGCAGTGAATGTTTCCTCACAAGCAGGGGGTGAATGTCAGTACCCTTCCCTCTGTCACTCCCATGCACATAGTACTCCATGATCTACTCCCCCAGCAATAGGCTGACAGTATAGATTTTTTTCCAGGTCACAAGGCTAAAAAAGAGGACATGTCCTGGAAAAAGAGGACATGTGGTCATGCTCCACCAAATGAATTCTGTTTTATAGCCTGCCTGTAACAACACCCTCTACAAATACAAAAAAAAAAAATCAATACGCTTTTCACCCTTCTCATTACCACTCAAGCCTTTTGGAAAGGTGGCAAAGTATTCCAGTATTCGAGAGGCTACCTTCTGAAATACTGACTGAGCTCCACTTTTGCTGAATCAGGACCATCCTGGGGGAACTGCATTCCTCTGAGCCTGACCTGACTAAAATGGTGCCCAGAGGAGAGTGCCTCCTCCACCCTTCTCTAGCTACACCACTGTGTGCATGCATATTCTCACGATGGATCTCTAAGAGTATTCTCGACACATTGGTGCCAGTGTATTCATACTGACAGAGTGTGTGCTGCATCCAACAATGGCCAATGGGTGATTGAACAGACAGCAGTTACCTCTTGGCAGGCTATCCAATCACCAATGGGTGTGCATAGCAATCCATCAGAGATTTTGCTGACATGTATCCAAAGAGATGAAAGGGGCAGTGTGGCCTAGGAAAGAAATGGTAGAACATTAGTGTCGGGGACCATCCCCACTCCTTATCCCGCCTGGTGAGCCCAGTGCAGGGAGAAGAGGGGGGCCAAGGAAAGCCCCCAGGAGCCTGGTCAGGCACTGGCCGTAGTGCCCTGGCTGCCGTTGGTGTGCCCCTGAAGTGCACCCAGGGGGCCAGCCCCCTCCAGATGCCCGTGCAGCCCAGAAAGCAATGACCAGAGGCTGTCCCAGTCCATGCAAGCATGCCTGAGAAGCTGCACATTAGAGGGCAGTGGAGACTTCCCGAGAGGCTTTCTCTGGGTCCCAACACCGGCTGCTTGCATGGAATTGGGAAGAGGAAGGGGGAAACAGGGTTCAGGGGTACCAGACAGGACCAAGGAAGTCAGAAGGGAGAACAGATGGAGGAGGAGGCATTACCCTGGGGGGGGGGGGGACCAGGGGGAGTGGGGACAGAAGGCACGGGGAGCATGGTTGGGACCCAGGGGTGTTAGGGACTTGCAGGGGAAGGAAAGGGTTAAGGGAGGTAGAGAGAGCCAGGGAAGTCAAACAAGGGAGGGGAACTGCATTAAGAGGGGAAAAAATGCCGAGGATGAGGAGAAGCACACAAGAGACCAGAGGTAGTGCGGTGAGAACTGCTCCGGGAGAGGAGGGCAAGGGTGACAAAACCTCCTCCCTCCCACTGGCTCTGAGGCATCCCAACCTTCTGGCTGCAGGTCTTGCCTGGGTGGAACCCCATTTCTGGGTCCCTGAAAGGGAGGTGGGAGCAAAAGGGCAGCTGGGCGTAGACAACCAACCCCCCACAACTAGGGATCTCTAACAGAGAAGTCTCAACACCCCTAACCACCAAAATAGGATTGGGCCTAAGTCTTTCAGGATTCTTATAGGCAGTTAAGGCTGTTCAGCTAGTACAGTGTGAGAGTATGTTTTTAATGCCAATATATTTTGCCATCTCTTAGCTGGTGTACACAGTTTGAATTTGACACTGATGAGTCAAAGACATTTTACTGTTGCTCAAAATATTGTCCGTATTGGAGAACTGATGACAATGAATCTGCCAGCGAAACCTGAATAGTAAATCAATACATGATTGGGATGCTGCTTGAGAGAAAATCCTTAGCCTAATTTGTTCAACTAAAAGGGTACTAAAAAAATTCATGTAGGTTAATATTGACATGATTTTCAAAGTTTTGAGTGACTGTAACATGGATGGCTTGTGTACTAGAGATCAGTATATTTGCATGTGTACATGCAAGCCAAGGATGCTTCCAAATAATTTAATAAGAATCAGTGAAAGGACTCCAGGAAAATACGCACATGAACAGATCTATACAAATTAGCATCCTTTGAAGAATTCATTTATTCAGGCAATCTGTTCATTCCTTTTAAAAATCTGATTGCCAGCCATTTACAGAGTGCTCATAATTTCACTCAAATCTGGTATATTCACAGCAAAGAAACCTATTGCCTGCCAAACTGGCAGAGCCAGAATATAGAAGTTCAGGAGTGCCTAATATAACCAGAACACGCATCAATACTGAGATGGTTCCCAGCTTTGATTCTCCAGTGTGGTAGAACAAAAATATTGACTGGATTTCTTATGGGTTTGAAACTATTATCCATTAAACTGGTTTCCAATTTTAATCCTTTTCCTTCCCATATGCTTCTTGAAGTCAATCTATGTTTTTGCATCCATTTGTCTTAAAATAATTAAAATGTCAACAACTGAAGCAAAATGTTGCATTTACTTTAAAATACAGCACCAAAGGCTATTGGGAGAAGGCAATGGTGTAGTTTTTTTCTGTCTGATATACTAGTAATAGTGAGAAGGGGAAGAAATATAATGCGACCAGACAGAGCAAATCCTACAGTTGTAGGCAGGTAGGTAGACAAAATAGTGCTGAATCCTTCTAGTTAGCAACTATTTCCTCTGTCTCAACAAGTTTGCATCCATCAGTGGCTCTGCTTGTTTTTCTCCTATATAGCCAGAGAGCCTGTGGATATTCTGATTGAGGCACATAAATCACAGTCTAATGGCATTTTATTAGCAGTTTCTCTTTTAGAAGCAACACCCATTTCTCAGCAACAACTGAGATAATATGCTAAGCCTAGCTGTGACCAAATATAATGCTGCTAATTAGAAGGGGCATAAGCTTGGGAAACCATAGAATAAGTCTGTACAGCAGGCTTGGCACCTAGACAGAAAAACTTCCTAAGACTTGCCCTCTTGTACCATATTCCTTGCAAAGATGGCAATGAATGGATCAGTGCTGAATATATACACATGCAAACATACACAGGGCATCTCAAGAAAATGTACACACACCTTATATTAAAATGTATTATGCTATCATTCACATATATATAATTCACATATATACTGCATATGGTGTAAAATAATTAAAAATGTTCCCCACTGGTCTCCACACTGCTGACATCATTGACTGCAGACACCTACCATGTGGGCTGGGATGTGCCCATTTCTTCAATGTCTTATCTTAGGTCAGAATGGGCACTTTATGGTTGCCCTAAACACTTCGACAATTAGATAGAAGAGGGTATTTCAGCAGGTACATTATGGACACAATCCAGAGCAAATTCAGCCTACTTTGACCTAACTGCACTCTCCTAACTATTCTGTATCCAGAGCAGAAAGTTATGCTGAATCCAGAGAGTCAGGAAGCCTGGGCTGCCCTAACTGCTCCAGAGCATGCTAAGTAATTGACACAAGGGGAAGACTTGCTCCTGAGGAGACACCCCTCAGATCACACTGAACAAGGAACAGCTGTGGTGCCTACAGTGGTGACATGACTCTGCACATCACCTGGTGCGGAAGTCTGTGCGTCATCCCTGGGATGCGCGCCCCCCCTACCTGGACTGCGCAGTCACCAAAATTGGCGCCTGCGCAGTTGTTTCTGAAGCCAACTGGCTTCAGAAAGAGTACTGCGCAGGCACCATCTCTGACACCTGCGCAGTACTTTTCTGAAGCCTTTTGGCTTCGGGGAAGACTGTGCAGGCGTCAGAGCTGGTGCCTGTGCAGTACTCTTTCTGAAGCCATTTGGCGCTGCTCCGCCTCCTGAGTGAGGCCGAATGGCTGTGCAGAGGCGCGGACTTTCTCTGCTCTAAGGAAGTCTCCTCTGAAGCTGTTCGCCATGCTCAGTGTGTTTCTGCGCAGTGCACCTCAGATGGCCGTTCAGGCCAGCTCCTCAGACAAGTGGCAGCTTCTGGCTGATTCTCCGCCTTGGAGCAGGCCTGAATGGGGGTGCTGACGCCTGGGGCCTGCCAAAGGACAGTCAAACTCCTCCGGCACATCACCCCATATGGAGCGCATCACCCAATGCAGCCCACACCAGCCGCACCAGTCTGGTGACGCCACTGGGTGCCTGCCTTATAAGGAGTCCCTGATGAGATGCCAGTACATTCTACAGTGAATAGAAGGGGCTTCTTGGAGGGGCCTGCTGTATCCTGAGGTTTGTGGGCAGCCGTAGTTTGTTCCATATCCTGAGGTTGAGAGGCAGGGGTTGCAGCTAGGATGGCCAAGAACTCAGATTTTTGGTCAGCACTGCCATTCTTACTCGGGCATCAAGGACCCCTATGGGTCTACTCATTACTATACTTGCTCCTGAGGTGGTATAACTCTGAGGGCTGGAAGAGGGCATTTCTGCCTTGGAGACAGGATCTGGATTCAGAGTAACTGCTCTGCCCTAGGCAATGCTAAACATGCCCTCAACTTGCCTCTCCTGAGCTGCTTAGGCTGCCCCAGCTAGGGCAGAGCAGGTCCACCTTTCTTAGGGCACCCTATCTTGCCTTGCTCTGCCCTAAGCCTCTTCCAGAGTAACTGGGCTGGAGCATCTTGCAGTTGCTCCAACCTAGTGTTAGATAGGGCAACCTAAGGGCTCTTATGTGGACAGATTAGTTGCTCTGGATTGTCCTGCCTGTCATCACATAGAGATGGCAGTCTCTCCTACACAATTGTTAACCCTACCCAGCATTGCTGCTCCAAATGACATAAAAGAAAATTATAAAAAAATCCCTAAATATTTTTTGCTATTTTTTCCAATGCATTCCTTATTGAAATTCTATAGAGCATTTATTAGAAGTCTCAACAGATTTCAGCAGAGCAAGGCCTATTGAGGAAAACTGTCTCAATGTCAGAAAAAGGGAGGATTTTGAGAGAAGGGGGGCTGCCTTTCCCGTCCTCTCCATGCCTTGAAAGAGGCTCCTGGGAAATAGTATTTTTTTCTATATCTTCTTAGCCTACAAATGACCCAGGTTTATTCAATATTTTGCTAAATAAATTATAATCAAAATTAATAATTTCACAATATTTCACAATTAAAATTAGTATAAAATAATTATACTAAAACTTGAGGCAATATTTATTCATTATATGTACCAAACTATAGTACAGGGTCCATTGGACCCTGGAAGTTACTGGTGATACAAAATTTATGCTTTTGGATTTATAACTCTCTAATTAGCAGTAAAAAAGTCATAAGTTCTTATCGAATAATAATAAATTCCATTAAAAAAACACAACACTAACTTTCTACAGGGTCCCATACTAAAACTTGATGCAACATTTATACATTATATGTACCAAACTATAGTACAGCATGTCTATAGTACAGCGTCTATTGGACCCTGGAAGTAATCGGTGATACAAAAATAAGTGTGTAGGTTAAGTGTCAATAAGCTGAATGTGCTTGTTTTCCAGCCCACCACCCTCCAGGCCTGAGTGGGCACCACCAAGGATCCCCTGCTGCCCACACAGGTTCTGGATGGAGCAGGCAGGGGGCAGACACCGCAATGGGTGGGCAAGTGGTCAGGAAGACCTGGGATGCCTTGTGCAGCCAGCACAGGGTCTCCTCATGTGTTCGCCTGCACCACCATGGACATAGTGGCATTGCATGGTGGGGGCACAGGTGGAGGCATTATGATACCCCCGCAGCTTTGGCATCCAGGGCTCCTGGTCCCCCCGGCCTTGCGTACAGGATGCCACTGATCTATACTATATGAAATCATGCAGATGAATATAGCAAAGGAAGGAAATCTGTGCTCCTTACTCTTGTTGACATGCTTGGTTTTCTTTTTGACAAGTCATTAGTAAAAGGTAAGGTTTTTTTTGGGGGGGGGGGTATTACTAGATATCAGCCTCAATATCCACATGACATAATCAGCTATTTATAGTCAGTGGATATACTAATTACCCAGGCAGGTATGTGACATCTAGACTTAACTCAGGCACCTGCTTTATGAGAATACAATGGCAAAAGCACCACACTCTCCCTCCAAGTAGCTGCGGGCTGTACGCTGTGGGTGTAATGACCTGATTAGAATACACTGAATTTCAAATCAGCTAAGAACTAGAGGTTGTGCTTCAAATCTGCATTTCTTGGCTAGAAACAATCATGCTTAATGTATTCAAATGAAATGGCTGCTAATGTGTGAGCTTTAGAATGAATGTGAAAGAAATTTGAGCAATGTGAAGAGCATTCTGGGACAGTTGAGCAGCAACTAGAATCACAACCCAGTCCCCAGAATGTCTACTCAGAAGAAAATCTTGCAGAATTCAATGCAACTTACTCCCAGGAATGCAGCATCCACATCTTCCACTTGCCATTTTTATTTTCTCCACTGTTTATTTATTTGTTTTCAGGCATTTCTTTTCAGCTTAGCCTAGTGAGAGCTCTTCTTTTTTACCTGCAAAAATGGGGAGATGTTCCAAATGAAATAAATTAGTAACAAATATGTTCCTGGTGTCAGATCCTTCTTTACATCGCTTTACACTTTGTGAAACTCCTTCCCCTCTGATCTAAGGAAAACTCCCTTGTTACTGTCCTTCTGGTGAGGCCTAAAAACAAGTTTTCTTTAGACAGGTCTATGATGGCTTTTAACTAAGATCACTTAACGAAGATTATTTTATTGCTCTCTGCCTGTTTTTTTATTGCTATCTGCTGCAGTTTTTAACTTGAGTTTTTAATGTCTTTACATAGTTTAAGTGTATTTTAATTGTGTTTTAATTGTATTATTGTTTTTAATCCAGTTTTAATTGGGTTTCATTGTTTTTAAATATTGTTAGCCGCCTTGGGTTTCCTTATACAAGGAAGAAAGGTGGGATAAAAATTGAATGAACAATAAATTACATCACAGGGTTTCTGTTCAGAAGTTATTCTCACAAGCTAAAACTGATGAGGGCATATAGGCATTGCGTATGTTGCGGCACATTGTGTTTTGCGTGGTGTGGTGGCATGTGGCGGCACACTGTGTTTTGTGATGCTGTAATTGGGTTGCGCTGCCAGAATATAAATTCTATCAGTGCAGTCCAGTAATAGGATTGGGCCATCATACAGAAATCCTGACCAACGAAGTTCATGTAAAACCTTAAACAGCATGCTGAAGTATAATTGTGTGAGAAAAAGGCATCAGCCTTGAGAAGAAGCATTCTCGTCTTCCTAATTAGCTTATTCTTGAAAGTTGTAGCTGCAGATAACATTATTCACTCCACTCACTCCTTCAAAGGATGATGAAAGCTGTAATTACACCTGACAACAAAGGAATTTTATGAAATACCATCAGTTGAATTTTTTTCAATAATGAGACTTCCCCTACCTTCATTAGGCATTTAATGTTTTCGCAAACACAGGTGTATATAGTTCCCACTTATTCTACTTTTCAATAAGAATATTAAATTTCTCATTGAGGCAGCAAGAGAGAAGAGCAAATCAGACAGAATCTTTTCAACCAATTAAAATGATGAGGAAGGACACTCCATTTATCATAATTAACATTCATCTCAGTGAAGACACCAGCTTTTGAGAGTAATGCCAAGTGATTCTAATGGCTCGCTGGGCACAATTTTCACTTGTTGCCCACCATGTCTATAAGTACTGAAAGGATGCAGGTTTCTTGATTAGTTGCATTTGCTCCCAGTTAAGAGAATTTGTTCTACTAATGAACCACAATCTTCAAGGTATGAGGGTAAATGAGTACAAGGTAAATGAGATAGACCTCATTTACCGTACTAAGGAAGACCCTACACTACCTTGTTTAAGTCTGGCCTCAGACAAGGGAGATAAAAGGATTTACAGCACTTATCTGGCTCTGGCTTCAGCTTGAGTTCAATGTCCTCCTGAGACAGAGAAAGGATCAGAGTGTACCCAAACCATGCCTAAGGTACATCATACCTTGGGTACACCCAGTGTGCAAAGAAGTGCCTTATGGCACATTTGCAACACCCTCAGGCCAACATAGGACTTGTGCCAGGACATGCACTGGTCTTACCAGGGGCTAGGATTGCACTGCGTGTCAGCAATTGGTGTGTACAATGAGGCATGATGCACACCTTGAGGTATGTATCTATCTACAGTTGGAAAGAGAGGAACAATATCTCTCCAAATGTCGTTCATCTTTATCTATACAAATGTATTTCAAGCAACAGTAAAATAATAGTTTTTTAGGTCAATGAATATTTTTCCCTTTTCTTTGCCTGTCAGATTCTCCATTTCTGCCCAACACCACAGCCTGGATAAAACCACAGAACAAGCAGAGCCTCGCTGCCACAATGTCGACATGTCTTGAGACTAGGAAGCTGGCATCAATACTTACATCAAATACTTTTTGATAGAAAGGACAAAAGAATTCAGGAATGCAGCTTCAAGTCATGTAAACCTCTCAGAAGGTGGAGTTTGATGTTTTCCATTAAGTACTTCTTTCACGGATACTGTAAATGAGAGTACTTAACATTCAAAGCAGTTCAGCCTGCACTCCTACCAATGTACTTGTCACTTGTATTTCTTGGCTATGCAATTTACTTGACAAGCACAGTTTAAATGTTTTTGAAATCAACCCCAGCTCTCAGAACAGATGCAGTCTAATGCAGCTTGGAGTTTTATTAGGCTTTTAAATGCAATCCATTTGCAAGGGCGAAATATTGAGATTTGACCCCTGAAAACATGGCCGCGGAGAGGACCATTTGTAAGGACTTTTCCCTCTTTCATTCACCCTTAGCTGTTCCATTATTCTTATGCAAATGCTCTCCCAAACCACACCGTTCACAGTAAGAACCCAATCCTATTCCCTGCCGCACGATAACCAAACACATCACATTCATATATTGCATGCTACAGAGGGTGAGAAGGGGAAACAAGATGTAGGTTTTCATTGGAAATATACCAGCAGTTTTTGTAGCATATCACCGGGAAGAGACAGGGAGGGTTTCAAAACATTACTATGCCTGGTGGGGTCCAGTGCTGCCTGCTACCCTGTGTTGCTCACTGGTACCCAGTGCCTACTGGTGCCTAGAGGCAGGGTTACACAGTACTTGGTAGGGAAGCCTGATGGTGCCTGGTGGTGTCCACTCAGCGTGACCAGATGCCAAACCCAAAATTCCCCCCAAGTTCCCCCAAATTCACGTCTTCCAAGCCGAAATTCCTACCCAGTTAATTCCTACCCAGTTCCTTGCAGTTGCTCCAACCTAGTGATAGATAGGGCAACCCAAGTGCTACACTGGATTGGGCTGGAAGCCCACCATCCCCACCATCCCTACCCTGAGCAGGTTGCCAACTTTACCCCCAGCCCCTGCTCCTCTGCTTTGACAACAGCTGGATGAGACACCCCAAACCTGAACACTTGAAGCCCGTGATGTGAAATACATGCTCTTTTGTGCATAGTATATTGGTGGATCAGTCTACAAAGGCACAGGAGCAGGAGAGTCTGAGGTTTCTCTGGTCAGTTGGCAACCCACCTTTAAAAAATTAATTCACCCCCTTCCTCTCCAAAGCCAAAATCACTGCAAAGTTTCAGAGCAGTCTCTGGGAAGTAAGCTGCAAAATAGGAATCTGATGCAATGCATGCTGGGAGATGTAGTTCTTCCACTGATGGCTTGGAAAGGTGCTTTAGCAAGGGGAGGAGGGAGAAAGACTACAATTCCTTTCCCTTCTTCTGCCTCCTCCTCCTCTTCTTCCTTTAACTAGCAGCCTCAGTGGGCCTAAAAGGCCTAAAATGGCCTAAAACAGGCCTAAAATCCCAGGAAATGGCTGGAAAGGTCCCCAAATTCCTGACAGAGAAGCCTCTACCTGGACTTACAGTCCCAGGACTTTATTTCCATTTCTATCAGGGAAATTCCTGTCATCTGTCAACCCTGTGCCCACTGCCTGCTGCCACCTGGTGTTGTCTGTTGCCCACTGCCCAGGAGAAATATGTAGTGCCTGGCGGTGCCTGGCACCAATGGCTGGTGCCCCAAGCCTGGTGCCCAGTAGGGATGCTTGGTGACTGGGGGTGCCCTGTGCCTGATGCCCAGTGGTCTCCAGTAGGGATGCCCTGTTCTGGATGGTGCCTGGTAGGGATGCCCGGTGCCCACTTGTGCCCACTGCCCACTGTTGCCTGCTAGTGCCCACGGCCTGCTGATGCTTGTTGCTGCCTGCTGTACAATGGTGTCTGGTACCTGCTGTGCCTAGTTTTGCCCAGTGCCCACTAGTGTCTGCCTTCCAGTGCAGCCGGCCAGTGCAGTGGTGTCCAGCAGTGCCTGTATGTGCCCAGCCATGCTCATGACAAACAAATATTATTGAAAGTTTACTCCCACAATGTCAGGTGAATTCAGCTAATTAATAATGTGATCTGCCTTAACCAGTGGAGTAGCTAATGATCATGTAGCCCAGTGCAAAGCGCAAAATGTTGTCCTGAAAGTGATGTCACGGAAGAGACGTCATGCTCAGGATTTTAAAAAAAGAAAATAGGGGGGTAGGAATCTGCCTCCTCCCCAACAGCTCATGACACATTTGTCTACTGCCTCTCCCACAACTAGTAGCATAGTTAAGGCATCTATCTGCAGTCCTGCATCACAAAATATCTTGTAGCCCCCCTTCCCTCCAAACAAATTATTAATTATGTAAATCAATAACATTTGTCACCATATTGGTTAGAGATACTGTGCTGGGGCAAAGGGGATGGTTATTCCCCCCCCCCCCCAACTAAATATAAAGCAGGCCACTGTCAGTCTTGAAAGACTATGGTATCATGCTCGGCACTGCATAAGCCTGGGTTGGATTATTATGGGGGATAGGCTGTTACCCAAGCAGCAAATCCCCCCTCTCCGTGCAACTGAATTAGTCCAATGGAAAGGCAGAGCCAATACGATTGGATCCAGCTGGTGTTGCAGAGCTGGGCTAAGAACAGGAGCTCACCCTGTCTTGTTGGGCCGACCCAGGTCTCGAACCCTGGCCTGCTGGTTAACAGGCACAGCATCTTAACTGCTTGCGCCACCCACTAAATATAAGAAAAACACAATTTAGAAGTGCTTCTTTACCCAGTTAACAGGAGTAACTATATTATGATATATGCAAATGGAAGCTGACTTGTATTAACATAGTTCCATGCTGTATCATAATTATATCTCATTGGCTCTCAAGGCAATCTTTTAAGTCAGTTTAGACTTAAGAAAATCCAATATTTATTCCAAAGGCAGTTGCTTTTTCATTTTCTGGTTAATTGGCAATTATTTTTGATAAAATATGGATATTCCAATATAGTTTGTTTCATTGCAGTCTACATTTAACTTCATGGCTCCTGGACCTTTAACAAGCTTGTAAAAGAGGGAATTTCAGCAGGTGTAGCTTGTGATCTGTAGGATGAAAAGCTGCCTCTGCTGAAATTTCCTCCTCTGCGTACTTGTTAAAGGTCTGGAGCATTGATGTTGAAAGGTTGGACACCCCTCCCCTAAAGCATGCTGCCCAGTTAACTACTACCTCCTGACACCCCATTTGCTACACCACTGGCCTTAACCATATATTGGAGAATCGTATACTCTCAGGAGCCCTGAGGAATAGTCCTAGCACGTAGAGGCCACTGCTTCAAGGTAGATTGCAATGCAATGCCCTAGTTTGAGGAATAGGCAGCTTTCACATCATATGATTCTTCGACAGATTAAGAATCATTGTTTCAAAAGGGGCTGCTTTAAAAAGTTTAATGCTGAGCGGTAAGTAACTTCTAACTTTGCAATAAATGAAACGATTCACATTTGTCACAACATATGCATTGTTAAAACAACTGTAATGTTCAGCACATTAGGCGCTGTTAAACAGTTTTCTTATCTGTCAGGAGTGCTCACTTTATTAATAGCTCAAGATTTCAAAGCAGTGATTTTAAACCTTTTTTGTCTCGTGGCGCACTGAAGGTCCTAAAATTTTCAAGGAAAACCATCAGATTTTGACAACAGAAGGTACACCATGCTGTTGATGACCCTCCCCCAATCTCATGTGCAGATCATTCAAATACATCCATGTTCCACAACATAGTGCTTGAAAGTGGTTGTCAGACGATGAACTTCGACTTTAGTCTTCTCATAAGTCTATTCTTGGTGATTGATGCCTGATTAGTGAGTAAGAGTAAAATGGGAATTGTCACTCTTCAATCTCAGCAAATGATTGAATTATTTTTTTCAGCCCCTGCTTACCTTGGTGAATTTATAACTTATAGTGCAATCCTCTGCATCCTCTGTTCCGATGCCAGCCCCAGTGAGTTCAGTAGGACTTACTTTTCATGTACATATTCATAGAATGGCATCCTTATTTTTTTATTATCATTGAATTCTTCATTTTTAACTTTCAGGCATCCCCACTTATTGGATGCATTAAGGACTAGAGCACTGTCCCAAAGTGAAAACTGTTGAAAAGTGGAACCCAGTCTTTTTCATCTTGCAAATGCAGAATGGCCACCAAAAAATCCCATAAATATCACTTGCAAAAGTCTAAATAACATTTAACACATAGCCAAAATATATAACAAATTACTGTAAAATGAACATGGGCGTGCAAGGGCAATGAATATTTTATGTATTTGAATGATGATTATTTACTGAAAAAGTCATAAGTGTTGGGAAGAAAAGAGACAACACTGACCTGTACAAGTCAGAAGGGGGCAGTGAATCACCCTATGCCCTGATTGACCTGTCTACCTGTCCCCTCTCAATGTGGTCCCCAAAGGTGTGGCTTGGCCCCTTTTTCCTCTTCCTCTCTCTCTCTCTAAATTCATCTCTTGAGATGCGACCACATGGCTGTCCACTAGACCACAAACCCACATGCAAGCAGGGGCAGCATTAGAGAATCTGGTCCAAATTAAGTCTCAGGAACTCTGATGAAAATCAGATGCTGTAATTATGAGCCTTCATGATCTAAACCTGTAAACCTGTTCTAAAATTTGATTCTGGTCTCAGTCTTGATTTTTTGCATGTCCCTAAGTAAACTGCCAGGGTGAAGGGAAAGGCTTCTGAACCACAGAAGGGGATGTTCTGTGGTCATCATTCTGCTGAGTTGATTCACCTTTCTAAAAATAAGGAAATGCCAAAAACCGTTTGCTCACCATGTCAGATGCAACATCAGAGAAGACGATTTTAGCCAGTGATGCATTGTGAAGGCAATATAAATTGAGCCAGACACTCCTTCTTCACTGCTTCCTTTACTATCTTGGCTTCATCATGAAGCCCCCCCAGGCTGATTGCAGCACCCCTTGAGCATAACAAAGTTGATCAATAATATATCTTAGGCCTGAAACTTATGGTTAAAAGCACAATGCAGCACAATTCTCCCTGTCAGCATAATGTTGCTATAGCCTGAACCATGTCAGTTTAACAGAAACAGTTGGGCCTTCTTCATGGCTGTGATCTGGTGCCAAACTTGATACGTGAACAATGGCCGTTCTATAAGTAAACTACAAAGAGCTTTGCTCCCAGGCCTAAACACAGCTCATAGTTACTAAGTATAAGATACTACCCAGTCTGCTGCAGTGTGACCTGAAGAGGTGAGATCACTCGAAATAAATACCCAAACCTTACTGAGCATGCTCACCAGTAAACCAAGCATAGTTACCTATAAACCATTTCGAATTGTTTGTTATGATCATGTTGTATGATGCAGCCTATAGAATAGAATAATGCTTTCTTGCTTCTGTAACCTGCTTTGTCACTATAAAAGATTGAGGCCGGCAGTCATCTTGGCTGGCTCCTCACTTTGGGACATGAGTCCAAGGAGTTTGCCCAACACGTGTTGAATAAAGATCCTCTTTCTGATAACTCGAGTTGACTGAGTGTTTTGTAAAACATCTAACAATCAGAAGGCCATGATTTTTTAATCCTGACTTGTTAAACCATGGCTCCATGGTTTAGCCAGGAACTGTGATATAGCTGTGGTTTGCAAATCAAGATATAAAAGGGATGTCCTGATATATCCCTTTCAGAGTTGTAGTGAACAAGTCTGGATACCCAGCAGCACGCAAGGAAGACAGTGAAGGAGAAACAAGAAGGTTGAGTTCAGTTTCCCAACAGATAAATTATGGTGCCAACATTTTAATGGTAGCACAATAGCTAGACCACCATCACACACTTCTGGACTCTTGTCATGTGCTATGGCATGTGTATTAGTGGTTACAGATACCTACCCCAGTGCTGGTAAGGTGGTGAGGAGACATATCATTGATAGGGAAGTAGAAGGTAGGGGTAGGTAGGGGAATGGCAGGATTGATCTTTGTGGTGCTGGTATGCATAATTTTTCTCAAATTTTGTAAACAAATTTTGAAACACAAACAACCAGCATACAGATTCATTGTGTGTCAGCTGCAAAATCCTAAACTGCTAAATTGATTTTAATTAGATAATGGCATGGCTTGGTATTTTCCCCATGTTATCAACGATCACAGCGTGATGTTCATCTAACGTTAATGTTTTGAAGGCATGTTAATTTATTTGCTTTCGAATGGTTGAAATAGTTATATTGCTGCTTCATATGATAAGTTAATAAAAAACTAGCTTTAATAATCTAATATGAACAAACATAACTATGTGTCAAAACCACAGTGAGACATATTTTGGGTTTTGTTAACTCCTCTTTCTCCTGCCTTCAGTGGGTAACAAAAGATACAACAATAAAAAGAGATAGAAAATACTTTCCTGGTTATGTCCAGTTCTGGAGCAACATCAGGCTAATTGAGGAAAATTCTGTAGCTTCAATGTATGACAGATTCATATTCACAAAAATCATCAAGGATGCAAGAACATGTACCTGTGATTGATAATAAGCAAGATTTTAACAAGCAGGCAGAATGAATAATTCATTCCCGGCAATGTTCTTTGAATTGGAATTCCCTTGCTTTGCTCAAATCCCACACTTTAGAAGCATGACTCTGAAGAGATTTCACATGACACAAACATCCCTTTGTACTTGTCAAGGAGCCGTGGCAGCCTTTAATCAACAATATGGCTTCAGGATGATTTCTGCTCTCCTTTCCAAAGTCCACATCTCCTTGCTGAATACCGATAAGTTAACAATATCGGTTTCACACCATTCTATAATTTTCAGGATTCTCCGTTTTTCTTTCTTTTATTCTTTTCTTTTTAATTCACATAGTCCAAGCTTTCACATATTCCAAACCTATCAAAACTTCCAGCACTGATGTAGCAATAGCAATAATATCTGTATTACTTCCTTGGGGTGTGAGGGCAGAGGTTTCCATCTAGTAAGATAAAATTTGGATAAGATTTGGCCCTAAGAATCTATGCAGTCTAGTATACAATCTATGGTGTATACTGGTGGAAAGGATTAAAAGCAGGGATGTCCAAATTTTTTTTGGCAGGAGGGACACATCATAGGCTACATTTCAAATCTGAATACATTTACATATAAGAGTGCATTAAAGACAGATCCGGAGTGGATTATAAGGCTTGTCCGAGGGCTAGATAGAGGGGTTTTGCTGCGGGCTGCATTGAGGTTCACCACAGGCAACATCTGGTCCCAAGGCCAGAGTTTGGACACTCCTGAATTAACAGATGGAATAACTGCTATTTTACCACATGCATTATTGCTTTCATCCATTATTCTTTTTAGTGTTGTGTCCCTTAATTTTTATAGGGCTGAGGCTGCAATTAGGCCGGCATAAGCCCTGGCATAAGTCTTGTGCTAACCTGGGGTGTCACAAAAGTGTCATAAAGAATTTCTGCCCCACTACTAGGGGATTAGGCCAGTGCAAAGGCATACATTGACCACCACCCTCCTACACACACCACCACCACCACCGAAAAATATGCCAATTTTGCCGACCTAAATTGGTTGCCTAAAAATATGCCAATTTAGGCCGTCCTAAATTGGTTGGGATTGCACCCTACTTAGGCCAGCTTAGCTGGGCCAGTCTCTCTGGCCTAAGTCAGAACTGTGCCCTAAATCAATTATAGTTTATAATTACAGTTTCTAAAAATGAACCCTCACAATAAAAACACATAACACCACTTTCTGCGTTTTGGAAAACAGAAAATGAAATCGTTTTCAACCACCTCTAGCTGTGGGGCACATTTTGTGTATGTGTTTGTGTGTGAGAAAGAGTATTTTGATACTTTTATAAAGAATTATAACTATAGCATTAATATACATCAGACGAGACAGATGTGGGGGGCAAAGGCAAATTCCATCAGCTCCCTAGAGTGATGCCTCTAGAGCCATCTGTAGGATCTGATATGGACTAAAAAGTTGATCTTCTGTATTCTAAAGAAGGAGTGCGATTATATTCATGTGGACTCTGTGACTGAGATCCAGCGCCTACACAAGAGTTCCATTCATTCAGGGGGTCCTTCTCACCTCCTTCATCCTACTGCAGCCTGGTATTTTCTGAAATCCCTCACCTATGGATATGGAACCTTTCTGGAAAGATGTGATACTACATCTCGATGGAGCTACATCTGAATGGAGCAACATCTCAGCAAACATCCAAGCCCTCCCCTTGTGGTAGCCAAGAAGCCTTCTGCTCACATTCAGACATCTTTAG
The DNA here is from genome assembly GCA_030015325.1 of Cryptoblepharus egeriae. Classification (NCBI taxonomy): domain Eukaryota; kingdom Metazoa; phylum Chordata; class Lepidosauria; order Squamata; family Scincidae; genus Cryptoblepharus; species Cryptoblepharus egeriae. The sequence continues at coordinate 46,481,820 of JAREYC010000007.1, read as the reverse complement.
CTCTGAGCTTATTCCTTGTATCACATGCATGACAAGCAGGAATGCAGCAGGTGAAGCTTTTTCCCAGATAATGATACAGTGATGGGAACATCTGATCGTACTTGTTCAATTTCTGCCTATCATTTAAGTGTTAATTGCATAGCTCCTCTGTCAGGAAAGAGCAGGCAACAGCATTACATTACCTTTCCAATAAAGTATTATTGAATTAATTTGAATTGCATTTGCCGAAGTCCTTTATTTAAAAAAAAAACCTGAAATAACAAAGATCTTATTAAAAGTTCATTTTAAAATAATGTTCCAATGATGTGTACTTACCAGTAGGATTTTAATTAGATTTTAACATCAACTTTGAATTTAAAAACCTGTCAAAGATCGAGTGAATTAAAAATAAAATAAAATTATTACCATGAGTATGTAAACTGAATTTTATGAGCAATTATTGTAAATATTTGTGCAGAGAATTTAATTAGAAATTGAACACTCAGTGTAGACATCAACTCCTTGTGCCTGAGTATGAAAACAGGTATCATCAGTGCATTAGGACTGCATTAAATTGTCATGAGATTTGGATGTCACTGTTTCCAGGGGGGACAAAATTGCACAACCTTTGTTCCTTCTTCTTCTACCACTTCAACTCCTTTTCTTTTTTCTTAATATTTGTAATAATATTATTAATATTCCCAAGCCTATTTTGGATGACAAAGTGAACATGGTCAGTTCCTGGTGTCACATCGCAAATTAGAGGTGGAACCATACAGTTGAAAAAGATCCAAAAGATCATTTTGTCCAGCCCCTTGCCTATATCAGGAAATCCTCCTATACCATCTCCATCAGGTGCCATCAAGACTCTGCTTGAAAATCTCCAGGGAGAGAGAATCCACCATCTCCCTTTCACCTCCCTTCCACTGCCAAACCACCATTGTCATCAAGAATGTCTTCCAACTGGAATCTCATGTCTTGTAGTTTATATCCATTTGATCTAATTCCACTCTCAGGGGCACTGGGGAAATTATGACTGCAGCCCTTGACACTTAAAACACATAAGTAACAACAAAGAGGTAGCCCCCCCTCCCCCGCCGTTGCTGAATGCTTGTGGTCATAGTTGCCTCTAAGCTGTGTGCATGTGTATGCACACGTGACTTGCCAAACTAGTGCACACAAGTTTCTGCAAAGCACACAAAGTCAAAACTGGCAATAACATTGATAATGACAAAAATTTTGACAACTGACAATTGCAATATAAACTCATTATCTTCTTCCATGCATTGTATTTTATTGTACTTATTGTAATAAAAGTACATATTGTTTTCTGAAGTGTAGTCATAGAATTATAGAATCATAGAATCCTAGAATTGAAAGGGACCTACTAGGTCATCTAGTCCAAACCCCTGCCTGCAGCAGGAAATCCTCCTAGATCATCCCCAACAGGTGCTTGTCAAGACTCTGCTTGAAGATCCCCACTAAGGGAGAGTCCACCACCTCCCTTGGCAATCTGTTCCACTGCCGAACCGCCCAAACCATCAGGAATTTTTTCCAGATATCCAACCAGAATCTCCTTTCTTGCAGTTTGTACCCATTGGTTCTAGTTTTGCTTTCAGAAGCAGCTATGAACAAATGGGCCCTTCCTCCATATGACCCCCTTCAGGTATCTGAAGAGGGCAATTATGTCTCCTCTCAGCCTTCTCTTCTCCAGGCTGAACATCCCAAGTTCCCCCAACCTTTCCTCGTAGGGCTTCCCTTCCATCCCACTGATCATTCTTGTCGCTCTCCTCTGGACTTGCTCCAGTTTGGCTGCATCTTTCTTCAAGGGAGGTGCCCAGAACTGAACACAGTACTCAAGGTGAGGTCTGACCAATGCTGAATAAAGAGGAACTAGAACTTCTCGCGACTTGGAAGCTACAGTCCTCTTAATGCCGCCTAAAATGGCATTTGCCTTCTTTGCAGACACATCACACTGCTGACTCATGTTCAGCTTGTGATCCACGGCGACTCCAAGATCCCGCTCACATGTTGTGCTGCCAAGTCCCATTGGCCATAAGGGGTCTTGCTTCTGAGTAGGCTCCCTCTCCCTGGAGTGCCTTGTAGCCCCCTCCTCCTTCCCCCCTCCCATGGGGTTACTCACAGGGTGAGGGTCCTGTTGGGGAGTGGGCCGAGGGGTAGGAGGCAGTGGAGATCGAGCCTGCTGCAGACCACTTTTCCTCCATCTGCGGGGGGCTCTTGCTGCTGCCTCCCCCCCCCGGGGCACCCTTCACCTCCGTCCTGCTTGCAGCCTGGGGCAGCCCCTAGGAGGAGTCGCTGCCGATGCCCCCCCCCATCCCCACCTATGCCCCCAGCCCCAGAAGCAGCACCAGCCCCCACAGAGGGGTCTCCATGGCCAGGCTTCTCCCATCACGCGCTCTCTCTCCTCAGCCTGAGGTGGAGGGCGCCACCATGAATCGACAATATAACTCCAACTATCGTTATGTGTTGTACAAAAATTTAACCTTCCTTCAAAAGCTGCACAACTAATATGTTTTGAGCACACAGCCTACTAAAAATTAGAGTGAACACTGATTGTGGTAATGTGCAAGACTAATGCTTTTCTTTATCATCATCATCATCCCCTACAATCCAGAGTAACTATGGGAAGACGTAAGAGGCACTTATTCTGGATTGCTCTATGCATTTCCCATAAGTTTCCCATAGGTGGCATAGTAACTACGTCAGTGTAAAAGTTCCTGTATTCACTCTGGACTGTAGCCATCCATCATCATCATCATCATCATCACCATCTCTCTCTCTCTCTCTCTCTCTCTCTCTCTGTGTGTGTGTGTGTGTGTGTGTGTGTGTGTGTGTGTTCTAGTTCTTTGGCTCACTTTGATTCATGTTTAAGATGGAAGCATTAACATACAAAATACCATCTATTTCCCTTTCAGAAATATCCTACAAGTGGGATAAAGCTCGTCTCCCTCTGAAATGCACTTTGCTGCTTTACTAATTCTCCCATATTAGTTTCTGGAACTTCTACTAAGCTTGGGGAAAGTGACAAAACCTACTAAAGACATGGCAGACAGAGTGTGCCATTTCAAGTCATCAGTAGGAGGAACTTGTATTTTTTTTAGTGCTCCCTCGTTCAAAGCCTTGCACCAAAACATTTTTGCTCAGGTTGAAGCTAAAATGTTACCTCAGAAAAGAAATGCCCTTAAAAACCATACAGATTCAGAGAGAAGAAAAATGCAGATGGTTTTATTTACAGGATAATTACATCTTCTTGTATGCCCATGATCATTAATTTGATTCTTTTGTTGTTTAAGTTCCCTAATTATTCCCAATATAACTAGTTCCTACTGGCACTTGATTTTTCCTTTCTGCACCTCATGCTGGGAATAATTATCCTATGCTCTCTTGCAGCATATATAATAAGAGCCATTTCACAAGGCTACTAGGGAGAGATCAATAACTTACCGGTACCTAACTGAACTTGTTTGCTGCAATTCATTCTCACCTTTAAATTAATAGACTGATAGACCGGGTACTTCATAAACCTGTCAAAAGAACATATCCTGATTGTTTCCTCTTTCTATTTTCTTCAAAATACTAAGCACCTCCTTAAAGAAACTGTGCCTGAGTTTGCTGAGCGGCAGAGAAGTTTTAATAAAGTGAGACATTCTTTCCCCTTCTCAAAATGTGCTGTAAATAACTAACACTGTTGCTCTAAACAGTGGAAAGAAGAATTGGCTATGCATTATTTATACTGTCTGGAGTAGATTTAGATTTTTTTTCAGACATTCTGGGAGTCTTCCAGTCAAAAAGATGCAATCTTTCAATAATTCAGATGTCATCATAAAGGAAGCCAAGTCTTGTTGGGAAAACAGCAAGGAAACCAATTTACAGAGTAGAAAATACACAACACACAAGGACAAAGCCAAGATACTGCTTAGGGTGCATTTGTTTTAAAAGTTAAAAATATGATGCTGGATGCATTTGGAAACTACATTCTACCTAGAATAGGAAGGCCTACCTGACCTCCGAGGTCTTTCCCATGATGCTGGATCTGATCAAAGGTCTGTGTGCTGAACAGATTTCATCAATCAATTTGCTTTGAGACCTATGAAAGTAGGCAGCCTACATTGCCTCTTCTGTACTGTGCTGCATTACTCTTCAGGGTCAGAACTGCAGGCTACTGACTGCAACTTACACAGGTTGCAACTTACACAGGTTCCCTGTTGGCCAGTAGTACACAAACTGAGTGTTTGCGATCCCCTTGTTTGTGAAGCAGTGCCCTGTTCCTTTTAAGGGATGGGGAGAGGGAAAGAAGCAATGCCAACCCCAAGATCATGCCCCTGCAAGGAAAGGGGATCTACGTTTAGACTCAACTTGGGCTGCCGTGGTCCTCTGCTCTCCTCTGCTTTTTAAAAATGTTGTAGTGGGATTTAATGTTCCTTTTATTGTGCTTTCCTGTTTTATTATTATTTTTTAATGCTGATTACTGTTTTTGTTGTGATTTTATTTTATATTTGTTAGTTGATTCCATGCTCTGATGTTTGGAGATGAAAGGCTGGGATATCAGTCCCATAAATAGAATAGCTAAGGCGCAATGGCACTATCTGTGGCTCCAGGTAAATTAGACAGCAGATATGAATAGAGAAGAGGTTAGGTTTTGAAGAGCCTAACTATTCCTTGCTCTCTACCTCACGTACTCTTAACTGAAAGATGTCTCTGCAACTTTGGCTTACTCCCAGGAAAGTGTATACTTCCATAGACTCACAGAATCATCGAGTTGGAACAGATTTTGTATGTCATCTGGTCCAACCCCGTGCGTGTAGGAAAATCCTGCAGGCAGGAAATCCTCCTAGAACATCTCCAAAAGGTGCTTGTTGAACCTCTTGAAGATTTCCAGCAGGGAAGAGTGCTCCACCTCCCATGGCAATCTGTTCCACTGCCAAAGCACCCTTACCACCAGGACTCTCTCCCCCACCCCCACCCCCATATCCAACTGGAATCTCTTCTGTAGCAGTTTGTACCCATTATATGATTGCAGACTCTTGAAAATCCCTTGGATGGCAAGGAGATCAAATCAGTTGGTGATCCAGGAAATCAACCTGACTGTTCATTTGAAGAACAGATACTGAAGCTCAAGTACTTGGACCACATTGTGAGACAGGAGATCTCCTTAGAAAAGATCCTGATGCTAGGGAAAACTGATGGCAAAAGGAGATGAGGACGGCAGAGGATGAGGAGATTAGATAGTGAACAGGAATTTGTACAGACAATGAACATGAATTTGCACAGACTTCAGAAGCTAGTGGAGGAGAGACTGGCCTGGTATGATGCAGTCATTACATTACATTACAACCTTTATTAGACTGCCAGTCACAAAAAATCAGACAAGACTTAATGACTAAACAACAACAAAGGATTGCAGCCTGAAACGCCTGGTTCTTGAGTATATGTCATCAAAACTCGAAAGAGGGAAACATTAAACATGATGGAGGGGGGAGAGCGAGTGAGTGTATGTGTATGTATGTGTAAGAGAGAGACTGTAAAGTTAATGAGCCGTAGTAAAGAAGGAGGGAATCCATGTAAATTAAAGCCGATTTCCAGGAGATTTACCTATCCCAGTCTGCTGAGTTGAGGTGGTAACTAATCGCGTACCGGCAGCGACAGGGAAATGCAAAACATAGTGGACCAGTATGGTCCGCCATGTTTTGCTCCCACCGCCGCCTGCCTAGAAGCGGGCAGGCCGGCTTCTAGGCAGGCTCTGTGCGAACGCCGACGTCGGCGCTCGCGCAGAGCCTGCCTAAAAGCGGCCTGCCAGGCCAGCTTCCAGGCAGGCTCTGCGCGAGCGCCGGTGTCGGCGCTTGCGCAGAGCTTGCTTAGAAGCCAGCCTGCCAGGCCAGCCTGGCAGGCCAGCTTCTAAGCAGGCACTGCGCAGGTGCCAACGTCGCCCCGCCCCTCGCCCCTCCCCAGTCCCATCCCTCGCCCCGCCCACACCCCCTGACCCCGGCTGGCCCCTCCCACTTCCGGCGTACCGGATCTTGGGATGGGGCCAGCCCATCTCTGGGTGGAGTGTGTGTTGGGAGGGGGGTCAGCGTATGGCTGGAGTGGGGCAGAAGTATCTTATGGCACTTTTGTGACTCCTCCAGGTTGGCACAGGACTTATGCTGGGGCTTAGGCGGGCCTAACTGGAAGTTAGAATTGCCGCCTGAGTGGCATTGCTCAGACTGCTACAGTCACGTCAAGCTTCATGTCAATGACCATAAATATCCAGTTAAGAGGCAGAGAGATGTTACAGAGAAAGGGTATACAGAAAACCAGCCAGGCACACTCAAGTTATAACAGTGTGTGATTTTCAGCTTTATTTCTGCTTTATTGTGATTCCAGCTTCAAGTGATCTTGGCTTTTGCCGGCATTATTTTAGCTGTTATAAGAGCAATATGCTGCTTCATGAGAGGATCAGTCTGGTTAAAGAAGGGTGGAAAGGGAGATATGAGGATTGCAGGTGCTTCTGTTGCAGGCTGCTAAATTTGGATGGAGGGTGAATGAAGGAGATGAAACCACCAGCAGGTAGTTCTATAACCAGGCAGGTAGGTTTGAAGAGTGGAGGAGAGAAAAGGGAGGAGAGACAAAGTAGAATCAGAGAAGCTAGTGCAAGAGGTAGAGACAGAACATGTGGAATATAGACTTTGCCATTCAAGTCTCAGGGATCACTAGCCTACATCTTGAGATCTGTTCGGGTTCCTGCCCTGACTAGTTTATCAGGCGGGCCAGCTGATATCCACAGCTAGGTGAATCAATGTCACGCTTGCATTATCATTCCCCTCTGGGCCTTCATGGTCATCCCCTCCCCTGCGCATGCACAGCCCTGGAAATGGCTCCATTTGGAACTGTATAGGAAGGAGGGCAGAAGGAGGGGCACTCCCACCAGAGATGTCAGGAATCCACCTTTACCATGTGGGTTATACTACTCCCAGCTTAGCTACACTACTACTATAGATTTGCTTTTTTCAAGGCAGGATGACCCTATGTCCTCTTTCTCCAGGCCATATCCTGGATTTTAGCCTTGTGTCCTGGAAAAATTTCAATGTCCTCCTTTTTCTGGTAAGTGGGCAGCAGGTAGCCTTAATTAATAATAAATTATTAGTATCTAATTAATAAATTATACTTAATAAATTATATGTAATAGTTTTAAATTTAATAATAAATAACATAGGACTGTAGTGGCTCAAGTGGTTAAGACACTGTGCCTGTCAGCCAGCAGGTCAGAGTTTGAGACCCGGGTGCTACAAGACGGATAGAGCTCCCTTCCATAGCCCAGCTCCTGACAACCTAGTAGTTCGAAAGCATGAAAATGCAAGTAGATAAATAGGTACCACCTTGGTGGGAAGGTGTCCACATGACCATGGAGACATTGTCAGACAGCACTGGCTCTTGGGCTTAAACGGGGATGAGCACCCTACAGTCGATCGCAATTAGCAGTACAAGCTGCGAGGTACACCTTTTAATATAGTGTTTAACTATATGAAAGCAATATTTTTAGCTTCTATTTTGTCATATCCTACATTTTTCTTGGGTATCCTATATTTTTTATGGGGGGTGTTCTTGTCCTCTTTTTTGTTATGGCCTATGGTCACCCTGTTTCAAAGTGCACCCCAAAATCTGGCAGTGGTGGTTGCTCTGGCCAGAACTCCTTTCTTAAGGGAAAACTGTGGTAGGCAAAAAAATCAAAACACTCATCACAAAAATCCAATCAGGTGAAGAGTGAAACCCATTCCAAAATTCCAGTTCCAAACAGCTAGTCTCAAATATAGCACAATCCTAACCATGTCTTCTCAACAGTAAGCCCCATTATTTTCAATGGGTCTTACAGAAAAGTTTCTTTAGGATTGCAGCCACAATCTCCTAAATAGGCAGAAAGGGCCAGCCAGTGTCCCAAGCTCAAAATGCTGAGAGATGTTGCTGCTCTAACTCAATGGCTATATGCCCTGTCTCTCTCCACCGCTATGGGTGCCCTCTTGGAGCTTGCCCTGTGCAGAAGTGGGGCAGTGCAAACAACATCCCCACATTGAGAGACTCAGGAATTGGAATCAGTACAATATTTGCATATTGTAATGCTTCATGTTTCTCCTTTTAAACTTTTATCAAATACCTGTTGATAGACCATAATGTCTATTCCCAAAGCTATACAGATTGATCCTTTCGGAGCTTATTTCCTCTACGTTTCTGGTGTGAAGAAAACAAGGGGACCAAAAATCAGAGTTCTCAGTTTAAACACCTCTCATCACTGACAATGACGTAAGTATGTCTTTGGGTGTTAAAATATGCAGTGTACATCTATGCCTTCCAGAAGGAGAGTGAAAAAAGACAAACACCCCAAAGGAGCTATGTTTCTGAAGACTCTTTTACTATTTATATTACATGTTGATGTTTCCCTGGTGCCCCTTCTCCTAATGTCACTCACTCGGTGGGTGATGTTTTGAAGTGATGACGGACCCATGGTGCTGATGTACTAAAAATAATTTGAGTAGTTGGTGAAGCAGATAAATGGTTGCAAACATGTCCGCCTGAGCATTAGTTCTGCTTCTATCCGCTGCAACAAATTCACATTGCTTCACACAGGTCTGATTTCCTTTTTTAAAAGGAAAAAAAAGCTATGCACCATTTGCTCTGTATTCGTGTGAAATTCACTGAAAGCAATGGGGAGTAGAAGAAAACAAAATGTGCAAATACCTAAGCTAGCTAAAATTAAACTCTCCCTAGTGCAGCAAAAGAGTCAGACTCTTCATCATGTGCTTGACAGATGCACAACTCGGAAAAATGCTCTGGGGTTGGAAGGAGGGAGTTATTGCACACAGACATAACTGAGAATTGGTTAATAGGACTCGCTTTGGTTTTTTGAACTGTGTTCTGACTTACAACCAGTCAAGCCAAAGGAATCAGATTACTTAATCATATTTGTGACAACATTGGCTGAAATTATTGATAAGGAAACTGCAAATTATGATAAGAAGGTCCCCCAAATGGGACTAAATGTATTGTACATTGGCAATATTTCAAATAAAGAAGCAGCTTAGAAAAAAACCAAAGATTTCATAAAAAGCACAATCCTAACCATGTCTACTCAAAAGTAAGCCACATTGTGTTCAATGGGTCTTACTCCCAGGAAAGTGTCTTTAAGATTGCAGCCTATCCCTACAATCCAGAGTAACTACGTGAGCACGTAAGAGACTTTACGTGTACCCGTAGTTACTGCACCACCTAGTGAAAACCTATGGGAAATTCATTTTGCAATCCAGAGCAAATTGTTCTTACACCGGAGCAAGGACTCCCCGTAGTTACTCAGGATTGCGCCCTTAGTTGGCAATTTAAGCTTTGGTATGGAGAGGTTGTTTCTCATATACCAGTTTTTATATCATATACATGTTGTCCCTTGTTATCCATTAGGATTCTGTTCCAGACTCTCCCACAGATATTAAAAAAAATAGCAGAAAAAGTTTTAAAGGCCCACTTCCAGGTTTCTTACTCCTAATGAAATAAGGTTGTTCCTTGATGTCCAAAGTGGTTTTATTCTGGGACTTCCTGCTGATACAAAAAAAATGTGTTAAATAAAAGCAGTTTAAAAAATTTTTTTAATGTGTCCCTTTACACTTGTTGAAAAACAGCTTTTCTTCCTTTGTAGAGAGGCAGTCAGCAATTAAGTTGAAAAGGACTCCCTGCCTTTGCTTGGTTTAGCTGAATAATGGAAAGATTGCTTGCATGACTCTCTCTCTCTCTCTCTCTCTCTCTCTCTCTCTCTCTCTGCAATAGGAAAAAAGCTGTTTTTTAATCTTTCTAAGGGAAGCAGTTTTCCCCCTCTCCAGAAATTGGCACTTTCCTTCTCATTTGCAATGGAAATTCATGTTGAGTCAAATCTGTGTGTAAAAATCTGTGTATAACAAGGTTGGACCTGCATAAGGACGTGCGTGGTGCACTACCAGAGGTGAAGGAATCAATCAGTACGTGGACACTAAAATGAGTTTTGAGTCACACAAAGGTTGTTTTAGTTTTATTTGTGTTGTTATGTAATGTGTTTTACTGAGACACAGACCAATTGCAAATGCAGAAAGCTTCAAGTTATCAGGCCCAGCTGAAGACCTCCTGATGCCTGCCAAGATGCACAATGCTGCCCCCGTGTCCAATGATGTGCCAGCCTCTGCTCCAGCCACCTTCCAGTATAGTTCTGCACTCTTTTCTCTTCCAGATTTCAATGGTGTCTTAATCATGCAGGGGTCTCCAAATCCCGGCCCTGGGGCCAGATGTGGCCCCCAGCAAGCCTCAAGACCCCTTTATCCAGCCCTTGGGCAAGCCCTGTAATCCACTCCAATATATTCTTATATGCAAATTTATTCAAATTTGAAATATAAATTAGTTTTTTTTTGCCCCTGTCACAGTGTCAAAGAGATGATGTGGCCCTCCTGCCAAAACTTTTGGAGACCCCTTGGCCAGCCCTAAATGTTAAGAAGATCCCAGGCAGGTTGCTCTCCAAAGACTTGGTTTTCATTTGTGACAGCATCAGTGCCAAGGAGCTAGAGTTGTTAAGGAAAAAGAAAGTGGTGTTTGAAACTAGAATTGGAATAAGGAGATAATGTAATGAGATAGATTTAGGATTAATATATAGATGATGAGCAAGTTTGGTGTTTCAAGGAATTCTTGGTTCTGTCCCCTCTGCTACTCCCAAGTAATCTTTGGTTAAAGATTGGTTAATGACTGGTGATGTCATTATGAGTTCCATGCCCTGCTACTTTGTTAAAGAACTGATGATGTCATTGTGAATTCTAAGACCTGGTGATGTCATTGTGAGTTATAAAGCTGAGCTACTTCATTGATTTTTGGTTGCAGGTAACAGAACACCAGACACATGTTTATGGTGAGTCCTCTCTCTCTCTCTCTCTCTCTCTCTCTCTCTCTCTCTCTCTCTCTCTGTTTGTTTGTGTGTGTTTGTGTGAGTGTGTGTGTGTATGTGTGTGTGAATGAGTGAGAGAGAGAGAGAGATCAGCAGCATTCACAAGTTCTACATGAACATATACAGATTACTTCTGTATATCAACAGGAAGAGTAAGTTGTAGTTTTGGGTTACAACACAGAGTGTTTCTCGAACTGCCAATATCTCTTAAATACAATTTAATTTCTACAATTTGTAGAGCCCATTTTTTTTGAAGTGTCTCAATCAAAGACAGCTGATGCCACCTTGAGGTTTCCCTTGACATTGCAACCTGCAACAGTAAGCAAGGGTTGCAATCATGCCAATCCCAAATTGGTCCCATTTATCAAACGCTGCAGTTTCATGAAGGGATTACGGCCAATTATTCAGGCTTTAGACAATTGCTGATCTTTCGTTTGAATGTGTCATTGTCATGCTGAGTTAGTCTTTAAATAAGTGATAAATCTTTTTTGCAAGGTATGTGGAACATTTGCCCAAAATAGAAGGAATAAGTGGAAACTCCTCTAACAGCTTTGTGTTTCAGATAGATCATCTTTTACCTGTTGATATTTTTTTAGGTGGGCTTACAAGCAACTAATTAAAACAACTAGAGAGCTTTGTAGAAAAACAGATATACCCACACTGGATTTTCTTTTCTCATTTCAGATCTGTGCTGATCTAATCTGGAATAAAACCAGATTTTTTGTGAGACTCTTCCCTGACAGCACTTGGGCCTCAATAACAGCTATGATCGGCACTGCAATGTAATGGATATATTCCGTAATTTTGCTTACATAAGGTCACACCACTATCCTGAATTGGGAATGAATACAATAAAAATTAACCAGGAGTTTTTTTACAGTATTGTTTTTCTCAAAAGGGTGGATGCAACCAGAGGATATAAGACATCAGCACTGGCAACGATGCAACACCACAAGTAGGGTAACCAGAGAAGTACACGGTTCAGAAACAGAAGTTCCCTCAACTGTACAAATTTCACTGCAGTGTACGGAAAGCCTATATTGACATTGTTAATACATAGATAATGTGTTCCATACCAGACATGCAGTCTGGTATGGTGAACTTAGGTCAGCCTATTTGGCACTTGGGCTGGCCTAAAACCAGATAGGCCAACCTAGCTACATCAGAAAAGGCTTGGGCTGGCCTAAATCCACTTAAGCTGGTCCAAGACAGATGGACCTGCATCAACCTAGCAATGCTAGCCTAGGCAGCAAAGCAGAGGCATGTTGAAGGGATGTTGAGCATGGCCTAGAACAGAGCAGTTAGGCCATATCTAGAGCCTGTTTCCAGGGCAGACATTACCCCTCCCTAAGACTAAGTTCTAAGTCTTAGCACTACTTATGTCTCTCAATCTCGGGATATGGCACAACAGCCCATCCCAGAATATGGCACAACTCAGAGCCCAGTGAGCATGCCACCCTTGTGCTGCTGCCTCGTCAGCAGCAGTTCAACCAGCCTGGAGGCTTGCTAGCCCTGTGGTTTTGGCCGAACTGTCAGCTTATGATATACCCTACCTTAGTCCAGCTTAGCTTGACCATTCTCTCAGGCCTAAATCAGGATAGCACTCACAAAAAATAATTATTTGCTGAAAAGGCCTCCCTATACTTCTCATACTAGCCACCCCACCCAATGTTTTGTGACTGTCTTCCAATAGGAAACATTTACCTATATCTTCAGTCATTCATTGAAAAGGCTCATCAAACTGTAGTGCATGTGACATAGTAACTAGGACACTCATCTAGTATGGATTGTCCTGGCAGCAGTGAAAGAGATTCCTTGGCATCAATTGGCAGGACAGCAGGTCTAGGACACCTTTTTCTTGCTTTCTGGTTCTTCTGCCAGATACTTCAATGTAGTGGTCCATTGCTCTATTGCAACACCCCTGAGCTGCTAAGGTTTGATACAGCTATCCACTGGGCCACACAGCATAACTGATCCACAACACTGAGGAAGGCCATAGCTTTTTTTTCCTGAAGTGCCTAGTATACAACAATGTTCTGTGTTCAGCAGGGCAGTTTTATTCAAACTCCAACCATCTCCAGGATTGCAACACTGCAGGAAAATGGGGCCTATTTTCAAACTGATGAGCTGCCAGGATCTGGAAATATGTGGGGAACCCTCCAGAGCTCTCCGCAGGGCTACCTGTAGCTTGTAGATGGTGAAAGTTGTGATCAGGATGAAGCACTTTCCAGGTGGGTTTGCTGTGATAGCCTCCCTTTCCCTATAGCAGTGCTCCACTGGGGATTGGATCAACATCTTCATTAACTTCTCCCCTACCCCCCAATGACTAAGGAGTAAATCTGACTGTTTGACTGAAACAATACTCACAGGAGTAAATCTAACTGTTTTGACTCAAACAGAGATATCCAGCCTCTACATCCAAGGTGACCTTCCTTAAAATAGGAAGTTTCACTGCAATAAAAACATCAGAATCAAAGGCTGCAATAATTGCCATTTGAGGTCCCCAAAACAAACATGCAATGGATTGGTCATTGTAGTTTAAAGTATAGTTTAATCTTAGAGTAATTGCAGCAGTTTCATTGTGTTAGCATACCCTAAATCTGCTGTCCCTGCCATGACATGCTGTCCCTGCAATGTGGCTTGGAAGAGATGCTGATGAATTCCTGCTCCTACATAATATTTTAAATAAAACTATAATTCAGCATAGATGATCAATGAAAATACTCTGAGATGTAGGGAAGCCATATGAGACTAGACAGTTACAATCTGTAATTCTCTAGGCTGGGATGCATTTATCATGACACCACAAAGCCATCTGAATGTCAGAAACGAAACTTTTCTTTTCCTCCAGTGAATAAGATGATTAAAACAGAAAGCATTAGTGTTGGATTCACATACAATATTTTGAACGACTGCACAGTGATTTAAATAACATTTCCCTGCGGAAAATCAGTTTCCTGAGTAGCATTAGAACAAAAAGGCAGCACACTAAATAATGTAAAGGTTCTAAATAGTCGGAGGAAAGGAACATCTCTGTTGATACTATTCAGTCCTTTTGAAAGTACATTGAGACTTTTGAAAGTATGAACTTTTTAACAAAGGTCTCTTTGCAAAAGATTCAACACATTGGGCACTGAGTCTTAAGCCAGGGAATATATCCTGGCTCTATTCCCACCCCTGTGTTGCAACATTTCAAATGTGTTTTAGTACATTTTATTTCAAAGCATATCTAGCTAAACATCATGTATGGGAACAATAGTGTATGATTTCGGGGTGAGCAAAAATTATGAAAGAACATTTATCCTTCTGTTTGGAGTGTTACGAAGTATGCATTGAAACCATCAACTTTCCTGGTTTGTTTATCTTTAAAGATAGAAGAAAACTTAAAATGCCTCTAACGGATGAGTGATAGCTGTGATTATATGAGCTGCATACTAAAATGGATAATAATATAGTCTCTAGTGAGGCAACCAAACCAAAACAGGAACCAAAGTTGATTGTCGGGTAAAATCAGGTGTGATGGGAAAAGGCGTGAAGAATGTCTAACAGGTACAGAGCCAGCGGTTAGTGATGGCCAGATTAGGCTTTAGAGGGAGCAGGATCTGTGGCAGCAGCACACCTCATATCCTAACCAGGTAGCCATACACTATGTGCTGAGATTTGCACCAATTCAATAGTTGGAGTAGATTCAAGTAGCCTAATAGGGCAGGCTGGAGTGTTATGAAGGCTAAGGGGAAAATTATCCCCTTACTCCAGGGTGAACTCCAGCCTGCTCCTAACTTGTATTGGAGATTAGCTATTGACACAGGTTAGTACTGTGTTGCTCATGAAGCAATATTTCTCCAGGGCATGTAGAGGATGTGGAAAACCAAATATTGATTTCAGATAATGCTACTGCCCCCCAGGATTCACTATATGCATTATGCTGTGATTCTAGTTCCACAAAATTACATTCTTGGAAGGTCCAGAAAGCCATCTGTTCAACCTCCTTCTCCAAAACACAAAACCATCCATCCAGGTTCATCTGCCAGATCACATTCTGTCAGAATAGATGCAACGTTAATAACGCCAGATAATGTCCATACCTGCTTATTCTGAGAACTTACAGGGTCACAAATGGGCTGATGAAATGAGAATAAGGCTGCAATCCTAAACACACTTTTCCTGAGAATAAGACCCAATGATAACAATGGGGCTTACTTCTGAGTAGACATGGTTAGGTTGCAGCCTAAGATATCATGCCAGTAAGTCTGCAATCCTAACAATTTTAGGCCGGCTTAACTCACATGGCATATCTTACTGTGGTGATGTGGAGAGGTCGATGTATATCTATAGACTGGCCTAACCCACCACAAGTGGGGAACAAGAGCCTTATGAGACTTTAGAGACACCTCCAGGTCAGCACAAGACTTATGCGAGGGGTTAGGCTGGCCTAACAGGAGGTTAGGATTGCAGCCTATGTCTGTGGAAAATAGACTCCGAATACCTCTGATGTAGGCCTATTGGTTTTTCCTAAAAAAAATGTAAATGTCCTGTACCAGATGATCCAGCAGTCATGCCTCATAATCCTAAAATATACAGGGAATTGCAATGAAAACAGTATTTAGAAATAGTTGTTTGCATGCTAGTAAAGCTTGACTTGTAAGAACAGCAGGCCTCCGTCAGTCTTGAAAGACTATGGTATCATGCTTGGTGCTGCATACGCTGCATGCGAAGCACGAAAGCCTGGGTTGGATTGTTATGGAGGATAGGCTGTTACCCAAGAAGCAAATCCCCCCTCTCCACGCCACTGAATTAGTCCAATGGAAAGGCAGAGCCGATACAATTGGATCCAGCTGGCGTCGTAGAGCTGGGCTAAAGACAGGAGCTCACCCTGTCTTGTGGGGCCGACCCAGGTCTCGAACCCTGGCCTGCTGGTTAACAGGCACAGCGTCTTAACCGCTTTCGCCACCAGAACACTTTGTTAAATAAACACCCTTAAAATCTAAATTGTACTGGTAGGGTACACCTTCTTATGTTCTGACTTAATTCCTGATTCTGACTTGGTTCTGACTTGAACCGGAATAAAAATATGTGATTATATAACCTGCAAAAAATCACTCTTCAAATTTTTTATAGTTTTCTTCAGAGTTCTAATTCTTCATAGTTTTTAAAATTACCTGTCTTGTTGCTCCATTGTCATCTATGGACCTACAATTTACAACAAAGAGACTGTGTTCCACCATTGTTGGGCACCCCATAGAACTGGTTAGTTTAATGTGGTGCAATCCTAAACTCCAGTTAGGTCAGCATAAGCTCCAGCACAAGTCCTGTGCCATAAAGCACTTTTTCTCCACTGGTGGGGGGGGGGGGGGGGTCAGCCAGTGTACCCATACCCGCACACATCCCCATACCACCATGGGAAGATATGCTGTGTGAGAGCACAATCCTAACCATGTCTACTCAAAAGAAAGTCCTATTGTGTTCAGTGGGTCTTACTCCCAGGAAATTGTCTTTAGGATTGCAGCCTGAATTAGGCTGGCCTAAATTTGTTAGGATTGCACCCTTAAATATTATTTTACTTATTATTATATTTAAAACTATTACATTGGAATTTATTGCATATAATTTATTAATTACAAGAAAACTACTCGTACATGCTGCCTGTTCACAAAGAAAAGGGGGCAGTGTAGACAGTGTAGATTTTGCCCAGGTTACCGGGGTAAAAAAGACAACATGTCCTGGAAAAACAGGACATATGATCACCCTAGCATTAAGCATTGGCTTTTGTTCTAGACTCACTTTTGTGTTTCTGATTCTAAAAATGGGCAGGCCATTCCAAAAAAAGCAATTGGCCTTAGAACAGGTTGTCCAAAGTTTTTCCTGATATTGCTACCCCTTTCTAAAGACCCAATATAAATGTGTAATCCTTAGAGCTTCCTTTGCTTTCACTTGACAATTCTTCTTTTATAAGGGTCACAAAACCAGCGGTCTGTAAAATCTATTTCAGATATCCTGCATACTTGTACTAATCAGTCTATGTTTTTATAAGGGAGGTGATGTGATGTCTCTTTTCCTTTTTTTCAATTTGAATTCTCTGAATGATTCTACACGATGCGGAAACTCTTCATCTCTTGAAGGAATCTGTTTCAGTTAACCTAAAGTGACCTCAATTTTGTGCACAATGGAAATAATTTGTTTTGTTTACCTCTGCCTTTTAAGAGAGTGGTGCTTTGATGTCCTTTTCTCGTAACCTTACCAAAAAAACTTAAATAGAGGATTTAGGTAAAACTTTAGAGCAATAGAAAAGCTTACTGAATGGGAAAAAAGAATTAATTGTCATATCCATGAATATACAGAGGTCACGCTCTCCTCTTCTGTTCATTGTATGCATTGCCATAATATGTGTGAAGTCTCTGTAAAAGTACAGTGTGGCACACTGACACTTGTAAGAGAAAAGCTGCTTGCATGCCAACTTATAATAAAATTGTAAGTGCTTCACCTTGGAAACCTATATATAAAATAGTGTTTAAAAAAATCTATGTACACAACACCTTGTGGTGAAAACTCTAGTTATCTACATCTTATCCTATGGAGTTCCAGCCAATTCTGTGGTCCACTGATACAAAAAGCCTAATGACAGCAGAAACCGTCATCATGCACGACAGAGCTACTGGCTGAAATGGCTGGCATCCCTGCAGTTACTCCAGTCTCAGCTCTACCTGTGTTGGTATGTTGGCCACAGGTGGGTCATGGGTGGGGAGGGAAGGATACCAGCATTCTAAGGAAGGGAAAGGGGTGAATGTGCAGCAGTTGTGCAGCCATACCCAGGGGTTTTTTGCCCAGCTTCAACTGTGCATTGTTGCAGCCATAACTGTGTAAGTTGGATCTGGTGATGGGGGTCCATGCCCTGGTGGCATCTCAGTTAGACTATTGAAATGAACTGTACGTGGGGCTACCCCTAAAAATGGTTTAGAAGTTGGTGCAGAATGTGGCTGAATGTGGGAATTCTATGCCATTGTTCTGATGGCTGCACTGTACGTCATTTCCTTTCTGAGCCCAATTTAAGGTGTTGATGATTACCTAAAAGCACTATTTGCATAGGAGCTGGACACTTCAAGGATTGCTGTCCCTCATATATTCCGGCACATTGCCTGAGATCATCAAAGAAGGCCCTTCTTAGGATACCACTGTCATCTGTGTCAGGATACTTCTGACATTTCGGTTGGCAGTGAGGTGTAGGGCCCTGTCAGTTGTGGAAGTGAAGCATAGTGCCATCTCAGTAGTGGCATGTGGCATCATGTCTCTGGAATCAGCTGCCAGAAGATCTGAGGGCAAACCCATCTGTATATGGTTTCCAGGAAGGTTTGAAAAGGCTACTGAGAAGGGAGGCACTTCTTAATTTCTTAACTTTTATGTTGGTGTACACTATTTTAATCTGCTCATCTGTTGTTAAGTCAGCTTGACATTTTAATCTGCTCATTTTATTTTTAAAATTATTTTAATGGTTTTTATGGTTTATATTTTAATATTTGATCCTGATGTTTTATCTTTATGTGCTTATGTTTTACACTGCTTTGGGTTTTTAGAAAACTGGTATAGAAATCTAATAATAAGGGCTGTGGATGGCTCAGGTAGTTAAGACACTGTGCCCGTTAACCAGCAGGCCAGGGTCCAAGACAAGGGTCCCCATTGTCTTGGTGAGAATGACAATGACTTGGTGCAGGTCCCCACAAAACAGGGTGAGCTCCTGTCCTTAGCCCAGATCTGTGATGCAGCTGGAACCAATTGTATCAGCTCTGCCATTCCATTGGACTATTTCAGTGGTGTGGAGAGGTGGGATTTGCTGCTTGGGTAACAGCAAATTACTGTTACTCCATATTAATCTCCCCAAGCCTTCGTGCTTTGCATGCAGCATCAAGCATGATACCACAGTCTTTCAAGACTGATGGATGCCAAGTAATAATTTTTTTAAACTACCGATAGTCATTAAATATGAAATGATGGCATCTTGTTCTTCTAGTGCAATATAATCAAAAATTCCTCCAGTGCCATCTGAGAAAGGTCAACTGTCACTCAGCACAAGTGAGTCACCTTTTTAAAATCTGGTCATAATAAATGAAAATAAACCTAAGGGGCAGAACAAATGGAAATTATATAATTATATTCCTCAGTAAATTGCTACCTAAAGAGTCACAAGAAAAGGTATTATGAGATGTTATTTTAACCATACAGACTAATGTATACTTAAGTTTCAATGACCAGCAATAGGGCACTCTGGAATCATTCTAAAAATTTCAACTTGCCTCTTGAAGTTCAAGCTGTCACATTGGTGAAGTTAAACTTGACACACCAGGAATCTTCTTCTCTTGAGTATGTAAAGAAGTCATTGTGAGCATGATTTCTATTTCCAGAGTCAACATTGTTTTAAGGATTCACAGTCTTCAGCCTTGGGGGAGCGGGTGAGTGTTTTAGGCAACAATCCAGAGTAACTATGGGAGAACATAAGAGACATTACGTGCATCCGTAGTTACTGCATCACCTAGTGAAAACCTATGGGAAATTCATATTGCAATCCAGAGTAAATTGTTCTTACTCCGGAGCAAGGACTCCCTGTAGTTACTCTGGATTGTGCCCTGTTTCATTAAAATCCAGCGTGACTATTCAGATTACAATGACCTTTAATTGGGTTGAATGAAAGATGCAATTATAACATAGGAGAATGTACATAATGTACATCTGAGAGAATTGCATGATGGTCTGACACCTAAAACTGTTTCCATTTGAAAGATTTATTTATGAGACTTATGTGCCTGATTTGAGAAATGCTGAAGTATTATAGCTACTTAAGAATTTCACTTTGGTGAGTGCCTGCATATCAATTAGGTTTTATAAAACCTTCTGAAATTTGAGGGGGGGGGGGCCAAGGTGAACAGGCTCATTCACTACATGTACACTGATGTCTAAAGCACCACCAGAGCATGTGCTGCATCTTATGGTTGAGGGTAGGGACCTTTAAGTTAAGAGAACAACTTTATTCTTAAACGTTATTGAAAAGATGTATAGGTTTCAGGCAGAACAAAAGTTTTAGCAATATTGTCCGGGACAGAGAAATTATCCACTTACGTTATCTCAAGAACTGGCTAAGAGTTATCCAAGGCTTAGTTTGAGCCAGAGTTCATCAGGGCTTTGGGTCTGTGTCTGATGCCAGAGTTGAAGCCTAGGACATATGCTGTAATAATAGAGCAAGAAAAGCATCACTGCAGTAATATGCCAAAGTAATTACTGAATCATTGGACCGTATGATAATGATTACAACCATCTATAACAATCTGTGAACAGAATGCCAGCACATAATCAAGCAGTACATTTAAGTGGTATCCTAATCCCAAGGGACTCTATTCTACTATGCAGAGATGTGCTTTCATTCTAGATCCTGCAAATCCTGACAATTCTGTGCAGCATGGTTGAACTGAATTTCTTTATTTGAACATTATCACAAGTTTCACTTGTCTATGTTTTCATTGAACCTCTTATTGCTACATGTAGACACTGAAGACACTGTGGGTATTGAAATTTAGTTGTGATGTATTTTGCATATTTAAAATTAAGGATGTGATTCCTTACTGCCCAACTCTTAACACATACTCAGGATTTAAATATGCATTGCAAAGAAGTAGGTTTCTGCCTATCTCTAGGTGAAAAGTGAAATGGGTGTTCATCAGAGATGATGTGTGCATTGTTTCCTAATATGATGCGTCATCAAAGTGAACTACGTGTAGTCCAGATCAAGATCAGATGAACTAGTACAAGTTCAGAAGTGAAAGAGGGCAAGGAGGCTTGAAAAAGAGGGGATAAAGAATAATGCACACCACTGCTGTCAGATTCACCCCCTCCTGTAGACTCCCTGCCCTGTTCTTTCCCCTCCATGCTCAGTTTTGTCCCTTCCCGCTGCTTTACAAACCCTGCGAATACCTAAAATTTTTTGCCCCTCGTAACACATCATGGGTCAAGTGTGACCCGTGCTGCCCTGTACTATAGTTAGGTACATTAGGTACATACAATGTTCATATAATATACATATAATGAATAAATGTTGTGTCAAGTTTTAGTATAATTATTTTTATTGTGAAATATTGATTTTTTAGTACAGTTTTTATCACCTAAGAGACTACACGGGTCAATTTTGACCCGTGTAACCCTGTACTATAGTTAGGTACATACAATGTTCATATAATGTACGTATAATGAATAAATGTTGTGTCAAGTTTTAGTATAATTATGATTATAATTTGTATGATGATTTTTGTACAATTTTAGCTAGCAAAATATTGAGTAAACAGTGAAAGGCAATATGGTCCAATAGGACCCTGTACTATAGTTAGGTGCATATAATGTATATATGATGTACATATAATATACATATAATGAATAAATGTTGTGTCAAGTTTTAGTGTAATTATTTTTATTGTGGAATAATGATTTTTAGTACAATTTTTATCACCTAAGACTGCACGGGTCTGCACGGGTCAATTTTGACCCATGCGACCCTGTACTATAGTTAGGTACATACAATGTTTATATAATGTACACACAATGTACATATAATGTACATATAATGAATAATAATTATGATTATAATTAGTATAATGATTTTAGTACAATTTTAGCTAGCAAAATATTGAATAACCAATAAAAGGCAACATGGGTCCAATATGACCCACTTGGTAAACTAAAGCATGTATAAATTGGATTTTACGGAAAAACTGTAAATTCAAAATCTTCATGCTTTTGGTATTTTGACTGTCTAATTAGCAGGAAAAAAAGTCAGAAAGTCTTGTCAGGTAATAATAATAAATTCCAGTAAAAACACAACAAAAACTTCCTGGCGGGTCATGATTGACCCAGTTGGTATTTGTAGGGTTTTAAGGACTTGGAATGAATATACTCCATTGACAACCCAATTCTAACAGGGATTGCATTGTGTGTGCAGCCATTTATAGCAGTGGAAGAGTGTCGTGAATACCATAAAATGGCTTCTGGTGGAGAAGTGCAACAAGAGATCATCCATCAGCAGGCCTCTTTGGACTCTCAGGAGAAGGTAAAGTGAGCTGCAATAAATGCCCAAAATAAAATATAAGAAGTCTATTGTAATGTAACCCAGTGCATGTTTATTCAGAAGTACTGTTTCCAAGACTCTATCTTCCTGCTCTATCATTCAGTAAAAAGAAGTAAGGAAGCCCCAAATCCCTTTGGGGAGATCATAATACAAACTTATCTTACACAGCCTCCCACCCACCTATGTTCCTCCCTTTTTGTATCCTTCCAATTAGAACAAGGACAGTTTAATCTTTATACCCTTAGGAAAATGTCTCTTGTCTCATGTTGATCCTGATAAATTCAGGTCTTTTGGAAAAAAAAAACATTCAAAACCATCAGCTTCATCATGAGGTCACATAACTCCTGCTCTAGAAGAAGTCCCAACACTGCACTCTGTTCTAGTCCCATTTCTCTGCATCCTGCACTCATATGGCACAACCAAAACTATTCAAACCATGTCATCCTCTCTCCCCTTGGGTCACAGCATCACTATTAGTTCCAGTGACTAACAGAGTGAGGAACTAGCCTGGGCTTCTTCAATCACACAGATTACATTCCCCCCCCCCCCCCCAAGAAATACAATCCTACAAACTTGCCAACTCTTGCTATGGTGTTTTAAAAACAAAACACATGCAGGTAAAACCTCAGCACTGACAGATGCTATTTGCAGTCAAATATTGTTATATAAAGTATTTATTGACATTGAAAGGTGAATGAAGCTGCATGCTGAGTAGCATACTGTCAAACAGGGTGGATTTTTATTTTATTTTTTGCATAGAAAAAACATCTAGCATTTATCCTTGTCACTGAGGTCTTTCCTTATGTCCTTGCTGTTCATTGATGTCCTGCTAAGTGAGAAGGGTGGCAAGAATAATAATAGCTTCTTTATGGATCTAACCTGAAAGTCGCTTCTTTTTGTACGGAAAAAGTGGTTTTGGCTGTTGTTAATGAGATGCCACCTTATCTCTACGCTCACTGACACCCTAAAAGGGAAGAAGGTTCCCCTTTTCTTGGTACCAAGAAATGCACAAATCAAACCAGAAACACTGTTGGTATCTAGCACATCATGTTGGTAGCTCGTCTCTCTTGGACTTCTTTTTATAACATAGGATTTGTTATCTGTGATGAAAACCCAGGTCTTTTTGGAGTCAAAAATGGTTCCAACTTTTTACGTTCAGAAATGCTTAAAAATCTATACCTGAAAGCCGATCAAATGTTAGGCCTCTTCTGATATCCTAATCAATATTGCTGCCTCCACACAAATGGACTTTCCTTGGCTTTTGTTGTAGTAATCTATATATATAAAAGAGAAAAGTCACTCACTGACTGACTCACTGACTCACTCTCTGACTGACTCACTCATCACCGCCCTGCCAAAACCGGTGGGCCTATAAGCATGAAATTTGGGGTGGGTGTTCCTTCTGTGACTGAGGGGTGCACTAAGAACCAGTTTTCGGAAATTCCAACTGGAAGGGGGTGAAAAGGGGCGCAATGCGTTTTCCTCCCTATACTTTGCATTGAGAATTGCTGACTCAGCAACATTCCGCCCCAACTGCTGGGCCTGAAGCATGGAATTCTGGGAGTTCCTTCTGTCACCTGAACACCCACCAAGAACCATCTGGAGAAATTTAACCCTTCAGGGGCTGAAAAGGGGACAACGTGTTTTTGTCCTATACTTAACATGGGAGACTGAACAACATCCAGCCAGTTTGGTGCTCAGACCCTGGTGCACTGGGGGATGTTGTTCGGAGGAAGAGGTTGCGCTGGCGAGGATGCTGCACATGAGGGGAAATTGTGCATGAGGGGAAATTGCGCATGGGGGAAGTTGCGCATGTAGGAAAGTTGCGCAGGGGGAAGTTGCATATGGGAGGAAAATTGCGCATGGGAGGAAGTTGCGCATGGGGGAAAGTTGCACATGGGGGAAAATTGCGCATGGGGAAAAGTTGCGCATGGGGAAGTTGTGCATGGGAAAGTTGCGCATGGGGGAAAATTGTGCACGGAGGGATGATGTGCATGGGGGAAAGCTGTGCATGGGGGAAAGTTGCGCTTAAGAGGAAAGTTGCACGTATGGGAAGTTGCGCATATGGAAAGTTGCGCATGGGGGAAGTTGCACATGGGGGATGATGCACATGGAGGAAAGTTGTGCACGGGGAAAGTTGCGCATGGGAAAGTTGCGCCTGGAGGGAAGTTGCGCCTGGGAGGAAGTTGCGCATGGGGGGAAGTTGCACATTCGGGGAAGTTGCACATGGGGGGATGATGCACATGGAGGAAAGTTGCGCATGGGGGAAGTTATGCATGGGGGAAGTTGCGTATGGGAGGAAAGTTGCGCATGGGAGGAAAATTGCGCATATGGGAAGTTGCACATGGGGGAAGTTGCGCATGGGGGATGATGCACATGGAGGAAAGTTGCGCATGGGGGAAAGTTGCGCATGGGGTGAAGTTGCGCCTGGGGGAAAGTTGCGCTTGGGGAAAATTGTGTATGGGGAAAGTTGTGCATGGGAGGCTGGTTGCGCATGGGGGAAGTTGCGAATGGGGGAAGTTGCGCATGGGTGAAGTTACGCATGGGGGGAAGTTGTGCATGGGGAGAAGTTGCACATGGGGGAAGTTGCGCATGGAGAAGTTGCGCATGGGGAAAGTTGCGCATGGGGAAAGTTGCACATGGGGAAAGTTGCGCATGGGGAAAGTTGTGCATGGGGTTTGATGCATATGGGGAAGTTGCGCATGGGGGTTTGATGCACATGGGGGAAGTTGTGCATGGGGGTTGATGTGCATGCTGGGTTAATGCGCATGGGTGAAGTTGCGCATGGGGGGTTGATGTGTATGGGGGAAGTTGTGCATGGGGGGTTGTTACGCCTGGGGGAAAGTTATCCATGGGGGGTTGATGCATATGGGGGGATGGCATACAGGGGAATTTTACTCCCGCAACGCAGGTACGCCTTTCGCTAGTTTAGAATAAATGTCTGTTAAGACACAAAGTGGTTTCTATTTTGTGCATGCCTTTCCCCAATCTTTTTTTCTTTTACCCTTGGCTGTTTATTGTGTTATGGTCTGCGATAGAAAACCTTGTAAAATGAATATTATAAAAAGAAACCCATTTTTTAATAAATTCCTGCACAGATTCAAACTTGACTTGCAGACTAGTGGACCAGTCACTGTCATTGCACTGAATGACATGTTGCGCTGTGTGGCAGCTGAAAAGGAACTTTATGATGGCAGAATGCTAGTTCTCACAGAAAAAGGCCCTATTAGAAATGGGCTGTAATGTATTTACCTGGGAGTAAATCTCATTAAACTCAATCAGATTGATTTCTTAGTCGAATGCACAGAATTGTGCTGTTATGCCCTTTCCTAGCCCAATTCCCTGTCTGGATAATTAGTGTTACACTGGTGGAAGCTGTTTAATGGCAGACACAATCACCCTCCACCAATGTACGGAAAGGCCTACTGGTAGAAAGGCAGAGTGACCTCCTGTGACCAGTATACCCAGGGAGAAACATCAGAGCAGGTAAGTTTGTACAAGGGGTTGTAGAGAGGCAGGAAGGGGTGTAACAGGGAAGGATGGGTGAAACGGAAGATGACATGGGTGGGACCAGTGATGGGATTCAAAGAAATTAACAACCGATTCTATGCCCATCTGGCAGCCACTTTTAAATGGCTATTTTTAAACTTTATATGTCCTACCTCTCATTAACAACTGGTTCTATAGAGTAGGTGCGAACCTGCTGGAGCCCACCACTGGGTGGGACAGCTCAGTCTTAGGAGGGGCAGGGTTAGAGGTGGTACACACTGAATCCCAATCCTCTTTTCAGGTCTGATCCACACTACCAGTTTAGTGCAGATTTGTAACAGTGATCAAACCAGTGAAACATGTGGCATTGTGATGCAACAATAAAGGTCCCCTGCAGGTTAACTGCCAGTCGTGTCCGACTCTAGGGTGTGGTACTCGTCCTCATTTCCAAGCCTTTAGAGGCAGCATTGTCCAAAGACACTTCCATGGTCATGGGGCCGGCATGACTATACACAGAGGCACATGGAGCTCTGTTACCTTCCCAGCGAGGTGGTACCTATTTATCTACTTGCACTGGCATGCTTTCAAACTGCTAGGTTGGCAGGAGCTGGGTTAAAGATGGGAGCTCACCCCATCTGGCAGTATTTGGGTCTTGAACTACTGGCCTGTTGGGCGGAATTCCAGTCAAGCAGTGTTCCAATTCTAGTGTTCTAACCACTGAGCCATTGCAGCCCTGGTAACTTACAACAATAAGTTACAACAACGATACTTACAGCTTAAAATGTCTATTCATCTTCACAGTTGTGTCTCTTCCTCCTCTGTGTAGCAGTGGAAGGAGGGAATCTGAAATGCCAAGGAAACAGAAATAGCACTGTATATACTATTTAATATTCAACTCAAATATCTCCCTCCAAGCTAACTTTCCCCACATTGTCCTTTCTTCTTCTTTAGATGAAAGGGTAAAAATCCTGCCTGAGAACAGAGAGCAAGCTAAAGGTGGATATATTTTATTTCAGAAGAAAATAGTTGTGCAAGGGTGAGGGAGAAAAGATACAAATGGGGTTGTGATTGCATGGGTGGGAGATGTGAACAGTTTGGTGGAGAGAACAATAACGGTGCATGTCAGTACAGTGACACCTTCAATTATTTATTGTTAGTTATTGCTTTAAATTTACAGCCCCTCACTCTTTTTTCAATATGCTTAAGGCAGACAAACCTTTTTGTAGGAATGATGGTTTGATAGCTACATTAAGGTAGCCTTGTGGGTTAAAAGAGAAGACACCAAATATAAAGCCATTTCGGAATAATATGTAACAATGACAGCAAGGTATCTATCTATCTATCTATCTATCTATCTATCTATCTATCTATCTATCTATCTATCTATCTATCTATCTACCTACCTACCTACCTACCTACCTACCTACCTACCTACCTACCTATCTATCTTACCATACCATACCATACCCTACTCATGAATTCTCATCAGCAGCATGAACCTGGGTTCAAGGTTCTGAAGGAACACAGTTTCATACTGGAAATCCACAAATACTCCAGCAGCTATTTGAAGTAGCTAGCAAATTTGGATCAGATCCTTCCACAGCTGCTATTTATTTCTTTATGCTGTGATTTGAGGTGTGCATGTGTGTCCTCTGTTGTTTGGAAATTGTTTTATATCTTCTTTGCTTAAATTTTGAATTGTATTTTAACATTGTTAACCACCTTGTACACCTCCCTATTGGGAGACACTTCTGGACCATTTCTGGTTCTAAGGCTGCAATCCTAAAGACACTTTCCTGGGAGTAAGACCCACTGAACACTATGGGGCTTACTTTTCTGTAGACATGGTTAGGTTTGTGCTCTAAGCCTACCAGCTAACTATGTACAGTGGGATCCTATGATGGATTCTTCTGTGTAGCTTGACCCTATGACGAGTGGCTTCAAGGCATATTCATAACTTGGAATTAAATGGACGGAAGCCATGTTTTCTCACACAGCATGACTTGTATTCTTTAAATTTTACAAAACTTCTTTTTTTAAGGATTAGCAACTGGATACAAATCAAAGCACTAAAAGCAGAAATAAATTTTCATCATGGGCAAAGGTTAACAGTGGCATGCTCGAGGTTTGCATCGCAAGAGCACTGATGTTAAATATATATATTTTTTATTGATCCAGAAGAAGAGCTAGCAAAATCTGCTGAGAAAACAAAGTTATTTATAATAGTCAAGCTCAGACGAGGCCAGGGCAGTGATATATATCACAACATTGTGCCATGTATGGAACGCAGAGCATACCACTGGCCATAATGAAGAAGAGTTGCAACAAATAATTACAAATGTTCACAACACATATTCCCATTTAATCACTCATCTTTCAAGTTTTTGAATGATGAAATTTTGGTACAACATCCAAATTCACTTTTTCAATCTGAAATAATGTTTGATTCTATTTATGAAATCTGTGTGTGGCCTAATTATTTCTGGGACCTCCATGGGTCCCATTGCTGGCAGGTTTGTCACTGACATAGTAGACTGCCTTGTTTCCTCCAAGATGGCAGTTGCCAGATCCTCCGTCATTACCTTACTAGGCACAGTAAAGGCTAATGAAGCCAAAGCTTATTCAGATTGGACTTGTCCTGCATGAAGGGCAGATGATGAAGCAGAAAAGTAATTAAGACTGCCACGTCTAAAGTTGAGCCTATAAGTCAAGCCAGGATTTCTTAACCAGGTGCTTCTGTTACCAGAAAGCAGAACTACTCAACAGGGGAACGTGAAAAGTCAGTCACAACAGGTCTCCAAATTTGCTAAGAATCTTCCTTCAGGCAAAATTTCAGAGGCAAGTCTAATTAGCCTCGAAGTGGATTTTAAAATGTCATAGCAAATTATTAAGAAGGTTATTAAGATATTAAGATGCTCTCTTATGAACTGGTGGGAAAAAACTGACTTTCTAGTGCAATTGCATGCACATCAGCAAACCTGTGAGGTAAGTTAAACTGAGAGATAGTGACAGGCTCAAGGTCACAGAGGAAGCTTCGTGGCTGAGACAAACTCAGATTTGAATCTGCAGATTTGAATCCTATGCAGCCCAATCCTATGCAGCACTGCCACAGTGCTGAAATGGCTGCCACGCCAACCTGAGCACTGCAAGCCACCTCCATGGGGTTCTTCAGGAGAAGGAGACTTATATCCCCTTCCCCCAAGTAAGGAACGTATCCCCACAATGGGACAACTTGATTCTGCAGCAACCCTTTGCTGTAGAATCAAGAGCCTCCAGGTAGTGTTGGGAGACCCTACACAAAGGCTCTGGATCTGGTGGAGCTGAGCTCCACCAATCCCACCCTCCCTCTCCTTGCCTTCCCACCAGTTCCCTACACCAGATCCCTATACCCCAGAATACCTACTCCCTTCCTCCTTTCACCCCTACTCACCATCACACCACCTCGCGGTGTGGAGAACTGCCAAGCAGCAGAAAATCAGTGCTGAACTGGCACCAAGGCTCACAAACATGCTTCAGACAACACTTACGACACTCAGCACTGGCAAAGAACAGGCAGTATGAGCATAGGATTGCAATGCAAGTCAAATTCCCAAATCACAATACCACCCTGGCTACTAGTGTGACTCATACAGAATTACACTGATATACCCTACAATCCAGAGTAACTACGGGAGCACATAATAGACATTATGTGCACCCATAGTTAATCCACCACCTAATGAAAACCTATGAGAAATTCATATTGCAATCCAGAGTAAATTGTTCTTACACCAGAGCAAGGACTCCCTGTAGTTACTCTGGATTGCACCCATAGACATTCTTTGAAGGCACCCAAGTCAAGATGTTGCTGCGGTGTTGCACAACATGGATTTGCATAATAAGAGACTCAACTGTACTTCTAAGGTGTTTGAACTTCTTTAGTCCTCTTCATTTCTAGGTTGCCTGTCAGGTATCAATTACTGTCATATGTTAAATATCAAAAGTCGAATATCAACTGCTATCATCTGTCAGTTGCCAAACAATATGCGTCAGGTTTTAAATACCACAGACTGTTAACTGTCAAATATCATCAAATATCAAAGACCATCAGATGTCAAACATCAACACTGTATATTTGGTATTGAATATTTAGTGGATATTTGACCTTGGATGTTTCATTGAAGGATCTGGAGAAAGATTTAGGAGGCAAATTCATTTTGGCTCTAGGAAGTTGGACAAATTACCGGGAACCCTAATATCATGCAAGTTCAATGATAGGGTTATTTTCTTCCTTTTCTTCCTTTTGGAGTGATACCGACAAAACCAAAAGGGGCTGTTCAATTTCTGAACATATTTCATAATCCCTCTCATGTGACTGTATTTTAAGATAAGGCTTTGTATGGAACACATTTTTTTAAGACGCTGGCAATTCAGGTTACAATCTTAAAATATTTACCAGAAAGTAAATCCCATTGAACTCAGCAGGACTTACTCTGGAGTAAATGTGTTAAGGGTCACTCTGTCAGCCTTCAAAGGATGGATGGACTTGAGTAGGACATTTACCCAGGAACAATGTTAGCAGAATGAATAGCAGCAGGCTATAATGGCTGCATACATTGCATCCCCTGCTACGCTGATGACTGGCAATGAATGAATGATACGGACACAAGCTGTCAAATGGGGTGCAACTAGACAAGGCCCTCATTAAATAAAGTAATGGCGATACTGATAGCTCCCTGCAGTGACTCATCATACAGATAAATGGCCAGATATGGAGGCTGACAGATGGTGAATGACACTTATATAATTGGAAAGTTAGTTTGAAACTTGCTGGGGTTGCTATTGCAGTGAAGGCATGTGAGTGTGTCCATGCGCGTGTTAATTTTCTATCCAGCTTCAGGAAATCTTTGTGCTTGCTTCTTAGGATACTCCTGTTTTGCTTTATCTCATCCAACCTTCACTTGGCTAAATTTGCTGTGTTAGCTGTAAAATAATTTCACAGGTGAGATTTTTATATTGCACTATTAGTGCCCATTTCAGCAGTTTCATCTTTAAAAACATAAGCACCTAATGACTATAGCTCACCTTGGGGCACGGAGGTAAATAACCATTTCAAATTAGCATCCCATTTGCCCATTGTTTCATCCCACAAACATTTTGTCAAGCATTTACACCTGCCAGAGCCCTCTTATTTCCTTATCATCGGAACGAGTACAATCCATTCGACTTAGAGCAGAACGAATCAATATCGCTCTATAGTAGATGGTAGGCAAATATGCCAGGTTATAATTGCCTTCTAGACAAAATGTATGGCACATATTAAAATCTTTGTTTATGGATTGTGCTTAAAAATTGATCATTTAGTTTTTATTCCCAGAGAAAATATTTATGCAATTATGCTTTACAAAGGAAAATTATTATTATTCTGCAGACCAGAAGGGGTTTGACGTGTACCAAGAAAGGATGAGAGGTAAATACTCCCCGAAGGGAGCCCTCACAGGATGAGATTTAAAAGAAGCTGAATACATGATGAAGTAAAACAGACTGACAGAAATGTGGAAATGGAGGCTGAATGATGGGAGAGTTATGGGGTGTTTCAAATATGTTGTGTGGATGGCTTCTGATGTCTGCTTGCTCCCAAAGATCCCATTTGCTACAGTGGAGGGTTGGGGGGGGGGGAGCTATTCAAAGGAATCCTCCGAAAACAAATATCTATATTTCCACATGCTGGCAGTCATCATGGGATTCATTCTAGTGCATGGAAAAACAATTTGCAAGATTTGGTTATGAATATTCAGTGAACGAGTAGAAAATCATAGCAAATCAGAGCTCAAAATGGTGCCCCACATTATAAAAAAAACTGTTTGAAGTGGAAATAGGAATCTGTATGGTTTTCTCAGGCACCAGTCTGGCAGAAGTGCCCACATTCATCCACCTTCTCATCTCTCCTGATCTTCCTCCTCCTATTTTGAAAAGGAAAAGGGAGAGACACCATGGGAGGAGTGGGCTAGTGTTAGGGAAGCAGAAGCTGTCACAAGACTGGATACAAGGATAACATTTGGCCATGGACCAGATCCTAAAGTTCAATCATCTGAGAGCCAGGATGGTGCTGTGGTTAGGAAGCTGGACCAAGATCAAGAAGATCCAGATTCAAATCTCTTCTTGACCACAAAGCTTCCTGGATGACCTTGGTCAATCACTCACTCTCAGCCTTACCTACCTCACAGGGATGTTGTGAGGACAGATGGAGGAAAGGAACTAAAGCTTTGTAAGCCACCTTGGGAATTTGGGTTGGCAAGGGAAAGATGAGAATGAATGAATGAATGAATGAATGAATGAATGAATGAATGAATGAATGAATGAATGAATATTTAGAATAGGATGCAAGCATAGGATTTCCGTAGAGCCATCCTGGATCTGGCAGGATGAGATGGAGATAAGAAGCTTTTTTAGCTCATGGGTTTTATGGCTGTATTTTAACTACAACATACAACCCCATTTGGCACCAACCCAGCTAAAATATACTAATATGGCTGCAATCCAGAGCAAATTCAGCCTGCTCTGACCTAACTGCACTCTCCTAACTATTCTGTATCCAGAGCAGAAAGTTATGCTGAATCCAGAGAGTCAGGAAGCCTGGGCTGCCCTAACTGCTCCAGAGCATGCTAAGTAATTGACACAAGGGGAAGACTTGCTCCTGAGGAGACACCTCTCAGATCACACTGAACAAAGAACAGCTGTGGTGCCTACAGTGGTGACATGACTCTGCACATCACCTGGTGCGGAAGTCTGTGCGTCATCCCTGGGATGCGCCCCCCCCCCCTGGACTGCACAGTCACCAAAGTTGGCACCTGCACAGTTGTTTCTGAAGCCAACTGGCTTCAGAAAGAGTACTGCGCAGGCACCATCTCTGACACCTGCGCAGTACTTTTCTGAAGCCTTTTGGCTTCGGGGGAGACTGTGCAGGCATCAGAGTTGGTGCCTGTGCAGTACTCTTTCTGAAGCCATTTGGCTGCCGCTCCGCCTCCTGAGTGAGGCCGAATGGCTGTGCAGAGGCGCGGACTTTCTCTACTCTAAGGAAGTCTCCTCTGAAGCTGTTCGGCATGCTCAGTGTGTTTCTGCGCAGTGCATCTCAGATGGCCGTTCAGGCCAGCTCCTCAGACAAGTGTCAGCTTCTGGCTGATTCTCCGCCTTGGAGCAGGCCTGAATGGGGGTGCTGATGCCCGGGGCCTGCCAAAAGACAGTCAAACTCCTCCGGCACATCACCCCATACGGAGCGCATCCCCGATGCAGCCCACACCAGCCACACCAGTCTGGTGACGCCACTGGGTGCCTGCCTTATAAGGAGTCCCTGATGAGATGCCAGTACATTCTACAGTGAATACAAGGGGCTTCTTGGAGTGGCCTGCTGTATCCTGAGGTTTGTGGGCAGCTGTAGTTTGTTCCATATCCTGAGGTTGAGAGGAAGGGGTTGCAGCTAGGCTGGCCAAGAACTCAGATTTTGGTCAGCATTGCCATTCTTACTCGGGCCTTATCATGGAGCCCTATGGGTCTACTCATTACTATACCTGCTCCTGAGGTGGTATAACTCTGAGGGCTGGAAGAGGGCATTTCTGCCTTGGAAACAGGCTTTGGATACAGAGTATCTGCTCTGCCCTAGGCAATGCTAAACATGCCCTCAACTTGCCTCTCCTGAGCTGCTTAGGCTGCCCCAGTTAGGGCAGAGCAGGTCCACCTCTCTTAGGGCACCCTATCTTGCCTTGCTCTGCCCTAAGCCTCCTTCAGAGTAACTGGGCTGGAGCATCTTGCAGTTGCTCCAACCTAGTGTTAGATAGGGCAACCTAAGGGCTCTTATGTGGACAGATTAGTTGCTCTGGATTGGGCTGTAAGAGTATGATCGTAGATTCAGAATTCCAAATGACTCAACTTCAGACTGAATATCATACAGTGTACATGTTCCTAACATAGGCTGCAATTGTAACCACACTTTACTGGGAGTAAGTACTATTGAACACAATTGGACTTACTTCTGAGTAGACATGCTTAGAATTGCAATGATAATGACATAAGCACCTGTGAGGATCCATGTACATTTTAACAGGCTCCAGTGACCATCAAATGACAAACTCTGGCAAAGTCATCTTGTTGTGATGAAGGATGTGGTGTGACAATTACTTTTTGCTAAAATATTCACAAATCAGAGAGGATTTTTGCAATATGAATAGCAGCTAACAGAGAAGTGCAATACTTAATGAGGAAAGTAATTAATGCACCTGGCTGGTGGATGACAAACGTAGATAAATGTGGACTAATGAGTTTGGGAACACAAAATAAAGAGAGTGTGCTATAGCTAAATGGAAAATGAACAGCGATGTATTGACCTAAAAAGAGATCTGGGAGCAATTATAGACAAATCCTTAAATCCTCGAGCCCATTAGGTGGCTAAACTGGGAAAAAAATAAATGAGAGACTGTAATGAATACTAAAGACATACAGTATAACTCAAGGGACATGGTATTATATATTTTGCTTAATGAGACTCCATCCCCATTGCTAGATGCAGTACTGGCCATAAATCGAGATAAGCCCAAACCAACAGCAGGGGCTCATTTAAGAGGGAAAAAAATGCAATTACAGTTTTTACTTAGACTTGATAGGAGGGATTTGAACAACTGGCTTGACTTTCAGAAAGTTATAGGTAACTTTGCTTGAACCACTTGCAGGAGTTATTGAGTAATGGATCTCCGAATAACATCATGTAACATCACCAATCCTTGGTTTTAGAATAAGCTACCTCAGAATGTCAGTGCAAAGGAGTGGCAACTGGATGCAGACATGGGGGCTCCATATCCATGGATCCCATATTCCTGGATTCAATTATGTGCAGATCGGGTCTGTCCCTCAGCCTGGGCCCCCATGTACACCACCTTTGTTCTCTTCACCTTCGGAGGAGCTTCTGAGCAAGGCAAAGGCCATCCATCCCTGCCCTCCTTCAGACTGTACTCAGGAGGAGAAAAAAATGTGACTTCCAGTTCTATGGAGAAACCAGAAGTTTTTAATGTCTTTTAAAGCACTGGGAGCACTGGAGAAGAATTTTTTCTCCCATTTGAATTAAGTTTGAGCTCAGCAGATGACAGGGATGGAAAGAAGCCCCTCCAGATGTTAGGAGAACAACATCCCCCTTGGTTTTGGAGGAGGGCCACTGGGACTGTAGGTGGTCACAGTTTCCATGGTTCTGGCAATCTGGAGATAGATCCAGAATGGAACCCGTGTCAAAAAGGGGACATGCCTGTATCTTGTTTTCTTGTTGCTCATAGATACACCTAGGGTAAAATCCAGAGTAACTACAGGGAGTCCTTGCTCTGGTGTAAGAACAGTTTACTCTGGATTGCAATATGAATTTCCCATAGGTTTGCACTAGGTAGTGCAGTAACTACAGGTGCACATAATGTCTCTTACGTGCTCATGTAGTTACTCTGGATTTGGCTGCTAGTAAGCCAAAGTGAGACATAAGAAGCTGGATTGGCTGGACCTTTGGCCTGATCCAGCAATGTAATATGGTTTGGATTGGAGATAGGAATTCACTGCTGTGCAGTTGTTCAGTATCTTGCATGCCTTACACAATTATTAGGAATTTCAAGAAAGTTGAAAGGGATTAAAAACATCAGGAAAACAAGAGACAATCATTCATGCAACTCTATTTTTAACATTTATATCTGCAATACGTTGGATTTACTTGAAATGTTCTTTATATTAATTGTCCTTATTATTTGTGTTTGATGTTATTGTTTTATTCAATATATGTTGTTTTGAGTATCAACTGGCCAGCAATTAAATAATTAAAAATAGAAATCTTGGATCTGCTTTTCCACAGGCAGGACTGCAACATAGCACAGGATACCATAGAAACCTCTATAAAACTGTTGATTGCATCAATAATTACTGTAGTCAAACAGTCAACATTGCAAGCACAGGCCATATTTCTGAGACAGATTCAAATTTTAGAGAGGCATAAAATGCCATCCAATGCATCACTGTAACACATCAAAAGGCATATCAGAGTTTGCTTATTTCAACACTAACAAAAAACCTGAAAGCTGGCACATAACAGTTGAGAGTACCAGAGTTACCAAAATCTTGCTAAATATCTTGGAGGAGTTATGCTGAATACTGATGACAAATGCCATTGATTTATGATAATCTATCACTACCACTTGTCAATGTAATAATTATTAACAGTTGTAGACCTGGCTTTGTGTCACCCTGGTGAACAGAAACATAACATGTCACATATGACAAGAGGTGAATTACCTGCACCACAGAGCCTGCAATGTCCATGGGTGCTCCAAAAGCCCTCTGAGGCCTCTAGAGAGCCATTAAAACAGCACTTCCATTTTTCATCCATTAAACTACTGTTTAATGGCCCCCCTGAAGCCTCAGGTGGCTTTTGAAACACCTGTGGACCAGTGGTGGGCCCGGCCTGTCCTAACAACTGGTTCCCCAGAAGTCGGCGTGGCCAGGCCGGGTCAGGGGGCAGGGCCTGGGTCCGGGGGTAGGGCCATGGTAGGGCCGTGGAGAGGCAGGGGCAGGGCCGGGAAGAGCACGCCACCCACCTCAGCACGCTGCAGGTGCGGGTGGGTGGGGTGAGGGGCGGGGCGAGGGGCAGGCCCCAACCCTGTCACACTGCACGTGCACCAAGCTTGGCGCACGTGCAGTGCGTCTCTTGAAGCTGGCTTCAGGAGACGCACATGCATGCGCCAAGCTTGACACACACGTTGTGTGTCTCCTGTAGCCGGCTACAGGAAACGCACTGCGCGTGCGCCAAGCTTGGTGCATGCATAGTGCATCTCCTGTAGCCGGCCGCAGGAGACGCACTGCGCGTGCATCAAGCACGCGCAGTAGGGCTTCCCCGGCCCGAGCGCACCGAACTGGTGCACCCGGTTTTGTGCCCCCCTTAGCTACCAGATTGGTAGCGGGGGGCACAAACAGGAAGCGGTTCGTGCAATCTGGCCCGAACCGCCTTCTGCCCACTCCTGCTGTGGACACAGTTCAAAGTCTTCCCAGCACTTGGAAGAGCTCCTAAGGGTGGGCAGAGGTAGCATCAGTGGCAAGGTGGGTGTACTGGGTGCAGTGATTCCATAGGCAGCTTTAATAGGCATTGCTCCACAGGTTCCATAGGTGTTGCATCCTAGGGCTTTTGCCATTTGA
This sequence comes from Cryptoblepharus egeriae, assembly GCA_030015325.1. Lineage (NCBI taxonomy): Eukaryota > Metazoa > Chordata > Lepidosauria > Squamata > Scincidae > Cryptoblepharus > Cryptoblepharus egeriae. Next base: position 46,445,125 of record JAREYC010000007.1, on the reverse strand, counting down.
CTGCCCCCCCCCCCAACCATCACTAGTTGAAATCAATCACTATAACTATTGGGATAACATTGGAATCAATGGAGCTTGTCCTGAATGACTAACATCACTCACAGAATAATCCTCACCAAACATATATGCTGGAGGTACAGGCAGTATGTTACAACTCTTTTTAAAAGTGTTTTCAGATCTGCCAATATTGCCTTAAAACTGCAGTAATGTGCTGATAGCAAACATGTGAGGTCACGGGTGCTCAACAAGAGTCGCAAGTAGGAGTGGCAATATGTGAATTTGTGGTACATTCGGATAAAATGAAGATAAAATGAAGGAATGCCTATGAGCTTTAGGGAACAATCCAAAAGTACCCTATCTATCATTGGGCTGACCAACTGCAAGTTACTGACCAACCCTAGTTACTCTGGAAAAGGCTAAGGGCAGCCTAAGGCAATATAGGCTACCCAAAAACAGGTGGACCTGGGATGCCCTAGCTGGAGAGTTCAGTTCAGGAGAGCATACTGAGGGCATATTTAGCATTGCCTAGGGCAGAACAGGTACTCTGTATCCAGAGCCTGTTTCCAGGCCAGAAATGTCCTCTTCCAGATCCTCAGTTCTACCACCTCAGGAGCAGGTATAACAATGGGTAGACCCACAGGGGACCATGATAAGGCAGAGGAAGAATGGCAGTGTTGACCAAAAATCTGAGTTCTTGGCCAGCCTACTTGCAACCCCTGTCTCTCAGTTTCAGGATATGGCACAACTATGGCAGCCCACTAACCTGGGGATACAGCAGGCCACTTCAAGAAGCCCCTTGTATTCACTAGAGACTGTACTGGGATCTCATCAGGGACTCCTTTTTTAAAGCGGGCACCACAGCTGTTCCTTGTTCGGTGTGATCTGAGCGGGGGTCTCCTCAGGAGCAAGCCCTCCCAAGGTATCACTGACTTGGTGCCTATTTAGCATGCTCTGGAGCAGCTAGGGCAGCCCAGGCTTCCTGACTCTCTGGATGCAGCATAACTTTCAGCTCTGGAGTCAAAATAATTGGGGCAGCCCAGCTAGGGTACTCCTCACTGCCCTCACTCTGGATTGTGCCCTAACTGTGGCATTGAACCACCCTATACTCCAATCTGCTTCTCTGGTGGTATTCTTTTGCCTGTTTTTTGTATCATCAATTAGAGACAAGCCACCTTCAGTCCAAGGCACACCAAATATTCATTCTCTCATATTTCCACTTGATGTTGCACAGATATGACCAGGTTGGCCACCTGTTTCAGATATACCTTCATTTTTGTAAGGGAAGAGGAAAATATTGTCTACATAGTTTTTTAAGCAGAACAATGACAAGTGAAACAAACATAACATTTCATTATACAGTGAGATGTTCTTAAAATATGAATATTGCAATATGCCAGAAAAGTTGATAAAGTATCCACTGTTTTTGTACTACTTTCTGTTGAAAAATTAATAGTAAAATGAATCAAATAGGACTCATGTAAGAAAAATGCAATATTGATTGGAGGCTACTTCTGATTTTTGAGTGTGTTTGGAATATATATTCACAGACTTAGCATTCATATGTTTCACAACGAAAATTTAAACATTGTTCCCTTGTGCATGTTCTGTAGCCCTGAAATTATTTTCATTCTCTGCTTGCATGACTGGATCTTTTTATCAAGTAAATAATAAAAGATAAACTGCATTGTTTTAATGGGTGAAGAAAGATGTCTGAATGGCATTTTAAAAGGTTCCTTCCTCCGCCGGGTGAATCTGCCTGATCATTGCTATTTGAATTCTATTTGAAGAGCTCTAATTGCCCAATCCTGTCTCCTTCCCCACTGGTGAAATTATAATTATGCTGGTGAAGGATACTTTATGGCAGTCACTAACTGCCACTGATGTGCTGCAGGTCAACTGTAGGAAGGCCAGAGCAACTTCCCACATGCTCATGGACCATGGAGACCTGCTGATAAGCATCCACCGAGGGTTGGAAGAGAGTGGGATGTTGAATGTGGCCGCAGAATGGGGAAGCGGAAAATATTCCTTTAGATTCCATTATTCCTTCTGTCAAGTGGCGGAATGTGGTATAGCATCTAAACCAACACATTCTTTCTAGGGCAACAATGGAGTATCAAGAAACCTAGAAGAGGGGCTTTGGCTGCAATCCTAAAGACACTTTCCTGATCCATTGAACACAGTGGGACCTACTTTTGAGTAGACATGTTTAGGATTGTGCTCTTTAACTCACAAACCCTACAATCCAGAGTAACTATGGGAAGACGTAAGAGGCACTTACTCTGGATTGCTCTGTGCATTTCCCATAAGTTTCCAATAGTTATTCTGGTCCCATAGTTACTCTGACTTGTAGCCAAAAGCTGTCTTTAACACACAAAAGTTTGGTTTAACAGCACAAGGTTAGGAAATTGATTTTGGTGCTTTTTTGTTATAAGGCATTTAAAGATGGATTTAAAGTATCAGTGGTGAATCAAATCAGTAGATACTAAGGTCCCACCTGTACCTTGGTGTGATCAGGTGGAAAATCAGAGCAGCTTCCAGGTTAACAATCAAAAAGAAAGTCTAGCAGTTCGTGGTGGTCTGTGGGTAATTCCAGCTGTCTATTCAGCCTCCATACATATCTTTTAAAAATTATATTTAAAATCAATTTAAAAAGGAGGGACGGACTGTTTTTGCTTTTCTGGCAACTCGCCAAATCATGCCACCACTTTTTTTTTGTTTTCCTTCTAGCTCAACCTATTTGCAAATGGGTACGTTTTGGTCTATTGTTGCTAAATGCATTTTAAGCAGAGAACTGTTTAACTAGACAACTCAGATAACAATCCAGTCAGATGAAGTTCCAAGCATAATGAAGCCACCCTAAATGCCAGAGGCCATTATGCAGTTAAACAATTGGCTCTTGATCCTGAATTATATACAACCAGCAGGAGTTTTCTCATTCCTGCCAATAAGGGCAGATCAGGTGAAGAGGAAACACAGCGTATCAATCATATAACTGGATGGATGTGCAGGTATTCAGCCAGGTTTTACACAGAAATCAATAAGGTTAGCAGAAGTGTAAGGCAGTACAGAACATAACCTGCTTAATTTCAAGTAATGAGAAATATCCAGACACACATGATATCATTCATCTATTGATTTTTGTCATAGCCTCAGTACGTTATGCTTTAAGGCAATTATGCTTTCTGGCTCACTTTTTCCCCATCTCATCATCTAAATTGTTGCTTCTTGATTAGTCAACAAAAAATCGATACCCCTTTGCATTTCACCTCAAAGCTTTGGTTCAATTACAATCAGGGAACTAATCAAATGTTGATCTAGCTGTTTCAGTCACAGGAAAACAGTTTTCTAATGCTTTAATCCTTCTTTGTCACTAAAGGGTACTTTTTAGTACATTCATCACAAGACCAACTCTGTGTCGTAGTCCAGAAAGGAAGATCTGCTCTTGACTTTTAACTTTAACCCAGCAGTTCTCAAAATGTGTATCGTGATCAACTGCAATCCAATCGCAATCCAATTTTGGATGAGTCACGAGTAAGACAAGAAAAAATGTATTGTGCCTGATGGAAACCAAAACTTAGCAGCATGAGCATGTTGTTCATGAGTAGGCAAACATGCCTCAGTCCATTTGAAAGGACAGATTATAACAGGAACCCAACCCCACCAAAATGGTTCTAATCCAATGAATGCAGACCCCAACAAAATCTTGGGAAGGAAGCCTTCCCCCAAGCTGACAAGGAAAATGTATTGAGCCCTACGGAAAGTGAAATTGAAGTGAAAGTGAAACTGAACCACACATTCATGTCTACCCATGAGTAGGCAAGCACACCTTAATTTTGGCAAAGATCAGGTGAAAAGGAAAGCAATGCAAACTGAATGGTCAAGATACAATGAATGTCGAATTCAACGAACATTCTAGAAAGGGATATGTCCTTCTATAGTAAAAAGGATGAAAATAAGAGTTTTGAGTAAAGTAAACTTTTATATTTTTGTCTCAAAGTTAAGCGGGTACTGACTGAATGTAATTTTTAAAAGTGGGTCCCAATGCTAAAGGTTTGGGAGTTACTGCTTTAAATCACTACTATTAACTTTTGTTAATAACTGACAACAATGAAGAAGTTGGGAAAAAACTATATCATTTTGGACAAAAGGGTAACTTTACTTGTATAAGAGCAGAAAACTACGCTGCCCATAACAGTGTTGCAATCAGTGTACAGTAACAATAGATTGCAGGCAGGAAATTGATAACCAGAGCATTTCAGGGTACTGATAGATATGTCCTCCATCAAACCTTCTTTTCCCTAAAGCCACTGATGTTAGCACAATTTGTGCCAATGAAATTCATAGGTTATTTATGTGGAGTGTAAGTACTTTCTTTTGTTCACTCTTTCTATATAGAATCAATTAAGCTGCAGGGCCTGCATGCTGCTGTAATGAGCCAGGAAGTCAAGATCTCTGTTCAGGCCTGCTAATTTATAAATTTGCTAATTTTTCAGCAAGAAAAATGGGTTCAGTGAAGGTTATCACCTTAGCTGGTTTGCTGAGCCAAGCACAGTAAAAGCCCTTTATGAAAGGTCTTTCAACCAGCATCTTTTTAATGGGGATTCAAAGTTTTAGCCAAGTACTGAAAGTATCCATGCCAGGGTAATCATAGGATTGCTGTTTTACCAGCTGCACCTCCCCCCAATAGCAATGTACATGGTGCATCACCTAGTAAAGACCTGGTGCGGACCAAGTCCATCTGCACCTGCAACCAGCAGTGCATATGGAGTGCTCAGAGTATCCTGCATTGAGAGATATTTTGGTTTTATTGCAGTTTTATCCATCAGCGGCTAATTATTTTACATTGAACTTAGCTGGCCCTTGTTCCCAGAAGCAAACAATTCTCTCCCATTTTGGGTCCCCCACCTAGTAAAATGTTACTTAGCACAATTTCAGAGAACAGAGAAGGGATGATAAGAGGGCTTGCCCTACGATAGCAACTTGCCTTTTTCTTATTGTCTCTGCTTACCATGTGGAGTTGGATCTATCATCCACTGCTCAGCCACAACTAAATGGGCAATGAAATCAGAGATCATGTGCCTGGCAGGTGACATGGTCTACATCAACATCACCTCCTGTTGCACCTCTGCAAGTCTAGCTGGAGGGGTACAGAGCAGTCTTCATGCCAAACTTAATAATGACCTGTTAAGCAGGACTTAGCATGGTCTGTGAATGCCCTATAGAGTTAAAACATCTGACTGATGAAGCACCTTGGACAGCTGAATGTGCAACCTGATAACCTAAATGAGGTACCTGAACAGATAACCAGATAGACAGAAGCATGTTTTCTCTACAAGCTCTTGATTGATTCATCTGTTACATACAGCACAATCCTAACCATGTCTACTCAAAAATAAGCTCCATTTTGTTCAATGGGTCTTACTCCCAGGAAAGTGTCTTAGCACTGGACACTTTCCTGCATAAGCCAGGAAAGTGGCTTAGCATTGATGAGTCAGAGATTCAGGAAGCAATCCTAAACAATTTAGGCTAGCCTAAGTCACACAGCATATCTTCCCATGGTGGTGTGGAGATGTGCACTGGCTTAACTCTCCCCAGGAATGGAGCAGAAATGCCTTACGGAACTTTTGTGACACTCCAGGTCAGCACAAACATGTTCCTGTACTTGTATTGGCCTAACTGCGGGGCGGGGGGATAGGATTGCAGCCTGGCCAGTCAGTCAATCAGTGAATGTTCAATTTTACATACAGAGAGAAATTTGAACTTTAATTCCTGTTTCTTCACCTGCCTTCCACATTCAGATGCAGAATTTACTTACCAGAAGAAAAGAGATTGTGGAATTAGTTTTCTGGGAAAAGTTTCTAGTTTTATGATGTCTCTCTGTTGCCTTTTAGTACTTTATGCTTTGGGATTTTGCCACCTCAGCATGCCTTGCATGTACATAAATTTCATAAGCCATTTTCTGATTTAGACAAAAAAAATTAGTTTAAATGTTCAGTCAGTCTAAGGTTTCTAACAATCAGGCAGTGAGGCTTTTAGAAATTCCCTCTTTCTCTGCCTTCAGTGGTACACCAATCACGGTGTTTAAGGTGCTCCTTATAAAACGAACTTTACAGTATAGAAAGGAGTCTTTGAATTTTCTTTCATCACCAGTACAAATGATGAGTTTCTTCCCACTATAATTTCTGCAACAGTCCAATGCACTCACCTCCTGCCAAGAGGCTTATACAAATTACCAAAAACGCAATGGTAAATGTTTTTTTAACACTTGATTTTGGACTCCAACATAGAAGTATATTACATATTTTATTAGCTCATTTACCACCTGCCATGTTGTATTATTAGCTAATTCACTGGTTACAATTTAAATGTGCTTCTTGTCGGATATCTAGTTTACACTTTCACAAAATTAAAACTAGGTCCTTGGGGTATATATTTTTAAAAATGCAATAATCTTAAGGAAAGATAAAATTGTAGTGTAGAGTTAGATTCTCTGCCTTATCCATCATAACAGATAAGAGTCTTATTCTGGCAGTTGTTTTGGGCATTCTACGTAGCAGGTGTCCAACAGCTATGAAGTCCTCTTGTGCTTAATAGTAAAAACCTAAAATTTGCTATCCTGTTAAATAAAGGCCTATTGGAAAGACCTAAAACTAAAAGAACAGCATTACAGAGACTGGCTAGCAAAAATGAGGCTGCAATCCTAAAGATGATTTCCTGGGAGTAAGACCCATTGAACACAATGGGGCTTACTTTTGAATAGACATGGTTTGGATTTAGACATCTGGTGGCCATGGTGTGATACAGGAAGCTGGACTAAATGGGCCTGTAGCCTGATCCAGTGGAGGCTCTTCTTATGTTCTTATGGTTGTGCTCTTAATGGTTTAAATCAATCTAAAAGTGTCTCCCTTTGACTGGAGTGTGTGTTTTATCATCACACCCGCAGTGTGCAAAATTGCATTGTGCAAACATTGCAAATAGGTCATGGCAATACATTGAATTCCATCAAGTCACATTTATCTGATGGAGATCAGGGGCTCAATCCTATCTAATTTTCCATCACTATATCCTATAGTGGAGGTGGTGGTCACTAAGACCTGCATTACAGCTCAGAGCTGCATTATGGCTACATTGGTGCTGGAAATTTGTATTTTAAATTCATAAGCATGTTAAGGAAATTTTTCCTTTCTCCTACAAAAATCTCCCTGACCCTTGGTTTTGGCTGGCCATTCCTAATGCAAGATGAAGCAGTCTCTGCCATTGATGCCCAGGGAAGGATTGGCAGGGTACAGGGGGGCATCCAGGGAGGCACCAGAGGGCCAGCTGTGGCAACATCTGTGGCCCTCTGGGTGTTTCGCTGGCTTTCCCAAAGGGGGCACATAGCCCCATAGTCCCACACAAGAGGCAAACACTGCAAAAGATTTATTATATTTATTTTTATAAAAATATATATATATTATATTTATGAATTTATTATAAAAAGGAGAAGAGAAAGAATGCAAGAGAAGGAATTGGGAGAGTTAAGCAGTACTAGCAGCAAACAGTTATGGCTGGGGTGCCAGATATATGAATTGGGAGAAAACATCCTTTTCTGATGCTGGGACAGTTTTTAAATTTGAACTAAAGTGAATAAGTACTTATCATAATAGCTAAGTACATAATTTTAGCTACTTCGTATTTAATGACATCACTTCCTGATTACTCACATCACTTTCAGTCCTCGGTAACGTAACAAGAATCCTCAGCCACATGGATCAAGGGAGCTATGGGGTGAAAAGTTTGGGAACCACTGCATTTCACGGATGTTGTTTCATGGTGTCTCAGATAATGCATGCAATGTGCATTGGAATATCAAGTAAAGCACTATATAAATCCTAGGCATGATTGCATACATAGAATATTGCTATGATTTTCTAATAAAATAAACACTATTCACTGTGGGATACATTTTATGAAAGTCTATAAATACACTTTCGTTTTATTACTATTTCCTGCAAAATATCAAATGTCATACATTAAATATGAACATGTCCTGTGGGACAGATTAAAATACATTGTTTTCCCTGAAGAACTTGCTGTGAGAGAGTTAAAAGGAAGGAAACAAGAAAGGGGCTGCTGAGCTAGATGAAGGTAGGGCATGACAATAGAAATGCATGAGAAATAAGCATATGACATATTGATACAGCATAACCGAAAGCCTTGCAAGATCAAGACTAAGAAAAGAAATGAACATAGTAGAGCTGTTGTGTTTGGGGAAAAAAATAACCCTTGTAAATGATAGATGGAGGAAGAAGGGGGAAAATGGAATGCTAAAAATGAAACTATTACCATGGAAGTAGGAAATCAATGTCAAACAGACAGAAGTGTTCATCGTTTATAGTAGAGTTTGTCTTGACTGGCGTGCCAGAAAAAGTGGCTGGTATAAGGAAGCTACAGAATGTCTGATGAGACATTCTGATGAAGGCTCCAAGTGAGTTTTTGATGAAGCAATAGGCTGAAGGTCAATGAAGGGCCCAATCTTATAAGACACAATGCAGCACCTTGAGGAGGCCTCCTTCACTGCGACCCACCACAGGATGCAATCACATCCCATAGGAAAAAATATCACAGTGTGCCTTTTGTTATGTGAATCCTTACATAAGACACAATGGAGCTCTGTGTTAATGGGTTCCAATTTTCATATTACAGGTGAGGTATGTTGTATCAAGTCCCTGATGTCTTGGCTATAACATAACAAAAAAAACCTGATATATCAAATGTTGGCAAAATGTTGGCAATTAATTGAATCAGCGTGCAATCTTATCCAATTTTCCAGCACCAACCTAAAAGCAATGCAGCTCTTAGATAAGGGAACAAACCTTATCTAGATGCCACCAGCAGGCCTCTGTCAGTCTTGAAAGACTATGGTATCGTGCTCGGCACTGCATACATTGCATGCAAAGCACGAAAGCCTGGGCTGGATTGTTATGGAGGATAGGCTGTTACCCAAGCAGTAAATCCCCCCTCTCCATGCCACTGAATTAGTCCAATGGAAAGGCAGAGCTGATACGATTGGATCCAGCTGGCATCGCAGAGCTGGGCTAAGGACAGGAGCTCACCCTGTCTTGTGGGGCCGACTCGGGTCTTGAACCCCGGCCTGCTGGTTAACAGGCACAGCGTCTTAACCGCTTGCACCACCCACCATGACTATCCATAACTGCAGGTAATAATATAAATCAGCTTCCATATACATATATCATACTATAGTTAAACCCATGTAACTTGTTGTACAGACACTTCTAAGTGGTGCTTCTCTTCTATTTAGCAGAAGAATAACCATTCCTCTTTGCCCAGCACAGTTTCCTTAACCAAAAAGGGGCACAATTTTCATTTTTTTTTTATTTAATTAAATTTGGTTTTGTTGTTGCAGGGGAAATTTTTTTTAAAAAAGAATACCCCAGGATGACATAATTTCTGGTTGTGACATCCTTTCTGGGGCAACATTTAGAGCTTTGCACCGGCTACATGATCATTAGCTATGCCACAGGTTATAAAAACACAAAGGAAGAAAAACAAAGGCATTCAGTTTTTAAGATACTGAAGTGGATGACAAAGTGGAAGACATTTGCTGATGTAGGACTGGATTGCAGGGGAAAGAGCTGAAGTGCACAAATTGAGTTGTAGAGTATTATCAATGTATAAATATTCTAATTAATGTATTCTTTAATTAAATATATGTGTACAATCTCTTCAGTGTGGTGAGGTGTGTCTTGTAGATAGACACATTCGATTACACTGGACATGTTGACGAGTGCAAATTCAAAAAGACCAATGATCACATTAACCTTTTGGCAACTATGTGACAAATTAATCTCTTCCAAACTTGCGTAATAAAGCAAGGAAATTATAGTTTGTTGTAATAGAGCAGCATCAGTTTTTTTTTACTGAAGTGTTTGACCATCAAATGAACAAGTAAACTAATCAACAAAGATTTACTACCGCATATGCATGAAGTAACAAATGCATGCAATAAAATGTTCCTTGACATTTCCTTGAAGGAGTGGAGATGTGCAATTACTGAGATGATAATAAGACATTTTAAAAAGTGCTTGTAAATGTGTTCCAAAACTAATTTCAATGTCAAAATCAGTGCTCATGTTCTCGCTAACAAAATGGAAATGAATAGAAGCATCCAATTCAATCTCCTGAAAGGTACTAAATTAAGGAACTCTATTTTTCTCTTGACTGCCACTAATAAAGCTTCAAATTTGGTGCTCTCAATATACGTAAAACTACAGAGTAAATTATAATGGGAAGTGACCTTACCCCCCAGAATGTGTCCATTATAATTCTGCCTCCTTGAGATACACACAGTTTTGTCCGCATGCACATGTATGTGTGTGTGTGCATTTGTGCACATGTACCTAAAAATATTCTGTGGCCTACATGTATAGAGGTGGTGGCCTAGTTCTGAGCCAACAAAAGTAGCCAGAGGCTGTTCCTGACTGTCCAGGAACTAAGGCTTGAATCTGACATAATGGCGAGATCTAGACCTACCTCCTGCTTCCTGCCTGTCCCGCCTGGAAATGCCTTTCCCTGCCCTGAACCACGCCAGAATGCCCTTCTTGCCTTTCCCCCCACCCTCAACCTACCCTTCCCAAACCCCTACACTGATTAGGAACAGCCACTACAACTCAACTCTTGACCTGCTCCCACTCCCTCCATTGTTATGGCACTTTTGCGACACTTCCAGGCTGGTGCAAGGAACTCGCGCTAGCCTAGGCAGTAGTTGGATCACACTGTTGCACAGATATGCATAAGTGTTGTATTGTTTCAGATGTTGATCATGCTAAGACCAACATGTAGATTTAAAAAAAAATCTTTGGATAACCTTAATACGTGCAGGGGTTTGATTCGGTGACTGAAGGATGGAACGATTCCTTGCATAACTCTGTGTGCAGTCCTAACGTAGGCTGGTACAATTCATTGTTCTTCCAGTTGGGAAACGAGCAAATCTGCGTACTGGCCACACCTTCTCCAAGGAGTGGTGCAAAAGTGTATAAGCACAGGACTTATACCAGGGTTTAGGTGAGCCTAACAGGAGATTAGGATTGCAGCCTACCCCTCTACAACAGTAGAAAAACAGTTTTTATAACTATGATTTTCAGTGGCCATTCGTGTTGAGTCAAATCTGTGTCTAAAGAATTTATGTATAACAAGGACCTGTATATTTAAACCAAAAACTCAAAAGACAGTATTATGGGAACAAATTAACCCTTAATTTGTTTAACCCTTTTACCGTGCTATTCATTGTTCCTTTAGGGCAGTGATTTTCAATCTTTATCTTCTCATGGCACACTTAACAAGTCACTGAAATTGTCAAGGCACACCATCAGTTGTTTTTACCATCGACAGGGCACACAAGGTTGTTCAACCCCCCCAATTTTCCTATTAACTAATGTCAATCCCTAAATTCCCGCGGCACACCTGCGGACTATCCGCGGCACATCAATGTGCCATGGCACACTGGTTGAAAACCACTGCTTTAGGAGGTTGCAACTGTTTCATTAACCATCCAATTCTAATATGAACTTTTGTAAATTCCTTCAAAAATGCATCTTTAAAAGGTCTTATTTTTTCCCTCCAAGCATTATCCATAAAAAGGCAACTTCTTCAGTGTTTGTACCATGTGGTGACTGTTCACTTGTGAATTGCATCCAAACCACGATGGACGCACATGGGAAAGCCTGGCCATCCTGTCACAGGGACCTGTCGCCAGGATGTTGCCTTTCCCACCAAAGTGGTCCCCATTTACCTACTTGCATTTTCATGCTTTTGAACTGCTAGGTTGGCAGGAGCTGGGCTAAGGATGGGAGTTCACTTCCATCTGGCAGTACTCAGGTCTTGAACCACTGGCCTGCTGAGCAGAAGTCTAGTCAAGCTGTTTTCTAATCCCAGAATTCTTAACCACTGAGCCACTGCAGCCCCATAGCATTGTGAATAGTGGATAAATCATATGTTTAAACATAAATTTGTGCTACTGTTGTCCTTTTCTTGCAGTGCTTAACAAAAATGAGAATTTGACTCTTTTATGCTTAAAGAGAATTTACTGTTCACACATTTGAGGTACATCTGTAGATCATATAGAGCTACATCATGCTTATTCTAGCAATGCACAATGAATTATTGAAAGGTACTTGAAAGCCATTTGGACGGCAGGTCTTGCTGGAGAGCAGAACTGATAAAAGCGTTAAGACAAAACAAGCGACCTTGTCACAACACATGCTGAAAAACATTTACACTACAGACAAGACCGTGTGTTGAAATGTCCCCCGCCCCATCCTTACACCAGTACAACTTTGTAGACTATACTGATTTCAGTTGAATTGGCTGAAGATAATAGTCTTTATTCATGCCAGCATAAAGAACCTGTAGCTTTTGAGTGAACGGGCAATGTGCCAAGCATAGCAATAGGATATTAATGGAATAAACTAACATATGGCTAGAAATAAAGGGACTGTCATTCAGTAAGATCAGAATTTAGTTAATATTATATCCAAGTTAATATTAGTTAATATTAATATTAGTTTAGTTAATATGAGTTAATATTAGTTAAAATTAGTTAATATTAGTTTAGTTAATATTAGTTTAGTTAATATTAGTTTAGTTAATATTATATCCAACACAAAATACACTAATGTAGACTTGGTTTGATGCTTGATAATCTCCCCATTTGTTCATTTTACTCCAGCAGGTGGGGATCATATAGCTCTAGCACAGGTTCAGGGAAGGAGTTATAGCTCAATTGTACTATCTATCTATCTATCTATCTATCTATCTATCTATCTATCTATCTATCTATCTATCTAAAAAATTAAAAAAAATTGTTTTCTCACCCTCCTCGGGTGGTTGTATGTATGTTATCCTCAATCTCGGGTCCTCTACCAGATGCCTGGGAGTTTGAGGGTTCTGCGCAGTATCTTAGCTGTTCCTAGCAATGCTCTTTTCTGGATCGAGTGTTCTGCTGTCCCTCCTGGAATCTGTGGGAGCCATTCTTCCAGCTTGAGTCACAGCTCCTAGTGCTCCAATCACTATTGGGTTCACATTCACCTTCACTTGCCACAGTCTTTCTAATTCCTCCTTCAAACCCTGATACTTTTCCATCTTTTCATGCTCTTTTTTCCTGATGTTGCTATCTTTTGGTATCACTACATCTATCACCAGGGCTGTCTTCTGGGCCTTATCTACCACCACAATGTCTGGCTGGTTAGCCAGTACCTTCTTGTCTGTCTGGATATGGAAATCCCACAGGACCTTAGCCCTGTCATTCTCCACAACCTTCAGAGGGGTCTCCCATCTGGTCTTGGGAGGGGTTAGTCCATAGGCTGAGCAGATGTTCCTATACACGATGCTGGCTACTTGGTTGTGCTGTTCAATGTATGCTGTTCCTGCCTGCATCTTACACCCTGCCACGATGTGTTGGATTGTTTCTGACGTTTCTCTGCACAGCCTGCACTTTGGGTCTTCTCTTGTATGGTAAATCCCCGCTTCTATGGATCTGGTACTTAGTGCCTGTTCTTGTGCTGCCATGATGAGGGCTTCAGTGCTATCTTTGAAGCCAGCTCTTTCCAGCCACTGATAGGATTTCCCAATATGAGCGACCGGTTATCTGGCGATGGTACATCCCATGCAGGGTCTTATCTTGCCAGGACGCTTCCTCAGTTTGATCTTCCTTCTGTATTTGCTGTTGTTGTTGTTGCTGGAGACATTCTCTCATCCACTCATCTTTGGGTGCCATCTCACTGATGTATTCCTGGGTATTCTGGGTTTCATCCAGGATAGTAGTTTTGACGCTCATCAGACCCCGGCCGCCCTCTTTCCGACTAGTGTATAGTCTCTGGATGTTAGACTTGGGGTGGAAACCCCCATGCATTGTGAGGAGCTTTCGGGTCTTCACATCGGCCGCCTCCATTTCTTTCTGTGGCCAGCTTACTATGCCAGCAGGGTATCTGATGACTGGCAGCGCATATGTATTGATGGCATGTATCTTATTTTTCCCATTGAGCTGGCTTTTCAGGATCTGTCGTATTCTTTGATGGTACTTGGATATTGCTGTCTTCCTTGCCTCCTCTTCATGATTACCATGGGATTGTGGGATACCTAGGTACTTATAGTTGGTCTCTACATCTGTTATGTACCCTGTTGGTAGTTCTACCCCACTGGTCTTAACCACTTTTCCTCTCTTTACGATCATTCGGCTGCACTTATCCAGGCTGAATGACATCCCAATATCCTCACTGTAGACCCTTGTCAGGTGTATCAATGAGTCAATGTCTTGTTCATTCTTTGCATACAGCTTGATGTCATCCATATAGAGGAGGTGGCTGATGGTATTTCCACTCTTGAACTTGTACCCATATCCAGTCTTTGCTATTATTTGGCTTAGGGGATTCAGGCCAATGCAGAACAGCAGGGGAGACAGTGCGTCTCCTTGATATATGCCACGCTTGATCGATACTTGTGCTAATTCTTTTGAGTTGATTACCAATGTTGTTTTCCATTGCCCCATGGAGTTCTTAAGGAAGGTCATTAGGGTCTTATTTACTTTATATAATGCCAGGCATTCACAGATCCACGTATGTGGCATTGAGTCGTAGGCTTTCCTGTAGTCAATCCAAGCTGTGCACAGATTAGTCTGTCTGGTTCTTGAGTCTTGGGCTACAGTACTATCTATGAGCAGTTGATGTTTTGAGCCCCTGGTATTCTTCCCAATGCCCTTTTGAGCTGTGCTCATGTACTGGCTCATATGCTTTTGCAATTTAGTGGCTATGATGCCTGATAGGACTTTCCATGTTGTAGAGAGGCAGGTTATAGGCCGATATATATATATATATATATATATATATATATATATATATATATATATATATATATATATATATATATATATATAAGCTCATCTTGCACATGATTTCTGCCATTGTATTGGTTATGAAAACAGCTAAAGCAGATTAATCACTATTTGTTTGTCTGAAGAATTTTTATCTTATCTTTCTCCTGGTGTGAGCACCCAAGGCAGCTTACAACATTTGAATAAATGAATAAAAACAATTTAATACTGTTAAACTAAAAACATAATAATTTTTTTAATTAGCATACAAAAAAACTAAATGATTAAAATGTCCTCAGACATCACCAAAATTTCTCCAAATAGGGAGCAACTTCTCATTCCAAAGGTAGTCATATAATTAAGGTGCCACCACAGTAAAGGAACTATTCCGCACCACTATTCCTTAATCGCCATCAATGGCAGCATGGTTAAAAGACTGCTCTGATAACATCAAAGGTCAAATTATATGGAAAGAGGCTATCCATTAAATATGCTGGTAATATGTCATACAGGGTCTTAAAAGTTCAAAATCAGAACCTTGAATTGTGCCTGAAAATGAACCAGCAGTCAGTGTAGCTACATGTACAAGGGTCCAATTGAAGCAAACAAAAGAGCTCGTGCAAGCACATGGACGGCTGCATTCTGCACAAATTGCATTATCTGATTATGATGTGCACAGACCCCTGTAGTGATGCTGTTTTGTACAATCAGTACCTAATTCCCAGTGGTCTCTACCAGTGGCCCCTATACGCAGGTGAACGAGGCTTGTCATAGTACTCAAAAGAATGCAAAACGTTTTTGCTAACTTGCTATCCTGTGCATATTAACAATGACTTGGCTAGAAGGGGTTCCAGAAGAAGAATTCAACACAAGGAGAATAAAGATTTTATTGAATGATTGGAAATGGAAACAGTGAAAGAACAGCTTCCTATTGCATTTATATGAAATACTTCAATCTCCCGCCAGATAGCTTCCATATCAGTTGACCAATCTCATTCTACCTTTTCTAAGTGTGTGGAACATGCTAATTATTAGCCACTCTTTCGAATTAATGAATGCGCTCCTCCACTCATTATTATTCACCCTTCTAAAGTTCCTCATTATAATTTATTTTCCCAATGATATATTTTTTGCCTTCAATGTTATTAAAGATAAAATTTAAATTAAGCGTACTGGCATTTTCGTCACCCGCTAACGTATTCCTGACCTTGCTGGAAAGAGAAAGGGAGAGCGAGAGAGAGACATCTTGCAGGAAAATGTATAACTTTTGTTTTAGAACTATTCCCTCTGGACGTTGTTACTTTTCAGCGCACTTTATCTGCAGCACTTGCATTTACAATGTAGAATAAAATAAAGAACAAGGTTCTGGTGAATCCCACTAGATCACATTTTCCTCTGAAGGACAAATTATGGCTGAGGAAAGCGTTTCACATTTCCCAATAACATGCAAAATAGGTTTCTGTTGGTTGAATGTGAGTTTCCACGGCATTCTCATTCTCCCTTCTCTTTCCTTTTCCCCACTTCTATTTCTGGACAAAATAATTCACATTAAGCGCTATTAGTGTCTGTTTTAATTCATGCATTTTGTTTTCTTCTCATGATGCATGATTAAAATACTATCGGCCAAATTCTGGCTAAATCCCCACTCCTGCAAATGCAGCCACATCAATGGAGCGCACACTAAATCTTGCAGGATTTGGGCAGTACTGAAGGAATCCTGGTGGAATGATGCAGCCCAACATGCAGGTAAGCCTAGTGAAGAACTGGAATGAGGCAGAAAGAGGAGATGAACGAGCCAGGGGGAGAGTAGAACAGGAATGGGGTTGAAGGTGGAAGGATGGCAGACTCAGAAAGAGATGGGGCAGGATGAGTAAATCTGGCCCCAAAGAGAAGCAGGATCAGTGGAAGGGTTGAATTGCCACATGGGGAATTGGGTTGGATTCAGCTGCTATGGTGGAGGATGATTCAACAGAGTGGAGGTTTTTAGTGACCCCCTGATAGGCTGCCTGATTGCCAGTGGGTTTCCTTGGGCTTACATCAGCTAGTTGGTCCTAGTCTGAGTCTGAGAAGTCAGCCTGAGGGCCAGGAGGATAGAAGAAAGGGGGGTAAGATCTGAAGTGGATGCCTGCTACCAGATCCATGCCCTCCCTCACTCTACAACTCCCAGTTCCTCCCTCAACATGCCTTGCAATTCCCCCTTCCTGCCCACAGTCCAGTCCACCACCATCTCACCAGCTCCTGCAGTCTCTTGAAACTGACTCTGTGCACATCATACCTCATTTTATTTGCATCACATGACTTTGTTCCACTGTAAAGTGTCTTGTACTTTCACAACACTTGTTCCAACTATTTGGCCTTTGTATATTATGCACTATAGGGATGTAGTAGCTCAGTGGTTAAGACGCTGTGCCTGTCAACCAGCAGGACAGGGTTTGAGATGCAGAGACTATAAGACAGAGTAAGCTTCTGCCTCTAGCCCAGCTCCTGCCAACCTAGCACTTCAAAAGCATGTAAATGCACGTAGATAAATAGGTACCACCTTAGTGGGAAGACAACAGCATTCCATGCACCTCGGCTCATAGTCACGATGGCCACATGACCACGGAAGTGTCTTTGGACAACACTGGCTCTTTGGCTTAGAAATGGGGATGAGCACTGCACCAGGGTGACCAGATGCCAAACCCAAAATTCCTGAATCCCAAGGCCAAAATTCCTAATCCCAGGCCAAAATTCCTACCCACTGAAAAAAATTGCCAAAAAATGTATTTTTTGTTTTTGTTTTTCAGTTTTTGACCATAACTTTTGATAGGAAGGAGATATCTCCAAACTGATTTTTGCATTGAATTCTGCTTTTCAATACAAATCCAACGACATATGGCATGATGGGGTACTGTGCACTATCGCAAAGTTTCAAAATGAAGCCAAAATGTTGGACAATGATGCCAAAATGTAGGACATCCGGACAGGAGGCTAAAAATCCGGACAAATCCGGGTTTTTCCGGTCATCTGGTCACCCTGCACTACACCACGCAGTAAGTCACGACGAGCAGTACAATCTGTGGGGGACACTTTTACCTTTATTTTATAATACACATTGTACAAAATGGAACTTACTTTTGAGTAATAATATATAGGTTTAGGGTAGCAGGGAATTTCAGCAGCATTTCTAGTGCAATAGAATTTGATTGCAGAAATAATTCCCACTTTGGGATTATGATTTATATATTGCAACTTGGGAAAGATCAACATTTTCTTGGCCTGTGTCCATTTTGTCCCTTGTTCTTTACATTCTCTTCCATCTTCTTGTCTCTCCCCATCAAGCACAAAGAGCAATAATTTCTGCTTGGGTAATTTGAATTTCTTACTATCTCAGACGTCAGTTGTAATTGAATCAACAAAAGAGATGTCATATAGTTCTGCTATTTATGAACCTTTATATATTAGTTGACAAGCAAATTAATGCCACACAGAACTGCTGAGTCTGAACTTTGCCATCAGAGTCATTGACACAATTTTATTCTCTTTAGAACCACTTTTTTTCTTAAAAAGAAAAAAAAATTGAGTTTCATAATGTAACGTTTTCAAAAAAGTACTACTACATAACATGATTTCATCAGATGAGCATATTAAATCTTATAGCTTTTATAATGAAATTATCATCTCAGGAGGTCAGGGTTAGAGGTATGGAGCTTAACCATTTTTAACCTCTTTTTCTACTGGTAAAGGCAAAAGCAGATTAAAATGTTAATAATAAAATCGCCTTCTACAAATAGGATTTCTATTATTTTACAAAATTGAATTAAAAATAACATGCATTTAATAAAATAAAAATCACTGCTATTTTAATCCCAATTATTCTCATTGAGAATCTAATTGTAACGAATGTGTAGTTAGGAAAAAAAACCTAATAACTGGCAGATTAAAGTCTTGATCTATCACAATGCAATTGATCTTGTTAACAGACAGATTTAACCTTGACTTTTTTAAAAATTTAAACCCTACATATCTATGTGACAAGGGGCACAATCCAGAGTGAGGGCAGTGAGGAGTGTCTTAGCTGGGCTGCTCCAACTATTCTGAATCCAGAGCAGAAAGTTATGCTGCATCCAGAGAGTCAGGAAGCCTGGGCTGCCCTAACTTCTCCAGAGAATGCTAAGTAGGCACCAAGTATGTGACACCTTTGGAGGACTTGCACCTGAGGAGACCCCCTCAGTTCACACTAAACAAAGAACAGCTGTGGTGCCTGCATTATAAGGAGTTGCTAATGAGATCCCAGTACAGTCTACTGTGAATACAAGGGGCTTCTTGGAGTGGCCTGCTGTATTCCCAAGTTAGTGGGGCTGCCGTAGTTGTGCCATATCCTGAAATTGAGAGGCAGGGGTTGCAGATAGGCTGGCCAAGAAGTCAGATTTTTGGTCAACACTGCTATTCTTACTCTGTCTTATCATGGACCCCTATGGGTCTACTCATTACTATACCTGCTCCGGAGGTGGTGTAATACTGAGGAGCTGGAAACAGGCTCTGGATACAGAGTATCTGCTTGCCCTAGGCAATGCTAAACATGCCCTCAACATGCCTCTCCTGAACTACTTAGGCTGCTCCAGCTAGGGCAGTCCTGGTCCACCAATCTTGGGGTTGCCTATGTTGTCTTAGGAACTCAGCATACATTTTACTGAAAGATTTATGAATATTCCATGTCCTTAGGATGGAACAGAGATTGAACAAGCCATATTCAGCCATCAACATTTGATGGCTTGTGTACAAGAATTATGACTACACATGACTACATATATTCTATTGAATCTCACCATGACATAGTATTCTGTCTATTCAATAGACTCCCAACCAAATAGATATTCCAATGCAGTTTGATTTATCACAGGGTGATTGAAAAGTAACTCACTATATTGTAATTTATGAGTACACTGCATAACATGATGGTATTATTCATACATGCCAAAGTTTTCACAATTTTGGCATCAAGCTCAGCTTGTTGCCTCCTTAAAACCTTGTTGCCTGGTGCAACTGCTCCCCTTGAACTCCCTTCACTACGCTGATGCTCAAAGTGTGTGTTGTGATCCACATAGGAGTTGCAAAAGGACAGCCAAGCTCTGAAGAACTGAGTTCAACCCAGTAGTGGGATTCAAATAAATTAACAACAGGTTCTATGTCCTTATAACTTAAATTAACAACCGGTTCTAGTGCCTGTACACCCTGTTAGGAATATGAGTCCCTGCAGGATTAGCAGGGCTAAGCAGAGTAGTTGTGCAGAGGATGAGAGGGCAGCAGCACAAAGTAAACACACAGCTGTTTATAGTTCAAGATAACTATATTGTTCAAAAGGACAGGCAGAAGATAAGTCAAGTAACACAGTCCAAGGTCAAAGCAGTAGATCAGTCATATACATACATCCAGTTGCAGGGTTATTCCAAACTCAGTAATCCAGTTAAACAGTCCACAAGTCAGTCCACAGATACAGTCCAGTCTTTCAGAGTATCAAACAGTAATAATACTCCTCCTCAGTAACCCACACTTTGCAATAATCTCATACACACTTAAATATAGTGAAACACCAATCAGTTAGAGATATTGCAGTCATGTGACCAGTAACTCAGCACTTCCAATTCTGCTGAATCATGCTGTAAGAGCAGTTACAGACTGCATCAGCTAGATTGCATCAGCCTTCTGCAGTATTGCATCAGCCTTGAATCAACTTGCCTGACCAAACATGTTTCATTATTAGATTCAAACCCTAACATACCCAGTTAGCATAGGTAATTGTATTATGATATATGTACTGTATATGATATATGTACTGAGAGATGATTCATATTAACACCTTATTAGTTCCATACAGTATAAGAATTACATCTCATTGGCTCTCAGAGCCATCAGTAACATGGGAAAGTTTGAGTTAAGAAAATCAACTTTTGTTCCATAGGATTTTGAGTTTTCATTTTTTGGTTAATTGGCCATAACGTTTGATAGAATATAGATATTCCAATGCAGTTTGTTTCATTGCATTCTGCAATTACCTTTCTAATGATATATAACATGATGATGTTATCATTCATAAATTTTTCACAATTTTAGTCACTAGTTCAAGCTTAGCTCATAGCACCCCTAAAGCTTGTAGCCCGGTGCAAGTGCACCCCCTGCACTTCCATCTAGCTATGCCACTGCATGCAATACAATATTTAATGAATGGAATCCTTCAAGATTATTAATGACCATAATCCTAACCATGTCTACTCAAAAGTGAGCCCCATTGTGTTCAATGGGTCTTAATCCCAGGAAACTTTAGGACTGCAGCTCTGGTTAATTACAAATGCATTTATGTTGGAGTGCAAATGTTATTGTTAAAAAAACACAATAGTCTTGAATTTGTTTTTAGGAAAAAATATAAGTCTGAATTACTAGTGTAGAATGTTGTGTGAACAAGTGAACTGTGGAAGGTTCCAGATATCACAGCAGAGCTATCATTTAGCATGCACCACTTGATGTGAATACACATGTTGCCACAATAATTTTTTTTCACTACAACATTTTAAAGGTTAATTGACTAACTTTGTTCAAAAATGTTGTCTCTTTGTTCAAAAATGGAAAGCGGCTCATGGATTGTTTCTCATGTTTTGGAAATGTCTGAAGATTCTCTCTAGTTTATTTCTACTGACAAATTGCTTGGGGAATGAATTGGACACGCTGTGTTAAAATAACTTCTTCACATTAAACTACTGAGCATCCTTATTTAACAGTTCCTTTGGCAGCCCTGAAAATAGAGATTCAAACGACAGGAAAAATTTGAACAAGCACAATTCTTGTTGTATTTTCATTGTGCTTTGTGCTTGTTATGCACAATTCTTAAAGCACAATTTTTGTTAATAAAATTGTTAAAATATAGCACAATTCTTAAAATATAGCACAATTCTCTATTAAAAATTTCAATTTTTAATAGAAAATAGCAGCTCATACTAATACCTCTTTCAAAGGATATGTGCTTCTCCATAGAAGATGTGGCTAACTCATGTATGTAGAAAACTTCCTTATACTGAATCAGATAGTCCTTTACCTACCGGTAGGTCAGTATCTTTTGGAGATACTGGCCCATGGTTGCACTGGCACAGCATGTAGTCCACCATGCATGCTTCACAAAAGTGCTGTAAAGCACACTGCAACAGTCAATCTTGTATTATTTCAGCACCAAAGAAAATTTTCCATTTGGGTGACTAAGGGCAAAATCCAGAATAACTACGGGGAGTCCTTACTCCGGTGT
The DNA here is from genome assembly GCA_030015325.1 of Cryptoblepharus egeriae. Lineage (NCBI taxonomy): Eukaryota > Metazoa > Chordata > Lepidosauria > Squamata > Scincidae > Cryptoblepharus > Cryptoblepharus egeriae. The sequence continues at coordinate 46,422,986 of JAREYC010000007.1, read as the reverse complement.
AAGAACAACTCTGGATTCCAATATGAATTTCCCATAGCTTTTCACTAGAAGGTGCAGTAACTACGGGTGCACGTAATGTCTCTTATGTGCTCCCGTACGGTGATGGGATTCAAAGAAATTAACAACTGGTTCTATTCCCATCCAGCAGCCACTTTTAAATGGCTATTTTTAAACTTTATATGTCCTATCTCTTGTTAACAACCGGTTCTATAGGATAGGTGTGAACCTGCTGGAGCCCACCACTGCTCCTGTAGTTACTCTAGATTTGGGGGTAAGGGTGCAATCCTGACTTAGGCCAAAGAGAATGGCACAGCTAAGCTGGTCTAAGGTAAGCCATATCCTGAGCTAACAGGCCAAATCCAAAGGGCTATGAGACCTCTAGGCTGGTCTAACTGCTGCTGAAGAGGCTACAGCACCAGGGCACCATGCTTATAGTTGTAGTTTTGCCATACTTCCATTTAGGCCATTTCCAGTTGTGCCTAACTTCCATTGAGGCCAGCATGAGCCCTGGCATAAGTCTTGTGCTGACCTGGGGGTGTCACAAGGCACTTCTTCCTCACTCCTGGGGGGAGTTAGGCCTGTGCCATAACTCCATAGGCATACACCAACTTCCCCACACCACCACAGAAAGATATGCCAGGTGAGTTAGGCCCATCTAAATTGGTTAAGATTGTGCCCATCAATTGGTTAAGATTGAGGCAGAAATTTTAAAAAAATCTGAACCTTGAATTATATTTCCCTAGCCAGTGAAATGCAATTGCATTCTAAGCCTGTTTGCTAGTACCATAGTTATCCAATATAGAATTAAATCCACAGTAATTAAAACACTGTAAAAACAAAACGAATCCTATGGCATCAAATAAGAATTCCTACATGTTCAACCTGCCATTCTTGCCTCCTCCTGATAAGAAAGCAGTTTCTTAATAGAAAGCAGTTTCGTTTTATTTCTTTGATGTATTTAAGCGGCATGTGAACTTCAGGTCTTATTTTTCTCTTTCTTAAAATAGGAGTGAAGGTGCTCAAATATAAAACTATTAAACTGAAGATACTGATGAAAGTGAAAGCTTTTATCCTCAAAACTAAATACTATAGCTCCTAAATGTAAGCCCAATGCTACTTTGAAGTCTAATAAAAGGAGAAGTGGGCCATGCATTTTTGCATGCAAATTCATTTCTCTAATTCCTTATAGGATTATAAATATTAACAATTAGGAAGTAAAAATGAAATATACTGATTCATCATTGAAAGTTTACAACTTTGCAATAATTTTATGTTGTAGTTAGGTCAAAGAAAAGTCAGAATCCAATAAATTGCTATAATTTCCCCCTACTCTCTTTCTCTCTCTCTCTCACTCTCTCTCTCTCTCTCTCACACACACACACACAAACACACAGAGAGAGACACACACACACACAGACGCACAAACACACAGAGAGAGAGAGCACTGCTTTTTGAAAATCGTGTGATGCTATTAGTTATTCATATTTTTGAAAATCGTGTGATGCTATTAGTTATTCATATTTATTGGGAGAATTCATGGACAGACACACAGACACACAAACACACAGAGAGAGAGAGCACTGCTTTTTGAAAATCGTGTGATGCTATTAGTTATTCATATTTTTGAAAATCGTGTGATGCTATTAGTTATTCATATTTATTGGGAGAATTCATGGACAGACACACAGACACACAAACACACAGAGAGAGAGAGCACTGCTTTTTGAAAATCGTGTGATGCTATTAGTTATTCATATTTTTGAAAATCGTGTGATGCTATTAGTTATTCATATTTATTGGGAGAATTCATGTCCTCCTTTTCCATCCAAAATTTCTCAGAGCGACTAATAATGTATTGCCATAGCTCTCATGGTAGTGACAACACAACATCATGTGCACAGGTGGGCCCAGGCCTGTTCAGTCCGGTTCTTGGGGACCAGATGTTCCTGTTCCCTTGCCACTGGCGATCCAGTAGTGGCGGGGGGGGGGGGAGCACGATAGCCGGGTGGACCAGTTCGCGTTCGGCCGCTGGAGTGGCACTTAAAAAGGTCACCTGGCCGGGCACTTTTAAATTTGCCGTTCCAAGTGGCAGCCCGCCAAGGCGTCCCACACCTGGGGGGGGGGTAGATCAACGGCCAGGCAAATGCCGACTTCCCCACACCATCATGGAAAGATAGGCCTGGTGAGTTAGGTCAGCCTAAATTTCTTAGGATTTAAGCGATATAAAAACCTGGACACATTCTAGTTAGAGCATAGGTCCAGTCCTAGAGAAATCCTAGATCCATTTAAAGCAAGACTATATCCAACAGCTGAGGTAGACTGTACAAAAAGCCAAATCACTCATCCGAACAAACCTTGTTTGCAAGAGTTTTGACTAGCAGGTGTATAGCTTGATGCAGTGTTAATCACAAGCTTCGTTTAGAAGTGAACATTTTCTATAGAACAGGCTGTGAGTAATAGACCTCTATCAGACAGTAAAGAGAACTTCAAGTTACAGAATTATGTTCTGTCTGTCCTTGTTCTTTCTGTGTTATATCTACAGCATCAATTTTCTCCTATGAGAAAATTCTCCCCGTGTGTCCTTCAGAAGGTCATTTAAAGTTCTTTTGCTCGGAAAGTTGATAGGGATCTAAAATATTATGATCCCTGGGCATTTATATTTCTCAGTGTTCAAAATGAAATGAAAGCCAACAACAAAGGTTAAATTGAAACAATCTGAGGTGTTCAGTCCTGGAAGCTGAAGCTACACTTTCAGGATTTCCCCCCCCCCCATCCAAGAATGAAATATAAATAAGACTGATGTCTGTACTTAACATGTCAGCTTGGGTCTCTTTTTTGTCAGTGATTTCATATAAAATGTATTTTAAAGCAACTATTCTTAACCCTTTTTTGGCCACAGTCCCTGGCAGTTTTTCCTCTGGTACCAGCCTACCTCCACCATCAAATTATCTGTCAAACAACTAACCACTGCAGTGGCTCATAATGTCATAAATGCGCCATAAAACTGATGCTTGATCATAATCTCTGCACCAGACAGCACAGGTACAGTCACTTTGAGCATGCAGGGACTGGAGAGGGTGTCAGGAGGGCCTGTTGGAAATAGAAGAGGGTGTTTTGGGGTGGGGGAGAGTGGACATAGGATGGTGGGGTTGGCAGAAGCTGCAACCAGATCACCTTTCTGAGCCAAGCAACCCTGCATGAGGTTGCAAGGATTTGTACCAGCGAATTGTAGTGTAGTACATACCATATTTCCCGGCCTGTTACATGCACCAGACCATAAGATGCACCAAACTTAAAGGAGCAAAACAAGAAAAAAATATTCTGTTGATGGCTCAAATGTATAAGTTTGCATGACTCCACCATAGTGTCCCCAGCCAGTCCTTGCTGGCATACTTCTGGAAATGAAGGTTCAGGACTAAGGTTGCAATCTTATCTTAGGCTGGCACAACTCATTAGTCTTCCCATTCCTATGGTGTATGTTTGTGCACTGGCCTAACCTTTGCCAAGGAGTGGCTCAGAAGAGGCTTATTACAGCATTCTTGTGACACCCCCAGGTCAGCACAGGACTTATGTTGGGATTTAGGCCGGCCTAACTGGAGATTAGGATTGCAGCCTAAATCAGGACTTAGTACCAGAAATAGATCCTTTGATAGGTATGGGTCCTCAGCCAGTGGCCAATACCTCATGCCACTCATAGAAATTAGCTGCTCAATTAAATTATAGTAGTTTTCCCTCATATCCAAGTGAGAGAAACCCTGAATCCTTCTTGCTCAACTGTTCAGTTGTTCAACTGCCTTTCAACAGCTCTCTCAGCTCACCAGCAAACTCTGCCAGCATTCATTTCCAGTCAAAATAATGAAGATAAGGCTACTTTTGAGGCACATGAATGCTTTGAGCATTTTCAACCATCCCAAATGCCAACTAACTCCTTTGCCAGCATTGGTCACTAACCTGGCATTGGTCAGTCTATTGGTCACTAACCTTTTCAAAAATAAAAGAAACTGTTCTCATGCACTCCCACAAAATGTTTGCATTTCTATATCTATATTGCTTTTAAAAAAGATCCAGAGAACTTTAAAATTCACACAAGAGCTACCAAAAAGTTTTTGCAGGTTGGCAGAGCAATTAAATCCTATTATTAATATTTTACTTTATTACTGTCTTCTCTCTTCCTCCCTTTTGTTTTTCATTCAGATTTTTAACAGGCTCTAATAGTTCACTTGGAAAATTTTAGTTAAGATTTTCATCTTTATGGGGTTTATTATACTCAAGCTTTGGCAAGGATGATAATTAGTTTTGATGCCAGATTAGGCAGGTTAATCAGGGGAAAGACATTACAATAAACTTTTGCTGAGAAACACCATTGAGAAAGAAAATTGAGACATGATCCCCGTAGTTAAACTGCCAGGGATGCTTTGAATTTAACCACACCAATTTGGCATTTCTGAACCAAAATGCAGTCAGAGAGGCAAAGGTAGATTTGGAATGGGGCCATTGCTTGCTAGTGGAGCACCTATTTTGTTCAAAGGTATTATTCTAGTGGCCCAGTCTTATGCATTCTGCCCACTGGCAGTACACCTCCTTTACTGGTGCTGACTGCCATAAAGTGGTCAGTGCCAGCTATAGAAGGAACTCCAACAATGTGCCATTCTGTACATGTGGCTTCCTGCTCATGTCAATGCTTCCCCTGCCATTTGCCAGACCATGTAAGTCTAGGGTTGCCATAAGTCTCTTCCACAAAATTGGGACAAGATCCTCTGTCCCATTTGCCAGTGTGTGAACACAATCCTCCAAAATCAGGATTGTCCCTGTTTTGAGGGTTATACGGCAACCCTATATAAGTCAGTGGAGAGGAAGGAGGAGTTGGGGGAAGATGGAACAGGGGCAGACAGAGTGCAGTGCATGGGCAGACAGGGCCAAGGAGGGAGGATCAGAAGCACTATTTAAACAAGTCCAGGTCCATGCACTGTGGTGGCTTTCCCTATTATTTTTCTACCTAGAGGAGACTTATGCAACTGACCCCCACCACCATGGGATGGAGGTTGGGGCTTGGACAGAATCAAACTATTTATCTGGTTACACTCCTGCTGAAATCTACATTTCTACTGACCTAGAAAAAAGTCATTCATGAAGTGTCATCATTTAAATTCTAAACCAGGAAAGGAGAATCCATGACACGTGATTTACTGTTTTTTTGTTGATGTGGAGTTTAGCAACACATAAAATATTGCAAACAAAAGCATCTTTTTTTAACACAGAGTTCTCAAATGCTATCTCTTAATCTCATGTCTTGCACTTCTGTAATATGCATAGGTTTTTTTGTTTTGCTTTTTTGTTTTTCAGTCTTGACACAATGTTACCAAGGTTGAAACTTTCCTGTGCATTGTTCATTTAAACTTGCAGTGATTTTCTCTTGTCTACCTTCTTCATAAATATTTGGATGATTTAGTACCCTGCTTGGTTTGTACAAAGAATGCATCTATTTAATGCAGAGCATATAATTCTCTGACAGCCCAAACATTCAATGCTATTATTCTGTTGAGAATTTGGCTCATTTTATCAGTCTGCTTTAAGATAATATCAGATTGTCTGTATTGCAACAATAAATTTGTTTTAATTAAATGTTTTTTTTTTACTCCTGCTGAGATAGGAGCTGTCTCCTCAGAATTCAATTAAGGGTAAGCTGTTTATTGTATAGACAACACCTTAATCCAACAAAGTTCTTGAATGTGTGAATTATATTTTCCAATTTAAACTTCAGAAGATAACCATGTTTAAGTGTATCAGTCTACATGCTATGCTGAAGAAGTAAAATCTGGATTAGCCAGTCAGGTTCCAGCCAAGGACCCTTGTCCACCAGAGGTGCCACCAAACCTTGTTGATTCCCCAACATGAAAAGTTTAAATTGCTGAAGTTCTCGACAACCTCATCTACAACTGGAAAAGTCCCCATAAACCAGTAAACTAAAACAGGTTATTATCTCACTGCTATCACCACTAGGTAATATTCCTTTTCAACAGTGGAAAGACAACCTGCCCCAATTCCCTGCTTCCTCACCTCCATTTTTCCCTCCAGCCACTCTCATCCACCCTCTCCAACCCTCTTTGCCTGCCTGTGCCAGGTGGTGCAAACATACCTCTTCTGGGTGGCATGAGGGTTGGATCTGTCCATATGGTACATTTCTGACCCTCAGAATCCTGCTAAGAACACACTAATTATTGAATTTTTTTAAATGTTAACTGAACAATGTTCTATACAATGAACTATACAATGTTCCTGTTCAGTGTTAACTAAACATGAGAAGGATTTTCTAAGAAGAGAACTTTAAAGTCCCACAAATTACTGCACTGAAATTTTAAAAAAGAGGTATTCTACTTGTTTACATCTTTTTAGAAAATAGCACAGAACCAGTTTGGCAGTTGAAGACTTTACTTACTAATTAAATGCTTAATAATGTTTTATAACGCCTCTAGTGTTGCCTAGCCAACAAAAGGCATTTTTTCTTCACAGCTAACAAAAGATATCAAAAAGGGCGCACACAAATGTATAGATGATACTAATTGAATACCTAAAAATAAGAAGTAATAATGTGTTATAGCTCATCTAAACTGTTCTTATCACACATATTGTAAGAATTAATGTTTTATTGGATATTACCGCAACACGGAATTATTTAAATAACCTATGACTTCCACTGCAAAGAAGCTGCCTTCTGACTCAATGCAAATAAATTAAGAGGAATTTATTATGAATCAATGGAACAACAATCTCTCCAGTTCATTCTGCATGTAATTACACTCCTTTAGAGTGCTGAAGAAAGGATTTAAATTTATCACTGCTCATTAAACCTGCAAAGGACTGTATTAATTGGATGTCAACCTTCCTAATTCACTTACATGTTTGCTGACAATAGAGCATATGATTTAAACAGGACTTGGTCTAAAGTTGGAATATTTACAGACTTGCAGCTGTATAGCCTGCAGGTAAATCAGAGACATTCAGAATTATTGCTTGAAAGAGAAACATAAAGGGATAGAACAGTGCAAGAATTTTTCACACCGAAACACAGATTGGTATGATGTTTTAAAGCAAAGAATCACAATGGATTGAAAGTCCAGCCTCTCCACCTGATGGCTGTCCAGGGATCACACTAATAATATTTTATCCCTATCCCTTCCACAAAAATGTAGTTCTCATGAGGGAGGTGACCAGCACTAGGAAAAATTAGTTTGTGTCATAAATAAAATCAGTGGGATCCCACATGACTAATTTCTGTAGTCATGATTAATAAAAATTAGGATACAACCAGCTGTTAGCTCGCAAAAATACCACACACTGTACCACCTCCATCTGCAACTATACTTCATTTGGGGTGCAATCCTAACCAATTTAGGCCAGCCTAACTCACCTGGCCTATCTTCACATGGTACCATGGGGAGGTCAGCATGTACCTATGCACTGGCCAAACCACCCACCCACCCACTTCCCGGAGTGTGGCAGAACTGCACTTTTATGAAACTGGTGTGAAATGCTGTGGCTTAGGCCAGCCTTAGTGGAGCTTAGAATTGCAGCCTTGGTCTCCCAAAATCCTTTAACCACAAGTCCTGTGTAGCTTCAGGAGAAATTGTGGATTAGAGGTTAAGCTCGTCCTGTTGGAAACAGTCTTGTCATTAAAGCCACTGGTGATCGGTGTAGATAGTAGAGCTGCATGGTAGATCACTATAAGGCAATGATACTGATAGTGGTAGTAATAGTGGCACATCAGTATATTGTCAGCTTTCTGTATTTCAGTTGCCCACCACTATAAACTTCTTTTCCACATGCCACTCCTTGCCTTCCTGCATCTATTCATATGCCCAAATATATTCATATGCCCATATGCTTCTGTCTATCCGAGGTGCCAAAGTATTCAATATTGGTCAATGGCCACTATTCCCTTCTGCTAGAGTTACCAAAGGCTGGGAAATCATATTGACTAGAACTGACATTTTGTCTTTCTTCCTGTGTAAAGATTATTCTATGTACAAATGAAGTATGTAGATGGATATGGAACACTGGACACTTACACATGTTGAATAACACTGTTTTCTCTGAAAACTCATATGGAAAGGGAACAATAATTCAATGAACCACTCCATAAAAGTTTCAAGCTTAGGACATGAAATGGATCCAACACTATAGTTTAGTGTTTGTCTATGGATGGTGCTCTGAGTATCAGGAAAGATAAAAGGATATATATGAACATGGAGGAATCAATTACTTCAGAAGGTCAACTGAGCTAAAAGAAAGCTCATGGAAAAATAAATAAAATCAGGTATTTCAGATGCTTCAAAGAGCACAAGAGAATCTTCAATTTCAGTACTGTTTTGAATGCACATATTTGCCACCAGGCTAAAGTAGCAGTTAATCAGTTCTATGAAGAGCTACAACAGCTTATGAAATCAACACCAAAAAGATGTCCACCAAAAAGGAGATTGAAGTAGGAAGGAGTAACAGGAATAACAGGCAAATTTGGCCTTAAGAGGGCAAAATGAGGCAGGACAGAGGCTCATAGAGTTCAGTCAGGAGAACATACTGATCATAGTAAACACACTTTTCCAAAAACACCAGTGCAGAGCCAGCTTTCAGGGCAGAAATGCCCCTTTCCAGCTCCTCAAAGTTAGACCACCTCAGGAGCAGGAATAAATCTGAGGTGGCCTATTGGGGTCCATGATAAGCCAGAGTAGGAAAGGCAGTGTTGATAAAAAAATCTGAGTTCTTGGCCAGCTTAACTGTAACCCCTGCCTCTCAACCTCAGGATACTGCACAATGACAGCCCACCAACCTCAGGATTCAACAGGCCACTCCAACAATCCCCTTTCATCCACCATCCACCACAGGTACTTCTTTACGGCTGTTTCATTCTGCCGCAGTTACTGGTTGTCAGAGAGTCCTGGGCTTCCTTCGAATGCAGGCGCCACAGCTGTTCCTTGTTCAGTGTGATTTGAGGCAGTTCTCCTTGGGAGCAAGCCCTCCTCAGGTGCTCAGTAGCCTCATGGCCTTGTGGATTTGGCCCAACTTTCTGTTCTGGATGTAGCCTAATTGGGCCAACTCAGCTGAGCCATTCTCAGTGGCCTCACTTCAGGATTGCTCACTAGGTCTTTCAGGTATGACCTAAATCACATCCCATCTGAATACACAGTGGAAGTGGCAAATAGATTTAGATTTGATAGATAGAGTGCCTGAAGAAGGGTGGACAGATGATCATAATATTATACAAGAAGTGGCAACTAAAACCATCCTAGAGGAAAAGAAATGCAAGATAGCAAAATAAATGTCTGAAGAAGCTTTAAGTATTGCTGACAGGATGACCATACATCCAGAAATTTCCAGATTTGTCCTCTTTTTTGTCTCCTGTCCGGGTGACCTCCAAAAGGGCTTCATCGTCCTCCATTTTGGCTTCATTTTGGAACTTTGCAATGGGGTGCAGAACCCCATCATGTCATATGTCATTGGTTTCGTATTGAAGAGCAGAATCCAATGCAAAAATCAGTTTTGAAATATCTCCTTCCTATCAAAAAGTATGGCCAAAAACCTAAAAATAAAAAATATGCCTTGAGCTCAATGGGAAAGTGAAAGTGCCCAATATTGCAGCTTTACTCATGTGTAGGGAAACATGCCATTTTCAGCCAGAAAGGCCAGGTTGAGAGGAATTCAAGACCTTGTCCTCCTTTAGAGGTTTGGGCATCTGGTCACCCTGATTGCTGAGGAAATAAGAAAAGCAAAAGGCAAGGAAAAAAATAAAAGATATGCCCAGCTGAATGCAGAGTTTCAGAGAACAGCAAGGAGAGATAAGAAGGCCTTCTTAAATTAGCAATGCAATTAGTTTTTAGCAATTAGTTTTCCTTAAATTGAGAAAAACTCAAGCTCAAAGCGCAAATATTTTGGCCACAACATGAGAAGCGAGGACTCCTTAGAAAAGAGCCCGATGCTGGGAAAAACTGAAGGCAAAAGGAGAAAGGGATGAGAGAGGATGAGGTGGTTGGATATTATGAGATATATAATATCTCATAATGAGATATCAGAGGATGAGATAATGGATATTGTTCCTGAGGCAATGAACATGAATTTGGGCCGACTTCAGAAGCTAGTGGAGACTAGTGGCTTGCTATTCTACAGTCCATGGGGTCACAAAGAGTTGGGCACAACTTAACAACTAAACAACAACAGAACGTAGCAGAACTTTAGATTGTGATGAACTAGCAGAATAACAAATTAGTTTAAACACAAATTTTTAATTTTTTTTAATTCTAAAGCTAATTTCTTCTGGATGTGCCAAGACTCTGAGATTTGAACTTTTTTATCCCTCTCCCCAATTGCACACATAAAAGGTGGACAAGGAGCACAGTCCTATGCACACCTACTCTGAAATGAGCCCCTTGTATCCACTGGCGCTTACTCCCAGGAAAGTGTATATAAGATTGCAGCCAAGGTCAGAATTGAGAATCAAACATAATTCTGTACATTTTCAATCTACATCCATTCACCCCTCCTTTTTATATTAATTCTCTTTTTTTACATTATTTCTAAGGAGTTGAGAGCAACACTCATAGAGCTCTCCACATCCTGACAACATTCTTTGAAATGAGTGGCCCAAGTTCACCTCATGAGCTTCATGATTGAATAGAGCTTTCAACCTTGGTCTCACAAATCTTAATTCAACAGTTTAACCCTGGCTGAACCAAAACATGAAGTTAGCAACTTCTTTATGATTGGTATCATGGTACCCACATGTCCAGAATCATTCCATAGGGGATCTCTAATCAAAGGAATGTGTGGTGCTCATAGCCTGGTTTGACATTCCCCAAGGCAAACAGAAAGAACATGCTTGTGCTTCAACAGTCTCTTTCTATTTCCAGCGACATAGTATAATAACAAGGGTCCTTGATCTCCTAAGGATAATTCTTGTCGGTGCCTGCCTTCCCAGCTATACCTCTCATCAGATTTGCATTCAGACAAATCAATGGCATCTGGTGTCAATCTGCCAATGGGCAAAATACAATAAATGAAATACAACCTACTGAAAGATAAATAAAAAATATATTATTCTGATAACTGGCTTATGAGTTCTCTGGAACACTAACTCTATTCTTTTGATGCTCAGTCTGCAGATGCACATTGTGTGTACCCAAATGGTACAAATCCTTTGTGACATACGATTACAATCCACTGCCTGTGACTGACCTAAAGCTTCACTCTGTAGACATTCACAACATTATATGCTGACAAGGGTTTAATATCAACCTCTTCAATCCAGCTGTGGCATAGGCTTCGCATCAAATTAAGATGAATATGCAGTAAAGTAGCAAGAAGAGGCAAAGTCTGTGTCTTTCATCATTTGCTGGCAGCAGCAGAGATAGGGTTTTTAAGATGTGATTCTTATAGAGCACCTTGAATCAGTTTGATTAGTTTCTGGTGATTGCTTATGAAATTATATGAATCAGTTAAAAACAAATTGGGGGGATCTCCTCTGTACCACCTGTAGTGGCAAGCTCGAAAGGGGTACAAAGCCCTGAGTTTTGAAGTCACCTGCATACCATGCAAGCAGCCCCTTCCATTCAGAGCTTTTCGAGACAGTGAGTGAAAAATGGAGGGATTCAGCTTCCATTTTACTCCCACCACCTAGAATGGCTACAAAGTGAAGGGGGAGACTTCACTTCATTCAGCTGCCTGCAAAACTTTGTGCTTTGCACCATCTCAAGTGATGCCACCAACCATCTGTTCTAAAAGATTTGGCTAGATAAGGTGAGATTTCTCCATATGCATACTCCATCGGATCTTTTCCACAGTCTTGGGTATGAGATAATGGCAATGTGACAAGATTGCCTAGGAAAGGTAAGTAAAAATAGCTTACTATTTATGTAAAAAAAATTAATTAAATAAATAACTATTTTATGAAAAAAAATATTTACTTCTTTATAGGTTGGCTGGCTATCAGTGGTGTATTTTGCTGGTGTAGTCTGAAAAGAGGAAGGTGCATTTTGGGCCAGAAAAATAGGGACAAGTTTATCTCTCTTACACCTCTACCCTCTTCTTTCCCACTCTATTCCTTTAGCCTTTCCCAAACCCTAACTCAAACCCTTACCAGCCCTACCCAGACTGATGATAATCCTGGCAAGTATAAGTGTCCAGCCCTGCCTCACTAGTAATCTCAGTCTCTTTTTTTCCCCTTCACCTACAGTATCTATCTACAGTATTTATATACCAATTTTCAACCGAAAAGTTCACAAGTGGTTTACAAGAAAATGAAAAAATAATAGCTAATTAATCACTAATAGATCCCTGTCCCAAAAGGGCTCACAATCTAAAATGCAAAAAGAACACCAGCAGAAGCCGGTAGAACAGACATTAAATCCCATTTGAAAGAGGGATATTCATCTGATATCTTCTGTGCTGTAAATATTAAGATTATATGTTCCTTAATGGTAAGGACAGATCTTTTTTGCTGATGAAATTCTATAAAGTGTCATTTACATGAATGCTTGTGTATTAATTAATAACAATAGTGGCAAGAAAGTATGTTGATTTTAACTGTTGATTTAATAATGCATCAATGTATCAATGTATGTTGATTTAACAATGCACCAAGAAGCCCATCAAAGAAAGAGTGAGATGGCAGTGCGCTTGACACATATAATTAAAAAAACCCCAAATATAACAAAAAATGTAGAATTTCCTTGTAGTATCCTGAAGTGAGCCACCAGCAAACAGATGGCTGGTCCTTTCCTCCTGGTATGAAGTTTCACACAGCCTGTCAATTATGCATCCCACATGCATTCACTTAATGCTTTACAGCTTGACAATGCTGAAGTAATACTTGAAGGAGACATATGGTTTACACAAGAGGTAAGCAATCCTAAGCACTTAGCCTGCCTCCTCCAATTCTTTTCACCAGTATGCATATTCCTCCAGGCATAAGGTTCTTCAGGTGGCATACAAGGGACTGCCAAATCATTCGTCTCTGAACTTAAAAAAGCTTTCATTACTGAAGCTCCTGTTTGCAAAGTTTGCAAAGTTAAGGTTCAGCTATGATTTCCATGGCTCAAATGTTTGAGTACATAAGAACTATTTCCAAAGTACAGTGGCAGGCAAAATTCAAAGAAGGAATAGATTCTCACAGTTGTCAGAGCTATGCACCATAGATGCAATCCTAAAAACACTTTCCTGGGAGTAAGACCCACTGAACACAATGGGGCTTACTTTTGAGTAGGCATGGTTAGGATTGTGTTCTTTGTCTGAAATTGCCACAACTGGTCCCACTGCTGAAGGGAAAAGTCATTGCTTGGTTTCAAAAGCAGCTTGACTTTAACAGTAACAATGGCGTTAAAGCACATCTGTCTGAAGTTGTGCATGCACATGTCTCATCTTTTGAAACTGTCTTATATATAGTATTGTGTTATCCTGATAAGGGCAGGCTGTATATGAGGGAAGTCCAAGACACACACAAGGCTCCCCTCACAATGAAGGCCTCTTTCTTGGGAAGGTGCCTCCAGTTAATTCAAAGGACTGCACAGACTTGACAGAGATGCTTCTGGAGCAATTGAAGAAAGAACTGATAAATGTACAGCAGAGATCTATGTGTGGAATGGAGCTGCTTTGGTTCAGGTCCTTACACCAATCCATTTTTTTACATTTCACCTGAAATTACTTTTTGAATAAGTGCTTCAAGAAATATTGCGTTGTCTTCGCACGTTGGCAGAGAGATAAATCTGACGCACATCTGCGGCACCTGGCAATTTTCATCATTTTTCTTTTTTAAAAAATTAATGTCATTCTTTTTCCCCACAGTTTTTCACAATAAATTGATTTCATATAAGGAAGGGGGAAACTCAAACACTGAATTGTTCCACAGAATAATTTCAGGAAGATTATCTGCAAAATCCAGAGTAACTGCAGGAGATCTTACGTCTCCGTAAGCAAAATTTACTCTGGATTGCTCTATGAATTTCCCATAGGTTTCCACTGGGTGGTGCCATAACTATGTTGACATAAATGTCTCTTAAGAGATCCTGCAATTACTCTGGATTGTGCAGTATGTCTCTCACAAAAAATACCCAGTTTATCCTACCTGTTTTGCTGATGAATCCATGGAAAGGGACAATCCCTCAAACAGGAGATGGTGATGGCCATTTCAATCTCCCAATGTTAATTGGTTAATTAAACAGCCAGACTCCATTTTTCTGCTTCAAAAGCCTACACAGCCACACGGGCATTCTAAAACATGCAATCAAGGCATTTCCATGCCTGAAAGTTTCCCCAATATACATACACCCAGTTACAGACCAATCCTAAGGGCTTCCTTAGGATTCCTTCACTACTACTGAGTGTCACAAACATGCTGTGAAGCACATTTGCAGACCCCCGCACTGCTCCAGCACCGGCAGTGTATCAATGCCAGCCATCATTGTGTTAGTGTTGGTTGACAATGGTGCTCTTCTGCTTAACAGTTGTCCCAACCAACTGGTGATGGAGCAGTGAATGGGGGTACCGAGGAGGCTTACTGGGGTGGGTGGGGTAAGTGGGGAGAGTGCAGGGAGGAGGCATGGTGGAAGGAGCAGGATGGGAAGGGGTGGGACTTGCAGAACTCAACTTCGCCGTATCCTGAACGTCCCTGTGGTGCCTTCCAGCACTATATGGACATCCTTGATTCTGTGCCACTTACTGTAAATACAATGATTGAGTCAGATTTGTGTGCTGGGGAAAGAGATAACCACATTATATCATTACTGGGTATGATTTTAGTGGACTGCTGTTTAGTGAGAGTCGTTCAGTGTTTGCTTAGCTGGCTCAAAATACAAAATCAAATTTACATTTACGCAACAAATGATGTGGTGAATGCCTCAAAAGGATCTATGTGGAGCTCGAGATTTCGCTACAGTACGTGCTTCAAGCTGCAAAGCCTCTTTGCAGTACTTAGTCTCATCTGATTAAAAACCAATATCACTATGAAATTAGCTTTTGTTCTGCAAGTAAACTAGAGCAATCATTTTTCAAAAGCTCAGGCCGTATTATTAGTTAGAAATTGTCAATGCTCGGGAGATATGCCACAGTATTGTTACTGGATGTCAGTCAGTTGGATGATAATGAGAAACTGGAAAATGAAAAATAGTACCAAAAAAGGAAAGGAAAAAAAATGCTTAAGAATTACCATGGTTAGAAATTCAGAAGCATTTTCAAATGCACTCTTTTTTTTTAGAAGATTACAAAGACAAATACATGTATGGATTTATAACTTGATAAAATTTGCAGATCATTTAAAACTGCTTCCTATGCGTAGAAAAAAAAAATTCAAGATGCACCTAGGGAAGGGTGGAGTATAATGAGGATGTTGCCCTGCTGCAAAGCTGATAGTGTTTGTTAGGAAGGAAAGAGGACATGTATAGAAATTCTGGGTAATCTGATTCTCACTAAAATATAACAACATTTAAAGGAAGAGATCTGCCATGTGCACTTTATCCTAAGAGTAAGCCCACTGAACACAGCAGGACTTTTCCAAGGAACCATGCACAGCAGCGTTTCCCAAACTGTGGGTCATGTCCCACTGATGGGCCACAAGACCATATGCACTGGGCCTGAAACTCCTGGTAGTGCCCTTTTTTGGGAAAGTCCTAAAGACCTCCTATTAAATTGGCCTCTGCAAGACAAGATAAGTACTGGTAGCTTCTGGTTGCTTTTGCAGACCACTGCACTTATCACAATGATGTTCACTGTCCATATTTCTTGCATTCCAAAGTGCTTTGACCTTTCCCGCCTTTTACTATTTTTTTCCCACTTTCCCCTTATCTTTATGTATCTGCACCTGCCAAATGAATACTTCACTTGATGCATCTAACTAAATGAATTGTCGACAGAAGCTTGTGCTGGAGTAAATATGTTAGTCTTTAAGTACCTACCTGACAAATATTATATTGGTTTAAAGGATCACCAACCAATATGTTTCCAGAGCTGATATGAAAACCGCATGTAAATGCATTCCGCGTTGGGGTTTTTTCATAAATGATTACTTGTAGTTTTGTTCCAGATGATAAATCATTTGTATCATGACAATTGGTAGTGAAATTAAATGGTTATCATCTCCACATCAATAAAGGTCCTATGAGCCACAGGCTTTAAGCATTGGGAAGGTAGTAATGCCGATCGATATTTGCTGAGTGTTACATATCCTGTTCCCCCAACACCATTTTCTCAAAGCCAAATATGGTTTCCACAGTGCTTCCAAAAGATTTATTAGTTTTATCTTCCACAGACTTGTGCAAGTGTGATTAGTTTTTGTGCGCAGAAGGGTTAACTGACAGGCAGCCTTGTTCCAAAACTTTTATGGGTCCAATCATACTGCTTGAAATATAGACCAGAAATACATTATTTATGCGAAAATGCTCAGGGTCAGGTTGCCAAGCTGTTTCTGTGAGCTGCACTCAAAAATAATAAAAAGAGGGCATTAAATAATTCAGATGTCATTGAAGAAAAATTGGAGGACTCGCTGGGCAAATATCAAAGCAATCTAAATCTAGTGTGTATTGAAGACATATTGGGCAATGGCGAGGGCATGGTTATTATTTCGCAAACATTTTGCTTGTACTGCAAAGTTTGAGCCGCCACTGACTGTGAAATGAGCCACATTCACTTAAAATTGCCCTCCTTCCCCACTATTGCTATTTGTACCCATCACATTTATAATTCATCTCAATTAAAAGCCTGGTTTCCAAATCCCTGCTTTTATGTGGACAGGTGAGATGAGACTAGGGTATGGTGCTTATCCAATGTCTCTGTGCCATTTGTAGGATAAGTACAATACAAAGCAGCTGAGTCACTGAAACACAATGTCATTCCATATGATAATGCAAATGTCAGAAATAGATTTTTCAGAACTCTGCAGTAAAAATCACAATCCAGACCTCCGTAATAGGATTGTGGCAGAGAAGCAGATATTCCGATGCATTGCAGAAGCTGCTCAATCGCCTGATAGTAATGGTCTTGCTGAAAAATCCAAACCAACCTAAGCAGAGAAGAAATAAGTCAGTGCCTTATTCATTACAATTATATTTTTTAAGGAAAATAGTGCAAAGTACAGATCTGTAACATTTCCCCGAATGCAGACACATACCATGGTTGCATCAAGTTTCATATATTAAAAATAAAATATTGAAATGAATGGGGACCCACTTGAAATTTACTCATAACCCACCTGGTGGTTCCCACAGTTTGAGAAACACTGAAATATAATAAATAATAGCATACTGCAGTTTTAACAAAAACATACTGCCTTTTAATGAAAAGTAGCTCACTTAGGCACAGGCAACTAGTGCACAGTGCTGCGCATGACTCTGGGAGAGTGAACGTGGAAGCATGCGCAGCCCGATCCCAGGAGGGATGCTCCGCCCAGCTTGGATCACACCTGAAGGAAGCGCTGCTTCCTTATCAGAGTTGCACAGACTTGTGCAGCCTTCACTATTGAAACAAGCGGCTGCCTAGTCAGCCATTACTAAGCCTTGCAACTGGGGCAGCCCCTAATCCCCCCAGAGCACCCTCCTGCCCCTCCATTTTCCAGAGGAGCAGGGCCCCTCCCCTGCCTTACCAGACCAGGGGCCCAATTTCAGAAGGCCTCCAGGGAAATCCAGAGGTCTGGGAACACTGGGGGAAGGCCATTGGCTGCTTGAAACTTTTGCCTGCTAAAAATAATAGCCTTGTAGGTACACATGGGTACAGCAAAGGCAATCCAGCCTGCCCATGCAAGTTAGGATTGCACTGTAAAAAAGAATAGTAGGAGCTGCCTTACCAAATTAGAGCTTTTCTCAGACCTGCTTAGTACATAGCCACATTGATGGACTGGTTGCAGTTCTCCACTGCAGGGAAGTTATCAGGGAAGGATATTTCCTAGCCCACTATAGGAATGGTAACTGTGACCATTTGCTCCACCACTGAGCAATGGCCTTCTCCATGTATTATGGAGCTTGACTTTTATGGTTCTCTGGGGTTGATTTCTTCGCTAGCATGATGCACTGCATGACAGGTAATGCCAACAGGTCAATTTTCCTCATAATTATAGTCTATTCCACACTCCAATTAAATTGCTACATGGCTTTACCCCATTGTAGCCTGGTGAAAACAATGGCATTCACTTAGCTGAATTCCTAGCTCACATAACTAGGGTTCAACCTCACATTACCAAAAAATGCAAATGTAAGATTAGGAGTGCAATTTTAATGAACCTTTAGGAAGTTCCTTATGCCATTCCAGGGCTATCACAAATGTGCCATAAGGAGGACAGGCCAGTGCAAGGAGGTATGCTGGCCTCCGAGCATCACATGCAGAACTCTGCACTGACTCTGGGAGCAGGTGAGCCTCGCAGGCTGATCACAGCCAGCGCAGGGCTCTGGGGGAGCCTTGGGGATGTCAGGGAGGAGGTGGACAGGAGGCATTTCTGGGGGGAGTAGAGGTCAAGTTGGATTGTGGGGATGTAGGCAGGGAGCAGGGAGCGGGACCAGGACCCAGCACTTGTGCCAGATCTAAGAAGACCATGGTAGTCCCAGGCTGCTTTAATCTGTATCACTGTTTGAGGTGTTGTAGATCCAAGTAGAACCACTGGGTCTGCTGCTCTGTTTCCCATGGTAAAGAGAAAAGTTTCCTCGGCACTACAGCACAGTGCAGCACCACCAAACTTTTGCTGGATGCAGCGCAGGCATGCCAGTCTGTCTGCTCCAGTGTAAATTAGGATTGTGTTATTGTGATTGTGTAAGTTAGATTGTGTAAGTTAGGAGCTCAGTCTGAGACTCTCTGTCTTTTACCTGAGATGTATGCACAGGAAATGTTAGCTCCAACAGGAGGGATTGCAGACCCTCCTTCTCTGCAATGGATCTTCTCAAACATGTGGCACAAGTCCCAAGAGAGAAAAGTGGAAGTCTGTGAAAAGAGAGGATAAGATCCAGCACACAACATTGCTGCTGGATCCAGCCTTTCTCTCACCCTTCCCCACCCAGTTTTGCTTCCTCCCTACCCACCTCCCACATATTTTGCAGCCTTGCATTCTCTGGCAGGCATGCTGTGGTTCAGTGACAACCAGGGAGCAGTGAATCTCTTGTAGCAGCACTCACACTATGTTTACCAATGGATTGCCAAAGGTTTTTCCACTGTTGGGATGCCCTGCCCATTCAGCCTAAACAAAATCATGCTTCTGGGTTTGTTTGTGTGTACGTGAGCACCTGTGTGTGTGTGATCTTGATGAACCATGAGAAAGATGGCTCAGACATCTCATATTTGGATGAGGGTATATGGGTGTCTCGCCTTGCCATTCTGCCAGAAGCACAGGGTAACTTACCCTCATCCAATAGGTATTTTCCCCTTACTTGGAGCTCAGCTAACCTGGATTTTGGATTGAATTAAAAACACCTTGGTATAACACTGTGTAATTAGTATGGCATACTTCCAATACCCTTTTCCCCTGACAAGGAAATTGCTTTCACATACATTTTATCTTCATTCAAAACTTCCTTTTCACATTCATTTGCAGTTATTCTCCACTGCACAATCCCTGGTAATATTAAAATTCCAGCCATCGGTATAAAATCATAACATTTATTTGAAACCTTACTTTCCTGTCAATATTCTGCAAAAATCCCCGCAGGGGAAATCAATCATAGTTGCAATCACTTATTTGCAGTATTAAATCAACTATTCATCTGTGTATCATAAGCACCACAATGCCAAAATGTAATAGCAAAAAACAAACAAACAAACAAACAAACCCACATTAACTTACAGCATAGGAAATCACAACTTCCTTGATAGCAAAATCTGGATAGCTGAATGTCTCATGGATCTTGATGAGGGGACCTTATTAAAGCTACTAAAATGTATTCAATTTACTCAGATATGATACATTCAATATACCAATGGGAGACGTGAAACCATGAAGTGGATGATGCTGCTTATGTCAGCAGTCAGTGCCAGGGGGAGTAGAGGTTCAGGATGCCCTTCACCCCAAATCTACCAGTCTGCCACAATTAGAGCCACACTGATCTGCTTCCTGCATATTAATCATCTGTTTCCCTTTCCCCTCACCTTATTCCTTCCAATAAATAAGGACATGCTATACCAATATATACGCTTCCTGTTCAATAGAAAATGATCATGTAGGAAGGAGGGAAGAGAATGTATTGTTGTTTTCAATCCAACTGTTTTCAATACCAGTAGTGGAAGAGGGTAAGGATTGGGGCTGCAGGTACAGGGTGGCCATATGCCACAATCCAAAATGTAGGACATCGAAGAAAATGTAGGACACCCATGGAAAAATGTATGTCATTACAATATAAAAGCAAAAAACACTCATATGTTGCTTTCACGTGGTTAATTTAAACACTTTATTACTTTTTATTAAATTTAAAACTGAAATCTGAATTCTATGAATTCAGAAAAATGAATTCTTTTTTAATACATACAATTTATTAATTGCAAGAAGGCTACATACGTACTGCCTGCTCACAAGGAAAGGAGGACAGTGAAGATTTTTTTGAGGACACATGGCTAAAAAAAGTTGACATGTCCCGGATAAAGAGGATATAATGGCCACCCTGTGCAGGTGGTATAATGCACTCTCTGCATTGCACAATCCATGGCAGTAACTGTGTGATGTGTGTCTGCCCTGATATCATACAATTTATAGTGAGGACAGAAAAGAATTGAAGTGGAAATTGTTCAGGGTAGAAAATATAGAGTGGCTTATGGGGACTAGGCACCCTGAAAGAAAATACCCAGTTCCCAAAGTTGGCACTACCTACAGTAAATGAGAAGAAAAAAATTGAAGTAGGGTAAAATACATCAGAAAGGAGAGGCTCTGGATAGCTGGCAAATTTATTCTGGTATTAATTGCTGTGATTTAGTTTGTTTCCAACCATTCTTTTCCCCATCTAGTTCTAAAATCATATCACACACACCACTCCAGCTACTGGGGCATTGAGGTTATCTTTGGCATATGTCTAATTACAGCCCCATATTGGGACACATCAACAGAACAGCTTGAAATTGAAATGCCAACCAGATTGACCATGATAATTTAATTGAGAACTGATTAAAATAGAATTCATCTCTTTTTAGTCCACACCCTGAGTTGCCCTTTGTATAAACACCATAAGGTTAGGGTTGTCTCGCAACAGAATATGCCCACTGAGAAGGTTCATTTGGAAATTACTCTTTAGAAGGATGGTCAGAAACCAGGGAGGTGTGAAGTCTCTCTCATAAATTACAAACTATAGATTATACATAGTAGGAGGTTTGCAGTGAATATCCCTCCAAAGCAAGAGTTTTTTCCACAGTAGCAAGGACTCTTCCTCCAGATCAAGCAGATCCAGGTGCTACTAAGAATTTCTTGAAACACATTGCTCTTTCAAAGCATATGCAACATCCATATTCAAGAGAAGGGAGTGATAGCCTATGTTTTTAAGTTTACTATGCCAGAGGTGGGGAAAAAACAACCTGAGTAGGCTCCTAGATAAGTTGCGGAATAGAATTGAGTTCTAAGGAATTCATAATATTGGAAATGAGGAAAACAGTATCACTTCTTGCAAGAACTGGTTGATTGTCAAGAGCATACACACTGCCTTAATGCTGTCTCAAAATGGTGGCATTGGATACATAGGGTGCAATCCTAAGTAAGTAAGCCCCATTGTGTTCTATGGATTTGCTCCCATATTTCGGATGGGTTTATTTAGGATTGTAGCCATAGTTGAATAGGGCTATGAAGGAACCAAGGTTGCTTTCCTTTTGGGGATGAATTGGATTCAGAAGATGGATGGATGGATCAATCTTCCAATACTCAGTAGGACACTAGTTTAAAGGGTTTGCTATGAAGTGAGAGAAAATGGGCATTGGAAGAGGTGCTTCTCCTAAGCCCAGTTGTCCCCATCTCAACACACCATGTTATCACCATAATTCATTTGTATTACCATACACAGCAGCCAGACTGTGGGACTTCCTGCCTCTGGAGTCTTTGAAACCTTAAGACTTTTCCCACAGCATATTCAGGAAGGATCCCATTAATGGTCCAGAGATTCCATGTGTACAACCCCCATGGTTCAGAGATTGTATGCGTGAATGGCAGCTTATTCAGGGATTTGTAGAAATTAAAGGGATTTGTTGGCAGTCCTTTTCAGGAAGGCTTTTAGTTCCAATTGCTGGCTGGCATTCTCTGTTAATGTAATTGTGATTTCAGCTTTTTTCCATTTTTAATTGCTTTATAGAGAGTGAATTGCAAATTGCTTTGAATGCAGAAAAAGGGTTCTGTGTGTCTGCATGTCGTGAGACAGATAGACAGATGGACAGACCGACAGTGAAAATATGGTGCAGATCTTCAGATAATTTAGCTTTTATATACAGTAATGCTGAGAAAGTCCTTGCCTAAAGGCAAATAATACCCTGGGAATGTCTGCTGAAAACTGTCTGCTGAAAAGAGGTAGGAGGATATATCCATTGGGAATTTGGCAATTGATAGCTCTAGTTAATTAAAACTTTTCCTATTACACACCTCATAAAGAACAGGCATTTGGTTATACTGATTATCAGCAAAAATGTCAATTACCCAATAGAAAATATTTCAGGATATACTATATACCTCTAACTTTCAGGAAATAGTATGTACCTGTAACTCTTCCTTGACTGAGGTATACGAATGGTATCCTAAGGAGTACATATGGATATAAAGCAGTCTTTTAGGCTATTCCATATGCAGCTGGAAACAGGTCTGAAAGTGACATCCTGTGATAACATTTTGTGTGGTGGTTTTAAAGTTTTCAGGAGGGCATGTTCTTATCAGTAAACACCACACCAAAAGAGTCTTGATGCAACCCTACTTACGATCACATCAGGATTGCTTTTCTGCAGTGCTTTCTCAAAGCACACTGGTAATTTGGAAGGGTTGCAGATGAACCGAAAGTTGTGGCAAATTCTTCAGTTTCAGAATTAATAAAAATTCTCCTCGTTGAACTTTCATTCTGGTGAAGTGCATGGAAAGGCAGTGTGAACCAATGAAACGATAAAGGAATGGAATGGTGGGGGACACTCTTCACTAGAATGTATATTAAACCTAATACAATAAAATGTTCTGTGAATTTTCATGGTCTCTCTGTGGGAACCGTGCCGTTCTTAAGCTGCCTGTGAAATGCAAAGAATATTGTAAGAGGTGAAGGTTAGACTAGTCATTCATAAATTACCAAGTATTTGAATTTCAAAAGCCTATGTACTAAAGTACTAATATCCTTCCTGTTCCTTGATTATACGTGTCATTTTGTTATGTCAGCATTTCATGGATTTTCTTTTTCTTTTTAATGAGGAACATGACAGTTTCCATACCCTGTGAATACCTAAAGAATAGGAAAGCAAAAGCCAAATGATGAAGAGTCCAGTGCCTACTCAGATAAATTAATGCTATGCTAATGAACAGGCCTGCTCAGATGAATAAGACTTGGAGGTCACAGCCCACTCTTTGAAGCCCTGATGGTCTATCATGGGAAAATCTGAATTTCTGAGTGTCCTTGGCTGCCAGAAACTATGAGAGTCATGGAAGACATCAGGGGTTTATAGTCTCAGGTCATGCTGCACAGATTGCCAAGTATGTTCCCGCATCCCCTAGTGACCTGTGAGAAAGGGCTAGAGCGGAGTCAACCACAAAGTAAGTGCAGCAGTACATTTGTTCATGAAGGCAGAAAAGATAAGTGTGAGTCTAATGCAAGAAATGGAGAGAGAAGTGAAACACTCTTGGATCCCAGTTGGGGTCCAGTGATTGCCACCTTGTCGCATGCTTTCTGACAAGTGAACGGGGCTAAGAAAAGCCAGCTGTCTCATTTCTCTTGAGCCCTATGGTTTGCACAGGTATAAGCAGGCCACAACATTCATGCTTAGATTCTGCTCTGCTTTTCAATTGCTTGTCCAACTCAATCACCATTTCAGTTTTTAAAGATTGGTTTGGAAGATAACCAGATGGGTTAGGAAGATAAAGATTGGTTTCCCAAATAAGCAGCTTGCTGGGGATGGCGGGGGGGGGATCATTCTGCAGACACACAACACCAAGTTTGTATTTTCCAAACTGACAGGGCTGTCCCAAGATCTCCTGGCACCTGAGTCAGCATGTCAAATAAAGCACCTAACCTGGTGATGTGCTTCTGCTCCTCTCTTCTAGCACACTGCTCATGCTTCTCTCTTGTCACCATCATTCTTTTCCAATTAGGAAGTGGGAGGAAGACGAGGAGGTGGAAAGGCAGATAGGTGCCCCCTGCCCAATCTACTCCCTGAGATTCCTCATACAGGTGGTCTCACAGAGGGGTCAGCCGCATAAGGGCATTCCAGCTGGTGTAGCTATATCCAACTGGCACCTGCAATTTGGCTCTCAGAAAACCAGCAACGGCACAAGGGGCTTACTGGACAGGGGTGAGTAATTCCTCTTACATGTCTCTTTCAGGCACAACTTGTCATCCAAAAAAGTGTGTCTCAATGGCAGAGAATTGTTGCAGTGGTGTAGCTAGGCCATTTGGCATTAAGGGTCCAGATTTCTCATGCTACCTTTCCAATCCTGAGGAGGAAATGGAAGAGGAAAATAATGAGAAGGTGAGGACATGGCAGAACCTGAAATGTGCTCAGAGGTATATTTAATCTAAATCTTATTTCAGAGTACATGCTTTGCATGGGCTCAACTGGCACAAAGTCATATGTTTTTGGCCCCAGACAAAGATCTAGGAATCCTGACACCTTTTTTATGGAGCAGTATCCACTGCATCTTCATGTCTCTGAAGAAGATGATTTATGTAGCTGATCATTTATATGAAAAGGACACTGTGCTGTGTTTACTGCCCCTCTGAAAAATTATTCCAAAGGATTTATTATTATTAAAGCAGGTTGTTACATTTGCAAACTTCCATGCTCAAAGCATTCTTTTAAACTTTGAAAGTACTGTATCAGATAGAAAGTATAAGAGTAAGCACATACCATGTCTGAAACTCTTCCACAAACTCAGATTTGGTGCCTTCAGCATTTTCCAGCCCATTCCACCTGTTGAGATGAAAAATGGATGAAATTACTGCATCTCAAATTAAATGCAGAATTCTCATTAGGATCTTGCTGTTTCCTGTTTTCTAATTACAGGAAAGTGCTGATCAATTTGCTACAGGTTAGATCCCATCTGAGGTCTGAATTTTCTCACTTAATCTGAATGACCCCAATTTAAAACTGGAGGGGGAAAATCATTTCTGGCTTCCCTTCTTAGCTACTGACCTCCCCTTACATTTGTTCATTAAGGAAAACAAATGTAATTTGCAGATATAGATAAAACCATGGCACAAAGATATGGAAAAGGTTAAATATAGCTTGCAACTTCAAGGATTTTGACAGCGTGTGCAAAGTACACAACATAGGATTACAGAGCAATTCAATCCTCGGATTAAGCAATTATTGTTGGAGGACATTCTTAAGCGCTCCTGTTCCAACACAACCTGGTGATTATGCCAAAGTTTTTGACTAGTAGCTTCCTCAACCTACTGGGTTACATTACTGGCTAATAAATGGAGGAAAGTGGGCTGGGAAGCAATAAGGAGAATCTGGAGCTTAGAAAACTCTTTAGCAACAGATAGATTCTGGTTAACCCTTCAGCAAATCTTTTCATACTACAACCCTAAAGAAAAGCTCCGCTAAATGTGGTCAGCAGCTCATCTAACCTCCAGTTAGGCTGGACTAAGCCTTGGCAAAAGTCCTGTGCTGACCTGGGAATGTCACAAAAGTGCTATAAGGCCCTTCTGCACCATTCCTGGGGGAGGGTTAGGCCAGTGCACAGACATGCACTTGCCTCTATACATCACCACAGGAATGGAAAGACCTATGAGTTGTGCTGGCCAAGGTTAGGATTGCACCCCTAATGCAGCATCCTATTACCCAGTGATCCACAAACTGTTTATGGAAAACCCACAAGCAGGAGAACAAAGATACTTCTTTTCTACCATTTCCAACTGTACAACCGGTACTGAAAAGGTACATTGACACAGAACCCAGAGATAAGTGGAAAGTTTGTGTGCTATCTCAACAAGCACTATTATTTTATCAGACAGCATAAAAGAATTTGGCTGCAATCCTTTACACACTTTCCTGTGAATAAATCCCATTGCTCACAATGGGACTTACTAATGAGTAGTTGAACTTAGGATTGCGCACTGTATCCCTTGAAAAGATTTATCAACAGTATCTGTCTTGAGCTCGTGTGACTCAAAATGCATTGTGCCTTAGTATGTATGTGAGCCTTTTCTACTCAGAAGTAATTCTCCTTATAGTCAATGGGGCTTCCAAAGTGTGGGTAGGACAAACAAGTGTCAGCGCAATCCTCACTTACACCAGAACAGGGAGGCTGGCTCAGTTTGGGGCTGCTGCCATGCAACCACAAGGTATCCAATGAGTTTATCTGGATCTATGTCTATTTGGATCTATTTGGATCTTGCACTATCCATCTCTTAACTTCCTTCATTTCCATGTGGATATTTCTGAAACATAGGTTTATTACCCGGTATGTGACAGCCCTAAGTTACTGTGAGAGTTACACTGGAAGAGAAGCTGAGGATTAATTCAACCAGGCAGAGATTGGAATTTGAAAAAAATCAGGGATAGGACTGCACTTCTAATCCTTTACCAAAGTTATTGTTAATGCTGATTTTTAAAAAATTCCACTTCAACTCCTAATAGCATTATATTACACAATGCTAAATTGCACTGAGCTACTACAGTTCATACCCTTCCCCCTCCTGCAGCTTTTCCCAGATGGTCAAGGAACTATGCAATCAAGGCAAAATATTTTAAATTTCATCCAATGAGGCAAAAGCACATGCTCTTAGGCATTGATGCTTAGGATGAAAGGAAGAAAAAAGATTGTCTCAGCACTCTTGCTTATCTTGTACCGCCAGAGCTCCAACGAAGATGATTTGGGAAGTATTTGAGGTCCAAAAAGATTAGAGAATCTGCAATGGACTTTGTGGATTAATGTAGGTTTGATTTGCCTCCCCCCCACCCACCACACACACACTCACACACTGTACTGTTAGGCAGAGAAATATAACAATACAACATGCCTGAGGTTTGCATATCATGATGAGCCATACACAGGAGGGGGTTGTGAGGAGAAAGCAGACAGAGGCAATTCTTTAAATAGGCTTTCCTTGCAGGGAGAAATGTGAAGCTATGAATATCATAAATGCAATTTTTTTAATGTGCAGCCAATCATAGCTCAGCGTGTGGTAGTAGTGACCAAAAAAACCCTAAGAAACAGTTTTGGCTTTGTCTAGCAGCTTAAACTTGAGAAATCGAACACCATAAGCTCTAATTACAATACAAATCAGAACTCTGTTCATGGTAATTATCATGTACGTGCAGGAAAGGGTCCTCATTCATATAAGGCTTACACAGATACACATCCATACACAGAGAGAATCGACTGAGTATTAGTGCTTACTGAAATGTTTTCCCACAGTGCAGTAGAGAAGGATAAATCCAGAGCTGACTCAAGCAATTGTACATTTGTATCATAACCACAGATGGATCCCAGACCAGTGTTTGCCTAGATGGAGTCCAAATTAAGCAGCTCCAAGAATTCAAATATCTGGGGTCACTGGTGCAGGAGAAGAAAGTGGCATCCAGTGCTGAAGTCAACTGCAGCATTGGCCAGGCAACAGCGGTGTTCACATCACTCAAATGGTGTCTTTGGAAAAAAGCAAACATCTCCACCAACACCAAAATTTGCTGCTTCCAAAGACTAATCCTGCCAATTCTCCTGTATGGGTCAAAAACATGAAATCTGCTAAAATCAGATATGAACAAGCTTACGTACTTCCAAATGTCTCTCTTCTTGACTGCCACCATAATGAGACAATACGGAAAAGGTGAGACCATGAAGCCTCAGTGGAGGAACTAATCCAAAAATGCAATGTCTGCCACATCTGCAAAATGAACTCTAATTGGCTGCCTCATAAGCTTCTCTGGCAAGAGCCAGCCGTGCACTGGAGAGTTCAACAAGCAGCACTGAAAAAGACGTGGCTCAAATTGGTTGAGGAAGACCTAAGGTACCAGCAAATGACCACTGAAGAGGCTAAAAATATCACCATCAACCACAAAGAATGGAAGTGCACCTACAGCAGTGTATTAAATTGAATTGAAACCTTTATTGGCATTAAAACAGCAGTGTATTGGTTGAGAGAATAACCCTCTCTACAGTCACCAGCAAAGAAGGAAGAAGAAGAAGAGCATTTCATGATGAGATGTGCTCTCCCCATAACTATGTAGTGGTATAAATACCTCTGGTGGTACTTAGCCCCTTTACAGCCCAGTCCCATCCCCGGGATAGGGCATGCAAAGTGTGCCCAGACTCTGAGATCCCAAGATCTCAGCTGGTGGCAATAGTTCTCCCTTTGCTGGGTGGGAGATGAGATGCCAGCTGCAAGGCTGTTCCAGTGGCAATGATGCTTGCCTACCCCTCTCGCCCAGTTTCCTTCTTTCTTCACTTACTGCTTAGAATAGGCAAAAAGGAAGTAAAGATGACAAGCTTCTCCTCACCACCCCCACAATTGGCATACCTGGTCCAGTGGATGAAGGCAGCTCCAGCAAAGGATCTGAAGTGCTGTAACCTTATGCAGTATCGCTACTAAAGTGGCTCGGTAGACAGCTATTTTGCAGTAGTGGAAGTCTCTTGCACTGTCACAAAGCCCAACATGGAAGAGCCCAAACCTGCATAGGATCAGACTGTAAAGAATACTGAGTGCTTAATAATAATAGTGTTGGTGTGCTGTATACACTGATATATTCTTCTGAAAGTCAGGTTATAGTATAGCCTGATGACCAGGCAATCACAGATGACACAATGTAGTCACACTACAAAATACACACTAGTCACTAATAGTGAGCATAGAATTGTAAAGCCTGACCACAAGCTATTGCAACTTCTCTTCCTAGTCAATCAGAGGATTAGGGTGCTGAGCATGATCCACTTGTATCCAAATTAATCTTGCCTGCAGTGTTACCATGACAAGCAGGCTACTTTTAAGCCATTAACCACTTCTTAAGGGATGTTTATCTTTTAATTTAAAGAGCCAGCCAGCCTCATTCACACTGAGAAAAAAAAATCACTGGTAAAAAACAATGATAATTAGGTTATACCTGTATACCAAGATGCAAACAGTTTGCATCATAACCAATGGCCCAATCCTATCTGCACAATAGGATGGCATATCTTGCAATTGGCTATTAGATTTCATGGACTACTGACATTGTTGCTTCATCATTCAGTGGAGCACAACAACCAGCAAATCACTGTCATGGGTGACAGTGGGATGCAGATCATGGCCATATAAAATCTCAACTGTATGTATTACATATAATAGAATTATCACCCCAGGTATGCTGTGAAGTTGAAAAAGACTGTCTGCAGAGTGCATTGTACATATCTAACTCACAAATGGGAAATGGTTCCATTTCACCCCTGAGTAAGAGACTGCAATCAGATCACAAATGCCTGAGAGATCACAAATGGTTCCAGCTGCTATAATGCAAATTTAATGCTTTAACTATGTGCTATAGATTTTTAATTTCATAATTGCACATTTTTAAGACTGCCTGGATGTTCTTAGGTCCTATTTACCTTTAAAAACTTTATTAACTAGGAGGCATAAGAGCCTATAATGAAGTCATTGTAATTACATTTGAGGACAATGGCAGTCTTAATTGCAGTAGCAATGGAACTGCACAACATCAAAGGTAAATTAGTGAAAGTAATCCAAAAGATTGCCTTCCGATATCTGATTTGGTTCATCTCCAAAGGTGAACAAACCAGCTCCATTAAGAAATCACAAAGCAGAGGAAATGGCAATTGGGCTATTGTTAAGCACAGCAATTTCATCATTAGCTACCTTCTAGTAAATAATGAAGGTCCCCCAGATATGTTGATCCTTATCTTATCACAATTTGTTTTCCCCTCTCACTGCCAAGAATTCCAGATTTTTGTCATTTTCAAGTTCAAATATGCAATAAAACTCTACATATATAATCAGGGTTCACTAATAGGTTGCCCTCAAGCCAGATATTATTCTTAAAGCTATTTCATCTGGCCCTCAGTGGCCTGCCAAATTTTAATCAAGTGCAAAATGGAAAAAAAATGTTCACTGTTTTGTTTATAAGGAAAAGTTTAATGTGTATCCAAATCTATTTCATGTACCTTTTACTGCTTTGCTATCTCGTGTGCATTCTGTTATTTAAAAAAAGTTTTGTTGTTAGTTGGTCTCCTGAGGGAATCTTTTAGGAAATGCATCTATTCCTGAAGACCTTATGGTCTTTGCTCAATGCTGCTGAATATGAATGATCTCAAGTGCAAGTGTGCTGATTTTATAATACTTCTTTACTAGGTGATGCCAGCTTTAAAATACAGACTGTCCATCCACGTTATGATTAGGCACTTTCAGCCTCTTTGACAGAGCAGGCCCTGAGAATACATGTTGACCATCCTGGGTCTCCATGCATTTTGGCCAAAGGGTCACATCAAATATCTGGCATGTTGTTGAGGGCCAAAAAAAATTTAAACATTAAATTTAAATAAATGTATTAGAGAAAGAACTCTAATTCTGAGGCCCTCAGAGCACAGAAGGTATTTTGAGGGCATTCAGAGGCCTTAGAACATCTTCTGGATCAAACTGAGCACAGCTCTGGTTGTGTTCTGTTGAGTGGACCAGAAGCTCTTAATGGACGAGAGGCTATCCAAGGGACAGATAAAGGCTTGCCATGGACCTCATCTCCTCCCCACCTAGATTGGGATTTGGAGACCCCACCATGGTAGGAACCTTCTAGATTAGAGATCTACAGACTGCAGCAATGCATTAAGGCAATGGTTTCAAAACTGGGGTGTCACAACATCCCAGTCAGGGAGAAAAGGTTGCTAGTACTCAAAGAAGAGACTTCTACTATTGTGCTGCCACCACACAAGAATAGTTATTTTAAATGTATTGGGAGGAGGTAATATGGCCTTCTGGAGGGTATGGGAGACCACAACTTCCTGGCACCTCAGGACTGCTCCAAGAAGCAACTGTAACTCATTTCCAGATTCACAACAAAAAACCCTTTCTGTGTCGCAGTGGCACTATCATAGGAGTGTCATCATTGCTCCCTCTATCTCTCCCACTAAAAGATACGTGGTCCCCAAGTTTTCCGGGGACTTCTGCATTAAGGTACTGAAGGAGTTAATAGCAAGATGATGGAATTACTTCTTCCTCAAGCAAAAATAAAAAATGCTTTTCCTTCTCTACAATGGGGCTTGTTATTCCTGGGAGAGAGGAGAAAAAAGGCAAGGGCTATGTTAGCATTTCAATCCATAAATGGAATAGATTCTGGTTGAAAGACTTCTGCAATTCCAACTAGATAATTTGCCATCAACATAGCTCTTATAGGAAGTCAGACTTGAGGTGCATAGGAATACAAGTCATAGGAAGCTACCAAATGTACATTTATCAGGATGTTTCAGCAAATCACATACAGCAGGAACCCTGATAGGAGCTCCCAGATGGCATATTTGTTTTTTTGTCACACATTTGTAGCTTTCACAGATTACATATTTAAATGTGTACTTTATTCACTTCCAGGTCAATTATCCAAAACAGTATGTGTGAAGTAGCTCCTCCATTCTGTGTCATGATGTCTACATTACACAACAGTAATCTGTGTTGTTTTCCACTTTCTTCTATGACTTGATTGAGTTACTTGCTACGTACTCTGCATTTTCTTTTTAAAAATCGAAGCGTAAAAAGGATTTGAGAAAGGGATTAAAGTCTTTAGCCTAGTAGAGAGCTCTGAAGGTTATTTATCATCTTAACTCATGTGAAACTCAAGCATCTATAAATCTCTCAATAAATTCACAAGCACTAAGAGTGGCAGTAGGCAAAGTAAAAACCAGCCAGAGTCTTGTGCGGTATGATGTATGACACAGTCAAAGTCCACATTTAATATCTCCTCCGCTTCAGAATAGAACACGGTAATACTGCTAGTTCCATAGCTGATGACAACCCAATATACAACTTGTAAAATCAGTTGTCATCTTGAATTTTCCAAAATGTTTTTCCAGAAATTTCCATTTATTGAAATCCATTCTGTCTGGGTTTTAGCAAGTAAAATGTTTCCTGCATGGGAGATGCCATGTTTCCATCTTAGGCAGAACTGACTTGCACAAATAAAAGTATAGGCACTTGGACCCCCTGCACCTCTCTCTCCCCCCCCCCCCACCTCTACCCCCAAAAAGAGATAGAGAACAACAGTTCAAATAGAACTGGTGTTTCCACCCACCAATTAACTTAAGACTCAGTCCATTCCTAATCAACTTTCCAACAACAAGTTGAGGGCAATACACTTCCATGATACCTTGAAGAGTCCTGGGTGACTTCCCCAAACTACAGGATGTAGCACGTGCCCCACTTTCACAGATATGCCAGTGCTGGAAATGTGGTTAGGATTGTGCCCTTTCTACATTGATGCCCTAAAGCAAACCTGAAATGAGGGGAGTGAAGCTGTTATTTCTCTCACTCTTCTCAGTTCCTGCATGTCTCTCAGGCAGGTGGTTTTAGTGGTTTCATTTCCACTCCTATAGTAAATGTGAGATATCTCAGTGAAAAGTAGTGTTCTATAAATTTATTCTTGTTACTAGCAGAATGAACCCACCATGGTAGAAGTAAAATTTCCAGAATATTTGTGGGCTCTGGGTACTGGCAGGCACTGGTGAGCATCTCAGAACACCTAGCTGCTGGACACTGACAGGTATTGAGCATTGAACAGTACAAGGGAGCGGTGGCAGGCAGCAGCAGGCAATGGCAAGGACCAGGCATCTTTACCGGGCACCAGTGAGAAGTGGGCATCAGTGGGCATCACCAAGCAGCAGGCATCAGTGGGCACTGGGTATCCCTAATGAGCACCATTGAATAGCAGGCACCACCATGCAGTGGGCAGCAGGCACCACCATGCAGTGGGCAGCAGGCACCAGTGGGCAGCAAGCACCATCAGGGGCAGTGGGCACTGGGCACTCTTATTGAGCACGAGGCATTCTTACCACTGGGCATTGGGCACTATTTTGCAGTAGGCAGCATGTACCACTGGGCACCACTAGCACCACTGTGCTGTGGGCACCACCATTTAGCAGGCATCAGCAGGCACCAGTGAACACCATGTACCTTTAGCGGGCACCGGGAACCATTGGACAGTGGTCAGCAGCAGTTATCAACCAGCAGAGGGCACCACTAGGCACCAGGGAAGCAGCAAGCACCAGTGGCAGTGAGCACCTCTGGTCACCACTGGGCAGTGGGCACCAGGCATCCCTACTGAGCTTCAGGAATCCTAATGTGCACCACTGGAAATTGGGCACTACTGCTCACTGAGCAGCAGGCACCACTGGGCACCAGGCATCCCTACTGGGCAGCAGACACCTTACAGCAATGGGCACTGGGCACTGCCAGACACCTGGGCAACATCTGGCACCCCCACTGAACACTGGGGATCACTGCCAGGTACCAAGCACCACCAGGTGCTTGGCACCAGTAGGTAACACTGGGTATATGCACCACTGGGCACCAAATTGTTTTTTAGTGGGTCCTTGCATCATGGAAGAAATACCCTTCCCAAATTTCATACTTCAAATTTCTAAGTCCAGGAGTTGGGGCAGGGTGTTGATCAGTCAGTGATTCTTCAATGTAAAATATAAGAATGAAAACAAGTTGTGCCACTTTTCACCCTCTTCCAGCTGTAATTTCTAAAAATTTCTTAGTGGGTGTTCCTTCCATGAAGGAGGAACACAAATTTCCACAAATTTCACACTTCTAGGTCTGCTGGTTTTGGCTGGGTGTTGATGAGTGAATGAGTGAGTGACTCATTCAGTCAGTCAGTCTTCAGTTTTATATAAAAGAAGATTGAATAGATGCATAAAAGCATCATATTTTACACCATCTTGATATTATATTTATATGAAGAATGTAATAGGGTGGGGGAAGCTGTCATGAAACAACTGAAGAGGCCTCAAGAGATGTTTGTCAGCAATTCCCAGAATAATTATCTCAGCCAAGCATCTCTTCCTCTGGGGAGTCAATTTAAAAATGAGAGAGAAAAGGTCACATTAAGAGAAATAAACATGCCAACCTGGAAAATGATGAGGAACTTTCTAAATATTCATGAAGGTCACCATGCTAAAACTCATGCTTCATGCTCCATGGTAGGCCCAACACTGTTACCCCTTGAAAATTCAGTATGAGGCAAATTATGATTGCAGGTTTTTCTTGAAACCAGCACAGCTTTCGTATTTACTTGCACGTTTCACACAAACTTCTTCTGAGTATTCCTTGTAAACAGAAAGTAATTAGCTTTAGTTAAGGTTTTATCCTGCACTTGCTTTAAAGGGAACTGATTTCTTAGGCATGTGAATATGCTTAACTGTGCGACGTCCAAGATGCAATTAGAGATACACCTCTGTGCTCGCCTAGTCTGCATCAGCATTGTGCTAGATTTGCTGACAGGCACTGGGGAAATGGAGAAAACTTCCTCGTTCTTAAACTACCACAGTGCTTTTGTTTGCTTTCCGCCGTCCTTCTGAAGGACTTACTACAGTAAGTCCCTCCACTATCAAACTGGAAACCCTCATGGCTGCTCACAAGTCAGCAGTGGATATATACAGTATATTCAGGCTAGCAAAAAGCATACCCATGTTGCGGGAGTAAAATTCCCTCGTACGCCATTCCCCCACAGCGCATCAATCTCTCACACACATCAAACAACCATGCACATCAGTCCCCCATGTGCAACATCCTCATGCGCATCAACCCCCATGCACTTCAGTCCCACATGCGCATCATCTCCCCCTGTGCAACAACCCCTCATGCACATCATCTCCCCCATGAGCATCAACCCCCATGTGCATCATCTCCCCATGCGCAACAACCCCATGCTCAGCATGCAACCCCATGCGCAACAACCCCATGCTCCCCAGTGCAACCCCTCTCTCTGAACAACATCCCCCGCCCCCCACTGCACCGGGCACCAAATTGTCTGGATGTTGGTCAGTCTTCCATGTTAAGTATAGGACAAAAACTCGTTGCACCCCTTTTCAGCCCCTTAAGGGTTAAATTTCTCCACATTGGTTCTTGGTGGGTGTTCATGTCACACAAGGAACATCCTTCCCAAATTTCATGCTTCTGGGTCCAGGGGTTGGGGCAGAGAATCCCTAAGTCACTGATTCTTCAATGTAAAGTATAGGGAGGAAAATGCATTTTTCCCCTTTTCACCCCCTTCTGGTTGGAATTTCTGAAAACTGGTTTTTACTGACTCCCTCCATCATGGAAGGAACACCCACCCCAAATTTCACACTTCTAGGCCCAGCGATTTTGGTTGGGCGTTGATGAGTGAGTCAGTCAGTCAGTCAATCAGTGACTCTTCTCTTTTATATATATAGATATAGATGAGCTCTGTAATACTCTAAAACTGTATCGGGGTGCATGAACTGCTTCCTTTTTCTTTTGAAACTGGAAATTCAGCTGATGAGATCCCCTGTGATGTGAGATTACCCATCCAATGTGATGAACGAATGAACTCTGTGTATGCTGGAGCAATCCTAACCAATTTAGGCCAGCACAATTCACCCATTTCCTGTTCCCATGTTGCTCTGGGGATGCCGGTGCATGTCTCTGCACTGGTCAAATCCCCCACAAGTGGTGTAGAAGTGCCTTATGGAATTTTGGAAACCATTAGGCCACCAGAGAACTTGTGCCAGGACTTGTGCCGGTCTAACTGGGGCTAGGATTGCAGCCTCAGTGAGTTGATGCTATCTTTTCTAGAATAGTTTGAGATTTAAGCCCATGTTTTCTGCAATAATATTTACAGAACATAGATTTTAATACTACTGTGACCCAAAATAATATACAGTTTATACCAGGGGTCTCAAAACATTTCAGTATGAGTGCCATATTTTATATTGTACATATTTTGAGGGGCTAAAAATATCAGTTTTATACATGAATAAATGAAATTTAAATGAATTAGTTTTCCTTGCAACTGTTTATCAGCATGATTCAGAACAAAAGAGAAATGTGATAATTACAAAAATACTATGCAGTGCTTAAACTGAGAAATGATAATGAGTAAAACTGTCAAACATTAGCAAAATTTCTGACAAGAAAAGTTGCTGAAATCTTGCAGCAGGCCAGATGTGGTCATGGGTCATATTTTGGAGACCCTGGTTTATAGCATCAGAAGTGTTACTGCACATGAGTTAACTGCACTCAGTGTTACCATCAAGATCCACTAAGCTTCTTCAGTTGGCTTCCCAATTCCCTACCCCAGTGATATCCAAACCCTGGCCTGGGGGCCAGAAACATCCCACAGTGAGTTTCAATGCAGCCCTCAGTAAGACCCCTCCATCCAGTGACAGGATTCAAAGAAATTAACAACCGGTTCCATGCCCATCTGCCAGCCACTTTTAAATGGCTATTTTTAAACTTTATATGTCCTATCTCTCATT
The DNA here is from genome assembly GCA_030015325.1 of Cryptoblepharus egeriae. Classification (NCBI taxonomy): domain Eukaryota; kingdom Metazoa; phylum Chordata; class Lepidosauria; order Squamata; family Scincidae; genus Cryptoblepharus; species Cryptoblepharus egeriae. Next base: position 46,386,409 of record JAREYC010000007.1, on the reverse strand, counting down.
AACAATCGGTTCTACAGAGTAGGTACTAACCTGCTGGAACCTACTACTGCCTCCATCCACTCCACAGACAAGCATTGTAATCTTCCAGATAGACCTGTCCCTAACAGATTTCTTATATGTAAATCTATTCAAATTTGAAATGTAAATCATTTTTTGGCCTCTGATACTGTGTCAGAGAGATAATAGGTACAATCCTAACCATGTCCACTCAGAAGTAAACCCCATTGTGTTCAATGAGTCCTACTCCCAGGAAAGTATGCTTAGGATTGCAGCCAGTGTGTCCCTACCCAATTGCTAAGAGTGTGCAAATAAAGCAGACTGGGACAGAAGCTGCCTAATTCCAGTGTCATTACATGAAGGGGAAAAAAAACCTGTCACTGTCTCCTCATTTCCTTTCCCCCCTTTATATAGGGATATATATGGGGATAATCTTCCACAGTGCAGTGGGGTCTACTTGGACCAGAGAAATCACTGGCACAGGGACCTAGGCTTTAGAATTGGATCTGGGAAGATAATTTGGACTTGGTGGTCTCCAGTGCTGTGAAACCTGCCCCTTTCTTGAACTCAGAATGCTCTCCTTCCTGCCCTATCACTATCTCATTTTACCTCCCCTTGTCCCCTCTTTCCCTCCTGGTTCCCCCACTGAAATACATGGGTCAGCGGAACGGATCAGCCAAGAATGAGGGTACTGTGGTCTCTTCCACCATCTGCCATAATCTGGCAGCCTTAGGGCGCAATCCAGAGCAAGTTCAACCTGCTCTGCCCTCACTGCTCTCTCCTAACTATTCTGTATCCAGAGCAGAAAGTTATGCTGCATCTAGAGAGTCAGGAAGCCTGGGCTGCCCTAACTGCTCCAGAGCATGCTAAGTCAGTGACAGCTGGGGAGGGCTTGCTCCTGAGGAGACCCCCTCTCAGATCACACTGAAGAAGGAACAGCTGTGGTGCCTACACTATAAGGAAGCCCAGCAGTTCCTGACAACCAGTTACAGCTGCAGTTCTTCTAGTGCAAGATGGATGCTTGGAGTGGCCTGCTGTATCATGAGGTTAGTGGGCTGCCATAGTTGTGCCATATCCTGAGGTTGAGAGGCAGGGATTGCAGCTAGGCTGGCCAAGAACTCAGATTTTTGGTCAACACTACCATTGTTACTCAGGCCTTATCATGGACCCCTATGGGTCTACTCATTACTATACCTGCTCCTGAGGTGGTATATCTCTGAGGAACTGGAAGAGGGCATTTCTGCCTTGGAAACAGGCTCTGGATACAGAGTAACTGCTCTGCCCTAGGCAATGCTAAACATGCCCTCAACTTGCCTCTCCTGAGCTGCTTAGGCTGCCCCAGTTAGGGCAGAGCAGGTCCACCTCTCTTAGGGCACCCTATCTTGCCTTGCTCTGCCCTAAGCCTCTTCCAGAGTAACCGGGCTGGAGCATCTTGCAGTTACTCCACCCTAGTGATAGATAGGGCAACCCAAGGGCTCTTATGTGGACAGATTAGTTGCTCTGGATTGTGCTGCCTATGCATTAATGCTGGATGATCTGTTGTGGTTGCCATAAAACAGTTGCCTCTGACCAAATGTTTATTTTGCCAGTATTCGGGCCTAATAGGATAGGGCTGTAAGATACATTTGGAACTGAAAATAAAATCCATATAGCAAACCTACCTGGGAAGTATTACTATTTCATTTATTATACCAACTCAAAACCATTTTCATAACTCGCATTTGATATTCAGTTCTTGCTCAAGAACAGAACTGAGAATGTATCTTAATTACACTGACATTTTGCAAATGTTTGAGGATAGGTTGAAACTTTCTTTTTAATTTTGACCTTTCCAACTTTAGCAGTCTGATTCAGAGATAACCAAACATATTAGTAAACTAGTCAGGTTCAGAACAAAACAGCCCATCTCTCAGCCACACAGAAATAAATATGGTTGTAAACCAAAGTTTCTGGGACATTTGCTGTGTTCCTTGCATTTTTTCCTCTGATATACAGGGTGATTGAAAAGCAACTCCCTTTGCTGTAATTTATAAGTATTTTAAAATAGGGAATTACTTTTCAATCACCCTAATAATTCACCAATAAGCAATAATTTGCTTTGAAATCTGTAGAGATAAATGTGGTGTGTCTATTATGACAGGTTGTTGTGGGGACCGATGGGGTGTGTGTGTGTCTCACCCAGTGCTTTGGGTGCTACTAGTACTGAGATTTTAGGGTTTGATTTGACCAGCTTGGTCCTCTGATGGCCATGAGCCCTCAGTCAGTATCTAACCCTACAATCCAGAGTAACTACGCGAGCACGTAAGAGACATTACGTGCACCCGTAGTTACTGCACCACCTAGTGAAAACCTATGGAAAATTCATATTGTAATCCAGAGCAAATTGTACTTACACCTGAGTAAGGACTCCCCGTAGTTACTCTGGATTGCACCCTAAGACTGCAATCCTATATACATGCCCTGGGGGTAAGCTCCATTGAACATAATAGGACTTACTTCTGAGTAAATGCACATAGGACTGTGCTGTAATGCAGTGGTTTTCAACCTTTTTATTTCATAGCACAGTTGCTCAGACTTTTAAGGCACACCATCGGTTTTTTTACAATTAACAAGGCACACTGTGCTGCTGGTGAGGAGGTTACACCCCCATTGACCATATTATTGACCTGTGACACACCTGCAGACCATTTGTGGCACACTATTGTGCCAAAGCACACTGGTTGAAAATCACTGGTTTAATGCGCTGACACAGCTGACACAGCTGAAGACGAAACTGATGGGTTTTGTAGATTCTTCCACTAGATAACTGGTAGCGAAATTCTTCTCCAAGAAGAATTAGTGGTACCCGCTATTAGGTACCACACTGTCACAATGAAAGTATAGCTTAAAGGTCTTTGAAACCTCAGAGATTAAAAATTCTCTGTTATTGCTAATGCTGCTGTGTGTTCCATATTGAGTACAGAACTCAAGCAGCTGAAAGCAAGTAAATTTCAACAAACATTTTATTAACATTATGGAAGAGTGAGATGGGAATAGGGAGTTCATGTGGCCAAACCAGTTTTATTATTCCCTCTGCAGGTAGGTGTTCCAGAAAATGAAAGTCTCAGAATTCAGAGGCTAATAGCTTGTTTTGTTCTTCCAATTTTTTCTAATGCAAAATTATCCTCTGGAGTACCATGACTGTTATAATCAGTCACTGCTTCAGACACTGGAGCTTCTACAATCACTTCCCATGAGAATTTAATATATGGGGTGCAATATAGAGAACTGTGTATTTCATCTGTTCTTTCTTCTTGAAACTCCTTTTAAAAGTTTTAAGCAAAGACACTTCAAAAAGCTGCATACAGAGCTGCTGTTAAGAAAATGCCAGTAAATGCCTCGATGATCAAAGCTCTTGCACAAGTTTTAATATGACCTCAAGATATATTGTTCATTGTTCATTGTTTATGAGTTAAGTGTTAGTATGTATGAAGCAATTAGCCGAAACCAAATTCCAAGTATGTTTTTCATACTTGGCCAATAAAAATCTATCCATTGTGGCTTGATTTTTTTTTAAAAAAATCAATATATAGATTTCATCTTATTTCTTGCTTCTATTCCTTAAATCAATCTCCCACAAGGACTTCCTCACCTCAAAACTGAACATATCCTGTGCTTTGATTAACATGACTTTGCGTGCAGCCCAGTGCATGTCCACACCAAGGTAAGTCCTATTGTTTTCAATGTGATTTACTCTTAGGAAAGTGTGAATAGGATTTCAGCCTTTATCATGCTATTTTTGGCATGCATTCCACTATTACTCACCATTTAGATTAGAGGTTAGGGATGCAATCCTTACCTCAAATTAGGCCAGCCTAAACTCCAGCATAAGTCCTGTCCTTACCTGAAGGTGTTACAAAAGTGCCGTAAGACACTTCTGCATCACTCTTGGGGAAGTTAAACCAGTGCACAGACGTGTGCTTGCCTTGCTACATCACCACAGGAATGGGAAGACTGATGGGTTGTGCCAGCCTAGGTTAGGACTGCACAGGACTGCAGCCTGAGTGTATCTTGCAGGCATTTACCGTAGATAAAAGTGTACCATAAAGAATCAGATGTAGAAGGGATTTGACCATACCCGATTGACAGATACAGCCTCTTTCATTATATGAAATATTATTAAATCTTCCATATAACACAGCCGAGAGGACTACATTGCACCTGACTAAAGTGAAGGCCCTACATTCATAAGGTCATTTATAAAAGAGTGATGTACAATGGCAAGTAGTGAATTCTAATAGATATCCAGAGGGTCAGTAGGGAGCAAAATTTGCTCATGTAAAGAACAGCTAAAGTATATCTGTATGGAGTTTGTTGATTTGCAAATATGAGCAACTGTGGAGCCATGTTTACCCAAGGATGACCTGGCAAGGAGATTGCTGAGAAGGGCAAAAGTTGTTTTCTTATAGCTGAAGGGAATTAAGGAGGGAGGCAAGAAACTAGGTGCCCCAAAGATTATGAGGGGGTACTTTGCAGTCAAGGTTTATGGTTGAGGGGAAAAACATTGTTCCTTATCTTTCTGTTCCCAGAGGATGAAAAATCACAGATCCTTCACACCTGGGTGTGAAGAAAAGCAAAGCATAATTTAGTTCAGCTGGATCAAAACACCTTTTGAAGATTGAGAGGGAAGATCTAAGGATCCTCTGAAGTCTGTGGGGTAATTGATTAATATGCAAAAGTTTTCTATAAAAAGGAAGGCGTAGCATAGCCAAGGATGCTTGGTTTTGGGTAGCCAAGGATACTTGGTTTTGGGGAGGAGGAGATGATGCATGGAGAGATCAGGACGGGCATCCAGAACTGGGGAGCAAAGTTGGAGGGGGGGTAACCTCTGGCTAAGAACTTGGGGTCTGGCTTATGCCCTTGGGAAAAGATCCACAGCATTATGTTAAGCTTTGTGGCGCAAGTAGTTAAGACACTGTGCCTGTTAACCAGCAGGCCAGAGTTCAAGACCCAGGTTGGCCCCAGAAGACAGGGTGAGCTCCTGTCCTTAGCCCAGCTCTGCGACGCCAGCTGGATCCAATCGTATTGGCTCTGCCTTTCCATTGGACTAATTCAGTGGCATGGAGAGAGGGGATTTACTGCTTGGGTAACAGCCTATCCTGCATAATAATCTAACCCAGGCTTTCGTGCTTCGCATGCAGCGTATGCAGCACCAAGCACAATACCATAGTCTTTCAAGACTGACGGAGGCCTACTTTTGAGAAAAGGACAATTAACAACTACAGATGCGGATTGTAAGTTTTGAATATGCTACCAACCCAGATGTGTATTTCCTAGTAGTTCAGGGCAAAGTACTAGATTAGGCCCACCAGCTTTATTGTTTTGCTAAAGTCTTTGGAAAGTTAACACAGTATATGTTAAAGGATTCTTAATAAACTTTTACGCTTTTGTTTTAAATGATGATTGCTTGAGGATGCTTAATCTACTCTATCCCTGAACATCAAACCTGAAGTGGGGGAGAAAGATTGGTTTCCCACAGTGTATTCTTTGAAGTGGATTTTTTATAAGGTGAAGTCCCACTTGTCTCCTCTCTGGACAGAAGGAGAAGTGAGGAGTGTGCAACATAAGCCCACTCCAGAAACGGGGTTCTGAATTAATGCTCCCCCTTTCAGAAATCCAGATTGGAGACTGGTGTATTAGAGACTGGAGTACTAAAGACCCCACCAGGTCCTCTTTAATGTTGGTCAGCTTTGGGTGTGAAACCCCAGGATGTTCTTAAAACCCTCCATCAGGCGTAGCAGGGAGTTGACTTCCACATGATTTTGTTTTTGTTCCCTCTATGCACCATGATGGCCAAGAGGCATGCCCCTCCTAGTACCTTCCTAGTTCTAGGTGCTGTTTGAAACCCCCCAGTCATTTTTCCAGCTTCTTTTCTGGGGAGCAGTAGTGACCCCACTGGCAAATTTTTACCACCTTCGCCCATCCTAAGCTGACTTTTGGAAGTTTCTTATTTCCTTTTAGCCTGCATTTTACTGACCCTTTCCTCTTCACACCTTTGATTGCTATCTATGCACATGCTAATGAACAAGTCCTCTTTGCCTTGAGGTAGGACTCTCCCATTGTTCATGGGGTTCCTGACCCTGTCCTGACCCTGTTGATGATATGGATGTTTCTCCTTTCCAAGTCTCTTTCACCCCTACTTTTGGGGTGTTGGTTTCACTTTCCAGGGATAGCTGCATCCTCTTGAATTGTATTGTTCTCTTTCCTGTTGAGTTCAGTGTCCAGAGAACCTAGCATAAAGGTATACAGTCTTACTCCTTTTCCTATAAATGCCCTCTAAGGGTGCAATCCAGAGTAACTATGGGGAGTCCTTGCTCCGGTGTAAGAACAATTTGTTCTGGATTGCAATATGAATTTCCCATACGTTTTCACTAGGTGATGTAGTAACTACAGGTGCACGTAAAGTCTCTTACGTGCTCCCGTAGTTACTCTGGATTGTAGGGCAAGTCTTATAAAGTCCCCATGAAATCTCCTTTTATATGTCTATCCAAGATGTATATTTTATATGTATATCCAATATGTATATTTTACATGTATATCCAAGAGGGCAATTGCTTGACCCCCCCCCCCCCCCCAGCAACTGCAAAAACACAGACAGAATATTTTTTGCCAGTCTTGGCCTGCATATCAGCCCAATGTAGGCTCCAGGTGGTGCAAGGATATGTTCCACCAAGATCTACCTCTCTTGGGTCCTTGCTCTGCCCAAAGCCTTCTCCATAGCCTTCTCCCCAGCAACTGCAAAAACACAGCATATTTTGCCTATATTTCCAGTTCAGCTCATACGCAATGCTCATATGAATGTCACTTAACACTTTAAGAGTGTTACAATTGAGTTAATTAGGTGCTTATGACAGTTTTCTAACACTGGAAGTTTTGCGCACTGCACCCAACCGGGAGTCACACAGCTTCGCCTTATGGAAGGGTTATAGCTCATAGCATTATATAAATTATATGCTTGAATATTCAAGCATCTCTTTTTGTTTAGTTGGTATGCTACCATATTGGGCAATGAACCCCATACTTCCATATTAACAGCAATTGTTCTGATTTTGTGGAAGACCAAAAAAGCTGAGTCTTCTAGAAGATTGTATATATTGCTGTTATGGTTTGAATTATAATACACTCCGAGTCAAAATTTAAAGGCTCTTAACCAGAATTTGGTCTCAATTAGGAATTGCTCAGACTCTAACATAGGAAGGCATATGTAATAATACCCCTTGGCAATCTTAAGATTTTCCTTAGGAAAGCAGCTTGAATTTGTTATGATGATTCCATCGTATTAATCCAGACTGAGACACCATGCAAAATCAGAGGAACAACTCTGGAATTAAATACCCTCAAAGATGTTGAAAGGCAGGCACCTTTTCTATTGAAATGGAAATGTACAATATTCTGTGTCATCACACCTGCAAGATGCACAGTTATTTTACAATGTTTCGTCCAGGCAAAATTATATGAAAAACAAATACCTAATTTTGTATTTCACTTGCTCAATATGCCTTCCCCTAAATATCCAAGAGTATGGCTTCCAAGTATTGCTGAAGATCATAATTTTGGACAGACTGAAATTGAGCCAAAATTTGTTCCAAGAGAGATACTCCACACATTTAACCACAAAGTGCTTCAAATTAAATCCAACTGAGATAATAAAACCTTCTCATCCATATATAAAGAGACCCAGCACATTCCCAACTGCAGTGGACGTCCCTCAATCTCACCTAAATTAGTGGCCAAGTCATTTAGGAAGAAGTTTAAAAGAGTCAGGACTGACACACATCTTTGTTTAACCCCCATTTGTTGGCATCTCCTTAGAGATTCTCCCTTTACAAGAAAACCTACTCTGACATGTAGTATTGGTGCAAATGATCATTCAAAGGGGCAAGATGTCTATCTATATCCAGATTAGCCAATTTAGCCTATAGTGTTGGTCTGTCCACTGAATCAAATGTGCCTAATCCAGGAGAGCTACATATAGGTTAGATTTTGCCACATTAACATACGAATAAGCCAGATGATACAAAACTAGGCAAGGATCTAAACTGGTATTGCCAGATCTAAAATCAATTTGTTCAACCCCCAAAATTATTAAGCAAATGCTTTGCAAAAAGTTTACATTAGATGGAGAGTAAACTGATGAGCCTATGACTTCCCAGGCATCTATGATTCCCTCTTCTTATACAAGGGGACAATAATTGCCTTGGTCCAGCTAATCAGAATAATTCCAGAACTATCTATTGTAGTAAAAAGAGATGTCAGAACTCGACAGTCGGGATTGGATTTAATAAGATCTGTGGGGATGGCATCTAGACCAGGAGCTATCTTGGACTTGAGGCCATCAATTAATTTTTTAAAATCTGTAATCAAAGACTGTAGCCATAAGTACCAGTCTGCTTCTGATAGATTCCAAGCTGGGACTATCACTTTAGAGAGAAAGCTAAGGCTGGCATGCACTCTTCCTGCATGAGATATTAACTGGAACAAGGTGATGACTGCAACTGCAAATTACAATGCTGGCAAGGTAAAGCCATCAAATGGAAGCCAGACACATCTGGCTTAGGAAATCTGTTTCCTATTACTTAACTTACAAATAAATATGATCAATATGAAATGATGCAACAAATCTATACAAATGTAACTGCTCAAAAGCTGCAATCCAAGGCACCCTTTCCTAGGGTTCCTTTTAACAAAATGGGACTTACTTCTGAGTAGATATCCATTGGCTTGCTCTGTAAAGACTTTCACTACCATGAAAGGTTGGGTTTTACATGCATACATGCTTACATACATCCATGTATGTGTGGGTGTATATATAAATAAATATATTTTATTGACTAGGGGCTGTGGGTGGAGTAAGCAGTTAAGACGCTGTGCCTGTTAACCAGCAGGCCAGGGTTCAAGACCCAGGTCGGCCCCAGGGTTCGAGACCCAGGTCACCCAGGACAGGGTGAGCTCCTGTCCTTAGCCCAGCTCTGCGACACCAGCTGGATCCAATCGTATTGGCTCTGCCTTTCCATTGGACTAATTAAGTGGTGTGGAGAGGGGGGATCTGCTGCTTGGGTAACAGCCTATCCTCCATAACAATCCAACCCAGGCTTTCATGCTTCACATGCAGTGTATGCAGCGCACGATAACATAATCTTTCAAGACTGACGGAGGCCTGCTTATTGGCTAGGCTGGACTTGGTGTTTATGGAAACTTATGAGGAAGAAAACTACAAGTGTCCCAACAGATGAGGAGAACTGATTGAATTATTTTTTGAATACTGGAGATAGAAGCAAAATGGTAGAATTTCCAGCAGTATATTTTTAATATATTGCTGACCATATTAATGCTGACAGCATTATTATGAACCATAATATGAACTGTGCATAAGAAGCACGTGGTAATAATTTGGCTCTGATCCAACCTTGCTAGGAGTTTGGAATTAATTAATATTGTCATTTTAGAGTTTATTAATTATTGGTAATAAAAATATATCTCTTCATTTGAAGTGAATTGATTTTTCTATATGCTACTGTAGTCACTCGCTACTTTAGAATTCTCAGGCCTAATTTTCATTGAGGTGGTAAATCTTTGTCTGGACTGAAACACTGCAAATCTATGCCTGAATTGTAACATATGTAGGGCCAGGAAAGATTGAAAATTTATTTATACAGCCAATTTCCTGCACACAGAAAACTAAATGACTGGAAGAAGACCTCTGACTCATTCTTCTCTAACAATATTCTGTGTGTAGGAATGTGTATAGTGTTTGCTTGCTTTTTTCCGACATTCCCTCAGTCCCTCCTATAGACTGACTGGTACAACCAAGGTTTATGCTTCAGTGTGAATTCAACTTTGAATCCAAGGTCATCCAAAGTTTCTGAGCTGTCTCCTAAAGAGCAAAAATGGAAATAAGGTGGCATTTTGTGCTGTTGTTTTATGAGCAGGGACACAAATATGTGAGGAAGAAATTTCTCAACAATTTAATGTATGACGTTCATTTCCTTGCCCAGGGATAAGCCTCCACAGCCTGAATGGGTCTATTCAGACTTGCACCTGTGCCTTAGCTAGAGTAGGGTTGAGTGGATTCAGGAAGGTGGATCAAGGCTGGGAAGAATAGAATATTAGTGGCATTGCTGGGTAGATCTCAATGATAGGCCACCAGTGCTTTGCCATGACTATAAGCCACCTGCAGTGGTGGTCTGACCATGCTGAATGGCATGTTGCATTTGGCAACAACCCAAAAACCTTGTACTGCAAGACAACTAGATCAAGCAGTGCAAAGCCCTCTTAGAATTGGGCCACTATCTTCTTTTCCAAAGACTACCTGAGAGTCATAGAATAAAGCTGATATTACATTAAGGGTGAAATCCTAACCAGTTTAGGCTGACCTAACTCAGCCTATCTTCCCATGGTTGCATGGGAATGCGGCACCGTAGGGCAGCACAAGACTTATGCTGGGGGCTTATGCTGGCCTAAGTGGAGGTTAGGATCGAAGCCTAAGGACAGCTTCCTATGCAAAAGATGTTATTCAGGATTATTTCAACTGGAGCATGATGGTGTGGTTTCTGAGTTGAACCTGAGACTGAAAGAACCAGATTCAATTCCTGGCAACACTAGATCAAGTATCTCACATGGCAGAGTTAGGAAGACCTTGATACTGTATTTGCAGACAGTGTTGAACCAGTTGGTTCGATAGTCTCATGAAGTACATAAGGTAGCTTCATGCACGATAACTGTGACCGTTAATGTGGAAAGAGAACAAAGACAAAGAATACATAAAGGGACACCACAGTCAGATTTTTCACTTTACCCGAAGTATCTCAATTCTCTGCTAGTTGAGAATTCCCCTTCTCACCCTTATATGCTGGCAACAGCAGAAAAATTGAGATGGGGTCATTTCAAAATCTTTGCATTCTTTAATCTCCTTGATGCTAATTTACATGGCTTTTAAAAATGATACATTGCCCACATTTTAATTAGCAATAACACTGCTTTTAATTAGTTCCCATTTAATCAGCTTTTCACACTGACAAAATACAAGTAATGTTCTTCACAAGAAGAAAGGCAGGCAATTTTTTCCCCTGCCTTAATTTAAATATATAGATTTCATTAAAACATTTCCTTGCTGAATATGCCATTCAAAACCACTTCTGGAAGGAGAAAGGGTATTAAAACCAATGGGGACCCACATATTAGCATTATTATATGGGTTTGTCATTTTAGAGACACCTTTTCCATAAAGCAAAGATACATATGCAAGCAATGGTTTTATTCCTCTGATTTAGGCTGCAATCCTAGACACACTTTCCTGGGAGTAAGACCAATTGAACACAAAGGAGCATATTTCTGAATTGACATGGTTAGGATTGTGCTCTTAGAGTTTTGTGTTGACTGTGCATCACTGCTGTCCAGCTCTGTCTGACCATTTGTCCAACTTAGACACGAAGTATCTGGCTGAGATGGCAAATGAATGCAGGTGAGCTGTTAGAATCTATACCAAGTAATGTTGCCCAACTGAGGACAACATGAACAAAATTCTATATTACATTATATAGTATTCTGCCTTCTAGAGTACCAAAGGAATTTGGAGACTCCTCAGTGACCTTCTGTCAATTATCTTGGTGAAGATAATTGGAAGACTGGGGAGGTGCCCATTATGATGATGATGATGATGATGATGATGATGATGATGTGAAAACGTACCCGCGTTGCGGGAATAAAATTTCCCCTGTACGCCATCCCCCTCTAGTGTGCACCATCCCCCATGTGCACCGTCCCCACATGCGCACTGCCCCCATGTGCAACACCCTCCATGTGCATCATCCCCCCATGCGCAACACCCCCATAAGCAACCTTTAGGCCTTTCAACAAGGCTAGCTAGTCCCCACTAAGCTAAAAATTGAGATCAGAACCTGGTTGTTCAGGCTTGGAATGGGGCTGGAATCAGTGGAATCAACACCCAGTTCTGTTCCCCCTCCCATTCCTGGCAGACCTAAATGGAAATTTTCAGATTTGTACTAGTAATTTCACTGGTGTAGATATAAGTAGCACATTGCACAGACAATGTGCAATGTCCACTGGGGCTGTGGGTGGTGCAAGTGGTTAAGATACTGTGCCTGTTAACCAGCAGGCCAAGGTTCGAGACCCGGGTCGGCCCCACAAGACAGGGTAAGCTCTTGTCCTTACCCCAGCTCTGTGACACCAGCTGGATCCAATCGTATTGGCTCTGCCTTTCCATTGGACTAATTCAGTGGCATCAAGGGGGGATTTGCTGCTTGGGTAACAGCCTATCCTCCATAACAATCTAACCCAGGCTTTTGTGCTTTGCATGCAGCGTATGCTGCGCTGAGCACGATACCATAGTCTCTCAAGACTGACGGAAGCCTGCTTTTTTTTTTTTTTTTTTTTTTTGCACAGTCTGGATTTGATGAGGTTTAACAACCAACAAAAGCCACAAACTAATTTAAAGTATAACATGCTGTTAAACTATGAATCAGTCAGTAATGGTGGGTTTTTAGATTTTTTGCAGACCGTTTTAATAAATAATGTTTCAATAAATAATGTGTAGATAAGGAGATCCTTATTTACTGGAAATTGCAGGATGTCGAGCAATGTTTTTCAAGATACGAACCTGATCCAATGTTGGCAATTCGTTGGCATTTGTATGTTTACACAAATCATTTTATATTGATCAAGCAAATCAATACAAAGTACTTAAACTGGAGATTTATGATGCATTTGATCTACTTGAAGTCATCCTTCAAGGCATAAAAGCCACGTATCAATATTTGTTAACTTGAGTGTTTGCATAAAAATAAATGCTGGAGCATTATGTGACCATCTAAAGTACATTGAAGATGGAGATTCTCAATGATTTCATGTCTATGCTCTTCCTGGAAATTGCAGTATCTCTGTCTGTATTTAAATAAATCGTTTATCGAATCTCTGTTATAGACAGACTCATTCATGCTGGTTTTATTCAGGAAAAGTTTATACTCTAATGAGAGTTAACAAGAAGACTTGTGCACTCAGAGATAAGCTGGAGTTGTGAATCAGTTCTCATGATATTGATTGCTCTGCAAGGCAAATGAGATGTACTTCTGATACTCTATGGAACAAATAAGGTGTTAATATGAATCAGCTCTCATTTCCAAATACATATATCATAATATTATTAATCCATCGTAACCCATGGTAATTCTAAGTTAATTCCAGTTAACCCAAGGTAATTCTAAGTGGTGCTCCTCTTATATTTAGCAGGGAAAGAAAAATCATTTCTCTTTGCTCCAGCACAGTTTCCCTAACTAATAAGGGGCACAATTTTCTTTTTCAACACAGGACACAATCCAGAGTAACTAGGGGGAGTCTTTGCTCCAGTGTAAGAACAATTTGCTCTGGATTACGATATGAATTTCCCATAGGTTTTCACTAGGTGGTGCAGTAACTATGGGTACACGTATTGTCTCTTATGTCCTCCTGTAGTTATTATGGATTGTAAGATTAATGAAATTTGATTTTGTTGTTGCAGAGGAAATTTTAATTTTTTTAAAAATACTCTGGGATGACATCACTTCCAATTGTGATATCACTTCTGGGGAAACATTTTGAGCTTTGCACTGGGCTACATGATCATTAGCTACGCCACTGGTTAAGGCAGATCATATTATTAATTAGCTGAATTCACCTGACCAGGATACATGATCATTAGCTACACCACTGTGAATATCTGTGGTTATTGATATTTCTCCTGGCGATTTGTGACTCATTCAGTCCAGATTTTCACATAATGTGCTCTGCTCATAAATTAAAGAAGGTGACAATATACATTCTTGCTGAACTCTTTTCCAGGTTTTAAACCAGTCAGTTGTTTCACATTCAATCTATAAAATTCCCTTAGCCCACCTTATTGGTGTCTTGCCCCAGTTCTGAGTACTTGACCGTGCTGCTCCTTTTCTATTTTCAACTCTGAAGCCAATTCTATCCTTCCCTCCCTTCCCCCTCGTCTGCTGCATCCACACTGAGAAGTACACAAAACAGTACACAACAGTAGTAGCTGACAGTACACAACGGCAGTAGCTAGCATAATAGCTCCTTGTCTATCAACACATTTCAAACGAGCAGGAGAGTGTGAAGTAAACACACAAATCCTTGCTCAGAGTCGGTTTGTAGCTTGCCTGATTTTTTAGTATATCAATCTTGTTATCTAACACTTATAGAGAACTGTGACTAAAAAACCACAATTCCAGCTGTTTTCATGTAAATTCCCAAGGCCAATTTCCTATCTTAACATAGAAACTTAAAAACATGAAACAAACAAGATTAATAGATATCTATCCAGGTATATTTTTTGATTTTGTGCACTCTGCCTTCTACTGTAACTATTTTTTCATAACTTGAAATGAAAAGACATGCTGTGGAATATGATGCTTGGTTAACAGCCAAGACGTTCTTCAATACACAAAAAAATCATTAGTAACTTCAGTTACTAATAGTAACTTCAGTTTCCAAAGAAATGCACAAGTAATTTTGTATGCCTAAGGCAATCTAGAGTAACTACAGGACCTTTTACACCAATGTTGTTATGGTGCCACCTATGGGAAACCTATGGGAAATGCATAAAGCAATCCAGAGTAAGTGCTCTTATACCTTCCCGTAGTTACTGTGGATTGTAGGATAAGGGTCTTTGAGGGAGCTTTCTACAATAGCATTTCTTCATGTCAATTGGTGTATCCATGTGCTTCAAAAGGAACTTGTGATGTGGCATAAGATTCTGCAATAAATTAAATATAAAATTTCCACCAGAAACACAGAGAGGGGTTTATGACTAACATTAGCTGTACATCACCATATGTTCACCCATGGTTCATGATCTGTGCTGGAAACATAGAACAAGGCAGTGTATCGAAAGTTACAATACCTGGGACACCATTTGCTCTGAAAAATAAATAACATCACAACTATGCATCATGAAAAGCTGAATGTTCTAAAACTTTTGAAAATATGTACATTCTCTTTTTTGTATTTTTTTATTTTGAAAAGTCTGCTTCAGTAGTCATGGAGAGCAAAAAAGGAGTTACGTTTCCTATATTCTCAAGCATCTTACTTGATTTCAGAGATGTCAAGGCATGGCCGACATGCTTTCAAGCCTATTGGTTGCTTTTGTTATTTTCTGCTACTTTCTGTTATTTTTGTTATTTTTGAAATGTTTACTTAAGTGTATTGTGGTTTTATGTTTTTATCAAAGCTGTCTTAAAGTTTCTGTTGAAAGGAGATATTGTTTTTAAAAATAATCATCCAAAAATCTTGGCAGCTGTAATGTCTAGATATTTTAATTTAAAATAATATTTTTCATCAGGGTATGGATTCCATACTCCAGTTCTTTTCACAGCCCTGGAAATACACAGCCCTTTGTATAAACTAACCTCAAAGACAATGAGTTTTGAGATCCCTTGCAGAGGAAGGAATGTGAATATTGTTTTTGCCATGTTGACAAACAGGTGATGGGGTGGGTCCAGTATGGAAACTGGACAGGATGAAGGTTTCCTTTGTTACCTTACCCCATGTCAAACCCCAGCCTGCTCAATGGGGCTAGTCAGATCTAAACCAGTGAAATCTCTGGTGGTGGGGCAGGGAGAAGTGGTAAGGGGGCAGTTTCAAAAATGATTCAAAAATGTACTGTGCAATGTATTCACCTTAGAGGGGGAAAACCAACATCAAAGCTAGAGAAAGTAACTGATGATTACCAACAAGGCTGTTAACACACTGTGGCACTTCTGAAGGAAACGGGACTGCTACTCGGGGGTACACATGCTTGGACGTTTTCTTTCAACTCTTCCCACTTTCCATGCTCATTCCAATGTTCAGCAGCAGTGTGAAACGCAACAAACACTTCTCTTCCTTTCCCTGCATGATCCCTTTCCAGTTGTGGCAAAGGATACCCCCCCTTTCACTACATGGGCACAACAGGGAGCAAGTGTGAATCCAAGTGTGGTCGTGTAGGAGGGTGGATGACTGGCTTTTCAGTCTTCCATGAACACAACTCATGAGTCAGCAGGCCTCTGTCAGTGTTGAAAGACTATGGAATCGTGCTCAGCGCTGCATACGCTGCATGCAAAGCACGGAAGCCTGGGTTGGATTGTTATGGAGGATAGGCTGTTACCCAAGCAGCAAATTCCCCCCTCTCCACGCCACTGAATTAGTCCAATGGAAAGGCAGAGCTGATACGATTGGATCCAGCTGCGTCACAGAGCTGGGCTAAGGACAGGAGCTCACCCTGTCTTGTGGGGCCCGCACAGGTCTCAAACCCTGGCCTGCTGGTTAACAGGCACAGCGTCTTAAAAACAGGAAACTTTAGTCTTAAGACATTTGAGTCAAGTTCCCAACCCTGATGCGAATGTTCAAAAAGATATATAAAAGTTCTTTGGGATGACTAGTCATCCCAGCATGTACTGGACCAATTGCCACCTGGCGGAAGTCCCCTGAAACTGTATTTTGAAGCTGTTCACAGAAAGCCCCTCTGAAGCACTAGAGAACTTACAGCATTCCTAAGTGCTACAATTTTAGAATGTTATAACATCCCAGCATGCATGTCTCCTGTGTGTTTTAATCTTTATAGTCTGTAATTTTTAAGTCTGGTGAAAAAAACGCACACCCTATAATCAAGTTTCCTCTTTTACAAGGAACTGCTGGTTGCAAAACTCAGCTCTTCAACAACTTTCAAGGTGAATTTGGAAAGTCGTGCTCAGCTGAAAAATCTGAAGGATTTAGAGTACATTAAATGATTCTGATGAAATTAGTGGTATGTTGAATTTATTGTTCCATGGCTCTAAATTGCCATTGAATTTCACCTAAACAGACAATCCCCCAAATCCAGAGTAACTATGGAAGCACGTAAGAGACTTTACGTGCACCTGTAGTTACTGCACCACCAAGTGAAAACCTATGGGAAATTCATATTGGAATCAGTGGTGGGCTCCAGCAGGTTTGCACCTACTCTGTAGAACCAGTTGTTAATGATAGGATATATAAAGTTTAAAAATAGCCATTTAAAAGTGGCTGCCATATGGGCATTGAACCGGTTGTTAATTTCTTTGAATCCCATCACTGAATGGAATCCACACTAAGGCCTATATCCTAAAGTGAAATTAAGCCCTTTGCTCCGGAGCAGTTAAGATGACTTTCCATAAAATAAGAGGGTGACATAACTGCGTGGACCCGTAACTGCTAAGGATTTTGCCCTAAGTTGTTCTTACACCAGAGCAAGGACTCCCCATAGCTACTCTGGATTTTGCCCAATAACAAATATAGAATGGAGTTTGGCTTATGCATGTAGAACACACAACTGATTTCTAAAAATGGCTTTGGATCTTATGTGAAATTGCTTCTGCTGGTTTAATTAAATTTCCTTTGGCTTGATTTTGTATCTTTTCTGTAGGTAGCAGCTTTCTCAGTAAGCATACATTCATTTTAAATTGTTTTCTCATTTTGGTCCATCAATACTGTTGGCCATGCACACGTATCTTACAGATGTGCCTTACCTTGTCAGAAGGCAAAGTGGCAGACTTTAGCTCCATCTATCATTAGACACTATCATGTTGGCTTGTCATTCTTTTTCCCTATGGTTTTCCAGATTACTGCAACTGTGGGGGCAACTGGGGGAAGAATTCGGCAGCCATCAAGAGGAGGCTGCTGCAATTGACCCTCGGAATTGGAATTCCCAGTACCAAATGTTGTTGAGAACTGCTCACCACTACTCATATCAAACACAATAGGAACAAGTGAAGTAGAGCTTTATAAGGAACAGGGACAACTTGTAAGGCATAATCAAGTTTAATTTTATCTGCCTATTTTTAACCTGGGTTTTTATTGTCCATGAGCACAATCTAACCATATCTACTCAAAAGTGAGTCCCATTGTGTTCAATTGATCTTCTCAATTGGAAAGTGTTTTTAGGATTGCAGCCTTTTACAGTTTAATTGTATTTTAGTTGTATTCTAAATTGTATTTATTGTCTATCTGGTTTTAATTGTATTTTATTGTTCTATATGTTGTTAGCCACCTTGGGTTTCCTTTTTAAGGAAGAAAGGTAGGATATATCAAATCAAATATCTACCGTAATTGAAATATAGAGTCTCTATGCTATGGCTCGAACATCTCAACAAAAGTTCCAACAAGGGTGAGGCATTAACTTTAAGAACTTTTGGGCATGCACTCCAAAGCCACCAGAGAGTTTTGTCCTTCTGAATGCTTCTGAATACGCAATTGCGCACAATCCTTCTAAGTGCACAATTGTGAATGTGCAAAATCTTGTTTTCCATTCCAAGCCAGAAGAAGTATTTCCGGGAGAAATTCAAAGCAAAGTAGGAGGTGCAAAAGATTGTACTTTTCATGCCACTAAAACAATATGCTATACCTTACACTGAATCCTGATGTAATACACTGTAAAATAAGATACACTCAATCCCTCTTTATATATTACATATACGGAAGGAGAAAAAGTAACTTGTATGCTTCCTGTTTTCCTACTTCTATATGACACACTTAGGCATTACAGGATGATAACAAAAGCTATTAACTTCTTGCTGAAAATAAAATATGTTCCCCAAAAGTCTTTCTTTACATTTTGGATACAGAAATCTCTGACATGCATGCACAGGAGAAACTTTTTTTAATATAATGTGCTGATCTATTGCTTCAATAGCAAACAAGGGGATTGTTTCACTCTGCAAATTTTGCTGATGTGTTCTATGAGAGAGTTCTGTGTGTACAGCAGAGAAAGAAACTGATTTATGATATAATGAGAACAAAATCTCATGGGGGGATAAAAAGCTGAAGTCCACTTAAAATAGAATTTGAAAAACTAAGGGCCATGAACAACTAAGGGGTTCATGCATCCAAAAAGGAGAAATAAAAATACACATTTCCAACAATCTCTCTCTCTCTCTCTCTCTCTCTCTCTCTCTCTCTCTCTCTCTCTCTCTCACACACACACACACACACACACACACATATATATGCTTACACTGGATCATTACTTAGGGTTCACATATTTTATGAATATTGTATTTGTTTGAATTCATATTACAGTGGAGAATTAGATGGTGGTCTTAGGACAAAATCCAGAGTAACTACAGGGAGTCCTTGCTCCGGTGTAAGAACAACTTACTCTGGATTGCAATATGAATTTCCCATAGATTTTCAGTAGGTGGTGCAGTAACTACACCACCTTAAAGTCTACACCACATAAAGTCTCTTAGGTGCTCCCATAGTTACTCTGGATTTGGGGGCAAAGAACATAAGAAGAGCTTCCACTGGATCAGACCAAAGCAGTGGCGTAGCTAGGAGGAAAAGGGGGTGCAGTTGCACCAGGCTACAACTTTTAGGAGGGCTAGAAGCTGAGCTTGACACTAGTGGCTTTAATAAATAAATAAATAAATAAATAAATAAATAAATAAATAAATAAATAAATAAATAAATATGGGCACATTTTCCACCATTGGCATCTTTGTAATTGGGGCAGGAGGAATCATGGACACCTCCTCAAGGTAAGTCACTGTTTGTTCCCTTACCTTGGAGTTGCTTTGTCTTCACCCTGGAGCTTTCAAAGTTGGTGAAGATTGCACCCTAACTTACAACAGTGCATTCCTAAACATGTCTACTCAGAAGTATGTCTCATTGTGTTCGATAGGACTAAATCTCAGGTTGGGAATAGGCTTCCAATTACAATGAGTTAGGATTGCACCCTAAATAAGAAACAAGGAGCAGCGCTCTCTGGAAAAGATCAACTGAATTCTGCTTAAGGAAGTGAATGTATTGATTTCTTTCTGCCTTTTTAAAAATCAGTCTGTTGAGCTAATGGGTTTTTAAGGTATTAAAAAGTGATTCCATACACATATTCACTTCCATCACCTTCCACAGGAGTCTGCCTTGTCAAGCCTTGAGCAGCAGTAATTGTTTTTAAAGTACCGAGAAGGAAGGAAGGAAGTTGTTTCATATCTCATGCACTTGCGCCGGCATTTGTAGTCATCTGTGCTATTCTTACCTACCTCTCCCAGTTCATCACTGCCTAAACAGATTATGACCATTTTCAAGTTGTACTTGACAGGCAGCCCAATCATATCTGAACACTCCCTGTCAGTGCATCTATGCTGCCGTAGCACATGCTGCAACTTGTGGGCAATGCTAATGGGCAATGTTAACTGTCTCCTCTGGGTGAGTGAACATTTGTTCTTTGCCACAGGAGTATGCCTCTTTCTCCCAAGTGTGTCTGCTTGGACCTGCACCAGCTCTTTTATCAGGTGCAAGTCTGAGATGACCCAGAAAGATCAAAATCTATCAATACTGTCCTGACAATACCATTCCCTTCCTGGCTTCAGCACACCTTCGTGCCCCGATCCTCTTTGTCACTTACTCATTCTTTCCTACCCTCTCCACTACATGCACTGACTTGAAGACACCAAGACTTTTCTTGAGTCAGTAGCCACATGGCTATGGCTTCTCACTGCTTGCAATGGTAGCCCAGCTGCACTACATAGCATGCAACCTTCTGCAGTAGCCATAAACCATTGATCTGCTGAATGTATGTTTCAGCAGCACTGAATATACCCATACCCATAAGTCTGGAAGGCTCACCATAAGTAAGCCTCAGATATTGGCAGTGGTGGGATTCAAATAAATTAATAACAGATTCTATGTTCTAATAACCGAAATTAACAACAGATTCTATGTCCATAGAACAACAGGTTCTACGTCCCATTAGTAACCAGTTCTCAGAACCAGGCACTCATTAGCAAAGGGTTCTATAGAACCTGTGAGAACCCCCTGAAGCCCACCACTGGATTAGGGTTACAAAATCAACCTGAAATGCTTTTTAGCTTGGTAGAGGTGATGCAGTTCTACTTTTTCAACTCTCCTAAAACATGTCTTCAAAATAAAGCAAGGAAAAATACTCAAAATAATTTCAACAAATATAATACTATTTCCATGCTGGAGCGAAGTTAGCAAATTGCCAGCTATTGTGCAATTTTCTTCGCCCACTGTGAATGTGACATTTTGCTGACTGAGTGTTGTGTAGCATCTCAGTCAAAATATTAACATATATTCCAAATTCTCTCCTTCCAGATACACAGAAACCCTGCTCAAGTGTTGCTTTCACATTAATGGCAACCCTAAGATGGAGAGGGACAGAGGCTGTGTCACAGCGTCAACCCACTCTTGAAGCCTCATTCCTCACACAGACAGGCTATCTATTAATGTTGCACCGACGGAGGCATTCCTCTCACGAGCTAGAACGTTAAAATCCAAAATGAATGTTATTCAGAAAAATGTGGTCTGTGTGAGGGGCAGAGCTTTAGGAGAATATTGCAAGAGGGAAGGGATTTTTTGTTGCTCTATTACCCCATTCATGTGAACAGTGTCCACTGAAACGTAATGTCTCATCAAGGCTACAAAGGGTGGAACCTGTGACAGACAACCACCATCTCCTGCTTCCATTGATTGTGCATCACTTTCTTCTCACCTTCAACTGTTATTCTTCCCTAGCAGAGAAGGACAGGCACTCTAGGTTATGGTCAATTCTCTTTGTATCACAGGTGGTACCAAAAATGCTGTTGGTAATAACTGTTACCTAAGGGCAAAATCCAGAGCAGTTACGGGTCCACGCAGTTACATCAGCCTCTAGTGTTATCTTACAGAAAGTCACCTTAACTGCTCTGGAGCAAAGGGCTTAATGTGCCTTTAGGATATGGGCCGATGTGGCTATTAGACTAGACATGCCCTCAGCAATCCTCTTAGCTTTCAGATGCTTGCTGACTAGGTAGTTAGGTGACCTTGGGCCTTCTCCTTGGTGACCTTGGGCCAGTCACTCACTCTCAGCCTTACCTACCTCACAGGGTTGTTGTGGGGACAAAATGAGAGGAGGAACTAAAGCTTTGTAAGCCACCTCGGGCATTTGTATTGGCATGAGAAAGGCAGGGTATAAATCCGACGGGCGGGCGGACAGATAGATAGATAGATCAGGACCAGCCCCAGATTCTGCTGGGTCACATTTGAGCCCTGGACCTTACCTATGTTTCACTTTCACCATCACCATTTCATAACACTAACTCCTCTTTCTGCCAATCTGGCACTGGTGATCTGCTGTTGGGGGCACCTTTTCTGGAGGGCAATGATGATGCAGAGACAGAAGCAACATGGCACAATCCTGAGACCACCACAGATTGGTTGACTGGTTCTCGGGTAATATCTTATGTGGGCATGAGACCTCCTTATGCAGTTCCTGCAATATGGCCATGGCAACATGATTAAGAATTAAGGAATTATAGGTTGCAATCCTAAAGACACTTTAGGATTAAATCCCATTGAACACAATGGGGCTTACTTTTGAATAGACATGGTTAGGATTGTGCTCCTAGAAATGGAAATGGTTTGAAAAGGAATGGTTTTTTTAGTCCAATCCTTTAGTTTCTCTATTATTTTAACCCATTGGTCCACTGATCCTCAAAAGCCAGTTATTTGACCAGACTGTCATAGAAATAGTGTCTACGCTAATACTAGGAAAGTGAATTGGGTGTACCATTGTTCCTGTAATATCTGGTCAAATATTTCACAACGAATGAACAACAAACAAACAAAGCCGGGAATGTTATAACTGTTTACGTGCAAGTTTTCTTATGAAGTGAGGTTTGAGCAAGACTACTGTATACTGTCAGCACTTCCATGCATCCAACATAATAAATATTTCTTCAGCTTCTCCTGGGAAAGAGTTATTGTATCAATGAAAAATAATGTAGCTTAGCCTGCATATAGTCTCAGTGATGTTTACTGTTTATAATTGAGAAGGGACCAGCTAATCCCAGCTGTGAAGGTCTGAGAGTACTGGATATCAGACAACCTGTAGCTGACATTTATGAGGGCAAGGTACATACATACCGTAGAAATGTAATGCACATACACCACCACCACCCCAAACAAATAAGGCAGTACATTCCTAAAATCCCAGGTAATGCATTTTATACTAAAAGCTTATATTTATTATGTTTTCATCCCAAAGACACCTCAAATTCTTCAAAAACAAAATACATAATACCATACTCTTTAAATGCAGGCTGTCCTGGTTCCAGAAGCCAAAGGAATCTCATACATATGCATGGCGCTATTCAGGGAGCATGGGCAAATGGATAACTCCACTATCTCACTCTGAATCCAAATGTATTTTTTTATTTGACAAGTTGAAAATACATGTGGTATTAATATATATTTGACAAGTTGAAAATACATGTGGTATGAAAATACATGTGGTCCTCTGATTTGGTCTGTCCAAGGTTGCCCCACCAGGACCCTTGGACTTGCATGCTTTCGAGGGGCAGGAATGGGGGAAGGATAGACTGTACTTAAAGCTTTAAGATGCACATCGTTTAGAACCCCATCTAACATTACATTTAAAATTTTATCTCAAATGTTATTGGTGCCCGTTCGTCCATGTACTCACTTACAGCCCAATCCCATGCTTTTCTATTCAGAAGCAAGACCCATTATAATCAATGAGGCTTACTCACAGGAAAGTATGGATAGGATTACGATGTTATCTACTTTCTTAGGCTGAAATAGTGTGTTAAACCAACACAAAACCCAATCTTACAGTGTCCTTATAGCACCAAAACTCATGTTCTGGTAGCGCAAACCTCTTTATGGTGGTCACAAACATGACCTGCCTTTGGGAGGAGCTGCCACAAGTCACAGGCAGCAGTGGCCCACTGACATAAGCCATTGCTGCATCCTATATTGGGGGGGGTAGTCACAGAGGCCTCATCAAGGTAAGGCAAAGTTTGTTCCTTTACTTCAGAGTTTCATTATCCTTATGCAGTTTATGTCATTCTCCTTTTTTTTTCTTTTGTCAAACACCCTCACATGCCTTCCATTCACCAACAGCCTATGAGAAAGCAGACCTCCTGACAAAAAGAAAAAAGAGAGAGGTTTCAGGTAGCATTTTCCCCCCTAGAGAATAGAGAACAATATAATGTCTATACAGAATCATATAATCCTAGAGGTGAAAGGGACCTAGTAGGTCATCTAGTCCAACCCCCTGCCTGCAGCAGGAAATCCCCCTAGAGCATCCCTGACAGGTGCTTGTCAAGCCTCTGCTTGAAGACCCCCAGAGAGGGAGAGTCCGCCACCTCCCTCGGCAATCTGTTCCACTGCCAAACTGCCCGAACCGTCAGGAATTTTTTTCCGGATATCCAACTGGAATCTCCTTTCTTGCAGTTTGTACCCATTGGTTCTAGTTCTGCTTTCAGAAGCAGCTATGAACAAATTGGCCCCTTCCTCCCTATGACAGCCCTTCAGGTATCTGAGGAGGGCAATCATGTCTCTCCTCAGCCTCCTCTTCTCCAGGCTGAACATCCCAGGCTGAACATCCCAATATTTTAAAACTGGCAACTTAATAAGTCAAAATTTAGTTACTGATATAAATGAACAGCAGACACAAAATGAGAATGATATGTGGCCCCATTACTTGAGAGAGTAATGCTGCAATCCTAAAGGCACTTTCCTGGGAGTAAGACCCATTGAACACAATGGGGCTTACTTTTGAGTAGACAGGGTTCCGATTGTGCTCTAAATCGTATAAATTTGATGTATCGATGAAATTGTATAAATATAAATTTTCAATTGTAATGTCTGCATTAAGGCCTCTGTGCCCTATTATAATGTGAACAAATCTGGTTCTGCCTAATGGGAATGATTTCAATTCTCTGTGCAAATGTGAAGAAGATCATTTTAGAGCGAGAATGAGCCAGGTGGAAAAAAAAGACAATTCATGAACATTAACTATTCATGGCTTCACACGATTTAAGAATATGTAGTAGACGGGGTGAGAAATGCTCACAGAGAGACCTCAATTGTGAAATGGAGAACACCTCTCAAGATGAAGCAGAGATTTTTGTTCAATATAAAGCATTAATGGAACTAAACTGAATATGCCATGATGGATTCAAAGTGACCCAAGCTGCAATGAATCTGCATTAATATCCTTCGTCTCAGCCTGCACAGTTTCTGACCCACTGAGCTGACTGCAACCCACAGCATCCACTGACAGTTCTATTGCTTTTTGCACACTCAGCAAGAGGGTAAATGCCAAAAAAGTTGTGTCTGTCTCTAAATGGATGGTCACACATGTACAGTGGTGCTTCACATAACAAGTTTAATTCGTTCCCGAAGCATGCTTGTTATGTGAAACACTCTTTATATGAAGCGGATTTTCCCATAGGAAATAATGGAAACTCAGACGATTGGTTCCACAACCCAAAAAATATTCATATTAAATTTATTAACTGGATGTTAAAATGATGACAAAACACTGGAATTGAACATGCACTCAGTGTGCATGATCCTATGCAGTCTACTTAGGCTGCAATCCTAAAGACACTTTCCTGGGAGTAGGACCCATTTAACACAACGGGGCTTACTTCTGTGTAGACATGGTTAGGAGGCTGCAATCAAAAACATTTTCCTGGGAGTAAGCCCCATTGAACACAGTGGGGCTTACTACTCAGTAGATATGCTTAGGAGGCTGAATGGAGGATGGGGGCTTACCTGGGCTGCTGCTGGAGGCCAGTGGTGATACTTGGGGGCAGTTAGAGGCAGCAGTGTGCTGGCCAGCATCCCTTTAAAACAGGCTCCACGCAAAGCATCAGGGCTCCCTAGCATGCCACCCATTAGGAAGCAATGGTTCCTGCTTCCCTATGCGCCTGTCTTTTGCATCCCCAGATGACCTGGCCAGGTCGCTTTCAGGTTGCCTGGGGCTTGTTAAGTGAAGCGGACTTGTTAAGTGAAGCACACTCCCAATGGGAATTTGTGCTTGTTATGTGAATCACTTGTTATGTGGGGCATTTGTTATGTGAGGTACCACTGTACTGTATTCAGCTAGGTCAGTGATTTTCAACATTTTTTATCTCATGGCACACCCAAAAGGTGCAAAAATAGTTGAGGCGCACCATCAATCTTCATACAAAACATATGCTTTGTCATTAAGTTGTAGCCCATCTTGTTGGCCAGTAGGTGGTAGGAAAATCCTTCCTTTCTCTTAAGAATGAAGAAGGCAATGTTCATAATGTTTAGGAACCACAAATCCTTTTAAAGTCACCAAGTCAAATCAAATGCCTATATATTATCCATGCTTTTAAAAAGAACATTGTTTTTTAGAACTAGGAGAAATTATCTAGATCAGGAGTCTCTAAACTTTTTTGTGGCAAGAGGGCCACATCATCTTTTTGATACTGCATCAGGAGCCAGAAGAAAAAAAAAGAATTGATTTACATTTTAAATCTGAATTAATTTACATAAATGAATATATTAGTGATGGAACTTGTGAATGAATGAATGAATGAATGAATGAATGAATGAATGAATGAATGAATTCAAATCAGTACATAAAATACTTTCCAACACAAAGAGAGAGAGGGTGATCCACAAACCAGTTCCATACTTCCATATGTAAGGACTTCCATACATAGAGAGAGAAGGTGTGTTCAGATTCCCCAGCCCTCTAAATACTCTTGCCTCTGAAGGATTACAGGGCTTGCCCAAGCGCTGGATGGAGGTTCACTTAAGGCCTCACCATCTGGCCCCAGGGCCAGGGTTTGGAGATCCCTAATTAGATAAAATGATTATCATCTTAATGGTAATGCCTAGGAAGATTGTCTTTATATTGCTGAGGCCAGGGCTTTTGTACACGCTCACACAACTTTCTATGCTACTCTGCCACTCTGTTCTGTTTCCTATCCAAGGAAGAAAAGAAGCATAAGGTGGAACACCAGCAGATGGGGTGGCAGCATTTTAAACATTATATCAGGTACTGGATGATATTGAGCCAGCTATGTGAAGGAGGGCTTGTTCTACAAGCTACTAAATTTTCCATTAAAAAGATGGATTTTCTCATCATCATCTAAGCTGCCCATTGTATGTGAATTAAATTAATTCCAAACCTTGCTTTTATAACTAGTTATAATTTTAAGGTGAGCTATATTGAGTTCAGATCTGCCTGGAAGTCATGACCATTGACTTTGAAGGTCTGTGACCTACATCTCAGCTCAATGAAAGTTGGTTGTGTGTTTACTCATTAGTGTGGGAAAAGGTCTATATGTGTTCAGAGTTATTATATATGTTTTAGTGGCTTTGAAAATAAACTCTGAAGGTGGAACCCTTGTGAACTCTAGCTTCAAATTAAGTCTTTTCTTGAAGTGAGTAGGAGCCTAGCAAGATAAAACCAGGAGCACCTTTTCATATACAGTAGGTAGCTTTATTTGACCTTCTTTTCCTCTCATTTTTTAAAAAGGTAATTAAAAAACCCAGAAAATGAACTGCAACTCACTTGCAAGGGGCAGACTATATAGTTCATAGTCTAAAATAAATTGTGTACATTCTTTTATACAATATGATTTTACACTCATCCAAATATTAAACACAAGGTCAGTGTTCCTTCTCTTGCGCTCATACACAGGGAATGTTTGAAAATGTTAAGAAAAGACAGTCAGATGTCAAAGCATACCATGTAAACATCATTCAAAGATGTTTATAAGATTAGTTAAATGAGATCACATTTAGCTTTCTCTTGATGCAGAAAAAGCCACAAGAAAGGTCTTCAATATTGGGCAGGATTACAAGGCCAACTATTAATGGTAATTAATATTGGCCACAACACTGTAGAAAGCAGAACATTTGACCAATATTTTAGACAAAGTTCAATTATAAGACAGAAATTGAAGGTATTACAGCCCAATCCTGTGCAAGTCTTCCCAGAAGCAAGTCCCATTATATTCAGTGTGGCTTTCTTTGGAGTAAGCCACTTTGCCTACACCCAGAAGCAAGTCTGGATAGGATTGCAACTAGGCAACATAGGCTGCAATCCTAAAGACACTTTCCTGGGAATAAGACCCATTGAACACAGTTGGGCTTACTTTTGAGTAGACATGGTTAGGATTGTGCTAGTCCTAACTTTCACTGGAACAGGCAGTCTGGCTTAGCTTACGCTGCATCCATTACAAGTTTCAGGGCTACTGCCACGCAACAATGGGAAAGGAGAAACATTTCCCCTTCTTTCAGGTAGGGTTGCAGCAGCTCCAGTAGGTCTACTCAAATCTGCATTGCTTCTTAAGGTGGCACAAATCGGAGCTGAGGAGAGCAGCCCAAGTCGTTTGCCTCTTGCTCCAACTTAACTGTCACTAGGGTTCATTTGCAGGCCATTAGCGTAAGCAAAACCACGTACCATTTGCTGTGGTGGCTCAGCAGCATGGTATGGTGTGTAACCGCTGCAAAGCAAGCTATGTTGATGGAACCAAAGTTTTGGTGGTGCAGCATGCCCAGAAGAATGAGTCACTGGTTAATCAAACTGGAAGCAGTTTTCAAATTAAACTGGTTTTAATCCAAATACAAGATAAACTGTCTCTTGTAAATCATCTTGACCTATTCCCAGCTCAGTTGGCTACATCTTTCCGGAACCAGTTCAGTGTGATAACATAAACTGTCCTTCTGAAAGGAATGGTTTACTTAGAATAATCATTCAGGCTTAGAAAAAAGAATACTGAAAGCCAAAAACTAGAGTGAAAATTAAGACAATTCACAAAATAGCAAAGGCAATGTTTACCTGGATTGTATCTTATACAATTGATCATGTGAGACAGCATCTAGGTTGAATAAATCATGATGAAATGTGTTTAGGACAATGTTCTGTTGGAAGGGAGGAAAAACTAATTTCCTAGATAACAATGTGCCTGTAGAAATATATCACAAAGCTTCTATTCCAAAGTCAAAATTTACTCCTAGCCCAGGCAACAAATGCAGCCAAGACTACCTACATTATTGTGCTATTAATAATGCTAAACAAGTATTTGGTCTTTTCCTACAAATGAAAACAGAATGGTATACTCATAAAGAACTGTAGCCAGGTAATCACTACAGCCATGAAAACAAGCAAGATTATCTATGCAGGCATCTAAGGAACTTTTTAGAAACTTTTAGATATATTTGTTCCTTCAAATTCAATAAACGTATTTAAAGAATGTAAGGGAAAAAGGGGCAGGTAGGTTGAGCTGAAGGCATCTTGTCAGCAGTTTGGCTTTGCATTAGTTAAATTTATAAAATTCTCATGCTACTCTGAAATGTTTCAAAAATCAAAGGTTGCAATTATAATCTTGTGCTTGTTGTAATTAAGTTAAATCAAAGAACTTGAGAGCAATCTGAACTTTGACAAGCGTCAACTACAGGTATTGCTCTCTTTTTTAGTTCTGAGCTCTAAGGGATCCCTTTGTTTCATTTTTACTTTTGCTACACTCTGAAAATCATCTCACTTGGGGGAATGGATGAGATGCTTTTAAATGATTCCATGAAATTTTGTCTTTCTTTTGGCCTAGTCCTGACATTAAAATAAATTGTGCAAGGTGGTTTTTAAGTTCTCTGTGAAACTGTTGTTGTTCTTCACAACTCTGCAGTACTTCACAAGCCTGGCATTGAGAAGTTTCCTGAACCTCAGATTTGTCCAAATCCTGATTGTGTCTCAACAAATTCTGAAAAGTTCCTCAGCTCACTGAAGCTAAAACCTATAGTACTCTCTTTCTGCAATTGGAGCACAATTTGCACAAACTGGAAATGAGCTCCAAGACCAGAGCACACTTGCAATTTGCAAGTGTACAGGATCCCCAAGGGGTTTTAGGTCATTGCCATGCATGTAGGGATATCCCTGAGTCCCTGCAGCAACACCATATCTGTGTCAGGGCCACCTCCTGCTATCACCCCACCGCACAACAGCAGTCCCAAAGTCCAGGTAGGATTTTGGGGGTCTCTGGGTTGGGTCATTTGATCAATTCTGCCTAACAAAAGGTGGATGACATACTTCGTGTGCCCCTAAGCTTCTGTCCTTTGCATCATTAAGCAGGGCTGGGAAATCCTTGTATGAACTCGTGGACGGCAACTGCCAGTCAGTGAATAGTACTGAGCTTGATGAGCCACTGGTCTGACTTAGTAGAGTGTAGATACTGATGTTGTCCAGAACTTGGAAAACTGTTCAGACACTTTTTTGGGGTCTTATTTATTTTGCTGTACTGTGAAAGATTCTTCATCACTGAGCAAGCAAATTTCAACACAAAAATCAGGTTACATGAATACTCAACTCAATTTGAGTTTCTTTTAAGAACAGAGACCAAACTATCAGTTTGAATTGTTATAATTAAAAAAAGTTTTAAAAGTTCAAGTTGTAATGCCAACCAGCAATGTTCTTTATATTACCTTGGCTTCCCTACAAACTGTGCAGATCTGTCTGCAGCAACAGAGTTTATTACTTACAAGTAATGCAGTAATTACTTAGGTAAGAAAAATTGGTTTACAAGGTTGATTGGTTCCTGACCTCTTACTGTTGTGTCTCCATTTGCCCTGAAGATGGGAAA
Source organism: Cryptoblepharus egeriae (assembly GCA_030015325.1). Lineage (NCBI taxonomy): Eukaryota > Metazoa > Chordata > Lepidosauria > Squamata > Scincidae > Cryptoblepharus > Cryptoblepharus egeriae. Next base: position 46,355,954 of record JAREYC010000007.1, on the reverse strand, counting down.
AAATAGAGTTGCAGGTAGTCTGATGGAAAAATACCAAGCAGCATTATGCTGGCGAATAATTCATTGGCTAGCTAATGCTTTTTTTTTTTTTTTTTGTTCTCTTATCTTTAGACCTGTGCTGAAATCTGTAGGTTTGGGAAGGTTAATAAGGTAGAGGAGTAGAGTAAGTAAGTAAGTAGTTTATTTGCTTAACTTTAAGTCATTACAAATAAAAGGCAAGACAGTGTCAAAATTCAATATAAAATCTGGATTAGACATTAAAAGTATACCTCGACTAAGCTAACATATAAATAAACATCAAGGTTAAAAGTAAATAGATTCGCAAAAGCGAGAGGCTTCATATCTCATTTGTTAATACAAAGATCAATATAAAATATAGTTATAGGATATAGTCATGTGCCATCCAAAAACTGAGTCCTTATGTTTTTGGCCGGCAGGGCAAATTTCGCGACTTTAAAGGTGATTTCACCGTCTGCACCGCTTAAAAGCCAGCAAATCAAGTCAAAAGTAGACCTATTGCAAAACTGAGCAATAATGCTCGTAAGAAAATTTAATCTGGGGGCTTCAAACAAAGGACATCTTAGAAGATAATGTGCAACGTCATCAACTTCGCCTGAGTTACAAATGCATGATCTGAGAGCATAAGGAATGCTTTTAAATCTGCCTTCCAGCATCGAGGACTGCATGGTTTGAAAGCGTAAAGCAGTAAAAGCCTTTCGCATCGCTGGGATGGTGAGGCAGGACAAATAGTACTCAGAAACAAAAGTTGTTTTGTAATGTGAAATCCAGTATGCACATGGTGAATTAAAGATAGCACAAAGATCATATCTCATATGAAAAAGACAAATTTTGTCTTTCAGCCCACATTTAACCTTAGGAGAAATATAAGAGGGTAGAGCACTCAAACTTATTTCATAAGACTCTAGAATAGGTCTAACTAAAGATGACCAGGAATGGAGTGCAGGGTTGGAAATTTGTTCAGTTAAACATAGTTTGGGGAGGCGAGAATCTTCCATACAAAATAACTTATACCAATAGAGAGCAAGGGCAGTATGACAATGAGCTGTAATTGAAAGTAATCCAACTTCTGCTCTGATGAGGGGGGATAGTGTTTTCGGAGCACCCAGAAGCAGGCGAATGAAATTATTTTGAATGGGCTCTATAGTAGAAATTTGGGAATGACCCCAGATTTCGGCCCCAAAGATCAACTGAGGGATAATTTTTCTAGCAAAGACCAGTGTCGCAGGAGCCATTTGGTTCCCACCTTTTGATCTCATAAAATGCAGTAGTAAATGAGAAGAGCGGTCTGCTTTGAGTTTAGCCAAATTCAAATGGGGGGTCCAAGAAAGATTGGTGTTGAAAGTGATACCCAGATATTTGAAGGCCTTAACCTGTTCAATCTGTGTATCACCAATAGACCATTTATATCTCTTCTGTTTATTTCCAAAAATCACCACTTTTGTTTTGTTGTAGTTAATAATAAGTTTTTCTTGGGCACAATAGGAATTTAGTCTTTGCAATAATCTACGTAATCAGATGGGTGTGATTGAAAATAAAACCATGTCATCTGCATAAAGAAGGATGGATAGCTTCCTTGTCCCTATAGCCGGGGGGAAAAACTCAGGACCCTGCAATGCCTTAACTATATGGTTTATGTAGAAATTGAAAAGAAACGGGGCTAACAAGCATCCTTGTCGAACACCCCTATCTGTAGGGATTTTTTCAGAAAGCAGGCCTGTTAAGCCCAATCTAACTCTTAAACTGGTGCCAGAGTGGAGTCTTTGAATTAGAAATAGTAATCTCCTATCTATATTAGTTTCAGCCAATTTATGCCAAAGGAGCTCTCTGTTAACCAAATCAAAAGCCGAAGTGAGATCTACAAAAGCAGTATATAACTTCTTACTTCCGGTCTGGGTGTACTTATGAATTAAATGGTAAATGACAAAACAATGATCTAATGTAGATTTTCCTCGTTGAAAACCAGCTTGCTCTTCGGCGATCATTGAGTTCCCCTTAGCCCATTTCTCCAGTTTACCAAGTAAAAATTTAGTGTACAGTTTAGACAAAGTACTAAGCAGAGAAACCGGTCTGTAGTTTTTAGGGTCTGATTTAGATCCCTTCTTATGGATAGGAACCACAATACTTTCTTCCCATCCTGGGGGAAATTCACCCGTACGATTGATAAAAGAAAACAATTTAGCAAGAATAGGGCACTACCAGTCTGGATTTTGTTTGTAGAATGCGCCAAGAATCATGTCAGGGCCCGGTGCTTTATTTCCTGGGACAGAAGATAGCAGAGTCTTAATTTCTTCCGGCATAACCGGATCCCAAACTGGTAGCAGATCGGCAGTAGAAACAACCAATTCATAGGCCAAAGTTGGTGGAGAAAAGCTGCCTCTTTCCGAGAAAATTTCCAAAAAGTAAGTTTGCCATTCAGAGGACGTAATTTGATTATCAAGAGCGCCATGTTGAAGACTCATGCCTCTAGAAATCATAGCCCAGAATTTAGAGGAGTCCTTCATTGTCATAGCCAAAGCCAAGTCCTGCCAGGATTTTCTTACATAGGTGTCCTTTTTTTGTTTTTAAGAGGATTTTATAGGCTCTTCTTAATGAAATATAAGCAGAGAGGTTGTTGATAGAATAGTTGATCCTCAGCTTTCTAAGAGCTCTGGCTAAAAGGCGTTTATGGGAAATGCACTCTCGATCAAACCAGCCGTCATTTGAATAGAAGTTTTGTGTCATGGGCTTTGTGGTAACGACAAGAGGCCTTATTTTGGTCATTATTTCATTATAATTTGCCAGAATATGCTGGGATTCAAGTATGGCAGTTCTGAGAAAGAGTAAGCTAGTAGATCCAAGTAGGAGAGATGCTTGCTCTTGAAGTTTCTCAGTCCAGGGAAGCCTTCTTTCACATACAGGCAGAGAAGGTTCATAAGGAGCTATCTGTTTTTCCTGGTCATTTGAAGATTAAAAAAGAGTTAGATGTATAGGCATGTGGTCACTTTCCGGCCTGCATAAGACCTTGAATGAATAAATAAAAGGCAATAAAGTGGGGGAAATCAACATATAGTCGATGACACTACTACCTTTTGGGCCATGAAAAGTGAAGGATGCAGAGTCATTGTCTGAGGAAGAGCCATTACAGATGAAAAAGTGATATTTATAAATCAATCTAAATAGATTTTTGCCTGCTTTGTTTATCCCATTGTCGACTGATAATCTCTCAGGCAAAGAGGTGATCTCTTCTGGTGATAAACCCAGCATGTCTCCCATGGCCTGATTGTTTTTCCCCAGTCTGGCATTCATATCAGCAGCTATTAGAAAAGGAACGTCAGGGAACTTCTCTGAGAGATCTGAAATTGCCTGGTCGAGATCTGCCATTGTAGAAGGCCCAGGGCCGTATAAGTCTTTAGGTGGACACTATGCGGTGAACAAAATAAATTTTGGAAGGGAGGGCCATGATACGTGTAATGCCAGAATATAGGGGGAGAAAGGAGTATCCAAAGCGACAATTTTTGGTGAAGAGTATATTGAAACAAGAATGGCCAATCCTCCGCTTGGTCTTCCTCCAACTAAAGATTTAATGGCGGGTTTACCAAATGATGTGTATCCAGGGATAGACGGAGATGCTGGGCCAATTAGCCATGTCTCTTATAAGGCGATGATATCAAATTGGGAGCAGAAGTCTCTAAAATCTTTATCCGGTGCCTTGGAGGTCCACCCAGCGATGTTCCAAGAGATGATGTTAAAAGTACCAAAAGTACCAAAACGAAGAAAAGAAGAAGGTAATTGCTCCATGTGTCCCGAGGCTGAAGGTACTGTAGACCTCCCTAGGAGGTGAGTGTGAGCAGGATGAGCGAGTCATGCAGAAGTTTCTATGATCTCAGCACAAGATGTAGATCCTTTGTAAATACATCCATTTAATGAAGCTCCAGTAACCTTAGAGATGGACTCCGAAATCTTCAAATCCGATGACTGCATGGAAGCTGGGTTGTCTGTTGAGGCATCAATGAGGGTAAAAACTCCGCTTTGTCGAGTCCGATCTACCACACAAATAGGAGATAAAGGTACTCCAGTAGGATGAGAGGGTGAAAGTGTTGGCAAAAAACTTGTGTCAAATTCTATAAGATTGGAAGAAGGAGCATTGGGATGCTCTGATCTAAAATCAGAGTTTGCAGGGTTTGAAGTATTATTTTTACAGCTTGAGGGAGGATCCTCCTTGGAGATGTTACGGAGCTTCGCAGTTTTAGACAAAATCAATCTTTGCATAATCTGATTTTGAAAGTGTCTTTGGGGCAATATTCCCATCTCTCTAAGACATCGGGCCTGGAAAAAGATCTGATTTGGGATCCGGTCAGAATGGAAATGTAATAGAACACGCATCTGCCATGGGGAGGAGGGGATTTTCTCCATGCTGCGTAAGTTAATTTCTGAGGGTTTCATCCTCAAAATAATTGCTAGATGTTTCTTGACCTTCCAAATTTTAGACCAGTCCAACACTTGTCTAGGTTGCTGGGAGATTAAGAGAGCCACACTCTTAGGATTCAATATTAGCTTTGTTGGAGTAACATCAGCTAAAAGAGTAGAAGGTTGTTGTAAAGAAAAAGATAAGCTCTGTGTCTTTGTGGATTTAAAGGAACAGTCTGATTTTTGCTGGTGAGGACTAATGTCCACAAGTTTCAGAGACCATTCCTTTAAGAGGGAGAAGATATGCTCTAAGTGTTTGAGGATTTGCTTTACGTTAGCAGCCGTGGAAGTAACTTGTTGTAATAGGGAATTAGAAGTACAGCATTCCTGCATGGCATTCCTGGAGCTGGGAGGTTGCCTAGCTTGCTCATCAATCAAATCTTTAATGAGAGTTCTAGTCAGCGGAGAAAGGCGCGAGTAATCAATAGTCTCTGGCAGGTCAGTATAGCAGTCTAAGGAGGGCGCACTAGGGGATTTCCTGGAAGATTCAGAAAAGAAATTTTCCAGTTTTGTCTGCTTGGAGAGTTTCCAGCTGGCAGAATGGGGCCCCGTATCTGGGCTCTCCAAAGAGAGTTGGCGCTTCCGACCCATTTAAAAGATAGTAAATCTGCCACTGAGTTCACAAGATTTCAACCCCTAATTTTACTCACAAATCCTTTCTTAGCAGCATCCAGATCCTATCTTTGCAGTGTCCAGAGATTTTCAAGCAACCGAGACGTGTGGGAGAGCTTGCTGCTAAAGGAGCAAAAGTAATGTTAATACCTCTATTACAGAAGCTTTGCAGTTCGAGCAGGATACAGCAGCAGACTTTTGAGATAAAAAGCCTCAATTAAAATAAAAGGACAAAGAGGCTGAACGTTTAAAAACATAAATAAAATTTGATTAAAAAGAGAAAACCTTGAACGTGACCGGTCTTCAGCCAACCGGAAGTCCATATCCAGGAGTAGAGTCAAAAATTCTGAAGCAAACTGGAATACAAAGAGAAACGAATACTCTAGTCCTGTTTCCTGCACAAGGACTGCTGTGGCACTGAAATGGCTGTTGCGCTACCCCCAGCTGCTCCTGTTCCCTGTGTAAGGGAAGCTTTAAAATGGGTCTACTCAATTCTGTGCCAATTGCCATAGAATCAAGAGCTTCTTTGCCACACTGAGAAGCCCAACAATGCTCACTGAGAAGCCCAACAACGCTGATGGCTCCGCCTGTCCCAACCACCTCCCTCCCTCCCTCCCCCCCCCCTCTCTCTCTCTCTCTCTCTGGCACTCCTTTTCTCCATCCTCTTCTTTTGTCATTTTTAGCTAAGTTACTATAAGAGAAGAAAACGCTTATTTCTGGTCATCGTCTGCATCATGATGCCACTTTCTGCATAATGATATCATTTCTAGCTCCCAGCAAGCACCATGAATGCTATTCAGACCACTATATGAGATCAATTTGACAACCCTGGAATAATCAATTAACCTCCCCACTCATTAGAATTTCAGGTAAAGGGGAGAATGAATGACAGCTCTGTTTTGTTATCTTAAATACAGTGGGCGGGGGAAAAAAGACCCTTACCTAATATTTTGACATAGTTTTCCCAATGCCTTTCAGTGGTTTTTAAAAAAGGAGGAGGATGGGCAGAAAATAAAAGTCCTGTCCATGATGGATGGATGGGTGGATGGAAAAAAGATCAAGATGCTCCTTGTACTTAACCCTTGTACTGCTCCACACGTACCCTCAATACCCAAGGGAGATAGGTTTCTGCTGCTACCATGGATACCAGAGACCGTGGATGGTGGCAAACCCTACAAAAAGCAGTTCAGATTCCCCCTATCGCACAAATGATTTATCTTTGATTGCAGCCTTCCTATAATTTAGCATAATGTTGTTTTGAGCCCTCAGACCTGATCCTGTTAGCTCTTCAAACTTCTTGTTAGAGTCTGCTGCAGAACAGAGGCAGGGAGACAGAGGACACCACATTAGGAGGACTGCAGTCAGAAAAAGATAATTCATTTGCTCAATTAGAGAACCATGTGTAAGTGAAACAGTTGATACAAGATCGGCAGATATAGGGGAGGACAATCACCAAAGAACTAGGGTATGACTCATTTGTACCACCAGAGCCGGATTTCGGTTTGATGAGGCCCTAAGCTGTTGAAGGTAATGGGGCCCTTTATATGTCCAGCTGTCCTTTGTCAACCCCAAATTGTTGCTGTTTTTTGTGTTGAATATATGCTATATGGTAATTTATCGACCTAATTTATGGACCCACACAACAAAAAACACTGTTGCTGTATGTATGTAGGTTTTATTTTATTTGTTTTTATCGTATATTTGGAAATGTACATCCAGTTTTTTTTCCTTTAAATTTTTTTGGGGGCCCTAAGAGAGTGGGGCCCTCAGCTGTAGCATCTTCATCTTATACCTAAATCCGGTACTGTGTTCCACCTAGACATCTAATCCACCTGCATATCACAAACCTGAGTTTCTGTATTTGTGGAAGACTAATGCATTTATCATATGAGTGACATTATAAATTTCAAGCGGCTAGTGCATGGCTAGCAACCGCACACTATCCTTCTCTCCTTAGTCAGACTCATGTGACTTAGAAACTGTCTTTCTACTCCTACACAAACAGCGTCTCCTAAACCAATTTGTCAAGTAGATGCTGCAGTTCAAATCTGGATATTTGACAAAGCAACGCTTGTCAAGCAACAAGAGTTCCCACGCAAATTTCATAAGGCGGGAGGAGGGGATCTCTTGATTGACGTGGTAGTTGTCCCTTGAGTCTCTTTAAGTGTCCTTATTACCACTGTGTTGTGTTATATTGAAGGAAGGTACAGTCTAATGTTTCAATATAACTGCAAGAATGACAATGAAACGGGGTGCACATTGTTCCTCATTATGTCAAAAATTCTGCAAATGTTTGAAAGATTTAATAATAGGTGGAGGAATGTGGCAGTGCCCTTGAAGATCTTCTAGCAACGACTCTGAAGTGAGAAATCTTGGTGTTGCTACTTTGAAAGAGTGACACGCCAAGGTTTGATGACAGTGAGTGACAGCACCCAGCAGAGCAGGAAGTCAAACGGGGACGGCTCTTGATAAAAGCGATAGAAGCTGCCAGCGCAGCACTCACCACAGCAGCTGTCATGGCATGAAGAGGAAGGGGAGACGTGATGGAGGGATGGAGAGCAATTACAGCTTGTTCCTTTGACTCCTGAGCATTGGCAGCACACCTTCAGACTAGCAATCTCCCCCAGTGCCAGAGGAAGAAGGAGTTCACGTACATTTTTTTTTCACAAGTTGAGCTGCGCTCAAGTGAGAGAGTGACATTAAAGTCTGGAAGAGTTCAAAGGACCGTTAACTTGCACAAGACTTTCAGGATATATCCCACAGTGTCACACAATAAGCTGAGGTTACCGATCACAGGGCATAGGACTCGTGTGACTTTCATAAAGATTGCCCATGCCAGGCAATGCGGACTTCCACTCCTGAAGAGCGGCAGTGCTCGTTATTTTTTCTGCTGTCAGCAACCAGCAAATGTGTTGAGCCATCTATAATGGAAATGCCAAAGGGAAAGAGGGAGTTTCTGTTATTGTTGGGTTGGGACAAAAGTTGGACAGGGTTGAGAGGCCCAAAGAAAGACAAGCAAAAAGATGTGTTAGCACACATGATCACACACATACAGGTGAATACAATTGCTTGCAACTCAAATGTTTGACCAATTGCTTACAACTCAAATGTTTGACCTATATAAAAACAACAATAAAAACAAAAACAAGTCATAATCACTGATATTGCAAAACCCAGTGATAGCAGAGGAGAGGAAAAAAACAAGGAAAATAATAAAATACAAAAATTTGCAAATGGATATTGGAAGGCTGTGGCAGAAACTTATAAATCAAGATTTGCTATTACTTTAAAACAAAGAGAAAGGTTTTAAAATGCTTAAGCTACCTTATCTAATATATTATACCAGTATTTGGCTATAGAAAGTACATTTCAAACTTTCACAGACTCTTTTGTTGTTCAAACCAGTCCTGTGAAATCAGAAGTGCACTGGCATACAGCTATAAACTGAAAAATCCTCAGTCTTGTATACGTATGTGCCTAAAATACTGTACTGTACATTAAATGAAACTGCATGACAATTAGGGCTGACTGGCAACCATCTCAACTACTAGTCATCAGCTTAGTTCACAGGGATCATCTCCTTAGGATGCCCCACCGTTGGCTCTTGCCTGTTCATTGCAATGGAGCTTACAGGCACATCAATTCCTTGTGAATTATGAAAACTTTAGTAAAGAAACGGGACTATGTTATGTGCTATAGAAGTGCCTTTGTAAGGGCTCCTGGTTTATGAATAAAAAACTGATAAATAAGTGATCGGATTGATTTTCATATTGTTCCTGTTTGTCAATGTGTGTGTAAATCGTTTATAAAGACCTTGTGATTGTCGCTAGTCCCATGTGTTCCAAAAATAGGCAGTTTGAACAGCTTTCGTGTTAAGAAGTGTTCTTAAATCCACGTGCAGTGATTTCTGATGCAACAGCAATACTTCATTGCAGTGATTATGTGAATTATTTCCATTCTCCTGAGTCTGATCTACTTTGCTGAAATTTTGTACAGATCGTTTCAGTATCTCAGAAATTACCTTCTCTGGCTCTTGGCATGCCAAACATTTCCACACCAAATGTATACCTTTTAAAAAAGTATGTATTTTGTACAACGACTGCTATTATTGCAACCATAACCTACAGTAAAAGTAAAAGGTAAAGGTTGTCCCTGCAGAAAACCTGCTTGTTGTGACTGACTTTAGGAGGCAGCACTCATTTCTGTTTTTAAGGCTGAGAGCCAGCGCTGTCCATAGATGCTTTCTGATCATGTGGCCAGCATGACTTTGCCTTTACATGCATGGAATGCTATTAGCTTTCCCATATGTTGTAAGCATGATTTTTTTCTACTTGCATTTGCATGCTTTTGAACCACTTAGTTGACAGGAGCTGGGACAAATGACAGGAGCTCACTCCTCCATGTGGCACTTGGGTCTCGAACTCCTAAGCAATCAAGGTTAGGTACTGGCCTTGAAAATGATCAACATGTGCACCTGTGGATCAGAGTGCAACACCAACCACTTGGTCTGACAAAACAAATGACACATGCATGAACCTATTTTTATCTAAGCCCAAATTAGCAAAAAGCAAGAGAACAAAAAGGTCCTTTTGTATTTGCATATGACAGCCACTGGAGAAAGTAATTAATAATGCAAGCAACATCATCCCACCATAGAAAGCATTCCAGAACTATTCCCTTTTAGATATAATTAATGACTCAGTTCAAGCATATTCAGTCTAACAATTAATCAGAAGCAGCCAGAGGAAGTTGTAGAGGTGAAATGCTCAAGGGATTGACCATACTCTGAATCTCTTCTAAGTAGTGAGCTCTGCATACTAATCACCTACCTGAAGTAGGTGAAGGAGTCAGGGACTCTTTTTTTTAATTCTGTATGTTGTTTTAAAAAAAAAACCAGAATCCAGTATATTAAACATTAACTTCACAAAGGATGCAAAGAAATAGCTCAGGTTGATGTGAGTAAGCATCTTCCAGTTGAAATATCTGTAAACTTATGATCTTGATCCAGCCAGAGTTAAGCATCCAGTTGATATTCTGTCAATTTCCAATAAGAAAATAGAGATCCCATGTATTATGGTCACTTTCTTTTGAGAAGGAACTTTGAGGAAACACCACTCCATCAAAGTCACTGGGAAGATGTGGAGTGTAGTCTGTAGCTCAAGTTCATAATGCTGCATCAATTTTGTGCCCTGCCCGGTTACGTTAGGCTACAATCCTATCCACACTTTCCTGGGAGTAAGTCCTATTGAGTATAATGGGACTATCTTTTGAGTAGACATTCATAGGATTTGGCTCCTACTCTGTTCTCATCATTTTGGTGATAGTCAGCATTTTATTTATTTAAGATTGTACCGTGAGGCAATAAAATATAGCCTTGAAACATGGTTAGCGTGTAGGAATAGGTTTGATAGCAGTTCTTGTTTAAGGAGATCTCTTTAATGATACTCAAGGAATACTTTAAGCGATTTCAGTCTGAAGACAGTCTTCAAAATTATTTGCAGAAAAATTATGCTGCTAGTTTCTCCCTTTCAGAAGTGTGCTTGGTCCTGTGTTAAAAGAAATTAGCTTAAACTTCAATTAACCTCTGAATATAGCAATGCAGAGATTTGTATGGGAATATGATACTCGAAAATGAGCAGCAGATGTTTGCTTCATCAAACAAGTTTGCATAAATATTCCACTTTCCACCCAATGTCAAGAAAAGCAATTCCTTGCAACAACAATCTACATAAAAAAATTATGGATCACATCTGATCCTGCCAAGAAAAAGTGTTTCACATAATATCCGAACAGAAGCCATCATAGGTGAAATCAAAAATTGATGCAATCATAATATCATTTCAAAATGCTTGTAGTATGATACAGGAGAAAATTGACAGCATGATCCAAGACCTGGCTAGGCTAAATTTAAGTATTTCGATTGATGCTGAATTGCAACCAATTTACAGGAACAAATATCAAACCATGACTTATAATGTCCATGACAGCCAGTTGCCACATCATTTTATGAACTCTGAAAAAAGGTCCACGGGGAAGTTGAGAGCCATGGCCAGCCTGTCAGTGATGTTATTATTGTTAATACTGTGAGTTGTTCCCTGGATCCTTCCATTAAGTTTTGCAATTAATTAAAAAAAATTCCTAAGGCTGAGTATAGGAGGTATGAAAGAAATCTCAGCTGCCTAACAGAAATTTGCTTGGTTTCCTTTGGAGATGCTTATCCATGGAAGGCCTCTGAAATTTGCTTTAAAATTTGCTTTGAGTTTGCTTTTATGCAATGTTGGTGCAAACCCTAGTTCCATATTCATAAGTGAAATGTCTCACCTTTTTCTGCTTTCCCACAAGATAGATAAAAAGAAGGAACCTTGAATTATAGTTCTGAAAACAAAACTAGGGACCACAGACATTCTCACCATGTCCAATATTAGCCATAACATCCATGATGATTTGGGAGGGAAAACAAGACACTAAAATTAACATAAACCTGAAATTAATGCGTAGATATCTCAGATAGTTGATCATGTGAGAAATCAGAAGGCAAGAAACATTTACAAAAAGCAAGCATAGACGATCAGCTTGTCTTTTCTGCCGGTTACTCAGAGGGTCAGGCTAGTTCATTCCAAAAGAAAGGTAGGCATGCAGAGGTGTACCTAGGTAAATTTTCACCCATGGCATAGACGGATTTTTCGCCCCTATCAAAACAGTAAGGACTCCAGAAGGTCAGCTAGTCCAACTCCCTACTTGTAGCAGGAAGGCCCTGCAAAGGATCAGACAGACCTTTGCACCTATCTTTGCAATCAAAGACATAGACTTTTATGACCTACTTCTATGCATGTCTTCTCAAGCAAATCCCATCACAGTCACTGGGGTTTACTCCTGAGTAAGTGTGGATAGGAATGCAGCCTAAGGCCCCAATTCTATGCATGTCTACTCAGAAGTTAGTCCCATTTTAGTCACTGGGGTTTATTCCTGAGTAAGTGTGGGGTGGTTGATCTAGGGGGTAGGTAAGGGTATGGGGTGGGTGATCTGGGGGTAGATACGTGTGTGGAGGGGGTGATCTAGGGGGTAGGTAAGGGTGGGGTGGCTTATCTAGGGGGTAGGTAAGGGTATGGAGTGGGTGATATGGGGATAGGTAAGGGTGTGAGGTGGCTGATCCAGAGGGAAGGTAAGGGTGTGGGGTGGTTGATCTAGGGGTAGGTAAGGGTTGGGATGGGTGATCTAGGCAGGCAGGGTAGGCTGGAGGATCCCAGACAAACATAAAAAAACACATGCACACACAGACACCATTCATTCATTCACACACCCACTCACACACTTTAAGCTGTGTGCCCCCTTCCTTCTGGAAGGTGCTCCTGCAGGCCTGGTTGGCTGTAGCAGCAGTGTTGGGCAGGCTGTGGCTAGAGCCCCTGGCTGGCCAGCAGTGAGAAGCGGGGTGCAGCCACACACACACACACACACACACACACACACAGAGGAGTCTGTGTGATTCAAGAAGTTTCTGGCTGCCATCCTAAAGACACTTTCCTGGGAGTAAGCCCCATTGAACACAACAGGGCTTACTTCTGAGTAGCCATGAGGATATAGGGGGCTTACTGCTGCTAAGTAGTAGGATATGGGCTGCTGCTGGATGTACCCCTGAGTAGACAAGCCTAGAATTGGCTCTGTCTCCAGGCTCTTCTGTGGCTACCATTTTATCCACACTTTCCTGGGAGTAAAGCCCATTGACCAGAATGGTGAATGGTGAACCAGGGAGGTGAACCGGTGGGGACACTTGTGGGGCAGAGGCAGCCGCTCAAAAGGCTATAGCAGGGACCCGGCTGGGTGGGGAGGAGAGGAGATGCAGGGCTGCATGTTTCCATTACAGAATCAGCACCTGTATTCCTCCCTTTACCAGACAGGGAGGAGCCAGGAGCGCATCTCCCAATGTCGCTCCGAGGAGGAATGATGTCCTTGGCTCCACCAAGTTTGACACCCTTGGCCTTGGCAGTTCAGGAGAGGCATGTTGAGGGCATGTTGAGCATTGCCTAGGGCAGAGCAGTTACCCTGTACCCAGAGCCTGTTTCCAGGGCAGAAATGCCCTCTTCCTACTCCTCAGTTATACCATCTCTGGAGTGTTCTTTGGACTGCAAGGAGATCAAATCAATCCATCCTCCAAGAAATCAAACCTGACTGTTCATGGGAAGGACAGATACTGAAACTGAAGCTCAAAGTCTTTGGTCATTTCATGAGAAGGGAGGACTCTACAGAAAAGACCCTGATTTTGGGAGAAAGGGGATCGCATAGGATGAAGTGGTTAGATTGTGTCACTAAAACAATGCACATGAATTTGGACAGACTTTGGAAGTTAATGGAAATTAGGGTGGTCTAGTCTGCTGCAGTCCATGGGGTCACAAAGAGTTGGAAATAACAGCAGGAACATTGAGAGTATTCAAATCAAGCATTCGGCTTTATGAAACCATATCCAAAAGATGCTGATCCAAAAAAAGTCACCGTGACTGTTAATACCAAGTTGGTTTTTTCATAAGTTGCCTCCTTGGTGGTGTATTAACAAGTCTTTCTCAGATCAGTGTTGTTGCAATGCCAGTTTGGAATTGTGGAATGTAGCTGAGTTTGGCTGCAATACTAACCAATTTAGGCCAGCCTAACTCACCTAGCATATGGTGATGTGGTGGAGTGGTGGTGTGATCATGGTGGTGTGGTTGGAACAGCACATGCTGTGCACTGGCCTAATCCCATCAGGACTGGGGCAGAAGAGTTTTATGGCACTTTTGTGAAACCCCCAGGTCATCAAAGGACTTACTGTATATACTCGAATATAAGCCAAATTTTTTTAACCCTTTTTTGGAGCTCAAAAAGCCTCCTCGGCTTATACTCAGGTTGCCCCACCCTGAAGCTTTTGCAGCAGGTTAGAGCACTTCTTTGCAAGCTTGCAAAGGCTTCAGGGTGCAACCAGAAGCCCTGAAACTTCTGTGCCGTCTGAAGTGCTTCCTTGCAAGCCTCCAGCTGGCATGTCTACTCAGAAGTAAGTCCCACTGGAGTCAATGGGGCTTACTCCCAGGAAAGTAGTGGATTGCAGCCTCAAAGCCCCTTTCCTAGGCATGTCTACTCAGAAGTCCTCTTAGAGCAATGGGGCTCCCAGGAAAGTGTGGATTGCAGCCTCAGAGCCCCCTTCTAGGCATGTCTACTAAGAAGTAAGTCCCACTGGAGTCAGTGGGGCTTACTCCCAGGAAAATGTGGATTGCAGTGTCAGAGCCCCTTCCTAGGCATGTCTACTCAGAAGTAAGTCCCACTGGAGTCAATGAGGCTTACTCCCAAGAAAGTGTAGACTGCAGCTTCAGAGCCCCCTCCTAGGCAGGTCTACTCAGAAGTAAGTCCCACTGGAGTCAATGGGGCTTACTCCCAGGAAAGTGTGTAAAAGGATTGTATCCTTAGAGCTCCATCCTAGGCATATCTACTTAGAAGTTAGTACTATTATAGTCAGTGGGCTTACTCTTGGGAAAGTGTAGATAGAACAGCAGCCTCAGAGCCCACCCAGAGCCTGCTGCATTTCCCACCCTAGGCTTATACTTGAGTCAATAAGTTTTCCCAGTTTTTGTGGTAAAATTAGGTGCCTCGACTTATACTCGGGTCGGCTTATACTCGCGTGTATAGGTATGCCAGGGTTTATGCCAGCCTAACTGTGGGTTAGGATAGCAGCCTTAAATCAGTGGAGCAACCAAGGCAGAGGGAATTAAAATGCTTCAAAACACATGATTGATTGAGGAAGCTAATTATAAACAATGCAATCTATATATGCTAATATCAGGTGTGTTTGTTGAAATGAACCACTAGAGGCTTGGCTGTGTGCTGCCTTTTTTCTTCTTTGGGCTCTGTTCTCAGCCGCCTCTTCCTTGGGAATATGCTTATTAAGATAAATGATTAAATGAGAACCGTGATACATTTTAGCCACTGGAAAATGGCCTGCTTCTGTTCCAATTTGGGACTGATCTA
This sequence comes from Cryptoblepharus egeriae, assembly GCA_030015325.1. NCBI lineage: Eukaryota > Metazoa > Chordata > Lepidosauria > Squamata > Scincidae > Cryptoblepharus > Cryptoblepharus egeriae. The sequence continues at coordinate 46,340,888 of JAREYC010000007.1, read as the reverse complement.
ATTGTGAAAGATTGCGCTTGGAAAGAAAAATAAAGCAATGATAAGCATTAGAGAAAGAAACAATGTGCATATCAATTCCTCCTTGCAATCTGGAAGCCAGTTCAAGTTGCATGTGAACCAAGAACCAGAAATCTAATTAAGAGGCTTGTCCATCCTGGGAAAAGGTTGCTAAAAATAAGAGTTCCCACAGCACCAAAATGGAAAGTGCACACTCATTTTTAGTCATTAATTAGGATGCTTCTGAGAGCAAAGGCCAAAGGCCATTTCTTAATGGGTTTTCCTTAATAACTTGGAAAATAAGGAAAAGGAGTATGGTGCAGAAACAAAATAGGTTCAAGAATTTTAAAAGTGAATAAAAATTTACATAAACACTTTTTTTAAAAATGCAGAGACTTCTATTATCATACAACAACCTGGACACTTAATTTCTGTTGTGCATTGGTGGTTTTTTAAATACACCTTAATGGGAGATAAAAGAAAACACCCCAAACAAATTCTGTAGCAGGCTTGGTCTATGAATGCAAAAGAATGAGGTGGTATTAAAGTGTTAGAGACCTGAGATATGTAGGATCATGTATACTATATCACTTTAACTGCAGATGGAGGTATCATATTGCTAATGCTCCCCTACTCAAAAAACAAAACAAAGCTCTGTTCCATAAAAAATTCAGATACAATACTGGGTTTCCTCCATCCACAATCCCAAAAGATATAGGGCATCACTGGGAGATTATTTTTATTTTATTTCATTTTTATTTTATTCACACCTATGCAATGTCATTTGGCTGAATGGGTGGACTTAGTAGCAAATTATACTTAGAGGCCTTTCAGATGCTTTCATGTCAACATATTATTTATGACTGCAATAATTATAAATCTTGCTTAGTTGAAACCATCATTCTTTGCAAAAGATGTATTGATTTACAGCACAATTCTAGGATGTGTACTCAGAAGTAAGTCCAACTTTATTCAATGGCGCTTGCCATCACAAAAGTGTGTACGGGATTGCAGCCTTTAGGTGCAGTCCTAAAAATTTAGACCAGCCTAACTCACAAAACTTGCTTTTGTATGGAGAGGTTGGCGTACGCCTGTGCAGTGGCCTAATCTCCCATCCCTTCCCCCCCTCCTCACATACACAAGTGGGACAGAAGTGCATTACAGGACTTTTGTGACACCCCCAGAACTTATGCCTACGGCTGCAATCCTAAAGACACTTTCCTGGGAGTAAGACCCACTGAACACAATGAGGCTTACTTCTGAGAAGACATGGTTAGGATTGTGCTCTTCATTTATATGATTGCTCTCTTCCCCATGGATTCATGGCAGCTTGAAAAAGAAGATAGAAAATAAATAAAAGCACCAAATGAAACCAGACGATAAGCATCAATAAACACCAAAACAAAATTAAAGGACCATGATTCATTGTAAAAATTAACTGACAGGCACTAGAGAACAGGTTAGATTTAGTACCTAGTATATATGCCAATAAGGTTCTTGAAATTGAATTGAATAGTACCTAGTATCTTCATGCCTAGTTCCTAAATGTAAGGAAGGCCTCGTGTCTAGAAAGGGAGTTCCACAGTTTGGATGGCATCCTCTGACCAGAAGCCACCCATCTTATTTCAAAGCAACAAAGATGTCCAGAGAAGGCTTTCTGAAGCAAATCTCAACCAGCAGGAAGATTCAAAGGAGACTAAATATGAGGTTTTCCAAGCTGCTTAGGTATTCAGACTGAAACTTGGCCAGAAAGCCCATTAAAATGGTTCCAAGAAGAATGAACAAGGCCTATTTGAAACAAGGCCTATTTGAAAGCTAGGAAGAAGGACAAAGAGAGACCAGAGTAGGGTTGCCATATGTCCCCATAAAGAGAGACAATCCCGATTTTGGGGTATTGTGTTCACAAACTGGCAAATGGGATAGATGGTCCTGTCCCGATTTTGTGGAAGAGAATTATGGTAGAGATTTGTCTTCACCTAATCCTAATTGATTTTTTTAGGATATCTAAGAGCAGAAAGAAATGGAGGATAACAGAGTATCCCTTTCAAGAAAGGGGTGAAGCATATGGATCATCTGCAATAACTTTTCTGACAGTTAGGAGAGGTATGTGCCTATACCATGACATGTTCTATGGTTTAGAACCTCTCCTAAGGTCCAAACCTATTATAGCAAAAAATTGTTACTGAAATTTAATGGATCGTCTGTAATATATTGCAATATATTGTCCTCACTCTTGGATAAATGAGATAACAATATGAATTCTTTTTTGGCTACCACTCATCTCATGAAAGAAACAGATGCAGCAGCACAGAGGGTTGGAATGTGGCACAAAAATGCACTGCTTGGTATGTGTCTAATGACATGCAACACCTGCTGCAGCAGAAGACCTCACGTAGCTGTGCAGACACCCTTGTAACACCTCCCTGGGGCAGCTGATCACCTTTCTGACACATTAGACAACAACCAGCACCAGGACATTTTCTGAGACTCAATATGTATTCACAGCAGGAGTACAAACCTCAGAACAACTTTTCACTTTCAGCAGGAAATCTTGACAGCTTATAACTGATGGCAGGCCATGTGCTGCTCCTGAAGCTCAACTCCACTTTTCAGTTTTAATTCTTTAGACCCTCCGAATCATTCAAGAATAGACGTGTGGATATTTTCAACACAGAACTTATGGTTGCTGAGTAGGTACAATTCAATATGGGAGTTCAACTCCTACGGTGTAGACCCCCAAGCTTCCATCTTCAACATTATTTATTAAAAATTCTTTTGTTATCTTTCAGTTTTGTTAAGATATCAAGATGACATACATACTCTAACTCAAGTTTCCAAACAAATAAAAGCGGCAATATGACATAATCCGAATTGTCAAAGGAGTACTGATCAAGCAAAATCCAAACAATTCAAAGGAATGGTAAACACTACAAAATCTAAACACATTTAGAGCGAAATCCAGAGTAACTGTGGGGAGTCCTTGCTCTGGTGTACTTACTCTGGATTCCAATATGAATTTCCCATAGGTTTTCACTAGGTGGTGTAGTAACTACGGGTGCACATAAAGTCTCTTCCATGCTCCTGAAGTTGCTCTGGATTTGGGGGTTAGAAGAGTTAGGATCAGCTGAGACTCATGGAGGGAGCAAATTCCAAAGTCAGGGGGCCATCACTAGGAAGATAATGTCCACCACCCCCACAACTGTACTTCAGTCAGGATGCAAAGTATAGTATATCCCTGTTGGTACAATATGAACAACTGCAGATGAGAGTTAAATCTTTAAACGATCCATCATGTTTAAAAAAACCCTACACACAGGAGATTAGCATAGCAAGAAGAAAGATTTTTCCTTTGTGAAGTTGTTTCTCTTAATATGGAGATGCATTCAAATATAGTGTCTTTTGCCTGAAGATGAAAGATTTATAATCCAGTGGAGCTTTACCATGTGGGTTGTTTTGAATGTATCACTGACTCTATTACTTGTACAAAACAAGAGTAAGTAAATAAAGACTCCATAATATATATTCTTTATATCAGTGGTCCTTCCTACATTTAACACACGCCTTTGGAATAACAGAAATATATCAGGAAAGAGAACTGATTTAGAGCACAATCCTAACCAGGTCTAAACAAAAGGAAGCTCCATTGTGTACAATGGGTCTTACTCCCAGGAAAGTGACTTTAGGATTGCAGCCTTATAGTTACAAATCAAAGGATCCATATTTTCCCATTACTGTCAATCACTTTTCTCATGATAGTCTTCCTTCAACCAGCATGTTATTCCATTAAAACTGGCTAACCAGGCAAGTTATTCCATTATAACTTTCTAACCAATCTATGCTCTTTTGCAGCAGACATTATGTTTATGTACGAAACTCTGCTGAATAAAACTTGGCTCCTAACATTCTTTTTTATGAAAATATACATATTAATCTTTTGCCCCAACTTGTAATAAAACAAAATCAATAATATATATGAGGAACAGAAGTAGTTGAAGCAGTCACTTTATCAACCTATAATTTAATTGTACGAGTCCCATTAGGATTTTTTTTTAATTTCCGCAATCATCTCTCTTGAATATTTATCTTGTTCAGTAGCTATCTGATTCGTAATGGAAACCTTTGACATTCTTTTATGCATTCCTCAGTCATGGCTAATGCACACCACACAATATTCAATTTGTATGGAAAGTAGGCTATGCTGGATTACATCTGATATTCGATATAGACGAACTAACTTTATTTGGCTGATATTTGAATAAGAATTAGAAATGAGTGTGCATGAAATTGTGCTGTGTGGAAAATAGCACCTGTCCTTTTAATGCATGCAGTCTATAGAAGCTATAGCTGTAATTGATTGACATCACAATTCATAATAGCATACGTCTGCTCTTAAACATTGCCAGTACAGACATCAATACAAATTTCTGACAGTGCTCATTGTCATTATAGAAATAACTTATAGGGAAATGGCTGGGAGTGATTTGACTCATTTAACCAGCTGTGACAGCTACCGGTACAATCCTAGAGCCTTCCCACTTTACACACTCCAAATCTTGAAAGAAAGGAAGGACACTACATAGCAGTTAAGCTCAGATGCCCAATTAAAAGCCGATTGCAGTAGATTAGTTTTGCTGCAAGATAAAAAATGATGATGTGCATAAAGTAGGATAAAGCAGCCCTTTTTTAATTACCGTGGAGAGAGCAGAGCAATCCAGCACTATTTGCATTTCAAAATCATGGCATTTTGCATGGAATGAGAAAGGCCTACAAAATGTGTAATGGGGAGATTATCATCTTTAAGAAACTATATTAAAAGATCCAAGCTTCAAAATTTACTGTAATTTTAGCTGAATCATCTGTAACCTCTTACTTTGCTCCACTTCAAGTATTGAGGGCATACAATATTGACAAAAGAGTCTAAGAACCTATCCAACTTTCTAGTGCCAATGAAGCGCCAATGCAGCCGTAAGTTAACCCTAGGATGTCCAGGTTCTTTCACTGTCACCCGTGTCCGTTTGGGCGAATTGCCAGAATACTTCCAAATACTGTAATTTGGATAAATGTTGCTTCAAATAATGGATAAATGTTGCTTCAAGTTTCATTATAACTTCGTTTTTTATTAGGAAGTGTTGTGGAACAAAGAATTTTGATTTATTACACCTTGCAAAACAGTGATTAACCATATATCTAACATAAAGTTTATAATAAGCATAACTTCCGTTAGACCAATTCTGGATTTCCGCCCGCCTGGCCGCAATTGGTAAAAATTTGATTTTACAGGAAAAATAAAAATGTCAAAGCATTTATGATTTTGGATTTAAAACTGCCTAGGGATATGGAAGAAGTCACAAGATCTTGTAAAATTATAAACATAACTCAAATTAGAAATTCATGTCAAATTATAAGCATAACTTCCATTAGACCAGTTCTGGATTTCTGCCCACCTGGGCGCAATTGGTAAAAATTTGATTTTACAGAAAAAATAAAAATGTCAAAGCAGTTATGATTTCGGATTTAAAACTGTCTAGGGATATGAAAAAAGTCACAAGATCTTGTAAAATTATAAGCATAACTTACATAGAAAAAAAGAAAATCTGAACCAGTTCTGGGGCTCCGCCCGCATGGGCATGCTAGGGGTAAAGTAACGAATTTTTCCTTACTCCACTGCACCCTGTTGAGGTAGTACCACCATCTTGGATCATGCAAGATCTCACAATAATGGCATGATCCAAGATGGTGGCTCTGGTAAAGGGAAATATAGATTACATTTCCCATGGACTGACACCCCTTTTTCTCTAATTATTTGCCCATTGTGGACTTTTATGTTGAATTTCATGTGATGTTTTCACATCACATGAATTGTCATATAAGAGGTGTTCTATAATGAAACAGAAAAGAAACCAAAAAAAAGAACAAACAAGTAGACAGAATTTTCAGCAGAGAGGAAAATCAGAATTTGGGCGCAATCCAAAGTAACTACAGGGAGTCCTTGCTCCATTGTAAGAACGATTTACTCTGGATTGCAATATGAATTTCCCATAGGTTTTCACTAGGTGGTGCCGTAACTACGTTGACATAAATGTTTCTTACATGATCTAGTAGTTACTCTAGATTGTAAGGTAGGTGATACTGCTGAATTGAGGAAATTTGAAAGCAGTGATTTTTAATTGGTATGCACATTTTTTCTATTTAGAAACTGAGGTAGCTCATGGCATCTCCCTCTGAACTATGCAATCAAAAATTGCTGCTATTCAGCAAGCACCTGCTCCTTTAGGCCCTCATCCAGAGGGAGTCTTGCCCCATTCAGCAAGCAGCTGGCTAATTAGCTTCAAATGACTGGGAAGATGCACCAAGTCATGCAAGACCTGGCTCACAAATGAGATTCCAGCAATTCTGCTGCTGATCAAGCCATATGCAGCGGGCACAAATATGGGCTATGTATACGTTGCACTTGACTATGATGTCAGATTCCACAGTAGAAATTAGACAGTGTAAAGGAATTGGCAAAACCACACATATTGCTCTTCTTTTGCACCAGTTTTTTTCTTACTTTGATCTATTTCTTTATAAAATTAAGGTAACAATAATACTTTTCATAGTATTTTTTTCATAAAGGATTTTTTTCATAAAGGACTTTGCATGCATTATCATGATACAACACAAACTGCCACCTGATAATGTAAGGTAAGGTTGTTACATTATTATGCCCATATTGCAGCTGAGAAGCTGAGGCTTGGCTAAAACCCAATGAGTTGACTACAGAGGTAAGAGTCAAACCAAGGAAGTCCTGATATGCAGCTTGGGGCCCAATCCTATACAACGGCAAATCCAGATTATCTCAAATATGCTGTTAGACACTTTGTGATGACTGAAAGAGGGGCAGTAGTGGCTGACAAGCCAGCATCAGTTGATGCTGGGCCCCTATGCCACTTGGACACTGTGGGATATAGCTATGGCCATTAAACACCACGTACTGTGGTGCCAGCAGCCAGCATACAATTGAACTGCATGTTCCTTACATCCTAATCCTATCCCATGCTACAGCATGAAGGTCCACCAAAAAGGTAGCACTATATGCTATAATGTGGAGGTCTGATAGGGATATTTGAAAAGGGAAAATATTTTCCCTTAACCTTTGTAAGCCCTCAGAGAGCAAACCTGGCTCTTCCTTAGGTTGGCATATGTCCATCTCACCTACAGATATCCCCCTCTTTCTGATGGTTCATTTTCTGATGATCTACTCTTTCAACACCTTTCAGTTATACCCAGAACTCATTCATTCAATGCATGTTCCGCTCTTTCAACCTCTCTCTACTGTTCTAAAAGCCAAAATTGCCCTCCCCCATGTTTGTAGCTCCTGGTGTAATTCCATTCCCAAAGGTTTTAATGAGAATCCACTTGCAGCAGGAATTTGTATGGTAAAACACAAACCTGTTTGTGTGGTAAACCTTGTGTGGCAGCAGGAATTTGCAAGGTAAAAGGGGCATTTGCAATTTGCTAGTTAAAAAAGCATTGGGAGCAACATTTATAAACTAAAAAAAATCAGGATCCATTTTTCCACTGCTTTCACAGTATTTGTATTTGTCTGTATTTGTCTCCATGACTGTTCCTATTCCTTCTACTCGCTGAACTCGAAAAGGAAGAGGACAGATAGGATAAGAGAATGTGGAGGAAAGGAGGCCTGAGCAAGAATATTGAAGAGTAGGAGCAACAGAGGCTAACAGTGTTCAATAGTACTTACTCCCAGGAAAGTGTGGTTAGGATTGCAGCCTAATACATAATGGTGAGGGAAAGCAGAATTTGTCATTCCACCCCACGTTTCTGAAGGTCTTGTGATGACCATAAACAACATATATAATTTTATCTGTGATATATAATTTATCTGTAATATTATGGGTCTGAGTTCCCATATCTTATGAGGCTGGCTGCCAGTAGGTGGACTAGGAGATCTAGGTAGAACCTGACAGGTATTTTTTTTATTACTGTTATTTTTAAACTATGTGACAAAACTCATGCAATTCAGAACATTCAGCTAACTGAAAGCTATCTTCCCTTGCAAAGTCACCATATTTCACAAAACCTCAATTTTCTATTTGTTATCATAATGTGGTATTGTGAGATAAAACAGTTAGAATTATAAATAGCTGCAGCATTATTGAGTTTCATGACTGTCATTAGCTTTCATGGCCCCACCTAATGCACAATTGATTGGAAAATTCTAGAAGACAAATTAGTCATAATAATTTCCTATTAGAATGCACTTGCACACAATTCATTTCTGTTGTCTCTTGTTTTCGGAAAGTACAGTAGTGTTGAGGTTTCTATAATGTCTAAAAAATGTTAGCATTAATTTCAATAAATTAAGATTATAGAATATGAGGGCATTCTCCACGTAACCTTTCAATGTATTCTTGCATTTCTGAGAACTTCTTTCTGTTCCATGTCATTTATACAGATAGCAATTTGTATGTATTTCTGTTATGGGTTATATTGGATGAGGAATATTTCCATTCATCATTCTCCATTTTTTAACCTGAATATTACAAGACAGTAGTGAAGCTTCTCTTATAATTAACCGGAGTAATAAATAAAATTGTAGGGGGAAAATGCTGAGATTGAAACAAAACTTAATTTAAACTGTATAAAAGTTAGAATTTAAGACTAGGGCACTCAAACGTGCACTAGTGAGGTGCCGATCCAAGTATCATCATAGTGGCTGCTAGGACTAGTCCCAGGGCAAGGGGATGAGTGTCCAGCCTTTTCTCCTGTACTGTAATTTGGATATAGTGGAGGCCTTTTTGGTACTGCTGCATCACAATGCAGGCAATCGAGTTGGAATTAGGCTGTCAATGACTCAGAAATCACCACATCATTTAGGCAGGGAAAGACTGCGTGCACATGCGCAGTCATTCTTTTCAAGATGGATGCCTGCAGTGCCTGCCTGGATGGCTGACCACAGTCTCAGGTGCCCCCAACTGCAGCCTGAGCCTCCCTAGCAGCCTCCCCAGCCAAGGCAAGCACCTATTCCCAGGTGTCTACTCAGCAGTAAGCATCAATGGAGCTTGCTCCTGAGCTTTTTTAAATGTAGGACATTCTACATTTTGTCCTACATTTAAAAAGTCCAGATTTTTTAAATATATTCAATGAAATTTTGAATTCAAATAATTAATAATATAATATTTCCTTCCTTTCAAACCTAGGGGATAATGTCCATGTATCTAAATATATTTGGGGGTAAAAGGTAAAAAAGTTCCCTCTAGAACCACAAGAAGCTTAGGTAGTACTGTACTATATCCAGGGTGACCAGATACCCAAACCGTAAAAGTAAAATGGCACATTTGTCTACTCACAAGTAAAGTTGTAACACTGGGCATTTTCACTTTCCCATAGAGCTCAATGCATATTTTTTATTTTTAGTTTTTTGGCCATAACTTTTGATGGGAAGAAGATATTTCAAAACCAATTTTTGCATTGGATTCTGCTCTTCAATACGAATCCAATGACATGATGGGGTTCTGCACACCATTGCGACATTCCAAAATGAAGCTAAAGTGAAGTACAATGAAGCCCTTTTGGAGGACACCCAAACAGGAGGCTAAAAAAGAGGACAAATCTGGAAATTTCTGGACATATGGTCACCCTGTCAGCAATACTTGAAGCTTCTTCAGACATCCATTTTGCTATCTTGCATTTCTTTTCCTCTGCGATGGTTTTAGTTGCCACTTCTTGTATAATGTTATGAGCCTCTGCCCACATTTCTTCAGGCACTCTATCTATCAAATCTAAATCTGTTTGCCACTTCCACTGTGTATTCAGATGGGATGTGATTTAGGTCATACCTGAAAGACCTAGTGAGCAATCCTGAAGTGAGGCCCCTGAGAATGGCTCAGCTGAGTTGGCCCAATTAGGCTACATCCAGAACAGAAAGCTGGGCCAAATCCAGAAGGCTAGGAGGCTACTGAGCACCCAGAAAGTGGCACCAGGGGAGGGCTTGCTCATGAGGAGAACTGCCTTAGATCACACTGAACAAGGAACAGCTGTGGTGCCTGCCTTAGAAGGAATTCCAATGTTTCAAAATGGAGGACAATGAAGCCCTTTTGGAGGACACCCAAGCAGGAGACTAAAAAAGAGGACAAATCTGGAAATTTCCAATCAAATGGTCAACCTGACTGTAGCTTACAGAAGTTGTACAGAATGCCCCAAATTTGTTCCCTGGTATTTCTTTTAAAAATCTCATTTAGATCAGCAAGGATTACTCCAGAGTAGATATGCATAGGATAGACTCTTAAGCAGCTAGCATATTAGCCTAATAGAACATAAACAAATCTACATTCCATAACTTTTTACATTCCAGCTTTTTTAAAAAAAGTATTACATTTTTAGCATGTGATTTTTAGCTTTCAGAAACACAGTCAGAAAAGAAATCTTGTCTCTGCTACCCTTTTGACCATTATATGATACTCATTTCTGGCTAATTGAATTTCTGTTTCTAAAGTTACTAATTTATTAAATTGCTAAGACCTTGAGCCATAGGAGTGTTTCTTCCCCTTTTCTCAGATACTGACCTCATATATTACATTTAAGTTACTTCCAATATGTCTCTCCTACAGTCTGTCTCAGCAGGGCACCTTCACATGTTACAATTTAATGAGGCTCAGGCACAAGTCATGAGTCCCTGAAGAAAAGTATTACCTGATCTACTTCATTTATTTATTCCAATAATCATACCATTACCTACAGCTTCTGTTTTTAATTAGTGATATCTAATGATTAACACAGGCCAATTTGCATCCAATTATGCCTCTTGAAAAATTAGAGTTGGATAGAAAGGCTGAATTCAATTAATCATTCCGCAAAAAAGGTACAGTGTAAGTACCAACAGTGAACCTTCTCAAATATAGGTTTCAAGGAAAACGCTTGCTAGGTAAGGAGCAATTGGACACCGGAAAACTGGCTGTGTTTAATGAACTGTGGAGATATTAGGCAAGTTCATGAACATACATCATAAGGAAATTACTAGGAAAGATGGTGCAGCTCATTGCTATTTCTATCTGATCCATGATATTACCTTGAAAAATAGAGCCCAAAAGGGCACAAAAGGAAGTTTCCTGGATATCTTGACTTTCTGCTCAGTTCATACTAAGGGCACAATCCTAACCAATTTAGGGCCGTAGTGGCATGGGGATGCCAGCACATGTTTGTGCACTGCTTACCCACCCACCCCGACCCTGACCCCGTCCCCATCCCCGTTGTGGCACAGATGTGCCTTATGTGACATTCCCAGGCCAATACAGGACTTGGGCCAGAACTTGTGCCTGCCTAACCAAAGCTTAGTATTCTGCTCTCAGATTGTTAATCACAGCAATGGTAGATTTAGATTGTAGTGACAGAAGCAACAAAAGGTGGATTCAGACAAATCATAGCCAATGGATATTTCTCTTAGTAAGAAATTTTGGGTTCTGAGGTTTTTCCAGAAAATTCCCAAAACACAATAAAAGTTAATGCAGCCATTGTTTCAGAACATAGACATGTTTCTGAGAAAGAAAATTGTAATAGTTGTCTGAAGGTCCATCTTTATAGAAACAGTATCTGCTATTGTTTGTAATCACTCTAGGTGTTGAGTCCATGTTACATCAGGACCACATGGCAAGACTTTCTGAGACTCCCATCTGATTGGGAAGAGTACCTCTGATTTTTTCCCCCTGCTTAAGACAGCGGGGAAGCCTCAAAACACAACTGGGAGTTGTGTGAAATCTGTCATGCTGGATCTGTCATGCTGAGATCTACCTGCCTTGGGCATCTGTTGCAGATGAAAGGCGGGATATAAATCTTTTAAACAAAATAAAAATAAAATGTTGTGATGGGAAAATATGGGTGGCAGCATCATGAACCTTTGCTTCAGGGCACCTCAAGGTCTGTTATTGAGATTACTTTTTCCTTTTCTTTTATATGCAAACGATTCATGGTGGGATTAATGACAGTGGAGAACCTACTTCAGGGTGATTCTTATTTGTTTCATATGAATGTTCTGATCTAAAATGGATTGCTTTTTTCCAACATTCTAATACTTTGAAAACCCTATGAAGGTCTGCACAGATATCCCTGAAAGACCTGCAGCTTGCAGCAGCCCACTATAAATAAAAGGATCCCCCCTTGTTAATTATGCAATCCTGGGGATCATGTCACTGCCATCACGCCCTCCCCTGCAAAGACTTACCTTAGGGATTTTGCTCCTGAGAAATTTGAGAACCCCTAGTCTCCTCTGATTGGAAGTAGCTCTTCAGACAAGTTTTAGACAAGTTTATCCCAGCCCTAGGAGATGGCAGGACATGAACCTGGGATCTTCAGAATGCAAAGCAGGAGAGTCATAGTCCTTCCTTTTATATATTTCCTTCCTTATATCATTTATATATATCCTTCCTTATATATTTTCATTTTCATAGCCGCTAAGGCAAAATTAGCCACTTTATATAACCACAACGATGCTCCCCAAATACACTAAAGTCAAGGAGGTGTGGAATTCAGAATCATTTTGAACCTTCAGTGCTAGGTGTTCTTTTTTCAGTTTGAAAGGACCGTGTGGAGAAAAAGACATTTAGGGGGGGAAAGGCTTATGGGACCTGAAAGAACTTACCACTTGCTTAATCTTTTACTAACTGCTTTATAGGTTTTCTCAAAGTTTTGAAAAACTGCTTTGTTTCTACTTCTTCTCTGCTAAGTTATCTTATTACACAAAAAATAATCCATATCAGTGTCAACTAGTTCATGAAGAGCTTAAAGGATTTAAGGCTATATTTTAAAAAGTCTTTTTGACAGAGAGAAATCTCAACAAAATTTAATAGCTTGGTGCACTGCAGTTTCATATATAACTGCAAAACATTGGACATTGGTCATTGGCAAAATCACAGCAGTAGATACAAAAATCCATTAGCATGCTCCAATTGGGAAATTCCTATTTCCCTTAATCCCTCTCTAATGCAGGTTTCTTGAACCTGGCTAAAGACGAAGTGATATTTGTGACATCAAAGAAAAATATGTCACAGATAGATCTATAATATTTCAAGTCTATGCTTTCTCTAAGTGATCATCAGATGGATTTATTGGTAGAGCCTTCAAGCCAGAGGCGAATAAAAGACTTGAAAGATGCCTTCCTCCAGTTGAAGGATGGCCAGCTATGCTCAGGTCAATATGTAAACATTTCATTTTTCTAGTCACCTTGTTATTTTAATGAAGCTTTCTATCCAAAAATGGATTTCTTGAGTCCCAGAGAAAAAGAACACAAAGCCAGAATTTGCAATGGGTTGCACTAAGTTAATAACATTTAAAGGTCACAAACAAAATGTCAGGTGAAAAGAACAATAAAGTTTTCCAAGAGCAGAGTTGTGCCAGATTAAATATTGGCTAAGAGTAATTATCCATGCTACAAGAATTATTATTCAGAAGAGGCTTTTCTGAAATATCCTCTCTCTTTATTATTGCAATCTTTAAAAAAAAATCTGATTGTCAGATTCTTCTGATTGCAGTATGTGCATGCTAAGTGGATCTGAAACATTTTTGCAGTGAAACAGGTGTTGCTGTGAATAGAAAAAAGGAGCATTAATTGTCATCATCATTGATGCATGGCTGCTGTTTCAAAATCAGCATGTTGAGCCATTAAAATTTGCCACTGAAGTCCCACTTTCTGGGTTACCTTTCTGGGTACCAAATACATGATCAAATGTCATGTTCTTACATGACATTTTTCAGTGGATGGTAAGGGGTGGAGGTAATTTCAGCTGATGCATGGCACTGGCTATGGGCTGCTTGGAAATTTATTTATTTATTTATATTTTTCACATTTTTATACCACCCTTCTACCAAGAGCTCAAAGTGATGTATATAGTTCCTCATCTTCTTTTATCCCCACATGAGCTTTTTGAGTAGGAGAGTCTGAGAGTTAGTAACTGGTGCAAGGCCACCCAAGAAGCTTCATGGCTGAGCATGGATTTGAATCTAGATCTTCCAGATCTACATCCTAGTATATATGTATATATAGATCTTCCAGGTCAATGAAACCACTGTGCCATCCCAGTTCTCAACACATCTATTTATTTTATTGAAAATATTTAACCCTTTTAGGGTGCAGTCCTAACCTAGGCTGGCACAACTCATCAATCTTCCCATGGTAATGTATGGAGGCAAATGCATGTCCATGCACTGGCCTAACTCTCCCCCGGGAGTAGCACAAAACTGTCTTATGGCACTTTTGTGACACTCCCAGGACACCACAAGACTTATACTTAGGCCTGCCTAAATGGAGATTTGGATTGCAGCCTCAATCTTCCAAGGAGGCACTCAAGTTAATCTAGAATCGGTAAAACATCACTTTAAAAAATCACCCAAAACACTGAAATTCAGAATTTCCTATACTGTTTATGCTGATGCATGAGTTTGATACAGACTTGCCTAGCTGGATCAATCCCAATTCTAAAGATATACCCTTACACTTAATACCAGAAAATGTTTACAAATGCATCTATTCTAAAAAAGGAATGGTGTCAAATTTGCAATTAATTACCTGCTTTGGAATAGGATATTCAACAACTATATTATGAAGGTGACATTTTCCTCGAAAACTCTTTTTTTGGGTTATAATCTTAACAAAAGATCCTCCATGGCCAGTATTCAGCTGACCAGGGTGCTCAGAGATAGCGATGTTACCCTGAGTGATGTTACCATGTTAATGTATATAGACATTCTTTTCTTCTTTCTGTTAAATTGCCATTGATGATCTGGAACTACATGTCCTGGCCATAAGAAGCCTTTTGTTGAATATTTTCTCCTAGGAATTGGGTGACACCTCCTTTCTTAATTCTTTCAAATCCTTCCTTAAAGTTTACCTTTCCAATAGAGCTTTTGGCACAAACCCTTTGTAATCCATAGAGTAGCACTGCTCTATTGGAACTAAGCCGAAGCATTCACAAAATAATTATATATTCACCCTCGCCCACTTCAAGCCCAATTTTATCTGCTTCTACACTGAAATATGTAACCATGGTATAGAGGTTTGTGTTGCATGCTATGATGGAGGGGCAACCATGGAAAATATAGCTTTGTGTAAGCCTCAGGTCCACAGAGCCTAAAGTACGTGTCTCTTTGGATCTAAGATCCATGTGGCTGGTATACATCTGGTGGCTGGTATACATCTGAAATGAGGAAAGAGTTGGGATTAGGTGAAGAGGAAGGGATAGAATCTTGGTGCAAGTTGTGCCACTGTGATCCTTTTTCTATAGCAGAATTATTATTCCACTGATACAAACAACCTAATAAAATTGGGCTGTAGATCTAACAAAGCTTTCCTCCCTATCCTAACTTTGCTATCTCCCTTTTGTTTGTTTCTGAACTGTGGACCCCTTGGGGCCAGAACCTGTTTGTTGTAAAGTGACTTGTTCATTGAAAGTGCAATATCAGCAACAACCAGTGATGGGCTTCAAAGAAATTAAGAACCGGTTCTCTGTCCATCTGGCAGCCACTTTTAAATGGCTATTTTTAAACTTTATATGTACTATCTCTTGTTAAGAACCGGTTCTATAGCGTAGGTGCGAACCTGCTGCTGCCCACCACTGGCAACAACTCATCATTTATATATACATTGTGTACACACAAAAACATTCATGTATACCAAGTTAATACCACATTTAAACCAAAGAGTGTTATTCCATCACAAAACATATTCACTATCCTTTGGAGACTATTTTACTCAGTGAATAGAAGAACTGAGATATATTTCATGGATAGTTCCTAAAGGAGACAGAAAACAGCAGAGCACAAAACAGGGAAAAAGTAACTGCCTGCAACTCCTACTCTAATGTATCATATCTTCATTTTCTTCCTTCCCCAATTATCAAAAAAGATGGCACAAAGGAGGTAGACTTTACAGGATTGCCAACAGGTGGCCAGACACACAGTGACTTTCACTAATTAGCAAATCAGAGAAACAAAGTTGAAAGAAATCTGTAATAATTGTCTTTATTACCAAGTAAAACGAAACAGAGAATTATCATTCAACAGCTCTCCAGCAGCACTGAAATGAATATCAACTTCACCCTGGGAATCACTTGACACTGACAAAACAGATGCATGTTGAAGAAGATTCTAAAGGACAGAGTTTCTCAAACTCTGTGTCGGGACCCACTCATGGGTTGCAAGCCATTTCAGGTGGGTTCAATATTTTATTTTTAATTTATTAGATTTGATGCAACCATGGTATGTGACAGCATCTGGAGAAATGTCTACATAGGAAACGGCTAAGTGTGGGTAAATTAGAGCCTAAGATTTTTAAAAATTTTCCTGCTCAATGTCACTTCGTCTTTACATCATTTCCGGTGGTCTTGACAGATTCTCATTATAAAAAGTGGGTCTTGGTGCTAAAAGTTTGAGAATCACTATTGGTGAGTATTTTCTGGTTAAATTAAATGGCCAGATAGTTAAGCCTCTTGCTCTCATGCAAATCAGAGAAAGTATGCTCAACGACCAAATGATATTCTTTTTGTTCCTTCTGCATCCTAAAAAAGGTGGTAAAGGTGTCCCAGTCCCACTCAAGTTGCCCTACTAGTTGTGACCAGTTCTAGGGTGCGGTACTCATCCTCAGTTTCTAGAGCATAGAGCCAGAGTTGTCTGAAAACGCTTCAGCAGACATGCGGCTCACACGTGTGCAGAACACTATTATCTTCCCACCATGGTGGTACCTATTTATCTACATGCATTTCCATACTTTTGAACTGCTAGGTTGGCAGGAGCTGGGCTAAGGACGGAGCTCACTCTGTCTTACAGTCTTCAGGTCTCAAACGGCTGACCTCTGATCTTCAGATTGACAGGCACAGCGCCTTTAACCACTAAGCCAACTGCAGTCCTTCTGCATATTAGGAATTACTAATTGTGAAGTACTTCCCCATAGATTAAGGGCCATATCAGCAAACCAGTTCATCCAGCAGCATCTGAACTGCAAGTAATTTAGTTCTAGGGGGAAATATGGGAACAAAATCAACTCAAATTCAGATCAAAGCTTTGGCTGCAATCCTATACACACTTTCCTGAGAGTAAGACACATAGAAGACAATGGGACTTACTTCTGATTAGACATGTTCAGGATTGCACTCTTAAATCTTTTTTATAGAAAGTAATTCTCATTCCTAACCAGATACTAAGAGAAAAAACCTACTTAAGCAGCTGTGTTGCTGTGCTGAAACATGTTGTAAAAGATGCTGAGTAGACAGAATATCTTTTTCTAAAAGGTATGGATGATCCTGCCCACCCAGTTAATGTATATGCAATATTAAAATATCAGTTTTAAAACAATTAGCCTTCCTTGGATCAAAGTATATGTTCATGCCTGTACTGGTGCATTTAAATAAAAAGAGTTTTATCAAACGCTTTTCTTGTTTCCAACTACTGGATATGAGACCATCCATTCTATGAAAACAGTGATGCTTAGGATTTTGCAATTCAGGCTATAAACACTTAGGATCCAGTAGATCTAAGAAGCATATGCTCAGAAAGCTTTTGTGATCAAATTGCTTGTGCCACATAAAATACTGTACTTGGTTTTACAGAATTGTTTGCTGAAGCTTTTAACACTTGCACTTGAAATGGCCAAATTACAACTGAATTCCAGGGTTGGGTTTTTATTTTTTGTTTTTGTTTTTGTTTGATTGTTAACTGCAGATCAGAAGAAAATAATGGTGGTGTGCATCTAAAAAGGAGGACATGGCATATAAATGTTTATGTTACAAAATACACCTGCTCCCACTGGGATCCATCAAGAGATCCTGTAACCATGCCTGTAGAGGAGGTGGAAACAGGCAGGGGAATAGAGGTATGTGGCAGGAGCAAAGAGGGGCAAAAATAGGTGGGGAAATGAGGAAAAAGGCATGAAGGATGTGGAAGATGCCCCCTTTCTTTCCTCAGACTTGTGCCAGCCAAATTGTTAGCACAGGTACAAGGAGATTCATTGCAGAGTGATAAAAATAAAAACCCAACCCTGGAATTCAGTTGTAATTTGGCTTGTGCAGATATAAAGGAAAAGATTACTCTACTAGCCATGACCACCTATAGCAATGTTTCTCAAACTGGTGGTCGGGACCCCTTTGGGGGGTCACCTGACCCTTTCATGGGGGTCGCCTAAAAACCCCTGGTGTAGGGGGCCTTGCAAGGTATTTTGCATCTTTTTTATTTGTAATTAGAAATAAATATTTCACAATATATAATTAAATATTATTTTGTGATTAATCACTATGCTTTAATTATGTTCAATTTGTAACAATGAGAATGCATCCTGCATATCTGATATTTACATTACGATTCATAACAGTAGCAAAATTACAGTTATGAAGTAGCAACAAAAATAAGTTTATGGCTGGGGGTCCCCACAACATGAGGAACTGTATTAAAGGGTCACGGCATTAGGAAGGTTGAGAACCACTGACCTCTAGGGTGCAGGCAATGGTGGGATTCAAATAAATTAACAACAGATTCTATGTCCCATTAGTAACTGGTTCTCAGAACCAGGCGCTCATTAGCAAAGGGATCTCTAGAACCATCTCTAGAACCATCTCTAGAACCTTGAGAACCCCCTGAAACCCACCACTGGTTGCAGGGCTGAAGAGCCAGAGCTATCTTTATATGCCTCCATGGTCATTTGGCCATGCTATGACCTTCCCACAGAAGTGTTACCTATTTATCTACTTGCATTTACATGCTTTCAAACTGCTAGGTTGGAAGGAGCCAGACAAGAGATCAGAGCTCACTCTATCTTGCAGTACTCAGCTCTTGAACTGCCAACCTGCCACCATTCCAGTCAACAAGCACAGTGTTCTAACCACTGAGCCACTGTGGAGGTATAAAGGGTTTAATTTCCCTCCAAAGCCTCGCTGTTCCCCACATACCCCAGCTGAATATAGAGTGCCAATTTTTGACATGGCTGCACTCGCTGGGTTCTGCTTGTAGTTAGTTTTCAAGAATGTTCCAGAGTTTGATAATGTTATAGGAAAAACAATGCAAACAGCTCATTGAAGCTGCTAGGTTGGAAGGAGCCAGACAAGAGATCAGAGCTCACTCTATACCAATGGGAAAAATATGAAAATTCAAAAAAAAAAGTTGATCCTTGCTCAGCTTTAGGCTCCTCAAGGGGCCTCTTTGATTGAAATCCTTTAGAATAAAGAAATACTGGAACTCTGATCCTGCAAATGTGGTGCTTGTGTTTGATGTGTGTAGAAGAAAAATATATCCATGTACACATTTATTGTTTTCCCAAGGAGCTGATAAACCAGGATTGGGGAACAGAATGGAAAGATGGTGGAACAAGTGAACACTAGGTCTTACCTAGATAACCATCATAGTTAATAATCCTGTTAATCTGTGGTGAAACAGAAGCAAGCTGTTGAAGTATGAACCACTCCTTTCATCTTGTTTTTCAGTACTATGATCTTACTAGGATAGAAGCACTTTAAGGATAACAGTTCTATATAGGGAAGCAAATCTGTGGTTACACTTCACCTTTGCACTTTCCTATTTTAAAAGGGAGGGAATATCAAGAGCTTGACAAACGGGCATGCAAATTCAACTTGCCACACATTGGAACCAATTCGCTTAGGTTTAGTAGTACACAAGAGTCTATGAAAGTTTTCCCTGCTTAGAGCACAATCCTAACCATGTCTACTCAAAAGTAAGCCCCATTGTGTTCAGTGGGTCTTACTCCCAGGAAAGTGTCTTTAGGATTGCAGGCTTAGGGCACAATCCAGAGCAAATTCAGCCTGCTCTGCTCTAACTGCTCTCTCCTAACTATTCTGTATCCAGAACATAAAGTTATGCTACATCCAGAGAGTCAGGAAGCCTGGGCTGCCCTAACTGCTCCAGAGCATGCTAAGTAATTGACACATGGGGAGGACTTGCTCCTGAGGAGACCCCCCTCAGATCACACTGAACAAGGAACAGCTGTGGTGTCTGCCTTATAAGAAAGCCCAGAAGTTCCTGACAACCAGTTACAGCTGCAGTTCCTCTAGTGGAGGGTGGATGTTTGGAGTGGCCTGCTGTATCCCCAGGTTAGTGGGCTGCCATAGTTGTTCCATATCCTGAGGTTGAGAGGAAGGGGTTGCAGCTAGGCTGGCCAAGAACTCAGATTTTTGGTCAACACTGCCATTCTTACTCAGGAACTTATCATGGACCCCTATGGGTCTACTCATTACTATACCTGCTCTTGAGGTGGTATAACTCTGAGGGCTGGAAGAGGGCATTTCTGCCTTGGAAACAGGCTCTGGATACAGAGTAACTGCTCTGCCCTAGGCAATGCTAAACATGCCCTCAACAGGCCTCTCCTGAGCTGCTTAGGCTGCCCCAGTTAGGGCAGAGCAGGTCCACCTCTCTTAGGGCACCCTATCTTGCCTTGCTCTGCCCTAAGCCTCTTCCAGAGTAACTGGGGTGGAACATCTTGCAGTTGCTCCACCCTAGTGATAGATAGGGCAACCCAAGGGCTCTTATGTGGACAGATTAGTTGCTCTGGATTGTGCTGCCTGTCAAAAAGTACTAACAGTAACTTGAGCGAAAACGTACAGAAAGAATTGTAGTCTAGGAATCTTGAAATGAGTTAAGAAAACTAGAGGCACATTCTGGAAACCAGGAAAAGTTTGAGGACTATTTCTCTCTACCATTTGGGATTAAATATAGTGAATTTAAGTTATCCTCTTAAAAAGGAAGAAAATGGGTGGGTTCTCCCTTGCTGGAGATCTTCAAGGAGTGGCTTGACAAACTGGAGATGTTCTAATGAGTCTTTTCCTGCTTCTAGCAAGGGGTTGAACTAGATGACCTTGAAAGTCCTTCCAATTCTAGGATTTTATGATTCTATGAAAATAAACCACATTCCCAGGATAACAGCATCAATATGAATTTGTAACTGCATAAATGGTGCTGTCACTTTATAACTTGAAAATCAACACATTCAAAACTTGAAACGCATTCAGAACTTGAAAATCAGCGGTATAGTCCCTCAAGGACTCTGGAGTGCTTGACATTCTGGTTTCCACTTTTAAAAAGCTCAACACTTCATTTGGGGAGTCAGCAAATTTTGTTTGTATTATCTGTATTCTGCACCTGTCACACAAAGCAGTAGAGGAGGGCGATCTGTCAGCTTTTCTCGGGAACTAGATATGTGGTGTCTGTCTGCCTGTCCCCATGTTTTCTCCCATTTAATTGTGAATCTGTCTTGTTATTAGAGTGATGGGTGAATTACTCTCAGCTTGATTTGAAAAGGGATTGCCAATTCCAAGAAATTTTAAGAAACACTCAAAAAAGTCTCGAGAGCTTTCCTAACGCTTTCCTTTCCATACATGCGCATTGCACATACTCTGTTTTTAATATCGTATTTTTACCAAGGATCATACTTTGCATTTGTATAGTACCTTCTGGATACACAAAGTGCTGCCTATGGATGATCATGCTGTCTTCCATCAACTCTGAGAGATATATTCTCCCCTGACTGCCACAGAAGCCAGGAAAGAGCACTTTACTCCTCAGTGAGTTCAAAGCAGATGAGATTTGAACCTAGAAAGTTCTGATTTGCGGCTCAGTCATTAGGCCACCATGTTATGCTAGATTGTTGGAACGGCCCTCAATCAATAGGGTCTAGAAAGAACTAAATGGCAGGTACCACCAAAATCACTACCAACATAGCTTACCGAGGCCATTGAGGGCCCTCCTGTGAGGAATAACAGTCCACCATACTGTGAGCACAAACCTAAGCATGTCTATTCAGAAGTAAGTCACATTACAGTTAAAGGAGCTTACACACAGGTGAGTGTGAATTGAGCCTGAACTTAATCACAACGTATCACAGTTTATCCTGACTTTCCCTTCTTCCATTGTCTCTGCCATGTTGTTTTTTTTATGATGAACCTCTTTGGAGAAAAGAGTCATTCCCTTCCTTTGCTACTTGAACATCTTCTATAATTTTTTGTTTAAAAGTGGTAAAACAAAGAGTACTATCCTAACCATGTCTACTCAAAAGAAAGTCCCATTGTGTTCAGTGGATCTTACTCCCAGGAAAGTGTCTTTAGAATTGCAGCCTTACTCTACAATCCAGAGTAACTACAGGAAGATATTAGAGAAACATGACTCTGGATTGTTCTATGCATTTCCCATAGATTTCCAATAGGTGGCACCGTAACTACATCAGTGTAAAAGTTCCCATAGTTACTCTAGATTGTAGCCAAAGTCTATTAAATAAAATTACAATCCTAACTGATTTAGGTCATCATAACTCACCCATTCCCCATCCCCATGGTGTGTGGAGGCCAGCACATGTTTGTACACTGGCCTAACCCTCCCAGATGTGGTACAGAAGTGCCTTATGGAACTTTTGTGATACCCCCTAGGCCAGCAGGGCACTTGTGCCCGAACTTGTGCTGGCCTCACTGAAGGTCAGGATTGCAGTCATAGTCAGGCATTGCTGAGACTATTTACAGATTCTAAAAATACTTTTTTAGTCTCCTTATTTGAAGCAAACACAGTAGAAACCCACCTTAAGCTACTTTTTTTTTTAAAAAAATCATTTTATGCAAAATAAAAAACAAACTCACACAACTTCAGAAACACTCAAGCCTTATGTAATCTTGCTGAGTGGCACAAATGAGGATTATAGTAAAATGCATGCAGAGCATAAAGCTTATAAATAATGCAAAAGTGAAAATGAAACCACTGTATTACTGTATTGAACAGAATCATGTTCCAACCTATCTTTACAATGTTCACACTATAAATATGTGCAAATCTATAAAAAAGATAAATAAGCATGCTCAAACCCACCAGCTCCTCCTTTACAATATGCATGCACAGATGTTCAAATGATGCCTCTGTTGCTTCTAGAACAGGGCTGTCCAACCAATGGTACAAGTATAGTACTGTTCTGGACATTCAGTGGTTCTTTGCCGTGTGAAACATTCTACACATATTAAATGCTGCCATTGCTAAAGGGATCATGTGGCAGTGCTCTACCTGGCTAGATGCTATCAGAAATAGAGAGGACTTGGGCAGCATAAAGTCTGTAACATGGGGTGGCACATGGCTCATCAAAAGAAATATGGACAAGGAAGGAGTGGACACAGAATGGCTTCCAGAACAGGAGGAAAAAGTAACTGGACAAAACAATCAGTCCATGAGCAACAGTGTGATAAACTATCTAGTCCTTCATAGGGTACGTGTCCATGGGGACTGGTACTTATGAAAAGCAGTTATGAATATTGGTACTTACTACCCTATTCCTTGAATGTACCACTTTCAACCCAAGGAGTTTCCCCTCACCTGGAGCCTGAAGTGGTACATTCCATCACAGGTTGATCAGATTTGAACAGATGTTAGTTCAAAAATAAAGTATTGTGTTCTCTGCCTTTTCAATATGGCATTTTGAGCAGGCAATTACCATTATCAACATTATCTGCCTCATGCCTGCCTGTCTCTCAGCATCTTCCTCTCCCCTCAGTAAACTATAAAAATAATAAATTTCCCATACATTTATGGTGAGAAGTGGGTTATCAAACAGGAGACATGGGGCACAATCCAGAGTGAGGGCAGTGAGGAGTGCCCTAGCTAGGCTGCCCCAACTATTCTGAATCCAGAGCAGAAAATTATGCTGCATCCAGAGTCAGGAAGCCTGGACTGCCCTAACTGCTCCAGAGCATGCTCAGTAGGCACCAAGTCAGTGACACCTGGGGAGGGCTTGCTCCTGAGGAGACCCCCTCCCTCAGATCACACTGAACAAGGAACAGCTGTGGTGCCTGCATTATAAGGAGTCCCTGATGAGATGCCAGTACAATCTGCAGTGAATACAAGGGGCTGCTTGGAGTGGTCTGCTGTATCCCCAGGTTAATGGGCTGCCATAGTTGTGCCGGATCCTGAAGTTGAGAGGCAGGGATTGCAGCTAAACTGGCCAAGAACTCAGATTTTTGGTCAACACTGCCATTCTTACTCTGCCTTTTCATGGACCTCGATAGGTCTACTCATTACTATAGCTGCTCCTGAGGTGGTATAACTCTGAAGAGCTGGAAGAGGGCATTTCTGGTTTGGAAACGGGCTCTAGATACAGAGTAACTGCTCTGCCCTAGGCAATGCTCAACATGCCTCTCCTGAACTGCCTAGGCTGCACCAGCTAGGCAGCCCAGGTCCACCTGTCTTGGGGCAGCCTATGGCTGCAATCCTAAGGACACTTTCCTAGGAGTAAGACCCATTGCATGCAATAGGGCTAACTTTTGAGTAGATAAAGTTACGATTGTGCTCTATATTGCCTTAGGTTGCCCCAAGCCTTTTCCAGAATAACTAGGGTGGCCCATCTTGCAGTTTGGCCACCCCAGTAATAGATAGGGTAACCCAAGTGCACTTCTGGATTGTGCACTAGATTTTTCTGTCCAGCAGCTGAGCTCCTTATGAACCCATGGAGCAGCCTCTGGATCTCCTCCCATTCTCTTCTCACCAGAGGCCCAAGATCTCAGAACTTCCAGATCCAGCTGCAGTCAGGAGCAGCCACATTTTGGCTCTGCTACCACTCTGCCACCTCCTCCTTCTTCTTCTTTAGTCCTTAGCTGCGATTGGAAAGCAGGTTATCTTCTCAACTAATATTCTGCTACAGGTGCCGCTAAATTCTGTGTGTCTTTCACAATATGCTTCCACTCCTGGTGATTGGTGCAATGTTTCTATCCTCATCAGAGCTAAGTCCTTAGGTCTTCCTCAATAAATTTGAGCCACGTCTTTTTGTTGGATGTTCCAGTGGACAGGTCAGTCTCACCAGAGGCGCTTATGTGGCAGCCAATTGGTGTTCATTCTACAGATGTGGCCAACCCATCTCAGACTGCATTTTTTAATTTGTTCTTTGACTGAAGGTTGATGGTCACTCTTTTCCATGTCATCTCATTTCTGGAGAACAAGAGGCTGAGATAAATGACAGAAGACTTGTTCAAGAACTTATGAAAAATTAAAGAAAATTCAATCTGTTGTTTGCAGACAACTAACACCAATCTTTTTGGCTTATATGCCTTTAATTTAATGCAATATAAAATATTTATAGTGAAACATTAAACCAAGACAAGCTGTGTAAATAACTAACGTACTTTGCAAATAAGCCACTTAAAGTTAATCCTTTTATCTTTAATCACTAGTATAGCAGCATGAAGAATATTTTCAAACTCCAGATCAGCCACCAACAGTCTGCTGCATTTTGTTTAAAACTGCAAATGTCAGTTTCTTATTCCTCACTTTTATCCTTCCAACTAAAAACTAGGCACTTCAAAATGTACCCAGTTATATCTTCCTTTATAGCATAATTTTTCCCATGTACATTACATGCCAGGGCAGTCAAACAGCTCAATCCTATCTAACCACCATCTTCAAAATAGCCCCTTTCCTAACACCCCATCTGTGCCCTAGTTTCTGCCCCATTCTGCCCACCCCCTCTCTCACTTACTGACCCCAGGACTTTTTGGGACCACCTGTGACAGTACCCTAACTACACACTGTGCAGAAGTGGTCCTCCATGTTTGATGCCCCCCAACCCATTAGTAACTGTGGTGGCATCTTCATCATCTCAATCACTTCCAGATGGTTGTATCCTCTTTTTCTCCTTTGAAAAAAAGGGGGAAGGAAGGAAGCAGCTCAGGGTCTGATGGAGCTTTTTGTGCCACTCCTAAATAACACAAAATCTGAGCTTCTTTGAGCTGCTGGAAACAGCATTGGGGTGGCATGCACCACCTATCAGGGTGGCATGCACTTACCTCCATAGTGCTGCTTCCAACAACATTAAAAAACTCCAATGGCACCTTTAATTCCACTTGGCTGTGGCACAAAAATACACATCTCATTTGAAATTGGAGACAGCACACACTGCTTCCCTGAGGGCTGTCCTTCTCTCATAGCATTTTTAAAACCAGCACTAGTTGGACACTGTGTTCTGACAGTGCTTCTTTTCTTAAGGTTTGAACCAAGATTGGTAATTTTATAGTGCTGTTTGCACAGGATTGCTCTGAGCCAAACCTCAATGTACACCATGGGGGACGAGGACTAGTTCATCTTTTTGTGTCTGCAGCATTCAGCAGGCTTATGGATTTAAGTAAAGTCAAGAGGAGTTTCTGATGACTTTTGCAAAATATTTAAACTGAGGCTGCAGTGGCTCAGTGGTTAGAACGCTGGGGTTAGAACGCTGCTTGAATGGAATTCCACTCAGCAGGCCAGCAGTTCAAGACCCAAATACTGCCAGATAAGGTGCTCCCATCCTTAGTCCAACCTACCAGTTCAAAAGCATGCAAATGCAAGTAGATAAATAGGTACCACTACAGTGGGAAAGGCGACAGGCCCCTGTGATAGGCCAGCCACGTATCTCCACATTGCGTCTATCATGGACGCACAACAAGCAGACACAGTCAACACACGGTCCAAACACTGAAGAAGTTGCCTATTTGCAAAATATTTAGATTATGCTGTTTTAGGTATCTTGGTTCACACCTACCACTTTCATAATTATTCCATTTCAGTCATTATCCTCATTTATTGCAATTTTGGTATTTTTTATCGGTTGCTTTGTAAAATCCTGCTCCTATTTGGTGCCTTCATTTATTCCATGATTACATCTGCTATGTTAGCTCTTCCATAAATCAATAAACTATTTGATTCATTTCAGTTACAATTTGGGATCTGTAGTGTATTCTTCTGGTTCCACTTTAGCCCATTGGGGTGGAAAATAACTTGATTTTCACTTCCATGTGTGAGATGAGACTCATGGTTGCAGGAAAGAGCCTATCTGCTCAGGACTGACAACTTCTTTAAAATGCCCACATTTTTCTTCTCAACCCAATCAGTGATTTCTGACTCGGGATTTTGTGATGGAATGCTTTCAATGCACACTTTACTCCTTTTGATTCAAGAAAAAACATGTATATCTCCAAGGCTTCCTGGTGGGCATATGTTTGTTCTGAAGAAGAAATTATATTATATACACCAGACTGCATATAAATAATGCTCCCAAAGTTCTCTGAGCATACGTGAAATATGCAAATGTTTTTGAATCAGGAATTATATTTGGAAGAATTATATTTGTATATTTTTACATTTTGGAAGGTTTCTATCACATCTCAGAAGCAAGCAAATTCAGATCAGTCCTAATCACTTTCTTCTATTTCCTCAGACAGGTGACAGAAAGATCCTTCTGGTCACATCAAGGAGGTTGTTGGAGCCCTCCATTGTGGATTCCAAACCTGCAGTGAGTTATAACTTCAGGTTATGAACTTACAAATTAAAAGGAGCCCCTGGTTTTCTATGATAACTAGGACAGAACTTGTGCGGATTGATTTATACAAAAATTAAAGCATGATAATAACTTCAGTGATGCAAGTCATTGCTTTGGTGAAAATCATTCTGTTCACATGGATAACAGTTTATTCCAGAATCATATCTCATCAGTGATTGCCTCCATTCAGGAGAAAATGTGTTTCAACTTTTAACAAAAAAAAAAAATTATTGCTGTGATTCCTACTTCATCTTGATACTGTTGAAGTATTCTTTATCCAGTTACTCCATTCACAACGGCCTCTCCTTGCATTCTCCTACCTCTTTATCATTTTTTCATGTATTGGTTTTCTATTTCTCCTTGACTAATCATCTTGTATTTTTATATGGCCTGAAGGACTGCAGCCAAAATGCCACTTTTAAAGTCATTTTCTCCTTCCAGCCTGCATTTTGCTAATCTCCTTTTCTTACACCATTTCTCAATTAATGTATCCCATTAGTGTTCCAGACTATCAATGTTTCATTTGCTCAGAGGATTAATGTTGAAAAATGTATTAGTGCTAATACATAGTAAATGAGAGAGGGATTCCATTTATGCCTTTGACATCAGCATTTTCAGTAGAAACAAGGACAGCCGGATTAGTGAATTGCTAACTAGGATCTGGCGATCAGCAAAACTTTGTTTAGTTGACTTTTCAAAAGGAATAGGGAAATACTGATTACTCCTGCATTTCTTGACTTCGTTAAATTTGATTCTTATTCAATGTATTTGCCATCACTTCAAAATCTCAAAGAGGAAAAATGGGCTCATTCTCCTGACTTGAAATATCCATACTCTTTTCTCATTCCATCATTCATAGCGTCAGCAAAAATGGGGTAGATGTTTTAATATAATCTATATTCTCATCTATGGGGCTGTAGTGGTGCAAGTGGTTATGAAGCTACAGGCAAAATCCAGAGAAACTGCAGGGAGTCCTTGCTCCAGTGTAAGAACAATTTACTCTGGATACCAGTATGAATTTCCAATAGGTTTTCACTGGGAGGTGCAGTAACTACAGGTGCATGTAATGTCTCTTACTTGCTCCCATAGTTACTCTGGATTTGGGGGTATGGGCGCAATCCAGAGTAACTACGGGGAGTCCTTGCTCCGGTATAAGAACAATTTGCTCTGGATTGCAATATGAATTTCCCATAGGTTTCCACTAGGTGGTGCAGTAACTATGGGTACACATACTGTTTCTTACGTGCTCCCGTAGTTACTCTGGATTGTAGGGTATGAGCACAATCCAAACCATGTCTACTCAAAAGTAAGCCCCATTGTGTTCAATGGGTCTTACTCCCAGGAAAGTGTCTTTAGGATTGCAGTCTATGTCTGTTAACCAGCAGCCAAGGTAGAGATCTAGGTCCTACAAGACGGAGTGAGCTCCCATCCTTAGCCCAGCTCCAGCCAACCTAGCAGTTCAAAAGCATGTAAAATGCAATGAATAGGTTCCACTTATGTGGGTAGGTAAAACAGTGTTTCATGCGCCTTGGCATATAGTCTAGAATTACAACTAGAATAACAACCTTTACCTTTTACATTCTTATCTATTCAAATTTTCTCATGTACATTATGAGAAAGACACCATACACAAGCTGAATTCTAGCCAGGTTTTCTAAAACTAAATCCTACTTATTTCCTTTATAGTTACTTCTAAGTCAGCATGCCTGGGACTAGAGCCATAAACTTAATGTTGCTGTCCTTTAAAGCTGGGCAATACATAGATGGTATATTATTCTGCTCTTTGCAAATTCTTATTTAAGCAGCTCCTGCTTAGGATGCTGGCAAGAGAACTAGGGAAGAAATTGGGTTACTTATGGTCTCTATGAAACTCAAGCAGCTGTGCAGCACAACCTGAAATCCTCTATAACTACTGGCTAGTTTTTTTAAAAAAAACTGGGCAATACACAGTTCAGGTATATGATGCTTAACAACCTTCCACCTATTGACAGGTTACATATATGATGGTGATCAAAGCACAAGAGACACTTTAATTAGGCAATAAGGTCCCCAGGAGCCTGGACATCAAGTGTTTGTTTACACCACTGGTGTAGCTAATGATCAGGTAGCCCAGTGCAAAGCACAAAATGTTGCCCCATAAGTGATGTCACAGTAAGAAGTGACATCATCCCTGGGTATTTTTAAAAAGAAAATTGGGGAAAAACCTGCCTCCTGTGCCTCAGCAGTTCACCACCATTTGCTCTGCTAGTGGCATAACTAAAGCACGTATTTGCTATCTGGAGTCGAAGAAGATTTTGTCGTCCCCCACCTCACAACAACAAAGTCAAATTTAATTGACTTGATTAAAAAAATGAAAATTGTATCCCTTATTGGTTAGGGAAACTGTGCTTAGGCAAAGAGGAATGGTTATTCTTCCCCTAATAAACAGCAGAGCACCACTTAAGAGTGCCTGCATACCCAGTTAGTTTGAGTAACTGTATTATGATATATGTATATGGAAATGAGAGCTGATTCTTATTAACACCTTATTAGCTTCATACAATATCAGAATTGCATCACATTGGCTCTCAGAGCCATCGGTAAAATGCGTTTGAGTTAAGAAAATTCACTTTTGTTCCATAGGCGTTTGTGTTTTCATTTTCTGATTAACTGGCCATAACTTTTGATAGAATTTAGATAAAATTACCTTTCCAACATATTATCATTTTTATATACCCCTTTTTCACAATTATCATTGTGAATAGGGGCTGTGGGTGGCACAAGTGGCTAAGACACTGTCAGCACAATCCAGAGCAACTAATCTGTCCACATAAGAGCCCTTAGGTTGCCCTATCTATCACTAGGGTGGAGCAACTGCAAGATGCTCCACCCCAGTTACTCTGGAAGAGGCTTAGGGCAGAGCAAGGCAACATAGGGTGCCCTAAGAGAGGTGGACCTGCTCTGTCCTAACTGCTCTGCCCTAAGCAGTTCAGGAGAGGCATGTTGAGGGCATCTTTAGCATTGCCTAGGGCAGAGCAGTTTTTCCAAGGCAGAAATGCCCTCTTCCAGCCCTCAGAGTTATACCACCTCAAGAGCAGGCATAGTAATGAGTAGACCCATAGGGGTCCATGATAAGGCCCAAGTAAGACTGGCAGTGTTGACCAAAAATCTGAATTCTTGGCCAGCATGGCTACAACCCCTGCCTCTCAACCTCAGGATATGGAACAACTATGGCTGCCCACAAACCTCAGGATACAGCAGGCCACTCCAAGAAGCCCGTTGTATTCACTGTAGAATGTACTGGCATCTCATCAGGGACTCCTTATAAGGCAGACACCCAGTGGCGTCACAAAACTGGTGCAGCTGGTGTGGGCCGCATTGGGTGACGCACTCCATATGGGGTGATGCGCCGGAGTAGTATGACTGTCCTTTGGCAGGCCCCGGGCATCAGCGCACCCATTCAGTCCTGCTCCAAGGCGGATTAGCAGCCAGAAGCTGCCACTTGTCCTCGGAGCTGGCCCGAACGGCCAGCTGAGGTGCACTGCGCAGAAACACACTGAGCATGCCGAACAGCTTCAGAGGAGACTTCCTTAGAGCGGAGGAAGTCTGCGCCTCGGCACGGCCATTCGGCCTTGCTCAGGATGCGGAGTGGCAGCTGAATGGCTTCAGAAGAATACTGCACAGGCACCAACTCTGACACCTGCACAGTCTCCACTGAAGCTGAAAGGCTTCAGAAAAGTACTGTGCAAGTGTCAGAGATGGTGCCTGCGCAGTACTCTTTCTGAAGCCAGTTGGCTTCAGAAACAACTGCGTAGGCACCAACTTTGGTGACTGCGCAGTCCAGGTAGGGGGTGCACGCATCCCAGGGGTGACGCACAGACTTCCACACCGGGTGATGCGCAGAGTTGTGTCACTACTGTAGGCACCACAGCTGTTCCTTGTGGAACAGGTGTGATCTGATCTCAGTGTGATCTGAGGGGTGTCTCCTCAGGAGCAAGTCCTCCCCATGTGTCAATTACTTAGCATGCTCTGGAGCAGTAAGGGCAGCCCAGGCTTCCTGACTCTCTGGATGCAGCATAACTTTCTGCTCTGGATACAGAATAGTTAGGAGAGAGCAGTTAGGGCAGAGAAGGCTGAACTTGCTCTGGATTGTGCCCTGTGCCTGTTAACCAGGATGCCAGGGTTTGAGACCCGGGTCAGCCCCACAAGACAGGGTGAGCTCCTGTCCTTAGCCCAGCTCTGCAATGCAACCGGATCCAATCGTATTGGCTCTGCCTTTCCATTGGGCTAATTCAGTGGCGTGGAGAGGGGGGATTTGCTGCTTGGGTAACAGTCTATCCTCCATAACAATCTAACCCAGGCTTTCATGCTTTGCATGCAGCATATGCAGCGCCGAGCACGATACCATAGTCTTTCAAGACTGACGGAGGCCTGCTTTATATTATCACAATGCTGGTGTTACCATTTATATATACTGGTATTATCATTTATATTATTATCTGGTATTATCATTTATATATACCCCCTTTTTCACAATTGTAGCCACTAGTGACAAGCTCAGCTTGTAGCCCCTAAAGCTTATAGCC
Source organism: Cryptoblepharus egeriae (assembly GCA_030015325.1). NCBI lineage: Eukaryota > Metazoa > Chordata > Lepidosauria > Squamata > Scincidae > Cryptoblepharus > Cryptoblepharus egeriae. The sequence goes on along the minus strand of JAREYC010000007.1, from coordinate 46,309,031 downwards.
CAATGCAACTGCATCCCCTGCACCTCCACCTATCCCACCTTCCCTATAGCTCCTTGGCTACCAAAGGGTCTCCTCGGACCACTTGCAATTTTGGTCCCTGTGCTGACCAGGCCAGGACCACAGAGGCCCTCCCCACCCCCCCACCCCAACTAGCTGTTTGGGGAGTTTTGAAGGCCATGTGCTTCTTCCCTGACCCCCTAAAGACTTTATAAGACACAACCCTGCCCAGCATCCAGGGAAGCCCTAACACATCTCTGAAGTCACTGAGCAGCATCCAGATACTAATGCATCAGTGACATAACGTTGGTGCAAAGTCAGTGCATCATCATTATTATCTCTTTGCCTCATTAGTGAGATGTCCAAAGAGTGCATCACGACATCCACTAGTACAACACTGGTGGCCAGAGAAGAACTATGACAGTGAATTCACCAGGGGCAGGTCCAATGATTGCCAATGCTGAGGAGGATGTCCCTCTGCCAGACACTCAGTTATGCCTGTCTTTTTTCCAACATGAGAACAAAAAGTTTGTGAAATATTGTTGAAGTTGCAATGGCAATATAAAGCTTTGGAAAGTATTACAGGATATCTGTTACAGAAAACTTAAGGGATATAGAAGGTGAAAACCCAAATGCGATGAAGACTCATGTTTTATCCAATTCTAGTGAGTCCACATGGACCAATTCACAATAATGAAAAAAAGAAAATCTAAAAAGAGCATCTACACAATATGTCAATGTTCATGATTCAAAGTAAACTATACACTCGGGAGCTTTCTCAGTGCTATTTGACAATTTAATAATATCTCCTTCAAAGCTTCCTATCTAGTCCACAGTAAACACTTAAGGTTATGCTGTCAAAATATTGTACAGTGTGCCAATATACAGTATATTGGAGTATAGGAGATGGAGATATTGGAGTCAATATACAGTATATTGTATAGGAGAGCACAGTCCTAACCAGGTCTACTCAATAGTAACCCCCATTGTGTACAATGGGTCTTACTCCTAGGAAAGTGTCTTTAGGATTTCAGCCCAAGTATCATGTTTCTTAAACTATTTCTGAAATGTACCTGGTTGATGGAATGCAATTACTGTAAATACTCACGTATAAGCCAAGTTTTTTAACTCTTTTTTGGAGCTTAAAAAGCTCCCTCGGCTTATACGCAGGGCAAGCGCCTGGTGCTTGCCCAAAATGGCAGCTGCTGGTGGTCGCGGCCACTCGCACACCTCCTCGGTCGGCTGGAGATGCTTGGAAGCGCCCAGCCCACTCGCCTCCCGCCCGCTCCCGGCCAGCTGGAGAGTTGCGCGGGTGGGTGCCACAACCAGTGCTCCGCACTGGCGCCGCAACCAGGGCACCGCAACCAGATTTTCAGCCGGGGTGGAGGTGCTTCCAGGGAAGTGCCTCCAGCCTGGCTGAAGAACCGGGCAGGGGGGCGCAACCACCATCGCCCACCCACTCGCCTCCTTGGGGGGGCTGGGGAGATCTCTCCCTGCTGGCACCGGCAAGGAGAGATCTCCGCAGTCCCCCTCCAATGGGAGAGTGGCTGGGGAGATCTCTCCCTGCTGGCACCAGCAAGGAGAGGTCCCTGCAGCCTCTTCTTCGCTGCCTCTGCACGCTTTCTGGGGAGAAGCCCCCCAAGCCCTCAGAGGCAGCGGAGAAGGGCTGCAGGGACCTCTTGCAGCCAAGCACTGCCTGCAGGAGGCCCCGCCACTGTGCCTCCTTCCGTCCCTTTCTTCCTATTCCCCCTCCCTTCCCCCACTCTCTCTATCGCTCCTTCCCTTCCTCCTGGGCTTACTCCCAGGAAAGTGTGGACTGCAGCCTCAGAGCCCCCTCAGGTATAACTCTTCAGAAGTAAGTCCCACTGTAGTCAATGGGACTTACTCTCATGGAAGTGTGCATAGGATTGCAGCCTCACAGTTTGGTCCTGTGCAGGTCTACCCAGACGTAAGTCCCAGAAGTAAGTAAATAGAGCCAATGGCGCTAGCTTCCAGGAAAGTGTGTAAAAGGATTGTATCCTTGTATCAATCCCAGGCATATCTACTTAGAAATTAGTACTATTATAGTTAATGGGCTTACTCTTGGGAAAGTATAGACAGGACAGCAGCCTCAGAGCCAATCCAGAGACTGCTGCATTTCCCACCCTCAGCTTATACGCCGGTCAGTAAGTGTTCCCAATTTTTTGTGGTAAAATTAGGTGTCTCGGCTTATATGCGGATCGGCTTATACATGAGTATATACGGTAGTTGGAAGCCCCAGATCCAGTTTAGTGCCTACAGTTCTAGTTTATGTTCCTCTAATTAATGCTAAATAATTGAGGGACTATAATCTGTAAAAGTGTCAATGATTTAATAAAAGAAGTCTCTTACTGCTCTTCTCTCTTGGAGGTTGTAAGGATAGAAAAGCTGAAGTGCTATCCAAAACATAAATGAGAGCAATAAATGGACCCTAGATAGCAATATTCGCCTGCCTTCTTGACCATGATCAGGTGATTGGAGATGTTTACATTGGCTTTTGCTCCTGAACAATTTAGAAATGTTGGCAAAGCTCCTCAACTGACAGCACTACTGCTCTTGCATACTTAATACTGTGGTGCAGTACCCAATAAAATAACTTTGTTTTTCTAGTTCAATGGTTCTCAAACTATCAGGGAATATAAGCCCCTTCTGTAAGTTCTTGTGGGGAAGTGGTGGGGCACAAGGATTTGCTTCCACCTACCAGAAGCAGTGGCAGCCTCTCACTTTGTGGGCCAGTCTCCCACGTCGGCCAATCGCAATCGGAAATCAGAAGTGGGTTGTGCAAATTCTCATTAACTCTTTCAGGAATGGGATTAGACCAGGAGCTACAACATGGGGGAGGGCTATTTTGGCCTTTAGAACAACAGACAGAGGTTCTGAAAGAGCAGAAAACATGCATTGAATGAATGAGTTTGGGTATAATTGAAAGGTGTTGAAAAAGTGGATCATCAGAAAACAAACTGTCAGAAAGCAAGGGATACCTGTATACTAGTCTGAGTACGTGAGCTCTACGTGCCATGTGAGGATTAATAAAATAGTTGCTTAGCTTATGTCTACAGGAAAGAGCTATTCCAATTTATTGCAGAAATCAAGGTGACACTGCATTGTCATTAAACCGATTTATCACTCATTCTGCTACAGCCTGATTTGGGTGGTGCTTTTCTACAAAATTTTGCACAATTTCCCAATGTTTACAAATGTCCTTAATCTTATTTGATGTTAGGGATTCCTTCTTCTTATTCTCCTCCTCTTCTGCAGATGAGATGATTCTCCTCCATAACCTCTTGCTGTTGCTCACAATGGAGATCCATCAATTTATTCATTGTACAATGAATTTTCATTGTAAAACTGTTTGTTTTACAAGGCACTGTTTGTTTTACAAGGCAGAATTCCTTAGAAATTTTAGTGTGTCTTGCAAAGCATTCATCTTACAAGTTTTCTTGTCTTACAAGGTACCACTGTATAATGGTAAAAGTGTTCCCCATTGCTTATCCTGCTAGTTGTGACCATAGAGTTAACATTGTCTGAAGACATTTCCATAGTCTTGTGGACCTTCCAACCAAAGTGCTACCTATTTATCTACTTGCATTTACATGCATTTACAACTGCTAGGTTGGTAGGAGCTGGGCAAGTTGACAGGAGTTCACTCTGTCTTGCAACACCCAGGACTCGAACCTCAGCCTGCCAGTTGACAGCCACTGATAGTTATAGCAGGATGAAGGATCACACTGCTGGAAAATAATCTCTTTAATATTAGGACATCAGGCTGAAGACTACATATTTTGACTAATAGGGTCACCAAATCTGACCCCTATAGCCAAGCCAATATGATTCTCTTTCTAGCAAACCACAATATCTTTTCTGTCTTCGACATTCTGTTGCATGCCCCTTTGATGTTGCTTTAATGAATAAAACATATGGAATTTTATTCCTTTACCTTTAAAGTTTCATATCTTTAGATGTGATTAAGCATGAACTGAAATATAATGCAATGTGGCTTTTCATTCCAGAAGTGAAACGACGACTGTCTAAGGTATAGTGCTCAAACCATGGCTTGATGGATATTACTAAGAAGACAGGAATAGTGTATGCAGGACAGACTGCATTTATATTCACACGGAAAGCAGAACTTCCAAATTGCAGACTGAATCCAGTTATTTGTCTCTTTTATTGTCATTTCTTAAAAGAATAACAGAACAAAAATCCCAATTAAAATCTTGGCTCTGCTAGGTTTATTGCAGCATATTTCAACAAACATCATGATAAAATACAATTTCAACGCTACAAAAGGGTAGTACTGCAGACTTATGTAGTAATTAAAAAGCATATATACTCTTGTTTATATTAGAGGAACCAAAATTTTGGAATTCTAGAAACACCAATTGTCACCCCCTCCCCACACTTCTACAATCCTGTCTGCGTCTTGAATGCTGGCAATATGGTTGTCGCCAGTGATGGGCTTCAAAAAAATTAAGAACCAGTTCTCTGCCCATCTGGCAGCCACTTTTAAATGGCTATTTTTAAACTTTATATGTCCTATCTCTTGTTAACAACCGGTTCTATAGAGTAGGTGCGAACCTGCTGGTGCCCACCACTGGTTGTCACCAAAAAAGCAAACCATGTGAGTGTATTTCCATACAGGAGATCATTTGTGTGAAGCAAAATACATGGGATTCACGGCAGTGGCATCGCACCGCCCCCCTCAGGCTGGGACACCCTCTCCTCAAAGACTGGGACACCCTTCCCCTGCTGGGCTATGACAGCCTCCTGCTGGGTGCTGCCCCCCCCTTCACCAGGCCAGGACATCCCCCACAGTGATGGGATTCAAAGAAACTAACAAGCGGTTCTATGCCCATCTGGCAGCCACTTTTAAATGACAATTTTTAATCTTATATGGCCTATCTCTCGTTAACAACCAGTTCTATAGAGTAGGTGCGAACCACTGATAGGAGCTGCCCCCCTGGTGCTGAGGCAGCGGGGTTTCCTAGCGGCAATCTCCCAGCGGACATGAGCCCTCTCACCCATCCAAACCCAGGCAGGGACCACAAGCCACTCACCCACCTGGCTGGAGAATGAGCACTTGCCTGAGGGACCTCCAGCACATGCTTAGGAAGTGGGCATGTGAACGCGTGGGCACTGGGGGGCAGTGCCTAGGCAACCCCTCCAACTCTGCACTGGTCTGGAAGCTGGTAAGGAGGGGCGTTTTGGGGGGAGGCAGCTCCTGGTGGGGTTTCTGCTTTTAGTTATTGAAAGCAGGACAGGAGCCAGGGGCACAGACCCAGGACATGGGTGATTTGGCACCCCCCTCTGCCTCAAGGCACCCCCATGTCTCACAGTACATAAGGCCAGGGGCTGCCTTGACCCCGGCCTAAGTATGCCACTGATTCACAGCGATTATAACTACACTAGTGATAGCCACTGAAAAAGAAGGTAAACTGATTGGACCCAAATAGTATTTTCTCTTAGCAGCCATGCTACCAGGTCAGTCAGCTTAACAGTTATCAGCAGCATTCATTTTTTTAGTTCACACAGTGCTCTTGCACTAGTCACCAAGTGTCACCCTGAGATCTGATATCAAATGTGACACAGTCTTCTCTTTTTGCCCATCCTAACTGGACAGAAATACCTTATTTATTACAATTATCTTGAATTTGTGAAAGGGAAATATTCACATGAGCTTGTATTTTTTTGAAAAAACCTAGGAAATTCCTTTTGATTTGCAAAAATCTTTTATCTTACAAAACATGTCACTAGGATCACATTTATTCTGCTTACAAACAGACTAAAACCCAAATTCCAAATTACCGGTATTTTGTTCAAATGCATCTGTGCTTTTCTCATTAATGCCTTTGTTCCCTAGTTCACTATCCATAATCCGTGGCATTTTTCAGAGACCTTAAACAAAGTGTCAAATAAAGATAAAAAGTATGCCAACAGCTGCACAAGAAGCTAAATTAGGTACCTTTTTACATTTATTGTAGAATGTGTAATTGATGTAGAAATGTGTGAATGTTTTTGCTCTGAGTTCAAACTTGTCAGTTGTATCTGAACATCTGAAAAATGTCATACACTTCCTCTTTTCTAACTATTGCCAGGTCCACATATGATTTAATAGTTCATTTTCAGTTCTTGGAATGGAGAGGACTGAGCTTGCCATGATTACTAATGACTGATTAGGAATTTTATCCCTGCTTACTTTTCAGCTAAGTGTTTGTATATTTCCAAGAGGTTGTCCTGTTTGAAATTAGCACATCTGAATATTTATGCATCTCTGTCTCTTTGACTGTATCAAGGATGGACAAACCTTATCTTGGGGGCCATTTGCAGCCTTCAGTGACCCCCAATTAAGCTTATATGGAACTCCAATTTCCATCAGGCCTCTGGCCCATCAGAGACTGTTGGAGCCCATCACAACATCCATCTTCTGACATGCCTTCTAACTTCAATCTAATCAAATATTTATTTATTTATTTATTTATTTATTTATTTATTTATTTATTTATTTATACCCCACCTTTCAACCTTAAAAGGATACTCAAGGCTGCTAGGATGTCTCATGATCTTCTAAGTTATATCCTCTGAAATTTATAATGTCTCCATGTGGCCACCTAATTAGAGCTATCTTGAAATGCAGCTATCTTTAACATAACTTTAGGACTTAGCATAACATTAAGGATATTGTCCACTCTTTTCTTTTTTTTCCTCTGAAACTTAAAAGAACAATTCTGAAAATCAAAAATTCACATTCATCAAAAGGAGCACATCTGTCAATCATGGTAAAAGCACTGTTCCATTAACACTAATAAATGACAGACTTTCCTACCTCAACCATTGCTCCTATCCTACAATCAGCCAAGAGTTTGATGAATGAAAAGGGAACAGAGAAATGTCTAAGGTTCCCTGGAAGAGGAATTGCTGGAAACCTCATCATATCATCAGGAGTGGAAAAGGCTTTCCAAATTCACAATCCTAACTGGACCAGACAGACTGGCTCAGCCTGTGCTGAGTGCAAGTTTTCGGGCTGCTGCTGTGTTACTGCAGGGAAGGGGAAGTATTTCCCTTTCCATGGGGTAAGGCAAAATAGTCACAATGGGATTTAGGCCACCTCTGCTCCTGGCTGCTGGGGGAAGGAGCTTTGGATCTGGCAAAAGTGCCAGTCCAAGCCTCGCTTCCCACTCCCTGCCTGCCTGTCCCCACGTACAATTTACAGTACAGCCTCTAATTTTTTAAACTATCATATGCATGCTTGTTTTAATGTCAAAAGCCTATCTAATATATGTATATGCCAAACAGATTAGTCTTCTGGAGCTGATAATGATGCTAATTATATGTTGTCAAGAGCAAACGATAGGAGGACACAAGTAAAAATAAATTCTATAAACTTCCCACTCCCGTTTGCTACAGTTGGGCCTCCACAAATGTATATATGCTCAAATGCTCAAATAAGCCTACTCACTTGTTTTTTTATAGAGGATTCACAAATAAATTTACCAAGGGTAACACTGTTTTTATGCAAATGCAGAAAAAGCTCCAATTGCCATTTATCTTCCATTTGTATAATGGTGGTTAATGTTCTTAAAGTACTTTGGAAGCAAAAAATTGCTATATAATTGCTTATCATTGCTTTATTATAAGTCATGCACACCTATTTATCTGATGTTACGACACGATTCATCTTACACTCAAGAGCTCCATTTTCTGAATTTGTCTTTTTACAGATTGAACCGTCCCATGTTCACAAACTTCACATCTTTATCCAGCTATTATCACATATGTTTTAGGCCAAAAAGGAAAAAACAATCAAGTGAATATAGACAAAGCTCATTTACTTGATATGCATGTAAACTTATATTCTGCCTTTTACAAGCAACTTCAGAATACCACCAGAGCTTCCAAAAGACTGTCAGATGGATCAGTGTTTTGTATCCAACTGCAAAATTGGACACTGTTCATACTTCTCTCCAGCACTGTCACTACAGCATACTGACTCTATGCTGGGGAACAGGGGAGAAGACCCTTTTTCAAGGAAACATCCCATATTATAAAATTTGTTCCTTTTTTTAGCACATCCATCACAGTACTCAATATGCACCTTTTATTTCGACTCCCCACCACTCAAAATGTTTCATATGCTTGGCAAAATGAATGAACATTAGTTTCACAACTACTGCAGAGAATACATCGGATTTATCAGAAACAGATAACACTACAATAATAGTGGGCTACCTACGCTGCTGGAACTAATGTTCTGGGTGTTTGCTGGGCCAAATAAGAAGATGTCATGCTGTGGGCAGGGAAGAAGCAGGGGGTATAGCAGGGGGTATAACTGAAGGCACAATCCTAACCAATTTAGGCTAGTACATGCATCTCCCAATCCTGCAGTGGCATAGGGAGGTTGGTGCATTTCCTTCCACTAGCCTAACCCCACCACAATGGTGCAGAAGTTTGCAACACCCTAGGCCCGCATGGTGCTTGTGCCTGGACTTGTGTCAGCCTATATCCGGGTTTAGGATTGTGCTGTGAGTAGTTCAGAATCAAGCCTGATGGGGAGTAGGTGGATATTAGTGTAAAAATATGGGGGGCACACTGCCTTCTGTTCTTCTCAAACTTAAGCCAGTGATAGAGCTGGAATAGGTCTGATGAGACCCATTAGCCAGAAATAGAAGTAAAAGTTCTTCAGGAGCTGGGGAAGTTCCTGGGGGAGACATCCTGATCACTGTCCCCACTATAGCATGCAGCTCATGCCTCTATGGCATGGGCGCTTTGCATAATTTTGTAGAGGAGAGGATTGGGGCATTAGCCCCTTTTACAGGTTCAACTTAATTTACTTGGAGAGGCAGAATTACATTTTCCTGAAGGCATTAATTGGCATTAATAATGCATTAATGCCATATTATTATTATTATTATTATTATTATTATTATTATTATTATTATTATTAATGCCTTAATAATGCATTATTAATGCATATTAATGCATTAATAATGACATTTTAATTGGGAAGTTGGAAAAATATGGGCTAGACGAGGCAATTGTTAGATGGATCTGCAACTGGCTCAACGACCGCACACAAAGGGTTTTAGTAAATGGCTCTGTGTCAACCTGGAGGTCGGTTTCAAGTGGGGTACTGCTGAACATGAGTCAGCAGTGTGATGTGTCTGCAAAGAAGGCAAATGCCATTTTAGGCTGCATTAAGAGGACTGTAGCTTCCAAGTCGCAAGAAGTTCTAGTTCCTCTTTATTCAGCATTGGTCAGACCTCACCTTGAGTACTGTGTTCAGTTCTGGGCACCTCCCTTGAAGAAAGATGCAGCCAAACTGGAGCAAGTCCAGAGGAGAGCGACAAGAATGATCAGTGGGATGGAAGGGAAGCCCTACGAGGAAAGGTTGGGGGAACTTGGGATGTTCAGCCTGGAGAAGAGGAGGCTGAGAGGAGACATGATTGCCCTCTTCAGATACCTGAAGGGCTGTCATAGGGAGGAAGGGGCTCATTTGTTCATAGCTGCTACTGAAAGCAGGACTAGAACCAGTGGGTACAAACTGCAAGAAAGGAGATTCCAGTTGGATATCCAGAAAACATTCCTGACGGTTCGGGCGGTTCTGCAGTGGAACAGATTGCCAAGGGAGTGGTAGACTCTCCCTCACTGGGGATCTTCAAGCAGAGGCTCGACGAGCACCTGTCAGGGATGCTCTAGGGGGATTTCCTGCTGCAGGCAGGGGGTTGGACTAGATGACCTACTAGGTCCCTTCCAACTCTAGGATTCTATGATTCTATGATTAAACCTGCCTCTGACCATACCCAGAACACTGTTCAGAGGAGGGAATGAAAGAGCCCATAAACATATACATACGTACATATGTTTTGTCTGCACTATTGAAAAGAATGCTAGATGCGCCATAGCCTCTAGGTGCAGCAGTTCTCAAACCCTTCCAGAGTTTGAGCACTGCTGTAAGTTCTTGTTGGGGGAGGGAATGGTACAACACAATCCCAAAGATCACATTGCTCTTGAGGTGTGCAGGGACTTTCTTTGAATCATCAGAAGCTGCAGCAGGCTCCCAGGAGTGTGGGAATTCTATGTACATCTATTTTCCTATTGTCTATAGATAGATTATTCTATCTATTTTCCTCTATCTAGGAAGAGGCGGCAGATCCAACCAAAATTACTGTGGAACTGAAGGCATAAAACCATCACAGACAAAACAGCCACGATTTGGATATTTTTATGCACAATGTTCAATCAGCCAGAATCTTTTAACTCTTATCTCAGGCATCATCACAACAGGCTGGTGTGTGAGAGGACATCATTAGCAGCCTTCCAAATTTAAGAGGCTCATGAAAGCACATGATTCTCAGCCAGGCATCCACAGGGCCATAGAAATATGCACCCGAAGGATCAGTTTGTATTAGCAGAGCAATCAGTTTGCATTAGGATTAGCTTGCTCAGTCTTTTGTATTGGATTTTCAGCATCCAATCAGTGTCAAACAACACACCTTGGTCTCTAACATAGAGATTTGCTGAATGAGATACTTAATGAAATGCCTGCTTTTAAGAATATCAGCACAATCATTCCATTCAGTGGAACACACCGGGTTTTCATTGTTCTAATAAAATGCCACCTGAGAGATGGCTTCTAGCTGGGCTTGTGTGTTATCTTCCTTTCTATTCCCCCCCCAGTTGACTAAATGTGAAAACATTCCAAGAAAGCAACAAATGCCGAGTGAACTCTATTTCATGCTGAAGATCAGCAGGGGTTTTTCTTTTTCTTTTCTTTTTTTGAGGGCTTCAATTTTTCTCTGAGTGTCAGGAATTCAGATTATTATTTCCAGCTGCAAGCTGTTTTGATTGAACTGCAAGTCTGATTTAATTTGATACAAATGGCAAATTACTCCTCTATTTATCCTTGGAAATACAAGTCATGAAAGACTACATTTCATGATAGCCTTGAAAGATGAGAGTCAAAATCATGGGTTTGCAAAATGGTCTCTCTTATTTGTCAGCGGACTGTATGAATATGCTTATTTACAAGTATAAGGGGCAGATTTCCAGAAGGGCTTTGGCACCCATCAGCTCCCATTTAGCTATCTAAATACATGCCCGGATATTTTCTTTCCCCTCAGCATCCCCTCAGCTACCATTTGGTGATGATAGCTTTTGGAATTTTATGCCATCTGGATATTTTATTTAGGTCAGTATCTATTTTAAACTACTGTTTTGCACATTTTGCCACTTTATGAATGCTGAGTAACAAGTAAAAAAAATTCCCTATATAGTTTTCAGTGTTAAACTTGAAAATTTCAAAAGTTGACCTAATAAATGAAAGGAATTTCTATTCAATCCCCAATACAATGCATTTATGGAAGTACTGTGTCTGGAAATGTAGCCAAAATCCTATTAAGAACTTGTATACCAGAGGAAAATGCCAAAATACACCTCCTTTTTGACACATGTGTGGGCATATTTTTGTCCCATTAAGTTCGGTGCTGTTTTCCTAAACTTGTTAGAGTACATATTGACAATAGATTGAATCTTTCACTAGTACATTATCATATATGAGGAGAGAGGAGTATTAAAGCTATCAGGAAAAATAATGCTTCAGGTTCTCCCACCTTCAGTAAGTAAAATTATCCTCCCCAAAAACAGGGGGGTTTTCAGTGATAACCTTGGCACAGTGGTTTTCCCTACCCAGGGAGATCTACTGACCTGTTCCTTTGAGAAACTTGCAAAAAATTGAGTATTTTTAGCCCAAGCCCAAAATTTAGGCCAAGCCTAGGGGCAGAAGGTGATGATGGATCTCAGAAAATATGATAGGTCTCCAAAATCTGGAAAGCCAAACTACCCCAGTAAGAACAGGTCCCAGGAATACAGAAGAAGCCTGCTGAAGCTGACTTGAAGAAACAAACTGATACCACCAACCATCCCTGGGGTGATTGTGCACCAAATTGCTCATGTTTATCTGAATATGAGTAGAGAATCAGATGGTGAAGTTCCTTCTCCAGAAGTCTCAAGGTCCCCTACCAAAGCAATATTATTTTCAAAAACCTCATCCTTCTCAAAACAATCAGTTTCATAATGAATATAATAAATTACCAAGAAGCATTTTAAAAAATGGATGCTGAACAAGAAGGTTCACTGATCAAGAAGGATGCTGATCAAGAAGGCCCTGAGCCTCGGATCTTAGCCTTGGATCTGGGTTTTTCCAGAGCCTCAAGGTGGGAAATAAATAACAGAGCAAATAATAATAGAGCCCCCAAATAATCACGATAAGGATGACCCAAAAGCTTAGAAGGGACTGAGGACCCAATTCTGATCATGGTGCACTGGCTTACCACCAACATGCACTGTTGCAAATGTGCTGTAAGGCATATTTCCAAGCCTTACCACAAGCCCAGCACTGGAGGTCATCCAGCATAGATGTGTAGAGGGGGTTGTGGAGGAGGTAGGGCGAAGTGTTCCAGGGCGAGAGAAGCAGAGAGAGGTGGAGAAGAGGCATGGCAAGGTTGACTGGAATGCTGCAGGAGGATGGCAGGGTCAATGGAGCTCATTTCCACTGGATCCAGAGCCCATGTTGGGTTTTGTGGACAAACATGGGATTCCTTGATTCTTCACTGGCTCAAGAGCCACCATGGAACTGAATAGCAAGTGGCTCCCTTGGACCCAGCCTTCTGAGCCCACTTACAAATAACTACAATTAATGTAGTTATCGTAATGTAATGTAATGTAAAATGAGTAACGTAAAATGTAAATTCCATGACTAAACACAATATGACTTCATATGAGGAAAATGTATGTATGTATATATTTCCTCCTATTCTTAATTTATTTTCACAGGTCACATGTGCCCACAGCATGGACATTGTGCTTCTAGTATGAGATAATGGCACGGCAGGCTTACAACCAGTGGTGGGATTCAAACAAATTAACAACAGGTTCTATGTCAATAGAATAATAGGTTCTATGTCCCATTAGTAACCAGTTCTCAGAACCAGGCACTCATTAGCAAAGGGTTCTATAGAACCTGTGAGAAGCCCCCGAAGCCCACCACTGCTTACAATCAAACAAGGGCCAAGGCTGAATCTTTAAGCTGTTCAAGCAGCCATAACCGGTGTAACTACCAACCTAAGTAGTAAGGTGTATTGTTTGCAGGCAGAAAGTCCCATAATGAATTTCTGGTATCTCCAGAGAGGCAGAGTAAAATATCTCTCTGGATACACTGCCAGTTCTAGATGGACTACTGGTCTGAGTCAGACCAACTGACTCAGCTTAAGGCAGTTCCCCGCAAGGGAATGGGGTTTAGAGAAAGAAAGCTCTACCAGGTTTTCACCTCATCACAATTCCCCATTTTTTAAAGTGTGTGTGCATAGTTGGTCTGTGGAACTCCCTTCCACAGGATATGGTGATGGCCTCTAGCCTCAATGCATTTAAAAAGGGATTGGACAAATTCCCTAAAGGACCATCACAGGTTACAAACTATGAGGGGTGTGTGTAGATGTGGACAACCTCAAAATGCCAGATGCAGGGATGGCATCTAGATACAGGTGTCTTGTGCACTCCCTGAAGCATCTGGTGGGCCGCTGCATGATACAGGAAGCTGGACTAGTGGAGTCCATTCAGTGGAGGAGCTTCTCATTTACTTATCATGTTTTTATTAGGGTGCACCTAATAAACAACTTTCCACCACTGTTTCAGTGTGGCATATGCTGCATCCTGCTATTGACGGCAGTCACAGAGGCCTCCTCCAGGTTAGGCAATGTTTGTTACCTGGGAATTGCATTGCCCTTACCTTAGGGTAAGAACATTTGTTGGGACTGTACTGTTATAGCAGAGATTTTCAACCGTTTTCATCTCACAGAACACTGACAAAAGGCTAAAATTGCCAAGGCACACCATCAGGGTTTTCGACCATTGCCAAGACATACCATCCTGCTGGAAGGGTGCTCAAATCACCCAGTTCCCCTATTAATAAATACTTCCCCAAAGTTCCACAGCACACTTGCAGACTGTCCACAACACCAGTGTGCCACAGCACAGTGGTTGAAAATCACTGCCTTATAGTGTCAACTTGTCCCAAGCTGAATATCAATGGCATTGATTTTGACTGATTAATTTTCTTGATTTCTAACTAACTCCAACTTTGGCACTTTAGAGATGTGTTAAGGAGCAATCTGTGCAAAGAATACTGAATTACCAGAGCACTGCATTCTCAGCAGAAGAATTTGGTAATGATTTTTCAGTTCCACGCTTTTTTAAGAGCCAGTGTCTATATCTAAAATGCATATCAAAAATATAATGCTACGATAGCACAGTAGGCACTACCTGAAAAAGAAGGAAATATCAGTGAAGTTACAGCTTGACCTTCCAGGAGTCATTTTATATCCTCTGCCGTAATTTCCAATACCTCAAATCCTCAAAACACTCAACAGAAGATGAGCAAAGACTTCTGGCCTGGAAGACTCTGTTCAGAATATTAATGGGGTAAGAGAGAACTATAGTTGCTACCTGATGCTTTTTACTAGGCTCAGAAAGAAAACTAGTTTCACAACTGGAAGCCAATTTCTTCTAGATCACTGAACAGCTAACCTAGAGTTTGTAAGGGGAGGAGAAGATCTTATTAAGAAATCTGCAGGTGCCTGTTGAGAAGAATAATAAGGCAACATTATCTGAGGATGCATGTGATATCATGCACATTCAGGAGACTTACAGAAGGCAATTATGATACTTCTGGTTTTAGCTAGTCCCAGTCACTGCCTTATAAACCCTCATGATAAACCCTAAGAAAGGAGGAGAGTATTAAGTCTGATCATCCTTTCTTTCAGCAGCTTCAGCAGCTCTCTGCCTGCCGCACAACAAGGCTTTTCACATGCACCTTCTTGTCATTGATGCAGACTGGATATTTGAAGCCACACATGTTCCCATCCTTCTTTCCTCACCTTTAGACCCAAATCTAGCATCCCTGATGTCTTGGCACATGACTCAGGATGGCTTTCCTTGGGTTAAATTTTCCCCTACCATTCCATGAATGAGGCAGTATAGGTAAGTTTTGTTGTCCTGACTGTGATTTTTCATAGCACTAAGGCACATATTTTCTAAAGGAAAATAATAATTTGCATATATACTCTCATATATATTCTCATATATACTCATATATTCCCCTCATCTTCATCCACACCAGCAGAATTGCCAAAGAAAAAAGATGAAAAATTCTTCAGTGAGGCAAGCATAAAACTGCCTGAAGCACAACTGAGAACAGAAAGATTTACAGTCGTGTAACCTTCATCCATTCTGTCCTTCCCTTCCTGCTGCCCACAGTGAGCCTTATATCACTTATGTCAAGAGTTCTGCGTCATCTTATATTCTAACTTTTCATAGATGGAAAGATGTGTGTTTTGGCATGTATCAACACCCTATTCTCTCAACCTATTCTCTCAACACCCTAGTCTCTCAACTACCACTGTTGCTAGCTTTCCCACACCAGAAGCCAATTGTCATTTGTTTTTCAAGAATCCCTGTATGACAACGTAAGCAGAGTTATGTTGTCATACAAGGGTTCTTTAAGAATCCCTTGTACAGGGGTTTAAAGCACATCCAAAGATCCATGGATAGTGCTGGCACCAAGTTTCTGGAAGGTTTCAAGCAAAGTCTGACACCACTTCCTCCCCCACCCCAATCATGGTTTGTTGAGTGTCATCACTATCACTGAAACTGAAGATTCAAATACAGTGGGAATCTCAGTCAGTGACTGCTCTAGTCAACACTTGGTGCAACCACATCTGGAAATTGATTCTACATAGTTTAGGAACTGCAAGCTGTACTGCAACAGTGCATTTCCTTTGGACCTTGAGAATGCATCTGTGCATTTTCTTTGGATCTTGTAAAAGGCTGCCTTGTACATACTATGTACCTATGTAGAGTTCTCTGTTCACCACCAGGATCACTGAAAAGTCAAAGCTCTTGATTGCATTAATTACATCTTCTTTGTATACTGTTACTTGTGCAAGAGGGAAGGCTCCATTCAGACAGACAGACATAGGTTAGGGATAAAGCCAACAGCTTCTGATCATTGTACATTCTTGTTTCCATGAACATATACTGAATGGACTTGAAACTTTGTAGAAAGCTTTTTCTGTGTGAGGTTTAGTAATGTTTTAGGGTGCACACTGTATCTTTCTGGTTGTAAATGGGTTCACTGAAAAGGCCAGGCAGTTCATTTCTGGCCTATTTATCTTTAAATATCAGTTACTCTAAATTATAATTAAAAGTGACAAAGACTTCAAAATGCTTTTTATTTTAACAAGTTATGCAGAAATAATGTATTTATTATACATGTATCTTGCTCTTACTTGGAACTCCCAAGTACATTTGGATATTACCTGCAAATATAATGAATGTATAATGAATGAGATATAATAATACACAGAAGATAGGTCTACCCCTGATTTACAAGCTCACTGCACTTTTTAAAAAGATATCCTGTGCACATATACAAGTGTGGGAAAAAAGTGATATGTAAGCATGAAAAAGTGTTATTTATGCATACAGCCGTATGCATGAGGGTCTTTTCAGATACTACAGTGGATGAATATTCCAAAGGGCAGAGCCGGACATATACCCATGTATACTTTGAATTAGATCCCAAAAGGAATCCAGAGGTGTGGCCCATACAACAAGCTGATTAGGCTGACCTGCTTAATTGTTATGGACTTGATCAGCCTCTCAAATGGGAGACCAGTGGAAGTTTTTTCCACAACAGAGGAACAAGAAACCTGGAAGTGAGTCTTTAAATCTATTTTTTCAATCTTTTTTACACAGATTTTTTTAATCCATGGGAGGTTCCAGAAAAGAACCCTAGTGGATAATGAGGGACACCTATATAGATATATGGCCAGTCACAAAAAATAGTTCTGATGAGGTGTTATATTTTTTTTCTATCATGTTCCATCCTTTGTTATCATGTTTTGTTCTCTTTCCAGATTACATCTCAAGATCATCCACCCCTTCTTTGCCCCATCACACCTTCTTACATAGTCTTGTCCATTTGTATAGAAGATGTTTTATCAAAGGCCAGGGATTCAAAATTAAATAATATCTTCCAGATGCTAAAGCTGCCTGCATCATTATCTGAGCCCCTGGAAATTATAGCCTACCTTCTTCAGTTGCTTCTGAGAAAAGGACAGAAAGGAAGGAGGGTGTCCATCATCCAGATGAAATGTGTGCTAACCTCGACTTGACATACAGCCATGTCTACTACCTTTGTTTCTTACAGGCAGTGTATATAGTGCTGCTGTCATTTGATAACAGTGTTTCTTCCCATAGCTGAGAAGGCACGTTTGCACAACTTCTATTCTCTGGGGAGATCAGTTCATTGGCATCCTTCAGTCTCGAAAGACTCTGGTATCGTGCTCTGATTGGAGGTCCTGAAACAATATCTAGTGTGGCTAAAAAGGCCAATTTGAGAGTGGCAGCCCCTTCCACACTGATGACAAATAAATTCCGTCCCCTGCCCAGGCCCCAGGTTTCGCTGCTTTCGGGTCTGTCTCTTTGCTTCAGCCTGCCGAACAAGTGCCTCTTCCAGTTGGAGAAGGCCATGCTGGGTCTTTTGCCTCCAAGCTGAACGATTGGAGGTCAAGGTTTCCCAGCTGTTGACGTCCATTCCCAAAGACTTTAGATCCCTCCTGCAGATATCGCAGCTGTGGTCTCCCTCTAGGGCACTTTCCCCGCACTAATTCTGCATATAGGAGATCTTTTGGAATCTGACCATCAGCCATTCTCATGACATGCCCAAGCCAGCGTAGACGCCGCTGCTTCAGAAGTGTGAACATGCTAGAGATTCCAGCACGTTCCAAAACTGCGTCATTTGAAACTTTGTCACGCCAGGTGATGCCAAGAATACGTCGGAGAAGCGCATATGGAAGGTGTTCAGCTTCCTCTCCTGCCATGCATAAAGGGTCCAAGACTCGCTGCAGTACAAGAGTGTGCTCAGGACACAAGTTCTATAGACCTGGATTTTTGTATGTTCCGTCAGGTTCTTATTAAGCCATACTCTCTTTGTAAGCTTGGAGAACGTGGTAGCCACTTTACCAATACGTTTATTCAGCTCAGTGTCTAAGGAGAGAGTGTCAGAGATAGTTGAGCCAAGGTACACAAAGTCATGGACAATCTCCAGTTCATGTTCAGAGATTGTGATACAGGGAGGTGGCTCCACACCCTGACCCATGACTTGTGTTTTCTTCAAGCTGATTTTTAGTCCAAAGTCTTGGCTTGGCTTTGCTTTGCTTGGCGAAGAGGAACTCCCGCAAGCTGGACTTTGGACTTTGCTCTTAGTCTGGAAGGATTGTAGAGTTTTCCGTCTGATCTGGTCCGGAGATAGATTCCCTCTGTTGCATTTCCAAAAGCATGCTTCAGCATGAATGCAAAAAAGATCCCAAATAAAGTTGGTGCGAGGACGCAGCCCTGCTTCACTCCACTTCAGATGTGAAAGGAGTCTGATGTTAAGCCATCAAAAACTAGTGCCCTTCATGTCCTCATGAAAGTACCTGATGATGTTGAGGAGCTTAGGTGGGCATCCAATCTTGGGGAGGAGTTTTTAAAGGCCATCTCCACTAACCAAATCAAATCATTTGTAGGCTATTTCATTTTTGTTCTTATTCAGACCAGTCCTCAGAGCAGTTTAAACCAGTAGAATTGAATATGAAACTTTTCAACATATTATTTTATATCAAGCTGAGGAGGTAGCCAGGATCAATGTCAGTGATGCGCATGGGGGATTGATGTGCAGGGGGGGATGTTGTGCATGGGAGGTTGGTGCGCATAGGGGGGAAGATGCGCATAGGGGGGATGATGCACATGGGATGTGCATTTGATGGACTGATGCTGATCACAAAGCTTCAAGGCTCCACAAGAGAAAATAATGGATAGGAATGTTCTTATGGTGTCCCTTCCTTATAATAGTACTGCACACAACAGGCCTAGCGTGGAACCCTAAGCATGTCTATTCAGAAGTAAGTCCTATTATATTCATTGGTGCCTACTTCCAGGAAAGTATGCTTAGTATGTTTATGCCTAGGGCTGCAATCCTAAAGGCACTTCCTTGGGAGTAAGACCCATTGAACACAATGGGGCTTACATTTGAGTAGACAAGGTTAGGATTGTGCTACTAGTTTCACAAATTTTAGCCCCCAGTTCTCTAGTAACAACTTTGATTTAAGTATTATAAAATGCATACTTTGATATAGATAGCAACAATATAGTAGAGAGGATTTAAGAACATTTCTACTTGTGGCTTGTCAATGCCTTCTGACAAAAAGGATCACTATAGAAAATAGAAATACAAACCAGCCATTCACTTAAGTAATAGATAGTGATTGCTATGGTGGAGGATTTTCATTGTAACTTACAGGTGCTGTGATACTGCACTAAGCATTAGTATCATCTCAGAGGTCTTAATATATTAGAAAAGACACCACTTTAAAAAAGAAGTGTATACACTGTTGTGCTTAATAGTCCACAACAGCAGGGAAGAAAGGCATGTTGTCCTTACAGTTCTATAGAAATGATCAATTCATTTCAAATCCTCCCTGTTGGTATTTTCCATTATGAATTGCTCATTTCAGAGTTTGATCATATTATGTGATTAGTATGTGTAGGGCTTTCCATAACAGAAAAGACAAGAATGGGCTCACATCCAAGAACACAAGGAAACAGTAGAAGAAGGGATAGTGGATGAAGACCAATGAAATTGGTTGTAGTTGTGCCATATCCTGAGGTTGAGAGGCAGGGGTTGCAGAGAGGCTGGCCAAGAACTCAGTTTTTTGTCAACACTTCCATTCTTACACTGTCTTATCATGGCCCCCTATGCAGGGTGACCATAGGCTGGCACCCAAAAAGAGCTCATCTTTACCTTGCCTCAGTTTTTACTGATGATTTTGGACTTGTGTCTGGACTTATAAAGTCCTCCCGGAAAAAAGTTGTCCATGCTTAGTAAAACACCAATTATATTAATTATAAAATTACAATAAAGGTTACCTTACCTTATCTTATTCAGTGTACTTCTTGAGCTGCTCAATAAGTATACTCTGTATATGTGAACTGTTGCTATACATTTCAAAACTATAGCTCATGTTTGATACATTATAGTGTCTGCATGTGCTCATACCCATTCCTTTTGAGCCCTAGCATGGTAAAAAGATCTATCGTTAAACTCTGATCTTAAATAAGTCCTGCTCAGTACAGAATGGAATACTGTATTTTTTTCATGCTTCTGCGACCAAAGGATTAAGACTGCAGAGTGATTGCAAGTCTGTATAGTAGCCTGAGATGCATTTAACAAGTTTGCAATGAAGGCTCTATGACTTCAAGGCAGAAATAAAAGACTTTCAATGACACATGCCAGGTTGGCAATTTTTTTGAACCAATATGTTTCTTGAATAAAGAAGCAATTTCTCTGTAAAAACAAAGCATTTAACTTCCCTCGTTGTGTGCAGTGGGCACATTAATTTTTATGTGTTGCTGTTTACTGGGCAACATAAAAAGGATCAAAAATCCTTTAGTGGGCTTATTTTGTGGGAAGAAATGAATGATTTATCCACTACCTCCCTGCCTATTTATTTATTTCAGGGTTTTATAATGCCATCAGTCACCCCAGCATTCTGTCTTCCACATAAAATTGATCGTTGTTGCAAAGTCCTTAGTAGGTTTCACCTTTTCTCTGCCTTTCAGCTGAAGCACTCCTTTGCAGAGATGTCAGGAATAAAAGCGTGAAAGTAAAATCCAAGGAAGTAGATAGGCTGGCGCAAGCCCTGTCCACTGGACTGGATTAATCATAAAAGTGCCATTAGGTTAGGCCATGCGCTGGCTGCTTTGCACCAGACCTCTCCACAACTGCTGCATCCTACAGTTGGGGGGAGATAAAGACCCTTATGAGCTGCATCTTGCAATTGGGGGAGGGCATCCATGAAGGTCTCTTTAAAATAAAGTAAGGCACTTGTAGTCAATATTAGGGTGGAAGACAATAATTGGTTTATCTTGTGTGTATTGCTGTTACTGCCTGCAACTTTTTCCTGATAGCAGCAGCTCTTTGGAGTCCATGTAATGGCACAAGTCTAAGCATATTTACTTATGATAGAAGTAAATATCACTGTGATAGAAGTAAATATCACTGTCTTTAATTGAGGTATATGTATACAGCAGCCCAACAGCACAATCTTATGCTTGTCTCATGCATACGACTAGAAGGAAGAAAGTCTTGGGGCGCAATCCAGAGTAACTACGGGAGCACGTAAGAGACATTACGTGTACACGTAGTTACTGCACAATATAGTGAAAACCTATGGGAAATTCATATTGCAATCCAGAGCAAATTGTTCTTACACCGGAGCAAGGACTCCCCGTAGTTACTCTGGATTGCGCCCTTGGTGGGATTAACTCCTGGGTTACTGCGTACACAATGGTTCCCAGACTGTAGAACTGGGTCTTTAGGAAGCTGTGGAAATCAGCCAGGGGAGCTTTGAATTCCTCCTTTTAAAAAATCTGCAACATTACACAAAGTATAGGATTGTGATTCCTAATGGGAAGTGGCAGTCAATGGCCTAGTAGGTCAAGGGAGCTTCCAGTCAAAAAAGTTTGGGAACCACTATGTGGGATTGCTCCCCAAGTCTCCTGGTACTGAAATAAAGTGACAAGTCAACCACTGTCACCCATGCCAGCATAACTGCTGCATTTAATCCTTTCACCATTTTTATCTATCCTTAGCCATTGTGTTCCTCTGTGCACTTCTGCCTTTTAAGCTGGCCATCCATTTCAGAATTTATTTTAGTTATAGGCAAGCAAATACTTGCAGAGATGCTGGATCAACTGAATTTTTAAAAATACCAACTTTGAACAAGAATCTGAATAACACCTTCTTATATAAGGCCACCTTTGCTTGCCATTGCTGTGTTTCACAAGCTGGGGCTGATGTCCTTATTGAGAGAAAGATTACTCATCAGGAAAGGTCAAAACAGGTGCTGCTAGAAGATAACAGCAACGTACATCCTGGAAACGGTTTTAAATGCTAACGATAGCAAAACCAAGGCCCTTGTCCTTTTTAGTTACTGCTTCTGATACAATATATTAAACTTCTAATCTCTTCCTGTATTTACCTTATTTTGTCTGCTGTCTTGGATATTTACTGGCACTAGAATGACATTTCCATCTAAATCAAGGGCTCATTGTTAAGTTCTCCACCTGTTTTTTTTCTCTTCTTGCTTTTTGTACACTTAATCAGTTTTTTTCTGCTTTCCTGAACATTCAGGCATTAGTAGTTTAGCCCAAATATTTCCAGTGTTCAACTCAGAACCCTACTCCATCTGACAGATACAGCTACAAGCAAACAACCGCTATACACCAAAAGTAAAACCACCTTCTTGATAGGAAACCATTTTACTGCCCCAGGATTAAGGCAACTTTTGCAGTTTTTCCTCATCTAAAAAACTCTCATCTAAAAAAAACTCAGAGGTTGGCTACCAGCTTACACTTCTAATCTCCAGTAAATTCCAAATTGGCATAAATTCCATGTTAGGCCAGTTACAAAAAAAGTAGAATGTGTCAAAAGTGCAAAATTCTTAATTTCTTGGGTGCAGACTGCGTGGTGTGCAAGTTAACATGCAGATCTGAACCAAGAAGTCCAGCCAGAAGTTTCATAGGTAACACTGGATCAATCAATCAATCATGACTGTTGTGGTTGAAATTATCTGGGGGCACAATGTATCCCGTTGACTTTCTTAGAGGAAGAGTTGGATTAAAAGGTATGGACAGTAATTAAGATTCCATTGGAACTACTGAAACATTGTACCTTTAATATTTTACTTTTTTTCCTTTTGGTACCTCTATATTGGCTCAGGATGGGCAAATCTTTGATTTCCTTCTCCTGCTTCTTTTTGCCACTGGTTTGGGAATTATCAGAATGGTAGCTTGTACTATAATTTACATTTGTTGCTTTTACAACACACAAACACACCCCTCCAGTGGTGGGCTCCAGCAGGTTCGCACCTACTCTATAGAACCAGTTGTTAACAAGAGAAAGGACATATAAAGTTTAAAAATAGCCATTTAAAAGTGGCTGCCAGATGGGCAGAGAACCGGCTGTTAATTTCTTTGAACCCATTCACTGCACCCATCCATTGTGCACTCTGATCAATATTGTACTGTGGTCCAAACAACTTTGAGCTGTGACCTGATGCTGGGTTCCCCAAAAGTCCCAAAGGGAGACACAAGACAGTGAAATTTCTACCAAGGCAAGGATGAAGAGGGCAACAAAAGAACTGAGAGTGTCTAGGGGTGTCTAAGTGACTGAGGTCACTTTTAGAGCATGGCATTTTATATTTTGCTTTACTCTCACTTGTCATGACAAATAACTAGACATATCATATGGCTCAATGCTAACCTTTTGTCATCTGCATTACACAAAGACAGTGAATGGACCTGGTAGATCCAGGAACAAACAGCCTTGTAAAACTAATCATTAAAGTCAGTTTACACTATTTATAACAAGTCACTAAACTGTCACCTAATCCTTTAGAAATGAGTCATTCCATTTTTACAGTTCAGCTTCCTTATGAAATGTTGCTCATGCTGGTGATAAAATACCCTTCATAACTGAGGCTCCTCATAACTTCCATCCTGGACTGCCAGGCGCACTTCTATCTATCAAAGAGTGTTTTCTATTAATAATATATGGATTATGTTTTTGTTCAAAAATCCCTGGAGATTTTGATTTTTTCTTAAACACAAAGGCCAAGATCCAAAGAACCACTTTAAAAATTCATACTCAGTGTGATTTCATACTTCTTTGTGAGCATGTTTTCCCCCCATGGAGAAGAATCTCCCTCATACTGCTTCATAAAAAACCACATATTTCCCTGAACACAAAATACAAAATTATAACACAACATCAAAATCTTATAGAACTCTATACATTAGCAGTTATTATTTAATATCTGCTGTGATATTAAATACTTTATAACCTCATTGCTTGAAATTAAGTGGCAATGCTCAAAAGAACCCTTTAAAAATAATTACAAAAATCACAAGCTACTTTCCTAAATCCATTCAAAAGTGTTTGGGTTGACAGGGGTAGGAATGTCTGCTGTTTGAAAAACATACCTTCAGGTATGGCTGGGGAGTGCAGAATTAGTGTGTAATCCTACAGATCACACTAAGGCTGCAATCCTAAACATACTTTCCTGGGAGTAAGAGCAATTGAGCACAATGGGGTTTACTTCTGAGTAGACATGTTAAGGATTGCAGCCTAAGTCTGTTGCAGTCTGTATATCTACATGTTCATTCCTCTGTATGTCATATTCATTGCAAATAGGTGGTTAATTAGTGAATAGTGAAGAAAGTGCTGATCAACCATGGCTGTTACTTGACTGATATGGTAAATGCTATAAGCATCTATATGATCTAGTGTTCCTCGGCAAGGACTGAGCACCTGAGTGTGACCACGCAGTTTGTTAAGTCTTCTTACTTCCTGCCTAGTTTCCTTACCTTGGAGCATGTAGAGCAGTGAGTCTCAATCTTCCTAACACCATGACCCCTTTATAAGTTCCTCATGTTGTGGGACCCCCAACCATAAAATTATTTTCGTTGATACTTTATAACTGTAATTTTGCTTCTGTTATGAATTGTAATGTAAATATCCAATATGCAGGATGTATTTTCATTGTTACAAATGAAATGTGTGTTCTATGCACACATTGAACACAATGGGATTTATTTCAGAGTAGGCATGCATAGGATTGGGCCCCGAGGCTCCAATCCTATCCACATTTACATGGGAGTAAAGGCCCCCCTGACTATAATGGGATTTATTTCAGAGTAGGCATGCATAGGATTGGGCCCTAAGGCTGTCAGTCAGCCCCAGTGCATGCACAGCTACAGCCGGACGTCTGGCAAGCCTGACCTTGCCCCCTGCACCAGGGATCTTTAGGCGACCCCCAGGAAAGCCTTAGGCGACCCCCAAAGGGGTCCCAACCCCCACTTTGAGAAACGCTGATG
Organism: Cryptoblepharus egeriae; assembly: GCA_030015325.1. Lineage (NCBI taxonomy): Eukaryota > Metazoa > Chordata > Lepidosauria > Squamata > Scincidae > Cryptoblepharus > Cryptoblepharus egeriae. The sequence continues at coordinate 46,283,987 of JAREYC010000007.1, read as the reverse complement.
TAGAGCATTATTTCAGGGTTCAACACCTGCATCTATGGAGCCCATTTGTATGACGGTTTCTTCCCCAGCCCATTTTTCCTCTCTTACTAAGCAATGGGTGGGTGTGTGGGCGGGTGTGCGTGCACACAACATACATAACTCTTTACTCAAATATAACACTCACTTTTTTTCAGCCAAATTTAGTCTCCAAAATTGAGGTGCACGTTAGAATAGATGGTGCATTAGATTACAGTAAATATAGGTATTGTATTTTGATGATAAATATAGGTCAGTATTAAGTTTAAAACAGTTTACTATATTGTGATTAAAATGTAACATAAACACATTATTGTATAAAATAGTGCAATTAGGTAAACATCATAACATAAATCCATTGCCATTTTATTATCATACTAGCAAAAACGTACCACATTGCTGGAGTAAATTTCCCCAGATGCCATCACCCCGCTGCACAACATACCCCATGCGCATCATCCCCCTATGCGCATCATCCCCCCTATGTACATCCACCCCTATGCGCAACTTCCCCCATGTGCATCAACCCCCATGCGCAACTTCCCCCATGCACAATATCCCCCCATGTGCATCAACCCCCATGCGCAACATCCCCCATTCACAACATTCCCCCATGCACATCAACTCCCCATGTGCATCATCCCCCATGCGCATCATCCCCCCATGCACACCATCCCCCTTATGCACATCAACCCCCATGTGCAACATCCCCCATGCACATCAACCCCCATATGCAACATTCCCATGTGCATAAATCACCATGCGAAACATCCCCCCATAAATCCCCAAGCATAACATTCCCCTGCATAAATCCCCAAGCATAACATCCCCCATGCACATCAACCCCCATGTGCAACATCCCCCATGCGCAACATTCCCCCAGGCACATCAACACTGCATGTGTGTCAAACCCCCATGTGCAACATCATCCCCCATGTGCATCATCCCTCCATGTACAAAATCGCCTGTGCGCATAAGCCCCCATGCACAATATCCCCCATGCATATAAACCCCATGTGCAACATCCTCCCATAAGCAGAAACCCCATGCTCAAAATTCTCTCATGCACATCAACACCCCATGTGCAACGCTCCCTCCCATGTGCAACATGGTAGGCACCCCATCTCGCAGGTTCAGGATTTGGAGTTGGGTATTGATCTGTCTTCAATGTTAAATATAGGACAAAGACATGTTGCACACCTTTTCAGCTCCTTAAGGGTTAAATTTCTCAACATCAGTTCTTAGTGGGTGTTGATGTCACAGATGTCACAGATGATGTCATATGGGTCAGACGGGTCAGCGAGTCAGTCAGTGAGTGACTTTTCATTTTTATTTTTTTAGATAACTCATTATGAACTGCAGTAAAATTAAATTTTGTTCCTGCTTTTCAGCTATGCATGACAATCTCCAGTAAACAATTCTTTTAATCTCCAGCCTTTAAAGTAGGGATGTGCATAAAATTCTATGGTGTATTTACTGTATATCAGTAACTGTTATTAGACAGATACATATGAAAACCTTGAGCTATATATCAGTTAGCTTCAGCATAGACTGTCCTGGAAGGTGCTACACAACCATCACTAAGAGTTTCTTTCTTCTGAATATGATGCTTCCATCAACTGAAGGAGCATCTCATTAGCAGAGCGCACCAGTATAGCTTCTTGGAAAGGAACTACCACCGACCAGAGTTCATTGCTGTTGTTTTGCTGCTATCAATGATAGCAGTGGTGTGACCCATCCATTTTATTCTATTTGCTTATAAATCCTGCTTATATCTTATGGACAGGGATGGCAATGCCAGCTCAGGCAGGGGATAGGATTGTGCTGTTAGAATAATAAAACCATTTCCTTCATCCATCGGCATGTTCATTGCTTCCAAAAATAATAATTGCCTCTGGCAATACAAATGACAGTCCAACAATGTGATCCAGAATTGGCATGTGCAAAACTCACTAGAAGAAGCAGGACTTACTCCTCTATTGCAACAGTGACTCCTCCTGCTCCAAATGGAGAATGGCATGCAATCCAAGCTGTAGTAATGTCTCCCACCCGAACCTGACAAGAATATATGGAAACTTCTAAGGAAATAGGCTGCAATCCTTTGAGCACAATCCTAACCATATCTACTCAAAAGTAAGCCCCATTGTGTTCAGTGGGTTTTAGTCTCAGGAAAGTGTCTTTTGTATTGCAGACTAAGCCCCAGTTAAGCCAGCATAAGTACCAGCACTGGCCTGAGGGTGCTAGCCTGGGGGTGTCACAAAAGTGTCATAAGGCACTTCTGTGAGGCTCCTGGGAGGGTTAGGCCAGTGCACGGATATGTGCTGGTCTTCCCATGCTACCATAGATATGGGGAGTGGGTGAGTTATGCCAACATAAATTGGTTAGGATTGCACCCTCAGTCATATTTATTGCCATTAAAAATACTGTATTTACTCAAATAGAACGCTCACCTTTTTCAGCCTAATTCAGTCTCCAAAATCAGGGTGCGCATTAGATTCAATGTTGATTAGAACTGAGTGAATACAGTATTTTGATTATAAGTGCATAATAGGGTGTGCATTATATTTGATGGCACATTATATTCGAGTAAATATTGTAGTTTTCACCAGTAGTATAGTAAAAGGAGTTGAGGTGTGTAAGGGTACAAAAAATATAATATGGCTAATATTATGTCTTTTTTCAGCCTCTATTTATAGCCAGGTAAAATCAGCTCCAGGAGAGGGTGAAGCTCATACATGCAGAAGTTCCCACATTTGATCCCTGGTTCCAATTCAGTCCTTTGTATATCCAATTAGGAATGAGAAGTTGCCAATCCCACAATGGAGCAGGTCAATCGATAATAGTGAGCTATATAGACAAATGGGTTGCCTCCATGTCAAACAAGAATACAACATGAACAGATACAATAAACATAAAATAATTTATTTTTGGTTTTCAGACAGTGACCCCTTTGAATAATCAGGGTGCAAGGATAACAAAATACAACGAAGGGCAGAGTCCATCTTGGGAATTTTAGCTGTGCAGCTTTTTAAACCCATCCATGTTTTGCTGCACCTGCCCAAATTTCCTCTTCTATACAATGGTTAAAGGTATAGACACTCTGTCCTCTACCTGGGGTTACACGTTGGCACCTCCTCAAAGCACAGTACCCAAAGCAATGTACTCCTTTCCCCCTTAGCTATATCACTGTCACAGTATCATGACAAAAAAGTTATTTATCAGCGTATGTCAGCCAGTTCCCTGGTGACCAAAGAATCAAGAAAGGTGACCATCCCTCTGCATGACAGTGACTCAGTGTACTAAGAAACCAACCACTGTGTCCATGATTTGGAATTGCTGATCACAAGCATCTATGCAGACACAAAAGTAAATCTGGTGGTGTCATTTAGGTAGATGAACCCATATAAGAGAAACAGCTTTTAATTCCAGCAGCAACACAATCTCCATTTCATAAGTCAAATTTCATCTTTGGTTTCTCCTATTCCTAATTACAGCAGTTGACACGGAAGGCAAGCAAAACATATGAGAACCACTTCACCCCTTCAATGTGAAATACAAAAGTCTTACAAATGATGTTTCAGTTTTGATGCAACTGTGATGCCTAGGCAATATAACATTACAATCCATCTTCCTTTGACGCAGTCTTCGGGGACTTTCTAATTTACCTTGATATTACAGAGTCAGTTCGATCATTGAACCATTTCTACTTGGAACAGGAGCTGATTTTAGTCTTTGCCAGAGGATGGGCTTTCATGTCACGAGGGAGCTCATTATAAGGACAGATTTCCTGAAAGTTAAAGTTACTGCTTTAATTACACACAAGGTCAGCTTATAGGATGAAAGTACATTGGTGCACAATGTGCAATCAGATGACAATGAAGATTTCTTACAGATCATGTCAAGCCTCCCCCAATTATTGAAACAGAAAAACATCAGTAAGCATCACAACACACTGCCAATAATTTCTCAACCCTTACATTTTAAGATTGATTGCAGTCACCAGTAAGGAAAAAGAATTCTAGGGATGCAGTTTCCCCAAAAGTAGAAGATTTTTTTCCAACTCCTAAATAAAACACTTTTATCTGATGAAATAATAATAGTAAAGTTTCAGGGTAAAAACAAAGCAGTTAATTTCACCTGGCACAGTTTTTATTAAGCTCACTTGTTACTGATGATTCACAATCTTTTATATATTTATGTCTTTTCTCTTCTCAAATCTCATGATTCACCACACTGTCTAGTATTCATTTAAATTCATAGATCTATGGTCCCACTTCACTTGGGAAGACACACATCATTTACTTGTGACCCATTTCATCTCTCTGCCTCTTAACCGTTTTGGTTTCAAGTCTATAACCCTGAAAACATGAAGAAACATTTTTCACATCATATTGAATTTAGCAGCTTCCACATTTTCCAACCTGTTCATTTTGCTTCTTATGATTTCCATGCTAAAGAATGAAAATAAAGGCTTTATTCTGCAAACATTCTCAGTAGAGCCATAAACAACATAAAAAACAATTGTGCAAAAGGGAGAAATGTGTTGTTAGGTATGTACACAAACTACACCCAAGATAGAAGAGCACTGAAAAGAGAAAATCTCTCTCTCTCTCTCTCTCTCTCTCTCTCTCTCTCTCTCTGTGTGTGTGTGTGTGTGCGTGTGCGTGTGTGTGTGTGTAAAAGCAACTAAACAATTAAAAAGTTGTAAAGCATTTTATCCCACATCTATTTGAATACACAATGTATTCTAAAATACTGGAATCAGTTGCGTTTAAATCTCCCTCTTGCTGTTTTTTGTTACTTGAAGTTTTGTTAAAATATTACTGGGGTGAGTTAGACCCTATATATGTGAAGAGAAGAAAACAGAGCATACAACCCAATCTATATTGGCTCACAAGTGTTGAAAACTTTAGGTTAATAGCACAGTATCTTTTACATTGGTTCAAATGTTAAGTAGGGAGATTATGCTAACATTCAGAAGGTGGTGGTGGTGGTGATGATGATTTATACCAGTGGTTCCCAAACTTATTTGGCCTACCGCCCCCTTTCCAGAAAAAATATTACTTAGCGTCCCCTGGAAATTAATTTTTTAAAATTTTAAAATTTTAAATTTTAAATTTCCTAAGATTACTCTTTCACAGGCAGTACTGTATGAAAAACCAAAGGACTGCCCTTAGCCCTGTGATTGTCAGCCTTTTCAACTCAAGACACACTGACAAGGTGCTAAAATGGTCAAGGCACAGTTCTTCTACCACTGATACTGTTCGCCTTTCACGCAGATCCCACACACACCTGGCTCCCCTGCTCCCCTGGATCCCATTGCCTACAAGCTCCCTTGAAGGGGGGAACTCCAGGAGGTGAAGGAGTTTCCATCAGGGGAAGCCCAGAGGAACTCTGGACTTAGGGTCTTACTTAACACAATGCTTATTTTAACACAATGGGGCTTACTTCTGAGCAGACATGCTTAGAATTGTGCTTTCAGAGTCAAATCCCAATTTACACCCTCTGGACTGGGGATCCCCTGCATAGAAGAGGGTGATCTGCATGATGCATAAAGTCTACTTAGGCTGCACTTTCCTAAAGTCACTTTCCTAGGAGTAGGACCCATTGATCACAGTGGGGCTTACTTCTGAGTAAGCAGCAGCAACAGAAGCTGCTTTGCCGGGACTGCGGTGGTGGAGGAGGAGGCAGGGTGCCGGAACGGAAAAGTTGAGCCTCTGCCTCGTCTGGCTCCCCCCTCCTCCTCCTCCTACTCTACCACCACTACCACCACCAGCGAGCCCAGCAGCCTGACTTACTGAGGCTCTGGGCGGCAGGCTGCAGGAGGAAACAGAGGACCGAGGTGCACAGGTGTCTCCTTCAGGCACCTGTGGCCATCACCGCCCCCCTGGATCGCTGCAGTGCCCACCAGGGGGTGGTGGCATCAGTGATGGGCTTCAAAGAAATTAAGAACCGGTTCTCTGTCCATCTGGCAGCCACTTTTAAATGGCTATGTTTAAACTTTATATGTCTTATCTCTTGTTAACAACCGGTTCTATAGAGTAGGTGCGAACCTGCTGGAGCCCACCACTGGGTGGCACCCACTTTGGGAATCACTGATTTATACCTTCCAGGAGACTTTGAGTTGAAGGAAAAATTCACAAACAAGTTATTAAAAATCAGGCCACACAGGAAAAGTTACTGATTAAACGCCAAGATATCATACCTGTATAGATGTATCACTGTACTATAAATGCTTAAAGCTTTGTAATTTCTGGTTATTTTTTCTATCTATTCTATATTTCTAAATATCTAGAGATATTTTGCTTTAAAACTAAAAAAGCTATAGTTAAGTGATTTATGATATTGTCTGCTCACAAGACTTCTTCCGAGAACACAATCCAAACGCGTTCTTCCGCTGGTATGGCATCTGTTGCAATGCTAGAGTTTCACAAATGTACCATAAGGCATGTTTGTGGCTATTTTGGATTCAGATGCACTGACAAGATGCCCTACACCAGATCACCAGTGCCACATCCCTTCTAGATCTGCTGCCAGAAGTAAGACTGCCACTGAGTGGTGTATGAGAAGTAAGTATGCCTATTCCTCCTATGCCGTTGAGGGATGCTTCTGGATGGGGAATTGTCTAACAGCATCAAGGCCACAGAAAGTAAGATCCACCAACCACAAAAAGCAGAATTTCTGGGAAAAGTTCACCTCTTGCAACAATATTTATAACATCAAAATACAGTTCTTGTGAGCCAAAATTCTTTTCTACCTGTCCTTTAAAAAGCAAGGTATGGTGAGTACTGTATCTTAATAACACATAAAACATAACACAAAACCATAATGGTACATCCAAATCAGAAAATAAATCTTTGGAGGTAAAAAGTTGGTAAGCCTAACCCCCTGCAAATTCATTTTCAAGCCTTTTTCAAGAGGGTTTCATCATTATCCCCAATCTGGACTGATATCCAGACCAGCACATGCAACAGATCTGGTGACAATTGTACAGCTTTGCAATATGAAGTATCTGGTGGCAGTAAAATGCAGCAAATGCACTCTCGAAACTACTTACACAGCACTTGTCAACTCCAGAGTGAAAGTTGTAAGCAGCACTGATTGTTGATGCTGTATTCATTCACAAATGACCTGGTGCCTGGATGACTTTGATGTGCAGTGACAACCTCCATCCCCCATAATGTACTGGACCCACCAGACCTGCACTCAAGAGAGAAGGAGACGCAGAAAGCAACCAATAAACCAAAAACGATGTTGTGCTTCTAAGTGCTGCTTAAAATACATTGCAAATGTTATTCAAGAAGGGGAACTAATTTGCACCCTTTATAAAAGCTAAACCAGTTAACCAGACAAATATAAACTACTCAGGCTGAACCAGGAAGACTACTGCTTCTCAGCATTGGCTTTAGTAACTGGTGGAAAGAGAAACACGGGACACAAAGGGGATAGTATTTGCAATTAATGCTACAGCACCAATGCAAGAAAATGTATGCATTCCATTGCGAAGAGAGACATACAGCCTAATTCAACTGAAGGATTACAATTCTGCCAGCATTAATTTCCTATATTGCCACTTTAAGCATGACTAGAGCAGTATTTATGGGTTGACTGCCACCACAGCAGTGAGCCACCGTCTCCACAAGCTAACAGATGTTGAATGCCCACTGAAATAAGATTGCCATATGTCCCCAAAAACAGGGTCAGTCCCGATTTTTGGGTATTGTGTTTACATACTGGTAAATGGCACAGAGGGTCCTTTTCCAGTTTTGTGGAAGAGAATTATGGCAACCCTACACTGGAAAGGCAAGCCAGCATAGGAGATTGGCGGGAAGAGATTGACAGGGTGGAGTATGGGCAGAATGAGACAATGACAGGCGCAGGGTAGATCAGGCCAGGATGAGGATCAGGCAGGATCAGGCAGGATGAGTCGCAGTAGTGTACGTTGAAACCAGACTCCCTTCTTGGGTGTGATCCACCTTCACAGAACAAAACAGACTTGTTGAACCACTGAGGACTGAAACAGGTCTCAGTTGAATCATCACAGCTACTGAAGGGTTGCCATATGTCCCAAAAACAGGGATAATCCCAATTTTGGGGAATTGTGTTCACATACTGGAAAATGGGACAGAGGGTGCTGTCCCATTTTTGTGGAAGAGAATTATGGCAACCCTAAGCTACTGAGAATTATCTGGGGAAAGGAGACAAATGTCCCCTTCCCCCAAGAAATCTCCAATAATACTCTTTTGCAGGATGCAGCAGAAGCCATGCTGGGACCTCTTAATCACCATGAGAGGAGATAGTTAGGATTGGTCTCCTTCATTGGTCTCACCATCTCAAACTGATCAAAGGAGGAGTGAAAGGAAGGAAACACACATGGGTGAGAAAGGAAGGAAACACACATAGGAGGAAAATATGCACTTATTTCATTTGCACTACTTCAAGGATGTTAAGGAATTGGGGCCAAAGGAAATGGTGGTTTGGGGGAATGGATATAAAGGGGGAAATAGAGGTGACCTTGTGAAGCTGTTGTAAGAGGTGATTCAAGGCATACAGCATATAGAGCCAAAATGAGAAAGGGTAAAATCATTTGAGGACACATGGGACCTTCAAGGGGCTGAAATATTTGCAATCCAGTATTTGAAATGCATCAATTATGTTGCTTCCTTTCTGTTTCTGTCCTAGTCAAAACATGTCTCTTCCAGTACACCAAATTAGAGTCCCTCAAAGGCAGTAGGTTGTTTTCATTCCTCAGTAGTTGAAACAGGGCACTATAAAACAGATATGCCTTTCATTGCATATTTATATTTCATAACCTGCAATGTTAGCCAAAGCTCTCAAAGGGGCTATTCCATGAGCCTGTGATTCAAATGCACTGGATTGCTGCACTCTGCTTTTCCTTACCCATGCCAGCTCCTTAATGGGTGAGGAGGAGGAGGAATGCAAGGAGGCAGCAGTGATTTTCTTTCTCCCTTCCCAGCAGGGTGGTTGCTGCTACCCTGGTCCTCTTCCTGCTCTTCTCCTTGGTTCTGTACCAGGTCAGCAGGTGAGGAACAGGTCGCCTGCCACACAAATGCAGGGTGTGACAGCCTTAAATTCATTGATCCCCCAATGCATGGCTCAAAGCAAGTATAGTATTTACTTGAATCTGATGCGCCATGGAATCTAATGCAAACTCTATACTTATAATCAAAATAACACAGTACTCGAATCTAATTAACCATCATATCTGATGCAGACACTGATTTTGGAGACTACATTTGGCTGGAAAAAATGAGCATTAGATTCAATTAAATGCACCATTTCATTTGACCTTATTTATAGGATTGCCTTGATTCAATACACCCTCCCCCCCAAGCTGGATCAGCACATTCAGTGGAGTGGCTAAGGGCGCAATCCAGAGCAAGTTCAACCTGCTCTGCCCTAACTGCTCTCTCCTAACTATTCTGAATCCAGAGCAGAAAGTTATGCTGCATCCAGAGAGTCAGGAAGCCTGGGCTGCCCTAACTGCTCCAGAGCATGCTAAGTCTGTGACAGCTGGGGAGGGCTTGCTCCTGAGTAGACCCCCCCTCAGATCACACTGAAGAAGGAACAGCTGTGGTGCCTACATTATAAGGAAGCCCAGCAGTTCCTGACAACCAGTTACAGCTGCAGTTCTTCTAGTGCAAGATGGATGCTTGGAGTGGCCTGCTGTATCCTGAGGTTAGTGGGCTGCCATAGTTGTGCCATATCCTGAGGTTGAGAGGCAGGGATTGCAGCTAGGCTGGCCAAGAACTCAGATTTTTGGTCAACACTACCATTCTTACTCAGGCCTTATCATGGACCCCTATGGGTCTACTCATTACTATACCTGCTCCTGAGGTGGTATATCTCTCAGGAACTGGAAGAGGGCATTTCTGCCGTGAAACAGGCTTTGGATACAGAGTAACTGCTCTGTCCTAGGCAATGCTAAACTTGCCCTCAACTTGCCTCTCCTGAGCTGCTTAGGCTGCCCCAGTTAGGGCAGAGCAGGTCCACCTCTCTTGGGGCACCCTATCTTGCCTTGCTCTGCCCTAAGCCTCCTTCAGAGTAACTGGGCTGGAGCATCTTGCAATTGCTCCACCCTAGTGCTAGATAGGGCACCCTAAGGCCTCTTATGTGCAAGGAATAGTTGCTCTGGATTGTGCTGTAAGGGGAGACAGGGAGAGAAGAGTGGTGCCTCACATAACAAAACTAATTCATTCCGGAGGCATGTTTGTTACGTGAAAAGTTGTTTACTTGAAGCGGATTTTCCCATAGGAAATAATAAAAACTCAGACAATTGATTCCAGAACCCAAAGAATATTCATATAAAAATATTAATTGTATGAAAAAATGATGACAAAATACTAGAATTGAATTCAAAACATGCATTCAATGTGCATGATCCTATGAAGTCTACTTAGGCTGCAGTCTTAAAGACACTTTCCTGGGAGTAAGACCCATTTAACACAATGCGGCTTACTTCTGGGTAGACATGGTTAGGAGGCTGCAATCAAAGACACATTCAAAGTGTCTCCTCACTTTCTCCTTCTCTTCATTCTGAGCCTCTCTCTCCCCTGCTCCCTTCTGGCTAGCCCTGAGCTGCTTCCCTCTTCTCCACTGCTGTCCTCTCCCTCTGCCCAGCAGATGCCCGGCCACAGGAGGAATAGCATGGAAGTGTTGCTTTCGCCATGGGCAGGTGCGCTCAGCAGCCCTGGCACTTTTTAAAAGGGCTGCCGGCCAGCACGTCTGCGCCAACTGCCAACGAGTTTGTTTGTTACGTGAAGCACAGTTTGTTACGTGAAGCAGAATCCTAGAGGAAATTTTTATTTGTTATGTGAAACATACTTTACGTGAGGCGTTTGTTACGTGAGGTGCCACTGTACATTGCCGTTGGCACTTTGCCTTGAAGGGGTGCCAACCCTCACCCATGATGGCATACCTGAAACAAAAAAACATTCTGAAACATTAGAAAGGCACGTCTAATTTTTGTGAGCCTTTTGTGAGCCTTGGAGGCCACACAGGGAGAGTGTTAAAAAAATTTTATGGCATTAAATGCCTGATGCCTTAGCTATATCACTGAATTTTGGGTGTGGATTGAACTTATGAAGTACAATCCTAACCAACTTTCCAGCACTGTCATATCTGTGCCAGCAGAGCATGTGCCACATCCTAAAGTTGGGGAGCAGTCACGGAGGCCTCCTCAAGGTAAAGCAATGTGTAGCAAGGTCTTCTCAAGTAAAGCAAAGCTCCATACCTGTGGGCTACATTGCCCTTAACCTGGAGCTGGAAAATTAGTTAGGATTGTGCTGCCCATCTCTATTTTCCCAGCATTTATTGTGCAGATATTGCATAGATCTGCATATATTCTCCTTTTAAGCTGTGCTACATAGTACATTTTGATTGTCCATGTTTAATTTCTCCATCATTAGCTTCTTTTCTCCTGGGTGACAGCATTTGTTGGGCTCTGGCACTGTGGAAAGTATCTTCTTATGACCTATTTAACTTCTACTGTGTTTTAACTATCAAACAGAAGCATGAGTTACTGCTTTATGTAGGTTAGATTAGTTCTGTCTCCCCTATGCATTGTTAATTATTACTGTTTACAAAAGTTAATTTTCCCTTTTACTTAGATAGGGATGGATAGATCTGAGAAGTTGCATTAGGTATGCTTTGTTTTTTCTAATCCTTATAATTGCTTCTTTTATCTGTCTTGCTTTTCTTTTGTCTTTTCCTTCCCTTTGTTTCTGAAACACTTAATAATAAAACTTCAGCTTAATTTTGATGTCTGTATTCAAAGAATTTAAATCCCTGATTGTTTCAGGTTTCTTGCAATAAAGGATCCTGCAAGCTGTTTCATAAGAAGTGTAATTTTAATAGACAAGCTGTATGTTCTTTGGAAATGATGGATGCAATTTATACAATCACTCATCTATATGGAAATGACTGGAGTACAAAACATCTTGGAAAAATGTAAAACAGCATAATATTAACTTTTCGGAAAGTTGCAGCTTGTGATGCAAGCTGAAGAAGAAAAATTGAATTCTGAGTCAGAGAAACTGGGCTAAGGGCAAAATCCAGAGTAACTACAGGGACTCCTTGCTCCAGTGTAAGAACAACTTACTCTGGATTGCAATATGAATTTCCCATAGGTTTTCAATAGGTGGTGCAGTAACTAGGGGTACACATAAAGTCTCTTATGTGCTCCTGTAGTTACTGTGGATTTGGGGGTAATTCTTACAAAGAAGCATTTTTATAAGACCAAGAAAGGTTGTACAAACGAAGATTCTATATTGCATTTCTACATACATGCCATTAGCAGGTACCAATGCATAGTCATGAGTTGGTACCAAACCAATCATAGTGCTTACTTCGTCTCTATCATTTTCTTAACTGTTTTGGGCCTCAATTCTGGATTCCATCTCCCGTATCCTAGTCAGTCTTGTTTGTTTATCCCAGAGATTGTATGCCGTGGATAGTCCTTAGGTATGCTGCAGGAATTTGGAGACTGACATTCATTAATAGGAAAATTGGGGGATTTGAACAGTCTGGCGTGTCTTGTCAATGGTAAAAACAACTGAAGGTGTGCCTGGACAGTTTCAGTGCCTTGGTAAGTGTGCTGTGAGATGAAAAAGGTTGAAAATCACTGGTTTATACAGAGGTCCATTTGAAGAATTATTACCAACATTCAATTATTAGAATATTTTCTTTTATCTTAGGACCCAATCCTGTACCAGGGGAGCACCAGCAGCTGTTGCATTTACCGCCATCACAAAAATGCAATAAGGTGCTTCAACTTCTATACCAATGCTGATGACATGGCATTGAGCTGAGACTTGCACCAGTTGGCACTGGACTTCATAGCCGAGAAGAACAGTGGGGAGAAAGCAGGCCAGAGAATGGATCGGACCAGGGAGGGGAATGAGACAGGGCCAAAGCAACTGAATTCACTGTCCCTCCTGGCCTATGGAGCCCCACACAGCAAAATAGCTGGCACAGCTCCAAGACCCATTGGGGTTGCAGTGGATACAAACATTCCCTAACCTCAAAGAGAATGCAACGGCTGTCCCAACACCATAGGATGCAACACCAGCCATTTTGTTGCCACTGCTTTTCTGGGCACCATTAGGGCATAGATAGAAGGTTCATGGGCCAAAACCCTGTGGTGTCATTACCACATCTGTGACCCTGCCTACCCCTCTCTAGGACCTGTGCTCAGCCTGGCTAACCCTGGATATCACCCTGTTCAACCATTTGATGGATACTGAGAAAAATGAAATGTGGTGCAAGTTAGACTGCAATGCTAACCTCACTTACTTGGGAATCAGCCTCATTGACTATAATGGGGCTTAGATTGAGTGGATAGGGATAGGATTGCACTATTAGTCAACTGGATGACTAGAAATGTTTGAAACAGAGAAAGCTGTATATCTCTCAAAACAGAGGACATGAAATCTTCCCGCAAATGGTTAAGGTATTTCAAGGCCACTCAGAAAGTGATAATTTGGTACACCTGTAGTATGATACATTGGTTACTTGAAAAGTCTTAAATTGATAGTTTTACATCCAATGAAATTTACCTGTCTCATAAAAGACAATTTAAAAAATCATGGGTTTTAGGTCTTCAGATGGTGGTTTCTACACTGTTTATCAGGGCACACAAATATACCAGGCAGGGTGACCCAGCCTACCCTGGGATAAGGATTGTGGTATCAAATGCACAAGGACAGACTCTTCTAAAAAGCATATTGTTCCTATTCCTACAAATTTAAAAAGTAAGCAGTTGAAGAACAAGCCATCCCTCCAGTTTTAATGTTTTGTTAAGGACATGCTTCAGCTGTCAGAAGGTGAGGAAGCATGACATTATGGTGTCATTTCTGAAAAAGCCTCCTTCTTCGAATGGCATTTTGGTCACCAGGGAGGCTAAAAAAGAAAAAAAGAACTGTTAGTTTTCTCAGATAAGGATATAAAATTCCAGTTTCTCATTATATCTTTTTATTAGAAACAGCTTAAGAGATCCCCAAGTTGATATAATTACAACTTTTCTTTCTAAAAGCTACTATTACAGCAATAAAATCTTTTTGCCATCGAGCGTTCATCTTTATTATTTTTTTATCGACACCAATAAAAATGAAATAATAAGAAAATAAACTTTTGATGGCCTTTAGATAATGACATTCCTGCTAAGATACCAGTTAAGGAGCTGAGTACCCTGCAGCTTAAAACAGCTGTTATTAGCCAACTAAACATTTGTTATTTTCCATCTCTGCACACTAAATTTCTTTAATGTATATCACCTCTTGTGTTTGGCAGAATCAGAGAATGTCACTCTTTTTTATTATTATTTATAAAATGAGTTTCTTAACTTAAAAAAAGAAAGGCTAAGGGAGTGGGTAGAATGGAAGATGAAACAGGAACATTTCTACCCTTCCAGAAAACATAGTGGGAAAGTAGCAGTAGCATCACTAGGATAGGTATAATCCAGTGGGGTGACATATGGTGTCACCCCACGGCCCTGCTTCTGTCCGCACCAGGTGCAGCTACTCTTCCGCTGCAATGAATGTCATTTTATCGTCAATTGGGTTGTGACACCAACCAAGATGACTGTTGGAGAAGCTAGTATAGGCGAGTTGGGAATCAGTGACTCTTATTTCAGAGAGAGCAGAGATGGTAAGAGTTGTCTGCATGGTAGCCTACCACTTCCCTTAGAATCATAGAGTTGGAAGGGACCAAGTGGATCATCCAACCCCCTACCTGTAGCAGGAAATCCCTTGATGCCTGGTTCATGAAACGGGGAGAGCCCATCCACTCACTGCTCTGCTTCTCCCTCATCAGGCTTTAAGAGTACAATCCTAACCATGTATACAGAAAAATAAGTCCCATTGTGTTCAATGGGTTTTACTCCCATGAAAGTATTTTTAGGATTGCAGCCTAATTCTAGTTCTGGAAACACAAAAAACACAATGTCACTCTGATGCTGTGCTTCATCACTTCTGCCACTAACCCTACAATCCAGAGTAACTACGGGAGCACGTAAGAGACATTACGTGCACCTATAGTTACTGCACCACCTAGTGAAAACCTATGGGAAATTCATATTGCAATCCAGAGCAAATTGTTCTTACACCGGAGCAAGGACTCCCCGTAGTTACTCTGGATTGCGCCCTATGAGCATGATCTCCATGCTGAGTAACATGGTCATGCTAGATGGGGTGGGCTTCCTCTTGCCCACATCACCTGGCCCGACATTCAGCCTCCATGTTAAACTTGCACCATATGAGATCACTGCAGCATTCTCACCAGACCACCCTGAGAAGAAGTGTGCTTCCTGAATGTTAGGTCTTGCCATGACCCTTACACTTTCAAGTGGAGATTTCTCCAAGCACTGTCAACTTTAGCATCCAATACTACAATTCAGCCAGCCAAATTAAGCCAGTTGACAGAAACAACAACCACATTGCTCATCTCAGATCACTAACTAGATGGGAGAACCTGAAAGTTTTTCTCAAGTAACAATTACAGAGTATAAGCAATAGTAGAATTTAAGGTTGGCATCAAAACATTAAAAAATGAATTTCAAAATGAATTTCAGAATTCCTTCCAAGTAGAAACATCTGAGAATTCTTGATGGAACTCCAAATAGTTTGGAGACAACAGAAATATTTCATTGTGGTTGTTGGACGTTCTTAGACACAATGACACAATAGCTTATCACAACAGGTTCTGAAAGTGACAACACATGTCTTCTCTTGCAGGATTTCACTATTAAGTTCCTGCTTATTCCGTATGCTGTTTGTACTGTGAAGAACAGCAGTAGGATGGGGACTTACAGCCCATTCCTAACATTGACATGTGCCAATGCAAATCCCTAATGCCAGCTCTTGAATGTCACAAAGGTGCCACAAGGCATATTGGCATTAACTCGAGCCAGCATTCCCAGCACATGTTCATGTGCAGCCAACCTTCACCAGATCCTGACCTGCAGCTTTGCTGGCTGAGGCAGATAGGATTGTGCTGGATTTTCCTGGATGTTCCAAGTAGCTCTATTGGGGTAGGCTTGGGTGTTACATGGTGTAAGAGAAGAAATATCTCCTTACTCTGGGTTGACTTCTGGCAGGTTGGATATACTGCAAGCTAGGAGGCCTGACTGTACCAGTGCAGGGTTAGGACTGCCCTATTAGAAAGTTCATTATATATCATATGGAGATTCTTCCTCTGATGATCTCTCTGAACCAAAGCTTCTGCACACACAGTTCACATTACTGCTGGTGGATTTGCACCCTCATTTCTGAGTCAGTCTCCCGACTATAAGCCCTCGGAGAACTTTTCAATTCTGGGCTGTGATCCCAATATATTTGCTAAGTGTCATTGCTTTTATAACTCAGTTCTTTATTTTGCATTAAGCATGCCACATTGGCCAGAGTCTCCATTCTCATATATACTCTCCCACAGCAATATTTTTCTGTGCCAGCACAGGAGAAAATGGCATTAGCATAACTGCAATTTTCCTATTCACTACCACATTACATAGATATCAATGACATTGAACAGGGCACAATGGCACAAAAAAGCCTCAATCCTATGCAAAGGAAGTCTTTTATATCTTAACAGAGAGAAGCTGGCCCAATGTCAATGGAGTTAGCAAGAATAAGCCTGGTGCAATATCTTTGTTCTGTAAACAGTAATTTGATGCACAGATTAAAATGCAGCCACACGACACCAGATCGGACTGAAAAACGGAATAACACCCAAAGTCGGCAAATATTTTAGTTCATGGGCTAAAATTCAGTGCAGGATAAATTAGTCAACTTACATTTGCAGTGAGTATGCATATATAATGCTTTCTAAACATCCTGAGCAATCAAAACCACCATGTGCCTTCAATAGACAATCCAAAAATAGCAGCCTCTCCTTAAAGGACAAAGGAACTGCTGAAGTCATCCCCATTAGTGTTTAATGCTTTGCCAAACAATCAATTTCTAAAGATTCTGAGTGTGCACAGCATTCTTTTGAAATATCCCAATTACTCCTGTGTTCAAAACATTCTTTTAATCAAAAAACCAGCCAAATGCTTTTTCGTCAAGAACCTTTAGCTGACACTCTGTACGGAAAAATACTCAAGGCTAGTCTTTAGCACCGACCATCTGTCCAGTGCGCAAAGAAAGATTACAGTTGTTTAAGGTTTATAATAACCTTGCCGGAGATCTTGAAAAGGGATGACCATCTATTATTGCTCACCATCCCACACGTACGACACAAGTAATGATGAGACTGTCAACTCTTTATGTCATCTAACTATTCTGCAGAAAACCTATTCCTGAATCTGAATGTCTCTGGGTCACCCTGGGTCCAGCAATGTTGATTCAACCCTGTGCTCCTGCTCTAATCTTCTGAATGTTTTAAACAGAATTATAGCTGACAGGCATCATAACAGCATTCATATGCCCAACACAAGTTCATCCAGGCAACTCTGTGTTGTTGCTAACCATGAGTCAAAAACACACCCTATTTCAAACTGGTCTGTTTGCTCTACAGTATTTCTTGTGTAAATATCAAATAGGGGGCATGTGAACCATATCAGAACTGCAACCATTGGGACATGATGCTGTCAAGTCTGGATCACGTGTTCCCTATGTGTTATTTAGGAAAAAATGCCACCATTGTCACCAGCAGAACTTTTTAAAATAAGTATTGCATCATGATGTTCTACATTTTATCTATTTAGAAAGTGTTGGAAGAGATTGCAATCCAAAAATGGGTGCAAGGGAGACAAGAGAGGAATTATGTTCAAAGAACTATATGGAAACAGCAACTGCTTTTTCTTCTTTGCTTTTCCCCAGCGATCGGGGTCACTGATCCCAGATCATTGTCTTGAAAGCACATGAGGCTGCCAGCTTGCTGGGACTAAGCACATATGGCTGTAGAGAGTACCTGGAGATGTGGCCATCTGGGAAACCCATGCATGCTGCTTTGAGTCCACTGCTGTTATGAAATAAACTCACTGCTCACTATTTCTCTTGTTGTTTTGAATATGCTGTGAATTTAGACTCTTTCCAGTGACTTGTGAGAACGTAGGTGTTATCTTTTGTTCAGCAACCAAATTGCTTTATATCATAACTTAAAGACATTAGCCCTACAATCCAGAGTAACTACGGGAGCACGTAAGAGACATTACGTGTACCCGTAGTTCCTGCACCACCTAGTGAAATCCTATGGAAAATTCATATTGCAATCCAGAGCAAATTGTTCTTACACCGGAGCAAGGACTCCCCATAGTTACTCTGGATTGCACCCTAGGTTTCTTTTAAAATAAATCTTTAGTAACAACAGATTGTGTGGTAGTTCATAGAAAGGCTTCCAACTTAGAACATCAGTACATTAGAGGCCAGCTGGATGAGTCCAGCTTCCTGTATCTCACTGTGGCACAGCAGATGCCTCATGGAGCAAGACAGCAGAATACCAGTATCTTGTTGCCATTCTCTAGCTGGCATTCAGAGCATACCTCTAAAATCTGGAGAAAGCATACAGTCATCCTAACTTGTTACCTGTGATGTACTTTTCCTCTATAAATCCGTCTAAGCATCTAAGGGAGGGCCCTCATCCTTAGTACCACCAGATGAAGCGACCACTTGTTACTTGTCCAGCTTCTGCCAGATTAGAAGTTCAAAATATGTACATGCAAGTAGACAAATAGGTACCAGTTCAGTGCAAAAGTAATAATGTTTCATCTGCCTTAGAATCATGCTGGCCACAGGACCACAGAGACATCTTTGTGCAATGCTGTATTTTATTGTATTCTTAATGTTAGCCGCCCTGAGCTCCCTGTTGCGGGTGAGGAAAGGCAGGATATAAATTAAATAAATAATAAAATAATAATAATAATAATGCTGGCTCTTTGACCTTGTAACAGAGATGAGCATTTCCATTAGAGTCAATCATGACTAGCAGGACAACCTGTGAGCAACATCTTAACCTTTTTTATGCTATATCATGGTTTGAGAACTGCAGTCACACTTAAAAACTGGAACATATTATTGCATATTATAAAAAATTCTCATTATTATTATATCAACATTATTATCATTTCACCCAGAACTGCAGCAGACATAGGAGTATTGAAGTTTCTCAGTCTTTGATATTCCTTAAGAAGTGCAGCAACAACTTTCAGAAAGTCAAATACATAGGAATGAATATTACTTTCCCAGACACTTCATGGGAGTCCCTTTAGGCAACGCATTGCTTCTAAGTCAAAAATTCAGTTATGAATATCATACAGGCCTGAATAAGATCTGGAATATTCTCTAGATGGTGAAGCTCACACATTTATAGCAATGTCAAGAGGGAAACGAGACAGAAGTTAAAATTTTGGAGGTTTTCAACTTTCAACTTTTGGAAGGTCTGATTACATCAAAATATAGCATTATCAATGAGCACAGAACAACTTACATTGACATGAGGTAATAGAATTTACAATAAAATTTACAATAGAATTTATTTTTGTCCTTTTTGAGTTGATAATATATTGTAAGATAGAAACAAAGTCCTACACTCCTCCCCACAAACTAGCTGGCCATGATAGACAGTAGCTTTCCTTCTCACAGTCATTGCTAAGGGTGCTTCAATCATCTAGTGGCCTTAGGAGGACATTTCCATTTGTAGTTAGTGGTACTAACTACATAGTTGCAGCTATGACAAATCTCTCATCCAGATCATCCCACCACAGCTGGCTGTTTCTTTACTGGGATTTCAAGGGATCAATCTGTTTATGAAGGCCCCCTGTCAGTGCCCCATCTGGCTGATCCTTGATACATTTAAATCTATTAAGGGCCCAATCCTACCCAATTTTGCAGCAATGGTGCAGCTGTGCCAAAAGGATACTCACTGCATCCTGTAGTGGTGGGGCAGGCATGGAGACCTCCTACATGGAAATAATTGTTCATTTAGCTTGGGGTTGCACGGCAGCAATATCAATAATTGAAAGGTGAATAGAACTGACTTATACTTTTGTCCGTTAAATAATCCTATCTGTAATCCTATAGTCACTTACCTGGGCATAATTTCATCCCAATTCAGTAAGACTCAGTCCTGAGTAGACATACACAGGACCGAGCTATAAATGTCAATGAATCCCTGTTGTTCTTATACTGGTTTGGTTATATAATTTATTTAAAAATTAATTAACAGTGAGCACTAAACTTGTCACATACAAGTGAGGGAACAGAGCGCAAAGGTCTCAACAGTATTTCCCAAGTTATAGAGTTGCCATTCACCTCTGAGGAGTGAAAAACCTTGTTATCACTGCTTAGTTTAGCTCCCATTGTTAGATAACTGCCATAGGTGCTAAGAGGCAATGATCCATAATGATATATCATTTACAGAGGGCTGCTTACAGACAATGGGCACATATCAAACAATAGCTGCAATTACCGCATGGACGCTTCCGTTCTGTACTGATGAGCACATGCAATTGTGATCTTCTAATTACACTTCAAGGAGCAGCAATTATGCACACCCCACACCCTTTCTAGACTGATCCCACAAAGACAAGTATGATTCTGTCCATCAACCTGAGATGATTCCGTTCAATTATGAATCATTTCAGAAGCTTTCCCAGTGAATGTAATATGTGGTCGGGGGGGAGGGGGTAAATAAACACAATTTTGTGCCATTTCTTTTCTTCTAAGCGAAGTATATGTTATTGAAAAGCCCTGATTTGTTGCAATTCTAACACAGATTTTTTTATGTATGATCCTATAATGAACATATTCTGCAAGAAAATGTTGAAGGTGAAAACACTCGCATCTCAGTACCACACACCGGATTCCAACAGACAGGGAAGGTGTTAACTGACCAATCCAGCCAACAAAGTTGAGAGCATGAAATAACAAGTGATTAGTAAATCGGGGTGACCATATAGAATGCAGGACAGAATGCTCCTACTTTTAAGCATTGCATAGAGGAGGGAAATTAGGCAGGTGCTGCTTTTTAAACCTTTCTATGTTGAGCTAAACCTACTTAAATTCCTCCATTCTGTACGGTCACCCTGGCAGTAACCTTGATCACCATCTCCATACAATTTCCAAAGGAGAAAAAAATTATTAGATTGAACCTGTTGGTCTTAGACAATTCTGGTTTCTCTCACTCCTTGGATGTTTTATAACAACAAAGAATAATAATCTTACATAATAAAGAAAACCCCAGAATGGTCCAGCTTGACAGAGAGTGACTGCCAGAATCCACAACTACTTTCCAATCCATTTTAATGAGAAGCTCTCAGTCTGTAATACATTCTAAACAAAATTTAATTGCCTGCCTAGTTTTCCTTCTTGTTTAGGAAAAAAAGTGGCCTCCAAAAATTAACATGCTTTATCCAGGGAAAATGCTCCTTTAATAATTGAAGACAGAAAAAAGGCAAATGAAGGCCATAAGCCAAATATATTGTAATGCACTTGGCAGAAGTCTCCGTCACCTGACCTCAGTCTTTTTTGTCTTGGTAGCACTTTTAAACTGTTTACTTTTAAACAGGGAAATCATGGAAACACAAAGGTGACCTTTTAAGAATACTGCAAATTATAACAGCAAGGTTAATTCTGCCGGGAAACAACTAATAGCTGCACAGATATTCTGGATATATCATCACCCAGCGAGAAGGGAGTTTGATGGAAGTTCCTTCTTTGTTGCATTCTTGGTGAAAATCAATATGGTGTATAAAAAGGGACAAATGAATCAAGAACCGTGACTGGGACTCTGGCAATCTGACTAATACATCATTAACCCTTAAATTTATTAGTCCGATTTCAATGACCACTTCCCTTTAGATTAATAGGGAACAGTCATTATGAGCCTATATGTTTGCTTCTTTTTAGTGCAATGCTGCCCTCTAACGGTGAAGAAAACCACACCAATTCTATTGAGTGTAATATTTCAGCTGTCACCCACTGTTTGTACAAAGTATAGTTTAATTCCAAAAAAAATCTGTCTCATGCTAAAATAATGCTCTGTTGCTGGTGCTGGAAGGGATCCTTAAGCAGATCACAGACCGGTGAAGATTAGACCAGTGAAGCTTCTAAAAATTCTAATCTAATTTTCTGCTGATGAGGTATGCAGTGAGATAAGTTATAGATTCACGCGACCATTTTAATATTTATGTTTGCTGTTTTATTTTAACGCAGCATCATTTAGAACGTTAGAGTATTAATAATTTTTGTCTTGTGCTAATTTGGAGCAGAACAGTTGAAAAACTTCTGAAAAACTCTTCTGGGTTCTGTAACAGAAAGGACTCTATAGGTTCTAAAAAACAAGAGGTGGCTTTCTAGGAGCCCCCAAGGCCATTCTGAAGCCCATGGAGGCAGATGCATGGACATCAGAATTGCCTATGGCGATGACTGAAACATAGCTTCAGTCACTGCTGGAGACGTGGACTCTGACAGTTTCGAGGGACTCCTTACAAGTTGGTAGAGCTCCTGGGTCCATACAAGGGCACTTCCAATTTTTGGCAATTAGAAGTGCCATTATAGGACCATTATAGGACCTTCAAAGGTCATTCTGAGGCTGTGAATATCCTCCATGGGCCCATAACTATTCTAGATGTGACCTGAAAAAAGGCTCCAGTCACATTCAGAGTTCAGTGGACCTCCAAATCCATGTAATTTGATTTCAAGTGCAATTCATTGTCTGCAAGGATTCCAGGTATGGAACCCCATAGATAACAAGGGTCCATCTATAAAGCCTTAGTGGTTATGTCCAGAAATTCAAGTCAGTTTCGCTAATCATTCTATAGTTGTACCATATAGAAAAGACTCTGCCACACAACCCTGCTGGATGTAGCTTGATTCTAAAGCGATTTTTAAAATTGACATGGTGTGTAAATTGGCTTTCAGCGTCTTGCTTATATATATAAATACATACTTTTTAGAACATTCTACAGGCCCAAATTAAGGGAGTCTCCTGTGGTCAAAATATACAGCTTTGCAAGTGGAAAAGTACATGCAAGTTCTATAATTGCCTACTGGAAAACAAAGTATGGTGATTATATTATGCAGCTCTGTTGAAGTTTTACTTTACAATCCATACAGTTTTGTCCTAATAAAAGAGCAGATATAATGAGCATATCAGCTCCTGGACTGGCTCAATCTTAACTGTTGTACATTTAGTCAAGTTTTTATAAAGGACTGTTTATGTTTTACTTTCTACCTCTGAAGAAGGCAATGGATGTAAATAAAACAGGCACCAGGTATTTGCTAAAATCACTCAGCAAGTGTTGATTACAGAGGTGCCTCATTCATAGTACAGTGGTACCTTGCTTAACAAGTGCCTCGCTTAACAAGCGTTTCACGTAACAAGCAAAAATTTCCAAGAAATCTTGCTTCACATAACAAGTTCTGCTTCACTTAACAAGCAAGCATGCTATGGGCATGCATGCTATGCAGCCCTGATGCTTTGCATGGAGGTTCTTTAAAAGGGCTGCCAGGCAGCGCTGCTGCTTCTAACTGCCCCCAAGTGCCCCCACCAACCACCTTGCACCTCCAGCAGCAGCCTAGATAAGCCTCCCAGGAAAGTGTCTTTGATTGCAGTCTCCTAACTATGTCTACTCAAAGCCCCATTGTGTTAAATGGGTCCTACTCCCAGGAAAGCATCTTTAGGATTGCAGCCTAAGTAGACTTCATAGGATCATGCACACTGAATGCATGTTTTGAATTCAATTCCAGTGTTTTGTCATCATTTTTACATCCAGTTAATATTTTTATATGAATATTTGGGGAGTTGTGGAACCAATCATATAAGTTTCCATTATTTCCTACGGAAAAATCTGCTTCACTTAAAGAGCGTTTCACTTAAAGAGCATGCCTCTGGAATGAATTAACTCTTTATGTGAGGCACCACTGTACCCTTTGACTAAGAACTCAAAATGGTGTTTTGTTGGGATATTATGGAGGGATGCCATGAAGTCTTGCAAGGCAATCTTAGGCATGACTACTCTGAAGTAAGCCCCACTGACTTCAATGGAACTTACGTCCAAGTAAGTGTGTAGAATTGTAGCCAAAAAAACCAAGTAACAAGAAGAAAGTGAAGAAAACTGGATATGTTTTGCCCAGAAGGGAGAAAGATTGTGGGATAAAAATAGGTTGAATTATTTTTCAAGTACAGTGGCACCTCACGTAACAAATTTAATTCATTCTGGAGGCATGTTTGTTACGTGAAGTGTTCTTTACGTGAAGCGGATTGTCCCATAGGAAATAATGGAAACTCAGACAATTGGTTCCACAACCCCCAAAATATTCATATAAAAATAATAACTGGATGTAAAAATGATGACAAAACACTGGAATTGAATTCAAGACATGCATTCAATGTGCATGATCCTATGAAGTCTACTTAGGCTGCAGTCCTAAAGATGTTTTCCTGGGAGTAAGACCCATTTAACATAATGGGACTTACTTCTGGGTAGACATGGTTAGGAGCCTGCAATCAAAGACACCTTCATAGTGTCTCCCCACTTTCTCCTTCTCTTCCTCCTGAGCCTCTCTCTCCCCTGCTCCCTTCTGGCTAGCCCTGAGCTGCTTCCCTCTTCCCCACTGCTCTTCTCTCCCTCTGCCCAGCAGATGCCCGGCCACAGGAGGAACAGCATGGAAGTGTTGCTTTCACTATGGGCAGGCACACTAGGCAGCCCTGACGCTTTTTAAAAGGGCTGCCGGCCAGCGCATCTGCCCCAGCTGCCAATGAGTTTGTTTGTTATGTGAAGCACAGTTTGTTATGTGAAACAGAATCCTAGAGAATTTTTTGTTTGTTACATGAGGCATCACTGTATCTTAAAAGATGTCATAAAGAAGAAAGAAGGCAGATGTTCAGCGCAGAGAAAATACTCTGAAGGAACAGAGTTCTGCTACTGAACCTAAGCTAAGCAATTTGTAGCATAATTGCACCAAATCAGGACTTCCTTGATTCAAATCTTGCCTCTTGAAAGGAGGCAAGAACCTAATCCTACCAGCTCAGAAGGTGTCTCTAAGCTTTTTGGCTTTCCAAATGCAATATGGAGATAATAACACTTCCCCCCTTGCCCTTACAGAATTTATGCAAAAAGCATGTCTGGCAGGGATGAGCACTCCTATCCCTACACTGGTATCCTACATTGATCAACGCATCTTCAGATGTCTGCCAGTACACTATAACCTCCCCACTGGCTGTCAACTAGAATGCTTAGTTGGTGGTTGCTTTATGACAGTGGTAAAGCTGTCACTATCTGTGTAACATGTGATCCACTGGCAGCCAACCACTATAAAACTGGGCCATTACAGTCCAATCCTATGCCCAAGTGATGCTAGCACCCAATGGTATATACAGCATTCTCCAACATTTGTTTCTGGATCATGGGACTGAACTGCCAGAGAGATCTTTAAAGACATTTCTTTTTCCACTTATAAAAGATAATGCAATATGTTTGTCTACCTATTTTAGGTAGACAGATTTTTTGTTGTTGTTCCAAAATATTGCCAGCTGGAAGTGCAGTTCAGTAATTGAATCAAGGCTGTCCAAACTTTCAACTTTAGGGCTCCTACACCTTTTAACAAGTGCGTAAAAAAGGGAATTTCAGCAGGTACAACTTGTTATCTGTGAGATGAGAAACTGCACCTGCTGAAATTCCTTCATTTACACACTTGTTAGAGGTCCAGGAGCCTTGAAGTTAAATGTTTTGGACACTCTTGATATTGAATAAACAGCATAGAAAGACTATAAAATCTCCTTCCTTGATAATGACATGAAAAGCTTGAAGAAGTCTCAGAAATAAAGTGACTATCAGGATTTGAAAGTAGAGAAGCTAGAGCAAAGTTTTTGTAAGTGTTCCTGAAGGTGTATAGTTCAGTTCCAAAAAGAGGCAACACTTAATGGAAGAAAGCTGAGTTGCTTCTGCATTGTTGACTGTTTAGAACAGGTAAAAGAATGAGCATTCCTGGAAAAGTCATCACTGATCAGGTTTTAATTTAAAAAAATTACAACTGGGTTGTTTCCTAAAACTATGGCTGCAATCCTAACTTCACTTAGGCCAGCCTAAGCCCTGACATAATTCCTGTGCCAACTTCGGGATGTCACAAAAATGCCATAAGACATTTCTGCCCTGTTCCTGATGGGTTTAAGGCCAATGCACAGGCATACACATCACCACACCATTACAGAAGGATGGGCCAGGTGAATTAGGCCAACCTAATTTTCTTAGGATTGTTCTCTCAGTTTCCCAACTATGCAGTAGTTATAGAGGCACTCTGTCCCCCATATGATCACCCTGCCCCAGGCCAGCATGGCATACTGTTCGTATACCAGTTTAACTGGGAGTTAGCATTGCAGCCACAGACCATAAATGTAATGATAATTTGTCTGATATGTCTGTGTTTAAAAAGTGATCAATACTCTCAAGCTTTACCTAAATGTAATTAATGTGATCATTTGTGTGTTCGCTTACTACTAATGGGGAAAAGAACATGTTACATATCGATTTAATAGGTGTTAGAACTCTCAAGCGCATTGTAGAGGATTAAAGCTATGTGATTTCCTATTTGCATAATGGCTATATGCAATTTGTACTTTCAAGGAAGTAATTTAATGAAGCTGCTGATTTTGAATGTGATGGGCAATTCGGAAAGATGTAAGAAGAACAGAACAGCAAACCTATGATTTAAAAGACAGGTTGCTCCACTAGACAAATGTACAACTTCAGACAGATTTGTGGCCTCATTACTGTCACTCAGAGCCACATCTTAAATTCATATGCATGTGCAAAGCGCCATAAAAACATATACAATGATTCACCGGTTTTGAAAGTTGCCATATTGTTATAACATGGTGCTCGGTCTATTCAGAGCAACAGAACACTGACCACATATGCAAATATTTTGATGGCATCCTCCATTCAAAATTAGAAAACTCAGTAAACATTCTTTCAAATGAAAAACTGGACACACAACATTATTTCACATGTTCACATTTTCCATTTCTGTATCTTTATGGAAAGCACACCAGCATTCTCATGAACGTAAAAAAATCCAGTCATCTAGCTTTAGTGAAATTTTATTGCCTTGCAGCTTTATTGGTACATTCCAAAATCTACATAAAATTTAATTGTCCCTTCACTAATACTGTGATAAATATTTGGGACAGCCTAATAAAATTGCTTGCAAATGGCAATTTTACCTTCTGCTTGCACTACTATAATTACTTCCCCGAGGAGTACAGCTCAGGCCTTTGTCAACTGATAGCTGCTGTTATGTTCCATCGAAATGAAGGAGACAGACACACAGAGAGAGGGTTTTTAATCATACACCTAAAGCAGAGGCAAATTCCTTCCCTGCGAATCTACCACAATGCAACTTATTGTGGAACCCTGCTCAGACTACGGAGGTGTTCCGATTATGATTTAGACAAAAGGAAATGGGATTGTCAAGGCTCACCCATTATAGATAATGATAATCTCTACAGCAGTCAGCGAGCTTCAAAACATAATTGGCCCTTTCCAGTATGAATGGAGTACACCTGTCACATTAGCAGTGAGGAATTCTTTTCTTTTTGTCCTTTGTGGTATGATTTGTTTTCTCCGGTCATTTTTCCCCTAAGTTTCATTATAGGAGAAGCCATGATAATTACAACGCAACAGTTGCTGCTGCTGTGGTATATGAGAGGAAGCTAGAAAGAGCATCCCGGAACTGGTATTGAAATGGCCACGGCTTCACTGGTAAACATAAATAACACAAACTTGAGAAATTTGGTTGGTTTATTTCAATTAAAGGTGAAGGTCTACAAAAATCACTTTTACCTAACATTTTGCTTGTTTCTATGGCAGGCATTTTCAAAGGAGAACACCAAATAGTTCATTGAACTGCTAAAACCCTTAGCGTTCAGACCGTGTTTAGTGCTGATTGCTATTTAATTGTTGATACGCCAGCAAATTCAAATTCACTTAAAGTACTGTGTACTCTTTCCCTCTGTATTCCTCTCATCCTTAAAGCAATTTATCATGGTGTTTTTGATAACCAGTAGCCAGGCATTGCTAACAGAGAGCAATTTGTACTGTTCTGATATATTTAGATCTCAGTAGACTCCCTAGAGATCCTAATATGAATCAGTAATAGTAATAAATGTAGCAAATTGTAGCATTTGGTAAAATTCCACTCTATGTCCTCTTAGGCTGCATGTTCCACAATAGCAGATGTTCCCCTAGATCAGTGGTTTTCATTCTTTTTTCATTTCATGGCACACTTAACAAGGCACTGAAATTGTCAAGGCACACCATCAGTTGTTTTTACCATTGACAAGGCACACCAGACTGTTCAAATCCTTCAATTTTCCTATTAATGAATGTCAATCTCCAAATTCCCATGGCACACCTGAGGACTATCCGTGGCAGACCAGTGTGCCACAGCATACTGGTTGAAAATCTCTGCCCTAGACTGTAACCTAAAATATCTCTCATGTTCTTTTTTTCTCATGTTGATGCTCTTCTTGGTGGTACCTATATAAATCTGACCTGTAGGTTCCTACAAGGGACTTAGGGCACAATCCAGAGCAAGTTCAACCTGCTCTGCCCTAACTGCTCTCTCCTAACTATTCTGTATCCAGAGCAGAAAGTTATGCTGCATCTAGAGAGTCAGGAAGCCTGGGCTGCCCTAACTGCTCCAGAGCATGCTAAGTCTGTGACAGCTGGGGAGGGCTTGCTCCTGAGTAGACCCCCCCTCAGATCACACTGAAGAAGGAACAGCTGTGGTGCCTACATTATAAGGAAGCCCAGCAGTTCCTGACAACCAGTTACAGCTGCAGTTCTTCTAGTGCAAGATGGATGGTTGGAGTGGCCTGCTGTATCCTGAGGTTAGTGGGCTGCCATAGTTGTGCCATATCCTGAGGTTGAGAGGCAGGGATTGCAGCTAGGCTGGCCAAGAACTCAGATTTTTGGTCAACACTACCATTCTTACTCAGGCCTTATCATGGACCCCTATGGGTCTACTCATTACTATACCTGCTCCTGAGGTGGTATATCTCTCAGGAACTGGAAGAGGGCATTTCTGCCTTGAAACAGGCTTTGGATACAGAGTAACTGCTCTGCCCTAGGCAATGCTAAACTTGCCCTCAACTTGCCTCTCCTGAGCTGCTTAGGCTGCCCCAGTTAGGGCAGAGCAGGTCCACCTCTCTTAGGGCACCCTATCTTGCCTTGCTCTGCCCTAAGCCTCTTCCAGAGTAACTGGGTGGAGCATCTTGCAGTTGTTCCACCCTAGTGCTAGATAGGGCACCCTAAGGCCTCTTATGTACAAGGAACAGTTGCTCTGGATTGGGCTGCCTGTGTACCCCCATCCGCCTTAGCAGCTGTTTATAAATTGACCTGCTGATGTTGACTTTGTCTAATAGTTTTCCGATGTAGTCTGTTACAGTCTTGATGTATCCAAGCAACTATTTAATCAAACTAGATGAGCTATCACTTCCTTTCAGAAATATCAAATTTCAGTTGTCAAAGATAGTGAAAACAAGATGTTTCTACTAGTTTATTCTTGGTTAGTTTATTCCTGGGCTGTCAAAACCCCTGCTCTGGGGCTGAATGCGGCCTTCGGCAAGCCTCAGTGTGGCCTTCAGCAAAACCCCTCTATCATAATTGTAATGTCTCTAATACAATCTTATATGTAAATTTATTTAAATTTGAAATGTAAATCATTTTGGGGCTAGCAAATGTATTGCTGGCTCCCAACACAATGTCAGAGAGATGATGTGGCCCTCTTGCTAAAACCTTTGGACACCCCTGGTTAATTATAACCAAATAAACTGCAACATTTTAGCAAAGATGATGTAGTGCAGTGTTTCTCAAAGTGGGGGTCAGGACCCCTTTGGGGGTCGCCTGGAGCTTTCCTGGGGGTCGCCTAAAGACCCCTGGTGCAGGGGGCCAGCCTCCTCCTTCCCCCAATCCGCAGATCCTCAGTGCGCCTGTGGGCTGAGAGTGAGTGTGGTGTGAGCGTGGTGCGCTGAGGTGTGAGCGTGGTGTGAGCTCTGGCGGATGGGCTGTCTGGTGGGCGCCCCGCTTGTGCATCGACCATTCTGCCCTGCTCCTTGTGCTCTACTCAAAAGTAAGCCCCCTCAATGTTGTTGTTCATTATAAGTGAATGGGACTTACTTCCAAGAAAGTGCTAGGATTGCAACCTGAGAGTCCAGTTCTATGCATGTCTACTCAGAAGTCAGTCCCATGATAGTGAATGGGACTTACTCCCAGGAAACAGTAGCTGGCTCTGCTGCCTCAGATCCCAATCCTATGGAGGTCTCCTCAGAAGTCAGTCCCATGATAGTGAATGGGACTTACTCCCAGGGAACTGTGGCTGGCTCTGCTGCCTGAGATCCCAATCCTATGGAGGTCTCCTCAGAAGTCAGTCCCATGATAGTGAATGGGGCTTACTCCCAGGAAAGTGCTAGGATTGCAGCCTTAGAGCCCAAATCTATGCATGTGTACTCAGAAGTCATTCCCATTTAGTTCAGTGAGGTTTACTCCCAGGAAAGTGTGCATAGCACTGCAGCAGTAACAATGAAAATAATTTTATGGTTGGGGGTCCCCAAAACATGAGGAACTTATAAAGGGGTCACGGCATTAGGAAGATTGAGAACCACTGATGTAGTGGGTAAGGTGTTCAAATGAGACCTGGAAGATTCAGATTCCAATTCCTCCTTGGCCATGAAACTTCCTGGGTGACCTTTGCCAGTCACTCATTTGCAGCCTCACCTATTGGACAGTTATGAAGTCAGCAGGAGAGAAGGAACCAGTGGCATAGCTATGGAGTGTAAAGGGTAGCAGTTGCGCCAGGCAGCAAGCTTTAAGGGGGCAACAAGCTGAGCTTGACACTACTGGCTAAAATCATGAAAGAATAATACCATCATGTTATATATCATTGGAAAGAATGCAATGAAATGAACTGTACTGGAGTATCTTTATTCTATCAAAAGTTATTAACCAGAAAATGAAAAAGCAAAGGCCTATGGAACAAAAAGTGGATTTTATTAACTCAAAATGTTTCCATGAGACCAATAGTTCAGTATTTCATCAACAAGGACTAAAAGTCATTCATTGGCATCCTTCAGTCTTGAAAGACTATGGTATCGTGCTCAGAAGTGGAGGTCCTAAAACAGTATCTTTTATGACTAAACAGGCCAATTCGAGAGTGACAATCCCTTCTACACTTAGGGCAGTCAATCCCCTGCCCAGCCCCCAGATTTCACTGTTTCCGGGACTGCCTCTTTGTCTCAGCCTGCTGAATGAGTGTCTCTTCAAATTGAAGGCAATACTGCGTCTTTTGCCTCCACGCTGAATGATCAGAGGACAGGGTTTCCCAGTTGTTGATGTCCATTCCCATGGCCTTTAAATCCCTCTTGCAGACGTCCTTGTATCGCAGCTGTGGTCTCCCTCTAGGGCGCTTTCCCTGCGCTAATTCTCCATACAGGAGGTGTTTTGGAATCTGACCATCGGCCATTCTCACGACATGTCCAAGCCAGCGTAGACGTCGCTGTTTCAGAAGTGTGTACATGCTAGGGATTCCAGCACATTCCAAGACTGCACCATTTGAAACTTTGTCATGCCAAGTGATGCCAAGAATACGTCGGAGACAGCGCAGTCTTCGACTGTCTCCGACTTTCTATTAAAGTTATTGAAATTCTGCTCTTACCAACCAATTTTTCATTTCACAGTTATTAGAAAAACAGTATTTTTTCAAGTAGAATCAACTTAAGTGCTGGACCACACCTCAGTTCATATATTAGTTGTTTTAACAATGAGCATAAAAGAGAGAGTTGAAAATTAATGTTTTGTTTGTAACAAATCTAATCCACAAAGCACCAAACTGAGTCACTAAAGTGCAGTAAGCTTTATCAGGAATATGCAGAAGCTGGACATTATTTGCTATATTGATGTAATATGTCAATTTGGACCAGATGCAAAAAAAGAAAATCAGATTTGAAACTATGAGCGCAATCCTAACCATGTCTACTCAAAAGTAAGCCCGTTGTGTTCAATGGGTCTTACTCCTAGGAAAGTGTCATTAGGATTGCAGTTGGACCAGCCTTAGAGGCCTCCTAGCCCTATGGATTTGGCCTAAGCGTCAGCTCAGTACCTGTACTACTTAGTACCTACTTAGGCCAGCTTAGCTGGGCCGTTCTCTATCGACTAAAGTCAAGATTGCACCCTCTTACCAGTGATGGGCTCCAGCAGGTTCGCACCTACTCTATAGAACCGGTTGTTAACGAGAGATAGGACATATAAAGTTTAAAAATAGCCATTTAAAAGTTGCTGTCAGATGGGCATCGAACCGGTTTTTAACTTCTTTGAATCCCATCACTGCCTCTTACTCATTGTGAGAGTTCCTTTGAAAGGTGGTATAGAAATATTGTATAATAATATCAAATATAGTTCATAAATGTACATTATGTACATGCTTATAACTTGTACAGTACCATAATACAGGACAAACAATGTTATTAAAATGTATTGCCTTCAAAGGCATGGTAGTACTAGAGGTCTGTGTAATTTTGCTCACCATAACAGTCATTAAACTGTCACTAACAACATTGCACAGTTCATTCTGTCTTTAGAAGCACAGAAATTTCTACTTTAGAAACACAGATTGCATTTTTAGGCAGTAAAGTTCACTGTGCAAGTTCATTATGTCTGCTTTTATTATCTCCATGCAAAGGTGTGTGTTTGATAGGAGAGACTCCCTCTTGGCAATGCATTTCTGTTTTAAGGTTTGCTATTCACTACAAATTTATGAAGTTAAATCTACATCTTAGCCTGAGCTACAAAGATGATACTTCTTTTCTGGAGGGGACAGAATTAGCAGTTCATCATTGCAAACGGCTTCAGAACCTGCTACGGGCTTTTTTGTTACCAGTTGTCTAAATTACGATGATGTGTTAGGAAAAAATACAGCGATAGCGCATGAGGAAAGCCTTATTAAGAAGTGATCACTACAAACTTTAATTCAAGACACATGAAGTAAACAACAATTTTTTAAAAATCTATAAATAGACAGCTGGCTAATAGTTATTACATTCAATAATTTAGCATGATACGCATGACGGCTTTGACCTCCAAAATAATTTAGCGCCTTGAGCTGGGATTAAATGCAGAACATTAATTTTTCCCTCTGGCTGTCAAGCCAACCAAGAGGCCCGTCAAATCCATTTAAATAAAGCCTGCATCATGTAATAATATTAAAGGGGATAAAATATTAATATGGGCCTGGGATGGAACACTGGCCAAAAAAGCTGCAGTAAGGCAACTTTAATTTATTAAACTGACAATCTGTCTGTCTGCTAGAAATGGAATTTAAAGGTTCATCTGAGAACTACATGGTGGAAATGCATGGAGTGGCTGTATTTAAGACATTTTACAGGATTGCATTTGATTACATCTCAAGAATCACCATATGCAAATATTTCTTAGCACAACTTCATGGCAATCAACTTGAAAGAAACAGAATACTTTGGTAAATTACATAGTGGTATACTCCCTAGGGCAGAGGAACAGTTAGCTCAGGGTTGTGTGTTTATTTTATTTATTTATTTGTACTGCAAGTGTTGTATGTGAACTTGAATAGAGAGGAATTTAAATTTGCATCATCATTATTATTTAATAGCATTATGCCACTCCTAACGCCAAATCTGAGCCTCCCATTCCACCCCATCCTGTAATACTACTTCTCCATCTCTGGAATTTATTTACCGGTAATTTTCCCACGCCAACACAGATGCCCGAGGAGGACTTAAAAAGCTTCAGTTCCTCCTACTGTACTCACAACAACCCTGTGAGGTAGGTGAGGCTGAGAGTGAATGACTAGCCCAAGGTTATCTAGGAAGCTTCATTGCCAAGGAGGGATTTCAACCTGGATCTTCCAAGTTTCAGTCCAACTCTCTAATCCCATCACCATACTGGGTGCCCTCTTACCACCAATGAAAGACCAGAGAGATAAAGGTTACAACAGTCAGGGTAGGAGGCTATCAGGGTTGTGGCCAAGGGAACAACACTAAGTGCTGAATATTTGCAATACTGAAAAGAGAGAACAAACATGCTGTTGATAGACTGATTATATGGAATAACATAAAAAGGAGCCAAAGGTATAGTCAAGGCATTCTCCTTATTCAGTGGCACAGAATGTTGTCAACAGATAAGTAAAGAATACAAGGAAAAGAGGAGTGGAGAGATAAGATGAAAAGTTTGCTTTTGCATATATTGGACGTGACAATGAAGAATCTAAATTGAAATCTTGGACTGGCGGCTGGAGATGGCAGCGAGAGACTGGCAGCGAGAGGGAGAACATTCTAGGTTGATGAGATATTATTGCATATCATCAAGATGTTGATGAGTATAATGGGGCAAAACTGGATATCATTAATATGACTCTTATCATCATCCATAGTCAGTAGGAGTCCCAACAAAGATAATTCTCTGTCTGTAAATGGGGTGAGGTAGCAAAAGTGGGAGAAAACAAGACTTGGCAGAACGTTCATCAGCACATCATACAATGCAGAATATAGCATGGAAAGAACTAGTCTAGACTAGCTAGTCTAGAATGTAGAAAGCATTTCTAGATGGTACTGAACACTCTTTTGGAGATGGGGAACATAAAAGAAAGCTACAGGGCACAGTTAAATTATATGTGATATTTTTATGTATATGTGATATTTATATGTAATATATTGCATATTTTCAACATGCCACAATACCCAAAATGGCATACACATTGAGACACATTACATTACCACCTGTCATATTAAAAATTTCATATGCAAACACTCATTCTCATGGAAGCTTTTTTCTTGTTGTATCATATGTGGAAATATGTTGATTTTGTGGCACATGGTACCATGTTTTCATAAGTGCTAGTCTACATTAGGAAAGCATGGAATAAAGAGGGAAGATGGCATTGGCATAGGATTGCCATATGTCCCAAAAAAAACAATCTCCCAATTTTGGAAGATTGTGTTTACAAACTGGCAAATGGGACAGAGGGTCCTGTCCAAATTTTGTGGACGAGAACTATGGTAACCCTACATAAGATAAGAAATTTGTCATTACACTCACAACTGGGTGCAACAAAATGAGGTGCTCTTTTCCAAGGTAAAACTGGACAACACCACTAAAAAAAGAAACTAAAATAAACACAACTAACCATGCAACAATCTCTATACAAATATAAATACCCCATTGCTCACAGCAATTAAATTCCACACAAATTTACAACCCCGCATTTAAACTCAGAACTGCACTTGGATAAAAACTGTTCTTGAATCTGCTTGACACATTGGTGTCATGCAGTCACTGCCATTATTAAGCAAGGAGCACTGCAGACTTTCTGAAAGAGCATTTCATTAGAAGATGCACACTGTCTTGAAGAAGGTAGAGTGGAGCTAAACAACCCTGGAACCCATTTATCAAAGCAATTGCTATTCCCATTTCAAGGCTGATGAAACAAAAATAAATATTGAGCAACCAAAGTTAATCTGTAGCTAATGCTCTGAAATAAATAATTCTTTTTATAAAGGCTGTAGATTTCTTGGACCTTGCCATTGTCAGTTCCTTTAATTAAAGTTCAGTTCTTTAATGAGTACTACCAAGTTAGTTACCAACCTGGTTAGTATACAGCTTGTCTTTTCCAAATAAAAGGTAGCTCATCACCTGTACTTTGATCAATAAGCAGAAGGGAAAATCTGATTAAGTAGTGGTTTACGTGAATCATTGTACCATTCGAACCCTAGCAATATATGAGTGGGGAAGGGTTTCTATGTGATAGGTTTTGTACCCACATATCCTGGCCTGCATCTTCAGGCCCTTATATTTGCCCCAAGTAAGTTTAGATGGAAAAACATTACACCATTCTAGTGAAAACGCTCTTCTTTCTTTTGGGTTGATCAAAGTATGTAATGAGTATACATAATTTGGCTGTTCAGTTGCAATCCAAGAAAGTGCCCATTGACGGGATGAGCAGGTTGTATTAGCGGCTGCATAGAGTTCTTGTCTTTCAATGTCTTCAAGTCATCTTCAGACAATACTCTCTGACTTTATAACAGGGATGAGCACTGGCCTTAGAGTCAGTTGCAACTAGCAGGGCCATCGGTGGGTGACATGTTTAACTTTAAGGTTGCCATATGTCCCCCAAAAAAGGGACAATCCTGCTTTTTGAGGATTGTGTTAACATACTAGCAAATGGGACAGAGGGTCCTGCCCCAATTTTGTGAAAGAGAATTATGACAACCCTACTTATAATTTGCACCTTGGCTACATCACGCAGAGCCAGCTGATTCACAAGGCTGACAGAGGTAGTTGCTTCAGAGTGCAGATTTCAGATCACTCAGTTGCTTTTACCAGACCACTTCATCCCACTCCCCCAATTTGAATTTGAAACGGAATAGGATATTGTAGCCCAGGGCATTGCTATTGTCCCCGTCACCTGTTGTGGTATCCCAGCAGGCTGCCCTTCCTTGGAGCAAAGTGATCTGAGACCAGAATGCATGGCTGTACTTCTGGGCATGTGCGCAATGGTCAGATTCAGTGGTGGGCCCAGCCTAGCCCAACAACCGGTTCTCCAGAGGTGGGCGGGGCCAGGGGGTGGGGCGGGGTCGGGCACGCCACCTTAACCCTTAGTTTACCAAAAAAATTGTATCACTTGTGACGGCATCAATCAGTATTAAGCCCCTGAGTTCAGTGTAATTTATTCCTATGCATTATGCTTTGTTGTGCTCTCAGGTGGAATGTGTCCAGGAGTGCCACAAATAAGAACATAAAAACATAAGAAAAGCCTCCACTGGATCACACCAAAGACGCATCTAGTCCCGCTTCCTGAATCACACAGCAGCCCACCAGCTTCCTCAGGGAGCACATATGACACTTGCATCCAGGTGCCTAAAACAGCAGACACTGCCACAAGTTCCACAGGTGGTGCTCATACCACTGGTTGAGAAACACTGATCTATAGTTTAGGACCAGAGTCTGTGGTGTCCCCTCTGCAGGCTGAGGTTTGCCTCTAAGCCATTACTTAAGGCTACAGTCCTGTCCACACTTTCCTGTAAGTAAGCTCCATTAACTGTGATGGGACTTACCAGTACTTCTGAACTGTCATACATAAGATTTGGGCTCTTAGAATCCCAGCCTTTTGCTGCAATACCATCCAAATTTACCTAGGAGTAAGCACCATTGAATATAATAGGACTTCTGAGTAGTCAAGCAAAGGACTGAGCTCTTAGTAACCAGCCTCTGGCTCCAATCCTATTCATTTTCCTGAGAGTAAGCTCCACAGACTCTAATGGGACTTACTTCTGAGTAGCCAAGAATAGGATTGGGCTCTAATGCTGCACTCCTCTGCACACTTTCCTGGGAGTAAGCTTCATAGATTGAAATGGGATTAACTTTTGAGTAGTCAGGCATAGGATTACAAGCTCTTAGAAACCAGCTTCTGGCTGCAGTCCTATACACTCTTTCCAGGGAGTAAGCTTCACTGTTATAATGGAACTTACTTCTGAGTAGACAGATGATTGGGCTTTGAGGCTACACTCCTATCCTCACAGGGGAGTAAAACGTACTGACTTTAATAGGATTTTCTTCAGAGTAGACAGTGGACTGGGCTCCGGGGGGGGGGGAGGATGGGAACTGGGGCTATTTCTTCAGGTGCCCCCAATACTGCCTCCCCACAATCTCAGGTGGAGAGATTTCTCAGAGGGGCAGGATGAGGTGAGGAGATCTGGGGGGAAGGACTACAGTGTGGATAGGATTGCAGCCTGAGCCCAATCCTAACCATGTCTACTCAGAAGTAAGTACCATTCAAGTCAATGGGGCTTACTCCCAGGACTGTGTGGTCAGGATTTTAGCCTTACAGTCCAATCCTATGCAGGCTTACTTAGAAGTAAGTCTCATTCTAGTCAGTGGGGCTTACTCCCATGTAAGTGTGGATAGGATTGCAGCCTCAGAGCCCAGTCCTAACCATGTCTACTCAGAAGAATGTCCCATTATAGACAGTGGGCTTACTCTCAGGAATGTAGACAGGGCTGGAGAACAGGGCTGGAGGGAGAGATCCAAGCAAGCCTCTGCCAATCTCCTCAGAAGTGAGTCCCATTATAGTCAGTGGGCTTACTCTCAGGAAAGATGGATGGGAAAGCAGCCTCAAATCCTAATCCTATGCTACTCAGAAGGAAATCCCATGATAGTCAATGGGAATTGCTCCCAGGAAAGTGTGGCTAGGATTGTGGCCACAGGCTGCAGTCAGTGTGGCTTTCTCCTGAGTAGTACTGGGTAATACTGAGTAGTTCTCCATGCCTAGTACTGGGCTGCAAAGGCACCCGGGGTGGCAGGCAGGCAAGCATGGCCCCCACCAAAAGCCCTGGAGGATCTCATCCTCACAACACTCAGATGCTCACCTACACTCCTACTCACCTCAGACCTTTCTCAGTAGCTCTGACTTCTCTATTCATGCCCAAGGACCCCTTTG
Organism: Cryptoblepharus egeriae; assembly: GCA_030015325.1. Lineage (NCBI taxonomy): Eukaryota > Metazoa > Chordata > Lepidosauria > Squamata > Scincidae > Cryptoblepharus > Cryptoblepharus egeriae. The sequence goes on along the minus strand of JAREYC010000007.1, from coordinate 46,245,492 downwards.
TAAAGCTGTCTATCAAACTGCCTGATTTTAAAAAAAACACCATCCCCAGAGAGGGTGCCTCATTTGCATATGAGAAACCCATCATGCTTTGCGAACTGCACAAGGAAATAACTTCTGAAAACTTGCTAGAAATAAGGTTTTTAATCAAAATAAGATGTTTAGCAAGGACAGACTTCCTGAATAGCATCAGCCAAAGCTTTGGGGCATTACGAAGCTCCTCACCCTGCCTTGAAAGTATTGAGCTTTGAGACATTTATATAGTGATCCAAACCCCTCCCATCTCAGCAGTGAGTGTCTAAGTGTGCTATGGAATGGTTGCAATGCCTTGTCTGGATGATGGTGATGCGAACAGACTGTTTGTATTTTAAAATTAAAAAAATAACCTTAGGGAGGGGAAGGAGGAGAGAGAGCCCCCTCAGAAGGGGAGAAAGGAGGGGGAATGGAGCTTCACCTCTGGGAACCTTTAAGAGAAATTCAAACATAGTTGCATGCAATTCAAAGATGACGTCCCCCTCTTAGCTACTGGTTCGCTAACGTCCCCCTCAAATTAACAACCGGTTCTACAGAACCGGTGAGAACCGGCTTCAGCCCAACTGGGGTCAGATTGCTTCACTCCAAGGAGGAGCAGCGTGCCCCTACCTGGAGCAGAGTGTTCTGCATCCAGCACGCCACACATGCACACTGGGCTCAGAACGCTATGGCCACTAAAGAAGTGTCAAGCTCCACCAATGCATCATCCTCCTGGGGTGCATCACCTGGTGTGACCCACACTAGCCATACCACCCTGGCAACACCCCTGATGTAGCCAAAGGGGAAATGTGGAGGAGAAGAGAATGAAGGGCAAGACTAATTGGACACTCTTGCCTACCACTTGCCTCTCCTTCACCCTTCCTCCTCTGTCCCGCTCACCAGTTCTTTTCAAATTCAGAGGGTAGAAGAAGCAGTAGCAGTACCTGGCACATAATCAAATAAAGGGATAGCATTTGCCACACCATCTCATGGTGGAAAGTCTTAGGCAGACTCTGACAGCAATAGATTTGAATGCTTAATATCCCTATAATCCCTGGCATCTCTAGTTAAAATACAACAGGTGAGAAGGCTGGGAAAGGCCTCTGTCCTTTAGAGTGAGGAACACTTCCAGTTAGAGTAGACAATATTGGCCTCAACAGATGAACAGTTTGATTCAGTGTAAGGCAATTTCATATATTCTACATGAACAATCACAATAATGCTAAAAACAAAACAAGAAGCAATTATCCTTTGATGAAAGCTATAGAAAAAGAAATGCAAATAGCTTGTTCTTCATTTCTATTTGGATGCTTCCTGTATAGCTTTCTTTACAATTAACAGTGCCAATCAGAGATTTTCATAAGAGCGCCAACCAGTTTAAATCTGTATATGTGTGTGTGTGTGCACGCACGCGCCTATGAAGAAAAACTATACTGCCATTGACAATTTGAAGACTGACTTCCTGAATTATAATGAAGATTTTTATAAAATTAAAATTTATTTTCTAACCCTCCATGGGTGGTGTGTGGGTGTTATCCTCAATCTCGGGTCCTCTACCATAGGGTGATTCAGTTTATTCAGAGGGTCACCAGAGGGAAGTGACTTCACTTCCGGGGCAACATTTTGATCTGACTTCACTTCCGGGGCAACATATATCTTTGTACTGGTCTACATGATCATTAGGTAGTGTCTGGCTGGTTGTTTTTACCTTGTCTTCTGTTTTTAATTGGTTTTTTGATTGTCTGACCACAGCAATGTTTTTCTATTTTTTAAATATGTTTATGTATATTTTATTGTTATGTTATGACAATATTGTTATGTTGTTATGTTATTGTATATTTTATTATGAATGTTATGTATTTTATTTTCTTATCTATTTTTATTTTCTATTTTTAAGCTGTATGTGTATTATTGTATTTTTTAAATGTTGCAAACCACCTTAAGTTCCCTCTTGAAAGAAAGGTGGGGTATAAATAAATACACCACTGATGCCATCCTTGCCCAGAACATCTCTAGCTACCCAATCAAGCTGGGAAAACACATTTGAACACCCTTCCTTTGCAGATAACTATGTCTTGGGATACCTAACTTTCAAACATATGAGGTGATCAACAGACTATAATATCTTGAATGCCCATTAGTATCCACTGTCTCCATTAGCTATGTTGGAAAATGATTTGCAACTCAGCATCATTCAAAAGTATGATCATAACAATATTTTTGCTTCAGTATGATGCAAAATAATACCTACCTACTATCTAATATCTAGCAGGTTTCTAGAGGAAAGTGTGGCAACGGATTAGTTAAGGAAATGAGAAATTATCATTGAATTATACCAAATTACACCAAAGAATTATACCAAAGAGAATTATACCAAAGGAAAATCATCCCAGGTTTACTGCCAGTTCGACCTGAATCCTAAGTACCAGTCACAGCAACAGAGATTCAGATTGTCCTACACAGCTTTTTATTGAAGGTAGAAAATTAAAAGGATACTTGGCTTAGTTTTTTCATGAGATCAAACCAGCTGTTTTTTATGTGAAATTTCACTTATACTGTACTTTTTGTCAGCATGGCTTAAAGCATAGTCTTTAAAGGTAAAACAGGATTTTAAAAGAGAAAAAGAAAAGTAGATCAGCACTTTCATATTCTTTGTTACAACTATCAAACGTTCCTAGACTTCACCTACACCACAGATGTGGTGATGGCACATGGCCTATATGCTTTTAATTGAGAAGGTTTATAAAGGAGAAGTCCATTACAGGTTACAAGTCACGATGCAATGTGGGGTTTTTAGAAAAAATCTATCTGTGAAATGCTGGTGCAAAACAATGTTAATAGGATATGGACATCTTATATTGTGAGTTCCAAGAGGTAGACCACTGTGAAATAAGCTGGATTTACCTTGCCCTGATATGGCAAGATTCTACTTATATTCTTTGGAGTGGCTTGCTTAAGGATATACAGTAAATTCATGGTCCAAACCAGTTTAGCACAACCTCTTAAATACAACATTACAAGGTGAAAACAACCCAATATCTGCTATAATAAAACTTCCGGGTTATCATAATAGTTTTTGCCACTTCTTAAAACTTCTGGAAACCGAAGTCTTTGTCACTGTTTATTCTTTTAAAAAGTACAGTATTAGAAACTAAAAGCAAAGTTTGACCAAAAGTTCAAGCTAGAAAATCCTTCGTCACCCCAGCTGGTGGAATATTGAATATTTCCATAGGTTTGAAAACTATGTTTTAACAGCGTGAGCAATTCAGCAGCCACCTAAATCGTATACTACAATTGTCTTTTAAAGTAGTATATCAAAGATCTGTAGAGGCAACTTCTATCAAAGAGATGAGGGTTAATCTCTGGAATCTCTAACTTCTCCCACAGAATGAATTAACCCCACGCCAGGCAGACGTCAGGCTATTCATGACCACAATTTCAAAAGAAGCAGGAATCCTATTTATACACAGCATCTATTTTTCTTCCGAAAGCTTCCAATCTTGCTGTCGTTATCACATCTTTTTTCTTGCAGGAGTGTTAAGCTGTTCGTGAATTTACCAGCTTGGAGCGATAGCTGGGTTATAAAACTCAAATTTCTCTATGCAGATTCCTCAAATTCCATACAAGGCCAAGATACTATCTTATCTTTGGCCATCTATATCTTTCTTTATTGCCTAACTGCCTCTTAACTGCTAACATTTACTTACCACAAGCGGTTGCTTCTTAAAGTTTCCTCAAAACTGCTCAGCATGTAGATGACAAATGAGTCATTTTAGCCAATCACACATCACTCAGTAATTCTGTCTTCCATACTGCAAAATCTGGGTTTATACAGGCTTGTGCTGCTTAACAATGGACCACTTAGGGTCCGGTTGGCATCACTTATCTTCCCATTCCTCTGATGATGTAGGGAGGCAAGTGCATATATGTGCACTGGCCTAATCTTACCCCAGAAGTGGCACAGAAGTGTCTTTGCACAACATTTGTGGCATGCCCAGGTCAGCAGAGGACTTAAACCAGGGCTTAGGCCAGCCTAAATGGAGGTTAGGATTGCAGCCCTAATGACAGACCACATATACAACATTGGTCAAAGCTTGACAAAGAGGCTCTTAATGACGCAATTAGGTCACTCATAGCCTGAAGCATATTGTCTGTTTAATTCAATGAGGTTTAATTCAATGAGGCAATGCTAACCCCAGTTAGGCTGACATAAGTCCTGGAACATGTGCTGCCTGAGGGGTATCACAGAAATGTTGTAACGCACTTCTGTGCCACTACTGGGGGGAGAGTTAGGCCAGTGCACTGATATGTGCCAGCCTCCCCAAACCAGGAACAGGGAGTGGGTGAATTATACTAGCCTAAATTGCCCCCCTAACTAGGGTTGCCATAATTCTTTTCCACAAAATTTGCCAGTATATAAACGCAATCCTAAAAAACCGGGACTGCCCCAGTTTTCTGGCACATGCGGCAACCTTACCACTTAGGGGTTAGATTTCTAAAAATAAGTTTTTAGTGGCTTCTCACATCACATAAGGAATACCCTCCCCAAATTTCACACATCTAGGTCCAGCAGTTTTGGCTGAGTGTTGATGTGTCAGTGAGTGAGTGAGTCAATGAGTGAGTGAGTCAGTGACTTTTCAGTATTACATATAGTAAAACCTTGGATTGAGAGCAACTTGGATTAAGAGTGTTTTGCAAGACAAGTGAATATCTCTACTAAATTTTGATTTGATATATACACAGTGTCTTCATAAACAAGCAAAAAAATAGTCCCAGCTGACTGGTTTTGGCACTATACCAGCACCTCTTCTGCCTCTCCTAAGCATAGACAGCCTATTACAATGGTGGGCTTCAGGGGGTTCTCATATGTTGTATAGAACCCTTTGCTAATGAGCGCCTGGTTCTGAGAACTGGTTACTAATGGGACATAGAACCTGTTGTTAATTTATTTGAATCCCACTACTGCCTATGCATGTCTATTCCGAAGTATTACAGTAAATAGGGCTTGCTCCTATGTAAGAGGAGCAATGGGGAAGAGCCTAATAGATCTAGCCTTGCATGTATATTCTAAAGTAAGTCCTATTATAATCAGTGGGGCTCATTTCTTAATTTGTTTTATTTTTCTTTATATTTTGTATTTTATAATTTTGTATTATATTACAGTATTGTAATCATTTTTATATGAATATTTTTGGGTTGCGGACTGAATCATTTGAGTCTCCATTACTTCTTATGGGAAAATTTGCTTTGATACATGCATTTTGGATTACAAGCAGAACAAATTACGCTCGTAAAACCAAGGCACCACTGTATATAGATTATGCCAGTGGGGCATGTGTTGTTTTCTGCAGTTGAGGGGCAGTCACAAAGGCTTCCTCAAGGAAAGGAAATCTTTGTTCCCTTGCTTTGAATTGGTTGGGTTTGTCATCTAATTGTGTAACAATGATGATTGGGGAACATATGCACACACCTATATAAAGAACAAGAATACCAAGTTTTCTTGTATGGTTGTGTCTCTGTATCATCAAACCACAACAACATAATACGGATCAGAATTGCATGGAGCCTATTTAAGTATCCATTCCACAGTGTTCTGCTTTATTCTATGATGCCTTCTTAAGCAATGTCACTTGCTATATCATATAAGCATTTTTTTCTCTCATCAGCGCAGAAGCAACCATGGTAGTAAGTACTAAAATTATCAATAACCAGGAAAAGAGAAAAATTTATATCACTGCACAGATGATGATGAAAGCAAAAAAATCTTACACATTCAATAGCGCAAAGCTATTTATCGTACCAAAAACAAAAAATATCCTGGTTAGAAACAGAAAGTATTGCATGTGCTTTTTTAATGTGTTCTATGCAACGCACGACATTTTTTATACCAGTAGTTTTAGCAGATAGACCTAAGCAGTAAATAATGTAAATACAAACTTATCTGTAAAAGATTGTTCTGTTACTCAGAAGTCGGATTTCATTAACAAGGTTTGAGTAATTTCACAGCAGGAAACTGAAACACTAATGCAATTCTTGTTTTTGAACACTGTTGACTATCTTACCCAAATTAAACACTACATCATTTGTTGCTATTCCACTGAAAGATTTTAGCAACAACTACAAAACCTTACCAGAAAACACTGAGAAAAGAACAGGGGCATGATTTTTTTTGCTCATTCTTTCATTCTGCTTTTCAGTCTTGCCATGCTCCCAAAGTAGCTTATAATTTAAATAAGAACTTAAAGATACCAGAGGTGAGGTGTTCAGAGTGACCTTGCTGAAGGGCATGATCCAACGGCTATCTACTCAGAAGTAAATCCCATTATATTCCTTGTAGCTTACTCTCAGGAAAGTGTGTTTAGGATTGTGGTGAACAGGAAGTAAGAGGTAGGGCTCAGACCTGGCAGTTATGCCAGATCCAAGCTCCATTCCCATGCAGTCAAGAGTATCTTTGGCTGCTCCTATCTATGCAGATCTGCACCAGACCTTAGCAAGGCAAGGGCTATGCAGGAAGGGACAACTCTGATGACTTCATGTGCTTATCACATGCTGCAGACTCTCTATGTTTTACAATTGTCATCTCAAATAATAAAAAAGTATTGCATATGATCTGTTTCATTCATCCATCCAGGAAAGCAATTATTTGATGGTGCCATCATCAGGTACATTGCATGCATTTGTGAACCAAGATTACAGCCCAAGCAAGATGTGACACTAATGACATGGGGAGACGGTTGAAAGAGCAAATCAGCAGTCCTGCCCCAATGTTAATGAGCTCCTGACTAGCTCTTTCTTTCTAGTGTCCAGACATATGCTATACGTGATAGCAGGAGTAGAAGTAAGTCATCAGGAGGCCATCAGCATGGGAGCAAGATTTGGCAGTGTACTTGGCCGAGTTTGTGGGGGGGGACATTGGCTCTTACATAAAGCCAATTCGCTCAGATCTGGCTACGGTGACCCATGCCCTAGTGACATAGAGACTAGATTATTGTAACGTGCGCTATGTGGGGCTGCCTCTGAAGACGGTCCGGAAGCTGCAACTAGTCCAGAATGCGGCGGCCCATGTGGTTGCTGGGGCTCGTCGGTTCGACTCTGTTGGGCCACTGCTTCAGCAACTACACTGGCTGCCCATTCATTTCCGGGCTGAATTCAAAGTGCTGGTCCTGACCTTTAAAGCCCTAAATGGCTCAGGTCCAGGGTATCTGAGAGACCTCCTTCTTCTGTACAATCCAACCCGTCACCTAAGGTCATCTGAGGGGGCCCTACTGACTGTGCCGCCACTAAGAGATGTGAGAGGTGTGACGGCCTGAGATAGGGCTTTCTCGGTGGTGGCACCCCGGCTTTGGAACTCCCTCCCCATAGAACTGAGGAAAGCTCCCTTCATACAGAGCTTCAGGCGGAGCCTTAAAAACTTTTATTTCAAAAATGCTTTTTAAGGGGGCAGAGGTTGGGGGGGCTGTTGTTTTATTGTTTTTAACATAATGTTTTGAGCCTGGATGTTTTAATTGTTTTTATTAATTGTACTATTTATGTTTTTAATTATGTTTTATGTTAGCCACTTTGAGTCGGGCTATTGGCCCGAGAAAGGCGGGATACAAATTTTTAAAATAAAATAAAATAAATAATTCAGCATGCTCACAAGTAGAACAGTCCTGTTGAAGTCAGCTATTTATCAGCAAAACCATCAGTCGTTTTAATTTTCATTGTAGTCACCGGAATTTGCAGAAAATCAGACCATAGACAATTTCTTTTTCATTTGCCTTGCATTCTATATTTCTTAGGTGTCTTGTTTTGTGTGCTCCCTGAAGTGGGCCACTGTGAGATACAGGAAGCTGGACGAGATGGCCTTTTGTCCTGATCCAACAGGGCTCTTCTTATGTCCTATAAAAATAAAAATAATCCATCAATTATATTTCCTCATTCACATACAACTATATGCATGGGATAGCATTATTAAAAAGAAGCTCAAGTAAAGGAAGGAGGAGGCAAGGCACAATGTGTAGTATAGACTGGGAAAGTTATATATCTAAGAAAATGTGGTGTGAATTAATGCCCTAGCTAACTGGCTTGATTTCACTTCTCTGTACCACCAGTTTTGTATCAGAATATGATACAAGACTTATATATGAATTATATGAGCTTAAACATAACAGGCTACAAATTTAATCATAATGCATATACCCAAGCAATTGTCACAAATCAATTAATAGACTGGGTTTGAAAAACTGCTAAGTGGTGAGAGAAGAAAATTCTATAAGTCAAAATAAAATATTTAGAGGTCTGGCTTGGATTCCGTCAGTCCAATAGAATATCAAGGTTAAGAGCCCACATGATCAACATCAAAACCCTAGTCTGGCAGCTTGACAATGCACTTAAAAATGAGTCATTCTTTACTTTTGCTAGTATGTTATTTAAGCCAGAATTACAGGGCTTGAGATTTATATCACCTGAAGGAGTTTTAGGAAACAGTTTCACAAGGTCATGGAGAATAACTACAATCCTGCATCTGGACAGAAAGAGAGAGAAACAAGTGGAATTTCAAATATCAAAGATACAGATTCTTTAAAATTACTTTGCAAAGTATGATGCAAAGTACTCCAACTCACTCACTTGGCAAAATCATCTAAACATGTATAAATGTATCTGAAAAAAACTATAGCCTGACACATGCATCTATTTCTCAATCATGTCAATGGTAGAAAAGAATAGGGTATATTTTTCCTGCCAAAAACAGGAGATGCAACATAAATTGTGCATACACTAGAGATTAGATGACTGGGAAAAGTTTAAAATGGCCTTTTGTTGTTTAATGCATAAATACTGTGCTTCGAGATAGTAGAGAGTGTCTTGGGCCACATTTTAGCAATTTGTGACCCCAGTTAGGCCCTTGTAACTATCCTATTTGATATTTCCATTTTGACTTTCATTACTTTTTGGAGACAGTTTGGTGAGAAGACTTGCAAATTCATGATTGTATTGAAACTTCCCAGTTCATCTCATAGTTGTTCTATGGTAAGAACAACAAGGCACTCCACATATTTGGAGATACGATCACATTCTTCAAATACCTGAACGCTTGTCATATGGAAGAAGGGACACATTGATACAGAACTGCCTGACAGTAGAACGAGAACCAACAGGTAAAAATAAATTCCATTTGGATATCAGGAAAAAATTCCTGGTGGTCAGGACAGTTCAGAAGGGGAATAGATTGCCAATGGAGGTGGTGGACTCTCCTTCAATGGGGACCTTCAAGCAAAGGCTCAACAATCACCTGTCAGAGATGATCTAGGTCAGGATTTCCTGCTCGTGGCAGGTGGTTGGAATGGATGACAGGTCCCTTCAAACTCTGTGATTCTGTATTCAAGAGATGCGTGAACCTGGTCTATGAATAACAAAACACACCAATACATTATTAAAGCCATTCTCTGAGGCTCAGGGAGAAGCAGAATTGAGGCAGGTGGGGGGAGATCCTTATTCTCTCAGTTTTTCTTAACCTTTACCAATGGCTTTCCACAAATAGAGTTTTATCTGTTTTTCACTTCTGAAGGCCAAAGATCATAAACTCATATACCACTGGCCTCATGGTGATTGCTTTTCTTGCCTGAATTCCAATGCAGTTCTTGGGTCCCTTTTTCTTCAGCCATTCCTGCAGGAACCAAAAAAACCCAGTACAGTAGTGCCTCACATAAAGAGCTTAATTCGTTCCAGAGGCATGCTCTTTAAGTGAAACGCTCTTTAAGTGAAGTGGATTTTCCCATAGGAAATAATGGAAACTCAAGACGATTGGTTCCACAACCCGCAAAATATTCATATAAAAATATTTTACTGGATGTAAAAATGATGACAAAACACTGGAATTGAATTCAAAACATGCATTCAGTGTGCATGATCCTATGAAGTCTACTTAGGCTGCAATCCTAAAGACACTTTTCTGGGAGTAAGCCCCATTTAACACAATGGAGCTTACTTCTGAGTAGACATAGTTAGGAGACTGCAATCAAAGACACTTTCCTGGGAGGCTTAACTGGGCTGCTGCTGGAGGTTCAAGGTGGTTGGTGGGGGCACTTGGGGGCAGTTAGGGGCAGCTACCTCTGGCACCTCCAGGCAACTTTCCCCAAGTTGGGGGCAGTTAGAGGCAGCAGCACTGGCCGGCAGCTCTTTTAAAGAGCCTCCATGCAGAGCATCGGGGCTGCATAGCACGCATGCCCATAGCGCACTTTCTTGTTAAGTGAAGTGGAACTTGTTATGTGAAGCAAGATTTGTTGGAAATTTTTGCTTGTTATGTGAAATGCTTGTTAAGCGAGGCACTTGTTAAGCAAGGTACCACTGTATTATTTTGATGACTTTTCCTTTGTGTTGTTCAGCACTATCCTTTCTTGCTTGATTGTTTCATAATAAAATGTATATCTGAAATGTACATCTGTGTGTGTGTGTGTGTGTGTGTGTGTGTGTGTGTGTGTGTGTGTACATACACATATGCATGCATGTGCACGTTCATTTCCCTTGTTAGCTTGGATCCAACATGGCATGAGCACCAAAGTTAGGGCACAAACATCTCACAACGGTTTGCACAGAGGAGAGCACAGGGATCCACAGCTGACTGAAGAAAGTTGAAATTCTGTCAAAGCACTACAGGGATCCTGGCTATTGGTGAATGCAAGGGTCTAGTTGCACACTATGAGTATGCTATTGTAGTGTGTCAAGATGCAACAAATCATTTGATGCTGGAGGCTGCCCTACTATAAGGCAGAGCATAAGAAATTCTTCAGTCTGCAGGCTATTTTTTAAGCATTGTCCAAGCCCAGTGAGTCAATCCCCAAACAGGACTAGGCTTCTCCAAGCAGATTGCTCTAGTCCAGTGGTCTTCAAGGTGATTGAAAGCTGGAATCTACTCTACCTACAAAATGGATTCACCTTCAAGAGCTCAGAAAGCAAGAGAAATGGGCATGGGCGTCACTAGGGTTCATGTCATCTGGTGTGGGAGGCCAGCACGTCACCCCCCTTGCAATAGGGGGGGCAACACCTGGATGGTGGGCATGATTATGTGCCATTGCCTCACCTCCACTCGTTTTTTAGCCACACCATCTAATAGCATAAAGATAGACTATAGACATAGAATCACAGAGTTGGAAGGGACCCAGTGGATCATCTAGTCCAACCCCCTGCCGATAGCAGGAAATCCTCGTCTTGTGTGGACCAAGGTCTCAAACCCTGGCCTGCTGGTTAACATGCACAGTGTCTTAACCACTTGCGCCAGAGGATTATCTCAAAGTGGTTTGTTTCACTGCATTCTGCTGCAAATTACGCACCCAAAAATATATAACATGATGGGATTATTTCTAAGAACCATGATTTTTAGCCATTTTGTTCACTAGTGGGTGTCACCCCCTCAAGGGTGCCACATTTCTAACAACTTATTGCAGTGGTTTTCAAACGTTCTCAAAAGTTGATCAAATAAATAACCTCAATCCCCCCCCTAAAAAAATCAGTAAGATTTACAACTATCAGTTCAATTTTTATATTCCTGAATTTAAACAGGTTCAGTATGATTTGGGATCAAATAAGTTTTAAACCCAGCAAGTTAGACCAGGATGACCATATGTCATAACTGGACAGAGGAAAAGTCAGCCCTCCCCCAATGTAGGATACCCAAGAAAAGTATAGAACATAACAAAATAAAAGCTCAAAAGACTTGTATATATTGCTTCCATGTGCTTAAACACTATATTACTGAATATTACATTTAAAATTATTACATATAATTTAATATATACAGCACAATCCTAATTAATTTATTAATTCCAAGTAGGCTATAGGGAGATTTAAACACTGTGGTTGCAATCCTACAGACACTTTCCTGGGATTTCCTGGGAGAACAGCTATCATAAACTTGTCTAAATAAAAGGGTACATGTCTTCTGGAGCCTAATACATATGTAGACCTCAGCTTAAGCATGTTCATCACCATAGGACTCATTCCTGTGCTTGTCCACAGGAAACGGAGCCTTAGTTGGGACTTATACATAAGCTATGACTGAATTAAGAAACCCGAAAAGATCCCCGACCAGCTGATATTTGTGCAAATAGTCAGAACAAATGTTTCCAGATGGCTTCTTCCATCTACTTCCATTGAGTTTGGTGAAGATGTCTCTTACCACATGTAGATATCTGCCATTCTTTAATCTGTACTCACTGGATAATCAGATGTGTGGGAAATGTGAATTACAGTTCTAGCAGAAAACTCTTCTCCGTGTAAAAGGGTTGCTTTTTTTTATCAAGGTCACTAATGCTCCTGTTCAGTCTATAAGCAGCAACGCTCAATTTGCCTTCACAGATTGAAGGCAAGAGGACACGGATAGTGAAGACGCACGATGACCTGAAAAGAGCTAGTGCTTATCTCAGACATAATATGATATTGAAAAACTTGAGTGATTCTCTTGCTCCTTAATCCTGCTCAGAAGGGAGGTGAAGCTGGGCAGGGAGGTCTGCAAACTGAACACTGTGAAGTTTAATAAAAATGGAAACCCCAAAGTCTCCCCACGCCTTTGTGCTATCTATGGAGGAGATTAGCTTTATTGTACTTCCTTATCTGTTCTATCCTCACTTTAGTCACTTGGAGTGGCTTTGTCTCCTGAATCCTCTCTCTTGGTCCCATCAGTGGTAATATGATAGACATAAAAATTTCATTGACCCATGCAAAACTCATAACAGAAGCCATTAAGAGGGTTGAAGAGAGCCATTTATCAGAGTACTTCAGACCTAAATTATCTGGACACCAGGTCACCAGAACATGGTATACTGAGATTTGCTGACATCCTCTAGCATCTTGGGAATATAATGCAAAGACCATGGTGCTTTGAATAAAACATGAATCTGTTTTATAAATCAGCGCAGTGTTCATTCACAAAGATCAAGTGTGTTTTATTCTCATTATAGATACTATGTTTGGCTCAACCATGGTTAGTGTCATGACACAGCAGGCAGTGGAAGAAACATCTGTCACAGCAACCAGAATTCCAAATCCTCTGCCCAACCCAGGTCCCACAGTAGCAAAATGCAGCAAGGACAGATATCCAGCAGAACGGGCTGCCTTTCACTTACACTTTCTCCCCAACTAGACTGAGAGCACAATCCTAACCATGTCTACTCAAATGTAAGCCCCATTGTGTTCAACAGGTCTTACTTCCAGGAAAGTGTCTTTAGGATTGCAGCCTAACTTTGTTTTTTTACCAGCTCCCATCCTGTGCTTTAAACAACTCCTTGATGTGCATGATATTAGTAAGTGATAATACAAAAAGCAAACAGGGCCAGCGGCGAGGCAACTTTGCACCCTAGGCAAGTCTAACCATTTGCATCCCCCCCCCCCCAATTTTTTCATCAGACTTTATAATTCCATTCATATTCCATGGTACTGTTGTGGTATTTATCTTAAAATAAAATATATTAATTTTCAGTTGCATTTTTAGACAGGTTTTAAAATACTAATATGTATTAAACTGTGCTCTTCAAAATGTCAGTCCTGCATCTTTCTGAGATCTGCACCCAAGGTGGCTACTTGGTTGGCCTTGTTGGTATATGACCAGTATATGTTGTTCAAAAAAACAACAAAAACTGGCAGTAGGAAAAGCTGGCATTTCCAAATTTGCTTCTTTTCACCTTCAACCATCTCTCAAAGAAGTATAAAACATAAAGGTGTTCCCTCAGGTTGCCCTGTTAGTTGTGATCAAGTTGTGATCAAGAAATACCAGGTGAGTTAGGCTGGCCTAAATTGGTTAGGATAGCACCCAAAATCTGACTGTGCAAAAAAATTCACCTATTTCAGAATCCATGTTTCTTTCACAGATCTGCATTTTTATAATTTGACCTTAGTTTCAGATTAAAAATAATATGCATCTATTATCCTCTCCCACCTTTTTTACACTTTTAAACATTCATCTCCTATAGTGCCTACATTCCTGCAGGTGTCCAACATATTTTTAACTTATTTTCTCGTATTTCCAGTCTTTGTTGAAAGCTGCCTTGAGCACCAGCCTGATGGGAGGGGAATGCGCAGGATATACACTTTTAAAATAAATAATTGACAATATGCATAGCTGAGCCTTCTCACTGAACAGGCAGAAGTGATCGTTCCGTCATCATTACTGTCAGCTTCTTCCCCCGATGCATTGATATGACATACTGTAATTCTTCACTCTTGCCACATCAAGTACACATACTGTACACAAGTATGGATTAATTGGGATGGGGGCATTTATGCTCTATAGTATACTGCTAAGATGCATCACATTTTTAATAAGACATAAACTCCAAACTCCCAATTAACTTTATGCAAACCTACGACACTCTGACATCTCCATGCTGCAGGGTGTAGGTGTGAAAAAATGGAGGCTTATTTACAATTAAAAACACTGACTGTTTTGGAATCACAAAGCAATGGAAAAATTTTAATTACTATGACTCAGGCAATTATAATTAAGCATATTTTTAATATCAACTATGCCACAGAAGGAAGTATTAATGTAGGTTGTTTCTCAACCATCAGAAACAACACCTGCTTCTCACTGGTGCCTGGAACTGAACTAAAGAGCACCACTTTTACCTTACTTTCTTCAGCAGTCCCAGAGCTTTGTTAAGAAATCCCTCAAACTAATGTAATTCCTCCTGTTCTTGTGTTAACCTTTTTCAGTGGCATGTTTGTACAAGGTCCAAGTTTCTAAGCAAGCTTAAGCTAATTCATTGTCAGAAAGCCTGTGTTTGTACAGGCCCAGTGTCTGTGGATTCTGTACCAAAGCATTTATTTATCTGTGGATCAGATTCAGGATCCTTCATACACACTTCTTAACATGCTCTCTCTCCCCTGACTTCTCCGGACCTCCTAATTAAAAACATCACTTCAGATTCCCCCCCCCCCTAAAACTGGAAGAGATTTTTTGCCTTAAAGTAGTGATTTTCAACCAGTGTGCCATGGTACACTGATGTGCCATGGATAGTCGTCAGGTGTGCTGCAGGAATTTGGGAACTGATATTCATTAATAGGAAAATTGGTGGATTTGAACAGTCTGGTGTGCCTTGTCAAGGGTAAAAACAATTGATGGTGTGCATTGACAATTTCAATGTATTGTTAAGTGTGCCGCAAGATGAAAAAGATTGAAAATCACTGTCTTAAAGTCTAAGGCTGCAATCCTAAAGACACCTTCCTGGGAGTAAGGGCCATTGAACACAATGGGGCTTACTTTTGAGTAGACGTGGTTAGGATTGTGCTCTGAGCCAGGCAAATGCTGCAGGCAGCCTAGGGGTTAGGCATTCTCTCAAACCTGTGAATCTACATATCCATGGGGGTTCCAGAAGGGACACAGGGGCACACCTGTATTCATATTCAAAAGGAAATCTAAGGAGGTCTTTTATTTTCCAAGAACAGACTATAAGGTGAAATACAGACTTTCTGAAGTTAAAGAGAACCATTGATTTCTGTGAAGTGAAGATTTTTCCTCAGGCTTCCAAAAATGATGTGAGCAAAAAACGAGTTACAGCCGAATAAAATAAAAATGGAGCTTACTCTATGTTTTTATTTCAAGAAAATTCAGACTTTCCAAACAACCATTTTGGGGTAACCCAAAATGGAAGAGAATGGCCTTCAAATGCAAGCTGAGGGTCTGGCAATTACTGTTGTGCTCTCTCTTTATAATAGCATGGGAGGAGTATATCGCTGGGATTGATGTATTAAACCATCCCTACCCCATAACTTGCTGTGGTTTTACAAAGTTTAACGGGCCCCCTTTTGAAAAACATATGTAAGCAAATAGTAGAGCATAGCTGCAATCCTGAAGTGCACTTGGGCTAGCCTATCACTGGGCTGGCTCAATTCCAAGATGGGCCAGCCCAGTTACACCAGAAAGGTTTGGGCTGGCATACGTCAACTTAAGGTGGCCCCAAAACAGATGGACCTGGGCCAGCCTAGCTGTGCCAGCCTAAGTAGTTCAGGAGAGGCTTGTTAAGGGCATGTTCAGAACTGTGCAGTTAGGATGTTTCCAGAGCCTGTTTCCACGGCATACATGTCCCCTCACAGCTCCTCAGAAGTAGGCCACCTAATGAGCATGAATAAATCTAAGTAGACCCACAGAGGTCCATTATTAGCCAGAGTAAAACTATGATGGCAAAAAATTCTGAGTCCTAGGCCAACCCCTGCCTCTCAACCTCAGGATACAGCTCAACTACAACAGCCCAGTGAGCACTTATGCTGCCGCCTCTTCAGCAGCAGTTGGGCCAGCTAGAGACCTTCTAGCCCTGTGGATTTGACCTGTAAGATCAGGATATGGCTTACTTAGGCCAGGTTAGCTGAGCCATTTTTCTCACCTAAAGTCAGGATTGCATTTTGTCATACATTTCTGGCAGCAAATGATCTGCCCTTAAATCAAAGCCCCTAAGACAAGGACAGTCTGCTTAGCATGTTCTCAGCTACGTACGAGAGGGGTTGAACCTGAAGATTCTTCTCAATAAGCATGTGCTCTATCACTGAACCCAAACCTTTCTGGAAACTAGTGGCTTCCAAACAATCATTTAGGCCAGCAGTTTCCAAATGTACCATCGTCACAATGCTCTTTTTTCACATAAGGTTATTCTTCCCAGTTCTCTGGCATCATCATCTAGGTCCAATTCAAGACTGGGCATAACCTGGATCCAGCCAAGAGTCTAACTATCGTGGGGGTTTCTGTAAAAACTAAGGTAAACATAGTTCAAGCCTATGCATGTCTACTTCAAAGTAAGTAACATTACTGTCAACATGTGAGAAACAGCACCTGCTTGTCATTGGTGGCTGGAACGGATCCCCTGAAAATATGGGGTGTTCTGTCAACTTGTCATGGGGCTTACTCCCAGGAAAATATAGTTTATGGCTGCAATCCTAACCACACTTTCCTGAGAGTAAGTACTATTGAACACAATGGAACTTACTTCTGAGTAGACATTCTTAGGATTGCATCTGTTATTCCTTCTGAAAAGACAAAATAAAATCAAGCACAGTGCATGCACAGAGAGGGAGAGAGCTCTATGGATCTATAAGGGAAGATTTATAAGGGGAGGTCTCTAGATCAAATGTCATTTGGGATGAAGTCATTAGTATATTGTGCATGTGATCCTCATAATGTTGTTTTGACATGGCTCTGGCTTCACTTTCATTATCCAAGGAAATTTACTAGTAATTTTTTTCTCTTTTACTAATGAGGACCTTGGAATAGGGAAGGAGAAAGTGAGACAAAATCAGAGGAATAATTGAACTGGTTCATAATGCGTTCAATTCTTACAAAAATAGCACCTGCTGAATTTCCTACCAACTGCTTGGTCTATGGGGAAAGACATAAACAAATTCCTTTGTGTAATGTTAAGATATTATTGCATCTACAAGAAGTGGCACAGCAGCTGCTACTTTCATTAAAGACAGTAGCAAAATTTAATGGCTCCTAATTTGTTCAATGATGAGTTCCGAATAAATTGCTAATTGTCCCACTCCGACTTGCTTTTATATTTTTAGCACCATTCTTCATTCTTTCCTTAATCATTCAGCAGACATACCACATTTGAAAGAGTCCAAGTAATTGGTACCCCACAAAATGGCACATAGGGCTTACTAAATTCAAGCTGTTTTATTTTTAGCTTTTATGAAAATAATCTCTCCAAAGCATCATTTTTATCACTAATGCATTTAGTGTTTCCAGGTTTATAAAGCATTTCTTGTTTGTAAGATTTTTTTTTTGTGGGGGGGGGGAGGGTCTGTATTTTGCTTTACAGCATGGTTTGGATGAGTTGTTGGTTCCACTATATTTATTAGGAAAGTCCACAGGCTTGCTTTCAAGTATAAGGCATTTGATCAACTACTGTTTCTTTTTTTTAAATTGTAAATTTAATCATATGCAAGAAGGATTAGTAGTCTCATCTAGCACTTTCAGGGACTGATCCAACTTGCTGCACCAGCAACTATGTGCTCGGAATGATATAGGACAATGTACAGCAAATGCTATGCCACCAAAGTTTCATAAGCCATTATGATAGTATTCATTGACTTGCCAGAGATGATACTTCAGCATCACAGGCAGGGCACAATCATTTAGGATCAAGTTGCCAACTGGACAGGGGTGGGCAGGGCCTGGCCCAAGAACCGGTTCTCCGGCAGTGGGTGGGGCCAGGGGCGGGGCGGGGAGGTTTTTAATTTAAAAATTTTAAAAATTAAATTACTTACTTCTGAGTAGACCTGCATAGGATAGGGCTCTGAGGCTGCAATCCTCTCCACACTTTCCTGCGAGTAAGTCCCATTGACTATACTGGGACTTACTTCAGAGTAGACCTGCATAGGATGGGGCTCTGACGCTGCAATCCTCTCCACACTTTCCTGGGAGTCCCATTGACTATACTGGGACTTACTTCAGAGTAGACCTACATAGGATGGGGCTCTGAAGCTGCAATCCTCTCCACACTTTCCTGGGAGTAAGACCCATTGAGCACAATAGGGCTTACTTTTGAGTAGACATGGTTAGGATTGTAATCACCAGGTTGAGAAAAGAAGATCTATCCTGGAAAGAAGGGAGCAATCCCAGAGACAGTTTCCTGGGAGTAAGACCCATTGAGCACAATAGGGCTTACTTTTGAATAGACATGGTTAGGATTGTAATCACCAGGCTGAGAAAAGAAGATCTATCCTACTCTACTTCAGAGTAGTCATGCATAGGATTGGCTTGGGTTCTCAGGCTGCAGTCCCAGCCACACTTGCCTGGGAGTCAGCAGTTAAAGTGCAGCTGGGAGCACTTTGCTCCAAGCATAGAAAGGAAAGGACTCCGGGGCTTGTGGGGTGCTTGCTGGGCTGCCTCTTGGAGGGCAAATGTAAAAGTGCTCCCAGCTGCACCCTTTAACTGCCTCTCCAGCAGCTGAAGGAACCGGTTCGTTGGTTATTCCCCTCGCCACAGCTACCGGATCGCCATTGTCAGGAAATTTTAACAACAGGTTCTATAGAGTAGGTGCGAACCTGCTGGTGCCCACCTGTGCAACTGGAGGCAAAATGTGTTACAGTCCTCATCTCATTCATTGCCCCAGCAAGCCTTTGAAGTAAAGCAATGTTTTCTCCCATTTAACAGATGGAGAACTCAGAGGTGGCTGACCTGCCAGAAACTATCAAGCTGAGCAGATTACGATATGAATCCAAGCCTTTGAAATGCATCCCTCTGTCCAATCCCTCTTGCCATTCCACTCCTTTCACTCTATGGGGAACAATCTTCAATAAATTCTTGTTCTAAAGACTTTGGATAGGGTAATGGATTTGTTTTGGACCAAAAGAATCTTGATTACAGTCCCAGCTCTACTGAAAATAAAGCAGAGATCCAATCCTACCCAACTTTCCAACACTGATGTAGTTGTGCCATTGATGCATGTGCTGCATCCTGTGGTGATGGCATAGAGGTCTTGAGGTAAGGGAACATCTATCCGTTCCTTTACTTGAGGCTGGACTGAACCTGTCAAAGTTACAGTGGCACCTCACGTAACAAAATTAATTCGTTCCAGAGGCATGTTTGTTATGTGAAATGTTCTTTACGTGAAGCGGATTTTTCCATAGGAAATAATGGAAACTCAGACGATTGGTTCCAGAACCCAAAATATATTCATATAAAAATATTAACTGGATGTAAAAATGATGACAAAACACTGGAATTGAATTCAAAACATGCACTGAACAGGCATGATCCTATGAAGTCTACTTAGGCTGCAATCCTAAAGACACTTTCCTGGGAGTAAGCCCCATTTAACACAATGGGGCTTACTTCTGGGTAGACATGGTTAGGAGGCTGCAATCCAAGAAATTTTCAAAGTGTCTCCCCACTTTCTCTTCACCCTGAGCCTCTCTCTGCCCTGCTCCCTTCTGGCTAGCCCTGAGCTGCTTCCCTCTTCTCCACTGCGCTTCTCTCCCTCTGCCCAGCGGACCCCCGGCCACAGGAGGAACAGCGCAGAAGTGTTGCTTTCGCTGTGGGTAGGCGCGCTAGGCAGCCCTGACACTTTTTTAAAGGGTTGCTGGCCAGCGCATCTGCCGCAACGGCCAATGAGTGTGTTTGTTACGTGAAGCAGAGAAATTGTTGTTTGTTACATGGAACATACTTTGTGGGAGGCGTTTGTTACGTGAAGGCGCCACTGTACTTTGATATTCTTACAGATGTACTAAAGATGTTTCTTTCCCTAGCCCCGCCCCAGCCAGGGACGCCTCTAATTTATGGCTTTTGAGAACAAGATAGCAAAACAGTTTCTTCCTTCTTGAGGCCATAAATCCTTATGATTTAATCCTACAATAAACCTAGAAATGCAAACTCCTTTTTGGTTCCCACAGGAAAACACTATAACCCACATTCCCATAATCCTTGCTGCTAGGTCAAAATGGCTTTACTAAAGTTCACAACTTAGACTAACATAAATGAACTACTGGATCTATTAGATATAGTTTATGTATCTCTAATGGGGTGATCCTAAAAGAGATGGGGTGGTCTATAGGGGTGGGAGATGGGGATGATCTATAGGAGTGCTCAGGGGGAGGAAGGAGAGGTGAAGTGGGACCTGGAAGAGCATTGGGAGACCTGGCAGAGCCTGGGGGTGAAGACGGAGCCCTCTCTGGGGTAAGCTCCCTACTCACAAATCTGGGGGAGAGGCGGGTGTAGGAGATGCTGCTGACAGGTCAGGGCTTGAGGCAGCAGAGGAGGTAGGTGCTGCTGTTTGCTCACATGATCTTGCCCCAAAGACGCAAGCACCCACATCCCTGATTCCTGCACCCAAACACATGGAAGTGGCTCAAAGCGAGCACAGGAATCCCAGGAACTCCAGTAGGACAGCTGCTCCTGCTGCCACAATTTTCCACTTGGCCAGCAGGGGGCAGTGCTGAGCACCCCTCCTTTTCTTTTTCAGGCATGCACTTGCATCTGCCTCCTGGTGGCCTAGACAAATACTGCAGGCCAAAAAAAATTTTTTAAGTGCAAAAGAGCTTTAAAAACTTCTAGTTAAGGGGCTTTTTCCACTAAAAGCCCCATTTCCGAATATGATGAGAGTGTCTATGCAATATTTAATATAGCTTAAATAACACTCCATTGGGAACTATCTGGTTTGATCAGACTTTTATAAGAAAATGTCTGGAAGGAATTAAAAATTATGTTTTATGTCATCCAAGGAGTGTCTTCCAACGAGAAAAAGGTGTTAGGACATCAGATGTAATTAATTACATCAGAAAAGAAAGAAAACAAGGAAAAGAGGACAATGAATTTTTTCCCAGGACACGAGGTTAAAAAAATGTTCCCGGAGAAAGGGATTGGGTGAAAAGTGTTCATCCACTTGCGATATTCTTGATGGATAAAATAATGTAGCAAACCAAGAGCAGGAACATTTATTCAAATGTCCAAATTAATAGTAGCAATATTGTAAATGGTAACAGTGATGTTTTAAAACAAAAATCCAGTCTTATCACCTGGGTTGACCAGACTTTTAAATGAGGTTTTGGAAAGCAATAACATGTTATTTATTTTTAACAACACATCATAGGAAAGGAGGATGTGCATGAGAAAGGAGGTTTTATGACATCAGGTGGTTTCATCAGTCTGGCTCTGAGCATGGTGTAACTTAAGCTGTTGAGGTTGTTCATTGAGAGCACCATCAGGTCACTATCAAGCCTACTCCAGGGAAAGATCATGGGACTGTGGCAGAGCAAGGATGCATATCTAAAGGGTGCGAGGAAACATCTGTACGCGACTGGCCTATACATCAGGCAGTGCGGTCAGGCACTCGCCAAAGAAGGACCTGCAGAACTGTCCACTGCGTCCAAATTGCTGGGAAAGAGCGGAAAAGGTTTCAAGCAAGCATCCAAGGCCATCTTGGACAGGAAATTTGTGTATGCAAAAAGGAGAATAAACTATGCAGCCAATTTGATGAAAGAGGCTGGTCTTGAATTCCGGAGCAAGAGCCATGGTCGAGTGGGAGAAAACCTTATCAAGTGTGCCACGTATTTACATCAATCTCTGTTGGCTAACAGACACCCAGGTGACGTGAAGAAGAACTACTTTCTAGCAGGACTTTGTCTGCACTTGGCAGCTGATAAACTATCACCTCTGAATTTTGCTGTGGCAGAAGAAAAACTACATGAGGCATCGGTAGCACTCAGAAAAATTGGCACTTGTTGGTAAGGGAAGGAAGTTTTGGCTTATATAGGAGCCCAAAACAAATTGTCAGCTAATTAAACTTCCCCTGTAAACTGTACATTGTCATATGTCATTGTCATATGACAAACTTCCTGCGGGAAGTTTGGATCACCTTTACCCTTTGGTGAGGATTTGTGTCACATGCTTCCCAAAAACTCTGCATGTGGAGAAGTTTTTTCAAAGAGGCGTCAAAGGTCATCTTTAATGGGAAACTTGAGGATGCTAACAAGAGTTAAAGTTTGTGGCCAATATTATTAGAACAAGCTGTTGGTGAACCCCAAATAAGTATTTATTTTTTTAATAAGTTGTCATAGGATGAGAAATGGGGAGTTATGACATCAGGTGTGTTCTGTATTACATTCGACTCTTGGTGTCAGGAAACAGACACCTTATGTTTTGTTTTAGTTTCATTATCACACCATTTTACCCTGCTTGGAAGGGTTATTTTTTTTTTAAGGACACTACAGATTAAGGATTCAAAAGACATGAAAAATAGGACTTGCACAGGAGGCTATACAATCAAGTAATTATGTAAAAATTTCTCTTTTCTGGGAATTGGTGTTCACTGTTGAATATTTCAGAAGCTGTAATTACAGCCACAATTATAGTAAACAGACACAGATTGAAGCCAACACACAATTGTGGGGCTCTGTATAGACAACTCACTGTGCAATCCAGAGCACTCCTAGGCTGGCACAGGTCACTTGCAGTGATGGGATTCAAAGAAATTAATAGCCAGCTCTATGCCTGTCTATGCGCGTCTGGCAGCCAGCTCTATGCCTGTCTGGCAGCCACTTTTAAATGTCTATTTTTAAACTTTATATGTTCTATCTCTTGTTAACAGCTGGTTCTATAGGGTAAGTGGGAACCTGCTGGAGCCCACCATTATTATTTCTTTTTTTTAAAATTGCAAATTTAATCATATGCAAGAAGGATTAGTAGCCTCATCTAGCGATTTCAGGGACCGATCCAACTTGCTGCACCAGCAACTACGTATGTGCTCAGAATGATATATGACAATGTACAGCAAATGCTATGCCACCACAGTTTCATAAGCCATTATGATGGTATTCATTGACATGGCAGAGATGTTACTCCAGCATCACAGGCAGGGCACAATCATTTAGGATCAAGTTGCCAACTGGAGGCAAAATGTGTTACAGTCCTCATCTCATTCATTGCCACAGCAAGCCTTTGAAGTAAAGCAATGTTTTTTTTTCCCGTTTAACAGATGGAGAACTCAGAGGTGGCTGACCTGCCAGAAACTATCAAGCTGAGCAGATTAGGATATGAATCCAAGCCTTTGAAATGCATCCCTCTGTCCAATCCCTCTTACCATTCCACTCCGTTCACTCTATGGGGAACAATCTTCAATAAATTCTTGTTGTAAAGACTTTGGATAGGGTAAAGGATTTGTTTTGGACCAAATGAATCTTGATTACAGTCCCAGCTCTACTGAAAATAAAGCAGAGATCCAATCCTACCCAACTTTCCAACACTGATGTAGTTGTGCCAGTAATGCATGTGCTGCATCCTGTGGTGGTGGCATAGAGGTCTTGAGGTAAGGGAACATCCTTTACTTGAGGCTGGACTGAAGCTGTTTCAGTGTGGGAAAGCTGGATAGGATTGGGTTCTGAGTGATCTTGGGCAAACTATTATGGTCCCCATTTCAGGGATCTGGAAAAACACATCCATGAAGAATCTCCCCCACTCCCACCAAACAATTGGTGAACAAATAAATGTCTGTGCTTTCATAACTGGTCCCAGCACAGTGGATGGATGCATTGGTTCTGTGAGTAACTGCACAAGCATGATATTATCACTGAACTTAGGCCATAAGCAAGAACATAACTACATGCTTCTGGATGTGTGAGCCTTTCCTCTAGTACGCAGCAACTCCTTATGCATATGGGACAGGATAGGAGCAGATACAGTACCAACTGGTCTAAGCTGATCTCTGTCCCCTCAGTGATAGTGCCCGATGTACCATCAGGGTTGGGTGCCCTGGGATGTTCTGTATAAGTATTTTCCCTAGGTCCCCCAACAACCCAGCACCAGCACCGTCAGCACACTTTTGTGAGCATTAATCCCCATTAAACACAATGAGCATTACTTCCAAGTAATTTGCATTGGAGCTCTACATATAAGTTGTAAGTTAAACATGAACTAAGGAAAGGAGACTGATCTGTTTTTCAATGTTTTTTTCTATCTGCTACAAAGGAAAAGTGGGGTGATGAGGCATGTCTGTTTCTCCGTTGGTGATGCTCTCAGGTGCAGCCTTGCATAAACAATGTTGCATAGTGTTAGGATGTGTTTACAGTCAATTTCATGTGATATACTTAATGTTGCAGTGCGGCACCTGCAAGCTACCTGAGTCATCTCAATAAAGAACAAAATCTCCCACTTTGGAAAAAGGGAAGTCTTTTGAGGTTGGTTTTAAGGGCAACCACTGTGTAAATAATTAAATAATAGCAAAAAAAAGCAACAACACCCAAAACAGCAATATTATTATTTATTATTTATTCAATTTTTATCCTACTTTTCTTCCTTGAATTTTATATATATATTACTTTTTTTATATTGCTTTTTATATATAAGTTGCTTTTTTGAGCTCTAGGAGCTAATCTGAAGCCTGTAGAGAAGTGATTTTCTACCACTGTTGCACAATTACATACATACATACATATATACATACATACATACATACACACACACACAGTTGTACCTCGTTTAAAAAGCAGCTCACTTAACAAGCATTTCACATAATAAGCAAAAATTTCAAAGAAATCTTGCTTCTCGTAACAAGTTCCACTTCACTTAACAAGCAAGCGTGCTATGGGCACGCGTGCTATGCAGCCCTGACGCTCCGCATGGAGGCTCTTTAAAAGGGCTGCCGGCCAGCACCGCTGCCTCTAACTGCCCCCAAGTGTCCCCACCAACCACATAAACCTCCAGCAGCAGCCCAGGTAAGCCTCCCAGGAAAGTGTCTTTGATTGCAGTCTCCTAACTATGTCTACTTAAAAGTAAGCCCCATTGTGTTAAGTGGGGCTTACTCCCAGGAAAGTGGCTTTGATTGCAGCCTCTTAATCATGTCTACCCAGAAATAAGCCTAAATGGGGCTTACTCCCAGTAAAATGTCTTTAGGATTGCAGCCTACGTAGACTTCATAGGATCATGCACACTGAATGCATGTTTTGTATTCAATTCCAGTGTTTTGTCATCATTTTTACATCCAGTTAATATTTTTGGAGTTGTGGAACCAATCGTCTGAGTTTCCATTATTTCCTATGGGAAAATCTGCTTCACTTAAAGAGTGTTTCACTTAAAGAGCATGCCTCCGGAACGAATTAAGCTCTTTATGTGAGGCACCAGTGTGTGTGTGTGTGTGTGTGTATAAATTGTTTTGTCACCCTCCACGGGTGGTTGTATGTATGTTATCCTCAATCTCGGCTCCTCTACCAGAGGCCTGGGAGTTTGAGGGTTCTGCGCAGTATCTTAGCTGTTCCTAGCAATGCGCTTTTCTGGATCGAGTGTTCTGCTGTCCCTCCTGGAATCTGTGGGAGCCATTCTTCCAGCTTGGGTCTCACAGCCCCTAGTGCTCCAATCACTGTTGGGATCACATTCACCTTCACTTGCCACAGTCTTTCTAATGCCTCCTTCAAACCCTGATACTTTTCCACCTTTTCATGCTCTTTTTTCCTGATGTTGCTGGCGTTTGGTATTGCTATGTCTATCACCAGGGCAGTCTTCTGGGCCTTATCTACCACCACAGTGTCTGGCTGGTTAGCCAGTACCTTCTTGTCTGTCTGGATATGGAAGTCCCACAGGAGCTTAGCCCTGTCATTCTCCACAACCTTCTGAGGGGTCTCCCATCTGGTCTTGGGAGGGGTTAGTCCATAGGCTGAGCAGATGTTCCTATACACGATGCCGGCTGCTTGATTGTGCCATTCAATGTATGCTGTTCCTGCCTGCATCTTACACCCTGCCACGATGTGTTGGATTGTTTCTGACGTTTCTCTGCACAGCCTGCACTTTGGGTCTTCTCTTGTATGGTAAATCCCCGCTTCTATGGATCTGGTACTTAGTGCCTGTTCTTGTGCTGCCATGATGAGGGCTTCAGTGCTATCTTTGAAGCCAGCTCTTTCCAGCCACTGATAGGATTTCCCAATATCATCGACTTCGGTTATCTGGCGATGGTACATCCCATGCAGAGTCTTATCTTGCCAGGACATTCCTCAGTTTGATCTTCCTTCTGTATTTGCTGTTGCTGTTGTTGCTGGAGACATTCTCTCATCCGTTCATCTTTGGGTGCCATCTCAGTGATGTATTCCTGGATATTCTGGGTTTCATCCGGGATAGTAGTTGTGATGCTCATCAGACCCCGGCCGCCCTCTTTCCGACTAGTGTATAGTCTCTGGATGTTAGACTTGGGGTGGAAACCCCCATGCATTGTGAGGAGCTTTCGGGTCTTCACATCGGCCGCCTCCATTTCTTTCTGTGGCCAGCTTACTATGCCAGCAGGGTATCTGATGACTGGCAGCGCATATATATTGATGGCATGTATCTTATTTTTCCCATTGAGCTGGCTTTTCAGGATCTGTCGTATTTTTTGATGGTACTTGGATATTGCTGTCTTCCTTGCCTCCTCTTCATGATTACCATGGGATTGTGGGATACCTAGGTACTTATAGTTGGTCTCTACATCTGTCATGTACCCTGTTGGTAGTTCTACCCCACTGGTCTTAACCACTTTTCCTCTCTTTACGATCATTCGGCTGCACTTATCCAGGCCGAATGACATCCCAATATCCTCACTGTAGACCCTTGTCAGGTGTATCAATGAGTCGATGTCTCGTTCATTCTTTGCATACAGCTTGATATCATCCATATAGAGGAGGTGGCTGATGGTAGTTCCACTCTTGAACTTGTACCCATATCCAGTCTTTGCCATTATTTGGCTTAGGGGATTCAGGCCTATGCAGAACAGCAGGGGAGACAGTGCCACGCTTGATATATGCCACGCTTGATCGATACTTGTGCTAATTCTTTTGAGTTGATTACCAATGTTGTTTTCCATTGCCCCATGGAGTTCTTAAGGAAGGTCATTAAGGTCTTATTTACTTTATATAATGCCAGGCATTCACAGATCCACGTATGTGGCATTGAGTCGTAGGCTTTCCTGTAGTCAATCCAAGCTGTGCACAGATTAGTCTGTCTGGTTCTTGAGTCTTGGGCTACAGTACTATCTCTGAGCAGTTGATGTTTTGAGCCCCTGGTATCCTTCCCAATGCCCTTTTGAGCTGTGCTCATGTATTGGTTCATATGCTTTTGCAGTTTAGTGGCTATGATGCCTGATAAGACTTTCCATGTTGTAGAGAGGCAGGTTATAGGCCGATAGTTGGATGGTGTTGTTCCTTTTTGTGGGTCTTTCTGGATCAGTACTGTCCTCCCTTGTGTGAGCCAGCCTGGGTGGGAACCTGCTGCTAGCAGTTGGTTCATTTGCTCTGCTAGTCGTACATGCAGTGCTGTGAACCTCTTTAGCCAGTAAGTTTGGATCATGTCTGGCCCTGGTGCTGTCCAGCTCTTCATATTCCTGATTCGTTGCTGGACGTCTTCAGTTGTGATGGTGACTGGCTCTTGTTCTGGGAGATTGCTATGGCTTGTTTTTAGTTCCTTTAGCCATTTTGTGCTGGTGTTATGTGTTATTTCGTTTTTCCATATGTTCTTCCAGTACTGTTCAGTTTCTTCTACTGGGGGTTCTGTTTTTACTTTGTTGTTACACTGCAGTTGAGAGTATACCTTGGATGGTTCTTTGGAGAACAGGGCATTTATCCTTCTAGCCTCTGCTTCTCTGGTATATCTCTTTAGTCTGGCAGCCAAGGTTCTGGCCTTGGCTGCCAGAATATATATATATATATATATAGAGAGAGAGAGAGAGAGAGAGAGAGAGAGAGAGAGAGAAATATGTTGAGAAAAATCCAGAAATACATAGGACAGCTGTTCACAAATATGTTGAGAAAAATCCAGAAATAAATAGGACGTTTAAGGCACATATCAATGCAGAAGTGTGTAATTCTGTCAAGTCAATAAAATACATTACAAAATACATTCACAAAGGAAGTGATCAAGTAGCTTTTGCGCTTGAAGACACATATGATGAAAGTTAAAAAGTATGAAATTGGATGTTATATTAGCAGCTCAAAAGCCTCATGGAGGATTTTTTGTTTTCCTCTACATGAGAAATTCCCACCAGTTGTGCATCTAAGTGTGCACCTTGAAAATGGACGAGTAAATTTTACACAAGAAAATGTTCTTGAGAGAGTTACTAATCCTTCTAAGACTACATTGATGGCATTCTTTGAACTTTGCAAAACAGATAGTTTTGCTAGACAACTCTTATATTGTGAAGTTCCTTTTTATTACATCTTTACAAACAATAAATTTCAGAGGAGAAGAAAAGGTGCAGAGGTTCCAGGCATTGTGGAGTTAAAAAGAATCATACTATAGGACGAGTATACACAGTGCACCTGAATAATGCAGAATATTATTATCTCCGTCTTTTACTTCATGAAGTACATGGACCTATGTCATTCTTAGATCTAAAAACTGTATCTGGATATGTTTGTCCAAAATTCAAAGAAGCATGTAACAAATTGGGACTATTACAGGATGACCAACAGTGGAACCACACATTGGATGATGCTGCCATTTGCAACTCTCCGCCATTTGCAACTCCCCAAACAAACTTAGAGAACTTTTTAGTATAATGTTAGTTTTTAGCCAACTATCAGATCCCAAAAGCCTTTCAGAACAACACAAGGACATTTTATCAGAAGACATTAAAAGACAAATGGGAGAAGACTGTGATTCGGACTTGGTTTATAATAGGTGTCTATTACTGTTAGAAGAAACAGTGATTGATATGGGTGGGTTACCTATTAAACAGTACAGATTGCCAGAACCATTCTGTTCTGATGCAGAAGTCAGTAACCGTGAATATTTGCAAGAAGCGTCTTATGAGCTTGCTGACCTGGGTAAAAAGGTTACTGAACATGAAGCACTTAATGATGCTCAGAGAAAAGTATATAAGGAAGTACTCAAAAGCATTTCTTCAGAAGAAGGGAATATCATATTTTTGGATGCCTCTGGGAGAACAGGGAAAAACATTTATGATTAATTTGTTGCTTGCTAAAATAAGGACATCAAAGAAAATAGCATTGGCTATTTCTTCTGGGCTTCTTCTGGGATTGCTGCGACATTGTTAATGGGTGGTAAAACAGCTCATTCTGCATTTAAGTTACCTTTAGACTTAAATGACTGTGAAGACCCTACCTGCATCATTTCTAAGCAAAGCAACAAAGCTAAGGTTTTGCAGCACTGCAGGTTTATTGTATGGGATGAAACCACAATGTCACATAAGGGTACAGTGAAAGCATCGGACAAAACACTACAAGATATAGGGAGCAGAAGGACTGTAATGGGAGGTGTCACTGTTATGCTATCTGGAGATTTTCAACAAACTTAGAGGAACTAGAGCAGATGAAGTTAAAGCTTGCCTAAAATCTTCATATTTGTGGCCAAAGGTAAAAATCTTTAGATTAAAAAAGATATGAGAGTGTATTTGGGTGGACATGAAGATACACAAAGATTTTCCAATTTATTGTTAAAAATTGGGAATGGAGAAGTTAACCAACAGCAACAAAAAACTGAGTTAATCCAATAATTTGTGCAATGTAGTACAAACTATAAGGGCCTTAACAGAAAAGATATATCCAGATATAGCAAACAACATTAAACAAGCCTCTTTCCTGGCTAAGAGAACATGCCATATTAGCGCCAAAAAATGAGAAAGTTAACAAAATAAATAATGTTCTGCTAAACAAACTTCCTGGAGATTGCATGATATACAAATCAGTGGACACAGTTCCAAATATGGAAGATGCAGTACATTATCCTGTGGAATTTTTAAACTCACTGAATCCCCCGAGCTTACCTGCACATACACTTCAACTGAAAGTAGGGGTGCCAATAATGCTTTTAAGAAATTTGAAACCACCCAAACTTTGCAATGGAACTAGACTGAGAATAAGAGTATTTCACAAAAATGTCATTGAAGCTCTTATCATAACTGGATGCAGTGAAGGCGAATCAGTGCTAATACCACGTATTCCATTTATTTCATCAGATTATCCCTTTGAGTTTAAACGTCTACAATTTCCTGTGAAAGTCTGTTTTGCTATGACCATCAATAAGTCACAAGGCCAAACACTGAAAAAAGCTGGGATAGATCTAAGAGAGGAATGTTTTTCACATGGTCAGTTATATGTTGCACATTCAAGAGTAAGCACCGCTAAAAATTTAACAATTTTAAAAAATATCCAAGAAGCTGTTAATGTAGTTTCTAAGGAAGTTTTATAAAATTTACATTGTTAGAGTTTAAGAATAGTTACTTGACCTATTAAATACGTTTAAGTTCATTTTCTATGACACAAACACAACATATGGATTTCTGAAATCATTATATTACATTCAGAGCATAATCCTAATCATGGCTGCTCAAAAGTAAGCCCCATTATGTTCAGTGTGTCTTACTCCTAGGAAAATGTCTTTAGGTTTACAGCTATAATTAAAGAATATTTACTTAAAGAGAATTAAATTTACATTTTACTTTACATATTTACATATGTACTTTACATATTTACTTTACTACTTTACATATTTTTTCACTTATAAACACAAACTTTACACATATTCTTTCAATTTTGCTCCCACAATGGCCATCCCCCCACTGTGTATCAACCTCCCATGCACATCAACACCCCCATGTATAACATCCCCCATGCTCATCAACCCCATGTGCATCATCCCCCCATGCACATCAACCCCTATGCACATTATGCACAATAACCCCCATGTGCAACATCCCCCATGCGCATCATCCCCCCATGTGCATCAACCCCCCATGCAGGGAATTTTACTCCCGCTACGCGGGTACGTTTTTCGCTAGAATATATATATAATAACTCAATAGCAAAAAATAAAATGTATTATCATTCTTTAAAAAATGCTACTAGTAAGTTGTGAAATTGTTCCCTATACATCCATTAAACCAGTATTTTTCAACCAGTAGTACTAAAGGTGGTATCAGGAGGCACAAGTTGGATCCCCAGGCCCCTGACACTACAACAGTACAACGCAATCAGCAACAGTGAGAAGCTTGGCTTAGCAGGCAAAGTTCCAGCGTGGGGTTTTTTGGCATGATCACAAAGCCCTCTTGTCTCCCTTGAGTCACTTACCATGGTTTGTCACATGGCATCTGGCCTCCCAACCCAGAGTAACTGGCAATGACATAATCACCAGTAATTTTCAGTGGTACTTCCAATAGATGAACCATGCAAATTGGTACCACACATATTGAGAAATACTGCATTAAACTGTGTCAGCATAGGTAGCTTTGTACCATCTTCAGGCTGGAAAGGCCCAACGAGTTAATCCAACACAATTTTTAGACAGAAAACTGTATAACTCAGACAGCAATCCTACCTCTCCCTTAAGTCAGCACAAGACCCTTGCAACAACCTAAGGGTGTAAAAAATATATACTGTAAGGCAGTCTGCGCCATTGTGAGAGGGATATGGTCTGCAAATGGACATGCGCCAACCTCCTTTTACAGGTACTTTTGTGACACTTCCAGGCCAGAAAATGTCATTACCCAAACAATGTTGCATAGTGTTAGGATGTCATTACCCAAACAATCTAAAGAACAGAGGAGAAAGAAATAAAAATGAATAACAGTTTCAAGCCAGGGTTGGCAGAAATATCACTCTTTGGACAATAACTTTCCATATTTGTGGTAATCTCCCAAACATAACATTCTTTGGGACCAAGTTGCTACATACTTGCACGACAAGCCGGCAGTTGGTATTATCTCCTTTATATGCCCTTCTGGGCTTGGATGAGGGTAATAAGCTGAAATACCATCAATAACTCTAGCATTTAATGCTTGCAGCCGGAATAGTTACAGCAGCATAATGGCAACACCCAGATTTACTGTTGCTGAACAGATTGATTACAAAAGGCTGGATGCTCTTGCAATGGAAAAAGCTAATGAATTCCAGAAGTAACTCATATGGCAGCCATTTAGCCACCTGGTTGCTTTTCATTAGTTCCCTTAGACCAGCCACCAATAAGTTTTGTTTAGTACTGTACTTCAGTATTTGCAGAGATTTGATTCTGAGATCGAAAAATGGAATGATTGCTTGCATGACTACCTGTCTAGAAAAGAAAAAAAGAAGTTTTAAAAACTGATTTGTAGTGGCCATTCATACTGAGTTAAATCCATGAATAAAAAAAAATCCATGTACTGTATAACAAACAGTTTACAGTTGAACATGTATTTGTTGTGTGTGTGTGTGTGTGTGTGTGTGTGTGTGTGTGTGTGTGTGTGTGTGTCCGTCCTACATTTTGGGAGGCCTTGTACACTTTTTGCAGTTATGATATATGGTCACCCTGTCCTTACCAGAGCCCTTCAGAAAGCAGCACAATCATGTGTGAACTACCCATACACAGGGGAGGTAAGGCCCCCTCTCAACCTTGTGAGGCACCCAAGCACTCATAACCCATACGCAGGTGAGGCAGAGCCTCCCACCACAGGCCTTAATTTGAAACACAGGACCATCATTATGTGAGGCACCCAACGCACACACAGAAGGAATCAGGAGATGGAAAAAAATGTCTTGAAACATTCTGAAAGACAATTTGCTATTATTCTTTCAAGAGACAGCATTGATGGAGCATTTAAAATATAATATTTAATACAGCTGAAGGCTGCAATCCTAAAGACACTTTCCTGGGAGTAAGACCCATTGAACACAATGGAGCTGACTTTTGAGTAGACATGGTTAGGATTGTGCTCGAAGTCATGAAGGTGGGTTCTCATTAACAAAAACCATTGAGTGTTACACATTTTTTATTTTGATGTTTCTCCTGGGTGCTCTGTCTCCTAATATAGGGATATCATATAGGATGGTGAAGGATAGGTCTAGTTTATTAATGGAGCAGTGCTTCTTTGCAAAAGATTGGATTCTGCACTAGGTTTCCACACAGTTGAAGTTTGTATAGTTTTTCTTTGGGAGCCTCTGCTCTGGTCCAGCCCCTGGTTAGGATTGCAGCCAAAAGCTGGTAACTAAAGTGTACTTTCTATATAGTGTGTATATAAAAAACAAAAATAAATCTGCTCTTGACATTCCTCACATTCTCCACCAGGTGTTGCTGGCACTGCAGAAATAATTCAGGATCCTAAAAAAGTGATACATTCTCAGCAGGAGTTATCATATAGATCAGTGCTTATATTGTTATCATATAGATAACATATAGATATCATATAGGAGTTATCATATAGATCAGTGCCAATCTTCCTAATGCCATGACCCTTTTATAAGTTCTTCATATTGTGGGGACCCTCAACCATAAAATTATTTTCATTGCTACTGCTGCAGTGCTATGCACACTTTCCTGGGAGTAAGTCCCATTCACTATCAGGGGACTGACTTCCGAGTAGACATGCACAGAACTGGACTCTAAGGCTGCAATCCTAGCACTTTCCTGGGAGTAAGTCCCATTCACTAACATGGGACTGACTTCTGAGGAGACCTCCATAGGACTGGGATCTCAGGCAGCAGAGCCAGCCACTGTTTCTGGGAATAAGTCACATTCACTATCATGGGACTGACTTCTGAGTAGATATGCATAGAACTGAGCTCTAAGGCTGCAATCCTAGCACTTTCCTGGGAGTAAGTCCCATTCACTTATCATGAACAACAACAACATTGAGGGGCCTTACTTCTGAGTAGAGCATAACAAGCAGGGCACAACAGTTGGTGCACAAGCAGGGCGCCCACCAGACAGCCCACCCACCAGAGCTCTGGTGCCATGCTCACACCTCAGTCGCTTAACACTCTCAGTCGGCAGGCGCACAGAGGATCTGAGGGGCGGGAGGAGGAGGAGGCTGCCGTCTGTGGTGAGTGTGTCAGGCGCTTCACCACCCCCAAGGCTCCACATCGGTCTCACAGCAGCTCAGAGGCTCCTTCTGAGCTGCTTCTCAGCTGCTTCTTCCAGCTGCAGTGGCTCCAACATTTCTGCCAGGTCTTCCCACCTGGCCCCCTGCACCAGGGGTCTTTAGGTGACCCCCAGGAAAGCTCCAGGCGACCCCCAAAGGGGTCCCGACCCCCACTTTAAGAAACGACGATATAGATTGTTCTCCAAGCATCATGCCAACGGCAGTAAGCAAGTGGGGTTTATATTCTGATTTGTTATAATCTTGCAGAACTGCTTTTTTTCTCAAAATTCCTGCCATATATTCCACCACCACCCCAGGTCTTTTGTGGGGGGCTTTCCTTCAAATGCCACTTCTGTCCTATTCAGAGAGGTGGCAGCACAGGTATGAGCCTTTTCCATAGTGGCACCACAACTATGGAATTCCTTTCAAGGGTTTTAAAAACTGTCTTCTCTATATGGCTTTTCATATCTATTTCATCTGGCATTTGGGTGATGGATTCATGTCTGCCTAGTGTGCTTCTGTAATAATAGCCTGTGGCTTTTCTAATTTTTTCCAGCATGAATAGTTACACCACCCCCTGAGCACATGATGGTACTTGCTTGACAAGCTCCAGAGAATCTGCAAATTCAGTCCATAGTTGCAGAGATACTGTATTTACCTGAACCTAACAGTCACCCTTTATATAACATTCTCTATATGGCTTTTCATATCTATTTCATCTGGCATTTGGGTGATGGATTCATGTCCGCCTAGTGTGCTTCTGTAATAATGGCCTGTGGCTTTTCTAATTTTTTCCAGCATGATTAGTTATACCACCCCCTGAGCACATGATGGTACTTGCTTGACAATCTGCAAATTCAGTCCATAGTTGCAGAGATACTGTATTTACCTGAACCCAACATTCACCCTTTTCAGCCGAATTCAGTCTCCAAAATCAGAGTTTGCATTAGATTCGTTGGTAATTAGATTCAAGTAAATGTGGTATTTTGATTATAGGTATAGGCTGAGCATTAGATTCGATGGTGCATTAGATTTGAATAATGTATAAAGGTGTCCCTTGTGAGTTACCCCACTAGTCGTTACTGACTCCAGGGAACTGTGCTCATCCCATTACAGGGCTGAGGAGCCAACAATGTCTCAAGACATCTCGGAGGTTGTGTGGCTGGGATGACCAAATGCCAAAGCGCACAGAACACTATTATCTTGCCACCAGAGTAGTACCTATTTAAGTACTTGCAGTTACCATGCTTTTGAAATGCTAGGTTGGCATTGTTGGATAAGAGACGAGATTTCACTCCATCTTGTAGTGCTTGGGTACTCAACCATCTCAGTCTGAAGCATCAGGTTGACAAGTGCAGTGTCTTTAACCACTAGGCCATCACACTCCTTAGCTGCAGAGGGCAGTGTCAAAGACAGGGAAAGTTCCTCCACAAAATATCCATACTACAGAATGAAAACATTCATTGCAGTTGATGCAACTTTTGTTAGGCAAGCATCCAATATGCAGCAACACACAGCTTCAGGAGCTTGTAAGACTTAACATTTTGTACTACAAAATGTACCGTTTTGTGAATTTTTGTACCACTATGCAACTGGCCTGGAGGCCAAGTCACTAATGCCTTCTCCATATTTAGTAAACATGAGGATTGTAACAATGAATAAGGTGGCAGAATGTTACTCTTTCATATTCCAGGAGCAATTATTAATATGCTTTTAAAACAAAATCTTATTAGTATGTTTTTCAGTGAATAATCCTGGTACCTTTCAGAGGTATGCACTTTTGTGTAAGGTCAAGTGTAAACAAATTGGCCTGAAGAAGCCTTTGTGTGAGAGTTCTTGTTTCCATTTATGCAATTTTTCAGTGGTTCAAGTTGGCAAGGTGATATGAAAATCATATGAACATCCAATTAGTTGTTTTAATATGCAGTCCATTAAACAAAACAAAAACAAACAAAAAATCCATGCTAACGGCATAGTGATTTAAACACAAGAATGCCCCTTTATTGTAGTCTTAGGGCCAAATCCAGATTAAGTTCAGCCTGCTCTGCCCTAACCGCTCTCTCCTAACTACTCTGTATCCAGAGCAGAAAGTTATGCTGCAACCAGAGAGTCAGGAAGCCTGGGCTGCCCTAATTGCTCCAGAGCATGCTATGTAAGTGACACCTGGGGAGGACTTGCTCCTGAGGATACACCCCTCAGATCACACTGAACAAGGAACAGCTGTGGTGCCTACAGTGGTGACACAACTCTGCACATCACCCAGTGCGGAAGTCTGTGCATCACCCCCAGGACATGCATACCCCCCTACCTGGACTGCGCAGTCACCAATGTTGGTGCCTGCGTAGTTGTTTCTGAAGCCAACTGGCTTCAGAAAGAGTACTGTGCAGGAACCATCTCTGATGCCTGCACAGTACTTTTTCAGCTTCTGCGCAGTACCTTTCAGCTTCAGAGGAGACTGTGCAGGCATCAGAGTTGGTTCCTGTGCGGTACTCTTTCTGAAGCCATTCGGCTGCTGCTCCGCCTCCTGAGTGAGGCCAAATGGCCGTGGAGAGGCGCGGACTTCCTCCACTCTAAGGAAGTCTCCTCTGACGCTGTTCGGCATGCTCAGTGTGTTTCTGCGCAGTGCACCTCAGCTGGCCATTTGGGCCAGCTCTAAAGATGAGTGGCAGCTTCTGGCTGCTGCTCCGCCTTGGAGCAGGCCCGAATGGGCGCGCTGACACCCGGGGCTTGTCAAAGGACAGTCAAACTCCTCCGGCGCATCACTCCATATGGAGCGCATCACCCAATGTGACCCGCACCAGTCTGGCGATGCCACTGGGTGCCTGCCTTATAAGGAGTCCCTGATGAGATGCCAGTACATTCTACAGTGAATACGAGGGACTTGAATACGAGGGAGTGGCCTGCTGTATCCTGAGGTCTGTGGGTAGCCGTAGTTGTTTCATATCCTAAGGTTGAGAGGCAGGGGTTGCAGCTAGGCTGGCCAAGAACTCAGATTTTTGGTCAGCACTGCCATTCTTACTCGGGCCTTATCATGGACCCCTATGGGTCTACTCATTACTATACCTGCTCCTGAGGTGGTATATCTCTGGGGAACTGGAAGAGGGCATTTCTGCATTGGAAACAGGCTTTGGATACAGAGTAACTGCTCTGCCCTAGGCAATGCTAAACATGCCCTCAACATGCCTCTCCTGAACTGCCTAGGACAGAGCAGGTCCACCTCTCTTAGGGCACCCTATGTTGCCTTGCTCTGTCCTAAGCCTTTTCCAGAGTAACAGGGGAGGAGCATCTTGCAGTTGCTCCACCCTAGCAATAGATAGGGCAACCCAAGGGCACTTACGTAGATGGATTAGTTGCTCTGGATTTGGCTGTTATACTATTTATTTATTTATTTATTTATTTATTTTCTTGATTTATACCCCGCCTTTCCTCCCCTAGAAGGGGAGCCCAAGGCGGCTAACATAGAAGAATAAAACATCATTAAAATTGCTAATAAATACTGATTAAAACATACTTAAAATACAATTAAAATACAATTAGAATAATAACAGACTAAGAACAATTAAAAACAAGCTAAAAGACATTTGTTAAAACCATAAAATAAAACAATAAAACACTGCCCCCCAACCTCTGCCCCGTTTAAAACGCTTTTTTAAAATAAAAGGTTTTAAGGCTCCACCTGAAGCTCTGTATTGAGGGAGCTTTCCTAAGTTCTATGGGGAGGGAGTTCCACAGCCGGGGTGCCACCACCAAGCAGCCAGAGCCACCGGGGTGCTCTCTGGCAGCCACACCTCTAACATCTCTTAGTGGCGGCACAGTCAATAAGGCCCCCTCAGTGGCGGCACAGTCAATAAGGCCCCCTTAGGTGACGGGTCGGATTGTACAAAAGAAGGCGGTCCCTCAGGTACCCTGGACCCGAGCCGTGTAGGGCTTTAAAGGTCAGGACCAGCACTTTGAATTCAGCCCGGAAATGAATGGGCAGCCAGTGTAGTCGCTGAAGCAGTGGCCCGACAGAGTTGAACCAACGAGCCCCAGCAACCACCGTATTCTGGACTAATTGAAGCTTCCGGACCGTCTTCAGAGGCAGCCCCACATAGAGCGTGTTACAATAATCTAATCTCGATGTCACTAGGGCATGGGTCACCGTCAGTGATGGGCTTCAAAAAATTTAAGAACCGGTTCTCTGCCCATCTGGCAGCCACTTTTAAATGGCTATTTTTAAACTTTATATGTCCTATCTCTTGTTAAGAACCAGTTCTATAGAGTAGGTGCGAACCTGCCTGTGCCCACCACTGGTCACCGTGGCCAGATCTGAGCGGCTCAGGTATGGTTGCAGCTGGCGGATTAGCCACAGCTGAGCAAAGGCTCCCCTGGCCACAGCCGCCACCTGGGACTCCAGGAGCAGCTGCAAATCCAGGAGAACCCCCAAGCTGCAAACCTGCTCCTTCAGAGGGAGTGCAACCCCTTCCAGAACAGGATGATATTCCAATACCCGAGTCGAGGACTTCCGGACCAGGAGAACTTCTGTCTTATCAGGATTTAATGTCAGCTTGTTCACCTTCA
Source organism: Cryptoblepharus egeriae (assembly GCA_030015325.1). Taxonomy (NCBI): domain Eukaryota; kingdom Metazoa; phylum Chordata; class Lepidosauria; order Squamata; family Scincidae; genus Cryptoblepharus; species Cryptoblepharus egeriae. The sequence goes on along the minus strand of JAREYC010000007.1, from coordinate 46,206,655 downwards.
TCCAGTCCCCCCCCTGCCTCCAGACAACGATTCAGGACTTCAACCGCCTCCTTGGACTCAGGAGGAAAGGAGAGATAGAGCTGGGTGTCATTGGCGTACTGATGACACCTTACTCCAAACCTCCGGATGACCTCTCCCAGCGGCTTCATGTAAATGTTAAATAGCATGGGAGAGTGGGTGGCATTTATACAGTAACAAAGTCTGTCATTAGCACATTATAGACTATGAGAGGGAGAAAGGCAATGAAACTTTCTCTTGTGTAAATGATCTATGATGGAAAGGAAGGAAAGACTAGCAGAGAATATCATGGTGATGGAATTTCCATATGTGGCTAATAGAGGCTCTGAGGAGCTGCCCTGCATGATAGGAGATCTCCTCCTCCTCCTCTTTGGGAGTATGTGGTGCCAAGGGGAGAGGAACTTCTCCCAGGAACAAGACTGCAAGATGTAAGAAGCCTCCATGCTTTGCCCATCCGGTTAAAGGCTTCTGTCACCTGGATGAAGCAGAGAGAATCTCTGTGTCACATGGCTGCTCAGTTTAAAAAATTCTTAAAGTGTTTAAAAAGCAAAGGATTAAGAAGGTGGTTCTCTTTCTAAAAGGAGTTCATTATCTTAAAAAGTCCCAAGATTGGCACCAACATACAGCGATTAGGACTGCAATTCTATACACGTCTACAAATCCCATGATAATCATTGGGGCTTATGCTTTGTGTGTGTATGAGTGCAGATTTTCAATATAATCCTGCCTAAATTCCCTCTTCTATGCAACGCTTAAAAGTAGAGGCATTCCATACTTCATTCTATATGGTCACCCTATAAGTTCCACTGTGTTCACTTATGCTTTCTCCCAGGAAGGTGTGCGCAGGATTGCAAATTTAGTCACTACTTGCTAAATAGAAGAGAGATACCACTATGGCAGAGATAACTGGGTTTTTTGCCTAGGGATCAAAACATATACAGATCATATAAATTTGATGTGGGATTAACATCTAAGGATGTCAAGTGTTCTTGGCTGTGGTCATCCTCCAGTTATGTACATTGTACCTGGCTGTCCTTGCTGTAAAACCCTTTCTACCTTTTCTAGCCATTAAGTCTTTCCTGACTGTCTTCCCTACCTCTCACTCCCTTCTGTTTTGGTTTGTGCCTCTTATACTCCCCAATACTTTCTTCTGTATTAAAACAAATTGTTAATGACCACTGCCTGCCAGAACATTGGAGCCTTCTCAGGTGCACATTCCCATATAATAAATACCATTCCAATAACTTGGAAGACGACTGTCTTTACCTGGCTGCATGATGGAGTGACTGCTAAACCATGCCTTTTTTCTCCTAAAGGTGTTCAGTCATGTGAATTTGCCCAGAGCCATTGCCTCAAATCGTAAACCCTTTTCTTAGAATTTCTCTCTTTGAAGGTGTTTTGCTTCAGTCTGGACTTGTGATGGAGCGGAGAGAGAGAGTGAAAGCAAATACTGGAATCAGGCAGCATAATACTGATAATTTCCTTTCTCAGTTTTTAAAGTAGTACCTTTACTTAATGTATGTGTAGAAATGTGCCTCACAACAGTTTGGCTGTCAACACACTACCATTGAAGAAAACCAGATTAATAACCTCTCCTATTGCCTTATTAGTACCAGGATGATGGCTCTCTAATTTATTCCCCAACCTCAAATCTTAAGAGACAATGCTGGATGTCTCGTTTGACACAGGTGCTGGCAGAGCTTAAAAAGAAAATGAATCCTTGGCAGGGTGTTAATTTTTCACTGGCTCTGAACTTCTTGGTGATAAAACTGTAAAGCATATTTTTCCCTTTGAAATGGTATTTGTGGTCCTACAGGATAGCTATATCATATTGTTCTACAAATGTTCCTAAAAGGCTCAGAGTGATTGCTCCCTAGCTATGGTTTGTTTTCTTCGTCCATTAGAACTTGGCTGAATTGTATATCCTGTAGTTTTGGATGTTACGCACTTGATGTTACACATCACACACTGTAGAAGATGATCCTTGAATTATAGCTAGTTTAGTGCTCGATCTTATGGACATTCAGAAATCCTCCACTTACTGGATGAGTTAGGGACCAGAGCATCGTCCTGAAGTGAAAACCACTGAAAAGTAAAACAGAATTTTTCAGCTTGCAAATGCGAAATGGGCAGCAAAAGACGTAAATATCACTTACAAAAGCCTAAATCACACATATTTATTAACACATAGCCAAAATACACAACAAAGTACTGTACAGTAAAATGAACAAAGGCATGTGGGCAATGAATATTTTATGTATTTGAATGATGGTTATTTACTGAAGAAAGTCATAAGGAAAGGCCTAAAAAAGTTTGATCACCATAACACCTGCACATCAATATCAGGGAAGACAATTTAAGCCTTTAGGGTAGCAGAGAGAGTGAAACATGTGTTAAATGAATGAGTCCTGGGTATCGTTGAAAGGTGTTAAAGGGTGGAACAGTCAGAAAAGGAACCATAAGAAAGTGTGGGATGCCTGCACCACAGGCACCCTGCCACTGTTGTGTGTCACAAACATGCTGGTCCAGCATTGGTGGGACATCAGCACCAACAACTCCTGCACTATCGTCAGTTCAGCCTTGGTGTACCACTGTTCAGTGGTTGTCCTGATTGCTGTCTGGCAAAGCCCTGAATGGGGGTATAGGATAGGCAAGGAGGAGGTGTTCCAGGGTGGACGAGGTGGGGAGAGAGAGAGAGAGAAAGTGACGTTTGCTTTTCAGGAGAACCCAGAAGGAAGATTATGACACCACAAGAAAATTTGGTGACTTATTGGCCATAACCTTGGCTAGGAAGGTGTTATCTCAAAACAGATTGTTGCATTAGACTCTACTCTCCAATACAAATCCAGTGACAAATGACTCAAGGGGGTAATGCACACCATCGTGAAGCTGCTCTTCTACTGCCCATGTCTGCGCTTTCCTCAGGGCTATCAGCCTTGATGGGATATTATTACTTTGCATGAATAAGTACAGAACACAAAACAATGGCTATGCCATATTACTAAGTACAGTAATTTGTAATTGAAGCTCTCCATATTGCTCACAGCAGAGATTTGTTTGCATCATCCTGTTGTGGATGGGGTTGCACTCCCTCCGAAGGAGCAGGTCCACAGCTTGGGGGTTCTCCTGGATTTGCAGCTGCTCCTGGAGTCCTAGGTGGCAGCTGCGGCCAGGGGAGCCTTTGCTCAGCTTCGGCTGATTCGCCAGCTGCAACCATACCTGAGTCGCTCAGATCTGGCCACGGTTCCAGGCCAAAGTTAAAGGGAGCCCAGAATTTCTGGGATCTTAATTTTTTTTACTTTCTCTTGGACTCAGAGTCCATGCGGGATGCAGGGTGCGCATAGCAGTAGCTACTGCTACAAGTCATGTATGCTGTACTGAGGAATGTACATGATGCTTCTTAAAATGGCGGCCAGTCAGCGCTGCTGCCTCTAACTGCTCCCAACTGCCTCCACAGCCACCTTGAACCTCCAGCAGCAGCCCAGGTAAGCCTCCCAGGAAAGTGTCTTTGATTGCAGTCTCCTATGTCTACTCAGAAGTCCCACTGTGTTAAATGGGGCTTCCTCCCAGGAAAGTGTCTTTGATTGCAGCCTCCTAACCATGTCTACCCAGAAGTAAGCCCCATTGTGATCAATGGGGCTTACTTCCAGGAAAGTGTCTTTAGGATTGCAGCCTAAGTAGACTTCATAGGATCATGCATGTTCAATGCATGTTTTGAATTCAATTCCAGTGTTTTGTCATCATTTTTACATCCAGTTAATATTTTTATATGAATATATTTTGGGTTCTGGAACCAATCGTCTGAGTTTCCATTATTTCCTATGGGAAAATGTTCTTCACTTAAAGAGTGTTTCACTTAAAAAGCATGCCTCAGGCACGAATTAAGCTCTTTATGTGAGGCACTACTGTGTGTATATATATATATATATATATATATATATATATATATATATATATATATATATATATATATATATATATATATATATATATATATATATATCCAACACATCCAACAATCCAACACATCGTGGCAGGGTGTAAGATGCAGGCAGGAACAGCATACATTGAATGGCACAACCAAGCAGCCGGCATCGTGTAAAGGAACATCTGCTCAGCCTATGGACTAACCCCTCCCAAGACCAGATGGGAGACCCCTCAGAAGGTTGTGGAGAATGACAGGGCTAAGCTCCTGTGAGACTTCCATATCCAGACTGACAAGAAGGTACTGGCTAACCAGTCAGACACTGTGGTGGTAGATAAGGCCCAGAAGACAGCCCTGGTGATAGATGTTGCGATAACAAATGACAGCAACATCAGGAAAAAAGAGCATGAAAAGGTGAAAAAGTATCAGGGTTTGAAGGAGGATTTAGAAAGGTTGTGGCAAGTGAAGGTGAATGTGATCCCAATAGTGATTGGAGCACTAGGGGCTGTGACACCCAAGCTGGAAGAATGGCTCCAACAGATTCCAGGAAATACATCCCTTGAGTCACTTACCATGGTTTGTCACACGGCATCTGACCTCCCGATCCAGAGTAACTGGCAATGACATTTCATCAGTAACTTCCAGTGGTACTTCCAATAGATGAACCATGGAAACTGGTACCACACATGTTGAGAAATACTGCATTAAAAGCAGGCCTCTGTCAGTCTTGAAAGACTATGGTATTGTGCTTGGTGCTGCATACGCTGCATGCGAAGCACAAAAGCCTGCGTTGGATTGTAATGGAGGATAGGCTGTTACCCAAGCAGCAAATACCCCCTCTCCACGCCACTGAATTAGTCCAATGGAAAGGCAGAGCCAATACGATTGGATCCAGCTGGCGTCGCAGAGCTGGGCTAAGGACAGGAGCTCACCCTGTCTTGTGGGGCTGACCCAGGTCTCGAACCCTGGCCTGCTGGTTAACAGGCACAGCGTCTTAACCGTTTGTGCCACTGCATTAAACTGTGTCAGCATAGGTAGCTTTGTACCATCTTCAGGCTGGAAAGGCCCAACGAGTTAATCCAACACAATTTTTAGACAGAAAACCGTATAGCTCAGACAGCAATCCTACCTCTCCCTTAAGTCAGCACAAGACCCTTGCACCAACCTAAGGGTGTAAAAAAAATATACTGTAAGGCAGTTTGCACCATTGTGAGAGGGATATGGTCTGCAAATGGACACGCGCCAACCTCCTTTTACAGGCACTTTTGTGACACTTCCAGGCCAGCACAGGACCTTATGCTGGCCTAACGGGGGATTAGGACTGGGGGTTAGAAAACTTCTTCTTTTAAGTGTAGGGACAGTCATTTATTTCTAAACCTGCACTTCTTTTCTGCAGCATGTTGTCAAAATATCTCCAGACAGGGACCTGCTTGATTTTTTTTTGTCCCCCCTTCATGTGTTACACAGAAAGCTAATCAGGCATTTTGGTAAGAACTGCTGTTTTCTGGCACTGCAAGTTTCCTTGGGGGATCAGTTATTAGGATACTAAAAGGAATGACTCTGCTATGGCTGTTATCAAAAGCCCTAGAGGTGAGAGAGAAAATCCTGTTAGCTGTTGGCTCATTCCTTCAGAGACTTTAAAAACCACCCTTTGATGTTGCGCCAAGGACTTTGAAGTGACCAGACACGCAAAAAAGAAGATAAACGACCAAGGGACATGGGATGCTGAATCCCATTAAGTATTTCCCAAGTCAAAAAACCACTGCACTAATTTAGTGTCTGAAAATGACATACAATTTGCAAAAGAGGAGTTTCCCCTTATCAGAGAGACGCATAATTACTATCAAGCAGCTCAGGATTTATAAAGCTGGAGACACACCAGATCTTCCAAAATGCAAACCAACTGATCTATATGGTGCTCCCCAAGTCTCTAAACATTGCATTAGTTCATACACATGTTTCCAAAAGTGATATGTATGCAAAAATAATTTATTGATGGTCATGGAATCTTGGAAATCACAAGTGTTTAGTAAGGACATACTTACTGGTAATTTAACAACTAAAAATACAGCATTTACATTTGTGTGAAACCATCATTTTCAGCTCAATCTTATTTGGGTCTTACAGGGGCATAACTAGAGGGGTGCAGTAATAATTGGACCAGGCAGCAAGTTTTAGGGGGAACAAACTAAGCTTGACACTAGTGGCTAACAATGAGAAAAAGAGGGCATGTGTGAATAAGAACGCCATGATGTTATATATCGTTGGAAATGAAGGTAATTTAAAGGTAATTTAATTTAATGGAATATCTTTATTCCATCAAATGGTATGGCTGAATAATGGGATAATGAAAACACAAAAGCCTTCTTAAAACTTTCCCATGAGACCAAGGAGGAAGATTTGGGGCATTCTGGAGTGGGAAGTGTAGGGGCAGACTGGAGAGGTTGGCTTTCAGTATACTAGATTTAATGCTTCATTTTCCATCCTGCCCTTTCTGTCTTCAGATATACACCAGCTACATGACCGACATAAGTGCATGATGACAATAAGTCCACGGTAAGTATCTTTCCTTACCTTCTGATCATCTCCTGCCTTTGGATGTAGCACATTCTCCATCAGCGTGGTTGAATCTTCATCCACAGCGGAGGATAGGATAAGGTTGTTGGATGCATTGAAAACAAGTTGTTCTTGTTTGCCACCCTTCTTTCACACATAATTCATAACAGACAGAGAATTAGCAGTGAGCGTAAGTTGGTCTACACATAAGACTTATCTTCCTGGCAAGTTAAGCAATGCTTGATGACAACTGTCAGTGCCAAGTAAACCACGCATCCTGCCCTTAATGATCACTCAAAGAGAAGCAGCCAATTTCTGTTTAAAGACCTGACACCACACAGCATGCCAACATCAGTTAACAGAAAATGTCATTACCCAAACAATCTAAAGAACAGAGGAGAGAAATAAAAATGAATTAACAGTTTCAAGCCAGGGTTGGCAGAAATATCACTCTTTGGACAATAACTTTCCATATTTGTGGTAATCTCCCAAACATAACATTCTTTGGGACCAAGTTGCTACATACTTGCACGACAAGCCGGCAGTTGGTATTATCTCCTTTATATGCCCTTCTGGGCTTGGATGAGGGTAATAAGCTGAAATACCATCAATAACTCTAGCATTTAATGCTTGCAGCCGGAATAGTTACAGCAGCATAATGGCAACACCCAGATTTACTGTTGCTGAACAGATTGATTACAAAAGGCTGGATGCTCTTGCAATGGAAAAAGCTAATGAATTCCAGAAGTAACTCATATGGCAGCCATTTAGCCACCTGGTTGCTTTTCATTAGTTCCCTTAGACCAGCCACCAAAAGTGCCTATTAAAAAAATAGAAACTAAAGAAAGCTCTTCACACTATTGATCTTTGAGAACAAAGCATTTTGCAAAGAAGTGGCAAAGGGTTTCATCCAAAATTCAATACAGTGGGTGTTTTGTCTCTATTTGGAGGTGCTTTAATTAGAATGCCTTGCATATTTTCTGGTTCCTTTGTAAAGTTCCAAATTCTGCCTCATTTTTGACATATGCTTATAAATTTATTTGGGAACACATTTTGCTTTGTTGATCAGTTTGAGCTTCACCTACAATTGTTTCCAAAATGTCTACCTTTAGCTAGGATTCAAAGGTCAGCAAAGTTGGCTGAGCCCAAGGGCTCCTATCCAGGGTGGCCATATGTCCTCTTTTTCCAGGACATGGAAAAAGTCTCGTCTCTTTTTAGACTTGTGTCCTGGGAAAAAATCTTTATGTACTCCTTTTCCTTGTGAGCACATAGCATGTAATCCTCTTGGAATTAATAAATTATGGCTGCAATCCTGAAGTGCAGTTAGGCTCGCCTATCCTCACTGGACTGGCCCACCTAAACCAGAGAAGGCTTGGACTGGTGTAAGTCTATTTAGGCTGGCCCAAGACAGACGAATCTGGGTAGCCTAGCAGGGCTAGTCTAGGCAGCAAAACAGGGGCAAATTGAGGACATGTTGAGCATGGCTTAGAAAAGTGCAGTTAGGCCATACCCAGAGCATGTTTCCAGGGCAGACATGCCCCCTCTCAGCTCCTCAGAGTTAGGCCACCTTAGGAGCAAGCATAAATCTGAGTAGACCCATAGGAACCCTTGATAAGTCAGAGCAAAGAAAAAGTTTTATGTTTTAGGCTAGCCTAATTACAACTCCTGCCTCTCAAACTCAAGATATTGCAGAACTACATACCCAGTGAGCATGTAGCCCTTGTGCTACAATAGTTAGGTCAGCCTAGAGGCCTCTTAGCCATGTGGATTTTGCCTAACTGTCAATTCAGGTATGACCTACTTTCCCTACAATCCAGAGTAACTATGAGAAGACGTAAGAGGCACTTATTCTGGATTGCTCTATGCATTTCCCATAGTTTCCCATAGGTGGTACCATAACTACGTCGATGTAAAAGGTCCTGTACTTACTCTGGATTGTAGCTTTAGGCCATCTTAGCTGGGCCATTCTCTCTGGCCCAAGTCAGGATTGCACCCTATATGTAATAAATTATACCGTAATAGTGTTAAATTCAATAATAAGTAATTTAGTGTTTAAATTAACCACATGAAAGAAATATAATTTTTAAGCTTTTATTTTATCATGTCACACATTTTTCTTGAATATTCTAATTTTGGGGGGCTTTGTCCTCTTTTGCAGTTATGACATGGTCATGGTCTGTCAGAGGGCTCACCCAACCAGGCCAAACCCTTATTTCCCAGCATATTAGTGGCAGTAGTAGCACCCATAGAGCCATTTGGATGGGCAGGCATGCAAAGGTGGGAGATCCACTGCAGTAAGATTTTGCCCAGGGCCACCAGAAACCTGGTGCCAGCATTGTCCAGGATTCATCTTCTGCATGAATTATTTACCAAGAAACCCTCAAGCATGTGCCATGAATCTGCACATTTCAAAAGAGTCTGAAGCCTCACATGAACAGGTTAGTCCTATTCTACATAATGCAGCAGAATTGAGGGGGCAGAGTTCTGCATAGAGAGAGTGTGATTCAAAAATCACATTTTTCAATCCTTCATTATGTAAAAATGTCTTTACAAGCCAAAAACTAGCACAAAAGAGTGAAGATAGCACAAAAGAGAGAGAACCTTTTTTCTCTGATGTGCTAGTTTTTTTTCCATTACTTGGAAAAATGTTCTACATAGAAAAACACTCAAATCTCCCAGCTACAATCTGAAGATATGTAGTCCACTCAACTACCTTAGGATGGTGAGGGAGTTTGCTCAGTAACAATACATATACTTTTCCCAGATTACCATCTCCAAGTAGGAAGGGGAAAAAAATACTCCAGAGGAGCTACCACTCACACAATAATAAATCAGATACACAATAATAAATTAGATGCACACAATAATAAATTTGATAGACATCTTCCTAGACATTTCTCAGGATTCTTCTCCATATGTACAGAATGGCCAAAAGATATGCCCTAAACAGATCCACAGTAAGAAAGTTAAGCATACCCAAGTTGTGGTTTGAGAAAGCTTGTCCACTGTTGCTAATTTTTTTTTAAATAATGCAACTCCTGATTAACTTCCAATCAAGGCCTTAGTAAGGATACAATATTTCTTTTGTCCCTCTCCTCTTCCTCAGTAGATTATAATTTGTATGAATTACAGTAAATAATGCTGAATAATGCTCTTCCAGGAAGACCCACTTCAAATAATGCTCTTCCTGGAAGACCAACTTCCAGGATGCTTGCTCCTCTATTGAACTTAGGGCGCAATCCCGAGTAACTATGGGGAGTCCTTGCTCCAGTGTAAGAACAACTTACTCTGGATTGCAATATGAATTTCCCATAGGTTTTCACTAGGTGGTGCAGTAATGTCTCTTATGTACTCCTGGGTTACTCTGGATTGTAGGGTAAATGGAATAAGGTAGCGCCTCAGTATCAGAAGGGGTTTGATTCTGGTACTGAACCTCACTACAACAGAAGAAAAGCAGTTTTTAAAAATGTGATTTGCATTGGTTATTTGTGTTGAGGCAAATGATAAAAATGTATAAAAAATCAGTCTATAACCAGGTTGGATCTATGAATCCCAAATTGTAAGTCATGGCTCCCTGGAGAACCAAGGAAATCAGCCAGGTGAGCTGTAGAATCCTCATTAAAAACCTGCCACCCTATACAATGCATATGATTGTCGCCCTAATGGGGAGCCATTGCTAATGGCATAGTAAATCAAAGGAGCTGCCAGTCAGAAATATTTGGGAACCACTACTTTATTGGTTATTGTTCTCTCCTGTATTGTTTTGTTTTTAAGTCCAAGGGGATACCACTTTAAAAGATGCCTCTTTGACCAGTTAGTAAGCCAATGAAGTGATTTAATGGGATATAATATTATATTTAACATGTAAGCTGCAATCCTAAAGCCAATTTCCTGGGAGTAAGACCTATTGAACACAATGGGGCTTACTTTTGAGTAGACAGGGTTAGGATTGCACTGATAGTTAAATATGCATTTGCGACTTGCTTTTTCTTCCTGGGGCAAATTGTTACTTCAGCATAGCTCAGAAAGATCTTTGACTCCCTAATGCTTGTTGAGTAAAAGAATGTAGAAAATGTTATCTGAGAGATTTTCCAGCTTATTCTCCTTCAAGGTGATGCTTTTGGGTCACTGAAAACATTTCTGGGTTCAGTATCTATCACAGTTATAGCATAGTAATTATGTACATTAAAGCAGTATCGTAAATATGAATTATCATTGTGCTGTTAACTCTCAAATCAATACCATGCATAAAACTACAATTATGCCTTTGATGAACAATGAACACCACACATAAGCAACATCTGTTAATTTAACACAGAGATCTGGATCTAAGTACAGTCTTGAGTTTAATGACCAACATATAATTACACATTGTCATAATTCTCTCTCTTTGTCCAGTTAGGGAAGACAGTGTGCTTTTTTCAAGTTATAAACAACTAATGCAGGTACTTTTGTGCACATTTTGCAACTGATATCTAGATCTGCATGAGGACAGATAATGCCCCCCAAATGAAAAGGTAGCTGTGGAATAACAATATTGTTATTATTCAAGAATAATAATCCTTTACCTAAACTGTGATCACCAAATATTTTAACACTTCTTTCCAAACAGCAAGAAATTCAGGGTAGCCTTTTTCAGGATCATTTGGAACTGTGGAGACATTTTGGTGCTTTGTAAAAATCTGTGTATTTTTCTTCAATTTAGGAAGGAACAATAGGATGCCATAGTAAACAAAGGTGTATATATTCCAAAACAATATCAGTTCCAGCTCTAATTGTGGGAGATGTAACTGTTCGATATTTTTTTTTCTTTCAACAAACAGATGTAACCAAACGAACCATTCTTTTCAGTGCTAGAAAAATGCTGCCACCTGCATTCAGTGTAAATTTCCCTATGTCAAAGAAAAACTAAACTGCTTCCGCAGGTACAGAGCAACTGGTGCATCTCAGTACCTTTGTCTGCTCTGCAAATCCAAAAGAGTGATCGTTGGCCAAACTACACATTAAGTATATGCTTAGTCCTGGCATTTTTTTTTAAATTTATTAATCATTTGCTGCAAGGAGGAAAAAGCCAGAATGGGACCACAAGAAAGAAAAGGCTCTAATCTAGAGGTTCTCAAAAAAGTTGTGACCCTAATGTTGGTTTATTGCAAGGTCAATGCTGCCTGGTAGATGCAGGGCAGTCGTCCACATTGCCCTCCACAATACTTTGTGGCTTCTGAGTAGTACTGGCATGCGTTCCACTTTTTTGGCCATGTCACACACTTTGCTTGGTGGCCTTGCATTTTGGGGTGCAACCTAAAGACTACAAGGTATTCTGGAATACAACACAATTGATATGGTCTGCAAAGAGGGTCACGATGGTAAACCTTTGAGAAACTCTGCTCTCACCCTTTGTTTATGCAATGCTCCCAATCTGGATCGTGGACCTGATCACAGCTCCTGACAAAAGTTGCATCCATGTTATCTTTCAATTGCGTTCTTTAAGAGTGCCTCCTTGCTTTCTGTCATTTTTATGACAGCTTCCTTCCAACTGACTCCAGGATTATTCCATCATTGTTTTGCATTTAGTATTTTACCAGTCAGGATGCTCATCTGTTTTCTCTCCTGCTTTGTCTGGATGAGATTCAAAATCCTCAGTCAAATGCGCAGCCTTGGCCAAGTTCATTTTTATGATGTTGTTTTATAAAGCACCCTCTCATTCTGTATTTTTATATGTATACACATCACTAAACTTAAAACATGATAAATCTTCCTCAAGCTGCAATAATCTATGGGCTTGTGTCAGTCTGTCAACATAGTCAAAGAAAGCAATTGCTCTGGCTTCGAAAATGATGACACCTACTGCATCCCACAATTTGAGATTAGCATTTATCATTGCAATTTCCATTGCAATTTGAGATTAGCATTTATCAAAACCTCCATGTAATACACTTGCTTTTGCTTTGTTCTCAACTCCCTCTGAGAACAGAACTAGATCCAATGGGTACAAATTGCAAGAGATTCTGTTTGGCTATTAGGAAAAAATTCTGGATGGTAATGGTGATTTGGCAGTGGAATAGATTGCCGGGGAAAGTGGTGGAAAACACCAAGCAGAGGCTCAAATACCCACTGGAGATTCTATAAGGGCAAAATCCAGAGTAACTACAAGGAGTCCTTGCTCCGGTATAAGAACAATTTACTCTGGACTGCAATATGAATTTCCCATAGGTTTTCACTAGGAGATGCAGTAACTACAGGTGCATGTAAAGTCTCTCACGTGCTCCCGTAGTTACTCTGGATTTGGGGGTAAGATGCCTTCCTGGAGATGATCTAGCATGCCTTCTAAAATGCCTTCTGCTATTGAAAGGGGTTTGAACCAGAAGACCTTTTAGATTTTTCAAACTCTAATTATAAACTTTATAAATTTTAGATAATTTCAAATTCATATTCTGCAAGCAGGAGTAAAGTTACTCAGAAGAATATGCTGATCCGTTCAGAAGTTTCTGTAACCGACAAATTCCCAGCCACTCTGGGCCAAGCATTGCATTAGGGCAGTAATTCCCAAACTGTGCATCACAACATCTGGGGCATTGTGAGGCATTCTCTGGAGTGCAGCCAGCTGCCAACGAGACCTCATAGATTTCAGCATAAGGCCCAATCCAGTGAGCTAAACTCCTGAGTGCAGTTTTTACATGTTGAGCCTCTTACCTCTGTTTGTCCTATGCAGTTTCTGAAACTGGAAGTCATTTCTGGGAGCTGCACACTGCATTTGCAGCATGCAGGGCACAGGTGGGCCCAGGCCGGTTCGGTCCGGTTCTTGGGAACCGGTAGTTCCCATTTCCCCGCCGCTACCAAACCAGTAGCTGCGGGGGTCCCCCAAAGCGGCCGAACTGGTTCGCTGGCACTGTGCGCAGCAGCAGCCAGCTGAGCAACTTTGTATTTTTAAATTTGCCGCCCCTAGCGGCAGTCCATCAAAGCGCCCCAGAAGCCTCAGCGCTATTCTTTCCCCAGCCGCTGAGGCTTCTGGGGCGCTTCACTGGACTGCCGCTAGGAGCAGCAAATTTAAAAAACAAAAGATGCCTGGCTGGCTGCTGCAGCCTCAGAACATCATCCTGTGCAGGTCTACTCAGAAGTAAGCTGCATGCTAGTCAATGGGACTTACTCCCAGGAAAGTGTGGAGGGGATGGCGGCCTCGGAGTCCATGCCTATGCTGGTCTACTCAGAAGTAAGTCCCACTAGAGTGGCTTTCTCCCACTAGTAAATAAGGTTTACTCCCAGGAAAAGTATGGAAAGGATGGCAGCCTCAGAGTCCCATCCTACGCATGCCTACTCAGAAGTGAGTGCCATTGTAGTCCATGGGGCTTACTCCCAGGTAAGCCAAAACTCCCGTGTGGCTCCCTCCGGGAGTGTTGTGAGCAGCAGTGCCTGAAACGAGGCCCCCCGTTGGGCTCCGCGTCCTCCGCGGCTGGGAGGGGGAAGAGAGGCTGTCCCTCCTGGGCGAGGGAGGAGCAGAGGCACCGCTCACACCCCCAGGGCTCTGCCAGGTCCTCTGCAGTCAGGGCTGCAGATCCTCCGAACGCTCCAAGGACCAGCCGCTGCCAGAGGGAGCCAGGATGTGGGGCTCCGGAGGGGGCTTCTCCACCAGGTCAGTGTCCTCAGGGTTCACTGGGGCTCAGGTGGGCCTTATCCTTGCAAGACCCCCTGTGGTCTCCCCTTGACCTGCTGCTAGCTCATAGCCCAAGCCTATGCATGTCTACTCGGAAGTAAGTTCCATTAGACTCAAAGGGACTTACTCCCAGGAAAGTGTGGTGTGGATGACAGCTCAGAGTAGGATCTGAGTAGGTGGATTGGAAAGGACAGCAGCCTCAGAGCGTCATCCTATGCAGGTCTACTCAGAAGTAAGCCACATGCTTAATTTTTTAAAAAATTTTAAATTAAAAAATTCCCCTTTAAATTCTCCCCGGCCCCACCCCCTGACTTCGGCCCCACCCCCTGACCTAGCCTGGCCCCACCCACTTCCAGAGAACCGGTTGTTAGGGGAGGCTGGGCCCATCACTGAGGCATTATAGGACACTAAAGATTGGAGAGCATTGCTTAAAGTGCAACCATACACAATGTCAGATTTTAAGTTCAGTACAATATATGTGACCACTTCTGGATAAATAAAAATAAACCTCTTTTTTACAAGTAAAATAAACCTCTTTTTTACAAGTTGTAATATAGGGGAAACAAATCTGCAATCGAGATCAAAGGTTTGGGACACACTGTTCTAAGTGCCCTGGGAGGAAAACATTAAAGATTTATTTTAAGACCCAAATACAGTGGATGATCAAGTAGCCTGCTTTTAATTTGCTGTTGAAAACCGCAGAGCATGCAACACTGTACATTAAAGAATGAACACAATCCAGAATGGGTTTTTGCTAGACAACTGAATACCATCTTTCCCACTGGTTGTCATTTTTGCAGAGTAACCACAACATATCAAATCACAATCACTTTGCAATTCTTTTGCTATGCTGCAGAGGAGATAATACTGCAAATCAGTTACTGTAGCCAAGGTGATTAGTAATTCTATCTAACTCTTCTAAGTTTACGCCTCCCCAGTTTTCATTTTTACTCCTTGGGGCCTGCCCCATTTAAGTTAATGAGAATCATTAATGGGCTCTGGCTTGGTCAGGTTCACTATAATCAGTTCTTTATGTTGGGACTAGAAGAATTTCATTTGGATGTCTTGGTGACGCTCTCTGCTTACTTTTTGTCCTCTTAACTGCTATAGCTGTGATAATGATTTTGTTCTTTGCAATATCCTTTGGCTTTGAAAACTTATCCCGATATTTCTCAGGTGTTCTTGTGCACTTTCTTATTTACTTACTGAAACATTTCCCACATTTTATTCTTAGAATAAGAATAGGTGCCAAGAATAAGATGAAGTGTTTTAAAAGAACAACACATTTAGGGTACAATTCTAATTTAGGCCAACACAACTCACCTATCTGTCTCCCTGTTCCTGTGGTGCTGTGGAGAGGCCAGCACATGACTGGCTGTGGGGAGGCCAGCACATGACTCTCCCTCCAGGAGAGACACAGAAGCGCCTTACGGTACTTTTGCAACACCCCAAGCCAGCATGCTAAAACTTGTGTTGGCCTGAGGGGTTAGGATTGCACTGTCAAAAATTTAAGATGTAACACTTAATCAGTAATCCATCCATCCAAATGACTGAAGAGTCACTGAGGGTGCAATCCTAACCAATTTAGGCCAGCAAAACTCACCTGGCATAACTTCCCATTCCCCCCAGAACCTAGCATTGCCCAGTGCCCATCGGTGCCCACTCCCTGTTGGTAGCTACCATTACCTGGCATCTAACGGCGATGAGCCATTCTCGGTGCCCACAAATATTATTTAAATTTTTGCTCCCACAACAACAAGGCAAGTTCAGTTATTGACAAATATAATACACAATGGTACCTTGTAAGACAAATAACACATCACCTCACAATCACATAAATCAAACTAAAATTTCTAAGGAAGTCTGCCTTATAAAACAAACAGTGCCTTATAAAACAAAAATGAATGAATTGATGGATCTGTATCACAAGCAACAGGAAGAGGTTATGGAGAAGATCTCATCTGCAGAGGAGGAGGAGAAGGAGGAGGAATTCCTCGCATCAAATGACATTAAGGACATTTGTAAATATTTGTAGAAAAGCATCACCCAAATAAGGCTGCAGTAGTGCAAGCAGTAAATTTGAAATTTAACAAATTCACATTTCCGTGAAATCCTCAAAGGAGATAAAAACAAGTGTCATTAGATAGGTTCTTTGTTAAAATTGCTCAAAAAGACACCAGTGACTCTTTTAGTGAAAGTCATCCTTGGCCATAAAGGTTTTCCTTTTCTGTTTCATTGTACAATATATTACAATGTTTTATTACAGTAATTTTAATAATTGTGTTCTATATTACTTTACAGTGTTTTGTCATCATTTTTACATACAGTTAATATTTTTATATGAATACTTTTGGGTTGTGGAACCTATTGTCTGAATCTCCATTGGGAAAATCCACCCTGTATAAAGAATGCTTCGTAAGACAAACATGCTTCCAGAACGAATTATGTTCAACTTACAAGGCACCACTGTACTAATATTTGACTCAAATTAGGAAGGTACAATCCTGTAAGTACTAATGTAATAAACTGATCACTAGTTGTAATTAAAAATAAATTTTTTGTTAATTTTTTACAAACCTAGCTTCTATTGAAAAGACATACCATTTGGCCTGCACTGTATCCTGCGCAAGTTTCGGGCTGCTACTGTGCCATGCCAGGGCAAGGAAGAATTTTTCCCCTTATTCCTGGTAACTCAGCAGCATTTCCAAGGGGTCTACTTGGATCTGCACCATCTCAGAAGGTGGCACAGAGCCAAGCAGACCACAGCTGCTATGTCATGACCACCAAACTGATCTCAGCTGCCTGCACAGCTCCCAAAAAGTTTGCTTGGTGTTGCAGCGACTCTGTTACCTTTTTTTCCCTTCCCTACTTTACATGCATCCATCATCCGCTAAGGCACTTGCCTTAAAACTATGCCTTATCCAGACATCCCCCTCATCTCACTTTAGGTTCACAATACAGACCAGTAAATCTAAGAGGCAATTGTTGCCAGTAACCTCCGACTTTGCCTTCTCATTCTTCAGCCTAGCTGGATTCTTGTTCTCATTTTAGTTTCACAGCAGTTTAGATTTCTTAAGTCACCGTTGTCTTGACTTCAATGGTAATGATTTAGCCTATAAAGTGTGATCTATTTTCTCTAGACTCCGACAGCTCAACAATAAAGAAAAAATACAAAGTCAGTATAGCAAATACATCTTCTCTTTAGTTGTTGATTCTCAGGCTGCAAAGCTCTGAAAATTCAGAAGTGTTTTGCTTCCTGCAGGAGTTTTCTGGTGCTACTTACAACAACATCAGGTTCCCCAAGGGTTCAACTGATTCATCATTAATTATCTGCAATAACACTCCCATGGTGTTCCTAAACAGAATATAAAAGTGGAAAGATTTTCCACAGAATTGTTTTTCTTTCACAGTGGTCTGTAAAATGCATTTGAATTTGCAGAAGATAAACCAAGTGGTAATTTTTCCCACAAGAGGTTGAGTATTATCATGCCGAAGGAAATCAGGTGCTTCAAACAACAAATTCCAGAGGAGACACCATTTTTCTGCTTTCATTCTGGTCTACTGCAGATCGTATTTAAATGATTCATATTTGGGAGATGAAGAAAGTGGTGTTTACTTATGTAATCAACTGCATGTGGATGGAGATCTCAGATCAGATGGAAATAAGTTACTAGCACTCCACCCAGCTCAGCTTCAAATGGTGCTTTTGATACCATATGTTAATCATCCCCTTTGAACATTGATTCAGGTACAAATGGGTCTATATCTTCAATCCTATGAATATTTTTCTAGAGAATCACTGAGAATTGTTACCAACACACCCTACAATCCAGAGTAACTACGGGAGCACGTAAGAGACATTACGTGTACCCGTGATTCTGCACCACCTAGTGAAAACCTATGGGAAATTCATATTGCAATCCAGAGTAAATTGTTCTTACACCAGAGCAAGGACTCCCCGTAGTTACTCTGGATTGTGCCCACAGCTATGATTGGGAAGACATTTCCAAAGGGTAGGTGTTTCTGGCATAGTATGTTCATGTGGTTTATGTTTTCATGCATGTGATATTCAGGCAGACACCTCATTCAATTTCACATGAAAAATCCTATGCATCAGTGGTTCCCAACCCAAGGTCCACAAAGCACAGGTGGTCTGTGAGACCCTTATAAATGGTCTGCAGGGTCTCAGATGAAAAAAGACAAGTGCCTTCAATCACTTACAGCAACTTGCCAAGCTGGTGTTTCCACGTAGACTACCAGAGAAGGCAGAGAATAGATCACCTGCAGCCACAACCGGTAATTCCAGTATCTTACCAAGGGAACACCCCCTGCCATGGACCACCAGTGAGGAGAGACAATGAACCAGCTGCAGCAGCAGTGGACATTTCCAGCATCTCACTGATCATTACCTAATGGACTACCAAATTTAATTGTATTGTTTTTATCTGCACCCAAAATGGCCACTACCATTATGTTCTACTGCAAGACCAGCCCTCACGTACCAGCCCAATCCATGATAGCATTTGGGCAAAAGTATCAAGTGAGGACTATACCACTTCACAAACATACACGCATATCACATGTGAGACATGCAAAGGATTTCCAGAGCCCCAACAATACAAAGGAAAAACATCTATATATATAAAACTGAAAAGTCCTTCACTCATCAACACCCAGCCAAAACCAGTAAGTCTAGAAGCGTGAAATTTGGGAAGGGTGTTCCTTCAATGATGGAGGGGATCCAATTAAAAAATGGTGTTTGGAAATTCCAACCGGAAGGGGGTGAAATGGAGCGCAACGCGTTTTCCTCCCTGTACTTTCCATTGAAGAATTCTTGACAGAGGGATGCTCTGCCCCAACCCCTGGACCTAGAAGCATGAAATTTGGGGAGGGTGTTCCTTCTGTGACAACAACACCCACCAAGAACTGATGTGGAGAAATTTAACCCTTAAGGGGATGAAAAGGGGTGCAACGTGTTTTTTTCCTATAGTTAACATGGAAGACTCCCCTTTGGAACCTCCCCTTTTTGGTACTTTTCAGAACAAATATTTAAAACACTTTTTAGTGGAAAAGCCATCAGTACATTTGCACTGAATAAACTTTTGCAGCAGCATGATTTCTAGAACATACTTCACATTATAATATGTAAGTTTTTACCACATTACTTTCCTTCTGATGTCAAAGCAAACCATAAATGTGCAAGCATTTGTAGTGCCAGTCTAATATCACTTTCTGAAATTCTCTACTTCACTAACCACTAATGGGTCCTGACTGGAATTAACCCTTACAATGAAATTCTGGTTGGTAATAGCTCAGGTGGGACTCTTTCCTTCCAGTTACACAAACTGCCTGGAGTGAACCAATTACTATCAAATGGAATAACCTGACACTGCAACCTGGAATTGTCATTTCTGTTTACTGCTCTGGAGTGAAGTGCGGAGGTGACATCTAGTGGTGAAAAACAATTACAGTGGTGCCTCACAAATTTAATTCGTTCCAGAGGCAAGTTTGTTACGTGAAGCCAATTTTCCCATAGCAAATAATGGAAACTCAGACGATTGGTTCCACAACCCAAAAAATATACATATAAAAATATTAACTGGATGTAAAAATGATGACAAAACACTGGAATTGAATTCAAAACATGCATTCAGTGTGCATGTTCCTATGAAGTCTACTTAGGCTGCAGTCCTAAAGACACTTTCCTGGGAGTAAGACCCATTTAACACAGTGGGGTTTACTTCTGGGTAGACATGGTTAGGATGCTGCAATCCAAGAAATTTTCAAAGTGTCTCCCCACTTTCTCTTCACCCTGAGCCTCTCTCTCCCCTGCTCCCTTCTGGCTAGCCCTGAGCTGCTTCCCTCTTCTCCACTGCTCTTCTCTCCCTCTGCCCAGCGGATGCCTGACCACAGGACGAACAGCGCAGAAGTGTTGCTTTTGCTATGGGCAGGCACGCTAGGCAGCCCTGATGCTTTTTTAAAAGGCTGCTGGCCAGCGCGTCTGCCCCAACGCCCAACGAGTGTGTTTGTTACGTAGAGCAGAATCCTAGATAAATTTTTGTTTGTTACATGAAATATACTTACTGAGGTGTTTGTTTCATGAAGGCGCCACTGTATTAGGTTTCACATTTCCAGTTCAGAGACTAAGGGAACATTCCCATTTTTGGGAAAGGTTGCATTTCAAGAGTTTACCATGGAATGGCAACAGTTTAGCTAACCATCCAGTGACCTCAATCATCCCGCTTAATCCACTTTACTGTCAGCCATAACAAGTGAGAAAAGAGCAGAAATGAAATCTGTTCCTATGCACAACATTTCAATTATGAAAACTGACTTTGATAAAATCTTGGTACAGAATATTTTAGAAAATTGGCAATTTCCCTTTTTTAAATCATTAGAACAAAAATGAGGTGGGCGTTCTTAATTCACTGGAATACAGATGCCTACACAAACTAAGGTGGCAAATCTATACACACTTAACTAAATCAAACGCTTATAAACATGCATAGGGTTGCACTGTAGGCATATATGACTCTAGCTTCATATTCCACTCGAGAGGTCAACTTATTGAAATATTTTGAATATAACTATATAAGGATATAACTATTCTGGGAAGTGGTGTAGCTAGAAGAATGCCACCCTTATGTGGGGGGAATAATAACACTAGTGACCAAATAACAATTGTTAGGAATAATCAGATATATCATTCAATGTGTGAATGCAATGAAACAAACTCGAGTGAAATCTCTGTTCTAGCAAAAGTTGTAGCCCAAAAAACAGTAATACAAAAATACAACTTCTTATGTAAGAAAAAACTTCTTATGTAAGAAATAGTAGATTTCTTTTACTCAAAACAGGCCAATGAGACTCACTGAAGAGCCAGTGCAATATTACTGAGACACAGCATGGAACTCATAAAGTGCACCTGTGGGAAGTAATACAACTAGGGACCAAAAAATAGGGATTTTTTTTGGAATGGAAATAGTATGATAGAAATAGTGATTTATTTATTTTTTAGGAATAATACAATCAAGTTATATATCAGTGGTGTGCCATTTAATACAGAATATAATGAATCAAATTATACTGACAAATCTATGTTCTATCAAAAGCTAAGGCCAAAAAATTCAGACAAAGAAAATACAACTTACCGGTATATAACAAAGATAAGAGCATAAAAATAGCCCCACTAATAGGAGGAAGACTCATCTGGTCCAGTTTCCTGTATCTCACAATAGTGCACCAAAGAGTAACTGAAGCCCACAATAGCTTCAGGGAGCCAGGGTGACCATATGTCCTCTTTTTCTGGACATGTCCTCTTTATTTAGCCTCGTGTCTTGGAAAAAATCTTCCTTGTCCTCCTTTTTCTCATGAGCAGGCAAGAAGTAGCCTTCTGGTCATTAATAAATTATTGCTGCAATCCTAAAGACACTTTCATGGGAGTAAGACCCACTGAACACTGGGGCTTGCCTTTGAGTAGACATGGTTAGGATTGTGCTCCAAGTGTAATAAACTGCATATGATCGTTTTAAATTTATTAAGTATATAGTGTTTAAATTAAGCACATGAAAGCAATATAGTGTACAGGAGTTTTTTTAGCTTTTATTTTTTCAAGTCCTACATTTTTCTTACGAGTCCTAAATTCTGGGGGAACTTTGTCCTCTTTGTGGTTATGACACATGGTCACCCTGCAGAGAGCATTCAGGACAAGATGCCTGTATCCTGGTTGCTGTTCTCTATAGATGCCATACCTGGCATTCTGATGCAGCCAGCCTCCTTCAGAAATCAGGAGGTTACCCATAATGGCTGATAACTTTTTAAAGGCATTGAGGCTCAGTGCCATAACACCTCCTCTAGCAAGGAGTTCCACAGGCTAATTATATACTATTGCCTTGCAAAGGCATCTAGGCTGGATGCCATCACCTCATCCTGTGGCAAGGAGTTCCAGAGATTAACTGCACACCATTACTTCTTAAAGGCATCTCTACACTTGATGCCGTCACCTCATCCAGTGGCAAGGAGTTCCACAGACTAATCACACACCATTGCCTCTTATAGGCATCTCTAGGTTAGATGCCATCCTGTGGCAAGGAGTTTCACAGACTACTTGCACACCATTACTTCTTAAAGGCATCTGTAGGCTAGATGCCATCACCTCATCCAGTGGCAAGGAGTTCCACAGACAACTTGCACACCATTACTTCTAAAAGGCATTTCTAGGCTAGATGCCATCACCTCATCCAGTGGCAAGGAGTTCCACAGACAACTTGCACACCATTACTTCTAAAAGGCATTTCTTGGCTAGATGCCATCACCTCATCCAGTGGCAAGGAGTTCCACAGACTAATCACACACCATTGGCTCTTAAAGGCATCTCTAGGCTAGTTGCCACCACCTCATCCTGTGGCAAGGAGTTCCATAGAGCAAAGAGCAGCCTTGCCCCTCTACTTCAGCCTCTCCCCTCCCCCCTTTTGGAAGACGTCCCTGCTGACTGACTGACTGACAGCCAGCCACCTCCCCCCCCCGCTCCCCCCGCTCAGGCAGGACTGGCCCTGAGGCGCCTGAGCACAGCCAGCTCCTTCCCTGCACATGCTCAGAAGGGAGGTGCAGGGAAGGCTGGGCAGGCCATGCTGAGAGGGAGGAAGGAAAGAGGAGGGAGGCCTCAGGT
Organism: Cryptoblepharus egeriae; assembly: GCA_030015325.1. Classification (NCBI taxonomy): domain Eukaryota; kingdom Metazoa; phylum Chordata; class Lepidosauria; order Squamata; family Scincidae; genus Cryptoblepharus; species Cryptoblepharus egeriae. The sequence continues at coordinate 46,183,840 of JAREYC010000007.1, read as the reverse complement.
GAGTGCTCAGCGGGGTCTCTCCCTGTCCTGAGGACGCAGCGCAGCGCAGCGCTGCTGTGGCTCAGCGCCCTGGCCTTCCGCAGGGAGGCCTCTTCCCTGCTGCCCGTGGAGGGGAGGACGCTGCCGCCTCGCCTCCCCCTCCTCCTTCACGAGTGCCCCGGCCACGGGCTTCCTTCACCCTATGGTTGCGGTGGGCTGGGGGCAGGCAAGGCAAGGCAGCTGAGGCAGAGCCTCCCCCACCACACTCCTTGGCAAAGGAGCCCAAGCACCCTCAGCACACGGTGCAGGTGAGGCACAGCCTCCCCAGGGTGAACCTGTGGCCTCTTCAGGGACAGCTCCTGGAAAAAACATCAGTGCCCTCCTTTCCCTTGGAGCAGTCAGGGAACATGCAGCCTTCTAACAAATTCTATGTAATGTTATCCACAAAAGCTTTAAAATGAATGAGTTATACTGTGTTTATATACAAACAGTAATAGAGTGTGTATGTACACACACACACACACACAATGTACCTGTGAGTACAAGTAGGTGAGTACCAGAATCTATTTTTCCAGAAAAGTATCACTCTGTGCACACACACACACAAACACACACAATTTTCTCACCCTCCATTGGTGGTGTGTGTGATCCCCAACCCAAGATTGGGGATATACACACACACACACTGTATGTGTGTGATACATACACTCAGTGCTACTTTTCTGGAAAAACAGGTTCCAGTTCTCATCCACCAGTACTCACCTGTCTAATAGGGTTGCCATAATTCTCCTCCTCAAAATCAGTACAGGACCCTCTGTCCCATTTTCCAGTATGTGAACACAATCCCACCCCCCAAAATCAGGATCGTCTCTGTTTTTCAGGACATATGGCAGCCCTAGTGTCTCCCTGTGTGTGGATGTGCCATACTCACACAGAGGTGCTGGTACTCCGTGTGTGTGTGTGTGTGTGTGTGTGTGTGTGTGTGTAAGGGTTGTGGGTGGCACAAGTTGTTAAGACACTGCCTGTTAACCAGAAGGCCAGGTTTCAAGACCCAGGTCCCCACAAGACAGGGTGAGCTCCTGTCCTTAGCCCAGCTCTGCAACCCAGCTGGAACCAATCGTATCAGCTCTGCCATTCCATTGGACTATTTCAGTGTTGTGGAGAGAGGGGATTTGCTGCTTCGGTAACATCCTGTCCTCCATATCAATCTACCCAGGCCTTCGTGTTTCGCATGCAGCATTGAGCACCATACCATAGTCTTTCAAGACTGATGGATGCCGTGTGTGTGTGCACACGTGCATGTGTGCGCAGGTGCCCCTTGTTATCCACTAGGGTTCTATTCCAGAACCTCCTTATGGATTAAAAAAAAAAGGTGTATAAAGAAAACAATGGAAAATTAAAGACCCACTTCCAGTTTTCATGCTCCTCTGTCGCACCTTAGGTAGTACTGTACTTCAGTATCTGCAGAGGTTTGATTCTGGGACCGAAAAATGGAATGATTGCTTGCATGACTACCTATCTACAAAAGTAGAAAAGAAGTTTTAAAAACGGATCTGTAGTGAGTTAAGTCCATGAATAAAAAAATACATGTACTGTATAACAAACAGTATTCAGTTGAATCTGTATGTGTGTGTGTGTGTTTAGCTTTCATTTTCTCATGTCCTATATTTTTCTTGTGTGTCCTCCATTTTGGGAGGCCTTGTACACTTTTTGCAGTTATGATATATGGTCACCCTGTCCTTACCAGAGCCCTTCAAAAAGCAGCACCATCACATGTGAACAACCGAAGCACTCATGGGCCATACACAGGTGAGGTAGAGCCTCCCACCACAGGCCTTAATTTGAAACACAGGGCCATCATTATGTGAGGCACCCAGGTACTCACAACTCATGCAGAAGGAATCAGGTGATGGAAAAAATTACCTTGAAACATTCTGAAAGACAATTTGCTATTATTCTTTCAAGAGACAGCATCTAGTGTGATGTGTTGTGATACATGGCTTGCATTGATGGAGCATTTTAAAATATGATAATACAGCTGAAGACACAAAGGTGGGTTCTCATTAACAAAAACTGATATGAGTGTTACACATTTTTTGTTTTAATGTGCCTCCTGGGTGCTCTGTCTCCTCATATAGGGATATCTCAGCATCGTATGGGCTGGTGAAGGATAGGTCTGGGTTATTATGGGAGGAGTGCTTCTTTGCAAAAGATTGGACTCCGTGCTAGGTTTCCACTCAGATGATGGAATTTTGTATGGTTTTTCTTTGGGTCAAGTATTTCTTTGGGAGCCTCTCTCCTTATTAGTCACCTTTTTCATTCATCTGGGCTGCCTGCCCTTATAGAACTTATTCAGCTTGCCAGACTCGGGCCAAGCCTGAAGCAGTCAGTATGAGCCACAAAGAACTGGGGATACATTAGGGATGTTCATGTCAGGGTGTGGTTTATGGTCCAGTAATCCCTGCTGATAGACCCACCATAGCTGGTCAAAAAATATATTGTTTTCTTTTTCCTTTGGTCCAGCCCCTATCTTTCTGCACTTTCCTTCAAAGGGGCCTCTGTAGCCTCTTCTTTCTGGTCCCTATTCAGGTTCTCTTCCTGCCCTCTGTCTTCATATTCCTTAGACTTCTCTCTCATGTTCCTCTTCCTGGCTTGTTCCTCCCCTCCCCAAAAGTGTGCTCCATTTCTGTCTCTGTGCATCTCCCTGAGTCTTTGTTTGCCATTCCAGTTTGTGTTCCTCACTTTCCTCTTCATCCTTTTCTGGCCTTCACCTCTCCTTTCTCCTAGCCTTGCCTCCCCATAGAGGCTGGTTGAATTCACCTTCCACAACCAGTCGTCACTCATGCCCAGGGATGCCATGATCGCTAGGTTGACCAACCCAGACACTGTGTTGCCTTTCAGCATATCAGGGCATTGGGCTGCAATGGTGGCTGAGGTCTCCAGACCTCCTTACCTCCCAATCTGCTTACCTCCCAATCTGCTTATCATTGTTTCTACCCAACAACTGAGTGTGAGGCAAATTCAGAGCTAACTAGATTGTCTTTATTGTTTATTTTGTTAGGTAAATCACTTTGTAAACTATTCTGTTGAAAAGCAGTATATAAATTTTCTTAATAATATATAACAAAGTTTCTGTTGAATTACTGTGACCCACAGCTAGATGTTCAGGGTTACCCACTCTAACTGAAGTTAATCTTGAGATATTTTCCCCCAAATATAATGCAATGTCATTTAATCATGGAGACTCCGTAAAAATCTCCATGATTGCTTCCAGTAACACTCTGAAGATTGATGCTAGATTCTGGAGACTCCAGGCAATCCTGAAGGATTGCCAATCCTGTCATGGTGTGGTGAAGCGAACAGCAAAAATATCAGACAAGCACAACATGAAAATTGATCTGGTTACAAAACAAAGCAGTAGACAGCTACAGCACTGTTAAGCCCATTGAAATGCAATTTGAATTTTTCTGCATGCTCAGGACCAATTTGGAGTTGTGTGGATGAGACATAAAGGATTCTAAGTGCTTTGCAGTGCAATGTTGTTGACAGTGGAATTAATCATTGAAACAGAAGAAAACAAAGTTCATTGTGTTCTAACAGTGTAAAGGTTTCTGTTTCTCTTGTGCTGAGGAAAGGCCTGTACAGTGGCGCCTCACTTAACCCTCTCATTCGCGCTGTCATCGGCTGGTGACAATAAATTCATATAAGAGCTTAATTCGTTCCAGAGGCATGCTCTTTAAGTGAAGCAGATTTTCCCATAGGAAATAGTGGAAACTCAGACGATTGGTTCCACAACCCAAAAAATATTAATATAAAAATATTAACTGTTTATAAAAATGATTACAAAAATATCCTTCACCAAGCGCACAGCTTCGGGAGGGACGCACATAGAGCGGTGAGGGAGGAAGGGGACACCCGCCTAGCCAGCCAGATCAGCCAAATCAACCCTGGCGATCAATGGGGTGACAGATGTTGCAGCCAGATCGCCCTCACATCCAAACACTGCAATATAACACTGTACAAAGCACTGTAATAGACAGTAACACACAACACTGCAATAAAGAAAATACTGTACAGTACTGAACTGTACTGTACCTTTGAAAACTTTCTTGGCTGGTGTGAGGGTTACAGAGGGGATGACTTTGGCTGCAATCCTAAAGACACTTTCCTGGGAGTAAGACCCATTGGACACAATGGGGCTTACATCTGAGTAGACACAGTTAGGATTGTGCTCTTTCACAATCACCAATGGAGTCACTGCTATCCATTGGCTCAATGGAATCTATTGTCTTTTTGTGCAACTTTAACATTCCCAAGCTGCTGATGGGGAGCAGCACTAGAACACTGAAAAGGCACACCTTCCACACTGCCACACACAGATCCCACATACAGATCTGACTCAGGCTGCTCCCCCCGGACATCCCATGAGTTCCCTGGCAATGGAAGCCAATTCCAAACTTTGCCCAGGGCCCCACTGTAGCTCAAGCTAGTATCCTCGTCCCGCCTGTGAGTTCCCTTGCCATGGAAGCCCGTTCCAAACTTCCTCAGAAGTGCTCTTTATTCAACACAGTTCTCTTTCAGCAAGTCAAAATTTCTGAGAAAATTTTGCTCTTTATACAAAACGCTCTTTATTCAAGACGCTCCTTATTCAAGGTACCATTGTATTGAAGGCCAATCAACTGTGAAGCAGTTGAGAGGGTGAAGAATTTAAGAAATCTGAAATGGTGAAGGGGATTCCATGGGTGTTTCCATGCTGAAGCACCCTGCAAACATTCCCTCATCTTGAAGCAGAAGTTCTCAACAGGCAGACCATATGCAGAAGTAGGTCACAAACCAACCAAACGTGGGCTTGAGCCAGTGCTGCTGCCATGATTTTGCCTTGGCACCACTTGAACAACAGCCTGGATTAGGGATCCTAAGAACATAAGTGTCCCGCTGCATCAGTCTAGTCCAACTTCCTCTCTCTCACAATGGCCCACTAAATGCTTCAGAAAGTATACAAAACAAAGAGTCCTGAATCTTGGGGGTGTCCCCTGCATCACAATTTTCAATGAGTCAGTCATTCATCTTCCTGCTCTCTCATGTGGCAGCATCTCCTTGCCCTCCACCTTTCTGTGTTCAGCTTCCTCTTTCTCTGAATTTATAAGTTCTCTATTTGAAGTGAATTTACATGTGTTCTTATAAGTGTGTCTTTGAAAAGCCTATATTTGAGATCTGATGTTTTATGTTTATTTCCTTTTTTAGCTTGGATCCTATGTTATTTAACAGTTGGATTCAGTTTTTGGACCATTAGGCATGAACTATACAAGGTTTATTACTGCAGTGAGTGCAGCAAGAAGAACATCTCCAATAAGAGCCCTCAGTGAGTACACACCTTATTGCTGTCTGGAATCGGAATCTCAGGTTTTAAGTATGGATTTTTGGCAGTCAGGCCTACCAAGAGATAACTTGGAATCTCAGAGGGAGGATCTGGTGCAGTTTCAAAGGTGACTTCCTCATCTTGTGAGCAACATGTTGATTTTCTCATCATTGGTCTGGCCACCTGGTGTATGCTACCTCTGCTGCAAGAAAGTAAATTAATCCAAAATCTTTACCAGACTCATCATAGGACTTCCAATTTCATTTATAGCTGGAAGTCTTGCACTTCCATGTTCTAGAGTGGTGCATAAGGAGCTCAAATTGTCTGCCCTCACTCAACTAAGTGAGAAGGAGATCATACTGGATTGCATCAGCAGCAGTTTGGAGGGAGGTGGTGGAAAAGGTTCAGTGTGAAAGGTCATGGTAGGAGCAATCCTAACCAATTTTCCAGCTCTAGGATAAGGGCAATGCAATTACAAGGTGAGAGAAGAAACATTTCCTTACCTTGAAGAGGCTTCCATGACTGCCACACAACTGCAAGAAGCAAGAAAAGTGCTTATAGACACAGCTATGCCAGGGTAGGAAAGTTGGTTAGAATTGCACCTGAATCCGCTATCCCACCGAACCCTCCCAGTCTGCTGCTGATGCAGCCTGCATTGGGTGGAGGCATAGAGAGACTAGCTGTACTCAACACTATCATCCCCTGCCAGATGTTGATCCTCCTGCAGTTTGAAACCAAAGTTATGCTGAATAAGGATCAAACAGGAATCCTAAAGTCACTAAATAAGGAAGAATGGGGAACCCTATCTTCCCATATTCTCTCCCCATGCTCTCCTTTACTTCCTGCTTCCTGTTAACATTCAGGTACTCTCTTCAAGCATCCTGCCTGCCATACTATAAGCTTGCATGTTTAAAGCATTAAGTAAAAAGAAACATTTCCTCTCTGCACCAGGTGAAGATCCTAAACAAAGTTGGGAGAGGGCAGACAACAGGATCCATGGATCCCTAAACTCTTGGATACTATTATAAGCAAATGAGGTTGATTGTCTCTTCCTTCACATGTCCAACCCCATAAGAGGGGTCATGGCCCATGGGTCAGCAAAAAGTTCCCATGTTCAATTCTCAGCCTCCCATATGAAAAACTATTCTTTATGTTTTTATGGACTTTTTTTCTTATTGTACTGTGTAACCTGTTAGTGACATTAACTTAGAAGAGAGCAGATAATAAATCTAAATGAATAAATAAAGACTTGGACACAATTAAGTAATAATCCTTAAATATGCTAATGCGGTGATTTTCAACCAGTGAGCTTGTGTGCCACGGATAGTCCACAGGTGTGCCGCAGGAATTTGGGGATGACATTAATTACCAGTAATAGGAAAATTGGAGAATTTGGTGTGCCTTGTCAATGGTAAAAACAACTGATGGTGTGCCCTAACAATTTCAATGCCTTGTTAGTGTGCCGTGAGATGCAAAAGGTTGAAAATCACTGTACTAATGTGTGGTCTAAGTAACTCTCTCCCTCCATTTCTTTTCTTTAGCTGAATTAACGCAGAGGTCTCCCCCATCTCTAATCTCCCTGGCTGGAGGGGTACCAAATCCGAACACTTTTCCTTTCCGAACAGCCAGCATTACCATTGGCAATGGAACAACAGTTGAAATTGGGGAAGATTTGATGAAGAGAGCCCTCCAGTATTCTGCCTCAGCAGGGTATCTTTCAGGCAGTTGAGAACATATTTCTAATGCAGTAAATTTACAAGAAGGAGTATTAAAATAAACATTGACAAGGGAAATGTGGTCACCTGCAGACCATTGTACAGTATGCAGATGGTTTCTACTTCATCCCTATATCCCATTGCTAGCAAAAAAATCACATCAGAAATGTATAGTAGAAAGGGAAGGGGGAATATGTTGGCAGTGGGAATGGGAAATAATCACAGCAATATGGATAGATCTACCTTAAGATATGGCTTCTATTGCAGCAAAAGAAACTCATAGGATAATGCATAGATTGTTCAGGATAGCAGGCTCATAGCAGGATTGTTTACTGACTGCATGTAAGATAATAGAACCTGTTCAAGTGCCTCTTTTAACACCGAGACTGTATAAAATGCAGGATAAAATGGCAATCAATTAAGTGTTGGATTGTTCTAGATCAGGGATGTCCAAGCCTTTTGGCAGGCAGGCCACATCATTTCTCTGACATAGTGTCAGGGGCTGGAAAACTAATTTACATTTCAAATTTGAATAAATTTACATATAAGAATGTAGTGGAGTGGATTACAATGCTTGCCCAAGGGCCAGATGGACAGGTCTTGCTCAAGGACAGCCTCAAGAGGCCAGATGGACAGCCTCAAGGGCCACATTGAGGCTCGCCAAGGGCCACATCTGAACCCTGAGCAGGGGTTTGGAGACCCCTGGTCTAGACTTAATTGGCCAAAGTAGAAAAGTGATCCCTTTGTGGTGCACAGATTTGGGACCTGCGGATTACATTATCTACAGGTCCCAAAACCCACGGGTCATAGCCACATCAACTCCCTCTCAAAGTGACCGAAGTCAGAGGATTAGTGCCCCAGAAACCCACAAATTTCATTATTTGTGGGTTTCCTTATCTGCGGGGGTACCTGGAATGGAACTCCAAGGAACATGCAGGAGGAACATGCACCTGGTAGTTCAATAACATAATTGTAGAGGTTAAACTATGACATGATTTTTGACTTGAGATAGTATGACTTTATTGAGCTCAAAATTCATACCATAACTTTGATATTATACAATGCAACATCCAGTATTCTAGTACAAATTTATTTATTTCCATTTCCTAAGACCAGCATTCCTTGCCCAGGACTTAAAGGTACCTGTTTTGTATAATTGAAAAAATAGATTTGAATCTTGAAAGTGATAGAGAATTCATTTTTATGAGGTTATTGACTTCATAAATTAAAAAGGACTCCATGTTTAGCATTCCAGAGCTGCTGTCCTGGTTGAAAAATTTACAGAAGAATCTCCACAACCCTCCAACTGTTGATTATAAGCCTGATGAAGGACAAATGGAGATCTGTGTTACCACTGGCAGCCAAGAAGGCTTAAGTAAGGTACAGTGAAAATTATAATACATTGGTGTCTTACCACAGGCACAATGGTTCTTTTGGGATATAAAGGCAATGAACATAGCAGTGGGTGAAGAAGAACCCTTCGTCTTGGAGATGTGTGTTACTACTGGCAGCCAAGAAGGCTTATGTACGCCTGCTTCCATACAATCTCTGAGGTCATCAGAAGGGGCCCTGTTGGTTGTGCCACAACTGAAAGTGGTAAGAGGGATGGCAGCCAGAAACGGGGCTTTCTCTTTGGTATAATGCAACTTACAGAACTCCCTCCCCATCAATCTAAAGCTCCCTTGTTACTGTCCTTTCTGCAAGCCTTAAAACAGTTTTATTTAGACCTATAGGTCTTAACTAAGGCCTATGATATTTAGAGCTTATGATATTTAGGCCTATGATAGCTCTTCGCGAAGATTATTTAACTAAGGTTGCAATCCAGAGTAACTACGGGGAGTCCTTGACCCAGTGTAAGAACAATTTGCTCTGGACTGCAAAATGAATTTCCTATAGGTTTTCACTAGGTGGTGCAGTAACTATGGGTACACGTACTGTCTCTTACGTGCTTCTGTAGTTACTTTGGATAGTAGGGTAAGATTATTTTATTGCTGTCTGCCACTGCATTTAATTTAGGTTTTATAAACTACATAGTTTAATTGTTTTAATTGTATTTTAATTTTATTTATTGTTTTTTATCCAGTTTTAATTGCGTTTTATAGTTGTTTTTAAATGTTGTTAGCCACCTTAGGTTTCCTTATCCATGGAAAAAGATGGGATAAAAATTGAATAACTAATAATAATAATATAAGCACAGTGTAAATTATAATACATTGCACTTGTGGCAAGACACATCCCCAATGGTTCTTTTGGGATTTGAAGGCAATGAACACATCTGTGGGTGAAAATTTTTTTTATATATGAGTAAAAAACTCAGGCTATAATCCTAAACACACTTGCATGGGAGTAGGCCCCATTGAATACAATGACTTACGTTTGAGTAGACTGGTTTAGGACTGCACTGTCATTGACATCAAAGCCCAGCCAAAACCGGGCTGGAATTCAGGGCATTCCTTCTGTGATGTAGGCACCCACCAAGAAACAGTTTTCGGAAATTCAAACCGGAAGGGTGTGAAAAGGGACACAACACAATTTTGTCCCTTTACTTTCTATTGAAGAATTGCTGACTGATAACACCCTACCAACTAGTTTGCTAGTGTAAGGTGCCTTCTGGTATATGCTAAATGAGGTAATAACAACATGCAGACAGTCTTGTAAAAATGTTTGGGTTTTCTGTTGGTAGGTGTTTGAGATGCTTATTAATCCTGGAGATACTGTTCTTTTGGATGCCCCCACCTATCCTGGGACTCTATCAGCTGTAAGTATTCTATCAATCTGTAGAACAGAGTGTGCTCATTCCACATCCTAGTTTTTCTTGAGTATTCTTTCTCAGTATTTCTCATTTCCTCTCCAAAAAGGAAGCTCTCCTTTCTCTTTTCTAAAACACTCCCACCCCAGAACAGATAATCTACATTAAGTGCTTCCTGGGCCAAGCAGTGGGAAAGAAAAGGAATAGAGATAGGGAATAGTCACCATATTAATGATTTTGTTCATGGACAGATCTCAACACCCCCAATGTTCTAGAAGTAAAAAAAAACTTGCTTAATCAAATCATTTCAGAAGCAATGAATTAGTCAGAGATAAAATCAGATGCATATGAACATCAGATATAATATCTAACAAAAAGAATGTTTATTGAAGATCAAACACTTTTTCTGCAATAACTCTGTGTAAGTGAAGAGTACTGATATAAGTGATGCCCATACATTTAAGTCTGTGAGGGTGTAATCCAGAGAGGTTGCAATCCTGTACATACACTATGTCTACCGAACACAGTGGGACTTACTACTAAGTTAACCTGCAAAGATTTGTACTATTTAGGGTGCAATCCAGAGTAACTACCGGGAGTCCTTGATCCGATGTAAGAACAATTTATTCTGGATTGCAATATGAATTTCCCATAGGTTTTCACTAGGTGGTGCCGTAACTACATTGACGTAAATGTCTCTTACGTGCTCCCGTAGTTACCCTGAATTGTAGGGTTAATCCCTAAATGTTCAGGCATTTATCCCATAAACTTACTTCTGAGTCAGTGCTTGCCAAACTGCAACCTGCAGGCCAAAATGAAATCATATTAAGTTCCATTTGCCCAGGAAGGACTCTTGTTCTTTAATACTTTTATTAAAAGTATTCAGAAGGAAAAAAATCTTCCAGAAGCAAACTCTGGACTGATGCCTGTTGTGAACACTGCATCTTCTCTTCCTGTTATCTGCCTTGCTGGGGAGGTTGGAAACCATAAGGGACTCATTCACATGTGGCTTGTGAAACTTAGTTCTAAAGGGCTTCATGAGACTCACAATTATATAACTACATTATTGAATATCCTTATTTTAAAACCATCTACACGAAATCAGAATGGCCTGGAAAAGGAGAGCATGGACTGCTAACTTCCCTTGAGATTGCGCATAGAGGAAAACCCCAAAGTAAAACAGCAGAAGTCGGTGTATGGGCTGGCCTACATGTACAAGCCAGCTGAATTTTCTTTCATTGTTTTCAGTGTATGAGTTCCTGGAGAAGTTTCATTTGAAACAGGCATGATCACAGGCAAGATGATATGTAGGAATAGTTCTATAGTCTGATAGTCCAAGGCTTTTCACACATCTGTGCATGGAAGAAACTCTAGAAATACAAAAGAATCAGCTTGCCTGAGCAAACCTCTGCACTTTGGCATTACACGTACACATAGCTTCTCAGTTTAGATGAAATACATTCATGCATAATAGTCATAGATACAGAGACATGCCAAAATAAATCTTTTTCCAGTCAATATTACCTATAATAGTTTAGCGTTTCCTGGTTCTGCAAATCACAGTGAGCGTCAAGATGATTTAGTGCTTAACTTATTGCATTATTGGCAATATTTTTTCATTATCAATTCCACAGGGGGAAATATAAAACTTGAATGCAGCCACATTTCATTTATGGCCTAATAAATGAAGGGCTGCTTAGTGCAGAATGAGAAATTGCAGACTTGTTATTTTAAACTTCTGTTATAATTGCCACATGCTATTTTCTCTGGCCACTCCATTAATGTTACTGAAATATTAGTCCTGTTGCAGAATGCCTTCTCTTTGGAGCAATTATCCTTTCTTTTGCTGAATCAGAGTAATTTATGGTTCTGGAAGTTTCACTTAATCAAAGGTTAAAGATAGCTATTTGGCTACTCTTCACAGTTTATGGCAGTGAACCTTACACAGCTTCCAGTGACTTGAGCAGCAGCTGTGTCCAGTCCTGACTCTCCCTTAAACCTTGTACAATATGTGTGCTTGTCTCATTCATACAGTGCATGTTTAGATCTATCTATCTATCTATCTATCTGTCTATCTATCTATCTATCTATCTATCTATCTATCTATATATATATATATATATATATATATATATATATATATATATATATATATATATATATCTATATATATATATATATATATATATATATATATAAACTGAAAACTCACTCACTCAACGCTCAGCCAAAACTGTTAGGCCTAGAAGCATGAAATTTGGGAGGGTGTTCTTTCCGTGATTGAGGCACCCACTAAGAACCAGTTTTCGGAAATTCCAACCAAAAGTGAAAGGGGGCACAATGTGTTTTCCTCCCTATACTTTGAAGAATTCCTGACTGAGGGACACTCTGCCCCAATTCCTAGATCTAGAAGTGTGAAATTTGGGGAGGGTGTTCCTTCTGTGACGGGAAGAAACCAATTTCTAGAAATTTAACCCCTAAAGGCCTGAAAAGGAAGGCAACACATTTTGGCTTATACTTAACATTGAAAACTGACTGACATTGGGAGGGAGGGTGCTCAGAGGATGATGGTGTGCATGAGAGGAGGGTGTGCATGGGGGGAGGGCGTGCATGGGGGATGATACACAGTGGGGGGCAGTAGATACACATGAGAGGATGGTGCGCATGGGAGGGTGGTGTGAATGGGAGGGTTGATGCGCATGGGAGAATTTTACTCTTGCAATGCAGGTATGTTTTTGCAGGTACTTAATATATATTACGTGAACCTAAAATTGTAATAAGGGAAGCAACTGTAAGAGGCTGTTCACATATTAAGAGCCCAATCCCATCTTACCCATGGCCCCAACCCACAGGTGCAGCCATGTCAAAAAGGCACATGTGATATCTGGTGGGGTGGGGGCAGATTGTGAAACTTTGAAAGGGAAAAGGGATTAAATCATGCCTCCATAAGCCTCCTTACTCCCCACCTCAAGTCTCCTACTACTACTCTCACTAGCTCTTTGCCTGGTGCAAGACTGATGAAAGAAAGGGGGTGGAGAGACTGTGCCATCAGATCCACCTATTATCACAGCATCCCTACAACCTGTTCTTCCCCCTCCCTATCCCATTTCACTCTTTCCCTACTACTGCCTTGTTAGCAATAATGGGTTGAGGCAGGTCAACTTTAAGCTGTTCCATTTGGTGACTATAGTTTTATGACATACTGTTTTTGTGCTATTAACAGAAGATAAGTACAAATATACAAACTGCATAAGATAAAAATTTGTTGATTTAGAAACATACAGAAACAGGGGGAAATGGCAGTATTAAAGTAGTCTGACTGATTTGTGATACAAAATGAATGCTCTTCTTGCATTTTTTAAATTTTATTTTATTAAAACAGTTGAGACCATTGGGTTGTAACATCATCAATGTTCCCAGTGACCAACATGGTATTGTTCCAAAAGGCCTGAAAGAGGTTCTTTCAAAATGGAGCCCAGAAGAAGCCAGAAAACCCAACAGCAACCTCCCCAAATTTCTCTATACTATTCCTAATGGTGGTAATCCTACTGGAACCTCGTTGACTGTAGACCGCAAGAAAGAGATCTATCAGGTATATCAGTCAGATGTGCGCATCTCAGCTTTGGACAAAAATGTAATGGTTTCAGATAAGGTGAAAATTCTCAGTATGTGGTACTAGAAAGCCACCCATTCTTATGGTTGATAAGGCAAAAAAAGATATATAATTGGGAGGAGGAATCTCTTTCCACTCTGACCAGAGGTTCATCTATAGTTGTAAAATCCTATAGTAAAATAGACATTACCCTTGTAGGTACAGTTTATGAATTCCTTATTCCTTACAGTTCAATCCGTAAAAACTTTCCAAACTGCATCCCATGGGAGAGTTTTGGCCTCTGAAGGCCTTCTTGGTGCATCCTTGATCATGTCCTTTTTAAAATAGAAAAGGCACAGGGGAGGAAAAACGTGACCCAGAGTAGCATCACACTAAGATTTGCAGCTATATCTTATACAGTTTCACACCACTCTGGACTGCATCTTTGCTCCATTAAAAAAAGGTAGAGAAAGGAGGACATAGCCCAGAGTGTCACAGAATTGCACCCAGAATGGCTGCAACTTTTGGTGCAGTTCCAGAAGTAATTCTGTCACTGCAATTACTTCTGAGTTGGGGACAGCCAAGTGGAAGATGTCCCTGGGCAGAAAAACCCTCCAGTCTACCTCTGTACTGATGTGCTGGGGTGCAAAGACATTTTTCTCCATTTGAATTTGGTATTCTTTTGTTTTGTTTGTTTTGTTTGTTCTTGAACAAACATTATTTTTATCCTAGAAGAAATGGCTGCAAATAGTAAATGACTTGCCCTGTTGAACAATATGTGTTTAATATATGTGATAAAGCATCTGTTAATTAAAAAATATTCAACTAAAGCATGTAGCATTGATCATTCTGCTTCAGGCAGTGTGTACAGGGCATAGAAGTCAATTTTTCAGACCAATTTGTCTACCGATTTCCATGGAAAGATCTCACCTACAGACATAAAAATGCATAAACAGACTGATGCTTTCCAATCAAATTAAGGCTGCAATCTTAATCTTCATTTAGGCCAGCCTAAATCCCAGCATAAGTCCTGTGCTGATCTGGGGGTGTCACAAAAGTGCCATATGATAAGACACTTCTGCCCAATTCCTGGGAGAATTTGGCCAGTGCACAGGCGTATGCCAACCTCCCCACACCACTATGGGAAGATATGCCAGGTGTATTAGCCTGGCCTAAATTGGTTAGGGTTGCGCCCTAAGTATCACAGTAGAGATCATGTATATAAAACTGCACTGAGGTCTCTGGATCAGAATAACTATCTTTAGTGATAAGGGCACCTCATATATTTATGTGTTATTGATAACACATGATTCATAAACTTGAATTTTTCTTGGCCCATTTGAATGCTCCATTGGCAGTATCAGATTGTGGAGCATCAAAGATAAAGCTCCTGAGTAATTGGAGTCATTATTCTGACTTGATGAAATGTTTTTGTGTATGAAAGTGGTTTTCCTTTATTTCAGCTTGCAAGGCAATATGATTTCCTAATAATAGAAGATGATCCATATTACTTTCTTCAGTTTAATAAGGTGAGTTCTCATTTAGATGCATTGATATTTATGTTTCTACTGCATTAAATGAGAAATCAAGCTCTGTGTTGACTTGTATAATTCTGATTGGGTTCCTGATTGCCTTGCAAAGATGTAATCTGAACTTGTGCTTCTGTTATTCAGTAGAAATTTTTTGTGCCACGATGCTATAAGGACATCAGGGGAAGAACTGAAAGTATATCAAAGTTCTTAGAAAGTGAATAAGCACATTGTTAACCTGCAAGAAGTGCCTAGATCTCTAATTGTTATCTCCCCCTCCTAGCCACTGAGAAGCAGATACAGTCAGTTCTGGTTATCTCCCAGGGTCAGGTTCCTGAAATACCTAGTAGATACCGAATTAACGTTCACGACTGATTTATCCTATGGGAACTGGCTGAAACACACCCCTCTTACCTACAAATTAGCTCCTTTCCCACCAGCTGCAGAGAGGCAGTTGCAGGTTCCAAGATGGGCATGGGTCTGGGGCAAGAGTTTCCCTGTTCTTGAATTAGGTTTAATTATTTTTGCATTCTGTCCTCAAGCCTTGGGCACCAACCTTTCTTTCAATGGACGTCGATGGCCGAGTTATCAGGACTGACTCTTTCTCTAAGGTCCTCTCTTCTGGGTAAGGTTACGTTTGCATGCTGGACCTGTGATTGGGGCACAGCATCAGAAATGCAATTCTAGAGGTTTTGAGCTTTGACTTGCCAGTTTTACATTCCCAAAAGCCCCTTAAGCTATTGGCATAATCATAAAATAGAAATATTGATTGCAGTCTTCTTTAGCAAATCCACCATCCTTCTCTTCCACTGGTGACTGAAAATTAGATTCTATTCCTTTTCTGAGGAAAACTTCATAGGTTATGATAGGTATTTTTCTTACCTGCACTTGCCACAGGGCCATGACCATCATATTAAATATTGACGTTAAATGATTTGACTAGGAAACTATATAAAATCCCTGCTCAGTCATGAAATGGATTAGGTGACATTGGACCTGCCACCCTGACTTTCCACACAACATCATTGTCAGAATATGGTGTGAGGGATCACATTCTATATACACTACCCAGACCCCCATAGAGAAAGGATAGAATATAAGTGAGAGTGTTGATCTAAATACTGTAGAATCTATACTTAAATTGTTATCCTTTTTTGCATAGGTTAAGAATTGGCTTTGTAACTGGTCCCAAGCCTCTTATTGACAGAGTTATTCTACATATACAGGTCTCCACTATGCACACCAGCACTTTCACTCAGGTAAGTCCTATTGGGATTCCCCAAAAATATGTACGGCTTTAATGCCCACACTTTAGGTGTTTGCTGCAGGAGACAACTATGTTTGCCTCATGAAGTGAGCTGATGTAGCATTGTGACTAAGGCTGCAATCCAGAGCAAATTCAGCCTGCTCTGACCTAACTGCACTCTCCTAACTATTCTGTATCCAGAGCAGAAAGTTATGCTGAATCCAGAGAGTCAGGAAGCCTGGGCTGCCCTAACTGCTCCAGAGCATGCTAAGTAATTGACACAAGGGGAAGACTTGCTCCTGAGGAGACACCCCTCAGATCACACTGAACAAGGAACAGCTGTGGTGCCTACAGTGGTGACATGACTCTGCACATCAACTGGTGCAGAAGTCTGTGCGTCATCCCTGGGATGCGCCCCCCCCCCCCACCTGGACTGCGCAGTCACCAAAGTTGGCGCCTGCGCAGTTGTTTCTGAAGCCAACTGGCTTCAGAAAGAGTACTGCGCAGGCACCATCTCTGACACCTGCGCAGTACTTTTCTGAAGCCTTTTGGCTTCGGGGGAGACTGTGCAGGCGTCAGAGTTGGTGCCTGTGCAGTACTCTTTCTGAAGCCATTCGGCTGCCGCTCCGCCTCCTGAGTGAGGCCGAATGGCTGTGCAGAGGCGTGGACTTTCTCTGCTCTAAGAAAGTCTCCTCTGAAGCTGTTCGGCATGCTCAGTGTGTTTCTGCGCAGTGCATCTCAGATGGCCGTTCAGGCCAGCTCCTCAGACAAGTGTCAGCTTCTGGCTGATTCTCCGCCTTGGAGCAGGCCTGAATGGGTGTGCTGACGCCCGGGGCCTGCCAAAGGACAGTCAAACTCCTCCGGCACATCACACCATACGGAGTGCATCCCCAATGCAGCCCACACCAGCTGCACCAGTCTGGTGACGCCACTGGGTGCCTGCCTTATAAGGAGTCCCTGATGAGATGCCAGTACATTCTACAGTGAATAGAAGGGGCTTCTTGGAGTGGCCTGCTGTATCCTGAGGTTTGTGGGCAGCCGTAGTTTGTTCCATATCCTGAGGTTGAGAGGCAGGGGTTGCAGCTAGGATGGCCAAGAACTCAGATTTTTGGTCAGCACTGCCATTCTTACTCGGGCCTTATCATGGACCCCTATGGGTCTACTCATTACTATACCTGCTCCTGAGGTGGTATATCTCTGAGGAACTGGAAGAGGCATTTCTGCCTTAGAAACAGGCTTTGGATACAGAGTAACTGCTCTGCCCTAGGCAATGCTAAACATGCCCTCAACTTGCCTCTCCTGAGCTGCTTAGGCTGCCCCAGTTAGGGCAGAGCAGGTCCACCTCTCTTAGGGCACCCTATCTTGCCTTGCTCTGCCCTAAGCCTCCTTCAGAGTAACTGGGCTGGAGCATCTTGCAGTTGCTCCAACCTAGTGTTAGATAGGGCAACCTAAGGGCTCTTATGTGGACAGATTAGTTGCTCTGGATTGGGCTGCCTGGCTACAATCCAGAGTACTTTGGGATCTTTTACACCAATGTAGCTAACAGTGCCACCTATGGGAAACATATGGGAAATGCATTGAGCAATATAAAGTACCGGTAAGTGCCTCCTATGTCTTCCCATAGTTACTCTGGATTGTAGGATTAGAGCAAAATCCAGAGTATTTTTTTTTGGTTGGCACAAGTCCCTAGCTGGAACCCGTGAGTGTTGCAAACATGCCATAAGGATTATTTTCACCTCATAAAATGTTTGAGAAAACAAGAACAAAATTTATGGATTAAAAGAACACATTTGTCTCTAAATAGAACTTTAACAAAAGGGCTCCTGACCTTTATGCTATTGTTAACTATTTATAGGTATTAGATAGACAACCTGCATCATCATTATTGCAGGCTTTCTTTCCATAGATTGTGATTGCCCAACTTCTTGAGCAGTGGGGACAAAAAGGTTTCCTGGACCACGTAGACAGGTAATATTAACTTAATATACCGGTAATATGTTATAATAAATATTAATATAATGTGTCTTAATCCACTATGGCTGCAGTCTTATACCCATTTTCCTGGGAATAAGCTCCATTTACCACAAAGGGACTTATTTCTTGAGCATACGTGTATAGGATTATGCTATTACCTATATTTTGTTTTTAAGTTTACATGTACTGTATTGAGTTAATGAAGAGTTTTTGCTTCTTTTAGAGTCTGGCTACCTTTACCATAGTTTGCACTACTACATTTAGCACCATAGTATTGAATATGAACACAATCCAACAGAGTTACAGCCCAGTCCAAACTAACTTTCCAGTGCTACCATACTGAAGGAATGCTCTCTGCCTGCTGCATTGGGGAGTAGTGACATCAGCTCCTTCAAGGGAACGGGATGCATTATGACTGCATCAAAGCTGGAAAGTGTGTTAGTTAAATGTTCTCTGAAATGTTCTGTGTTGGATTTTGGCCAAGCTTGGCATTTCTTAGAACATTTATCATACAAATTTGTGCTATTTACAGCACCATCTTATACATGTCTACTCAGAAGTGTGTCCCAGTGGGACTTAACAACATGTGTGTGTACCACTGCAGGAAAGGTGCTGTGCCAGCTCTGGCAAGGCATCTGTTCTCCACCATTCCATGGTCCATGGAGACTACAATTGGAAGTGATTGAGGGGAATGTGGTGGAAAATGGTGTTCTGGGGCAGAGTAGGCCAGGAGTGGGAGGTGGGTCTGGAGGGGTTCGGCTTGTCTGAACCCAAAGCCTCCATGGAATGTGTTTTACCTGCACACACAGGCTTCCTTTATGCACCAGCTTGTCCCCTTCCCCTCAGTAAAATAACAGGTAGATGCTACAGTTAGCCTGTAATCGTATCCACACTTACCTGGGAATAAGATCAGTGATGGGATTCAAAGAAATTAACAACCGATTCTATGCCCATCTGGCAGCCACTTTTAAATGGCTATTTTTAAACTTTATATGTCCTACCTCTCGTTAACAACCAGTTCTATAAAGTAGGTGCGAACCTGCTGGAGCCCACCACTGAATAAGATCATTGACTATAATGGTACTTACTTCTGAGTAAACATGCATAAAATCTTAGGCCACTATATGTTTCTGCATTTAGATTTATTGTTGCAAAATCTTTTCTGTGAGATAATCTTTCTTTTTGTCTTCCAGTGTGACAGAGTTCTACAGGAAACAGCGAAATGTGATGCTTAATGCAGCAGACAAGTGGCTCAAAGGTCAGTTTTATGAATATCAAGCAGTTATTTTGATTCCTGTGTTTCCTTAAAATACACAGCATGACAGATGCATGCTATATGAAAAAATAATATATGAACCTTATGAGGAGATTATGCTGAACCCCTAAGGTCCTTCTGACTGTTCCAAACCTGGGCATTGTAAAAAGTGAGTATGAAAGATGGGTCTTTCTAATGGTAGAGGGGCATTTATAAGCTTGGACATTTATGGCCCAATCTATCCAACTCCTTGTGGGACATCAGAAACATTGGTTTCCACTACATCCTGTTGGGAAGTTCTGGCTGTTGAAGATCTCCTCAGGGTAAAGGGGACATTTGTGCTCTTGGCCCAGGTTAAGCTCTAACAGCTATTATGGCTCAACTTGTACCTGCACCAACTCGATTACTAGTGGAAGTCAGAATTGATCCATGCAGGCAGACCAGGCCTGGGAAGAGGGTCGGAATTTGATGACCACTACCAATGCTGATCCCAATCCTCCAGTTCGATTCCACCCCAGCTTGATTCCACCCTCTTTCCTTTGGCACTCCAGCAATAATTCATTACTGCTTCTATCAACACAGTGTGGATGTCTCCAGAAGTGCTCAAACAAATTTGCATGTTGCAAAATGAAAGACTGAAGAAAAAGCACTCAGGTTAATTTTAAACAATAGTTTGTAATTGGTGTCATTCACTACTTAAACAGATCTAATGGTTACAGTTTTCGTCCTCTTTGTCTCTTCCTAGGCCTTGCAGACTGGTACATCCCTACTGCTGGAATGTTTCTATGGATTAAAATTAAAGGAGTTTCTGATACACAGGAGCTGATTATGAAAAAGGCTTTGGAGAAAGAAGTATGCAAAATTCCTACTAGACCTAACAGGCAGATGGGGTAAAGGGAGGGCTGATAACAAGTTACTGAATTAGATGAATTTCTCTTTAGGTTCTGCTAGTTCCTGGAAGTGCATTTAACATTAATAGTTCCAGTCCCAGCTCTTACGTCAGAGCTTCCTTCTCACTGTCTTCTCCAGACCAAATTGATCAGGTGAGTTCAGATATACTGTGATTCATTGCAAATGGATTTGTCAGATTGCTGTAATTAAATCTCTCTATATTCTTCACTTCCCAATGTGCACGACAACCATGTATGATTTACAGTGCCATAAGAAGCAGCTATTTGGGAATTCCACTTGCCCCAGAACTGCTATAGTGGGAAGTTAAACTCATTTCATACAGCAGACCAAATAACGTTCATAGTGTTTGCTGAGGGCCAGAAGTGAAATCACTGAGCAGGTCACGGCCAGAAATAAGCACTCTGTTTTTGAACAGAAACTCATTAGCTGCATATGACAGACTGGTAACAGCCCGAAGCTGTAGCTTGCAGATGTACGTTGCCCCGCACCCAACCTCTTATAAGCCTGGCCTGTTAATCAGTACTCCTAACTGCCTTCCCTATGTTCCAGAGGCACATAGGAATAGAACCCTCCTCCTGCTTGACTGAAAGGGCACAGTCCTATGCAGGTCTACTGAAAAGTTAGTTTCATTATAGTCAGTGAGGCTTACTCCCAGGAAAGTATGGATTAGATTGCAGTCATCATTTTTCTGAGTCCCGTTTTCCCTGTTTCCACTCCCAGTTCACTTTGTACCATTGGAACAATACATAAGATTGCTATGCACACACCCAATACATAAGAGCACTGCAAGGAATGTACATCAGGGTACGCTTTCCCTGCAAAACCTGCCTAACATTGTCATGGGATGTCTAACAAATGCTAAATGCTATTTGACTACTTCACAAGGCGGATCCCATACCTCACATCATTGGTTCAAGCCTGAACAAAGCAGGGCATTTTCTGTGATGGTTCTAGCACCATGGAATCTTTTTCTCGTTAGAGTCTCACAACCCAAGGGAACCCCCACCTTCTAGGCTTTCATGAAGATCTTTTCAGGGCACTGGTTTGGGGATGAGGATCAACCTCTGACATTTCTAGGTATTTTTTCTTCTGATTATAACCAGGATTGTAATAGTTGAGACAAAATTTTGCTTGACAGTTGTCAGATCTTTTACCATGTATTGGTTTATTATTATTATTATTATTATTATCATTAGAAGTACTAGTATTTTTATTAATATTATTATTAGAATTGTGTTGTAAATTCACCATGTGTTTGACTGGAATTGGCTCTGTTGTAATTTGATTCCTATTAAAGGAACTAGGAATCACAAAGGTATCATCTCAATCTGTGAAGTTCCAAGGAAAGCTGATTTTAATAACAAATATAATACTTTAGGGTTTTCAGAGACTTGCTGAACTTATTAAAGAAAATGTATGAGTGGAGAAGTCCTAAGAAAGCTAGAAGATCTTCAGGAGAAGCTTCCGGTTTTCAACAGTGCTTCAGTTCCAACTGCATACAGAGTAGAATATGATGATACAAGCATATGTTATTTCTCAACCTTGTGCTGCACTTTAGAGGTTGAATATAAATAAATATCTGCAGAAATTTATAGTTTACTACTGTTCTCATTGCTGTGTTTGCCTAGTGAGGGAGAGACCAATGCAAATAAATAAAATTTCAGCCTTACAGACCAGTTGAATCTTTGGCTGCAATCCTAAGCTCCAGTTAGGCCAGCCTAAGCCCTAGCATAAGTCCTGTGCTGACCTGGGGGTATCACAAATGTGCAGTAAGACACCATTGCACCCTCCTGGGAGAAGGTTATACTAGTGCACAGATATACGCTTGCCTTCCTACATCTGCACAGGAATGGGAAAACTGATGAGTTGTGCCAACCTAGGTTAGTAGTGCACCATGACTATTTTTATCCTGCTCAGCTATCAACTTTATGAATATCAAGGTTTTGTAACTTTAAAAAATTATTAGTGCAAAATACAAAAGTGATACATGAAATGAAAAAGAATAAACCATAAATAACCTACAACAGTATCAGACTGTGGGTCATGACCACCAGGAGTCAACTTCAGGAGGATTCCCATTTTGTATTTAATGTCTATTTTATACTACCATGGTATATGACTGCATTTTGGGAAATGTAATAGATCTGTACTTTTCACAGACTACTCCGTATATGGTTTTAACACTAATAGTCAATGGGGTTTACCTCTAAGTAAGTTTGGAAAGGATTGCAGCCTTTGGGGTGTTTGGACCTATTGAACACAATGAGACTTACTTTGTAGACATGCTATTCTCAAAAGTGGTCCCAGTGCCAAAACATTTGACCCACTGGCCTATAATATTCAGTAACAAAATCTAATTAATGATACATGAACTATAAAGAAGAGTTAACATAACTGATAGTCTCTTGTTAACTTTTGCTTGATTGAAATAAAATAATTCCTTATACATTTTGTGTGTTATTTTGTATTCCTTCTAATTTAATAAGAAATGTTCCACCTTGACTGCTTTCTATATTAATATTACTTCAGCATTTAAATTTTTTTTAGCAGAAGTTAAACATATTTACTATACAGATCGGAGACAATTACTTAAAACAATTTATACTGGTATAAGTCAAGGTTCAGACTGCCTTTTCTGCTATATGCAACTGGTTTCTGATGGCCCAATTAAATGATGGCAAATGTACTGCTATGTGAATTTAATGTCTGCATTTGATTCCATAAACAGGGATGAGAGTCTAGCATTTTAATTAAAAACTTGATGACTTATTTGCTTTTTATAATCAAATGGCACAATCTCATTTAAATGTTGCAAGAAGGGAAATGCAACTACCGTATCCTAAGCCCCTCCAGGAAACATCATATCAGTCTGGCCCTCCTCATAACACCAGTGCATATAAGGCCTTCTCTAGTAACCATACCATTGTGCATAGAAACCCAACACAGCCTGTCATCCACAAAGCAAAATGCTGGTGTTACCATGAAATTGGTGTGATGTCAGTACTGTACATCACTGGCACAATGTCAGTGTGTCCTCATTTGACATCCAAGGACTTTCAGTGCTGGCATCCCGAGAACTACAGCCAAGATACAAAGTGAACACAAAGTGGGGGCAGCCACAGTGCTAATCAGAAACCACTGCTAATGTAATATCCCTTTGCCAACCACAAATGAATGAATAACTCAGTAGTACAGCTAAAGGCACCACCGCCAACCATGAAGAGATACAGTAAAGACAACACACTGCAGACACACACATGAGGGGGAGACCAGAACACCCCAACCCCATACAGACATACAAAAGTTAATGTGGCATCAGCAGCAAAAGTACAAAAGCAAAGAATTGCTAGGATTCTTTATAACTTATTCCACTCATATACAGATAACCACGTCAGCCATTATCAAATTTGCAGACACTGGATTGGGCTGAAAACTGCATTTAGATTTGCAACTGTCCACCCTTCTATGTGACTGGTTTTTAATGGACAATTTGTGGGTTTGTTTCAATTATCAATGCCTGTTTTAATTTTCAGTGATGGTACAGATGCTGATATTCTGTACATTATTTATAAAATTATGGTGTGCCTGAATAACTTTGTTATCTTCAACGGAAATCATAAGAAACAAAAAAAGTTATTCAACGTACCACCACACAGAGCTGATAGAGTGTCTGCCACTGATGATCCCCAAATCTTGACTTGTTCCATCTCATCCTGGTTTGTTCTCTCTCTACTTTCATCACCTGTCAGCCCATTAATGCCTGAATGAAATCTCAATCTTCCTTGTTTCTTCCCAGCTTTTGGAAAGTATCACTTTGTCAGCTACACTCCTTCTATTGATCTTGAGAAGAAAGAGGTATTGTAAGCTTCTTTGGACCTTTCCACCGGCCAAATGAGAAGTACAAAGCATGGTTCAATTTTCCTTCCCTTACCAAGGAATGTTAACTCTTTCTTGCCTAATCTCTGCAAAATTTTCAGTAAAGCACACCATATTTTAATTTTAGAGGGAAGTCTTTCTTCCCAGTCAGCCAATAGGAACAAAATAGGCAAGACCAACCCCAGCAGCAGAGATGGTACAACTTCCTTCCCTAACAGCTCCCAGCATAGTCTTTATAAATAAGCATCCTATTTATAGGACTATGGTGAAAGCAACCTCTGGTTAACAAATTTCTGGATTTCAGTAAGGCTGGGACAGTGGGCTACAGCCATGAATACCCAGAGCCCCCCACTGGGATGATCAGAGGGGTTTCTTGTGTGCCACACAGAAAGTCTGCTGGTCCAAACAGATTTCTTCAGTACTACACAAGAGTCACAAGTTTGGTGACCACTGCCCTAGACACAGAGGATAGGAATAGGATCCAGGATGATCTTCCCAGGATATCAAACTCAGTGAGTGACTTCATTTATATATCTAGACTAGCAAATTGTACCCACGTTTACCCAAAATCTCTCATCTGCATGACCCCCCCCATGCACAATATCCTCTCATGCGCACCATCCCCCCCCCCAGTGCACCCTGCTTCCCAGTGCATCAGGCACTAGGCACCAAATTGCTGGATATTAAGCAATCTTCGATGTTAAGTATAGGACAAAAACTCATTACACCCCTTTTCAGCCCCTTAAGGGTTAAATTTCTCAACATCAGTTCTTGGAGAGGGTTGATGTCACAGAAGGAACACCCTCCCCAAATTTCACGCTTCTAGGTCCAGTAATTGGGGCAGAGCATCCCTCAGTCAGGGACTCTTCAATGTAAACGATAGGGAGGAAAACCCGTTGCACATTCCATATCAGAATTACATCTCATTGGCTCTCAGAAGCCATCAGTAACAAGGGAAAGTTTGAATT
The DNA here is from genome assembly GCA_030015325.1 of Cryptoblepharus egeriae. Classification (NCBI taxonomy): domain Eukaryota; kingdom Metazoa; phylum Chordata; class Lepidosauria; order Squamata; family Scincidae; genus Cryptoblepharus; species Cryptoblepharus egeriae. The sequence continues at coordinate 46,158,686 of JAREYC010000007.1, read as the reverse complement.
AAGAAAATCCATTTTTGTTCCATAGATTTTTGAGTTTTCATTTTCTGATTAATTGGCCATAACATTTGATAGAATATACGTAGATATTCCAAACCAGTTTGTTTTGTTACATAGCCTTTTATGCCAAGAGGACCTGTTAGAGCCCATAGATTGGGCTCTATGGCCAATAGAGCCCATAGATTGGGCCATAGATTGGGCCAATTGCATCATAAAAAGTAATGCAGGTGTGTCTGGGACTCGAGAGCTTTGATACCTCTCTACCATGTATTGTTCTATAAGGAAGCATAACTCCAAGAATTCAATATCTGAATCACAAATGTGACACATATTTTAAGAAATCAGTAATAACTACTGACATTCACTTAGTTTCCTTTATCCAAACATTTTCACACTTAAATAAGCAGGTTCAGCCACTAGATATATTATCCGTCATCACTGCCTTGCGTATTGATGTTTATACTTCATTATCTGTTTAGATCTTGTGCAAATTGGTTAATCACGTCAAAACTCTGATAAATATTACCTGGGTGTTTCTTTTATACACAGGATCCAATTAAAATGATTTATATGAGCTGTCCACACAAAAAAACAACTGTCCCAAGGTAGATATATTTCAGTGAGTCATTTACAATAGATTTATTTTATTTTTTTACAAATTTGTCACAAACATAAAACATTGTTTTTATTACCAGTTAAAAGGAAATCAGTAACAAGAAAAGAATATTAATGGATTGTTTTTTAACTTTTAAACCTTGGTATAACAGTTATCTCAAAATGCAAATCAAGTCATCAAAATTGTTGGTGGGTCATTTTTTGATACAGAGTAAAGTTAGTTTTCAAAGGTTTTATAAGGAATAATGTAGATTAATACTATAATAGATAAATTATAATCAGCCTCTACTGATGCATGCCACCTTCATCTCAAACCTGATATCAATCAATCAATTGTATTTATATACCACTTTTCAAAGAAAAGTTAACAAGGAGAATATGATATCCTTTCCCAGGTCAGTGTGGACTTGATATGGCATGGGTCCAAGTTGACCTATGATAGCAACTACTGAAAATTACCAGAGGCCGCAGGATGACCATATGACCAGATTTTTTTCTGGATTTGTTCTCTTTTTTAGTCTTCTGTCTGGGTGTCCTCCAAAAGGGCTTCATTGACCTCCATTTTGGCTTCATTTGGAACTTTGCATTGATGTGCATCGTCCCATCATGTCATATGTCGTTGGATTTGTATTGAAGAGCAGAATCCAATGCAAAAATTGGTTTTGAAATATCTCCTTCCTATCAAAAGTTATGGCCAAAAAATAAAAAATGCCTTGATCTCTATGGGAAAGTGAAAGTGCCCAATATCGTGACTTTACTCATGAGTAGGCAAACATGCCTTTGTCTGCCAGAAAGGCCAGGCTGAGAGGAATCCAAGACATTGTTTCTCTTTTGAGGTTCAGGCATCTGGTCACCCTACCATGGGCAACAAATGTCCCCTTACCCCAACGAAATCTGGGAGAGGGAATAGGATATTATTGATGAAACTGCCCTCTTCCCAGCCTTGCCATCTTCTTTGATGTCCACCCCATTCCTCTCCCTCCTACCCCACTTATGGCAGTGGCCATGCCATGTCACAATGATGTGTCACACAGCCATCAAGGCCTTTACACTCCTAGACCACTCCTTGGATTGAGCTATTAAGCATCACACCTGGTTTGACACTTGATGATCTATTCAGGTTAGGTGATAACAGAGTTGCAGTATTTGGACCAGCTTACTGATCCTTGTTTAACAAACTAGTAAAACAATAACCACATACAGTGGCATTGCCAGCAAGAACTGTTCACAGTACAAGATAAAACACATTTTAGTTAATGATCACTTAATTTTTTTTAATCCACCACCCATTTTAAAGAATGAAATTATTCCTCTTTGGGAGAACTCAAATAAATTGCCTTCTATCTTAAGCAGTTATAAATCAGTACTTCAGAAAAGTGTTTTTTATACTGTGCACAATGGAGTGAGCAAGCTGTGGGTGGTGCAAGCGGTAAAGATGCTGTGCCTGTTAACCAGCAGGCTAGGGTTCGAGACCCGGGTCGGCCCCACAAGACAGGGTGAGCTCCTGTCCTTAGCCCAGCTCTGCGACGCCAGCTGGATCCAATCGTATCGGCTCTGCCTTTCCATTGAACTAATTCAGTGGCGTGGAGAGGGGGGATTTGCTGCTTGGGGAACAGCCTATCCTCCATAACAATCCAACCCAGACTTTCGTGCTTCGCATGCAGCGTATGCAGCGCAGAGCACGATACCATAGTCTTCCAAGACTGACAGAGGCCTGCGCAATGGAGGCCTCTTTTGGAGGCTACTGGAGGAGTAGCTTTTATTTTCCCTTGATAAATGTTCCAATTGAACTTTGTCCTACATCAATAATTAAAGGCTTGTGCAAAGTCTACATAGGAGATGCATGGCTTTAACAGGGGTTGTTCAAGTTGAAATGTCTGATCTTGCTGCATCATCTTGTATTTCCCTTTGAAGAAGAACTGCTTGATCTTGTCACTATAATTCACCAGTTTCTTGGTGTAAACTGAAGAAAAAGATTTATTGAAGCATTTGGTATTTTCTGCCATTTTTTTCTTACATCCTATTGCAGTCTGTAAGTTCCATTTTTAATTTGTTTTTATTCTAGGCATTAATTCAGGAAATGCAATAAATTTTATTTATATTAGGGCTGAATTCAAATGGAAGGAGCATTGTTGCATACACTGGTTAAAACAGTTTTCTGATCTGATTATTTTTATGGGGAGCTAAAAAGGTAAAAAAGTAATGATCAATTTGCCATGAAAGGGAGTAGGACTTGCATGCCTCCTTTTCAGTTTACAAGTACTTTGTGGTTCTCTCACATCCTCCAAAAAATACACATACAAATTGCCTCTTTAAAGGAGGCAATCTGCACTGTGATTAAAGTCTATGTATACTGTATATTTAAGGGATTTATACTGTGCCTTTACCATGCCAATACAAATAACCGAGGCAGCATTCAAAGGTTTTATTTCCTCTCCTCCTGCCCTTCTCACAACAACCCTGTGAGATAGGTGAGGCTGAAAGTGAATGACTAGCCCAAGGTCATGAAGTCCTGACTGCTTAGACAGACTCATGTCACCAGTCTGGGAAGCACAGCCATTACCCTACTCAGCTATGCTTGTCAGTGAAATCTTACATGCCTTTTATAAGGGTCTGGTCAAATTTATGGAGGAAAAGTCCATCACAGGTTACCAGATACCACTGGTTACCATCACAGGTTACCAGATACCTCTTGGTTTTAGATGCACAGCTGTGAGTTGCCACATGATGCAGGTATCATATTTCTGAATCATCTAATGATTATGATGAACCATCACTCTAAGTTACAGGAAGCTCAAGTAGATGGGCCTTTTGGAGGGAAGGCTTTTCTTATGTTCTTATGTGGGATCCTGAAGACCTTTTAAACTCTGAACAATGGCACTGAAGCAGACGAGGAGGTGGCAATCCAATATGCAGTGAAATTCTTGTTTTAATAAATTTTAGCCATATGTCCTGCCTCTCTCACTTTGCTGAAGTATTCACAATGGGCTTAAACAACAAAGGATGCGATCCTAAACACATTTTCCTGGGAGTAACACCCATTGAACACAGTGGGGCTTACATCTTAGACATGGATATAATTGCACCCCAAGTGGGTTAGTGCAGGTGGATGGAGAATTAGGAAGAACAAGTTTTAATTAACAAGTTTTAATTTGCTGCTGGTGTCAGCAAATATTATACAAACTTTGAAAAATAAAAAAAGGAGGCAGAATTGCAATAGGCAAGGAGAACGATGCAATCCGGACATCATTTTAACGTTTTCACTGTGTTGAAAGAAACATCAGAAACACCATAAACAATTTAGTGTTTCCCTTTCTTCTTTCCAATTTCACTAAACAATCTGATGAAATCCAAGAAACTTGGTAACTGCTTGCCTCTTCAAGATGAATTATTCCAGTTTCCTGTCCAATATAAGTACAGCAAGGAAAGCAAATCTTTTAAGAATGACCAGTGAGTAGACAAATTATTTATGACCTTTCCCTGCAGCTTGATGTATTCAACAGACTTGTATTGAATGCCTATAGAATTTTGAATATAGAATGCCTGCGTGAATTTTGGTTACAGTATAATGGTGTTGAAGAGATAACGCTGCCAGCAGGAACGTGAATTTCCAGTTCACTAGCTGGCATATATGGTCTCTCTCTCTCTCTCTCTCTCTCTCTCTCTCTCTCTCTCTCTCTGTATGTGTGTGTGTGTACACACACACACACACCGTATTTCCCGGTTTATAAGATGCACTTTTTTTCCTCCCCAAAGGGGGGAAATATCTGTGCGTCTGATAGATAGGGCCAATCCTATAGCACCGTACCCCATCATGTCATATGTCTTTGGTTTCGTATTGAAGAGCAGAATCCAATGCAACAATCAGTTTTGAAATATCTCCTTCCTATCAAAAGTTATGGCCAAAAAAGTAAAAATCAAAAATATAAAAACAAAAAAATACATTTTTTGGCAATTTTTTTAAGCGGGTAGAAATTTTGGCTTGGGAGAGTAGGAATTTTGGCCTTGGGGTTCAGGAATTTTGTGTTTGGCATCTGGTCACCCTGGCACAGTTGCAATCCTAACCAGCCTTCCCTGGCTTGGAGACTTGCTCCAAAGTAGACATGCACAAGACCTGGTCCTTCCTGCTCCATGCCTGTGCCTCCCTCACTCTTCCCTATCTGTCTAAATCCCCTCACCTTTCCCTACCTACCCCCCAAAAGAACCCTCCAACTTACCTGCCTTCCTGGACTGTTTGCAATGAGATTTGTGCAAAATGTTGTCTGATCATTTGCAATGAGATTTGTGCACAAGTCGCAAATCACTGACACTAGAGATGATGAGTTTTTGGGGTTACCAGAAAATCAGAAGAGTGCTTGAAGCTTAAAGTCTTTCCTCATTTGTTAATGACAGTGATGATAGTTCTTAATACCACTGTTGACTTTACATGGTTGAAAAATTATTCTGCTATATTTTATTAAATATATTAGTACACCATTTGGTTCAGAATATTTTTTTCTTGTTTTGCTCCTCCAAACTTTGGTGCGTCTCATGGTCTGGGAAATACGATACATATATATGTATCGTGTAATAAGCAGAGAAATACGATACATGTGTGTGTGTGTGTGTGTCGAGACTGAGAGAAAGAGAGTATGTGTGTAGCAGTATATGAAAAACAAGGATAATTGTTAGTTTCCTTTGTACAAAGTGAAATGAAAGTGGAGTGACAACTACTTAGATTTGTATTGTCCATTTTTCAAAATATTGTTAAACCCAGGAAGCTGCTTAGGGCCAAATCCTGAGCTGGGCCATTGCTGGCAGGGACCTCCAGTTCTGGCACTGGTTGTAGTAAATGTGCACACTTGCAACATCCTGTGCCAAATTGGATACTGTCCCATTGTGGATCAATGTGGATCTTGGCTGCTTCCCAATGAGCCCCAGCACTAGTAAGTCAGACAACTGGGGTGAGGATGAGAGGGGAGGACATCAAGGCTAGGAGGGGAATGTCCTAACAAACCAGGTCCTATTGGACTTGTGTCAGCAAAGTAGGTGGCATAGATCCAAGTCGACCCAACAGGGCAGTGGAGGATCTCCATGTCCCCTTGCCTCAAGCAGACCCACAGTACAACAGGACAAGGGTTTGTTAAGTAGGATTGGGCTACACTTTGGGTTTAGTTGACTTCCTATATAACTCCCTTTGTTATTAATTCTGCTATTAATTCTACTACTGTTTGGATATTTATTGTATTGTGTAGCTTTCCGATTGCTCAATAATTCCTTTCTTACTAACATTAACAATAGGAGAGCTGGAAAAAAAGATGTCATCCATTATTATGCTTTCTGGGGGGCTGCCAAATGCCAACTATTTCCCAATGAAAACAGCAAGTATCACCCTTGTGGATGGAACCACCATTGAAATTGATGAACCAATAATGAAGAGAGCACTCCAGTACTCCAATCCAGAAGGGTATTTGTGTTTTTATTTTATTTTTAAAAAATCATTCATTTGTGTTTAGCCTTGAAGTAGGTTAAGGAGAATAAGAGAATTGGGAAAATAAGAATAAGGTGAATCAGGCTAGGTTAGGGCATGGAGTGGGTATTTTCTTGCCGTGGGCTCAGTCCTCTTGGCTGAGATCAAGAGTCCATCTAGGCTAACATTCTGTTTGCAACAATAAAGAGCTATATGTGCCCAGTAACAATAAGTAGCTATATGTACCCAAGACCCAGAGCAGAAAGTCAATAACCCTTCTGAGTTGTTGTCTTGGAGGTTCCACTTAGGGATATCAGGGGCTATGAGTCACAAGGGCTTTCTTTTTATAAATTAGTATGATACCTTTTCAAAAGTCATCTAATGTAATGATCATCAATACAACATCATACCACTGGCCCTACACACCCCGGCAATGTCTGATCTAGTGGCTTCTGCTGGTGTTCTTTTGCATTTTAGATTGTGAGCCCTTTTGGGACAGGGACCCATTAGCTATTAATTAGCTATTAATTTTTTCATTTCCTTTGTAAACTGTTTTGAGAACTTTTTAGTTGAAAGTTCAACAGAAATAAATACTGTAGGTAGATAGATCATGTGGTAGAATATTACAGCTAATTAAGCATCATGTGAACTCTTATTCATGCTAATTAATGCTAATTAAGCATCATGTGTACTCTTTTTGAACCTATTGCTAAATTTCCTTGGGTGACACTGAATTCTAGCCTACAAGTTGGTATCTTAGCACAGCATTTACCTGTATGCAACAGGTATAAAAATACAGGAAGAATTTTCATCTTCGTTTATAATTTTCTCTGACAAATGAATACAAAACTATTGTTTTTAATTTGGTGAGAATTAGCTCAGAGAAATATGGATCGTTACACAAATGACTGGTCTTTAGATAAATAGTCCTGTTAGATACAATAATTAATGTTAGATGACCCCCCAATTAACGCAGTGCTAAGCTACAGATATGAATGATTTCTCATATTCATTTCTAAATGAGCATTTGAGTCCAAAAGAACCTTTCCATGTGCGAATTATGTCTTTCACTCAGAACGGCTATTTTCTTATTAAAAATTGACTGTTGTGCAAAGAAAGGAATCTACTGTAAATCCAAAATGTTATGTATGCTTGCACGAAACCTTCCACAAATTCTTGCACCAATCAGAATTATGACAACTGCTCTAAGATGTATTGTTTATAATATAATTCTTCTTCCATACAATCCAGTGCATTCAATAGGTCAATTGAGGAAGCCCTGTTGGTTGTGCTGGTAATAACAGAAGTGAGAGGGATGCTGGCCAGAAACAGGGCTTTCCAGTACTGGTATCCATATTATGGAATTCCCTTCCCATTGAGTTAAGGACAGCCTAATCAGAAAAGCTTGTGAGGCCAAAAATGGCTGGTTTTAGGTATTTAATGTTTTTTTTCTGATGTATTTTATTGCTGTCTACTTTATAATGTCTATTTTTATCCCTGATTTTTACAATAAACATACAATTGGATAAAAGCAGATAAAGGTAGGATGTTGCCTCAGAACCTCCAAAGAGGCAATGTTTTTTGTGAGGTCCTGTGAGTTTATATTTCAAATCAAATCATACCTTTATCGGCATATAAGTAATAGACATTTGGATAAAAACATACAAATAGGCTAAAAAGTGGATAAAAATATGTTGTAGCCTTGTAATAATAAATAATGTCTCTTGTGGAAGAGTTTGTGGAAGAGAGCAAGTAACTATTTTCCTTTCGCTCTTGCTTCTTAAGACCCAATCTTTTGCTTTTTTTAAGGTTTTGTTGTGATTATATGGCAAACTGAACAGAAGTTGTAGTTTATCCTTTGAGACATACCCTACAACCCAGAGTACTACGAGAGCACGTAAGAGACATTACATGTACCCATAGTTACGTGTACCCATAGTTACTGATTTGAAAACCTATGGGAAAGTCATATTGCAATCCAGAGCAAATTGTTCTTACACCGGAGCAAGGACTCCCCATAGTTACTCTGGATTGTGCACAATGGCAATGTAATCTTACCTTCTATTGAAACATGCAGACGTTCTCGCCAGTGCTATAATAGGGTTCAACATGTCCCAGTTTGGGGGATTGCATTCACATAATGGCAAGTTTGACCGGGAGTCCTATCCTGGTTTTGTGGAAATTATGGCAACCCTATGTATCCAGCACAAATTTGGGGCTGCTGCCATGCTATCACGGTACAAGGAAAAACCTTTCCCCTTACACCAGGTAAACAACACAGTAACAATCCCATTGGGTCTACTTAAATCTTCACCACCTCTGGAGGTGATGCAGAGTCAAGCAGAATAGTCTGGGGCAGCTCCACGCTGCCAGGAGAACAGGACTTGGGTCCAGTATAACTGCCGGGTCTAAGCCCCACCTCCTGCTTCCAGACTGTATGCCCCCAGGAGGACCCTCCACCAAATATCCCCCACCCCAGAATGCCTGCCTCCGAACTTCTTCCCTGCTCCTGATGTCTATGCTGCACAACGTACCATGGCGCAGGGCCCAGAACAGTGCAGGGATGCCAGCACAACTCCCTGTGCCAGGCTACCCTTCTACTTACTTTACATCACATCTGTGATACCTTATCCTGATAAGTGATGTGCACCAGCTGGAGGGTGCAATCCAGAGTAACTATGCAGAGTTCTTACTCTAGTGCAGTGTTTCTCAACCTTCCTAATGCCGTGACCCTATAATACAGTTCCTCATGTTGTGGGGACCCCCAGCCATAAAATTATTTTTGTTGCTATTCATAACTGTAATTTTGCTACTGTTATGAATCATAATATAAATTATGCACGATGCATTTTCGTTGTTACAAACTGAACATAATTAAAGCATAGTGATTAATCACAAAATAATATTTAATTATATATTGTGAAATATTTCTTTCTAATTACAAATAAAAAAGATGCAAAATACCTTGCAAGGCCCCCTACACCAGGAGTCTTTAGGTGACCTTCATGAAAGGGTCAGGCGACCCCCAAAGGGGTCCCGACCCCCAGTTTGAGAAACACTGCTCTAGTGTAAGAACAATTTACTCTGGATTGCAGTATGAATTTCCCATAGGATTTCACTAGGTGTTGCCATAACTACGAGTACATGTAATGTCTCTTACATGCTCCCGTAGGTACTCTGGATTGTAGGGTAAGTGGAGCACAGCAATTGCACTCTGAAAATGCTAAAATCAGGATTCTGTTTTCCAGAGTTCATGAGCTGTTGTCCTGGGTAGAAGACCTACAGCTGAAACTTCATAACCCACCAACAGCTAAGTATGCACCTGAAAAGGGACAAATGAAAGTAATCATCACAGCAGGATGCCAGGATGGACTTAATAAAGTATGGCCAATTTAATTTCCAACATGAACGTGTGAATGTACAAAATGGGATTAAATGTTTATACTGACTCGAATTCTGTTGCAAAATAATTAAAATCAGGACGATTTTTTTGCTTTGATTATTCACCCTCCACAAATAAATAAATATATAGGTATGTTTTCATTCAGTGCTTCATGAGCATAGTACAAAATGAAAGCCTACCTACATTGAGCTCCACATAATGACATTATATATTGTTACAGTATCTCTTGGAAAAGATTTTGCACCCAGTAATTGCCTCTGTAGAAACAGAATGAGATGAGATATATTTATTTTAAAAATTTATATCCCACCTTTCTCGGGCTATTTAGCCCAATCATTTCCAGTGCTTAAGAGCACAATCCTATGCATATCTACTCAGAAAAAGTCTCATTATGTCCAATAGATCTTACTCCCAGGAAAGTGTGCTTAGGATTGCAGCCTTAGTGTGCAATCCAGAGTAACTACGGGGAGTACTTGCTCCGGTGTAAGAACAATTTGCTCAGGATTGCAATATGAATTTCCCATAGGTTTTCACTAGGTGATGCAGTAACTATGTGTACACTTAATGTCTCTTATGTGTTCCCATAGTTACTCTGGATTTTAGGGTAAGTTATTTAATTCTAACAGAGGCTGCAATCTTAAAGACACTTTCCTGGGAGTAAAACACACTGAACACAATGGGGCTTACTTTTGAGTAGATATGATTAGGATTGTGCTCACATAGTACAGTGGTTATCAAGCACATAGATTAGAACAGGACCCTTTCGGAGAATGACAATCTATCCAGGACTATCATCCTAGAAGTGATATCACAGCCAGAACAGGAAATGCCATTACTGTGACATGAGAGCTCCTCCATTTCTACTCAGTAGAAATGTTCAATGAGAATGAGGGTGCAATCCTAACCAATTTAGGCCAACCTAACTCACCTGGCACATCTTCCTGTGGTGATGTGGGAAAGTCGGTGTATGCCTGTGAACTGGCCTAACCCTTCCAGGAATGGAGCAGAAGTGCCTTGTGGCACTTTTGTGATATCCCCATGTCAGCACAAGACTTATGCTGAGGGTAAGCCTGGCCTAAACAGAGGTTAGGATTGCAGCCTTACACCCAGGAAAGCAGCCTGGATACCCCATTTCAAGATGGTGGCACCCACTGCCAGAATCAAAGATGGCATCCGACTGTCCTCCTGGTTTCGCAACCCCTCTGAGATGAATTCACGACCCCGTTTTGAGAACAACTGCAAGTCAATTTATTTCTTCAGACTGTAATCCTATATAAGTGAAAACATGAAAAAACACAGTCTGAGGACTAAACAGCCTTGATTGGAAGTCATGATTGAGGCTGTGATGTCATAAGAGATATGGTCATAAGATGTCAAAGGAAGTGGGCTTTTCACCTTTATCCCTGGTGTGGATACCAGTGGTGGGCTTCAGAGGATTCTCACAGGTTCTAAACCTTTTGCTAATGAGTGCCTGGTTCTGAGAACTGGTTACTAATGGGACATAGAACCTGTTGTTAATTTATTTGAATCCCACCATTGGTGGATACCATCTATTCACAAGGGCACAAACAGCACTCTATTTGCCGCAGCTAGGTAGCTTCTATTGGCTCAAATGAGAGCTTTCCTCCTTGGGAAATTGGAGAGAGCACAATGTATCAAGACCATAGGGGGGCAGACTGGCCAGTGAGTTATCGCTCCATCTCCCCAATATCACAGTTACGTTCTTAATTGACCCTCCCCAAAACAGATCCCAATTATCAAACAAAAACTAAGACAACCAAGGCCAAATAGGCTGCAAACCTAATGACACTTTCCTGGGAGTAAGACCTATTGAACACAATGGGGCTTAGTTTTGAGTAAACATGGTTAGGATTGTGCTGTTAAACTATTAGTGTAAAATGTAGATTATCTCCAGGGTGCCAACAGGCACAGAAAGAAATGCTCATTATAATTCTAGATTTTATTTTTATTTTTTTATCATGGTTTACTTCCTACTGCACTCTCAGTTGGTGCACAATTTGGGGCTGAAAAATGTCTCTCTTCTGGCAATTTAAATTACACATTAGCAAGAGAATTGCTTAAGCTGAAGATGTGGAGAGGCACATTTGATCCTTGGCCAGGTAGAAATACCCCAAAACAGAATATTTTCACCCCTCTCCTGAGGTTCAAATTTGCTCATGAAGGGTCAAAACAAAGGTCAAAACAATTAGTACATTTCAGCATTTGCCAATACTTTTGCCATTAATAGTTCAGGGCAAAACATTTATACTCATCTCAGATATTTTGAACTTATTTTTTTTAAGTGTATATATATTAGAGAAAGAACCATTGTTTATTCTTGGAACATTTCAAGAATGCTGTTTATGCTACCGCCTTGTCAGTTTTTGGTAAGCAGGTTAGAAAGACAGCAGATTGGTTTGAAGCCCACTCGGAGGAGCTGACACCAGCCCTTGAGGAAAAGAGGAGAGCTCTAACTGTATATAAAGCCTGTTCTAGTGAGCGCAACCTTCAAGCCCTGCGAGTCGCCCGTAGCAAAGTCCAACAGATTGCCAGGAGATGTGCTAACAATTATTGGCTGCAGCTTTGCTCTCAGATCCAGGTAGCAGCTGACACAGGCAACATCAAGGGGATGTATGATGGCATCAAGCAGGCCTTAGGTCCAACAGTGAGGAAATCTGCCCCGCTTAAGTCCGCTACAGGTGAGGTCATCCAGGACCGAGCACAACAGATGGCACACTGGGTGCAGCACTACTCTGAGCTATACTCCAGAGAAAATGCAGTAACTGAAGAAGCATTAAACAACATTGAGTGCCTGCCTGTCTTGGAGGGGCTTGATAGTGAACCAACTTTAGAAGAACTAAACGAAGCCCTGGATTCCCTTGCTTTTGGCAAGGCACCCGGGAAAGATAACATCCCTGCTGAAGTTCTGAGGTGCTGTAGAGGGACCATTTCTACTGAACTGTACGAGATATTCTGCCTTTGTTGGAGGGAAGGTGGAGTACCACAGGACACGAAGGATGCTAATATCGTCACACTGTACAAGAACAAGGGTGACAGGGGTGACTGTAACAACTACCGTGGCATCTCTCTTCTTAGTGTTGTAGGGAAGCTGCTTGCCCGTGTCATACTGAAGAGGCTTCAGGTGCTTGCAGAAAGGATCTATCCTGAATCACAGTGTGGATTTCGAGCCAACAGGTCCACCACTGATAGGGTATTTTCCCTTCGACAGTTGCAAGAGAAATGTAGGGAACAAAGACAGCCACTCTTTGTAGCCTTCATAGACCTTACAAAGGCTTTTGATTTGGTTAGTAGGGATGGCCTTTTTAAAATCCCCCCCAAGACTGGATGCCCACCTAAGCTCCTCAACATCATCAGGTCCTTTCACGAGGACATGAAGGGCACTGTAGTTTTTGATGGCTTAACATCAGACTCCTTTCACATCCGAAGTGGAGTGAAGCAGGGCTGCGTCCTCGCACCAACTTTATTTGGGATCTTTTTTGCAGTCATGCTGAAGCATGCTTTTGGAAACGCAACAGAGGGAATCTATCTCCGGACCAGATCCGATGGAAAACTATACAATCCTTCCAGACTAAGAGCAAAGTCCAAAGTCCAGCTGAAATGCTTGCGTGAGTTCCTCTTCACCGACGACGCTGCTGTTACTGCTCACTCTGCCAAAGACTTTCAACAACTTATGGACCGTTTTAGCAAAGCCTGCCAAGACTTTGGACTAACAATCAGCCTGAAGAAAACACAAGTCATGGGTCAGGGTGTGGATCCACCTCCCTGTATCACAATCTCTGAACATGAATTGGAGGTTGTCCATGACTTTGTGTACCTTGGCTCAACTATCTCTGACACTCTCTCCTTAGATACTGAGCTGAATAAACATACTGGTAAAGCGGCTACCACATTCTCCAAGCTTACAAAGAGAGTATGGCTTAATAAGAAGCTGACAGAATATACAAAGATCCAGGTCTATAGATCTTGTGTCCTGAGCACACTCTTGTACTGCAGCGAGTCTTGGACCCTTTATGCATGGCAGGAGAAAAAGCTGAACACCTTCCATATGCGCTTCTCCGACGTATTCTTGGCATCACCTGGCGTGACAAAGTTTCAAATGACGCAGTCTTGGAATGTGCTGGAATCTCTAGCATGTTCACACTTCTGAAACAGCGGCATCTACGCTGGCTTGGGCATGTCTTGAGAATGGCTGATGGTCAGATTCCAAAAGATCTCCTATATGGAGAATTAGTGCAGGGAAAGCACCCTAGAGGGAGACCACAGCTGCGATACAAAGACATCTGCGGGAGGAATCTAAAGGCCCTGGGAACGGACATCAACAGCTGGGAAACCTTGACCTCCAATCGTTCAGCGTGGAGGCAAAAGACCCAGCATGGCCTTTTCCAACTGGAAGAGACACTTGTTCGGCAGGCTGAAGCAAAGAGACAGACCCGAAAGCAGCGAAACCTGGGACCTGGGCAGGGGACGGAATTTATTTGTCCTCAGTGTGGAAGGGATGGACACTCTCGAATTGGCCTTTTTAGCCACACTAGATGTTGTTTCAGGACCTCCAGTCAGAGCATGATACCATAGTCTTTCGAGACTGAAGGATGCCAATGAATATATATTAGATTGTAATTCATAATTAATTCAGTTATATTAAAATGCAAAGAGAGAAGCTCACATTGAAATTATTTCTGCCAGAGTAGAATGTTATTATGACATGTTTCATTTTTATTTGTAGGTTATTGATGTGCTTATTAACCCAGGAGATAGTGTTCTTATAGAGGAACCAAATTATTCTGGATCAGTATGTGCGGTAAGTTATCTTTTGAGGTTTGCAGTTGTGTGAATTACTCTGGTTTACTGTGAAGTGCTTACCAGTAAGCCTTTTTGAGCTGCAGTTAAATCTTTTTAGTGGTTAATATTGAAGCTATGCAAATAGCTTGTCAATGCTCAATTAGTGGATCCACATAAAACCAATGAAGTTCAATGGAAACAAATGTAAGGTCCAACAAATACGGAAAAAAATCAGAGGCACAAATTCAAGATGAGTTTACCTTGCATGGCAGCATGTGTGAAAAGGAACTAGCGGGCCACAAAACAAGCATCCCAGCAGAATAAACGTTTTAAGGGCTGTTGCAAATGTGACAGCATCAGCAGTTGTGGCAATGAACACGCCGACAATGAACAGAGGGTACCATCACCAGATTTAAGATTACACTGTGATGGGGGGGGGGAGCAATGGAAAGTGGCTGAGCAGTGACTGGATGGAGTAGGCAGATTGGGCCTGGAGGTGTGAGGTAGACTATGGGCATAATCCAGAGTAAGGGCAGTGAGGAGAGCCCTAGCTGGGCTGCCCCAACTATCCTGTATCCAGAGCAGAACGTTATGCTGCATCCAGAGAGAAAGGAAGCTTGGGCTGCTCTAACTGCTCCAGAGCATGCTAAGTCAGTGACAGCTGGGGAGGGCTTGTTCCTGAGGAGACCCCTTCTCAGATCACACTGAACAAGGAACAGCTGTGGTGCCTGCATTATAAGGAAACCCTAGTGATAGATAGGGCAACCCAAGTGCTACTCTGGATTGGGCTGCCTGTCAGTGAATGCCCTACCCAAGCCCCTTTTCTGGGTTTGATCCACCTACATGGATCAAAGTGGACATGCCAGTGGTAAGTCCTTGCAGCTTTGCAACATGAATATTTTGTTAAGATCGGACTGTATGTTACAGCACATTGTATGCATAGCTCAAAAATTGCTGCCAGAAAAAAGTAGTGCAATGACAGTACACCAAGTGGGGAAGACATGCACATACAGTACATGTTCCTGTGATTAAATTTAATCTAAGTCCATCTGAATATTTGATATTATCTGAATTTAACAACCAGCCACTTCTTTTGTGAATATTTTGACTTCCACCTGCACGTGACATTTCAGACTTAGTCTTAATGGACATAAAAATTTTAAGTTTAGCTTAAATTAGGCTAGAATGAACTGGCCTTGATGACTTACATTGATTGGATATTGAAATATGTATGTTTATTGTTATACACAGCTAATGCCTTTGGGATGCAACCTTATCAAAGTCCCTGCTGACCAGCATGGTATTATTCCACAAACTTTGAAAGAAATTCTTTCCCAGTGGAAAACGGATGATGTACATAAGCTCAGTGCCAAGACTCCTAAGTTCCTGTACACTGTTCCAAATGGCGGCAATCCTTCTGGAAACTCCTTGACTGCAGAACGCAAAAGAGAGATTTACAAGGTAATTTGTAGGACCTCTGCATCATCGTAGCTTGCACTTACAGTGCATTTTCCACTAAAACAGCCCAAGAACAGCATACATACTGCTCAGCAGCATAATGCATAGAACAGGCGGTGGGGTCGGGGGGAATGAGGATTAAGGCCCCACATATATGGAGTTACTCTATTGTTCAAGCAAGATTTAGAAATACTTATCGGTGGGCTATTCCTATGACTGGAGAGGTAGAGTTCAATCCGACATAGGGTTCAGTAAAATTTCCTGTAAGGCCAATTAAAGACCAGCAAGAACTAAGAGGTACTTTGTGGCTCCCTCCAAAATATTATAAAATTAAGCACCAAGTAGGAAATATGAAATTTTACATTTACTAAAAAGAATATCAAAATTTCTAGAAAACTTATCAGAATCTTGATAGAATCATTACCATCTTGTTTTGACCATTACCAACAATGTATTGACAATCATTACCAATCTTGTATGTATTGATAATTTTCACACCAACCTCTTTTCATTGTTGGCTGGATTCTCTTTTAGCTTGCCAGCGAATACAACTTCCTTATAATAGAAGATGATCCATACTATTTTCTCCAATTTGAGAAGGTAAAAGCAAACCATTGGTATATGCTTCCTGTGTAATGAAAAGAAATATGCTATTGGCAATCACTGTTTTAACAAGGGACTTATTTTCCACACGTATTTTAATGTTGCTGAGGTTGCAATCCTAAAGACTCTTTACTGGGAGCTGGGACACTTTCCTTGAACTCAATGGTACGTACTTCTGAGTAGGCACAAATAGGATTGCACTTTATATCGTGTGACTATGTGAAGTGTTACCATATGATGCCGATGTGCATTTATCTTTTCCTTAGAACTTGCGTGAATGATAGAGTCATTTTTATTCTTCTTCCCTATTATCATTAAATTATCCCCACGGTAAAGATTTGTTTGTTGCTCCTTACACTGTAGTCTTACCCTGAGAAGTCACTGAGCTGTGTAATTATCTCCTGCATCCCAGTGCATGAGTTGTCCCCCGCTGCGTGCATACATTAATAAGTATTTAAAAATACAGCCAGTACATGTTGATGGGAAGCAATTCACCATGTTTTAATAATACAGTATCTTTTATATTTTAAGACGAAAGTGCCATCTTTTCTTTCAATGGATGTTGATGGTCGAGTCCTCAGATGTGATACGTTCTCTAAAACTATTTCCTCTGGGTGAGTAACAGCATCAGAACAGTCAATACCATCATCACCACTATAGGCCTACAATGGGCACTGTGAACCAATCAAAGAATCTTCAGAGGAGACTGCAGCTGTCAAATGTTGCCCATTCCATTTTTGGCTGTGCGTGGTCATGGAGTTTCACAACCTTCATAAAGCACGCTCCAGTGGGCATTTTGTGAAGCGAAACAGATGAAAGATTAATAATGATTTCGAATTAACAAATTAATGAATCACTGTAGTAAGGCTACAGTTTTTATGAGATTGCAAGCCTCACTAAACTTGCAGAATAAACCTGCGTAGGTTCAGGAAGTACAGGACAAATGTTTATATGCTGAAGTTCATATCAGGTCTTTATGGTGGTTTTGAAGTTATTGTCACATTGGAAAGAAAGCATAAGTGGTTCAGTAGCAGCTATTAAAGGCCTCTGTGTATTTTAATTCAGGATTAGTTTATGAATAATGATTACTCCTCTGCTAACAACTCATGAATGCAGTTACTCTCCTATCTTTATGGATTTATGCATAAAAATACTGCACAAAAGCATGAAACTGTGGATAGCATGGGGGACGTATTCCCCCAAAGTCAAACACTATGTGGATCAGCACTATCAGAGACATTGTACATTAGACAAGAAATGAGTGCTCATTGATTCAAAATACATTCATTGTATTGAACCAAAATACACTGCTCCCATTTCTTAGAATGTGAAACGCACCAGACAAGGAAAAGTGTGACAAATCAGTGCTAAAGGATGCAATGTTATCAATAACCATATTTAAATACCATTTTTCAAAGAAACAAAGCAGTTTACAAAGAAAAAGAAGTTAGTCTTCATTACTCTTACTCTACATTTATTCTTCCCCTTCCTAAAAAAGAGGATCACCCAATCGAAAGAGTGCCTTTTGCCCAGTTATGCAAGGTATGTCTGGTTTTTAATTGAACCTCTCCATCTTTTCAGGTTTTTGTTGGCTACTTCTGCAATGGTACAAGTATCACAATATCAGTGTCACAGTCAAATCCCAAAGTCGTAAAGCTTAATGGAACAAGTATTACTATGTTGCTTATTTTAAAATTGTTTATTCTTGCACTCTCCTTAGGCTGAGAATAGGCTTTCTTACAGGACCCACACCTCTTATAGAGAAGGCAATTCTACATACACAGGTGTCAATAGGGCAACCCAGCACTTTTTCTCAGGTAATATATTTCAAAACTGCATACACTTTCTTGGAAGCATATTCTGTTGATTTAATTGGGTGTGTATAGGTGTCTAGGGACAGTACACTTATGTGGAGGCAAATTCTGATGTTTCTCCAAAGACCTCCCTCTCTTTCTCCTTCTCTGTTGGGTTCCCTTTGGGCTCTACTCTTACCCCTTGCTGTTCTCCTTTTATATGCTGTTCCTGAGTTACTTCATCAAACCATTTTTTTTCTTCACCACCATATGCACATACCGTACACCCCTGACTGTTCTCTGTCCATTCCATCCCATATCAGCTTCCAGGCTTCATTGCTGTCTCAGGTTCAGTATGTTAAAGTCTCACAGGTCCACCAGTGCCAAATCCACATTGATAATCACAAGTACTGATAAGTTCACCACTGAATAGCATAGGAGAAGGGATAGCAAGAAAGGTTTTCAGGATGGGGAAGATGGGTAGGGGTTCAGTCCGGGGCAAGGACAGTGGAAGAGGCCTCCACTGTATCCTAATCTACACCACAGGTATGAAATCCATAAATAAGGACAGAAGAAGCTCTATTGGTATTGTCAGACCGTTATTGGGCCAAGGTTATCCAATGATCTTCATCAGTGAATGGAAGAGAACCCAGGTCTTCCTGTTTCCCACTGACACTTTGTTCCACATACCACATTGTCTCTAAAGCTGCAATCCTAAAAACACTTTCCTGGGAGTAAGACCCATTGAACACAATGGGGCTTACTTTTGAGTAGACATGGTTAGGATTGTGCTCTTAGTTATTGTCATCATGAAGGATTTCTATAGGAAATGTTGCCAGATTTTCAAACAAGCGTTTGACTAAAATTAAAACCTCATTGACTTTATAGAAAAAATTGTTTATCCCTCTAAATATTAATATTGCTGCCAGTAATTTGAACCTAAATGATTGTGTTAAGGTATTCATGTGTCATTAAAAACAGTACCTGCATAATGTTTATACACAAGCAGCATTCTTATTGATGTCACAAATCTTGCAGAATAGATATGAAAGATATAAAATTATAACACAATAATTTCTTTTGTTTCTCTCATAGATCCTTCTAGTACAACTTTTTAATAAGTGGGGCCAAAAGGGTTTCCTGGAGCATGCAGATAGGTAAGGAAACTATAAAAATGCCAGTATGTTCACAGCCCATCAGCTGTTAAGTATTATCTGCATTAATTTTATGATCACAGATAACAGGTAACTGTGCAGTGTCTGACAGCCCAGTTCTATCATGGATTGGGCCAGAATCCAGAAGGCTTAACAACGGAGGACAGTTCTGGTAAAATGGCAGCAATCAAATCTTAGAGAACACTTTTATTCTTGTGGGGAAAAAACTGATTGTTGTTCTTCTTAAGAAATAATGTTGGCCCTTGTTATCCATGGGTTAGGCACCCATGGATTTTGTTCACTATAGGTGCCTGTAGGTAATCTCAAAATGCCAGATGCAGGGGAGGACATCTTGATGCAGCTCTCTTGTTATCTTGTGCTCTCCTTGAGGCATCTGGTAGGAGTTGAACTAGATGGGCCGTTGGCCTGCTCTAATTTTCTTAGGTTTCTGTGCCTCAGAACATCTCCTAGATGTGACTAAAAGGTGCTTGCAGTCATGTTTGTCTTTTCCTTTGAAGGCTTTCTACAAATCCCAGTATCTGTGAAAACTGGCATCCACAGGAGATGATGGTCCATTGTTATTTAATTCTGATTTTGGGATATTGCTTTCTGCCACAACCTCTTGTGCAAAAGGCACATCAGAAAGTTTTTTTGGCAGAAATACTCTTTGTGACTTCACAGTGGCATTTTGATTTACTGGTATGCAAGGAATAGAAACATCCCTTTAATTTGGTTTCTAAACCAGGAATGGCCAACTGGAAGTCGAAGGACCATTTCCAGTTTGTGAAATGAGTTGGTTCTGGCAAACCACCACAATCCTCTCCTGAAGTGTGAATCTGTTTTCTCATCAAATCGATTTCGTTTTAATCAGAGGAACACTGCTTTTGCACATGGCTGCCTCATCCATTTTTCCTATATTCATTTTAATTATTTATCAGATTTATAGTCCTCCTTTGAAGCTAAACTTCTCAGGGAAGCTAACAAGATTAAAAGGAAGCAACAATAAATAAAACCTTATAAAAACAATAACACTTAATACAAGTCACAGTAAAAGCTAGATCAGTCATATCCAGGAGGAACCAATAAAACACACTACATAAAAAGGCCTGGACAAACAGAAAGGGTTTTATCTGCTGCTGGGATATATACACATAAATACTCCTTATATCAGCTCAGAAGCCCAAGCATTTATATGTAGATCTGAGTGCTAAATAAATCATTCCCCGTTGTTCTTATCTCTTTTCATATAAAAACAAAATTAGAATAATGTTTATTTGTTGGATCCCTCCTCATTCATATTCTTTTCTATAGATAATTTTTATTAATTTTATTTTAAAAATTACAGAAAATACCAGTATTAAATAAGGGAAAAAGGAAAAAGAAAAGAAAATAATAATAAGTTATATAGCAAGCGCTGAATTCCTAATTTACCTTTCTGTACCCTACAATCCAGAGTAACTACGGGAACACGTAAGAGCCATTATGTGCACCTGTAGTTACTGCACCACCTAATGAAAACCTATGGGAAATTTATATTGCAATCCAAAGCAAATTGTTCTTACACCAGAGCAAGGACTCCCCATAGCTACTCTAAGGCTACAATCCAGAGTAACTGCGGGAGCACGTATGAGACATTATGTGCACCTGTAGTTACTGCACCACCTAATGAAAACCTATGGGAAATTCATATTGCAATCCAGAGCAACTTGTTCTTACTCCAGAGCAAGGACTCCCCGTAGTTACTCTGGATTGTGCCCTAAGTCTTAATTCCCATAAGAACATAAGAAAAGCCTTCACTGGATTAGGCTGAAGGCCCATTTAGTCCAGTTTCCTATATCACACAGCGGCCCATCAGATGCCTCAGGAGGCACATACAACACCTGCATCCAGGTGCCCCCACTGCATCTGGCATTTTGAGTTTGTCCTACACACTCCACATGGCTTGTAACCTGTGATGGTCTTTTCCTCTAGGAATTTGTCCAAACCCTTCTTAACCCTTCTCACAACCTAAAAATCTCTCCAAAACTATCCATAATCTTTCTTACAAATTTCAACAAAAATAAAATGAGAAAAAATTATGGAACAATTATGTACTCATCAAAACCATAATTCATTTGACTCATAATCATTTTTTCACACAGAAAGCCCGTGAATGGTTTCCAATTGGTCCATAATTTTTTTTTACTATTCCTTAAGATGAATTGTACGTAAGTTTGTCCATCTTACCAAAAGTCCAATATCTTGTTCCACCATTCTTCCATGGCAGGTAATTCTGGCACCTTCCAATACTTGGCATATAAAATTCTTGCAGCAGCTTTCATATTTAAAAATATACCTTCAATTTTAAAATGAATTGAATCATCCAAAATTCTAAGCAAGAAAGCTTCTTATTTCATTTGCAAGTTTACTTTAAATATCAGCTGCATTTGCGGGTGTATCAAAATCCAGGTTTTTTTTGCTTTTGGACATGTCAAGCACATATGGTAAATTTTCCTTCTTGTTTCTTACATTTCCAGCATTTGTTCTGGAATTTTTCAGAATTTTTTGCTAATTTAACAGGTACCATCTACCATCTAATTTAACAGGTACCCTCAAATACCATCTACGTTGGCTGGTTGATTGGTTGATTGATTGATACATCATTTTGTACAAATTTTCTTTGATATTCACATTTAATGTAAAGTTTGGGTGCAATCCTAACCAATTTATGCTAGCATAACCTACCTGGCATAACTTTTCATGGTGGTGTGGAGAGGCCAGCACATGGCTGTGCACTGACCTAAACCTGCCAAAGGAAGGACAGAAGAGCATTGTGGCATTTTTGTGACACCCCTAGGCCAGAACAGGACTTATGCCTGGTCTTATACCGACCTAAATGGGAGTTAAGATTGCAGCCTTTATTATCTAAGTCCATAAGTCTTCCTACTATTTCATCAATATTTCATGTTCCACATTTTTTGCCCTTTTTATTACAGTCTTTAACCTGTTCTTCAATTTCATTTTTAATAATAACTTATACATCCTAGTAATCGCTTGTTTTTCTTCTAAACATAATTGACTCTCCACCAAAGTCATAGTATCTTGAAAACCATACATTTTCTTTACATTTCTTATCCTTAATCAGTTTCCACTTTGGATATATAGAGAACAAGTTACAAGCTTCAAGTCACCCATTCAAAAATTGTAATGATTGTGAGTCTGATCTGACAAAGCAGGGCAGTGAAAGATCCTCAGACATGAGGCCGTGTGCCCACATGGTAGCACCATGGCTAGTCTGTGTTAGAGAAAGTTGAAACTAAATTTTTAAAAACAAGAAAAATCCCACCAGTAGCATAGCTGGGGGGCAATATTGTAAGAACTGCAAGCATCACAATGCATTAAATAAGTGAAACCTCCCACTTGCAGATAGAGCTTTTCCAGGCAGTTATTTCAAGGCACAGGTGCTTGCTGAATCAAACAGTATCTCATGCGCGTTGTTATTGCTACCCAGAATGGGTCTGACAGCAACTTGAAGAGGCCACTTACATGGTGTTGTGGCATCTGCATTACTTATCATTTCCCCCCTCTAGCTACACTACTGAATCCCACTATCTGTTAATACCAAAGTGCTGTGGTGGTGCCGAGCCTACCCCGGAGGATGGGATGGCAGGAGTGCAGATCCGACCCAGGCCACCGTGGGACAAGGTTCTAGAATCAACTGAGGCAGATCGAGTCTATTGGTCAGACTCCTGGTGGGA
Organism: Cryptoblepharus egeriae; assembly: GCA_030015325.1. Classification (NCBI taxonomy): domain Eukaryota; kingdom Metazoa; phylum Chordata; class Lepidosauria; order Squamata; family Scincidae; genus Cryptoblepharus; species Cryptoblepharus egeriae. The sequence goes on along the minus strand of JAREYC010000007.1, from coordinate 46,135,677 downwards.
CCTCCTCCGGCTCTACTGTGCAGGGCGCACTGGGGTTTACCCAGGATGCCCCATATCTGCTAGGCCCAATCCAGGTGTCTCCCGCTCCGTCGGACCACTAAGAAGGCCCCAAGAGAGTAGGAGAGGGAGGGGGAGTGGGCGTTGTATATAAGGAGAGGAGGCAGGAGGGCGAGAGTCTGGCTGGAGTGAGAAGGGAGAGAGGAGAGTCATCCAGCGCTGGCGCTGTCCAGCAGCAGGCCTTAGTGTTCACCTGAAAAAGAGAGAAAGAACAGTTGGTTAAAAAGCTTGTTGCTTGCGAGTTGAGCTTACCTGTTATCAAGGTTCTGATCTGTTGAAGCGGATACTTACCTGAAGTGACCCTGGAGACGAAGACCTGCAAGAAAGAAAGAGAGGAAGGCTGTATTAAAGGGACTTTGAACAAGAGGGAGGCAGTTGTTGTAAGCCGGGGGGGGGGGGGCTGAAACGAACCAGGTGTAAAATCGTCCCCCCCCTTCTCCTGTAACTTTCTTCCCCAAGGCTGTCTGTAAAACCCAAGTCCGTCCTCCCACCACCCTATGTTTCGTCTGTGAAGTTTCTGATAAAACTATCCTTGTTGACGAGTTCTACGTACCTGTGTGGTGTGAGTCAATCTGGGGGAAGTTCAATCCAGCAACAGGATGGCAGAAGGGAGAGATGACCAGTCTGAGATTGAGGTATCCATTGGGGGAGACAGCGAGGGGCATGACAAGTGTACACTGAAGAAATCATATTAATTGGGAAGTGGAATCATCACATACAATATACATTGCAGCCTCTTTACATAGAACCCATTTAAATAAATGTCATCATGCCTGATAACATGAAGCAATAGATGTAGCTATTTTTTGCCTTCAAATCCCTCGACTGCTTTCATACGAACTAAACATCAATCCATATGGGCACCCAAAGTGGAGATGGTGCACTGCTTGCAGTGCTTTTCTAGTTGTATTAACACTGTGTGACTTGCTGGATGCAATTTAATGGAAAAGCAATGACTGACTCATGACACCCACTTTTGTTCGCTAAGAGTGCTTCCATTAATTGTTTGTTTCCAGAGTGGCAGAATTCTACAAAAAACAGCGGGACACAATGATTGCGACTGCAGAGAAACGGCTGAAAGGTCAGTGAACTCAGTTCCATGGGCAATTAGATATAACACCACAACTGGATAGAATCATAGAATCATAGAGTTGAAAGGGATCCCGACCAGCTAGTTATAAAGGAGACACACAAGTGATTTTAACTATCTGGAAGTGAAAGAATCAGTTGTTACCTTGGAGGTCTTTTATCAACCATGTTCATCTTGAAATGGCATCTGCTCTTTGTCTCATGTGTCCTCTGTGGCATGTGGCATGATTATTTGCCAAGTCATATGTCAGAGCTTGAGGGGCATCTACTCCAGGCAATACACCAAAAAGGGTGCACAACGGCCCGCCAGCTCTGTCCTAGTTACAAGGCATGTTTTTGTGCCCCTCTTTCTTCTCCTATGTCTACAAGGGATGTGACCCCATTGCAACTACAACTCCTCCTCCACGAGAACCCAGAAGTGGCATCATGTGACACTAGACATCATGATAACATTATCCCAGGTGGTAAGATGGTGCATTATGCCTCTGTGGACCTGTAATATGGACAGTGTTAGCACCAGCCACCACCAAGAACTGGGTCATGAAAAATCTCTGCCAGGTTAAAGTACCTGCTGTACCATGCATTACCATGGTGGCTCAGAGAAGCTACCACCTATATACTTTTTCAGCAGCTTCTTCTTAACCAAGACATCTGTTAGACTGGCCCTTAGGTGTATGTGTATATTCCCAATTCCAAAGACTGGCAAATCAGAAATACTAAAAAGCAAGTTCAGGTGCATTATTTACATCAGGTGCTTACAATGCAGAGTTTGAAGGAACATGATCACTACTGAGGTGTCAGTGGCGCCTGCCTATCCACCTGTTGCTGCTTCATTGCTGCCCATCCTCTGCTTCATCTGTATGAATAAACGGATAGATAGAAGACGTATGCTTGTGTGAATGCAAGGACCATGGTGGGAAGCAGCAAAATAGCTTAATATATGCAGGCCTCTGTCAGTCTTGAAAGACTCTGGTATTGTGCTCGGTGCTGTATACGCTGCATGCGAAGCATGAAAGCCTGGGTTGGATTGTTATGGAGGATAGGCTGTTACCCAAGCAGCAAATCCCCCCTCTCCACGCCACTGAATTAGTCCAATGGAAAGGCAGAGCCAATACAATTGGATCCAGTTGTGTCGCAGAGCTGGGCTAAGGACAGGAGTTCACCCTGTCTTGTGGGGCCGACCTGGGTCTCGAACCCTGGCCTGCTGGTTAACAGGCACAATGTCTTAATCGCTTGCGCCACCCACAGCCCTAAAATAGCTTAATAAATAGCAATAAAATAGATAATACTAAACAAAGCTACAAGGCTGAACAACTGAGAGTAAGTTCCACTGAATTCAGTGTGCCTTCTTGTTTAAATGAAAAACAATAGGATGCTGTACACAACCATATACTCAACTCTAGTGCTTATATGTTTGACGTGGTTGTGTGAACTGGCCCCCTTTCAAGAACCAGGTGTGCTAAAAACAAATGCATATGCAGTATATCTTGGACAACTGTGACAACATGAGAATGCAAGCAAATATTTCAAACATCTGATTGAAGAGGCACAACTTCATCTGCATCCCTTATCATAACTTTTGAATATGTTAAGAATACAAATACTTAGGAACACCCCCTCCGGTACTTTCATGTAATTGTTATGGTTTCTTTTCCAGGTTTAGCAGAATGGTATGTTCCTCATTCTGGATTGTTTTTGTGGATTAAGATTAAGGGGGTCTCTGACACATACCAGATGATAAAGGAGAAAGCACTGGAAAGAGGGGTAAGGAAAATCTATTATTCTTCTAGATTTAATATAAAAGAGGCCTTATTGGCACTGGGAAGGACTGCAATCATCCATGTGATGTACCATCACATTCATTTTGTACCACATTCATGATGTACCATATACATGGCACAAGTGGTTAAGACACTGTGCCTGTTAACCAGGGTTCAAGACCCGGGTCCCGACAAGACAGGGTGAGCTCCTGTCCTTAGCCCAGCTCTTGCCAACTGAGCAGTTCAAATGCATGCCAGAGCAAGTAGATAAATAGGTACCACCTTGGTGGAAAAGGTAACAGCATTCTGTGCGTCTCAGCGTCTAGTCTTTGAACAACGCTGGCTCTAAGGCATAGAAATGGGGATGAGCACCATACCCAAGAATCGGACACAACTGGCGGTTAACCTCTGGGGGATACCTGTGAGGATACATGAATTCATGCACTTTTATGTAATGTACCATTACATTTACTGAGTTTGTGTAAATCAGCATTAGACTGCATAGTTTTGCCTCAAAACAAGTAACAGCCTAAGGGCGCAGTCCAGAGTAACTATGGGGAGTCCTTGCTCTGACGTGAGAATAATTTACTGTGGATTGCAATATGAATTTCCCATAGGTTTTCAGTACGTGGTGCTGTAACTATGTCAACGTAAATGTCTCTTACGTGCTCCCGTAGTTACTCTGGATTGTAGGGTAATCCTATTCCCTACCCCCACCATAAATTCAGCAGCACCCAAATGCTGCTGACTACTACATCCTATGATATAGGGCATAGGGCATATGCAGGATGTCTACTAGGTAAGGGAACAATTGTGATTGAGTTTAGAAAGGATATTGGTGGCCCTGAACCTAATTCACCTATCTCTCACCTCATCATCATCCTCTTTCATTATATTCTCTCATCCTCTGTCATTCCTTGTGCTATTCTGCCTTCCCACCACCCTTTCTCACACCTCCCACTGACTCACCTTTGTTGAGCAGTGAAAGAAGCATGGGTAGAGAGGCACATGCCTTCTCACTGGTATTCCCAGTAGCACCGTGTTAGTGCACTAACAGAGTGCCTTTTCAAACTGGCACTGACTGCTTTATGTTTATAGCCATGGAAGAGAAGATCCAGCAACAGCTGGTGAGTTGAAGTTTGGGCTCTTGATCAATTAGTGTGGATCTCAGTTTCTTTCAAGTCCATGGTTTTAACAGTATCATTCCTGTATTAGAGTAGAAAATGTATTTAAATCTATTGAAAAGTGGTAAAGGCAAGAAGCTCCCAAATCCAGAATGTCTCTTTAGATTTGCAGAAATTCAGGACTGGAAAATAAAAATACATCTGGAAAATGTAATTATCTTCCTAGAAGTCTAATCCTTCAAGTCTACATGACTTTCTTGTTGATTTTGATTTTATAATTTTGCATTTGACTATGAAACCTGTCTTACATTCATTTCATATGAAAACACTTTTATGCTTTTGAAGTGATTGTTTCAAAATCTGCATGCGCAATCATAATAAAAGCAATTAATGTTTTAGGTATCTTTTGTTCCTGGGAGTGCTTTTATGTTTGACTCTACACAACCATGCCCCTATGTCAGGGCTTCTTTTTCTTATGCTTCTGCAGACCAAATGGACCAGGCAAGTGCTTTTTGTTCTATTATTGCTCATAAAGAAAGGGAAAAAACCACTACATTTTAGTAAATAAAGTACAACATGTGTATATTGTTTCCTAAAATTGATCTACTACAGTTTACCATAAGACCAAGGATGAGTGATGCAGCTGTGACAACTGAAAGCTGTGGACAACCAAATTTGTACAGTACAAATGCTGATGCTGTTGTTATGATTTATTTTCAACAAATCTTGTTATTTGAATAGGTCAACATGACCCATAATCCAGTACAGAGAACCACTTAAGCCAACTCAGATCAATATCCTTAAGTGGGTCTGCCTCATAGCTGGATTGCGGCTTCTTGGTTTGTTGGTGTGCATCAAATTTCTCCATTGAAACAGAATTAAATTACCAGTATTTCCCAGGGCAAATATACTGTATTTCTCCTTTCATTAAACACTGCTGGCATAGCCGTAGTGGTGATGGATTGCGAATAGACTTGGTATAGTGCTAAGAAAAGATGGAGAAAATGATTACATAAATTAGTATTTTGGTTTGCTTGCTTTGAAACAGGAAAACTGGCCCTGATCTAAATATATGTGCCCTATTTGTTAAGCAGAATAGCCTTGATCAGCTGTTTGGTTTTGAAAGTGGCAACCATCAAGCTGCTGGATCAGGCTGGAGAATTGCATGTATAGCATCTGTGTGCAGATGCAGTTTCCTATTTCCTCATTAATGATAAGCATATGCAACTTTATTTCAGTGCAGCCATAACTCCCAACTGAATTTGGATTGCCTGGCTGCAGAAATAATTTTACTGATGTAAAGATTGCCATTGTAATATGGATCATAAACATCAATTGTGCACATGACAGATTGCTCAAACTGCCACCTTTGTTCTCCACTTCTTCCTTTGTGTTTCCTGCTGACATTTTAGGTTGTTTAGCTAATTCTGCTATGTCCTCAGGCCAACTGAGAGGCAGCTGTGGGAAGGAATTCAATAGCATAACCCATACAGATGATACCTGTAGTGGTAATAACAGCAACAAACATATTCCTAAGATAGAGTGGTTTTTTCCCCTCTTGTGCACATAATGAAGCCACAAACTGATTCAGGCCTTCTCCTCAGACCACTTTACATTTCTGCCAGAAGTAACATTCTGAACTTATTTTATTGAAAATCTCTAGCTCAGATAAATAAGCCTCACCGGAAACATCTGAATATTTACCGGACTCATTGATTTGAAGATTTCAATTTAAGTGCAAATTGTTCCTTTTATATGTTTGTGCATAAAATTCTATTACAACAAGTAAGGCTAGATAGTGTGCATAGCAAAGAAGGAATTTCAGTCAGAGTCTGCTTCTGACTTGCAAAAAGGTCGAAAAAAATGTTTGATTGTCATTTTCTGCACTAAAATGGTTATGGGTTCCCCAAAGTTGTTATGGGTTTTCCAATACTCCAAGTCATTTAAGAATTTTAAATTACAATAAATGCCAGATGAATTTACAAAGCAGTAGTATTTGAAGTGATACTTTGGTTCCCTTTTCCTGAATGTTTAAGATGGTCATATTTACCCAGTAATGGTCATATTTACCCAGTAACCAGTTTTGTTCAATTCAGCTAGCTGAAATAGGCTAAAACCAAGAAAATTTGAAAAAGAAAAGCACATAGAAGTACTTTGTTTTAAATGTGATCTACAAAAGATCATAGCCTTCTTCTAAAGTAGATTTGGGTGGCCTATGCTGATTTTATAAGTTATATTGTTAGGCTTTAAAAATCTGCAACATTGAACTTGTTTTTAAAATTGTATATGGTATATACCTATCTTTATCCTTCTGATCAGTCAGATCCCTACTTCAGTGGTCATTGACAGCACAATCCAGAGTAACTACGGGAGCTCTTGTATTGACGAAAGAAAAATTTACTCTGGATTGCTCTATGAATTTCCCATGGGTTTCCCATAGGTGGCGCCGTAACTACATTGATGTCAATGTCTCTTAGGTTGATGCAAGAGCTCCCGTGGTTACTCTGATTGTGCTGTGAGGCTGCAAAACTCCTCTTTCACAGATAACTATGGAATTACTATTCAAAACAAAGAGCATGTTCCATTGATGCAGCTGCATTTTGCCAGCAGTCGAGAATAGATTTGGGTAGTTAGAAACATTTCTAATAAACATTAGCATTATATTTGTTTTGTTATTCCATTAATATCAGGAGGGGTAACCCACCAAGCAGTAATGTTTAATTAACAGACAGCACTACTATCAACCAGAGTAATTCTATTATTTACTTGAGATACTAACTCAACCCACTTCCCAAACCAACTTGCTTTTTCCCTCATCTGTGTCTTCCTTACAAGGAGCAGGCTCAGTTTAATCCCAGGTGTAAAATTCTGAAAGGAAAGGAGTATGACCGGGCAAGATTTGTACAGTAATGTTGAACTCAGAACCATGAAGATGGATTATAATTAATTTCTCTGTGTATTTTTAAATAATGTCCTTGTTCTTTTCTTTAGGGCTTCAAGCTGTTGGCTGAACTTATACAGGAAGAAATGAAGTGAATGCCTATGGCAAACTGGCATTTACCATTACTTCACTGACATTCAGAAACGGTGCCTCTGATTTCTTCCTATTAAATTACTTTCCTCTGTTAAAGAGACTCAGGAAATTCAAGATAAATTATGCACACTTGGTAACACATACCAATATATACAAGATAGAGGAAATACACAAATATACAAGATAGATGAATTGGGAAACTAATAGCACTTATTATACATGTGTACTCAGAAATAAATCACAATGTGTTCAACAGGACTGAAGTTTGTATAAGGTCAGTTTGTATAAGAGCCTAACCCTACAATCCAGCATAACTACGGGAGCACATAAGAGACATTACGTGCACCCGTAGTTACTGCACTACCTAGTGAAAACCTATGGGAAATTCATATTGCAATCCAGAGTAAATTGTTCTTACATCAGAGCAAGGATTCCCCGTAGTTACTCTGGATTGCACCCAAAACCTGTTTCAGAATTTCCTTGACTTTTATGAATTCTCTGGTTATTTGTGGTGTGAGACTGTCCTTTTCTCACTCACATATGTTTCATTCACACGGGGAGATACTATTACAGTAATTCTTTGAATAAGCTGATGAGGAGTATATAGTAAGAGTGCAATCCTAAAGATACTGGACCCATTGAACACAATGAGGCCAGTGATGGGATCCAAAGAAATTAACAACCGGTTCTATGCCCATTCTATGCCGGTTCTATGCTGATTCTATGCCCAACAACCGGTTCTAGGCCCAGTGGAAGCCACTTTCAAATGGCTATTTTTAAACTTTACATGTCCTATCTCTTGTTAACAACTGGTTCTATAGAGTAGGTGCGAGCCTGCTGGAGCCCACCACTGAATGGGGCTTAATTTTGAGTAGACCTGGTTAGGATTGTGCTCTTAAGCTCCTGACAGGATTAATTTAAACATTTATTTTTTCTTTAAATCACCAGTATCAATTCCATAAAAGTCACCACAAGATGGCAAGCTTACCTCATGAGAAATTATCTATCTTGAAAAGCTAGACCTTTTAAGTTATTCCTATGTAAAATGCATCAGATCAGATTTAAGAATTTATTTTCAGGATGCAGGCCTCCGTCAGTCTTGAAAGACTATGGTATCATGCTCGGCGCTGCATGCGAAGCATGAAAGCCTGGGTTAGATTTTTATGGAGGATAGGCTGTTACTCAAGCAGTAAATCCCCCCTCTCCACACCACTGAATTAGTCCAATGAAAAGGCAGAGCCAATACAATTGGATCCAGCTGCATCGCAGAGCTGAGCTAAGGACAGGAGCTCACCCTGTCTTGTGGGGCCAACCCGGGTCTAGAACCCTGGCCTGCTGGTTAACAGGCACAGTGACTTAACCACTTGCACCACCCACAGCCATTTTTTTCAGGATGATGCTTGTCAAAACAGAGATAATACATCAAGCTACAGCATAAAACTGAAATACGGTTAAGATTTTTTTGCTATTTAAGGGATTGCTTCCTCACAAACACCCTCCCCCCCAAAAAGCATTCATAATTCAGTTTCAGTACCATACTCCTACAAGGAGTGGTTAGATATGGAATACCTTTATTTGAAGAACAGACTGTTCAAAATGCACTTTTTTAAAAAAAACATTTCACTTGAATTTTATAAAGGATATTTATCTCATATGTCAAGATAGCCAATTCACAGGCACATCATCTCTCACTCATGGCACAATTCTAACCAATTTAGGCCAGCATAATTTACCTGACATATCTTCCCATGGTGGCGTGAGGCAGTCAACATATGCCTATGCACTGGCCTAACTCTCTGGAGACTTAAAAGGCATAAAAATGTCCCTTCTCCAAAATAGACCAGAAATAACAGTTTTTCAGCCCTATAAGCCATTCTGAAGCCTGCAGACATGCACAGCCTTTGAGGGCTTCAGAAAGCCCTCATGGGTTCCCTTCAGAGAATGGAAAAAAAAAAAAATTTCCTTATCTGTTATTTTTTTTTTTTTTGAACATGTGGAGTGCCCAAGAACTGATCCCCCACTGATACTAAGACCCCACATGTAAAATGCAGTTGGTGAAAATTTGTAGCTGGTGAAAATCTGTAGTTAAGCTTTCCATACTATATCTATAACTTGAAAATAAATTTAAAGTTGGCATAGAAATAAATCCCACTCATGACAATGGAATCAGTGCTGGAAAAACTAATCATGTTTATAATACTCCTGAGTCTAAAGTCACAACAGTACCATAAGAAAGGATCAGCGAGTTCTTGTCAATTATTCAGTAAAATCATTAGCTCCATTCACTGCACAAATCAACATGACATCCAACAGAAGTTTCTTTTGCCGTGGAAAGAAATGATAACATTCTTAGAAAGCGTTATCTGTCGCTGCTAGGTCATGGTTTACTGCATTTTTGCCTATATCAGAGAGCTACAAAAAATTTTAAAAACTCAATCACCATCTATATAGCAACAATAAAAACCATTTTGTATTTGGACATACAGCCAGTGCATGTGTAGTAGCAATATAATGGAGAGATTATACAGAGTGGAATCTGCAGGTTTGCAGATATATACCGTTTGTTTGACTTTCCCTTATTTACTCAGTAAATCCCATGGCATTGTTTGCTGCGGGATCAAATCCGTGGAGCCCAGATGATTAGGTTCACTGTCACAGACCAATTTGTTGTATTGCCCACAATCCCAAATAGTACAACATAACTGTTATGGCTCACAAGGCAGTCCCCAGAAAATGAAACTGGTAGCAGAATCACTGGAAAAAGACATGAGAAGACTGTAAAGAGCATGAGCAGAAACATTTCATTTGCATTCATTGAAGTGCAATGCATTATTTACTGGCAGCAGGCTCGATGCTTTGAACCACCATGAGAAAAGGAGAGTAAAAAATGTTCTAAGTAACTAAATCCAGCAATTGCAAAGCAGCCTGAACAGAAGGAATGACAGTGAATGCTGTTTAGGCAGCCAGGCAGAGAGCACAATCTGTCACCATCGCACCACTCCAAGATCTGCGTCAATGCAAAGGCCTATTTCCATTTTCCGCAGAAATGTTAAGGGAGATATGATACAACAAAATGAAAGAAGCTACTGCTCTGATGACCAAGCTAGGGAAAGTAGTACATGGACCAAGGGTACCATGCAGTGGCATAGCTAATAATCATGTAGCTCAATGAAAAGCTCAAAAAGTTGCCCTGGAAGTGATGTCCCAACTGGAAGTGGCATCACAGTTGGGTTTTTCAAAAAATAAAATTGGGAGAAAATCCACCTCCTCTACCTTAGCAGCTTGCCACCCATTTGCTCTGCTGCCTTCACCAAGGTTGAAGTTTATTTCATTGCATTCTCCACTAAATTATCTTTCCAATGATATATATAACATGATGGTATTATTCATACACAACCCATTTTTCACAGCATTGTCCACTAGTGTCAAAGCTCAGTTTTGCTGCTTCTGAAGTTTGATCTCTGGTGCAACTGCTACCCCCTGCACTCCCTTAGCTGAGCCACTGCTACCATATGTCATAACCAGTGGTGGAATTCAAATAAATTAACAACAGGTTCTATGTCCCATTAGTAACAGGTTCTCAGAACCAGGCACTCATTAGCAAAGGGTTCTATAGAACCTGTGAGAACCCCCTGAAGCCCACAACTGGTCATTACCATAAAAAAGGGAAAAGGGCCCCCAAAATATAGGACATGCAAGAAAAATGTAGGACATGATGAAATAGCTAAAAACACTTACCGGCTATCTATATTTCTTTCATGTGGCTAATTTAAACATGCACTTATTAAATTTAAAACTATTATATATAATTTATTAATTATAACATGACCTAGGAAAAAAGGACATAATGCTCACCCTGGTACAATACCCAGGAGGACATGTGGAGGAGAGGTATTATTTAAGCTACCCTATTCCTGTGTCGAGTCTAGAAACTGGGTAGGAGAGGCTGGGGTGGGTAACCAATGCTTATTCAGCAGGGGGGCTGCTATGACCCACCCCAGCATAGCATCTTTTTCTTCATCCATCAAGCCATCTTGGTCAGGGAACCAGCTTCTCCTTTTAAAATGCAAGACTCCTGCAAGCTTTTGTTAAAAACCATAAAGCTATTATTGAATAGCATTGTGTATTGTGGGTCGGCCCCACAAGACAGGGTGAGCTCCTGTCCTTAGCCCAGCTCTGCGACGCCAGCTGGATCCAATCGTATTGGCTCTGCCTTTCTATTGGACTAATTCAGTGGTGTGGAGAGGGGGGATCTGCTGCTTGGGTAACAGCCTATCCTCCATAACAATCCAACCCAGGCTTTCGTGCTTCGCATGCAGCGTATGCAGCACCAAGCACAATACCATAGTCTTTCAAGACCTGCTTTTTTGTGTATTAAACTCTGTTATCTATAGAGAACTGCCACATACTTTGATGGGATCAAAATCTACCATTCCCCAAGCCGCAATATATGCACAAGTATTTCAGTTTAATTGATCAATAATTTCCTGACTGACACTTTATGGAAATGTCTCTACTGTGGTTCCCCTTCAAGGTTGAAGTATACGGCTTTTAAGCAGTCTGTCCAGACTGGTTTAGAGACTATCCCAGCTGCTCTTCTAGGAGAACAGAGAAAAATCAGAAGATAATATTAACAAAAATTAGTCTAGGTAGCATTTTTTACACACTGGGGTGAAGCTGCAATTGTCATTTTATCCTATAAATTCCCTATAAATTTTAGCCAATAAACTTCCTTAAAAAGCACACATCAGGTTTCTAAACCTCAATGCAGGGATATCTTGAAATGGGGCATTGAGGTCAGAAGCTGGGACGGGGAAAGGAAGGCAGTATGACCAGATCTCAAAACCTCAGAAGAGGACGAAGAATATCCTCATTATCATATAATGGGACATATGACATATCATATAATGGGAAAATGTAGGCAAAATAAAAGTTAAGACACATATGTTGCCTTCATAGTAAACACTAGTTTACTTACTAAACTAGTAAACACTAATTTACTTACTAAATTTAATAACCTTTAATATGCTAGTCATATGACCCTGGCCTGTGCCAGGTTATTTTTCCCCCTAAATAAGTTTGACCGAAAAAGAAACTTTCATAAAACTTTATAGTTAATTCTATTCCAATATTATGGTATTATGAATATTTAGGTTAATTATAGCAATAGCCTTGCATTTGCCTGTTATAAAAATTGAAATTTTTCTTCTCTTGAGCTCTCAGATATTTATCTTTTGTACAAAATGCTCTGCTATCAAGGGGTCCAGTTCACAGTTGTGTACTCCTAATTCTCCAGATACAGAAGATGATATGGAAGTGTGTCCATCTGTGTGATCCATGTTCTCTTATTACTCCTTATTAGCTTAGATTGTAGCATATATATGTCTACCTGTCCTAGCACCATCCAGCAAGATCCAGGGCATGGGGATCCACTGAAGCTGTGGCCTCAAATGGCCTCCTAGCAGGATGGTTTACGTGCCATCGCAGGTTCTTTTATGCCAGAAGGATGCTGTTTTAAAAGGCCCGTAGAATTGGTCCATGTCCTAACTCAGCTATTTTCAACCGGTGTACTATGACATACTAGTGTGCCATGAATGGTCCACAGATGTGCCATGAAAGGTTAACAAATTTATTCATTTCTTAAATAAACATCATTTATTAATAGGGCCATTGAGGGATTTTGACAATTTTAGTGTGCCATGAAATAGAAAGATTGAGAATCACTGTTCTAATTTGATGATTAAAATTTTATAGGAGATTAATATTGAGTCCCTTTGGCAAAATTGAGGAATTATTGCCAAGATAAGGAGTATGATTGCAAATTCAGTGATAACACAGAGAAGATCAAGCATTAGAAACAAGATCACAGTGGTGTAGTCTTCTGCTGCACGTCTTGAATCATATGCTCTGTGTCTCTGCTAAAGTCCATTCTCTTTGTTGTGTGTTAGAATTGGCTCCTAAGTCAGTTAGAATCCAATCTTTTAATGTGACGGTTGAGGCAGAAAAGGAAGAGGTGGAAGGAAGTTGTTTGATTGCACAGTCCTAACCAATTTTGGTAGGCATAACTCACCCATTCCCCACTCCCATGATAGTGTGCATGCACAGCGAATGTCTGTGGATTGGCCTAACCCACTCATGAGCGGCAAATGAGTGGCCTTATATAATTTTGTGACACTCGCAGGCCACCACTGGACATATGTTGGTCTAACCGAGGATTAGGATTGCAGCATGAGACTTCCATTGGTTTCAGTGTATTTTTTTATTGTATGCCACCTCTTCTGCAAGTGTTAACTTAATCACATGGGGGGGGGGGAGTCACCTCCTTGGATCCCAGTTAATTTCTACACTTCAGTTGCCATCCATGTCTCCGGTTCCACTTCATTTTTTTTCCTTTGCATGGATGGATTCATGCAGCTGTAAATTTAATCTGCCTGAAGTTTCTTACTACTGCGAAGTTATAAATAGTGTACTATTTTTTCTCACATGCGTAGCACTGTGTTCCTTCCCCAGTTCAAGTCTGCTTAAAAGCAATTCTAGCCTGCCAAGTATGTTTACCTTAAGGGCCCAATTGCTTTTATGGGCAATACCCAATTTACTGGGTGATTCTTGAAAAGGCCATCTTGGAGACATTTCAGTCACAAGACTGTGATAGAATAGATGAATGAATAAATAAAATTATCTTTGCCTGATTTTTTGTTTTTAAATATGACAGAACATTATTAACAAAACCAGAACAGTAGATTCAGGACCATCATTACTTTTTTCAAAAGGACATATGACTGAATACTCTCTGGTATTTTATCATTTAAAAATAATATAAAAAGGAACATTATTTGAATAAAATAGTGATCTGTCTTTCTCAAACAGTGACAAGATTGATGGACGGGCTGTGACGTATAGGCTTACTTGAGAACATGTGTCATTAAACTCCATAGGACTTAGCATAGCCTATATGTGTCTACTCAGAAGTGTGTGATCTGTTGTGTCCCAAGAAAGCGTGTTTAGGATTTCAGCCTTGCTTCTGAAGACTTCATTGAATATTAAATAAAACATATCCCAGCTTCTGAAAATCCACCCTGATGTGGTGGGTGGATTCACTTTTCTTCAGCTATAACTAATAGCTCTTGTATGAGTGCTCAGGAGGTGTTTAATCATTTCAAAGTCTGCTCACAGAACAATTTTTGTCTTCCCAATCCTCACATTTTATCTCTTTCTCCTCCATCTCTCCTCCAAACTCATGAATAATGTGCCTGTTTTCCCCAATGACACAAACCTGGAATCAAGGCATCATTTGCAGGTCACACAGAATACACTCTCCGTGCAATCATTCCTCCCCCTGCCCAGTTCAATGCTGCATTTTGCATCTTGTTCTTTCAACATGCCTGACATTTGAAAACAATTTGAAAACAATTACCAATTGTTTTCAGGGGGCTCATACAATCTTTAACATGCAGATCATGCTGTGAACGGCAAGCAATGCCAACTGAGAAGCCAGTTATTTGTGGAAATTGTTTTAATGCTATTTACTTAGCTGATGAACAAGAGATAGGGTTACCAGAATTCTCTTCCACAAAATCAGGACAGGACCCTCTGTCCCATTTGCCAAGATGTGAACACAATCCTAAAAAATCTGGATTGTCCTTGTTTTTCGGGACGTATGGCCACCATAACATGAGACCCAAAGAGCTGCAGAAACAAACCAGAGAAATGGGGAGGGGGGAGAGAAATCCTTTTTATAACACTATGAATACTATGTGACCTACTCATTGATATCCTTCAAAGGAGCTTTATGGAGGGAAGAAGGTCCTCACTCCTATTAAGGTCTTCCAGGATTTGGCTTCCAAGATCTGCCAAGACCTCCCAGCATTTGAGGTAATGTGCCAACTGCTCCTGTTGGTGCCTCCTTGTGATGTGCCAAGCTCTGATCCGTCTACTCTTTGAGCTGGCAAAAAGAAGGACAAAGTGACAAAGGAAGTGTGAAGAGAGAGGAGGGTCTAGTCCAGGAGTCCTCAAACTTTTTAAACAGGGGGCCGGTTCACTGTCCCTCAGACACTGTCGGGGGCCGGAAAATAGTTTCCTCCTGGCGAGCCATGCCCACCGCCTGTGACGCATCCCTACACTGAAGTAAATCCCATGATAGTCAATGGGCTTACTCCCAGGAAAGTGTGGCTAGCATTGCAGCCTCCAAGTCCCATCCTAAGCATTCGTACACAGAAGTAAGTCCCATGATAGTCAATGGGCTTATTCCCAGGAGAGTGTGGCTAGCATTGCAGCATCAGAGACCCATCCTAAGCATTCCTACATAGAAGTAATGGGCTTACTCCTAGGAAAGTGTGGCAGGCTTGCAGCATCAGAGCCCCATCCATCCTAGGAAAGTGTGAATTACAAGCCGGCGACTGAGCAGGAAGGGCGCAGGAGGGACTGAGCGGAAAGCACGCATTCCTGTTGCCTCTTCTCCACAGCGCCAGGGGCTTCTTGACTGGCGCACACACAGCGACTAACAAAAAACCAGTGACTGAGCAGGAAAACTAACCAAAAACCAGTGAACGCTCAGTCCCTCCTGTGAGTGTACGCCTGGTGTCGAGGCCCCTGCGGTTTCCCACCAAACCCTGGTGGGGAGGCGGGAGGGTTCTGAAAGTGCCCGCGGGCTGGATTGAGGGCCCTGGTGGGCCGTGTCTGGCCCATGGGCCGTAGTTTGAGGACCCCTAGTCTAGTCCAACATTCTTCTTTCTCTCCCTTCTCCAGTTTTAGAGTGGGATGGAAGAGCAAATGTTTCAAAAGATGAAATTTTCTGAGAACAGCCACATAGGTCAATTAAATGACGAAGAGCACGTGTGCAACGATAATGGAAAAAAATATCTGGAACATGGATTTGAATTTGCATAGAAAACCCATCCTTATACTGTCTAAGCACCAGACAAAAAACTTTCCTCTTCAAGAACAAAAGCATTCTCCTCACAATGGTGTTATTCCACTTGAGGGAATGCTCTTCTCTTCATTAGGTTATCTCTTTTGGTTTCTTCTGCACTTGGCATGACTCACCCCACCACAGTAACTATAATTTAATTGCTTGCCTATTTTAGGAAGAGACATTCCCTTTCTGCTCAGTCATGACCTTATTATTTTCTTCATTTTTTATATTGCTGATTCTTAGCAAAATCCACATTTTTCAAATGCATCTCTTTGTCCCACCAGCCCTATCATTTTTCTCTGAGGTGAAAGGTGCAGTGGGGAGCATCATTAAGATCCTCTCGAGGGCTCTAGTTTGGGTTTTGCCTCCCTGAAGGGTCATTCCTCACTGGAATTTCCATTCCACTAAGACTGCAATCCTAAAGACACTTTCCTGGGAGTAAGACCCAGGGGCTTACTTTTGAGTAGTCAAAAGTACCTTGAACATAAGGGGCTAATTTTTGAGTAGTCATGGTTAGGATTGTGCTAAGTGCACTTTTTTGTCTTCACAAAGCAATTTTCCAAAGATCAGCTGCACCTTTGCACTTTCTTTGATCCCATCCTAATCTAAAGTACCTGATGAAATCCTTTCCCAAGCAGCAGCTGGGATTCCCTGTGGTCCAGCTCATCTCTGTCAGGATGAACATGTGTCATAGGGCACAATCCTAAACAATTTAGGCCAGCCTAACTCAGCTGGTATATCTTCCCGTAGCGTAACCCTGTGCACAGGCCTAACCCCCCCCCACCCCGCAGAATAGTACTTCATAACACTTTTGTGACACCCCCAGGTCAGCAAAGGACATACTGGGGCTTAGGCCAACCAAACTGGAGGTTAAGATTGCAGCCGTAATTACAAAAGAGATCCTCCCCCCCCCCCCCGCAAAATGTAGGACACTCAAGAAAAATATAGAACATGTCAAAATAAAAGCTACAAACACTCATATACAGTATATTGCTTTCATGTGCTTAATTTAAACATTATAGTACTTATTGTTTAATTTAAAAATATTACATATAATTTATTACATGTAATCTATTAATTACAAGAAGGTTACATGTTGCCTGCTCACAACAGTAGAATAAACATGCATAGATTCAGACTGTGCATTACAAATGTTTAGATATCAAAGTTCCATATCAGGCAGGGTGACCGTATGTCATAACCCAAAAAGAGTATGAGCCCCCTCCCCCCCCCATGTCAGACAGCCAAGAAAAAATGTAGGACATGACCAAATAAAAGCTAAAGACTGCAAACCTAATCCCCAGTTAGGCCAGCATAAGCCCCAGCACAAGTCCTGAACTGGCCTGGGGGTGTCACAGAAGGGCTGTAAGGCACTTGTGCACCACTCCTGGGAAAGGGTTAGGCAAGTGCACAAACATGCGCTTGCCTCCTACAAAAACACAGAAAGGGGAAGATGAGTTATGCTGGCCTGTGTTAGGATTACACCCTATAACACTCATCTATATTGCTTTCATGTTTTGTTCTGGAGGCATGTTTGTTATGTGAAATGTTCTTTATGTGAAGTGGATTGTTCCATAGGAAATAATGGAAAGTCAGGCAATTGGTTTCACAACCCAAAAAATATTCATATAAAAATATCAACTGGATATAAAAATGATGACAAAACATTGTAATTGAATTCAAAAGATGCATTCAATGTGCATGATCCTATGATGTCTACTTAGGCTGCAATCCTAAAGACACTTTCCTGGGAGTAAGCCCCATTTAACACAATGGGACTTACTTCTGGGTAGACATGGTTAGAAGGCTGCAATCCAAGACACCTTCAAAGTGTCTCCCCACTTTCTCCTTCTCTTCACCCTGAGCCTCTCTCTCCCCTGCTCCCTTCTGGCTAGCCCTGAGCTGCTTCCCTCTTCCCCACTGCTCTTCTCTTCCTCTGCCCAGCAGACACCCAGCCATAGGAGGAACAGCATGGAAGTGTTGCTTTCGCTCTGGGCAGGCGTACGAGGCAGCCCTGACACTTTTTGAACAGGCTGCCAGGCAGTGCGTCTGCCCCAACTGCCAATAAGCGTGTTTGTTATATGAAGCACAGTTTGTTACGTGAAACAAAATCCTAGCAAAATTTTTGTTTGTTACGCGAAACATAATTTACGTGAGGCGCTTGTTATGTGAGGCGCCACTGTATGTGTATGCACACACACACAATGTTTATACACTTTTTTTGTTATTTATTAGGTTGTTAGCCGCCTTGGATCCACTGGTAGAGAACGGTGGGGGATAAATCTTACAAATAAATAAATGCTTATATAAGTAGAGACATATAGGGCACAATCCAGAGTAACTACAGGAGCACACAAGAGACATTATGTGCGCCCCATTATTACTGCACCATCTAGTGAAAACCTATGGGAAATTTATATTGCAATCCAGAGTAACTTGTTCTTACTCCGGAGCAAGGACTCCCCGTAGTTACTCTGGATTGCACCCATAATTTATTATATATAGATCTATTTCCAAGAGATCTATTTCCCTGCTGGCTGCTGATAAGGAAAGGAGAATGAAGAGAGAGAGAGAGAGAGAGAGAGAGGAGGTGGTAGAAAAGGAGGAGTGGTGGGATCACCCAAGGCAGGGCTGCCAGTGCCAGGCAAGTGCCAGGGCTGGAGCTGCTGCTGGGAGGGAGGGAGGGAGTGTGCCCATGGGTGCCTCCTCCCATGGAAGTGTGTGCCTCCGTCCCTGCCCGTCCATCCTCCTCCCTCCTTCCATCCATCCAGCGGGTGGAGGGTGACCTTGGGGGAGCAGAGGAGAGCAGAGGGAGGCACAGCCGGAGCATGCTCAGTCCCGCCCTGACCTAGTTGCGGAGCTGGTCTGATCTCAGCTGAGTCTGTGCTGTGCTGGTGCTGCAGAGGATGCTCCGGGCCGGGCTGCGCTCCAGGGACGGCCACCTGCGAAGCCCCCTCCGTAAGCGCAGCACTGCTGGGGTAGGGTTTGGACTGGGCGCAGCAGAGGAGGGAGGCAGGAGGGCTCAGGCGTGCTGAAGGGCTCCAGCAAAACCTCTTCATTCCTCCCACCTTGCAGGGCTCTGAGTCGTGCCAGAGCAAAACCAGGCAGTTTTCCTTCCTCCACCTTTGGGGCACTCTTCTTTTTTAAAAGAGTGCCCCTGATCATGTGCAGAATCCATATATTCCCCCTAGTGTAATGCGCCACTATAGCTTGCATGAGAAAGAAGGGCTTCCCTTGAAATTAAAACAAGAGTGCCTCTGAGCACATGCAGAATGCATATATTCTTCCCACTGCATTAGATCACTGTAATTGGCCATTCTGCAGCTTGCATGAGAAGCACTTTCTTTCAAGGGAGTGCCTCTGGGCATGTGCAGAATGTATCTCCATTACAGTAAATCAATGTAGTTGGCCACTGCGCAACTTACATAAGAAAAAAGGGCTTCAGTACTTTATTATTACCAGTATTATTATTACCAGTACTTAAGTTACTTTTTATTATTACCAGTATTTAAATTACCAGTACATACTTAAGTATTATTTCCAGTACTTAAGTAACTTTTCAACCTTCCCCTTCCCAAATATGTCCATAGAGCAGTTTACAGAGACAATCATACCCCTGCAGCTCTCTGCAGAAATTCAGAACTCACCAGTTAGGACAAGCAAAAGGACAAGGACGGAGGTGACATAGCTCCCTCACTGATTCTTTCTGAGGAACTGGGTCCTGGACCATATTTGATCTTGCATGCCCCTGAACATGTATATTAGTTGTATTGGCATCCATCAGTCTTGAAAGACTATGGTATCGTTCTTGACGCTGTATGCGAAGCCCGAAGGCCTGGGTAGACTGATATGGAGGATAGGTGCAGAATCCATATATTCCCCCCTCCATTACGGTAGATCACTGTGATGTGCTTTCTCTGGAACATGTATTGGGAAAGATCAGGTAACATCTGGTGCTGCCTGTCTCAGATGTTTTAGTAAGAAGAGGGGGAGAGGGGACAAGTTTCATTTCAGGCTGTGTAACAGAGCAAGGCCATGTGTTGATGCTCTGTAGATGTATTTTTGTGCAACCACAACTGGAAGTAGGCAGAAAAACCAAAGAGGAAAGCCTTTTCGTTAGGAAAGATCAGAATGGCAACTCTCCATCAGCTGTTTGCAGTAATATTTGTTTGTGCTAGCCACCTTTTTAGGAATAAGGCAGGATGATGATGATAATAATAATACTACTACTACTACTACTACTACTAATAATAATAGTATGATTATGATGATTGACCTATCCTACTTGACACAGAAACCAGGATCCAACAGGTGTGCAACAAAAGTGCACCTCAATGTTTAATATTGCAGAGATAGGTTAAAAACCAGTGTGCAAATACATGAGTCTTTCACTTGGATGTGCTGTGATTGGAGTTATTTTCTGGATTATATTTTACTTTGTGGAAAATCTACCCTCCCCCTTTCCTGTTTGCTTCTCTCCTCTATTATAATTTGCTTGAATATTTTCTGTTTTCTAAAATTACAAAAGTAATTTTTTAAAATCTGTGTACACATTTTTGTTGGGTTGGAGGTTGTTCCAGACCTGCTTCTGAAGAGCACCTTTCTCCCTAGCACTCCTGCAGCAAGGGCAGGTGGGCTTTTGGGCTGCCTTTGAATGCCATGCAGCTTTAAGGCTGCTTCCCCACCCCACCCCACCCCCAGCAGTCATGCACACAGTGACCTTGGGGGATCAGTGTGGTTGCAGGGGGTGGGACCAAGATGGTGGTCACTGACCATTCACAACCCCCCTGGAACGAGGTCCCAACCCCCCAGTTTGAAGACTGCTGCCTTAGATCCACACCAGCAGGTGCAATTCCAAGGAGTAGAGGGGGCCAAGCAAATTGGACTAGGATCTGCCATGCACGTTTGCCACCCCATCCAGCCCGCTCTCCCCACTAACCTTGCCCCAGACCAACCATCAACCCCCATTTTACCTGTGCTACTAAAGTATCAGTTTAAGCACTTGGCAGTCATAGTCTCTTACTTTTCCTCCAGGAGCTCTATCACATATAACAGCAGTGCGTCATTTTCACCATTGCAGGAAAATTTACGACAGATGATTGATAGATCCCCTGCAGTAATTGGCCTATGTGATGAGACTGAAAAAAGCTCTAAGGACCTTGTAAGTCTTCTTCCTTCTCTGCTGTGCATCCCCCTCAGTGATGTAAATTTGGTGTTTAAATTTGCTGTACATTTCTCCCAAGAGAGAAACCTTGTTTAAACTGGGATTTTTGCAGTTATTAATTTTCAATTTAAACTGCCAGCTATCTTTCAGCAGTTTTAATTAAAAGAGTCTTTTATTGAAATGGTCCCATGAGATGCTTATCTGAGAATCTGTCAGTGGCCTATAGGAACAGTCATGCAAATAGGTTCTTTACAATCTTTACATGATATGTTCCCTGCTTGTTTGATAGTCCAATGTAAGAAAAGGATCAAATGCAGGTATCGGACAAATGTGCAAAATGCTTCATTCCTATACTTTTTGGTTTGTAAACCCTTTGGGTAAGAGTGGAAATGGTAGTAAGCCTGACTGAATACAGTGCACTTGCTTCTGAGTAGACATTTATAAGCTTGAGTTGTTAGAATCCAATAAAATTGGTGTGTTCTTCAGGGGGGTAAAAAACTGCTGTTGGCAATCCACTATTCCCCCCTCCCATCTGAATCAAATAACTTGTCTGATTCTGAAATGACATTAATGCTGCAATCCTAAAGTTATTTTCCTTGAACACAGTGAACACAATGAACACAATGGGGCTTACTTTTGAGTAGACATGGTTAGGATTGTCGTCTAAGTCATGAAAATCCAAGACTATCGTAAAGGTGTGATACACTAAGATGCAGTCCTCCCAAGACTTAGTACTCCAAGGTGTAGTAAAATAAGTACAGACAAAACATAATAGTTTTTCCTCAGACCAAAATTTCATCAAGCCGTTCGGCAGTGGAACAGATTGCCAAGGGAGGTGGTGGACTCTCCCTCACTGGGGATCTTCAAGCAGAGGCTCAACGAGCACCTGTCGGGGATGCTCTAGGGGGATTTCCTGCTGCAGGCAGGGGGTTGGACTAGATGACCTACTAGGTCCCTTCCAACTCTATGATTCTGTCTTCCAGCGCTCCTAGCCAGAAGGTTCTGGGAAACTCTTAAGTAGGACAAAGTGTTAGATAGCCCTGGTTATTCCTCCTAGCCTCTGGTAATCAGGGGTGTACTTCATCTGAGGATGGATGTTCCATTATGTGCTGTTATATGGTTTATAACAGATTGGATTTTTGTAACTTAAGTGGACCCACATGGTTGCTTCCTCTTCGATGGCTGCTTTTACACTGCTCCAGGTAGCATTGTATTTATTACCATGATTAGGGTACAAACTTGATTACATACCGTTATCTTAAAGTCTGCCCCATTGAGAGATTTGTTTTCATAGATATTCAGAAGTTCAGACTTTAACAATTCCATAGATGGGTGTGCATTGGAAGCAGTTTGCCTGCAACATTTATCTATCATCTCATCATTACAAGTGAGCTCGGGCACAATCCTAACCAATTTAGGCCAGTTTAACTCAGCCGGCATATCTTCCCATGATGTAGTGGGGAGGTCAGCATATGCCTTTGTATAGGAGTGGGGCAGACGTGCCTCATAATAGTTGTGTAACACCCCCAGGTCAGCACAGGATGTATCGCAGGGCTTATGCTGGGCTAACTGGAGGTTACAACTGCAGCCTTATTGTTTTATTTAATGGGTGTTGCACATATTTTATTTCATTTGATAATTGTCAAAGATAAGTTCCATTTTGTTGCTGAAACAAAGCATTGATTTCCAAAGTAAAAGCAAGTAGGGAATAGGGGAAAGAATAATTCTAATACTATGTTTATCTTTCTACATCTACATGTGAAGCTCCTTGATCTGAAGTGCATCTCCTAATCCACACAAATGATTTTACAATACTGACTACAACAGTAAAGAGTAACTTTAAACTTTAATTGATAACTGTAAACAATTTTTGCTACACTGGATCTCATGAAAGCACTGTGAAAGAATAGAATGCCTCAGGGAAAAAAAATGGAACTATTGCTAGTTGTGAAGTAATATAACATCATAATTTCTTCCAGTACACAAATGCAGATACAGTGGCTTCTTGGGAGCAGCTGAAAAATGTCTCTGGGGACTTGAACAGAAAGAACAAGAAAGAAGAGGATGATGTGCCCATATAATATATTTTGCTTTTGGGATAAGCAGTCACTTCCAAAGCATTAGTATTTCCCTACCTGTTTCCAAGGAAGGTTATCACAGACTTTAAAACAGGGGTGTCCAATCTGTTAGCTTCCCTGGGCCACATTGGAAGAAGATGAGTTGGTTTGGGCCGCACATAAACACCAATGACTTTTTAAAAAATGTAGGACAAAATGTAGGCTGTCCTATATTTTGTCCTACATTTTTAAACCTTGGAGTAAGTCTCATTGACTTTAATGGTGCTTACTTCTGTGTAGGCATGCACAGGATTGGCCTCACACTGCAACTATAGTACAGTAAACTATAGTTTACTTGACTTTAATAGGGCTTACTTCTTTGTAGACATGATGTGTAGGATGCGCTGTGATCCTCTCCTGAGCTCTGTCTTGGGCCCGATTCTATTTAACATTTTCATCAATGACTTGGAGGAAGGGATACGGGGGAGCCTGATCAAATTTGCAGATGACACCAAGCTGGGAGGAGTAGCAAACACAACAGAAGATAGGAGCAGGGTGACCAGACGCCAAAAGTGAAATTCCTGAATGGCAACCCCAAAATTCCTGCTAGAAGGCTAAAATTCCTCCCTGTCCAAGGCAAAATTCCTGAAATTAAAAAACATTGTAGGACACCCCAAAAATGTAAGACAAAATGTTGGACATGTTAAAATTGCTATTGCTTTCCTTATTTAATTTCAACACAGCATGATCCTGATACTTACATGTAAGATGCTCTGAAAGCAATGCAACACAACACAGCATAATCCGGACACATACCTGTAAAACGCCCCGAAAGCAATGCAACACAACACAGCATAATCCTGACACAAACATGTATGATTGCCCTGAAAGCAATAGAAAGTTATGTTAGATAGAAAGAAAGTTAGATAGAAAGTAAGTTAGATAGATAGAAAGTAAGTAAGCCTGTTAGAAAGATAGATAGAAAGAAAGTTAGACAGATAGAATGTCAGTTAGATAGAATGTAAGTAAGTAAAGTAGATAGATATAAAGAAAGTTAGATAGCTTTCGGCTGCACTTTCCTGGGAGACCCCAAGCCAAAGGCTGCAATCCTAAATACACTTTCCTGGGTCAGGAGAAGCCCAGGCGCCCCCCCCCCCCACTAGAGCCCAAGCTTCTCCTGGCCTGGCTGCCCCCTCCACTCTTCCCCCCTCCCTGCCTCTGTTTCTGGGGAACTCCTCCAGCCGGTGATCGGCCAGGAGAGGCCCCCCAGAGGCCTGCCTTGGCTGATCCTGGCCCAGGAAAGTGTCCTTAGGATTGCAGCCTTCACATTTTACCTGGGAGTAAGCCCTGGGGGTGTGAGTGGTGCCTCCGCTCCTCCCTTGCCTTGGAGGAGCAGCCTCTCTTCCTCCTCCCAGCTGGGGAGGACGCTAAGCCCAGCTGGGAGCCCCAGAGGGAGCAGGGCAGGCAGCAGTTCCTCCGCTGGGCGGATGAGGGAACAGGCAGGCAGCCGCTCGCCATGGTGGCCCACCCAGTGCTGTACTGAGGGGATGGCTCCTCTCCCTCCCTGTCTGCTCTCGCCTTGCGGCCACTCAGCAAAAACAAGGCAGGGAGGGGGAGGAGCCATCTCAGTACAGCACAGCGCACGAAATTCAAAATGGTGGCCGCCACCAAGCCTCTTTTCCCAGTGGTGGCCACCATTTTCTGCTGCCCAGAGGTGGGAAGGAATCCTCCAGAGGTGGAGCTTGTTTTCAGGAGGCCTCCGGGGGATTCTGGTCATCTGGCAACCGTGAATAGGAGGAACCTCCAGGAGGATCTGGATAAACTAGAATACTGGGCAGTAACAAATAGAATGAATTTCAACAGGGAGAAGTGCAAGGTTCTGCACTTAGGCAATAAAAACCAAAAACGGGGGGCTATAAAATGGGGGATACTTGGCTTGGCAGCACAACATGTGAGCGGGATCTTGGAGTCACCGTGGATCACAAGCTCAACATGAGTCAGCAGTGTGATGTGTCTGCAAAGAAGGCAAATGCCATTTTAGGTTGCATTAAGAGGACTGTAGCTTCCAAGTCGTGAGAAATTCTAGTTCCTCTTTATTCTGCTTTGATTAGACCTCACCTTGAGTACTGTGTTCAGTTCTGGGCACCTCACTTGAAGAAAGATGCAGCCAAACTGGAGCAAGTCCAGAGGAGAGCGACAAGAAGGATCAGTGGGATGGAAGGGAAGCCCTATGAGGAAAGGTTGGGGGAACTTGGGATGTTCAGCCTGGAGAAGAGAAGGCTGAGAGGAGACATGATTGCCCTCTTCAGATACCTAAAGGGCTGTCATATGGAGGAAGGGGCTCATTTGTTCATAGCTGCTTCTGAAAGCAGAACTAGAACAAATGGGTACAAACTGTAGGAAAGGATATTCCGGTTGGATATCCGGAAAAAAATTCCTGACTGTGAGGGTGGTTCGGCAGTGGAACAGATTGCCAAGGGAGGTGGTGGACTCTCCCTCACTGGAGATCTTCAAGCAGAGGCTCAATGAGCACCTGTCAGTGATGCTCTAGAGGGATTTCCTGCTGCAAGCAGAGGGTTGGACTAGATGACCTACTAGGTCCCTTCCAACTCTAGGATTCTGTGATTCTCCAAGCTTAACCTTGGAGTTCGTCTCATTGATTATAATGGAGTTTTCTTCTATGTAGCCATGCTTAGGGTTGGGCTCTTGGACTGCAACCATAGCCACCTTTATTTGGGAGTAAGCCCCATTAACTTTAACGGGGATTACTTCTGAGTAGGCATGATGCATAGGATGTGCGACGATCCTCTCTCCAAGCTTTACCTTGGAGTAAGTCTCATTGATTATAATAGGGTTTTCTTCTGAGTAGCCATGCATAGGATTGGGCACTCAGACTACAGTGGTACCTCGCTTAACAAGCGCCTTGCGTAACAAGTGTTTCACATAACAAGCAAAAATTTCCAAGAAATCTTGCTTCATATAACAATTTCCACTTCACTTAACAAGCAAACATGCTATGGGCGCGCATGCTATGCAGCCCTGATGCTCCGCGTGGAGGCTCTTTAAAAGGGCTGCCAGCCATCGCTGCTGCCTCTAACTGCCCACAACTTGGGGGCAGTTGCTTGGAGGTGCCAGAGGCAGCTGCCCCTAACTGCCCCCAAGTGCCCCCACCAATCACCTTGAACCTCCAACAGCAGCCCAGGTAAGCCTCCCAGGAAAGTGTCTTTGATTGCAGCCTCCTAACCATGTCTACCCAAAAGTAAGCCCAATTGTGTTAAATGGGACTTACTCCCAGGAAAGTGTCTTTAGGATGCAGCCTAAGTAGACTTCGTAGGATCACCACATTGAATGCATGTTTTGAATTCAATTCCAGTGTTTTGTAATCATTTTTACATCCAGTTAATATTTTTATATGAATATTTTTGGGGTTGTGGAACCAGTCGTCTGGGTTTCCATTGTTTCCTATGGAAAAATCTGCTTCACTTAAAGAGCGTTTCACTGAATGAGCATGCCTCCGAAACGAATTAAGCTCTTTATGTGAGGCATCACTGTACTTTCCTTTTACTTCTCCTCCTGCTCCTCTTTACCTGGAGGTCAGTGGAGAAGTTCAAGGACGGGTGGCAGCGAAACCTCAGCTGAGGCTATGGGTGGGTGGCTGCAGCACGAACAGCATCAGGACCTCTGCTGAGGCTTGGGCGGGTGACTTGTGGCAGCTGCAGCATGGGTAGCAGCGGGACCTTCAGCAGGCAGGCAGCTGGCGCTACGAGGTCTCACAGGCAGCCTGTGAGGAGAGTGCTCAAGAAGGCTGTTGCATCTAGGCAGACTGGGAGCTTTCTGAGTGGCCAGGAGGTGGGGAGAGGGAGGAGTTTCCTTCTCTCCCGCTCACTCTTTTCCCGCCCAGGCATCCCAGAACAGCAGTGCACAAAATTTTAAAGTGGTAGCCCACAAAGCGGTTTTTGCGGTGGTGGCAGCCAGTGTTTGCAGGAGGGCCACATCCACAGTCATCCTGGGCTGCATGTGGGCCGGGGGTTGGACAAGCATGCTTTAAAACAAACAAACAAAAAAGAAATCTTAACAGGCAAAGGATTGTAGACAAAGTGGACCTAACAAGATAAAAGATTGAACCAGCCACTCATAGTTTTCCTGTTTGTCATTTTAGATCTGAATCCTTCAGGAAGTTTTAGAAAGCTAGGATGGTGTAGTGGTTAGGGAGATGGACTGAGACCACCATGATGGACTGAGACCACCATGATGATCCAGGTTCAAATCCCTCCTCAGCCGTGAAGCTTCCTGGGTGACTTGGACCAGTCACTAAGGCTGCAATCCTAACCTCTACTTAGGCCAGCATAACAGCCCAATCCAGAGTAGCACTTGGGTTACCCTATCAATCACTGCTCTGACCCAACTTCAAGATGTTCCACCCTAGTTACT
Organism: Cryptoblepharus egeriae; assembly: GCA_030015325.1. Taxonomy (NCBI): domain Eukaryota; kingdom Metazoa; phylum Chordata; class Lepidosauria; order Squamata; family Scincidae; genus Cryptoblepharus; species Cryptoblepharus egeriae. The sequence continues at coordinate 46,108,050 of JAREYC010000007.1, read as the reverse complement.
CTGGAAAAGGCTTATGGGCAGCCTAAGGCAACATAAGGTGCCCCAAGACAGGTGGACCTGGGCTGCCCTAACTGGGGCAGCCTTGGTAGTTCAGGAGAGGCATGTTGAGAGGGTCCACGATAAGGCCTGAATAAGAATGGCAGTGTTAACCAAAAATCTGAGTTCTTGGCCAGCCTAGTTGCAACCCCTGCCTGTCAACCTCAGGATATGGAACAACTACAGAAGCCCACTAACCTGGGGATACAGCAGGCCACTCCAAGCATCCACCCTCCTCTAGAGGTATTGCTGTACTGGAGACTCATGCTGAGCTGTTACTGGTTATCAGGAACTTCTGGGCTTCCTTATAAGGCAGGCACCACAGCTGTTCCTTGTTCAGTGTGAACTGAGGGAGGTCTCCTCAGGAGCAAGCCCTCCCCTGGTATCACTTAATTGATGTATACTTTGCATTCTCTGGAGCAGCTAGGGCAGCCCAAGCTTCCTAACTCTGGATGTAGCGTAACTCTTTGCTCTGGACTTAGAATAGTTGGGGCAGCCCAGCTAAGGTTCTCCTCACCGCTCTTACTAAGGTTTGTGCCCTTTTTCCCAGTACAAGTCCTATGCTGACCTGGGGGTGTCACAAAAGGGCTGTCAGGCCCTTCTGCCCCACATCTTGGGGTGGGGGGGTAAGGCCAGTGCACAGGCATATGTCAATCACCCCACACTATCATAGAAAGATAAGCCAGGTGAGTTCGGCTGTTCTAAATTTCTTAGGATTGCACCCTCAGCCTCACCTTCCTCAGAGGGTTGTAGTGAGGACAAGAACATAAAAGCCATCTTGGGTATTTAGCAATTTAGCACCAATTTAGGCTGGCATAACTTACCCTCTCCCTTTTCCTGTGATGGTATGGGGAAGTCTGTACATGCCTGTGCATGGGCCTAAGCCCTCCCCCCATCCAAGAGTGGTGCAAAATCCATAGTAGTTACGGGTCCACGCAGTTACGCCACCCTCTAGTGTTATCTTATGGAAAGTCATCTTAACTGCTCCTGAGCAAGGGGTTTAATTTCACGTTAGGATATAGGCCTTAGTAGGGCTCCCCCATCACAGCTAAGGTTGGCCAGCCACAGCATCCATTTTAAAAAGAATTCCGCTGCACTTGCGCGTGCAGCTTATCACTTTCTAAATGCTTCCAACGGAGAGCGCTTCTCCGTGGGCAGAGCATCCCCTCCTGGGTCTTTGCCGGCACATGCCTCCGCTTAGGAAAGTGAAAGTGAGAGGCCTTTAAAGTGGAGGTGCATGCCGGCAGTTCCAGGAGGGGATGCTCCACCCATGGGGAAGCGCTCTTCATTGGAATCCTTCAGGAAGGCATAGACTGTGCACGCATGCACACAGTAATTCTTTTTAAATGGATGCCTCAGCTGGCCGAACTTAGCCATGCCAAGCCGTGGCTGGCTCTATCTGCTCCCCAGTTCTCCCAAGCACCCTCCCACCCCACAGACAGCTGGACACTTGGCTATTGGGACCGGACAGTCCAGTCCAATAGTCAAAACTGATCCCTGCCCCGGGGGAGCCCCCAAACCCCAAATATCCCAGAGGGGGACCTGCACTTCTCTATCCTGCCGATAGGGGGTGCAATTCCATCCCCTTCCAGAGAAAACCGGAGGTCTGGGCACCCTGCTCTGGAGTTTGTATGCTCTAACTGGGAGAGTGCAGGAAGAATTGTAGTTTCTTTGGACAGAGGATAAGATTGTGTGATCTGTTTAATAATGGAATGCTCCGGAATGTTCTGAAAATAGCATCAATATTGGAAACCTGGACAAGGAAGCCAACTCCCCTCACTATATCCCTCCTTGCATTCAGGAGCCAAGGGTCCTGTTATGCCCCTGAATGAAATCCTTTGGCCTTCAGATTTTCCAGTTGAAGAAAGAAAGTTTGAGGCCCATAAAATGAACTCTAGAAAATAACGAGAGGACAACTTTGGCCAACTTTATTTTTAAAACAATAAGCAAGATAATTTTCATTTCAAAGAAACACTGCATAAATATCAGGAATTTTTCAAACATTAATTATGTGGGGTAATAATAGACTTAACTTTTGTTGCCTGACTGAGCAAAAAAGAACAAAACAAAAACAAACTTTCTACATTCCTAAAATACATCTTCATGCTTGTGAGTGTTCTCTGGTGATACATAAGATAACCATTGTTTGTGATGCTCGTTCCACACTCGGCACTTAAAAGGTTTCTCCCCTTTGTGGGTTCTCTGGTGGATCATAGGATCTACATAGACAAGCTCTTTGCACATTTCTGGCACTTACAGTTTTGTCCCCTGTGTGGGTTCTCTGGTGGCTCATAAGATGACTAATCAGACTGAAGCTCTTTCCATACTCCAGGCAATTACAGGGTTTCTGTCCTGTGTGGGTTCTCTGGTGACTCGTAAGATGACCACTCTTCCTGAAGCTCTTTCCACACTCCAGGCAATTATAGGGTTTCTCCCCTGTGTGGGTTCTCTCATGTACCTTAAGCCCACCACTCCTATTGAAGCTCTTTCCACACCCCTGACAATTATAGGGTTTCTCCCCTGTGTGGGTTCTCTCATGTACCTTAAGCCCACAACTCTGACTGAAGCTCTTTTCACACCGCAGGCAATTATAGGGTTTCTCCCCTGTGTGGGTTCAGGAGTGTACCTTAAGCTCACCATGCCTACTGAAGCTCTTTCCACAGTCCTGGCAATTATAGGGTCTCTGTCCTGTGTGGGTTCTCTCCTGTACCTTAAGGTCACAACTCTGACTGAAGCTCTTTCCACACTGCAGGCAATTATAGGGTTTCTCCCCTGTGTGGGTTCTCTCATGTACCTTAAGATCACCACTCCTACTGAAGCTCTTTCCACACTCCTGGCAATTATAGGGTCTCTGTCCTGTGTGGGTTCTCTGGTGACTCATAAGATGACCACTCTCCCTGAAGCTCTTTCCACACTCCAGGCAATTATAGGGTTTCTCCCCTGTGTGTGTCTTCTGGTGGCTCATAATAGTTGTGAGTGAAGCTTATTCCACTATATTGGCGCTTGTATTGCTTCACTTGTTTGGGTTCTGTGGTGGAATCTAAGGTTCTTGTTGATAATAATTTGTTTTCACACTGCTGGCACTTATATGTTTTCTCCCCTATGTCAGTTCTCTGTTGGCTCATACAATTTCTACTGTCCCTGAAGCTCTTTCCGCACTCCTGGCATTTATTGGGCTTCTTGGCTGGGTGGGTTCTCTGGTGGAACTTAAGTACATGTCAGTCTGACTGACAGTCTTTCTCCACTCTTGGCACTTATACAATCTCCCCCAAGTGGGCTCTTTGATGTGAAGAATAAATCTGCTTTCTCTTTCTTCCAATCTGGTTCCAAAACTCCTGTTGAAATAAGAAAAGAAATGTAGTAAGAGACTGAAGGAAGAAACTGCAGCTAGATGGGGAAATCTCCAAAAGCATTTTTGTCTGCTCAGAACCAGAACTCAGTTCTATACAGGGATTTGTTGTTGTTGTTTTGAGTTTAAAATTCTGTATCTGAAAATGGACAAAACACCACATTTTGGTGTTTAAAGTATTTTCTAGAAATTGTGCTGTGGTTTAAGACACTGTGCCTGTTAACCAGCAGGCCAGGGTTCAAGAACTGGTTCCCACAAGTCGGGGTGAGCTCCCATCCTTAGCCCAGCTCCTGCCAACCTAGCAGTTCAAAAGCATGAAAATGCAAGTAGATAAATAGGTACCACCTTGGTGGGAAAGGTAACAACGCTCCTTATGCCTCGGCATCTATTCATAACCACAGAAGTGTCATGACCACAGAAGTGTCATTATACAACAGTGACTCTAAAGGCTTAGAAACGGGGATGAGCACCATGCCCTAGAGTCGGACATGACTGGCAGTTAACCTGCAGAGGACCTTTACCTTTTATCTAGAAATTTAAATAGATTACTTTTTCAGTTAGAAATAATACTGTGACTTCACCTGCAAATACTCTCACCTTTTATTGCCTACCAATTACACCTTTAATGAAAAGTGTAGTAGCCCAGACGATGGGCAACCATTCCTGTTCCTCCAAAGGTTTCCCTTGCTTCAGATTCTCTTTCTCAACTACCAGCCAGGGAGAGAATGGAGAACGTATGAGTTTCTTTTAACCTTGTACTCTTATGTCTGAATTCCTCTCCAATAGTTGAGAGGATGCATACAGAAGAGATGGGCAGATAGATTCATGGAGGAGCCTCTCAACTGATCTTAGTCATGACACCTAGAAGTGAACTAACTCACAAGGAAGTGGCTGGGAGAGGAGCTTTGCCTCTAAGCACTGACTCTGGGGGAGTTTCCAGAACCTCAAGCACTGGTGGGCTGAAGCCGGATCGTGGCGGTCCCCAGGGACCGGATGTTAAAATTCCCCTGCCGATAGCGAGCCGGTAGCAGCGGGGGGTGGCAATAACCAGCCGTACCAGTTCGGCTGCTGCAGCAGCAGGGACAGCCGGCAGGGCACCTTTACATTTCCCAAGGCAGCCCTGAGAGGTGCCCCACAAGCCACAGCGCTGGAGCGTCCTTTTCCCGCTGTGGAGAGAAATTTAAAGGTGCCCGCTGGCTGCCCCTGCCGCTCCAGCAGCAATGGAGCTTACTCCCAGGTAAGAGTGGCTGGGACTGCAGCCTGAGAAAGAACTCTATCCTAAGCATGACTACTCAAAAGTAAGCCCTATTGTGCTCAATGTGTGTGAGGCTTTACAGCCTTACAGCGCATCCTCTGCATGTCTACTCAGAAGTAAGCACCATGATCGTCAATGGAACTTACTCCCAGGTCAGTGTGGGTATAACTTCAGCCTGAGAGCCCCATCCTATGCGTGTCTACTCAGAAGTAAGCACCATGATCGTCAATGGAGCTTACTCCCAGGTCAGTGGGGGTATAATTTCAGCCTGAGAGCCCCATCCTATGCATGTCTACTCAGAAGTAAGCAACATGATCATCACTGGAGCTTACTCCCAGGTCAGTGTGGATATAATTTCAGGCTGAGAGCCCCATCTTATGAGTGTCTACTCAGAAGCACCATGTCAGTCAATGGGACTTACTCCCAGGCCAGTGTGAAGAGGACTGCAGCCTCAGAGCCCCATCCTAAGCAGGTCTACTCAGAAGTAAGTCCCATGACAGTCAATGGGACTTACTCCCAGGAAACTGTGGCTGGCATTTCAGCCTGAGAACCCAATCCTATTCATGACTACTCTGAAGTAAGTCCCATGACAGTCAATGGGGCTTACTCCCAGGAAAGTGTGGTTAAGGTTGCTGGGGGGCACTAACAAAAACAGATTTTTTTTAATTTTTAGATTTTTAAAAAAATTCCCCTTTAAATTCTCCCTGGCTCCACCCCCTGACCCCAGCCATGCCCCCTGACCTGGCCTGGCCTCGCCCACTTCCGGGGAACCAGTTCTTGGGCTAGGCTGGGTCCATCACTGATTCCTCAACCCTGCCAATATCCAGGTCATGAGGAGAGATGATTACAGGATAAGCAAGACCAGGGAGGAGGTCTCCCATTCTCCAAAAGGGGCTGCAGAAGGTCCTGAAACAGCCTTCTGTGGATGCAAGTCCAACACGGCCTAATTTCACAGGGCAGAAGGAGAATCCAACAGGCCGTTCTCCCTAGCGTGACCACACGCCTGGCCTTGGCCAGGCGCGCTGGTGTCTGGCCAGATAGGGACACCCTTGCCATGTCCTGCCTTCTGGGGGGGGGGGGGGGTGGGAGGGTGACTGGGAGGCACTGGGGGCTGTTCAGCAGCAGCAGCATTTAAACGCAGCTTGCCGCTGCTTAAATCCTTGAGAAAATGCAGAGCGCGCGCTCCCAACTGATTAAAACCAGATGGGGGTCCTGCAAGGTCTCTGCAAGGGCACAGACCTGAATTGACCTTCTAGGCACTTTCACTAGTCACTGCCGGCTGAGATCAATTCAGGTCTCCGCACTCACAGAGACCTTGTAGGACCCCCATCTGGCTCCCAGTGCCCCCCAGTCACCCTCCCACACCCCCCAGAAGGACCCCCCCGGCCCCAGCAAACAAATCTTTTTTTCAAAATGTAGGGCGCTCTACATTTTGTCCTACATTGATTTTTTTATAAAAAGTCTGGATTTTCATTTTATAAAAATCTGGACTTTAAAGTGACCAGGATAGGAATTTTAGATTTTGGATCTGGTCACCCTTCTACTCCCAGGCCTACCCTACTGGAGCCCCTGATCCTCAGCTCCATCTCTTCCTTCCTCTCACCATCATTTCCTTTTCTTGCTTGGCCTTCACCCTCCTGCTTCCTCAAGGCCTGGTCCTCCCCCTCACAACTCAGGCCTCCCCCCTCATCAGCCTCTCTCCAGACCTGCTCCAGGCCTCCTCTCCCTCACCCCTCTCCCTACCCCTCTTTCCCTGGCACAGGCCCCCCTCCCCTCACACTCCCAGTCCCAAGGCATCTCCCCTTCTCTAGACTCAGCTCTCCCTCTCAGACTCCTTCTCTCCAGGCCTCTCCTCACTTTCATCAAAGAAGGAATAAAGTCATTCCGGACCTTCACTCCGTCCAGCTCAGGCTGCAATCCTATCAGGCCAGACCGAGGGGTGTGCTTACTTTGCCTCCTTCTCAGCGCAATCCTAAGCATGTCTACTCAAAAGTAACTCCCTGTGTTCAACTGTACTTACTTCCAGGAAACTGGTTAGGACTGTAGCTACATAGAAATAAATAACATTTGAACCTCTTGCAGGGTCTCTGTTTCTATACAGTCCCCTTGCCCAGCCCCATACAGTACACTTGGGCGACCCAGATGGGACCTCCAGAGCTCTTACCTCCAGGGAGGTAAAATTAATTTATGAGGAAATTAAACTGAGCAGCCACTTCTAACACTATAACCCCCTTTCCTAAATCTTCCAAAAGGCTCTTCCTGAGGTAACTAATCCTCCTTTTCATCCACTCACCTCAGCTCTCCAAACTGTCCTTTTCCACCTCTCAATTCTACCCTCCAGCAACTGCCCTCCCTCAACAGCCCTCCCTCTTTCAACTGCCCATAAGCAATTGCCCTTCCTCAACGGCCCTCCCTCTTTCAACTGCCCTTCAGCAACTGCCCTCCCTTAATGGCCCTCCCTCTCTCAACTGCCCATCAGTAACTGCACTCCGTCAACGGATCTCCCTCTTTCAACTGTCCTTCAGCAACTGCCCTCCCTTAACGGTCCTCCCTCTTTCAACTGCCCTTCAGCAACTGCACTCCCGTCAACAGCTCTCCCTCTTTCAACTGCCCTTCAGCAACTGCCCTCCCTTAACAGCCCTCCCTCTCTCAACTGCCCATCAGCAACTGCCTTCCCTCAAAGGCCCTCTCTCTTTCAACTGCCCTTCAGCAACTGCCCTCCTTCAACGGCCTTCTCTCTTTCAACTGCCCTTCAGCAAAAGCCCTCCCTTAAAGGCTCTTCTCAACTATCCCTCAACCTCCCTTCAAGAACTGCCTTCCCTCAATATGGCCAGATAACTGTTCCAGTTAAAAATTCAAATTTTAAAATAACTGACAAAATCTACAGTGAGGTTTTGAAGTTCCATGGACTGAATTGAGGAATTGAAAGTTATTTCTTCAAAACTGCTGTTTTCTAAGCTGGACCAGATGTCCCTTCAGTTTTGGGCCGAAGACCTAAAACGTCCTCCACAGAAGCTGGTTTTAAAGTGCGGCACAAAGTACGACTTTTAAGCTAGTTATAAATAAATAAAAACTTGCAGACTTTATAAAGTTAGAAAACCAACAAGCTTCTGGGAGGTATTTTCCCTTTTTGGTTGTCACATTTATGACTATTTGCCAATTGGGAAGAAATTGCAGATGCTGGAGACAATAGTACTCGAATTGCAGCAATGCATTGCTCATTATCCAAGGCATTGTTCATTAATTGAGCAAAGATTTCTGAGAAATATTTGCTCGTCATTCAAAACACTCACAATTCAGGTACTCGTTATTCGAGGTACCACTGTATTCAAGATGGGGGGGTGAGGACAAGCCTGGTACAGATTAGGTCCTATCTTCCAAAGAAAAAATAAAATGGGTTTTGGTCCTGCCAGAACTAGGAATTTTTGTGAGTTTGTTTGCAAAGTCTGTTAATTTCACTGGGTGCCAAAGTTTGCCACCAGCATTCCATCTGCAAACTTAGCTACTAGTAATGAGAGACAAGACTTGTTTCTCTAAGCTTATTATTAACAAGAGATTGTTTCCCTTGGGTCTCACACAAATTAACTTGACTAGCAGTGCAATCCTAATTCTCAGTTAGGCTGGCACAAGTTCCTTACACCTGGGGTGTCGCAAAAGATTTCTGCATCACTCCTGGAGGGGTTAGGCCAGGACATTGATATGCACTGGCCTGCCCACATTATCATGGAAATAGGCAACGGGTGAGCTGCACTGACTAAAATTGGTTAGGATTGCACCCAAGGTTAGATTTATGCTTCTAACACTGTGAACCGAATCCTCTGTGCTTCTAACACTGTGAACTGAATCCTCTGCGTGTCTACTCAGAATCAATCCCCATTATAGCAAATGGGACTTAGCGCCAGGAAAATGTGGATAGCTCTGAGCTTCCACAAATTTGTTTGAGATCTAGGAGTTAAATTGTTCAGCTTTCAGAGTTTTATTTTTAAAATGGCCATGAAAAACGTCTTGTGCCACCAGTGAATGATGTAAATTAGACTTCACATATAAACAAGCATAGGGAAGAACTTCGTGGACATTTATGTTATGCAAATGATATAGTTGGATGTGAAATGAAAAATGTGCTTTGCATTTCTTTCCTTAACATACATTTTCAGCATCTGCTTTGCAAATTTTCCCAGCAGTTGCTGCATAATTTTATACAGGGTACTCACAAATAAAAATTAATAACTTGACATAGATTTGCATAGTTTGTCACACAGTATTGCTTATTGTGCATCTGCTGTTTAAGAGGATTTCAAATCCGCACACAAGCCAATCACTTTTCCCCTTGCTATGGGCCATGTGCAAACTAAATGTCCACCAACCAGTCACCATGATACACAAAATTGCAAATGTTGATAAGCAAAGATATTTGGCATTCAGATTGGCTGCCAGAGATGAGCAATTCAGTGATTCAACAGCCACTGTCCACATTTCACAATCACAATAGCATGAAAAGATAATTATTGTTGAACATAATAGGCACCATTATGAAATTTCTAGCTGCCATGGCAATCTGTTACCAACAATCTGTCAAGTATTCTACTAGTTTGAAAATGGGACTAATCATAAAGTTAGTAGTCAATCTCCTTTCTTTCATTTTATGAGATAAGATACATGCATTAATAACTCATATTTATGTGCAAAGCTGAGATTTTAACACACTGAAAATTGGTCTGACCTACTAAGTATTAAAGATTCATTCGTTCTTTTTATCATTAGAGCACTTCGTTAAAATATTACTTGATAACAACAAGCAGTTATATGATTATTCATTTATTTAAGGGAATTATACCCCACCTTTACCATGCCAGTGCACATTCCCAGATCATAAATATTACAGACTTCCTTGCAGTGCATTTATAATCTTTCTAGTTAATGGAAATTAGCTTATCAGCTAATTTAATCTAGCTCATCAGAAATTCTCACATTCTAAAATGTATTAATTCATTTTACATGAATAATATTGCAATCCTTTGTGTGTCTTCTCAAAAGTGAGGTCACTTGGATTTGCTCTCAGGTATGTTCAAATCCCTCCTTGGCCATGAAACTTCCTGGTTGTAACAAATAGCTGATTTGTATGCATACCTGCATATGGTGGAACCATATGAAATGGAACTATGGAACATATGAAGTAAGAACAGTTCAAAGAGCCTGTAAACAGGTGGAGAAGGTATTTTCCTAGCACCTGTCTATATGGAGTCCTCAAAGCCCAGGGATTAGGAATAAAGTCATTAAGATCAAAGAATGATTCTTCTTATGGAACCCCAACCCTGGATCTATTGCCTTTGTCTAGAAATTCAGCAGTGAAAACAAATAGTAGAAAAATGATGTGAATGTCAGGGATGTCAGCAGCTGATGTGAAAATGGAGATACCTGATTTAACATTTCTGTCCTGCTTTGTTTTATTCCTTCCAACAAGAAGGTGTGCTTTTTCTCTTTCTGTGAATGTGCACGCATGCATGCACACATATACACAGACTGTGTGTGTGTGTATGCCTGCCTGCCTGCTGAGGCACGGAATAAGCAACTGTACTGAGAACCATAGCCTGGGGTGTTCATATAAAGAGTTAAACAAATATCTCATAAAGAGACACAGCCGTTTCTGTAATAATAGATTTGTGTACAAAATCTAATGGATTGTGGCTTGGCTGCCCACTTAAATAAATCCAGATGATTTATACAGCTGTAGTATTCACTGACTCTGCAAAGCTTTACAAAGAATATCTACAATCAACCAAAGTGCAGAGTTGTATTTAAAAATTAAAACACGTTGTAAAATGTTTCACACCTATAACACACTTCTGTTTCTGTTGAACTCAGATTTTACTAATAGAATAATATGTCTTTAAAGACCTGCAAATAAATTTAATGCACAAAACTCATTGCAACTATTTTCATTTAGTAAATGTATGTTTAAGTGCTGAAAAGTGTTGTTATTTTAAAATCAGTTCACATGTTATATTGACATTGGAAACTGCAGGTGGAGGAATGCTTGTGCTTTTGAATTCCTACTATCAGTGCTCCCTGAAGCATCTGGTGGGCCGCTGGGTGATGCAGGAAGCTGGACTAGATGGGCCTTTGGCCTGATCGAGCAGGGCTCTTCTTACATAAATATAAAAGGTTATGGCTGCAATCCTAAACACACTTTCCTGGGAGTAGACCTCATTAAATACAATAGGATCTACATCTTAGAAGACATGCTTAGGATTGCACTATATGTTTGCTTATTTTATTGTTATAGTAAAGGGAAGTGAGCTGTGTTCTGTGCAGCTGCGTGGAGGCTTGCAGAAGGGTCTTGCAGAGGACCTTCATGGATGCTTCAGCTGCCTCCTATGTAAACTAAAATATCACTGGGACCCCCACAGTGCCACTATTGCTGTAGTTATTCAAAACAAACAATATGAGGGAATAGCAGAATGTCCAAATAATACAAAACAGGTGTTCAACACAATACTGCTATTAGGTATTCAAAAAATCAGTTAGCAGTCATATGCATCCAAGAATGAATCAAACAATATATTCACTTATTACATGCAATACTGATACTTGTAGTCCATAATAGTGTCAAAAACAATGTTTATAAGAATTTTTCTTCGGCCCTGTGTTACAGGTGCTCCCACCTTTTGCAAAAGTTAATGTGTAGTATATTCAATAACTTTTGCCCCATATGGATTGAATATGGAACTAGATCTCTCCATGTTCATATGACTTTATGTGGATAACTAAACCAGTATTTAATGAAGGCAGTCATACATCTGCGTAAGAAGGCGGTTTCTAGTACAGGAGGAGACACCCTTTGAGAGAAATTAGAAGCCTTCCTATATGAGATTAAGAAGGAGCAAATAGACTGAGAACAATATTGAAATATCACAGATAAACTTTTACAAGAAGGAGCAAATAGACTGATATATAAAAATATAATATAATATAAACCAAATTCTGTTGTGTGTGCAAAAAATAATGCATTACTGCAACCTCAGAAAAACTTGATTCCAAGATAGCTTCATATGTGTTCTCAAGTATTTTGGCATAATTAAATTGGTTAAGGACAGTACAGCAGCCATCCTTACCTTCACATGCTGATTAATTTTAATAGAATTGGAACACAGTTCTAAGAAATTTAGGCTGGCCGTCACCTGGCCTATCCATTATGTTGTGGGGAGGTCAGAGTATGCCTGAGCATTGGCCAAACTCACCCTCTCCCTGGAGTGTGGCAGAAGTGTCTTTTTGTGACACCCCCAGGTTGGTACAGGATTTGTACTGGGGCTTAGGCCGGCCTAAGTAGAGATTAGGATTGCAGCCTTCATCATATAAGTGAACCCTGAAGAACTGAACTAGCAATGTTAGCAGTAGTAGGACAATCTTTTCCGCCATGTATAATTTTCAAATGTAAAATGGAAGGTGATTACATTGTGTTTTCTACAATGATCAATTTGAAGAAAAATCATATTTTTGTTATATTAAAGTGATCCCCTCATTTCACAACAATGCATTTATGTTTTCAAGAAAAGTGATGTCATGAACATGGATGAAATGATGGCTAGTGAAAAACATATGATTGGTTTAAATCAGCATTGCTAAGTTCTTTCAGCTTTCCCTCCTTATCTGATACAGTAATCAGTTTAATTTGACTTATGTTGCAGGGTTTTTTCTTGACTTTTAAAACATTGGTGGATCAAGACCACAATTTCCTGTTCAGGAAAATACGCTGCGCAATTCCTGGTCCAACATTAATTCATCTCAGCAGTGTACGGAAGTCAGACAACATGCTCCATCATCACTTTTTTGTGTATTACTGGAACAACATGCACCTTTTTGTCTTATTAGCAACTTTGGCAACTGCTGAAGATGTCACTAATGGCACTTTAAACCACACCAGCATGCTGCTGGGATCTGTGCCTGTGGTAATCACTAGAATTGATCATATTATAGTCAAAGAAGGTCACAGTGCCCATATTGACTGCAACATTCAGGGATATCCAGGACCAGAATATGAGTGGTACAACTCCAATGGCCATCTGCTGAAGGAAGATGAGGACAGAGGTAAGATTTTAAAAGATCATTAATTCATGGTAGGTTATTACAACATTTTGTATAGTACAATATACTGCTTAAACTGAGCTGCAGTTATGTCTTTGTTACATCTGTCTTAGATCACAGATTGCTATAACTGATTTGTGTAGATTCAAGAGAAAGATCAGCCAACTGAAGGCGCAGACCTAACCAGTTTATGCTGGCATAACCGACCTGCTTCCTGTTCCTGTGTTCGCATGGGGAGGCTGGCACACATTAATGTACTGGCCTAACCCACTGGAGAATGTTTGTGGCTTGTTCAGCTCCTTTCATTATTTTCTCATTTAAAATTAGTCCTCCTCACTCTTTCTTTATAATAACTCTTTGTTTTATACATCAGTTAAGCCCTGTTAGATCTAGTTTGGCCCTAAGATTAAGATTCCCAAACCATTTAAGTTGTGTGACTTAGCAAAATTATATTCCAGAAAGTGGCTAAAAACAACTGTATTTCTTCAATGAGATTTCCCATCCATTACACACTTTTACTATGCATGCTTTACTGAAATGGATCTCCCAGATAATATTTCCTGAACTGGGGATATTACCCCATGTTGTTTAAAACAAAATTAATATTGTTTTAGGGATTGGACACAAGAGTTTATGTTGAAATAGTATCCATACTTGCGTAGGAGTAAGCCCCATTGACTGTAATGGGATTTGGGCTTCAATCCTAAAGACTCTTTCCTGGGAGTAAGATTCACTGAACACAATGGGGCTTAATTTTGAGTAGACATGGTTAAGATTGTTCTGTCTATTCTTATATAGGCCTAGGATTGGGCTCTAATTCATGCTAAGGCTTTTAAAGCTAACATCATGAAATGTGGCTGTAATCCATAATCCATGAAATGTGGCTGTAATCTCATAATCCAAATGAGAAGACAACAAGTGTCTTCTCATTTAGAGCTGACCTTGGTAGACCATTTTATTATGTAACAATGATAAACATCACAGACTAGGCAAACAAGCATGTTGTTTTTCTGTAATTGCTTTTGTATAACCAAATATGTACAATAGAAATGCATTGTGTGCATTCTTCTGTCTGAATGCAAAGAAAAAGAACTTGGTGAACTGAGGAAAAAATAATTTCAGAAGCAACATGGGAGACATACAGCACCAGCTTTTGTGCTTCTGCTAGAGTTTGCATTTTGTTGGAGCCTCAGATCACTGATGTAACTAATGTACAAGCCTGACTTACAATTAGTAGGGACATTACTGAATAAGCATTAGCAAAGCACCTCTCACTGTGACAGATAGAACATCTGTGGATTGCCAGATATTGCGCGTGGGGACATGATGGATAGTACTGTTGTTGCCACTTTAGATAACCAATACCAGTGCTGTACAGTATGGTTAGGCTGCCCACCCTGACCCAGTGGCCTGCTTCCTAGTTATCTCATTCAGAAGAAAGAATGAGTCCATAATAAACTCATTTGTAACAGTCCTTCAGAATCAGTCCTTAATAGCGTTTGCCCAATCACGTATGGTTTCAGAGGTAATAACATAGCCTCATTAGTAAATGGTTCAAACAGCTTCTTCACAAGGAAGCCATTACCTAACTGAAGCTATGCTGTATCTTCAAAATTTGATAGGTCTGGTTTTTTTAATTGGCATTCCAACATATCCAAAAACCGGTCTGACTTTTAAGAAGGCAAAATGTGTGCTGGCCTATGTTGTCTGATTTCTTCCTGATTATGGTAGTAAGATCTTGAGCAGATGTAGAATGTGTTCTCACAAATCAGCTCACCATCTCAAATCACATACAAACCACTAAGGTTCTACTTAACCTGGTCAAAAATATTGCAGTATTTAAACTGAAACATTCTTTTAATAGTTTTAAAATAATATTGTGAAGGTTGTCGTCTTTATTGTGATCCAGCAGAATAAATAATTTTATCCACCAAAGGTCTAGTGTGCTCTTTCCCTCTGGGAACACAGCCAGCTTTATTACTACATAATATCTCATGGACAATCCCTTACAGCCTTGTAGGCAGCGTGCCTGGGCTTTGGCCAGATCTAGTTAATAACCAAGCCTGCCTAAATACTAAAGTTGCATTGTTTTCATGCTTACATAGCTATGATATCCTACACTGCAGATGACTGTGGCGATATTTTAGAATAATTTAATTATTTGAATACAATGTAAATGTCTCTGCTGTTTTTCTAAGAGCAGATGGTGATAATTTTCCTCTATCATTTAACCTGAACAAGCACACTGTTTATTCAGGCAAATACTCTGATCAATTCTGCTTTCTTTTAAGCAGGAAAATGGATCCTCGACAATGGGCAACTTAATATTACCACTGTGTCATTTGAAGATCGAGGAAAATACACATGTGTTGCCTCAAACATCTATGGCCGAGTAAATAATACGGTGACACTAAGGGTCGTTTTCACCTCTGGAGATATGGGGATCTATTACATGATTGTATGCCTTGTGGCTTTTACCGTTGTTTTGATCTTAAACATTACTCGGCTGTGCATGATGAGTAGCCACTTGAAGAAGACTGAGAAAGCAATCAATGAATTCTTCCGGACAGAAGGGGCAGAAAAACTACAAAAAGCTTTTGAGATTGCTAAGCGCATTCCAATCATCACCTCAGCAAAAACCCTTGAGCTAGCCAAAGTCACACAGTTCAAGACGATGGAGTTTGCCCGCTACATTGAGGAACTTGCTAGGAGTGTTCCTCTGCCACCCCTTATCATGAACTGTAGGACCATAATGGAAGAAATTATGGAGGTTGTGGGACTGGAGGAACAGGGGCAGAACTTTGTCAGGCATTCAGCTGAAGGTCAGGAGCTCACTGAAACAGAAGAGATGTACATGATGCCCAGTTCTCTGAAGCGCAACAACTCTCTCACTGCTGACTCGGATGTGTCTTCTTTGCATGAACCGCCTCACCAGATCGCGATAAAAGTATCAGTCCACCAGTTAACTAAAAAGGACTGTGTTGATGACCAGCTACAAGACAATACGCAGTTAGAAGTTAAAGGCGAGCGGATGGAGGAAGACGCTGCCCAAGCACCATCACATCCTCCTGAGACAGTCTCAGAGCCTTCTGCTGAGCTAAACCCTACTGAGATAACTCTGGGAAGTGACAGTGATACATATACTGTTTATGAAAGCCATGTATGACAGATTCACTACTAATCTATGCATAGCACAGAAATCAGGTGGAGTGTTCATTTTTTTAACAAAAAGATAATGTATTTGCCGCCAAGCCTTACCTGAAGACTATCACAGAAAGTGCATGCATGTGGATTACTTGACACTTTCTTTCCTAGTACTTAGTTTAACTGAGAGGTTTAAGAGAATAATTGTTACATTAATATTAAGTGCTTTTTAGGTTCAGGATAATTTTTTATTATTTCAGAAAACATTTACCTCAGAATTTTTTAGGCCACTACTGCTTGCAACAGATATTTGGTTTAGATATCCACTGGTTTAGGCTTAGAAACCAGACTTGGGGGCTATACTGAAGACTCTGACTTCAGAAAAAGGTTTCTGAAGGCAGTTGAACTATTTTTTAGTTACATGGTTGAAGGATTGTTGTAATGCATAAACCCAGAAAAATAATCTTTTTTCATTTTGCCCTGTTACTTGCTCCAGTCTGTGTGAGGCATTCTTTGTAACTTTGCTTTTATGAGCTTGAAATATTACCCAAGAGGGAGCATATTCACAGGCAAATTAAAATCTTAATGGGATGCCAGTTATCAGCTTCTCTATACAGAGATATAGTTGAAGGCTAAAGGAGGCCAAATGCAGTTATTTCATTTGAGGCCAGCTTGCCTTTTCTACAGAACTGCTGCAAGAATTTGCCTTATACAATGCATAATTACCAATCAATGAGATTTTATTACACAGATGTCTATGTAGTTTGTTGCTACAAGGGGAATGACATGTACATTTAATAATCAGGAAAAAAATGCTTAATGGCCCAATGCTTATCCCCTACCATTCCACAGCATGCAGTGGTGTCAATGCATGCTGTGGCAGTGGAGGTAAGCAAAAACTTCTTTACTTACCTCTCAGTAAACTGCCTAGTCAACCTGTGGATCTCCTCAGTTCCTCAGGCTGGCCCTGAGTGTAAGTGTATTTTTATGGAAAGAAGGTTGGGAACAAACAGTTGCAGCTATTCAGGAAATAAATGACAGTAATCTAGTTTGCCATTATTATCTACAGTATAGATAATCCAGAGATTATGACCAAGAGACTATGAGTACAGGCAGCCATCTTACCATCGTTCCAGTGTATTTTATTTCCTAAGTACCAGTAGACAGATGTTTTTCCCACATTAGTCACATTGCTAGAGAATTATGCACACAGTTTCAAACAAGGGTTTTAAAAACACATTAGTATATTAAAAGTTTAAATAAAAGGAGAGTGGATATCTTAGGTTCCCATTTTGCTCCCCTTTGGCCTTCCCTCCAGGGAACACAATTTGTATTTCAACAAGCCTTGACGCCTGCTTTATAACAGATTATTTGAGGCTAGGCATTCAGAGGTCTCCAAACATTTTGGCAGGAGAGACACATCATCTCTCTGACACTGTGTCAGGGGCCAAAAAATGCTAATTTACATTTCAAATTTGAATAAATTTACATATAAGAATGTATTGGAATGGATTATAAGGCTTGCCCAGTGGCCGGATAGAGATATCTTGCAGCTTGTGGAGGGCTGCATCTGGCCCCAGGGTCTAAGTTTGGATATCTCTGAGCTAGAAAAAGAGAAAACCAAGATAATTTAATACAGATAGATCAGTCTTCACTTGAAACATTATGGATCCTAAGAGTTCCTAAAATATTCATCCATTTTAAAAAATTGAAATAACTTAATAGTGATAAAAAAGTGGGAAGCAAAACATTAGACAGCTTATGTTTTTAAAAGCAGCTTCATGAATTCTGGAGATGTCACAAGGCAGTTTTTGTACTTCAATATTAATTTGATTGCTTCCACTTCTCAGGAATGTATAGCTCTAAGCAAAATCTTCCAACTTCCAAAAACTGACAGGTGGTTCAATTTTTCCAGTCCCATTAAGTATGTTTTTGTAAAAAAGAAACAAATCTAGAACACACTGTGCATGAGGCCAGACATAGCTGTTTAAGAAATGTGTTGGCAAGACTGCCCAACAATAGGTTACTATAGTTAAAACATACAGTAACTCAAATTTAAAAGGTGTTTCATAATTGAAGGGGAAGACTGCATAAAGCCAAGGATAGCAATGTACACTAAAATATGTTGGTTTTGTTTCAAAATTTTGATTGGTATAAAGGAAATTGATAGAGAAAAGATTTTCTTTTCCTTTCACAACCCCTAGATCCAGAGTAATCCAATAAAATATCTTGGCTAGAGGATCAACAAAAAAGTACACAGCACATAATCAACCTATGGATTTTGCTGCCTAAAGGATATGGTGATAGCCACTTGGCTAGATTGCTTTACAAGCGGATTAGATTCATTCATCGAGAACAAATCCATCAGTAGTGTTAGTAATGATGGGTACATTCTCTGCCACACAAAATGATGTGCTGGATTGCAGCCTATGCATACAGTGATTTTTTTTTTGTTAAATCTGAGGCTGTAGTTCTCATGAAGGGTTTAGTTCTCATGAAGAAGGTTCAGTACTTCTACAAATGGTTATGTTATTCCAGTCTTCAAAAAATCATAACTTTGGGTGCAATCCTGACTTAAGCCAGGGAATGGCCCAGCTAAACTGATCTAAATAGGCCATAACCTGAGCTGATACTTAGGTCAAATTCACAGAAGAAAGAGGCCTCTAGGCTGGCATAACTGCTGCTGAAGACAAAGTAAGTGGCACCTGGGGAGGGCTTGCTCCCGAGGAGACCTTCCTCAGATTGCACTGAACAAGGAACGGCTGTGGTGCCTGCCATATGAGGACGGCCTGGCAAGCAGTAAGAGCTGCAGCATGATACTGCAGTACTGCAATACCTGTAGTATAGGGTGGGTGCAAGCAGATTGGCTGCTGGTGTGGGCTATGGGAGTTGGGCCAGATCCAGAGGTAGGATGTTGTAATTGTGCCGTATCCTGAGATGGACAGGCATGAATGTTGCTTAGGCTGGTCTAGTGCTTAGAACTTTTAATTTTGCTTCCGTTTTTACTCTGGCTTATCATGGGCCCCAGTGGGTCTTCTCAGATTTATGCCTGCTCCTGAGGTGGCCTAAGTCAGGAGCTGTGAGGGGGCATGTCTGCTCTGGAAACAGGCTCTGGATATGGCCTAACTGCACCATTCTAGGTCATATGCCCTACATGACCTCGATATGCCCCACATGACCTCAACATGCCCCTGCTGAGCTGTGCTAAAGGCCAGCACAGGTCCATCTGTCTTGGTCAGCCTATGTGGACTTCCCCAGATGTTTTCTGGTGCAGCTAGGCTGGCCTATTTGGCATTAGGCCAGTGCCAGATAGACTGGCTTAAGTGCACTTCAAGATTGCAGCCTTAGTCTTAACCATTTCCCCAACATCTTGCAATCCCTAAACATTTTCTTGTCAGCTGTCCATTAATGCTACACAGGTTTCTCTTTAAAAATGCATTGTGACCTTTTTGATGCAAGTACAGTTGTGTTCTGTGCATCTTATATTTTGAAAGGGCAGCATCTGCCCAAATTCTGAATTGCTAGATATTGGTCCAGTAAATCATGATAATTCCTGGCTCTTCATTGCCGTTCTTCTGTATCTGTAATTCAGATCTTATGTACTGTAATAATGTATTTTCAGGTTTTCTTAACGTATGGCAGCATATGGGCTATATCTCAGTCAAGTGTAATGCATTTTAAAGTGTTATTTTTTTAGCCTGAACCCAGACTATCCGGGCAAAAGAATTTTAAAGCTGCTAATGAATGTGCATAAGATGTAAAATGTCTGCAGCTTCTTAACTGTAATGAACCAGCTTGCACTGAATCTACTCCTGGACTGTTGCACAATTTCTTCATCATTTAAAGACAAACACAGCAAGAATTAATATTCTGCTTCCCAAAAGACTAACTACTGTGTTTTGATTGTAAGAACTGTACATGTTAAAGATTCTGTAGTTTGTAGCCATAAACCACAAATTATGCTAACATGGAAAAAAGAGGGTTGCAACTTTCTTATTAACCTTTCTTGGCCATTTTGTACAGACTGGGCAGGAAGGCAAGCTCCATGCTCCCCAGGTGACTATGTCCAACACCTGCTTCTTTGCTGTCCGCATGCCACTGCATACCGCACCAGCAGTGAGAGGATAAGGATGATAAAAATATGTGTAAGAGACAACTTTTGTCTATGCCTCTGATTTTTTTCCTCAATCGGTAGAGAGAAGGAAAGCCAATTTCGGGCACAATCCAGAGCAACTACGGGGAGTCCTTGCTCCAGTGTAAGAACAATTTGCTCTGGATTGCAATATGAATTTCCCATAGGTTTTCATTAGGTGGTATAGTAACTACGGGTACACATAATGTCTCTTACGTGCTCCCATAGTTGCTCTGGATAGTAGGGTTCTTCTTTAACACTTTCTTCATTCTGTTCATTCTGGGCTAGTTTGGATGACAGTTCTGAATCAGTTCTGCTCGGGCATGATGCTGAATGTGAATACGGCACAATCCAGAGTAACTACGGGGAGTCCTTCCTCCGGTGTAAGAACAATTTGCTGTGGATTGCAGTATGAATTTCCCATAGGTTTTCATTAGATGGTGCAGTAACTACAGGTACACATAATGTCTCTTACGTGCTCCCGTAGTTACTCTGGATTGTAGGGTATGTTTCTTACTCAGTGTACTCTTTTAGTAATCATGTGCGGCAATTTGGCCGAATAGGTTCTTAACAAGTGCTTTAAAGAGATTTGGATGAACTGTTCTTTATGTGACTATTAAAACTGGAATAGGACGCTAGGAAGGGGAACAAAATTATCTCAATTACACCCTGAATCACTTTGGCCACTTCAAAGTACAGTGGTACCTTAATGGTAAGGCCACTTTGTGGTAAGTGGTAAGGTCACTTTGTGGTAAGTGGTAAGGCCAAAGTGGTAAGGCCACTTTGAAGTACAGTGGTACCTTATTTTACAAGCATAATTCATTCCAGAAACATGCTTGTAATCCAAAATGCTTGTATATCAAAGCAAATTTTCATGGAAACTCAGATGATTCATTCTAAACCCCAAAAATATTTATATAAAATGATTACAGTACTCTTATATAATACAAAATACACTCACACATAGATCTCACACCCCATGCAGATCTTTCACACACTCCACATATCCCTTTCACACTCTTCCAGATCTCACACACACCTTTCACACTCTCACAATCCAAGGTACGACTGTATTGTCCATATGATCTCTCTCTCCATCTTCTCCTCCAACCCATGTAGACATGTCAGGAGAATTTAAAGAGGTTCAAATAGAAGGTTGCTTCCAGGCTAGTAGTATATCTTCTAGAATAGACATAACTTACCCAAATTTTACAGAGAATTCAGATGCCATGACTGCCAAGCTATTGCCTTATAGTATTGTCCAAGTTGTCTTTATATCTTTTCTCACATCTGGTGTGTGTTTAGGTGTTTTGTTGGCTGTGGGCGGCGCAAGTGGTTAAGACACTGTGCCTGTTAACCAGCAGGCCAGGGTTTGAGACCCAGGACCCCACAAGACAGGATGAGCTCCTGTCCTTAGCCCAGCTCTGTGACGCAGCTAGAACCAATCGTATCGGCTCTGCCATTCCACTGGACTATTTCAGTGGCGTGGAGAGGGGGGATTTGGGTAAAAGTCCATCCTCCATATTAATCTACCCAAGCCTTCCTGCTTCTCATACAGCGTCGAGACTACCATAGTCTTTCGAGACTGATGAATGCCAATGCTTGCTTTGGTTGTAAAACCTAATTGCAACACCAATCCGTCAAGTGAATACTGACTAAACACTAGGTTTTATCAGGTCTATGGTTTCTTAATAAATCGCTGTTTCAGTTCAAGAAGCTTCTGTCCATTTCATTAGTGGCTTCCTGTTAGCTTATATGGCTGGTTTTCCTGAACGGATCCTTAATTAATTAACTGTATATCTTAGAGTGGAGGTGGAGTTTCATTAGTAGTTTCCTTTTTTCAGCCAGATTATTCAGTATTGTATTTTGTGTGCTAGCACTTTAAGTTGTTACAATTTCAAATGGCACTTACAAAAGTAAAATTAAGTTTGTGTCACTATTTTAATTTTAAAATTAATTTTAATTCCACTTTGAGCTTTTAACATTGTTTAGGGCTACATCATTAATTCTATACATACCTACCTGGACGTAGGTAGGCCTGCCTGGGATTAAATTTTAGGAGTCCTAGTGTGGAAGCAACCACATGACTAAAGTAATGTCTTGTATGTCTCCTCTTGTCTCTGTTTCATTTGATATTTGCAAGCGATCAGTGTCAACAGCAGGGCAGGTTGCTTGCCCAGGAGCCAAATGTAGCTCAAGGGCTACCTGTTTCTGAGTGTTATTGTATAGCAGCCGTTATTTCAATAAAAGAATTTGCACAAGATTGGACAACTGTGTGTCACTGTTACAATGATGGTTCATCTAGGGGTTTATTTACAAGATCCTTTAAAGCATACCCAATTGAGTGCTTTGTGTAAAGTGTACCCAATTGAGTGCTTCTCAGTAGGTCTATCCATTCCATGCAGAACATTGATAAAGTGGGTGATGCCTTGCTGTGGAAAAGACAGATTTCATTTGGAGGAAGTAGAGCTGTGCAAATGTGTGTCACTTTTTCACAAATGTTCCAGAACATTGGAGCAAGAACACATCTTCTTGCTCCACCTGAGTTCTGTCAATTGCACTTTTGCCCACAAAGCAAGGAAGTGAAACTTAGGAGCTGTTCATTGGACTGGAGAAGAAAGCTGTGAGGACTGGTGGTGATGATATACCAAGCAGTCATATGAGTAACCAGATAGGCAAAATAAAATTGCAAATCAATGCCTATGCAACCAAGAGGACTACTTCAAAAGTTGCATCAAGATGTAGGTGGTGCAACCATCTGTGCCTACCTACCTGCCTCTTCAACCATCTGTGCCTACCTACCTACCTACCTACTGCACTTCCTTCTCCTTCCAAGCTTTCCTCAAGGCAATCTAGAGCCTAATCCCAAGTGGGTCTACTCAGAAGTCAGTCCTATTGAGTTTCCTGAATTGGAAAATATAAAGGGAACAAACGGAAGAAGAAATTGTGAAAGTGCTGAGCAAGAACTTTGGAGGGAAGAGTAAGGACTGGGACAAGAGCTGTAGCTAGGATTGTAGAAGTAAATTTTAGCAGGGTGAGCAAGTATGCCAACTATGCTGGTGTACAAAATGAAAGAGTAGGAATGGGGAATCAAAGACCTGTAATTCAACCACATTTCATGAGGAGAAATATTTGGTTAATTATGCCTATTAATTAATTATATAAAATTATGCAAGGAATGGATAGAGTGGATAGGCAGATGCTCTTTTCCCTTTCACATAACTCCAGAACTAGGAGACATCCACTAAAATTGGATGTTGAGTCGAGATTTTTCTCCATTGTGCAGTTGGTCTGTGGAACTTTTGCCCACTTTCTATCCTGATAGTATTTTCTGACAGCCATTCAGATGTTTCTGAGCTAAAGCATTCCAAATACTGTGCATTTGCATTGCAGATTCTTCCCTGTGTTAAGGGGGGGGGGCCCAATTCTGTCTCTAGGACATTCAGGAAGAGAAAAGGAAGTCATAAGAAAGACAGAAAGATTTAAATGGCACCAGGTGGACAGACTGACAGTCCCTCCACCTGTGAGCAAAGCAGGTGATCTGATGAGGCAGAAAGGAAGCCCTGCAACTGAGCATGAATCTCCCCAGGCACATTTGGGGGGGACGCCCAATTGGCCAAGAGTGCCCCTGACATGGTGCCTGGGAGAGCCCCACCCCTGGGCATTGGCCTGTCTTTACTGAAGGGGTGAGGGAAGCCTGAACTGGCCATGGGTCAATCCGCAGTACCTGATTCCGAGAGGCAAGGGAGGAGGAATGGAAGGTCTTGCTCTCTGCTTGGTCACCTAAACCCCAGGAAGAAATCACTCTGCACATGTTCAGAGGCCCTTGTTCTGGTCTGAGTTCTAGCAGTAGCTAAAAGGGGGATATGGAAGGGAAGGAATGGAGCCAGAGGGGAAGGTTTGCATCCCAAGACAGACAGTAGCATTATCACTGGTCTTAAGTGCTGGAACTGGGACTTTCCTGGCAGTGAAGGAAAGGAATCCTAGGCAGCGGAAAGGGAAATCCCAGAAGATCAAAAACTTTTCTGACTGTCACTCCCATTCCACCCTTTTTGCCATTTCTTCCCCAGTTCTGCCAATCTGTGTCTCCATCTTCACCCCTGGTTTTGGCCCTCCCCTCACTCTCCTCCCCATCCCACCCTGGCAAAGGGAGCAAAAATGAACTTTGTACCCACTGATAAAATTCCATTCCGAGGCCCAACCCACAGTAGATCCCAGCTGGCATCTGGGTTTGAGCTCAGAGGCACCCCCTTGTCTCTCTGCAGGACATTCAGGGAGAGGAGAAGGCAAAAGCCAAGGGGGTGACAGAGCTTGGACCTGCTGCTTCTGCTCACCCATTTGTTCCAGGCGCAGGCCTTTGGGTTTGGCCACAATCCCAGCCACACTGACTAGGAAGTAACCTCCACTGGGGCTGACTTAATAAGCTCCATAGACTTAATACTGGGGCTGACTTCTGGGCAGACATGCACAAATTGGGCTCACAGCATTAAGGAAAGCATTCTCTAAGAAAGAAGAATAGGGCAATTTTGGCATGTTTTATTTTTTGAAAAAAGTATAAGGAAGATATTTTGCCCATATTTCAAAAGAACCAAAAAGCAACAGCAACGATCTTCGAAACATCACTTATTGAATGCAAACAAGATACACAATTTCTGTTGCCTGACAGAAGAAAACAGAGTTTAACTCCCGTTAGATGTATTTGGATCCTCCTCTGAGTGTCTTCTCTGGTGCCACTTAAGACTCCCTCTGTGACTGAAGGTCATTCCACACTCCTGGCACTTGTAGGGTTTCTCCCGTGTGGATTCTCTGGTGGCATCTAAGAGAAGTACTGCAACTGAAGGTCATTTCACACTCCTGGCACTTGTAGGGTTTCTGCCCTGTGTGGGTTCTCTGGCGGCTTCTAAGGCTGCTTTTTTGAGTGAAGGTCATTCCACACTTCTGGCACTTGTAGGGTTTCTCCCCTGTGTGGATTCTCTGATGGCATTTAAGAGCACTACTGCAACTGAAGGTCATTCCACACTCCTGGCACTTGTAGGGTTTCTCCCGTGTGTGGATTCTCTGGTGGCATCTAAGAGAAATACTGCAACTGAAGGTCATTCCACACTCCTGGCACTGGTAGGGTTTCTGCCCTGTGTGGGTTCTCTGGTGGCTTCTAAGACTGCTTTTTTGCGTGAAGGTCGTTCCACACTCCTGGCACTTGTAGGGTTTCTCCCCTGTGTGGATTCTCTGATGGCATCTAAGAGCACTACTGCAACTGAAGGTCATTCCACACTCCTGGCACTTGTAGGGTTTCTCCCCTGTGTGGATTCTCTGGTGGTGTCTAAGAGCACTACTGCAACTGAAGGTCATTCCACACTCCTGGCACTGGTAGGGTTTCTGCCCTGTGTGGGTTCTCTGGTGGCTTCTAAGACTGCTTTTTTGCGTGAAGGTCGTTCCACACTCCTGGCACTTGTAGGGTTTCTCCCCTGTGTGGATTCTCTGATGGCATCTAAGAGCACTACTGCAACTGAAGGTCATTCCACACTCCTGGCACTTGTAGGGTTTCTCCCCTGTGTGGATTCTCTGGTGGCGTCTAAGAGCACTACTGCAACTGAAGGTCATTCCACACTCCTGGCACTTGTAGGGTTTCTCCCCTGTGTGGATTCTCTGGTGGCGTCTAAGAGCACTACTGCAACTGAAGGTCATTCCACACTCCTGGCACTTGTAGGGTTTCTCCCGTGTGTGGATTCTCTGGTGGCGTCTAAGAGCACTACTGTAACTGAAGGTCATTCCACACTCCTGGCACTTGTAGGGTTTCTCCCCTGTGTGGATTCTCTGGTGGATCTTAAGTTCTCCACTATGTTTGAAGCTCTTTCCCCATTCCAGGCACTTCTCCGCTCTACGTTGCTTTTGCTTTAAAAACCAAGGCTGCTTCTTCCTTCTTCCAATCAGGTTCCAAAGCAATGCTGGTGAAATAAGAAATGATATGCTTAACAGATGAAATGAGAAGACTGCAGCTCTTTAGGGAAGTGTGAACACTCCTGGCACCTCATTTTCAGCCCAGAACATGCCTCTCTTATGACCATCAGGATATCCAGGTTTCTGCCTTGGGGACCACCTACAGTCTTCAAATGTTGATGTGTGTTTCTTTTCCAAGTCAGGAAGATCCCAGGCTGTGGCTTTTGTTCACTGACAGTACAATCCTAACCTAAGTCCTGTACTGGCTTGGGTGGGTCTCAATAGTTCCCAAAGACTTGTGTGCTACTCCGGGGGCGTTGGTCAGTGCACAGACATGCGCCACATACCCACACCACCGTGAAGTGGGAAGATGGTTGAATTGTACTGGCCTAAATTGATCACAATTGTGCCCTGAATCTGTGAATGTGCTGTGTAAGCAAGATGCAGTCATGCAAGAAAATGTTTCCCTCCATGTCTTGTCTGACTGATAGTGACGGGGGACAGGGCATGCTTAACAATTAAAACTTTGGCTTCTCAGTTGTGAGGCATTTTGCCATCAGTCCTTGTCAATCATGCTACTGGCCTGCCTTTCAGCAGACAACTCTGGACTTAAAGCATTAATCTCCATCTCTTGCAAATGCTTCTCACAGCCTTCCACAAACTACAGTTTCCAAAATCCCGTTAGGAAAGTCATCACAGCAGTACACTAATAGATATCTGCAATAAAGATATTTTCCCTTCTGTTTTTTGTACTCCAGGCTTTCTTTCAAGGAAAGACATCTTTCATCTCTATGTTCTTCATGAGGATGTTCTAAATTACCAAGAGTTATTCATCCTTCATTGTCTCCCATTTGAGCTCTCAAGGCCACTATTTATGCAAGAACACTTAGCCTGTTTCTTGAGAGCCCAAAAAGGGGAGGGGAGTGCCCTCCAAAACATGACCACCTCCTCTAAAGGACTTACAGCTCATTTATGGCACCAGGCCCAGGCTCAAGTCAACCAGGTCTATTATACATCAAGGGACCTAGATCTGGGCTTGCCAGAAGGGGAAGATGTGGGGCCATAAGGCGTAGCACTAGCCATATCTCAATCATACAGGCCTCCAACGCCAACCTGGAGCAAAGGTTCCTACCTGGGGCATCTATCTATGGATAGTCAAAGGACCCTCCTTACCTACAAAGACCACATTGTCATGATTCTCCATCATGACTCCTTCATAGAGTCTTTTCTGCGTAGGATTCAACAGTGCCCACTCCTCACTATTGAAATGCAGAGCGACCTCTGTGAATGAAATCAGGCCCTGAAAAAAGGAAAATGTCCTATTAGCAACTTTGGATCTTCCTAGACCTGGGCTGCAATCCAAAAGGAGATTTGAATTCCAGTTTTCTAAAAAGGCAAAACACTTCCACCATTGAAGACACGTTAGGGTTAGTGATACCGATGTGTTTCAGCTTATCAGACAAAGTTCCCTATTAATCTGGGGAAAGCAGCTAATTAATCACATGTATTACCAGCCAATTTATTGATAATATATTTCCTGTCAACTTTGCCTTTCCATCTTTGAGGGTTCCCAAGTTTCCCAAAAGGAGGCTCAGGGGATGCTTTCCTTCCATTCCAGCTTCCAAGCTGACACCACAGACCCCTGCAAAGAAGTCCAGAAGAGAGTCCCACTGCTTCCAACAGGGCTTATTCCAAGGAAAGCATACCCAAGACCCTTGGATTTGGTTTAGCTGCTTTCACACATTATCACTCCTGGGGCCCCCATCAATTTTCCCACTTTCAAAAATGTGACATCACTTTCTGCTGCTGTCGCCGCAGCAGAGACGTGTCCAGGTGGGTATCAGTACCCTCAAGTCTCCGCACTATGTTACCAGCTGTGCTTTTTACAAACATAGATAACGTGCACAAAGAGCCAAAGCAGTGGTGTGCAGGGATCACAAACTGAAGGTCAAGGTCACTCAATGTACTTTAGGAAAAGTTAAGGAGTACCAAAGTTTACTGAAAGTGCTTAAGAACCAAAATGGGGTTTCAAGACTCACTCTTCTGAGACATTCACTCTTCAATTATACAAGGGGGTTCCCACCACCAGCATGAATGTATAGAGGATTCCTGAGGATATGTACAGAAAGAGGTGAAAATGAGAGGGGAAAGACAGAAATACCTCTGAAGAGGAAGTGTGGAGTTGGGAAAAATGCAGGTGAAGAAGAGACGGAGGTAGAGGAGCTGGGCTTCCAGAGATGTGGGGAAAATGCAGGTGGAGAAGAGATGGAGGTAGAGGAGCTGGGCTTCCAGAGGAACCCTGGAGAAGGAAGGGAAGACCTTGGCAGATATGAAAAAGAGTACATCAGGTTAGTACAAACAGTCCCAGACCAGTGGTATTCAAAGTGGGAGTCGTGATCTTGGATTGGGGATTGTGATAGGGTGGGATTCACCATCTAGGAATCTGATACTGGGAGTAAGTATCATTGAATATGACGTACTTCTGCATAGACACAGAGGAGCATCCCAGGAAGTTTGACAGAGGGTCCCGAACTGATTTTTAAGTTTGAAAGGGGGTCATGGGCTGAAATGCCTGAATACCACTAGTACAAACTCAGGCAAAAAGGCTGCAGTTGGGAACATTACAAGAGGAGAAGCCCAAGCCACAGATCCCCCTTACCTGCCCTGAGTAAGCCACAGCCATGTTTTTTCCCCAAAGGAGGGTTTGTTAGCTTTGATTCAGTTTCTCTTCTATCTGTTGGGAAGAGGAAGGAGAGTGTGAGTTTTTTAACCCTGATTACCTGCTCCACATACAAGCTTTCTTGGGGGTGGGTTTGGGGGCTGATTTTTCAGGATACAATGCAGGGGGTACTCACTGCAACATCCCCTGCCCCAAAAGGCCACCTGAGACCTCCCAATTTGGGCCTGCTTCCTCCACCTGCTCCCCCTTCCTCCCCCTCTTGGCTGGGCTCAGGCCTTCCCTGGATTCCCTCCTCGTGCCAGGCCTGCAGCAGGGCCTCCTCCCCCTCCAGGCTCAGAGCCAGCCCCAGCAGGGTCTTCTGGAAAATGTAGTCCATCCCACTGAGACCTTGATTTCATTCATCATTGATTCTTCAGTGCACAGCACTTGTCAGGCATCTGCTTAGCTACGCCCTGTGATCCCACTCTGGGGCAAACACCCATTTCAGGGGCTCAGGAAATGATACCTGCAAATTCCCCTGCCCACCCAAACCCTCAAAATGGCTGCCGTACAGAGAGACAAAATGGCTGACGTGTGGGAGAAGCAGTCCTCAGTCTCCACGCACGCCTCACTACGCGGCCAAACTCCTCCCAGGCCAATGTGGAGGCCACAGCTGGTCTCCGGAGCAGCGTCCAGTGCATTGCCTGCTGGGCTGGCTGGAGGCACCTCTGTGGGTGAGGAATACGACTGTGACTCCCCAAGTCCCTCGTGCTGCTCTGTGGGCCAGCACAGGGTGTTCCACAGCAGGAGCTGAGTGCTCTCGCAGCACTTCCACGTGGGGACTGTGGAGTCCTGAGGATGAGGCGTTTGGCTGGGCCTCTGCTAGTCTGGGCCTTCTTTGCCTTCCACTGAGCAAGTCACGCAGACGCACGCCTCAGCGCTCTTCTTCCCAGGACTCCCAAGGCTGGGGAGTCCCTTCGGGGTATGGGGGGCCAGAGCCCTCTAAGCACCAGTCAGGTGTGACCGGCCCAGAGAGGGAGAGGCAGGCAGGCTTAGGCAGGCTGCAGAGAAGGAGATGGGGAGTGAGAAAGAAGGAAAGAAAGAATGGAGCAGAGGCCGGACATGACTAGGGAGTGCTGGGTGCGCTGCACTAGAAGGAGAAAATTTGACACCCGCCCTACCAGCGTAGGGAAGGGGCACCACCCACGCAAATGAAAGCACCCTCCCTTCCTTCTACAAAGAACTGGGGACTCAAGAGAGAATTTTTCATCGCAGTTTCTCACCCGGTCTCACACAAATCAGAGTGCCTGTATGGCTAAATCAACCCCTGAATATGAAGTATCGCTGGCATCAATGTGTTATAGGAAGTGCAGATCTTTGCCCACCAGTCCCCAGCAATCTAGTGCTGATCATGTGCAGAGGAGGATGACTTTACCCCCAAATCCAGAGTAACTATTGGAGCAAGTAAGAGACATTACGTGCACCTGTAGTTACTGTACCTCCTAGTGAAAACCTATGGGAAATTCATATTAGAATCCAGAGTAACTTGTTCTTACTCCGGAGCAAGGACTCCCCGTAGTTACTCTGGATTTTGCCCATTATCTGAAACATGGGGGCAAAGGGCCTCACTATTTTTAAGTTACATCCACGCTGCTCAAACATGGATTTGGAACTGCTCAAACACACAGCTCCAAATCTCAGATGGATTCTCTTCACAATGATAAAGCTGTTTTCACATATTCCATGATGATGCTAATATTTAAACCTCTTTTCCACTGTTTGCATCATGTATAAATAACGCTATTGTGGAAAAGCAGAAACCATTAAAGCAAATGGCATTCTAGCAATATACGGTAGGTTTTGCATGTGCATTAAAAACTATTTTAGTCAAACTTCTTTTTAAGTCTTCATATGCGAAAACACTCAGGAATACTGAATATATTCTAAGCCAGTCTTCATCATTCGGCACATTCTAGAGCTTAAAAGCAGCTTTGTCTGATGAAGCCAATGTCAAATTAACATGGTCCATACATTATAATCAGTGGAGATGTGAGGGCCTGAATAAATTCTCACCCTTCAAATGAAGGCATATCCATTTGGCAGGGTTGTATTCTTCAGCAGTAATTACAGTTATGATCAGCACAAATTAGATTTATCTTTCAATCCATATAGCATTGAAATTTCCTTTTAAAAATAACTATTTTCAAAAGTTCAGGGATGGAAGGCTGTTTGATTGCATCTAGTCTTCAGTAATGTCCACTCATTTATGATATGGGGGGGCAATGAAAACTACCCCACTTAGAGATTTTTGCTATCTAATAGATTCTTATCAAAAACAACCAGAAAAATATTGAGACATAAAGAGGGGGAAGGGAGAGAGAGGAGCTTATGTCTTGGAGGGACCTTAATCTTTCTGCATATTTATATAAAATTAGCTTTAATCCTGCCTCCGCCACATTAAAAACTGAAAATAAATCTGTGTTTTCTCAGTCATTGCTGCACTGCAACGCTTCCAAAGACTTCCCCTTAGGGAGGGAAAGGTGAGATAAAACACAATAAATAATGACTTCTCATAATACAGTATCAACAAAGCAGTTTCTACCACTTTGCATACAACCATAGTCTACAATAGGTACATGTTGTGAATGTATTGTAGTCAGCAAGCATCTATTTTGCATGTTCACTGTGCCATGGTGCAGGAAATAAGACAAACATGTGCCCAGGTTATCACATGAAAAGTACCCCAGATGTCAAAACACATTCTACCTGGATAAGGAAGCAAATGCTAATCCTGCATTCATTCACCAGCTGGCCTCAGTACATAATTAGACACAAGAGAGGTCATGTTCAGGCAAGATTCAAAAGCCCAAAGAAATCAGTTGGCATTCATTATAATCAACAGCATTAGATTTCCTTGGAACCCTCATCAGTGTTACATCACCATAATGCTGAAATAGTTGGAAAGGAGATCTGAATTGTGCCTGCAATCAGTTGAGAGGATTCATCAACCACAAACTATAGGATTCTGGGTGGACCCACCACAATGCTCATTTGATGTTCATTTGGCACCACTGTGCATCAAATTAGTTGAATATTATTATACAGCTACTGGTGTTCCCAGGAGCTTATTCGGAAGAGAGGCTTATGTAAGAACCCCAAAGGTTTTCGGGGACACAAATATGTTGGTGAACCTCTGCAAACCAGTGAATACTTCAGTGGAGGACCTAAGTTGCTTCAGATTCCTGGAGAAACTCATGATGCAGTCTGTGTGTCCATACACCTAGATCTCTGTATCAGGACAATACAGGCCAGAAGGAATAGGTCTGTATAAAATCATAGTTTGCTGTTTGTGTAAGACCAATAAAGGTCAAAACTGCTTAAGCAAATGTCCATTCTGCTGAAGTTGCTAACACTGCAGCAATCAGAGCCTAAGATCCCACATGGTGCTGGAAAAGGACCCCCAACGACAAGCAGGCATGAGAATCTCACCCAGCATCAGCAGCTCTTCACAACTTCATTGCAAGGGGTTCACAAGATGGTGAAGCCATCTTGGAATCTTGCACTGGGCACCTTTATTGCCACTTCCAACCATCTTCGGGGTGGGGTGGGGGTCCCAGACAGATTGTCAGAAAGGGGTCCCAAGCTGAAATGCCAAGGTCTGGTCTAGCTTGAGTTTGGTTCTATAAAGTAGGTGTGAACCTGCTGGAGCCCAGCACTGGAAATCTTCACAAATAAAAATAAAATGAAAATGAAAACAAGTGAAAGGTCATCACAAAAGCCTTCCTCCCTAAAAAAGGGGGGGAGAGAAGAACCACACACTGGTCTGATCAGGGACTACAGGCACTTGCAGCCCATCATGTGTTAGCCATCAAACAATGTTTATCAATTTTTTTAAAGGCTATTCAAGTGCAGCTACCATCCAACAGAAACACCCATGAATGTCCAGAATAATGTCAGGGGTTCTGACATATTCCATTTCCACTAATTTTCTTTCCTTTCTTTTTTTACACAGAAATATATACACAAAAGGTATCCAAATGGTATCAGCTTCATCCTCTACAGACCAGCTCCCAATATATTCAATTTCCTCAGTGCTTAACAGTTCAGAAATTGCTTGCTTGCCTGAAGTTGTTGCAGGGTTCGACTGAACTGGCTGTAAGTATGGGCTGTGTTGGGGTGTAAGACCCTGCTGATGTGCAGGGCTTAGCAGAGTAGTTGTGCAGAGGCAAACGGGCAGCAGCACAGAGTAAACACGACAGCTGTTTATAGTTAAAGATATCTATATTGTTTAAACGAAAGGCAGAAGATAAGTCCAGTAACACAGTCCAAGGTCAGAGCAGTAGATCAGTCATATACATACAAAAATTATTAGGGAGACCACTGTCATTCAGCATTGTTCTTGCCACTGCTTGCAGAGTCTGACCCCTTCTCTCAACAAATGAGTTGTGCTGAGGCCGATATGGGGCAGAACGTTTGTGGGAGATGCCTGCCTTTGCCAAAATATTCTGCAACTTTTGATTGCAAAATTCTAGACCATTGTCAGTAATTAGACATTTTACCTTTTTATTGGTTTTTCGCTCTGCAAATTTAATCCAGTTGGCAATCTGCTGAAAAGTTTCATCTTTTGATTTTAGCAGATAACAGAAACCATATCTGGAATAATGGTCCTCTATTTCCAGGACATATTTAGCTCCGCCCAAACTGGGTTTGAAAGGACCGAGTAGGTCGGCAAACACAATTTGGAGCACGTCAGTAGTTTTAAATTCACTGCCACGTTTGGCTGGAGCAGCTTTTGCTTTCTCTTCCTTGCAAGCCTCACAGTCCAGATATTTGCTGCAAGGTTTCAGTTTTATTCCTTTTGACAATTCTACAGTCTTTTTTAAAGTTTTGAAATTAGCATGACCAAGGTGCCTGTGCAGCAAATGAATACAGTTATCATGGGGCATAACATGCACCTTGTTGTCATATACAGACTGAGCAGTTACATGGTTCAGTACAAATAGCCCATTTTGCAGTATAGCAATAGCAGAATTACCATCCCTTCCTTGGATAAGGCATTGGTCCTCTTCAAAAGATACTTTGAATCCTTCTTTTACCAGAGCACCCACAGACAGGAGATTGTATTTTAATGTAGGCACACAAATCATGTTTAAAGATTTAGCTAGACAAGGGAGATATACATTTCCTTCCCTAGTCACATTTACACATAGCCCATCAGCCAAAGATACTTGTTGAGTACTTACAGGCTCAAATGATGCAAAGATTTCCTTGTGCTTTGCAATGGAGTGAGAGGCACCACTGTCTACGATCCAGACATCGGAGCCCAGACCATCTGTGCCTGTCAGAGACAGATGAGCCCCAGTATGGGTTTCAGCAGCACCAAACTTCTTTCCTTTTTTCGATTTGCAGTGGTGTGCAATATGCCCAGCGGCACCACATTTAAAGCATTTCTTGACAGTGAAGGCTCTTGCCGTTTGCCCTGTGCAGTCCTCAGTTGGCTGTTCTCTGTCACGTCGAGTAGTGGAGGTCTGGCAGGAATCACGAAGCAGTGCAGTGTCTTTGCGCCGTCTGGCTTCGTCTGGCAGCCTGCTGGTAATGCCTGCCATCGTTATCTCAGTGCGTGGCAATACCTCCATGTTGGCGATGAAGTTGTCATAGCTTTCGTCCAGCGATGAAAGTACAATGTACGCCTGCTGGAGTTCAGTAAATATCAGCTCCTGCTCCTGCAGCTCATAGAGGGTGTGCTTCATAAACTCAATATGAGCAAGCATGTCCCCTCCGGGAGCGAGCCATGCTCGAAATAGCTTGCGTGTCAGGTGTATTTGAGCACCTGCACTATCACAAACATAGATAGTTTTTAGAATGTCCCAGCACTCTTTTGCAGACTCAAACCCTCTGATGTGGACCAATTGGTGATCTTCCAATGTTAAGCCAATGAAACACAATGCCCTCTCATTGTCATGGTGGTACTTAGATATTTCGTCATCCTCATCTAAGTCCTCCAATTTAGGTGAGTTGGATACGACTTGCCAGAGCCCCTCCTTTCTTAGGAGTAAGCGCACGTTTTGCGCCCAAGTGGTGTAGTTCTTCCCATTTAGACGGGTAATAGGGAATCCACCCAGTGATAGCAGACTTGACTCTATTTTATGACCTGGACACTGGAATTTCTCCAGGAATTAAACTTCTGGAAATTGCCTTCAAATATAGCCACCAGCAACACCAGCAAAGTTCACCTGTAGCACACTGCCAGTTCTGGGCCCGTAACCAGTGTTGGGGTGTAAGACCCTGTCTATGTGCAGGGCTTAGCAGAGTAGTTGTGCAGAGGCAAACGGGCAGCAGCACAGAGTAAACACAACAGCTGTTTATAGTTAAAGATATCTATATTGTTTAAACGAAAGGCAGAAGATAAGTCCAGTAACACAGTCCAAGGTCAGAGCAGTAGATCAGTCATACACATACATCAAGTTGCAGGGGTTTTCCAATCTCAGTAAATCCAGTTAAACAGTCCACAAGTCAGTCCACAGATACATTTCAGTCTTTCAGAGTATCAACACAGCAAAATACTCCTCCTCAGTAACCCATACGTTGCAATAATCTCATACACACTTAAATTTAGTGGAACACCAATCAGTTATAGATATTACAATCAGGTGATCAGTGACTCAGCACTTCCAATTAAGCTGACTCATGCTGTAAGAGCAGTTTCAGATTGCATCAGCTAGATTGCATTAGCCTTCTTCAGTATTGCATCAGCCTGGAATCAACTTGCCTGAACAAATATGTTTTATTATTAAATTCAAATACTAACAGGCTGTGAGCAGAATCAACTGTTGCACAAGAACTGACCCCTTTCCCCCAAATACCCAGTGAGGTACAGGAAATTGCCCCACCTTGTCTCATTCAAGGAGGAACAGAAAATAAAAAGCTCTTGCCTTCATTTCAAACAACAGAGGGGAAAGAATTATTTTGTGCTTGTGTGTCCTTTTCTTACAAAAACTTACTTACTTATACCTTTATTGGCATTTGAACAAATTTAACAAGGTTACAACAACCACAAAAGTAGTACACATTGGGGAAAATGATTCAAGAGAAAGAAAGGAGAGAAAAAGAAAGTAATTTAGGAAAGGGGGATAATTTAGTACCATGGCGCCTCAATTAAAGAGCTTAATTTGTTCTGGAGGCATGCTCTTTAAAAGCAGGCCTCTATCAGTCTTGGAAGACTATGGTATCGTGCTCAGCGCTGCATACGCTGCATGCAAAGCACGAAAGCCTGGGTTGGATTGTTATGGAGGAAAGGCTGTTACCCAAGCAGCAAATCCCCCCTCTCCACGCCACTGAATTACTCCAATGGAAAGGCAGAGCCAATACGATTGGATCCAGCTGGCGTCGCAGAGCTGGGCTAAGGAAGGAGCTCACCCTGTCTTGTGGGGCCGACCCGGGTCTCGAACCCTGGCCTGCTAGTTAACAGGCACAGTGTCTTAGCCACTTGCGCCACCCACAGCCACCATGCTCTTTAAGTGAAATGCTATTTAAGTGAAGCAGATTTTCCCATAGGAAATAATGGAAACTCAGACGATTGGTTCCACAACCCATGAGTTCCCTGGCAATGGAAGCCTATTCCAAACTTTGCCCTGGGCCCCACTGTACCTCAAGCTAGTCTCCTTGTCCCGCCTGTGAGTTCCCTTGCCATGGAAGCCTGTTCCAAACTTCCTAAGAATTGCTCTTTATTTAAGACAGTGCTCTTTAAGCAAGTCAAAATTTCTGCAAAAATTTTGCTCTTTATACAAAATGCTCTTTATTCAAGACGCTCTTTATTCAAGGTACCACTGTACTTTGAAACAGAATTTTATTAAGCAATAACCAAAAACTTACATCTGCCATACACAGGGTGACCAGATGCCAAACCCAAAATTACCCTCCAAGTCTCCCAAAATTCCTGTCTCCCAAGCCAAAATTCCTACCCAGTTAAAAAAATGTAGGGCACCCCCTCAAAAAAGTAGGACAAATATATGACATGTTAAAATAAAACAAAAATACTCATATTGCTTTCCTGTGCTTAATTTCAACACTTTTAAAATTGAAAATCTCTTAACATGCATGATTCTGACCCAGACATGTAAGACGCCCTCAAAGCAGTTTGCAGCAATACAACACATGCAAGCGACTAACATACATAATCCTGATCCAGGCATGTAAGATGCCCTCAAAAAAGTTTGCAGCAACACAATATGTGCAAGTGAAAAAAACTGGATGTCTGGGAACGCTAGCCATACATAACATCAGACCTTTCAAAGTGTTACAGATTGCTCTCCAGCTACAGAGAACTAACCAAAATCATGACAAGCTCCTGATGTCAAATGCTAAATTTAAATAACTTTCATTAGTGTATGCAAGGAATCAATAAAATCCTTGATGCAAATCAATATCACAGGATTACTCAGTGATGCCAGAAAAAAAATCGTTTCTTTGCATTTCTCATCACAATAAAGGAAAGACTGGGACAAACACTTGTACTTAGTGACAGATTTGAAGTGAGTGATATAGTGAGCTTCCCAAAGAATGAGTCAGGAACAAATAGGTTGTTAAAGCAGCAAAAGGTCAACAAGCCTTGACAGCTTTCAAGAAAGAGCTTTAAAAGCTCTAAAAATATCATCTTTAGGATGAAACTGCTGCATGAATCAAGGCTTGTTAAGGCTATTTTTCACCTACAAACCAGAAAGCACCTAATGTAACAGTACAGGTAATCTATATACGTATATAAAACTGAAAACTCACTCATTCACTCACTCGCTCACTCATCAACAGCCAGCCAAAACCGCTGACCTAGAAGCATGAAATTTGGGATGGGTGTTCCTTCCGTGACAGAGAGAGTCACTAAGAACCAGTTTTTGAAAATTCCAACTGAAAGGGGGTAAAAAGGGGCACAATGTGTTTTCCTCCCTATACTTTATATTGAATAAACCCTGATTTAGGGAGGCTGTGCCCCAACCCTGACTGACGGAGGCTGTGCCCCAAATTTGGGGAGGGTGTTCCGAGAAGCATTAAATTTGGGGAGGGTGTTCATAGAAGCATTAAATTTGGGGAGGGTGTTCCTTCTGTGACATCAACACCCACCACTTATGTTGAGAAATTTAACCCTTAAGGGACTGGAAAGGGGTGCAATGTGTTTTTGCCTATACTTAATGTTGAGGACTGATCAACATCCAGCTGATGCACTGTGAGGGAGGATGCACAGGAGGTGATGGTGTGCATGAGGGAATGATGTGCATAGGGAAATGGTATGCATGGGGAGTTGTTGTATGGGGGTGTTGCACATGGGGATATGATTTGCATAGGGGACAATGCACATGGGGGTATTGCGCATTGGGGTATGATGCGCATGGGGTGATTTATACATGGGGGAAGGTGTGCATTGGGGGACGGTGCACATGGGGGCATGTTGTATGGGGATATTGCGCATGTGGGATGTTGCACATGGGGAATGATGCGCATGAGGTGATGGTGGGCATGGGGAGATGTACTGGGTGGTGCACATAGGGGTGTTGTACATGGGGAACGGTGCACATGGGGATGGCGTGCATGGGGGGACAGTGCGCATGGGGATGTTTACAGAGGTATTGTGCATTGGGAGATGAGCATGGGGGATGATGCGCATGGGGATGTTGCATATGGTGCGCATGCGGGGTGATGTACATGCAGGGATATGCGCATGTGGGGACAATGCGCAGTGGGGATGGTGTACGGGGGAATTGCGCATGGGGTGTTGCGACAGTGTTGCATGGGGGGAGGGTGTGCATTGTGGGATGTTGTATGGTGGTAGTGCGCTTGGGGGAATGTTGTATGAGGTATCGCACATGGGGGTGTTCCACATGAGGGGATGATGCGCATGGGGTGGGGGTTGATGCGCACCAGTGGGGGATGGTGCACAGGGGGGATTTTACTCCCGCAATGCACATACAATTTCACTAGTTATTTTTATTTTTAACACCCCCAGAAGTGGTATAAGAAGAAATTACTCAAAAGAATATGATGGTTATGCCTACAAAGGAAGCTCAAACCGAAATATTTTACATGTATGACTAAATTTCTCATATTTCAACTTCTAGTGACATGACCCATATGTCATATATTTTTCGTACATTTTGTAAGTTATTTAGGTAAAGAGTGTTTATCATACTTGAAAGACAGTCAGTGCTCTCTGAAAAGTCAGGTCTCTTTCCATTACTTTCATGCCTTACACATCAAATTAATAAACCATAACTAAGAACAGAACTGTTTAATACACAACAAAATTGTAAGTCAGCATGGATTTTGAAAAGGGGAACCACATTTCATAATATAATTGCACTTTCAGAGATCAGTACTGTATGCTTGACTGGCAGCCCAATTTTCCAGTGCTGGCACAGTTGTGCCAGTGGGGTGTGAGCTGCATTCAGTGGTGGAGAGGCAGTCAAGGTTCTGACTGTGGAGGCAGTGGAGGCTTCTCAAGGTTTAGGAACATGTGTTCTCTTACCATAGGACTGCACTGTGGCTACATCGATGCCAGAAAGTTGAATAGGATTGTGTCCTAAAAGTGATCCTGTCTCTCTTGACCTGGAAAAAATGTAAGATCAGAAAGACAGATGCAAAAAAGAAGTGCCTGATTGGTGAAATAACATTAGTTATTCCAAAACATTAACTTTAGTTAACTCCAAAATCAGGAAGCTGCCAGGTTGAAACTTTGTTGATGAGTTTGTATCTGCTGACCAAAGGAAAGTGCAGCAAGTCATGCAATTTCCCAGAATGAGAAAGAAAGGCAAAACATCCCTTTACCAGAGGTCAGCAAAGTGTGGCTCTAGAGCCACATGCGGCTCTTTGGCCCCTTGAGTGTGGCTTTTCCATTGGAGGAGAAGATCAGCTTAAGCTGCCCTCCCAGCCACACTTTCCTGGCAGTATTTTTGTTATCAATTTAAGAATTGTATTTATTTTGTGTTGGTGGCTTTATTATTATAAAATGAAACCTTTTTTAGGTGCCCTGTTTGACATGGTCAGCTTAGGAGTACCCTAAATTAAGTTAATAACAATGTATCTACCTATATAGTTTAGGTTTAAAAAATTCGGCTCTCAAAAGAAATTTCAGTCGCTGTACTGTTGGCTGTGTTGACAAATGAGTTTGCTGACCACTGCCTTAACCAACCAGCCAGAGGGTGAGGTTGCTATGATGAGCCAAAGCTTGGCATTTTCCCTAAGACCAGTGGAACCTGAGGTTTCTGTACTAGCAGACCAATTCAAAGATACATGAGACTGTCCTGGTCATGCTTTCCACATGCGCATAATCTTTTCCCAATTCACATCCAAAGTTCCAAAAGGAACTTTGCAACTTGACTGCCAGATATCCATTTGCACAAACAAGACTGGCTTGTTCATATATGTGAATGGATAAACCTGCTGGCATAGGACATGTGACTATGTACATTTAACTTCATCAAGCTTTGGATTAACCTTGTAAAGAGCCATAGTACTCCACTGGCCGAGCTCCTAAGCACTTTAGCTTAATTCGATTGTACATCTCGCTGTTTGAGGGATCCATCACATTTATATGAAATCAGATCATTTGCACAAATGCCGTTTTTCAAAATTTCAGAGTTATTCTTCCATGATGGGTTTCATTTATTGGTTGCTTTTTAAATTTATTGATTATGCACAATTGTATTGTGCATAAGCAAACAAAACTCTTCTACACAAGACAGGACATCCTGTGCCTTTACCAAGGTATGTGTAGCCAGAGCTTCCAAGAGAAATGTTTAAGGTGGTACAAAACCCATTTGGGGCCCCTAAAACTTGCAAAATTATTTTGAAATAAAAAAAAATTGAAATAAAAAAAAATGAGGCTAAAAAATTGAAATAAAAAATTGAGGTTAAATAATGTGCAAAAAACTTCAAAAAGTGTTCATTTATTGATCATATAAAACATTATGTCAAAATATACCTGTATTCAAGTAATGTGACAATATAAAATACTAAAATCTTATCAAGGAAAAAATTAGAAAAAAATTAACTATTTAATAAGTGCTTTTCTGGCTTTTTATGTGCAAAATTTCTAATAACGGTATCAAAATCAACTTGTATGTACTGGTATATGTATATACCGTGTGTGTGTGTGTGTGTGCGTGCGTGCACTTATACCATATTAATTTGTTAGCAACAAACACTCAAATGTTCCTTCAGTCATGGGCCCTTCCGCAGCTCTCAGGCCCGGGAACAATGTACCTGCTGGACCCCCCTCTCATAGGCCCTGTGTATAGCTATAGTGTCATATCAATTTCCTGAACACATTTTAAAAATGATGTAATGAAACAAAATAAAAATTCACCATGGGCTGTTCCCATGACAAAAAAATCCCACTGACTTACAGTGGTACCTCGCTTAACGAGTGTTTCCCATAACAAGCAAAAATTTCCAAGAAATCTTGCTTCACATAACAAGTTCCACTTCACTTAAAGAGCACTTATACAGCCCTGATGCTCCACACAGAGGCTCTTTAAAAGGGCTGCCGGCCAGCGCTGCTGCCTTTAACTGCCCCCAACTTGGGGGCAGTTGCCTTGAGGTGCCAGAGGCAGCTGCCCCTAACTGCCCCCAAGTGCCCCCACAGACCACCTTGAACCTCCAGCAGCAGCCCAGGTAAGCCTCCCAGGATTGCAGTCTCCTAACTATGTCTACTCATAAGTAAGCCCCATTGTGTTAAATGGGGCTTACTCCCAGGAAAGCATCTTTGATTGCAGCCTCTTAACCATGTCTACCCAGAAGTAAGCCCCATTGTGTTAAATGGGGCTTACTCCCTGGAAAGTGTCTTTAGGATTGCAGCCTAAGTAGACTTCATAGGATCACGCACATTGAATGCATGTTTTGAATTCAGTTCCAGTGATTTGTCATCATTTTTATATCCAGTTAATATTTTTATATGACTATTTTGGGGGTTGTGGAACCAATCTTCTGAGTTTCCATTATTTCCTATAGAAAAATCTGCTTAACTTAAAGAGCGTTTCACTTAAGGAGCAGGCCTCTGGAACGAAATAAGCTCTTTATGTGAGGCACCACTGTATTTTTGAACTAGCTAATGACATCAAGAGTTGTTTCCTTTGTATCCTGCAGCATTGCCACCCAAGATAAATTTTGAGAAAAATGAGAAATATAAAGAGAAAAAAATTAAATGGCAGTGAACTGAGAAAATAAGGGATGGTATGTTCTTGTTGCTTGTTGTTGAGCTTGTAAAAAAAATTACACACTCTATCATCTCAGTCTGTGACTGATGAGAAACAAACCCCCTCCCTGCAATTTGTATTTAGGATTTTCAAAATCTTTTTTTCAAAAGAATTTTAAGGGCCATTCCTTATTTTGAAAGATTGTACCTGATAACAGCTTCACAACTATGACTGCAATCCCAAATGCACCTTCCTGGGAGTAAGCCCCATTGAACTTAATGGAACTTATTTCTGAGTAGACGTGAATAGGATTGCACAGTAAATTTCATAACCGTAGGGACAAGAACATAAGATGATTGAGGATTCTGGAGATTCCCTGCATAAAGGCAGTGGAGTCCATAGAATCAATCTCATAACTTCACAGTATATCAACCAAGCTTGTAAAAATGTTATCTGGAAAGGCTGCACATAGCCAGTTCAGGCAAAAATTACAGTAGCTGCCTGGGATGAGTTTTACTTCTAGTGCTTTATAATCTGCATCATCAGGGCTATGTTTCCACCACATGCCTTCATGACAATAAGTTATATTTTTCAAGTGCCAACTGAATTTCAGTGCCAGCCCACCCCTGAGCATTTAGAGTGCGATCCTAAACAAGTTTCTGGTATCAAGGTAAGGGGAATGAAACTCCAAGGTAACAAACATTTGTGGCCTCTGTGACTGCCCATATCTGTAGGATGCAGCACATGCCCCCCTGACACAGCTTTGCCAGCGCTGGAAAGTTGGTTAGGGTTGTGCCCTAAGGCTGCAGTCCTAATCTCCAGATAGGCCGGCCTAAACCCCAGCATAAATCCAATGCTGACCTGAGGGTGTCACAAAAGTGTCATGGGACACAATCCTAAG
This sequence comes from Cryptoblepharus egeriae, assembly GCA_030015325.1. Classification (NCBI taxonomy): domain Eukaryota; kingdom Metazoa; phylum Chordata; class Lepidosauria; order Squamata; family Scincidae; genus Cryptoblepharus; species Cryptoblepharus egeriae. The sequence continues at coordinate 46,065,374 of JAREYC010000007.1, read as the reverse complement.
CATGTATACTCAGAAGTAAGTCCTATTATATTCAAAGGGGCCTACTCCCAGGAAAGTGTGTTTAGGCCATAATAACACACTACTATGCAACTCCTGGGAAGAGTTAGGATAGTGTGCACATATGCGCTTGCCTTGCTACATCACCATGGGAAGGGGAAGACCAGTGAGTTAGGCTGGCCTAGGTTAGGACTGCACCCTAAATCAACTAAACCTAAGGGCAAATCATCTCCACTAGGCCCTGGGCTAGACAGTGTGAGTATCTTTATATAATAACATAGGAAGAACCTTGTTGGATCAAGCCAAAGATCTATTCTATAATACCAGCTTCCTGGATTTCACAGAGGCCCAGTCTAAGCACCTACCTTATCACACACACATCCTATACACTTTTTCACTATCCTACACTTTTTCACTATCCTATAATGATATGACCTGCTTTTGGCCCTTATGATTGTAGTTTGCTGCTTTTGAAATGTAACCTTGGCTTATCCTAGATTACGTATGTCACTTCCAGGACCCTCTGGACATAGAAACTGCTTGGGAACTGACTCTTGTGTGTGTATAAAAGAAATAAGACTGAACAAGCACAGACCCTGAAAGAAAGAACTAATTATACAGGTAAACTGAGCGGTCATGATAGCACAAAAGTGCTGTTGAAATCTACATTCTTTTTCAAAACTGACCTACACTAAAGTTTTTTTATTTCTGTTCACTGCACATAAAAACGTTGAGGATATTTGCAAGAAGTTATTTCTGCTCTTATACAACGTTATGCAAGTTCAACAATGTCTGCTTGCAGCTGTTTACATGAGCAGTGCTTGTTACACAGTCAAGCCTGGGTTGGGCTCCTTCACTTTGAGTGTTAAGAAAATTCAAATAAGCAGCGACACCTTTGAAAAAGGTGGTGTCCACTGTGAGGGTCCGTGATGTGGGTGGAGGGTGACGAGTCTTGCCTCAGGGGGAACTCTAGGGGTGTGGCTCCAGGCAAATAATACCAAGGGGATGACACAGGTATATCGAGAACAAAGTCTTTACTTGCATTCATGTTTTACCATGAAGTTTCTTACTTTGGTTACAGACAGGTTCCTTTACATTCAACAACAACGTCACCCGGGGCGGCCACCAGGTAAGTACCTCTCTTTCTGTCTCTTTTCCCTCCTTTCCGTCCTTCACTTTCTCCCTTCCTTCCTCTTGCCTCTCATCTGTTTCCCCTTCTTTTACAGGTGACTCAACAGGAGGTGTACCGTCGCTCGAGGGCCAGCTCCCTTCAGGTAACTTAGGTACGAACGTCAAACGCGTCAACTGGAAACAAAACTGCAACTCCACATAGACTAGGCCTCACTCTCTCTCTCTCTCTCTAGAGCAGAGAGTCCCTCTCTCTTCAGGGCTCTTCCCGCCTAGCTCCCGCTCCCGCCTTTTCCCAGTCTTTATATATCCCCCATATACCCCGCCCTCTCGGTGGGTTCCACCCCTCTGGCCTGGGTGGGGGAGGCACGTTCTGCCACCAGGCGGGGCCTGTGTAGTACCTTGGATATCCTGGCAGTCTCCCCTCTTTATCCCTTGTTCCTGGGGGCCAAGGCATCCCTCCTACCACCTTTTTCTCCCAACAGGTCATGGGCTTCCCTTGTTGGTTGAGAGGTCTAACAGCAACCTGGGGTGGAGGACCCCATGCCGGCCCCCCTCTCCCTGGCCCTAGGGGTGGCAGTCTTAGTCCTGATATGTGGGTTCTGACACAAAAGCAAGAGGGTTCTTCATCACTGTCAGACGGTTCCATAAACAAATTGTCCTCCTCTTCTTCTTCCTCAGGTGTCTTCTTCTGCTGGTCCCGACATCCACCAATAACTGCTCTGAGCCGCTACTGCTACTGCTACATAGTCTACCCACAACATTTGTGCCATTCATTGGCATCCTTCTGTCTCAAAAGACTATGGTATCTGCTCTGACTGGAGGTCCTAAAACAACATCTAGTGTGGCTAAAAAGGCCAATTTGAGAGTGTCCATCCCTTCCACACTGAGGACAAATAAATTCCGTCCCCTGCCCAGGCCCCAGGTTCCGCTGCTTTCGGGTCTGTCTCTTTGCTTCAGCCTGCCGAACAAGTGCCTCTTCCAGTTGGAGAAGGCCATGCTGGGTCTTTTGCCTCCACGCTGAACGATTGGAGGTCAAGGTTTCCCAGCTGTTGATGTCCATTCCCAAGACCTTTAGATCCCTCCTGCAGATGTCTTTGTATCACAATTGTGGTCTCCCTCTAGGGCACTTTCCCTGCACTAATTCTCTATATAGGAGATCTTTGGGAATCCAGCCATCAGCCATTCTCACGACATGCCCTAGCCAGCGTAGACGCCGCTGTTTCAGAAGTGTGAACATGCTAGAGATTCCAGCACGTTCCAAGACTGCGTCATTTGAAATTTTGTCACGCCAGGTGATGCCAAGAATACGTCGGAGAAGCGCATATGGAAGGTGTTCAGCTTTCTCTCCTGCCATGCATAAAGGGTCCAAGACTCGCTGCAGTACAAGAGTGTGCTCAGGACGCAAGCTCTATAGACCTGGATCTTTGTATGTTCTGTCAGCTTCTTATTAAGCCATACTCTCTTTGTAAGCTTGGAGAATGTGGTAGCTGCTTTACCAATACATGTATTCAGCTCAGTATCTAAGGAGAGAGTGTCAGAGACAGTTGAGCCAAGGTACACAAGGTATTTGTGGTATGGCACAAGGTATGGCAAGGTATTTGTGCCATAGACTATTCTTAAATAACAGCCCTATTCTATCCGTGTTCTGCTCAGAAATCAATCGTGTCAGAGTCAATGGGGGTTATTCCCAGGAAAGTGTGGGCTACGAGTGAGTAATCTAGTCACAATTTGCTAAGGATGAAGTGTTGTTACTTAAATGGAGTACAAAATCAACATTTCATTCCATCTGTTGCATACTAGAAAGCAATACTGCTGTATACAATTGCAATACAACCTTTGAAGAGCATTAGTCATCAAATGATTTTGATGAACAATTTATCTGGAAACTTTGGAAGGTAAAAAAGGGCATATACATTAAAAAGAACATATTTTACTAACATAATAATAATGAAATCATTTTAAAAACTATTCTCTGCCAGTTTAGCCCTAACCTCCAAGAGCCAGCTCCAGTTAATCCATTTAAAAATGCAAGAGCTTAGACTTTTTATGGATCTCCAAAGGAAAAAAAGATCAGCAACTGGAACAGATGGATATATACCCTTTGAAGGTTAGGCTGAGTCCCCTCCCCACTGTTGATCACATCCAGTAATGTAATAGTGATGGTACTGGCCACAGAAAACCACCGCAGTAGCAAGGTATCTATTTTACAACATCCTTGTGACTTTAATCATTACATTAAAAGCACACTGTTCTATCAGTGTTATGTGTCCAACCATTTTCTGTGCAAAGGATACTATGCACAAGAGTAACTTCTAGTCCCAAATTAGTTGTAACTTCACTACGTTCTCTGCAATACTTGCTATAACTCATCACCACGGTTAGTGCACAGTATGGATAGTCTGTAGCTATATGCTTCATTCTCCGATGATTTCATTGGAAAACTTATTTAAGAATCTCTAGTTCGTTAACAACATCAGTTCTAGCAATATGCTAATATTCTGTCAGCAATTCCTGCTCGATAATACTGCTACAAAGAAGTGATTAACACAGAAAATGGTTGTTAGGCATACATTCCAGGCCTGGATGTAACTGAAAAGCAGACAATATCAGCACCTAGACATGCTGTAAAAAAAGAACTGCAAACCCAGTGTTTTGTGAAAATCAGTCCCATGTACTGTCTGAATTTCCCAAATAGCAAGTGGAAAAGGACTATTCAGCACATCACTACATGTTCACCTAACAATTGCTCTTGTTTTCTGTCTATCAAGAGCCTTTGAAATGTTGTCAGGCACTTTCTGTTTCCTTCTGTTGATGGATGTGATGGTTTCTGTATCAATAATCTAGAAATCTGATGTGGTTCCTGTCTCTGGCTTGTATTCCTAATAGTTGTTGAATGAATATGTCACCACAGCTGAACCAAACAACACAGGTTTATAAGCAATTCTCTTCTTTACTCCAAAACCTTATATGGATTCATAGATGGGCTTAGGGGATGGGTTGCAGTTCACTGGCAGCATCACCTGATTTGCAGGAGAAATAGTGCCATTGCCATGTTACTGGGGAGCACTGGTGCAAATTCCTGTACCGAAGACTCCATGGCTTCTTCGATGGTGCCATTGCATGCAGTTATGTGGACACTGGATCCAGAAACTACTGGCTGTTTTTTTTTGGGGGGGGGGGGGTTGAATACACAAAAATTGTGTTGAAAACAATTTGAAAGGAGGATTTGGTTTCAAGAAGTGTATACTCATTCCACTTTCATTTCTGGTCAACATATTTTGCAAAATTTTTAAATTGACAGTGGAACAAAGAAACATATATGTGAAAATGATGTTTCTCTGAAACGGCTCAGTGCTCTTACAAACAATTTCCCATTTCTGGCTTGAATGAACAATGAAAACAAAGTGATAAGAATAAAACTCTACCTTTCACCAACTTTTTTTCTGTTGTTTAAACACAAACATTTCCTGATTTGGTATGTGAAAATCCTTTAATGGCTGATTAAAATCTATTGAAGATGGACATCTCAAAACAAATACCAGTATTCCATTACTACCACACAGTTCAGTGTATTAAGAATATTATTATAATGCTGATAAAAATCTATTGCAGATGGATATATCAAAAGAAGTATTCCATCACTACCATACAGTTCAGTGTATTAAGAATATTGTTATTATGAATATACTTCTTAAGTATGATTGTTATCCTACATATGCCATGAGACAAATGCTACACATCACAGCATGCCTCATCACCTTTTGAATGCGTGCCTCAGAATGTTCACATAAGGATCAAAGTTCTGCTGGTTAAATTATTTATGTCAAAAGAGGTATATCTGGTGGAGTGCTCTGTTGCCATTATTCATTAATCCTAAAGTTTTGGCATCAACTAGGGCTACAGAGGAATATGCCTCATGTCATTCCTCCTATTTCATCTATGTATGCTACAGTGCCATGGATCCTCACATCATATGTGAAAATAAGCCATTCAGTAGGTCATGAAATCTATTAATTATTCAATTATTATTTATTAATTATTCAAAGACCTGCCATCACACCTTTGAAGTCCTGACAATACATATTCAACATCATGAATAGGAGAAAATTATACAGCATAAAGTCAACTTCCTGCACAGAACCATTTGACAACTTACTGCATTATTTTTACAAAATAAGATCAATCTGGTGCCTATTTAACACAAGCAATTATACAATAAAATTATTATTTTTAAGATTATTTATATACCACATTTTTCAATAAAAACAGTTCATAAAACTGTTATAATTATCTAGTACAGGTATGCCCCGGTATCTGTGGGAGTTCAGTTCTGGAAACCCTCCCCCAGGTTAAGTGAAATTGCAAATATGGGCAAAGGGCACCACCCTCAATCTCCAAAGCCCCTCATCTTCAGAGGACCTTCTGAACCCAGCAGAGGCTTCATGTGTCCATCTGTGGCCCCTAATGGATGAAAAACACATGCTTTACAATGAAAAACAGATGGCTTTCATTTATAAAATGGAAGTGACATTTATAAATCTGCAGAGCTTCTGGTCTAACTTGCAATCCAGAGGACCATGCAAAGAAGTCTCAGTGAAGCCTGAAATCTGAAAGGGTAAAAAGCTGCCAATGGGATGGGAGCACTGTTGCCCAATCTAGTTCATGTGGGACATTATGGGACATTGGGAGAAGCATGAATAATGGCAAGGCACTCTTCCCCTAGCAAGAGGTGTCTCATTAACTCAATGGAACTTATTTCTGAGTAGACATGAATAGGATTGCATTGTAAATTTCATAACCGTAGGGACAAGAACATAAGATGATTGAGGATTCTGAAGACTGCCTGCATAAAGGCATTGGAGTCCATAGAACCAATCTCATAACTTCACAATATATCAACCACGCTTGTAAAAATGTTATCTGGAAAGGCTGCACACAGCCAATTCAGGCAAAAATTACAGTAGCTGCCTGGGATGAGTTGTACTTCTAGTGTTTTATTGTCTGCATCATCAGGCTGTGTTTCCACCACATGCCTTCACGATGCTAAGTTATATTTTTCAAGTGCCAACTGTATTTCAGTGCAAGCCCACCTCTTCCCTGAGCATTCACCAACGAAGTTTCCGGTATCAAAGTAAGGACGATGAAACTTCAAGGTAAGGTAACAACCTTACCTTACCTCCTCGTACCTTGAGGAGATTGCTGTGACTGCCTGTATCTGTAGGATACAGCACATACCCCACTGACACAGTTGTGCCAGTGCTGGAAAGTTGGTTAGGGTTGCACCCAGTGGTGGGCACCAGCAGGTTCGCACCTACTCTATAGAACCGGTTCTTAACAAGAGATAGTACATATAAAGTTTAAAAATAGCCATTTAAAAGTGGCTGCCAGATGGACAGAGAACCGGTTCTTAATTTCTTTGAAGCCCATCACTGGTTGTACCAGAAGGCTGCAATCCTAATCTCTGGAGAGGCCAGTCTAAACCCAGCATATCCTATGCTGATCTGGGGGTGTCACAAAAGTGCCACTCGTGGGGGAGGGTTAGGACAGTTTGCACATATGAGCTTGCCTCACTACATCACCATTGGAATGGGAAGACCCAAGCCCTACAATCCAGAGTAACTACAGGAGCACGTAAGTGACATTACATGTACCTGTAGTTACTGCACCACCTAGTGAAAACCTATGGGAAATTCATATTGCAATCCAGAGCAAATTGTTCTTATACCGGAGCATGGACTCCCTGTAGTTTCTCTGGATGTGCTCTAAGGCTGCAATCCTAAAGACACTTTCCTGGGAGTAAGACCCATAGAACACAATGGGGCTTACTTTTGAGTAGACATGGTTAGGATTGTGCTCTAAGTCAGCTAAACCTAAGGGCAAATCATATCCACTAGGCCCTAGGCCAGATAGTCTGAGTACCTTTATGTGAGAACATATGAAGAACGTTGTTAGATCAAACCAAGGATCTATAGCAAGCATCTCTAAATTTTTAACTTCAGGGCTCCTGGACCTTAGTGGAACTTAGATGTACATGTCTGACTGCCTAATCCTATCTAAAATTTGCATAATGCAGCTATTTACATCATTTTTCCAAATTATGTCAGACTTCTAAGTAACTTTATATTGTTACTGTGTAGGCCATACTACTATTGAGAATGAGTCCTGCACTGCATATGTGCAAAAATGTGTATGTAAAAATGTGTATATGAATGCAATTTGTGATTAGTTTTGGGATAGTCTCAAGACACCACAATCTAGTTCATTGGTTCAAGTAATCAATGGCTGCACTGAATGTTCATATAAACTTTTTTTGCACATAGAGAAATCTGAGGTTGCCTGGCAGCTGTCTTTCCAGGTTCTCAAAAAATAGTCACTGGTTAATAACAATCCCACTCAATGAGGAAAAAACCTACATTCTTTACTGTCTAAGAAATCCATATTGGCACAACACAAGGAGTTAATGCTTAGAACGCATTACCCTCCAGAGTTAAAGCTACTTAACTCTTATTAACATTAATAGGAATCATGTGGCTGATACTGTGCCTCGTGCTAATTAAAATCCTTCCTCCTAAATTATATCTCAACTTAAGCTATTTTGTTTTACATAGAGATTCTTTGTACCATATTTGGTCTCCTGTGGTGGAAAAGAAATTATGGTTGCAATCCTAACCATATTTTCCTGGGAGTAAATACTATTGAACACAGTGGGACTTAGTTCTGAGTAGACATGATTAGAATTGCACTGTATGTTCTTAGATGTCCATTGCTCTAAGTCCCCACTCAGAAATAAGAAACAAGACAAGACATATAATGTGGGTTAAAACCTAGGGCACAACTTTATTACCAATTTTAATTTATAACCTGTAGCTCAGTGGTTCTCAATCTTCCTAATGCCGTGACCCCTTTATAAGATCCTCATGTTGTGGGGACCCCAACCATAAAATTATTTTCATTGCTACTTTATAACTGTAATTTTGCTACCATTATGAATCATAATGTAAATATCTGATGTGCAGGATGTATTTTCATTGTTACAAATGAAACGTGTGTTCCATGCACACACTGAACACAATGGGATTTATTTCTGAGTAGGCATGCATAGGATTGGGCCCTGAGGCTGCAATCCTATTCACATGTACATGGGAGTAAAGGCCCCCCTGACTATAATGGGATTTATTTCAGAGTAGGCATGCATAGGATTGGACCCTGAGGCTGTCAGTCAGCCCCAGTGTGCACGCAGCTACAGCCAGAGGTCTGGCAAGCTTGGCCTGGCCCCCTGTAACAGGAGTCTTTAGGCCACCCCCAGAAAAGCTCTAGGCGACCCCAAAATGGTTCCCGACCCCCACTTTGAGAAACGCTGCTATCGCTGAAGGTGAGGCAGGCAAGTTTCAAACAGATTCCATTCCCAGCCCCAGGTCCAGTTGTGGGCTTCAGAGGGGTCTCACAGGTTCTATAAAACCCTTTGCTAATGAGCGCCTGGTTCTGAGAAGGTTACTAATGGGACACAGAACCTGTTGTTAATTTAGGTTATTAGGATATAGAACCTGTTGTTAATTTATTTGAATCCCACCACTGCCCAGTCTCAAAGCTTTTAGAGGCTGAGCCATGTAAATCCCCTTTTATTGATCACAACCCCTTTCTCTGGGCAGTGCAAAGCAGCCACCTCTTGGCATCACAGAACCAAGTAGAGTAGACCTATTGGGGCTGTTGCTGAACGATCTGGAGTAAGGGAAAAAACTTTTTCCTTGCCCTATGGCAACATGGCAAAAGCCCCAAACATGCACTGGTTGCAATTTATTGTGCTGTCAGTTAAAAGGAATTAATGCAAAACAATAGGCATCTGAAAATACATCGCCCACCAACAGGTTTTCCTGATGTATTTCACCCATCATCATATGAAAAAGAATGTCTAATACTTAGCTTTTTTTAAAATGGAAAGATATTGCAAATGTTTTCACTTGAACCAGTGCAGCAATATACTGTATTTACTCGAATCTAACGCTCACCATTTCCAGCAGAATTTAGTCTCTAAAATCAGAGTGTGCATTAGGTTCAATGGTTAATTAGATTTGAGTGAATGTGGCGTTTTTAATGTAAGTATAGGGTATCTATTAGATTCAATGGTGTGTTAGATTCAAGTAAATACGGTATTTTTCTCATCCCACTGGCATTTCTTTCTGCATATGACTATTTCATGCTGACTACTTTAACAGAATTGCAGGGAAAATGCTAGGCAGAGTTCCAAAAATGACCTGTCACCATAAAGAGCAGCAATGTGGTGACTCAGCAAATGTATGACATCTCTCCAGCAACACTGCAGAACTGTTCACTTCCCATCTTCCTGAAGACAGTTCTTTTCTGGGCATTTTTACCACCTTCAGGCTGCAAACCTGTGCAAACTTACCTGGATGTAAGCCTCACTGACTATAATGGAACTTACTTCTGAGTAGTAATCCACAAGGTTGTCACTCCATTTTGTTAGGATTAAGGCTGCAATCCTAAAGACACTTTACTGGAAGTAAGACCCACTGAATATAATGGGGTTTACTTTTGAGTAGGCTTGTGCTCTAAGTTACTGAAGCAATAGGACCTACACATATGGATGATTCTCTCTGAAACAGAATAGTTGGGATTTTATTTTGACTGAAAAAACCTCTCTATAAAAAAAATCACAGAAAATACAGGAAGCATTACAAATATTTCATTGTTTAAATGTTAAAAATAAAGCTAATTTATAAATGCCTAACATGCATATTTGTATTATTTAAAAAACCAGATGCAGGCAGCAATTCTAACCACACTTTCCTGGAGCAAATACTTTTGAACACAATGGGACTTACTTCTGAGTAGACATGAATAGGATTACACTGATATACACATTACAGCTTGACACTTCTCACATTCTTACATAGTCATCATGAATTGCCATGGATCAGCCTCCACGGATGAGATTCACAATAGAATTATAGGTTGTCCTTTGTTATCCACTATGAAGGTTTCATTCAGGAGCCTTCCATGGAGAACAAAAAATACATGGATTAAAAAACAGTAGAAAAATCCCTGTGGAAGTGAATCCCCCAGAATCTCTTATGGGTTTTTTTGCTCTTCTTCTGCTCCTCTACAACAGTAAGAAAAACAGTTTTTTCAAGGGATGCATTTTCCCTGTTCTCCAAGTATAGGCACATTCCTTCTCATTTGCAGTGGCCATTCAGGTTGAGTCAAATCTATGTATAAGAATTCCATGTATAACAAAGTGAGGCCTGTACACATAAAATTGACAATATACATGGTCTTAAATAAATGTGTTCCACAGTTAAATTTAAGTTAAGGTCAATTTCCTTCCATTTCAGATAGTCCAGTCTTTCTTAAACCACCTTCTCAGACTATCAGTGTAAATGTATCCTTGGATTGTATATTGTATAATCCATTGTTCCAGTGCTTGTGCTGCAATCCTTGACATGTTCCTGGGAGTAAGACCCATTGAATACAATGGTGCTTACTTTTGAGTAGACATGGTTAGGAAATTGTGCTACATTTTGTATTCTCCTATATACATAGGATCTTGCTTCTGGCTCCCTCTTGTGGCCAAGAAAGAATATTAATACAGTACTATAATTTAAACAATCCAGTACACTTCAGATGCCCTCCCACTTTCTGACAGTTCATTTTCTGACAGTTCTGCTCTCTTTCAATTATACCCAGAAGTCATTCATTCTATACATGCTTCACTCTTTCAACTCCTCTCTGCTGATCTAAAGGCTAAAATTGTCTTCCTTAATGTTGATATGCATATGACACGGTGATCAAACTGTTCTTGGCATTTTCCTGTAACTTTCTTCAGTAAATAACCCATCATTCAATTGCAAGATATTCATTGCCCACACATGCCTTTGTTCGTTTTACTGTAATTTGTTATGTATTTTAGCTGTTTGTTAATAAATATATGTTATTTAGGCTTCTGCAAATGATATGCAAGCTGAAAAAACTGGGTTCCACTTTTCAACATTTTTAACTTTGGAACGGAGTTCCTGTCCAGTAAGTGGGGGATGCCTGTACTGTGTTTTGAATCCCCATGCACTGTTATCTACATACAGAGCAATCCTAAGCCTGTCTACTCAGAAGTAATTCCTATAAAAATCAGTATCACTTACTCCCAGGTAAGAGTGGTTACGATTGCAGCCATAATCTGATTTTTAGATCACTCACTATGAGCACAATCCTAACCCTGTCTACTCAAAAGTAAGCCCCATTGTGTTCAATGGGGCTTACTCCCAGGAAAGTGTCTTTAGGATTGCAGCCATAAGACACTTTCCTGGGAGTAAGTCACATTGAACACAATGGGGCTTACTTTTGAGTAGATAGGGTTAGGATTGTGCTCTATGGCTGCAATCCTAACCACATTTTCCTGGGAGTAAGTACTATTGAACACAGTGGGGCTTACTTCTGAGTAAACATGCTTAGAATTGCACTGTATGGTGATTTTGGGATGGGAGAGAATAAATTGTGAATGACGTAAGGCTGTGTACGAGTGTCTCTCTCCCATGCCAAAGTGTTATAGTGCGCAATGCTAAGCAGTTTAGGCCAGCCTAACACCCATGGCATATCTTCCTGTGGTGGTGTTGGGAGACTGGCGCATGCCTGAGCACTGGCCTAACCCCCAGGAGTGGCACAGAATAATCTTATGGCAGTTTTGTGACAGACCCGCACAGGACTTAGGCTGGGACTTAGGCCTGCCTAACTGGGGTTGAGGCCAGCCATTTTGAGCCAGAAGAATTTTACGGCACTTTTGTGACACCCCCCTCTCAGCCCAGCACAGGACTTAGGCCGGGACTTAAGCTGGCCTAATTGGGGTTTAGACTGGCCTAATTGGGGTTTAGACTGGCCTAACTGGGGTTTAAGCCAGCCATTTTGAGCCATTGTGCTGTGGAGAGTCTGCAAGCGTGTCAGTGTTACTGGTGGTGCTGGAGGGAGGTGAGGCCCCCTCCAGGTATGCTTAGTGCACTGTGGAGGAACTGGTGCCCCCAGGCCTCCCCCTGCCCCAGGTGTGAAGGGCACTCTGAAGGGGCATCATCAGGGTTAAGGGAGGACTGGCCCCTCCTGAGCTCTGACAGAGCCAGCCCACTCCCTCTGCCAGGCCTGGCTGATGAAGTTAGCCATCGCCTAGCCTACAATGCTCTGTCCTCAAAACATGTTATTGAAAACCCGCCATCGAAACACGTGATTGATCACTCTAGACTTTGGCGTTGCTCTATGGGGTAGCGGGATGACGTCACAGGCGGGGGGGGAGGAGGAGAGCGGCGCTGCGCGAGGGGATGAGTCGCTCTGGGCTTGGCCTCGTCCGGTCTATGGCAGTCTCTGGCGCGCGGTGACGTCACTGGCGGGAAACCTCCAGCACCTGCCTCAGAGGAGAAGAGGAGATGACGGGCTCTGGGAAGAGGAAGCCCCGCAAGGCCCAGCAGGGACTGCAGCAGGTGACCCTCCCCCGCAGCCCCAGACACGCCCCTCCCCTCCCCTCCCCTCCCCTGCAGGACACCCCCGCAGAGCCTCTGCTACAAGTGAACACCTTGCCTCTGAGCATGTGCAGAGTGCTTTTCTCTGCAAGGAGCTTACCTCTGCCCATGTGCAGAGTGCTTTTTCTGGAGTGTGCCAAAAACGTGCCTCTGAGCATGTGCAGAGTGCTTTTCCCCCCTGGAGTATGCAGAGAACTTGCTCCTGAGCATGTGCAGAGTGCTTTTTCCTAAAGGATCTTGCCCCTGAGCACGTGCAGAGTGCTTTTTATGGAGTATGCAGAGAACATGCCTCTGAGCATGTGCAAAGTGCTCTTTTCTGAAGTAGGCAGAAAACGTGCCCCTGAGCTAGCGCAGAGTGCTTTTTCCCTGAAAGGAGCTTACCTCTGAGTATGTTCAGAGTGGTTTTTTCTGGAGTATGCAGAGAACGTGGCTCTGAGCTTGTGCAGAGTGCTTTGTGGTCTTGCTTCTGGGAATGCGCAGAGTGTTTTTCAACTTCCTTGAACCCTGGCAGGCTTCTTTGTTTTCCTAAGCCAGTGATTTTCAACCAGAATGCTGTGGTGCACTGATATGCGGCAGAGTCCTCAGGTGTGCCACAGTAATTTGGAGATGACATTCATTAATAGGGAAATTGGGGATTTGTACAGTCTGGTGTGCCTTGACCATTTCCGTGCATTGTTAAGTGTGCCCTGAGATGAAAAAGGTTGAAAATCACTGCCATAAGCATTGAGCCCCAGGTGGGAGTGAGTGAAGAAGGTTGCCTCCTTCTTGCAAAGTGGTACAAGGACTTTTCCTCTACTTGAAATGCTTGGGTTAGTATTGCTTATAGAGGCCTTACATTCTGGTAATGCTTCCTTTCTTTTTCTTCCTCCTCATGCCTTAAAAACAGTGGTGTGAGTTTTCTTTTTTCAGACACAGGCACACAGCAGTGTTTCTCAACTAGTGGTGCAGGTACCACCAGTGGTACTTACAGTGGTGCCTGGTGGTAGACTTTAGCTATCCACCATCAAGATCAGGAATGTGACACAACAAACAGATGTTGGAGGCTGACCTCAGTGGGCAGAGCTGACAAGCAAACCTTTCATGCACAAAAAGCCCTTCTGTCCCCCCATGAGCCTCTTACTAGTGTTTGTCATGTTGTGTCTGGCCTCCCAACCCAAAAATAAAGGGTGTTGATGTCATCACCAGTTACCTCTTGTGGTACTTCAGATGGGTGGACCATATGCAGTGATGTGGCAGGGGAGAAACGTTGAAGAGTGCATGGTTAGAGAGTATTAACTTACTGTTTGCTGGCAGTGTGAAAAAGCTAAAGACATAAAGAAGAGGCGATCCAATGAGGCTGACGTCTCCCTTCAGCTTCGCCATGAAATTGAAAGCTCCTATCAGCTCAAGATGCCTGAAGACTTCTATCATTTCTGGAAGTTTTGTGAGAAGCTGGATCCTGATCAACCATGTGGTGAGTACCAGTAAACTTACGGGTAAACGTACCTGTTACGTTCTTGGCTTAGGAGGATAGTTAATGGCACAATCCTATAACTGCCTGCTCGGAAGTTCGTAGATTTCTTAATGGAAGATCCATGGAGTTCAAAGGGGAATAATCTCCAGTAAATATATATTGGATTGTAGCTTTAATATAGTTTCAGTGGTAAGTTCTAGTTTATTTCTGTTTAAGTTATCCATATGTTACCTCACACTATGCAATGTAAAATTATTTTTGACTGATCTGAAAACTGTGGATGTACGTGTTGAAAATGATGCTTCAAAATGACTGTTTCACAGTAAATGCTTTGTGCATTCCAGTGTTGCAACCTGGTGTATAACTTCAAACACAGTGTGCCACACAGTATAAACTGATTTTAGTGGTACATCCTTTTATGTTTCACTTTTAGGGTGATGAGAAGAATTATAGTATTGAACAACTTTTTATATTGTAACATTACATGTTATGTTGTAACATGGCTAAACTTTAAATATTTCTGTCTCAGCCTGGTGCTTGATGTGGAATCTTTTTCTCCTGCTTTTTTGTTCTTTAAATTTATCCTCTTAAATTCTCAGACTAAACTTTTCTGGAATGACAATTGTGCCCTAAGTTTGTTAGAGTAACAGCACAATCCAGAGTAACTACGGTAGCTCTTACGTCAACGTAAGAAAAATTTACTCTGGATTGCTCTATGAATTTCCCATAGGTTTCCACTAGGTGACACCTTAACTATGTCAAATGTGTCTTGCATCAATGTAAGAGCTCCCATGGTTACTCTGGATTGTGCCGTGAACCCCTAGTAATTAAGAGCTGGGTGTGGCCAAGCTTTTTCTGTTCAATGTGACTTTTTATTCAAATGTGGAGTGTTTCTTAAATCCTTTTTTCCCATGAGCATAAAAATATAGGAATTCTTTGTTAACTTGTTTTGTAGATGCACTTAAATCCAGTATTGGACTTCAGCTGGTTGGTCCATATGATATTCTTGCTGGGAAGCACAGAAAGGTTAGCCAGTCAGAAGATGTAAACTTCAACCTACACTGGAGGTTTTTCTATGATCCTCCTGAATTCCAGACTATCTTTATTGGGGAGAGCAAAACACAGTATCACATGGGATATTTCAGGTAAGAAATAGATCTACAGTATATTGGAAAATAGATTTTTCTTTGTATTTTGATCCTTGCATTGCACCCTCTAAGGGTGCAATCCTAACCATGTCTACTCAAAAGTAAGCCCCATTGTGTTCAATGTTTACTCCCTGGAAAGTGTCTTTTGGATTGCAGCTTACCAGATGCTTACCAAGAACTGTTGCTTCTTACCTTAAAATGTTTCTTTCAAGAACAGGATACAGTATAAATCTGCAGGTCAATCCATTGCAATGATTGTTTCTGTGATAATGTTTTAAAGCCTTCCTATATCTGCATAAATGATGTCAGAAAGTTCAGTCAAAGTATTTTCCAGGAATTATCCTGAGAAGGGAGAGGCACTCATCTACGTCTGGAAAATGTGTTGTTGCAACTTAGATTAAAAAAAAATGTTTTACATGCTTGTTCATGCTGAATGATTTCAAAAAGCTCTAACGTGAGTGCAAAATACATTGTAATTTCTGTAGTCTATAGCCTCATGTTGTGGTATCCCACAGGAAGAGACAGTATTTTAATGTG
The DNA here is from genome assembly GCA_030015325.1 of Cryptoblepharus egeriae. Taxonomy (NCBI): domain Eukaryota; kingdom Metazoa; phylum Chordata; class Lepidosauria; order Squamata; family Scincidae; genus Cryptoblepharus; species Cryptoblepharus egeriae. The sequence continues at coordinate 46,049,598 of JAREYC010000007.1, read as the reverse complement.
TTCTGACTTCTCATACAACAGATCTTTGGGAAATTTACACTGATATGTTTATATAGGATTCTGTGGCTAGAAAGAGATAATTTCTGATCTGTTCAGTAGTAGCTGATGGCATATGTTGTTTCTGAAAAGCAATTAATTTAAAGGAAAAAGTGTGGAAAATTTCTACTTTAATATGCAGTGTGACTCTTCTGCCATGCTTATACAAAAAGAGTGTTTTCACATAGAAAGTCAGAAGTTTCTAGGTTTATACTAGCAATCTTATATACATGTTAAATGTCTCCTTTTTTGTATTTTGTCTAAATTTTGAAAATGTTCTTATTTGGGTGACTTTGTAAAATTTTTTTAGCTATCCATAGATTTCCTGAACTTAAAGTGAAATTCATGAAGTTAAGTTTCTAATTGCATAATTAGAATTTAATGTCTGTGAACAGCCTCTAAAGGAATTTTTTTTTGTATTGGGGAGGAATATGTGCGTTTGAATCTTTTCATCATTACTTTAATGAATGCAAATGTAGTTTATTAAAATATGTTTAGATGATATTTCTGAACTTTGCGTTATTTTTACAGGGATGTACCAGATGAATTGCCAGTATGGGTTGGTGAAAATGAAGCCAAGAAAAGTTGCACCATTTCTCAAGTTGGTGATAATGTGTTTGCTGCTGTAAAGTAAGATTTAACACTTTCATCATTGTCTTTAATGTGATCCAAACATGTGAAGAAGCATATGAATAAGTGTTAATGTTGGAACAACATGAGAGTATTTTTCTTTATACTTTGTAAGCTGCCTTGGGCATTTGCTTTGACATGGGAAAGGGAGGGTATACATCCCTTAAATAAATAATGAGTCTTTTCAGATCCACACCAGATATTTTGCTGTCATATATACAAAAAAGAGGAAGGAGGCAGAATAGCTTTGAAAACTGGAGATAAAATTGAGTGTGTGATTTTACTGCTGAGATCCCTCTCTCCCAGAGAGACCATATGGCCTCTTTTTCCAGGACATGTTTTTACGTGTTCTATTTAAATGATGATGTTTTATTATATTTTAATATTGTTAGCTGCCTTGAGTCAGCCTTTGGCTGAGAAAGTTAGGTTATAAATGAATCAATATTTCCTATTAAAATTAAATGCCAGCTACTTTTCTACCTATAGTGGAAAAGGTATAAAAACCTTATTTTCCCATAAGAAGCAAACGTACCGAACATGGTTGTGCTCAATTCAAAAATCTGCCTATTGGGACTTTAAGCACACCCTCTGTCCTTCTGCTACTCTTAAAAAGTTGTAGTTGCCTGAGATTGCATAACACTGGCAGGAAATACTGTCGTTCATGTATCTGATTTTGCTTGATTGGAATTTGTAAGTTTAATATTGCTGTAATGTGTACTTATTTCCAATTGATCTTAAATGTTTCCACTTGCATCTTCTATGTGTGGTTTTTGGTTTATAACCTATTCATTCATTCAACCTATCTATCCCTACAATCCAGAGTAACTACGGGAGCACATAAGAGTCATTACGTGCACCCATAGTTACGGCAGCACCTAGTGAAAACCTATGAGAAATTCATATTGCAATCCAGAGTAAATTGTTCTTACACTGGAGCAAGGACTCCCCGTAGTTACTCTGGATTGCACCCTTTGTTACAGAACTGGTCGTGTGTACTTTCTCACAAGAGAAAATTATTTAGAGACTGGTTTGCAAATGAATGTCACTGCTGTCATATAGGACATATTTTATGAGGTTCTCTGGGAAATGTTATGATCACCACCCCTAATGATTGCTTCCCTAAGGAAAAACTTGTGATTCTTTTAGAAGTCTATCCCCGAGAAGGGTGTCTGACTTGGGAAAAATTTCATTATGGCTGCTGTGAGAATTGGTCTCCAAATTTAAATCATACTTGGGTTCTTCTGACAATGCAATAATACTGTACTAGACTCTATAGTGAGACCATTGAAATTCAAAAGCAGGAAAACCATGACAAAAAAGAGACTGAGTATACATAATGTATGGCTTTCAGCACTCAGATAAACTAAAAACCTGGAGGAGAAATTTCTTTAGAAATAGTAGTATTGATGAACAGGTGAAGAGTGTCTATATGCATTTAAAAATTCAAGCAAGAGCTGGCTTTCCATGGCTGAAAGTGAAACATGGGACTAGAAACTACAGAGTGTTCTCTGGCAGAGGATGGACATTCCTAACAAACTGGGATAGCCTCCGTGGCCAGCACCAAAGATTGACCATTAATGGTTTCTCCTCTGCACAGGGCTAACAGTTTCTCCAGTTTGACCCTACCTTGCAGAGGATTAGGACAATTCAAATTATGTTTTGAAATCACCATAACCTTTCACATTTGAATTTACACTGAAATTTGGTTAAATGTTAATTTTTTAAAAAATTGCGTATTTGCAAAATAAATGTGGTGAGATTCTTTCCAAGAATGAGAATTTTTATAATGCTTTTTTCTGCTTTTATAATTTGTAGAGATGTGGCCAGTAATATAATGAGTTTTGTTGTCTTTCAGACTATATTTGACCAAAAGGCTTAAAGAACTTACCGATAAAAAGAAAAGCGGTGTTTTGAAAGAGATAGATGAGCAACTAACCAGAACAGCAAAAGAACTGGGTTATCTGTTGGAGCAAAAAACCGCAAAGATGAAAGAGAGAGATAAAAAAGTATGAGTTTGATTTTATTTTTCAGTCTACTGAATAAGAAAAGAATAATAATGTACAGTTCCATTTTTTGACTGTGAATTCATCTTAACACCAATTATGAGTCCATGTTTGTTTAAATTACAACTTATTTAAAATAATAGGGAAATTATTAAGAACTATTCTAAAGTGAATGATTTTAAGGAGGAAAAAGCTATTGCTGGAAAAAACATGAAATGCAGGCCATCAATCCTGTTTATTTTTTAAAATGAGTCATGTTAAATTACATTCAATGTACTGAAGAATTTTTTTTACATATTCAACATTTAAATTGTAATATTGCTGTAAACTGTTAAAGACAAAACTTCATTTATTTTGAAGATGAAACAGTAAAATACTAAAGAACAGTAGTTTTGAAAAGCATATCCAGCTGTACATAGAAAGAAGAGCTGGAATAAGGTATATTGTGACACAGTGAATAATATGAATAACATCACCCAAGCTGAAATGTTGATTACAACCCACGTATACTGAAAAGAGAACTGTAATGTTTATACATGTAAAATGGACAAAGGCTATTGCTGTTACTACATTCATAAGCGACTAGGGGTGCAATCCCTTAGGCCGGCACAACACATCAGTCTTCCCATTCCTGTGACGATGTAGGGAGGCAAGCACATCTCTGTGCACTATTCCTAACCCTCTACTACGAGTGGCGCTGAAATGTCTTAACACTTTTGTGACACCTCAGCTCAGGATTTGTGCTGCACAGGACTCTAACTGTGATTTAGCTTAATTTACATACACAAGCAGCACGCAACACTTTTGGGTGTGTCGCAAAGGATGTTATCTTAGGTAAACCAGGTTGGTGACAATTGGGGTATCTGGTGGAGTGGCTGATGTGTTGAGATGACAAGCAGCAGTTGTGATTTCAGGGAGTTTGTAATTTATAGAAAATTACTTTTCTGGGAGAAAATAATAGCACGTTACTGAAAGGCACTTAGGAATGTTAGTTGCTCAATTAAATAAAAAAAATCAAAATGTTGTTTAAGCCATTGTAAACAGATACATAATTGGTTTAGCAAAACCTTGGTTCAGGTTTAAGGATGGTATATTGCAGTCATGTTTGTCTCTCTTTTCAACATAGGTAGTGACCAAGGCATTTCATGGAGCTGGTCTGGTTGTCCCTTTAGACAAGAACGATGTTGGCTACCGAGAGCTCCCTGAAACAAATGGTGAGCTAATTTAACAGTTTCTAGTCTAAAAAATAGGAGTCAAACTATATTCATATCTTTCCAAATGGACATGTGAAAAGTTTAATTTTGGTAATAATGCCTATTTGGGTTTTGGATAAGTCTTTCATGAAAAAAATGAAGAAATTTACATTTGAAATGAAAATGGAGTATGTCAGCAACTGATTTATACATTATTTCTGTTTCTATTTTCTCAAAACAGGAGATCCTAATTAGTGCCTGTCATTATCACAGAGAACAAAGCTGTCATTGCCTTTCAGACTTCTGCCTCAATTGCCCCCACTTTACAAGGCATCCAACACATTCTTCAATAATCCTTTACAAAATAAACACTAATCAAATTTTTGCCACATAGTTGAGTGAGAAGGGGGCATACTCTGGGCAAGAGCAAGCAAGGCATGCTTAGGAGGCTGAAATCCTAAAGAAACTTAACTGGAATAATCCCCATTGAACACAGTGGGGCTTACTTCTGAGTCCTGTGTCTACTACTATGTCTACTCATAAGCATGTCTACTTAGAAGTAAGCCCCACTGTATTCAATGGGCTTACTCCTGAGAAAGTATCTTTGGGATTGCAGCCTCCTAATCATGTTTACTCAGATGAAAGCCCAATTGTGTTCAGTGGGGCTTATTCCTGGGAAAGTGTCTTAAGGATTGCAGCCTCCTAAGCATGTGTACTCAGAAGTAAGCCCCACTGTGTTCATTGTAGCTTTAACAGTGACAAACTAAAGGCTAACAATTCTGCTGTAAATGCAGGCCTTTCTTGCCATAAGAATATAGCTTAAGGTTGTCAGGGAACAAACCATTAGCAAAAGAAGCATGATTGCCACTCTGTAACTTGAGTTTTTTTGGGGGGGGGGGTTGAGGGGGTCAACAAAAGGTTTTTTGGGCTGTTTTAGTAATTTTTGAAGATGGATCTTTTAGAGATTTGTGCAAAAATAAAAATTGGGTTATTTGGGTTTTAGCTGCCTGCTATTTAATGCCAGTTTGGTAAATGGAGACATCTGCTGTTATGTAGGATTTGATCCTGTGTAACTGTACCAATCTGCCTTGCCTGTGAGTTGAGCAGATTGGGACTGGGGTAGACTTATTTTCTCAGTTATATATGTTAGGGTTCTTGGTGATGTAGCAGCCTGGACTCAGACAGCAAGAAGGAGTTTGTGATTCAGTCTAATGACCATGTAAACAACCTGTCAATTTTGAATGCATTATCCCATTAGGAAGAACCTCAGATCAGGGATTCTGTTTCTACATGAGACATCCTTGTAATAATTTTGGAATTAATGGCCTCTGTGATAATCCTGGTCTTGTTCCCATTGATACCTGGCTCTCTACATATGGGCATTCCCTTGAGCTATTTTGTGTGGGCTGGGTAGATAAGAGTGATTTGGAGGTGGGGGAAGAATTTGTATTCTTTCTTGGGACCTAGGGTACAATCCAGAGTAACTATGGGGAGTCCTTGCTCCGACGTAAGAACAATTTACTCTGGTTTGCAATATGAATTTCCTATAGGTTTTCATTAGGTGGTGCCGTAACTACATCAACGTAAATGTCTCTTATGTGCTCCCATAATTACTCTGGATTGTAGGGGCTAGTCATGTCTAGATTTCCAGCCCCTTCATGTCTAGATTTCCAGCCCCTTCATGTCTAGATTTCCAGCCCTTCCTTGACTTCACAGGGGCGAGGGACCAGTTAGGATCCTCCCCCCTACAGATATACTGGTATTTATAAATAGTTTGTTGACAGAATGATTGTGGGTCGTTTTATTAAGCAGCTGAATGTAGAGGTGACCTGGACATTTGGCAGAATTGCTCCTAAGCATTTTCTTTTCCAACTCTTTAAAAATGAAGGTCATTGATTTTATTTCAGTGATTTAGGATCTGATTTACCACTATGATTTACAAAAATCCTAATTTACTGCTGTAATAAAGGGCTTATGGGCCAGAAATTTCTACTTCCATCGTCACCACCATGGTTTCATTATTGGCAACTTAGGGGAAGAGACTCTTGTACAAGACTTCTGGACGTTCATCTCACTACTTGGTAGAGCAACCAGCTAGGTTGCTCATTTCATCTCTTCTCTTGCATATCAAATGTGCTGTGTATAAAGAACATACATTCTAGTTTTGTTCTTACATAAGCTTGTTTTTCTCTGCAGCTAGTCTCAGAAGAATCTGTAAAAGCATTGTAGACGCCCCTAATGATGACCAGAGACTCAAAGCCTTTGCCCCCATACAGGAAATGCTAACATTTGTTCAGTTTGCTAATGATGAATGTGACTATGGAATGGGGTACGAGCTGGGCATAGACCTCTTCTGCTATGGGTCACGTGTAAGTCAAATTACTTTCTCTGTAGCACTGTTATCTCTGATGTATATAACATCTCTAATTTGTTATACAAGAATTGTATGTAATAACCACCATCGCAAAAACTAGTTGGATTAGTAACAACTGAAAGTAGGTGAATAAAAACAATAGGCAATGATCACATCATTCAAAATTATATTCCTGTTCTAAGGACAGAAATTTACAATGTTACTGTCAAGTACAGTGGTGCCTTGATTTAGGAGCACAATTTGTTCCAGAGGCATGCTTGTAATCTAAAACAGGTTTTCTCATAAGAAAAAATGAAAACTCAAGACTATTGATTCCATGGTCCAAAAATAATTATATAAAAATATTTACCGTATATAAAATACTATTCCTTTGAAAACCTTCATGGCTGGTGTGAGGGAGACGAGAGTGGAAGGATGATTTTCACTATTACTAAAGGAATCACTGCTGTCCATTGGCTCAATAGAATCTTTGTCTTTCCATGCAACTTTAACATTCCCATGTTGGTGATGGGGAGAATCATTGTCACATTGATAAGGCACACCTTTTACACAGATTCCACACTCTGCTCAGGCTGCTTCCCCTCAGATCCCTCTGTGAGTTCCCTGGCCATGCAAGTCTGTTCCAAACTTTGCCCAGAGCCTAGCTCAAGCTATCCCCTGTGAGTTCCCTAGCCATGGAACCCTGTTTCAAATTTTCTCAGAAGTGCTCATCTTTCAAGACAGTGCTCTTCAATAAAGTCAAAATTTCTGAGAAAATATTGCTCTTAATCCAAAACACTCATAAGCCAAGTCAGTCTTAGAGCAAGGATCCACTGTATACAGTTACCTATTCCTGAAAGAAATAATGAATGTAACTGTTTTGTTAATCTTTTTCAGTATTTTCACAAGATCGTTGGCCAGTTGCTGCCTCTTGCTTACAACTTATTGAAGAGAAACTTATTTGCAGAGATTATTGAAGCCCATTTAGCTAACAGACAAGAAGAGAATGTAGACCAACTTACACCATGACATAAAATGAGATTGAACTTTCAAGACTTTTTTTTGAGATTGTGTATTTTTAAATTTTTTTGTTAAACCAGTGTGTGTGTGAGAAATAAACATTTTTTTTTTTAAAAAAAACAAGAGTAACTTACTGGAGGAGGTGAACCTCATCCACTTTCCTCTCTAGTCTGGTTTTCACTGTAGCTGGGAGTATGGCCCCAAAACATCTCAAAATTAGCTGTGCTGTGGGGTTGAGCTATTCTTCCTATATCATATCAGAGAGCAAGATGAGTAGTGCTAGGGGGAGGGAGACGGAAGATATGAATGGGCTGTCAAAAAGCGAGTGCAATGCTAGGTTGCAGCAGAGGTATGCATAAAGTCCTGCTCATGAGAGACAATATTTCTGTTCTGCACTGCTCCAATCCCATCTGCAGTACTGTATTCAGTTTTTGGCACTCCGTTTTAAGGATACTGATAAGTTGGAGCAGGTTCAGAAGATGGGGCAGAAGATGGGAAGCCTAGATGGAGAGGGATTTTGCAAATCAAGTCCTAAAAGCATACTAGTCCGGAGAAGAGAAAGAGGAGATATAATGATCAGTCCCAATTAGCTGAAGGTGAGTCCCAAAGATGGGGATGCTCTTAAAATCAGGAAAAGAAAACATTAAGAATGTAACTGCATCATCAGGCAAATGGCCATCTTGTTCAGCTTCTGCATCTCACAGTAGCCCAGCAGATGCCAAAGGGAGCACCCAAGATGCTTGTATCCTGTTGCCATTCCTTTGCAGCAGATAGATATAATTTCAGGGAAGTAGAAAAGAATTTTCAAACTGAAAGAACTATCCAGTCTTGCATGCTTGTGGTCTTCCCTTGTTGGTTTTCAATCCGAGACTGGATTGCTGTAAGACACCAAGAGCACTCAGGTCCAAGGTCCCTTCTGGTGTTTTATGAATTACATGTGTTGACTAAGTGTGCTGTATACCTCATTGTCTTTCAGCAGTTCCTAGAGACCTCTACAATATCCAAGTGATTATTATATAGAAGTTGCTCAAAGATAGAAACTTTATTCATTTTTTCACAAATTTATTTTCTAATTTAGGACTATTTCCTAAACTTTGGACTTCTCTGGAGGTGGCTATTTTTTCCAGTCAGCCTACACATGGTATACTGTTTGCATTATAGCATGAATGAATAGGGTGTGTGCAGTGTTGGGAAGAGTTCTGTTGGGTTTGAGTTAAGTCTAGAGTCACTGTTCCCCCCCCCCCGACCCGAGTAAAATGTGAGAAGAGAAGCTCTTTTACAAGTCCTTCTCAACATAGGACTCAAGTGTTCCTCCCCTTCCTTGCCTTGTAGTGGGAATTCCCTGCTGCTCACCTGCTCTCCATATAGTTCCTCAAGCTTTTCATGCCGCAAAAACATAAGTGAGCACACCAAAAACAAAGGTAGACTTGAGTAAAGGGAACCATTTATTTTCAGTGTGTAAACTGCTTTTTGGAAGTATTTTTCTTAAAACTATCAAAACATTCTAAATAACGGGCAGCCTACCAATGATTATCATTCTTACCTAATTATCAGCATAATTTTCTCTTGCAACTTTATGTCAACGTGAATGCAATTTGCCCTTAAAATTAAAAGATCCATTTAGGCAATAAAGGGATTGTCATATCCTTGTCCTGAAGCATATGACAGAATGCAAAGATATTGGGAATTAACAATTTAAATTCTTTGCATCCACTGCTGTGGTAGTGGTGGTGGGGTTTATCTTTCCACCATACTACAGTCTACATCAGTGGTACCCAAACCTTTTAGCAATAGGACCCACTTTTTAAAATGATGTAGAAACGATTTCTAGATTTTTTACATTTATAATACCCAGAAAAAGACAACTACTATCTACCTATATTTACACATATTTGCAAACTCCAGGCTCATTGAGAGCCATGGCCAACATCTTGAAAAATTATGGGCTAAGTAAGAAGTACTCAAGCATTTCAGCCCTGGACCACCTTCTGAGAATGACAGTCTATCCAAGACCCCTTAGAAGCGATGTTATGACTGAAACAGGAAGTGCCATCATTTATGCCAGAGCTCTATGTCTACTCAAAAGTTAATCCTATTGTTGCATGAGACTTACTCCCAGGAAAGCTGCCTGAGTGGCCCAATCCAATAAGGTGATACCCAATGTCAGACTCCAAGATGGCAAAACCCAGTTTTGGGCCACCCCTCTGAAATGAAGTCATGACCCCCACTTTGAGAACCTCTGGCCTAAGCAATGATTGGGGTGATCTAACAGCTACCTCTCAGTTACCTTGCAATAGCAGGGTAATAATTAGCAGCTAGATTATCTAATTTTTGAACAGCCTCAGCTAGAAGCAAGTAGTAATCCTTCCATCATCCTTTAAAGACCCAACAAAAATCAGGTTGAGAGAGACAGGACTACATAATTGATCCTTAATGTCCCATCATTACTCCGCAAGAATTATCACATCCTACAGAGCTGACACAAAGGGAAACATTTCTTGAGTTTTGGTCATCTGCTCCCATAGATGTACTTTTCCTATACCACCAAGTCAGCATTTCCACAGACTAGTATTGGCGTCCATCAGTCTCAAAAGTATTGCGCTCAACGCTGTATGCAAAGCACAAAGGCCTGGGTAGATTAATATGGAGGATAGGCTGCTTACCCAAGCAGCAAATCCCCCCTCTCCATGCCACTGAAATAGTCCAATGGAATAGCAGAGACAATACTACTGGTTTCAGCTGCGTTGCAGAGCCGGGCACAAGACAGCTCACCCAGTCTTGTGGGGAGCTGGGTCTTGAACCCTGGCCTTCTGGTTAACAGGCACAGTGTCTTAACCACTTGCGCCACCCACATACTGTACAAGTCTTAAGCCGTTTTGGAACCTTGCTTCAGATTCACATCTGCTATTGGTTTACCTGAAAACAAAAAGCAGAGGAAAGGTAGCTACCATACAAATGAACATTTGTGCCACTGCAGGTTTTTCATTCACATTACAAACCTATTTGCTTTAAGCCTCCTGTGTGAGAATGTCCTTGAACTGGGTTTCTGTCTGGTTTGTTACTCTAATGGTGTTATTATTTAGCACTCATTTGTTGATGCTTGTGAAAAATGCTTGCCCTTCAAAAAGGTATTAAGTAAAATGACTGATTTTTGCTAATTCCTTAAGAAATGTAAGAATGTAAAAAATCTAACTCTTCTTTAGCATTCTTCATTTAATCCTTGCATTTTATTTACTTACTTTGAACTCTCCTGATAGGCTATAGAATATGATATAGAAAAACAATATCAACCAAAGCAATAAAAACAAACCAAATGGTCACACAGAAATTTTTAATATGTTTTATAATGAAATCATCACAGCAATTGGATTTTATTTTACTGTAATGATAACCTCTACCACACTAGTATAAATAAAAACATTTAAGATCAATGTTTAATACAGTTCTAAGAAATATCACAGATTAACAAACTATGTATTTTTCATGAAACACCAACAGAACTGTCAATAAAACAAAAAATATATGTTGCCACCCCACCCCGATCCAGTTCAAATTTAATAAGGCGCTGCAAGTTTTGACATTAGTAAACCCTTTTGTTGTACAGTACAGGTACGCATACTTCAATTTCAGAATCAATAGTGCATCATGACAAAACCAGTGTATGTGCCAGTAAGGAAAACTGAGCAGATAAGAACCAACAAACAATGTGCACTAGATCAGCACACTATAGTTCTGAAGTACAAAATGTGAAGATCTAACATTTAAATAAGACACATTAAGGGGCACGCTTTTTTGTATCATGCTGCAAATGGCAATCTAAAGGAACTGTTTATACAATACATACAAACAAGTAGTTTATGTTAAAGCAAGAAACTTTAAGGGGAGTTGAAAATCAAACAGGGATGTCTGAATATCAGGACATGTTCCTTAGAGAAAAATAACCTATCTGGAAAAATTACATGATTCATGTTTACGTAGTAAATGATTTGTGGAAGCATCTCAAATAGTATCCCAAGCTGTTGGCATACACAATCCAAATTCTGTTCCATTACACTGATTTAAACAAGTGAAGATGAACAAGTATTTCAGATTTTACCTAACAGCAAAGAACATTATTTTTATTTTTTAAAAATCTATTAGTGATTGATTTGCTGAAGGTTTAGCAAAAGTCCAGGTCATCACTCAACAATTTAAGAATTTAATCTGGCTGAGCCACTTGGTACTCGAGTGCAAAGGTTCCCAACCTGTGAGAATCACAGGTGGTCCACAAGACTCTGAGTTTTGTGAGATCTCATGATCCGTGAGGTCTCATACCTTTAATCACTTTGTTGTGTCTTGCCAAGAAAACAATTTTCCACAGATTGCCAGAGGGCAGAGAATGGACTGCTCACAGCCACAACCACTGTAATGTCAGCTATGATAAGCCATTCTCTGCCATTTCTAATTGTGGGGGACCACTTGGAAGATGACCTGCAGAGATCAAACTCTCCACAGCCATATGTTCTCCTTGACAACTCTTTTTTTTTGCCTCAGTTGTCCACAGGATCACTGAGAACCGCTGCTCTTCAGAAACATTAAAGTCTGTTGAAAAATGATGGCTTAAGCAACAATCAGGAGGTAGGGATCTAAAATCAACTCCCATTTTAAAAAATGCACTAGGTTTCAATTCCAACAAACTTCACTAAATTTATTCTAGAACACTTTGGCATACATTTTTTTCAGTTAAGGTCTTGAATATCCTGGTATCAAGTATGGGTGGGACCGCTGTATCCACTGGGGTTCCATTGTGGAACCTTCAGTGGATACTGAATCAATGGATACTGGGGTCCACCTTGAAACAGGTTTCAGATGCTATACTCCATTCAGCCACTGAGAGGGCTGAAGAATTCCATTAGATTCTAGTAACTAAATGTACGTGGAATCTATACCAAAGCATTCTGGGGTGACTATGAGCAAGAAACCCAGAAATGAGTTTTTAAAGCTATCTTTAACTCCCTAGAAGCTTGTAATGAATGTTTAACAATGTGAAAATAGGAAACAGGACTTTTTTGTGTTTTTGGTGTTAGAAGGCATCTAAGGGTGGATCCTGGTATCAAGGCTGCGTCATATTATTGGGGGTCAAATTAGTGGAAACTGAGGTCCCACCTGTAATGTGCAACAAAGAAATAGATTAATTTGCTCTGGTCAATACCTGAGGTCTCCTTTAAGTGTGGTACCAGGGGCTGCCATATATGTGCATGTAGTAGGGCTTCTGGTTCTTTACTTAAAAGCAGCTTCCTGCACAGCCTTGCAAACAGCTTTTGAAATATCCAAGTTTTCAGAAAGTGTTTATCTAGTATGCAGATGCTGGATACTGGCAATTGTCAGAAACCACCCTTTGTACATATAGCCCCTCAATAACAATTTCATGATCATGATAATTATTATTTTAATAACCAACATTCAACATTCATGCCCCAGCATTAGAAAGATGTGATGGATGCTATGTTTAGCTGCCAATTTGTATTTCCAAAGCAGTTCCAGTCATATTTCGGCCAGATTATAAACCTTATGGATTTTGCCTCATCTTAATTCTTTTTTTGGTGGAACTGATGCTTTAACACTCCCCAATAAATAAGCACAAAAATCATGATTTTGGAATTGGAAAAGCATTCCCAACCTGATATATGCACACTGCAGGCAGAATTTAAACTTTAAGCACCTTTTTCTAGGAAATGATCTGAATTATCACTGCAGTGACATACATAGCAAAGGGCCTAAAAATAAAAAAAAATCACAATCTATAATTAACACAGTACTGTACTATGTTTTAAATACTGCATGTTTACAAATATTGTGGCTCTTTCTTCCAGTTCTTTATTTTTAAACAGAAACATTAAGGTTATGGCAGTAAAGTATTAGGGCTGGATTACAATGAAATACTAATACTTCCTCCATTGGAAAGCTTTCTCCCATCTTTTGTTTACAGAGAATTCTGAGTTAAAGTACAAAAATCACATTATAAAGGTAAAATTAACTGTGTGACTATTCATTAATTTGTATTTAGTATATTTTAATCCATAAAAATATAAATAAAACAATGGTAAAATATCAATGTACATCTAGTGCAAGTTATGATTACATTTCTTTTCCAGTGTGTCAGGAAAACACTTTTCTGTCGCAACGGGAAACAAAAAATAATGATTCTTAATGGGGGTAGAATCTCCAGTGTTTGAACATGCAGTTATCAGATACATATTTATACAGAACTGTTCCAGTTCTTAGTATAGAAGCAGTATTTTCCTTACACTGCACAACACTGGTATATACCTTAGTGTTTTTAATAATACAAAAAAATTGCATAAGCCTAAGTCATTATCTTGCAGCAAAAACATTCCTCTTGAGACAGGTTTTGGCCATTTAAGAAGCAGCACACCAGCTGCTGTGTTTCAGACATGCTCCATATATATTATTTTATCTGCTCAATCTGAATTTGTCAAGGATTTAAACTGCTGCAAGAATGTATTTGAGAGAGAAATTCTAGGTTCAAATGGCACAAGAAACATTTCCTTCTTGTGATCAAACTCAGCAGGTCGCATTACATCTCAATATGAGAAACTACCATTTCAAAAGGGCACACCAATTGTAAAGAGGCTTTGCTACTGCTTAGGAGAGAGACAGAGAGAAATAAAAGCTCTTCTGGAATGTAAAGAGGTGACGTGGAATTACTATGCATTTCACGAGTGAACACAACAACTGTCTGTAGTAGAAAGGGCAAAGTCTTGCAGTCTTCAAAAGATGGCTCAATTCAAAGTGATCCCTCCAGAAACAGGGACTAACAATCGATTTCTTCAACGGATAAGCAAAAAAGTACAGCTTGGAGCCTTCAGTCTTCTGACAGAACTTTGCCACTGCACTATCATGGCAGCTCTAGCATTGAGAACACATCCAGTGCAGGGCTGCAGAAGTTCACTCCCACCCTATATTATCTTGAGGTACATTCTTTTCCCATCTCTCTGCATTCCCCTAAACCGACTCCTGAATTCCCATCACATGCTTCTCCAAAAATCCAGTTTCCTTCCGCACTGCAGAACAATGCCTCATGCTGCTAAAGTGTTGTGCTATTCAACAAATGAACCTCCTCTTCACTTTCTTCTCTCTCCTCAGTTATTGAGTTCAGTTGAACATTATTGACGCGGGGTCTTGGTTTGCCGTCTGGGCCATATGACGGAGGATATCTTTTTTTGTTATGATGCCAAGGAGGCGCCTGGAATGACAAGACAGAACATGGATAATAAAATATAAAGGATAAAAGGGAAATAGCCAAGTTAAGCTGTAGTCAAATCCTTTTTGTTGACAGGAACAGAATGTAGTAAAGCCCGATTTTCTTATTCCAAGAAATATTTTATTGTCATCAAGTAACCATCATTTCATTAAAAAACTGATATTGTGCTACTAAACTGGATGGTCACTAAGCAGTTACCATTTTTGTGAAAACAACAAGTAAATAGAAGCTGAGCCTGTGTCCACTTACTTAACTCTTCATTGAATATTATATGCCAACAAAAAAGTAAAAGGACAGTAAAGGAAAAAAAGGTGTGAATAAGTGATATTGATCCCATTACCAAAGAAAAATATATGTTTGAATCTAGCCACACTCAAAATTGCTTGATAGTTCAATTTTGAGACTCTGTCCAGCACAACCTATTGGTTTGGATGTCTTCATAAGAGCACATATAGACACACTTTAAAAACAGATAATCACAGATTAAGGGTGCAATCATAACCTAGGCCAGCACAACTCACTGGTTTTCCTGTTCTTGTGGTGATGTAGGCAAGCACATGCCTGTGCACTGGCCTAACTCTCCCCCAAGAGTGGTGCAGAAGTGCCTTAATGGCACTTTTGTAATAACCCCAGGTCAACATAGGATTTATGCTGAGGCTTAGGCCAGCCTGATTGGAGGTTCAGATTGCAGTTAAAGAAACTGAAAAAGGATAGCCATGTATATGGTGTTTTTTGCCCCCAAATTTAGTTAGTGCTCTTATGATCAAGGTCTTACTAGCTGTTAAGAATATACCAAGGAGTGAGGCTGTTCTAAGAAGGTATTATCACAGGAAAGGCAGAAAGAAAGAATGAGCTTCTGACCTTGTCATTCTGATTAGTAGTTTTTGCTGTAATTTCTTTTTAAAGAGGATGCATGAAACGCTTGTGAAGTATTAGAATATACAATTAGCATGTATGCAGCTAAACTTGGAAGACATATTTTAACAGCAACTACTGTAGAGCAGCAACTAGTATCTAACAGCAACAGAATACATGTAGCAGGAGGGACAACTGACAAACTGATTTCCTATTAATCTTCAATGACCATGAAAATTCATCTAGTAAACTCTAGAACGGTGACTTTAAAATTGGAATACGAACAGAACTGGATGTTCTAGTGATGCAGTATGAATATGTTTTAGTTTACAAGTTAAAACTAAAATGAAGTTTGCAGGTAGACTAATACTATTGTCTAAAATGCATAGTATCTAAAATGCATAGTATCAGCACATACTTGTTTAATACAATTCCTCAAACTTATCAGGAAGAAGCAAATGTACCCTGACATCTTTGGGAATAACAAAATTTCAGGTCTTTGATCTCTCTCATCTATTTCATATCATAAACATTTGCATTTAATTACCAGTTTATCTTAATTTAGCATCCTATTTTTCACAATTAGATTTTACTCGCTTCAAATTCAAATTACTGTCTAATTGAAAAACCTGCACATTTGAATAAAAAGTTCAGCTGTAAATAAGGAAACACTGAACAATTCACAAGTTTCATGCTTCCTGGCATCTAAAGTGTCTAATGAGGAGATCTGATATATCTAATCACCAAGGGTTCGACGTGCTGCTTTAGTTGCTCGAGATGTTCTAATATGTTCTTCTTTGTGATGATCCCCAAGACAATCCTGAAACAGATCATGTTATGCTAATAACTGTTTGTGAAATCAAACAAAAGAGCTCCAATTATTATGAGAGAAGTTTAGATAAAAATAAAATGAGAACATGGACTGAATGAATGCTAATAATGAAAAAAGATTAACAGAAAAAATGATCCAGATCATGAAAAATAATAATCTGAAAAATGTTCACCACCCATTTTTCTGTGATTTAAAATCATGTTTTGCAATTAGCTCAAAATGCATATTAAATTGGGCACACACACTAAACACAGGTATCTGGAGGTTTACCATGACCACAATCTAGTGTTCTAAGTCTCCTGCAAATAGCAGATTCGAAAAGCACAGAATTTCCAACTTGAACTCTGTCTGTGAACTACAATTTCACACATAAATTAGCCTAATACAAATTTGCACAGATTTATTTTGGATCTTATTTTATAATTGGGAAAATAAAGCTAGGGGAAAAGTTGATATTGGGCATATATGTGCTATAGAAACAGAATTAGGGAGTAATAGATATTGTGGCTGGACCAAAAATCATGCCAAAAAGCCAACCGTTGGAAGCCCTGCTTGTTGTTGTGACACTGAAATATGTCAATTCCAATACCTGTGTATCTCAAACTATTTTTTTCACACACTAAGAGTTTGAAATTTAACATTTAAAACAAAACGTTAAAGCTAAGAGGCTCAGGTTGCTGACCTCATCACCAGATACAAAACCCTGAATTTGAGAAACAATTTTAGGAGTTTCAATAACAAGCAACAAAGATCTGCAATGTCCTCCTTTCACATTTCACAAAACCGTCAAGTACAGAATCAAGAAAGAGCCTTTCGTTAATATTAATCAAATACAAAAGTAATAAATCAACAAGCTGACTCTGGAAAAACAAAAATGAATATTACACAGCAACAGATTAACAACACGGGCAGTATCCTGCTAAGAAAATAACAAGAACTCAACAAGTAAATTAGCATTAATTAACTACCGCATGTACTTGAGCATAAGCCAACCCGAGTATAAGCTGAGGCACCTAATTTTACCACAAAAAACCGGGAAAACTTATTGACTCGAGTATAAGCCTCGGGTGGGAAATGCAGCAGGTACTGGTACTTTCCTTTTCCTTGTAGCCTTCTTGGAACTCAAAGGCTGCAATCCTAAGCACACATTCCTAGGAGTAAGCCTCACTGAACTTAGTGGGGCTTACTTCAAAGTAGACACGCATAAGACAGGGTGACAAGATGCTGAACCCAAAATTCCTGAACCCCAAGGCCAAAATTCCTACCCGCTTTAAAAAATTGCCAAAAAATGTATTTTTTATTTTTATAGTTTTTGTTTTTTGGTTTTTTGACCATAACATTTGGTAGAAAGGAGATATCTCAAAACTGATTTTTGCATTGGATTCTGCTCTTCATTATGAATCCAACGGTATATGACATGATGGGGTTTGATCCCACCACTTTTCAGTTCACCCGAGTATAAGCCGAGGGGGCTTTTTGGGCCCATTTTTGGGGCCCAAAAAACTTGGCTTATACTTGAGTATATATGTTATGTAGAAGGTTGTGTTAATCTGGAAAAATTTAGCACAAGAGTACAGTATTTTTATTACACAAATAGATCCATTCCATAGGATTAGTTTTAGGTATATAAGCCCAATGTCTTGTCAGAAAATTATTTGCTAGAAGGTGCAGAATATTTAAAAGATATATATATAGATGGATTCAATAAAGTAATGCATTCAATAAAGTTTAAAATACTATAGTAAACACAACAAATGGTAAAGTTTTGAAATAATTCCAGACACAATATTTTAACTTTCAATTTAGGTTGAAATTAATTCTAAAAACTAGTTCAATAAATAGCATTATAATGACTAAAGTAGTTTACTGCAAGTCATATAAGTGATGTCAAGAAAAGCCTAATATACAATATCAATTCAAAGACTGGATTATTTACAAAAAATCTTAAGACTATTGTTATTTCTAGTTCATTAGTGCTGGAACTATAAAAATATATAATCTAAACACTTAAGTATCACAGGATGGACTCTGAAGGATTCTTACAAAAATACTTTTTGTTTTACAGAGACTGGATGGAAGCTGATCTACAGAGTTCCACAAGTCCTATAACGCCATGTTATCTTCCACTAATAGGTCATTCACAGAACTAGTTATAAGGGTAAGGAGAAAAAAGGTTGCTTACCTGTATCTTATTTTTCCAACTGATCATCAGTGCACTCACATCAACTGGTTCTGCTCCTGCACAAAGCTTAACTCAAAAATTTCTACAGCTAAGTCTCAAAATTTTTTATGAAAGCCCTTCTCATTCCTAGGAAGAATGCATGCCCAAATGGGTGAGACCCACACCATTTCTACTCCAAAAATGACCCAAAGCAGCAGTAATAAGGGAGGGCCGTATGGCTGCATAGATTATCCTATGAAGAGAATCCATCACAGGTAAAAGTAAGTTTGAACAGATAGCCAAGGGAGGTGGTGGAATCTCCCTCACTGGGGATCTTCAAGCAGAGGTTCGATGAGCAACTGTCGGAGATGCTCTAGGAGAATTTCCTGCTACAGGCAGGGGGTTGGACTAGATGACCTACCAAGTCACTTCCAACTCTAGGATTCTAAGATTTCTAAGTTATGTTTCTGTGTAGTTGCACCGATGGGGAGACTGGTAACTGGCTTAACCAGAAGGCTGCAATACAGTTAAGCTGAACCAAATGGGAGGCATTGTTCATTTAAACGCCACAATGAATCCTGTAATGGATATCAAGAACATAATGATCTACAGAATTGCAGACAAGTTACAGTACAGCAATTCATAGATCACAACACCTCATTCAGATTCCAAAGTGGAAGCTACAGCTTGCATTGGGTAAGTATTCTAGGAGCACAAAGAGGCATGTTGGTACCCCCATTTCAAGACAGATGCCGAAATGATACTGTTTATTAGTAGGGGGAACAATCCTAAGCATGTCTACTCAGAAGTAAATCTCATTGTGTTCTATGGGACTTACTCCCAGTGGATATAGGATCGCAGCCATAGTCCAGAATAAGAAAAAAAAAATCGTCAGCCCTTCCAACACTGTCCAATAGGCAACACAAAGGACAGTACATGTAGATATCCAGTAAATGAAACAATTGCTTTCTATTTGTGGAACAAAATGCATAAAGTCCCATCCAGTATGAAAATATTCCTACTTTAGGTAGTAATTCCTACTTCAGAAAAGTACCTCCTACTTTAGAAAAAAATTCCTACTTTAGGTAGGAACTAAATATCTTACTGAAGGACAAACTTACTTTGGCTTGATATAGCAGGAGTTTTCTTATGTTCTTATTGCCCATCTCTTCAGAAAAAAATGGTCTGAGACTGCAGGAGGTAAGGGGCTGAAAGGGCTTACAAAGCAGAGCTCCAAGATGCTCTGTGTTTTCAGAAGTCCAGTAATGACATGACATCATTGCAGTCTGAAAACACTATGATGTTGCCTAGGGAAGGGTCTGATCCCTTAGAATAATGGTACTCAAACTGGAGGACTGTGACGCCCCAGCTTGTGTAACAGTGCCCTATTCCCTTTAAGGGGGAAAGCAGGAAAGCCTTGCAGGGGAAGGGGGCTGTTGAAAGTTTGTGATCATGACAAAACCAGAAGTTCATGCATTGCTGGCCTCCTCTGAAAAACTTAACTTAGGGAATAAAATTTTGAGTACCACTGCTTAGAGAAAATATTCTTATAACTCAGAGAGAATATAACTCAGTATCGTCAGGGCCAGAGGCAAAGATTATGGTGACAGTATAAGATGTTAGATAGCTCCGTGAAAAAGCATTTTATAAGTGGGTTAGGTAAAAAGGTCCCTAGGATACTGGGTATAAAATACAAATATAGTTGGAAGATCAACCTTTAAGGAAGAAGCAGAGCAGAACCAAATGCTTTAGAAACTACTGTAGACCAGAATGACTGTTATTTGCATTGTTTGGGGATAATCTGTTATCTGGTCAGCATTAGATTTCTATTTAATTCAAAAAGGGCAGGAATCGCATCTTTAAACATGTGTACTTGGGCTAGGTGACTGCCTAGAGAACAAAGTGCCATACCAGTAATGTGATTATTAGAAAGACTTCTGAGATGAAGCCACATATCCATTTGCCACACTTTTGATTAAAAGGTCATGTAATTATCCTCCCCCACTCGGATCACTTAATTGATCCAAGGAAGAATCTAATATGAATGGAGCTTATTTACTGCTTAAATGTTAATGCAGTTTTCATGTCCCCAAAATAGAAATGAAGCTTTCCAGCTGGAGCAGCAGATTTGATGGTGTTATAACCCAGGACATTCTCATGGACCCCAAGTTTGGAGAACACCGGAAGAACAGCAGCATTTCTCCTCCCAAGCTGTGAGAAAGAGCTAGAGAAGCTGCAGGCCAGTCAAGAAACGGAGCAATTGACAGTACAATAGCAATGATTACAAGCACCTGTTGCAGGCGCCACTGGAACTCTGCAAGGACTTACTTAGGGAGTAATTCTCCCTATAATGTTGAGTATCACTGTAAAAAGGGATTACTACTTAGATATCAATTATGTCAAGACAGAATGTAAAGCTCATGGTGACAGTAGGTGAGGGGGCCACCTTTTTTGCACGTTTGGCACGTGTGATTATTAGAACGTGTGCTTCCACGTTTGGCATTTTCCCCCTGGGGTCACCCACAGGGATGAATTGCCACCAAAAGGATAACACCAATTGGTATCATCCCTCCCCATATGATTTCCACCTTGCCTCTTTGTCTGGGAGGGGGACGAGTGAGATGAGCCTTCACCAAAAGAATGAGACTTATGGTAGTTCATAACTGAGATAGTTCAGGGAGCTGATAGAGCGATAAATAATGGTGGAGTAAGAACATATATAAAAAAGTTCCAACTCAGGGTATTGCTGATATGTTATACCTGAAGCAAGAAGGCTTGTGGGTTTCAGGAGTGAACAAATCGGACACTGCGGCACTGAAACAGCATAGACCTGTAGGGCTCCCTCACACAGAATGGCAGGAACAGTTTTAACAGGCCTGCTTCATAAAATGCAAAAGGAAATCTACCTTATGTACTTCCCCCAAAATGGAGGAGGCAACATTCATAGCTGTAAAGAGTAGGAGGTTTAGCCCAACAATCCTGCCTTTCTTGAATGACGTCCAGACTCATAAGCTTGATGCCAAAGAACCACGAAACCAGATAAAAATAAAAAATAGCTACAAAAGAGCAACAAAGAAATAGATAGAAAATGAAAAGGAACAAGTGAGTATAGCAGCTTTCAGTGCTTTCCAAGGAGAAAGGTGGGTACAAATCAATTAAAGAAAGACAAAGATTGTTTAGATAAAACATAAACAAAGTTCTTCATAAAGTAATTATTGTGGCAGTTAATTTAAAAAGGCATAGTCTATTCCAATTTGGGCATGAGCTCTTCCTAATATGGCTGAAATCTGTGTAAAAGAACTGAATCTTGGCTGTAATTAGAAAGTTTCATATGAAGCTCTGTGCATATGCAGAACCCAAAGATATGATAACACACAGAACAGAATGCAAGAAAGCACGTTCAAGCAATGGAGCTGAGCTAGCCTCATCCAAATGCAATTAAGGACAAGATATATCATCTGAATGACCTAGTAGCAAACATTAAAGTAACATCATCATCTTGAGTGGTGTCCAAACCCCAGCCCAGGGGCCAGATGCAGCCACAGCAAGCCTCACTGTGGCCCATGGCATGCCCCATCCATCTGGCCCATAGACAAGCCTTGTAATGTATCTAATACATTCTTATATTCAAATTTAAAATGTAAATCATTTTTCCAGCTCCGACAGTGTCAGAGATATGATGTGGCCCTCCTGCCAAAAAGTTTGGACACCACTTTAAGGGGGTATATACACCTCAAAAATAAACCAACATCTGGACAAGCCTTAAGGAACAATGGTCCCATCCCAAGGATGATACTGAGAAGGATCACATCTTTAGGTCATGGTTGCAACCTATCATGTTGAACAGGGGCAGGATGTTGTCTCTTCTCTGCACTGGCAGACATTAGATAGAGATGTGGGGAAACTAAATGTGGGGATTCTGTTATGAGGAACAGACCCATGTGCATTGTGACATGAATCATGTCATCCCTTCCCATCATTAGTTTTAGGTGTATGAATCTATACAATATGAAGCTGACAAGAGCACATACGTCTTCCAAAAAGGAAGAAAATTACAATCACGATAGCCGAGTTAGTGGTAATGTTCATTCTAACACAAAGTATACACAGAGTGAATTTACTGATTAAACGTTTAGGGCCATTTTATGACATGAGTGTTCTTGCAATAATTTTTGCTTCTAAAGAGTCCAGTGAAAAAGGCAATACTTCCCATTACTTCCTAGAAAGACACAAATGTACTGACGAATTGCAAGTTAAATAGCGTCTATGTGAAGACAGTTGTAGATACTACCTTATCCCATATGATAACAGGATTTCTATATCTAAGGGTTATACTGTACTTACTCAAATAAAACGCTCACCTTTTCCAGCCAAATTCAATCTCCAAAATCAGACTGCGCATTAGATTTGATGTTAATAAAACTGAGTAAATTCCATATTTTGATTTTAAGTATAGGGTGCGCATTATATTTGAGTAAATATGGTATTTGTATTTGAAATCACAGATGGAAGTCTAGAAAATTAGACTTCTAATCATGGAATCATATTCCTCGTGCAAGGAAAGCAATTTTCATAGATTCACCTTGATAATCCCCTAAGTATCTACTCTGGAGAGCATCTCAGCTCTCAGACGTTTTTCAGAAAATTCTGAGAAAGATGAGATTGGCAAAATCATTCCTCCCTTGCACAAACTCACAAATCAGGAGTGCTCGTGTTTTAAAAACATAATACAAAAAATAGTTCTTAACATACTTTAGCAGTTGTTTCCTACTCCTTAGGCTGAAGCAATATAGCAAAGAAGTTTTCATCATGCCACAAAATTAATCAAAGAAGAACATGCCCAGAACCTGTTATGGACTGAGGGAAAACAAGCTGGAAAAAATTGTGAGACTGGGTAGTAGACTTTACTCACTTCCCAAAAACATGTTTAAAGGAAAAAAGTAAATATTCGTATTCGACACCTTACTCTACTGTTGCCCCACATTCAGTGGTTTTGTATCCAGAGATCTTGTTCACTATTAACAACTGAAATTAAAGAGAAGGTAATCGGTAAATAGGTAAATAGGACCCCTCATTCCCATGTCAAGCACTGCTGGTCATAATGGCTTTACTCAGATCTGGCACCTGCTCTTGAGCTGCTCTCAAAAACCTCCCTGGCCAAGGGCCAAGATATTTATCATCAGTGCTTTTTTCTGGGGGAAAAGAGATGCCTGAACTCGCCACAGTTGTGTTGCTAGATCATCCCCATATGATGAATTATTAATTAGATGCTGGGGGGGTCAGGTGGAAAAGGTGCTGGTACTGAGTACTGGTGTGTACCCCAGAAAAAGCCCTGCTTGTAGTCATCCTTTGCTTCCTTTTGGTATTGGAGGCCCAAAGCCAACTGACAATGGCCTCTCCACCAGAATTTGTACCCACCCCTTGCAAGTGAAGTGCCTTATAATACTTCTGCAACAGCCATTGCTGGGGCAATGCACTGGCCACCAACAGTGTCCCAACATAGGACTGGGTGGCGTGTTAAAAAAAGATTTCCATAAGGGCGGCCTGTTAAAAGAAGGTTTACAACTCACTGTTTTAAATTAGTATTAGGATGTCACACTTTAAAAGAAGCACCTAGAGGGGCATGAGAATAAGTACCCTCAAACCTTTGCAATTTTCTAAAAAAGCATTTTCTATCACTGGACTCACCCATTGTGTGTTACAAGGCACTGCCTTAGGCCCAACTTGCGGAAAATATCCACCACTATCTCCATTGGTGTGTGATCTGTCACAGTAAAAGGGCTCATGTCAAGAATGCTTCTAAGCTTCAAAGGCCGAGGACTTTCTGCTGGGAGTGATGGTGTATGCTGAGCAAAACATACTCTGGAGCTGCCAACAATGCCTTCTTGCTTCTTTCTAGCACTTTCTTTAATCAAGAAAAGGGAAAAAACATATGAAAGAGATGGATTTATACAGATGCAACACCACTCAATTGAAACCCAAGATCTAAGCGTGGCATTTTACAACTATAAACATAACTTTTCTCTGTGATATCTGTATCACATTTGTGTAAACACCGCAAATGTTTTAAATATGAATAAATCCATTCAATTCTTAAATATAAATAAATTCATTCAAATTTTCAAATATGAATAAGTCCATTCAAATTTACATATTATCCAAAACTGGAAAGGTATTCTAGTAGTCCAATACATTAGATAGCAGTAGAACAACTGAACTGGAAGACACTTACAATGTATTTGATTCTAACCCTATGCTAATGGAGAGTGTCCAAAATTTATATTCCTGATAGATGGCTAACCAACCTCTGCTTAAAAACCAATGATGGAGTGTCTACTTTGTTCTGAGGCAGACTATTCCACCACTGTTCATACCATCAAGACATTCTTCCTAACATACAATCAAAATCTTCCTTATAGATTAAACCCATTTATCCTGGTCCTACACTCCAGAGCCAAGGGGAAAAATGCACTTCTTCCTTATGATAGTCCCTCTGATATTTTTAGGTAACCATGTCACTCTTCTCAAACTAAACATAGAGCAAAATCCATAGCAGTTACGGGTCCTTGCAGTTATGTCACCCTCTAGTGTTATGGAAAGTCATCTTAACTGCTCTGGATCAAGGGGCTTAATTTCACTTTAGGGTATAGGCCATACTTAAAACTCCTTCAACCTATCCTCACAGTTTCCTAGAGGACAGAATCCAAGTCTATCTTGACAGGATGGGAAATTGATTAGATGCAAACAATGAACTTTAACAGGGATAAATATAAGGATCTGTGAATGGATAGCAAAAATCAGTAGAACACGGATAAGATTGGGGATACTTCTGTGAGTAAAATATGTCTGAAAAAGACAAAGGAATTTAATAGATAAACTGGACATGAGCTGGTAGTGTGGAATGGTGGCAGAGAAAGTGAATGTGATTCTAGGGTACATCAACAAAATACAATGACTAGATTGCAAGAAGTAATAGTACTTCCAGCTTCCACATTATTCAAGTCTCCCTCATCTAGAACCACTCCATTTTGTTAACATCCCTCAAACTATGATACCCAGAACTGGACAGAGGACTCCAGATGGGGACTATATCAAGTAAAACACAAAAGTAGAATTATTACTTCTTGCTTCTACTTTCCAGTGGCAGGAGTGCTATATTTTGATTTGGACTTTCAAAGTAAAACAACAGCTAATTTGATGGAAAAGTAGAGAACTGAACACAAGATGCAAAATAGCTTTATGTATTTTCCCACCCACTCCTGAATATGTTCCCACCCGAATCACCAAATTAATTTATATCATCCTTTAAAACATTCATTGTGATTGTTCTCATATTAATACCTTTGAAAAGGAATAGACATTCAGAATATTGAAAAAAATTACCTATTGCAATAGTTAAATCTCTCCTTAGAGCAAATCCCACTAGTCTCTGGGACTCTTTTGACATTATAACAGGGAAACCATTATAGCTGGTTTCATTGATCAAATTTTCTATATCATCCACTGTCATGTTATCTTGCGTTAAAACTGCCAGGGGTGGATCATTTCTTCGAGGTCTCATGACATCAGCAGCCAATGTAGTGTGGGTAAATTCTTCTTTGGCATCCAAGAAAGGATATCCATTCAGACGAATGTGTGCTTCATAGATTCCTTCCCTGCCAAAAGCGTCTCCTACCCACTTGCTTGTCATTACTGCAGCCATAAGGGGCACAATGTATTCCAGCCCACCAGTTAACTCAAATACAATAACCACAAGTGAAACTGTCATCCTTGTGACACCACCTGAAAGAGAAAAACAAAAGGTTGCTTATCATTATGCTTATACAACAGTGTAGAAATGTGAAGTTCTTTGACTAGCTAGATTAGAGGCTGCCATGTATAACCAAGGCGGCAAGTCGATCTCCAAAGGTTTCAGTAGGACACTGTTACCATCAATAAATTTAGAAAGGTTTGATGCTTAAGTAAAAGTGTGAGGCACTGATGCACCTTCTGAAAAAAAATAGGATGTATAATGTCTTTAAAAAGAAAATGGTTGATATATTTTATATAATAAAAACACTTTAACCCTAAGAGCTAAAACCAACCTTTTTAGTTGCAAAGAAAAGGTTTATTTGGCACTGCAATATTCAGTAAAGAAATTTAAAAATCACTGCTAGATAATATGCTGATTTACAAACTCAAATAATTATATACAAAAAATGTACATATTAACTTCTTGGGATGGAAAGCGTTTAGCCCTGAAAAGGTCTCTGACCCTCACAAGCAGTTTTCTCTACAGCTTACTGCTCTTTCAAGCATCTTTCTCTACAGCTAATTGCTCTTTCTGTAATTTTCTCCAAAAATCAACCAACTAAATTCTGTCTTAACCTAGCTGTAGCAGTGGATACTGCTATCTGATTCACAAGTCTGTTTACATTACTGGTTTAAATGTGTGAAACACCTCATAACTCCCTATAGCCTATATAGCACAAGTAATTATAATATTTTCTAGTGATTGTTGCCAGTATCTCTTCTGTATTTTTTAAGATGGTGATCCCCCCTTTCTTAGGGATAGGGAACCATAAACTGATTTATTTTACTATGTAATACGCTTTGTGAACTACTTTTGTTGAACATCTATAAATATTCTAAAATAATATTCACATTCTAATCTACACCAAATACAGTACTAGAAAAAAATCAGAGTTCACATTTGTGATTAATTCCAACTTAAATTTAGCTATGAAAACTATCATGCCACATCAGAATATTATTTTGAATATGAATATAGCTGACAAAACCAGAAGAGCACCATTGCATTCGTAGAGGATGTGAGCTCGTGGAATCACATTGTGATGCTGACTACTACACCTTTTCAATAATTTGAACAAGCTCCTCCAACATCTCGCACTTTTTCCTGTGGACAAGCAGTTCAAGATAATAAGCTCTTCAAACGTTGGACACTGTCATTTCAATTTTTCTCATACCAGCTTACCTTTCAAGCAACCTGAAAATGAACCAATTTATTTTATTAGCTATGTTACAATTTAGTTACCTAAGCATGCAGCAGCACCAACCATAGCATAGAGGCCGGGTGTTATACAATCTGCTCCAACTTCACACCACTCCTTGAAGATAAACCAGTCATGATGATAATAAGCAAGCTGTTCCACAGCAATTCCCACAATTCTCCCAGCTATGGCTCCAATCGCCATACTAGGTATGAATAAACCTGATGGAACCTAAAGAGGGGGGGAGACAATAACATTTTATAGGAAATGTCTCATAAGAGTTAACTTATAAGCTTGCAGTTCATATATATATGAACCATCTAGAGATATGGAATATTTCACAAATCCGTACAAGCTAAGAATACCATTGCCTCTCTTTTTCTTTCTGTGAAAAGATAACTGGGAAAATGTGAAAAGTTTTCCTAGAATGCTAGTTAACCAGAGTTCTAATAATGTCTGGGAAACAGCATCAGCCTGTGCAAGGATTGCACATATGCTGAAAAACAGGTACAATAAATTGGAATGAAGTGGGATGATTCATACTACCATTTCAGAATAATGGCTAAGTGGATGAAGGACTGAAACATATGCTCCAAGCACTGACACCCTGCCTGGAGCAGAGGTCTTCAGCAACCATTTCTTCTCTTCAGTACAGGATGCTAACAATTGTCTATGCATAGGTGCAAGCACAGCTACAATATAGAGCAGTGATTTTCAACAACCAGTGTGCCATGTTATGGGAGTTTGGGGAAGGCCAATTATTAGTAGGGTAATTAGGGAATTTGAGTCCTCAACCAACAGCATTGTGTGACATGTCAATGGTTAAAAAAAACGGATGGTGTCCTTTGACAATTATTATTTATTTATTATTTTTATTTTCCTAATTTATACCCCGCCTTTCCTCCCCTGCAAGAGGGAGCCCAAAGCGGCTAACATCAGAGAAGAATAAAACACCATTAAAATCACTAATAAATACAGGTTAAAACATAATTAAAATACAATTAAAATACAATTTCAGCACCTGCCAGTGTGCCATAAGCTGAAAAGGGTTGAAAATCACTGATACAGAGCATTCTATTCCCCTCCTCCCAATAAAACACTGGGTGTGCTTCAGTATAACAAAATCTATCCGCAATTCTCCTTGTTACTGCTGTGTAGCAGAGCCAACCCATTATCACAGCTTGCTTTCCTGAACAGGCTGTCGCAGCTGGAAATAGTCTAGTGAACAACTGTTTCAAAGACAAAATTAAATTCTGCATCTGAAATATTCTTAAGATGTCCATCTGAAGTCACAACAGGTCTGCTCAAGCTATATCTCTGTTCAAACTCCTAGAAGCCAACCTCCACAATCAAAACTGATTCAATTCAAGATGAAACAACCTAAAATTCATACCAAGTTCTACTCCCTATAAACTGTCATCTGATGTACAGAATAGTCTACTCACCCACCCACCTCTTGTTTGCTTCAGAGATCTGACACATACTCCTTACAAACATCTTACATTTTATTATTGTGTATGTGTAGGATATAAGTGTAATGTAATCCAAATTCCTACACCAACTCTTGGCAGAGCTCATACTTTCACAGCAGTAAGGTTTTGTCTCATGAATACTGGCCTTCCTACTCCCATATGATATATTGTGGAGAACACAAACCATGTTTGTTCTCTTATTTGAAGTCACAGATGCCTAAACATCATTAAATCAGTGAACATATCCCTGAGAGAACACTCAATGTGACCATTTTGACTTTCATATTCACTTATGAATATGTAAATATGTAAAAATATGCATTAAATTTGATGCATATTTTAATAAATACCCTTTTTAACAATTAAAAAACCATTTTAACAATTATCATCATTTGAAAATAGCTTATTAATAGTAATGTAAAAGTTTAAGCCAATGTTCTAAAGGAAAAAAGAAAAGCAATTTTTTTTCCAGAAGCAACTTTTGTAAGAAAGTAACAGGGAGGAAGTAAAGCAATGATCAAGAAAGAAGCTTTTGTTACAGCTTACCTTGATACCGAAGGTGAAGACTGTCATGATAATCTTAAATATAAGAGCTAAACACAGCTGCCAAATAGCTGAATACACTCCAGTGCCAGCTGGACGATCAGGAATATCATCAACTGTTTTAGTGGCATTCATGTCATTTTTGTAATCACAAAGGGAAGAAGACTCCAAGGGCCCACAGTCTGTGAAGAGTTCTTTAATAAGCTCACTGGTGTTGACTCTGGTGTATGGGTTTGGAAAAGCTATGACGGCAGTTATTGCTGCTACAATAATGACCTCCAGAACTGGATACTTTCCAAATTTTGTTGATTTGCGCCGGCGACACCAAGCAATGTTTGCACGGATGAAAAATGCTCCCCACAGCCCTCCAAACACTCCCAAAAGAATGAAAGGTAACAGTTCAAACAGGTACCATGGGGTATGGTATTCAACATAAAAAAGAACAAGGCGGCTGTTACCAAAAGGGTTGATTGATCTCAAAACAAATGCAGCTACCAAAGCAGCAAAAAATGATCTCCATAAGGTTTTCAGAGGAAAGTAATAACTAACCTGCAAGAGACAAAGATACAAAGTAGTCTATTGTGAAAATCTGCTCTCATTTCAAATACATATACAGGCAAGCAAAAAAAAGATATTGTCCACAGTTTAATAATGTTAAATACTAATTTACATTCTGAAAGTACAAGTCTACAATTATCCAAGTAGATATTTCCAAAGCCACAATGAAATAGCTAAGCAAAAATTAAAAAAAAATTATGTTAAATTAAATGTTTTAATAGGGATGGCATTGTTCACAGGATCATTTCTCACAATTACAGGTCTGGTTTGGCATAATACAAAGTGACTTTCATAGCTCTGCAACATGCTGAGTTTCAGCCAGTGAATTTGTGCATTCCACTATGGAAGACAGCTTTGTGTATCAAAATAAATGAATGAACCACAAGGTACATCATAATCACATGGCTAGTTCACCATATGCCAAGATTCAACCTAAATTATGCCATGTATTTTTCTATCAATCTGTACATATGAATTAGCTAGAACGTACCTAGAATGCACATTTACACCAAACACACAAAACCAACAGCTAATCTATTCTGATTAGTGCAACAATGGAGCTGTACATGCAGAGAAAATTCTGGAAGAAGCTTCCATCAATTTAAGGATTATAGCAGGTTTGCAAATCAGAGACAGGCAGACAGAATCAATTTCTGCCTGCTTGCCTGCCAGATGAGGATGGGAGGATAAAAAACTCACAAGAGATGAAGATAGAGTATCCTGAGAGTGAATCCTGAAAGTATTCAAAAAAGAATGTGGGAAGGTTTACAGCTTTGAGGAGAAGTGGGGAGGAACCATCTTATTCTTGGGGTTTAAGGATAATGCACACAAAATGTCCTATCCACCATACTAGCACAGAACTGGTACAAAGAGTTGGTGATTTTTCTCTTTTGCTGGGTCAAAAGCTGATCAGACGTTTGCAGTGACAGGATTCAAAGAAATTAACAACTGGTTCTATGCCCATATGGCAGCCACTTTTAAATGGCTATTTTAAAACTTTATATGTCCTATCTCTCATTAACAACCAGTTCTATAGAGTAGGTGCGAACCTGCTGGAGCCCACCACTGGTGTTTGTAACAAACCAAGGAGTGTGCAGTTTCCACTCCATTATAGTATCAGTTCATCTTTTCCCTCAACGTTATGGAGTTTCCCCTTTGAACCTCAAAGTAGCTATAATAGCAGTCAAGCCATTTTTTTCAGGATTCAGACAACCTGTTCATTGTGATCCTCAGACACATCCTTACTACATTATTTTAAAAATGAGCCCACACAAATTGCACTTCCAATATTAATTTTTCAATCATGCCATTTCAAAAACAATAAGGTAAAATAAGACCACACAAATGTAGTTACCAGTTCAGCAATAATGGAAACACATGCACTTTCAGAAATGCTTTCACATACCTCTTCCAAGCTGAAAAGAACTCCACCAATGGGAGCACCAAAGGCTACTGATACTCCCGCTGCTGAAGCTGCTGATAATACCTGCAGGAAGGGTTACATAGCGTTAAGAGTGTGCAATGGAGTTAAGAGAAACAACTCATTTGTACGCCTTATCCACAAAAAAAACCTGATATAAACAAACAGCTTAAGTGACCCTTTGTGCTTACTGACCTATTGGGGTTAGGAGAAATGTTTGTAAGAACAGGAAAAAAGAGAGGGAGAAATGCTTTTAAAACAGCAGGGTGACCAGAACTGAATGAACTGTTCAAAAACTGCTACATTAAAAGTTAATCACAAAATTCAAAGCACACCTACTCCCCCCCATAAAGTATACAGAACTGTACTTTCAGATATTTTGTACTGGTTTAATATCTCTATATCAGAAGCAAACATGCTGTGAAATATGAAAAAATATGTCTACAGTACACCTATAGCACAGTATTCTATTGTGTGGTCTTATCTTGAAACCTGTCAGCACTTGCAGTCTCAGCTTTTGGGTCTACTGATAGCTTTGTTAGTCCTCCACCTTCCGGCCCCAGGAATTTCTAGGTTTAGCATCGCCCTTACTCAATCATTTGCACTAGATAGACCACTAGGTTTCTGTTCATTTGTTTTTTGTGTGGCACACCCTTCTCCTCCCCTGGATTTAAGAAAAATACTATAGAAACCGAACAGCTTTTGCCAGGGTTCTTGCCAACCCAGCTGCTACTGCTGACTTGCAAGGCCAGAAGCATATTCCCAAAGGAGTGATTCTGATCCTTGACAACCAACCAGCATTCATAACTCACATATCTGTAAGTAGGAGAGTGTCTAATCAAACACACAGGATGCCAGAACAATCTTGACCAAATACAGGTGTTGTGTCCCCCCATTTCCCCCATGCTCATCAATCCCCCACGTGCCACTTCCCCCCATGCGCCACTTCCCCCCATGTGCAACTTAGCTCAAGCGGATCATCCTCACATGTGCAACTTCCCCCATGCACAACTTCCCCCATGCGTATCATCCGCCCATGTGCAACTTTTCCACATGCACAACTTGCCCCATGCGCAATTTTCCCCCATGCGCAATTTTCCCCATGTGCAACTTAGCTCAAGCACATCAACCCTTATGTGCATCATTCCCCCATGCACAACTTCCGCCATGTGCAAATTTCCCCATGCGTATCATCCACCCATGCACAACTTCCTCCATGCGCATCTTCCCCCCATGCGCAACTTAGCTCAAGCGCCTCATCCCCACATGCGCAGCTTCCCCCGTGCACAACTTCCCCCATGCACAACTGTCCCCCATGCGTATCATCTGCCCATGCGAACTTGCCCCATGTGCATCAACCCCCATGTGCAACTTTCCCCATGCGTATCATCTGCTCATGCGAACTTGCCCCATGCGCATCATCCCCACATGCACAACTTTCCCCCATGCACAATTTTCCCCATGCACAACTTTCCCCCATGCGCAGCATCCTCGCCATTGCAACCTCTTCCTCTGAACAACATCCCCCCACTGCACCAGGCACTGAGCACCAAATTGGCTGGATGTTGGTCAGTCTCCCATGTTAAGTATAGGACAAAAACACGTTGCGCCCTTTTCAGCCCCTGAAGGGTTAAATTTCTCCAGATGGGTTCTTGGTGGGTGTTCAGGTGACAGAAGGATCCCTCCCAGAATTCCATGCTTCAGGCCCAGCAGTTGGGGTGGAATGTTGCTGAGTCAGCAATTCTCAATGGAAAGTATAGGGAGGAAAACGTGTTGCGCCCCTTTTCATCCCCTTCCGGTTGGAATTTCCGAAAACACAGTTCTTAGTGCACCCCTCCGTCATGGAAGGAACACCCACCCCAATTTTCACGCTTCTAGGGTTTTGGCAGGGTGGTGGTGAGTCAGTGAGTGAGTCAGTGAGTGAGTCAGTGAGTGACTTTTCTCTTTTATATATATAGATTATGAATGTATATCACTTATAATTTTAAGACACATACCTCCCTTTTTTTGGCTTCATTTGTGCTATACTTCGGAAAGAGGTAGGAAAAGATGTTTCCACAACAGCAGGCAACATGTACAAGAGGGCCCTCTTTTCCTAAACTCAAACCTGAGGCTACAGCCAAGACCAAAGTGACTGTTTTTATCATCAAGGTCCATTTACCCAAATATCCTCTAATGATGAAGCCACTCAAGATAGTTTTGATCTAAAACAAAGAAAAAAATAAGAATTTTATTGAGAGATAAAAATCTCATTTTCATTTTGTGAATAACTGTGTATCCTACAGATTACAAATTTACAGGGGTTAAATGTTAGTTAAGAGAGAGGGCAGTTGATTAGAAGTGTATCTTGAACTGCAATCCTCAAAACACACAAATTTGAATCCCATTAGATTAGTCATGACATAGGCTGCAATCCTAAACACACCTTCCTAGGAAGATTCACTAAACACAATGGGGCTTACTTTTGAATAGACATGGTTAGGATTGTGTTTTAAGTCCCATTAATTTCACTGAGTAATTCAACTTGAATTTCCTGGTTTATTTCTTTATATAGAGAACCACTTTTAGTAGTTTTATTTTGTATTTTATTATTTGTAACATACAATAAGTTATATGTCACAACATTTGTCTTCATGAATTTTTATTAAAACATGGCTAAGGATAAAAGTACAGCATACTCTACCTCTGGAATTCCAGAGCCACAAGCATAAGGTGCAAACACCTTCACTAGAGAAACTGCTAGGAAAGCAAAGCTCAGGGCCCAGAAAATATACGTTATGTAGTTCATTATGTAGGATCCTGGACCCTAAAAGAAACAAGAAATAAAAAGTTTTGGCTAACTGAAACTATTGGCATTTCATTGCAAATTAATATTTTGACAAGATAAACTGTTTTTATTTGTTAACTGTTACAATTACAGCATGCCAGGTGGTGGATGACTCACTGACTTATTATTCTTTTTTAATTCTCTATCGCAATGCTGTCCAAACTTATAGTAAGCTCCTATAGCCCCCCTACATCCCAGCTCAGCCAAGTGCCACTGTCTTGGATCACATGAAGTTCCGCACCCAAATCTTGCAAGAACTCATGTGATCTAAAATAGTGGCACCCATTAGAGCTCATAGGAAGGGCGAAAATTAACATCCTGCTGTGCCCCTTTGAGTGTGCAGTGGATGTTGGTGGCCCTAAAGCACCAACCACAGTGCACAATTTGAAACCACTTTTCTGTGGAGTAACAAATTAGATAATTTGCAAGTCATTAATGCTCCCAAAATGCCTTTATCAAGCTATTTTCCCTGGATGCTCAACTACATTAGCACTGATATTTCTTGCGCTATTGTGCCATAGCTACTAGAAAGGAAAATTGGCACACCAGCAACCATTTCCAATGCCATGTGTAAAATTTCTGAACATGACGACTCTGGCTCTAACACTCTGATATCAGCTACTGCACTGCCTTATATGACACCCCATAATTCTCAAGGACTAGGGAGCACCTTCTCCTTTAAGTCTTATGTGAACAAGAGCTCCATGTGCACAGCTGGATCAGGCTAAGCAAGTCTTTTTACATCTGCTTAAAACACAGTACTTCTGGCCATTTCACTTCTTGCCACAACCACCTACTAAAAAAATGGGCAACCAACAAACATGTAGTAATGCTGTTAATAACTATAACTTTGTTGTGAGGACTAGACAGTGCCCCATCTCACAGACAAATAGGTCAGCAGAATACTCAGTTGAATTTAGGAACTATACTTACTTCTGCTTGACCAAGTATTAGTTCTGCCCATGTTTTCCATTGTGGACATTTGTCTCGCTCTTCAAACGTTGCCTCATTTGATAGCCAGCAACACTGTTCGTGGTTAAACCAAAGGGCACCGAGGCAAATACCTTCCTTTAAATCAGTCATCCAATCTGCAGCAATATCTATCAACCCAGCCAATGCACCTGTTGTATAAATAGTGACAGGCTTGCACTTTCAGATACTATACATATACAAAACAATCAATTTCCACAGAGGATAAAGATAACATAAGGCATTAAAATGGTTCTCTTAAAAAATGTAGTTTCTTTTGTAAAATATTAACCTGAATCCCCATTGGCAAAAAGCAAGCATACTAGGAGGGACATGCAACCTCCCCAGTCCTCAGAACATCCTTAGAAGGTGAGAGGAGCAGAGCTTACTGGAGGATTAAAAGGCTTGCCTGACAGCCAGATGAAGGAGGCTTGCCCCTCTGACTGGTATGCAGGGTGTCAATGGGAATGTATCCCACAGATATGCAAGGGAACTACTCTACTTTTTCATTCAGAAACAAAACCATTTTCCTCACATAGGCATAAACACAGTTCTTAAAAAGCATTACAAAACTTTATTAATATATGACAGACGGCACAGAATACATACAGTATATAGCAGCACAGGAACACTTGAACTCAAGAACTGAACACTCTTATTAATTATCGAAGAACTCACATAAAGAACTCTAGAAACATACGTAGCATGTGGTATAGAGTCCAGCAATGCTTTTTGTTCTCAAAGTGTCTGGTCTTCTGAGCCCTTCACAGTCCAAAGATGGAGCCTCAAGGAGCCCCATAGCACCAATGCTTGTGCAAAATGGGCAGTGCCAAGCAGATGGTAGCTATTTATGGTGTGCTTGTGGAGTTCCTGAAAGGGTCTCATGAAGCCCCACAGCTCTAAAAAGCACAATTTGTGAAATACTGTTGTGGTCAATACTAAAATTCCTATTAAAGCCTGAAGAAAGTATCTAGCCTTATTAAATACAACACTCATTTTTTTCAGCTTCTGTCAAAAGTTTACAAGCAGCCTGACTTGTTCTTCAAGTTGAAGAACCATGTATTTTATTGCAGGCATGTTAATATTTCACCTTAACAAGGAAACAAAAGCAGAAAAACCAGTACCATAAGTGCTTTTATTTGCAATATTCTAACATGCAATACTGTTCTAAGTGTATGAAAACTTCATAGAACAAAAAAGAACACTGTTTGCAGTAAAGATAGCTTATCTATAAGATGCTTAAATAGATGTACTCATGGCTTATATTCACAAATGGAAAGAGTGATAACTTCATCTGCAAGATTACCACATGAATTACAGAACAGATCAACAATTAGACTGTGTAAATTTGAAACAGAGAAAGCATCATCATTTATCTCCTGAAGTTATTTTTACACTGAAAGTACCAGCATGTTATTGTTATAGTACAGGAGTGTCCAAACGCCAGCCTGGGGGCCAGATGCGGCCCGTGGCAAGCCTCAGTGCAACTCATGGCAAGACCCCTCCATCTGGCCCACAGACAAGCCTTGTAATGTATCTAATAAATCTTATATTTAAATATATGTAAATTTATTCAAATTCAAAATGTTAATCATTTTTCTGGTCCCCTATAGTGTCAGAGAAATGGTGAGGCCTCTTGCCAAAAAGTTTGGACATCCTTGCTATAGTACAAGCACATAGTATAAACTAGAATTTCACCAGCTCTGTAAATTCAAGATGGGTTCTTTGAAGTTGTCCCTACCTGATGCCAAGCCAGTTAGTGTTACAACTAGCCATCCTGACCATGCATCATATAAACTCTTTGTCATCTCCCAGGCTGATTCTTTTTTCTTGCTATTGATCTGTAAACACAAAATACCACCTTGAATAACAGACACTTTATTTAATAAAGAAACTATATGCAAAACAATTGTTCTCAGAACTTAAGCTTTAGGAAACGATATACCCAAAACCTTTCACCTTTGGATTCAATGACAAACCCCAACTTGTCTACTTGTGCCCAACTGGTGGAAACTGAATTCAAACCCTTTTGTGTTTTCTGGACTTTCAGCCAGATGCCAGTCTGAATACACATGGGACCTCAATATCTAATAGGGTTTGGATTGGGGATTCTGCACAAATACAAAAAAAATGTGTTGAATAAAACAGAACACAAATCAGGCAGTCTATTAGAATTACTATTTTGCAGTTTGAGAAAAGAGATCCCTTCCCTTTGCCCTAGCATGTAGCTGGTGATTAATCACTTCCACCTTCTACTGTTTGGTGAACCAGTACAAAAGAATGGGGTCATTTTTCTCAGCATGACCTGCAAAACAGCAGTTCTAATAACCTGACTTTGACTCCCTTGAAAAGCCATTTCCAGCAGTGGCCATCAGTATCAAGTCTAATCCATGGATTAAAAAGTAAATATATCTATCTTATATATAAGAAAGTTGGACCTACCCAAATTTTCTCTGGTCTTATCACATTCTAGGACTTATACTTCTTCCCTTACCCTTGTACTAAAAGGACCCCTATCTTCCATTAACATCCAAAGTGTGTCCCAATTCATTTCCACAGCTTTGGTTACACTATCTAACCACCTCAGCCTCTGCCTTCTCCTTCTGCTTTCAATTTTCTCAGCATCTGGATCTTTTCTAAAGAGTCCTCCCTTCTCATAATGTGGCCAAAGTATTGGAACTTCAGTTTCAATATCCATCTTTCCAACGAAAAACCAGGGTTGAGTTTTACTCAAACATCACTACAAAAATCTGCATCCAAAAACAAAAACCACCCAGAACACCAATAGTATAAAGCAATTTTAAATACCCGTCTGTGTCTCTCTCTGTCTTTGCATTTCTCTCGCACCCAATCAATAGTGTGGAAGTCATCATAAGTTCCCACCCCAGGAATGGGTTCATCCAAGAGGTCCAATAAGTGTGTTGTACTGTTAATACTCCCTCCATTTGTCATTGTATAATGAGTTCCTGCTGTAGAAAAAGTAAAAAAGATTAAATTCTGCAACAAAAACATAATTATCTCTACAGCTTGTTTGTATCAAATAAAATCATTGTACTAATGTGATCTGGCTATAAAGTGACACTAAATAATATTCATCTGTTTAGGTTTGTTCAAAACAGTTTTTGGGATCTGACCGGTTAATGCTTCAATCATTGTCTGCCTCTAACAACTGGTCACATCAATGTATTCAGGTTTTGTTATGTAGAATTATCAGCAACAATGAGCAAGTGATCAGATGAAAATAGGCAGAATATATGTGTCAGGACATTTTCCAATACCACTGCTTTCCTTCCATATTACTGAGTTAATTCAAGTATTTTCAAAGAGACCAGGGAAACAAAGCCTAAAGAGCTAAAAGAAAACACCCATATGCTTACAGTTCAGCTGGCTTTATAATACCTTTGGGGCATCAAAGTTTTTTGCCCAATGTAGCAAACATTCATTGCAAATTAGGGGAATAGAGCTTTACAACTCTCTAACCAAGACCAACGACAGGCTTAAGCATTTAATTTGCTTTTATACAGCACTACCAATGTGCCTGTGCTTTACATCATAGAGAAAAATAAATTTAAAATTAAAATTAAAAAAATTTAAATAAATAAAAAAGGCAGGCCGTTGCCACAAAAGGCTTACAGTTTAGATGCTAACACTAAAGCAGTGTTTTTCAACCTTTTTCCATCTCATGGCACACTTAACAAGGCACTGAAATAGTCAAGGCACACCTTCACCATCAGTTGTTTTTACCATTGGCAAGGCACACCAGACTGTTCAAATCCACCAATTTTCCTATTAATGAATGTCAATCTCCAAATTCTCATGGTACACCTGAGGACTACCTGCGGCACACCAGTGTGCCATGGCACACTTGTTGAAAATCACTGCACTAGAGAGACAACAGGAATGGGAATGGCAATGGGGTAAACCAAAGGAAGCATATGAAACTGTATACAGCTATAACTGTAATTGTTTTTGTAATTGTTTCGGTAAGCTATAACTAGGAAGAAACAAGTGAAAAAGGAAAGAAGTATTATGCAGGAGTTCCAGGGCAAGGGACAGCAGGGGGGAAAAACCTACAGTTCTCCAAAATAGTGATCTTCAGCCATTTCGGCCCAGGACCCCCATTCAAT
Organism: Cryptoblepharus egeriae; assembly: GCA_030015325.1. Taxonomy (NCBI): domain Eukaryota; kingdom Metazoa; phylum Chordata; class Lepidosauria; order Squamata; family Scincidae; genus Cryptoblepharus; species Cryptoblepharus egeriae. The sequence goes on along the minus strand of JAREYC010000007.1, from coordinate 46,010,345 downwards.
GTTTGGAGTCTGTCCAGGACCCCGTCAATCTTGCTTCCCCAACCCAGGACACAATGCTGTTTAAAAAGGACATGTCCTAGAAAAACATGATACATGGTCACTCTGCCCCTCAAATTCCCAGACTCTCTTCCACCCCCACTCCCCTAACCTCTACATGTACTCTCTCTCTCTCTCTCACACACACACACACACACACAGAACAGAGTGGGGGCTCCTTCTTCATTCCCACTCCCCTTCTCCTAGAGGTCTCCCTGCATGGGCTGGAGTGTGTAGGGAGCGAACTGTGTGTCACAAAGGAGCCAAAGTGGACTAGCAGGGAGTCTGGCTGGGGGTCCTGGTGTGTGGGGCAGGGAGGGAACACAGTTCCAGAACTCCCCAACCAGCCTCCTCACCACTCTGCTGGAGCTCCTTTGTGGCACTCACTGTGAGAACCTTGCAAGGTGCTTTGCAATAGTGCACTGGGGAGCACCTTCTCCAGGTGCTCTGGCAGCAAGGAGAGGTGGGCTTTCAAGCTACCTGGAATGGTGCCATGAAGCCTTAAGGCTGCAGCAGTTCCCCAGAGGTCATGTACATAGTGACCTTGGGGAATCACATTGTGGTCACCATTTGCAATCCCCCCTGGGAGGAAGTCACGACCACCCAAAGGGGTCCCAACTCCCAGTTTGAAGGCCATTGCTCCAAGAGATATGAAACCTTCAAAAGAATGAGGGTACTGGACCTAGACCAGCAAAGGGTAGGAACATAGGGGGACAGTAGGCATGAACAGTAGAGAGGGGTGAAGTTATGAAGCATTCTGAAAGTAAGGAGGAGACTTGTGCTGAATCCAAGATATGACACAGAACCAATTTTACTGGCTAAGTAATTTAAGGGGGGCTTTACACAATCATCATTAAGAGCATTACTGCATGGAGGTGGGAAAAGATAACCAAGCACAGACCAGTAAGGAAGAAAGATCAAGTCATACTGAAAATTAGATTTAACATTACATTCTCATCTACTCTGATGTACTATTATATCCACAACTAGTGCACCAAGATTTCTAAAACACTACTGTTACTACTATACATGTCTCTACCTTCAATTCTTCCATATTCTGCAATAATGCAGGCTGAAAAGAATAAAAAGTTCATGTTTGTAAGTGTACACAATTATGTCACAACCCAAAGTAATTATGCATAGCAGACAAGCAATGTGTTTTGAGTAAGTCGATATATCAGTCAAAAAGGATACCGGTACCTAGCCAGTTTGTTCAGGTACTTTCAACAGGACCATGTGAAATTTGACCCAGGTCAGGAATAAGGAAACAATCCCTTCCCACATATTCATCAATCTGAACTTGGAAAGAGACACAAGTCTAACACGAATACTTCAGCTAGGCTAAAATGTAGTGCAAAATATATGCCATAGGGATTATAAAAATGTAATTGCTTTCCAAACTGCTGGGTTGCTCAAGAGCCCCCATTAATGCCAAACTATATTAAAAAATGAATAAGGTCATTAAAAATTACAAAACTGAAAAATTCCATTTGTTTCTCCTTTTCTGATAGATTGCTCAGCACTTTTGACACACATTTGAGCTGTGAGATGAAGAAATGTGAGCTAAAATATTTTTAGCTACACTCTAATCAAAAGGGGTAAACATTACAAACAAAATCAGGAGTGAAAGAAGAGGGATTTTTTTAAACATTTCTGTTTTACAGTTTCAGGAACCCTTACCAACAGCATACATTATCTTCAATTTCCCCACATCTCCTCCAGTTTCTTTAGAATCTCTTTCATACTGATAATTACCAAATCACCCCTTCACAACTATGCTTTTTAAAAATGCACTATTTCAAACTGGAACAGTATTTTAAAGGTGTTCTTGGCTCACGTCTATACCATGAAAGTAGGTCACACTGCAAGTGTATTGACTAACATAACAAGTTTCAAGTAACACATTTCAAAAGAGGAGTAGAGATAGAATTTAGTGCCTCAGAAGCACACTAACTGCTCCTGGATGAATTGTTTTCCCAAATGCTTCCAAATATAATTTTCATTGAAACACGTTTTAGTTCTTGAAATATAGCAGGGTTATCCAAACACTCTGGCAGGAAGGCCACATCATCTCTCTGATACTGTGTCAGAGGATGGGAAAAAAAGAATTTACATAAATTTATGGAACTTATACAAATGAAAAAATAAATTCAAACCAATCACTTTCTAACAAAAAGGGGGGTGATCTTCAAACCAGTTCATAAACACTTTTATAAACAGGGAGAAGGGTATGTACAACCTCCTCAGAGCTCCCCTCACCTTTGGAGGATTAAAGATTTGTCTGTGGGCCAAATGTTGGGGGCAGGGGTCTTGCTGAGGGATGCATGGAGGCTTGCCAAGGGCTGCATTTGGCCCCCAGACCAGGGATTGGACACCCGATTTATAGCATTCTTTTGTGAAATTTTCCCAATAGAACACCTATTCTGAAGAGATGGTATAGAAAAAGTATTCTGCTTCATGCTTACTGCTCTCAGGAGAAGAGGAAAATCCTCTATGTGCATACAATTTGGGGCCTAGAACAGATAGCAAGTGTTAATTTCATTTTCCATAAAAAGAGGCATCTAAGATTTAAACAGTAACCCAAAGAAAGCTATAAAACCATATCCTACCAATGGTTTCTGGAAGACTAGTCCCATCTAAAAGTCTACAAATATTAGCTTCTAGTGAAGCATCCATCCAATCTCCAAAACCTTGCCACTCCACACTCTCCCACTCTCTCTCTCTCTCTCTCTAAATTGCCTCCCAAATAACACATATGTTACCAAATTGTCTCCACACACCTAGGATCCAGTAATCTGGCATTTATGATTCATTTCAGGTCTCAGGAGAATATACAAAAATGCAACATAGGAATAGTGCCATTCTAGGAGTGCAGACTGCCCTACTCCGTCTTCCACAAGATTAAGTCTCTGCACAATAAAATACAGTCTTGATTTTTTTCTTTCTAAACACAGTTCTCAGTTTGAATAATGCTTTGCATTTCTGCAGTAATTGGCAGGTCATTCTTTGTACACAAGACACAGGGCTTCAATTTGTGCCCAACATCAGTCCAATATGTGTTTCTCATCATGAAGGCTAAAAAGTTTATCTTTCCATCCACAAAACTCAGATTTTTGGTCCAGTCCACCACTTCAAGCAGCTTGGTTCTTGAGGCTTTTCATTCTACTTTTCTTAATCAGCCTTGGAAGGGAACCATAGAAAGAGATAAGGTAAAGCTGTTCTTCTCCCCTTTCTAGAGCAGGAAGTACTGTACAGCACAAAGCCTAATTCTCATACAGCAACACAAGGAAGGTCACCTGATTCCATCCACATCTTGTAACTCAAGTTTCACTTTCTATGAAGTCATGTTATCTCCCAGGTTTGCTTTTGTGTGTGAACAAGCGCTCTCTCTCTCTCTCTCTCTCTCTCTCTCTCTGTATGTATGCATGTATGTGTACATATACACATTTGGAATGGAACTGGAGAGGTAGATTAACATTTAACTGGCAACACCTAGGTGAAAGAGAAACATGAAGTACTAAATCTATTCGGACATCCTTGAAGTAGTCTTCTTGCTGATTTCTCTCCTAGTGCTGGTTGAATTTTACTGGCACAACACAAAAGAAGCTTGTGTGTCTTGGCACTTAACCACACATATGTTTGATGCAAGTATACTTTGTGTAGATGCATGCAAAAGTAGCAACATATTAAGGCCCCAATTCTGTCCCCCACCAATTTACAAAATGAAAAAGGGTAAATGTGCAGGATCCTATTGTGAGGGAGTGACCAGAATGTCCAGAAGAGACAAATAATTATGTTTATGTACTTCCCAGTGGCCTCACTGGTCACTAACGTATTTCCTCAAAACTACATTGTCCAAAATCTACATATCAACATAGGAAGTTTTATCCAATAAACATTTTTTTATTTACCTCAGTGGCTCCTTAACCACTAATGGGTTTTCTTATTTTGGATGTCCAAGGAGCCTAGGCTAGGAAAGGCAGATAGGATCCCAGCATGCAAGGTTGACACTGAGATCCAGCCTTCCCATCCAGGAACTGCCTCCTGCCCCAATCCTTCCACAAACTATGACCTACCACCTCCACCACTTTACCTGCACTAGCACATCCTGAGTGGGTAGTTTTGGGCAGATACAGGGAATGTAGTAATTGCATGGGCAGTACAGAGCATATGACACTGGAGCACTTTTTGTAGCACAGTTCTAGTACATACAGTGGCAGATAAATGCTCAATGGGATTAAGACTAAAGATTAGAATTAGGACCAGGAGAAGTACCTTCCTCCTTTTCTTCCCCAAGATATCTGAATAAAGGGGGGAGAGATTTTCTTTCCCTCCAACTAGGCTTTCTTAAGAAAATACAGTCTTTACTCTTACCTCTTTCTTGTGTTTAAACCCTAACCAGCAAGAGTAACAATCTTTCACCCTCCCTCTGACCACAGACAAATAGCAAACTAGGTTTGTTTAGCTTTATCCTGCCCATACAATCAGCATCAGCAAACACAATTTGAAATAAGACAGACATTTCTCATAGAAAAACTTGATTCATTTTGTCTTTGACATTGACTTGTACCTGGTGCCAAAACAAATAGTCTCATGCTCTCTAAACCTAACAAAAAATTAACTGGAGTACTCCAAATATAATCCACAATACACAGCCTAGCAAGTAAAAAAGCTGTCAAACATTGACCTGAAGTGGATTTCTCTGGGTCAAATCAAACTACTGGTAAATGGGCTCTGGGCTAGGAAAGCTGAATACACAATGCATTTGTCATTCTTGAAGCTATTATGGGAGGTGGGAGGAATATCAGCATTAGTGCATGGCTCCCCAGTATTCAAAACTAAGCCACTAAATGAGCACTAGACATAGGAATTAGTTCTTAATAGTAATGTATGTAAGAGTTAAGCAAGATTAGGGCCCTCCAATCAGGAATGAAAGAGGGATTTGAAAGCACCAATCATGTGGAACTTGGAAATGGTTAGGAGGATAAGTTTGGGAAGTTCTTAATGTACAGTATTTTAAGTTGATTTTATCTTTGTTGTGTGTTGTAAATCTCCTCTGTGGATTTCCCTATATGTGAGTCTCCCTGGTGCTTTGGACCCATGATATAACATAATGTTCATCATCCATACCAAAAATAAATAATGGCAGGACCTTGTGGCAAACATAAATCATTAATCCAAAACCTTGTTTTCATATTATATGTCCATTAATGACAAACCCATCACATAGTCACAAGTATCATATGAAGCAGAAACAAATTAAGTTTATCTGTTACAGGCAGAAGTTTATCTCTGCAAACAGAGGCAAACTGAAGCAAAGGCTGTCTGCGGACACAATTTGCATCTTAACAGGAGAGATCAAGTGAGATTTTTTTAACTCAGCCTCTCCCAGAAATGCACAACACTAGAAGAGGGGGCAAATCAAATAGTGTGCGTTTAAGATGAAGAAAGTTCTGTCATCTAGAGGTAGGGCTGGGAAGAACTCCCACAGGTTACATTCATACTGTTACCATATTTCCTTATGTTCACCATAATGCTTTTGTCTCATTTGAGATTATGCCTTTTGAAAAGAAGAATTGTCTCTGTTCTGTAGTGTAATCCATCCTGTAATTTTAGACTACTCATCTCAAAGATATTTCTGTAACAGAATGCTGTTGCCTTGTCTGAAGTAATAATAAGGCAAAAATAAAAGATGCGTTGGTGAATGACAATGCATGTTTGTAATGAAATGCACAAAACGGGAACAGTCACCAAGAATTTGAGGGATAGGCTGTAAAGTACACTGAAGGAGCAGGTTTGCAGTTTGGGGGTTTTTCTGGACTTGCAGCTGCTCCTGGATTCCCAGGTAGCAGCTGTGGCCAGAGGTGCCTTTGCCCAACTTCGCTTGGTGTGCCAATTGTGGCTGTACCTGGATTGTGTAGACCTGGCCACGGTAGTCCACACCACAGTGACATCAAAATTAGATTGTTGTAATGCGCTCTATGTAGGGCTGCCCTTGGAAACAGTTTGGAAACTGCAATTAGTTCACAATATGTGGCCCATATGGTTGCTGGAGCCAGGCAATTCAACTCTGTTGGGCAGCTCCTCCAGAGACTACACTGGCTGCCCATTCATTTCCAGGCCCAATTCAAGGTGTTAATCTTGACTTATAAAGCCCTAAACAGCTTGGGCCCAGGTTATCTTAAGAACCAGTTACCCCCATACAATCCAGCACATTCCCTCAGGTCACGGAGAAGGCCCTGCTTCAAGTACCGCCACCTAGGGAGGTATGTAGGCAGCAAAAAGAAATAGGACCTTCTCAGTAGTGGCACCAATCCTCTGGAATTCATTCCCTCTTGATCTATAAACTGCTCCCACCTCAAAACTTTTCAGCTTGGCCTAAAAACGTTTCTTTAGATTAGCCTTCTGAGCTTTTAAGACTGCTGGTTTGTTTTTTTTTTAGTCTGGCTACTTCTACTGCACAACTCTTTTATTATGGTTTTAATCAGTGTTTTAATGTAAACGTTTTCTATTCATTGTTTTTAAGATGCCTGTTTTAACTGTTTAATGAATTGAATTTTATTGTTGATTTCTTTAATGGATTGTTTTGTAAGCTGCCTTGAGTCCCTCCGGGAGAAAGGCTGGATATAAATAAAGTTTATTATGTACTATTTCACAGTCGCAATAATAATAATAATAATAATAATAATAATAATAATAATAATAATAATAATAATAATAATAATAATAATAATAATATTATTATTATTATTATTATTATTATTATTATTATTATTATTATTATTATATACTTCGGACTGCCAGTTGGCAGAATAAAGTATTGCATGGCCAATTCCTTGCCAAGATCGAAGGAAAGGTTGATCAGGATAAGACCTGGTTGTGGCTCACGAGTAGAACACTGAAGAAGGAGACGGAAGGCCTGATACTTGCTGCCCAAGAACAGACAATCAGGACTAATCCTATCAAGGTCAGAATTGAAAAATCAGCCGATGACCCAAAATGCCGGTTTTGCAAAGAAGTGGATGAAACCATCGACCACATTCTAAGTGGCTGCAAGAAGATCGCGCAGACTGACTACAAACTGAGGCACAATCTGTTGCCCAGATGATCCACTGGAACCTATGCCAAAAGTATCATCTGCCAGTGGCAAAAAACTGGTGGGACCACAAGCCTGAAAAAGTGGTTGCAAATGAGCAGGTCAAACTTCTGTGGGACTTCAGGATACAGACAGACAAGGTCTTGGAACACAATACTCCAGATATCACCATCATAGAAAGCAGTAAGGTGTGGGTTGTTGACATCGCCATACCAGGTGACAGCAGAATTGAGGAGAAACAACTGAAAAAGATCTGCTACCAAGACCTAAGAACTGAATTATAGCGTATCTGGTGTAAGCCAGTGCAGGTGGTTCCAGTGGTAACTGGCACACCCTCTTTGGTGCAGTGCCCAAAGACCTTGGCAGGCACCTGGAAACTATTGGCATTTACAAAATATCACTCTGCCAACTGCAGAAAGCCGCTCTTCTGGGATCAGCACGATTTATACGCCGCTACATCACACAGTCCTAGACTCTTGGGACACTTCCAGTTCATTTTTTGATCCAAAATGGCTATTCTGAGTCTCTGCAGGGCTCAGTAAAGCCACTGGAAATAAGCTTCAAAGGCTTTGTTTAAAGTTAAACATTGCTTGCCTTCCCAACAGGGGTGCAGGAACAACACGTAACTATAATCACCTGTCTAACAAAAATAGCCAACAGAAAGTTTAATTTAAGTTCTAATTGTTTTTAGTGCATTAAAGACATACCAAAGTACATTTAACATTACTGGAAATTTTTTTTTAAAATGGTGATATTTGCCTTACTTAAAAGAGCCCACTGTGTTCAGAAAGACTAAGGCTGAAATCCTCAACACACTTTCCTGGGAATTAGACCCACTGAATACAATGGGACTTCTGAGGGGGCATGGTTAGGATTGTATTCTAAGGCTGTAATCTTATCTTATCACTGGAAACAAACACATCCATGAGTTTTTAGACTTTGGAAACAGCAAGATGGCACTCTAAACTGGGTCCTCACTGAACACCATAGCTCACCCTCTTGTTCTCAGATTTAAAAGGCAACTGTTTCTCCTCCTCACTTCTAGGAGGTAAAAAAGACAGGAGCAAAAACAACTGATGCTTGAACTTTTGCTTCATTTGGTTTAGGATATGGGGAGAAAAGATGAAAGCCAGTGGAGCCCTTTCTCTTCAATAGTTTGATCATCTTTCCACTGGAGAGAGAAGGGGTGAGGTGGCTCTTTACATTATTTCTGAGCAGGTAAACACAGAATAAGTATCATAGTTTCAAATGGGATTTATTGCCAGACAGTGTGCACTCTTCTCTCTCTCAATTGCCTGACACTAGATTGGTCAGTAATTAAATGACACAGAAAATTAAAGTTGACAATTAAAATTAAATTACTGCTATAAAATGCTTGGGGGAGACTACAAGAAATCTGTTTTCGCTACTATCCTATTTTTTTCTTTTTGGCATCATTACCTCATTTGTATCCTTCTTATAGAGATACATGGATTTTTTTCTTTGCCATCCTGGATGGATTCACAGTTTATTCTTCTTGTCCTTAGACCTCAGCAATCATATGCCAGATGAAACAAGTAGGCTTTGAGCCCTCACCAAAAAGCCATGAGTGTTTATCGATTCCCCTGGGGAAAAAATTCCTTAGTTGTGGTGCCACTAAAGAAGGTTTGTCCTTGTTCTGCCACCCTCGCACCTAGTACGATGGTGGCACTTGTAGAAGTGCCTCTTGAGTAAACCTAAGAGGACAGGCTGAAAAGTATGGAAGGAAGCAGTACTTTAAGCACCCTAGGCCATAAAGGTTAGAACTAGCTCCTTAAAATGGAATCATAAGTGAATGAGCAGCCAGTGAAGATGCTGAATCAGCAGTCCTGCCATGCTAGAATATCTGATTTGTGTTAACAACTTGGGCCGCTGCATTTTGCACTAACTGCAATGTTTGGATTATTTTAGAAAGCAGCTCCACATTGAGCACATTGTGGTTTGGTCTTCAAGTTACTAAGACATGAGTTACTGTGGCACAGTGATTTTTAACCCTTTTCATCTCATGGCACACTAACAAGGCACTGAAATTGTCAAGATACACCATCAGTTGTTTTTACAAGGCACAACAGGCTGTTAAAATCCCCCAATTTTCCTATTAATTAATGATTCGCCCCAAATTCCCACAGCACACCTGAGGACTATTCGTGGCAGAACGGTGTGCCACGGCACACTGGTTGAAAATCACTCTGTAGCAAAATCCAGTTGGCTCAAGTATGTTTCAGTTGGCACTTCCAGCAACAGCTGATTTTCCAGAGAAAGATGAGACAGCAGCAGAATTCCCAAACTGCACACCTGTTTTATAAATTGAGTACATGTTCAGCCTTGTTATAGACTGATTTTTTTAACATGGATTTGACTCAACACAAATGGCGAATGCAAATCAATTTTAAAAACTGCTTTTCTAATGTTGTAGAGAGACAGTCAAAAATATTCCATTCTTCAAGTCCCAGCATCAAGCCCCATTGAGGCACAACCTTATTCCATTAGATGCAATGCAGGAGCACAAAACCTGGAAGTGGGTCTTTAAATCTATTTTTATATTGTTTTATTCATCCACAGGAGGTTCTGGAATGAAACTCTAGTGGATAACGAGGGACACATGTATAATCCCATTCAAAGTGGGTAGACAATGCAATACCTGCATTGTGGTCAGATTTCTTGATAAGAAGAACCTCTGTCTTTTTCAGAATTTAGGTTCAATTTGTTGGATTTCATAAGTTTTCTTCCCATCACCCAAGTTTTTACAAAAGTCTCTGCAGAACACACTAAAAATCAAGTAACTACATACCAAGCAGGTACCAACCCACAGTTTGAGAAATGCTGGTCTAACACTTTAGATTTTGACGCTGTTAGTACTTTTACTATGTATTCAAAAATGCCCAAGTGGCCAGTAAACAATGAAAATATATCACACAAGAAAGTTAAAAACAGAGATTATCTTCAGTAACATCATGTCACGAATCTACTCTCCTGCACTTTGCCTGTGGCATACATAAGACAGATCCAGGAGAACATGTGTTCTTGGTCAGCTGAGGGCTAGGGATGGTCACCCCCTCCCACTCTCTCTGCCTCTTCTAGAAGTATTCTGAGGAAGAAAAAGCACTGGGAGGGAGGGAGGGGTATTCTGAGGGAGAGGTGATCTTCTGAGAGTCTTTAAATGTTACTTCCAATTTTAATTAATGTCCAGTTGGGGTAGCACTTCTGATGATGTTCCTCCTAGCACCAAAGATATACATGACCAAAACATGCATAGAAAATCAAAAGTTGCAATCATTGTGGCAGTGTATCATTTTTCTATCCAGAGAACACTGGAAACCTGGGAAATAAACTTTAAGTCTTACTCAGGTGTTATATATATATATAACACAAAGAGCCTAGTTTTAATTTAGGACTTTTTTGAATATGAACTCTTTGATTATCTAAATCTATATACTGTAATTTCCCACACACACACACACACACACACACATATATACATACAAACACACACACAGGAAAGGAAATATATAATATATAGGAAAGGATTAAAGAAAGACACTTGGGCTGCAATCCTAACCTCCAGTGAGACAGGCATTAGCCCTGTGCTGACCTAGGGGTGTCATAAAAATGCTGTTATTCACTTCTGACAACTGGTGGGTCAGACTAGTGCACAGGGATAACCTGACCTCCCTACACCACCACAAATAGATGTGCCAGGTGAGTTATGCTGGCCAGTTTAGGTTAGGATTGCACGCTGAGAAATAGCTTGCAACAGAACTGGAAAGACAACCATGACTATCTTTAGGGGACTTCAGATTTCACACAGTAGAACTGCTCAACTGATGAAAGTTCCATCCCTAATTGATCTATCAACATACAACAGCAGCAGCTACTGGAAAAGCAAACAAGAGAAATGTGAGGGTAATGTGATGAATGAAGAAGCTGTGGGCTGCCAATGAATTGAGTCATATAATGGCTCCCCAGGTTTCGATGGACTTGTGTCTTCTAGTCTTGGGGGCGGGAGTGTCCTTGCAGAGATCCCTAGTATTACAAAAAGAATAGTGAAGGTATTGGGGACAGATTTCCTTATGCTTTGGTTACCAATTTAAAACACAACATGGAAGGGCACACTATTAGCTACAAATCACACATATGTTGCTTATGCACTTCTAGCTTCCACATGTCACAAGACTTTGCTGTTTTTAACTTACAAAATTCTTTCATAAAATAAGAGCACATTCATATGAGATAACATATCCACCTCATTTTCAAAAATATTGCCTTTAATCTTGCCATGAATTATCGTAGTTCCTTTTGCTTCATACCTTATACGGTAATTCATTGATGCCATGCTTGAAATACTCTTTCAGCAGCTGGCTAATTGACATCTGCAAAATCAAGGCTTTTCATATAGCTCTAACATATTTGTGCTTACTTTGGTAGCTAATTAAGACCATGTCACTTAGAAGATAACTCCAAGCTTCACGGAGGAAGATTCTTCCGTGAAGCTTGATTAGGGTTTTTTTAATTAATATGATGTACCCAGAGAGGACAAGCTCCTAGTAACATATCTAGTGCAATGTAGTTTGAGATTTCATTTTAAATTTGACAGAACTAGTAACCTTATTCAGTGTGTGTGTGTGTGTGTGTGTGTGTGTGTGTGTGTGTGTATATATATATATATATATATATATATATATATATATATATATATATATATATATATATATATATATATAACTGAAAAGTCACTGACTGACTGACTCACTGACTCGTTCATCAACAGCCAGCCAAAACCGCCAGACCTAGAAGCGTGAAATTTGGGGAGGGTGTTCCTTACGTGACGGAGGCACCCACTAAGAACCGGTTTTTGGAAATTCCAACCAGAAGGGGTTGAAAAGGGGCGCTATGCGTTTTCCTCCCTATACTTTACACTGAAGAGTCCCTGACTGAGGGATGCTCTGCCCCTACTCCCAGAAGCATGAAATTTGGGGAGGGTGTTCCTTCTGTGACATGAATACCCACCAAAAACTGATGCTGAGAAATTTAATCCTTTATTGGCTGAAAGGGATGCAAGATGTTTTTGTCCTATACTTAACATTGAAGACTGACTGAGCAACATCCAGCTGATACACTGGGAGGGGGAGGGTGCACAGGGGGTGATGGTGTGCACAGTGGGATGGTACATTTGGGGAATGGTGTGCATGGGGGGACGGTGCGGCAGGGAGGATGTTGCACTTGGGGGTTGATGGACATGGCAGGGTTTGCACATGGGGGATGAAGATGTTGCATATGGTGTGCATGGAGGAACAGTGTGCATGGGGGGACAGTGCACAGTGGGGGAATGATGTATGGAGGAATTTTACTCCTGCGACATGGGTACATTTTTGCTAGTTATTAATATAATTTGACTAATAACTGGAACCTCCTCAATGCCTTTCATGGTTGGCATCACTTCCATGTAAACATTTTCATACAACCAGAGATCAGTTTGCTAAGAGGTTATATAAACTTTCATGAATGTATTACTGATGAATTAAGCAGATATTCTTATAAATCACAAGACCACAGAAAGCCCTAAAGGAAATTCTCTAGATGAAATCCTGCCTTTCATATTCATTTCATTCAAATCAGATAATGAAACAATCAGAGAAGTCAACAACTCAAACTGAAAGTTCCTTCTCCATCACTACCTATGGTGCCTGCACTGAATTGGAATGTCTGATATTTTATCAAAATGATCTGCCTAAAGCAACTATGCTCATGAAGTTTCAGTGAGAAAACACAAGCTGATAGTAGCTTCCATTTCTGCCACTCAAACACCTATGCCTACCCGAGAAGGTAAGGTCACTGCAGGTGGGAAGAGATATAGCTGAATGGAGGCAGAAAGGGGATGTAACAGGGAGAGGGAGGGCAGGGAAAGGTAGATCCTAGGAGTGAGGCAGAAATTGTGGCAGAGGCTATCCTCTCTTTCTTTCCGGGCCTGATTTCTCAACAAGGAGCTGTTCAGAGCAGCCCCTACTATAGGCATTAGGGCTTAAATGGGCCAAAGAAACAAATGTTCACTTACTCTGAAGATGCTCACTGGCAGCCTCCTTTCTTGCACAGAATGCGCAGAGGTGCATTTCAGCACATCTGCACCCCTCTGCAGGATGAGGTTAGGACTGGGCTGACTGGCTGCAATGCTAAACATACTTACAGGACCATAAATTCAACAGAATAAAATGGGACTTAAAATTAAACTTATATAGGAATGGGCTGTTAGCATGCACATAATTCAGGCCCCCATCAGTCTTGAAAAACTATGGTATCATGCTCGGCGCTGCATACGCTGCATGTGAAGCATGAAAGCCTGGGTTGGATTGTTATGGAGGATAGGCTGTTACCCAAGCAGCAAATCCCCCCTCTCCACGCCACTGAATTAGTCCAATGGAAAGGCAGAGCCAATACGACTGGATCCAGCTGGCGTCGCAGAGCTGGGCTAAGGACAGGAGCTCACCCTTGTCTTATGGGGCCGACCCGGGTCTCGAATCCTGGCCTGCTGGTTAGCAGGCACAGTGTCTTAACCGCTTTACTCAACATTAAATCTCACTCTGTTCATGTAGCTTAGTGTCAGATAAGTGTATAGGATGCTAGCAGCACGTATCTGTAAAATGGTATATGATCAGCCACTAAGAGAAACAGGACTGCCTAGCAAAGAATACAACGTAAACATATTTCTACAAATAAGCTTACACAATTATCATCTTATTTTAAGATTAAAATACTGTGATTGCAGACTTATTCACTCATTGTACAAGACAAATATCTTAAATACTGGTACCTACTAAAAGGTGCATGTACCTAGTAAAGGTATCCATGCAAAATAGCAAACACTGAAGTTCTTGCTGAAAATGCTGACCAGATGAACTCTTGGCCTAGTTACTTCAGAAATAAAAATCTATAAGCACACATATGGAAGGACCTCAAATTGATCACAAAAAAGACTTTTTGAAGCCAGAATGCACACTGATACAAACTTCTACATTTAGTTCATTAAACTATTCAAGAGACATTCAGATAACAAGAACTTAGCTTACTATCCATAAATACAATTCCCAAATACAACCCTACAATAATAAAACTAATAAAGGGAAGGATTCCTATGTTCAACTTTTTAAATTTCTACCGTAAATTTTGTAATTCACCTGCTTCCTTCAGTAGTATGGCTCCCAATACAATCTGCACACATCTACTGAGAGGTAAATCTCACCAAATTCTCTTTCAGTGAGAATTGAACTTCCTCCTAGGTAAGTGTGTACAAAATGCAGCTTTTAGTACCCAACGTCACAAAGCTATATTCACAGCAACTCCATGCACTGATGAAACTAGGAGGAAACAGTAGACCAAAAGACCAGAGAAGCCTGCCGACTGTTTTGCATAATAACTCTTTCTGAGTGTCTCATTTACAGGGTGCCAACCAAACCTACTCGAAAAAAATGAGTGTTTGCCCTTTGAATGAATAAAGATAAGCTAGTAAAGACTAGTAAAGTTTCAGGAATGATGCTTACATATGTTGGAAAAACTGAAAAAGCATTGCAGACATCCCAAGTGACTGAAAGCACCCAGTCTCAGTGATATATCAGTACACAAATAGCCTGACAATATATAACTGCACTAAATACAGTTTTCAAGAAAAGGAACATTAATGGGCTGTGAATGGAAATATGAGCACAGCCCTTGTACTTTCATATAAAATGGCTGTTTGAATCATGCAGTCAATTCATATTGCACCAAGCTTCCAAAATGCCATGAAAGAGTTAACTCCAAAAGCACGTACAAAACTTCAAAGCAAAATGCATCCTCTTTAAGTTCTAAGGAGAAGAAACAGCTTCCTTTATACGTTCTGGTCCGTTTAGCAAAAGACAGCCATTATAATTCATTTCATTGCTTACATAAAAGAGAAAGGTTGGGTTTGTATTCTATAAATAAAAAAATAGACCACCAGATATTGAAGATGGAGTCGCTAGCTAACATGAACTGAAGCAGAACTAATCTGGTAATTAAAAAAAATTAAGCTGTGCCAGAGAGACTGAAGTGTGGATTCCCCCACCCCCATATAACACACAGAGGAGACTCAGCAAAACAGTCACAGTATTTAAGAAGCAGCTGAAAATCCCCTGCAAATATGAATTCAAATCTGCCACATTCGAAGACATACAAGAAACTGAATCACAACATGAATATGCTTTACCTCTTTTGTGCAACTCTCTCAGTGGAATTCCATCACCTCCCCCGTCATAAGGTAAATAAGGATCAGAAGATACTTCCATGAGCACAACAAGCAATCAAACAGCCAGTCTGTAAGATTAGAACGGAGGCATTTCTTACAAAACGGCAGCAGGCTGGGAAGCTGCCATGTTCGATCAGGATTTGGACTGTGTGCTGGCTCGCTGCAGCAACTGGGTTCTTCCACAATCCATGATGTCATCAAAGGGAAATTATTGCAGCTTGGTTGCTACTAGCTACAGTCTAGGAGTGCTTAGAGGCGGAACAGCCGCGCTTAATCTATAAAGCCTTCTATGTCTAAAGGTGACTAAGCCCAAGGTAAACAGAATCAACTGGTTTAAGGGACTAGGAGCTACACCAAGCTACACACGTCAACAGTAAATGTAAGATATAGCTGAAAGGGCAGCCATGTTTGCCCTTGAGCTTGCTCTTTAGAACAAAGATATTTTAAAACACTGACACAGTGTTTATACACTTGACACATAGTGGCCCAATTCATACATAATGGGAAACATCATTTTCCAATAGAAACACAAGCCATAGGATTTCACAGGCTTCTCTTCCACCCCCCAACATAAAATGCTTTCATTCTTCTCATCTTGACATCGATTCTCCAGGAATTAAGTTTAAGCTAAAAGCAAAAAAATCAACGAGGAAATTGTGGTTTTGTATTCTGGTTCATTACTCAGACCAAAGTTTGCATGCAACGCAGAACTACAGTTCAGTCAGTGGTGGGATTCAAATAAATTAACAACAGGTTCTGTGTCCTAATAACCTAAATTAACAACAGGTTCTGTGTCCATTAAACAACAAGTTCTATGTCTCATTAGTAACCAGTCCTCAGAACCAGGTGCTCATTAGCAAAGGGTTCTATAGAACTTGTGAGACCCCCCTGAAGCCCACCACTGATTTCAGCCCAAACCAAAAATGGAAGCTTCTGCTCTGACGTGAAAGTAATAGCTAGAGAGAGATTCTGGTGACAAAAGCCTCCATAAAGAAACCTTTGTACCTTGCACTTTGTAGTTTCAAGTGTCAATTGGGACACACAGGATTGTGCTGCTTAAATGAGCTGCTTTTAATTGGGGCAATTTCAGAATTAAGAACTTATAAATTCTTGCTATGTATCTATAAAAAGACAAAAATGAAGAATATCGATGACTGAAGAAGCTGACAAAAGAGTCTAAACTGCCTAGCCTAAATATTTTATTACTGTTCAGAATATTTTATCATCTCTTAACAGAAAGTTCTCAAAGTTCTCTCTATAGCAAATAGATTAGAAGAGTGTTCTCTGTTCCAAAGGGGCTTGCAATCTAAGCAGAAACAAGGAAAACATCAGCAGCCATTCATTCAAAGATGAAAACAGATTGTTGCTAGACTTCTACTGAATTTGAGAGACTCACTACAAGGTGCCTCCCTCCTCAGTAAATCAAGATTAAGTACAAATTTTGCAACACCAAGTTATCCTCCTGTTACACAGGATACAGACACAAAAATCAGAGTAATATGGCACAAATATAGTAGTCACTACTTGGAAGTTTCTTATTTCCAACTAAGTGCACAATTACACACACCCCATGACAGCCAACGTGCAGCTACTATTAAGTCATATCTTAACCCTTTCTTTCATGAACATAAGGCTTTTCAGTTTGGTAAAAACTGCTTCCCTTCCTGTAGTCTCCCCACCACCCCACAATATTCTAAACTCAACAAAATATTGTTCTAGAGATCGTACATCCCTCCCAAACTTTTCAGAATAGTTTTGGAAGACGGATATGACTGGAGAGAGTCCATTCAGGCATTGAAATCTACATCTAGAATCATAGAGTTGGTAGGGACCCAGAGGATTATATAGTCCAACCCCCGGCCTGTAGCAGAAAATCCTCATCTTGTGGGGACCCGGGTCTCAAACCCTGGCCTGCTGGTTAACAGGCAGTGTCTTAACCACTTGCTCCTAGAACATTTATGTACCCTGGACTTTGACTTTTGGGCAGCAATTGTATTGGTCAAAAACTAGGACTATAATTGTTCATCCCAAATTTTCACAGCAACCTTTTTAAAATTTTGATTTATAAATTAACATGATACAATAACAATATCATAAAACACTTTTAATGTAATGAAAATACTGTAAAGAAAAACCAAAGGGGGAAAACAAATGAGAAAAAGCACCATAATTATTTTTTAAAACCTAAGAGTATAATTAGCCATATACAGAACAAGGATTACTAACAAGAATCTGTGTGTAAATGGTTAAAAACACAGTTTTCAATGGCTAAGAACTTCAATGCTTAAAATGTTTTTAATGGTTAAAAATCTTTAATGCTTAAAAACTTCCAAATATCCAAAAATTGATCCATCCAATATAATTTTATGTAATCGATTCAGAATTAAATCTGAATCTGAATGAGAATTAAAAGATCCTCTGTTCACAGCAATCCTGTCTATTCCCATGGGCCATACAAGCCCAATCAAACACTATAAATTTTGTCTTAAAACTTCTTGAATATGGGAAGTTTGTCTTCTGAAATAAGGGACCTGCGGATAGAATCTTTCACTGAGACAACTGTTGTGTAGTTTCTTCCTTTCGCTCCTAAAATACACTTTCAGTTTTTGAAATGCAATTTGCCAAAATCTGTATCCTGTGAGTTTTTTATATATTTGAAAATGAAATTACATGAAAGTTATTTCATTTATACAAGCATTTCAGATTGCAAAATTTAGAAACAGAACGACGTAAAATATCTAAAACAAAAGACTATGCAAATGTGAACAACAAATGAGGCAAAAGGAAGAAGTATTTTATTTAAAGGATACTAGCTTGATTAAGACATCACACCAAGCCATCTGATTTCTCAACTATAACATATGCATTATAATTTGAGATTCCCAATAAACCTCAAGCAAACTATTATTTGAGACACCTATGTGTTTTCATCTTTCATTGTTTAATTAAGTATTCCTATATGTATGTTTGCTCCCATCTTCGTAACACAGCAACTTCCAGAGGCAGAGCAAAGATCAAAATTATGGTATGTGAATTCAGATATCACATCAAAACACAATCAGAACATCTGAGGTTTATAAAATGTGGTTTATAAACTGACAATTTTGATGTCAATTCTGACATCATCTAAGACCCAAAATGGCACCCAGGACTGAAGCAAGGACGTTAAGAATCTAGCTAGGACATCATGATCCAACCAGATTCAAGAGGTAGCTTGTGCTTCCTTCCTATGGTTCTTTTTGATTTACCGAAGCTTAAACATTTTTTTGCTATTAGCAAAGTTTGTCCAAATAGAATAATTTTAATAGTTCAAGAAAAAAGCTAAGGCCCATACCAAGAAAAAAGCTAAGGCCATAAAGTTAAGGTAACTTTCCACAAGATAACACTAGAGGGTGACGTAACTGCGTGGACCTGTAAATGCTATGGATTTTGCCCTAAGTGAATCTGTCCACTCACCGTGTTATGTAACAATAAGCAGATTTACAACAATACTGGGGATGGAGATATAAAAGCAAAAATAGGTACACAGAAAGGATAAGGGGAATAGTCATGACACAAATAAATATTTCTGTATATTGTTACATACCATACTATGCTATTTCTGGCTTCACATCTGATAGTAGCAGTATGGAATAGATGAAGCTTAACACAAGCCTTGTACAACTTTTGATTCAATTAAACTGAACATTATCAGCATTCCAGGGGCTGCTTGTCCTCCTATTTTGGCTGCTTGCTTGTTCCTTCAAAATAAAATTGTCAAGCACCTGAAATGCCACAATAAATGACCGAGATTGCAAAGACTGGCAAGTCAAAAGTCATGCAGAACTAATCACCACCATTTTTGCTGATTTATTTCAATGAACTCTACTGCAGGAGTTCCCAACCTGTGCATTGTGATGCCCAGAGTGTTTTGGGAGACCCCATCATGTGTCTAGAGGTGGAGGCAGGAGGGTTGGTGCAGTGCACAAAACAGATGTGTGCATAAACAGTGCACTGAAAAGCCTTCCAGTCCACTCTACCTTCCATACAGCTATTTTTAGGCTCCATTTCGCTTCACAAACCAAAAGTAGTTGGTGATGTCATTGTGCAATGGGTTTTGCATCACTGCCATTTACTTTTGAATACCAGTGCTAGGGAAGGGTATTCCAGGGTGACCATATGAGCAGAAATTTTGGATTTGTCCTCTTTTTTAGCCTACTGTCTGGGTGTCCTCCTAAAGGGCTTAATTGTCCTCTATTTTGGCTTCATTTTGGAACTTGCAATGGTATGCAGTACTCCTTCATGTCATATGTCGTTGGCTTCGTACTGAAGAGTAGAATCCCATGCAAAAATTGGTTTTGACATATCTCCTTCCTATCAAACGTTATGGCCAAAAAACTAAAAATCAAAAATATACATTGAGCTCTATGGGAAAGTGAAAGCGCCCAATATCACGGCTTTACTCATGAGTAGGCAAATGTGCCATTATCTGCTGGAAAGGCCAGGCTGAGAGGAATCCAAGACTTTGTCCTCCTTTTTACATTTGGGTATCTGGCCACCCTGGTGTTGCCTGATATGTAAAGTTAGAAAATTTCTACTGGATGCAGCATGGAAAAAATAATGTTCTGTAGATATTACCAATTCTAAAGTCACTGAAACTGAAACATGATAAAAACTAAACAATATGGCATTGGAAGAGAAGGTATGATTGAAGTGGAAAGAAGCTGGAACTGACTTACACTTGGAGAACATTTCAAATTCAGGAACCAACTTGACAGAGTATAAGCTTGCTTAGCTGACGCTGCTAAACATGAAGTCTGTTAAAGTGCTGACTAATAAGCTGCTTGTGCAGTGCTAGTCTGTCCTTTTCTCATGGCAGCCCTGTTTATGAAAATGAGTCTCCAATCCTAGAAGGCCCTGTGAAAAGGACCTTTGTCTGGTAAGTGGGAGAGAGGCTTTATTAATTACTATATACACTTTGTTAACTAGCATATTTGTTTAACCGGCAGCCTCCATTCCCCATGGATAGTGGTTAAACCTTTTAGCGTATTCTGTTGACTGTAACCATGTGCCACAAAGTACACTTGACTTTACAACACATTAGAAACACACACACATTAAAAACACTTTTATTATATACAAAGTTGAAGTATCTCATGTGTTAGAGACTCATTTTCTACATAGGGTGGTATAGATGAAAAAACATTTACTATTGCCCACCCTTGTGACTTATGAATTTTTGTCTTCACAGCATGCTGAGATTTTATTCAAATACTAGCTAAATGTACCAGCATTGCGGGAGTAAAGTATCCTCCCAATACAACATCCCCATATGCACCAATCCTTCCATGCATACCGCACCAACCCCTCCCATGCACACTCTCCCCCCAGTGCATCAGGCAGTGGGCACCAAATCAGCTGGATATTGATCAGTCAGTCTTCAATGTTAAGTACAGGACAAACATACATCGCACCCCTTTTTACCCCTTAAGGATTAAATTTATCAACATCAGTTCTTGGTGGGTGTTCATGTCACATAAGGAATACCCTCCCTGAATTTCAAGCTTCTAGATCCAGGAGTTGGGACAGAGCAATGACCAGTCAGGGATTCTCAATTTAATGTATAGAGAGGAAAACGTGTGGTGCCCCCTTTACCTCCTTCTGGTTGGAATTTCCAAACCAGTTCTTAGTGGGTGCCTCCATCATAGAAGGAACATCCTCCCCAAATTTCATGCTTCTATGCCCAGCAGTTTTTGCAGGGCGATGATGAGTCAGTAAGTCACTTTTCAGTTTTATATATATATATTTTTATAAGCTCCTAGTTCCATCACTACGTTGTTATTTCAAATCTTACAGAAAAGATTTAACTGAGCCTTGCTTTTTGGAAAAAAATTCTTGAGTTCTTAGCTTACTGACTCAATCCAAACTAGTAAATCTCTTATGTCAGCTCAGAGGAGCCATACCGTAAAGCACATCTGTATCACATCTGTGCTTCTGTAGAGAAGGCCAGTGTAAGTAAGTGCACCATTCTTCCTGTGCTGGATCCAGCCCAGGCAGGTAAGTTTGCATCAGCCAAGCTAAGCCAATATAGGGAGTCTGGTAAGGCTGGGATGTGGATGGACAAGTATGGAGCAAGAGACAAGGTCAGAATCTGGCACTTAGGCTGGTTTCCAACCCCATTCCCAGGCAGCCAGACTGCTTGGATCTGCATTGCCAGTTTAGGTAGGGCAGATCCAAGTAGCCCTATTGAAACTACAATGTCTCAGAGACACTGAGAAATACATTTTCCCTTGCCTAGTTGTCTGAAACTTGTGCTAGATCCAGCACAGGCACACCAACCTGTCTGTTCCAGCACTCTGTGCCTATAGATACAAAATTATGAGAAAGAGTTGGTCCTGCAACTCTACATCCAAAATGTAATTAGATGAACAACAAGAAGAGCTAATACTTCACTAGACCCAGTATTCAGTCAGGATAGACAGCAGGATGCAAGGGTTTCAAGGGTTTCCTCCTCGCACACCCGAGGAACATGGCTCCTTTTGCTATGTGTGCTCTCTTTGTAATCCTGTCACATCTGCTTCTTCACCAAAGGTAACAGAAATGCAGCATCCTGTACCATAGTACATGATCGGTTTGAAATTGGAGATCATGTACAGAGCCCATGATCGGGGTTGAAGAACATGATGAGGTAGTCAAAATTTTAAGTCTCATTTTAATATTTCATTGGAAAATTTTTAAGTGCTTTCTGATAATAGCTGATAATATTAAACATATTTTACATCGGCTGGATTTTATCAAAACATTAACAAACTATTTCATGTTGTATTAAGGCACAAGTGTAATAAAAATGATAATTGATACAACCACAACTGAATTTTAAAATGCCTATAAAAACTGATCTTTTTATTCTGACATTGTCAGACTGATTTCCCTTCTACATTTTTCCTTCCACTCCATGTCTTACAATTGTTAATACAAGGGAATAACCCTCTCTTTAGTTTACAGTCAGCTTCTAGCTACTATCAAATGCTTTTATGGTTATCCCTATAATAGCATGTA
Source organism: Cryptoblepharus egeriae (assembly GCA_030015325.1). Classification (NCBI taxonomy): domain Eukaryota; kingdom Metazoa; phylum Chordata; class Lepidosauria; order Squamata; family Scincidae; genus Cryptoblepharus; species Cryptoblepharus egeriae. Next base: position 45,987,903 of record JAREYC010000007.1, on the reverse strand, counting down.
GTAAAAAGTAAATACAGTGATGCCTCACATAGCAAATTTAATTCGTTCCTAAAGCATGTTTGTTACGTGAAATGTTCTTTACGTGAAGCGGATTTTTCCATAGGATATAATGGACACTTACATGATTGGTTCCAGAACCCAAAAAATATTCATATAAAAATATTAACTGGATATAAAAATGATGACAAACACTAGAACTGAATTCAAATATGCATTCAATGTGCATGATCCTATGAAGTCAAACTTAGGCTGCAGTCCTAAAGACATTTCCTGGGAGTAAACCCCATTGAACACAATGGGGCTTACTTCTGGGTAGACATGGTTAGGAGGCTGCAATCAATGACACTTTCTTCTGAAATCAAAGATACCTTCAAAGTGTCTCCCCACTTTCTCCTTCTCTTCATCCTAAGCCTCTCTCTCCCCTGCTCCCTTCTGGCTAGCCTTGAGCTGCTTCCCTCTTCTCCACTGCTGTTCTCTCCCTCTGCCCAGCGGATGCCCGGCCACAGGAGGAACAGTGCGGAAGTGTTGCTTTCGCTATGGGCAGGTGTGCTAGGCAGCCCTGATGCATTTTAAAAGGGCTGCCGGCCAGCGCATCTGCCCCAACTGCCAATTAGTGTTTTTTACGTGAAGTAGTTTTTGTTACGTGAAGCAGAATCCTAGAGAAATTTTTGTTTCTTACGTCAAACTAAGGCTGCAATCCTAAAGACACCTTCCTGGGAGTAAGATCCATTCAACACAAGGGGGCTTACTTTTGAGTAGACATGCTTAGGATTGTGCTCTTAGTCTACTAAACTAGACCAGAGGTGTCCAGACTTTCAGCTTTATGGCTCCTGGACATTTAACAACTATGCTGAAACGGAAATTTTGGAAGGTGCAGCTTGTGATCTGCGAGATTAAAAGCTGTACCTGCTGAAATTCCCTTTTTACACAATTCTTAAAGGTCCAAGACCCCTGAGGTTAAGTGTTTGAACACTCCTGGACTAGATAAATAACTATTATTATAAGTATACTATGGCAAAACCATACTTATACAAGTTATATGTTATGTAATCTCTAGCAGTATGACTATGTAAACTACAACTGAGCTTATTATCTATGTCGGGTAAAAGACTATGAAGAAACTGTTCAGAGGATTGGCTACAGATCAGCCACTGCGCAGCTCACAGTTTGGTGTGCCTTGTCAATACAGACGGTATGCCTTTATAATTTTAGCACCTTTTCAAAGTGCCATGAGATGGAAAAAGTTGAAAAACACTGACGGATGAAGGTTGACCGAAGGTTTATTAAAAAAATATTTGGAGATATATCTGATGAAGCAAACTAATTGCATAGAATGAATATGATGTGACAGAGACTAATGCATTGCAAAAAATTATTTTGACTATCCACAATAGGAACTCTTTTCAAACAGAGGTCCGAAGTTAGAATTAATGTCTTTCTTATTTGTGGGAAGGGGGAAACCCCTGGAGGATATGGGGGAATGCCTGTACTGTGAAAGGTAATGGAAATGACTGGTTACTACTTTGAATAACCTCATAAATAATAGTCCAAACCTATGCATGTCTAATCAGGAACTAGGTCCTCCTCAACTCAAGAGACACACACCAGTCAAGACTACTGTATATTCTCAGACCAATAAACAGTGATTAATAGAACTTACCAACAGATGCGTCACCATCTAACAAATTGTCATCTTCAGATGTTTGAAAGTCCATAATGACACCTGCTCCATCTAGAAGTTCTTCATCGCTACTTGCACTAGTTATGCTGTTGTAGCTATTTCGATAATAACCTCTATGGAACAGCTGCTCAGACTCCATTTAGCTAGTCTTATTGCCTAAGAAAAAGAAAACTCAGTATTAGACAATATCTTGTAAGTATTCAATTCTGACTAAGAATACAGTATAAGTAAGGATTTTTGAAGTACAGTAATTCCTTCTTTAGGATAGACTACAGAAGTAAAGCTACTACACACAGCATTCAACAGTAATAGCTATCTATTCAGAATAGTTATTTATATCAGTTTAGTTTAGTTTTGAAATTTTAGTTGTTCCTCATATTTTGAGAACCATTTACAAGTTTAATCACAAACGACAGTGAACCACATATTTTCACTATGACCACATACTACAGAATTCAATATCACATTCTGAAAATAATCTATTTTGAGAATGGAAGTTTTAAAAAAGACATTTGAATTGTCTTCTTCATCCTAGCTATTTGTTCAGATAGTATACCGGCCAAGGGATGCCAATTATCAGATAGTATACCGGCCAAGGGATGCCAAAACAAAGTGCCCTGTGCCCTTGGAAGAGCACAATCCTAGGGATCACATAGCTCATTCCCCCCTCACACTCCTATTTCCCACAATAGCAATTATAAAAGGATTCTTTTGATGGAATAAAAAAAAGAAAGTGACAGAAAAAGTAAATTTAGGAAGAGCGTATTCTGTATTCATCTGCTGCATCATGTTTTAATCTCTGGAATTTACACCTCAAGTTATTTTACATAAATATAATTTCTTAACACATGAAGTATTACCTAAAAAGTCCAATTTGTCAATTGCAAATCAAATGCAATTGACACACAATGGTTGGTATTTATGCACACACCGTGAAAGCAAAAAGAGCAACCAAAATAGTTCTGGTGCTTCACTGGGTGCTGCTCCATAGCTATCTATGCTCTTGGTGGGGATTTTAGAGAGGCTGCTGCTGGTAATCTTCATGCATAAAACACACAGCACAGACCCTTTGGGATCCCCATCCCAACTTATACTGGCTGGAGTGATTAATAGCAATAATATATACATTTGACAAATTCATCATAACTGACATGTATATATAAAACTGAAAATGGGGTTGTGCAGGGTGTTGAGCAATAAGCAATTCTTCAATGTTAAGTATAGGGATGAAAACGCATTGTGCCCCTTTTCACACCCTTGTGGTTTGAATTTCCAAAAAATGGTTCTTAGTGGGTGCCTACGTCATAGAAGGAATATCATCTCCAATTTTCATTCTTCTAGGTCCAGAGGCTTTGGCTGGGCGTTGACGAGTCAGTCAATGACTTTTCAGTTTTATATACAACTAGGGAAAATGTACCCACGTTGCAGGAGTAAAATTCCCCTATATGCCACCCCCCATGCGCTTTACCCCCCCCCCCCCCCAGCGCAGCATCCTCCCCAGCGCAATCCCTCCCTCCAAACATCCTCTCAGTGCACGAGACACCCAGCACCAAATTGGCTGGATGCTGGTCAGGCTTCCATGTTAAGTATAGGACAAAAACACATTGCACCCCTTTTCAGCCTATTAAGGGTTAAATTTCTCCACTTTGGTTCTTGGTGGGTGTTGATGTCGCAGAAGGAACACCCTCCCCAAATTTCATGCTTCTAGGTCCAGGGAAGAGCATCCCTCAGTCAGGGATTCTTCAATGGAAAGAAGAAAAAAGTCAGTGTGGACTTTTAAGCCAGCTCCTGCAGAGGGTGACTAAAGGACATTTGGTCCAGCTTAGAAAACAGCAATTTTGAAGAAATAACTTTGAATTCCTCAATTCAGTCCATGGAACTTCAAAACCACACTGTAGGTTTTGTCAGTTATTTTCAAATTTGAATTTTTAACTGTTCCCTCCTCATCTGGACACAAATCCCAACACTGGATGTTATAATATGTCTATACAGAATAACTGTAAACTCAATATAAATTTTAAAAAATTAAAATCACAATTTTTTTCAGTAATTTAAAATTTGAATTCAAAAATTTAAATTTTTCACTGGTCTCTCCTCATCTAGACACAAATCCCAATGCTGGATTTTATAATATTTCTATATAGAGTAACTTTAAACTCAATATAAATTAAAAACTTTTAGAATAGAACATTTAACTGTTAAAAATTTTAAAATAAAATATGTGGGGATGGGTTGGGATTAGGGTGTGTGTGTGGGAAGGTTTTGTGTGTGTATAGAGTTGGGTTTTGTGTGTGTTTGTGGAGTGTGGAGGTGGGGTAGTGTGTGAGGGTTGGACTATGTTGTGTGTGTGTGAAAGAGTGGGTTAGTATATGGGTGTGTGGAGTTATGTTGTCTGAGTGTGTGGGGTTGGGGTTTGTAAAGGGGTTGTGTGTGGAGTGTGATGTTGGGTTGTGTGTGGGGGTGGGGCTACACTGTGTGTGTGAAATGGAGGGTTAGTTTGTATTGTGTATGTGGAGTGTGGGTTTGGGTTGTGGGGGTGGGGCTACATTGTGTGTGAAAGAATGGGTTAGTGTGTGTGTGTAGTTGGGTTGGGCTATGTTGCATGTGTGTGAAAGAGTGCCTGGATAATCCGTGACTGGTAGTGTGTGTTCCTCACTGCCCAGTAGGGATGACTGGGCACCCAGTGGTGAGTGCTGCCTGCTGGTATCCACTAGTGCCCAGTGCCTGGTGGTGCACATACTGTGCAGTAGGAGTGCCTGGTGGTGTCCAGTGCCTGGTAGTTACCACTGCCCACTCTGTCTAGTGCCACTCCCCGTGGTGCCCATTGCTGCCCAGCCATTCCCAGTGCCCACCAATATTCTTTAAATTTTGCTCCCGCAATGATGGATAAGTTTAGCTAGTATGTAATAAAAATTAACAGGGCTACACACAGAGAGAAAATTGACATAGAAGGGTCTCAAATAACCAAAAAACTTAGCTATATACACACTGAACATATTTAGTAAAATGAACATATATAAAGGCATACACATAAATCAAAATGGGTTGACAGAGAAATGTGATACTGATTCCTAAGTGCACCCTAATTATTCTGTGCTTCAATGTTCTTTACCCTTCAATGTTCTTTAAAGCTAACAGCAAATTAGTTTATTTCACATTGCTTTCTGAAATAAAAAATAAGGGCATGATTATATTGTTGTTCAAACAGGAAAACAAAGGAAAATCTACCAAGTCAAAATACTTATTTTACCTTTAATACTGTTCATCTCCCATAATTCAGCGTCTGTACTTTATGGTGCTCTCATTCACTCTGCTCTTAAAACTTGAAACAAAAAATTGTTGTTACACATAGGCACTTGTAAAGTCATGCTCTGAAATCATATGACTAAAAGTACAATGGGATCATTTCATAACTTTAACAGGCAAAACATTAAATGGGAATGCATTACCAATTAGGAGCAAGAAAGTGGATAATGAGAAGACAAATAAGGAGTGTTCATCTTTCCATTTCCTTTCAGCTCTTCTCTCACTTCCAGAAATTTTTTTGGGGAGGGGGGAAATTGCCCCATCTGAACTCTAAAACTATAAGTAAGCCCAAGTAGGGGGAAGGGCACAAGAAACTATTTGCAGGTGATAAATTTTCTTTAAAATTTGCAAGTGAGAAGAGTGTGCCAAAAATCCCACATCTCCATATTCAGGTTTTCTTAACAGACATAAAATTGGGAACACATAGGTAAGGAGTGGGCAAACACTGGCCAAAGGGCCATTTGTGATGACAGGTTCTTAATACTGCTGTTGACTTTACATGGTTGTAATATTATTCTTAGATGCCCATCTAAAAATAGCCCAATTTGCATAAATCTGAATTTCCGGACTCTGGATCCGGATGGGCATCTAAGGGTTACATATATTAGTACACCATTTAGTTGTTTTGTTCCTCTAAACTTTGGTGTGCCTTATGGTCCGGTGTGTGTAATAAGCAGGGAAATACGAGTACACACATACACATCTAAAGTTGCGCGCACGCGCACGCGCGCACACACACACACATCTATCTGACTCATCAATGCCCAGCCAAAACCGCTGGACCTAGGAGTGTGAAATTTGGGAATGGTGTTCCTTCCATGATAGAGGCACCCACTAAGAACAAGTTTTCAGAAATTCCAATCGAAAGGGGGTAAACAGGGGTACAACGCATTTTCCTCCCTATACTTTACATTGAAGAATCCCTGACTAAGGGTTGTTCATGCCCCAAATATGAAATTTGGGGAAGTTGTACCTTCTGTGACAGCAACACCCGCCAGGAGCCAATGTTGAGAAATTTAACCCTTAAGGGGGTGAAATGAGTTTCAATGTGGTTTTGTTTAATTGATCAACATCCAGCCAATTTAGTGCCTGATGCATAGGGAGTGAAGGTGCACTGGGAAGACGGTGCACATGAGGGAATGATGTGCAGGGGGAGCGTTGCACACGGGGGCTATGTTGCATATGGGGTTTGCAGAATGGGGGTATTGCGCAATGGGAGATAGCATAAGAGGAGTATTTTATTCTTGCAACATGGGCACATTTCGCTAGTTATAAACAAACTCAGTAAAATTTATTCATTCATACAAGTTCTGTCTCTAATGTATCCACTCATGTAAATTTATTCAAATTTGAAATGTAAATTATTTTTCCTGGCCCCCAACATAGCGTCAGAGGGATGATGTGGTTCGACTGCCAAAATGTTTGTCCACCCCTGGTTTAGGTCAGCAGTTCGCAAAAATTTTTGGCATCAGACCCACCAAAAAGTTTCCCTTAACCAGCAGCTCAAGCCTCTGTGGTTGTTGATGCAGCAGTCCCCTCCCCACAACTATAAGTCTCAGGTTGTTTAATCTTTGAAGCACCAAGCCGAATCTGCGTTGTCAGTTTTGTAACCTACCTGTAATTGAGTCACAACCCACTGCTGGATCACAAATCCACAGTATGGGAACGGCTGGTTTAGGTAATGCATAGTTCTGCCCTGTATGTTCTACTAATGAAATTAGTAGAGTGGTATCTTGGTTTATGAGCATAATTTGTTCCAGGAACATGCTTATAATCCAAAACACTTGTATATCAAAGCAAATTTTCCCCAAGAAATATTGGAAACCAAGATGATTTGTTCCACACCACATTCCAAAAATATTCATAAAAATAAAATACAATACAAAACAATAAAGAAAATACAAAATATAAAAAAATAAAACAAATTAACCTGCACTTAGTCTCTCGAGCTGCTATCTGCCACCCTTACACATATCGAGTCCCACCGATTAAAATAGAGATTACTTTAAAGTAGAAATGCAAGGCCTGGGGCAAAATCCATAGCACTTACAGGTCCATGCAGTTAAGTCACCCTCTAGTGTTATCTTATGGAAAGTCATTTAACTGCTCCGGAGCAAGGGGCTTAATTTCACTTTAGGATATAGGCCTAGGTTTGTTAGGCACCTTTCCATTGCCCCCCCTTACACAGAAGTGAATCCCAATGACTTTAATAGGCTGACTTCAGTGTAGACATGCATAGACTGGTCTGAGCATGCTGAGTAGGTGCTGGAAGAGCACCAAAATCAACCACCTCCCAACTGGGACTTTTTCAGTGTTTTTTTAAGACACTGCTTGTATATCAAGTCAAAATTTACCAGAAATGTTTGCGTGTCTCGCAAAATGCTCTCAATCCAAGGTTTTACTGTGTTACTTCTTTCTGTAAGAAAGAAGGACACAGACACATTGAAACAACTTATCAGTAAAAAAAAAAAGAAGTCTGGCTTTCAATAAGAGTGGTTATAGTTATTATGACCTTCCAGACCTTCCCAGCATTTAAGCAAACAATTAACAAAGGTATCTAGCACAAAATAGGCATGAATTAAGATTGTACTATTTTGCATAAAAGTAAACTTCACTAAAAAACTGAGCACTACTATAGTTGGACTGCAAGTCTATATATGTGGGTCCACAAATAGCTAAGTATTGAATCAAACCATAACTTATGCTCGCCACCAAAATTTCCCCTATATTTATTGCAAAGAATTTTGGAAAGTGGAAGTGCTATTTAGGTCATACCATCAGAGTACATTACACACTATAGAGTTCCATAGGACAAGATTCCTCAATCCCTGGTCCGCAGCCCAGTCCGCAGTGCCTTGGCTGCTGGGCCGCGCTGGCACTGGGCTCTGGACTGGAGGCAGGAGCCCTGGTGGTGCTCAGCCCAGCCCAGCCCCAAATGATTGGTGCAGCTGAGTGCAGGGCTGTTTACGGAGTTTATGGAGCAAGTGCAGTGTATGGAATGAACTGCATAGGCATGGCTGAGTGCTGGGCTGCTCCTGTGCAGTTCATCCCAACACTGGGGTGAACTGCACAGGCACGGCCCTATGCTCGGCCATGCCTGCACAATTTTTTTCTCATGGACCTAGTCCATGGACCTCAATAGGTTGGTGACCACTGCCATAGGCAACAGACAGGCCACTGCTCTCATGATTATGCACAAAACAAAAGCCAGAAAAAAATGAGCAAATGTCATTATATATATTTAAAACCTAATTACCATTGCTCATCATTATTAGAAAAAAATGTCAGAGAAAATGTGTAATGTCAGTGTATATACTTAAAGCATGATTACCATTACAAATCATAATTATAGCATACACCAAAAGGTCATGTGGAAAAGGAATGTTTGAAAAGTGTGACAAGAGAGAGAAAAAAGTGGCATATACATGCAATTCTTTTTCTTCCTAGAAGAGTGGTCTGGAGGTTAAGCTGTCACCTTGCTTAAAAAACTAAGCAGAATCAGCTTAGAGGATGGGAGATGAGAGACTGAGCACACAGTCCTAACCAATTAAGGCCAACGTAACTCACCTGGCATATCTTCCCATGGTGGTATGGGGAGATCAGAGAATGCCTATGCACTGGCCTAACTCCCTCCTCCAGGAATGGAACAGAAATGCCTTTTGGCACTGTTGTGATACCCCCACATCAGCAAAGGACTTAAGTAATCTTAACTGGAGGTAAGGATTGCAAATTGAGAAAGTGTGGGTATCTCTGTGGAGGAGTGGAGTATGAACTATAACAAAAACAGATAACATCTTTGAGAAACCAGCCTACAGTTTGGTGTAGATGACTGAGAGTGCTTGGGAAATGCAGGAGTCAGGATCCAGAATGACAACTACACCTTGACAGGAAACATTTGCAGTTAATAATGGTACTGAGCAGTGATTTTCAACCTTTTTCATCTTACCGCACACTTTAAAAGGCACAAAAATTGTCAAGGCACACCACCAATTGTTTTTACCATTGACAAGGCACACCAGACTCTTCAAATCCCCCAATTTTCCTATTAATGAATGTCAATCTCCAAATTCCTGCGTCACACCCAAGGACTATGCATGGCACACCAGTATGCCATGGCACACTGGTTGAAAATCACTGCTACAGTGGTAAGAAGCTCAGGGTTAGAATCTAACCCTACAAGCCTTTATAGAAGAAATTTTATCATGAAACCACATGTGTCTTCTAATTGCTTTTTTACTGCTACGTAGGCTTGGGAAGCACTGAGGAGTCCACAGGGCTCCCTGCTCCAGAACCAAGAGGCTGACATAGGCTTGGTAAGTGAAACCCCCATCAGCCCCAGCAAGGATCATGTCACTACCTTTACCCATCACCCCTGCAACAACTTACCTAGATTCTCAAAACCCTGTGGAGTCTGGAAACTACTCCTATCTGAGATGAACAAAAGCAGCATGCGTATCTCTGTCAAATTGCTTTTGTGTGCAGGTTTCTGAAAATACCAGTACTGAATATTGTTGATAATAACAAGAAGTTCCCATCCACTCTCATCTTTGTAAGAGCCCCATACATAAAAACTATGTCAGAGGGGAACAGTAGATTTATACACATATATTTTTCCTTGTGTCTGGATGCAGAGAGAGAAAAGAGGGGAGCAGATTGAAGTGCCAGCACAAGAGGAGCCACAGATGGGCACCACTCAGCAAACAAGGCATTGTGTATCCCATAAAGAAACAAACACTGAGGCCTTCCAGGCACCAGAGGATGCTCACAACCCCTTCCCCAACCCCTCCCTGGCTGGCACCATCTCAACAGCACAACCCCCAGCACTAATTTTCATAAATCCCATTGAGCTCAACAGGACTTGCAGCCAAACTCTACATCTGTCTACTCAGAAGTAAGTCCATTACAACCAGTGAGGCTTAATGCCAGGAAAGTGTGGACAGGATCAAAGTCTTACAGCCTAATCCTATGCATGTCTAATCAGAAGTCCCATTTTAGTCAATGGGTTTACCCCCAAGAAATTGAAGACAGGATTTCAGCCTGAAAGGCCAAACCACTGCCAGCCTACTCAGAAGTAAGTCAACTGCAGTCAATGGGTTTACTCCCAGGAAAGTGAGGACAAAATTTCAGCCTAAGCCTGCCTACTCAGAAGTAAGTCCCATTATAGCCAATGGGGCTTACTCCTAGAAAAGTGAGGATTGCAGCCACAGAGCCCAACCCTCTGCTTGTTACTCAGAAGTAAGTCCCATTATAGTCAGTGGGGCTTCCTCTAAGGAAAGTGAGGATAGGGTTGCAGCCCGAGAGCCCACTCCTCTGACTGCCTACTCAGGAGTAAGCCCCTTGCAGTCAAAGGGCTTCCTCCAGCGAAGCGTGGCTGTGGAGAAGGCAGCAGCCAAGGAGCGTGACTGCCGAGCCCCGGCCGAAGGATGCGCCTCCCTCCCTGGCTTCGAAGGCAGCCTGAGCCGAGCCTCCTACCTCGCGGTGTGGCGCCGCCTGGTGCTCCCGAGAGAGGGGCTGACACATCTTCCTGCCGCTGGGCCGCTGGGCCGGGCTAAGGGCCTGGGATCTGCGGGAGAGGCGGGCCCTGACAGACACTAGGGGCGGGAGGGGCTTCGTAGACTCTCGCAGCAGCAGCCCTGCCCTTCCCGCTGAGGTGAAGGCGGCGCCCTCAGGATCCCACCACGCGCAGGCGCAGTGGCCGCCCCAGGCTGTTCCGCAGAAGCCCCATTGACTGTAATGGGACCTACTCCTGAGTAGACAGGCAGAGGGTTGGGCTCTGTGGCTACCCTCACTTTCCTCAGAAGCCCCCCATTGACTTTAATGGGACCTACTCCTGAGTACACAGGCAGAGGGTTGGGCTCTGAGGCTACCCTCACTTTCCTCAGAAGCCCCCCATTGACTGTAATGGGACCTACTCCTGAGTAGACAGGAAGAGGGTTGGGCTCTAAGGCTACCCTCACTTTCCTCAGAAGCCCCCCATTGACTGTAATGGGACCTACTCCTGAGTACACAGGCAGAGGGTTGGGCTCTGAGGCTACCCTCACTTTCCTCAGAAGCCCCCCATTGACTTTAATGGGACCTACTCCTGAGTACACAGGCAGAGGGTTGGGCTCTGAGGCTACCCTCACTTTCCTCAGAAGCCCCCCATTGACTTTAATGGGACCTACTCCTGAGTACACAGGCAGAGGGTTGGGCTCTGAGGCTACCCTCACTTTCCTCAGAAGCCCCCCATTGACTGTAATGGGACCTACTCCTGAGTAGACAGGAAGAGGGTTGGGCTCTAAGGCTACCCTCACTTTCCTCAGAAGCCCCCCATTGACTGTAATGGGACCTACTCCTGAGTAGACAGGCAGGGGGGTTGGGCTCTGAGGCTACCCTCACTTTCCTCAGAAGAAGCCCCCATTGACTATAATAGACACTTATGAATAGGCAGGTAAAGGACTGGGCTTTGGGGCTGTAATTCTAGCCACACTTATCTGGGAGCATCAACTAAGTTTCCATAGTCAGGTACTGTACATGATGTTGACTTACTTGTTTTCTCGATACATCATGTATTTCACAGGGACTTGAGATGCCTGGTTTTCACCCTGCTTTACTGTTATAAATATTGTTACAAGATGTAAGCTGCTCCCAATAAAGCTGCTTTTTGTAGTTGGTGGATGGCCATTTCTGTGACTGATGCTGTCTTTTGTAATAGCTCCAAGGCACCCATCACTCCTTGGATAACTTTGACATTTTTCTACCACAGGCTTTCTATTTGTGTAAGGATTTGTAATGCAAATCATCCAGTGCAATCCTAACCTAGGCCACACAACATATGCCTGCCAATTCCCATGGTGATCTACAGAGGTAAGCATATGTCTGTGGACTGGCCTAACCTAGGAGTGGAGCACTTTTATGACATCCCCAGGTCAGCACAGGACTTATGCTGGGACTTAGACCAGCCTAACTGGAGATTAGGATTGCAGCCTTTGTATTGTAAATATTTTCCCCCAAATTCGCTTCTACTATATCAGCTGGTATTGCTGTACATATGTCCTCCACTTTATGATGGTTCCACTCTTTCAACACCTTTCAATTATATCCTGGACTCATTCATTCAACACATGCTTTGTTGCTTTCAACCTCTCTTCTGGTCTAAAGGCTAAAATTGTCTTCCCTGTTGATTGGCATGTGTCACGGTAATCAAACTATTTTTGGCTTTACATTATGACTTTCTTCAGTAAATAACCATCATTCAACTCCATACGATATTCACTGACCACACATGCTTTTCATTTTCCTGTACTGTATGAATTTGTAAAACAAAGAGCACAATCCTAACCATGTCTACTCAGATGTAAGCCCCATTGTATCCAATGGGACTTACTCCCAGGAAAGTGTCTTTAGGATTGCAGCCAAAGGCTACAATCCAGAGTAATTACGGGAGCATATAAGAGACATGACATGTACCCATATTTACTGCACCAGCTAGTGAAAACCAATGGGAAATTCATGTTGCAATCCAGAGTGATTTGTTCTTACTCCGGAGCAAGGACTCCCTGTACTTACTCTGGATTGCGCCCAACTTCATTTTAATGTCATTTGTTATGTATTTTAGCTATAATAAATATGTGTTATTTAGGCTGCAATCCTAAAGACACTTCCCTGGGAGTATGACCCATTGAACATCCAATGGGATTGTGCAGATAGGCTTTTGCAAGTGATATTTATGACTTTTTGGTGGCCATTTTCCATTTGCAAGATGAAAAATACTTTTCTATTTTTCAATGGTTTTTCACTTTACTCTTTTTTTAATGGCTTTTCACTTTTGGATGGTACTCTGGTTCATAATCCATCCAGTAAGTGGGGATGCCTGTATTAACAACATGTTAAACATACTGCAAGAACATGTACATTACATTATATTTTGTACATTACATATATAAAAATATTACAAAACAGGTAGCCCTTGTTGTCCACGTCCACACTTTATGCAACACAGCTAAGAAGAGAATCCTAACCATGTCTAATCAAAAGTAAGCCACATTGTGTCCAGTGGTCTTACTCCCAGGAAAGAGTCTTCAGGATTGCAAAGAGCCTGATCCAAAGCTTGTCTACTCAGAAGTAAGTCCCAGAGTGTTCAATGGGTCTTACTCCCATGAAAGTGTCTTTAGGATTGCAAAGTCTGATCCAAAGCTTGTCTACTCAGAAGTAAGTCCCAGAGTGTTCAATGAGTCTTACTCTCAGGAAAGCTTGCCTATGAGTTGAGCCTAAGAGGGGGAGACGTGATGCCTGCTTGCATGCATGCAAAAGCCAGCACAGGTCATGCATGCAAACAATTCGATGCTCTCAGCGCGTGCACCGCCCACTTCCTTCTGCAGAATCGATGCACGTTCTGCGCATGCGCGTTCCAATCCCTCCCGGAACACTCCCTGTAGCCCCGCCTCTTCCATTTTGATCACGTGGGGGCTCCGCCTCGCGTGGTTGCCAAGGAGAAGCTGTAAGCAATCCTTACGGCTGGCGCATCCGAACCTCGTGGGCATGACGGCGACCAATAGCAGCAGTGCTTATCTGTCGCCGTCCAATAGGAAAGAGAAGGGGGCGGGACCGAAGCTCTGAGTTAGGTTGTAGTTGCGCGGGGAAAGCGGGGTCTCTGAATGAGGCCGGGGCTGAGGACAAGCGGGGTCGGCGTCGCTCTCCGCCTGCGGGCCCCGCCTCCGCCTGCCTGGTGAGTGGGGCGGGCTGGGGGTGTCGAGGCCCCATGTGAGGCAGGCAGTGGGGCAGACCCCAGGTAAGGGGGAGGGTGACAGCCTCACAGCCCAGCCCCCTGCCTCTTTCCACAGGAGGCAGCCCCATAGCACTCAGTCAGTGGGGCTGACCCACGGGTAACAGAGAGGGAGGGTGGCAGCCGCCCTGCCCTGCCCTCTCTCAGGAGGCAGCCCCATGACAAGGCAGTGGGACTGACCCACACATAAGGGGAAGGTTGGCTGCCCTGCCCTCTGCCTCTCTCCTCAGGAGACAGTCCCATGGCTGGCTAGGCAGGCAGTGGTCAGTGGGGCTGACCCCCAAAGGGAGGGAAGGAGGGAGAGAAGGAGGGAGGGGCCCGGCCCAGCCCGGCCCTCTGCCCCTCAGGAGGCAGCCCCAGGGCAGGCAAGCAGGCAGTGGGGCTGACCCGCAGGTAAGGGAGAGAGAGGGTGCCCTTCCCTCAGGAGGCAGCCCCATAGCACTCAGTCAGTGGGGCTGACCCCCAAGTAAGGTAAGGTCACGTAAGGTATGCTCTGCCCCATGAACTCCTCCAGTTTGCGAGATCCTGACTGCTCCTGATAAGAGGAGTGACTGAGGCAGGCAGTCCTTGCAGCATCTTATGCAGTGTGGCTTATGCTGAGAGATCTACTTCTTCTTCCCCAGGCCCAGGTGGGAGGATGCCTTAGAGAAGCACCATGGACAGATACATTAAAGTTAAGAAGATCGGAGAAGGATCCTTCGGAAAAGCAGTTCTTGTCAAAGCAAAGGAGAATGGAAAGCAGTACGTCATTAAGGAGATCAATATATCTAAGGTCAGTTCCTTTCGTTCTGAAATCTATGTGTAGAAAACTGATATGTTACTCACTGACTCATCAGCGGCCAGCCAAAACCTCTGGGCCTAGAAGTGTGAAATTTGGGGGAGGGTGTTCCTTCCATGGTGGAGGCAGCCACTAAGAACCAGTTTTCAGAAATGCCATCTGGAAGGGGGTGAAAAGGGGCGCAACACATTTTCCTCCCTATATTTTGTATTGAAGAATCCCTGACTGATCAAGGCCCATCTTTTTTAAAGATGTCAAATAAAGAAAGAGAAGAATCAAGGAGAGAAGTTGCTGTGTTGGCTAACATGAAACATCCAAATATTGTCTTGTATAGAGAATCATTTGAAGGTGAGATTTTAAAATAACAGTATCTGGAAAAAATGAATACATGGCAGTATGAAACATGAAGGGGGTTGGGTTTATGAAATTAGTCTTTGTTTTTTCTTCATTACTTGCATCATAATTTCTAGACAGCATTTTTATTTCTTAATATATGTGCTGCAAGCCTTTACATAAATGCAGTCAAGCAAGTATATTTACATAGAAGTCTTATTAGTTTCCAATAATCAGGGTGACCAGATGCCAAACCCAAAATTCCCCTCTCCCAAAATTGCCAAATTTCTGTCCTCCAAGCCAAAATTCCTAACCGTTAAAGAAATGTAGGACAAGTTAAAATAAAGCAAAAACACTCGTGTTGCATTCCTGTACTTAATTTTTGCACAAATTTCATTGCAATAGACCAGACACCAACCAAAAAGGCACAGGTGTAAGTAATCCAGGCAAACATGCACAGGCTTGCTCATTCAGCCTCCTTTCCTTTGCCCCTTTACACAATATAAGCTCCACTAATCCTTTTGAGTGGACACAATTGGGCTTACAGCACAATCCAGAGCAACTAATCTGTCCACATAAGAGCCTTTGGGTTGCCCTATCTATCACTAGGGTGGAGCAACTGCAAGATGCTCCAGCCTAGTTACTCTGGAAGAGGCTTAGGGCAGAGCAAGGCAACATAGGGTGCCCTAAGAGAGGTGGACCTGTTCTGCCCTAACTGGGGCAGCCTAAGCAGCTCAGGAGAGGCAAGTGGAGGGCAAGTTTAGCATTGCCTAGGGCAGAGCAGTTACTCTGTATCCAACGCCTGTTTCAAGGCAGAAATGCCTTCTTCCAGTTCCTCAGAGATATACCACCTCAGGAGCAGGTATAGTAATGAGTAGACCCATAAGGGTCCATGATAAGGCCTGAGTAAGAATGGTAGTGTTGACCAAAAATCTGAGTTCTTGGCCAGCCTAGCTGCAATCCCTGCCTCTCAACCTCAGGATATGGCACAACTATGGCAGCCCACTAACCTCAGGATACAGCAGGCCACTCCAAGCATCCATCTTGCACTAGAAGAACTGCAGCTGTAACTGGTTGTCAGGAACTGCTGGGCTCCCTTATAATGTAGGCACCACAGCTGTTCCTTCTTCAGTGTGATCTGAGGGGGGGGTCTACTCAGGAGCAAGCCCTCCCCAGCTGTCACTGACTTGGCATGCTCTGGAGCAGTTAGGGTAGCCCAGGCTTCCTGACTCTTTGGGTGCAGCATAACTTTCTGCTCTGGATACAGAATAGTTAGGAGAGAGCAGTTAGGGCAGAGCAGGCTGAACTTGCTCTGGATTCTGCCCTTAGAGGCTTAAACTTAAGAATCCAGGAGTTATCCCCATCATCCCTACCCTGAGAAGATTGCCAACTTTACATCCAGCCTCTGCTTTGACAATAGCTGAAAGGCCCCAAACCTGAACAAGTCAAGCCCTTGTTTGTGAATTACATGCTCTTTTGTGCAAAGTATATTGGTGGATCTATCTACAAAGGTATAGGAGCAGAGAAGGGTGGGGTTTCTCTGGTCAGTTGGCAACCCTGCTTGAAAAAATTAATTCTTCCCCCTCCTTTCCCTCCAAGCCAAACTCACTGCAAAGTTTCAGAACAGCAGCAGCTCCATTTGCAAGGCTTTCTCCTTCCCCTGCTCTCCTGTCCAAGCCGTCTCAGCTGAGCTCCCTCCTTCCTTTCTTTCTTTGCAGCAAACAGCAAGCAGAGTTTCTTTCTTCTTCTCTCTCTTTCTCTCTCTCTGGCAACTGGAGCTGACTGCCAGCCACAGCCATTTTACTAGCTATTCAATAGCTGGATCACTTCAGTCCCTGGGATGCAGGATGCATGCTGGGAGATGTAGTTGAAAATAGATGTCAAAATAGGTAAATTGATTTACCTGTAATCGCTTGGTAAATCTCATAAAAACTGAAACAAAAAGTGTAAGGTATTGATTACCATGTTACTGCCTGTGGTACAAATGAACATTTGACTCAAATATAAAATGATGTTTCTCATTTTACAGAAGGCGGATGTCTTTACATAGTGATGGATTACTGTGAAGGAGGGGACTTGTTCAAAAAAATCAATGCACAGAAAGGTGTCTTGTTTTCTGAGGACCAGGTAATGGTATTAAATACTTGTTTTGCTTGATGAAAGCTTCATTAGACCAGATTTATTTGCAAGTCTGACATTTGAGGATTTCACAAATGTAAGTGTCCCACTTAAAAACATTTTAAAAAAGTAAAATTGGCAAGGAAAGATGTTCCTTACATTTCTGCTGCCAAGTTGTGTCATTTTGCAGGCATGCAGGGAAGTTTTATGCATTTCTGTAAGGAACTTCCTTCCTACATAATACATTCTAGGGTGAACCAGGGCAAAGGGAAAGGGGGTTCTCATGACCCAGAAATTGCTTACATATTTAGATACTCCCATATCCATAGGTATCAGTATCTGAGCAGAGGGCCAGAACCAAACCATTGCGATATCGAGAGACTGCTTTATTGAAGTCTCAAATGTTCAATGTATTGGTCTTGAGAATATAGAATATTGAAGCATATATAGATCTTGTAGTACATGCCTCCTGTTTAGTTGCCAAATGCCAAAAACTGCTTGCACTCTGGTGTTTTGCAATACAGCGTTGTATTGTAAGATGAACATAATTTGTTCCGGAAGCATGTTTGTCTTACAAAGCGGATTTTCCCATAGGAAATAATGGAAACTCAGACGTTTGATTCCACAACCCAAAAATATTTACTGTATGTAAAATTGATGACAAAGTACTGTAATCAAATTCAAAACACTGTAATATAGTACAGAACACAATTACTGTAGTACTAATAAAAACGTTGTATTATGCTGTACAGTAAGATAGAAAAGAAAACCCTTTATGGCCAAGGATGACCAATTTTCACTAAGCATTACTGGTGTCTCTTTGAACAACTTTAACAAGGAATCTCTCTAAAGACACTTGCTTATGTCTCCTTTTGAGGATTTCACAGAGATGTGACATTGCATTGTCGTTAAACATGCTCGCACTGCAGCCTTCTTTGCATTGTGCTGCTCCACAAAATTTTGTACAATTTCCCAAAGTTTACAAATGTCCTTAATCTCATTTGATGTGAGAGATTCCTCCTCATTATTCTCCTCCTCTGCAGATAAGATCTCCTTCATAACCTCTGGCTGTTGCTCACAATGTGGAGATGTGGATTGTTTTTCTTTGTAAAACTGTTTTACAAGACACTGTTTTTTTACAAGGCAGAATTCCTTAGAAATTTTATTTAATCTTACAAGTTATTGATCTTACAAAGTTGTTCTCTTTATTCACTTGCAAATGGAAGGCGATTATTGCTTCCTGGGAAGGGAGGGCTCCTTTCAGCCTAGGGTTCCTAGACTGAAACCTGATCCTTATTGCAGACAGAGTGAAAGATTTGTTGCTTTACCAAGGCAAAGAGGCATTTTTCTAAGCCATTCACTTCTAAAGAGACATTATGTAAAGAGTCAACCTCATTCGCTTTGAGCCAAAAACGCACATAAATAGGTTATACCTGTATTGCTTATTTTTACATTAAAAAATGAAATTGTACATCAAAAGATTTTTTGCAGTGAACTTAATTGTTTCATGTTCTGTAACGTCTTCAACAACACTGGTTTCTTTAGCTCAATTTTAGTGGTACTTTTCTTTCTTAATTGGGATACATAATTCAACAGCTGGTGTAGACAGTGAGATCAGTACATTCTGTTCAAGTATCACCAGTTTCCTTCAGTGATCTCTCCTGTGAGTGCTGTAAAATCTGTTTCATACTACTCTCAGCTTTTCAGCAGTAGATCCCCAACAGAATCAGAGCTATTACTATATTACCTCTGCAATTTCAGGTTGAATTTGCAGATATAGCATCCACAGATGCCAAATCTGTAGTTCAGAGGGCCTCCTGGACCTGCCAGAAGCCACTTCCAAACACATCTGGGAGGTGTTCTGAGGCCATGGAATGGGCCAGGAAGAGCCCTTCAACCATGACCAGAAGCCACTTCTGGTTGTTTCCAGGATGTGTTCTGAAGAGGCTAAGAGGTCTGTACAATCTCTGGAGGGCCTGGTGCACCACTCAGGCAAGTTCTTGTGGTGCTGCAACCCTGATCCCTCACATATTAACAGAAGAAAGGCGAGATATTAATTTAATAAATAAATTTTACGTAGACCACAGATTTCGGTATCTGTGAAGAGTCATGGAACCAATCCCCAGCTGATAACATGCTCACTGAATATTGCAAGGTGATATTACTGGTGAAATGTATGGGGTTTTTCAGGTGGTACAAGAAACTGCATTTCACACAGTGTGATGCTATAGTTACTCTTATATTGACCAATAATGTATAAATAAATGTATAAATTTATTGTATAACCATAGGTCATTACAATGTTGCAATATAAAAAAAAAACATACGCAGGAAGAGAGGGAGAACACAGAGAAAAATAAATAAGTGCGTGTGTATACGCACTATTGACCAATAACTTTTAGTTTTTATATTGTAGATCATGGATTGGTTTGTACAGATCTGTTTAGCACTGAAACATGTGCATGACAGAAAAATTTTGCATCGAGATATAAAGTCACAAGTAAGTTTGAGCATGTTTTCATGAAACTTTTTAAGATTGAGTGCACAGGCCTTTTAAGATTGAGTGCACAAATCGCAGGTGAGATATAAAGCTGGTGTCTGGATTGCATCCCTTCAACCTGTAGGTTTGTTTTTTAGAAAGGAGGTATACATTATCTTTAACTCTGGGTTCCAGTGCTCTGCATATCAAGATGAGCATGTGCAGGCAGAAACTACAGGGAATATTGGTCAGCTTTATATTACAGAAAGAGAAGGTGATGCATAAAAAGAAAGGTGAACTTTGAAGAAACACGTCAGAGACTATTTGCAAATATTCATAAGAATAGATAAATCTCATGTTTACCAAAACTGTAAACTAAGCCACTCTTCAAAAATTGACAGAAGTGTTTCTTCTCAGCTTGTAATTTTCACCATCTAGAGGAAGCTTTGGAAACAGCATTTAGAAAAATACAAGTGCTTGTTTATCATCTTCTGATTTCAATAAATCTTGCACGCTTAACAGAAATTTTCAAATTTTAAACTCCTGTTAGCAAGCAATTCTAAACTTCTGGCTTTGAGTGACACTTAGGACAGTTGATTTTGGAGGTCATGGTGTAATTTCAGGAAATTACAAGTATAATCTGAGTTTATTACAGTGTGAGCTATGACAATGTGTGATCTTCTAACATCTTCCCCATGTTAGAATGCTGTTTCGTGTAAGAGAATTTTCTGCACATTAAAAAAATTGTTTATGAGATGGCCTCTAGTTTTTTGCTTGTTATGCTGTTTGTGGTGGATTGTGTGTATGTTTTCCAGTTGAGGAGTATTCAATCATGTGAAGCTTTTGAGATCTATCAAGATTGTCACCTCATCCCCTGCCTGTGCAGCAGAGAATCATGACTTAGGCCAGAGGTCCCCAGGAGAGTTGGGACCTCTAAGTAGCTGCAGGGGGATTTGTGGTGATGATACCCCAGAATCCTGCTGCCATGAAAAAAGTTTTTTAAAAACTTAATGCATGTGGGGAGCCCATGTCTTCTTCAAAACAGCTCTCTGAAATAATCATAACCCACTTCTGGTTTAATGACAAAGACAGAAGGTTGTGGTAACTTCAGTGAGCTGTTTTGAGGTGTGGAGGGTCTACAGTCTGTGGGTTCCCTGCACCTTCCAGACCTTCCAAACAAACAATAACCTGTTTTTATATGGCAGCAGCATAATCCTGAGGAGACTGCCATAAAGTCTCCATGCCTCTAAAGGAGATAGCAGCTGGACTTCCCTGGTTGGGTCATCAATTATATTTAGTTTATTTGTATTGATTAATGTGCACTGATTTTGTTATTGAATGCTATTAGTCTTGACCTTAATTTTCTTCTCATCAGAATATATTTTTAACCAAAGATGGAACAATACAGTTGGGAGACTTCGGAATAGCTAGAGTTCTTAACAGGTAACATTCAACATTATTTTCTCTACTCACATAATAGTATCAACAGGTTTTATTAATTCAGCAATATATTTTCTCTTTTATTTTAGTACGGTGGAACTTGCTCGAACTTGTATTGGAACACCTTATTATTTATCACCTGAGATATGTGAGAACAAGCCTTACAACAACAAAAGGTACTCCTTAGGTATTCAGTAAGCCTAATATATTTCTTTGTTTATATTCATAGACTTCCAGAATCTATCCATCATTGTGGGAGTAAAATTTCAAGAGTAAGTGGGCCCCAGGCACTGTTTGACACCAGGCAGTGGCCACCAAGGGCACCAGCAGGCAGAAGCAGGCACAAGGCATCCCTATTAAGCACTATCAGGCAGCAGGCACCACGATGCACTGGGCAATGATCATCAACTGGTATCCTTATCGTACACCAACAGGCATTCCTATTGGGCAGTGGGCAGCAACACCATTGATCATCACGGGGCACCAGTTGGGTCCCAGGCATCCCTTCAAAGTGGTAGCAGACAGTGGGCACCATCAGCGGGCTGTAGGGACAACTGGGCAGCTGGCACAGTAGGTACTTAACGTTCTTCAGTGTTAAGTATAGAGGCAAAAACACTTTGCACCCCTTTTCATCTTCCTGTTTGAATTTATCAATCTGTTCTTAGTGGGTGCCTACATCACAGAAACAATACCCTCCCCAAATCTCACGCCTCTAGATCCTGCAGTTTTGGCTGGGCATTGATGAGTCAGTCAGTGAATCAGTGATTCTTTGATTTTTTGTATATTGACTATTAGTTTTAATGCTGCAGTTTATCCATTGTGTAGAAAATCTATGAAAGTACAGAAGCCAACAAAACTCCTTTGACCTGTTTACCAATCCAAAACATGTTGACATCTTGGACAGGAAATCCCTTAACTTTTCAACTGATCAAAGATTATATTGTCAAATTGTTCTGACATGATGCTATGATCCCCAAATTAATATCTTAGGGCCTAAACATATGCTTGCCTGACATCATGCACTACAGCAGCACTGAAATGGCTGCCACTATATCCTGTGAGACCAGACCAGCAGCCAGAGGTCTCCTCAGAATAAGAGAGCATTAATTCTCTTACCTTGTATTGAGCTCCAGCGGCCCTTATGGGTCTGCTCAGATCCACTTTTTATTTATTCTGCTTAGATCCACGTTATTATTGCTATTTAGCTGGTACAAAACCAAGGACACCCATGTCAGACTCTGAGGCTTGGGAGGGTTGATAGGATTCAGCAGCAGATTCTGCTGCCATCCCAATAGCCTCCCATGCCTGAACCCTCCTCTGGCCCACTCCCCCCACCCTGCCTGTCTGGTGCTCTCTCTAGCCCAAGGATCTCCAAACTTTGGCCCCAGGGGGGTTGCCCCCTATCTTTTCCCCATCTCCCTTTTAATCAGGCCCATGCCCCCCAGAGCCCTTGAGAGAGGCTCCCCGCTGAGCAGCAGCCTCTGTGGAGAGGCAGGGGAAAGAGGCACAGGCCAGACAAGGAGGGAGTTTTGAATGGAGTGTGCTTGGGTGCAGGAGGGCAGGCTGGGGAAACAGGTAGGGCTTCTGCATGGGATGGAGGGGGTGCGGGCTGAGTGGGGATGCTTGCTGGAGATCATGGGTGTGGAATGGAAGGAAGAGGAACATGGGAGCCTACAGGAGAGAGGTGAGGGAAAGCTTTGGATGCTACCAGTGTGGGGAGTGTTTTTTGGGGGGAGGTGGGGGGAACACAATGAGAAGATTATTTGAATGTGCTTTTTGGGCTGGGGGATGTAGAAAGAGGTTTAGGTGAAAAGCATAAAGGGGAGAAGATCAGGGGTTTGACATGTCCTGGATTTTAGCCTTGTGTCCTGGAAAAAACTTCAGTGTCCTTTTTCTTTTGAGTGGGCAGCAGGAAGTCAGCTTGTAAATCATAGATTATGAGTGCAATCCTAAACATGTCTACTAAAAAGTAAGCCCCATTGTGTTCAATTGGTCTTATTCCCAGGAAAGTGTCTTTAGGATTGCTGCCTATATGTATTATTTTTAAATTCAATAATATAGTGTTTAAATTAAGCATATGAAAGTAATATACATGAGCATGTCCTACATTTTTCCTGGGTGCCCTACATTTTGGGAGACCTTGTCTACTTTTTTGGTTTTGGCACATGGTCACCCTGGGGAAGGGGTGCATCCTGCAAACAGGGTGATCATGTCATAACCAGACAAAGAGGACAAGATCCTCCAAAATGTAGGGCACCTAAGAAAAATGCAGGACGTGTCAATATAGATGCCAAAACCACTCATATTGCTTTCGTGTGGTTAACCTAAACTCTATATTGCTTATTAAATTTAAAACTATTATAAATAAAAATAAACTTTATTTATATCCCGCCTTTCTCCCGGAGGAACTCAAGGTGGCTTACAAAACACTCCATTAAAAAAAATCAACAATAAAATCCAATTCATTAAAATCCAATTCATTTACTAAATCATGGATTTCCTAATCAAGAGGTCCTCTGTCTTGTCTGGATTCAATCTCAGCTTGTTTGCCCTCATCCAGGTTCCAACAACCTCCAGGCAGCACTCAACTCTAAGGCCTCAACAGCCACCTTGGATTGAGGTGGAAAGAAGAGATAGAGCTGGGTGTCATCAGCATATTGGTGGCACCCTACTCTAAATCTCAGGATGACCTCTCCCAGCAGCTTCATGTAGATATTAGATAGCTTGGGGGACAGAATACTGTGGCACCCCATACCTCAAAAGGACAGGGCGCCGAACAGGCATCTCGCAGCACCACTGTCTGGGACCTATCAGCCAAATAGGAGCTGAACCACTGCAGAACAGTGTCTCCCAACTCAGCTAACTGATCCAGAAGGATGGCATGGTTGATGGTGTCAAAAGCTGTTGAGAGCTCCAGCAGGACCAACAGGGACACACTCCCCCTGTCCAGTCATCGGTGTAGGTCATCTAGCAAGGTGACCAAGGCTGTTTTGGTCCCAAAGCCCAACCTGAAGCCTGGCTGAAAAGGATCCAGATAATCCGTTTCATCCAGAACCTTCTGGAGCTGTGACGCCACCACCCACTCAATCACCTTGCCCAGGAATAGGAAATTAAGAGTCTGGCTGGTAATTATCCAACACAGTTGGATCCAGGGAGGGCTTCTTCAGGAGGGGACATACCACCACCCACTTCAATGCCAGTGGTAAGCTCCCTCCGTCAGAGAAGAATTAACCAATCTCTCAGCCAGTCCCACCTAGACAGATCTAACAAGGGGCAAAGGTCAAGCAGGCAATTTGCATTGCCTTTCCACATCCTCAGGCTGCACAAGCTGGAAGGAATCCCACAAAACCTGACAAGCAGTTGCCTCAGGGACATCATCAGACACTATCAATGTGGTGTCCAAGTCATGACTAAATTGGTTAGGTTTGTGCCCTCAGTCTCTTCATTACAGAAGTTCTACAACTGTGGCAGAGTAACATTTAAGAGTAACTGTGGCAGAGATAGCATTTAAGAAGATGGACAAAAGTACCATAGACATCAAGCTGAGATCCAAGGACAAACTAAGTTGAATGGAAGTGGAAAGTAATGTTTCTGTTTGTTTCATTTTTCAGTGACATATGGGCACTTGGTTGTGTTCTCTATGAAATGTGTACATTGAAACATGCAGTAAGTAGCGGTTTCTATATAGTTAATAGACTGTCTTCTCAATTAAAATGATTAAGTGCTGAAAATGTTTTCTGAGCATGTGCACTCTTTGCTGATTACATTCTTTTTACATATTACATTTTATTTACAGTTACATAATAAATAGAAATGCCCAAATCAAATAATTGATGTGGTTATTCATACTGCATTTAAAAACATTTTTCACAACTATAGTACAAATCCACATCCACATTTCCTCTGGTTTACCCTATATACAAGTATACTTGTAAAAGAAGGAACAAAATTGTGCCAGTTTTAATCACAATTGTAGTAAAAATTTTTTGTAAAAACATTAACGTTGTAGTAAAATTAAGTTTCATTTAAGTAATTGTTTATTAACCAGAATCTTCTGCATCCTGATTCAGCATGAAGTTAGTATGTTGAGTTCACAATTTCCTAAAACTAATATGGATCAATTTGGGACTTCTGTTTGCTTAGAAATTCAGTCATATGCACATACGAGCAAAGAGAGTAAAGCTAGTAGGTTTGTAAAGATACCTTCTATTCAATCTGATTGCTGGCATAGAAGGAACTGTTTCTATTACAAATTTTAAAATTATAAAATCCTGCTGTCACTTTCTGTTGCAACTTTGGTACGGTGTTCATGCTATCTGATATGTATAAACTGTCTTCTTTAGTTTGAAGCTGGAAATATGAAAAATCTGGTACTGAAGATAATCTCTGGGTCATTTCCTCCTGTTTCTGTGCATTATTCGTATGAGCTCCGGAATCTGATTTCCCAGTTATTTAAAAGAAATCCAAAGGATAGACCATCAGTCAACTCCATATTGGAGAAAATTTTTATATCTAAACGCATTGAAAAATTTCTTTCACCACAGGTGTGTATATGAAATTTGTCTATATAAATGTTTTTAAAAGGTTGTTGTAGCGTTGGTTCTGTATGTGCTGCTTTTGAGAATAAAGAGAAAAAAATTCATTTGTATCTCAGACTCTGTTTGTATGAGTAATGTAAATAAGTGTCTAAGTGTTTAGATAAATTACTTTCTGCTTCTATATTGTAAACTATGCTCATACAGAATATTAACATTAAATGCACCATTTGCATTATATCACTGTGCAGCACAATGTAGTGAAAATGACTTTTTTGAATATACAATTGGCATGAGGCCTTGAAATTGATAGCCACCTCCACAGATAGTTTGTGGAAGTAACTTGAACTTGATACCATGCTAAAGCTAATTCCTCTTAGAATTTTCCCTCTGTAACAAGCAAGCCCATACTGAGTTCCCATAGAGCATGGCATCTCTCTGTTCACTGAAATGTTGACAGCAGCTGTGTACACATCTTGAGCAAGGAGACAGATGTTATTGTGGTCTTTACACATATAGATGCACCATATGTTCATTGGTGTTTGTATGTATGGGTCTTTGGTTCAAGACAGATTAGCCATACATATCTTAAATGGCTCATAGTAACGTGAACTATGGAATTTTTAATTAACTGACCGAGCTAGTGCTTTTTAAATGTTCCCTGTTCTTTTCAGTCTAGGTAAGACTTTCCAAGTTGGGTTTCTGAGCTCAGGTTCAGGAATAAAAGTCATTTACTAACTTTTACTTTAATTACAGGGTGTTTCTCCCTATTTTGGTATTTCTCTTATTTTTGTAATTGAGATTGTCTGTATGCGTTGTTTTTCAAATCCTCTAACATAATGGTCTTTTAGCTTATTTCAGAAGAATTCAGCCACAAAGTATTGCAAAAATATGGACCTAATACTTCACCAGGTAATCCATGAGGAAAGTCTCTTTAAAACTACATTTTAGAAGGAATCTGTATATTCATTTGATCAACCCAACTGTCATGTACGTGGCAGTTTCTTTGAGGGAAGGAAATTTTCTCATGCCTGAATAGTGGGATCCCAAATCCACAGATCCTATAATGGTGGATTCATTTATGCATTATTCATTTATCCTTGGTTGGATACTTCGTTGGATAACCTGTTCCGGCACAGGTTAGGATTAGGTTGCCCACTTTATGGGATGGGGTCCAGCTACATCAGTAAATACATAGTTGAGAATGACGCACCTAACTTTCTTTTATAAACAGCACTGCAGGGATTCCAATCTTTAATCAATTCCAGAGGCAGAAAAAAACTTTAAATGCTTTGATCTCTCAATTCAGATCAGAATCTCCAACAACTTGACCCAGTAGCAATCCTGCTGGTACCAGTGTGAAAGCTTTCTTCCTGGGTCAAATGGCAGTTAAGGGCTCACTAATCAAGACTGTATTGAGGCAAGAGTTTAAAGCATTCCTACCCTAGTTGTACAGCTCCAGTCCCTGTTGGCTCCTATGAGGCTGCTATCTAAGGATAGTGTAGTGATTTGGGAGTCGCTTAGAGCTGGAAGATCCAGGTTCAAATCCCCACTCACTATCTTCCTGGGTGACCCTGGCCAGTCACTGTCTCTCAGTCTCGCCTACCTCACAGGATTATTGTCAAGACAAAAGGAGGGGGAACCCTGAGCTCTTTGGACAAAGGGTGGTATAACAAAGTGAAAAATAAGTATGTCATTCTCAGTGGTCCTTTTAGTATAATTCGTTGTGTCTCTGTGGTATGAAGCGTGCCCACTTCTGCATAGAGTCAGACTGAAATAATGTTTTCTGTCCCTTCCATCTAAAACTTATGATCTTCAGCCAGATTCCTTTAAAATGCTAGGTTGACTAAAAGTGTTTAGATACATAACTTGCATGTTTGTGTGTTTCACATAGCAAAGAGACCAGCTCAAGGACAAAACTTGGCCTCTGCTGCACCTGCTCAGAAAATTACCAAACCTGCTGCTAAATATGGAGTGCCTTTAATGTTAAAGAAATCCGGAGATGCCGCTAAAAGGTTCTCTGAAAAGCCTTTAATTAAATGTAGACTGGTAAGTAATAAAGGAAATGTATATCTTCCTCATTGGTGCTGTAATCAACTCCATCCTCCTAGAAGTCAGCTACACAATGCATCCTTGCCCCAAAACTGCTATCTCCTATGGAGTCTCCTCCCTGCTCCATCAAGCTCGGAGTTTGGCATGCAGCCCTTTGCTTTGCAGCCCCTATTATGCTTACCTCAATTTCTAGAAAAGAATGGCAGCACAGCATGATGTGTATGACAAGTGAGAGATACACACATGGCATCTGCCATTGCTTGCCCTCATCTTACTCATCTGCGTGGATTAAGGAAGGAAGAGTAGAACTCTTTACCAGCAGTAGCTGATAAAGCTAATGTAATTTAAGAGAGAAAAAATATTTTAAACATTTAATACCTTTAATATAAAAGTTTAGTCGGTTTACTTTAATACATTGAATATTCTCAGACCTTGAAGATTTCCCATCAACTTTAGAATAGCAGCCTTAATTTCTTCAGTAGCTATTGATGATTCCAGAAATTTTTTATGGTTATAATCAAGCATAGGCAACGCCAAATGAGAGGGAAAGTTTACACTTTTCTGTTAAAGGTTCTGTTCCTTTACTACATACTGTAGAATAAAACTTATGAAATTGTTTCACTAATGTTATTGTACAAAACTTCCCGCTGCTCACTGGTTAAGAGGCATTATTTCAAGTTGGTGCTCCTTTTTTATTAGCAGGGGAAGAGTTATTGGCTCCCTTCACCCCAACAGAGGTTATTTTTTTTCTAGTGTCTGCTGGTGTTCTTGAGCATCTTTTTAGATGGTCAGATATTTTGGGGTAGGGACTCATTTGTTATTAATTGATTGTCTCTAAATTGTTTTGGGAACTTTTTGTTAAAAAGCTATATAATATCTAATGCTTCCCAAAATTTTTAGTCCATTCCACGCTTTGGCATCTAGGTGGCACCCCAGTATGCTGTTGCTCAGCCAATCCCAGCAGTTACAGATCTGGATCCTGTGCCACTTCATATCCCTCTCAAGTACCCAGCCTATGGAGCCTCGTGAAGTTTTTGTGTCCTCCAAAAACCTTTTGAAGCTTTTAAACAATACTCATGGTTTTCATCTAAGAAGCCACATAAAGCCTTCAGAGCAGCATGGATTTATGCACATTTACTGACAGTCTGTTCTTTTACAACAGACATTACATTTGAGATTTTTTTCTTTTAACTCAAGATTTTTGCTTTAAAATTCTACTTTAAATTTGTGTTGGGGGTGCAATTTATAGGGATCAAGTAGTGGAGCTATTAAAAGAACCTCTTTTGTTTGTAGTCCTAATTAGGGCTTGAATTCTGAGCATTTTTCAAGAAGTAAATCACATTGAATTGAATTGGACAAATTTTAATACTATATTTCCTCAAATCTAATGCACACCTTTTTCAGCTGAATTTAGGCTGCAGTCCTAACCATTTCTACTCAAAAGAAAGCTCCATTGTGTTCAGTGGGTCTTTCTGCCTGGAAAATGTCTGTAGGATTGCAGCCTCAGTCTCCAAAATTAGGGTGTGCATTAGCTTCAGTGGTGCATTAGATTCCAAATAAATATGGTACTTTGACTATAAGCGTAGGTCATTATTTTAACAGTTCACTATATATTGTAATAAAAACGTAACAAACCCATTGTTGTATAAAATATTAAAATATATTTTATATTATATTTATAATATAATTTATATTAAAATGTAAAATACAAATTGTTTAAATCATAACATAAATCTGTTATCATATTATTGTCACATAATTCATTGTTGTATGCAGTAAAATTAAATTTACTTTGCAGCTGTGCATTATAATCACCAGATCATTTTTTGTCTATAGCCTATTAAAATACAGGTGTGCATTAGATTTGATGGTGCATTTGATTCAAGTAAATGCAGTATATTATGTCCACAGTTCTCCAAGAATAAGTGCTATTAAATAAAAGGTTTTACTTCTGATTAAATAGGTGTAGAATCAGGATTTTTGAGAGATTCTAACAAATCTGCAAACTTGTACTCCCATGTTATTTGTACTGCATATTGCCATATAGAACAAACAAAACGTGCTACTGTTAATTTGTAGTTTCACTCTTTATTTAGGCCCATCCACCTGCAGTGAAGAAAGGCAGACCAGGAGAAGAAAGGAGGAAAATGTTTGAGGTATAGAGACATGAAACAAAAGGCAAAACTTGGCAAAATGCTTTGAAATTAAAAAGCCATCAAACCTTTCCTCCTTATTTCCTTCCACTAGATCTTCTCTAACCTTATTTTGTTTCTAGTTTATATTTTTTTATGAAGTCCTAACCATGCTGGCTTATATCTGAAGAAATAATGGTTCAGGATTTAAATCTGTTTACTTTTCAGGAAGCTGCTAAAAAGAAGAAGCTGGAAATTCCTGAAAAAGAGAAACGACAACATGAGCAGGTAATATTCAGCAATTTTCAACCAATCTGCCACAGCACATTGGTGTTCCTTGAATGGTGTGCAGGTGTGCTGCAGAAGTTTGGGAAAAGGATCATTTCTTACTCAGGGCAATGACTGATGGTGTGCCTTGACAGTTTTAGCACCGTGTCAATTTGCTGTTTGACGAAAAACATTGAAAATTACTATTCTAATGAATTCCTGTGCTGCTGTCAAGTTAAACTTTCTAATATTAAACCTTCTAATATTTAATCCTGTAGATCAGTTTCCTGAAGGCTGACCAGATGAGGAGACTTGAGAAGGAAAGGGTAAAAACTTAAAATTCTTTTTTAGTTTTCAGGTTGGGTCTTCACTGGATTTCAGAGTTCAGTTTTCATTTTGTTCTCCTTGTAGATGGAGCGAATAAATAGAGCTCGGGAGCAAGGATGGAGGAATGTGCTCAGTGCAGGTGGAAGTGGAGAAACCAAGGTTAGTAGCATCCTGTGGGGGAACCTTCCTTTTTTCTCAGAAAGTTTGGATTTGCTTCTGAAACACTACTAATATTTTCAGCTTTTCTGACTTCTTGTAAAAGGTCACATTTGTGGCTTGTTGGGAGAAGATAACATTAAAACACAGGGGAGTTGTTATCCACTTTGACCTTTCTGAGCAAGCCTTCCAAAATCTCTACAAATGTCCATTCTTTAGCTTATGTCGGCATGTAATCTTGGGTGGTAGGGATGTGCCTTCTGTTGCCTTGATGCAATTTGGGCTGACCTGGGAAGGTACAAACCAACTAGACCACCATGTATACATGTGAAAAGACAAAATATGAATGGATAAAAGTACCCATGCTTTTTCATGTACCAGTGAATGTGTTCATGTATGCGGTGACTGCTTTGGTGACTCAGAAAACATTTTTGTTAGTCACAACATGACAATAAGATGCATTAATATGTATGGGCCTCTTCCTCTACCATGTGTGTATTATATACATGTATGTATGTACCTATATACTAGCAGAATGACCCAATCATTCCAGGAGTAAAATTTCAAGAATATTTTGTGCCCTGGACATAGGTGGGCACTGGAAGACATTGGTGGACACTGGTCACTGAGCGGTGAGCACTGACAGCCACCAGACAGCAACATGGGGCAGTGGTAGGTAGTAGTGGGTACCAGGCACCCCTACTGGACACAGGGCACCCTTAAAAGGCACCAGTGGGCCTTAAACATCCCTGTGCCTTTCAGGCAATGAGCACCAAGTCATTTCTTAGTGGGTCCATGCATCACCGAAGGAATACACTCCCCAAATTGCATGCTTCTAGAGCCAGCGGTTTGGGCTGGGTGTTGATCAGTCTTCAATGTTAGGTATAGGGACAAAAACACGTAGTGCCACTTTTCACCCCTTCCAGTTTGAATTTCCAAAAATTGGTTCTTAGTGGGTACCTGCATCACAGAAGGAATACGGTCCCCAAATTTCCCACTTCTAGATCCAGTGGTTTTTGCTGAGCATTGATAAGTCAATATTAAAACTAAAGAGACCAATACATCAAAGTACCAGTCTAGTCAATACAGGCTTATTTGCACTACCAAATATCAAAATATATTTTGAAGGGGAAGAAATTTTATATAGACCTTTCAAATTATAATTTCTCAATCTGACTGATAGTGCCATTGCTTTTGGATAGTACAACCATCCTTTTGGATATTATCAGTAAGACCATTCTTTCAAGAATCAATATAATCAATTTATTTCTAAATTCCTAGGTTCAATTTTTTGGCGGTGGAGGAGGTATTGTGCCTTTACCTGTGTCTACCCGAGGACCGTATGAACACTATCATGCTATTTTTGATCAGATGCAGCAACAAAAGGAAAATATTAAAAATACAGATATGGATTTTAGAGAGAAGCAAGGCCAAGACCCTAGTGAAAGGTATGCCTCTTTAATTTAAAAAAACCACAGAGCATGCAATTCTCAACAAAAGTAATGAACATTACTATACATTTATCAACAGAGGACCTCCACCTGGAGTTCATCCAGGAGTTCCTAATGGGCCTGCGGGTCACCATCATTCACCTGATGCTGATGCAATTAGGAAAAGAATGAAAAGATTGGAGGAAGTTTCTAGACAAGCCAGTGCAAACAGGTTGGACTGATTTGTGGCTCTGTCCTGTGTTTTTAGAGTTTTGTCACATAAGTTAATAATGCTTCACAGTACAAAATGTGAATGATAGATGAGGGCTCTTCTGGCTTCAGGAAGTCCTCCAGAGGCTATCGAAGAGCACAGCTCTTGTTGCTTTCATGAGGTTTAAAGGGGTTTAAACTGTCGGTTTCCTTGTTCACAGTTTTCTGTGCGGGTTGAGAATATATCCCCTTGGATACTGAAGCCAATCCCACCTTGGATATGAAAGTGTCTCTTGTATCTATCCATTGGTTTTTGCACCATAGATTCGACTAATCCCAATTTAAGGGAATATAAACCAACACATTACAGTAAAACCTTGGATTAAGAGTGTTTTGGATTGAATGCATTTTGCAAGACAAGCAAACATTTCTAATTATGTCTTGCAATACAAAGTCCTACACCTGCCAGTACCTGTGCAGCTATTCCTGAGAGACCAGCCTATGCATCTCTACTCTGCAGCAACCCTGTTTTAGTTAGTGAGGCTCACTACTACGTAAGGGGTCAGTGGAAAGGAGCCTGAAAGACCAGCCTTGCATGTCAACTCTAAAGTTACCGGTAGTTCTGTTATAATCAGTGGGGTTCACCCGTTTAAGGCAGTGGAAAGAAGCCTGAGAGATCTAGCCTTTCATGTTTACTCTAAAGTATGCCCTTCTATAATCATTGGGGCTCACTCTTGTGTAAGGGGGGCGGATTGAAACCTGAGTGCAGGTTAATTTGTTTTATTTTTCTTTATGTTTTGTATTACGACCGTATTGTCATCATTTTTATATGATTATTTTTGGGTTGTGAAACTAATGTCTGAGTTTCCATTATTTTTTATGGGAAAATTTCCCTTGATATACAAGTGTTTTAGATTACAAGTATGCTTTTGGAACAAATTATGCTCGTAAACAAAGGTACCACTGTATTTCAGGCAAAAAGTCCCTGCATCCCAATATTCTTTTGATGGTGGTTTGGTAAGGGATATCAGAAGATTTTCTGTTAACAGCTCTTTGTACATATAGTCATAAATTTATATAATTTCTATACTTTTTCAAACCTTTTTGATTTTGAAAAAAACAATAAATATTAAAATAAGATCAAGAAATACAGCCCTACATCTGCTTTATAGTCTGTGTTTGGAATCCCAAACCATAGTTTGAGTGTTAACCAACATGTAGCTCAAATCCAGGTCAATCAAACAAAAGCAGGAAAGCATCAAATATACATAATATAGGGCTGATTCCCTGAAACACTTCAGATACTGAAATGTTTCTATATGGCAGTGGTATTTGAGCATTTCATCCTGGGACCCCCCTCTGAGAATGACAGTCTTTCCAGGACTCCCCTGGAAGTGATGTCATGGGTGGAAGTGACATTAAAAGTGCCCAATGCCAGATTCCAAGATGGCTGCATCCAACATTTTGTGACCCCCCCCCCCCCCGAAATGAAGTCATGACCCCTACTTTGAAGACCACTGCTGTATGGTTTATTGCAAGAAAGGACACTAAATGAATAGCCTGCAGAAGTGCATTCCAGAGCAGCTAGTGAGAAGATCCTTCTTCATATGGAGATGCATCGGGCATGCAGTTTGATAAAAACTCTTCAATATTGGTTTCTTCTGCACTCTCTTCTACAATATTGAAACATATATAGAACCAAAAATTTAAAAAGCAGTGTTTGTGGACCTTGTGTTATCTGGGAAGCTGGTGACAGAACTCTAGGGCCTGAGCTGCTTCTATATGGTCTTCCCTCCTTTAGTGGTAATATGAGAATTGGGTCTATACACACCAGATGGCTGGCTATCTACTGCATTACATGAGTGTTTCCTGGCCGCAAAAGCACTGATCACTGTAGCTTCTTGCCTCATGTATGTTATTCCAACTGTACTGAAAATGAAAGCATTTTTAAATGAAACATCTCTCTTTCTGGATCCATTGGGTAGTTTCCTAAGAGTAGTTGTCACTACCACTGACTTTGCAACCCATTGATTTTGATAGTATCATTGACAGTATTAAATGGTTTACTCAGGCAAAAAGGATGGGTAGCTGCAGAACGAGCAAAGCAAGTTGAAGAATTTTGGCAACGGAAACGAGAAGCCATGCAAAATAAAGCTCGCGCTGAAGGACACATGGTATGGAATTCGTTTTTGTTACTGCACAATATCTGAGTTGTTTTAAAAATAGAGTAGGAAAAAAGAAGGGATGTTAATGAAATCAGTGCATCACTTGATCTGCTTTTTTTGAGTGAACTCTTAGACAAATAACTTTGCAGTAAATTGTTAGTTGTTTCTTTAACCTTACTTGGAATTTTGTTAATTTGGTCTACAACAATTAAATTAAGAAGTGTTGCATACTAATAATTTACAGATTTCTTTCCTGCTATCCAAAGACTTTCAATAAGTATTTCACATGCTCTTTTTAAAATGGTCATTGCTACAAATTGTGAAGTAAAATAAACTGCTACTTCATTTTATAATCCAAGTAAAAATGATACAACAATTAAAGTCACAATCCTGAGAAGCTGTTTAGATTCACATAGGAGGCTACCATATCATACTACAGCTATTAAAGTTGTTGAGTCGTTAAGTTGATACAAGGCAAATCTT
This sequence comes from Cryptoblepharus egeriae, assembly GCA_030015325.1. Lineage (NCBI taxonomy): Eukaryota > Metazoa > Chordata > Lepidosauria > Squamata > Scincidae > Cryptoblepharus > Cryptoblepharus egeriae. Next base: position 45,953,247 of record JAREYC010000007.1, on the reverse strand, counting down.
GTGTGCATGTGAAAAATTCATTGTTCTCTTTCTGGTAGAGATGCATCCTGAGCAAACTTTGGGTTCTGTAAAGATCAGTATCTGATCAAGGTAGCCTAGACCAGTGATCTTCAAAGTGGGGTTTGGTACTCCCTTGGAGGTCCCGACCTCGAGTCAGGGGCTGCAAGAGGGTGGGATCCACCATCTTGGAATCTGGCACTGGACTTTTATGGGAGTAAGTTTCATTGAACACAATGGGACTTACTTGCAGGTAGACATGAAAGAACATCCCAGTAAGTTTGACGGGGGTCCCAGACAGGTTTTTAAATTTGAAAAGGGTCCCAGGCTGAAATGCCTCTGAATACCACTGGCCCTAGACTAAAGAGGCTTACAATTTTTCTAATGTCAATTGATTGTTCTCTATGTGGCTCAGTGCACTGATTGAAACAGCAAGTCTTTAGATGCTTATTACGTAGATAACCTTTTAAAAATTGATTTTGAATGTAGATTCTTTGTATTTTATCACAATCTGATTTTGGGATTGAATGGCTATGATTTGTCTGGTACGCATCTGCTGTGTATAAAAGGCAGTCAACCTACTTACGTCCTTTACCAAATATGCTGAAAGATGTGTAGCATACACATGGTAAACATATCTTCAATATCAAGTAAGAAGCAGTTTGTTTGAAGGCCAGAGATCAGATCTGATGTAAACAGAGGGATATTGTGTGCACTACGTTCCAAGCTTAGGAGCAAAACCCTTGGTTTGACTCCCATTCTTGGGGCAGAGGGTCACAAAATGTATTAAAAACAAAAAGTCCCATTGTCATTACCAAATACACTTGCCCCTTCAGGTTTTCTTCTAATTTTCTCTGCTGCTGTGAAGATCCCTACCATACAATATAATGACCAGCTGTAGAGCACTCACAGTGACATTCACAGTTATATCTGACTTCTGAGAAGCCAGGTTGCACAGCACTTGGTTTATTGCTGCAAGGCAGCTTTGCTGCAGGAGCAGTGCTTTCCAGCAAGTAACTAATAATTTTTGCATGTGGGTGGGTTTAGATGTAATAATAAACACTGGTGTAAAGTGGCACAGTTAGTTTTTAAAAAAATGATCCAACACATCCATGTAATGCTGTTGTACTACCATTCAGAGCCCTTCCATGTCTGCAGTCACACAACGTTACCTCCAGTCATTCAGCAGTGATGATGAATGTTATCAATGAAGTCTAAATCATAGAATCATAGAGTTGGAAGGTAACCAGTGAATCATCTAGTCCAACCCCCTGCCTGTAGCAGGAAATCTTTGTCTTGTGGGGACCTGGATCCATTTTGCCAATTTCCAAGGTGGACAAAGCTTTGTTTCCAGCTGCACTGCTTTGCAACTTAGAGGGGAAAGTATTTAACAATGGTATATAAAAGTTATGAAAGAATGTATCCACTTTCAGCTAGCTAAAGTTCTAAGTCCATGAGGGAGGAGTATGGACAACCTCAAAATCCCAGATGCAGTGGAGGGCACCAGGATGCAGGTGTCCTTGAAGTGTCTGGTGGGATGCTGTGTGATACAGGAAGCTGGACTAGATGGGCCTTTGTCCTAATCCAGTGAAGGCTCTTCTTATGTTTTTAAGTATGTTAATCAGTATGAATTCACACATAATGTTCTCAGGTCTATGAATGTCAGTGTTCAAGGCTTCCCCTAAAATTTGAGTGACAAGTAGAAGGGAGCAAACGTCAATAATTGGAAGATATGTAGGAACGTATTTTTGCTTTATATTGAGTTAGTCATTGTTAAATGTGGTAAATAAAGAGTTAGATAATGTGATAGTGCCAGCTATTCTTGAATTTAATACATTAAATGGTGAACAGGACCCCCAGCAAAACCTGACAGCTCTATGTGGAGGCAGGCCCATTTCTTCACGAGGAAGGAAAGCCAGAAACAGAGAGGAAGAGGTACGCTTCCGCATGTTTGCTGCCTTCATTATACACATGGAATCACTTTGCCTCATTTTTCTGCATGAATTTTCATGTAACCAAAAGAAAGAAATTGTCCATGAAGCTCTAATATAAATATGCAACTCCTAGAGATGTTCCTTAGATGAATTAACTTATCCGTTAGATAAGTTTGTTATCAGAAACAGTTACTGTAATTCGTCTTCCCATAAAATATAGTCTTCACAGTCTTATATATATATATATAAGCCTCCTGATCCACCAATGCTGGATCAAGTGAATAACTGAATTCACTTAGAAGTATAGTGGTACTATTTCTTCTGTAAAAGAATTTTTGCACTAATGTTACCATACTGTGGAATGGATTGTTAGCAATCTTTAGTGTTCCAAATTTTTTTCTGACTTAAGTTCTTTGACGTTGTTGTATTTCAGGAGTACCTGGCAAGGCTAAGACAAATTAGACTTCAAAACTTCAATGAACGTCAACAAATTAAAGCTAAACTTCGTGGAGAAAAGGCAAGTTCAAACAATTTTTGTTGCATTAAAGGCATCCCCACTTATTGGATAGGTTAAGGACTGGAGCACCGTCCAAAAGTCAAAACAGTTGAAAAATGGAACCAGCCTTTTGCTAATACAAAATGGCCACCAAAAAAGACACAAATACCACATGCAAAAATATAAAATATATTTATGAACACATCACCAAAATACATATCAAATTTACAGTAAAATGAACAAAGGCATGTTGGGCAATGAATGTCTTATGTATTTGAATGTTGGTTATTGACCAAATAAAGACACCAGAAAATGCAAAAAAGTATTTTGATCACCATATCACATGCAGACCAACATCAGGGATGATAATTTTAGTCTTTTGACCAATTTTAGCCTTTATTCTTCTGTCTTGTTCAGAGGAGCTATGTTTATTATATGAAAGCGGAGGCAACAGCCTTCTCAGACCCCAGCTCTTATTGTTATCTCACTAATGTACTATTAGTTTAGCAAGTATTTTGGCAGGATGGCCACATCATCTTTCTGACACTGTTGTCAGAAAGAAAATTTATTTACATTTCAAATTTGACTAAATTTCCATAAATGAATATCTTTGATGTAACATATATTTGAATGAATTTTACGAGCTTATTTTTAATACATATGCAAACTATAATACCAGCATGAGAATGATGAAATGTTTGCCACACATCTCTTGAAAAGTGATAACATACAGACCAAATCAGAAATACACTGAGACATAAGTTGTTCAGAGGCAACAAGGTTAAAATAATGCCTGCAGGCCAGCACAGACTTCAGTAGCCTCTGACAGGCCAGAGGCTCAATGGAAACAGCGCATCTTGTTGGCTGTATTGGGAGTTATTGAGGACTGCAAATGGTCCCTTGACCAGAGTTTGCCCATCCATACTCAAATACATGTGAACCAGTGGCTGCATTGAAGGCACTTGGTTTGCTGTTCATGCTTCTTATGCGTAGTCCTATATTTGGGCTAAAACTTGTGTTCCCTCATTTTGTGTTACTGTGAGAGCCTATTTGAGTGTTTTGGTTCTTTGGGTTGAAAGGCAGATCATGTTAACTCACTAACTAGCAAGGGATGGAAGCAACACCTCTTGATGTGTGATGGATTGTTTTCCATTTCAAACATTAAAAAATCCTGGAAGAGTAAATAAATACCAGACTACATGAACCAGTCTGATTTTAAAATTGGCTTATGCATAAGGTCACAGTGGTTGAAAATTGTGTTGTTGCAGGATGTAGTATAGTGATGGAAGATTACTATAGTAATAGTTTGTGAAACTGAAAGAGGGCATTCAAAAAAGTGATTTGCCTGCAGAATGATCTAGAGATTGTACAGAAAGAAAATTATTAGTGGAGACTTACAAAGGAGGCAGGCATTAAAAAGGTATGGGTTCAAACAGCCTTATACATATAGAACAAGAACATTCCTTTGTCTCTGTTGTGAATTTAATTGCATCCCAGTTATGTGTTGTATGTTTTATGTAGAGCCTCTTGTTTAACACAAGAGACATCTTATAAACCTTATAAATCTTATAGAAGGATTTGATTAATGGGTGTCCTGGTGTATTTCCAGTGCACTTACTCTGATAGTATTTACTAAAAGTTATGAAGATTTAAAAGTTAATGAATAATGTACCTTATGATCTTTTACTCCATTTTAGTAGACTGTATAGTTCTTTGGTAACAGTTACTAGTAGGTTATTTTTCAGGATCTGGCCTACAGAAAAATCAGACAAGACTATAGTCAAGACTATAGTTTAACACCATCTGAGGGTCAGAGTAAACTCCATACTTTTTACTCAGAACCTGCCCTTATCTGTGGGATCTACTTATACATAAGTATCTTCTATGGTAATAAAATTCCAAAACTGCAGTAGTAACTACAGTATTTTCTTAGAGTACTAATTTATCTTTTTTTCTCCAATAACTTTAATTTGCAGAATGAAGCTGGTGGTTCACCTGTACATGAAATAAATGAAGAAGTGGACCTGAGGCGTAAAAAAATTGAAGCACTAAAGGTGAACAGAGTGGATAGAAGAGAAAATTGTGGTGTTGCATTATGATCACTTGCACTTACATAAATGGAAACATTCACATACAGCCCAATCCAGAGCAACTAATCTGTCCACATAAGAGCCCTTAGGTTGCCCTATCTAACACTAGGTCGGAGCAACTGCAAGATGCTCCAGCCCAGTTACTCTGAAGGAGGCTTAGGGCAGAGCAAGGCAAGATAGGGTGCCCTAAGAGAGGTGGACCTGCTCTGCCCTAGCTGGGGCAGCCTAAGCAGCTCAGGAGAGGCAAGTTGAGGGCATGTTTAGCATTGCCTAGGGCAGAGCAGTTACTCTGAATCCAGAGCCTGTTTCCAAGGCAGAAATGCCCTCTTCCAGCCCTCAGAGTTATACCACCTCAGGAGCAGGTATAGTAATGAGTAGACCCATAGGGGTCCATGATAAGGCCCGAGTAAGAATGGCAGTGCTGACCAAAAATCTGAGTTCTTGGCCATCCTAGCTGCAACCCCTGCCTCTCAACCTCAGGATATGGAACAAACTACGGCTGCCCACAAACCTCAGGATACAGCAGGCCACTCCAAGAAGCCCCTTGTATTCACTGTAGAATGTACTGGCATCTCATCAGGGACTCCTTATAAGGCAGGCACTCAGTGGCGTCACCAGACTGGTGCGGCTGGTGTGGGCTGCATTGGGTGATGTGTATGGGGTGATGTGCCGGAGGAGTTTGACTGTCCTTTGGCAGGCCCCGGGCGTCAGCACCCCCATTCAGGCCTGCTCCAAGGTGGAGCAGCAGCCAGAAGCTGCCACTTGTCTGAGGAGCTGGCCTGAACGGCCATCTGAGCTACACTGCGCAGAAACACACTGAGCATGGCGAACAGCTTCAGAGGAGACTTCCTTAGAGCAGAGAAAGTCCGCGCCTCTGCACAGCCATTCGGCCTCACTCAGGAGGCGGAGCGGCAGCCGAATGGCTTCAGAAAGAGTACTGCACAGGCACCAACTCTGACGCCTGCACAGTCTCCCCCGAAGCCAAAAGGCTTCAGAAAAGTACTGCGCAGGTGTCAGAGATGGTGCCTGCGCAGTACTCTTTCTGAAGCCAGTTGGCTTCAGAAACAACTGCGCAGGTGCCAACTTTGGTGACTGTGCAGTCCAGGTGGGGGGGGGGGCGCGCATCCCAGAGATGACGCACAGACTTCCGCACCAGGTGATGTGCAGAGTCATGTCACCACTGTAGGCACCACAGCTGTTCCTTGTTCAGTGTGATCTGAGGGGTGTCTCCTCAGGAGCAAGTCTTCCCCTTGTGTCAATTACTTAGCATGCTCTGGAGCAGTTAGGGCAGCCCAGGCTTCCTGACTCTGGATTCAGCATAACTTTCTGCTCTGGTTACAGAATAGTTAGGAGAGTGCAGTTAGGTCAGAGCAGGCTGAATTTGCTCTGGATTGCAGCCATAGGGTCACAGTGGTTGAAAATTGTGTTGCTGCAGGGGGTAGTATAGTAATGGAAGCTTACTATTCAGATCCCCAACCTATCCAACAATAAGAGCTGTTAGCTTGGGAAAACTGCAAAGAGGGCATTTGAAAAATTGTGATTGACAGCAGAATGATCTAAGACTGCACAGAAAAAAAAACTATTGTTCTTAGTGGAGACTTACAAAGGAGGCAGGCTTTTAAAATAGAGAGGTTCACACAGCCTTTTGCTTATAGAAGAGACCACCTGTATCGCAAAGAAGCTGTCTTGTCTAGATTCAGTTACTGATGCTGATGAGCAGAATTGTTCTACAATAGCAACAAGCAATAGATGAGGGAAATGGGCCTCCCTACTGCTATATTTATAGGGGCACTTCTTTTTGAGCACAGAAATTCCATTTATTTTCTTTGGCTGGTATCTACTGTGACAACAAATGGGCAATATAGGAAACTGCTTCAGTACTTTTCTTTATATGGCATTCAAAAGTCATTTTTGCCAGCCAGCCTATGAAAGGTATGCCTTCAGAATAATAACATTTCTAGCATTTTAGGCATGACACTTTATTTTTTCTCCAGTCAAAACATAACTTTGGGTTATGAAAAAAATTGACTAGTCATTAAAAAACACAAGAGGATATATATAGAATCATATTGCTATGGGTTAGGATGGTGGCTGTCTGCAGCAGTTTTGTGGTAGTTAAAGAGTCTTCCTTGGTAAAATCTGTTCCATTTTGTTGTATTTCAAGGCACAAGCAAATGCCCGGGCTGCAGTTCTGAAAGAACAACTAGAACGGAAGAGAAAAGAGGCATATGAAAGAGAGAAGAGAGCGTGGGAAGAACATGTGAGAATTATGTATATTTTTGATGGCTTGTTTTAATTTGCTCACAGGCATTTTATTAACAGTATTTACATACTGTTTTTCAAGTAAACGTTCCCAAAGTGGTTTACAAAGAAAATTACTAATGGTTCCCTGTCCCAAAAGGACTCACCATCTAAAAAGATGCCAAAGAACACCAGCAGATGGCCACCAGAAAAGACACAACGAGTGAGGAGGACCAGTTGCTCTTCCTTGCTAAATAAAATAGGATCATCCACATTTAAAAAGTGCCTCTTAACCATTTAGCAGGGATTTTACTAATATGTGTAAAGTTAGAAAAGTGTCAGATTAACATTTTCCTGTAGTAATTTCAAGTTTATTTATAAGGTAGTATCCTGCACTTGATGGCTTTCCCTTATTTTATAATCCAAATTTTTTTAAAAAACTGGTGTATTGATCCATTATTGACAGTATTTTTGCACTAAATAAATGCATAACCATGCACTCTTATTTGTGTTCAGTCGCAGGAAAGTGACCAAACAAGGACACCCTCAATACTATGAATTTTTTTTATTTAGGAACTACAGTGGCGTTTCACATAACAAATTTAATTCATTCCAGAGGCATGTTTGTTACGTGAAACCTTTACATGAAGTGGATTTTCCCATAGGAAATAGTGGAACCAATCATCTGAGTTTCCATAACCCAAAAAAATATTCATATAAAAATATTAACTATGTAAAAATGATGACAAAACACTGCAATTGAATTCAGAACGTGCATTCAATGTACATGATCCTATGAAGTCTACTTAGGCTGCAATCCTAAAGACATTTCCTGGGAGTAAACCCCATTGAACACAATGGGGCTTACTTCTGGTTAGACATGGTTAGGAGGCTGCAATCCAAGACACTTTCCAAGTTTCTCACCACTTTCTCCTTCTCTTCATCCTGAGCCTCTCTCTCCCCTGCTCCCTTCTGGCTGGCCCTGAGCTGCTTCCCTCTTCTCCATTGCTGTTCTCTCCCTCTGCCCAGTGGGCAACCGGCCACAGGAGGAACAGCACGGAAGTGTTGCTCTCACTATGGGCAGGCACACTAGGCAGCCCTGACGCTTTTTAAAAGGTCTGCTGGCCAGCGCATCTGCCCCAACTGCCAACAAGTGTGTTTGTTACGTGAAGCACAGTTTGTTACGTGAAGCAGAATCCAAGAGAAATTTTTGTTTGTTACATGAAACATACTTTATGTGAGGCGTTTGTTACCTGAGGCGCCACTGTACACTGTATCCTTAGGTATGGGAACTACTGCAGATTAATGCAGCTTGTCTTTCAAATTTGAGTATGCTACTACAACATACTTAAATAATAACTCTGGCAGTAATTCTATGTTTACTCTTTGGGCAATGGAGGAATGTTGAATTCAATACAGATATCACCTTTTGATCTTTATGTGATGTTTCCTACGGTGTTTGAGGATCTTTTATTTTTCACATGTTTATATTGCCCTTCAAGGAGCTCTGGGTGGTGTTCGTAGTTCTCTCTTACTTGTGGCCTCACAACAACCCTGTAAGGTAGGTGAGGCCAAGAAATAGTGACTGTCCTAAGGTCAATGAGCAAGCTTCATGGCCGAAGAATATTGAGGAATTTATCAGATCTTGCTGTGAAGTACTACTGTACCCAAGATTCCACATGATTCACCTTGGGTTCCTAAGCATCCTTTGTATGTGAAAAGTATCAGCCTCACCTAAGTTATCATTCAGAGCACAGGAGAAAGTTCAAGTTTTCTCTTGCTTAGTAATGTTCATTTCATTTATTCACTCAGTCAAGTCCAACCCTTTGTGACTTTATAGGTAATAGTTCTCCATACTGCCCTGTCAAGCACAGCTTCTTTCAATAGCTGGATGTTGGTCATTGTATCTGTACGCTGGTGTTGAGCCTTGAACCAGCGTGTTCCTCATCTGCCCTTCTTGTTCCACTTCCTAACATGCCAGAATGTAAGAAATGGCAGCTGTCGCTTCCAAACAGCAAGAGAAATGCATGTTCTTATCTTCAAGCTCCAAGGGAGAAAGCCCTTCTTCCACTTTATAGAGAATTGTGGTGGGGGAAAGGACAGAAGCACAGATATTCTTATGCAGTTGTTAATATCTACCAATGGTAGATATTAAGGAGTTAATATCTACCATTTTGTCATAGTATGAACCATTTTCTGCATGTATGTTGTACCTACAGCTGGTAGCCAGAGGGGTAAAGATGCCTGTGGAAGTTGCAGAATTAAGCCCTACACATGGCAAACAAGAAGTTGGAGTTTCTTCTACCAGGTTGTTGAAGCCCAGTTCACAACAAATCATCTCCATGACATCTGCTTTGAAAGAAGTGGGTGCGGTAGGTGGCATTTTTGAAATAGTGAAGTGTAGGATTTCAAAGTCAAGCTTACCCCAAAAATATTTTAAAAGTAAGGTATCTAAAATAGGCTGCATCTTTTTCATGCTTGTCAAGAATTCAGTAGTGTATTAACATCATAGCACTGGAAACATTAGCTATATTCATAAAAAGTTTAAAGGTAGTAAGTCATAACCAACTCTATGGTACAGTGCTCATCCTCTTTAGAAAGCCAGAGAAACAGCGCTATATGAAGTCGCTTCCATGGTCATGTGGCCAGCATGACTAAACACTGAAGTTCACAGAATGCTGTAACCTTCCCATTGAAGTCATACCTATAGTGTTTCCATGCTTTTGAACTCCTAGTTGGTATGAGCTGAGCAGTTGATGGGAGCTCACTCCAACTTGCAGGATACGTTCCTGGAGCATGGTGGTTTGTCTCATGCCACTATTCCAGTGGCTGGACTTCCAGGCCAAATTCAAGTTGTTTGTTTTAACATTCAAAGTATGTTGGTCCTAATGGCTTAGGACCAACATATTTCAGAGACTGCCACCTTCCATATAGGCCAGCCCATTCTCTGAAGTCATCAGAGGAACCCCTGCTGACTGTGCCGCCACTAAGAGAGGTTAGGGGAGGTGACAGCCAGAAACAGGGCCTTCTTTATGGTTGCCCCTATATTCTGAATTTCCATCCCCATGAGTTCAGAATAACCTCATAACTTCAGGTAGGGTCTGAAGACATGGCTATACAGCCTTTGAGGCCTTATAATTTTATTCTGCCACTGAACGTTTTTATTGTTAGTGCCTGACATAGTTTATATTTCATTGTACAGTATTTTACTGCTTTTAACAGTATTTATTGTCTATTTAAATTTTATTGTATTTAGGATGCAATCCTGATCTCCAGTTAGGCCGGCCTAAGCCTCAACATAAGTCCTGTGCTGACCTAGGAGTGTCTCAAAAATGCTGTAAACCACTTCTGCCCCAATCATTGGGGTTATGTCACTGCACAAGCACACGCCAACCCCTCACACCACCACAAGAAGATAGGCTAGGGGAATTAGGTTGGCCTAAATTGGTTAATATTGTGCCCTATATCTTCTATTATTAGTTGCGTTCTGGGAAAAAGATGGAGTACAAATAAATAAATCAAGAAATAGAATTGGTTTTGGTCGGGCTTTGACAACTTGCATGCTCATTCCTTGTACAGACTTCTAGAAACTGGTATGACTTTGGTTATCGTGTCAGTACTTGTGGGTGTATGTCATTTTTTCATTATATATGGCATGCTTTTTCAACATTAATCTCTCTACATGAAACTGTAGTAGGAAAATTGCTTCTGTATCTCTAAAACTGAAGTCATCATTGTTGAATTTCTGCCTACAAGGAATACCCAACAATGGGGATGTCAAAACATTAATTGTGCAGCTCTTAGTGGCAAGCATTGTTTCCTCCCTGTACTTATTTCTAATAATTACTATATTTGACACAGTCTTTCAAATTGTTTCAAATTTTCTGGATTTAAAGGATGAAAATGCAGCCATTGCCCAGGAAACTGAAGAAGCTAAACCTGAAGTTCCTATTCAAGTAAGTTGAATTATTTAGGCTTCATTTTAGTTGTTCATTTCATAGTTTAAATTTTTTAATGAATTTTTTTATTTCTTTAGCACAAGAGAGAAATACTTCGAAGGCTGAATCAAAACCTTAAAGCCCAGGAAGACGTGAATGAGGAAAGTGAATTGGTTGTGGATGAGGAGAATAACCAGCATCAGGAAGAAAAGTGTCCTGTTTTAGCTGATCGTAAGAAATGGGAGGCAGGAGCACAACTTCTGATTCCCCTAGCACAATTAACCATGGAAGAATCTCTTTTTGCAACAGAAGGTAAGGGAGCTTGAGTTGCTTTCCCACTGGCATACAAGCAGCCAATGGCCCTTATTAGTGTTCCTCTGTTTTGTTCATTTCTCACTTTTCAAATTTTTAAAGATGCTTGAATTTTTAAATTTTATAACTTGTATATTCCCAATTCTATCTACTGTTTTAAACAGGATCCTCATACGTCCCTCTCCTCATTCCCAGTGGCATCTCTTATCCCAAGTAACAGTGTGCCACAGTTAGGATTGAACAAGGTTCAAACCGCTAATTCACTGGTTGCCAAACTATGGATCCCAAATTCACCAGTGCAGTTGCAAATTGATTTTTTTAGTGGGTTATAAAAAGTTTTTGAAACATTAAACATTGCAGGAACACTTGCCCAGTTCACATAAGAAAATTTTTAGCTGGAATGATGTCTTATCCTATGAGATAATCTTCATATCCCCAAATTAAAACGTCTGATTTTCTTTATTTTATTATCACTTGTACTGGAATGAAAATGCTCTTTTGGTATTGCTTACATCAGTATATTTGTTGCTTGGGATCATAGAGTTAGAAGATACCTCATAAGGCCCATTACCTATCATTGTTAAAAACTTGTGTATAGTAGCCTGCTAAAATTATAAATATGCAACATTTCCCCAATTAGTCACATATCATGGTAGCATCAAGTCTAATATATTAAAAATAAAATATTGAAATGAAAGGACTCACCCTGAAATGGTGGTCCCAACCCACAATTTGAAAAACACTGATGCATAGGATTGGAATCCTAATGAGGAGCCACAATCAATGGCCCAGTGGAAACCACCAATTACAAAAATTATACCCCATTATAAAAGTTAGATATTGCTGCTAGAGCAATATCTGCAATAAGGGTACAATTGACTATTTTCTAGAAAATGTTTCACTAATGTTAAATTTTTTATAGCTTTAACAGTAGGAGAAGTTATTAAGTTAGATGTCGTTGAACCCCAACGAAAAGTCTGGGGCAAAAGCCCTACGGATTCGGTGCTGAAGATTCTTGGAGAGGCTGAGTTACAACTACAGACTGATCTGCTAGATGATCTAAGTATTACTAATGGTAAGGAGAAATCACAGTTTTTTAAAACATGTATAGACATTTTTGTGTTGTGCATTGGTGGTATGTTTTTGGAATATTCACTTTTCGTTGTATCCTTATTAATTTAACAGGAAGGGAAAAACTAATATTCAGCCCAAAGTCTGTTCTTCAGTTGCCCCCTTTCCCGGCTTAAATATGAGCATGTTTTTTGCTATCATTTCCTAGTATTTTCTCACTTAATGACAACATATCAAGTTGGGCATTAATTCTTAGGAACAAAATATATTTTGCTATTACAAGACACCAAAATAGGCACTATGAAAGGGGAAATTTTATGCTGAATATACTTGTGATTTTAAAAAATTGCCATTGGAATAGTTAGTTCACAGCATTTAAGGCACACTTTTATGTCTTGAATTAGTGAAAAGTTTTACTATTTTTTAACACAGATTGGATCTCATTTTTAAAGTTTGTTTTTTCCCTTCACATTTTAGGTGAAAATAAGATCTCTGTATTAGTATGAAGCTATAAATCTTCATGCAGCCTCATGCTTTTAGTTATTACAGTGATGCAGATTATTACTGATGTTTATTGAAACATGAAAAGTTATGTTTCAGACAGGTATCTTTTCTTTTGTTAGGAGAAAGCATTTGTTGCCCCTCTCTGGAGAAATCCATTATCTGAAGCTTTCAACCTGAATCTCTCTCATTTTTATTGTCTTTTATTTCCTTTTATGTGTTGAAAGACATTGAATTAGATAACAGTGGCAGTAATTTGTTTCTTTGCTGCAGAGCCTCCAAATGATATTTTAACAGTGAAAGATAATTGTGAACTAAGTAAAGGAATTTTTCCTGTTGAGAAGGACTCGCCAGTCAAAATTGAGAAAACTGAATCCTCAGTCAAGGTTGAGAACACTGAAAAAGAAGCAGCCGAAAAGTTTCATACACCTGAACTAGCCCAATTGCCTGATCTGACTGATGGTATGACTATTAACCAATTATAGCAAATACAGGCGTGTTCGCACACACACACATATCTATTCTCCACTTAGTAAGGAACTAAGCATCACTATGCATCTCCAATAAGGGCTTGTGTTTTACTACAGTACAGCCTAATGCCAAAATTGGCACATGCAAAGATAATGTGCACACAGCAATCCAGCATTATTTTAATATAACCTTGACTTGTTGCTACCTGTCACTTCAGGCACTGAGCCCAATGCTGAACTTTGGGGATTAGACAGTTGCCTAAAGACAATATGGACACATTTTCATGCATAACAAATATAAACATTCTCTGTCCTTCTCCAGAATCTCAGGAATTAACACTGGTGTGAGTAAAAAAAAAATCAGCGTAATCATCTGACATCTGTGACTTGTTCCTATAGAGCCTGATGATTTGGAAATGGAAGTGTTGGAAGAAATCAAAGAGAAAAATAATTGCAAAGCCTGTGCATTCCCAGTTGTTGCTGATGTGTGGGTTAAAGAAAGAGAAGTAAAGGAAACAGTGTAAGTCCTTTTTCCTGTTCTTTCGTATTGTCTGCAATTTAGAGATAGTCCATTTATGACAGCCTAATGTTCAGATCTTTTTTTCCCCCATTTAATTTTTTGTTTCTGGCTATGCTGATCTTTAACAGACCAGAAGACCACATTAATAGTAGTCAGTTTAAAAACGATGACCATTCATCAAAAAGAATGCTAAAAAAGATGCCAGACCATGATGATGCACCACCAGGTTAGCAACTCCATTATTTTAAATTTAAAATAGTACTGAAACATACCTGAAAATTTCTATATCTTTTTATTAGTCATGTATGTGAGAAGAAATATTAAAAACCAGATTTTGTACTAATATTTTAAAATTACAAACCGATGTAGAGTACTATAATTAGTGGCCAGAGAACCTGATAATACCAGACAAAATTAATTAGTATGAGCCAATTACATGTGAATGGTCTCAGTGTATTTGGCTTTTGTTTCCTAAATAACAGCCACATGAGGTGTCTGATTCCTCACAGGATACCATGTAGGAGGAGGTTGCTTTACCCTTGACTCTACTGTGAACCCATTTTGAACTTTTCTCCTCACAATGCAACAATGTCATGTTGAGGAGGGGGAGAAGGAGACAATGATAACAGATCACCCATGTCCAATATTTATCTCATGTTATAGGTGCACAATGGTCTGGGTTCATTTGTAGTTGTTTTAAATAACTCAGTGACCCAGCAGTCTTCTAGAACAGCCATCTCCAAACTGGAACTACTGCATAACAGGAAAGTTGTCCCCCGCTCAACTGGTGAATACAGCTCCACCAGGGTGCTGTCCTTCTACCAATATTCCCCTGGGTAGGGTACAGCCCATTGTGCCTGTCCAGAAATCTGGACACAATGGCTGCTGGGGCAACAGAACCCAGAAGTGGCGAGCCACAGTTCAGTTTAAGGGAATATTGTTGGCAAGAAAGGATGGCTTTCCTGTGAAACAGGAAGAACTGTTCATTTAGGGGAGGGAAAAGACAGGCCACTGGATCAGGGTCTGGAGAGCTCTATTGTAGAACAGTGGTTATCAGATTGGGGGTTAGGACCCCCTTGGGAGGGTAGCAACTTCATTTCAGGGGGTCACAAAAAGTTGGGTGCCACCATTCTAGCACAGGACACTGCAAATGGGCACTGAATGTGCAGTCATATCTTGAACACAATAGGACTACATGGAGGAGCTCTGGCATCACAGTGATGTTACCTCCTTTTAACATCTGGCCATGTCATCATTCCCAGGTTGATGGCATCACTTCTTGGGGGTGGGAGGGAGGTTCCTGAACAGATTACCATTCTCAGAAGGGAGTCCTGGGCTGAAATGCTCAAGAACCATTTTTCTAGAGAATACCATCAGTTCTGTTCCCTGATGTTTCATGGTACAGGAGATGGACAATAGGATATTCCTTGAAATGAAGAAAGGATTCTCATCCAAATAAGGTGGTTGGCCACTCATTTTGTGACTGACTCTTATCCAACAAGGCTGCAGTAGGTGCAGATGAGGAAATAATGAGAGGCAGAAAAAAGTAAGGATAGGCAGGTTTGATTCAGTTCTACTTCATAATATCCATTGTCTTTTGATGTGGAAATATTTTATTTATTAGCAATTTTATTTAGAAAGCTAAATGTATTTTAATCAGTAATAACGTCTAGTCATTGCAGAGGTGGTGATGTGAAAATGGTGATGAAATATCTAATAAATCTTGGAATGATGCCTGTTTTGTGCTTAACAAAAACTATGGAATTTGATGGAAGTATTTACCTCTAAATTTGTAAAATTGTTATCATGCCAGAGGCTGCTCTCCGTGATTCTATGCAACCAGAACCTTTTTTCCAGAAGGTGGCATATCGTCCAGTAACAATAACAGCATCTCCAGTCTTATCAGCACAATCTTCATTTGAAGACTCTTTTCCAACCAGGTCACGCTCTGTATCACCAGAAAAAAAAGCCAAGAATTCACTGTTGATAGGTCTTTCTACTGGTCTCTTTGATGCAAACAATCCAAAGGCAAGTGTGAGAATCTTGTAGTATAAATTTCACAACGCTGAATCATAGGTCCTGATTTCAGTTGTATCATCTCTGACCTATCCTGTGCACTGATGAGTCAAGCAACTCAGAATACCTTAAAATTCATTCATTGGCATCCTTCAGTCTTGAAAGACTATGGTATCGTGCTCAGAAGTAGAGGTCCTAAAACAGCGTCTTTTATGACTGAACAGGCCAATTTGAGAGTGGCAACCCCTTCCACACTGAGGCAACCCCTTCCACACTACAGTCAGTCCCCTGCCCAGCCCCCAGATTTTGCTGTTTCTGGGACTGCCTCTTTGTCTCAGCCTGCCGAATGAGTGTCTCTTCGAATTGAAGAAGGCCATGCTGTGTCTTTTGCCTCCACACTGAATGATCAGAGGTCAGGGTTTCCAAGTTGTTGATGTCCATTCCCTTAAAATACCAGTATCATAAAATAGCATTAAAGACTGTGTTGAGTATTAATGTGCCATTACATGAAAAGCACCTCTGAATCATAATTGCTGCATCACCAACATGCAGACTGGGGTTATAATCACACATGAATACAGTGGTGCCTCATGTAAAGAGCTTAATTTGTTCCAGAGGAATGCTATTTAAGTGAAACGCTCTTTAAGTGAAGCAGATTTGTCCGTAAGAAATAATGGAGACTCAGACGATTGGTTCCACAACCCCCAAAATATTCATATAAAAATATTAACTGGATGTAAAAATGATGACAAAACACTGGAATTGAATTCAAAACATGCATTCACCATGCATGATCCTATGAAGTCTACTTAGTCTGCAATCCTAAAGACACTTTCCTGGGAGTAAGCCCCATTTAACACAGTGGGGCTTACTTCTGAGTAAACATAGTTAGGAGACTGCAATCAAAGACACTTTTCTGGGAGGCTTACCTGGGCTGCTGCTGGAGGTTCCAGGTGGTCTGTGGGGGCACTTGGGGGCAGTTAGGGGCAGCTGCCTCTGGCACCTCCAGGCAACTGCCCCCAAGTTGGGGGCAGTTAGAGGCAGCAGCACCGGCTGGCAGCCCTTTTAAAGAGCCTCCATGCGGAGTGTCTGGGCTGCACAGCACACATGCCCATAGCACGCTTGCTTGTGAAGTGGAACTTTTTATGTGAAGCAAGATTTCTTGGAAATTTTTGCTTGTTATGTGAAACGCTTGTTAAGCGAGGCACTTGTTAAACGAGGTACCGCTGTATATTGTATTTGCACAAAGTTCTTAAATTGTTCTGCACAAAATTTGTCTGAAACATGCACAAGGTTTATACGCATCGGGGAGAATAGTATAACTATCTTTAAAAAGCTTGATAGCAAACTAAAATTTTTACATGTTCTAATTAAGAGTTAAAAACACATTTTTAAAAAGTCATGAACAGCCTGCTAAAATAAAGTATAATATTAAATATTTTATACTATTTATAATGTTCTTTGTTCTACTGTACGTTCTCTGTTCTACTGTAAATTTGAAGATGCATGCAGGGCAAATGTTCACATTTTAGTTTAAACACTTATTTTATTTTCACACCACAAGTTTGCTTTTTGTTATGATCTGATCTTGTAATGTGCTGTTTCTCTTCAGCTGCTGAGAACCTGTTCCCTCCCAGATCTTTCCAAGCTATATAAAACATTTGTTGATGTTCCCAGTATTGCTGATGTACAGAGTCAAGAAAATCTTGAAATAGATGATATGGAAGAAGAACCTGTCAAAGAAGGACAATCTGATTCTGAAGACATGTAAGCAAAAAAATAAAAAATAACTCAATGAAGACATAACCCCATGAAGCATTAACCATAATTATTTACCATTCATAAAAATTACATTTAATAAATCTTATATAAATTGAAAGGTCACTGACTCATCAACACCTAGCCAAAACCTAGAAGCATGAAATTTGGGGAAGGTCTTCCTTCTGTAATGTAGGCACCCACTAAGAACCAACTTTTGGAAATTCAAACCAGATGGGATGGGAAAAGGGGTGCAACGTGATTTTGTCCCCGTACTTAACATTGAAGACCCAGCCCCTGGACCTAGAAGCATGAAATTTGGGGAGCATATTCTTTCTGTGATGTAAGGAGCCACTGATTTGGTGCCTGTGTTGCTCACTGGTGTCCTGTGCCACTGGTACCTAGTGCCTGACACCCAGAAGGGATGCCCAGTGCTCATTAGGGGTACCTGATGGTTCCCACTGCTGCCTGGCTCTGCCTGCCGGTGTCTGTTAGGGATACCCAGTGCCTACTGCCTATTAGGGTCCACTGCTGCCTGGTAGGGATGCCTGGCGACCACTGTTTCCTGTTAGGCATGCCCAGTGCCATCTGCTGGTTCCCACTGCCCAGTGGTGCCTGGTAGGGATGCCCCCTGGTTCTCTCCGGTGCCTGTCAGTGCCCAGCGGTCACCAGTGCCCACTGGTGCCCACAGCACCTATCAGTGCATTGCCATGTTCAGAGCCCACAAATATTCTTGAAATTTCGCTCCAGTAATGGCGGACACTCTCACATTGTGCTACTATCCCAACTCCTACCCAAAAATAGTTTACTAATGAGTTTTTTGCTGGTGGTCAAAATAAACTTTACCATTCCAATACAGACATTGTAAGGACTGTCTCTCTTGCATAAGATAATGAAATACCTTCCATTTCACTTTGTATCACAGCATGTTTGTGGAGGCAGATACAGATTTGCAGGAGCTTCGAGCTTCAATGGAACAATTACTCAGAGAGCCACCCAGTGAAGAATTTAGTGAAGAGGAAGAAGCAACTCTAAAAGCAGAACACTTAGCCAATGATACAGAGGTGGATGAGGATGACAACAATCCCAGCAGTGAAAGTGCCATTAATGAAGAATGGCATTCTGGTATGCTTCCAGTTAATAGTTGTCTCACAACTCTTGAAGATTTATCTTGAACAGGGACCTTTGTTGGCTGCAAGTAAAATATCTATAGCTCAAATGCCTATTACTGGGATAGTATATCAATTTATGATTAGTTTGTTGTATTTATGTTGTATCTGTCAAACTTCTATTCCAGCTCTCTTCTCCATGAAGACAAAATTGAGATGCTGTCAGCAAAGTAATAGAGGAAAATGGCAATTAGATATGCATGCAAATGTAATCATTCTTAAGCTAGAGCAAATTGTATATCTACCTACACCATAATTCCATTTTCAAAGTCTCAGAACTTTGTGCTTACTGTTTGCCTGTGTGTTGTTCAGATGTCCACAGACAGAGGGCGCATTAGTACAGTTTCCTATTGAATATCATGGAAGACTAGACAAAACTAGTGACCCTATGTTTTCTTGAATCTTTGGTCCTGTTCAGATCCTGTTGCATGTTGGAAAAACCCAACTTGAAATTAAAGTCTCAAACTGTGGAGGCTCTTCTCTTCTGGTTCCCCACCTCAGAGGGAAGGACGGCAGTTGTCACAACACGGGTTGCCCCTCCCTGTCCAGAAGGCAGGCCGGACTTGACTTCTCTTGGGGAGGATGCCCCCTAGTTCCAGTCTGGTCCTACCTCTGTAGAAGCAAATTGTACCTTGGAGAGTTCTGCTCCACTTCTCTCTTTCCTTTCCTGTTTTAAAAAATTTTCTCTTTTCTTTCTGTTTCTATCTCTGATCTTTCGCCCTCTCTCCTTCTGCCTCTCTGTTCCTGCCTGTTTTCTGGGGCAGGACCAGTACCTTCCAGTGCTGAGGGTTGAAGGGCAGAGATTCTTCCCCTAAGGGGACACAAGTTGAGGCAGTTGGAAAGGCAGGAGATCACCCCGGACGCATCAGTGTCCACTTGACTGGCTTTGGGGGGGAGAAACCTCAGTTCCCTGCCCAGAGCTGGTTGCAGCCAGGATCTCCCAGGTGGGCAGGAGGGCCAGAGGAGGGAAGCTGCTGTCCGCATGAGCAGCTGAAATCCCGCAGGACCTGCAGTAGCCCAGAGGGGCTTTTGAGCGGGCTGAGTGGGCACCAGCGGAGCGTGCATGGTTGTAAACACCCAGTGGCGAAAGGAGAGTGCGGATGAGATTGTCCAATCCTTAACAGATGGACAAATATCCAGAATGGTCTGTTCCTTTGGTCCAAAACAAATGGATACCATTTCATTGCAGATTATTACAGACAAAGCTTGCTGTAGCCTGTAATCTATAGAGTGTACAAGGTGTGATAAATAAGTTTCAGGACTGGTGCTATAAAAAGAAAACTGCAATACATAACAATTTGGCATTTAATCTCCTACAAAGTAGTCCCCTTCAGAAGCCACACACACTTAATCCAGCGCTGTTTCCACTGATGGAAGCATTCCTGGAACTTGTTTTCTGGAATAATGATCAGCTGCCTCGTTGCATTCATTTGGATTTCCACAACGTCCTGAAATCTTTGTCCGTTCGAAGTGGGATTTGATTTTTGGAAAGAGGAAAAAGTCGCAAGGGGCAAGATCTGGGGAATATGGTGGCTGTCAGACCTGGGGGATGTTCTGTTTGGCCAAAAACTGCTGCACAAGCTGCGCTGAATGTGCAGGTACGTTGTCATGGTGCAGTTGCCACTCACTGAACGCATTCAATTCTGGCCTTTTCCAACAAATAGCATTCCATATATAGCTGCAACACATCACAGTAGTACTCCTTGTTTACTGTCTGACTACGTGGAGCATACTCATGATGAACATTCCCCTTGTAGTTGAAGAAAATGGTCAACAGTTTCTTCACATTGCTTCGACTCATTCGTGCTTTCTTTGGTGTCGGAGAGATTGGGGTCTTCCACTGCGAAGACTGAGCCATGGTTTCGGGGTCATAGCCATAGCTATGACCGTTTTCATCGTTCTCCACACATTCAGGGAGATCTTGCACATCTGAAACCAGAGTTTCTTTTTGGTCAGCTGAAAGCAGTTTTGGCACAAACTTGGCAGACACGCATCTCATATACAAATCTTCAGTGAGAATGGACTGAATTGAACTGCAACTAATCTGCACATCCTCCAATAACTCACAGATGGTGATTTGACCATTTTCCTCTCACAGCTGCATGGACATCTGCAATGTTTTTCTCTGTTCTGCTGGTTGCAGGTCTCCCAGAACATTCATCACTGTATGGAAATATCTGAACCACTTGTACACTCGTGTACAGTTCATACACTCCTCTCCGTACACTTCCTGCAACTTTATGTAGGTCTCTGTGTAGGTATCGCCAAGCTTTTGGCAAAATTTGATGCCGATTCTCTGGTCAACTTTCTCTGTCATGGTCAATGTGATGACCGCATGCTACACACGTTCCTTCCAAGAACTGCTGTAAAGAGAGGAAGTGAGCTAGGACATTAAAACTTAGTGTGCATGCACAGTTGGGGTTAAGGTCAATCTGTGCCAAGTGGCTTCACTCTGTGCATTTTACTTTATTATGGCACCAGTCCTGATACTTATTGATCACACTTCATGTTAGTGTGTGTGTGAGAGAGAGAGAATGTGACCATTACATTTCAGCAGATACACAAATACGTGATAAACATATGAAACTGTACTAAGTTAGGGCTACTATATCAAGAAGTATGCAGTCTAGTCATGTGCTTGTCTACTCATGTCTAGTTATCCTGTGGGGTCAGGGAAACCACCAGACATCTTAGATGAAAGAGGAGGCTTCCTCTTACTGCATGTCAGGCTTCGAAGCCTGACAAGGAGCATTGGATCAGGCAGAAGAATCTTTGCCAGTTTCTCCCCTCGTTCCACCTTCCCTCACACCATCCTTCCTATACCGCCATGCTGCCCAGCCCTCACCTTCTATCACTAACAGACAGGCCTTCACAGTGCTAATGGAGTGCTATAGGCCTCCTTGCCAGTGTTGCTTATTCCAAGGGTGCAGCTTTACAACATGTTTGCTACACCCAGCTCCAGTGCTAGAGTCTGATAGGAATTAACCAGCAGGCCAGGGTTCAAGACCCAGGTCAGCCCCACAAGACAGGGTGAGCTCCTGTCCTTAGCCCAGCTCTGCGACGCCAGCTGGATCCAATCGTATCCGCTCTGCCTTTCCATTGGACTAATTCAGTGGCGTGGAGAGGTGGGATCTGCTGCTTGGGTAACAGCCTATCCTCCATAACAATCCAACCAAGGCTTTCCAATGCAGAGCACGATACCATAGTCTTTCAAGACTGACGGAGGCCTGCTTTTATTGTAAAGGGGTTGTGTTTATATGGAAATAACACATATAAATCTAACTTCCTTTATACAATGCTTATATTCTGTCTTTTCTTATATACTCTCAGGGTACCCAACAAGTTTCAAATAAGCATTTTCCCTTAAATTGCAAAGGAAGTTGTTGATTTCTCCTGCTTTTCTTTTCTAGACAACAGTGATGGTGATAATGCCAGTGAATGTGAAGAACATAATAGCGTGTTCAGTCATCTGGAAGAGCTGAGATATAACCTGGAGCAAAAAATAGGCTGTGAAAAATTCATTGAAGTTTATGACACAATAAAGGTTTGTGAAAATAATATAGATGAACTCCATCCCTCCAGGAGCTATGGCTTGCCCCTGTCTAAACATTTTTCAGGAAAGGCTGAACATGTGTGTGGTGGGGTGGTGGCAAACCTTCCTCAAGTCCCCTGTTTATTATTTCTCTCTCTTGTGTCTGTGTCAGTATTTTTGATAGATTTTTTATATATTATATAATAATGTTTTAATTCTGTTAAACTGTATTGGATCAGTTGAAAAAAATGGGCTGGAATCCTAAAGATTTTCCTAGAAGTAAGACCAGTTGAACACAATGGGCTTATTTTTGAGTAGACATGGTTAGGACTGTACTCTTAAGAGAAAAAGGAAAGTAAATAAACACATAATCCTGTTTTAAATTCATAGTCCATCATTGCAGTCATCTATCTATATAAAAGAGAAAAGTCACTGACTCGCTCATCAACGCTCAGCCAAAACCACTGGGCCTAGAAGTGTGAAATTTGGGGTGGGTGTTCATTCCGTGACAGAGGGAGTCACTAAGAACCGGTTTTCGGAAATTCCAACCAGAAGGGGTGAAATGGTTGCAAAGCGTTTTCTTCCCTATACTTTGCATTGAAGAATCCTTGACTGAGGGATGCTCTGTCCCAACCCCCCCCCAAGACCTAGAAGCATGAAATTCAGGGAGGATGTTCCTTATGTCACATAAACACCCACCAAGAACAGAAGTGGAGAAATTTAACCTTTAAGGGGCTGAAAAGGGGTGCAACGTATTTTTGTCCTATATTTCACATTGAAGACTGACCAGCATCCAGCCAATTTGATGCCTGATGCACTAGGGAGGATGCTGCGCATGGCGGGGAGTTGCGGATGGGGGCGTGTTGTACACAGGGGACTGATGCACATGGGGGGATGTTGCGCATGGGCGGTTGATGCACAGTGGGAGGGATGTCATATGGGGAGTTTTACTCCCGCAACGTGGGTATGCTTTCGCTAGTGTGCAATGAATGAGACCTTAAGCTAATTTTGCCTTTCTGTCCCAAATTATTTATGCTGATAGTCTTGCAGAAGAAGGCTACACCTAATAGTCAATAATAAGCTATGGGTTGTTCATTCTTAAAGGCTTAATTGAAATAAACCAGGCATTTAAATTAAAAAAGGTTTTAATTGAAATAAACCAGGCATTTGTATCCCTTTTTCTTCTAGGCCATACATGAAGATGAAGATGAGAACATTGACATTTGTTCAACAATAATTGAGAATATTTTAGGAAATGAACACAAACATCTATATGCCAAAATTCTTCATTTAGTAATGGCAGATGGCGCTTATCAGGAAGGTAGTAAGCATTGAGTAATATCTGGTTATGCATATCTATACCGGCTATTACAAATATTCCTTTTTCATGTGTTCCCATAGGTACTAATTTCCATATGTGGCATCATGGGGTACTGGTAAATGTTGCCATCTGAAAGACTAAAGGCGCAATCCTAATCAGGTTTAGGCTGGCATAACCCACCTCTCTCTCCATTCCTCTCCACTCCCCCCAGGTGTGGTACAAAAATGTCTAACAGAACTTTTGTGACACACACAGACCAGTACGGGACTTATACCAGCCTGTGAGTTAGATTGCAACCTAAATTGTGCATACATTTAGCTACTTTTCTTTCTTGAACTGATTCTATGCATGCTTAATATGAAGGGTGTAGAGGATTGCAGCCTAAGTGTGGTGAAAAATCTCTCCAGGCTATACCTCAAAGCCAACTGAATATTCTTTATTAGGCACCTTAACTTTCAGGGCTCATAATTCCCAAAACTGAAATGAGCCCATAACGCTTTCTCCAACTATCAAAATTTCAGTTAAAATAACTCTTCTTGAAATTTGACAAGATGGTTAGTTGTGAATAGCTCACTTTACAAAGATAATAACATTAATTTCTGTTTGTTATAAAGTAGCTCTATACTGGTTCAGCACAGTTGCCCAATCCAGTGGACTGCAGGTGCTACTGCTACAACAGTAGCACCAACACTGGGTGTAACAAAAGCACTGCAGAGTGCTTTCCAACATCCAGCTATATAATCAGTGCCAGTGGAAAGGCCTTTACCATCCTGCAGGCACAACATTCCACCCGACAGCCACTGCGGTCTGCACCAGGCAGCAGAGAGTGTAAGGAGGGTGGTGAGAGCACATTCCAGAAGTGGGGGAGGGCAAAACAGGTGGTGGTGTGTAAGTCTTCGGAGAAGGAAGTGGAGTCTCTGCCACTTCCTAACCACCATCTCAGACTAGCCAGCATTACATAGAACTTTTTGGTTTTGCTCCTACTATAGCAAACACAGATCCAAGTCGTCCTACTAAGTAGGCTTGAGTAGTGCACATGGTGAGAGAACAAATGTTCCTTACCTCAAAGAGACCTCTCACCTGCTCTAAATACAGAATGGGTCCAGCAGCCTGCTGCACCAGCATTGGATAGGATTGGGCTACCATTCTCCAGATAATATAAAAGATTATGCCTATGTTCTTGATTCCCTCTTATATGCAAATTCATCTCTCCCATCACTTTTCAGAGGCTGCATTGCATTATATTTGCAAGATACCAGCACTAACCAAGGTTTAGTAACCTACTTAAATGTTGCTTTCAAATTCTTGTTTAAATCTATCCTTGGTAACCATTATCTTTATGTAGCTGTAATGCTAAAATACATTTACGTAGAAAAATGTTGGAAAGAACCTCCTGGAGGGAAATAATGTGCAAGTCCATAGCAATACTAAGCACTCAGTAATGTGGCATATGCACTTAGCCATTAACACTAAAATTGTCACTTAACAGTGGTGGCAGCTGAACATATAAAGTTAAATTAAGTCAGCAATCTGAACTGGAAGGTTTACTGTTGATTAAACAAGCAATATTGATGCTTTGCTTCATCAGTAATTTTTTCATTACAAGTTTTAATAATGGATTTTCTGCCCATTATTTCTTTGCTGACTTTGATGCTTTTAAATGTAAGTATATTTGGTAAATTTTTTCCCTCATATTAAATATCTTAAAATCTTCTTTTTCTTCGGCAGACAATGATGCGTGCCTTGGTGAAATTCTGAACCAGATGTAGGTGTGCAGAACTGTGTTGAGTAAAATAAGACACGAATGAAAAATAACGGTTTATTAGGACGGGCTGAAAAGCTTGTATACTTCATGCAGAAGATGGAAAAACAACTCCTCTCTGAAAAGCTTTTTATAGATTTCATTTGTCATATACCCTTGATACGTTAACAGATAACTGAAAAAGCAACATTTCATGTAAAATCTTAAAGAAGAGATGCTGACTCAGAAGCGATTTACTACTTGAGAGATTATCATGTATGAATAAGACGTTGTCATAATCTAAGCTGTTAACAGAGCAACCCAAGCTAAGAAGACCTTTTAACATTTCTTTATGCCTTTGGTTTTTTAAACAAGCAGCAGATTATTTTGGTGGCATTGTTGCAGATGATGCTTTCTGTTCAAGATATTTTATTTCTCAATTTCTCCCTTGGATCTTAAGCACTGTGTTAACATGGAAAACAAAATTTTTGAAATTGTTGGAATGTTTCCATATAATGTAAGTGTAGGGTCAAGGTGTGTCAGTACCTCAACTTATTTTTTAATATGTGTTTGTAAGACACACCAAGAATTTTAGAATTCTCTATATTTTTGTCATTGTCAGTTAACTTTTTTCACTCCAAATCAAAGCAAATAGCGTATCCCTTTTTGAAGACTGGATATTTCTATCAAATGGATTAAAGAATGAATTTGGAGCTGGAAATTATCCCTTTTTCTACCATAAATAGCTTGGATGTGACAACTTTTTTATTTTTGCACTTTGTATTGGGCTAAATCTGCTGCTCTCTTCTTGGCCTGTAATTGGGAACATCCTAGGAATGATTGAGATAAATTTAATACAAATATTGTGCTGCTGCTCTTTTGGAAGAAGATATCTTGCAGCTGGACCTTCAGAGGAAACCAGTTGAATTTTACTTTTGCTGTGCTCTTTCTCACAGTGAGAAAGGGGTAGTTTTTAAGAGGAAGGAACAAATTCCTGTGAGGAGATGACTAAAAATATTTCTGGTGTGCAACAGATAAAAAATCTTGGCACAATAGCTGTATCAGCTAGTAGAATGTTTAACATCAATTGGTGAAAAGGTAGCTTTTTCTTCCTTGGCTAATAACTGTGCCAGGTGAAAAGTATATATGTGGATTCTAAATTAAAAGTTTGTTTTATTTCTAACTGCACAAAATAAATGCTTGATTTTTTGTATAATTCTTTTGGATTTGTCTTTTGATTTACCTATTTAATGAAGTGAAGAGACCATATGATGGGATTATAAAGACAGAATATTCTGTTCTCTGTCTCCTGGGGTAAAAATCCA
Source organism: Cryptoblepharus egeriae (assembly GCA_030015325.1). NCBI lineage: Eukaryota > Metazoa > Chordata > Lepidosauria > Squamata > Scincidae > Cryptoblepharus > Cryptoblepharus egeriae. Next base: position 45,926,815 of record JAREYC010000007.1, on the reverse strand, counting down.
GAAGTAGAGATATTCATAAAGCACCTAAAATTGGTGAGAGCTGAACAAAAATGGGTAAGAACATGGGCTTTAGGATTATTATAAAGACATGACACATAATCCTGTCTTCCAGAGAGGATTCCAGAAACGTCAGGAAAGCACAGCCCCCTAAAACATTATGCACTTTCCAAGAGAACAAACTTCTACTAGCTGAGTTTGAGAACAAACTCAAACTACTCATGACTAGTTAGCCAGATTTTCTGGAGTTCTGTTTTGTTGGAAAGCCCTTTTTCCCCCTTTCACTTTCCTCCCCCATTTTGTCCCGGAGGGAAAATATGGTTTGAGGACAACAAAGATGGAAGATTATTCAGGGAGTTGAAGAGGTCCTCGTCCTTCAATGGGTTCTTTTAGGTCCATTTCTCCAAAGTGTTGCTTTGCAGCCAAAACAGGATGGGGATTCTCACAGGTCATCTTGACTATTCAGCCATTAGAAGGCCAAATCCTCCATGAATTTATCCAATCCCCTTTTAAAACCGTAATAGCCATCTCATTTTGTAGCAACCAATTCCACAGCCTAATTATGCCGAAATACTGCATTTTCTACTATCTTATAACTCCTTTGCTAGTCCAGTAGCTGAACAATGAAAACACTTTGATAGATTGTATCAGTTGCCACCACCTGAAACTATAGAAACCAGCAGAAAAGGGCTGTTTGGAGGGAGGACAACTTACCCTACAATCCAGAGTAACTGGGAGCACTTAAGAGACATTTATGTCGACATATTTACGACACCACCTAGTGAAAAGCTATGGGAAATTCATATTGCAATCCAGAGTAAATTGTTCTTGCATTGGAGCAAGGACTCCCCGTAGTTACTGTGGACTGAGCCCTTTGTGTCTTAGTACTAAACCTCGGTGGTTGTTATTAAAACTCAAACCTACAGAGAAAATAGGTGTGACAATCCTAATGGTGCTATTCTTTGGCCCACATATGCCCTAATGCAGTTTGTAGGACTTACTGTAAGTTCTGCTGAAATTTGTCTCATTGATTTAAATAGTGCTTAAGTATGACTAATTCTAGGAATACAACCCCCTAATATTCATTTAAAAAGAATAACTATTCTCTTTTAAACTTAAAGCAAAATCCACTTCCAAATGGTGTTCTTAATCCTTTTCTTTAGAGAACTTGCAGTGCTGTTAAAAATTAAGAATAGGACTTTTCTTTCAGTTTCCACACTTTATACAGCAGAAAGCAAATTGAAATTGACTTGATGCTCTCAGTTGCACTTTCTTTGTTCCACATGCTAGCAGAGCAACAAAGTGAAGACCATGGGTTCTGTAAATTTTAATTTACTTTGTCCAGGAATATGTCCTTACACTGTATGCTTAAGATAACTACATTTGATCTTCTGCAGTTTGTAAGAATATTTGAGTGTTCATTTATTAAAATTACAGTAAAAATCATTAAAATTACATTTTTAATTCAAAAGCTGAAAACAGAATACAGAGGCTTCTATTATTACCCTGTTTGTGTGCATAGTCTTCTATTTGTAATCATCTGGTTTGTTAAGGAGACTACGAAACTACTAAGGTTTTCCTAATGCAAATTGTTATCAGTTTGAAATTTTTTTCTACATTTGTTTGTAGATCCAACGCCCTGAAAAGAACCAAAGCTGGTCCCCTGATATTCAAAACTGGGCCACAAGAGTGATACAGAATGAACAAAAACTCATTTATTCTTAATATAGACCCACTGTTCACTGGGTATGAGAATCTATGTGATGGGCCATGATATAAAACAGATATTAGAATAAGAAAGGCAATAGAAGAAGGTCTCACTGGAAAGGTACATGGTTCTTTTCCTGTAGAACTGTAAAGACCAAATGAAAATGAGGCAGAGAGAAAGAGTGGTAGACCATACACTGAGGTTTTTCATATGTTGCTTTTCTTATTGTTGATGGGTATCCCAAAGTGGCTGGTAGAATATATAAATTAAATAATAAAAATACATGGAAAATTCATAATACATAATATAACTTTAAAAGTATGAAATACTTGTATTCCAAATTAAATATTATTATTAAATTAGAGAAATAGGATTAAATCAGAAATCTGAGTGCAATGACTTCTGGTACAAAAAACCCAGAAACAGAGGGCCAAGGCTCAGTTCTGCAAGATTGGTAGCAGGGAAGGCTTCTTCAGTCTCCCCTGAAGAAGAGTAAACACCATGCAGGGAGGGAAAAGAAAGTTTGACAGATTTGACACATGGGCTGGAGATCCCTGATATACATGGGGAAACAAAATGAAAATCCTGAGGTGCACAAGACAATAAAGGCTAATGGAGTCCCCAGCATCACCTTCTGAGACCTATAACCCAAGAGGTGTTCCACCCCTATAAAGCAGCACCCCTAAGTCAGTCAATTGGTTCATGCATCATGGTCAACCATATTAAAAGCTACCAAAAAGTTCAGCAGGTCCAAAAGGGAAGCACTAAGGTGTTTTTTTTAACTCAGCGGGACATACCAATGCCATTTTCACCAACACGCAGACCCTCTTTAAATAAAAATGTATTTTATCAATCTCACCATTCATTCAACCAAACCTTCATGGACTACTTTTATTAGCCACACTGAGCAAGGATCAGAAGAACAGCTAGTAAATCTAATATACTACAGATGATCCTGTCCAAGCCTCAGACCCTCCAAGTATGATCTCGGGGTCCAGCATACTCAGAAAGGGAAATGAAGAGAAAGAAGCAAGATTGCTGATTCTAGTTATCTAGAATGATGTGATGGTCAGCTGCTATGCTTTGAGGAAATTTTTTTCTGTATATAGATTATCTCATTGTGTCCAGAGAAAGACAGAGGGAAATCAAATTGGCTGTACTTTCAGATTAATATGCATTTACTATAGTAAAGCTCAAGTGAATTTCTCACAATAAAAAATTTATTCAAAGTAAGTAAACTGCTAGATTATAGCCACAGTTCAGAGCTATCTGTAATCAGCATTGTGGACCCAGTCGAACTTCTGGTGCATTCATTTTGAATAATGTCTACCACATACTGAGTCGAAAACCACTTCTTAAATTTTAAAGAAGCCATCAAGAGCACTTTGTTAGACATCATGGAGAAAAACTGTGAAAAAAGAAAAGGTTATAATTATTTGTGCCATTTATTATATAGTTTTCTGGATGATAGCCATAGGGTGCAATCCAGAGTAACTATGGGGAGCCCTGCTCTGGTATAAGAATAATTTGCTCTGGATTGCAATATGAATTTCCCATAGGTTTTCACTAGGTGGTGAAGTAACTATGGGTGCACATAATGTTTCTTATGTGCTCCCATAGTTACTCTGGATTGTACGGTTAATCTGGATATTAAGTAAAGGTCCCCGCAGGTTAACTGCCAGTTGTTTCCAACTATAGGGTGAGGTGCTCATCCCCATTTACAAGCTTTTAGAGCCAGTGTTGTTGTCCAAAGACACTTCCGTGGTCATGGGGCCGGCATGACTACACACTGAGGCACACGGAACGCTGTTACCTTTCCCATCAAGATGGTATATATTTATCTACTTGCATTTACATGATTTCAAACTGGTAGGTTGGCAGGAACTGGGCTAAGGACAGGAGCTCACCTTGTCTTGTGGGGACCCGGGTCTCGAACCCTGGCCTGTGGTTAACAGGCACAGTGTCTTAACTGCTTGTTCCACCACAGCCCGACATAACAATGTAAATGTTTTCATCAAAAGATTTTGACTGCAATCCTATACACACTTTCATGAGAGTAAATCCTATAGAACACATTGAGACTTACTTATGAGTAGACATGCTTAGGATTGCATTGTTTGTCTCCTAAACCTCACTATTCAGTTGCTCATGAGACCATATTTTGCTCCATCCTTGCAGAAACCAGCAAAGGGCGATTTAGGAGTATAATATACCTCTTACAGCCCCTTATGGAAATTATGCACTGCAGACTTGTAAAGCTATTTAAGAAATAAAGCATATCTCTTTTAAATAGCTCTCCGTTATTTGAACCCCATAATCTCAAAATAACTATATGGAATGTAATTAGAACTTCATAAGTTTTGTTCTGTGCTAATTCAATATTACATACTTACTTAATGCAGGTTTGCTTTTAATCAGCCAACATGCACTTATGAAAAATAAATATTACTCTGTTCTTATAATTGGAATAAACACTAGTGTCTTTGAAGGGGAAAAGTAGCTCATAACATACAAAGGCTTCTACTAGACACTCTTCTTTCAACCTATATCTTCTAATTAACCCAATATGGCTGGCCACTAGCAGAGCAACTAACAAGAAGATGAAAACATTTTTTTTTCAAAAGTTAAAACCAAAAGCTTCTGTCAGAGTCAAACTATATAAATACACACTGAGTTGTTGTCATTTCCCAACAAATTTCAAAATGTGGTATTTAATATAGAGGATTTCCAAATGTTCCTATCCCACAATATGTATATTTTGGTTATGAATTTGGTAATCACAAACTTCATCTTTTGTATTGTTCTCTATTGATTGTAGCAGTTCTCAAGCAGTTCAGCCCAGGACCCCTTTTTGAGAAAGACAATCTGTCTGCCCCCCCCCCTCAGAAGTTATGTCATGGCCAGAGGTGTCACCACTGTGATGATGCCAGAGCTCCTCCATGCCTACTCAGATGTATGTCCCATTGTGTTCAGTGAGACGTACTCCCAGGAAAGCAGCCTGATAGCATTCCAAGAGAGCAGCACTCAGAGCCAGATTCCAAGATTGTGGCACCCAACTTTTATAACCACCTTAAGAACCATTGATCTATTGTAATAGAAGTGACAGTTATTCTTATTTCATAAGAGGAAGAAAAATATATCTGACTCTGATCAAACACTGGCCCAAAGTTTTTCCTAAAATATACTCCCTACTGGGAGACTATTGATGATGGGAAGGAAGTCTTGGATGTTCTTGATGAAATTCAGAAGTCCAGTCCTGACTCTTCCAGTTTTAACCACATTAGGCCTCTGTAGTCTTCTGAAAAAACAAACTAGGGACAGGTGCATCAGATCTAACATTAAAAGGCAGTTTTATTTTTATGTTAGAGAGGAATAGTAAGGAAAGTGTGAGATTTTAGAGATGTTAGAGAGGAGTAGTAAGGAAAGTGTCAGAAATCAGTTTTACGGAGAACACTGAATGAATAGCGTACAATCAATGCCTCAATACCTTTAAGAAGGGATTGGACAAATTCCTAGAGGAAAGGGCGGTCACGGGTTACAAGCCATGGGGGTGTGTCTATGTGTACATAGGCAGATGCTGACACTGACAACCTCCAAATGCCAGATGTAGAGGAGGGCACCTGGATCCAGGTGTCTTATGCGCTCCCTGAGGCCTCTGGTGGGCCACTGTGTGATGCAGGAAGCTGGACTAAATGGGCCCTTGGCCTGATCCAGTGGAGGCTCTTCTTATGTTCTTAATCCTAAACAACTTTCCAGCATTGGCATAGCTGTGCCAATTGGGCATGCGCTGTTCATTCCCTTATCTCAAGAGTTGCATTGCTCTTACATTGGTTCTGGAAACTTGGTTAGGATTGTGGCCATGGTGGAGAGAAAAGAGAGTTGGATGCCAGTTGGAAGGACATTCTTGAGATGGAAAGCAGCAAGAGAAAGCAGTACAAATAGAAGACTTGGACAGTAATCAGATTTGACTAAGGACACAATTCAGAGTAGGGGAGTGAGGAGAGCCCTCGCGGGGCTGCCCCAACTATTCTGAATCCAAAGCAGAAAGTTATGCTGTGTCCAGAGAGTCAGGAAGCCTGGGCTGCCCTAGATGCTCCAGAGCATGCTAAGTAGGCACCAAGTCAGTGACACCTGGGGAGGGCTTGCTCCCGAGGAGACCCCCCTCAGATCACACTGAACAAGGAACAACTGTTGTGCCTGCATTATAATGAGTCCCTGAGGAGATCCCAGAACAGTCTCCAGTGAATACAAGGGGATTCTTGGAGTGGCCTGCTGTATCCCCAGGTTAGTGGGCTGCCATAGTTGTGTCATATCCTGAAGTTGAGAGGCTTTTGGTCAACACTGCCATTCTTACTCTGCCTTATCATGGACCCCTATGGGTCTACTCATTACTATAGCTGCTCCTGAGGTGGTATAACTCTGAGGAGCTGGAAGAGGGCATTTCTGCCCTAGAAACAGGCTCTGGATACAGCGTAACTGCTGTGCTCTAGGCAATGCTAAATATGCCCTCAACATGCCTCTCCTGAACTGCCTAGGCTGCCCCAGCTAGGGCAGCCCAGGTCCACTGCCCCAAGTCTTCCCTGGCATAGCGAGGCTGCCCCATCTTGGGCCAACCCAGTGATAGATAGGGCAGCCCAAGAGATTAATGCCAATAGAATGAATGGGACAATTTCATGAAAAAAGAAAGATACAGTGATGCCTCACGTAACAAATTTAATTCGTTCTGGAGGCATATTTGTTACGTGAAATGTTCTTTACATGAAGCGGATTTTCCCATAGCAAATAATGGAAACTCAGACGATTGTTTCCACAACCCCCAAAATATTCATATAAAAGTATTAACTGGATGTAAAAATGATGACAGAACACTGGGATAGAATTCAAAACATGCATTCAGTGTGCATAATCTTATGAAGTCTACTTAGGCTGCAGTCATAAAGACACTTTCCTGGGAGTAAGACTCATTTAACACAATGGGTAGACTTCTGGGTAGACATGGTTAATTACTTCTGGGTAGACATGGTTAGGAGGCTGCAATCCAAGACACCTTCAAAGTGTTCTCCCTGCTTTCTCCTCTTCATCCTGAGCCCCTCTCTCACCTGCTCCCTTTTGGCTAGCCTTGAGCTGCTTTCCTCTTCTCCACTGCTCTTCTCTCCCTCTGCCCAACAGACACCCTGCCACAGGAGGAACAGCATGGAAGTGTTGCTTTCACTATGGGCAGGTGCGCTAGGCAGCCCTGACGCTTTTTAAACAGGCTGCCGGCCAGCACAACTGCCGCAACTGCCAACAAATGTGTTCTTTACGTGAAGCACAGTTTGTTACGTGAAACAGAATCCTAGAGAAATTTTTGTTTGTTACGTGAAACATACTTTACGTGAGGCGTTCTTTATGGGAGGTGCCACTGTATAAAGGAATGCAAGTGCAGTATGGCAATAGCTGAAAAATTTCCAAAACCCTAAATTGAAGATGAAAGGAAAGAAGAAGGCACTGGGGAGAATTCAGTAAAAGAGTAATGTGCTATGAATGGTAAGCAGTCAGTATGAGATGGGTAGTTATTACTAATGAACCCTTGCTACAGTGCAGCTTGATTCTGTAAATTTCAGTATTCAGCAGAATGGGTTTGTCGAAAGCAGTGATTTTCAGTCTTTTTCATTTCACTGCACACTAACAAGGGCACTGAAATAGTCAGGGCACACTACCAGTTGTTTTTACCATTGTCAAGGCACGGTAGGCTTTTTTAAACCCCCCAATTTTCTTATTAATGTCAATCCCCAAATTTCCAAGGCGCACCAGAGGACTATCACTGCCACGGCATACTGGTTGAAAGTCATTGGTCTAGAGTTTAGATTCTAATTTTTTTCTGAAGTTTAAGAAAGATACAAGGAAGATCTATCTGTTTTTATGTACAGCTGGTTATTCAGAGTGATAGATAGATAAAATTGCAACAGTGCAATTTTGCAAAGATAAATAAAACAGTTTCATTTTCAGCTGAAATAAAACAGTTTCATATGCACTGAGAAGCATATGAAGATCTTGTTATTATAAACCTTTTATAGCCCAGTCCACTCCCATGTTAACACTGGCACCAGTGTAATGGGAGCTCTACCAGAGTCACAGCCCCTCAACCAGTCTGAACACAATGGGGCTTACCTTTGAGTAGAAATGATTAGGATTGTGCTCCATGTCTACTCAAAAGCAAGCCACGTTGTGTTCAAAGGGTCTTACTCCCAAGGGTCTTTAGGATTGCATCCATAATGTATGATTAAAAGTGCAATCCTAAGCATGTCTACTTAGAAATTAGTTCCATTGTGTTCAATAGTACTTCCTCCCAGGAAAGTGTATTTAGGATTGCAGCCATAATTATTTTAATAATGATTCAGTGTTAATCTTTTTCCATATGTTCAGTAAATGGACTGCTACCAAGTTTCTATTCATTTATTTATAAGTTTATTTATCCTCTAAGATTCTTGAAAATGTCTACAACTTTATCTTTTCCTTTTGATGATTTCATATTGGTTCATATTCTCTACCCTTTTTTAACTTCTGGATTTTTAAAAAAAATCATATTACTGGCATTTCTGTTCACTCAACCTGCCAAACATGCTCATGTGACCATGGTTGCTATGCGTCAATTCATTAAGACTACACTTGGACGAGTTTCCCTTTTATATAACTCTCTATGCAACTGAATAATAACATTACATGTGCCTTGTAATTTCCTCAAGAGGAAGACTCCAAGGAGGATTAAAAGTGTAGATCCCATTACAAGATTTAAGCAATGGATGCAAATTCAACTTAGTACTTAAAACACCTGGGGATGTGACAAAATACAGCCTGATCCTATGCAAAGTTAGGTATGTCTAAGCCCATGAAATTGATGGGCTTAAGGCATGCCTAGTTTCATACAGGTTTTACAACTTTAGGCTGCAATCCTATCAACACCTTCTTACCCAAGAGTAAGTTGCATTGACTATAATAGGACATACTGCTGAGTAGACATGCATAGGACTGGGCTCTATAATCAGTTGCTTTATATTCAGTTTTTAGAAGCATGTTGCTTTCATCCAGAAAACTTGTTAGTTATCCAAGGAACTTGCTTTTAAAATACATTAATAAGAGAGATGTTTATATTGTCGTCTAGTCTACCATTATTTTCCATAATCTACTATACATGGATATTCAGGGTTGACAACCATCAGATATTTTACCTGCCCATTCAGTTTTTTTAAATTGTTTATATCACAGTTTGAATTGATCATGTCTTAATATTTCTTTCTCATTAACTCCACAGATTGATCAGCCAAGATCTGCATGAAATATTTAAGAGTTGTGAGTCCATTGGTCTACGTGCAGCCCAATATTGTCTGCTCTGTCCAGTAGTTACTCTCCAAAATCTTATGCTAACATCTTTGTTTGCGCCGCTATTTGTGTACAAAATGTATACTCTGCAATGACTCAAACTCTAAACAGGACACAAATAATGGACAGTTTATCAAGTGAACAACAAAGCCAGTAATCAAACTCTGTTTCATAAAGTAACATACCAGTTAAGTGCCTTTGTAATTTACAAAATTACAGCCCAATACAACCATGCCCTGGAGCAGGCAGGCCAGCTGGCCTGTGCTGCATCCAGAACAGGGTTGGGACGGGTCAGTAATTCCCCTTACCCTAAATAACCTGCCAGCTGGTTACATGGGACTATTCAGATACATGCAACCTAAATAGCTGGCATAGATCTGAGCAACCTGGTATTAAGCCAGGCTATGCAAGAGGAGGGTTAGGATCAATCCTAAGTGCCAGAGCCTGGTCCTAATCCCTCCTCAGCTTGGTCTACCCACCAGCCTGCCTAGTCTGCCCTCCCTTCCCTAGAATGCCTGACCCTCCACTCTGGCTAAGGGAGACTGGTATGAAATTACCCATTTACCAGTGCTGCAGAACTGGACCTGGTCTTTGGCGCACCTCCATACATTGGTCTCCCAATTCTACAAATTACACAAAAGTGCATTGTGGCACTTTTGTGACTCCTCCAGGGCTGGAGCAGGGGACATGTGCTGGCCTAAGAGTACCTGTAAATTGTACTCTTAAAACCTTTGTCTCCATTTTCACCACTGATCTCATCATGATCTAATCATCTTCAAGTACCACTGAAAACAACTGGCAATTATGTCACTGGGTTGGGAAGTGGGATGCTACTCTACAACCAGTGATTTTCAACCTTTTTCATCTTACAGCACATTTAACAAAGGCATTGAAATTGTCGAGGCACACCATCAATTGTTTTTACCTTTGACAAGGCACACCAGATTGTTCAAATCCCCCAATTTTCCTGTTAATGAATGTCAATCCCCAAATTCCTGCAGCACACCTGAGGAGTCTTTGCGGCACACCAATGTGCCACAGCACATTAGTTGAAAATCACTGCTATAGTGGTAATAAGCTCAGGGTTAGAGTCTAACCCTACAGTCCAGAATAACTACGTGAGCACGTAAAAGATATTATGTGCAGCTGTAGTTACTGCACCACCTAGTGAAAACCTATAGGAAATTCATATTGCAATCCAGAGCAAATTGTTCTTACACCAAAGCAAGGACTCCCCGTAGTTACTCTGGATTACACCCTAAGGCTTTTTTCCCCCAAATGTATGAAAACACACACTGGAGCTCTGACCACCAAGCCAAGCTTCCTACTGCTGTTTGTAGTTCTTGTCGGTCTTAGAAGCCACAAAGAGTATGTGCTCCCTTTCTTCTGTATGCAACCCTTTAAGATATTAAAAAATGGCCATCATGTTTCCGTATAATCTTTTCTCTAGGCTAAACATATCAAGCTAATTTAATTGCTTCTCATAGGACTTGGTTTCCAGATCTTTGCCATTTTTGTTGCTTTCTTCCAAGTTACCAGTGTTCTTATAAAACATGGTGTTCATTACCAGATACAAGATTCCAAGAGAGTTCTGACTGATGCAGAATATTATGAGACTATTACATCTCTATAGTATGTAACCCTATACTATGGACTATATACCTCTCTTAATGTACTTTTGTTTTTTGCAGCTGCATCACACTGCAATAACAAACATGAAGACTGCATATATAATTTCTGTAAAATGTGACTTCCTTTTCAAAGACTAGTCTGCAGGTTGCAATCCTACGGATACTTTTAAGAGAATAACAGCACAATCCTATGCATGTTTATTCAGAAGTCAGTTCCACTATATTCAGTAGAACTTACTCCCAGGAAAGTGTGTATAGGATTGTAGCCTAAGTTTCATTGGTTGATAATTGAATAAACACACATGTAATTCAACTGTTTATGTTAATCATGTCTCCATATGGTCTCCCAGACAGTTTGAGGCTTATACTAATGGATCTTTAAGCCATCTTTTAAGAGAGGGACACACACACAGAAACAGAGAGAGAGAGAGAGAGAGAGAGAGAGAGAGAGAGAGAGAGAGAGAGAGAGAATCTTCAAATAAGCTTACTGGGAGACAGCCACTTAGCATGTTTGTATTACAGTGTGTGGTGGAATTTGTAGATTATGTGGATGAATATCACTAATTAAAAACAAACATTTCCTTTCAATAGCTTTGTTTTTATTAATAATCCTGAGAGAAATATAAGGGATTTAATTCAATTGTTCATGTTATGTTCTTTGTGAATTGCAATTCAGTGGCAGAGTCCACGCCTTTGTTTCATGGTAGCACACTGGAAATAATTTCTACTTCCTTATAGCTTTAATAGTTCAACACTCCCAAATAGTCAATTTAAATCAGCTCTTGCTTTCTGTGATAAAAAGAGACTTGGGCAAAAGGTGTTCTTCACTTTGGCTGAAATCCTCAAGGAGCTGCTTAGTAACAATGAGGACTTGATCACATGTAGTCAGTTTTCATTAGCTGCTAGGATTAGGTTCTTTAAAAACTTAGTGCACGTTAAGGCTTGCTAAGGCTTCAATCCTAAAGACATTTTCCTGAGAGTAAGATTCATTGAACGGGGGTTACTTTTGAATAGACATGGTTAGGACTGTGCTGTTAGTGGATACCTAATTAGCAGATACTGAATAATTGCGCCTATAGGAGAAAATGGGTTCTGTTCTTGGAGCCCCTCTTCACCATACACTCAATGTATCAACCTGAAACTTACCTTGAAGTCTATGGTTCTTGGTCAGGTTTGTCCAAACCTTTTGGAAGGAGGGCCATATTATCTCTCAGGCCGGGTCAGGCCGGAAAAATATTTAATTTCAAATTTGAATATATTTTCATAAATTTACACGTAAGAATGTAACAGATCTAGAGGATTACAAGGCTTGCCCAGAGGGGTCTTGGTTTGAGCCACATTATGGCTCATTGAGGGTTTGGACACCCCTGGTCTAGATGAAAACATCTCCAACAATTGATGCTTCCTCTTCTGTGCTTGATATCTTTTGATGCATTGAAAGTTGTGGCACTGATAATTTCTTTTCTATCATAACCCTCTCCCCCGTTGGTCATAAACTATACAGACATGAGTGAACTATCTGAAATGTATTGTGCTTGAGAGATGACATTGTATGATTTACTTTATTTTTAATTTTTCACATTTTATATCACCCTTCCTCCAAAGAACACAAGGTGGTATACATGGTTCCATCTTTCTCTCTGACCTCACAACAACTCTATGAGGTGGGTGAGGCTGAAAGAGGGTGAATTGCCCAAGATCACCTAAATGCCTGAGAGGAATTTGACCAAGAATCTTTTAGATCTAAGTCCAACACCAGAGTCACTACATCACTCCAGCTCTTCAAAAGAGAATCCAAAATTCTGTTTGTAGTGCTTACAGCTCAACCCTCTGCATGTCTCCTCAGTAACTTACTCCAGGTAAATGTGTATAGGATTGCAGACTTGATCTACAAGCATTTCATTAGCAAGTCCATATCTCCTTCAGTAAAGGGAACAATGCCACTAGTTTTTAAAATTCAACAAATTTCTGCCCAGCTGACAGGTTGTTTGGGAAAGGTTGGGCAGAAATAGCTCAACCTTAATGTTTCCCCTTCTCCAAGGTCCCTTACAGTGCAATCCTAAAACATGTCTGCTCAGAAGTAAGTCCCATTGTGTTCAGTAGGACTTACTCCCAGGAAAGTGTGGTTAGGACTGCAGCCACACAGCACAATCCAGAGTAACTACGGGAGTTCTTGCGTCGATGTAGTTATGACACCACCTATGGGGAAACTATCGGAAATGCACAGAGCAATCCAGAGTAAATTTTTCTTGCTTTGACGCAAGAGCTCCCCGTACATTGGATTGTGCTGTGTGTTTTCCAGTGTCCATTGGGAAACACAACATCTTCCATTTCCACTGCCCGTTCAGATGGAACCAGCACCTTCCAGCATCCATTCAGTGATGCTTTTCCCAATATGCCATGTTTTTCAGCTGCTTTGCAGGACAGCTCAGTCCTTTATTAGTTCTATGAAATTTCATCCTCAACCTTTTTTAAAAAAATTAATGAATGGTTGATCTTCTTGATTGTTGATAAAGGCTACTTCTTAACTATCCACCATTCTGCTTATGGCCACAATCAATGGGATTTACTGTACTTCTTAGGCATGCCTAGGTTTGTGTCTTAAGGCCACAATCCTTAGGTTTGTGTACTAAGGCTGCAATTTTGTTTACTCAGAGTGTAGTTGGGTATCAACTACATCCTTCACAGGATGTGGTGATGGCATCTAGCCTCAGTGCCTTTAAGAAGGAACTGGACAAATTCCTCAAGGAGATCATGGGCTACAAGCCATGAGGGGTGTGTGTAGGTGTGGACAATCTAAAAATGCCAGAGGCAGGGGAGGCACCTGGATGCAGGTGTCTTCTGCGCTCCCTGTGAGATACAGGAAGCTGGACCAGTAGGGTCTTTGGCCTGGTCCAGTGGAGGCTCCTCTTACGTTCTTAATCCTATCTGCACCTTCCTGGGAGTAAATACCATTGAAAAAGATGGGATTTCTGAGTAGACATGCCTCATGTGATGTCTGCATAGACTGCAATCCTATGCACAGGTTTCTCAGAATAAGAATGCAATCCTAAAGACACTTTCCTGAGAGTAAGACATAATGGGGCTTACTTTTGAGTAGACATGGTAGGCTTGCACTGTTAAGTCCCACTGAGTACAATAGGACTCACTTCTGAGAAGGCATGCCTTGGATTGTGTCCTAAGGCTGCAATCCTATGCATAACTTCCTGGGAGTAAGCTCCTTTGAGGACAGTGGGATTTACTTCTGAGTAGGCATGCCTTGGATTGTACCCTAAGTACACAGGATTGCAGGTTGAGGGTACAATCCTCTGATCATTTTCCTCAGAGTAAGCCTCACTGAAACAGATGGGACTTACTTCTGAGTAGACTTGGGCTTGTAACTGCAATGTGTGGAGGGGAAGGGACCCCTCCTTGCCTGCACTGGCGTGAGAGGAGCCGTGACTGAAGGCAGGGCAGGGCCGGGCTGTGCTGCCTGAGGGGAGGGAGTGGGCGTGCGGGAGAGCGAGCGAGGGGGCTGGATCAGGGCCCTGACTGTGAGGGGCTGAGGCGGCTGTGCGGAGTCTGAGCCCTGAGGGAGAGAGTGCGCGCGTGAGGGGCGGAGTGAGGAGACACAGGCAGGGCCGCTCCCCCCCCCCCGCCCGAGGAGGCAGCGGTTCCAGGAAGCGGCGGAGGGGCGAGGCGGTGGGCCGGCCGGCTTGCGTGCTCGGAGCCCGACTCCTCCACCTCTTAGCCCGGGGCTCTGAGGCGAGGCGGGGCCGGGCGGCCTCCGTGGTTGGGGGCGGGCGGGGAAGGCAGAGCTCCTCTGAGAGACCAGCGCGGCGGCGGCGGCGGCTCCTCCTCGGGGAACAAAGAGGCGCGAAGCGAGGGCTGCGGAGGAGATGGTGAGTGGAGGGGAGGACTGAGGGGAAGAGCGAAGCGGGGCTGCTCCTCCAGCGGGCTTCAGGCTCCGGGAAGGGGGCAGGAGAAGGAGGAGGGGGCTTCCCTCAGCGCCCCCCAGCCTCGCCCGGCCTGGAGAAGGGATCGGCCGGCGCCTCCTCCTCTCCAGGCAGACCCGGCGCCTCCATCTCCATAGAGACCGCGCTCGCCCTCAGGGGCTCCCCGCCGTGGGAAGGAAGGAAGGAAAGGAGGCTCCAGCGCCCTCCACGCCCCCTCCCCCTCCACCTCACTCTGACAGAGCGAGTGAGTGTCTGCACTCAGAATATGTGACCTGAGTGTGAGTCTCTCTCGACTGTGCTGTGAGTCTGTCTTCAGTGTCTGTCTTGAGTGTGAGTCTTAAGTGTGAACCTATCTTCAGTGTGAGTCTGAGTATGAACCTGTCTTGAGTGTGAGCCTATCTTGAGTGTGTATCTTGAATGTAGCATGAGTGTGTGTTGAGTAGCAATGTCTTGAGTGTGAGTTTGTGTTGACTGTTGAGTGTGAGTGTCTTGGGTGTGGTGTGTGTGTGTTTTGTGTATAAGTCTGACTTGACTGTGCTGTGAATGTCTCAAGTGAGAATTTGTTCTTGTGTGTAGTATGTGTGTCTTGATTGGGATGTGAGTTTGTCAGTGTGCTCTGTCTGTGTCTTGAGTGTGAGTTTAAGTGTGTCTTGAGTGTTGTGAGTTTGTATTGAATGAGAATCCTGTGTCTGGAGAGTGCTGTCAGTCTGCATTGAGTGAGAATGTTGTCATTGCTGTGTGAGTTTGTGTCTTGAATGTGCTGTGAATCTGTGTTTTGAGTGTGTCTTAAGTGTTTGTGCTGTGAATATATGGCTTGAGTGTGTGTCTTGAATGTGTCCTGAGTGTGTATGAGCCTTCTCCTCCTATTCCCAAATGCACACATTTCATAGTGGTTCTCAAACTGTGAGTCTCTTAGACCCTCTGAGTGGATCTCCAGCCCATTTCAGGTGGGGGAGTCCATTCATCTCAGGCGGCAATCCTGATCCCCAGTTAGGTCAGCACAAGTCTGATACTGGCTTGGGGGTGTCACAGAAGTGCCACCACTGCTGGGGGGGGGGGGGTCAGGCCCGTGCACAGACATGCACCGGCCTCCCAAAGGGAACAGGGAGTGGGTGGTCTGTGTCAGCCTAAATCGGTTAGAATTACACCCACCATGTGTATCTCATTGGTAATATACTGATGCTGCCGTGGGATGTGACTGTGTTTGGGAAATGTAACAGATCTGTGGTTTTAATAGTCTTCTATGCATATGCTTTGAACAATTATAATTAATGGGACTCACTTCTGGGTAAGTTTTTTTTGCCTTTTAGATTACGAGCCCTTTTGGGACAGGGACCCATTAGCTATTAATTAGCTGTTATTTTTTCATTTTCTTTGTAAACCATTTTGTGAACTTTTTAGATGAAAAGTGGTATATAAATACTGTAGATAGATAATCCTGCTACCAGGATGGTTGTGGTTAGGGTTGCTGGACTGAGAGCTGGAAGATCCAGGTTCAGATTCTTCCTTGGCTTGAATCTTCTTGGGTGATCTTGGGCCAGCCGCTTCCTCTCTGCCTCGCCTACCTTACAGGGTTGTTGTGAGAGCGGTGGGAGGAACGTACAAGTGTTTGTACTGTATGTCAGATGAAAACAATATACAAGAGTTCTAAGCATTTATATTATTGTGTCCTACATTTTGATGTGCCTTGTCCTCTTGTGGTTATCACATCCTGTCACTTTGGGTGCAATCCTAACCATGTCTACTCAAAAGTAAGCCCCATTGTATTCAATGGGTCTTACTCCCAGGAATGTCTTTAGGATCGCAGCCTTTGATTATCATGTGTTAAAGCTTTGTAATCTGTCTTGCTTTAGACTGGTAAAAGAATGGCATAAATCCCTTAAACAAATTTTGTTTGTTTTGTGAACTTTGTTGAAAAGTAGTATATAATTGTTGTTAATAATAATAAGGATGGGTGAGATTGCAGCCTAGGATTGTTAAAAAAATTTCCTGCTTCATGATCATACTTTTGGCCTTGATACACTTTCAGATTAATGACCTCACTTCTCGAGGGTCCCAGCAGACTGTCATTCTAAAAAGTGGTCCCAGTGATTGATTGAGAACCACAGATAGAGGGATTTCTTTCTCTTTGGAAGGGGATGCCGGTGTGTCTGTTTCCTTGCATGTAATGGAAGCCATAATGTTTAATTTACACTCTCCAGATCCTGTCAGGTTTGGTTTGGTGGATTTTCCCCTCCTAGTCTCCCTTAAAATGTTAGTCTTTCATAAATGTCTTGGAAACAAACTCTGGGATCTCTTTTCTCTTCCTTTTTTCTGTTTTTCCCCTCTCTGGCTCTGAAGTGAACTTCAAAGGAGTTCTCATGTTCATAATTTAACCAAACTGGCATTGTCTAGTATGCTTTCAGTGTGTACATAATAATAGTGTTATATAATGTGTATGTTATCATCAGAGTGCCAAGTGTCCTCTTTTTCCAGGACTTGCTCTCTTTTTTTTAAGCTTTGTATCCTGGAAAAGTTCTTTTTCCTGTGAGTGGCCCCTGAAGGCATCAAATAACCTTTTCATAGTTAAGAAATTGTAAGCAATATACTTTTAAATTTCACAACAAGGGCTATTGTGTTTGAATGAAATCAATATAAAAGTTTAGCATTTATTTTGTCATGTCCTACATTTTTCTTGGCTGTCCAACATTTTGAGGTACCTTCTCTTTTGTGGTTATGGCATCCAGTCACTGATTATCGTTTGTGATTAGCTTTCTGTTATTGGCATTTAACTCAAAATATATGTACTGTGTACTTGTTGCAAATAATTTAGCTATGATATTTAAATATGATTATTTAGCTTTTAGCATAATGTTTTTGTGATTGGCCTGCTTCTGTTAGATTCATGGTTGTGGTTTATATACACAATATTCTGAGTGTAACATGTGTACAACATAAATGTACACTTATGTTGTACACAAATGTTTTCATAGTTTTTTTCTTTTCTTTATCCAAACAGTTTAAAAGTTTGATGACAAGGTGTGTCTTCAAGAACACAGTGTCTTAAAGAATCTTATTGGCTGTGATCCAAAGAACTACTTTAGATGCACCAAGGTTTTGGGCATACCCAATGGGATTTGTGATTTTAAAACAGCTGACTCCTCTGCCCTATTGCAAGTTGCTTCTGAAATGAAATTTGCCAGTTGGCATGGGATGCTGCCATTTACAAATCATAACATTTAATACCACACTCCTATGCATCCCTTCTAGAAATAAGTAACTGATTACAGTGGGACTTATTCCAAGGTATGCTTGCATAGATTGCAGCCCAAAGGCACTGAGCAAATTGCACAGCTCCTTGGATCTTGTCTGTTATTTTTTGCTTTTAAAACTTCACTATGAAAACTGGATTTTAAACAGATG
Source organism: Cryptoblepharus egeriae (assembly GCA_030015325.1). Lineage (NCBI taxonomy): Eukaryota > Metazoa > Chordata > Lepidosauria > Squamata > Scincidae > Cryptoblepharus > Cryptoblepharus egeriae. The sequence goes on along the minus strand of JAREYC010000007.1, from coordinate 45,908,783 downwards.
ACTTTTTTTGATACTACAAGCAGCATTTTTCTTATAGTTGGAGCCCTTTTTTGTTAGTACATAGAGTTTTGGCAATCAAGAGGGTTGTATTTCCAATTTAAATTACTTTCCTTGCCACAGTAAAATATGAACAGGTTTAAAGTATCAATGAGTAACCTTTATCAATTGATCTGTCATGTGGAGGGGAAGAAACTATCCTAAATTCTGAATTAGCTTGAACATGTGAAAATGGTTTCAGTAAAAATGATTTAAAGTGGATTGCATGTGTGCCAAATATTTAGATATTTTGTTATCTAAATTTCTCTACCATGGTTGGTGAATTTTACCTTTGACAAGAAAATAAGATGATGGCACTTATAATGGTCATTGGATTTATCACAGTATCTCTTTAACTGAATATCCCTTTGAATACCCCTTCTGTTTTTGGATGAGCCTGATAACAAGCTTTTTATATAGCATAAAGCTTATATATGCTTGAAACATAACAGACTACTATATATTAAAAGACTGCTTTTTTAAGGATTCTTGATCAGTGCAATTACAGTTTGAACATTTTTATTGTACATATTGTAAGAACATCTGAAAGAAGCAGTATTGTTGATGAAACATTTTTCCTTTTCTCATTCTTGTCTTTTTTTCTTTTCCCCTCACAAATAATTACAGAGAGAAGAAGGAAGAGGCATGGATATAACATGAAAAAAATATTCAGAAAAAATATGAAGTTGTTTCTTTCTTGATGAAGTAGATAGAAGATGGATGAGTCAGCCTTGTTGGATCTGTTGGAGTGTCCTGTCTGTTTAGAACGCCTTGATGCTTCTGCAAAAGTCCTGCCTTGTCAACATACATTTTGTAAAAGATGTCTGCTGGGCATTGTGAGTTCCAGAAATGAGCTTCGATGTCCAGAATGCAGGACGTTAGTAGACTGTAGTGTTGATGAACTTCCCAGTAATATTTTACTGGTTCGACTACTTGATGGCATCAAGCAGAGGCCCCGGAAACCTGGTGGTGTGGCAAGTTGCACAAATTCTTTCAGGGCCCAAAGTAGCACCATTGCTAACTGCATTCCAAAAGATCTGCAAAGTTCTCAGAGTGGCCAGCAGCAAAGAGTACAAGCACGGAGTCCTCCTGTTAGGGTAAGTGTCCAATATGTAAATCCATGCGAGAGTAGTAAATGTTCATTTTGGTGTTGGCAGTTACTTTGCTTTGAGACAGTGTAATGCTGCAATCCTAAATGCGCTTTCCTGGGAGTAAGACCCATTGAACACAATGGGGCTTACTTCTGAGTAGACATGGTTAGGATTGTGCTCTAAGAAAATTAGATTTGTAATTTTATGAGTCAACTGATTATTCAAAAGACTTCCTTGGAAAGTCTAATAGTATTTGCCTGTTTGTTCTGATTTATTTTGATGAATAAAAGTGGTAAATTCTTTATCATTGTAATCCTTTCCCTGCTACCTCCCATGGCTGCTCTGGACATCACCACTGACTGTGCTTCAGCATTTTGTCCTTTGGATGTGCTTTTTAAAAATTGTTTGGTCAATATTGTTAAATGTGAATGAATCTGTCAATAAGGCTGTTATCAGACATAAGGATTAACTTGATGAAAACTCTTTTATGAATGAGCGCAGAATCCTAACCACTTTAGGCCAGCACAACACACCTATCTTCCTATTCCTGTGGTAGGAAGGCTGATGGATGTCTGTCCACTGGCCTAACCCCCAAGGCACTTTTGTAGCACAGGACCTGTGCTGACCAAGGTTTTGCTGACAGTGTGAATGCACAATAAGAGCAAGGACATGTGTGCTTTTTTATGCTGTAGTTTTAAGGCTGTCTCTTTACATCCAAATCGCTTATAGTTATTTCATTGTCTTTGTAAACTGCTTTGTGAACTTTTCATTGAAAAGTGGTATATAAATACTATTGATTGATTTAGATTTTAAATGATATAACTTACAATCAAAAGTGATAAGTAAAACTTTTAAAGAATTCTTAGAGAAGGGTTTCTTTTTAACCGGGTGTTCTTTTTTCATTTGATAAGCTATCTGATTCGAAGTTTTGTATAAGGCTTTTTTCAGTTCATTGCAACCTGAGTTATCGCTCAGTGTCTAGTGTTCTCTAAAATTACTGATTACACTGAGAACTTTCTGGATTTAAAATTTCAGAACCCTTTACTGTATTGCCAGCTAAGGTCAAATGTCTTCTTTAAAGGTTTCTGTGTTTTAACTTTGCTTGGCTTTGAATCATGATGTTTGAATGTGTTAACTATAAACATTAGTTGTTAGTTTTATTACAATTTCAGCCTGAACTTGTAATTGTAAAGAGACTTTTATATGCTGACTAACCTAATTTTGCTTTGCTCATGGCATTTCAGATCAGATAGTTTAGGAAAAGGGGGGATTTGCTTCTTATCCTCTGATACCTGAATGTTCAGAGCCTCTGGGTATGGTTTGAATTTGTTGTGCAGTGATTAAGTGCTTCATCAGTTTTGAAGAATGCATTGTATTTAGAGCAATAGTTCAAGTGAAGTAGGGAGGGAGGCCTCAAGGCATCCAAGCATTTAAAGTATTTTTCATTTGGTTACTCCACTTCCTGATGTACAGAACAACACAAGTATTTTCTGTAGCCAGGTTACTAGTCTGAGTTGAACTCCCTAAAGAGACGCAGTCAACTAATAAGGAAGGTGTTTTTTCCCTGAAACAATGAAACATTTTTTAAAAGGTAATAGTTGAGACATCATCTTGCTGAAAGAGATTGTTTAGTTAAAGCTATGGTTTTCCCTCTGGTAATGTATGGCTGTAAGAGCTGAAACATAAGGAAGGCTGACCACCAAAGAACAGATGCCTTTGAATTATGGTGTTGGACCCTTGAAAGTCTCTAAAACTGTATGGAGATCAATCAGTTTGTCCTCCAGGGGATCAGCCCTGACTGTTCACTGGAAGGATAGAAACTGAAGCTCAAATAAATTGGCCATATCATGAGAAGGGAGGGCTTCTTAGAAAAGATCCTGATACTGGGAAAAACTGAAGGCAAAAGGAGAAGAGGACGGCGGAGGATAAGGTGGTTAAAGTCACTGAGGCAATGAACATGAATTTGGACAGACTTCGGAAGCTGGTGGAGGAAAGAGTGGCCTGGCGTATTGCAGAACATGAGGTCATGATGAGTTGGAGACAATAAAGAACACAATCCTAACCATGTCTACTCAAAAATTAGCCCCATTGTATTCAATGCGTCTTACTCCCAGGAAACTATCTTTAGGATTGCAGCCAAAGTAAGCTTCATGTCTGGCTGGGTTAAGACATTCTTTCTCCCAATGTGAAGGAAGCTGATCCAGTCCCTTAGAAAAGGGATGGGGTCATTCACTCACCTTGAGCTTGAATCTACCAGAGTCTGTTGGAATTGGCATTTTGTCCTGTTGAGTACAAGATAACTGACAGACCCATTTCCTCTGAGAAATAGGAAGGAAATTGTTAAATCTGTTTGTTGTTTAGGATTGGAAGACAACAGAAAGTTTGAGATTCTCATTTGTAAAAAGTGAAGTTGATGGTTTTCCTTGAGAAGTCAGGATTGTTCTCCTACCTTGTCCTGGGCAGAGAAGCACTTTGAAGCAGTGAGGATTACTGCTACTGAGAATGTCTTGCCTGTTATGAGATAGGAGGTTGATTTTCTCCTCCTTCTCCACCACATGAAAATCAGCAGGTTAGTGGTTCGGGACCTGAGTACTGCAAGGGAGTGAGCACCTGTCTCTTGTCCGGCTCCTCCAACCTAGCACTTTGAAAGCATGTAAATGTAAGTAAATAGGTATCACTTCGGTGGGAAAATAACTGTATTTGGTGTGCTTTGGCATTTCGTCATGCCACCCACATGACCATGGAGACCTCTTCAGACAATGCTGGCTCTTCAGCCTTGCAATGGAAGAGCACCACTCCCTAGTTGATCACGCCTAGCAGAGCAACCTGCAAGGAACACCTTTAACTTTACTACCCCACCCCATAGTTCTATGTCTATGCCAGATGACTGCGGGACGGGCAGGATGTGGCTGTTCTGTCAAGATAAGAAGATCCATTCCTGTTGTCAAATGCTCAGGGAAGGCATCTTACTAAATCCTTTTCCACAATTGCTAACACACAGAAAAGTATTTCTTCTTGCTAATGGTAAGCTGGCAAATACGTTGGTGGAAGCCTGGTCAGGAAGAAATGACTTAGGACAGATAAAACTAAAATAATATTTCAGTCAGAAGTGACTACTTGAATGGAGATGTGGGTGACTAATCCAAACATAGGGAAAATAATGGAAACAAATACAAATATGAGAGTTTTAGCACGCCTACATGCCCAGATAGCTGTATGAAACAATTTTGAGATGAACTTGGCACAGTTGAAAGTGGAAGAAAGAGATTACTATGCATTCACTTTTACACACCCAACAACAGAATAGAGTTGCATTTTTCACAACTCAGCCATATCCTTCCCCCTCCCCAAGCTGGTGGAGCTGTATGTTAAACAGGCACATTGTATCCAGTGTGGGGGATCAGGAAGATTCAGAGTCAAAGGGGATTTAAATCTCTTGCACCTTGGTAAGCCTCCTTACCAAGGAGGATGGACTCTTTGGGCCTGCAGTAATGATTGTTCCAGTGCATGTCTGAAAAAGGGGTAGCTATAGGAAATGGGAGTAGGTTTTGCTATGACCACCTAACTAACACCTCCCTCCCACTGCCGTTGATACTTTTTCTGCCTCTTCTGCTGACTTACCTGCTCTGGTGGCTAGCAGGACAGCCAATATTCTGTTAGGTAAGTAGGAACACATATTCTGACCCTGGTAGGACTGAGCCATAAGTAGATTTTTTGAGTGATGATATTCACCTACAGGAAAGACAAATGACCCCTGTTATGCTGATTGAAACACAGAGTGCTGTTGAATAATACAATCTGCTTGTTCTGTTGGGAAGTGGTAGAGCAATGTTTCTCAACCATTGATACTTTTTCCAGTGTACAAGTGGACTCCTGCAACATGACACTGAAACTAGCAACATGAAAAGCAGCATTGGGGAGCACTTCTCACATATTCAAAAAGTCTTCCTGTCTTTTTTGACTCTGATACCAGTGTTTTTCACATTTGATCAGGCCTCCCAATCTGGAAGTAACTTGTAATGACATCATTGCCAGGGGAACAAATATTAAGAATTGCTGCAGTAGACCATTTAGCATCTTTTAAACAAAGCTGTGACTTTATGATCTTGGACTAGACCTGCATGGTTTTTCTGAATTGTATTGGTGGTTTTGTGGTAGCCTACTAAGTCTGTTGTAATAGTTTGTGATTATTTCTTGACATCCATGCTGAAAGCCACTAAACTAAAAGCAGCTTGCTCTCTTAAATGGATATGTTGCTACTTTTCTTGAACAAGTCTCAGTAATTGAGACCTTTGTCAGTACCATGTACATCTAGTTTTTCAAAGCAAATTTAAAGTCATCTAGTTTAGAAGAAGTCTATCCTAATTTGTCTCTAATGTATTATTGGATTTATAATTTCACGTGGAATCTTATGTAACAGAGCTCTATAGCTCTCTTTAGCCTTGGTTCCAGAAACCTCTGTGATCTTCAGTGCACTTTGTATTAGTACATTAATAGGGACTGTCCTTACCCACCCAAACCTGTCATCTTGGAGTGTTACATATTAAGCTGTCTTCAGTGGAGGTGTGAAAAGGCTTATAAAATAATTTGATCTGAATGTGGCAGGACTTACACATAACAAAACATTTAATTGAATTGATGAGCTTCTTTTTCTTGGAATTTAGCCAGTTTCCTGCTTAGTTTAAATAACAAATTATGGATTATGGTTACAATCCTAAGCATACTTTTCTTGGGAGTAAGACCCATTGAACACAATTGGGCTTACTTTTCAGTATGTTACTGAAAATGTTACTAGACATTTTCTATAGAAAATGTGACTAGTTATAACTCATGAAATGTGCCTTCTATTTTTTCTAATAGCCATATTTAATCCAGTGATTTTCAACCTTTTTCATCTCACAGCACATTTAACAAGGCACTGAAATTGTCAAAGCACACCATCAATTGTTTTTACCATTGACAAGGCACACCAGACTGTTCAAATCCCCCCAATTTTAGTATTAATTAATGCATATCACCAAATTCCCATGGCACACCTGGGGACTGTCCTGCGGCACACCTGAGCACACTGGGCTGAAAATCACTGCTCTAATATAGCACCTTTTAGCCGAATTTAATCTCCAAAATCACATTAGATTTGATGGTGCACATTAGATTTGATGGTGCATTAAACTTGAGTAAATAAAATATTTTGATTCTAAGTATAGATTAGTATTTAATTTAACAGATTACTATATTTTAATGAAAATGTAACAAACGCATTGTATAAATTTGTGCAGTTAGGTAAAAATCATAACATAAATCCATTGTCATATTATTATTATCAAATTACTAATTGTAATTGCAGTAAAATTAAATTTTGCACCTGCTTTGCAGTTGTGCATTACAATTGCCAGTAAACATATTTTTTTAAATCACAAGGCTTCTGAAATTGGGGTGCACATTGGATTCAATGGCACATTAGATTTGAATAAATATGGTAATTTTCCTTGCTGTTTTTAATAGCTTTGCATAGCTGTGGTATAAACTGTAAAGTGAAAAAAACATTTAGTCTCTTTGAAAAGGAGTCTCTGACTGTTAAACTATGAAATATCTTGACTGCCATTTTTTAGTGCTATTTATTTTTTATTCTGTATATGTAAAATTGAAGACTCACTCACAAGCGCATCAATCAGCGCTGGACCTAGAAGAATGAAATTTGAGGAGGGTATTCCTTTTATGATGTAGGAACCCACCAAGAACTGCTTTTTAGAAATTCAAACTGGAAGGGAGTAAAAGGGGGGGGGAATGTGTTTTCGTCCTATATTTGACATTGAAGACTGATCAACACAGCCCCAAACCTTGCACCTAGAAGCATGAAATTTGGGGAGCATATTCCTGCTGTGATGTAAGGACTCGTTAAGAACCAATTTGATTCATAGTTGTGCCCGTTATCTGATGGTGTCTACTGTCTGGTGCCCAGAAGAGATGCATGGTAGCTGTTGGTGTCTGGTGCCCGGTGTCTAAGGCCCCATGTCTGCTGCCTGTTAGGGATGCCAGGTGCTGCCTGGTACCTGGTAGGGGTGCCTGCTGCCCAGTGGTCCCTTGTGCCCTTTAGGGATGACCAGTGCTCAGTAGGGACCCATGGTGCTCGGTGCCCTGTAGGGGTGTCCGGTGCTGCCTACCACTGTCTCCTGGTATCCTCCAGTCCTGGGCCCACAAATGTCCTTGAAATTTTACTCCCAAAACATTGGGTAAATTCCGTTTGAGTATAATTTGGTTTTGGTCTGCTGTTCACTTTTGAAATTCATAGGCAAATTAGTAGCACTACTCTGTCACAAAAGAAAGTCTTGAGTTTCCTTGGTATGGTGACGAGTGTGTTGAGTATGTTAGATTAAAGATCCTTGACAAAATTCTAAAAGTGCTGATGCTGGGTCTCCTCAACAGGATTGCCTGGCATCCACCATCCTCCTGCTGCTCCTACTGTAGCAGCAATATGAGGTTAATATTCCTATATGACCTGCATTAAGAGAATATGTTAAGTGCTTGAAATGCCCAGAAAACACCTTACAGTATAAATCTTAAGTGTTATACAATGCACAGAATTATGCAGTTATTATACAAGGCACACATACATGTACTCACATACTCACCACATAGAGTAAGTATTGGAGCTGCCTTCTGGATGTTTGTTTCACTTATATCTTTGATAGAAATGAATAGGTGTGTTGTGATAGTTGTGTCGTGGATGTAAGAAGCAGATGTTATGTTTTTAGATGTAGTTGTGTATCTCCATGTGGCAGAAAATACATAAGCAAGTCTTGGAAAAAGAGCCTGATTCTTGTAGGATGACAATGTCACTCCTCCTACTTGGTAAAAAGGTAAGAGTCCCCCACAGGATGCCCTGCTACTTGTGACTGACTCTAGGGTGCACTGCTCATCCCTGTTTCTAAGCTAAAGAGTCAGCCAAAGACACTTCCAGCATGACTATATGCCAGGTGGCCAGCATGACTATATGCTGAAGTGCACAGAATGTTGTTAGCTTCCCACCAAGGTGGAATCTATTTACCTACCTGCATGTCCATGCTTTCGAACTGCTAGGTTGGCAGGAGCTCGGCTGAGGACAGGAGCTCACTTGTCAGCAGTGGACATTATTGGAGGGAACTATTTTCAGGACTTTGAGCCAGGTTGTGACTCATCCTTGGGAACTGCAGAAGGACTTCATCTTTCTTGTTGGTGGTGGCATCTAGGATAGATTGCATTACCCATTGTTTCTTCTCCCAAGGAATTTCCTGGTAGCAAATATTTGGCTTCATGCCAGCCAGAATATACAGCTTTCATTTTCAGAAGATTCTTGACAGAACATGCAGCGCCATCAAGCAAAAGCACTGTGTTGACAGCTGTGTTTTTCCACATCAAACTTTTAAATGGTTTTTGGGATTTTAAGTTAGTGTAAAAATTACCTTTGCTATAAGAGAAGACTACTGTAATGAATAAAACGGAGGAAACAGCTGCACTAGTGAAAAGTGGTTTTAAGTCATTGAGTCTCACTTGGACAGCTATTGTCAAAGACTTTTTCCATTTGCCCATTTAAACTATCATTTTCTGGATGATGATGCCACATTGAAGTTGCCTCTGTAACTGGCTCTTTTATTTCTGTTACACCTCTCTATGAATTAGGATTTACAGTTGTACATGGAAAATTATTTAAGATGGAAAGGAGTAGAACTGAAAGTGCTATAGCAAGTAATATGCTTTTACAAATAGAAAAACAGTATGATCTAGGCAAAAAAGGTTGAAAACAAATTCTTAATCCTAAAAACTAATTCTTGAGTTTATTACTTGAGTTTATTATAGAAGATTGTGCTCTAAATGTATTTAGGATTGCACTCCTGTGTTATAGGCTACTTTCACAGTAGCATAGGGCCCAATTGTATTCAGCGTTCCAGCACTGACACAGCTTAATTGGAAATATGAAAAGTGTTAAGGAGTCAACAACTTACTGAAGTTCTGTAGTTAAGAACAATAAGCAGTTTTTGGATCATATTATGATCCATGACAAAGGAAACAAAAACAATCTTTGTTGTTTCACTCAGTTATTTCCAGGTGAAGTCATTTTGGTGTTGATATATGCAAGCCACTTCCCTTGTATGCCATTTCACGTTAGCCTCAAAAAGCAAGAAAACCATGCGTGCAGCTTTTTCAAGCATAGTAGCTACATTTACAATTATGAATTGTCATAAAATGTGCCACTCCTTTTGGAAGTCTCTGTCAGCTGCTTGAACAAAGGAAGAAGTGTCATACAAAAATTTTATTGATATGTTCTGTGGTGAGGCCACCATGGTTTATCATGCAGGATGAGGGGAAGAAGCAAAAACTTTTTCCACATACCAGCACAGACCTAATGGGTCATTAATTAAGAATCATCTGGAAAAATTGTATGATGTCCTTCATGTCACTTTCTGTCCGGGATGTATCATACTTATGAAAGGTAAATGGGAAAAAACTTCTTCACTTGGGACATCGCTCTCACTCCCTATTGGTGGGTACAGTGGGTACTCCATTAATGTGTATCATATAAATTGGTGGGGAGATAGGACTGGGGCATAAGTGCTGAAATAAAAAACATTGGAGTCCTATTGGCACTATAATGAATTGCCTTTTATCCTTTATTCTGGTTACCAAACAGCAGTTTTACAGGAGGAGGACAAGTAAAATAGAGAACATAATCTGTAGATATTGCACGCATCAGCAATATGTGATGTTTAACAGTAGTGCATATTTGCCCTTGAACAAAAGATGAAAGTTCTTTTGCTTGTGCAATGATACCCACTTTTCCCGTAAAGTACAAAAAAAGCAGCAGGGAAAATAAGGCAATAATGAGTTGAATTGTGTTTCCAAAGGATGAATGACATTCCAAAAGGAAACAAAGTAGGTGGTGGTGCAAAGGTCATTTCAACTTGGGACAGTAGCAGCTATTGTCAGTAGAAAAGTAATGACTTAGTGAGATAGCATTTTTTGTGTGCTGAGAAAAGTAGTTTCCTTTCACTAAATAAATCTCATTTTAAAAAGGAATAAAAACAAGAACCTGTCAATTCTAGATGAAAAATGTATGTCATACTATTTCTGGCTTTAAAACTATAGTCTGTCTAAAAATAACCTGTCTTTTCACATGATAGTCAGATCAGGTGATGGGAAGAAACAACTGCATATTGTGGGTTTTGATTGTTTCCAGGTAACAGCAGTAGCTAAGTTAAGATTTTCAATGTCAATTTAATTTCTCTTTCACAGATCCTTGAAAATGGTATTGCGCAGATAGTATGTAATATTCAGTGCTATTTGGCATTAACATTTCTATTTTGATTGCTAGCATTATTAAAGTACTAGATATCACATTATGTATGTTAAAGCAGCTGGTCAGAAACTTACTGTATTTTATTTTAATGGAAGTTGGGTTTGATGGAATATATGAATCTGCATGTCTAGCAGAATCTTCTCTTGTTTCCATCACCTCCTGTGAGCAGCATTTCCTACAGCAGATCACAAACTGTTTTTTTAAGGCAAGCACCTACAGGCTGGCTTTGTAGTCTGTAAAAGGAGATGAAGGGTTTTTTAAAAAAAAGAATTGAATTATTTAAAGAAATGTGTGCTTCAAAAATGTCTTTATCTTCTATCTAGATATATAACTGAAAGGTCACTCACTGACTTATCAATGCCCAGCCAAAATCTGCGGTGCTCCTTCCATGATGGAGGCACCCATTAAGAACTGATTTTTGGAAATTCAAACTGGAAGGGGATGAAAAGGCATGCAACATGTGTTGTCCCTATACTTTACGTTGAAGAATCCTTGACTGATAAATGCCCTGCTCCAATCTCTGGACCTACAGGCATGAAATTTGGGGATGGTGTTCCTTCTGTGATGTTACCACCCACTGTGAACCAATTTTTAGAAGTTTAACCCTTAAGGGGGTGAAAAGGGGTGCAATGTGTTTTCATCTAATACAGTGATTTTTAGCCAGTGTGCCGCAGATAGTCCTCAGGTTTTCCAATGAGAATTTGGGGATTGACATTAATTAATAGGAAAAATTGAGGGATTTGAATAGCCTGGTGTGCCTTGTCAATGGCAAAAACAATTGATTGTGTGCCTTGACAATTTCAGTGCCTTGTTAGTGTGTTGTGAGATGAAAAAGGTTGGAAATCACTGATCTAATACTTAACATTGAAGACTGATAAAACCCTGCCCCAAATGCTGCATCTGCATGGTTGATGTCCCCACAGTTGTGCAGGAATGGTGCACAGTTGTGGGAGGTGCACAGGGGGGATGGTGCAGATATTCTTGAAATTTTACTCCTGCAATGTGGGTACATTTTACTAGTGTATACACATAAAAATGAAAAGTCACTCACTCACTCATCAACCCCCAGCCAAAACCACTGGGCCTAGAAGTGGGAAATTTGGGGAGGGCGTTCCTTCCATGTTGGAGGCACCCACTAAGAACCAATTTTCAGAAATTCCAACCGGAAGGGGGTGAAAAGGGGCGCACCGTGTTTTCTTCCCTATACTTTACATTGAAGAGTCCATGACTGAGGGATGTTCTGCCCCATCCCATGGACCTAGAAGTATGAAATTCAGGGAGGGTGTTCCTTCTGTGACATCAACACCCACCAAGAACAGATGTTGAGAAATTTAACCCTTAAGTGGCTGAAAAGGGGTGCAACAAGTTTTTGTCCTATACTTAACATTGAAGATTGATTAACATCCAGCAATTTGGTGCCTGGTTCCTGTTGCACTGGGAAGGGGGGTGCGTGTGGGGGGATGTTGCTCATGGCTGTTGATGTGCATAGCTGGTGTGCATGGCGGGGTGTTGTGCATGGGAGATTGATGCACATGGGGGATGGTGCAATTAGGAGTGGTGCACAAGAGGTGGTGGTGCGCATGGGGAATTTTGTATGGGGGGATGGTGCGCATGGGGGATTTTGTATGGGGGGATGGTGCGCATGGGGGATTTTGTATGGGGGGATGGTGCGCATGGGGGATTTTGTATGGGGGGATAGTGTGCATGGGGGATTTTGTATGGGGGAGGGTGCGCATGGGGGGTTGTTGCGCAGTGCGGGAATGGTGTATGGGGGAAATTTTATTCCTGCAGTGCAGGTACATTTTCGCTAGTACTGTATATAAAATTGAAAGGTTGCTGACTGACTCACTCACTCACCAACATGCAGCTAAAACTACTGGACCTAGAAGCATGAAATTTGGGGAGAGTATTTCTTTTGTGATGTAGGCACTAAGAACCAGATTTTGGAAATTCAAACCAAAAGGGGGTGAAAAGGGGCACAATGCGTTTTCATCCCTATACTTTACACTGAAGAATCAATGCCCTGCACCAACCCCTGGATGTAGAAGTGTGAAATTTGGGGCGCATATTCCTTTAGTGATGTGAGCTCCCACTAGGAACCAATTTTTTGAAATTTAGCCCCTAAGGAAGTGAAAAGGGGTGCTGCTCTCCGTTGCTGCTCAATCATCCTCTCTTGCCGTTTTCTCTAACTTTTGCCTTGTCACCCCTGTTTCATTTTTTCTTTTACTCGATATTCTCTTCCATGAATCATGGTTTAACTGTTTTTCTATTAATGTTCCCTTGCCTCAGGCATTTGTGCTCCCCTTCCACTTAGTTTTTCCAGTGATTACTTAGAATAAGCCGAGATTTGTCACAGTGACAGTACCCAGCAAAACCTTGATCGAAGCCAGATCAAAAGTAAAAATTTTCTACTCACAAACATAAAGGAAGGGTTTGTGCATGTACCCAAGACTCAGAGATGTTGTACAGAATTAAGGTTACACTATGGTTTCACATGATGTCTGAACCAGGCCCCTCTCTTTTTTCCAAACCTCTCTTCCCTGATTGGTGAACTTAGTAATGAGCTGATAGTTCCTCATTTGAGCTTGCAACTGGAGAAGAGAAGGAGTGGCAGGAGAGATGCATACTGAAATTGTTCTTTACCCTGTGCCAGAATCTGCCATGAGTATGTATTTATTGCATTGTGTTTTTAACATTTCCCCCCTTACAGTAAACTGACAATAAAATGTCTGTTTCAACATCTGTATGCCACATTTTATTTGACTTTTGCCATTGACACTTGCAAGCATGTGGAAGGAAATCAGTAACTTCATGATATAATAAGTATAGATCTTGCCCTTATTTTCCTGTCTGGCACTTACAGTGGAGATTTGCTTTTATCATTCAGCAGAGGTGCCTGAGTGCATGTATCTAGAACACTCCTTTAATTCTGTGTTAGTAGTTTGAGAGTGAGGTAAGCATGCTTTCCTGATAATCAAGAATTAAATGACTAGCTTGGACAATACAGGAATGAGTTACTTTCTCCAGTATATAAGATCCTGGAATAAAGCTAAACACAGTACAGTCGGGTGGTGCCTCACATAAAGAGCTTAACTCGTTCCGGAGGCCTGCTCTTTAAGTGAAACACTCTTTAAGTGAAGCAGATTTTTCCATAGGAAATAATGGAAACTCAGATGATTGGTTCCACAACCCCCAAAATATTCATATAAAAATATTAACTGGATGTACAAATGATGACAAAACACTGGAATTGAATTCAAAACATGCATTCAATGTGCATGATCCTATGAAGTCTTCTTAGGCTGCAATCCTAAAGACACTTTCCTGGCAGTAAGCCCCATTGAACACAATGGGGCTTACTTCTGGGTAGACATGGTTAGGAGGCTGCAATCAAAGACACTTTCCTGGGAGGCTTACTTGGTTTCCTGCTGGAGGTTCAAGGTGGTCGGTGGGGACACTTGGGGGCAGTTAGAGGCAGCAGCGCTGGCCGGCAGCCCTTTTAAAGAGCCTCTGTGCAGAGCATCAGGGCTATATAAGGGCTCGTTAAGTGAAGTGGAACTTGTTATGTGAAGCACAATTTCTTGGAAATTTTTGCTTGTTATGTGAAATGCTTGTTAGGCGCAGTACCACTGTATAATGTTGAGAATCTCTTTGACTTGCTTTTGCTTAGTTCTTAATTTTTATTCTGTGTGGAAAAAGTGCAAGAAGTAATTGGATGATTCTTGTTCCTTCTCCAATTTAGCCTTTTTTTCTAATCTTATGTCTGTCTAATTATACCCATCAAAGTGGATTTTGTAATGAGTTTATTTTTATGAAAATTCACACATAACTGTTTCCTTTTAAGATCTAAGACTTTCTGTAGTCAAGGTGTTGAAATCTGACATGTTTTACATGATTATTAGTTTCAGCCCTTAAGAATGCTTTTTATCTTGTTGCCTACACTGAATGTGTATGACACCAGTTGGTAAATGACCACAGTCGGTAAAATATTGATTTGGAGGAGTGATGGGATGTGAAATTTACAGGAGAATGTAATAAAAAACCAGAATGAAATATCTCCTTTCTAATAAATGTTATGGCCAAAAAGAGGGGGGGACACAGCAGGGGTAGGGCAATGGTACATTATTATACCCACCACACAGGTTGTTGTCCTGCCCATTTCATTGGAGGAAACCCATGGGTGTGACACACCAGCCTCCCATACACTGATGCAAACTCTAGTGATGCCACTGCTTCTCTGTCAGAGTTTGGAAACTACTGTTACACAGTATTTGAAAGCAAAAACCAGGGCACCCGAACACTGGCTTCACATTGATCCTTTGGATAAATGCAGCGAATCAAATCATGGTCAGGGATCTTTGGCCTTTAAAACAGATTTCCTAAGTTGTGGCCTTTCCTCCAATACTCAGTATCTGTTCATTACTTCACAGGCTCTTGAACATTTGCTGAGTTAAAGTTTATATTGCATTCCAAGTCTTTCTCACTTGGCTAAACATGAAAGAATGGCTTAAGTTGTTGTGGAGAGGCAAGAGAATGAAGGAGCTTCTAAGTTTGCAGCTGTAGTTTACTTTGCCAGCTATTTCAACACAAGCAACTCAACACATAAGCATGTTATCCAAATTGTTAAATAAAAAAATCTATATAGTACGAGTACTTTGATAGTCTCGGCTTTAAGTCTAGTTCTCTTGCTGAAAAACAAAACAAAAATTGTCAGCGTCAGCAAATTGGCCTCAGATCTGTCTGCTACTACACATTCCTTTTTTCTTGTGTACCTTGAAGCATACATAGGAGTTTCTTCCTTGTGCTGTAACCTCATGTTCCAGGAGTATATGTGTGAGAATAATATTCCAGGTCCAAAGTTATGGTTTGGCCTTCACTGACAAGTCAAAATGACATTTGTGCTTTTCATGACCTATTTGTGCCATCGCAGTAACAACTGATGATTAAACCTAGAGTGCAGATTTGAGTTCTAATGCTAAAAAGCAGCTGTGTTTCAGATCCTGCTTGAATCTCATAAATATTTTTCTGTTAGGGGAGTACTGAAAACATTTCAGTGCCCAAAAAGCAAGTTCCAATTCTAGCCTCTAATTTCTACTTAGGAAAATAAGTGTGACAAGGAAGGAGCTGCTTGACCAAGCAACAGCCCCCTGTGTATCTTCCCTTCCTGAATAATATATGGCAATGTTAGAAGTAATGAATGAAGTACAAGCTTGAATAGCAAGATAGCTTGAATATTCAACATCACAAATGACTCATTTACAGATTGTTTTCCATACTTAGATATCATCTTCAGCGATACATACGAAAGTATTTTTTCAGTTATGTGTAAACTTCTACAACTTTCTGATTCTGAAATCTTTATTGGCATACAAAACAATGCAATTGACATCAGTGTAGGTGTGTGTGTGTACGAGAATAGGTTCACAAATCGTTTATATGCGTAACTTAATTGGATAGTTAATTAAAAACATTCTGTCTGGCTCCCTGACATTCTCCTTCTCAACAAAATCGGGTAGAGGAGCCTTGCGACCTAGATGGTGTGCTGCTTGTCTTTTCCGGATAACAGATGATTCATTACTTATAACTCTGATCTACAAGCAGGAGTACTGGGTTAAGTAATTTTTTCCCATACATCATTGACAACTTTCTATAATTCTTACTTTGCAGTGCTGGACTTTTGAATAACCTTTAGTCAGTCTTGTGTCTATTACATCTCGTGTCTATTATCAGGTGAATTATGAGGCATCTGCTTCTCATCAATGATATGCAACTTCTTGTTTTTAGTCCAAGTGCCATGCATACATTATCTCATTAGGTAGATCAGTATTGTTGACCCACATTTTGGGAAGACCATGGCTGAAAGAAATAGAGATTTTCTTTGAAGGCCAACTAGCAAATTGTTATGTGAGATTATGAGCACAATCCTAACCATGTCTACTCAAAAGTAAGTTCCATTGTGTTCAATGGGTCTTACTACCAGGAAAGTGTCTTTAGGATTGCACCCTATGTGAGATTTTTGTGAGGTTATGTGAGATTTTTTTTTAAAAAAATTATTGTTTGATGTCATATATATTTACATATCTATTCATTTCTCTTATATTTACACAAACATCATTTTTCCTCTGTATATTCCCCACCTCCCTTGAAAAAGTGACAATCTAATTTTATATCTGCAGCCATGAGCACAACTTTTGGATTTCAACCAGTATAACACTGATGGCTCCCCTTCTCTTACCCATCCTATATATCCCAGCCATTTCTTTCTTATTTCTGTTAACTTATCTTCCCATGTCTTATCCTATCTCAAAATCGACACTATGTCTGATTGTATTTATTCATACAGGTACAATTCCATCTTTCCAGAGTCCACTTTGATGCATCTTTCTTTGATGCATATACTATTACTGCATGGACAGCTAGAATCATAGCTTTAAATAAATCATGTTTGGGTTTTTTACTTTATTGTTCCCCAAAAACTCTCATAAATAACATTGTGAGAGTTATGTGAGGGTTATGTGAGATTTGAACCAAATTATCTTGGTTATAAATCACACTCTGATTTATTTCACTGCACTAACCTTCATAACAGGATGGTTCCAAGGTACAAATATTAGATTTGTTTTTGTTGCACTTTCTCTGCTCATTTTAAATATTCTTTAATACTGGAATAAAACCTTACTTTGAATTTTTATGTCCTGATTTTCTATGCTAACAAAAATATCTCTAATTGAATTATCTAAAGCTTCTGTGTGCAGTGAAACATCTCTGACTTTCAGAAGTATTTTCTTTTTTATTTCATAATCACTTCAAATAGAGCAGTTCACTTTGTGTTCAATAGTTTCACTTATGTAACATAAGTGATTGATGGCATAATCAATAGTGTTAATAATCTATTGTTAGCCATCAACCAGGTAGTGTTAAATCAGTGTTATAATTATAGGACTTCAAACATAATCACAAACAGTGCTTTTTCTTGCAAAAAGGTGCCAGTACTCACCACAGTGGCATAGCTAGTCATCACCATATGACTCACTGGGGAACAAATTTTTGGTTGCATTGATAAAGGAACTTGTTCTTACCTAATTAAGGTGTGCTGATTTCAGATCTGAAGTTTTTCTTGGTAAACTACAGATTCTTTGCAATTCAGTATACCAATTTTCACCTTAGTACTATTTTTTTAAAAATGCACTTCTATATTTTCAATCTTGGCAAAGGTATTGAAATATATATACAAAACTGTGTATGTGCGTGTATGACATGTATTACAGTTAGATTATTAGAGAGTATGGCAACATTATAAACATACCAAGGTGGGCAATTAGGTAAAGTATGTGGAAACAGACCTGTAACTCAGCTCAAGGCGGGCAAACTACTGGCTCAGGAGGGGGAAAACCCAATTGGCTCCCTCCCTCCTAGCTACAACCCTGCTCCCAGGTAAGAATGGATAAAATTGCAGCCCCTAAGCCCAATTCTATGCATGCTTTCTCACAAGTAAGCTCCATTATAGTCAATGGGGATTACATCCAGGTAAGAGTGGATAGGAGTGCAGCCTTACAGTCCAATCCTATGCTATTTTAGTTGATGAGGCTTACTCCCAGGTAGGAGTGGACAAAACTACAGACTAAGCCCCAGGACTTCATTGGGGCAGCTGCTTCTGGGTGAGCAAGCAAGCTTCCCTCAGTTTAGCCTCCACTCCTTCCAAAAGGCTGGCAAAGGGCTATTTAGACATTTATGTCTACTTGAAGCCATGACTGATCTGATATAAATAGAATTTTTTTTTGACTCAGCAACAATGCAGTTTATAGACTACAGGCTTTTCAACAAAAGTTGTAAATTGGATGATAACTATAGCTGTAGGTGTGGGCTGTGGGTGGTACAAGCAGTTAAGACGCTGTGCCTGTTAACCAGCAGGCCAGGTTTCAAGACCCGGGTCAGCCCCACAAGACAGGGTGAGCTCCTGTCCTTAGCCCAGCTCTGCAACGCCAGCTGGATCCAATCGTATTGGCTCTGCCTTTCCGTGGCATGGAGAGGGGGGATTTGCTGCTTGGGTAACAGCCTATCCTCCATAACAATCCACCCCAGGCTTTCGTGCTTTGCATGCAGTGTATGCAGCGCTGAGCATGATACCATAGTCTTTCAAGACTGACAGAGGCCTGAATTTTTTTATAGCATGTACAGGAAAACTGGTTATTGATTTGAAATCATCATTAAAAATTCATTTTAACATTAAAAAATATGTAACAGAAAATGAGAAATTTGTTCCCTAGTATTAATTAGCTGCTGGGAGGGAGATGAAAGAAGATGCCAGTACTGTGTACTGTTGAGTATCCCCAGAAAAAGCCTTGATCACAACATAGTAAAATTCTGTGTTTCTGTATTATGGTTAAATGATAAACAAAATAGTCATCATTGAAGAGAAACATATGTTTGGAGTGCTCTCCAAACATGTTCAGGATACATGCACAATTATGACTTTTGATCATTGGCATGTGGTATAATTACACTGGTTATTGCCACTTGAGAATAACAAAAGAGACAAGAACCAGAAGTAACTGGGATGAACAAATGCCAGTTTATTGAAAGATTATTTACAGTACAAGGGAGAAAAAAATTTAGTGGAGTTTAGCATAGGCAATAGCATGCATTATACTGTTTGAGGGGGAGACATTAAAACCCCTTTAGCTTTGCCATTAATCAGAAACATGCTATTGCTAGAGAAGGAAAAGAAAATAGTGCAGACAAGGTAGATAGAATATGTGTGAAATGATAATCCCTGATTAATCTTGGGAAAGGGGTTTTTCTGGTAGCCTTGCCTTAACCAAATTCTTGGACAACCTAGCGATGAATAATTTCCAAGCAATTTATTCAAGATGTGTACTTGAAGAACGAGATTAATTTCCTCCCCCTTCATTTTAGACCCCTTTCCCCAAAGTATCTGGGCCTTTAGTTTTTCAGGAGGAACCCTTTTACTGCTGACACATTGTGGTTTGCAGAAAATATTAATACAAGCAGATTATAAATTCTCTATCTTCCCAGAATATATAAAGATACTCGTAATTCCTGGAAATCTGACACAGTCTTAAACCTTGATCAGTCATGTGATCTGCAGGAAATCATTCTCCTAGTTTGCAGTTAACTCTTGTTCAATTTCCTATTCCACATGTAGCAAAGTTCAATTAGCTTAAAGCAACAAAAACAGCCATACTAGGTATATCACTGGTGAACATACGAATACCTGCATTTGAATACCTGCATTCGAATCAATGTGAATATTTATTTCAGAATACAATCCCAATCCTATCGTTGCTTGTTTGCATTATGTTGTTCAAGTGTTCCTCTGCTACTGTTCCCCTTTTTTGTTCCATGACATAATAATGCCCCTTCCCTGTCTCCATTATATTTATGACTTTCCTAAGCTGTCATCGATTAGTAAGAGTTCACTGCAAAATAAATTTTAACTATGTAAAGTAGAACATTCTGCGTCTTTTTTGGCCATTTGATCTACATTCTAGAACATGTATTCCTTAACTTTCTCGTTGCATAAAATGAAAAATAATAGTTTTCAACTATCTGGATTTTTCTAATGAGGAAAAGAATGTGTAGCCATAGGCAATGTGTGAGACAGGTTAGGCAGGTAGCTCAGTGGATTGTTCTTGGATGTTAATTGAATGCTTACTCAGTTCTTTAACACTTTCTGACTGCAATACTCTCTTGGTTCCATTTTGTAGGGTGTACCTCAGTTACCCTGTGCCAAAGCATTGTATAACTATGAGGGAAAAGAGCCTGGAGATCTTAAATTCAGCAAAGGTGACATCATCATATTGCGTCGGCAAGTTGATGAAAATTGGTACCATGGAGAAGTTAATGGTGTCCATGGATTTTTTCCTACCAATTTTGTCCAGATTATTAAACCTTTACCTCAACCACCACCTCAGTGCAAAGCACTTTATGATTTTGAAGTTAAAGACAAGGAAGCAGACAAGGACTGTTTACCCTTCTCAAAGGTAAAACAAATATTCTTTTTGTATTACTGATTTAAGAATTCTAACTCTTGCCTATGTTTTGAATTTACAGGTCATTTACTTGATGTTATTTCAGTTCTTTCCTTTAAGATGTTTCTCAGAATTTTATTGTTAGAAGTTTAAAAAATATACAGTGGGACCTCCTTACCTCCTGGCTCAGTATCTACTGATTTGAATATCCATTGAGTGCTGAGGCTGCAGCTGGAGAGTTTAAGCCCTTTTGAACATGACCAGAAGTGCCTTCCAGAAGTGAGTGCCCAGAGGGGTTTCTGAAGCACATGGAATTCACCCATGGTCACCTGAGAAACTTCTGAGAGGTTTCCAGCCTCTCAGCTGCAGAGCTCATTACCCAAGTGGGTGCTGGTCCTGGAACAGATCCCCTGCAAATACCAAAGGCCCACTATGTATTCGAGGAAAATAAAACTGTTAATTTTCAGAGTCTGCTTTTCATTAATTTTTAGCCACCATTTATGCAGGACCTTTATTTACCTTTTTACTCAAGAGGTTACTTATACATTGTTGTTTTTTACCCCTCTATCTTCAACAACCCTATGAGGTAGACTGTCTTGAGAGAAAGTTATTGTTTCAAGGTTACCAAATACATTTCATGAGTAGGTATTTGAACCTAGCAGTGCAAGTCTTGACATATTACCTGAGATAGTGCATTGGTCCTGTTAAATAAATAACTTCTTTTGAAAGTGTGTCTGTCTCCAGTTTTATTGCTATTCACGTGGATTCTTTTCATGTATTTATACTTGCAGTGATAATATATTTGTGTTCATCAGATGCAGTGGTGTAACAATATCAGATATATGAACATTTTTTCTTTTTTTATTCTTTTTCGAAGTAAAACCGGAAATAATGCTTAAAGTCAGAACATCTGTAACAGAAAGTTGTTGGGTTTTTTGGTCAGGCTATACAGCAGCACTACTCACTGGAACAATTTCGCAGTGATAAAATGTTCCTAGAACATTTCTCCAAGATACCTTGCATTCTGTGCAGGGAGATTTTTTTACACAGCTATTTATGTTCTAGGTTGCTATTCATAATCAATATAGAACAAGCAGACTGAACCTTGAAAGGACTACAAATCCTAATTGACACTGTTTATAGTCTCACTGATGGTCTGTCTCAGACAGGCCGCCTGATATTGGTGTTCTCTGCTTTATCTCAGAACTATATATATTTATATTGAAAAGATTGGGTTCTGAGTTTTTTATAATTGTGTATAAAAGAACATAAAAAGAGTGCAAGCTAGCAAATAGCAGAATATTAGAGCAGTGTTGTAATGTTAAGACCACTGGGAGTAAGTCTTATGAGATTGTATAGACATTATCTGGTAAGTATTCAGACATTGAATGAGCAGTTAGTTCTGGAAAACAAATTTCTAGGCTTTTTACAATAAATAAAAGAATACTTCTGAAAATTACTTTTATCTAACAGGAGCAGATGGTTTTGTAACAAAGTTTTCTCCATAATAAACTCTTTGTTGGGCAGTACATGTGTTATTAAACTAACAAGTTTTGAACTGAGTAACATAATTACCTTTAATACAGGATGACATTCTGACTGTGATACGTCGAGTGGATGAAAACTGGGCTGAAGGAATGTTGGCTGACAAGATAGGAATATTCCCTATTTCATATGTGGAGGTGAGAGAACATTAGAACTTCTAACAAAGTTCTTAATTATGATAGAAAAATCTGATATAAACTCTAAGCAAATATTCCTAAATGTTCACTGATCCTTTGCTCTTGGATAGGAGAAAATGGGGATCCCGAGAAATTTACAGCACAATCCTAAGCATGTGTACTCAGAAGTAAGGCCCATGTGTTAAATGGGTCTTACTCTCAGGAAAGTGTGTTTAGGATTGCAGCCCTAGGCTGCAATTCTAAACGCACTTTCCTGGAAATAGGCCCAATTGTCTACAATAGGACTTACTTCTGAGTAGACATGCTTAGGATTACACTGTTACAGAACAAATGTTAGATTCAAATTGCGCTTTTGGTAGTAAGCTGAAAGTTGTACTATAGAATCCAGAACTGCAGTAGGAGCACATAAAAGCCTTTTCCTTCATGGTAGAAGCTGGGATTTCTTTATTCAAAATGGACTTTGTGAAAATGTTTGGTGGTGATGAGAAATGGGTAGCAAGAATGTTCTTTTAAAAATGTGTTTATGTTCATTTCCTCATTTTTTCAAAGAAGTTATTTGTTAAATTATATATCACGGCCCTTTGTTTTATATGAGAATCTGAAACATTCACCATTTTGAACTGCTTGTGTGCTGCACTCACAACATACCGCACTGCTACGCCATTTGGTGAAACTTAACAAACCTAATGAACATCCAGTGAAATTTACTCACAAATGTAAAACTGCTAAATTTGAATTTTTTATTAAAAAAGGAACCATTACAATATTTTCATTCTTGCTTTTATATTTGCATCCCTCATCACTAGAAGTTTATGAATATGGAGATAATGAAACAAAAATACAAGCACTGCTTTAAAAAAACACTTCTGTATGAATGCGGCTTCTATATGAATGTGAAATTTGGGGAGGGTGTTGTTTCTGGGATGTAAGCATCAACTAAGAATGGTTTTTGGAAATTTGGTCAGAAGAGAGTGAAAAAAGGGTACAACGTGCTTTTTGTCCCTATATATAATATCAGCACTCAGCCTCAATCCCTAGACCTAGAAGCATGAAATTTGGGGAGCATATTCTTTCTGTAATGTAAGGCCCCACTAAGATTTGGTGCCCAGTGTTGCCACTTCTGGCTGGTGCCCAGCAGAGGTGCCCAGTGCTCAGTAGGATTTCCGATGATGCCTTCTGTCACCTGGTGGTACTGCCTAGGAGCGGTGCCTAATGGTGCTTGGTAGGGATGCCTGGTGCCTGCTGCAGCCCACCACTATTCCCTATGTCTGGTACACATCAATGTCTGGTGCCCAGTAGAGCCTGCCAGAGTCCAGCCATGCCCAGGTCCCACAAATAGTCTTGAAATTTTACTCCTATGACAATGGGTAAATTCTGCTAGTAATTTATAAAAACGTTAATTTATGTTTTTCTTTTTTATATGTAGAGATAGCTGACTCTCCTCTGATTGTTGTCTGTAAACCAAAGATACAAGAGACTTGAGGGATGAGATCCCATTTTTTTGTTAGAGTCTGATTGAAATAACCAAACACAACCAGATTTGTATTAAATTGGATTTGAAAGTAGAGCCTTCCTTCTATTGTGCAATAAGTTGAACCGTGTGGACCTTTCACAGAACCATGATTAAATCTTAATTCCATGTGAGGACTGAACACTTCTTCCCACTCACATTATTGTATTGTTTGTTGTACAGGTTTTGTATTGTTTGTTGCACAGGTGCCCTAACCAAAAAGAACACCACCTAACATTTCTTTCAAGTCATGACAACCCCAATATTTATATAGTTCATCTTTGTTTTTAGTTTAACACAACAGCGAAGCAGCTGATAGAACTGGACAAACCCTCAGGTTCTTCAGTAGACTCTGGAGAAGGCACATCTGGGGCATCCCACAGCAATTCAGTTCAAAAGCACACAGATACAAAGAAGAACACCAAAAAACGACACTCCTTTACCTCCCTTACCATGTCCAACAAGGCTTCACAGTCTTCTCAAAATCGTCACTCAATGGAAATCAGTCCTCCGGTCCTCATTAGTTCCAGTAATCCTACTGCTGCGGCTCGTATAAGCGAACTTACAGGTCTTTCCTGCAGTGCACCTTCTCAGGTAATTTTCTAGGAGTAGAATATAAAGTATATCACGATTTTTAAAAATGAGTAATTTCTAAAAAATTGTCAAAACAAATGGAAGATAATTGTAGATTATTCATTTGGATGTGTGCAAGCAGACATTAATGATACATAAAGGGATTATTTTCATGCACTCTGAAGTATTGTAACCTGAAGAGAGCTATTCTTGCTTCTCTGAATAACTGAAATGTTTCTTTCAGTTTTAAGTAATCTTTTTGAAAGACACAAATGCTGTTTATTGACTAAGATGCATCCCGCAGCAATTTCAAAAACTGAAAATGTGTTCAGATTTTTCAGCTTAAGGTGCCACTATTATAAAAATCTTTTTGCTTGAGGGCTGGGATTCAGATTGGATACAACACAGTGTATTGCCAAATATAATTTAATCAAACGTGACTCTGGATTAGCATGCTATATCTTCTTAGGCCAAAAATGAAGCAGATGGTCTTCATATAGAATTATATAGGAATTAAGAATAGCAAGGAAATTGCATTACCTTTCTACTATAAAACTAAGGTGGGCATAAATACTTAAAGAGGATGGATTTTATTTTGACATACTTTAGTTACTTTAGGTGGTGAAAACAGTTTTTTTAGTACACATTTATTCTGTCTTGATGATCTCTTGTTATTTTTTGCCAGGTTCATATTAGTACAACAGGGCTAATTGTGACCCCACCACCCAGCAGTCCAGTAACAACAGGGCCTTCATTTACCTTCCCACCAGATGTCACCTATCCAGCTGCTCTTGGTGTAAGTATTTGATGAAATCAAAATCTTTGATTTACCTTTCTCTTATCATGTTACATTCTGCAACTGTAGAAGCTACATTTTCCACAGGTGATTTGAGCTGTCTTTAATTAGTTGAGTGCATAATGTATTTTAGCTCTCTGGAAAAAAAAAAAGTGTACTGGTGCTGGGAAATTTAGAAGATTCTTCCGACTTCTTAAAGTACTTCAGTGGCCAAACTTGCTGTGAAGTGCTTGCTGGAATTCCAGACTACCTGTGAATATTTTGGTTGTCTTAGGTACAGTTAGGGTAAAATTCACCTAATATTTATATGGGAAGGTAAGTGTCTTTGAACTTGTAAAAGTACTTCTTATGGACTGTAGAAAAAATAAAGTAGAATATACTGCTGGTTTATTTTTCTGTTGAGTGGGTAGGAAAATCTAGCAATCTTTCTGTGATTGTGAACTGGGAATGAATTCTACTATATTTGAGAAGCAATTTGCAGATAAAGATTTCTTAAAATCCCTACTTTTTTAAAAAAAAAAACCTTGTCTACAAGGGGTTGAATTTCAAGAATATCATAATAAGGAATTAAGATGAGCTTTGTATTTTAAGTTAAAAATTCTAGTTCAATTGGATCTAGTTTATTGTTTTATCATCTGGAATATAACATGGCTTCAAACACACAAACATCAACTTTTCCTAAAAATTAAATTCTGTCTTTAAAGACTTAGGCTGCAATCCTAAAGACAGTTTCCTTAGAAGTAAGACCCATTGAACACAGTGGGGCTTACTTTTGAGTAGACATGGTTAGGACTGCAGTTTAGTCAAATTAATTTGTCTTTATTTTGCTTTTTTTAAAAAGCTTATTACCGAAATTTTTAAATACAGTATATTGAAGCCAAAGTCTTCATTGTTTTAGAAGCTAAAAGGGTAAAATGACATTTAAATGAATTGGTTTATAGTTTTATATAATTTATAGATGTTTTTAAAAGCAGGAATCCAAGGCTCAAAGAATTAGCAGGGCTCATCTCACAAACTATATTTGACACTTCACTCAGTTTCAAAAAAAAACATTTGCTGCTTCGCTTTGAGAGCGAAGTTAAAGCCCCTATTAACTTTCAGAACAAATTCAACCCGATTCAGTCAGTATACTTCCTAAACTGTGAGACTATCCATTGTATATTTTCAATATACAATATACAGAATTGTTGTTTCATGGAAAGATGTATATTATTCATATTTTCTATTCACATTTTTATATTTACAGTTGCAAATGCCTTAAGAGGTCTTTTACATGATGCTTTTAGTAAAAATAGTTGAATAATACTGTATGTGCTTCCAGATATTAGGTTGTAAATTTAAAGAACATTCTGTGTGCACAGTTCCGTTTTGTGACGCTCTTCTCTGTAGCTGAGATGTAAAAAAATGATTGACCATAGTGTCTTGTTACTTCTTTCTGAGCTGCTTTAGTTTGCATTGAGAGAACAGGTAATCCTGTTGTAGTCAAGTTGCTGAGTCCTGTTAGCTTAGTTTAATGCTCACTGATCTGATAAGACCTGGTAAGTGTTCAGTTTTTAATCAAGGGCAAAGTACTGCCCACACATTTGCCTGTTCAAGAATGTATGTACATAAAACCCTTAACCTGTTTGTTTGGGTGTCAGTTATTGTCTGGCCAACTTTCTGTGTCAGTCAAGCAGAGAACTGTCAACATTTCAACTGTCAACATTCCAGCTACCATTGAAAATATGGGAAGATGAGATGCTGGAGAAAGAGGGATGGTGTTAAATATTGCTGTATTGTACCTCCATAAGCAGCAGCTGCAGGCTATTACTCATTAGGATATGAGTGGTAGGAGACTTGACAGACACCAACCACATCATGATTACTCTCTAAAATGGAGATGGGGCTCCAACCCAACAGATAAGCCCTTCTTTATCTTGCCTTCCTTTCCAACTTCCATTTTCTGAGTGCTCCAGAACAATAGTTAACCCTGGATTTAATTATGTGACCAGTGACTAGAGATTAGTGCATCACCATGTGAGAGACTCCCACACGTATATGTATATGACACTTCAAATTCCTCCAGCTCAAAAGGTGTATTGTGCAGCAACCTGGTACCCCTAATTGGCTCTACCAGGGTTCTCCAAAGCCCAGCCGGGGGCCAGATGCAGTCCATGGCAAGCCTCAATGCAGCCCCTGGTAAGACCCCCATATCTGACCCTTGGGGAAGCCTTCTAATCCACTCTAATACATTCTTATATGTAAATTTATTCAAATTTATTCAAATTTGAAATGTAAATTAGTTTTCTGGCCTCTGACACAGTGTCTGAGAGATAATGTGGTCCTTCTGCCAAAAACATTTGGACAACCCTGGGCTAGACCCAGCAATAAGGGATCATGTTGTTTTCCAGTGACAATTGAGCTAGTCTTTCACTATCCTTGCACAGCTTTACTTCAAGTGCAACACAGAACCTCTGCTTAACAGGAGTTTGTGAAATAAGGAGACTAGGGAATAGGTTCATTGATGCAAAATCAATAGTTGATGCAAATTTGGAAATTCTTGTTCAAGTTTACATGTAAACTTAAGTGAGAAAAGATTTGCAAAACACATCAGTTGTTTTAAATCATTATAATGATTATGATACAATGTTATAATGATTTAAGCACTTTTAAAGTATACATGTAGAATTAAGGCACTTTTGAGGCATTAAGTGCTCATTTAATTCTATGTATGTTGTGTTTTTCGTAAAGTAAATACCATATATACTTGGTATAATTTATATATAATTTATATATAGTATATAATTTATAGGTTATAGTACAAATAGCCTAGTTTTTCATACTCGGGTTGGCTTATACTTGTCATAAGATGGGCAAAGAAGTGGATTTCTGCACAAGCAGCTCAGCTTAGGTCAGCCTTTTTAAAAAGCAGGAAAGTCTGCTTTGCTTCCTTCTTTAAAAAAAACCAAGTCAGAAGATTGATCCCTCTCCTCCCTGCATGTAGGACCTTGATGGCTCACCACATTGGCTGTTTTCTCCTCATTAAAACAGCAGTGGCTGCTGCATTTCCCACCCTAGGCTTATACTCGAGTCAATAAGTTTTCCCAGTTTTTGTGGTAAAATTAGGTGCCTCCGCTTATACTTGGTTTGGCTTATACTCAAGTATATACAGGTAATATAAAAAAATATAGAATAGTCTTGGTTTTCAGCTAGGGAGCAGAGGAGCATAAATTGTGTAAATCAGTAAAATATCTTGGATATGTATTGGATATATGTTGCACTGCTTTTCACTCCCTTCTGGTTGGAATTTCCGAAAACCAGTTCTTAGTGCATCCCTTGGTCACGGAAGGAACACCAACCCCAAATTTCACACTTCTAGGCCCAGCGGTTTTGGCTGGGCTTTGATGAGTGACTCAGTCAGTGAGTGAGTCAGTGACTTTTCTCTTTTATTTATAGATAGATAGATATAGTAAAATGGTTTATAAAAATTCTTGCTATTGCGGACAATCTTTTAGTTCAATCATTACTTGTTATAGCACAGAGATAGAGGAATGTATTTTTCCCCAGGAGCATCAGTAATCAACTACTGAATATAGAGAATGATTTGAAGCTCAAAAAAGTAACAATTGCTCAATTGATTTTTCTTCCCTTTCATTTTAAAGGAAAGGAATCCAAAAGGCACAGCAAACCCCATTTTTCAACTTGTTAAGAATTACCAGTTTGAATAATCCAGAATTTCAGTCTGGCACTTAAAATAGAAGAATTAGAGGAAGTTATAGCACTAGTACTGTACTAGTACACTAACTGTGCTCTTGTGTATATTTTCTTTATCGCCAACATTTTAATGGAAATTTTTTTTTTCTCAAGAAAAATGTTGGGATGGATTTTTCTGAAATTTCTTTATGTTGTCTTTAACAGTAAAAGCAAAAACATCGTAATGGATTTTAGTACATTGTAACCATTGCATCTTTGTACTTCTCTTTTTTGTTTCTTTGATTTCTGTCAAAACTTTGCATTAAAATGAGTGTTTTTAGGGTAACTCCTGAGTTTTTCTATTTCAGTCACTTGAAATTTAGCTTTGTAAAAAAAGGGAATTATTGGGAA
Source organism: Cryptoblepharus egeriae (assembly GCA_030015325.1). Taxonomy (NCBI): domain Eukaryota; kingdom Metazoa; phylum Chordata; class Lepidosauria; order Squamata; family Scincidae; genus Cryptoblepharus; species Cryptoblepharus egeriae. The sequence continues at coordinate 45,879,686 of JAREYC010000007.1, read as the reverse complement.
TTGTCCAGTTAGATTGTATAGGCATGATCTCATATCCGGGGGAGTGGTGCTCCATGAAACCATGGATATGAGCAAACATACACACCCTCACAGGGAACCAAGGGGAGCTTGCGTCCAGAGGGTCCTCTGAGCCTATCACAAGCCATATCTGACTGTCCATCCATGGCTTCTGGGCTCAAACTGAGCCCAACAATTTTTCTTTGAAACTGGAAGATATGTTTTTAAATGCCTTTTAAGGCATTAGGGGGCCTGGGGAGAACAGTTCCATTGATACAAGAGTGCCCTGTACTATAAGAATTTAATTGCCATCCTGTTTTATTGCTAATTCGAGGTGTGTCTACGCACCTGTGTGGCTGTGGGTGGCGCAAGTGGTTAAGACACTGTGCCTGTTAACCAGAAGGCCAGGGTTCGAGACCCGGGTCCCCACAAGACAGGGTGAGCTCCTGTCCTTAGCCCAGCTCTGCGACACAGCTGGAACCAATCAATCGTATCATCTCTGCCTTTCCATTAGACTATTTCAGTGGTGTGGAGAGGGGAGATTTGCTGCTTGGGTAACAGCCTATCCTCCATATTAATCTACCCAGGCCTTCATGCTTCGCATGCAGCGTCAAGCACGATACCATAGTCTTTAAAGACTGATAGATGCCAAGTCTATGCATCTATGTACAGGCACTGCTTGCTCTTGGATATTGGTGTCAAACTTTTTTTTATATCTTCTAGAGTATAAATCCTCCTCTCCCACCACCACCATCTCCCTTGTTATCTGCTACAATAATTGCACCAACATCTACTGGACTGTCTTCAGGAGTGGCACAAAAATCTGCATCAGGCTCAACTGAGCAAATAGCACATTTGCGTCCACAGTCAAGACCAAGCGTGTAAGTAAAATCAAAAAGTATTAATGATTATCAATAATGAATTGTGCATAGAGGGTAAGAGTTGCCAAAGAACAAATGTCAAGGCATTTCTGCAAAAGATTCGGAAATGTTTATGACACCATCTGGGCTGAAAAATGCTTTCTGTATGTAACCAGGAAACAAAAGCAATAGAATAAGATTTGATACTTGACCTCTCTTTAGCACCTTGTCAGCTTTTCGCTGACAGCAATTATAGTTTTGATATTTAATGTGCTGTTGCAGGTTCAAGTCTATACATATCTGGAAATAGTCATTTATTTGAACAGTGAGCTTGTGTTTTCATACTTGAAGTATTATGGATGACTATCAAACGCTAAACAAATTATACATTTTTTGATATTAAAACCAACAGCAAATGAGTTTTACAGGTTATGATTGCAGTTTCTAAAGCTTGTGTAGTGTAACATTAGTGGGTGGAAGCTTAGAATGATGGCAGAAAGCTTCTGCCTGCTGTAATATCTTCACACTTGTGAACTGAGCAAACTGTTTGGGATATAAATATTTTCTATACAACGTATGTTTTTAACAACATGTCTTTAATAAAAAAACACCACATGCACAACTTGAAAAAGATGGCATCAAAAGAGATGTCAAAATTCTGAACAAGATCTTGATTGACTACACCAAAACTTAAAAACTTTTGTTGGTACAAATGTAAACGCAGAGGTTCGTTGCCTCCAAAATAAACTATGTACTTCAAGCCTTGTTTTGTAACTCAAACTTTAATTTACTATATCATATTAGGAAATTGTGACCACATAAAACACAAGGCATTCCCAGAATAGTCATTGTCTGAGAACTTCCATTGGCAAAATTGCCTTTCTTTAAAGTCAGTGCTTTTGGAAGGCAATGTTGTCTCTTATCTCAATTGGGCTTTAGGATTAGAGCATAGCACCACTCTCAGATTTAGACCAGCCAGCAGACAAGCAGGCTTCAGATGGATTTTTAAAGTGTTCATGTTGATCGTTCAGAACAAGTGAGATCAGGAAGTTAAATTACAACTATTAGTTTAATAGTCTTAACTGTCACCATAGACAACTGTTGTAAATTACAACTATTAGTTTATTGTAAACTTTTGTTGTAAATTACAACTAAATAGTTGTAAATTACAACTATTGGTTTAATAGTCTTAACTGTCACCATAGACACATTTGATAAGCTTGGAAAGGGAATGTACTGATTGGTGGTAAAAGCTTTTAAACAGAACTCAAAGGCATTTCTTACTATTTTATTGAATGCTTTTATTAGAGTACATGTTTTAATTTATGTGTAACTAGCACAGTGATTTTCAACCTTTTTCATGTCTTAGCACACTTAGCAAGGCACTGAAATTGTCAAGGCACACCATCAGTTATTTTTACCATCGATAAGGCACACCAGACTGTTCAAATCCCCTAATTTTCCTATTAATGAATGTCTATCTCCAACTTCCCGTAGCACACCTGAGGTCTATCCATGGCACAACAGTGTGCCTCGATTTTCAGTGTGAAAATCACTGAATTAGCATATCAAAATATTAACCAAAATGGTTTTTCAGACACTATTAGGAATAGGCATAGAGTGTAATCCTAAGCATGTCTACTCAGAAGTAAGTCCCATTGTGTTCAATAGTACTTACTCCCAGGAAAGTGTGGTTAGGATTGCAGCCTAAATAAGTAATGTAGGCCTTGTTCATCCATTCACACAGATGCTTGCCACCTGAAAGCAAAATAACATGGGAGGTATGGTTTTCCGTGTGACAGATTTTGTTAAACTTACATCCTAGCTGATGGCAAAGGTTTCATTACAGGGTCTGTTTGAAGTTATCAAAATTCCTTGTAGTTATATAGGGAGCTTCTTGTTCTCAAATAGTGACATTTTTTAACATGGCACTCTGCAAGTGAACCTTTGAACTGAGCCATGAGGTAGTAAGAAATGGCTTGGTTTTTTATTCCAGCCATTTTTGACCATTGAGCCTTAGCACCCCAGTATGCCATGAATGGCCAGCAGGTGTGTCACAGGAGTTTTTGGGAGGGTCGTTTGTAGGGTCCCATTATCAAGGTATGCCTTGTCAACTGTCAAAAATCTGATGGTATACCTTGAGAATTTTATGACCTTGTCAATGTACCATGAGGTGAAGAGGTTGAAAATCACTCTTCTGTTCTTTAGTATAGCTTGCGGAACCTTGTCAAGTGTTGTCTTTTTTCCCCCCAGGTATATTGCTATTTATCCATACACTCCTAGAAAAGAAGATGAACTGGAACTAAGAAAAGGCGAAATGTTTTTGGTGTTTGAACGTTGTCAGGATGGCTGGTTCAAAGGGACTTCCATGCATACAAGCAAAATTGGTGTGTTCCCTGGCAATTATGTGGCACCAATAACAAGGTATAGCTTTCAGCTGACACATGATTTGTGAAGAATAAAAGGAGGAAAACTTTTCCAGTATTGAGTTTATGTGATTAATTTGGGGAGGAGGCTTCGCTGATATTCTAAGTTCATAAAAACTGTGCATTCTTTTAACAGGGCAGTGACAAGTGCCTCCCAAACAAAGGTCCCTGCATCAACTGCTACTCAGACAGGGAGGGTGGTGACCATGGTCAGTACTTCTACTGCTGGAGGAACATTGCAGAAACTTCAGGGAAACTGTACAACAATGAACTCCAGTGTGGTACCAACAGCCGTGGTCTCTGCAGCACATATACAAACTAGCCCACAGGCTAAGGTTCTTATGCACATGACTGGCCAAATGACAGTAAACCAGGCTCGCAATGCAGTTCGAACAGGTAAACATTGCCTTATTCCTTGGCATTGATGGTGGGATTCTCAGGATGAACACCCTTGAATTTGCCTGGATATTGTCAACCTTCTAAGCATGGATAAAGCTGCAAATATAGATGTAGAACCAGTATGTTTCCGTGAACTTGGACTTTGGAGATCTTGATTCAAGTCTCACTGAATCACTAAGTGATCCTGACCAGTTGTTATCTTTCAGTGTCATTTGTAAGAGGGTGGTGTGAAGATAAAATGTGCTGCCATCATATATGCCACAGTAGTTCCTTTCAAGGAAGGGTGATATATAAATGAAATATAGGCGTGTCCTATATAAAATCAGGTATTCTCAGGAGTGCATAGCAGTGTGTGTGGCAGTGTGTCTATGAGCTGTGGTGGATGTCTTATTTTTCTCCATAAAGCTCAGTTTGTTTGAAAGATTTGATTGCAAAATACATCTGATGGAATTCCATTTCTGCATATCCAAAACTTTTTATTAGGTATGTATTAAAAACCCACTTTCAGGGTTTGCCCTTTTCTGAATTTCCCCTGTGAAGACTTCATAGTGCTCTGTTAGAGTAATTGTTTTCTGCGTTTGCCACCCACCTTTGAGCACAGACCTAATACATAAGATACTTCTTACTGCAAAGTCCATTATTTTGCTTTTATTTCTTTTGACCCTTTTGTTTTTCTAGCTCTTAAATATATTAAAAATGAAATTGTAACCAAGTGAGATTAGTTCAAGAGAAACAGGGTTGTGAGCCAAAATTAAAGGAAGCAAGAGAAAAATATGCATGATGCTTTGCTTGTCCTTAAAAGTTCAGTTCTGCCATTAATGTGGTTGTTTGTTTGATATATTATATATGGCTGTCCTCTAACTCTTGTACTTATTATAGTGTCAGGTACTGGTCAGATATTTTTAGTGCTTTATACCTGTACCTTGGAGTAGCTTGGAGATCTTGGTTGCTATAACGAAACACCTACACTGGGCTATTTTTAAAATGTGAAATTGTGGAGGTCATTGTGGCAGGGAAACTTTTAAATAATGGAACAATTAAGATTTTTTAGTTTTTAGGACTATATTTTCTCTTGTATTTCCTCACTTTGCAGTTGCAGTACATGGCCAAGATAGACCTACAGCTACCGTGACGCCAATTCAGGCTCAGAGTTCAGCATGCCTTATTCCTGCTGCTGTAATTATTCCACACCATTCAGGTGCCTCCCAACAGCTTCAACCTCAGCTTTCAAATGCTGCTGCTTACATCACGGCTGTGAATATCAACCGGACAAACGTTCCATTGGTTTGTGCAGCAGCTTCATTGAACTCTCCTGTTCCTTCTGCATCCCTGGATGGAGATGCGAGTGGGAGAATCATGACTGTTCATCCTGGCACTCCGGCCTCCCCAGATAATACATTAGCAGCTGGTGGAATTACTACTGTTGGTAAACCAGACAGAGATGGCAAGGTGGGCATGACATTTTGGCTGCCTTCCACTCAGGATGTTTCTTTACAATGGCTACTAAATTAATATTGGGTAAAGAATAATTGACAGTGGGATTTTGTGGCCTCTCTTAATAACATTTACTGTATCTTCCACTTTTCTTGATGTTTAACAGAAATAAGTCTGCTAGTACAGATGTTGGTCAGATTTCTGTGGTCCTGAGAAGAGGGCAACTCTAGTGGATTGTAAATCTGATTATTCCAAAATAGCATAAATGTAATTTTATTGATGGCATCAGTTAAACTTGTTTCATATTGGAGCATGAATGCAATGAACAATTTGTCTGCAATTTTATAACACAGAAAAAAGTGTTTTCTGGTTGTTCACTACAAATGTATTTCATACACTAATGTAGCATCTCTTCTTGAATTTTTTTTGTAAGGCCTCAACACTATTTGAGCATGTGTTTCATAATTTTGGAGCACTTATTCTTAAATACCATCACTTTTATTATGGTGGCTGACCACTTGTCCATGGTTGGCTTGATGCACCAAAATATACTTTCAGCCACTATTTTTTGAGAAAATAGATTGACTCTCGATATAAAAGTGAATGAGCAGAAAGGAGAGAACAGGGAGAGTTGGAAGGATTTGAGTAATACTGTTACTGCCATCCTAAACACACTTTCCAAGGAGTATGCCCCATTGAATACAGTAGGTCTTATTTCTAAGTAGACATGCTTAGGATTACACTGTGTATCTGTGTTTACAAAATAAAGACCAGAAGAGCTCTATATGTTTTAGCAGATTTACTGTTCCTAGTAAGTACTTCTTTAAAAGAACTATCAATATTTATTTACAGAAAGAAAAGAAGGGGTTGCTGAAGTTACTTTCAGGAGCATCTACCAAACGCAGACCTAGAGTTTCACCGCCATCATCGCCAACTTTGGAAGTTGAGCAGACAACCACAGAGCTGGCCCTACAAGGTGCTGTAGGACCAGAAGTTCCATCAACTTCCAATCATGGAAGAGGGGATTCTGGCTCCATGGAAAATGAAACATCTACACCAGTACCAGTGCAGGAGAATACTCATAGAAAAGCAAGTTCTTTGGATTCCAGTGTTCCTGTAGCTCCTCCTCCACGACAGCCGTGTTCTTCATTGGCCCCAATCATGAATGAATCCAGACCTGTAGTCTGTGAGAGGTAAGTCATTTTCCTATGCCTAGTATGACTTGAAGAGGACATCTCATCTACTAGTGTTAATTATTGATGCTGGTAGTGAACTTCTATGTGATAACGGGTGCAATACTGACCTAGGCCAGCACAACTCATCGGTCTTCCCATTCCTGTGGTGATGTATGGAGTCAAGCATATGTTTGTGTACTAGCCTAACCGTCTCCAATGAGTGGTGCAGAAGTGCCTTACAGCACTTTTGTGACACACCCAGGCCTGCATAGATCTTGTGCTGGGAATTATCCTGGCCTAACTGGGGATAAGGATTCCAGCCATTGTGTTCCCTTTTACTAAAAATCTTATTAGCCTAACTTGGGTTTGAAATGTTCAGCTATATTGAAAGTGACATCTTCTTTTGATTCTGATAATGGCAGCTGTACAGGTCATGTAAAGGACTAAGGTGCAATCCTAAAGACATTTTCCTGGGAGTAAGACCCATTAAACATCATGGGGCTTACTTTTGAGTAGGCTTGATTAGGACTGTGCTCAAAATGTCTAGGATTACTGAGATAACTTCTGTAATAGATTTCTTTATAGTTGTGTTCTTAAAATGACACAGCATGTACATCCAGACAAGGCTCTTAGCTGGCTGGTTACTGTTGGGAACAGCGATGAGCTATATGGATTGTTGGTCTAATCTATAAGAAAATTTTATGTTAAATAGGTTTTTAACTGACTACGGGTGCAATCCAGAGTAACTGCAGGGAGTCCTTGCTCCGGTGTAAGAACAATTTACTCTGGACTGCAATATGAATTTCCCATAGGTTTTCACTAGGTGGTGCCGTAACTATGGGTACATGTAATATCTCTTTTGTGCTCCTGTAGTTACTCTGGATTGTAGGATAAGAGCATAATCCTAAACACATCTACTCCAAAGTAAGCCCTATTGTGTACTATGGGTCTTACACCCAGGAATTGTTTTAGGATTGCAGCCTTATTTTAGTACCTGTAAAACTGTGGTCATTAACATTCTGTCTTAACAAAAGTTGGATCAGTGCAAACAAATTTTAATATTTCATCTAGTAATTTTAAAAAAATCATAGCAGTTACATGGCAGTTACAAACTGGTTTTGTTCCTTCAGGAATGATTTTAAATTACTGAAAAGAGACCAAACAGACATTCTCAGGCTTGTTTCCATTTATTCATAAAGCAGTGTTTTTTTCTCTTATTTCAACATTTGGCGTGATCCAGCTCCTCAGCTGGAAGGGACTTTTGGCAGTAGTGATTATCTTCTAGTAAGACAATCCTCTTTATGTAGATCATCCCAGAAAGCTTGAAGGTATTGAATGGCATGCAGGATCTTGTAATATCTTCTTTTGATATCTCCGTATCTAGAGAACATGACTTTCAGAAGTGTAGAAAATAATGCAGTTTGGTAGAAAAAGTGCTAGGGCATCTCTTATGGTCAAGCTAGACATGTACACAAGTTCTCTTTTAACCCTTGATATGTGTGTGTGTAAAACCTGTGATAAAAAGAAAGGGTGCATGATCACCTAAAAACCAGAAGGCCTAAAAACGTGTAGCCCAAAGTGTGGTTAGTAGCATGATATGTATTCCTGCTCCCACCATATAATAGAACCTAATTATATTCTCTAAAATTGAACCAAATTCTTGATAATATGAAGTCTTCCTCTGTGGTCATTCACGTAAAGTAGCTTACCCATTACATTTTAATCCCTGTGAGAACTTTGCCAACAAGCAATCTTTCACTTTCTTTTTGTTTGGGTTTTTCATTAGGGAGCCCAGGTCAAAACCTTATAGAACTAAACTTTTGGCTGCTAATCCCAGTGATGCTGTTAAGAGGTTCAGGCTGCAAAAGAACATTTTCCTGGGAATAAGACTTACTTACAATGGGACTTCTGAGTAGAGACGATTAGGATTGTGCTCTCAGCCTAATTCAAAATATGTTTACTTCGATTAGAGACAGAGGCCGCAATCCTAAACACACTTTCCTGGGAGTAAGGCTCATTGAACACAATGGAGCTTACTTCTGAGTAGACAAGGTTAGGATTGTACTCTAGAAAGTTAAAAGGATTTAAGAGACTTGTTTTCTATCCAGGGTACACATACTTTTCTTTACTCCGTCCAGTGGTCAAACAAGTTCGTTAAGAGTTTTCAAATAGTGCATAAACTTTGATTTCCCAATCTGTTGATTAAAGCATCATTACCTGGTGGAAGGAGGTTGCCTTTTTTTACTTCAGTTTTTTAAACTTCCAAGGAAAAGACATGTGGCAAATGTAATATTGCATCTTTCTACTTTCCATGGGCCCTGTTGAGGAATCTTGAAGAAGAGTATCTAAGCACTGATTATTTCTTAATAACCTGAGTTTCTGAATTTCATAACTTGAAGAGTTGTATTGGCAATCAGAAAAACAGATAATGCAAATACTTTAGGTATGCAGTCCTATCCTAGGCTGTTACAACTCATTGGTTTTCCCTTTCCTATGATGATATATATAAGGAGGCAAATGCAGGTCTGGGCACTGGTCTAACTCTCCCCTAGGAGTGGCGCAGAAGTGTTTTACAACATTTTGTGACATTTCCAGGCCAGCATGGAACTTGTGCAGAGGATTAGGATTGCATCACAACTGACTTATTTACGGTAAATTGTGTTGCCTAATGTAGTGTTATCATACATATGGCAATTCACTTAACACCAATTGTGATGAACTCCTCTAGCATTAATTGGCCATGTTCTTAGTTCTGCCTGTTCTGTTGTTCTTAGTCTGTGATTCTGTTATTCAAAAACAACAATGCTGCATTAAAAACAGTTGTTAAAATTTTTTACCATCTCCTAATATTTCTTCACTGGAATTTCTGTGGAAAACCACCTGAAGAAGTGTGCAGATTTTAAACTGTCAACTCACTTCTTTCTAAAGCAGCCATTTTCAACTGATATGCTGCATTACGTTGGTGTGCCAGAAATGGTCCACAGGTGTGCCTTGGGAGATTGGGAGAAGATCATTTATTAGTAGGGCCATTAGGGGTTGTGAGCTCCCCCACTGGCAGTACAGAATGCCTAACCAACTGACACAAATCTGGTGGTGTGCCTTGAGTATTTTTTAGCCTTGTCGGTGTGCCATAAGATTAAAAAAGGTTGAAAATAACTTTTCTAGAGGATTTTTTAAATTGAGACGCTTTAAACCAGTAGGTGCCAAACTCCTATCTTCGAGCAGCATCAGTTGCCCATGGAAATCCCTCCCCTGCATAACTAGAACTTAACACTCCACAGGGCAGTGTGCTACCCCTGCTGCTGGTAGCTCTCAAATGTTACACTGAACAGCTGCTTCCCCATCCAGTTGACCCAGTATGCTTGGTGCTTAGTTTTCTGCGCAGATGCAACTGCTCATCGCATCATCTAGAGTCAATTGGCAGCCAAGATCGTAAGCCACCCCCCTGGAATATTAAGCAAGGGATTGCACTGGGGATGGCTATTCTGCGGAGCAAAGTCCCATGGTTTGGAGACTGCCGTTTTAAATAATTCAAGGTGGCTTCCTTGTATTTAACATGTTTTGCAAACAGTCTCTGTAATAGCTAAACCAAAAATATTTTCTTTCTCCCCAGATACAGAGTTGTGGTGTCCTACCCTCCTCAGAGTGAAGCTGAACTTGAACTTAAAGAAGGAGATGTTGTTTTCGTGCACAAAAAGCGTGAAGACGGCTGGTTCAAAGGCACACTGCAGCGAAATGGAAAAACTGGCCTTTTCCCTGGCAGCTTTGTTGAAAGTATCTGAAAGTCTCAATATCAAATCGCACAGCACTATAAAGTAGCAGCACAAATATTTTACAAGTGTGTGCCACCGTGGAAGACTTTTTAAACAACTGTAATATAAACAAATTTATATTTATGTTTTCAGGTGTCCCACAGCACAATCCTGCCAGCAAAGAATGATTCTGAGACGTTGCTGGGGTTTTTTTTTATCATTTTGAATTTTTAATTGTAATGTGTGCCTTGTAATGTCTGATTTGTTCTGCAGAGGAACTTTTTTCAAATATATAACACAAAAGAGCAATTGTTTACAAGGCTGTAACTAATTTATTCTTGGTTTTCTAAACTTGAATTCTGTTAATAGCTAAATCTTGATTATGATTAACAAGTTATTAATTTATGAAATAAGGTAAGGAGAAGCTGGATTCTCTCCTTTATACAAAAGTGTAGTGTCTGACAGATGGCTTTCTCCCACTGTGTGTGACAGTTAATTAAGTTTGTTTTATCGTTTAATGTTGGCTGTAATGATGGTGATGTGATGTCAAAATTGAAACTGCAAAATGGGATTAAGTGGCATTGTGGGCTTTTTATATTTTGGGTGAGAAACTCTGTCAGTGGCAACTCTAAATTCCCCGGGAAGGGTAACATTTCAGAATGGCAAAAGATATAACTGCAACTGACTTAAAGAGGAAATGAAAAATTGAGATGATGCCAGAAAAAAGAGAAACAACTTCCTCTAGCTTCTGTTTATTCAAGAGTTTTGGAGAAATGTCAAGATTTAGCTATTTGGCTAGTCCTTTGGGCACTTGGCACTCAGAATTTAAATGAGATAAAATATGTTAATCACAAAACACTCAGAAGTGGAAAATAACATTTGTTATTAGCTGCAAACGTAGAGAGGATTCACAATTTAAATTCAAGTTGCACTCACTGTCTAAATATGCCAAGAAATGTTTGCTTCTTTACCTTTTCGAAGTGATCTGCATGGCTGAGACAATTTTTCAGTGTTTGAGCAATAGTAGTGATCAGTGATACACTCGTGTTTTTAAAGGCTGTAAGAACACTGTGAAAAATTCTGCTAATTTTGTAACTATTGCTATCTTCCTATGTCTTAACTTTTCATTGTCTTGCATGTATGACCAAATTCTCACAGACACACAAAACAGTGCATGATTATAGACTCCATTCCAATGTCCTGCAGTGTGCTATCTTTATTCTAAAAAAACACCCACCCACATATGAGTGTTAAATCAACCAATCTTTTGCTAGCACAAAAATCTACTGACCAAGGCTCATTAGTGATTAAGTTCTAATTAGGCAGTGTGTACTCCTCAGCATCCTTCCAGCTATTAATACTTAAAAGAATAAGAAACTTGGAAAGCATAATGTCCACCAGATTTCAGGAATGGAAGAAAGCTCTTCCACTTAGTTTTCTCACTTACTGCCTATGCACACTTGTTAAATTTCTTAAATTCACTTTTTTTCTAAAGGGCAAGTGCAATGTGGGTTTCACACTGCCATATCAATCCTTTCTCTGCCCTTAGCATGTAATCTCTCTGCTGAAGAGCAAGGCAACAGTGATAGGTTTTACTACTGTGGCATTATTTGTAGAGGTGATATCCCCAAACTCCAAGATAAGAGAGAATGGTGTTCCTACTTGATTTGCAACTCTTGTTTATACCTCTCTTCAGCTAAAATATAAATCTCTGACTGGAACTTTTAAAATTGATTTTACTGATTTCCTTTGGGTTGGTTAATGGCCTGAACTTTCATACCTGCATGGTTTGCTGGCAAATCCACCTCATGTTTTCTAGTCCCTTTTCATGTTAATAAAAATGACTGGAAAGTCCTAAGAAAAAGAAACACCATCTTGTTCTCTTCTTAACCCATTTCCTGGCTGAACAAGATGGAAATTGCGCTGATTTTTCCTTCAAGTTCTACCATATTTTGCAAATGTCTGTGATTGCCTGACTGGGAAGGTTGTGTGATGTGTGGAGGAGATTTTCCTCCTTTTGGGTGCCTCTCCATCTCTGATTTGTCTAAGCCCATAGCTAGAAAAATGGGATGCGGGTTGGCAACAAAGGGACCAAACGGGCACCCTCTGAGTCTGAGTTCTTCCTGGGAGTGGCCAGTTTCTGACACTAAGCTAATCCTGCAAAGAAGACAATTTCAAAATTGTGAGTATTTGTGTGTGTGTGTTTATGGTTAAACATTTAGCTCTGGTGACCCATAGTGTTCATTTGTCCTTTACTGTTGCTTGACTATAGTAGGCTTAGCTTAGCCCGCTCCTACATGAGGTTTAACTAGGTATTACTATCTTTTAGTCTAGTGGGCTTCCATGTCTTTAAGTGTTATGTGACAGACAGAAATTCATTGGAAGAATTTCCATTTTTAATGAAAAATTCATTTTTATGATCTAGATTTGCTAGCACAGGAAAAGTTCCATTGTTAAATTTCTACTCATCATGCTGCTGTTTAAACATAAAGAACTCTGAATAAGTGGTGACCTTAAGCTTCTTTTCCTTCTTCCCTCCTGGAAGAAACAATGGGCAAGGATCTCTTACTCCTTTTCTGGATGAAACTTGTAGCATCACTTGACTATATAGAAAGTGATATGCTATAAAGGAGGAAAATATAGGCTAGTAATTTTCAGATGTAAAACACAGATGATTTTTTTACATTACAAATGGCAGAGGAAATTATTAGTGGAAAGGAGTTTCTTGCAATATTAAGTAGTTTCATAATGCTTTTAATATAAATTATTGAAATGAAAATCATTCCTAAATAAACACCTGTGTGAGATACTGTACAACTCAATTCTTGTGGAATTTTAAAAGATTAGCTTTTTACTTGAATATTCATGTGCTATACAAGGTATTTGAAATGAACTTTTAGTTAGGAAAATGCTGGCATCAACTTTCATCAGCATAAATTGACACTAATGTGTCAAACTTATTTTCACAAATTAGTGTTTTTATATATTTTAAAAGACTACTGCAGAGAATTTTTCTCTTCTCCAGAAGGTAGAATACTTGTGTGACACAGGTACCTCTATTCATAGGGTTTTATTAAGAAAAGTCTATCAAAATATAAATTAATACAATAGTGCTATTAGATATAATGCATTTTCTAATGACTTTTTAAGAAAACGAATTGCTTTTTTGTTCCAAGGGCTTATTACACAGCAGTATAACAATACCAGAATTTGCAGTTTTTCACACCTTATGGTCTTTATAAAGTTGTGGGAGTTGGGTTGGGTTGAGGTTTTTTTTTTTTTTGCTTGTGTGTAATTGGTGTAAGAACAAACAATCCCTTTGCATTTGATTTTATGTATTACCTGGAAGACGTTCTGTGGAAAATTTTACTGTCTCGATATTTGAGGTCCAGTGAATGTTACATGTTGATTTACTCTGTTAAATTTCAATTCCTAATAAATATTTTCTTAGCAAACAGCATTAACAATTTTTGTGTGAAAGAATTGAAATTACTTGCAACAAATTTTAGGCTATCCCCTACAATCCAGAGTAACTATGGGAAGATGTAAGTTGCACTTACTCTAGATTGCTCTATGCATTTCCCATAGGTTTCCCATAACTACTTTGGTGTAAAAGGTCCCGTAGTTACTCTGGATTGTAGCCTATGGGCATTTACCTAACTCTGTAGGAGTGGGGAGACAATTAGAGTGGTTCAACCACAGAAGATGTTGAATCCAGATAGCTTCCTGTTAGCTCAAAGAGTTTTTCTGTTATCAAGGTAGGTGACTCTGCTGATTGTATATTTGTAGAATACAGTGATGAGCCAGGTAGTAAAACACACTTATTCACAAATGCCCTTTACCAAGTATTTACCAAGCAGAGACAACTTCTTGGTTTTCTTCAAGAATGGAGCAATGGAATGAGTTCATGTGGCATGTCATTGGAATAATGGGAGGAATTAAATGGGCTATGGCTTGGAGTTTCTTTCAAGTCCGTGGTGGTGATGTCAGCAAAGAAGTCTTGTCTTCTCAACTACGCTGGTGTCTATTCAATGTTGTCCTGTATTGTTATAGTTAGTGAAGGACCTTGTACAGCTAGGTCCAAAATGTCAGCCTGTTTAATTTCCGGTAACATTTTGTAGATGTATATTTTCTGTGGGAGGGAGGATACTTGTCATAGCATGGGTTGCCCCTCCCTGAGCAAGAGGCAAGTTGGATATCTTTCTCCTTCTGGGAATGACACCCTAAGATCCAGTCCATTCCTTGCCTCACCGTTGGATTGGCAAGTTCCTTGATCTCCAGGTCTTCTCACTTCTTATTTCTACTTGTGCTACTCCTTTCTCCCTTCTGCCTTGTACCACTTCATGCCCCCTCTTTACTTCACAGCTGGAGGGGTCATTGGGATGGGTCAGACTCCTTCCCACTCTGCAGCTTTGATAGCCTCCTTTGTGGAGAGCAGGAGGCTTGTCCTGCTGCTTGGCTTCTCAGCATGCACAGCTTCCCATCTTGCCATAGCAAGATGGAGATATTAAGTGGCCACCAGGACAGAACACAACAGCTGCAAATCAGCACTGACCCCCGTGGGAGCGTCAAGAGCCCTCATTCTGACTCTGGTTCTGAGGTCTCTTAACCATCTGGTTATAAAAGATACAAATCTAACAAGTCTATGTTGGCGTCTTTGGCTATAGTTCCAGCTGACCCACATAATTGAGTTTGACTCCCTCATCTGTTTGGGAGGAGGGCGACTTTTGGGGGATGAGGGGGACAGCTATGAGAAAAATCTGTCTTGACAAGCGGTTTCCTTTGGAACTATTTTATGGGTATTATCCAAGGCATCTGTAGGATTGGATCCAGTCTCTGCTCCAGGACCCTCTCAGTCTGCTGGAGTGAAAGCTAAATCTAGGGCCCTTTTCCTCCAGGGTCTGGTCAAGCCTGATGTCCTGTTTCTGGATCCGTTTAAAAGAGTGGTTGTAAGGAATGGGAAAATCCCATACACCATAAGTATGCTTTTAGGGTGGTGTATAAGCTGCATGCCAGAGGGAACTACAAAAAAGCTTTAGGTTCCCTTGGTGGATGCCCTATGCTGTCTATCTCTTCCTTAGCTCTTCTGTCATTTGAGGGGGAGCCAGGCCATAAGGATAGCTGTGACAAGCGCATGGCTTCATTTTTGAAACGCAACTTTGAGGCCTCTGCTGACTTCGAAGGCAGTAGCAGTTAACTCCTTCATTTATAGGGCTGCAGTTCTTTGGGCTGATGAATTGACCACCTCTGTGCCAATTCATCAGCCCACTTTAAAGAAATTTTCATTGGCAGCCATTTTTTCCCAGTTGATTCATCCTTGGACACACTCCAGCTTTCTGCCAGAGCCATTGCCTCCAAGGTGGTGGCATGTAAGAATGTCTGACTGGTGTTGGGATGCAGGTGACCCATCTGTGTCTCCAAGGGACAGTCCTGCACCCTTGCTTGGACAATATCTTGATCAGATCACCATCCAAGGAAGGGGCCAAATTGGATCTCCAGCTTACCCTCTTACTGTGCTCTCTGAGTTTCAAAATGAACGAGGAAAATAACTCGTTTCCCCAAATTAGGGAAGCCTAGAGCAGGGGTCTCCAAACCCCGGCCGTGGGACCAGATGCAGCGCTCAGCAAGCCTCAATGTGGCGCCTGGCAAGACCCCTCTATCCAGCCTTTGGGGATGCCTTATAATCCACTCCAATTCATTCTTATACAGTGGTGCCTCAGAGAGCTTAATTCGTTCTGGAGGCATGCTCTTTAAGTGAAAGACTCTTAAAGTGAAGCAGATTTTCCCATAGGAAATAATGGAAACTCAGACGATTGGTTCCACAACCCCCAAAATATTCATATAAAAATGTGTGCTGGTCTAATAACCGTAATAAAGGTATACTACTATATAAAAATATTAACTGGAGGTGAAAATGATGACAAAACACTAATTGAATTCAAAACATGCGTTCAATGTACATGTTCCTATGAAGTCTACTTAGGCTGCAATCCTAAAGATACTTTCCTGGGAGTAAGCCCCATTTAACACAATGGGGCTTACTTCTGGATAGATATGGTTAGGAGGCTGCAATTAAAGACACTTTCCTGGGAGGCTTACCTGGGCTGCTGCTGGAGGTTCAAGGTGGTCAGTGGGGGCACTTGGGGGCAATTAGGGGCAGCTGCCTCTGGAACCTCCAGGCAACTGCCCCCAAGTTGGGGGCAGTTAGAGGTATCAGCACTGGCCGGCAGCTCTTTTAAAGAGCCTCCATGCGGAGCATCAGGGCTGCATAGCACGCATACCCATAGCACGCTTGCTTGTTAAGTGAAGTGGAACTTGTTATGTGAAGCAAGATTTTTTGGAAATTTTTGCTTGTTGTGTTAAACGCTTGTTAAGTGAGGTACCACTGTATGTAAATTTATTCAAATTTGAAATGTAAATTAGTTTACTGATCCTTAACACTGTCAGAGAGACTATGTGGCCCTCCTGCCAAAAAGTTTGGAGACCCCTGGCCTAGAACATCAGGGCCAGATGATAGACATTAAATCCTTCAGGATTTGTCTGTCTTAGGGAAGACAGTCTCTCTTTACCAGGCTCTCACTTCAATCAAGAGAAGCCCAAACCTCATTGATTTGACCGTTTCAGGGGCTGATGGTATCATGCGAGGTCCTGTTTCCATCATCAGAATCTCACCTGTATGGCATAAAAAGAAAGACACATCCTTATCACACTGACACAGTAGTTCAGGACAACCTGAATTGGTGGCTCCATTCAGACATGTTGTTGAGAGGAATGAGTGTGTTCTTCCCTATTCAGAAGATTCTCGCTACAGATGCAAATCTAGATTCTGAATGGGAACTACAGGAGTTTGTCCACAGCATGAATTGGTTGGAATTCAAGGCTGTTTGTCTAGCCTGATTTATTTCCAAAAACGGAAAATGTCTTCAAAAAGGAGTTTCTCCTTTTAAGACTAAAACTCAACATCTTTTTAGAACTTTTGCAGGATGGGCTTGATAAGGGACTAAGCTCCAGTACTTTGAGATGTCAGGTGGCATTAAAATGCTACTTTTCCAATGTTTTTTAAGGTGACTGCTCTAAGAACTGCTTGCTAGTTGAATCTGGTTAGTGTATGCTTCTGTATTGTGTTTCTTTTCTTTTCTAAGGTACCTTGACTGGATTTTGTAGAAAAATACCACCAATAATTTTATATACTAGCTGAATTTACCCATTGTTGTGAGAGTAAAATTTAAACAATTTGTGGGCACCAGCCACTGCTGGGAACCACCAGGCACTGGCATGGGCATCAGTGGCGGTGGGCACAGTGGGCACCATACTTGTAGCAGGCACTGGTGGGCACTCAGCACCACTGGACACTGACAGGCATGGGACACTGCTACCTAGTCAGTGAGCATTATCAGGCACTACTGTGCACCATCAGACAGTGGGCAATAGGAGGCACCAGGCATCCCAACCAGGCATTCCTTCTGAACACCAGAAATCCCTGCTGGGCTCTGGGCACCACCAAACAAAGGGCACTGGGTACAGGGCACTACTAGGAACCAAATCATCCAAATCAGTTCTTAGTAGGTCCATGCATCACAGAAGGAACAAGCTCCCCAAATTTCAAGCATCTAGGTGCAGGGTTTGGGGCTTGGCATTGATGAGTCAGTCAGCAACTCTTCAATTTTATATAGAGACACAAATATTACACCACAAATATAATCCAAGAATGCATGTGTTATTAATGTTTAAACAAAAAACCTTATAAGATTAACTGCAAGAGAGTAGGGAAGGAAATTGAAACAATCAGACTGATGAGCATCTCTATCTCTTTTTGATGCTATTCATATCCATAGAGTGTAGTTCCTGTGCCAAGCCTCTTGTGCTTTATTAAATCAGTCCAGGTTTGCTGTCTGTATTAACTCAGGAAATTCAGAGCTGTTTATACATAAAGTATATTCCCTGTACAGTATAGAATTCAGACACAGTTGGGTGGTATGAAAATTAGATGAAACAAATCCCAAAGGGATGCTATCTCATTTTTCAAGAAAATGTGAAATGCCAGCAAGATGTCACCAATAACAAACTTTAAATGTTGAAATGAGTATGAGGAAAGAAAGGGTAGCCTAAAGATACTAATATGGTACAAAACAGGGTACAAAACATACTAATATGGTACAAACTCCTTTTCCTTATGCACAGGCAGCATGTAGCCTTCTTGTAATTAATAAATTATATGTAAATGTTTTCAACATAATAGTTTTAACTTTAATAATTCCTGACGGTGAGGGTGGTTCAGCAGTGGAACAGATTGCCAAGGGAGGTGGTGGACTCCCCCTCACTGGGAATCTTCAAGCAGAGGCTCGACGAGCCTGGGAGGATTTCCTGCTGCAGGCAGGTGGTTGGACTAGATGACCTACTAGGTCCCTTCCAACTCTAGGATTCTATTATTCTAATCTGAAAAGTCACTGACTCATTAATGACCAGCCAAAAACACTGGTCCTAGAAGCGTGAACTTTGGAGAGGGTATTACTTCTGTGATGGAGGCATACACTTAGAACCGGTTTTATAAAATTCAAACCAGAAGGGGGTGAAATGGGATGCAACACATTTTCCTTCCTATCCCTTGCCCCAACCTGTGGCCCTACATTCATGAAATTTGGGGAGGGTATTCCTTCCATGATGTGAACACCCACCAACCTATTTTTGTCCTATATTTAACATTGAAGACAGATAACACCCAGCTCCAAACACTGCACCTCCCCAGTGTGCTCACAGTCAGGGGGGATGGTGCATGTTGTATGGGGGGATGGTGTATGGGGGGGTTGCAAGGGTTGGTTTGCATATGGGGGATTTCCAAAAGGGGGTTTGCACAGGTTGGTTTGTGTTTTGCTAGCAAGTAATATAGTGTTTAACCACAAGAAAGCAATATATATATTATTGTTTTTAGGCTTTAGCTTTTATTTTGTAATGTCCTACATTTTTCTAGGGTGTCCTTCATTTTGGAGAGCCTTGTCCTCTTTTGTTATGACATCTGGTACCCTAGTTTTGAAAAGAAAGATTTTCAGCAGAGAAATCCAGGCTATTAAATGGAGGCTTGTTCTTGGCTTATGGCAAATCTTAAATTACGCCTTGTGTACCACAACCCATAGTGGCAGAATACATTCATTTTGTTTGGAAGTAATTTTGCAAAAACCCCAATTATCTTGTTCTCTTCCATTTACAAACCCCTAGGGGGGCTGAACAGGCAATACTCTTATCCGATCTTTGGCAGTCTCTTCAGAGAATTTGGTTTGAAAGAACATGCTGCTGATCTCTGGAGATTTAAGGATTGGGCCAAAACGTGGATAAAGGTTCCTTTGGAAAAAAACAACAAAAAACCCAATCAAACTAGCATTTGACATGACAGCTGTCACCAGAACAGTCAGATCTTCATCACACAGTTTTCTTTGCATTGAAACAAAACTAATTAAAGGGTATGCTTTTCTTCTTTCTCCCCCCTTCTTTTTCAGTTGCCTAATTGCTAATTCTTAGAAATCCTTGTTTTGTTCATCCTCGCCCCATTCCCCCATTTGACAAACTGTTCTGGTTCCATGTCGTATTTACATAATTTCAGCATCAGTGGTGTTCTATACCGCATTAATTCCAATGATGAATAAGCCAAACTAAGTGGGGCATGCAGGAGGCAGGCAGAGAATAGGGTTCACTGGGCATGTATGCTGTAATCAACTGCAGATTCTTAAGGGGGGAAAAAAAGAAAGGGAAAAAAAGAGTCATTTGTATCTTGTGCTACAAATGAAACATGGAATTAAGCATCAAAATGGATATTGTTTATTTCCTTTGCGTTATACTGGAAAATGTGTGGTGGTGTTTTTTAAAAATCCCTGCTGTGTAATGTTTCACAGGGAGCACATCTGGTTCATTACTTCTTAGAAATTCAAGCTCTGATTCATCTGATTTTTTTTTAAATAAAATTGCTGTTCTAAAGCACATTTTACTTTTTACTGTGGGATTTGATATGAGAGAGGGTGTGGGAACTTGAAATGCTTTTTATACGGGAGAGATCAATTTTGTTTTGTATTCTGGTTGTGGGGAAAAAAGCTTCTAGTAAAGGCTTGGAAATTCTACCAGTTGAAAGTAAAGCAGATGGAAGGAATTAGAAAACAAAAAGCATGCAGAGAAGGCGGCACCATGCAGATGAAAAACTAAAGAATAAAGTAAACAAGGTGTGATTAAGATGCTTGGAAATGGACTGAACTTCACTGCCGCATGGATTCGGCACCAACCCTGCGTGGGCAGAACCCAAAGGTGGCACACATAACAAAAAGTAATGTTCAGCTAATGCAAAACACTGCATACCTGCACATTCCTAGAGGGAGGATATACTGTTTAGCCATGATAGCCACCACACTTGGGTAGTCTGCAAGGCACACAATCAATCTGAAGCTCTCCACTCCTAGGGAGATTCAGGGTTTGCACTGTTTTTGCCGCTGCATACCAGTTTGTATGCCATCTTGGCTATTATCTGAAGCTGACCTAATCGAAAGATGATCTTATGCATGTTAAAAAGCAGACAACTTACCTGTATGCAACAGTCTGTTTCTGGCATTTAGTTTCAATTGGGATATTAGCCTCTGTATGTGCAATATTAGTTTTACTATTTTACTGCCTTTCTACTATTTACTGAAGAAACATGCACTTTTACCATTTTCAAAATGTAAAATCCAGGCCTGCCAACAGTCCATTTGGAGAGTGTAAATGCAGAATCTGGCCAAACCTGATAACATAATGATCCCTGGGTTGCTGAGTGAGGAGTCCTTTATGTTGCACAAATGGCAACATGAGGAGTAAGGCAAGTGCACACTTTGGTTGGTAGTTCCTTGCCCAAGCTTCCTATGCTTGTAATGACAGAGATTAACATAGAGGATTTGTGGAAATAATTAATCTGTATTTTCCTCACATTCTGATGCATTTTCATCTCAGACCCCCCGAGTTGTTCCTCCGCAGCTTCTGTAATTCACATTCAGCCCTGTGCCTTTGGCCTATGTTTAGTGAAAAGCCACCATTGACATACAGCCTGGGGGGAATGTGAGTTTTGGAGGTTTTTTCTTTCTAGGACTGCCTCATGAATTTTGCTTTATTTAGCTGCTGGCATTTACTTTTAGTTTTTTTTTCTGCACCTCACTGATAGACACAAAAGAAATCCCCTTCCCACGACACATGCACAAAGGCAAGGTCTGTCTGTATGTTGGGTAACTGTCACAAATTTACCTCAGGCAAACCTCTCTAACACCTGGACTAACTGACAGACTGATCACTGGGACTCCCAATCCTTCCCTGGTTAAAAAATAAAGAATGGAAACCCATAGGGCGGCTGTGGTTCAGGGCACCACCGACGTCACCCCCTTACTAATCCTGTTCTTCATGCCCATTCAGAATGCAGGATACTTACTCTTGTTACGGGTGAAAGACAGATTCTTTGTAAAGGAGGTTAACTTTACAACTTAATTACAACTTAATTTTTTTTTAATTTTCTACAATCCACCTAATCCACACTTACCTGGGTGTAAACACCATTGACTATCATGTGGCTTGTTTCCCATTTGTCTTTCATAGGATTGGACTCTGAACGTGTTGAAGTAATATTGTATTAGAGGGGTCCTGAAAGACTGTCGGATTTGGTAAAGCACATCAACATGAAATGAAAGCACCCCAGTTCCCTTTAGGAGATAGAGAATGGTGTCACCCTTCCGCTAAGCTGCCTCCTCCACAAACTTCCAACCTCATTTGTTCTCACTTTTGAAAATACATTTTTTTAAAAAATTGAATATTTTTTCAAACTAGCACTGAGTGTGGTTTCAAGCACCCTATAAAATAGTTTGTAAAATAGCTTTTTCCCCATTTTTATATGAGTTTTTTACTTGGTGTGTTGATAACTGCAGGCACATGTGACTATGTATGAAAGAAAGGTAAGGTGTGTTCATCTGACAGGGTTTTGTTTTTTATCAACTATACTGATTCCTAGGAATTGCATTGGGACTAGGGGAAATGTAGTGCGGCACCAGCTGTAGTGGGTCTACTAGGATCAGCACCATACATTTAATTGGCTTTATTTTTTATTTTTAGATGGAAGACCTAAAGACTATCAAGCAGGTAAGCATCAACATTAGAAAATACATCTTGTCAATGAATAATGGCAACTACGCAGTACATATTTCAGTCTCCAGTAAATGCTCCTATTGTTGGCATATAAGGAGGCTGTCAGTACTGGTACTATGAGGGGTAACACTGCTTTGTCCCCTGAATTCCCCATCATGGCAGCTGCAGGCGCATGAGTCTCCTGCCCACCCCACACCATCTTGCACACACTCTCTGAATGGAAACCAGCAGTGGCAGCCTCCAGTTTAAGGTGCTGTGTAAAGCATAGCCTCCGCATTCAGCACCAAGACTCTCATAGAGCCCCCCTCCTTCCATGGTGAACCTCAGTTTGAGTACTATTGGTTTATAGACACTGTGTTAAGATGAAGAGGGATAGTTATTCTTCTGTTGGTAAATATGAGACAAGCACCACTTGAAAAATGCCTCTTTACCCACTGTGCAGGGATAACTGTATTATGATACATGGAAATGACACTGACTCATGTTGACACCTTATTGGCTCTATGCTGTGCCATAATAACATCTAATTGGGTCTCAGAACAATCAATCTGTTTTGAGTTACAAAAATCCACTTTTTGTTCCATAAGACAGTTGTGGTTTCATTTTCTGGTTAATTGATCTTAACTTTTGATATAATACAAATATTCCTGTGCAGATCTTTAATTACATTCTGCATTAAAAGACCTTTCTAATTATTTATAATACGATGGTATTACCATATTTACTTGAATCCAATGCACAATTGAATCTAATGCGCACCCTGTACTTATAATCAAAATAACACATTTACTCAAATCTACCCATCAAATCTAATGTGCACCCTGATTTGGAGACTAAAATTGGCTGGAAAAGGTGTATTCAAGTAAATACAGTATTTTCACGCACCCTGTTTTTTCACAATTTTGGCCACTAGTGTCAGGCTCAGCTTTTGGCCTCCTAAAGCTTGTTGTGCAGTGCAACTTCTTCTACCCCTGCACCCTCTTAGCTATGCCACTGAACTGGAACTCCCAGGCACTTGCCTTGTCTGCATGATGGCTCTTCAAAGTTTTTCCACACCTCAAAAACAATAAGCAAGCACCCAGAGACAGGGACAAGACTTGCTGACTTCAACACTTGAGTGGTGGTAGGTCCCCACTTCAGTCTTCACTGGTTTCAAACTTCCACACAACTTGTGAGGTTATTCCCAAACTGGAATTTTTGCAACTCAAGTGCAAGTCACTAGAACTGAATTCCCAGCACTGCAGTTGACAGCCTTCTTTTGGAGTGTTTGTCCTAATTCTACATCCATAATGTGGCAAATAGCTAATTGTTACGGCAAAGGTAAAAGAGATGTACTTTGGAGAAAGCATTCTTTCTAGGTGGGAGCTTTTCCCTTTGAAAGGAAATAATCTGCCATAGAGAAGAAAACATTCTGAAGCAAGGGCATAGAAAATGGGACAGCTTTGCTTGAGGTTGCCTTTTCTTTTTCCATTTCAGTGATTGTGCAGCCCACCGCACAGCAAACAGCAGCTTGAGCTGAAGGAAGAATAGCATTTAACCAGCGGCCTCCCACTGAGGTATGAATTACAGGTTTCCAGCAACAACAGTGCAACCTGGAGGGAAGAGGTTTGTACTCTCTGCAGCCCAAAGGTTACAGGGGTGTGCTTAGTTCTCTAAATAAGAACAGTATATGCACAACTACAGAATTTATAAATGATCAGTTTAAATTACCTGAAACTGTTTGTTTCTTCCACCTCGATGGCATTCACCTCTTGTTCTCCTTTCCCTTCTTCCACCTTTGTATTTTCAACCCCCGATTCCTCTTATTGCCGCCTTATTTCATAGCTTAGTGCTGTTTGTTCTCCCACTTTTCTTTTACAAGTCTAGCTACATTCTCACGATAGTCATTGGCTTCCATTTCAGGCTGAGTGGGCTGGAACTGAGAGTAAAGACCTCCTGATCTACTGACCTCCATGTGAAATAACAATGGAATGGAAGACAAAAAGAAGAGGGTTTTGTACCATTTTCCTGCAACCACTTTCCAACTCCAACTGCACTCAGCATGAAGGAAAATGAGTAGCAACCTCTAAGGCCATGGACTATGTCTGCATTTGAGAAGTCTTTAGCAAGGTGATAGTGCCAATGTGGTGGGCCCTTGGCAGTCCTTTGTGTTGATTTCAGCCCTGACTTTGATTTCAGTCCTGATTTCAGCCCTGATTGTTCAACCATGGACAATCAGATAAAGTGTTGTTATGGCTCCTCCCCTCATGCCATAGTGTTGTGGAACATTGTGGAACATAGTGTTGTGGAACATATAGCATTCTGCTGGGAGATTGGCCTTTTCCTATCATGACTCTTACAGCTGTTTCTGACAGGTTTAGAATTCCAGCTTGAAGTCTATCCGTGCAATTCTAAACATGTCTACTCAAAAGTAAGTCCCAGGAAAGTGTGGTTAGAATTGCAACCTTTGTGATGATCTTTCTCTGGGATAAGGACAGGCAGTGGAAATTGAAGAATTTGCAGCAGATAGTGTAGCTTATGGAAGGAATTGTCATAGTATTGTATGTGTGGTGTGTTACTGATTGTTGAAATCATTAATGACATTGACTGCCTGGCATTCAAATATAACCTGAAAGATTTGTCTCTTTCCTCCCAGCTTTGGGTCACTCCATACCTGTTTCTACAAGAATTCTATCTATTTATGCAAAAGAGCAAACAAATCTAGCTAGTGGACTGGGAAAACAGATCCTTTAGCACTATTTTTTGTTTCTCCTATAAGCAAGAGACCTGTATTTAGCAATGCCCAAAAGAAGATCATGACAAGCTTGGTCCCTTTGCAATAAAACCATATGTTTGTTGGGTTCCAAATTGCAGGCTCAATCTTTTTCTTTTTCCCTGAAGCTCTCTTGTGGTGAACAGCTGCATGGTTTTCTCTTGGTTCTTCTGTACACTTATGAGACAGGAGATGAGTCAGCAGCTGGACTACTTTAAAGTGATGATCAACTACACAGCAAAGGATGTCCCCAGGTCAGATTATTTCAACTGACTGGGATTGTTGATGCAACTGAAGGATCTTAGGCCAGGATGTTTAGTTGATAGTATGAACATTTTGATGAAAAATGCTGCTTTCCTCATAAAAGTAGGTAGTCTTGGTCCCTTTTGTAACATACAAGGATAGTACTAGAAGTTTTACTTCCCCTTTACTGCTATCAAATCTACAGGATATTTGATGTTTCTAATATTTAGTGCATGGATACTAATTTTAGTGGGTTATTAATCCCTATGTCATTTTAAGTGGCTAATGAAAAATAAGGGAGAGGCAACAAAAACAACAGTATTTATACAGGTGTCCCTTGTTATCCACTAGCGTTCTGTTCAGGAACCTCCACTGGATTTTTAAAAATCCGTGTATAAAGAAAACAATGGAAAAATAGGATTTAAGATCCATTTCCAGGTTTCTTGCTCCTCTGTTGTACCTAATGGATAAGGTAGTGCCTCAATATGTGCAGGGGTTTGATTCTGGGACTTAAAAATGGAATGACTGCTTGGATGACTGCCTTTCTACAACACTAGAAAACCAGATTTTTTAATACTGTGATTTATAGAGGCCATTAATGTTGAGTCAAGTCTATGTATGAAAAACCCATGTATAACAAGGTTGGACCTGTACACTGCTTTCAACTAGAAGTGGTTTACAGAGAAAATTAGATAACTAATGGCTCAGTCCTGCTTACAAGAGAACTCAAATTTAATAAAAGATGTTCCCAAAAGTTGGCCTGGCAGTCATGACTAACTTTAAGGGTGGTTCATCCCTGTTCCAAGGCCAAAGAGCCAGCACTGTCTGAAGATGTCTCTGTAGTCATGTGGGCAATCCTAAAGACACTTTCCTGGGAGTAGGACCCATTGAACACAATGGGGCTAATGTATGAGTAGACATGGTAGGATTGTGCTCTAAATATCAAAGGCACATGAAACATTGTTACCTTCAAAGTGGTACTTTTTTGTTCTGCTTGCATTCACATGCTTTTGAATGGCTAGGTTGGCAGGAACTGGGCAAATAACAGTTCATGTCATTGGGTGGTACTTGGGTCTTGAGCTCCTGACCTTCAGCTTGACAAGTGTCTTAAAAACTGTAACCACCACAGCCGTTTAATCACCAGCATCTTTAGCATCTTTAACCACCACAGCCCTACAACAAAACTAAACAAACAAAAGTTTTTGTCTTAATCTCAGATTTGTTGGAGCAGGCTATGGTGACTTGGAAACAATGAAAACACATTGCACATGCACTGAGATCTTATTTATTTTTGTAGAACTGTCTATTCAGCAGTTCTAAGACTAATAAGGTGGGCTGGAATATGAGTAGTTTTTCAGGTACCTTGAAAAGGTTAGAGCTATCATCTTGAGTTGGGAGCAAAAGTGAACAGCTAGTACAGCTGCTGAAGCAGTGATCCAGGAAGGTCATAATGTTTGGCCCCTTAACCACCTGTGCTGGGCATTCTGAACTAAATTCAATTTTCAAAGTGTATTTCAGGTAATTCCACATAGAGTGCTTTGCGGTACTCCAGTCTCAGAGTTACTAAAGCATGAGTAACCATAGCTAGGTCCAAATGGCTTACATTTGGTTTCAGTTGGTATAGGGTTGCCGTTTCCCCAGGAAAACCAGGTGGCACCCAGATTCCAGGATCATGACTTGCTCAGGGTCATGACCCGGCTGAAACTTGGGAACCAGCTATCCTGTGTTGTTGTTCCCCAACTCAGTGCCAGGCCAGTCAGTCCGACGCTGAGCTGGGGAACCTCTGTGCATACGCCATGGTGGTGCACGCCCAGGAGGTGGTTCCCTCCCCTCAGCATTGGTCAGACACTAAGTAGAGGGACCTAACCTCTGCATGCACTGGCTGGCACACGCAGAGGGAGGTCCCTCCCCTCAACATCAAGTCAAAGCTGAGGGGAGTGACTGCTTGCTGCGCACACCAGCCAGTGCATGCTGAGCTTTTGCCAGCTGGCACGCACAGGGAGCAGTTGTTTTCCTTGGCTAGAGACTGAGAGGAGCGACTGCTCCCTCCACATGCTGGGTGACACATGCAGGGGGCAGTGCCTCACTTCATCATCAGGCCAGTGCTGAGGGGAGAGACCGCCTATTGGTCCTAGGGGGCAATTTTAAGTTGGTGCACCTGCTTATGATGGGCAAATGCACTTTTAGCAAGTGCAGCGATCTGATTTCCAAGGAGAGCTGAGAGTCCAAACTGCATACCTGATTTTGAGGGAGTGCAACTATTAGTAAAGTTGAATTAAAATAAACAAGTTATTTTTGTCAAAAAGGGTTGAAGGTCTTAATTATCTGCAACATGAGGAAAGGATTTCAGTCATAATCTGCAGTAAAGTATAAAAAGGTTGTAAATTTGATAACAACTGTTAACACAATTGCATTTGCCATTTCTTATAGCTGTGCTGTAGATAAAAGAAGGTGATCCATTGCACAGGTTCAGCTGATTATTACAGCTAGAAGAGTTGATCCGAGATAGACTATTCATAATGGATTCCTTTTCTTTGGGAGCAGGAGTAAAATCAGATTATTCTGTTACTCTGGGAATGCTGATCTATTTCTAGATTAGATTTGCCTGTTCTGTTCCAGCAACTGGAACTAAATACCTTTCTTCTTTCCCTGCCAACAGGAGTCACCTTAGCTCACAGAGGCAAATCAAGGAGGGGAGAAACTTCCTTATTTTCATATAGTCATAAATATTTGCTGTTTGGCAGGGTAAATCTATTATTTTCTATTATGATCACCTCATAGACCCTTCCAGGGTCTGCTCACCACACCTTCTAATGAGTCTGAGGCAGGAACACAGGAAATATTCTAATGTCTTGTTTTGACTTCTTTTACACTATAAGTGGGACTTGACAAACTTGTGGATCCTTTGCATTATTGTTTGGATCTAAATGGGAATTTGACAGTTCTTTTAGCATTTGAAAGAGATAATGAACTGATAATGTTCTATGACCCACTTTGCATGCCAATTTAGCTGGCACAGTTAAACAGTCATATAAAACACATGACAAGCTAGGATCAGGTGTTAGTTGTTTTGAAAATACTATGTGGAAAAACGAAAATTAGATGGGCAGTCATACAACTGAGCCTGGTTTACAGCTGTCAGTGCAAGCTGTAGTTTGGAAACAGAAGGAGCAAAAAGACTCTTAACTGGCAATTTCTCTCATTTACTGAATTTTATGTTGCACATGTAAACAGTGGTCCTAAATGCCTGTTTCCATTTTGGATTCAAGCCAAATTATAGTCAAGATAAATTCTATGGAAGATATAAAAATACAGTGTTTCCTATTCTGCAATACTACCCGGTGGTGACCGTCTCATTTCAGAGACCCCAGTGCACATGTGCGAAGATTCCACATGTTGCACCTGGTCACTCCTCCTTCAGAGAAGCACTGACGGCAGCACATGTTCCTCTCATGGATTGGCTGGTTGCAACCTGCCTCTCCTTCAGAGGACCATGTGCTGGAGTCCCAGCACTTCTCTGAAGGATGGGCGACCTGCTCCTCAGAGGAGCTCTGGGACAAGGGGGTGACACACTGGTCTGAGTGATTGTCAAACTCCCTCAACATGTCACCTCCCCTGAGGTGTGTCACCTGGTGCTCTGCATACCAGTCACATCACCCCAGACGCCTCTGTTCCTACTCATACTTGGGAGTAACTCCTATTAAATTCAACCATTTTACCAACTCCAAGGCAAGATGGAGTGACACGATTCCAAGGGAACAAACATTGCCTTACCTTGAGAAGGAGTCTGTGACTACCCCCCCCCCAACTGCAGGATAAAGGGTGCCCCCATCCCATTGGCACAGTTATGTCAGTGCTTGTACAGCAGGGAGGTTTGTGCTCTGGGGTATTGTGGTTTCAGGGCAGAACTAAATCTTCTGGGAGATACACTGCCACCACCAAAAATGGCACCTCCACAACTCTTCCCAAACAGTGTGAGATCCCTTAGCTCATGTGATGATGATTTGCCATCTTGCTACTGCTGGTGGGGAAAAGTCACAAAAAAGGGAAGAAATTTACATAGGCATATAAGTTTGGAGGGTAGGCCCCATGTATTCTCAGTTGTTTTCCTGATTTCAGCTTGGCACATACAAAATGTTATGTTCCATGTTTTTGTTTATTTGTGGATTACCGGATAAGACTAAAATCCTTTTAGTGTTTTTCAGTGCCTGAAAAAATAGCACTGAAGGTCTTGAACATATTATTGTACTTCTAAACTCCACAGGTATTGTCACACAGCTACCCACAGTTCCTTCCACTGTTCATAAACACTGTTCTTGCTGTCCTAGGGCCTGCATCAATAGTGCAATGCATTTTCTCCCATGGGCTGATTGAGCTGCCTCCTTGATGTTTCCAGACTCTGCTGGATCAAGAATGAATGCACAAACTGAAGCTTCATACCCTGTAATGGCAGCACAGTTCAGATAGAGGGCTTGACATATTATTAAATCACTAAAAGAACTGAAATGCCAAGTGAAGGCTGAAACTGTATCCTTAACTCCCCTCTCCCTGTATAGGAACATAGCAGAGCAAAATGGTATGTGATTGCTGCTTTTGTTCCACTCCAGTAACAGCTATGCAGAACAAAGCACATTTCAGCATTGCTAAGTACAAAAATTACAGGATCGTGTTGGATTTTAGGGTGGAATTCTAAATTTGCCAACGTTCATTGTGGGGACTATTCAAAACGTTTACATTATTGGAGGTAGGTTTTGTGATTTGGATAACCATTGATTGACCCAAAATTGCAAATTGCCCTGGAAAGTAATAGTTTCAAATCTATTTTATTTTCAAATTAAGAGAAAAAATGAATGACCACATAGTTAACATCCAACTGTAAAAAAGAAATACATTGTACATCAGCAAAACCATTTGCTCACTACTCTTTTTGAAGAAAAATAATTGATCAAAAGATGCCCTCCTATTTACAAGTTGTCAGTATTTTCAAGTATTTTATTTCATTCCCCTTATTTGAATGTACTTAGTGGGTTTTCAGCAATCATTCTGGAAATCTTTCAAAACACTGTTCAGAAATAGATGAAGCTTATAGGGCAGTGACAAACATTTGGAAGCTCTTAAAAGAGGCCAAATTAGCTCCAAACAGGCTTTCGTCAGGATACCACAAAATAACAGAATTGAAAGATAAACTTGGGAAGTTTCTTATACCTGAAAATGGGAAACATGTGTGTTATATATGTTATAATTATGTAAAAATAAAAATGGCCACAGCTGGGTTGCCATAATTCTCTTCCACAAAATTAGGTTCCTCTGTCCCATTTGCCAGTATGTGAACATAATCCCCCAAATTCAGGACTGTCCCTGTTTTTCGGTACATATGGCAACCCTGCCGCAGCAGACCTTCACCACAAATTTTCTTTCTATTGAATCTTTTCCATTAAGTGATTAAAGGAACTTTATGGTCCTCCTTGTCATATTAGAATGGATCTGGCTTGTCCAGATTGAGATCCTACCAGCTCAGGCCAGCTGAGGGAATCTTACTGAAGGAAATGTTCGAATCAACCAGAAGCCTTGTTGAAATCACTTCTTTAGAATGAATCCAAAAACGCATTTTAGTACAAAAGAAAGAAAAGCAATAAATTATTAATTTATGAATTGGCCCTTATTCTTCCAATTTTATCATTCTCCAGAGGTGCAGTCAGTATTGCAGGTGCTGTGTATATGGCTTCTCCCACTCCCCAGTGGAACAATCCCCAGAATGATGGTGATGTACCAAACTGTTCCCCTGTAGATATGCTACTGCTTTATCCAATAATACACAATCATACAAAAGAGGCCAGGCCAGGCAAATCTCGGTCTTGTGGTAGGAGTTCTGACGTTTCCAGTGGTGGTCTTCAGGGGGTTCTCACAGGTTCTATAGAACCCTTTGCTAATGAGCGCCTGGTTCTGAAAACTGGTTACTAATGGGACATGGAACCTGTTGTTAATTTAGGTTATTAGGACATGGAACCTGTTGTTAATTTATTTGAATCCCATCACTGCATGTGTCTGTTACCAGTACTTTCTCCTTTTCATCAGCCATCTCCTATGAACTGAACTCTTGGGGTCCCTTTCAACTCATTTTGCTGATAATCTTAGAGGCTACCTATGAAATAGACCAAGTGGTTAAGACACTGTGCCTGTTAACCAGTAGGCCAGGGTTTGAGACCCGGTTCCCCACAAGACAGGGTGAGCTCCTGTCCTTAGTCCAGTTCTGTGATGCAGCTGGAACCAATTGTATCGGCTCTGCCTTTCCATTGGGCTATTTCAGTGGCATGGAGAGGGGGGTTTGCTGCTTGGGTAACAGCTTGTCCTCCATATCAATCAACCCAGGCCTTCGTGCTTCGCATGCAGCATCGAGCATGATACCATAGTCTTTCAAGACTGATGGATGCAAAGATCTAGGAAGGCAGAATTTACAATTGCATTTCAGTCTTTCAGCATTTTTTGTGTCATCATGAGCAGATAGATGTGTTCTGAAAGAAGCATATTTTTAGTCCTCCACCCACTTTTTCAACTGAGCTGTAAATAGTTGAGAACTGCTTTTTGTTGTTGTATTTATTATTATTACTTCTAATTGTTATTATGTAATTTCTGTTACATTATTAAAACCATAACTTATGGATGCTGGTAATATATATTAACTGAAGTATAATTATTCAGTCATCCAAGCACATGAAAATACACATTTGACTGTAACATTCATTAATTGACATTTTAGTGTTCATAAAAATAAGACAGAATGATTAAATAGTTTCATTATTGCATAATAATGCCATTTGTATGGGAAACAAATATTTTTTCTTAAAAGGTTACTCCATGTGCATACAAAGTTCCTAAGTAATAATAGTTGACAGTGAATAATTAAGCTATAATTAAGTAAATTTGCTTACATTTTTTGCCTGCTGGCTAGCAAATATCCTGGGGTCCATCTTTTTGCCCACAAGCTTTAGCAAATTGGCCGTATCTCTCCCCAGCAGGGATTTGAATCTTTTCCTTGAAGTCATCCTGCTCCCTCTTTCACTTGAATGAAAGTTTCCTCTTACAGCCAAATTGTTTAAGTGCTCTGATGGCAAATAGCCCCACTGAAGTTGGCAGAGTTACTAGCAGAGCATTTATCAGATCATAGAACTGCATGAATCTTTAATGGAATATAATCTTTCACACATTATTCTGACAGCTAATGGTAGTTTGTTAGGTGTTTGCATTACTCCAACTAAGTTAGTAAAAAGGTCACTACAGTATTTAAGATTCTGTTTTGGAATGATGGTAGTTTTGCTTCTGAGTGGATGAGCACTGAGCAGATCACCACCAGATTATCACTCCCTTGGACATGAATATCCTGTTTACTCAGAACTCATTTGTTATTAGTTCTGGGGCAAGGAGAGTTTTCAGTAGTGTTCTTTCTTCCATTACAATGTTAAAAAAAAGTTAGGCAAGAGTTATACACTTACAAACACTCTGCCATATTTGAAATCTTGCAGTGAAATCTGAACTGCTTTCTCCAGTTTTTTTGACAGCAAATACTCCATTGTAAACTATGTAAATGCAATAAACTAAATGTGGTACTGAGACATTATTTTCACCCTTTGTAATGAATGGTGAACTTGGTTTGAAATCAGTGACATGCAGTCGAGGAAGGGGGAAAAGTCCAGGGATAAATCCAACAAGTTTTAAAAATAAAACAAAAAAACCCCAGTTTTTTTACCTTTTCAAGCTGCTTCTTTATTCTTCTCTCACCATAGGTGAGATTAAGCAGCACACATTGCAAGTCAGTGAAACAGCCAGCAGTTTTTTCCAATGAAAAACCTGCAGAGTTCCTGTGTCAGTGATATCTGGGGAGGCAGGCAGAAGAGTTGTCTCCAACAGTTTAGGTGGATGTAATTATGCGTGTTTTCCAATAAAAGAAGACCCGGTGGCTTGCCAATCAAACAGCAGCAGTATGCCTATATCAGCAAACTCCAGGGAGGCACAGGAAAGGATTGCCTTCGTACTTAAAAAAAGCTATGAAAAAGCAGGGAACTGTGCAAGACTGCTATGTATAGCACCCTGAGTGGCAGATTTTAGTTGCAACAGGAGGCATGTTGCTGCACAATCCTTAGCTCCCTGTAGGTGAAGAAGAAGTGCGGCTTTTAAAAAAAAATTATTTGACTGGGGAGGGAAGGGAATGTGCTTCAGACTCAGCTTTATTTATTTTTGGCAGTGTGACCATATAGATCGGAGGACAGAATGCCTGCATAGAGGAGTGAATTGAGCAGAGGCGTTATGAGGTTATAGCATGGGATGCTATCTGCCATGGGTGACAGGGCACCAGGGGTGCCAGTTACACTCCTTTGGTGGCCCCCCAGTTCCCTCCCAGCCTCCTTCTTGGGCGCACTCTGGGGCAGCCATTTTTGAATTGTGCATTGCCGTGGGTGTTCTTAGAGCTGTTAAAAGAGATGCTGGCCCACAGTAAGCTCCTTTCCACCTCATGGCCAGTCAGAGCGCTCCTAACTGTTTTGATAGGGGCAAAATTTTGCCTGGGTATGCCTCTGGAATTGAGGCAGGCTCTGCTTTTTAAACTGTTCTGTGTTGAGCAATACCTGCCTCAATTCCCTCTTCTATGCAATGGTTAAAGACAGAGGCATTCTGTCCTCCCTTCCATATGGTCACCAGGGTGTGCGCATCGGAGCCTCTCAACCAGAGTCCCTCAAAGAACATCGTTGTGTGAGGTGAACAAGTGTTGAGTCCTTCGCATGACAATCCCGTTAGCTACTTATATTAGCTTATATTACGTTAGCTACACAAACGCAGTGGTGAAATAAAAACATCAAAAAGATAGAAGCTGTTTTGAATTGGTTCTGTATGAATGTGAGTAAAAGCAGAACAAGAAGTCCAGGTTTACTAAAACAATGTAAAAGTCTTTACATGGAATACGTTACATATCCAAGGCTGTATCTCTTGTAGATTCAGAACTTCGGCTCTGCAGACGGTTAGTGATGCAATACATGCAAGTATACCATGGTAGAGAATTTATTCCACCAAGGCTCAGGCCTTCTCTGGAACATCCAGGGCATCACCAGGCTTCTAGTCCTCATCAGGCCTCACACTGAGCCACAAACAACTGACCAAGCAGACTGCTCACAGAACCTGCAATGAACTGTTACAAACAGTATGATCCTAACCATGTCTCCTCAAAGGTAAGCCCCACTGTGTTCAGTGGGTCTTACTCCCAGGAAAGTGTCTTTAGGATTGCAGCCTAAATTTCCTTGCCCTTTTATTCTGTTCCTCAGATGATCACTTTTAACCAATAATTGCAGAAATAATTGCAGAATTCAGTCCACAGAATTATGTTGCACATTTAGTTCATGCTGCAAAAACCCCAAGTGCCAGTTTCTATAATGCCTGTCAACAAGCGCTCAGGGGAGCATGGTGGGTGAAAAGGGACTGAGCCTCCCCACCCACGTCCTTCGGAGAGCACTGCTGTGAGGTGAGCAAGCTCTCAAGTGAGTATGGTGGGTGAGGAGGCAGGTGAGGCTCTGCCTCCCCCTGGAGTCCTTAAAAGAGCTCCGCCATGTGAGGTGAGGAAGCACTCGGGGAAGTGCAGTGGGCGAGGAGGTAGGTGAGGCTCAGCCTCCCCACTGGAGTCCTTGAAGGACATCACCGTGTGAGGTGAGGAAGCACTCGGGGAAGTGCGGGGGGCGAGGAGGCAGGTGAGGCTCAGCCTCCCCACCGGAGTCCTTGAAGGACATCACCGTGTGAGGTGAGGAAGCACTCGGGGAAGTGCGGGGGGCGAGGAGGCAGGTGAGGCTCAGCCTCCCCACCGGAGTCCTTGAAAGGACACCACCGTGTGAGGTGAGGAAGCACTCGGGGAAGTGCGGGGGGCGAGGAGGCAGGTGAGGCTCAGCCTCCCCACCGGAGTCCTTGAAGGACATCACCGTGTGAGGTGAGGAAGCACTCGGGGAAGTGCGGGGGGCGAGGAGGCAGGTGAGGCTCAGCCTCCCCACCGGAGTCCTTGAAGGACACCACCGTGTGAGGTGAGGAAGCACTCGGGGAAGTGCGGGGGGCGAGGAGGCAGGTGAGGCTCAGCCTCCCCACCGGAGTCCTTGAAAGGACACCACCGTGTGAGGTGAGGAAGCACTCGGGGAAGTGCGGGGGGCGAGGAGGCAGGTGAGGCTCAGCCTCCCCACCGGAGTCCTTGAAGGACATCACCGTGTGAGGTGAGGAAGCACTCGGGGAAGTGCGGGGGGCGAGGAGGCAGGTGAGGCTCAGCCTCCCCACCGGAGTCCTTGAAAGGGCACCACCGTGTGAGGTGAGGAAGCACTCGGGGAAGTGCGGGGGGCGAGGAGGCAGGTGAGGCTCAGCCTCCCCACCGGAGTCCTTGAAGGACATCACCGTGTGAGGTGAGGAAGCACTCGGGGAAGTGCGGGGGGCGAGGAGGCAGGTGAGGCTCAGCCTCCCCACCGGAGTCCTTGAAGGACACCACCGTGTGAGGTGAGGAAGCACTTGGGGGAGTGCGGGGGGGGGGGTGAGTTCCAGTGGAGCTGAAGTGGAGCAGTGGCGCATGAGGCGCTTGAGGGGAGGACTGAAGGGGTTAATTCTTAACTCCTTCAGGCCCCCCCAGCACCGCCTCTGCCCCTTCAACCCATAGAGGTCCCAGGTTACACTGCGAGAGGGAGCGATGGAGAAACTACCATTCCCAGAACACTTCACTTCAAACTGTGCTTTAAGCATACGAAACTCCTTGCATTGCATTCTGGGAATTGTAGTTCTCTTAGTACGGCCTGTCTGAGAAGTCCAGAGTCTGCTGGGGCAGCCTTGCAGGGAGAAGGTATGAGGAGGGGGCAGCGCGCGGCTCTGACGTCATGGGGGAGAACCGTTTATTTCTGTTGGGCGAGAGGCACCTATTGGAATGTTCAGGATCCCAACATTCGGTGCCCTGTTTTTCACTGGCGGCTGCTGCCCCCTTGCGACAGGCTTTGGTAGTGCGGGCTGCACAGGAGAAACAGCCACGCCCTTCCGTGGTCACGTGCTGCAGGAGCCTGCAGAGGTGCAGGTCTCTGCCCCAGGGACTCTGCAAGCACTTGGCAGCAGCAGTGGGTCTGGTTGGGCTTCCCACTGAGTGCTTGTATGAGCCACATTTTTTTGGGTGGGTATGCAAGAAAGTGTCAAACTGCACCTATGGGACCTTTCCATGGGGTGCTGGAGTAATTTCTGGTGTAAAAGGGTTTTGGGACAAGAGGGGACTTTTCACTGACAGCTGCAAGAGTGAGGTGTTTGGTGCATAGCATGGGTGCAGCTGGAGGGGGTGCATATCCTGACTTTTGCAGGGAGCCTCAATGCAGCAGCATGGAAGCCCCCCCCCAAATAACATTCACCTCCTTTTTGCTCCCACTGCCTGGAACAGCTCTGAAAGCAAGGGAGAGGGGCCACTTCCACACTGCACTGAGGCTTCCTGCAAAACATAGCACTTTGCACCCCTGTTAGCTATGCCGCTGACTCCATGTTTCCCAGAGCATGCACCCTGGGGCTCCTTGGGACCTGTTCAGGGCCACCATAAGCACTGCGCCACTCTGTGCACGGGCCAAGGCTTTGGAGCTCCCCAAGATCCTGCTAGCCCAGTTGGTCACTACACCAAACATGTCAGCTGCCAATGGAAGTGCGACCCGTCTAGCTACTCCTCTGATAGGTTTGCACCCCCTCTAGCTATGCCACTGACAAAACAATAACTCCCAAACTCTGCAGTGAATTCATCTCGCCTCTGCAGTGAATTCAATAGGGTACATTGGACAAGCACCTCTCTCTGAGTATACCCATAATTTACAATGTGGGGATAATAAGATTATGGTGAAGATATGGTGAAGTTTGCCCACCTTTCTTAAGTGTTCATCAGAAAGGTTACTGGGGGTGCAGTCCTGGCCAACTTTCTAGCACTGGCATATTGTATCAGTGGGGCATGTGCTGCAGTTGAGGTGCAGTCAGGGAGGTCTCCTCAAAGTAAGATAATGTTTGTCCCATTCCTTGGGGTGGCATTGTCCTTACCACGGTGCTGGAACGTTGGTTAGGATTACTAATTCTTATTTATAACTGTATCTTGTTATACCCATATTTATTGGAATCCAAGGCACCATCAAACCTAATGCACATCCTAGACTTATAATAAAAACACCACATTTACTCAAATCTATTTAACCATTGAATCTAATGTGCACCCTGATTTTGGAGACTAACAGCACAATCCAGAGTAACTGCGGGAGCGCTTACGCTGACGTAAGAGACATTTCTGTCAGTGTAGTTATGATGCCACCTAATGGAAACCTATGGGAAATTCATAGAGTAATACAGAGTCAATTTTTCTTACATCGACTTAAGAACTCCTGTCGTTACTTTGGATTGTGCTGTAAATTTGGCTGAAAAAGTGAGCATTCAAGTCAATACAGTAATGACAGTATTTACTATCAGCTGGCTGTTTGTACAGGCCAAACTGTAAACACTCATATACAATTATTTACCAGCATTTACCCATATCCACTTGAATTAAATGCACCATTGAATCCAATGCGCACCCTATACTTATAATCAAAACATCCCTTTTACTCATATTGAATTAACCATGGAATCTAATGTGCACCGTGATTGTGGAGACTGAATTCGGCAGGAAAAGGTGAGCGTTAGATTCGAGTAAATACAGTATATTGTCATTGCTAACATCAGATGGTTTTCCTCTTTGCTTTTTGGAGATGTCAAAAGTGTGTGCCATTTTTGGAGGATCTCGAGGAATTGGAGTGGCTGTTGCACAACTGTTAGCACGGAGGGGATATTTTCTGGCAATTATTGCAAGAAATCTGGACTTAGCACAGACAACTGCAAAGAGCTTGGGAGGTATGTCTGCTCTTATAAAAACAGCATGCTCTGTTAATATGTGTTGTTCCAATATGAATTGTAATCTCACTTTTTTGGTGTATTCTGTTTGCTTGCTCTTTGCAAATATGTTAAAACTTATAAAACTGGTTGAAATACCACAATAATATATTAGTGCTAAATATCTTTGGTAATCTTCGGTATCATACATCATATAAAATATTATACACCTATTATAATAGGTGTTGCTCCATAAGAATTGTAACTTCATTTTTTGGTATATGTGGTTTTCTGGAACCCATATGTCAGTAAACATGTATAGCTCTCTAAATGTATGTGTAGTAATAATTATGGTTCTTCTTCAGAAAAATTCTCATTTTAGACTTTGTTCCATCATAGAAGGCCATCTAGCATTTAGCTGTGATGTTTCAAAAGAAGATAACATCCAAACTACATTTAAAGAAATAGAGAAAAGCTTAGGTCCTGTAAACTACCTGGTTAATGCTGCAGGCGTCAACAGGTTAGTTTTAGATTTAACTAGTAAGCATTTCAGTTTTTAAAAAAATATAAAAATACAATACATAAATGTGTTATGCATAAAAGTGCAAATAGTAAGGAAATACTGTGATATATTTGGTTAAATTAAAATAATGTATTGAAGAGACTGTGGGAAATATAGATTAGTGTGATCATTGCTTCAAATAGCTGGTGTAACTTACCTTTATCCTGAGATAAGTCTTTGATCAGTTTAGTGTACTGGTTCCCAAACCTTTTTTGACTAGGAGTTCCCTAAGCCTGTTATTGGCTGCTGGCTCCTTTGCTCCTAACAGGGAACCCTTGTTCCTGGTTCCCTGTTAGGGCTACAATCCTTTACATTGCATGGGGTGGTGGGATTTTTGAAGGGATTCTGTGGCTTTCCTACTGAAGAGCCATGTCTGAAAGGCTGGGAACCACTCATTTAGAAACTGAAGCAAATTAAAGATTGAATGGGGCTCTGCCAGGGATCAAACTGGGAGAAGACATGCTTACCAAGGGGAGTAGCGCTCAGTGGTTAGTGCAAATAACCCTTTCTGCTCCCTACCTTTTTTAAACTGGGTCAGTAGCTGAGTGGGAAAGGGAAAATTGACTTTTGTTGCTGGCTGAGGACAATACGTTCTCCACCTTCTTTGGTGGTCCAACCTTCCCTGAAACTTCATGGACCACCTCTCAGGGGCTCATGGACCACCAGTGACCCAGATAGATAGGCTTATCTGCCCAATGAGTAGAGGTATACCTCCCAGATTGGGAGAAGGATTCTGAATTTAAAAAAAATTGCTGGGAGGTTGTGGTGTGTCAAACTCACACTGCTTTAGGAAAATGTTCTGCCAGCTTTTCTAGACTGCTGAAACGCCATAGGAGCTCCTAGAAAGTTGTAAGTGTACAAAACATGGAAAACTAGACAAAAATGGAAAAAAATAGCAATTCATGTTTGTCTCACGTAACTTCAACTTGAGAGGAATCTATCAGTCACATAATCAATATATGGGTGTACTTTGATGGTGTGAGCAAAAAAATTACTACATCTAGAGAGTGATGTGGAGTGAGCAAAAGGGCATAGGTAAAAGAGTCTACCTCGTCAGACAAACAAAGCTGGCTAATTAAGAGTAGTAGGCTTTTCCCATCATTATTATTTATATTCAAGTACACAATCCCTTAGTGAACTCATTTGGGTTTGTATGTTGATGCCTTTCTAGTCTTAAAATGCCAGCTGATTATGGCTGCTATCATATCCACACTTACAGGAGAGTAAGCTCCATTAACTATAATGGAGCTTATTTCTGAGTAGACATGCATAGGATTGGACTTTTAGTGACATTTGTGCCAATAAGATGAATGACATGGTAATTACTGTTTATCAGATTTTTCAGTAAATTCTAAATTCTTTCTGGAACAGATTCCTGGTTTCGTTTTTGAATGTGATTAAAATGAAATGTGAGTCTGATGTTTCTTTGAAAATTAGCTAACCTATGTAATTTTTTTTAAATTTAGGGATGGCTTACTATTGCGAACCAAAACCGATGATATGATATCCCAGCTTCATACCAATCTTTTGGGAACAATGTTGACATGCAAAGCAGCTGTGAAGAGTATGATTCAACAGCAGGGTGGTGCTATAGTTAATATAGGTTTGTTTGCTGAAGCCTCTGTAATTTTATAGACTGAGCATAATTCAAAATGTTCCAAAATCTAAAACTCGTTTGAGTACCCATGTGATGCCACAAGTGGAAAATACTGGGCCAGATCTCAGTGATAGGTCCCAGACAACACTGGTGTATGACAAATGGTTTATTCAGCCCCCCCAGAGGAAAAAGACTCTTCCAGTATCATTTTAGCTGTGATGTATCTTTTCCATGCACTCCCAGATTCCCCCAATGTGGGACTATCTATAGGCAGATATTCCAAAATCCAAAACTCTTCTAGTCACAAGTGTTTCAGATAAGGAATACTCAACCTTTAATTAACCAATACTCAATTATTAGAAACAGTATAAAGCTGCAATCCTAAAGACACTTTCCTGGGAGTAAGAACCATTGAACATAATGGGGTTTACTTTTGAGTAGACATGATTAGGATTGTGCTCTAAGTTTAAATTTCTATGTTTCAAA
The DNA here is from genome assembly GCA_030015325.1 of Cryptoblepharus egeriae. Lineage (NCBI taxonomy): Eukaryota > Metazoa > Chordata > Lepidosauria > Squamata > Scincidae > Cryptoblepharus > Cryptoblepharus egeriae. The sequence goes on along the minus strand of JAREYC010000007.1, from coordinate 45,838,989 downwards.
ATGATGGTCAATGTTAACCATATCACGTTAGAGACTGAGGCTCTGGGCTAGATTAAAAAGTGCTTTTTTGTCTTCCTCTCATGAAAGATCCCTTTTTCACGTGGAGGTAATTAAGAAAATAGGCACAGGTTTAAAAGATATCCTTCTAATAGATGGCTTGTACATGCAGAAACTCAAAAACTGCTGTAGAAACTGCCATAGTTATTATCACACTGCACAGGCATTGTGCTGGTGCCTCCAAAAGTGTTTGCAGAATAGCACTAGCAGTGGTTTTCTTTCTGCTTATTTCTGCCAGAATTTATTGCACACTGTAGGAGGACTTTCTCCCAGAGATAATCTTTTTACCACTTTCTTTTATCAAAAATGCCTCCTCACTGCACATCTCTACAAGTAGTTGTTTTAAAAGCCCTACATTTTTAAAACGCTGTTTATTGCATGATAAAATATGGGGCTGTTGTTTGGGAAAGTGATGAAAAAAGCTCTGCTACATGCATGGAGTCCATTATTTAATTTTACAATGTGGAATTCAGGGATATTCTTATATAACTGATTTTAACTCCTTTGGTCATGCATTTTTACTTTGGAATCTATGCCTGCTTCTTCAATGCTTGGTCTTCATGAAGATTAGTAAAATCCTAAACATGTTTACTCAAAAGTAAGCCCAGGAAAAGTGTCATTAGGATTGCAGCCTAAGGGAGCAATCCAGAGTAACTACGGGGAGTCCTTGCTCCGGTGTAAGAACAATTTACTCTGAATTGCAATATGAATTTCCCATAGGTTTTCACTAGGTGGTGCATTAACTACGGGTGTATGTAGTCTCTTATGTGCTCCCATTGTTACTCTGGATTGTAGGGTAAGTATATTTTCATGTGTTTCACAATTTTTCATTTTATGTTACAGTACGATACAGCTGTTCTAAAAAAAAGAACCAGAGGTTTTGGATTTGGGTTTTGCCTACCATTTGACTTTGTCTCACTTGGTTTGTTTTAGGAAGTATTGTCGGACTGAAAGGCAATTCTGGTCAGAGCATATACAGTGCAAGCAAAGCAGGATTAGTTGGGTTTTCACGCTCTCTTGCTAAAGAAGTAGCAAAAAAGAACATTCGAGTCAACATGGTTGCCCCAGGTTAGTTTTGAATCAAGTTGATTTCTCCTGGGCTGGTCTGTCACTTCAAATTCAGCTGTTACATATCAGTAAGGCAGAGATTCTGAAAACAGACATTCCCACATCCAAATATAATGAATATAAGGAACAATCACTATACTAATGAATAGACTGTAGAACTTTGAATTTCTTCAGTTGTGTTAAAACCCAAGCACAAAATTTTCTGAAAGCAAATGTATAAATTTAATGCATGTGTCATTGAATATTAGCCACCTATTCAATTTTATTTGAATTGAATAATAACACTTCCAGCCAGGAGGTCCCGGGCTGAAATGCTCGAATACCACTGATATATATTGAGAAGCCATCCATAAATTTAGCTCTTCTGCCTTTGAAGTTTATAGCTTGTATCCACAAGAGGTTTTCAGCTACTAAATACCATGTTAATTAGTGGAGTTACTCACCTCCAGTTCTTTCATCTATTTGCTTGTAAACCTGCTGTAATAAAACTTTGTATAAGTAGAGATATTATATTTTATCCTAAGGAAGTCTCGTTTCCTAATCTTCATGGATCTTAAGGCTACGGTCCTGAGTACTTGAGAGGAGGACATTGAACATGGCTTATTTATGCGTGGACCTGCCTAGGATTTGGTTATGTTTGTTCCTTACGGATTTAAATGGTTTTCAGCAATTACAGACTTTCTGAAGATGCTCCGTTGTTGTCTTTGAAGGTCACATAACCCTCATTGTGTGTAGTCTTATAAAAATGTAAACCAAACACCCTACTAATTACAGACACAAATTTAAGATCTCAATATATTTCTTTTGTTCTGTGAGTAAATTATTTTTATGTAGAAACATTTTCCTGATGGTACTTTTGATTCTTCTTAGAAGCTATTTTTCGCTTCCTGTAACTGTAATGACTGCATGGCTGACCAGATTAGTATTTATCAGCTTAGCAAATACAAACAGCCATATAATTCTGTACGTACAGACTTATACACATGGGTTCATGCAGGAACTCTGCCTTTCATTTTGAATAACTCCATTGGCCTTTCTCTATCCTAACTACAGCAAGAGTTGGTTTTGAACAGTAATAACTTTTGACATCATTTCATGCCTCTAGCAAAACACTGAATAACACTGACTAAAGTTGCTGGATGTGAGAATTTAACATTTTTTCCTGAGGCAGAAATGTGTTTGTCATGCATTGTCAGAGTTCATTTTTTTCAGTTCTGATATTCCTCAATTTGCCCTACTAGTTCTATTAGAGGAATTGCTTTCTACTTGTTTTATGGTGAAGTAAGTTTCCACTAATATTAACATTGAATTCCCTTATCATTACACCACTGAAATATTCTAACTAGATTGAGTTCAGTTTCTAGAACACACTCAGCAATATGTACTCTGATGGTCTAACGAGGGAAACTTTTTTTCAGAATTTGCCCAGGTGTTATTTGGGTTTTGACGTATTAAAAGACTGGAAGAAGATTGTGGATTTCTGTGTTCTCTCCTGCCCTGAATCCTCCTGCATTTCTCAACATTATCACTCACTTGGGTTCTATTTCATATTAGGAGAGTCTGCACTTACTTTATCTTGCAGGATTTTGTAAGAAATCTCCTGATGCAGGAAAAGGAGAAAGGATAGGGAGAAGGGAATGTGGAAGGCTAACATCAGCTCCCTATTTCACCACGTTCAGGTTCTACCACCCGAGCAAAGCTACAGGACAAGAGCTCAAAAAACAATCAGTTGTCACTGTGGCAAAAAACATCTGACTTTTATATACTGTATATAAAAGTGTTAGTATATGTGTGTGTGTGTACACACACATCCACATCCACCACCATAAATTAAACCATAAATATTTTAGAAGTTCATTCCAACTCATTCCAGTTGCCTTCTTGCAAGATAATTGGGGTTAAGATTGGACTGTAAACTTGATAACCTGATTCCTGCACACATTTTAATCAACAGCCATTTGACTTGATGGATTTTTTTTTGCAAAATGTTCTGAACTGAACAGAATACATGAACCTATTTTCCCAGGTTGGCAACTATACCTGTATTATGAAGTTTAACAGATATGCTTTTTGGAACTACACGTGCAACCACTGGAGTTATACCCAGATTTTATTAATTACTGTTTTGCAAACATTGGTTTTTTTCCTCCCTCTCAGGCTTCATTCATACGGATATGACAGCACATTTGAAAGAAGAGCAGCTAAAAAAAACTATTCCCCTTGGAAGATTTGGTGAGCCTCAAGAAGTTGCCGCAGCTATTGCCTTTCTTCTAGAGACTCCATATGTAACTGGGCATGTGCTTGTGGTTGATGGAGGTCTGCAACTTCTGATTTAAAAGCATTCCTGACTCCTGCACTCAGAACGGTGTGTGAGAGAGAATGTTTCCTGGATAATTTTATCTTTTAATCTCTTTGCAAGTATTTATCTTTTTCCCAGTTTACTGTAGGAAAGGCTTGGTGTTCTACTCAGAGGCAATGTAGATGTATGGTAAAATATTTTGGAATGATTAATAAGTCAATAGCCAAGCTGACTGAGAGTGCAGACATGGTTCTGCTACATGATTCTTAATGAAAGAATTTATTGTGTTGATACATGAACGCATAATTGAAATATGAACACATAATTTTGGGATTCTTAAATAAAATAGAACTTGATAGGTCATTACTCAGCAATAGTAGCAGCAGCAGCACCAGCCCCAAAAAACAAACAGAATTAGAATTTTGAATGTTGTCAGTTTAACTAGTTGGCCAAAGTAAAATGAAGTCAGTCTGCTAAAACTGAACAAAAATACTTAACAAATAAATAAAACATTACTTAATTCATTTAGGATCCTACTGGCAAATAGTATTTGGGATTCATTGTATTTGGAAAAATAACTTTGCCTGCTCTACATCATGCTATGTGTGTATAACTCATTCTTTTTTAACAACTGAAAATAAATACCTAAAAAATATTGCTTTGCTTTTCGTGAGCTATTTGTTTAACAGCCACAGGAATTTTGCTTCAAGGAAAGGGCGGCAATATTTGTTTAAGCTATAGTTATAAATGTTTGTGCAATTGATGTGATAGATTTCTTCTCCCACACCTTTTGACATTTTACCAAATTGTCACTGCATCAGATATATTGATGCGATTCAAGTATTATGGATAAATAGGCTGTTTTGTGATAGTTGTATTTACAAGGATTTTCTCTGTGATTTAGCTGAGCTAAAATTGCTGTCAAATAATGTACATTTTTTCCTCAGTTTGCTACCTCTTCACCATCCCACGTTTCCCGACTATTTGTGCCACAATGACTCCTCCCTGCATTTATGATACCAGCATGTTCTCAAGTACTTGTTTTTATAGCAACAGTGTTTAAGAAAAGCAAGCTTGGCGGTTATTTTATATTTGAGGCCTGAGTCATCTCTCCTCTGATGTTGAATAAAATGCAGAGGCAGCTGTTTTCTTCTAATGATTTCACGAACAATTTATATAAATTATGAGGTAGGTGATCCTATGACATACCAGCAATAAAATTAACTAGAAAGACTAGTCATCACTGGAGGAAAGCATCCAAATTGCTGTAAAATACTCACTGTAAAGAACAGTAGTCATCAAAGCTTTACTCACAAGCCTGAATTCACACCTGTAGCAAACATGATTCTTTTTGTTTTGACTACCTTTCTCTTGGATAAATCTGGTGGGGTAGTTCATTCTCTATTGTTCCCACTGCTCTTGTGGGTGGATCAATTTATAATCTGTTGTATGAACCGTTCATTCTGCATTTGAATACTATTATTTCCTAAATAACTTGTTTTTCCAGAGACAAGCTGAGAAGAATGGCATACAGTTTAGTCATTTGAGTGTAAGAATAAGTTAGGTTGGTTAACATTAAGAACCGAACTGATGATAAGTTTCAAAGTCTTAACTTTTGAATAAAGCCTAGGTTATACTTTTTAATCCAGCTAAAATTGGAAAGGAGTGAAGACAAGTCACAACCCAACTTCTGTGTGTCCATGCTTATAGTTTAGCCAGATTCTAAATAATCAAAATCCAGTTCAGAAGTGGAGCTGCAATTCTAAATACATACGGTACTTCTTTGGGATTATGACACATTGAGCTCAGTTCAAAGTATATATATTGGATTATGTAGCAAGTCTCATGACGTTCATTGGATCTTACTTTCTTAGAGTGGCAAGCCTATTGCACATATGCCCAAGGTAGCAGATGAAAAAATCCATGTTGGCATGCAGTGCTCCATGCTAGGCCTTCTTTTAAGCCCTTAGTCATAATACAGGCATTCATCAGTCTTGAGAGACTATGCTATCGTGCTCGGTGCTGCATACGAAGCACAAAGGCCAGGGTTAGATTGATATGGAGGATAGGCTGTTACCCAAGCAACAAATCCCCCCTCTTCATGCCACTGAAATAGGCTGCCAGTTGATGTATGATTTTTTTAAAAAGAAAGCCTAAATAGGAGTAGTAAGAAATATTCACAAGAGACATCAAATCTGGCTTGGTGCCAGCTGGGCAGTTGTAAGAATGTGACAGCAGCTGATACTATTTGAAAGTGTCACTAATCCTCAGAGCAGCCTCACAACCTCCAGTGTAAACATCAATAGTCAAGAAATAAATGTGGTCAGCATTGGTTACAACTGATAATCGTAATATGTAGGTTAGCAGTTCTACAAATATTAATTATTTCTGTATATATTTGATTTATTAAAATTGTGTTATTCAGCATGACACATGATTTATCAGTTAATATTTTCATCTGTTAATATAAAACATACTCAATTGTTCAAAATTACCATGGATTTACATGAGAGAATTTAGAGGATTACAGTACATCCAATTTGGGTATTTGTGTTTGAAAATTTTAGCCACCTTTGCTCTAAAAACTGTGCTTAGTAGAACAGCCTTAGAGGATTATTTGGCTGAGCCTTGTTAATACATCTTTACCCAAAACTCCACAAATAACTGGTTTTTGTAATATTTTTATTGATGTTAAAACCCACATGGTATCAGCACAACAATCCAAAGTAATATGATTGTATGTTTTCTTATAAATACAAATAAAAAGAAGCAAAATGCTACTAGTGAAGCTAAACAAATAGTAAATTAGCAAGTCACATTTGAGAAAAATTTGGTAAGTGGATATGACGTACTTGACTAAAATATGATAATTCATATGACAGGTTGTGTGTAAGCAATTCTTTAAACTGGTTATAACCACTGTTGGCATAGGGCAGTAACGACATTTTGTGCTAAAAATGTTTTAGCCACTAAAACCTAGTTGGTGTACTTAACATTGAGGTGCAAAGCAATACATGTATAGCAGTTATGCAAAATATATGGTGTAGTACATAATACAAAACTTTTTTAAAAAAAGTATTGCGCTTGAATAACTGAATTGAGAAAAGATTTCAACAGATTTATTATAAATAAAGTACTATAAACGTGCTTCATATAAGGAATACAGTGTTTTCTTTTTATTGCAGAGGTTTCCTGTACCATCAAAGCCTCTCTTCTTCCAGATTGAAGCACTCTTATACTGTCAGTTTTGACTCCAAATTGTTCCAAACAAGCCCAAGTGGACTCCAGATAGATGCAGAGCTTGTCTACTTTCTGAAACATTAACTGTTTTGACTTTCTTCACCCGCTCCCAGCAGTGGGCATGGCTATTGTGTCATGCGGCAGTAGGCAAGAACACAATGCAAATTTCTAATTCAAAGGCATGCAGTGTTTAAAATGTAACACCTTTTGCTTATCATCCTGGATCCTCCCATATCCACTAATCTAGTCTCTATGGTGTGTGCGGTTATTATACAAACCTCAGTTGCAGGCTTGCTTCTTTCCTTACTTACTCTATATCCTCCTTTGTGTCATGCTGGCTCTGGTCAAGTATACAAAAAAGTCCTAGCTGTCAGATAACCAGGGAATTTCAGACATGAACTGCAATGGTTTCTCATGTGATTCTCTGAGAAAGGTCTGGCCATTCTACCCCCGCCCCACCCCACTGTTACAAACCTTATCACTGTTAAACAATCCCATCTTGTCCATATTTCAAAATTGTATGCGTGTGTTAGCCTGGCAGTACTGTTACCAATTAGCCACTTTTATTTGGCAAAAGTCAAATGAAGCTCTTTTGAACATTTAAGGCAAGTAGCTCTTTTCTCCTTTGAGACAGGGATAGAAATTTCACTGTGATCACTCGTTCGATCACTTCCTTGCTTGTTTTATTCCTTCAGTATTGCACATTCCCCCCATTTTTCATCAGAACACACTGCTGTTACACTTGCAATTGTGTTGTGGCCCAGAATGGCCTTACTGTGTATTACAGCACCTAAAACTCCTAAAAGGCACTTGGTGACGAGGTTCTGCTCTGTGTGTGCTTTTAAACAACCTAAAGCACCAGCATTTGAAAACAGCATTTTTCACAACAGTTCTATCCGTGTAATAATAAAAAACTTATAATGGTGGTGACTTGTGTGTGTGTGTGCATGTGGAGGCTGTACATTTATTTCTATGGAGTAACCACTACCTACTCTAACTGGTATAATGAGCAAGAAACGTGATTAAGGTGTTCTCTTTTGCGCGTAAAAGTGTCTGCCTTTCACATAAAGTGGCATAAATTATCATTGGTCAAGACAATGGCTTTCAGTGTTTTCACTTTTGAAAGGAAAAATAATCTGACAGTTTACAGGTCATCGCTTTCTACCAATCCGGACTGCAGCGTCAAATGGCCTGGGTTTGCTTCTGGCTGAAATGCAGCTTTGATGTCTAGTCCTTGGTCAGAAAGGGCCGCATATCGACTGGCTGAAGGACGCACTTTCTTTGGCTTAGTGGTCTGTGACTGTTGTTGCCATTGAGCTACGGAAAGAGAAAGGAGACAGTTCATTGAAATAGTCCATTTATATATTTATTTAAAGGGATTTATACCCTGCATTTCCTATGCAAATGCCCAAGGCCACTTACAAAGCTTTAGTTCCTCCCCTCTTGTCCTCAAGTATATATTTGGGCCCATTCAGAACACCCAAAGAGTAACTTACTATAGACATCCAGTCTTGCTGTGCAGGACACAATCCCAGCTTCATTCTTAGCTGACACGGTGTACCAACCAGCATCTTCTTTTGTTGCTCCTTGGACAAGCAGGCAAATATAACCATGGTTATCTTGGTGCATGCTAAAGAAGTAAAGAAAGACAGTGAAGCAGCTTCATACATATTTAGGGTGCAATTCTAACCAATTTTCCAGCTTCAGGACAATCCTGAGTTAAGAGAATAAATACCGCCTCACCTTTAGGAGGCCTCTGTGACTGCCCCCAAGTGCAGGATGTAGCACACACTCCATAGGTACAGCTATGCCAGTGCTGTTAAGTTAGTGCCCTTATTTATTTAAAACACTGATGGATCTTGCTTTTCCAGAATCAAGGGGACTAACCAATTGATAGAGTTGTCAGAATAGTCAGCAGAGAAGGGTTCCAAAAGGGCTGAACGGCTGCGTCCCAGCAACCACGTCAGCACTAAACGAGTTGCAGTTTTCTAAAGTCTTCAAGGGCAGCCCCTGAGGGAGTGTGTTGCAGTAATCTTAATTGAGATGTCACCCAGATATACCCGACCATCCAGAATAACTACGGGAGCATGTAAGAGACATTTACGTTGACGTAGTGATGGCACCACCTAGTGAAAAACTCTGGAATGTGCCCATAGAGTACTGTAGCCAGGTCTAACTGATTCAAGTATGTCTGTGGCTGATGTGCTAGCTGAAACTGGGGAAAAGCATCCTTGACCACAGCTGCCACTTGATGTTCCAGGAGTAGCTGTGGATCTCAGGCTGCACACTCGTTCCAGCAGAGGGAGTACCAACCCATTAAGAATAAATAATTTTTCCCCTCAAGCTCTCCTTTGGGCGTATGTCATAACTGGACATATGTTAACCAGATGTCATAATTGGAAAAGTGGAAAAATGTTAAAGAGTCCTTCTAAAATGTAGGACACCCAACAAAAATGTAGGGCATGACAAAATAAAAACTAAAAACACCAAAATAAATAGCTTTGATGAGGTTAATTTAAACATTATTGTTTATAGTCATAGGATCTCTGCTAACTGGGCAAGAGGCACTCTTTCAAGTGGGTGTTCCTCTTTTATTTAGCAGGGGAAGTGCAACTTCTCTTCCTTACCTCCTCACCCCCACTATGTCTATTATAGTGGCTTCTGCTGGTGTTCTTTTGTATTTTAGATTGTGAGCTTTTGGGGGACAGGGACCCATTAGCCATTAATTTTTATTTTTCTTTGTAAGCCGCTTTGTTAACTTTTGAGTTGAAAAGTGGTAGGTAGGTAGGTAGATAGATAGGATTTATTTTCTGCATATTCACCTTCAGTCAGTTCCCAACCACCTCCAAAAGGTGAGGGGCTTGACAGCTTCCTCAGAATTTGAGGGAAAGGAGACAGAACTGAGTTACCAGAATACAGATGATACCCCCACTCCAAATCCCTGGATGATCTTGTTTGATGTAGGAAGTACTAAACAGCACCATGTGCTTTTCCAGTTCAGGGGTTCTCAAACTGAGCTCTGTTGAAGGGCTGCTGAGGAGGGAGGAAGGCAGCAACACAACCCCTTGGACTACACCACTTTGGAGGGCGGACAGAGGTTTGCTGCCACTTACAATATGCTGCTGCAGCTTCCTGTGGGTATGTGGAGCTCTACATCAGCCTCTGCAGGGCTCCTTGGCACATGGAGATACTTAAAAATTTGACTACAACCCATTTTTTGTTTCATAATCACAACTTTGATGCCTTCACCCTTTCTTTCTCCTTAAGGAGAAAGAGGCCAGGGCTCTTGTGGGGGGATCACAATACTCTCATTTACGAACTGTTGCATTATGTTATCAAGTCCAGAACTTTGAGACAAGTACATTTCAACTACTTATTTGGGCAAATGTCTTACTGTGAACTTGAACCTTCAATCAGGTTCCTTAACTTTTTATAGCTCCTTTTAAAGATACTAAGAAAGAAAGAATACTTTGGCTGCAATCCTAAAGACACTTTTCTGGGAGTAAGACCCATTGAACACAATGGGGCTTACTTTTGAGTAGACATGGTTAGGACCGTGCTCATAGTTTCACAGTTTCTACTATTTCAATAGAATCTTCTTTGTATAAACAAATAGCCACACAAGCTGTATTGTCTAACACAGGCTGTTTCATCTAACACAAGCTGTATCATCTAACCCTATTCATTCGAGAGCCTCAGAAATGAACAAACAGTAATGTAGTCTAACCTCACTCTGTCAGTATTGTAAGTGAGCGATTCATTCTCTTTCTTCCAGAAAATCTGAGGGTGCGGCACACCCAAAACCCGGCATTCCAGTCGCACAGGATACCCCTCAGCTACTCCAGTGTTCTGTAGCTTTTCTACAAAGACAGGCGGCTTGTGTGCTTCCTTAGCTGCAAAAAAAGAGGAGATAAAGTGGTACTGTTAAGCTGAACTTATAAATGGTTTTTGGGAGAGAGAGAGTGAAAGAAAGCAAAAATTCTTCATATCATAACTTAACTTTTATTTTCCCTCCATGCAGGTGTCTTTTAATTATGTTATTTTTTCCCACAAGTGCAGCTTCCATGCAGCCAGATATATGACTTAAATCAGGAACTGTGGCCACATTGTGCAAGTACTTATAGAAAAATGAAATCAGAGACTCAACTACATGGACCAAGATTGATGTTATCACTCAGTCTTTCCAATAGAAAGGATAACACCCTTAACTGGTAGGATGCCACCTTCTATGCTGAATTGTTTAAATACCACCCCCCAAAACAGTTCCCATGAAGACAGGATCATTTGAATATCCCCACAGTTCATAGTCTCTGGGGACATACATAAAACTAATGTAACATAGCCAGGATACAGAATTACTCCAGTGGGAAAGCTAATATATTGCTGGCGAAACGTTGTACCCTCATATACATTTTTGCTTGTAGGCTGGAAATGGTCATTGCTTTTCCATCTGAGGTAGCAAATTGTTATCCTTGGCATCATTCAGTCTCGAAAGACTATAGTATCGTGCTCTGAGTGTCCAATCCAGAGCATGATAGCCTGGGTAGGTTAATATGGAGGATAGACTGTTACCCAAGCAGCAAATCCCCCATCTCCAAGTAACTGAAATAGTCCAATGGAACGGCAGAGCTGATTCGATTGGTTCCAGATGCGTCACAGTAGTTACAAGAACATGATTGTAACACAGTCATGAACTGCTTCCAGGACTCCGGCTCTGGATTTGGCCTCAACGTTGACTCCTAAAGCCTTTCCCATAGATGGGTAGTGGAGGTTTGAGGTGGGAGTTTTCCTTCTCCAGACGACCCACATTCAGTGGGATTTTGGACAGGTCTAGTTGTCTCCTCAATAAAGGCCTGTCCAGCGTGGGAGTCCCTGCCAGTAGCTACGCTACCACCAGCATAGCCCTTTGTATCACTGGAGCACACAATCCCACCACCACAGAAAGGTACTGTCACTTTCCATCGGTGGGAGCCAATGGCTATACGCTGAAGAGAAAAGTACTAGTGGAGTTTGACAAAATGCACTGGGCACTTATCCCACACTCTCCTCCCACAACACAAAAAGGAATAGGCTGCTGTTTGTTTTCTCTCCATCTAATCACTTTTCAAAAAGAGAAATTGGCCACTTTTATCATAATTGTTGGATAGCACAATATCCAAATAACAGTGTGAGAGTTTTGCATAAATGTGTTACCTGCAACAATAAGTTCCAGGCTGAATGTGTTCTGACCAGCTCGATTGGTGGCAACACATGTGTAGATGCCAGCATCCCTTGCTGTGACAGGTTCTATGATAAGGGAGTGCACTCCATTTTCGCGTACCAGCATTTTGTGGGAACTGTCTGAACGTATTAGTCTTCCATTGAGTTGCCAGTTGATATCTGGAGTTGGTAAGCCACTGACCTTAAACAATATAAAACGGCAGACACTTTTGTTGAGACAGAAGCATATAAAGACTGAAGAAAAGATATATGAATATATGATGGGTTCTAGGGAACCAAGAGAAAATAATTACCGAAATCTATCATCACTAATCTATACCCAAGAGCACTTGGCATCATTAGTGAAGTGCAGTTGTCAAATATAAGGTCTAAGTTGGCATTTAAGTATCACACAACTAGCTGACCTATGCCCATACATCATATGTTTAATGTTTTGTCATTGATCATTAACAAGAGTAACTCTATTTTCTGCAGCAAGTGAATGGAGTCCAGTATTACACAAATATTGTTCTTATTTTTTCATTCTTAAAGGGTGCTTTGGAAATCTGTTGCTGAACTGTAAATTCCATTCATTGCTCATATAGCTTTTACCAAGCTCAGCTTGTTGAAATATGTATGCTATCAATGGTAATTACTGTATATCAAAAATTTTCCTCTAGCAACACTGAATAGAGAAGCTCAGATAAGTTTAAAAAGCTGATGTGATATTCTGAATTACTTCATTTTATGTCACAAAGCATTTGAATATCCATCTTCAATAGCTTTCAGCTGTCACCCTTTGAGGGTTTCAAAAAGATTAAATAGGTTCAAAGGAATGGAGTTTGAATGTTGCTTTCAACTTACAAAGTGTGTCACATTTTTCAATTTTTACCCTTTGCAAAAAGATTCCACTACAGACCTTGCTTCCTCACCAATTTGTATGGTTTTTTTTTAACTGTAATGGGTGGGCTTGTCCTAAAGAGTGGAGTATAAATACTATGAATAAACAAACTTGCTATTAACTAGGCAAATTACAGATCAGTCTTAGAACTTGCTCAACCTGTTTACAAGTGCTTCAAAGTGCATATCTAATCGTTATGCCAACATGTCACCATAAAATATGACAGTGTGCCAGATTTGCAGCATTTCACAAGGAGGAATCAGTAGGCTGTTAACAGGCAAGCATTGATTTACTGCTCGTTCTGAACACACTGTGAAGAGGCCAAAAACATCCATCAGACATTCAGTCTCAAATGGATGTAAAATGATGGTATTTTATTTGACATGCCAAGTAAGGATGAAAGACTGATGACATCAAGCACCAAGGAATAAATTTAGCTGAACAGAACAAAAAATAATGTAATAACACTGAAGAGCACAGCATTCTATGTTTGTGTACTCTTTAAAAAGATATAATAACCTTTTAAAACCTTTTAAAAGGAAGTTGAATGTAGAAGGACTCACACATGCGGACTTTATCCTGAACAACACTGTGCGTCTTAACATTTTAGACATGTCCCACTGAATCTCTGGGACTTATTTTTTGGTAACTTGGAATGGGAAGCAGGAGCAGGTTTGGGGATTATGGGCGCGAGCCAGAGTAACTATGGGGAGACCTTGCTCCAGGGTAAGAACAATTTACTCTGGATTTCTCATAGGTTTTCACTAGGTGGTGTCGTAACGATGGGTGCATGTAATGTCTCTTATGTGCACCCGTAGTTACTCTGGATTGTAGGGTATGTGTTTTTGGATGGTGGCCCATATCCAACAATATTGATCGAAACACAGTTTTCTAAATGAATAGTGTGCACTTAGATCATTTGATAAAGAAAGCACAACTTACAACTTGAATTGACAGTTAATTCTCAGACTGAGTAAAAGAGTGAAGGCCAAATCCTTCCCCCAAATTTGGTGAAATTAATTAGAGAAAATATTTTCATATGCAATTGACATTAACTGAAAGCTCCGAGTTGAAAAATACATAAAAGTAAAAAACCAAGCTCTGCAAAGGAAGAGAATTTCTCTGTGATATGTTCCTTATCCAGACTTTCCTTCAACAACGAAGACAGCTTCAGAGCCACTAGAGGGAGTAAGTGTTTTGTCTATGAAGTTTATTCCTGGAGAATGACTTGAAGTTCATTTTTATAATGTTACTTATCATGGACAAACATCCACAACATTATGAATAATTTTGCATCTCTAGCCTAATGGTTTTCTGTATCTGCTAATGGCTGGAATAACCCCTTTCAGATATTTAACAAAAGTAACGATTAAATGATAATAAAGCCCTGTTGAATAAATCTCTGTTCAGAAGTTAATTTATCAGAAAGCATACCTTGCAGTCCATTCTGCAAAGTTTTCCTTCTTGAACTATCAGGTCTCCTGGGGCCTGCAAGAAGTGAGGGCGAAAGAAGCGTTCTTGAATGGGTTCATTTTCATCTCCACTATCCCTTGACCGAGATCGAGGTCTGAAACAAACAATACACATTCTTTTTTTTAAAGTTCTGCATTAACTATTTAAGAAACCTCATGAACTAATATAGACACTACTAATATAGCCACTAGCTTCTGATTTATCCAGCCATGTCTCAGCCTGACATATGGCTCAGCCTCTAATTATATCAAGGTAGACTGATGCCTTGCAGATATAATCCCACTGAAATAGATTGCAATACATGTACTGGGCATGAAGGAATGGATTGAGATCCTTACCACACTGGAAGAACTGGGCACAGGTGAGCCATTCCCAGACAAGCTATTTGCATTACACACTATCATGCTTCGACAACATAACAGCTTCTAGACATTGTCTTCTAGAAAGGCCAGTCTGAAAGGAATCCAAGACCTGGTCCTGCTTTTGAGTTTTGGTTACCCTGCATCTGATTGAGAAACTGGAAAATGGTATTTCCAGTTGCAGTGAGGTTATTTTATGGAGGGTTTCCTCTAATTCTTAATGATTTATGTTACTGAGAGACTAAAGCATTGGCCTAACTTTTCCAACAAAAATAGATGGAACTCAAAATTAGTTAACTTCGGCTGGAGTAGGCTTGATATACTTACCATAGTTTCCCCCATTTAGCATAATCTCTACATTTTCATTCTGACTCCCCACTGTTTACAAATATTGCACTACAAGCACTTTCCATTCCACAAATTGTCTGACTTAAATATAAACCCAAAATATTAGTTCTTATGTCATATTTCCTGACAAGGGGTTATTTTTTCCATGTGTAATTTTTTTCAGTTCAGCTAGTTGTAGGTAAGAGAGAGAAGCACCAAAAATATTGCAATCAAGATTAGGAACCACATCAAATACTATCTAAAAATTGAATCCTGTCTGTGATTGCCACAAGAGTGCATTTAAAAAAAATGAAAAAAATGTAAAGTGAATATTCCATGCTTGCCACACAATGTACAATATTCTCTCCTTTCCCCCATTTTTTGTATTTTTTCTTGCTTTCCCATTTTAAAAATTCTCTTTTATCTTTAAAAAAGATAAAAAGAAAACGAACACAAATGCCTCATATTTAAAAATTGTGCATTTCCATTTCACATTGTGAGCGTCTACAACAATAACCACCAGTGAATTCCAACTGCTAAATAAAGTACAAAAAGAAGCTTTATTGCAATTTTAGTTAAAAATTTTAGTGCAATCTTTATCTATAAAAATTTTGCAAAAGAGCTGAAAGGGACCATTATTATTTTCTAGATAAACTTTGTTTCATCAGAGCTTTTGGTTATTAAAAAACAATGTTCTGTATTGCGGTAACAGCACAATCCAGAGTAACTATGGGAGCTCTTAAGAGTCATTTACATCAACATAGTTAAGGCACCATCTATTGGAAACCTATGGGAAATTCATAGAGCAATCCAGAGTAAATTTTTCTTACGTTGACGTAAGCTCCCATAGTTACTCTGGATTGTACAGTAA
Source organism: Cryptoblepharus egeriae (assembly GCA_030015325.1). NCBI lineage: Eukaryota > Metazoa > Chordata > Lepidosauria > Squamata > Scincidae > Cryptoblepharus > Cryptoblepharus egeriae. The sequence continues at coordinate 45,823,195 of JAREYC010000007.1, read as the reverse complement.
GTTTTCACTGAAGTCTAGTGTTTATAGGGTTATAACATATTATCACTATTTTGGCTGAAATCCTAACCTCCACTCAGGCTGGCCTAAACCCCAGCATACATCCTGTGCTGACCTGGAGGTCAGAAAGTGCAGTAAGAGACTTCTGCCCACTCCTTCAGGGGTTTAGGCCAATGCACAGGCATATATACCATCATGGAAAGATAGGCCAGGTGAGTTAGGCCCTCCTAAATTTCTTTATCACACAGTTCAATAGCAGCTAGATTCAGGATGTGAGGACAAATCTTTACGCATTGGTTGTATACACAGGAGATATTCAGTAGAATTAGAGAACTTCCTATGATGAGCTCACTGAGCAAGAATACTGGCAATCAAAGCAGGAATTATGCAGTACAAATAAAGAGTATATAGTTATTGAAGCGACAAATAATTTCTCATGTCTACACATTTCGAGAACTATGAATAGACAATATTACCTTCTAACATGAGATTGGCTAGGTGGTGTCCGTGGACTACGGCCTCTCTGGTTGACAGCTTGGACCATCAGCCTTCCTGTACAGCTTACCCTGCCCTGTCAATAAGAAAAACTGAACAATTATACATGTAAAAGATAGTTACACAGAATAATTGTCTTAGGATCAATCCTAAACATACTTTCCTGGGAATAGGCCCCACTGAATACAATAGGACATACTTCTGAGTAGACAGGCTTAGGATTGCACTGTAAGATTTTTATACCAGGCCAAGATGACCACAGTAGGACCTCCCTCTCATTGCCACTACTCACTCAACTGTAATATCCTTCTGGACCCTACCCATACCACCATCAAAATTGGAGGCAATTTTGTGTGGCTGGACACCTGTTGGACAGTTTCTATCACTTCAATGATAATGAATGGTTTTTATAGAATTATAATTTTTTTTGCTGCATCAGTGCTTTCATGCTTTATAGTATTAGGACAGAAAACATTACCTAACATTACCTACAATCCAGAGTAACTACGGGAAGATGTAAGAGGCACTTATTCTGGATGGCTTTATGCATTTCCCATAGGTTTCCCATAGGTGGCACCGTAACTATGTCGGTGTAAAAGGTCGCATAGTTACTCTGGATTGTAGCCATATTTTTAAAAATAGTGAGTGTTTGGGGATATTTTCAACTGTCTTGCTTTGTTTCCTCACTTGTTCTGGATCCGATCTTATTGGCTCTGCCTTTCCATTGGACTAATTCAGTGGCGTGGAGAGGGGCGATTTTCTGCTTGGGTAACAGCCTATCCTCCATAACAATCCAACACAGGCTTTCATGCTTCGCATGCAGCGTATGCAGCACCAAGCACGATACCATAGTCTTTCTAGACTGACGGAGGCCTGCTCTATCTGCAAGCAGGCCTATCCAAGACAAGCAGGCAGACTTCTCAGTTTCCTTCACTAACTGAGCACTCTCCTTTTCTTGTGCCAGAGTACGGGGGCAAATGGCATGGTTTGCATGCATGAAATTGTGTCACGCACTGACTTGAACAGTGTTGCACACAATGGCACTGTATGCACTGCAAATTTTATGCAGAGGGACATGTGTTCATGGAAACATGGCTCAAATTAGAAGAACAGAGCTGACATGCTTTCAGATACTAAAACTGACCAATAACTCCTGCATTGATCTAGTATTTCAGACTGAACCTGTTGCCAATGTTAAATTATTACAGCTGTCTAACAAGAATAAACCTTGAGTATGTGATGTTGGTTTTTCCCACAGTATAAAGAGATACGGAAGACTTAAGTTATCCATTAATAAAATCACCCATTAATGTTCACTTCACTGGGGTTTCAAAGTCATACTGAAAACATACAAACTAGCTGTACAAACATAGCAAGAGCTTGTAGACACTTGAGTGTTTGCATGCACCAACTAAAGCTGTTCAACTTCAAAGGTTGAATGCAAAACAGCAATAATTTTTGTGTAGGTTCTTTGCTCACTGGGACGACAAAGAATTTGTTGTCCAAAGCAGTGACTTCTGGGAGAGGGCTACAACTCTGCAGAGTAATGGAGGGATTCTTTGGTGCTTTATAAGACAGACCAAGTCTATGTAAAGCACATTGTTGAGACCCTGGTCTATGCCATCAACTGCTGGAACCTGAAGATGCTGCATACATACATACCACTGCCCCAGACTGGGTACTCTATAACCATTTGGAGGATAGTACAATGAACAAGGGATTAAATGAGGTTATGTACTAAATCCTGACAAACCTAGGTGGCAACCCAAAAAACTATTAGATGTGCTTAAACTTCATGGAAATTTCACTGGAATCAAGTACACTTTAAACTGAGGAGCCTCTGTTTGGAAGATCTACTATGAATAAAAATGCTTTTTAAAATGTTATATGGATCAGTGATATGGTGATTATCATGTCAGACACACAACAATTCTTGGATACCAGAAGCTCTTGGATACCAAATATTCATTTCATCTCACAAGCAATGTGGTGTAGCTTTCAACCCAGCTTGTGAAAGCTTTTTTTGGCACAATATATGCATACTAATGACTTAATATGAATGAAAAGCAGCAAGTATAAGCAGATATTATGCCCATTTAAGTATGATTCATGGTGTTTATTCAGTAAACCCACAAAGTGTTATCTCATTGCACTACTGGAGAATCCGGGTAGGGATCAAACATGGGCACCAGAAGATGGAAGCCAATGTTTCCATTTTCCTGGTCAGTTTAAGTTACCAAGCATGTCCATGGAGCAAAATCTTCATCAAAAAGAAATTTTGAGGTGCTGAAAATTAATGAATGAAAATGCAATATTGCCTATGGTTTGTGAGAGATCATTTCCAGGGACTCCCAGGGACATGTACTGATAAATGTTCACATCTTTCCCACCATATATGTTACACACAAAGCATTTCGTTTATCATAAACTAGAGCCAATAAAAATAAGTAAAGATTAGCTATTTTCATTTTAGGGACAAATTTTGTGTTGTCCAGTGTTACAAGATAATTCTGAATCAAATACACAACCACGAAAGCTAAAAATACATCAGCTTATTCTATCCAAAATGGCCTTCATCACTTTATTGATTTTTTAAAATACATACACCCCCTTTAAAAGCCATATGTTTGTACCACAGCACATCTGTACTAGTTTTGAGCTCTACAGAAAACTTCCATTAGTGTTTAGTATTACAAACCATGCTTATTTCAATTTACAGTGATGTAACACAGCTGGAATCTACATCTTAAGATACAAAACCTTGTGCATTAATGAATGGCTGCCTGAGCCTCTGTTAAAAACACAGTGGAAGTATATTAATGCCAAGAGACTGATTGTGTTTATTTGGAAATGCTATTGTGATGAGAGAGTATAAATGACTGTATAAACCAAGCAAAAGCTCTTCTTTGTTGCATAATAAAATAAACTTTTACATTCATATCCAGAGTTCTCTGGTTACAGTGGAAAATACATACATAAATCCAGCACCCTTTGACCTATAGCTAAAAACCAATTAAAACAGAAAGTTTTAAATAAATAGCATTCCTTTTGGTTCTTAATAGAGGTGTTTGGAAATGTGCCATCCCTCAACACATGTGGGTGTTATGTTCTTGGAACCCCCACAGATGCCGAAAAATAAATTTGCAGATTGGGGCTTACCTGACCTCTGGATCTGACCAGAAGTGCCTTCCAGTTGCGTCCAGTTAAATGCTACTTCTTGGGGCCTCAAGAAGCCTCCTGAACAAAATCAGGCTTCAGGAAGCCTCCTGGACATGAGTAGAACGTGCATCTGATTATGTCTGAAAAGTGAGGTGGACTTTTCACCAAAGGTTCAGAACCTGTGGTGAGACAAATCCATGGGTTCTAAACCTGTGGATGAAAAGGTCCAACCTGTATTTATTTTACTCAGAAGTAAGCCCAGCTTGTTCAGTTGATTTGATCTGTAATTGTGTCTTACTCATCAAAAACAAACACTCATGCTCAGTTTATTTCTTATAGTAATTATTAGCTTGGTTAATTTAAAGGACAATTCTGCTACCATATGTATGTGGAGCCTGCAGACCTTTCAGAATACTGAATTTACTAGAATCTAATGCACACCCCTTTTTTAGAAGCCTTGAGATTTTAAAAAATGTTTCCTGGCGATTGTAATGTGCAGCTGCAAGGCAGATACAAAATTTAATTGTACTGCATATAATGATTTATATGATAATAATAAAACGGCAATGGGTTTATGTGATGATTTTTCCCTAATTGTACTACTTTATACAACAATGGGTTTATGTTACATTTTAATTAAAAAATTTAAAACTGTTAAACTAAATACTGACCTATACTTATAATCAAAATACCTGTATTTACTCGAATCGAATGCATACCTCAATTCTGGTGACTAAATTCAGCTGAAAAACATGAGTCATTTGAGTAAATAGGGTATTCAGAGTATGCAACTACCCTATTGCACCTGTGAGTGGTACAGCAACTATACTGGTAGAGTGACTATATATCAAGACACACAGAATGCTGTTAACCTTTCCACCAAGGTGGTACCTATTTATCTGCTTGCATTTCCATGTTTTGAAACTGCTTGGTTGGCAGGAGCTGGGCAAGGGATGGGAACTTGCTCGGTCTTGTAGCGCCCCGGTTGATGGGCACAGCATCTTGCCTTTACAGAGGCATGGAGTAGTTCTACTTATGTAGAAATACAATGAATATATGCCACTAAGATGTAGCGACAATTGCAAAATGATTGAATCATTCATCCCCGATGCCAAAATGCAGCTAACACGCCCAATGTCAATGACAATTCACTAGACAGAGAAACTGTCGCAGAAGGGAATTAAAAGAAGATGCAACAAGCAGCCTCTCTCTTTCTCTACTAGTTCAGGGTGACAATATGACTGGAAATTTCCAGATTTTTCCACTTTTTTAGCCTCCTTTCTGCATATCCTTCAAAAGGGCTTCATTTTGGAACTTTGCAATGGTGTGCGGTACCCCATCATGTCATAGGTTGTTGGATTCGTATTGAAGAGTAGAATCCAATGCAAAAATCAGTTTTGAAATAACTCCTTCCTATCAAATGTTATGGCCAAACAACTAAAAATTAAAAAAAATGCATTAAGCTCTACAGGAAAATGAAAGTGCCCAATATTGTGACTTTACTCATGAGTAGGCAAATGTGCCACTGTCTGCCAGAAAGGCCAGGCTGAGAGGAATTCAAGACCTTCTCGACAATCCAGAGCAACTACAGAAGCACATAAGAGACATTATGTGCACCCTTGGTTACGGCACCACCTAGTGAAAACCTATGGGAAATTCATATTGCAATCCAGAGTAAATTGTTCTTACACCAGAGCAAGTACTCTCCATAGTTACTCTGGATTGCGCCCCTTGTTCTCCTTTTGAGGTTTGGGCATCTGGTCACCTTGAACTAGTTGCCCCTGAGAATATTTACTGAATTAATTTATTGCAAGACATTTGCGTGTTCTGATGCATTTTAGAAACTACTCTCATGCAGTCTTTATTGGAATGTGTTTATGTCAATACTACCTGGAAACAACATTTACACCTTTACATTTGTGCAATGCTCCAAGGCTGTCAATACCCTTTATTGCTGTCAATTTCACTAAGAGGTTGGGAGCACTGCAGAAACAGTAACAACATCCATAAGAGGCAATAGCACTCTGCAGATAGGTGTGCCATAATGACAGAATGCATTATTTTGCACTGTTACGGTCCTGACAAGGTTGTGGCTGACAATGTATTTGTTAGTTCTTCAACAGAAAAATGCAATATAATTTTCTGTTAATTGTAGGACTGGATTAGGAAGCATATGGGATATACAATTCCTCTTATTTGGTAAAATGCACATCTGGATTAGGTAAAGCTTTTTTCCAAAGATGCACACATAAGGAATATTGCTTTCATAGAATCAAAGAATCCTAGAGTTGGAAGGGACCTAGTAGGTCATCTAGTTGGCCTGCAGCAGGAAATCCCCCTAGAGTATCCCTGAGAGGTGCTCGTCAAGCCTCTGCTTGAAGATCCCCAGTGAGGGAGAGTCCACCACCTCCCTTGGCAGTCTGTTCCACTGCCGAACCGCCCTCACTGTCAAGAATTTTTTATAGATAAAAAATTTAAAGCAGTAGTCTTCACTATTGAGAGTGGTAATATGTTTACCTATAAAATGCAACATCTTCCTAATCTAGTCCAATTGAAAACACAAAACCTGCTCAGATTATTAAGTTCTACTGCCTTAGTGGTCTTGAAAATAAATTTCCACCCATTATGTGACTTCACTTTAATGTGAGATCTGGATGGATTTTTTCCTCCTAAAGGATTACATTTCAATGGCTATGTTGCCTAATGCGGTTTCACGCTCTGCTTCTGAAATATTTATTTTATAGAATAGCACGCTCACTTGATGCTTCATTTAAATTAGAAAGCATAACCAAGCTGTGTTACATTGTTTACCTTGGCCATCATAACACATAGCAAGTCATCAAGAAAACAAAAACTGGTTAGCTGCTAAAAAGGACATTACTGGTGTTACTGTATCTAGTGCAATGTACATTGTACTATCTATTGAAGGGCAGAAAACTCATAAACAACATCAAATATAGCTGATTTTACTATGGGAAGAGCTTTCAGCATATGATTGCACCATTTCTGGATATAGTTCCAAGTCTCTCATTCCACAAAGTTTCTCCCTAACTGTCCAGTCCCATCTCCTATCACTGCACTGACACAGCATATGCAGCATTCAGTGATGGGAAACAGGGGACCTGAAAGAAAATTTTTTTAACCTATCTTAGCATAGGCCACTGATGCCTTATGGATTTCCTTGGACCCACACCCACTACAGACTTGGCTTTATATCTTGTCCATGCAAGTCCTATACCCTATTTTGGGGCTTTCCTGCCCCTTTTCACTCCTCAAAATTATGAAAGAATGAGGTAAAATTAGGCAAAATGTGGTATAAGATTTTGCTTGCACGTTCATTGCCAAGATCCTTCCCCTGGAACCTTCCTGAATTTCTATCTCACCTGCCTCCAACTTACTAGTTTCTGAAGATCCTCTAGGAGCTCATTGCCTCACATGGCAGTGGCCTGGCAATGTATGCCCGTGGCCTGGCTTTCATGCTGACATAAAGGACAGTATGCTGCAAGATCACATCTTCTGGCAGTACATGGTCCACACAGGACTGAGCTTAAGGACTGAGAACAGCTTGTGTGACTGGTCCATGCTTTAAAAAGGAAGATTGTACTTCTTCAACACAGGATATATCAGAGTTGCCTTAAACCACTGAAATAACAGCAGTTGCTCAGAGAAACAGATTACAAAACTTTTTGATCACCCCCTCCAAAAGGCAACATGTTTTAAGCTTGGCAACATATAGCCCATCCTAATAGTGGAAAATGAACATAAAAATTTTTAAGGATTATTTGCTTCAGAATGACATCATCCATCAATTAAAGTAGATATAAATGCTTACAGAGATTTGTGCCCAAGAGCATGTTTATGCTGATGCCAACATTTTGTTACCTGTGGGTTGGCAGCCATTATAGTGTAATTTCCATCATCATCCAGGGTGGAGACTGTGGTGTGGAGAGAGCAGGTCCCATCAGGCTCTCGTTGCATCCTGTAGTGCTCACTCCTTTTAGAAATTTGCTTCCCATCTTTGAACCAATAAATCTGTGTTAAAAAACAATAACATGCTATAATGGAAGATACAGTAATCTTTTTGAATTAGTACTGTGAACAAGTCTCAACTGTTGATATTGGCACAACACCACAAGGAACAAAAAGTAAAAGTCTTCCATTGTGAGGGCCTGACCTAGTAAGAATTATTTTCTGTATGTGTAGCATAATCAAGTGTAAGCACATCCTTTAAAGATGTGCTTGCCACAACTCATAAAACATGATGCTTGGAAGGTACACTGCAGGCTGATATGGTGGAATCACACATGTTTAGCACTGTATTTGTTAATCATCAATAGTAAAAGAAGTAGAACACATGATAGATACATGTGGGACTCTAACCAACCAATCTCTCACAGTAATAGAGAGAGAGAGAGAGAGAGAGAGAGAGAGAGAGAGAGAGAGAGAGAGAGAGAGAGAGAGAGAGCTCCATTGCAAATAACTTACGTTCCCTCAATAGTTGGTTATACTCAGGGTGATCATTTATTATAATTGCAAAATAAGATAAGGACCTCCAAAATGTAGGACACCCCACATAAATGTAGGACATGTAGTCAATTTAAACCACATTACTTATTATTAAATTTAAACTATTATATATACAGTGGTACCTTGTAAGATGAATACTTTGTAAGACAAACTAAAACACATACACAGAGAGAGAGAGAGAGAGAGAGGGGGGAGAGGGGGAGAGAGGGGGGGAGAGGAGGGGGAGAGGGGGGGGGGAGAGGGGGAGAGAGGGGGGGAGAGGAGGGGGAGAGAGAGAGAAGCTCCTTGTTTCTCAGAAAGACACCAGTGACTCTTTTAGTGAAAACTAGCAAAAGGCATACCCGCGTTGCGGGAGTAAAATTCCCCATATGCCATCCCCCCCAGTGATGGGCTTCAAAGAAATTAACAACCAGTTCTCTGCCCATCTGGCAGCCACTTTTAAATGGCTATTTTTAAACTTTATATGTCCTATCTCTTGTTAACAACCAGTTCTATAGAGTAGGTGCGAACCTGCTGGAGCCCACCACTGATCCCCCCATATGCATCAACCCCCCATGCGCAACTTCCCCCATGCGCAACTTCCTCCAGTGCGCAACTTTCCCCATACACAATTTTCCCCGTGCGCAACTTTCCTCCATGTGCATCATCCGCCCATGCGCAACTTCCCCCATGCGCAAGTTCTTCCCATGCGCAACTTCCCCCGTGCGCAACTTGCCTCCCGTGCGCAACTTCCGCCCCGCGCGCAACTTTCCCCCCGTGCGCAACTTTCCCCCCGTGCGCAACTTCCTCCCATATGCAACTTTCCTTCATGCGCAGCATCCTCGCCAGCGCAACCTCTTCCTCTGAACAACATCCCCCAGTGCACCAGGGTCTGAGCACCAAATTGGCTGGATGTTATTCAGTCTCCCATGTTAAGTACAGGACAAAAACACGTTGGCCCCTTTTCAGCCCCTGAAGGGTTAAGTTTCTCCAGATGGTTCTTGGTGGGTGTTCAGGTGACAGAAGGATCCCTCCCAGAATTCCATGCTTCAGGCCCAGCAGTTGGGGAGGAATGTTGCTGAGTCAGCAATTTTCAATGCAAAGTATAGGGAGGAAAACGCGTTGCGCCCCTTTTCACCTCCTTCCCGTTGGAATTTCCGAAAACCGGTTCTTAGTGCACCCCTCAGTCATGGAAGGAACACCCACCCCAAATTTCACGCTTCTAGGCCCAGCGGTTTTGGCAGGGCGGTGATGAGTGAGTCAGTCAGTGAGTGAGTGACTTTTCTCTTTTATATATATAGATTAGTCATCCTTGGCCATAAAAGTTTTTCTTTTCTGTTTCACTGTACAAAATCACAGTGTTTTAATTAATATTACAGTAATTGTGTTCTGTATTATATTACAGTGTTTTGAATTTGATTACAGTGTTTTGTCATCATTTTCATACAGTTAATATTTTTACATGAATATTTTTGGGTTGTGGAACCAATCATCTGAGATTCCATTATTTCCTATGGGAAAATTTGCTTTGTAAGAAGAATGCTTTGTAAAACAAACATGCTTCCAGAACGAATGCTTTCTGGCTTGCAAAAGACCCAAGGTGCCAATAAAGTCTTGCTAATGTATTTTCATATGCTGACATATTAGAAAGCAGAAAGTTATATTATCATTTAGGTGCTATCAAATATTTAGCTGAGAAAATATGTCTGAACTTGCACACTTTCTAATGTAACTTGACATCTGTTGGTCTTGTAAGAGCCAGTAATTATTTTTCAACACACTTAAGTCATGGCAGAATCAGAAGGCTTGCCAGAGATTAAGCAAGAAGGGAAAAAGATTCACGTTGCATAATACATGCCTGGTGTCCTACATGAACATGACTCAAGACTATAAAAGTCATAAAGTTGCTTCCAGGTATGTCTTTTAATTCTGTTGTGCAATAACTAATAGCTAATGCCAGCTTCCACCCTCTGCCCCAAAACTATTGTACATATATGGACAAACGTTTTTCTCTCTGGAAGAGAGCTCATGTCACCACTACAGGTTCCACCCTTTTTCCAATTAGAATGTCTTTAAAGCTTTTATGCACCATTACCCTAATTGCATTCAATGTAAATGAGCTGAAGCAAATTTTGAAGGAAAAATTAACTAAATTTTAACTTTAAAATAAAGGAATCTTAATTGTGGATCCTGAAATCAAATTATGAAATGCAAGGTTCTCAAAACCTGTGAGGAGAATGTAGAGTCCTCAGACCATGCACCTCCGAGTGCTCCTCTCAGTTTTCAGCTTTTGAGTAGGATGTCACCCATGTCCACATCTCACACAATTCTGCAGTTAAGACTTGAATTGTGCTCAGAATGTAGACTTTACATTGGAAATTCACAACTGAATATTCACTGAGTCCCAAAGCTAAAACCAAATTTCAGGATATTAGAACTAGAATGCAATATACAATTCTATTTTATTCAATAAATAAAAATGTTTGCTCTGTGAAACAGCAAGTCACAGAGCCTTTCATTTATATGTCCTGACCTATTCGGGGAAAAAAAATGTCATGCAATGTGCTATTGGATTTGGAAGAATTTGAGAAGAGTACCCATTTTCATGGTTATCAACTACATTTAATAATTTTTGCTCCTTCAGTTTTTGTTGAAAATTACACCAATGTATTATTTTCATAGAGAGTACAGTATCTTTATTTAAAATCTTCACAATGCTAAGTCACATCTCGTAGAAAGCAAAGCCATAAAGAGGAACATATGCATTTGGATATGTATTATAATTCAAAGGAACTTTGGCAATGGGGACATATCCTCTGCGACTTGCACCCTGTTGTGAATAGTTTGGTATTATTTTTCCAAAAGCAGTTAACAAACTGCCAAAATAGAGTAAGACACATAGTACAATGGATCCTTGCTTTCTGGAGGATAAAAGTGTTCTCCAAAACTTTGTATTTCTGCGAATCTTATTTTCTCATCAGTATTCAATTTAGGCTACAATTCTATACACACTCAACTGGAAGTAAGCCTCACAGACATAAATGGCACTTAACTTCCAAGTAAACATGCATAACATTGTGCTATTAGATGGCACATCAAAAAAACAGTTCAGCCAAGCAGTAATGTGTTTCTGAATTAAGTACCATACAGACTCTGTAAGGTGACTCCTCAAAATAACCAGGAGATGCTTCTAAGCACTGAAATTTACAACCACTTTAATGGACATTTGCAAAATGTTAGGATACCATAAGCTAAACTTTTTCAGTTGCTGCCTTGACATATTGGCAACACAAAGAGAAACGAAACATTACTGTTAGACATTGAGATCATAACCCACCATAAAATTTTCCTCCACAAGACCCATAGGAACAAGGAACAGGGCAAGAGCAGTACGCGACTTGTGTTGCTACAGTTCGTATCTGTAACTTGTGCAGGGGTGGAGGGTTGCACCTTTTAGTCAATCAGGACATCCCCGGATCAAATAAAATCTCTGCCAAGAACTCTCTAGCTGACTTTAGGGCAAGCTGACACAGCCTCAATCACAATATAGGGACAATAATATTTACTTGTTGCAATAGGGATGTGTGAAGCACTTTACATGCTCAGAAAATGCTTCACAAAATACCATAAATGATTGTTATATCCTTATGAACACCATGTTTCAAGTGCTGATCATTTACAGGTAGCCCAAATAACAAAGAGAGTGTGCTATCTTTTAATTTATATAGCAGCATTTAGAAAACAACCAAGAAGCTCTTGTAAAGGAAGTCGAGCACAGGCCAACACAGGTCCCTTCAACATCTATGTATTATGTAGAGCTTATGAGCTCATTGTATGAAGCAATTTAATGATGGTGTACTTGCAGAATTCTTGCATCAGAACTGATTATTCACATTGGTTATCTAGAGCCGAATCACACTGCAGGACTGGACAAGCACTATGGGTGCTGTTCACTGATCCATTCATAGGCAAAACATGCTGCGAAAGGCCCCTTGAGCTATGGGCAAACCATACAATTACAGGGTACAATTTAAGTATGGTGATGTCATTTAATCAGAATTTTGAAGACACGGATGCTTGTTTTGATATCTATATCACATATAGTACTGAGATGTGTCTGTTCCAACTGACATTTCTACCAGGGTCTCTTAAGTATTGACAAAACTAATGAATCAGGAGTTTCTCCTCATCCAGCAACTGTAATGATTGTGCTAACTAAGAAATTGTGAAACCCTTAGGTTTCACCCTTATGATAAGCCACAATATTCATGGCAAACCAGTTCTCAACAGTAAAAGCAGAAACCATGGAGAAAAACACAGGAATGTTCTGCTACATGATCTGTAGTCCTGGGACAAGTCAGGATAGTTAGGAAACTAGAGCACCGACATCTAGGTGCCGTATCACATAATGATCTTTACATGACCTTGCAACAAGCTGAAAGCTGCCATATGCCTGAATTTTACACTGACATTATGAACAAACTACAAAAGCACAAGGAAAATAGTAGATTTTACTGAATCTTCAAGAGGGGTGTTTAATGTGTTAAGGTACAGGAAATTCCGCTATGCTTTCTTCTCCCTTACCTTTGGGTTTGGATTTCCAGATACCCTGCATGTAAAGGTGACAGGCATTCCTTCAAATATTTTGTAATGCTTCAGTTTCATCTCAAAATATGGTGCTACTCCATCACTGACAAGTTCTTCTCCATGCTCCACCTCATCATCGGACTCTTCCACAGGAGATCTTTCCAGGCGAAATTCAATCTCACTAATCAGTCTCTGCTCAAAACTGGAAACTTTGTATTCCTACCAAACAAGGAAGGCTCAAGTTAGTCTCCATCTTATTTTGATAAGTACAGTACTTTGATGGGATTATAATTGTCTCCAGTTTTCATTTTACAACCCTACTAGGATAGCACACATTGTACATCTCTACCCTAAATGAGTTTCTTATGAAACAATAAACACATAAAATAAGATGCCGAGGTTATGCATACAAACTACCATAAAAATTTATCCTACTCAGTACCAGCTTTAGTTGGTTTTCTCCAAACTGCATTTTCAAGAAAACAATGGATGTGATAGATACTTCAAAATGTACTGTGTGATAGATAGTTCTATTGGGTGGAAAGGTGAGCATCTCCAAATTCTGCCCAGACCATAAAGCACAGCATTACCATCTTTCTTCAGGTTTTATGATCAAATAGCACAGATCTATTTAGCAGATCTATTTGCTGGTGATCTATTTACAAATAGCGCAGATCTATTCTGCTGGTGACTATGGATTACAATCTCACCACATGGATAGAAGTACCACATAGTAGTTTTCTAAATGGCCAGTATGTGATTAGCAATGAGCGACTTCCACCCAATATCAGTTACAAAAGAATTACTGAAGATATTACTAATTTTTCACACCTGGGGAAGCTACTTTGTGTAGTATAGAAAGTTTTAAAATGTGATAATTAAAGAACTATAACTGTGAAAAAGATGGTGATTTCTAGGGAAAAGTTTTGTAGAAGCAAAAAAAAAAGTATGAAAAGGGAAAGAATAAAGTAAAAGCTCAGTGAACAGCAAACCAAAACAGAAGAGGAAGAAAGATGAAACCTTTTGAATGGCCTCAGGAATCATGACAGAAGCATCAAGAAAGCCAGTTCCCTGTAGAGGTACAAAAGAAGATGGATGTTGGAAGTTAAGATGGGGAAAGAAAAGCTACTATAGTGTTTCGTCACAGAGCTCCTATGTCAGAATTTGCTAAATATGATCACACATATGGATAATTGGTTAAGATTCCTGAACCAGCTATCTGATATACCAATGGACAGAATGTAGCATGTAAAGCTTTGTGTTTTCCTTGCAGGGTTAGGTGAAAGGGCTTTTATTTCCATTTCACTCTGTACCTCTGATTTTCTATCTCAAGATAAAGCACAGTTCTTATATCTTGAGACTGTTTTCAGTATCTGTAGATCAGTACTTTAAGATACAGAAGTTGACGTAATCTAAGTCATGTATTAAGGTCTTTACAATGTTTTCTAAAATATAAGATAAAACACACTTATTGTTTGCCACTATTTTCTGTGGAATGCTTTCCTAATGCCAAGTTTAGACACTACATTTTTTCAAATATTATTCATGCACCCATCTTTATAATTCAACACAAACTCAATGATTTGCAGTTGCAACAGAAGCTGTTGAGGTATCCCCATAAAGCCTTACATTTCTGCTTTAATTGAACTGTGGTTAGATGATAAGCTACGGCCACATTTACTCTATTAAGGCTTTTTGCATAGGGACATTTCACAAACTTTAAAAGCAAAATGGCATGATCCAGTCTTTCTGTCCACGCAAATCTCTGTGCCTGGCAAGGAAATCCCATAGGAAACAGTGAATTTTTTTCTTCCCACTCACAACATTCAGTCTAATACAAGCTGCATTCACCACATTTCCACATGCTTGGCCATTACTTCCAATGGGCAGTCCGGTCCTCCTACCACAAGAGCAATGTTTCCCCTCACCCAGGCCAGACATATGGGTTTTTTGTGCTCTGGGCAAAGCTAAACAGCTCATGAGACAGGAGAGGCATGTGCTTCAAGAGTAGGCAAGCCCAAGCACTGTATGCTATCTCAATTTCTCTATTATTTTAGGAACCTGTGTTAGGGAAAAAATAATTGAATTTTAATTCTTTGATTCTTTATGCCACTCAGCACAAGCTATCCCACTCAAACCAATGATCCTTGAACTAGCAATTCTGTTGTAGGACTGAAAATATTAGCCTTTATCAGAAGGCTCAAATCCCCCCAGATATTTTTTTCATAAAAAAACCTGTCATTCATAAAACCTCATTCAGCCAACTTCTTCTGGGTAGGAACAAGGGTTTAATTCAAGGACCTCAGAGAAGGAGCAGAGAGCAGGAGAATTGTTCTTAAGAGAAAAGGCTACAATATTTGAGGCTATTTAGTTTAAAAGAAAAATGGCAGAGTAAGACTTTACAAAATTGTGTGTGATGTGAAAAGAGCGGATAAGGATACATTATCCTCTTACATTAGAAATAGGTCATCCAGTGACACTGATGGGAGATTTTGGAAGGACAAAATGTACTTCTTTACATAGCACACAAATGATCTGGGGAACGGACTACAAGATGTGGTGATGGGTCACTTGTTTAGATGGCTTGAAAAGGGAATTAGACAAGTTTATGGAAGTCAATGGCTTCATGGTTTACAGCAGCATTCCCCAAATTGTGGGTGTGATGCAGTGATGGGCCCAGTCTGGCGCAAGAACCGGTTCCCCGGAAGTGGGCGGGGCCAGGCTGGATCGGGGCGGGGCTAGGGTCAGGGGGTGGAGCCGGGGAGAATTTAAAGGGGAAATTTTTTTAAAAATCTAAAAATTTTGAAAACAACCCTAACCACACTTTCCTGGGAGTAAGCCCCATTGACTATCATGGGACTTACTTCAGAGTAGTCATGCATAGGATTGGGCTCTCAGGCTGCAGTGCCAGCCACACTTTCCTGAGAGTAAGTCCCATTGACTGTCATGGGACTTACATAGGATTGATCTCTCAGGCTGCAATCCTAACCAATTTTACCTGGGAGTAAGCCCCACTGCCTTTAATGTGGCTTACTTCTGAGTAGGCATGCACGATAGGAAGGTGCTCTCAGGCTGCAATCCTAACCAATTTTACCTGGGAGTAAGCCCCACTGCCTTTAATGTGGCTTACTTCTGAGTAGGCATGATGAAGGGGCTCTCAGGCTGCAATCCTAAGCAGGAGTTGCATGGAAGGCCTTGCAGAGGGGGGAAAACTACAGTTCCCATGACGCCCTAAGCACAGAGTCATAGGAACTGTAGGGGCTTGTGGGGCGGTTTAACCCTTTAACTGCAGTGAGGACCGGTACGCATCATTCTGGGGACCTCCTGCTGCTGCCTACTCGCCAGCGGCAGGGGGAGTGGAAGCTCCCCAGAACCGGAGCGAACCCCCTTGGGCCCACCCCTGGTGTGATGGGATGTTTTCTGTAGAGCCACAGTGCTTTATTGGGAGGTCCTTTCAGGCTGCAACTTCTAGTTTGCAGATACAACCTTTGACTAAAAATCAATTCTGGGGAGCATTTAGGGGCCCACAAGAGTCCAGAGCAGGTTGCAGGCCCAACATAATGCAGAAGTATCCACTGGAGCCTCTCAATGTGGTGCTACTAGGAGCATTGTGTCACTACCCACAGGAGAATGTGAGGTGGGTTGCAGCGCTGAAAAGTTTGGGAACAGCTAGTTTAGAAGCAATGTGCAACTGTATAACTTTTGAAGGGCAGTCATAGTGAAGGAGTACTTCATCTCCTTCTTGTGGTCTTCTGTAGGAGAATTCAGCGGGCCACTGTATCAAATAGGATGTTGGATGGGTTTTTGGCTTGATCAAGCAAAGTTCCTACACTTTAATAGAACTTTCCTTTAGTAGCAATTTACTATGCAAGCCAAAAGATAATCAGGCCCAATTTTCCTTTCTATAATAAGATGATACCTTTGTTCAGCCCTCAAAGGTACCAAAATAAAGAAAATGTCTCTTTTATAGTAATGCAAGTGAAACATTACATAGAAAGCACCTGTCCTGCTAGTTCTTCTTCAGGTTCCTGAATATTGAAGACCGTTGCAGCACTGTCAGCACCAAGCAGTCGACGGGCCATCTTCTCCTCATATGTTAATTTCTAAACAAAAGAGAGGACATAGTATTACTTACTGTTAAAGGCTGGACAATTTAATAAATATGATTTCTTTAGCAAATTTTGACATACGTGAATGTAACAATTTGGGTTCCCTGCAGTTTTGCTTGCTGAAATCTTTTTCCTTTAGAAAAACACTTTAGCTACAAGCAAACCATTTAAACTTGTGGAATATCTGAGAGGAGGAACTACCTGCTCCAAATAATAATTTTAAAAATCAGCATGTCTATAAAATTTTAAGTGTGCAAAGCACTTCATGTGTCTTGATGCATTTCTGTACAGAATTATGGTATCATTACTATAACTCCACACTGCTGGGAACTGAGAACAAATCATTTGCTAAGGCCTCCTGGTCACTTAGTAGATTCAAACTAAGAAAATTATTGATTCATAAGTATCCCAGTTTTCTAGCCAATAAGGCTAGCTTCTAGCTGTCAATAAGGCCCACCCAAGCATTTTACCATGTATCACTGACTTAGGCACACCCCCTTCAGGCAGGAAGCAAGCCATATTATTAACTCAGAGCTGAAAAGGTAGTAGCCTCTGGAGAGACTTACCCGTATTTACTTTAATCTAATGCGCTGTTGAATCTAATGTGCACCCCTATTTTAAAAAAAATGTTTATTGCTGATTGTAACACACAGCTGCAAAGCAGGTGCAAAATTTAATTGTACTGCATACAAGAATTAATAATAATAATAATAATAATAATAATAATAATAATAATAATAATAATAATAATAATAATAATAATAAGGCAATGGGTTTATGTTATGATTTTTACCTAATTGCACTACTTTATACAACAATGGCTTTACAACACATTTTTATTACAATATAGCAAACTGTTCAACTAAATACTGACATATACTTATCTAATGCACACCCAAATTTTGGAGATCAAATTCAGCTGAAAAAGGTGAATGTTAGATTTGAGTATATATGATAATTCTGCTGAGACTGCATCACAAGGCGAATAATTATATTCGACAGGCATAGATGAATGACACCTGACGGGTGAGGGGTTGCATTTTTGCTTGATTTACCAGGAATGTTTTGGTAATAGTGGGTACTTGTGTTAACAGCAGCCTCTCACTATCTATGAATTTCCTTGAGGCATGCTAGCAGTTCATTCCCAGACTACCACCATACTCTTGCTTTAGAATTACAGATCTGAAAGCAATCTAAACATCACAAAATTTTGCACTAAGATGCAATGTTCAAGTCTCAAGTTAATAAAAAATTTACATAGCAAATCAACACGCAGAGATTATAATTTATTTTACACTGCTGTTTGCCTCAGGGTGCAATCCTAGCCACCCCGCAGCACAGCTGTGCCAGTGGGGTATGTGCTGCATCCAGCAGTTGGTTGGCAATTATGGATATTACCTTAAGATAAGGCAATGTTTGTCCCCTTAACCCTGAGTTTCATTAACCATGGTGCTGAAAGTTTGGTTAGGATTGCTCCCTCGGATACTTAACAGCACATTCCATTTTGCTGAGTGTACACATATAAAGTGACAGACCAGAGAACTGATCCCAAAGTAGACATAAAGAGAGCTATTAGAAACTAAAACAGGGCAAAATCCAGAGTAACTACGGAGAGTCCTTGCTCTGGTGTAAGAACTTACTCTGGATTGCAATATGAATTTCCCATAGGTTTTCACTAGGTAGTGCAGTAACTACAGGTGCAAGTAAAGTCTCTTACATGCTCTCGTAGTTACTCTGGATTTGGGGGATAGTCTAATGCTAGACTATTAGTACTAGACTACTAATACTAGACTACTAAATACCTAACATTTACTCAAGTATAATGTGCAGCTTTTTCAGCCAGACTCATAGCTGAAAAAATTGGTGTGCACTGTTTTCAATGGCGCCTTATATTAATATATTTACGGGAAAAGGAGAGACAATCAGTTTCCATAGGAAATGTTGGAGGGTGGCAATGTTGAGTTGGTGGCAGCAAAGGGATCCCTTCTCTCTTCCCTCCTGGCTTCTCCAGGCCTGCAGGAGAGAAGGCGGCAGGCCCTCCTCAGACCATCAGCTGCATCCATCAGGCCTCTGCTATGGAGTGAAAGCCTCCTCCCTTAGCCTCTCAAAGCCAGCAGGGAAGGTGGGCCACTCAGATAGTCTGAAGAGGGGATGGGAAGAGAAGCAGCCAAGCTGCTTGCAAGGCTGGGGGGTGGGGGGGGGCAACAGGGCTGTACCTGCTGGCTTGCAGTGGGGAGAGAAAGAGCCCCCTCTCAGCAGGCTTCTCATCCACAGCCACCCACCTTTCCCCTCTCCCTGCTGTGCCTCTGTAGAAAGAGAAGGGAAGGGAAGGAGCCCCAACACTTCTCCAGCCACTGGCTGCTCCCTTCTTTCTCCCTCCGTTCTTCTGCCTCTGTCTAGCTGGTTAGGGAGGCTGAGAGGGGCTTCCTCTCCCCACTCTGCCTACCTGTCACCAGACCCATAAGCACAGAGGGACCTTATTCTCCTCTTTTCCAGGACATGATCTGGATTTTAGCCCTTAGATTTAGAAGTCAGTGACTATATTGTTGGCAAAATTCCTAGAAACTCACTCAGGAGTACTTACAGTACACGAAATATAGCACTTTCAGTCTGCATCACTAACAGACATGACTCTCTACTCTGACCTCCCTGCTAGAGATGTGGAATAGATGAAAATTATGCATTTAGTGTATTTTAGACATTTCTGCTGAAAGCATATGAAGTTATCTTTCCCTTTTGAGCAGACTCAAGTGAGAGTGACTGAGAACTGACATGAGGTTAAGTGTTTCTCAGTCTTTGAATACTAATTTTCTAGCTCTGCTGACAGCCTTACGTGAATTCCCTTACTAGCTTGTAGTTTCAGGATAAGCAATATCAAGGTAAACTAAAAATTCAAAGATAATTCACATTTGATGTGACATGGGAAGACTCAAACACCCTTGATTTTAAACTCTGAGGGAGAGAATGAATTGAAAGTGAGTATTGGGGAACATCCAGGCTGTGATATGTTCCTGCATACTGTATCTGGCCATACTCAGGCCAACTATAGTTACAGATGTACAGTACTGTTGGGGTCAGTTAACAACTCTGATTTAGAGCCAAAGATTGCTGAATAAGTGGGAAAACATCTGCTTTTACAGTGAGGGATTGCCTATTTTCCCTCTCTCTCTCTCGCAGATCCCCAAGAAGTAGAAAGATTCCTTACTCTGAAAATAAACCAATTTTCAAAGTGAAACAGATCTTTAGACACAGACACGTGTGAAGAACATTTTTGAATCCAAGTCTGCATTTTTGAAGCTTTTAATTTATGCTGATTTAGGACTGAAATCATTATATACTACAACAGAAAATTGAAATATGTGAAAATTTGAAAATTGACCCATTTCTTTTCAAAACGTATGCAGATTAAGGCTGCAATATCACACAACCAGAAATACATCCAACTGAACAGAGTCAGACTTACTTCTAAGTAAGCCTGATTAATTAAGCCCTATTTCTTAACGCCTCCCTGCCCTGTATCTTGCAATTACGTACGGGCTGCCCATTGTTTAAGAGATCTTCTTTGAAGCGAAGCTTTCTTTCCAGATCCTGGATAACAGCATCTTTTGTGCCCTGGATTTCTTCATCAGATGCAATTCTAGCAGTTCTGCCAGTTTTCTTTGGAAACCCCCTGCAAAAAATATGCATCGTTTAAAGAAATTAATGCTATTTGTTGGCAGCAACTGCAGAAGACAACTGTAAGGATTAATTTTAACATTCAGTAGTCCTATTCACTATTTTACAGTACATTAAATGTATGGCATTTAGTACACAGGGCATGACTACTAGTTTAGATGGCTTGGCCTTCCTATAAGTCAACCTCCATTATTATACCAGAGTTTTAAAATATTCATTGTATTGTTAATAGATTATGGGCGCAATCCAGAGTAACTATGGGGAGTCCTTGCTCCGGAGTAAGAACAAGTTACTCTGGATTGCAATTTGAATTTCCCAGAGGTTTTCACTAGGTGGTGCAGGAACTACGGGTGCATGTAATGTCTCTGTCTCTTACGTGCTCCCGTAATTACTCTGGATTGTAGCCTAAATTAATTTAGTAGTCTAGTAGACTTATGGCAAAATCCAGAGTAACTATGGGGAGTCCTTGCTCCAGTGTAAGAACAATTTACTCTGGATTCCAATATGAATTTCCCATAGATTTTCAGTAGGTGGTGTAGTAACCACGGGTGCACGTAAAGTCTCTTATGTGCTCCTATAGTTACTCTGGATTTGGGGGTAAATCTAGTAGATTAACTTCTCAAAAATCTGCGCATATATTCAGATGAAAAATGATTTTGATTTAGTTAGAGAATGGAAATACAAGGATAATGCTTTCTATCATTAAAAATTGAATAGCGTTTTGATTACTGCTTTCTGTTAACACTCTATTATTTTCCTTCAAGAGTGCAGGTAAGGTGCCTGCACTTTACCAAGAAACATCTATGCTGCAAGGTCTATTAAAGAAAAATTACTGAAATGGGTGGTGAGGGAGAGAGCAAATAACCTCTTCTATACATCTCAGAAACATGTACACACTCTCACATCTTATTTCTGAGTAGATAAACACGATTACCCTAAATGAAAATGCATTAGCTGTCATGGGCAACTTTTTCTTGGTTCACTTCTGATCAGCCTTCTAACAGTTATTAGCTAAGGACATAAAGATCCCTGCTGGATTTGGACAAAGAACCGTCTAGTCCAGCTTCATTATCTCACAATGGCTCACCAAATGCTTCAGGAAGCACACAAAACAACAGACCTGAATCTTGGTGCCCTCCAAGATAAAACAGGCAGATAAACAGAACCCCATACTCCAAGGAGTACATCTCTGAATTCTAGTTACTGTAAGTTAGTGACAAACAGTAGAGAAGATCTGCTTCCTCATGCCTGATGTTTACTCGCTATGTGTGGTGCCTCACATAAAGAGCTTAATTCATTCTGGAGGCATGCTCTTTAAGTGAAACGCTCTTTAAGTGAAGCAGATTTCTCCATAGGAAATAATGGAAACTCAGACGATTGGTTCCACAACCCCAAAAATATTCATATAAAAATATTAACTGTATGTAAAAATGATGACAAAACAATGTAATTGAATTCAAAACATGCATTCGATGTGCATGATCCTATCAAGTCTACTTAGGTTGCAATCCTAAAGAAACTTTCCTGGGAGTAAGCCCCATTTAACACAGTGGGGCTTACTTCTGGGTAGACATGGTTAAGAGGCTGCAATCAATGACACTTTCCTGGGAGGCTTACCTGGGCTGCTGCTGGAGGTTCAAGGTGGTTGGTGGGAGCAGTTAGGGGCAGCTGCCTTTAGCACCTCCAGGCAGTAGCACTGCCTGGCAGCCCTTTTAAACAGCCTCCATGCAGAGTGTCAGGGCTGCATAGCACGCGTGCCCATAGCGCGCTTGCTTGTTAAGTAAAGCGGAACTTGTTATGTGAAGCAAGATTTCTTGGAAATTTTTGCTTGTTATGTGAAATGCTTGTTAAGCAAGGCACTTGTTCAAGCAAGGTACCACTGTATAAGGGAATGACCAGACAGAAATTTGGTTCAATTCAACATGGCTCTTTATGTATTTACTATTTAAGATGAAGATCAAAAGTTTTCTAAGCTGCTTATAGCTTTTGAAAGGTGAAATAAATAAAATGCTATTAATGGAGAAGAAGAAGAAAACTGGGTCTTTGGCTGCTGGGGACAATCCACCCAACACTGACAACATATAGATCTCAAGGGACCCTAGAATTCTACACTACACACCATTAGTACTTTCTGAATTCAGCTCACTGGGTATAAACCCAGATCCATCAAAAATGATAAAAAGAAAAGCAACATTTATTTTCATTAACTTTGTTTTGACTACAAGGTTTCCTTTTAAACATAGTATGAGAAGATGATGCACTCTAGCTCCCAGGAGTCAGAAAAGCCCTTTAGACAATTAGTAAATCAAAAAGCAGCAAATGCTGGCTTGTGCCCCAACAAGGGGCCTTGAATAAATAAACCAGTGTGCCCCCCATCTCTAGCACAGTACAATTTTTACTGCAGCAGTTTAGTTTAGTTCAGACTGATAGAGTCACTTTTTATTTAAAAAAAACATTTTTCATACTGCAGCAGCAATCACTTAATACATTAATAGATTTTAAAAATGTGGAAAATAAACTTTTCCAGATGAAAATACTTGTCAAGATTGGGCAGGTTACTTCCTTTTTATTGCTACTGCACTAGTCTTGAGAGTACCTCTTTTCCTATTGCCAATTACTTAGTCAGTTTTTATGCAGGCATAGCCCACAACAAACTGGAATTACAGTATTAATGAGATTGTGACCATTTGAACAAACTCTGATGAATTTAATTTCAGAAACTAGATAGACCAAAGATCTCCAAACCCCAGCCTGCAGACCACATGCAGCCTATGGCCAGCCTCTACTCTGACCTGCAGTCATCCTCTGGTCCTCTGCAAGCATCTGATACACTTGACCAAACACAACTGGAGCTGTGCTCTGGTCACGTCTGGAGGGTGTTCTGAGGCCTTCCCCCCAATCACATCCTGGTTTTCATAAAAAACCAGAAGAAACATTTTGTGCCATCTGAAGGACTTAGAAGGTGCTTGGGAGGTGGAGAAACAGGAAGTCCATTTGAGTATGTGCTTTATGTGTTGGTATGTGTGTTGGTGCATGGAGAAATTCTAGAAATCTGAGCCCTTTCATTCTCATTTATTCATTCATCTAGGTTCCATCTCTAATGTATTTTTTTTTTAAAATTTGCCCCCAACACAATGCCATGTATTTGATGCAGCTCTTTGATGCAGCCATTTGATGATGGTATTTCAGCAGCTCTGGCTGAAAACTTTAGGGACCCCTGAACTAGACAATAAAATCTAGGATGATTAGAAAGACGATTCCAGGAACAAAAACTTAAGCAGGATTCCAATTATATATGTCATTTTTAATTATGATTCAGAACAAGTACTCTTATTCTCCTAAATGGCAGAAAAATTAGCCCTTAATTAAGTGGTTTTTCTCAGATTATGGAATATGTGAAAGTCTGTCTCTTGGTAAAACATAGGAAATTCTCACCTGCACTGTGATTTATCTAAATTTATCAGTGTTTCTCACCCAGTGGCACAGAAACCACCAGGACACCGTGAGGACACCTGCTGCCTGACAGTGAGACCAGGAATGTGACACAACGAACAGCTGGAGGTATGACTTCATGGGCAGAACTCTGAGCATGCTTTTCCATACTCAATAAAGTCTTCCTGTCCACCCTGAGCCTCTTACTGGTGTTTGTCACATAGCATTTGGCTTCCCAACCCAGAAATAATTGGCAATTATGACATCACAAGTTATTTTAGGTGAAAAATACTGGCCTAAACATATAGGTAAATTTACCTGTTTTCTATGTTATAGGAAAACCTATTAGAGTTTTCCTGTTTATTGAACACTCTTAAAACTGGCACCCACACAGTAGTTTGACCTTACTTGGATAAAAAAGGAGATAAGCCCTGGGGCATTCAACGTGCAGTCACCATACACAGAAGGTTCTATGCTAATCATGACAAACAAAAGAGGCTAGAAAGAGATCAAGAGCTCATTCATCTCCTCTTACAATGTCCACATTGGCTGAAATCCAGTACACACTGGAATCTCACTACCAGGTGGAAAACATTTGAGTGTTTTACACCTTGTGCAAAAGGCACATCTTATCACAGAGGATGGGTCTAATAGTAAGATGCATTATTAAACTGCAGCCATTATTTCATGTGTGCATTTATTTATGATGGAAATCTGTCTCATGGCATGCTGGTCTACAGTTTCATGTAAATATGGGTTAATGTTAGTGTTATGTTGCTGTTGTCCAAAAATACAGGCTTCTTTGGAGGTGTTCAGGCAGCCACATGCAATAAAAAAAGGAATCAGGAAACCAAGGAACCAGTCATAATTTAAGCGAAACTGAATTCTAAAAAAAATGCACTGTATAGAAGAGATGAGCAGCCACTCTGTTTTTCCCTGTAATAGTCTTGAATCCCATCAGTTCCCACAAATTATTTTTCATATTTGATTTCACTGCTTTAAAGAACATGGAAACTGCAATTAAATTTAGTATCTGCAATAAAGACAAAAATATCATGGAAATAAACAGTGCTCATACTAAAGCAATACTTTCTTTAAGCTTTCAAAAAGTTTATTAAACTTGATGCTTGCTATTCCTATTCAAGGCCATTACTGCTAAAATTTTGCACCTAGTGCAGTTCTATGTTCTGAACAACATCACTAACTAATATGCATAACTGGTCCTGGAATATATTACCTAAGTCTATATGGCAAGCTGAAATACCCCTAAGCTGACAGTGCAGTTCTGAGTATTCCAGTCTGGCCATAGACAGATGACTAATTTTACACTCTCTTTCAAGTGGTTGCATACTATATGCTTGCAAGATCCTCCTATGAACCAGCTGAGCTTTCAATGTCAATTCACATCCATTCAAGAATCTCAATTTTAAAATGTGGATTTCCCTTTAGAAACAAGTAAAAGCTAGATTTTCATAAAGGACAAAAAGAATCAGCTCTGGTTTCTAATGGTTATGTTCCATTAGTCCCTAAAAGTATCATAGATAGGCATCTGATAAATTGACAGTACAGTGGCGCCTCATGTAAAAACACCTCACGTAAAGTATGTTTCACATAACAAACAAAAATTTCTCTAGGATTCTGCTTCACATAACAAACTGTGTTTCACGTAAAGAACAAACTCGTTGGCAGTTAGGGCAGATGCGCTGGCCGGCAGCCCTTTTAAAAAGTGTCAGGGCTGCCTAGCGTGCCTGCCCACAGCGAAAGCAACACTTCCACGCTGTTCCTCCTATGGCGGGGCATCTGCTGGGCAGAGGGAGAGAAGAGCAGTGGAGAAGAGGGAAGCAGCTCAGGGCTAGCCAGACGGGAGAGAGAGGCTCAGGATGAAGAGAAGGAGAAAGTGGGAAGACACTTTGAAAGTATCTTGGATTGCAGCCTCCTAACCATGTCTACCCAGAAGTAACACAATGTCTACCCAGATTTAACACAGTGGGGCTTACTCGCAGGAAAGTGTATTTAGGATTGCAGCCTAAGTAGACTTCATAGGATCATACACATTGAATGTATGTTTTGAATTCAATTCCAGTGTTTTGTTGTCATTTTTACATCCAGTTAATATTTTTATATGAATATTTTTTGGGTTGTGGAACCAATCATCTGAGTTTTCATTATTTTCTATGGGAAAATCCGCTTCATGTAACAAACATGCCTCCGGAACGAATTAAATTTGTTACGTGAGGCGCCACTGTATCTGTTGAAGTTAGGAGAAAATATAAATCAAATATTTGTATTTAGGCCAAATGGTTAATCTGCATTTTTCCCTTCAGTGCTCATGATAGGGAGAAAAACACAGTCTGTGGGATGGTTTGGACATGTCATCCCATAGTTTTCTATGACAGGCAAGTTAACCCTACAATATAAGCAACGATTTGTAAGCCAAACCATGGCTTGATTTATCTTCCAATTCCAAGCATCCTGACTCACATGCCTGGAAAGAACTACAAGTGGAGATGCAGGCAGAACACAATCACTGGGAACAGCAGAAACTCAAAGATACCCCCTGGCTGTAGGCAAAAAGAGAAGCCTGAAAAGAAGGAAATAATCAGGATTCTAGTTCCATCAATAGGGACAATATTCCCCCACCCAACCAGCTGTCTCCAAAAACTTGTTGAAACAAGGAGCTTAATAGTAGCTCTGGACTGCTTCTTTAGGAATGCAGGACGCCACCTCATCCTAAGTTTGTCAAGCTAGGGAAAGGCCATGAAGTGTTCAGTTTTGAGAATGCCACTAAAATATTTCCAAGTGGTGAAGTCCAGAAGGGATTGTGAAGAGATCTCTCTAAACTTAGGGACTGGGAAGAAAAATGGCACATGCACTTCAAAGTAAGTAATCATAAAGAAATGCACACTAGTGCAAAGCAATGAAAAATTTTTTCATATACTGTGATGGGCTCTGAAAATCTATTAGGAAATAGGGAGAAAGTGCTGAGAAATAGGGAGAGATAGGGACAGTTTGATGATACATTGACCCAGTGTGCAGTGGCTGTGAAGAAGGATATATGGAGAAAAAGTCCATTACAACTTACAAGTCATGATGACTATATGCAGAGGTAGTCTGTCTCTGGATGCCTGGTACAAAGGAGAAGCAACAAGATACAGGGAATCATCCCTGAGGCATCCAGTAGAGGAAGAGTTGGATAGACTGCAACTATTTTACCAAGGATTGCTGTACTCCATAAAGTTGTTCCTTTCTATGTCCAGTCTTCCTTATGTGGTCTTCCAATATTTTGTTGTATGTTTCACCCTAATGCTTAATGAGCTGATGTTTACTATGTACCCGGGTTGTTATTTCGAAATGTTTTCTGCACACAGTAACAATCTGCAGTTCTAAAAAGTCAAACTTCAGTTGTTTTCTCCCCTTGCCCTTTTGTACAGAGTTTTGAAACAGTTACGGCTAAATCCTGGCAAACAAACATCTTAAACCTATCCACTTCAGCAATGACGGCTTAGGCAATGCTGCCAAATCCAGAGTCTAGAGAGGCCTCTAATTCATGAAGATGAATATCCTTTCCACTGAAATGTCTGCTTGATATTTATTGCTCATGTTCCCATGCCACATGTTGGGGAACAAATGTTAGTAAGACTTGATTGAGAGCTCTATTTTAAAAAATTTGATTTCGTGGGAAATCAAGATGTCTTCTTTGGCTTCAATTAAGGGATTCCATTATTCTACTTGTAGTCAAGAAATTTTCATCCAATATTTCCTTAATATTCAGTGTAACTGTTGAAGACATGTTAGTTTTTAATTCCTTTGCTTTTCTGCCAGTTTAAAACAGCAACTAGAAAGCAGGAAGAAGGTAACTCTTCTTCTAATCTTTACATAATTTTGGCTCTGAAGAAATTTTAGGAGTGGGAAAAGGTGAGTATCTGAAGCCTGACCAGTCAGAACTATGTTATCTATGTGGATGGGTGAAATATACAGTACCATCCACTGGCAGATACAGAATGGCCTCACTAGCCTCAGTATTGCAATGGTCATAGTGACACATCCAAATAGGACACGATTAACAAAGGTGTAGAGTAATCAAACATATATTACAGGTGTTCACTGTGCATTTCACAGGTTAGGGACCAATGGTAAAAAGTGAACACAGCTGAAAGGCAGAATTCAGTCTTTTTTATTATATTGCTTCCATACTTTTTTTAGCTAGCAAACTGCAAAAGCTTTCTTTATCTTGCAAATTCCTGCTGTCATACAAAGATTTCTACAAATGGACTCTTGTTAATGCCGTTAAGAATGGGAAAAGATGCAGAACTAAATTTGGTGCACATTCTCTCTCACACTCATAGTTTGAATAATCGTGTCAATTTGAATAATTCGGGGCAATTTTAGCTTTCAGAAAAGCAGAGAGAGGTTGAAAGAGTGGAATGTGTAGGAAAAAGTAAAAAAATCTGAACAGAATTTATTTTAAGTTATGATTTTAGCTACACAGGCAGTTATATGGGTGGAAGGATGAGTTAAAATGGACAGTAGAAAGATGGAACTCATATTTATATGAACTGATACAAGCAGATATATTGTCAACATTGAGACAGGATAAGTCATGGGAAGAAAATAAATTAGAGATAAGAAAGAAATGGTCAAGATATATAGAATGGGTAAGAGAAGGGGGGGCCAACAATGTTACTTTTGTAAAAATCCAAAAGGTGTGCTTATGGCTGAAGTTATAAAATTAAATGGTTGCTTTTTATTTTCTTTATGGGGGTGGGAATATACAGGGGGAAAATGATGTGTATGTATAATAATGTAAATATGAGAGAAAAAAATGTGTAAATATATTATGCATCAATAAAAAAAACTTAAAAAAAGAAAGAGTGGAATATGTTGTTTGTGTTGAATGAATGACTTCTAGATACAACTAAAATGTATTAAATGAGCAGATTGAACCATCTGAAAGTGGGGAATATCAGTACACTGAAAAAACAGGTTTTTCCCCAAACTCCTCTATAGTTGACAGTTATTAATTTCCAAAAACAAGCAAATTATTTTAATTAAGAGCTGCCTAAGGGTGCAATCCTAACCATGTCTACTCAAAAGTAAGTCCCATGGAGTTCAATGGGGCTTACTCCCAGGAGTCTACAGGATTGCAGCCTAAATCTCCATTTCACTATCAATCCCATAAGTGCATCAATCACATCAACCTAGAGAAAAAATATACTGTTACAGGTTTTAGTCTCCTGAAAATAAACATGTTAAATACAACACTGAAGTGCATATAAAATGTGTATGTACATATATATATCTGTAAGTACATATAAAATGTGTATAAAAGTTTGGATGGAAACTGGAAAGGTGGAAAATGCACAGTAATCAGCAATCTGATTGTGACATCACTGACCTTTTCTTCTTTCTGGTCTCCCAGCTAGCAAGTCTTCTGCTATTGACCTAGGCTTTCATGACCTGTTATTCACCCATCACCTGGCAGGTCCCAAAACCTTAGAAGACCTTTAAGGTCAGAAAGATGCCTGCTTTATGAGTGAAGCAGATGAGTACTCCCTGCAAAATCTGTGAATGCAGGCAGGAGTCCACAATGGATTGGATCCTACAAACAATATACAGATGTACTTGTGTACACAGATGTCATACTCGGACAACCATACTAGGGCAACCAGAAAGAAAATGATGGGGAGAAATTCATTAAAAGGCAAAACCAAGAGGAAAAAAATCATTTTTAAGAGACCACCAAGCATTTATACTTACGGAGGAGTGACACCTTTTGGAAGTCCTAGTGCATTGACAGAGATGGGAGGAGGCTGAGAGGGTAGCATGGAGCTGAGGAAGGATGCTGGGGACTGATTAGCACTTGAAAACCTAGATGGTGGAGAAAGACTGCGGGAAGGTGAGGGGACAGATGTTGGGAGAGGGGGTGGAGGAGGTGGTGGCAGCGGAAAGGTATCAACCACTGAAAAAGTAGAAGTTGGACTAAAAACAGGTGGTGGAGGAGGTGGAGGAGAAGGGGATGAAGGAGACCAGGGGTATTCCCCTTCAGGAGCAAATGGCTGGGAGAAAGGGGGAACTGAAGCTCTGCCAAATTGTTTCTGAGAAGCAGTGGGAGACATAGGGGATGGGAGGCTGGATGTGGAAGATCCTGATGAAGGAGTCATGTAGCTTGAAGCAGGACTGATGTTCTGTGCAGCAATGAATTGTTTGGGACGGGCATAGTTGAAGGAGCTGGAAGATTGCATGGTGGGAGCTGAATGAGAGTTGAGAACACTCATTTGCACAGGGGGGACAACAGTGTAGCTAGATTCAAGTTCTTGGAATGAAGGTGGAGGGGGAAAAGATGGAGACAAGGGCAAATTCTGGTGGAGACCCGCTTGCTGTTGATGGCACCACTGAGCACTTTCTTTTTCCAGCCGGATTTGGTTCTGCAGCTGTTGAATTCTTGAAGGGTCCCTGCATAATAAATATAGAAAAGAGAAAGCAGTTAGAGAAAGCCTATTTTTTTCTGAGAAGAAACACAAAAAATAATACTTGCTCATTAATGTGCAGATATAATATTTTGAACTCTACTCATGGTTAAGCAATTAGTAACATGACATGGATCCATGCATTTCCTTCCATTTGTTTTATTCCCTCTCATGTGGACATTCTCCTTGTCACTCCCATTTCAGTCAATGACATCAACCACAGTTAAGTAACATAGACGTGTCCCAGCCAAAGCATCCACAGAAATGGAAACCTGAATTTGAAGGCACTTTGCAAATCCCTTTGAAAGGGAACCTGCTGAATGTTAATTGTGGTTAAGGCCTTGGAGGATAATGGAAGGAATCATCTGCAGGTGGGAGGGATGAACTCTGGGAAAGGTGTGTACCATTCTGCATCCCACTCCCCATCTTTAGTTATGAAGTGACTATTGATTATATTTTCAGTTCCATGACAGATGAGAGCAAAACACAGGTGTAATGAATAAAACAAATACCTGATTAATTACATGTAAATTAATATTACAAGTTACAGAATAGCCCTTATTACTAATTTAAAGTACAAATAATTAAACATGATGAACTTATACAGAGCTATTAGAAGCTGAAAATATTCGAGTTCAAAATTCCAAAGTCTTGTTCTCAGCTTCCTAATGCAGAAACATTCTTTTCACTAGTGCAAAAGCCTGTGTTGGACCAGTTCAGAAGGAAGTTATTCCATTCAACGGTCCCCACACACTGCATAATATTCATGTTCATGCACAATGTCTTGGCCTCTGTCTCACGTTCCTCATTTTTCTTTTAAGTCTATTCATAGTGGGGAACAGTTTGCAATCAGTTCTGTAAAAAGCCTTTGATGTGATTTGTATTAGGGTTAAGGATGGAGAAAAATTAATCCTATGCTTCTTCTCTGGTACCTTGCCTGAAATGAGCTCCCTGGA
Source organism: Cryptoblepharus egeriae (assembly GCA_030015325.1). Classification (NCBI taxonomy): domain Eukaryota; kingdom Metazoa; phylum Chordata; class Lepidosauria; order Squamata; family Scincidae; genus Cryptoblepharus; species Cryptoblepharus egeriae. The sequence goes on along the minus strand of JAREYC010000007.1, from coordinate 45,791,812 downwards.
CTCCCTGTCCCACAATTAAATTACAGATGGAACCGTCTCACAGAGCTTATGCGCCTGTAATCTTTTTCCATTCCATAGTCAAGAGCAAACAGGGGCAAGAAGCAAGAGATGCCATCATGCAGGGGAAGGACTTGGGAGCTCTTAGATATGACAAATGTTCTAATCTAAAATTGCTTTGACCTCCAAGTTACTTTTTGAAAAAGATATTGGAGGTTCCAATCACTGGCATTCATGTCTAGTTTGGTCCTCTGTGTATGGGCCGAATAGGACTTTTTAAGCTTCCACAAGATGCGTAAACAAAGGGTGGTTGTATATGAAATCTAAATTTGCTTGATTAGGACTTTTTAAGCTTCCACAAGATGCGTAAACAAAGGGTGGTTGTATATGAAATCTAAATTTGCTTGAATATCACATATTTGGGTTCAAGGTGTTCGTGCTTAATTTTCCATCACACTTGACAGACTCATCTATACAGCAATCTTTTTAATAGAAACTCTTTCTTTTTTATAAAGTGGGTTAAAAGCTTTTGAACTTCAGAACAGCTGTTCTTATTCAACTTACATATTTTTCAGGCTATCAATTCATCAGTACTTGGAATTGGCAATAAAGTAACAATGTTTATATTCAACTATTCAATTATCTCAATTCAAATATATTGAGAGCTCTATGAAGGGAGGATGAATAGCTATGAAAGAAGATTCTCTTCTTTCCCTTTTTGAAATCATATTATGCTTCTTTGGGGTACAAGGATCACAAATTTTTTTTTAGTATTCTTAAAATACTACAGAGCATTGTACTAAAAGAAAAGAACAGGCAAAACAGCTTACAATCACAATAAACAGTCACAACATAAAAGAAGAAGTCAGGTCGAGCTTGTTAACACTTCTACACTTGGAAAGCCAGTTCTTGACTTAAAAGCTCTCCCTCATGCTTTGCCATGTGCACTTCCTATTTGTTTCCCTTCTGCTCAATTTCATTTAGCTGATAAGACAACTATACACATATGGCACATAAACAGAGAAAAAAACAAAGAAGTCGTCTTCCTTGTTATTCTAAATTTTATGGCTAGTGGGTCTTGTGGCACCTTGAAGACTACCTGATGTAAAGTGATTTGTCTAAAGTCGCATGATGAGAACAAAGCAATTCTCTGCTGCCCCAGAGAGTAAAATTAGGCTTAAGATCCAATAGGCTTAAATTGGAGGATAGACGATTTCGGTTGGATATCATGAAGTTCTCAAGAGTAGGAGCAGTTTGACATTGGAACATATTACCAGTGGCTTAGCAGGCAGCATTTGGATAAGCTCTAGAAAGGATTTTTCTACTTCAAGCAGAGGTCTAGACCAGGGGTCTCCAAACCCCAGCCCTGGGGCCAGATGCAGCCATCAGAAGCCTCCATATGGCTCGCAGGCAAGCCCTGTAATCCTCCAGAAATGAGGGGAGCTCTGCTCTCACACATAGGGAGGGTATTTTGAAGGCTGGGGAGGTTGCACACTTCTCTATGAAAGTGCTTATGGACTAGTTTGAAGATTACCCTCTCTCTCACTGTCTGTTGTAAAGTGTTTATGAACCGATTTGAATTCTCGCATTCGTTAATTCTTTCACTAATGTATTAATTTATGTAAATTTATTCAAATTGGGAATGTAAATCAATTCTTTTTTTTTCTTCTGGTCCCCAACACAGTATCAGAAAGATGATGTGGCCCTTCTCCAAAAAGTTTAGAGACCCCTAGTTTAGACTAAATGGCCTTGAAGGCCCCTTATGATTCTTAAATTCAATGGTCTAGTAAGTTTACAACAAAGTGACAACAGAATCATGGATAGCCTGGTTTACAGGACAACTGCAAGTCTGTTAACTCAAGAAGATAAAAAATTCCATGTTCAATGGAACTTCCTTCCAAAATAAGTGTGCGTAGGACTGCAGGCAGCTGCTGTGTCACACTAGATCACCTCTAAAACCCTTTCAACAGATTCTGTACAGAAACTGTGCAGACATTCATGCACTTACCCACCCACCCAGTCTCCTAAGGAGCTATTAGTGCAATAGCCACTCTGTTATGGCAACCCTGTTTCCTCAATAAAGCTCCTATCAAAGCAAATATCAACTTTATCCTTGTGTGGTCTTTTTAAGAAGACTCAGCTATCCTGTTTACATACTGTCTATCGCAGCTGGAAAGCCCAGAGTTGTCTCATTATGCCTGGTGTGTGTGTGTGTGTGTGTGTGTGTGTGTGTGTGTGTGTGTGTGTGTGTGTGTGTGTGTGTGAGAGAGAGAGAGAGAGAGAGAGAGAGAGAGAGAGAGAGAGAGAGAGAGAGAGAGAGAGAGAGAGAGAGAGACCCCTTTTGTACATCTTGCATATAAATATTTATAAATGGGATGCATTCATATAGCATTTATCATACAGTGTTAGCAGCCAGCCTAAAATCTTGGTTTTAAATCTTGCCCTATGAAATATCGTATTATACTGTCTTGACAACTGTGGACTAGAAGATGTATATAATCAGTAGTAATGGAATAGCTGAGTTTTTGTTATTGGCCTTATTCTGATCCTGCAAAATAAAAGTCTTGCACTTTAAAAAGAAAAAAACCATCTTGGTTTTCAGGAGGCAACTCTTACATATGTTGCAAATATGAAGACCACCAACCTAAGACCACCCATTAAGGCCAGGTTGGTTGAGTTAAAATGAGCAATCACCTGCATAGGCCCTATTGTACACGAGTCAACAAGTTCTCTATCATTTCCACAGGAATGTGTGTAGGATGACTTCTTGGTAGACTGTGCCCTGATGTAATACTTTCATCAAACCTGTCAGGCGACATACTGCAACTATGTGGGCGCACATAAAAAAACACTGAAGATTTGTTTAAAAATTCAAGAGACCTTTTCCATGGGAAGAATGTCCTTTTCATCTGAAGAACTGGCTTTAGATTACAAGGATGGCAGCTGGGTAATTTATGTTATTATTCCAGAATGGTAGTTAAAATGTGGAAATTTGTGCTCTGGCTCCTTGACTTGCCTTCCTACTTCTTTGTGGCCAATGGCACACCTCCAATCTACTGGTTCTATGTGTAATTGTGCCCTAGAAGCAACATCTCCTTAGTGCTTCCCTTACATGACTTAGACTGCAACCCTATACACACTTTCCTCGAAATAAGCCTCATTAAACATAATGGAGCTTACTTCTGAGGCATATGATTGCCCTGTCAATTTCCTAAAGTTTTCACTTTCCCGGGCGCTGCCTCCTTTGTCCCACTTCCTTTAGCTCTCTTGCTATCATCATCTTCTTCTTCTTCTACTTCCTCCTCCTCCTCCTCTTTGCAAATAATAGGCCAATCATGTTCCTGTGAAAATATTATAGAACTCCTACTCTGAGTTTAGCTCCTTCTTCCCTTAATTTTTTCCGCCTCTTCTGTCCCTTTTTTCAAGCCTCCTACTCCAGATGCTCTCTGTTCATTTTCCTGTTTCAGATTTATTACCAACTCTGAACCTTCTGTTACCCTCCTTGCTTTGAGGTACATTACATTGCTCCCATGTAATCACCATTTAAGCAGTATTTAATGATGCTTTGTAACATTTCAGGTGAAGCATTAGTACTTCTGCAGAACTCAAATAATCTGCTCTTTAAAGATTACTGATAGAGCAGATGGCTAAAAAAAGCAACTTTCTGAGTTTACATTGTGCCTTAATATAAATGCATTGTGCCTTAAGATTGCAATTCTACCCAAAACAGAATTTGGTCACTGATTAACAATTTAGTGGATTTACTTGTGAGACAAACTATAAAAACTTGTAGGGATTCCAATGGGTCTTTATCACAATCAAAATGCCTGACATCACACTGGAGCGCTTCCATAGCCACAACCCCTCCCCTCCACTGTCGGGGAAGGAGCAGGATTGCTAATAAGCATCAGCTATTACAACTTACACAATGATCAGCATTTGTGGACCCCTGACAATTTCTGAACTGGTTATAAAGAACAGATTTATTGAAAGTGCTGATCCATTTATTGAAAGTGCTGATCCAAGAGGACACAGTTTAGTGTTTCCTATTGGCAAATTACTGCAAACCACCTCTAGGTTGTTTATGAGTATTTGCAGGGTGGTGGTGGTGTGGTGTTGGTACAGAGACATTGTTTCATTCCCTACCAGTAGGGTGGCAAGATTCAGAAAACACTTCTAAGTGGTAGTACCAGCTTCATAAAAAAATTGTGTGACAAATCTCAAGGCTATTCATCTGGGATGTGTTATGTAGCCATGCCTGAAGTGGCATTAAAACATTATAAAGAATTTGATATATTTCTCAAACTAAGAGAGAACCCCTAAGGTAACATACTAGAACTAATACATAAAGCTTCTTAGAACGCCAGAACTGTATACTGTATTTCAAGAAATACATACAAGCCTGTTAAGCTCTCAGACAAAGGGGCCCATTCATGTGATAGAATAGCCAAGGTCAAACCATTGTACAGTTCAAAAGAAAGTGACCTGGATGCAACCACACATGAACTTTGGTGCTCATCTAAATCAAAACACAATGTCCCCAGCATACAACTTTTAAAAGTTTTTTTATAAACCCTCTCATTTTGTATCACATAATTTGCTTTAATAACAAATGTATACAGAAATTGTATATAAAATTCTGGACACATGCTCTCTCCAACAATGCTCCCATCAACAGGAAGCATTTTCCTATCTATATGCACATATATATATATGTGCACATATATGTGCATACACACACACACACACACACACACACACACACACACACACACACACACACACACACAGCCAAAGCTTGACAGCTAGTGGGAATATATAAGAATGTCACTGAGAACATACAGAGTGCCCTTCCCGTCAGTCAACTGAAGCCTGCTATCCCTGCATCTTCTTTAAAAATGAAGGCTTACAAGACAAATAAATTGCTGCTCCATAGCATGAGTTTCTGATCATTGAAAGTAACCTCTTCCCTGAATACCTAGAAAGAACATCATATATAAAAGATTTGTTTCCCAAAATATTTTTTCTCACTTCATATCCAGAAACTCTTCACAATTCAAAGACAGAAGGTAGATGAGTGGGGAATGGAGGGACATTTACCAAAGTAACCCCTTCAAATTCTCTGGAGGTACTGATTTCACCTACTACTAATCTGAAAAGGGTACTAATCTGAGCTGCAAAAGAAACAGTGGTGGCAGTGATGCCACAACCCACCCGAGGTTTGATTGCAATTCATTTCTAGGCCCCAAGCCACTTCCCAACATCCTCTGCTGTAGAAATTGCCAAGTTTATCAAATGGCATGACTCATTCTGCTGAAACAACTGGGAATAAAAAAGGAAACTGACAGGCATTCTCCTACTACTCAACTGCTATAATGGAAGAAGCTGTAGAGTAAAAATCTCCACTGAACACAAGTGTTTAAAGGATAATGGAGAAATGTTCACTTTAGAGTACCCCCTCTATCAATGTGGTTTAGAGTACCCCCTCTATCAATGACCTATTTTAGACATTCTAACAGAACACTTGCTTGACAGAAGAGGGAACACACAAATTTCTACTGGGTAGCCGGAAGGCAATAAAAAGAAGTAATCATCACTGTAAAAGTGATGATCCTTCTTTTTAGACTTAACGATCTTGCTACCTGACAATTTTAGGGTCATGGCTTGACTAAATAAATACAGAAAGTTCTAAAAGATCTGTGGTTCACAAATGTGGGTTTTTGTAAACATGTAATCTAATATTTGTATGTTGTGTCTAGGATGGGGGAATCCTATCTTCTTCTGCAAACACTTTTGAAAGCCTAGCCAAGTACATCACTGGTTGGTTAGTGACACTGATGCTTTGTGATGTCACTGCTGTCATAGAAACCACTTGTCCACACAAGTGAAAAATCTCATGTCCCAGTAGAAGAGCATGGAAAGCTAAGAGAGGAGGCAACACCTTGAGTCTGGCGGGATTATAACTGCTCAACTAGAAGAACATCACTCTATGGCCCTGGGTGCAGTTCCATTTCAAAACAACAAAGATGGCTCAAGAAATCGACTGGTTACGCAGCCAGGCAGGTGTGTGTAAAGTAAACCACTACAACCCTGATGGACAGAAAGACCAGGACCGTAAAATGATCTGTTTTGTCGATGTCTCCAGCCTGAAAAGGCGGAGTAAAGATCAGAGAGATTTCAACCATCTTGACCTGGGGAATCTAGAGGAGAAAGAAGTTATTGTTATAAAAGATAACAAGCGAAACAACCCCAACAACACAGAAGGTGCAGTCTGCCTTTTCAAGCAAGGCTCCTCTGAAGAACTCAACGTTGTGGGTTGGCTGGCTAATGATCTGGCAAAGTATGCTATTGGATTTCAGCATGCACTGGCACCTGCATCTGGTTCTCGCAAAGGAGGGTCTCCCTACACCATATCCTCCGACAAGCTGAGCAGTAACGCCAGTCTACAAAAAGAATCTGAGGAGCCCTCTTATGTCAACAAACTCTGCTCCCTGGTTGTTCAAAAGGCACGTCAAGAGTTAAAGAATACTTTGGAAAACACTAGTAAGAACTTGATGCGTCCATCCGTCAGTAGTAGTAGTACTGAAAGCAAGCCTTCAACTCCAGCTGGGACGCCCCAAGACAACAACGCTTGTGCGGAGAAGCCCTGGTCAATGGATTTGCATGCGAAAGACATTTTCGGAATGGCATTAAAGATGATACAGCAACACCTATTGGAAAAGACCAAACAAACAACTCGTGAAATAAATGCCAGTATGCCTACTTCCTACAGTCAGCAGAGGGAATCAAGCTATGACCGGGTTGCAGAATGTCAGCCTTCCAAGTTACCTCCTGCAGGGCAAGTGACATGTGCCTCGCCAGACGCTCAGCAGGAACCACCAAAGGCAACTATATCAAGCATACTTCTGTCACTTGTCCAAAAGGTCTTGCGTGAGGCTGCCTCAAGTTTGGATGACAGCTGTGACGGAAAGAAGAAGCAGTCCTCCACTTCATAAGTCACACTCAGGAGGGAAAACGCCTTATTAAAAACAGAACATGGGATATGTTTGGCAATATGGATCGGTAAGCAAACAATTTATTGACCAGTTGAAATAGTCTGTGATGACACTGAGCCAACTCATGGCTAAGGCAATCAAAGACTTCAATTTAGTTACTAGTGCACATCAGGAAAACTAAAACAATTTCTCATCACAAACTGCAGAAGGGCAAAGAAGATCTTCTCTAGAGAACTAATAGGGCCCAATCCATTCTGGAGGCAATAACCAGACCAACAATTTTGAGAACAAGTGCTGTGGCTTGAGCACCCAATCTCCTCGAATGTTTGCTTCCTACTTGACTGCCCAGTCTTAAAGAACAGTGATAATAAAGAACAATGGGAAATTGTCCAGGTAGAGCTACCTCAAATGAGATATTCTTCAGGAGCCAACAGATGGTTGCCAATGTGGGGAAAAAACTTCTTCAGTGTGGACTAACTGACTACTTGCTACCTTGTAGCGCCAACTCTTCCCTCTCTTATTGCTTTAAACCAGCTTAGATGCACAAACCCAGCCGTTTCTGGCGTGACAACTTCCATCACAACCCCACTGAAAATAGCACCACCATCAGCATCACAGTGAATTCAACTGGTAGAGTAAATTGTAGCTGGGAAAGATCATCAATTAAAAAAACATGTAAAAAGCGAGAGCAAGACAGACTATTTTATTATTAATCACTTTAACTGAACACAGCAAACTTATCTAGGTGTCAGCTAGCTGTTACACTTAGGATATTCAATGGGCTTAGAATGCTACTTAAAAAAAATCAAAATTCTTCAGCTGGAAGGTACTCTGTAAAATCAGGTACACTTGCACATGTACAATGTATTTGTTTAGACCCAACTTGTTATTAATGCATTAGGGTCTTTAACTTTCCGCACCATCATAACTATTCACCCTGAGAAGGAAGATTCCATTAACATCTGGCCCTGCAGAGTATTTCCCATTGACACCAATATGATCTTCCTTCTCAGAAAATAATGCATGGTCCCGCAATTGGGATAATGGTGGTGGAAGATGTCCCCACCATCTATAGGGGCTGAATGCACTTACCACCACCCCCAATCAAGTCATTCAGTACTGCCTGCAAAATTCTCATTTGGCCCTTAATTTTCATTCTTAGTACTACTGGTTAAATGCTCATTTTTGCAGACTTTGGATGGTTTTGGTCAGTAATTCTGTTGGCAATGGTGAAGTGGGATGAGCACTTGAAGAACTGGAGGTTAAGCACACAGACAGGAACAAGAGAGCTGAAAGCTCAAATTGAAGAGCAAAGGAAACCCACTTAGATTATAATAAAAGTCTCCTATTGTCCTGGTGAGGAACCTTTCACTGCTTGCACATACTAGGATTTTTAAAACATTGTAACAACTAGGATCATTCTTGTCATGATCCTGGGTCTCTCAAACTGGTTTTACAATCTCTTAGCCCATTGCCTTAATGCTCCTAGTGAGTTCCCAGTGAGTTCCTTGTATACCTTTGTCTCTTAAGGGCCTTAAAACTTCATGGGAGAACAAGGCACAGTCCCCAGGATAAAAACATAAAGCTGAGTTGAAGTTTTTGTACATGTTCATCTGACTGACCAACATGTTTGTCAAAACCAGTATGCATACCAGATCTCTGCAACCACCTCTTCAAAACAAGGCACACTGAAATTCCATGGGCCAGCTATTGGAAGTACTGAGCTCCCCAAAACTCCAGGAACGCAAGACTCTAAGTTTGTTCAGTAACAGAATAAGAGCCTAATCCTATCCAACTTTATACTGAAGTGGCTATGCCCATGGGGTGTGCACTACATCCAGAGGTGGGGAGGGAAGTGACTGAGTTTTCAGAGTAAAAGGGGAATATATGTTCCTTTACCTTGGGACTATACTGTGGCTGTATAGGCATAAGAGGAGTAGCCTATTCCTATCTTAGATAAATTTTAGTTCCCTTGTACTCACACAGAGATGTAACAAATGAAATGGTTTATCTGAAGACTGGAATTGAGGTACTGATTTCAAATTATGTGCTGAAGTGAATTTACAAGAGTGCCACAGGATTCCCCTTCTTGCCTCTTCTGGGCTCTGCTATGTTGAAGCTCACAAGATCATGCATGATTCACACAAAAATTTGAAAACCCATGCAAGATCTTATGCAATCCAACAGAGCAGCACCTAGGAGAGCTGGGAAAAAGCCGCCAAAAGTGGAAGGTGCTATGGCACCAGTAAGCTTGGGAACCGCTGAATTAAGGTCACATTTAACTATGAAAGGCATTTGGGTATTTCAGAATATACCCCTCCCCCCACACACACACTGAAACAATGAAGCTTATTTATCAAGCCTGGAACTGTACGCAAAGGGTTTGATTCCAAAAGCCAGCAGCTTACAGAGGCTTCCAAGGGCCATGCTGAGGCTTGCAGAGTGAGTTGCAGGGCGAGGAGAGGCTTTCAGCATCATCAGTGGCATCATAACCCACCATAGAGGACAAAGCGGTAATGGTGGACGGAACCAGATGGATTTGGCACTTCTGCCCTACTTAGGGTTGCCATAAATCTCTTCTACAAAATTGGGACAGGACCCACCCATCACACGTGCCAATATGTCAACACAATCTCCAAAAATCTGGACTGCTCCCTGTTTTTTGGAACATATGGCAACCCCATCCCCACTGCATTTCTGTCTTCATATACTGCTGTTTCTTGGATCTCAGAGTAAACCAAAACATGGTGAAGTTAGTGTCACATGTTTAAATTTTAAAAACCAACAGTACACTGAAGGGCAAATGACATTAGTATGACATCTAATTTACTTACAATATTTAAAATGCCTTCTTGCCAATGCGCACAATGTAGTTAACAATTAAACACAATGGCATGCAGTCTTTTAGCATACTACATAAGGAAAAGATGGTAGACAAGGAATGCAGAAACACACAAATTCAGGAACTAGTTCTTATACAACGTGGCAGCTGGTCCCAGGCAGGCTAACTGAGTAGACCCTTTTGCACCCACTCTCCACTTGTGAAAAAGATGAGACACAACACTCAAGTAAGTTGCAATCAAGCACTTTAGTCATCCTCCTGGTGGCTACATTATTTCTCCCTTTTTTATAAGTGTTTCACTGGGGCCAAATAGTACTAATGGTATTTTCAGATTAGTTCAAAAGAAAAACAGGCTTAACCAAAGTTGATTTGTGTTTTTTTTAGTTGAAATGGAGAATTTTGATTTAACAAGAAGTGATTATACATCATCTGTATTTGTACACTGTCCAAGCAATACTTCATATATCAGCTATGTCTGCTGTTCTAATCCTACAAGAGATATTTAGTACTTTGGAACCTGGTACCAGAAATAGCAACATATTTTTTAAACCTTTTTTTGGTAACAAATTAATTTTAGATTTAAAAATTAACATGAACTCAACCAAGAAGGAAAATTATCTTGATCAGCAACTATTACATGTAGGAAAAAAATTATTTTGACTCCTGGCTAACCTAAAATATTTGTCATGCATCTGATGAAATGGACCGTAGTCCACAAATACACTTAAGCTGAAATAGACTAGTCTTCAAGGTATTACAGTATTGTTTTACTGCAACATGGCCAGGTTTCTGAAAGCTGCTCAAAGTGTTTAGTATTTCTAAAGGCTTTGTATCTTTTTTTGCTAGTCATATGCCATGTTGCCCAAAAATTTCAAAGAGGAATGCCACAAACAATCCTTTCCTGTATCAGGAGGTACTCAATGAGTATCAGAGGAGGCTGTAAGAACTGTGCATGCTTCCTCCTCTTTCTAGCTAAATTTTATTCTAGGAATCTTCTTCAGGATGACCGCTTTTCTCCCTGCCCTCAAAGCACAGAATCTTTTTAAAGAAAATTGACCCAACTGAGGGACAAAGATGGGGACCAACCTGTTCCCCCAGGTGCCACCATTTTGAATCTCATGAAATCATGCAAGATTTGGGCGCTGACATCTTGGATCTTATGGAATCCATGTTGGCAATGCCCAACTGAAAAGGCTAAAGAGATGTCATGAGGCAGCAAAATTGGAAAATCATTGCACTAAGAGTCTTATGAATACATATATAGCCTAGTTACATCTCAACACAGTTTAAAAATGGTCCCTTTCGATACATACATCTCAGAAAAATGGGGATACTGACTCACTATTGTGATTGCTAAACATGGAAACAGGTTGTAGTCCTAATTCAAAGTGTCCAAACTTTTTGACAGGAGGGCAATATCATCTCTGTATGACACTGTATTGGAGGCCAGAAAAAATTAATTAACCCTACAATCCAGAGTAACTATAGGAGCATGTAAGAGGCATTACGTGCTCCCGTAGTTACTCCATCACCTAGTGAAAACCTATGGGAAATTCATATTGAAATCCAGAGTAAATTGTTCTTACAGCAGAGCAAAGGCTCCCCATAGTTACTCTGGATCGCACCCTAAGTTACATTTCAGATTTGAGTATCTTTACATGTTTACATAAATGAATACATTAGAGATAACCTTATATGAATGAATGAATACCATTTCATAAACACTTTCTACCATATGGGGGAGGGATACCTTCATATCAGTTTATAACCTCTTTCTAATCCATAAGGAGAGAAGATCATTGCACCACTTAATAGCTTCTTCCTAATCCAGAGAGAGGCGTCAGACCAATTCATAGCCTCTTCCTAAAACAAAGGAAGGAGGATCTTCAGACATGAGCCTCTCGTGGGAACATGGTGACAACACATCCTGTTGCTGCTGCTCTCTCCTGTGTATATGTGGGGGGAGGGCAGTTACAGGTCACCAGGATTGCTTTGCATATGTGGGGCATAGGGACTTCCTACAGTCTCTAGAGGCTTCAGTAACTTCCTGTGGTGGTGGGAGGCGAGCCTGGCACCAGCCTCTGCAGGCCCTCCAAGCTGCAGAGGGTGTAAAGAAAGTAATCACAACCTATTTTCGGTGTTGCAGTCGCAAACCAGAAGTGGGTCACTGTTGCAATTTTCACTCCCTCTGCAGGTTGCTGGTACCAGGCTCCCACACACTTGGGAGGCTGCTGCAGGCCCTGATGATTATAGGGAAGCTGCTGCACCCCTGCAATGAGATGTGATCCAGGTGATCATGTTGCCGCTTTTCTCCCTGCCTTTTCTCTTATGGTAGACTTTTGGAGGTTGCAAGACTTGCAGGTTTCATGTGAGTTTAAAAGATGAGAATTTTGCATTACCTAAAAAGTATAAAATTTTATAGAGGCCAGTTGCTTACCTTCACTGCTGGTTTGTATTTGCAAACCTCAAGGTAGCGAAAGGAAAGCCATCGCCAGGATTCTGGAGAGTCTTCAGTGGAAGACTGGGTTCTCATTGGAGATGGGGTGCTTTATGGGGGGGATAGACTGGGACCTCCTGGGGGCCAGAACAGGCTTGCAGGCTGGGGTTTGGAACCCCTGTTCTGGATTAATCAGAATTTAAAGTTGTCTTTCAAAGTATGTGGTGTGGAGAAGAAATTTGCAGAAGCAATACTGCCATGCAAATACCTCACCCCTCAACATCACCACACTCATAGCATGTAGCATGGATATTAATAAGGCACAAGCCTATGCATTACTCAGAAGTAAGTCTCATACAGTTTGATTACATTTACTATCAAGAATGAGTGTATAGGATTGCAGTCTAAAGGAAGGTGAAATTTGACCTCTTGAAGGCAGAGAAAAATGGTTATGGAAATGAGTTGACAAGAGAACTCAGGTTTCCTTCAGCAATTATTCACGATTCTGAAGACCCTAAGCCAGGGAGCTCCTAGCATGAGGAAAGCCTCTCAGCAGAATCATGAATAATTACTGAAGGAAGTGTGAGCTGTTCCTCTGTTGGCTCTCTTCCAAACCCATTATTTCCACCTTCAGGTGGAGAATAAACAGCTGCCACTTACTTGCAAATGCAAATTAAGTTACCCTTTAGAGTCCATTACAGTCCAAGTACTGCATTAGAATAGTATCTTGCATTTCTGCCTTCTTCATTTCAGGTTACAACTTTGTTAACTCCCTCTCAGCATACAGAGTACAACAGTTACCAAATAATTCAATATGTGCTATTATACGATATGGCAATGACTGATTCACTTCTCATAATATTGTTAGCTTCCTTGGGGGCCTTGAAGGGTCCTCAAGTGTGCCAGTAATGAAGCAAATGTACATCTGTGTGTCTTATAACCAAGTGAATAAAACATATGTAATTTCCCCAATAAATTCCTTTTGTCCAATCATAGAGTGGTCTTGGAAAAGCTTACAATTCTGTGGAAGACTGCTCCATAGTAAAGCTGTTACTAACCTCATATTGTCCTATAAAGCCAACTCCAATTTTCTGGATTACTCACCAAGACAGATAACAGACAAAAGGGAGATGTTACTGGTGGACATTTTGCCTGTTCTACGTGCACTGGCCTAACCCACCCACGGGAGTGGTCTTATGTTACTTTTTTTTACATTCCCAGGTCAGCACAGGACTTATACCCAGGGTTATGCCAGCCTAAGTGGAGCTTAGGATTTTTAAGGTTTTTAAGGTTAAAGGGTGGTTCCGGGCTGAAATGCCCAAGTATCACTGCCTTAGAAGACCACATAGCTCCCAAACAGTCAAACAGCAGAATGGGCCAGTCTAGCTAGCCAGGCCCTGATGACTAGGAATAGTCATCACTGTAGTTGGCTATTACAGGAGGTTCCCAAACTGTGAGCCCTGGCTTCCTAGGGAGCAGTAGAAACCAGCCAGGGGAGCTGCAGAATCCTCATGAAAAGCCTGCCATCCTATAAAATGTACAGCATTGATCAAGGGAGCTGCCAGCTAAAAAACAGTTTGGAAAAAAACTGAGCTAACAACTTACTAAGGAAATTATTAAAAACTTAAATGGTACACCGGTCTGTACTACAAACAGGACCAGTCTTAATGACAACATGATAAACACTACAATATAGTTGAGGACAGCACGAAAACTATATGCAAACCAACTGAGACTTTTGCCAAGGAGATTACTTTTTAAAGACACAATCTCGAGCACATAAAAACCTAAAACCACTCCAATTTTATAATCTTTTAAATAACCCCAAAAGTTGAAGCCTATTTGAACTATGATGCTCAAAATACCATTTTAATAATTATTTCCACTGCATATAAGTAGAACCTCATGGAATTATTAAACTAGCCTGGATAAATATAGCAAACAGAACTCATGTTGTTGGGGTATCTTTCTCTTGGTATGCAGCTAGTATAAATAAAATGAGTGGAGAGAAGCTGGCTGTATTCCACGAACGTTACATCACTCTTCCATAATAGGAAACCTCTCTCCAACTTAAAAATTTACTTCAGTGTGTCCAATTGAGCTCTCAGAGAGAAACATCTCAAAAGACTGATGTTTTAATCAGAAACAGAATTTAGAATCTGAACAAAATTATCACATAAGAGTACAATCCTAACCTAGGCCAGCACAACTCATTAGTTGTCCCATTCCCAAGGTGATATAGGGAAGCAAGCGCATGTCTGCGCACTGGCATAACCCTCACCCAGGAGGTACTATATAGCACTTTTGTGATACCCCCAGGTCAGCATGAGACTTGTGCTGGGGCTAATGCTGATCTAACTGGGAGTTAGGATTGCAGCCTAAATGATTTACAATTGGGTGAATTAGGTTTGGAACCAACCTCTCTCGTCAAACAGAATCACACTACAAAAAGTCATACTAAATTCAGCTATATTAATGGCAGTCCAAAGCACACATACACTAATAGAAAGTGAATTCTGCTGGACTTAGTGGCACTTATTTCAAACACGCTTAACACCATGCTAATGCCCAATAACCATGGATACAGGAGGTACACCACATAACATCAAGTATAGCAACAACTTTCTGGAAAAATTCATTTCATCTTTCAAAATTACTATCCACTTAATGTTTGCTGTTCATCATCAACTGGCAAACTAATCAACAGATTAGTGCCAATCTGTCTCAGAAGCTCTTTAAACAGAGGCTGGATAGGCATGTATTGGGGATACTGTGGTGATGAAAAGCCTGCACTGACAGTGGCAGAAATCAACAATTTTGGTCTCTTCCAACTCTATGATACTATGAACAACTTCCAGCCAGTAGGAAGAAAAAAAATATTTATAATTCGTGATTAGTGACTAAAATTCTTCTTCAGCCCAGCATGAAAGGAAATGATGAAAGGAAATACAGTTGTCTCCTTTCTATTTTTCCTAGTATTTCTGACTATTTTATCTAAATAGAACCATGCTGAAAACGCCAGGCAAGTCTAGGCAATGAGGTCTTTCAAGTCTTCCAAAATAAGCAGCTATAGATTTCACTGGCGGCCTCTTGCAGACTTCACAAAATTCAAGTGGTATTATAAACCAGTATATAACTGTCAACTGGTATGAGGGAATAACACATGTAGACACCAGAGAGAAGTATTTCATTTTAGAAGTTTTGTCAGCCTTTTCATAACTCAGGCATCTCTCAAAGCTTAGAACTATAAGGCTGTTATCTTGTGAGGTACTGAGATATACCTAACGGAGGGAAGAAAAAAAAACCAAGAAGGGCTTGGCTTGGCTAATGACCTTTGGCTTTCCAGTCACTTTGAGATTTGCTGGAATGATTAGGCCTACCACTTTGGAACCAGCGGTTTCTGGGCTGGAAGGCAAAGAAAACAAATATACTGAATACAGCTCTACTTTGGCCAGTCAAATGTAGTCCAAGCTATTTTATCTTATGACTCATACAACCAAATGGCTGCCTTAAAATATCTCTAGCATCAATTCAGAGTGTGATGGGGGAAAAAACACTTAAGCATTTTCTCAGATCCTCCTTCCTGCAGATAAAACTCTGGGAATACTTAAATCCACAAAAACTGCCATATTAACCCCTTTGAAGGGGACTGGATCTGTGCTCTGGTACCCTCTGTAGATACCTTCCTGAAATTTGCCCAGGGCTTCAGAATAGCTTAGAGAGGTGAAAATCTCCACTTTTCCCACATTTTATCACTTCTATGGGGTTCCATCCTGAAGCATATAGGTGGATCCATGTGGTGCCACCTGGCAGCAGGTAGATGCTTCAGAAAGTTCTCAGGAGAGTTCTGGAGTGCAGCTTGAATCAGATGGAACCCAGTTTTGCTCAATGGACCTGTGTGGACCAGGTTCCCCCAGGGGACCTGTTTGGAGCCAGATCCATGGATAAACAGGCTCTACCTGAAACTTGTCAGTCAATATGATCAATGTCCTAGATCAGGGGTCTTCAAACCCTGGCCCAGGGGCCAGATGCTGCCCTCAGTGAGCTTCAATATAGCCCCCAGCAAGACCCTTCTATCTGGCCCTTGGACAAGCCTTGTAATCCACTCCAATACATTCTTATATGTAAATTTATTCAAATTTCAAATGTAAATTAGTTTTCTGGCCCCTGACAGTTTCAAAGAGATGATGTGGCCTTCCTACCAAAAAAATTTGGAGACCCCCACCCTAGATCAAATAAGTTGAGAGCAGCATGCTGAGAAGTAGACCCTGCAGCTATGTGGGACATAATTTAGGAAAGAGAGATTGCAAAACAGCTAGGATGTTATTTGCTCCATCAGTGAAAGCATAATTACCATGGGAATGAACTAAGCTCGCTCCCTTCGAACTTGCTACAACTTTTACCACCATACCATACAATTAAAAAATTTATGATACAGAAGATTCAATCTCAGCTCTCTAGCATTTCCTCTTGCTTGGGCCTTAAAAGACTCGTCCACCCCCAAGAAATGTTATTAATTAATGAGCCATCCAACTTTATCCTTGATAGAACAAAATGCAAAGAATTAGGGCAATTCATAATCCACTTTTCATTCACACCAAAACTTCACACCAAAAGCACATAAGTTTCTATCATTATTTGATTTAAAAACACATTGTTTACAATATTTGTTATCAAGCTCTCCTTTCCAAGAACCGTCAAGAATCTGAAAAGGAATGTGGTGTTTGTCTAATAACATCAGCATAAATAATAGGAAAAAAAGTTTATGTCACATCAATCATTTCCAAGCTGCAATAAAACTTGGACCTAAATGGCAGTGAGTGACAGATGATGTAATTATTGTTCTGTGTTGTTGCTTTAGTTCCCTGCAAAGCTTGAAGCACTGTCCCTTAACAGTGAGGGTCAGGGTGGTGGTGGGGGGAGAAAAGAGAAAACATCTGTTAAATGAAATGTAATGGAAAAAAAATTCAACTGGCTTCTCTTCCCCATCCTATTTTAACAACACATTACACAAGTTCTCATTCCATAAATAGCAGCCAGAACAAAATTCACATTTTGAACTATGCCATAGCTAGACATTGTTTGGTCACTTGCCAAGTACCTTGCCTGAAAAGACACTGAGCAGGAACTCTTCCTTTTGTGTTAATAAGTTGGATGTATTTATTTGAAGTGATATTTAGAAAATTCAAGGGGTAAATAATGTCTTAATATTTTAAACATGTCAAACACATTTAAAACTCAGACACCCACCCAAAATATTGAAGTTTCAACTGTTTTTGAAGCATTTGTGAATACAATGGAACCTTGAATAAAGAGTGTCTTGAATAAAGAGCATTCTGTATAAAGAGCAAAATTTTCACAGAAATTTTGACTGGCTTAAAGAGCACTGTCTTGAATAAAGAGCATCTCAAAGGAAGTTTGGAACAGGCTTCCATGGCAAGGGAACTCACAGGCGGGACGAGGAGACTAGCTTGAGCTACAGTGGGGCCCAGGGCAAAGTTTGGAATAGGCTTCCAATGACAGGGAACTCATGGGACGTCCAGGGGGAGCAGCCTGAGTCAGGTCTGTATGTGGGATCTGTTTGTGGCAGCGTGGAAGGTGTGCCTTATCAATGTTCTAGTGCTGCTCCCCGTCAGCAGCTTGGGAATGTTAAAGTTGCACAAAAAGACAATAGATTCCATTGAGCCAATGGATAGCAGTGACTCCATTAGTGATTGTGAAAGAGCACAATCCTAACCATGTCTACTCAGATGTAAACCCCATTGTGTCCAATAGGTCTTACTCCCAGGAAAGTGCCTTTAGGATTGCAGCCAAAGTCATCCCCTCTCTGTAACCCTCACTCCAGCCATGAAGGTTTTCAAAGGTACAGTACAGGTCAGTACTGTACAGTATTTTCTTTATTGCAGTGTTGTGTGTTACTGTATATTACAGTGCTTTGTACAGTGTTATATTGCAGTGTTTTGTAATCATTTTTATAAACAGTTAATATTTTTATATGAATATTTTTTGGGTTGTGGAACCAATTGTCTGAGTTTCCATTATATCCTATGGGAAAATCTGCTTCACTTAAAGAGTGTTTCACTTAAAGAGCATGCCTCTGGAACGAATTAAGCTCTTTAAGTGAAGTGCCATTGTACTTCAACTTAGCAGGGTCATTAGTTCCAATCCAGCAGCTATGGAAAAAGAAACAAATAAATGTAGAATTTGTACAGGCTGTATAAAAATGGTCTATACATCTTGGTCTCAATGCTCCAGTTCAGCAAAAGAGAGTTGCATGGTTAAGTAGATGTCTGTGGCGTATAAAGAATGACAATGTGCAATGCATTTCTGAGTCTTATTTTTTGCAATTTATATCCAGCTTGTTTATATCAAGTTATTCTTAACACTTCACAACCAGCCAGTAAGATAATCTGAAATCTTATATCGTAAAGCTTTATGGTCAGTACAGCTATCTGTAAAGTTAACATTGTCCAGATTTTGATATTACCATTCATGAAAATCATGCATTCCTAATGCTTCATCCTTGCCTGTGATGGACGTTCTCAAATGGTAAGAGATCAAGACACTCCAATCTGAATCTAATGTGTTTTTAGGATGCACTGATATCTTTGAATCTGACCAATGTAATTGTTGATAAAAATTATTTTATAGAGCATGATCCACGTAACCCTTAGATGACACACAGTACTGTAGTTTCCGGGTTTAGATTAAGGGAAACTGAAAGCACAATCCTAGGATTGCACTGGCCCAGAGCAAGTACCTTATGCTAGCCCAAGGTCACAAGCATGCTGTAAATATGCATTCTTGCACTTCAAAAGCAAGCTACACTTGCACGTAGACTCCACACTAGCCAAGCCCAGCTGATGTGGAAGCCTGGGGGATGGGTTGGGGAAAGAATGAAAAGGAGAGCGGAATTCTGCGGCAGGGGAAGGGTGGATAGCGGATGGAACTGTGGGTGAACAGGTGGGCAGCAGAGGTGCAGCTTGGACCTGGCAGTTATGCCGGATTCAAGCCCCATTCCCTGGGGAGCCAGGAACAGCCAGAGGCTACTTCTGTCTACTCAGATCTATACCACTGCTGTAGGTGGCTGAGATCTGAGTTGACCCATTAGGGCCACTGCTTCTTATATGGGATAAACCATCCCCTTGCCCCTCGGCAGCACAGCAGCAGCCCTGGTTATGGGGCTGGGTGTAGAGTGGGCATGTCCACCTGCCTAGACCACTGCAACTTTGGATGTGTTGAACTTGCTTAATTTGGCAGAATGCACCCATATTTTTCTACACAATAGCATCTTGGAATTTCTTTGTGAAATGACACTGATAAAAATGCTGTAAAGTTTCCTGAATCTATGAAATAGGATGATGCACAGTATAAACTAAAATTCATTCTAACTGCAGCACTGTTCTGAATTTTAATCAGCCTTTAAACAACACTTTTGGTACATAGTTTTATAAACTCACGTTTACAGCTAAGATAAGGAAGTGTTTGCACACTTCCAAAAATAAAGAGATTTCACCAGTCCTTATTGGAAATCAGAAGCTTCAGTTTCAAAAGTGTGGTGTAGAATTACTATTGAATTTGAAGCTTAGTTGCTTGGGTCACATATCCAGAATCAGAGAGCTTCAGCCTCAGAGCATCAAACCACTCTTTAATGTGAATTTGAAAAACAGCTTGGGTGTAAGAGCTTTCCATCTGGATCCATCCATCCAGGTTCTCTTTGAATTGTTTCAGTGATTAGATAAATGCAATCTTTTGCATTCAATACCCATTCTGTTTTTCAAATGCAAATAAGAAAAGGGTAGTTTTGTGTAGTGGGCATACCTTGAAATAGGAATATTCTACCAAATTTGGTGTATTGCATGCAAACACCCAGAATCACAATGATATCATACCAGCCTTGTTGAGCATCTGTAATATTGACTACAATTGGTCTAAAATCTATACAATACTATATCCCTTCATTGCTCACCTTTCTATACATAAAACTAAAAAGTCACCGACTCTCTCACTGGGGAGGGGAGGATGTTCCTTCCGTGATGGAGGCACCCGCTAATAACTGGTTTTAGGAAATTCAAACTGGAAGGGAATGAAACACGTTTTCAACCCTATACTTAACAGAGGAGATTGAAACATGGTGCATGGGAGGGATGGTGAGCATGGAGGGGTAATGCACATGGGGTGCTAGTTTTTTGATATTTTTAAAGCCAAGCCCATGTTTCTCTTCAGCAGGGACTCAGCTTGTGTGCCATCCTCATTGCTTATCCTAAGTATAAAACTTTATCTCTCAAGAACATGTTTGCATGTTCTCAAGAACATATTTACATACACCCACCACATGGAAACAGCACAATACGCAAGAAACAAAGTCAGAAGTATGATCCCCCGCATTGTCTGGCAACGTAGATAAAGGCAGAAGGCAAAAGGAAGGCAAGTCTCCACAGTTTGCAAACGGTAACTTTTACACCCAGGAACTTTATTAAGACTTTATATGGAAATCCAAACTTTAATTAGTGCCCCTACTAATTTGGTAAGGTATTTAGCAGGGGAAGAGTAATTGGCCCTCCTTGCCCCAGCAGTGCCTGTCTGCTGGTGTTCTTTTTGCATCTTTTTAGATTGTGAACTATTCGTTATTTGGTTTTGTCTGTAAACTGCTTTGGGAACTTTTAGTTGAAAAGCAGTATGTACGTAAATACTGTTGTTAATAGTAACAACAGTTAATACTGTTGTTAATAGTTGTTAAAAATTAACAATAGTTAATTGTTAGAAGGGAGTGCAGTTTGAACTGTATAAGCGACTTAACAGTGGTGTCTGCACCAATTTCACCAGTTTTCAGTTCAGATAGCTAATGGTGGAAGAAGGCACACAAGGGAAACATAATAGAGGACTAAAGAGGTGTACCACTTGACAACTTTCCCTCTCCTTGCTCTAATCCTCCTCCTTCCCCTAGAAACATCGGGAGATATTTAAGGTTTGGTAAGTCACTACAACCATCACTACAACCATCATCAACACAGATGGGCCAGCCTGGAAAACCTTTGTCCCTATCTGAAATGGAACCCCCAAAATCCAGGGAATTTTCACATCCACAAAAATAAAGAGAAGCAAAAACTGTGCAGTTCAAGTAATCAGCCTACTCCCTTGGAAGTGAAAACAGCCAGGTAATGAAGAACAATAAAAATGAAATGATTGGATAACAAGGCAAAATAAAAGAAATAAAGGAAACAAAGAATAAAAAGCCTGACTCACATTAAAGGTACAACAGGATTGCACAAAATATGTGGGTGGAGAAAGCTGACAGTACTTTAAAAATAAGTGAAAATTCAAATAAAGTTTATTAATAAAAACTGCTAGAAATAGCTATTTCCTATCCTATTAAAAATTGCTTTTCCTATCATTAATTACTCGCATTGTCCAGGAGAAAGGGAGAAAGGCCAGTTTCTGCACTCCTGCAAGGGGTGAGACCTTGGTAAAAGCACTGTCATGGGACAGTAAAGGTGCACATTAATGGCATATTAATTTTAGCCAATCAGGAGGTGGGGATGACTGCCCAGTCATACACTCCAGTCTCAGCAAGAGGCAACTTTTCAGCATTTGTCAGTTGTGGCGGTGGAGTCTGTTTTTTCATGATTGGAGTCATTCAAACCATGGTTGATACAACAATGGGGAAACCTGGCAAGCCTGTTGCAAGGGCCTGTTGTCAGAACGTTGCCTTCACATTCAAGTGGTACCTAATATACTATATTTGCTCAAATCTAATGCTTAACCTTTTCTGCCAATATCAGTCTCCAAAACCAGGGTGTGCATTAGATTTGATGGTTAATTAGATCTGAGTTAATACAGTATTTTGATTATAAGTATAGGGTGAGCATTAGATTCAATGGCACATTACATTCAAGTAAATACAGTATCTACTTGCATTCACATGCTTTTGAAATGCTAGATTGTAAGAAGCTAGGATGAATGAGGGAAGTTCACCCCATTGTGAAGCAGTGAGAATACCTCCCAGGGATAGCCTTTCAGCAATAACACAGAATTTAAGAAGACAAGTGCTACGGTATAGGGCAATCTTTCAGCAAATTTCAGGATGCAAAATAATCACAGTACACTATAGAGGCCTGGAAATGTAGAAAAACTGCAATACTCAGGAATCTGTGAACAACAGCACATATCAGCTCTTGACTTCTATATTAAATTAATTATTTCTATACTAATTATTAATTAAATCCATCAATTCTATACTATTTCATGACTTCTATACTAAATTCACAGAAAGGATCTAATCTATTATATTTCTAGCAGATTCATTTCCAAGACTATGCATTGAAGACCCAGATGCCAGGAGTCAAAACACAAATGTTTAAAGTTCTCAAAGCTAGTGGATCTTATTAGAATGAAAATCTTCTCACATATCTCAGAAAGAAAAGTATACAGATTTCCCTCATTATCCACTAGGGTTCCATTCCAGAACCTCCCAGGGATAAAAAAATATGTGGGAAAATATATTTAAAGACCCACTTCCAGGTTTATTGCTCCTAATGGAATAATGTTGTGCCTCAGTATCTATAGGGGTTTGATTGTGGGACTCCCTGATGATAACAAAAAATGTGTTAAATAAAAACAGTTACATAAATTAAAAAGTGCACATCCCTTTACAATTGTTTAAAATTCGCTTTTTTACCATTGTATATAGGCAGTTAGCAACTAGAAAGGACCCCTTGCCTTTTCCTGGCTCAGCTGAAAAATGAAGAGTACTTGCATCTCCCCAACAGCAGAAAAGCAGCCTTTAGAACTGTGATTTGCAGTGGCCATTTATGTTTAGTCAAATTAATGGATTAAAAAAATCAGTGATTAACAAGATTGGATCTGTATACAAACACAACTACCAATAAGTATTGGCTTTCTTAACAAACGGTTTGCCTTTCCTTTTTGGGACCCATGTCTGACTTTTTCTCTGCTCAGATATTTCCTTAATAGCCTGTTGGGACTATGCAGATTTCAACACGCACTGAAGGGCCCAAGGATTTGAGGCCAATAAATTTCAAAAAGATAAAAGTGAATGCTCTTTCACACACATGTCTTCTTGCATCTTGGGTTTATATAACTAATAAACAATGACAACAATATATCCACTTCTGAAAATATGCTAGCGTTTTGCTTAAAAACAGCTTTTATTCACTAACTAGTAATACTGAAAAACCCAATAACTAATTTTGCTATAAAAATGCCACAATTCCTGTTGGAGCAAAGAGGAGGAATAGAATATGGAAGAATGAGATAACTCAACCAATGGAGTGGGTAAAGAGAGAGAAAGAGGATTTGACATGGGATCACAGTGCTGGAGTAGGAGGATTCCAACAGGAGGAAGAATCCCCCACTTTCTCAGTTAAAACCACCCTCTTGAATTTGTATTTTTATTTGCATGACAATTGTATGTTTTGCCTCCAAGGGCAAATAGAGCAAGTTTGGTTGGAGGAGCTGTTTTCAATCAGTACTAGAGGACTCAAATCAGTATCCCACACAGACATTACTATATTAAGAGTGCCACCGGCGCTGCCCTGTCCACAAAGAGGGAAATAACCAAAGCAGCTGTTTCAACCATGAATTGGTGCAGACATCAGCCACTTCCTCTTACCATTTGCCCATTCATATTACCATCCTCTGTTTCCAAGCCACACCACCCTACATTTTGAAACAGGGGAGCTGGGAGAGGTATCTCCTCTATTTCCAAAAAGGTTTTGGATACACACTGATGGTTGCCCTAGCATGGCTCTAGATGCAATCCATGCCATTTCAAAATCTTTTAACCTAGATTAAAAGATGCAAAAGACACAGGGATTTTCCTTACAGAAGAATTGGCAAATAAAACTTGGATCAGATGTTAGGAAACATCTGAAGACTACAAGCTGACTTCATGGGTTGATCTGAATTATCTCTTGGGACTGTTCCCAGAGTTGTCACATCAAGAAAACAGCTTGGGACAAAGCATACAAAGGAATGGGATTATGCAGATATGTTTCTCTTCTCAATGGTTCACACTGAGTTTCTATGGAATAAAAAATAAAGGACAGCTCAAATGCAATTTACAAAAATCCTCCCTTCTGTACACAAGCTTTCTCCACATACTATGATGAGAAGAATTTTGCTAGATTTTTTAAGGATGAAGTTCCTGTGGTGTTGGAGAAGTAAACAGCATAGAGACGTACTCAAGGGAACAATTAAGTGCTTCAGCAATCAGTTAGAAAGGAAGCACACATCAAATCTCTCTAATTTTATTAGGCAATTGTTGCCTTTTTCCTTTATGATGTATCTAACAATCAGCATCATAAATGCTGCCAAGGCCCAGTCTATATGCACCCAACAGAGTATGACTGAGATAAATTTTAAGATAAAAAATAGCCAGTATCATTTCGAGACTGCAGGTGGGGGGGACAACAACATTTCATAAATGTTAATGGGCTTACTCCTGAGTAGACAAGTTTGGGGACTTGTGGAGAGACATTTTGGGCTGCTGCCTGGCCAGCAGCCATATTTAAAAGTCCTCCTGAGCCACATGCGCACCACAGGCGCACATCAGGCATTGGAAGAGCATCCGCTCCAGCCGCCTCCTGCCTCTCAGTCTCCACCTGCCCGCAGCCCGGACCAGGACTTGCCTGGTGGAGATTGGAGGCTGCTATAGCCGCAGCAGTGGCCCACCTATCCTGGGTGCTTTCTCTGCTTGTCTGTTGCCTTTGTGGATCCAGACCTGGCTGGCTGGCACCTCAGGCGCAGCCAGCAGCCAGCAGCAGGCTCCTAGGATAGGTGGGCCGCTGCTGTGGCAACCTCTGATCTCTGCCACGCCAAGTCCTGATCAGGACTGTGGGCGGGCGGAGACAGAGGTAGGAGGCACATGCAGGCAGATGCTCCTCCCACGCCTGGCACGCACCTGTGGCTAGGCACCTCCTGTGCATGTGCAGGAGGACTTTTAAACATGGCTGCTGGCCGGGCGTCCAAAACCCGCGCTGCGCGGCCGGCAACAAATTAAGTGCCCCCCACAAGCACCTCCTGGTCCCCGACATCTCCCATTAAGCTGGACAATCCCTTATTGGACCAGACAGTCCGGTCCAATAAGGGAAAGCTGGACATGTCCGGCTGATTCAGGCTAAATGGGGGCCCTGAGTCTTATACAACTATTCATGTTCCCATGGACTGCAGCATGCCAGGCCACCCTATCCTCTATTAGTTTCTGAAGAAAGCATTAAAATGAGGTTCTTAACATATGACAGCATTAATAAATGCAATACAGTGTATATCATTTACAGTCTGAAGAACTACTACCTCAGATGTATGTCATTGGTGAAGTTGATATTGATGACCCCTTAGTCCCTATAGAAAAGGGTGCACAAACCTTTTGGAAGGAGGGCCACATCATTTCTCTGACACTGTGTTGGGGGCCAGGAAAAAAATTAATTCCAAATTTGAATAAATTTACATAAATGAATATATTGGAGACAGCTTGAATTGAATGAATTCAAAACAGATAATTTTCTAATACAGAGAAATGGGGTGTTCTTCACAAACGTTTTCACATTCAGTGAGGAGAGGTGCATGCAGTCTCCATGGCCCTCAGAACACCTTCTGGACGCAAGGGGAGCGGGACAGAGTTCCCCTAGCCTCTGGAGGTTTATAGGGCTCACTGGTGGGCCAGATAGAGGTTGCTTGCTGTGAACCACGTGGAGGCTCACTATGGGCCACATCTAGATCACCACTGCCCTACAGCACTGACAGCACTGGCCCCACAGCATTGAGAGAGAAACCTTAATGGTCACCCAGGGCTTCCTGTCACTTACCCTCATAAAAATAATGTCTTCTTGTCAACTTCACTCAGCAGTTTATTGCAAATGTCGTTGCTGTTCTGTACAAAGATGGAATCCTGTGATCCCTTCCTCAGTCAAAATGATCACCTTGTGATCCCTTCCTCACCAAACTATGGGTTACTAAAGCACCAAGCTGTAGTGCCTCATAGGTTTTATAGCAAATATATATACCAACATCTCCCGTGTTGTAAAAGAACATTCTGTCATGGTATGCAGATACCTGAGTGAAATTTGCAGGCTTGAATGGGGCAGAGCAAGTATCTAGGCCACCGGGATTCAAAGCTGGGGTTGGGACCCCCTTAGGGAGTCACAACTTAATTTCAGTGGGGTTGTGAAAAGCTGGATGCAGCCATCTTGTAATATGGCACTGGAGACCTTCAGTGACTTCGAGCTATGACTTCTGGGGGGTCCCAGACAGATTGTCATTCTCAGAAGGGGGTCCTGGGCTGAAATGATCAAATATCACTGGTCCAGGCCAACTGGGCAGGCCTTTGTCTATAAACCTATGGAGCCTAAGTAAACCTATGGGTTTCAGTGCTGAGCTGTGATGACTAAAAGAGTCTGAGGTAAATCTGTCACAAGACAGATGAAGTACTATGTCTGAGGTGATCCCTAACCTGATTGGTTGACAAGGTTTTTATTTGTGTATGTGAGTGACTACTCTCTTGGGTTATGTTCAGTCAGGATTATTTTCTGTCCGTGAGGAGTCTGCTGAGGGAGTACACGATGGAGATGTTGCTGAAGTCTGCTTTATTAAACTGCTGTTGTACACAGCTGTAAATACAGTTTTGTTGGTGGATCTGCCACAGAAACTACAACGTTCTTGAGCTTAGCAGTCCACTGCACTCTGCCACTGATAGCTGCTGGACTTCAAACTTTTTCCATACATTTCTCTCTATCATGTGTGTCCTGATCCTTCCTTTCCTTTCTACCATTAAACTGCAGCAATATAAGAAAACTTGTTCTCATGGAAGGCTTTCTGTTATTAGTTTCAGCACCATCACAGACCTTGCCTGAATCCTATCCAGAGTCAGGTCTGCAACATGGAACGTCCCCCACAAAACACCACCCCCATACCATACATACCCAGTCATACAGAGCCTCACGCAACCTTCCTCATAGCACTCCAAAAGCCATCTGGAGCACAAGTTAAAAACTGACCATATATCCTTTTCTTCCAGGATATGTCCTCTTTTTTAGCCTTGAATCCTGGGAAAAAAATCTTCCTTGTCCTCCTTTCCCTTGTGAGCAGGGAGCATGTAGCCTCCTTGGAATTAATAAATTATACATGCCTCAATTTTGTGTAACAGTTTTAAATTTAGTAATAAGTAGCAGTGTTTAAATTAACACATGATATATATATATATATATATATATATATAGATAGATAGATAGATAGATAGATAGATAGATAGATAGATAGATATTTATATTTCACTCTATACATGAGTGCTTTTAACTTTTATTTTGTCATATCCTCCATTTTTCCTGTGTGTCCTACATTTTGGAGGGCCTTATCCTTTTTTGCAGTTATGACATCTGGTCCCCCTGAGTTAAGGACACTTCTGATTTTCTGACAGAAATTTTCTGATAGAAACTGGAAGTACTTCAGTCTAGAAATCACTCTGGACTTCTTTTGCCCATGAAATTGGCTCCAGAGGGAGAGCAATGGTGGTGCCATGGAAGTCTGACAATGCTGTGGCAAGAACAGTAGTGCACGTAGGGCTTTTTCCCCCTGACCCTCCAAAGTTCAGCACTAGCATATGTCTAATTCCAGTGCTAATATACAGTCCAATGAGTGCATGACATTAAGCTAGTAATCATGATTTAAGAGCTACCCAATAAAATGAACTTATATGGTGTTTTCTTGAAAAGGTTATTACAGCAATGCAATATAAAATTACCAGAACACATCTTTCCAAAGCATGTTCCTTACAGGGAAAGAAACCCTCACTAAATTGAAATGCACTGCAAAATTTTGCTGTAAAAGTGACAGCATGTGAGCCAAGCCACCATGTATATACTACCCATTGTATATATAGTCAACAACTGCGTATGTGTTTGACTCTGCCAGCAGAGGAAGCTGAATAAGGGCTTGTGGTTCACTCTCTTACTTTGGCTGCCTTTGAAACAATGGCTGTAGTTCTTTTGTTGTTCCAACTAAAGTCCTTCATAAAAGTTAGTTTGCTGCATGCGGGACTGCTTTAATCCCTCCTCTCTGCTAGAACAATTAACAAACAAAAAAGCTTCTTTTTCCAGATATAGAAATTACTCATCAAACAATATATAACACTTCTAACATTCTCCTGAAAATTAGTAAAGATTCCTTGAAAGATCAAAGTGATTCCATTGCTCTCCAGACTTTTTTTCTACATCTTACTCTTGCATCTTTTACATCTTTTTATAATAGAAAATTTTATGGATTATCATTCTGTGTCAGAGCTTTATTCTTCCTGCCAGCAATAAGCTTACTACCTATTAAGCTTCAATTTGCTCTAACCATTTCTACTCAAAAGTAAGTCCCATTGTGTTTAATGGGTCTTACTCCCAGGAAAGTGTCTTTAGGATTGCAGCCTTAGGGCACAATCCAGAAGTGTACTTGGCTTATCCAGAGCCTATTTCCAAGGCAGAAATTCCCTCTACCAGCTCCTCAGAGTTAGACCACCTCAGGAACAGGTATAGTAATGAGTAGACCTATAGGAGTCAATGATAAGGCAGAGTAAGAATGGCAGTGTTGACCAAAAAAAATCTGAGTTCTTGGCCAGCCTAGCTGCAACCCCTGCCTCTCAATCTCAGGATATGGCACAACTACGGCAGCCCCACTAACAAGCATCCACCCTCCACTAGAGGTATTTCTGTATTGCATTCTCCTGCTGCAGCTGTTACTGGTTGTCAGGAACTTCTGGGCTTCCTTCTCAGGCAGGCACCACAGCTGGTCCTTGTTCAGTGTGATCTGAGGAGGGCTTGCTCTCTTCCGGAGCAAGCCCTCCTCAGGTGTCACTGAGAGTGCCTACTGAGCATGCTCTGGAGCAGCTAGAGCAGCCCAGGCTTCCTGACTCTTTGGAAACAGAATAGTTGGGGCAGTCCAGCTAGGACTCTGCCCCAACAGAATAGTCGGGGCAGTCCAGCCCAGCTATGGATTGTGCACAACTACACAATTTCTCCCAACTACAGAGAAGTTGTTTGAGACTTACTCCCATGTAAGTGTACATTACAGCCTGAAACCCAAGAACTGATAGGTACAATTCCTATCTTTTAGAGTAGATTACCACTTTGCACAATTCACCCTATTCATTAATGAAAGAGGTAGACAATCTCTAAGAAGGTACAGTTGTAAAAAAAATTAAGATACTATTTTATGCTTGTTTTAGCTTCAACTCAGCTTTCTACAGCCTGGAAGGCATTGTGTGAAAAGTACATATGCTTTTTCAAGCACTACTAAATTATCCAGGCTCAGGATACCATAAAGACTGCTTGCTCCTCTAATAACTTATTGATTGTGTTGGCATTACGGTAAAAAGTTGGCATAGATATGTTGGCTTCTACTGCTTACTGGTCATCACAATAGACCCTCCCATCCCTCCTTTCAGCCTTGGAGAATAAGTGGGGCTGAAGCTGTGCAGCTGTGCTTGCCTTTGGAGACAGGCAGAGGACTTCAAAAGCTCAGAGCACACCTGGAGACAATCCTCTTTGCTCTCCAACCCCAAGAATGAAAGCAAGTCTGGGGGCTAGTTTGATGTTATGCTTCTGAGGTGCTTCAAGACTGGTATTTGTTTGGTACTACAGTCAGAAGAGAGTATTTTGGTATCACACTTCTGAGGCACTTTGAAATGCACTGTGATTCCAGGAATGAGACCCCATAGTGCACCCCCCCCCCCGCTAAAGCTGGACCATGAACCTTGTCCTTCTTGTTCAGATAGAAAGTATGAGATCAGTTGCGACTAGAACTCTTTGAGAGCTAAACCTGGGTCTGTGACCCAGGTTCATGTTTTGACCAAAAAGACAGGTTAACATTATGATGCCCTGAATAAGTAGTTGAGTAGTAGGCTAAAAAATGTAAAATATACCAAAAGTTGCAATCATCCACCTGAATGGGTGAGTACATTGCCCATTTGGGGGCAGGGATGAGATCACCTACATTGCTTTAATTTCTCCATCAAATGTATTTGTGTGGTACTGCCTTCACATGTTTATATAGAAGATTGTGCAATAGTTTATGAATCAGCTACTCATCTTAAGTGTTGTTATGATGTATATGTGAATTCAATAACAGGTTGTTGAATTTGGGAACAAACTTCAGCATTATGTTTATTAAATATGCTAAAGCTTTACTAAAATTCAGCATCCATGGTAGAAATACTTTAAAAATGAAAGATAAAATTCAGAGCCCAATGTTTATTTTGCACAGCAAAACCAAGTGAAAGATGTTACTTGGTTACTTTTTATTTCAGCTTTCTATTTTATAATTTACTATGTAAAAATTTCATTTAGAACACAATCCTAACCTTGGCTGCAATCCTAAAAACACTTTCCTGGGAGTAAGAACCACTGAAAACAATGGGGCTTACTTCTGAGTAGACATGGTTAGGATTGTGCTCCTTGTCTACTTAGAAGTAAGCCCCACTGTATTCAATGGGTCTTGCTCCCAGGAAAGTGTGTTTAGGATTGCAGCCTTAGAAAAGCATTATAGAATGCTATAAAATAAGTTCATTTGTGCATATAAAGTTATTGCTAATATCATTAGGTAACATCAGTTTCTATGTCTGTGGTCACCAAAGTTTTGGCAATATGGTTACATTGGCAATATTCATGTTAATTATATCTTTAGACTAGATCTGATGATTCTACTCTAGATCTAGCGCCACATGATTATAGATGAGAGCATTCATGGCACATGCATGTCTTGGCCCATTCCTTCACATCCCAGTTAGTTCCTGTAATCACATGCAGGTTGTGCTTTCATCCAAACCATTTCTCTATGTGAACTGCTAATTTAGTTTTAACTAGATGTTCAGCCAAGAGAACTGCCTTCATCCCTGTGACTACAGAAATTGGCCACAAAGCAAGGGTGAGCAAGCCCCCCCCCCCCCCCCCCCGGTAATCTCAAAGGTTCAGTTTCAGAGTAATAGTTTGAGCCAGCCTATTATCCAATAACCATTCCCATAATAATTTGTAAAGTGACTGTAGGTCAAAGTAATCCTTTGTTGCCTTTCACACTAAACCCAAACATTTGAAGAAAAAAGCCAAACTGCAAAAGTTAACATTTCTGCCTTTATATTTTCTTGAAGCATCATAAGAAAAATATTAACAAAAAGCCCATTCATTGGTCACTTGTTTGTCTATTTGAGGCTCAGCAGCAATTGCCAATGACTCACATGACATCCTGTCGCACTTCTCGAGGTCAATAGATTTGCCAAAAGATTAGGTTTTCTTAGGAATTACACATTACCACTTTACTCATCCTATGTCTTCTCATGATTAGCATTTGTACAAGTAAACATACTCCTTTGATCTTCCCAGAGACCAGGAGGGGGAAGACACCAAAGACCACTAACATAGACAGTATAATTCCTTCCCATTCATTCATAAAGCCATAAATGGTTTTCTGTCTGCTACATGTGCTATTAGACTTTCCTTACTAAAGTAAGACTTTGCGGAACTAAAGACAGTTCTGCAATCCTTCCCAAAGCCACAGAGAGGGAAACACAATATTTTCTTCTGTGTTAAAAGACAACCTTTCTCACAATGCACAGAATGTTAATAGTGATTTCTTCACCCAAATGCCTTCAAACACATAAAAACACGCCCATTCTTATTTTTAGATTTGGATTCTTAGTCTTCATCTAAAGCTGAGCTAAACCTCCCAAAAGCAGACATTGGTTTCTCTGTGAAAGCCAATGCATCTCCTTGCTTTCCAAGTTTCTGTAAACACATCATTATAACAAGGAGAGAGAGAGAGAGAGAGAAAGAGAGGCATTACTTTCCCAGCATTCTTTCTAATTAGGCGGCTGCTGCCAGGAAACTTCCACGTACTTTGTGTCCAGTCCTTCTAACATTTTAAACAAATGTCTACTGCAGTCAGTGAGATGGACAGCCAGAAAAATCAAGACATGGTGGGGGAGGAGTTGCTCGGCAATTCATAAAGCTGAAATTCATTTCAACACCCAGTTTGGAAGACCTGACAATACACAAACCAGCAAACCACCAATTATTCCTTACATGTGTTTTGCAAACCAGAAAGCTTCTACTCAACTTGCCAATGTGTGAATGACCCCCTGCACCTTGAGCAAGTGCCAGAAGATATACAAAAGCTTTGAGTTAGACACACTCGATTGACAAACATTTGTAAAAATTATAGCAATGTTTGGAAGATCCAACCCTACCCAAAACCCAACTTTTTCCATCTATTACAACTTTTTTCCATCTTTTTTTTACTGCCCTCAGTTTTTGAAATCTGTTCAACTTGTTACAGCAGATATGTAATCACACCTTCTCAACCTTTACATCATTGTTCCCTTATGGTGTTTTTTGCTTTAAAACAAGACAGACCCATGTTCTCACTAAAAAATAAGTGAGAACAGAAAATCTTTCCCTATGTGCACGAAGTCACACATGTTCATAAACTGACACAAAGCTGCTGCCACCCCAGCACACCAAATTGACATGACAAAACTAAATGTATGCCAAAGACAGCAAGTAACAGCCTTGCCAAAGCACAGCTCCAATTACACGAAGATTAACTAATACAGTAAGACATACAGAGAAAAATTAATACAGTAAAAAGCCTATGCTGGCTTCTTGGAGCAGCAACATATATGATCACATTACACAATTTACCTGTCTCTCATTTAGGCTCCAATTATCACTCTCCATCTCTAAACTTCCTACCTGATTTACAAAAGGACACACTATATGTACAAAACTGGTGCACATAACCCTATTTGTCTTACCTTCTCTGAATCCAGCTCACACCACTATGCAACTTTTCCACAGAAAGCAAACGGCAAATCAGCAGAAGCGGTAATACCAGCACTTTGGAAACTGAAGTGGAGTGGAGCAGGTACTCAATAATATATACAGATTAGTCAGAGGAGAGAACACCAACTTCATGACTCAGTGATTCTTCACTAAAGTTTTCTAGCTCTGGCAGTTTCACAATAAGAGTCCCACAAAGTTCCCGGGAAGGGAACCAATCAGGAAATAAAAAGCAATGCTGGAGATGCAGAACAAAAAACTGTCCTGTAATTTTAATCCAGGATTCTTTTTTTTTTTAGCCACAACGTGCAGTCTCACTTATTATCTTGCTGGAGCAGGCAAGGATTTGAATGAGTTTTATTTACTTCAACAAGAGGGCTGTTGCTGCTGCAATTGTCTCTTTTTTCACAATGCCTTTTATGTCTGTTTCCATTACAAGCTACAGAGAAATCTCTAATAAATCAAGCACAACAAAGAAACAGCCTGGTTACTCTTTCTGGAATTGCCATGTTTTAAAATTGCAGATGTTTAAAGCATTTTATCACAGACTCTGGAGTTTCTCTTACAGAGCACAGGATAGAAAATATATTTTCAGGACTGCCACATCACTTTCTCTGAAAGAGCAGTGACAGAAAGACAAAGTGAGTCACTTCTTTAAAGGAGAACTTGAGAAGAGGGAAATGAACTGCAATTCATGCAAAACTTTTTTAAAAACAAATGATTCAGAGCAGTCCATGCTCTTTGGTATTTGAGCAGTCAAATATCCTGTTTGATGGGATTTACCCCCAGGTAAATCCCATAGGGAAGCAGTGGTATGTAGCATGAGCTTCCATACCCTTTTTCCAGAAGGAAATCTCACTCCTTGAATAGGACACACCCCTAGGTAGACATGCATAGCACTGAAGTTTGATCCCACTGAAGCAGAATTTATTGGAACTTATCCAGTGGAACTTATCCAGTGGAAGAATGCTTAGGATTGCAAGCTTAGCTCTCCCTCTGTGAAAGAAAAACTATTCAATCAAATCACTTACTTTGGGAGGAGCTTGATTAAAATCTATAAAAATAAGATGAGATGCCATTTGGGTTTCTTTCTCACTCATAAAAGCTGCTCCTATTTGGAAGCAACATCCTGGTGCTGCCTAGTCAGTACTCTGAGAACTTGCTAATGCTTGTTGCTCCAGAATAGTTTTGGCCTAGAAAGACCATTAACAGAAAAGCCTTATATGAAGCCTTTTCATCTACTACAGCTGCTAATTGTAATAGGTGATATGTATGAGCAGGTTTTCATAAAAGCATCTCTGCCAGCCTTATTGGAGATAGCAAGAGGCAGT
Organism: Cryptoblepharus egeriae; assembly: GCA_030015325.1. Classification (NCBI taxonomy): domain Eukaryota; kingdom Metazoa; phylum Chordata; class Lepidosauria; order Squamata; family Scincidae; genus Cryptoblepharus; species Cryptoblepharus egeriae. The sequence continues at coordinate 45,757,382 of JAREYC010000007.1, read as the reverse complement.
CCTCAGTTGGCTGAGGATAGCAAGAGGCACAGTTGTCTTTCTTGTAACTTCTATTCTTTGAGTGGTCTGTACAGTCACAGTAATGAGATCTAAATTGATTAACCTTCTAGAGCTCTGGATCGCCTGTTAACCACTGGAGTCAGACCCTTCCTATTAATTTTTTTTAATTACACCTTTTAGAACAAGAATGTGTAATGAAGGGGAAGGATGAGTGGGACATGTGAGTGCAGATGACCAATAGAAAAATTCAAGTTACAATCAAATAACGGGCAAAATCCAGAGTAACTATGGGGAGTCCTTGCTCCGGTGTAAGAACAATTTACTCTGGATTGCAATATGAATTTCCCATAAGTTTTCACTAGGTGGTGCAGTAATTACGAGAGCACGTAAAGACTCTTATGTGCTCCTGTAGTTATTCTGGATTTGGCGGAACATGGCTTTCCTTCTTGGTGGCATTTGTGCAGTCACACTTTCTTCCCACGACATCTACCTAGTGGCACACCTTACCTGCTTGGGAGAAGTATGGAACTACCCTACCTTTTGCCATGCCAGCATCAACCAAGCCTAAATTAGGTGTGTGTGAAAGCAAGGGAAGTCCATGTGTTTAATCCTATCTATACTTTTCAATTCACAGAAGGTACAGGAAAACATGAACTGAATTTTACAAGTTTGAAGACTGGATCTGAACTTTTGGTGGATAAGCCATAGTCCCATAGTCAGACCAGGTAGGCTGATGTGCAGAGATTTTGACTGCCAATAAATCTACTTCCAGACCACAGGTGTTGTTAGATGGTACAGAATGCAGACTCTATATATCATCACTGTTATCATCCTAGCCTAGGCGATACCAAATTTCTTCTAAAAAACTCTGAAATTTCTTTGCTGTACCACCTAACTGGATGTTTGGCCAGCAAAACTGCTTTATTTTATAGCAACCAACTAATAAGACCAAAAGCAGGATATGAAACCACACAGTTTAATTTCAGTTTCTCTAAACAGTCCCCTCCAGAACTCAGCATTTTCTGCAGCAAGTGAAAAATATTTCAATGTTTTTTCTAATTAAACTAAGCAATCATTTCTTACAACTAAGGATCTTTAGTTCAAGAACCTCATTTTAAAATTTGTTCAAGAACCTCATTTTAAAATTTTAATCTGAAGCATTTCCTCAGAATTTCATCAATGGAACTTCCAAGCAGATAAGGAGGGCCCTAAACTCACACTTTACACACAGAAGGTCCTAGATTTAATCCCTGATGTCTCAAGCTTATCATATAAGAGAGAACAGAAGAGACTTCTGGACAATACTGGACAAGTAGACAATACTGGACAAGTGGACAATACTGGGGAATACAAATCAGTAGCTTGACTCAACACAAGACAACGAAACATTTCATAATTGCATTTCCATGTACACTTGCTGGTATATACGCCACACTGAACACAACAGGGTATGTTCAAAGGTAAAGGAATGTATCCTAAGAGTTCCAAGAGTCAGAACCATAAATGCCTGCATGTACTTGAGGGCATTAGTGTTCAAATTAATTGGAACAGATTTTGACACTTAATTAGAACAATAAAAAACAGTTAAAAATGATTAAGGTTAAAAAAGAAAGTTATCACAGCCTCTTCTTTCTCCTCTTCTATTTTTCCTATCTTTTAATGGTTTCTCAACAAAGGCTAATTAAGATTACAGAGCACATTTCAGATAAACCCAGATTGTTCTGTCGTGACAACCATGGAAACTAAGCACAGTGTCATAGCTCCCATAGGTTAAGTTCAGCTGAAGCGCCAACTGTTTGCCATTACTGAAGAATTTAAAGTTTAAATTTTAAACTATGCATTATTATTCAACAAAGTTCATTTGCACAACCCTCCTATTATGATGTAAATGTACCCAAACCTTATAATGCTTAAACTGGGTGTGTTTTTAATGGTAATACACTAGTCTTCCTCTTTCAAACTGAAAACTCATGATGAAACTGAACCCCTTTTGTAACAAGTTCAGTATTTTCTGAAGAGCACACTGAAGAGAAACAAGACACTTCCAAGAAGCAGAAAGTATACCTTACTAATACTGACTAGTACTTACTAGTACATTATCATTCTCAAAAATACAGTTACCACAAAAAAGTCAGAGAGCCTAAGTATTTTGGAAATGACAGACAGGCATACCATGGTCATCCTTTTCAAAGTGATATGGTTTTATATTTGTGGGTGAAGAGATGCCAAGGTTTAAATATAGCCAATTTCTGAAAGATGAGGATTCAGGTTTCAAGCATTCCTAGATGTCCATGGGAAAAATAAATTGACAATTTCCTAACTAAGAACAACTGCATTCAGTTAGGCATTATTCATAATAATTTAAAAATAGCTGTGGACTCATCCTTTCAATAACTCTTGCCCAAACAAGAGTAAGATAGTATTTATAGCTACTACCATATAGCTACTAGAACATTGGGGCATGTGCCCCAATGAGAGGAAGGGTGCTTAAATGATTTTCATCCTTTTTAGCCTTTTACAGTAATTTTTTAATTGCTTTAGAACTAATTGTGGCCTACAGTCTTGATTTATCAAGTTAAAACAATAATAATGTTATGGTAGATTAGTTAGGACAGGGGTCTCCAGAGGGCTGCATCAAATATCTGACATGGTATCAAGGGCTAGAAAATATATTTAAATATAAAATTTAAAGTGATGAAACTTAGATGAATGAATAAATGAGAATGAATGGGCCCAAATTTCCAGGAATTCTCCAACCACCAACACACATCACATCAACACAGCAGTGAAGTACGGACCCGCATTTCCCAACCTCCAGAGCACCTTCTGAGGGCATAAAAAATTACTTCTGGATTTTGGAAATCAAGGAAATGTTTTTTTGGGGGGGGCCCTCACAACATACCACTGACCTAACCAGAGCACACCTCCTGTTAAGGTTAGTCCAGTGGGCCAGAAGCTTGCAGGCATCCAGAGCAGTGCTGGGCTGCAAACCAGTTAACAACCGGTTCACAACCACCACTGAACACTGCGCAGGCGCCAAGGATGGCGTCTGCGCAGTGCTTCTTCTGACACCAACTGGCATCAGAAGACGCACTGTGCAGGCACCAAGGTTGGTGCCTGTGCAATGGGTCTTCTGAAGCTGGCCAGTATCAGAAGACGAACTGTGCAGGTGCCAACCTTGGTGCCTGCGCAGTGTCCTCTGAAGCCAGTCAGCTTCAGAGGAGACTTCCTCCTTGGAGAGGAGGAGGTCTGTGCCTCTGTGGGGCCATTTGGCCTCCCAAGAGAGGCATAGCGGCACTTGCCGCTATGCCTCCCTAGCGAGACCAAATGGCCCCGCAGAGGAGACTGCGCACACGCCAACGTTGGTGCGTGTGCAGTGCATCTTCTGAAGCTGGTCGGCTTCAAAAGAGCACGGTGCATGCGCAGTCTCCTCTGACGCCCAGCTGGCTTCAGACGAGACTTCCTCCTCCTCCAAGGAGGAGCTACCAAATGGCCCCACAGAGGGACGCACTGCACATGTCCAAGACTTCGGACATGCACAGTGTGTCTGCTCAGCCATTGGGCCTTGCTCAGGAGGTGGAGCAGCTGGCCTCGCCTCTGGAGCAAGGTCCAATGGGTGCGCAGAGTGCACAGTGCCATTTCGGCTAGCTCCAAGAAGGAGCAGCAGCTTCTGGCTGCTGCTCCGCCTCGGACCTAGCTGGAATGAGGGGGCGCCGGAAATTGGTCTCAATCCTAGCACCAGCTAACAGTTTGCTAGGATTGGGGCCAATTTAACAACCGGTTCTATAGAATCGGTGTGAGCCGGCTGCAGCCCACCTATGATTCAGAGGCTGGCCGTAGGCTGAATAGAGGCTTGCCATGGACCACATCCAGCCCCCTGGCTGAGATTTGGAGCCCCCAGGGATTGAACATGGATCTGAAAAAAGAAATATTAGCTGTGCTAACAAAGAGCTTTTTGTGATTTAAATAATTCAACTTAATTATTATACAGTACTTCTACATTTCTTACAAGCTCTCCTATCCAATGGCTGTCATCCTTGGCCATGGGCCGGATAGAGGCTTGTGTTCAATGGATCTTACTCCAAGGAATGCTTCAGATTGCAGCCTCAGCTGTAAAATTCAGAACTACCAGTACTTTGCTCATCTTTACATACCAGCTGTTTTCCCTTAATATTACTGTACATCACTGGTGTACAGTAATATTTATATCACTAATTAATTATATACACTGATTTATATACACTGAAGCTTCAATTACTGAGTGAAGCACAGAATGAAACTGCAAACAGAACGACTGTATAACCTATTCCTCCTGATTCAGCCTATTCCCCTGAATTTAGCTATCTCTCTCAGCAGTAGGATATGTACACCGGTCTTTTAGAAACACACAAAACAATAAGTGAACTTTTCTAGCTGCCATCAGAATGTTTTCATCATTTTCCCTCCTTCCTGTAATGACTGACAGACAAAATACTAAAAGGGAATAATTTTGCATGTTAGTTTAGAACTTGAGACAAGCACCACCTGTTTCCAGCATGCTGTATTCAATTACTAGATTGTAGGCTGTTTTTTGGTTTTATAATACCTTAAAGGGGTAGGCTCAGTCTCAACCAGAAAAATGAGGCAAGACTGGCTTTATTTTCTTTTTGCTTTTGGAGTAGCTGCTAAAAAGAGGCACTACTCAACCATCACCATCACTAAAAGACAAAGGATGCAATTCTAACCTCGGTCAGAACACTCATCAGTCTTCCCAGTCCCATTGTGATGTAGCTGAAGCAAATGTATGTCTGTGCCACTGGCTTAAGACCTCCCCCAGGAGTGGAGTAGAACTGTACTTTTGTTAACACTCCTAGGCCAACACGGGACTTGTGCTGGGGTGGAGTTGATGCCAGCCTAACTGGGAGTTTGGATCGCAGCCAAAGCAGCAGATTTTTACCAGGGTTGCAACCCTTGACTTCTTAAAGATCACTTGAGTTTGGCTCTACCACTTGAACTCTCTGCAAAGCTCCACTCTTTGGCTGGCACATTTTGCAATACAGATTAGACCTGAAAGCTCCACTTTCAGGTCTAATCTGTATTGCAAAGAGTGGCAACTCCCTTATAGCACAAAGGCAAAGGGGGAAGCTTTTGGCAAAACACCTCAGTCTGTTTTAACATTCAGAATGCTTTCAATAGAATCGATTGATATTATGCACAGCAATCTTTTAAATGATTAAAATGTTTACAGTAATTACACTTTCCCACCTACTTCATATTTGCTAACAACTGTTACATTTAACAGCTGTACATTTAACTGTTACATTTAACAGCTCTGCAAAACTAAGGTCCAGAGAAATACAACTTAGCCACTCTTTGCATCTTTCTCCAATTCCCCCCCCTCTTGAAAATAGCCGAGTTCACCATTTCCATGGTGACTTGCAAGGTATTCCATAGCATTTCCATGATGACTTGCAAAGACTAGACCATTAAGATACAATGTAGAAAAGCTATTCAGAGGTTTTCTTAAGTTTGCTGTCTGATCTTTTTGATGTGAAGGCAAGGAAAGGAGCCCGTCTCATTCCTGTCTCTTTTAGTAAAACAAAAACAAAGTGCTGGCCCCCAATCTTTTATAAAAGCAAGCTACGTTGAGAAGCATTTTTTAAAAAGTGGGATCGTGGTTGAGTTTGTCAGAATTGCTGACAGAGGATTAGCAAGGATCAAGACAGCACAATTCCTGCTTTTTCCATACACTTTGCTACACTAGTACATCTCCCAGCTTTCCCAAAATCCCTAACATGCTTGTATTGTGAAATACCATCGCTCTGACTTCCTTATTTGGTTGCTGGAACTGTTCTTTGTCTTGTTCAAACATTCTGGTGAGGCTGCATGCCTCCCCTCCATCCATACTCCCTCTGCAACCCCCTCCCCCTTCATACATACAGTCTGGCTTCAAGCAGGTCACTCTGACTCAGCCTCCTTTGTAGCCTGCAAACCAATCACACACCAGTTATGCCCATTTATGGAGTACCTTTCCTTTTGCAAATCAGCTGGGCAATGGGGAGTTTTCAGCAGTTTGGAAACTCTGCTCAGCTGCAGACACTGAAATGAGCACAAAGAGTGGATTCTCATTTAATACAAGTGAGATGCTTTGTCCAGAACTGGAGCAAAAAAGAAATGCATTTATCTAGGTGGAATACAGTCCACCTCTCCAGGGTAGATCATTTTTCCACTTTCTTTGCAGTTCAGCCATTCATTTTTAAAGGTATTAACAGCAAGATCCTAAACATGTTTAGAAAAGTCCCTGAGATTTGAAAGGGCCTCCCTCTCTTGGTAGCTTGTATAGCATTGAAACTTTATCTTTCCAAGATTAAAAGTCTTCAGATATTTTTACTATTCAGTCAGTTCAGTCTACACATGGTGCAATATGCTGGAACAGTGAGGTTTAGAGCAGAAGTCAGGGAAAGAAAACACTAATTTTGAGCTTCTAATGCAAAGAGCCTTTACATTACATTGAGCTTCTAATATACCGGTACGAGTATGCCTTTTAAATATGGTACTGAGAATTCCTTCGACTCCAAGGAAATAAAATCAGTCAGTCCTCCAGGAAATCAACCCTGACTGTTCGTTGGATGGACTAATACTGAAATTCAAATATTTTGGCCATCTTATGAGAAGGGAAGACTCTTTAGAAAAGATCCTGTTTGTAAAAATTAAAGGCAGAAGGAGAAGGAGATAGCAGAGGATGAGATAATGTCACCAAAGCAGCAGGCCTCCGTCAGTCTTGAGAGACTATGGTATCATGTTCGCTGCATATGCTGCATGCAAAGCAAGAAAGCCTGGGGTGGATTGTTATGGAGGATAGGCTGTTACCCAAGCAGCAGATCCCCCCTCTCCACACCACTGAATTAGTCCAATGGAAAGGCAGAGCCAATACGATTGGATCTAGCTGGCGTCGCAGAGCTGGGCTAAGGACAGGAGTTCACCCTGTCTTGTGGGGCCGATTCGGGTCTCGAACCCTGGCCTGTTGGTTAACAGGCACAGCGACTTAACCGTTTGCCCAAACTTTGGGAGCTAGTGAAAGACAGGGTGGCGTGGCGTGCTGCAGACCATGGGGTCATGAAGAGTCAGACACGATGTAAAGACCAACCAACAATATAAAGGGCACGAAGCCTTTCCAATGTTTTAAACATTTTTTTAAAAAAACTGAAATGAAATGAGTATCTGTAAATACATTTCAGTACAGTCAGCATCTTATACAAGGGTTATGTTTCATGATTAGTATGTAAAACTAAAATCCTGTATAGCCCAAACTCTCTTTGAGTTAAATGCTGTTTTTTGTATAGTCGTTGAGTCATGTTCACTCTTCGTGACCCTATAGCACGTCAGGCCAGCCTATAGCTTCTATACCCATTAGCTTCTGAAGTTTATCCAAATTAATATTCATTGCCTTGGTGACACTATTTAACCACTGGGCTAAAGGCGTCTGCCCAAATGTCCCAGTCCTCAGGCTCAGGGTGGAGAGAGAGAACTATGAAGGAAGGAGAAGAGGAAAATAAGAGGCAGGTGAAAGGATCAAGCCAAGAGTAGAGAAGAGTAGGAGACTTGATCTTTTTGCAGACCAAGAGTCTTCTCCAGCACCGTGATTCAAGTCTTCCTCAAAGCCTTCATATTTTTCAGCGATCAACCTTCTTACACCCATACACTATCAAAATATGTAACCTGGAATGCCTGGGAGGGAGAAAAAGTTGGGTATAAATTTGTAATTAAACCAATTAAATAATTCAACAGAATGTTCTAAACTAGAACATTTCTCAGAATCCTCAGCAATGCACAGGGTTCTTTGCCACACAAACCAAAGTGGAAAAAGGTTCTTAAAGCTGAGGGGACCTGCCCCCATCACTACACCAAGGATGTCCCCAAGTTTTTTCCTTCAACGTATCAGACAATAATGGGGACAAACTTGTGTACCAAGGATTACTCCCTAAGCTCCCTGGTCCCTCCCTGAAGGGATTGGCAACACTAACTGTAGGTCATCACCATTTACTCCATATGACTGAAAAGTGAACCCATAAACACATATCCAGTGCTCTGTTGCAGCTTTGTACTATGAGATCAGTAGGAATTTGTAGATAGGCTGTTTTTCAGGAAGGTTGTCACTATTATCAATCTTCCTATTCAGAAACATTGGAAACACTTTCCTGAGATAAAAAAGCCTTGTTCTGGAGCCTGCATCTTGCTTCTGTCTGCTGCCTCCCTTGTCTTCCTCCAGCCCCTGCCCATCCTATTTCTTCTTAGTAGACAAGCAAACATCCGCAAGGCTGTCCACTACATAGGGTACACATACTAACCAAATTAAGCATGATCAAGACTAAAATCGTGATAACTTCCAAATATTATGTTTTCTGTTTCTGAATTATTCCTGTACAAATGAGTGTGCACTGCAAACGTACAACAGAATAAGATACATATTTCACATATTATGCTGGATATGATTTCAATGGGAATGGATTCCTGGATACCTGGATTCGTTTTTACAAATCAGCATAGATTGCATCTGCATTTATTGGAATGCATGAAAAATTGTGGCTACAGTAGCAGCAACCAAGCAGAGCTGCACTTCGAAGGTCAAGAAAATACATATTTGGGTTATAATTTACTGGTTTGCTAAAAAGGAGATAGATGTTAACTCTTGCATTTTATTGTCAAGACCTCCACACCACTGTGAGCACCCTTTGCTATGAAAGTAATCTCATCTACACAATTTCCACAGCTTTTAAAGGCATAAAACACTCTTGTAATTTCAACTTTGCAGGTTGGAGGGGGGAAAACCTACCTTTAATTTAGTTTACTTTTCTCTAGAAAGTGAAATAGGCAGTTATGGTCCTTTTCCTTTCCTGAAAATCTTTCAGCAATGAGCATGGCTACAATAAGATTTCTTGCCTTGCTTTAGGTTCAGCATGTCCTGGTGAACAGAGTTAATATCAGAAAGTTGATGAGCAACTTTCTTACAAGGTAACTCCATATACTTCAGGGTTCAGATGCAATTCCTAAGTGCAATTTGTGCTGTCAAGTGGGGATGATTGGAAGCAGGCACAATGTCCCAGACATTCCAGGCATTCCCTTAAAGGGACTGCACTTTGCCCAGGGGCACAACTGTTCCATGGAAGCAGATTAGGTGGCTTGGAAAAAATGGTCTCTTCTGGATGGAAAACCTCACCAGTGCAATTTTTACAACTGATAAAGATCTTTGAGAACAGGCAGAAGTAGTATCAAATATCTACAAAGTTGAGCTGAGATTGTGCTTTAACAATTTAAAAGTTTTATTTATGCTGCTGGCTTCCCAAATCTACAACTGGTGAAAGAACAGCCATCACTTACTCATTTATTCTCACAGTTGCTATTAATTGATAAGTTCCATCCTTCCAATGACAACTTGAAACAATTCAAGTTAACGTTCATAATTGTTTTCCATCTAAAATTAAGTCAGTTTTATTAAGTCCAATTACATTTTATTTAAAATGCACATTTAAGAATGAATGACAGTGCTGGAAAACTTGAAACACTCTTTAACACTCAGCCTCTACTATGGTTTTTTTAATTATCGCAGCTGATGGTTGCCAAATATTTATTTATTTGATTTGTATCCCATCTTTTTTGCTTAACAAAAGGAAACCCAAGGCGGCAAACAGGACATAAATAATTGCCAAAGCAGTGTAATATACACAGAACAAACTCCTGCTATTGAGAGTATTGTTTAGTTTGCCTCTTATTAGATATTTTCATCTTGGATATACAGTAAATACTTGAATAATCTTCTATGCCAGAGGCTGAGCCATTCGGCAGTGCGAGTTGACATGACAGAGCAATGCGGGGAGGTCTGGAGCCGCAAGCTGGGCTGCCTGTCATGCCAGAGAAGTCCTCCTGGCTTGTTTTACAATATTTCCACCTACACTTCCTGGCTTGTTTTATGCTATTTTGATCTTTTTTTGCTGTAACTTGGAAGTGTCATCAATATTATCATGTTAGCACATTATACATCACTTGCACATATTTCTGGACTAAGAGCTCAACAGAGATATTGCTCAATGGGTACATTTGGGAAGCTCTGAGAATCTTGTTTATTATCTCTTCTTTGGTCATACCTTCACCTTAAAAAGAATGTCACCAATGCTATTTAACATGACCTTGTCCTCCTTTTTAGGTTCAGGCATCTGGTCACTCTGCCCATGCACAACATCCCCATGCGCATCATCTCATCATGTGCATCATCTCATCATGAGCATCATCCCCCCTGTGCGCAACATCCCTCATGTGCTTTGGTCCCCCATGCTCACCCATCCTCCCAGTGCTTCAGGCACCGGGCACCAAATTGGCTGGCTGTTGATCAGTCAGTCTTCAATGTTACGTATGGGACAAAAACACATTGCACCCCTTTTCAGGCCCTGAAGGGTTAAATTCTAAAAATAGTTTCTTGGTGGGTGTTCAGGTCACATAAGGAATTCTAAATTCTAAATTAGAATATAGATTAGATTATGCTGGATTGATAAGATGTTCTATATGTAATGGTGATCTGAAGATAGACGCAATTTAGTTCTTCTGGCTTTTAATTAGTTTTCATAAAATTGGTAGAAATTGATCTGTTCTTATATAATCTTATGTGTCCAAGTGATTTTTCAATGAGCACAGAAAATATTAGATTCCAGTAACTGTGGATTTCCCTTTAAACTACTTAGCATGCTGCTCAGCCTGATGAACTTTTGGCATACAGGTGAGATAAAAGCAGATTACACAAAGCCCTTTCTTTGGAGATAGCAGATAGCTAGTGGGTTTTTTTTAATTTGCATTTCTCTTGTGAAAGAGATTATTTGGTGAATGTTTTAGTCTGTTTTTTAATAGTATTTTAATTGTGCATATTGTTTTCACATGATTTTAGGCATATGTTATTTTTTTGATGCATGCTTACTGACTTTTACATTTCAGTTTTTATTACTGAGCATGAGTAGACAATTCCATGTATTTCAATATTCCCATGGGTTGTTTTGTCCTTGTTATATTGTTTTTTTAAAAAGAAGGCTGTAATGTTATAAGAATTTTCAGGATTCAACCTCCTCTTACATTACTTTGCTTTTGGCAAGTGATGAGTTAGGTACTTCTGTAAACATGCTTGTAACTTTTAAATTGTTTAATTTTTTAGTGTTCTTAGTAAAGGTGAAAGTTCAAGTACCAAGGTGGTGAAAACATCCTGTTAATAAATGTCTCCTTATTGAACCTACTTAGAATGCTCTTCTCCTCCTTCTATGGCCTGCTTCTCCCTTTTTTTCCAACAAGGATTTGAATCAGAAATTTCTGGTCTATATACTAGTATTTTTGTGGAGAGCCACTTGTACTGCATGGGAAAAGGGTACTCTTATCCTTTGTAGATTCCAGTGGCTTAGAATATCTCCAATTCAGCATTCATAATCTAGATTTAGTATCTAAAAAGGAGTCACCAAAGGAGGTTTTTTTGTAATTGGCAAGTAATGATTAGCTCATGTTCCCACCGTGTTAGCATCTCAACCGTTCTAGCAGGTTCACACATGTTCTGGACTATAATGGTAGCATAAGCACTCTAAGAGGTGTCTTCCAGACAGGAGTAAGTAGACTACATAATTGCTGCTGTCAAGAGGATTTCATCATCATTGCTAATGTTGTCATTACACTTTAAGCCATCGTTGCGGCACAGGAGTTATTCCAACGTTTGGCTATTCCAACGTTTCCCAAGAGGTTTTCTTTCTTTCTACAGTTTTTCACTCAAAAGTTCTCAAAGCGGTTTACAAAGGAAATGAAAAAATTAATAGCTAATGGGTTATCCCTGTCCCAAAAGGGCTCACAATCTAAAATACAAAAGAACACCAGCAGAAGCCACTAGAACAAATATTGCTGGGGTGTGTGTAGGACTAGTTACTCTCCCGCTGCTAAATGAAAGAGGAACATCCACTTGAAAGAGTGCCTCTTGCCCAGTAAGCGTTCTTCACTTTGTTCTTATGTGGTACGTCCTAGTTTCACCTTAAACTAAAAGAGGCCCCCTTAAGACATTCCAAGAGGAAAAATAATTCAAACTTTAAAAACAAAACTACTCAAGCTTTAAAAAACACTTCTAAATCTCACTTTAGCAACCTGTGCTCTCTGAAACTTTTTCTTTTGCTCACAAAACGTGTTATCCTGAGGGAAACAATGTGACAGCTGAACAAGGAACTGTAGATTCAGGATGGAAAAGACATCAACTAAGGCAGTGGTCCTCACAAGATTGGCTCAGCACCATGGGAAAAATTTCCCACGGCATGGGCAGGATGCACAGGTGCAGTTCCTCCCAGAACTGCACCTGCACGGTTTGCCCTGGCCTCAGGCTGAACTGCGCAGGTGCAGTCCAGTGCCAAACTGTGCATGTGCAGTTCATCCAATGGCTGGGGTGAACTGTGCAAGTGCAGCCTAGTAGCCAAGCTGCACTTGCCCAGTTCTCCCCCAGGTGTGAGGCAAGCTGAGCAGGCACAGCCTGACTTGCTTCACAGCTGGGGAGAACTGCACAAGCATGGCTCAGCTAATGAACTATGCCTGCGTAGTTCACCACACAGAGAAGGCAAACTGCACAGGGGCAGCTCAGCAGCTGGGCAGCGCTTGTGCTGTTTGCTCAGCTATGAGGTGACTGGGCAGGGCGGGGTTGAGGCTCCTGCCTCTGGTCCAGGGCCTAGTGCTGGCAGGGCCACAGACCAGGGGTTGAGGACCTCTGAAATAAGGGACAAATAGCTAGGAAGCAATTGGGTTGACACTGGAGCCCATGACTATCAGAAGGCCAATTTCACTGGGTGACCCCTGAATTCTCAATAGTAGTGAACATGTCTGATGTGCCAACAGGTGGGTAATAGGAAAGATCCCATCTTTCCGCAACCTGACAATAGCACAGCATATTCTATGTTCATTGCAATTTCATCTTCTCTGGGATTTCTTTTTGAGATCCAGAATATCCAATTTATCAGGAGGTCAGACATATAATTTGTACAGACTGAGCAACTGCCGAACTGAAGCTATGTCTTCATAATTGACTACCTTATATAAATATAAATGGTTATATAAATTTCAGGAATGTATTGTGCTTCAAAATGCCTCCACTGTTTCAAAAGCTGAAGGTATCAATCCAATTAATTAACTTCTTCAACCAATACTTTAGAATTTGTTGGGGCCCAATCCTATGTAACTTTGCAGGTCCGATACAGATGACTAAGGAACTAATGCTTGCATGGAGGAGGCTTCCATAATTGCTGCCACCACTGCAGGATGCAGTGCATACTTCACTGGTAAGGTTGCCTCAGAGCTGGAAAGCTGAATAGGACTGGGCCTTTAGATGGAGAGACTGAATATGATTTTAATGGTCCATAATGTAAACAGAAACCAAAGAAAAGCAAACCTGAAGAACAGAACTTGAGAAAAAAGCTGCAACCAAAATAGAGATAGAACTGCAGAAGATATGCGAAGACTGGTTAGATCCTTCCTGGTATATAAGACATTTGAGGTTTCAATATATCGTGTCAGAATAAACAAATAATATCCTTAGCATAATATTACAGTAGTGCCTGACATAAGTTTAATTTGTTCCGGAAGCATGCTTGTTATGTGAAATGCTCTTTATGTGAAGTGGATTTTCCCATAGGAAATAATGGAAACTCAGACGATTGGTTCCACAACCCCAAAAATATTCAAATTGGTTCCACAACCCCAAAAATGTTTTGAATTCAAAACATGGATTCAACGTGCATGATCCTATGAAGTCTATTTAGGCTGCAATCCTAAAGACACTTTCCTGGGAGTAGGACCCATTTAACATAATGGGGCTTACTTCTGAGTAGACATGTTTAGGAGGCTGCAATCAAACACAATGGGGCTTACTTTGCAATAGACATGGTTAGGAGGCTGCATGGAGGATAGGGGGCTTACCTGGGCTGCTGCTGGAGGCTGGAGGGAGCACTTGGGGGCACCCCTAAGCAACTGCCCCCAACATGGGGGCAGTTAAGAGGCAGCAGTGTGCTGGCCAGCAGCCCTCCAAAACAGGCTCCACACAGAGCATCAGCACGGAGCAACTTGGGGCAGCTGCCTGGGGCTAGTTAAGTGAAGCAGTCTTGTTAAGTGGAACACACTCCATGTGTTGTTAAGTGGAACACACTCCACAGGCTTGTTAAGTGGAACACACAATGGGAATTTGTGAGTGTTATGTGAATCAATCTTTATGTGGGGCACTTGTTATCCATGGTACCGCTGTATTCCTTTGACAGTACTAATAAAAGAGGCTGTTTTCATGCAGGTAAGATTAACCAAAGGAGACATTCATCTTTACTAAAATAGAAAGTGGAATCACATACCGGAACTTGCATTACAATCCAATCAAACTGGAACATATTGATGTTCTTCACTGCACAAGAAATGGGGTCAGCTGCACATGCTTTTCAGTACTGGAGAAGCATGACTCAATAGCATGCAAGCATGACACTATTCTGAGTGCTGCAAGATTCCATCATGTAAAGGTACCCAAGCTGGGCTATGGCCAAGCAATTCCATTGACATTTGTTCCACAGAGCCATAAAAATTAAGCACTGGTGCTGAGAAACCATAAAATAAATTTCTTAAATGTTTTATGTGGAAAGTTTTGAAAATTTTAAGATTAATTTCCATGATTCACAGCCCAATCCTAAGGGCTTGCTGTCAGCACTCCGCCACTACTGGGTGTTGCAAATATGCCATAAACCACATTTGTAGTCCTCCCCCGACATGTCAGTGGAACACACATTCAACACACACATCCAAGCACAGGGAACACATTCAGACTAAAGGTTCAAGCGCCCCCCCCCCCCCCCCCCCTGCTGTTGGGAGCATTTTCAACCAAGTTCCACTGGAATCCCTGGTGCTGTTTGTGTTTTTATTTTAAACTAATGGAATTTAAATTCTGTCACTAATATATACATTCATGTAAATTTATTCAAATTTGAAATGAAAATCAATTATTTTTTTCTTCTGCCCCCCAAGACAGTATCAGAAAGATGTGGTACTCCTGCCAAAATGTTTTGAGACCCCTGTGCAGTGGCATAACAAGAATATAGCAGGGGATTCTTTTTGCATGGATGCCTCCACCTGCCCAGGCATGCCGGTGGCCATTTTAGAAATTTCGTGCAGATGCGCGCTGCTCTATGACTTCCCAGAGTGGGAAGAGTGAAGCAGGCCCAGGAGGAAGCTCCTCCCCCACCTTGTGGCCAGAGTAGTGTGGCCCCAGCTGGCCTGACTCTCCCCGTGTCTTCTCTGCCACCTCTGAGGCCTCCCCAGCTGGCCCAGCTCTGCCTGCCTGCTGCCCAGCCAGCCGAGCAGTGCAGCCTCACTTCTCTGAAGGGGCCACATTGCTGCCCAACAATTTGCAGCCCCACTCCTCTGAGAGCTGCTGCCTCACACCCGCCTGCCACCCGGCCAACCCACCACCACCCTTCCTCAGCATGCATGCACTCAGTCCCCCTCTTCCCCAGAGAATAAATAAAAAATAGGTACACATATACACAGACACAGAGTATTTGAATCTAACACACACCTTTTTCAGCTGAATTTAGTCTCTAAAATCAGGATGTGCTTTAGATTTGATGATTAATTAGAGTAAGGGCAAAATCCAGAGTAACTACAGGGAGTCCTTACTCCAGTGTAAGAACATCTTACTCTGTATTCCAATATGAATTTCCCATAGGTTTTCACAAGGTGGTCAGTAACTACTGGCGCACGTAAAGTCTCTTATGTGCTCCCATAGTTAATCTGGATTTGGGGGTAAATGTGGTATTCTGAATATAAGTATAAGGTGCACATTAGATTCGGTGGCGCATTAGATTTGAGTAAATACAGTGTGTGTATTATAAATTTTTATGTTATATATAAACACACACACAGGCAGAGGGTTCGACTGAATGAACTACTGGGGTCCCTTCCAACTCTGATTCTATGTTTGATGTAAAAGTCTGTGTCTGGTCCTTTGATTGCAAAGGTTCATGCAAAAGTCTGTCTGGTCCTTTGCAGAAATCTTTACTGCTACAAGCAGGGGGTGGGACTAGATGACCTACTGGGATCCCTTCTAACTGTTTTGATAGGGGCAAAATTTCAGTCCTTGCTATGGGTGCCATTTTGCCTAGGTACGCTTCTGACCCTGTGATACACGATAGACTAGTTCAGGGATCTCCAAACTTTTAACTTCAGGGCTCCTGGTCTTTTAAAAGTGTGTATAAGAGGGAATTTCAGCTTGTGATCTGTGAGTTGAAAAGCTGCACCTGCTGAAATTCCCTCCTTTAATGGTCCAGGAGACCTAAAGTTAAAAGTTCTAGACTGGACTAGACTAGTTGATCTGTATATGAACATACACACCATCACATCCATCCACAAAATGGAAACAGTAAGGCCGAACAGTACTGCCAAGAATACCTTGCTTATATTGTGTGCCCATAGGAGTGATGGGAAATTGACTGCATCCAGTTAGCACAATCTTGCAAATAGCAAAGGACTTTTTAAAAGTTCTAATTGGCCTTACAACTACCTTATTAAAAACAGCAATCTTCTCCTCAGGGGCCTTTCAGGAGCTTTTGCAAGAATCTTGATTGTTACATCTTGGTGGGTGATCATGAACACAATCTACAAAGGCTAGGCAGAGGTGGAACAGCAAGGCATTACAGAAGAGCATGACTTTCCTTTATTACTTCCCATTAGAGAATTCAAATTTGAGCCAGACAGTTATAACAAGTAGCAGCAGGAAACAGGAATCGGCAACTTTATTAAAGAAACAAAGTAATGATTTATAATTTGCATGGAGGAGCAACTGGTAAGAAACATCACCATTTCCCAGTACAGAAATTATAAATGTTTAGACTACACCTTTTTATTGTGGACAAAAAAGTTCCAATGACCTTACATGAAAATACTAGCAATTGTTTGTTTTTAAGACCACACAAAGAATGTGTCCTGAGAGAAGTGCTTATTTTGTATAGTTTGCACTATTAAATCTGTATCTGACATGTTGCAGGCACTGAAACATATAGTGACCCAGGCCAATGGAACCAGAAATGTAAAACATGTGACTGTACTAACAGAGGCAAAAATATTAGGCCAAGGAGCAAGGATGAAGCAAAAGACCAAAAGGGTACAGATTCTATTCCTTGCACCTCAGGCTTTGCCACTGACCCAACACCAGGAGTAGTAGAACCACACAGATAAAGAGTTCAGAAATTCATTTGTTCCAGTTCAGCCTCTGTAGCAAATGCTGGCACTGCCTCTACATAAAGCCAGCAATAATGTGTTACCAGCAGTACTTTCTGAAACACAGACAATAAGCGCATAAAGGGGAAAGACAGTCATGAGCAGGAAACAAGTATAATAGCCAGTGGCGCAACTCATTTTTCAGCAGTTAAAGGAAAATGGGAATGAGGATGAAGGTGCAAAAAAATTTCCTCAAGTGCTCAAGAACCAAAAGGGAATTCTAACCAACTCTGAACTAGTTCACAGTCTTGTTCTGGAGAGGGGTTGAGCCAGTATAAGGGCAACATGCTCACTGGGCTGGTGTAGTTGTGCCATATCCTGAGGTGGGCTGGCAAAATTGTTCCATATCCTGAGGTTGAGAGGCAGGTTAGGCTGCAACATTTTGTTAGGACTCAACATTTTGTCAACACTTCCATTTTTACTCTGGCTTATTATGGACTCCTAAGAGTCTACATGGTTTATTCCTGCTCTTGAGGTGGACTAACTCTTGAGGAACTGGAAGAGGGCATTTCAGTCCTGGAAACATGCTGTGAATACAGACTAACTGCAATTTTCTAGCCCATGCCAAACATGCCTCTCCTGAACTACCTAGGCTGGCACAGCTAGGCTGGCCCAGGTCCATCTGTCTTGGGCCAGCCTTTGTTGACTTCTGGCCCATCTTGGAATTGGGCCAGCCCTGTGATAGATAGGCTAGCCCAAGTGCACTTCAGGATTGCAGCCTTTGGGCAAAATCCAGAGTAACTACAGAGAGTCCTTGCTGCGGTGTAAAAACAACTTACTCTGGATTCCAATATGAACTTCCCATAGGTTTTCACTAGGTGGTGCAGTAACTACGGGTGCACGTAAAGTCTCTTACGTGTTCCTGTAGTTACTCTGGATTTGGGGGTTAGATACCTTATCTGAAGAAATAATTGACTGGTATGTTGGAAATCAACATGAGCATCCGAAAGTTGAGCTTCTGAACATGAGCATCTGAAATAAGCATGAGCATCTAGGCTGCAAATGAAAGTTATGATTTGAAATGTTTCCATGTGACAGCAGGGCTATAAAACCATTATGAAGACATTCAAGTGGAAACTAGGCATCAGCATTAATTCAACTTAGAACCCACAATGTGGTCTTCACCTAGCAGAACCAAAGAATCAAAGTTTCATGTACTATAGTTCAGAAAGTCTTGTTTCTTTGATGCACATGGACGTGTGAAAACCTGCAGCATCGTTGAGGATAGAGCACAAAATGATTATGAACCAAATGAAAAAAATAATATTTTATTAGGCAGAATGAGACCAGGGCATATAATAGCTTGAAGGTTGGGATATTTCAATCTACCATTCCATTTGAAAAGCCACATCACTGGCCAATAGCCCTAATAAGAAACATACAATGGAATAAGAGATTAAAAGGTGAGTGGGGTTAAGGAAGAGATAATTCACAACCTGCAACAATCTAGAATCAAATCAAGTGCTTGTAATGACAGTGAAATCTTGACGTGGATTTCAGCCAGTGCAAGTCCTGTGTACTGGCTCAGGAGCCAGCTGGGCTGCCTCAGAAACCTATGCTAGCCCACAGATGCTTGAGCTATACTTGGAACAATTATGTTTGTGCCAGCTGAGAGAGGCTGGCAAAGGGAGAGAGGGGGGCAGAATGGCAGAACAGATGCAGGAAAGGGTGCTTTGGTAGGTGATGATGGGATGCTGGGTGAACTGGGACCAGGACACGATTGGACTGGTCAAAGCACCACAGGGCACATACTGGTCAACCTGGCATTATATTGGGCTTCAATATGATGGGTAACCAAACAGACACATGGGGAATCAACCCAGGGTAAGAGGAAAATATCCTCTTATTCCAAGTTGCACTCTATCCAGCACCTTCCTTGAACTGGATACAGTGCATGCCATTCAGCCTGCCTATTTTATGGCCAGGTGGGATTGGGATTGCCCACAGCATATCTGTATTAAATTATTGATTAAAAAGCGGGAACCACAGATTTTAAAATTATGATACTAGTAGAACAAAAACATTTAAATAGGACAGACCACACCAAGTTCACATCTGCTTTTGAATTCTTAAGTTCAATAGAAACACAGCAGGAACTCCTAATTAGTTACTAAACCATTTCAAAAAAGGGCAAAACTTGATGAGATGTTAAAGGTCCCTCAGTCTAGACAGGGACTTATTTTTGCTCTACTCAGCAGGTGTCAAGGCAGACACCAATCTGGTATGAAACAGATTTCTAATCCTTTACTTCCATGCTGCCATCCTGCTGAAATTTCCCCCTTCCACAAGAGTTATTCAAACCCTGAAAGTGTCATTGCATTAAGCACAAGATGTATGCTGTGTTTCTGCAGCTGGAGTCCCAATTCGAGTCATTTGTGAACACTGTTGTTATATTACAGTATCCCTGCCCCATAGTCGAACTCAGTTTCTCTTTCAATTATCAGCAATTCACAAATCCCTCCATGATGCTCTTGACTTATCTGTCTTTGTTCAGCTGTCCCTGTTTGCATCCCTCCCATCATGGTCTCCTATGCTGCCTGCTTCCTCCACTGCCTGTCTTTGTCTGCAGCCCTCCAGACTGCTTCCTTTTAGTGTTCTTGGTGTCTTAAATGTTTACTTGAATGCTTATTTTGAAGGCTCCTCAAACTGAAAAATGCCCCAAAATAGAGTGTGCTCATCTTCTGACCATGCTCCAGAATGCCTTGTGGCCACACTGTAAATACATATAGGATTAGCCAGTATCCATGGTTCTAGGTATCATGTGTACCCCGTGCAGGGTGACCAGATGCCAAACCCAAAATTCCTGAATCCCAAGGCCAAAATTCCTAATCCCAGGCCAAAATTCCTACCCACTTAAAAAAATTGCCAATTTTTTTATTTTTCAGTTTTTTTACCATAACTTTTGGTGGGAAGGAGATATCTCAAATATGATTTTTGCATTGGATTCTGCTCTTCAATACAAATCCAACTATATATGGCATGATGAGGTACTGTGCACTTTCGCAAAGTTTCAAAACGACGCCAAAATGTAGAACAATGAAACCAAAACATAGGATACCCCAACAGGAGGCTAAAAATCCAGACAAATCCGGTTTTTCCGGTCATATGGTCACCATAACACTGTGGATTATGGCAGATGACTTGCTTAGCTTGTTTTCAGCAAGAATTACTATTAAATCTTTTAAAAATAGGGACACCTTGAGGTCTAACAAGGATCAAGAGGCTGCAGGAAAGTAGACTTGGGAACTTACATTCCATTTGCCTATAATCTAAACAATTTTTAAGTGCTGATAAGTGAAGCATTCGGTTAAGGATTGGATCCATCTATCTACAATTACCGTAAATTAAATATGTGGTTTCCACTTCTACTGTTAAAGTGTATTATCGGAACCTCTGCAGGCCACACTAACTGTGGAGTTCAGAAAAGATGAAATTATTGCTGTCAGACATCTTGCTATGCTATCTAGCTCTTTTATCTTTTTCAAAGAGAACTGTAAAAATGTATCCTTTCTTGGCCAGATAATGGAAATGATTTAGAGGAATCAAAGTTGGAATAAATCTCTGAGATTTAGCGAAGAGAGAACTGGGAACATTTTTTCCTAAGCTGATGTACACATTTTGATATTTGAAGTATGAACAAACTCACCAACATTTACACTGCAGATATGTCAACCAAGGAGGGAAAACTCCCAAGTACAGTCTTAAGAATTTTATAAGCCAAATCTGATTATTGAAAGGGTGCTCAGCAAAGGGCAGAAATGGCAGACTTTTTCAGATTTGTTTATGCAATATCAGCAAACCTATAGCACTCTTAGTGACATGTTTATACCAGCTGTAGATCCTAAGTAACATTTTGGTGCACAGCTCTGACGTGCATTTCATGTTTCTGGGGTAACAGAAAAGAAAAACAATCTTGCTTTCAACCTCAGTTTGATGAATATAAATCTTTACACTGCCAAATACAGTTATCTTGGTGGTTTAAGAGTGAAGGGTTGTTGCTGTTTTTAACTATGCTTAAAAATATAGTCTGATTTATATGGTACATTATGTCAAATAAAAATAACAGACAAAAAAGCATAGTGTCCTATACCTAAACGATACAAACAGGTTTGGAAAATCTCCTGCATTTTTACTATGTCAGCGGGTTCACTATGTTGATGGGCAATTACCGGTAAGTTACATTGCTGTCCAGGTACTTTTTGATTTTTGGGGACAAGGGAAAAGAAGGATGAGCAAGGCACTCAAGATTTGAAATGTCAACTCCTAGATTAGTCAAACAGTGGATTTCAAGAATATCTTTGGCAGAAAGTTATACATTCTTTAAGATAATCTTTTATTTTATAACTCAGTGATTTTCAGTCTTTTTCATTTCGTGGCACACTGACAAAGTGACATGGCACACTGACAAGGCACACCATCAGTTTTTGAACCATTGACAAGGCACATTATGGTGCTTAATGAAGTGCTCACCCCTCTATTGGCCCTACTAATTAATGATCCTGTTTCCTAACTTCCAAAGCACACCAAACAGTTGAAAATTGCTAAATGTTGTCAATGCACAACTCTCCTTTTTAAGTGAAAGGATTCCTGCAATTGGCATGCACATCTTGTAAATGGTTAAGTGAATCCACATACAAGTCACTTACTGACGCAAGTCAGATACCACATTTCTGATCCTCCAAACCACAATTTTGGTGTTTGGGAACATGCCCCAGGCTAACACATTCTTTCTTCCCCATTTATACCCTTTCAGATTCCCTCCTTCCCTGGTTTGCCATGACATCTAAATCTAGCAAGCAATAGCTCACACTAGCCAGAAACTGCCTTCAAATCATGGTTTGGAGACATTTTTAGCTTCTGCCAACCATAGTTTGTTTTGACATTTAATTTAGGAAAACCAAAAAGAAAAGAGAATATGAACATCCAAGAGGAAACAGCTGCTGCTGCTGTGACATATTCCCTTATCTGGAATAAGATGCTCAAATTCCCTTATCTGGAATAAAATGCTTTTTCTGGCTCCTAGAAACATACATGCAGGGTAGAGCTGAAGATCAAGCACATAAAGTTTTAAATACATGGAAGAAAACAATGCTTTTAGAAGCATCTCTCTAGTCATTCACAAATATAAGCCAGCAATTTATCCAATCAGCAGCCAATTATCCAACCATTTTTAGATAAAACTGACATTTCTCAAAAATATATTGTAAGTCAGTTGTACATCGATATACCTAGCAAACCACAGGAGCACTTTTTCCAACTATACAAGTCACTTGCATTGCCAGTAGCCACTGGTGAATGCATTCATGCACAACCTTCCCATTTCTGCATGCAACTGCTCTCAGTGATGGCCACTTAGATATTGCAATCTTTCAGTCTGGATGGTGTCCTTTTAAAATTTCTGTCCACCAAATAGTAATGAGTTATGTCCAAATAGTAATGAGTAATTATGTCCACCTTAATAAGAGTTATTACTGTACCAAGAGAGAATTACAGAGGTTTATACAAAAGGAAAAATCTTGTTCTCATGCACAGTTATGTAGTCTTAAACTCAAAAGTCAATGCAAATTTGTTTTATTTCAAACAATAGGGAATGCAGTGCTGAATCCACTGGCGCAAAGTAGTTAAAAGAGAGGGGGAAATCTGTGTCATTCCTAAAACAAACACCATAATACAAACACGTGTACTTGTATTTTTAGCCAGTCTTGAATTTGTACTCAGCCATGACACAGTGTACTGTGTTATATTAAAAACAGCTAGGAAGAGAAATAATATAAGGGGTTAACTTTGGTCTCCTTCAGTCAGAAAAGTTCTCTGGCAGGAATCAATGCAGCTTGTTTGGAAAAGGATTTGACATGCATACATTCTCCTGCTGAGAACTGGCAAAGGAAACCTAATACGAAAAAGGTTCCCGCCACATCAAAGGATAGAAGTCTGTATCCCTTCATTTCTTTCCATAGTTTCCTATGCATCCTGCCTATTCTTGAGCTGTGGTTGATGAAATCATGCCGTTCACAGTGCATCCACAACGTTATTTAAGGGGGATGAAAAGGAAGAAACAAAACCTCTTCTCATTGTCAATTCTCTACTGTTTAGGTAGATTTAGGGCAAAATCCAGAGTAACTACAGGGAGTCCTTGCTTCGGTGCAAGAACAATTTACTCTGAATACCAATATGAATTTCCCATAGGTTTTCACTAGGTGGTGCAGTAACTACGGGTGCACGTAAAGTCTCTTACGTGTTTCCGTAGTTAGTCTGGATTTGGGGGCTAGATACCTTATCTGAAGGTAGTCCCGTTGGGACTACAGTGACAAACTCAAAGCATGGGGAAGTTATTATCTTTGCCCTTGGGTAAGCCAATAACCCCCTGAAACTTGCACTGGAGACAGTGCAGGCCCACTGGTCTACCTGTTCCAGCACAAGTTAGGACTAAGCTGTTAGATTTCTGCCACTACCCCATTTGAAAAAAGACAAAAAACATGAAACCCACCAGAATACTGTACATGGAAACCTGCCAATCTTATTTCCCCTGTTGTCATATGAGAACTGTATAGAAGGGACTTCAGTCTCAGTGTGAAGAAAAGTTTCCTCAACACAATGGGCACAGTATTCATGACAAGGGTCTCAAAACATTTTTGGCCAGCAGGCCACCTCAAATATCTGGCATGACATCAAGGGCCAATTTTTTTTTTAATGTAACATTTTGAAAAGTAGAGTTGGAATTTACTATGAACCAATGAATAAATAAAAGGATGAATGGGCTGAAATTTCAGGATTTGTCAAAACACCAACACACACCACAGAAATAAAGCACTTACTCAATGGACTCCTTTTCCCTCTGCATCCTCCCAAGCAGCTTACTTGGGTTGCATCAGAAGCACAGCTCTCATCGTGTGGGCCACAGATTCTCAAGGAATCTGAGGCTGGCTGAAGGCCAATAGAGGCTGGCCGCAGGCTGTATCCCCCAGGCCAGGTTTGGAAATTCGTTCCAGGGAGCTCTTCACAATTGTTATCATAGCTGGGGTTGGCAATGAGGGTCCTACTGAATTGCACTTTCCTACATTTTAAAATTCTGTAGATATACTTTTTAATGTTGATGGAAATGGAGTCATTTTAAGCCAGATATCATAATTGTGCAGACTGCATAATTGTGAGGTTTCACAATTGCTTTATTCAGTCTTGAGAAACAGACCTCAGAAGATAGATCCATACAGTACACTGAGGAACAAATGCACATACACATGGTACAGTGAGTGTCAAACCTATTCTCTTACTTGCTCAAGTGGGAAATATGGGGAACTACAAACTTAGTGCTACTAGCTTTGTGCAAAGGACCAATTTTTTCCTATGCTGCAAACGAATATATTTTTATATGTTCAGGAATTATATATATTATTATATAATTCAGGAATTATATGTTCCTGAACTCCCTGTTTTGAGCAAAGGGCTCTTATATATGGACCATGATTCCCCTTATTTGTTTGAGAACAAGGAAGGGGATCACTATATATGCAGTACTGTTATAATGCAACATATTTTAAGGAGACTGCTGAATTAGCATAACTAAGACATGAAACCAAATGGACAAATTGTTAGCACTAAGAAATACAAAAAGTTATTCTAGTTCGCATTTGCTAACCATGGCAAAAATAACCTATCTTCTGACATTTGGCAATATAATTCAGTAGTATATCTTTGTTCCACTTCATATATTGAAACAAGAAACTTGATCTTGAGTATGAAAATCTATGTAACTTAGAACACTCACCACTTTTGTATTTAAAAATCAAGTTACCAAACAATTTAAAGTACATTGCATACTTCATTCTGTGTAATGTCCAACTAATTTATTGCTATCCTCAAATACATGTTTGCTTCCAAACATGTTTTAAAGGTTCTTTGTCAATATTTGGAGCCTACCTTTCTAATCTTTAGAGAGCAATCCTGCTGTCACTTACAGAAGTGACATTTTATTCATTTTAACAAGATCTGAAACCATCAGAGGGAATCTATTTCAGGCAGTCCTGCAAGGTACGTGAACAAAAATAAACAAAAAAGCTGCAAACAAAGCTTCAGTGCATCTAGTACATCAAATGCATGTAAACTCACAACACATATCACAAGGCCTAACTAAAATGCAGTGCTTTTAAAAAGTATGGTAATTCCTGTTCTGTATTTTTTCTTTTTTATGTTTATTGTCCTTATGCATCACATAAGACCAAGAGCTGCAAAACATTCCTAGAGACTAGAAACCTAGGGTCAATCCAAGATGGGGCTGCACTGAATAAGGGTTTATGATAGTGGGTCTCTGTTGTAATAAAATGACTGCCAAGAACATCTCCCCATACGACATCCCCCCACGGCGCATCAACACCCCATGTGCGACTTCCCCCCATGGCGCATCACCACCCCATGCACAACTTCCCCTCATGCACATCATCCCCCATGGTCTGAAGCAGGTCTGAAACAGATATAACCTTGATGGGTTACCTATGCTAGGAGCTACCGTGCAAGGCATGCATGTCACTGTTGGTTCTGCCAGACCTCTCAATGCCATTGTCCATGATATCCTTCTGAATAGCCTTACTGGATTGAAGTTTGGAGACATTTTTGGTTCCAGTTTTTCTAAGGAGAACAGAATCTAAAAAGGTGGTGCTGGGGGATTCTAAGCCAACATTGATGCTATGTTGCATAGCATTCTATTCTGTCCCTCATGTTTTTAACATCTAAATGAAATTCTTGGAGAAAAACCAACTTGCATCAAACAGCACTTGCTTGTTTTTAATCTTTCTGCTTTCCCTCCCATCTTTAACTTCGAATTAAATTATGTTGGAAGTGGCTAGATATATACTTCCACAAGAGGCTAATCCAGGGATGTCCAAATCTTTTTGGCAGGAGGGCCACATAATCTCTCTGACACTTTGTAGGGGGCTGGAAAATTAATTTACATTTCAAATTTGAATAAATTTACATGAATTTACATATAAGAATGTATTAGAGGAGATTATAAGGGTTGCCCCAAAGCTGGATAGAGGGGTCTTGGCAGGAGCTGTGTTGAGGTTCACCGAGGGCTGCATCTGGCCCTCATGCTGAGGTTTGGACACCCCTGGGCTAATCTATAACATCAACACTTTATCAAAGCAAATTGAAACACTAAGCTCCATGTGGCTTTACTTTCTGGACAGGTCAAGTCACGCGCTTCCGGCTAGACTCTAGAGAAAATATGCCAGAATTATAGCTGCCAAGAATGTTAATTATTTTTCTTATTGTTTTCCTCTCTTTTTGTAATGCAAGTTAAAGGACACAATGACATCCTGATTAAGAAAATGATTACAGATGAGAACATAATAGAATGTACAGGGACTTAGGCAGAAACTGCCGGAGTATTTTTTTTACCCCATTAATTTTTGCCAAGAATACCAAATTATGGGAAAGTCTTCCTTTTTTTAGGTTCTCTGCCAATCTCAAGTAGACATAATAAGCATAAACAAGACCATCTAAAGATTATAAACAAATGAAAGGTTTTGTTCTGAACAAGCTGCAGATTCTCCAAAAGAAATTAGGTGTAGTAATTTTTGCATATTCAAAAAAGAGACTCATAATAACTCACTTTACGGGTATGGAATGTAGGCTTGACCAGCTCATACTTAGAAACATCACAATTAGAAACACACATGTTCCAACTATTGTACTTTCCTTAATTTCATGTATCTCCACACACAACTTGGATACCTACTAGTATTTCAAGGCACGTGCAAGAAAGGGATGGTTCTGATGAACCATAGCCCATGCAATTATAGAAAAAGAATGGTACAGCAGCATGTGGTGTGATGGTAGCTGGATGTAACATTCAAATCAGCCTAATTACACAACCCAGCACTATTTCTCAGATCTGTTGGAAAAACTGCATAAACCATACTATCTCCAGAGATGATAGAAAACAATTTAAAATGCTAGAAAATGGTTGCCAGTCATCAATAGGGGGACCAACAGTCTTGAGAGCTTCCTTAACCTCTCAAAACTGGTACAATTTAAGTAACCTTTTTTGCTTTTAACATCACAGCAAGAAAGATCTGCAAAAGTCAAAGTGAATTGGTTGCCTTAATTTATATTTTATGGATATTCATTTCAAACTCAGTACCACCATGTGCAGAAATGGCTTGAAGATCACTACCAACTAGGCTCCAGGAAGTTCGCACCTATGCTATAGAACTGGTTGTTAACAAGAGATAGGACATATAAAGTTTAAAAATAGCCATTTAAAAGTGGCTGCCAGATGGGCATAGAACCGGTTGTTAATTTCTTTGAACCAACCCCAACATTTTTAAAAACCAGGCATAGACTGGTTTGATAGTACTTGACTGACCCAACATTAT
Source organism: Cryptoblepharus egeriae (assembly GCA_030015325.1). Lineage (NCBI taxonomy): Eukaryota > Metazoa > Chordata > Lepidosauria > Squamata > Scincidae > Cryptoblepharus > Cryptoblepharus egeriae. The sequence goes on along the minus strand of JAREYC010000007.1, from coordinate 45,729,729 downwards.
TGTGTATTACACAACAAAAAATCAGCTGCTAGAATAAGCTGATTTACCTCAGAAAACATTATCATGGATCCAAAAGGAAGTGGCTCAACCACTGAAGTTCATTATATTACTAAAATAAAAATTTAAAAACTTTCAAATTGCAACATATCTCCTGTAGCAACTCCCTTATGCATTTGGTGGACATGGAAGGGAGAGAATGATCTCTTTTTGCCATTTATAACAAGCAATTCTTTTTCTTGAATAGGATTAGGAATTTTTAGTCCACCTTTCCACTCTTATCAAACACTCAAAGCAACATCATAACAAAAACACAACTGAGAAACAAATTCAAGTAATACAAACAGCAGATATAGCCAAAAAATGCTGACAACACCCCATTCTACTTGTATCATCAAATGTGTCATTTGATCCTGGGGAGACGTTCTGGAAGTAGTGATGGACTGGATGTGAACAAACAAGTTGAAGCTTAATCCAGACAAAATTGGAGGTCTCATTAGTGAGATTCAAACAATTCTTGAAAGTTTTTCAAGATCTGGCCTTCTTCTTGGAGGAGCAGATGATATTTATAACCAGTAGGAGCTTTTGTCCATCTACAATCAATGAACAAATCTGAGAGAACCAAGAAGTCTTGGTCACTTCTTGGTTGGCCACTTCATGTGTGGCTGGCCTTGAAGAGCATCTAGATCACAACTAGAGCAAAATGCTACAGCCATAATTGCTAATGTGGGCTTAGAAAAGGGAGAAGCATATGATGTTCAGTCTGCAGGAAGTGCATCAGCTATCATTGATTTCCAGGTCTAATTCAAGCTGTTGGTTCGTTTAAAATTTTATATGGGTTGAGAATACCATGAAGATTATCTAGTACCATGTGAAAATGATTCACCTATTAAAATTGGCTCTCAGAATTGGCCCATGCTAGCCAGAATACATTGCTCCCACTGAATTAGCTTGAAATTAGCTCAGAACACTGTAATGAAATAGCACTAATGGAAGCAGTGTTGGGGAGGAATTAGCATATAAAGAGACACTGGAAAAATCACCAGATCATCTCATAAACTAAGATGTAAATTCCCAAAGTGGAAAGAAGGAGTCTTCTAACTCAATACAATGTGGAAAACAAACATCTAGACTGGATATTGTCCATTAAATTTTTACCAACAAGCAGAAATGTTGTAATTTTTACCAACGGTAATTTTTACCAACAAGCAGAAATGCATATCTTTGCTGCAGCCAAACATTTCAAGATTATCTCCAACAGAATATTTATTTTTTGAGCTTTGTTAGGATCACACTGAATAGGAACTCCTGTCTTATCTTAGATCATGTTGGATAGTTTATCCAGAGAATGTAAACCAGTGTTTTTATTGTAATTTTTTTACACTGTAGGGCTGTGGGTGGCGCAAGTGGTTAAGACAATGTGCCTGTTAACCAGAAGGCCAGGGTTTGAGACCTGGGTTTCCATAAGACAAGGTGAGCTCCTGTCCTTAGTCCAGCTCTGTGACGCATCTGGAACCAATTGTATTGGCTCTGCATTCCATTGGACTATTTCAGTGGCATGAAGAAGGGGGATTTGCTGCTTGGGTAACAGCCTGTCCTCCTTATTAATCTACCCAGACCTTTGTGCTTTGCATACCACATCAAGCACAACACCATAGTCTTTTGAGACTGATGGATGCCAATACTTTACATTTCTGTGAAAGGAAAATTGCTTTCAAGTCAGGTTTTATAGGACACCAATAAGAGCTTCTTTCTTTCATAATGACACAATAAAAACTATTCCCTTTACTGAAACACAACTCTTAAGAGGCACAAGTACTCCAGTAATATGGGAACATTACAATTCATCATGAGTTCTGCTCCAGATGATTCTTCCTCTCTTTCTCCCCCCACCTAGAAATCATTCTTTTCCTCTGGAGATCCACATATTTTTGAGAACTCATTCTTTAAAGGATAGAGAAGCAGAGGAGCGACCTCATGCTGTAGTTATTTTAAGTATTTTGCAACTAAGAGTTAGCTTCTATCTACATGTAAATCTTTTTAAAGAACAAAACAGGGATGGCTGCTTTTTTGCAACTGGACTGTCTCATTTGTTCAGAAACCAAAAGGGCAGTAAGATAAACACAAGGGCTTCCCTTCCCTAGACTGTTGTCACTTCAACAGTTAATTTTTCTTCCATTTTCGATATTCAAGAAATATCAACAGCTAGAAATTAAGTACAAAATGCCATCTGGAGTATGATCACATTTTGTTGAAACAATTATAAGAGTGATTCAGTGAGAGAGACATGAACCCAAAACAATGCAATGAAGTCAAATCAAGCCGACAGTACTTTCCATTTTTTTTCCTAAAAAGTTTGTTTAAAAGGAGGTCATTTTCTTAATTATACTACTTTCTGTAAACTGATTTGTAATGAAACTAGATTTTCAAGACAAAAGAAACTAATTAAACAGTGCTACAAGATGGAAATTTCAGAAGTCTCTAAAATTGCTAAATGGTTTTTACTGTACTGTAATTTTTGCCCCAGTTCCCAAACTCATTTACAGGACAGCTTTGCTGTTGATCCACTTTGCCCAGGCTTCATGAATTTTCCAATGTTTTGGATACCTGACATAGAGGGAGCCATGCCACACAAGTAGGATTTCCCAGAATTAGCTCAATCAACCCCAAAGGTTTGTTATTTGTTGGGCTAGCATATGGCACTTTTATAGCTGGCAGACATAGCATGGTGTAAGACTAATGTGAGACACGTAGCATGCCAAAGTGGGGGATGCTGTAGGGAGGCAGTGTAAGGAAATGTAAGGAAATGTTTGTTCTCTTATCTTGGAGCTGTATTGCTCTTACCTGAGTGCTGAAAAGTTTATTTGGGCCAGTTGCGGGTATGCCTGCCCTTTCTGCCTGTTCCTCTGCTCACAGTGACTTGGTCATCAAGGACTACAGATATCTGGGTCCCATCATCATCCCCCCCAGTTATACATCTTCAAGGACTACCACAGCCGGTAAGTAGCAAAAGAATCATGTTTACTTGTTCAATGCTTGGTTATCAACATTTAACACTTTTAACTTTCTCTTTATAGGTATCTGCAACGTCAGAACCAGTGGTGGGCACCAGCAGGTTCGCACCTACTCTATAGAACCGGTTCTTAACAAGAGATAGTACATATAAAGTTTAAAAATAGCCATTTAAAAGTGGCTGCCAGATGGACAGAGAACCGGTTCTTAATTTCTTTGAAGCCCATCACTGGTCAGAACTCAACGCCTAATACAAACAGGTAAGTTTCTCTCTCCAGCTAGTGTCCGAGCTTAAATGTCCTTTGTCTCACTGCTTTCCTCTTTCTCTTCCAGGTGAGCTTTTCCTTTGGTCCTGACCGTCCGGCTGCGCTGAAGTCTTTGAGGAGGGGAAACTGGATACACACTGCTCCCGGCTGCTGCTTGCATTCCCTCTTCCTCCTTCGGCATTGTCAGCACATCTTTAACAGGGAGGGGTGACTGGGACCTTGGTTTCTCGGGTTCTCCCGATACGCAACATACGTGCGAGACTCCTTCCACGGAAGATCCTCTCTCCAAAGAACCTCCTGCTCCTTTTCCTCCCTGTCTCTTATATCCTGCACACCTCCCCCCATTCCTTCCCGCCAAATTCCACCAATGAAGAAACTCCTCCTGGGGCATACCACTTGGTTGAAGGTCCTACTGGTATCCCTCTCCTTGCTGGGCCACCCCTACCCCCAGTCTTCCACAGTTCCAACATATCTTCCATCTTCCAGACCTCTACTGAATCTGGAAAGGTTTGAATGTCCAAGAGAGGGTAGTCCGGACGATTCCACACTCTTAGGCTTTCACCCATGTGTACACCCTTGGGCTCCATATTGAACCTTTGGTAGGCGTCCCAGTCCACATCACAGGGCCACATGCTAAATATTCTGCTCAGGCAAAATCTGATTGACAAACCAGACATATTGGTAAGATGCTTTGAGTCTACATGGTGCTGACTGAATCCTCTCAGGCAAAATATACATGTCCATCAGTGATGGGCCCACCGAGCCCCAAGATCCGGTTCGCCGGAAGTTGGGGGCGGAACCAGAGTCAGGGGGCAGGGCTGGGGTCAGGGGGCGGTGCGAGGGCAGTCCGAAGGGAGACTCAGTGCGCCTGCGTCAAGCTGGACGCAGGTGCACTGAGTCTCCGAGGGGAGACTTAGTGCACCTGCATCCAGTTGGACGTAGGCACGTCTCCTCAAGCGCGGCTTCGGGCGACACAGGCTTCAGGAGACGTGGCGGCCGTTGGCGAACCAGTCCCCGTGGCTCTGGCCGGTTTGCCAGCGGTCGCCACGTGGGAAGATCCAGTTCGGGCGAGTAGGCCCGAACCGGCATCTGCCCACCACTGATGTCCATCCACATGACTGGCTGTGTCTAGTACAGAGATCACTGGAAGAAAACGGGCTTCCCTTCCCTGACTCTTCCTAGGATACTTCCCCGTTTAAGAGTTTCTAACCCACCTTTGCAGTGAAATGAGCTTTGAGATACAGGTGCAATAAAGCAATAATCACTTGGTCAAATCTTAAAAGGAATTATAATTTATATATAGATAGGATTATTAGTAATAAAGTGTATGTCAATAAACTTGACATTGGTTTGAAGTGGTATTTGATGTGGAAGGAGGATACGATTGCACAGAGGGTTTCTGAAGTTGTTTGAACTCTCCACACCATATCAAAACCCACCCAAACCATCTTATACCAGGCTTTCTAGGTTATAAAAAGTACATCAAAGCAATGTCTGAAAATGAACCTGCAAATGTTTTTAATAGTCAAGTATTAGTGAAGTTGGCACTATGGCACTATGAAGTGGCATAATGGCACTTCTGTCTTTGGCTGTTTGAGAATTGTTTGCTGAGAATCATAGTATCCCTGCAATTAAAAGTGAAGAGAATGTGAAGGAGAAGAAGAGAGCAGAGTTCTCCATAACATGATGTTCCTCCAGGGAGGCAGGATCAGACTGGGACTAGGGGGCACCCTCCCCTGGAGAGGTCCTGGAGAGGTCCTGGAGAGAGTCCAGCCTGCATCCATGTAGGGAAGGGCAACTCATGTTTTGATGAGTGCCCTCCCTCCTTCCTACAGAGAAACATGGTATCCCTGCATTTTATTGTAACAAGATTCCTAGAAGATGCCAGGACTACAACATCACTTTGGAGTCATGGTTATTGCAATTTTGTTGCAGAACAAAGTAAAATTATTATGGGGGGAACAGGGAGAGGATAATACATATCCCAAAATTATTTCTTACAGTCCTCAGCCAAGATCTTTTATTACCAAGTCCTGTCCTGGACCAAGACCATAGGCCAATCTAGCCCAGTCTTGTCTACTTTGACTTCCAGATGCTGCAAGGAATGATCCCAATTAATCAAAAGCAGCTTAATAATACTGCTTTCTCCCCCCCTTTAAGAAAACCCAGTACAAAAGGGAATAGTGGGAACACAGTAAGGAATTATTCAGAGTGAGGTAAGTGTGCTGTATGATCTCATTCTGAAGTGCATTTTTCAAGGGGTGTGGATTAGAAAAGAAAATGGAAAAGAAAGTGTTTAAACACGACTCCTCACTCCCAAGTGGCAAAGCCTGTGACAGTTTCAAAGTAATGCATTTTTAAAAAGGAAAGATTGTATGATTTTTTTTTAAATAAAGCATTTAAAGCCATCACCGGAAAGGTTCTGAATATGTTTCCACTTTATGTTTCTTCCATAGCCAATTAGAATATTTATCCCAATACTTAGTGCTCATGACATAAGTTAGCTTTATCTGTTTGGGAGGGGGAGAGAATCACAGCTGCAGGGGTTTTTTCCTTTTCCTCTTCCTCTGCTCCATTACTATACATGACAAATTCTGAAACATGTCTGCTTTTTGCCAAATCTCTGTAGTCAGTATATGTTCCCTCAAGGATCGCATGAGGAACATCCCCATTGTACGAGGACCACTATTTAACTGTGTATATTGCTCATACAGATACACAGAACTCAAACATTAATGTTCACCACACTTACGAAATACCTACCTCTGAAAATTCCTGCATACTCCATAGATTTTAAATAAGCCAATTCCTTGAAGAGATGTCTTTCTTCCTTATGCTGTATACCCAGCCCTAACATTTCATCTAAAGTTGCACATTCATATATATATAAATGAAACTCAGCACAAGGAACAAAGATCATCATGGTGGCTGTACTTGTCCATGCTCTCCAGTAAATTGTGGGGAAATGCACGAACAGCCACAGTAGATAAAGGCAGTAAGGGCAACACTCCTCTGACCACAGAAGGCAGCAATGGAAGAAAATTCACTTTTTGTACTACAAATGCCTTAGATATGCAGAACAGACAGACCATTACAGAACAGACCATTATATGCAGAACAGACTGACCATAGATATGCTCAGTCAGACAGACCATTATGAAGACCAGTGTCCTCATTCAGAGCACAAACTCACTAACAATAGGATTTGCATACTAAAAGTTCACAAAACCGTTTAAAAAGAATGTCTGTGGAACTCCCGGCCACAAGATGTGGTGATGGCATCTAGCCTTAATGCCTTTCAGAAGGGCTTGGATAAATTCCCAGGAGAAATGGCCATCACAGCCATTCACAATGATGAATAACCTGTTCATTCATTTTCTACTATCTGTAGTGTAGAAGTGGGAAAATGGGAAGAAAGTAAACAAGCTCAAGGTATACAAGCTTGTATAGTTATTTTAGAAAAGTCCCACATCTAAACAGACCCTACATGGGAACCCTGAATTTTCTTCTCTATAATCTGAGTACCAGCACTTAAAATCCTATTGATGTCAGTGGAATTTACTTAATTACATGCTCAGATTTCATTCATTAAATTTCAATGGACTCTCTTGGCATGAGCTTCATCTGGATTGCACCATGTGTCACTGAAAAAGTATTGGGCTACCAAAACTCAGTGGCCTGGTTTTATGTAAGATTTGTCTTTTAAAATGATCAAGTTCTCTCAGCATCTCTTTTGCTTTGCTTCAAATGTAAAATATTTGTCTTTATTTAAGAGAAGTAGGACACTTGTGAAACCTCAGTGCACCTCCTCTGCAAGGAAAGACAACCGTGTCCATGCCAAAACTCTGTTGTGTGTGGAGATAGGGAAACCAGCACTGAGAAAGTGAGGATGAGGTTTGCAACTCAATTCCAACTCCCTGAATTGTGTTTTTCAGATCAGATAAGCAGATAAATGGCCAACATGAAGCTTGCTGAAAAGTCAAGAACAAAACAATGAAAATAGAACCAGTTGTACAAGTCTAGATGAATACAGAGATTCTCAGTTAAGGAGAGAGATTCATGTCAGTGGTGAGAAGATCAAAAGAGAGGCTTGCCTGGCAAATTGCTTCACAAACTTTTAGGTTGAAAAGTAGTATTCACACATGTATGAGTGCAAATAAATGGACAGCATATGGCTGGAATTAGGAGACACCACAAAATTCCAAGCTTTTGCATCTATAGGAACCCAGTATCATATGTCTTTTATAAGTGTTGATGATCAAGGGTTTTATTCTATCAAAAGTGAAATCTTTAGCAAGCTTTCTGAAAAGTGCTAAAACTATGGTCTTCACAGAACGTTGAGCTGTCTACAGTACTTGGAAAATAAATTGCCAATTTCCAGTTTTGTGTAGATAAAAAAAGAATCTAACATTCTGTCCTAGCCCAAAAGATAAGTGGGGATTAAAAGAGATATTAGTACAAGCATGGGTGCAGTCAGTGATGGACTGTGGGTGGCGCAAGCGGTTAAGACGCTGTGCCTGTTAACCAGCAGGCCCGGGTTCGAGACCTGGGTCAGCCCCACAAGACAGGGTGAGCTCCTGTCCTTAGCCCAGCTCTGTGAAGCCAGCTGGATCCAATCATATTGGCTCTGCCTTTCCATTGGACTAATTCAGTGGTGTGGAGAGGCGGGATTTGCTGTTGGGTAACAGCCTATCCTCCATAACAATCCATCCCAGGCTTTTGTGCTTCACATGCAGCGTATGCAGTGCCAAGCATGATACCATAGTCTTTCAAGACTGACGGAGGCCTGCTGCAGTTGGTGGGACTCAAATTTGGTGGGAGCATATCAAAAGCTTTATTTTTTCTACAACAGTTCATATTTGATATCAACTCCTATGACCACCATCTAGCTGACAGACTATTTTACTTAAAGAAAGTTTGAATCTTGGTAGCACAAGAATTAAGAGGACAAACAAACATACAGGTAATTATGGATAGGAGCATATCATTACACAAGAAAGGTAACTACAAAAAGGGAAGTGCCTTATATTTTCTCAGAGGAGTTCAGAAAAACCTCAGCAACCACATTTGTGACATCAATCTTTTAGAAAAGAAATATTTAAGGTAGGGAGGTAAGAAAAGAGGTAAAACTTGAGACTACTACTTGAGACAGTAGTACCTTTTTATTCAGCATTTAATAACCTGAAATACTCAGAATTCCATGGATAAGGAGAGGAAACAATGTGTTGATGTACTCCTAAGTCTACATGTACTTTCAGGAAACAGAGATAAGGACTTCAATCTAAGGAGTAACTAATCTCTGTTAAATGACCGAGTGGATGAAACTGAGAATCCAATATGTTTTCAATCAGCACTTCTAGCATTTTCCTGTTCTTCCTGATGCACTTATAGGGTTTGAGGTTCAGGATATCCTTGATGTTCATTCCTTGCTGTCAAGGTGCATTTTCCTCCCTTCATTTGGTAGATAATTTCCAGTCCAACAATTCCCTGAATTTTGATGATCACAATCTGCACTCATATGACTGCAGTGATGTTTGACCTGCTGCATGTGGCACTGGCAAGAGCTATTACCAACAGATGTTAAAACAGTTTTTCATAACTAAAAACAAAATGTTCCTCCATTTCTGAATTGAATTATTGCATTATTACAGAGCAGGAATTAGCCCATGTTCCTCAGCTTCCCGTTGGAGTAACCATTTCCTTTTTAAAAACTTCCCTGCCCTTTCCAGCTAAGAATCAGCACATTTCAGGCTAGGCTAAGATTACAACTGGCAACATCAGAATAGTTCATTCTAGTTTTTTGGCTCCACAGGCAGCTTGATTAGTTTTATGTTCTCTTTTCAAATGTGCTCATTTTGTCACATTACATAGAAGGTGACTATGACTTATTTTTCCAGGATATATCCTCTATTTTATACTTGTGTCTGGGGGCGGGGGAATCTTCCTTTTCCTTGTGAGCACACAGAATGTAGCCTTCTTGAAATTAATAAATTATACATAATAAATTATATGTAATAGAAAAAATATATTGTTTAAATTAACCACACACAATGTGTGTGTGTGTGTGTGTGTGTGTGTGCGTGTGAGAGAGATTTAAATAAGGGGAAAGGCAGGGAAATGTGTATTAATGCACCAAGGAACTTGAGGAAACAGACTGATAAGGAAAACATGGTCCTCAGTCTGGTTCTCACAGAAATTTTTCCAACTATCACAAAGAATGGAAGGGTATTGTCAGTGATGGGATTCAAAGAAATGAACAACCAGTTCTATGCCCATCTGGCAGCCACTTTTAAATGGCTATTTTTAAACTTTATATGTCCTATCTCTTCTTAACAACCGGTTCTATAGAGTAGGTGCAAACCTGCTGGAGACCACCATTGGGTATCATGACTGAATACAAATCCCAGCAGCACCCACAGCAGCATATTGGTTGAGAAGCCAAACTGCTCACCAAGCACCAGCCAAAGACTAAAGAAAGTGCCGTAAAGACTGAGAGAAGCTTCTCCCATCACAGCCAGAACTCTCTGCATCATACAAACCCATGATGCCCATAGCTCTTTGATTATCATTTGCAACAGACATTGAAAAATATAGGCAACTGGTCCCTAACCTCTGTGAAGAACAGTTTCAGAAGATGGGGCAGCAGTGAGAGCCATTCAACTTCAAAAACGCCACAGCATATTGTATAGTATTTGATTGAATCCAATACAATGGTTAAAAGCTTTTATAACATCTCCTTGTTCATCCAGGGATATTGCACTGAAAAATAAAGTTTATAATTGCTTTTTGTGCCACATTCATACTTAGAAAGCAATTTTCCACTTTGTCAAAGCTTCTTTCAAGCTTCTCCTCTTATGCAGCTGTATAACTATAAAATCATAACTGAACATATAAACAAGTAGCTTTTATGATCAAAGTAGTAGACAATGATTTTCTATAGATTAGCTCCTATGCAAGAAGGAAATTCAGTTAATTCTTTGTGTTTTTTTGTAGTTTTGTAGAAGTATTGGCATCCATCAGTCTCGAAAGTCTATGGTATCATTCTCGGCACTTTATGTGAAGCACGATGGTCTGGGTAGATTACTATGGAGGCTAGGCTGTTACCCAAGCAGCAAATCCCCCCTCTCCATGCCACTGAAATATAAGCCAGTGGAACGGCAGAGCCGATATGACTGGTTCCAGCTGCGTCACAAATATGGGCTAAGGACAGGAGCTCACCCTGTCTTGTGGGGACTGACCTGGGTCTTGAACCCTGGCCTTCTGGCTAACAGGCACAGTGTCTTAACCACTTGTGCCACCCACAGCCTTTTTTAGTTAGTTCTCTATGCCTTTTAAAAAGGTCAGCCACAGAGATATTGCCATGTACACAAACAAAGTAAAAACAGTATGAGTATTTAAATTTGGTTCTCATTATTTCAAATAGATTCATTTTTAAATACCTAATCAAGTAAAGAACAAATGAAATTAGTGTCTTAAGTATGGTCAATGCGACACAACAACTACATGCTTTCAACTACATGCTTGTAATTTCAGGCTCCTGTTCTGTGCATGCTAACAGCCTTGTGTATTCAGAAAGTGACAGCACACAGTGTCCAAAAATCTAATGGAATCTAAGCTCAGAACACCATACTGCACAGGAGTCAGGTATAAGCAGCCAGCACCTTAATGCTGTGCAACTTCTTCCCCATGCATTTATGGAAAATACAATCCTATTTCCATGTGCACTCCTCTGGATGCAATCCCTAGTTTTACTATGCAAGATAAGTTACCATTACATATGAAATAGTAATTACAGATGTATACATCTTTCTTCACCTGTAAGTACACATATGCAAGTAGTAACGTACACATCTGTAGATCATGGGTTGAAGTTCTTACTATTTTGTAGGATGTTACTGATGACTTAAGATATGCTGAAATACAGCAGTTTCTCAGTTGGGAGAACGGTAAGTGTATCACGGAGAAGTGGAAGGCACCTGGGATGGGAGGAGTCTCCCCCCCCCCACTTAACTGCAGGCAGCGCTGCAGCCCTGAAGGGTCTGAGGAACTCTCCATTCCCCCCCCCCCAAAAGAATACCTTTTCCTACTTTTTTATGTTTGAGGCACAGAATGCCCTATGGAGAGGTCTTTGGACACTCCGGGACTGCAATGCTGGATAGAGGTAAGTAAAAAAAACTCCTGCCACTCTCAGTGGCATCACAGTCCTGGGGATGGAGTTGCTGCCTTCCCTCTACCTCTAATGGAACAGGGAGAAGTGCCTCCCTGCTTGATGAGTCACCAAGTTTGGGAACCACTGATTTATAGTATAAATTCTTTATGAGCTCTGTCAGAGTTATGACCACGTATTCTGCCTACAGCAGAAAGCCTGAGAGTTCTCTTCCTTCCACAATATTGTAAATATTGTTGAAAGAAACCCCTGATCTTTCAGATGCTGCATATGTATCATAAATCATGATTATGTATCATAAATCATGATAGTGACACATAGTTGGATTTATTAACCCAGGTTACCTTGGGCTTCCTTAGCTACAGGTTATTAGGTATCTACTTTGCTGAACAATAATCCTAAAGTTGTACACAGTTCTACAGTGCATACTGAACATTCATCCATCTATTGTACATAGTTTCATTTTTCTGATTTACCATCACCTGTTTGGTTGGTTATCTTAACACTTCAAATATTATAGCACTTGATCGAAGGGGAAATCTGATTCCAATAAAACATATCGCTGCCATGGACACAAATACTGGGTACTTTGTAATCATTGTTTAGATGCAATTAACCATTAATTGTTTCAATTTCTTTGTAAACCGCTTTGTGAACTTTTTAGTTGAAAAATAGTATATACGGTAAGTATTGAAGATAATTACTTTACTCAGTTGCACACACAGTTGCAAATATTTTCTCGAAATCTGGAATATTAATGCTAATCAGGATATGAGCACATTCGTAAAAGAAAGTAAAAACCTATATAGACGGACACTGCTTTTAAACAAAGAATTCTACTGAAAGGTTTCTGGCCAAGTCACAGCATAACAAAATTCATTTAAAATCATTTTTTGATTAATTACATGCAGTTTTCAACACAGCAAGCCTCCATGCAGCCTGCAGCAAGCCCTTGCAATGCAGCCTTCCGGCAAATCCTGGAATCCTCCAGAAGTGAGACTTCTGAGTAGATTACCATTTTCAAACATTATAAATATGATAAAGAGGAAGTAACACTTTAAAAAGTATCTGTCAGCTCTTCTGCAGGAAGCTTTGGGTATGTACATGGGTGTGAACATGTCAAATGTACACACCTTGGGCCGCCAATTTAATTGTAGTGGAGCCAAGTCAACATTACAAAATCTCATCAGGGACAATTGCAGTGGCACTTCAGTTCATGAACTTAATTCCTTCCACAACTTTGGTTGCAAACCGAATCACTTTTCCCCATAGGGTACAATGTAAATTTGGTTAATCCATTCTGAACGTTTTTTCCTTTGCTGTTTAACCACAAAACTACAAAACAAAGAACTGCACAGTACAGGATGAAAAGAGTAAACGTTAATAGTGCTTGAGACAACTTCACAGCAGGTGTGCACAGGTCCCCCAAAAGCTTCACAGCAGTGTGCATAGGCCTAGAGAGGAAGCCATGTCCACATGACAGAGGCCTAGAGGAAGCCATGACCAGGTGACAGATTGGTTCATCACCTGTGGCAGACAAAATTCTGATGAACTTCCTGTTCATGAACTGAATTGTCCGCAAACAGAAGCGTTCATGAACTGAGGTACCACTGTAATTTTCTTATGAGATCCTCTTTCTTTACAGCAATTGCTGAACAGGGAAGTCAATTTTTAAAAAGTATTAAGCTGCCAATAAATTACACTTATGAGCTAAATCCTCACCTCCTGTGCACGATAGATTGTTTTCTGTGTGAAAGATCCATCTGAGCTGAGAAAGTACATGCCAGTTAAATATTGAAGTTCTGAATTACTGTGTTTCCCCAATAATAAGACACTGTCTTATTTTTTTGTAAAAAAAAATCACCATAGGTCTTATTTTCAGGGTAGGCCTTATTTTAATTAACATTGACAGCAAAACATAGGACAATGAAGCAAAACTGTAGGACACTCAGAGAGGAGGCTAAAAATCGAGACAAATCTGGTCATATGGTCACCATGGGTAAAGAAGGAAGTCCCATCCATCCCCACAACACTCAAAGGCCTAACTCACAAGAAAGTCTGGCTGAAAGATCCCTATTCTGTGTGTGTCTGCATAGAAGGATTAGACTTTGAGGCTGCTATCCCATCCACACTTTCCTGGGAGTAAGTCCCACTGACTATATGGGGCTTACTTCTGAGTAGCAATGCCTCATTTACTGGAAGGGAGAGGGGTCCGTGAGGGGGCGGGAAGGGAGGGGCTTCTCTGCTTGTGCCCCTTTAATAATTACTGGTTCCTCTCATGGCCAGCAGCAGCTGCAGCAGAAGAACGACGCCAAGCGGTAGAGGCAGAGCAGCAACAGCACCAGCACACTGCTCCTTGCCCTCTGTTCCTTGGGCGGCCACAAGGCTGGTGGAAGAGCTTTTCTCCAGAATAAAGGGTGGAAGCTTTGAGGCTGCTATCCCATCCACACATGCCTGGGAGTAAGCCCCACTATTATGGGGCTTACTTCTGAGTAGACCTGCACAGGGGTGGGCTTTGATGCTGCTATGCGGAAGTGAGATTTTAGTAGGTCTTCTTTTGGGGGGAGGTCTTAATTTAGACAGCAGGGCAAAAGTCTGGGTAGGTCTTCTTTTCTGGGTAGATCTTATTATCAGGAAAACAGAGTAGTTCATATACAGTGGATATTATATATCCAATTTGGCTATATTGCCAAGATATACAGGGTTGCAGCTTTACAGTGAAGCTTACTATCCTTCATTATAAACAAGATCGGTACAATGCTATGAGGTAGTACAACACAATCAAAAAATGGGTACAATGGTATGAGAGTTTCATACTCATGCATCTTTTCTTGCATTATAGGGCATTTTGTTACTGTACATGCATAATTCAAAAACATCCTGTACAAAAGCATAGTTCAAAAGATAAGCCTTCTCAAGCATCCATTATGTGAAGTCTATCAGTTCAATGCAGTTCTTGGTTTCCTGTGTGCAATCTGAATATCCATGAACACTTAACAATGGCAAAATGTGTTAATACAGATACAGTACACCAGTGGTTCTTGGGCTTTTCAGCCTGGGAACCCCTTTTAAGAATAACACCCTGTTTGAGACCCCATCAAACTTTTCAGATTGTTATGTGTCGTCATCAACCTGGTAGTGATGTCATGATTGGATATCGCACTGGAAGTGACATCACTGTGCTGTCTGGGCCCTCTCCATGTCAACTCATACGCAAGTCCCACTGTATTCAAGGACCCCGTGGGTCCTCCCGTGAACAGAGCAGCTGCTTGCTTGAGGACTACATGGAACAGCCTCCACACAGTTGCCAGGTGGCCAAAGGAGAGAACATGTGCCATCTCCTCTTTTGCCAACCCATGTGCCAACCCATGTGCCAACCCGCTCCTACCTGCCCAGGTGTTGCAAACAGCTTGACACTGCCATCTTGGGTGCTCTCTCTATCTCCTCCATGACCACTTTGGCCACTCTTTTGATCTCTCTATAGATGAGATTGAGGAGATTAAGGAAAAAATCATATTCAAGATGGCAGCAGCAAATATTTTGTGACCCCCAATGTGCTCTTGCAACCACCCCCAAGGGGTCACAACCTCCACTTTGCAAAACACTGCAGTACACTATTCATAAAATAAACATCCATCATTTCAAGACCTTATGAATATAGGCTTGCGACTTAATCCAGAGTACATATGCACAGGATTGCTGACTCTCCAAACAAGATCAACAAATGGTAGTTGCATTCCTTAGTTTGCATTTTTAATTGTGAAGAATCCTTTTTACCAATTAAAGCTAGTTGTCCATCTCAGTTGCATCCGCAAATGCACATTTGCCTTATTGTACCACAATGCTATGGATAGTGCAATCTGCTCAGAGAATAAACTCTAACTGTATTTACTTGATTCTATTGGCACTGCAAGCAAGGGAGGTGAGAAGGCCAAATTCTG
Organism: Cryptoblepharus egeriae; assembly: GCA_030015325.1. NCBI lineage: Eukaryota > Metazoa > Chordata > Lepidosauria > Squamata > Scincidae > Cryptoblepharus > Cryptoblepharus egeriae. The sequence continues at coordinate 45,714,346 of JAREYC010000007.1, read as the reverse complement.
TTAAAATTAAGCACTGACTCATTCCTGGAAACAAAACTTCATCCTTACTTCTATCATTTGGCTTTATAAAAATATGTGTTACACAAAAATGTGAATATGAGGTAAAACAAATTACATTTTGTGCACTTTTTACAGACAGGCTTGAATCTTGACTTTTAAGACAATTCCCAATGCTCTCCTATTTATGAACATATTAGATTCCAGGAATATGTTCATTAAGTATAGTATTTATCTGCTGTAGCTGTCCATTTCACTTAGGAAATGTAGCTGTCCATTTTCATCAGTGGCACACCTGAGCCTTGGGAACGTTCCTGAACACTTCTATGTTCAGCAGCATTGTCTACAAATTGGAAGGGGGGAAAATTGTTGTTTATAAGTTGTATGTTCATAAGTTAAGGATTGTCTGTAAAGGTCCAACCTTGTTATACATGGATTTTTTACACATGGATATGGCTCTGCATGAATGGCTGCTGCAAATGAAAAGGAACATATCCATCCTTTCAAAAGGGGGAAAATGCATCCTTTAAAATCAAAGTTTAAACACTGTTTTTCTTACTATCGTAGAGAGGCAATAATGCAAGCAATAATTCCATTCTTCAGCTGAGCCAGGCAAAGACAGGTGGCCTTTGACATTTCGAGTTGCTGACTACCTCTAACAGTAAGAAAAGCTGATTTTAAACAACTGTAAAGGTTGTTTTTATTTAACACATTTTTTTGTATCAGTACAGAGTCCTAGAATCAAAGCCCTGTGGATATAGAGTCACAACCTTATTTCCTTTGGAGCAACAAAGCATCAAGAAACCTGGAAGTGGGTTTTTAAATCTACTTTCTCCCTTTTTTAATACAGGGAACTATGGTGGATAATGAAGGGCAACCAGAACTTGGGAAAGGGCTGGTTTGTCATTTCCAATCCAAAATTGGGACGTGTGTGACATGAATGGGCAATCACATACATAATTTTTAAAACACTTACCTATAATCTGGTAAAATCAATGCTTTTCAAATGTACTGATGTTTCAAATGTTCAAATGTGTTAGTATTATTAAGTTTACAGCCAAATCATCAAATTTACAATGTGCTAGAATAATTACAGTGGTGAAGTCCATTTTATTATCTGCCAAAATATACCAATGTCCAGCTAAACAGTCCCAGTCTTTTGTCTTTCATCTCATATGCTGACCAGATTTGAACTGCAACTTGAAAAATACCATGAACCTTCTCAGTGAAAAATCAATGACAGATATATTAGTCATTTGAAGCCATTGTCTAACTATCATATGACCAACAAGTTGAACTTAAACATTTATTCATCATGCAAAAAGATTTCAAATGTTAAGCCCTCAAGCAAACTGTCTGGAGAAAGGTTCTAGATATGCATAACCAGGCTTTGCTTAGGCAACTTTCACCAGAAAACAATGAAGAATCCTCAACAGGGCCCCATTTCATTTTGTCTGCAAGGGTATCACAAGACAGTAAGAACCTTGGTCTAGCCTATGAGTCATCAGCTAGGTTTGCAACATTTCCCTACATGGCATTTCCTAAGTTTACAGTAAAAACTTGGACTGAGAGCATTTTGGATCGACAGCATTTTGCATGACAAGCAAACATTTCTAATAAATTTTGTTTTGCAATACAAGTGACGTCTTGCAGTACAAGAAAAAAATTGTCTCAGCCAGGATATGGCACTTTCCACTTTTGGCACTCTGCCAGCACTTGCTTTTGAGAAAACAGCTGATGCATGCCCTATTATAATCAATGGGTCTCACTCCTGTGTAAGGGGGGCATAATGCAGGCCTGAGAGACTAACCCCCCAAATCCAGAGTAACTACAGGAGCACGTAAGAGACTTTATGTGTACCTGTAGTTACTGCACCACCTAGTGAAAACCTAAGGGAAATTCATACTGGAATCCAGAGTAAGTTGTTCTTACACCAGAGCAAGGACTCCCCATAGTTACTCTGGATATTGCCCTAAGTGCAGGTTAATTTGTTTTATTTTTCTTTATGCTTTGTATTTTCCTTATTATATTACAAAAATGAATAGTTTTGGTTTGTGAAATTAATCTTCTGAGTTTTTATTATTTCTTATGGAAAAATTCACTTTGATATACAGTACAAGCTTTTTGGAGTACAAGCATGCTTCCAGAACAAATTATGATCATAAACTAAAGCACCACTGTATTTATAGAATCCAGAGGTTCAGATGGTGGGAGAATTTAGCCATTGGTGAAGTTTCCAGTTTTGCCCAGCATTCCCCACTGGGAATGTCATTTCCACAGTAGTTTTTTTTAGTCTCCTTCCATGTACCCCCTTTCTAAACAAAACCCCTTAAATCAGCTTGCAGCCATCTTCTCACCACTTTCTCTCTTCTTTAAAACTACCCACTGCACTGCACCACCATCTCTTCTCTGTTTAGTCACCCATCAACATTTCCACCAAGTCCTTTTTTAAAAAATTAGTAATCCTATTAAATAAGCATTTAGTTAGCATGCTTAGACTAGAACATATTCTCTCTCAAACTTTGGAATAAGACAAAAAACTAAACCACAATAATTTGTAGCCAAGTCTAAACACAGTAATGTTTTCCAGAATATACCTGAACCTAGAGCTCAAAATCTAGTTCTCAAAGAGATCATGATGTCATCCCACAAGAACTATGTCTCAACCTCACAAATAACCACAAAAATAACTGTCTGCTTTTCAGAGATGTGAGGGAAAAAATACAAGGATTATTTTAAAGACATAGATCAAGAATACTTTTGAACCAGAAATGAAGCTTGAACCCAAGTTGCTAGCAAGTCCATTATTTACACACACACAAAAATATCAAATTTGTATATTAAAGTTCTTTTTCACACTCTGAAAATGCAGGTATTTTATATATCCCTCTATACATTCAAAAATACTCTTTGCTATTTTGTGATCTAGAAATGTTTACATATAACACAGTGCTCATAAGAATTTATTGCCGAAACAAAACCATATCCAACAGGAAAAAAAATCATTGTTTTTCAACTTTAGCTGAAATGTGACACAGGATCACATCACTGCTATTTCAGATGGCCTCTCTCAGAACTCATCAATATACTTACCACTAATCAAGATCACAGCAGCTTATTAAGTTTACTATAATTAGCAAACATGTACACAACACTGAGAAAAAAGATAGATGACTGTATTAACAAGCACTCCTACTGGGTTATCACACAGTACTTATCCAGGTATTCCCAGGTCTTGAAAGCACTGATAAAAAATAACTGATGAAGTACCTTTAATCCTACAATTTGGCAACAGTAATGTACCTTTAAAGTACCTTTAATCCTACAACTGATTCCCAATAATGTACAACTTAAATTAAATGCATTATGGGATATGTTTGCTTCTTTCTACAACTGCGCAAACCCACAAAAGAATAGTCAACAGTTCTGGGAGTACCTATATATTGTTTATTATCCAATAAGTTGGCTAGATAATAATTCATAAAAATGAGATCAGTAACATGAACTACTCACAGCTTTGGTTTGGCAAGCACAGGTGGTGGAGTTTTTGTGGGTGGAAGGAGACCACCTGGATGAGGAGCAGATTTCTCAGTTTTAGTGTTGCCATTAATCAAGCCATTGACTCCATGACTGGAATGGATCCCATTGGTTTTCTTCTCAGGATTGTTGAGCTGCAATTCAAGGGCTGCTATGTTTGGTCTAGCACTGTTCCCGTGGTGGCTTTCTGCATGCTTTGGCGGAAGCTCAACAGCACTGATCTCAAGACTTGGTGGTGGGGGTGGGAAGTAGTGAAAGTCATCACTGTTCTGTTCTCCCATTGACAAGTCCTGGTTGGAGCTTTCAGGACTGGCTAAAAAGATATTATAAAGTTATTTTTATTTCTAGCTCTTTTGTGTTTGCATTTATTGATTTTTTGATACACAAGACCACAATTAATAAATTAATAATAAAAAATTTTAAAAGATACTATTATGGAGCAGTCATAATTACAACATACAGATGGAATTATACACACTAAATTGTATTAGTTCATTTAAAGTGACCTCAGCAATTTGTTAACAAGTATGTCAGAAGGAGTGACAAGCGTTCTCATGAACATTCAAACTGATGATACCATCTTAATAAATATTATTCACTGCCACAATTCATGATGTAAATCATAACATGACCGGCATCCGTTGACAGTTAAAATAACACTAACTCATTTATGAACATTCAGAACTGGCTGAGAAACTGAACTGCTTGTATCAGAATTTTTTTAGCACTCAGAAAGATATACAACACCACTGATTGGTGAGCTACTAACCTATTCCAAAACTTGGTTCACATTTCTATTTTCTGTCACACTGACATGAGGATTCCAGTTTTGCTTCTTAGTGTAACATTTTCTATTTTGCCTCTGCTGCCATCTAGCCTCAAGATCCTGATGTTAAATCTGGCAGGCCTACTAATTTTCTAAGTATAATTTAGAGAGACAAAACTTAAGATTTGGTATTTTTAATTAAACATGAATTATTGTGCCAGTTACTAATTTCCTGGAAACTGGAAATTAGTAGCATTTTGTCACCTTACAAAAGCCTACTAAAGTAATCAACATTTAATATTTTTTAATATATTTGAAGTGTATTTACTGCTGTACAACTTACTTTTTTAAAATAAACTTGCATGTAAGCTTAAAACTTTAAGAGGCCATGAGAAGCAGGGAAAGAAACGGAATGCAATTATTGTGATAAAAGGATATTCTTGGATTGGGTCCATAACCCCTCCCCCATATGCCTTCCAGACAAGAGGACAACTCTGTTCCCCTTGCCTCTGGAGAGTCAACTGAGCCTATTAGAGACCACAGACATCCGCCTGCAGCCTCTGCTTGGGGCAGAGCTATAGGCTTTTTTTCTGGGGGTACTCACTGGTACTCAGTACTGGTACCTTTTTCCACCTGCCCCCAGCAGCTAATTAATTAGTCATATGAGGATGAGGATATTAGTTATATGAGGATGGTATTATGTTATCTTATTTTGCATTTAGGAATCCAACTGAAATGGAAGGTATCAGATTGCTGACTATGTTGCTCTGGGAAAAAGCAACAATGCTTCAGCTGCAGTTGTTTGATAGTCCTTGACCCTCACATTTAGCAGCTGGATTTCTCAAGGTCTATAGGCTTACTTTCGTACCCTAGTGTCTTGGAGAACTGTGGAAGATTCTTTTCCATGTCTTCGTTATATATTCTTCCTAACCAGACAGAGAGTAATCAGCCAACACTGGAGGATGTGGGAAGACTGATGGAGACTAAACAGGAGATGCACCCAAAAGAGAAGGCAGCTGTTTCAATGCAGCTGTGTGAACGAGTGGCCAGGAAACAGGTTTTGTATACATTAAGCAGCATATCAACAACTGTTGAATACCTGACAGCACAATCAGTTTTGCGCTGCTTGTTACTGATCCATAATCATTTCTTGCTGTACAGGTGAAGGTTCCTGCATCTTCAGGAAATGTTTCTGAGATCACCAGCGTGCATATCTCCTCTAGAAAGAAACAGAAGATTTCAAATAGAAAAAAATTACTTTAAATAAAACTTCAGATGAACAGGACTTTAGACTTGATACATGATATAGCAGTAAATTCCTATGCTGGACATTAGGCAAGCAGTGCAAAAATAGGGAAGCACATGTAATGTGACCTGCCTCTGATGCTGAAAGTGAAACACCTCAAACCACCCATTCATGAGCTCATTATCCAAACAACTTTACCATTTTATCCAATGATGTTATATGCTCAAGATAAATGACGTGTCTGTAAAAAGGATCTCTAAAAATTCTACCAAGTACTTTTGTAGACAGGCACACACAGTAATATTAAAGATTGAAATATACACATATTGGTTGCCCACCTCAGTCCAAGCAAACCCCTTCAGGGCTGCACTTCTGAATACTGTGTTAAACTCTGGGTGGAAACAGGACAATGAGGCACTGATTGAAACATATCACTTCATCCAGATTGCAGAAATTAACACAAATATATAAAGCCCAACTATCCACATGCTGTTTCAAATGTTCAATAGAAAAGGCTTCTGGACTGTTCTACAAATATAAGGTAACTCAGAGCCTATTCATAATTTTTCATTTTAAAAAATAAATCTCATTAAAAATGAAGTAGTAGCTACAGAATCTTCCATTCACTTGTGCAGTTTTCTGAACTAAATAACTTTGATATTCAATATATTGAGCTCTTTCCATTAAGATAAAATATTTTAATTACAAGAGTTTTATATCCCAATTGTATTAAACATCTCCTGCCAGCATTTGGTATTAATAAATTATTCTAAATAATCATGAATCATGTTTTACTTAAAAATGATAAATGTTGGTTTGAGATAAAGTCTAGTCAATTTTTAAATAGAAATAGTTTCATGCATTACATCAGCCAAACCCAGATAGGCCATTGTCAGTGCAATCCTAACCATGTCTACTCAAAAGTAAGCCCCATTATGTTTAATGGGTCTTACTCCCAGAAAAGTGTCTTCAGGATTGCAGCCTATGTCAATCAACTCTGACAAAGGGTCTCAAATGACAGAGGAATTTACAAAATCACCAATTGGCATCTAAAAAACTGTTCATGGACTACAGTCCACTTGGAACAAATGCAAGCACAGTATTTAGTAGGTAAGCACAAAGACCCATGAAAAGGTATAAACATCAAATATCAGGGACAATGTGAGAGGCCTTGACTAACATGAAGGTTAGAAGAATAGATGTTGACAAGTTATAATAGTAGTAATTGGAAATAACAACCTCCTAGCAATGGTAAATTAATAGGATCAAAAACCTTCATCTCAATTAAGATCTATACTGATGGTATAAACTCAGATTCCATTAATACTCACTCTGAGTTTAGGTGTATGCCTAAAAGAGTAATGTGCAGAGAGGCCTGGACAAAAGAAAACTAGCTTCAAAGCCTACAGATGAGTACTTAATCACGTCATTGGGTCATGCTTTAAATATCCTTTAGCCACCTTGTCATCCTCAACATCAAGAAGTTAAAATAGTGACTCTTTCAAATCATGTTTATAAGTTAAGGTGTGTGCATGCATTTGATTTGCACTGGCAACAATATACTTGAAACTAGGTGGAGTCTTTCTGTAGATAAAATATATGTGTACAATTATACTTCTGACACAAGTTTCTTTTAGGCAGAGTTTATTTAGAAGCAAGTTTGATATGTAAGCTTAATATAATCAGCTGCCACACTAGTGTAGAGCAAAGAAAATGGGAATGAACAACGTCCCTGACCTCATTTAATGAATATGTCACATTGCTACCTTGTCAAATGAACTATGATTTTCTTCCTTCTTCTTGATTTCAGTTTATATTCAGGAAGCTATTCTTCATGTTATATTGAGTGGCAGCTGATTGGTGTCTTAATTAAATTTAAAAATGTTTTTCCTTGTAGTAATAAGTTATCATAGATCCAAAGACTTCCTGTGCTGGAGACAGTCTGAAAATAAAGGACTGGTTAAAAATTCCAGTACAGAATCCTCTCCTCCAACCTCCCAGTGTATATGGCAGCTAGCAGTATGGAGAAGCCTGAATAACAGGACAATAACAGGTCAAATTTAATTGTATTACTATTAAATTTACACACAAATTTTAATCTGATCTAGATCTATGATGAGAGATTACATCCAACAACGAAAAGGCAATATTTAGCTAATAAGGGGTCAATCTTTCACTTTGGGTGCAGTCCTAACCTAGGCCGGCACAACTCATTGGTCTTCTCGTGGTGACGTAAGGAGGCAAACACTGGCCTAACCCTCTCCTAGGAGTGGGGCAGAAGTGTCTTACATCACTTTTGTGACGCCCCCAGGTCAGCACAGGACTTATGGCGGGGCTTAGGCCAACCTAACTGGAGTTTAGGTTTGCAGCCCTCATCACTAAACTGAAAGCCAATATAGAGGCAGAACGCACACAGAAAAGATAATTAGAGCACAATAGTTCTTAAATGTCTATAGTGTCCACAGTGGACAGGGAATCACAGCAATTATGTTTTATTTGAAAAAACAGCCCACCACAAATCAGCCATGCACATGGGATGACACCACAGAAACACACAGGAATGCTAACTGACAGCATCAACAAGATTATTCCCCAAAAAAGAAACTGAACAAAGGATGGCAATTACAGTAAAAAGTAAAATTACAGTGTGAAAGCAACATGAACATAACAAGACAAAGCCCTTTTGCTATTTGGGCAAGTTCTGTCACATTCTCTTGAAAATCAATTTTCTCTGCCACGCTGTAAAGCACCTTCTGCTTTAACTGCCTTTCACTTTCCATAGGCCATCAGCAAGCAAACCATTTTATTATACTGAACTGCATTCTGAAACATCTGATCTTGAGCCCTGAACATATTTCACACTTGACTAAGTGAACACAGTATTATTCTGTTTGCTGAAAGCTGCAAAATGCTTAGGCATGCAAGTCTCTAATAAAAACCACCCCATTAACAAAAAACCACCCCTTTGGCTCAAATTTTAAACTTTCAGCTTTTCACTAAAAGCTCCACTGCCAATCCAATAGGATAGTACCAACACATATAAATCAGCAGAACTCTATCCCATTATTTTTTCCTATAAGAAATATCAGATTACGGCTTGTAAGCCACAGTTGCTCTCCAATTTTGGGAGAGCTCTACTTTCTCCCCAAGTCTTTGTGAGGGAAGAGCTTTGTCAGTGATGTTATCCTCAGAATCGTTCCCCTGCAGCGGAATAGGGGGGCCTTCCACTTTCACTGCAGCTGGAACTTATTTCCATCCACAAGGAGGTCTGCCAGCAATCTGCAGGGACCCCACACACTCCAGACCATGGCAGGACCCATAGTGAGACTAAAAATAGCCCACCATTCTCCTGCAGAAAAGCTACCTGAGGACCATGGTGCTGCTTTCTCCCTTTCCCTGCCCATTAAAGGGACCAGGAAATCTTTAAATGGTTGGGGGGGGGTCACAACACCCCAGGTTTGAGTGACCACTAGCATATTGCACAAAAGGCATAGTTTAACACCTCTATCCAAGATGCTTCCAGACAGTGAGCTCATTCTTCCAGTTCCTAAAAGACTACCAAAGGCTTGAGGATACAACTGGGCAAACATCTCCCCCTCTCCCAGAGGCTATTTCAGATCCCCATGTCTTGGGAAGGGGGAATAAAATAAATGCCAAACCAGTGTTGGGAGAGCAACAGTATGTGAGTAGCACCAACCAGTCGTACATGGTGTATCCAAAGAGGATAGATTCCAGCTGCCACTGCAGATATAAGAAACTACAGATAACAGCAAACCCTATAAAACTCCATTATTCAAATACTTAGATATCTAACATATCTAACTGTTGCTGTCTTCTGTATCTTGATGCTGCATGCAAATGAGCTAACAAGAAGCAGGTTGGGGGCTTCCTACTAGTGCTTCCTGCTAGCATTTGCAGACAGTATTGAGACAGTCACACACAGGAGACACTAACAGGAGAGCTGCAATCATACTCATTTGCATGGTTGGGGTGTGCGATTTGTGAACTGCCAATAAATGAAATGGCAGATATAGGAGGATGTATGTATATAGCTAACAGTGAAACTCTTGGCTTCCACTAATAAGAGAAGCTATAACCAATCTTATTGGTAGTTTAAGGCTTGTTGGTTGTTTCTCTTAGTTTCATTAGAAGTCTTTCTATTTAGCTTTTTCCTTTTTCTTTGCTTTATATAACAATGGTTGAAGTTCTTTCCTTGAGGCAGTTAATTCTTAACAAAATTCAGCTACTGCTATGTGTTAGACCAGGGGTCTCCCAACTTTTTGGCAGGAGGTCACATCATCTCCCTGACATTGTGTCAGGAGCCAAAAGAACTATTTTACATTTAAGATTTGAATAAATTTACATATAAGAATGTATAATTACAGGCTTGCCCAGGCACCAGATAGAGGGATATTGAGGCTTGCCAAGGGTTCCATCTGGCCCAAAGGCTGGGGTTTGGAGACCCCATGTCTCTACTCTAATTTCTCTACTCTGCAAGTAGCTGACTCATACCATTTGCCTCTGATAAGACCTAGACAGACTCCAAACATGTAGCATTTAAAATTTATACAGAAAAACAAATTCAAAAGGTGGCAGATAAATGCCCAAGTCAACCTGTAAGGGTTGTTCGTACTGCCTGTACGATAAAGCAGCCTTGATTTTTAACTTTGATCTTTGTCATTCTTTGATACAAATAGAATTCTAGGAAACCATTATGTTAAAAAGTTTTCCTTAAGCCATTTAAAGACAGCAGTCATTCACAAAACTGCAAAGTCACAAGAACAGTACATGCAAGAACAGCAGTAATTTTATGCACACATATGGAAAACTCATGTTCCAAGTCCAACCTTGATCCTCTTCTTAGTTGTAAACCAGTTTAAGGTTTTATATGACAAAGCATTCAAGCAATGATATTGTAGGATGGAAATTTATGTTGTTAGAGGAGAAGAAAAAACAAAGTTTAAGAGAAAAAAAATGTTCCATTCTCCTGTGAGAAATCAAAGACAACCCAATTTCCAGACACAATAGAGACTCAACTTATATAGATGATTATCAGAACACGCTTGTGAACAGTTTTTCATACCCTTAAGATTCTACAGCAGATGTAATGAAAGACAACTTGCTGACACTTCAGATTTAGCAATCTGAGTAATTATGGCTGTATTTTACAATTCCTGCACACACTATCTGGATTTTAAGGAGAAATTCCCAAGAGATTACAAGCATAGCGAAACATTCCAGGACACACTGTTGTCACCAGATATGGTGCCCCATGTAGGTTCTTCTTCTCTCCCCATCTCCTGAAACATAGCGACACTTGCAACATCAAATGATGTTATTTTGGCTGACCTTGTTCCACATTGTTGGCTGCCACTGGCTACAGCAGGGAAACGCATGACACAGCCACCTTATATGCTTTTTGGAAAAATAAAGCGATACAGAAATTTATTAAATAAAAATACAAACATCAAGACCCAAGTGAGTCCAAGTAGCTTCTACAACACATCAAGAGGTCTCAAGGGGAAGGTGACATGTTCTGTATCTCTACATGAAATTCTGCTCAGAGATCTAGTTAGAGCACTATTCAGAAGATATAATAGCAGAAAAACAAATCAGATCCACATTCTTCACATAAAGCCATAGCTGCACAGGAGCCATCTTTCCATGACATACTTCCTCATGACTACACTGAACCATGACTATGGTGGATCAGGGAACAATCCTAACAAGAGTAGGCTGGCATAACTCACCTGGCATATTCTCCTGTGGGGCTGTGGGGAGATCGGCATATGCCTATGCACTGGCCTAATCCCCCTCTTCCAGGAGTGGGCAGAAATGCCTTACAGTTCTTTTCTGACACTCCAGGTCAGCCCTGGATTTATGCCAGCCTATCTGGAGGTTTGGACTGCAGCATCAGTGTTTAAAGATTCTGTGCCTGTCAACCTGAAGGCTGACCTTCAGGTTCAAGATCTGAGTACCACAAGACGGAGTAAGCACCAATTAATTGCCCAGCTCAAGCCAACTTAACAGTTTGAAAGCATGTACAGTAAATTCAAGTAGATAAATAGGTAACACTTTGGTGGGAAGATGACTGCATTCAGTGTGCTTTTATAGTTAGTCATGCTGGCCCTATGACCATGGGGATGAATTGGACATCAGCCTTGTAATGCGGATGAGAACTGCTCCCTAGAGTTGATCATGACTAGCAGGAAAACCTGTAGGAAACACCTTTAGAATGACCATGCAAATTTATAAGTGGGATAGTCATCTCCAACTAATAAGCACCCTGCTGAGAAGATATTCAGGAAACAGCCCTGCAACTTCTATAGGGCAACTTCTAAAAATAAGTTATTACACCACACTGGAAACAGATATACTTACAAACCAATTACCAAAACGAAATAGGACATTGAAGCAATGTAAAAAGGGAGGGATATTTTTAAAAGGAAATTTTAATCACCCACTCACAATCATCTTGCAAACAGAAAAAAAATCATAATTGCTGTAGGAGTAAGGCAAGCAACTGTAGACATGCAGACTGCCCTAGTTAACATACTGATTGCCCTATGACATGCAAGAAAAGGGAACTGTAACACTTTCTTTTATCAGGAAGAAAAAGTTGGCTGTTTCAAGGATTTATCTGTATACGTTTCCAGTTTTATCCTTCAGTCTTCTATTTCCTATCATTCTTTCCCTCTGTGATTATTTTAAATGCTGGATCAGCTATCCACATTATTCTTTGTATTCCATTTCCTTATTTAGCAAGGCTCTTGGTCTTCAGCCTTATTCATCTATTGAACTGTTTGCCTTCCTAAAGGAAAAGACCCACACTATCTTTTGGATGCATGAAGGCAGAAGTCAAAAGTCTAGCAAGGTAAACTCGGGACTTTAAAACAACAGACAATGGAGACAAGAAAGAACAAGTAGAAATTGTGTCCTATGGAATCCAGAATATGTTGATTTGTTGTTTCAGTAGAAGAGTAAAAATCCAGTACATCACAAGACTGTGGAAGGCTTTTCATTCTCACCAATATGATTAACCATAGAGTTCGATTCAACAGAGCAAAGTAGCCTAGTGAGTTGCTGCTTTGTCTTAGACTATAACTTTTTGAACACAATACAGTTTGTACATTTCTTTTCTAAGAGTACAATAATAAAGCTTTCAAGCTTACATTATTCTTGAACTAGCCCTTCCACCTATTTCCAAGGCACAACTGGAAGGCACATGGATCAGTGAACTATCAAAATGCCTTCAGGTTGCTATCAGGAGGGCATCTGAGGTGTGGGAAAGATACTGCACAGCCTCACCCACCTCAGAACATATCTGGCTGCAACTGACAGTGATCACCCAAATTAGCCTATTGTGTGCAGGTCATTTAAGGCCCTCCAGCCGCAAGTTATTATCTGCAGATATTAAAATCTGAATATGCTGAACTTGTGGGTAAGGAGGGTCCACTGTACTTCAAATGTATAAACAGCATAATCCTATGCATATTGTGGTCAATGGGTCAGGAAAGTGGACAGGAAAGTGGTCCAGGAAAGTGTGCCTAAGATTGCAGCGAAAGCTCAAGTCTCTCATGGAACTTTGGCAGCATAGGAATTGATCCAACATGACTCTTTCCTACATGTGGAGGAACATGTCTATGTGGAAGGAGCCCACACTGTAATTAATATGAAACTCCCTTATACAGATTCAGCTCATCGATCCATCAAGCACAATTATTGTATATTCTGACTGGAAGCAGCTCTTGGGTTTCAGACAACATTCCTTGGATCTTTCCCAGCCCTACCTGAAAATGCCAAAAATTGAACTTGGGACCTCCTACATGCAAAACAGGGACTCAACAATTTAATTATTGCTTATTCTTACCCCACCATAGTGGTGTTTCCTGGAAACTGAAGCAGCACTGTTGTGGAGACTCCTTCCATACAAGGATTTGCACATTACCACATGGCATCTGAGCAACTTTAGCATGGTTTTTTTTAACAGTTTGTAGGTAATGCAAAGAAACTTAAGAAACTGCTGACATCTCATTAAAAACTCTCTCTGCATGTAAGATATGGGGGGGACTGTGTGTTGCTTTGTTTAGGAGCCTTTCCTAGAGCTAGCGTATGAAATAGCTTGAGTGAGAGCAGCAAAGCAAAGTTGGATAACATATATTCCAAAGTAGATAAAATGTCATTCAAACATTTTGTGGAAGTGTTAGTCTCTATATGTTAGTATCTATATATTCCATGAATTTAACTCTGTTTCCTAGATGTTACACTTTGCAATTCCGTCAGACCAACAGAGAGAAAAAAATCCCTGGTATAGCATTTTTACATACCAATAGACAATTGTTTTAAGGAAATTCAATATACTTTGTGGCTGCCTCCAGACAGCTGAGTAATGGCCAAAGAATCAACAGCTGGCAAATGATTCTGCAGGTTTCTTTCCTCCTGCCTGAAACAGACGGTTCTTTGAAGAAGTCAATCAGCATGAAGTCAAAATGTCAAAATAATGTGGTACTGAGTAGGTAATTTGACAAACTGTGATGTTGGCCTTAAGTAATTTGACTGACTATTAATTCTCAAAACAGTCTGAAAAGCTTTGTGATGCAGGCCGATTTCCGTCTAGACAGAGCAAGGAGTGTAAAACACATTAGGCAGATTCAACTTAGCAATGACAAGAAAAACCTGTTTCATAATAGTTCAGCTGCCTGACTCTACAAAGCTTTCCTCCCTGCACCCCACCTTATGACCCCACTGTGCCTGAACTGTAGCACTTAGCTAGTGGCCATGTGAGGGTTGTTTTGCTGACTGTCAGGGATTAAGCAGATAAAAACTATCCCCTGCTTTCCTGTTCCTATTTATTAAACTGGTAAAATTAAAGAGATACTTAGAGGATGAAATACTTTAGGAACAGACACAAAGTTATCTGAAGTGTACCACTCCTGCAAGCGTCTGTGTTTTAATTTGTTCATCATTCGTGGAAGTCCAATTTACCATTTTCCCCAAGCTACTTAGTATCTGCCAAAATTTACCCTATTTGCATGTATTCTTGGCAGAGGCAGCACAATCTCTCAATATCTTTGTAAAGAGTTGCTGACACTATGCTACATATTCTGCCACCCCTTTTGCAAACAAAAACACACAATGCTCCTCTGAGTCACACAAAGGTGATCATTTTGTCTCCTTGTATCCAAGTCAGCTGGGCAGCTCTGGAGAAGAATCAAAAGCCCCATTCTAACCTGTTCCACCATCACCACATGCTCCCCTCCAATTCTGTTCCAGTTGCTCTGTTGCTCAGTTCCACTATTCATTAACTTTCAATAAGACACAAGTCAATATGATGAATGTTATATTCCCCCAGGAGCCAATATACAAAACTCCATTTTACTATTACCAGTAATTTAAAGTAATTTAAATCAAATATCAGTGCCAGAATATCATTTGGAGGTACTGGTGATGTTTATATCCTGGGTCTCTTCAATGATCTCCCTCTGTCAGTGGACCTACATTCACACTACATGTGGCAAAACAGGCCTCCCTCCCTCAAGCTTTAACTTTAGCATTTAGTTAAAATCTCTGAGTATAACTAGTTAAACACTCCAATTCTATCTTATTTTATCCTCTTCCAACCAAAGTCTTGTTACAAAGGAAAATCAGACGACACTGGAGTGAAATCCTTCTTTAGAACCCTTGATCTGTTTTGGAACAGAGAAGGAAGGATGACATGCTACCAGCCTCACAAGTGTGATCCTGGAATGTACCCATTGAGCCCAGGCAAATGGCTGATGAAGGACTGCTGAACAACTGCATGATCTTCATTTTAGTATTTATTGTTACTTCATTGTTAGTACCATAAGGTAAAGTTGCAGCTGGCTGAGGACAACATGCCCTACAATCCAGAATAACTACAGGAACATGTCAGAGGCACTTAGGCTGCAATCCTAAAGACACTCTCCTGGGAGTAAGACCTATTGAAAACAATGGGGCTTACTTTTGAGTAGATATGGTTAGGATTGTGCTCTTCCCCTGGATTGACCTATGCATTTCCCATAGGTGGCACCGTAACTACGTCAGTGTAAAAGGTCCAGTAGTTACTCTGGGTTGTGCCCCTACTGACTATCTTGGGAAGGTGCACCACCTTATCAGAACCATGTGACCAAGCTGCCCAGAAAAGCATAAGGAGTAGCACAACAAGGATGAAACCACATGAAAAGTACTGTATGTAGAGGGCTGAGTTACACCGTTGGAAGGTATTAAATACAAAAAACGAATACATAAGTTTGGGCTATGGTGCTGTACAAATGTACCAAGAAAAAATCTGAAATAGGAATTTTTTGTTTTCAACATGACACACTTAAAGCGCATAACTGAAAAGCAGAGAACAAGTATTTACTGGCTTGATATTACAAAACGATGTCAGTGATTGAATTTGAGGAGCTTGAAAGCTAATGAGGAGAAACAATTTACGAGAATACAGAGCATTTAAATATCAAGTTAGTGGAACAGAAAATTCCATCCAGACTGAAGAATTGGTCTAAAGCACAGGAGTATCTAGTTCTGAACTCTCTGATAGAAGATTTAACGGCCTTGAAGGGGGTTTCACATTACCAGTCCCTTGCAGAAACATTACACTATTAGCTTCAGTACAAACACAAAAGGGTGAGGAAACAAAACGATTTCTTTTTTACGTGATGCTTACCAGGTTCAGCTGTGGACCGGGGCTCTGCTTAACCCATTATCCAAACAGAATAAATGGAAGAAAAAAAAGAACAAAATGCATTAGAAAGCAGCTACATTAAAATTTATAGAGTAATAATTTTAAACAGTTGCCTACTGTATGACAGATACATGGAAAAAATCCAAGACTACTCAGTTTCAAACTTTAGTAAAATGATAATACAGAAGAAAAACACTAAAGCAGTATATACGAACCAGACTCTGTTCTGTTGCTTACTTTTTTGAAGTAGTCTGAAGTCTGGGGAGTCCTGGATTTCAATGCCTTGCCGAAACCAACTGACTTGTAAGGGAAGTGCTCCCCTTACTCTGCATTCAAGTACAACTACTTGTCCTTCAGTTGCTGTTGAATCTTGCAATTCCTGAAAGTTTTAATACACAGATTATATTTGAGTGAAAAATTACAGCCAGTATCATCTGAAAAACCATCCGCAACATTAAATAATCAGCCAATTAATAAAGTCTGGCTTTACTTAAAAGGGTGCATAGATCAGGGCAGTTGTGAAAGTACAAATTGCAACTATCCTATGGTTAGAAAAATTCCCATTTGAACAAATGAAACTGGTTCATATCAACTAAGATGACTGGATCAATTAGCTCACTATAGTCTGTCTCATCAAGGGTATACATTGCAATGCCTTGGAGCAGTACTTCCACAACTGTGGTTCAGGATCACTGTCTGGGTCACAAGTCCATTTCAGTTGGTTCCCCACCCATTTCAAAAATTCAATTTTAATATACAAGGTGGGACATAAAAATCACCCACATTTTGTAAAGGTATAAAAATGAATGAAACTATCTAGAAAATTTTTTATATATTTCTGAAAAGTACATTAAAAACAGTTTTGTTTTAATGGGTTTTAAAAATCATATCAGACAAATGGCAGCTGTCATTGCCAGTGCATTGCTGAAGATGTACATTGCTGAAAATGATGCCCAGGAAATATTTTCCTCAACATTCCTAGGAAAATGTTCTATTTAAGGGAAGAAATGGAATGGCCAGTACGGTCACCAGATTTAAGCCCATATAACATTTTCCTTTGGGAATATCTAAAGGAAAAGGTTTTCAAACATTGTCCTCTTGAGGTTTTGAAAGAAAGGATCAGATAGGAAATCAACCATTCCATCTGAAATGGCCCTGAGAGTGATGGAGAACTTCCAGGAATGTCTTCAGCCAACGTATTGCCAATAATAGCCATCATTTGTCCAATATGATTTTTAAAAAACTTTAAAAACAAAACTGTTTTTAATGTTTAATTTGTCAGAAATATATAAACATTTTTTTTTCCTAAATGGCTACATTCATTTTGTATACCTCTTCAAAATGTGGAAGATCTTTTTGCCCTACCCTGTATTAGATCTGATGCTACCATGGTATGTGACTGCATTTGGGAAAATGTTAAAGACCTATACTTTTAAAAGGCTACTATGTATATATGATTTTGCATTTGGGAAAATGTTATAGTTTTGTACTTTTAACTGATATATATGCTTTTAACAATGATAATCAATATGACTTACTATTGTAGAAATGTGGGTAGGATCACAGCCTAGGGTTGTTAAAAAATTTTCCTGCTTGATGATGTCAATTCCAGTTATGATATTGTTTCTAGTGTGTCCTGACAGATTCTCATTCTAAAAAGTGGGGTTCTGGTGCTAAACTTTGGGAACTATCTATCTACAGTATTTATACACTGCTTTTCAACTGAAAAGTTCACAAAGCGGTTTACAAGAAAATGGAAAAAAATAAATAGCTAATGGGTGCCTGTCCCAAAAGGGCTCACAATCTAAAATGCAAAAAGAACACCAGCAGAAGCCACTAGAACAGACATTGCTGGGGTGTGTAGGGCCAGTTACTCTTCCCCTGCTAAATAAAAGAGAAACACCCACTTGAAAGAGTGCCTCTTGCCCAGTTAGCAGGGGTACCGCCTTAGGGTGTCATAGCACACTCCAAGGAAGCTGCAGAATGATTGGAGTGGCTCTTCCTATCTGTTTTCCTAGGCATCATCATCTTGGATCTTGTGAAACAATGAGGGTGCAATCCTATCCAATTTAGGCTGGCACAACTCACCTGTTCCCAGATCTTATGGTAGTATGGGGTGGTCAGCAAATATCTATGCACTACCTAAGCCCCCCAGAAGTAGCACAGAAGTTCCTTATGGCACTTTTGGGATGCCTCCAGGCCAGCACGGGACTTATGCCAACCAAACTTGGGGTTAGGATTGCAGCCTGACATGCTCACTTTCTAAAAATATGCCAACATAAGGATAGGCATGAAGTATCCTGTGGATTAGATGGACACAATCATCTAATCTAATGTGATGCAAGATGGTGGTACCCAGCTGAGTTGGAAAGAAGAGACTGCAGGGGCATCATAATCCAGGTCAGGAAGCAAGTCACTATCATACTAAGACATCAGCAAATGGATTTGGAACAGTTTACATGTAACTATACAGCTACAGTCCCATTTTTCATTTGATCCACAGGATTTTTCTTACTATGTTCATGATACTCCTTAAGTTGGGCATATTTTTTAAAAGTGAGCAAATTGTGTTGGTTCAGCCAGTATACATTACTATGAGACTTTGGCTGCAATCCTATAGACACTTTCCAATGAGTAAGACCTATTGACCACAATGGGGCTTACTTCTGAGTAGACACGGTTAGGATTGTGCTCTTTGTCACAATTCACCTGCAAGTGTACAGAAGCAGCATACTCGTATCCAAAGGAAAATAAACAGGTGAACTTGAAGGTACACTGTGTCTTTAAAAAAATTCAATGCAACCCTGAGGATAAGTCTTTACAACTTCTTGCAATGACATGGATGACAATGAACAGTGACATTTTAAAACTAGCTGAAAAAAATCACACAACACTAACTCCAACATAGTGCAAAGAATTAAATTACAGAAAAACATGATTTTCTAGAAAACTCGGCATCCATACTAAAATGCATTGTTATGCAGTCTTAATATTTGAAAAGTGAGTTTTGTACTAAAAACTGCTACTCTTATGACATATAATGAGAATCTCCAGACCTTTGTAAAAATGGGTGCAGCTTGACTAGGTTTAGATCCATCTAACCTGTAGAGGTATGAAGTAGGACTTTGGACCTAGAAAAGACAAAGGTAGCAGGCAGATAATTGCAAAATACATCAGTACTTTAAGTTACAGAATGCTGAACAGTCTATTCCACTTCTGTATACTATCTTTACCAGTGCACTTTACTTCTGTGCCAATACTCTCTTTTCCTGGAATTATCAAGTGCATAAATGAGTTCCAACCTCCTATAAATGCAGCAACTTATAGTAAGCAAGTTCAAGTTAAATCAGAACATGTTGACCATAACCTTGCAATCCTGTAATTGTAAGATTTCTTTTTGTACACCCACTTCAAGAGTTTAACCATCTTGATTGCACCTGCTGCCGTTTAAACAGCATGCTTAGTGCTGTATACAAATACTTATAGTTGAAATGAAAATATTGCAATAAGGTGTTCGACTGAGTGAAAAATTATAGCAAAGAAGAGCAAGTGTAAACTCCTCCAGATGTCTAAATCCTCATCCTGCAACAACAGACATTCAAGTCAAACTTCTCTTAAAATTTAATTTGTGTTAACAGAAGACATTGCAGGAGTACAATATCCTCCATCGCGCAACACCCTCCCATGTGCAATACCTCCCATGTGCAACACCCCCTTTCAAAAAGGGGTGCTAATTTGCCTTTAATTCTGCTGCCCTGGTCTTGAAAGCTCTCTTCAGGGGATTTTTGGCAGGCACAGATGGCAGCTCTGCCAAGAAAAGGGTGGGGGCATTTGCTTCTGCATGCTTTCTTGTACTTATGTTCCTTAGGATAAGAGTCCATGTTTATTCTAAGTCTCCCATGCTTGCTTTTAAAATGAAAACAGTATGTATAGGAGAACTGATCTTAAATAGTACCAGTGCACGAAGAGACTTGTATCCATATTTATCTCACACACCCACTGTACAAGATATTTACTTTACCACCTATCATTGAATGGCATCAATGAAAGCTTGAAAATGAAAGAGTTTGATTACGGTGTTTTGGCGTCATTTTTACATACAGTTAATATTTTACATGAATATTTTTGGGTTGTGGAACCAATCATCTGAGTTTCAATTATTTACTATGGGAAAATCCACTTTGTAAGAAGAACGCTTTGTAAGACAAGCATGCTTCCAGAATAAATTAAGTTTGTCTTACAAAGCACCACTGTATATTCATTCAGTAAGTAGAGAAGAGCCAAATTAAATGTCCAATGTATAGTTTGAAGTTGAGAGTACAGAATTAAAGCTGGAATGAATGTGAGTGATTTAATCCACAAAAATGCTTGGCAAACTATTTTGATGTCTTTTAGCACATCTACATACCTGCTGATTGGGCACAGAGATAGGCTGGATTACAGCTGTTGTGACTCCAGCTTTTGGAGCAGATGATCCTATTGTTAAAGAAACAGAAGTGCTTTTCTTCTGGGCTCTAAAGGAAAAGGACATCAAGGAAAAAGGGTCAGTTAATCTTTTATCTATATCACGGATGTCCATTTCTGGCATCATTGTGTTGGGGCAAGAAAAATGATTTCCCTTTCAAACAAATAAATATGTAAGAGTGTATATATCTGGAGGATTACAAGGCTTGCACAAAGACTGGATGGGTGAGGCTTGCTTAGGGCCGCATTGAGGCTTGCCACAAGCTGCATGTGACTCCCCAAGCTGGAGTTTGGATCTTAAATCATCAACATTTAGGATCTTATATACTGTATATTATATATACTAGCAAAAATGTACCCATATGCCATCCCTCCACTGCGCATCAACCCCCCCATGCACATCAGCCCCCCATGCACATCAAGCCCCCTATGTGCATCCACTCCCCAAGCGCATCCACCCCCAATGCACAGCATGGACCGAAAAGTGTGAAATTTGGGGAGGGTATTCCTTCTGCAATGTAGGCACTCACTAATTTTCACATGAAATAGCCAGAGTAGCAGATGGATTTAGATTGAAGATTTAACATGGAAGAATAACTGCATATTCTTCCCCCATTTATCATACCACCACCACTCCTTCTACACCTGAAATTTTGCGATAATGGTAATAAATTCATGCTAGAAATGGCAATATGAAAGCCTGTTTGACAACTTTCTTTGTCAGCTCTGTCACTCTGTCAGAAACAAACTTTGACATCTGTCACCAAAATAGGTTTCTTAAACTGATTATCCAAATGGAGACAGAACCTGCATTTGTTGCTCTGTTGCTCCAGCCATGTTCAAGGTTCAAAGTAGTACTTGAAGACAACATGATCATTAACTAACATTGGCTAGTTTGTTTCCCTCGGAACAATTACAGGAAGAATGGGTGAAGCAAAACAGCTGTTCAATAATCCTTTTTCAAAGAAGGATTTGAGAAACATAGTTTGAGATAATTGGTTTTTATATAGACTTACTGCGGCATTGCTCCAGATTTTGGGGTGAAAATGTCACTGTCGGAATCAGAAGAGCTGACACCTACAGTGGAAAGACACAAGCTGATGTATACTATGCTTCAAAACAAAGGTTCTCAACAAACTTCTTCCAGAATTATCAATGAACTCATTAATGAGCTTTATAATCTCACTCTTGAAAACAATTGTCAAAAATCTTTTTTTTTCCTTTCCAGTCTTTACATACTTGATGACAAAAGACTGATCAACTTGAGTATTAAATAATTACACTGAATGGATAAAGTCAAAGTACCTGTCACATTAAGTATGTGACAAATGCCACTACCTTAAAACAGCTTTTAAAAGAAATTAGACACATTTGTGATGACTAGTCTATTAATGGTAACTAGTCATGAGATCTTCAACTACCTTCAGGTTCAGAGACTGGGTGCATCAGAATACTACCTGTAAGAGAAAGATTCCAGAAGGATTTGGTTGGTTGCCACAATAAACAACATACTGGACTACATACATCTAGATCCAGCAAGGCACTTTTAAAAATGAATTTGTCTTCCTTCCCCCACCACAGTTTTGAATGGAAAAGGGTTCCATAGGTCCTTTTGTACAGGAAGGCAGAAGAAAAGGAGATACACAAATACAAGTAATCTACTTCAGACCTATACAAACTGGTTTCAAGTTATTTAAAGCAATAGTACCAAATGGAATTTGTTCACAATGGCTTTGCCTTCTCCTGCATATATATAGCATATATAGATGCTGCATATTTTTACCTTCTACAAATAGCTCTGCTGATGTAGAATCAGAACCAACTGAATTGGAAGCCAAGCAACTGTATCGGCCTGTGTCGTCCTCAAAGGCTTCTGCTATTACAAGCGTTTGGAGCCCTCCACTTTCCGAACAGATCTGAATATCAGGAGAATTGTGTAGTTCGTTGCCTTCACAGAACCACCTGCAAAAATTACATCATACATACAGAAAACAGCCAGATCAGAAGAGAACTAATGTATGGATCACTTTTGCTTAAAGAATTGTTAACAGGAAAAAGTACAAAACAGACATTTAAATGAAAATACTTCACAGAATACTGGGGGTAAAAATGAGTTTAGCTTGCATTTTCATGGCTCTGAGCACTAGGAAAAATACAGAGCACTGGTAAACAATGAGAGTGACAATTTCCATTCACCAGGCTTCTTAGCCATGGCTTCGTTTTTAAGTACACATAACCATTTCTTCATTGACCTGAAGCCTTTTGCAGGCTGTTATGACATAATTCATTCAATAATGTCTATGCAAAGAAAGTGGCATTGTGGTAGCAGCTCTACCCTATATGTGCTTATATCTGGAGAGGCAAAACACATACAACTGCATCTGCACAGCTTTCTAAGAGTCTCACATGGACATCCAGAGCACACATACAGTCTTTCCAGAATTTAACAGTAGTCATGCATAGATCATACATAGAATCCAACATCCCATGTGTTCTTTCACTGACCAGTGGAACAAACAAAAAAACTTCTATTGCTGGATGATTTTTATAGAAATCATTGAGATTTCTACATTCCTGATGAGGTGAGTTATAAGCAGCTCATGAATGAATAAAGTATCAGTATGCAAGCCGCCAACAACAGATTAAAAAATAGTAATACAGTGGTACCTTGGGTAAAGAGCGTTTTGGGTAAAGAGTAAAATTTTCTCAGAAATGTTGTCTTGAGTAAAGAGTGTGTGTTACTGTATATTACAGTGTTTTGTACTGTGTTATATTACAGTGTTTTGTAATCATTTTTATAAACAGTTAATATTTTTATATGAATATTTTTTGGGTTGTGGAACCAATTGTCTGAGTTTCCATAATTTCCTATGGGAAAATCTGCTTCACGTAAAGAGCATTTCATGTAATAAGCATGCCTCTAGAAGAAATTAAACTTGTTATGTGAGGCGCCACTGTACTATAAGTTGAACTGGTAAATACTCCACATGGACAGAGATAAATATTTTTCATTGTGCAATAACCTCTGAGAAAATAAATGTTCCCAGCTTGGCCACCAGACATTGAGTAAAAATATATGACTAAACTATCTTATGATAGAGAAAAAATGTTTCAATATGCAATGAATGGCCACGTTTTACTAGGGGCATGAAGACTCCAATCATATCCCTAATCCTGAATTAGCATTCTAGCACCCTTAAGGTCCTGGAGAGACCAGAGTGCTGTCATGTACTGCTATTGTAAATGCCCTGGAGCACAGCAGATGCAACAGCAGTCCAAGAAGGCTTCATAGAGACAAATAATTCTCCAGCAGAGGATTTCTATAAATAGGAAGGAAGAAGAAAGAGTTGCATTGGAGAGGGAGATGATCTGCCAGCAGTCAGAAATCCTGGATCTTATCCCCCTTTTCAAAAATCTCCTTTTATCTCCTTGAATCTAGGCCGTCAAAATGGTTAGCATATGGCTAAGACCAGCCAAGGTTGATTGGTAAGCTTATGGGGTGGGGACATACCTCCCTCCCACAGGCCTCCTGATTGCCTCCCATCAATGTTACACAATGCTGTAACATTTTGGGGGATAAGACTGGACAATAAGTTGTGCCATTCAAATTGTTGTGCAATAAGTTGTGCCATTCAAATTACTTGAAGGATGTCATTTTTAAAACTTTCAAATATCCCCACATTTCTATCATGTTCTTGGGCCTGATTCATGCTGTACATGGTCTTACTATGTGTGTTTTAATATTCACATAGGAAAATTAATTAATAATTAATAATTAAAATTAATAAAAACAAATACTCGTATGTTCATGTATTTTTTGTTTGGTTGTATGAATATGAGAGCTTGCTCCTAAATAAAAAAATTAATGTATGAAAACAGCTGCCATTCACATAAAAGGAAGAGCTTGCATTGAACTTAATCGACAAATTTAGGCTGCAATCCTAACCACACTTTCCTCGGAGTAAGTATTATTGAACACAATGGGACTAACTTATGAGTATTAAGTTCAAAGCAATGACATCCTTCAATCACAGCAATTTGTCTACCTATACAACCAATCATATTATGCATTCAGGTTGACTATTAATATTTCCCTATGTTTCAACTATGCTATTAAACCATGAGAAATTTTAAACAGTAACCAAAGTTGAACAGGCTAAACTCCTAAATTTTTGTAAAACAGGCAGTTCATTTTGTTAGTCTTGGTTAAGATATGTTACCTTTATTTTTGCTTGCAGATACCCACTTGACATGTTGCATACAGGTCCAACCTTGTTATACCTGGATTTTTTTATACTGTACATGGATTTGACTCAACACAAACGGCCACTACAAATCACATTTTTTAAAACTACTGTACTTTCTACTGTTGTAGAGAGACAATCATGCAAGCAGTCTTTCCATTCTTCAGCTGAGCCAGCCAAAGGCATGAGGTCCGTTACATTTCTAATGGGATTTTGTTTCAGATGGAAACAAGAATTACATCCTCGTGTTATACAAACCAGACTTCTGCCAATTTACAAAATAGGAGACTGCAGAAGGGTTGGGTGTGATCCTGACAAAGAGAAGGAGGCTTGTTAAGATTCAAATGAAGTGCTAAGCCCTGGCTTGCTTTTCTCTCAGCAGGAATGAAAAACTTTGGCTTCTGCCTCGAAGCCACATAGCCATGGAAAATAATGGCGCTCTAATTATCTCTGTATTTTGCCCTGGCTGCCTGAACAGCCCTGACACTTGTATGAGTAACTTGGTGATAAGGTGAGGAGGTGATTTACACACAATTTATTGATAGAAATTTCTCATATTATACGCAATTATCTATGATAACTCATTTTTGTTGTCCTACTTTCGTTCTTCCAAACAAGTCTGGAAGACAAAGTTACCAGATCACAGAACTACGTATGTACTAAACTCCCAGCAAATTAGGATGTGTCTCCTAGTTGAAATCATAATTTCCTTCTAATTCCTAGTGCCTCCTAATTTCAAGTTGAAATTAAAGCCATCTTTAGCAGCTCACATGATACAGTAGTAGGGTTCAATACTGAATATACAACTCCCAGAACAAGAATTCCCATTTCAAGTGTATGGTAGCATTCAGG
Source organism: Cryptoblepharus egeriae (assembly GCA_030015325.1). Classification (NCBI taxonomy): domain Eukaryota; kingdom Metazoa; phylum Chordata; class Lepidosauria; order Squamata; family Scincidae; genus Cryptoblepharus; species Cryptoblepharus egeriae. The sequence continues at coordinate 45,688,532 of JAREYC010000007.1, read as the reverse complement.
ATACTAAGTACTATACCTCTCACTCTGTATCCCAACATAGCCCATCAAGAAGTAGGGTTAGCATAGGTGGGCTTTTAATCATGGTATTATCTGATAAACACATTTTTAACTCTGTTGCCCATTACCTGTGACCCACCAGATGCAAAGGTCTGGCAACAGGTACCTTGTTTTTTTCTGTTCTCCCAGAGGCACCTGATGGGCCACTGTGAGATACAAGAAAATGGACTAAGTAATCTCTTGGCCTGATCTAACAAGCTCATGTTACTTCCATACAAAATGAGAAAGTTCAAGGGATCTGTGTCTCATCTACAAACAGTACCTCTTTCATTTGCTTAGGAGCCAACTTGCTAATCAGGATTAATATTGATGGAACACAGACAAATCTTATTTTACAACTTTAAAAGGAATATAAATTATTATTACTGATACCTAGCACAATCCTAACCACGTCTACTTAAAAGAAAGCCACATTGTGTTCAATGGGTTTTACTCCCAGGAAAGTGTCTTTAGGATTGTAGCCACCACCACAAAAATATGCACAAGCAATTGAGGTTGTCTATCATAAGCAATGGTATTCAAACTTTGGGAGAGTTCTGCTCTCTTCCTAAGTCTTTGTGGGGATAAGCTTTGGCAATTATGCCTCTGTAGGGAATTGGGGGGGCAATTTTCAGGCTCCCCAGGGGTCCTACCAGGGAGTGTAGGTAGCCCTGCAGAGTGCTGGCAGAGATCTGTGTGGATGGAAACAAGTGAATGTAACTCATCAATTCAAATTTTGGGGTCACTGGCTCATGATTTGGCCCAATGACTGGATCACATCCCCGCTCTCAACCATTCATTCTGGATGTCTAGAACAGCCAAAGAGTGCCAACTGACCTTGGATACTGTGGAACTCTTGTCTATGAAAAGTTCTTGGTAGTAGTTTAAGCCATATCAGTCAAGGGGTGTTTTTACATGGACACAATTATCCAAGGGCCAGTCTTCTCCCCAAAAACTGAGCATATGAGATAATACGCTGCATAATTTAATCTGCATATTTTTTATTTAATTTAATTGTATTTTAATGGTGTTTTAATCTTTATTTATGAGCTATTTTAATGATGTTTTATTCCCTGATGTCAGCCGCCTTGGGCTCCCCCTTGCGGGGGAGGAAAGGCAGGATATAAATTGATTAAATAAATAAAAATAAAATAAAATACTCTGTCATACGTTTAGTGTCTAGGCACTGCATGAATTTGTTTACTTATCAGACCAACTTGGGCTGTTTTGCTCCTACACGAGCAGGAACATCTACAAAGAGAATGCTGTACATGTTTGCCTTTCTTTATACAAGGATTAGAAGGGGGGTATTACATAGCTCTCCAAAAACAAACAACATGTCCTCCAGAATAGAATGCCGACTTCTCTAATCAACATACCATAAGGGCTTATGTATGCAAAGGGACTCTCATTCACACTAATGAAAACTATGTATACAACTCCCCTATGCAGAAGAAACGACAAATCTAAATTCCTAAAGGCTAGGAAATATGGATACAAAATGTATACCTTTCAAAATCCAACAAGCTCCTATTGCGTGTCCAATGGTACCCAAAATGACCACATCACTTCTGTATGGAACTAATAAACGTCCTTTGTTTATTCAGTAGACTCATTTGGCCTAGTTTTGCAAATAGCAAGTCGGGAAACAAATGTAACCTGTAAGTTAAGCAGCTGTGTTTTGTGCTCTATCCCCCTTGCTTTTGTCTATGCAGCAGTAGCTACTGCTTGAAATACAGTTTCTAAAAACTTTGAAGAACCTGAACTTCATGCTATCAAACTTTATTTTAGTTACAAGGGGTGATTGATGTGCTATATAGTACTCTACTCCTAATAAACTCCATCCAAGTCCCTTTCAGGTAATGCAGCATAAACAAACTGGATCTGGAAGCAAGCTATATTTTCTCTTAAGCATGCTAATATATTGGCTACCAGATTCCCTAGTCTTGGTCCTGCCAGTTTAGGACAACCAAGAACTGGCATTTCAAATGCCTATTGATCACATGTTATTAGGGTTTCCAAAGGCAGCTCCTCTTCAGTGGCTAAGCAATTACATTTTACCATTTCAGTACAAATACCTACTATTATCATATTCCTGATCAAGAGAAGTTGATCTAGATCTTTTAAGGAGAAAAAGTTCATGTATGATGATATAATGAAAAAGGCAGAAACTGCAGTTGGGGGTAGAGGTGGGGAAGTCATGCTGTGGAGAGCATCAGCGGTAGAGAAAATGAGCTACAGTCCTTTTGATCCCTTCTTTCTAACCTTGTAAGTTATTGAAGTTCAAATCCAGATGTACTAAAACAAGGTGTCATTTAGGACTCTCTCACCACTTTGTGACATTAAACATCTGAGAAAAATACAGTCTCTCTCTTACATACACCCCATCATGTAACAGACTTACTTCTGTTGGTCCAACATCCTGTCAATTCTTTTCCTTACATCAATTCTGTTTTATGAATTTCCTTCCTACAGCAATTCCCAGTGCAAACAGCAGGTCCTCTTTCATTCCAGCTTCTGGTTTTTGTACTTTGAACTAACAGGAACAGCAGATATGTTTTTGTGCTTAGCTTTCTTTATTCTAATGTTAGCCACTTTGAGTGTTTCATGCTTGAATTTAAAAGGAAGAATTTAGGAATGACCAACAAAGAGATACAAAAATTAATTAGGAGTGAAAAAAGAAAATTGTGTTTCCCACAGAGCAGGATTTCTAGAGGATTAATGCATGTGAGCTACTAACATCCTTTGTGTCACTTGTATGAAGGTACGTGAGATAGTCATAGTGCATAACTCTGGGATTAAAAGTTATTCTTCATCACTACAAAAAAAACCAATGCTCTCTTCTGGTCTCATCTAGCTCACCCTGTCTACAATCACTGGTAGCAGTTTTCAGGAGATCTTATCCAGCCAAACCTAAAAATACTAATGAGTTAACAACCTCGTATGATAAACCTTCTGCATGTCCATCATGTGCACCACTGCTTTGACACAGCTCCATCCCGCAAGAGCTTGGAGTACAGACCCCTGGAATTGAAGGAATTATTTGCACAGTTGTTGAAAGAGGTGGTACAAGACCACCCCCATCCCATCACACGTACCTCAGTTCTTATTGTGCTTGCTTCTCAAAATGCACTTTGCCCTTTTTGTGCCCTCCCAATGTTTTTTTTGTGCCACAATGGACTGTTTGAAGGTTCAAGCCTCTTATTGGCATATTGTATTCCCTGCGACATTTCAGAGCAGTATTCCACAAGCTAGCAAGAGATTGTGCCAATAACGTTTTTTCTCACTGAAAGAGCTAGGTCCAAAATATTTGTTGGTCAGCACCAAATTGAAACACAGGCAATACAATCCCTGACATTAAGCCAGAAAAATTGCTCAGCTAAGCTGGCCTATTAGGCCGTACCTGAGCTGACAGCCCAAATCCACAGGGCTAGAAGGCCTTTGGCTGGCCCAACTGCTGCTGAAGAGGCAGCAGCACAAGGGCAGCATGCTCACTGGACTGGTGTTGTTGTACCATATCCTGAAGTGGACTGGTGTAGTTGTGCTGTATCCTGACATTGAGAAGCAGGACTCTTCTGCAATCACTTCCAATTTTACTCATAGACCCTTATGGGTCTACTCAGATTTATTCCTGCTCCTTACGTGACCTAACTGAGGAGTTGTGAGGGGCATTTCTTTCCTGGAACCAGGCTCTGGCTACAGCCTAACTGCACTCTTTGAGGCCATGCTTAACATGCCCTCAACATGCCTCTCCTGGACTACCTAAGCTGGCACAGCTTGGCCAGCGCAGGTCCATCTGTCTTAGGCCAGCCTTATGCCAGCCCAAACCTTCTGGGCTGGCGTATCTTGGAACTGGTCCAGCCCAGTGATAGCCCAAGCGCACTTAGGATTGCAGCCACAAACAATGATTAAACAATATCACCAGAAGTACTACATCCTCTCCTCAGTCCTTCTTCACATCCTAGGAACACTTCCAAAACACACAAGCATCAATACAGTAATTGCTTCCTTGCTCTCATAACTGCAACTCAGATCACATAACGGGCACACCATTTACCAGTCTGCAGAAAGCAAAAATACCAAATATTTTATGAGTTTTGAGCAAATAATTAAATTTTTCCATGTTGATATAAGGACTGTCCCTGCATTTGAGGTATAAAGCTTTGTGTCTTTAACAGTTGTATACCATGGATACATCCTACAGGTGTAGCTTCCTCCATCATTGCCATCTCCCTTCAGGGAAATGAAAGAACGTCTTCCAATTTAACACATGCAACCACCAGATTAGAAAGCTTTTTCCTGACATACACTCTATAAATACACCAACAAAACATACATTATATATACAGCAAGGCTGTGCTGTGACATGTTTGCAAAGTAATTTTTTGTGTATTCTAGGATGAGGTGGTTCTACTGAAAGACATCTGAAGTGGTTCAGATGAAGTAGTGGTACAGATGAAGACATCTGAAGTAAGAATAAATGTAAGAATATTTAAAATTTGAATTAATTTACATAAATGAATATATTAGAGATGGAAATAATATGAATGAATTTTTCAAAGCTTTATTTATATGAATTTATAATAAACATGAGAAGTATAATGCAGGTATGTATAACCACATGAAACCTATGAATCGTTCGCCACACTCCTCTGGCACAGTGAAACATGCAGACCAAGACAAACATGTGGGGACATGAATTGATGCACTGAAGACTACTGTGGATATTGCAACTGGCAGTCATTGGCCAGTTTTGGCTCCAACAGATTCCAAAGGACCAGAGGTTCATTGAAGACTAGGGGATCCTGGGGGCCAAACCAAGGACCCCCAAAGGCTACAAATGGCCCTTGGGTTGGGGTTTTTCCACACCTGGTCTTGACAAAATAGGATTTAGCAACCCACAGACCTTTAAAACTAGCAGCAAGATAGGTTATTTAACATCAGGTTATTGTCATGGCTTAACTGAGATTGGATCATGACCCATTAATGTGGCCAAAGTCTTTTACTTCAAACTACTGTATCTGAGCTGCTGTTCTATTATTTACTTTAAATATAGTTACTACAATTTGGTATTTTATACAGATTTTTCACTTGAGATCTTCTGAAGAGGAGAGTATCTATACAGATAACTTTGTGTGTTTTTTGGCATTTTTTTTAAACAGACCTTGCTCTTAGAGATAGCCCAATTTTTTTTCAGAACTCCATGAAACTCAACAATATTATATGTGAACACCAGAAGAACCAATAAAAGGTATCCTCTTTCCTATTCTGTGTGTCTCATAAAAAAGGATACATAATGACAAATACATTCTTTTGGCATTTGTATTCTGACTTCTATAAAGTGCACCTAAACTTTTTAAAAGAACTAAACATGTGGAAAGATTTGCTACTTCGGTCTCAAAATATAATAAAACACAGCAAGAAGAATTTTTAGAACAACTCCAGTTTAAAAGTCTCATTATAAAGCTAGCAAGGGTAAAATGATAGTGTGCATAATTTGTTTTGGCATCTACTAGTGTGCACTCATTTCAGAATGCTTACTGACTTCAACAGCAATATTAAAAATATAGCAGTACTCTAAAACACAGATGATGCCCTCTCCCCAAGTGCTTTTTAAAAATTCAAATTTAGGCTGAAATCCTAAGCTCCAGTTAATCCAGCCTAAGTCCCGGCATAAGTCCTGCCCTGAACTGGAGGTGTCACCAAAGTGCCACTTTTGCACCACTCGTGGGGGAGGGTTAGGCCAGTGCAGAAACATGTGCGTGACTTCTTACATCAACACAGGCATGGTAAGACTGATGAGTTGTGCCAGCCTTTGTTAGGATTGCACCAATACTCTTGGAATTCTGAAAGCCTTTGTTTTGGGGAGGGGTTGGTGTTTTGCTATGGAAAATACTGTACAAAGTTACTGTTACACGACTATAAAGAGAATTCCCAGTGTGACCATTTCAAAATTCCCAGTGTGACCATTTCTCAAACCTCTCATCTGTGGAGCCCTTGACATTTCTAAAAGGACTTTTAGGGAGCCCCACCAATACATGCAGAGTCTCAGGATGCCCTGATGTGGTACAGAACCAAGCTCAGTGCCAAATACTGGCAAAAGAGCCAGAACAGGCCTAGAATTCAGAAGGAGAGCCAGAGACAGGGAAGAAGGAAGATGAACCATTTGACAAGGGGCAGTTGATGACCACTAAATACTGTGCTTTGGGCCCTGAAGGTTCACGTGGCCAAGGCTGAATTAAGCTAGACCAGGGCCTGCAGCATCTTTTTACATAATAGTCTTAACCTGCGTGTTAAGAGTATCTGCACCTTCTGTGGGTTCTATTCCCATGTGCTTCTGAAGCAGAGAATAAACTGTGTGGAAGGTGAGGCTGAGAAGAGGAAATTGAGGAGAGGCATTAAGGAGAGAGTTGAGGGGAGCCACTGAGGTGGTAAAAATGCAGCTGAGATGCTTGAAAGGGGATGGGTTTTTTTACTAATGAATGTTGTTATATTGTACCTCTGCAAGGAACAGCTGTGTGCTTTTATTAGGAAGTTATAAAGAGGTCCCCATCACTGCCTTTCCCCTGCTCCATTCCACCTTCTCCCACCACTCTTCTGGCCAGTGTGGCACATACTTGCTCTGGCACACAATGCTCTTTTATGGGCACCAACAAACAGGCACAGACCTTCCTATAGGTGCCCTGAAGTCTTCTACTATGGCAATGTGCTTTATGGCACGTTTGCAATACTCAGCATCAGTGGAATGCATGCTTCACTAGTGCTGAGACACAACTGGATCATGCCACAGTGAAGTTACATTTGAACAAAATGTAGTCATATCAGGAATTCATGACATTTGTAATGAATCTGTACCATGCAGCTTCACCAACAGGTAAACAACAGGGTTACCTGATCATGAGATGCTTATTTCATCAGAGACAGCTTGCAAGCATTCAATGTGGTGCTCTTAAAAAAGCATGACCCATAGCTTTTGGAGGGAAATAGTGTGGCTTCTGTCATTTTACATCCAATTCTTTGTGACCTATATGCTCTTCTTTGGAGTGACAGGTGTACTGGGATATGTTCTCTTGATCAAGTACTGCTCATACTTTGTTTCTCTGTTGCATTTCCCCTGGTCCTTCATCACTAGCATTAATGAATCCCTCTTTTTTCTGATTTTGCAACTAACCCTTCTCATCCCACTAGCGACTGCATTTTAGACCCATTCTTTTCTCCAGCCTTAGGGCTGGCCCGTGCATCACATTATAACAACAGCACTAAGCAACTATAATTCATAAGTGAATTATACTGCAGATCGAACTTCACTTCTAGTCTGGTTTCTCCAAATGCAGCACTTCTTACTAGAGCAACTGCTCATATCATCAATAGCTGCAATTCAGCTAATGAGGTCAAGGAAAGAGAAACCATGTGGTATAAATGAGTGTGTGAACCTGACTGCAGCCGTGATGTCTTCTTGTTATACCACAAGCTGCATTAACTTGGGGAATTTAGACTGGATTGGGCTTTTAGTCAGCAAACTGGTCCATCTTCAATTTGTGAGCTAGATGAGAATACTGGCGTACAAAGGGTTCTTAGTATTGATGGAGTACTATATACTCCACTATGGTATTCCATGGATTCCACTATCCAGAGGTTAATCCTGTGATTCTGAGGGCTTCCAGGATGCCCAGAAGCAGTTTCCTGTTGCATCCAGAAGGTGTTTGAGGTGTGGATAAACCTGTGATCAGTGAGACATGCCTTCCTTGTCCTCAGAACAGTGACATACATCCCCTTCTAGTTCATAGAAATGATTTCTGTATCTATAATCATAGAATAGTTCCCACAAAGATACGCAGACTCCTGTACCATTTATCTCTGCTAACTGAGCAAGAGGCACTTTTTCAAGTGGGTGTTCTTCCTTTATTTAGCAGGGAGAGTAACTGGCCCTAAATACCCAGCAATGCCTGTTCTAGTGCTTCAACTTTCTAGTGCTTCTACTTTCATTAAAAAAATGTTCTTTTTTGTATTTTAGATTGTGAGCCCTTTTGGGACAGGGACCCATTAGCTATTATTTTTTTATTTTCTTTGTAAACCGCTTTGTGAACTTTTTAGTTGAAAATCGCTATATAAATACTGTAGATAGATAGCACATGCTGCTATGCACAGTGCTCATAGGAATACACTTTAAGAAACAATGTTTACAGGATGCTCTGAAGTCCCTTGCTTTGGCAAGAAGGACTCTTCCCACCAGCACAAGAGAAAATGTGAATGCTATCCCTCAACCCAACCAAACATGATTATAATTAAGCTGCATCCCAAAACACATTAACAAGGAGTAATTAATTCTCTATGCACTTATTTGGGATGAAGCACCACTGAACTGAGTTGAACTTTGTCTAAAAATATTCTGAATTTCTGAAAATTGAGAGACTAGTTGGCCATGACTACTTTGTTCCACAGGTTTCCAGCCACATATGCCTTTTTAACATAGGCAAACCTGTTTAAACTTTAGAAGTTAACATAGGGTGCAATCCAGAGTAACTATGGGGAGTCCTTGTTCTGGAGTAGGAACAAGTTACTCTGGATTGCAGTATGAATTTCCCATAGGTTTTCACTAGGTGGTGCAGTAACTACGGGTGCACATAATGGGCGCAATCCAGAGTAACTACAGGGAGTCCTTGCTCCAGTGTAAGAACAATTTGCTCTGAATTGCAATATGAATTTCCCATAGGTTTTCACTAGGTGGTGCAGTAACTACGGGTACACGTAATGTCTCTTACGTGCTCCCGTAGTTACTCTGGATTGTAGGGCATAGTGAATGTCTCTTATGTGCTCCCATAGTTACTCTGGATTGTGCCCTTAGTCATTAGTTGATATAAAAAGAAAATAGGACATAGCAATAAAGAGTTACTCCTCAAGGTGCACACTGGATTGTACTTATAAGGGAGACTTGAAGACGAATAGAAAAATGGTTCCTTGGGAAAGCTGATCACTGCCAAAAGGTTTCAATAACATGGTGACTGTTAAAACTGCATTATTTACAACATGTAGGATAGGGGCAGCTGCACAGTTGTTATTCAGCTTTGTAACAATAGGAGGGAGATAATCTGCTGACAAAAGGCAGACATAAAGGAACGCATTGAAGAATAGGGTAAGAGAAAGTTCTCTGGCCATCTTTTTCTCTAACTGAATTTTGAAAAGGGTTCTAAGTGAATTTCCAACTGAATTTTCAAAAGAAATTGTGCAATTTCCATAATACCTCTGAAGATCTCTGTGTTTCTGTTTTTATCAAAGGAACGATAAGAGGAAGTTCTCTGGCCATCTTTCTCTCCAACTGAATTTCTGCTTGTATCAAAGGAACGATAAGACATGACACATCAGAGATTCTAAAAGATTATCTATTTCAGTTAAAGCTTTATTTATAGGTTTGACAATGACAATTTTATTATTTTTCCTACATGAAGTGCAGTAGTTTGGCCTTGAGAAATCATTACTTTATTTTTATAGAGCACCACCAAGGTGCATGGCGTATCATTTATTGCATTCCAGTCATAGTACTGTTACTATATTGGTAACCAGAAGTAAAAATGTGGTACCCTCAAAAATCTATCATACATTAAACATGTTTCCTCTCTGTCCAGCCAGCACAGTAAATAAAAGTTTTAATATATAATCCAAAGAAACAGCTGCAACATCATCTCTAAAACAGTGGTTTCCAACCTTTATATGAAGGTAAGGGAACCACTACTTGCATGGGGGATGGGGGCCACATGCCCATAGAAATTCGGGTGCCCAATCCTGTTCAGTTTTCCAGTACCGTTCCAACTGTGCCAAGTGGGACATGCCCTGTATCCTGTGGTAGGAAGGCAGTCACAGAGGCCACCTTGCTCCCAGATATGGTAAGTTGGAAGCCCCCATCTTTTTTTAACTTCAGTTGCAACAGCACAGTCCCAAAAGAGCTGTCGCTGCCATCATACCATCAATGTTGGCAGCCACTTTCCTTAAGGGGAATTAGGTGTTTCCCATTGACCTGGGGAGGATTGTGAGCCCCATGTAGGGAAACAATGCTCTAAGACAGTGATTTTCATCCCTTTTCATCTCATGGCACATGATCAATTCTTTTTACCATTGACAAGACACACCATGCTGTTCAAATCCCCAAGTTTTCCTATAAATGTCTGTCCCCAAATTCCCGCAGCACACCTGAGGACAATCCGCGGCACACTGGTTAAAAATCACTGCTTTAATATCTTGGGATGTATCCTTGTCATTTGACGTCCTTGTCAGTGACCTCCAAGACAGACAGGTTAGACTCAAGATCAGGGAACTGCTGGGTTTGGCTTTTACAGTTTTGGGCTATTTGCAGACATTATTCACAGCAACAGATGATCATAAGCCACAGATGGGGAACACTTAAAGCACTGATATACTGTGTCTTCTCCCTAAGGTATAAAAACCTCACTTATGCCAATATAAACCGGGTGAAAGTTATTTGCTTCTATGAAAGCAGTAGATGCAGAAATACCACATAGGCGCAAGGAAAGAGAAATTGTCCCTTATTCCTGCTATCCCTAATGGCCTGCTCCTTTTGAAGAGCACATCTGACTGTAGTCTTTTCCAGAAAATTTAATGAGCTTTTACAAAAGAACACAAAACATTTTGCATAGAAGACACGCTGCTTGTACACTTTGGTTGTTAACTCAAGTGACAACTAAAGAAAAAGAACACACACAACATAGCTTTATCTGTGTGATCTCCAGAAATTTTGCTCCATTTGACAGGCAATTAAACTGAATGTTTTTGTACAACTTCCTTCTTTTGGCTGGAATGCCTTTACCCTGAAGACAAAGTAGGAAAGGCTTATCTACATTTTCCAAGTTGTTTTGCTAATTAATTTGCTGAGCTGTCAGGACATCTCCCTCCTCTATTGTTCTGCCAAAAAAGGAGATGATTTACTTGCTGCTTGACTATGGAAAAGGATGTATTTTTTAAAATCCAATATAAGACTTCTAAACTGAAATTACTTCTTGATTTCCCCACCCATTAACTCTTTCAGAAGAGATACTGATCAATCTTCTGCTGGGAGTAAGAGATGATATATATTTATACATAGGTGAAATTTTTGATGTACAGTTCTAGCCCTCTTATAAGGAGTAAAATGGTATTTCCAACACCTCAAGCTCAAACTACTTGTAATATTCAACCTTCCATAAGCCCACTGCCCCTTCTACTCCTCCAGCCCATTAATTTAAGAACTATTCAGGTATCAACTTTAAACTGGGAGATGGAACGTTTGAAGAGAGGTATCTGTACCCCTCACACACTTTTTCATCTTTACATCAGATCTACATTTTTACACATCTCGGGTATACAATGGCGCCTCACGTAACAGAATCAATTCGTTCTGGAGGCAGTTTCTTTACATGAAACTTTCTTTATGTGAAGCGGATTTTCCCATAGGAAATAATGGAAATGCAGATTATTGGTTCCACAACCCCAAAAATATTCATATAAAAATATTAACTGGATGTAAAAATGATGACAAAACACTGAAATTGAGTTCAAAACATGCATTCAATGTGCATGATCTTATGAAGCCTACTTAGGCTGCAGTCCTAAAGACACTTTCCTGGAAGTAAGACCCATTTAACACAATGGGGCTTACTTCTGGGTAGACATGGTTAGGAGGCTGCAATCCAAGACACCTTCAAAGTGTCTCCCCACTTTCTCCTTCTCTTCATCCTGAGCCTCTCTCTCCCCTGCTCTCTTCTGGCTGGCCCTGAGCTGCTTCCCTCTTCCCCACTGCTCTTCTCTCCCACTGCCCAGCAGGCACCCGGCCACAGGAGGAACAGCGCAGAAGTGTTGCTTTCACTATGGGCAGGTGCGCTAGGCAGCCCTGACGCTTTCTAAACAGGCTGCCGGCCAGCATGTCTGCCCCAACTGCCAACAAATGTTTTCTTTACGTGAAGCACTTTCTTTAAGTGAAGCAGAATCCTGGAGAAATTTTGGTTTGTTACGTGAAACATACTTTACGTGAGGCGCCACTGTATCTGGGTTTTGCATGCTGTTTGACTGAATACACATTGAGATGGAGGGTTTGGATTTTTTTTCTTAAGCTTGATTTTTTCCCCTCATCTTGGGCAACTGCTTCATTAACATGACCACACATTGCCACATATTGATTTCCAGGGTGCCCATCAAACTATGGTTTGCATGCATTTTATTTTTAAAGTAAAGTTGTTAAACTACAACCCAGACACTTAATACATCTACTCATTACCAACAATCCACACAATATGTCAATTTCCAGCTAACTAAAATTAACTGTGGTCTGAAAGAAACCATCCTACACATACCCTTGCAAACAGACAGCCTTGGAAATTAGCCAACCGACAGGGCTATGAAAATAAGAGCCAAGAATAAGTGAGGAATAGTACACACAGGCATGATTCAGACAATCACATAAACCAGACTAAAGCCATAACTGTTAGACCTGAAAGGTCAAGGTTACTTATAAAACATTCCATCTGAAGGATCTTGCTGCCCTTTGGAAAAAAATGCCTTGAAAGGCAAATGTTCCCCATTATATTTCTCTCCAGAGGAAAAAAGTAGCAAGTAGGCAATTTGTTTTCATGCTGACAGTTTAAAGAGCTTAAACAGGACCCCCAAATTCAACCATGGTCTGTATTTTAACTGCAAGACCACCCTCTTCCATTATTATGCTCTGCAGAATTAGATTTGATGCTAAACATATAGAATTACTAATGTTATTAACCAGAGTTATTGAGCTCTTCTTTTTTTATTACACAGCACAGAGAAGTGAACAAAGATCTTGATGTACAGCATACAGCTTCTCGCATTGCTTAGTGCAACAGTAAATTACGAAGTCTTTTATTAATTAAAGGGGAGAAATGGGACTTGTACACTCTGTAATTTTAAAAGTATTTCAGGCTGTTCCCATTAATCTTGAAAGTAAATTATGTACATAAATTTTTTTAAAAACCTATGGTGGCTGTATTTCCCCCATTGAAACATATGGAAAAGAAGCACACAAGGCCATTTACTACTAGTACATGTTTACTACACAGAAATTGGACTTGAACTACAGAAAGGGGCACGGGGTAGAGTGGAAACAGCATAGACAATAAATAAAATGTTGAATTCACAATGAATATCACCTTGCATAAAACTGTTCCAGTCCAACCAGTTGAGTTAACATTTTTGTCCTTTACAAACCAGGAAAACCAAAGCCTATAAAGTCTGTTAAACACTGCGCCTCTGTATTACTATTCTTCCTTCAACAGGACAGCTTGAGACTGTGTTACTGAACACAATTTACTTAACAGATTTGGAACAAAAAAATAGATAGGAAGCAATGACAATGCATTCAGAGCACTGAATTCTCTATATACCCATTCTACACCAACACCTTTGTACAATTCCACAGGTATATAGTAGTCTCACCCATATATCCTCAGTTTCTGTGCCAGGGATAAACCAAAAATGTAACTAGGGTTATCCAGGGGTGGGCACAGCCTGGCCCAAGAACCGGTTCTCCAGAAGTGGGTGGGGCCAGGGGTGGGGCCAGGGTCAAGGGGTGGGGCCAGGGTCAAGGGGCGGGGCCAGGGACAGTTTTTAACGTAAGAATTTTTTGAAAATTTAAACATTACTTACTTCAGAGTAGACCTGCATAGGATGCTGCTCTGAGGCTGCAATCCTCTCCACAGTTTCCTGGGAGCAAGCCCCATTGACTACACTGGGACTTACTTCTGAGTAGACCTGCTTAGGCTGGGGCTCTGAGGCGGCAATCCTCTCCACACTTTCCTGGGAGTAAGCCCCATTGACTATACTGGGACTTACTTCTGAGTAGACCTCCTGAGGCTGCTCTGAGGCTCTCTCCACACTGGCCTGGGAGTAAGTCCCATTGACTATACTGGGACTGAATTCAGAGTAGACCTGCATAGGATGGTGGTCTGAGGCTGCAGTCCTCTCCACACCTTTCTGGGAGTAAGACCCATTGACTATACTGGAACTTACTTCTGAGTAGACCCTCAGTAGGTCTGAGTAGAACTTCTGCTGCGCTCCCCCTCTAGCCTCCCTGGCCAGCCAGGAGAGGCAGGGGGAACGCGGTGGCGCTGCGCTCCCCCTCTAGCCTCCCTGGCCAGCCAGGAGAGGCAGGGGGAACGCGGTGGCGCTGCGCTCCCCCTTGCTGCACAGCCGAACCGGTCCGAATGGTCCTGGGGGCCCCCTGCCGCTGCCAGTTCGCCAGCGGCAGGGGGATTGGAAGATCCGGTCCCCCAGAACTGGAGCGAACCCCCTTATGCCCACCACTGGGGGTTATCCCATTTTATTTTTACAACCACCATTTCTGAAGTTAGTCAATACAAGGTTATCCTCAAGAACTCTTTGCCAAGATAGCAGGTGACCAAAGAGAAGATCTTATCAACTGACACCCCTGTGGGATTATCTCTTTAACAATGTGCATACGTGGAAGTGTGCCATATTGCAATGCTAAGCAAAGACCTGTATAATTTTATCAAAACTTTTCTCTTGGAACAGTTTTAAAACAGGATTTGGCAAATCTGGCACAGAACAAAAAAGTTGATCAGAACACAAAATGAAAACATATACTGCTAAGTATTTTCCTAACTTTAGTCTCCTAACTTCTATAGGAGAAGGAGGAATGAGGTCCCTGTACCAAATGCCAGAGAAGCGTGGGCGAGCCTTTCATCAAAGCATGAACATAGCACTAGATGCAACCACCAAGGCACACCTGCCAAAATGTTTGGAACCCCTACTATAGAAGTAGTGAGGTTAACCCCCAGGTAACCTCCAACCTGCCATCCAAGCTCTACCTAGCCAGATGGGTTCAACTGCCCAATTGGAGAACACATGCCAGTTATGACAGGATGGAAGACCAGTATCCATGTCTCAGCTTCCCCAGAGATAAAAGTCAGGAATCTACAGTCTAATAAGATCATAAGAAAATTAGACTATAAGAAGTAGGCTACCTCAGAATGCCAGGTGCAGGAGGAGAGAACCAAGATGCAGGTCTCTTGTTGTCTTGTGTGGTCCCTAAGGCATCTGGTGAGAACCGAAAGCTACAGGAAGTTTGTCTGGATAGATCTTTGGTCCAATGGAGCTCTTCTTTATATAACCAGGGAATCTGTCACATTCCTTCATTCATTGGTACACACACACATACCAACTCTTAATGAATTACTGGCATCCAGCGAAGAAAGCCCATCCAAACAAATAAAGATACAATCCAACCCAAAGTTAAACAATTTACAGTACAATTGATTGTATGCACATTCATAAGCAGGTAAGCACATACAACACTTAAGTTTCTTTTAGTCACAACTATTTCAATGCAAAGCATTCAGAATTCAGCTTATACCCTTTAAACTCCTTTAGTTTGTCTCCCTTGCCTGGGCCTTAATTTCAAATACAGCACAATACTTTATTAGTTCTTAGTATCTTCAGTGCAGATGCACACCAGAACAATGCAATGAAACAGCAATGAGTACCCCATAAGTAACTACCGTATTGTTAAAAAAAGTCCATATTTTCTGCTGTAGAAATTGTCCAACGGGTTCTTCAAGATTTTCACAAAACTTTGTTTCAAATGTTTGAGGTCTCCAGAAAATGGAGGATTCCAGTCTACTCTTAGTCATTGGAAAAGACAAATGCTTTTTCTAAACAGTTTCATTGGGTCTCTGCTTGAAATGGCTTCTTTCCAGCTTGTTCAATACACATTAAAAATATTGCTTTTTGGCAAAAGCAGAGTGAAAAAGTTATGTTTTTATAAAAGAAAATATCCAAGCTATTTTAGGTACCCTGTTTCCACCTACTTCCCCATTCTTCAGTGACCTGTGAGAAATTTTAAGAATCAAGCTCTTCTCCATTTTCTTCCTTTTCAGTACGCTTTATGGTGATTTTGGGTGCAATCCAGAACCATTACAGTCAATGGGACATTTGCCATGGTCTATAGTAGGATGTGGAGTTCCCTCATTGTTATTATAAGGCAGGGTATTAAAAAACAGACACTTAAGCCATTAATCCGTTTGTGAAGAATGACAGAAGTGTCTACAGAGAGCCTATTTCCTAGACTAGGCAAATAAACTATTAAAGCCAATGGTGATATCACTTTGAGCAAGACAATGTTTTGTATTATATTGCCTACAGTTTTAACCCAATTCACTTGGCTTCAATTATCTTTTAATGTTAGGAACAGCCATAAGTAACACACATCACCTATTCCAATCTGCCTTCAGGCAATCACCACCACATGGGACATGCTCAAAGGCTCTCTTCAAACACATCTTCAATGGTATACAAGTTTCTGGACTTGCAATCCCCCAATATTAGAGACTGTGTATGAAAAAAATAACAGAATTAGGATTCCTGGTCCTGGTCCTGAGAATTTAAATGCTTCTTAAATTTAGCAGCTTTCAAAAATCTGAAGTTCATTATTCGTACGTGACTCTTTCTTTAAGCAAATTTTGTCACCCCTAGTACTGATTATATTGGGCCGCATATGGCCCAAATGATCTAACTTTAGCCCACTAGTTCTAGGTTAGTTTCATTAGTTGCAATTGCTATGTGATCAACCTACCACAGCAATCTATTTGTAAGGAGACTTTGCCTCCCAACCTCCCCTCAAGAAGTTGATCATATGTTTCAAAACTGATCAGGGCCTTCCTCTGCAGTTAATTCCAGAGAACCCAAAATAGTCAAAATGGATAGTTAAAATAATAGTAGCAAGATATACAAAATTATTCTAGGACACTACTGAGTAAACTACTGGAGGGACAGTCACCATTGATTGGGAAAAAGAAGCTGCACTTCAATTATAGAGGGAAAAATAAGTGGCCCATTACTTAATGAAACCCACAAGTAAAGTTTAACTCTCCCAATATTAAAAAGGATCAGTGGCTGCAGAGGCGGAGGTCCTTCTGATTTAAGCACTGGAAACTAGTCTTAACTATCTGGGAAAAATCATTTATCAAATTCAGGAAAAAGATTAAAATAACCCACATTTGAAGACATGATATGATTAAATCACTTTGGTTTGAAATTTTCCATTTGGGTACTCAACACAATTTTATAAGCAGTAATGACTCCTACAGTTTTGTGGTGCCCAATATAATTGCAAGTTAGGATTACGAATACCAATGTTGTCAACCACTAGAAAGATTAAGATGGATGCCTTCTAAATTCTATTTTACAATCAACATTATGAGCTGTGTGGAAAGTTCCAAAGCAATATGTGAAGACAGGGTAATAATGATGCTACCAAACATAATTTAGTAATGTTTGGACACCCACATGTCACTCTCCTAGACGATACCTACAGGCAGTGAAACACTGAACAAGGCAGTATGTGGTTATATTCAGTGTTGCTGGAGGTCAGAGGTGTAAAAACTAGTCCAAGTGCCTTCGACAATGACTTCACTATGTCTATTATTGCTTCTAGATTTTCCCTGGAGGTGGCACTGGCAGCTTTGCACCCCCGCATTACTTCTCCAGTGAAGGGTCACTGTGAAGGGGTGCCACCTTAAAGGAAATCTCCACAGGAGAAAGAACAGGGGTGCAAAACTTGCCAGTACTACCTTCTACAGGAGTACCTCGAATTGACTGCTTTGTGCCTCATTTGGCATAGTGTCTTGGGCCAGTGCCCCCTATGGCTTCAATCCTTTCAAAAACAATAACTGACACTTTTTAAAACCAGACTCTTCTGGGATGGGAGTAATTTCTGAAAAAACAGCACTGTCCAATCATCCTCCTCTCCAATACATGGTCTGTATCCAGAGCACAACATCATGCAAGTAAAGGTAAGTCCTTAACAACATCAACAGAGTTAAATGCAACATGTATTTGGGTCATAAACTTATGCACATGTAGAGCCAACCAGAATTGTACATGGCTTTAAAACACCAAAATTTGAACTTGCTGCTTATACCAACTCCCACTTCCTCCCACATGTGTCAGCAGAGCTCATTTCCCATGTGACTGTAATAAATCCACCATGATGAACTGATGTTTCTGACACCTTAAAAAATTCTCTTGAATAGATATACCTATTACCTGAAATTTATG
This sequence comes from Cryptoblepharus egeriae, assembly GCA_030015325.1. Classification (NCBI taxonomy): domain Eukaryota; kingdom Metazoa; phylum Chordata; class Lepidosauria; order Squamata; family Scincidae; genus Cryptoblepharus; species Cryptoblepharus egeriae. The sequence continues at coordinate 45,670,412 of JAREYC010000007.1, read as the reverse complement.
CCCTGATTCAAACTCTCTCCAACCTTCTCAATTAAAAAAGGAAATTCATTTCTAGTAACCTAGCTAACTAATGTACAACAATGTTTTTTTAAAAAAATGCATACAGCCAGGGGATCTCATTAAAGCAGGAAAGTCACAAATCACATTTTCTTAAAATATGTTGCATTGAGTTGATATTTTCTTTTATAAAAACCATATTTGAACCAGCTCTGACCATCAGAGTAATTTGGTGGTTCAACCCTTAAGAACATGGAATGTGCTTTGGTAGGCAGATCTGGGTTAGAAAATGAGCTGGGGGGGCAGTTTTAACTTCCTCAGCTAAAGAGTCACATATAACATCCACAATCGAATACTGTGAAGGTTGAAACATTGAAGTTTAAGCCATGATGTCATTTTCTATCAGCCTGGATGGAAAGAATCTAAACTGTTAAAAAGTTGCCACAGAGTACCACAAACCACAGCTGTTAGATAGTGCCAAAAATAGCCAGATTTTTTTTTTACTCCAACATACTCAAATCCCACAATCAGCTGGCAGATGCATTGAATGACGTAATTAACCAAAGGTGGTTTTGAATTCTTAAACCCAGCTATATGTGGAACAGCCAATAAGCACTGAATACTGATCTAGCCACAATCAGAATTTTAAAAGTGACCTCTTCTGACATTGTGGGTTTCTTCTATGATAATCCAATACATATGTAGATTCTACTTCTTACTGTTTGAAATAATACTCTAAAACCCCTGCCAGGACTTCTGAACTTCCTTAAATTAACCTCCATTATCTAAAACTACAATTTGTATTAGGGATGATGATATAAAAGTAGTTGATCTCAATAAGCTCTGGTGGGAATTCCAAAATGCAATGGGGTACAACCTAGACATGTATCCATATCATTACACCCATAGATTGGATGGATTGGATACATACATACACCTATGGATACACTTAGACATGTATCCATAGCATAACACCGATAGATTGGCCCCTTTGGTCCCAGCTAGTGCTAAGCTGGCTTTCCAAGTGGGATAAGATATAACCCAAAAGTGGGTCAGGCATGCTAAATGCATGCTATCACCTACCCCAAAGATTTAAAAAACCAAAAAAATTGGCTGAACCCTTCAAAATGTTGCTGATTCTCCCATTAGAACCTCTGAACTACATGGATACCTGCTATGCGACAGGAAGATTGCCAGCATGTCTAAACAATTCTCAGTATGCATCTGAAAGTTTAATACAAGATATAGAGTTAATTCTCTACAAGAACATTTCAGGAGTAAAACATCCAGTTTGTTAATAATTAAACCCTATAACTGTAAGCCACTAGAGCAGCGTATAGCATCTGTTCGCAGAAGAGTGACACTTGGTTTGAAATATTTGAGTGATTAGCCATATTTAAATGTGTTAAATGCCACTTAGCATTGAATGCTAATGTTTAATCTAATGCTTCAGGAAACAATGTCACTCCAAAAATCAAAATGTAGCCAAAAAAGAACAAGCCAGAAGATTAGATTTGCAGCAATACAAACATTTGGCTGTACATTTTCATTCAGGTTTTATTATTACACCCATCACAATTGAGCTAACACTGAGTGGGATGGTCCTGCAACTCCATTCAATTTCCTTTGGAGCGCCATAGATTTCTTTAGTTTCATGTTCAACATGTACACCAGTAATACATGAGGACACAATTCCCAGACTGCTGGTGATCTAGAGTCTCTGCCACCCCATACTTTAATGTATGTTCTCTGAAGATGTCTGCTTGTACATTCCTATCTTCCATTTATCATATACCCTGTGGTGGTCCACATACACTGTGGTGGTCCACACAGTGTGTGAAGTCTTGCTGGGTCAAAGTGATAAGGACGCCTGTCGGAGACAATTTTACATGATATTTAAAGTCCTTCCCAGCTCTATGAAGATCAGCTCTTGAAAACTGTATGCATGTAAGTTTTTTTTTTTAATCAAAGTTGAGACAATATTTCTCATACTAGAAGACAGGATATTATTACACCTTTCTGAAAACCAAACCATTTAACAAACTATTGGACAGACCAGATTCCAATTTTAGCTCTGAACAGAATCTTGAGTTCCAATTCCAGTTGAGGGAATTCTATTTTATAAATAGACTAAACAACAGCATGGAAGAGGAGACGAGTTTCCCAATGCTATGATGAAGGGAGGCGGAAGGAGCCACCATCATTATGCTGAAAAGAGAATGAACATTTAAATTCCGCACATATTCAGCAGGAACTCATCCCCCATTAGCAAAGAGTGGATTACATAAACAGAACATTTGTTCACCATAAGCCCTCTGCACAGATTAACCAGGAGGCCAATTTATGTACCTGGATAGTATGTGTGAGTAAAGTAAGTAGAAGATGTTCTGCTACCTATATTTTCATTCACAAGCATCTATCACCCTTTGGCGTGCAGAGACATTGCTAACAAAGTCACATTAATTTTTAAATGCGGACCACTTCATTCTTTGTTCTCATCAGTAGACAGGATTGCCATTGTGCCAAGGGAACGGGGCTAGATCTTACTGCCAACATAAATAGCTAGTAGCGTAATGACTGCAATCAGTAACTTTAAGACAAAGTACATCCTCAGGGGGAATTCTTATTTCACATATGTAGCCCAGCTGTCAAAGTAGGAAAGCTAAATTAGTACTGTGAAATACGGTAAAGACTGTTTCCAATATTCATTTATAATTATGCAAACTTTCTAAATAACATGGGGAGGAAGGTCCTGCAAAAATAAAAGCAAACCCAAATCACTTTATTCACTGATAAATCATTTTTAAACAGTGGTAACCACTCTAGCCTACATGAGATATGATCCTGACAACTTGTTCTCCGAAACCACCCATTCATTTTAATCACAAGTTATATTTTATAAGAATAATTTTTAAGAACAAGATGCAGCCAAATGTTAACATTTTTCAGAGGGAAAGTTGAACATGTGTTCAATTCTCTGAGTAAACATCAATGGAGTTTAAGTCTGGATAAATCATGAGCCCAAAGTTTCTTTCTTGATCACATAGTTTTTGAGACTTTTTTTCTTACATGGTGAGGGAAGGAGTTGTACAAAAGCCCAAACAAGCACTTTCCAGAGAGAGAGAGAGGGAGGGGAGGGGGAGAGAGAGAGAACTTGAACATGCATGCTCACACATTTGGTACCAATAGCCTGTATCCTGGCACCAGTTCTAACAGTGTACTTGTACAAGACTGACTTCATTACTGAGAAGCAAAGGATTGTGAATGAATGAAGACCCCTTAAAGAACTGGTCTATGGATGCCATAGAGCAACCATTTTCCACTGGTGTGCCATGGGACACTGGTGTATTGTAAACGGTTTGCAGTGGGAGTTTGGTCATTTATCAGTTGGGCCGTTGGAGGACATAAACTCTCCCCAACAACTGTAAAGTGTCAATTGTCAAAAAACTTATGGTGTGCCTCGACAACTTTAGCATCTTGTCAGTGTGCCATGAGACAAAAAGAATTGAAGATTATGCACTCTCACCTACCTCACAGGGTTGTTGTGCAAACAAAAGGATAAAAGCTTAGTAAGCTGCTTTGGGCATGGGAAGAGTGGGCTATAAATTCTTTAAAAGTAAAAATATAAAATTACTGCCATAGAGGATACCAGGTGGAGGGATAAATATATCCTCACTGCATATATAAACTGACATGCACATATGTTTCAGTTACTTGTAACCATCCTCACCACCCAGGTAGAACCATTTCTTCTTCACCCAAGTAAGGAAGGAAGAAGGAAAGACACCCTCCCCCCCCAAAAAAAAAAGATTTCCTACACAAAGCCCAGTAATAAAGTCTTTCCAGCTCTAGAAAAGTACTTTTGAGAGTTAACTCTTTCACTGTTTGAGGCACAGACAAAGGAGGGGGGGAGAGAATCAATATTATAACCAGCAGTTCCCAAGACCTCCAGCAGCCCTGCAAGACTTCAATGCCTGGATAGTTTCCATCCAGGGGTACTAGCAGCCCCCTGCCTGGATTCCCCCATCCACACTTACCGGTCTGCCAAGAGAAGCCTTTCCAAGGCTGCAGTTGGGGGTCTTCCTCTTCCTTCCTCCTGCTGAAGTTAGCTCTGCAAGACTAATTGCAGCCCTTTCTGCAGAAGGGAGGCAAATGTGAACCAGGAGGATGGAGGAGCTGCAAGGGGCTGGATCCCCAGCAGGAACAAAGACTGCTGCTGCGGCTGCTGCTGCTGGAGAGCCCAGCACTCTGGCTGGCGGCCAGCTGGTTGCTCTGCTTCTTGCACCCGGGAGGAGCGACTGCCTGCCTGCCTGCCTAGTGCAGCTGCGGGTGGAATGTCCAGGAATAACCCGCCCCGAACCCACCAGGGGGCTGCTCTGCCTCCCTCTCCCAGCACAGGGTCCAGAGCTGAGCTGCTGCTGCTGCACGCCCGCTGGGAACAAGCAGGGAAGGACTGCATGGGATGCCAAGGATGCCTGCAGGGGGGAGAGGGCAGCACAGGCTGCAGCCCCAGCCAGCAGCACCTACCTGGGAGGAAGTCCCAGTCACTCTAATGGGGCTGACTTCTGAGTAGGCATGCCTAGGATAGATTGTGAGGCTGCAATCCTAGCCACACTTACTTGGGAGGAAGTCCCACTCACTCTAATGGGGCTTACTTCTGAGTAGGGATGCTTAGGATGGGTTGTGAGGCTGCAATCTTAGCCACACTTACTTGAGAGTAATTCTCACTCACTCTCATGGGGCTTACTTCTGAATAGGCATGCCCAGGATGGGCAGTGAGGCTGCAGTCCTATCCACACTTACTTGGGAGGAAGTCCCACTCACTCTAATGGGGCCTTCTTCTGAGCAGGCATGCTGTAAGGCTTCAATCCTATCCACACCTAACTTGGGAGCAAATCCCACACACTCTAATGGAGGTTACTTCTGAGTAGGCATGCCTAGGCTTGGGCTGTCTGCCTGCCAAGACAAGGGGGGAAGGAGGTGCTGAGGCCCAATTAACAGTCAAATTAGGAGGCACAATGCGGCTTTCAGACCACCAGCCTGCCTGCTTGTCACGCTCCATCTCCTCCACACAACAGCTATTGAGAGTGGCTCCTGGCACCTGACAGCAAGAGTCCCCCATTGTTTTCTGCCACCTCATTCTCCTCCTACACAACAGACAGCAAGACTGAGAGGCTGGGTTGGGTTCTCTTGGTTTACTGGAGACATTGGGGAAGGTGAAGCAATAGGAGGTGAAGCAACAGGTTTTATTCAATGGGGTTGGTGGGCAAGATGTGTACTGTGGTCCTAAGCATACCACTGTAGTAGGTAAGCATACCATTGTAGGATACCAGTGTTAGCCAACATATTACAGTAGTCACTTTTTGGTGGTACACAAATGGAGTACCATTGTAATTAATGTGAGCCCCAGGAAAGTGGATAGGATTGTATTCTTAGGGGCAATCCTAACCCACTTTCCAGCACTAAAATAAAGACAGTGCAGCTCCTAAGTAAGGGAACAAAACATTCCATTATCTTGAGACAGCCTCTGTGACTGTCTACCAAACTGCAGGATGCAGCACACTCACCACTGACTCTGCTAGGCTCGTTCTGGAAAGTTGGTTAGGATTAGGGCTTTAGATATGTTCTTAACATCAAAATTGTGAGCCAGGGGTGCTCAAACTTTCATGTTTAGGGTTCCTGGCCCTTTAATAATTATGTAAAAGAGGGAATTTCAGCAGGTGCAAATCCTCATTTCACAGATAACAAGCTATACCTGCTGAAATTCCCTCTTTTACACATTTGTTAAAGGTCCAGGAGCCCTAAAACTGAAAGTTTGGATACCACAGCATTGCAATTTGTATCTTAAGATAGCATGGTAAATTTACAGTGCAATTTAGCAGGGCATTTGAACGAGTAGTATATAAACAGTGGCGGGCTCCAGCATGTTTGCACCTACTCTATAGAACACGTTGTTAACAAGAGTTAGGACATATAGAGTTTAAAAATAGCCATTTAAAAGTGGCTGCAAGATGGGTATAGAACCAGCTGCTAATTTCTTTGAATCCTACCTCTGTATATAAAGTATTTCAGGTAGCATAAAGGAGTATAAAGTATAGTAGTATAACATAGTATAAAGTATTTCAGATTGATTTGCCTAGGTTTGTGCTCTCAAATAGGTTATAATATATCTAGAACAAAAAAGATCTCAGGCATGTTGGAACAAAGATGCAATGGCAACTTTTCCTTTGAAATAGAAGAGCTTATAGTTCTTCTAGCACTGCCAGAGCAAGATAGTTGTGAAGGAACTGGCCATTACTTTAATGTTGTTATACTGTGCACACTACCTTGAAGTAAGCCACAGTGAGACATATTCAGGTAAATATAGGATTGCATTGCATTTGGAAAGCAGGTGGTTTGAATACATTCTTATGTGCATGGTGGAAGGTAAAGTATATACCAGGGCTGTGCAAACTTTCAGCTTTAGGGATCCTGGATCTTTAACAATTGTGTATTCAAATTTCAGCCATTTCAGATAATCTGTAAGATGATAACCTGTACAGCTTCACTTTGTGTAGTCATTGAAACTTCACTTTATGATTTTTGATAGAACTATGAATGTTTCCTGTAAATGTTAGCCAGTATAGCCAAATATAGATCTATGTTTTGCTTTAGAGAAAACTTTCTAAATTATTTTTCTGCTTGATTACCTTGATCTTCATACAACAGCTTCTAATTGTCTCGATCACTGAATCATTTTAGTGTTTAGGTTCACTTACTAATTCATCAGTACTCAGGCAATAGTTCTTATAGCTATTTTTAAGTTGATGGGGATATATATGGGTTAAATGAAACTCCACTGAGGTCTCTGGTCAACACTGCCTCTGAGTACACACATGTGTGTTCACTATTTGAGGACATGAATGTGTGAAACAGTAACATGGCCTATGTTGGGAAGCAGTTCCCAAATTTACATTCTAATCTGTGACTAATGTATTATTGTGTCAGATTGATGCTGTGGGAATGAGTCCAAGGAGACTGGTGTTGCTCAAAATCAATACTGGGATAGTAAGGATTTGTCTCATCAGGCTGAATGGGGCAGTCATTTCTAGGTTGTCATTGTCTCCACTAGGAAGTCATTCTCTTCCTGCCCCTTGGATTCAAAAAAGAAGAGGAGAGGGGGAAGTGGAGCAGAGAGGAAGGTTGTGAGTTAGATTGTCAGATTCTCAACTCAGCTATTCATTGGTGTGCTGTGGCAGTTTGGGGGAGGGTGATTTAGGACACAATCCAGAGCAAATTCACCCTGCTCTGACCTAACTGCACTCTCCTAACTATTCTGTATCCAGAGCAGAAGGTTATGCTGAATCCAGAGAGTCAGGAAGCCTGGGCTGCCCTAACTGCTCCAGAGCATGCTAAGTAATTGACACAAGGGGAAGACTTGCTCCTGAGGAGACACCCCTCAGATCACACTGAACAAGGCACAGCTGTGGTGCCTACAGTAGTGACATGACTCTGCACGTCACCTGGTGAAGAAGTCTGTGCGTCATCCCTGGGATGCGCGCCCCCCCTACCTGGACTGCGCAGTCACCAAAGTTGGCGCCTGCGCAGTTGTTTCTGAAGCCAACTGGCTTCAGAAAGAGTACTGCGCAGGCACCATCTCTGACACCTGCGCAGTACTTTTCTGAAGACTTTTGGCTTCGGGGGAGACTGTGCAGGCGTCAGAGTTGGTGCCTGTGCAGTACTCTTTCTGAAGCCATTCGGCTGCCGCTCCGCCTCCTGAGTGAGGCCGAATGGCTGTGCAGAGGCGCGGACTTTCTCTGCTCTAAGGAAGTCTCCTCTGAAGCTGTTCGGCATGCTCAGTGTGTTTCTGCGCAGTGCATCTCAGATGGCCGTTCAGGCCAGCTCCTCAGACAAATGGCAGCTTCTGGCTGCTGCTCCGCCTTGGAGCAGGCCTGAATGGGGGTGCTGACGCCCGGGGCCTGCCAAAGGACAGTCAAACTCCTCCAGCACATCACCCCATACACATCACCCAATGCAGCCCACACCAGCCGCACCAGTCTGGTGATGCCACTGGGTGCCTGCCTTCTAAGGAGTCCCTGATGAGATGCCAGTACATTCTACAGTGAATACAAGGGGCTTCTTGGAGTGGCCTGCTGTATCCTGAGGTTTGTGGGCAGCCATAGTTTGTTCCATATCCTGAGGTTGAGAGGCAGGGGTTGCAGCTAGGATGGCCAAGAACTCAGATTTTTGGTCAGCACTGCCATTCTTACTCGGGCCTTATCATGGACCCCTATGGGTCTACTCATTACTATACCTGCTCCTGGTATAACTCTGAGGGCTAGAAGAGGGCATTTCTGCCTTGGAAGCAGGCTCTGGATTCAGAGTAACTGCTCTGCCCTAGGCAATGCTAAACATGCCCTCAACTTGCCTCTCCTGAGCTGCTTAGGCTGCCCCAGCTAGGGCAGAGCAGGTCCACCTCTTTTAGGGCACCCTATCTTGCCCTGCTCTGCCCTAAGCCTCTTTCAGAGTAACTGGGCTGGAGCATCTTGCAGTTGCTCCAACCTAGTGTTAGATAGGGCAACCTAAGGGCTCTTATGTGGACAGATTAGTTGCTCTGGATTGTCCTGTTAATCACCCACTAGCAGCATGCTGTGTCTTGCTATCTATCCAAAAACAGATGATGTGCCTTGTCAGTGTTGGCACCTTGTCAATGTGTCATGAGATGAAAAAGACTGAAAATCACTGCTTTAGTCCACTATTGTCCTTCGCACCCTCTTGAATCTATGTGTAGTAGCAAGAGCAGGAGTAATAGAACTGGTACACTTCCAGGTACCAGCTTGGATATCTTGGGATATCCCAAGATATCCAAGGATATCTTGATTTGGCCCTGGATGTTGGATATATGGGGAGGGAAAGGGCAGAAGAGTTCATTGTACAATTTACAAGAGGCAGATAAGTCCTGGGGGTGCTGCTAAACCAGTGAGTATGAAGACATTAATAAGCAGGAAGGGTTACTCTTTATAAAAACATTTCTTGTGGCAACATATTTGAAAAAGGCTTCTTGGGCTATCTAGCACAACCCCTTGCATGTTATTCCTAAATTAAAAACATATACTATATGTCTAGGGAATCCTGCTGTTTCAGGCTGTTTGATCTACAATGTTTCTTCCAACTCTGGTTCTTACCAACTGGTAAGTGTGGGTTAGTAGCTTTTTAGAGGACTGGGGAAGCTTATTCTATAGCTAGGCTGGAGCTAACAAATGAAGTTTGAATTCCTTTGGATTTTTAAAATATTAAAAACAGCAGGTAATTTTATAACCTTCTGTTGTACCCCATACCCAATGGCAATTTCTCATAAGAAAAATTCTTTTAGGCATAGTTAAACCAGGAACAGATATATCTACTTGGCAACACTATGGAAAATGTCAGAAACAATTTTTTGGGAATAAATATTAATATCGCATGAAATAACTTAGATGGAACAATTTGCCATGCTCAAGTACACAGAGTGCCCGGTGCTACAGTAGAAAAAAAAACACAAGGAGAGCGACTAAACGGATTTCCACAAGCCTGATCTTTCAGGAGAATTTTTAAAAGTGCACTTGAAGGTCATGTCTAAGTTAAAAAAAAACACTTAAAACTAATACAGTGGCATCTTCATGTAACAAACACCTCATGTAAAGTATGTTTCACGTAACAAACACAAATTTTGCTAGGATTCTGCTTCATGTAACAAACAGTGCTTCACGTAACAAACACACTCATTGGCAGTTGGGGCAGACACGATGGCTGGCAGCCCTTTTAAAAAGCATCAGGTCTGCCTAGCATGCCTGCCCATGGTGAAAGCAACATTTCCGCGCTGTTCCTTCTGTGGCTGGGCATCCGCTGGGCAGAGGGAGAGAACAGCAGTGGAGAAGAGGGAAGCAGCTCAGGGCTAGCCAGGAGGGAACAGGGGAGAGAGGCTCAGAATGAAGAGAAGGAGAAAGTGGTCACTTTGAAAGTGGTCTTGGACTGCAGAAGAAAGTGTCTTTGATTGCAGCCTCCTAATCATGTCTAGCCAGAAGTAAGCCCCATTGTGTTAAATGGATCTTACTCCCAGGAAAGTATCTTGGATTGCAGCCTAAGTAGACTTCATAGGATCATGCACATTGAATGCATGTTTTGAATTCAATTCCAGTGTTTTGTCATCATATTTACATCCAGTTAATATTTTTATATGAAGATTTTTTGGGTTCTGGAACCAATCGTCTGAATTTCCATTATTTCCTATGGGAAAATCTGCTTCACGTAAAGAATGTTTCACGTAACAAACATGCCTCCAGAACGAATTAAATTTGTTACATGAAGTGCCACTCAGTGGTGGGCTCCAGTAGGTCCACCTACTCTATAGAACCGTTTGTTAACAAGAGATAGGACACAGAAAGTTTAAAAATAGCCATTTAAAAGTGGCTACCAGATACGCAGAGAACCGGTTGTTAATTTCTTTGAATCCCATCACTGGTGCCACTGTATTAAAAAACAATGCATACAAATGCAGCCATAGAGGAAAAACATTCAGAAAATCATGCAGAAGTTATCTGATTTAATCCGTAATGTTCAAATCATGATTTATACCTATATACTATAGTGAAACTAAGCCCCTTGCTCTGGAGCAGTTAAGATGACTTTCCATAAGATAACACTAGAGGACCTGTAACTGCTATGGATTTAGCCCTTAGTCTTATCATTATAACAGCCTTACACCATTTTTTATTAGTAAAGATTATTAACTCTAATTTTTTATTGTTAGGCTGCAATCCTAAAGACGCTTTCCTGGGAGTAAGACCCATTGAATACAATGGGGTTTTCATCTGAGTAGATGTGGTTAGGATTGTGCTCTTAATTGAATATTTTTAAAAAGCAATACAGTTCTTCAGCTATAATCCTAGAAATACTCCATGAAAGATCATCTGCTTTTCATTCATTAGGCTGGAAAAGGCCATTCCAGCTCTGGAGAGCTCTTGTCTATATTCATGTCATGAATACATTCATGTATTCAGTTGGGTTAGGGTTGCATATCACCTGGATTTCCATCTTGCACCAACATAAAGGCATGTTTGGATTGCCCTCTGAAAATATCTTTGAGGTTTTACCTAAATAGGTCAAAAAATCCTACTTCAGATACATATAAAATTATGGACTGAGTTCTTGTTTAATTCAGGTGAATGGTAGTTTTACAGGCCTTCAGACTGAACCATGTAACTCAGTGATTCCCAAAGTGGGCGCCACTGCCCCCTGGTGGGTGCTGCAGCAATCCAGGGAGGCGGTGATGGCCACAGGTGCATTTGGGGGCGATGAATAACTGTAAGAGGGAGGTGAAAGCATAAAAGAAAGAAAAGAAGATTTAGAAAAATTGATTTATGTATTCCGCTCATAACGCTTAATTTTTCTTTGAACAACATACTGGACATTGGCTCAGTTCCCACATACTCCCTCACTTGCATTGAGGTATGTGCAATTGCGCACTGCTACTGTTCATGTGGTGCCATTGAATTGCCATTCCAAAACACGTGAGCACTACGAGCAATTCTGGCTGCAAAAGGAGATCCCTACGGCTTATCCTGAAATATGGGCTGTAATTCAAAAGTTCTTAATTGCATTTCCTTCATCATATTTAATGGAACGTGGATTCAGTGCGGTAACCAATTTATTAACAAAAAAAGAAACCGATTGCAAATAGTCAATCGTGGTGATTTAAGATTACTGCTGATGAAAATAGACCCGGCCCAACCCCTGACCCCGGCCCCGCCCACTTCTGGCAAACCAGATGTTGGGCCAGGCCGGGTCCATCTCTGATGTTAGTGCCAGCTGCTTCTAGAAGGCTGATTTCTGGCCAATTGGACATTGAGGCAGTTGGACCCAATATGCACACATGCACTTTCCCCCATCGGCCTGCAACATGCAGAGATTTTGGCTACACAGTAGGCACTGTGCTTGTGGCATCAGCACAGGGCTCCTTGAAGCACAGCCCAATTTCTGAAAGCAGGCAAATCAGCTCACATATTTATTTTATTTATTCAATTTATATCCCACCTTTCTTCCTAAAGGAAGAATACTCAAAGCTTATGCCACCCCTGAAAGGAATGCACACTAAGAACCTAATCCTATATCCTATATATTTTATATATTAGCTGCAATGCACTCCCAAATGAAAGAGAACAAATTGTTACCTTGACAGACTTGTCAAAATATGTCTGAATCACAGACAAACAGAATATGTCTTTTACCTTGAGGAGGCCTCCATGATTTACCCCACCCCACCGCAACATGCAGCAAACACCCTTTTGTATGGCTGCATTAGCCCTGGATAATAGGATAGGATTGGGCCCTAAATGTGGTTACAGTCAAGAAAATCCTCCTTTGTTGTTTGTGTTTTCTCATGTCTCACATGGTAGGAAGAGCATTCATGTAATAAAGGAGCTTGCTCAATATTTGTCTTATTATTTTATCTTGCTTTTCCTGAACTGCCACAGAACTTTGGGAAGGCTACAGGTCGGTAGAAGTGCATCTACTCTGAAGATCCCAAGTTCAATCGCCAGGAAGGACAGAGAAAAATTACTGTCTGGAATCTTGGAGAGCCACTATTAGCTCATGTCAACAGTACTGGGCAAGATGGATCATTGGTCTAATTCAGTATTAGGGCAGCTTTCTATATAGAACAATGGAAGAATTTTGTTGTTTTCTCTGTTAGCTGTTCCATATGTTTTCAATGAAATGTGGTTTTATTTTCTTTTGGCTCAGGAACAGACCTAGAGTGCCCATATACGTCAAACAATTGAAACATGTATTTATGAAACTGAAGGCTTGTGAAGATCTGACGAGGGATTCCACAACAAATTTTACACTTTACTTTTAGCTTTGCTATAATAATACAGGCATAATAATAATAGTTATAGCTATGTAAATTAGAAAGCAAAAATGTAGACTGTATAGTATTTATTTTTTCATTTCTCATCTCCTTGCTAGATGAGAACATCCAAAAACTATTTATTGTTGAATATAGTAAAGATAGTTTAAAGTACTCGAGTGTTGTCTGGAATGTGCAAAAATGCATAAAATAACTTTTTCCTCCTTTCAATATGTGATTCTAGAAACTGCAGAAGTGCTTTCCTGAACAAGCTGACCTAACAGAAGTTTCTCAGTCATACTGAATTTGCTCCAATTAAAAACTGCTGCAACTACAGAGATGGGTATTACTCCCCTGTAAGGAATTAATGCAGATTTCTCCACTCATAGTGGCCACAGGAACACTACAGGCCATCTAACAATACAATCATCTTTGTGTCTATTCAGAAGTAATTTCCATTGAATTTAATGGGGCTAACTCCCAGGAAAGTGCTCTTAGGATTGCAGCCTAAAATATTGTTTAAAGTATCATTTTTGAATATATTTGGCCTCTTTTAATGCCCAACTTCATTTTTTTTTCTGTATGAAGGCTCACCTATTTACAAAACAAACTGTAGCAGACTGGATGCTTGGCCACTACATGTGCAAAAAAAAAAAAACTAATCTGCTGAGATCACCTCCTAATGGGGAGCTAAAGAACAAATGTAAGTATATTTTTAAAAAGACAATCAGATTTAGTGCTAGGAATTGCAGGGTTTACTTCATTCTGTTCATTGCCATGTAACTTAATGGAACTTCAGGTAATCTACAGTGTGGAAACATTTATTCATTCTAGACAAGCGTTTTTACATTCTGTTTCGAAAACATCACAAGTTTTTTTGTAAATGGATATTACAAACTGTGGATGTTTCAAAATAACTTGGAACTAATTTGATATGCTACCCGCATTACAGCAAGAATTCAGCATATGACGTACAACAAACCCACCTGCATCACATCATAAAGATTTGATGGTAATCCTGGGGCCTTCTGAGGTGAACATTTTATTGTACAATGTAAGTGCACAGTTGTTTCTTAATTGTTCGGGGAGGATCCCAATAGTGACAACAGAAAAAAATTATTGGGGACAGGAAAGAGAAGAGAATATTGAGCAGGGACAAACTGACACACATGTTGAAACAAGGCCCTGCCCCTACCCTTTGGAAGTATGTCCATGGGGAGATGATCATTATGGACATTGAGATGCTTGTGTGTATGTGCATCTGAATGTGAGCACATACAGTATAATTGCTAAAAGGTTGTTGCTAATGCAGATCAGCATTCAATATGTAAAGTGCCTTTCCTTCAGATTGCTACAGAGGCCTAACAACTGGAGAAAATAAAGTAGAGGATGAGATGCTTCTAAGAAAAATGTTTGCTTCTCTCTAGCACTATTTAGAAGGATCTGAAAGACAACTTGGTGTGCATACATAAAGCTCTGAAAGTGTTCTCAGTTACTTATAAGAAACCCTTGGACACTATATACATTTTTATAATTTTAATAATAAGCCTTCAATAGTGTGAGAACATAAGTTTGGAAGCAGGAACTTGAGAGAAAGCCAGCCAGAATAAGTTAACTATCACACAGGAATTATGCTAGTAAAATAAAAAAAACATATAGGAAATAGTCTTTTACAAGGCTTATGTAACACTTGGGATCTTTTTATTTTGAACTAAAATATATGTTTATGTAAACTGTATAACATTCTGCATTTGAGAAAGCAATTCTGAACACATGTAACGTCTCTAAGAATTATTTCCAGATAAGATATGTTTGGCAGACATCCCATACACTAGGTCAGCCAGGGGGAAAAAGCCTCCCTGTAGATCACCTGGTAAAGACGCTGACTGCACCACAGAGGTCTCAGTTCATGCTTCAGCTGCAATGGGCCTCCTGTATTCATAAATCAACTTTTATACAGAACAAGTTCTTGTTGGGTGTTTGGATAGCTGTGAAGTGAAGGATGAGTTTCAGCAGGCTGCCTATTTCACCTACTTCTGGGATAAATCGGCTTTCATCATGGGAAACAACAAAAAATCTTTAAAATGCCATTCAAGAGAATTAACTGTGCACTAGTATCTCTTCAAAAGCCATTGAAATGAGCCACATACTTTTGGTGTCAATGTGGTTGGTGAAATTATTTCAACAGTGTAACTAGTAAGCAGGTTTGCAAAAGTAACTGCAAAGAGCATTGTTCTGAAATTGTTTCAGAGTGTCTGTTTTCTGTTACTACAGTGGTACCTTGATTTACAAGCATAATCCGTTCTGAAAACATACTCATAGGCCTACATCCTAAAGTGAAATTAAGCCCCTTGCTCCAGAGCAGTTAAGATGACTTTCCATAACACTAGAGGGTGACGTAACTGTGTGGACCCGTAACTTTTATGGATTTTGCCCATAATCCAAAATGATGGCATATCAAAGTGAGTATTCCCATAAGAAATAATGGAAAATCAGACAATTCATTCTGCAACCCTTCAGTTAATCCTCTTGCTAATCCTTAGCAACCTTAATGTCTTAGCAACTGGCTAATACTCTCAGCCAGCTGAACCTCCCAGTTCCTAAGCTGCTAAGGTTGCTAAGGGACTAACAGTGCAATCCTAAGCTTGTCTACTCAAAAGTAAGTCCCATTGTATTCAATAGTACTTACTTCCAGGAAAGTGTGGTTAGGATTGCAGCCTAAGGCTGCAACTAAATACAACCAAATGCCCCGGCACCATGGGTGGGCTCCAACTCCCCCAAGAACCGGCTCGCCGGAAGTCAGGGGCGGAGTCGGGGTCAGGGGGCAGGGCCAGGGTGGGGCTAGGGGCGGACCCCAACCCTGGCGCACTGCGCATGCGCCAGCTGGAGGAGACGCACTACGCAAGCACCGGCCTCGGGGGTTGGCGCGTGCGCAATACGTCTCCTCCAGCTAGAGACGTACTACGCATGCGCTGAGGCGACCTCGGCGCTTGTGCAGTGTGTCTCCTCCAGTGGGAGGAGACACACATCGCACGTGCCGGAGTCGGCGCGAGACGCAGTGCAGTCACTGCACAAGCGCCAATCTTAGCGCTTGCGCAGTGCGCTAGGAAAAAAGATGGTGGCCCAGCCCAAACCGGTCCGCCCTCTTTTTTACTTTTTCTGCTGCTGGCGATTCGCCAGTGTCAGGAAAAAGGGAAGATCCGGTTCTGGCGAGTAGGCCCGAACCGACATCTGCCCACCTCTGCCCAGCACACCACTGACATCCAGAAATGCATGTAATCCTCAAAATTTCATTGTTGGGAATGGGATGGGAAGCTGATTTTCAATACAATGCACCTTTGGAACTGCATAATCCTGGAGATGGTAGCCAACTGGAATTCAGAATAAGTATATTTTATTCACATTCATTTTTATGAAGCTGCCAAAAGTCCTCATAGTGGCTAAGGGCAAAATCCAGAGTAACTATGGGGAGTCCTTGCTCCGGTGTAAGAACAACTTACTCTGGATTGCAATATAAATTTCAGATAGGTTTTCACTTGGTGGAAAAGTAACTACGGGTGCACGTAAAGTCTCTTATGTGCTCTCGTAGTTACTATGGATTTGGGGGTAAATGTTGCTGTCCAGGAGCAGGATTTCAATGGAACACAAGTAGTATTTTACCACATGTTAGGTGAACAACTATATTACACATTTGAAGCTGGTGCTTGTCAAATATTTCATGTAGAAATATTTCATACAAGTTCTTGGTGGTGTCAGAGATCATGAGATCACCCTGGTCAGTCTGTTCCCTAAACCCTCAGTACCAGTGTCAAATGCACCATTAGTCAAGGACAGGGAGCATCATCAGCATCCAATGCAGGCATTTCTCTGGACTCTTAGCAACTTGACCCCAGCATTGGCATTAGGAACTGTAACAAATTTCTACACCAAACTTTCTAGAGTAAAAGTAGCTGATGGTTCTGGTACCTTTCAGTGGAACTATTCAGTAAGTGCCTCACAGCACAATCCTAACCCCCAGTTAGGCTGGCACAAATCACTTGCACAGGCCTGGGGGTGCTGCAAAAGTCTCATAACTCAGCCAACACAAAGTTGGAACAATGTGAACCCAAAATGGTCCAACAATATTGGATAATGTGGCAGTTTGATTTTAGAGAAATCTTTTAATTACTTGAGTATAACTGATTAACAGCACTCTGGAAGATTTAACTTCTGGCATAAATTATGTTCTTGTTGCCTCAAGGGCATTTACAACAGCAGCTGCAATGCTATATTTGCTTTTCAGAAAATGAAAACTGTTTTACAATGTTCTGGTCCCCACCAAAAAAAAAACAAAAAAAAAAAACAAAAAACAACTCAAGAGCAATGTCTCTTCTAACAGATTTGAAAATGCTGTAACCATTTCCTAATTATTACATATTTACAATACATAAATGTTGATTCCACTCTGGGAACAAATCCCATTTTCCTAATATCCTCTTGGCTCTGCTGCCAGAATAAGTTGGAATATCTCACTGTAGGTGTACATTTACAGAAAAATCTACATCCATAACTATACATTAGGTTGCAAAAATACATACTGATTTGTACACTGATTCTAGAAAAACTAAGGGCCCAATCCTATCCATGAGATATGCTGGTAGATCTCACAATCTACCATCGCATCCTATATGGTGCTGGTGCAACAGAACTCTACTGTTCAGCAGAGAGCTTTTGCAAGTGCAAGGCCCAAAAGGCCAGGATTGGGCAACAGTGTTTTTCAGATCAGCTGCTAAGCTCCTTTGGTGGTGCAAGTGGTTAAGACACTGTGTCTGTTTACCAACAGGCCAGGGTTTGAGACCCGGGTCCCCACAAGATGAGGATTTCCTGCTACAGGCAGTGGGTTGGACTAGATGATCTGCTGGGTCCCTTCCAACTCTATGATTCTATGATTCCAGTAAATTAGCAGCAGGGAAATAGAGGTGGTTTGGGGCAGAATTTAGACCAGGGTAGGAGCCTGACTAACCCGCTTGGATTGGTATTGATCGCAAATTAGATATGAGTAGGCCATTGGAGAACAGGGAGGAATTGAGCAGGTAAGTAAACTTTATCCTCAGCTGAGCCACAGGATCTGTATTACAAAGGTTGCTGTCATAAGATAATGATAATAATAACAATAGGCATTTATATACTGCTTTTTTGGTCATTTTGGATTGCTCCTAAGACTTTATTCAAAGCGGTTTACATAAGCAGGCGAATCTAAACCCCCGAAGGGATTTTTACAAACACAGAGTGATTCTATCTTTCAAGAACCGGCTACATTCAAGATGTTACATTCACAGTCTGGTTAACAACACTGGCCTCCAATGTTTGAGATGGCTGGCTGACAAACTTCTTCAGCTTCAGCTCTTACACGGGCAGATGAGAGAGCTTCTTCACTCCCTCTGAAAAGCAGATGGAAAATCTCAGCTACACCAGCCACTTTTCAAGGTCTTGCTTTGGATCTGACTTCCAGTTGTCTCAATCTGGCGACCTTCAGTTCTTATCTTCAGACAAATGGAGGCTATACCCTCTAGACCAGACCAGGATTGGACTGTTCCTAATTAAGTAACAAGTTCCTAGTTATAGTTATATTCTGGCACCAATCTCTCTCTCTCTCTCTTTCTCTCTCTCTCTCTCTCAAAGAGATAGCACATACAATATTTTATAGCATATTTCACATTTCAGATCATATCTCATATCCTTTGCACAAGGCACAATAATCGTTAAGACAATTTGTTCAAAAGCTTTTGATGTGGTCACATGCATATAGTACTAGTGTTAAATTAATCCTGTCTCCTACCAAGCAATTTGTGTTCCACTACTTGTTGTCATAATCTTTCTTAATAGTGCTTCCCATTCACAGTGCAATCCTAACTTGCATTGGAACAGGCAGGCCTGTGCTGTATCCATTGCAAATGCAGGACTGCTGCTGCACTACCACAGGTCAAAGGGAAACATTTCCCCTTACCCCAGGAGTCCCAAAGGGTCTACTTGGAGCTGTGGCACTGATTTTGGTGGCACAACTCTGAGCAGCATTTGGCTCCTCTATGCTCCCTGGGGAATGGGGTTTGGATCTGGTATAACTGGTGAGTCTCCCCCTCCCACTCCCCACCCTCTTGTTCCTAGGAGCATCTTGAAATGCCCACCTTCCCCTGTCCTTAAATGCCTTCCTCCTGGTTCTTCCTCACCCTCCCTGTTTCTCCCTCGTTTCCTGTGGTGGCTGAGACTGGCAAGTGCATCTTACTGTGTCACAAGGCTCAGAGTGGTGCAGGGAGGCAGGCACACCTGCCTGCATCAGCCTTCACAGGGGCTGCAGACAATGTTTTGAGGACTGGGCAAACACAGCCTGGCTCGCCTTGCAGCCAGGGCAAACTGCGCAGGCGCAGCCCCTGCTAGGCTGCGCCTGCTCAGGTCTTCCCAGTTGCAGAGAGGGCTGCACAGGCACAGCCTGGCAGCCAGACCGCAGTTCACCCTGACTGCAAAGCAACCAGGGCAAATTGTGTAGGCGCAGCCTAGCTGCTAGGGTACACCTGCACAGTTTTGCCACATAGGCAGTGTGAACTGCATAGGCACAGCCTGGCAGCCAGGCTGCACCTATGCAATTGGGCCAGGCCTGGGCTGAGAGCCTGCAGGGCTCCTGCCTCTGGTCTGGGACCCAGTGCCGGAGCGGCCCAATGGGCAAGGCGCCATGGACTGGCACTGGACCACAGACTGGGGGTTGAAGATCCCTGCTTTACAGCATGTTTTCAACACCCTGGGCCTCCTCTTCCCCACTCCCATTTGCACGTATATGGAAGAAATTGGAAGATGAGCTCTTGTTAGCAGTTTATAACTAACAGCATTTTTGCTGGTTAATCTGAAACTGGCAGAATGGAATTGACTGCAAACTGCAATAAGAATGCCTAGAAATGCCCTGGCATGTAAAATAGGGCAAAAGTTTGTGAGCACAACAGCAAATCATTGCACATTGTCAACTCTGAACTGGGAATTAGTATAATTTGAACTGAGTGAAGTGATATAAGTGTATGTGTGACTTGGGTGGGTAAAGCACCCTGTTGTGTGTGCTAATTTAGTCAGAGAAGTTGATGTCAACATTTTGGAATATTTAGTGCACTTCAAAGTCTCTTTGAAATGCATTAGATTTGAATTCATTATTGCCAAACATCATTTTTGGACTCACATCTGACTTATCCGAAGCCTACACTGGTGACTGTTCAGACTATTTTTGCGCAGAACTGCAATGCCCATGATTTGTCACAATGCACTGGTTTAGTAGTCCTTGCACCTATCAGCCCAATCTTTACTCCCCTTGCAGCAATGAATGCTGCAACACAGCTTTGACTCTTGAAGGTCTCTTTGGGATAAATCCCAGCAGCCACTATCAGTAAACTCAGACTTCTGCCAGCTCTATAGCTGGCACAAATCTTCTATAACCAGGGGATATGGATCAGTCTTAGGAAGGGGTCATGATTTGTGTGCACTGCTGCTGTCTTGTCCCTCTCCTGGGCTGATCCCCCTTTTCACTCCCCAAGAGTGGAAAGCAGATGGTGGGGAGGTAATTTTGAACAGAAATTGGTGGGAGGGGAGAGGGCTAAGCCCCCCATCACAGACTTCTCTGCAGCTGCTTTTCTTCATCTGGGAAACTATTACATGCATATCTGCAGTGCAGAGTCTAATTTGGCACTCAAAAAGGGCTTTTAAAAGTACATTTGTAAGTCTAAGCCGAGCTAGACACATGGCTGTTTCTGATATCAATTAGCATCCCATGGCAAAATGTGTTTACCAGGTTTAACTTAGACCAGATGTTATGAGTTCTTGAAAAGATAGATTAGATACATTCGTCACACATTTTAAGATATAGGTATTACTAATGTAGTAACATTCTTTTCAAGGACTTTTGAAATGATTATGCTTTTTGAACCAAAGAAACTTTTGGAACTGTAGACCCAGTGCAGATATATGAAGAATGTGTGACTAGGATGTGAAAATGCTATACCTAATGTGACCAGCACTGAAATTCCAAAGGCAGGACTGGATCAGATAATTTTGCATGCTTTTACAAGGCTGGAGTCTCTGTACATAGATTGCAAGGCAAGACGTAGCAAACCTAGTCTTGTAATGTCTGCAAAGACAATTGGGAGAGTGAGAGAGTGAGAGTGAGAGTCCATGCACATGTACATGTGTGTGCATGTGTGTGTTTTCCAGTGTCCTTTCTCAGTATAAAGCTTATAATTCTAATGCATTTACTAGGAATTAGGCCCAATTGAATGCAATATAATTTTTCTTTTCAGTAAACACCCTGTGAAAGGATTGCACTGTTAGCTCCTTCATCCACTAAGCAGCCTTTTGCAATGGTACCATAATATGAAGAGGCTGACTGAGGTATCTCAAGAATGTATAAACCAATGTAGAAAATCCACAGAGTTGCACTTTATGCAATTAATATGCCTGCTAAGATCTCCATTTCCATAGGCATGGTAGGTTAGGATCACTCCAGATAAAACGGGATTTTTTCTTGTGTTGTCAATTCCAGTGTCCTTTGGAAACAGTCTTGTGTAGATACGAGTACATTTACAATGTGAATAGTGTGATTCAGATACAACCATGAACGCAGACAAAATTAATTGCTTTGTTTTTAAAAATGCCACTTTTCATATACCACCTTTGCAGGTGCCACTTTTCTGACTATCCCTACAATCCAGAGTAACTACGGGAGCACGTAAGAGACATTATGTGCACCTGTAGTTACAGCACCATGTAGTGAAAACCTATGGGAAATTCATATTGCAATCCAGAGTAAATTGTTCTTACACTAGAGCAAGGACTCCCCGCAGTTACTCTGGATTGTGCCCTAAGACTGTCCCAGGAGACAGCTGTTCTGTTCTGAAGAGGGCAACAAGCCTCAGAGCTGTCCCTGCAACAAAGAGGCTTCATGCTGCACTTCCTTTCCTACCCCTTGCTTTTTTGTAAAACTGCACTGTTCTAAAGCCACATCTTGCCACCAGTGCACTCAGTGGAAGCAATCTTTAATTTTGGGTCAGGCAAAAAAGCATCTTATGAGCTCCCTGTTGCAAAAGGCCAGTAATATTCGCCATTGTTCATGGCACAGTAAGAAGGCTCTAAAAACCATCAGTTTTTTTAACCATTGACAAGGCAAACTAGGCTTCTGGTTCAAGGCTCAAATCCCACAAGTGCCCTACTAATGATTATTCCCAAATTCCCATTGCACGCCTGTGGACTGTTCACAGCACAACAGTTTGCAACGGAACAGTGGTTGAAAATTGCTGTGGTAGAGCAAAGTATCACTTTCAATAGTGATACCAGAGGTACCATGCCACTGGTTGAAGAGTTCTCATATAAGTATGCTAATTTTCCCAGCCAAGGCTATCATGATAATTACTGACAACCACACCGGTTTTCATGTTGTTTCCTTCATGTTTTTGGTGATGGTCTTGATAAAACACAATCATGGGTGATGGCACACAATCAAGATCCCTTCACTTTTCTTTGTAAGTGATACAACAGTATGATGCATGAGAGTTGTGAACAGTACTTCCTGCAGTTTTTAAAAATGTAAATAGCAGCTGGGGAAGGGTTAATTTGGATTGGTGCCATGATGGAAGTGGATCAAGCTCTTCCCCATGCAGGTTTTCCCAATTAAAGCTGCTATTCACATACTGTACAGAAGGAATGTATAGAAACTGTACATTTAGCATAAAACAATAAATAGCAACTGAGAGGGACACGGTGGGGAGGAAAGCCAATGAATTATCCTATTAATAGACTGCTTCATGCATAATTGTGTTCATAATTGTTAATAATTGTGAACATAATGGGAAATACTCCTATTATGTATGTGTATCTTTTTTACATAACTGAACACAGGTAGCTGTTATCCAAGGACAGTGATAACACATACAATGTGTTATCGCTTAACAAGCGCCTCACTTAACAATCATTTCACATAAAAAGCAAAAATTTCCAAGAAATCTTGCTTCACAACACAAGTTCCGCTTCACTTAACAAGCAAGTGTGCTATGGACACGCTTGCTATGCAGCCCTGACGCTCCGCATGGAGGCTCTTTAAAAGGACTGCCAGCCAGCGCTGCTGCCTCTAACTGCCCCCAACTTGGGGGCACTTGCCTGGGGGTGCCAGAGACAGCTGCTCTTAACTGCCCCCATGTGCCCCCACCAACCACCTTGAACCTCCAGCACCAGCCCAGGTAAGCCTCCCAAGAAAATGTCTTTGATTGCAGCCTTCTAACCATGTCTACCCAGGAGTAACCCCATTGTGTTAAATGGGGCTTACACCCAGGAAAGTGTCTTTAGGACTGCAGCCTAAGTAGACTTCATAGGATCATGCACACTGAATGCATGTTTTGAATTCAATTCCAGTGTTTTGTCATCATTTTTACATCCAGTTAATATTTTCATATGAATTTTTTTGGGTTGTGGAACCAATTGTCTGAGTTTCCATTATTTCCTGTAGGAAAATCTGCTTCACTTAAAGAGCATTTCACTTAAAGAGCATGCCTCTGGAATGAATTAAGCACTTTATGTGAGGCACCACTGTACACACATCTTAAGTACACATTTGCATAACGAGGGAGCATGACAGCAAGACTCTCTAATTTACATTTAGAGCTGCTTACAGGAAACAGTTCATTCCCACAACATGTTTTATTTCAGTGAGACTTAAGTAAGACTTAAGGTGCAATCCTAATTTAAGCCAGCACAACTCATTGGTTTTCCTGTTCCTGTAGTGATGTAGGGAGGCAAGCGCATAACTGAACCGGCTTAAGCCTCCCCCAGAATTGGCACAGAAGTGTCTTACAGCACTTTGGTGACACTCATGGTCAGCACAGATCTTATGTCAGGGTTTAGACTGGCCTAACTAGGAGTTAGGATTTCAGTCTTACAAGTGTGCACAGGAGTTCTGCCTAACTATATTATAGAAACAAAGTGACATTATTTTAGAACAAAAGTAACAAAAGTGACCAAAGTGAATGGACCAGAGGAAAGCAACCAAAATGACTGATGGTCTGGGACACCTTCCATATGTGGAAATGCTACAGTGTTCAGGGCTCTTAAGCCTAGAAAAGAGGCGCTTGAGGAGAGTCGAGACATGATTGAGACATACAAAATTATGCATGGGATGGACAGAGTGGATAGAGAGATGCTCTTTTCCCTTTCACATAACACCTGAATTAGGGGACATCCACTAAAATTGAATGTTGGGAGGGTTATGATGGACAAGGGAAAATATTTCTTTACCCAGTTGGTCTGTGGAACTTCCTGCCACAGGATGTGGTGATGGCATCTAGCCTCAATGCCTTTAAGAAGGGATTGGACAAACTCCTAGAGGAAATGACAATCATTACAAGCCATGGGTGGACAACCACAAAATGCCAGATGCAGGGCACCACCTGAATGCAGGTAACATATGTACTCCTTGAAGCATCTGGTGGGCTGCTGTGTTATACAAGAATTTGGACTAGATGGGCCTTTGGTCTGATCCAGTGGAGGCTCTTCTTACGTTCTTATGACACACTAACTAATTCCTCATTACAGTTTTGCAGTGAGGAACTTTTAATTGTAACCTAACTGCTCTGTATTTTACATATATACATACTTTATAGCATTACCTAAGCAGAATTAAAAAAAAAATCAGTAGCTACCTCTATGCCTTCCCCTTTCCTTAAAAGAGTGGCTTATTTCTTTTTCCATTGGTAACTGATATCCCAGGTCTAACTAAAAGCTCTAACAGCAGACTCTAAGCATGTTGTTTACTAGAAGTAGTGTCACTCATATCAGCAGGTCTCCATCCCCAGTGGCAGTGCTTAATATGGCAATCTTAATATAAACTATAAGGGAACTACACAGAAACAAAAAATATGAACTGACCCATACAAAATTGTAAAAAGCAAAAACATAACAGATAGCAAGATACTAAATATTTCTTGGGTAATGGAACTAAGCTGTAAATGATATACAGGTCCAACCTTGTTATATACTGATTTTTTTATACATAGATTATACTCAACACCAGTGGCCAATGCAAATGAAAAAGAACCTGCCAATCAGTGATGGGCCCAGCCTCCCCGAAGAACCAGTTTGATGGAAGTTCGGGGGCTGGGCCGGGATCAGAGGGCTGGGCTGGGGTCAGGGGGCTGGGCGGGGGGCGGGCCCTAACCACACCACACTGCGCATGCGGCAGGCATGTTTGAATGTTTGAGACAGTTATGTCTTATGGCCGAGCCCCAGGAGGCTTAGTGCGCCTGCGTCCAGCTGGACGCAGGCACACTAAGCCTCCTGGGGCTCGGCCATAAGACATAACTGTCTTATGGCACTTTTGCAACACCTTCAGGCTAGGGTTGCCATATGTCCTGAAAAACAGGGACAATCCTAATTTTTGGGAATTGTGTTCACAAACTGGCAAATGGCATTGAGGGTCATGTCATGATTTTATGGACGAGAATTATGGCAATCCTACCTCAGGCCAGCATGAGACTTGTGCCAAGACTTATGCTGGCCTAAGGATTGTGGGATTGAACAGTAAAAAAGGACTACCCTTTTTATTTTTACAATTGCTTTTATTTAACACATTTTTTGTATCAGTGGGAAGTCCAAGAATCAAACCATGGCAGAAGGCCTAACTTTATTCCTTTAAGGACAATGGAAGAGAAAGAAATTGGAAGTGGGTCTTTAAATCTATTTTTTTTACTGTTTTTTAAACCATGGACTTTTTATCCATGTAAGGTTCTGAAAAAACCCTAGTGGAAAATGAGAGGTGCCTGTAAGCTTAAAATTTCTTCATGTTTCTTGATGCAGTAGAATATAGTCCATGAAAGCTTCTGCTGAAATAATGTGGTTAGTCTTTAAGATGCTACAAGACCATTGGTTTTTTGGTTGTTTTTTGCTTGCTTGTTTGTTTTTTGTTTGGTGACTTGTTTCATCCTTAGGAGAGCACTGGTTGCCTCCCTGGCTCAGCAGAATAAAGAGGTGGCCTTTTCACTGTTGCAGTACTGCAGACTAACCCTACAATCCAGAGTAACTACAGGAGCACGTAAGATACATTATGTGCACCCGTAGTTACTGCACCACCTAGTGAAAACCTATGGGAAGTTCATATTGCAATCCAGAGTAAATTGTTCTTACACTGGAGCAAGGACTCCTCGTAGTTACTCTGGATTGCGCCCTACATAGGATTGGGCTGCCCATTATAGTTTGATGTGTGACATGCCATTTTTTACTGTTAAACATAATAGTCAAAGTGGGTTATTCAAAACTAAAATTATAGTAGTGGCAAATAGTACACTAAGCATTCATAATATTAAGTGCTTTACTTTATAAAAATAAAATTTGTCATCAGTTAAGAAAGAATCCTGGCCCAAACTGTACAATATACTTTGTTAAACAATATCAGCTCTTATGTGATGCTGGTAATTGCCTGTCTAGCCTTAGCTGAGATAGAACAGCTCAGTGATATTAACTCAGTGATATTAATATATATATATATATATATATATATATATATATATATATATATTAATATCACTGAGTTAATATCACTGAGCTGTTCTATCTATATATATATATAGGTTTGGCTGGCTGGCAGACTCACTGAAACTATAATCCTAATCCTCAGTTAGGCCAGCACAAGTCCTGGCACAAGTTCTATACTGGCTTGGAAGTGTCACAAAAGTGTTGTAAGGCACTTCTGCTTCATTTTTGGAAGGGTTAGGCCAGTGCACAGTCATACACCAGCCTCCCTACTACATTGGGAGTATGAGGAAAGGTAGATGAGTTATGCAGGTCTAATTTGGTTAGGATTGCACCTTCACTGACTCATCAACACCTAAACCCAACACCCAATGCCCAACCCAAACTCCTGGACCTAGAAGTATGAAATTTGGGAAACATATTCCGTGATGTAAGGATCCTCTAAGAGCCTGTTCCTTTAGTTCTCGCTGCAGTGGTGGTGTCTGGGGCTTGCTCGTGCCTGATGCTTATTGATGCCCATCAGTGCCCAGGGCCCACTAGTGCCTGCTAACTATTTCCTGGTGGTGCAGAGTGGCTGCTGGTACCAAGTGCCCCCAGTTCCCAGTGGTACACAGAGCCCACCTGTGTCCGCCACCCTGTATCAACAGTCCCAATGCCCCATGCCTTCTGCCTGGCAGGGATACCTGCTGCCTGATGGGTCATGGTGGTACCCACTGCTGGTGGTTCCCAATGCCCACTGGTTCCTAGTAGTGCCCAGAGATGCATTGTGCCCACTGGTGCCCAGTGCCTGCTATCCAGTGCCTGCTGCCTGCCAGTGCCTGGTTATGCCTGCCGGTGCCTACTGCCCACCACTGCTCCCCAGTGCCCATCAATACCCAGTGCTTGCCAATGCCCACTGCCGCCACCTGATGCCTGCTGTCTCTGGCCACTGGTATCCAGTGCCTGCTAGTTTCCGCCATATGGTGTCTGCCACCAGGTGTCAATGGTGCCCAGTACCCAGCCATGCCCACCAGTGCCCACAATTATTCTTTAAATTTTACTCCTGCAAGGACAGGTAAAATTCAGCTAGTTCTATGTTCTCAGAACTAGCAAACATTTGCAGATCAGCTCCTTTGTTTATTATGTGCAATGAAACATACAAGGCAGAAAGTTTCAAAGCCCTTGAACTTTATATAGTTAATGATGTGCTCCTCCTGAGGTCTCAGGAGTCAGTTTGCAATCAATCCATCTGTGGACTATATATTACTGGCTGTCCCTATAAATATACTTTCCGACTCAATTTTTAGTTTGTTTTTCATACCTTTCAAATCGGAGTAGAGAGACACATCAAAAAATTTAATACATCAACAGATGTATTAAAAGTGTATCACATGTTTGCTGAGAAACTTTTATTATAACGATGGCACTCTTGTGTGCCAGGTGCCTCATCAGCAGTTGGTATGGAATGTAAATTTGCTTGCAAAATTTTATGTCATAGAGACATGTTTTACTGCAATGGGAACAATGTGAACACTATTTAGCTAAAGCCATATTCTATCAGACTTAGATATGGATTTCCATTTCTTTAAGAAAGCAGTGTGGAATTTCACATAGAATAATCTTTGTGTATACACTGAGGCTACAATCCAGAGTAACTACGGGACTTTTTACACAGACGTAGTTATGGTGCCATCTATGGGAAGTGCATAGAGCAAACCAGAGTAAGTGCCTCTTACGTCTTCCCATAGTTACTCTGGATTGTAGGGTCAATTTGTGTATAGAATAATACATAGAATAATCTCACCTCATATTTGTTTTATTTCCATTTTGACTTCACACAAGATAAGCTTTGTTGTTAAGTACTCTATTTTTCCCCTATTAAAACCATTCACAACTTCACCAAAACAAAAGAGCCATTTACTTTGGCCTGACTTGGTGGAATAATGTACATCCACCCTCTATTATCTTCTCAGATCACTTTAATTAAAAGCTGTTTGAAATTGGGCCAATTACTGAAGGCATGTGAATGAAAGGGAAAACCAATGATGAAGACTTGTCCAACAATGGAGGAAATCCTGCACATAAATGTAATATTACCACATCCGAGCTAACATTCAATTGTTAGTATTTATATTCTTCTCATTGATAGATATATACATTATATTTACAACTCTTTCTTTCCATGTGTTTCTGCTGTGTATTTCATGTGTTTACATATCTTTGTGACATTTAATAATATCTGGTTGTTTAATCTTGGTAAACAAATAACATAACATTATATATGTAGTGTTCAAAAACTATAAAATAAAACTGAAATTGTCCCAAAGCAAAATTTTCCACAGCGGAGGACGGGAGGGAGGAGAATGGGAAGCAGGGCCCGGATCCAACTTTATGTCAGATCCTGAATCCGTTTAGAGGGAAAGTGGGAGTGGCGCATACAGATATGGCCTAAATCCAAGTAGCCCCATAAAAGCTTCTGCAGCCTTACACTGGGGAAGGGGACAAGCCTCCCCTTCCCAGGGTAGCAAGGCAGCAGCCTCTTTAACTTGTGCTGGATACAGTGCAGGTATGACAGCCTGCCAGTTCCAACGCAAGTGTGGATTGCACTGTCAGTGACATACTGCCCTTGTATGTGGAGGTTTAAATGCACCCATCATTGTTATTAACCACCGAGCTAGTTAATTCCATGCCAGCTATTTTGCCGGTGCAGACTCACAGTGCACTATATCAGACTTTGCAGGCTATGGAAATAGGATCCAGAGGAGGAGACATGCGTTTTGTATGGGTTTTTAAAAATGCTCTGCATGTGTTATATTGAATGTTTCCCATATGACAGCTAATGCTAAGAGAAAATTACTTGTCTACAGTTACCTAGTCAGTGGCAGGGATGAGATTCAAACCAGGGAAGTCTTGGTTGTGATATGTTTCTTAGCTACTACATACATTACTCCAGCTATTGACTCCATAGACTTTTTATGAAGCATCTTGTTGACCGCTGTGGGAAATAGAATAGGCTAGATGGACCATTGGTAAGATCCAGATACTGTGACTTCTTAACATGGATTTTAGTGTTCTACCAGCTAAGCATGAGGCAGTAGAGGCAGGTTCTCTGAGTACAGTGGTACCTCATGTAACAAATTTAATTCGTTCCAGAGATATGTTTGTTACATGAAACGTTCTTTATGTGAAGTGGATTTTCCCATAGGAAATAATGGAAACTCAGACAATTGGTTCCAGAACCCAAAAAATATTCATATAAAAATATTAACTGGATGTAAAAATGATGACAAAACACTGGAATTGAATTCAAAACATGCATTCAGTGTGCATGACCCTAAGAAGTCTACTTAGGCTGCAATCCTAAAGACACTTTCGTAGGAGTAAGCCCCATTTAATACATGGAGTAAGCCCCATTTATTTATTTATTTAATTTATATCCCGCCTTTCCTCACCTGCAAGAGGGAGCCCAAGGTGGCTAACAATGATCAGAATAAAACACCATTAAAATTATCATAAAGATTAAAACATAATTAAAATACAATTAGATTAAAATACAATAAGAACAATAAAAACAGTCTAAAAACATTGGTTAAAAACAATATAAAAATAGAACAATAAAACTGCCACCCAACCTCTGCCCCATTTAAAAAGCTTTTTTAAAATAAAAGGTTTTAAGGCTCCACATGAAGCTCTGTATTGAGGGAGCTTTCCTCAGTTCTAAGGGGAGGGAGTTCCAAAGCTGGGGTGCCACCACCGAGAAGGCCCTATCTCTGGCCGCCACACCTCTCACATTTGGTGTGTTGGCACAGTCAGAAGGGCCCCCTCAGATGACCTAAGGTGACAGGTTGGATTGTACAGAAGAAGGCAGTCCCTCAGATACCCTGGACCGGAGCCGTTTAGGGCTTTAAAGGTCAGGACCAGCACTTTGAATTCAGTCTGGAAACGAATGGGCAGCCAGTGTAGTCACTGAAGCAGTGGCCCGAAAGAGTCGAACCAATGAGCCCCAGCAACCACATGGGCCACCACATTCTGGACTAGTTGAAGCTTCCGGACAGTTTTCAGAGGCAGCCCCACGTAGAGCATGTTACAATAATCTAGTCTCGATGTCACTAGGGCATGAGTCACCATGGCCAGATCCGAGCGACTCAGGTATGGTTGCAGCTGGTGGATTAGCCAAAGCTGAGCAAAGGCTCCCCTGGCCAGAACCGCCACCTGGGACTCAAGGAGCAGCTGCAAATCCAGGAGAACCCACAAGCTGCGAACTTGCTCCTTCAGAGGGAGTGCAACCCCATCCAGAATAGGATGATATTCCAATACCCGAGTCGAGGACTTTTGGACCAGGAGAACCTCTGTCTTATCAGGATTTAATCTCAGCTTGTTTACCATCATCCAGTCCCCCACTTCCTCCAGACAACGATTCAGGACTTCAACTGCCTCCTTGGACTCAGGAGGAAAGGAGAGATAGAGCTGGGTGTCATCAGCGTACTGATGACACCTCACTCCAAACCTCCGGATGACCTCTCCCAGTGGCTTCATGTAGATGTTAAATAGCATGGGGGATAGAATGGAACCTTGTGGCACCCCACACCAAAGAGGCCAGGGTGCCGAACAAGCATCCCGCAGCACCACCTTCTAGGACTCCCATTTAACATGGGAGTTAAACGTTTAAACATTTAACATGGGAGTCAAACATGGGAGTAAGCCCCATTTAACATGGTTAGAAGACTGCCGGCCAGCACGTCTGCCCCAACTGCCAACGAGTGTGTTTGTTACGTGAAGCACAATTTGTTACATGAAGCAGAATCCTAGATAAATTTTTGTTTGTTACGTGAAACATACTTTACATGAGGCGTTTGTTACGTGAGGCACCACTGTACTTGAAAATAAGGTATATCAACATCCATAGTAATCTGGGAAGTTTAATCAGTTTGCTGTTTGCTTGATGAATTCAGCAGAACATAGCTGAAAAGCTGTGGATCCAAACTACTATTTGTAATTAAATCTTTTGGTTACCATATATTCATCCAACGCCAGAGTGATGGTAGTCAAATGTTTTCAAAAAAGAACACTGATTGGAGGCATAGTTGCTCAGTTATAAATGTGGTCTGATACACAGTATAGTCATGTGGACCATTCAGGGATCACTTGCTAATGTGTCTCAATATACAATTAATCACAGGTGTAATCTTTGAATTCTCTGCTGGGGCAAGAGAATATAACATGATATCTCCTCTGTGACAGAATATCAGATCTTCTGCCAGGGTTTTAACAAACAGCAGAGAGTCT
Source organism: Cryptoblepharus egeriae (assembly GCA_030015325.1). Taxonomy (NCBI): domain Eukaryota; kingdom Metazoa; phylum Chordata; class Lepidosauria; order Squamata; family Scincidae; genus Cryptoblepharus; species Cryptoblepharus egeriae. The sequence goes on along the minus strand of JAREYC010000007.1, from coordinate 45,638,764 downwards.
TGGCAAATACATGGTATGTTTGATCAAAATGTGTTTAGTTTATCCCAGCACATTAAGAGATCAATGAGATATACCAAGGATGGCTTAAAACATTTTGTGGTTGTGATCAGATGGTTCACATGTGCTGCACTGTTTTTACTGTCGTTTGTACAAATACATGGGTGGTGCAAATTAAAAACACCATGCTAGTGAAATGTAATGTTGCTTCTACTTTGCCTCTCTTTCTGTGTGTGTGTGCGTGCGCCCTACATGCGTGTAGATTTCCATCACTAGCAGTCATGATGCACCAACCTAGTGGTCAGTGGCTGCAATCATACGCACACTTACTTGGAAGTAAGTTTCACTGAACACGGTGGGACTTATTTCTAAGGAAACATTCATTAGGATTGCATCATGTCAAACATTACTAGATTAAATGACTTGGGCTGCAATTTTAACCCAATTAGGCAGGCATAAGTCCTGGCATATGTCCCATGCTGGCCTGAGGGTGCCACAAAAAAGCCGTCAGGCACTTCTGCACCAATCCTGGGGGGTGGTTGGGCCAGTGCACAGGCATGCATCAGCCTTCTCACACCACTATGGGAATGGTGAGCAGGTGATTTGTACCAGTCTAAATTGGTTAGAACTGCACCCTCAGTTCTATCATAATCAGGGGTGTAAAAAGGCATGTGTTATAATAAAATTAGGCTTTATTTGGAATCAAAGAAAATCAGTAAAGTTTTGATGAAGAAAATGTGCTATACATTAGCATTTTTCATAATCTCTAGGTACCAATGCTAATTCTACCAGTTTTTGTAATGTAAACCATATGTACTTTCCTAGCTCCAGATGTATAACTGATATAAAAAGGTGGCTAGTTTTAATAAGGATATATTTTGTTACAAATGTTGCTCTCAGCAGGGCATGTACAAATAAAGCATGAAGAAATATCCACTTCCCCCCACGTAAAAAAGCAGTCCTGAAATGGTGCTACTCCATTCAGGACCAGTTCTCGAGTAAACCAGCTTCCAAGCAAGGGCAAAACTCCCTTCACAGAAGCTTTGAATCTGGAGGAACAGAGCTCCTCTGAATCTACCCTCTACCTCCCTCAGCCCACCTCTTACCTCCTCTCTCTCTGCCTAGAAGTGTTAAAAAAGCAGCACCTGTCTTCTATGCAATAGTTAAAGGTAAAGGCACTCTGTCCTCCATTCTATATTGTTGTCCTGGGTTGTGCTGTGGTGTAGGTTAGGATTGCATCCTATGCCAAAAAGGGCTAAGGAGGAATGAACAATAGAATCCTGAGGAATTCTGGGCTACCTTTATTGCATTCTGCTAGTTTCTTATAGTGCTACATATAAGTGCTTGCCATGAAAAATCTGGTGTTTTGAAAACTGCATTTATATGTGGTAGGCATTGGAATCAAATATTCTGTAGAAAACATGGGAGAAAAACACACCTCATAGTTATTTGTGTCTGAAATCAGGGACACATTTTGAACCTTTGTTGCCTCATAAAGAAACACAAATGAAATATTCACCCAATTAAATGAAATTCAAGTGCCATCATTAATAGCAAGGAATAAAATATAAAATATAACCCTAACTTTTTAGGAAGCACAAGTAACAGCTGTTCCTCAAGTTGACCTCAAGAGTCTGGATCTTTTAGAATATTTCCACAATATGGTTATAAAAATGTGTCCCACAAGTCTTATTTGCTTTCTTAATGGATAGTGCTTCTGGCTTGGATCTTTCTGTGGAAAGAAAAGGAAACTTTTGTCTCATAAAAGCTAAAATGTTACAGACTCTACTGTGCTGAAGTACTCATTTTATGCCTATCTCAGATGAAGCCCATTGAAAAATTCATTTTTAGTCTAATGTTTAGCATCTGTTAGTCTCAGTCTAGAAGGATAAGCATTCCACTTTCTGAACATCAAACTGCTTTCCTCCTCTACACTTCAAACTATTATGCACTTGCAAAGTACAGGGGGGGGGGGGGAACAAAAAAACATCTGAACCTGAATCATTTGTAGATTTTAAAAATCCCTCTGGAAAGTTCACGATATTTGTTTTAATATGCTAGAAGACCTTGCTACAAAATTGTTTGTTTACATTTTTGTGTTTATTTTCCGCTTTAATGGAAGCTCTCAGAAAAGTTACAAAATAATATACTCTGCTATCATTACACTATAATAATCCAATGAGGTAGATTAGGTTGAAAGAGTGGCCCAAGATATCTAGACTGAGAACTGGTTTGTGCAAAGGCCTGTTGGACCACTGAGGTCCCATGTTACCCTCTGAAATAAAAGAAACATCCAGCATCAGAAGTTATCAGAAGTGGTTAAAGCAGTCAGACTCCTCATGCCTGTTAGTGAGTCTGAGAAGGGCACTGAGCCCTGTCTCCACTCCAGAAAGCACAACTAAGGCAAAATTGCGGAGATATCAAGTTCTGCTATACTAGTGGTTGAGCAGCCAAAGATCAGGCAGAGGATGCTCTTTCCATCAGAATGGTGACCAATGCTGGTGGTGGTGGTGCTGCTTCTCCTGCCACTACCATTTTGGCTGAGCCTTACTCAGCATCCCTTCTTGCCTGATACTCAGAATGGCTTCCCCTTGCTTAGTACGCCATTGCAAGCAATATTAAAATTTAAACCCAGGCCTTACCAATCTAACAATAAAATCCCATCTATGTTTACTCAGAGATATGTCTCACTCAGTTCAATGGGACTTACTCCCAGGAAAGTGTCTATAAGGTTATATTTTTCAGCAATAATCCTGTACAGTATTTACTAATCTGAGAATACATCTCATTGAATTCAACAGGGCTCTCTTCTCTGAGTAGGTATCAAAGAATTGCACAGTACCAGTGTTAGAGTGGCTTGCTCCAACTGCTGTTGGGTCAAAAATTTTCACCAAATGTTATGGTAGAAGGCAAACAGATTACGTTTAAGTCAGTAACCCAATGCGTGCTTTCCTGGGAGAACACTGCATTGAATGCAACAGGACCGACTGAATAGACATGCGTAGGATTGTTTTTGAAAACAATCCCGTGTACATTAGCAAATTTGTAAAAGTGATTAGAACCTTGGCCTTTACCTAAATTCTTCATGAATTATTCTCTTTGTAATATTTTCCTTCTATAAAAGCACCAAGTATTTACAATCTGCAGATGAGATCATACTCTCAGAGCAGTTAAGATAGAAGAAAAGCAAGGGGAGAGAGAGCAAGAGAGAGGGGGGCCCGTTTACACTAATATTGTTCGTATTGAAAATGTTCTGACCTGAAATTCATTGGCTTCTGCAAGTGTGGAATAATATTTGCCCAGTTGCTATGAAGACAGAGGCGGTTGCCAATCCAGCCCATTCATAAGAATGAATCTGCTTCTTGTTGATAAGAAGTCATTGTTTGGCCAAAATGAGCTGATAAGATCCTCTCTAATGCAGGTAAAATAGATTTTTTCCCCCATTCTCTGAGTGCGAACATTATGGAAAGGATGGGAAGCATGCTGCGTAAATCAGTCTCCTTAATAGCCATCTGTGCGGCATTTAATGGGACCGGACCTCATTCCCATTCCATCATTTTTAAAGATACAGTATTTTTATCTGTCACGTGTATGTATAACATGCATGTGTTTTTTATTTATCAGTGGGCGAAGCAAGAAGCTATATCATTTTGTGCTGGGATAGAGTTTTAGGCCAGTATCATGATTCATATACTAGCATCTAATGAAATAGGTTGCTACCACAGAAAAGAGATCAGAAAAGGTATGGTATGACTTTGAAACAATGCAAGGCTGTTGACATAAGGATGACTCGGATCCTGAACCAGGACTTCTCACTAAGGGGGGTGGGCTGCCATATTCCCAGGAAGGGCTTAACAGAAATCAATGAAAAAGTATCTCCTCATAACCATAGAAGAACCATCCTGCAAAGTCCCAAGTATGTACAGTATATGTCTTTATAGAGTAATCCTGTGCATGTCTACTTTGAAGTACAAGTCCTAATGCATTATTGGGCCCAGGAAAGGGTGTAGGATTAAAGCCTATGAATTATCACTATTGGTCTGCACCTCATCTGAAAGTGAGGCCTATCTGCTGAGAGGACCCTGAGTACAGAGCTTTTGTGTTTTGTAGTGTTCCCTGTTGCAGTGCATAAGAATGGACAACAATTACGCATGCCTGTGGGAAATGGGAAAAATGCCACTTCAGTCTTGTCCCATCTCACCCAAGATGGTATGAATCAGTGATGGGATTCAAAGAAATTAACAATCGGTTCTATGCCCATCTGGCAGACATTTTTAAATGGCTATTTTTAACTTTATATGTCCTATAAGTCATTATATATCATTAACAACCGGTTCTAGAGCGTAGGTGCAAACCTGCTGGAACCCACTACTGGTATGAATCCCTGCTAACTGGGCAAGAGGCACTCTTTCAAGTGGGTGTTACTCTTCCCACTTTCAAGTGGGCCAGATACTCTTCCCCTGCTAAACAAAAGAGGAAGAGTAACTGGCCCTCTTCTTTTTAGTGGCTCCTGTTAGTGTCCTATTAGTCATTAATTTTTTTTCATTTTCTTTGTCAATCGTTTTGTGAACTTTTAAGTTGAAAAGTGGTATGTAGATAGATCAGGGGTCAGGGAACTTTTTTTTACCTTTTATCCCAAAATATATTTAGATATGCCAACGTTACCTCTTGATTTGAAAGAAAGGAAATCATATATTATTATTTGAATTCAAAATTTTATTGAATCTATCCAAAAAATCTGGACTTTTAAAATAAAAATTGTAGGACTAAATGTAGGATGTTCTACATTTTTAAAAAATCAGGAGTAAGCTCCATTGAATTAATAGGCTTACTCCTGAGTAGACACCTGGGGAGGCTGAGGCTGCAGTTGGGGGCAGCTGAGACTGAGTTCAGCTGTCTGGGCAGGCACTGTGGGCATCCATCTTGAAAAGAATGACTGCGCATGCGCACACATCCTTTCCCTGCCTCCCAGCCTAAAGGTTCATATGGAGAGGCTTCTCTGTGGCAGAGCATCCTTTCCTGACCTTGCTGGCACACATCTCCATTTAGGAAAGGGAAAGTGCCGGTGAGGTCAGGAGAGGACACTCCGCCCACGAAGAAGACTCTCCATGGCAATCTTTAGGCAGGGAGGCAGGGAAAGGCTGTGCAGTCATTTTTTTTCAAGAAGGATGCAGTGCTTGGGACTTAGCTGCGCAAAGCCATGGCTGACTCAAAACTGCTCCCAGGTGCTCCATACAGATTCATATGTGTGCCCGGCTGTGTCTCGGCAGCGCCACTGTCCTTCACCCTCAGGAATTTTATTTTTACCCCACATGGGGTAATTTAATCCTGCCAAAAACTTTGGAGGCCCCTGCTCGAGAGCAAGGACTGCTCCACCGAATCACTCATCCACACTCTCTTTTCTGCTCTGATCTTTTCCAGTCCAGAGAATGGGAGGACAAGCAGTTGAAGCAAGCTGATGGAGAGAGGTAGAAGCTCTTTCAACAAACTGCAGCCTGAGGCCAACACCTCATGTGGTATCATGGAAGAACCACCCCTAAGTATCTTTGTAAGTATGTGCATTTCATTATGTCTGTAGCAGGGGTGGGCAAAACTCAGCCTGGGAATCATTTACAGCCCTCAGGGACCTCCCAGTTTGGCCCTCAGGGAGTCCTTAGGCTGCAAAGAGCCTCTGGTCCATTGGACAGCTGGAGTCAACGGTGGCCTGATATGGCTTGTTCCAGCATCCATCATTGGCCCAAGTGCATCAGTTCATGACTGAAGGTGTTTTCTGCTTTCCCTGGACATTATTTTAAACCTCCCATTGCCTCTGAAGAACTTATGGTATGACTTCATGTGTTTCTGGCTTACCCCTAAATCCAGAGTAACTACGGGAGCACGTAAGAGACTTTACGTGCACACGTAGTTACTGCACCACCTAGTGAAAACCTATGGGAAATTCATATTGCAATCCAGAGTAAGTTGTTCTTACACTGGAGCAAAGACTCCCCATAGTTACTCTGGATTTTGCCCTTAGTCTGTATGTTTTCATTGTCCAAGAGGTATATGGCAAAAAATTCATAGTTGACATGATATTCTAGTATGTCTCTATTATAGTTCTCATGTGTATTATAAACAAGCTCAGTAAAATTCATTCATTCATATAAATTTCATCTCTAATGTAGTCATTTCGGTAAATTTATGTAAACTTATTCAAATGTATTTGTTCTTATTATTTGTTTAATTTGTATTTTGCCTTTCTCCACAGAAGGGTGGAGAATGATGAGCAAGGGAATGATGAGCATGGGGGGACAGATGCGTGTAGGGGGTTGTTGCGCATGGGGGCATTGATGCGCATTGGGGTGTTGATGCGCATGGGGAGTTGATGCTCAGGGGGGGTTGATGCTCAGGGGGAGTTGTTGTGCATGGGGGCTTGATGCGCATGGGGGGTTGATGCACATGGGGGATCTTGCTCAGAGGGAGTTGATGCGTATGGGGAACTGATGCGCATGGGGCGTTGATGGTCACGGGAGGAGTTGATGCACATGGGGTGATGATGCGCTTGCAGGGTTGATGTGTATGGGTGATGTTGCGCATGGAGGGGTTGATACTCCTGGGGGGTTATGCACATGGAGAATGTTGCACATTGGGAGTTGATGCACTTGGGGGGTTGATGCGCAACAGGGTGTGGCATGTGGAGGGTATTTTACTCCCACAATGTGGGTACATTTCGCTAGTGAAGAAATTTTTTTGATAGTGGCAAAGTAACAGAGGTATGGAATATAATTGATCTTTTTCTGCATTGATTTAATACTTTGGCAATCACCTTATTTCTATTCAAAATATTTGTATACCTTTATCTTCAGCAAAACCCTTTATCTTCAGCTACTTTGATTAGCATAGTTTGAAAATTAGAATTCAGATCTCTGCAGTGACAGACTAATTCCAGACAGTAGAAAATAAGTTCTTGCTTCTTAAATGCTACTTTTTGTGTTACTGGGTATAGTTGCTCTTCTAGAGAAAATTTCGTCCTCTGGAAGATCACCAAAGTGATAAAGCTGTCAGTGGCCATATTTGTCACTTGTGTAATCTAGAATATCTTTCAGACTATTGCACTATAGCAAAAATGAATCCTCTAGTCTAGTGCTTATATTTGGTCCCAGAAAAGGTCTGTTAATAAAATAAGAGAACTGCTGTTTCTTCCATTTCTGATGTTAAGGCTGGTCTATTCATGCAGGGATCAAAGTGGTAGAATACTCAGGTAATACAATGGGCTGCACCATTTCAGACTGCAAGTATGTGTCTGAAATGGTTTCTCCATGGAAAACTTCACAGCCTTTGTCACCTCCTTCTGCTACATGCATAGACTGTCCAATCTATCCGACAGTTTATGTTGTTGTAAATTGGCTATTGACAGTGTACAGTACAGAATGCCAATGGCCATTTCTAAGCTACCTACACAAAACTATGGTAGCATTGGGGTCAGAGACGATGCCTTCTGAGACAGTAGCAGAACTTGCATATCTATTGTGGTATAAATTTCTGTAGACCAGAGCCCACTTTATCAGATGCAAGGACTACTGTCCTCATACCAGATAACAGTATATAGAATCCCAAATCATACTACAAGAATATAGATGGAAGAAGTGGGGAAAGAAAATGTTATTACAAGAAGTCAAGCAAATAAAGAAATGTGGGTCGCATTTGCTATGTAAACCACCAACATAAAGGTGATCTATTTAAAAGGCTAAAAGGTACAATCAGTGTAGGTTTGACCAATCTGTACCAGAAGAATTCCTCCTTAAACAACATTTAAGGACTAATTTGACAATAAGAGTATCCAGAGGGTGGCCAATGACGCATTCTTGCTATTTGAATTGGCATTGAAATTGGCAAATCTGATTTCCCCAGATTGTGTCCCCAGATTTCCATCTCAAAACTAGTAGTGCAAGAGAATGGTATTAATAAATTAAGGTAATTCTTCCCCTTTTAACAAAAAAGCTTGGCTTTCATAATGATAGCTTGAGATATTTGGATCTTCTAGCTCCCTCTATTGGAAACATAAAGTAACCAGCAATAATAAACTGTTGTCTCTTATCACTTAGAGGTGACTCTGGGGTTCAACCTTATCCAATTCTTCACAACTGACGCAAGTGTGCCAGTAGGGCAAGTTCTGTATTCTACTGTAAGTAGGAAGTCATGAAGGCCTCCTCAAGTTAAGGGAACATTTGTTCCCTTAACTCAGGTCTGCATACCTCAAGGAAATTCAGACGCCCGGATGCTGGGAACTTCAGGGCAAAACCACCCCCAGTCATCCTGTCCACTCTTTATGGCACATTAGGTATTTTGCTTCTAAAGGGGGCCACTGGCTGCTGGGTAGTCCTATGAAACCCCCCAATGCCTGGGGAACAGCAGTTGGACAATTGGCAGTTCCCAGATCATCCTTGGGGTAGGACTGGCTTATAAAGATTTGTGGTTACAGTGATGGAAAATTCCCATTATCCAGGCCTCAGATTTTACAATTATATAGAACTTATGTACAGTATATTAAATACAGTATTTGATATTTTAGTGACACTCCCCACAACCCCAAGAGAGTGTGGTAAAGAAGAAAGAGGAGACATCTACAATATTACACATAATTTTTGGATTAGGAGATGTCTTAAGTTCCAAAGTTCCAAAATGTTGATTGGTATGCTTATGGTATGGATTAAATTGTGATGATTTTCTCCTTACAAGAAACAAAAGAGAAGACATTAGTGGAGCCAAGGGTACTTTTTTCCTCCAGTTATTATTGTTCACTAAGCTTTCAAAAGAATGTGCTAGCTTATGTTAATGGCACAGTAGAACTCCTTTCTTATACAATATAAAACAAACTATGTTGTGTCAGGTTTAAAAAATTTGGCAGTTTAAATACTTTGCTACCTTTCCATTTTGGGGGATTAAAATGTACCCACACACCATTTTAAAAGGTGCTTATGTTCTCTTAGCAAGGTTTTGTCTGCTCCACAAGCAGCTGGGATATTATAACTGTGTGTATGTTTGACAATTTTTATCTTTTTTTGCCTCTGAAGATGCTATCAGACATGAATGGCGAAATGTTAGGCTTTAGAAACAAACTTTTAAAATGGCTACAAAGAACAAAAATGAATGCGCAGCAGTGTATTTAATTTTTGTTCTGACTACCCACACATGCTGTTTGCCACAATTTTTAGATTGTGACTTTCTTCCTTATATATTACCTGGTGCATAGTTTTGCTGTGTAATATCATTATGTGTGCTCCTAAAGATAATAAACTAACAAAAAGACTACAAACTTTACACTTAATGGCAGTTCTGATTTGACTGCAAATTTCTTGAAGCTGAACTGGATTATTAGGCAGAGTTGAATATGGTCTCAGTGTTGGTATACACAAGATGCAGTACAAAAAGCTCATTAAGGGCAAAATCCAGAGCAGTTACGGGTCCACACAGTTACGTCACCCTCTAGTGTTATCTTATGGAAAGTCATCTTAACTGCTTCGGAGCAAGGGGCTTAATTTCACTTTAGGATATAGGGCTAAGCTATCTTTTCTAGCTTGTTCCATTGCCAGTGAAACCATAAGTATTTATAAGCTACAAAACCAGTGGTGAGATTCAAATAAATTAACAACAGGTTCTATGCCCCATTAGTAACTGGTTCTCAGAACCAGGTACTCATTAGCAAAGGGTTCTATTAGCAAAGGGTTCTGAGAACCCCCTGAAGCCCACCACAAACTCCACCAAAAGTCCATTGGATTTGCATGCTGAGAACACAAGACATGCAGTACTATTAATTCCAAGGAATTTAAGAGCACAATCCAGACCAAGTTCAGCTGTTCTGCCCTAACTGCTCTCTCCTGACTATTCTGTATCCAGAGCAGAAAGTTATGCTGCATCCAGAGAGTCAGGAAGCCTGGGCTGCCCTAACTGCTCCAGAGCATGCTAAGTAATTGACACATGGGGAGGACTTGCTCCTGAGGAGACACCCCTCAGATCACACTGAACAAGGAACAGCTGTGGTGCCTACAGTGGCGATACAACTTTTCGTACTTTTCGCAGTACTTTTCGGAACACTTTTGGCTTCAAAGGAGACTGTGCAGGTGTCAGAGTTGGTGCCTTGCAGTACTCTTTCTGAAGCCATTCGGCTGCTGCTCCACCTCCTGAGTGAGGCCGAATGGCTGTGCAGAGGCGCAGACTTCCTCCGCTCTAAGGAAGTCTCCTCTGAAGCTGTTCGGCATGCTCAGTGTGTTTCTGCGCAGTGCACCTCAGCTGGCCGTTTGCGCCAGCTCCAAGGACGAGTGGCAGCTTCTGGCTGCTGTTTCACCTTGGAGCAGGCCTGAATAGGTGCGCTGATGCCTGGGGCCTGCCAAAGGACTGTCAAACTCCTCTGGCGCATCATCCCATACAGAGCGTGTCACCCAATGTGGCCCACACCAGCTGCACCAGTCTGGTGACTCCACTGGGTGCCTGCCTTATAAGGAGTCCCTGATGAGATGCCAGTACATTCTACAACTGAATACAAGGGGCTTCTTGGCCTGCTGTATCCTGAGGTTTGTGGGCAGTCATAGTTGTTTCATATCCTAAGGTTGAGAGGCAGGGGTTGCAGCTAGGCTGGCCAAGAAAGATTTTTGGTCAACACTGCCATTCTTACTCGGGCCTTATCATGGACTCCTATGGGTTTACTCATTACTATACCTGCTCCTGAGGTGGTATATCTCTGAGGAGCTGGAAGAGGGCATTTCTGCCTTGGAAACAGGCTTTGGATACAGAGTAACTGCTCTGCCCTTGGCAATGCTAAAGATGCCCTCAACATGCCTCTCCTGAACTGCCTAGGGCAGAGCAGCTAGGGCAGAGCAGGTCTGCCTCTCTTAGGGCACCCTATGTTGCCTTGCTCTGCCCTAAGCCTTTTCCAGAGTAACTGGGGTGGAGCATCTTGCAATTGCTCCAACCTGGTGATAGATAGGGCATCTCAAGGGCTCTTATGTGGACAGATTAGTTGCTCTGGATTGTGCTGTAAGTGAAATATAAAGTATTAATTTTAAAGTATACATCTCTTATTGTAAGAGATTTCTAAGGTACAAATCCTATCCAATTTTCCAGTGCTTATGCAGCCACAAGGTAGCCCTGATGTAGGGGTATGACCATTCCCTTGAGGAAGACTCTGAGACCACCCTCACCAACAACCGAATGCAGTGCACACCCTGCATCAGTAATAGAAATTTGGATAAGATTGGGTAAAAATTAGTTCTTATTTTTGTCATTTCCTTCATGATTGGGATAATTATCTACAATCATCAAAATTTTCAGATCCCAAGTACACATAAAATAAATTCAAGACAAGCAAGAACATGTGTTCTGGTATTCTCATCTTCTTTCTGTTCAAACTGCGTGGGAATATGTCCAAAAAAGAATCAAATGCCATGTTCCAACAGTTTCATGCTTCCTGAAGGGAAAAGTAAAGGAAACATCTTACGGCTGCGGTTTTGAAGTCTGTGTTAATGATATATAATTTTCAGAACAAGTTTTAAATTTGTGAAATAAAGACTGGGTATCTTATGCAAAACATTATGCTATCTTGGCTCTGGACCATGCTGAATCAATGAAAATGGCTCTGTTAAGCCAGATGTAAGGATGTTGAATACAGGGTTCTATACTGTCCCCTATGTTGTTCAACATCGACATGAAACCACTGGGAGAAGTCATCCGGGGGTTTGGAGTTGGGTGTCATCAGTATGCTGATGATACTCAGCTCTAGGGCTGTGGTGGCACAAGTGGTTAAGACACTGTGCCTGTTAAGCAGCAGGCCAGGGTTTGAGACATGGGTCCCCACAAGACAGGGTGAACTCCTGTCCTTAACTCAGCTCCTGCCAACCTAGCAGTTCAAAAATGCTAGGTTGCATTTTCCTAGCAGGCCTCTGTCAGTCTTGGAAGACTATGGTATTGTGCTTGGCGCTGCATACGCTGAATGAGAAGCATGAAAGCCTGGGTTGGATTGTTATGGAGGATAGGCTGTTACCCAAGCAGCAAATCCCCCCTCTCCACGCCACTGAATTAGTTCAATGGAAAGGCAGAGCCAATACGATTGGATCCAGCTGGCGTCGCATAGCTGGGCTAAGGACAGGAGCTCACCCTGTCTTGTGGGGCCGACCTGGGTCTCGAACCCTGGCCTGCTAGTTAACAAGCACAGTGTCTTAGCCACTGCAAGCATGTAAATGCAAGTAGATAAATAGGTACCACCTTGGTGGGAAAGGTAACAGTGTTCCGTGCACCTCTGGGTATAGTCATGCCAGCCCCATGACTATGGAAGTGTCTTTGGACAACGCAGGCTCTAAAGGCTTGTAAACAGGGATGAGCACAGCACCTTATAGGCAGAAACAACTGGCAGTTAACCTGTGGGGGAACCTTTTTCTCAGTTCTGTCTCTACTTTCCACCAAATACCAGGGAGGCTGTCTCTGTCTTGGAGCGTTGCCTGGAGGCTATTGGGATCTGGATGAGGGAGAACAAGCTGAAATTAAATCCTTACAAGACAGAGGTCCTCCTGGTTCAGAAATCTGCAATACATGTACTGGATTATCACCCTACTCTGAATGGGGTTGCACTTCCCCCTGAAGGAGTGGGTTCACAGCTTGGGGATGATCCTGGATTTGCAGCTGCTCCTGGATGCCCATGTGTCCAACTATGTGGAGGCCTTCACCCAGTTGCGGCCGTACCTGGCTCAGTTGGATCTGGCTATTGTGGGCCAGGCCATGGTGTCATCAAGGCTAGATTATTGCAATGCGTTCTACATGGGGCAGCCCTTGAAGACAGTCGGAAGTTACAGCTAGTGCAGAATGTGACTGCTCTTGTGGTTGCTGGTGGTTGATGGTTTGACTGTGTCACACCGTTGCTCTGTCACACCACTGCTCTGACTGCCCATTTGTTTCTGGGCCCAATTCAAGGTATTGAATATGACTTATAAAGCCCTAAACGGTCTGGGACCAGCATATCTGAGAGACTGCCTACTTCCATATAATCCTGTCTGCTCTCTGAGGTCATCAGAGGGGGCCCTGTTGGTAAGAGGGATGGCGGCCAGAAACAGGGCCTTCTCGGTGGTGGCACCCACTCTGTGGAACTCCCTCCCCACTGAATTAAGGAAAGCTCCTTCAGTATTATCCTTCTGGTGAAGCCTTAAAACTCTTTTATTTAAACAGGCATTTGATGGCTTTTAGAGGGTAATATTATTGTATTGTTGCCTGCCTGTTTTTTACTTTGGGTTTTATTGTTTTACTGTTTTTTATACTTTAATTGTATTTATTATCTATTTTTAATTGTATTTTATTGTTGTTTTTAAATGCTGAAGAAAGGCGGGATATAAATCAAATAAATAAATAAAATTGCAGAGTTAATATTTCAGGGTGCAATCCTAACTAATTTTTCAGCTCTAAGCAACGCAGCTCTGAGGTAAGTGATCAAACATTGCCTTACCTTCAGGATGCCTCTACCATAACTGTCCTCCCAATTCTAAGAAGCAGAACATGGCCCACTGGCACAACTATGCCAGTGCTGGAAGGTTTGTTAAGATTGTGCCCTCAGTGTCTTTCCTCCTTCTGTTTTCCAGTGCTATAGTGCTTTAAGAAGTGGAAAGAATTATAAAACACTTATCTTTTATTTATATTTTTCCAAGATGGATACCACAGAAGTTTCTGCAGCATTAGGATTTTAAAAAATGATTTGCACAACTATGAATGTGCTGAGCTGTAAATAAATCACATTTTTTTTGGCTGTCATATATCTGCAATTTTAAACCATACCACAAAGATTCAGAGGGAATGAATGAAAATCACTTGGGTTTAGTTGGGATTGTTGAATAATCCTGCTTTCCACCTACCTGTCTAATCAGCATCATGTAGTAGTTTGGAACTTGGATATAGATCTGGACCTGGGAGATCTTGATCCAGGTTCAAATCCCTGCCCAGTGATGGAAGCTTTCCCAGGTGACCTCGGGCCAGTCACTAACTCTCAGCCTCACTTACATCACAGGGTAGTTCCAAGAACAAAAGGAGGAAAGGAACCTTTTATACTACCCTGAGCTCCTCGGAGGAAGGACACTATAGACGTGCTAGATTAGATAAGATAGAACAGATAAATAGAATAGATGGATGAAGGAAATGGATAGAGTTTCTCCCATGCTGATGGGGCATGGCAGAATTGCTGTGTGTGTGTCCACACTCATCCCCTTTCTTCTATCATGGGTTGTGTGAGGGTACGAAGCTGACATTTTCTTGGGCCCTCAGGAGAATGAGACTTTTTCTCATCTTGATCATTCAATAAGAGGAGAAAAAGATGCTTGCCTGTTTACTCAACTTTGCAGAGGTTCCTGTGAAGAAAAAAAACACAGCTACCAGCTAACTACAATCTTGAATAATATTTTCCATGAAAAATACCTCTATTTAAAATGAAAATAAGGAACACAGCAATCTCTTTTCATCATTGCTTCCACAATATTTTGACTACCAGTTGCAGACAAAGAAATCATTCTTATCTGTCCAACCATGAAAGGAATGAACTTAATCATGCACTACCATAATTTTATAACCAAGGTTAGTAGTCCAATTTTGTAGCTAGATAAGTAAACATGATCACCGCTGCGCATAAAGGAGTTCAGGAGCGTGTGTGTGTGTGTTCTGTTAAGCTCCAATTTGCTTATTATTGGACATGCTTGGGCAACTTGAACCTATAGGAACTCTAGACTACGGTAATTATTTTAGCAGGTATTTGTTGGAGTGAATCTTCCCTCCTTGGGGAGCCTAACTATGTTTGATTGTTATGCACAGCTCTGTTTTCTCTTCCCTGGAAAGCTGGTTAAAGAGAGTCCAGCTTATTATTCTGAAGGGAGAAGTATGTTTTGACTCTTACTGCATTTGCCACAAGGGCCTGCAGCCCATAATAACAGTCACAGACACTTTTTAACTGAAGAGGCTCCAGTTTCTTCTGTAAATGTTCTCAAGCCTGCTTCCAGCACTGGCCTGAGGTTGCTTGGGCTCTGGGGAAAATCCCGTCCCTGGTCCCCCTTGATGATGTATTGAGAGTACTGCACCAGTATTGAGTGTTCAGGGGGTTGTCCATTCGGGCGAGTTATTGGTCAGTGCCTGACCTAACAACTCCTGACACTTCCTGCTTCTCCCCCACTTTGATTCCCAGAAGGTTACCAGCCGTGTACTGCATTATAGCCTGCTGGGCACTCATAAATTCACCTATTTTAAAAATTCCTCCTTAGCAATAAAACTAGAGCTTTATCAAGACTCTACTGTGCTGCTGCCATGCATGGCTGTTTGGGATGCCTTCGACTTGAGGGTCAAAAAATTATATGAGACTATTCTTTGCCTCAATCTTTATAATTTACTTCTTCTTCCCTTCGCTCAAGGATGCCTGAACACAGAGCAAAACTGCCAACAACGTGAAAGCTGTTAAGCACACAGATCTTTTGATACAAAGGCACTACAACAGCAAAGTACTAATCATTTTTATTGCTTATCTGCTCATCATAAAGAAACTTCAACTGATATCTGCTTTGAAGCTGACTATATAGGCTCAGAGAAAAATACTTCCACAACAGGGATGGTCCGTTCAAAAGCTTTAAACTTGCTTTTACTTGTTGCTCACTTGAGAATAACTTTTATAGGCAATTCTATGGCTAATTACTTGTGAAGTCTCAAAGCCTTCAAAACATTATGTTCATCCTCTTCTGGATTTCTTCCTAAAATAACTTGAACATCCTTGCATGCCAATGTCCGTTACCTTAAATCTGAGTTCATCAGACACAGCATTGCAATTTTCAGGTGCATTTGCATGATTGAGGGCACACTGTAGCTTCCTAAACTGAATCTACCCACTAGGTAATCCAATCCTTTCCCCACCCAAGCCTCCCAACCATTGTTGGGTTTCCTCAGAGATGCTATTTTGGTAGAACAGATCTGAGGAAAGCTGGCAGGAAGCAGTAAAAACTGGGCATAGGATCTGACACATCAACACTACTGGATCCAATCCTACTGCAGCCCCCATAATGCTCCTTTCTTGCCTGGTTTCACCCACTTCCTGCCTTTATACTGCTTTCCCCCACTTCTGTTCCACCTCTCCCATTGTCTTACTTGTGGTGGGAAAGCTGCTGATACTCTCTTACTTGCTCTGATGGGTGATGGAGAGCCAATGATGCAAGCATAGACCAGCATCCTGGCAGCATGCTACTTAGATGACTTCATCTAAGTGCACAGCCCATAGATGACTTCTTTTCAGCAATTTCTGGCAGCAGAACATGGGTTCCACGGGCAGTCATATGACTGGGCTGTAAGAATCCATAGGACTGGGCTGTAAGAAAAACACTTCTGTTTGGTGAAAAAGAGAGGAAAGCATACAAAATTAAGCTACTGAAGACACACTGAGCAATCCTACAGGTGTACTCAAAGCCCAGTCAAAAAATGGTGCCATGGTACCCTTAGCTCTTTTCTCCCTTTCCCCAAGGAAGCAGCCCCACAATGGAGCTCCTTGATTCTGCAGCAGCATTAGAGATGTTGCACAATCAGGAATATTAAGTATACTGCCAGAAGGCCTGGTACAGTGGTACCTTGGGTAATGAATGCCTTGAGTAAAGTATGTTCCAGGTAACGAACCTACCACTAGGTGGTGCCTCTGCCTTGGGTAACGAACCTTCTGTGGGTAACGAATGAAGTTTAAAGAGCTGCCAGCCTGCGCTTGTTACCTGAATTGAATGGGTCAGGCAACAGCAGGTCTGTCCCTCTGCGGGGGAGGTTGTTTGGGGGAACTGAGGGGCCTTTCGGGGGTGGGTAGGAGGGTTTTGGGGACAGTGGGGAGGGGAGATACGGGCAGCCGATACTCACTTTAAAAGCCTGGCTTTCGAACACAAGGCTCCCTGCAGAGCTTTTGAAGAGTCTGGAGAGGGGAAGGGGATGCTGGGGAGGGGATGCTCCTCCCCCCAGCCCGCTCTGCAGAAAGCCTCCTGTTCGAAAGCCAGGCTGCCTGTATCTTCCCCCACTGTCCCCAAACACCCTCCCACCCCTCCCCGAAGACCCCCCTGACCTCCCAATGGGGCTTACTCCCAGGAAAGTGTCTCGGATTGCAGATTTCTAACCATGCCTACTCTGAAGCAAGCCCCCTTGTGTTCAATTGGTCTTACTCCCAGGAAAGTTTCTTTAGGATTGCATCCTCCTAAGTGTCTTTAGGATTACAGCCTTCTATGTGTCTTTAGGATTGCAGCCTAAGTAGACTTCATAGGATCATGAACATTGAATGCATATTCTAAATTCAATTCCAGTGTTTTGTCATCATTTTTACATACAGTTAATATTTTTATATGAATATTTTTTGGGTTGTGGAACCAATTATCTGAGTTTCCATTATTTCCTATGGGAAAATCCACTTCACGTAAAGAATGTTTCACATAACAAACATGGCTCTGGAACGAATTAAATTTGTTACGTGAAGCACCACTGTACTTCCCTTGAGCCTTATTTCTCCATGCTTTGTTGCTCCAAGCACTTTTCCCACAAGTTGGCTTTCATGCTGGAAGTGAGGTTAGTTTACTTATTTATCTAAGTCGATAGTGAAGTGATGTATTGTGGAACAATAAGAAAGGGACAGGGAAGGCTTTCCCTCACCTCACCTCATATCTTGTTCACCACACCTTATATCTCACCTTATATACACCTGCTTGGAGGTGCATGCTCATGGCTAATTTAAAATTTTAACGATGACGCATAAAACGTATTCCAGCTCTCAGTTTATCATATTAAATCTGTTCCTGTATTCCATTTTGGAGTCTCTGTCATACGTAAAGGAATCCCCCAAAGATTGCCGTGTTACCTTCCTGCCAAAGTGGTACCTATTTATCTACTTGCATTTACAGTACATGCTTTTGAACTGCTAGTTGGCAGAAGCTGAGCAAGAGACAGGGCTCACTCTGTGATGCAGTATTTGGGTCTTGATCCATTGACAACTTTGACAAGTGTAACATCTTTAACCATTGAGCCACCACAGCCTTCACGCATATACACATATAAAAGCACATCAATGTGAAAATATGTTTCACATCACACAGATGATTTCCTTTGAAACATTCTTTGTTAACCATGTCATATTTTTAAAGCGATAATCATATTTACCACATTAATAATATTTATAAAGCACTGTACTGCTTCCCACAAAAATGTGCCATCTAAATATGATTATTCAATTGAAGGATTTGCCTCCAAGAATTTTAAACAGTCCAAGATGCAGTCTTGCCAGAAATCAAGCACGAATATATGTCAGAAACCCACTAAACATAATAATTTAGAATGGCTTGGAATAGCAGTATGTTCTAGATGCCTGAATGCTGATAGGCAACGACAGCGGTTCCACCACTAAAACTGATTCCAAGGGTCTTTCTTTGCCTTCCCCTCCCATATTCCCAGTGCTGACAGAATCTTACAATTGTTAGAGACACTGTTCTGCATGCAGGCTATTTTATTTAATATACCATTAAAAATTGGAAGCAGTGGTCTGTTACAGTTGCCAAATAAACAAATGATTGTCAGATTATAACATAAGCAATTTCTTTCCTTTTTGTCAAATTGATTGGATAATGGTGATGGGTGCTACCTTGAGGGAAATGGGAAAAAAATCCACAGATGACAAACTGAAGTATAGATAATTGCTAAATGCAACACAGAGAACTTTATCCTGGATCTAAAAAATTTGTTACAATCAGATCTCCAAGGGTTCAATCCTAACCTAAGCTGGCACAACTCATCCATCTTCCCATTCCCATGGTGATGTAAGGAGGCATGATGAGAGGTGTAGGCATTGGCCTAACCCCGTCCCAGTGGTGGGCTCCAGCAGGTTCGCACTTACTCTATAGAAGCGGTTGTTAACGAGAGATAGGACATATAAAGTTTAGAAATAGCCATTTAAAAGTGGCTGCCAGATGGGCATAGAACCGGTTGTTAAATTTCTTTGAATCCCATCACTGCCCCATTCCCCAGGAGTGGCATAGAAGTGACTTACAGCAGATTTGTGACATTCCCAGGCCAGCACGGTCTTGGGCTGGGGCTTAGGCCAGCCTAACTGGGGATTAGGATTGCAGCCTAAGAGCTATTAATATGAAAATTTTAAGACTGTATGGTGGATAGAAAGTATTTTTGAGACCCTAGGCATGAGACACCTTTACAGCATGTTTGAGACACCCTGGGCCTATGCAACTGATTTCAGTTGGCCCAAGTAGCAGATTGGATTGTGATGTCCGATATTAAATATCAAGAGTAGTGTATGTACCTGCACATCTAAATCATCAGGTATGGGAAAGTCTATCAAGGCTTAACTCAAGTTAAGTCTTTAGTCACCATCCCTGTGGCCCAACTAAAAAATGAGTTATAACAGGTGCACTCTCCAAGTCTCCGAGGTGCCTACTCACAACTCTAAAAGGTTTGAGTCAAATCCTTCATGGCAAAGCCAGCCATGGAAAAAAGGTTCTGTTTTTCCAGGGTGTATGTGTGAGAGTTGGAGTTAACGTTAACCACTATCTGCTGTCCTGTCCCATCTGTAAACAGGGCAGAAGGGGCTGGAAGGGACTGCGAGAGACTAGGGAAAGAAGACAAATACATTGTTTCTGGAATTCAAATGGCACATCTGCCCATTTGAGCCGGACACAAATTCCAATGCTGGACGTTCAAGCAGCAGATGAAGGGCAGATTTTCAATCCCAGGATCATCCTGATTCCAGAAAGGTATAATATGTCTACATAGAGCAAGTGTGGCCCAAGTTAGAGGGATTTCAGACACTCAGACAAAATTCACCATTTATTTATATAAGATGTAAGCAGCAAGAGGGAGGACAAAAATCATGAGCAGCAACTGTGAGGCTTACCAGGAAAACTCAATCCTTGGCAGCCATACGCAGTACTCCCACTGCAGCCAATCACTGAGGTCCCCTACTCACAAGTAACAATGGAATTCAGCTTACAGCAGCCAGCCATGCAGTGAAAAACACAATTGCTAGAAACCTCCTCCATTCCCTTCCTCCTTTCTGCTCTCTGGGCTTCTGAAGCCCATCATAAGACAGGACTCCCCATGGGCTCCTCTCCTGCCTTCCCTCAGCCAAAAGAAAGAAATCAGTTCACCCATTTTTCATCAACCGATCATCAGTTATTTCCTTCCTATTTGGAAAAGAATACAGAGCCCACTCCCGCCTCTCACCCTCCTGCAGAAACAAGCATTAACCTTTCCCTGCCTTGTGGCTGGAAATCCATGCTACTTGCCTGGTCTTAACAACAGCCCCAGGAGTTTTCTCAAGCTGCAAAAACAATAGGAAAATGCAACCAGACACAGGCAGACTTGAGTCTGCACACATGAGAGCAAGTGCCAAGTCAGTGTTTTTCCACAGATGTGACTCACAAGTTGGCCGAGTCAGTGAAAAATGTGCATTTTCACAGTTCAAGTCTGAGTCTCCCGATGAGTTCCTAACCTAGTGTTCCCAACTCTGATACTTCCCAAGTTCAGTTGAGAAGAACAATGAGAATATTACGCTTGGTTAGCATGGTTCTTAGAGACACATCCTCAGCACCGTTAACATAAGCTTTTGCTTGGCACTTCTTTTGATACCTTGTTTAATAGAGAACTTGCCACCCTGTTTTTTTTTTGTTTTGTTTTTTGGCCAGCAGCCACAGGGTTCCAACCTATGAAATGGGATAGAAGATCAAGGAAGTACTCTTTTTTTTCTCCCACACACAGCCCAAGGGGCACATCAGTACAAGTTACAGTATGCCATTTTTGCAAACCAGCACTGTTTGGTATAGATCTTAGAAGAACAAACTGGGTGATGGTGATCTAATGTGGAAAACAAAATATTACAGAGGAGATTATGGTTGATGGTCCGAAACCAGATTGGCTCTCCTCCCAGCTGCTGTTTGTAAATAAAACACTGTTAAGACTCCAAGTTATGGAAAATAAATTAATAAGGATACTTAAGTTCCACGTTTTGACACGTTTTGAGTAGAATCACCTGTGTGTGACTGCTTGTGATTGGAGGGCAGTAAGGATAGCTGGGGATATCTGCCAGTTAAATGTACAACTCATTGCTGGGGTTGGAAGAAGAAAGATAGTTGGATGTTCTGTTAGGATGTAAGGTTTGCTGCATTGAACATTGCATTGAACTGGACTGCTGCTCTGTGACCTTAATTTTGCCTGCTCCCTGTATCTGCGGAGTATAAATACTCTGCTGTGAACTTTTGAGCTCCTGTGTTGTTTTGGGGGCTGCAACTGGGGGAATGGTCAGCCAGTTGCTGCAAATTCCTTATCACATCCACCACCCAGAAGGCAAGCTCTTCAAGGGAGGCATATGAGGAAGGCTTTCTGGGAGGAGGAGGAGGGGTAGATGGTTAGGGAAGAAGGGACAGGGCTGGTGGTGGTCAGCTCTGCTAGATCTGATACCCTGTGTTGAATCACCTGGCCCAACATAGGATTCATGTCCTCTGCGCTGGCTAAATAGTTGGTATAAAGTCAAAAAGCCCCATTGTGGGGCCACTTCTCTTACTTGGAGGTGCTTGGAGCCAGTGGCAGCTGCCCAATGTCTATGGGATGCTGCGGAAGGCATTTCAGCCATTGCAAGCTTGGGCACTGGGCAGTTCAGGCTGAGTTCTGAGTTCCCACTGAACACTGAAAGGAGTTTTTTTGGGACCACAGGGGGAGAAAAGCTGCAACTTGAGAGATCCCATGCACAAGCAGAGGTGTGACCCAAACTGATTTAGATCCCAGCATTTTGCTCTATGATCTGATTTAATGTAAAAATTTATTATTTTTTATGTATTTTGCTGTCAGATTGGGTCAAGTGATAAGAGGCTACCTATATATGATACAAGAAATCAATCCTGTAGCTTTATTTTCTTTTTTAAAAGCAGCTTCATTCCTCCTTCGGAGTGATAATGGTTGTAACACCCAAAGGATTGAAGTGTGAGTTATTGACTTTTTACTTTCTGGTTTAATTCATTCAGGCTGCAATCCTATCCACACTTTCCTGGGAGTTAGCCCCATTGACTATAATGGAACTTCTGAGTAGAAAGACATAGGATCATGCCCTTAAGCTTGAAACATACCAGTACCAGAACTGTTTTTTTTTTTGGAGGGGGGAATGGCAAGGTGTGTCTGATGATGAATCTCCTACATCTCATTTTGTTGCACCCATAGGATATGAGTGGTAGATGAGTCACCGTTACAGCATTGCATAGCTCACACTCATGCCCAAGGCTTTAATATTTCCTAGCTCACAGTGCCACCTTTTGCTACTGCATGAAAAGAACAATGATAGTTTATAGGTTTTCTCTCTTTTTCTGGGTGTATGTATAAATTGAATTGTAAAATGTGGAATATCAGGAATGAACTTATTTAGTTAAGACATCTTTATCCCATCTTTCATCTTTTTTTCTAAAGCAGCTAACAGCAATAAACTACATATAAAATACAATTAGATCAAATAACATAATCTGGAAGGTGCTTAACAAAATCAACAATGTTGCCAGATAAAATCTCCGGCTTGGCTGTAGTGAATATGCAGGTATTGCCTTGTTACCCACAGAGTTCCATAGAATCCTAAAGTTGGAAGGGAATGAGTAGGTCATTAGTCCAACCCTCTGCCTGTAGAAGGAAATCCTCCTAGAGCATCTCTGGCAGGGGCTTGTTGAGCCTCTGCTCGAAGATCCCCAGTGAGGGAGAGTTCACCACCTCCCTTGGCAATCTGTTCCACTGCCGAATCACCCTCACCATCAGGAATTTCCTTTCTTGCAGTTTGTACCCATTGGTTCTAGTTCTGCCTTCAGAAGCAACTAAGAACAAAGGAGCCCCTTCTTCCCTATGACAGCTCTTCAGGTATCTGAAGAGGGCAATCATGTCTCCTTTCATCCTTCTCTTCTCCAGGCTGAACATCCCAACCTCCCTAAACCTTTTCTCGTAGGGCTTCCCTTCCATCCCACTGATCATTCTTATCGCTCTCCTCTGGACTTGCTCCAGTTTGGCTGCATCTTTTTTAAACTGAGGTGCCCAGAACTGAACACAGTACTCAAGGTGAAGTCTAACCAAAGCAGAATAAAGAGGAACTAGAACTCCTCATGACTTGGAAGCTACAGCTTGCTGCAGCCTAAAATGGCATTTGCCTTCTTTGCAGAAATATTGCACTGCTGACTCATGTTCAGCTTGTGATCCATGGCAACAGCAAAATCCCACTTGCATGTTGTGCTGCCCAGCCAAATATCCTCCATTTTATACCTATGTTTTTGGTTTTTATTGCCTAAGAACCTTACACTTCTATTTGTTACAGCCCAGTATTCCAGTTTGTCCTGATCCTCCTGAAGGTTAATCCTGTCTTCTATTGTGTTTACTACTCCTCTCAGCTTGGTGTCATTTGCAAATTTGATGAGGCTCCCCCGTATCCCTTCATCCAAGTCATTTATGAAGATATTAAAGAGAATTGGGCCGAAGACAGAGCCTTGGGGCACCCCACTTGAAACCGACCTCCAGGTTGACACAGAACCATTTACTAAAACCCTTTGAGTGCAGCCGTCAAGCCAGTTGCAGAGCCATTCTAGAACCCCCAGTGGATAAAGAAATTGGTGGATACCAAATCAGTGAAAATTACTTTAAAATAGCTTTCTTGCTCCTTTAATGATGCCCCAGAATGCATTGTTATAATAACTATATTGCATTCAGTTACTAGATGGGGTGCATATGGAATCTAATAAAAAAAGAAATTATAATTTTTTAACTCTGCAAAGATAGGAAATTGAAGTTTGGGGAAGCTGAGTTTGAGGAGGATGTTTAGAGGAGACTGATGACATGGAGCATCTTTGATTTCTTTTTCCATCCTGTTCATTTCCATTCCAGCAAGTAGGAGAGGAGGCTGGCACATCTCCAGGTATGGGGAAGAGCACCTGGAATGCTGTTGCAGGCACCAGGTGGTCTTGTGCAGACCATGTACCACATACTCATTTCTGTGTAACATGAGAGACCTATTTGCTGACCTGACCTGACATAGAGGATGTGGCATTGCTGTTGGCCTTGTGCCCATGTGAGAGAGCTGCAAATGCTCATTAAGCTCACTGAGGAGCATCCCATGTTGCTTATCCATCAGGGCACCAATTATGCCCTTTGAAGCACTGCTAGAAGATATGGGATCCAGCTGGTGTTCTCATCAAACCCCTCAGTGAGAGGAAAACACCCAGATGTATTCTGGATAGATGGCTATGTGGGAGATATAAATAGATTTTGGCTTTTTGAATGGCAGGATGGGGGTTCTGACAGACCACAGGGAAAAGATACTTTTCTAAAATTGGGAAGATTATATTTAGGAATTGGTTTGGTAAGTCAGGATATAATGGTGTTTGAGATGAAGGCAGGCATTATTGATAATACAACTCTAAAGCAGGTTCAGTACATTATCTAATGAATTGTACATGATTTTCAACAAGTTGAACAAATCACAAAGGACACAATCCTAACCACGTCTACTCAAAAGCCCCATTTTATTCAATGGGTCTTACTCCTAAGAAAGTGTCTTTAGGATTGCAGCCAAAGTGAACTAATCATTTTGATACAATGGCAACACTAAATCCAGCAGCAATAGCATACCATCTCATTACTCCATAGCTATTTGTTTCTTCTGAGTAAGATAGGATTACAGCCTAGGTCTAATTGAACACAGTGAGCTTACATTTGAGTAAAATAAATAACAATTTTTTAAAAAACAACTCTCACCATAGCTCAATAATCAGAAACTCAGATCAGTTTTACATGTGAACTTCTCCCCACTGATAAAGAACACCTTTGATGCAGGGCCAGCCCAAGACTTCCTAACTGAAGTGGCAAGCAAAGTGGTGCACCCCTTGCCTAATGAACACTGCAGAGGGTAGTCTCTGCTCCTGCCACTCTCAAATGTTCTAACTCAGCACTCTCTTCCCATCCGTATTTCATCTTTCTATCAGCCCCCTCTTTTCCAATCTAAGGAGAGGAAAGGCTCAAGGTAGAGCTAGAAATGGGCCCATCAATCTGCTACCTGAGGCAGCCACTTCTGTTGGCCTCATGAACTGGATGGTCCAGATTTGCAGTCATAACAAGGTGATAATGTGACTGAAGAGGGGCTAAGGGCCAATAACCTAAAGTCAAATTAAGCCCCTTGCTCTGGAGCAGTTAAGGTGACTTTCCATAAGATAACACTAGAGGGTGATATAACTGCATGGATCCGTAACTGCTCTGGATTTTGCTCTAAGACATACAGACTGGAGAATATGAACCAATGTTGGACACTGGGTTAAAAATAGTGACTTTCACTTTTAATGAAGAGGAATGCCAGAGGAATATGGAAAGGCACTAGCAGCATGTGAAAGTAATTATCACAACTGTAAGAATATAAGCTTGCCAAAATGTGATGGAATGATAACTCTGTTGACCTCCTACTCTTTTAAGGAATACATTTGAGATGCAAATGAAACTGATATACGAAGGTGCAAAAAGCGTTCCCTGCATATCTGTTAGGTCACACACTGTATTTCGACAACAGACAACTGAGGATTTGTGAAAGGTGGGGCATTAAAAAAACTAATAGTTAATAAGTAACAGCAATTTATGAAAAGCTGTAAGATGGGCTCTAATTGAAAGCTGCAACATAAAAATAATAGAGGGTATCTTAACCAGTGGGGGGCTCCAGCAGGTTCGCACCTACTGTATAGAACCAGTTGTTAACTAGAGCATATAAAGTTTAAAAATAGCCATTTAAAAGTGGCTGCCAGATGGGCATAGAACTGGTTGTTAATTTCTTTGAATCCCATCACTGACCTTAACGTGCAGCAACATGCCAAATGCTCCTCCCCTGACTGATTAAATGCCAACCTCTGCTCTGTTATTTCTATTTACATAACCTACAAAGTGTGCTGGTTTCATGATCATGCTACTTGCTCTCACTCTACCATTGTGCTTGATGAAGAACAAGTTTCTATAAGCTAAGAGTGGACATCTGCATCAGTGAGTATTGTAGATCCAGTTTCAGAATGGTGATCCCCTTAACAAGTTCTGTTCCTGTAGTCTTGTTGGCTGTGCTGCTGAATGCAGTTCTGAAAGCTAGTTTCAAAGCAGTTCCTTCCAAATTTGCACTATTGGTTATAACTACCAAAACAAACTACTGTAGGGGTTCAAGTAGATGTTACATAGAATGAGAACCAGGATGGAGCATGAATCCTAGGGAGATACATGAGTGTAAGTATTCCCAGGTAGCACAACTGAGAGCACCTCTTTCTCTCAACTATTTCACTGCAAGAGCCATCCTATCTGAAGGCCACCTGAAGGTCAGCGAGGCCATGTTCAGGAGCCTCTTTGGAGTGCCTAAACGCATGACCTCTGGTTTTTGTTGAAAAAATGGAAGTGATGTTTTAAGGTCTAAACACCACAAGCTGCATGCAACCTCCCTGATCCTAAGAAAGCTTCCAGCTGCAATCAGTGGTAGCAGCAGTCCCAAAACCAGGATGAAAGGAAAACTCAAATGGATCAAAATAAAAATTTCATCAAGGAAGCTGGAGGGTATCCTCCAATATCATTATTATGCACCATCATGCAGTGCCTGGAGTTTTTATTCCTCTTTCTTGGCATAAGCCGAGGCACCTAATTTTACCACAAATACTGGGAAAACGTATTGACCCGAGTGTAAGCCAAGGGTGGGAAATGCAGCAACAGCAGGAAAGTGTGGCTGGCCTTGTAGCTTCAGGGCCCAATCCTGGGCATGTCTACTCAGAAGTAAGGCCCACAAAGAAGTATCCGAGTCTGAGGAGGGGCTTGGCTGCAGTGGGCTCCATGTCTTGCTGCCACACGCCTCGTCCGCAGCCCGGAGAGCCAGCGCCAGCAGCTGGTCGCACCCACCATTTTTCTTAATTTTTTTTGTGACCCGTGTATAAGCCGATGTGGGTTTTTGAGCTCATTTTTTGGGCCCAAAAAACTAGGCTTATACGCGAGTATATATGGTATTCTATTTTCACTATTTTTACCAGTATTGGTGTCAACCCCTTTCCCCCAATGTGTCACCTGGTACAGTCTGGCAATCTGAATGATTACTTGAACTGCTAGAAGCTATGCCACTAACTCTTGCATCTCTTCTATCTGTTGCTTCCAGCAAGACTGGATTATTACATGTTTTTGTTTAGTAACCATTCCAATCTAAATTCAACCTATGGGACACTGTGGGATGTCCCCAAAACCACTGGTGGCTTTTTGGGGAAAGGGACAGACCCCACAAATTTGTGCCATCTATTTGGGCGGCCCTGTGTTGAGAGGCCCTGTATCAGGTCAAGAGGCCTAATGTGTGGTTCTGGATCTGGTGAAGCTTCCCATTCAGCCTTGTCTCACTCACTCCTCTGTCCTGCCAACCATCCTCTCCACCACCACCCTTGCCCAATCTGGCATGCAGCATCAGCATGGGTTCAGCATGTACTGGTGTTGAACTGGCAACAGTGTGGACCTTGCACATACAGTGGTGCCTCACATAAGTTTAATTTGTTCCGGAAGCATGCTTGTTACGTGAAACGCTCTTTAAGTGAAGTGGATTTTCACATAGGAAATACTGGAAACTCAGACGATTGGTTCCACAACCCCAAATATATTCATATAAAAATATTAACTGTATGTTAAAATGATAATAAAACATTGTAATTGAATTCAAAACATGCATTCAGTGTGCATGATCCTATGAAGTCTATTTAGGCTGCAATCCTAAATACAATTTCCTGGGAGAAAGACCCATTTAACAAATTGGGCTTACTTCTGAGTAGACATGCTTAGGAGGCTGCAATCAAAGACACTTTCTTGGGAGTAAGCCCCATTGAACAGTAGACATGCTTAGGAGGCTGCATGGAGGATATGGGGCTTACCTGGGCTGCTGCTGGAGGCTGGTGTGGGCACTTGGGGGCAGTTAGAGGTAGCTGCCTCTGGCACTCCCAGGCAACTGCCCCCAAGTTGGGGGCAATTTGAGGCAGCAGCGTGCTGGCTGGCAGCCCTTTAAAACAGGCTCTGTGCGGAGCATCAGTGAGGAGCAACTTGGGGGCAGTTGCCTGGTGCTTGTTAAGTGAAGTGGGCTTGTTAAGTGGAGTACACTCCCAATGGGAATTTGTGCTTGTTATGTGAATCACTCTTTATGTGCATCACTTGTTATACGAGGTAACACTGTATATCAGGCATGTGTTATATAGGGCATTTGCAACACTTAGCACTGAGGGAGGACTGGCACTGAGGGTTCAGGATCGGACCATAAGACAATATAGATTTAGTTATGGTTGTTATATTAGCACTTCACACCAAATGATACACTGGTACCTTTTAGAAATTGGCAGACCTTGTTGCCACAACGAGATATGTTTGCCATAGAGGCCCACATCTGATTCAGGGCCCAATCTTATACAACTTTCCGGCACTGATGCAACTATAAAGAATGGGGTGTGCGTGGCACTCTGCAGTAGAGGGATAGTCACAGAGTTTTCGTCAAGGTAACAAACATTTTGTCAAGTGTTTGTTCTCTTACTTTGGGGCTACATTGCTGTTGGAAGGTTGGTTAAGATTGGAACAGACTTGCGTCCATTGTTGAGCTTGGTCAACAGTAATACTATTCCAGTAATTATCTGAAGATACAACAGCCATTGGGTTCAGAATCCCATGTCCTACCTGATGTGAGGTGTTGGGTTTCCAGCAACTCTGCACTCCAGCAGAACTTTGCTTCCTTCAGAAACTTCTTGACTCCTGAGTTTTTGGATAAATCGAGGGGCAGAAGGTTCATCATAGCTTTTCTCCATTGCCTGGCTCAGAGAGGTATTTTCATTGGTCTGAGAACCTTCCTTTATCTCGAACACAGATTCGCTAGTGTGAGTAACTTCAGGTAACTCATTCTTGGGTGTGATCTCTGGGCAAGTAGTATTCCTTAAAGAATTTGATATTGTTGATTGTTTATTTTTAGGAGATAAGTACCCACTGTCTGGAGAAGAAGAGTTGCCATCTGGGCTTCTGACTCTTGTCCTGGCTGCTTCTTTAAAGATGGAAGAGAGCTCTTCGATGAAAGTGGCAGCTTTATCACACAGCTTATTCTTGAAAGGGACATCACTATTAGTGGATGGCTTGGACCCAAGGATCACTTTTTGCACACTTGGATCACACCTTTCAGCTTGTTTTAGACTCCGGATAAAGCTGGGTCTTGCAGGGAGCAGGGGCGATATATATGGTTGTTTCCCAGGAATACCAAAAAAATGGTTTGATTCCTGAGAATGTATGTTTTGTTTCTTCTGCTCTGGGAGTACTTGAGTGGAAATCAGTAGTGAGTTTGGACTGCTCACCTGACTCGTCTTGAAAGTTTCTTGATCATTCACATTGGCCTCCCTGCAAGAATCATCCTCTGAGATTAAAGAAGTGTCAAAGTAATAAGTAGACGCCTGCTTTGCTTTTTCATCATCCTTTAAGTAATTTGTAATAGATTTCTGGGCAACTTCAAGACTTTTGTTTATCTCTTCTTCACTGAGAAAGGCAGACAGCTCATTTGAAAATTCTCCATCCTGTATGTCTGACAGGGAATCATAAAAAAGTTCATAAGAGGAATCTTCAGATGCATTTTCATTACTCCGAAGGTGTGCATTTTTCTCTGCAGAACAAACTTCCATCTTTACAGTTTGTGGACAACGTGCTCACAGTTTCTGCCCTGTATGTTGCAACAGAATAAAATAAAAAGTTGATATGAATTATCATATAATATCACGATCAGAACTTTATGTTACCTGTCTGAGTGTTAGACTTGTACTTTGGAAAGAGGCAATAAGTAAATAAGTACGTACATAACTAAATAACTAACAGTAAAATCCTAAGCATGTCTACTCAGAAGTAAGTCCCAATGAATTCGACAGTATTTACTCCCAGAAAAGTGTGGTTAAAGATACTTTCCTGGGAGTAAGACCCATTGAACACTATAGGGCTTACATTTGAGTAGACATGTTTTGGCTTGTGCTGCAAATAAACAAATAAATAAATGCTTATTCTTCATTAATTTTTCTTCTTTTATAAAAATTATTGGCTGTGAGACTCAGGCATATGACACACAACACTGGTGAAAGTATCATATTCCTAAATTTATAATGTGCCAGATTACTACAATTCCAAAGGTTTGTGAGTGGGAACTATGGAATGTGAATGTTTCCCTAAAACCTTATATTCCCAAAACAGAAATAAATAACTAGCACATTGTACAAATCCACAGAATTGTGCATGTTATATACAGTATGTAACCTTCCTGGAAGTTTTCACAGGAAAGTATTGAAGCTGTACAAAAGCATGTCTCTATGTCTCAGGATAGGACTGTAAACCAAGATTCCCAAGGAAGCAGCTGGTTCCCCTACAATGATCAATTTAAATTTTACAAAAATCAATCAGCCAGTCAAACAGCCTTATCAAGATTTACAGTTCTGATTCTGTGACTCAGTATGATCTCAGTTTAGAACATCATTTTTAGAATTTGCATTTCACCATATGTCATATTACTTTTCTTCAGTGCTAGATGCATGACCTGGCAGTCATGAAACGCCATCGGATGTATTTTACATTGGCTTGTGCAAGCTCAAGTTTCATTTAGCTGCTCCTCTGGGGCTTACCTCACAAGAAAATGTTAATTGACTGGCAGAGTGATTGAATTTTCAGACTGGTACATGCATATCTTAATCTTTCCTCTCTCAAATGGCAGTCCTAAACTCAGTATGCCAGTGAGTTTGGCATGTGAATAAGGCTGCAATCCAGTCCTAAGCACACTTTCCTGGAAGTAAGTACTATTGAACACAATGGGACTTACTTCTGAGTTTACATGCTTAGGATTGCACTGTCTCAGTGAACACAGTGGAATTTACTTTTGAGTAGATCTGCATAGTCTTGCATTGTCACAGGTCCAAAAATAGAACCGCTGATAAGCTGAACAGGGCCTTACAAATTTAGCATTGGAATTCTTGCTATCTGAATCTTTCCCAAAAAAGCCTTTCCCAAAAAAGCCTTTTTTCAAATGAAAATAGTACAGGAGAGACCCAATTTTAACATTTTAACATAAAAGAAGCCAGTACATGCATTCCTGAAATGTGCAGTCTGGTCTTTATTGACAATGGGTTCTCTGATTAACCTTAATCAGATCTTACAGGATCCTGGTATTCAGGAAGCTGTAGTTCACAAGCTGGTTTAAATAGCACACTCTATATACAGTGGTACCTTGCAAGACGAATGACCTGAAGGACGAATGCTTTGAATGACAAACTAAAATTTCAGTGGGATTGTCTTGAAAGACGAAAGTGCTTTTGTAAGATGAATCCCCATTGGCTGGCTCCAAGTGGCTGGAACCTCCTCCTACCTGCCCTACCAGTGACCGGTCAGCAGAGGGACGCACAGAGGGACATCTCCAGCAAGCATGTCTGAGCCTGGAGCCTTTCCCCTTCCCCCCAAGGAAGCCTCCCCTGCCTGCAGCTACCCTGCTTCCCCACCACTACCTTCCATGCCTGGACCCCACTTTTGCACCCTTTGCTGCTCCTTTGCTGCTGCAGCTACAGTCAGGCCAGCATCCTACACACTTTCCTGTGCGTAAGCTCCAGTGGATTCAATGGGACTTGATTCTGAGTAGACAGGATAGGATCTTTGCCCCTTTTGCACACAAGCTGTTGCTGCTGGTCTGCTGCAAACTGCCTAACTGGTTTGCATAGATAGAGCTCACACACACACACACACAGAGAGAGAGAGAGAGAGAGAGAGAGAGAGAGAGAGAGAGGCTCTTCGTTAAAGTTGCTCAGAAAGACACCAGTGCTTCTTTTAGTGAAAATTAGTAATCCATGTCCATAAAGGTTTTTCTTTTCTGTTTTACTCTACAGTATATTACAGTGTTTATTACAGTAGTTGTATTCTGTATTATATTACAGTGTTTTGAATTTGATTACAGTGTTTTGTCATCATTTTTACATACAGCTAATATTTTTATATTAATATTTTTAGGTTGTGGAACCAGTCGTTTGAGTTTCCATTATTTCCTTTGAGAAAATCCGCTTTGTAAGAAGAATGCTTTGTAAGACAAACATGCTTCTGAAACAAATTAAGTTTGTCTTACAAGGCACAACTGTATATATAACTGAAAAGTCACTCACTGACTCACTCATTGACTCACTAACTCACTCATCAACACCCAGCCAAAACTGCCGAGCCTCAAAGCGTGAAATTTGGGAAGGGTGTTCCTTCTGTGAAGGAAGCACCAACTAAACCAATTTTCAGAAATTCCATCCAGAAGGGGGTGAAAATGGATGCAACGTGTTTTCCTCCCCATACTTTACATTGAAGAATCCCTGACTGGTGGATGCTCTGCCCCAACCCCCAGACCTAGAAGCATGAAATTTGGGGAGGGTGTTCCTTATGTCACATGAACACCCACCAAGAAATAATGTTGAGAAATTTAACCCTTAAGGGAGTGAAAAGGGGTGCAACGTGTTTTTGTCCTATACTTAACATGGAAGACTGACCAACATCCAGCCAATTTGGTGCTCAGTGCCTGGTGCACTGGGGGGGATGTGGTTCAGGGGGAAGGAGTATTGCACATGGGGGGTTGCATTGGGAAGGATGCTGCACGTGGGGGAACGTTGCACATGGGGATGATGCGCATGGGGGATGATGCACATGGGGAGGTTGATGTGCATGAGGGGGTTGATGCACATGGGTGGGTGTTGCGTATTGGGTGATGATGCTCTTGGGGAGGTGATGCGCATGGGGAAGTGATGTGCATGGGGAGGTGATGTGCATGGTGGGTGTTGCGCACGGGAGGTTGATGAGCATGGGGGGATGTTGCTCATCAACTTCATGGCCTATTGTAGGCTGCCATAGGTAGGCCATTCTGTCTGACATAAGTTAGGATTGCACTGTTAATGGGATAAATGGGTGAGGAAGGACAAAAGGAAGGAGGAGAGGGAGAACTGGGCGGGGGAAGGCAGGGTTAGTGTGTGGATTAGGCCCAGGGGTGTGTGGGGATGACAGCAGAGACTGCTACTGAAACCTATTCCCCCCCAGAGCTTCAGAGCCCAACATAGGTCTCCTTGTTTCTGCACCAGCTAAAGAGCTGGCACTCATCCAAGAAGACCCGTATGGGTAATGGGCTCTATATGGGTTTCATGTAAAGTCTACCAGTGTTCCCTTACCAGGAGGAAACTTCCAGGAATTTCCCTGCCTCCACAGGACATAGCAGTGGCCATTTTGGTGCTGCTGCACTGTATGGCATTGCCAGCCCGTAGGAATGGGCTGTAATGTTATAAAAATATGCCTAATATTAAAATTGTAATAAATTGTATGTATTTCAACTGGTTCTGTGAATTGTTTAATTGAATGAATTAAATATCATGATTTGCCATTTTCCTAACTCTATTATTTAAGACAACAACTATTATTAAACTACACAAATGCCTATGTGGCTCCAGTGTACACAATGCTCTGTGCATGCAGACACTGTCACCCATTCTGATGAACATAGATGAATGTTCCATATTGTAGATAGACAATTCTTCAGCATCAAACTGGACAAACTGAACAATTAAGAAGAGAGTTAGGTGTCATTCAGACCCATTGAAACCTGGTTGCATCAACCATGCATTCCAAAAAATGTTCCTCAATTTACTTTCAACAAGTACTCCCACTTGCATAAAAAAGAATTAAACATTATAACGAGACTAATAGGAACATGGTTTGTGCCTTACATGGTCATAGGTATCTGTAAATATTTTGGCTCCTAGCAACACAGTTATATTTTGAAGAAGGTGAAAAGTTTTTTCAGCAATGATCAAAATGCCACACACTGAAAAACTAACAGTTTTTTCTTCTTATAATCTAATACATTACATATACTGATGCCTATACAATGTGTGTATAGCTGAAAACCTGTGCCATTTATCTATTTGTTTTATTCAGATATTTTTTAGCAACATACAATGCAATCCTAAGCATGTCTACTCAAAAGTAAGTCCCATTTTGTTCAATAGTACTTACTTCCAGGAAAGTGTGGCTAGAACTGCACCCATAGTTAAATGTGTCCTTCTGTTCCAGTGGGATTAAGGACATGTAATTCTGTGCTGGATTGTGGCCATCATGTATAGACCTACAGTGTCATCCAGGAAATCTAGGTTTCCTCTGCCAGGACTTTCCTTCTTTAAATCACAGCTAATCCAGTTAAAATAACACTCATACCCTATCAAACAGCATACATCATCATAATTAGAAATAGCCCATGAACTATTTCTAGAGTCCACTGAATGGGCAGTTGCATATTTATAAATGCTTTGCTCATACTTATAACAGGTTATAATGTCAATGAAACAATACCGTATACTGTAAAATTTGAAATAAAAATAATGAATTAAATCTAGCTAATTTACAAGCTTATCCTTACAATCCAGAGTAACTACAGAAAGACATAAGAGATATTACGTGCTCCACCTAGTGAAAACCTATGGGAAATTCATATTGCAGTCCAGAGCAAATTGTTCTTACACTGGAGCAAGGACTCCCCATAGTTACTCTGGACTGCGCCCTATACCTCTTTACATTCTTCCTATGCCTCAATGTAATGTTTTACAACAGAGAGACAATCCTATTCTCCAGTTAGGCCAGCCTAAGTTTCTGCATAAGTCCCCAGCACTAACCTGGAGTGTCATCAAAGTGCCCTAAGACACTTCTGCATCACACCTGCGGAGGGGTTAAGCCAGTGGATAAACATGCAGTTGCCTGTTTCCTGTATCACCACAGGAATGGGAAGACTGATGAATTGTGCACAATCCTTGGTTAGGATTGTACCCAATATCACAAAAATTTTACACAATATGTGGAGAAATTACATACTCACACCATCTTATTGTATGCAATACTGTTTAGATCAGTTAAAAAGATACTAATAAACCATTCACAAAAGTATAATATAATAAAGAAATGTAATTTATTTAGATTTTATTTATGTTTATTTGTTTCCATCTTTGGCTGAAAAATGTTCCCATCCAGTGGTTACTGAAACATATACAAAATCACAATTCTTATAATAATGATAAGATAAATATTAATATTAATAATTAATGCTATTAAACAGCACCAATACATAACTAAGCGATATTACAAGTAAATAGTGTATGGGTGCAATCCAGAGTAACTATGGGGAGTCCTTGCTCCAGTGTAAGAACAATTTATTCTGGATTGCAATATGAATTTCCCATAGGTTTTCACTAGGTGGTGCCGTAACTACGCGTTCACGTAATGTCTCTTACGTGCTCCCGTAGTTACTCTGGATTGTAGGGTAAGAACTGTTTTCTTGGAGCAATTGAAAAGGAAATAAAAAGAGAAAGAATGCAATTGCTAAAAAGGTATAAAAATAAAATAAAGAAGTGCTTTAAAATAAGATACTCTTTTTTGAAAGAATGCCAGTAGGTTAATGAATTTTTTGTAGCAACATTTAAAACATTTTTTTCTACAAACTATCTACATTATCTACAAATTTTACTTTAGATTACCATTACCTACAAATTTTAGTCAGTATGATGAATCACATTTGAAAAAGAATCCAAAAGGACCTAACAAACCTTGAGCTGTTGTGAAGAACTTCATACAGACTGGATTTCAGGCATGAAAACTCTTCCCCCTTTTGTCTAAGAACGCTGGAAGTTGCCTTCGCACGATTACTTGGTCCACAGTAAGCACTGAGGTGACTGTGGCCTTTAAGTTACATCTGTCTTTCTCTCACTATGTAATTCCTACACACCCCCCACCCTCCAATCTATATTTGGCAACTGAACTCATGTTTCAACAGCCTACCACTATCTGGAATTCCAGCAGAACGGACAGCAGGCCTAGAGGAACTAGCCATTTCTGTGTACAGTACTTGTCAATTCAAGGAACCATCGGTGGAATTTGTGATAGCATTTATGTGCAATATTTTCCAGTACTGAGATGTTTTAAAATTTGAAATATAGAGTTAAGTAACAGCTAACAGGAGGAAATATTTTAAACTGCAATCCTACATATATATGCTGTCTTGAAATAGACAGCACTGGATATAGTATGACACGCTTAGAGCCTTAGGATTGCTCTGTTAGTAAATTTTTGGCCCAATCCTATCCTTTTTTCTGTCTGCTGGTGCTGGTGTAACTGGAATCTTCAAAGGAGGTTTTAATTCCCATTACCCCTATGTAGTGGTGGGATTCAAATAAATTAACAGGTTCCATGTCTATATAACCTAAATTAACAACAGGTTTTATGTCCCATTAGTAACTGGTTCTCAGAACCAGGTGCTCATTAGCAAAGGGTTCTATAAATCCTGTGAGAACCCCCTGAAGCCCACCACTGCCGCTATGTAAGCCTCTCACTCTGCAACTGGTGTCTTCAGACCTATACTGA
Organism: Cryptoblepharus egeriae; assembly: GCA_030015325.1. NCBI lineage: Eukaryota > Metazoa > Chordata > Lepidosauria > Squamata > Scincidae > Cryptoblepharus > Cryptoblepharus egeriae. Next base: position 45,602,302 of record JAREYC010000007.1, on the reverse strand, counting down.
CTTTTTAGCTGGTGCAGTATCCAAGGAAAGAAAGAGGCCAGGCAGGATAGAATCCAGTGCATACCATCACTAGATTCACCACCTCCTGCAACCTGTTCCTCCCCTTTCTTCTTGTCCTATTTCACACCCTCAGCGGTGTAGCTAGTGGGATGTTAGGATGTAGCAATTGCACTGGAAAGGGAGGCAACAAGCTGAGCTTGACACCAGTGGCGAAAATAATGAAAAATAGGATATGTTTGAAAAATAATATCATCATGTTATATATGATTGGAAAGGTAATGAAACAAACTGCACTGGCATATCTGTATTCTATCAAAAGGTATAGCAAATTAACCACAAAATGAAAACACAACTTTATGCCTATGGAATAAAAAGTGAACTTTCTTAACTCAAAACTGACCCAAGAGTCCAATTGCTTTGACAGGCAATGAGATATAATTATGACACAGTATGGAACTAATAAGGTGTTAATATTAATCAGCTCCTATTTTCATATACTGTATTATAATACTTTGACGCTGCTAACTGAGTAAAGAAACACTTCTAAGTGGTGGTCCTCTTACATTTAGCAAGGGAAGAATAACCATCCCTCTTTTTCTCAGCACAGTATCTAGAGAACTAAGAAGGGCACACTATTTACTTAATTAATTTAAAACAGGCACACTATTTATTTAATAGGCACACTATTGACTTAATTAATTAATTAAAAACAGATCATTGAGACTAGTTATTCAAAGAGCCAGTAAGATGTTATTATGAAACAGCATAGAACAAATAAGGCTACATCCTGTGATGATGTAATTTGGAATTTGTCCAATCCCTTTTTAAAAACACTGGCGCTAGATGCTATCACCAAATCCTGTGGCAGTGAGTTCCACTGGGTAAAAAAAATTTTATTTTGTCTGTCCTGACTCTCTAAACATTCAATTTTAGTGGGTGTCTCCTAGTTATGGTGCTATATGAAAGGGAAAAGAGCATCTCCCTATCCACTCCATATACCCCTTGCATAATTTTGTACATCTCAATCATGTCTACCCTCAAGCGAATCTTTTCTAGATTGGAGAGCCCCAAATGCTGTAGCGTTTCTTCATACAGAAAGGGGTCCCAGACCATCAATCATTTTGGTTGCTTTCCTTCGAATCTTCTCCATTCCCTCCATATCCTTTTTGAGATATGCGACCAGAACTGGACACAGGACTCCAAATGTGGCCTCAACATCAATTTGTACAATGGCATCATAATTTTTGCCTTTTTATCCTCATTTCTATTGAACCCAAGCATGGAATTTGCCTTCTTCCAAACAGGCAGGATTGCATGTTCCGAAAGAGAAGGGCCTGCTCTGCAAAGGGGAGAAGACTCATAAGTACCCAGAGTGTGGAATGACCTTCAACTGGGGGAATCTTATTAACCACCTTGGCGCCTCATGCGCTTCAGTGTATAGTCATGCTGGCCCCATGACCACGGAAGTGTCTTTGGACAACGGTGGCTCTAAAGGCTTGTAAACGAAGATGAGCACCGCACCCTATAGTCAGAAACGACTGGTAGTTAACCTTATTAACCACCAGAAAACCCATGCAAGGAGGAAAATGTATTCACACCCAATGTCCACACCCTCTGCAGTGCTCAGAGGACTCTCCACAGACCAGAGGACCCTCCACAGACCCTCCACAGACCAGAGATTTACACATCTCCAGTGACAACTCCCTTGTCACTGGAGATGTGTAAATGGGGCTCTGTGGATCCAATGTGCAGTTAAGGGCATCTATATATATTTTGCAGACCTGCATCTCCATTCAGCAGGGAATTTGGATTTAACTCCCAGCCTACATGGACCCCTGTATGTCATACCATCAAATTTTCATTACTATCAACTTGGTTCTCCATCCTTATTAGGAAAAACAGCAAAGATAGTGACTGTGCAGGTGACAGAGAACATTTCCGGGCAGGAAGTGCTGGAACCAGGACTCTGACCCTGGGAAGGGAAGCCTAGCAGGCAGCTTGAAAGGGAGTCAGGAGGCCTGAGCCAGGGAGCGAAGGAGGGAGCAGGTGGGGGACAAGGCCCAGCCAGGGAGGGAAGAACAGATGGGTGGATAAGGTGGGCCAGGGAGGCTGGGGGCAGGTGGGTGAAGCAGGCCCAGCCAGGGCTCTGATGGGGGGCTTGTCTCTGAGCTTGCAGAGGCTGTGCTGGGGGGGGGGGGCTGAGGAGAGAAGGGCCTGCTAGACTCCCTCCAGCAGCAGGGAAGGGGCCATGTTTTGTGGTGCCACAGGAGCCTCCTTGACATCGAGGCCGTCATGGAGCCCCTTTTGGGTTTCCCCCATCAACAATTATCTCCGCCACTTCCAGGCCTTGCCTGTCCTGTGAAGCAGAGCTCGTGTGAAGCAGAGACCTCTCCTGAAGCACTGATCTCCTGAGGCCTTCACTGTCTCCACATTCAGTACCCACCAATATGACTGTGTTAACCAAACTCCAGATGGACCCTCTGAATGTCACCCATTGAGCACACTGGAACTGAGCACACTGAGTGGCTTTTGAAGCCCAGAGAGGCCATGCACGACCACCCACAACCTCTGCAGGCTTCTGAATTGATCCCAGGTGCACCTGAAGAGAACTTGGGTTTGTCACCAAAAGCTCCCATTAACTGGTTCAGGGCTCCTTTGTTTAGCCCACAGAGGTGGTGTAATTGCATACCTGGCCTCTGGTTTTAGGAAAGCTTCCAGATCTGAGCAGAAGTGCTCATAAATGTTCACGTCAGTTCAACTCCAGTCACATACGCTCTGGTCACATAAGCTCAGCTCTTGTCAGGTTTGGATGTTTTAAGAGACTTCAGTTCCATAGTGGTTTACAGTATCTGCTGAGGTTCCAGGAATAGTATCCCTGCATATAATGAGGGTCACCTATGAATCCCCCCATCAATCTGCCTCATCTCTGCAGCCCCCACCTCAAATACAGGAAGGAATTCAAGCATGTACATGAGGCAACCATACAAAGTTTAAAAAACAAAACCCGATCCACTTTTCCTTTCTTTTTCTGACAGACTGGAGAGAAACTAAATCAAAGCCAATCAATCCATCTGGAAGGATCAAAATGGAGGCCACCAGTACAGGCCAGGTGAGGAAAATTGGCAGGAACTGTCAGGGCTTCTCCTTCTGGAATGTTTCCAGCAGCAGTCTTGTCACCTCCATCTGGACTAGCTGTTTTTCCTTCCTGGTAACCCCAACCTTTCTCTGTACCCCAAAATATCTTTCTTCCTTGAGGGTTCCTTTGGCAAACCCATACCCTTTCTCCCCCTGCATTCCCCACCTTTCTGCTTTCCCTTCTGGGCATTACATCTCCCTCTCCCTTTCTCCTCCTTCTCACCCCTTCGATACTGCATGTTGGTGATCAGAGCTTCCCTGTTTAGTTTGACTGGCACTGCTATCCTAAGCACGTCTACCCAGAAGTAAGTCCTATTGTAATCAATGTGGCCTACTCCCAGGAAAGTGTGTTTAGGATTGCAGCCTGAGTCACAGCTTCTTGGCTCAGAATAGGGAAGCTGAGTTGAAACCCCGTTTTGGTTCTTGAGCACTTTTCAGTAGTCCACCTTGATTCTTGCAGATGTTTGTAGACTTGCATGATCTTCAACATGAGATTCCTGTACAGTTGCTTTCCTCCATCTGTGTGCATGTTCCATGTATACTTAAAAAGCACTGTCGGCAACATAGGTCAGTGGTGTGAGTGGGCAAGACACCCAACCAGACAAACCGCCACTGCAGCCAGAGCAGCAGAAACTGAGGCCATGTTTCTGAAAGGGAGAAAAGTTATGGCAGTTACAGTGCAGAAAAGTAGCTACACAATGCAGGTTCTCAGCCCTGCTACACTTTCTTGGGAATATTCCCTATAGGACCACTCAGGCTCACAACTGTGCTTGCGAGTCTGGGATTGTAGGGTCAATTTGGAGACTGGAAGGGAAGGATCGTCTAACCCTACAATCCAGAGTAACTATGGGAGCACGTAAGAGACATTGCGTGCACCCGTAGTTAATGCACCACCTAGTGAAAACTATGGGAAATTCATATTGCAATCCAGAGTAAATTGTTCTTACACCGGAGCAAGGACTCCCCATAGTTACTCTGGATTGCGCCCTAAGCCTCTTTTCAGAAACGTGGGAATCTGTTTTGAAACAGGAAGCCCTAAAGAGGGACATGCAAAAGTAAGAGGGAACATACAGTGGCGCCTCACATAACAAATTTAATTAGTTCCAGAGGCATGTTTTTTACGTGAAACATTCTTTATGTGAAGTGGATTTTCCCATAGGAAATAATGGAAACTCAGATGATTGGTTCCACAACCCAAAAAATATTCATATAAAAATATTAACTGGAGATAAAAATGATGACAAAACACTGGAATTGAATTCAAACCATTCATGCTTTCAATGCTTTCAATGTGCATGATCCTATGAAGTCTACTTTGGCTGCAATCCTAAAGACACTTTTCTGGGAGTAGGGCCCATTTAACACAATGGGGCTTACTTCTGGGTAGACATGGTTAGGAGACTGTAATCAAAGACACTTCCCTTGGAGTAAGCCCCATTTAACACAAAGGGACTTACTTCTGGGTATATATGGTTAGCAGGCTGCAATCCAAGACACCTTCAAAGTGTCTCCCCACTTTCTCCTTCTCTTCATCCTGAGCCTCTCTCTCCCCTGCTCCCTTCTGGGTAGCCCTGAGCTGCTTCCCTCTTCTCCACTGCTCTTCTCTCCCTCTGCCCAGCGGACGCCCGGCCACAGGAGGAACAGCACGCAAGTGTTGCTTTCACGTTGGGCAGACGCACTAGGCAGCCCTGACAACTTTTTAAAGGGCTGCTGGCCAGCATGTCTGTGCCTACTGCCAATGAGTGTGTTTGTTACGTGAAGCACAGTTTGTTACGCGAAGCAGAATCCTAGAAAAAATTTTGTTTGTTATGTGAAGCATACTTTACATGAGGCGCCACTGTATGTGATATTTTTTTCTTTAAATTTGGAAATGTCTTTCATGGAATCAGAAATACACTTTTCCCTTTGGATGGCATTCATGGCCTCAGCTGACCTCCTAATAGGATATTTCTCCTTTTTCTTTCAGGGCCTGATAGCATTTGAAGATATAGCTCTTTATTTTAACAGTGAGGAATGGGCTCTTCTCCATCCGTTCCAAAGGCACATGTATGAAGCCGTCATGACTGAGAACTTCGAAAATGTGACCTTTGTAGGTAAGGGAGATCCTTTGGCTCGATAGATGCCCCAGAGAGGAACCTCTGCTCCCAGGGATAGTACCAAGCGGAACTGGTGACCAGACTTCATGACCTGGGAATGGCTGTTGCTATGCCTGATGGCCCAGCATCTGCCCCTACTGCTCATCCCAGATCTGGGTCTTTTGATGAGGAGGGTAGCCCCAACCAGTGGAGTAACTAAGGGGGGTTAGTGCGCTTCAGTGCTAATGAGCATCATGGTTCAGGGGCATTGCCCTCAGCTGTGCCACTCAGTTCTGCTCTGATGGAAATGTTGCCTGCCCACCCAACTGGTTGCATTTTGAGCTGTTCAGGGACTCCCACTAGCTCCAACTTGTGCATACTGCCAGAAATTAACTGGTGACTTTTATGTCAAGAGGAATCCATGAACAGCACTCACAGGCACCCTTAATATGTTCCCATTAGAAACTTACCTTTCCCTTGACTCAGGGGTAGTGGAGGTCCTGGACAAAACACTTCTCCAAGTAGCTGCAATATTGGCGTCACCAGTGGGGCTGAGGGTCCCTGGACCCCAGTGCCACCCCAGTGACCTGTCCCATCTGTAGGAATAATACTATCCTGATATATTCATTGGGTGCATAATTTACAGGACAATGCAATGACCTCCATTCTATCCAAACTAATGGCAAAAAACCTTGGAAACAAAAATATAACATAATAAAAAGTAGATTTTCCTAATTTAAACGGTCCTTTGAGACTGATGATTCAAAGAACCAATAAGTTGTTGACTCACAGGGACCTTGCTTATGTTGGGGGTGGGACAATGAATACTACCTTAACTTCAGATCCTAAGCCAACCAAATTGGTAGACATGGTCTCCCCTTCCAGGACTGTCCTATAGAGCCACCTCTTCCCAGGAGGTATATCTGGGCTCCAGATGCAGAGGCATTACATAACTTCAGCTGCAGTCCTCACTTCCCTGGGAGTAAGCCTCATTGAATATAATGGGATTTAGTTCTGAGTAGACATGCATAGGATTGGACTCTGAGTACTATGCATGGAAGCGATAGCAGGGTAGGGCACTTTTCATCAATTTCCTGTTGGAAAATATTTGCTGCATTTATTTTCTGGACATTATTATTCAATTCATGCCATGACTACTACTTCAAAAAAAACCTTTCCCATAGGATTTTTGTGAGGACTCACAAAGGAAGGAGACATGCACACCATACAAAGCTCCTAAGGGGAAGAGTGGTATAAAAATGAAAGTATTAATTTTTATGAAATTCATTAATTCTTTAATACTTATACTAATAAAATAATTTTGTTGTATAGGTATCAAAAATTAAAGGGAACCAGTGTCAAATGAACCAGCTATGCCATTGATCTGCAATTGCTTCTTTGGTCTTCTTATTTCAACAGCTCTAGTTACTGACCATATTGGGAGAGAGAAGCAGCAGATTCACTTATCACAGCAAAAAGCCCATACAGGAGAGACCTATAAGTGCCGACACAGTAGGAAGACCTTCAGTCAGAATAGTGTGCTTAAGAGTCACCAGAGAAGACAGATAAGAGAGAAGCACTATATGCACCAGGAGTGTGGCATGACCTTAAGTCGAAGTAGGCATCATAATAGCCACCAGAGAACCCACACAGGGAAGAAATCTTATAACTGCCAAGAGGGTGGACAGACCTTCAGTCAGCATTGTCTTCTTAAGATCCACCATAGAACCCACATAAAAGAGGGGCCCTATAAGTGTCAGACCTGTGGCATGAACTTCAGTCATAGTAGTACTCTTAATAGCCATGAAAGAACCCACACACAGGGGAAATATAACTGCCAACAGTGTGGAATGACCTTCAGTAGATATAAACATCTAGTTAGTCACCAGAGAACCCACACAGGGGAGAAATCCTATGAGGGCCAGGAATGTGGAATGACCTTCACTCATAGTAGTTCCCTTATTAAACATCAGAGAAGCCACACAGGGGAAAAACCCTATAAATGCCTGATGAGTGGAATGACCTTCAGTCGGAGTAGTTCCCTTATTAGCCACCAGAGAACCCACACAGGGGAGAAACCCTTTAAGTGCCAAGAGTGTGGAATGACCTTCAGCCGCAAGAGTCATCTTGTTAGACACCAGAGAACCCACACAGGGGAGAAACCCTATAAATGCCTGACATGTGGAATGACCTTCAGTCACAGTAGTTCCCTTATTAGCCACCAGAGAACCCACACAGGGGAGAAACCCTATAAATGCCTGATGTGTGGAATGACTTTCAGCCGCAAGAATCATCTTGTTAGACACCAGAGAACCCACACAGGGGAGAAACCCTATAAATGCCTGACATGTGGAATGACCTTCAATCAGAGTAGTTCCCTTACTAGCCACCAGAGAACCCACACAGGGGAGAAACCCTATAAATGCCTGATGTGTGGAATGACCTTCAGCCGCAAGAGTCATCTTGTTAGACACCAGAGAACCCACACAGGAGAGAAACCCTATAAATGCCTGACATGTGGAATGACCTTCAATCGGAGTAGTTCCCTTATTAGCCACCAGAGAACCCACACAGGGGAGAAACCCTATAAATGCCTGATGTGTGGAATGACCTTCAATCGGAGTAGTTCCCTTATTAGCCACCAGAGAACCCACACAGGGGAGAAACCCTTTAAGTGCCAAGAGTGTGGAATGACCTTCAGTCTGAGAAACTCCCTTATTAAGCACCAGAGAACCCACACAGGGGAGAAACCCTATAAATGTCTGACGTGTGGAATGACCTTCAGTCAGAGTAGTTCCCTTCTTATTCACCAGAGAACCCACAAAGGGGAGAAACCCTATAAATGCCTGATGTGTGGAATGACCTTCAGCTGCAAGAGTCCTCTTGTTAGACACCAGAGAACCCACACAGGGGAGAAACCCTATAAATGCCTGATGTGTGGAATGACCTTCAGCCGCAAGAGTCATCTTGTTAGACACCAGAGAACCCACACAGGAGAGAAACCCTATAAATGCCTGACATGTGGAATGACCTTCAATTGGAGTAGTTCCCTTATTAGCCACCAGAGAACCCACACGGGAGAAATTCTATAAATGCCTGATGTGTGGAATGACCTTCAATCGGAGTAGTTCCCTTATTAGCCACCAGAGAACCCACACAGGGGAGAAACCCTTTAAGTGCCAAGAGTGTGGAATGACATTCAGTCTGAGTAAATTCCTTATTAACCACCAGAGAACCCACACGGGAGAAACCCTACAAATCCCTGACGTGTGGAATGACCTTCAGTGTGAGTAAGCCCCTTATTAACCACCAGAGAACCCACACAGTGGAGAAACCCTATAAATGCCTGATGTGTGGAATGACCTTCAGTCGGAGTAGTTCCCTTAACCACCAGAGAACCCACATGGGAGAAATTCTATAAGTGCCAGGAGTGTGGAATGACCTTGTTATAGTAGTTCCCTTCTTATTCACCAGAGAACCCACACGGGAGAAACCCTATAAGTGCCATGCGTGTGGAACAAACTTCACTCACAGGAGTTCCCTTATTAAGCGTCAGAGAACCCATAGAAGCAAAACCATGTAATTACTAGGAGTGTGGAATGAACTTTAGTCTGGCTGTTTTTTGCGTTCACTAAAAGACAAAAGTTTTGTCCTTGTTATAATTCAGGTTTGAATTTGTGGAGTGTGTGGAATGTAGATCTTGCTTGTTCTTTTTTAAGAAAAATAAAATGTCCCTGTTGTGATTTTGTTTTGCATCGTCAGAGTGTAAACATGACCTTCATTCTGAGTGGTTTTGAACTCAGAGCAGCAACAGGATGAGTCCTTTGTTTTCATCAGACAATTCAGGGTTCAAAAATCAGACTTTTTCTAGAGTGTACCTTTGAAATGTAGATGAAGAGTCTTGCTTGTTCTTGTGTTCAGAAAAATAAAATTTGTTCAAATTTTCTTGTTTTGATTTGTTATACTATAAAGCTGGACTTTGCTCTGTCATTGTCCAAGTTGGGGTCAAACCCTCACTGGGGTATTGTTAACTTCAGAAGGTGAATTCACAGATTTCAGAAATGGGCAATTTTAGTTGTGCTGAAAATTAGTTTACATACGTTTTGCAGATTAATGTCTTCATTGATCAGTTAATTTGGATTTAATGAATTTCCAGCATTACCATTTATTCCATTACATTGAGATTTCACTTGTACTATCAACTTCATTTTCCACCCTTATTTGGAAATGTTAAAAAAAGCAGGCCTCCGTCAGTCTTGAAAGACTATGGTATCGTGCTCGGCACTGCATACACTGCATGCGAAGCACGAAAGCCTGGGTTGGATTGTTATGGAGGATAGGCTGTTACCCAAGCAGCAAATCTCCCCTCTCTATGCCACGAATTAGTGACCCTCTCTCCATGCCATGAATTAGTCCAATGGAAAGGCAGAGCCAATACGATTGGATCCAGCTGGCGTCGCAGAGCTGGGCTAAGGACAGGAGCTCACCCTGTCTTGTGGGGCTGACCTGGGTCTCGAACCCTGGCCTGCTGGTTTACAGGCACAGCGTCTTAGCCACTTGCGCCACCCACAGCCCACTGGAAATGTTAAAGCACCCTAATATTTCCCTAACGGCTTCCCTACCATTTTCCTTGTTTTTATAGTCGAAATAATGCTAATCTCTTTATACAGTTGAGTCCCTGATCCTTTTATAAATTGTCACTCAATTTATAAAAATTTACACCACTTCACCTAGGCCAGATTGTTTTCTGATTGTTAACCAATCCAGTTGGTTAACCAAACCAAAACTATTGTTCACCAATCCAGTGAGTTTCTTCAGAAAGCACAATGTAAGACATTGAGTGCAAAGCACTTGTGGCATGTTGAGAATGGCTGCCCCATTCAGTTCTGAATCAGTCAATGTGGGCAGTTACCAGCTCAATAAGGGTATAGAGAGGAGGGAGGAGAATTTGCAACAGGTTTACTGCCAAACTGCCCACAACACCCGACTTCGGAGGGGCTAAAATGGCTGCCTGGTATATTTGGCACTACATGCCTCGACGGGCATCTTTTTTGGAATTTTTCCCTTCTCCAATTCTGAGACAACTGTTGGGTTGTCAAGAGCCTTTTTTCATGCTGTGATGCCCAACATAGAGCTATGGACCTGGAGGAGTTTGGCTATAGCAGGCCTGATCCCTTCTTCCACCTGCCCTGCCTTCTACCTGCCCTCCCACACTACAGAACTACTTCCTTCCACACTGCCACTTACAGCTTTGCTGAGTGTTGGTCTGGGTGGCTGCCAAAAGGAAAGAAAATCAAGAAGTAAACTGTAGGAAAGGAAGAATAATGAAGTGTAAAAATCTAGTTGAGACATCACTTCCGGTTGTGGGCATCACTTCTGGGTCAACATTTTGAGTTGTGCACTGGGCTACGTGATCATTAGCTATGCATCCCCTTCACCCTTGCCTCCTCCTGCAGGTCCAGAAAGATTTGCCAACATTGGGATAGCACTCTTGCTTCTTGCATCAGCACTCACTAAATGGGCATCAATTGAGCATTGTAAGCCAGCCATTTTACAGTTCTATTCCACTGTAGTACAGTGGTACCTCACTTAACAAGTGCCTTGTTTAACAAGTGTTTCAAATAACAAGCAAAAATTTCCAAGAAATCTTGCTTCACTTAACAAGTTGCACTTCGCTTAACAAGCACTTATGCAGCCCTGACACTCTGTGCGAAGGCTCTTTAAAAGGGCTGCTGGCTAGCGCTGCTGCCTCTAACTGCCCCCAACTTGGGGGCAGTTGTCTGGGGGGGCCAGAGGCAGCTGCCCCTAACTGCCCACAAGTGCCCACACCGACCACCTTGAACCTCCAGCAGCAGCCCAGGTAAGCCTCCCAGGAAAGTGTCTTTGATTGCAGTCTCCTATGTCTACTCAGAAGTAAGCCCCATTGTGTTAAATGGGGCTTACTCCCAGGAAAGTGTCTTGATTGCAGCCTCTTAACCATGTCTACCCAGAAGTCTACCCATTGTGTTAAATGGGGCTTATTCCCAGGAAAGTGTCTTTATGATTGTAGCCTAAGTAGACTTCATAGGGTCATGCACATTGAATGAATGTTTTGAATTCAATTCCAGTGTTTTGTCATCATTTTTACATACAGTTAATATTTTTATATGAATATTTTGGAGATTGTGGAACCAATCGTCTGAGTTTCCATTGTTTCCTATGGGAAAATCCGCTTCACTTAAAGAGTATTTCACTTAAAGAGCATGCCTCCGGATCGAATTAAGCTCTTTATGTGAGGCACCACTATAAATAGTTGCTCATATCAGCCCAAACCCAGTTAGGACTGGATTGTGTGATTAGTATTGGAGTCTCCAAACTATGATTTGAGGACCACATCCAGCCTGCCACAAGATTTTACCCCGATTTTACCTCTGGAGGTGGCCTACATCTGAGTAGATGGGAACATCTTCTGACAGCTCCATTCCACCTGGGAACTGCAACTTTGAATCTCTCCTCTTGCTCCCCTGCCCCAGGACCACCCTCTTCCTGCCCTGGAATACCCATCCCACGTACTTCCACCCTCCCCAGATCCATGCACTGGCCAAGCTTGGCAAAGGGATCTTATGCTCTGCACCAGCAGCTTCTCAATAGTGAAAGTTGCTAAACGGAAGTTCCTTTTCTAGTTTCAATATGATCAAACTTTCACTGTTTGGAAGTTGTGGGGAGCCCTGCAAGTACACTGTGGGGCTGTTCACACTCCACAAACCCTGGCAGCACCTCTGCTTAGTCTCAAAATTGTCCCTCTTTCCCTACAGGGGTGCAGTCCTGGGGATGACTTTGCTGACGTAGGCCCTCCCTCATAAAGCATTAAAAAAGCAGGCCTCCATCAGTCTTGAGAGACTATGGTATCGTGCTCTGCGCTGCATACGCTGCATGCGAAGCACGAAAGCCTGGGTTGGATTGTTATGGAGGATAGGCTGTTACCCAAGCAGCAAATCCCCCCTCTCCACACCACTGAATTAGTCCAATGGAAAGGCAGAGCCAATACGATTGGATCCAGCTGGCGTCGCAGAGCTGGGCTAAGGACAGGAGCTCACCCTGTCTTGTGGGGCCGACCCGAGCCTTGAACCCTGGCCTGCTTGTTAACAGGCACAGTGTCTTAGCCACTAAAAGTCCCTAAAAGTATGTTACCTTTATCAAATAACCTCCTACCCAAAAAAAGGCAAAAAGAAGAAAGAGAAAATACAGGGAATATTTTTTCACTACATACTATACATAATTTATAGAGTCAAAGGATAATAAATCATTACAGTATAGCTCTGCCAATTGTACACTTTCCTATAAAATTAGTGTGAATATTATAACACTTTCTATATAACTGTCTATGATTCATGCAATGCAACACAGGGAAAAACACAAATACAACAACAAAATATAATTTATGAGTGTGGTTGTTAGTGACATTAGTAGGTTTCTATGAAAGTCCAGATGACTCATTTATGGAATCAGGATTTACTTCTCTAATACAGTATTTAATATTCTTTGTGTGTGTGATGTGGACTGGGACGCTCACTGCCGGTACAATACGGAGCTGATGGGGGTCCACCTTGGAGAGAGCCTAAAGATTTGGGAGCGTCCTGACTACCCTCCCCTAGATATCCAAACTTTTCCGGACTCCGTGGAAGTCTGGAGGATGGAGGACATGGTAGAGCTGTGGAGGACTGGGGGGAGGGGAGGTCCAGCGCGAAGAGGGATAACTGTGGGACCCTTGACGAAGTGGTATGCGCATGGGGGGGTTCCGTCATTGGTGGGAATCTGGCGGGAAGAGATGGGAGGAGGAGTACGAGATATAAGGGACTTGGAGGGAAAAGAGCGGGAAGTACTCTGGAGGGAGGAACTCCCGTGGAAGGAGCCTGGAATGTACCAGGCCTATCGGGAGAACCCTGCAAACCAAGGGACTGTTCAGAACCCCAACCCTGTAGAAAGAGGTTTGGGGAGCAGAGAGAGAGAGAGACGGGGAAGAAACGCCAAGTTGCTTCATGTACAGACAGCAGAAGCAGGGGCAAGTGAGCCTGTCAATTGGCAGAAAGGAGACGTCCAGGAACCCTGTCCTGCAAGAGAAGAGGAAGAGTTATGAGGCAAGGGTCTCGTGTTAATGGACTATAGTTGGGGTGTTGCTGGTGTTGGTTGCTGTTGCTGGTGTTGGAATCAAGGGGCGTTGTGTTTGTACCTGCAATGAAAGAAATGTTAAGATAGAGTCTACTGCAACCATTACGCTTCTGAACAAGTAAACGTGTGTTTCTCGTTACCTATCTTGTGTTGGAGTCTCCTTAAAGATGTACACTTTGAGGGAGGAAGATGATGGTGCCACCCAAATCTCAGTGGTCATAGACGACCAGGTCACCGTTAGCGGGGGGACTGGAAGGGGGGTAGGAGCGACCCGCGACAGTGTTTTAAAAGCTAAGTGAAGCTCATTGGATTTAGATATATTTTGAAGAAGCACAAACTACCCCAGAGCTCTAAAGTTCCTTGCCAATGAAATCGAAGGAACTTCCTGGACAGGGCTGAAAGTGATACCATGGAAGGCTATGCAGAAGTCGGCCAGAACAAAATAGTGTTAAGATCAGAGGGTAACTCTTCTGGATTTTCCATCAAACAAAGCTTTATGTAGGTAAATGAGAGCCATTCAAGACATTCACTAAGGTATCCCCTACCCAAAGAAGTTTATTTTTTAAAACAACACATATATATTATAAAATGTTGGTTTTAAGCTCAAATTTATCATAATATTATCACTTATATTCATTAAAAAACACTTAATGGTAAGAATATCCCATCCATTTTAATTGTCAATCTTGATTAAGATGCAATCTGCCAGTCTTCACTGTTGCAGAGCCAGCAATATATTTTGCAGGGCAATCCTAAAGACACTTTCCCGGGAGTAAGATCCATTGAACACAATGGAACTTACTTTTGAGAAGAAATTGTTAGGATTGTACTGTTAACCTATAAGTACCGTAAGTGCAGTAAGTAGTAAGTACTGTATTTACTTCAATCTAATGAGTCATTGAATCTCAAGTGCACCCTATAATTATAATAAAAATACTGTACTGTATTTACTCAAATCTAACCTCAAATCTAATGCGCGCTCTGATTTTGGAGACGGAATTTGGCTGGAAAAGGCGAATGTTAGATTCAAGTAAATACAGTATGGGCAGTATTACTGTCCATAGTGCACTCCCTGAGATAGTAACTGATTTGCTGAGAGTGCGGGTCCTAGTCAATTTTCCAGTCCTGAGAGAAGGGCAATGCAACTCCAAAGTAAGGGAACAAATATTGCCTTGCGTTGGTGAGGTCTTTGTGACTGGAGGATGCACAATGCTCAATGTGCCCCACTGACATAGCTATACCGCAGCTTAAATTTGGTGAGGGTTGCACACTAAGGAAAACAATCCAGAGTAAGGGCAGTGAGGAGAGCCCTAGCTGGGCTGCCCAAACTATTCTGAATCCAGACCTGAAAGTTATGCTGCATCCAGTCAGGAAGCCTGGACTGCCTTCATTGCTCCAGAGCATGCTCAATAGGTAGCAAGTAAGTGACACCTGGGGAAGACTTGCTTCTGAGGAGACCTCCCTTAGATCACACTGCACAAGGAACAGCTCAGCCTCTCCTACGAGACCAGCCTATGCATGTCCACTCTGAAGTAAGCCTATTACAGTCAATGGAGCTCACTTCTATGTAAGGGGGGCAATGGAAAGGAGCCTGAGAGGCCTAGTCTTGCATGTTTACTCTAAAGCAGTGGTCTCCAAGCATTTTGGGAGGAGGGCCACATCATCTCTCTGAAACTATGTTGAGGGGCTGGAAAAATGATTTACATGTCAAATTTGAATAAATTTACATATAAGATTGTATTAGAGACATTATAAGGCTTGCCTATGGGCCAGGTGGGGGGGTCTTGCCAAGGGCCACATTTGGCCCCAGGGCTGGGGTTTGGAGACCCCTGATCTAAAGTAAGCCCTATTATAGTCAGTAGGGCTCACTACTGAGTAAGGGTGCAGATTGCAACCTGAGAGAACAACCTGAGGCTGCACTCCTAAAGACACTTCCCTGGGAGTATGACCCAAAATGGGGCTTACTTCTGAGAAGACATGGTTACAATTGTGCTCTATGTGCAGGTTATAGGTTAAATTTTTCTTTATATTTTGTATTTCCTTTATTATTGTGTATTATATTACAGTATTGTAATCGTTTTATATGAATATTTTAGGTTATAAAATGAATCATCTGAGTTTCCATTATTTCTTATGGAAAAATTTGCTTTGATATACAAGCATTTGGGATTATAAGCATGCTTCTGGAACAAATTATGTAAATCAAGTTGTCACTGTATTACAGGTGTTTTCATCTTTCCTACCAACCACTTCAAACCAACAGTTAGTTTTGACACTATAGTAAGATTCATTCTCCTGAATTGGGAAGGATTTCCACCTTGCAAGTATAAGACGTTAGACAAGGCAGTTGACATTTGACAAATGCAGACAGCTGTTTAGCGACAACAAACTCAGTGTGCTAAACAAAGCCAAAAATAAGAAAGGATGTGGGTTTCTCCCTATGGGAAAACAAGTCTGCAAACTGTGCCCTGGAAATTTGCCCAAGGAGGTAAGCAGCTGTGAAGCCAAACAGAATTTGACTGATAAAAACAAAGAAAGGAAAAGAAAAATTAGCACAAAGAAGAGAGACAGACTCTTTAGCATGAAGAATGTAGAGGGAACTGTTAGGCAGGCACTTAGCTCAGGCCTATTTTTGGAAAGGATCTCCACTGAGTTGGAGAGTCTTCGGGCTATTTCCCTTATTTGATTGGCACATAAACAGGTGCTCCAGAAGGTGATTGCTGAAAGATTCCAGGCCTCCTCGCATGTCATTTTGATAATGATGATGATTGACTGTACTGTAGTATGTCAAAGGCCTTTTGCTTTTATTGCTTTGGGGTATGGATGAGTCCTCCTAATACTTATTGCATTTTTAAAAAATGTACCTACAGTACAGTACCATCGACAGTACAAAGGAACTCAAGGTGATGCACCTGACTTTTACCTCTATTTTCATCCTCACCACACTGTTTTCATCCTCATTACAACACTGTGAAGTAGGTTAGACTACATACTAACCACTTAGTATGTACACATTTTCATAACTTTAAATATTAATGCAGCTCAGTTCTATGATTATCTCCTCAAAAAGACATCCCACTCAGTTCAATGGGGTTGCTCCCAAGTACATAACACTGCATCTGGAATATGAAAATCACTTAGGTCTCTTTCTTTTTAGATGCCCCAGTGCCACTAGTTTCTTATACATCCTTGCTAAAAATACAGGAAAACTGCAGTGGGTGTTAAGGAAGAAATGGTGAATTGCAATATTACCCTTGAACCATTACATATGTGCTGTATAAAATAATGTTTTATTTCATTTGGTGCATGGCTCAATATTCTTCCACAAAAATGAGCCAGAAAATGAATTCACTAATTCTCTTGAGATCCTAGCCACTAAGAACTGGCATTGGGCCTGGGGCAATATGCCTGATTAACTTCCCTTCCTGAAATATTAGCCTTCACCTAAAAGTAAAGTTGTCCCCCGCATGCTACCCTGGCAGTTTGACTCTAGGGAGGGGTGCTCATTCCTTTTTCTTAAGCCATAGAGCCAGATGAAGACATCTCCATGGTCATGTGGCCTGCATTACTAAATGCCAAAGTGCACTGAATGCTAAAGTGCACAAACCGCTTTCCACCGAAGTGGCACATATTTATCAACATGCATTGACATGCTTTTGAACTGAACTGCAGGTTGGCAATTGGGCAAGAGACAGGAACTCACTCTGTCTTGTAGCACCTGGGATTTGAACCCCAGACTGCCAGTCTAAAGGCAAGGCTTCTTAACCACTGAGCCACTATGCCCTAGGCTTCACCTAGACCAGTGGTTTTCAACCAGCATGATGGGTCACACTGGCATGGCGCAAAGGAGCCTAAGGTGTGCCACGGGACTGGAGGGAACCCAGTCCCAGGCAGAGCTGCACACAGAAGCAGTTGCTTCAGCCTCATCGGCACAAAAAGGGGCTAGAGAAACAGCTGTCTTTGCCTAACATGCAGCCTGTCTTAAACAGGGTGACCATATGTCTTCTTCTTCCAGGACATATACTGAATTTTGGCCTTCTGTCCTGGAAAAAAAACTAATGTGGTGCCTTTCCACATAAGCAGGCAGTATGCAGCCTTCTTGTGATTAACTGCACGTAATAAATTATATATAAAAGCTTTAAATTTAATAATAAGCATGTAGTGTTTAAATTAAGCACATGAAAGCAATATTTGTCTTTTATAGCTTTAATTTTGTCATGTCCTATATTTTTCTTGAGTGCCCTACATTTTAAGGAGGTCTTGTCCTTTTTTGGTTATGGTATCTGGTCACCCTGGCTTGAAAGCGGCAGGAGCCTCCTATAAAGTTCTTCCTTGGCAGGTCTATACAAATGCAAGCCCCATTATATTCAATGGGGCTTACCCAGGTCAGTGAGAATTGGGTTGTAGCCTCCACCTGAGCCTGCCTGCAAAAGTGATAGGGCAGTAGTAGCCTGGAGGAGTTTTTGGCAGGACTGGCAGGAACTTCTTTGTGGCTAAGAGTGGGACCCAGGAAACAGGCAGGCTGGGAGGTAAGAGGGAAGAACCTGGGCCAGCCATGGATGGATAACTGGCTGGTTGAAAAGGGGGTGAGAGAGCCCCTTTCCTTTTTCCTGCAGTGCCCCAAGGACAGTGCTCCAAGCCCCGTACTCTGCCAGGGAAGGATTGCCATATGTCCAGAAAAACAGTTTTGGGGGATTATGGCAAATGGGACAGAGAGTCCTGTCCCAATTTTGTGGAAGAGAATTATGGCAACCCTATGCAGAACTAAAGCCTGCAGTGCAAAATAGGGAGTCTGTGCGTACATAAACCGAATCCTAATCAGGTCTACTCAGAAGTAAGCTCCATTAAAGTCAATGGGGTTTACTCTCCAGTAACGGTGGGTAGGATTGCAGCCTCAGGCTGCATATTTCTCTCATCTGCCACTGCACAAGTTACCTGCCATCATACAAACAATTTATTCCATCTCCCCGTCTAACATCACACACAGTAACTTGAATTGAAACTTTGCTTCCTTCCCTCTCTTCCATGTCAGGGTGACCATAAATCATAATCAAAAGGAGGACAAAAAATAGGACACCCTTGAAAAATTTAGGACATGACAAAATTAAAGCTAATTTTGGGTGCCTATGTCATGGAAGGAACACCCTCCCCAAATTTTATGCTTCTCAGTGTGGAGGTTTTGGCTCAGTGTTGGTGAGAGAGTGTCAGTCAGTCAGTGAATATACTATATATAAAATATTAAAATTTGAAATGTAAATTTTTTCCTCTCTCCCAATACATTTTCAATGTGGCTCTCCTGCCAAAATGTTTACTCACCTCTGCTATAAAAATAGATAAAGCGAAAAAACTTCACATAAGACATGCAATACAAACAGTATGGAAACAAATAGGAGAGCATGGTGATGCCTGGGGTCATTCCCACTGTACACCTGAAAGTAGAAAAAATCTAGAGAAGTGTTCTCAAACTGTGGTTGAGCTCCTACTTCCATGCTAATTTCAGGTGGCCATGTCACTTGTAGTAAGCCACCAAAACAGAATGTCCAGAGGACACCGAGGATGTTGGTGGCATTGACCTTAGATAAGTTTCATTGACCTTAGATAAGTTTCAATTTCAGTCACCTTAGATAATTTTCAATTCTCTGGTTAAGTTTCGATTCTTGGGATACTCCTGCTAGGTGGAGTTGAAAGCATACAAGCATTGAATCTAGCAAGAGGGTTGCAAAGTACAGTGGTACCTCGCTTAACAAGCGTTTCACATAACAAACAAAAATTTCCACGAAATCTTGCTTCACATAACAAGTTCCGCTTCACCTAACAAGCAAGCGCGCTATGGGCATGCGTGCTATGCAGCCCTGATGCTCTGCACGGAGGCTCTTTAAAAGGACCGCTGGCCAGCGCTGCTGCCTCTAACTGCCCCCAACTTGGGGGCAGTTGCCTGGAGGGCCAGAGGCAGCTGCCCTTAACTGCCCCCAAGTGCCCCCACCGACCACCTTGAACCTCCAGCAGTAACCCAGGTAAGCCTCCCAGGAAAGTGTCTTTGCATCTCTTAACTATGTCTACTCAGAAGTAAGTCCCATTGCGTTAAATGGGTCTTACTCCCAGGAAAGTGTCTTTGCAGCCTCTTAACCATTACCCAGAAGTAAGCTCCATTGTGTTAAATGGGGCTTAGTCCTAAGAAAGTGTCTTTAGGATTGCAGCCTAAGAAGACTTCATAGGATCATGCACATTGAATGCATATTTTGAATTCAATTCCAGTGTTTTGTCATCATTTTTACATCCAGATAATATTTTTATATGAATGTTGTGGAACCAATTGTCTGAGTTTCCATTATTTCCTATGGAAAAATCTGCTCCACTTAAAGAGCATTTCACTTAAAGAGCATGCCTCCAGAATGAATTAAGCTCTTTATGTGAGGCACCACTGTACTTTAATGGAGGGAACAGATTAATGAAGAGGACTCTCTGAGAAAGGGAATCAGTTGAGTTACCTAGAGTGCAATCCTAACCAATTTAGTCCAGCCTAACTCACATGGCAGAGAGCCTCACTGCAGTGTGCAAAGGGTCCCTGTCAGTGGTGGGCACCGGCAGGTTCGCACCTACTCTATAGAACCGGTTCTTAACAAGAGATAGGACATACAAAGTTTAAAAATAGCCATTTAAAAGTGGCTGCCAGATGGGCAGAGAACCGGTTCTTAATTTCTTTGAAGCCCATCACTGGTCCCTGTCCCTCCTCTTTGGAGCAATTCCAGGTGGTGGGAGCAGAATGACAGCGAAGGGGAAGGCCAGAGACCTCTTGCACACTGTGGTGAAGCCAGGATGACCATGTCATAAATGCAAAAGAGGACAAGGCTGCCCAAAAATGTAGGACACCCAAGAAAAATGTAGGACATGACAAAATAACAGCTAAAAACACTCATTCATGTGCTTAATTTAATCACTTATCATGAAATTTAAAACAGAGAGATAGATTTTAGGTTGTGAGCCCTTTTGGAACAGGGACCCATTAGCTATTGATTAGCTATTAATTTTTTCTTTTTCTTGTAAACAGATTTGTGAACTTTTCAGCTGAAAAGCAGTACAGTGCCTCACATAAAGAGCTTAATTTGTTCCAGAGGCATAGTCTTTAAGTGAAATGCTGTTTAAGTGAAGTAGATTTTTCCATAGGAAATAATGGAAAGTCAGACAATTGGTTCCACAACCCCCAAAATATTCATATTAAAATATTAACTGGATGTAAAAATGATGACAAAACACTGGAATTGAATTCAAAACATGCATTCAGTGTGCATGATCCTATGAAGTCTACTTAGGCTGCAATCCTAAAGACACTTTCCTGGGAGTAAGCCCCATTTAACACAATGGGGCTTACTTCTGGGTAGACAAGGTTAGGAGGCTGCAATCAAAGACACTTTCCTGGGAGTAAGCCCCATTTAACACAATGGGGCTTACTTCTGGGTAGACATGGTTAGGAGGCTGCAATCAAAGACACTTTCCTGGGAGGCTTACCTGGGCTGCTACTGGAGGTTCAAGGTGGCTGGTGAGGGCACTTGGGGGCAGTTAGAGGCAGCAGTGCTGCTGGCAGCCCTTGAGCCTCTGTGTGGAGTGTCAGGGCTGCATAGCACGTGAGCCCGTAGCCCTCTTGCTTGTTAAGTGAAGCAGAATTTGTTATGTGAAGCAAGATTTCTTGGAAATTTTTGCTTGTTATGTGAAACGCTTGTTAAGTGAGGCGCTTGTTAAGTGTATATAAATACTGTAGACAGCTAGATACAGAGAGATACAGATAGATAGAAAGACAGAGAGATGGATAGAGGGGGGGGGTTGTGTTTTATTTTGTCAGGTCTGTCTGTCTGTGACAGGAGGGCGTGTGATGTCTGTGCAGTGCCAGAGGAGGGGTGCGAGCCCTGCTTAGTCATCAGCCTGAGCGCCCTTCGGAGAAACGAAAGCTAAGCGGGAGAGGAAGGGAGCTCAGGCGGGGCTGGAGCGCTCCAGAGTCCTGCCGGCCAGCGGAGGAAGGAGCTGGGATCCCGGAGAGGCAGGCGGCTGTGGGCGCAGCATCGTCCCTGGAGGAAGAGGCGAGCGAGGGCAGAGGGCGGTGGGTGCAGGAGGGTCTGGTCTCTCCTGAAAGGCAGCTGTCATTCAGCCCTGCCCAGCTGGGGACTGCTCCCTTCAGCTCCACTCCAGCGCTGAGCAGCAGTGCCTCTGAGGACGTGCAGAGTGCAGGAGAGAACAGGGCTTGGGGCTTTTTGCGGGTCGGCTTCAGCCGGGCACATCCTCCACCCTGAATCCTACTGGTGATGGAGCCGCTTCTGGGAGGTGGAGAGACAGACCCAGTCTTTCCATCTCAGCCACATGGAGGTGGTGCTCACATGAACCCTTCAGCTTCTGGGGCACTGACATGCCCTGACATCACCCCAGGATCACCTCTGCTTCAGCCACTTCCATCTGCAGGGTTGCTGAGAACAGCTCTTCCAAAGGGTTTTCAATTTAAAAAGAACCACTATAGTGTTGACATTAAGCACAAAAAAGCAACACAAGTGTTTTCAGCCTTTATTTTAATATCTCCTGCATTTTGTTGGGTCTCCTACATTTTTTAAAACTTCAGGAATTTTGCTTGAATGTCAGGAATTTGGGGGGACCTTGTCCTCTTTTTGGGGCTTGGGCATCCCAATGGCCCTAATAATTAATGGCACTCCCACAGACTGTTTACAGCACATCAGTGTGCTGCTGGCAGCGCACTGGTTGAACTTTGTTGTCTTAATTCTTTTCTAATGTTCCCCCTCCAGACCAGAGCTTGTTTTGAAATTTCCACTATGGTTGCACATTCTTTCCTGGCTTACTCAGTTTTGTGTGTGTGTGTGTGTGTGTGCGCGCTGGTAGTGGTGGAGGAGGAGGAGGAGGAGAAATTATTGGTGGGACTGGTAGTTCTAAATGGCCTATAACTGGTACAGTATATCCTTGGCATCCAGGACTTTTGGTTCTGAAAGTCACTTTGAAGATAGGTCATGGGTTCCAATCTTAGAGCCAAATCAATGACCCAAAATGGCTGCTGTATCCTTTGCGGCTGGGACTTTCAGTTCTGGAGGACACACGGAAAACGGGTTGCAATAGCAGATCTGAATCGGACATGCACATAATCAGTGCTGCCCGATCCAGTTCGGGGAGGAGAGTTTTCTCAGTTCTAGACAGAAAAATTCTATATTCTATTAAACTGAAGTCCATCGTTTCCTTCCATACATGTGCACTACGTTTGATTCACATTTGCTATTTTCTCACATTTCAGTGGTTAGATATGAGCATTTGGAAAGTGGTTGTACAAGATTGTATTTTGAAAGTGGTCATATGCTTTCCTTGAAAAAAAACAGAGCAAGCCCCCCAATTTTTGCACACTAATATGCATGCAGTAAAACCCCATGCATATTTACTCAAAAGTACAAGTGTGTTCTATGGGGCTTACTCCCATAGGGTGTCAGGGGTTTGATGGGGCTTACACCCAGGGAAGGTTGCATAGGATTGCAGCTATAGGGAGATACTACCTGATAACTGTAAATTTAGGAAGCAAAGACTGAATTTTAAATGTAATAAGATTTTATCAAGGGATGCAATAAATAATGAATGAAAATGCATGTTTGTCAAAAGTGGTGGTTCCTTGTAGTCCACATATTTCATGTGGTACTTGCGTTGCTACTTGAGATAGACTATGGGTACTTCCAGACAAACTTGTTTAGGGCACAATCCTATCTGACTTTCCAGCACTGATTCAAACATACCAACAGTTGTGCACAGGATGACCAGAGATCGTACCCATAAAAGAGAAGGCATCCCCAAACATAGGACATCTAAGAAAAATGTAGGACATGACAAAATAAAAGCTAAAAACACTTGTATATTGTTTTTATTTGGTTAACTTAAACCCTATACTACTTATTTTTAAGTTTAAAAGTATATTACATATAATTTATTTAATATAATTTATTACATACTAGAAAGCTGTACCCTGCCTTACAGGAAAAAGGAGGACATTTAGGTTCCTTTCAGGACAGAGGCCAAATAAAGAAGATACATCCTGGTAAAGAAGATGTCTGGTCATTCTGGGTTGTCCATTGCTTCCTGCAGCCATTCTTCATGCAGTCATGGATGTTTCCTCAATGTTAAGAAACACTTGTTCCCTTCCTTCCCTTGGGGTTGCATTGTAGCTGCATCTGTGCTGGAAAATGGAATAGAATTGGGGCCTTAGTCTGGAATTGACACTTTGTTTATTCACTCTTTATGGCAGAGGGGGGTCAACATGAGACTGTCATCCGCCCGTTATCCAGCTGTGTTTTTCTTGTACATCAAGGATCACATTTATTAGTGCAGAAAATCCAACTTTTTTGAAGACAGCAATGCAGCAGAACAGTAACTGCTTTTGTGGATTATTAGTTTGACTGCTCTGTCTTGTTTTGGAAAGAAACAGCAGATTACAAGGTGGCCACAAAATCCTTATGCATGAGATTGTGTGGATTTGGGATTAAAGCCATTTAAACCTGCAGATGGACATTCTGGCCACCCTGTGTAACAAAAACAAGATGACTGAAGGTGTGTGAGAGTCTCTTGTGAGAAATGAACCATATGTACTGCAAGATGTGGAAGGAATTCAGCAATTCTGCATGTGACTGCTGGTAGGAAAGCAATGGTACTGGTGCTACCAGCAGCCCAACTGGAATTGCCTTTATGGAACTGAGGCTGCAATCCTAAACCCCATTTACGCTAACAGAAGTCCCAGCTCAAGTCTTGTGCAGGCCTGGAGATGTCACAAAACTGCCATAAGTCTGCACCATTCCTTGGTAGATTAGGCCAATGCACAGACATGCACAGTAATGGGGGCTGGTGAGTTATGCTGGCCCAAATTGGTTAGGATTGCACCCTGTAAGCCCAGTCCTATTACCAGCAGTGCCAAAATGGTGACAGCGGGTTTCAATGGGTATAGGGGTAGCACAAGAGAGGCTTTTGGCTAAGGGAGCAAAGGACAAAGGTAGGAGTGTATAATATGGCCATGGAGCATATGTGTCTCTTGGGATCTGCATCTGCTTTTGAGTTTTACCAGTAACAGTATTAATAGTATTTCACTGTATTAAAAAGTGCTTAAATTTAACTCTGTCATACTCAAGTTCCTAACAGTAAACATCATAATGACCGAGAGTGATATTCCTCTAGAGACCACAAGGATCATCTGCTATGGCTGCTGTGGAAACTGATTCTGAAGAAGAGTTTAATGAGAAAGGAGAATACAGTGACAGTAATGATTCTGATTATGACAAGAATGAGGTGGAGAAATATTTCCTAGAAGATGCATCTCTACCAACCTATGATGACTTATCAGAGATGCAGAACCAGGACGAAATTCAACAAAGTTTTGTAGCCTGGAAGGATGTTCATGAAGAATTTGAAGAAACTTGCAGCACCCACGATGCTGGTGAGGAACAGATGTTTACATAAATGTACAGTATTTAATTTGTAGTGAAAACACATGGTGGTTTTCCAGTTAAATTCCTGGTTGTATCTTTACTCTTTAGGACCACCAAAACATAAAATTCTGAAGGAATTATCAGCATTTATCTGGAAATTCTTATCAGAAGCTAAGTAAGTATAGGGATTCTTTTATATAAAAATAATTTTTTAAAGGGAAGATTCTTCTAAATCCTGTATATGTGATTTCCAGCACAATTATATCATGCAGTGAAATGTCAGTGCATATTATGCATTAAAATTTTAGAAACTGATGCTGTGATAATAATGATGCACAAATTTCCTTCAGTTCATCTTGAAATCCAACAGATTTATAGAAGATTTCTTATAATTTTACATAGAAAGTTGGAAAAACTAACAAGTAAAGAATTCCTGCTTCAGTTTGTGAAAATGAAGTGATAAACCAATTGCATGGACAGCTTACTCTGTACTCTCTGTATGTTTTAGTCCACGGGCCTCTGAAGTTTTGGGCAGGAGGGCCACATCATCTCTTTGACATGGTGTCAGGGGCCAGAAAACTTATTTAAACTAATTCAAATTTGAATACATTAACATAAATTTACATAATGTATTGGAGTGGATTACAAGGCTTGCCCAAGGGCCGGATAGAAGGGTCTTGCCAGGGGCCATAGTGAGGCTTGCAGAAGGCTGCATCTAACCTGGGCCGGGGTTAGGAGATCACCATTCTAGAGTATTATTTCCTACCAGGCACTGTGGAGTTTGTGGTTTCTATTGCTACCTTGATTGACTGAGTGAGTGAGTGAGTTATATCCTGCCTTTCCTTTGCCGAAGCAAATGCCATATGGTGCTGTAAAACTTTAGTTTCTTCCCTCTTGCTGTCGTCACAACAACCCTGTGAGGTAGGTGAAACTGAAAGTGAGTGAATGGCCCTGGGTCACCCAAAAAACTTCATAGCGAAGGAGGGATTTGAATGTGGATCTTCCAGGTCTCAGTCAAACTCCCTGACCACTCCCTAACCACAAATCACTTAGGTAATGATATTAGTTCTCTGATTTCCATATCTCTAACCATTGAATGAAGCTAGTGCAATTAGAAAATTTTAAAAATGAAAGTGGTTCTATATCTTTTTTGTTGAAATAGTCAAATTAGCTCTTGGGTTAGATTGCATTTCAAAGGTTGAGGTTTGGGGGGAAGGTTCAGTACATTTCGAGATTGGAGGTTCACGTGGGAAGATAAGAGCTAGTCTGAAATAAAAGAAACTGGATTCAATTTTGATGGATTGATTGCAGAATTTTATTTTGTAATGATAAAATTACATCTTTTAGAAAAGAAAATTTCTTCTCACTTTTAATTTCATGTATTTATTAAATGTTGCTTTCTTTTTAGATATGTCAGCATACTGAATGACTTCGTAGAATCTGAATTTTTTGTGATTGATGGGGATTCACTTCTTCTCAGATACCTATGCGATAGAGAACCCTATTTGACCTTTGTTTACTCAGTGGAATGTTTCTTGAACAACTTCATGAAAAAAGGAGCAAAGTTTGTTGTTGTATTCTTCAAGGTATGATAATACCTTTAATGTCTTTTCTTTTAAACACTTGCACTATAATACTTCAGAAAAATCATGTTATATTGGTTTATAATAGGATCTTTTGAATTGAATTCATGAAATTCATACTACTAATGATTTTGATTGTACTTTATGATCCATGAAATGGAATGGGATTGCATCAGAGTTTAGTCAGGCTGAGCACTCATTGTCCATGATCATCAGAAGGCCTACAGGACGGGTCAGACCAATGAATCCTCAGTACCAAGCATTTTGCTAGTGCCCAACGTACCAACAGGGGCAGAAAAGGTGGTTCATGGTTCATGCCACAAGAGGTTCATTACAGGGCTTTCCACAGGATCTTTGATAATCTGATGCCAGCAATGGAAAGGCCCATTGATATCCCACTACGGAGTTTAACAACAGACTGTTCGATAATTAAACTACACTGCCTATGCATAAATTAGCTTAAACATACACATCCTGTGAGCAAAATAGTTTGCTCATTGTATCAAGACATCAAATAGCAAATATTAAGACCATGAAGCAATGTGTGAAGTAGAGAAGGGGTTATCTCAGACACCAAATGTTTTTCCTAGGTTAATCAGCAGCCAGTGATGTCTTTAACAAATTGTATTTTTTTCAGGAAAGTGTCATTGCATTGAATTTTTAAAGTTTTTTCCCAATGTGTCCTCAATGTGTTTTCCCAAAGTGTCCTCACCATTGCTTAAGCTTGCAGACTCTAAATTCAAGACAAATAAAAGATATAGTACATACTTATCACCACAAATTGTGGTGACGTCTACTAGCCCAGGCCTAATTCTATTCAACTTTTCAGTAGTGATGCAGCAGCATATAATTTATTGTCTATATGTAAGTCTGCCTTATTTAGAATTCTATTCTATTCTTCTCCCTGCTAATGCAACCTCACAAAAAAGGCCTGAGTCTGCAGTGGGAGGCAGAGTGGGAGAGGGACACCTGAGATTGCTGTTGTGTTACAACCAACACTGTTTCCACAGGGAGCTATTTGCATGCTATTGTGAACCACATTTGGAGATGCTGGAAAACCATATCACTGAAGTGTGTTGTCCAGTGGCATAGCAGCCTATTAGGATTGGGCCAACTATAGTTCATTTTTTTCTTGGAATAACTTCTATTTTGTTTGTTTTCTACAGGACGTAGAACATATCTATTTCAATTTCCCAGATGTACTTGTCCTACGTACTCTGTTAATTCAACACCTGGAGCATAACACTGATGTCACTCTTCATACAGAGTTTTCTAATTGTTTGTCACCAGAGTGGCAGGTTTTCCTCAAGGAAAGTTATCCTTATTTTATTATAATCTCTGATACTGGGCTGACCTCCTTGCAAACAGACTACTTCAATATATTCCTCAGTCATTCTTTGTCAAAGAAACTGAATGTGGTACTCACGTCGGGAGATGAGTCTGATGCCCTTAGGGTTTATGCATATCATGTTCAGAGCAAGTATGCACACAGAAAATTTTATGGGCAGGTATGTTGTATTGCTTCTTTCCTGTTAATTTTTTTTGTATCTAGGGAAATTCCATTCTCAGTGTAGAGATGATTGATGCAGCAAATGGTTATATCAAATCTTTCTTGAGGTTAAGAAGGCAAATGCCATTTTAGGCTGCATTAAGAGGACTGTAGCTTCCAAGTCGATAGAAGTTCTAGTTCCTCTTTATTCAGCATTGGTCAGACCTCACCTTGAGTACTGTGTTCAGTTCTGGGCACCTCACTTGAAGAAAGATGCAGCCAAACTGGAGCAAGTCCAGAGGAGAGCGACAAGAATGATCAGTGGGATGGAAGGGAAGCCCTAAGAGGAAAGGTTGGGGGAACTTGGGATGTTCAGCCTGGGGAAGAGGAGGCTGAGAGGAGACATGATTGCCCTCTTCAGATACTTGAAGGGCTGTCATATGGAGGAAGGGGCTCATTTGTTCATCGCTGCTTCTGAAAGCAGAACTAGAACCAATGGGTACAAACTGCAAGAGAGGAGATTCCGGTTGGATATCCGAAAAAATTCCTGACAGTTCGGGCGATTCGGCAGTGGAACAGATTGCCAAGGGAGGTGGTAGACTCTCCCTCACTGGGGATCTTCAAGCAGAGGCTCGACGAGCACCTGTCGGGGATGCTCTAGGGGGATTTCCTGCTGCAGGCAGGGGGTTGGACTAGATGACCTACTAGGTCCCTTCCAACTCTATGATTCTATGATTCTGCTAGTCATAAAAAAGCAGGAGTCAAAGGAAATACAGATACAGTAAAACCTTGAATTGAGAGTGTTTTGGAGTGAGAGCATTTTGCAAGACAAATAAACATTTCTAATAAATTTTGTCTTGCAATACAAGCAAAAAAAGTCACTGCATGGCGCTCTGCCAACACCTGCTCATCCTCTCCAGAGAGACCAGCCTATGCATGTCTACTCTGAAGAAAGCCTTTTAAATCATTGGGGCTCACTCCTATGTAAGGGGGGCAATGGAAAAGAGCCTGAGAGACCTAGTCCTGCATGTCTCCTCTAAAGTTCGCCCTACTATAACCAGTGGTGCTCACTCCCATGTAAGGGGGCAGATTGCAGTCTGAGAGATATGAGAGATTAAGTACAGGTTAATTTGTTTTATTTTTCTATATATTTTGTATTTATTATTTTGTATTATATTGCAATATTGTAATAATTTTCGTATGAATATTTTCGGGTTAGGGAACAAATCATCTTGAGTTTCCATTATTGCTTATGAGAAAATTTGATTTGAAATACAAGCATTTTGCATTACCAGCATGCTTGTAAACCAAGCTACCACTGTAGCTTGAAGCACTTAGGAAACAGGACCCCCAAAACATAAATAAGTCATCTAGATTCTGTTTATTTTAATATGCGGGCCTTTTTGAGTTGAAGATGCAATCCCCCTGAAGAGATCAAGAATGAACCCTTTTACCCTGACAGCATTGGAGGAGGGGGCTTCCTGGGGAGGAGGCAAGAAGGGAGAAGGAGAGGAAAAGGCATGAGGCTGAGAAGGTGGGAGATCCCACTCTGTAAGGAGCAGAGTGAGCACTTCCCAAGGAGAGGGGGAACAGTACTGAAGGGATGGTTTCAGTAGATCCTAGCCTGTTTTGAAGAATGCTGGTCTTATGGTCTTCTCACCTTCTTAAGGTCCCTCTGAACATCTGCTTGGGAGGAGAACCAATGACCCTTGGAAGATTCTAGGGAGAGAGAATGGAAGAGTATGGGGATGGAGCTCTGGGAGAGGACAGGCAAGGGTGTCACAGTTTTGCTTTAGTTGAGGAAGGATCACTGCCACTTTGACGTCAGTTGGGGCAAGGGCGTTGCCTCTTTGGCACCAGTTGGGGCAAGGGCATCGCCTCTTTGGCGCCAGTTGGGGCAAGGTCGTCGCCTCTTTGGCGCCAGTTGGGGCAAGGTCGTCGCCTCTTTGGCGCCAGTTGGGGCAAGGGCGTCGCCTCTTTGGCGCCAGTTGGGGCAAGGGTGTCGCCTCTTTGGCGCCAGCTGGGGCAAGGGTGTCGCCTCTTTGGCGCCAGCTGGGGCAAGGGCGTCGCTTCTTTGGCGCCAGCTGGGGCAATGGCGTCGCCTCTTTGGCGCCAGCTGGGGCAAGGGCGTCGCTTCTTTGGCGCCAGCTGGGGCAAGGGCGTCGCCTCTTTGGTGCCAGCTGGAGCAAGGGCGTTGCTTCTTTGGCGCCAACTGGGGCAAGGGCGTCGCCTCTTTGGTGCCAGCTGGGGCAAGGGCGTCGCTTCTTTAGCGCCAACTGGGGCAAGGGCGTTGCCTCTTTGGTGCCAGCTGGGGCAAGGGCGTCGCTTCTTTGGCGCCAGCTGGGGCAAGGGCGTCGCTTCTTTGGCGCCAGCTGGGGCAAGGGCGTCGCTTTGTTGGCGCCAACTGGGGCAAGGGCGTCGCCTCTTTGGTGCCAGCTGGGGCAAGGGCGTCGCTTCTTTGGCGCCAGCTGGGGCAAGGGTGTCGCTTCTTTGGCGCCAGTTGGGGCAAGGGTGTCGCCTCTTTGGTGCCAGCTGGGGCAAGGGTGTCGCCTCTTTGGCGCCAGCTGGGGCAATGGTGTCGCCTCTTTGGTGCCAGCTGGGGCAAGGGTGTTGCCTCTTTGGCACCAGCTGGGGCAAGGGCATCGCCTCCTTGGCGCCAGTTGGGGCAAGGGCGTCGCCTCTTTGACGCCAGTTGGGGTGCAGGTATTACCACTGTGTTCTAGCTGAGCTAGAGAGGAAATTCATCTCTAAAATTCCTCTTCTCAGCCCAAAATTCCTCTCAGGCAGAGAAAACCTTGAGTCCTGATAGAAAAGGTTCTTGTTAATTGTTGTTGTTGATCTGTTGGTCTGTGTTAGGAACCTGGGGAAAGAACATGTGAAAGGAACCTGTGGAAGAAATAAATAAAGTCAACTTAGCTTTTATTACCTGTCCTTTGTAGAGTTCATGGGAAAAGACAGGAAATGGAAGATCTTTCAATACCCCCTACTGCTTTGGAAAGGGCTGGAAAAGGCAGAAACCCTGTCAGGCCCACAAAATGGGCCAAAAATAAGTTGATAGGGGAATTTAGTTCTTCATCCCCACCATAGTTCTTCACCACCCTTCCCCTAACTCCTGGTCTACATGCCACTTGCTTAAACAAAGCAAAAGCCAAAGTTTCACTTGTGACTTTAGGATCATGTATAGTTTGGCAGCCTAATTGTTGTAATAATTTCCTGTTCAGTCTTGAAAGATAAAAGAGAAATGAAAACTCTTTTATGGCATTAGCTAAGGTCTGAGAAGCACCACAGGGAGGGGCTTAGTTGTACCTGAATCATGGTTGGGTGGCACGATTTGTTTCTGAGAAGACACAGTTTGCTTGCAGCTCAGGGTGGCTTACCTGCCTCTTCCGCTACAGCATCTCAAGGTGGAGAGACTGCTACCCTGTCATCACTGGCCATAATTGTAATTTTGGTTGTGGCCTCAGATGCCCCACAAGCTTCCCCACCCACTTCCCTCCAAATGACTCTGCTGTGGTAGAGCTGCTGTGACCCAACTGCTGTGACCCAACAGTTTCCTCCACTACTCTTAGGAGATGTGGTTCTGCTTTAGGATCCAATCAATCTTGAGTGGCCATCTGTGTGCTGAGAAAGGGCTCCGCACTTGACACTGAACTTGAAAATTGCTTGGCCAGGCTGTGATGCTGAAGTATGACTTCATGCTCGTTTTGGCTAACATAAGCTAAAGTGTGCCACTGGATCTGAGCTGCAGAGTACAATGTGGCCTTGTAAAGCTTCACTGCGGCAAGTGCTGTTGTCTTTGTCAGGTAGTTGATCTGGAACTAGACTATCATATTTAATCAAATTGTAAAAAAGGTAGTTGTAAATAAATAAGATAATTAGATAATAAGATAATTGTAAATAAGAATCATATTTCAACAAATTGTAAAAAAATCTAAATAAGATACTGTCTGTTGGCTAGATTGTTACAGTTTCCCAAATCAGTAAAAATCTGAATTAGTTTCCTAAAAATTTTTTTGTTTAATAACGATGTAATGTTAATTTTTATTTAGTATGAAAAAGATCTCCAAAGTGCTTGTAGATCTATTCTTACCTATGTAGCAAAATTCCAGGATACAGAGCTGACACTATATAAGCATCTTAAGTTCAACATAACAGTGATGTGCAAGGAGGTACGTATTAACTATTTTATACCCATTTTTTTTACTTGGAAGGATTAATCCTAAGGCTATAAACATGCTCTGTACATTGTAAATCTAGACATGTGTAGTCAGAAGTAAATCTAATTCAGGGTGCAATCATAACCTAAGCTGGCACAACTCATCTGTCTTCCCATTCCTGTGGTGATATAGGGAGGCAAACGCATATCTGTGCAATGGTGCAACCATCCCCCAGGAGTGGCACAGTCCCTTACAGGACTTTTATGACACTCCCAGGCCAGCATGTGTCTTGTGCTGGGGCTTATGCCAGCCTAACTGGGAGTCAGGATTGCAGCTTTTTGTTAGTTAATTTGACTTTCTAGTAAATATGTGTAGGATTGAAGCCTTAGAGGGTTGATATCCATTGCTTGTGCATTGGATCCTTGCTTGTCCTCAATAATTAAATCTGGCAGGATAGGACCAGGCATTTGAGTGCCTGAGGGTGATGAATTCCTATCTTAAAGAGGAAGTGGTTCCTTCATTATTGAGGGAGGCAGCTATTTTTCCATTATCAAATTTACCTTTGTTTCTAATTTTACCATTTTGTAACAAGATTCTGGAGAAGGATTACCATAGGAGGCTCCCCTATCCATGGATTCCCTATCTGCAGTTTCGCTTATCCACGGATACTGGGCAACCCACATCCATTTAGTAATTTAAAAGCTTACTGTGCTGTGAGTTTCTTCCTTAAACCCAAGTTGCCTCCTAGCAGCCAGAACACCTAAAAATGGAAGGATGCTAACAGAAAGTATTTGCTGTTTGTTGCTTCTTTTTTATCTCTTTTCAGTTTTTTTATTGTTCTGGCTGCTGGAGGTGCAACTTGAAAAGTGCTGTAAGCCTGTAGACTTATACTGCTGGATTTAAGGAAGAAACTCACAGTGCGTTAAGCTTTTAAATTACCATTGTAGGAG
The DNA here is from genome assembly GCA_030015325.1 of Cryptoblepharus egeriae. Classification (NCBI taxonomy): domain Eukaryota; kingdom Metazoa; phylum Chordata; class Lepidosauria; order Squamata; family Scincidae; genus Cryptoblepharus; species Cryptoblepharus egeriae. The sequence continues at coordinate 45,569,321 of JAREYC010000007.1, read as the reverse complement.
GTTCAATGGGATACCTTTGTATCCAGTTTCTGTTATGCATAGAGGGGGAGGATTTGAACATGCCTCTTCATGCCTATTGTGTATTTGAATATATTCTCGTCAGATTCTGGCTTGGCGTGGAATTAAAGCTGTTTTTGTCTAGTTCATTGGTCTCCAAAATGGAGAGCTCTACACACCAACAATCCCTTCACCAATTGGAAGACAGCTTATTATTCCATAGGGAGCCTTATATCTTCTTGCTGATCTCTGCCAAAAATCATGCTGAGCAGCTGCATCTGCCTGGAAATCTAGACACAAAGCTTACTGGGGAAAGGGGCAGCAGAGGCAGCTGCCCTTTACAAAGTTTGGGGGAAATCAGGAAGGAAGATATGATGCTTCCTGGTGGAACAATATCCCCCAAATCCAGAGTAACTATGGGAGCATGTAAGAGAGTTTACGTGCACCTGTATTTACTGCACCACCTAGTGAAAACCTATGGGAAATTCATATTGGAATCCAGAGTAAGTTGTTCTTGCACCGGAGCAAGGACTCCCTGTAGTTACTCTGGATTTTGCCCTTAGGCTGGCACAACTTATCTGCTTCCCATTACTGTCAGGGGGGGAGGAGGCCACTGCATGTCTGTTCACTGGCCTAACCCTCCCAGGAATGGCACAGAAGTGCCTTTTCACACATTTGCAACATCCCTAGGCCAGCATGATATTTATGCTAGCCTAACTGGGGTTTAGGATTGTAGCCTCAGTGACTTTGAATGTCGTCAATGATGATATCTTTTTATGGAAGCTCTTAGGGGTTGGGAGTGGATGTCACTGGTTTATTGTGCTGCCTGCATGAAGGGTTGGTCCTGAAAAAATGAGAACATGGAGCCACTGAGAGAAACCAGTTGGTAATTGGACAGATATGCCACTGATATGATCCACAGCTCTACCTTTCATTCCAGCCATTTAGTTTTAGGGAGATAGTGAAAACTGAGATGTAGATGAGAGCAAACATACTGAAGCTAAATCCAGATAAGATGAGGAGTGTTCTGATGCTTTGGATGGAATGATTTTATAAGTATTCTGTGGGTTTGCACTCTCCCTGAAAGCCTGAGTATGCAAGCTCAGGTGTACTTCTGGATTTGACTTTGTTTTTTGATTCTTACCTGACTGCTATGAATACCTTCCATAGGTTTTGGTTGGTTCCTTTCCTCATTTAGTGGCAAATCATTAGCTTGTTGGGGCTTATTGGTTCAACTCTGTCAGATCACTGCTTCAGGGGTTACACTGGCTGCCCATTTGCTTCTGGGCTGAATTTAAAGTGCTGGTCTTGACCATTAAAGCCCTACAGCTCAGGTCCAGGGAACCTTAGGGACTGCCTGTGTCCATACAGTCTGACCTGTGCCACCACTAAAGGAAGTGAGGAGTGTGGCAGCTAGGAGTAGGGCCATCTCAGTGATTGCACCCCAACTCTGGAATTCCCTTCCCCAAGAATTGAGAACTGCTTCTTTTTCCAGAGGGATTTTCAGTGGGGCCTATGGTATTCTACTAAATTTGAAGAAATAACCCTGGGAGGATTTATTTGTGCAGTGCCAAACCATTGTTTGAAATTATACCTAAAGCAGCCACCAAATTGATATTTCCTTGTATCATATTTCCTTTCCTGACATAGCTATTTATCATTTTGTGTGTCATGTCTGTCAAAGAAATACCTGTAATTGAAATATGTTAATACATATTGTGATTATAGATCCAGCAGGCTATGTTATCACTCAAGAATTTGTGGCCAGAAGGATCAGACATTAGGCGGGCTGCCTGTGTTCTTACATGTGCAACAGGACTGAAAATTTATAAGCGCATGTTGGAAAAAGCAAAAGCTGCTGAGACAACAAAAGAAAAAAGAGAGAAGAGCAGTGAAAAGGTTTGAAGTGTTTCTAAAATATTTGAAAGGGCCACTACAGCTTTTTCTTCTTTATATTCATGGTCTAAAGCAGGAATGTAAAACAAGATCCATGGGCTGGATATGGCTCCTGGAATTACTATATCTGACTCCTGATATAATTGGGCTTTCCCAAAGATGCCCTTTAAGCAGTGATTCTTCTGCTGAGGTGTTTAGTTTACAGAGCACCTCTCAGCTGCAGATCCACAAAGTGATGCTATAGTAGAAATGGTGCTACTGAAAGATGAGCCTGTGTGACAGCACAATCCTAACTTGGGTAGGCTGTCCCAGCATGTGCTGACTACTATAACTGTATTAACATGGGAAAGCTTATCCCCTTCCTCAGTGTAAAGCTTCAGCAAGATTTGGATCTGGCATAAGTTTGCTCAGTGGTGTAGCTAATGATCATGTAGCCCAAAATGCAAAGCCCAAAATGTTTACCTGGAAGTGATGTCATAACTGGAAATGATGTCATCCCTGGGTATTTTTTAAAAGAAAATTGGGGTAAAACCTGCTGCCTCCTCCTTAGCAGTTCACAACCATTTGCTCTGCTAGTGGCACAGCTGAAGCACCTATTTGCTATCTGGAATTGAAGAAGATTTTGTTGCCCTCCACCTGCCCTGCAACAACAAAATCAATTTTATTAACTAAAAAAATGAAAATTGTGTCCCTCCAGCTCTGCGACGCCAGCTGGATCCAATCGTATCTGCTCTGCCTTTCCATTGGACTAATTCAGTGGCGTGGAGAGGGGGGATTTGCTGCTTGGGTAACAGCCTGTCCTCCATAACAATCCAACCCAGGCTTTCGTGCTTCGCATGCAGCGTATGCAGCGCCAAGCACGATACCATAGTCTTTCAAGACTGACGGAGGCCTGCATATTGGTTAGGGAAACTGTGCTGGGGCAAAGAGGAATGGTTATTCTTTTCCTGCTAAATATAAGAGGAAAACCAATCAGAATTGCCTGTATACCCAGGAATAATGGGTGACTATTATGATATATGTATTGGATACGATATATGAACTGAGATCTGATTCACATCAACATCTTATTAGTTCCATTCTGTATCAGAATTACATCTCATTGGCTCTCTGAGCCATCAGTAACATGGGAAAGTTTGAGTTAAGAAAATCCAATTTTGTTCCATAGGTTTTGTGTTTTAATTATCTGTTTAATTGGCCGTAATGTTTGATAGAATATAGATATTCCAATGCAGTTTCTTTCATTGCATTCTGCATAAAATTACCTTTCCAACAATATGTAACATGATGTATTATCATTCATACATACCCCATTTTTCACAATTTTACAGCACAATCCAGAGTAACTATGGGAGCTTTTACGTTGACGCAAGAAAAATTTACTCTGGATTGCTCTATGCATTTCCCATAGGTTTCCCATAGGTGGCGCTGTAACTACATCAACGTAAATGTCTCTTACGTCGATGCAAGAGCTCGTAGTTACTCTGGATTGTGCTGTTAGTCACTGGTGTCAAGCTCAGCTTGTAGCCCCCTGAAAGCCTGTAGCCCGGTGCAACTGCACCCCCTGCACCTTCCCTAGCTATGCCACTGGGGTTGCCATATGTCCCAGGACAGTTTTCGGGGATTGTGTTCTCATACTGGCAAGATGGACAGGGGGTCCTGTCCCGGTTTTGTAGAAGAGAATTATGGCAACCTTAATCTGGCATAACTGCCGTTCCAAGCCCTGCCTCCTACCTGTCCAGTCCCTGCCCTGGAACACCCTTTTCCTGCCTCCTCCTGCCCTCCCCTGGTCTTTCTAGGACTGCGCAGGTCTCCATCTGTGCTGTGCTGTGCTGTCCGGCTGTAGTGGTTGTGGCACAGCTAAGTTGGCTTTCCTCCATGTGCTGACTTAAGTAGTGGGGGGAATGGCATAAGAGTCACTTAGTCCCTTCTGCCAACCTAAGTTCATATCTGGGTTTTCCTGACTTTTCCTGACTTTCTTATCACTAATAAGAAATAATAACTAATAACTTGAAAATATGATTTACACATTTTCTCTTTTGACATTTGAAGCTAATTACTGTAGTTTCTTTAAAGAACAAAATGCATATTTCTGGCCAGCATCTGCTTAATGACATCACTTCTGGCTTAATGATGTCACTTCTGGCCCTCAGCAGGAGCCATCATTGCTGTTTGGCTCACCTTATAAAATGAGTTTGACACTTGGGGGCTGGTTGGAGGTAGGGTGGGAAACAGAGTTGTAGTAACAGCCCTTTGAGTTGTAGTAACAACTCATGGAATATGGGACTAGTGAAGGGGCTAGTTCAAGGATACATTGGCAAAGCCAGAGTGAAGGAGAGCTGGGCTGAGTTTCTTAAAGTAACTTTCCAAAAATGAAAACAGAGGAAAAAGAAAATAGTAGTAAGTAAAATAAGGGATTACAGAAGTAATACAGAAGCCATTCATTTGAGTACACTGAAAAGTCAAGATAGCCCTTACTTCTTATTAAGAACTATTAAGGCCAAAAAGGAATTTTTGTGTTACCGCATTATATAATGAAGTGTCACTATTTCATTTTATAGGCACAAAATGCTGGTATTGCTGTGGTAGCAAAAAGCTATTCTTGATACATCCTTCTTGTGAAATGCAGTTGAGAGCACTAAATATAATTCTGCTCCACACTTGATAGAGTTTTAAATACTAAAAATGATCATTTGTGTTAACAAATAAAGAAAAATTATAAAATGATGATATTCCAAATCCAGTTTGTAACTTAGAAATACAACTTGTGACACCTTATTTTGTCGCAATCAGAACAAGACTGGAGCATTAACCCTGGAGGAAGCAGCAGATCTTTGTAGAATCCAGTGCCTTACTATGGCTTTTCTTTGTAACTTACCACTCTCACAACGAGCTCAAATCAGAGTCATCAAAGCCTCCTGGACTGCACAAGCATTGCCACTGATAAAGCTGGTAGGTCAACTACAGTTAAACTTCTAGTGCAGCTATGTTCAGTTGGTGTGCCGCGGCACAGTACTGTGCTATGAATGGGTGTCAGGTGTTTCACAGGACCCAAGGGATAAGCAGCTGCCTCTGCCTTGCAGAGTCTGAGAGGGGGGTGAGAAGGACGGATGGCGAGAGGTGGGAATGGAAGTTCCGCAGTGGATGGTAGCTGCCTCTGGGAGAGAAGGCATATCTCTTCATTGTATGGGCATACCTCTTCATTGCCAAAAATTTGGGGCTCTTGGTTGCCAAGTGATCCAAGTGATGCCACTTCACTGAAGGGCTTTAGATGCCCACTGATTGTAAAGGCTCCCAAAAACTAGGAGCTAGCAGTTCTCTTTGTATATTTGCCTGATATATTGGAGTTTCTCTTGCACGTGCTTGCATTTGCCTTACACTTTGTGAGACATGAATAAAACTACTTTGATACCTATGGTTATGAGTTCCATTTTAACAGCTAAAGCGATGTGACTGGCTGGTTCTGAAATACCTCAGTACGGCACAGGGATGGAAACTGGATTTCATGTATCTGCCTGACTTGCAAGATAACTTGTTGTGCAAAAATCTCTTACATTACTATGAAGTTGAATACCATGCAGGTATGTTTATTTTGCTATTCAATATTTCAATTACTTTTTTTAAAATTTCATTTTCATATATCTGTGGTAAATCAACTGAGAGAGGCAGAGCAAAGGGATGGATATTGGGGCAGAAAAACCTGGAAAGAAAGGAGAGGAAACAGAGGGAACAGAGGTCACTGACTTGACCCAGGAGGCACCAAATGGGGCTAAACCCAGCATTCTAACTCCCCTGTGCAACAGAACACCCTCCCCAGCAGAAATGTCAGGTGCTCCTCCTGATCCAATGGGCACCCCAAATGTCCCACACTGTTGGTTAGAATGATACCTATAGTTCCTCTGCCAAATCTCCCAGTCATTCTGTGGGCCTTGGGGCCTTCATCTGAGACCTTCTTCACACCTCCCAACAAATACCCCATGACTAGGAAAAAGGAGTAAGGAAACATCCTGTAATTCCTGATCCTAACTTCTAGGTGATAAATGGAAACCTATTGTAAGCTAAGGGGTTTTTTATTGTAAAATACTGTTTCTTCCATGAACAGGCTTAAAGTTAAACCTGGGTAAAGAAATTGAGAATGATTATCAGCATCTGTGGAATACTGCAACTGCATTAACTGGTCTGTCTGGTTTTGGAGATGCTTTTCCTGTTCGAAACACTTCAACATTATTCCTTAATCAAAAGCTCACCTCATTTAAAGGTACAAGCATCTTCTGAATTGTGACTATATTTGACAGTGGATTAATATAATCATTTTCTGACAAAAACAAGAATGTAGTGTTTAACGGCACTTCAGATCCCTCAGTAGGTTTGCAAAGTGCTTTTGGACACTGTGGAGTTTCCCAGTCCACTCAATGTCTTCAGAGGTTGGGCAGAAATGTAGGTGACAGATGCAGTGGTCACCACAGGGTCCTTAGGCTTTTGCTTCCCCTGACTCCAGTGTGTAGCTACTTTTTTTAGGACAAAAAACACTTGGCTGCAAGGAGACTTCTAGGGCTAATTGATGGCTTTATCAGGAGCATGATCCAGCCTAAAAACCTTACCCATTTATATTTTTCTATTTTTTTAAAAACAAAATAATTTTGTATGCCCAATAAGCTACCTCTTCGTTACTTTTAAGTGATCAATTTAGAATCTGACGCCATATGGCAGGGGAAACTGTACCTACCAGTAAAAATCCAATTCTATACTCTCTCCACCCTCTCCCCCCCCCCCCCCCCCCCGCCACTGCTACAGCCATGCTAAACATGAATGAGCTATTTTCAGTTAGGGAGCAGATTGGGGAGTTTCCGAATTTAAATTCCCTTACCCCTCCTGCCTCCTGCAAAGGGTCCTCCTGCACTGCAAAGAGTCTCCTCAGACTTGGGTCAGCTTCTTAGCTGGTGCAAGTCTCTTAAAATAATGATCAATAGCCTTTAATTGACAGTACCACAATTTCAAATTTAATGGTACTTGACATATATGCAGAACCAGGATGCTATGCAATAATTGATTAACTTCATATTATTTGTTATACTGAATATGAATGTTTATATGAACTGTGATAGTCCTTGATTATTCTACCTTCGGTTAATAAATATCACATTTTCTAAATTCAAAATTATATCAAGAGTGTACAGATATCCCCAGAATTGGACTCATTCCAGTGAACTCTGATGTAGTGAAAGAATATGTTGGAACAATTTTGGAAGATCTACCTTTCTTAAGCAGGTAAGTACATTTTTATATGAATTTTGTTATCTCTAAGTACTGGTAGCTAGACTTCTCACCCTTTGTTATCATTCGCTTTATCTTGGGCATTGCCAAAATCTAACTATAACATTCTGCCTATCAGAGATGGTTGTACTTGAGTAGTTATTAAATTTTATTTGTATATGACCTGGACTTCAAAATGTATATTATCTTTCAAATAAAAATAAAATCTAAAGTTGCTTCATATTAAAAACAAAATAATTTCAATTACAAAATAAATACAGCAATTAAAAGAGATAGCTAAAATACTAGAAACCCTTAGAAAGACTATAGAGAATAATACAAAGGCTATGCCTGGTACTTAAAAGGCAAAAGGCCAAGTGTATCCTTCTGGGGAAACACTCGAGTATAAGCAGAGTTTTCCAGCAAATTTTTTATGCTGAAAAGCCCCCCTCAGCTTATACTCAAGTCAATAAGTTTTCCCAGTTTTTTAAACCTCAGCTTATATTTGGGTCGGCTTTTACTTGAGTATATACGGTAGATCATTTCAGATATTAGGAAATGGAACTCCCAGCACATAACGTAAATTCCTTTATAACAATAGTTGTGGTGGTATCAAATGTATTGGCTACCAGGTGGGCAGGTAAAGGATATCATTTTGTCCCTACTTCAAAAATAGTTTAAAATAAAACAAACATGGTTTACAATAAAACAAACATAAACAAAAGAAAATAGAAACAATTTGGAATACAATTGGGCTATGAATACCTAATTTGTTATATTTAATTGTACTATATGTTGAAAACGTTTTCCAACATAACATTTAGTCTGTATTTCAGTGATGATTCTCTGGTGACATCACTTGCAAAATCCAAAGAGTTTGATGAACTGTATCATTGGCATTCAGGCAAACCTCTCAGTGACGACTATGACAGAACAAAACAAAGCTTTGAAGGTAAAAATGGGCTTGTTAAATAAACAATTGTTTCTGTTAAAAAGGATAAGATTTGATATGATTTTCATGATTTATTTTTAACAAAACTGATTAAACGTATATCAGAGATTAATCTAAAATCACAGCAAATATATTTTATCATAAACTAGCAAAATTCACCTGTCATTGTGGGAATAAAATTTCAAGAATATTTCTGTGCCCATGTAACAGCCCCCACAGTGTGCAGTACTCCCACTTGCATGTAACACCACTGCCCTGCATGCAACATTCCCTCCATGTGCAACACACACCCCATACAGTACCTCCTCTCTGACTCTGGGCATCCATACAGGGCAGTTGCACGGTTTGGGGCTGGGTTTTATCTGTCTTCAATGTTAAGTATAGGACAAAAATGTATTTCTTAAAATTGGTTCTTGGTGCATGGTCACATCATGTAAGGAATACCCTTCCCAAGTTTCATGCTTCTAGGGTTGGGGCAGGATGTTGATCAGCCAGTGATTCTTCAATGTAAAGGATAGGGAGGAAAATGTGCCACCTTTCATCCACTTCTAGTTTGAATTTCTCAAAGTCAGTTTTCTGGGGGGTGCCTCCATCATGGAAGGAGGCACCCACTCCCCAAGTTTCATGCTTCTAAGTCCAGTGGTTTTTGCTGGGCATTAGTCCAGTCAGTCAGTGACTTTTCAGTTTTCTATATATAGAATAAGGGCATATGGCAAAATTATAGCTCAGTTATATAGTTTTGTGGCATTGGATTATATTGGCTCCTCTCCTTCCATTGCTGGATTCCAAACCACTTTTTATAAGGTTACATGAGAATTAGTTTGGATAGAATGATGCTGGGTTGAGAGCTGCTGTAGCAGACTGGCTAAGCCATTGAACTGCAAATCCAGAAGACCCTTGATCAATTTTATTTCAAAACTTTACCTTTACCCATAAACTCAGGGTGACCAGATTATTCCTGAACCCCAGGGCCAAAATTCCTAATCCCAAGCCAAAATTCCTACCTGCTTAAAAAAATGGCCAAAAAATGTAATTTTTTTTGCTTTTTTTTTTTGGTTTTTTGACCATAACTTTTAATAGGAAGGCAATATCTTCAAATTGCATTGGATTCTGCTCTTCAATACGAATCCAACGACATATGGCATGATGGGGTACTGTGCCCTATTGCAAAGTTTCAAAATGAAGCCAAAATGTAGGACAATGAAGCTAAAATGTAGAACACCCGGACAGAAGACTAAAAATCCTGAAGTAGCCACAGGATCTCTCAGGCTGCAATCCTATGCACACTTTGCTGGGAGCAAGTCACATTGAACTCAGTGGGATTTACTTCTGAGTAGGCATGCATAGGATTATTGTGTCAGCAGCACAAGGAAAAATGCCAGCCAGGGCCTGAGTAATAGGTGGGGTTCTATAAATCAAATTTAGTTCCACTCCCACCCCAAATTTAGTTCACTTTTTTAGGGGTTGGTTAGGGTGAAATTTTAAATTACATTTTAAAGTACAGTGGTGCCTTGTAAGATGAATATAATTCGTTTGAAGAGCATGTTTGTCTTACAAAGCGTTCTTTACACTAAGGCCTATATCCTAAAGTGAAATCAAGCCCCTTGCTCCAGAACAGGTAAGATGACTTTCCATAAGATAACACTAGAGGGTGACGTAACTGCATAGACCCATAACTGCTCTGGATTTTGCCCTAAGTTCTTTATTTTCCCATAGGAAATAATGGAAAGTCAGACGATTGGTTTCACAACCCAAAAATATTCATATAAAATATTAACTGTATGTGAAAATGATGACAATGGAATCAAATTAAAAACACTGTAATATAATACAGAACACAATTACTGTAATATTAATAAAAACACTAATATACAGTACAGTAAAACAGAAAAGAAAAACCCTTATGGCCAAGGATGACTAATTTTCACTAAAAGAGTCACTGGTGTCTTTTGGAGCCACTTTAACAAGGAACCTATCTAATGACACTTGCTTTTGATACTTTTGAGGATTTCATGGAAATGTGTCATTGCATTGTCATTAAATAGATTTATTGCTTGCACTGCTACAGCCTTATTTGGATGGTGCTTTTTTTTTTTTTTTACAAAATTTGCACAATTTCCCAATATTTAAAAATGTCCTTAATCTCATTTGATGTGAATGATTCCTTAATCACTCACATCATTAAATGTCCTTAATTTCATTTGATTCCTCATCCTTATTCTCCTCTTCCTCTGCAGATAAGATCTCCTCCATAACCTCTTGTCGCTCATGAGGCAGATCCATAATTTGCTTGTTTTACAATGAATTTTTGTTGTAAAACTGTTTGTTTTACAAGGCAGAATTCCTTAGAAATTTTAGTTTCTCTTACAAAGCGTTCTTCTTACATTTGTCTTACAAAGTATCACTGTATTTGTATTGGTAACCTTTATAAGCAAAAACCATGCCTAGGAAATATTGAAGAATATATGAAAACAAATTTTACCCCTTTTTATCCCCTTAGGGATGTCTCTTACCTCTTCTTAGTGAGTTCTTATGTCATGGAAGGTATATACTGCCCAAATTTCATGTTTCTAGGTCCAAGGGTTTGTGCTGGGTGTTGATAAGTCAGTCAAGACATTTGTTTTTATATATAAAGATTGGGTGTGGGCATGTAGCTATAGGTTCATGCTTGTGAAGTGTTGGGATTTCTCCTGTACTTTGAAATTTATAACGGCACTGGGTAAGTGGGTGGAGTAGAAGGGAAGAGTACTTTAAATTTGGATTAAATTCCAACCTTAAAAGAATCCAACCAGAGAATTATGCAATATGCCATATGCTATATATCCCATGGATCCATCTATGTAAAGGATCAGAGTGATTATGGGCAAAATCCAGGGTACCTATGGGGAGTCCTTGCCGTACTTACTCTGGATTTCAATATGAATTTCCCATAGGTTTTCACTAGGTGGTGCAGTAACTACGGGTGCACATAAAGTCTCTTACGTGCTCCTGTAGTTACTCTGGATTTGGGGGTTAGCTTGCATATTCATGTCTGGAGGAACAAAAATCCCTTAGGATGAAAGAAATATCATTTTTTTGTATTTTGTAGCAAAATTGAATGACCCGGAACATAGAAGACAACTTCAAAAATACCACTCTTATTATCAGCTTTATGGAAGAACATTGGAAGGCAACGTATCATACACAATTGTGAATGAGGAGGATGTAAAGGCATGTACTAATGCACCTTTCAACAAGCCAAAAAAATCACATGTAAGTATAAATCATCTTATACTTTTAGAATTCTGAAATAGGATGCTTTCAGAGTACTCTTTTAAAAGTTTCATCTGTGTTCCGCATTGTTCCATGTCAAGTTTCCAAGACCAATCCCACTGGCCCCATTGCTTCTGGCGGGTCCCACCCCTGTTCAGTCCCTTCCCCACGTCCCCACATGCCTCTGCTTTCTCTTATCCCCATGCTGCTCGGTTCTTGAACTCTAGTGGCTCATAGAGCTCCCATTGCAGCATTGACAGTTTGGCGCGCGGGGCAACAGACATAACTTATGGCAAGTTTGCAACACCATAGTGCTGGCGTTAGGGCAAATTGGGTACTGTAGGATTGAACTACTGAGTGAATTGTAAAAAAGTTTTGATAACACTATTTTGATAAGTTGTTTTGTTCTTCAGGCAATTTGTTCCCATCACTGGAGATATTTAGTATATACCTCTCTGTGTGATGTTCATTTTTTATAGAAAACCAAAGCAGAATTAATTGCAGAGGAAAACCAAAAGCGGCTGGAAGCTAAAGAAGAAAAGAAAGAAGAGGAACAATGGCATGTCTTAGAAAAGTCAATAGAAATGGAAATTAAAGCAAACTTTCAATCAGGAATAAATAGGTTGGATAAGTTCCTTAAGACATGCCATAGTCGTTCAGTGAAATTTTGTGCAGAAGCAGCTGGATTTAAGTTCTGTTTTGATGTGTGGAAGGAGCATTGCAAAAGTCAAGGTACAGTTCATGATTTCATTTCAAGCCTATGTTTTTCACCTTGAAAGCTAACATTTTCTGGGGATATGTAAGCAAAAAAATTCATTATTTGAACAAAAATCAAAGTTCTTTAATGAGAGGAATAAATGATATTCTCATGTCTTCTTATTTCAATCTGTCAGATCTAAATGATTTATAAATAAATCTTTATCATAGTACTGTAGCATTATCAAGGATCTCTGCCTCTATGAGGGGATGTAGCAGTCAGAGGAAGTATGAAAGAAGTTGGGATGTTCTGATCCATGTTCTCCTGTCTGTTGTCCTCATCTGCTCTGTCCCCTTTTCTTTTTCCAGTCCAGGAAGTGGAAAATAGGTGAAACACAGTAAGGACAAATAGGTGGATGATAGATGCCCCCATTCATCCTCTGCGGGAGGCAGACACCCCAGTCAACCTCATGAATGAGCTTGCCCTACATTGTTTCTTAAGGCAGCCTTTCTGAAACTTACCACTTTTGCAATGTTCTCAGAACCCAGAAATGACAATGACATTAACATGAAATGTGTCACATGATGACTTCATCTCCACATTCTTCTGGGTTTCGAAGACAAGCATGAGCTATAGCTTCAATAGCAGCTCTAAGCTTCCTGCTTCTGGTAGGCTCACACCACAGTTTCTTTGCTGGGCAGTTGAGGTCCCATGATACCCCACTAACCACCCGCTGTCACAATACACATTTGAGAACTGCTACCTTAAGGCCTTTCTGTTCAGAGAGAATTAAATGTATGAATTTACCACCAAATTAATCAATGGTAGATAAAAAACAAACCTCCTGGAAAATAAATATACGGTATGTACAGTTCTTCCATTTTTTCCCCCAAGGTGAGAGACCTAAAGATTTAGACATAGCTGTCCAGGTGATGAGGAGGATCCATATACTCTGGGGAAAATACCAAGATCAATTAGAGAAGCCACATTTAAGAACATTGACGAGATGTCTACAGTGCTTTGGATTTGAGAAATTGGCAATATCTTTAAGAGACCAGGTAATTTTCTTGAAATAACTATAGTCCAACTATAGTAAGGTCTACAAAGAAACTACTTTACCTGTCAATGGGACTGTCAAAGTAGTTTTGGCATCAGAGTGATGTCGTTTACTGTTTGTCACTTCTGCCCATGACATCACTTTCAGGTTGATGAGAGAACTTCAGGGTGGGGGTGGTATCCGAGACAGAAGGGAGTCCTCGAACTCATTCTCAGAAGGGAGTTCTGGGCTGAAATGCTCAAAAACCATTCTAAGAGATCATCGAGATGTTCTAACAAGCTTACATACAATAGGGTTTGAGTCTATGATACTCCCCCTATGTTTGTGTTCTCCAGAAAGACTTGTAGAGACTGCAGGCTACAATCCTAACCTCTAGTTAGGTCAGCATAAGCCACAGCATAAGTCCTGTGCGGATCTGGGGGTGTCACAAAAGTGCTGTAAGACACTTCTGCTGTACTCCTGTGGGAATTAGGCAAGTGCACAGGCATATGTCAACCTCCCCGTGCCACCACAGGAAGATATGCCAGGAAAGTTGTGCGGGCCTATATTGGTTAGGATTGCACCCAGAATCATTTAATTTTCTTCTTTGCAGAGAGTAGAATCTGACAATGAAAAGCTAGCTAAATATGCAGTTGGAACTGGAGCAGCTCGATTTCAGCTCCAGTACATGGGACATTACCTATTCAGAGATGAGAGGAGTGATTCAGATCCCAGAGTACGCCATTTTATACCAGATACGTGGCAGGTAATGTTGGGTGAAAGCTATTTTGAACATCTCTAATGGTGAAAAATAAATACTGATATATTAATAAAGTATACTAAAGTTTTTATATATTTTAATAATAATATCACCATGCGGTATAAGCCCCTACAGATACAAATTTGGAGAATCTGGGAAAAGAAAGCCACTGTAAAGTGGTACCTCGCTTAACAAGCACCTCGCTTAACAAGCATTTCAAATAACAAGCAAATATTTCCAAGAAATCTTGCTTCACATAACAAGTTCCGCTTCACTTAACAAGCAAGCATGCTATGAGCACGCATGCTATGCAGCCCTGACGCTCCACACGGAGGCTCTTTAAAAGGGCTGCTAGCCAGCGTTGCTGTCTCTAACTACCCCCCACCAACCACCTTAAACCTCAAATAGCAGCCCAGGTAAGCCTCCCAGGAAAGTGACTTTGATTGCAGTCGCCTAACTATGTCTACTCAGAAGTAAGCCCCATTGTGTTAAATGGGGCTTACTCCCAGGAAAGTATCTTTGATTCCAGCCATGTCTACCATGTACCCAAGTGCCCCCACTGACTACCTTGAACCTCCAGCAGCAGCCCAGGTAAGCATCCCAGGAAAGTATCTTTGATTGCAGCCTCCTAACCATGTCTACACAGATGTAACCCCATTGTGTTAAATGGGGCTTACACCCAGGAAAGTGTCTTTAGGACTGCAGCTTAAGTAGACTTCATAGGATCATGCACATTGAATGCATGTTTTGAATTCAATTCCAGTGTTTTGTCATCATCTTTACATCCAGTTAATATTTTTATATGAATATTTTGGGGGTTGTGGAACCAATTGTCTGAGTTTCCATTATTTCCTGTGGGAAAATCTGCTCCACTTAAAGAGCGTTTCACTTAAAGAGCATGCATCTGGAACGAATTAAGCTCTTTATGTGAGGCACCACTGTAATTCCAATAATAATCGGTGCTCTTGGAGCAATTCCATTAAGTCTCCTGGAACATCTACACTTAATGGGCCTCCAGAAGATCACAACTGCCCAGTTACAAAAAGCAGCACTCCTGGGAACTTCACACATCTTGAGACGATACCTTTGTGATTCCTAGTTCCTTGGATAGGAACCAAATCACAAGAGAGCCGATTCCAGTCAAACACCTGGTGACTATGAAATAGTACATAATAATAATGTGAAATCTACTTACGAATCAACCAGTGGTGGGCTCCAGCAGGTTTGCACCTACTATATAGAACTGGTTGTTAACTAGAAATAGTACATATAAAGTTTAAAAATAGCCATTTCAAAGTGCCTGCCAGATGGGCATAGAACCGGTTGTTAATTTCTTTGAATCCCATCACTGGAATCAACATGTCATATTATCTGTTGATGATTCTTTCCGAAGCATGGCAGTACCTTTATCAGGACCAACCAAAAAGAAATAGTGTCTTCAGCCACAGATTGTGGGGATTCATGTAGCATGGCTCCCTCTTGCTGCATCATTTTGTTTACCACCTGCCTGATGAAAGGTCATGGGGAAAATGTATTTCATCTTCTGCTGAGCTAATTTTTAAAGCAGAAGGCTGAAGCTCTCTCAGTAATACATGTGCAGCAAAATATTGACTAAAGAAGCAATTTAGAATGGGACAGAAATACCACACAAAGAAACTTACTAAAGGGGGATGAGAGCACATCAAGTGAGTGCATACTTGATCTTTTTGGACATTCTGACTAAAATTACTATACAGGTACAACCAAACTGTCAGCGGATTTTCACCCACAGTTTTACTTCAGCATGCATGAGGTTGGCCCATTAAAGTAAAAGATAAAAATCCCATTAGGTTAAAAAATAGCCGTCTTACCATGGTAACATGGCAGGCAATCAACCGGGGAACCATCTTCAAGTGCCCTGGGTCAATGCAATGGCCTTGTGTTGATCCAAGGGTGTCACAAAAGTGCCATAAAGCACTTTTATGCCATGCTGGGTCTGAGTTGTATCAGCATATCTCTGCCAGCAAAAGATGGCAGAAGAGAGAACTTGTGCTAGCTTGTCTATGCCAACACAAACTCTATGTTGGAACTTCACTCTGCTCCCTGGACAGACAGAAGTGGCTCATGGCCTGTCCTCCATAGGTGGCACAAGTCTGATTAGACTCATAGAAGTCATGCAGCCTTACTCCTGGGAAGGTGATGACCATATCTCTCCCATTGGCAGCATGGTAACAGCCACTAAACTTGCACTGGATACAGCACAGGCATGTCAGCCTGCCTGTTCCCGCACATTAGGATTACGCTGTCAATCTTGTTCTTTCCATCCAGGTTTAGAACAGCTTTGTTTCAGCTGGGAGGCAGACATTCCTCTCCCTTGGCCAAAGAATGAAAAGCAGTTGAAAAAGGGTGGCTACTTTGCATTCTTTTGCTGCTCAAGGGTGGGGGGAGGAAGGGTCTTCCTCTCATCTGAAACAAAACCCTGGAAACAGAGTGAGGGAGAGGTTGAATTTAATTATCTACCTGCTGGGTTGCCATGATAAGCAGGCTTTTTAAAAGTTTCTACCTTTATCTTTTAATTGCATTTGTTTAATGTGAAAATTGGCAACCACTGAGATTCCTGCAACAGAACCCTTCCTGCTGCCAAGACTTAACCTGTACTCCACTTTCTTAGGATTTTCTAACAGATCTTCTGGTTGATTCTTATATGTGGCATTGCTTACATGAAAGTCTCAATTGTAATAGCATCACTGGTAGAAGGAAAGGATTTCTAGAATACTGAAAGTGCAATATTGGACCATATGCAATATCTTTAACCATAGTTTATTTCTTTAACCACAGTTTATATCTTTAATCAGTTTTATTTCAATACTGTCTTCCAACTACAGCGAGAACTTCTAGATGTAGTAGACAATAATGAATCTGCAGTCATTGTTGCTCCTACCTCATCAGGAAAAACGTATGCTTCCTACTACTGCATGGAGAAGGTCCTAAAAAAGGGCAATGATGGAGTTGTTATATATGTGTCTCCCACAAAGGTAACCTTGTTGAAACCATGAGAAGTTTCTGGTAGATGTTTCTTAACACATTGCTGCTAAAAATGTTTTTTACATGTATGCTGAATCTCCAGGTGACAGTTGTAGTGTTAAGAGGGACATGTTGTATAATGGCCTGCTTCTAGTGGAACATGCATTCACTGGTGGCAACTACTGAAGTTAGCTATAAAGCACACTCCTGTAGTGCTCCAAGTAGCACACTGCCATAGCGCTGTTGGGAAGACTGGAGCTTTCCCACATGCTCTAGCAGATACTTGACTACCCACTAACAATAGTGAAGTGGTAAGGAAGATGGGTAGAGGAATGTGGATCAAGGACAGGAAGAAGGTGAAAATGGGACCCGGAGGCTGCAGAAAGTGGTGGCTTCAGTGGCAAATGATCTTTTCCCCCTTTTTGAAGCTCCTCTATCCTCTTTCTTTCCTTGAACTTATGATAGTGAAATTGCTAGTGCAGATCTAAGGACACCCATTGCAGAATGAAGGATTATCAGAGGTTTAATGAGATTTAAATCCTTTTTCATCTCCAAAGCCTCCCATCAATACTCATATGTTTTTTATGTGGCTTCATGAGCTGCATGAGGGAGGAAAGAACTGGGTACCAGAGTCCGAACTGATGGAAACAGCTAGAAGTTCCAGACTCAGCTGGACACTCCATTGGTGAAGCAGGGTTGAGCTTTGAGTAAGAAGAGGAAAGATTGGAGCATTTTGAGGGAGAAACCAGGTGTGATGTGATGGAGCATAAGGATGACCACACCAGCTCTTATCTCTATAACCGTACCCTAGAATGCCCCCTGGCTTTCCACAGACTTACACCAACTCCATAGCTGGCTTTTCTGGTTCTGAGGAGAGCCATAGGTGTTCAGAAGCCTTATGTGGCAGTAAGTGAAAAAAATTGTTTACTTTAATTTGCATCTTCCACCCCATAGCATACCATGCAGTCTCCTTTAACAGAGCTGCATGTTATGGTAAAGTGAGGATAAGTTTGGGCAGTAAGTGTATTTTTAAAATATAGAGCACCATGATTATTTTAAAACAGTATTTGTCTTTTGTGTTAATGATAGGCCCTGGTAAACCAAGTGGTAGGAGTAATAACAAATCGCTTCTCTAAAAAGTTGCCTGATGGATTAGCATTATGTGGAGTATTTACAAGAGATTATCGTCATGATGCCTTGAACTGCCAGGTAAAACATCTTTGATAGCATGGGGCAAGTTTGAATGATTATCATCTGACAGCTGACTTATCAGAAAATTAAATATATTGTAATTTTGGCATATTCAACCCCAAGCCTGTCCTCCACCATTCTACATGATACAGTCATGCTGCCAAAGCATGTGCTGCACTCAGTGGTAGAGGGAGTGATTAAGCAGTCCAGGAGAGGTAAGTAAACAGTTTCTTCACTTATTTTTTCATAGGTTACTTGGCTATCATTGAGTCTCTTGGGATGTCCACCAGCTCTTTTGCTGGCATATGAGGAGAGTTATGGGGGAGTTGATTTGGGAAAGGGGCATAGGATCCTGCTATGTGCTTTTGCTGTCAAGATCCACTTCTTTCCCCACTCCCTGCCCCAATCCTTCCTGGGTTGTCTGTGACCAACCCTACTCACCACCTTGCCTGCACTGATGCAACCTAGGTGTGCCGTTAACGGGTGTGTGGAGCCTCTGGCCGTTTCTGCCAGAGGCTTTGGAATGCATAATTTGGAGTGCATAACTAGATTGGGACATCCATCTTGTAAGCCCTCTATAAAACTGGAGGATAAGTAGCATTACAAGTGACACTGACCTGCTGTGAATCTGGAATTAATTTTATCTGTTTGATGCCTCTCTCCATAGAGAGTGGAAGGGAATACTACAGCCACTATGTCTTGTTGTGAGGACAAAAGGAGGTGGGACCCAGGGTGACCAGATACTATGTGTGCCTATACCAGATACTATGTGTGCCTATGAGTGCCTATACTTGAGCTGGAATTTACATCTGGATCTTCCAAATCTGAGTTTAGTTTCTCAACCATTACACCATCCTGGCTAATTATCAGCATTAAGACTTTGGCAATGTATAAGTGAGGTCCTTCTTGCAGTGCTATGAATAGGCCTACCTTATGTGCTTTATGTTGAAACAAATTTTTCTACTTTGAAATGATTATAACTATTTCTTTATAGATACTAGTGACAGTGCCTCAGTGCTTGGAAATCCTGATATTGGCTCCTCATCGGCAAGAATGGGTGAAAAAGATCAAATATGTTATATTTGATGAGGTGAGTATAATTACAGCAGCCACTTTAAAATTGGAAAGAAAGGGGGAAAGAATGGCTTACAGTCTAGTGCTATCCAGGTCCACTGCAACAGCACACACTACATCTCATGGACTGGATAGGAATCAGGCAGCAGAACATAAGACATAAGATGTTTGATATTTATGTTGTAGATTGCTTGATGTGTTTTCAAAATAGATTCCCCACCTTTTCTATAATTTAGCTCTCTGTTCCCTCCTCCTTCCTCTTACATCCACTTATTGTCAGGATGAGTGTATATCTTCTTTTCCAGGAAATGTTCCCCTTTTTTGCCTTGTGTCCTGGAAAATAATTCCCATTGTTCTCCTTTTCTTTGTGAGCAGACAGCATGTAGCCTTCTTGGAATTAAAATTTTATTTAATAGTTTTAATTGAATAATAAGTAATATGGTGTTTACTACATGAAAGCAATAAATATGAGTGTTTTTAGCTTTTTTGTCATGTTCCACTTTTTTTCTTTGGTATCTACATTTTGGAGGGCCTTATCCCCTTTTGCTAACATTTTGTCACCCTGACTTTGTTTAAACATGGAGACACTGGTCCTTCATGTACTTTAAAAAAAATTTCCATCTCTCAACCCCAAATCAGATAAGTGATGTGGCCCTCATGCCAAAAAGTCTGGAGATCCCTGTATTATGGAGATAGTCTTGGCCCACCATATTGAGCTGTTGTAAGGATTACTGAGATAACACCTGTGAAGTGCTCTGAATACATCAAATAAAGCCAACCTTGCCATAAAGTAACCTTATACAATCACATGGAATGGCATCTGTGGGGTGGTGAATGGATAATCTCCCTGCCAGTCTGTCTGCTGTCCTTTCTAGCTTGTCTTTCCATGGGGTAGTAGAAGGCCCTTTCTCCTTTCAGTGCTGTGATGAAGACTATCAGTGCATGCTGGGTTCTTCCTGTTCACTGCAAACATGAACAATACAGAGGAGAGCAAGTGAGAGGACAATACAGAGGAGAGCAATTCTTTACCTATTCTTGTTAAAGAAAGGGAAGCAGGGATGGGATTCATCCACCTTCTCACTCACCTAAAGGGTCTGCACACATGTGCAGAGGTGACATTTGGAGGAATTTGGGCAGAATGGGGGCTCATGCTACCACTCATTTCACATGTTGTGTTTAAATACTAAACATTGTAATTCTCTCATTTTCAAAAACAGGTCCATTGTCTAGGAGGAGAAATTGGAGCAGAAGTTTGGGAGCACCTCCTTGTTATGATTCGATGTCCATTTTTAGCACTGTCTGCCACTATTAGTAATCCTGAACATCTTACTGAGTAAAGCTTATGACTTTTATTTATACTAATAACTAAAAATCATGAATTTTTTTATTAAAAGAATAGGGGTACAATTGCCAGTAACTAGAGGCATTTTGTTAAAAACAAAACCACAAAACACTGCAATTTGAACAGGTTTTGACACTATTTTTATTTATTTATTTTATTTATTAAATTTATATCCCACCTTTCTTCCCTAACGAAGGGAACTCAAGGTGGCTGACAGCAACTAAAAGAACAATAAAACACCATTAAAATTAGATAATAAATACAGATTAAAACACAATTAAAATACAGTGATGCCTTACGTAAAGAATGCCTCATGTAAAGTATGTTTCACATAACAAACAAAAATTTCTCTAGGATTCTGCTTCACGTAAAGAACATGCTTCACGTAAAGAAAACAGTCGTTGGCAGTTGGGGCAGACTTGCTGGCCGGCAGCCTGTTTAAAAAGCGTCAGGGCTTCCTAGAGCACCTGCCCATAGTGAAAGCAACACTTCCATGTTGATGTTCCTGTGGCCAGGCATTCGCTGGGCAGAGGAAGAGAAGAGTAGTGGAGAAGAGAAAAGCAGCTCAGGGCTAGCTAAAAGGGAGCAGGGGAGAGAGAGGCTCAGGATGAAGAGAAGGAGAAAGTGGGGAGACACTTGGAAAGTGTCTTGGATTGCAGCCTCCTAACCATGTTTACTCAGAAGTTAGACCCATTGTGTTCAATGGGTCTTACTCCCAGGAAAGTGTCTTTGATTGCAGCCTCCTAACCACATCTGCCCAGATGTAAGCCCCATTGTGTTCAATGGGGCTTACTCCCAGGAAAGTGTCTTTAGGACTGCAGCCTGAGTAGACTTCATAAGATCATACACGTTGAATGCATGTTTTGAATTCAATCCCAGTGTTCTGTCATCATTTTTATATGAATATTTTGGGGGTTGTGGAACCAATCGTCTGAGTTTCCATTATTTCCTATGGGAAAATCCGCTTCACGTAAAGAATGTTTCACGTAAAGAACATGCCTCCGAAACGAATTAAATTTGTTACGTGAGGCACCACTGTACAGTTAAAATACAATTAGATTAACAAGCTAAAAACATAAAGTCTAAACATGAATACTGGACAGGTACTGCAAAGCAATCGTATCAATGAAGACTGTCTAAATCAGGGAATAGCTAGGAGGGAGGAATCCTGGAGGAGTATATGCACAAACAAATCTCTTGGAGCAAAAACATGGCATGTAAAGTAGGAGGCTTATGTGTACTGTATACATGTGTAAAGGAGAGATGGGGACAGCTGGGAAAAGATGGTGGATGGCTAGGCACTGTCAGTTCAAGCCGCACCTCCCACTCGCTGCCCCCACCCTAGAAAGTTCCTTCCTATCTTCTGCCCACCCTACCCTCGCTTGTCCCAGACTGTCCTACCCTGGATAAATCCAGTACAAGTCTCTCCTTTTGCTATCCCTGTGGACTTGCTGGGCAGCGGTACATTGACCTGCCTTGGCATCCTTCAGTCTCGAAAGACTATGGTATTGTGCTCTGAGTATCCTCTCCAGAGCATGATGGCCTGGGTAGATTAATATGGAGGACAGGCTGTTACCCAAGTAGCAAATCTCCCCTCTCCATGACACTGAAATAGTCCAATGGAATGGCAGAGCTGATACGATTGCTTTGCAGGAGTTACCAGAAAATGATTGTACACAGTCATGAACTGCTTTGGGACTCTGGCTCTGGATTTTGTCTCGAAGTTGACTCCTGAAGCCTTTCCTGAAGATGAGTATAGCCACAAGGTAGTGTTGGTTTGAGGTGGGAGTCTTCCTTCTCCAGACAACCCACGTTCAGTGGGATTTTAGACAGGTTTAGTCTGGCTCCTCAACAAAGGCCTGTCTGGCATGGGAGTCCCTGCCAGTATCTACGCCACCGCCAGCATAGTCCTTTGTATCACTGGTGCACACAATCCCACCACCACGAAAAGGTACTGTCCATTGGTGGGACGTTGACCTAACTGCCTTCCAAGTGGTGCAGACATGACTTAAGAATCTTTGTGCCTTCAGTGACAAAATGGTGAACAATTTCATCAAGACATCTCAATCATGGAAACATGGTTCTACAGAAAGTAGAGTGGGGGACTATGACTTGGATCTTATTGAAAACAAGGTGAAAGAGAATGCATGGCCACCAGAATACTCTAAAGCCAATAAACATCTTGTAAAGTTGGGAGGGTCCAATAGAGTTTTAAAAGTTAGTTCTAGTGCTAAACCATTTGGAAACCACTGTTATAACTCCACTTTCTCACATAGTACCTAGTAAGGTACTTACAGTACCTAGTTAGTATATACTGTAGGTTAGTTAGCTAACCAGGATATACCTAGTTTGTAGGGAAACTATTAATTAGGTGGTATCCAATATTATAAATGTACATAAATATACATTTTTCATATTTAATCATGTGTCATTAAAAATCCCTGTGCAATAGATCAAAGTTAGCAACATATTTGAATTCAGCATTAAAATACTATTAGGATTACAGTTGTGCTTTGATTTACAAGCATAATTCATTCCGGAATGCAAAACACTTGTAATACAAAGCTGATTTTCCCATAGGAAATAATGGAAATGTAAGACGATTAATTGCACAACCCAAAATATTCATATAAAAATTATTACAATACTGTAATAATATACAAAATAATTTTTAAAAGTTAGGGTGATAGTTTTCAGGTAGGGAGAAGAGTGTGTATGTGTGAATGTGCTGGCTTTGTTTAGCATTTTGGAAGAGCTGAGCACCTTTTACAGTTCAGCTCATTTTGCGGCTTCTGCAATAAGTCAGTCTTTGCAGCTTTGCAAAACAGGTCAGCCTCTATAAAAGATCAGAAGGAATTAGCAATTAGTTAAAAGAGCAAGTAGCACCTTCTGTAGAAGGTCAGCTTTGCAGGAACTCATTGTCTGCCTTGTTACCAGGGTAAGTAGTTGCCTTTTTATCACATGTTCCAAGAATATTTTAACAAGATTTTCTTGTTAAAAAGAGGCTCTGCAAAGAGGCCAGAAGGTCAGCTTCTGGAAAAGGTACAAAACCCTTTGGAACTTCTGCAGAAGGTCAGCTCCTGTATGAGCTCTTTGTCTGCCTTGTAACCATGATAAGTAATAGTCAGTTTCTTGGAACAAAATGTTCCAAGGCGTTGCTCGTTATTAAAACATTGCTCGTTATTCAAGGCAGAATTGCTTAGAAATTGTTGCTTGTATGACAAAACACTCATAATTCAAGTCACTCACAAATCAAGCTACCAGTTTTACACAGTTTTCCTTTTGTACTAAAAATTTAGTTATATTTTGTGGAAAAGTGTAATCAGTCTTCCCTTTGATTTGTGGGAGGGAATGGATAACAGTCCTATTTCTGATAATGGCATGATTGCTGCAATGTAAATTTATCAAGAGCTGAAAGAGAGAACATTTACATTCTGTGGTAGTTCCATTGTATGTGGGTGTCTGCCAATGTGGGAGTAGATATCTGTGTCTAGGAGGATTTCCTGCTGCAGGCAAGGGGTTGGACTAGATGACCTACTAGGTTCCTTTCAACTCTATGATTTTATGATTCTTTATTTTTTATGTTTAATTGCAATTTTTGTTCTTCAGATGGTTACAGTCAGTTAAAAGATACTGGCAACAGGCTGATAGTAGAATTGATGGTGCAAGTGTTGGTTCTTCCACTGCCTCAAAGTTTACCAAGAAATCACAACAGCAAACTACAGAGAAGAAATCATATAGAGTTAGATTAGGTATGTATAAGACTGATTTAACACATACTATTTACCACTTAGGGCTCTTAAGGGCTCTATGTGATGCAAATGTGCCAAAAGGCATGCCACTAATGGGCTACCACCAGCACAGAGATGTGCTGTGTTAGTGCTGCTGTTGCACCCATTCTTCACTGTTCTGTGGTCCATGTGGACAGCAGAGCAGTGGAGATCTAAGAAAGTGTGTAGTTAGAGAAGGTGGGGAGGGGGCATTCCAGGGCTGGGAAGGATGGGGAGAGGACAGGCAGGATTCATGCCAGGGGAGGAAGGGGAGGCATTCCAGAGGAGCTCTGCTTCTTCAAATGCAGAGCCTCCACTATGGGTGTTTCATTCCTACAATGAGGTTTGTTTCTGCACCAGCAAAAGAGCTGGTGCAAAAATGAATAGCCCCATTGTGATAAATGTCCCCAACCCTCTGAGGAAGCCATAGGCACCCACCATGGCAGCTTGCTCACCCACAAGATCCCATGGTAGCCATTCAGCCTAAACAGGAATTCATATGGAATCTTTAAAAAAGATATATGATGACTTCTTTTTGATTTTTGCAGTGCTCTATGGAGAGAGATACAATGATTTAGAAAAGTATGTTTGCTCCCTGAAGGATAATGACATTCTCATTGACCACTATCACCCATGTGCTGCATTAACAGTAAATCATGTAAGTATAATTTTGCAATCCATGTTCCTGGTGTTCTCTTAAATATGCTGGTCCAATCTACAGTTCTTTTAATGTTTCTATAGATTGAAAAATATGGAATTCCTTCAGACATTTCTTTTTCTCCACGAGAAAGTATCCAGTTGTATGACACAATGTTGAATTCTTGGCCAGAGTGGCCAAGAGCACAGGTTAGTATATACATAGTAAATATTTTAGTGTACAGTACAGTATTATTGTCTTTCTAGATAAGAAACTGAATTTTTTTTAACCTCAAATGATTGTGATTTCAAGGAACTAGAGCCTGAAGAGTTTGTCTGCTTCAAAAATAAAATACTCATTAAAAAGGCAGATGCAAAGAAATATGAACAAGAACTGAAGCAGGAACTGTGCAACTGGATAGTTCTTAAACGAAAAGATAAGGTAATTGCAATAAAATGTGTGGATTTTGTGGAACTATGGATTGCTGTCCTAATCAATTTAGGTCATCACAACTCACCCATCCCATTCCCACAGTGGCATGGAGAGGCTGGTGCAGGTCTGTGCACTAATCTTATCCAGAAGTGGTTCAGAAGTGCTTTATGGGACTTCTGTGACCCCTCTTGGCCGGCATAGGACTTGTGCTGGCCCAACCAGGGGTTAGGATTGTGTTGTATGTTAATTCAATTGTATTAAAATGTAATTATGATCTCTTTTATTGTATGGTTTGGTTATTTATCTTTATGTAGCTGAGGAATGTTGGATCTTTTAGAAAGGTGCATTACAGTAGTTCCTGATACATATTATTACTATCAATTTTCTCTGCATCATGTCAGATGAACTGTCAGATGAACATGTCAGATAACATGAGGAACTGTGAAAGTTGATATACTGATTTAGCTCCCCTTTTTCCCCCCATATGTTTTTCTGAGACACTTTGAAATCAGCATTGCAGAAAATCACAAATCAAAAAGGCAGACAGGTTTGTGTCTGCTTTGTCTTTTTTGTGTGTGTTTCTCCAACAACAGGTTCTTGCCTGCCAGTTGGGATTGGGATGCTGTAGCTGAGTGGGCATCCAGGGTCACCTAATCTGATCAACAAACAGACAGGGATGCCCAGATGGCATCACTGCCATAAATGAACATTGGTTTCTTAAGGTTAAGCCCACAGAAGTTTGGGGTTGTTCTGCCTTGATTTCCTTGGAAGAACGATTCTCAGTGGTCAGATTTTCATCTGTCTCCCTAGGTACCCAAGGTACCATGGAACCTGGAAAGCTAGGGCTTTAAATAAATACAAGTAGGTACCAGTTTGTTAAGTAGTGTTAATATATTTTGCATTTACCTTTGCAGTCACCTCCTTGCATTTTACCTTTGCTTGCAATCACCTGCCTACTAATACTTTTATCATGTTACTGCCCACACCAAAGTTATTTTCAAAGCATGCTTGTTTTATATTTTTTCTGTATTATCCATTCTACCTTGAATGTTTAATAAATATTTTTAACTCTTTATCTGCCTCTGGTTGGTTGACCTTCATCAGTCTTTCCCCAGTCTTCATTGTCTGCATGCTATGTGCGCTGATCAATGTGCTATTGCATGAGGCCAAACTTGTTTCATACAGAAGGCCATTTCTCAAAGCAGATGGACTGGATGCAATTGCAATCTGGGCCCACATGCTGCTCGATGCCAGGATTGCAAAATGTGACCCTGAGACCAAAAAATACAAAGCCTTTTTAGGCCTTCTGAGAGTCAGAGAGGCAGCGTATGGCTGCAGTCCTATACACACTTTCCTGAGAGTAAGTCCCATAGAACACAGTGGGACTTACTTCAGAGTAGATATGCTTAGGATTGCATACCATGTTTTTCTGGAAAACATACAGCATGAAATATTAATATGATCATTATTTACCTAGGTGAATAATGTTTTGGAGTCCCTTAAGCCTCATCCTGTTGACTCTTCAGAAAATGAAAAGCGAAGGAGATTTGCACAGTTTGTGGACAAGCTGAATGAGATGGGCAAATTGCCTGCCATTTTTTTCATGTACGTATCTAAAAGGAAAAGCTATTTAATTAGAATGACTTTCTGGTTATTTTTCTGAAGTTCACTTTCTTATGTGGCAAAATTAAAGTTTATTATCCCAAATCACTGATAAATTTGGCAAATAAAGGCTAAAATATGTCGTCTTATCTTTTTCTTTTCCCTGTTTTGAGGTCTGTTTGGTGGTAAGGATTGGACAGAATCTGAATCTGAATGGTGAATCTGGTTTGCTGCATATCTGGAGACTGATTTTGCTACATGGATAGACCTTATGTTTTATAGGATGATGTTGGTCCATGCTAGAGGGAAGATGTGATTTTTATATAGGGAGGGCTCCAGATCTTGACCCAGGGATGATTGGTCAGTGAAGATGGGCCAGCTGCAGAAGAGGGTTAGTGATAGAAGGGATGTCCCTTTTCTGCCCTCCTCCAGTCCTCAGGCCATTTGTGTTTCTGGTAGTATCTCTTATAGCCTTGTGCTGCTGTTTCTAAACATCAGATCAATAGACAATACTAGTCTGATATTGGACTTAGGAAAACACTGATCTGGTGTGTGTATCAAAAAGACCTCGCTGGCAGAGGCCAAAGGGATTGGTTTCTCCAGCTGGGTGCACTGAGATTCCAGGTGCTACAGCAGTGACTGCTGGGGTAGAGATCTGTGTTTGTGTAGTCTGTCATGATATTCCCCTTATTTGGTATCCATCTAGCAGTCCTCTGAATTAAAAAGTTATTGTGAAATGCCAACTAGGTGAGACAGCTTTCTGTTGGTTTGGTGTTCACTTTGCTTCCCAAACTGCCTGGCATGGCACTAGAGTGTTGTTGGTTGTTGGTTTGATGGTTTGAGAGATTTCAATTTCCTGGTATAGGAACAACTTAGGATTTGATGGCTGCTATGGCAACTATATAGGCTTGTCTTGGTTAGCACAACACATGAAGCAGGACACACTTTTGGCATTTTTTAAAACTGCTTGTAGGTAGGTGGTGATCAGAATGCAGAGGAGATTAATATTATGTCTTTGCAATGTGTATCATTGTAACCCCTCATTGTGGCCCCTTTCTTCAGGTGGGGACTGAAATGTATGTTCCTGTGTATGAAGTGGCTAGTGAATCCAGTTTGATTCCCGAGATCCTGTACAGAGTTTTCTCTTTGGCAAGGTGTCCTGTACAGGGTTTCTCTTATTATCTGATTTATTATCTGATGCCTGAATTGACATCTGGAATGATGGTCAGGGCGGTGGATCAGATTGCTCTTGGGTGGCAACTGCAGGTGGCTCCCTGGTGAGTTATATGCAGAGAAACAGCTTGGCAATGGTGGTGGCAAAATCAAGGCAGTTTCATTCTGTTCTAAGTTGCAGTTTCTAAAGCATCATCAAGGGCTGCCCCACATAGTGCGTGTTGCAGTTGTCTAACCATAATGTTACCAGATCATGGTGCTCTATAGTCAGCTCTGAATTGCAGTTATAGTTGCAGGTATTGCAGGTGAAACTGGGATCTTCTAGTGACAGTCACCACTTGCCAATCCAAGAGCAGATGTTCATCCAAGAAGACATCCAAGCTGCAAACCTCCTCTTGCCAAGGGTGTGTAATCTCACTAAGAGCAGGTTGATGATCCAGCAACTGCAACTAAACTTTCTGAAGTAAGAGGAAATCTATTTTGTCCAGATTTAGTTGAAACTTATTAGTCCACAGTCAATTCCCAACGGCTTCCAGTCAATGCGATAGTTGGATCTAAACTTCCACCCACAAACATGGGTGAGAGAGCTGGGTGTCTTCTGCATATTAATTACAAACAATTTGAACTTTCCAGACGACCTCTCCAGTGGTTTCATGTAGAATAGGAATAAGATAGTCATCCAGCATCCCACAGGTCACAGACCAAGTTGCCAAACAGGTATCTGCCAGCACACCCACGCAATGCCTCCAACCCCAAGTCAGCCAAACATCACTGAAGAACATCAAGGTTGATGGTATTGAATGCTGCTAAGTGGTCCAGAAGAACCCTGTTCACTACCCTGTTCAGTCCCCAGTACATGTCATCAAGTAGGGTTTTCAAGGCTGTCTCTATCCCAAAATAGAGCCTGAAACCATACTGATAGCGTATCAGACAATGAGTTTCATCCAGAAACCTCTGCAATGGGCTGCAGTGGCTCAGTGGGTAGAACGCTGGGGTCAGAGCACTGCTTGACTGGCATTCTGCTCAGCAGGTCACCAGTTCAAGACCCAGGTACTGCAAGGTGGGGTGAGCTCCCGTCCTTAGACCAACCTAACATTTCAAAAGCATGCAAATGCAAGTAGATAAATAAGTACCACTTCGGTGGTAAAGGCAATGTCCTGGCGACAGGCTCTTGTGATAGGCCAGCCAGTTTTTCCCCAAGTCACATTCATTGTGGATTGGACAGCTCAAATCCACAAAAAGCAGGCACCATCACCATATGGAAGAAACGCTGTAGAAGTTGCCTTTTTGCCTCTGCAGTTAGACTGCCACCTCCTGCTCAACTACCTTGCCCAAGAAAGGGAAATTTCACACAAACGTAAAAGCTATCAAATACCATGGGGTCAGCAGATATTTTTTAATGAAGGAATGCACTACTGCTATATTTAATGGCAGTTACAAAATCATCTGTGTTGTATATCCCTTAAATAATCTATTAGAGATAATTGCTTTTTGTTTCTTTGCAGATTTGACATTCATTTAGTGGAAATGTCAGCTTTATCTGTATCAATGTACTTGAGGAATAAACAAACCAGGAGGCAAAACCCAAATGCTTGTAAAGAGATTGAAAATTTAAGAGCCAAAATAAACAAGATGAAAAAAAATGTTAGGACTCTTAAATCTCTGTAAGTATTTTTAATTTTTTCATATTAAGTATAAAAGCAGTGTTGATCAAATGTTTTAGCAGGAGGGCCACATCACCTCTCTGACCCTGTGTCTGGGGCCAGAAAAAAAGAATTTAACATTTAAATTTGAATAAATTTACATAAATGAATATTGAGAGAGTACTTATAAAATTGATTCAGATCAGTTTGTAACCACTTCCTAACACACACAGGAGCGATCTTTGAATCAGTTCATAAACATTTTCACATAGAGAGAGAGAGAGGAGGTGCATGCGCCCTCCCTGGCCTTCAGGGACCCTACAAAAGGGTGGAGGACTACAAAGCTCACCCAGAGGCTGTATGGAGCGGGCTTGCTGAGTGCCGGGTGGCGGTTCGCTGTGGCCCAGGGCTGGGGTTTGGACATCCCTGATATATTATACATCAAAACTGTGTATGCAAGTCAATCGTCAGCACTATGTTACCAGTATACTATCTATTAGAGAGCAGATACACTGTCCATATTCTGCTCTGACTTCAGTTTCATGCTGAAACATAAGATGTAGCAAAAAAAAGATCAGATTAGGTGATAGTGGTCTAAATGAAGCATAGCAGAAACACTTAAGGACAAAAAAACAGGACGGAGGAAATAGCACCATTGCAGTCTAGACACCAGATATTGACAAAACTCTACAGTAGTGATCTTCAGCATTTTTTTTGTTTTGAATAAATGCACTGAAGGGTCCACCAATGATCCCATTCCCTTCCTGGAATCATGGTGACCATATAGAATGGAGGACAGAGTCCCTCTAGCTTTAACACTTGCATAGAAGTGGGAATATAGGCAGGTGCTGCTTTAAAAACCTTTCTACGATGAGTTAAATCTGCCTCAAATCCCTCTTCTATGCAACAGTTAAAGGTAGAGGCCCTCTGTCCTCCATTCTATATGATCACCTTGCCTGGAATCTAATTCACCTGTCCTTACATCTGCCAGGCCTGTTTTCCCTACCTCTTGAATCTTCATGATAATCCTATGATAAAGCCTGAACAGGGCTTTCAATAAAAAGTTGTGGGAAAAGGCTATCAAAGATTCACTTGCAGGATTCTATCTGAAGTTTTGATAAGGCAGTCGTACCATATTTGGATTGGATTCAATCCCTTCTTGTCCAGGCTATAAAATATTGCCACCACTCCCCCACAAATGATGTTTTGGGGTCACAACTCACCATTGAAGAACACTGGTCTACAGAATGAATTATTATTCATGCAGATTCATCATTGATCATTGTGTGTTGCAGGAGTGTTAGGGCACAATCCAGAGCAAGTTCAGCCTGCTCTGCCCTAACTGCTCTCTCCTGACTATTCTGTATCCAGAGCAGAAAGTTATGCTGCATCCAGAGAGTCAGGAAGCCTGGGTTGCCCTAACTGCTCCATAGCATGCCAAGTAATTGACAGATGGGGAGGACTTGCTCCTGAGGAGACACCCCTCAGATCACACTGAACAAGGAACAACTGTGGTGCCTACAGTGGTGACACGACTCTGCGCATCACCTGGTGCAGAAGTCTGTGCGTCACGCCTGGGATGTGCGCACCCTCCCACCTGGACTGCGCAGTCGCCAAAGTTGGTGCCTGCGCAAAGTTGGTGCCTGGCTTCAGAAAGAGTACTGCACAGGCACCATCTCTGACGCCTGTGCGGTACTTTTCTGAAGTCTTCTGCCTTTAGAGGAGACTGTGCAGGTGTCAGAGTTGGTGCCTTGCAGTACTCTTTCTGAAGCCATTCGGCTGCCGCTCCGCCTCCTGAGTGAGGCCGAATGGCCGTGCAGAGGCACATACTTCCTTCGCTCTAAGGAAGTCTCCTATGAAGCTGTTCAGCATGCTCAGTGTGTTTCTGCGCAGTGCACCTCAGTTGGCCGTTTGGGCCAGCTCCTCAGACAAGTGGCAGCTTCTGGCTGCTGCTCCGCCTTGGAGCAGGCCTGAATGGGCGTGCTGACGCCTGGGGCCTGCCAAAGGACAGTCAAACTCATCCAGCGCATCACCCCATATGGAGCGCATCACCCAGTGCAGCCCACACCAGCCACACCAGTCTGGTGACGCCACTGGGTGCCTGCCTTATAAGGAGTCCCTGATGAGATGCCAGTACATTCTACAGTGAATATAAGGGACTTCTTGGAGTGGCCTGCTGTATCCTGAGGTTTGTGGGCAGCTGTAGTTTGTTCCATATCATGAGGTTGAGAAGCAGGAGTTGCAGATAGGCTGGCCAAGAACTCAGATTTTTGGTCAACACTGCCAAAGACTCCTATGGGTCTACTCATTACTATACCTACTCCTGAGGTGGTATATCTCTGAGGAGCTGGAAGAGGGCATTTCTGCCTTGGAAACAGGCTCTGGATACAGAGTAACTGCTCTGCCCTAGGCAATGCTAAACATGCCCTCAACTTGCCTCTCCTGAGCTGCTTAGGCTGCCCCAGTTAGGGCAGAGCAGGTCCACCTCTCTTAGGGCACCCTATCTTGCCTTGCTCTGCCCTAAGCCTTTTCCAGAGTAACTGGGGTGGAGCATCTTGCAGTTGCTCCAACCTAGTGATAGATAGGGCAACCCAAGGGCTCTTATGTGGACAGATTAGTTGCTCTGGACTGTGCTGTTAGTTTTTTTCTCATTAAATGGAGACTGTTTTTACTCCTTTGACCAGAAACTTGTTCTTCCTGTGAGTGAAGACTGTCTAGTGAAAAGGAAGGGAAAAGAGAAGGTTTGATACTGATTGATTTCTGACCATTTAAAGTTGTTCCATGTATAGATTCTCTTTCTGTTTCTTTCCAGTGCTTATTTGTTCCATTTTGATTTGATCTGTTTCTTTTTTTAAAACGTTGTTTAGCATAAAAACATCTGTTGCATATTTAATCATTAACAGATACAAAGATTTAAGATATATAATTTCTTGTAAAGGAAACTACTCTGAAAACTTAACTAATGAAAGGTAGGACAAATTAATAAAGAGCAGTTTAATAATTTAAACTGTATCTGTGTGTTATGTAGTGACCCCAAAAAACAAACATCTTCCAAGTTGGATCATATCAGCGCAACTCTTAATGAATATGAAGCCTTAAAAGCAAGACTTTCAAAATTAACTCGGATCCCGGACAACCTCACATATGCAAATCGTAAAGCTGTGGATGAAATGGTGAGGATGAAACCACTGTGGCAGTGGTTCCCAAACTTTTAAACAACTCCTTTTCAAAATGTCACTCTTATAAGGACTCACCTAGTTTTACAATACTGTACTTATCACTTTAGCAGATGCTGATGCTTATTTTTATCCTTTATATTATGGGAGGAGAACATTCAGGAGCATTTTTTGTTCTTTAAATTGGAACCATTCTGATGGCCTTGCATTCCCCTTTGCCTGATCTTGGATAGGAGGCAAGGCATGTTTGCCTATTATCAATAGGCAATGTTGCGTGTGTGACTCAGTTTTGATTTCCTGTAGCTCAATACAAGCAGCACCACCTTCCACACAACTGCAGCAAATATAATCATAGGAAATGGTTCCCAAACTGTGGGTTGTAACCTGGTTTTTGGTGGGTTGTGAAACTGACAAGCTGTTAGCTGACACAGAAAAATACATTTTCTTTGATTGCAAAGAACATGATCGCAAACCACTTTTGGTTTCCTGTTGTTGAATTAAACACTATATTACTTATTATTAAATTTAAAACTATTAATTTAAATTTAAAACTATTTAATTTTTAAATAGTTATTAAAGTTTTAAATAGTTTTAAATTTTAAATTGAAGTTTTAGATTAAAATTTTAAAACTATACTAAATTTAAAACTATTAGATATAATAGGGTATAAGGTAACACTATGCTTGTTGTAATGGCATACAAGGATCAAGTTACAAATGAGGGACATACTGTATGTAAAAAGTCATTTTAACTACTTAAATAATGTACTTTCTGTGTTTTTTTGTTATATATGAGTCATAATTACTTTCTCAGCACATCTCAGCACAAGGTGATGTACAACAAATAAAAAAATTAATTTTGAAATGTAATTGGACAAGTGTTGAATTGTAAATGTTGCTAACAACAGTAATTTTTTTTTAGACTTTGGGAAAAATATTTTCCCGACTGCGGTATCAAAAAGATCGCTTTAAACAGGAAATGCTGGCCTTGGGAGGCATTGGATATCATCATTCTGCTATGTATTCCAAAGAAAGGCAATTTGTGGAGATGTTATTCAGAATGGGCTACATTCAGGTTAGTAAAATATTATATTGCCATCATATTTCATGGCAATATCATCAAGTCTGATCTAAGCCAGATAACAATTTAGATTACAGATAAACAGGCCTAAACTCCCTAGTGCTGCTGAGTTCAGCAGCGCCAAAATGGCTTCTTCATCCAGTGGGACTAAGAAGGCTGTGGAACTCTCCTTGGAATAAGGGGACTAGTGTGCAGTTGAGAAAAGCCTCATGTTGGGTTTTCAGTCCCACTGTGGAAGATAGGATCTCGCCAAGGAGATGTTCACCTCCCAAGCTAGCTCCTCCCACTACTTTTTCACACTCTGTGGAACACTTCCCTTCCCCACCAAAGCCACACTGCCACCTGGCAGTACTATCCATTGTTGGCAGCTTTGCATCTTCCTCTGGTGCTGGCCCAGCACTGGTACTCCTTTCACCCTAGGTGCCAAAAACATGTTTTGTGGCACTTTTGTGATACACTTTTATGCATATATCACTGGGGAGGATAGGATTGGGCCTACAGTGTCAGTGTGGTATTAGAAGAGAGTGAAGGAAGGTATAAAATGATGCTGCTTTACAGATTAGAAGTGTCCCATGTTAAATACATTTGCAGTAAAACTCCAGTAGTCTGACATCTTCAGGACAGGTGACATTGGATTCCCATCTTGGCCTCAATCCCCTGACCCAGGTCCACTATGACTTGGACCATGTCGACCCAGAGGGGCAGTTCCCTTAGTTCAAAGAGGTCTTTGCAGCTGAAAACTCCCCTGTGGGATGCAGCAAGTGCCACACTGGCATAGCTGCTTTTGTATATGGGGAGTTGGGTAGGATTGGACTATACTGTATGACACACTTTGTGCATTTCTGTTTGTTTGCAAATGTCAGCAGTGTAGGCAGCACAATGTCATAGGAAAGTGTGTCCCATTTTCAAACATCCAGTGTGATGCAACCTTTCTGGGAGCACTATGTTAATTCTTCATAACTGGAGGATTAAGAGTAGGTAAAATTCAAAAAAGTATTATTACTTACAGAATATCACTGAAATATCACCCATATGCAATACATTTTTGTTATAATTGGTTAATCAGTCAGTTGCAATTGGTTAATCAATCAGTTAATCATTAAGAGTAACAGTGAAGACACATAACATACATATGGTTAAAAAATGGAAAATAGACTTTGTTAAATACAGGTCGAGTCTTGGCATCTGTGAGGATTCTATTCCAAAACCCCTGTGGATACACAATTTTTGTGTTAAACAAAGGGCATAATCCAGAGTTATGGCAGTGCCCTAGATGGGCTGTCCCATCTATTCTGAATCCAGAGCAGAAAGTTATGCTGCATCCAGAGCATCAGGAAGCCCAGGCTGCCCTAGCTGCACCAGAGCATGGTAAGCAGGCACCAAGTAAGTGACACCTGGGGAGGGCTTGCTCCTGAGGAGACCCCCTGACAACATATTGAACAAGGAACCAAGCTATGGTGCCTGCCTTAGAAGGAGTTCCTGATGAGACTGCCAGTACAGTCTACAGTGAATACAAGGGGATTGCTTGGAGTGGCCTGCTGTATCCCCAGGTTAGTGGGCTGCCATAGTTGTGCCATATCCTGAAGTTGAGAGGCAGGGGTTGCAGGTAGACTGGCCAAGAACTCAGATTTTTTTGTCAACACTGCCATTCTTACTCTGCCTTATCATGGACCCCTATTGGTCTCCTCATTGTTATACCTGCTCCTGAGGTGGTATAAATCTGAGGAGCTGGAAGAGGGCATTTCTGCCCTGGAAACAGGCTCTGGATACAGAGTAACTGCTCTGCCCTAGGCAATGCTAAACATGCCCTCAACATGTCTCTCCCAAACTGCCTAAGCTGCCCCAGCTAGGGCAGCCTGGGTCCAACTGTCTTGAGGCAGCCTATGCTGCTTTAGGCTGCCCCGAGCTTTTTCCAGAATAAGAAGGGTGGCCCATCTTGCAGTTGGGTCAGCCCAGTGATAGATAGGGTAACTTAAGTTCACTTCTGGATTTTGCCCAAAAGCAATTATTAGGATCCCAGTTGAAATTATCCTGCTCTCCTTCACCCTCTCTGGGGCTCAGAATATCTTCTTTTCAGCAGTGAGGCAGACCCTTCCTTTCACCTGGAGAGCAAAAAAATGCAAAGAGATGATCCTGCAGGTTGAATGATTGCAAAGTGATGACTGCACTGACTGTAGGGTGCAGTGCTCATCTCCAATAATAGTCTGAAGAGCCAGCATTGCCCAAAGATGCTTCTGTGGTCATAAGGCTGGCATGAATATACACCAAGGTGGATGGAATGCTGTATTCCCACCAAGGTGGTACCTATTTATCTACTTCCATTGACATGCTTTCAAACGGTTGAGTAGGCAGGAGCTGGGCCAGAGAGAGAGCTCACTCCTTCTAGTATTTGGGTTTTGAATTTGGGTCTGGAACTGCTGACCTGCTGTAATTCCAATCAAGCACATTGTTCCAACCCTATGTACTAACCACTGAGACATTGCATGATTTATTTTGCTTTCTGTCAAAGGAAAGGGAGGGAGTTTTTTTCCCAGGAAATGAAGCTCTTCTAAGCTCTGTTAAAGGTTAATTGATTGTCTGCCTGCCATATTACAATGATAACCATACTAGATTTAAGCCTAAAGGGGACATTTACCCTATAATCCAGAGTAACTATGGGAGCACATAAGAGGCATTACATGTACCCGTAGTTACTGCACCACCTAGTGAAAACCTATGGGAAATTCATATTGCAATCCAGAGTAAATTGTTCTTACACCAGAGCAAGGACTCCCTGTAGTTACTCTGGATTGCGCCCTTAGTTTAATGGGCTACTCTCATTCGTGTTGAAATAAAATCACAAGAAAAAAAGAAGCTATTAGGTTATACCAGTATTGATAAGATACAATGATTGGAAGAGTATATTTTGTACCAGGTAGGTTTGCCTCCACATACTGTTCCTTCAAAAAAAGTGCCTTCTCTGAATTATTCAGCAAATGCATCAAGCATTTCTACTGTCTGCTCTAACAACCCTGGCTGTGTTGATTTTTCTTAGGTTGTTACTGCAACTTCAACATTGGCGCTGGGCATTAATATGCCATGTAAATCAGTTGTTTTTGTGGAAGATTCTGTCTATCTAGATGCTTTGAACTACAGACAGGTATTAATGATATTAGCCTCAGTTTAATTGCTTCTTAAGAATGTTTTTGTTTCTTACAAAAATGTGGGCAAAATGAAGTGCTAAACATGTAAATGCATCCCCCACTTATCTAACAGGTTAGGGACGTTACCTGTGGTGAAAAGTGGAAGTGGTTAAAAAGTGGAACTTTGTCTTTTTTATAGCGTAATCCTAACCATGTCTACTTAAGAGTAAGCCCCATTGTATTACTCTCAGGAAAGTGTCTTTAGGATTGCAGCCATAGTCTACAAATGATTTGCTACCTACACTTTTTTGCTAGAAAATTGCAAATGTCCTTTTTATCTTGCAAATTCCTGCTGTCAGACAAAGATTTCTGCAAATAGATCATGATGGCGCATCAAGACACTGTGCCTGTTAACCAGCAGGCCAGGGTTCGAGACCCGGGTCAACCCCACAAGACAGGGTGAGCTCCTGTCCTTAGCCCAGCTCTGCGATGCCAGCTGGATCCAACCGTATTGGCTCAGCCTTTCCATTGGACTAATTCAGTGGCGTGGAGAGGGGGGATTTGCTGCTTGGGTAACAGCCTATCCTCCATAACAATCCAACCCAGGCTTTGGTGCTTTGCATGCAGCGTATGCAGCGCTGAGCACGATACCATAGTCTTTCAAGACTGACGGAGGTCTGCATTCAAGTACTTTGGGAATTGGAATAAAGTGGCCATGCTGCGTCCTCTCTCACACACACACAAATTCATGTCCAAAAAAATCTGAATCCCCATGTCATAGGCAAATCAATGTGGGGAGGGCAATTTTAGTCTTTTGAAAAGCAGAGAGAAGTTGAAAGAGCAGAACATGACTTCTGAGTATAATTGAAAATGGGTATACCTGTATTGTTAATTATATATGTCTTTACTACTTAAAATGACCCAATGGAAAGGTCTTTATATAACAAAAACTATTTATTTTTAAGATGTCTGGACGTGCTGGAAGACGTGGACAAGATTTGATAGGAAATGTATTTTTCTATGACATCCCTCTTCCCAAGGTTGAGAAGCTGATGAAGTCCAATGTACCTGAGCTAAAAGGCCAGTTCCCTTTGAGCATCACCCTAATACTGAGACTTCTATTGTTGGCTGCAAAGGCAGATGATAAAGCAGATGCCAAAGCTAAGGTATATAATAATGTTATAATGTAAAAAAATGTAAAACTACATTGGGTGCCCTTTGGGAGGGTGGGAAGGAAGGGTTAGTTCATTTTAAATTTTTAAAACTTCAATGTTTTTGCTTCCTTTTAACAAAAAACTAGGTGCTATCAGTGTTGAATCATTCACTGTTGTCATTCAAGCAGAAAAAGAACACGGACATGCTGAAAATATATTTCGTTTTTTCTTTGCAATTTCTTCTCAAAGAGGTAATTCCCTTTACAAGAAGCAAACAAATACCTTGCCAACTATTTGGTCATAGAACCAAATAACTTTATTGACAGCACAATTTTCCTGTTGCCTTCTCAAAAGAGCATGCTTCCAGATAAGCATGCATAGGATTGCAGCCCACTTGCATATGAAGGTCATTGGCAGCCAGGACCCATACATTTTATCGTCTTCTCCATGACAAAATTATTTTTAGTAATAATAATATATGAAATAATGATAAAGGCCAATGAAGTGCATGAAGTGAACATTTTATTTTATTGAATTTCTACATAGTAGATTTCATTTAAGAACAGGAATAACCTAATTCAGTGTTTTTTTTTAAACAGTGAATTTGACTCAACGTGAAATAAGTTGGCCCCTTAAATTAAAAGATAAACATCATTTAAGCCAGTGCTACTGAAAGAGGAGAGCCATGGCCCCCCCTTAGTGTAAAAGTGTGTCTATCACTTTAAAGGTCAGGGAAAGAAGAATACCAATAGTGGAGCCTCCAGATTACTCTGCTACAGAGAAATGGGGGGTGATTTTTTGTGTCTCCAAAGGTCCTGCCAGCCTGTGCAATTTGGCCCAATCTGCAAACCCCTGTTCAAGGACTCAGACCCCTAAACAGGCTGGCAGGACACCTTGGGAGATGAAAAATTGCCTCCCATCCCTCTGAGGGCATGAGCTGAAGGATCATGTCACTGCACCATCTGCTCCAAAGCAAAGAGTAAACCTCTAAGTTTGAATACCACTGATTTAAGAAGTAGTTAGTGGTTGAAAACAGCCTGCTTACAAGGGTAATGCAGAAGGCAATTAATCTTGCTGGAGAAAGGCTTTAAAGGCTTTGAAAGTTTTGGGTTCAGCTGGGAGGCAGATTCCTCCTTATCCCCCGTATGATTATCATATTAATACAAAATGATAATCACTTCCCAATTGCTTCCCATTCAGTTAGAAGTGTCTGACTCCCAGCTGAAGCTATTATAATCCTGGGAAATGAAAATTGAAGCATTGGTTCAATTGGTAAACATTGGTTCATGGTAAACATTTGCTTTTGTATAATGTGAAAATGGATTTATACAGAGGTTCTTTGAACAAAACCATGTGGATGCCAAATTTCAACCTATTAGAGACCATAACACAAAAAAAAGGAATATAAATGAAGATAGTATGCAATGGGCTTGTGGTCTATCATAAATTGCAAGTTTTGTGGTTTTCAAAATGCATGTAGGGGTCTCCAAACCTTTTTGCAGGACCCCCGGGCCTGGAGACCCCTGATATAGAAGAAAGGGAAAATATACAAGCTGTCCCATTCCAGAACCACTTGTGGATTAAAAAAATCAGTGGATAAATAGATTTAAAGACATGCTTCTGGGTTTCTTCTTCCTAATGGAATAAGATCATGGCTTGATATCTGCAGGGGTTTGATTCTGGGACTCCATGCTGATTCCAAAAAAATGTGTTAAATAGAAATAGTTTAAACAAATAAAAAGTTCATCTCTTTACAAATGTTTAAAAACAGCTTTACTTACTGTTGAAAGTCAGTCAGCAATTAGAAATGTAAAGAATGTCCTCCCCTTGTCTGGCTTATCTGAAGAATGTAATGAATACTTGAATGACTTCCTTCTACAACAGTAAGAAAATGTTTTTAAACTGATTTTCAAAGGATGCACTTTTTCCTCTTCTCCAAGGATCGGCATGTTCCTTCTCATTTGCAATGGCCTTTCATGTGGAGTCAAATTCGTGTATAAAATATTTGTATATGATAAGGTTGGAAACCTGTGCTTACATTTATAAGAAATACTTTTGCTTTTCTGAAATGCTTGAATCAAGCTGTTTATTCCCAGTGGTAATCCCAGTATAATCCACTTTTTGTTACATGACACTTGTATTTTCTGGTTTTTTAGCGGTAGCTATTGATAAAATTTCAGTGTTGTTTATTTTATTGCATTTTCCATGAAATTACTCATTGAATGATATATAACATGAGGATATTATTTAAAAAATCAACATTTAAAAAATTGGAAGATATCACCCATCTGCAGCTTGGCATCAGGGTCCTGCCACCTGGCCTCCCCATTTGTATGTCACTGTTGCAGCCCCCAAGGTTTAACCAAATATTTTCTTATATAGGGCTTCTTGGATCAAAAAGGTTTCCCAATAGGATATGCTGGACTTGTGTCTCATCTGCATTATCATGCACCTTCAAATTTTGTCTTGGTTGACTTTCTTACCAGAGGTTTACTCCACAAGTTATGTCGACCAATTAAGGAAGGTAAGTTAATGCTCAGTTTTTGTAAACAGATGATATAAAATATAGTATTTTATATGCTATTTTTATATACTAGTTTTTATATACTATTTTATATACTACTTTTATATACTATAGTATACTACTGACTTTTAGTATATTACATTACTATAGTACTGTCCTGTCTCTTCCTCTGTTGGTTCCTAGGTTCTGTTACTTTTTAGCAAATTCAGCAAAAACCCACAATGTTTCTAGTTGGATTAGGGACTTCTCAGTGCTAAATGTATTCCTCATTGAATTTCATGGAGAAAAGGAGTTGCAGTATGGGATGTGGACAGGAGACATGACCCTCATAAGAGATACTGATTTCACCAAGAGGTGAAATCTCTTCAGTCTTACCTCTTGTTAAAAACTTCAGATAAAAATTAATGTTAAAATAGAGGAAATATATAGTTCCCCAAGATTTATTTCTGACTCCTCATTCTTACGGACATGTCATGTAATGTAGCAACGTACATTATACTGACAGTGCAATCCTGAATTGCACTGGCGCAAGCAAGCAAGTTGGGGCTAATGCTGTGCTACTACATAGCAAGGGAAAGGTTATAGCAGTTATTAGCTTGAGGTTTGAGGCTTGAGGTTACTAGCAGTAACCTCAATGGATTTACTTCATCCTGTACTGCCTCTAAAGGCAGTGCAGAGCCAAGCAAAAGCAACCTGTTAGAGGCTGCTTCACACCACCCTGTGAATGGTATTGTGATCTGGCAGAAGCGCTGCATCCCAGGTTCGCCTTCCATTCTCCCCCCCCCCCCCCAAAAAAAAAAAAAAGCTCCATGTTGGTAGAATGTTGGCTGGTGCAGAATTTGTACCTTGTGGCGCTGCAAGAGGCTGGATGCCAGCATGCCTTATTTTGGGGGTAGACAGAACTGTGCTTTATGACACATTTGTGATCTTCCTGGACTAGAATACATTAAATAAACAATGCTTTACAAAGTTGGTGCAGTTAAATGCTTATGTGCCTGCATTCCATAGCTTCTGAAACACACTGCGTCTCTCCTGAAACAGCAACTTACACTGTGTCACAAATAGCTTTTGACACCACCCACTCAAGTTTCAGAGAGATTTTTAAATGATTACACCTTGAAAGGATGGCTTAAGGCATCTGCACATTCTCTTTTAAATTAAACGTCATATATTTTTCTCTTACACAGGCTCAACCATTTTTTCAGAAACTGTAATGGAAACATTAGTGCTTGTGCTTGCGCATCTCTTTGGAAGGAGGCATAAACCTGCCTCTCATATGAATTTAAAGGGCACATTTTCCCAGTCAAAGGTAAAGATAGTATTTGTGTTACTATTGTGGTAAGGACTATATGTACCACTTATGGATTCATCTATATATATATAAAAGAGAAAAGTCATTGACTGACTCACTGACTGACTCACTCATCACCGCCTTGCCAAAACTGCTGGGCCTGGAAGCGTGAAATTTGGGGTGGGTTAGTGCACCTTGACGGAGGGGTGCACTAAGAACCGGTTTTCAGAAATTCCAACCGGAAGGGGGTGAAAAGGGGCGCAATGCGTTTTCCTCCCTATACTTTGCATTGAGAATTGCTGACTCAGCAACATTCCACCCCAACTGCTGGGCCTGAAGCATGGAATTCTGGGAGTTCCTTCTGTCACCTGAACTCCCACCAAGAACCATCTGGAGAAATTTAACCCTTCAGGGGCTGAAAAGGGGCCAACGTGTTTCTGTCCTATACTTAACATGGGAGGCTGACCAACCTCCAGCCAATTTGGTGCTCAGACCCTGGTGCACTGGGGGATGTTGTTCGGAGGAAGAGGTTGCGCTGGCGAGGATGCTGTGCTTGGGGGGAAGTTGCGCATGGGGGGGAAGTTGCGCATGGGGGGAAAGTTGCGCATGGGGGGTTGATGCACATGGGGAAAGTTGTGCATGATGAGAAGTTGCGCATGGGGGGTTGATGCACATTGGGTGTTGATGCGCATGGGGGGTTGATGCACATGTTGAAAGTTGCGCATGGGGGGTTGATGTGCATGGGGAAAGTTGCACATGGGGGTTGATGTGCATGGGGGTTGATGCGCATGTGGGGGATTGCGCATGGGGGAAGTTGCGCATGGGGGAAGTTGCGCATGGGGGAAGTTGCGCATGGGGGAAGTTGCACATGGGGGTTGATGCGCGTGGTGGGGTTGATGCGCATGGGAGAAAGTTGCACATGGGGGAAGTTGCGCATGGGGAAGTTGAGCATGGGGGGTTGATGCATATGGGGGGAATGGCATATGGGGGAATTTTACTCCCGCAACGCAGGTATGCTTTTTGCTAGTTGTAAGATAAACTAGGAGAGTGGTCTTCAGCCATTTTGGTCCAGGACCCCCTGTCAAACTTGCCACTTCTAATCCAAGACACAGTGCTAAAAAAGAGGACATGACCTGGAAAAAACAGGACACCAGACTGCCCTACCCCCCAGCACCCCCCCACCACCCCTAAGACCCCAGACAAACACACATCTTTCCACACATGCATTCTCACATACACACACCTTTACACACATGCTCACATACACACATGCACTCACATTTACACGCATGCACTCACATTTACATGTGAGTAAACGTAATGCGTGTATGTTTATGCTTAATGTATGAATTCATGCATGAATGAGTGTTCATGCACATGAGAGTACGTAAATGTGTGTATGCATGTACATGTGAGTGTGCATGTACCTTCACATGTACATGCATACACACACTTGCACTCACATACACACACAAACACATGCACTCACATACACACACAGAGAGAGAGAGAGAGAGAGAGAGAGAGACCCTAGGAGTGGGGCTCCTTATCTTCCCACTCCACTTCTGTGTAGCATCCTGATTAGGAGGAGTGGGGTGGGAGCAAAGAGGGTGGACCCCCAAGCACTTTTCACCTGACTGATGTTGCAGCACTGGGGAGGCTCTCCTGCAGCAGTGGCCAGACTTTGGGCTGCCTTTAAATGGTGTCTGAGCAGCCATAAAGCTGCAGTGCTTCTACAAGTTTGTGCACTTGGTGACCTTGTGGGGGTTACAAGGGGGAACAAAGATCATAGAATCATAGAATTGGAAGGGACCTAGTTGGTCGTATAGTCCAACCCCCTGCCTGCAGCAGGAAATCCCCCTAGAGCAGTGTTTCTCAAAGTGGGGGTCAGGACCCCATTGGGGGGTTGCCTAAAGACCCTGGTGCAGGGGGCCAGGCAGGTTTGCCTGTGGCTGCATGCACACTCTGGCTGACTGACAGCCTCAGGGCACAATCCTATGCATGCCTACTCTGAAATAAATCCCATTATAGTCAGGGGGGCGTTTACTCCCATGCAAATGTGGATAGAACTGCAGCCTCAGGGCACAATCCTATGCATGCCTACTCTGAAATAAATCCCATTGTGTTCAGTGTGTGCACAGAATACACATTTCATTTGTAACAGTGAAAACACATCCTGCATATTAGATATTTACATTATGATTCATAACAGTAGCAAAATTACAGTTATAAAGTCGCAACGAAAATAATTTTATGGTTGGGGCCCCCACAACATAAGGAAGTTATAAAGGGGTCACGATGTTAGGAAGATTGAGAACCACTGCCCTAGAGCATCCGCAACA
This sequence comes from Cryptoblepharus egeriae, assembly GCA_030015325.1. NCBI lineage: Eukaryota > Metazoa > Chordata > Lepidosauria > Squamata > Scincidae > Cryptoblepharus > Cryptoblepharus egeriae. Next base: position 45,524,922 of record JAREYC010000007.1, on the reverse strand, counting down.
GGTGCTCGTCGAGCCTCTGCTTGAAGATCCCCAGTGAGGGAGAGTCCACCACCATGATGATGATGGTCCCTTGCCCTTTGCAATCCCTCTAGGGGGCCGTCACAATCACTAACCACCATTTGCAAGGGGAGCAGCTTCAAAATACTGCATTTACTCAAATGCACACTTTTTCAACTGAATTTAGTTGCCAAAATGGGGTGCACGTTATATTTGATGGTGCATTAGATACAGTTAAATATGGTAATTTATATTCAAGCTCTCAGTGGCAGCTTGAATTTGCACTCTTGCATGCCCAGTGCAGAATCACCAACACACATACCATCTTTTTAGGGTGTGCTCTTGCCCTCTCCAGAGCACCTCTGGGGTGCAGGAAAGGTGGCTGAGGGAGGCAGTTTCAGCATGAGTACCTACTTTTGGCCAAGCATGATGAGCCCAAGACTGCCTAGAGTGGAGGAGCTCAGGTTTCTTGTGCCACTGCCCCCAAAGGAGAAGACACAATGCTTAGGATTGTTCATTTCCCAAATCTCATGGTTTTGTTTTAATTATTTGCATTATTAACTTTGGATGACTTCTGCAGTTAACAAATGTTGTGCCAGAGAATTATTTTATCACTTCCCCACTTTGATCTCAAGGTTTAACTAGTCTTAGGCACTCCATTTTGTCAGACAAATTAATGTCTGATATATTTGTCTGATATAATGTCTGATATAATGTCTAATATATTTTAAACTATAGCATTTTGATTCTTTTTAGCAGTACCTGTATTAATGTATTCCTGCAGGTATTTCTGGATGATCTTCCTGAAGAGTTTGCTTTGGCAGTAGAAGCATATAACAGAGAAATAGAAAATAATTTTGGCTGTTTTCTCCTAACTGCTGCCAAACTGGCTGACATGGAACAAGAACACTGCCTTCCATTGTCTAAACTAGGTAATGAGACTGTGTATGTACTTTTCCTTTGTTATGTAAACTACATAGCATTACTGCCATACAGTCTGTTTCCGTGTTTACACTTGCCTTCAGGCCTTCAAATGTGTACTCCATGTTTTTGCTTTTCTACTTAGTGCCAACCCATGATCTGCTTTCTTTCCTCAAGTGCACAACATTATATGAAATCCCACATGTCAACATAATTCACTAATACAGGCTGATAAAATTAAGGAGTTTTTTATTAATGAAACATGCTGACAGTAAAATCCTAACTTGTGGTGGAACATGCAGGCTGGTATGCCTGTGGTTGCCTCCAGCAAAAATTATGGGCTTTTGCTGCACCAACCCAAGACAATTTTTTCCCCTTACTCTAGGTAAGCAGCAGCCCTAGAGGGGCTTCTCAGATCTGTGCCACTAAAATTGATGGTGCAAATTCAAGCAGCCCAAGAGTAGGACTCATATATACTATTGTGGCTGTGATTTTATTTCTGGGATTATAGCAGAAGATAGCCACAGCAGGCTGACAAGCTGTCAGATAGCAACAGGTACAGGGGAAAATCAGCTGGTAGCGATGACTCCTGTCTTGCACATTCACTGTGTGCCATCCGCCCATTAGCCTGCTGTCAGCAAGCTGCATGAAGAACTTGGAGAAAGTTCTGTCAAGCTGCAACAAGATTTAAGGACAAGTTCCTATCTTGCTGATTTCTTCTCTGCCAACTGCTAAATCAGGCAGAAATGTGTAAGTCAGGCTTGTCCAACCTGTGGGCGGCCCAGGATGCCTATGGATGCAGCCCCTGAGGCCTCCTGCAAAAACCCCCTCTCTCCAGGGGGGGGGGGAGATGGACCCAGAACCCTTCCAGGATTTCCCCAAGCCACAGCAGCCCTTTAAATGGTTGCACGCCCACTTTAAACTTTGGCACAGCTGCATGCACGGCTCTGGGACTTCCTACCCCCTCCCACGCCAGCCAGGTTGGGCCTTGGGTGAGCGGCCACCTCTTTTCTGGTGTGTGCAGAGACAAACTTTAAATTATGCTTATAAGATTTTACAGGTGAAGACACTGACAATTCTGATCTGGCATCTCATTTAATGAAGACAACAAAGAGAATAACAGCCATCTCACCATTTGCATGCCTGTCAGGAATGGTGGACCAAGATTTGTTCAGTATTCACAATGTTAATAAGGTAAAACAGTTTTTAAAAACAAAAATATTAGCTACTGTGTACTACTAAGGTTCTTAGCATATGTTGACGGTGTCAGAACAGTTGCAAAGATCTTATTTCAAAGAATGGAAGTTACTAAGGTCATCACCTAGTCCAAAACCTGCTCAGTGTTGATTGCATTCGTCCAGCCTCTGCTTGAAATCCTCCTTAACAGGAAAACCCACAGCTATGAAAGATTCTCCCTACAATCCAGAGAAACTATGAGAGCACGTAAGAGACATTTATGTCAACATAGTTATGGCACCACCTAGTGAAGACCTATGGGAAATTCATATTGCAATCCAGAGTAAATTGTTCTTCCGTCGGAGCAAGGATTCACCGTAGTTACTCTGGTAGTTCGCCGTAGTTGCTCACCCCTACCCAAAAAACCTTGTTTTTGCACTGGTGCTTACTCACCTGGTCAGAGCCTGTATCTGGCATGAGGAGACTGGTGTGCATCCTTGCAATGGCCCAGCTCCCTCCAGAATAGTTGCCAAATGTTTTATGGCCAAAGATTGCTTATGACAAAGTTGGGATTGCTGTTAGTATCAAAGGAGAAATAAGGGACAGGAGAAGGAAACACTAATAGAGAAATTTAAAGTTAATTTTTTGTATAGTCTTAATGAGGCATGTTGGTGGAGATTGTCATGACAAGCTCTTATATTTTAAAATTTTCTGCATCTCATCTTGGCATTTTAAAACAAAAAAAATCTTTCCCATGTCCCATGCTGTAAATTTTTTTCAGGCTGTTTTACGCACACTTGAGGTTAATGCTACTAATGTTCCTGTGCTTTGGATGAAAAAATTTGACTATGCAGGAAGGAGGATGCCTCTCAATGCCTACGCTCTCGATTTTTATAAGCATGGCTCCTTGGCAGCGCTCACCCAGGATAACGGGTACTTGCTGGTGGGGTGGGGAGAGGAGAGGATAAACTCAGCATGCAGAAGGGATTAAATATCAGTTGCCAAGGTTCAGAAAGATTATTATACCATTATTTTACATATTGTAAAGTTTGTATTAATAATAATAATAATAATAATAATAATAATAATAATAATAATAATTTGTATATTACTTTTCAACATTAGTTCACAAAGCAGTATATAGTCAAAAATTCAATAAATGCATTATAAATCACCATAATAAATCCTTATATTACATTTTATCATCACTTATAAGCTTCATTTCAACATTTGAAATTTCAGACCAGTACCTCAAACAGTCCAGAGGTATAACTCCTATAACTTAGCAAAAGACAATGAGGATCATCATTGAGTTATAGATATCTGTGGCTGCAATCCTAAGGGCACTTTCCTGACAGTAAGCCCCATTGGACTCAATAGAATTTACGTCTGAGTAGACATGAATCAGATTACACTGTATGTTTATTTTCTTTCTGGGCACAACACCAAAATTTTATTACCAGGTAAAAGTAATTTTTGTCTCTTCAGGCACAATAGTGCAGTTGTGGAATGTGATGGGCAGCCCAATCCTAACCCTCACTGGAACACGTAGGCCAGCTGGTCTGTACCATACCCAGCACTAGTGAGGAATGGACTGTTTTACCATGTTGTGTTGCTGCCACCCCTATGGGGCTACTCTGATCTATGCAATACCAAGGAGCCTGGTGAAATGCTGGGATGGCTGGGAGGAAGGTTAGGATCTGGTTCAATTTGCTGGGGCTAGTTCTACCACCTTCCAGGCTTGGCCCACTCACCCCTACCCAAAAAACCTTGTTCTTGCACTGGTGCGTACTTACATGGTTGCAGCCTATATATGGCATGAGGAGACTGGTGTTCATCCTTGCAATGGCCCAGCTCTCTTTGGAATAGTTGCAGCATTGTTTTATGACCAGATTGCTTATGACAAAGTTAGGATTGCACTCTGAGTAAGGTTTTCAGTAAGCTGAATTTTGATACTGTACTACTTTTTCTGCTTTTGTAGGAAATAATGGACACTGGAATATATAAAACCTACTGTAATATGTATGCACCTACTTGTTTTAAATAAATGCTACTTTTTGTTTTCTAGCTTAAACAGAGGAGAAGCCTACAACGCCATTAAAGATTTTGCCCTTACCATCAAAGCTATAGAGTATGATCTAAATATATTTTGCTACTAGTAAATTCAAAGTAAATTTTAGGTTTGATACACTTAATTTATCTTGGCTTTCTTTCTATCTGTAGAATTTCTTTGGGTGAACTATGTGAAAACATGGAAGACAACGTTGTACTGGCATTTAAACAACTAACAACAACATACTGGGAAAAATTCAATGAGGTTTAAGTGTAACAACTGCTCCGAATATTGTAAATAACACTGCCCGATGTAGAAGAGATCTATGGCACCAGATATGACAGTTATCTTCTCAGCTCAGTTCAGCATCACAATTCCAAGAGCTCTAAACCACTTTACCTACTTTCCCTCTTCCAACTTTACACAAATATATTTGCTCATCAATCTTGTGTAAATTGTTCATGACAATCCTATTTGCTCTTGCTTTTCCTCAGCTGTGATGTTTTATTTGCTACCTAGATTATTTACATTAGAAATCAATTTTAAAAATAGTTCCACTAGAAAACCACTTAAGAAATATTAGAAGAGTCTTGCTGGATCAGGCCCAATTTCAGCAGGCCTATCTTGTCCAGCTTCCTCACAATGACCCAACAGATGCCTGAGGCTGCAATCCTAAACTCTAGTTAGCCAGCATAAGGGCTGGTAAAAGTCCCATGCTGACGTGGGGATGTCACAAAAGTGCCATAAGTCACTTATGCTCCGCTTCTGCTGGATTAGGCCAGTGTACAGATATGCACTGACCTCACTCCACCACAGGAACATATGTCATGAGAGTCATGCTGGCCTAAATGGGCTAGGATTTCGCCCACAGGAAGATACTCCATTGTGGAATTCAAATGGCATTATAAATCAATAAATCATTAGAATTTAGTCTACAACTGAAATCTAGTTTTCAAAGTTTCATTTTAATTTTCCACAATAAAAGATTTTCATCTCCATGCATTCAAACTTTAAGCAGTTCAGAATCAAGCTGAATTATGCGTGCAGATAGGTAGGAAAGAAAAGCTAAAAGTTCCCTTCCCCTTGTTGATTTGCATGACGTTGATTCAGACTGTTCTGAGGAGTTGCAGTGTAGGTGTAAGAACACACACATGCACACTGAAGGCATTAAGGAGAGTCCATTTAGAGAAATTTTTATGAAACAGTCGGAATTTGCAAGATTAGAAAAGGCATTTGCAATTTGCTAGCTCAAAAAGCAATGGAAGTCATATTTGTGCAAAAAAAAAAACCAACAAAAAATCAAGTTTTACTTTCCAACCATCTCTGCTTTTCACCATGGTTCTGGTTCCTAACTTGTCAGTTGAATAGGGAATGCCTATTTTGACTTCATGTGACATTACTTAGAAGAGAACAAAGAACTGTATCTCCAGCATATAATTCAGGGATAAAAAGTAGGCACCTGTTACAAAGACACTGATATTGAACAGCATTTCAAGTACTAGTGAGGATTTGGGATTATTAAATTGTGTTTATTCTTTTGTTCTGTAAATTTTAACCATGCCATCGTTGATGGAGGTGAGATGGCAGTGAGGAATAGGGGCCTTTTGAGGATGGTGTCCTGATTGTGGAAGTCTTCCTTGGAACCAAAAACTACCTCATTGGAGACCTTTCAGTGATACTTTTAAACATTTCTGTTCGAAATGACTTGAAAATTGATATGATGGACTGGTGTTTTAATTGACAATACTTGTAATTGAATTTATCACAGTCACAGGATGTCCTTCATTGTTTTTAATGTATTATTATGTATTTAAATCTAAGGCACCTTGAGTGCACGTATCAGAATAATGCAGGATGTAATTGCATCAATTAAATAAACATCTAATAATTCACTTTGAGATTGTCTTCTGAATTGAGCGAAAAATAAAAATGAGGTGTTTTTTAATTAAAAAATGAGCCAGTTAGTAAAAAAAAGACCTGGAAGCTAGCCATAAATGGCAGCAACTAGTAAGGATTGGCCAGGAATTTACTGGTTGAACCATGCTCTGCAGAAACTGAGCAACTGACACCACAGATGGCCAGGGAGATATGGCATGAGGCAGCTTCCACAGGCCAATTAGGAACTTTCTGTAAATTTGTTTCAACTGCCTGTAGGACAGAGATCTTGCGGAGAGATCATATCAAATCAGAGTTGGAAGGGACCCAGTGGATCATTAGTCCAACCCCCTGCCTGTAACAGGAGAGCCCCTATTCAGATTAACGTCACACTGGATAAAAGGTAAGCCATAACCACATCCTGTGGCAAGGAGTTCCACAGGTCAGCTCCACAGTGGATAAAGGTATGCCGTCACCATATACAGCGGCAAGAAGTTCCACAAGTTAACTTCATACTGTGTAGAGCCATCTAGGCCAACCAGGTGTGAGCATCATGTCCTGTGGCAGGTCATTCCACAGGTCAGTCTCACACCATGAAAAGGCAAGTAGGCCAGATGGAATCACCACATCCTGTGGCAAGGAATTCCACAGGTCAGCTCCCCAGTGGGCCAAGGCAGCCAGGGGAGGCTCCAGCAGCCCATCCAGCGGCAGGGAGTTCCATAGCCAAGTCCCAGGCTCTCTTCCCTATTGGGCCAGGCCCACTTCAACTGCCAGACGGGCCTGAAGAGGCTGGGCCTGAGTGGGGCTAGAGTTAACCAGACCCGGAGGGGGCCAGGTAGGGCCTGTGCTGGAGGGAGAGAGGCCAAAGCCCTGAGGCCCTCCCTGAGGAAGGGGCTGGAGCTGGGCAGTCCTTGGGACCCTGAATGTGACCTTGAGTCCAGCAGCTAGGTAGGACCACCAGATTTGAAGCTTTGGTAGAACAAAGGTCTCAAAACATAAAGAAGGTGATTGGTGCTATTGAGATCGTTCAGTGTGTGTGCAGTCAGGTTGACCTTTTTAGACATGAACCTCCCAAAGCTGGGAAGGGGGTTAGATGGTTATGTTCTTAAAGGGGTGCACTAGCCATTCTAACCCATTTGCCATTCTTGTTTTGAGTGTTTGTAAATAGCTGTTGTTGCATTGGAAAGTGATAAAACATTTTATTTCAGAATAATTCACAAGTTCATACCATTCATGTAAATTCAATTCCTCACTGCTGAAATAATTGCAGAGACTATCTCTGAATTTTCAGCAAACATTCCACAGATCCAGCAGTGCCATCCACCCTATTTTATCTGCCCACTGGCCACCTTCTCTGGCTCTGTACAGAAAGCTCATCCTGGATGATCCACAATATGTTGACTTGGGGAGAATCCTGGTTTATTGGTCAAGGAACAACATGGGAAAAGAGATTCTTTGTTAAAGCCATATTGGCCAATGACAGCCGATGATACCAGTGATTATGGTGCCATATGGACCTCACTTGCAGTTTGCACTCCTCCCCAATACCTGAAATCATCTTTATCTAGACTTGAAACACACCTCTGGTTTATCAAAAACTGGAAATGCACACCATTTCACAACTAGAGCTATTTCAAGCATTGGAGAGGGCTCTGGGGCTTGTCTCTTTTCCAAGGGCTGCATAACCCCTACATGTAGCAATATAAGCCCCTGGTTTCACAGACACATGATCACTGCAGTACCACTGGGGCACCCATTTCTAGACCACTGCCCTTAAAAGGGAATGGTTTTATCTTCTGCGACCCATTCTTATAACACTTTTTAGATATGTGTGCCCACTGGGCAGTAATAATTTTCATTTCAATTAACATTGGTTACTGGGAAGAACAAAACACATCTTGGTGTTAATTTTCCACCCAATTAGCTATTTATTTAACTGAACTAGAGCATCTTGGGACATACTTTTACTTGGAATTGGAAACATTTTTAAAGATCTCAAAAATGTGTAATACGTTCTCTTCTCCCAAGAAAGTTTAATATTTTTATTATTTGATGTTATATATATTTACAGGTCCAGTTCTCTTATATTTACATAATCATACATACACATAATTTCCCGCCTATATTTTCCCAGCCCCCTTGAAAAAAGCAACCATCTAATTTCGGCCACCATGAGCACACCTTTTGGATTGTGACTAATATAACACTGTTGCCGCCACTTCTTCTCTTCCCCATCCTGTATATCCCAGCCATCTCTTTCTTATCTCTGTTATCCTCCAAACAAGTCTTACTCATTTACTACACTTTTGGTGATTGTCTTCAGTGACCTCAAACAACTGGCTGGTAGTGTAATTTAATTTAGGAGGAAATTCCCTGCTCCGAAGGGACAGCAGAAATACCCTGCTCAGAAGGGAGGTTTAGAAAGGGGCTTCCCTGCTTTCTGGCAGAAACTCTGCTTTCTTGGACAACTGAAAAATTACTTGTGAAATTTAGACTAGAAAATCACACGAAATGCCTTGAAGCAGGAAGTTTTCTATGCAAGGAAGTAAAACAGCTCATGCAGTAATCATGGACTTCCAAGTATCCAGAAATATTTGGAGAGACAGTTAAATTTGATCACACTTTTTAGAAACACTAGTAAATCAAGATTTACACTTTTCAGTTAAGTTTATTTTGTTGCATATTTTCAAATTTCAGCTTGGTAATACTTTATCTTCAGCAACAGAAAAATATTCTGATGTACAGCTAGAGTCACTGGAGTTGGATGCTTGACTTAGGTCTTCTACATCAGAATCTACATTTGACACACCTCCATTTGTTAGTGAAGGAAATCCTATATGGTCTTCTTTCTTAGCAGAGTTTTCTAGTGGAAAACGGTTCTCTTCAGGGAGGCTGGGTGAAACTAAAGCCACGCTGGCAGTGACGTCATGTGCTACATTTTGTTGAGGAGAAACTGTGCTTTCAGTTTCTGATTTCTGACACTTGTCCATGGAGAAAAAGGAAGAGCTGCTGGTTAGATTTTTAGTTTCTTTATAAACAAGAATATTGGTTTTTAAAGGCACAGCTGATTTTGGAGGGTCAACATCCCCCTCATGCACTTGTTTAGTTTTATTGAAAGGCCCGATGGAGGAGGTCAAAGGTGCACATCTATTAAGATTACCTTTGAAAGTAAACAAACATGGAGCATTACTTGTCCAACAATTGCCTGGAGATAGATTGCCAGGAACAGATTGCTTTTTTGAAGCATCTGCCTTCTCAAAATCACAACTAGTTGAGCTGCAAGCCACATTTGCACTGCCATAGGAGATCCCTTCCGACTGCTTACTAACTGCAGGTGGTGTGAACCAACCTGCTCCAAGATTTTGGTCCTTAGTGAAGGAGGTGGCTTTCTCTTCCACTGTCTTCTGCATGATAGGAAATAAAGCCTGCTGTGAACTGCTCAGAGTGGCTGCCTGAAATGGAGCATTTTGAGAACTGGTAGGTAAAACTGATAAATAATTTTCCCTTGATGAGCCTAAGCCAGGACCAACAACAGGGAAAGCAGGAGGAAAGGACATAGTAGCAGTAGTTGCAATAGTAGAAGAAGAAACTACAGTTGAAGAATTACATCCATTTATGCTGTTTAAGCTGTAGTCCTGACTTTCAGTTTTCCCTAGAAAAAGAGTAAAACATTGATTATTTGTTTTGAACGATGGAGCTGACCCCGTAGTTGTAGTGAACGATGTCAAATTGCCACTTGAACTGAAAACGAGAGGTGGAGCTGGATGCTGCACATCACCCAATGAGTTAAAGTTTATAGAAGATGCAGAAGATGGTGCTGATTGGGGTAAATTTGACAGCACAGTAAATGAGGGCTGGGTTCCAAAAGGAAGTGTTGTACTACGAGGCGGAGGAATTGTGGCTGGTTTTAAAATGTTCCCTTTTCCTGGCAGCGAGCTTTTTGTGCTGTCTTTCTGAGATTTTTTAATATTAAAAATATTATTTGAGACAGAAAAATTCAAATTTCCAGCTGGTGCACTGAATGTGAAACCAAATGAATTGGAAAAATTGGATTCCTTGACGACCTCTTTTTGTGACACTGGTATTTTCAGTTCCTTTTGATTATTTGCTTCTGCATTGAGAAAAGAGAGAGGAATTTCTAAAGTTGTGATGCTGGAAGGCAGAGATTTTGGCAGTGTCACTTTTTCATTTGGAGCCGAGACTCGAGTCTGTAATTCATCTGAACAAATTCGATGTGCCAAGTAATTATAACGCAGTTCCTAAAATTAAAATGCCATGTATTTAGCCATTACCACTGCCAATGACATTACCATAAGTAATGCAAATCCTCACTTGCAATAAGTAATTTCAATAGCTATAATATTATGCTGTGCTAGGGGGGCATGGGTGGATATATTTAGGAGTGTGCATGCCAGAAGGGGATGAGGCAACAGTTCTACTGGACCCTGTTGCAGGTACTAAATCTGTGCGAGGATGAACATTTCTCTGTCATCCACAGACAATGTCACCATCCACCCTACCGAACAAATTCAAAGCCTAAGCTTTATCTCTGACCTTCTCTCTCCTTTGTCCGCCAGTTTTGTCTGTCATCAAGCCATGTTTCTCCTCCCTTTAAAATACTGTGAGGATATGGACTTCCTTTTTCTTCTGCCATAAACTCCAGTTCAGATCCTGTTACTACTAACCTTAACTACTGTAATCTCATTTGTATTCCAGAGGCTTATCTTGGTTTCCTCACCACCGTCCAACACAGCAACGCTATCTTGCTGCCAAACCATGTTTCACCAATCTTGTTAATAAGACTACCTCTTTCCTTCATTAACATCCTTAGCTTTCTTCATTAACTTCGTAGTCCCTATGGAATGTACAACAAATTCCCTGATCTTTACCTTTAAAGCCTTTCATGACCATGCCCATCCTGTCTAGTCCATATTCTGCTATGCTTCTGCCCATATTCTGCTTCATTCCCCCCGTTCCATCACCTTTAGTCATCCAATCATCTCCCTTCAGACAACTCCATCCTTCCCTTCCCCTTATGCTGAGAACGTCTCTCAAAACACCTATGTATTTGTTCTGTTTCTTTCTGCTTAGTACTGCTTTCCTATTGCAATTTTTATATTGCAATATACTATATATTATAAATGCAAAATACTGCGATTTATATAACAAATCAGCACATAGCCTTCTTCTGCTTACCCTTCTCTCAATTTCATCTTCCTATTCTGGTATCTAGATTTGCTTCCTGGCCTAATGTCTCTCAGGAGAAAAAGAGCAAAATCTCTATTTCCATTTTGCATAAGCAGTCATGTTCATTGATAGGATGGTAAATGTTCTGAGTGGCATTCAAAAATAAAGATAAATACTAAGAGCACCAGAATGCACACCCTCATTATACAGCTTACTTCAAAAAGGTTTGCTGTAACCACACTGCACATGCATAACAATAGAGAGCTTTTCAACTGTGCACATTCAAAACCTATTACCAAAATTACATTGTGATCAAGACACACAAACACTTGCCTCATAACTCAAACTTTCAGATTCAGCAGTTGCCATCACAGACTGTGTAGAGGTATTACTTCCATTATCCAAAATATTATCTTCTCTTGTCATAGGCTAAAAAGACATAAAAATAAACTAAGCCAATCCAGAAATACCAGCTGAATTGTTACTTGTATTTTTACACAGTTCCCTTTATATGGCTACTTACATGGAATATATCCTGTGAACATTTCTGATTTTTCCATTTTTTTTCAGTGTTTGCAAACACAAAATGTTCACTGTCTCCAGAAGCAACATCTGCTTTAAAAATCAAAATTATTAAAAATTACTTTTAGGAGCATAGTGTAATACATACTTTTATTATATACAGAATGGGCCAAAAATAGGCTTACAATTGTTTCGCTATTATTTTCACGTTTTAGATCTAATTTTTCCAAACAATAATTCCAAACCAGTATTCTATATTCCTTACCTACATTTTGAAAATGCACATAAACAGTATTGAACAAATATGATTGTAACAAATACATATAAATGTAAAAAAAGTTTTTTATAAAAATGTAAAATGCATACCTACTAAGTGTAAGCCTGCTTTTGGCCCACTCTGTTCAATCTTTTTGTTAAGTGTCAAAGTGTCAGGTAAAATTTCTCCTTTTATAAAATTGATGGGCCAATTCATATTTTAGTGGAGTCAGTCAAAATTATCCCTAGTCATTTCAAAGAGTTCCTGATAAGAAGTTTTAAAATTAGAAAAAAGATCTGGACAGCCTTAAGAATGGCACTATAAAATATTGTAAATTATGAGCCACCACTTTGGGATATACAGTATGCATATTCCTATCCCACCTTTACATGCCAGGGAGCACTGAAGCTATATTGCCTTACCTTTAACAGCATCCAGATCAACTGTAGTGAGTTTCAAGGCTAAGATATCATTAACTACAGATGTTGTATCCATTTGCATCTGCTTGCACTCAAATTGGCTTTCATGGTGGGATGCCATTTCCATTAGGTCAAGCTGAGTCTTCATTCTGTACCAAAAATGTAAAGATTCGTAAAGGTACTATTTTAACTATTTAGGATGCTGAATTGGGCAGAAAACATGTATAATTAAAGAAAGTTGGTAAACAAACTAGTTCTTAAAAGCAGAGAGATTAAAAGGTAGCAGCTGCTCATAAAATTCTGTGAAATTATTTTCTAAATCAGGTATTATGAATGTTTATGTTGAGGGAGAGTACAATTTATATCAGATATGGACTAATTCAGCTTTGTGCTTTTAAAATTAAATCTATTTGCCTTGTCAGTTGGAGAATGACAGAATGCAACCTAACTTCCAATTAGGTCAGCATAAGCCCTGGCATAAGTCCTGTGTTGACCTGGGAGTGTCACAAAATGCTGTAAGGGACTTCTATCCCATTCCTGGGGTGGGGGTTAGGCCAGTGCACATAAACTGATCTCCTCACACACATGGGAAGATGTGGTAGGTGAGTTAGGCAGGCCTAAATTTGTTAGGTTTCTTAAACTAAGTCCTAAGTTTCTTAAACTGCCACTTTGGGTGTAAATACTTCAGGGGGCAATGTTTGGTCAAAAAGTGGAGTGTGAATAAAGTGGCATATGAGTAAAGTATATTTTTCTATCCCAATAGAGACTATTCCCACCCCGCATTCCTCCCCACAAAAGCATGCCTGATTTGAAACATGCCTCCATTGCACATATTTACATGACTAGTCTGATCTAATTGGCAGTCTCATGCAACTAGTTTGAATACTGGGAAAGTAGTGTTTAATCTTTCCTCCTCAATCATTTTAAGTCTAACACACCTTAGGAAAACATTATTAAACAAAACAATCTATAAGCTGGCATTCATAGCACACCAGCCTATTTGACTGGTGTACTCAACCTATTTGACTGGTGTACATTTGTCACTAAGATGTTTAACACATGCAGGTTTAGTGCAACAGTTGTGAGTTGTATGCTAAAGCAGTGGTTCTCAAGCATTTCAGCCTGGGACAACTTCTGAGAATGTCTGTCCAGAAGTGATGTCATCAATCTGGAAGAGATGTCATGGCAAGCAGTGAAGTGACATAACTGATGCCAGAGCTCTTCCAAGTCTACTCAGAAGCAAGTCCCAGTGTGTTCAATGAGACTTCCAGGAAAGTATGGAGTACAGTCTGGGTGCCACAGTGGCAACAAGTGCCAGATTCAAAGATGGCAATGTCTAGCTTTTGTGCCTTCCCAACCATCACGTTGAGAACCACTGTGCTAAAAATGGTTAAATCCAAGAGGGGAAATGAATTCAAATTCTAACATATTCTAATTAATAAATTGCTTGAATTGAGAAAGTAAGAATTGAAGTATTTAGGCAGATTCCAAAACAGCAAAAATAATCATTATGCTTAAGCATCATGGTAGGAATTTCCTCTACAGGAAAAACTATTTAAAGCCTTTGGAGAGTATTTTCAAAACCTGTGACTCCTCAGTTGCATGGTGCAATTTGGGAGGACTGTGACATTAGGATGCAGTAGGCAACGTAGACTTCCTGTGGCCATTCATCTGCACACATCTGAAGGCTACAGGTATCACACCAACCCCCAAAGTCAGATATTTCATGATAAATACTGCACATGACTTTACCTTTACTTTTTTATCTTATTCATGCACTCATTATAGAATGAACCATCTGAGCCATGAATGGAACCATGAATGGAACCATCTGAGCCACACAGTCTTGTAATTTAGCGAATTGCGAAGCCACGTTATCCTTAAATCACATCAGTTTTATTGTATCAAAAAACAGCATTTTGTTGTCTGACTTTACCTGTACAGAACAACCTATGCAATGAGATGAGAGTTAAATTTATAATCCCAAAAGGATGTGGGCAAAATTCATAATCATGATTCTGTACCTCAAACAGAAGTTCTTAAAAGCCTGAAAAAAGTAACAAGAGTTCCTTGTGTTTATAAACTTTAGGAAAGTAAAATAAATTATGTTTCTTATGGGAGAAGAAAGACACTGGCAACAAGGAGGATGGAAAACGAGTACAAAGGGTTTAAATAAACCACAAGTTCAAAGTTTTCATTAATTTGGCTGCAATAAGCCTGATATTTACACGCGATAAAGGTGTAAGTTAACAGGTTGCATGAATGCTAACTCAATATTATATGCTTACCTTTGATTCAAGCTGCATGCAACCTGTAAATTAAACAAAACAGAAATGAAGATTATCAGAAATAAATTAAAGCCTACTACCTTATTATAATACAGCTCAGATACTACAGGCTTAACCAGAACGCACAACTGGGGAAGGAAAATTACTGTACAAAAAAACCTATGAGAACCCAGTGCTCCTTCCACATTTATTTAACAGAACAAATACCACAAACATGCTAATTAAAGGAAACGTTACCTTTAAATATGATAACCAAACTACTGCTTTCTATCTGCCCAACACTGTAAAGCAACATAAAGATCAGCTTAAAGCTCGAAGGCAGCTTTTCAGTTTGCATATTTGAAAATTCAGTGCCTTTTCTCAAATGAGACTTACATAAATGAGACCTTTTCAGGCCAGGCCTGAAAAACAGTGTACATCCTGCTAAGCATTTTGTGAAAGTACTTCCTGATTTTTAGAACAGATAAACACATCAAAAATCACTCCCCAATTTGGATCAGTGGTTCAAATGGGAGTTTTAAATATTTAACCTTTAAAAAAAATATAAATTACACCTCCAGAGCAATCCTATTCCCTCTTTTAACATGCTCCCCATCTACTTTGGAGTTGCAACAGCTAAAGAGCTGGAACAGGCTCTAGGAAGCCCATTAACAATCAGGAGGCTTAGGGGGAGGTAAGGGTCATTATTTTTTCTCATCTCTGGCAAACCTCCCAATCGGCACACACCCCCACCCCTGAGCAGGATGAAGCAGTAGCCTTTTTGACATGGCTGCATTGGTGGGGGAGGAAAGGACTGTAACAGTACATTTAGTAACAGTAACAGTACATAACAGTACATTTAGTATGGCTGACTTTTTTTAGTCTTCTGAAACAGTATAGTTTAAGAAAAAAAACGCTGCAATCCTAACCACGCTTTTCTGGGAGTAAGCACTATTGAACTAAATGGGCCTTCTGAGTAGACATGCTTAGGATTGCACAAAAAATCTTGTTTGCCTCATCATCAGTTTATGTGTAATCTACACCTGCAGTGCTCTCACCTCTAAGAAACGCTGGGGATCACATTCATTTACAAGGTTTTCACAGTCATTCAGAACTTTTTCAATGGTCTTCCTGTGAACTTCCTTCATTCTCTTCCATATTTCACATTCCTTTTCTTTCCTTTTCTTCTGGCTTTCAAGGTCTTCAAGCAATTGTTTTTTCCTAGTTTGTAAAGCATTGCAGATTTTTTCAAATTCTGCTTTGATAACTTCCTCTTCATTCTGCATTAATGCCTAGAACAGTAATTTGATTTAACAAATTAATATGTTCTCCAAAGTAGATGTACATTCACACCTGCAATTCTTGGAACAGGAAGGAAAAGGAATGAGGAGAAATGGAATCTCCCCCCGCCCCCATCCCTTAGTATGACAAGGATTACAAAAGCACAAGGCATAAAACCAACTTAGAACTAGATATTACTAGGTATGCTGCTCTTGTACTGGCAATAGCTTTGAATGCATTTTACAGTATAGCTGACTATCCCAGCCACATTCTTCTTTAGATAACTATCTAAAATCTATAAATCATGCTTTAATCACAACCAGATTAAAATTACTGCAATGCATTCAAAATGGGGCTCCCTTTTGAAAATTTCTTCTAAGTTATACCGGTAATTACAGTAGTTCAAACACTTCTGTGATTGGCAAGTCGTTATTAAACTTTCAATCTTAAAGCCTGATTTTTAAAGGAGTACTTTTTTCTATATAGATACCTACTTATAACTGGTCTTATATACTGAGGTATAAATCCAGGTTCCCTAGCAATATGAAATACTTGGAGCAGAACCTTTAAACACCTGCACCAAGATCTTATGACTCTTTTCTAGGTGCTGTTCACTCTCCCGCCCTTTGTTGGCATTTTGATATCAAGTAAAAGTTATATAATATACCCGTGGGCAATTGTCTCTGAACTGGAGTTCTTTCTGACAATTTTACAAATAAGAAACAAAGAAATTTGGCAGTTTGTTTATACTTTTATTTAAGATATTAGTTGACTATTTTGAATACTAAGCTTTAATACTATATGGCTATTAGGCACCTCATCTTTGTAGCCACTTTATACAATCTTTTAAGACCAAGCAGGATAATTCAAACAATTTAAGAAATAAAATATATTGTATTTTTTTTTCCAAACAGAGCTCCAACAGAGCACAATCACTAACAACGAACAGTGCTTCTTCAAAATGACTAAAAAATAATGAGGTAGAGAGGTGTGTCACATATTTAGCCAAGCCCAGGCTAATTTTCAGTTGCAACATTCATTGGCACCTAGCTGTTTCCCAGCCTTAGAGAGGTGCATGCCTATGAAGGAATGTGGAAAATTGGTATTGCTGCCATGAGTTAAATCACTATAAAGAATCCTGCAACAAACTTAAATAAGTGATACATTTCCCACAGAAAGAATCAAGAATTAGCATCATACAGTGATGCTATAGTTAAAAAAGTTTCTATGATTCAAAGATTTAGCTTTCTGCTACAAACTCCTGAGCTTCATACCACTGTCACCAAGAAAAATGAATATAGGTATAGGAAGCCCCTCATAATAGTTTTATTTCAGTCTAGTGTGCAGACACAAAGAATGTATGGTTGCTTTGTTCTCCCAATAACCTGTGGTGAATGCTTTCCAGATTACACAACTGATTTTAATACATAATCAAATAAGCAAAATTCACTCCTAAAGACATGCAACAGCTTGTTTTTTCTTCCCCCGAAATTGAATGATAAATTTTATTTAACTTGAAGGTTTCCACCATCTTTAAATCAGTGAGAGTTTGATAAATTCCAATTTTAATAGATTCAACCTTTTACATTAAAAAAATAGCATCATTAATTTTGTAGTGCTTCATTCTTAAAAGTACATGCTCCAGGAATATTTCACTGTCTTACACAAATCTATAGAAATACTTTTCTTCAAGTATGCACTATAAGTTACAAAATCTAACCAAACAAGATACAAGAGAGATGTTAAGTTAAAAATAAGCAGATGAAAGCAAAGTTATCATACAACAGAATCCTAGGCAATTATCTTAAGAAATATATTCCACTATGATCAATGGGGTTTATTCCCATACAATCATGCATTTTACTGCAGCCTTAGTATACATACGTTAAAATTAAACAACTGAAGTGTTTACTTAAGATTCCTAAAAAGCCACTGAAGTCTATCAAGTTTTTTAAAAGCATTAGACTTTTTCTACATAGCTTAAGACCACCACACTTTAAGAGGCTGAAAATGCATTAGACCCCTTTCTAGCCCCTTATGGTTAAATTTCTAGAAATCAGTTCTTGGTAGATGCTCCCATCATGGAAGGAATACCCACCCGAATTTCATGCTTTTAGGTCCAGGGGTTGAGGCAGAATGTCCATCAGTCAGTGATTCTTTAATGGACAGGGAGGAAAATGTATTGTGCCCCTTTTCACTCCCTTCTGGTTGGAATTTCTGAAAACCGGTTCTTAGTAGGTGCCTCCATCATGGAAGGAATACCCTTCCCAAATTTCACACTTCTAGGTCCAGTGGTTTTGGCTGGGCATTGATGAGTGACAGAATGTAGTACTAGGAATTATCAAAATTGCTAAATGCTGCAAAGACTTTCAGAATGGCACCTGCATCCAGCCCAGGTTCATTTAAAACAACCAACAGAAGTTTCCAGCAGTCATTTTAAAGGAGTCTGCACTGGTTACAGGTAACTATTCTGAAGTCTGCACAACCTCTAGATTTTTGAATAGCACATAATGAGAACAAAGGCATGGATAAAAAGAGAAGGTGGCAATTCTGCACTTCACAGGTTAGCAAATTTGCATATAGCGAGAACAGACTGTATATATTGAAATCTACCAAGTTAAAACTTACTATGCAGTTTTCTGAGAGCTTGTATGAGTTTCAGCTTACCCCTGAATCATTTGAAAATGTTGTAATTTCCTTCATCAGCTTCAGATGTACTGTTCTTAGTTTCTTCAGGTTACTAAAGAAAGCTAGCTATAAATTAGAGTAAAAAAAGGTATGTCATTCCAAAAAGCATATAACTATCAATATTCAATTACTATAATCATTTCAATTTAAGAGAAAAATATATCTAATTTTCAGTCTCTCCCGATTCATGCACTTAGCACAGAATAGGGCTCTTTAGACCTTGGCTTGTAGATCAGATCCAGCACTCTGCCTCTTCCTTTCCCACATGAATAGTGCTTTCCATTCCACTGGAGAGACAGATTTCTCACAACCTTCCACAGATTTCTCACAACCTTTGTCCTTGCCAGCCATTTCTTGGGTCTTTCACCCTGCTGACTTTGCACCCAGATTTCCAGGCATGTGTGATTGTCAAAGATTGGGGGCAATCTGTAGTGCCGAAGAGAGGCCCCAGACAGAACAGTATGCTCTGTCTGTGCAGAGGACAGCTTTACTAGTGTGCAGCCAGTTCCACTTTGGAGACCTCTGGCCTAGATAATCCGCACTTCAAAACTGAAATACTACATTCTTGGCAGATTAGGGATTATTATACCCAGTTATTTGTTGAAGCACTACTTGTTATAAAGACCAAGGCTCCTTTAGGAAAACAAACATGCTTGAGTAAGGTATGTTCTTTCTCACCCTGAAAAATAAAATTTGGTTCTTTTCATCCCATACAGATTGACCACAAGAGTCCTGAGCAGGTTTACTCAGAGGTCACACTATGTTCAGTGGGGGCATACACCTCATGCAAGTAAGATATGTGTAGGTTATTTTAATCCCTAGAGGATTATTAGATGCACATAAACATGTTCCTATTTTAATATGGATCAAACTCCACACAAAATAAGGCTGTAAACAGATATGATTACCAAGGTTGTATAATATGGGAATATCCCTAATTTTATATATACAAATTTATTTGTATATCAACTTGTATATATTTATGTATACTGTACAAGTAGATTTTTTTATCTGTGGATTTGGCTCAATGCAATTCCTCTTTATCTCCACTGAGCCAGATGCTGCCCAAACTGAAGCCTCTGGAGACAACCAGAGATGTGCTCCCATCACATCCAGATGTTCTTCAGAGGTCAATCACCTCGAGGGTAGTAGGTGAGGAGACAGGTGAAGCAGAGGCTAGCAAGAGGGGAAAGAGTCAGCTGGGGGGGCCCTGGCAGCCCCCACTAGCTAAACCCCCACAAGGCTGTGCCTCCCCCCTTCCCAGAGCCCCCTCACCTTCTCCTCCTGGTAGACGGTGTCGATGAGGTTGACGGCGTGGAAGATGCCCCGGTGGTCCTCGGAGACGCACTGGCTGCACCCTCCGCGGCAGCAGAGCCTGCAGTAGAGCTGTAGGGGCCTGCCCGGGTGCTTGGAGCAGCGCTCGCCCAGCGCGGCCAGCTGAGGGGCGAGAGCCGAGGAGGCGTCCTCAGCCTCGGCCTCTTCCACCTCAGCCCCCTCACCCTCGCCCAGCCTGCGGTGGGAGGCCTTGAAGAGCTTCACCACTTCGGCCAGCGTGGTGTTGACGGGCAAGGCGGCGGCGCCCAGGTCTCGAGGGAGCGGGCAGGCCTTGCGGCAGAGGGGGCAGGAGACGGAGACGGTGGCCAGGCCCCCGGAGGGACGCGAGGCTCGGACTGAGGCCACCTGGTGCCAGCTGTCATAGCTCCGCGCTCGAGAGGGGGCCGTCCGAGGGGGAGACGGAGGCGGGGACTCCTCAGAGGCCGCCCGGGCCAAGCTCAGGCACTCCACCAGGCACCCCCGGCAGAAGTTGTGCGAGCACAGCGGGAGCGTCACCGGCTCCTCGAAGAGCGACAGGCACACGGCGCAGGTCAGGCTCGCCTCCATCTGCGCATGCGCCGCGCGGAGGAGGAGGGGGCGCACTCGCCTCAAGCGCCGCCACGGGGTCTCCGAAGCAAACCTCCGCGCGCGCTCTTGCCGTTGGTCAACCTCCAACTGCCGTAACCGTCACAATAGACACGCGCCACGCCCATCTAAGCCCCTCCCACCGCGGCTCCGATGAGGCGAACGACACACAACTCATTCGGTCCCCTCACACACGGACGAGCCACGCCATTGGACGGTTGTCCAAGATTGACAGCGCTCTCCACCAATCAGAATGTAGAGGGCGGGGCAATTTCTGAAGAATAGGCACCCAACCTGTGAAGAAAAGGCACCCAACCGTCCTCCTGCTCGTAACTGTCACTAATAGAATGCGCCACGCCCATCTCCGCCCTTCCTACGAATGCCCCGCTGGGACAAACAACCATCCGCTCGAACGCGGACGACCTGTTCAGTCACCTCACACTGACAAGCCACTCCATTTGATGGTTGTCCTAGATTGGCAGTGCTCTCCGCCAATCAAAATGCAAGGGCGGGGCAATCTATGAAGGACCAATAGTCCTCTTCTTCGTAACTGTCACTAACAGAATGCCCCACGCCCATCTCCGACCCGCCTACGAGTGCCCCGCTGGGACAAACAACCATCCACTCATTTCCTCATACATAAAAATCCCCTCACACATGGACGAGCCACTCCATTGGATAGTCGTCCTAGATTGGCAGCGCTTTTGGCCAATCATATTGCAGGAGAGGCACCTGTTTGTAAACTTCCAACCGCCCCCCCGTAACTATCACTATTTGAACGCGCCACGCCCTTCTACCCCCTTCCTACGACTGCCGAACTGGGTCAAAAAGTACACAAACTCATTAGTAGCTTCATACACAGATGAGCCATTCCATTGGATGATTGTCATAGATTGGCAGCACTCTCCACCAATGGGATTTCAGAAAGATAATCACCTGCAGAAGGATTGCAGCTTGAGGGGTTGTGGGTGGGAGTCTGTCAGTTCAGCCTGGCATTGTGGGAGTTGTAGTTTCTGTGGAGATGGAAGCTGGTGCTTTGAGATTAATGGGCATTAAGCGAAGCCTCTGAAAAGGCTGCTTGGTGGAAATCCTGATCTCCTGGGAGTTCTAGAGTCAGAACCCCAAAACATCCTGTTCCTTGCATGAGCTATGCAGGTAGATCCCAAATCCTGCTGGGTGTGAGTTGCAAGGGGGGAACTGCTGCCTGATTCAGGCTACAATCCTATCCACACTTTCCTTGGAGTAAGCCCCATTGACCACAATGGGACTTGACCCTTCAGCTGAACTCCCATCCACACTTTCTTATGAGTAAGCCCCATTGACTGCAATGGGACTTACTTCTGAGTAGACACGCATAGTCTTGGACTCTCAGTGCTTTAAATCAGGACTTTGCCCCTTTGCAGCAACTCCCTTCAGCTGCAATCCCATCCACACTTTCTTATGAGCCCCACTGACTGCAATGGGACTTACTTCTGAGTAGACATGCATAGTCTTGGACTCTCAGTGCTTTAAATCAGGACTTTGCCCCTTTGCGGCAACTCCCTTCAGCTGCAATCCCATCCACACTTTCTTATGAGCCCCATTGACTGCAATGGGACTTACTTCTGAGTAGACATGCATAGTCTTGGACTCTCAGTGCTTTAAATCGGGACTTTGCCCCTTTGCAGCAACTCCCTTCAGCTGCAATCCTATCCCCACTGTCTTAAGAGTAAGCCCTATGTGACCACACTGTTACTTTCCTCTGAGTAGATTTGCATATGGGATTGGTCTCTTAGGACCCAATCCTATCCAACTTTTCAGTGCTGGGTCAGTCATGCCAACAGGGCACTGCGCTCTGTGGTGGGGAACAGTTATGGAGGCCTCTGCGAGGTTAGAGAACATTAGTTCCCTTTCCTCTGAGTTTCATTGCAGCCACATCAGTGCTAGAAAATAAGATGGGATTTGGTCCTTAGTCTCTGTTTTTGGAATGCTTGAGGAAGATAATTTAGTTAAAACTGGGGGTATCAGGAGGTAGGTCAGCTTGTAGGTACTATCAACCTTGCCTCCTTTCTGCTACTCCTCAATTCAAGCCCTCTGAATATCCTACTATGCCACAGGATGCTTCTATACTACCTGTCTTCTTTGGATACCTAGACATCATTTGCTCACTTTTAAGTGGTAGCTGTAAAAGTATATAGTAAAAGTAAAGGTGTCCCCTGAAGGTTATACTGCTATTCATGACCAACTGTTTGGTGCAGTGCTCATCCCCCGTTTCTAAACCACATGTGGTCATGTGGCCAGCTTGACTAAATGCCAAAGCACATGGAACACTGTTATGGTGATACCTATTTATCTACTGTACAGTGGTACCTTGTAAGACAAACGCTTTGTAAGACAAACTAAAATTTATAAGGAATTCTGCCTTGTAAGACAAACAGTTTTACAACAAAAATTTGGTGTAAATGAACCAATTGATGGATCTGCATCACAAGCAACAGCAAGAGATTATGGAGATCACCTCATCTGCAAAAGAGGAGGAGAATTCTTTCACATCAAATGAGATTAAGGACATTTGTGCAAAATTGTGCAAAATTTTGTAGAAAAGCACTGCATAAATAAGGCTGTAGCACTGTGAGCAATGAATCTGTTGAATGATGCAATGTCACATTTCCATGAAATCCTCAAAGGGAGACAAAAGCCAGTGTTATTAGATAGGTTCCTTGCTAAAGTTGCTCAAAAAAAACCAGTGACTCTTTTAGTCATCCTTGGCCATTAAAGTTTTTCTTTTCTGTTTTACTGTACAGAACACATTACAGTGTTTTTATTACTATTACAGTAATTGCGTTTTATTACTATTACAGTAATACAGTAATTGTATTATATTACAGTGTTTTGAATTTGATTACATTATTTTGTCATCATTTTTACATACTGTTAATATTTTTATATGAATATTTTTGGGTTGAGGAACCAATTTCCTGACTTTCCATTATTTCCGCTTTGTATAAAGAATACTTTGTAAGACAAACATGCTTCCAGAATGAATTAAGTTTGTCTTACAAAGCACCACTGTACTTGCATTTACATGCTCTCAAACTGCTAGGTTGGTAGGAGCTGAGCCAGGAACAGGAGCTCACTCCACCCGGGTCCCAAAGCCTGGCCTGCTGGTTGACAAGTGCAGCGTTTTTTAACCGCTGAGCCACTATTAATAAGGGGAACGAAAAGCCTCCAGTTTCTCTCCCCCATTGCTGTTGTTGCCCTTGTTCTTTCAACAATTAGAGCACAAGGAGTTTACACTTGGCTGTTTTGGCGGAGAAGGAGGAGATGGCAACAGCATTGACACTTGCACATCCATTTCTGGTTTTCTACCAGCTTTGGTGATGGCACATCATCCTTGCTGTCACCACGGTGTCCTTGCCAAGCCTAGTCAGCCACCCTCTATGCCTGCAGTTTGGAATGAGCTGCAGGGAAGTGGACTGGCAACAGGGAAGTGAGTGGGAGAAGATGCACGTTGGTGCTGTTAATAAATTGCAGGAGGCGAGGTGGTTGGCTCTCCTAGGTAGGGTGGAGGGAGAGGAGTAGGAAGCTCGTGAGCCAGTGAGATGGTGGCAGAGCAGGTGAGAATGTGGCTTTCACCCAGAGGTGTACTGAGCACAATCTGAACGCATGACACACAATGACATCATGATGTGCATGCATCGTCACCAGAGATGGGCTGGCCCCATCCCAAGATCCGGTACACCGGAAGTGGGAGGGGCCAGCCGGGGTCAGGGGGCGTGGGCGGGGCGGGGCGAGGGGCGGGCGACGTCTGCGCATGCGCAGTGCCTGCCCTGGAGTGGGCGAAGCCTGCTTCAAGGCAGGCACTGCGCAAGCGCCGACATCGACGCTTGCATAGTGCCTGCCCTGGAGTGGGCGAAGCCTGCTTCAAGGCAGGCACTGCGCAAGCGCCGACACCGGCGGTCACGCAGAGCCTGCCCAGAGGCGGGCAGGCCACTTCTAGGCAGGCTCTGTGCAAGTGCCGACACTGGCGCTCACGCAGAGCCTGCCCAGAGGCGGGCAGGCCGCTTCTAGGCAGGCTCTGCGCAAGTGCCGACGTCAGCGCTCACACAGAGCCTGCCTAGAAGTGGGCAGGCCGCCTCTAGGCAGGCTCTGCGCAAGCGCCGATGTCGGCGCTTGTGCAGAGCCTGCCTAGAAGCATCCTGCCCGCTTCTAGGCAGGCGCGGTGGGGCAAAAACATGGCGGACTGTACCGGTCCGTCATGTTTTTGCATTTCCCTGTCGCTGGCGGTTCGCTAGCGGCAGGGAAACGGGAAGATCCAGTACGGGCGTGTAGGCCCGTACCGGTGGGTGCCCACCACTGATCGTCACCCGCTGGAAATCTACCAGTAAGAGTGCTGGCTCCTGGAAGGTGTGGAGTGGTCTGCAGCTTCCCCACGGGGAGACCCAGTGTGGGGGATGTAGAGATCTGCCTGTGTCCCTTAGTCTGAGGGGCACAAGGGGCATCTGCACCTTCCCTGCTGGGACCTGCAAGCTCCTTAGACTTCCCCAGAAGGGAGAGTCATGGGAATGGGTGGGTTTGCTGGAGCCCCTTTCTCTGTGATGCCAATGGCTCCAGCCTTGGCAGCCTGCAGGGCTGGTAAGCTGCTACCACCCTTGAGATAGCACCCTTGACTGCCCTTGAAAGTGCCTACAGGCTTTTGCATCCCACTGGCAGGCTAGCCATGGTGGATGCATTTTCCATATTCTTCAAATATGCTTCTTTTCTATTCCATCTAATACTGTATTTCTTCTAGAAAATGAAATCTCTTACAAATTACATAATTTGGACAGATGCTAATTAATATGATACGCCAGCACAGAGAGAAACCATACTGTAAACATATGTCCCTTGTTATTAGGAAGGCCTTATTATGACACCTTCCAGAATTCTGTAGCAGAGATTACCACAATTTGGATCCCTGTAAGAGTGCAAAACAAGTACGGGGAGTCTTTGCTCCGGTGTTAGAACAATTTACTCTGGATTGCAATATGAATTTCCCATAGGTTTTCACGAGGTGGTGCACATAATGTCTTACATGCTCCCGTAGTTACTCTGGATTGTAGGGTAAGAAGCTTTCTTGTTAGATCAACTGTTGTGAACTTGTACCTTTCATAATAAAAGAGTTACCGGTAACTCTTTTGAACTAGCAGAAGTTATGGCAGGGAGATGGACATGATGGGGAAAGCTTTCACCTGCTATACTTCTGCTTGTTACTCAGGCTGCAATCCAGTTTCCTGGAGTAAGCTCCATTGACTCTAATGGGATTTACTTCTGAGTAGACAAACCTTGTATTGTGCTCTCAGTGAGCACCTTCTTGATCAGATAGTGGATGTAAATATTTCATGAAAATAAACCAGTAGTAATAAAGACTAGTGTGTAATCTTACAAAGGCTAATGTGTACAATCATATACATGGATTGTATAAGATATCTTTTGGAAGTATTTAAAATTTTCTTGAGCACTCAGTAAGATTGGGTCTGAAGATTTAAGGATTGCTAGGTTACAAATGGCTCCCACAATAAAATACTGGTCTAAACTCCCAGTTTTAAAGGGAAGCTTGGTGACAGGTATGTGCGCATGAGTGTGTTTTACCTTCACACGCGAATTATGTTGGGGTCTCCTCTTTTTCACCTTGACCTTCATTTTCTTGTTTCATTTTCAACTGACACCTGAACATTCCACTTTAACTGTTTTCTTCAGCTTCCCAGAATCAAAAGTGATAGCATTATATCATGATTTCTTTACCCTTCTAGGTGGGAATTTTTATTTTATTTTATAGTTTATTTTTTAAAGTCGCACAAAGCACTTTTAATAGCAAAAGTAATGGTAGTTCTCTGTCTCAATGGTGTTAAAAAAGTTGCCCTACGATCTAGAGCAACTACGGGAGCACATAAGAGACATTATGTGTACCCGTAGTTACTGCACCACCTGGTTAAAACCTATGGGAAATTCATATTGCAATGCAGAGCAAATTGTTCTTACACCGGAGCAAGGACTCCCCATAGTTACTCTGGACTGCACCCTCATTCACACGAGACACACTGATGAACAGCCTCTGGCAAAGACATTACACTGGGACAGTTGCTTTCTTCAGCTAAAGAAACTGTCCTGCTAACTGGGCAAGAGGCACTCTTTCAAGTGGGTGTTCCTCTTTTATTTAGCAGGGGGAGAGTAACTGGCCCTACACACACACACACCCAGCAATATCCGTCTAAGTGCCTTCTGCTGGTGTTCTTTTTTTAGATTTTAGATTGTGAGCCCTTTTGGGACAGGGACCCATTAGCTATTATTTTTTTATTTCCTTTGTAAACCACTTTATGAATTTTTTAGTTGAAAAGCAGTATATAAACTCTGTAGATAGATAGATAGAAAGAAATGTAAGAGAACCACACTTGAGGAAACTCAACATTGTTGGTACAGTACCTTATGGTTTACAAATAGCATGCACGCAGCTAGGAGTAATGGGGAAACTTGGTAAGTATTTATTGCTACCATTCAAAGCTAGGCTGCCCAGACTGAAAGAGGTTACCTTGGGAAAACCTTTCAGTGAAGGAGCAGAAAGTCCCACATACTTCTTGTGAAGAGTTGTTTTTTTAAAACCATTAAAAATAATTTAAAGATTAATTAATTTTTTTAACCAAGTAGATGCGAAGATGCCTAATTTCAGTGTCTTGGCAGTTCCATTCTTTATTGAGTTTACATAAATTAAGCACGTAAAATACTACAAATAAAAGAAGCATAATATATTTTAAAAATTGGTATCAAAGCAGTAGGGGAAAATTGGGGAATGCAAAGTTTGGCAAAGGGTTCTCATGAAAGTATCACTGATATCAATGGGTATTTGATACCTAGGTATGTCTACCTACAAGTAAGATTCATTCATTTCAATGGACTTCCTGATGTAATTTTGATATTACTTCTTAGGAACTGTATTACATAACCTTGTGTATTTTTGTGTGTACAAGAAGAAAAATGAGGATTACAGAGGACCACAACTTTGAGGTTGTGATTTTGGACATATTTTGGGATTTGCGTTTGAATAAATATGTATACAGGAGAGCTGCAAATGTCACCCTGATCCACAATGCATTTTGCCATCTAAACAAATACTCTGGTCTCATGAAGTGCTTTCTGACTGTTGCAAAAGTAAAATATTTTTGAGTGAAATAGCACGTGTTTATTTCTTCAGCTTCATATTTTGAAGAAAATATAAGACATTAAATCAGAGTAATGCAAATAAATGTAGTTTGGATTACATAGTATTAAAACATTTGTAGCCCATCACCTTCTCATTCCTTTCTTTCTTTTAATAACCTTCCGCATCACCAGCACAGATGGCAAGTAAAGCTCTCTCATAGTGTCCAGAAGCAAAATTCTGCAAGGTAAATAAATATTTATGAAATGGTCCTTTATATAACGAATGAAGGGTTTTTAGTTAATACCAATACTGCCCCCTCATTTGATGAGTGCCTTCCATTTCCTTTTCTGCTCTGTCTCCCTTTCTTTTTTCAGAACATGCAGTAGAAGGAGGAATAGCAAAGGGAAGTAGGAACTCAAAGATAAGTGTGCCTCCTTCATACCAATCTGTTCTCTGATGTAGGTTGATGTATGTCCTGTTTGTGTTCTTCTGTACTCTTTTTTAATGTGTCCCAGGGGGAAAAAATCTTCATTTCCCCCTTTTTCCACATGAGCAGGCAGCATGTAGCTTTTTGTAATTAATAAACTATAATAAATTATATATAATAGTTTTAAATTTAAATAATAATACCATGTTTAAATTAACCACATGCAATATATATGAGTGTTTTTAGCTTTTATTTTGTCTTGTCCTACATTTTTATTGGGTGTCTTACTTTGGGGGTGGTGGTATGACATAAACTAAGGACACAATCCTATCCATATCTACTCAGAAGTAAGGCCCATTGTGTTCAGTGGTTCTTACTCCCACGAAAGTGTGTTTAAGATTGCACCCATAGTCACCCTGACCTGATGCTACAGATGAAGTAGGTCTTATGGATGGGCCAGTCAGTTCAAGACAACATAAAAACTTGCTCCTGAATTATAATGTCCACATATTGTGCTTAGTATACCTACAGATTGTTGTCTGTTTCTCAGTGGTTAAACTACAATAAACCATTGGATGACTCACCCCACATCAATCAAACAGAATGTGGAAGACTCACCTTGATGTCATGAAAGAGTGATTTGCCATATCTCTCCTTGTACCGTTGTCTTATAGTCATCAGATCTATTTCACTTCTGGAAATCAGAATCCTTATTATTGTTTTGTTATGGAATCCTAATTCCTTAAAAAGGAGAAAAGGCATTGAACTGTTGTACTCATCAGTTTTCTAGATAGAATGGAATTTATTTTTACCCATTGTCCCAAATAATAAAGTAGGATGCACTGCCTTTTAATACAGATGTGAGAAATGTTGATAGTAAAATGTTTTTACTATATAGAAAAATATTTTGAACTATTGACTTATGAAGTGACTATTGCTGCAATCCTAACCTCCAGTTAGGCTGGCCTAAGTCCTGGCATATGACCTGTGCTGACCTGGGGGTGTCACAAAAGTGCTGTATGGCCTTTCTGTGGAACTCTTGGGTGCGGGTTAGGACAGTGCACAGACATGTGCTTGCCTCTCTAAATCACCACAGGGTCAGGAAGACTCATGAGTTGTGCTGGACGTAGGTTAGGATTGCATCCAATGAGTATGATGATGCCAAAGAAGTATTTGTGCTTTATGCAAAACTTTGTGTCATTTTATGGATTTCATTGCAGTGCATGCATGCAATGTTTCTCTTGTAAATATGTGCTGTGAGAGTTGGAGGCTGAACTATCTGTGGACTATGGCATGGAACAATGGTGACATCTAGTGGACAGAATTGTCCAAGCTCTGCTTTGTGGCCTGAAGCAGGAAAATGTTACTTCATGCAATAAACATTCTTGTTTAAACATTCTAATAAACATTCTTGTTTATTGCAAGGTATTTGGATGAATTTGTCAAGTAGTCATGCTATTGAGCTTTCTCCAGAAAAATGGAATTGACAGAAGATGTACTGATAGTTACAGGGAATAGTTATATCATTTCTAATGTTTATTTTTGCTGGAAAGGCCTTGCAGACAAGGGATGCAATCCTATTTCCACTTTCCTGGGTGTAAGACCTATTGATCTTGGCAGAACTTACCTCTAGGTAGATCTACATATGATTGTGCTGTAATGTCCACATATTGTGTCTCAGATGTAAACCAAATTTTATCCGACTAACATATAGGGCATACACATTTTATAGAATAGCATTTATTTGTTGCATTTCAAAGAGGTTGTATTTGGGATCTGAAAAATCTTCAGAAATGTACAGAATTATGATTTACATGGCAATTATCAACACCTACCTTAGCTGGGGATACACTGGTAAATGTCAATGTTTACCGTTTATGCTTTTTCCTCCTTCACTTTTTTTATCTGCAGTGTATTTTCATACACATACTTAGGCTGCAATCCTTATCTCCAGTTAGGCCAGCATAAGCCCTGTCATAAGTCCTTTGATGACCTGGGAGTATCACAAAAGTGCTGTAAAGTACTCCTACCCCACTCCGGAGTTGGGATGTTAAGCCAGTGCACAGGCATATGTTGACCTCCCAACACCACCACAGGAAAATATGCCAGGTGAGTTAGGTCATCATAAATTGTTTAGGATTCTGACCTTAGTCACATGTTTCTATACTTGTGTAAAGTATTTTACTCTAGCAATTATGGAGAGGAAATATCACATTTGAATGATAAATACATCCGCAGTGGTGGGCTTCAGCGGGTTCTCACAAGTTCTACAGAGCCCTTTGCTAATGAGCATCTGGTTCTGAGAACCGGTTACTAATGGGACATAGAAACCAGTTGTTAATTTAGTTATTAGGACATAGAACCTGTTGTTAATTTATTTGAATCCCACCAGTGAATAGATGGGTCACCACCTTTCCTACATTTTCAATGGTCTTTCCTTTTCCAGCAATAAAGAGATGGCATGATTTATTAGCCATCCAGGGGGTAGCAATGCAAAATGTTTGACATACTCATTTCTTATCACTTTCATGCATTCTGATTTGGTAATGAGTAGATACCCTAAGTAAATGTGAACTTAAGCTTAAAGGGCTTATAGATGTGTCCTGTGTCCCCAAAGAGTCACATTAACAGTTTTGAATGACAATGAAAAAATTTACAACTGAAAGCATTCAGAGTATTTTCTCAAACCAAGAGTAATTTTACGTTTATACACCAGAGGGAGTGACATCCATTTTAGAACGATGGTTTTGAAGAAGTATGTATGTATGTATGTATGTATGTATGTATGTATGTATGTATGTATGTATGTATGTACGTACGTACGTACGTATGTGGTGGTGTGCAGAATGAATGGGTGTAGGTTTCAGCAAGCCCTCAGACACGTAGTGTGATAACATTTCTGCTACATGCATTCTTCTGCCTCCCCATTCATACAGCTATTAAATTCTAAAATGGAAATCCAATTACACTTTTTCAGGATTCAGCCCCATTGACTGCAATGGAATTTACTTCTGAGTAGATATGCATAGGCTTGAGCTGCAAGTAAACTGACCAGGAAGTTAGTCCCACTATACTACCATAATTCCGAGTTTCACTGAACATTTTTAGGATGTTCGTTGCACAGGATGCAAAGACGTGGCTAGATACAAGCTGTAAATCAAGCACTGTTTTACATCCCAACCCATTTGGGAAAAGTGAGGTTACAATGCATCTCCAAGACCATTACATCTGCTAGACCCTGGGATATGTAATTGGAGTGATTAACATAAAACCTTAAAGCTGGTGGGCAGCTTTTTTTTAAAAAAGGAGGGCTTTAACTTACAGAGGATAACTTGACCACATAACGAACAAAATAATAGTTATATTGTTTTTTCAGGTGATGAAAATACTTACGTGAATTGCATTGTAAAGTCTATATGCAAAATAGGAAGCTTTGTCTCTAACACAGAGAACTGAGGGGGAAAATCAAGGAAAGACATTACAATCGTCAAAAACTCCCTATTACAATCAGGTATAAGTAATCATCATTTGTGTCTCTGGCAGTATGATATAGCCCCCTTCTTTCTGTCTTTATGGGACTGTTTTTTTATAAGTCATGCTGAATGGACTGAATATCAATCCATTCAGCATACACATGTGTATACCTATATATATAGGTATATGCTGTAGCTATACCTATAAATTTATGCAGTACCTATATACCTATAGGTATATAAAATATATGTGTGTGTTCCATTCTTTATTTTTAAAAATGGTATTCTCAGTACCCCACCAATATTCATCATTTGGTCTTCCAGTTTTCCAATGGAGTTATAAAAAATAATTTTTCCTAGTACTAGCGTTTTGAAAATTGGCAGACAATGAATTCGTTTTGTGGCATCTGTTTCATTAAGTAGGTTAGAGTTGAAAAGGTCTCCTTCCTTCTAAGGTAGCACAACCAATTCCCTAGAACAGAAAGATCTGCCTAAGCCTAAGGTCTGGCAGATGTTATCTGCCAGAAAGAATCTGTCAGGTAAAATTATTTAAAAAGAAATAAAAGGCAAACTGTTGTCACTAGTTTCACAGAGAACAGTTTTAATAAGGCTGCAATCCCAAAGACACTTTCCTGGGAGTAAGATCAACTGAATGCAATGGAGCTTACTTTTGAGTAGACATGGTTAGGATTGTGCTCATACCCCCAAATCCAGAGTAACTACGGGAGCACGTAAGAGACTTTAGTGCACCCGTAGTTACTGCACCACCTAGTGAAAACCTATGGGAAATTCATATTGGAACCCAGAGTAAGTTGTTCTTACACTGGAGTAAGGATCCCCTGTAGTTACTCTGGATTTTGCCCATAAACTCAGATGTAGATTTTCTCAATGTGACGCAATAAATCCATAGCAATAATAACAATTAAACCAAAAGTGCAATTAACTGCTCCTTCAGAATGAGTTGCAGTTTTGTTTCAGCAAATAGCTAAAAGAATTCAAGATGGGAGAGCCTTATTATAATGCTACTTAAACAAACAGCTTTGTTTGTTTGTTTGAGTACTTGTAATTTATTACCACATCTACAACTTGAAAATTTTGAAATGCAAGCTGTGTGAAGACCCAGCTTGCATTTCAAAATTTTCAAGTTGTAGATGTGGTAATAAATTACAAGTACTCAAAATGTGCCACTTTAAAAACATGAAAATATAAAGGGTTAATGCCACAAATGATTTGTATTTCAGTTTGCTTCATGGCTGTTCTAGTACAATTATAATATGTTAGTGTTATAAAGTTCTGGTACCTATTGCTACCAATAGTTCCTGAAAGTATCCATCATAACATTCATTAATGGCATCCACTATGTCTTGCCCAGAAATATTCCGAAATTCCTGAAAAACTAAAAACAGAAGAAGAAAAAAAAAGATATATTTATGACTGATGATACATCCATTGCTATTCTGATAATTTTATAACCCAAACTGGAATTTTGTTGACGAACACTTCTCAGTGATTAAAAAATATCAATGATGTGAGCACGAAGCACATTTTGACAATTGCCACTGATCAAACCAATCAGAACACTTTATTAGTAACTTGGGCAGCCTGATCCTAATGCATGATGAAACGGAGGCCGGCCTGCCCGCCCTGTATCCTGCACAGAGCTGAGACTGGCCGTCATACAACTTGGAGTATTAATTTTCTCTTTGCAGTAGTGCAGCAGCAGCTCACCACTTCACATCCTCTCATTCTGGGTTGTCTCCATTCTACCCTCTCACACCATCCCCAAAACCCCATACCAGCCTAGGAAGACCAGGGCAAATTTACCTTTTCGTTGGCACAGAGGTCAACAGTAGCCTTTGTGGCCAGCATGCATCTTTGTGCTGGCTCAGCATGATTCACATTGCATTAAAGATAATGACCTACAGTACTGAACTGGTGCAACGACCAGTCCAGAAAGTGCTCAGGATTTTGTTTATAGATTTATGTTTCTAGTTATGCTGTAAATAATAGCTATGTTGGCTATTTGATAATAGTTGTAATACTCATAGCTATGTTGGTTATTAGATATATGGTAAGAATAAGAGTTTGTCAAAACCTAACCCATAATTTTTATATCCCTTTAGTTCTGTTTATTATGGAAGATGGACTTTAACCTGAAAGATCAAGATTCAAATTGATCAACCATGAAGTGTCCTGGATGATCTTGGACCGGTCACTGAGTATTATCTATCACACCAGATTGTTGTGAGGGTAAAAAAAATTCACAAAAATTGGAAGATCTATGTACACCTGAGCTCCTTGGAGGAAATTTTGTATCCTCCATTTTATATTGAGGTTTATCCTTTGTTATTATACATAGGAAAGGTTATCCAGAGGCAGTGGAAGAAAGCAGCTAGTTCACATGTGTGAGCTGGCTTTATACTGCGGTCATTTTGTATTGAATTAATTTAACCCTCTTGGCTTTTTCTGAAAATATTCATGTTTACTGAAGTATCTTTGCATCTCTAGTCAAGTAACTACATATCTAGTCAAGACTTCAAGTGGAAGTCTCCTTCCGCTATATGTTCAAGTAATTAGCAGTATAATCCAGAAGTGATTAAAATAATTACCCATCCATAACTGTTGGTAGCTCTTGTTGCACAGAATCATTTGCAGCATATTTTTGTGTTCCCCGGTTTTTTGCTGGCATGCTTCCCATAGGACCTAGTCCATTAGAAGAAGAATGAAATGCAAAAGATCATGAGTATCAAAGCATTTTTTTCTAAAATATGTAAAACTGCTGATTTGTGTTGGTACCATAGCATCTTGAGCAGCCATAGCAGGATCAGCATATCCTTCTTGTCTGGATCCCTATGGAAGGAAAATAACCATAGGTAATTTGGAAAAGAAAAATTGAAAGCTTGTGATTGTATCACATTCTTTGCCCTGGAAGCCCTAACACTAAATGATAGTTGCTCAGTTGGGGAAGAAAGCTCTCTCTACACAAGCTCAGGAGCACTCGTTAGTATTACAACACATTGTTCAAGGATGGACAGTGCGTCCCCAAAGTTACCAACACATGCATTTACACAATATGTTCTTATTCCAATATTCTTTATAGTTTTAGGTTAGTAAACGGGAGGTTAGATGGGTGGGGTTGGGCAGAACTGCGCAAAATGGATAGGGAGGATAGAGGAATTTGGGCAGAGAGGCTGTGGGAGGGTGTAGATCTGCGACAATGATGCACATAAACTCCTAGCCTCTTTATGGACTGTCCCTCCATCCCTTTTCTCTCCTCCGCTTTGTACCAATGAAATCACATTGTGGGATTCGTTGGAGATCCATTGTGGAATGAGATGCTTGTAAAGGCAGTGGTGGGCTTCAGGGGGTTCTCACAGCTTCTATAGAACCCTTTGCTAATGAGCGCCTGGTTCGGAGAACCGGTTTCTAATGGGACACAGAACCTGTTGTTAATTTAGGTTATTAGGACATAGAACCTGTTGTTAATTTATTTGAATCCCACCATTGGATAAAGGGACCTTTCTCTTCTGAAGTCTCAAAATCCATCCCACCCAACTAGACACATCATGTGCATTTTTTGCATGCTGCACCATTGGGCTGTAAGTTTCTTTTTTTAAACGAAGGACATTACCTGAGCAAGGTTCATAAGTGTATCCCTAAAATGACCAGAGGTCTCAGAGTAGATGTCTTGAAGAAGGTCACTGTCATATTCTAGGAAAAAAGAGAACATATTAACCTGGTAGAGCTTAATGGAATATTAAGAAAATACAGGACAAACTGGTGATGATGCCTCTTAAAATGCTATATAAATCTTCTACTAGCTAGCTTAGTGGTTTCAGCTACATTCCAGAAAATACTATGATGATGTGATGGATGATGATGGAGGTGGTAAAATAGAGGTGGTATCCCAGTAAAATTAAATAGAATTAATTCAACTAATTCAGCTTTATGCTGGAAATGTAAAGAGGAGATGGAACATACCTCCATAGGTATTGTAAAGAAATATATAAGACATGGGAAATGGTATTTAATGAGATAATTGAAATTATTGGAGAAAAAATAAAGGGAAATCCATTATTAAATAATTAATAATTATTAAATAATCTTGAAAATATAAGTTTAAATGAGGGGAAGAAGGAGTTAATAATAATCAATGTTATAATAATATCAACTTTGTTATAATAATAATCAGTTTTGTTATAATAACAAAAAAAAGTGGAAGGATAAATGTATATTAAAGTGGGAAGAATAGTTTAGTGATTTCTGGAATATAGCAGCTAACCACAAATGAACAACAGAGTTAAAAATAAGAAAGGGGTAATAAAAAAGAATTTTAATGAGATTTAGGAACTGTTTATTACTCATATCTCAGTAAAAGGAAAAGGAAAAAAATCCAAACGTTAATTCTTGGTTCTTTTGGAAAGAAAGGGGGTTTATAGAGTAGGATGAAAAAGGTTGGAAAAGGGAGTTAAAACCCAAATGTATGTGATCAAGAGGATATCCCTGCTAACAGGGCTACCCCTGCTAACTGGGCAAGAGACACTCTTTCAAGTGGGTGTTCCTCCTTTATTTAGCAGGGGGAGAGTAACTGGCCCTACACATGCCCAGCAATGTCTGCTCTAGTGGCTTCTGTTGGTGTTCTTTTTTGCATTTTAGATTGTGAGCCCTTTTGGGACAGCATTCCATTAGCTATTAATTGGCTATTATTTTTTTCATTTTCTTGTAAACTGCTTTGTGAACTTTTCATTTGAAAAGCGGTATATAAATACTGTAGATAGATAGATATCCCGAGGGGGGAAGCATGATGTATACATTTGTGTATTTGTGTACTGTGTATGTTTGTGTTTTATGTAATTGTGTGTATGTTATACAATTTTAAAAAAATATTTACAGTATATACCTCTTTTGAACAATAAAATTCACAATGGTTTGTGAAGGGAAAACCATAGTAGAGATCCCTAAAAGCTGATTATAAGGATTCTTTGGGATAAAACTTTGATATCATTTATTTTAAAAAGAAAAGAAAAACCAAGTAAGTTTCAATATGTCCTTAATCATCTGATGGACTGTATTTATGGTAATTTTTTTTTTCAAAAAACCAAAACTTCAAATTTATTTAGTTCTGAACATGTAGAATTCTTCCTTTTTTATATGGTCCTTACAACAATCCTAAGGTGAGTATGATTATCTCTATCCTGCAACAGTGAGTAAGGGCGCAATCCAGAGTAACTACGGGAGCACGTAAGAGACATTACGTGTACACGTAGTTACTGCACAATATAGTGAAAACCTATGGGAAATTCAAATTGCAATCCAGAGCAAATTGTTCTTACACCGGAGCAAGGACTCCCCGTAGTTACTCTGGATTGCGCCCTTTGTTGCTTCCCTAAGGCCAGTTGGCAAGTTTATGACAGAGGTGAGATTTTAACTAAGAAAGTCCTGATTCACAGCTCAATCTTGTCTTTCAGTATACATATATTATTACGCATTAGGTAGGCTTCTTTCATCTGGAAGATCTCTCCATTTGATCTTGAAGCTAAGATATCAATTAGACAGTTCTCCTCTGTGCCAACTCCCTATATTGGGAGAGAAAAACAGTGCTAGTATAAACAAAGACTTCAAACACAATTAATACATTATTTGCAATAAGAATGGCATGCTGGTTTCTGTAAGTTCATTTTCTAGTGGTGTCATCTCAAGGTGATGTTTCTTCGGAGGAAACATCTAATTTGCTTTAAGATAGCATTGATCACTAAGCATCAGACAGCCAAAACCTGTGACATCTTATCAGAGTGTTTTACATCTAAATGCATAATTACTGTATTTCCTGGCTTATTACATGCACCGGACCATGAGACGCACCAAAGTTTAGAGGAGCAAAACAAGAAAAAAATATTCTGAACCAAATGGTGTACTAATATATTTAATAAAATATAGCAGAATAATATTTCAACCATGTAACGTCAACAGTGGTATTAAGAACCATTATCACTGTCATTAACAAATGAGGAAAGACTTTAAGCCTCAAGCACTCCTTTAATTTTCTGGTAACCCCAAAAACTCATCATCTCTAGTATCAGTGATTTGCAACTTTTGCACATATCTCATTGCAAATAGTCCAGGAAGGCAGGTAAGTTGGGCGGGGGGTTCCCTTGGGGGGTAGGTAGGGAAAGATGAGGGGATCTAGATAGATAGGGAAGAGTGAGGGAGGCACAGGCATGGAGCAGGAGGGACCAGGTCTTGTGCATGTCTACTTTGGAGCAAGTCTCCAAGCCAGGGAAGGCTGGTTAGGATTGCAACTGTGCCAGCGTGACCAGATGCCAAACCCAAAATTCCTGAACCCCAAGGCCAAAATTCCCACCCCCAGAGCAAAATTCCTACCTGCTTATAAAACTGCCAAAAAATGTATTTTTTTGTTTTTATATTTTAGATTTTTTGGCCATAACTTTTGATAGGAAGGAGATATCTCAAAACTGATTGTTGCATTGGATTCTGCTCTTCAATACAAATCCAACGACATATGACATGATGGGGTAGTGTGCTCCAGGATTGGCCCTATCATTCTATCAGATGCACAGACATTCCCCCCCCCCTTTTGGGAAGAAAAAAAGTGCGTCTTATAAACCGGGAAATACGGTAGTTCCTTTGCTTAAATGGGATGGAGACAATCTCTTTTTCCATAGATTGAAATGTACTAATATCCCCAAGGAATGGTAAAAAAAGTTGTCTATATGTAATTTGACTTTTAAGGTTGCAATCCAATGTTCATATATCTATTGAAATCATCATGTGGCAATGCTGTGGTGGTAGTTTGGCTTCTGCAGCATCCTGTGGATGATTTTTAGCTTCTGAAGGTCTCCTTGTGGTAAGGGACTTTTAAGCCCTTGTGATGGAGTAAGCCACAGGAGCCACTATGGGCAGTGGTGGGATTCAGATAAACTAATAACAGGATCTATGTCCTAATAACCTATCCCTACAATCCAGAGTAAATACGGCAGCACTTAAGAGACATTACGTGCACCTGTAGTTACTGCACTATCTAGTGAAAACCAATGGGAAATTCACATTGCAATCCAGAGTAAATTGTTCTTACACCGGAGCAAAGACTCCCTGTAGTTACTCTGGATTGCCCCCATAATTAACAATAGGCTCCACGTCCATAGAACAACAGGTTCTATGTCCCATTAGTAACCTGTTCTCAGAATCAGGCTCTCATTAGCAAAAGGTTCTATAGAACCTGTGAGAACCCCCTGAAGCCCACCACTGACTATGGAACAACACAGACATGTGCCAATTCAGTCGCTTGCTCAAGTCTGCGTTGCTCTGTGAAGGCAGATCAGGCCCAAAAAAGTGGTTTAGGAGTAGGGGTTTAGGATTAGGGAACTTTAAGCATTCAGCATGCATTGCTGCTAGTGATTCTGCCCCCTCCCATGCCTGATCTGCCCTCCTTCTTACCACCAGGTAAACTTTCTATGGAACAAGGAAACTATATATACTACCCTACACATACCCAGACTATCTTAAGATCTGATTTCAAAATATAGAAATGTCCTCTATGGACCAGAACTAAACTTCAGTAAGTTAAGCCAGACAGAGTTATCTATATCTTAGCTAAACTAGGCTGGGATCAGTCCAGAAAAAGTTGAGCACTTCAGTTCCTCATTTATTTTACTTGAAGAATTTAAGTAGTTAACTCTCTCCTTGAATGAACAGAATGTCAAAGTGCTCAACTTTGAATTGAGTTACTATCAGTGACAGCTTCCCTTCTGGGGAACAGCAGCCATTGCCACATGGGGCACAATCCCAAGAAATTTAGGCAGGCCTAACTCATCTGGCCTATTTTTCTGTGATGGTGTGGAGAGGTTGGCATAACCCTTTCCCACCTCAAGAGTGGGGCAGATGTGTCTTAGTGCACTTTTGGGGCAGATGTGTCTTAGTGCACTCCCAAGTCCATACAGGACTTGTTCTGGGATTTAGGGAGAGCTATATGGAGATTAGGATCGCAACCTTAATCTAGATTGGTACAGCCGCAGCCAAGGGAGTTGCCCCAGAGTGTCATGGTCCCAGTCCATATTGACCTCTCTGCAGCTATTTTTCAAAAGCAGAGTAAGGATGGGGCCACACTTTTATTTTCATGTACAGTTTTTGTGTTCCCCAATTCTCCACAGCGTTTCTCATTTTTCAAATTAATCTTATTTAGTTAAATGATATATAGTGTAGTCAGAATAGCAAAGTTAGATGGTTTGATAGGTACCTTCATAGCATGCCAGAGCTCATGGGCATCATATAATGCAGGGGGGTACATCAGGCCAACCATAACTTCCTTGAAGTGATGCGAGAGAGTCTCTTTCACATCCATAATCAAATCCTTGGAAGAGAAATTTAACATTATTAATAGCTCTAGTCATATTTTGCAAAGAAGTGGGGTCCCCAACATGGTTGGTGCCAGCTTGTTGGCCTTCCCTTCATAGTGTGCCTGCAAGCACCAGTGTAGGGTAAGGGTTAGGGTTAGTCTACTCAGACTTGCACTAGCTAAAGGGCTGTTGCAGGTCTGCGTAGACTTACACTGTAGAATTGAGTTTATGAAAGATAGGATAGGATATTGGCAGTGCTGGTGCTGCTGATCCTTCCCCTCCCAGGCCCAATCCACCCATTCCTTACCCTGCTGCTTCCTTCCCCCACCCCATTTGGGTGGTTGCTTCCTTCTCCAATCTGTCTAGCTTCTCCCACTGACTTAAATGCTCTGGCCAGGGTGACCATATGTCATAACCAAAAAAAGAGGACAAGGCCCCTGACAAATGTAGGACATAGCAAAATAAAAGCTAAAAACACTCATATGTATTGCTTTCAGTTGGTTAATTTAAAGGCTATATTATTTATTATTCAATTTAAAACTACTGCATATAATTTATGATTTGCATTAAGTCTACATGCTGCCTGACCACAAGGAAAAGGAGGACAATGAAGATTTTTTTTCCCCAGGACACAAGGCAAAAAAAGAAATGTCCTGGAAAAAAACAGGACATATGGTCACCCTGGCTCTGGCAAGTGTTGGGAGAAACATTGGAAGGGGAGGAAAGAGCTATCAGAAGCATGCCAAGTGATGTGTTGTCAGATCATCTTTTATTTGTCCCAGTTCACAAGACCTTAAAGAAGTGGTTCCCAACTTTTCACTCTTCACTAATGCTACAATCCTATACATTTTATAGGACGACAAGTTTTTTTGTGAGGTTCCTTTGGCTCCCTTGGCTTGTTTCCATGATTCCCCAGGGAACCATGGCTCTCAGTTTGGGAACCACTGCCTTGGAGGAAAGGAGACACACAGACAGCCTGCAGTAACCGCAGCCTTCCTTCCCCCAAAGGCCCTTAATTGGTGTGACCTCTCATATGAGTGGCCCCCTTGCAGAACAAAGTCCTGCTTGGCTCTCAGAAACACCATCCAGAAACTGAAACAGGGTTGGGATAGACTGCATATGTATTAGTAAAAAGCCAATATTTACAACAAAGATCCAGTACTAGATATAGTTTTAAAGAAAAAAAAACAAAAAGAATCCTGTCATGTATGGTATCTACAGTATTTCAGCCAGAAGGTTGTTAATAGACATGAATCATCCACATTGCTTTGGGACTCAACGTCTTCTTCTCTAGCCAGCATTTATCTTGCTTGGGTCACCAACTCAATGTCTAGACTTTGATTGACTGAACAAAAACACAAGGGGATGTGTCCTCCAGAGCAACTTGGCTTGAAGTGCTTCTTTGTGAATTGTGTATGATTACTTTCATTACCAAGGGATCTAGCAATAAAAGGGTAATATAAACTATAAATGAAAAATAGCCCAGTTAATGCAAAAGCTGCTCTCAGAAGGCAAATAATTAAAGGTAACCACAGGCCTTGTGAATATAATTAACATAGCAGACAGAGCAGCAATGAGGAAAGAGACATACAAATTAAAAATGAATTTATGATGAAAAAACAATATGTAATCTTTGCTGAATGCACATTAGATACATTTGACAGCCACTAAATCACACATGGAATAGAAATTAATTCATTAAGACATTTGCAGCTGACAGCAAGCCTGTAGGAAAACTGATTAATAATACAAATGGAGACTAATTAAATATTACCCCCTGCAATTGGAACTAGGGTAAATGAAGTGCTGTGGAAAATAAGACAAGACAATTTTGAGTTGTCATTATTAACATTTTCTAATTATCTCAGCTATGAGAAATCAGGGTAGGGTAACTGTAAAATGGCATCTAAGAGAGTGTTGTGTGAATGCTTAAATTATAGAAACAGCTCAATGGTATTTTGGTGGAAATAAACGGTTGAACTTGTTTTTGGTTTTGTTGTATTACACTTTTATGCAAAAAATTATCAACTTTCTTGTGGTTAATTGCAAATAAAATTATTCCTTTTCTTCATATAGCAAGAAACTCGTTTCTGCTTACATCTGATGGATCCATAGCCCTGTATTGGATCTCCCAGAGTGACACAGAACTGCTTTACTCAGCACTCAGGTAACTTCATTGTAATGCCTCTTTCCTTACTTGAGGGAAGGGGGTGACTATTCTCCTGGGGAGCTGGTGGAAGTTGCCCATTTTGGTGCCATTGCAACTCTGGGTGCCTTAGGATTGGGCTGCCTGTGAACCTTGTAAAAGATCGGGGGAGTTACTCAGAACTTGCAAACTGTATTTAAGTGAAACCCTGCCTCACAACAGCAGGGACATTGGGCTTTTGAAAGCACATCCTGTCTCTCATTTTTCCACAGAAACTAGAAAAGATGCTGGTTTCTCTGAATAAAGAACCAGCTCACTAGGAGCTTCTGGCCTATTTTGGCTAACATGACAATCCAGGAAACATTTACATTTTAAAACCATAAATCCAGTAAAATCAGAGTCTGCTTCTGTAACTAGGTTCTCCCATCATGCTGCCTTCTAGTTTTATGTCTGACCATCTGTGGTCAGGAAGTCAGGAATTGGTCAAGCGAATTGTATTGGAGATGATCACTTTGATATTACTTTGGAGATGTACTACCAGAACTACAGTGTGATAAAACTTGACACTGACGCAAAGGCGTACCTAGGCAAAATTTTGCCTGTGGCAAGGACTGAAATTTTGCCCCTATCAAAACAGTTAGAAGGGATCCCAGGAGGTCAGCTAGTCCAACCCCCTGTTTGTAGCAGGAGAGATCTCTGTAAAGGACTAGACTTTTGCAGTAATATATTTACACACACACACACATACACACACACACACATCTCAATCATAAAGCCAGTAAGTTCCACACGCATGATTCTGACCCAGACATGTAATGCACCCTCAAAGCAACACAAGCCACATGGCAGTGATAGAAGGCATGGGTGAGGATCTGGGTAGAGAAGGGCATAGGTGGAGATCTAGGTGAGGAAGGTTGGAAGGAAGGTAGATGGGTAGGTGGATTTGGTTAGGTAGGTAGATGGGTGGGGGATGGGTGGCTGGTCCCCTGAGGAGCAGGGGAGGGAGTTGCACTTGCCTGCTTCTGTTGGGGACTTCCAACCAAAAATGCACCATGTGGTGTGGAAGTGGCTGGCCGCGTGGAGGCTCCAGAGGCAGTGGCAGTCCCACGGAGTTGGTGGCCAGCCATGTTGGGGCTCTGGAAGTGGCAGTCAGATTGGGGTGGGCTGGCTCAGGCTGCAGGGCTGGCTGGTGGGCAGGCTCCGGGGGAGAGCCGCCCGGCAGCCGAAGGAAAAACATATCTGGTTGCTCAGCAGCTGCTGCTGCTGAGGCTGCTAGCAGTGCTCTGAGTGGCCGTGAGGTGGGGGATGAGCTTACTCCAGGCCTGTGTTTTAACAGCTCTGAGAACGCCCAAAGCAATGCGCAATTCAAAAATGTCTGCCTCGGAGTGTGGTCGAGGAGGAGCGCAGGAGCGGGCAACTGGGGGCCACCAGAGGAGTGTCAGTGGCACCCCCTGGTGCCCTGTTACCCGTGACAGATCGCATCTCGCACTATACCCTTGTTACACCTCTGCACTGAAGGGAATTGTAAAAGCAACCTTATTATCAGGTTGGGCATGAGAGCATTTTTCTGTGCAAAGGAAAACATGCACACAATTCCAAATGCACACAAAACCAAATTCCAAATTACCATCACATACCCTGCCATACATGTTTCTGTAAGCTTCGGCATCCATGAGCCTCTGTGAGTTGCATCGCTGTGTTAGAATATCAATCAGGACATCTTTATCACAATCTTCAAGGGAAGCAAATATAATTATTAAATTAGAGAACATTTACTTGTTTATCTTGCTGCTGTCATTGGCACCAGCTAATGATTACTGTGCTTTATTCCATTATTCCATTGTGCAAATTGCATTTCCTGCTGTAAAACATCAGCCAATGAAAATCCCATTGGCATTTACAAACACCAGTGGTAGTAAGGTATCTTTGACTAATAGATGTTTTCCTAACAAATAGTTTGCGTTGCCATTACTCTCAAGGGCAATAGACATGGACACATCAAGATAATGGGCTTTTGCTGAACAAGAAGTAGTCATCATTTAAAGATTTATATCTGACCCTTGTTTGTTGTGTTTATGCATCCTGCGGATACTGATTAAGGCTGCAATCCTAAAGACACTTTCCTGGGAGTAAGACTCATTGAACACAATGGGGCTTACTTTTGAGTAGACATGGTTAGGATTGCAGCCTAAATCTTTATTTTAATGTTGCTGAACTCCCAATTTTTATGGCTGCTTACAATTACATTACTGATAGAAATTGCCTATATGTCTCTGTGTGTGTGTGTGAGTGTGAGTGAGTGAGTGAGTGAGTGAAGGGATTGTTTAATAAACATTTAATTTTTTCATTTGTTGTGTTTTTTTTTGCTATCTTCAGAAT
The DNA here is from genome assembly GCA_030015325.1 of Cryptoblepharus egeriae. Classification (NCBI taxonomy): domain Eukaryota; kingdom Metazoa; phylum Chordata; class Lepidosauria; order Squamata; family Scincidae; genus Cryptoblepharus; species Cryptoblepharus egeriae. Next base: position 45,480,446 of record JAREYC010000007.1, on the reverse strand, counting down.
AGCATTCCAGGCTTTTGCATTCTGATATATTTTCAAAAGAAGCTATATTTTCAAAAGAAGTTTAATGATTTATGACTAGATTGGAATTCTCCCCCCCCCCCCGCCCCCAAAGGAAACTCCCCTCCATGCATTTCCCCTTTAAAATCTCTCAGATCATGACATATTACTAAGGTTGCAATCCTAAGAGCACTTTCCTGGGAGTCAGCCCCATTGTACTCAATGGAACCAAGTAGACAGAAATAGAAATGCACTGTAAGTGTCATTTTGAATTTAGGAAATTTAAAATGCAAAAGAAAATTTTCTTTTGAGATGGAAATTTTTAGGAAAAATTTGTTTTTAGGAAAAATTTGTTTTAATTTGTCTTTAATGTTTTAATTTATGTCCTGTAACCTAATCCTAATAATGGCCCAAGCCTGTGGAACATGCATTCCAGTGGCATGCATTGTTGTAAAAGTGCTGTAAACATTTTTTAACAGCCTGAGCAATGGCATAGCTAATGATCGTGTGTAGCCCGGTGCAAAGCCAAAAATATTGCGCCAGAAGTGATGTCAAAATTGGATGTGATATTATCCCTGGGCATTTTTAAAAAGAAAATTGGGGACAGTCCTGCCTCCTCCTCAGCAGTTCACCACCCATTAGCTCCACTAGTGGCACAGCTAAAGCACCTGTTTGCTATCTGGAATTGAAGATTTTGTTCCCCGTCCCGTCCCCTCCCCTCCCCTCCCCTCCCCTCCATGCAACAACAAAATCAAATTTAAGTAAAAAAATGAAAATTGTGTCACTTGGTTAGAAAAACTGCTTGGGGCAAAGAGGAATGATTATTCTTTCCCTGTTAAATATATAAGGAATACCACTTAGAAGTGCCTATATATCCAGTTAGCATGAGTAACTGTATTATGATACATATATATGGGAACGAGAGCTGATTCAAATTAACACCTTATTGGTTCCATACAGTATCAGACTTACATCTCATTGGCTCTTGGACAGTGTTTCTCAAACCGGGGGTTGGGACTCCTTTGGGGGTCACCTGACCCTTTCATGGGGGTCACCTAAAGACCCCTGGTGTAGGGGGCCTTGCAAGGTATTTTGCATCTTTTAAAATTATAATTAGAAATAAATATTTCACAATATATAATTAATTATTTTGTGAATTAATTACTATGCTTTAATTATGTTCAGTTTGTAACAATGAAAATGCATCCTGCATATCAGATACTTACATTACGATTCATAACAGTAGCAAAATTACAGTTATGAAGGAGCAACAAAAATAATTTTATGGCTGGGGGTCCCCACAACATGAGGAACTGTATTAAAGGGTCATAGCATTAGGAAGGTTGAGAAACACTGCTCTAGGAGCAATCAGTATCATGTGAAAGTTTGAGTTTAAAAAATCCACTTTTGTTCTATTGTGTTTTCATTTTCTGGTTAATTGGTCATAACTTTTGATTAACTATAGATATTCCAATGCGGTTTGTTTCATTGCGTACTGCATTAAATTACCTATCCAGCGATATATAACTGATGGTACCATACAGACCGTTTTTCTCAATTTTAGCCATTAGTGTCAAGCTCAACTTGTCCCCTAAAGCTTGTAGCCTGGTGCAACTGCACCCCCTGCAATCTCCTAGCTATGCCAATGAGCCTGAGGCCCAGGTATGCCAGTGAAGGCTGGAGACTTCCTCCTTGAGCCAGCAATCATTGGGAGACCCACCAGAGCAGGTAAGTTCAGTGCATGTCAGGCAGAGTGTGGGGGTAGGAACTGAACTGGGTGGAATAACAGCAGTGCAGTGGGAGATGGGCAGATTTGGCCAGGGATGGGGTGGAATCAGTGGGAGTGGTGATTCATGTATCCAATCCTCCTTTCTGGGTCTCATCCATCTGCACAGATCAATACATACTTGCACTAGTGAATTACAGGTATGCGTCTGAGTTTGCTGCTGAAGCTTAACTCTGAGGAGACCTCCAGCTGCCAGAAATCCCATGTGGGATGCAGTATAGCCCACACCACTACATCGCCACATGGAGATTTAAATTAGATTGGGCAGTTTTATTCAAATACAGTGGCGCCTCACATAACAAATTTAATTCATTCTGGAGGCATGTTCTTTACGTGAAGTGGATTTTCCCATAGGAAATAATGGAAACTCAGACAATTGGTTCCACAACCCCAAAAATATTCATATAAAAATATTAACTGGATGTAGAAATGATGACAGAACACTGGGATTGAATTCAATACATGCATTCAATGTGCATGATCTTATGAAGTCTACTTAGGCTGCAGTCCTAAAGACACTTTCCTGGGAGTAAGCCCCATTGAACACAATGGGGCTTACTTCTGGGTAGACATGGTTAGGAGGCTGCAATTAAAGACACTTTCATAGTGTCTCCCTACTTTCTCTTTCTCTCCATCCTGAGCCTCTCTCTCCCCTGCTCCCTTCTGGCCAGCCCTGAGCTGCTTCCCTCTTCTCCCCCTCTGCCCAGCAGACACCCGGCCACAGAAGGAACAGTGCGGAAGTGTTGCGTCCACTATGGGCAGGTGCGCTAGACAGCCCTGACGCTTTTTAAACAGGCTGCCGGCCAGCGTGTCTGCCCCAACTGCCAACAAATGTGTTCTTTACGTGAAGCATGTTCTTTACGTGAAGCAGAATCCTAGAGAAATTTTTGTTTGTTATGTGAAACATACTTTACGTGAGGCATTCTTTACGTGAGGCGGCACTGTACTAGTATTTCAAGGGCTTTCTTTATAATGATCCATTCTTAGAGAATATGATTTCTCCTAAAAATAATTGGTTGAAAAAGAAATATTGTCTTATTGCTAAAAAAAGTTATTATAGAAATGTTGTGTCTATGCTCTAGATTGAATTTGTTGAAAATTAACAATACTGCATCCATTTCTTCATATAAAATTATTTGTGTTATGTCAGCTTTTCAATTATGCCAGCTGGGGGAAAATGTAATCTTTCTTTCCTTAGCTAGACTTTGCTAGGTACACCAGTGGGATTTGAACAAGTGCCCAAAAAAGATAGCTATGAAATGTCAAGTAACATACAAACCTTGCAGAGCTCCTCCTAGTAACTGGGCATCCATAATAGGATCAAAATTTGGAGCTGGGAAGATTGTTCCTTGAATCTGTTGAGAAGAAAGGAGAAAAAGAAAATTGGTCCAGATTTGTAATAAGTCAGGCTAATAAGAAAGATGCCATAAAGAAGACAATTCAACTGGGTTTTGATTTTCCCACTGAATATAGGGAAGGATAGGTGTAAATTTTTTTGCTGGAACAGTCTTAAACACATTTATTCTCATGAAAACAAATGCCACAAAATACAATGCCACTTCCAATAACACCAGCAGCCTGTGTTGGCGGTGAATATCCACTCAGAAACCACATCTCTGCATCCTCTGCCACTACCCAGTGCCAGAAAGGAAGAGTGGGTTGTTGTGCAACAACAGCAGGCAGTGATTTTGTCTTGTGAATAGTTTCACAAGGAATCACAGCATGTTGTTTGCCCTTTGGATGATTGACTCACATAGGGTACGGTTAAGACAAGCAGGTGCCTGTGTAAAACTGATATGATGTACCCTTTTCAAGGAGTGAGTCATTGTGGTGAGGCTCCCGGAGTGCAGGAGGACCTGGTGAGCGAGCCAGTATGGAGGAGAGATGTGTGGGCAGAAGCACTGGCCTCAACTGAAGGAGAGAGGGAGACCTGGTCAGACTCATATTGGGAACTGCTGCGGCTTTATATGAATAAAAAGACAGGAATGTATCCAGGAAGACTGATCTCTGCACGCCCCAATCCGAGCTTTAGGCAGGAGAGGACTGGAGGAGAGAGCACGGATGGGGAGGGGAGGAGATCGAGATACTTAAGGGAAGGAAAAGGGGAAGGGGCAGATGGAGGAAAGAAGGACGCGTTGCGGATGGAAGATCCTCTGCTGTTCTCCAAACCGGTGATGAGGCTAAGCCTGGGGACCCAGGTTTAGAAACCAGAAGATACCACCTAAAGGAAAAGAAAAGGACATTGAGTTAGTGTGATAATCGTTGGAAGATATACTTACCTGTACTCCTTACCTGTTGCAGGGAGACTGGAAGAGGGAAAGTTATTATAGTTGTTTCACTGTTATCTGTAACTAAGAGAAAGAAAGAAATATGTAACCATTAAGCTTATGTGCCTCTTGAAGAAGATAAAGTAAACCTGTGTTTTGTTATACTTACCTGTCTGGTCCATCATTGACTGGGAGTCCTGAGAAACAAGGAACCAGTATGGCTGAGAAGCAGGAGGGAATAGAGGTTGAGTTATCCAGTGAGATAGGCAGTGAAGATCACGACAGTCATCCATTCTCTCAGCCTTATGGAAGCCAGTAAGAAACCTTCCACATTACAATGACTTGGGTTTGCAACATGTAAGGTGTGTATAAGGGCTGGTATTATGAGTCAGCCAGGTTTGGCTTTAAAGGACCAACAAGCATTAGATGACTCACTTGACAAGGCTGACCCTTAAACCTTCAGTTTTGATGGTAGTGGAAGCACTTAGGGCACAATCCAGAGCAAGTTCAGCCTGCTCTGCCCTAACTGCTTTCTCCTAACAATTCTGTATCCAGAGCAGAAAGTTATGCTGCATCCAGAGAGTCAGGAAGCCTGAGCTGCCCTAACTGCTCCATAGCATGCCAAGTAATTGACACATGGGGAGGACTTGCTCCTGAGGAGACACCCCTCAGTTCACAACTGAACAAGGAAAACTGTGGTGCCTACAGTGGTGACACGACTATGCATCACCCCTGCATCACCCCTGAAGTCTATGCATCACCCCTGGGATGCGCGCACCCCCCACCAGGACTGCGCAGTCGCCAACGTTGGCCAACTGGCTTCAGAAAGAGTACTGCGCAGGCACCATCTCTGACACCGGTGCAGTACTTTTCTGAAGTCTTTTGGCTTCAGAGGAGACTGTGCAGGAGTCAGAGTTGGTGCCTGTGCAGTACTCTTTCTGAAGCCATTTGGCTGCCGCTCCGCCTCCTGAGTGAGGCCGAATGGCCGTGCAGAGGCGCAGACTTCCTCCGCTCTAAGGAAGTCTCCTCTGAAGCTGTTCAGCATGCTCAGTGTGTTTCTGCACAGTGCACCTCAGCTGGTTGTTCGGGCCAGCTCCGCAGACGAGTGGCAGCTTCCGGCTACTGCTCTGCCTTGGCTGTGCTGACGCCTGGGACCTGCCAAACGACAGTCAAACTCCTCCGGCGCATCACCCCATACAGAGCACATCACCCAATGCGGCCCACACCAGCCGCACCAGTCTGGTGACGCCACTGGGTTATAAGGAATCCCTGATGAGATGCCAGTACATTCTACAGTGAATACAAGGGGCTTCTTGGAGTGTCCTGCTGTATTCTGAGGTTTGTGGGCAGCCGTAGTTTGTTCCATATCCTGAGGTTGAGAGGAAGGGATTGCAGCTAGGCTGGCCAAGAACTCAGATTTTTGGTCAACACTGCCATTCTTACTCGGGCCTTATCATGGACCCCTATGGGTCTACTCATTACTATACCTACGCCTGAGGTGGTATATTTCTGAGGAACTGAAAGAGGGCATTTTTGCCTTGAAATAGGCTTTGGATACAGAGTAACTGCTCTGCCCTAGGCAATGCTAAACATGCCCTCATCTTGCCTCTCCTGAGCTGCTTAGGCTGCCCCAGTTAGGGCAGAGCAGGTCCACCTCTCTTAGGGCACCCTATGTTGCCTTGCTCTGCCCTAAGCCTCTTCCAGAGTAACTGGGGTGGAGCATCTTGCAGTTGCTCCACCCTAGTGATAGACAGGGCACCCTAAGGCCTCTTATGTGCAAGGAATAGTTGCTCTGGATTGTGCTGCCTATTTCCCATCAAAATGGGGCATGTCATTTGGGGCTCAGTACAGCCTGAGTTTTGTTCCAGGGCCCCAGGAGCCTCACGCTGGCCCTAATGGGCGTAGTGTTGCTTTGTTAGGCCCCGATTTGTGTCTTGTGTCTGGTAGCAACTTCATATGTCTGGTAGCAACCGAGATGATGATACTTTACTGTAGCCATAAGAGTTACAGGATTGGATTTTTGTCTAAGCTTGAATGAGCTACATGGTCAGAAACATAAGATGGTACCGTCCTTTCTGACCTACACTGTAGTTGTTAGTGACTTAGGGTGCAATCCAGAGTAACTACGGGGAGTCCTTGCTCCGGTGTAAGAACAATCTGGTTTTCACTAGGTTGTGCCATAACTATGGGTGCACGTAATGTCTCTTATGTGCTCCTGTAGTTACTCTGGATTGTAGGGGAAGTAACCTTTTGCATGTAATTAGGGGTGTCACTAGGGTGCATGTCACCTGATGCAGGAGGCCAGTGCATCACCCCCGTACATTGAGCAGTGGCGTTTTAAATTATGTAGTAGTTTCTGTTTCTTATAGGTCTATCTCATCTTAATCCCTTTTTAGGATCTAACGTTTATAGAGTTTTCAAATGTTTAGAATGCAATGCACATTAAATTTTGATACATCTGTTTTCTCTGTTTTCATTGCAGAAGGAAAAAACTAACAGAGCAATCCTACGCATGTCTACTTGGAAGTAAGTTCTACTGTATTCAGAGGGGCCTTCTTCCAGGAAAATGTGTTTAGGAATGCAGTCTTTGATTGCAATCCTAACTTAAAAGCTTCAGTCTTGAAAGACTATGGTATCGTGCTCGGGGCTGCATACACTGCATGCGAAGCACGAAAGCCTGGGTTAGATTGTTGTGGAGGATAGGTTGTTACCCAAGCAGCAAATCCCCCCTCTCCACGCCACTGAATTAGTCCAATGGAAAGGCAGAGCCGATACATTTGGATCCAGCTGGCGTCGCAGAGCTGGGCTAAGGACAGGAGCTCACCCTGTCTTGTGGGGCCGACCCGGGTCTCGAACCCTGGCCTTCTGGTTAACAGGCACAGTGTCTTAGCCACTTGCACCACCCATGTGCACTGAAAAGTAAGCCCGTTTGTGTTCAATGGGACTTACTCCCAGGAAATTGTCTTGAAGATTGCTAAGTTACAATAATTGTTCATTATAACTCTTCTAACTCACAACTTTTTGATGTAGTCCATCCAAATATTCCAAGGTCAACAGTATTTTTTGATTACCTTTAGATATTCCTACCCATCATTATGTGACTCATACAATGTCTTCCAGAGAGCCAATTTATTTTTCATTTTGTCCCCATAGTGTTGCACCTGGGCTTTTCCTGACTCTATTAATCCAAAGTTGTTACTTGCTGGGTGATATTCAAATAGTTTCCCAGCCAGAAAGGCTAGAAATATAGTCATGTGAGTGGTAGGCAACTACTTAGGTGGTACCATAGCTCAGTGGAAAACAGGATGCTTTGCAATTGGAAGGTCCTGGGTATAACCCCTAACATTGCAGGAATTATAATGAGATTGTAACCCAGGGAGCACTGTGGCTTTTATCTAATGAAATATAGTCATGATAACTAACTGAAATTTGCAGTGCAATCCTAAGCATGGCTATTCAGAAGTAAGTCCCATTGTGTTCTTAATCCCAGGAAAGTGTCTTTAGGATTGCAGCCTTAGTTACTTGTAATTTAGGGCCAAACTAGTAAGTAAGCTAAATGAATAACATGATCTGATTTAAATTTTAAATGGGAGGCTGGGGGAGAAGATGTCTTTACTACTTTGCCTTGTTGCAGTTTTGATCCTATCCTCCCTCGATCTTCTGTACTGTATAGTGGAAAATAAATTTGTTAACAAGGACTTGTGTGAGGTGGACTTCTTTGGGAAAGCACAGCCCATAATTTAGTTCTCTCAACAAATAATAGACTTTCCCAAAGCTTCTCTGTATTCAAACTGACCTGGGAATTAATGCCCCATTCTGTCTAGATTTTGACCCTCACCACTTGGGAAGCACTGTTTTTAATGCAGTTATTCTTAGAGACAGGCTAGCTTTCAAATTTTCAGTTTAGGGTCAATTAGTTCTGGTTCACAAATTTTCTGTGCATCTCTGAAAGGAAAACAAATAGACTGAAATCACCAATCTGTTTGTATTTCAGCTTTTCCTCAAAAGAAATTTAGAAAATAATTAACCAAAGAAGGTGTATAGTTTCCTTTTTGGCCTTTTTCTTGTTCACCATGATTCTGAAATAGAATTTCTTTTTCCAAAGCACCACTTAAAGATTGTGATACCAAAAAGCAATCTGTTGTAAGAGGAGAAATCTGTGCTAACTGGAGAAATAAAACCTGAACTGCCCTCTGGTAATTGAGGTACCTTACCAGGCTTTAAAATATTAAAGTAATATTTTTTTTCAGTCTGAGTGATTGGAAGCTGGATTCCAACAGCTTTGACACAGCAATCACATCACAATGACTCCCTTTGCAGATTAGTCTAAAATATTGTTCTGGATGGGAGAACACATTGTAAATCAAAATGAATGAGAACCTGCAGAGAGATAAGAGTTCCTCCTCTAAAATAGAAAACATATGCTTGCATCTGCTGTGAAACAGATGACAAAATCCTCTGGCTAATTGACTGCACAGTTACCCCAAAGGAAGCCCATGAAAGATGAAGAAACAGAGACATTACCCATAATTGACTTCCTGTACAAACACATGCTGAACCCAAAGGTGCTTACTACAGAGGCTATACAGCCCTTAACACAGATCAATATAGTAAATACAGTAGCTTTTCTTCCCACTGATACCACAGACTATTCTGCAAAATAAATAGTAAAGAATTTAGTGCACAGTCCAGAGTAACTACAGGAGCTCTAAAGAGACATTTTGCCATAAACATTTAAGAGTTGACATTCAAGACATTTAAGACGTTATGACATTTAAGACGTTGACATTTAAGAGTTGACGTAGTTACGGCATCACCTGGTGGAAACCTATTAGAAATTCATAGAGCAATCCAGAGTAAATTTTTCATACGTCGATGTAAGAGCTTCCATAGTTACTCTGGATTGTGCAGTTAGTGAACAAACAGAATAGTTACCAGTAAGCTGCTGATTTTCAGAACAGAAAAGTGGGATCAAATTAGCCCAGTCCTGTGCTTGCCCTTATTTGGGGGATCAAACTGAAGGTTGTCCACAATGCTGTCCGTTAGCCCAGGAAGGTCAGTTAGTACCATTGGCTTGAAATTTGAATCATAGAATCATAGAATTGGAAGGGACCCAGTGGATCATCTAGTCCAGACTTATTGTGGTGAAGATACATCAGTGCTCTCCTACACCTCAATTGTATGGGACTGCTCAGCTGCCAGGAAGTTGCATTCAGGCAGAGCAGTGAACTTTATGGCTGCTGCAAAAAGTGTGACACAGAGCACAATCCTAACCATGTCTACTCAAAAGTAAACCCCATTGTGTTCAGTGGGCCTTACTGTCAGGAAAGTGTCTTTAGTTTTGCATCCTGAAGCTGCAATCCTAACCTCAGTTAGGCTGACATAAGTTCCTGCACAAGTTCTGTGCTGGCCTGGGGGTGTTAGGCACTTCAGCACCACAGCTGGGGTGGGGATTAGGCCAGTACACAGAGATGTGCCAGCATTCCTGCACCACCATAGGAATGGGAAGCCAGTGAGTTATGCTGGCCTAAATTGGTTAAGATTGCACCCATAGAAAGTAGCCTAGAAGCCATTACAAACAATGAGCAATGATAACCAAGACCCAGCACCAGGGTGACCAGATGCCCAAAGGCAGACAAATCTCTTAGCGTTAAGTCTGCACCAGCCATTACTGGAAGTGACAAGATCAGCCACAATATAGTGGTTTCTATCATGCTGCAGGTAACTGGGCCTAAATACTGTACAAGAATATGCAACTTTCACTGTCCAGAATATGACTGATTTCATGTCAGATCGCTTGTGTGTTAATTGTTGCATGGTAAACAAGAGTTGTTCTAGGGCCCGATTCAAACTATTATAGTGCCTGCCTGCATACTGTGGGCAGCCAGAGATCATGCAGGTGGGAAGAAGTCAATAAATGTTTTATTTGTGTATCCTACTCTGCTCCCACATTGGCCTCTATGAATCGATTCAGCTCCGAGCCAGCTGTTTAGATGGTGCAAATCTGAATAGAGGCGAGAGAACATGTCAGGGTTGAAATGGAATGGACCATATTGGTGCAGCTGTTGCTTTATCCAATATCCACTTTCTGCCTCCTCCTTCATGCCCCTTAGAGGCCCCAATCTTCTCCCTGTTTTATCTACACCCTGCCCCACTGTTGGCTTACCTTCTGTGGTGGAGGTAGCTGGGGTCAGCTGTGTTTGCAGTGGCAATTCCAATATGGCCTCCAGACCTTTACAACATTTACATATCTGGACACGAATATTTACAACAGTGTTCTGCTGTCATAAATATCCAGGAAAATTTGAGTTTGATCTTTATCTTGGCTTGATTTAAACATTATCTTTGTAGCATGTTCTGATCCCATAGCACTCGAATTATATTTGCAAGGAAGCATGTTGGCCACATGAGATGCCCATGAAATGATGTATCACCAGTAGAATTTGCAGCTGAAGTTGTAACAGCCTGCATTTCCTGGTAGGATTTCTTATTCTAATCATTTCATGGGGCAAAAAATTCAGATAAAACAGTCTGGTGAGGACAAAAGCAATCTGAAGTGTGAATCACCATCTAATAATATTTGTTTAGCAAGTCACTCTTCTGAGAACAAACAGCAGAAGTTTCTTAGACTGAATGCTTTTCAGCAGAGAGTTCATTTTTGAAAAACCAAAAGTTATGAATTAGATTGGCTTTTGTGGAGGCTCTTTGCAAGACCATATTATTGTTAAACCAACACACAAATAAAGAGCCAAGGGTAGTTGTGTTTATTTTCTGAACTGATCATATTGGATATATGACTTTTTCTAATATGTCCAGTTAGCAAGACTAGAGTGTTTGCTTCTTCAAACATAGTTCAGTTCTCACCAATTCAAAGTACTGAAATATGTACTTTAGAAAGGAAATGGTTGTCCTGTATGCATTGCTATAGTGGCATCTTTAGCATTAAATAGCAGCATTGTGGAGGTGATTCACAGCAGGTAAGTAGCACAAAGATCCAGAGTTAACTACTGTACTCACTGCTTCTGCGCTGTGGTCCAAAAACAAATTGCAGGCCCTGTGGCTGTTACACAAGCTAAGCTTATGCTGATGCATTTAACCATATGCTGATGCAGAGATTTTCAAACCTTTTCATCTCGTGGCACACTGACGAATGGCTGAAATTGTCAAGCACACCATCAAGCACACCAAGCAAAATTTTTGTCAAGCAAAATTGTCAAGCAAACCATCAGTGCTAAGGCAAACCATGCTGCTAGTAGGGGGCTCAAACCACCAATTCCCCTATTAAATAATGACTTTCCCAAAGTTCTGAGGTATACCTGCAAACCCTCTGCAGCACACCAATGTACCATGCACCATGTTTGAAAATCACTGTGCTGATTCCCTTAACATCATGTGTACTTTGGCTTGAAGATTTCAATCAGATAATTTCATCTTATGCTTCATTTTCTTAACTTCTGGTGGCGGCTTCTACATTTTTGTTCCATCAAGATGAACTTAGCTCCTCAACCAAGAGTACAGCCTGCCAGGTTGTCTCTCTGGGGTATCACTCTGGCCAGTTTGGGTTCCTCTGGGGCAGGTTGTTGGAATGCTCTGCCTCCCCTCTGGCCTCTTCACCCAGTTTGGGCATGGACTCTTGCTCACAGACCCCTGCTTGTTCTAGCACCATTTTGGATCTAGATCTGACAAAGTGAGACCAGTGACCCAATGCTACTTCATGATTGCTGAAAGTGGATGTGCTGGACGAACCTCAATCCTGGTGATTTATTAAACAAACAGTGCCATCCTAAGCCTGTCTACTCAGAAGTAAGTCCTACTGTATTCAATGGGGCATACTTCCACGAAAGTGTGTTTAGGATTATAGTTTCATGTGGGATAAAGTTGGACAGGAAAAAATATCTGTTTGTGTTCCAGCACCTAAAATGATAGCATAAAACTGGGCTTGTGCATCTTTGCTTCCTTGTGTCACTGTCTGAAGAGTTTATTGCTAACTGGTTAAGTGACACATTTAAGTGGTGGTCAGTGGCATAGCTAGAGGGGGTCGGCGCAGTCAGTCTAGGAGGGAGCTTCATTGTGGTGTGCAAGGGGCCTCTTCCCTTCAGACCCATTTCAGGTGGGGTGAAGGAGAAAAATGGAGCTGTATGTAATGAAACATTTGTTGGCAGCCAGAGGTTTGGATCCAGCACTGGCAGCGCAGATCACTCCCGCAGTGCAGCTAAATCTCAAGAAAACGCAAATGTGCTTTGAGGTATGTTTGTGACACTCTGGAACAGCTGCCACACTGGAGCAAGTGTCAATTTGGGTTGCAATCTAAATCTCTGACAAAGTATATTTTGCTGCAGAGTCCTATTTCTACGCAGAAGACCCATTGTATTCAGTGAAATTTACTCCAAGGAAAGTGTGCATAGGATTGTAGCATTAATTAATGAATAAAATATTTAAGTAGGAACATAAATTTTTGCCTGGCATCAATGGACAAAATGTAAGTAAAGTGGTTCAGGGGGAGGGATTCATAACAATTCATAATACATAATACAGAACAATTCATAATACAACAGACTGTCCCTTTAAGTTGTCAGTAGGTTCTTAGAAACTACAACTTTAAGTGACATAACAAAACCAATTTTACCTTTGGCTAATTGACAAACATAAAGAGAAGTTCCTACAATATATTTCTGGTTATACATATACATGGACACACACTCACACACATACACACAAAATCTCCAAATTTCTTAAAAAGACCCAAAACACGTCTAATACTAAACTTTGAAACAAACGTGAACTTTCCAGGCCAGAGAAAACCCACATGGACATGGGGAGAATGTGTGGACTCCACACAGAAGGTGGCTTTGGTCAGGAATCTTTTTTCTCATCAGCTCTGTAATGAAATTACTTTATGGGAGGACTTGCTATACTTTTCAGTAAATTCAAATATTTTAAAACAGTTATTTGCGTGGTATTTGTTCCTACTGTGTTCTTTAATGAGTGAAGAAAGAGGAGCTCGAGTCTACTGACATAAAATGAGTGATTTTATGTGCGCACATACTTGGGAGTCATTAAAATGTCATCTAACTTGGAGGGCCTTATTTGTAGGTATTGTGTGTTGAGGATCAGGTTTCATGTGCAGCTAACTCTGTAATGGATTGTAGCCAAAATGTATCTTTTTGCTTCTATCTCCAAATAAGATTTAGAATTTAGAATGTCATTTTAGAATTACAAGGTCATGTTTATTTGCCATTTTCTTGTTATCCTTCATTTGTTCCTTTAACTATATCACGTTTCCTTGGTCAGGAAGTTTTAAAACTGAACAAATCAGGCTATGCAGACTGTATTTAAACAGATTGCTTTTTTAAAAGAAGAAAACCTAACCAAACTCTATTCCACTAGACACTTGTTATTGACTATTAACTTCATATTTTCTTAGTTCATGTTACAGACTGATCCTAGATTTATAAAATGATACAAATAGAAAGTCCATCCACTGGATCATTGCTGCTAAACAATCTCTGCTGTTCCGTTTCAGAGAGGTTTGCTCAAGGCTCCTATTGAGATGAACAGAGGTTGAACAGCAGCAACGCTTGATGAACTGTGCTCACAGCAGCTTAACCTAATAATTGGAAATACTATTATATACAAAGCAATTTCCATTTCTGAAAGACAAGCTGCATCCAGATCAAGTGATTCTTTGGCACATCAAATTTGTTTCCCGTTAGAAAATTACTTTCTATTTGAATTTGCCACAAAAATAATTTGCAAAGTGGGTAATTGTACTTACGTAGTCCCCACCATACATCCTGACAGAAATCTTCAAGTGAAAACCAAACGTGAAGGTGGATTCCTATGGGAACCTTCTAAATGCAGTTGAGCTACTGAGTTAATAAGAACCAGTAAGATAACTGAAATCAAACTGATTATTTTCTCCAATCACTTTATTTTCCAAGGTAACCAGGAAAGTGGAGCCAAACTGGATTGCATTCCATGTTGTAGCTGCGTCACTGTGTGTATTTAATCATTACTCAGATGGTGAATAAACAAAATTATTTCATAAAATAAACAGAGGTTTAGCATAACAACCTATTGCCTGCTATGCTGAATCAAGAGCAGAATGTAACAAGTGTTACAGAATGAAGTACTAATCTATAGAAATACCAGTGTTAATGATTTACTTTCAGGTTTAAACAGGGCCTTGCTCACACTTTCATATCACTGATTCAGTGTTTTCAGCATCAGGAAAAAATACAGAACATTTTCAGCTGATAAGGAATAAAGTGCATTTTGGACACGCCTTTCAGAGTCCAGGTAACATGGCTACATCTCAAGTGTCTTTTAAAAAACTATGCAGATTTACACGTATATGGTTTCTGTTCCATACACATCCCCCTAATGACATCAGCAGTCTCTACATAAAGGTGTCCTCATTCATTCACTGGATATATACCCCATCTTTCCCATGCCAAGACAAATATCCAAGGGTGATTGATTACAAAGCTTTAGTTCCTCCTTCCTGTTGTCCTCACAACAGTCCTGTAAGGTGGGTGAGGCATTAGAATGAATGATTGTCCCAAGGTCACCCAGTAAGCTTCATGGCCAAGGATTTGGAATTTGGATGTTCCAGGACACAGTCTAACTCCTTAATCACTACCCCACCCTGGTACTCAAGTGACATTTCACTTAGGAGTCCCTGAAACACATGACCAGTACCCACCACCTCCTTTCCATTGAAATTATAGTTATTTTAAGAGTACATTACAATGACAGCATGCCTAGGTTATACTATTACTTCTCAAATGATTATTATACAGGTCCTTAAACGTGGCAATCCCCACTTGGCATGAAGAAGTTAAATGATGTAGTTGAGTTTGCACAGTGGGTTTCCCCCTGCTTTCCTCTCTTCCCAGGTCCTTCTGCCCACTTCTACAGTATTTAGATATATTAATTAAAGACTAAAGTATAATTAGCTTCTCCATACAGTCACCATAGGTACTCCAATTTATTTCTGCGGAAGAGTACTTAAAATTCACGGGCATTCCTCTCCAACACAATACAAAATTGATTATATTTACAGGAACACAATAATAAATCCAGCAGAGCCAAATCCTTTAGTAGCCAAGAATTATGAGGCAATTTTCATCAGTTGGTTAAATCTGGCATATAATGGGAAAAGAGAGAGATTGTGTGCTATATTTAACTTCCATAATAATTTTGTCAAATATTGACGGGAGATCCAAGTTAAAAAATGGAACACTTAATATGAAAGTTACAAGTATACTAAACAGGAACTTGTAGCCAATTAACTGTCTGTATACTGTTCAATAAACACATGCTAGTGATGTAGCACATAATGTACTAAGCATTTTATATTGTAGTCTTTAATACAATAGGCAGATTTAATTTTTACAGAATTATGACGGAAAAGGATTTGGGAAAGAAAAGTTTTTGTAATGTAAAAGGTAATTTGGGGACATTTAAAGCTGCAGGAAAATTAATTTTTAATCCCAACCAACTAAAATTCTGCAGCAGCAAATTTAGGGCATGCCAACTCTACAACAATAGCGAGTACTCTTGGTATTCTTTTGGCACTTGCTAGCACTGAACAAATATTGCCAAAGGGTATTGCATTCAAAATAGAAAGTGGTTTACCAACTGTTGAGGCTTCAACTGCATATTTTATTTATTGTTTCTCCATTTTCAACTCTTAAATTAAAAATAAAGAGTAGCCAAATGAAGACTTTTGACAATCAATACTGAAAATAATTTTTTCAGAAAGTATTCCCTCTTCAAATTATAGAATCATTGCGTAGTTCTACTGAAGACTTCAAAGACCATCTTATCCAAATTCCTACAGGATTTCCCATTCTCCAGGCATTCCTAAGGTTTAGTCTTACAACATATTTGTTTTATCATGCAGATTTTACTTTTAATTTAAGCCAGATTTGTTTCCAGAGTCTGAAAAATTTTGTACTTAGAAAATCATTTTCTTTTATCTTATAGCCAGGACATAGTTCTAAAATTTAGGGATGTCTGGTGCCCAGTACCTTCTGGGGCCCAGTGGTGCCTGCTGCCTGGTGGAGCCTGGTACTGCCTGCTGTCTGTTGGTGACCAGTGAACAGTACTGCCTGGTACTGCCTGCATGGTGGTGACCAGTGGTGCCTTCCGCCTTATGGTGCCAGGTACCTGCTGCTGCCCATCACTGCCCCCTAGAACCACTGGTTCCTATTGGTGCCCAGCAGTGCCCAGTGCCCTCAAGTTCCCAGCCGTGGAGGGCCCGCAAATATTCTTGAAATTTTACTCCCACAAAGACAAGTAAATTCCATTAGTAAATAATATAAATCTTATCTATATACTTATCAAGGCTATGGTCCATGGATCCTCTTTGTAGAGCTGACTTTTTGAGTATAGTGGACAGGAGGCATCCACTGATTCCCTCTAGGGGATCCACAGCTTTTAGGAAAAGGTCTTACAGCCTCAAGCTTGAACTAAGGAAATGGTAAGCTCAGTTATAGTTTGTGCTGGAACAGGCAGGCCAGCATGAGGTTGGGTTACCAATGGCTCAGCGCAAGGCAAAGGGATCTCAGGTAATGCAGCAGCAGGCAAAATGGGTCTTAGATCTGCATCACCCAAAGAAGTGGTGCAGATCCAAGCAGCTTAGTGCTGCACCAAGTTGCTTGTGTGAGGGGTTAGGATCTGGCACAAGAGCCAGATCCTGACTCCACTTTCACCCATGGACCTGCCCGATGCCCTCTCTTCCTCCTTGTCATGACCCTCTTCCTCCCTCCTCCTCACTCCCTTCAACCCAGTCTTCCTCCTCCTGCCTCCCTTCAGCCATCTCTACTGCCAGAGAACAAGGATGAATCAGACTGCCAGGTAAGTTGGTTTAAAATGAAGATGTTATGTATTTTGTCTTTCACAACTTTTTTGGTTCCTTTCTTTGTTACAACAACTTTGTCAACATTATTAATCTCACAGTTCACAATCATATATTTACATTGATCTTTGATTCTTTTCTTCTCTTGACAGGTTCATTTACCGACAAGGAAGCTTTTCCCTCAAAGTGCCCTCCCTCAACCTAGTCCCTCTGACAAGGTAAGTATAAAGCAATGTCCATCAAACTAACTGTCTCTCTTTCTTTTCTTCACAGGTTCCTCATCACGCTGTTGAGGGGGAGTGAGGAATCCAGCACTCTCTCCAGTGTTCACTCGTTCCTCCCTGGTGAACCACTGGCACTCTCCCGCATTTTTTCCTTTTTATATCTCTCATCCTCCTCTCCTCCCTTTCTGTCCATCCTCTGTTCTCCTGATAGGCCCCAGCAGCGCTCTGGATGAAACGGATCTCGCAGATATGGGTCTCCCCAGATATACACCAGAACGTCCTGCTGCATACATCTTTACAGCGTGCCAATAACTCTTGCTCCAGTGCACCCTGTCCTTCTCAGTGGAAGCCAGAACTTCTGCCCATACATCCCTTTTCTCCACCTGCTCTCCTGTGAAGTTGTCCAGGGCTGTTCTAGCTCCCTCACACTGCCCCAATTCATTTCACCCTGCCCTATCTCTCCCATACCAATGACTCAGCCAGCTTGTACCTATCCATGCACCAGGGCCCATGTTGGCCTCCAAAGGCTGGTACATGGATTTGTGCTGACCTTTCTCCTCTCCTGGTAAACTGAAAGTGGCGCTTTATAGTAATTTTGTGACACCTCTGGGCCATCTGGAATTGGGCACAAATTGGGCAGTGCACAGACATGTGCTGACCCCCGTCCCCACCATGGGAACAGGGGGAGAGATGAATTATGCTGGCCTAAATTTGCATCTTTTGGTGCTGGTACGGGGAAATTTCCCTTGCCCCATGGAAGCACAACAGCAGACCCAATCTTTTGTTGGATGCAGTGCAGGCATGTTAGTCTGCCTGCTCCATCGGAAGTTAGGATTGTGTTGCCCCTAAACTATTTCCCCATTATTCTTGAGTCTTAAAACTTTGAAGGCACAAGCCTAACCAATTTTCCAGCTCTGGAAGCAGTCTCAATGGGTCTACTCAGATATGTGCAACTGCCCTTATATGCTTTCTATCATGTTTGCAGTCTTCTTTCTAGAGAATTCAAGGCCACTATGTCAGTGTTTATTAGGATTCTGATTGACCTTGCTTTTGTTGGTGAAAATCCTGGCTCAAAACAATTTGGTGTAATTAATTTCTAATTTGATAGCCCTATATTTATAAAAGAATACTTTAATTAAAATGAAGAATAAAAATGAGCTAGGATCAAATTATCATACTCATTTCCCTGGAAATGAGATTCGAGCACATCAATCACGCATATTAATTAAACACAAAGTTCACTTTGTTACTGTGGAAGAAGCTTCAGGTGTAGCTGCAGAAACTCCCTGGAAAGTGTGGTCAACTTGATAGCTTTGTTAAGTCTGCAAGTACTAATGACAAACATTAACATATGTCCTACCAATATTCAGTTTTTTCTATATTGTGTTTCTAAGCATGAGATATGATGATTCAGCCGCAACTGGCCTACTGTTTGTAACTTGGAAGACTGGAAAAATGACAGATCCTGAAAAATGTCAGGCAAAAACCATTACAGGCATCCCCCTCTTATTGGATGGGTTAGAGACCAGAGCACTGTCCAAAAGTGAAAATGGTTGAAAAGTGAAACCCAGTCTTTATTAGTTTATAAACATTGCTTCCAATGCTTTTTTAGCTAGCGAATTGCAAATGTCCCTTTTATCTTGCAAATTCCATCTTCCACACACATATTTCTGCAAATGGATTCCCTTAAATCTTTTGGGAATGGGATTAGACCAGGGGCTACATGGGGAGGGCAATTTTGGCCTTTAGAACAGCAGAGAGAAGTTGAAAGAGCAGAAGATGTGTTGAATGAATGAGTTCTGAGTATAACTGAAAGGCACTGAAAGAGTGGATCATCAGAAAATGAACCGTCAGAAAGCAGGGGATACCTGCTTGAACTATCCTCCTCTCAGTTTGTCTACATTAACCTGGTGATGGAAAGTAGAATGTTTTCTGACAGCGCAATCCTAACCCCATGTTAGGTGAGCACAAGTCCCAATACAAGTCTTGTGCTAGCCTGGGTGTGTTGCAAAAGTGCTGTAAGGCACTTCTGGGCCACTCTTGGGATGAGCGTTAGGCCAGTGCACAGATATGTGACAGCCTCCCCACACCACCTTGGAAATGGAGAGATGAGTGAGTTGTGCTGGCCTAAATTCAGCGCCCCCATATGTACAGAAACTCCGGTAATGGGGAAACCCTATATACATAGAGGCTCCCCATGAAAAACATGTTTTTCTTAAATGTTCAGTTAGTTTCCCTCTAGCATGGAAACTGAATACCCACAGATTTGGGTCTATAATTCAGCAAGAAACATCGATACTGCCATAGTGCCTAAACAAAAACAAAGGTAAGGGGCTCATGGGCAGTGGTGGGCTCCAGCAGGTTCGCACCTACTCTATAGAACTGGTTGTTAATGTGAAATAAGACATATAAAGTTTAAAAATAGCCATTTAAAAGTGGCTGCCAGATGGGCATAGAATGGTTGTTAATTTCTTTGAATCCCATCACTGCTCATGGGGCACGAGGAAGTACGGGGTATGTGGATACCAGATGTGCATGTACCAGGAGGATACCTGTATATGGCTGAAGGCTTTATCTAGTTAGCTTCAGTAATGGCTTGTTGTGCAAACCTGTTTTAATGGCCTATGAAAATGCCAGGAGGATGAAAACCAGACCTTGAGATATAAGATTTCCTAAAATACCCCTGGCTGTGTATATCATCAACAAACAATACAATCTATCTCCATGCTTAGCTGTTGTTATGGCAACTGATAACTGGTATTCATGTTATTGCTTTGGCAAATGGACCCTCTTCCTTCCCGATGAAGATGTTTTGTTTATGGAATTACAATTAAAAATGTTTAATGCTGAACGGAGTAGTGAGAGATGTAACGCAGATGGCTGAGAATATCTCTAATGATTTGTATTACTTTAAGTACTGTGCACACTGCCAGACAAATACATAACACTCCAATATGATAAAATAATAGGAGAAAAGCAGGCCATTTTTGGCTGATGTACGTACATAGACTGCGTGTTAGCATTGACTGTACCGTTTCCAGTTTTACTTCAGCGCTGCATTTGCAAGGTGTTTTCTTTTGAAACTGCAATCAAAAGGAACAAAAGATTACTAAAATAGCTAGAAACTGGTGAGATTCAATTAAGGGCACAATCGGTATCTGCTGTTTATGTGCATGTTGTATTAAAGTTGTATTATGGGTCCGATCCTAACCATGTCTACTCAAATGTAAGCCCCGTTGTGTTCAGTGGGTCTTACTCCCAAGAAAGTGTCTTTAGGATTACAGCATATATGTATTTTGCCACAAGTATGGGAACTATAATAAATAAGGCCCACAACATTTACCGAAAAGATTATTGTCAGCGGCTAATTCAGTTTAGCCCTCCTCATGTTACCAAGTCAAAATAGCACAAATCAATGGACGGAAGTAATCTCTAAAATAAAAATCAGTGATTTTTTAAACCTTATGGTAATTTCTCAAGAAAAGGGCTGCAGTGGTTCAATGGTTAAAGACACTGTACTTGTCAGCCTGAAGACAGGCACCCCACATTTATAATCAAAACACCACATTTACTCAAATCTAATTAACCATCAAATTTAATGCACACCCTGATTTTGGAGACGATCCCCCAAATCCAGAGTAACTACGGCAGCACGTAAGAGACATTACGTGCACCCGTAGTTACTGCACCTCCTAGTGAAAACCTATGGAAAACTCATGTTGGAATCCAGAGCAAATTGTTCTTACACCGGAGCAAGGACTCCCCGTAGTTACTCTGGATTGCACCCTAATCCTAAGTGTAAGAGACATTATGTGCACCCATAGTTATTGCAACACCTAGTGAAAACCTATGGGAAATTCTTATTGTAATCAAGAGTAAATTGTTCTTACACTGGAGTAAGGACTCCCCGTAGTTACTCTGGATTGCGCCCTATATTTGGCTGAAAAGGATGAGTGTTAGATTCGCATAAATACAGTAAATTATAATAATTACATATAGTAGTTTTAAATTTAATAACAAGTAACACAGTGTTTACAGTGAAAGCAATATACATGAGTGTTTTTAGCTTTTATTTTGTCATGTCCCACATTTTTCTTTGGTGTCCTACATTTTGGGGTGCTTTTTCTCTTTTGCAGTTATGATATATTGTCACCCTGTGACTACATGAGTACAAGGCATTACTACAGAGTTGTCTTTGGAGGTCCCTTCGGTCTTGTAATGGGGATGACCACTCAGAGACATTCAAGACTAGAAGGGCAATCTGTAGGGGGCACCTTTATCTTTAATTTCTCAGGAAACACAGTTGCTCCAAAGCAGAAACAAGGAACATGGGTCCTCTTCTCTCAGCAGACCTTCCAATCTGCAGCTCTGTACTAATTCCCATATTGCAAGTCACATAACATTGTTGCCTAATATACAGTAGTAAAAATAAATTACATTTTTGAAATTTCGGTAATAGAGACCAACCTGAAATTGAGACCGTTTGAGAAATGCAGCATTAATGATATATACTTCTAATTTAAAATGTGAATGATTAGGATTCGCTTTTGACTATAACTCATTATAACCCAGTGGAACTGCTGGTTTACTAATAGTACAGTACTTACTGAAATAACCAGAAGGAAATGATTAGGACAAACAAGGAAAAGAGGTTGTGCTTTTTTCATCTCTAGGCCTTGCTGAATCTTTTTGTGCTGTTGTTGGCATTTTCCTTTGGCTGTAATTGGTGCCTGCTTTATCATGATGTCTTGCAGCAGATAAAATTTATAATTAAAGTGTAAAAGTAGAAAAGACAGATGTAGCTGGATAGATTCCAGAACAAAGATCATAAGAGATTGGGCTGCTTGCGACCTTCACATACTATGGAATTAGTTGTAACAAATACGATTAAACTTCACAGTCGTTTATTAAACTTAAATACAGTTCTCGTTTCCTTTATTCTGCTTACATTGTTCACTCCTCACACTCCATATAAAATATTAACTTTTTGCCTGAGTTATTAAAGGACATAGAAGTTTTTGGAACTGCCCATTTTGCAGTTGTGAGTGTCAGTGTTAACAAAGTTCAAATCTTTTTCTCCTTTACCCTGTGGCTTGAATGCTATTATCTCAACTCTGTTCTAATTGAGAGCAAGAAAAATAAGAGACTAACCCGACAATCCAGAGTAACTATGGGAGCACGTAAGAGACTTTACATGCACCCGTAGTTACTGCACCACATAGTGAAAACCTATGGGAAATTCATACTGCAATCCAGAGTAAATTATTCTTACACTGGAGCAAGGACTCCCCGTAGTTACTCTGGATTGCACCCTAAATGCTGAGCTCCTGGGGAGTTGTTATATTAAGTTATTAGCTCTCTCTCTCTCTCTCTCTCTCTCTCTCTCTCTCTCTCTCAAAGCTGTGCTATAGTAAGTTATTAGCCTACAAATTGACACAAGTTATTATATAACGCCTTAGTAATATATTACTGTGGGCTGTGGGTGGCGCAGTTGTTTAAGACACTGTGCCTGTTAACCAGCAGGCCAAGGTTCGAGACCCGGGTCAGCCCCACAAGACAGGGTGAGCGCCTGTTCTTAGCCCAGCTCTGCGAC
The DNA here is from genome assembly GCA_030015325.1 of Cryptoblepharus egeriae. Classification (NCBI taxonomy): domain Eukaryota; kingdom Metazoa; phylum Chordata; class Lepidosauria; order Squamata; family Scincidae; genus Cryptoblepharus; species Cryptoblepharus egeriae. The sequence continues at coordinate 45,457,714 of JAREYC010000007.1, read as the reverse complement.
ACCAGCTGGATCCAATCGTATTGGCCCTGCCTTTCCATTGGACTAATTCAGTGGCGTGGAGAGGGGGGATTTGCTGCTTGGGTAACAGCCTATCCTCCATAACAATCCAACCCAGGCTTTCATGCTTCGCATGCAGCATATGCAGTGCAGAGCATGATACCATAGTCTTTCAAGACTGACGGATGCCTGCTTAGTAATATGTGAACCTAAAATGGTATGTTGTATAACAGAGCTTGTTTTTCGATCTTCTCACTTATTTGTTCCATACATATTTGTATACTGTATTTCATTTGGGCTGCAATCCTAAAGACACTTTCCTGGGAGTAGGACCCATTGAATACAATGAGGCTCACTTTTGAGTAGACATGTTTAGGATTGTGCTCTTGGTTTTGTTAGGTTCCATTAGAAAATATGAACATTGTTTTCTTTTCTTTCAGACTGATGTGAATGAACCCAAAGATATTAAAGAAATGCAGGTGGGGCCTCGGTATCTAATGGACCCCACAAAATTGCAGTCAATGTAATCTGTGATCCTTGCCCCTTACCCCTTAAGACTGGAGTTATGCTTTGGTCCCCTCCAGAGGGCATTTAGAAGCCTGGAGGAGCAATGCATATCCACCTGCTGTCTCTGGATGCTTCAGAATGGGTTTTGGAGTGTTTTTATGGAAGATTTTTTGGAAGTAAAGGGACAACAGATGGAGGCACGCTGCCTCTTCAGGTTTCAGAATGACTTCTGGAGGGGACCAGAGTGCAATCTTGGGTGAAGCAGAGTCTGGATCAATGATTCTCTCTCTGGTAGTAGTCAATAGACATACTGTAACCATTGAAATGTTGTTTATCTGTCTACAGTATTTATATACCGCTTTTCAACTAAAAAGTTCACAAAGTGGTTTACAAAGAAAATAAAAAAATTAATGGTTAATGTGAGCCTGTCCCAAAAATTTATATTTATGACATGCTACCTTTCCACTGTTCCTATGGCTAGTAAAGAAGAAAAAAATCCCTAGAACACATAGTTTGAACAGTTAGTACAGATTAATAGTAAATAATGGCTCCTAGAAGGTAAAGATGGAAAGTGGCAAGCAGGTATTATGTCACAATCTGGAACTTAGGACTTCCTTTCTTTAAATATCACCTCTGCCATGACTTAATTTAAATATCACCTTTGCCTTGACTATCTATGACTAATTCCTCATTCCTTATTTTAGGTAAGACTCCTCTCTCCAGATGATATCTGGTGATAATAACACTGTATTTACTCAAATCTAACACTCACCTTTTTTCAGCCGAATGTAGGCTCCAAAATCAGGGTGCACATTAGATTCAATGGTTGATTAGATTCAAGTAAATGTGGTATTTTGATTATAAGTATATGGTGCACATTAGATTTGATGGCACATTAGATTTGAGTAAATACGGTACTTTAAGGAGTACAGTTGCATCAAAGATAATTTGTATGATGAAGCACTTTGCACACTGAAAAGCTCTGTACAAAAATGATGGTGATGATGATGATGATGACTATCTTGATTCCTTCCCACTGCTGACACTTGATAGTCTTTCCAAAAGAGAACAATGATGGCAAATTCTTTCCTTGCCTCAAAATACTTGTTTGCTGTTTTTTGTTGACGAATAGTTAAATCAGCAGATGCTAATGTCAAGATTTTCCATGTTACAGATGCCATTTTTAACAAGTTCTTCCACTGCAAAGGATCACTTTAGTTTCATCATGCAATTCCTATATGCTAATGTTGCAGCTAGAAATTGAAATATTTTTCAGTTCTTGCAACAGGATCATTTGCACATAATGAAGAAAAGGAAGTAACATTACATTTCTGCCACCTTTGGAGGCTCAGAGGGGTTATATGGGGACAAAATGGTGTATCTGCTTCTTTGAAATATGGTGCCCCTCAGAGCATATAAAAGACATATCTTTAATTTCCAGATTCAAAAGATGTTGCTGTGTGCCTCCCATCTTTTCCTGCAAGCACAAATACCTAACTTGCTTAGGATTCAGTCTTCCAAAGCACTGTTCCTGCAGGAAACTACTATTGGTTCAGTGGGCTGGTGTATCAGCAAGTGCTCATTGGATTGTACTCCAAGGTTGTCCAATAAATCTGTGTGAATGCTCACAATGAATAATTTATTGAGTTGTGTTTTGATTTGTTGCTTCCCATTTGTTCAATTCTGCTTATTTTCCCCCCTTCTTGCTCTCAAGGTGGGTTCATACGTTTGTTTTCAATTTTCTGCTCACCCTCGGTAATTGTGCACCCTGAGTCATATGATATTATTTCTGCTTAATGTTTGCAAGACTGAAACCTTTTATAAACAGTGGGAGAGCGTTTGAATAATGCATGCCGGACATGAAGCACTGTGCTAGCTCATAATCATTGCAAGACTGGTAGGACTTCTGCTTTCTCGGCACAGTGTTGAGAGCCAGAAAGTCATTATTATGAATGTTTGCAGGGGTAAAGGAAAGGGAATACACTCTTGCGTTAATTATCGACAAGGCAGACTTCCTGGCAGGAACTGCAAAGCAGCTGGTTCCACAATCCCCCAGGTCTGATCTGAAGATAGTGATGACAGGAAAAACTCTTCCGTTCCCTTCCCATCCACTTTTCCTGTGTGCTGTTTCCCTTGCATTTTGGGTGCCCTGGCATGGCTTGGCTATCTGGGCAGTAATGGTGCCTTCTATACCAGCCATTGACTACATTGCTTCTGGCCTCCTTGGTACAATGGAAAGTCACATAGCTTTTTATAATCTTTTAACAGTGCAGTCATATAAGACTGTGCAAACAACCTTCACTCATTTAAATAACTTGCTAGAAAACAACAGCAAAAAACCCACAGCGCATAATAACTCAAGATAGGTGAAAAGAAGATATTGAAATAAAAACATGTCATGGCTTTCTATACTTCTCATTTTTGTAAAATAAAAAGGCAAAAGGCAAAATCCAGAGTAACTACGGGGAGTCCTTGCTCTGGTGTAAGAACAACTTACTCTGAATTCCAATATGAATTTCCCATAGGTTTTCACTAGGTGGTGCAGTAACTACAGGTGCACATAAAGTCTCTTACTTGCTCTCTGTAGTTACTCTGGATTTGGGGGTCTGACAAATAAAAAACCTGCAAAAACTTTTTATTTGGTTTTTATTTATTATTTAATAAGGGGTGCAAAAGTCATGACTGTGGCCTCACCTGCTGGCACTATACCACCTATATCTAGTTCACTTTTAAAGTGATTAGAATTTCTAATTATAATGTAAATTTTTGAATAAAAATGCACACTACTGCTTTCTGCACTTCTAACTTAGAAAAACACCAAAATCCATGCCATTTTCACCAATCTCTACTAATAACAGTTTCAGAGATTTCATAGAAAAGATGCAAACAGAATTGTAAATTAATAGCGTACAGTAAATGACACAGATGTTTATTTGACACTCCATTACCACTTCAGAATCCATTTGTAGATTGACATAAATGACAGGAAATTCCACACAAGAGGGGAATCCTTGTATTGCTCAAAAACTCCTAAGACTGTGAATGGCTATTTTTTTAGTTTTGTTTCTGAGTAACATCTGTTCACTTGACTCTTGCGCCTGAAATGCATACATCCTGAAAGGGTGTTTCTGTTCTAATTTTCAAGTGGAAAGAATGGTTGCTACCACCTCATTTTTAAAATCAGAGTTCACATTTTCTTCCTTTCCCTTCACACTTCAAAGGATTTTCAAATAATCTTCCTGACAGACATCATAATTTCTGAAATTTGTACAAGGAAGTGACTTATTGAAAAAGCATCTGGAGTCATTTTAAAATGCTGGCTCTTCAGCAGAAAATCTGTCAACCTTGCATTGTATCTGCAAATATCAGCCTCATCCAGAGTTTGAAATGTCTAAGGATAGGAGTCTAGTCTTCTGATGAGTTCACTTTCTGATGTATACATGCAGTGAGCCTCACGCAAAAAGCAGATGGGTAGCAGAGTCTGATCTATGTAAGAAATGCTGATGTCTGAGCTGGAAAATCCAAATCCAGTGATAAAAATGTATAAAAGTGAATAATTTTTCATTTCTTTTGTTATAGTTTTTTAGCCTTTTTGGCTGAAAAGCCATATATAACTATTTTTAGTACTAATAACCAGTAGTGTCATTAAGCTTTGTGTCGTCCAGTATGGTAACTCATGGTGTCACCCCCATTAATCACTTCTGCCCTTGGACCTCTAGGTATGCCCAGTCTATCTGGATAGCCATCTCCCACTGTCCGGTTAGGTAGAACTGGCCTAGTGGAGGAAATGTTTGACAGGGCAACCATATAGGTAGACCAGGGCCCTGGTGCTTTTGGTATAATACAGCTGAAGTTAAACTGGTGCAAGCTACTCTGTTGCACTCCTCTCTGAAACCATTACTACTAAAAACAAAATATACTGACAGCGCAATCCTAACTTGCGCTGGAACAGGCAGACTGGAACACGTGTGCTGTACTCAGTGCATGTTTTGGGACAGTTACTGTGCTATTGCAGGGAAGGGGAGGTTTGTCTATACCAGTTCCAATCCAATAAGTCTGCTCAAGGGTTAAGCCACCTACGTCTGGACCTAACTCTGGGCAGATGAGAGCAGCCTCTGGCCTCTGGGAAGCAGGGTTTGGATCTGACATAAGTAATGGATCCTCACCCTGCCTTCTTCTCCCCTCCATCGCACCCCAGGCTTGCTCTTTGCCTGCCCACGCCTACCCAGGAATGCCCCCTTCTGCCTCCCCCAACCTTTTTGTCATCTCCCTGCCTTCCTCTCGCTCTCCGCAGACCATGCACTGGCCTGGAGATGTGGATTGGATACTGCTGCCAAGCAGTGATGGATCTTGTCCACTTTAGAGCAACTAAGCTGGAGGGAGGCAAGTATTGCAGGCTGGGGGGTTGGTGTAGGGAGAGCGGAGGGAAGGGTGCAATATTAAGGATGAAGGGTTTGAGTCCTGGATGGTGGTGACAGCCTGCAGGAGACCCTATCTCCTTTTTTGTAGACTTACATAGCCCCTTCCTCTCAACAGAATTACATCAGCAAAATAGCTGGAATGGATTTGTTGAGAACCAGACGTGACCAGGTGAACCTTCTGCATACCTGTATCTCATCCATAACTCATAGTCATATATGTAAAGCTCCTGGAAAAGAGAGACTAGTTAAGGGTTCCACTTACTGTGCAATGGAATGGATTCTGAGACCCATATGGCTAAGGGCCTAATCCTGTCCAATTTCAGCGCTGATGTAGCCAAGCAAATTTTGCTCCTTCTAGACTTTGATCCATGCCCATTTTGCCCAGGTCTATTTCCTAGGTGCATATTGGGACAAATCTTGAAAGTATATTTATGTATACCAGATAATGAGCCTGTTAAGAGTTTCAAAATGTAGTATTCTGCCTTGACTGTATAAATATGGCTGTGAACCCATAATTCTTCTCAGACATGTATATATATATTTTCTTTATCACCAACACATTTCTCACTGTTACATACAGTTCAACAGAGAGTTTTATTTATAGAACATAAACTGACAGGTCATGCTCTTCTTTTTTCTGTGCTTTCTCTTTCTAAACCAATGCAGCTACAAATCAATATGGCATAAATTATACATACTTGTGGGTGGCGCACTGATTCCATCCACCATTTTATGCTGCAGGCTTGTCTTGTCAGTTGCTGAACTTTTTGAGGATTATCAGTCCTCCTTTCTCAAACAAGACAATGTTAAATTTTTAAAATTTTAGTAGATGGTCATGATCATAGTTAAAATTCCTAACACTCCTGTGGTTTTCCACATGCTGGCACATAAATTTATTTGGCATAAAATGCCTCTAAAAACCTATTTTATTATAGAAAAGTATTTTTATTTATTTAATAAAAACTGACTCTGAGCACAATCCTAACTCATGTCAGCTCAGAATTAAACCCCATTGTGTTCAATGGAATGTGTGTGTACTTCCAGGAATCTGTGTTTAGGACTGTAATCTGTGTTTTGAAAATGTTAGCTCTTTGTAAGTGTGCCATGAGATGAAAAATTTTGAAAATTGCTAATCTGTACAGTAATGAACTGTTTTTGTGCTTCTGGCTTATGATTTTACTATGAGTTGAACCTGCCAGATCTGTCAAAAATTAAGCAATCGCCAGCTCAAGAATGACAGTGTGCCAGTATGCAAGCAATGTCTTTACAGTCTATCTATCTACAGTATTTATATACCACTTTTCAACTGAAAAGTTCACAAAGTGGTTTACAAGAAAATGAAAAAATTAATAGCTAATTAATAGCGAATGGAACCCTGTCCCAAAAGGGCTCACAATCGAAAATGCAAAAGAACACCAGCAGAAGCCACTTGGACAGACATTAATGGAGTGTGTGGGGTCAGTTACTCTCCCCAGGCTAAATAAAAGAGGAACAACCACTTGAAAGAGTGTCTCTTGCCCAGGGGTAATTAATATAAAGGGTGGAATCCTGACTTAGGCCAGAGAGAATGGCCCAGCAAAGTTGGCCTAAGGTAGGTCCTATGCTGTGCTGATAGGCCAAATCCATAGGCCTAGGAGGCCTCTAGGCTGATCTAACTGCTGCTGAGGGGGCATATCTGCCCTGGAAACAGGCTCTGGATATGGCCAAACCACTGTTCTAGGCCATGCACAATATGCCTTCAACACGCTCTTGATGAGCTGCCTAGGCTAGCTCTCCTAGGCCAGTGCAGGTCCACCTGTCTTGGGCCAGCCTAAATGGGCTTACACTGGCCCAGGCCTTTTCTGGTGCAGCTAGACTGGCGATTCTGGCATTAGGCTAGCCAAAGTGCCAGACAGGCTTGCCTAAGTGCACTTCAGGATTGCAGCCAAAGAGATTTCGGCTGCAATCTTAAACATACTTTCCTGGAGTAAGACCCATTGAGCACAGTGGGGCTTACTTCTGAGTAAACATTTTAGTCTTTCTTGTATGAAAGACATATCCACAAATAATAAGGTATTGATCAGGTTTAATTCATGGCCAGTGAATTCCAAGGGAAATAATAATTTGTCTCTTCATTATAAAGTGTTCCAGAAATGAGATAATATTGTATCAGAGTTAATTCAAAATTACAATCCACTTCCTATGGAAGTACACTTTACAACGACAATGCCATGATTAATTCTAATGTAGTTAAGGCTTTAATGAATTAATAATTCATTAAGCTTTCCTGGGCTTCTTTCTCAGATGCAGGAACTCTGAACCATGGAAACTTTTGTGACAATGGAAGGGTGACCATTTAGAATGGAGGACAGTGTTCCTCTACCTTTAACTACCTTTAACTATTGCATAGAAGAGGGGATTTAGGGCAAAATCCAGAGTAACTACGGGGAGTCCTTGCTCCGGTGTAAGAACAACTTGCTCTGGATTCCAATATGAATTACCCATAGGTTATCACTAGGTGGTGCAGTAACTAAGGGTGCACGTAAAGTCTCCTACATGCTCCTGTAGTTAATCTGGATTTGGAGGCTAGTCAGTTTTAACTCAGCATAGAAAGTTTTGAAAAATAGCACCTGCCCACATCCCCTATTCTATACAATGCTTATCACCCTTATGATGAATTGCTTCCCATTCAATGGGTGGGCAATGCCCTGGTTGGCGGGAGTGGTGATATAACTGTGCCTTGTCCTGCTGGTTTTTGAGCTCTAACTTTTGATAGAATATATTTCAAGGGAGTTTGTTTCATTGCATTATGCATCAAAGTACACATTGAATCATGTGAATCACCCAGAGTGGCCTGAACCCCCAACACTCCCTTAGTGATGCTACTGCCTAAAGCCAGTCAGAGTCATTCATCCTAACCACTTCACAGAGTTTTTGTGGAAGAAGGTTGGGAAGGGGCACGATGTATGCTGGCTTTAAGTCTTTGAAAGAAGGGTGATACATAAATGCAATAAATATGGAAATCTTTACTCAGAAGAAATGCTGAATTTGGATGCTAGAGGTTAAGCTGTAATCCAAACCAATTGAAGGAAAGGTGTAAGATCTGTAATAATAGCACAGAGTTGGAAAACAAATAAAAAAGACTGCATGGCTCTTAATGTTTTCTGCAAGAGGTTCCTTTGAGTTGGAAATATTGGTTTATTTTTTTGCCAAATGCCAAAATCTCACACTGACCTTCATTTGTTCAACTTGTTCAGAAGCTAAATTCAACCTTTAATTAGCAGGGATTGAGTGACTTCCAGAGTGATTTCTGGAAATTACTGAGAATTGGTGCCTGAGGCAAGACTTAGGGCCAGAGATAATTATTCAGGAAATATTTTTGGTTTGAATTCTTGTTTCTGGGCATGCGGGACTTGGCACTTTCCCTGGTGATTCACAGATATCTCAGTCCACTCCTATCAGCGTAATGAAGGATATCTGTGGCTGGTCTCCTTTATGATACAATTAATATAGCACAACCTATCACTTTTCATTCCATCTGAATTGAGAAAATTAAATTTGCCGATAACAATTCCACTGAACTCAGAAGAACATGAAAATATCATGGACTTAGGTTCTGCTCATATTTTGAGCTGACTTTTAATTTTAATTGTAATATTTTTACAATTTTTTGCTGAAATTATTATGATTACAGAATACATTGTTCAGATCCTTCTTAAATGTTTCATACTTTTCCCAAAAGGTATCTTTTCATACCAAAAGTTTCATAGCATATGTTACAGAAAGACATTTAAGAAATTGCAAAGCTTCTATTACATTCTTAAAATTCATAGTTCAGGGCAAATGAATAGAAATAGAATAGAATAGAAATCCTTCGATTAAAAAATAAGGACACAATCCAGAGCAAATTCAGCCTGCTCTGACCTAACTGCACTCTCCTAACTGTTCTGTATCCAGAGCAGAAAGTTATGCTGAATCCAGAGAGTCAGGAAGCCTGGGCTGCCCTAACTGCTCCAGAGCATGCTAAGTAATTGACACAAGGGGAGGACTTGCTCCTGAGGAGACACCCCTCAGATCACACTGAACAAGGAACAGCTGTGGTGCCTACACTGGTGACATGACTCTGCACATCACCTGGTGCGGAAGTCTGTGCGTCATCCCTGGGATGCACGCCCCCCCACCTGGACTGCGCAGTCACCAAAGTTGGCGCCTGCGCAGTTGTTTCTGAAGCCAACTGGCTTCAGAAAGAGTACTGCACAGGCACCATCTCTGACACCTGCGCAGTATTTTTCTGAAGCCTTTTGGCTTCGGGGGAGACTGTGCAGGCGTCAGAGTTGGTGCCTGTGCAGTGCTCTTTCTGAAGCCATTCGGCTGCCGCTCTGCCTCCCTAGTGAGGCCGAATGGCTGTGCAGAGGCGCGGACTTTCTCTGCTCTAAGGAAGTCTCCTCTGAAGCTGTTCGGCATCCTCAGTGTGTTTCTGCGCAGTGCACCTCAGATGGCCGTTCAGGCCAGCTCCTCAGACAAGTGGCAGCTTCTGGCTGCTGCTCTGCCTTGGAGCAGGCCTGAATGGGGGTGCTGACGCCCGGGGCCTGCCAAAGGACAGTCAAACTCCTCCGGCACATCACCCCATACGGAGCGCATCCCCAATGCAGCCCACACCAGCCGCACCAGTCTGGTGACGCCACTGGGTACCTGCCTTATAAGGAGTCCCTGATGCCAGTACATTCTACAGTGAATACAAGGGGCTTCTTGGAGTGGCCTGCTGTATCCTGAGGTTTGTGGGCAGCCGTAGTTTGTTCCATATCCTGAGGTTGAGAGGCAGGGGTTGCAGCTAGGCTGGCCAAGAACTCAGATTTTTGGTCAGCACTGCCATTCTTACTCGGGCCTTATCATGGACCCCTATGGGTCTACTCATTACTATACCTGCTCCTGAGGTGGTATAACTCTGAGGGCTGGAAGAGGGCATTTCTGCCTTGGAAACAGGCTCTGGATACAGAGTAACTGCTCTGCCCTAGGCAATGCTAAACATGCCCTCAACTTGCCTCTCCTGAGCTGCTTAGGCTTCCCCAGTTAGGGCAGAGCAGGTCCACCTCTCTTAGGGCACCCTATCTTGCCTTGCTCTGCCCTAAGCCTCTTCCAGAGTAACTGGGCTGGAGCATCTTGCAGTTGCTCTAACCTAGTGTTAGATAGGGCAACCTAAGGGCTCTTATGTGGACAGATTAGTTGCTCTGGATTATTCTGCCTGTCATACATCTTCTTCTGAAGCATTGTACTAAGTAAACCTAGAATCAATGGTTCATGTCAGTTTCTTAGCGATAGCTGCATCCTTAGATGTTTCCCTGTCAAAATAACAAAAAAAACTACAGTAACTGCTTGCTTAACACTTCAGATGGACCTTTGAATTTTCTTTATTGTATTCTATGTATCTGGAGTCAGCATAGTTTCTTCTGTAAGAGGAGGTCTACCAAGTATAGGTTAAGTTTTGGCATCTGCAAGGGTTCTGTTCCAGAAACTTCAGTGGATGCAGATTTGCACATTAAACAAAAACAATTTAGAGATTAGGCGGGATCTGCTTCCCAGCTGAAATGAAGCTGTTCTAAACCCCAGAGAGGGAAGTTGATTGATTGCCTGCAGCACTACCATGATAAGCAGGGTATTTTTAAAAGGATGTTTATCTTATAATTTAATGGACCTACCTCATTTGCTTTGAGATAAAACTGTGGGTGAAAAAAATCAACGGATAATTAGTTTATAGTAAAGATATACCACGCAGGTTACCCAGCTAGTCATGATCGATTCTAAGGTGTGGTGATCATCCCTGTTACAAGGCCGAAGAGATGGTCATGTGGTCAACATGACTAAATGCCAACATGCACAGAATGCTGTTACCTTTCCACCAAAGTGATACTTATTTATCTACTTGCATTTCCATGCTTTCGAGTTATACCTGTACGTATATCATAATTGAAAATCTGCATGTGTAGGAGGGCACAAATGTTTCATATCAGAAAAAATATGGTGTGGATTGCGTCCAAGAGGGGAGTGGGACTAGCCATGGAACTGCGTGCTCCCTACCTGTCAGCCTTGCACTGAATTGGGCATTACAAAGGAATTTTGCTGGTGCAGATTCACATATCTCCATTGGGTTGGCTGGGGTGAGATATGGAATAGCAGGAAAAATATTCCCTTACTTCAAGTTGTGTTCCATCAGGCACCTACCTTGCACTGGTGAAGGTAGATACAGTGAAGGTCACGTGGTCCACCTGTTCTAGCACAAGATAGGACTGGGCTGATAATCAAGTGATTGTCCCTGTGGTCAACTCTACCTAAATAGTTTCCAACGTTTTCCTGCACCCTCCAGCCACTGTTTCATAGTTTCATTTAGTACAGGTTTTCTCAACCTCTGGGTTGGGGACCACTGGAGGTCCTTGGTGACTGCCCCACCCGTGTGCAAGAGGAGCCTCTGCAACTCCTCCCAGCAGGGGACCAAAGGCTGTCCTCAGCATCTGCCTGAGCAGTCAGCAAGAGGACTTGGCTGGCCTCAGGAGGTCTCTGTCCATCCCACTATGTGCCTTTCCCCTCCTCTCAGCTGGAAGGCATGTGTAGTTTCCCCACCAGACGCAAGAGGATCGCGTGGCCAGACAGCCAACCATCAAGGAGTCAGCTTGCAAGAGAGGTGGGGAATGTGATGCATCCCCTCATCCTAGCCAGAAAGAAGAGAAGAGGAGTGGGGGAAGAGAAAGAGTGAATGACAGCAGAGACCCCCCATTCTAGACAGGGGATGAAGAGAGGAGAGAGAGTGATGAGACACCCTGATCCAAGCAAAGAGGGATGAAGAGAAGAAGGAGAGAGAGAGAGAGCGCGCGCCCCCCCTGATCCTAGCCAAGATTGGGGGGGAGCAGAAGGGGAGGGGATAGACAGACAGAGGGCGAAATCCAGAGTAACTACAGGGAGTCCTTGCTCTGGTGTAAAAACAATTTACTCTAGATTGCAGTATGAATTTTGCATAGGACCACTGATCTAGCAGACTAATTTTTGTTTGCTGCTTTCATCTATTCCAGGTGAGGGCAGTAAAGGACCTTTGCTCTTGCACTGTATAAAATACAGTACACAGTCCTTGGCTTACAAACAACAATTTCCCCCCTCCCTTTTCAAAACTCTCCCTCCTTTTAGAGATTTCTCATCATGAGACCAAAACATACATGGTGAAGTTTTTGTTCATAAATACAGAGCATGACTTGCTGTCTGGCCCCACACACTGAATGTTTTAGTGTAGCATCTCACTGATTGAAATTTCATACTGTGCAAGTTTGAATGTGTCTGATTTTACACTGGAGGTTCTGATCTGAGGTTTTGGACTGTGTGCGTGTGCATGTGCATGACTGTGTGTGTGCATTTGTACTTGTGTGCGTGTGTGTGCGCGTGCGTCAATAAACCTGTTTAAGTAGAATTTGTCACTCAAGCAGATGATAACATAGCAATGGTGTGTTACAGTTTTAAGATGAAAAATCTTGCAGTGAGCCTGGAGTGTGTACCTGCTGGAACTGAAAGCAAATCATCTATTCACCAGTAATGCTTTATAGACAGTTTGAAAAGAGAGCAGGGGGAAAAAAACTAAACCAGCAAACAATTCGAGAAAAATAGATGCACTGCAGCCTTGCAATTACCTTTCCTGAATCTATTTTTAAATAGCAACAAGGCAGGGGGTATTCAACTTTCAAAAAAGGCTTTGTGACTACCCTTTAGAAGCAAATGTTTTTCATCAGTTGTTTTCATTAGACTCTTTTGTATCCTCTGAAAAAGATGTGGGTTCTCCTGGGGAAAATCTTAGAGTGATGGGGAAAGACATCTTTCTGCTGAATGTTCCCTGTGGGGAGCTGCTTGTGTTCATTTGGAAAGATGCATTCTTTAGCCCATGAGCATTAAATAGCTGGAGGATTCAGGAAAAATTCTGGATAAAACTTTATGTATTGTGAAGGTACTGGTAGGGGAAGTTCATCATGTGTGTCTTTTTAGAATGCACAGTCTCTTGCTAGCAACAAGAATAATAATATTTATATGGTACGTTCTGGAGTGAACAAAGCATTTTCTTTGCATAAGCAATAATCGCAATAACCCCGTAAGGCTGCAAACCTAATCTCCAGTTAGGCCGGCATAAGCCCTGGCATAAGTCCTGTGGTGACCTCGGGGTGTCACAAAAGTGCCATAAGATACTTTGCACCAGTCCTGGGGGAAGGTTTAGGCCAGTGCACAGGCATACACTAACATCCCCACACCATCACCACAGGAAGATATGGCAGCTGAGTTAGGGCAGTCTGAATTGGTTAGGATTGCTTATCATTTTTATTCCCATGCCACATATGAGCAGCCTGAATGTGAAGTCCATTGCTGACCTCAGACTGCCTAGTGGCTGCTTGAGGGAAGGTGGGTTCCTGAATCTGAAGCTGGATTCACCCACAACTGCCCATGTTCTGCAGATGATCAGAAATGTGCTAACCCATCCAGGAGAGCACAGAGCAAACAATTTTGAATAAGATGTTTGTGTCACAAGACCATAAATGATCAAGACTTAGGGGTTCCCAAATTGTGGTTTGTTATTTGTGCTAAAGCTAAGGGCCTAATCCTAACACACACACACACACACACACACACACACACACACACACACACACACACACCCCAATGCTGTAGCCCATGCTTGGTTGGGAAGAAGTCATGGAGAGCTCTCCATGGAAAGGCAACTTTCATTTCTGCTCCATGGACAAATCTTAGCCTCTTGAATGGGTCTCCTCGGATCTGTGCCAGCAATTTTTCTGCAGCACAACTGATGAGAGTAAGGGCAAGGGAATGGGGATAGGATCCTGCTACACACTGGCAGCCCTGGGGAATCTATCTGTATAAATAATAAAGCTGTTCAACAACTGAATAAATTTAATTCATTGGTGAAGTAACCCTCTTTTGACACCATGCCATGCATAATTGTCTAAAAACATGTGGAAACTCCTTTACAGCTCCTTTACAACCTACCACTGCATCTTGGAATTGGAATGGAATATTTTATGCCTGCCCCAAGTGGTAATTATCGTGGAGGCAACAAATACAGGGTTGCAGTAATTGCTTCCAACAAGAACTATTGATATAAGGAGGAAGAAAAAAGAACCTAATTTTCTGTCACTTCTGTCAGAGGAGTAAAAGAAGTTCAAGTGCCTTTAATGGGACTTGACTTGTTTTAGTCTCTCCTCCCTAGCCTACTGAGGTTGCGTTTCATCCTGTCAATTCCACTCTCTCGTTCATACAACATTCTTTTGCTGCATGTGTCTTGAGGTTGACTCTTGTTCTCTGGAGATCTGAGTGGAGCTGCCCAAAGACATTTTACTTGTCACCTTTAACAACCATCAGGAAGATGGAATTGTGTCTCCATGTGAGGAGATTGAGTTTCAGTTGACAGAGCTGGCAGGCACTTACGGTTCCTTGTGAGTCATTTATATAACTGGGACCACTTGACTCTTAGTTGTTCTCTTCCTCAAAATGATAACATCTGTGCACGTAGCACTGTGGTGTATAAAAGGTGTTTAAAATAAATCTAATATATTTGAGAATTTCTATAGACAGGAAGTGATTGAGAACATTTTGAAACATATTGGATGAAAAAATGCTTTTTTGTTTGTTTGTTTTAAACCTTTAGTAAAATCTCATTTAGATGCAAACTATTGATGTCCACTAGAGCTTGAAAGATCTTGGTTTCAAGAAGTGGCAGCCTGATTGAGAAGAAAAATGTGTGGTCAGTAAAAGCGATACCACAATAGCACTACTTATGCCAAAATTAATAAAACAATAGAAATAGCAAATCCATATTTTCCTCCTCCCTATGCCTGCCAAGACTTGGAGATTCTGTGATTGCATCATGCTACATTGAAAAGAATATTTGATAATTTGGGTCTGCATATAGCAATATACTGAGGAAATCCTTTTTCAAGAGCTCCCTTTACATAATTTAAGAACTTCAAATGAAATTTAGCAATTATAAAAGGCTTGTTGTTTTCTGAACATTTTCCAGGCTGCAATCCTATTCCCCAGTTAGGCTGGAATAAGTGATTGCACAAGGCCTGTGCTGATTTGAGGGTGTCACATTCTGAGCCACTCCTTGGGTGGGTATAGGCAGTGGTGGAATTCAAATAAATTAATAACAGGTTCTATGTCCTAATAACCTCAATTAACAACAGGTTCTCTGTCCATAGAACAACAAGTTCTAAGGGCAAAATCCAGAGTAACTACAGGGAGTCCTTGCTCCGGTGTAAGAACAACATACCCTGGATTCCAATATGAATTTCCCATAGGTTTTCACTAGGTGGTGCAGTAACTATGGGTGCACGTAAAGTCTCTTACGTGCTCCCGTAGTTACTCTGGATTTGGGAGTATGTCTCATTAGTAACCGGTTCTCAGAACCAGGCGCCCATTAGCAAAGGGTTCTATAGAACCTGTGAGAACCTCCTGAAGCCTATCACTGGAGGGGTTATGCCAATGCATAGACATGCACCCATCTCCCCACACCACTATGGGAATGGGAGACAAATGAGATATGTTGGCCTAAATTGGTTGGGATTGCACCTTCGCTCTCTTGTAGACAAGGCTTATATTTACAATAACCAGAAAAGAGGATGAATATTGTGGAATAGGGGACATATGCAGTCTTGATTGGCATAGTTCTTAACAGAGGAAGAACTTTGTATGGGGAAATGAGATTTTCATACTTAAAGTCTTGATGGGGAGGAAGGGAATTGTCCTTCAGGTTGGATTCCATCCTGCAAAATGGTATAGCTGTGTCGGGGACTGCATCCTTTTGTTCAAAGAACAATTTAACCTGTGTGTTTTGCAACTTATGGTTAGTTCTGCCATTCTAAGAGGCTCTTCAGTTAGGCCAGTGCTTACCAAGTGTGGTGCCTTCTGGCACTGTGCAGGGGTGCTGCACGATTTCCGTTGTCATCCCTTGTATCTTTTCTCCGGCCAAACAAAACAACATGAAACAGCAATATAAAATTCAGATTCAATTTCAGATACAAGAGTTTTCCCTGTTTGACCTGAAATCAATGTTTTGTGATTTTCTAGGTGAAAATATAAAAATGTTTTACGTTTGGCAAACCATGAGTTTGCAAAGGTTTGGATGTTGCCAAAACGTTGCACTCTGCAAACATTTACCATTTGCAAAGATTTGCATGGGTTTTAATGAAAAAGAATTTTACTGAGCAGTCAGTTTGGTTTTAGGCACACTTGTTCTCATCCTGACTCCTCTTTCATACAATCAAGCTGGGAAATTCAGTCTTTCAAGTTTGCCTGGTCGAATCCTTGCAACATCTTTAGTGTTTGCTAAAACTACCAAACAATACTCCATGAGAGACAGCACTTAATTTTTAAGACAGAAGGTGGGCCATCAAAGATTCGCTTTTGTATTAGAAATCAATAGTTTTGCAAAAGACTTTTCAGAGTTCTGCTCAATTCTCTGACTTATGACTGTGCACTGGCCTAATTCCCCCACCCAGAGGTGACACAGAAGTGCCTAATGGCACTTTTGTGACACCCTCAGGTAAGGTTGCCATATATCCAGAAAAACAGGGAGAATCCTGATTTTGGGGGATTGTGTTCACATACTGGCAAGTGTGACAGAGGGTCCTGTCCCAGTTTTGTGGAAGAGTATTATGGCAATCCTATCCTCAGGTCAGCACAGGACTTGTGTCAGACCTATGTGGAAATTAGGATTGCATCCTATATGTAATAAATTCCATGCACCGTAATTTTAAATTTAATATTAAGTAATGTAGTATGTATTTCAAACCACATGAAATAAATATATATGAGTGTTTTTAGCTTTCATTTTGTTGTATCCTACATTTTTGGGGTGTCCTACATTTTGGGGGGCCTTGTCCTCTTTTGAGATTGTGACATCTGGTCATATGAGAGAAGATGGTCTCTCAAGTATGCTGGTGCCTGGCTCCAAGCCATTTAGGGCTTTAAAAATCAAAATGAATTGGGCCAGGAAAGGAATATATATATATTTTAATCATATTTTATTATATACAAGTATAAGAACAAGAAAGTCATTAATGAACGCTTCAGAAATACTATATATGCTCACTGCAAACAAGTATGACTCTTGTGTTCCTAGTCAAAGACAGTTTCTTTATTATTTACCCAAGTTCTGAAATCTTGCAAGAGATGCCATTGATCATCTCTGTCACCTTGGTGAAGAATTGCAAGGACATAGTGTGGAAGATGAACCTTGAATTATGAAATCTATCAAACTTCTAATACATTGAAAATGTAGCTAACAATTGGTTATTGTTCTCAAAAGTGCATGAAGTATGTAGTTGTGAATCAAAAAATGGAACATGTCAGAAGGTTGCTTGATGCTAACAATCATTTAGTATAGTGGTCCTCAACCTTTCTGGCCCCAGGGACTGGTTCTGGGGGGGGGGGGGAATTTCCAGGGACCAGTCCAGGGGTGGAGGGAGAGTTGTGCCTCTGGTGACCTGCAGGGAGGGCTTCCCCACCCAGAGCACAGCACAGCTGCCTCCAGCTGTAAATCCCATTATAATCAATAGAGCTATTACTGTGGATAGGATTGCAGGTGAGAGCCAATGTCTCAATGCATGTCTATTCAGAGCAGGGATTTTCAACCTTTTCCAATGCAGGATGCATTGAAAATGCACAAAGCTATCCTAGTCACTCTTATTGGAGAGTAACAGCACAATCCAGAGCAACTAATCTGTCCACATAAGAGCCCTTGGGTTGCCCTATCTATCACTAGGGTGGAGCAACTGCAAGATGCTCCAGCCCAGTTACTCTGGAAGAGGCTTAGGGCAGAGCAAGGCAACACAGGGTGCCCTAAGAGAAGTGGACCTGCTCTGCCCTAACTGTGGCAGCCTAAGCAGCTCAGGAGAGGCAAGTAGAGGGCAAGTTTAGCATTGCCTAGGACAGAGCAGTTACTCTGTATCCAAAGCCTGTTTCCAAGGCAGAAATGCCTCTTCCAGTTCCTCAGAGATATACCACCTCAGGAGCAGGTATAGTAATGAGTAGACCCATAGGGGTCCATGATAAGGCCTGAGTAAGAATGGTAGTGTTGAGCAAAAATCTGAGTTCTTGGCCAGCCTAGCTGCAATCCCTGCCTCTCAACCTCAGGATATGGCACAACTATGGCAGCCCACTAACCTCAGGATACAGCAGGCCACTCCAAGCATCCATCTAGCACTAGAAGAACTGCAGCTGTAACTGGTTGTCAGGAACTGCTGGGCTTCCTCATAATGTAGGCACCACAGCTGTTCCTTCTTCAGTGTGATCTGAGGGGGTCTACTCAGGAGCAAGCCCTCCCCAGCTGTCACTAAGCATGCTCTGGAGCAGTTAGGGCAGCCCAGGCTTCCTGACTCTCTGGATGCAGCATAACTTTCCGCTCTGGATACAGAATAGTTAGGAGAGAGCAGTTAGGGCAGAGCAGGTTGAACTTGCTCTGGATTGTGCCCTAAGCCTCATTGACTATAATAGGACTTATTTCTGAGTAGACATGCATAGGATTGGGCTCTAAAGCTGCAATCCTATTCACACTTTCCTGGGAGTAAGCTCTACTGACTACAATGGGACTTACTACTGAGTAGACAGGCATAGGATTGGTCTCTGAGGCTGCAATCCTCCGACAGAGCCCTCCTGCTGTCAGGAGGGGAAGGTGCACTTAGAGGAGCCTCTCATGGACCGGTTAGGCAGCTGCCAAGGACCACCAGTGGCCCCTGGACTGGGAGTTGAGAAACCCTGATTTAGTACATCTGCTTATGCATGTGGTTCAAACAATAAACATGTTGAGATGGGTGATTGGCACTCTTCAAAGAGATAAGGTCAGTGACGGTAAGACATTCAATAAAAGCATCTAGAGAAAACTAGCACATCAGGAAATGGTTCTTAAGTCTTCACAGTTACACCCAAAAGACCAAAAAATAATTTTTTTTCCTACAGAGCAATAGTATATCACTATAGAACATGATACTGTAGAATTTCCTGGCACAGGGATAGTTCAACATGTGGCACAGCAGTTAGAAAGCCAGATTAAGGATAGCTCACTTGCTCTCTCAGGCTAGCAAGATTGTCATAAAATGTGGGAAGTGGGTAGGGTACTGCATGATGATCCTCCAGGACATGTCCTCTTTTTTGGCCCTGTGTCCTGGAAAAAAATCTTCATTATCCTCTTTTCCCTTGTAAGCAGGCAACATGTAGACTTCTTGTAATTATATGTGATAAATTATATGTGATAAATTAAGTAAGAGTTTTATAGTTAAGAATAAGCAATATAGTATTTAAATTAACCATATGGAAGTTATCCATATTATTAGTTTAGCTTTTATTTTTGTAATGTCCTTTATTTTTCTTGGGTGCCCTACATTTTGGAGGGCCTTGTCCTTTTTTCTGATTATGGCGTCTGGTCACCGTGGGGTAGTGGAAACAACCCTGAGCTCTTCAAGGAGAAAATAATGATAAAAGATATTACAAAAATGCTTTGCTGCTTATGTGTCTTGTTGCCAGAGACCAACCATGACAGGAATGGGGTGCCAAGGAGCTGGCTGTGTGGGATCTTATATAAATTTCCAGAAGGTCAAGGTAAATAATTATTTAAGTGGAATCCACCAATGCACGTAGGCAGAGCTTTCATGTTTGAGCCAGATAGATTTTTTCTCCTTTCCTTAGAGCTGGGTGAAAGAGTTTCTTGTATGTGATGTACTGGAAACTGGATGATGGATTGTCCCCCTTGAGGGCCACTTGGTAGATGCAAAACCAGCATATAGATGCCTGGATATAGAAAAACATAAAAGACATCTTTTTCAAGGCTACTTAAATTCATTAAGCAGAGACTGTTTTTCAAACATACACATTATATAAAGCTAATGAATCTGGGGACTTTGGGGGGTGATGGTTCAATATTCAGTCAAGCACTGGAAATATTGGAGAAGTACAGTGCTGTAAAGGGTAATGTGCCCTGTACCCACTCAAGCTGATGGAATAAATTCCAATGGGAATAAAAGCTTTATTCAGACGCTGATTAATATGTGAGTATTAATTTAGATACCACACTCTTGAAATATTAAAAAGACACTTTGAGGCAGTGTTTGTTTTTCTATGCAGGATGATGACATGGTAAAAGAACTGTCATCAAAGAGTGGTAAATATGGGATCAACTGAGGAACTCACTTTGCTTTAGATCTCTCTGCAGAAGGGCTTTATTTGTAAAGGAAGAATAAAAAAGCAGAACAAAATGCAACCTTTTTCAGAATCTCCTGACTAAAAAATATGGACTGGAGATATTCTTTCCCTCTTGGCTGTCATTTGATTCATCTATAATGAGTCCCACTGACATGTCATATCACAAAATAGCTGATTTATGTATGTGTACAAAACAATGATCAATCAGAAGAACATTTAGAAATTGAGAATGATGATCATATAAAACGAATAACCCTGTTGTCATTCACTTTTCCTTGCATCTGTGTGCTTTAAATAAACCTGGTGATTAACCTCTCTCTCACTCATTTGTATGCACATGCACAAGATACTTTTGTCAACCCAAGCAGCCATGCTGTATAGTCTCAGCCAAGAGACCTTTCCAATTTTGAAGTGGGCATGCTGTATCACAGAAAGATATGGTGTGAGTTTGTAGAGGGGACGTCTGTAATGTATAAAAAATGCTTGGTGGTGCACACAAAAGCTGATCTGGACATAGGTGAGGATATTAATAGAAGGTAAAAAGCATAAAATGGATCTGCAATGAATGTCTATGTCCAGTAAGGAGTTTTTAGCATTTTTGTAGCCACCTGTGTCTTAATAAGTCCTCTCCAAAGGTCTGATGTTTCTGAAGCAACATCCCGTGATACATGGGGTGCTTATACTGAAAAGAAAACCTAGCCATCTTTATTATTGGCATCCTTCAGTCTCGAAAGACTATGGTATCGTGCTCTGATTGGAGGTCCTGAAACAACATCTAGTGTGACTAAAGAGGCCAATTCCAGAGTGGCAATCCCTTCCACACTGAGGACAAATAAATTCCGTCCCCTGCCCAGGTCCCAGGTTTCGCTGCTTTCGGGTCTGTCTCTTTGCTTCAGCCTGCCGAACAAGTGTCTCTTCCAGTTGGAGAAGGCCATGCTGGGTCTTTTGCCTCCACGCTGAACGGTCAGAGGTCAACGTTTCCCAGCTGTTGATGTCCATTCCCAAGGCCTTTAGATCCCTCTTGCAGATGTCCTTGTATCGCAGCTGTGGTCTCCTTCTTGGGCGCTTTCCCTGCACTAATTCTCCATATAAGAGATCTTTTGGAATCTGACCATCAGCCATTCTCACGACATGCCCAAGCCAGCGTAGACACCGCTGTTTCAGAAGTGTGAACATGCTAGAGATTCCAGCATGTTCCAATACTGTGTCATTTGAGACTTTGTCATGCCAGGTGATTCCAAGAATACGTCGGAGACAGGGCATATGCACCATCTTTATGCACCATCTTTATGCACCTTCAAAAGCACTTTGCATTCATGCACTGGCTATTTTGGATCTGCTTATGAGGCTGAAAAAGACCAGATGTCCTGGCCTGTGCTGCAGTCAGGTTTGTAGGAATCTATTTGCCAGGAGGTATGTGATGTGATGAGCATGCATCTCCCTTAGGCAACTTAAAAGAGAAACCCCATTCACATATGATGTGGCATATGACACATATGACATACACCGTATGACAAACACAAAAATAGTTGGAATTCTGGGTTAGTAATTTTGAGAACATGTTCTCAAAGCCAGCTCTTTTAAAGAGCCCTTTGACTAAACCACATTCCACATTGTCCTGGCATGAGGAATGTGTACCCCAAAGATTGATAAGGGACCCCTCTGATACTTGAGGCATAAATGCCAAATATCAATTGTTATAAACCTCTTCCCTGTTCTCATCCTACTGAACATTTTGCGCATAAAAGAGGATAATGAATCAGGCCTGCAGAGCAACGTTTGACATCCTAATTGCTTTGAACAGATTATTTTTTTTTCCTCAGCTGCTGAAGATTCTCAGGAGGGAAAAAAATAAATGATTTAAGGCAACTATCTAGGTTAAATCAAACTAATTACAAGTTTCAGTGAAAATTCAAAGAAAGCTGGGTTCCAGCTTTTAGCTTTATCATACATTCTTATGCAGATGTGAGAAAGAATTCTTCCACCCACCCTTCCCCAAGCTGAGCTTCCTGCCCTGTAGGATATAATTAATATACTATCTTAAGATAGCAGCAACATGAGATACATCCTTCAGGGCATGGTTCTGTGGAGGAGAAGGCAGGTTGCTGTGCATTTGGGCTTTCAGCTGCCAAGCAAAAGATGAGTTCCTTTCCAGCAGAATGCATGACACATGACTATCCTCTGATCTCATAGCATCGTTCAGGACATTGAACTGAAAGGAAAGTTTTTGTAGGCACTAGGGGTGACTGCTTATTGGGCTCTACATAGGGCTGCTCTTAAAGACAACTTAGAACAGAGGTGTCAAACCTGTTTCATATATAGAGCCAATAAATTTTGGCACTTGTTGAGGTCAAGAAGTTAGGTCATTAAGCTGGAAATTATGTAATTAAGCTGTCAATATTTGGACTGCCCTGGCTGTCTTTACTTCTGAACTCAATTTAAGGGAATGGTACTGACAGGGCAATCCTAACTTGCACTGGAACAGGCAGCCTGGCTTGCCTCCTCTGTGTCCAGTATTGGAAATGTTGCTAGATGAGATGGTGGCTCATCCCCATATCTGTGGTAGGGCTGCAGCACCTCCAATAGTCAACTGAGATTTAAGCCACAAGATTTAAGCTTTAATGGCTGAAGATGAACAGACCAGAACAGCCTCTGGCTGCTCTGTGCTGCTCTGGAAACGAGGCTGAGATTCGGCATAATTGATGGATGTCTCTCCCCAATTTTTATTTATTAAATGAGAAAAAAGGCAAAAAACCCATAATATTTTGCAAAATTACTTTCCAGAACTGCTGGATCTGAGCCCCACATTCTACTCCCTGCTCACCTGACAGCTTTCTTCTCCTCCCACCCTTCTGCCCTATGGGAATCCCAGATTTCAGCAGAATTGAATAAAAAAAAGCAGACCTCCGTCAGTCTTGAAAGACTATGGTATCGTGCTCAGCGCTGCATATGCTGCATGCGAAGCACAAAAGCCTGGCTTGGATTGTTATGGAGGATAGGCTGTTACCCAAGCAGCAAATCCCCCCTCTCCACACCACTGAATTAGTCCAATGAAAAGGCAGAGCCAATACGATTGGATCCAGCTGGCGTCGCAGAGCTGGGCTAAGGACAGGAGCTCACCCTCTTTTGTGCGGCCGACCCGGGTCTCATACCCTGGCCTGCTGGTTAACAGGCACAGTATCTTAACAGCTTGCGCCACCCACAGCACAGATAATTGAATGGAGCTGCTGATTTTACCCATTGGCACAACAAGGGGTTGCTATTTTCAAAGTTATTGAGCTGCTTCAGTTGCCTTTAAGCAGCTTCCATTTTTTATTTTGCCCATGTCTAGGGTTGCCATATGTTCTGGAAAACTGGGACTATCCCAGTTTTCAGGGGTTGCGTTCCCATTCTGGGAAGTTTGACTGGGGCCCTATCCCAGTTTTGTGAAAGAGAATTTTTGCAACCGTACCCATGTCATCACAACTGTACCAACTTCAAAGCCCTCACCACCAATAAGTTAGTGATTTTCAATCTTTTTTGGGTCAAACAAGTTTCTAAAATTGTCAAGTTCACCTTCAGTCTTTTTGATACTTGACCAAGGCACACCATACTTCCAGCAGGGCTCTCACATCCCCAGTCGCCCTATAATACCCCCCAAACTCCTGCGGGATACCTGTGGACCATTTTTGACACCCCATTGCCCCACAGTACAGTGGTTGAGTTAGATGTTTGTAATTCTTAAGATTGGGACTTTTTTTTAAGCCATTTCTTAAAAATACTGTTTTTTGCAGGCTTCTCAACCTTGATGTCAGTCGTGCCCTCTGTTTGTTAAAAATGGTACCCCAGTTAAAGACCAAAGCTATAACACTGACATCTAGCAAAGCTCTAGTTTCATAACTATGAGAAGAAGCCTGATCATTCTGGAATTATTTTCCTGAACCTGGCAGGGCAGGTAGATTCTGGTTTATTGGTGAAGATAAATATTTACTAGAGGGATTTAGAAGCTTTCACAGTGTCCTGTTGATCATCTCCTTTAATGGTGACTCACTTGGCGTCAGGCTCAGTAGCTTTGTTATCTGATCCTGCTGTTCCAGTTTTGGCGGCTGTCCCCTTGCACAGCTTCGCAGTCTGATGCAGGAAACAGGGCTTTCTCTCTCTGTCCCCCTTGGAGAGATTTCAGGCCCACTGTCTGAAAGATAAGCCTTCATGAGTACTACTCTGGAACGAGGGACAAACTGATTTCTCTTGAATATGTTTATAATGGCATTGTTTTGTTGGTGTGTGTGTTTCCAAAACTGGAACACACACACCGGTAAAAAATGAAAGACATTCCACTTCATAATAGAGTGACCCATATAAATATTCCTATTTTCCTCACTGATTCTGGCTAGGCAGTGTTTATATAGTTAAACTAATCCACTAGTCACATCTAATTTACTTGTGCCTTGTACCACAATAGTTGCTGGAAAAGTTTACAGGCTTTAATTCTTATTTCTTAGTCTATAAGAAAATGCTATTTTATTCTTCCAGTTATTATTGTTGTAATTAGAAGTAAATCAGAACTTTAGTGTTGACATGAATGTAATTAGCTTGAAGCCTTTCAAGCTGTTCTGTTAATTCGAATGAACCTGTTGTGGCTTTAGTCTGGCAATGCCAATGTCCTTGCAACGGCAATGAAAAAGGATGTGTTTTTTTAAAAAAATGGTTCATGCAGAAAATAACGAGGAGGATGAGGATGCAAAGTAGAATGGGAAGTAAATGAAGCAGCAGATTGTTTATCCCTTGATGCACATAGTTTAATCTATGCTATTAGTTTTGCAGTCTACCAAAAATTGGGTTGTGAGTGATGGAACAGAGGGACAGAGGGTGCTGCTTTAGAGGGACTGCATTCCGGAAAGTGCTAGTGCACATCAGATAATTTTTTTCACACCATTGGAGAATAAGATGCTAAGAAACGTCTTCCATACAACTTTGTTTTGTTAGACAGCTAATCTCTTTCCATGTCTTTTTCACCTCCTTCATCATGTCCTCTTCTGTTCTTCTCCATGGGTTTAGTGGTCTGCCTCTCCTTTTTCCAGGTGGCTCCCATTTCAGGACAATGCTTGGGTGTCTGGTCTCATCCATCCATAGATAGGGACCTGCAAAAGGCAAGGTTATTTTTCCTGATAAAGGATAACACCCCTTTGTCATGAAAAATAACCTCACCTTTTGCAGGTCCCTATCCTTAGGCCATGACTGAACCATCACTGACACCTTGATTTCACCTTTTGATTTCATGGTGCCCATGCTAGTTCTTTAATTACAAAACAAATCAACAAAGCATTGACAAAAATGTCAGGGGTTTCCTCCCAACTTTATCATTGGCATTATAGACTAGACTGTGATATTCAAATAGGGGAGGGTTGCGATTATCCAGTTCATGTAAAGAACTCCTCGTCCCTATAAGGAGCGAAGGAAGGGGTGAGGACAGCAATGGATCACATTGCTGAGGGATGATGGGGGATACTTTCACTTACCTTTGCTTATGTAGGTCTGTGACAGAAGGTGCAGGAAGTCCTGTGCCGCCCGCCAAAGTGTTCCCTGATGCTTATAATCTTCATAGAAAGTGCTTAGATCACTCAGTTGGAGGATGCCAAGGCTCAGGGAACCAAGCCTGCTGCAGCCCTGCAACAATAAAAGTAGTGAAAGTACCTCCCCCTTTATTCCTCCATAGCAGTGTGAACCTGGAGATTGCATCACACCTTTGCAAGACTTGTTTAGGGAGTAAATTTCCCTAAAATTTTGAGAAACACTGGATGAGAGAGAGAGAGAGAGAGAGAGAGAGAGAGAGAGAGAGAGAGAGAGAGAGACTAGTGATGAAATGGGTGGACACATAATTCAGAAAGAGAATTGTGTATTCTGATGGAATTTCATCCAGATCTATGTACTGACACAACACGATAATTACATATGTGGCAAATAAGCAGGAGAATGTCTTATTTCCCAATAGTGGAAAGGGTATGTAGTACCATTTACAACAGAAAAAAAAATTGGTGAATGATAGTGACTGTCATTAACTAGGCTAGGAAAGATTCCCGGGTGATAGTTACATCACTCAAAAAATGCACCTGTAATTTCTGCCACGGTTAAAAAAACGAATGAAGGAATTATAATTTGGGAGCTAGAATTGTTGCAAACAAATCTCTCTTTTCATGTTGTCCTAGGCTTACCGTTGGACATCATATTCTTTGGATGTTTTGTTCTTAATGTTTTATAAAATGCTAGGAAAAAAGAGCTTCTGAGTGAGCTCCATTTTTCTCTTTTTCAGATTGGCAGCAGAGGAAGCAAAAACGTTCCTTCTGAAATGTTCTTGCACAGTAGAGAAGAGCACGTGAATTCTTCTTAGTTCTTACAACACTTCCTTGCCAGTTCAGCCTGAAGGCTGAGTTCAGACTTTGATAGCTCACACTGAAAGCTATCTCCTGAAAGCTATCTCAGTGTCTCCTCAACAGAGCTGTTTGATTTCTTTCTCGGAGATCCGTAGCGATTTCTCACCTTCTATCTGCTTTCTTTTCTTTTGAATGAAGGACTAATGACTGGAGCCCTTCCATCACCAGCTGAAAGATGAATCATCTTGAAAGCCTTTTCAAGTTCTTGCTGTGGAAACTGCATGACCTTGTCATGCTACATGTTCTTCATAAATACACTAAAGCCTGTACTGCAGAGCTACAAACTCTTCAAACAGATACTTTGTTCCATAGAATGTCATGCAGAAGTTTTCATCTGTCTATTTCATCTCTCACAACCACAGGCAGACACACTAAGCAACCACAGGCACACTAAGCAACCTAAATGTTAACTTATGTTAGTACCTCCCTTCCCTCCTCCAAAGGGTTAAATGGAGTCACTGTTCATTTTCCACCCACCCACCTTGGGATAATGATCAGGTTTGCAATACAAAACTGTTTTGCTTACATAGCACCTACAAACCCTTTAGAAAGGTGACACTGGGATTCAGAAAAATCACATCGTATGGCAATGGTTAACCTAATTCCCCACAAAAGGGTGCAGTGGTGTTGGTGTGGTTTCTGGTGCACCATGTTGAGGAGTTGGGCTGCTGAAGGTCTCCTCAGAGTAAGGGGTAATTTTCTCCTTCCTCTGTGTTAGCCGCAGAGGAAGCCACAGCAGCCATACAGCCGCAGCAGCCACCATAGGTCAACTTGGATCTATAATTTCTGGCAGAATTGCTTAATTGTTGGCAGAAGCCTGTGTTGATACATGAAGATGGATCAGACCCAGGAAGAAAGTAGGTTTTTGGCATGTGCCACCCTGTTCCACGCATCCTTCCCCAATTCCACCCACCCGGTAGTTCATTTCCAGCCACTACCTTCCCTGGCATGTGTCTGGCAACCATAAGTAAATGGAGCAAGATGCTTACCATTTGCAGAGAAAGCCAGTTCATGTGCACTGATCTACTTACAGTGGCCATAAAGGAGATTATGCTAGTGGAATGTGCATTCTGCAGGTGTACTCCTTTGACAGGATTGTGTCATAAGCTTTTGTCATGTGTATGCAGTTGTTATCCTGCTAGCCACACATATCCTGTCAGTAATTCAATTTTTTCCTGATTATTTGGAAATTTTAGTGTTTTGTTTTAAAATGAAGGCTACAAGTTTAAATCTGTTTGATCACTACAGCTTGGGTTGGGGACAAATGCCAGTATATAGAGCCACAAGTCAATTTTTAGGCATTTTAGAAATGTTATAATGAAAGTTTTTCTACTAGTCTGTTACTGCAAGAGGGGATGAAATAGACAATATTAATGACAAGTGATGGATTAAATGCTTATGAAATGTTAATGATGTGAACCATCTTTCTCTGGGCACATGCATTGCCAGGATTCAGTCTGAAGGAGAGGTTGCCAACAAGCACATAAACTCAATACCAGTGGTGGGCTCCAGCAGGTTCGCACTTACTCTATAGAACCGGTTGTTAATGAGAGATAGGACATATAAAGTTTAAAAATAGCCATTTAAAAGCGGGTGCCAGATGGGCATAGAACCAGTTGTTAATTTCTTTGAAGCCCATCGCTGCACAATACGTATTGTTAAACTTTGGAAATATTTGTTTTACTGGCAGCCCAATCTAGGGCAATTTCCTCAGCACCAATACAGTTAAACAAACATGCAGTGCATCCTGCTTGGGGTAAGGGGGCAGGGTGAACATACATCATAACCAGTGGTGGGATTCAAATAAATTAACCTCAGGTTCTATGTCCTAATAACCTAAATTAACAACAGGTTCTATGTCCCATTAGTAACCAGTTCTCAGAACCAGGCGCTCATTAGCAAATGGTTCTATAGAACCTTTGAGAACCCCTTGTAGCCCACCACTGAAACCAACAAAAGAAGACAATGACCCCTTTTCACCCCCTTCCAGTTTGAATTTATAAAAATCCATTCTTAGTGGGTGTCTATATCACAGAAAGAATACCCTCCCTCAGTGTCACGCTTCTAGATCCAGTGGGTTTTGGCTGGGTGTTGAGTGAGTGAATCTGTCAGTCAGTCAGTCAGTCAGACACACACACACACACACACACACACACACACGCACGCACACACACACCCTTGCATGGAAGAAGAATTAGAGAGGAATTCGACGAACTCCCTACGGCTTTTTCTGGGTTCACAGGATGTTTTGATACCCCCAATCCGTGTAGGTAGAACTGATCTGACTAGCTTTCCATGAATCTCCTAGGAGAAAAGTCATGTGGTGGTCAAGGCTATTGTCATTATTAACTTTATTTATATCCCATCTTACTCATAAAGCATCTCAACCATAATGCTTCCATCCCACTCTATTCCTAACATTTCAAAAAGCAGGAAGTAAAATAAAGGCTGGTGCACCTTGCTGATGCCTATTAACCTCTGGAGATTTGGCCCTCACTTAAGAACAATAAGATGCTTCCATACAGGAGTGTCAGGATAGTAATTCATTTCCATCTGCCTCAAGTTCTGCTGATCTGCATGATTGGCCATCACATTAGTTTTATTTATGTTTGCAATCCATCAAGCCTGTTATCCTCCGGTGTCAATGTTTCTCTTTATTACAGAGAAGAAAAGGCACCATAAAAGAGGGGGTCTTCTCCCTGCACAAAAGATGTGCAAATTAATGAAATGCAGAATGAATGTTGGGCACAGAATTTTCACAACAGTCTTTAAACAGCCTGGAATTGCTTACTAATATATATCCGCAATTTATTCTGGCAGCTGTCATATCAGATTGTATTTGTGCTAGCATATCTCAAAGATGGGGAGAATCTTCTCTTGGGATACTGTCATCTGGGTAGCCTTTTACAGAATGGAACTGCATGTAGTAAACATGCACACTTTCCTGTTTGGAGATCTTAGCATTAAGAAAGCAGTTCTCATTAATTGCTTAGTATAATCACATTTATTTATTTATTTATTTATTTATTTATTTATTTATTTATTTGTTTGTTTGTTTGTTTGTTTATTCATTCATTCATTCATTCATTCATTCATTCGGAAGGGTTAAGAAACCTACTGATTGTAGAGAGGTTGTCTGTTCCTGTAAGGAGATCTGTGTATGTCCTCGTACGCAATCATTATCCCCACATGCAAATGTCAATGGCACTTCTTTTATCCAAGGGATATTAGAATGAAAGAGAACTGCATGAATTGCACAGCTGTTCTTTTACGTGACTCTTATCCATTCCAGTGAGGACTGTGCAAGAGAAGCTTCAAATAGACTCTATGCCCTCTGTCAACTCCAAGCTGCCAGCTGCAGATTTCCAAGCATGCTGTGACACTGGAAATGGAGACTGCAGGTCTGTGTCTCTGAATGTGAGACCCCTGGAAGGTCTGCTAAGGAGTTCTTCTTTCCTTATCAGATGAATACCATCAGATGAGTAAAGGAGAATGCCTGCCTTTTCAGAAAGTTTCTCAGGTCTAATTTTTGCTCTTTCAAAAATACCATTATAATGATTGGGGAAGTTGACCTATCTCTTTAACCTTTGTGTGTATATGTTGTGTGGTGATACATTCGTCTCCTAGTATGCCAGGTGAGTAGGGAAAGCAGCCTAGAGTATGGGGAGAATCTTCAGAACCCCAAGCAGTTTGAATTTGGTCTGGCTCTGGAAGATATCATATCAAAGTTGATCTTAGAAATACAATCATGACAGGGATGAAGCTCTGTCATAATACACCCCTTCATTTCCTTCCTACCAGTATGATGGAAGTCTTTGAATGGAGATAAAAAAACCTACTCTGTATATGTGATATACAGGCAGTCTGTGAACACTGTTTTTTTTAACTACTTAAAATGCCCTTTGTTGTACTCTAAAAATGATGAAAGGTAACATTAAATCTACAAAACGGCACTGCAGTATACTGTTTAGATAAATAAGGATGATTGTTATACAAGTTGAACATATCTAGGGAAAAGAGAGGAAGCAGGATATCAAAGAAATGATAGCACTGCTAAATAATTGCCTAGTAAAGCTATTCTTCCGGACATGTCCTTTGAGAGTAATGCTAGAAGCAGATAATACACACACTGGGTTGTGGGAACACTCACTCCAATGTGCCATTTATCACCATCAATTCATTGCCAGCAAGTCAAGTCACTTGCTATGCAAAATATATGAAATATTACAGCTGCGTTGGCTATCAAATGAGAAGTACTGCAGGTAGGAGAGGTACGTAGCCAGTATTCTTTATAGTTATGGCATCGGGGGTTTGTTCTCTTCAGAAATCTTTGAAATGGGAAAATGTACACTTCCAAGGCTTTAATACAATCCTATGCATGTCAATGCAGATGAAAGTGTCACTGAACTATACTGAACTTATGTCAGAATCCTATGGGCTACTAATGCTGTCAGTGTTCTGGAGACATTCAGCACTTTCTGTTGCAAAAGGCAACACAATGCAGTATGCAGTTTGGCTATGACCCCAAGTGGCTGGATCTGCATGCTATAGAAAGATGAACACCTGTCTGCCGTGGTGAATGCAGTCAGGGGGTAGGAGGGAGGTGGAAGCAAGGACTGGGAGAACAGAATGGTGACAGGGATGGGGAGGAAGATCGATTGGGATTAGGAAGAAGGTAGTTTTCATTGCAGCAGCACACACTGAAACCTTACCCCTTCATATCTTTGATCTACTATCTGGAGTCCAGCAATACTGAGTAGACCTGGCAGGCTGGCACAATCTTACCCAACAAATATCCCCTTACCCTTTGAAGGACACCAGGTGCCAACACTCCCTTCCAGAGAATGCAGCAGGTTGGTGCCACAGTGGTGCTGCTGTACAGCCACATGGGGAGTTAGGATGACCTACTCCCAGTAGATAGATTTATTTGTTTGTTTGTTTGCCAAGTATGAATACCATACTTGGAATTTGGTTTTGGCTAAATGTGTGTTGGATTACAGCCTGCAATTCTGGTACACTTTACTTTGTGGAGTAAGCTCCACAAAACTCAGTGGAGCTTACTTCTGAGTAGACATACTGTATATTGGATTGCATATTAGTCATGGCAGAAATAAACAACCGGACTGAATCTCAGGGTGTTTTCATATACTGGTAGTTAAGTAATGCATTGGGAAAGAGCCTTTCTTTTGTAGCTTTCCCTTCAGCAGCTGAATGAGAAGTTTGTCGTGTTTCAAAACACAGCGCTTTAATCTTATTTAAAGCAGGTCTCGTGCTGTGACAAAGCCCCTAAAAAACAGTCACTGTCCCCTGTATTTTTAGGATTGTCATTTTCTTCAGAGAGCTGGTGTTAATAATATGCAATAGCAGGATTCTGCCTTTCTCCAGGCCTGCTGAGTCTGCCTTACTTCAACAGCAGGAATAAATTGGTTAGGTTAATTTTCTTGCCCATCTTGTTGCAGACTCCCCCCCTTTCAACAAAAAGGACCCAAAAATTGTATGCATATTTTGTATTGCTGTGGCTCAGAGGCACACACAATATTGTTCCAATAGTCAAATTCATTTTATTGTAGAACAGGGTTGTGCAAATCCTGACCTTGTGTAAGATGTGACCCATGGTGAGATTCCATCTGGCCTCTGGGTAAGCACTGTAATCCTCTGGAGGTGAGGGAAGTTCTGCTTCCCTCACTTCTGAAGCATATTTTGAGGCCTGCGGAGGCGGCAAAATACTTATTAACTGATTTGAAGATCACTACCTTTTTCTGTGTTAATAAATGCTTATTAACTGATTTGAATTCAATCATAAGTTCTGTCTCTAAATTCATCCTGTTTTTTCTCCTTCATCTCATCTGGAAGAGGAAACCTTTCACCCCATTGGTTCGGGGCAGGAAACATTCTTATGGTCAGGGGTCTTTTTTAGGGGGGACATACCTATATGGAGTACCAGCACCTCTGCAGGTGAGTACTAGCACACACACACACACGCACGCACGCACAAACCCCCAAATCCAGAGTAACTACAGGAGCATGTAAGAGACTTTATGTGCACCCGTAGTTATTGCACCACCTAGTGAAAACCTATGGGAAATTCATATTGGAATCCAGAGTAAGTTGTTCTTACACCAGAGCAAGGACTCCCCGTAGTTACTCAGGATGTTGCCCATAGACACATACATGAGTACCTGAGTACCGTCACCTGTTTTTACAGAAAAATATCACTGCTTATAGGTACCTGTAACACTGAAGATGAAGCCTTTCCAGATTATGCTTAGGAAAGAACTATGTGAGTATTGTTAACACTCTCTTGATTCTTCATGTTCCTGGAATTCTTTTCTGACTTTGGAGAAGTTCACAATACTATACAGATGGGATTTTTAGTCTCACTAACTAATCAGTTAACTAAACAAAGAACAGCAAGGAAGAGTCTTGAAGCAGTGACTCAGTTTTGTTATGCCATGTATGTTACCGGTTCAACAATGTTTCTAACTTCAAGACTAATGTTTTTAAATCCACTTTCATGAACTACTTTAACCATTTCACAATACTGTACATTCTCTCTTTGAAGGATTTTTTGGGTTTTTTTTTTTTGTTAAACTGTTTTCCGGTCAGTGCAATAGAGTTCAGGAAGATTAAAAGTTTTTTCACTGGCTTTCTCTGATGTCAGATGTGTGTCAATTTATTTTGCATCAAAATTGACCTTTTGTCCGAAGTGGATGGCAAGGGCATTGATGGCTGGTGGTAGCGTTTATCACATTTGACAATAAGCAGATGAACGAGCCTCTGATGGTATGACAGGATGTTATTAGGGCCCTGTAATAGCATTGCCTGAAATAATATGAGGCCAGAGTTGGCATCTGGGTTTGTTACAGGTCCTAACTCTGATATTTGTGTCTCAGGTAGCACACCATTACTGCTGAATAGCTATTTCAGATAACTATTGTAAAACGGATTCTCTTTAGAAACAGTTGCCAATGAAGTTGAGTTAAAGTGTATCAAATAGGGCTGTGAAATCAAACCTCTCCCAAGTGCAGTGGCATAGCTAGAGGGGGTGCAAAGTTTTGCAGGAACCCCTCTCCTCCTTTTGGAGCCATTCTGGGTGATGAGAGCAAAATAAACCCTACAATCCAGAGCAACTACGGGAGCACATAAGAGACATTGGCTGCAATCCTAAGGAAACTTTCCCAGGAGTAAGACCCACTGAACACAATGGGGCTTACTTTTGAGTAGACATGGTTAGGATTGTGCTCATAATGTGTATCCGTAGTTACTGTATCACCTAATGAAAACCTATGGGAAATTTATATTGCAATCCAGAGCAAATTGTTCTTGCACTGGAGCAAGGACTCCCCGTAGTTGCTCTGGATTGTGCCCGAAGGCATTTACTTCTGTTTTGCACCTTCTGCCCAGGATGGATCCATAGGAGAAAGGGAAGTGCCACTCCTCTTTTTTTGCTACCACCTCCCAGAATGGATCCATAGGGGAGGGAGAGTTGCTGTCTAAACAATGAGGATGCTTCATGCAAAATGTAGGGCTTTGCACCCCTTCTAACTGCACCACTGATTATATGTGAAGGTGGCTGCATTTTGTAAATGTCTATTATTCAATATATTGCAACTAGAATAACCTTTTTATAGAAGCAATTTAGAATTAAAAAATATGCAGCCTAAGTATGAAGGCTAAAGAACTAATTATGTTCATAATGTTCCCACATCCCTCTCATTTAAACACTTAAGACATGCTGATCAAAAATGCCTATCAAATTGAGCTAAATTAGTGTACAACACATTTGTGATGCTCAATTTAGCATTACTATGAAAAATCCATTTGGGATAATAGACTTTGCCCCTGGGATTTAGAAGAGTATTAAAAAAAGACTCAAGTTTTGGATTGCTAATTAAAAATTAGCAATACTGTTTAATGTTTAAGGTTCTCTCTACATTTTGACATGCGGATCTAGGCAATGAGGGTCTTGTCATGTTTCCAGATTATGGCACTATATAAGTTATGATTCATAACTAAATAGTCATACCAGAATGAGGAAGACACCCTGTTTTTATTGGCACCAATCAACATGAACTGTGATAAAAGATGGTCACTTATAGTGCAGTCCTAGGCATACTGACTCAGTAAACCACAATGATTTCAGATTTACTTTGGGAAGGACATGGCATAGACTAGAGAACAGAAAACAAAATTCCATTCAAACAAATTGAATTTCCAGTGTTGTCCTTTCATTACAACGCTTGTTGGTCTCTCAATAATGCCTTGGAGATCACACGACTGTCCAGAATGTCATGATACAATATTTATTTAAAATATTTATATCCTGCCTTGCTAATCCTCTCTAGGTGGTTCATACACTGCACAATAGCAACAAATAAAAAAAAACAAATTAAAATATTCAAATAAAAGTGGAACACAACATACATAAACAAATACTACAAGGTCAATAAATCAGGCCAAATCAGAAAAGAGAAACATAAGAACAAACAACTTGGAAAAACAAGTTGTTATTATTAAGCCAATTATTAATTAAGCCAATTTAAAAATCCAGCAGGGAAGAAGCAGCTCTTAACTCAGCTGGCAGTGAGTTCCACACAGGTTGACTATATGTCCTCTTTTTCCAGGTTATGTCCTCTTTTTTAGTCTTGTGTCCTGGAAAAAAATCTTCAAATTTCTCCTTTTCCTTGTGAACGGCTTTATTATAATTAATAGTTTAAATGTAATAAATTTTATAAAATAGTTTTTTAAATTTAATAAGCAATATGGTATTTAAATTAACACATAGATGCAATATATAAAGTGTTTTTAGCTTTTATTTTGTCATGACCTACATTTTTCTTAGTCGTCCTACTTTTGAGAGGGAGACTTGGCCTCTTTTTTGGTTAGATGGTCACCCTGGTTCCACATACCTGGCGCAACAACAGAGAAGACCCTATCATGAATTACTAACAACCACTTTGTTCCCCTGACTGTGCCTGCAAGAGGAACATACATGTTGGCTTCATGGTATGGGCAGACATGTGAAGAAATGGTCCTTTCAGTATCCAGCAATTAGGGCTCTCTACTGCATCAAAAGCACTTTGAATTCTACTAAGAAACATGCAGGCAACCAGTGCAGGTAAATTAACAGGGGTGTGATGTGATCACGACCCTCGGCCCCAGGTAAAAGCCTAGTGACTGCATTCTCTATTAATGCAGCTGTTGTTTCATGCCCTGTTCATAACCTTCCCAGAGGCAGCAGTTTAGCACTGTGGAAAGAGGACAGTGGATGAAATGGGCTTGGCTTGATCCAACGAGGGATCATTACATTCAAGAGATGTTCTTATGAGCGAGACTGAGATGCAGCATTTATATTTCTCCATCTGTGCCACACATGCCAGTAGTTAGTGTTACATTTTGGGAAATAATTCTATAAAAACTGTCTTCTCGCCACTGAGCAAATACTCATGTTGTCAGACTGCTATAGTTTTATATGTGTGAATGCCTCTTCTGCAAAGAATGACATAAAACATTAATGTCACAATACAGAACGAGTGTTTCTGGTTTTATTTAGCTTCTGGTATTTATTTTTTAGGTTTTTTCCTCCATGTCCATTGCAGGGTAAATTTTTACATGGTTAAAATCCATATAATTTCATGAAGAATCTGTAGCCATTTACAGGTCTGAGCCATCGTATCATATTTACTCTTAACAGCATCCAATCTGTAACAATGATGTTTTGGTTGGAAAGGCGAATAGACTGGTTCTCCACCTCCCTTCAAAAACCATGAAACAAAACACAAAAAGGAAGATGTGCTACATATGATGGAGCTCTTATTCTTGTTTTTTCCAGCTGTTTTTCCAAATGAGCTTACTTGCAATGCAAATAAGCTTACTTGCAATGCAATCCTAACTAAACTGGACTTTATTAGTCCATTAACTGGATTAATGAAGCAATATCCTGTATGGTAAAGTCATGATCTAATCAGTGTGAGTTTCCAGTGCCCTTGGTTTACCCTGGTCTATAGGTCTACTCTGACCAGTGCTCATTCTTCTGACCAGGACCCAGGGAAGTTGCTGGGAGGGAATAGATATTGTTGAGAGCTGCTATAGCTGATATCTGCCCCTTCCCATCCCCAGCACACCTCCTCTCCACCCTGGTCCGATCCCATCCCATTTCCCATCCCCAACACACCCCCTCTCCATCCTGGTCCCTGCCTGTTTTCCCTCTCCCCACACTGTAAATGAATGCCTTATTAGTAAAATTCTGCTCTTAAGTGATGCTATTGATGGATGAAATCCAGAGTAACTACAGGGAGTCCTTGCTCTGGAGTAAGAACAAGTTACTCTGGATTGCAATATGAATTTCCCATAGGTTTTCACTAGGTGGTGCAGTAACTACGGGTACACATAATGTCTCTTATGTGCTCCGTAGTTACTCTGGATTGTGCCTGCAGTCTAATAAGTCCTTCCTGTTTAATGCTTACACTGTATATTTCTCCTTCACAGAATGTCTTGCAATATACAAGCTAATCTCCACAAACAACCTGTCATGATGTCTGACTTTTTTTCCTTTAATGATAGTGCATTATGTTTGGGGCAGAAGATGTTTTGCAAAGTGAAAGAATTACAAGCAAAAAAATATTTTGCTCATTGCACTGCAAACTGCAGGCATTTTTCAGACCAGCCATATCTGCTTTGCTTTTGATGCAGGGGTGGGGGGGGGGAGGGAGAAAAACCCCAGTCTTTTGCACACATTTTCCTTACAGCATACGCAAACTTATTTTAATGGGCAAAACCCATTAACCCAAAATTCCTGCCATCTGTTTTCCATCTAGATGTAAATGGTAATTTCACCAAGAAATAACTGTACTGCAAATGATTAAATGCCTATATATGTGTTTTATTGAACACTGAGTGCATCTATTGTCCTTTCCCCTCTCATCATCCAAAATACAAATCATTTTAGAAGTCTACTGCTGTCTTCGCGAGTGTTGCTGTGAGTCTTTGAGAGGTGCTCCTATAATATTTTGGAGAATCTAGTATGAGCCACAAAATATACTCACTTGTCTGGATTCATCATGTTCAGTCATGAGTTTATGACTGTTTATGACAGGCAGCCCAATCCAGAGCAACTAATCTGTCCACATAAGAGCCCTTAGGTTGCCCTATCTAACACTAGGTTGGAGCAACTGCAAGATGCTCCAGCCCAGTTACTCTGAAGGAGGCTTAGGGCAGAGCAAGGCAAGATAGGGTGCCCTAAGAGAGGTGGACCTGCTCTGCCCTAACTGGGGCAGCCTAAGCAGCTCAGGAGAGGCAAGTTGAGGGCATGTTTAGCATTGCCTAGGGCAGAGCAGTTACTCTGTATCCAAAGCCTGTTTCCAAGGCAGAAATGCCCTCTTCCAGCCCTCAGAGTTATACCACCTCAGGAGCAGGTATAGTAATGAGTAGACCCATAGGGGTCCATGATAAGGCTCGAGTAAGAATGGCAGTGCTGACCAAAAATCTGAGTTCTTGGCCATCCTAGCTGCAACCCCTGCCTCTCAACCTCAGGATATGGAACAAACTACGGCTGCCCACAAACCTCAGGATACAGCAGGCCACTCCAATAAGCCCCTTGTATTCACTGTAGAATGTACTGGCATCTCATCAGGGACTCCTTATAAGGCAGGCACCCAGTGGCATCACCAGACTGGTGCGGCTGATGTGGGCTGCATTGGGGATGCGCTCCGTATGGGGTGATGTGCCGGAGGAGTTTGACTGTCCTTTGGCAGGCCCCGGGCGTCAGCACACCCATTCAGGCCTGCTCCAAGGCGGAGAATCAGCCAGAAGCTGCCACTTGTCTGAGGAGCTGGCCTGAACGGCCATCTGAGATGCACTGCGCAGAAACACACTGAGCATGCCGAACAGCTTCAGAGGAGACTTCCTTAGAGCAGAGAAAGTCCGCGCCTCTGCACAGCCATTCGGCCTCACTAGGGAGGCGGAGCGGCAGCCGAATGGCTTCAGAAAGAGTACTGCACAGGCACCAACTCTGACGCCTGCACAGTCTCCCCCGAAGCCAAAAGGCTTCAGAAAAGTACTGCGCAGGTGTCAGAGATGGTGCCTGCGCAGTACTCTTTCTGAAGCCAGTTGGCTTCAGAAACAACTGCACAGGTGCCAACTTTGGTGACTGTGCAGTCCAGGTGGGGGGGGCGCATCCCAGGGATGACGCACAGATTTCCGCACCAGGTGATGTGCAGAGTCATGTCACCACTGTAGGCACCACAGCTGTTCCTTGTTCAGTGTGATCTGAGGGGTGTCTCCTCAGGAGCAAGTCTTCCCCTTGTGTCAGTTACTTAGCATGCTCTGGAGCAGTTAGGGCAGC
Organism: Cryptoblepharus egeriae; assembly: GCA_030015325.1. Lineage (NCBI taxonomy): Eukaryota > Metazoa > Chordata > Lepidosauria > Squamata > Scincidae > Cryptoblepharus > Cryptoblepharus egeriae. Next base: position 45,418,823 of record JAREYC010000007.1, on the reverse strand, counting down.
CCAGGCTTCCTGACTCTTTGGATTCAGCATAACTTTCTGCTCTGGATACAGAATAGTTAGGAGAGTGCAGTTAGGTCAGAGCAGGCTGAATTTGCTCTGGATTGCAGCCATTGTTTAGTCATGCTCAGTCATATGTTTACGTCTGAATTTAGTATGAGTTTATGGCTCATACTAGGTTCTCCAAAATATTTTCAAAATATTAACAACAAGGTAACTTTTCAGCTTTCATCATATAATGAAAGTATATTTGAACCTCTTGTGACCATCTTAATATTGAGAAAATATTAAAAGCAAAAAATGTAAATGAATTTTTGAGAAACAAGTTGGATTCCTGCACAAACTGAGGAAGCTACAGTTTACGATTTCTCATTGTGAAAATTCTATAAATACAAAAGAATATATAGAATAAGTATTTAAATTAGGATTTGCAATGTGCATAGAAACAGATGAAGCAGCCACACCTGTAATTTTAGTCCTCCAAGAAAGAGGGGAGCAACCAAGACACGCACACTTTTGAGTGTGCTCATTCATAATGGCATAGTAAAAGATATACGGTAATCCAAAATGGCCCAAAAATAATATATGTGTGTGCAGTAACCTTCCAAATTAACTATCCCTACAATCCAGAGTAACTATGGGTGCACGTAAGAGACATTACGTGCACCCGTACTTACAGCACCACCTAGTGAAAACCTATGGGAAATTTATATTGCAATCCAGAGTAAATTGTTCTTACACAAGAGCAAGGACTCCCCGTAGTTACTCTGGATTGTGCCCTAAGTGTGTGTGCAATATATTTATAATATATGTGCATGCAATATTTTTGTGTGCAATATATTTGCATGCAATAACCTTGCAGTTTAACTACCAAGAAGGAAAACTATTGAAGACCAGTGCACACATTATACAAACCACAAGCTTGGTGAGGTGTTGCTACTCACAGCATGAACTGATAGATTCAGGCAGTAAGAGATTCTAAATATTAAAGTGAGAGGTGCAAAAATGCAGCAAGTTAGTGAGAGGTCACGTTGTCCTGTCATATTGGTTTCATATGAGGTGTGAATTTGAAAAGATGAAATAATGCATTCTGGAATAAACGGAGTTTTAAATGTGTTTTACTACTTTTGTGTTGTCTAGCTTAGTAATTTTTGGGTGACCCTAGCTGTATTGGCTCTAAGTAAAATCAGTGCTACTCTTGATATAACATATGAGAATTGGTGTGATCACAGCCAAAGTAGGTGAGATGTAAAATGTGATTGCTTTTCCATCTCTTTAAACTCTTTTTTAAAATAGCAGCACTGGGCCCCTCATTCCCATTTGGGAGTGGTAATTCACCCTTCCTACCTTTGACATTTCTCTAATGAAAACAACTCCCCTTGTAACTGCTCCTTGGAATGGAAGCTCCTAATCACATTCATTTTTTTCTCTTAATGTAAATAGCACCTTTGAGGGAGGTTTCACTTGGGAAAAAGTGACGAGAATGTTATTTTTTAAGTAAACTGAAGCTAGGCAGGGAGAGTGGAAAAGAGGTTAGTTCAGGCCTGGGATCTGCTGGATCTGCTAAATCCTAAAACCCGTCCTAGGTGTAAAAGACCTAAACAGAGATGCTAGATTCTGTGCCAGCAATTACTTTGGTCCAGATGCCCACTGGACAGGCTGATCCTGGTCCATCAGACAGCCTGGGGCTTGCCAAAAGTCAGGGAACAAATGATCCCTCACTGCAAGGAAATCTCTTGCTGCCTTCCTGCCCACACAATTTTCTTTCCATGGGCTCTGTCCCAATTTTCTTTCCATGGGCTCTGTCCCATTTGCCAGTACGTGAACACAATCTCATAAAAATTGGGATTGTCCCTGTTTTGGGGGGCATATGGAAACCCTCTGCCCACATCATGGGGGATGCCATGGTTGCCACTTTGACACCACCAGGCACAGATGACCCCAGGTACAGATGTCACCACCAGGCACAGATGATTAGAATTTGACTATAATTCACATAAACTACAGTTATGTTAACATTCGCATCATATATGCCAATCAAACAGGTGCAGAGGTCACATATCTTTTTGTGTGTATATATAAACAAATTCTAGGCTCAGAATTTTGAACAGTGATAGAAACATTTCACTATGTCAAAAACCAAGATGCCAGAGAAATGATAACAGAATAAAAAATGTTCAGTGAATCTGTTTGAGTTGTACTTTAACAGACAAAAGAGAAACTGAATATGCCATAACAATCTGTAAGAAAAGATTATCAGATCATTTAGTATGTATTTTTAATGTGTTGTGAGCCGCCTTGGTTGCCCTTCAGAGACAAAGATGGAATATAAATCAAGTCCTAAATATCTAAATATTAATGCATTAGGTATGTAACAGATGTCATTCACCAGAATTGAGCAGAAATTCAAGGGAATAACAAAATCAATAGAATAGAGTAAAATGGCGGATAAGAATGAAAGGCCACATCCAAGAACGCAGAAAGAAAAAGGGAAGCCCTCCAAATATGCAACAAATAGTGAGGTTGAAACATTGCAATTTAAGCAACAGTTTGCTGGCTGCAGGTGACACATTTATTTCACTTCAGTAAACTGAATTGCAATATGTAGAAAGCAGCTAAAACACCATTTCACACACTCAGAAAACTGCACCAGAGCCATTTCTTTTTATTGAGCCATTTCAGTGCTGTGCGTGAGAACCACAACTGCATGTGTAGGACCAATTACATCAATCATTTCCATCCTGTCAGAATGTTATAATATTTTCTCTCTCTCATGGAAAATTAGCTTCTACATGTCTTGGTGAGGAAGTGAAGGGGGCCAAAATCTAAAAAATGATTTGCAAGCTTCAGCGCACATTAGGAAATTCTTTCAGCTTGTTGCTCCATCTGTTGTATTTTTTGAGAAGACCAGTGACAATTTAGGGATGGTGAAAGGGAACTGCCATTTATATCAACATGTCAACTATATTAAAATAGTATGTGCCCAAATCAAACAGAAGAAAGTTCTAAAAGCGCTACACTTAATTTCCAGTTTAGCCCTGTCCATTGAAGCATTTGACCTACCATCACCTGGGCACTTGGCACCATCACCTACCAAACCTAACTTGTGTTGAAGCAGGTGGGCTGAAATGTCTGCAATGCATTAAGTGCTTGGTTGGGGCTGCTTCCATGTTACTGCAGGGCAAGGAGAATGGAAGCAGCAGTGGAAGCTGTTTGCCAGTGCCACTGACTTTGGAGGAAGGTGCAAACATGCATTATGTCATGTTTGCATTCCCCTTGGGCCAATGCAAGAGATTTGCACCAGCCCAGGTACAGTCTGGATTGTGCCCTCAGAGGTTCCCTTGAGTGTCCTTGGGCCAACACAACTCCTTCGCGTTGTCCCACAGATGTTGCAAAAGTAAAGCACTTTTGGATCACCTAGAGACCAGTTAGGCTGACACATCAACATGCATCAGCCTAACTCCACTGACAGAGCCTGGCTGAGAAGGTTCATTGCGTTGGCTCAGCCAAGCCATTGAAGCAACCATTGAGGGTAAGGAGAGGGCAGGAGGAGTGAGGAGGGGACATTCTGATGTTATGTCAGATCCTGACCCTACTCCCTGGGCAAATGGTGCATTGCTGAGGCCACTACAACCTTATCCTGGGGAAGGGGATGAGCCTCTCCTTTCCAGGGTAGCACAGTAGTAGCCTCTAAAGCCTGCACTGGATACAGAGCAGGCACGTCAGCCTGCCTGTTCCAGCACAAGTCAGGGTTGTGCTGTGAGTTTGCAAATAACTCTGGAAATGTGCTTTTTAAAATGCCACTGGTTAAAATGTCCAGTTTTATTCATTGATTCTTTTGTTCTTAACTGTTTATCTTTTATTCACACTCCTATTGCAGAATAGGAGAGATAAATTCTTGCTAAGGATCAGATGAAAGTCTGCTTCTCCAACTCTTGCATCAATGCCTGCTTAGACTTAAAAGAAATTCAAAGAGAAGAAAAAGCTAACTTCAGAGTGAAGGGTTTCTGTGAATTATTTTAACTATCTGAATATACATTTAGGAATTAATGCAAATGTGTAATAACAGACTTCCTGACTAAAATGAAACCATACTTTTTGACACTTGAGGATCAAAGGCTTTTTAAACAGCAAAGATTCATCATAGGGCAAGATTACTATGCAGTGATCTGAAATGGGACACTGGTACACTGGGGGGCACTGAGAGATATCCTGAGAGTCTGTCCTGGTTTATATATGGCTTTCATTGCACAAACTGACCAAAAACATAAAAATTATAGTCATTTGGTCCAGTAGGAAAAATCCAATCTAGCCACAATCTAGGAATAATTGTGTATGATTTTGTGTTTCTTTGATGGCTCTAATAAAGATATTACTTGAGGTTTTTTTTTGCACAAACCTGCTTTGTGAACTTTTAAGTTGAAAAGCAGTATATAAATACTGTAGATAGATTGTTGCAGTCCACTAGCAAAGTATCCAAAATATGATATGAATCTTGGTTGTCTCTACCAACTACAGTATTCAGGGCTTACAGCCCAATCCAGAGCACCTATTCCTTGCACATAAGAGGCCTTAGGGTGCCCTGTCTATCACTAGGGTGGAGCAACTGCAAGATGCTCCAGCCCAGTTACTCTGGAAGAGGCTTAGGGCAGAGCAAGGCAACATAGGGTGCCCTGAGAGAGGTGGACCTGCTCTGCCCTAGCTGGGGCAGCCTAAGCAGTTCAGGAGAGGCATGTTGAGGGCATGTTTAGCATTGCCTAGGGCAGAGCAGTTACTCTGTATCCAGAGCCTGTTTCAAGGCAGAAATGCCCTCTTCCAGTTCCTCAGAAATATACCACCTCAGGAGCAGGTATAGTAATGAGTAGACCCATAGGGGTCCATGATAAGGCCTGAGTAAGAATGACAGTGTTGACCAAAAATCTGAGTTCTTGGCCAGCCTAGCTGCAATCCCTGCCTCTCAACCTCAGGATATGGCACAACTATGGCAGCCCACTAACCTCAGGATACAGCAGGCCACTCCAAGCATCCATCTTGCACTAGAAGAACTGCAGCTGTAACTGGTTGTCAGGAACTGCTGGGTTTCCTTGTAGGCACCACAGCTGTTCCTTCTTCAGTGTGATCTGAGGGGGAGTCTACTCAGGAGCAAGCCCTCCCCAGCTGTCACTGACTTAGCATGCTCTGGAGTAGTTAGGGCAGCCCAGGCTTCCTGAATCTCTGGATGCAGCATAACCTTCTGCTCTGGATACAGAATAGTAAGGAGAGAGCAGTTAGGGCAGAGCAGGTTGAACTTGCTCTGGATTGTGCCCATAGTCAAGTGTCAGCTAAGCAAGAATCAGCAAGACTGCCCATATACTTCCTGCCAAATGATCAACCTATTTAACCCAATTCAACCCTTCAACCCTGAGTACCAGCCAAGGCCACTTGGGCTGGCAGCATAAAATTCCTACCTGACCCCTAACAGTGACAAGCTATTCTCAGACTGTGCATGGGATGGGAGGGTGGGAAGCCACTTTTCTCCAGACTGAGCTGAAATGGGTGGAAACTGTGCCCACTGCAGGTGAGCCCTGGCCCCTGATTTCAAAGGGGCAAATGATAAGCGGCCACATAACCTGGTCTGATAAGGCAGGTTGGATAATTGGGTGCTAACAACAAAATGTGCTTAACAGCATTTTTCTTCATGGTTAGACATGAGAAGGGAAAAATGTATTAAATTCATAAGGCATCAACAAAACAGTGGTAAAGAAAGCTCTCGTGAAACTACTGCATTCATTCCCTGTTCTCCCTTGTTCATACTTGAACATACTTGAACATACTCCCATGTTCTCCCTTTTCAAATGTTCCAGTAAAGAACTATAATTTTCTCATTATGATTATGGGCAAAATCCAGAACAGTTATGGGTCCACACAGTTACGTCACCCTCTAGTGTTATCTTACAGAAAGTCACCTTAACTGCTCCGGAGCAAAGGGCTTAATTTGACTTTAGGATATGGGCCTTTGTTACTCTTTCCGTTAATCATCTTCATTTGCTCCCCTTTATCATATCTTCAACTTTTCCAGTCTTTGCATTAATAATCTTTTGGCTTGATTCATCTTCTACATGATTCACTCACTACATGCTTCCCTATTGGTGGGTTATGAACCATCAGTTGGAAACAGAGATATAAACCAGTATCTTCAGTTAAATTCTATAATTCCTGGTAATGGAGACGATGGGCGCAATCCAGAGTAACTACGTGGAGTCCTTGCTCTGGTGTAAGAACAATTTGCTCTGGATTGCAATATGAATTTCCCATAGGTTTTCACTAGGTAGTGCAGTAACTAAGGGTACATGTAATGTCTCTTAAGTGCTCCCGTAGTTACTCTGGATTGTAGGGAAAGAGTAGGTGGTAAAAATAGTTGGGTGTGGCTTTTCCTCTGAGACATCTATTTCTGTACAATGACAGAAGTAAACGATGAGGACCTGAACTCTTTGTTAAAAACAGCATGTTTACTGAACTTTATAGATCATATATTTTTCGAAGAAAAAAATACAATCATAAATAATTTCTAGAAAAGGAAGTTGGTATAAATGATCAGTTTTGTAATTCGGTTGTGCTTCTTTCATAAAAGACAAATCCCATGCGTATCTAAGCTAATTACTTCTATACTGAAAATATGATTATGCTGCTCAAAAAAAGTCATTAAACTATAAATTTTCTGACATATTGTCTCCAAGGAATAGTTATCCCTTACCTCAGACATCTGCTCAGGCTGTGATGCAATTTTCTCACAAATGTGGTTGAACTAAACCATAAAACAAATCATCCAATAATCTACCAGTAGCTACCTTCTGCCCAACCTTTTTCATGAATATAATACTACAATCCAGATATAGAATTTGCATAGCAAGACTGTAAAAGGAAGAGTTAAGTGGAAAACAGCATCCTTTGTTTGTATTTATAGGTTTTTACACTGTAAAGATTGCCAGATTTTCACTTGTTGCATATACATCCTTTGAGAATATTTACTGCAATAGTTTGTGGAATGTTAGATAAGATCTGTTTTACGAGACTTTTTCTATTAGACGCAGCCAAACAAAGTACCGTATCTCTTGGCTTATTACACACACCAGACCATAAGACACACCAAAGTTTAGAGGGGCAAAACAAGAAAAAAAATATTCTGAACCAAATTGTGTACTAATATATTTAATAAAATATAGCAGAATAATATTTCTATTATATAATAATATTATAATATGTTAATAATAATATTTCAACAGTGGTGTTAAGAACCATTATCACTGTCATTAACAAATGAGGAAAGACTTTACGCTTCAAGACTCTTCTAATTTTCTGGTAACCCCGAAAACTCATCATCTCTAGTGTCAGTGATTTGTGAGTTTTGCACAAATCTCATTGCAAATGGTCTAGGAAGGCAGGTAGGTTGGGGGGTTCTTTTGGGGTTGGGGGGATCCAGGTGGGTTGGGAAAGGTGAGGGGATCTAGCTAGATAGGGAAGAGTGAGGGATGCGCAGGGATGGAGCAGCAGGGGCCACGTCTTGTGCATGTCTACTTTTGAGCAAGTCTCCAAGCCAGGGAAGGCTGCTTAGGATTGCAACTGTGCCAGGGTGACCAGATACCAAACCCAAAATTCCTACCCCCAGGGCAAAGTTCCTACCCCCACAAGCCAAAATTCCTACCTGCTTTAAAAAATTGCCAAAAATATATTTTTTTGTTTTTATTTTTTGTTTTTTTTCCTTTTTGGCCATAACTTTTGATAGGAAAGAGATATATCAAAACTGTTTTTTGCATTGTATTCTGCTCTGCGATAAGTATCCAACAACATATGACATGATGGGGTAAGGTTCTCCAGAATTGGCCCTATCACTCTATAAAATGCACAGACATTTTCCCCTCCTTTAGGAAGAAAAAAAGTGTGTCTTATAAGCCGGGAAATATGGTAAATTTTAATGGTAAAAGAAGAACCAAGTGGATATCTTCTGATGCATACCAAAATTGAAACTTAAATCTGCTTAAAAAATAGGATCTTTCCAAGATGGAGGATTAATCAGATATATATGTGTGTGTCTCCTTGATGAACTGAGAATGGCGGAACTAGAGCTAAAAAATTCAAGTCGGATTATTTGAGACAGGAGGTGTGAATGCTCCCTGAGGAAGCCTAGCTAACCTGCACTAGAGGCTCCTACTGGTGCAATGTCCACATTATTTTTTTGTCTTAAATTTTTAATTTTTTATAGCCTAACCCTACAATCCAGAGCAACTACGGGAGCCCGTAAGAGACTTTATGTGTACCCATAGTTGCTGCACTACCTAGTGAAAACCTATGGGAAATTCATATTGCAATCCAGAGCAAATTGTTCTTACACCGGAGCAAGGACTCCACGTAGTTACTCTGGATTGTGCCCTTAGTTTTTTTTATTAAGCCTAGAATTTCAGTCTTGGAAGAAAGAGATGTCCATATTCTATATCTGGAAGAACTAACCTATCCATAACACAGTTATACAGAACAGGGACATCAATAGGGTTCATGTATGCTATTGTGGGAAATCAGCATGTCACTCCCCATGCAGTAGGCAGGGCAACAACCTGATGTGCCATCACCGCATGTGCCATCACTCCACTGGTTTTCTTTCCTATACGCTTTAATAGAATATTGATATTTTCAATTGGTTTGTTTCACTGTTTTGGTTTGTAAATTATGTACCCAGTAAATTATATGTATATACCCAGTATATACCCAGAGGTATATAACATGATGGACTAATTCCTGAAAAAAAAATTTTTTTAGGCATTTTGCTGCCTAGTGATGTTACCCTCTCCTTACTAATATCTTATTGAAGTGGTTCTTAAACCTTTTACCTTCAGGCTCACTTTTTTGAGCGACAATCTGTCCAAGGACCCACCAGAAGTTATGTCGTGGCTGGAAATGCCATTCTCAAGCAAATTTAAATAAATAAATAAATAAATAAATAAATAAATGAATGAATGAATGAATGAATGAATGAATGAATGAATAAATGAATAAGTAAATGTAAATGTAAATGTAAATGTAAATGCAATAAATGTAAATACAATAAATGTAAATACATAGTTCCTCCCGGGAATAGGCAAAGGTCCCCAGAGAGATAGCTAAAAAAGCCTTAATGCTTCTCCTCCAAAAGAAGAATTAAAACTACAGAGAATGAGGTCAGGAAATAAGGCTGGGGAAAAGGGGGGAGTTTGGACTATCAACTTGCTTACAAGTAAAAAAATTTGTTATAAAAATTCACCTTACCTTCTGAAGCTGTTTTTAATCCTTTTCAGTATGAGGGATGTGAGGCTGCTTTGTGCTGACCTGAACAGGAGCCTGGCATGTTTTGCTTACTCACAAGTAAAAGCGGCTGTGCATTTCACTTTCATTTTCCATAGAACTCGATGCACTTGGAAGCTTGTATGAGGGAACTTCCTTCTGGGGTGATTTGTGGCGGCAGTGTTCATTGGATCAGGATCATTCTGATGTTGTTGGATTCCTTTCAGCCTGGCCTTTCCGGATGAGTATGGCATGTTTGCCATCTTGCAAGTAAAGTGGGGATATGGGTCACTTTCACCTTCCCTAAAGGGGAAGAATTGATTGACCTAAGGGGGGTCTGCTACTGCACTGCCTCCAATTGAGCTTTACCTTTATTTTCAAAAATATATTTGTCAATACAATTTGCATACTACCATGTCATTATACTATTATGTCTTCCTGTGTAACTGGTCTATCAAATCCCACTGATGCACTATAATTTGAACTTGTTCTGTGTATTTCAGTGAAGATGGTTTCAAATTTATTTCCTAATTCTCGCTCTGTAGTTCCTCAATGCCATTTCTCCATTCGGTTTCAGTGCCACTGTGATTTTAAAAATTGCAATTGAAATTCTCACAGCTTGGGAACCTAAGTAAAACCCCAAAGAGCCTGTGAGTGCCTTCAAAGACACCAAATAGTGTGTAAGAGCCTGTTTCATGTCAATCTCGCTCATCTTCAAAAAACATATAGTACCCTCTAGCAGATTCTAGCATATAAAAAATACAGAATTTAGTGCTGTGTAGTGCAGTCAGAACAAAGAAAAACGAAGAACTTGAAGTTAAGGATGTGGCCTGCAAGTCTTTTTATCATGATTCTTTGACATTGTCACAAAAGTACTATGAAAAGACATTTGCCGCTTGCAATTTTAGGTTGTCTGCCTTTGCCTTTATCTTGAACAATAATGGTTTCCCTTTCCAATATATTCCTGCCTATCTTCTCAGGTCTCTTCCCTCCCAATGTGCCCCCACCAGAGGATGCGAAGGTATGGCAGCAAAAAGTAGGGCCATCTTAGTGGTGGTGCACCATTGTGGAATTCCATCCTTCTGGAATTAAGAATGGGTCCCTCTTGATAGTCCTTTTGGGGGTCTTTCTTATTCAGGGAAGCTTTTGAATCCTGATATCAGGGGCTGGCACTTTTTATGAAATGTTATATTATGATTAATTGGAGTCTGTTGTGTTCAATTATTTTAATTTTTTATGTTGATGTTTTAGTATTGTGTTGTGCATAACTGTAGTGGTGTTTTATTTTGTAAGTCATATTGAGTGTCTAAGAATGTGGCAGAAAAGTGGGGTATCAATCAACCAATCAATCATCAATCAAATCTCAAGAGAAAGACACAATATGCTAATAACAGCACCGCAAAGGTTTAACCAAGGCCACAACTTTATTACTTTGTATGCTGGAAGACTAAACTAAACTGTAGAGATGAAGATACTCTGCCAAGGAAAGGGATGGAAGTGTGCTCCATTGCAGTTGTTCCTATTGTGACTATTCAGCTACTACAATCCCCAAAACAACTACAGTGGTGCCTTGGTTTACAACCATAATTGGTTTACAACCATAATTGGTTCTGGAAGCATCCAAAACACTTGTAATCCAAAGTGGATTTTCCCATTGGAAATAATGGAAACTCAGATGATTGGTTCCACAGCCCAAAAATATTTATATAAGAGTATTTACTGTATATAAAAACACTCTAATTTAAACATTACATTGTAATAAAGAAAATACTGTACTGTTCTGAATTGTACTGTACCACTGAAAACCTTCACTGCTGGTATGAGGGAGATTAGAGAGAGGAGGGATTTTGTATCACTAACAGAGTCTGTTATCCATTGGCTTAATGGAATCTTTGTCTTTTTGTGCAACTTTAACATTCCCAAGTTGCTGATGGGGAGCAGCACTAGAACATTGATAAGGCACACCTTCCACGCTGCCACACACAGATCCCACATACAAATCTGGCTCAGGCTACTCCCTCCAGATTTCCACACCCCACCCTCCATGAGTTCCCTGGCCATGGAAGCCTGTTCCAAACTTCCTCAGAAGTGCCCATCTTCCAAGACAGTGCTCTTAAACCAAGTCAAAATTTCTGAGAAAATCCAAAACACTCTTTGGTTTGCTTTGGTCAGTGGAAAGTAACATGGAAAAATTCATACCAGTGTGGAAAATATCCAAATTTCTCCCCCTTTCCAAATTAGAGATTTTTTTTTCCTATTTTCTAAGCAAATTTGATCCTCAAATTCCAATCCTTCAAATATACATACAATCTTTACTTTTATTTACAAGTTGTGATGAGTAGGTATAGCATGAGTGAGGGGGATATTATGGTAGGAAGAGCAGGATGGTATTATAAAAATTGCAAACAATATGGGGAGCCATTTTTTTAAAAGTTCCCTCCTCCCTATTATCTCCCAATGTGCAAGTAGTAAAATAAAAAATGTGGTGGCTTTTAGTAAGTTACCGCAGGGAGCTGGATGGATGTGAGGAGGAGGTAGAACAGATTGGAGAAGGGCAGGAAAATGATGGTGCAAGAAAGAGGTTAGATTGGTCCAGGAGAGTAGAAGTATCAGTAATAGTGCCACATATTGTTATCCTCAACTTCCTTCCTTATCTCAGTTTCTAGGTCCACATGGACCTGCTATAAAACTGTTAGAGGTGTGATTGGATCCACCAGGCTTAATTTGGTGCAAGAGAACAAGTGTTGCTCTATCAGTGAGGTTTTTTGTTGTTTAGTTTTTAGTGTGGTATGGCTATGGGCAAAGAGCAGCTATGACAAGGTCTTAAACTTCCAAATTTAACATTATACCACCTTGCCTGGCTCTACAGACAGAATTTCCTGGCTCCGCGTGGGAAATCAAATAATATCCTGTGCTTTTAGGACAGGTTTTTTAAAACTTTCTTAGAGTAATCCAATCAGGTATGAATACTAACAGGCAATGTGTCTTAAAATATATCCTTGACAGCTTATGGGGTAAGCTAGTGTAGCTTGAGGGTCCTTCATAACTCTCATTATAATGACAGAAATGCTTTTATCAAATGCTTTCTCTTTCATTTATTTTCAGTGGGACACAACTTTGCTGAAAATCCTGCTGGGGATAAAACTATAATATGGATACATTACTCATGTTGCTTTAATGTCAGTATAAAGTGTCAAACAAACAATTCAAATAATCTTTCTGGGACAAAATAAGATTCACATGGCACATAAAAGATTCTTTATCAAGTATGGTGTGGGAGGAGGAGGAGGAACATGGCAAGAAGCAAAATGCTCTGACAATCCCCTATATAACTTTTATTTCAAGACTGGAGTATTGTGTGGCTCTAATCTCAACAATTGGGAACTACAGAAGCTCCCTTTACCGCCACTTCTTTCAAAGCAAAAGCTCAAGGTAACTCAGTGACAGTGAACTATTTTATTGTACACAATATTTAAAGGAATTTAAGTTCCCAATCCTGTTGGGGACTTGGAGCTAGCATTCTGGCAGTGCATGGTCTTTCATGATGGTGTTGAAAGTTGGGCTGCAATACTGGGCTGTTTCCGCAAACAGGCAGCTTTGTGACAAGCGCAGTAGAGACTCCAAGAAAACTGTTGCATGTTGTGGGCAGGGATGGAAGAGGGATCTGATGGGGAGAACCTTTTTACCACTATCCTATATCCCAACTTTCCCAGACCACTTTATCCCTCTTTCCTAAATTTATCCTCTCTTTCCCAGAACACTCTATCTATTTTTTTCTCCTATTACATACATCTGCAAAATGTTTGGCATAAGTGGGAGGTGATTTGGTAGCCTACCAGGGAGTGTGTAAAAAAAAAGACATCCTATTGACTGTCTAATCACTCCTCCTACCACTGGATGTAGTTTGCACTCTGCCAGCAAAGCTAATCACTCCTCCTACCACTGGATGTAGTTTGCACTCTGCTAGCAAGCTACACTGGTGCCAATTATGGGGATTAGGATTGAGCAGTAATTGGACATTTCAGTGCGAGAACAGGAATTAGGGTTAAAGCTAAGAAGTTAGGTGTTCTTAAACTTGACTTGGGGCTCAATCCAGAATAACGACTGCTGTTCTTGCATTAATGCACGTAAAATTTACTGTGGATTGCTCTATGAATTTTCCGTAGGTTTTCACTAGATGGCGCCATAACTGCGTCAACGTAAATGTAACCTGCGTTGATGCATGTACTGGTATACTTGCTCTGGATTGTAGGGTTACTGTGAGTCACTGAGTTGAACACAATTTTTGTTTGCTCTGGTCCTATCTACAAAAGAGTGCAAATACACAAAACAGGGAGCAGTTTCCTATCTCACTCCCTTCTTGGCAAGATGAGCAGCTGTCTCGGGAACAATGTGGAGTCAAATGAGAGACTAATGCAGAAATGAATATTTCTGAATAATTTTACTTTAAATAGCTGGAGGGTGCAGATATGCCTGGCTTCCTTTCTTTCTTACTTTAAAAAAAACTTGTGTAGGTTGAGTTCAGTTATATTACCCAAACCTTTCAGAAATATATATACAAGTGGTTTTTGAATATTTCCTAATAAATCACATGTGGCAAGTTCCCCCAAATATAACCTCTAGCACTTTTACATGCTGCTGCTAGCAAATCATAATTTGACATTTATTTTATCAGAGGCACTTAGTGCTACATTTGGCAATTTTATTCATTTCTTTTAAAGTATTTTAATAAAACAAAAGGGATACTATAATCTCCTGGATTAAGCATAGTGGCTGGAATCCAAAGGACTTTTTGAGATCTCATCAGAAGCAATGGCATAGCTAGGTCATATGAAGCCAGGACACATACATTTTTATACGCCCCCATACAACAAAATTCATTCATTCATAGCTTTTTTGTGCTATGTAGCCTGTGAGTTAAGGAATTGCCTTCTCTTTAATGTCACAAATCTTCATCTATCTTTTTCAATTTCAATTTCAGTTTCATTTGCTAAAATTTTTGCAGAAACTCCACATAAACATGAAAAAAATCAGAATTAAACAGTCATAAACAAAACATATTGTCATAAAAACTAAAACATTGGCAATAAAATTCCAAAATGCAGCATTAAAACCGCACTTAGAGAGGACCCTTCCAAATTTCTGGAAAACAGGTATGTTCTCAAACTTTATTGGAAGCCAGGAGGAAGGCAGCATCATACAGCTCTGTAGCAGGGTGTTCAAGAGTTTGGACAACACTTCAAAAAGAATCTGTTGCACATGCTCAGCCTCCATCAGTGACAGCATGTAAAATAGAGTTTTTCAGAAGATCTCAGCAAGCAGGTTGAATCACCCGATCTATACAGAGCTCCATCTTAAAAGGTAAGTTGTCTCCTACTGTTGGGTCTAGAAAAAGACAGATTGTTTAGTTATTCAGTCATGTCCCATTCTTTGTGACCCCATGGACTGCAGCATGTCAGCCCCCCTATCCTCCATCAGCTTCTGAAGTCTGTCCAAATTCATGTTCATCTCCCTGGTGGCACTATCTAACCACCTCATCCTCAGCCATCCCCTTCTCCTTTTGCCTGTAGTTTTTCCCAGCATCAGGGTTTTTACTAAGGAGTCCTCCCTTTTCATGATGTGGCCAAAATATATGAGTTTCATCTTCAGTATTTGTCTTTCCAGTGAACAGTCAGGGTTGATTTTCTGGAGGATAACCTGATTTGATCTCCTTGCAATCCAAGGGACTCTCTGGAGTCTTCTCCAGCACCATAATTCAAAAGGCATCTGTTCTTTGGTGGTCTGCCTTCTTTATGGTCCAGATCTCACAGCTGTACATTATCAAGGGGAAAACCATAGCTTTAACTAGATGGATCTTTAACTAGATGGAACATAAACTGATCTTTTTCCAATCCTAGGCCACTGCTGAGTTTTCCAAATTTGCTGGCAGATTGAATGTATAACTTTGTCAGCACCATCTTTTAAGATTTTCAGGACCTCAGCTGGAATACCGTCACCTCCACTACCTTTGTTTTGAGAGAGACTTTCTAGGGCCCACTTGACTTCACTCTCCAAGAAGTTCAGTTATCGTAGTTCACAGCATCATAGTTGTCAGGGACATTAAGATCTTTCTTATATAGTTCCTCTGTGTATTTTGCCATCTTTCAGGAACAGGAAACCAATATAATTCAGTCAGAATCTGAGTAATGCACTATGGTCTGGAGAACACTCTGGTGGCAGCATTTTGCATCTGCTATAGTTTCTGATTGGTGTTCCATGAAGTGGCCAACCCATAGTGACTACTTGGAATGACCCTATATTGCTGCTGCTATTCATGAGCTGTCTGAATGCTTCAATAACTTGAAAGAAATCTGATATGCATAGCAAATTGTGACATGGCAATCATTTGTCATGTG
This sequence comes from Cryptoblepharus egeriae, assembly GCA_030015325.1. Taxonomy (NCBI): domain Eukaryota; kingdom Metazoa; phylum Chordata; class Lepidosauria; order Squamata; family Scincidae; genus Cryptoblepharus; species Cryptoblepharus egeriae. The sequence continues at coordinate 45,403,140 of JAREYC010000007.1, read as the reverse complement.
ATGACAATCCACCACCATGGGACAGTACTAGGGCATATCATAACACAATCTTAAGGATTTTAATAGGCAAGTGGAACAACATTACATGTAGAAGTTTGATTTGCAGAACTTCATCTGCTAACTAGTTCAATTTTCCTGTATAACTGCTGAACAAAAACAATGCACAGATAATACAAAGAAAAGGTTTTTCTGAATATCATCCATCTAACTCACTTGTAGCTAATAGCAGTGTTTCTATATGAGATCTTGACCCTGAGGTTGGATGATCAACAATAAGTATCAATCTGGCATCAGTACCAGATTCTGAGGATGTGATTTTAATTTTAAGGTTTTGACCTTAAGACTTTATGGGTTTTATTCATGAAGGCATTTATCTTGGTATTACCAAGTCATGCATCGGTTCACAACAACGAAAGTTGGGAAGAATGAAATGATGTCTTCAATAAGAACATTTATTGCCAAGTCAAAGATTCTGCTGTAAGTTATATGTAAAACTGCTAATGTAAACCCATCTATCACAATCCCTATTGTAATACTGTAGAAAGCAGTCCCAGCTTCTAACAGAAAGTGCTTGCTTTATAGCTGTGCTGCCATTATGAAAAGATTATTGTTCATAGCCAAGTCAGCTGTGGAGAGGGTCAACCTTAATTGCAGTGTGGATTCATTCAGTGCACTTTAGAGAACATACTCTGTGGCAGTAGTAGAAACATATAATAACTTGTCCACAAGTCAACTGTAACATTTTTTTAAAAATTCAAAAAAACAAATCTGGGTGGTGGGTTGGTGTGGTGTTGCTGAAGGCACCTTAAAAGTATTACAGACCTACCCACCATTTCAACTGGTTACCCCAGACATCCTATTGTAAGGCTGCCTCCCAATGCCTCTACCTCCTCTCTTGTAGTACTCCTCTCTTGTAGTAATTTGTTTTAATAGGAAGAGAAAAACACAGATGTGTGTGGTGAGGAAAATAATATCCTAGGACAGCAGCTCCCAAATTGTGGTTCTAGGACTCACCAGTGGGTCATGACCCAATTTTTGATATTTCAAGTGTTACTGATTGGACAGATTGGACAGATTTCAAGTGTTACTGATTGGACAGCCTATGCATATCAAAAGTTAAGCAAGATACTACTAGTGGGGGAGCACTACTGCCCAGTTACCATAATAGCCACATGCCTTCTGCTAAATCAAACACCATCCCTTAGGGATGCTAAAAACTTTGAGAACACTGTCCTACAGTGTTTCCTGGATTCATGTGCAGGGCAGGAGGAGTTGGCTTGCCCTAACCAGAAATGGAAAGGGGAATTGGGTCTGCTCTGATGAATTCTGTTTTGTGAGCTTTGGGACAACTGTCCAAATCAGGGGCATTGCTAGGATGGTGCGGGTGGTACTGTCCGCACCGGGTGACATGCCTAGAGGGCTGATGTGCACTGGGGGACCCAAAAAACGTAACTTCTCAATGATGCAGAAAACCCCATCATGTCATATATGTGATTAAAATAATAGCGATTCCAATTAGATAAACAGATATAAGATTGTTCCTTGTTCACTTTTCCCATTTGGTTTCTGGTTCCCAACTCAGTTGCAACCCCCCTGGTGACTCATAGGCACATAATTTGGGAACTGCTGGTTTATATTTATGTAGTGAAAGAAACCCAGGATTACAGCTGACAGTGATATGGAATTGGATCCCCAATTACTAAAGCAGGAACTGGATATTTGCTGAACTTTTTTCAGCCCCAAGATTCCCTAAATATTATTTAAGAGCAGTTTTCTTTCCTGTCTATAACCTGAAGGCAAGGAGGACATGTTCTGAGCATGTTTCAGCATTACTTTTGAACCTTCTTCTTTTGTTTCTACACCTGCAAGTCATATCATTAAATATTCTGTTACAGAGTTTTTAATACATGTCCACATTTTATTGTTCTGTGTTTTTCTTTCTGCTGAAAGAGTCTTCCGATGGCTGGAGGTCACAGCTGTTAAAATATTTTGAACATTAGTTTCGTCTGTCAAGACTTTACTCTAATTCTGTCAGTCTCACTTGAATAATGCTTTTTCTGGAAGAAAAAAAATCCAGGGCAAACTTTTTATTATTGTCATTATTATTAAATTATCAGAGCAAATGGTAGAGCTTCAGCTGGTCTTTTTGCCTTATGACCTACACTCTCAGGGCCATCACTGGAGCCATCCATTTCCCACCCCAATTTTCTATTTTGTCATATAATTGTTTCTTGAAAGATTAGAGAATCAGAATCTCAATCCAGGGAGAAGGCTTTCAGTTTCCTCTGCTCTCAATCTACTATGCTTGTGCTCCAGTTACCCATGAATTCTGGCCCCCCACAAAATCCACCTGTCTGCCCATGGGTTCAGAATGACCACTGGTGGTAAACGGAGCACAGGTCCAGTCATCAGGTGGGGCCACGTCTGACCAGTTCAGGTGGGGCCACATCTGCCTCAGCACAGGTCCTGATAAAACATACATGGATAAACTGGCTCACATATAGCCTTATTTTACAGTCCAGTCCTCTTTGGACACTGCACCAGCCTAACAAAGCATAAACATTAACCCTACAATCCAGAGTAACTACGGGAGCACGTAAGAGACTTTACGTGCACCCGTAGTTACTGCACCACCTAGTGAAAACCTATGGGAAATTCATATTGCAATCCAGAGCAAATTGTTCTTACACCGGAGCAAGGACTCCCTGTAGTTACTCAGGATTGCGCCCTAATTTATTATTTAGATCATTTGCACGCTACTTAAAAAAGTTGCAACTTAGTTTATATAGCAAAATAAATCAGTAACTACTTTCTTGTCCCCCCAAAGCTCACATTATAAATAAGCAATTCAGGAGAAGAGACACCAGCAATAGGCACTGGAAAAGATGCCCTGCTGGAGTAGAGACAGTTGCTCTCTCCCTGCTTCCTATGGTATCCAGCCATCACTTTATTTTCTAAAATAAAGACTGCACATGACACCTCTGCATGTCATGTCTTAGAATGGCTGTGGCTGGGACATGCTAGAAATAGAAAGAATGGTTAGAAGCTAAATGCTGTGACTGGTGCCTTTTTCAGCAAAGATGATGAAAATTCCTCTACAATTGATCCAACTAATATTTTACAGCACTATCCTATGCAAGTCTACTCAGAAGTAGGTCCCATTTGGTTTAATGGGATTTGGGGTGCAATCCTAATAATCATAATATTAGCTCTAACCAGTGGCAAGATTCAAATAAATTAACAACAGGTTCTATGTCCTAATAACCTCAATTAACAACAGGTTCTATGCCCATAGAACAACAGGTTTTATGTCCCATTAGTAACTGGTTCTCAGAACCAGGCACTCATTAGTAGAGTTCTATAAAACCCGTGAGAACCCCCTGAAACCCACCACTGGCTCCAATCCTAAACCAAAAAATACTTATTTTTGAATTACTTAATACCAATATGGTTGCAGTATTCACCTTACTTTGACTTTCCTGTCTACAAAGTATTTAGATCAATTATATAGACCAATCCTATGCTGAACTGGCACAGAGCATATAGTGGTGTTGGCAAACCGTCAGCTGCCTGTAGTGGCCATCTGAGAATCAGACAGTGACAGAATTTTTCTTATCTACGCCATTGCTGCCTTGACTCTAATGGGCCTATTTGATCTGCACTGGCACTTGGCTGCATAAATCAGCATATTTACTCCAAGCCAGGATCAGAAGATATCAGTGCTGCTGTCAGTGGCTGTGGGTGTGGGTTGTGGTGGCGCTGTGGGTGTGGGTGTGGCGTGGCGCAAGCGATTAAGATGCTGTGCCAGTTAACCAGCAGGCCAGGGTTCGAAACCCGGGTCGGCCCCACAAGACAGGGTGAGCTCCTGTCCTTAGCCCAGCTCTGCGATGCCAGCTGGATCCAATCGTATTGGCTCTGCCTTTCCATTGGACTAATTCAGTGGCATGGAGAGGGGGGATTTGCTGCTTGGGTAACAGCCTATCCTCCATAACAATCCAACCCAGGCTTTCATGCTTCGCATGCAGCGTATGCAGCACTGAGCACGATACCATAGTCTTTCAAGACTGACGGAGGCCTGCTTTTGTCACTGTCAATATCTGCCCCCAGCCCACTCTTGACTCACCCAATCCTCACTCCAATCCTCTCCAGTAATGTGCTGAAAAGAGCCCCTCAACATATATGTATGCTATGGTACAGTTATCTCCTGCTTTCTGATGGTTCATTTTCTGATGATCCGCTCTTTCAACACCTTTCATTTATACCCAGAACTCATTCATTCAAAGTATTCCACTCTTTCCGCTCTTTCAACCTCTTTGTGCTGTTCTGAAGGCCAAAATTGCCCTCCCCATGTTGTAGTTCCTAGTTGAATTCTGTTTCCGAAGGAGTGAATGACAATCCATTTGCAGAAATCTTTGTACAGGAATTTGCAAAATAAAAGGGACATTTGCAATTTTGCTAGCTAAAAAACCGTTGGAAGTAACCTTTATAAACTAAAAAAGTTTGGATTCTACTTTTCATTGGTTTTCACTTTTTGATAGTGTTTTGTTACCTAACACGTCCAATAAGATGCCTGTATGTTCAGAGGCTCCTGAAGTCATTGGGGGTTTCATGACCGCCTGCCTGGACTTATGCTGATGGAGTGAAAGTTCTGGTATCACAAGGCCTGGATAGGATAGGATAGTTACTTTTTTCAGGAACACACAAATTGATAAGGGAACCAGATTCCTTAATTCAACACCTTAACAACTAACTTCAGTAATATTTTTCAACTTTTGTGGTATGAAATATCTAAATCACTAATTAAGGCTATGATGAATTCTCAGTGTTATCTTTTATATATTATCCCTGTCATTTGTTCAATGTTTATAAAGACAAATCAAATATTTGACTTTTGATTCTTGCATCCTATGATTCTCACAAAGCAAACAGGATTCCTGTTTACTGAGTGTCAATGTCAACAGCTAATGATACAGGCTTTGTTTTAAGTTTCTTTCCTCTCTTCTTACCAACAAGGGAGCAAGACATATTGAGCCTGAGGCAAACCATTTCAACTCTTGCTTATACAAAAGTCAGTTCACAGAGATCATGCTATACTACAAGCCCCTCTATAGATTTTATTGACATAACTGTCTGTGCTTTTCTAATGGCTCCTTGTTAAAAGCCTTTGCTGGAAGCATCATTTTGGCTATTCAACTTCTAGTCTTCTGTTATCTTCACTGAACAATATAGGCTCTAATCTGATCAATAGAGCTACTCTGGAGTAATTAGTTTTAGGATTAGAACCATGATGGTTTATGTCACTTAGGCCTTAACATATGGTTTGGTTTGTTGCTGAGTTTCACTTTGATATTGGGAAAAATCTGGGACTACTGCACAGGCATCCTCCTATATCCACTGTTCCCATAGCCATGGTTTTACTTATCCACGGTTCTCAAATCCTCCATTGCAATCATGACTCGCCACTCTTTGTTTGCAAACCCTTTGCAATAAGGAGCTTTTTCTTCTTTTCACATCCTTGGAAGAGAAAGCAGACAGTGAGAACTTAATCAATTCTCTGCTGTCCACTTCCTGACAGTTCTGTCACAATCACCCCTTGTAGCATTTCTATAGTAGCAATGAGACCACGTTCTCACTACTACCTGTTCAAAAATGAAAGGAAGGAAAGCAACTCTTTTGCAAAGCTTTTGCAAACAAAGGTAATTCATGTGTGTGATGGTGGAACTTGTGAAAGATTCATTGCAATTCCCTGCAAATCGATATCTTCAACGGAAAACAAGGTGTGCACCAGCATACAGTGTAAGAAATTCCACTGCTGAGCACAGCCTTTCTTGGCTGCATGATGCGGCCTCCAGATATTTGGTGATGATATCACCTGTCATTGCCAAACCGAAGCTGAATTCTGAATCATACAGAGATAACAGTGGTCTGCATGGAATAACCTCAACTCCCCAGGAATTCACATAGGGTCAAGACCAGTCTTACCTTAATATTGAAGCCATGATCTGGTCTGCCACTGAAAGTGAATTAAACACGAGGGCTGCAATCCTAAAGACTCTTTCCTGGACTCTTTCCTGTGTTCAATGAGAGTAAGACCCATTGAACACAACGGTGCTTACTTTTGAAGAGACATGGTTAGGATGATGCTAGATCACTGACATCACAGGAAAATGCCTAGCTTTTTTCCTTTGAAATAAGGGACTTTAACTTGACCTCAGCTGTTCTGAATATTTTTTTTAAAGTGACATATGACATAAATTCCATATTATAGCATTAAAATACAAGAAAATCAAACTGGAGACAGCAGCAGTGTTCAGGGCTGTCAACAAGCAAAGTACCACAATTATTTAAAAGGACTGCCTGAAGTACATTAGCAATATTTTTGAGTTATATTTATAAACAGCAAATGTTAATTAGATTTGACTGGGACATGTTGTCTCCTTCGGTGATTAAACAGCAGGCAGTTTTGCACTTCGAACTGTGTGTATTCTGAATATTATTTTCCACACTGCTTTTTTGTTTCACAATATGAAAACAAGTCACATACATACAATGTTGACTTTGTGGCAGCAATCTAGAGATGCCTGCAGCAAGACTCACCGCACATTGTGGCTCTTAATATTTTACATAGTAAAATTACTTTACATTCGTTTAAATGTGTGCCTCCTCCATCAATTCCCCTAAAGTCTGTTTTCATAATTGTTATGCATTTCCAATAGACAGACAACGCAAACTTAACCCCTGCTCAAACTGGCACAAGTTCCATGCTGTCTTGGGGGTCTTCTGTGCCATTCCTGGGGGGATTAGGCCAGTGAAAAACATGTGCTGGTTTCACCACATCACCACTGGAATAAAGAGATGGGTGAGTTTGCCAGCCTAAATTGGTTAGGATTGTGCCCTAAATTATGGGCAGCCTGATCCAGAGCAGCATTTATGCTGAAGTGCTGTAGAGTGTCTACATTGATGCAAGTCCGTGAAAATGGCTTGCGTCAACACAGTGATGCAAGAGACTCTGATGACGCAACTACGTCATTGTTAGCCATTAGGAGGGGGTGTAATGGGTGCGACGGGGAAGTGACACGTGCGTGGTTCCCATTGATGTAGCTCAGGGGTTGGCTCCAGCAGGTTCTTATAGAACCGGTTGTTATAGAACTCTATAGAACCGGTTGTTAATAAGAGATAGGACAAATAAAATTTAAAAATAACCATTTAAAAGTGGCTGCCAGATGGGCATAGAACCGGTTGTTAATTACGAGTATATATGTCTCCAGCAATTATGTGGTGGATAAGGTGAGTAGTCCTTAGTAGGATACAATCCTGCAATTGACTACTCAGAAGTAAGTCCCACTGAGTTCATTGGTACATAATCCCAGGAAAGTGTGGATAAGATTGTAACCACTAGCAAATTTAGCTGCTAGTTTTTCGTGCCAAATGCAATAACTTTTCTTCTGCAAATAATGTTAAATATATTCTACATCCTTAGAAACACTTTATTAAACTTTGTGAATGGCTCTCTATCTAAACTGGCTTAAGAACACGGGGGAACTCATTTTATGAGAAATGTAGATCCTGCATCTTTGCTGAATTTTTCACACCAACCTTTAGAGTTTTTCTTTTGAGAATATGAATTTTACTCCCCAAATGACGAAGCTGCTTCATAAGCAGCATGAGAAATCTTTATCCCTAGGATCCTGCAGACATTTTATCTAATAATAATATTATTGTCCATGTGAGCATAGAAAATCTGAGCTGTTATGAGAAGATATAGTGTCACTAAAAGGTCTGTAGTGATGAACACAGCAGAAAATGTTTATTTTACAAAATAAGGCACTTCTGGATCTTGCAGGATACTTGCAACATAATCCCAATTTGTAAATCTATGGTTTCTCAATTATGGCCAAGCTGGCAGGAATATTAGGGTTTATTGCAGGTTTATAATAAAAGTGCATTTCAAGCATCCATTAGAAAGTATCCTCCAAATTTGGGTAATAAATATGAATAGATTTCCAGAAAATCTTTTAAAAAGTTAGGAGAGGTTTGAAAGAAAAGAAGATTAGTAGGTTGAAAGATTGGATCAAGAAAATAAATATGTCTGAAAAATAAGGGAAAACCTACAGATAGAGGGATTTAATTGGATGTATGTGTTACAGTTGGAGAGTTGGATAAAAGAAGTAGAAACAGATAGTAGAAATTGTAGAGAACTAACTTAGGTTACAATCTTGAACACACTTTCCTGGGAGTAAGACATATTGAACACAATGGGGCTTACTTCTAAGTTGACATGGTTAGATTGCAGCCTAAATTTGAAAAACTAGTTGAGGAAGAAGAGAAGGAAAATAAAAATATTGGATTTAAGGGAATGGCTAGTAAAATATATAAGATTGGAGGAGAGATAGAACAATACCAGGGGTTAAAACAAATATGGCAAAAGGATTTAAATGAAGAAATAGAAGATTAAAAGTGGGAAGAGTTGTGGAATAAAAGAATAATAAAAATAATGTCAGTTACGGAAAAAGAAAATTATTTGAAAGTGATAAGGAAATGGTATATGACCTCTGTTAAATAAAATAGAATTAACCCAGCCAACTCAAATTTGTGTTGAAGAAGTAAAGATGACACAGGAGCATACTTCCATATGGTGGTGGGACTGTAGGCAAATGGAGAGAATGCGGCTGCAATCCTAAAGACACTTTCCTGGGAGTAAGACCCATTAAACACAATGGGGCTCATCTACCATATGGAGTAGATATGGTTAGGATTGTGCTCTATGGGAAATGATATTTATTAAGGAAATATCTGAAATTGTTGGAGAAGAGATAAGGGGAAACCCAAAGATTGAGCTTTTGAATACTCTGGAGAATAATGGCTTAAGTGAAGGAAAGAAGGACTTGGTGGTTATAATGGTGACAACAGCAAGAATGGTAATGGCGAAAAGCTGGAGGAATGACTGTGTGGTAAGCCGTGAAGAGTGGTATGGTAAGCTGTGCAGTATGGCTGCCAACCATAAATTAACAATGGAGCTGAAGATGAGAGAGAGGACGATGAAGAAGAATTATTTTGGAAGAATTTTGAAAGAATTAATTTGGGAGCCATTTGTTGTGCATGTTTTAAAGAAAGGTAAAGGGAAAAATCCAAACATTAATTCTGTGTCATGGCTGGGCTTGATCTAGTCAACTCTCTCTCACTCTCAGTGTTTCTTCCCAGGGCAATAAGAATTTGACATCTTCATCCTGTGTGATTCCAAATCCCATTGTGTGATTTCCGCCTTGGTTAGTTGGAATAAATTGATTGCATTTGATCAGATGTATGAGGAATTATGCTGGCCAGTTTTAGAGTTTTGTGTGAAATGGTTAGTACTTGTAAATGCAGATTATACAGTGTGTATAGTTCCTGGACTGCAGCAGGTTATTTGACCATGGACTTTGGGAGAAAGGCGATAGCTTGGTGTGGATGATGTGCTTTGGATACAGAAAGTCCCAAGTTCAATTCTAGAAAGGACAGAGGGGAAAATTTCTGTCTCTGTTAATTGTACTAACATAGACAGGCCAATATCCACAATCAGTTTAAGATGAAAAACTAGAGCCTTCCCACAACTATTTTGCATTAGGCTCCAGCTGATAGATTTTAGATTTCTAGCAAAATAACAAAGCATAGTTGTCTTCAGTTCACACAAGACTATGAGGAAGGAGGTCCAACAGGTAGTTAAAAACCTGCATGAATTGAGAAAATACTGTACTTCTAAACATTTACCAGAATCCTCCGCAATATGCAGGGGTTCTCTGATAGAAAAGCTGAATATGGAAAGGATCCCTGCAGGTAGAGAGCTTAAAAACACGGCAGTGGACGGATGTATTTACGAAGTCTTGATTACCTAGCATTAATTTTCTGCAGTTCCTCTTGCTTTTGCCATCAAAGTTGAAAGTACTAATCAAGACGTGCCTGAAATTTTGACAGTAAAGAACAAGCTGTAAAGAACAAGCTTGACAATGGAAACACGCATGAATCAGAAATATTGGCACATATTTCATATAGCAGCTAACTTAAGCTTTTTGCCCCATTTCGGCAGGCTGCAAATGCACTTCCAGAATCCTGTCATTCAAGAAATATACAACTCACTGGAATTGCAACTGAATGCAGTTCAAAGGTAATCACCATTTCACTTGACAAAGAGAACATTTTGAACCAAACAGTCATAAATGTTTCCACTTGTTTTTCCCCCATTCAAAGGGATGTGTCTATCACTTTCAACAGAAAGAAAAAATCCACGCGAAAGAACCTCAAGAAGATGCAATTTATTTTTGTTCTTTTCAGTGAAAATGAAAATAAGGTATTTGTGTATTTTAAAGTTTACAAAAAGTGACATGATGGTTACTTGATCGTGGTCAGAGTTTTCTTAATTTCTTAAGTTTTAGAACATTTTAATTGTGCAATTATGAGTGTTTTCCTTGTCTAAGGCTGCAATCCTAAAGACACTTTTCTGGGAGTGAGACCAACTGAACACAATGGGGCTTACTTTTGAGTAGACCTGGTTAGGATTGTGCCTGAAGATGCTGTTGATATTCAAAGTCAAGAGAAGAGATGGGGATGCATTTTGTAAACAGGGTCACTTCCTGAAAAGCATTCCTGCCTTATGATTCACACAATGATTCACATTGATTCACAATGATTCACACATGATTCACACAATCTAATGAAAAGGTGCAAAAAAACTAATAAGAGCATTATCTAGGGTATGGGGAAAAGTTTCCTCTTGCCCCGCAGTAGCATGACAGCAGCCCCAGTGAGATCCTGGAGGCAGCTCAGGCATGTCAGCCTGCTTGTTCCCACATAATTTAGGATTTCACTGTATGAAATCCTATGAATCAAAATATAAAAAGAAGCAGTATCAAAAGTTTCAAGTATAGCACAGCTCAACATAAAATGATTTCTGCAGTTTTCTGCAGCAAGCCAGTTTGCCGCTTTGTTATGAGATCCTTCATCATGATCAGAGCTAGAGAAAATTCCACTATTGAGTTCAGGACTCTGTTAGTGTTTTCATGTTTATATAGGGTGGAGCCATGGAAATTAATTACACATGTTATCCTCCATAGATGCATTCAGACAACATTTCTGTTAAGGTTGCATGAAATCATTGTATAGTTATTTGACAGCAAACAACAAAAGTAAAAAAGATCTGCTGTAGTTGAATTATGCATTCTGGGTCAGTGACACACTACTTCTAACCACACTTCAAAAGTTTGGACAGAGTTTGATAGTCTTTTCCAGGAAGCAGAAATTCCCCCCAAATGGGGGAAAGTATAGAACACACATGATAAACCGAGTGCCAGACTTCCCGACTTGGTGGGGCCCTTTGCTATATAATGCTTGGAGGTCCCTTGTTGAAAATAAATGCACCAATATTTGCTGTACAAGCTATATTTTATGTATGCTGAATATATCAACATACATAAAATTTTAAACCTTGTGGATTGTGGGGCCCTAAGTTGTGGCTTTTGCTTAAATCTGTCTCTAGATGCACCACATCACTCCAAAGATACGATCTATTTTGTCAACTGCAGGACTGGAACTCAGCCAAGAAACATTGATAAGAGGAGTTCCTGGCCATTTCTGACATTGATATACTCCCCAAAGTAAAGTCTTTAATCAGAGCAGATATGAGTGATGTTGTCGGAAAAGTGATGAGCAAACATGTCACTGTGAACTACTAAATGCTCAATTACCTCTGGTACTATGCAAATACACTGATGCTGATGTAGGAAAGATTTGCTGCCATCATACTGAACTGTGCTTAGTCAGACTTGACCTGAGTTTTTCTCTACTAGTCCAGTGGAGGAATCACATTCAAGACAGAGTACAGGGAACAAAAAGACCTTTACAAATAAAACTTGAAGAACTGCCACCATTTATTTAGGCTAGCTAAACCACAAACAAATATTTATGGGGGAATCCCAGTAATTTTGGGGGAATCTGAAAATTCCAGCTGACATTTCACAAGTGGTGTCACAAGCAAGATGTGAGTAGGATGACACCAGATCACAGGACTGAAAAGCAAAACTATATTTGCATAAGAAAATTAAATTAACAGCCAAGTCCAACTCAAAACCTGTACTGGCAGAACATATATTCTTCCAGTGCAGTGAGGAGGATCCAATAGAATAGAAAGTGATCTGATGGTGTCAGGCATGCATGTGAACGAGTCAGCAGCTGTCAGCGAAAGGTAAGATGACAGTGGGGATTGGTTCACAAGTGCAATAGAAAAGTTTCTGACAGGAAAGAGGGAGGAATTTGGGGTTTTTCAGTCTTTGCAGAAAGATCCTTCTCTGCTTTACAGATCTTTTAAAAAAATGGCCTCAAGCAGATGTTGCCTCAAAGAAACCAACATGATAGTCATGTTCACAGTAGTTCCATGTGGACACAAGTTAGAGTGACCATCTGGATACTGAAACAGTGGAAACAGTGGTTTCACCTGGAAACATTGGTTTTCAAAGTACAGTTTGGGACCCCCTTGGTGGGTTGCAGCCTGATTTCAGGGGGTCATGAAAAGCTAGGTGCTGTCATCTTGTAATAGGGCACTCAAATTGCTTTCCTGGGAGTAAATCTCATTGAACACAATGGGACTTAATTTTTAGTAGACATGGAAGAACTCTGACATCACAGCCATTACATCTAGCCATTACATCACTTCCATGTGGTAGTGGGGGACCAAGGCTGAAATGCTTGAGAGCCATTGTTCTAACCCAGGGGCCTCCAAACCCCAGCCCTGGGGCCAGATGTAGCCCTTGGTGAGACTTCATTTGGCCCTCAGCAAGCCCCCTCCATCTGACCCTTGTGTGAGACCTGTACTCTGCTCTCCACTCCCTGGGAAAGTATTTTGAGGGCTGGAGAGGCCGCACATACCTCCTCTTTCAGTGTATGAAAGTGCTTATGAACTGGTTTGAAGATCACAATCTCTGTGTGTGTGTTGAAAAGTGTTTATGAACTGATTTGAGTTCATTAGTTCCATCACTAATGTATTCATTTATGTAAATTTATTCAAAATTGGAAATGGAAATCAATTCTTTTTTTTTTCTTCTGGCCCCTGACACAGTCTCAGAAAGACAATGTGGCTCTTCTGCCAAAACGTTTACAGACCCCTGCTCTAACCAAAGGTGAAGGAATCTTCTTTGGCTGGAGGCAATGATACATGCCTGACAAATCCTTCTTAATGCAGTTTGGGATTGGACTGAGATAAATAGCACATAGAGATTCCCAAACTTTTTAGGGTACTCATCCTCCATATGGGTCCTGGCATGATGTTTCATGTGTCACCACAGTTCTTTCTTGGAATCTCCCCAAGGTTGTTTCAATGTTGTCCTGGGCCCATGGCCAAACTGCTGGGTCCATTGGCTTTTGCCCACAGAACTCCATGTTGGAAGCAACTGGAAAGAACTTTTTGTCAAGCAGTACATAGTGTCTGCAAATCAGAAGTCACTTCCAGTCACTTCTGCAAGGCAATTTGAAGTCTGCAGAAGCCAGTTGTGGGTTGTGGAGTGGGTTGGGAGCCCAGCACATTCTGAAAGCAGTCTCTAGGGGCTTCTAATAAGGCATTAAGGTGATACAGGTTGCACTCCATCATAGTCCATCATGTGGGATTGTGACCCACAAACCATTCGGCTGAAACTCACAGTTTAAGAAATGCTGGCCTTTTATATGTGACTGAGATATGAAATCCTCTGTCTTGGCTTGTAGCAAAGGCCACCTCCTTCAGTTCTTCAAATTCAGGGCAAAAAGTACATAGGCATTTGCTGAAAGAACTGTAGGCCGACCTATAGAAAACACAGACTGCTGTATGGTGTGGAGCTCGTCTCTTAGGGGATCAGAGCTTCTAAGGCATAGCAGAGGGTGCTGTTCTTAGAATAAGCCATTGTTTGCTGTGCAAGCAGCACCTGAACAGAATCATATGTTTCAGCAGTATGGGGAGAAGCTGGCACATTTCTTTGTTGATCGAAAGAGGAAGCACTGCCTGCAGGGGTGAGGGAGGCGTTTTGCACAGGTTTATATTGTGCTGTGATATTTTGGGTTTGTTCTAAATGGTTATGTCTTTGTAAGGGATGTTTAATTCAGCTGAACCACAATGGCAGGTGCAATTTTGCATTACAATAGCATCAGAAGAGAAATTTCTACCACTCAGGTCATCAGTAATGCTGCTACAATTACCATCAGCACCATTACGGTAGTACTAGAATATTTTCAAAGTACCTGATTAGTAGTTATAGAGGCCATTAAAAGCAGCTATTGATACTGTTCACCATTTAGAAGAAATTCTAATCTGAATACAGCACATGTTGGTACATATTTGCTCGACACAGGAACTCCACCTCCCTTCTGCCTTCACAAAGGTTAAACTGAATAATAAAATAATTTTGCTCCTTACCTTTGTATTCATTAACAGTGATGTAAAAAAGCCAGTCCCTAAGAAGAGAACAATTTGAACTTTGTTCTCTTTAATTTCTCATTTTATTTCCTTCTTTTACCCAAGACTTTGGTTTTGCTTTCTTACTTGTAACCTACCTTCAACAATGGATCTATAACATCTCTGTTGCTGTCCATAGGATGAATGAGGATGCAATCCTAACCAATTTAGGCCATTACAACTCACCAGTCTTCCCATTCCTGAGGCTAGTACATGTCTGTGCACTGGCCTAACTCCCCCCCACCAATAACCCCATAACTCCCCCCCAACCGTGCTTGTGCTGGCCTAACTGGGTCTTAAGATTACAGCCTAATAGCCCAATGCAGTAACACAGATAGAGGGGGTGCAAAATGCTAAGTTTTGCTTGGTGCCTCACCATAGAATGCAAGCAGCTCCTTTCCTTATCTTTCAGAACTGTTCTGGGCTGAATGTGTAAAGGTATACACATATATACACATCACAAGGTGGATGCATTTAGAGACCACAAGGTAGGCGGACCAATAAACCATTATTTAAGATAATCTTTTATCAAAGATTTCCATTGTTTATGTGGGAAGAATTTTCATTTTGTAAATGTAAATTTCTCCTACTTGCTGGGAAGCAGACTTGATGACTCATGAAGTCTCTTCCAACTGAATTATTCTCTGACAAAATGATGGTCAGAGATCTCCTCTGCCTTTCAGCTGTGAAACACATTATCGTATTAAAAGCAAAAAAGAAGTTCTCTTTACATTGTCTGCAAACCTATGTTCTTAAAAATGCAAAATTATACTACCGTTATTAAATAGACTGGTGCTAGGAAATGGTACAGCTTTCCTGAAATGAAAAGGATTTTAAATTGGACTTCAATTTTCACTAAGTGTAGGGCAAATTTTTGGACATAAAAAAGAAATAATAAAACACTACATTCATCAAGAGGCAATCAACTCAGCAGATAGTGGCATTTCAAACCTACCTTCAAGAACGGAATGGACCAGGTCACAAAGGTTGATCCCACAAAGAAGTTTTGAAAGTGTTCTTTGCATTGTATTTTACTTAAGAACCAAATTACCGTAGTACAGTACATATCAATATAGGCCAGGTACATGGATGGTTTTCCACCATCAATGCTAAATAATAGTCTTTTCTACTTAAGTTCCATAATAGCTTTTTGTATTTTGGGTTTAGCAGAAGAAGAGTAAATCAATATTTCAGAAAGCTGCTGTGTGTGAATGTACCCTTGGGCTTCTTTAGCGAGTTGCATCAAGTTGTAGTTGGGCCTCATCCTATTTACTGTATGTGCTTGCAAATTTGCTGCTTGATGTTTCCTACTGGCTACTGCAGATTTTGTGGATAACTCTGTTATGTTTGCCTAAATTGCACCACAAGGGATTTGTGGAGATGGATGAATGAGTAAACTCTAAAACATCAGTCTCTCCACACTGATATTAAGCAGAAGCAGGATCTGTTGATGTTGCAGCTCATTGTTTCCTCTTGTGTTTCCTTAATGTAGCATGGAAATGTTTGCAGGTGTCAGAGGCAGTGCTTCTTTGCTGTGTTTGACCTGCACAAAAATCTGATGAATCCACTACTGTATTTGCATGACAGGGGTGGTCATACAACATAGGAGCAACACAGTCCCTTGTACCAGTGGTTCCCTAACTTTTTAGCATTGAGACCACCTTTAAAAATGACATTCCACTGCATAAATTCTACTGAGACCCACTTAGTTTCTCATGCCTATGGCTGCAATCCTAAAGACACTTTCCTGGGAGTAAGACCCATTGAATACAATAAGGCTCACTTTTGAGTGGACATGGTTAGGATTGTGCTCTAAATAAAGTATTTCACTTTACCAGCTGCTCAAGTCTGTTTTTATCTTTTTTGTATAGTGTGAGTGGGGGGAGGCTGCCTTCTGGTGTGTTTGTTAAATTTCACATTCCTTGGATCAGGACCATTCTGACTTTGCATTCCCGTCATCTGGTCTTTGATAGAGCTGAGGTGTAGTTGAATACTCCCAAGGAAATGCGTGTGTAGCTCAGTTTCACTTTCCATAGAATTCAGTACATTTATTTTGTCATGGGGTGAGCGAGGGGAAGAGTGGAGATTTTCTACCAGAGAGTTTTGGGGACTAGCGTTCATCAGAGTGGGACCATTCTGTGACAGTGTGTTCTCCTCATTGTAGAGCAGCGTTTCTCAAAGTGGGGATCGGGACCCCTTTGGGGGTTGCCTAGAGCTTTCCTGGGGGTCGCCTAAAGACCCCTTGTGCGGTGGGCTAGGTCAGGCTTGCCAGACCTCCGGCTGCAGCTGCGCGCACACTGGGGCTGACTGACAGGCTCAGGGCCCAATCCTATGCATGCTCTACTCTGAAATAAATCCCATTATAGTCAGGATGGCCTTTACTCCCGTGTAAATGTGGATAGGATTGCAGCCTCAGGCCCCAATCCTATGCATGCCTACTCTGAAATAAATCCCATTGTGTTCAATGTGTGCATAGAACACACATTTCATTTGTAACAATGAAAATACATCCTGCATATTGGATATTTACATTATGATTCATAACAGTAGCAAAATTACAGTTATGAAGTAGCAACAAAAATAATTTTATGGTTGGGGGTCCGCACAACATGAGGAACTTATAAAGGGGTCACGGTGTTAGGAAGACTGAGAACCACTGTTGTAGAGACTTCTGCAACCATAATGGCTGCTATGTGATTTATAAAATATGGTAAAATGGTGATTGGATACCAGTGTTCCACCCTTCCCCTCATGTAAGAGCTTATTTAATATTTGATACACTATAGTCTAATTTGCCTTGTCAGTTACATGACCCACCAAGAAATGGGTTGTGACTCACTGGTGGATCTCAACCCACAGTTTCGGAACCACTGCCCTAAACAATTATTCAGCAGGATTTAAAGGATTGGCCTGTCAATATAATCAGGGTTGTCATCTTTGTCTTTCAAACAGGGTTCCCACATCTTGGAAAGCTGTGTGGAAAGCATGAGTACAGCAGGTGAAGCTTTACTTACTGGCTACATTTCAGAAAAACTTCACCAATTAATGAAAGTCACCAAGAGTTAAATGCATAAAGGCATTCGCCTTACATTAAATACACAACCAAGTTGCTTGAAAACTGGGTGACCATTATATTCACAGACCTGGTTTATTGTATATTTTTCCTGCCATCTGTTTTCCCATTTCTTGGCATTATGTAAAATAGAATATGATTGGTTTACCCTGAAGCTTGCAACATGGGATCGCTCTGATCAGCTTGATCATGTCATTGTGAAAGCTTTCCCCACTCTCTTTTTGGCATGCTTATTGATTTTTATGTTGCAAGCCAATCCCCAAGCATTGTCACTTTTTCTTCATTGCACATAAAATGTTTAAGGCTGCTTCCCGGAAGCACAAGGCATCTATATTGGAAGTCTGAATTGTATCTCAAGTGAACAATAATTCTCTGTGGTTAGCGCTGCACAGGATAAAAAGTCAGTTTCAATTTTGGGGAAAATGTGCATCCACAAACAGAATCTCACCGCATTCATTTTGCCATTCAAAGTAGTTTTTCATCTTCTTTAAAGTAATAAAGTCTGTCAGGTGAAGGGAGAGAGGAATGTAGGCAACAGACTTCAGCTGCCTCAATGTAATGATGGTGCACATGGCTGCTAGAGTGCCCTCTGATTTCCAGATAAGAAATGTCAATTCCTTCTTATATTGGACTGTGTTACACGTTTAAGGATAGAGTGGTCAGCAATTGTTGGAACACTTGCTGTTGGAACACGGGTTTATAGCAGAACCTCTAGTGTACACTTAGAGTTTTATAGTGATTAATGTAGTTCTGAAAATTGGATGACATTTCTGACTAATCATTGAAAGAATAATTTGAAAGCTGCACTTAGACAAAAAGTGGAATAGAGACAGGTGAAGCCTACATTGTTCAGCAGCCAAATGATATTAGCATTCATGCTATTGAGAATGTGAGTGAGGCAGGAAGAAGGATGGTGTTGCTTTTGTCATCAGAGTGTATGTGACCACAACACAGTGTGGGGAGATATGAGATTCTGCTTTGGGAATCACCCATTCCTAGTGGCTGTGTCATATCAGGGTGGCAATGGGTGGCACAAGTGTTTAAGACACCGTGCGTGTTAAGCAGCAGGCCAGGGTTCGAGACCTGGGTCCCCACAAGACAGAGTGAGCTCCTGTCCTTAGCCCAGCTCTGCAACGCAGCTGGAACCAATCGTATCAGCTCTGTCATTCCATTGGACTATTTCATTAGTGTGGAGAGGGGGGATTTGCAGCCTATTAATCTACCCAGGCCTTTGTGCTTTGCATACAGCATCGAGCACAATACCATAGTCTTTCATGAGTGATGGATGCCAAGTTTTATATAGAATGGAGGACAAAATGCCTTTACCTTTAACCACTGCATAAAAAAGGGGATTGAGGCAAGTTTAGTTCAACACAGAAGGATTTAAAAAGCAGCACCTGCCTGAATTCCCTTTTCTATGCAATAGTTAAAGGTACTTGCACCCTGTCCTCCATTCTATATGGTCGCCCTGGATATACAGTACAATGCAATCTTAAGCATGTCTACTCAAAAGTAGTAGTAGTAGTAGTAGTAGTAGTAGTAGTAGTAGTAGTAGTAGTAATAATAATAATAATAAAATTTATTGTCATTGTATAGACATACAATGAAATTCATAAGACATCCAGAAACCAGCCCCGACAACCCCCCCAACAACACCCCCCACCCAGACCCATTCTGTTCAATAGGACTCCCATTGAACTTCCCAAAAGTAAGTCCCATTCTGTTCAATAGTACTTACACCCAGGAAAGTGTGGTTAAGATTGCAGCCACAGTGTCACCTCTTGGTAAGGGGCAATAATTCTTCCCTTCCGATTCTGATGTCTGTGGTATGGCAACCATCTGTGTGAAGGGTGTCCCAAAGAAGAACGGGTTCTTCCTCTCTGTGGTTTCTGAGGACAGAACTAGAATTAGGAGTTTGGTTTGAAACCACAGTAGATGTATGTGAGACATGAGGAAGAATTTACTAACTGTAAGAGAAGTCTGGCACTGGAGTGATCTCTTAATACTCTTCACATGAGATGTTCAAATAGAAACTGAGTCTCTGTCAGGGATACCGTAGCAATTAACTGCACTGAGCAGGGTGTTGGAATTATCTTAAGGATCCTTCCAATTCTATAGTTTTATGGTTTAATAGTACCATTAATGTAACTATATGAACTCTTTTCATAGGACATATTTTTTTTACCCTTGTGTCCTGGAAAAATCTCCACTGCCCTCCAGTTCATTATGAGTGGGCTGCATGTAGCCAATAAATTATATGTAATATTTTTATATTTAATAATAATAAATATAGTGTTTAAATCTACCACATGAAAGCAATATATAGTTTTTGTTTTTTACCTTTTATTGGCTGCAATCCTAAACACACATTCCTGGGAATAATCCCCATTGAACTCAGTGAGGTTTACTTCAGAGTAGACATGCATAGGATTGCAGCCATAGTAATGGCCTACATTTTTATTGTCATGTCCTACATTTCAGGAGGACATGACAAGGTGACCATACAGAATGGAGTTTTGACTATGGCAGGGTGACCATATAGAATGGAGGACAGAGTCCTCTACCTTTAAGCATTGCATAGAAGAGGGAATTTAGGCAGGCGCTGCATTTTAATCCTGTCAGTGTTGAGCTATACCTGCCTAAATTCCCTTGGTACCATATGATGGGGTGATTGAGAGGATCCATTTCAAGAGGGGCAGTGGCTGCAAGGAGATTTTTAGACCGTAGGCCGACAGACATATAATGAAGAAATGGGGCAAGAGAAAGCAGGATATTCAAGTTGATTTTGAAGATCTATATAACATTAATAGAACTGGTAGTAAAAAAAATCTGGCAAAGAACAGAGCACAGAGGCAGGACATTTGAGAGGATAATAATAGGAACATGTGAACTTTTAAATGTTGAAATCTTGTTTTCATAGAAAAATCTCTTCTAGTAAACAGCAGTGTAGAGGGAGAAGACCGGAAAAAAAATGTGTTCCATGAGGCACTGGCTTCTGACATTTACTGCAAAATCAATACATGTTCCCTGTAAATGTGCAACATTTAAGTAGAGTAGAAAATGGTTTCTAGCCTGTAACAACATCTCTCTCACAAAAGTGCTGTTATTTATAAAAGATTCTCCAATGCCATTCAAAAAGCTCTGATACATTCTTTAATTTGAGCTCCCTCCCTCAGGAGGATAAAAGCATTCGCAGCACTTAACAGGGCTTCAACATGTTTGATTACAGGGTTGAGCCTGTGACACGATGTACACATCTCCACCACATTCTTCCCTGGTGAATTTTCTCTATCTTCCCCAGGTTCAACTCCTTGCTTTGGGAAAGAGTCCTGGAAATTTTAAAGAAGTATTTCCTAGATGTTATTTTTCACCACTAGCGTAAGACGGACAGCAAAATCTTATTCTTTACCCCACACATTAGCAACAATGCCAAACTAGTGGGGGTGGGTGTTTCAGCGGGGAAAGGGTTTTTAAAAAATTCTTTACCCCTGCATAAGCCTTTTGACCTGTAGTGGGTCCCCTTGGATATTCAATGAATATTTTGCTGGCAAAGATCCAAGAAACGAATGGGAGAATATGGGCCTTCCACTAAAGACTGTTCCCCTCCTGTGGCCTCCCCATCTCCTTTATGACATGTCCAAGTCTTTTTTTAAAATCTTGGATATGGCATGTCTTTTTTGTGTGATTGATTCTTGGATCTTCCCCCTTGTTTAATGTTGCTGCAAGCTTATGAGACTAAGGCTGCAATCCTAAAGACACTTTCTTGGGAGTAAGACCTATTGAACATAATGGGGCTTACTTTTGAGTAGACATGGTTAGGATTGTGCTCTAAGGCTACAATCCAGAGTAACTATGGGAGCTTTTACACCGATGTAGTTACAGTGCCACCTATGGGAAACCTATGGGAAATGCACAGAGCAATCCAGAGTAAGTGCCTCTTACATCCTCCCGTAGTTATTCTGGATTGTAGGGGAAGAGCACAATCCTAACTATGTCTACTCAAAAGTAAGCACCTTTGTGTTCAATGGGACTTACTCCCAGGAAAGTGTCTTTAGGATTGCATCCTAATGTGATATGTTTAATGCTGCCTTAAGTAGTTTTAATGTTTACGGTTTTTACTGTGATCTCATGGTTTTGTCTGCTTTTATTATGATTTTTGGCTTTTACCATTTTTAATCGTAATTTTATGTTTTAAGCCGCTTTGAATACCCTTCCATGGAGATAAAATGGGGTAGAAATTTAGAGCACAATCCTAATTATGTCTGCTCAAAACTAAGCCCCATTGTGTTCAATGTGTCTTACTCCCAGGAAAGTGTCTTTAGGATTGCAATATAAGTAAATAAAATCATATGTAACTTAAACTTCAGCAGCCCAAAATTTGTGGAGTTTTTTAACATTTCTGATAAAAAACAGTATCATGGTGTGTCCTTTCAAAACAAAACAGATTTTGGCTGCAATCCTAAAGACACTTTCCTGGGAGTAAGACCCATTGGACACAATGGGGCTTAATCTGAGTAGACATGGTTAGGATTGTGCTCTAAGAAAATTTATTGTGATTTATAATCTAAATGGCTTCTTGTAGATTTTCTGCTGCATTATTGCTTTTGAATGCATGGAGTAATAACCTTCTGTAATATTTGAAATATTCATACTATACCTTTAAACACCTATTTACATTAGTTCAGTCATTTTCCCTTTCCTTTTTCTGCATAGCTGGAGGTCATATAATAACCATTTACATTCTAATAATTAATATTTGCTGTATGCCTAAGGAAAAAAATGTTTCACTGAACTTCAAATTTGGGAGCGAATTTGTGGAAAATAAGAAGCTAAAAAATATAATATCATTGAACAAGCCCCATTGAAATGAGAAGGAGTTTCAATAGGGCTTTTATATAGGTCCCATTCATTTCAATAGGACTTGTACTGCAGAACTTACCAGTGGATTATATTCTCTGAGTTTAATCGTTATAAATATGAATGAGTATCCGCTGAGTACTGAAGCTTCTTGGATGAAATATATATGTACAGAAGCCTCCTAGGAAAGCTGGCTTTAACAAACACTGATAGACTTGACAGTATGGACTGTATTTATGGACAGAGTTCACATCATTTTATTTTCCTATCATTCTGCTTCCATACAAAGTTCATAATCAGCTTAAACGGGACATGAGCCTTAGCTGCCATAAATATGGTGAAGGAGTTAGTTAAACGAGACATTTCTCAGACTTTCCAGAGTGTCTCATGAGACGGAAAGAGAATAAAAATGGATGGCTCTTCCAATTTATTGTCGACACTGGACACATGAGAAGAAGCTAATAAAAAGGAGGAGCTGTGTAAAAACATTATTGGTTCCAAGGACAAGAAAGGCTGTATGCTGTTGGGTGAAGGGCAAGAGATAGGAAAGGTGGGAGAAACTGGCTGAAAATCAATGGCAGAAGGAAGCAGGAACAAGTAAGGAGAAGACTATACAGCTACAGGTGAATACTGTAGTGGTGGTCAGCAAAAGGAGGCTGAGGTTTCAAAGCATGTTGACATGGAGTGCCAGGCTTGTCGGTGTGCTCTTATTGCCTCCCCCCATGGAGTCTATTTATCTATATTTTGCAATGTTTGAATAGAGTTTTGAGAATCTCTCTGTTGGTTCAGGAAATTAATGAATATCTATAATGAAGACATATCTGCTTCATCAACAAAGATTTTTTTCCATCCCCCAAAGTCAGATCCAAAACAGAAATGAATTCCCCATTAGTACTTCAACTGAGAATCCAACCTGCTCAAGTGGAATGCTCTGCATTCTTCAAAGGGAGTCAAACATGCATGACCCTGAGGCAATACTATACTAGAGGTTAGCAGCTGACAGAATGAGCACTACGTTTCATTTTTCTTATTCAGAATTTCTTGTTCTCCAAGAATAAAGCCATTGCTTTCATTAAAACAACAGCTGCTATTGTACTCCAGAATTGCCAAGTAGAGTGGGATTTACTTCCAGGTAAATTCAGCAAGCACGGCATCAAGCTGTAATTTTCTTCCATCTCATATTCAAGATGGCTGCAATCTTATAATCATTTTCCTAGGAGTGAGCAATCAAGCGGAATAGGTCTTACTTTAAATAGAGATGCATAAGACTGGGCTGATGGAAAATAGAACACAGTTTCCCAAATTGTGGATTGGAAGCGTATGTGGGGTGGATTGTGACCTGGGTCATGTCACCAACGCTTGCTCTGGTTTGGCTCCAAATCTGAGTCATTCTAGAAGCTGACTTAGGGTGCAATCCTAAGAAATTTCGGTCAGCCTAACTCACCTAACTTCCCGTGGTGGTGTGGGGAGGTTGGCACATGTCTCAGCATTGGCTTAACTCCACCAGGAGTATGGCACAAGTGTTTTATGGTATTTTTGTGACACCCCCAGCACAGGACTTATGCCGGGGCTTATACTGGCCTAATTAGAGGTTAGGATTGCAGCCTTAATCATTAGGAGGGTGAGGAGACACTTCTGTGTTATGTTAGGTTGGCCATGCTCTCTGCTGGTCTGCAATCATCAAAGTGGGTTTCAGCCACTACCAGTTTTCAGAAGCCACTCCAGTCCGCTTCCAAAAACAAGAATGAGGCTTTTGTGGGCCATTTGGAGGCCTGCAATAACATAAGGCCAAGAGAATGGGTCCCCAACTCAGTATAACCCAGGAAACTCTTCCCACCCTCCTGGTATGTAATTTCTCTGTTGTGACCCACAATGATAGGTGGTTGCAGCCTCAAGATGTTTGGGCACCACTGATATTTTATTGTAAATGAATAGGTTTTTGTAGAGTTGGAAGTTCAAGTATTAGAGAATCATATCAACAGATCTTATACCGCCTTTTGCTAGGAAACTATGCTTGGTGTGACTCCTTGGAGGTTCTCCAATTCTCATTTTTCCAGAACAAAGTGTGACCCTTGTCCTCGTTATTCATGGTTCTGTTCAAGAGCCCAAAGATCTTTATGAACCTCCTCTAGTGAGAAAAGATATGTTTGCTCAGAAAGAATCTTCACTGTTCAGAGATTTCCAGAGTTATCCACTTCCAGCCTGACTCCTGGCATGTCTTCAGTATTTAATAAAATGTGCATTTATTCGATAAAATGTGCTAAGCTTTACTTCTACAGGATGGTATCTCTGACTTACTAGGTTTCTGTCTTTAATTTGATCCCTGTCATCCACAGCACTGCAGTAATTTCCAGCAGCCATGATGCAGTTGTAGGAAATATTAATTAACAAAGTCCGCACAGAAAGAAGAGCAGAATTCGAGCACAAATTACAGTACAGTATGAGCCAAAGTAAATATGCTTATCGTTGTATCTTCATGCTTGTCTCTGTGTATTTGTTCAGATTAAGGCAGAGATTCCATTACGTGAATCAGAAAGGTGTGAAAATTTAAACAATGTTTCAGTGTTGGGCTTCCATGTTCTTTAAATAAGCTCTATAGAAATGGTTTGCAGAGATAACTTTTGCAAATAATTAAGTTTTAATTCACCTAAATTGATTGAGAATTTGCTATTAAACTCACAGCCCAATCCTTTCCTCCTATCACCAAATCAGTACCTAAAAAGATGCACATTGTATCCTAGGGTGGCAAAGTGACCTAAAGGCAAATGAGAGGTTTGTAAAAAAAATTTATTTACCTCTGCATGAGTGCACCTATGGATCTCTTCAGACATAAAGTACATTATCTATTTTAACTTGTTGCTCCTATCAGAGCTACTGAAATCTTTTGCACACATATGATTCTGGTTTTAAGAAATTCATTGAACTATGTTTCATATTCCCTGAGCTCTTAACTCAAAAGAGTTCTTAACCATTACAAAAGGTGCAAGCAGCAAAGGGCAGTGTCTTCAAAGGAACAGTGTGCTGTGAAAAAGGAAGCAAATGTTGTCCCACAAAGGAAGAATAGGTACTGTATAGTAATAAGTGTCTCTGAAATGCCATGATTTTTGTCTTCAAGGAATTCAGCTGTGCATTGACCAAAGTCAGACTCTGTATAAATTATAGACTGGCTTTGAAATTGTGTTGTTTCATCATTTAAAGGGTAAAGTTCCAAAGTATAACTTGAAGGCATTCTGGAAGGGTACTCTCAAAATTAAAAAGAAAAATCAGACAAAAGATTCAGCACACAAAGCCAGCCTGAAACTAGTAAGAACAATGCCTGCGTAGTTCAGTGGAAGTACTCAGATTGGAGATGATTCAAGGCCAAACTAGATGTGACACTGGAAGATGTGCAATGCAATCACCCTTGATTATTTTTTTTTAAAAAAGGTATATGCAGCGGCAAGGCAAGGACATGTCTGATTCAAACTGAGGCTATTAACAGGAGGGCGTTAACACTTATTTCCTGTGCTTCTTTTAGATCTGAATCTCTCAATCTCAGCAAAACTTATATTCTTCCACTGCCATATTTCTATTGGCCAATCATGATTAATTCTTATCAGACTCACATTGGAATCCTGGAATTACCCCAAAGGTGTCACAAACATGACATAAGGCATCTGTATGCCACAGTTAGGGGGTTAGGTTGTTGCATGGATGTGTGCTGACCTTCCTCGAGGGCCCGCACCTCTGAGAAACCCAGAAAGAGGGTAACTTGCGCTGACATTTGTGGGACAGCACAGGGGTTTTGACAGGGTGGGACCAGTTAGGAGGGATGTTCTAGGTCAGGAGAGAGTAGGCATGGGGACAGATGAGCAGGGAGCAGAGTGGGGCTCGGAAAGTGGGGCTTGAAGCCAGTTATCTGGCTTGGATCTGGTTATTCAGACTTAAAGGCGGCCTAAAATCTAAAAAATAAAAATAAAAAGTCTGAGTAGATCTATTGGGGTTGCAGCAGCCCTACTGGGGGAAGGGCATAAGCTTCCCCAACAGCATGGTAGTGCAGCAGCAGTCCCACCACTTGCACTGAATATAGCTCAGGCTAGGACATTTCTAGCACAACATAAGTTTGCATTTACACACTGTTCACCACTGATAAAAAAGAACCCAGCTCAGACTGTCTATCTGCTTAAGGACATTACAGGATGATCATGCAAAAAAGCCTATATTATAAACAATCTGGAAATAATAAAGGCTGCAACCTTATACATACTTTCTTCAGAATAAGCCACATTGAACACAATGAGATCTAGTTCTGTGTAGGTAGGGATAGGATTTGCCGAAAGACTTATTGTACTCTAAAGCAAGGTAGTATTATGAGAATTTAGTTCACTGGCAATTGTTTTGTAACCTTGCATGATTATTGCATGCCATGTCTTGTTGTCCTTAGGCTGGGTATTTTCAGTAACAGAAACTGCTTTCCAAAGGAAGGTCAAAGTATTAATCTAAACTAAGTATTCAAGAGATTAGAACTGTTGATAATTTAAACAAAGGCGACAGCCCAAACCCCTTTATAAACCAGTTGGCAAGAAGGTCCATGATTGTTATGAATTAAAACAATAAATGTAACCAGATATGAGGATAATTAATTAAACAGATGAGACGCCATCCCAGAATGTATAGTTCATGCTTATAAAAGTGGAAATTGATGAAATCATAAAACTAGAGGCAAAGTTGTTGGGCTGATAACCGTAATAGGATTTTCCCATGCAGAATCATTTGATATGCCTAACGCTAGACACATTACATTAAACTTCATTCATAAATCATTAGCCCCTCTCAGAACAGTATTTATGAATGCATTACCCAGCCATTCGCACACTTTGCTGATATATCCAATCATTTACTTTACTTATTTTGCTTTCAAAGTGAAATGGTTTAAATAATTTGCTTAAAGTTCATAGCCATCTACAACATTCAAGTGAAATACTACAATTGCAAGGCTGGGAGATGCTTGAAAGTCAATCTTATCTTTCTCTCCGCTAAGGACCATATAAAATGTGGGAGAGAGGGGGTTTGTTTAGTTCATTCAACCTGCAGATACCTGACATTTTAATAGCAATTTTGAACAGGTTAATTTGAAGGGGAAAAGTGATAGGGGAGAAGGTTTAACTGGTTTTTTTTGTCTTAATACCTTCTATTCTCTTTAACATTTTCATCAATGACTCGGAAGAAGGGATACAAGCGGAGCCTGATTAAATTTGTGGACGACACCAAGCTGGGAGGAGTAGCAAACAGAATACAAGACAGGAATAACCTTCAGGAGGATCTGGATAAACTGGAATCCTGGGCTGTAACAAATAGAATGAACTTCAACAGGGAGAAGTGCAAGGTTCTGCACTTAGGCAATAAAAACCAAAAACACAGGTATAAAATGGGGGATACTTGGCTTGGCAGCACAACATGTGAACGGGATCTTGGAGTCACCATGGATCACAAGCTGAACATGAGTCAGCAGTGTGATGTGTCTGCAAAGAAGGCAAATGCCATTTTAGGCTGCATTAAGAGGACTGTAGCTTCCAAGTCGTGAGAAGTTCTTGTTCCTCTTTATTCTGCATTGGTCGGACTTCACCTTGAGTACTGTGTTCAGTTCTGGGCACCTCACTTTAAGAAAGATGCAGCCAAACTGGAGCAAGTCCAGAGGACAGCAACAAGAATGTTCAGTGGGATGGAAGGGAAGCCCTACGAGGAAAGGTTGGGGGAACTTGGGATGTTCAGCCTGGAGAAGAGGAGGCTGAGAGGAGACATGATTGCCCTCTTCAGATACCTGAAGGGCTGTCATAGGGAGGAAGGGCTCATTTGTTCATAGCTGCTTCTGAAAGCAGAACTAGAGCCAGTGGGTACAAACTGCAAGAAAGGAGATTCCGGTTGGATATCTTGAAAAAATTCCTGACGGTGAGGGCAGTTTGGCAATGGAACAGATTGCCAAGGGAGGTGGTGGACTCTCCCTCACTGGGGATCTTCAAGCAGAGGATCGATGAGCACCTGTTGGCGATGCTCTAGGAGGATTTCCTGCTACAGGCAGGCGGTTGGACTAGATGACCTTCCAACTCTAGGATTCTATGATTCTTTTCCAGTGGAGACACCCAAAGAAGATCCAGATGCAATATTTCTCTAAGGATTTTCTGTGGCTTTGTAGTAGCATGGCGGTGTCTCGGGATGCTCAGCAATTGTGCAACATGTCACAGGACTTTCAAGAAAGCCAAGCTGCTTGTCACTCAGTATGATGCTGTGCAGCTGCTCAACTTAGAGGAACCAGAGTGGCCATGTGTTGGAAGATATTTGTACCTACATCCTGACAGTTAAAGGACACATTTTAGTAAAGCTGGCCCCTTCATGAGGTAGAGTGACATAACTGTTTCAAAAGGCGAAAGCAGTGACTGACAGGAATCACCACACATCCTCTGGAACGACCTCTCCACATAGTTGCTGTCACATAGTTTACTCTTTAAGGGCAATGGGAAGAGGATGAAAAGGTGGCAATGCTGCAGAAAAAAGAGTCAGAAGAACTGGTGCATGCAACCTCTAAGAATCTGTTCACAGCAGATGTCCGGCAATCTGCAAGGGGGTTCTTGTCTTCCTCAGCTTTCCCTCCTCCTCATTTGTGCCTTGTTGACCAGAGGATGAGGATCTTGAGAGCAGAATGTCGGCCATTTTTGAAGATGTAGTGGGAGGCAGTGGATGTGGAAACAACAATGCCAGGGAACAGCAATGCACATGCCACTATTTTTAACACTTTAGAGCCTTTAGACTTTTGAGTGTTAAAAGCACTTCTCATATTTTATCATCTCATATTTTATTAAACTTTACAATAACTCTATAAGGCAGAGGTTCTCAAAATGTGGGGTCACAACTTCATTTCTGAGGGATCATGAAAAGCTGGGTACCACCATCTTGGAATCTGGCACTGGACACTGCCATCTTGGAATGGGGCATTTAGGCTGCTTTCCAAAGTGAACATAATGGGACTATAATGGGACATTCTCACAGAACATAATGGGGCTTACTTCCAAGTAGGCATAGAGGAGCTCAGGCACTTCAGGGATGTTACTTTGTGTTTGTTGTAATTTCCAGCCATAACTTCGTCTTTGGGAAGGTATGGGACAGATTGTCATTCTCAGAAGGAGTTCTGAGGCTGAAGTGCTCGAGAGCCACTGCTGTAAGGCAATGGTTCTCAGCTTTGCCTGCATTTTGATACCCCTGAAGCCTCTTCATCCTTGCTTAGCCTGGCCTCTTGGAGATTGTGAAAGATCTCATGAGATTTTATGAGATCCAAGTTAGTAGTGCCCTGGATATAGACAGAAAGGGCCACTAGGGACATCCCATGGCACCCTATGAGTGTGCCACAATGCTCTTGCAAATCACACTTTGGCAATTCCTGCTGTGAGTTAGTAATATTATTATCCTCCTAATGTACCTGGCTGAGGTGGAGTTATTTGCCTAAAGCCACTTATAGCTCAATGCTAACTTACTTTTTCATACATTCATGCCAATGGGGTTCAAGTTACATTTTGTGGTGGAAAAGGAAGGAACAGAACTTACCTTATAGTAAAGGAACATTTATTTCCTTTACCTTGTGGCTCCATTGCAGCTATATGAGTGCTAAAAAGTTGATTAAGTTTGGACTAGTAATGAGATTTCAATTGGGAAAGTCTTGATACACAGTTCAGTTTCAAGTGCATTCCTAAATATGTCTACAATACAGCATATTGTATAAACCAACACGTTTCCATGTTTCCCCACAAAGAGAACAAAAGAGATCATGCCAGATGTGTCTACGAACAAATAATAGGTTTAAGAAAACTAATGTAAAAGTAGTGTCATGGTCTGTAAGGCATTGTTTTCATTAAAGTTGATTTCCTGACTCTTTCCAGGCAATTTCCATTTTCCCTTGGTTGACATTTTATTCTCATTAAAAGTAAACAGAAAGGAAACAATATGTTCTCTGCAAATGTTTACATACAAAGCAATATACCACATTGGGCTTAGACATGATTCCTTCTTAGATGGCTCTCCATGCTAAATTTAAAAACTCTTCCACATTTCCCCCAATATTATATTTTAAATAGCTGGGAATATTTTCATATGAATGCAAATTGGAATGGAGGATTGTAGATACTCATGGCTTATCCATTTCTTATTGAAAGGAAAGGGGGAGAAAAGCAATACAAATATCATACATACAGTACCATTAAAAATAAATAAAACAGCCCCTAAAATACATAGCGATCCACAGATGAAAGGTAAAATGTAGATTTACTCTAAGCAGCAGGCCTCTGTCAGTCTTGGAAGACTATGGTATCGTGCTTGGTGCTGCATATGCTGCATGCGAAGCATGAAAGCCTGGGTTGGATTGTTATGGAGGATAGGCTGTTATCCAAGCAGCAAATCCCCCCTCTCCACGCCACTGAATTAATCCAATGGAAAGGCAGAGCCAATACGATTGGATCCAGCTAGCATCGCAGAGCTGGGCTAAGGACAGGAGCTCACCCTGTCTTGTGGGGCTGACCAGGGTCTCAAACCCTGGCCTGCTGGTTAACAAGCACAGTGTCTTAGCCACTTGCGCCACCCACAGCCCTAAGCATTCATGTTATATAATGAAGAAATTAACAGCTGAGGCTGCTACCTGCAGTCAGCAACCTACATCTACATCTACAGTATTTATATACTGCTTTTCAGCTAACAAGTTCACAAACCTGACAAGCTGATGATTGTAACTCACTCTATGTGGGGATGCCAATGAAAGGTGCTGGGAAACTTCAACTGGTGCAAAATGCAACTGCCAGGGTTGCTAACTGGGACTTAATTTCTAGTTTCTGTTTTGTGGGAACACTTGATTCCAATTTTTCATGAGGTCCTTTGGTAACCAGTTAGCTCAGTTCAAGCTTTTGGCTATGACCTTTTAGGCCATAAATGATCTGGAACCCAGATATCTTAAGGACCACCTTTTCCCATACATGCCTCTCTAAGGGCACAATCCAAACCAATTTAGACACTCACTTGTCTCCCCAATCCTGTGGTTGTATGGAAGAGTGGCACATATCTGTGCACTGGTCTAATCTCCCTCGGAGGTATTTTTGAACTGTATTTTTCAACTACAAGTAATATACTGTTCTTGGTGAACAATTACAATGATTACCTTCTAACAAGTGAAGTGGTTTTTCTATTTTTTTAATTGGCAGCATTCAGCATTCAGCTATGAATTGGCAGCATTCATACATTAAAATTATGTAGCATTTTAATGATGGAGGTGTAAATTAAAGAAATTCTATGAATTAGCTTTCCAAATAATGATGGCATAAATGAAACAAAAGATTTTGTTTCTTACAAAAATTGTTGGCAGTTTGTATACTACCATTGTTTACACAAATTGGTCAGTATTTTGATTGCACAAGAGACTGTTAACAATGGCCATTATCTCAAAACTGCATCAAGCACTTTCTCTTTGTACAGAAACCCAAATAATGTCATGTTGCCATATGATAATGTGACATTACTCTCCCACATGCTATAGTATTGTATTAATGACTCTGGTCTGAATATGCTACCCATGAAAGACCTCATACCTGCAAAAGAGAGAGAGAGAGAGAGAGAGAGAGTCAGGGTGCCTTGAGAGCAATCAAAGTCAGTGAATATATACATTCAGGCTGCATTCCTAATTCCCACTTAGGCCAGTATAAGTCCCAGCACTTGCTGATGGCCTGGGGGTGTCGCAAAAGTGCCATGTAGCAGTTCTGCATCACTCCTGGGGGACGGGGATAGGCTCAGTGGTGGGATTCAAATAAATTATCAACAGGTTCTATGTCCTAATAACCTAAATTAACAATAGGTTCTATGTCCATAGAACAACGGGTTCTATTTCCCATTAGTAATCGGTTGTCAGAACTAGGTGCTCATTAGCAAAGAACCTGTGAGAACCCCCTGAAGCCCACCACTGGTTAGGCCAGTGCATTGACTGGCTTTCCCACATCACCATGGGATTTGGGAGTGGGTAAGCCATGCTGACATAAATTGGTTAGGATTGTGCCCTCCAGGACATAAGAAAACACAAGAATCCCTGGGACTGAATGACCCAGAATGGCCAAGATGTTGGAATCACCAGCTAGGACAAAAGACTTGTTTGGGGCAAGGGGTAATTTCCAATCTAAATGTCCCAAATGTCCAGGTTTGGCTTGCATTGTTTGAAAGGACACTTGAAAGTCTCTTCAACTGTCAAGAGATACCCTCCAGCTGGTTAAACATGGCACAAAACCACCAGTGATTGAACTGAGTGTACCAGGCAATCAAAGCATCTCTTTTGCTTAGTTGATTATGAGCGGGAAGACTCTTGAGTATGAAAAAGAATATATTTCCAGTAGAGGTAAGGATTTCTGCTTCATTCTGGAGTTTATTTTAGGTTGGCCAAGCAAGGCTATGCCCAGTAACCAATTCTTGTGTTGGAAAGAAGTTGTAACTTGCAGGTCACCCTGTGTCCTGGATACATTTTTAGTTTCACATTTTCCTAAGAATTTCAGATATTTTCTGATATTTTTTGATATATTGTCAAATAGATACATGAAGATTTCATTAGAAATAAAATTAGAAATTGGAATGACACTGCTTCTTGTTCAGTCATCAAAAGTTGTGCTCAGGTCATTGTCCTCATATTTTATATTTAAAATAGAAAGCTGGGACTGATGACAGAGATGTATGGATGTGATGAGGTAGCAAAGGTCCTTCATTGCACTCTGGAGCCTCACAGTGCAGATGGATTAGCATACAGTTGCTCTTCCACTTACAAAAGCCTCTTCCTTCATAATGTTAATAGCATAAAGACTATATTAGTAACAGCAGTTCGTTCTGCCCACCTCAGCAATCTCAGCTATCCATCAAAAGATTATGAATACTCAAATGACTCCATCCACATCCCACATGGGAAGTGGGAAAGTCATGCATGTAAGTGAAGAAACTTCTTCAGGTCAAACAGGAAGAATGAAAAGAAAAAGCTGTAAAATAGTAAGAGAAGTGGTCTTTCACTTTTTAATGATCTATTTACAGCTAGGACCGGTAGGAACTGCAGTAGCTCAGTGATTAAAGTCGCTTGCTACTCAATCTGAAGATTGGTAGGTCAGCAGTTTGATACCTGAGTGCTGCTGCACAATGGGATGAGCTCCTGTCACTCATCTCAGCTCCTGCTACTCTAGCAGTTCAAAAGCATGCAAATGCAATTAGATAAATAGGTACCAATTCACAGGCAATATCACTGTGACAGGCCTCTGTGACAGCGAAGTCATGTTTCCCCTTTGTCACATTATCATGGTTTGGATGATTCCAATCCAGAACAAGTGGATCCTGCCAATGCACAGGACAAATGCTGAAGTATACAGTTAGGGCCAGTGGTGGGATTCAAATAAATTAACAAGAGGTTCTATGTCCTGATAACCTAAATTAACAACAGGTTCTATGTCCCATTAGTAACCGGTTCTCAGAACCAGGTGCTCATTAGCTAAGGTTCTATAGAACCTCTGACAACCCTCTGAAGCCCATCACTGGTTAGGGCCCAATCCGATCCAACTTTCCAGTGCTAATGCCAATGGGGTGGAAGTGCAGTCCCAGATGCCTCCTCATGGTAACAGAATGTTGGTATCCAGTCATACACACTGAGGCACCCAACCAGAGTGATTAGTACTGCTGTTACGAGGTCTTTAATATGAGGATTCTAATACCCATGTGTGGTCTTATTCTTTTGGTTAACTATCTCCAAGGTGCTGCTGTCTTGGGTTCCTTTTCACTGGGTCTTATTTTCTTGGATGTCATTACGTAATCTGCCAGTCCAGTGTTATATCTTCTATCTTCCTTAGATATTTGATGACCCCCCACCCCAACTTGACCAGTCTTGGCTTTAACTTGGTTGTTCCTTCAAGCATTCATGAACCAGAGCAACTACCACCAGTCATGCTTCTGAAACACTTACCATGCTTTCTGCATTTGCATTATAAGGCATCACTGATAGCAAACTGTTATATAGATATACCTTTATATTATTCATGTCACTTTGGAGAAGGATCAACAGGTGTTTGATGGTATTTACAGGTATTTACAACAGGTATTTACAACAGGCTGTAATCCTAACCTCCAGTTGGGCTGGCACAAGCACCCAAGTCTAGGGCTGACTTTGGGGTCTCACAAAGGAGGACACATCTGCGCTACTCCTGGGAGAGGGTTAGGCCAGTGCACACACATGTGCTTGCCTCCCTATGTCACTATGGGAATGGGAAGACCAGCGAGTTGTGCCAGCCTAGGTTAGGGTTGCACCCTAAGAAGCATAGCATGTGTTGGGTTTGCAAGACAAGAAATACATAGTCATATGACATTTGCAGTGATTACTTAATTTTAAAGCATTTACTATGTAATTGTTGGCAATTAATGTAAAGTGCTATTATGTCAAATTACTTGATGTAATTTGCCATTCGTTCTTTGATTGTATGAAGTATTTATGAATTAAGATACCTGGCATTTGAATTTTGCCTCCCTTTCTTGCTGTTTCCTGAAGAGGGATTTCATAGAAAGTCACAAATCATGATTTTTATAGTTGACACATGAATTTTTTTTATTCTTGAAAATGATTTCTTATATAATTGAGATTGCACAGTTGAGCAAAAAATGCCACTGAAAGACCATGTTATGACAAATCTATTCAAACCTGTGCTGATGGCAAGGGGATTTACTTGTCTTTTTACTGCTCTGTTCATATGTCATCATTACAAGATGTTTCTCCTACAGTACTTGGAAGGATAACAGAGAATATGCTTCATTATAAATTGAGTTGGATGGTTTTCCCTATGAGTGCATCAATGGCAAAAAGAAAAAAACCCAGAGAGAGAGAGAGAGAGAGAGAGAGAGAGAGAGAGAGAGAGATGCTGCACTTGGTGTGTTAATATATACAGCTAACAATCTGTATATTGTTTTATTCAATAGGATCATTGATCCACCTCTTATAACCCAAGCCTACCTTCCTCTCTGTGCAGATATATCAAAACCAAGAACATATGTGCTATACACAACGGGGAGGGTGGAGGGACAGTGAATCAGGAAGCTTCAGAAGGGAAGAAGGTTTTAAATCCTCTTACCCAGTGGTGGGCTTCAAATATATTAACAACAGGTTCTATGCCCATAGAACAACAGGTTCTATGTCCCATTCGTAACCGGTTCTCAGAACCAGGCGCTCATTAGCAAAGGGTTTTATAGAACCTGTGAGAACTTCCTGAAGCCCACCATTGCTCTTACCCATCTGTAAGCCTCCAACTTTGCAGTGGAACCCCCTTGAATTGAACTGGCATTAGCCTGAAGAGAGGAATGGGCCTCAGAAAAGAGAGGATCAGTTCTGGCCTTGGATCTGGCTCTGGATCCACCACCTCCTGCTGCCTCCCTGTCCCATTTCACTCTTGCCAGTTTATAACCTTGAATTTTGTCTCCCTTTCTTGCCTGTTACCCGAAAAGGGATTTCATAGAAAGTCACAAACCATGATTTTTTTCATAACCTCCCCACCCCCAGAAATGATGGAGAGCACCTGTTGCAGCAGTGCTCCCAAAATGACCACTAACAGAGTGATGGATGCTCTGTTGGCAGCCATTTTATGATAGCAGAACTCTGTTGTTCTTAACTGCTGTGCCCAACAGTAACAGAGATTCACCACTGTTTCATATAGGGATCTTTTCTAGCTCTCTCTTCTGCATACAGCATACAACATCCCTATTTATTGCAAGCAGGCTATACGTTTTCCATAGAATGATTCAAAAGTGGTCATCTCAGTGGGGACAGTTTCATTCTCCCCTTGGATTTTGATATTTATTCAGATGTGTGGATTAATAAGGCAGATGCCCTTCCTTAGCAATTCTTTCTTTCACAATGGTCCAGTACTTCACCTTCATCTTTTAATGTTTGCTCTTTCAATATTATTTTAATATTGCAGTTAGTTTGTGCTGTTATACCACTTTCCATTACTTTGAAAATAAATGTGAGCAACATTCATTAGCACTAATGATTAATGACTCAAAGTGTAGCTTTTTCATTAGAAACTAATGAAAGTATCTTCAACAGATTTGGAGAATTTAGTTTTGTGTGGCTACTTTTTAGTGCTGTGGCGTGAGGAGAATGTTGCTGATAAGTCAAGTCTAGGCAATGCATGGTGGATCTGGATCTTGTTGATGATTGATTAGTATAACGTCCAATCAATACTGTACTGAGGAGACTTCTTTCTGCACCACTCTTTTCCAAAACCAGAAATCACTCTGGTATTATTCAGAGTGGCCATTGGGACGATAACTCTCTGGCAGAAAGAGAATGCTTTTCAGTGCAGAGTTAAAGTTAAGGTATAAAACGAGGAAAATAGAAATGCCTCAAAATAAAGAAATGCATAATTGAACAAGTGTGGCCCTCTAGAGAGAAACTTTTCTTCTATATCTGCAAACTTGTGGAACATTTTGGAGAGAGACTGCTAGCTAGGTACATAAATGAGTTGGTGGTGAAAAGATGAAGCAATGTATAAGGTAATAAAGATCTTTAACACCATTGTTTGAGAAAAGCAACAACCTCATGATTTATTTCTCCAACCACCATACATGGTGAAAACTACCTTATTGATCACTGCTGCAAACCACAGTAGCATTATTTACAACACCTCAAAAAAAAGAATAAGGCTAATAATAGCAATTGAGAATAGAAGGAACCAGAATAGAATGGAAACTTGTACTGTAGTGAGGTGTTGGAGGGCAAAAGGATGTTGGGGGCAAAACAAACTGTGGGAGTGGACAGACAATCGTCACAGTACATTTGCAATAGTGCGCACTGGTAGTAAGCCAGCACACACTGTTCAGGATTTTCTTATTAACCAGAATGCTGCTGTAGGTGCCAGTGGATTTCACAACTGACAGCTGATTTCCACTGATTGCAATCCATGGCAATTTGTTTGGCTTGGTCAGTTGTCAGTCTCTGTGTCTTTACAAGTCATCAATGTCTTGTTTCATCCAAGTTTCCTTTGGCACTGGGTGTTCTACTCTCCAATCAGTTGGTCGTTCTCGTCATAAGAGTCTATAGCCTGCTGGGGTCCATTTGGCAAACAAATCCAAACCATCTCAGCCTGCGTTTTTGGATCTGTTTTCAAGTGTCAGTTATTGGTCACACCTTGTTCTTATGGTAACATTTGAAATGTGGAAAAGGATCTGCCTTAAGCAGCACATTTGAAATACTTCAAGTTTGTTTACATCTGACTTGAGAATGGTCCAAGTTTCCAACCTATATATGAGCGTCGGTAAAATTAGAGTTCTACAAAGGTGCATTTTGGATTTGACAGTGATCTTGGTCTTCTTCCAAACACACTACTGTACTAAAATGAATGCAGCTGTTGCCTGGCCAATTCAGCTGTGGATTTCAACTGTGGATTTCATAGAAATTGGGATTTTTATGGAATTTGTAGGATTGATTTTTTAAAATGAATATCCATTATCCTAAAAATGCATTAATTTAAGAACATACAACCTTGTGGTACAGAGTAATTTCTAAATAAAAAGTACTGGCATTCAGCTTGTACTGGAAGTCCTGGTACTGCCTTATTGATCAAAGCAATCCCCCCATCCCACTTCTTCCCAACAGAGACGAACTCATGCTTTAGTGGGAAGATTATGGCTGGGATTCACAGGGTCCCATATGTCACTTTGGCTTTCACAAAGCACCCTACTTTCTCCCAGCAACTTCCTCCTGCTCAGTCTCCCCCACATTCCCTGCTGGCAGATCCTATGACTCCCTGAAGTGCTTTATCGGCATTGCATGACACAGGAGTCATGAAAGGCCCATGAGTTATACTCATGGTACTCTGCACATGTTAAGAGTGTTGAAAGGCATTCTTCCCTTTATTAATGCTGTATGAGTCCTTGAATGTAGAAGGGAACTGTTTTGTTGTTGTTTTCAACTCTATCAATTCAAAAAGGCAACAGCCTATGCTGATGAATGATCTGCTTGGGGCAATGACAGAACGGAAATTATCAAGTTTAAATCCACTGTTACAATCTGTGTTGTTTTTATTTTGATTTATTAATCATGAACAACCACAGAAAGAGCCCCAAGGTCCTTCTCCAATAGCCAAAAATCTAAATGTGTTACAACTAAATGTGTTACAAAACCTCTAGCTATTCAGCTAGAATACTGAATCAATTCCATCTTGCATATTATTGCATACTATGACAATTTATATTCTTTTAAGTCTGGCAACTGTACTGGAAAGCACTGTATTGTGATACGTTCCTTGTTTTGCATTATCTGTGAACTTCCCCTTTACAATGTGGCACAAACTGTCAAGACTTATTTATAAGCGCAAGGAATTGAAGTGCCCTGGACCAGAATAACCTTGCAAAGTTAATAGGTTAAACACTCAACTTCTAGTTTGCCAATCCAGTTGAAGAGAACCTGGGTAAAGACAAAGAACCAATTGTCATGGGAGCTATGGACTATCAGCTGGCTTTAGAAGCTTAAGGCTGGAACCCTATGCCCCAGTTAGGCTGTCCTAAGTCCTGGCATGTTCTGTGCTGACCAGGGGTGGCTGTCACCAAAGTACTGTAAGACCCTTCTGTGCCACTCCTGGGGGGAGGGTTATGCCAGTACACAGACATGCAGTTGCCCCCCTACATTACCATGGAAATGAGAAGATTGATGAATTGTGCTGACCTAGATTAGGATTGCATCCTTAGTT
The DNA here is from genome assembly GCA_030015325.1 of Cryptoblepharus egeriae. NCBI lineage: Eukaryota > Metazoa > Chordata > Lepidosauria > Squamata > Scincidae > Cryptoblepharus > Cryptoblepharus egeriae. Next base: position 45,364,004 of record JAREYC010000007.1, on the reverse strand, counting down.
TATTTTCAGGGCGAAATCATATTACCAGTGCATGTGATGATCCTCCAGTGGGCTCTGTTAAATAGGGGGGCAAAGTGAGGTGGAGGGTCTGGCTTAAATACATAGTATTTCTCCTCCCACAACTAACCTCCCTTGTAGTTCCAAATGCATGCTTCCCATAGCTGGAACTTGAGTGTGTGGAGTGGTTAAGAATTTAAGTATTTGCAAACAGAGACCAGGTGATCACAAAGCAACCTGACATTTTTCAAGTGAATTGACCATTTGCAGAGGGGTTTTTTTTTTTACCTTTGCAAATCTTTGAGTGAGCTAAACTTGAAAAGGTTCAGTCCTTCATGGATATTGTTGAGACTTTCCAAGAGATCAAATTGATCTCCAACTTTTGCAGACATTTGATTAGAATGGGTGCAAAAATTCAACTCCGTTTCAGGTTGTACATTGGGATGCTCATGCTTTCCTGGTTGGGGCAATGTCACATGCACCAGGTATAATTATGCGAGGTGTATACTTTAGAATGTTGCTCCACCTGCAAGCTCTGGCAAATGTGAGTAGGCCTTCCACCATACTCTGGTTATGGGTAAGGTGGGGATTGAGTAGAGGACTTTGTGATAATTTCTAATGAAGATGGAAACCCCAGTCCCATAAGTGTGAAGTGTGATAGTGTGTCTTGCAACTGTGGTGAGGAAGAAGCCTACTGTACATGTTGAAGCTAAGCCCTGACACCAAAACAAAAAAAAATGGTTTTTGGTCTGTTCAAATTAAGGGGTGTTCAAATTAAGCCTACGGGCAAAATCCAGAGTAACTACAGGGAGTCCTTGCTCTGGTGTAAGAACAACGTACTCTGGATTCCAATAGGAATTTCCCATAGGTTTTCACTAGGTGGTGCAGTAACCACTACACGTAAAGTCTCTTATATGCTCCCGTAGTTACTCTGGATTTGGGGGTTAGGCTGCAATCCTAAAGACTTTCTTGGGAGTAAGATCCACTGAACACAATGGGAATTACTTTTGAGTAGACATTGTTAAACTTGTGCTCCTAGGCTGGAGAACATCTCTTCCAGGGTTAGGCCAGGTTAAATTCCCTCTCCCTCTTTTTTTTCCTTTTTCAAAAGGAGACAGTTATCTCCAACTCCATGAGAGATCTATGAATAAGTGGACAAAATTATAGGTTGTGAGAAAAGCTTTCTTGTACTGAATTCTTAAAAGCCCATCCTATAAGGAGTCTATTATAAGGCTATCTTGTGTCTGCCTATGAAGCTCTGGAGTAATCTCTTGGGAATTTTTTCCTCCACAGGCCCCATTAAAGTGTACTTGAGGAAAGCAAAGACACTGCACCCAAATATCCAGGCCATGTGTCTAATTCCACACTTTCCAGCCCCCTCCTCCTCTTGCATTACCAAAGCTGCAAGGCCAAGGACATTAGTTATTCTTGGTGTACCAAAACAGTTCCTGTTATAAAGAAATGCCTTATCCAAACTGTTTCCTAAAGATATTTGTGCCTTGTAACCAATAATTGTAATTGATAATTGCTTGCCTACGTATGATACGTGTTCTATCCTAAAATTGTTATAGACAGCCTGTTTTAATACCCTGTTAGGTCCAAAAGACCCAGGTCCCATTCCCATTAGCCTAATCTGGGCCCCATAGCAAGGCCCATAGCAAGGCTCTGGACTGGAAGGAAATAACACAAGGCCAGACACAGAACATCCAGGCCGAAACAATGAAGGCAGAATGTAGCAAAGATACATGTTTTATGCAACTAAGCAATATCCTCACACAGCCCTGACAGTGCGCAGTCTCAAAAGAGTTGAGGACATGTTGCAAATTTGCCTTCCAGCACCCCCTCCACCACTTATTGTCATCAACTGAATCCCATCCTTGCACGGTCCAAGCTTTGCTCTCATTCATTTGTACCCCTCCTCCTTGCATTTGTACACTCCTCTACTGAAAAATGCCCTACAAAAATGTTTGCACAGCCTTTGTTCTCTTGTCACCTTGCCTAGTAGAGGTGGAACCTGTGTGTACACATGTAATAAAGCTAGCTTTGTACTGTGGTCCTTTGTAGTTTTCTGCTATGGTTGTTGCCTCTTCTAAGAACCTGTGTGGTGCCCTAGGGGTCGTGGGTTCTAGTCCCCCCCCCCCGTTCAGGTACAGCATCAAGGTATCTGTGCAAATATTAAAATAAGAAACATGTTTTGTATGATAACTACGCTTCTAAGCCTCTTTTATTCATTGTTTTTGCCATTGTTTAAACCATTTTAACACACAGCAGACAATCACATTGACAGAAACTCAGTTTTGTTCGCCAGGGACCTTGTGTCAGACAATTATTTTACGTACATGATTTATCTCTTGTGTGTTTGCATTTCTTCCCCTAGAGAGAACAATATTAAACATGCAAAAAAGTACAGATAGAGAAAGCCTAAGAGTAATAATATTTATTCATTCTCCTTTATTGGTGGGTGTTTGTGTGTGCGCGTGCATGTGCACGTGCATGCACATACATATGCATGTCCTCTCTGTAGCTGCCAATTTGCTTAAATGCTTTTTAAAAAATTTTTTGGGTGAATATAGCAATTCTAAGGGAGCTCTCTTAAAGCTCTCTTAAATTTAAGTAATTGGACTTGGCCTCACTCTGTATGTGCACGTGCGTGTGTGTGTGTGTGTGTGTGTGTGTGTGTGTGTGAGAGAGAGAGAGAGAGAGAGAGAGAGAGAATTTAGGCATTCACATCATGAATGTATAAATTTTCTGTTATTCTTATTAATGAGCTAATCACAAATGTCTCCAATTCCTGCTTCTCCTAAGTGCTCGATTAATCAGTGACAAAATGTTAAGATGTAATGTTGTTATTGTAATAGGTTTTCTGTCATCTGATTTTGCTGCTGGGAGGGGCCAGCTCCAGAGATGTACCATATTAATATGATTTCACTGAAATAAACAAGCATTTGTCAGTTTGTACCGGTTTGCAATGCCAAGACTTCTCCCTTTACAATCTTGGCTACCTTTCATACAGTATTGTGTCATATTACATTATGCTAAAAACATACATTTGGACTGATGTATCACTGGCTTCTTTGGAGACACCTGGCTGATGAAGTAGAGTAATTAAAGGAATACTTAGAAGCATTTATGTTCATTAACTGCTATTAATTCAGGCAGCCAGCACTTAACTTGTCTGAGTGTAAATGTGTGCAGACCTGGACTTTCCGTGTGCCAGAAGAGCAAGAATTTCACATATACAGGAAACTACAGTAGTAGGAAGTCAATAAAGAAGTGACACAACCAATGTGGATTAGAAACATCCACAACTTTATTAACAGTGCAATCCTTACTTTGGTCAGAACAGATGTTGGCAGGCCTTCGCTATGCAGCAAAGGTTTGGGGCTTGCTGAGGCACAGCCCAAGGCAAGGAGAAAAAAATTTCCCTTATCCCATGTGTGGTAAGCCCAATGGGGTGACTTGGATCTATACCACTTGATAAGATGGTGCAAATCTGAACAACCCAAGGCTGCTGAAGTTTGCCCAGGAACATGGCTAGGATCTGTAAGTGCCAGATCCAGATCCCACCTTCTGCTGCCTGTGTATCCCCCACCAACTCTCCAAAATGTCCTCTAATGATGAGGCAGTAATAATTGCCTGCTGCAAGGCAATATTGCCAAAAAATGTGGGTTCAGAAAATTCAATTAAAATTCTCAATTTCAGATTTGCACTGCTTAGATGGAATAATATATTAGTGCTTCAAATCTGAGGAAGAGTGAATTCAGGATATGTTACCTGTCAATTGAAAACAAGGTAGCAGCCCACAAAATCAAGATAACTCCTCCAAGCCCTTGATGTAAGGAATGGCCAAGGACTGGCTTGAGGGGTTGACCAAGATAGGCACTGGCTTTGGGCACACTCTCCATCAGATTTCCCATCTGATCATGCCAGTCCCTGAACTCTAAGTACTGGTGGCAGTTGTAGTAATCAATGTATCATTTGTGATAGGGGGACAGTTCAGGGCTTCCCCACCTTGCTATCCATCAGTCTAATTCTGTCACTGTAGTACTGCACACTTCTTGGGAGACCATGTAGATTATGGATTTGTAAATGAATAAGAAAATGAATATAATATTTCTGCCTTCCCTAAGTTATTCACTGCTAAATGTTCTATTTTAATACAATTCATGCCAGCAACAGCCTTTTAGTATTGCAATGGAAAAGCAAAAAAGAGCCTTTTATCATTCATATTGGAGAAGCTTAAACTTTAATCTACTCAAAGTCAGTAACTGTTATTTGATGTTAAAGGATGAGGCTCATAAACTACAGAATGACAGTTTCATATTAAAACAGAAGAAAAAGCATGCTTTTTGATGTAAATGTTACAGTACATAGCATATTTACCAAAGGGACCATCATTACACAGATTCATTACTGTCTATCTTAGTGGCATTATATCAAGCAATGTAATTTAATCCTAGATTAACCTCTTCAAGACTGAATGATGCGCTAGTTTATAGCTATTATCTTTATATTCTTCTCATTTGATTTGGCACCATGACTGCAATCCTAAGACACTTTCCTGGGAGTAAGACCCATTGAACAAAATGGGGCTTACTTTTGAGTAGACATGGTTAAGATTGTGCTCTTTATAAAAATACTGTAATGGGAGGGGTCTTATGTGTATCATAGCAGACAGGATGAGTTAGGGATACATCTCTATAGAAAACCTTCAGATACTTTTGATCTACAAAGATGTCCCTTGAGGCAGAGAAAGTAGCTCTTCTGGAATGGAGAGTGGCTACAAAAGCGAGAACACCTCCTTTTAATATTATTCTAAATATTTATCTACAAACCACAAAAGACGGACGGATGGACAGATAGCAGAAGATCATGGGGGTTCAAACTCAAATTAATTGTCTTAACCACTTGCACCACCATGGACAGCTCTACATCTTAAAAAATGAAAATGCTCAAGTTTTGCTCCCATAGCAGGGGTAGTTATAGGACTTTGAACAAAGAAAATACAAACATTCCTTGGAAGACAATAAAGCTGCAATCCTAACCTCCAGTTAGGCCGGCATAACCCTGGCATAAATCCTGAGCTGACCTGGGGGTGTCACAAAAGTACCATAAGGCACTTCTGCCCCACTTGTGGTGAGGTTGGGCCTCTGCACAGGCATAAGCCGACCTCCCAACACCACCACAGAAAGATATGTCATGTGAGGTAGACCAGCATAAATTTATTAGGATTGTGTTCTAAGTTTCTGAAACATCTCTGGGGTGTTCTGCTAGGATTTTTCTTGGATCTGATGTGTGTCTTTCCAGAAGTGCACAGAGACATGATTGCTGCCTAGTCAGAAAAGATCCTGTGGAACAAAATATATGACAAGGTGTGGAATATCCTTTAGGAGTCTGAAAAGACAGTCAGGTACTCCAGCTGCTGGGAAGCTGGAACTTAAATTTATTATGCAGTAAGGTTTGTGCTTGCAAGCAAAATTATGTCAAGATGTAGAGCCCAAATTTGCAAGACCTTACAGGAAGGTGACACGCATGCCCCACAGTGCTACAGCCTTCCATTCCAATTAACGTTCCTTGATTAGAATGACCTTTCCTAAGAAAGACTTACCTCACCCCCACCAATGTGAAGTCCTGACTGTTTCCTAAGAATGCTAGTTAAGAAAAAATTCTTTTAAGAGAGGTGGTGGATGCATTGGAAAGATAAGTCTTTGGCCACAATGGATAGGATTGCTGCATTATTTTTATTTATTTTATGATTTAGGATCAAATCCAGCAATCTGTGAATCCGTTTGGTGGAGCTATTTCTTTGGGGTATGTTTCCTTCCCTCGCTTCCTTGGTGTCATCTGTGAACATACCTGAACAAAAATAGGCAAGAATATTTTTCTCAATTCTGAAAATAAATGAAGATTTGTCCTTATTCATGAACAATGACCCCTATTGATTATAAGGCTGGGGACATCCTTTCAAATATCCTATATTATTCCAATGAAATAGTAATAGCTTTTACTGCTGATTTGGAGTTTTTCAGGATCATAACTGATCAAAATGTAACACAATTTGATGTGCTTTATTCAATTGAAATCAATGGTATTTAATACGCTTGGGCTGCAATTCTGTGCTCACTTTTCTGGAAGTAAACTCCACTGAATATAGAGGGACTTATTTTAAAGTAAGTATACTATTATATTAACCCTAAGTAGGACTGGAGCCTACGGCTGCAATACTATGCTCACTTGCTCAAACCCCATCTAACTCCATATGATTTACAGTGGTGCCTCACTTAATTTGTTCAGGAGGCATGCTCTCTAAGTGAAACGCTCTTTAAGTGAAGTGGATTTTCCCATAGGAAACAATGGAAACTCAGATGATCGGTTCCACAACCCCCAAATATTCATATAAAAATATTAACTGGATGTAAAAATGATGACAAAACACTGGAATTGAATTCAAAACACTATAATACAGACCACAATTACTGTAATAAAACACTGTAATATTCTGTACAGTAAAAAATAAAAGAAAAACCTTTATGGGCAAGGATGACTGATTTTCACGAAGAGTCACTGGTGTCCTTCTGAGCAACTTTCACAAGGAACCTTTCTGTGTGTGTGAGATCTATCTATGCAAACTATATAGGCAGTCTGCAACAGCAAAGGGGCCAGATCCTATGCTATTTATTCAGAATCAAGCCCCATTAAATCCACTGGGGCTTACTCACAGGAAAGTGTGTAAGCTGCATTTTGCATGCACAGCAACATCAGAAGGTCAAGATTCTATGCTGTCTAATCAGAATCAAGCCCCATTAAATCCACTGGGGATTACTCACAGGAAAGTGTGTAGGCTGCAGTTTGCATGCTCCAGCAAACTCCAGCAACAGCTGCTGTTTGCATGCTCCTTGCAAGCTGCAGAAGCAACATCAGAAGGGCAAGATTCTATGCTGTTTACTCAGAATGAAGCCCCATTGAATACACTGGGGCTTACTCACAGGAAAGGAAAAGTGAAGGCAGGGAAGGTAGTGGGGGCAGAGGGGTGATTGTAATGGGGCCCAGGCAGGGGTTTTTCCTTGGGGCGAGGGGTCTGTTTGAGGGGGCTGCAGAGGGGGTGCAGGAGAGTATTCCCTCCTACCTTATGGAGGCTGCAGAGGCTGGGCTGACCAAGTTCTCTGGCTGCAGGAGAAGAGCAGCCATCTTTGTTCCCCTGATGAAGAGGCTTTTCTGCTCTTCTGCTCCCCCTGCTTGTCTCTTCCATGTACTGCAGGGGGGAGAAAGTCCCGTCTCACTCCCTCAGCCCAGCCAATGCTGGGGAGAGACAGGGAGAAGGACAGGGAGCCCAGCTAATGGGCACTCGTTAGGCGAAAAATACTCTTTGAGCGAAGTGAAACCACACAGAAATTTTTTCTCTTTAAGTGGAACACTCTTTATGCGAGGCACTCTTTAAGAGAGGTACCACTGTACTTTGAAATAGACATACATATGATTGTGCAGTAGTGTCTAAAATAAAAAGTAGAGCTGAAGAGATGCACAATATAGTATCTGGTCTCTCTACATCCTACGGGGAATTTTGGGCCACCCAAGAAGGTCTCCTCAAGATAAATGAACATTTGTTGCCCTGCCTATGGATAAACCCATTGGTTCTCCTGAGATCTGCGCTAGCTACTGGTGCATGTCTAAGTGGACATTGTTTGGGGGTTTAAGGCCAGAAAGCAGTTGGATATCAGCAGTTCCCGTGCTGTTGGTATGTCCCCTTCTAGGCCTTGAACTTGATGCCCCAGTCTGTCTATCTTCCCCCCTGCATTATACAGTACTAGCATAAAGGACTAAGTACAATCCAGAGTAACTATGGAAGCTCTTGCGTGGATGTGAGAGATATTTATGTCAACTTAGTTATGGCACCACCAATGGGAAACCTATGGGAAACTCAGAGCAATCCAGAGTAAATTTTTCTTATGTCAACACAAGAGCTCCCACAGTTACTCTGGATTGTGCTGTTAGAGAATGCTGCATTTTCCAGATGAATGTTCTAAGGAACATTGAAAAACACTGAAAAACATTGAAAACATTGAAAAAATTGCTGTGCACCTAAGTTGCCTGCTTACTCATGTATTATTTCCTTGATGGTCCAGTTTAATTTTCTGTGCCACTTTATAAATAATAAATGCAGAGAGAGAGAGAGAGAGAGAGAGAGAGAGATTATTCCTTTGCTATTTGCCTGCAGGCAGTGTTTTTGATATTGCTAGCTCCTGATGAGACTGATAGCGTATCACTGTGCATAACTATAGCTTGTCTTTCTCTTTGCAAAATAAGCTTTTGAAATTGGAAACTGAAACGGGAAAAGAAGCAAAAAGTAAACAAAAAATGTAGGTCTGTACATGTAGGCCTAGAAGGCAATCTCTGAGGCATTCCATGTTTTTCTGTTTTATAAACAGAGGAAAACAAATGAGCTCCAAGAACAAAGTCTGATCCTGCGTGGAAGAATAGCGCCTCCTTATCACGCACACCAATGACCTCCTTTAATTCAGGACTTATTGAAGGAGAGCACAGCGGAGCAGTTTGCTGCAACAATTTGAGAAAATGGAGTTGCTGTGCTAAGCGGAGGGCTGGGTGCAACTCGAAACATCACAAGACTACAGTGGGATCAAGTTAATAAGCCGTGGCAGGGAAGGAAAGAACAAAATTGCAGCACTCAGCAGCCGTAAGACAAGACCATTTAAAATGGTAATACAATCAGTCGTCTTCTCAGTTCACCACCGGCACCGCTTGGCATTTGCCTGTGTCAGTCATTGTGGGGAAGATTGTCAGTTGGATATCAACACAAGCATGACAGGCAAATAAATAGGAGAGACTGAGCAAATATTCTCTTGCAGGAATCACAGTCAAGTGTGACTGACAGGAATTCGTTGGTAAAATGGTGGGGTTTGGATTCTCTGATTAGTTTTCTTGCATTGAACCTCATCGTCATGTGCATCTGGGTTGCTGTTTTACAGATTAGATTGTTCTGAAAACTTCCCAAATGCCATGAGAATTTAGGACAAGTTTTTCAACACATTTATGTCAAAATTCTGAAGGCATCCTCAAAATGATTGCCTCTCCTTACAATCCAGAGTAACTACGGGAAGATGTAAGAGGCACTCTGGATTGATTATGCATTTTCCATAGGTTTCCCATAGGTGGCACTGTAACTATGTCAGTGTAAAAGGTCCTGTAGTTACTCTGGATTGTACCCTCAGACATACAGCCAAATCCAGAATAACTATGTGAGCACATAAGAGACATTACGTGCACCCAAAATGTCACAAGTAACAAAGTAACAAGTTACTGCACCACCTAATGAAAACCTATGGGAAATTCATATTGCAATCCACAGTAAATTGTTCTTACACCGGAGCAAGGACTCCCTGTAGTTACTCTGGATTTTGCCCATAGGAATCCATGTAGCCCTTTTATACACAGCATTGCTCAATAAACCAGGCTTCCATGCCATATCATATTTCAATCCTTCAATTAACCTTTATCACAGAAGATGCCATTCACATGGTACGGGGGTGCATGTTGTCAAAACTGGTCAAACATACAGAAGATGTAATTGTGCACCAAAGCTCTGAACCCAACCAAATTAACTTCAAACCCATCAACTGCATATTTTAGTAGCAAACCTAGCATGAGAACTGAATTGCTAGTCAACAATTTTTGTTAACTGGGTAAGCTGTAAAGTAAGCTGGAACGTGAAAACATCTTGGAGTGTGATCAGTGGTGGGCAGCAGCAGGTTCGCTCCTACGCTATAGCACCGGTTCTTAACAAGAGATAGTACATATAAAGTTTAAAAATAGCCATTTAAAAGTGGCTGCCAGATGGACAGAGAACCGGTTCTTAATTTCTTTGAAGCCCATCACTGAGTGTGATCCACAAACCAGTCAAATCAGAGTGAAGGAAATGTTGCCTAAATGAATAAAGCCAACATAGAGCACAATCCTAACCATGTCTACTCAAAAGTAAGCCCCATTGTATTCAATGGGTCTTACTCCCAGGAAAGTGTCTTTAGGATTGCAGCCATAGTCCAATTGAGATAAATGGGAAGTATATATTGAAATAAGCTGCTGTTGTCCTGTTCAGAAAATATAAATTTATAACCTGACCCTATTTTAATTCTGGGATTTGTATCAGGACTATATTTTAATTATGGACATATTTGCTAAATAGAGTTGTTTTGGATAAGGAACCCAGACTTCTTGTGAAGTTCCTTTAAAAAAAGAAAAGGCTGTCTAATCTCCCCAGGGAGCAATCCTGACCCATATGTGGGCACATTGTAAAACACTTTTGCACCAAACATAAGTGTAGTTAGGCCAGTGCACAGACATCTGCTGGCCTCCCTGGACATGTGAGTCCCAGGAGTTTGCATTGGTCAGACTTGGAGGGTGTAGAAAGAGCAGGGAGGAAGATGAAGAAAGGCATACCAGGCCATACCAGGGTAAAGGGAGGGCAGGTGATGGGTGTTTCCAGGGGCAAGAAGGCAGCAAGCAGGAGGAAGTGTCAGGATTTTAGCTTCTGCTTGAGGTGGCACAAATTTGAGTATCCCCATTGGGACTGTAGTGGCTCTCCTCTGGGTAAGGCATGTTATTAAGCCTTCTTTTTTAAGGGACAAAACCAGGAATAAAAATCCAGTTCCTCCTTGTTAATATTCCTAACTGAGCTCACAAAGACCTGTCCAAATACACTGACAAAATGTGCTTTCCTTTGTGCTCTATTACCTGCGCAAAATCCCCAGAGTGTGTGAAATGATGTGTCAGTGACTGCTAGCCAAACAAACAAACAACAGTGGTTTATGGACACTTATACTGATGGATATGAGCAGTTTTTTTCCCCGTGCTGGGATACATTAGGAAGGCCCAAAGCACTTGACACATTCATTTCTTCAAGAGCTTAGGTGACATATGTTTGATGCATTAAGAGTCTTATTATAAAGAGGTTTCAGAAAATTTGGTTTGAATATTCATACCAAAAGTACAGTATCATTTTCAGTTTGCTTTTGCCAGTCTTTCCTCCCTGTGTTAAAAAGATCATGTGAGATGGTGCCACTCTTTGACATACTTTTGAAATATTTTTTTAAAGTCTATTTTGCCATTTTTGTGAGGATTTTGTCTTATCTGTCTTAGAATCATAGAATCCTAGAGTTGGAAGGGACCTAGTAAGTCATCTAGTCCAACCCCCTGCCTGTAGCAGGAAATTCTCCTAGACTCAGAGCATCTCTGACAGGTGCTCATCAAGCCTCTGCTTGAAGATCCCCAGTGAGGGAGAGTCCACCACCTCCCTTGGCAATCTGTTCCACTGCCAAACTGCCCTCACTGCCAGGAATTTTTTCTGGATATCCAACCGGAATCTCCTTTCCTGCAGTTTGTACCCATTGGTTCTAGTTCTGCTTTCAGAAACAGCAAAGAACAAATGAGCCCTTCCTCCATATGACAGCCCTTCAGGTATCTGAAGAGGGCAATCATGTCTCCCCTCAGCCCCCTCTTCTCCAGGCTGAACATCCCAAGTTCCCCCAATCTTGTAGGGCTTCCCTTCCATCCCACTGATCATTCTTGTCGCTCTCCTCTGGACTTGCTCCAGTTTGGCTGCATCTTTCTTAAAGTGAGGTGCCCAGAACTGAACACAGTACTCAAGGTGAGGTCTGACCAGTGCTGAATAAAGAGGAACTAGAATTTCTCATGACTTGGAAGCTACAGCCCTCTTAATGCAGCCTAAAATGGCATTTGCCTTCTTTGCAGACACATCACACTGCTGACTCATGTTCAGCTTGTGATCCACGGCGACTCCTAGATCCCGCTCACATGTTGTGCTGCCAAGCCAAGTATCCCCCATTTTATACCTGTATTTTTGGTTTTTATTTCCTAAGTGCAGAACTTTGCACTTCTCCCTGTTGAAATTCATTCTATTTGTTACAGCCCAGGATTCTAGTTTATCCAGATCATCCTGGAGGTTTCTCCTGTCTTCTGATGTGTTTGCTACTCCTCCCAGCCTGGTGTCATCTGCAAATTTGATCAGGCTCCACTGTATCCCTTCCTCTAAGTCACTGATGAAAATGTTAAAGAAAACTGGGCCTAAGACAGAGCTTATCTGAAGCTGAAATTTTTATTCCAGCTATAATGTTGCTTTTCCATTTATAGAAATGCCACAGTGTTGATGTCTGCATACATTTATTTTCATTTATCATCTATAACTGGTGTCTAAACCCCAGCCTGGGGCCAGATGATGCATATGATGAGTCTCAATGCAGGCTTGCTGCAAGATCCCACCATCCAACCTGTGAGTAGGCCTTGTAATTCTCTGAATCTGTCTCTAATGCAGGTATCCCTCATTATCCACTAGGGTTCCATTCCAGAACCTTCTGTGGATAAAAAGAAATCAGCATATAAAGTCAATAATGGGAAAGTAGGTTTAAAAACCCACTTCCAGGTTTCCTGCTCCTCTGTTGCACTTAATTGAATAAGGCAGGGCCTCAATATCTGCAGGGGTTAGATTCTGGTACTGAAAAATGGAATAACTGCTTGCATTACTATCTTTCTACAACGGTAGAAAAACAGTTTTTAAGAGTATGATTGCAGTGGCCATTCATGTCGAGTGAATTTCCCCCAAATCCAGAGTAACTACGGGAGCACATAAGAGACATTATGTGCACAGGTATGTTACTGCACCACCCAATGAAAACCTATGGATACCAAAATTCATATTGGTATCCAGAGTAAATTGTTCTTACACTGGAGCAAGGACTCCCTATAGTTACTCTGGATTTTGCCCTTTGTGTTTAAAAAAAATTGAACCTGTACACTCTTATATGTAAATTTATATAAATTTATTCAAATTTGAAGTGTAAATCATTTTTCCAGCTCCTGACTCAGGGCACAATCCAGAGTAACTACGGGAGCACATAAGAGACCTTACGTGTACCCATAGTTACTGCATGACCTAGTGAAAACCTATGGGAAATTCATATTGCAATCCAGAGCAAATTGTTCTTACACCGGAGCAAGGACTCCCCATAGTTACTCTGGATTGCACCCACAGTGTCAGATTGATGATGCCCAAAAATTTGGACACCCCTGATCTATAACAATGGGGTGAAGTCACCTGAGTCTGAAGGTACACTGACATAATACCTGCCCTTGCCACTGTGGGATGATCCAGTGTCTAATGTGGTAAATGATTTGCACTGAAAATGGCTTGTACTGTTGGATAAATATAGTATCAAGATTTTTTTCTCTTTTCCCACATATTGATGTTGAAATTGGATTATTCATTGTCCAAGTCCTCCTCTATAATTCCCAGGGTCACTTTATTAAGTCTATGTTGCAGTAAGCTTAAGAAGATCCTGAGAAGGGAACAGAATAGGTGGCAGTGATGCTGCTGATAACCTAGTCCTCTTCCTGGCCTCAATATGTTTTCTCAGGTCCTTTTGGATTTGTGCCAGCAACAGAGATCTGGGTAAGTCCATTGAAACAATGTAGGCTTACCTAGAAAGGAAGTGGGGCAGAGATCTGGATCTCTGCAGCAAGCTTCACACAACATCATTAATCTGGATTGTATTTTAGACAACAGATGTTGTTTAACATCCTATATCCATCAGAGCTTCTGAATTTTGAGTTGGCATTATTTGCTTAGTGAAGCATAAACTAGCTATGAAAGATTGCAGATGGTAAGCAGCAAGGGAACCTTTTTCTGAATCACTCCCATACACCCCCCCCCCCAAAAAAAAACCCTTCTTTGTAATTTGCAGGCTTTGTTAATAGATTGTTCCTCTTGTGAAGACTGGCTGACTTTTCTTTCTGCTAAAAGAATAATGTGTCTCTTGTGCATCTGGGCAACCTTTAAACGAAAAGCAGAGAATCTCTCCCAGTGATTGCTTTGCTGTTTAATATCATCAAAAATGACTGTGTCTGATTAAAGCCAAACATTCACACATATCCTCCTGAGCAATAACCAGATCAATGCCAGTCCTGATGCCGAGATGGATGGTTTAGTTACTTGACAATTCCATTACAATAGGGAACACTAATCAATTTATATCTACTTTTTAATATAATGTTACTGCAACCCTGTTTCTTACTGGCATTTGAAAGGACTTTATGTCAACTGTCTAGCAAAAGTGTCTAGCAAAAGCCAATAATGCACTGTGGAAACAGACATTCAATACTTTAACGAAATCTTTGAATTCCTAAATTACAGAACACTGTTTTTCTAAAACATTATACAAGTGGTCCCTCGTTATTCATGAGGGTTTTGTTCCTGGTTCAAACTGTATATTAGTTTTTTGTCATATGTACAATATAGACAACATATTTATAAAACTCTCATAATATGATTTCTATTTTTCTTACTTTTTATTAAAAGTGACTAGTAAATAGAGGTGGAAGATAACTGGGATAACATAAAAATCACCACCTACTGCACCACTAACTATAGAAAACACAAAAATCCATGAAAAAGTAAAACTGTTATGTCCTGCTTGTACTTTTAAGATATGAAAACATGGAAATAATGTGAAAAATAAATTACTAAAACTAATGAGAAAGCAAATTAGCAAAAAATAACAGCAGCAAACACAAACCATTAACACCAGAGATATGCAGTCAGAGAAGTAGAGGAGGCAGAGCCTCACTTAAACCAACAAGTAAAAAACAAATGCTTGAGGACTGAACAAGTGTGTTCTATGCACTTCTTTCTGTCGCAACAGACTCTGAGAGTTAAGCACACACATTGAAATACACTTGGAATCAGCAAACAGAACTGCGCAAGTTGGTTGACTGGCTTGCCAATGAAAAAAGACAGGGAGAGGTTGCCAGCTTCCAGTTTAAAAAAAAAATCACCAGGTTCCTTGAATCAACAATCTCTAGGAGACAGAATAAAGATATGCCTTTGTAGGCTTCAACCATAGCAGGTTTCCAATGAAAAAAGGCAGCAAGACTGTATTCCAATGATAAAAGTCAGTGAAGATTAACAGTCTACTGTAATTCCAGCTGGGCAAGGAGGGGGAGTTAAGATATAGCACAGGAGAACACCACAGATCCTCCCCACTACAGGCCTAATATACCTCCGTTCTCCTTTTCCTTGGCCAAAAAATTCCCTTCCCACCACCAGACCACCACCCTCCTTCCAGCAGGATGGGGCAGTGCAGGTCTTCCTGCCAGGGCTGCCGACGTGTATTGTGTCATGATCATGCTTTTTGGAGGGTCATGCTTTTTGGCCCTCCTGATTATGTGTATGTGAGTTTGCAATGAGGCCACCTATGAGAACAATAGGATTGTTCTATAAGATGGCAGCCTGGCCCCCAGGAAATTGTATTCTTTGAATTGTTATCTTCCATGAACTCAGATTGCTGCACATTTCTGTCCCCTCTTAATTGATGATCTACAAATCTTAACCATAATCTGAAGGGCTGTGGTGGTGCAAGTGGTCAAGACACTGAGGCTGTTAACCGGAAGTCCATGGTTCGAGACCTGGTTCATGCAAGACAGGGTGAGCTCCCATCCTTAGTCCAGCTCCTGCCAACCTGGCAGTTCAAAAGTATGTAAATGCAAGTAGGTAAGTAGGTGCCTCTTTGGTGGGAAAGTAAAGCAGCATTCTGTGCACCTTCGGCAGTCATGCCGGCCCCATGACCACAGAAGTGTCTTTGGACTATCTGGCTCTACGAGCTTAGAAATGAGGATGAGAACCTCACCCTACAGTTGACTAGCAGTATGACCTGTGGGGGACACCTTTACTTTTTTACAAATCTTAAGGAACAGGTGACCCTAACAAACTGTGGGTTTGCCTAGTGAATATGGTGGACACACTATTGATGAATAGGTGGATAGTGGAATTATGGAGCTGTAACATGGTGTAATGGATGTGAGGCTCCAACATTCCTCCTGATTTCAAAGTGTTTTTTTTCCTCATTTGGCTCCTGAAGTGCCTGCTCTTCTGCGCCACCCAAGATACGCCTCTTGTAGTTTTCTTACCACTGTGACACTCTTTCCCATCACTTAGGCTATAAGACCCCCTGTTTGTTGGGGGAGGAAACAGAAAAATGGAGGCAAAGAAATTGATGTTATAGACAGTTCTTGGTCCGTGGCCAATTTATTCTAGCATATTGCTCATTTAAAGGACCATGCAGTATCTACAGAAATAGCAAACAAGTTTTTTTTCTGTGTTGTAACTGCATCTGTGATTGTATCAGTCTGTCCAGAACAGATGCTCAGTGTCCTAACCAGTTTGGTTACTCTGAATTAACATCTGGAAGTTGTGTTATCTACAGCACACTGTGATAGATATAGCATTTTAAAATTTGGTTGATTTGGCAGCCATCCATCTGTTGGCAGTGACTTAGATTGTGCTTTGGAAGATCAGTTTTATCATAATTTAATTGGTTAGATAATTGTGAAAGTCTATCCTTCTGCACTGCTTCCAATATTGACATTACAGTATTCCCTTTTAAGGTCATCTGAAGCTAGTGGTCAGAACCACATCTTGTAGTGGTGAATTACATATACAAAATACATATACAGAAATAATAGAGAATAAGGTATTATGTAAAGCAGTGTTTCTTTTTCAGTTATAGGGGAGCAATGGCAGAAGGAAAATACAACTTTTTTCCTCTTGTTGATGAGTTTGCTAGAGTTAGCTATTGGATTATTGTGAGAAACAGGATCCTGTATTAGATGGGATAAACCTTTGACCTGATCTGGGAAGGCATTTTTAAATGTTCTTAAGATGCATCCAAGAACCAGATATTTCTGAGGTAGGGCCTGGTGATGTGGCTGGGCAGTAACAGATAATATTGTAAGGAAGGGTTTGGTGGTGTCACACTAGGGTCTGGTGAAATACTAGTTTGGTAAATACTGATCTGATAAAATGGTCTGGCCAATAGTAAAGAGCTAGAACTATGTGGCAGAGCATCATATGCCAAAGGTGCCTAAAAATGGTTTGATAAACATTTGTCACCAGTCCACCTAGGCAAGAATATGATTCTGACTCTGCCATAACCAGGTCTCCTGCTTATGTCACGGACTAGCACAACCCCTGTTCCCATTGAATGATGTGCCACTTGTTACACCTCTGCACATACAAGTCTAATATGTCAGTTTCTGTTGTTAGTCCTCAGGAAACTTTGCTTCAGTGATACAAGTTAACAAGATGGGTTCAAATTCACCATGAAATATGCCGAATGTGAGAAGAAAGCTTCACTTTTGCTTGATAGCATCACATTTTCTACTTTTGCTCTTCTGAAATCATTAGCAAGCATGGATGGGTGCATGATAACTAGCCCAGCAGCCTGGCCACATTTTCAGCAGCCTCTTCAATATCAACTTGCTGAAGCTAAATACATTATTTATGAAGCCTCTGGATTTTTGCAGTATGGAGGCAATCAAAATATAAAATATATGATTCTGTCATTTTCTTCAAACTTCGTTGCATTACTTCCATCACATATTCTAGGAATGGGCAAGGCCATAAATATTAGACATCCTCCATGAGATAAGAACAAAGGTAGTAAAACCTAGTCTACTGAGAATGGCCTTTATGAGTCGGACCTACCCAGAGCTTCCAATTTCTGCAGCAATTGCTTAATAATGCATTATTTTCTGCTTGGCACGGCTATAATATCGGTTCAGCCTGTCGAGGGAAATATCTCCATTTTTAAAAAAAACTGTAATTTGATTATACAGTGACTCAGAGGCTCTATGTATACTTTTGCGCTGCAATGACAGGCCTATTGTTCTATATAGCCTTTCATTGGTGCTGAGTGAGTCAGTTTCATTGCAAAACTGTCTTCAAGATGTGTACATGACAAGGAGCAGGTGCTCAGACTCTCCATTTTCCTAACACTGTGAACTCTGTACTGCAGCATTCTTTTAAACTACTCCACACAGACTAGTTGATGCTCAGCCTTCTGAGTCAGCATACTTGTACAGAAAGCAGCATTTAAAACAGTGTGACCTGAGTTTCAATCAAACCTTCTTTACTATGTCACAGTTGAGTGGTTGTTCTGGGACCGACCCCCATGCTTGTCGCTCCCCCAAACGACTCAGGGGTGAATTTTAAAATGTGAGTGAAATTAGGGTTATCAGGTCTGATGCATCCAAGAAACTGGAGAATTTTGAGATTGTGCTTGAAGAAGTCACAAGGGAGGGGAGAGCTGTGGTATCAGGTTTGAGACTAGTGTTAGGGTTTGAATCTAATAATGAAACATGTTTGGTCAGGCAAGTTGATTCAAGGCTGATGCAATACTGCAGAAGGCTGATGCAATCTAGCTGATGCAATCTGAAACTGCTCTTACAGCATGCTTCAGCAGAATTGGAAGTGCTGAGTCACTGGTCACATGACTGCAATATCTCTAACTGATTGGTGTTTCACTATATTTAAGTGTGTATGAGATTATTGCAAAGTGTGGGTTACTGAGGAGGAGTATTATTACTGTTTGATACTCTGAAAGACTGGACTGTATCTGTGGACTGACTTGTGGACTGTTTAACTGGATTACTGAGTTTGGAATAACCCTGCAACTGGATGTATGTATATGACTGATCTACTGCTTTGACCTTGGACTGTGTTACTTGACTTATCTTCTGCCTGTCCTTTTGAACAATATAGTTATCTTGAACTATAAACAGATGTGTGTTTACTTTGTGCTGCTGCCCTCTCATCCTCTGCACAGCTACTCTGCTTAGCCCTGCTAATCCTGCAGGGACTCACATTCCTAACAACTAGTATGGGAGAAGAGTCTGGAAATAAAGTTGTAGAGCAATGCAGTTGTCCAAAAAGGGCTACCTGTCTGAGAAAAAGAGTACTGGAAATAGTTTCACAGAAGGTTGTGAAATAGTCCAATTCAAAAAGGACCTAAGCCAGTGGAACACATTTGGCTAACATGCACTGTTGCCTCAGTGAGGAAAAATGCTTTGCAACATTGCAGGACCCAAGTACACTGATGGGAAGGATAGAGTCTTCCCATTGGGGTTGGTAGTCAACTGGAGTAGGGTGGAACAGGGTGGCAATAGGTGCAGAGGTAGGTGTGCAGATTGGGTCTGGCATTCAGGGACCCCGCAGAAAAGCCCTTCAACAAGTTCTCCACAGCATCCTCTTCCTGACGTTTGATGGTACATGGGGTGAATGTATGCTACTGAACCATAATCCTACTTCAGTAGCATAAATGCTATTGTTTTAAGATTATATAACATTTACAGCGCAATCCTTTACATGTTTACTTGGAAGTTAGGCTGCAATCCTAAAGACACTTTCCTGGAAATAAGACCAATTGTACAAAATGGGGCTTACTTTTGAGTAGACATAGTTAGGATTGTGCTCTAAGGGCACAATCCAGAGTAACTACGGGGAGTCCTTCCTCTGGTGTAAGAACAATTTGCTCTGGATTGCAATATGAATTTCCCATAGGTTTTCACTAGGTGGTGCAGTAACTACGAGTACACATAATGTCTCTTATGTGCTCCCATAGTTATTCTGGATTGTAGGGTCTGTTTCACTATGTTCAATGTTACTTACAGATAGGTGTGCATAGGATTGCAGCCATATACATATGGAACTGTCAATAGGATTAAAATTACACCCAGCAACTCACCCACCCACACACTTGATCCAAAAGCAACTATGATGAACCCAACACTGAAGTGTTGTGATTATGGAACAGGAGGAGCTCAGCCAGATTACTCTTACAATAACAGTAAGCAGTGGCTTCATCATTTATCACTTCTGTCTAACCTTACAATCCAGAGTAACTACAGGAGCACGTAAGTGACATTTATGTCGACATAGTTACAGCACCACCTAGTGAAATAGGAAATTCATATTGCAATCAAGAGTAAATTGTTCTTACATCAGAGCAAGGAGTAAATTGTTCTTACATCAGAGCAAGGACTCCCTGTAGTTATAATATAATTAATTAATAAAATATAATTACAATTGGGTTTACTTTAGAGTAGACATGCAAGGCTCCTCCTACAATCCAGAGTAACTATGGGAGCACGTAAGAGACATTACGTGCACCTGTAGTTACTTCACCACCTAGTGAAAACCTATGGGAAATTCATATTTCATTCCAGAGTAAATTGTTCTTACACCGGAGCAGGGACTCCCCATAGTTACTCTGGATTGCACCCCTCTCAGGCTTCTTTCCATTGCCCCTTTACATAGGAGTAAGCCCTTTTGACTATAAAAGGCTTACTTTTAAGTAGGCATGGATAGGCTGGTCTCTCAGGAGAGGTTGAGCAGATGCTGCCAGAATGCAGAAATTGGCCGTATCCCAGCCAGGACCATTTTTTGCTTATTTATCAAAACATTGCTTGTATATCAAGATAAAATGTATTTAAAATGTTTGTTTCTCTTGGAAAACATTCCCAATCTATCCAAGTAACTCTCAATCCAAGGTTTCGCTATAGTGCTCTGCCAGTCCTGATCTTGACTGAATGGGAAAAAGGCAATAGCAATTCAATTGAATTGGGTCTGAATGCACAGGGATGGTGCAGAATTGATGACATCTGTAGGCAGCAGGAACCAAAGAAGCATTTTCTTAACTGCCAGGAACTGTGGGGCAAACCACTCACGTTTGCATACAGCAGCTTGTCTCTAGTTGCAAAGGAACCTGGAAATGTGATACCAGCAAAGTGGTACTCGGGGAAAGAAATATTTATTTTTTAAAAAATGAAAGCAACATAGACAGAAATTTTCTGGTCTTTTGTATCAACATAAACATGCTCAGGAATCTGGTGGCTTGTATTTCATGATTTCAGTTGTTAAAAGCATATAGCTTTTCTAAAATTTAAAAAAGAAACTTCTCAAAACTTCCATATCCTCTAATAGCTACCGGTATTTAAGGCCAATGATGAAATGAACATCACCCAGGTGAACGGTTTGATGAATCTTATGTGAAATTCTTTGGTGTGTTAAATTGACTTTCTGCATTGAAACAACACATGAGAACTGGACCATCTTTGGAAAATGTTTCAGAACTGAATTGTTCTCTTAAGTCTAGCTTGGATTTGGGGAAAAAAATAGACCAAAAGCCTCAAACACATTTAAATGGCCCAATCCTAACTAAGGATTGGTAGAACACTACACTTCCAGAACTCACATTCTAGCAGCAACTCATTTTAGCATCAATGTTCCTTTTCTATCCTCACTCTTCTTAGACCTGCAGCAGCAAAATTCAGATCCAAGGAGTGGGGCAGTGGAAGCTTACCCTGAAATAAGGGGCAGTGGAGGCTTACCCTGGGGCAGTGGAGGCTTACCCTGAAATAAGGGAAGAACTCTTCTCTTTCCCTGAAAAAGAACCTCTACAACTGCCTCCCACAAGTTTGCAGCACATGCTCCAGTGGGATAGTAAAAAACTATGGAGATTGTTGAAGACCAGAAAATCTATGGAGGGGGTGAGTAAAAATTTTCTTTACTTGCCTCAATAAGACTGCCTGGTCCTTGGGCATCCTGTAGCATGCCATGCTGTTTGTGTAGGTAGTTGCTGGACAGGATTGGACCATTGTTTGTAAGCCCTGGTGTTCTCTCTTTAGATGAGCCAAGACAAATTACTATATTGATTAAAATAGTTAAATCCTTAAAAACATAGAATCATAGAATTTGATCAAGGAAGTCTTGTTAACTATCCAGGGCTTAACCCCTGCAGAGCTGGCAAGGGACTAGCTGCACTTAATGGTGGAGGACATTTGACATGAAGAGAGCCAACACTGAGAAGACATCTTCATGTTTCATCATCATCTGAGTTGGAGGCGGTGAAAGGTCCTTCCTATAAGATTACATAGGAAGTGTAGGTACACTGTGTTATGCTGTGAGGTAAGAGCTGCTTCCTGTAAAAGACTATTACAGAACCATAAGCAGAAATCACATATTTGGGAGATGATAAGGATGGTGGTCACCAGTTGAACCAGTGACTTTTGGGACCAGTTTGCCTCAGGGACTTTTGGGAAGGAGGGAATGCTGCATGTAGGTTACTCAGAAAGTTTTTCCACAACTAAACTTGTTCATGAGTCAGGAGAAAAACAAATTAGGCTATTAATGATTTGAGTAAGCTTTACGATGTGTTCAGTGCAGCAGATTACTTTAAATGAAAGGAAATTCAGTGACATAGAAAGCAGGGCTACACAAGCCTCATACTTTTAAGTAATGTTTATGTAATCAATCACCAAACCAAATGCATTCATTAACAAAAATGAATGCTGTGGACTTTGTAACCAAAGAAAATCAGTATAACTTAACCTAATATAAAGAATTAGGGTCATACAACCTTGCATCTGGAAAACAATCATCTTCCATTGTCAGTTCATTAAATGTGGATTCACTTGTAATTCCTCTACAATGACACATAAGCCAGCTGATCAATATCAATTTTGAAGTTGTCACCTGGGCTAATTAATTGGCACAGCTCTGGGGAATTTTTTTCTGATACCATATCATAGTGGTCATACAATTGGCATAAATGTTCTGGCATTAATGTAGACACTCCCTACTAATGACTGAAGTTACTGAGTAAACGACTTGCTTATAGTTAGTTGATCTAATGCTTGCTTAGAACAATTTAAGAATAATTGTAAAAATGAACACATCTTTTTTTTTAACCATTCGTAGGTTGGGCATCCCTTAAGTGCTTGGAAGCAGAAGCATTTGGGATATCACATATTTCCATACTTTGGAATACTTACATATACATCATGTGAGGTCTTGGGGATGGGTCCAAGTCTAAACACAAAATTCATTTATGTTTAATAATATAAGCCTTATACACATAATTTTATAGATAATTTGAAGATAATTTTATACAGTGTTTAATAATTTTGTGCATGTAACAATATTTGTGCATGAAACACAATTTGAGGTTTTATTTGTTTAGGCAAACAAGTTTTTAAAAATCATGTTGACACCCAAATCATTTTTGTATTTCAGAATCCATATTTCAGAGTTCTGGATGCTGGATGTCCAGTCTGCACAAATATGGTTCTTCTGTGTTCCATCTGTAACATTTGACAATATCCAAAATCTTATTTTCCAGACTTTTAGAGTATATATATTAATTGTGTGTCCACCATGTCCTTTCAAATCAGTATATAACTTGACAAACAGCATTCCTAGTATCCAGACCTTAAGTATCCTAGTCTCCAGACTTTAAGTGGTTGGAATATTGCCCCCAAATAAAGTTATTCAATAGCCCTATGTCACGTTCATGGGTGTGGGAGGCTCTGCCCTTGGGGGTCTGGCAAGAGGTAGGGCTTTTACCTTGGGTAATTGCAGGTGCTGACAGCTGGAAAAAGAAGAGTAACTCAGGATTGCAGCCTTTTCTCTTTTTACTTCACAGTCAAGATAGCCAGTACAATTAAGAGATTCCTATTACATCACAGGTCAGTCCAAAGATAGTCAAGAAACCTTGTTGTTTCACAAGGCTTCACAAAGTTTGGCATCATTCCCATCTTCCAAAGGTTGCTGCAGGGACTCTGGTAGTCTCCTGCCTCTCCTGCATATTTTCTTGGGTGGCCCTGTGGTGATGGTTACTCAGCTTAATTCCTTGGGTCCAGGGGTAGTAGGTGCTGCGGGCTGACTCAGCTTGGATCACAGAGTCTCTGGTCCCAGTGTCTCCTCCCTCAGTAGCTCTGGTGGGTGAAAGGTAGGATGGGGGACCTACCTTTCACCCACCTGATTGTTGCAACCCCAGCAAGTCTCTGTCTGGTCCTGTTTGGTTTGGCCTAGGTCCCTCTGGCACTGGGACCCTGGCATCCTTCCCAGTTGCCCACCCCTTATCACCTAGCCACAGCTTGTGTGTTGGCTCTCCTAGACCTCCCAGCCCCACTCTGTGGCAGATGATCCCAAGTCCACTCTGCCTTTGCTCCACCCCAACGTAGTGCATCTGAGGGCCTTTTGTACCCTCTGCCCTCCTGGGCATCCACCTGGTGACATCCTGCAACAGAAGACATTAGAAGAATCAGAAAAATGGCAATATGTTTGCAGTAAGTGTAGTATGTGCCTCAATTGGATTGTCCTAGACTCCTGAAAACAGGATCTCTTGCCAGAATATAACAGAAAGAAGCACCATGCTGATTCTATAATTTATAATTGATGTTACAAAAATGAAGCAGCCTCATACTGTTGAGTCAATACACTCTGTGACGTGACTGTTATACTTGCATGTCCTACTTTGTCAGTTCTATTGGGTGGTCTTCAGATACAGGCATCCCCCACTTATTGGATGAGTTAGGGACCAGAAGATTGTCAAAAAGTGAAAAGCATTCTTTTCCAATCCACTGTCAAATGCCACCACTTGGTCTGCCTCATGAATGTGCAGTGCAGCCCTATATCTGTTTCAATTTACCTGTAAATTTGTAATCAAGAACAGTTCTCCCTATTGTTTTGTCATGAACAGTGTCTTGACCATGTTGCAAAGGCCTGTGGTAGGGTCCCCATAATGCCCTTGTATACTAACGGTACATTGCAAGGGGGGCTATCACTGGTATTTAGTTGAGCTCCTGCTAGTAAGCAACCTCACTGATCATTGTTACTCACCCAGCTGTGAACATAACTAATAATAAGGCTGCAATCCTTATCTCCGGTTAAGGTGGCATAAGTCCTAGCATAAGTCCATACTGGCCTGAGGGTGTCACAAATGTGCCATAAGGCACTTCTGTCCCACTCCTGGAAGTGGTTAGGCCACTGCACAGGCATACGCTAACCTTCACATACCACCATGGTAAGATATGTCAGATGAGTTAGGAGGACATTTTTTCTTGGGGTACTCACTAGTATTCAGTACCAGTTTTTTCCACATCCTTCCCCCCCTGTATCTAATTAATGATTAGTCATATAGGGATAACTAGCTATGTGTGTTTAATACTGGCACCTTTTTTCCTCAGAAAAAAGCACTGGTTAGGATGGCCTAAATTTGTTAAGATTGCGTCCTAAGTCTACAATCTTTAATGCATTTCTTTAAAGGAGAAAGTCCTATTGAACTCAGTTGGTAAATGCAAAAATTGTGCTCTGAGTAAATGTACTTAACGCTGTGGTTCATACTCATAAAACACCATTTTATGTTTATGAGATCTGTCATAACCAGTTTATGTAACGGGTGATTAGAGTTTCTTAACTCATGCTTGTATTTTTATTAGAAATTATTATGAATGAGATCAGTGTTCAGATGCATATGCTAAGGAATTTCATATACTCCAAATAATCCTGAACTGTATATAAAAATGTTTTTCCCTGTGTGTCTGCTGACTAGACTGAGATAAAAACAAATTCCCTTGTGTTGCTATCAGAAGGTTTGCTTAGAGCACAATCCTAACCATGCCTACTCAAAAGAAAGTCCCATTGTATTCAATGGGACTTACTCCCAGGAAAGTGTATTTAGGATTGCAGCCTTCATCTCTTCAAATTGTCCATTCATAATTGCTTTATGCAGTTGCATAAAGGATTCCTAATTGCATTCCTAATTCCTCATTTCCCTCTGCTATCTGTAGTTGGAAAATGTTTCCTTTAATAAAATTAAAAATCCATGCTTCAGCCACTGTCTCTTCTGATGGAAATTAAATGTCTTCTGAAGGAAGCACACTACTCAGTTGTAAATATTGGTTTGAAGAATAGAAAAAAGTAAGTGTAATAAGGGTTTTTGAACAGTTCATGAAGCAAATGTCACAAGTCATGCTGGCTAGTATCCAAAGAATACAATGCAATTGTAGGTCAGTTTCCTTGGGGGCAAGCCCCACTGTATACAAAAAATGAATACTACCACTGCATGTGAGCTGACAGGATACCTCAAGACTCCTTTTAGGACTGAAAAAATTGAGACTGAAATGTTTGAGACTAAAATTGAGATTGAGAACTACTGCAATAAACTATCAAACAATTTAAAAATTTAAAATTCAAATGGAGCATCAACAAAGATAAAATAATATGGTCATATTATGGCAGCAATTCAAATGGAGCATCAAAAAGATAAAATAATATGGTCATATTATGGCAGCAGTTCAATTTGTTAATGTTACTAATGAATTATATCAACACATAACAGCTATAAAATTCACCCCTAATTACCTAATATTAAATCAGTACTTGTGACTCTGAAATAATGTCTTTGCAATGGTAGTGTAATTCAGAAGGCCAATTCACACTCTTGGAAAATGTCTCAGTAAAATTCTATAGGCATGCCTGCCTAACTAGCAGTTCAACTTAGCCTTGACATGTTTGAGACTGCTTAAAGGTACGATCTTATACATACTTACTTGGCAGTTAGGCTGCAATTCTAAAGATACTATCCTGGAAGTAAGACCCATTGAATAGAACAGTTTACTTTTGAGTAGACATGGTTAAGATTGTGCCATTAGCCAGAGGTGCTTACTTCTGAGTAGACACACATTGGAAGGTGCTGTAAAAACTATATTATTCATTATTATATTATTATATTCATAAACTGATTTTCAACACAAGTCTCAGAATGGTTTACATGGCCCGATAAATTAATACATCGTTCCCTGTCCCCAAAGTGCTCACTATCTGGAGTAAAAAAAATGAAAAGGAGGGTTCACTATCTGGAGAAAATAAAGATGCAGAAAAGATACCAATAACATAGAAAAAGACATTGTGCTAGGATGAAAAGGGACAGCCTGCCCCATAAATTTGATGGCACCACTTAAAAAGAGGTCTTTTTGCCCAGTAAGCAATGATTATAGGATATATATATATATATATGTGTGTGTGTGTGTGTGTGTGTGTGTGTGTGTGTGTGTGTGTGTGTGTATATATATATATATATATATATATATATATATATATATATATATATATATATATATATATATATATATACACATACATATATATACAATTCCTGTGTGCATTTGCCCAATAAACACTTTTTTCAGCCATGCAAATTTTTAAGGGTAATGGTAAAGTTCTATATTAGATGTTCAAAGTTAGAATTGCATTCAAAGGTGTATTTTGATGTGTTGTAAGGCCCTAGAACTTATGGGCAAGCAAGTCTAGAGGTAGAGCAAGTTTCTTGTACAAGGCAATCAGAAAAACATCCAAATCCTTCATGTTTGTACAAGGCAATTTGCCATAATGCTTAATTCTGTGGTCTAGAGACTCATTGCTGGTAGTGTTGGCAGCAGAGAGAATTCAAACCTCTTTTCACTGCACCTTTTCAGGACACTTAGCAGCACCTGAAGTACAGATGCTCTTGGCTGGGATCTCCTTGCTTGTAATCTTCTTCTCAAGAAAGTGTTTTCAGAGATTGTTTCCACAACATTGTTTTTTTTCTGATGGATTCTAGAGGGGAAAATTTGGTGAGTGATATATAGTATTCCTCCTATAGGGACGGCACTGCTGTGGAGACCTCTTCACCAGCTGCACATCAGTTCAGGGGTTTTCCCATAGACATGGCAATGGCATCATATGTCACTTCTGGACATCTAGGAACACAGAGCTCTAAACTCCATGGATCCTGGCTTAGCTTGGTTTAGCTTAAAGAGAACAATGCTGGCAAGAATATCCTCCTGGGAAATGTATTCACACTTTAGATCCAATCACAGCCATAAGATGAACAGCAAAAACCAAGTTTTAAACAAGAAAAAAACCCTTCTGTCATGACCTGTTCCACATCTTGTGTGGAATTTGGCTGGCAGGACAATTTACCACAATTGTACTTGTCAGTTCATCCCAATTCAGATTTTACCACAAGCAAGTAGAGACATTTAAGATGGACATTTATTCAATTTACACAACCTGATGAAGATATGAAAAGGCTTAGAGCAATTGAATAAACAATTAGGTACAACTGTAAGGCTTAGATCAGGCTACTAATATACAGGGTAATTAAAAAATAACTCCCTATTTTAAAATACTTATAAATTACAATATAGGGAGTTACTTTTAAATCACCCTGTATTTTACTTATTATGTATTTATTTTCAGCATTCTTATTCCTTCTATTGTCCCCCTCCTCCACCTTACAAGATAGCAATTGTTTAGCAGGCAATTTTGTGAACTGGTGAGGTTTTTCTAGCAAAAAAAAAAAAAAATGGCAACAACTTTCAATTCTGTAAGACTCAACTTAAAACTTCACTTAATATACATGGTTTGTGTTTGGCTTGCTGCTATTTGATCTCCAGCAGAACATTTTAAAGTTTGTGTAATCTTAGGCCTAGCAGTTAATGTGTCCCCTGCAGGCAGACTCCTTATAAATTAGAAAGAAATTCAATTACTGAACTCCTGATAACTTGTCTCAACTGAATGCAAATGGATTAAGATGGTTAAATGTTCACTTTCGTAAAATGTGCCATTTTACCCAAAAACCACGTGGTTTTCTTTTCTCGCACTAAAAGAAAGACCATTCTGATTGTTTCAGCTTTTAGACTTTATATGCCTTTCATCTCAGGTTATTTACAAAGTTAACAGAAGATGGTCTTTGCTAAAATAAATTGAAATGGAAAAAAATCAATTTGAGCAAATGTGTCCAACAAATTCATTGGGCTTTGCAATAAATGGAGTAATGAAAATTATTCCATTGCTCCTTAAATGGATATGGTTCTTTTAGCAAAAGCTAGACAAGTGTGGATGTGTGAGAAATGTGCAATAAATGTTGATGCAAATATTGTTTGTTTTTCTGTGCCTAGATGTTACAATGCACCAAATATGCTTAGCTAGCTGTTTTTTATGAGGGAGGACTAATTACCCTAATTTGGCCATTAAATATTTGTTCATTTGGGAGATTCCCCCTAGGCTGTATTTCAACCCAAATTCCCAAGGTTCCTCTTGAAACATTGAAAAAGTTACCCCTGACCACCAGTTTTATAAATTGAAATGGTCATTTAAACATAGTCAGGGAGGGGCTGTAGTTCCGTGACAGATCATATACCTTATACAAAGATGGTCGCTTCATCTTCTAGTCTGAGTAGCTAATACCAAAAACAAGGATAGCTCCATAAGCAACTTGGTGATGAGCTGAAGATAAAGATGTATAGGAAATGGAAAATTGGAAATATCACCAGAGATGGAGTACAGATAGATAGCCTGGTCTTGTAGGGAGGGTGTCTAGAATGCTAAAGCTCAGAATTAGTTGAGGCTGGCCAGGGATTCAAGAGTAACAAAAAGCTTCTTTAGATAGGACCCCAAAAAGAGGAAGAGAAATGAGAAGGTGGGACTGCTGCTCGACAAAAATGGGCAACAAGTGTCTGAAAACCAAGAGAAGGTGGAGCTGCTCAACTCCTACTTTGCATCTATCTACTCTCAGAAGAAGGACTGTGCAAATGTAGGTGGTAGATCTTTGGATGATGGAGGAATGTACTTGAATCACCCAGGAGATGATGGGGACATGGATGATGTAGATCAGCAGATTAGGATTGACAGAGAACTGGTTCAAAACTGGCCTAAATAAATTTATTTGGACTGGATGAACTGCAACCTAGTTCTTTAGGAACTCTCAGATGTACTTGCAAAGCCTCTATCATCTATCTTTTTTAATCCTTGAGGAGTGGGGAAGCGCCACTAGACTGGAAGCAGGCTAATGTAGTCCCAATCTTTAAAAAGGGGGGAAAATGAAGACTCAAGAAATTATAGACCTGTCAGTTTGACATCAATACAGGGAAGATATTAAAACAAATAATAAAACACAGTTTGTGCACATCAAGACAAGAATGCAATAATCAGAAGAACCCAGCATGGATTTGTCAAAAATAAATCTTGCCAGACAAACCTGATCTCCTTTTTTGATCAGGTTATGAGCTACTGGACAGTGAGAATTCTGTGGATGTTATTTAGCTTCGACTTCAGCAAAGCATTTGATAAGTCCCACATGACATCTTAATCAGCAAGTTGGTAAAATATGGGCTAGACAATACAATAATTAAAGATGGATCTGCAACTAGCTGGATGGCTGCACTCAAAGGGTATTTGTAAATGCATCAACCTGGAGGTTCTCTTTAATATCTTCCGCAATGACTTGGATGAAGGGATACAAGCAGTGGTGGGATTCAGATAAATTAATAACAGGTTCTATGTCCTAATAACCTGAAATAACAACAGGTTCTATGTCCATAGAACAACAGGTTCTATGTCCCATTAGTAACCAGTTCTTAGAACTAGGTGCTCATTATCAAAGGGTTCTATAGAACCGGTGAGAACCCCAAAGCCCACCACTGGATACAAGGGAGACTCCTAAAATTTTCAGATGACAACAAGCTGGAAGGAGTAGCAAACAACAGAAGATAGAGGAAGCCTTCAGGAGGATCTGGACAAAATTGAATACTGGGCTTAAACAGGATAAAGTTCCAACAGGGAGAAATGTAAGGTTCTGTACTTAGGCAAAATAAGGATTTTGTAGACAGTTAAGTAGACACAGGTAAAAAAAAGGAGATAATTGTCAGCACAACGCGTGAGCAGGATCTTGGAGTCACCATGGTTCACAAGCTGAACATGAGTCAGCAGTGTGATGCATCTGCAAAGAAGGCAAATGCAATTTTAGGCTGTATTTGGAGAGCCTATAAGGAAGAACTAAATAAGGAGAAAATTCTGCATTGGTTAGACCTCACCTGGAGTTCTGCCTAGTTCTGGGCGCTTCACTTTAAGAAAGATGCAGCCAAATTTTAGCAAATCCAGAGGAGAATGACAAGGATGATCAGTGTGCTGGAAGACGCACTGGAAGGCCCTATGAAAGTGCTGGAAAGATTGGGGGAACTATGTAGAAAGATTGGGGTAACTTGGTCTGTTCAGCCTGGAGATAAGAGGAGATAGAAGTGCACTCTTCAGATACCTGAAGGACTGTCATATGGAAGAAGGGGTGCATTTGTTCTCAAGAGCCCCTGAAAATAGAACCAGCACCAATGAATACAAACTGGAAGAAAGGAGATTCCATTTGGATATCAGGAAAATTCCTGACAGTCAGGGCAGTTTGGCAGTGGAACAGATTGCCAAGGGAGGTCGTGGACTCTTTCTCACTGGGGATCTTCAAGCAGAAGCTTGACAAGCACCTGTCAGAGATGCTCTAGAATGATCTCCTGCTACAGGCAGGGGATTGGACTAAATGACCAACTAGATCCCTTCTACTCTATGATTCTATGATAAACCAAAAGCCACATCCTATCAGTTCTGCAAGCCATTTTGGGACTGATGGTGGCCAATAGAGCGTATCATGGGTGTTTCACAACCCAGAAGCAGCCCAGTAATGTTTTCTGGCACTGGTAATGCTTTCTGGCAACTCAGTGAAGAAAAGGTCTTGTTGCAATTCACAATTTGAGAACAACTGATGTAAGAGGATATAAGAGGTCATATAAAAGGAGTGGCAAGTCCTAGTTCAGGTGCTTAATATCCTTAAAAGGTACACAGAAGGTTAGCCCAGTGAGGGTTAGCCCAGCCTTGTAAATGTTACTAAGAAAAGCCCAGGATTGTGGGACAGTTGGGTTTCTCCAGTCCTACAGATACTAGCCGAATGCTATGTATAAAGGTGCTCTTTAACATCAATCACCCAAACTACTCGAATTTTTTCCAGCTCTGCAGGGAATCTCCAGCATATGTGCAGCAGAGGCCATGACAGGGCTACAAAGAAAAATTAACTGTTTGGCAAGCTGCCTGAGAGAAGGCTGATTGCAAATGATTTTGCTTGGAAATTTAGTTGTGTGCTTTACAGAAGAAAACCAACATACCAAGCCATCCTATTGTTATAGAACAATTTGTGTGAACTTTGATGGAGAGTTGAGGCATGCCAACATGTCTGCTGTCAGGCATACTAAGGTCCAGCAAAATGCCACTGAGCTCTTAATCTCTTCCAAAGAGGACTTGATGGAGCATGGCAACATGAAAAAGGGACTGGGAAAGGAGTGGTATTTATTTAAAATAAAGATGCCTTGCTGTTGAGATAAAATCCAAACCATGCCAAGTTCAGCTCCATTTGCTTCAGCTGGAGCGCCTATAAATCTGCAAACCATTCAAGCCAGTGCCCTAACCTTCACAGTCAAGGATGATAAAATTGGTGTGTTCTATAGCCAAGCAAAAGAATGCATTGATATGATTCCAAAACATGATGTGTTGCTAATTACTGGGGATTTTAAGCATATCTATGTAGGGAGAGTTTTTGAGCAAATTAAAATGGGAAATGTGAACTGGAAGAAATCAATGAATAAGAATAGTGACTCATTAAGTTTTGTTCAGAAAATCAGGTTTCCACTGACAACCACCTATTTCAGCTTCACATTTTGTGGGAGGGAAGAACCTTGAAATTCTTCAGATTAGCTCCATTTTGTCAACAACAACATAATAGATGCTATCTTGGTTGCAAAGACTTCCACAAGTGAGGATTGTTCATTCAAATGACCAATGATGAGACATAACATGTTGTTGCAAAGTGGAATAGAAAGTTACTCTGTGGGCCTGTCAATAATTGACAAGTATCTTTTTCTCACTTCCTAAAATTACAAGACGAGTATGGCAGTGAAGCTCCTAACTACAACCTCCTCAAACACACAAATTTCAGACTTTCAGAGAAGTACAGATGAATATCTTTTTGTATAATTCTAAAACACACAGGCCCCCAAGTTGTAATTTATGTTTAGGAAAAGCTGCAAGATGGAAAACTGATACATTTTTTTAAAAATGCATTTTGTATGGGGAATGATTTTATTTGATGCAAGAAACCAATGCCACATGCTTTTGGTTGTGATGGTGATGTCCACATTACTTTGAGTCAATTTAAAGGTCAACAAAGGGCTCTGTAGTGGATTATATGTGGAAGCCATTTAAATTAAGACAAAGGGCTTTGTCTAATGTAAATAAATAATGCATTTCTTTATCTGGAGGCAACATGCTGAATTTAATTAAGGCTGAAAGTAGTCTTTTTATAGTAATATTGATATATCTGAGGAAATGTTCAGGAATGGTCGCCTTTTGTGAGCTCTAGACAGAGTCTCAGGTGCCTTTGCTAATTAAGGATAAGCAAGACGGAATGAAATGGCCAGTGGGGAAGGACTCCACCACTCTATTAGCCACCACAGCCCTGTAGCCATTCTACCTCATTAGCACATTTTATGCACCCCTCATGATTATAGCCACTGCTCCTGCACTGTTTTGAGTTCTTGCTGCTAGCTACACTGGGCCAATTGATTGTAAGTCAGAAGCGGAAAAAGTGAACTGCTGAAAAAGTGAACTCAGAAGAAACTGAGAAGATTGTCCTTGCATTGACTCTGATGTTCCTTCTGCCTGATGTTTTTAAATGGAAGCAACAGAACTAGCAAGAAGAACCCTTGCAACATGTTCTGGATCACATTAGATAAATTGCTCCAGCAATACTGAAAACACAGTCAGGAAATGGGACAATGCTGGCCCCTTCAATCCATCATTGGTGATCAAGGTTACATTTTTTTCAAGCATTTTTTCAAAAGGTTACATTTTTTCATGTTTTTCAGGGGCATTTGCTACCATGTTTCTGGCATGTGCTACCATGGTTAAAAAATGAAAATTAACGCAACTGGATCCATAGAAATTTTGGTTTGTACAGACATTTCCTACAGGAATAAATTGTCACAGGTAGGGGATGCATTTGATGGAGACTAAAGAGACCCTCTAAGCAGGGCCTGATAAATTATAGTGCTTTGTATGTTGCAGAAAGACCAGACTTTTGACTTCAAATGTCTTTCTGACAAAAGGGAACTGAGGTCCCAGTTTTTTTTTTAAAGAAAGTTGATTTTTTCCCCTAATGTACATTTGAACAAAAACCAGTTACTGGAATGTTTTATTTCACCCAAACATCTGCTATCAGAAGTTAAGGCTTTCTTACACAATTGGTCCCTAATTCCACATTAGTTCATACCTCCTGTACTACTTCCTCTGAAAGGACCAGAGGTTACATCTTGTCTGGTTTCTGTGCTACAGAAGTGTTTTGTTTAAAAATAAAGGCAACTGATGGCCCTTCAAAGTAATGAGAATCATGTGTTCTGGGCTACTTCTAAAATGGAACAATGTGGATGTGATATAATATTCACTGCACCCAGCAGAAAAAAAGATAGGCCCCAGCTTGCTGTCACCCATTAAAAGCAGTGAAATGTAAGAGATTTCCTGGAACATTTACACTCTTTTCTTCCTTTAGGTTTTTGCTTTTGGGTCATCAGATATTGCTGAAAGCTTTCCCAGGCTTTTGACAAGCTGCTCAGAGTGGGTTAAAGCAGAGTTGAAATAATTCCAAAGTTAGGTAAAGATTTCACAAGCAATACATCGGGGGGGGGGGGGGAAGAGAGAGCGAGAACGAGAGAGAGCACGCAATGTGTGCTAAACTGCATTAGGAGAACCAAAATGATTTAAAAACGGGTACAGCAGCAGCAGATGTGAGTGTAAATCAAAGCAGTCCACTGGACAAAATAAGTAAAACACTCCACCGTGTTCTACAAATTTTCAGTCTTAATGTACTATAAGTTGTCCACTGAAATCATAAAGGAAATAATTAGTGGTGGGTTTGCACTAGGGTCTTATGCTGTGGGCTTTTTCTAATGTATCTGTCAGAACAAAGAGGTAATTTTGATTTCGGTTTTTTAAAATGAAAGTGAGCACATCTAAAATAAGAAAAAACCTTTAACTCAGAGAATGAGTGCCGTGATTTATAAGATGCTAATGCTTGCAAATTAGATGTGCTGATCAGAGTACACTTTAAAGTATGACTTTATCCCAGTATGGGTACCACAAGCATGCGCTTTGCTTTGTAGTCATCACCCACATTGGTCGACAGATGACATGCATATTTGCTTGTAATTTAAGGGTTGGTGGTGTGTGGGTAGCTAAAGTAGTTTAAAGACCATGTATTTACCAGCCCATGGCCATATTGCTAATTGCTATGTTTATCAAGTTCTTTCTTTAGTGACTACTGAATCTAGAAAATTTTCTCTATTGCCTAGATTATTTACATGGATTGTGAGTATACACAGCAGTACCTGAAATTTAATAACAAAATCACCGGCAAATTGCTGGAGTCCTTGAACAAGTAATTTAAACCATGAGAAAATTGTGTCAGTATTGTTTTTTTTTGGTGATCATTAGTGTAATGATTCTAACTTGCGTTGAAACAGGCAGACTGGGACATCTCTGCTGTATCCAGCATAGGTTTTGGGACTGTTTCTGCACTACCACAGGGAAGGGGAGGCTCATTCCGTCCCCTGCACTAGGGCAAGAGCAGCCCCAATGGATCTGAAGAGAACCATGGGTCTACAAGTGGCCTAGGTCTGAGTATGAACCAAGTAGACCCATAGAGGTTTCTGCAGCCTTACACTGGGGAAGGGGAGAATCCCTCTTCCCTAGGTAGTGCAGAAGCAGCCTCCATAACTTGCACTGTATAGAGAATAGGTATGCCAGGTTGCCTGTTTACAGTGCTCGTTAAGATTGCGCTGACCATGGAATACTTATTGTGGACTTACAAAATGTAGGTTTTACATTTTCCATGATGTGGCTTCTCCAGAAAAAAAGAACAGCCTAAGGGTACAATCCAGAGTAACTACGGGGAGTCCTTGCTCCAGTGTAAGAACAATTTTCTCTGGATTGCAATATGAATTTCCCATACGTTTTCACTAGGTGGCGCAGTACCTACAGGTACACGTAATGTCTCTTACGTGTTACTCTGGACACGTTACCATAGTTACTCTGGATTGTAGGGTAAGTCACAATTACCATTATATAGTTATTGTGATGTTTTTAGTGGACACTATACAAAATGTGTGATATTTTTATGATGTAGCACATTTTTTTCAGTTGGCAGTGTTGAATTTTACTGCATTTATTCATGAAATGACACTGAAGGGGAAAAAAATTAATCACCAGTACAGACTTGTGAAATGTAGAACACTGGGAGGTCACAGATTATTATAAATAATTTAAATATATTTCAAGGAATGAATGGTATGTTTGCTGACCAGATGACACAATTGAATATCTTCAGGACCACAACCCACCTCAAGAAGGGATGAGATTAAGAAGAAGAAGGCTTCAGATAATAAATATGAGAACTCTTACTGAATCAGATTTTGGGGACCTGGCATGTTCTCTAAGCAACTGACTTAAGCTGGAAGTGTTTGACAAAAGATGCAATGCATAAATAAATGTTAAGAACTGGCAGTAATCTATTGGGAGGGGACTGTTTCCAACCAGTTTACCATCCCATCTTGTTAAACTGCTGCTCAGAGCCAGATTCTGCCATACACTGCTTTGAACTAAATAATAGCATCATTCATCATAAAAATGGTGGCACACTGCAGTAGTCATTAAAATATCCTTAAGGGTTTTTTTCTGGTCACAGAAATGAAATGAATCACTGCTTTAGAAATCAGGTATTCCAGAAATTTCTGGAATCTGCTCTGAAAAAGAGGAGTCTTTCAGTTTAAAAGGTTCCCATAGTTATGGAATAATCCAAGTAACTGGAATAACAGAACTTGAGTAACAGAATACAGTACTGTAGTATTGTTATCAGAGAAGAGTGGACACGCACTAATTCCAGGGAATGGCAGGAAGGGTCAGACTGGAGCCAGGATGACCATCTATTCAGGTTTCCCTGGAGCCTTCAAGTAAAACAGGGGGTCTCTAGGAGAGTGGGGAAACCCCCAGACCCCTCTGGGATTCAGACATGGCCCGGGGAGCCATTTTTGGATTTGTGCGCCATTGTGCGCTGCTCTGGAAGTCCCCCAGAGCAGAAAGTAGTAAGGTGGGACCAGGAGAAAGGTCCTCCCCCACCTCTGGCTGGAAGCGGTCCCAGCAGCAGAAGCATTCCTCTATCTGAGTCTTCTGCAGCCCCTCTATTAGCCTCAGCACTCACCACAGCCTTGCCGGCCATCCCTCCCCTTCCTCTGGTGACCACACAGAACGGCGAGCCAGCTGGAGGAGGAGTGGAGGCATGGAGACCCAGGCTTGGCTGGCCAGACAGCCAGCAGGAGGTGGAGGGATGGCCGGCGAGGCTGCGGTGAGCACATGTCTCCAATGCCACCTCCTCTCCCTCCCCTCCCCAGCCAGGCTGCATGGTGGCCTCCTCTTCCAACTGGCACTTCAGCCATCCCCCACAACATCCCTGCCCTTCCTCCAGCCCTCCTTGCTTAGTCTCCTTGCTTTTCTGCCTTAGTTCAGTGAGCCATCACAGCGAACCTCTTTGGCCAGCAAAGGTGCTGGTGCACCTTATGGCACTTTTGCAACACCAACAGGCCAGTGTAAGGGACTTATGCCAGCCTAAGGAAGCCTCAGAGCTGATCCCTAAATTACAGTACTTTCAATTCAGATTTTTCCCCCTGGAGAAGTTTTGAAGGTGGGTAGCTTTTTTCCCCTCCATCTTCCCTTTTGAATTGGTCTATAAAGACTATAAAGTCATTATCAGAAGACCCTTTAGTTTCTGATCTATTGGATATTGTTTTGCTGTCAGCTAATCTCATAGGTATTGTCTTCTATAAAGAAGTATTTCAAAAGCAGTCAATAAGGTGATGCATTGGAATGCTATCATAACTAAGTTTTAAATGATCTGGAAGGAAACCTATGGGTGCAATCCACGGTAACTATGGAGAGTCTTTGCTCCGGTGTAAGAACAATTTGCTCTGGATTGCAATATAAATTTCCCATAGGTTTTCACTAGGTGCTGCAGTAACTACGGGTACACGTAATGTCTCTTACGTGCTCCCGTAGTTACTCTGGATTGTAGGCAGGCATGGGCTAACACCGGTTCGGACCGGATCGCCTGAAGTGGAAGTTGCCCTGAGCCCGACACTCGCGAACCGGAAGCTAAGGTGGCTGGCCAAAAATGGCCGAACCGGTTCGCAGGGGGCTGGCTGGGGGAGGCCAAGAGCACCACCGCGGAGGGAGGCCAGGAGCACCACCGCAGCTCGTCCGCCGCGCCCCGCCTCCCTCCGCTGGCGGGGGAGGCCAGGAGCACCACCGCGGCTCGTCCGCCGCACCCCGCCTCCCTCCGCTGGCGGGGGAGGCCAGGAGCACCACCGCGGCTCGTCCGCAGCTGGCGGGGGAGGCCAGGAGCAACGCACTGCTGGCGGGGGAGGCCAGGAGCAACGCACTCCGCCTCTCCTGGCTAGCCGGGGGGGGGCCATCCTAAGCAGGTCTACTCAGAAGTAAGTCCCATGAAAGTCAATGGGACTTACTTCCAGGCTGGCTGGACTTCAGCCTCAGAGCACCATCCTATGGAGGTCTACTCAGAGGTAATTATTTTTTTTAATTTTTTTTAAAAAATTTAATTTTTTTAAATTATCCATGGCCCTGCCCCCTGACCTCGGCCCCGCCCCCTGAACTTGCCTGGCTCCGCCCACTTCCGGAGAACCAGTTGTTGGAGCCAGGCCTGCCCATCTCTGATTGTAGGGTTAAACTCTTACCAGCAGACTTTGTAAGAAGCTAGTGGAAGTATGGGAGTTAGAAGTCAACATTTTGTAGGTTGCTGCTTGCCTGGCTGGAGGTGCATAGCATAATGTAGTCTAATGTAGATGTTTTGTAATGGGTGCTGCTTATCAGTCAGTCATGAACCAACGTGGTGCAGATCCAGCAACACCCTGTCCTCTGCTCTTACCTCTCAACATAAAAAGAAAATGTTTTTTTACCCAGAGTGTGGTTGGTCTGTGGAACTTCCTGCCACAGGATGTGGTGATGGCATCTAGTCTTAATACCTTTAAGAAGGGTACCTTTAAGAAGAAATTCCTAGGGGAAAGGGCCGTTACAGGCTATAAGCCATGAGGAATATGTGTAGACATGAACAACTTTAAAATGCCAGATACAGGGGAGGGCACCTGGATGTAGGTACAATATGTGCCCCTGAGGCATCTGGTGGTGATACAGGAAGCTGATACAGGAAGCTGCACTAGATGGGCCTTTGGCCTGATCCAGTGGAGGCTCTTATATTCTTAACATCCACTGCTAACAACATTGGCCACTATTGTCTCTGGTGTTAGCCACTGCATCCTCTTCATTCCCATAGGCTTGAATTCTAACATACCCAAGAACTGAAATGGACCTATTGTGGCTTTTGCTTTTTCGTTGTTGCACACAAATGAAATGAGGGTAATAGTATCAGAGATATTCAAATCATCAAATATCATCCCTTGGTGTTATTTTCCCTCTTGTGGATTTGTAATAAATGATATAAAAGAAAAAAGATCACTATCTTCAGATAATATTTATGAAAGAATTGTATTTAGATCTTCCATTTATCAAATATCCGTTTGTGCTAAAGGAAAAAAACTATCCATTTTCTTTTTGTTTCTTGGACTGTAGACTGAGGTGGTATAATTCTATGCCACAAACCCCAACATCTAAACAAGTGGTTTTCAACCTTTCTCAACTGATGGCACACTGACAAGGTACTAAAATGGTCAAGGCACACCATCAGTTTTTGAACAACTGACAAGGCACATCGTGCTGCTAATAGGGAACTCTTTGCCCCGATTATACCCCTCATTGCCCCAATCATGCCCCTCATTGCCCCTATTAATTAATATTCCTTCCCAAAATGTCAGTGGCTATCTGCAAACCTTTCACACCACACAGGTTGAAAATCACAGCTCTAAACCAAAGAAACCAATATTTATGCTCAGGATAACATTTAAATCATGAAACATTTGCGTACAAATTATTTGCTGTGTTCAGACTCACAAGATTCTGGATGCTTGAACAATGCTGGAGGGGAACTTAGAATGCAAAAAGTAGATGGTACTAATGCCCAAGTTCTATACCCTTCTATTGGCATTGATACAGTTGTCATGGAGGCATGCCTTGCATCCAGTGGTGGGTGAGTGCATCATCAGTAGGCCTCCTCAAGGTAAAGAAACTTTTGTTTTCTTGCTTCCAGATAGGCCCTTTGATTTCTATGGGTCTCCTTGGACTTATGCTAACCCTTTAGTGTAAGTCTGAAGTTAGGAAATGAGGGTCCAATATAGACCCATACATGCTGGCTCAGTGCAAACACGCCATCAAGTGTGCCTGTGACTGTTGATGTTGCCCAGTGCCAGAGCTGGCCCAGCGTGAGCCTGTGCTAGGCTAGCCCCAATTGTAGGCTGACAGTGCTATCTAGATGCTCTGCGCAAAGTACTGGGTGATGGAGAAGGGAGTGGGGTTATGGGAGGAAGCATTCCAGGGCAGGGGACGACCAGAGGGTAGGGGGAGAGAAGGGAGGAATGGGAGGGGTGGCAGGAGGAGGTGGGACTAGAAAGGCTCAGCTCTGCAAGGTTATAGACTGATGCATCTTAATGCTGGCTCTTCAAGCCTCTTCAACTCCAAGAAGCTTCTAAACCATCTGATTAAAATATATCATACAGTATCAGCTATATATTTATCCAGTTTTTAAATATGAATTAGGTTCTTTGTTTTACTGATCTAGGGAGACTCTTCCAGAATTTTAAACTCTTACCGTTTCAATTATGCAGCATAAAACTTTCTAGACAAAATAGAACATGTCTTCATAGCAATAAATGAGGCACCTATTCAATATTTTATTTTTAATCTGTTCAGCCTGCAGCCTTATGTCTTACTCCCTGCACATCAGCCTATACTTGTCCGGATGTTTCTGTCACAGGTACCATCCATCTTTTTATGGTTATAAATCCTTTGACATGAAACTGAAATTTATGTCCAGTTTATGTCCTAATTTGAACATTTGGTTCCCTCTTTTTTCTTAAGAATATACAATACCAGATGATAACTGAAGTTACATCAATGTTGGATGTTTACTTTGTCCTTAAAAGGAAGTACAACATGCCCACATCTAGCAATGTCCTGAATGGGAAGAAATTACTATTATTAAAACAGAAATCCACCTTTCTTTTTAATATATCTTTCAGCACTACTCATCTGACATAGCTGCAAACAATTTCTAAGACCTTCATAAGGCCTTCAGCAAATTTATGTGGCAGTCAGTGCAACAGACCATGAATCCATCTCTCAGTCCTCTTGATCTCTTAGGAAAAGGGTGATTTACCCTGCCTAATATACAATGCTGCAGAATGATTGAGCTTCACATTTCCTGTTTCTAACAACTATTCTGAGACATAAGCTATTTATGGTTTCCCTCTGATTGGGAGACAGCATGCTCCATGCTCACACTGATACCTTTGCCTCTGCTCAGTGTTCAAAGCTCCTCTTTGAGTACAAGTTGGATTTAAAGAGACTTTTGTGCCATTTTAAATCTG
Source organism: Cryptoblepharus egeriae (assembly GCA_030015325.1). Taxonomy (NCBI): domain Eukaryota; kingdom Metazoa; phylum Chordata; class Lepidosauria; order Squamata; family Scincidae; genus Cryptoblepharus; species Cryptoblepharus egeriae. The sequence goes on along the minus strand of JAREYC010000007.1, from coordinate 45,322,853 downwards.
GGTCAAATAGATATATCTATATAGTTCCATTACGTAATTTATTTACAATAGTACTAGAAGGGTTGTTGTTAAAACTGCTACCTGGAAAATTTAATGGACATGCTTGCCTTGTGGATCCAGCAATGTCAAAAGTTTTTCATGACATTTCAACGCCTGTGGAAATTTCTCTTGAAATTTAACCAAGAATTTTTTTTAAAAAAATTGTAAGTTCTGTTTTATAATACTGTCTGTGACTGTGTAGCACAGTCAGAGTGTGCAAATTTTGCACATGAACATAGCTCTACCACAATCTTTAAAGGGAAGTAAATACTGTTATCCCCACATTGTAGATCAGATTGAAAGGGAATGGCTTGACGTTGGGCACAATCCTGTCCATGTCTACTCAGAACTAAGCCTCATTTTGTTCAATGGGTCTTACTCCCAAGAAAGTGTGCTTAGGATTGCAGTCTAAGCCCACCTAGTATACTTGTGGTAGAGGTAAGTTCTGAACTGGGAAATTCACAGCCAATTCACAGTTTTAAATGTTGTTACCCACCTCGTGTATGCTTCCTTATGTAGAAAGACAGAATATCAATCAATCAATCAATCAATCAATCAATCAATCAATCAATTCAACATGGAATGTTCATCGACATGACTGGCACTGAATGCTCTGTGGTAGGATGTTATTCTGTTTTAAAGCTCTTAAAAGAATATAAGTCTAAGGGCAAAATCCATAGCAGTTATGGGTCCATGCAGTTACAACATCCTCTAGTGTTATCTTATGGAAAGTCATCTTAATTGCTCTGGAGCAAGGGGCTTAATTTCACTTTAGGATATAGGCCTAATTCTTTCTATTTGAATAAGGTCATGTTAGGATCAGTCCAAATCTCAGACATTAGCTACCCAAATCCAACTCCTGTCTCTATTTCACAAACCCAAATCCTGCTTCATGCACATCGATATATTAAAAGTTATTCTGAACTAGCGAAAAGCGTACCTGCGTTGCAGGTGTAACATTTTCCCCTATGCCATCCCCTCATGGCACAGAAACACCCCATGTGCCACTTCCCCCCTGCGCATCATCCCCCATGCGCATCATCCCCCATGCACATCATCCCCCCATGTGCAACATCCCCCTCATGCACAACTTTCCCCCATGCGCATCATCCGCCGATGTGCAACTTTTCCCCATGCGCAACTTTTCCCCATGTGCAAATTTCCCCATGTGCAACTTTCCCTCATGCGCATCAACCCCCATGCACAACTTTTCCCCATGCGCAACTTTCCCTCATGCGCAACTTTCCCCCATGTGCAACTTCCACCCATGCGCAACTTTCCCCATGCGCATCATCCGCCGATGCGCAACTTCCCCCATGCGCAACTTCCCCATGTGCATCTTTCCTCCCATGCGTATCATCCTCCATGCGCAACTTTCCCCATGTGCAACTTTCCCCATGTGCAACTTTCCCCCATGCGCATCAACCCCCATGCGCAACTTTCCCCCATGCGCAACTTTCCCTCATACACATCATCCCCATGTTCAACTTTCCCCCATGCTCAACTTTCCCCCATGACATCATCCCCCCATGCGCATCATCCCCCATGTGTAACTTCCACCCATGTGCAACTTCCACCCATGTGCAACTTTCCCAATGCGCATCATCCACTGATGCGCAACTTTCCCCCATGCGCAACTTTCCCCCATGCGCAACTTTCCCCCATGCGCAACTTTCCGCCAGGTGCAACTTTCCCCATGCACATTATCCCCATATGCATCATTCCCCCATGTGCATCATTCCCCCATGTGCAACTTCCACCCATGTGCAACTTCCCCCATGCGCAACTTCCCCCATGCGCAACTTTCCCTCATGCGCATCAACCCCCATGCACAACTTTTTCCCATGCGCAACTTTCCCTCATGCACAACTTTCCCCCATGCACAACTTCCACCCATGCGCAACTTCCCCCATGCGCATCATCCCTCATGCGCAACTTTCCCCATGCGCATCATCCTCCCATGCGCAACTTTCCCCATGTGCAACTTCCTCCATGCGCAACTTTCCCCCATGTGCAACTTTCCTCCATGCGCATCAACCCCCATGCACAGCACCCTCGCCAGTGCAACCTCTTCCTCCGAAAAAACATCCCCCAGTTCACCAGGCACAGAGCACCATATTGGCTGGATGTTATTCAGTCTCCCATGTTAAGTATAGGACAGAAATACGTTGCCCCTTTTTCAGCCCCTGAAGGGTTAATTTCTCCAGATGGTTCTTGGTGGGTGTTCAGGTGACAGAAGGAACTCCCAGAATTCCATGCTTCAGGCCCAGCAGTTGGGGCTGAATGTTGATGAGTCAGCAATTCTCAATGCAAAATATAGGGAGGAAAAAGCATTGCGCCCCTTTTCACCCCCTTCCGGTTTGAATTTCTGAAAACCGGTTCTTAGTGCACCCCTCAGTCATGGAAGGAACACCCACCCCAAATTTCACACTTCTAAGCCCAGTGGTTTTGGCAGTGCGGTGATGAGTCAGTCAGTGAGTCAGTCAGTCAGTCAGTGAGTGACTTTTCTCTTTTATATATATAGATTAGAAGAATGAAGGACAGAATGTCTCTGCCTTTAAGCATTGCACAGATGAGGGAATTTAGAAAGCTGCTGCTTTTAAAACCCTTCTATGTTGAACTAAACCTACCTAAATTCTGTATGGTCACCCTGCCCGTATGGCTCTGGATAGAGCTATGCCCAGGGCCAGAGTCATACATGAATGGGGGTGAGGGTAACAGGGCAGGTGCAAAGCATAGCATGATGACCAGGGCGGGGTGACCATATGACTAGAAATTTCCGGATATGACCTCCTTTTTTGCCTCCTGTCCATGTGTCCTCCATTTTGGCTTCATTGTCCTCCATTTTGGCTTCACTTTGGAACTTTGCAAGGTGTACAGTACCCCATCATGTCATATGTTGTTGGAAGAGCATATGTTGTATTGAAGAGCAGAATCCAATGCAAAAATCATTTTTGAAATATCTCCTTCCTATCAAAAGTTATGGCAAAACAAAAAAAACAAAAAAAAACGCATTGAGCTCTATGGGACAGTGAAAGTGCCCAATATCGTGGCTTTACTCATGAGTAGACAAACGTGACATTGTCTGCCAGAAAGGCCAGACTGAGAGGAATCCAAGACCTTGTCCTCTTGTTGAGGTTTGGGCATCTGGTTACCCTGGACCAGGGAGGATCAATGCATGACCCACACCAAGGAACCAGCAGGCACAGGAACCTACTGCACACTGACACCTTATCCACTGGTGTTATTTCTTCTTTCCAATTTCTACTTATTTTAGTGAAAACCATTTTCCATTTCTGGCTGCAGTGGCTTAGTGTTTAAAAGTGCTGTGCCTATCAACCTGAAGATCGGCATGTCGGCAGTTCGAGACCTGAGTACTGCAGGACGGGGTGAGCTTCTGTCCTCAGCCTATGTTCCTAGGCATAACAAATTTAAAAGCACTGAAGTACAAGTAGATAAACAGGTAGCACCTTGGTGTGAAGGTAACTGTGTTCCACATGCATGTGGGTCACATGTCCACAGAGGTGGTCTTTGGACAATATTGGCTCTATGACTCTAGAACCAGGGATGAGCACCACTTCCTAGAATCAATCACAACTAGCAGGGCAAACTCCAGGAACGCCTTAACCTTAAGTTTATAATAAGCCCACCTGCAACTTAAACTTGTTCTTAGAGATGTTTCCAGTGTACTACTCTCCTTTATGTCTTCACCACATCCGTAATCATGTGAACAATTGTTCAATCGTGCTTCCACAAGAACAATGTGCTCCACATTGATGCCTTAGAGAGAAGTTCCACCGCCTTAATGATCCCCTCATAACAATATTTATTGCCAATGCCAGGAGACTGTGACAATCTGAAAATATTAATATTTACAGCTTATAATTATTCAGAAAATCAGGCAGTTGGTTTCACTATTTTACATATTTGCTTTTTATTCAGGACAGAGAGCTGTTTTCATATTCTGCACAACAGAAGCAACCCAGGAGATACTGTGCAGGAAGAACTTTGATTTTTCATACTGGTTTCTGGAAATTGTTCTCACAAACCAACATTATGTGAGAAATTTATGAGATTATTTTTTATTTTTATCGTACCATCATCACCATTTATATGAAACCCAATCTGGTCCTTCCCCTGCTGATACAGTTACACCCAATATTGATTCCTTATATCCAGCAACAAGTAGGGAGAGCAGAAGGATTCAGTGGTGAAAGGGGATTTAAATCCGCATACTTATCCCTAAGCTTCCCTTTCTGCAATGGGTCTCATCAGACCTCTGTTCACTAGCACAAGTCTAAGGAGTAAAAGGGTGAAGGAGAGGAGATACAATCCAGTATACACTAATACCATCCAGTCCACTCATGCTGCACCTCCCCATCCACATTATGCACACCTGCCTGACCACTTGGCCACCTCAGCTGTTTACAGCCAGTGTGTCCCTTTCTCTCCTACTCCACATGTTTGGGGACAGGATGAACAGTATGAAAAAGTGGCAGTGGCTTTCTCTATTGGTCAAGGATGACCAGGGCTACAACCACCATACTGCTGCTGCCTCATTTTATGGCATGTGCTGCAAGCTCAGCGGCAGGGTGTCATGGCCAAAAGGCTGAGTCATCAGTTGTTTTGAGTGTTGGATTGTTGAAAATGGTGAACTAGAAGAGGGTATCCTGCGCACTTGCTGACACTGCCTGATGCCCACCTGTCCACCTGGCATCAGTGGTCCCCACTGTCTCTCTTTTCTGTCTTGGAACAAGATGCCACACTGATCTGATCTGATCTATCTATTGATATATAGCTATCTATCTATATTATCTATCTATTATCTATTATTATCTATCTATCTATCTATCTATCTATGAGAGAGAGAGAGAGAGAGAGAGAGAGAGAGAGAGAGAGTTTTTCAACTAAAAAGTTCACAAAGTTGTTTACAAGAAAATGAAAAAGGGCTCATGAACTTTCTCATGAGAAAGCTGCTTGAATCAGCATATAAAGTGGCTGTGAGGTATCCCCAAACCAGCGCCTGTCGGGCAATATCAACGCCAAAATCAACACCCAAAAAGTGTGTTGGCCTGTGTTATTGATGACGTTATTTGGTTTTGAACCATAGAATAATCTGAGAAAATCATAAAACACTTTTTTCAATTCTCACTAGCTTCATACTTTTTTTCAACCTGAAAATGTTGCAGCATTGTTTTTCATGCAAAACAATTATCCAGCAACATATGGAACTGCCTGGTGAATATGTGCATACTGATATATAATATACATTTTTAGAGGATACCACAGTCCCATCATTATTTCTTGTTGTATAACCTAAAGGTCATACAGAGTATCCATCGTAGGCCCAACAAGATTTGCATTTGTCCATTTGTCACTGCTGGAAAAGCTAACTGTATAGAAGATGTGGAAGAGGCATAAATTTCTCTTCTGCTGCCATTCTGGCTGGAGGGATAAATATTCAGTACCTGTTACTACCTGATAAAGTCATACATATGTATGGATCCATTTCATGTGATAATTACTGAATCTACCATTAGCATCTGCTTTTACCTGATAAAACTTCTTTTATTATTTTAAAGAAATCCATTGCAGTAATTCACAAACCACCACAAACTCGAAAGACTGTAGAAATAAAGCAATCAAAGTTAAGGCAGAAGCAAGATGGTTGCTTAAATAATCTAAACACCAATGCTTGTTAGCAAGAATTCTAACAATCTGCTATGCTTGTGGGTTTTTGTTACAAAGATTTCTGTCCATGTTAGAATGCTTTTTCTTTTAAAGTGAGATTTTCTGAGTTTAGTGCACAATGTGGTGGAGCAAACACAGCAGTCTTGGCTTTCTGTTCTTGAAGGAGTTTGCTTTTATATTTTAAAAAACGACCTTGTGAGCCTGGGGGAAAGGCAGTCTATAATATGACAGGCAAAGGCCTCAATGAAATTGGGCTGCCTCCTGCTGAAATGGTCAACTACCTACTAATTAATCAGCCGGATGAAGAGATAAACTGGAAAGTTTTTAATTATAAATAACGGATCTTGCTGAAGAAGAGAACAGATGCCACCAGTCATCGACATGCAGTTATGCACGGGCTGTGCAGCCAGGTACGGATGGTTCTCTGGCTTTTGTAGGCCACAGAAAAGTCACAGCAGTCTGCACTACTTGTTTGTGTATGAAATGTTTATAGGCCTAATTAAAGGTTACATGCCACTTCAAGTGGGAGTCATTTAGAGTGGAGGAGTTGTGTGGAGGAGGTTTGCCTACCACTTCTTCACTGCAAATCAGATGTGCCTCATGGCCAGAGGAGTACTGAGGGCTTCTGGCATCCATGGCAACAACTCATATAATGATGGCAGCAGCCATAAAATGATGCCTTACATAACATTACACAGAAAATTCAGTGTACTACACTTTGTTCAATATTCTGACATTCAGACATTGGTTTCAAAAGTTGGGGAGAGCATGATAAAAATTTAAAGACTGAGATGGACATGGACAAGCAGAAGCAGCAGGGAGGAATAATTTTAACTCAAAGCCGGAAAAAAGGGGAAGCATACTTTGAATGTTGATCTGTAACTATAGGACGAGGGTCTTCAAAACCGGGGCCGAGGGCCAGATGCCTCAATGTAGCCCATGGCAAGACCCCTCTATCCGGCCCTTGGGCAAGCCTTGTAATTCACTCCAATTCATTCTTATATGTAAATTTATGTAAATGTTTTCAAATTTGAAATATAAATTAGTTTTCCTGCCTCCCACAGTGTCAGAGATGATGGGTGCAATCGAGAATAACTACAGGGAGTCCTTGCTCCAGTGTAAGAACAATTTGCTCTGGTTTCCAATATGAATTTCCCATAGGTTTTCACTAGGTGGTGCAGTAACTACAGGTGCCCATAAAGTCTCTTACATGCTCCCGTAGTTACTCTGGATTTGGGGGGATGTGGCCCTCCTGCCAAAAACTGTGGAAGCCCCTGCTATAGGATATTATTGAAAGCATTTTCTTGAAAGCATTTATGCTCCCATGTTTATGCATACATGGGAGCATAGAGTTTGATCAATATCTCTGCTGTTCCCCTTAGAAAAACACTTTACAGCAACCAAGTAAACCCAACCTAATCTAGGCCACTGAGAAAAGGCAGACCACTGACATTTCATGAAGAACAAGTAAAGTTGAACTGAGCAGCCATTGAAGGCTCAAACTACTGTATAAGGGAAGGCAGAGTTAAATTGGGCAATTTTAATTTTAAATATTGCCAAACAGCAAAGTGAAACATTTATTCTGCTCTAACTGATAGAAAGCATTCCATTTTCTGTCCCCTCCTACTCTATATACTTTCCTTTCTGTCATCTGCACATGAGATAGGACATCCACATGCCATTTTCTTATTTGTAATTTCTAATAAGTTTTTTTAAAAAATGTTGGAGCCCAAACCTACTGAGAGTACTGCTATCTCAAAGGAACCACTCTGCGGTAAAATATTTCCTCAAACCTTGTTCCAGACCACCAATACTCTGTCAGCCATTTGATTTAATAACAATGAATGAATGTTCCTTTTTTGTTCCCCCTGACAGTTTTTACATCCTATTTCTACTTCATGGCTTATAAGGATTGTCAAAAGAATCCAGATCTTATAGCAGTGAGCCACTTTAATGGGGCACAAAATATCAGCTTTGGAATACCTTTCCGAATGTAAAATGTACCTCTTTGGCGTAAATCTTATAAAGCTTGAAAAAGCTAATTAGCATGACCCAAACTGTGCATGACAAAGAGAGATGTAAGGAAATAATAGATGTTTACTGGAGCTCTGGAGTGCTTATGCAACATTACAATAATCCAAAACACAGGCAAGCATATTTTATCATTTTAAACAAAAGTGTTAACCTAATTATATGAGATCATTTTCAATAAACTGAGTAAGCTTGTCTCTGATATTTTTCTGCAGTCACTGCATCAAAGTGCAACTTCCATGAGTATTGTATGCCTGTCTTCTACTCCTCTCTCCTAATTAGGGTTGATTTTACAGCTGGGAGAGTTCTTGCCCAAGTAAATTATTGGTGGCAAGCTGTAAGGCTGCAGGGCACTCTATGACACTCTGGAAAGCCATTTCCTGGTGGTGCCTATTAGAGGTCCTTTCCCACTCTGAAGCCAATAGTGCTGTTGCCACAACAGCTGAGGGATGAGGGAAAGGAGGGAAGAACAGCTGCGTTCCTTGGGGAAATCGGTTTCACTGGGTCTCTCCAGCAACCATCCTCTGACTCTGTATGCATGTGAGACAGTTGTGCCTGTGATCACATGCAGGTTCCAGGGTGATGATTTTCAACCACTGTACCACGGCTCACTGGTGTGCTGCGGATGGTCTACAGATGTGCCATGGGACTTTGGAGAGGTCCATTTATTAGTAGGGCCATTGGGGTATTTGAGTCCCTTCCTGCACCATGGTGTGCCTTGTCAATGGTAAAAAAACTGATAGTGTGCCTTGTCCATTTTTGTGCCAAGTCAGTGTGCCATGAGATGAAAGACATTGAAAATCTCTGCTCCCGGTGAAACTGTAGTTTCTTCCTCCCAGCTGCCTGCAAGCACCAGTTTCCCACCACTCCCAAATGGAACTTTGTACTACTTGATAAAATTAATCTTGAAGGCCTTATTGTGCACCTGAAGCATCATTAGAGTTTGTGTCACCTGGTGTGGGAGGTTCATATGTCACCCTTCTGACAGTCTTTCTTTCTCCCATGTGGAGGATGGGCAATGCCCCGGATGGGCAATGTACCATCACTCTGCCACCACTGGTCTCCTTGGATATAACTTTGGACAGAATAGTGAGATATTTCAGTGTTATTTGTAGGTACTCTGCATGAAATTAACAATGGAATTAACATGAAATTAAGCACTGTCTGATGCATAACAGGATGGTGTTGTTGGAAAATATCAAAATTTTAAAAATTTTGGAAAGCATATCATCAATGCATTTGGCAGCCCATTCTCCTAGTGATGCCACTGCTGTACATTATTTCAATACAACTTTTTTTCCCTTTTGTCACTCTTTCAAAAACAACTATCATCTCCCTATCTAGCCTTTGACGTGATAGTACATTTTGCATGTTTATTAACAACTTAACAATCTGTGGAACAGATTGCCAAGGGAGGTGGTGGACGCTCCCTCACTGGGGATCTTCAAGCAGAGGCTTGACGAGCACCTGTCGGGGATGATCTAGGAGGATTTCCTGCCGCAGGCAGGGGGTTGGACTAGATGACCTTCTAGATCTCTTTCAACTCTAGGATTCTATGATTCTAACTCTTGCACTACTGCTATTAAAATGAGCACAACTTTTTTCATAGGATGATTGGCTTAGACAAGTCATATATTGTCAGGTAATCACTCATAATAGTGAGTGTTATGAGTGTAATCACAACTCATACTGTGAGAAAGGCTAAAAACATGAACCACAAAAAACAGCCAGCAATTTATGAGATTTAAGTCAGTTAATTCTGATGGCAATAAAATAACCAAGCTAGTTTCAAAGCACCTGTCCTTCCTTCACCTTCATGGTTTTGTGTATCCTATTTCATATCAGTTTCTTCCATTTTCAAAATAGAGAAGCCTAGTTCCACTTGCTGGTTCTTTTCACTATATACAGTACCTCCTTGATCTATATAACATTCATTATAAAGCAAGGTGACCCTAAAAGAGCATGATATTATTATAAAGTGGTGCTAGAGGATCACCAGGCATCACATTCATTATACACCAGCAATATTTTTCTCCATGAATTCTGCTTGCCACAAGAAAAAGAGTGGCTGAATTATCTAAGATGTATAACCAAGCATATGTTGGGTTTATTCAGGGGCGGGTTTGGGTTTGATGACATGAGGCCCTAATCTATTGATGGTAGGAGCCCATTATATGTCCAGCTGTCCTTTGTCAACAACAAATTGTCACTTTTGTTGTCACTATTGTGTTGAATATATGCTGTATGGTAATTTATGGATCTAATAGGTATCTAAAGTCAGCTTGACCTACATTCAACTGTGCTGCACTGCAGTCTGCAGCTACATGCTGCCATGCAACCAGTCCATGCAGAATATAGGCACTATATGTATAAAAAAATTGAGAGTAAGTATGCAAAACCAAGCAAAGAAGAGGATGATAGGCGTCTGTAAACTGGGCAAGAGACACTCTTTCAAGTGGGTGTTCCTCTTTTATTTAGAAGGGGAAGAGTAACTGGCCCTTCACACCCCAGCAATGTCTGCTCTAGTGGCTTCTGCTGGTGTTCTTTTTGCGCTTTAGATTGTGAGCCCTTTTGGGACAGGAACCCATTAGCTATTAATTAGCTATTAATTTTTTCATTTTCTTGTAAACCACTTTGTGAACTTTTCAGTTGAAAAGCGGTATATAAATAATGTAGATAGATAAATTATAAAGGTGTTAGAACAATTTCTCTCTTCAGAAGTAAGCAGCAGAACACAATCTTTAACATATATATACCCTCAGAACATGTGAGACATTGTGTTACTGGGGCAGTGTTGTATGGCACACCATAAAGATTGTTTCTGATTATAAAGGTGTTCAAAACCTCCTCAGACACCTTGAAAGAAATGAAGGTAAAGGGCGTACAGTCATGGATTAAAAGGATTTAAAGGCATAAAAGGCTACATGATGGGTTTCCCACCTAAAGCCACAAGAGACAGTTAGGAGTATCCAACTGACAGAAATGCCCGTATATGGACGTGCTGCCAGGAGACAGTTAGGAGCATCCAACTGACAGAAATGCCCATATATGGAAATGCCCGTACTATGCCCGTAATATGCACATACTGCCATGAGACAGTTAGGAGCATCCAACTGACAGAAATGCCCGTATATGGACGTGCTGTCAGGAGACAGCAACAGCCAGGGGACAGAGACGACCTTATATGAAGGTGCTTCCAGAAGGTTCAGTAGTCCAACTGAATACAGTCCTGAGGGCTGCTATAAAAGGCAGGGGAAAACTGCTGAGGTACCTTTTCAGTTGAGTGCTCAGGCTTGAGCCATCTGGATTCCAGAGAGGACTAAGGTCCTTGGGATCAGCAGCAGCAGGAGAGACTTTGCGCCTTAGATTGGCACTGTGGTGGGTATTGCTGGCCCTCTACCTCCTCAGGTAGTGCTACCATGAGACAGTTAGGAGCATCCAACTGACAGAAATGCCAGGGTGACCAGACACCAAACCCAGAATTCCCTGAACCCCAACGCCAAAATTCCTACCCCCAAGGCCAAAATTCCTAACCCCCAAAGCCAAAATGTAGGACAAAATGTAGGACATTTGGAAATAAGATAAAAACACTTGTGATGGGTTTCTGAGTGGTGGTGGGTACTGTCAGGGCTGGTGAGGGTTTCTGGGGGTTGGTGGGTACTGGCAGGGCTAGGTGCGGGGGTTTCTGGGGGATGGAGTGCTTGGTTGCAAATCTAATACGCTTTCCTGGGAGTAAGTCCCATTGCAGGCTAAGGGCTAAGGGCTTACTTCTGAGTAGGGAGGCTTGGCTGCAACCCTAATACACTTTCCTGGGAGTAAGTCAGGGTGACCATATGCCATAACAAAAAAAAGAGGACAAGGCCCCCCAAAACGTAGGGCATCCAAGCAAAATGTAGGACATGACAAAATAAAATCTGAAAACATTCATATGCTGAAAACACTCAACTGTTGCATTGAGAGCACATGCTGACCTCCAAGTGCACAGGATCATGACCATTCTGGAAGCCTTGCACTCTCTGGATTGACCTTCCACATCAGCAAGGCATGCTTGCTTACAAACACAGAAGCATAGAGTTGGAAGGATCCCAGAAAGTCATCTAGTCTAAACCCTTGCCCAAAGCATCTAGTCCAAAGCATCTAGGTACGCATTAACACACTTGTGCACCCATTCAGAGTTATCTTCCTTTTCCCCTCCTTTGTCCCACAACAGGCCTGCAAGGTAGGCAAACAACATTAAGAGCATCCTAAGCACATTTTGGGCTCCCATTGAGAGTTCAGTCCCACTTTCTTTCCCTCTCCTCCACCTTTACACACACACACACACACACACACACACACACACACACACGCAGAATATACATATATATACACATATACACACAGAATATACATATATACATGTGTGTGTGTGTGTGTGTGTGTGTGTGTGTGTGTGTGTGTGTGTGTATTCTGTACACACAGAATACTTATAAAAAGGGGTTTTTTTTCTTTGCCTGAGTGTTGTACCTGCTGGATGCTTGGAGGAGGGAGAGTCTAGGCTTTTCTGGGGCCTACTCACTGGTAAGATTTTTCTTCCTTTTTTCCATTTTTACTTATAAAAAGGGTTTTTTTTCTTTGCCTGAGTGTTGTACCTGCTGGATGCTTGGAGGAGGGAGATTCTAGGCTTTTCTGGGGCCTACTCACTGGTAGGATTTTTTTTTTCCTTTTTTTTCTTTTTACTTATAAAAAGGGGTTTTTTTCTTTGCCTGAGTGTTGTACCTGCTGGCTGCTTGGAGGAGGGAGATTCTAGGCTTTTCTGGGGCCTACTCACTGGTAGGATTTTCCTTCCTTTTTTTCCTTTTTTACTTATAAAAAGGGGGTTTTTCGTTGCCTTTTTGTGGAGAGCTGAGAAGGAGCTCAGTGTCCCAGGTGAGTGGAGGAGGAGCTTCTTAGCCTGGGGGGTGGGGGTTAATTGCTGCTAGCTGTTTATTGGCTGGTTGCCTGGTGAGAGGAGCTTTGTAGGGCAGCATCAAGGCTGAGGCACGATCCTGTGGACTGGAGCCTGTGAGTAAGGAGGAGTTGTGAAGTTTTCAGGAGATGGAAGGGCAGGGCGCAGTTGTCATGACATGCACCACGTGTGCCATGTTTGTCTTCTTGCCCAAGGATCCCGGGGATTATCGATGCTGCAAGTGCAAACTGGTTGCTCTGTTGGAGGAGAAGGTGGCAGCATTGGAGGGTGAAGTTACCACCCTTCGTCAAATTAAGACATCTGAGGAGTTCCTCGATGCAACACACACGGAACTTCTCCAGAGGGATGACACCAGCGGGAACCCCAGCAATGATGTCTCTTCGTGGAGACACGTGACAGTCAGGAGAAAAAAGGGCAGGAGCAGTCGAGAACCACTGGAGCTATACAACCGTTTCCAGAGTCTCTCAGATTCCACCATGCTGGCAGAAGTTCCTCTTGCTAGCACACCTACACCGGATCCTGGCATGGCCCATACTGGCATGCCTACAGATCCTCCTCATAGACAGCAGCCACAACCAGTTAGTGTGGGGGAATCTCGACACAGAAGGAGAGCACGGAGGAGGGTGGTGGTGATTGGAGATTCTCTCCTGAGGGGCATGGAAGCTGTATGCCGACCAGACCTGTTTTCCCGTGAGGTGTGCTGCCTCCCTGGTGCCAGGATACGGGATATCAAGGAGAGACTACCGAGGATGATCACGCCTGCTGATCGCCACCCATTCTTACTCATCCATGTAGGAACAAACGATACTGCTCGGGAAACTTTCAAAAAGATAGTTGGGGATTATGAAGCTCTGGGGAGGAAGATTAAGGGTCTGGGGGATACCCAAGTGGTATTCTCATCCATCCTCCCAGTAATCGGCAAAGGTCCTCAGAGAGAGGGCAAGATTTTCCAGGTCAATAACTGGCTTCGAAAATGGTGTCATCGAGAAGGATTTGGATTCTGGGATCACAGGATGAACTTCCTCGAGGAAGGACTCCTAGCAAAGGATGGACTACATCTTACGGGTTGGGGGAAGAGTGTCTTCAGATGAGAGATGGCCAACCTTATCAGGAGGGCTTTAAACTAAATAAGAAGGGGGTGGGTTACGTCCAAAGGGAACCTAGGAATAAGGAAAATGCTCTGGATGGAAATTGCCAGGGCATGGCTTTAAGTCAAAAATCTTTAGAGGGGCTTGGCCTTACAAAAAAGGAGGGAAATGCATTGACAAATGCACAGAGCCTGGGAAATAAACAAGATGAGCTGGAACTTTTAGCAAGTGAAGGGAAATTTGATTTGATAGGAATAACTGAAACTTGGTGGGATGACTCCCATGACTGGAATGCAGAATTGGAAGGCTATCAGCTGTTCCGGAGAAACAGAAGTGGCAAAAGGGGAGGCGGAGTAGCATTATATGTCAAGAACGTATATACCTGCTCTGAAATCCAGGAAACTGGTCCGGATATCCCTGTGGAGTGTGTTTGGGTAAAGGTTAGGGGGAAAAACAAGAAACAAAGCATTGTGGTGGGCGTCTACTATAGACCGCCAGGCCAAGGAGAAGGAGTAGACAATGTCTTCTTGGAGAAACTGGCAGGCGTTGCAAGGAAATATGAGGTAGTAGTAATGGGGGACTTTAACTCTCCAGATATTTGCTGGGAGACAAACTCAGCCAAACATGGAAGCTCCAGTAGATTCCTGAGGGGCCTGGAAGATAACTTCATGGTCCAAAAGGTGGAGGAAGCAACAAGGCCATCCTTGACCTGATCTTAACTAATTGTGATGAACTGATTGACCAGGTCAGCATGGCAGGAACTTTAGGGGAAAGCGATCGTGAGCTGCTGGAATTTAGAATAATGTGGGAAATAAAAAGAGTGCAGAGTGAAACGTATACATTGGATTTCAGGAAAGCTGATTTCAACAGGCTTAGAGGAGTCATAGTCGGAATCCCATGGGTTGATGATCTAATGGGGAAAGGGGCCCAAGATGGGTGGGAGCTCTTTAAGAGGCAGCTTCTACAAGCACAGTCAGAAACAATTCCCATGAAAAAGAAAGGGGGAAAAATCCTAAAAAAACCAGGTTGGCTCCACAAGCAACTTGGGGATCAGCTGAAGTTAAAGAAAGAGAAGTATAGGGAGTGGAAGACTGGAAAGATCACCAGGGAGGAGTACAGGCAGATAGCCTGGTCTTGTAGGGAGGGGGTCAGGAATGCTAAAGCTCAGTATGAGCTGAGGCTGGCCAGGGGAGTCAAGGTTAACAAAAAGAGCTTCTTTAGATATGCCCAAAGGAACAGGAGGAGAGACGAGGGGGTGGGGCTGCTCCTGGACAAAGATGGACAACAGGTGTCTGGAAACCAGGGGAAGGCAGAGCTGCTCAACTCCTACTTTGCGTCCGTCTATTCTCGGAAGGAGGGATTTGCAAATGGGGGTGTGGGATCATTGGCTGATGCGGGGATATGTTTGCATCCCCAAAGAGGTAATGAAAACATGGATGGTGCAGAACAGCAGATTAAGATTGACAGAGAACTGGTTCGAAACCATTTAACTGGCCTAAATGAATTCAAGTCATTTGGACCAGATAAGCTGCATCCTCGAGTTCTTAAGGAACTCGCAGATGTCCTTGCAGAGCCTCTGTCGATCATCTTTGAGAAATCCTTGAGGAGTGGAGAAGTGCCACTGGACTGGAAGAGGGCGAATGTAGTCCCAATCTTTAAGAAGGGGAAAAAAGAAGACCCGGGAAATTATAGACCAGTCAGTTTGACGTCAATCCCGGGGAAGATATTAGAACAAATCATAAAACACACAATTTGTGCACATCTAGACAAGTACCCGGTGATCAAAACATCCCAGCATGGATTTACCAAGAATAAATCTTGCCAGATAAATCTGATCTCCTTTTTTGATCAGGTTACGAGCTTACTGGACAGTGGCAATGCTGTGGATGTCATTTATCTTGACTTCAGCAAAGCATTTGACAAGGTCCCACATGACATCTTAATTGGGAAGTTGGAAAAATATGGACTAGAGGGGGAAATCGTTAGGTGGATCTGCAACTGGCTCGATGGCCGCACTCAAATGGTTTTAGTTAATGGTTCTGTGTCAACTTGGAGGTCGGTTTCAAGTGGGGTACCCCAAGGCTCTGTCTTGGGACCGGTTCTCTTTAACATTTTCATTAATGACTTAGAGGAAGGGATACAGGGGAGCCTGATCAAATTTGCGGATGACACCAAGCTGGGAGGAGTAGCAAACACATGACAGGAGAAACCTCCAGGATGATCTGGATAAACTAGAATCCTGGGCTGTAACAAATAGAATGAATTTCAACAGGGAGAAGTGCAAAGTTCTGCACTTGGGCAATAAAAACCAAAAATACAGGTATAAAATGGGGGATACTTGGCTTGGCAGCACAACATGTGAGCGGGATCTAGGAGTCGCTGTG
The DNA here is from genome assembly GCA_030015325.1 of Cryptoblepharus egeriae. Classification (NCBI taxonomy): domain Eukaryota; kingdom Metazoa; phylum Chordata; class Lepidosauria; order Squamata; family Scincidae; genus Cryptoblepharus; species Cryptoblepharus egeriae. The sequence goes on along the minus strand of JAREYC010000007.1, from coordinate 45,306,672 downwards.
GATCACAAGCTGAACATGAGTCAGCAGTGTGATGTGTCTGCAAAGAAGGCAAATGCCATTTTAGGTTGCATTAAGAGGTCTGTAGCTTCCAAGTCGCGAGAAGTTCTAGTTCCTCTTTATTCAGCATTGGTCAGACCTCACCTTGAGTACGGTGTTCAGTTCTGAGCACCTCACTTTAAGAAAGATGCAGCCAAGCTGGAGCAAGTCCAGAGGAGAGCGACAAGAATGATCAGTGGAAGGGAAACCCTACGAGGAAAGGTTGGGGGAACTTGGGATGTTCAGCCTGGAGAAGAGGAGGCTGAGAGGAGACATGATTGCCCTCTTCAGATACTTGAAGGGCTGTCATAGGGAGGAAGGGGCTCATTTGTTCATAGCTGCTTCTGAAAGCAGAACTAGAACCAATGGGTACAAACTGCAAGAGAGGAGATTCCGGTTGGATATCCGGAAAAAATTCCTGATGGTGAGGGCGGTTCGGCAGTGGAACAGATTGCCAAGGGAGGTGGTGGACTCTCCCTCACTGGGGATCTTCAAGCAGAGGCTCGACGAGCACCTGTCGGGGATGCTCTAGGGGGATTTCCTGCTGCAGGCAGGGGGTTGGACTAGATGACCTACTAGGTCCCTTCCAACTCTATGATCCTATGATTCTATGATTCTATGAATATACAAATACAGTGGCTCCCCCATAGCACTCTAAAGGATACAGAACCAGGGTGACCATATGTCTTGCTTTTCTAGGACATGTCCTAGAAATGCAAGACATATGGTCAGGTCCTATGAGAGAGGGGTCCAGCAGGTACATTGTTCCAGGACCCAAGAACTACAGAGGGGCCCATGACTGAAGGACCATTAGAGTTTGTTACTAACAAATTAATACAGTATATATGCACACACATTATACACATATACATACAGACATATACATACATACACATGCATGCACACACACACGACTCAGTTTTTTAATTTCAAAATAATTTTGCAAGTCTTAGAGGCCCCAAATGGGTTTTGTACCACCTTAAAAAATTTCTCTTGGAGTCCCTGCATATGGTCACCCTATCCTCACACCACACTAGAGCCAGGCTCAGCCCCTGCAATAAAGGGTCCATGGAACTCCCTGCCACAGGAGATGGGAAGACACTTGCAGGCAGAGAAAGAGAACTCTTTCCTTCCTTAGGAGTGCCGCCAGCCCCACTTGTGTAGCAGTGCCAGGGACCAGCAGAGGCATGATAGTGCACCTCCCCCAGAGGAGTGTCATCAGCCTCACTTGCAGTACAGCAGGTGCTGCTGCAATGGACTCTCTGCTGCCTCCCAAACTGCCTGAGGGGAAGGTGGCTGCAGTGTGAGGCTCGCATTGTGGCTAAGGAGACTACTTTCTTGCATGCCCATCATTTTGTGCCTCTGCCTGGTATCCATTTTGCAGGTATTGACAGGCAAGGGTGTTCTTAGGGAATGCATTCCTCAGAGAAATGCATTCCTCAGCATTTCCACCTGGGGAGATTTGCGGGGCTGCGTTCATGGATCAGGACCATTTGAATTGCCCTTTTTTGTAACCTCCAGTAAATGAGAAAGAGAGAGAGAGAGAGAGAGAGATTGTGTGTATGTGTATGTTGCAGTGAGACAGCATTGCTTTGCAACTTGCAAAACTCAGCTCTGTGTATGTGTGTATTAGGAAAGGATTGATTCTGAAACATTTGATGGGATTGTTTCCACTTTCACACATTGAAGGGAAGGAATGTCTTGGGAATGTGCATATTCAAAACTTTGAATTGTATTGCAACAATTTCTTTGCATTGCAACAACTTTTAAATTACAGGAGTGAAGACAGAGCAGTTGAAAAAAGGGGAGAAAGCTCCCTCAATACAGAGCTTCAGGCGGAGCCTTAAACCTTTTATGTTAAAATAGCTCTTTAATGGGACAGAGGTTGGGGGGCTGTTGTTTTATTGTTTTTAGCATAGATGTTTTTAGCTTGTATGTTTTAATTGTTTTTATTGAATTGTTCTATTTATGGTTTTAATTATGTTTTATGTTAGCCGCCTTGAGTTGAGCTAATGGCCCGAGAAAGGCGGGATATATATAAATAAATAAATAAATAAATAAATAAATAAATAATCCTAGACTGAAGAGTGGAGAAATTCAGAGTGTGCGGTGGGGAAGGTGGCTGTGTGGGGACGCTCCTTCTCGCTCCAATGCTTTGGAAGAAGCAGGTGAAGAGAAGCGGACTCCAGTCCCTCTCACTGCTTTCTTTTAAACTTGCTGCTTTGCTTCCAATGGCTGGGAGTAGGGGAAGCTTGCTGGGAGGATGAGGGAATGACAACTTAGGAGACCAATGGGAAAGCAGTCTAATGGGCTGTGCTTGGATACGAAGCAGGCAGGACCTCAGTAACAGCCAATGGAGAGACTGCAATGCCAGGAGCAGAGAGAAGGAACGCTTGGTCACAGCTCTTCCCCATGCTATTCAGTTGAAGGTTAATGGGGGCCGGGCATGTCACCCCCTCCTAGCACATCACCTGGTGTGGTCTGCACCAATTGCAACACCCTTACAATGCTCCTGCTATACATGATGTCCTAGGGTAGCCAGTCCTAAACTTCTTTATTTTTTGTGGCACAAAAAAATGTTCAAGATCATTATTGCAGAGGAAAATTCTACTGAAATCTCAGTTCTGACCTCCTCCTATGCTGCGAGCAGGGCAACAACCTAGGTGATGGATGTGGTGATATGCCATTGCCCTACTTGTGCTGATTATTTGGCTGTACTTCTTGATAGAATAAAGATATTTCAAAATGTTTTGTTTAATTGCATTCTGCTGAATATTACGCATCCAACTGTATATAACAGAGTACAATCCTAACCATGTCTACTCAAAAGTTACCCCCATTGTGTTCAATGGGTCTTACTCCTGAGAAAGTGTCGTAATGGTATTATTCCTAAAAACCATGATCTTAGTGACTTTGATCACTAGTGGTGTCACCCTCCTCCATGGAGTCAATTTACTAACACATTATTAAAGTGGTTTTCAAACCTTTTAGCTTGGAACCCACTTTTTAGAATAACAATCTGTCCAGGTCCCAGAGGACATGATGTCGTGGCTGGAAGTGACATCAGAAGTGATGTCCCACCAGAAGAGAAGTCATGGCTGGAATTGACATCATCAAGCAAATTAAAATAAAGAATTGCTATTACATTAACATAATTCAAGTGAATAACATCAACTCCCCCTCCCCAACAACAACAAAAACAAAAGGATTTAGTCCAACCCAATGCCCAATTCAATTTAAATTTCTTATATTTAGACTGGTGTTATTTGGGATTAAATAAGTTTTTAATCCACCATGCATTTTGTTTTGGGCTAGACAGCTATTAAAATAATATTAAAACTGCAATAACGTCTTCCTCCCCCCCCCCCAAGCATTAAAACCCCAGAGGGATGAGCATGTATACTCTGTGGGGGGAGGGAAGGAATTTGGACTATTAAGAGCCACCTGACTGTTCAAGTCTAAGAATTTTTTTCAAAATTCACCTTACTCTAAGAAGTCTCTGTTTTCATCCTTTTTAGTGTTGGGATGGTGGAGGTAAGAGACTGCCTTCTGGAGCATTTTTCAGCTCCAGGTGCACAGGAGCTCTGGTGCACTCACCTTGACTGAGCTACAACATTCAAGGCAAGCTTGCTAACTCACATTGTGGTGTGGTTCAGTTTCTCTTTCCATAGGACTCAATGCATTCCTCATCTTAGAGATTTGTGGGGTCTGCATTCATGGATCAGGACCATTCTGGTAGTGTTGGATTTCTCTCAGCCTGCAGTTTCCAATAGTCTAAGGCAAGTTCATCCACTTGCAAATAAAGGAATGATACCGCTCTGTTTCATTTTCCAGAATGCCCCATTCATTTTTTAAAAATGTTTTTTTTGGCCATAAGCTATGATAGGAAGGAGATATTTCAAAGAGGTTTTTTGCATTGAATTATACTGTAAATTCAGCATCCAATGGTATATAACATAATGGGGTTATTCCAAACTTTAGTACTTTTGCGATTTTGGGATGTCACACCCTGCTGGCATGCATCATCCCCCCAGTGCATCATCTGGTGTGGGCTGCACCCGCAGCAAAGCCACTGTTTTCACATACTGAGTTGCTTGATACACAATAGTAAGAATAAAACATTTTCTATTTTAACCCTTGATCCCAGAAAGATCAGATTGCAGCAGAGACCACAGAGTTTCATTAGCTCTTGAGAGTCAAACTCGCCATCCTTTTTTTGGGGAGTCAGTACCACTGAATCCTGTAGGATTTCCTTCTGGGTGCAGTGGTACCTTGGTTTATGAGCATAGTTTGTTCTGGAAACATGCTTGTAATCCAAAAGACTTGTATATCAAAGTAAATTTTCCCATAAGAAATAATGGAAACCCAGACGATTCATTCCACAACCCAAAAATATTCAAAAAATAATGATTACAATATGGTAACATACAACAAAATAATATAGAATATACAAAATATAAAGAAAAATAAAACAAATTAATCTGCTGTTAGGTTGCAATCCTAAACACACTTTCCTGGGAGTAAGCCCCATTGAATATGATGGGACTTTTGAGTAGACAGGGTTAAGATTGCACCCTTAGGGCAAAATCCATAGCAGTTACAGGTCCATGCAGTTACATCACCCTCTAGTGTTATCTTATGGAAAGTCATCTTAACTGCTCCAGAACAAGAGGCTTATTTTCACTTTAGGACATAGGACTTAGGCTGAAATCCTAAAAACACTTTCCTGGGAGTAAGATCCATTGAACACAATGGGGTTTACCTTTGAGTAGACATGGTTAGGATTGTGCTCTTAGTCTCTCAGGTCTCTCAGGCTGCAATCTGCCCCTGTTACACAGGACTGTTACACAGTAAGCCTGTACAATAGGGCTTACTTTGGAATAGACGTGAAAGGCTAGGTCCCTCAGACTCCTTTCCATTCCCCCCTTACATAGGAGTGATCACCACTGACTATAATAGGCTTACTTTTGAGCAGGCTTACATAGGCTGGTCTCTCAGGAAAGGCTGAGCAGGTGCTGGCAGAGCACCAAAACTAGCATATCCTGGCTCGGACTATTTCTTTTTGCTTGTATTGCAAGACAAAACATTTTTAGAAATGTTTGCTCGTCTTGCAAAATGCTCGTAATCCAAGTTTTTACTGAATATTCATCTAGAATGTGTGTTAAAAGTTGCAATTGTTATATTGTGCTGCTTAAACAAGGTTCTCTCTTCCAGGAAGCAGTAGAGAAGACAGTAGAGAAGACAGTAGAGAAGACAGTAGAGAAGTAAGAATTGGAGGGAACTGTGTGGGGTGCCACCAGGACTACAAGTGACTACAGGTGACTTTTGAAAGTCCAAGGAGGCAAGAAGGATGCCTTGAGGACAGAATTGATTGTCTCTCGGGGTTGTGACCAGCATGAAATCCAAATAAAAAGGAAACATCTCAAAGAGAAAACATGGAATAGGCATCCTCTGCACTGGGACAAAATCAGTCACAAATCCAACATGAATGAACAGAACAAAATGTTCATAAAAAAGAAATCATTGGAAGTTTCTGAATGTAGAGAAAGCATCAGCTCAAACATTCATCTCACACCCTGTAAAAAAATAGATGAAAGGGAGAAAGCTGAACATGACAAAAGACCAAGAATTCAGGCATTAAACCAGGAAGAGAAAGGGGGAAAAAAATCTGATAATCGTCAGAGTAGAAATTTCAGGGTCATTCCATTCACTCCACTAAAAGGAACTGGAAAGAAGAAGAAGAAGAAATGCCCTCCTTGTGAAAACACTGCCAGCAGCAAAGGAGACCTTATAAGACATGAAATAACTCACAAAACAGAGAAACCATACAAATGCTCAGAGTATGGAAATTTATTTGGACAGGGGTCACATTTGACCTCACATTCAAGAACCAGCACAGGAGAAAAACCATACAAATGCTTGGACTGTGGAAAGAGCTTCAGCAGTAGGGCAGATCTTATTAAACAACAAAAAACCCACACAGGAAAAAACCCATAAAAATGCTTGGAGTGTGGGAAGAGCTTCAACAGGAGATCATATCTTATTAAACATCAAATCACACAAGGGAGAAACCGTACAAATGCTGGGAATGTGGGAAGAGCTTCAGTGTGAACTCAAGCCTAACTGTACACCAAAGAATCCATACAGGGAAGAAACCATACAAATGGTTGGAGTGTGGGAAGAGCTTCACTATGAAAGCAAACCTAACTGTACACCAAAGAATCCATACAGGGAAGAAACCATACAAAACCTTCGAGTGTGGAAAGAGCTTCACTCAAAATGCACTACTGTCAGCACATTTAAGTACCCACCCAGGAGAGAAACCATACAAATGCTTGGATTGTGGGAAGAGCTTCAGCAGTAGTTCAGATCTTATTAAACATCAAATAACCCACACAAGGGATTAACCATACAAATGCTTGGAGTGTGGGAAGAGCATCAGTGTGAAGAAAAGTCTAACTGTACACCAAAGAATCCACACAGGGGAGAAACCATATAAATGCTTGGACTGTGGAAAGTATTTCCCTCTGAATTAACAAATGGCAGTGCATCAATAAACCCACACAGGGTAGAAACCATACCAATGCCTGGAGTTTGGAAAGAACGTCAGTGTCAGTTCATGTCTGCACCAAAGAACTCAACATGTTTGGAGTGTGGAAAGAGTTTCCTTGAAAGTGGAAGATGTTCTTTGTATCAAATAACACACACAAGGGGGAAACCAATTCTCAGTTGTCCATGGGATTAAAATTCCTAGAATCTCCATTGGAAACCCAATCTATGAATAAGGAATCATTGATCCGATAGGATAAGTGGCATTTGGAAGACGGTTCACTTTCAAGCAGTGTAAATCCTATAAATCCAGCAAAGACCCTTCAAATGGCACCCACAACCAGCATGGCACTTTTTAAAAAGGCTGGGAAATATTTTGGAATGTGAATTTATAACAATGTGCTAGCATTCTGAAGCTTTCCATTGCCATTCTGAAGGTTTTTTGATATGGATTTGTGTGCTATTTTGAAGGCTGAAGAGCTCCCAGATGCTTTCAGATGCTATCCCAGATGATCACTGGGATAGGAGACTGCAGATTGCCAAGAAGATTCTGCAAATACTAAGAGCTGGGTGGCAATTGTGCTCCCCATAGGTAACCAAATCCAGTTAGGAAATGGTGTAGAATGTAAATGCTTGGAGTGTGGAAAGAGCTTTAGTTGGAGCTCCGATCAGCTGGCATCAAAAATTCTGCAAAGAGAAGAAAACACATTAGTGTTTGGAGTCTATGAGAAGGGTCACTTATTCCTTCTAGTACTTCAGCAAATCCACTCATGAAGAACCAGCCCAGTATAAACGCTTAGTATTGAAGAGTCCTAATGTCTCATCTGAAGCCACTGGCCACAGCAAATTGTCGGAAAACCTAAGTTGGATCAAAAAAGACAAAGTAGAAGGGAAAGAAAAGTAGAAGGAGCGAGGGCTAGCACTTAAAAATGTAGATGAAAGGAAAGATACCTTTCCTTAGCACTTAAAAATTAGATGAAAGGAAAGATACCAGAGGGGACAGCCTAGCTGAGGGAGAGGAATTGGGGGCCAACTACCAGGGGAAGGACTGGAAAACACATTGTGGGTGCCCAGTTTCTACACACCCCTGGCGAACCCCAGGACAAAGCATGTAGGTTTTCCCTTCCTGGATGTAGGAGGACTCTGTTCCTATGTCTGCCTGCCGACATAGCCGGATTGGGCCTTAGAACACTGGCCATCCATTCCTGGAGGTTGGAATCCTGGCCCCCTCTTGGAACACCAGACCCTGGACTGTTGTAGCTCCCAAGGATGATGTTACCTTGAGGGGTTGCACTGACAATGGCACTGCTTTCTGGGGGATTCCCGCAATTCTCAAGTTTTGCGAACCCCTTCATGGAAGATCACCTGTCTCCTATCTCACTTTTCTGATCAGCAGGAATCTGTTTGACAGTGAACTACTTGTATTGTGGAGGAGACGGGGCGATGAAAAGGTTGGGAGTATTCACAGAGGATGGGTCCTTCAATGGGTACTTACCATGATGGCTGTGTGGGATGTTTGATCCAGCAACAGTTTAGGTCTGAGTCCCAACTGTACAGGATGAGTGGTGAGGGCGACACATACCTTTCTGTTCTGCTTCAGTTCTTCTTGGAGGTAGGTTTTGGGCTACTAGGGATGGTGGTGGACAAGATGGACCCCCTTTCGCAAACTTGCCATTTGTAACTTAAAAGTTTGCTTCTTTCTCAATGACATCACTTCTGGCCTCCAGAAGGCACCATGGATTCTATTTGGCCCACTGAAACTCATACAGATACCTTGTAACTATTTTGGATCCAAGTATCCAAAAGGGACCAGACTTGCCTATGTGAACCTCCCCATAATGTGGTCATCCAAGGAGGGCTTGCTGCATACACTACCGCTTTCACAATGGAAATAGGTGAAAGGTGGGATGCCCGAGGACCATCTGTCCTGGGACTGGTGCTTTACATCCTGTTCATAAATAACCTAGAAAGAGGGTTAAGCAGTGAGATAGCCAAGTTTGAGGATAACACCAAACTATTCTAAGTGGTGAGGACCAGAAGAGATTGTGAAGAGCTTAAAGGGACCTCTCTGTACTGGAAGAATGGGCAACAAAATGGCAGATGCATTTTAATGTAAGTAAATGGAGAAACCACAAAAGCTTGGAGTATGTTTGTCCAGGCATTCAATTCCCTGTCTGTTCTGAAGTTCATAACTCATTGCCAGTAAAGTGTGAAAAGTTTAGGTGAAATTCAATTGCACAAAATTTCAAAAATGCAAATCAGTCAGGAAAGAGGACCACACTAAATCTGTGGTGCTTTCAACAGCACTTGATACTGACATTAACAAGACTCCAGAGACAATAGATGATGAAGTCCTCTAGAATCAGTTTTGTGCAGGATCATTACAACCTGGAAATTGCCACCTACAGGTTATCTGAGAAAAGGACACTCATCAATGGAACACATTGTGTTCCATAAGTGAACAAAATGGGTCTTTTGTGGAAAAGGAGGGATTGTTCTTTGCACATACTGTATATTAGTAGAAGAAATGAGAGACTTTCCTCCCTAAATCCCTCACTCTGGGAGGAAGACATAGTATTTACAGCTTATAATTATTTGAATAATGTAAATCACTGGATCCTAAACTGTGGTCAGGACTCACCAGTTAATTTTTGGTGGGTCCTGAAACTGAGAAGCTGATAGTAGTAAGGAGAATGCGTCAAGTCCTATGGAAACCAAAATGGAGCAGGACATGCACATTTACCCATGAATGTGGGTAAACATGCCACAAGACACAATCCTAACCACTTTACGCCAATGCAACTCACCCTTCTCCCCGTTCCCACAGTGGTGTGGGGAGGCCAGTGCATGTCTCTGCACTGCCCTCATACCTCCACCGAGTGATACAGAAGTGCCTTATGTCACTTTTGCCACACACCCCAAGCCAGCACATGAAGTCTGTGACTTTTGCAAGCCTAACTGGATGTTAGGATTGCACTGTCAGTGCAATCCTAACCAATTTAGGCCAGCACAATTTACCCATCTCCCCATTCCCAAGTTGGCATGGGGAGGCTGGCCTATGTCTATGCACTGGCCTAATTCACTCAGGAATGGAGCAGAAGTGCCTTACGCACTTTTGAGATACTTCTAGGCCAACACAGGGCCTATCTGGGGGTTTGGATGCAGATTTTACAAGGGCTAGACTGATGGGAACACAATGCCACCAGAATGGTCCTGATCCAATGAACACAGGCAAGAAAACTCTCCAGAAGGGAGTCCTGTCCCCTGCAAAGCTGACATGAAAAATGTATTGAGCCCTATGGAAAGTGAAAATGAGCCACACATGTGAATTTCTGAGGAAAATGAGCATTTATGTGCATTTGCTATGAGCATTGCTCATAAATGCACCACGCATGTGCATTTATTAGTAAAGGAGCCTCAGTGAGGACCAGGCAAAGTGGAAGTCGAGGCAACCAGAAAGGTTCTGAAGCACAACTGCTCCAGAAGGCTCCACCCTCAACATAGAAATAGAGGCCTTTAATGGCTGGTAAAGTGAAACTTTTTACTGGTTCTGGATAAAGTGTCATTTTCAAAAGTGGGTCTTGGTGCAAAAAAGTATGGAAATGACTGAAATATTTTAACTGACCCATGTAGGTTGGTTCATTGTTTGTTTGTATATAAGTATGCCCTAAAAGCGGGATCTAAATCAAGATAAGAGACATGAGGCATGTTGTCTTTCTGACATGCGCTGCCCAAATTTCAGCTCAAGATCTTTTCTCATTTGTTTTGTAATTTCAAGGGAGGAATAAATAAAATAGATGTTTGGTACACCCCTTTGCACTTCTAAGGGACTTCAGAATCATTGATCTAATTTGATGGTAACAAGGCACCTCTAGCAGCTCCTGCTGTGAAACTAACTAGATCTTGTCTACAGTAAGCTTGAGAAATATATTCTAGACATACCTTCTGTAGTGAATGCAGTCTCCACATAATTTAGGGGTGTTTATTTTTTTATGGTTTAAGGGTTTAGTAGTGCAACAGACCCTCAGTCATTTGAAAATCTTCTCTCAAGGTCATTATGCTGTCTTCAGGTTCACGATATAAATCAGAGTACTTTCTTCATCTAAAAACATTTGTATTCAAAACATTAGATTTAAAATGAAAAAATAAAGGAAGAAAATGGTAATGGGGATGGGGAAGAAAGAGATGCAGATGGTGCAGGTTATCAGGTATTTTAGAAGGACCAGGAAGTGTATGATTTCTGGGTTGTAATTAGGTGTCATTTGGTTTTGTGTTGCCTGATGCAAGGGTGTCACTGCATCCCACACAGGTTGTATCTCTTCTAGTACCAAGTCATATAGAATAATTTAGATAATCATATAGAATAATTTACAGCTGCCTTGGGCATCTGTTTTTTACAGAGGAAATGCAGGATATAAATCTTTGAAATAAAATAAATAAATATATATGCACTGTCTAAATGAAGTTGCATCACTAGGGTTGCTGTAACTCCCATTTATTTATTTATTTATTTATTTATTTATTTATTTATTTATTTATTTATTTATATCACAGAACAAATCTGTAACCAATAAAAACCAGGGACCAACTTGATTACACTCACACATGAGCTGATCTGAAAGTAGGCAGCTGGTTACAGTAGGCATAGGTCAGGAAGACCTGTGCTGCCAGCAGCAGGCCAATGAACTGGAGCAGACAGGTAAATTACAGGCTTTTCAGGGTTACACTTACAGGGGTGGATCCAGGGAGGATAATGGGTGGATCAGGGTAGGGAATGGAGTGGGCCAGGGTGGAAGGAGAAGGAAGGGAAGGACTGGTTGGGAATAAAGTTGCGCTCTTAATGTTCATATATACAGGGTTCCTGGAAAGCCGGATATGTATGGAAATGGGACTTTTAGAGTGGAAAAAGTCCCATATCTGGACTTTTTAAGCACTTTTGCACTTAAAAATTTTTTTGGGCCTGCAATTTTTATCTTGGCCCTCAGGTGGCAGATATGAGTGCATGCCTGTAAAAGAAAAGGAAGGGTTCAGCGCCACTGCTCCCCCCAGTGGTGAAGCTGAAATTGCAGGGGGAAAAGGCCACATGGCCTGACTGCAGTTCCTTCCTATGCTGGAAGGATTTCTGTGCCTGTTTTCAGCCACATCCATGTGTTTGGGAGTGCAAGAAAAATGTATGGGGGTGCTTGAGCCCCTTTTTATGTACAGTGATGCCTCACGTAACAAATTTAATTCATTCTGGAGGAATGTTTGTTATGTGAAAGTGGATTTTCATGAAGTGGATTTTCCCATAGGAAATAATGGAAACTCAGACGATTGGTTCCACCACCCCCAAAATATTCATATAAAAATATTAACTGGATGTAAAAATGATGACAGAACATTGGGATTGAATTCAAAACATGCATTCAATGTGCATGATCCTATGAAGGTCTTGCAAAGAGGTGTTCAATTTAAAAAGAAGTGCTATAATATTGAAATTAAGTACAAGAAAGCAATACAAGTGTTTTTAGCATTTATTTTAACATGTCCTACATTTTATTGGGTGTCCTACATTTTTTAAAACATATCAGGAATTTTGCTTGGATGTCAGGAATTTTGGGAGACCTTGTCCTCTTTTTGGGGTTTGGGCATCTGGTCACCCTGAATACAGAAAGTTCAGTACAGTATATACAATGTTCAGTATATACAAAAAATTCCACACAATACTTAAATTGCAGATTTAATTGCAGATTTAAAGGAAAATTGTAGGTTTTAAGGGAAAGAAATAGTACCTGCATATTTTTTTAAACAGGTCTTTTAATCTTTATGTTCCTTATACTATAGCCACAGCCTAAGCAGACTTTTTGGAGCTATTTAGCAGTGCCTTGATGAGGATTGTTTTTACAGTGGCTATATTGAGTACTGCTGTGCCTTTCTGAGTTATGGCCTTGGGACATTTATACCACCTGTCACCCCTCTTAACAGCTTTGATCCCACATGCATTATTTGGAATATTATTGTGCCATTTTTCAGACTGAGCCTGAAGTGCTCCCACACAGATATTGACATTTTTTCACCATATGAACTGATACAGACAAGCAGTTTTGAAGAGAGCCCTTAGGCTAACAATTGTATTTACATTTTCTGCCACAAAGGGAAAAGCAGAGCTAATAAAGCAAACAAGAGATCAGGCATCTCTGCGTTTCTTCATTAACATTTCCGATTACTTTCTGGACGTTCAGTGGAAGGTTGTTGGTGGAAGGCCACTGCAGTCTAATTGAAGAACATAATTCTTGGGCAAACTATTACCTGTGAGGCTGCCATGTAGGCCAATGTAGGGAGGATTCAATCTATACCACAAAGACTGCTGTTTCATTTTTTAAAAATTACAAGGGTGACTAAATGATGTCATGAGGGAGTTGTCTGAATTAGCCTAATTAACTGGTTTTAATATGAATACTAAATAACATTGTCAGGTTCTTCCCAGACTAGGAAATGAGATCTTGATGTAGCCAGACTCTGTCAGAGCCATAATAGATGAAAAATGTGTGCACCACTATAATTACAAATGCACTGTCTCGGCAAATACACAACGTTGGCTTGTCAGAGGGTACTATTTACCTGTCTGTCTCCAAATTCACATTACAATTACTACACCACAGTGATTTTGCTTTCAAAAGGAGTAAAGAAAACCCACCCTGCCAAGTGGATAGCATTACAACTTAGATCTGCATGTACTGGGAATGTGTAGGATTGCAACAGCGTTACAACAGAGGTCGTCCTGGCATAATGGCTGTCCACCATTGTAGGCAGCATAACGATCTTGCCATTGGTTTCAGCTGCATTAGTTATCATTTTGTTTCCAGGTGTGATTCAACATGATGGTTATTATTTTTAAAGTCCTACATGGAGTAGCACCTTCTTACATATGAATCAACTCATCTATTAAGGTCAGGGAGGGAAACTATCTTGAGCACCCTATTGCCCAAAAAAGTTCAGTGACATAAAAGGGCCTTCTCAGTGGCAGCCCCCAAATGTGTAATTCTTTACCATGTGTCCTGCCAGGATTTAACTGGTAACAGAAGACTCTGTTCTTTACATAGGCTTTTCTGAGCTTGTTTATGTTTTCCCTTCTGTATTTCATCTAGTTTTCACATAAGTTATACAGTAATTTTGTATTAATGTTTTTTAGTTGATATTGCTTGAGTCTCCACAGGAAGAAAGGCAGGGAGAGTTTTAAAAAAAGGGTTATAGGATCAGCCCATAAACCACAGTATTTAATCCAAGTACAAATGCAAAGAATGGACATTAAAAATGATGATAACCATATACATTGCCTAACACGAATTTTGTGTTTGTACATGACCAAAAATCACATCAACCTAGTGTTTGTTCCATGTCTTTGGCTGCAATTCTAACCTCCAGTCAGGATAACCTAGACCCCGCATAAATTCTGTGCTGACCTGGGGGTGTCACCAAAGTGCCATAAGACACTTCTGCGCCATTCCTGGGTGAGGGTTAGGCCAGTGCATAGACATGCTTTTGCCTCCTTACATCACGATGAGAACAGGAAGACTGATGAGCTGTGCTGTCCTAGGTTAGGATTGCACCCTTCGTTGAGCAAAGATCAACATTTCCAAAGGGGTATATTTCCAAAAACCCTCTGTATGGTAAGTATAGTGAGCAAAGCACATCACTCTTAAAATGTGTAGTCAAAGCATTTCAGGGTTCATTCTATACACTGATTCAATGCACACTATATTTTGCCTTTGCATACACTATATTTTGCCTTTGCATAAATTCGAAGTTGAGGAACATAAATGCAGAAAGCTATGGCCAAACCACCTACAGATGAGAATTCTGTCTTGCCATCTAAATGTTTGGATGGTAAATTTGTCACTTTGTCTTCTTATAAGTATACATGCCCAGAAAACAGCAAGAAACGTTTGAAGGCATCTTGGAAACAACATGGGGGTGTTTCCACTTGCCAACAATTCTGATGTATCCTTAGCAAGATGACTTTATCATGGCAAATCTGTTGTCATAGAGTCCACAGGATCCAGTGTTCCTTGCATGGGAATTACAGATGAAGCTTACCGTTAATCCTTGAAAGGTTGCTTCTTGGTGTATCCCCCATCGGAAGAGGGCAAGAAATAATGAATCTAACAGATAACTTTCATTTCTTTGGTGCCTCATTACCAGTGTGTTCACCATGGAGATTTCTCTATAGGTTCCAGAGACTAAAAGATTGCTAGAAAGTAAAGGTCATTTTCCCTTGGTGAAAAAGTATGCAATCTTTTGAATTGCACAAAAATTTTATTCCGCTTAACAGAGGCAATAGCTATTTTCATTCTGCCTGAGGATAATTCTATGTAATTAAAAAAAGCTGGCCTTCTCTTCACTAAGGGTTACAGCTATTGATTAAAGGTGTGTAATAAAAATGTGTTTTGGTATTCAATTTGTTTTCCTTATTGAAGTTTGATTTTATACTAATTTGTGTTAATTTTTCTCCTGTTGTTACACATTCATATGGGGTTTTATCATGTTATTACCGTCATTTACATGGTTTTTTCCCCTTACATTAAGCTGGCTACAATCAGCAACAAATATTTTTTTCCTCCCACCATGCATAGTTACAGCTACATCATGAGATATTGTAGAGGGGGGGGAACAGTGACTGTCAGTAGAGAGTACACTATTTTTGTGGCATGTGCCTTTTTATTTCTTCCTCCTAACACCAGAACCAACATTAGAATGATGTATTGTGGAAAAATAAACTGGTTCATGTGCCATACTTATTCTGTTTCATACTAAGAAAATGGAAATAAAGGTTGAGTTTAGACATTCTTTTAGGCAGTAGTTTTTGGTGTTGTTATTTTGTTTTAATCCTGCAAATTAAACAATTTTAATTTTAATTTTAATTAAAAAATTTTTTAATTTTTTTGTATTGTAAAATGGCAATACAACAGACAATCTCTGAAGCAGCAAAAGAATGCCAAGTGATAACCGCTTCCCAACTGTTTTGCATTCTTTCTTTGTGCACTCTAGGAACACAAGTTTGCTAGCAACACAGTTCCTCTTTCATCATAACTTTGGCTGAGGGGACAAACAATGTTCAAAATGCCACATCTGGGGGAGAAAACAGGAACAGGATCTAGCTCAGTATTGCTTACACTGCAAGCAATGACCCCCTTACAGTGGTGGGCTTCAAGGGGCTCTTACAGGTTCTATAGAACCCTCTACCAATGAGCACCTGGTTCTGAGAACCGGTTACTAATGGAACATAGAACCTGTTGTTAATTTAGGTTATTAGGACATAGAACCTGTTTTTAATTTATTTGAATCCCAACACTGCCCCCTTCCACTGGTTTTCACTAATGCACACATGCCACATTCCTTCAGTAAAACTGTGGCTTGATTAAAACCATTTATCAGTGTCCATCTTTCTTCCTTCCTTCCCTGTGCATATTCCACACTTAGCTTTGCATTAGTCTATGTCCACAATTAAGAATTATTTTCTATGTCAAGACAAAGCTAAAAAACAACAAAACTGGAAATAAATAGCATCCCTAGTCATCAGAAAGTGATGCTTTGCTGGTTGAGAAAACAATGCTGAGCTAAGGAGCTCCAGCAAGTTGTATTCTCATCTATTTATGCAATTAAGCATGACTTTAATATTTGTCCATATGCTTGAAGTTGTAGCTGTCAAAACATTTTGAGTCCAGTGATCCCTTCTGTGGATTTGTGCACTGGTAAAAAATGAAAACTGGGTAGATATCTCCTGCTTCCTGCACCTGTTGCAGCTGCATCTCGATGCATTAAATAATTTGTTTGAGAATGCCTGTTAAACTCTGGCTGTGGTACTGGAACTCTGGAGATTGGCGGATAATGAATAAAAGATACTCCTTTATGTTAAGTAGTGCATGGCATGCTTCATTTCATCTTCTGCTGATCTGCCAAAGGCTGGGTTGCAGGGATATTATTTTAACAAACAAAAACTTGTCTTTAGCATTCATATTTCTAACAGTTTTCATTTGTTAGTGATTCAACACTGCTTGTCTTGTTTGTGAGGGTAAGGATTGGCAAGAAGCATTCCGCAAAATATTGCAAAACAAAGATTAGGTATAATTAGCAAGTGCAGAAAATCATAACAGCCAGTAAAACTGTTTTGAGTACATAAAACATCTGCTGCGACCTAGCTGGTTAGTTGCAGATAACTTGCAGTTGTGAATTCTGGTGTTATATTTGAAGAAAGAAGCCTGCTATTATAGAATTCTGATCAGCAGGTCAGCAGTTCAAGACATAAGTACTGCATGATGGGGTGACCTCCCATCCTTAGTCCAGTGCCTCCCAACCTAGCAGTTCAAAAACATGCAAATGCAAGTATGTAACTCGGGACCACTTCGGTGGGAATGGCAACATCGTGGCAAAAGGCCCCTGCAACAGGCAGGCCAGGATTCCCCTTGTCATGTACATCATAGATTGGATTACTCCAATTCACAAGTGGACCCTGTCAACACCTGGGACAAATGCTGAAGAAGTTGCCTTCACAGGTAACTTGTACGAAGTTTGTAAGAGCAGGAGACTAAAGATAAAGCATCAAATAAAATAATTGCTTAGGTTTTTTATTTGTTTTGTTATTTTTACAAATTAAAAAACAAATCAGAAAATGCTTTTCCTGTGTGAAATAGCATTTGTTATGGCTAATGTTATGGATCCTGGAGGTTTCCTATATTTTAGTGGTTCACCTCTGCCCCTTAAGGACACCGTGGTCCATTGCTAATATGCAGATGCTAATATCCCCTTTTCACCTCCCCATCAGAATGCATCTTTTCACTCTAAAACTCAGTAGACAACAGGAGAAAAAAAAGGCAAATCTTCAAATCTCAGAAAATTATTCTAACCATCTAAGTTCCATGAAATAGTCCACTCCCCTGTGGTCACCAGGATCACATGCACTCTAAGAGTGCATAAAAGATGTTTTGTTAAGCTTACTCCAAGATTAGTAGTCAGGAGATCTGCCATCCTCTCCTTGAAGAGGGAGGCAATCCAGGCGCCAATTTCAAGCACTATCCTAACTAATTTGGGTCAGCACAACTCACCTATCTTCCTGTTCTCATGGTGTTGTGGAGAGGCCAACACATGTCTGTGCTCTGGCCTAACTTTCCAAGGAGTGGCTTAGAAATGACTTATGGCACTTTTGCAACATCCTCAGGCCAGCACAAGGTTACTTCCAGGACTTGTGCTGGCCTAACGGGTTAGGATTGTGGCCTCAAGCAGGTAAATAAAAACACAAAAGGCACAAAACACAATAAAGCTAACTAAATTCTATTTTTACAACTAACCTAAAGTTACCAAGCCTTGAGTTCTTCGATAGGGGTTCAGACCAGTCAAATTCCTGGCAGCATCTGAGGATGCAGGAGCATGCCCAAGAAACTGCATGCCTATAGGAATTTTTTTCAGTCCCATCATGGTATCACATTCAATCATCTTACCTTAAAAATATACTGAGTTAGAGTGTGTATGACAGGGTAACCATGTTATAACTATAAAAGAGGACAAGGCCCTCCTACAATGTAGGACACCCAAGAAAAATGTAGGATATGACAGACTATAATCTAAAAACACTTGTATATTTTGCTTTCATGTGGTTAGTTTAAACACTATATGACTTATAAGAATTACAGCTATTACAACAATAATTACAACAGATTGCCAAAGGAGGTGGTGGATGCTCCCTCACTGCGTGTCTTCAAGCAAAGGCTTGACAAGTACCTGTCGGGAATGATCTAGGAGGATTTCCTGCTGCAGGCAGGGGGTTGGACTAGATGACCTACTAGGTCCTTTTCAACTCTAGGATTCTATGATTTCTATTATATGAAATCTATTACATATAATTTATTAATTTCAAGAAGGCTACATGCTGTCTGCTTTCAAGAAAATGGAGGATAATGAAGATTCTTTTCCAGGACACAAGGGTAAAATCCAGGACATGCCCTGGAAATAGAGGGCATATGGTCACCCTGACCAATGATCTGCTCCACACATAGGTGTTCATATCTGAAATGATATCAAAGTTACCAGTCCTTGAGTGCTCTTTCAGCTAATCATATAACATGCAGTTTCATGGCCAGCTGCCATCAAAAGACTTGGGGCACAATCCTAACCAACATTCAAGCACTGGCACATCTATGCCAGTGAGGCATGTGCTGTATCCTGCAGTTGGGGGAGGCACTCATGAAGGCCTCCTCAAAATAAGGTAATCTTTGTTCCCTTCCCTTAGAGTTGTATTGCCCTTACTCCAAAGCTGAAAAATTGGTTAGGATTGTGCACTTATTCCTATTGGCCTTCTGGAACCTCTATAACACCTTTGTTCTTTACCACCACATGTTCATTAACTTCAATCCAATGACTATCTCTGGTCGGTTCATACATTTCAAAGCATTCCTCAGATGTTACAAAACCATTACAAAGACAAGCACTCTTCAGGTGTTACAAAGCCATGATAGAGACAGGATGATCTTACATCAAAGCACTCTTTCCAGTTTCAAAGACTCTTCTTCCCAGTTTCCAATACAAGCAAGGAGGAAGGTGTGGACCCGAACCTCCATGACTGTATGGTAGCATCATTGCCATCTCTTCAATGGGAGGATGATTTTGGAAAATATATTGTTCTAATTCAAATGAAAAGTGTCCTTATATAAGTTTAGGTTTGAAGGTTACAGATGTCCTCTATATTTAACTTTGTTCCTCATCTCCTACGCCATGTTGTAATATCTACTGTAAGGTCACATAATGCAAAGTTGCTAACAGTCTATTTGTGTAGTAAATGATGTGTGTGATATTTCAAGTTTAAATTTTAAACTGTCATATCCCTGAATATTAAATTTTAGTTCCCATTGATACTAACCATGCAAATTGTGCCTCTATCATTCTCCCTTCCCAAGTTCTTTTCTTGTAGAGCCTACCCCTATAGCTCACCCACCAACGTTTAAGATTAATTAGTCTTTCACAGGTTTTAAAGGTATCATCTGTATCCTGAAGCCAATGTATGACGTTTGGCAGCCTCTTCCATCATTTCAAATTCTACTCTATGCACTGTATAAATAATCTGCAGCCAAATGACTTCATTCTGTGTATGGAAACAGATACAAATGTTCCATCCCCTGCAGTTCCACAATCTCCTGTTTGTACAGATTACTCCATTTGAGCTTTTTATAAAGCATAATAAATATTCTTCTCACATGCCATAATCTTGCAGCAAAACAGCCATATCATTTATTAACATTTGTTCTGTGGATTGCATATTCTTTTATTTTGCCTTGTTCGTGGGTGCGCATTTATAAAGAATTGGTGAGATTTTTTACTGGGGACTTAATCTATTGGAATGAATTTTAGTATGTAAGGCCTGCACGCATAAAAGCATTCAGGCTGCAATCCTAGACAAACTTACCTAGGAGGAAGCCCCATGGAATACATTGGTACTTACATGTTTAGGTTTGTACTGACAGTGATAATTCATAGGATGTTAGTGGTGCAATGTTCCAGTAAACATGTTTTCACATTTATCATTAGAACTACTACTCCACTTGCCTCACTGCTTTGCTTCAAGTGTTTGCTGATTAGTTCACTTGCTCATGTATTCAAATACTCATATGCTTGGGAGTTCTGCAGATGACAAAATAAAGCTACCTGAAGCTTTATTTCAGTGAGTTTTCAAATGCTAAATAAGAAGGAGGAATTGTATGCAATTATCTCTTGTCACCCAAGTTAATTTTATATTATTTTTCTTCTCTTTCCAGGTTCACTAATTCTGCAGAACAAACCTCTTGTTCTCAAAACATCCACAACTTTCTGGAAACCTGGTGAATCTTCAGGATAAATAATGTCCAAGGAAAATTGTGACCATCCTGGAGTGTAGCTTAATGGTCTCCAATTTTTCCAGTCGTGGCCTTATTCTCAGCTGTCCCCTTTTCTCTTTCTCCTCTGCCTCCATCTTTGAAGTTTTGTCTCTCATTTTCCTTCTCTCTTGAAAGAAGGCTGAACTTGTGGCACCGATGTGCATCTTGGATAAAGTCACAATCTGGTTGTGAGTCATGATTCCCCACAATTTGAGAACTGACAGGTTCTATCCAGGGGCAACTTTGAGATTTGCAGGGTCTTATGCAGGAGCATGAGTGGGAGTTGATTTCAATGCGTTTGCATTACTGTTGTCAGGTTGATTCATCTCTAGACATTTTAGGACTTCCTTCACATAAGGTTCAATCAAATTCCATGCTAAATACAGGATGAAATAGAGAGCAGACAAAATTGGGAAAGAATAAAGAAAACTTCTTAGTCAACCAGCCTTCAGTGGACTGAACTTTTCCCTTTGAGAATTACTGGCTTCTGCCTTCAAGTGCTGGATTGTAGCAAATGTTTGGTCATAAAGGCACATTCAGCCTGGAGATCTTGAAGCTTGGAACTCAGGATCTGTTCCGGCACAATTGTTGGAAAGTCAGTCTGTTTTTGTCTTGTTTCCTAAAGCAGAAACTTCCCAACATTGAGAAGTCAATTCTCTTTATAGAACAGGGAAACACTAACAATTAGGGAAGGTAGCCACATTGGTCCTTAACCAAGAGACAAGTAGCTGGGAACACTGATAGAGCAACCTTGATGGAGGCAGGCAGATCTTGTTCTGATAGTTCATGGATACCTTATCATACTCTTTGTGTGTCACTTTGAATCACTTTTATTTAAGTGCTAGTCTGCTCCACCTCCTCTAGTAGCCTAATTTCTATCCAATGTCACTGGCTTCCCCTTTACTTTTTCTTCCTCACACCCAACAGCCATCTGGACTTCACCATGTTTTCTTAAATAATAAAATTGAATTTAAACAGATCTTGTACACAGGGTTCCCAGACCTCCGTTTTTTTCTGGAGGCCCCAGGAAATTCAGCCCCTAGACCTGCGGACAGGGAAGGGGCCCTGCTGCTCCAGAAAATGGAGGGATGGGACGCAGTGGTGGGCTTCAGGGGGTTCTCACAGGTTCTATAGAACTCTTTGCTAATGAGCACCTGGTTCTGAGAACTGGTTACTAATGGGACATAGAACCTGTTGTTCTATGGACATAGAACCATTGTTAATTTATTGGAATCCCACCACTGGGCAGGAGGGTGCTCTGGGGGAGTAGGGGCTGCCCTGGGTTGGCAAGATTTAGTAATGGCTGACCAGGCAGCCACTTCCAATTGTTTGGCTGCACAAGTCTAACCAGAAAGCCGCACTTCCTTAAGACGTGATCCAGGCATGGGTAGAATATCTGCCCCTGGGATTGGGCTGTGCGCGCCTCCACTTTCATACTCTGAGAGGCCCATGCAGCCAGGGCATGTGGAGCTGCTTATTCCGGTTTTTTGCCATATATTTTGATAGAGTTGAGATATTTCAAAGCAGTTTGTTTCATTGTGCTCTACTGTAAATTTTTGGAATTATGTTTGTTTACTATTAATTTATTGTTTTAAATATTAGTATATAAATAAAATAAATATATATATGTAGGTATTCTGCTGTAAATTATGCATCAAAAGGTATACAAGATGATGATATTATTCCCCCAAACTGCAATTCGTACAGATTTTGGTGTCATTCTCCCCACATATTTTCTTGGTGACACTTGATTGGCTCCATGCTATGTCATAATAACATCTTATTGGATCTTTGATCTATTTCATCAGTTTCATTTGAATTAAGGAAATGTACTTTTTAGTTTCATAAAACAGTTGCATTTTTATTTTCTGGGCTTTTTGACCACAATATTTGACATAACTGAGATATTTCACTGGTTTTTTCATTGCATTCAATTATAAATTACACACTGAATGGTATATAAAACATGATGTTTTATATAGAAAACTCCTACAAATCATAATTTCAGTTATTTCAGTCTCTACTGTTGTCATCTCCAAATGTGCATTACCCTCCTGTATGTGTCACTGGGAGCAGGCTGCACCCCAACTCCTTTAGCAATGCCTATGGCAATGAGCTTCTATGAAAGAGTCAGAAATTCTATTCAGAAAGCTATTCAGTACAGCGCTGGACCTGGGATGGGGAAGGAGGAGAAGAGAAAGATTTGGGGTAGATACAAGACTCAGGAAGAAAGCACTTATTGTAGCTCTATAAGACCTGTCATAGTTATACTTGTGAATGTGCTCCACAGGCTAAAAGTGGAGTATGCCTAAAGTGAGATTGTAAACTGTCTTGCAGACAATGGACTGTTGTGGGATAAGAACCAGAGAGCAATAGACAGAGAAGGAAGAGCAAGGTGTTTTTAAAGAGAAAATGGGATGGGAGAGTATTCCATACCTGTGAACCACACAGCAAATTGCTTTTAGATTGCCTTGGAAGAAGAGGCAGAGTTTAATCTGTACCTGGGAGATTAAAAAGTATGTGTCAGCTGCTAACAGAACAGTATGTCCCATTGTGTCCAGTGCAGGGTGACCAGATGCAAAAGTTGGAATTCCTAACCTGGTCACTTTAAAGTCCGGTTTTTCATGTGAAAATCTGGACTTAAAAAAAACCAATATAGGACAAAATGTAGGACGTCCTACATTTTGTCCTAAATTTAAATTTTTTGCTTACCTGGGGTCTATGGAGGTATTCCAGTGGGGTGGGAGGGTGATTGTGAGCACTTGTGGGGCAGTGGGGGCTCTTTAGAGCCAGTTCTGGGGGGTGGGAGGGTGATTGGGGGCACTGGGGGTTCAATACTATCCTTACTTTTACTCGGCGCGTGCTGGAAGAGTTCAATTGAGGTCCCCACCTATGCAGGGACTCTCTAGTAGCTCTCCCAGCCCCTAATTAGCTACGCGCACATGCGCAGTTTTTATATATTTCTGTAGCGGTTAGCCGCGGCTAACCGCTACTGATTGGAGCGAGCCCCCAGTGCCCCCAATCACCCTCCCACCCCCAGAATGCCAGACAGGGGTCCAGTTGGACTGGACAGTCCAGTCCAACCCCCCATTTCCGGATCTATCTGGGGGTTTCCAGGCATCTGGACGCCCTGGTCCAGTGGGACTTATTCCCAGGAAAGTGTTACAGGATTGTAACCTTACAGTACAATCCTAACCTGCACTGGTATTGCTGCAGGTTAGGATTGCACATGTCCTGCAGGTTTGGAGTAGACTGCTGGTTGCATCGGGGTAAGAGATATTTTTCCTCTTAGCCATGAAACACCCCAATCAGCCATATGGGGTCAACTATTTAACCGCTGCACATCTGTTGATCCCTTGACACATGAGTGGTAAAAGAGGAAGACATCTATAGAAGCCATGCAAGACTGCCCAGCCCAGAAGCAGGGGTCAGGATACAGCATGCATTACTGTCAATGATCCCACCTGCCTCCTAAGTGTGATCCTCCTACGTATTCTGCCATCCTCCCATCCAGAAACAATCTTCTATATCTCCACACTGCCCTGCCATCATCCTCTCCTCCCCCCCTTTACCTGTGCTGGTCAGGATGGGGACTCAATTCAGTGTTGGCAGACATTTGAATGGCCCACAGAGGCGAAACAAAATGGAAACCAATTTTTACCTTCTGTGAGGTAGAAACGAGTACATCCCAGCTTATTTCTGTTTTTCCACATATTTGTCTGCTTATGAGGCTGGGCCTACTTCTAAAGTCACAAGCACACATTAGTGGTCAGTAACAGGGCCCCTGAAAGTGTTGCATTCTTCTGTACATTCAGGTGAGAGGCCACTGATGAGTTTCAGGCAAATGGAGGGAAAATGTGATTAAATGTGTGGCAGCCAAGATGGTGTATGCACTGCTGCTTTCCACCATAAGCCTCTATTCCTTCATGGATGTTCCACTGAATTACTTGGGTAGTACCGCCAAAGAAACATGTTTAAGTTCATTCAGTAAATCTTTTATTTACAAGGTAGAGCCTGTTTATCCACAGAATTTATGTTTGTGGATCTAGCTCAAGTGGCCCCGTCCCTGCACTGAGCCATACTCAGCCGCACCTGAACCCTCTAAAGGGCTGCATGAAGCCTAAAGAGGCAGCATGAGTCTGCCCACTGCCAATGTAGGCTTCAAAGTGGTCCAAAGAGGGGGAAAAGTATGGGAAACTGGAAGTGCCTTTTTCACGTTTATGGTTTTCTGAGTCCCCAAAGGGTTTTCCTGGGCCTATGAAGCTTTTCCATGTCTCTGTATGCTTTAAAAGGTAAAAAAAAAAAAATCATTTCCAGTTTTCTGAGGGTGTTGTCTCACCAGGCTTCAAAATGCCCTCTGGAGGGGACCAGGGTACAGCTCGCACGCTCGCTCGCTCTATCTATCTATCTATCTATCTATCTATCTATCTATCTATCTATCTATCTATCTATCTATCTATCTATCTACCAACCAACCAACCAACCAACCAACCAACCAATCAATACACAGCAAACCAGAAATACAATTTCATGCTGGTTTCATTCACATCACCAGTGGGACCCTTCCCAAGAGTCCAGGACTGTGTGATGTAGCGGCGTATAATTCGTGCTGATCCCAGAAGAGCGGCTTTCTGCAGTTGGCAGAGTGATATTTTGTCAATGCCAATAGTTTTCAGGTGCCTGCCAAGGTCCTTTGGCACTGCACCCAGTGTGCCAATTATCACCGGAATCACCTGTGCTGGCTTACACCAGATACGCTGTAATTCAATTCTTAGATCTTGGTAGCGGGAGATCTTTTCCAGTTGTCTCTCCTCAATTCTGCTGTCACCTGGTACGGTGACACCTTACTCCTTTCTATGATGGTGATATCTGGAGTATTGTGTTCCAAGACCTTGTCCGTCTGTATCCTGAAGTCCCACAGAAGCTTGACCTGCTCATTTGCAACCACTTTTTCAGGCTTGTGGTCCTACCAGTTTTTTGGCAGATGATACTTTTGGCATAGATTCCAGTGGATCATCTGGGCAACAGAGTTGTGCCTCAGTTTGTAGTCAGTGTGCATGATCTTCTTGCAGCCACTTAGAATGTGGTCAATGGTTTCATCCACTTCTTTGCAGAGCCGGCAAAGAATTATTATTATTATTATTATTATTATTATTATTATTATTATTATTATTATTATTATTATTATTATTATCATCATCATCATCATCATCATCATCATCATCATTTATCATTATTTATTATTATTACTTTATACCCTGCCTTCTTCACAAGATTTGATTATTCATTAATTTCTACATCTCTGTGTTGTCCTAGAATGGATCCTCCATGAATACTGAGGCCCCTTCTGTTTAAAAAAATTAAAGCAACCAGGTGCTTATCTTTTAGTAAATGACTGCCAAGCTGTAATGTGTAATTCTTATTACGTTTTATTCTGCAAATTCTGCAGTGATGTGTGTGGAGAGACATGTCTAAGCCTACATTTTGTGGGAAAATGCAGGAAAAGGTCATCTTGCCCTAGCGTGCATCCCAAGGTTGAAGTAAAATATGAAATTCAAACAGTGGACCTCGTTCATAAAAGTGTTAGGAGAAAGCTGTGGCCTTTAATGATCACAGTCATCTATGCTCAATTGAATGTGACTAGATGTAGCCAGAATTCAAACTGAATCTTCTCAGTGAATTGTCTGCTGATTGAGATGTAGCTCGGCGAGAGGAGGGGAAAAAATGCTCCCTTGAGAACAAATCTGTATTGAGAGAATAAGTGTGAAAGCTGATTTTAGGCTACTAGGATTCCTCAGTCAAGATGAGCTCTGGAATTTGAAAAGCAGTGAAAAAGACGGATCTTAAAACTTTTTTTTAAGAAGCTGAAGTCATTGCTTTAGATTCAAATTTTTCCTCCCTATTTTGAATTAAAATGTGTTGAAAAAGCTGTGTGA
Organism: Cryptoblepharus egeriae; assembly: GCA_030015325.1. NCBI lineage: Eukaryota > Metazoa > Chordata > Lepidosauria > Squamata > Scincidae > Cryptoblepharus > Cryptoblepharus egeriae. The sequence goes on along the minus strand of JAREYC010000007.1, from coordinate 45,280,271 downwards.
ATCCACTCTTATGTGTGCATTCTCAGAAGTATCTTCCACTGAATTCAATAGCATTTATTCCCAAATAGCTATGCATGAAGCCACAATGGGATGTCTCAGCCCATTCAAAAACATATCCATTTTGTCTGAAAATTGATGTCCTTGTAAACTTCCATGACCTTAGGGATCTCTTTCTCTTGTATGTTCATCCCTATTCCCTTAGGTCAGCAAGAAAACATTTTTGTGTTCAAAGTAATTCCTTCTGGCTGACAAATGTATGTGTTGTAATATATCCACCCTATTGCTGCTCTGCTGTAGCTGGCGTTTGAGGGTTGTTTTTTGATTTTAATGTTTTATGAACATTATATTGCTGTTTTGTGTTGTTTTGTGGCTGTTATTATATGCCACTTTGAGTGCCAATTTGGCAGAGAGCACAGCTTATAAATGCCTGAAATAAATAAACTAATACGTAGGCTTGGACTGAGAAAACTGCATTTGGTGTGTTGGCCACAGAGCGGGTCTTTCCTACTCCCTATTCCATACATCCACCAGTATCCTCTTTAAAAAGGCACATATTTTGGGGCTTTCAGAAATAGTATAAGATCTGACATGGGGTGAGGCAAGGCCAATGAGAAGGGAGGTAAAGAGGATAATTGTACCTGTACCCAGGATTAAAAAGGGGGGCTGAAAGTCAAAAGAGAAGCCCAGAAATTTCCTGGGATCTTACATTTCTCACACAAATTCACTGCTGATGCAGGAGTTTGGTGGCTCCACCACAGGTGCATGCTGGTGACATAATTTCTGGATCAAGAAACACATGCTTGAAACTCCTTCATGCAGTTTCCTCTGGGAGGAAACCAGCCTGCTACAGTGGCTCTTTGACTTGTGAATCCACTTAGCATGAAAGAGTGTATAACAGCTCAGAGACAGGCTACAATCCTAACCCCCTGTTAGGCTAGCATACAGCACAAGTTCCATGCTGGCCTGGGAGTGTCACTAAAGTGTCACTTCTACGCCACTCCTGGAGGCATGTTAGACCAGTGCACAGACATACGTTTGCCTCCCTACATCACCACAGGAATGGGAACACCAATGAGTTGTGCCAGCCTAGGTTAGGGTTCGCACCTACCGTTGCAGAACTAGAGCTGCTACAGAAGAGAGATTTCCATTCTAGTGTGTTCCTAAAAATGATGATGCTATTTTTCTTCATGATCTTCTATATTCCGAAGATTTTAAAGATTCTTAGGAGAGTGCTTGGTTTTCCATTTTACTGTATCTAGCTGCTCATTCCATACAGACAGATAGATGTGATCCCTGCATTGAGAAGCCCGTTGGCTAGCTGTTGCCACCTCTGACCCTTTCTGGTTCCCTCCATGCCTCAATCCTGTCCTATGACATCCTCCCCTTGCTCTGTTTCACCCGTCCCTTCCCCTTTGGGAAGAGGTCCAAAGCAACTTTGTACCGCTGATATAATTCTCCTCAGTGGCCTTGACAAGAGGGGCGCCAATAGATGGGAGAGACAGCAGATACCATGCATCCTTTTACACAAGAGGAAGTACCTTCTGCATCTCTCCTTCTGGCTTGCTTACAAAAGTTGCACAAGCAAAATAAAATAAAGCCCATTTGACCCTATATGGATAAATATACAGTACAGTACCACTCACCTCTCCCTCCCTTCCTCCAGCAGAGTTGTTCCCTTTGGCGAATGGACGCAGCAGGTGAGCATCCTCAGTCTAATGGGTGCAGAGAGGACTAAAAGAGGTACCTTGCTGTCTGTGTTCTGTGTAAGAACAGATTTAGAGAAAAAATGCATATTCGTGATTTGAGTTCAAATCATCTGAATCAAGTTTCAATCTCTGCTCGATCACAGCCATTTTCAAAATACTGCTTCTCTAAACCCTGCTCCAACCCTGCTGATGAACCCATGACACTCAGCAGAGAAGGTAGGGTCATGGTGAGCGTGGACAAGAAGGGGATGAAACTGGACAGGGAGAAGTGGGGCTGGATGCTCACCATAGGGGGTGATAGTGATGACATGCACTGGATCCTTTCTCCTCTTTTAACATCCTACCCACTTCCTTTGTCTCAGACTTGCACCAGGTAAAGAGCTCAGGTTCAAGGCACAGGTTCAAGGACAAACACTGGCAGTCAGGAGGTTTATGGGGAGATAAGGGAAAATGCTTCCCAGTTGGCCTCCCAGTTGGCCCCACAGTTGGCCCCAGTTGGCTCCACAGGAAGCCTCTCAGTTGGCCCCACAGGATGCAGCGACAGCCTTTCTGGAACAGTTGCATCAGTGGAGGATAGGGTTGGGCTATCCTTGTTTAAATTAGAAAAGATTATATATGCCATAGAAATTTTCAGATAGACTGAAAAATATGACATTCCATTTGAAAGTATGCTAATCCCTTTTGTAGTAGTGTACAATTTTGAACAAAATGGGTACTCTGTTTTGTTGCTTGAAATTCAGAAGTTCATTCAAAATACTTTCTTCAAATCATATTATCTGTGTCTCTCAGTATACACTTGAATGAAGCAGCAAAATACAATATCATTAACTTACAACTTTGATTGTGCTTTTGAATAAGTCTGCAGGTAAATTGGGGAAAATTACACCAGGAACAATGATAACAATACAGCATTACTCAGAACTGCAAAGTGTTTTCTTGCCCTAATATTACATCTTTATTCAGAATTCTTATTAGATACATTTCAGTCCTTTTGACAACCTAACTAGTTGTATTTTCATACAATCGATGAAATGTTAACTATGTTGCCACTGAAATTGCATAGGATTTACTCAAAAGCAGCAGTATCAGAATTAGTCTATCCAATAGGAAAGTGGATTAGGACCCAACTGTAAGTATGTCTGCCATCCTCCTCACTGCAACAAAGGATGGACATAGAGCACAATCCTAACCATGTCTATTCAAAAGTAAGCCCCATTGTGTTCAATGGGTCTTTCTCCCAGGAAAGTGTCTTTAGGATTGCAGCCATACCCTACAATCCAGAGTAACTATGGGAGCAGGTAAGAGACATTACGTATACCCGTAGTTACTGCACCACCTAGTGAAAACCTATGGGAAACTCATATTGCAATCCAGAGCAAATTGTTCTTAGACCGGTGCAAGGACTCCCCGTAGTTACTCTGGATTGTGCCCATAGTCTCTTTATTGGCCTTTTCCTCCATAAAACTCTTTGATCAAAGCAGGGCACACTCTGCATCTCCTGCTTTGAAAGAGCCTGCTTGGAGAAAGGACCAGGACTGCAGTCTTCTGATCTTCAGAGCACAGAGATCCATCTCCTTCGCTTTCCTACAGCAGGAAAGTGAGGTTTTCTTGCACTTGGTAACTTAGGAAGAAATCTGCTTTTCTATTAATCCAAGTATCCAGTAATGGTAGACTTTAATTTTCAACTCACTCATACTGATTATTATTTACTCAGTAGTTTGAACCTCTAAAGGTAAAGTGTCCCCTGGCCTACAGGTTGCCCTGCAAGTTGTAACTGGCTCAAAGGGCGGTGTTCATCCCCATCGCAAGCACTGTCCAAAGATGACTCTGCAGTCAAGTGACTAAACACTAAAGTAAAAAAGAATAGTGTTCCAATCACTACTCAGAAAACAAGGAATAATCAGCACTCTAGTAAACGGAGCAAAAAGACTCTCAGAAACACAATATTTGAAGAAAGTATTACTACACTTCTAACAAATTCTGCAACTTTATGGGCATACCAGAAATGATGACAGCAATGCTACAAGGCAATGCAGATGACATAAAAATGCTAAGGTGCTACCTTTATATAACAGCAATGCTATACTTTCTTACATCAAAGGCACAACCAGCAAGATTAGTAATATTCTCCACAAAGCAATTTTCAGAACCATCATCACACCAAATATCAAAGTTCAGCAACTTCTTAGAAATCTTTAGGAGACAACAGCTGGATACACTTGGCATGTAGAGGATATCCTGTGAACCTAATAATTTCTACTCAGGCACCATAAAATATTCTACAAAAACCAGACTTACATGAGTATTGCCATTTAATGCACCTGGACCAATATATAGTACTCCACAAAGAAGGGAAAGATTTCTACAGCATGGTGTTAAAAGATTATTAGCATAAGGTATAATGATGAATAAGAAGTCATGTATGAGAGAACAATGAACATAGACGCTTGGTGACAGGCAACACATTCATTAGCTCTGCAAATCTAAAGGCATATGGATATTTCAAGGGCAACAATTTGTGTAAAATTGATTTATTAGGTGGGGTTTTCATCTGTTGTTTCTCAAAATAGATGTAATGTAATAAAATACTGCTGAACTTGGAAGAAACCAGCACAGAAAGTACAGACATATAATCTGATAAAGATACAGAGTTTTCTTATTTCTGGTTTCCATTTGGGTTTGACAGCTGTCTTTTTGTCTCCTCCAAACTAATAACCTCCAGCAAGTAACTTATAACAGGAATAGTGCTGATCTGGTAACATTTTGTGATTTAGAGAGGGAGGCTGCCAAGCTACAGCTTCATTTCCGTTTGTGGCACATTCTCTATATTGTGATAAGTTAACTTCTGTTTCTCGGTTCACTTTCCAGCTTTTCTTTCAACAAAGTTTTAAAATCTGTGTTACAAGCAGAAACACAACAGATGCAGTTTATCCATGCAGGAAGGAGCAAAACTGTGAGTTTCTCTGTGTTGTGCAGCTTTTGAAGCTTCAGAGATCGGTTAGAAAAAATGTAGCACATTGTATTTATCTATATTTGGTGTCATTGCTTAAATAGATTTGAGTGTGATTCAGGGCTGATTAGGAAGGATGGCCCTTTTTTTACACCAGAGAGGTGAAATCAGGTTGTTAACAGCCAACTGCAGGGGCATTTTCCCTCTACAATGCACATTTAGATTTGCAGAATATATTTATTTGAATATATTTATAAATTTCAATTAAAGAAACCATAAAAGTGGCCTGCAGACATTTGGGGAAGGGGTGGATTCACTGGGCTAATGTGCAGTTTTCCCTCCTTGTTGATCTATTATTTTTCTGGGTAGGATTTCTTTTGCTCTGTTAAGTGGTTGAATTTGGCTACTGGCTAATAGCTTGTTTTGTTCTTTCATTTCAACTTTGGCAGAAGGATCAGTGCAGATGTTAGAAAGCACTAACAACAGGAAGAGTGGGGGTGGTATCCCAAGCCTTTGCATCTTTTGAAGTGTAATCTGTACCTGCATGGCCACCTGTGCTTTTGAAAAGTTAGGCCTAACAAAGTAGTGCTGGATGATCTGCATGGCATAGGCCATCCTCATACACATATACAGTAGAATAATCTATGAGCCAGATACAACCTGCCATATTAAATGCACAATATGAAAGCACTTATCATCTGTACAGCTTACCATAGACAATAAACTGCACCTACTGAAATTCCCTCTTCTATACAGTTGTTAAAGGTCCAGGATCCCTAACGTGGTCCAGCTTGTCCACTCCTGCTTTAAAGTAAGGAATCTTTATCAATGCATAAGGGCAGAATGTCTGGTCTAAAGGGTTGAGCCGAGGTTAATTGCCCAAAGAAAAAATCTGAAGGTCACTAGCTTGAAAACACTAGAAGCTGTGTGAGGAAAGACCTTGATGCTGGGCTGTGGAATGTGTGAAGGTAAGAAAGGCAGTCACAGCCGAGTCTCCCACGTGGCAAAAAAACAGAAACCAGAGTAGTGAGATCAGACATTAATGTAACCACCTCAGAATGTAGAATGTTCTTGAAACAGAGAACTTCTGTCAATTTCAAAAGTAGAAAACTTGCCCATGTAAAACAAATTGAAATAAAGTCAGTGGAGAAAACCAATGACCTGAAAGATGATATATAAAAACTTGTGGTTTTTTGTTTTGTTTTTGAGGCACTGTTTCCCAAGCTTATCTGGGTCATGACACCCCCCCCCCCCACAGCCTTTTCTTTGAGGCTAAGCTGGGCACCTCCATCCTGGATCTCATATGATCCAAGATGCCAACACACAAATCTCACAATATTTCACACTCTCCAAAATGGTGACATCCAAATCTTACAAGATTTGGGCACCACAATCTTGGATCTTGAGAGATTTCACAAGCTCCCAAGATGGCAACACTCACGGAATAACTAGGAAGAACCACTTGGGACATCCCAAAGCATAGCAGCTTTGTGATTGTGCATTGATGATGTACACTTTGATGTACCCTGACAGTAAGTTTCTCTTTCGCCCCCCTCCAAGCTGCCCCACAACAGTGGCTTTTACTGCCATTTGAATTTAAATGACCCTCATCATATGTCTGAATTGTACTGCAATGTTTTCAAAACGCTAATCTTCTCCATGATTTATTTACTATGAAATGTCTTTTGAACAACAGAAAGCAGGTGACAATTTTTTTCACTTAGGCCTCATCTATCATTGCCTTGAAGCTGTCTGTGTGGGAAACGCTGTCTTGATTTGCTGTAATTATTCACTCCTTTAAATCCACAGTTTTTCAAAGATATCATTAAGTCTCTGGAAGGAGATGGATTTAATTCACTTCTGTAAATCAGAGTTCAAATTATTTTAGTTAGGTTTACCTAAGCATTTGAGCATAATTCTTATGATAACCAACAGAGAAAAAGAAACCGCAAGAAAAATAATAGACAGACAGCAAAGATCCAAGTTTCTTTTACACTAGCATATGCATACGTCTTCTTCATTATTAATAGAAGGAGTGTGGATAATAAATCACTCTGAGATGGTTCACTGGCACTCTGACAATTCATATTGCCAAACAAAAAGCAGTACAACAAATGTAAATATTCAGGGTAGCAAATTATGTCTCATGATACAGACTAGGAGCTAGTTGAAATGTAATGCATTTACTCATGCATGAACACCATAAGGCAGGTGCAGTGCATGAAGAGGTCCATGGCTGTTCCCCTTCCCATATATATATATATATATATGTGTGTGTGTGTGTGTGTGTGTGTGTGTGTGTGTGTGTGTGTGTGCGTGTGTGCGTGAACAACCATATTTTGTTGGCTTACAACTGGGATGCCCAAAGTTTTTAGCAAGATGTATCTTTGTGAAACTGTATCAGGGGCTGGGGAAAAAAAGAATCAATTTAAAATTTGAATAAATTTACATAAATGAATACATTAGAAATGGATCCTACATGAATGAATGAATTTTACTGAAGCAGTGACGCATGTGGGACAATCAGAGATGTGATATTACCAAACATAGAGACCAAAACAGAAAGGTGGTTAAAAACTCCTGGCCACACATATCTTGCACAGAAATAAAACCTACAAAAGGCTTTGCACAAAGCAAGGCTGGTCTTTCATTCTCTGTCACTTCTGCTTCACAGACATGAAGCAGCAAGCAGCAGAGAAGAAACCTAGCATGCAGTGCACATTGGACAGTCATACTGGGCAAGTACAAGCGCCAGTGGGTCAGTGGTACATTGAAGACACAGAGTTAGATTTGGGGGTTCCTGAGGGTCACAAATAGCCCCAAGCTGGGGTTTGGACACCCCTGGCGTGGAATACTGACAGCCCAAACCTATGCAGCACTGGCATACTGCTCAGTACTCAAGAGTTACACCACCTAAATTACTCCCCAGGCACTAGGTAAATGGACAGGTGAGTTGTGCTGGCCTAAATTGGTTAGGATTGCATCCAGAGAAGTATTAGTTGGAGGCACTGCAGTACCACAGTATATGAATGTGAAAGAGTAAATGTAAGACACTTTCAGACATTTTTTCATTATGCACCTTAACAGCAGTAGGAGAGTAAGAGCAATGAGGGGCAGCTATAGAAACAAGTCAACTCTCATCAGTGACATTTAATCAATAAAGCAGGTGAAAAGCATTCAAGTAATTCAGAGAGAAACTCAGGTGCTATCATCAGGTTGTGCTAAGAGCCAAATCTTTTTTGGAATCATTTGATGTTGTTACACGCATCCTTTGTTTGAGATGTGCTATTTCAAGCCTCTTACTTTGCCAACATGCCCTAAGATTCCAGGAAAGGTTTTTCACACTGAATCAAGATGGATAATTGCTATGTTATTTCTTTTAATGGGTCAGTGTGATCTCTTCTGTACTGTTATCAACCTTGCTTTCACAAGCAGATAGTTATATTGAATTCCCTCAGTAGCTCTCCTGTTCCTAAAGATTTTTTCAGGCAGCACTACATGGCTTTTGATAGGCCATGTTGGTTAAAGCCTATAGTAACAGCCTCTCTCTCTCACCATACCTGTGCTAGGGAAAGCTGCACCTGTTGAATTTCTGCTTATAAAGCAGTTGCCACAGGAATATCAGGTCTGGCAGAAAATGGTCAAGGTTTATCCATTGCTTATCATGTTGTTTATCACCTCTCATTGTCCATAATTTTTTTATTAACTGCAAGGATTCTGTTATATACCCTCCTATTTCATGAAATAACTTTTGGAATGATCTATACAGATAAGTGAAACTAATGAACCTTTCCTTTAAATAACAGCAATGGACAACAATGGTATTTGTCTTCAACCCGCAATCTGAAAGACACTTTCCTGGGAGTAAGACCAGTGGTGGGATTCAAATAAATTAACAACCGGTTCTATGTCCTAAATTAACATTAGTAATTGGTTTTCAGTTAGAACCTGTGAGAACCCCCTAAAGTCCACCACTGAGTAAGACCCATTGAACACAATGAGATTTACTTTTGAGTAGATATACTTAGAATTGTGCTTTTTATCTATTATTGATTTATATTTGTAACCTCTCACTTATCCTATTCACTTGTTAATTTACTTTTCTGTAAATATTAAAACTGAGGTTTTAAAACACACAGTACCTTTAATCATATAAATAATAAACATCATTTTTATTAACTTTAATAGATAAACTATTTTCCAATAGTGCTAGAAGGATATCCTTGTAAATTTACTTTTCTGCTACTCTAGGTGACAAACGTGCATATTAAAAGGTTTTGGTCAATTCCCTCACACATTATCAAATGAAAATAAATTAATTCCTTTCACTTGTGAGAATGTTATTGATTGTGATAATGTCTTTAGAGCCCATCCCTAAGTTTTAATGAAGCAATGCATTTGGGACATGCAAACCCATTAAGAGTTCTTATCCTGTGCAAAAACAAGATGAATAAAACAGCAGAAGTGTAGTATTTATGTTTCCAGCTCTTCTTATGCATGTGAGGTATGTTTTACAAAGTCTGTATTACAGTGGTGTTGGAGTAGATCAGCGGTGTCCAAACTCTGCCTTGCCCATGGCAAGTCCCCTTGATCTGACCTGCAAGCAAGCCCTGTAATCCTCCCCTCCAGAGAGTATTCAGAGGGCCAGGGTGGGGTTGCCATATGACCCAAAAAACAGGGACAATCCTGATTTTGTGGGATTGTGTTCACATAGTGGCAAATGGAACAGAGGGTAGAGAATTTTGTGGTAGAGAATTATGGCAATCCTAAGCCAGGGATACTGCATGTACCTTCCCTTTGTGTATGAAAGTGATTATGCAGTGCACATATGCATCAGCACAGCTTAAAATAGGTTTAAAGACTCACTTCCAGGTTTTTGATCCTCTATTGCACTTGATGGAATAAGGTAGTGGCTTAGTGTCTGCAGGGGTTTGATTATAGGACTGAAAAATGGAATGATTGCTTTCATGAGCATCTATCTACAACAGTAGAAAAGCAGTTTTTAAAACTAATTTGCAGTGGCTATTCATGTTGAGTCAAAAATCTGTGTCAAATATTCACTTTCTGGATCCGAGGGCATCTCAGCCATAGCTGCCTTATACTTACGTTCTGTGGCAAAGCTTTTAATAACATTCCCATCTCCCGTCTTTTATTCTTTCTTTCATTCTGGTTGCAAGTACAATATGTTGACTCAATTCAAAATAATAAGCCAGAGTTAGAAAAGGATTAAAGAATGGTAGAGTAACACTTCAGAGTTTACATTAGTGCGATTGTGAACGTGTGATTAATTTAGAAGCAAGCAAAGCCTCAAACAGCTGAAAACCAAATAGATTGGTTTTCCCAAAGTGCCTTGGGACGAAAGACAGAAAACAGAATAATTTGCAGAGAAGTGGAGTAGGTGTGTGTGTGACAGCAGAGGAAAAACAGCAGAGGAAATATTGTATCCCAAAGTTGCCAAAAACTTATAGTCGTCCTGTACACAGACGCGGTATGGGGTCAAACAAACCGCTATATCTCAATAACTATTCAACATGTGAAGCTATAACTTTACAAAAGTTCGTTTGAGAAATGTGGGACTCTACATACAAAATTTCATCAAAATCTGTGAAGGTCATGTGGGGCACTTATCCAAAACGAGACCACTTGGCGTGGAATGACCCCTCTAGATCTCCATTGTTAGCTAAAAATGACACATAATTTTGTTTATTAAATCAGGGTTTCTCAACTCCTGAGCCAGGGACCACTGGAGGTCCTTGGCAGCTGCCTGACTGGTCCACAAGAGGACTCCTCTATGTGCCTCTTCCCCTCCTCACAGCAAGAGGGCTTTGTCAGAGGATTGCAGCCTCAGAGCCCAATCCTAAACCTGTCTACTCAGTAGTAAGTACCATTGTAGTCAGTGGAGCTTACTTCCAGAAAAGCGCAGTTAAGATTGCAGCCTCAGAGTCTAATCCAATGCCTGTCCACTCTGAAATAAGTTCCATTCTAGTCAACATGGCTTACTCTGCAATAGGATTTTCTAGGATGGCTTTGTGCATTTTCAATGCATCCTGCATTGGAAAAGGTTGAAAATCCCTGCTCCTAGTAGACATGCATTGAGACATTGAGCTCTCACCTGCAATCCTATCCATAGTAACCTAGCACTAGCTCTATTTATTAATTTGTCATAATGGGATTTACAGCTGGAGGCAGCTGTGTTGTGCTCTATGTGGGGAAACTCTCCCTCCGGGTTGCTATTCCTGGACCTCATCCATTCCCATCTCCACTCTGCCCCATTTGGTAGTTTAATACAGTGGTCCTCAACCTTTTTGCCCCCAGGGACTGGCCCTGGGGAAAATTTTTTTTCCAGGGACCAGCACAGGGGTGGGGGAAGATTTTTGCCTCTGGCAACCTGGAGGGAGGCTAAAGAACTGGCCCTTTAAATGCTTCAAATCTCCAGCAAGGAGGTTAGGCTTGTGTATGCATGGGGTAGTTACCACCAAGCCCTTGCTGGAGCAAGTTGTATTTTTCCTGAGATACAGCCAATGTACTGAAGTTCTAACGCTTGACTGCTCTTGATTGATGGATCTACTGGGTTCTCTGTCAGCTACTGTTCTGGTGCAGAACCAAGGAAACCCATGTTATGCTATGAGGATAGAATTAGGTTGCACCCTTGGTCACCATCCCTCCCCCCAGACCCTATTCACCTTCTTGCCAATCCTCTCTTTGTCCAGTTATGACCACTTTCCACCTTCCCCACTCACCCCAAAACATTTTCCCACATCTTGGTGGTTATGCTTACCACTGAGTGGTCCTTTCCTCTGGTGTTCTGCTGGTTCAGAAGCAGGACTGTCTGCTGGTTCTATGTGTATCTTACGCCACTACCACAATACCTTATGGCACTTTTGTGATGGTGCCAGCACTGTGGATGCAACGTCAGTGTCAGGGCCCTTAGGAGTGAACGACATTACTGAAAAAGTGGAGAATTCCTGTAAGCAGGGGGTTATTGCTCAGAATTCAAGTTCTTTGCAGGAAATGACGACATGAGCACACAGAGATGCTGCAGTAAAAGGGCATTTTTTTAAAAAGCAGTCACTACTGGTGACTAACTTTGACCACATTATTTCATCTTTTCATTGCTGTGACCCCTTTACATAGCTGGGGCTGTTCCTATCAGGAAGATCATTCCAACTTTATTCTTTGAATATGCAACATCTGCATTTTCTCTCTTCTGGGCTCTGCCTTACTACCTCAAACAATCAAAGCTAGACACATTATACATGTGCAATTTTTTATAATCTGAACTGCCTCAAGTAGGAGCAATGCATTTATATTTTATAATGAAAAGAGAGACTCTGAATGCCAACGAGTAGACACAAAAGATTATCTTCTGGATTTGCCAGACTTTGATTGTCAGACATTAAATTTTTTAGCAGCCACTCCAGATGAATTATTGATGTTAGTGCCATTTGGAAAAATGGATCGCATTACGAGAGTAATTAGCACCCTGCCACTTCTGCCTATCACATTCAGTGTGTCACGAGAGAAACCAAATAAATGGCAGGCTTCATTCATTCTCCATTAATGTGTTGATCATTACAATCTAGCACCTAGGGATATTTTTCAGTCAGGATTGGATTGCAAAAATATCCATGACTGTCTTTAAACATTACCTTAAATCTAGAGAAGGCAAGCATTTTGTCAGAAAGACCACATCATCTCTACACAGTATAAGTATATATGTCCTTCCTATTCTACTGTGATTTTCTTCTGTTATTTTTGGCTTATGGGAGTTGGAGCAGTCACTGAAAAGTTACAGCCAACAATAACTGGAAATACAAAAAGAGATAGGCTGCTCCTGGTTAGCAGATTGGTGGAGTCAATTGGCAACGTTCCTATAAGGGTTAAATAGGAAGCTTCTATCAATTGATACTTGTGGTCCATCTACGGTAATTCAGTATTGCTATACACTGACTGGCAGTGGCTTGAGGGCAGTAATGTTCAACCAGTGTGCTGTGGCACACTAGTGTGATCCACAGATGTGCTGCAATTGTATGGGGAGGATTCACACTGTTTCTTCCCCCAAATGCCAAATTCCTAAACCCTACCATTGCCACTATTTTTTGATGCTATATACCGTTTTGGAATTTGGTGCTAATATTGAATTTATTTTGATTGTATTTTCTTTGTATTCTTTAGTGTTGGCCTTGTGGAAGAAGAACATGTCTCAGGATCCAGGGGTTTGTGACCTCTGCTAGAAGCAAAAATCAATGATGCAGCAAGTGGCAGGAACAGTTCTAGATGGAAGAAGTGCAGGAACTGGTTAAACTGCTGTGATGTCATAACAAATGGTAGAATAAAGTTGTCAGCAGTACTGTGTTTGGTAACTGCTTTGGTTCCATAATGTTGTTGGACAGTCTCCTTTATTTGGGTATATCTCCTCCTTAAATGTGGAGGCTAATTGCACAATCCAGAGTAACTACGGGACCCCTTACGTCGACGTAAGAAAAATTTACTCTGAATTGCTCTATGAATTTCCCATAGGTTTCCACTAGGTGGCACTGTAACTATGTTGATGTAAATGTCTCTTAAGAGCTCCCATAGTTACTCTGGATTGTGCACTAAGGGCACAAGCCAGAGTAACTACAGGAGTCCTTGCTCCGGTGTAAGAATAATTTGCTCTGGATTGCAATATGAATTTCCCATAGGTCTTCACTAGGTGATGCAGTAACTACAGGTATGCGTAATGTCTCTTACGTGTTCCCGTAGTTACTCTGGATTGTAGGATAAGTTGGTTAAGTTGGAAGAGGCCTATGGAAGCAAGGAAGTAAAGGAATAGGAATCTCAGGGGCAATAAAAAGTTGAAATGGGCAGAAGAAACAGTCCTTAGATATAAGGAAAAGAGGCCTTTACATGGAAAACATGCCTTTCCATAATGGAGCCTTTGTTTTTACTTAGAAAATGCTGCAGTGCAAAGGGTTTGTGCTCACAGAAACACAAGGCAGAAATCAGCAAAGACTGTTGGAAGAAAATAGGTTTGGAATGTGATTTTAATGTTCATAAGAGCAGAGACAAAAACATTTGTTTAGTAGTGCATTCATTTTGTTAGTTGCATAATTTCCTTGGAAGTGCTTCAAGGGACAATTACGTTTTTAAATCTCTTCTTCTAAACATTGCCAAATGACAAAGCTTATTGTAAATGACTATAACTTTTGCTACTTCTTTAGAACAAAGGAACACAATAAACCAATGAATTGTGTGAGTGAAAAATCAAAACACTAAATTCGAAACTTGCAGTGCAATCCTATGCAAAACTACTTGGAAGTAAGTCCTATTGTGTTTAATGGAGTTTGCTCCAAGAAAGTGTACATGAGATTCTAGAATTAGGGCACAATCCTATCCATATCTACTCAGAAGTAAACCCCATTGTGTTCAATGGGTCTTACTCTTACTCACAGAAAAGTGTGCTTAGGATTGCAGCCTTAGTGACTTTAGATTTCAGCCTTTGAAGCAGCTTATACAAATCTCTTTCCTATAAGCAACTGCACTGGCACATGTGTGTAAGTGAATGGTGGTGAAAGTGTGGGCATGTGACCAGGAACAGCCAAGCATCTTTCATGTTAATATAAATTGAATTTGAATTAGCCAAGATGCTCTGGTTTGTGAGAAGTTCCTTCTATAACCCATTTTAGTAAGTCTCTTAGTTCATCCTGTTCTTAAGAAATGTTGGACAAACATTCCATAGAAAGGAATGGGAGATGCTCAGGGGTGGTAATAAATAAATTTCCTTCTAATGTGCATTGTGGTAACCTTGTTTTCACCATATCTGATGGGAAATTAGTTTGAGTTTGAACATCCATGGTCTTCTGCTATCTGTCTGTCCATCTGTCCATCCATCTATCTTTTGTGGGTTGTAGATAAATATTTAGAATAATTTTAAAAGGTGTTGAATTGCTATATTCTCTCCCATGTGCTCTGAAGAAGAATGATAATAAAATCAGAAGTGCAAAAAGTAGTTTCTTAGTGGAGTCATTAGGGCTGTGGCTGGTGCAAGTGCCTGTTAACCAGAAGGCCAGGGTTCAAAACCCAGGTTCCCACAAAACAGGGTGAGCTCCTGTCCTTAGCCCAGCTTTGCAGCACAGCTGGAACCAATTGTATCGGCTCTGCTGTTCCATTGGACTCCATTTCAGTGGTGTTCCATTTCAGTGGTGTGGAGAGGGGGGATTTGCTGCTTGGGTAACAGCCTACCCTCCATATTAATCTACTCAGGCCTTTGTGCTTCACATACAGCGTCAAGCATGATACCGTAGTCTTTCGAGACTGATAGATGCCAATACCAAAAAACGGCATCTGCTGGCTTGCAAAAAAAATGGAGTCATAGATTTGGAGGTATGAAAGGACTGCTCAGTGCAACCTAGTTTAAAAACTTGTATCAAAGCATGACCTCTTGTCCTATTTTTGGAAAGGTAACTTTTACAAATAGGTGAAACAAAAATATGTAACCCATAATCAGCAAAATCATTGGATTTTGTTCCCCCTAAACAGGAAAGAGGAACATTTCACACTGTACAAATACCTGATAGACTTCCTTGATTAACCCTACAATCCAGAGTAACTACGGGAGCACGTAAGAGACATTACGTGTACTCGTAGTTACTGCACCACCTAGTAAAAACCTATGGGAAATTCATATTGTAATCCAGAGCAAATTGTTCTTACACCGGAGCAAGGACTCCCCGTAGTTACTCTGGATTGTGCCCTTATTCTTTAAAAACTGTTGGCTTGGCAGCTGTGAAAAGTTTTAGGGTTTTAGTTTTCTGAGGATCGACACATTTCATTCCTGATGTTACATTGAATTTATGTGGGAGCCTAACACAAGATATATCAATACAGCACTGTTGCTGGATTAATCCACTGCTAATTATAGCCTAAGACAGGGGTCTCCAAGCCATGGCCCTAGAGCCAGATGTGGCTCTTGGCAAGCCTCCATCTGGCCCTTGGACAAGCCCTGTAATTCTCCAGAGGTGGGGGAACTGGGGATGCTACACACACCTCTTGTGTATGAAAGTGCATATGAAGTGGTTTGAAGATCACCCTCTCAGTGTGTGCTGGAAAGTGTTTTGAACTAATTTGAATTCATTCATTCGGTTCTGTCACTAATGTATTCATTTATGTAATTTATTCAAATTTAAGATGTAAATCAATTCTTTTTTAATCCGGTCTCCAGCAGAATTTCAGAAAGACAATGGCTACAGTCCTAAAGACACTTTCCTGGGAGTAAGCCCCACTGACGTTTGAGGAGACATGGTTAGGATTGCACTGAATGTGGCCCTCATGCCAAAAGGTTTAGAGAGCCCTAGCCTAGTAGAATGCTTTAGGAGCAGTGTGGTCAATACTTATGTATTCTGATAAGCACAACTCAACTACAACTGAGCAACGCTGATCATTTTGTCTGACTCTTTTGCTTCTAAAATTTATGATCAAATGGAGTGATTCCTTTTGATTTGTCAGGAGGGTCTCCTCCTCCAGTCACTCTCCACTGATTCTTGGTCACACTCTACTTTGTGCTTTTGCTTATCCTATTCTACAAATCCCAGCTTAATGACAGCTAATGGCGCTATTGCACTGCTCCCTGCTTGAGCTTAACTGGGATGAATTTCAGTGTGTCTTTGCATTTACTTCAAGTGGTTTTTACTTTACACCGTAAGATTTTCCGTCTACCACAAAATTCTAGTCACATTTATTTGAGCCATTCCATATCCTTTCAAAACCACACAGTAAAACAATTTTGTATTTTTTATAGTGGTACTGACACTCAAGAGAATTCTTCACACAGAATGATAATCTTATGACTAGGTGGTCCCTGGTGTTCTGTTTGCCAGACCTACTTAATTTATTTTTATTTTTTTAGATGAGTCCCTGGATAGACATTCTGATCACATGTACTATTTAACAAATTTTGGTCTTGCTCCCTATGGAGCCAGTGGCAGTGAAGTGGGGGATGAACTCTTTTCTTATTTATGTTTCCCTGTTGCATCTCAAAACAAGACACAGGCAGGGTATGGGAAGAACCATGCTCTGTGCACAAAACAGAAGTATGTATTTGTTTGAAATGGATCATGTGAATATTAATACAGAAATAAATAGACAACTATCTCTAACCATGTAATTTCCATACTTGGACTGAAAAAAGTAAATTTCTAATTAAAACTTTCAGAATAAACTGTTGGCTTTTTTTGCGCAAGACCACTTAGGACCCAATCCAATTTTCCAGTGCCAGGGCAGCCTTGTCATTGGGGCATGCATTGCATTCTCTACTGGGAGGCAGTCACAGCGTTTCCACAAAGTATAGGAGCATTTGTTTCCTTACCTTCGGGCTGTATTTCAGCTGCACTGTGGCTAGAAACTTTGATAGGATTGGGCTATTACAATCCTGGGTTCAATGGTACTTCCCAGTGAGTCCCACTGAATTCAAATAGATGTATATAAGATGCAATCTTAACTAGGGGTGGCACAAGGGTGTGCATCGCCTGGTGCAGGAGTGAGTGCATCACCCCCAGGATGTATGTTGGCCACTGGAACTGCACATGCACCTATTGGTGCATGTGCTCTTCTGGGATGCCTTTTTCATGGGCGAAAAAGGGGCTCCTTCCCTTCTCTTTCTGCAGAGGTGCAGCAGGGAGAGGGGGAAGGTGGGTGGCTGTGGATGGGAAGCCTGCAGAGAGTGGGGAGGGGGCTCTTCCTCCCCACCATTGCAAGCCAGCAGATGCATTCCTGCCACCCCGCAAGCCTTCCAAGAAGCTTGGCTGCTTCTTTTCCCATACCCTCTTCAGTCCATCTGAGCTGCCCACCTTCCCTGCCAGCTTGGAGAGGCTGAGGGAGGAGGCTCTCATTCCATAACAGAAGCCTGGTAGATGCAGCTGGTGGTCTGAGGAGGGCATCCGTGCCTGCCGCCTTCCCTTCTGCAGGCCTGGAGAAGCCAGGAAGGGAGAGGGAAGAGAGGAGGGAGCCGTTTGCTGCCAACAACTCCAGATTGCCACCCTCCAACATTTCCTATGGAAACTGATTGGCTCTCCTTTTACCATAAATATGTTAATCTAAGACACCACTGAAAAGAATGCGCACCAATTTTTTCCCGCTATGGATCTAGCTGTAAAAGCTGTACATTATATTTGAGTAAATACGGTATGTAAATTTATTCAAATATGAAGTGTAAATCATTTTTCTGGCCCTCCTGCCAAAAAGTTTGAACACCCCTGTTTTAAGGGGCTGGAAAAGGGGCGAGGACAGTGATGCAATCTCAAGGATTGCATCACTACGGGCAGTGGTGGACTCTAGCAGGTTCGCATCTACTCTATAGAACCGGTTCTTAACAAGAGATAGGACATATAAAGTTTAAAAATAGCCATTTAAAAGTGGCTGCCAGATAGGCAGAGAACCGGTTCTTAAATTTTTTGAAGCCCATCACTGACTACGGGGGAAGGATTGGGGAACTTTCACTGACTTTCATTTATATCCATTTCACTACTTTCCATTTTCCAGGAGGTGCTTTGGAATGCTCACTTGCGAACATTGCAACCCACAGTTTGAGAAACACGTGGGGAAACACTGAAATGTGGGGACTGTGGGTTGAAACATACCAACCCGCAGAATAAGAAACACTGACTTAGACCAATAAACAAGGAGTTTATTTAGCAAAAAAGACATTTGTCTTCGCACATCACATACAGGAATGAATGGTCATCACCTCTATCCCAACTGTATTCAGTAAATCTAACATAAGGCCTGTTGCGTATGTATTTTTAAAATAATGCTATACAGTAGATTCTCATTATTTTTCAACCTCCTCCTGGCACTGAACTGAGAGCCTTAAACCAGGCATGCTTTTCCCAGCAACCTCCTTGATCAAAGTGGTTTTCATTCTGTAATTTTCCTGCATTTCTCAATTCTCCATTTTACAGTAAGTAGCTTATAATAATAGAGTCAAAGACAGAATATTTTTTTTGTCACCTCTGTTAATGCGAGGACTTTGTGAACCACTTTTACTCATGGTTATAGACAAAGCACAAATTACTACACTTCATAATTTTGTAAGCACCTGCTGCTTTAATGCCAGCATTTCAGTTGGAGCATGTTCTGTAGAAGTTTGAGAGCGTAGAGAATAAAGCACAGTTTTTTAAGGTCCATGTTCTTTTTGTTTTGTAATAGATATGTTCAGATTTGTAGCCAAATGGCTTTAGGGAGGCACAATGTATGACATAATGGCTACTTGTGGAGTTAGAACCAATCATAAAATGGGAGCTTGTACTATAATGTGCATTTTGGGGATTACTTATATACATACCTAATGTATACTGGGAGGAGTATCCACTGTTTACTGGGAGGATAAAATGTAAAGTATTTCAGGTGCCAAAACACTGGTGTAAAGCAGCCCATCCCCATTGCCTTCAGAGACAGATAAAGCTGAAAAGGCAAAGTGGTGGAGACACCTCTGCTTTGCTCTGTCCATTTGAAATCACTCTGAAGGCAACGGGGAAGGGCCACTTTACACCAAGTGTCCTCTGTCCAGGAACACCATGGTACATATCTACAAATCTCAGTAGCAGTGGGCTCACCAGGGTGGTGTGGTCCGCACCAGTGGTGTGCCCAAGGGGGGTGATGTGCACTGGGGGACCTAAGAATTGCAACTCTGTGATGCAGTGTCAAACCTATTGGATTTGTATTGAACAGCATAATCCAGTGCAAAAATCAGTTTTGAAATAGCACCTTCCTATCAAAAGTTACTGCCAAAAAAAACAAAAAAACTAAAATATGCATTGAACTCTATGGAAAGTGATAGTGGCCAATATCACGGCTTTACTCATGAGTAGGCAAATATGCCAGAGTTCATTGGAAAGGGCAGGCTGAGAGGAATCTAAGGACACCAGAATTGTCCTGATCCAATGAACACAGCCCCCACAAATCCCCCCAGAAGATACTGAATAACTTTCAGGATATTTGCATTGAAATTCATTGAAAATGGATGTGAACTGCACAACTGTGTTTACTGGCGAGTAAGCAGGCATGCCTTGGCTGGAGTGGAAGGTCAGTTCAGGAAAGGACAAGACTTCCAAAATGGTCCAGATCAGGGATGTTACTAGGTCATTAGAAAGGGGTGACAGCCCTTGTGACCTAAATGGCTAAAATCAGGATTTGTGGAAGTAAGCGCCCACCATTCATATTGTTGCCCCCACCAATGTGACACGCTGCCCTCCTGCACTGGGTGATGTGAACCCCAGTGATACCTCTGCTCAGTAGTGCTGCTGCTCATTGTTTTGCCCTTGCTCCAAAAAAGATGGGCAACGCAATCCTCACTTGCACTGGATCAGAAATGCTGGCTTTGCCTGTATTGAATTGAGTGCAAGTTTTTGAACTGCTACTATGCTACTGCAGGGAAAGGAAAACTTTTCCCCATCCCCAAGGTAGGGCTGTAGCAGCACTACATTAGGAACATCTCTAATGTGTGGATTACCCTATTGTAACTGGGGTACTGATGCACTTTGTTCCTTAGTGAAATTGCATGTGCCAGTAAGAAGGCTAAGCTCTCTGTGCATAGCATTCTATGATGCTGTAAGCCAAATACTTGGGGCAGGCCTGGGAATATGTAGAGTTTGAATTGTTTGGTTCTTATTTTCCCTCTAGCTTGAATTCAAGAAGACACATGTACTCCTTAAGGCAACACTGAAGCTTGCACTCTGAAATTCACAAGAGAACTATAACAGCAGTGCAATTCTTGAGATGCAGCCCTATGTCAAGGTATCATAAATGAATGAATATGCAGGTCCTCTCAAATCCCAGTTAATCTGAAGTCAAAGCTTTATATTTTACAATAAGCTTTTCCCCACAGTTAATCTAGAATTGAACTCTACTCTGCTCCTTATTGCAATAAGGGAAGAGATTTGAATATTCTTTAAATGTTTGCTTTTGTTTAAGTGTTTTGATATAATGGTCAGGGCTAGCCTTGGGAGTTGCAGAACATTTTTGCAGGACCCCAGTTCAAAGTAAAGATCCATATAATCTTGGTAGTATAAATAAAATTTATTATAGACTTTATATTGCTGAGGTACAATGGAAAGCTATCAAAATGTATGCTTAGTGCATGTGACTTAATGATCCATTATCCCAAATGTGCAAGCAGTGGGACTCTATGAGGCTCCCCAGGATTCTCACACCCTGGCAAAATCTCTGAAAGGCTTAAAAATAGCCCTTGTCCTCCTGCAGGGTCATGATCCTTGAGGTCCTGTTGCTGCTTTCTCCCTTTCGCCACACCTTGAAACAAATGGGGGACCTTTACACAAATTGGCAAATTGCAACCCCTGTTTGAGTAGCACTGCATTGAGGTATTTCTTTTAAAAAGGGCAAGTACTGCTTGTAAATGCCTTTGTATAAAGAAACAGATAAAAAGATAACAGTCAGATAACACCCATCAGTTGACAAAATTAATTATAGGAAGTGTTACAATTCCCACAGCAATGGTGGGCTCCAGCAGGTTCGCACCTACTCTATAGAACCGGTTGTTAATGAGAGACAGGACGTATAAAGTTTAAAAATAGCCATTTAATAGTGGCTGCCAGATGGGCATAGAACTGGTTGTTCATTTCTTTGAATCCCATCACTGTCCCACAGATCATGTTTTGTTATTGCTTTAATGGTTTTGGAGTGGATTTTTCTACACGTTCCCCCTAAATATTTAAAACAAAGAAGAAAAACTTCTTAAGAACAAAAGATTTGCAAAACTCACTTGTTTTTCTCCTGCTGGTTGAATTGTTTCCGCAATTTTGACAATAGAA
The DNA here is from genome assembly GCA_030015325.1 of Cryptoblepharus egeriae. Classification (NCBI taxonomy): domain Eukaryota; kingdom Metazoa; phylum Chordata; class Lepidosauria; order Squamata; family Scincidae; genus Cryptoblepharus; species Cryptoblepharus egeriae. Next base: position 45,258,810 of record JAREYC010000007.1, on the reverse strand, counting down.
AAAGTGCAATTGGAAAATTGGAAATAAAAATTCCAATAGATATTTCTGGAAACAGAAGGTGTTTCCTTTTCCTATTAGATACATGCATTGGTAATTTGGTTTCTTTAACAGCCAGCCTAAGGATTTTCTCCTGAGATATTTCAGATATTCTCTACTTCCCTGCATCGATTATCACATTTCCTAGACATGTTTACAGCTGAACCAATTCAATGCTTTGAAGCCGTAGTATATTTTGCACTTGAATTTGTGTAACCACACTTGTACATGGTGAATATTGTACTTTCATATTTGAAAGTAACAACTTGCCAAGAACACATCTAAAAGGCAATTTCTTCAGGTTTCCTTTAGGGTTCAGAAGACAAAAATGCTAGGTAAGTAAATTTTGAAAAATCCGGTTGTATGCTTTGCAAGATCAGTTTCTCAAAGTAAAATTTACTCAGATATGAACCTGGATTATTTCATGTTTGTTCTTAACATTATCTCAGTGGAAACACATAAGAAAATCATCTTCTGTTGAACTTGGTATCCACGGATGCCAGAGGATTTAGGAAAGTTCTTATTCAGTGAGGAACGTCAGGTCTGAAGAGTTCAAAAGAAGAGGTGAGTTTTCTGGAGAAGGGGTCTTCAAACTTTCAACCTCAGAGCTCCTGGACCTGTAACAAATGTGTAGAGGAGGAAATTTAAGCAGGTGTAGCTTGTGATCTTTGAGATGAAAAAGCTTCACCTGCTGAACTTTCCTTCTCTACACTACTGTTAAAGATCCTGGAGCCCTGAAGATGAATGTTTGGAGACACCCCTGCTTGTGGAGGGAAAGGCTAGATAGATCTCTTCTCTACCTTTCCTTTATTGAGGAGCAAACAGCAGCAGCAGTGCAGGTGTGGGAAATTTTCTTATTATTATGTTTTCAATTGCATCCGACACAAAGCATTGCTCCAAAGCAGGAGTGGGAGGAGATGGTGAGTTTCAGCTGTCATTGCACTGGGAGTAGTGGGTAAGCCCTGAACTTACTGAATACTTTGGGAATGCAGCTCTGCCTATCAATAGGTATCACTGCAATATATTAATGGCAAAATTGCTATATATTCCAAATTTTACATGCTCAATTTGATGGCTAAATTCAAACTGAAATGAAGAGGAGGGGTGGCAACACACTTAAAAAGTATTATATTTTAATCCTGTCAATTATGGATTGGGCACACTTTTTCCTTGCCCCAGGTGCTAATTTCCCTTGTTATGGGACTGCCAAGCAGCATCTTGAGGTAGCTAAGTAAAACTATATTTGCAGAGGAGGCCATTTGGGGCAGCTGTCTTATATGTATTGGGGGGGAGTGGTTGGATCCCAGTGGCAATAATATGCACAGGATCCTATCCACATTCCTTTTCCCTTCCCTTCCCGAACTCTGTTGTCTATCAGTGAAATGGGTGGTGCAGATCTGAGGAGACCTATTGGGGCAGCAGAGGTTTGCCCTAGGATAAAGGAACAAATGTTCTCTTACACATCAAGGAGGCTTCCGCACTACCTCCTGCAGGATGCAGCAAGCACTTCGTTGGTATGGCTACATCTAAGGGGAATGAGCTATTTGTCAAATACTTTTGGAAAACCAGATTGTTCTAGTTATGCTGAGTTTGTGTTACTGGTTATAGTAACTCTTTATGAGTGTACTATTTGAATATATGTTGTCCATCTCTAAATCAATCAATGGTTTCTAAGATGCTGTCTTGTATCATCACAATTTGCTGCCAATTTGACTGATGTTCTCCTATTAAAATCAATTAAATTATGGCAAATTTAAAAATCTGAATTACCTACTCTGAATAAATTTATGATTCTGCGGTCCATTATGTATGACTACATAGAAGAATATCTGTCTCAAACACATTTACATAAAACACTACCAGCACAGTTAATTGACAATCAATTTTTCAGTTCCAAAACATTTTTAAGAGCAATAATTTTTTTAAAAAAATCCTCAACACAATCAAACTAAAAGGATTTTTAAAAATTACAGAGAAGATGGCTGGAGGCCTGAGAAATAATCTCTGTTTTACCATCATTCAGGCTTTGCAAACTTCCTTAAAGCATTCAGGAGAATATTGCTCTCACACACAGTGTTTCTTTGAAAGTTCCACTGTAAGCAAGAAAAACTCATTTTTAAACCCATTATGTACGCACAGCATGACTGCTATTTGCGAAAAGTATAAGTCAAAATATTTTTAGAATTATGTTTTCATAATGGAATGTGCGTATCAATTTTTCCCCTGCTAATAACTTGCGTCTGTAGTAGTTGATTGGTATCTGTTGCGAATTGGTTCACTCCTTGATAGAGTTGCCTGCAGCATTCAAGTACATCAGGTGAAGGCTGTGTATGTGTGTGTATGTCTGTCCATTTAGTCTATCTCTCTCTCTTATTTGAGGGTTGGAAAATCCATCTTCTGAGAACATGTCACCCCCACTAACGTATACATCTGCAGAAGAGGGTTATTCCCCCATCAGCAATCCTTACTGAGCTATTTTGCACAACTACTTTTCTCTTCACACATTATACGTACGCTCTCTACTTGCTGACTGTCTTCCATCACTTGTCATAGTCTAGTAGTAGCAGCAGCAGTAATAATAACCTCTGATTCTGACCATCTCATCCCAGGTATTGGCCACATCTGTTATTAATAGAATTAAATTCCATCTGTGGGACCGTGAAGTAAACAAGGTCCAAACCGTGGTTTTTAGATCCAGGTTTATTGCTCAGCTGTTGCTGTCGTCATGAATTTATTGTAAAGAACCAGTGAGGTCAAAAACATACCTTGGGCAACCACATTTGCCTGCAGGGGCTCACTCCATGTGATTTGAAACCTAGCCAATAGAGGTTTAAAATGGCACAGAGCAAGTCACCACACACGACATATCCACTTGGTGTACTTCCAATTTATACCACCTTTCAACTAAAAAGTTTGCAAAGTGGTTTACAGAGAAAATAAAATAAGTAATAGATAATGGTTCCCTATCCCAAAAGAGCTCACAACATAATAATATAGTTGTTAAACATATGGGGGAAATGTGTGAAAGGGGCTCAGTACTGATGTAAACCATGGTTTTTTTTGTATTCATATGTAACATGAACACAAATTGAAAGCAAAGATGTCCCATCCCCACAGGGGAGAACATCTTTGTTCCCCTCACCTTTGGAGGGTATTCTGAGTTCTTCAGAGGCTGTGCACATCCACCTGCTGCCTCTTCATACTCCGGGGTGCCTGGGGCTCCGTGGGCAGCAGGATCATTGGAGCTGTTACATATGGTGGTGGTGGTACCTCTTCCTTTAGGTCTTACTGGTATTGCTGTGGCCATGAGACAGTGTTCTGTGGCAAAGGCTAAACGCAATCTTCTATTCCTTTATAATATAATTTTTGAAAACGATCTTTTATTCCTTTTTAATGTAATGTAATTCTTTTTCTCTCACAACACCTTCCTGGGAATAAGACCCATTGAACACAATGTGGCTTACTTAGACAAGGTTAGTATTGTGCCCTTAATGAGAAAGTGGAAGTCACATTTTGGGGGAAAAACACCTGGAAGTTGCTTTTATTGGACATGTGTAGCCTCTGCAGAGCTCACAATAACCTATGGAGGCAAGGGGAGCACAGCTATTCTCTCCTGAAATGGAGGGGATAGGATACTCCTGAAGTTTTTCCGGAAGAGATGCAGAGAGGGCACGCAGAGGTGATTTGAGCCATGTTTAACAGAAACTGCATAGATAGGATCCGCAGATATAGGGATCCCTGTGTACAAGCTCACAGTTCTAAGATAATTTTCCATTACATTTAATCCTAACCAAAGTGTTGAGCGCTTTTTTCCTATAACCTTTAAAATAGGATCTGTGTAAAACAGGTAGCTTTGATGTAAGGAAATGTGCCATAATTTAGTATACAGATAACAACAGTCTCTTAATGGAATGTATATACTGGAAGTGCCTTGTAGCTTCAAAACGTTTGACAAGAGGTCGGAATTATGACACTTTCATATATAATCTGTATGTAAAATAAGGACATTAAATCCTCACTTGTATGTAACTAGTTACTCTGGAACCTATGAATAATCAATTGGATGTTTCATTTTACCATATTAAATATAGATTTTTTGCTCCCTTGAGATGAAAGCAATTTTTTCCTTATCAGGATGGGGCTTCATTGAAGATTTTAGAGAGGAATATGCTGCTAGATTAGAATTTGGCTACTCCTTGATGAATTATTCATCTGTGCCCTTATCTTCATCACTGTTACTGGCCTTAGTCCTTGGAAAGTGTGGGGTTTTGCGCAACCCACATCAGCAGCGTGGACCCCACCTGTGAAGCTGTTTAAATCAATGGTTCCCAAACCTTTAAGCATCTGGATCCACTTTTTTAAATTTACACTGTATCAGGACCCACCTTAGTTTACCAGACTTTCAAAAAGGAGATCTAGAAAGGAATAATATTTTATTTATATATAATAAGACCTTCAAACATTTATCTCCCTATATTTACACATGCTTGCAAACTGCAGGAGCTGAGTTCTCTGCAGGATAATTAACAACTATAGTATCTGCTTTTTAAAATTGCCACAGGCGTTGTGGCAATTCATGATCTGATCTTTCAGATAACCTTTGGTGACTCACCCAGAAACTCTGTACCCTTCATTATAAAGAAACTTTTAATTCCCAGGCTCTTTTCAGCCATTCCAAAATCTATGAATCAAAATTGTTGCCCTTTTCCAAAAACTGTTCTATTCCTATAGAATAGAACAAAATTATTCTATTCCTAGATCTTTAATTGGCACAAAGGAATTTCCCACACTCACAAGTAAATCCTATACATCTTTATTCAGAAATCATCATCCACTGTGTTCAGTGGGACTTATACCCAGGTGAGTGTACATAGCTTTAGCTTTATGGCACAATACATTTTGTGTCTCTCTGTGTGCCACTTTTGCTAACAAAAAGTTTCAGTTCTGCACTCAGATCAACTGGGCTTCCAAATTTGTCTGCCAACCAAAAGGATTTGGAAAGATGCTGTGAAATGTAATTTTTACAGGAATGCTTTTGTTTTCAAAACTGAACAATTTATGTCTCTGAAGTAGTACACCTAAGGATAAATTCCACGTAGCATTTAACGTATTGTTACACCTCAAAAGCATAGATTTTATTGGTCAATAACAATTGGATGGGTGAGAAAGGCTCTGTGGATTAGGATTAGTGTAGGGTAATCGTTCTCATTTTTTAAAAAATCCTTTTGAGAACTCTTTTTAGGTTCCAACTCTTTTCAGGTTCTAGCCCCTGCCTCCCACTCTTTGAAGGATACAACACAAATAGTTAAACATAGGGCAAAATCCAGAGTAACTACTGGGAGTCCATGCTCCAGTGTAAGAACAACTTACTCTGGATTCCAATATGAATTTCCCATAGGTTTTCACTAGGAAGTGCAGTAACTACAGGTACACATAAAGTCTCTTATGTGCTCCTGTAGTTACTCTGGATTTGGAGGATATCTTTATTTGTTTTGTTTTATGGTTTAAAATCATAATTTTGTTTTTAAGTCTGTGTCCCCTTCAAATGAGCAGGGTACCCCAGGGGACCAAATGGCTCTCACTGAGAATTATTACTCTTCAACAACTTTAATCCTGCCTCCCAGCACAGTCCTGATCTGCAGACTGTCCTGATCTTGATGCTATTGACTGAAAAGAAACAAAGCCAAGATAGTAACAATTTAAAAGTCACATGTATTTGACCCCAATGTTCTTTGCATCTGAAATACCTGTCTGCAAGGAGATTAAGAAAATCTTTACTGAGGGGGAAAAAAAACCTCCAAATGCTGTTCTGACTTTTATCACATAAGAAGTGAAAAGAAATTTGGAGTAGTGAGAAAGGAATGATTGCTTTGGTCAAATTAATTTAAAGCAATTGCAAATATTGCTTTTATCTTGACATTGAGCAGCTCATTAGCTACCTGTCTGTCCAGGTATAAAAAACAACAATTAATAGTGGGGAAAGTCTCTCACAAATGAGAGTTAATCTGGAAGAAAGCCTGAGAGAATCTGTAGGAAGAATGTTTCCTGTGGGGGGGAGAGTGTTTCTGGGGATTTTCTCATCAAGATCTGTTAGTTCAGTTCACCAAATGTCAGACTGCAAGTCTTAATTAAAATAATCATTTTGACAGTGAGTCCCAATGCACACAAATTGGCTGTTAACTCCACTTCTTTGAAAAAAAAAAGTTAGAGGCTGCAATCCTGTTCACATTTTCATAAGAGTAAGCCCCATTGAATAAAATGGGACTTATTTCTGAGTCTTAAGCTTGTCCTGTGGATTTTGTGTTTTTGTTGCAAATACTTATGTATAGCTTCTCAACAGAAAACCAAGTACCAAAATAAATAAATGTGGTTTAAGTGATATGGCAGAATCACACAATGGCTGTTAATGATTTTAGCCTGCACACTGGTTTGAAATTTTGCTAGTCTGTCTTGTTCTGCAGTCAGTCCTTTTGTGAGTTTCTTGTGGACTTATATTTGCATATCTGAAGATGAATTAAAATGAGAAAAGCTGAGAGCAAACACATTAATAAACAGTGGGCTGAAACTACACAAAATTGTAAAAGATTCTTACATGATCTTGACCAGGCAAGCCATGTAGAAGAAGCTACATAATGTTCCGTGATGTCACTCTGGTACCCTGGCATGCTACAGTGCACAGTTTTGGGAACCATATACAAGCCCCCTACTGAAGTTCAAAGTAGATACAATGAATACATCTTTGGCTGGGAAGGGGATGAGGACAGGTACTGAGGAAGCAGGTGTACAACTGTATGAGACTAAAAGAACTTGCCTGGAGAGAGGACAGCTGTGTCTCATCCCCTGACCGGCTCCACCCTTCCTCCTCAGGTATAAAGCTCCTGGGCATTTTGACAGAGGAAGGTGCTGGGCCTTGCTGGCTGAAGATCTGCCTGGAAGAGAAACAGCTGCGCTTCATCCCTGGACTGGCCCAGTGGACCGGCTTGAGAACCTCTGCTATAGCACTTTATGCCTCCCTACTGAGGAAAATCAACAGAAACCTGCCCTAGCTGCTTGGCTCCGCCTGTTGCTCTGTAGTAATGTGTTTATCATCTGGAGGGAGCTCAGGGGAGGGAAAGTCGGCTGGGAGTGCTGCCACCATTAGTAGAGTGACGGGTCATGGAAGATATGGTGGGAGGGTTCGTGCAGGCCGTAATAGGAGAAGGAGGGTCAGTCGTAGACAGACTGTCCCTCTTTCTGGCCCTCCCCTCAACCCTCTGACCTTAGGCAGCCTGAGCAGCAGCTCCCTGAGTCTGAACCTGCTGCTTCTCAATGCCAGGTCAGTAAACAATAAGACCTGCCTGGTCCAGGATTTGATCCTGGACCAGAAAGGTGACTTGGCTTGCATTACGGAGACCTGGCTGGATGAGGCCGGAGGTGTGGGCCTCTCCCAGATCTGTCCGCCAGGTTTCCGGGTGCTGCAGCAGCCAAGACTTCAGGGGCGGGGAGGTGGGGTTGCGATAGTCTATCGTGATTCTATCCCTCTCACCAGGTCCCCTGTCCAGCGGTTCACAGGGTTTGAGTGCCTCCGTGTTGTGTTGGAGGGGCGAGACAGAATAGGGATTCTGTTGGTGTACCGCCCGCTGTGCTGCCCAACAGTCTCCCTGCCTGAGCTGACCGGGGTGATCTCGAGAGTGGCGTTGGAGTGCCCTCGCCTCCTAATGCTGGGGGACTTCAATGTCCATGCCAAGGCACCCCAAACATCTGCAGCTCAGAATTTCATGGCCTCCATGGCAACCATGGGTCTGTCTCAAAGAATATCTGCCCCTACTCATGATGCGGGACACACACTGGACCTTGTGTTCACTGCTGGGCAGGTTGATGGTGATCTGGATGTGAAGGACATCTCCATCACCCCATTGCCATGGACAGATCACTACCTGGTGGGATTTAGGCTTATCGCAGCCGGTAGCCTCTGCACAGGCGGGGGACCGCATTCCATGGTCCGCCCCAGAGACTGATGGATCCAAATGGTTTCCTGAGGGCTCTGGGGGATTTTCCTGCTGCCAGAGCTGGCGACTCACCCAGCTCCTTGGTCAATCTCTGGAACACTGAGATGACCAGGGCCCTGGATGAGATCGTTCCTGAGCGACTTCAGCCCTGCCGTAGATCAAACACAGCTCCTTGGTTTTCTGGGGAGCTGCAGGCTTTGAAACAGCAGGTTTGACGTTTAGAGCGACGGTGGCGAAAAACTTGTGTCGTTTCTGATTGGGCAGAGGCCAGGGCTCACTGGCGAACCTATTCTGCGGCGGTGGTGGTGGCGAAAAAGATGTATTTCGCTACCACCATCGCATCCGCAGAGAACCGCCCAGCAGAGCTCTTCTGTGTGGTCTGGGGCCTACTCCATCTGGCCCCCCGTACTGATGTGGTACAGCACACGGAGGCTCGCTGTGGCGAGTTCACCCAACATTTCGCAGACAAGGTTGATCAGATCTGGCATAACTTGGACGCCACTTTAACAACATTCAACGATGTCCCTGGGGCACCTATCTTGTCCATCTTTTGGGATTCTTTTCAGCTTGTAGAACCTGAGGATGTGGACAGGATTCTCTGTAGTGTGAGACCATCTGCTTGCCCGCTGGACCCTTGCCCAGCCTGGCTAGTCAGACTGGCCCGGGATGGACTGGCCGAATGGACAGGGAGGGTGGCGAACACCTCTCTGAGGGAGGGGGTGTTGCCTTCTGCATTAAAGCAGGCGGTGGTTCGCCCCCTCCTGAAGAAACCCTCCCTGGACCCTAAAAACCTAAACAACTATCGGCCAGTCTCAAACATCCCATTTCTGGGCAAAGTGGTCGAGCGGGTGGTGGCGTCCCAGCTTCAGAGGGTCCTGGATGAAGCTGATTATCTGGATCCCTTCCAATCTGGTTTCAGGCCGGGATTTGGGACAGAGACTGCCTTGGTCGCCTTGGTGGATGACCTACGCTGGGGAATGGACAGGGGGAGTGCGTCCCTGTTGGTCCAGCAGGACCTCTCGGCGGCCTTCGACACCATCGACCATGGTGTCCTTCTGGGTCGGTTGGCTGGGTTGGGGATTGGAGGCACTGTTTTGCAGTGGTTCCGCTCCTTCCTGGCTGACCGGTCCCAGGAGGTGGTGCTGGGGGATGCTTGCTCGGCACCCTGGCCTCTTTGGTGCAGGGTGCCGCAAGGTTCCATTCTATCCCCCATGCTTTTTAACATCTACATGAAGCCGCTGGGAGAGGTCATACGGAGGTTTGGAGTGAGGTGTCATCAGTACGCTGATGATACCCAGCTCTATCTCTCCTTTCCTCCTGAGTCCAAGGAGGCGGTTGAAGTCCTGAATCATTGTCTGGAGGCAGTGGGGGACTGGGTGAGGGTGAACAAGCTGAGATTAAATCCTGATAAGACAGAGGTTCTCCTGGTCCGGAAGTCCTCGACTCGGGTATTGGAATATTATCCTGTTCTGGAAGGGGTTGCACTCCCTCTGAAGGAGCAGGTTCGCAGCTTGTGGGTTCTCCTGGATTCGCAGCTGCTCCTGGAGTCCCAGGTGGCGGCTGTGGCCAGGGGAGCCTTTGCTCAGCTTCGGCTGATCCGCCAGCTGCAACCATACCTGAGTCGTTCAGATCTGGCCACGGTAACCCATGCCCTAGTGACATCGAGACTAGATTATTATAACGCGCTCTACGTGGGGCTGCCTCTGAACACTGTCCAGAAGCTTCAACTAATCCAGAATGCGGCGGCCTGTGTGGTTGCTGGGGCTCGTCGGTTCGACTCTGTCGGGCCACTGCTTCAGCAACTACACTGGCTGCCCATTCGTTTCCGGGCTGAATTCAAAGTGCTGGTCCTGATCTTTAAAGCCCTAAACGGCTCGGGTCCTGGGTACCTGAGGGACCTTCTTCTGTACAATCCGACCCGTCACCTAAGGTCATCTGAGGGGGCCCTACTGACTGTGCCGCCACTAAGAGATGTGAGAGGTGTGGCGGCCAGAGATAGGGCCTTCTCGGTGGTGGCACCCCGGCTTTGGAACTCCCTCCCCATAGAACTTAGGAAAGCTCCCTCAATACAGAGCTTCAGGCGGAGCCTTAAAACCTTTTATTTTAAAAAAAGCGTTTTAAACGAGACAGAGGGTGGGGGGCAGTGTGTTAGTGTTTTATTTTATTGTTTTAACAAATGTCTTTTAGCTTGTTTTTAATTGTTCCTAGTCTAATTATTCTAATTGTATTTTAATTGTATTTTAATGATGTTTTAATTTGTATTTATTAGCAATTTTAATGATGTTTTATTCTTCAGTGTTAGCCGTCTTGGGCTCCCCCTTATGGGGGAGGAAAGGCGGGGTATAAATTGAGTTAAAAAAAATAAAAAAAATGTGCCACATGATCCAGGAACCCTTATTTGTATTCTGACTGTCGTTTGAAGGGAAAGTGGAAACACATAAGGATTCCCATTAAAAAAACAGTTAAGTGGATGAATGAGTACAGTCACGGTGGCAGTTTGTGAGATCCAGCCTTGCGATTTATTTTCCTTTTACCACAGAGGAGCAGAATAATTGCTATATTATGGCAATATATAAACTTTCAATTAGTGTCTACAACGTACCAGCCTTTACTGAGAAGCATATTTGAAAAATGCTTTAGATTCACTGTCCAAAAATGAAGAATTTTTTTTTCCATAAAGGTCCCTCATACAGTACCTGCTATCACCTATTGATTTAAGACATGTCCATTCAGGTTGGTGCTGACATCCCCTCCCAATCTACTTTTTGAGGTACTGCTTCAATTAGCTTCATCAATGGATCTGCTTTGTGAGAGAGGCTTATCAACAAAAAAACTTTAACCTTCTGCCTTAGGCCTTCTTACTCTCCAGAAATTGCTTCACAATATATTTACACAAACACAGTTGTATCTACAATAACTATACAACTAACAATGGTATTATTAATACACAACCTCCTCATTTCTGAAATAAAGGATTTATACATTTGTAAATTAATATTTTTCATCTTTTTATACCTATCTGTGCTCTTTAGGTTTCCACTAAGATGTCCACCTGATAAAGATCTCAGAAGGTTTAAATGCCTTAAGGCAGTGGTTCTCAATCTTCCTAATGTCGTGACCCCTTTATAAGTTCCTCATCTTGTGGGGACCCCCAACCATAAAATTATTTTCATTGCTACTTTATAACTGTAATTTTGCTACTGTTATGAATCATAATGTAAATATCCAATATGCAGGATGTATTTTTGTGGTTACAAATGAAATGTGTGTTCTATGCACACATTGAACACAATGGGATTTATTTCAGAGTAGGCATGCATAGGATTGGGCCCTGAGGCTCTCAGTCAATTATGCTGACCAGTGCGTGTGCAGCTACAGCCGGAGGTCTGGCGAGCCTGACCTGGCCCCCTGCACTAGGGGTCTTTAGCCGACCCCCAGGAAAGCTCTAAGTGACCCCCAAAGGGGACCAGACCCCCACTTTGAGAAACGCTGCCTTAAGGCAATTTTAATTATGTAGCTACAATAAAACACTTTTATAATATATTAGTGAAAACATACCGGCATTGCGAGAGTAAAGTTCCCCTGTATGCCATCCCCCTACTGCACATCAATCCCTGCATGCGCATCAATCCCCTCATGTGCATCAACCCCCATGAGCAACATTCCCCATTTTCATCCACCCCATGTGCATTAGTCCTCCCATGCGCATCAACCCCCCATGTGCCACACCCCCATGTGCAGCAACCCCTCCCTCTGAACAACAGCCCCCCAGTGCACTAGGCACTGAGCACCAAATTGGCTAGATGTTGATCAGTTTTCCATGTTAAGTATAGGACAAAAACATGTTGCACCCCTTTTCAGCCCCTTAAGGGTTAAATTTCTCCACATCGGTTCTTAATGGGTATTGATGTCACAGAAGTAACATCCTCCCCAAATTTCATTCTTCTAAGTCCAGGGGTTGTGGCAGAGCGTCCTTCAGTCAGGGATTCTTCAAATTCCAGGGGTTGGGGCAAGCGTCCTTCAGTCAGGGATTCTTCAATGTGTAGGGAGGAAAAGGTGTTGCACCCCGTTTCACCCCTTTCTGGTTGGAATTTCCAAGAACTGGTTCTTAGTGGGTGCCTCTGTCATGAAAGGAATGCCCACCCTAAATTTCACGCTTTAGGCACAGCGGTTTTGGCTGGCCATTGATGAGTGAGTGTGTCAGTGAGTGACTTTTCAATTTTATAAAGATTAAAATGTACTCATTTTGCTCCCAAACTATCATGCCTCCTACTCAGCCCCCAGGTGTCAGGCCTTGAAATGGTGCCCTGTGTTTTCCAAGATGGAGCAAACTTGCCGAGTCCTAAAACAGTTTAAAAGCTTTATCCATTTAGGGATAAGAGTAAGATAAGCAATGCTCTTCAAAAGATTTTACAAATTAATAAGAATGTACTTTAGCAGGCTGTAGAGTAGCTCTAAGGACCATTAAAGGTCTAAGATGATCAAAAGGGTGTGTGGGGAAATCAATGGTCTTTTGCAATATACCACTACAAAATCTTGCAAAACCACACTAGAGATTGTGGCTTCATAAAAACAGAATCTTATGTGAAGGAGAAGCACTGGGTAGTCAGATATGTGAACTGAATTTGCAGTATTTTGTGAGCACCAAGGAGCAAGTCAATACTTATACATAATTGAGTAATCTGGGATTTGTGAACAACAAAAGGGGCAGAGATCAGACAGAAGATAATTGCCATCACTCATGCAGACTGGATTGACAGAAAAAGTAACAAAGGAGGCCAAAAGGTTGTCATGCCAGATCTCCAGAGCAAAAAGACACCATAATCAAATGCTTGTGATGAGTCATTGAGGAAAACCATGAAAAAGACAGGAGAAGCTTCTTCTGGGAAAGGATGCTGTTTCATGAATCCTAAATTTCACATGTGAAGTATTTTACCTAAAGGGCTCTCTTTGTAATTTATATGAATCTGAAACACAAGGATCTGGATTCCTGCAAATGTCTTCTTCAAATATTTTATCTCCATCATAAATACAAGTTTCCCTGACAGCTAAGGAACATTGACATTAATCCTTTAGGGTCTCACTTGGATTGCTGCCATTTTTCAGATATAATGGACTACCAAATATGCAGCTAAGTGGCATTGCCACTGTTGGGATCTAGTGTTCTGGTGGTGGAAGACACTTAGCATGTCAGTTTTCATACCTGTGTGCTTCCCGACTATGACCCCAGATACTGTGGAGAACCCCATGGTTGGACGTAGAGGAGAAGGCCCACCAACTGTGGTGAACTGGTGGGGTTGAGCATAATGTGATGGGAACAGAAGATTCAGGGCAGAATGGGGAAGGGCCAGGGATATGCTGGAGAAGGTATAGCACCTGGCACATGTTATTTATGCTAATGCTAACTCCTCTGCAGTGAACCGAAAGGCCCACCTTTTACTCCTTCAATTTGTTCTAGCTAAAGAGCTGGTTCAGGTCCAAGAAGAACCACTGATCCAGTTGATGGACTTACAGAGAGGTAAGAGAGAATATTTAGATCCATAGACACTTTATTATCAAGAGGACAAGCAGCTATATAAAAGAAAGATTCAAGAAAAGCAGATTCAGGAAAGGCTTGTGATCCATGCTGGTACATGAGTTCCAGTTAAACAAGGCCCAGATGAGATTGGGCTGTAAGATTCCTTTATTTTTCATGATATGCAAATATTATGTAATCATATGTATACAAATGGTGCATTACATCTGGGAGATAATTAACATGTCATATTTTCCTTCCGTGAGATTTCTTAAAATCTCTGGAGTTCTCTCCGCTATAAAATATATAGAAAATTGGCCCCTATAGCAGAAAACCTCTGCAGTTCTGCTCTCTGTTACAGTCTAAACATCAAGTCTTTGGGAAAGTTGTGGTTTCAAAAATCAGCATGAAATCTATACACCTTAGTTGCAATTGTCAACAGTAAAATTTGTGTATAACAGTAAAATCTGTGTATACGGTATCTTCCCTTCCTTCACAAAAATGGTGTGTTTCCTTTAGAAAAGGAATTAATGTAGACTTTTATTTCCTTAGGTCTGAATGAAGATTATTAAGAAATGCATAATTCCTGCTCAGACCTCCTTAGCATATGGTTCCTAAGCTATGCGGTCAGGAGGCTGTCGTGTTCTCCCTCTTCAGCCTCTTAATCATTAGGTTGACATTAGTTAATCCTCTATTGGCTGCTGCATTAGTCATGTACTTTTCAAGAAATATAATTGAAAACTTTTTTTCACTTGACAGTAGTAGAAATCATCCAATAAATGTTCTACATGAAAAATGGTTTCCAAGTTTGCATAAAAAGAGCAGCTGGATTCCCAAAGATTACTTTTGTCTCTACAAGATTTATGGCACAATCCTGTTGGATGCTGTGCCAACTGTATGACATCAAGGCCACCATCACTGTATCCTAAGCTAAGCAATAATATGCCAACACAGCAAAGCTGGAGCAGTCCTTCCCAACAATGCCGACAGAATCCATGGACACTCCAAAAGAGCCCTTCAACTATATAGTGAGATCCAGACAATGTTGCATTAGTATGATGCCCAGTTGCAACCATCTAGCTAGCCCAACACTGGCAGCCAGAAAAGCACTGTCAGGTGAACTAAGCAGGAACAGGTCAGGGGCATGGCTATTGAGAGGCAACCACTAAGGGGATGCCCCTTATCAGCTACGAGGAATGAACAAATGAGTAACAGGTATTGCTACCAACCATGGGGAAATGATCCAAAGACATTAAACCTACTCATATGGCACAACATGGGGATGCCACAGCATGAGTACCCCCTAGAACTACTGTGGCATCAGCAACAAAGTGGTAAATGCAAAGAACTCCGCTTCCAGAATAATTCTGCTTCATCTAATCCCATTCGCACAAGCACAAACACCCAAGGAATACCTTTCAAGGATAAGGTACAGCAATTTTAACAACTGTGCTGTGGCACAGATTCATTTATTAGTGAGGCATTTGGGGGATTTGAGCCCCTTCCTGCAGCATGGTGTTCTTTGTCAGTGGACACAAAACTGATCCGTGTGCATTTACAATGTTAGTGCCTTTTCAGTGAGCTGCATGTTGAAAAATGTTGAAAATTACTTATATGGTAGAAAGCAAAGGTAGAAAGATTAGCTAGCTAGCTATAAAAAGCTATCTTGGGAAAAGGACAGCATATACTGTACAGTAACACAGATATCTCTGTGGCAAAGTTTCAAGCCTTTGGAAACTCAGTTGCATTCAGGCAAAGTAGGGTGCCAATATCACAGGCTGAGAACTGGACAGGATGGTTTTCAGACCAGCTAAGGCAGGTGTAGACAAACACTTTAGCAGCAGGACCACATCCACTATCATAATGTGTTGGGGACCAGAAAAAAATTAATTTATATTTCAAATTTGAATAAATGTACATAATTGAATACATTGGAAGTGGAACTTCTATGAATGAAAGAATTTTACTGAGCTTATTTATAATACATTTTGGCTACAATCCTAACCTCCACTTAGGCTGGCCTAAGCCCCAGCATAAGTCCTGTGCAGACCTGCGGGTGTCACAAAAGTGCAGAAAGTGCCCCACTCCTGGGGGAGAGGTTAGGCCAGTGCACAAGTATATGCTGATCTCTCCACACCATCATGTGAAGATAGGCCAGGTGAGGTAAGCTAGCCTAAATTTTTTAGGATTGTGCCCTATAATACATTATGACATTGTCGACCCTCTCTGGTGGTCCATGGGGGGTGCTTACCAGGAGATATTTTGCCATGGACCACCAGAAAGGGCAGAGAATAGACTGACCACAGCTGGCATTGCTTGAGGCTTTTAAAGGTTGGAACCACTGGTCTAGGGAGTCCAGTCAAGGCACAGCAGTAAGAACGTAAGAAGAACCCAATATTTCAGAGCTGCAGAGGGCAAATAATCACTTAGCAGCCAAATACCAGACAAAACAGGTATGGTTTGAACCCTCACTGAATAGTCATAAGGAAAGGAGCAGTTCTTAATTCACCTGGAAGAGAATTACATACTTGTGAGGAAATTACAAAAAAGGTGAGGACACTTCAGAGAAGGCTTGTCCTCAAGCTGACACCCCACCCCACCCCAGCCAGCTGTTTCAAAAGACAATGGCCTATTCCTACATTAACATATGCTTCATGATAAAAGGTTTCATTTGTTCCTTGTTAAGCCTGACATTTCTTCTCAAGGTTATCTGAAAAGTACCTGGGAGCTCCTGCTATCAGTGTTCCTCCATTAGGAGACATCTAGGAACCAGGTCTTTGCTAATCACCCCTGTCCACATCCCTGTTTGCAATATATTTCACATTTCTCCAAGGCCACTGAATTGTATTGTGTGGATAAGATTTAGCAAAAGAGTCTGTTATAAATTTCTGCCTGCAACAATGCCTTGAAGCTGAATCCCATGTAAATAGAGGTAAGAGAACTTATTGTAAACTGGATCAGACCAGATTTAAAGAACAATGTGATGTGATTACAAAAACACACAATTAAAATTGTCAGCAAAAGCTAGGCCTATTTACAAAGTCATGGGTCTCCCACATTAACATGTGCTGTTTTTCTTTCTTCATAGATTCCTGTTGTTTTTAGACTGGCAGCACAATCCAGAGCAACTAATCTGTCCACATAAGAGCCCTTGGGTTGCCCTATCTATCACTAGGGTGGAGGAACTGCAAGATGCTCCATCCCAGTTACTCTGGAAGAGGCTTAGGGCAGAGCAAGGCAAGATAGGGTGCCCTAAGAGAGGTGGACCTGCTCTGCCCTAACTGGGGCAGCCTAAGCAGTTCAGGAGAGGCATGTTGAGGGCATGTTTAGCATTGCCTAGGGCAGAGCAGTTACTCTGTATCCAGAGCCTGTTTCCAGGGCAGAAATGCCTTCTTCCAGCCCTCAGAGTTATACCACCTCAGGAGCAGGTATAGTAATGAGTAGACCCATAGGGGTCCATTATAAGGCCTGAGTAAGAATGGCAGTGCTGACCAAAAATCTGAGTTCTTGGCCAGCCTAGCTGCAATCCCTGCCTCTCAACCTCAGGATATGGAACAACTACGGCAGCCCACTAACCTGGGGATACAGCAGGCCACTCCAAACATCCACCCTCCACTAGAGGAACTGCAGCTGTAACTGGTTGTCAGGAACTTCTGGGCTTTCTTATAAGGCAGACAGCATTGTTCCTTGTTCAGTGTGATCTGAGGGGTGTCTCCTCAGGAGCAAGACCTCCCCATGTGTCAATTACTTAGCATGCTCTGGAGCAGTTAGGGCAGCCCAGGCTTCCTGACTCTCTGGATGCAGCATAACTTTATGTTCTGGATACAGAATAGTTAGGAGAGAGCAGTTAGGGCAGAGCAGGCTGAATTTGCTCTGGATTGCGCCCTTGATCTGGGTCTATCTGACAAGATTTGTAAATGCTTCAGAATCTTTATAGTTCATTGTCTAGAATTACTATAAGCATTTAAACATACCCAAGGATAAAACAAAAGCGATGTCATGTTCCAAATGGTTGCTGGCTATATTTATCCGACATAACCATAAACTATAGCAGACACAGATCTTTCAGACCAGAGATTGGAAATAAAATGTATCTGAACAATGAGCAGGTGAGTATCAAGGGGGCAAACTAAAAAAGGGGCCTACTTGGATCTCTTTAATGATGATGATGGGGAAAAGAGGACTAGAATATTTAAAAGATAGCTAAGATGAAGCACTTAAAATAGTCAAAGACAAGAAATTATTAAACATAAATTAAACAAAGCAGACTTATTAAAAAAAATAAAAAACTAAGCAGAAAAGTGGGAAAAGAAACCACTGCATGGACAATATTTGTGAGAGATTACAGGAAAAATAAACATCTTCAAGACCTTGTGGTGGCTGAAAAGGCAACTTGGAGAAAGAAACAGAGGGTCTAATAATAATTGCACATAAACAATCACTAAGAACAAATTCTATGAAAGCAAAAGTAGAAAAATAACAGTAGCAGGTGCCATCTCTGCAAAGAAACAAATAAAACAGTGGTCTACTTTAATTGGTTGCTGTAAAAAGATTGCACAAATGGACTATAAACATGACAAGGCATGACAAGGTAGCAGCAATGATATATTGGAACATCTGTTTTTAAAAACCCCCCAAAACAGGATACCTGCAGAAAAACCTACCTACCAAAAAACTGAAACCTGGAAAATCCAGATTCAAATCCCACCTTTGTTGTGAAGCTTCTTGGATGACCTTGGGCCAGTCACGTATTCACAACCTTACCTACCTCACATCTTGTCACAAAATTTATAACATCAAAGTAGGATAAAAACCAGACATCCCAAGTCCTTGGAAAGAACTCTCTGTATGGATTAAAGTATTAAACAAATCAGACAATAACATTTATCTGTATGAAAATATAATAATAATAATAATAATAATTATTATTATTATTATTATTATTATTATTATATTATTATTATTATTATTATTATTATTATTATTATTATTATTATTATTATTATTATTAAAAATTGTGGTTTTTTACAACAAATATATATAGTAAACAGTTTACTTAGCAAAATAATTCAAATCTGCACCATTTCTTTTGTGGGGATAAATAGGATAGGTGTCTTAGGTGGTGTACTGGAGACATAAGATCTGAATAGATGGCCAGAGAGAGAGAGAGAGAGAGAGAGAGAGAGAGAGAGAGAGAGAGGCATAAATGCAATTTGCACAATGTACCTGATGAAAGATTGAAACCATTAGAAGAAATATAATCGAGAAAGGAAACTGCTGAAATGAGATGTGATGGAGATGCAGAATCTTGAATGGTGCAGAAAAGTAAATCCAGAACAATTATCCTCTCACACATTTCAGGTCAGGAACTACAGGACTCCCAATTAAATTAAGAGGCAGAATGCTTAAAGCAAACAAAGGAAGTCCTTTTTACTTCAGACAGTTCTCAAGTAGTGTGTGGAATGCATGAATATTTATTTAGAGTGTTCGCAATTAGTCACCACACAACATACAACCTCAAAGGTTAAGTCATGAACAAAGGCCTGACTGGAAATCCATTGCCCCTTTACATGGAGGTGAAAGGACAATACAAATATTGTTATTTGACAAATGTTATCAGGAATGGAACAGGACACTGGAATGCTGACTACAGGACTTCCTCCCAAGCAAACAAACACAGGACCAGGCTACAAGGCAATACACAAAATACCAACAAATAAACACTGAAGCTGGGGTGATACACTTCTGTTCTTTCAGGATTGGGCCACATCTATAGAATAAAAGACAAGATACTTGTCAAAAACTGGTTCTGTGATTCAGGCTGCAATCTTGAAGTTCTCTTAGGTCAGCCTATCTGGCACCGGGCTGGCTTAATGTCAGAAATGCCAGCCTAGCTGCACCAGAAAAAGCCTGGACAGATGGACCTGCACCGGCCTAGCAGTGCTAGCCTAAGCGGCACAGCAGAAACATTGAGGGCTTGTTGAGCATGGCCTAGTTATGCCATATCCAGAGCCTTTTCCAGAGCAGACATGCCCCCTCACAGCTCCTCTGTCTTAGGCCACCTCAGGAGCAGGCATAAATCTGAGAAGACACATAGGGGGTCTATTATTAGCCAGAGGAAAAAATGTAGAGCAAAAGGAAATGTTCTAGGTCTTAGGCTGGCCTAAGAACCGCTCCTGCCTCTCAACTTCAGGATATGGCACAACTACAACAGCTCATCTCAGGATATGGTACAACTCCCAAAGTCCAGTGAGCATGCCCTTCAGTGATGGGCACCAAAGAAATTAAGAACCGGTTCTCTGCCCATCTGGCAGCCACTTTTAAATGGCTATTTTTAAACTTTATATGTCCTATCTCTCATTAACAACCAGTTCTGTAGAGTAGGTGTGAACCTGCTGGAGCCCACCACTGATGCCCTTGGGTTGCTGCTTCTTCAGCAGCAGTTAGGCCAGCCTAAACACCTGTGGATTTGAGATGATACCCAGCCCTTGCTCCTTTTAAAATTAAATTCAAGGGAAACATTGCAATTGCTGAATTTGCAACTGGATCAGTGATAGACTGGATAAGGTTCAGCAAACAGAACAATCCAGATACGGTGGATGGATATTCAATTCACAAAAAAGCAAGCCTCCGTCAGTCTTGGAAGACTATGGTATTGTGCTCGGCGCTGCATACGCTGCATGCGAAGTACAAAAGTCTGGGTTAGATTGTTATGGAGGATATGCTGTTACCCAAGCAGCGAATCCCCCTCTCCACGCCACTGAATGAGTCCAATGGAAAGGCAGAGCCAAATATGATTGGATCCAGCTGGCATCGCAGAGCTGAGCTAAGGACAGGAGCTCACCCTGTCTTGTGGGGCTGACCCGGGTCTCGAACCCTGGCCTGCTGGTTAACAGGCACAGTGTCTTAGTCACTTGTGCCACCCACAGCCCTATTCTATTCACAAGCAGTTTGAATAAAGAAGTGATGTTCAACTTATTCTGGATACTGTTGTATTCTCCCTGTGATGAAATTGGAGGCTTTCTTCAAGACCTTCAATTAATGATATGATAATTTTGCTACATTGTGAAGCATCTCTATAGCAATCTCAAAGACCAGATCACACATTTCTAACATTCCACGGCCTAAATAATATTCTCTCCCTTGTGTTCTGACCTGGTAGGATGAAACACTATATGAGCAAGCAACACATTTTCTCATTTGGAATGACTGGCAATTCTCTCTGATCATGGACCATTATTTTAAATAATAAAAATAAAATAAATAAAACTCCTTACAGATCAGAAATCTAACCCAGACTTGCTGCACAGTCCAGCGTAACTACGGGAGCCCTTAGGTCGACGTAAGAAAAATTTACTCTGGATTGCTCTATGAATTTCCGATAGGTTTCCACTAGGTGGCGCTGTAACTACGTCAGTGTAAATGTCTCTTAGGCTACAATCCAGAGTAACTACAGGAGCATGTAAGAGACATTACATGCATCCATAGTTACTGCACCACCTACTGAAAACCTATGGGAAATTCATATTGGAATCCAGAGTAAGTTGTTCTTACCCTGGAGCAAGGACTCCCTGTAGTTACTCTGGATTTTGCCCTTAGTTACTCTGGATTGTGCACTAAGTAAAGGGATATGTCAGGAAGAGAATAAACTTGGACACCATTTTCCTCTCCATTACACAGATTTTACAACTGTCGGTGGCTTTTGCAATGAATAGAATGGGCATGTTCACAGTCTCTAAATGATTTCTGCTTCCTCCTAACACTTTGAAGGAAAATACACTTTGCTGTATGATTATTTGTCTGCCTTGAGGCGTTCCTATTTATTATTATTATTTTTGTTTCTTTTATCCATATTTTTTATGGTGGAAATCAAAGACAGAGCAGATTAAAATAGATGATTTTCTTAAAAAAAGCAATTTTAAATCAGTTTTGAGCTAAAATAAGCTTGTCCTAAAATTGTTTAAAATGAAATATGAAATCAATGCAAATGTAAAATGGCTCCTGTGATTGGAATATAAGCCAAACAGGACAATCCATAAAGCTGATCAATGTTTATGGATAATCACTGAACTCCAGAGTTTGCAAAGCTTTGAAAATCTAAAACAAAATAGCCAAAGGGGATTAAAAAAATCTTTGCTTCCAAGACAGTATCCAGTATAGTTGGAAAACTCTACAATCCTAGAAAAGGGTCACTTTCTGCAGGTGGGAAAGTACTTTCTGAATGCAATCATTTCTAGGATTTCTACTCAGAAGGAAGTCCCATGATAGTCAATGGGGCTTACTCCTGAGTAAATGTGAATAGGACTACAGCCTCAATCTAATTTTAAGTATTTTTACTAGTCAGCTTTCCAGTTGCACGTTATGACTTCCTTGTAAGGGGGCAGTAGGATGGAGAGAGGAATAAAGTACCTTAACAAGATTTGAAACAGGAGACAGAGAGAAAGATAAGCTGCCTGTTCAGCACCTCCTGCAAGCTAACTTGATCAAAGTGGTTTGTAATCCCCACAGAGACCAGAGTGACTTACCAGAAGATGTGCATACTGCACATATGCACACAATGTGTGACCTCTCTTGTGATCTCTCACAACTTTACCTGTTTATTATGAAAAGCTGTTTTTATTTGTATATAAAAATATGTGGAAAACACTCATGCATGATGTCAAATACATCAACATTAGGATCTGAGTTTGTCACCAGAGATTATCAACATGCTAGCATAGGTATCATCCACTGATTTATCTGGATGAAGTTTTACGTTGCGCATGGGGGGACGGTGTGCATGGGGCGGATGCGCTTGGACGGATGCTCTTGGGTGGATGGCATATAGGGGGAAGTTTACTCCTGCAACACGGGTATGTTTTTGCTAGTTATAAATATTTGTTAGGCTATCTGCCTGGCAAAGAACACAGATATTTTCTTTCAATCTCAGTAGTGAACAATAATCTGCCCAGTAACTACTAGATAGTTAGTAGATGTTAGTAAGGACAAGGCAGGGTAATGCAAGGCAAGGCAAGACAACTGCATGGCAAAGAAAAAGATGCAGAAAAGAACATTTGAAAGATGTATCTTCCAGCCATCATTCCAGGCTCCATCTCTCTATAAAAAACTTTTCAGGACTACAGATTATGAAAGAGATCCTATCTGAAAATATTTTAAAGAAATATTTTGGAAAGTAAAAACAGAAAACATAATGGAAACATAGCAACAAAAAAAAAATAGCAACCTTCACACTAGAATGAAGCAACATTAAATTGATATGTTTTGATAGTTTCAGCAACCAATTAGTATGCATTTTAATTTAGGAGTATATAAATAAAATGGAAATTTTTGATTTCAAATCAATCCTTCCTGTCATTTTAATAGCTGGTTTAAATCATGTTGATTTAAATCAATCCACCTTGATCAATGGAAGGATAGTTAAATATTTAGTTTGTGAAATAACATTTTGTGGTTTTCACAATTCAAGCAGATCAAGCAGAAGAGAAACGTCATGCAAAAAGTCAATACTGCACTTGAAACAGTACCCCAAAAAGGGAATGTCTGTGTTAGCACATGTGTCACTTGAGGAACTCAGACCTATCATGGGTTGCAAGAGTTTAAAACAATTCAATTTCAAGAACCTTTATTGGCATATAAAGAGTTTAAAACATATGTATAAAAATTGAAATACTAAAAAAAACTAAACTAAAAACTAAAAAAAACCCAGATGACATTAAAAAAGGTTTTATATTACATCATAATCCTTTACAGTATATATTTATTCATAACTCATAAGTTCCACTGTGTTCAGTGATGTCAGGTAAGTCTATAGAACTGTAGCCTAAATCCTATAGATCAGTGATTTTCAGCCACTGTGCTTTGGCAAACTGGTGTGCCACTGGTGGTTCACAGGTGTGCTGTGGGATTTTGTGGAGAATCATTTATTAGTAGGACAGTTGGTGATTTGAGCCCCCTTCCTGCAGCATGGTGTTCCATAAAAAAATTGCTGGTGTACCTTGACAATTTTAGTGCCTTGTCAAGTGTGCCACAATATGAGGAAGTTTGAAAATCACTGCAATAGAAACTTCGGCTGCAATCCAGAGCGAATTCAGCCTGCTCTGACCTAACTGCACTCTCCTAACTATTCTGTATCCAGAGCAGAAAGTTATGCTGAATCCAGAGAGTCAGGAAGCCTGGGCTGCCCTAACTGCTCCAGAGCATGCTAAGTAATTGACACAAGGGGAAGACTTTCTCCTGAGGAGACACCCCTCAGATCACACTGAACAAGGAACAGCTGTGGTGCCTACAGTGGTGACATGACTCTGCACGTCACCTGGTGCGGAAGTCTGTGCGTCATCCCTGGGATGCGCCCCCCCTCCCCACCTGGACTGCACAGTCACCAAAGTTGGCGCCTGTGCAGTTGTTTCTGAAGCCAACTGGCTTCAGAAAGAGTACTGCGCAGGCACCATCTCTGACACCTGCGCAGTACTTTTTTGAAGCCTTTTGGCTTTGGGGGAGACTGTGCAGGCGTCAGAGTTGGTGCCTGTGCAGTACTCTTTCTGAAGCCATTCGGCTGCCGCTCCGCCTCCTGAGTGAGGCCGAATGGCTGTGCAGAGGCGCGGACTTTCTCTGCTCTAAGGAAGTCTCCTCTGAAGCTGTTCGGCATGCTCAGTGAGTTTCTGCGCAGTGCACCTCAGACGGCCGTTCAGGCCAGCTCCTCAGACAAGTGTCAGCTTCTGGCTGATTCTCCGCCTTGGAGCAGGCCTGAATGGGGGTGCTGACGCCCGGGGCCTGCCAAAGGACAGTCAAACTCCTCCGGCACATCACCCCATAAGGAGCGCATCCCCAATGCAGCCCACACCAGCCGCACCAGTCTGGTGACGCCACTGGGTGCCTGCCTTCTAAGGAGTCCCTGATGAGATGCCAGTACATTCTACAGTGAATACAAGGGGCTTCTTGGAGTGGCCTGCTGTATCCTGAGGTTTGTGGGCAGCCGTAGTTTGTTCCATATCCTGAGGTGGAGAGGCAGGGGTTGCAGCTGGGATGGCCAAGAACTCAGATTTTTGGTCAGCACTGCCATTCTTACTCGGGCCTTATCATGGACCCCTATGGGTCTACTCATTATTATACCTGCTCCTGAGGTGGTATAACTCTGAAGCTGGAAGAGGGCATTTCTGCCTTGGAAACAGGCTTTGGATACAGAGTAACTGCTCTGCCCTAGGCAATGCTAAACATGCCCTCAACTTGCCTCTCCTGAGCTGCTTAGGCTGCCCCAGTTAGGGCAGAGCAGGTCCACCTCTCTTAGGGCACCCTATCTTGCCTTGCTCTGCCCTAAGCCTCCTTCAGAGTAACTGGGCTGCAGCATCTTGCAGTTGCTCCAACCTAGAGTTAGATAGGGCAACCTAAGGGCTCTTATGTGGACAGATTAGTTGCTCTGGATTGGGCTGCCTCTGAGAATAAGGCTACAATCCTAAAGACACTTTCCTGGGAGTAAGACCCATTGAACAAAATGGGATTTACTTTTGAGTAGACATGCTTAGGATTGTGCTCTAAGTCTCATCACTGCTACTTCTGGGTATGTACAACAAATTTGTATTTTACAAATAGTCTAATTCAGAATGCCAGAGGCAGGGGAGGGCACCTGGATGCCCTGAGGCATCTGGTGGCCCACTGTGAGATACAGAAAGCTGGACTATAGGGGTCTTTGGCCTGATCCAATGGACTCTTCCTCTGATCTGAATAAACATGTATAAGATTTTACTCAAAAGTAACTCCCGATGGATTAATAAGACTTTTTCCTAGACAAATTTGGAGGTGGTCGTAATGCCTTGATTCTCATGCTCATAAAGAGTTTGACTCACACTCACCTCACAGGGAATCCTCCCATGTTCTCAAATCCAACACTGGATATAGCAATAGCCCTGCAGTCTCACTGCACCAGTTTTGAATAGGGTTGGGGTGTAAGAAGCTTTACTGTGCCATGAACTCATTAGGTGTCCTGAGGCAAGGCACTCATTTTGTGCTACAAATCCTATTATTATGAAGTTTTTTTCAAAAATCGGTCTTATTTAGTTCATGATCCTTGTTTCTATAAGGTTGTTGGTGATAAAAAAACATAAAGTCCAAAGCATGAAATTCAAAATTCAAAAATTGTGCAATTCTTTCCCCTAGTAGTTTCAGTTTTCTACATGAGACATCAAAAGGAACACAGGGCTCTCCTGTCAAATTGAGAGCATGCATGTCTAACAATAACATTAGACATAGAAATGTGAAAACAACTGAGCTTCATTTCAGCAAGTTCTATTTTGGGAGGCGGGGGGGGGGGATCAGAAAAGAAGAATGGGACATATTGAAAAGACAATCATTTATCAAGCTTATCACAAGGATTGTTCTCATGACTTGTGTAATCAGACCCAAACATCACAAAGTCTCACTTGATTGGTCTGGATGAAGCTTATACTGATAACAACCACAGCCTTCATTATACTGAGCCGGACCAAATGACCTCAGAAAATGTGGTACTGTGTACCGTAGAATTTGTGAACAATACCGTTGTGTTTCCAGCATTGATTAGTAAGTTTTCTTCCAAAGTTTTGAGCTTGAAATTGCTTTTAAAACATGAAAGCAATTGGTTTAATTGATTACTACTCTTCTCCCCACCCCGTCCCGTCCCCAAGCAGAGCTCCCATGTTGTTAGTAGCCATACAATATTCACCCAAGCATTTACAATCTGTGCCACTGGTAAGAATTTCCTTCTGAATTTTTCTGGGGAGTGCTCTTGCTTGTGTCATTGCTGTTGCTGTAGAAAAAGTCCTGCTACTCCACTTCTTCTTGGCTTCAAGCTAAATCCCAAGCTAAATTCCCAAATGATCTGTCCCAACGGTTTAATGTAGATATTAAATAGCATGAAGCACAATATGAAGTCCTGCTCTATCTCACACCTATGGCCAGGGTATACAGGATTTTGTTGTAAGCCTGCCATCCTAGGTATTTTTGGAAAGGAATTCCACTGATAACAGTGGTATTTTAAATCAGCAAACTTTTTTAAAGCAAACAGAATTAGGCGGTATGGGTTTGGATTTTTCAAATCTACCCAGTAGCACAATTTTAATATTAAAAGATTTCATTCAGATACCTTGAGATTTATTGAATATTGAGATAATATTGGATCTTGAGATTTAGATGTTTGATCACTTAAGTCAAAACCTCTGTCAAATTATAAAATCAAGGCTAAAATGAGAAGATTACTGGTAATTATATTTGAATCCTGTGGAATGGGTGGCAT
The DNA here is from genome assembly GCA_030015325.1 of Cryptoblepharus egeriae. Lineage (NCBI taxonomy): Eukaryota > Metazoa > Chordata > Lepidosauria > Squamata > Scincidae > Cryptoblepharus > Cryptoblepharus egeriae. Next base: position 45,232,007 of record JAREYC010000007.1, on the reverse strand, counting down.
AATAGTAAAGGGTTTTTCACCCTTTGGAAACAAAAAAATGTTTTCTTTTTTGTTCAGGGTAGGGTTATTCTCAATAGAGAATTCTTTGAATTATATAAGCCCCATTTCTTTCTTTGAAATGGAAGGCAAAGTAGACAATGACCTGTAACCAGGGACAGTAAACTTTCTGAAGGAGATTAATTAGCATCCAAAAGGGCTTCCAGCAACAACAATTCCCTGGTGGGTGAAGAGGCTGCAGTGTTGATTGGAAAGTCCCCAGCTGGCTCTCTTAGGAAAAAAGAAAGGTAACAGAGGGGAAATCTTTTTCTTCCTCCTGGCCTCCTAACATCAACTGCTGCTATAGTGAATAACTAGGAAATGAATACAGAAAGACCTTAAAAAGTATATGACAAAAGGGAGAATAAAACTACACTAGAGGAAGAGTTTAACATATTGATATGTTCATGTATGTGACCCTCTTGGATCTTGTTAGTAACATAACTGAATTTTGTCTCTGTTGTTCTCACTAGGCAGGGCATTTTTCTGGCTGCAATATGGACATAATATTTGCCTTACAGGATTGTAAGGAATATAACTTCACAATAATATACAGTATGTGAAATGCTAAATACAGAAAGTATAAAGCATAATCAAAGGTGAAATCCTCTACATGCATACCTGGCAGTAAGACCTACTGAGTACAATGGAGCTTACTTCTGAGTAAACTTGTGTGCTGTAAGTCCCATTTAGTTCAATAGGATCTGCCAGACCTCAGTTTAAGCACCTAACCATTACACACCATCCTGGTTCTACTTATCAGAGAATATGCACCACTCAACACAGAAGGACTTCTTTCTGAATAACCATGCACTAAATTTTACTGTAATCTTATGAATTACATAATTCATAAGAATTATGAATTATGACTGTGGGTGGCGCAAGCGGTTAAGATGCTGTGCCTGTTAACCAGCAGGCCAGGGTTTGAGACCCAGGTTGGCCCCACAAGACAGGGTAAGCTCCTGTCCTTAGCCCAGCTCTGCGACACCAGCTGGATCCAATCACATTGGCTCTGCCTTTCCATTGGACTAATTCAGTGGAGTGGAGAGGGGGGATTTGCTGCTTGGGTAACAGCCTATCCTCCATAACAATCCAACCCAGGCTTTTGTGCTTCGCATGCAGCGTATGCAGCACCATGCTCGATACCATAGTCTTTCAAGACTGACGGAGGCCTGCTTATGAATACTAAATTGGTAATACATCTAGTATGAAACTGGTCAGCTTGTCCAAGCTTTCTTTAAGGCAAATGTTCCTGACCAAAGACCCAATCCTATCCAATTTTCCAACACTGATGCAATCACAATGCACATCCAAGGTAAGGAAACAGATGTTCACTTAACAAATATTCACTACTAAGTTTCAATTACGGCCCTTCCCATCACATGATGCCCTATGTGCCCCATTGATATGGCTGCATCAGTTGGATAGTTGGATAGGATTGGGCTCCAAACCTATTAGGCTTCAAGCATCATGTGAAAAAAAACAGACGGGTTTGTAACTTTGGGCTATATGACAAATGTAAGAAAGTCTTCTTGGCCTTATTGATAATCTTTTCTTCTCAGCATCTCCTTTTCTTCAAGGACTCCCAGTTTGGCACTCAGAGATTCCCAGTTTCCCATGCGCCTAACGCCTATCAGAGACTGTTGCTTACGCTTGCCTGCAGGCATTATTTCAACCCCTCATTGTGCCTGAACAACTTAAGTCTGCATGTGTTTTGGCTTTCTATGTTTTCACTGTGCAAAATGTTTGCCCAAATGGTTGCTTTCATGTATTTCCAATCAGATGTTATTATATCTGTATTGCTTCAGTATAAATCTATGGGTTGCTGTGCCAGATGACTCTAAAGCTGCATTTTCTGAATTGTATTCTCTGTTTCTTCTTTCTCATGATTATTCCCCATCCTGTTCACCAAATTTTATTTTTTTGTGGCTTTATTCTACTTTTTCCCCTTTTCTTTATGTTTTTGTCCTGTATATGTTTCCTTCCAATTTAGTTAAGTTCATGAATAATTTAATCAACTAGAACAGAAGGGGGACACAACATTATTAGTGAATATTATAAGGGAACGACAGTTATGCCAGGGAAACTCATCAATGTAAAGGAAGTGAATTTAAAATGATTCTGCAGAGACTGAAATATGGATAATTAAACTTCTGTAAAGCTGAAACTGTTGAATCCCTGTCTTTCATACAAATACAATGCCCAGCAGTGTATCATAGAGAACGCATAGAGTCTTTATAGGGGGAAGCAGTTAGTTTGTCCGAGCCACAGTACTAAGAATACACAATATGTACTTTGGAGACTTGCTTTCTTTTCTGTAGTCATAGGTATCGCAACTTTTAGACCTCAGGCTTTCAGCCCAGAACTAAGCTCCAGCTAGACTTCCTGATCTCAAGTTTTGGAGAGGCACCTCCATCATCTTCCCTCTCCCATTCATTCAAAATTTACTCTGTATTTATTATCTAATTTTAATGGTGTTTTATTGTTCTTTTAATTGCTGTCAGCCGCCTAAATCGTTAGGGAAGAAAGGCGGGATATAAATTTAATAAATAAATAAATAAATAAATTTAGTGTGTGCTGCTGGCATGCACCAGGTGTGCCTGGAAGGACAGGAAGATGAGGTGATGGAGTTTTGTGGTGGCAGGAATTTTGCAGTAGTTGTGTCAATGGCCGCTAACAATACTAATCTAAAATACGACTTTAAGAAGTGTTTCACTCATTGGTCTGAAAAAATAAAATATTTCAGTTTTTCCTTTGGAAAAATAGGGGGGAAAGCAAAACAAAAAGGTTTTTTGTTTTGTTTGTTTTTTGTTTTTGCAAGGCTCCACCCTAGCACTATCAGATTAGCATTTGGGCAGCAATCCTAAACACACTTTCCTGGGTGTCTGACTCATTGAACACAGTGGGGTTTATTCATGAGTAGACATGGATACGATTGCACCTTCGGTCAGCTATGTGACATCACCAGACCCATCATCATTCCAAATCTAGGGTTTCAAAGGTATCTCACAGGTTACTCACATAGGAAGACTGCGATTATAAACTAGTTTCTGTTAAAACTAATATGGTTTTCATTGATTTACGATGAAAATCTGATTTAAAAAATCTGATCGAAAATTTGAATTATGAAAAGTTTCTTTAGATATGCTGGTGAAATTAACAGAATTTAGCTCCACTAATTTAACACATGTCAAGGATCTTCAGTAATTTACGTAGAAGAAATAGGATGGTCAGATTTTTTGTTCTGTGGGAGCTCTTCTGCATATCAAGACTGCAGTTCAGTGAGAGAAGGTATTAACCATCATTTAACCTCTGCATCTTCTTTGCTTGGAAAAGTTTCATTGGCTGAACTTCTTCTTGATATATACCTGTTAAAGGTCCTGTCAGAAAAAAATGCTGGCAACCCTAGTGAAACTTTATGGAATTCAGTGCTTTGCCACAACTCAGTTACTGAATGGTGTAGTTGCACTACGGTGATGTTACACAAATATGCTGTTGCAAATGTTTCATATTGATTTGTGAATTATAGCATGATTATGGCCTTGGGTTGAGCAGCTATCAGGCAGAGAGGCTGGAGAAGTATAGGCACCTCCGAGTTTGTTAACCAATTAATTCCAGAAGATAGGAATCCACTTAAAAAGAACCAGTGATTTCATAAAAATGTTCAGACAAATGGAGTATGTAAAATCCCTTTTCCAGAATAAAACTCTTAAATCAATTCTGTGAAGACTGATATACTTATGGATATGAAGAATACACTTAGAGTTATGAAATGTTCAGGAAACTGGGGCTTAGGCAAAATTATAGATAATTGCACATTTAGTTTGTGTTGTCAAAAGAGCAGACACAGATATGTAAGACTGTTCTTTGCATAAATCAAATGGAAATGTCTTTATAGCTTTCTTCTTAAAAAAAGGAAATCACTCAGATATTTTCATTTTTACTTCCCATTATGGCATAATGTACATTTAAAGCCTTTCTATAAGTTCAGTGTCCCCACAGAGAGGGAAAATCAGTCTCGTGCTTGCTCTCTCCCACTCCTGATCGACACATATTCATTTAAAGGTAAGAATACAACATGCCTGTGCAGAAGCTATACACTAAGGGTGCAATCCAGAGTCACTACGGGGAGTCCTTGCTCCGGTGTAAGAACAATTTGCTCTGGATTCTAATATGAATTTCCCATAGGTTTTCACTAGGTGGTGCAGTAACTACAGGTACACATAATGTCTCTTATGTGCTCCTGTAGTTACTCTGGATTGTAGGGTTAGAACACTGTGAAAGGCAATGCCCTGATTACATATAATGTTACGCCCATAGGCATAACAGCACAGGGGGTCATGAGATGATACCCCCTGTACTCTCCCTGAGCAATGCATGACACCCAGAAATGATTCACCAGTAATGCAATGACATCATCAATTTATCACATACATTGCCACATCACTTCCATAGTGGCCATCTTTGACCATTCAAAGCCTATGGAGGACAGGAGGTCCCATCCACCACCAAATGAGATGTAGGCCTATGCTTGTGTCCTTCACAAGGAGCAGGACCTGGGTGAACTGCCCCCATTCATTGCTGGCTATGCTACTGGTTACAACTGTGATCCTACCCTCTCCTAAATGTGCTGAATGTATGTGCCATTGCCTTGTGAAACAATTGCTGCAATTACTATATGGTGTCAGGATTTAAAAAGGTGAAATGGAGGCTTATAAAAAAGCACATTAAAATAAAACAGGATATTGAATAACAACGTTTTACAATTTGTTGTGTAGATAGAGGTGGGGTTTATTTTACCATATTGATTTAACATAACCAGCTGAATCTTTCACTGTAGGACTCTAGAAGTTAAAGTGCTGTCCTAGATGCGTGAAAATGCTAGATGTGGTATAGAACTGGTGTTTGCAATACTGGAAATGTTTTTTAATGCTTCAATTATTTGAATTCATTTGGGCTGACTCCTGAGTAAGCATGCACAGGAGAATTATAAAGGTCTTTTTAAGGAAAGTCTTAGAATGATGGTCCCTCCATCAAATGGACCAGAAACGTGGACAAGAGGATTGGAAATTAAAAATAAAATAAAATTGTGAAGTGAAATTATGTCATAATTTGGAGAACAAATATATTTCTTGTAGAGTATTAGCAGTAGTTAATGGCTGGACAGTAACAATGTGTCATTTTATTCATGTCTCAAGGATTAGCCCTGGCATGGAAAACAGATCTTGTGGTTTAGTCTTGCTTCAGTTAAGCTCTTCCCACATCTTTAAGTTTAGGACATGACATGTTCCTCACCCTGGAGGGACGTGGGATACTAATAGAATAAAAAAATGTTGCATTTCCCCTCTTGATAATAGGCTTATAAAAAGATAATGCTAATCTTTCCTAAAGCATGGATTATGAATCTACTACAATTGTGGAAAGACAGGATAGATGGTTCACGAGTCTTTAAATTCTGTGGACCCAGTTATCAAAATGGAAGAGAGGTTTTATTAATTTAAATTGAATGTATTTTAAAAATACATGTTCTACATTTCTTTGCACAAGGACCCAAAATGGCTAATAATAAGAATCAAACCACAACACTATAATCTTAAGTACTCCAAAAGGCAGTGACACAAGAAACTGGAACATTGTCATTGGTGATGTCCACTGGAATAGGGTGGAGAGGAGAAATGCCACTGGTGGTGGACAAAGTGTTAAAGGATTGCAGGAAGTTGAATGAGAATTGGGGCAAAATCCAGAGTAACTATGGGGAGTCCTTGCTCCAGTGTAAGAACAATTTACTCTGGATTGCAATATGAATTTCCCATAGGTTTCACTAGGTAGTGCAATAACTACCGGTGTTGTTACAGGGTGTCTCTTACAGGGTCATGAAGTTACTCTCGATTTGGCTGTTGCATTATATTTAAGAACTGGATAAATATGCAGTTTCTAAAAAGAAACATAAGATCTACACATTGCTTAGCACATTGCTATACATTGCTCAGTGATCAGCACATTGCTTCCTATGCTTGATTACTCAGAAGCAAGTTCCATTGAATTCAGTGGGGTTCACTCCTCCCAGGAAAATGTGTAGACAAGTACCAGGGCCCAATCCTATGTCTATTCAGAAATAATTCCCATTAGTCAGTGATGCTTCTTCCCAGACAAGTGTAGATAGACTTGTATTCCTAATCCAAGAGTGGCCAACCACTCAACATCAGGGTTCCTGGACCTTTAACAATTACATAGTAGAGGGAATTTCAGCAGCTGCAGGTCAGAAATAAATGGAGAACAATGATGTTTTTCCAGGACACAAGGCTAAAAAAGAGGACATGTCCTGGAAAAGAGCACATCTGGTCTCCCGGTATTGATTTCATGTGCTTAAATTAAACAGTGTATGGCTGCAATCCTAAAGAAACTTTCCTGGGAGTAAGACCCATTGAACACAATGGGGCTTACATTTGTGTAGACATGGTTAGGATTTTTGTTCTGGGACATCACTAAATTTAATACTATAATTTATTACATATAATTTAGTTACATGCTGCCAGGTTAGAAGGTAATGAGGGACAATGAAGATTTTTTTCCAGGACACAAGGCTAAATAAGAGGACATGTCCTGGAAAAGAGCACATCTGGTCTCACTGTAGTGCTTTCATTAATTTAAACAATATATGACTTTTACTAAATATAGTACTACAACATATAATTTAGGTTAGATGCTGCCAGGTCAGAAGGAAATGAAGATTTTCCCCTAAGACTTGCCCTGGAAGAAGAGATGTGATGCCCCTGGCCAAGCAGAGCAGGGCAGAGGCAGGACCCTCTCCTGGCAGTGCCACCCAGTGGGTGGTGAGGGAGGGGAGGGGGTTCCGCTGTCCCTGCCAGTCTGTGCTGCGGGGCTGGTGGGAGAGCAGAGCGCTGGCTGCGGAGGCGCGGGGAAGCTGAGCGGTCCAGGCAGAGAGCGGCTCAGCAGCCTCAGCATCCCCAGCATCAGCATCACCGGCGGGGGAGGGTCCGCCAGGCGGCAGGAGGAGCGCGCTGGGCTGCTGGGCTGAGTGGACTGCTCCAGACGGCGGCAGCCTCTCCAGCAGCAGCAGCAGCACCCGGAGCAGGGAGATTCTCAGCAAGGTGATGCATCCACTCGGGGTTTGGGGGTTGGGGTTTGGCCTGGGTGCTCTCCCCCAACTCTCTCCTTGGAAAGGCTTCTCCTTCCCCTGGGACTGGGGGTCCTGCTGGGGTGCTGTGGCTCACCCCCTGTGCCTCTTCCCACCCCCAGATGCGCAGGATGGCAGCCTTGGCTTGCTTGTGGGCCACCGCTTGGTGCAGTCAGGCTGCGGTGCTGGCCACTGGAGTCGGGGGCAGCAGCAGCAGCAGTAGCAGCAGCAGGTCGGACAGCGGCAATTTTCTGGACGATCAACAGTGGCTCACCACCATCTCCCAGTACGACAAGGAGGTCGGACAGTGGAACAAATTCCGAGACGTAAGTCTGCCCTCCCTGCCACCTCTGCTTCCCCAGCACACCCAGCCCAAACCACCCACCTCCACCCAGGGTGACCATATGTCATAACCCCCCAAAAGAGGACAAAATCCGCCCAAAATGTAGGACATCCAAGAAAAATGTAGGATATAACAATAGAGTACAATCCTAACCATGTCTACTCAAAAGTAAGTCCCATTGTGTTCAGTGAGTCTTACTCCCAGGAAAGTGTCTTTAGGATTGCAGCCTTAGTTATAAGTCCTAGAGCAAAAATTATAACCAGGTCTACTCAAAAGTAAGCCCCATTGTGTTCAATGAGTCTTACTCCCAGGAAAGTGTCTTTAGGATTGCAGCCTTAGAAGTCCTAGAGCAAAAATCCTACCCATGTCTACTCAAAAGTAAGACCCATTGTGTTCAATGAGTCTTACTCACAGGAAAGTGTCTTTAAGATTGCAGCCTCATATATATTGCTTTTATGTGGCTAATTTAAACCCTATATTGCTTATTGTTAAATTTAAAACTATTACCATTTATTACATGAAATGTATGAATTACAAGACGGCAACATACTTACTGCCTGTATGAAGGACAATGGAGCTGTTTTTTCTTCTAAATTCCAGGACATGTCCTGGAAAAAGAGGACATATGGTCACCCTGCCTCCATCCACCCTATATCTTACCCTACCCCTACATTGTGCCCACTTTGGGCATGATCACCAAGGGAAGATGTTGGCACAGCTCCTCCTCCCCTCCACCAAACTAGTGCCATGTCACCACCCCTGTTTACCTTAAATGCCTCTAAGCAAGATGGATTTTGTTCAGTGCTTCCTAAACTGTGGGTCAACTAGAGGGTTGAAACCCAATTTTGGGGTGATCATGACGAAAACAGCAAGGGGGATTCTCCACTCTGTGCATCAAGGATCCTACCTCCCCAAGCACCATTATAGTCAGAGTGGCCAGAAAAGTGAAACTTTTTTTTAAGGTGGGTCTCAATGATAAAAGGTTTTTATCATTGGAACCAAATGTTTAGTTCATGGTGACCATACGTCCTCTTTTTCCAGGATATGTCCTCTTTTATAGCCTTTGACCCAGGAAAAAAATATTCATTATCCTCTATTTCCTTGTGAACAGGCACTATGTAACTTTCTTGTAATTAATAAATTATAGCTGCAAACCTAAACACACTTTCCTGGGATTAAGACCCACTGAGCACTTTGGGGCGTCCTTCTAAGTAGACATGGTTAGGATGGTGTTCTATATGCACCAGATTTAAATTGAATAATAAGTCGTATAGGCTGCAACCCTAAGAGCATTTCCTGGGAGTAAGCCCCACTGAACTCAATGCAACTTACTTCTGAGTAGACGCTAATAGGATTGCACTGTTTAAATTAATCACACGACAGCAATATGTGAGTATTTTTAGCTTTTATTTTGACATGTCCTACATTTTTCTTGGGTTTTCTACATTTCAGGAGGGTCTTGTCCTCTTTTCCAGTTTTGGTCACCCTGGTTTAGTTGCAAATTGGCAATCCCCTCTCTAAGCTGGGTGCTTGGGGAAGGGTATGGATTCCCTGCATTGTTTTGTGTTAATAATAATAATAACAATAATAACAACAACAACCACCTTGTGCCTGCAAAATGTGTGGTTTTGCTTCCCACCCCCATCCGCCCCAGTTACTGTTACTGAGTAGTGTAAGGATCGATCTGATGTTTAATGGAACCTTTCAAAGAACTTTCAAAGTAACAGGAGGAGGGAATGGAAGAGAAAGACAATCCTACTTGGGATGTTGTCTGTGCAGGAAGAAAAGCCCTGATTGATGGTGATGTGCTGCTAGCCTAGGGAGGGCTGGGGGCCAGCTTTCCCACCCAACCCCCCACTGCTCTTTGTGCGGGCAAAATAATATGTAATAATGGTCCTGGGGAATGGAAAGGGCCCTAAAGGGTTAAATCGCACTCTTCTCCTAGATATCTGTGTAGGAAGAAAGGGGTTGCTGAAGGGAGGCCAAAGAAAGGGGGTGACAGCAGAGGAATTAAACTGTCATTTGAAAACAGTCCTAACTTGTTTTAAGGGCAGGAACTTCTTATCTAATCCAGGGTTTATGAAAAAGATGTTCTGTATCATTGTTGACAGAACTGAGTTTTAATGTGGTTGGATGCTGGTGAGATGTATGTAGCTGCTGATCTGTCATCTACTATCTTAATGTTCTGTCCAGGTTTTGTACAGTGATGTATGTTTATATGCTGTTTATGCTCCTCTTGTAATTGGAGTACAAGCTACAGAGCTTAGTTATTCTCATGTAAAATAAGAGGTAAGTTTGGAGAAGCAGGAACACAAGAGATGCTCTCTCTGAAGTAAGGAATATGTCAGATGAAGATCCCCTCCTCAGTAGTATAGCTAGAGGGGAGCAGAGCAGTCATTCTTGGAAGGAGCATCACATGCTGCATTTTGCTTGCCTGCCTGGATTGGTTCCCTTTCCATGCTGGGATGAGGCCCCCTTCAAGACTGACTCCTCCACCCCTATAGGAATGCCACTGTTCCACCCCCTAAATCCCAAAAGTGTAGGTCAGTTTGGTCTCTGTGCAAAATACGTCTAGATGAATGACAAATGGAGAGCATCACGAAGTAGACTGAAACTCTGGCAGGCACATGGTCCTAGCACCATCCTTTTTGTTAAGACGTCTTATTATTTTTAGTAATTTAAATGTCTTTCTCTACCAGTTTACTTTTATCCCATGTGAATGGTTCTGAGTGCCTTGAGATATTGAAATGCTTCTGTAATTTTAATTTTCTGAATTTATGTTCCAAAATAGTCCACTAAGAATTGTGGTAAAATAAAACTTTCTGCTGAATTACTTGGAAAAATAGTTGACAGTAGCTGCAAGTATCGATGGCTTGCTCTGCATTTGAATCACTAGCACTTTCTTATGGCTGTTCGAACTTTCAGTTCATTCTCAGCATTAGTTTGTTATTTATTTCAGTATTTCACAATCCTCCAATCCAGTGTACCCTTCAGCTTCTGTTGACAAGATGGAAGGTGCTAGATAGCTCTTGGCCTCTTGAATAGCTACATGACATGCCATATGGTATTAAAACCATAATACCAACAAATGCACATGTATGCTCATTGGACTCACTTTCACCTCTAGAATTTTGCATGGACAAATTTTAGGCTGTCCTAAATTGCATGGCTCACAGGCTTCCTATAAAACAGTGGGAGAAATCTTGCCTGTAATTCTGGTGTGAAAAGAAGTATTTAAGAGCTTAACTTAGGAGTTAACTGACAAGATTGATTAATGTGTAAGATAATGACCCTGACTTATGGCTCATTGGCTCAGCTTTCAAGGGGTAATTTAGAACACAATGAAAGATAATAGAAAGTTCAGAAAGAATGGTTCATAATCCAATGTTTTAAAGAAAGGGCAGCTTCACACCCCATTGCTGAAATTGTATATGTTACTTTTTTACATTGGCACTATGCAAAATGAGTTTGATAAATTAAAATAGTATTAACAGCAAAATCCTTTACATGTCTCTACAGAAGTAAGTCACACTGAGTTCAGTGGAATTTACTTCCAGGTAAGTATAAGATTGTAGCCAAAATGGTGTAAAGATTAAAGCCTTATTTTGTTTATTAAAAGAAGATTTTGGCTTGTTTTCACTTTTTAAAGCTTTGTGACTGTTCCAATGAGTGTTTAGAACGGTGTGAAGAATCACTATCTTGCTGGGAAATAGGAAATGTATTTAGAAGATGTATATATTTATGTCAGGGCTACGTATGGGTTTTGTATGTGAAGGATTCCAGTAGACATTAGTGCATTTCATTGGTTGGAGTTCTGTTAACTTCTTTGGCAGAAGCTGATTAGGTGATGTGAAGAGTCCTTATGGTTGTGTAGTGCTCTTAAAAGTTTTTGAGGCAGGCCTCCCTAGGGAGGTCATCAGAGGACGGTGCAAATTCCTTGCAATCACTCTGTTCTCCCTCCCTCCCCTGTATCAATCAAGTGAGCAGGAAAGTTTCACACTCACGGTGTATAAGCAGTGATGAAAAAGCAATGTTAAATATAAGCATGATTATGAATATGAGTGAAAATTCTTGCTATGATTCCCAGTATTTCATTCCTTTCTCCATGTGAGCTTGCTGTGGAGAAGGAACAGTTTTTATAGAAAAATTAAGGAGCTGTAGGGGGAAGGACCTAATGATTGTTCTAAAAAGAAGCCAACCTGTAAGTTTTAACTGTACCGTAGACACTCATGGCACAATCCTAACTCCTGTTTAAAGATGTCCACTGCAGGTTGTACTTCTAGTCGGGAATATCTGTAGGGTGCGGTGCTCATCCCTGTTTCTAAGACAGCACTGTCCGAAGACATCGCCATGGTCATGTGGCCAGCATGACTGTACACCGATTTGCATGGAACGCTGTTACCTCCCCACAGAGATGGTACCTATTTACTTGCATTTCTATGCTTTTGAACTGATAGGTTGGCAGAAGCAGGGCAATTGACAGGAGCTAACACCATCTTGCAGTTCTTGGGTCTTGAACTGCTGAATCTTGGGTCTTGACCTTCAGATTGAAAGGCACAGTACCTTTAACCACTAAGCCTCTGCAGCCACTAAGCCACTGGTTAGGCCAGCACAAGTCCCTTGCTAGCCTGGCAGTGTCACAAAAGTGTCACAAGGCACTTATTTGCTATCCTTTGTGGGAGGTGTGGGCTAGGCCAGTGCACAGACATGTTCCACCCTCCCCATGTCACTGCAGGAATGGGGAGATGAGCAAGTTATGCTAGGCTGAATTGGTTAGGATTGTGTCCTGAGTGGCAGTGATTCTGTGGAATTTCAGTTAGGAAATGTTTCTGCCCTACCTGGTCCCTTTTATATGCAAATCATGGCTATGAAGTACACTTTTTCCCTAAGTAGGGAAGTTGTGGTAGATTTCCCAGGTTATAGTTCTACTGTTCTCCGAGTTGGTAAAATTCAGGACTGGGAACTTGGAAGAAGGAATGAAGAAAGTTGGGGAGCTAATTATGAACAAGAAGCAGGGAAGAGAACATAATGGGTGGTTTAGTGAAGTTTTATTTGGCCTTGGATGGCATTAGTTAAGGGAAGCTGATTATATTGCAGGATCTGTCAGAATTAGAAGAACATTAATATGCTCTTCTTTAGATTGGTCTTGTAATCTCAGGTAAAGGAGCTAACCGCTTCATCTTGTCTTTATCGCCTTTCTCTGAAGAAATAATCTTTCTTTTACTTGCCATAGGTTATTTAGTGGATATGGATATCCACCATTAGTCTTGTCTTACGCCGTTAATCTTATTGGAATTGACTCTTGCCATCTGTGCCTATTATACGGTAGGTCTTATAAATAGCTTTGTGGTGCATGAATAGGTGGAGGCAAGAGACTTTCTTGTTTTGTAACTGAGGTGAACAAAGCTGGTGTTCAGGGAATTAAGTACAGCACCATTGCAAATTATGTGCAAACATTCCTTTCCATTCTGCCATTCAATACTTCACCATTCATTTTGCTTACTGGTCTCGGTGGTAGGTATAGTAGTAGTGGCATGAAAGAAAGAAGGGGATTCTTCTTCTTTTAGTCTTCTTAGCCTGATTGCCCCATGTGATAAGTGACTGGAACCCTTCCTGGTGAATAGAGAAACTTGCTTCAGGATTTGGAAAGACAGCAGATCCCAAAGACTCTTGTGCCTTTGCCTGACTGTTGTGGAGCAGCTTGTCAGAGCAAGCAATGGGTGAAGCAAACATTGCTGCTTCCTTAAGCTACTTCAGCTGTGGGTGGTCTCTGTTGTGCTGTTGCAAACAATCTGAAATGATGAATGGATGACACATATGTTGCATTTGCAGTTGTGCCTCTGCTTCTGGCAAGCCTGTGAAATGTTGAGAAATGGGTGCAGAAGTTGAAATGGTGGTGGAATGGAATAGCTGGCTGTAGGGAAAAGGGTAAAACTTCCAAGTAAACCTCTTTAAATTCAGAAAAGAGTTTTGGAAATTCACTGCTCATTTTAGGGTAAAGGTTTTCAAGCCCTCAAAATTCACTGTTGAACTTCTAAAAATTCATTGGATGACTCTGCCTTCCAAGAAAGAAAAAATAAACGTTGTTGAGCTTTCTGAGCTTTTAACATGGGCACTTGGAATATGTTGTGAAGTCACTCATGTTCATCTCAACTTTTAGTACTATTCATCTTTATCCAATGGTCAGTACCCCCATCCCCTTAGCAGATATGGACATCTTCAATAGTGGTATCTGTACTATGTTTTAACTTTACCTTTTCTAAGCTTTTCCCTACCTATTCTCAGTCTTATTCCTTGATAACTTTGCTATCCAATCCTGTCATCCCTTTCCCTTTTTTCTGCCTTAAGGTTCTGATTTCATACAGCTATGACTTGGGTGATACCAGATTATTGGAAATATTGTACATTATTAAAAATATTTAAAAACTACTTTTCAACAAGAGTAGTTCACAAAGTGGTTTGCATAGTAAAACAAATGAATAAAGGGGTTCCTGTCCAGAAAAGTCACATGATTTTTTTAAAAATACAGAAGGCTTACATAATGGTCACTGGGAAAGATGTCATGCTTGGGTAAAATTGCTCTCTCCCTATGGTAAAACTGTTCTTTCCCCTATAAGAGAAAATCATTTTAAAAGATTTTAAAATGAAAATCATTTTAAAAGAAAATCATTGGGCTCTTTGCCCAATTAGTTGGGGTGGGACGATCAGGTAGTACTATCCTGTCCTTGATTATTATCACTCTAGCAATGCAGTTGCTATGGTACTTGAATTACATGGAAAAACCTGCCCGTGTTGTCTGTGACTAGTTTGTGTGGCTTATCTCAGCGACGCCATCGCTGAACCATGTGCGACTGTGACTACTTAGGATCTGTGAGGTTAGAAGTCTGCTGTGAGCCAGGAGCAGTCCCAGACAACGGGATGCCAGAGTATCAGGGGTGCTGACTTCTGGAGTTTCACTACACCTGCACTTTAATCACCATGCACAGTGTCTGACAATTGAGTAAGCTTATCAAGTGTTAAGCTTGTTACTTGACATGGCTAGCTGAACTGGTAGTTCATTGGTCCTTTCATAGCATGGAGTCTCTAAGCACCCAGTAATGAAGACTTATTTGAGGGTTTGTGTGCATTACAATTTATAAAGGTATGTAGGTTTTCTAAATTCTTGTAACCTTTAGATGATCAACCGGATCCATTGACCGTCAATTATAATTTATGCAAATTAAGGATGGGAGATCATTACTCCTCTCCAGCAAGGGCACTCTGTGCATGGGATTTTGTACATGAATGTACTTTTGAACTTCATCATGTGTCGCAAACAAGTGCATGACATAAAACTCTGTCTTGCACTGAAGTCACCTGGCACTATGGTTAGCTCTCCAACTGCCTATTTTAGAGGGTGAGCGGACTGATTCTCTCTTTGTAATAGGTCACATTTTTCGGTTCTGGAGAAGTGCCCATCAGATAATGTACAGATATTGTAATCATCTTTAATATAGTTTAAAGATGTGGTATTATTTTGAATACTGTGCAGCGAGCCTTGACAATATATACAGTGCTAACATTTTTCAATTGCTGATATAAATTACTAAGAGCAAGACATTTTTAGCCCCATTGGTCATCTGCAAGAACATGAAAAATAGCATTGATCTCAGATGCTTACTCACAGTATATCCCCACATGTGGTAGATCTGCACAGCAGTTTTAAATGATTCTATGAGTTATTGTTTTGTGTTATAGGTCCCTTGCAGTAATGGAACCCTTGATAGTCTTGCCTCAAAATAGAATCTTGCCTACCTCTTTTATTTGGGGCTCAGCCTGCTGATTATTGCCCTCATGTGTGCCACACTGATATAAATGTGCCTTTTGAAGCAGCAGTGCTTTGTTGATTGGATTATGTGTAAGTGTAGATAACTGCACAGAGTGGCAAGCAGAGCAATTTCAATCCCATCCAGTTAAACAGCGGGCCTCTAGATCTGCACTAATGAAGCTGGCTTCCCGGCAGCCAAAATACAGTAGGACAACATGCAGAACAGTGTGACTGTTACCTTCTTGTTGGCATATAAAAGCTCTGTGTTTATTGTCTTAACAATGTGCGGTATCAAGTGCTGGGATGCAACTGTATGCGTCTCAAAAACATACCTGTAGTTTATTATTTTTAACATTTCCATAACACAATCACTTGTTCGTTTATAATACTGTATTTAGCCGATAGAACAATATCAGCTTTAAAATAAATGTGTAAAAGATATGATAATATTATAGCGCAATGGTTCTCAAACTTTCACATTATGACCCATTTTTTTTACAGTAACTGTCTATTGGGACTCATGAAAAATGATGTTTTTAACCAGAAAGAGATGTCATGGCCAGAAGTGACATCATCAAGCAGGAATGTTTAACAACCCCTGTACAAAACAATCAAATCAAATTTAAGTAAAATAAGTTTAAGATAAGGATAAGGTTAAAATTTATTTAAAGTAAAGAAGAATCACCCTAACTAGTTGCTGATTTGTTTTAAAAAACATTCCAAACATTCCAAAGATTGCAATACTACACACACCTACCCAGTAAACACCATTGACTATCATTGTTAAAAGCATACACATAGCCTGTGAAACATACACTATAACATTTCCCCAAATGTTACAGTCCCATACCATAGAATCCCACAGCATGTCTAATATACTAAGCAATAAAGTACACATTGAAATGAAGGCACCACCTGAAATTGGTTGGTGCCTCACCTAGTGTGTCCTAACACTCAGTTTGAGAAACAGCACCTGTTAAAATTCCCTCTTCCAAACAATTGTTAAAGGTCACTAAAGTGGCTCACCTTGCCTACATCTCCATTACAGAACATTGAGCATGGAGTGAAGAGATCTTCAATCATCTTATTCAATTTCTATTCTATAGATTTCTGATTTTCTTTTTCAGCAAGGATAATTTAATTATACTAGAGGTTGCAGTTTGTGGAACTCACCGCACGTTGGCTCAAGGGTTAACTTCATTTTTCTTCTTCTCCAAGTTTGGGGTGGGTATGAGAAGGCACACTGGACATTCTGGTCCTCCCATGGATGCCAGAAACTGGATAAAGGAGGAACCTATATCTGTCCTCCTATGGTTCAATACATTTGATTATGTGGATTACATTTTTCCAGTGTGATAAAGATGAACAAACTCTATGTATAAGCAAAAAATTTATTATTAGATGAGCAAGTAAAAGGCCTGTGGCCTAGAAGGAGACAAAAGCTGATTTGCTTTTAATCTCTTTTTTTTAGGGGCAGCTTGTTTGCCGATTGTAAGAGTATATTTTCCAGAGACTACAATAGTGCCTGTAATTCTCATGTTGCTGTGTTTTCTCCAACTATCTAGGTGACCTATTGTGTAAGCTTCTTCATTCCAACAGTCTGTGTTTGATTTACAGTAGTGTGATTTGTAGAGTGGATATGACATCAGTTTTGCTCATTCCCATCTCTCCTTCAGCTGTTTCCCATTTCCTACTTTCATCATTCTCCTTGATTATTTCTCTTGCTTCTGACATGCATGTTTTTCTTCACTGCTCCTTGTTAAAGCTTTTGGGTATTGTAGAAACAAAAGAATTGCAGAAAATTATAGCATGGTTTCCCTTCCCTTTTGAATTTGGCTATTTGAAAGCATTGGGCTGAGCTAAAAATGCCTGCGTAGCAGGAGGAAACCATATATAAATGATTATATATGGACGGAGCATATATAATGATATAAATGATTATAATGAACGGAGCAGTGTTCTGAGTCCAAGACTTTTGAGAATGTTCGCATATTCTGAACAAATAGCACAATGTAGTTTGCAATGTCTTTTGTACGAGGTGTGATCAATAAGTATCAGGACTGGTGCCATAGTAAAGGAGCTAAAATATGCAGAGTGAAGCCACTTGGCACAGATTGACCTTGACCCCATCCATGCATGCACACTAAGTTTTAATGTCCTAGCTCACGTCCTCTCTTTACAGCAGTGCCTGGAAAGAACGTGTGTAGCATGTGGTCATCGCATTGACCATGACAGAGAAAGTTGAGCAGAGAATCTGCATCAAATTTTGTGAAAAGCTTGGTGATACCTGCGCAGAGACCTATGTAAAGTTACAGAAACTGTATGGAGAGGATTGTATGAGCCGCACACGAGTGTACAAGAGGTTCAGACATTTCCAAGATGACCAACAAATTGTCGACAGTAATAAACATTCTGGGAGACTCACAACCAGGAGAAAAACATCGCAGATGTACATGTAGCTGTGAGGAGAAATTGTTAAATCACCATCTGTGAGTTATCGGAGGATATGCAGATTAGTTATAGTTCAGTTCACTCCATTCTCACTGAAGATTTGGGTATGAGACGCGTGTCTGCTAAGTTTGTGCCCAAACTGCTTTCAGCTGACCAAAAAGAAACTCTGGTTTCAGTTGTGCAAGATCTCCTTGATTGTGTTGAGAATGATGAAAACTTTTTGAAAATGGTCATAATGGGAGATGAATCATGGGTCAATTGGCTATGATGCTGAAACCAAGGCTGAGTCTTCACAGTAGAAGATCCAAAAAAGAAACCAAAGAAAGCACAAAAGAGTCAAAGCAATGTGAAGACACTGTTGACTGTTTTCTTCAACTACAAGGGGAATGTTCATCATGAGTATGCTCCACCTGGTCAGACAGTAAACAAGGAGTACTACTGTGACATGTTGCGGCATTTGAGGGATGCTATTTGTCAGAAAAAGCCAGAATTGCATGCATCTGGGGTGTGGCAACTGCACCATGATAATGCACCTTCCCATTCAGCACAGCTTGTGCAACAGTTTTTGGCCAAGCACAACATCCCCTAGGTCCAACAGCCACCGTATTCCCCAGATCTCGCCCCTTGTGACATTTCCCTTTTTCCAAAAATCAAATCCCACTTGAAAGGATGAAGATTTCAGAATGTTGAGGAAATCTATGTGAATGCAATGAGGCAGCTGCTGATTATCCCAGAAAACGAGGAATGCTTCCATGCTTCCAGGAATGCTTCCATTAATGGAAACAGTGCTGGATTAAGTGTGTGGCTTCCGAAGGGGATTGCTTTGAAGGATATTAAATGCCAAATTGTTATGTGTTGTAGTTTTCTTTTTATAGCACAAGTTCTGATACTTATTGATCACACCTCGTATCTAGGAAAAATGTTAAGAAATTGACATTTTGATAGATTAGCTGCATATGCATATATGCAGATAGCTTATGGAAGAATGGATGGACAAGATCAATGGAATATCACCAGTCTAGGACCAATTTAAGACTACCCAACACCTAACATAGTGGGTCCAATGCTGGCAAATGCTGCAGTACATTACCCTGTGATACTCCAACCATTTGCCTTAGCCATTCCTGCTTGCTGGATTTGAAAAAATAGAACGAGCAGAGCATTGGATGCTTAGCTCAGCCCTTTCTTCTTCTCTACTCCCCTTTTCTTTTTCAGTCTGGAAAGCAGGAGAGGAGAGATGGAGGCAGATGAGTCCCATCTTTTTGGTTCCTGAGTGAACGAATGGCTTTTCCCTAAGTATTGTTGGTGCAACATGTGTGATTTTAAAAAAATCTGCTTTACAGAAAGACCCATGTCTGTGAAAATTCACAATTTCAACTTGACTTGGTCAGCTTCTTCAAATTCCCAAATGGGTGAAGGAGTGTATTTGGAGTCAAAGTGGAATACTTTTTCTGACTTTTTTTAGTGCAGAAGAGGTGTGGCTTGTCTGATAGGGTAAGCTGAACTGTCTTGGCTTGCATTAATGTCTGAAATAGTCGTTGCACTAATAAGCTGGTAGGGTGAAGAGTTGCTTAATGGTTGGCTGTATTTTGCAAGCTAAAATTAATGATCTTTGTTATTCAGCTGCTAACATAAATTGGTTTCCTCATTGATTCCTAAATGTGATGTATGTTTTATAATGAAAAAAAGATCCTGGACTAATATCTCATTCATATTGTTAACCTAAAATACTAGAAAAGAAATATATTTTCATTTCCACCAGTAAAATACATAAAAAGTTTTGATACATCAGAATTTTCAAAGCTTACATCAGAAACCCAGAACATGTAAAAACCAATATGGAGATCAGAATTTTCCATGGATGTAGTGCATGTCTGGATGCAAAACTCATATAAATTTGTTTAGATAGAGTGATATATTAACTCATAAACTTGGAAACTCTCTTTTCTGTGTTGTGTCATGTCATCACTTGAACTTATTATGTTGTCATGATTGATTAAAGATTTTCATTGGATCTTTAGGTTTTTGATTGTTTGATTTTCAGGATAACTTAAATGTATATCAACTCTATGCTTGCTTTCATGTGTGCACACAGAAGGGGAGCGATGGTGTTTTGTGTATTTTTCATCTAAAGAAACAAGAGAAGATGCAGAAAATATTCTGATTCTGTTTGAAATTTTTTATCTATTTGTTTATCTAGTCATCTGTATACTGCCTTTGTGCTTCCTAAAGAACCCTCAAGGCAGCTAGTGCTTGGTTAGAAGTGGCTCATATAGTTAATCTTTAAAAGCATTGCAAGTGGAGGAGGTGGTGTTGAATTCTGCCTTGCTAGTTTAACTTTTCTTATTATAAAGTTCAGTTTTCAAAACCTTTTGGTTTAACAGGAAAAAATATGCAAATTTGGAAATCGTATATAAGTAGGACACGACTTAATAACTGAACAACGAATACAAGGAAAGCAAATGTTTTAGCCATATAGACATAAAGAGGTGTGAGTTTTTATATTATGAGCATTCTGGACCTGAACATGAGATATGGCTGTGACTTCCTTTAATTTTGTGCACTTGATTTCAGTTCAGCTGGCGTTGAGATGTTTAATTCTTTCAAAATATGTATGCATTTTAAAAGTTACTGAATGTGCAATCTCATTCTATCCCCTTTCTTGTGCTTTGAAGCCATACATGGGTAAGTAAACCCACAGGGTGCTTTCAGTCAAGTCAGCAAGGACAAGAGATTTCCTTCCCCTCCTTCCAGGAACATGTGGAGAAGAGATCCTAGGGGTAGGAGGAAGGTGCCATCTTGTTTCTTTTGGAATGTCCTCTAAAAGTTTCAGAATAGAAGTTTATGATAAGAAATTTCCTTTGCACAAAAGTGATCAAAAATCCAAAAATTACTCAGTTTCCTGTTGAAAATACTTTATTTTATTTCAAGTAATTCCATATTTGTTGAAAATACTGCTGTACTCATAGTATAGCATTACTATACATCTTAGAACTGGTATTGCAGCAAATGATACATTGTGCTACTTTAGGAAGATTAATTAAAGCACCAGAATTCCTGACAGGTTAGTTTACATCTCTGTATGGTACGAAGAGAAACCCCTATAAATTGTTAGGCTTGCAGGAACATAGTTATAATGGTGGTTTGAGTTCATCCTTCAAGATATAACATAGCTATTGCACGACATGTACTCTCACTATATGTGCTTGAAACTATTTTGGCCTTCAGTCTTGCAGCCTTTTACATGAGTGACCACTTGCTGATCCTTATGGGATTTACAAGGGCATGATCAAATGCATGACCTCAACTTCAGGCTCTCCCCCCATCATTTTTGAAAGCATCTCCACCTCTAACCTGGAGATAGCCCTTCCCTTGCCTAACAGAGTACGTAATCTTTTTAAAAACAAAGGCATATGTGAGAGGTGCCACCAGGGTTCATGTCACCTGGTATAGAGGTCAGCCCGTCACCCCTCCTCTGTTTTGCACATGCGCAACCTTTGTGTATGCATACTGTGCCCCTGAAGCCATATAGAACGGCCTGCCCAGAGTGACGAAGGAAGGACCTGCCCATTGTCACTCCAGGCTGGCGGCTTTAGAGGTACAGTGCACATGCACAAAGTTAGCATGTTGGGTCTCTTCAGCCTAGTGATGGGCAAGCCTGGCCTTTGCACACCCATCCAGTGTGTCACCCGGTGTGGACTGCAGTATCCCCTCTAGCAACACACTTGCATGTAGTAGAGTATTCTTCAGTGGCTGAGAATATTTGTATGTTTCTAGCAAACTTGCACCCCTCCTCTGCTCTTCTTAAAACTTTATTAGGCTGGATAACAGACTGCTGTCTATGTAGAATAAATTTTTTGCATGTGTGGATTTAAAATGGACTCTAAGCTTGGTTAACTTATACATTTGGGAGCCTTGCTTGTTTATGGCAAGCTACCTCTTTATTTTGCAAAGGACAAGTTCAGTCACTTGCCCTAATTATTGTATGACATCAACCCTTTTCTGCCTCTCAAGTGTACACATTCAATCTCTTTTGTGTGCCTGAAATGTTGGGTAGAAATGATCAAGGGGAAACTGCTTGGAAATCAGTTTTTAGACTTCTCTCTGGTCTAAAGAGGGTCTTGCTGAGGATGAAAAATGAATGTTTTTATTTTTGCTCTTGGGTCTCACAAAGATAGGTGATCAATAGAACTTTTAGATTTTCTGATTTTCTATTCTTACATAACGTTGCACCATTTTTTGCCTTCTACTGTGTTTGCTAGCCATATAATATTTGAAGCAATCTATTTTATTTATAAATATTTCAGGAGCTCACAGCTGCATCTACATTTTTTGTGCAGATTAAAGAAATAGTTCAGACTGCTATAATACTGCATCACACAAAAGGGTTTAGGGCTGCAAAGGAAACAATAAACAATTCTATATTTAGTGCATCATTTAGTGATCAGGTGTTTAAAGAAGCAGTTTTGTCTAGTCTAGAAAACACAGAATATTTCTGTGTAATCCAAATGTGAATGCCTGGAGGAAATTACTATGGTGGTGCATTGATGTTAATTTGTATGTTTTCACAGGAGTATACTATCTTTTTTTTAGGAGACAAGATAGCTGTAGCATTTATTCAGGCAGAAGGACATGAAGAGTTGCATGTTCATAGTCATGTAGTATGTCTGTATTATTACACATTACCTTGTGGGGAAAGAAATTCGCCCAAGAGATGGTTTTGTATGTGAAAAGCTCTTTACAAGGTTCAAGATATAACTGTGGCCTGGAAGGTGAAAAGGATCTCCAGTGTATTGTAACAGACCTTTAGAAACAAATCAAACAAAATCCATGATGAAAATTTAACATGAAAACGGATCTTGCAGTACATTGTTGCTGATATCTCGGTGGTATTATGCAATAGATCTCTTATGGCTAGGCAGAGCATGCCTTTAGATATACCATACAGGAAAGCTGTATGAAATGTACTGTTTGCATAGAGCAGAAGTCTTCAGACAATGGCAGCCCCATCCACAAAATTTTAGATGGCTGCAGCAACTTAAAAGTATTTTTAATTGGTTTTTTTTTTTTGCTAATGTTGGACATTTTACTCATTGTATATCTGCTCGCAGTTTCAGCACAATATTTTTTCTTTTCCATATCATGTTTCATTCCATGTCTCATTCCATGAAACATGTATCGTGTTCCATATCATATAATGCAGATTAAAAAAAAATGTACGTTAAAGTAAAAAAAATTCACAGTAAATTTCATTCATTAGTTTTTTGGACTGCCAAATGTGTAAAATATTCAATGTGCACCTTGTACTGAAATGAGTGTACTTAGTTATGCAAGTTTACTATTACATAAATTTCTGTACTGCTTTTCAACAAAAAGGTTTACATTGGTTTATCAAGCATTAATAGATGATGGGAATGTAAAGGGTATGTGTGTATTTTAAAATAGCAATTTCTATCCATAATTGCATTTGCCTGATACAACAGAGATACAAATAAACAGGAAAAATATATTAAACTACCAGAATTGAACATGCCGTTCAATGATTCTTTAATGTTAAGTATAGGGATGAGAACATGTTGCACACCTTTTCATGCATTGCATCCCTTCCGTTTGAATTTCTCAAAATCGGTTCTTAATGGATGCCTGCATCATGAATGGAAGACCCTCCCCAAATTTCACGCATCTAAGTCTAGGAGTTTTGGCTGGGCGTTGATGAATGTCTGTGTCACTGACTGAATCAGGGAGTGGTTTGGGAAACACTGGTTTAAGACATTATGTGGATGTCGTCCTAACCTAGGCCACCACAACTCATAGGTCTTCTCATTCCTATGTTGATGTGGGGAGGCAAGAGCATGTCTGTGCACTGGCCTAACCCTCTCCCAGGAGTGGCGCACAAGTGTCTTATGGCACTTTGGTGACACCTTCAGGTCAGGACAGGACTTATGCTGGGGCTGAGGCTGGCCTACCTGGAGCTTAGGGTTGCAGCCTAAGTACACATTTTTTTGCAACACTGTTCAGTTTCAAACAGGAATCCATTGCAGTTGTTTACACTGCAATTGAATTGACTTTGCAACTAGCAACTAATCTTTCTGCAACTAGCAGAGCTCTCACTTTGAGTAGCATACCACCTAGCTCCCTCCATGGGGAGGTTTCCTCCATGAACAGAAGGTAAAGCTTTTGTTTGTGTGGGATGGAGTTCCATACTGAAGAAACACAAGGCAAGATGTTACATTCTGCTTTTGGGTAACTTCTTAGTTTAAAAACTCTGCAGGTGGTGGGTGATCATCTATAGGTGATGAACAATATGGCTCTCCTGACAAAACTGTTCATCTCCTCTCTTACTTGTTTGAAAGAGTTGATGTTCTCTCCATTTTTGTCTTTGACAATGATTCTGTTTTGGTTTTGGAAGTAATAGGGCAGTTACTAGTGTGAAGTGTCTGGCAAGCATTCATATTAGTTTAATCATGTCTAGGTTGTAAATCTTGTTGAAAAATCTAAAGTGCCTTCTTGAAAATCCAGTTATTAAAATTTCAGATGCTTGTATCAGTGTTGCAGAACATAACATGTTAAAACTTGATTACAACTCCAAAAATAATGATGCTTTGTAGTTGTGAATCTATCATAAATCCATAAGTACTCTTGTCAGAAATACCGTAAGTCCTGCTGGGTACATATAAAGCTTTTTTTTTAAAAAAAAGTCCACACTGGCAAAAAACCTCCATACCATGAAATTGGCATTTCTACCATAGACTTGGTTCAAGAAGTAAACTAACTTTAGGGAGGATGCAGAGTAAAATCTGATGGTTTGGCAATGCTACAAATAGTATGGAGGGGATTCTGGCTGAGACTTCTGCTATGGTGGATACTAGCTGGTTAGACATCTCATCCATTTTGCAGTGTGTCTGGGAGCATAAGACAGTTTGCAACCATATTTTGAAAAGAGCTGTAGAAATGAAAATATAGATGAGGAAAGATATCCATTTAAATGGCTTAAATTTCCAAGTTAATGCTGGTTGAAATACACATTAACATGCAGAGTCAGAATAAAAGTGAATTATATTTTACAAATGAAAACCATTCTTGTTTTAAACGATTGCTGTTTTTCTCCTTATGTGAGTTTTTCCTAATGCATCATCATTTTTTTTGCTTAAAAACACATGCACTCATGGGGGTGGGAACCCTAGCAGTGTTTTTCTGTGATACATAATTCAAGCATCATACAAGCAGTTTCCTTTACAAGCCTATTGTTGTCTCCGTGGAAGATTTTTATTAATGGTTACATCACTTCACTCTTTGTTGTCACTTAACTCATCAAGGTAAAAACTTCTAAATTTTATACCCTAAGCCATAAATTTAGAGATGCTATAAAATGCAAGCATCTGAGTGATATGGCCTTAACAATGACAAAGAAATAGAAATTCATGCATATGCAGATTAAGCAATTGACTAGCTTTTTAGCTGAATCACAAACTGGCAAGATAAAAGATCTTCTAAGTGAAAATGTTGTTGTGAGAGAAAAGTGAAATGGTTGTTTAGTAATGAAGTTTCCACACTTCTCCACTTCTCCACACTGCTCCACTTACTGAAAAAGGCACATAAATTGGTATTTGCACTGAACTCTGGTCAGAATGTTCCCCATTCAAATCATGCAATTCATGTAATAGCTCAATCTTCTCCAACCACACAGATGCTGGTGTCAAATCCTAAGCCTATCCTGGCAACTCCACACTGGTGTTGCACACCGTTAGTGCAGCAAAGTCCAGGGGCCTTTTCTGTTCACGTGAAACAAGGCTGGTACATCTGTTCTGAGTAAAAACCTCAGCATCCAAGGAAACACCAACATAGGGCACAATCCAGAGCAGTTACAGGTCCATGCAGTTACGTCACCCTCTAGTGTTATCTTATGGAAAGTCACCTTAACTGCTCCATTGCAGAGGGCTTAATCTGACTTTAGGATTCGGGCCATAGTCTGCTGTCTACACAGTGACATCTTAACTTCAGTGTGTCTAGCACACCTCTGGTATGGTCTGAGCAAACTGGGAGCAGGAGCAGGCATGGGAAGCGGCTTAATGGTGTTGCGCTGAAACTTCATACCAGCCAGTGGAAATGATCAACTCAACAACAGGCTCCCCACCCAACCACTGGGAGATGCCCCAAGGACACATGACACAAACAGGATGCCACAGTACTGTCCTATACTACAGGCATCAAGTGACATCAGAATAAAAGCAAAGCACTACATCAAGGATTCAAGTGACTGTGCCTTATGTCCCTCTACCACTGCCTGCCAAACATATCATGGCAGGAGAGAAGAGGATGCTCAGATAACAGTATTGAACTGAGAATACCTGTCTCAGAGCCCATGAAGTCATGGGATGAGGGTGCTGCAGATACAGGTTGGTCCTTTTTATCTACAAATTTGATGAACTGTAGTTTCGGAACCCATGGTGTAGGACCAACTTGACTTCTGGATGTTAACTCTGGATGTGATTGGTCAGGTCAGCTCTCTATTGATGGGTTTCAGCATCCATGGATGCTCCAGGAATGGAATCTCTGCGGATGCTGAGGTCAGACTGTGCAATGATTATTAAAATTTATGTTACAGACACATATAATAATTACTTTAGATATAGATATTATTTCTATATCTATATAGATATAGATATTACTTCATTACTTATGAAGTAATTTGGGCACCCAAAGAACTCTATAAATGCTTTTGCTCAGGGGTCTCCAAACCCAGGCCCTGGGGTCAGATGTGGCCCCTTGGTGAACCTCCATCAGTCCCTGGCAAATGCTGTAACCCTCCAGAGGTGAGAGGAGCTCCACTCGCCACTTCTCGGCAAGGTATTTTGTGGGCTGGGGAGCCTGCTCACACCTCCTCCTTCAGTGTATGAAAGTGCTTATGAACTGGGTTTAAAAATCCCCCTCTCTGTGATGGAAAGTGTTTATGAATTGATTTTAATTAATTTATTCACAAGTTCCATCACTAATATATTTATGTAAATTTATTCAAATCTGAAATGTAAATCAATTTTTTTCTTCCTGCCCTCCTTCATAAAGTATCATAAAGATGGTATGGCTCTCCTTCCAAAAAGTTTAGAGACCCCTGGCTTAGATGACCATTGCATTCCACTTCATATAACATAAGATTTGGTAATTGGTTGCGTCTGTTGAAGAGAGGAACTGTTCTTGCAGTTCAGATGCAAACAGGTACAAAAGCACAGCATTTGAAAATGGGAGTTTTCTTTACAAGCAGTTGTTGAATAGACATGAATGATTGATGGATATGACTTTATTAACAAATGAAGGGGAAAAAAGCAGTCAATCATCCTAACCCCACTGGCTTGTGAGTGTTTTGTTGCCTTTGTGTTTGCTTGAACCACAGGTCAAGAGTCAATTTTTGTGTTGGGGCTGATTGACAATGAACTGTTCCAAGTCTTTTCCATAGAATTTTGTGCGCACGCCAATCCAGAAATGAATATCCTTTCCATCTTTCATTTCCAAAAGACATAGGCATAGTTTTCTCTACTCAGTTTAAGATTCCTTCAACTAAAGGAACATTGCTATTCCTTCTCCCCACCCCACCCCACCCCTTCCCTTTTCTTTGAGGTGGAAGAAGTTACACAGTGGGGGTAATGCACAGCCTTCCTTAATGCCATTGACTTTCAGCAGCAGCAGGATTTACTATTGCTTAGGGAAGGGTACTCTGGTTTTACTCCATGAATTCTGGATGTGGGATTCTTTGTCACAAATAGTTGAGCCAGTACTTTTGGGTTCTGGTAGGAATCTGTCATGAGCCATGCCTCATCTGAGAGATTCTGTGGAATTTGTACCATAATTTGATGAATTTGACGTACCATATTTTATGAGTTTTTTGGTTGTATCCTGTTGTTTAGTGTTAATGCGCTTCTCTTACAACTTTTTGGATTATTCTTTGGACTATTTCAGTGGCATGGACTATTCTTTGGACTATTCTTTTTAGATTCTTTGGACTATTTCAGTGGCATGGAGAGGAGGGATTTGCTGCTTGGGTAACAGCCTATCCTCTGTATTAATCTACCCAGGCCTTTGTGCTTCACATATAGCGCTGAGCACAATACCATAGTCTTTTGAGACTGATGGATGCCAATACTTTTAGATTCTTAAGTTGTGTGATTGTTTCTCCTTAATTCAAATTGTGTAACTCCTTGAGTACATTCTAAAAAATGATGTACAAATAAATTTTAAAAGTTAGTGCTACCAGTCACTGAAGTGGGAGACAAGTGGAAATTGATAGAGGGCTCTATTTCCCCCACGGTTATGAAATCCACCACTGATAATTCAAACAGAGATGATAAATCACAGCAGAAAATCGAAATTTATGCCTCAAGCTCATTGAGGGGTGAGTGAGGGAACAATCACCAAAGCTCCCTGAAGTTTTGCACCACTGGGGACGGGTTAGGCTGTTCCAGCGCAAGTTAGGCTTGTGCTGCCCACATGTGTTTGTGTGAGCATTTGTTCACATATGCGCTTGGATAATGGTAGTATTTTGCTTACAAGTGTGAAACAAGCATCAAGATATGCTCACACTAAGAAAGAAATGAATGAGAACGCAGGTGCCTTGGAGAAACTATCTAGTATGTTCAGTTCTTTAATTATGCACTTTCAGCTTTTTATCTGTCTTTCTGTAGTAGCTTTAAATGGATCATTGGATAAGTGAACCCATAGCTCTGTTTGCTTTTATGAATGCAGGATGGGATTTTGGTTTTAAGAATTTGATGAGGGAAGAAATCCCTGGATAGACCAAATAACCTTGTGGGTATTCAGGTTACACCTTTTTTGCCTTCAAAGTATGTATTTTACTTCTTTCTTCATTGATATTAATATTGAGTCTTGAAGCCATAACCAGAAAACATTTTAACAATGTAACGTAGGGCACAATCCTAACCAGTTTTCCAGTTCTGAGGTAAGGACAATGCAACTCCAAGGTAAGGGAATAAACACTGTCATAACTCATTGACTGCCTCCCAACTTCAGGATGAAGCACACGCCCCACTGGGATAACTATATGAGTGCTGGAAAGTTGATTAGGATTGCACCTATAGTCTTATTCCTGTCGAGAAGATTACGGCTTCCATGGTGAGAACTTGGTCCTTTCTGGTTGCATCACTTAAAGCAATATGGAAGAGCATAGACTTAACACTGCTTTCACAGTTGCACAAGAGAATCTATGGAGAATTCCCTACTTTACTTGGAAATATAGTTTTTTAACCCCGTAATGGTGACTCATTGCTTTATATTGCTTTAGGACCTAGTGGCAGTCCACTTAACAGTAGTAATAAACTTTGTTGTGAAACAGCAGTTGACTCCTTAACAACTGTAAATTCAAAGAAACTAAATATATTGTAGCTTTTATTTTGTTACCCTCTCAACAACTCTTTGGGTGAGAGAGAGCAAAGCAAAAACACAGAAAGAGATGATTGCTTGAGGATTTGTTCAGTTGTGTTCATTTGATAATGATCTGACATATGTATGATTTGTCATTCAGTGATATTTCATAGGATTTTCCAAGTGTGCCTGGTTATGGGGAATGGAAGCCTGCCACCTAGCTATGCCCCCTTCTCACACATATGTGTTATGTAGCTCCCCCTCGGATCAACACTTATCTGAAAATTCTGGAAATGCTTTTACACTCCGATTAAATAGAATTAATGGATGCAATGCCCAAGCAGCTCCCCCCAAAATAACAGAGACTGAGCTTGCATATCTAGTTGAAGGAATAACGTTTTCAGCCAGTTCATTTTCACACACAGATTAAAATATCTAAATTTGATATAGTATATGTCAAAATAAGATGATCATGCTGCAATCCTAACCATACTTTCCTGGAAGTAAGTACTGTTGAACACAATGGGATTTACTTTAAGTAGACATACTTAGGATTGCATTGGAAGTCACTGATCATGGCTGCAATCATAAAGACACTTTCCTGGGAGTACAACCCATTGAACACAGTGGGGCTTACTTTTGAGTAGACATGGTTGTTTTGTGTTCTTAAAGTAGAATTGTGCTCTTAACAGACTATACTATATTATGGATTAATATGCACGTTCTCTTGCATATTTTAGGAGTTGACAACAGGTGGTTATTACAATTACATTTCAACACATGAAGACCTGCAATAAAGTGTTGGGTTCAGGGAGAAGAAAGCAGAGAAAGAATTGTTAGTTTCCTCCTTATTTACTCAATTTTCTTCCTTGAATAGGGATAGACACTCTTTTACTGAATCTGTAGGAAATCTGGAATATCACCTAGAGTTTCCCTTCCTTTCATTAGCTCTGAAGGAAGATAAACTGCAGGTGATATCCCTGATCAGGGCTTTTTCATTGTCCAGTGATGCCTTAAGGCAGATTTCAAAGAGGGACTGGGAAGTTCTTGTAGTCAGTCATTTGAATCAGTGACATGATATCTATAGAAAAGTTTTTTTTAACCTATGCTTTTTGAAGATCTACAGTTTTGACTACCTGTATAATGTAAATAGCCAGTAAGCAATACTTTTTTATATACCATATGATAAAAAGGAGGCCTTGGGCAGGCCCTCTAAGCAGAGTTTCATGTAAATGTACAGTAAAAAGGTAGTCCCCCACATGTTGCCCTGCTAGTCATGACCAATGTTTAAGGGCAGTGCTCATCCCCATTTACAAGGCTGAAGAGCCAGTGTTTGAATACTTTTTAGTGCTCATGTGGCCATCATGACTAAATACCTAATGCATACCTATTTATCTACTTATACTTACATGTTCTTGAACTGGTAGGTTGGCAGGAGCTTGGCAAGTAATGGGAGCCCACTTTGTCAGGTGGTACTTGGGTCTCAAAACCCTAAACTGCTGACCATCAGGTTGGCAAGCAGTGTCTTTAACCACTGAGCCACCGCAGCATCAGTAGTGCAGTAAGTAGTTCAAATGTATTTGAATATAAAATGCCTGTATTAATGAACATTAGTTGTCCAATGCCAACTACAGTTGGATTATCTGACTTCATATTTAAAACAACTAAAACCTTACTGACTATGAAGAGTTGTAATAGATCCTTGTTTTAATTTTGCTACATATGTTAGCTTGTCAGAACTGTCAGAAAATTTTTGAATTAGTAGAAGCTGTGCCACTTCTTAAGCTAACAGATTCTGCTGCTAGAGGGATGATGCAGAGTTAATTGCTTTTAGTTGCTAATCACCAGTGGACAGACAAATCTTTGAAAGAGCATGCTTGATAGCAGAAGTTCATATATTTTTGTTTAGGCCAGCTATTACAAAATACTGAGAAGATTTATGAAGGGAATCTAAGAGCACAATCCTAACCATATCTACCCAGATGTTAGCCCCACTGAGTTCAGTGAGTCTTACTCCCAGGAAAATGTCTTTAGGATTGCAGCCTAAGGCTGTGATTTTCACCCACTGTGCCATGGCACACTGGTGTGCTGCATATAGTCATCAGGTAATCATCAAATCAGGGGATTTGAGTATGCCTTGTCAATGGTAAAAACAGTGGATGTTGTGCCCTGACACTTTCAGTGCCTTGTTAGTGGGCCATGAGTTGAAAATCATGGGTCTAGGTTTTGGAAAATTTGGGTGGTGTCTGCAGTTTTCTCAAGGCTGTATGTCTATATTTGATATTTCATAGAGAGGATAGTTTACAGCAATATTGACAAACTGGGTTATCTGCTGCATTACAATCTCTCTTTCTCTTGCGTTTTTGAAAAAGAATTTAAGTTGCTTGCATGCATTTCATCCACAATGGAAGGGATAAAAAAGAGTACATAATCAAAGCACTTCAATATTTTATAGGCTTGCAAATCACTTACTTATGGATCCCTTGTGTAAGTCAGTCTGTATATATACATTTTCCTAGGACTGAGTCCTTAAATCTACAATATTCTATCATCTACAGTATTTATATACCACTTTTCATCTTAAAAAGTTCACAAAGTGATTTACGAAGAAAATGAGAAAAAACTGTCTTCCTTCAAAGTCATGTGGGATTACAAGCACATGAAGGTTTTCATAGTCATAAGAGTCAAGAATGCAATTTAAAACATTGCTTGAGACTTGATTAGGGCAACCATATGCTCAAAACAGGAGAAGAGGACAAGACACCCCAAAATGATCACTGGGGACTTGACACCGTGTAGAATAGGATTTGGTCCCAACATTTCACTTTCAGCCTCAACAAAGACTGTTCTGGGTTTTTAGTAACCTCTAATTGGACCCCAAGTAGGTTTAATTGGTATCATCTGGTAGCTGATACAGGCTCCAAGTTTTTTCTAGCTCCAGCTTGAATTTTCTGAAAGGCCTACCCACACTTTTGTTCTTAATCCATTACAGTACTGGTCTCTCTTCAAGATTTCTTATTCTGGCATGTTTAAGAAGCCAGGCATTGCTTATACTGAAGTTTACTTTGGTTGATATTACAGTGGTACCAAGCTTAACCCCTAACTGCCCCCAAGTGCCCCCACCGACCACCTTGAACCTCCAGCAGTAGCCCAGGTAAGCCTCCCAGGAAAGTGTCTTTGATTGCCGTCTCCTAACTATGTCTACTCAGAAGTAAGCCTCATTGTGTTAAATGGGGCTTACTCCCAGGAAAATGTCTTTAGGATTGCAGCCTATGTAGGCTTCATAGGATCATGCACATTGAATGCATGTTTTGAATTCA
The DNA here is from genome assembly GCA_030015325.1 of Cryptoblepharus egeriae. Classification (NCBI taxonomy): domain Eukaryota; kingdom Metazoa; phylum Chordata; class Lepidosauria; order Squamata; family Scincidae; genus Cryptoblepharus; species Cryptoblepharus egeriae. The sequence continues at coordinate 45,199,542 of JAREYC010000007.1, read as the reverse complement.
ATTCCAGTGTTTTGTCATCATTTTTACATCCAGTTAATATTTTTATATAAATATTTTTTGGGTTGTGGAACCAAACGTCTGAGTTTCCATTATTTCCTATGGAAAAATCTGCTTCACTTAAAGAGCATTTCACTTAAAGAGCATGCCTCCGGAACGAATTAAGCTCTTTATGTGAGGCACCACTGTATTTTTATGTTTTTGAATTTTGATGCATTTCTTAAAGATTTTGTTGTGATATTGCTGGACTTTGGAGAGGACCTTGATTTGGTTGAAGTTTATTCCATGACTAGTTCTTACAGTTTATTCCATGACTAGTTCTTACAGTTCTTAAGCAACTGCTGATTTTTCACACTGCTCTACGTGGCAGGAAAGCTTAGAATCCATTCATGGGATTTAGCTGTATACGTCAGTGGTGCAAAAATAGGTATTTTATTCTTTGGTCTCTTTGGATAGGAAAGGGAAAATTGCTTCTTTTTGAACTTACTTCAAGGAAAGAGTAGAAAATCTCTTTTCCCTTGCAGTTTTCATTAAAAAAAATCTTAAACCTTTAACAGCTATATTAATGCCATTGCCTTTAAAGGTATATGTTTAAATACATTAAAAGTGTTTTTAAGGCCTGTCTATGTGGTCAGCAGGTAGAAACCTGAGATGGATCCTCCCTGCTCAATCTTAGTTGCAATCTGTATATTTAAGTAAAAATGTCTTGCATAATTTCTAAAAGATGTTAGAGCAAGATAGATGCTTGCTAATTTTTTTAGCACTGTGACCCACTTCATGGGTCATGGCTTCTGGGTAGCATCCGAGAATGCCTTGTAGCTTTTGGGTAGTGCTCCAGAATGCTTTTTGACACTACAGGTAGCTGGTAAGTTTATTTTAGCAAGTAATACACAGGGTTATTTAGCAAATAATACACAGGGTGACCATATGTTCTCTTTTTTTCCAAGACATGTCCTCTTTTTTTTGCCTGGAGTCATGGAAAAAATCTTCATCATCATCTATTTCCTTGTGGGCAGACAGCATTTAGCCTTCTTGTCATTAAAAAATTATATGTAATAAATTATATATAATAATTTTAAATTTAATAACAAATACAGTGTTTAAATTAAACATCTGTGACCAATATATCAGTGGTTTAGCTTTTATTTTGTCATGACCTACATTTTTCATGGTGGTCCTACATTTTGGACAACCTTGTCCTCTTTTTTTGGTTATAACATATAGGTCACCCTAGTAATATAGCCTCTTAGTATTGTCCCAGAATGCCTTTTGGAACCACAGCCGCTGCAAGTGGAATCCACCAAAAATTGATTCATAATCCACTGGTGGAAACCACTGTGTTAGAACATGGTCCGTTTCATTAAACTTCCTGGAGGAAGAATGTTCCCAAACTGGGAAACTGCCTTTGAGAACTTCTTTGTACATATTTTCACCATTACATACTATGTACAAAAAAAGTTACTGTATATAAGGCATGATACTAGGATTCATGATGCTTGATTTGTGTTTGATGAGACGTGATTCCTGTTAGATATGATGCTTGATTTGTGATGTTAAATAGTAGCCATGGGAAAAATATGATAAGAATTATGGAAAAAGGATATTAATCTCATGGGTATTGCATCCCGGAGAAGAAGGTTCTCCATCCTCTTCCCCCCCACCACCATGGCAGCAACATCTGAAGGTTGTTTTGTTGAAAATTTGGCAGGAGGGCAAAGGAAATAGCTACCTCTCTATGGTTTTGATTTGGAAAGCCGTTCCCTCCCCCCCAAATGTGTGGCAGATATTTTAATAAAGAAGAAAATGCCGTCATGAATGGTATATTTTATCTTGCCTGATTTGATAAGAGATCTCCCTAAGAAAGACTGGACAGTGACACAGAAATTAGGTTGTTTAATAAAGCACGAACCTGAGGTATACAGTGAATTCATTTAACTTTACATTGTCTAGCTAGCACAGCGGTTCTCAAGTATTTCAGCCCAAAATCCCTTTTGAGAATTACAATCTGTCTGGGATTCCCAGAAATGATGTCATGGCTGGAAGTAACATCGATCAGGAAGAAATATAACTGCAATGCCATATATCCTCTGTAAGCACAATCCTAACCATGTCTATTCAAAAGTAAGCTCCATTGTGTTCAATGGGTCTTACTCCCAGGAAAGTGACTTTAGGATTGCAGCATATGGGCGCAATCCAGAGAAGCTACAGAGAGTCCTTGCTTCGGCGTAAGATCAATTTGCTCTGGCTTGCAATATGAATTTCCCATAGGTTTTCATAAGGTGGTGCAGTAGCTACAGGTACATGTAATGTTTCTTACATGCTCCCATAGTTACTCTGGATTGTAGGGTATGTCTACTTGGAAGTTAGTCCCATTGTGTTCAATGAGGAATACTCCCAGGAGTATATGGATTGCTGCCTGAGTGCCCCATTCCAAGATGGTGGTGCCCAGTGCCGGATTCCAAGATGCTGTTTTCATGAACCCCCCTGAAATGATAATCCCACAAGAGAGTCGTGACCTCCACTTTGAGAACCACTGGTCCAGCAGCTTTCCAGGTCTCCAAACTGGGGTTTTTCTCATCTCTGGCTGAAGGAATGAAAACTGTGCCCTTCTCCTTGCAAAGTATGTACTCAAAATAAAACTTTTGAGTTGTGTCCTATTATCAGAAATTTGTGCTTCCAATCAGACAAGTTGTTAATGCTTCTGAGAGTTTCTGAGCATGTTGAACAGCGCTTAGCTCACTTGAGCCTCTTTTCTTCCATTTGAACATACTTTTTTATATCAAGGAGAAGAATGGAGATGATGGTGGAAGAGGGTGTGTTAGTGTTAACTGTGTCAGTAGCATAAATCAACTATATTGCTGAATTTACATGAGGTCATATCCAGTGATGGAATTCAAAGAAATTAACAACCGGTTCTCTGCCCATCTGGCAGCCACTTTTAGATGGCTATTTTTAAACTTTATATGTCCTATCTCTCATTAACAACCGGTTATAGAGAGTAGGTGCGAACCTGCTGGAGCCCACCACTGGTCATGGAGATGGATAGTGGTCATCCATTGTGGTGTTAGACATTGCTGACTGTTGATTTCACTTTTGCACAGCTTGTTACCTTGATGAAAACCACTGATTCTGTGCAGCAGATCATGATCATGTTTTTGCTGATCATTCTAAGGTGGAAAGCAGTAATGAGTTTCTCATTTAGAAAGCACTAAAGAAAATGAATATTGTATTAAATAGCAACAGCTGCCTAATGCCTCTAGCCTAAGGATAGGAAGTGTTAGTATTTAGAGAGGAATCATGAGGAGGATTGGGAGAAGTAAAAAATCTAGTTCATGCTGAGTGACACATTCCATTTACAGATCTTTTTAAAAAAGCCTTCAAATGGAAGAACTGCTTTTCCATCTTCACATGTATCATAGATAACTTTTTTTTGGTCCTAAAGCAGCAAAGTTTCCTACCTAACGGATTTAGTGCAAGAGCTGAATTAATGACGTACAAATGTCAGTTTGACCTCTTCTTTTCCCTCTGTTAGCATCAGCAGTTAGAAACTTAAGTCATGTTCCTTATTACAGAGTGCTTCTCTGCCCTGTTTTCTTGAAGAAGAAACAGATGAGGAATTATAGCTTAGATTCGGAACCATAGGGTTCAATCCTAACCTCGGCTGGCCTAATTTATCAGCCTTCCCATTCCCGTAGGTAACCCTGCCAATGTAGGGAAGCAAGCGTATGTCTGTGCACTGGCCTAACCTTCCCCCAGGAATGGCCTAACACTTCCCACAGAAGTGTCTTATGGCACTTTGGTGACACCCCTAGACTTAACACAAGGTTTATCCTGGGGCTAAGACTCAACACAAAACTTATGCTGAGGCTAAGGCTGTCCTAAGTGGAGGTTAGAATTGCAACCATTGTAACTTTGAAGGTTGTGGCTTAACATTTGGATAACCTAGGTTTTTAGAGGCCTGGGTTTTCAGAGAACATTTGAATAATCTGGGGTTTTTTTGCAAAAGATGTCAAGGTTGCCCCAAAATGTAGGACACTCAAAAAATGTAGGACATGATGAAAAAATAAAAGCTGAAAACTCTCATATAGTTTTTAGGTGATTAATTCAAACACTAACCCAGAGTAACTATGGGAGCACGTAAGAGACATTACATGTACCCGTAGTTACTGCACCACCTAGTGAAAACCTATGGGAAATTCATATTGCAATCCAGAGCAAATTGTTCCTACACCGGAGCAAGGACTCCCCATAGTTACTCTGGATTGCGCCCTATGGCTACAATCCAGAGTAACTACGGGACCTTATACACCGATGTACGGCGCAATCCAGAGTAACTATGGGGAGTCCTTGCTCCGGTGTAAGAACAATTTACTCTGGATTGCAATATGAATTTCCCATAGGTTTTCACTAGGTGGTGCTGTAACTACAGGTGCAGTTAATGTCTCTTATGTGCTCCCATAGTTACTCAGGATTGTAGGGGTAGTTACAGTGCCACATATGGGAAAACTATGGAAAATGCATAGAGCAATCCAGAGTAACCCAACAATCCAGAGTTACTATGGGAGTACATAAGGGACATTTACATCGATGTAGTGAAAACCTATGGAAAATTCATATTGCAATCTAGAGTAAATTGCAATCCAAAGTAAATCTGGAGCATGGACTTCCTGTAGTTACTCTGGAATGTGCCCTAAGTGCCTCTTACATCTTCCCGTAGTTGCTCTGGATTGTTTATATTACCAGTACTTATTAAATTTAAAACAATTATATGTAATTTATAACATATAATTTATTAATTCCAAGAAGTCTCCATGGTGCTCACATAGAAAGGGAGGACAATGAAGATTTTTTTTCAGGACACAAGGGTTAAAAAGAGGGCATGTCCAGGAGCAAGAGGATAAATGTCACCCTTCTACCCTGGCACCACCAGAAGCTTTGCAAGCACAGTGGGTCACAGCACTATTAAGACTGGGAATTGCTCAGTTATGAAATAGCATGATTTAATATGCATAAAGCGTACAAGAAGTCCATAGATTTCAGTAGAAGAGTTTGTTCTATTTCCACAAGTAGATAATCTGCCAGAATTACTGAAGTAGGCTCGGTTTCATAACCATTTGGAAGCCTGATGGACTGATATCTCTGGGTCTAATTCAGCCATGTTCCTTGGTCCTTGCACATGCATTTTCTAAATTAATGTATCATTTATTTAAAAAGAAAAGCCCCAAATGACTGTAGCACTCACTGTAGTTAGTGGAACTATTTATTGGAACTTATTTATTGGATGAAAAACAAAGTATGTACGGATTTTCCTGTTCTCCAAGTCTTGCAGTGATGTAAGGCAACAGTTCTCAAACATCAATCTCTGGAACCAGTTGCATTCCTAAAAGGAATTGCAGGTAACCTCAACTGGTACACGTTCGCCTTGGGAGCCCCAGAACACTGGCACTAACAAGTCAGCTGCTGCTCATGGAATCTGGGTCTTGGGAAGGGACCAGGCCTTGGAGCACACTTCGAAAAACCGGTGAGGTAGGGTGAAGCTGGCAGACAAGAAACGTTTGGCATGTATTTCAGAAAGTTGAAAGTAAGGCACTGAGAGTGACCCACAGGAAATGTGAATAAGGGCACAATCCAGAGTAACTATGGGGAGTCCTTGCTCTGGTGTAAGAACAATTTGCTCTGGAGTGCAATAAGAATTTCCCATAGGTTTTCACTATTATTGGCATCCTTCAGTCTTGAAAGACTATGGTATCGTGCTCTGACTGGAGGTCCTGAAACAACATCTAGTGTGACTAAAGAGGCCAATTCGAGAGTGTCCATCCCTTCCACACTGAGGACAAATAAATTCCGTCCCCTGCCCAGGCCCCAGGTTTCGCTGCTTTCGGGTCTGTCTCTTTGCTTCAGCCTGCCGAACAAGTGTCTCTTCCAGTTGGAGAAGGCCATGCTGGGTCTTTTGCCTCCATGCTGAACGGAGTGTTTTCACTAGGTGGTGCAGTAACTACGGGTGCACGTAATGTCTCTTACGTGCTCCCGTAGGTACTCTGGATTGTAGGGTAAGAGGAAGTGTTTTTTATATAGTTTGAAGATTCTGTAACTTTTAATTATAATCTGCTTGTAAAGTAAGCTAATGGTGGCAAGAAATTTCATTTCACTTAAATAGGTTTGATGTAGTACAGAAGGATGCCAAAATCTTTTGTTTGGAGCTATTATTAACTTAGGAAATCCAGATCCTTATTTGTTCTTCAGGGAATGCTACACTTTTAAAAAATATGCTGAAGACAGCAGGCATCACTTAGAATGAGTTGTTGCCCATAAAATGCATAAGATAAAAAAATGTCATTTGAAGAGATTCTTTAGACTTTTGTCATCTGGGTAATGGTGAAAGCAGATTTACTCTGCAATCCTAAAGACACTTTCCTGGGAGTAAGATCCATTGAACACAATAGGACTTACTTTTGAGTAGACATAGTTAGGATTGCGCTCTTAGTTTTGAGGTGTCTTTTCATGATAAGCTTGGCTATTTATTCTCTGATGTTAGACGAAGGCAACCCTGTCTATAGGTAAATCATGTATCTTAAACACATCCTTAAATTTAAATTCTTAAATTTTGTGTAGGAATATAGAATTATCTTCAAAAGTGGATGTAAAGTTGACTGTGGTCTTACATGAAGATTATGTTCTTAATTGACATGTAAAGTGTACATTACTGTACTTTGAAAGTCCTTTATCTGGAAAATTATTCTTTAAAAATTCTTTTAAAATTCTTCAAAACTCTCAGGAACATATTTACGTAGAAAAACATACGTAGAAAAATGTATGGAAATACTATATACTTGTGCTGCATTGCAAGAAATAACTATTTGATCACTGCAATTACTGTGTGTTAAATACTGTAGTTTCATTTACTAACCCTACAATCCAGAGTAACTGTGGGAGCACGTAAGAAACATTACGTGTACCCGTAGTTACTGCACCACCTAGTGAAAACCTATGGGAAATTCATATTGCAATCCAGTGCAAATTGTTCTTACACTGGAGCAGGAACTCCCCGTAGTTACTCTGGATTGCGCCCTATGTTGGGTTGTTACACTATAAGACAACAGTTAAATTTTAATGAGATCCTTATGGTCACTATGAAAGATACCTTTATAAACTCCCCTTTTTTAGTGTGACACATTGTTGAAAATATTACCTGTTTCAAGAGCTTGGCTAAGACATTCCTATTTTCTAAAGAAAATCTACAAGTGTTACATAATACAGTGTGGGAAATTTGAGTGGGTGAGGGAGCATGAATATGACAAATACCTATTCATGCAAGCAGTTGTTTGTGCTGTGTGGTATAATGAGCTTCAGTGATGGTAGTGATGCCACCCGAATAATGTGTGAATTGGGCTTCAGCTATAAATGGAATTTATTTGTTGCGCTATAAGTGTTTTTCAAAGAGATATAGTTCCTTGTCCTTGGAAAGTCAATATTCTAGCCATCCATATAATGAGAAATTCAATAGTTCCACCTGATCACATAGTAGAATGAAATGACAAAAAACTAAATATTTGCTTATTAGAACATCAATGTTTTTCAAGCCAGATTTCATACTAAGTAACTTTCAAAGCATATGTAAATGTGTCTGATCATTCTCAAAATAGTCACACATTTTTGAATTATGAAAGTAACAACCATTAGGCTGCTTTTCTGATTGTTACAAGTTTGCTCACCAAACAGGGCTAAAAAAACAGTTTGGATTAATTCACAGTTGTAAATTTCAGACTAAGCCAATTTTTATGAAAAAATAGATGATTGAATGTTTTGAATTATTAAGGAACTAGCAAAAAGCGTGCCCGCGTTGCAGGAGTAAAATTCCCCCTTATGCCATTCCCCCATATGCATCAACTCCCCATCCGCAACTTCCCCCATCCGCAACTTTCCCCATGCGCGTCAACCCCCCATGCGCGTCAACCCCCATGCGCATCAACCCCCATGCACAACTTCCCCCATGCACAACTTCCCCCATGCACATCAACACCCCATGCGCAACTTCCCCCATGCGCAACTTCCCCCATGCGCATCAACCCCCCATGCGCATCTTCCCCCATGTGCAACTTCCCCCATGTGCATCAATCCCCATGCGCAACTTCCCCCATGCGCATCAACCCTCATGCGCAACGTCTCCTCTTGCACATCAACCCCCATGCGCAAGTTCCCCCATGTACAACTTTCCCCATGCTCATCAGCCCCCCAGGCTCATCAGCCCCCCCATGCGCATCAACCCCCATGCACATCAACCCCCATGTGCATCAACCCCCATGCGCAACTTCCCCCATGCGCATCAACCCCCATGCGCAACTTCCCCCATGCGCATCAACCCCCATGCGCAACTTCCCCCATGTGCATCAACCCCCATGAGCAACTTCTCCTCATGTGCAACTTCCCCCATGTGCATCAACACCCCCATGCGCAACTTCCCCTATGCGCATCAACCCCCGTGCGCAACTTCCTCATGTGCAACTTTCCTCCATGCGCAACTTTCCTCCATGTGCAATTTTCCCCATGCACCTCTACCTCCCATGCGCAACTTCCCCCCATGCACAACTTCCCCCCATGCACAGCATCCTCACCAGTGCAACCTCTTCCTCCAAACAACATCCCCCAGTTCACCAGGCACTGAGCACCAAAGTGGCTGGATGTTGTTCAGTCTCCCATGTTAAGTATAGGACAGAAACACGTTGCCCCCTTTTCAGCCCCTGAAGGGTTAAATTTCTCCAGATGGTTCTTGGTGGGTGTTCAGGTGACAGAAGGAACTCCCAGAATTCCATGCTTCAGGCCCAGCAGTTGGGGCGGAATGTTGATGAGTCAGCAATTCTCAATGCAAAGTATAGGGAGGAAAACGCGTTGCGCCCCTTTTCACCCCCATCCGGTTGGAATTCCCAAAAACCGGCTCTTAGTGCACCCCTCAGTCACGGAAGGAACACCCACCCCAAATTTCACGCTTCTAGGCCCAGCGGTTTTGGCAGGGTGGTGATGAGTGAGTGAGTGAGTGAGTCAGTCAGTCAGTGACTTTTCTCTTTTATATATATATATATAGATGATCCCTATCAAAGCTTCTCCTAAGACTCTTTCTATAAATTGAAGTATTTTTATTTTGGATGATTTGTTGTATCATTACAAATTTTGTATAGCACACAACTTTACAGAGTTGTAATGACATTCCCCCCACCCTGTTCAAATGCCTTATTACTTTGGGAAAAGATCAGTAATAACAATCTTTAAATTTAGACAGATTTCACAGGTAAAGACACAAGAGATTTCATCCATATATAATCTGCATGCATTTAATTTTTGTGAATTCATATACAGTGGTGCCTCACATAACAAGTTTAATTTGTTCTGGAAGCATGCTTGTTATGTGAAATGCTCTTTATGTGAAGCGGATTTTCCCATAGGAAATAATGGAAACCAGACAATTGGTTCCACAACCCAAAAAATATTCATATTAAAAATATTAACTGTTTATAAAAATGATTACAAAACACTGTAATATACAGTAACACACAACACTGCAATAAAGAAAAGTACTGTACCTTTGAAAACCTTCATGGCTGGTGTGAGGGTTACAGAGAGGGGATGACTTTCACACTCACTAATGGAGTCACTGCTATCCATTGGCTCAATGGAATTTTTGTCTTTATGTGCAACTTTAACATTCCCAAGCTGCTGATGGGGAGCAGCACTAGAACATTGATAAGGCACACCTTCCACACTGCCACACACAGATCCCACATACAAACCTGGCTCTGGCTGCTCCCCCAGACCCCTCATGAGTTCCCTGGCCATGGAAGCCTATTCCAAACTTTGCCCAGGGCCCCACTGTAGCTCAAGCTAGTCCCCTCATCCCCCTTGTAGGTTCCCTTGCCATTGAAGCCTGTTCTAAACTTCCTCAGAAATGCTCTTTATTAAAGACAGTGCTCTTCAAGCAAGTCAAAATTTCTGAGAAAAATTTGCTCTTTATACAAAATGCTCTTAATTCAAGACTCTCTTTATTCAAGATACCACTATATATGCAACTGGCATATACTTGAATGGGGTGGGGGGGGGCAGAAAAACAGCTAAAATATCTTCTCAGAGGAAGATGTGGAAATTTACTAGTTCCCTGGATGATGTCTTGCATGCTACAGTGATTTGATTTTTTGATTTATACCCCATCTTTCTTCCCTAAAAGGAACCCAAGGCAGCTTATAGTAATTGAAACATACAACAGACAATAATATACAACTTAATACTTGCTAAGAAGGATAAGAACATGAAGACTTGTTCATCAATGACTTGGAGGAAGGGATACGGGGGAGCCTGATCAAATTTGCAGATGACACCAAACTGGGAGGAGTAGCAAACACATCAGAAGATAGGAGAAACCTCCAGGAGGATCTGGATAAACTGGAATCCTGGGCTGTAACAAACAGAATGAATTTCAACAGGGAGAAGTGCAAGGTTCTGCACTTAGGCAATAAAAACCAAAAACATAGGTATAAAATGGGGGATACTTGGCTTGGCAGCACAACATGTGAGCGGGATCTTGGAGTCGCCGTGGATCACAAGCTGAACATGAGTCAGCAGTGTGATGTGTCTGCAAAGAAGGCAAATTCCATTTTAGGTTACATTAAGAGGACTGTAGCTTCCAAGTCACGAGAAGTTCTAGTTCCTCTTTATTCTGCATTGGTGAGACCTCACCTTGAGTACTGTGTTCAGTTCTGGGCACCTCACTTTAAGAAGGATGCAGCCAAACTGGAGCAAGTCCAGAGGAGAGCGACAAGAATGATCAGTGGGATGGAAGGGAAGCCCTACGAGGAAAGGTTGGGGGAACTTGGGATGTTCAGCCTGGAGAAGAGGAGGCTGAGGGGAGACATGATTGCCCTCTTCAGATACCTGAAGGGCTGTCATAGGGAGGAAGGGGCCAATTTGTTCATAGCTGCTTCTGAAAGCAGAACTAGAACCAATGGGTACAAACTGCAAGAGAGGAGATTCCGGCTGGAAATCCGGAAAAAATTCCTGACTGTGAGGGCGGTTCGGCAGTGGAACAGATTGCCAAGGGAGGTGGTGGACTCTCCCTCACTGGGGATCTTCAAGCAGAGGCTCGATGAGCACCTGTTGGAGATGCTCTAGGGGGAATTCCTGCTGCAGGCAGGGGGTTGGACTAGATGACCTACTAGGTCCCTTCCAACTCTATGATTCTATGATTCTATGATTCTAAGACAAAAAAATAATAAGAACTCTATCTTGAGAGAGGATGGGCAGCCACCAGACCCCAGTCCAGAGCAGGGCAAGAGATGTCCTTTGCCCAGCAAACTGGTCTTGCAGCTCTTGGACTGGACCATATCCTTAGTGCATAGTAAAACACTGGGAAATGTCTTTTTCATTCACATTTTGTGAAGAGGTAATGGCTAGCAGCATAGAACTACTGGCAGAAAGTCACTAAGCCAAACCATCTAAGACTGAGGCTACAATCTTAATCTACAGTTAGGCCAGCCTAACACCATAAGACATTTCTGCCCCAATTGCCATTAGACAATTAATTCTGTCCCAAACCAGGAGGAGGTTAGGCCAGTGCACAGGCATAGGCCAACTCACATTACCATTGCAAGCTGTTCTAGGTGAGTTAGGCTGGACTAAGAGCACAATCCTAACCATGTCTACTCAGAAGTAAGTCCCATTGTGTTTAATGGGTCTTACTCCTATGAAAGTGTCTTTAGGATTGCAGCCTAAATTGGTTAGTTGTGACTTCAGGTCAGAAAGGTCACAAGACTGTGGGATCTGCCATCTTGGAATCTGGCACTGGGAGTAAATCTCAATGAACACAGTTGGGACTTATTTCCGAGTAGATGTGGAGGAGCTCTAGCATCACAGTGATGTCTCATCCCTGTAATTTTGACAGAGGGTCCTGGACAGTTTTTAAGTTAGAAAAGGAGTCCCAGTCTCAAAACTTGTTTTGAAGGGCTTTCCATTATCAGAACAACTGGGGTAAACAACCAGAAACTTGTGCAGCTGATCAGCTCCTAGTAGGATGATCTTTCCACACATTCCTTAACTGTTGGTAAGGTATCAAGGCAATATAGTGAAGGACTTCTATTAATATTGAGTAGTTTGCCGCAAAAGACAAAGAAGTGACTTTTTTGTCTTTACTCTTCATTCTAAATATTAATTGGCATTGCTATCTCCTGAATTACTAAAATTGTGTTGCTATTTTTGTTGTACTTTGTTTCAGATGTGGAAAGCTAGACAGGAATAAGGCTTATATTTTGACCTGTTCATAAGACATGAATTGGCAAAATCTGTGATATTGATTGTAATAGCACAATTGGATTCACCTTGGAATTCCATTGAATAAATTGGCATCAGCCCTATCTGTGAAAAAATCATGGAGAAAGTGACAGAATGAACTCTGGCCCTACAATCCAGAGCAACTACAGGAGCACATAAGAGACATTATGTGTATCCTTAGTTACTGTACCACCTAATGAAAACCTATGGGAAATTCATATTGCAATCCAGAGCAAATTGTTCTTACACTGGAACAAGGACTCCCCGTAGTTGCTCTGGATTGTGCCCATAGGCTACATACTGTAGTGGACAGTTATGTCTCTCCCTTGCTGGGGTGGAAGTAATGTGTGTCTATCAAAAAGATGGATCACATTCTTCCATAACATACATTTAACCTTATTCTTCTGCCATTCACACTCAAGTTGAAGGGACCTTCCTTACTACGTTTTGCTGGAGTGAATTTACAGTCGTAAAGACCACAATCCTAACCATGTCTACTCAAAAGTAATTTCCATTGTGTTCAATGGGTCTTACTCCCAGGAAAGTGTCTTTAGGATTGCAGCCATTGGCTATTTTCCTGCACAATCCAGAGTAACTATGGGAGCTCTTAAGAGACATTTACGTGGATGTAGTTACGGCACCACATAGTGGAAAACTATGGGAAATTCATAGAGCAATATACAGCAAAATTTTCTTATGTCGACATAAGAGTTCCCATAGTTACTCTGGATTGTGCAGTTTGTCAACTTCCCATTAATTTTATTTAAAACATTCTCTTACAATGGTTCCCAAACTGTGAGTTAATATGACGAGTAGGTTGCAATCTGATTTTGGTGGGCTGCAAAGTTGACAAGGATAATGTAAGTAGGAGAACAATTATATCCCAGCAAGGGTTTGAAATGGGATGTTGACTAAATCACTCCTCCAGTCTGCCTCTGTGCTTTGATCTGGCTATGTAAGTAACTTGTTTCTCTGTTGATTGTGGAGCTGGATAACATGAAGCACGTTGGGGATACAGCCATGATACCAGTGAAACATTCATGCTGAATCGAACTGTGAACAGTGAATGTTCACTGCAAAGTTCATTTGCAGGCCTGTGAAATAGTGATATTGGTGGTAAAAGAAAACTTTATTTTCTGGCACTGTTGCAAAAGTTAAATGATGTCAAGTAGAGCTCTTTTGGAAAATGAAGTGCTTTTGGCTCCAAAATATGTTCTAGCCAAAAGTGCATCTCTAGTAGTCCCGCTTTGCCTGTTTTTGCTCATTTGATGGTAAAATCAGCTTAACGTTGCTAAGCTTGGATGCTACTGTTCAAGTAGATTGTGTTCAGCAGGTGTCAAAAGCACTGATTTGCAGCAGTTGCTTGGATAATTTCACTCCAGACTTCCTCCAATACACCTCTAGGTTGTTTGGCAGTGTGTAGGTCACTACATACTACTTGGAGCCTTTTCTATCTTGATAACGGTTGGCTTCATTTTCTAATACAGTGGTGCCTCACACAAAGAGCTTAATTCATTCCGGAGGCATGCTCTTTAAGTGAAACACTCTTTAAGTGAAGCGGATTTTCCCATAGGAAATAATGGAAATTCAGACGATTGGTTCCACAACCCCAAAAATATTTATATAAAAATATTAACTGGATGTTAAAATGATGACAAAACACTGTAATTGAATTCAAAACATGCATTCAATGTGCATGATCCTATGAAGTCTACTTAGGGCAAAATCCATAGCAGATACGTCACCCTCTAGTGTTATCTTATGGAAAGTCATCTTAACAGCTCCATAGCAAGGGGTATAATTTCACTTTAGGATATAGGCCTTAGGCTGCAATCCTAAAGACACTTCCCTGGGAGAAAGCCTCATTTAACACAATGGGGCTTACTTCTGAGTAAACATAGTTAGGAGACTGCAATCAAAGACACTTTCCTGGGAGGCTTACCTGGGCTGCTGCTGGAGGTTCAAGGTGGTTGGTGGGGGCACTTGGGGGCAGTTAGGTGCAGCTGCCTCTGGCATCTCCAGGCAACTGCCCCCAAGTTGGGAGCAGTTAGAGGCAGCAGCGCTGGCTGGCTGCCCTTTTAAAGAGCCTGCATGCGGAGCGTCAGGGCTGCATAGCATGCATGCCCATAGCACACCTGCTTGTTAAGTGAAGCAGAACTTGTCATGTGAAGCAAGATTTCTTGGAAATTTTTGCTTTTTATGTGAAACGCTTGTTAAGTGAGGTGCTTGTTAAGCGAGGTACCACTGTACTCTAGTCTAGGCCAAGAGTATGGCATCTGTACTGTATCTTGCCCATAACCCAAAATCATCCAGCTCACAGTCCATAAAAGATATATCCTGATGCATCATTTTAAAGAAACCAACATTGTTTAAAGAGAATTTGGTTAGGTTTAGACCTGTTTAAAGTATCCCTCCTTACAACTTTTCCTTGTAAAGTTGTTATAATGTGTGGTGACAGAGCTACTCCACTTAGATGTTAATCTTTGTAGTTCCCCTTTACTATTTAAGCTACTGGATCATTATTTTGATTTTTATCCCATGCCTCTTTCCCTGTATTTGATTTTTCATAAAATCAGGCTAATCCCCAGTTAGGTTTGCATAAATCCTGACACATGTCTCATGCTGTCATGATGGTGTCAAAGAAGTGCCATAAGGCACTTCTGCTCCATTCCTGGGCAGTATAGGCCAGTATACAGAAATGTGCTGGCATCCCTACACCACCACAGGAACGGTGAGTGAATTCTGCTCAGTTAGTCCAATTGGCCTAAATTGGTTAGGATTGTGCCCACAACTTAGTAACTGTTTTTGTAATGTGCTTTAATATTTTAATAGACAACTATTAATTTTATTGTTTTTGCATCTTGCCACTATTGAGCTTTAAAGCAGTAATTTTCAGCCAGTGTGCTCTGGCACACTGGTGTGCCGTGGATAGTCCTCAGGTGTGCTGCAGGAATTTTGGGGATTGACATTCATTAATAGGAAAATTGGGGGATTTGAACAGTCTGGTATGCCTTTATCAATGGTAAAAACATTTGATGGTGTGCCTTGACAATTTCAGTGCCTTGTTAAGTAAATCACTGCTTTAAAGAGACCTCACTGGTTTTAGACATCTGTGCCCTAGGAGGGAGGTTTTCCCAATGTGGCTGCTGTCTGTCTGGGCTTTCTGTATTTGGGTTGGCTGAGAAAACTACCTTTCTGCAGTCAGTTTCCAGATTACTAAGTAATGAAGGGAGGTGGGTGCCATCACTAATTGCTATGTTTGTGCTCACTTTTTCACTCCAACTTTTCTTGTGTGGAGGCTTTAATTTTTATTTCTTCGACACTGTTCCTGTTTTATATATTTTAATCTATTTGAGTCTTGGCAGAGTTACTATTATTTTAATAATGCCTTTAAAAATATTATTTTTCTGCAGTATTATTTTATATCTCTGGACGTTTTCAGTAGAGCCATGAGAAATAATAGAAAGATTTTGAAGCCTTCGTGCTTCGCATACAGTGTCGAGCACGATACCATAGTCTTTCGAGACTGATGGATGCCAAGTTTTGATATTCAACCTGTGTTAGTTCTTTTTAAGTATTTGAATCTACAGCCTAGTGGTGACAGAGCTTCTTTACAGAGCAGACAATTTATCATCTTTTCCTAGTACAGTGATGACTTTCCTCTAAAATATATAGCTTTGTCCTGTCTGCCTTCAGGGAGCTGATGGGTTTTTTTAATACTGATATTGGCATGACTTAGGATAGAATCTTTGGAGACTGAGAGTTAATATAATACTATCAAGATGCTGTATATCAAGCTGCTTTCATGCAATGATTGCTTTCTTTCCTATTCAAATTTTATTTATCCTTTAATTCTTCTCTGATGTTTCTAGGAACTTGTGTGAGATTAGGGTTTGAAGATAGATTGAAATATTTCCTTAAATGACTCCTCAAAGTTTACCCTTTTCATACCAATTTGCTGTTCTTGTTGTCTTGACTAGCATCAATTTTTTTGGTCTACCTTCTTCCTAGTAACACTGACATAAAAATGATAATGATGTGGTTACTAGAAAAGAGATTGATGGCAATTTTGAATGTAACTTCAAGTTTTCCTTTTGAATTGCTCTTGAAACTGCATTGTCAGAGGCCTGACTGTCTGGCATAGAAAGGAGGGACAGTTGTGACCCTTGAGGTTTGCCTTTCCTTGTAGCAGAAGGCAGGGTTAGCTTTACAAATAGAGTCCACTTTCCCTTCCTTTTGAGCATCCCTCTTCCCCAAACTACCATGCACATATTGCAGAGTTGGATGGACTCTCCTGAGTTTCTGAGAGATCAGAGTTCCTGGTGGATTCTCTTTTGCTGGAGATCTCTAAGCAGATGCTTCATAGGCACCTGCTCAAGATGTTCTAGGACAGTGTACTCAAGCATTTCAGCCTGGGACTCCCTTCTAAGAATGACAATCTGTTTGGTAGCCCCCCCAAAAAGTGATGTCATGGCTCATGTAGTCAAGCATTTCAGCCCGCAATCCCCTTCTTAGAAAGACAATTAGTCTGGGACCCCCCAGAAGTGATGTCATGGCTGGAAGTGACAGTAAAGGTGTTCAGTGCCAGATTCCAAGATGACTGCACACAGCTTTTTGCGACTCTGCTTTAAATGAATTGTGACCTCACAAGGACCCCCACTTTGAAGATCACTGCTGTAGGAAGAGTTCCTGCTACAGGCAGGGGATTGGACTGGATGACCTTGTGGGTAACTTTCTATTCTGTGATTCTACATCTAGAAACCCACTCTACAAGTCAACTATTCTGATGCACCCGCCAAAAGAAAAGCTGATACCTCTGCCAAAAGATACCTCTGATACCTCTGCTAAAAGAAAAGCTGGAATTTTACTTACTTTACAAAGTGACCTTAGTGATGGAGTCAGTTTGTACTATAAGGAACGGGCAATCCCAATGGGCTCCCCCATTCCTCTTCCAAGAAAAGCAATTTATTATAAGGAAAATTTCTATTTTCTGAATTATTCACTGTGTGTTTTGGATATAGTAACTATGTGACTAAAACTGCAATCCTAAATACAGTTTCCTGGGAGTAAGAACCATTGAACATAATGGGGGCCAACTTTTGAATAGATGTGGTTAGGATTGTGCTCTTAAAGGTTGCAGTCCTAACCTCCAATTGGGAACTGTCCTGTGCTGTCCTGAGGGTGTCACAAAAGTGCCATAAGACACTTCTGCTCCATGAGCTTGCCTCCCTACATCACCTTGGGAATGGGAAGACTGATGAGTTGTGCCAGCTTAAGTTAGAACTGCACCAGTGAATTGGTTTCAATTTAGCTTTTAAAACAACAGAGAGAGAGAGAGAGAGAGAGAGAGAGAGAGAGAGAGAGAGAGAGAGAGAGAGAGAGAGAGGCTGAAAGAGTGGAACATGCATTAAATGAATGACTGGGTATAACTGAATGGTGTTGAAAGAGCAGATCATCAGAAAACAAACCATAAGAAAGCAGGGGATACTTGTAAATAATTCTGGGGTCTGTTCATTTACCTAATGGAGTTTAGATTTAAGGAACTACCTTCCAAACAAGTCTTATATGTATTATCATTAGTTGTGCTGGCCTAGGTTACGATTGCATCTTAACTGTTTTAAGCGTAACATGAAGCCATAATTTCCACTGTAAGAATAAATCTAATGCTCACCCTCCACTTTGTGCTATTGTTCTTACTCTTTCTTTATGCTTTTTTGTTGTTGTCATTGGACTGGATTGAACAGAGGTCTTCAACAGGCAATCAACATAAGAAGGGTTTTAAAATCCTACCTAAATTCCCTCCTTTATGCAGTGCTTAAAGGTAGAGGCATTCTGTGTACCACTCATCTCTTCCTTCATTTTTCTTAATGTAAAAAGCATCCTGTTGTCACACCTTCTTCCTCATCTCCTGTCTCCTTGCAGGTGTCCTGGAATTTGCATAGCTAAGGGGAAGGAGGGGGATGCTGTGCTCCTGGGTGGCACCGTTTTGGGACAGTAAAGTCACCCCTTGACCAGGGCTCCCCTGACCTGTACCCGACTGGACCTTCCAAAAATCCTGGAAGTGCTTTTCTAACGTTCACATGCAGCTCTGATCAGGGAAAGGGTTGGTCCTGGAAAGTGTGCCCTGGGATAGCAATACTAGCTCTTCCACTGCTGGAAGGAAAGAAGGGAATAGAAAGACAGGAGTGCATTCTAGTTGCCTGGCGGGGTGGGTGATGGTGCATTTCCATACCGCAAAGCATCTTACATTCCTACTGTCATATCCTACTGTTGGTACTTTTCTTTATAATTACAAAAGGTGAAGATTTCTAGCCTTTGTGGAGTGATGTTTATGCAATCATTTAAATATGTCTAATGTGTTGCTATGGTATTTGTTTTTCAGTGTCAAGTGCCAATTGGTATGTACACTCTTACTGTGATGATTATGAAACTTAAATTATCCCATGAATTTTTAAAATGTGTGTGGGTATTTTGGGTGGTTGTCAATTTTATTTCCATATTATCATAGGCATAGGAGCATATGAGTGTTGTTCTCTTCTAATTTTTGAAGGGTCAAAATACAATAAACACTCATTTCTGCCTTTGAAAGTTTTTTGAAATCATTTTGTGATCTTTGCACATTCTTCTGAGATGGAAGCAAAATAAAAGTGTTTATAGTTTGACATGGTATCTTTTTTTAAAAAAGGTGCTTGTGCACAAGGATGATTAGATACTTGTAAAAAAACACAGAAACCGCCCCCCCCCCAAAAAAAAACTACTAATGCAGCGTATTAGAACTGTTCAGAATTGTTCTGCTTTCATATTTGTGAACCTGAATCAGAAAAATGCCTTGCTTTATAATAATTAGGGCCTATTGTTTGTTCTCGCTTAACACATAATGGATTTGAGACTGCACAAATGATTGCTGTGGAATTACTGAGCTGAATGTAATGGTTTCAATTTTTCATGAGGAGTGGGAGTTTCTAATTAGACCTGTTTTTTTACACACAAGTACAAAAAACAACAGTCCTATAATGCAAATTAAAAAATAGCAGCAGGCAATTAACACGAAATTGGGCACAATAGAGAACAGAATACTTCTCTGTTAGTCCATTTTGCATATCCTGTGGGACTAGTTAAGGCAAGCTTGACTGTGAGGGATGTGAACCTATTCATGAGGGCTTTCACCTCCAAAATCTGATGGACAGTCATGTTGTAACCACACTGCCTGAATCCATGCTGTGGAGAGATAGAGAAGAATTAATGTCTTCATTACTCTGGGGTGCGCAAGTGTATGTGTGCACGCATGCGTGCATGTGCGTATAATGTGTGTCGTGCAGAAGCATGCAAATTGTCTTCAGCAAAGTTGAAGGAGGGTGGAAACTCTGCTTTCTCAAGTTCAATGGTGAACAATTTTAGAATTGCTTATAACTTTAGTTTTTGGAGGGTTCTTATTTATGCAATGGGTAATGTAAATGTAATGTAATGAGGGCTGTGGTTGCACAAGTGGTTAAGACACTGTGTCTGTTAACCAGCAGGCCAGGGTTTGAAACCTGGATCCTGTAAGACAGGTGAACTTCTGTCCTTAGCCCAGCTCCTGCCAACCCAGCAGTCCTTGAAGGTGTGTAAATGCAAGTAGATAAAAGGTACCACTTTGGTGAGAAGGTAGCATCGTTCCATATGCATGCAAGCCACATGTTGGACAATGCTGGTTCTATGGCATCCCTTAGTCAGGGATTCTTCAATAGAAAATATAGGGAGGAAAATGTGTTGTGCCCCTTTTCACCCCCATTTTGGTTGGAATTTCAAAAACAAACAAACAAACAAACAAACAGCGGTTCTTAGTGGGACCCTCTGTCATGGAAGGAACACCCTCCCCAAATTTCATGCTTCTAGGCCTGGCGGTTTTGGTTGGGCATTGATGAGTCAGTGAGTGAGTAAGTCAGTGAGTGACTTTTCAGTTTATATATATATATATATATAGAGAGAGAGAGAGAGAGAGAGAGAGAGAGAGAGAGAGAGAGAGATTTCATCCTCTGCTAAGGACTTGGCTGTAAGACCAAAAAAGTAGAATGACATTGTTATCTCTTATGGAGTTTATTACCTGTGTGATTACTCATCCTCTAGTGACTTGCTTTTCACAAACAGATTCCTTTTTGCTAATGGGTTGACCTTCAAGCAGTGGATATGAAATATTTATTTTCTAAGAAATGGAGCATATGCATTTTTAAAAGCCCTTTGAAAATGGTAGCTCCAATTTTTTGTTCTACAGTTGCAACTGTAGATGCCCTCTTTGGAGAGAAATGGGGTCAAAACTGACCATTTTTATATTATTTTAATTAATAATATTTGATGCAATGGTTCTTCTGCAGTATGTTTTACCTTTTTTATTATATGTCCAATATTGCTCATTATTAATATACTCGCTGTAAAGACCACAAGATACTTTGGATTACTCATTTAGGAATATCCCAAATGTCTATATCTATTAATACTTACATTGGGTGTTGCGGTTAACAGTGAAATTTAAAATGGGCTGGTAGATATATCTCAAGGTTGTCAAAACTAGGGCAAAGACATCAATAGTGGATATTGTATATGGGTTGCTAGGCTCACAGGTCTTTACCTGAAAGGCCAGGAAAAAATTTAAATGATATTCTATGAATGCACCTAAGTTCTGTTCTAATTAGCCTTGGGAGAGGATGTCAAAGATTGCAGAGTAAATGCGCAAGTCTTCACCATCGGATACCGTATATCAGGGGTCCTCAAACTTTTTAAACAGGGGGCCGGTTCACTGTTCCTCAGACACTGGCGGGGGCCGGATGGGATGGGATGCCCTGTCAGCCCTCCCCCCATCCCCGTGCCCTCCCCTGTGGGCAGGGGGGTGAGATAGATAGGGAGGTAGATAGATAGTGGCATAGCTAAGGGGGTGGTGACGGGGAAAGAAAGGAAGGGATGGAGGGAGGGAGGGATGGAAAGGTAAGTACCTGGGTGGCATAGCTAAAGGGGGTGAGATAGATAGGGAAGCAGGTAGGTAGGTTGGTAGGTAGTTAGATAGTGGTATAGCTAAGAGGGGGTGACTGAGAAAGAAAGAAAGAAAGAAAGAAAGAAAGAAAGAAAGAAAGAAAGAAAGAAAGAAAGAAAGGGAGGGAGGGAGGGAGGGAGGGATGGGAAGGTAAGTACCTGGGTGGCATAGCTAAAGGGTGTGAGATAGATAGGGAAGCAGGTAGGTTGGTTGGTAGGTAGACAGATAGTGGCATAGCTAAGAGGGGGGTGACTGAGAAAGAAAGAAAGAAAGAAAGAAAGAAAGAAAGAAAGAAAGAAAGAAAGAAAGAAAGAAAAGGAAGGAAGGAAGGGATGGAGGGAGGGAGGGATGGGAAGGTATCTAGGTGGGTGGGGGACAGGTGTGGACCCCTAGGCAGATGGGGGTTGGCTAGGCAAGCAGATGGGGATTTAGGGAGGCTGCAGCAGCTGGGGGGGGGCGAGAGGGAAACAGACAGCGGTAGGAGGCTGCTGCAGCCGTGGAGAAGCTGAGGGGGAGGTGGTCAGCAGTGGGGCAGCTGCAGGAGCCATGGGGGGGGGGCGAGGGAGAAACAGACAGTGGTGG
The DNA here is from genome assembly GCA_030015325.1 of Cryptoblepharus egeriae. NCBI lineage: Eukaryota > Metazoa > Chordata > Lepidosauria > Squamata > Scincidae > Cryptoblepharus > Cryptoblepharus egeriae. Next base: position 45,177,650 of record JAREYC010000007.1, on the reverse strand, counting down.
GAGGCTGCTGCAGCTATGGAAAAGCTGTAGGGGAGTGGACTGCGGTGGGGAAGCTGAGGGGGTGGATGGGTGGGTTAACTAGGTACAGGGAGGCTGCAGGAGCCGTGGGGCGGGGGCGGAGGGGGAAGCGGACGGCTGGCGGTGGGGGGATCTTGCCTGCTGCCATGCTGCTGGTGCTTCTCTGCCCTGCTTGCCTGAGAGAGCGCCCCCTGAGGCACAGAAACAGCTGGCCATGCGGGGGCTCTGCCGCTCCAGAGGCTGCACGGCAGGCATGGTGGCCAGCAGGAGCATCCACTCCTGGGACTCGGCCTGGTTGGCACGCCTGTTCAAAAGTGGAAGTGGAGGCACGCACTGCCAGGCCGGGTCCCAGGAGTGGATGCTCCACCCACGCCTGGCCCCGATCTTCAGGAAGGGCTGCTTCATGTTGTTGCGGACATGCCCTGTAGATGCCGGCTGCTCAAGCAGCCAGAAACAACCCCCCACATGCCGGAGCAGCCCCCAAACGCCCGCGGGCCGGATCGAGGACCCTGGGGGGCCGGATCCGGCCTGCAGGCCGTACTTTGAGGACCCCTGCCGTATATCATGAAGTATTGGTGTTAGATTTCCGCTTGACCTTTGGCTTGTAGGGTGAACTTTTTGGGAAAGAATATGTAGGATTTTGGAGGTGGCTGCCACCAATATATGGAAGACACCCAACTTCAATCTCTTTGTGTTGTCTAATCTCAAGGAGGTTGTACAGTAGATTCCCTAGAGATGCATTTCTTAACATTTGCCCCCCACCGTACCACTTTTCATGGCCCATATATTGGAAGCTCTACCAGAAGTTTACTGATGATGTTGTAAGTGCCAGTTATGGCTGAATTGGGAGGCCAGATGCAATGTATTGTATTGCATCCTTTGGGTACTGCAGTGGCTCAGTGGAATTAGAACACTGCTTGACCAGAATTCCACTCAGCAGGTCAAGACCCAAGTACTGCAAGATAGGGTGAGCTCCTGTCCTGAGCTCAGCTGCTGCCAACTTAGCAGTTTGAAAGCATGCAAATGCAAGTAGATAAGTAAATACCACCTTGGTGGGAAGGTAACCAGCATTCCATGCACCTCGGCATGTAGTCATGCTGGCCACATGACCATGGAAGTGTCTTTGAACAATGTTGGCTCTTCAGCTTTGAACCGGGGATGAGCACTGCACCCAAGAGCTGTGGCTGGTACATCAATTGGCAGAAGGGCAACCTACAGGGACGGCTGGCAGGGCAACCTGTCAGAGACACTTCACCTTTTACCTTTATATTGCATCCTTTGCTACGGACTTGGCTTCATTCTACCAAAATAGTAGAATGACGTTGCTATCTCTTATGGAGTTTATTACATAGGTGTTTACTCATCCTTTGGTGAGTAATGCAATACCGTTAATAAAATAAAGTAATAGAAAGATGCAATACTATTATAATGCATCTTGTCAAATTGCTTTGCTAGTCTCACTGCCAGGTGCCATGAGTATGTGGGTCCTTGATGTGCCATACATCATCTAGTCAAGAACCAACAGTGTTACTAGTACTATTGATTGAGAACTGCTGCCTTACAGCATTGTGGGATTATGGAACAGAAGGGTGTATTATAGGGAACTTTGCATGTTAAACAACCTGAAATTAAAGCTTAATTCAGAGTCCTACACCTGCATTATAGTTCTATCAGAATGTAGTTCTATCAGGTTAAGCTCCCTCTTCAAGAGCAGTTTCTAAGCTTGAGATTCCTCCTTGATACTTTGCTGCTTCTGAATAATCAACTCACCTGTTCCCCACTCCCCTGGAGGTGTGGGGAGGTCGACATACATCTGTACACTGGCCTAACTGTCCAGGAGTATTACAGAAGGGTCTTATGGTACTTTTGTAACACCTCCAGGCCAGCACAGGCCTTGTGCTGGGACATATTCCAGCCTGACTGGGGCTTAGGATTGCAACCTGACTTACACCCAAATTCAGAGTAACTACGGGAGCACGTAAGAGACTTTACGTGTACCTGTAGTTACTGTACCACCTAGTGAAAACCTATGGGAAATTCATATTGGAATCCAGAGTACGTTGTTACACCGGCGCAAGGACTCCCTGTAGTTACTCTGGATTTGCTCTTACACTCTGTATGTATGGGGCTGTCCTTCAGAATCATCAGAAATTGCAATTAATTCAGAACATGGCAGCCCATGTGGTCATAGGAGTACGGTGGCTGCCACTCCTGCAGCTGCACTGGCTGCTGCAGCTTTTCCAAGCACAGTTCAAGGTGCTGGTTTTTTAGCTTCAAACCCTTTATGACTTAGGACTGCTTCCTCCCATATGAGAAAACCCATCCCCTCAGGTAATTATATATATGCTGGCATTATATATGCTGCCATTACCTGACATTAGCTTGCCTGCATTTCATTTAGCTTCTTCCCTTTGATTTTTATAGAAATGTATCCTTGTTTGTTTTATCTCTTCTCTTGTTTAATGTGCCTATTGCATTTTTACTGATAGTAAAGGTAAAGGTGTCCCCTGCAGGTTGCCCTGCTAATCATGACCGACTCTAGGGAGCGGTGCTCATTCCTGTATGTAGAGTCATCGAGACATCATTGTCTGAAGACACCTATGTGAACATATGGTCTGCATGTGCATGGAACGCTGTTACCTTCCCACTGAGGTGGTACCTATTTATCTTCTTGCATTTGCATGCTTTTGAACTGCTAGGTTGGCAGGAGCTGGGCTAAGGAAAGGAGCTCACTCCATCTTCCAGTACTTGGGTCTTGAACCACTGACCTTCAGATTGAAGCTTTTAATCGCGAAGCCACTGCAGCCCCATTTCTGGTGGTACTATGCTTTATCATTATTATGTTAACCACCTTGAACACTTAAAAATAAGAGAAAAAATAAAGGCTATACATAAAAATATTTTTCTTTTGCCACTTCCATGGAACAAGTATCAAATCAGCTCTACATATATTAGAACAAGTGAATGATTAAACTCTGAGATGGACCCTCTGTTGAGTGGTTTTCTTATGGCCCAATCTTATCTCCTCCCGTTCATTTCCCATAATTTAGGAAGTGGAAAAATTCATACTGTGGGATACTTGGAAATCTGTGCTTTCTTTGCTTTTCTCTCGTTCTTCTGGGGAGACATTTCTCCCTCCCTCAACATACATAACACATGATTAATAATCTGAATTTTTGAAGAACTAACACTGCCAGGTGACCTTTAGCATCAGTAGTTCAACTTTTTGTGAAGTGAAATGGAATTTACTCATTTTGGCATGTGACGAGCAAGAATGTGACCTTTGCCCAGTCACCTAAGTATGTTCTGTGGTGTGTGCTGGCAGCATATGGCATTTTACATTTCATAAAGACAAAATTAATCCCTGTGAAACATGTTACTTTGCATTAGTATTTGCAACAGTGAGTAGAAAGAAGGCAACACACAATGTGTTTAAACGAAATTATTGGAGAAGTTTTCGTCTAGATAAACCTTTGCGTCATTTTAAACAAAAGTATTTGGCTTTTCGTTTCAGGAAAGCTGAACCATTGAAATAGAATTATACAGCTTGCTAAGGTTGCAATCTATTGAACCTTCGCACAAGTTCCATCCTGGCCTGGATGTCCATAAGGCACTTCTGGCCATAAGGCACTTCTGCACCACTCTTGGGGGAGTGAAAGGCCAGTGCAACATCATATGCTTGCCTCCTTACATGACCACAGAACAGGAAGACTGATTAGTTGTGCCAGCTTAGGTTAGGTTGCACCTAGGACTTCAACCCTCAAGAGCACAATCCTAACCATGTTTACTCAAAAGTAAGCCCCATTGTGTCAAATGGGTCTTCGTTCCAGGAAAGTGTGTTTGCAGCATAAGTCTAGGAAATGTCATCCCTTTTCCTGAAGGATAAAATGTGCCTGAACTCTGCTAGCCGGATTCTCTCATCTTATCATACATGGAATAAATGTTTGGTACAAAGGCAGGGTGACCAGATGACCGGAAAAACCCAGATTTGTTCGGATTTTTTAGCCTCCTGTCTGGGTGTCCTACATTTTGGCTTCATTTTGAAACTTTGTGGTAGTGCACAGTACCCCATCATGCCATATGTCGTTGGATTCGTATTGAAGAGCAGAATCCAATGTAAAAATCAGTTTTGAGATATCTCCTTCTTATCAAAAGTTATGGTCAAAAAACCAAAAAGCAAAAACAAAAAAAATACATTTTTGGCAATTTTTTTCCAGCAGGTAGGAATTTTGGCCTGGGATTAGGAATTTTGGCCTTGGGGTTCAGGAATTTTGGGTTTGGCATCTGGTCACCCTGTACAAAGGTCTTTCCTTTGTTTCATGCATTCCAAAAAATGGAGAGTGCCTGTTTCTAATGTAACATACAAGATGGGGCCATGAGAATCTCAACATGTTGAAATCCTTCCCAAGAGCATGAAAACAACACGGACGTTATGAGATTATTCAGTTCTATAACTTTTCTTTGTGTAGATTACAAACTGCCTCTCTTATATTTATATTTTTGACTATTTGTTGTTTAGATGGAACCTGCATTATTGGGATTTCATTCATATGCTATTTAATACTATAAGGGGAGATAGGCTAATGTGGAGAAGTGACACTGCATCATTTTGGAAGTACTTTTTGGTCGCACCTTTTAAAATGAAATCTTTCATTTGATTTCATTTGATGATTTGAAATTATTTGGGCCATTCTTCAGAGTTTCTCTGCATTCTTTCCTTGCATTGCTTCTTTGAGTTTTGCAACATCAGTGAAAGCAAATTGTATTGAGTTGTTCTTATTGATAGCAACAAATAAACTTAATTATTAATGTGATGGTTCTTCAAAGAAAGTAGTTCGGTTTCACTTGTCATTTGGGCTCTTATGAAGGCAGTTGCTTAGTAACTTAGTGCACAATCCAGAGTAACTATGGGAGCTCTTACGTCAATGTAAGAAAAATTTACTCTGGATTGCTCTATGGATTTCCCACTAAGTGGCACCATAACTACATCGATGTAAATGTCTCTTATGTTGACATAACAGCTCCCATAGTTACTCTGGATTGTGCAGTTAGTAGACCACTCAGCTGATGCTGATTTTTTTTTAGGGTCAGTATCTCTTGAAAGGTGTACAATGTTCAGCCTTATTCTTACATGAATAGTCATAACTTGGAGAAGGGCAAATTAATATTTTGAAAAATAGTCATAACTTGGAGAAGGGCAAATTAATATTTTGAAAAAAATTCTGATAACAGATAACACCAACAGCAACCTCGTTCTAATCTAAAGCATAGTGTTAGTCTATGCTTGCTGCAGGTGCAGCTCAAAGAAATGCTAAAATTAACTCTATTGAAGTCAACTATCTCAGAATTGGTTTGTGCATTGCATTTACACAAGGATGGAAACAGCCTCTTTTGTGACGGAGAAGTGGAGTCGCAACATTTCAGAATGGTCCACCACATCGATTCTTTCCAAAATAGTTAGGAATATCCGTGATGGCAATTGCCAAGAAAGTTAGTGTGACCAAAGAGGTGAAGGCGACTTCCATTTCCTTTCCCCAGATAAAGGAGGTAGCCTTGCAATGGGATCGGCTAGATGTTTCAATCATTATGGCTATTTTGGGATGTTTTGGCCATAGATACTCTTTCCTACCTGTTTGTGGATTGAAGTTGCTTTCAGTACTGCTTCTATTCCCTTCAATTAGTCTGTCCATGTGATAATTATCTTTCTCTTGTTTGTGTTTTTTTTTGCTGCATACCCTTTGCAGGAAGTTGAGGTTTGTATATTCCTTCTGTATTCTGCTTTCTTTTTTCCCTGCATGGATTTTTATGTTCCATTCACTAAATGCACACTGTCTTTTTCTGCTACAGGATGATTATTTCCGAACATGGAGTCCAGCTAGACCGTTTGACCAAGGTAAGGAATTCATCTGCTTATAAATTAAAAGGATTTTTCCTATAAATCATTTCCACCTATAGTAAAAATGAAAAGCTATTTTTTCCCCATACAGTAGGGAACTTAGAGAAAAATAATTTTGAAAGTGGTGGTTTTCTCCCACCCCTGTTAAAATAAAATATGTTTACTTTTATGCATAAACTACTTCTACATAATATCAGTTTTAATCATTTGAAAATTAGTATGAATTAGGAATCATTTTTTCCTCTAGATCTCATTAGATATTGCATCTTAACATGTTTTGGTTAAAACAGTAACTGTATATTTCATGTATTGTTGTAGGCACACAGTGAAACTTTCTGTCAGTTGCATGTGATGAGTTATATTTGTCATTTCACCTGTGTAAAGAATATACAGATATAACCTAATTATCAGCATATTTTTCACCTGCTATTTTATCTCAACACAGATAATGTTTGTCTTTTAAATGAAGATAAACATCCCTTTAGGTCAGTGATTTTCAACCCATCCCATCCCATGGCACACTAACAAGGCACATTGTCAAGGCACACCAGTGTCTTTACCATTGACAAGGCACACCAGGCTGTTCATATCCCCCAATTTTCTTATTAATTAATGATTCTCTCCAAATTCCTGCGGCACACATGAGGACTATCTGTAGTGTTGAAAACGGTTGAAAAAAATGGTTCAACCTGTGTTGAAAATGGTTGAAAATGACTTCGTTAGGCAATGGTTAATGGCTTAAAAATAGTCTGCATGGTAACACAGCAGGCAGGCAGTCAACCCCATTGTCTGGGGCTTAGAACAGCTTTATTTCAGCTGGGAAGTGCACTCCCTCTTTTCCCTGGAGCTGCAAAAGAGTGCGTGCGATGATCACTTCTGAATTGCTTTGCTTTCTTTTGCTGCTCAAGGCAGGGAAGGAGGGATCTGCCTCCAAGATGCAAACGAAGCTATTCTAAGTTTGGGAGAGGGAGAATGATTGTCTGCTTGTCTCATTACCATGGTAAGCAGGCTATTTTTAAACTGCTACCTAAAGGGACATTGATCTTGTAATTTCTTTAATGAGTATCCATAGAGGTTCCTGGAATGGAACCCTCATGGATGCCATCTGTATGATTGGCCATTGTAAGTGTCTCAAAACATTCTAAGTTCAGAAAACTTGGGATGGAAGAGGATGGGTAAAAGAAAGGAGTGAAGAAATTCCTTCAAAGTAAGGCTGGTAATAAGGGATGGATTGTGATCTCAGGAAACAGTGTCCAAACCTTTTTCCTGTTTCTTGGTTCATGCTTGAGAGCTTCATCACGGTTGCCTTCTTTTAGGTCTTTTCTCTTAACTTTTTGCTGAAAGAAACTGTTGTACTTGCAGTACAATCCTGAGCATGTCTATCCAGTAGTCTTATTGTATTCAATGGAGTCTACTCCCAGGAAAGTGTGTTTAGGACTACAGCCTTGATGGAAAATCATTTACAGTCAGGACAGTGTTCATAAGAAACAAATTTCAGATGACACCATGTGGGCAGGCTTGCAGCACTTGTGAAAAAAGTTATATGAATACTATAAAAAAGCTCTGATACTTTTCTAATTTTTTAAAATTCATTTTGGTATATTGAAGTGTCTTGAAAGGCATTAAATGGTTTCTGATGTGTCTTTGAAACCTTAATCTTCCAATAATCTTATGCCACAGTTTTAGTAAAAGTAGCAATTCTCCCTTAATTTTTTAGGGAGACAATTTTTCACAGAAATGGTAGGAGGCTATTCTCTATAAACAGCCTTTATATACAGAGTGAATTCTCCATCTTTAATTCAAGTAAGACTGAATTTATTCATTTAAAGGTGTTGCAATGTATGACTATTATCTCAGTGATGAGGGCAAAAATATGACTGTTGTTTAGGTTGGATCAGAGCTGAAGCTTTAAAAGCCGAACTTGCTGTTTATACTTGTTAATGGTTTTACTATTATGTATTATAATAGTTGATTGTGTTAATTACCTTAACACACTTGAGGTAATTTTCTCAAATTCCCATTCAATTGAATGAATATATTCCTGAATTACAGGGTAAAACTGAATCACCTTTTTTTATGATGGTGCCCATTTTACATTTGTGTGTGTGTGTGTGTGTGTGTGTGTGTGTGTGTGTGTGTGTGTGTGTGTGTGTGTGTTTTGTGTGTGTGTGTGCTTGTTGTCTTGTTTGCAGCAGGCTGGAATTCTGTTTCTTGGCAGATCACTTGGGAGATTCTATAGATGTTCAGAGGATGATGAATATTTAAAATGCCATGTTTGCACTTTTCCACATGCTGTTGCCAAATGCAAGTTAACTGCACATTTCAGGGAAAAATACATTTTCCTGAGCAAGACAGGCAGCACAACTGCTGACAATCACTCTTTCATTAGTAAGTTCCTACTGTGTTGCTGTGTCAAACATACATGTCCTCTTACCTAATTTAATGTAACTATTCACTATGTATATACAAACACTATTATTTTTTTTTTCTTAATGTCCACTTTTATTGTTTCTTGAAATCCTTGTCATGGATTTTCTGTGAGCTAATTATCTTGTGTGGCAAAGAATCTCACCTATGTTTTATGGATAACCTAACGGCAAAGCTGTCCAAAGAAGCTATTTTTACATGAAAAAGCTAGAGAAAATTATTAATTCAATTTACATTTTGCTGAAACATGCTGTTTTATGAACATGATAATAGTAAGAAATGCAGCAGTGATATTCAAAATCGTTCTTGTGAGATTGAACAGAAGTATTAAGTTGCACAGAATTATGTGCTATAGGATTTTCCTTATCATTGTTACATTTTACCCAATAGGATCTTTATCTGTTGCTCTTCACAGGAATGGTACCTATTCCTTTGTCAGTGTAAGGAAAAGAAAGATGAGGACATAATAATTCAATAAAGTCTTTAGCACATTGCCTTAAAAATGAGTTTCTACTCCCTCTCTTATTAGGAGACTATTATGAGACTTAATAGTATCAAATAAGCATTATATGTTAAAACTTGCCCATCACAACATTTGGTTCCAGGAACCTATGTGGGTACCTATTTTCACATTATACAAAAACAATTACTGTATTTACCATGTTACGAATTAGGGAATGAATCAATATGAATCAATTTTCAAGGCTTAAAACAACCAAGGACAAAATCCGGAGCAGTTACGGGTCCACGCAGTTACATCACCCTCTTGTGTTATCTTATGGAAAGTCACCTTAACTACTCCATCGCAAAGGGCTTAATTTGACTTTAGGATATGGGCCTAAGGGCAAAATCCACAGCAGTTACGGGTCCACACAGTTACATCACCCTCTAGTGTTATCTTATGGAAAGTCATCTTAACTGCTCCGGAGCAAGGGGCTTAATTTCACTTTAGGATATAGGCCTGTGTTTCAATTTAAAGGCAGAAGCTTCCCCTTACAAAATAATTCCGAAACGATTATCATTTTGTATTTATGTGATAATCAAATGGAGGGAGTGAGGGGTCTCCCTCCCAGCTGAAACAGAAACTTAACCCTCTAGGAAGCCTTTTTTAGGCAAACTTAATTACCTGCCATGTTACCATAGTAAGCAGGCTGTTTTTAAGTCATTAACTGCTACTTATGCCAAAATCCAAAGTAACCACCGGGAGTCCTTGCTCCGGTGTAAGAACAACGTTACTTTGGATTCCAATATGAATTTCCCATAGGTTTTCACTAGGTTCTGCACTAACTATGGGTACATGTAAAGTCTCCCATAGTTATTCTGAATTTGGGGGTTAAGGGATTTTCTTATCTTTAAATTTGAAGATAAATTTAAATTTAAAGAGCCAACTACATTCATGTTGAGATAAAATTACTGGTAAATAAATAGCTGATTAGTGGGTTATAGCTGTACCTATAGCTGATTAGTGGGTTATAGCTGACTTTTTTAATATGATAAAAAAGTCTTGTATCCATCTTGAAATGCTTATGTCATTTTAGATCATTCACCAAACATCTATGATATAAACACCATTTAATAATGTATGTTAATAAAATTTTTAAATAAAATTTTAAAAAAATAAGTGTTTTTGAATATTTGCTAAACTTCAAACACAGCAGAGGCCTGAATCATGAAAAAATGGTTGTGTTGGAGAGGGAATGATTTGTGGGTTTAAAACATAACTTTTTAAAGAAGTCACAGGGTTACAGTCAGTCATTTTTAGCTCACTGTCTACAAACCTCCTTAATTGAATACCAAAAGAAGAAGGCCTTGTTACCTTCCTGGAAGTTTACACTCAGATTTCTGTTTCCACTACCACTGTTTTTTTAATATACAGTACTTTGTCAAAAGCCTCTATTCAAATTTTATCAGGATTTGTTTTTTTCTATTAAATATTTTGTTCATCCACGTACAATGGTGCCTTAATTTAGGAGTGACAAATTAAGAGCGTTTTGTATTAAGAGCAATAGATTCTCAGAAATTTTGATTTAAGAGCACTGTCTTGAAAGAAGAACACTTCAGAGGAAGTTCGGAAGTTCCTGGCTTCCAGGGCTAGGAAACCTGGGGGAGATCTGGGGGTAGCAGCCTGAACCAGGTATGTATGTGGGATCTGTGTGTGGCAGTGTGAAAGATGTGCCATATCAATGTTAAAGCTGCACGAAAAGGCAAAGATTCAATTGAACTAATGAATAGCAGTGATTCTGTTATTGATAGTGAAGGTTGTCCTCTCCTCTTTTGTTTCCTTCACATCAGCCATGAAGGTTTTCAAAGGTACAGTACAGTTCAGTACTGTACAGTATTTTTCTTTTTTACAGAGTTTTGTACTACAGTATATTACAGTGTTTTGTAATCATTTTTATATAAAGTTAATATCTTTATAAATATTTTTGGTTGTGGAACTAATCGTCTGAGTTTTCATTATTTTCTATGGGAAAATCCAATTTGTATTACAAGCGTTTTTAATTACAAGCATACTTCCGGAACAAATTATGCTTGTAAATAAACAAACATAGGTATTTATATACCACCTTTCAGGTCATCTGAATTTTCTTTTTTTATTCTCAAGGTGGTTTACATAGGCAGGCTTACTAACGCTAGAAGGGTTTTATAATTCAAAAAAAGTTTCTCTTTTTCAAGAACTCCTACATTCTTAGATGTTTCCTTTTATATCCAGTCTCACATTCACTTGCTCACTGTAATGCCTTTGGATAGACTCCACTGCAACTGCAATTCTTGCTTTTACACAATTCTTTCTTTTGCGGACTAAGTGTTAAAACATACCATAAGTGTATTAGTTGTGGGTTTACAGATATGAGATAATGTAACATGAGTTCTTAAATTTTGTGTGAGAGGTTTGGAAGTCAAACTGGAAAATGCATAGCTTGTTGCTAGAAGGGTATAATCTTCAAAATTGCACCATTGTACACAATTTAGACAGTCTGATAATGCTAGTACTTCAGGGAAGAACCATATATTTTTGATTTCCACAATTCCAAATTGCACACATTGCTTTGGTGGAAAAATTGTTAGAAAATTTGTTTCCTCTTGTTAAGACCCTCATGCAAAATATATTTACCACTTGAATCCTCTGAAGTAAAATTCTGCAAACCTATGTCATCTGCCTATGGTGTGTTGTTGTTTAGCCGTTCAGTCGTATCTGGCTCTTTGTAAACCCATGGACTGCAGCATGCCACGCCTTCCTATCCTCCATAAACTTCTGAAAACCATCCAAATTCATGTTCATTGACTCAGTGACACTCATCCTCTGCTGTCCCCTTCTCCTTTTGCCTTCAGTTTCCCCAGCATCAGTCCTCCCATCTCATGATCTGAATACTGTAGAGTATGTCGTCTTTTCAGTTGTCATCGTCGCACTGACCCTTGGAGACATTTAGAAAAGCAGTGAGACATTTTCCAAACCTCTCGAGAGTCAGCATGAGTGACTAGAAAAGATCATAAGATTTCTCTGTTTGAAAAAAATATGCCATTTGTGGACCCCCATGATCTAGGTACAGTGCAGCACAATTCTGATGAAATGGCTTGTTAGTTGCCTTTTTTGCTTTGTATTTGTGCAGAGTCAACCTGAATTTAACCTATAGCTATAGTTGGCAACATATGTGACTTGTCTGTTACTATTTTCTTCGTTTGCTGAAACAAGTACTGCAGGTGATGTTGGTCGAAGGAAGTACAAGAAAATGTACCTTCTTGAATGTTAAGTTGGAATCAGCTTATCCTTGCATGTGTCACACATATGAGCACAAATGCTTGCCTATAAATATTTAGGTGGAAATTTTTTTTTCCTAATATTGAATTCCACCCTGTCAGAATGCTGGTTTGATCTATGTGTACATAGTAGTACATATAGGCGGGTGCGGTGGGTGAGGCTTCACTTCTGGTACAGTTTTGATCATGAATAAAACATGCCTGGCCAAACAATACATTTTAAAGCTGCGTAGTTTTGACCTTAATAAGGCATTTGTATAATAAATGGTTATGATCTAGGCAACTTTAGTCCTTATTATACAGTACTTGTTATTTGATACAGTCCACATGAAGTACATAAAATAAGTGGAAAAAGAGTCTGTATTCAGACTTCTATGGTTAGAAAAAGCTAAAACTCATGAGTGAAGTGGAGTATGATTGTAAACATATACTGCAATTACCATTATGTATCAAAAGAAAAATTTCATATTCTCTAAGGCAAAATTTCCATTTACCTAGTTCTGTACTATGTTAATTTTGTAAGCATTAGTTTTTTTATTTGAATGCAGTTAGAGCTGGAGGGCATTGGTGGGGGTTGCATCATCTTAAAGGTCCACAGAAGTTGACTGAAACATATTTGTATCAAGTTTTTCTCTTAGTATGAAATATACTAGTACTAGTGTATTTTTAGATTACAGATACTCTCAAAGCTTAAAATAACGTTTCATACAAATAACAATATAAACAGACCTCTGAATATGGAAGCATCTATCCCTCGCTCAATAGAAATAGCCTGATGGAACAGTGAAATTGTTTTATGTAATTTAGGTAGGACCTGAAATGACGTTTTCACAGAAGCTGCATACCCTGTAGGTATTGATGTGTTGGTAGATATATGCGTACAGCTTTCTTCTCTGCCATTCCAATCCATAGCATTAACTTTTGTATGAGCTTGTTGTATGAGATCTATTGTCTAGTTTTGATTGAATGCTTAGCTAGAAGGCATCTCCCAAATGGTGTATCTCCCAAATGCTGAATTATATTTCAGCTCTATTTGTGCATGATCAGCTCAATTTCAGTACTGTATCAGGGCCAGTGATATAGTATAATTTAACTTCAGATTCTGTACAGGTGCCCCCCCCCTTTTTTGCAGGGATATCTTCTCCACCTCTCTCCCCACCCCCCTCGCAGATACAGAAATCACAGATAAAAGGGAGTGGTTCAGAACTCCCCCATCGTGACCTCTCATTGTGCAAAATATTTATCTGCTTACAACTGCTGTCTTCTTAATGCTGTTTCTGGGTCTTGCTGGCTCTTAGTGGGCTGCAAAATGGAACTCAGAAGCACGCACAGGATGTGAGGCAGGGAGCTGAAGACCACAGCATTTCTCTATCAATGAACTTAGCATCATGTTCTTTCCCCATGGCTCCCATCTGAATGCGCCACACTTTGAGGAATCCCTGCCTACGACTGTAGGAATCCCTACAATCCAGAGTAACTACGGGAGCATGTAAGAGACATTACGTGCATCCGTAATTACAGCACCACCGAGTGAAAACCTATAGGAAATTCATATTGCAGTCCAGAGTAAATTGTTCTTACACCAGAGCAAGGACTCCCCATAGTTATTGTGGATTGTGCCCTATGTTTGTAAGGACAGGAGGAACTGTCCCTGTCCATATAAGCTGTCCATAGAGATGCTTTCCCAACTGGCCAGATACCAGAAATGCAACAGACCTTAATGGTACAGAGTTTTGTGCTCAGTTGAAGGATATAGTGATGTGATCCGTTTGTTCTGTAAAGTTGCTTTTGGCTTTAGAAGAATCTGTTAATTAGATAACTTTAATTACTGTATATACTCGAGTATAAACCTAGTTTTTCAGCACATTTTTTTAATGCTGAAAAAGCCCCCCCTTGGCTTCTACTCGGGTCAGCTTATACTGTCATAAAATGGGCAAAGAAGTGGATTTCTGAACAAGCAGCTCAGCTTAGGACAGCCTTTTTAAAAAGTAGGAAAGGCTGCTTTGCTGGCTTCTTTTTAAAAAAACTGAGTCAGCAGATTGATCACTCTCCTCTCTCCCTTGATGGCTCACCACATTGGCTGTTTTGTCCGCATTAGAACAGCATTTCCCACCCTAGGCTCATACTCTAGTCAATAAGTTTCCCCAGTTTTGTGGTAAAATTAGGTGCCTCGGCTTATACGGTATACATTTTTTCTTTTTGTAATTTGTTCCACCTGTGAATGTTTAAAGAATCTTTTTTAAAAGTTCATGCCTAAATTTTTTTTGCCATTGTTTTGTGCTGTTTGGTATATATATGCAAATCCTGTCAATTGCCCAATCCCCAAGATTCATTTTATGCAACTGCCATCTCTCAAAGCCCTTATAAAACATCAGGTGGTTTAGGATGCAATCATAAACAACTTTCCAAGGATTGAGGTAATGGCAATGTAGCTCTGAGAGGAAGGGAACAAACACTCCTTTACCTTAAGGAGGCTTCCATGACTGCCCTTCCCCAACTGGCAAGATGCCGCACCTGCCCCATTGGCACACATATTTCAGTGTTGGAAAGTTAAGTAGGATTGGGGCTTTAATGTCATTGACCTAGATTTTTGGATGGCTGTAGTTTGACATGTTTTTGAACTGTCAGGTTATTAGCACTGAGTTTGACCCAAAACTGAATTTTGGAACTTAACTTGAATTGGGGAAGTATCTACAAGGGATGTATCTGAAATAATGAAAATAAAGGTTCTGGGCAAAGGAGGGAAGTTGGTCCAGATGAGCATCATTGGAGGGAGTCCAGTGCCTCAGTGGAGGGTATTTCACCTACACATGGAGACTCTTTTTCTGCACTATTTGAGAGCTGGTGCAGAAATAAGTAGCCTCATTGTGGGGTTGCTCACTTACACAGGGGAAAGGGACAATGTTTCAGGTAGCCACTGCAGCAGCCTGCTTTATAATTTAACTTCAGTATACATATAACAATCATGCTTTCCTGCATGATTCCATTGTAGCCACACAAGTGCTATAGGAGTCTTGCTACTATGGGCAGCTCAGGATTGGGCTGTAAATCTACTTCTGGAACTATGCCAAGATCATTCAATCATTTCATCACAGCTTTATCTTTGTGATAATAAGTATGATATTGGGTATGGAATGCAAATATAATGAAATGTTTTTAATGTCAATATTTTAGTTGATACTTGATAACTCGTAGCAGAAAAAATCTGCTGGACCAATTATCCACCCAAAAAAAAAAAAAAATACTCTTTTAGTTGTTTAGATAGCCCTCTGCTGTGTGATGCTATCTATGAAGAAACTCTTCTGTCTTCAAGGAATAATATTGTTTGTACAAATGTCACAGGCTATTGTACTGGTGAAATGTCAACAAGTAGTAGATGAATGTTGGTTGTTAGGTTAGAAGCCAATAAATCAGTTAGCAGTGAAAAATAACTTCCCTGCAGAAAAGGGAAACATTTCTATCTTGTCATTTAAATGCATGCCTTTGCAAGTGGTAAAAGATAAGTGATTTTTGGAGGAACATTCCATAAAATCTGTCCATTGTGTCCTTTACCTTCCAATGTATGCCTAACATGCTATCTAGAAAGGATGCTGGGCTTCCATATCATCTGGAGTAGTGGTTCTATGGCCACTTATCTGTGATTCTGGTACCTGTGATTTAAGTTATTTGCAGATCCAGAGGTCTGTGCCTAGTAATATCTTGCTTAGTCAAGGAATATTATTGTATCTCTAAAGAGCACAAGGTGCAGACATCCAGCCTGCACACTAGAGGAAAATCCCCAGGATGTTAACATGAAGCAGAAGCTGACCTGCTTCCTGTTAACATTTTGATAGTCTCCTCAATTAACATTCAGGCTGGTTGCTTACATGTCATATTCTTCAGTGAAGCAAAAATATTCCCTATCTAAGCAAGAAACACCTGAGCGTCCAAAACTTAATGGAAAGTGAAGGTACTGGGTGTAGGGGAGGTGGCAGAAGCTGCTATTCCTATAGAGTCCCAGGTATCTGTGGGTTCTTTGTCTGTGGAGAACTGATTTTGAGAAACTGAAACAGGGAGGGAATGAAAAGGGGTGCAGTGTGTTTTCATCCCTGAATTTTACAATGAAAAATTGCTGACTTATCAACACCCAGCCCAAACCCTTGGACTTAGAAGTATGAAATAAGGGGAGCATATTATGTGATGTAGGTACCCACTACGAATCAGTTCTTAGAAATTTAAACCCTAAGAGGGTGAAAAGTGGTGCAATTTGTTTTTTACCCTATACTTAATATTGAAGACTGACTGATCCACACCCAACCCCAGTCAATGGCACTAGAAGCATGAAATTTGGGGAGTATTCCTTCTGTGAAATAAGGACCTACTAAGAACTGATTTGCTGCCCAATGGTGCCTGCTGCCCTGTGTTGCCCACTAGTGCCCAGTGTCTAGTGCCAGATTCCTGGTGCCCAGTGATACCTGCTGGTGCCCACTGCCCAATGGTGTCTTGTGCCTGGTAGGGGTTCCTTTTGCCCTGTGGTCCCCACTAGCTACCTAACTTGGCTATAAGTTAAATAAGTTATGCAGCCTAAATTGGTTAGGATTGCATGCTGAGTACATTAGCCTGATCATTAGAACACAGAAGGACATGTCCTCTTTTCACTTTTCTGCCTGGGAAAAAGATCTTCATTGTCCTCCTTTTCCTTATAAGCAGGCAGCATTACAGCCTTCTCATAAATTTTATGAGAAGAAAAAATCTGGGAAAAAATCTTTACATTTACCAGTAACCTACTGATACCTCAGTAAATGTTATTTTTTGATATCTATTTTTATGGTATTTTGAAATGTACCAGTAGCAGCTGCATTTCCCATCCTCGGCTTATACGCGAGTCAGTAAGTTTTCCCAGTTTTTTGTGGTAAAATTAGGTGCCTCAGCTTATATGCGGGTCGGCTTATATGCGAGTATATACGGTAAGTCTGCAAGTATACTAATAATATTAATTCATACCATCCTTTCCCCATTATGTGGCCTGCTAAGTTGGAATGTGGTATCTCTCTTGTTAGAATTAGCAATGAGTCTGAAGCAATACTTGACTCTTCAAATATAACTCTTCTGATTTATTCAATTTTGTGTATAATTTTTATACTTTATAAAAAGGTGTAACTTTATACACATTTATATGTCTACTGTGTTTTTTAAATCTAAATATTCAACATTTATACTCTCCTCCCATTCTCTTAATGATGTATTATAGATTGTGGTCAGTAATGATGGTTAGTTCAGTGAGGCTCTGACCAAGAAAGTTCATGTGAGCAGGCTGATCTCCGAACCCTGCTTGGTACCACGCTCTGTGGTAGCTGAATAAGCTGGTGGCTTGTTTACGAATGGGAGCATTCCCCCATACAACTGTGCAACCATGGGCCTCTGGGCATTTGCTCCTTTTACTTAGGGAAGAAGAGGGGTTTTGCATTACTCTCTTTAACTACCAAATACAGGGCCTAGTCCAGGGCGTTCCCCAGATTACTCAAGAATCTGGAATAGTCACTGATCGTGGTTGTGCAGATTTTGTAAAAAGAAGTTACGTTGTAAGAAAATATTTTCAGGAATTGTTAAAAATAAATTTAATTTTAAAAGTCTTATTTTTTCCTAAATGAAAATACATATGTCAATTAAAAGAATCAGGATCAGTTTCTCATATCCTGTTAACCTCTTGGTCCCTATTTAAAGAACAGGGAGTTTGTGTGTGTGTGTGTCATGAAGTTAATATCTCCCATTTTCATCTGATTATGAATATTTGCATCATGTTGAAGTAGTTATTTGCCAGCCATATATACATGTTGCATCTCTTTTAATGCATGTCCTCAACCTCTCTTCATAATCCTCCTGTATCTTCCATAGGTTGTTAAAAGACATATGGGGCTTTTTTTCTGACAAGGTGAATTTCTAAAGAGATTTTTGGATACAGAATTTCTAATCATCTGATCCCCACTAACTTTTGTTCATTTTCTTCTCATTATCTCCCTAGTGACAGTATCTCAGCCAAAGCCAACTCCAGGAGTGCTATTTCACTAAATTAAATTACAGAAAAGATAATGGGTAAGCCTGCTGTGTAACCCTGCCAACTATGAAAGATAGATAAATAGACCCATTAGAAATTGAAACCTTTTTCTGTACAACCTTCACTCCCCCCCGCATATAAATAGCCAACAAGCCCAGAGAATATATATATGAAATACTCTTAGTTCCAACACATGATCTCAACAATCAAATATCAAAACTATAGATAAAATTGAAGAGTCACTGACTGATTCGCTGACTCATTGACTTACTCACTGACTCATCATCACCCAGCCAAAATCACTGGACTTTGAAGCATGAAGTTAGGGTTCCTTGATGCAGGAACCACTAAGAACCAGTTTTTGGAAATTCAAACTGGAAGGGGTGAAAAGAGGCACAATGCATTTTCATACCTATACTTTCCATTTCATACCTATACTTTCCCTGATTGGTCAATGCCCTGCCCCAACACCCTGGACCCAGAAGCATGAAATTTGGGGACTGTATTCCTTCTGTGATGTGACCCTCTTAAGAATTTATTTGGTCCCTGGTGACACCTAGTGCCTGGTGCATGGGGGAGGGGGAAATGGTGCTTGGTGGGGAGATGGTGCGGGGGGGGGAGTGCCGCATGGGGGAATGCTGCATGGGGGGAATGGTGTACCGGTGGGGGCAGGGAAATGGTGCACAGTGCTGCCCAGAAGTGCCTGCTGCCTGCTACACAAAATCCTGAAATTTTACTCCCACAATGGCTGATACTTTTAGAGACTTATTTAGAGCCTGAACTTCATTTAGTTACTGTGAAGTTATTTTAAAAATAAAAAAACAGTGGGGATATATTTAACAATAGGGTTGTATTTTCTGATCCCGAGTGTTATATCATAATGTGAACATTCCACACAATCTAGTGCCTTTTTTGTGTAAACAGGTACTCTGCTATAGGCTATGGGAAACTTGCTGCCTTATTAAGAGCCTTTTTGTTGTGCTTTGACTGTCATCATATATGCCAAGTATGTTGGTTAGGATTGTGCAAATAGCTACAAATCAGGATTTCCGTGTTCAGATATCATCTTTGTTATAAATACAAAGGGCTGTGGGTGGCACAAGTGGCTAAGACACTGTGCCTGTTAACCAGCAGGCCAGGGTTCAAGACTCAAGTCGGCCCCACAAGACAGGGTGAGCTCCTGTCCTTAGCCTAGCTTTGTGACTCAGCTGGATCCAATTATATTGGCTCTGCCTTTCCGTTGGACTAATTCAGTGGTGTGGAGAGGGGGGATTTGCTACTTGGGTAACAGCCTATCCTCCATAACAATCTAACCCAGGCTTTCGTGCTTTGCATGCAGTGTATGCAGCACCAAGCACGATACCATCGTCTTTCAAGACTGAAGGAGGCCTGCTTTTTTATAAATACTGACTTGTGATTGGTAATAAAGTACCTGTTTCTGAACTATCTTACAATTATGGCTTTTTATTCAAAGACTGAATTTTGATTCAAGAAATGCTACTATGTAAAAGATGAACACTCCAAAATTGATCAATTTGACAATCACTTAGCAAAGTTTAGTTAGTGATAGTGATACGTATAAGACCTAGAGCTAATATGTATCTTCAGTGCACAAAAACTTCTATTATCCCATGTGGCTACTGTTCACAATACATTACTTTTGTAGAATTAAATACTATAGAATTAAATTTAATTCTATATACGGTATGTAGAATGAAGAAAATGCACTGGTAAGATCTGTAAAGTAAGCACATAAAATACTTTAAAAGAATAAACCTATTTATTTATTTACTTATATCTATTTTTTTACTCCTGTTTGCAAAGCAGCAACAGGTACCTGAGAAGTACGGTAAATATGTAGGATTTGGTGATTTTTGCTTGGTTGAAGGCTAGCGCAATGAAGGCATTGCATCAGTACAATTAGAGAACAATTGCCGTAGAAAGAGGACTTACGGTTCTGGCCAAATCCAGGTTTTCTGGAGGAGAATAAATTCATTTCTCATAGAATTAAAATATATCCTATATATAAATATATACAATGTATAGTATTTATATCATACTGGAAGTTAGAAGTTATTGCATCATACATCAGAATAACATTTGCTTTTGAGGCATTATCATTTGCTGACTTGTAGTTACTTTATTATCATGATTTGCATATTTTCTATGTCATTTGCAGCTAATTTGTTCCTAGGTGATGGTTCCTTTTTCAATTTTTATCTACTATCTGACTTGTGCCATATATTAGACAAAAGGAGTTTATCTACATTGAATTTGCTTGACCTTTCAGCAGTTTCCTTATACCATTAACCATGATACTCTTCTGGCACTGTACACTGTTTAACGTGATCACATTCATCTTTTTCACATTTATAGTGTTGTAAGCTAGTCTTCAATTCCTCCCTTGTATCTTTCTCTAGAGAAGGGATGGGTTGTAGTTCTTACATGTGTTGTAAGTTCTTACATGTGTTGCTCCTTCTGAGACGAACACGTGATCTTGAATCTTTCCCTCAATCCATCAAGTATTCAATTCCTGTCCCATCTTGCTCTTGCAAATAAGATTTAGTGCTATTGCACTAAATAGTACTGAGGTAGTGCTACCCCCAAAGTAGCCACTCCCCAAAGGGAGTCCCATCCACCACTTTGAAGACCACTGCACTAAAGGGTGTGGCAGCTGGGGGGGGAAGCAGTTCGTGGGTAAAGAGAAATGCCTAAGCCGAGGCCTTTCTGTCCTTTCTTGCTACCTCTTTGCTTTTCTTCACTTTGCTATACCGTAATGTGTAGATGATATATATGTGGTATGTGATCTCATCTGTGTGCATCTGTGTGTGATCCCATCTGAATCTCTCATCTTCCCCAAGCCACACTTGTCTGTGTGATGCTGAACTTTTGAGAAGCTTGGAAAACCAAGCAAGTCTCAGTGAAACATTTCTCTACTTTTATTTTTTTTTTCTGTGTTAGGCTGCACTTTGACCTGATCACTTTCTGTGGCTTTGTTGCCATCCTTGTATGCAAAGGAAGTTATGCAATGTGATTTAAAAAAAACAAAACCAAATCATTCTGCTTTTCTATGTGTTGCTGTACTTTTTAGAAATTTGGAAAATTAATGAATATGTATGTATACGTGTTTGGTGATGTAAGATCTGAGATTTTTATGGGTGAGAACCTCTGTTGTGTATTCATTTCTGGATTTTCTAGCCACTTAAAAAGTTGATTTTTATTTAGAGACTTAACATTTTGCCATTTGCATCTGACAGTATCTTCAGAAACAAAACAAAAAAAGCCAAACATATCCAGTACACAGGAATCCAGAGAACTAAAGAACAGACACCATCTTAAATAGTCCCAGCTGCTTGTGGAGTCAAAGCAGCTTGTTTGGCCAATTTATCAATTAAAGCCACATAAGTGGCATGTGTCCATTAAGTGTTCACTTAATGATAGTCAATTGCTTATTATGAAGTTTTTCTCACTTGTTTGTTATTAGCTCCACTTTGCTACATTTGTTTTTAACAGATGTTCTTTGAAGTAATATGTGCCAGTAACGCTGTTCAAAGTCACACCTTCTCCTTTCTGGTTGATGTTATATTTATGTTTGTAATTTTCAGCTGCTTCTAGTTGGAGACTCTGATGGTAACGTACAATAACAGAACATCTGTAAATTCAAACATTATTTTATGTCAAGTCTTGGCGGATGGGAACATGTCTGCTGAAGGACAGGGAACTTTATTTGGCACATCATAAATTCAAGGATGGATGGAGGATGCTGGCTTATCAGTGAGGGCTCTCAGGATATCAGTAGGCACATGCAGAACATTTAGTGAGAAGCTTTTGATGAAGTTTCTTTGAGCTAATTTATTGAATTTTACTTAAAAAATTCTATTTTCTGAATTTTTCCTCTTTGAAAACTGATCATATATAGACCTTATTCTCTTGGTATCTGCTTTTCTCTCAGAGACACCAATCTAGCAACCAAGTTTTGGATACTGGTAACTGCCAATGCAGTCACCTTTTGAAAGGTTTTATATGACCAAAGTGGCACAAGTAACCTAGAACAGTGGTCTTCAACATTTTTCACACCACAAAACCACTAGATAAATAATGTATGAGACTGGGGACCTAATATTGATTCTGCCCCTTCCTGGCACCTGATCTGCCCATCTTAAGCCCCTGTTGCTAGTTATGAGGTCACCACATGCCCTGTACCCTATATCTCTTGTGTTTTTCAACAACCCTTTTAAGTAGCTATCTGGGCAGAGCTATCCTTAGGAGCTGCGGATAGAACAGCAGGATTATATCAAGAACTCAGTTTTGATAAAACAGGACCATTACTGAAGACGATTCAAATGCAGCTTTGCATCCATATCAAGTTTAAAAATGCTGAATTAAAAATACGATGGCTCCAGTGTTCCCAAGGAACACTGATTCCTGTTGATGCTGAAATCCAGCTGGGTGGGTGGGTGTGCTGGCAAACCAGAAATACTTTTCAGAAGCATTCTGGAAGCTCTCCTCCCCTCTTGAGGGTCATCTGAGCCCAGCACTGATCTTACACATACATCTATTTGTGCGGTCTCTGCTGGCTCAGACTGAACCTTAGAACAGAAAATTCCCTGGAATGAATGTCAATCCTGCTTTAATTTTTTTTAAATTAACAAGAGTAAACATTTCTTTCATTCTAGAACAGTGATTCTCAATCTTCCTAATGCCATGACCCCTTTATAAGTTCCTCATGTTGGGGGGACCCCCAACCATAAAATTATTTTCGTTGCTACTTTATAACTGTAATTTTGCTACTGTTATGAATCGTAATGTAAATATCTGATATGCAGGATGTATTTTCATTGTTACAAGTGAAATGTGTGTTCTATGCACACACTGAACACAATGGGATTTATTTCAGAGTAGGCATGTATAGGATTGGGCACTGAAGCTGTCAGTCAGCCCCAGTGCACGCACAGCTACAGCTGGAGGTCTGGCAAGCCTGACCTGGCCCCCTGCAGCAGGGGTCTTTAGGCAACCCCTAGGAAAGCTCTAGGCGACCCCCAAAGGGGTCCCGACCCCCACTTTGAGAAACACTGATCTAGAAGGAGACAAGTGTCCATAAAAAAATAATGCATTTTGAATGTACAGTGAAAGGAATGTATTATGGCACAGAAACCATTAAAAGCTGAATTTTTTGAGATTTAAATTCCTGTATTTGGGGATTACAACTAATTGCTGCAAGAATAGTGTATATGAATATTGTGTTAGCTTCAAATCGGCACAGTGGAACTGCATGGATTTCCTCATTTTTAGCTACTAAATGTGCCGCTCACAGTGCATTACTAACTTATGCCATTTTTTAAAAAATGTAGCTCTTTCATAAATGTTATAGCCTTACAGTACTAATACAGTTGAAAAATCTGTGTAGGTTATATTTGTACTTAGATTTAGAATAGTGATTAGATCAAGATGTACTTCTTAACTATCAACTCTAGTTCATACTTGCAAAAGTGTGAGGAAATGGATCCAACATTAATTTGCTATTAGTGTTATACCTTCTGTTATATTATTTATAACATTATGTATTCATCTGTGTAATATGTATTAACCTGTGTTTTCACTTAACATGAAGACAGCTTTTGTTCATTCTTTGCTATATTCAAAATCTCCCCAAATCTTTTCCTTAAATGAGCCATTCATATGTTTATATATACCCCAGTAAAATGTGGATTTGAATGCTTTCAGATCAGAACAGTTTCCCTTACTAACAGGGAAAAGAAGCACCACTTTAAATGATGGTTTTCTTACACTTAGCAGGGAAAAAACATCCCAGAATAGCTCCTTTTCCTGTGGCTATTTGCTGATATTTTCCTTGTGTCTTTTTGACTGATTTTTTTTTTTAAATGGGAACCATCTCACCATTACTTCAATGTGTCAAATGCTTTGCACACTTTTTTCTTTTGAAAAGCAATATATAAATATTAATGCTTGCATCCTCCACTTATTTGTCAGATTATGGATGAGAGCACAGTTGAAATCCAGAAGTTGTCAAAATGTAGAATCCCATCTTTAACATGTTATATATAATTTGAGAATGCATGCAAGAGCTGTATTACACACAATAAAAGTAAAGTAAAATGAACAAGTAGGATATGGTTGGAGAAGAATGTGGAAGGCTAGGAAAATATAAGAAAATGGGGTCCAAAGAGCTCACTATGTGTCAAATGTATCTCTTCTGGTAATAGCTGAAAAGGGTAAAGGGTATATCGTCAAAAAGTATCAGATGCCTTTAATCTCCAACATGGCAACACTGACCTTCCTGCAGATTTGAACTTTTGATACACCCACATTCACATTTTCCCTTTGTTGCACCCATTCACAAATAAATATGTAAACCAATATTCTTTCATTAAATGTGAACATGTCATATCTATCAAATTCCATTTCCTTCTGATGAAATGGATACATTGTATAAGGTTGACTACTACTAACAGTTGTTCTTTTGTTGTATCTGAATTCTTGTGGGAAGGAGATGCCCAAAAGCATTCTAGATGGGGATTAAATATTTACTAGTACTAGCTGTGTAAAGTCAATACTATTCTGTTCTATTTCTAATGTACCAGTGGGACATCCGTATCCACTGATTTGACTTACCACTGACACCAAGGTCCACCTTTAAATGCCTGGTAATAAGAAAAAAGGAAGAAAATTTCCTACCTTCAAACAAATAATTATAAAGTAATTTCATTCTATTAAAATTCCATTATTCACCTCATCTAGTGGTTGTTCCTTCAACTCCATCTGAAATCTTAGTCCTATAATGTTTACTCAGTAGTTGGTCTTGGTGTGGTCAGTGCAGCTTACTCTCAGGTAAATGATAGAAAAGTGCCCTTTTAATGGGACAAAAAGGCACCTTCAATTGATGCTCCTATATTTTAGCAATGAAAGAGTAACTGTCCCTCTCCACATCAATGTAAGTGATGCCATGGCTGGAAGTTACTTTAAAAGTGCCCAGTACCGGATTCCAAGATGGCTGCACCCAGCTTTTCATTACCCCCTGAAATGAAGTCACAACCCCTCAAGGAGGTCCTGACCTCCACTTTGAGGAATAGTAGTGGATTTTGCTGATGTTTCTTCTGCATCATTTCGATTGTGAGCACTTTTTTGGACAGGGAGTTTCAACTGATTTTATCTGTAAAGTGCTTTGTGATTTTGTTGTTGAAAGCAGAATACAACATAAGAAGAAAATAAGTAGTAGGGGAACTGTGCATAGGATTGCAGCCTAAAAGATAGGATTGCTATCTTTAAATGGACTTCTAGTCTTCGATCAGTCTGGAGAAAATAACAGCCAGGACAAAGTAATGGCTCTGTCAGAAAACAACACTACACTCCTCAACCCAACAGTATAGAAGAGAGTAAATTGTATCACACTTGTTTAGCATGATGACCTTTAACTATGGAACATGTTTTAGTTGTTATCTTCTAGCATTCTTAAATATTAACTGATGTAAAAACTGTGAATGTTCAAATAAGCTTTCTTCCAGTCAAAATATGTAGTAAATAATTGCATTTGAGTTGAGGGAACATATGAATTGCTGAAAAATAATAAGTTCCACACTTGGATCCATATTTTATCTCTCTATTTTATCTCTCTTGGAAGGCCAAACATCCTGACTTGAGTAGTTTGTCTTTCTTATGTGAGTGCCTATAATATTTTAATGCATATCTTACCA
This sequence comes from Cryptoblepharus egeriae, assembly GCA_030015325.1. Classification (NCBI taxonomy): domain Eukaryota; kingdom Metazoa; phylum Chordata; class Lepidosauria; order Squamata; family Scincidae; genus Cryptoblepharus; species Cryptoblepharus egeriae. The sequence continues at coordinate 45,151,804 of JAREYC010000007.1, read as the reverse complement.
CTGCCATTCATTTTGCAATCACCACTTCTGTTTACATCAAATTGTCACCCCAAAGGGTTTATCAGTTTTTATATTCTGAAACATTAGCTGATTTTCTTTAAGTTCCTACAATTTTCCTATTATCATACTTTCAAGAATTGCTGAAGTGAAAAGGAAACCAATGGGTAAACCAATTTTACCCATTTTAACCAATGGGTAAAAATCATTTAATTGATTTTTTTTAATGAAAGTTGTTAAAACTTAGGGTACAATCCAGAATAACTACAGGGAGTCCTTGCTCCGGAGTAAGAACAAGTTACTCTGGATTGCAGTATGAATTTCCCATAGGTTATCACTAGGTGGTGCAGTAACTATGGGTGCACATAATGTCTCTTACGTGCTCCTGTAGTTACTCTGGATTGTTCCTTAGTTAACTAGAAGTTGGAAACTAACTTAAATTTGCATCTTATGTGATGTGGTAAATATTGATTTGTGTGTTGCTTTTAACATGGTTTGAACAAAGTTGTATGTCAGATCCTGTCTACCATGTGACTTTTTGGAATAGATTTATGTAATCCATGAGTGAAGAAGTTTACTAATCACACAGTAAAAAGTTTACTAATCATCTCCTTTTAAAAGCTTCATTTCATCTTTCTGTCTGTGCTTCCGAACAAGTTTCAGATTGCTATTTGGTCATATGATAGTCACCACATAAAAGATTTCAGATGAACCAACCTGTGAACCAACATGACATCAAAACAATGAAAGAAAAAAAAAACTTTACAATAGGAAATTGTAAAGCATTTGAACACAGAATTAATGCATCTGTGGCTACGTGTGTACACATGCAACATATAGGATAGTGATCCTAAGGCATGCATGCCAGAGAGGGCGCTTAGAACCCTCCCTTCTGGCACCCAGTCATACTGCTGCACCATGTCGCCAGCCCAGTGCCGGGCTCAGGGTGCTTTTGGCTCACTGCACATGCCCGGAGTTCTATGGAGGCACACTGGGCACCAGTGCTATTAGATGATACTTGGTGCCCAAAAGGTTTGTAACCTCTGATGTAGGGGCTGTCTGTAGGGCATGCAAACAGAGATAGGTTTTAACCATGTTTTAATACTATCAGATCAATGAGACACCAGTGTGCCTATGGACTGGACTGTTCCCTTTATCAGAATATAGATTTCAAAAAATGTATTGGTTTAGTCTTAACATGAAAAGCACTTGAGCCCCTAGTGAGGTATTCACTGTGTGCAAAGAATTCGATGACTGATGATTGCTATACATCTATTAGAAAAGGATTTTAAAAAAAATATTCTCTGCAATTGTTTTTAGCTTTAGACCCAGCTAAAGATCCATGCTTAAAGATGAAATGTAGTCGTCATAAGGTATGCGTTTCTCAAGATCAACAAACTGCTGTTTGCATTAGCCACCGGAGACTTACGCACAGGTAAATATCTCCATGTTATTGATTAGTTAACAGGACTGTGAATATGAAATTTTGTTGATGGTTGCACTTTCTCCATATCTCATGGTTGAGATAAACAAGTGCAAAAGGATTTGGATTATGATGCTTCTGTGTACAAAATAATTATTCATGAACACACAGAACAGAGGGCTTTAAGACCTTTCCCTACGTAGGTTCCATTCACAAAGCAAGTGGGAACGGGGCTGAAACTTGTGAAGATCTCCTATTCATTTCATTGTGGCTTATAATGAAGTAATTCCTGGTAGATTTGAGTCTCAATGAATTGTAATTTTCATATTTTTGCCAATTGTGCTAGCATCAGTTAACAAAAAATTAAGCCTATTGTTAGCTACAGCCTAAATAAATTTCTAAAAGCACCTTCTTCTATAATATTCTTCTTTATTCATATTCTTTTATACATATCTTCTATACAAAGACATATTTTACTTTTCCATTGAAATCAGTAAACAATCCTGAAGATTATACAGTTAAAAGTAAAATAAGTCTTATGTTAGAAACATGCCTGTGAATAAAATCCAGCATGTAATGTGGGGCCCATTTCTTGTTTTTGTGACAAGTGTTTATATAAATTTCTGAAATTGCTAATAGTAAGGAAATATATTGTGTCATTTCTTGTTATGAGTAAATCTTTAGGTGTACTGTCAGTGGAACAGTAGTTTCTTCTCCACTTAAAGTACGCCTATACCATGGAACCTTTCTGCTTTGGGGCTAACCTGTTTGATAATGAGAGGTGAAAGTGTGGGACTCTTTTTTTCTCCCAGCTCCTCCTATTTGTTTGTATGGCCACTATAGAATCATTAGTTAATAGGGCCACTGAGGGATGCAATCCCTGGATGTTAGTGGTGTGCCTTGTCAATTGTAAAAAAAACTGATGGTGTCCTTGATAATTTTTGTGCCTTGTCGGTGTGCCATAATTTGAAAAAGATTGAAAATTGGTGCACTGACTGTTGGTTACTGTCAGAATGGTTGCAACATTTGGTCAGGGCAGGCAATGAGATTATTTTTCAGATTATGTAGGTCCTCCTACAAAAACCTGAGAATTCCAAGTAGGTGGTGAGTTAACTATGAAAAATGGTCACCAGACTGTTTTAGGAGGGAGGCTACTTTAAAGATATGTGGTCAGGATCCACCATAGGGATGTTTTGCAGGAGTGTCCATAATACATAAAGTGCTTATCCGTGACAGATCTGGTCTCCAGTGTGAATGAAAAAAATAATAAATTGGTCAGAATTGTGATTTCTGTTCTCCTTGTTGCCATATGATTGTCATATGATAAACATACATTGAAGAATGTCCTTGTGTTTCATACACATACATAAGGCATGTAGGTTTTGTGGTATTAATTTTATTTATGGGAAGCATTTGAATATAAAAGTATTTCCTTGTTGCTTAGCTTAGTGTACTTTCTGGTGTGATGGCAACTGCACATGGAAGCAAAATGCTAATTAGCACTGAAATGTAGTTGTCCAATTCTTCCATGATTTTTACAATGAGATAGGGCAGGACCAGGTGCCACTTTTCCATAGGGTATATACATGAAAGGCAACACTATACTGAACATCAGGGATGTTCAAAATTGCATTAATACTTTTATTATTTGAATAATCTATAAACACTTTACACTCCTGCATTATGTTGCCTTTCATTTCATATTTTTTTTACCAGTAATGCAGCTGTTTTATCCAAAATGAAAGCTCTTTCAATTTTAAGGCAACATATTTTCTCGCCAAATTCTGAAGTTTTTAATCATAATCAGTGGTGGCTGGGATTTAAACCTCTCAAAATAGATTGTTTTAATTGAGTGCACCTGTGTTGCCAGCAAAAGAAACGGATTTTTTTGGTCCCTCTTACCTCACTAAAATTCTAGCTTCTTTAGTTCAATTACATATTTAATAGGCTTTTACACAAATGGTTATCAAGAATCTTTCTTCCCAACCAAAAATATACACATACCTGAAAGATTCTGATTTCTTTTATCTGCAACCCAAAGTCCTTTGGGCACTACAGGTTTGGAAATGAGTGGGAGGCAGAAGTTGTTCCTATATGAAGAAGATACAGGCCCAGAAGCAACTGCAGAGCAGTCCACCTGCATTATGTAGGATTCAGTAACTGCTTTTTCTAAAAGCAAATAAGTATTTTATATGAAATATTATACAGTATATTGATATACACCCTCATTTTTGTTCTTTGTTCAAAATGTTAATGTCATTTTTGACGTTGCATTTTTAATTATTATTTTGAAGATTTTATGTTCCACATAAAGTTAGAAAAGTGGCACATTTTTTTGGAGAATAAAATATGTATCTTAGGCTGCAATCCTAAAGACACTTTCCTGAGAGTAAGACTCACTGAACACAATGGGGCTTACTTGTGAGTAGACATGGATTTGGATTGTGCTCTTAGTACACTACAATAATATATTATGGCAAATTGAGTTTATAAAATCCTGATGTTTTAACCCTGACGGCTTTAGAACTTTTAGAAGAAATTCCAATCTGTCAAGTTGATGCATTTGATACTTTGTGTCCTATGACCCTAACAATTACATACTTTCAAATGTGTGCAATATTTATAATTACACTAATTTTAGTAATTTGGAATTGGATGAGCTGTTCTTTCATGCCTCATCTGTTCTGCAATTGTGTGCCTTGTCTTGAACCGTGCTGATCCCTGCCAGTCCACGTAGCTGATATTTTTTGACTGGTGTAATTCTGAGGTCAACATACCTTGCATGGTGAGTGGAGAGGTGCTCTGAGATTCTGACCTGAAGCATTTCTGTTTGCACCTGATCAATAAATGAAAGACAGTAATTGGAAATTGAAGCAAATATTACTGTGGCATGTGCTTGTCCCCCGTGCACGTGCCACCTGATTCTAACTTTCCAGTCATATAAAATACATTAAGAGAGAAGGACAAAGAGTGAAAGGTAGACCCAGAGTACAATGGAGATAACATTAAAGACATATTGCAACCACATCAAATGAAACTGGAAGAGGCTGATAGACATGCAAGATCCAGGTCCTTACATCTTTGACACCCAAAGTGGTAAAGAGGAAATGAAGAAGATGTACAGAAAGTGCAGTAGAAAAAAGATGACAATTAAATAGGAAACCTGAACTATTCTTAGGATATCCTATATTTTATATGGATATTTCTCATTTGGTTCAGGCTGTTTCTGGGAACTGAATTCCTTTTAAAATGATTTCATATGTTTTCAATTGTTCCATGGAAGTACTTCTACTTACATGATGGGTATAGGATCTTTTAAGTAGTACTGCATATTGCAATGAATCCAGCTTCTGTCACTTGTAAGAGAGAATGAATTTTGTTATGAAATTGTTTCTTACAAAACTCTTCCCAGTATTCAGCCAGTACAGTGGTACAGCCTGGGGCCTATAATATGGGGTTTCAATTTTAGCATTTTACCTGATATGTAAATAATGGAAGATATTTTATTTTTAAAATCTAAGTAAAATCAAAATGTATATATTATATAATATATATTTCAAAGTACAACAAAATACTGTCATCATATGATGTCCATCTCTTTTGTTCAGTGTTTCCACTTTTATCACAAGTTTAAGACACACAAGAATGTTTAATGTTTAGAAATGTGATGGGTATAACTGGGCAAGAGGCACATTTTCAAGTGGGTGTTTATCTTTTATTTAGGAGCCCAACAATGTCTTATCTAGTGACTTTTGTTGGTGTTCTTTGACTTCTTTTTAGATTGTGAGCCCTTTTGGGAAAGGGACCCATTAGCTATTAGTTGCAGATTACCCTCATTATCCACTTGGGTTCCATTCTGGAACCGCCCAGGAATTAATAAAATCAATGTATAAAGAAAATAATTGAAAAATTTAAAGGTCCACTTCCAGGTTTTTTGCTCCTCTATTGCTCAATAAGTGTCTCAATATCTGCAGGAGTTTGATTCTGGTACTAAAAAATGGAATGATTGCTTGCATGACCACCTCTCTACAACAGTAGGAAAACAGTTTTTAAAACTGTGATTTCTAGTGTCCATTCACGTTGAGTCAAATTCATGTATAAAAAATTTGTATGTAACAACATTGGACCTGTATTTAATTTCCTCTGTAAACCACTTTGTGAACTTTTTGTTGAAAATCAGTATATAAATACTATTGGTTGATTGATTGATGGATTGATTGATAAGGCAAAAGAAGCATTTTCTGCTTCTGTACTTGTGGTTTTGCTAGTCCTGCTTTCACATTTTTTTCATGAAATATTATTTTCCATATATTTAGAAAAACAAAAGTAGACAAATTCAGCCTTGGTCAAACTTTCTTGTCATTTGTTCAAACTAACTCATGTGGTACCATAGATGGGTATAACTGGGCAAGAGGCACTTTTTCAAGTGGGTATTTATCTTTTATTTAGGAGCCCAACAATGTCTTATCTAGTGACTTTTGTTGGTGTTCTTTGACTTCTTTTTAGATTGTGAACCCTTTTGGGAAAGGGACCCATTAGCTATTAGTTGCAGATTACCCTCATTATCCACTTGGGTTCCATTCTGGAACCGCCCAGGAATTAAAAAAAATCAATATATAAAGAAAATAATTGAAAAATTTAATTTTTCAATTTCCCAATGAAAATACTCAAAAATCTAGGGTATTGTAATTACAGTTATCTTGTATGCACCACTGTATGTATCCTTTGTAATATCATATAAAAATGAACAGGAATGCTTTTGCTGTAAAGATTTTTTGTTTGTATTGTTTTCAGTTTGCTTGTTTACTGCAAATTCAGTTTATTGCTAATAAAGAAAGAGTGAAATTAGGTAACTTATGGATGGTTATGGGAGCTTCCTGTTACATTTGGTCATCATAATTCAATATATATTGTTAAAAATAAGAAGCTGGGAGAGGAGCCTAAAAAACTTGGCATCCATCAGTTTTGGAAGACTATAGTATTGTGCTCGATGCTGCATGCAAAGCACAAAGGCCTGGGTAAATTGATATGGAGGTTAGGCTGTTACCCAAGCAGCAAAACCCCCTTCACGCCACTGATATAGACCAATGGAATAGCAGAGCTGATACGATTGGTTCCAACTGTGTTGCAGAGCTGGGCTAAGGACAGGAGCTCACCCTGTCTTGTGGGGACCAAGGTCTCAAACCCTGGTCTACTGCTTAACACACATAGGCTGTAATCCAGAGCAAATTCAGCCTGCTCTGACCTAACTGCACTCTCCTAACTATTCTGTATCCAGAGCAGAAAGTTATGCTGAATCCAGAGAGTCAGGAAGCCTGGGCTGCCCTAACTGCTCCAGAGCATGCTAAGTAATTGACACAAGGGGAAGACTTGCTCCCCTCAGATCACACTGAACAAGGAACAGCTGTGGTGCCTACAGTGGTGACATGACTCTGCACATCACCTGGTACAGAAGTCTGTGCGTCATCCCTGGGATGCGCCCCCCCCCACCTGGACTGCACAAAGTTGGCGCCTGCGCAGTTGTTTCTGAAGCCAACAGGCTTCAGAAAGAGTACTGCGCAGGCACCATCTGACACCTGCGCAGTACTTTTCTGAAGCCTTTTGGCTTCGGGGGAGACTGTGCAGGCGTCAGAGTTGGTGCCTGTGCAGTACTCTTTCTGAAGCCATTTGGCTGCCGCTCCGCCTCCTGAGTGAGGCCGAATGGCTGTGCAGAGGCGCGGACTTTCTCTGCTCTAAGGAAGTCTCCTCTGAAGCTGTTCGGCATCCTCAGTGTGTTTCTGCGCAGTGCATCTCAGATGGCCGTTCAGGCCAGCTCCTCAGACAAGTGTCAGCTTCTGGCTGATTCTCCGCCTTGGAGCAGGCCTGAATGGGTGTGCTGACGCCCGGGGCCTGCCAAAGGACAGTCAAACTCCTCCGGCACATCACCCCATACGGAGCGCATCCCCAATGCAGCCCACACCAGCCGCACCAGTCTGGTGACGCCACTGGGTGCCTGCCTTATAAGGAGTCCCTGATGAGATGCCAGTACATTCTACAGTGAATACAAGGGGCTTCTTGGAGTGGCCTGCTGTATCCTGAGGTTTGTGGGCAGCCGTAGTTTGTTCCATATCCTGAGGTTGAGAGGAAGGGGTTGCAGCTAGGCTGGCCAAGAACTCAGATTTTTGGTCAGCACTGCCATTCTTACTCGGGCCTTATCATGGACCCCTATGGGTCTACTCATTACTATACCTGCTCCTGAGGTGGTATAACTCTGAGGGCTGGAAGAGGGCATTTCTGCCTTGGAAACAGGCTTTGGATACAGAGTAACTGCTCTGCCCTAGGCAATGCTAAACATGCCCTCAACTTGCCTCTCCTGAGCTGCTTAGGCTGCCCCAGTTAGGGCAGAGCAGGTCCACCTCTCTTAGGGCACCCTATCTTGCCTTGCTCTGCCCTAAGCCTCCTTCAGAGTAACTGGGCTGGAGCATCTTGCAGTTGCTCCAACCTAGTGTTAGATAGGGCAACCTAAGGGCTCTTATGTGGACAGATTAGTTGCTCTGGATTGGGCTGATAGTGTCTTAACCACTTGTGCCACTCACAGCCATAGAGGTGCCTAGCAGTATTTCTAAATGATCAGCTTATTGGCACTTCTGGACAAAGCTCTGAGTGAGTCTTAACAGCTCAAATGTTAAGAGCGTCTTTATCCTTCTGCGCCAACTATGCCCATTCTTAGGGATTGGATCTGGCTATGGTGACATTTGTGACATTTCATTTGTACTTCTGTAATTACCTTTAGTTGAATCTTAAGAAAGTTTTCAGATTCTTTAGATGATTGTGACTGATGTACCTATGTACATCAGTGTACATTTTGCGATGGAGACCCTTACTGAAAAGCACAGAGCAGGAAGACAGTTTTGTTGTTGTTATTAAATAGGAGAGTCCTAACTGCCATTTTAAATTATTATACTTCTGGCAATTACAGTTGGACCCAGACTCCTGGCTCCTGAGGACAAAATGGGTACTGCTGTATATGATTTTTTCGGTCCAGGGCTCCTGGAATGTTTACTACGTTATTTAGACTTTCCTAGATACACTTTTTGTCTGGAGATTACAACTGTTGCATAGAATGATGAAAATGGAAGTGTTTAAAAGGAAACCTGCAAGTGTCATATAATCTTCTTGGACAGATTGTTGCATTGATTCTTAAATATGGAACAAACTAGAAAATCTAAGCAGAAAAGCATGGTATGGCGATGTTGTTTGCTTCCAAAACTGTTGCAGCTGAATAGATATAGGACATGATAAGAAAAGAATCAGGGCTAAAATGGAGTAGAAGTCCATTAATTTATTTCTATGCTTCTTTTCCCAATCTTCTTTCCCAAATACTCCAATTTGTGTAGTATAGTAACATGGGAGGAAAAACATTTCCTTTTCAGCTCTCAGAGGTTATCATCTATTTGCCCTGAAGCAGTTACCCTTGTCTGTGATGGATGATGTGACAAAGACATACAATATATTCTGAAATGCTAGAGAACTGAAATGGTGGCTCTATTTTGGTGGCTCTCATGGTGGCTCTGGACATTATGCACAATGTCCAGAGCTTTTTTCTGACTAATTTTCCTTGGCAATATATTGTTAAGGGATTATAGAGGATGAGACTGATTTCTATTGGAATAACACCACTATAAGTAGAAATTTTTGTGTTTGGGTGTGTTTTTGGACTTTTTCAATTTTGTTTTAATTTTTAGAGCCCTACAAAACTACCAACAGATTTCAGAAACCTTTTTCCAAATATAGATCACTGTTTGTGAATAGTGATAATTTATTAATTTAACTAAGCAGTTTGTGTTCAATCAGGTCTCCGTCAGTCTTGAAAGACTATGGTATCTTGCTCAGCGCTGCATACGCTGCATGTGAAGCACGAAAGCCTGGGTTAGATTGTTATGGAGGATAGGCTGTTACCCAAGCAGCAAATCCCCCCTCTCCACACACTGAATTAGTCCAATGGAAAGGCAGAGCCAATACGATTGGATCCTGCTGGCGTCGCAGAGCTGGGCTAAGGACAGGAGCTCACCCTGTCTTGTGGGGCCAACCCGGGTCTCGAACCCTGGCCTGCTGGTTAACAGGCACAGTGTCTTAGCCACTTGCGCCACCCACAGCCCAATCAAGGTTGAACAATAGGTGCCACTCTGGAAGTGGCACAGATCTGAGCAGAACAAAGCAGAGCACCCCAGAACAGATCTGTGCTGCTCAGGGAATGGAGATTGGATCAAGCCTAGTGCCTGGTCCCAGTTTCACCTTCTGCTCCCCTGCCCACGAGTCCCAGGAATGCTATGTGCTTGCCCTCCCCTCACTTCAGAATGATCTTCCACATGTTTCTTTCACCTACCCTCCTTGACCTTGCACTAGTTGAGATTGGCATGACAGGCCTTTGACATGGGCAGGCCTGTGCAACTCCCTGTGCCAGCCTCCCCACCCCCCCTTACAGGGTTTTGCAATCCTAGAGACACTTTCCTGGGAGTAAGAACCACTGGAAACAACGGAGCTTACTTTTGAGTAGATATGGTTAGGATTGTGCTTTTAATGGCATGGTTGTGACACCACTGGGCTGATGCAACTGACCTGTGTTTATCTCAGGAAGCCTCTTAGGTTTGCCTCTGTCATATTCAAAATGTAAAGTTAGGAAGAATCTTGGGTGTTTTTTGGAATGATGTAAGTTAATATAAACTGTTATCTATGTGAAACATACAAATGCGTCTTATCTTTTTAATATGCTAAGGGTACAATCCAGATTAAGGGAAGTGAGAAGAGCCCTAGCTGAGTTGCTCCAACTATTCTGTATCCAGAGCAGAGAGATATGCTGGATCCAAAGAGTCAGGAAGCTTGGGCTGCTCCAGAGCATGCTCAGTAGGCATTAAGTAAGGGACACCTGGGGAGGGCTTGCTCCTGAGGAGACCTCAGATCACACTGAAGAAGGAACAGCTGTGGTGCCTGCCTTATAAGGAAGCCCAGAAGGTCCTGACAACCAGTAACAGCTGCAGCATGAGAATGCAATACAGCAGTACCTCTAGTGAAGGGTGGATGCAAGGGGATTGCTTGGAGTGGCCTGCTGTATCCCTAGGTTAGTGGGCTGCTGTAGTTGTGCCATATCCTGAGATTGAGAGGCAGGCAGAGAGCTGGCTGGCCAAGAACTCATTTTTGGTCAACACTGCCATTCTTACTTGGGCCTTATCATGGACCCCTATGGTTCTATTCATTACTATACCTGCTACTACCATAACTCTGAGGAGCAAGAAGAGGGAGTTTCTGCCTGGGAAATAGCCTCTGGATACAGAGTAACTGCTCTGCCTTAGGCAATGTTAAACATGCCCTCAACATGCCTCTCCTGAACTACCTAGGCTGCCCCAGTTAGAGCAGCCCAGGTCCACCTGTCTTGGGACAACCTATGTTGCCTTAGGCTCCCCCAAGCCTTTTCCAGAGTAACTAGGGTGGAGCATCTTGCAGGTGGGTCAGCTCAGTGAGAGATAGGGTAACCCGAGTGCACTTCTGGATTGTGCCCTAATTTAAACCCGGGGGCATCATTGCAGGATTGGTCATGCCAGTACCCAGTCATGCCAGTCAGTGATGGGCAGACCTAGGACTGACCTTTGTCTTGGATATTGAATTACTTGAGGGATGTTCTTATTTCAGCTAATTTGTTGAAAAATCTCACAGTGTTTATTTTATCTGGCTTGTTAAATGCACAGTGCAGTTCATCAGATAACTTATGTTGTGGTTGGTATTTGTCTTTGAATTCTTCATTGGTTTAGTTCCTTTTTGAAACTGTGCCACTGCATGAGGAAATAAAGAAACAATCAGCTACTAATGAGAAAAATCAATCTCTAAAGAATGCCCCTCTTTCTATATAGGAATCCTAATTCTAGCAGATCAGTCATGGAACTTAGTTCACTTGTAGAAAAAGGTGGAGGTTAATTTCCAGTAGCCTGAACCATTCTTACTAAAATGTGTAATTTCTCTTTTAACTGTTGCAGAAATGCTCTCCTTATATTTTTAAATGTATATGTTTCTGGTTTAAAGTTAACTGTCTTGATTTACAAGACCAAATCCTTTTTACTTCTAAAGGACTGTAATATTGGGTTACACTGTATGGTGAATCACAATACGACCCTCTGTTTTTAAAATAACAAAAAACAAACAAAAAAGGATATGGTTTTCTTTTCCTTCTCCATTTGCAGATAAGCGAGTTGCTTCTCCCCTTTATAATTATGGCTTGTTCTTTTTTCCTTAAGTCATGGTTTAGACAGATTGCACAGAAGTTAGAAATGAGGCTGTTTAGAATGTCATCATTTTGCATTATAGCTCTGCTGTCTGAAGAAGCCCAGCTGGTGCCGTTGAGTTCCTTCTTGGAAATTTTTAGTCTGATTCATTATTGTGATGGGTGCTTGTGTACAGAAACATTTAATCATTCTTACGCTCCAAGCTCTATTGACTCTAGTGAAAGCTTTCTGTTTCTCTGCATAATTTGTGTTGCCAGTCTGCCAGCTTGGAAAAGTTTCAAGCTTGCTGTATTATCTGTGTTTGTTTTGCACAGGAAATGATGCTGCACGTAGGCTGAATTTACAGTAATTCTTTTGTAATGGGCTAATGAGCAGGACTACTTTACTCACAATGGTAACATTATATGGCTTTGATTAGTCCAATTACTGTGGAACTGTGCAATTGTCGTCATTCGTGCACTGCCCTGCAAAGTTACCCCGCTTTAGGGGGAAAAAAGGTGATTTGCGCTACAGTATTTTAATTTTGCTTGACAAGAAAACAGTTGGAAGAACTGAGAGGTAAAGAAGTTTGTGAATGTGTTCGAGCCTTTTAAATGGTGCATTCTTATATAATGCTATAGTATCACAATTAATGGTTTGTGATTACTAGCACTGCTGTTCATGCTTTCAGGTACAAAATGCAGTGCCTGCATAAGCATAGCAAGCCTTCTATCCTAATTGTTTAGAAAATACAAAGTGGGTTCACTGTTCTTTCATAAGTACTGATGTGGATGGTGGAAGTTAACAAGAACCATGAAGTTAACAAGAACCTTATGGGAAACCGTGTTCTTTTAAAGAAATACTGGCACTAATAGAGGGATGAGTGAAATGCAGGATGACAGCTGAGATTGTAATAGTATTTGTTTGAAAATGTTTAACTGGATATATAGTTTTTAACTGGACATTTATTCAAGGTTGCAGGGGAATTCACATTTGAAGTTCATTTAAGAGAGGCTTCCACAGTGACCCATTAATATTTGATTTTCTCCATTCTCTTTAGCTCATTGCTCCAACAGCTGACTTGTATGTAATGTTTGACCTCACTTAACCTCTCGCAAGGGGCAAGGCCAGTTCATGTATGAGTGCACTTCAGAAGTGTCTGAGTACTTTCTGTAGGGTGAACACCAAGCAGCATTTGCACAGTACAAGTAAACAATGCACATGGAAGTTCATCAGTATTTCAATCATTATGATTTCTGTAGTCCTGGATATAAATGAGTAATTTAGTTTGCTTTTTACACACTTAAGTGCTCCTGCTAGCTATCTTAGTTTATGCATGGACTGTAGTAAAAAGGAAGAATACAGAATTATTGCATTCCCCAGTGGAACTACACTTGTGGTACATTACCTACCATTGCATGATGCCTCCAGGGTGAGGTGTGGTGAAGTGCATGAAGAAAAAAATAGTGCACATGTCTGAATTCCAGAAGTTGTATCTTGGATTATTGCCCTAAAATGTCACACTGCAAATGTTGGGGTGTAACAAATTTGTTCTAATACATTTGTGGGCATCAGACATGGTTGGCAAGTTGCACACTTTTTCACCTCCTTCTGATTTGAATTTCCAAAAATTGGTTCTTAGTGGGTGCCTTCACCCCCCCCCCTGAAATTTTATGCTTCTAGGTTCAGCAGTATTGGCTGGTCATTGATGAGTCAGTGACTCTGATTGTATATACATAGATAAAAACATACTATTCTGCAATTTCCAATAAAATGACTGTATAATGTTAGTAATCCATCAATAGTTCCCAAGATTTCCAGGCTGATTATGAAATATGTTTGTGAAAATAAATAGCTCAGCCACCCAGTTTTTTTATGATGATAATGATGATGGATTAGGAGATTGTGAAATGTGTTCAGCTTTCAAAATTATAAAATATAATTAAAATAGAGACTATTTCCATGGATCTGGTTCAACATGGGCCTCTTGGATTCTCACTGACAGATTTGGCCCAACGTGAGTCATGCACAGCTCCAAATGTCATGCACAGCTCCAGTCTCCTCCAAAGTCTCTTTCGATGGCCATAGAGGCATGTTTATGGGCCTCAGAATGGCCTAGGGAGGCCCTAGAACGGCACTTCCACTTATGGGCCACCAACCAGAAGGGTCCTGTTAAGTGGGGACTTCAATGTGCAATTCTACACCTACCTTGGTGGCTCCCCAGGTAGTATGGCTCAGTTTGGGAACCACTGTTATAGAACCACTCTTGTAATACTAACATCTATTCCTACAATCCAGATTAACTCAGGGAGCACATAAGAGACATTTACGTTGACGTAGGTACGGCACCATCTAGTGAAAACCTATGGGAAATTCATATTGCATTCCAGAGTAAATTATTCTTATGTCAGAGACACTCTTTCAAGTGGGTGTTCCTCTTTTATTTAGCAGGGGAAGAGTAACTGGCCCTACACACCCCAGCAATGTCTGTTCTAGTGGCTTCTGCTGGTGTTCTTTTTGCACTTTAGATTGTGAGCCCTTTTGGGACAGGGACCCATTAGCTATTAATTAGCTATTAATTTTTTCATCTTATTGTAAACCGCTTTGTGTACTTTTCAGTTGAAAAGCGGTATATATTTTATTTATTTATTTTCCTAATTTATACCCCGCCTTTCCTCCCCTACAAGAGGGAGCCCAAGGCGGCTAACATCGGAGAAGAATAAAACACCATTAAAATCACTAATAAATACAGGTTAAAACATAATTAAAATACAATATAAATTGTATAATTATATAAATAAAATACAATATAACTACTGTAGATAGATAGATAGCAAGGACTCCCTGTAGTTACTCTGGATTGCACCCTATGTGTGGTATTTTCATAAAGAGGATGGAATATATATCTAATTTCTTGCAAATTTAATAAACGAGTACATGGAACTAAACTGAACCAGGGTCACTCTTTAGCTAATAATGTGGCTACAATGGGAAATTATATATATAATGGGATTTATAAATATATAGAGAATGGTTTCACTCTGTTACCCTGCAATTCTGTACGTGAGTTCTTGAAATTAAAGCCTATTGTGTCAAATGGGGTTTGTTTTTCTAAGTGTGTCTTGAATTGCAGCTTTAATTTCTTTATTTCTCAGCAGGGAAAGATGCCCCTCATGGGGAAATCAATATTTCTGAGCCCTCAGTCTTTGTGTTTAACTCATGTTTCTTGGGAAAATAATATCTGCTTTATTTATTTATTTATTTTTGCAAAATCTATATCTCAAGAGGTAGGAAATAGGCAGTAGATTTGCAGAAGTCTCATAGTTTGTGTTTGTAATGAATGAAAAATCCATTAATCTTCAATGGATTGCAGTGGAGATGTACCCCATCTTTGGATTTATATGCTTGTGTTTTTCAACCAAATTGCTTAAATGTAGGACCTATATCCTTAATGCGTAATACAGTTTGTTATCGCACTTTCTTCAGGTGTCTAGAGAGTTTCAGACAGATTGAATAAGACCCAAATGAGATACATTTTCTTAATGAGTGCAGGAAAAAAATTTCAGTGCCTAGAAATTAAATCAAATTACATCAACTTTGGTTTTCAATTTCCCTTTGGCTTAACATGTTCATGTGTCTAAATTCCATAGGTATTTCCATAAATATTGGAAAGATGGATAGAATTTGGTCCTCAGTCCTTCAATCATGAACAAAAAACTATATCTTTCTCCCCAATGTTGTCTTGGGGCTGATATTACCCAGGAAAGGGGTTAATACAGAAAAGAAGGGGGTTGATACAGAGATAAGGGGGTTGTTTGCTTAGAGCACAATCCTAACCATGTCTACTCAAAAGTAAGCCCCATTGTGTTTAATGGGTCTTACTCCCAGGAAAGTGTCTTTAGGATTGCTGCCTTAGTGGGTTCCCTGGATTGCTTCCCTAGTCACTAGGCTAGTCACTAACTTCCATGCCAATCCACCACACTGGATTTGGGTGTGCAAACTTTATCCTCTGGTATTAGTAAAGAGAATAAGGATTTTGTATTGCATTGCTACTGTCTTTCAGTGGGCTGTAGGGATGTACTAGGACCTCAATGCTTCCTGTGTCTTTTCTGGTTATATAATCATACACATGTCATTTCTGTTTCTATAATAAAAATATTTACATGATAACCCTAATTAGGGCTGCATGGCTCAGTAAAGAAACTTGTTGACAGGTCAATGGTTCAAAACCCAGTTGCTGCATAATGGAAGATAGAGTGAGCTCCCGTCACTTGTCCCAGCTCTTGTCAAATTAGCTGCTGTAAAGCAAGCAAATGCAAATAGAAAAATAGGTACCATATTTCCTGGCTTATTACATGCACTGGACCATGAGATGCACTAAAATTTAGAGGAGCAAAACAAGAAAAAAAAATATTCTGAACCGAATGGTGTACTAATATATTTAATAAAATATAGCAGAATAATATTTCAACCACGTAAAGTCAACAGTGGTATAAAGAACCATTATCACTGTCATTAACAAATGAGGAAAGACTTTAAGCTTCAAGACTGTTCTAATTTTCTGGTAACCCCAAAAACTCATGATCTCTAGTGTCAGTGATTTGTGAGTTTTGCACAAATCTCATTGCAAATGATCAGACACCAACATTTTGCACAAATCTCATTGCAAATGGTCCAGGAAGGCATGTACGTTGGGGGGCATTCTTTTGGGGGTGGGGGTATCCAGTTAGGTAGGGAAAGATGAGGGGATCTAGATAGATAGGGAAGAGTGAGGGAGGCACAGGCATGGAGCAGCAGGTACCAGTTCTTGTGCATGTCTACTTTGGAGCAAGTCTCCAAGCCAGGGAAGGCTGGTTAGGATTGCAACTGTGCCAGGGTGACCAGATGCCAAACCCAAAATTCCTGAACCCCAAGGCCAAAATTCCTACCCACTTAAAAAAATTGCCAAAAATGTATTTTTTTTGTTTTTATATTTTTGATTTTTTACTTTTTTGGCCATTACTTTTGATAGGAAGGAGTTATCTCAAAACTGATTTTTGCATTGGATTCTGCTCTTCAATAAGAATCCAATGACATATGACATGATGGGGCAAGGTGCTCCAGGATTGGCCCTATCACTCTATAAGACGCACAGACATTTCCCCCCATTTGGGGAGAAAAAAAGTGCATCTTATAAGCTGGGAAATATGGGTACTACTTCTTTGGGAAGGTAACAACCCAGCAGCAAGCTTCTGCAACAGGCTGTCCAGTTTCCTCAATCACTGGTCCAGAATAGCAAACCTTTGCACTATAAGGGACAAATGCAAAAGTTTCTTTTTTAAATTATTACTTTTTTACATGAGAACCCTTATTCCAATGAGACATTTTTAAGTATGCCTTTTATTTGGCATTCAAATAAAAAGTAACTCCATATTTGTTTTCTGCACATAGTACCATATTGAAGCTCTAGTGTTCTTATTGGTTCTGCTCCTGGGAAAGTGCCAATTATATTCAAAGCAAATGGTCTTTCTAATGTTATCAGTCATATTGTGTGTATGTGTGGGTGCGCGCGCGTGTGTGTGTGTGTGTGTGAGAGAGTGCCATGTTCCATAAAGAAAGCCACTAGCTGATCTTATATTTAACCGATTGATTAATTAATGTCTTTGAAACATTAGATGGTGCAAATCTTTTGTTAATGAAGGTGCTTTTTCAGAATTTTGAAGAAAATAACCATTGCCTCCAAATAAGTTTATCTCTTAAAGTCTGTTTTTGTACTTAAGAATATAGATGCTAAGCAAAAAACATATGTCAGTGGCACAAAACATTGCATCAGTTGTGAGTGACAGGTGTGTTATATGTGAATCATTATTTTCTTCATCACAATGCAGGATGCCTAATTATTACTTACCCATTTGTAATTTGTAGGGAAACCTCCATTTAAATAAGCATGAACCATGGATACAGAGGCAGTATGCATATTTTGTAGTTGTTCCACTTAGCTATACAGTGGTGCCCCACATAAAGAGTCATTCACATTACAAACACTAATTCCCATTGAGAGTGTGCTCCACTTTAACAAGCCTGCTTCACTTGACAAGCCCCAGGCAACTGACCCCAAGTTGCTCTACGCTGACGCTCTGTGCAGAGCCTGTTTTAAAGGGCTGCTGGCCAGTGCGCTGCTGCCTCTAGCTGCCCCCAACTTGGGGCACAGCTGCACCTAACTGCCCCTAAGTACCCTCACCAGACTCCAGCCTTCAGAAGCAGCCCAGGTAAGCTCCCTATCCTCCATGCAGCCTCCAAACCATATCTATTCAGAAGTAAGCCCCATTGTGTTCAATGGGGCTTACTCTAAGGAAAGTGTCTTTAGGATTGCAGCTTCCTAAGCATGTCTACTGAGAATTAAGCCCAATTGTGTTCAATGGGGCTTACTCCCAGGAAAGTTTCTTCAATTGCAACCTCCTAAGCATGTCTTCTCAGAAGTAAGCCCCATTGTGGGTCCTACTCCCAAGAAAGTGTCTTTAGGATTGCATAGGATCATGCATATTGAATGCATGTTTTGAATTCAGTTGCAGTGTTTTCTCATTTTAACATACAGTTAATATTTTTATAAAAATATTTTTGGGGCTGAGGAACCAATAATCTGTGTTTCCATTATTTCTTATGGGAAAAACTGCTTCGCATAAAGAGTGTTTCACATAACAAGCATGCTTCCAGAATGAATTGAATTTCTTATGTGAGACACCACTGTACTGTAAATATATTATAAAATGTATTCCGGTGAAGTATGTGTTGGAGAAAAATCTGTCTTATCTTTATGAATGTAGTTGCTGCCTGGTCTGTCTCTGCCCCTTTTCTAAATGATTGATATGCTGAAATTTGTGCTCAGTCCAGACCCCTCTCTCTGGAGCAGCCAGAGGCTGCTGTGGTCTTCCATAAACTGTGCCGCTGGAATTTTTGGCACAGCTCTGTTAGTCCCATTGGGTTTACCCTTTGAGTCATAGCACTGCTGCAGTGGCTTCCCCTTATATCTGAAGCCCCAGTTCTGTACTGCATGCAGCACAAACATGCTGGCTTGCCAGCTCCAGTACAAGATAGGATTACGCTGTAAGTGTGCGTGTTGGTGTAAATACTTTCTGGGAAACCGTTTTTAAGCACTTTTTGTAAAGGATGTGTTGTGGACATAGGAAATTTTTGTTTTAGACTGCAATCCTAAAGACACTTTCCTGGGAATAAGACTATTGAACACAATTGGGCTTACTTTTGAGTAGACATGGTTAGGATTGTGCTCTAAATGTGTTTTTAATTCCAAACTTAAAGGTATGTGGCTTACGGGCTGTTTATTAGGTTAGACTTTCACTAAAAACTGGGTAAGAACTCTATTAATCAGGACAGTTATAAGCGGAAGTGCGCAAAGGGTACGGGAAAATTTCTTGTGCCATCTTCATTCTGTTTGGGTCTCTTTTCCAATAGTTGCCTTAAGTTGTGATCCTTTGCACACGTACCTGGGAGTAAGAACAACTGAATTCAGTTGGATTTACTTCTGGGTATACATTCCTAGATTTTCAATTTTTATTTCTTCAGCTAACTTGAAAGTTGTCAGGAGGGAAATAAATAACCATGTAAAAATGTTACACCGAGCAGCTGTCACTTCCAAGCAGCACATGCCGCTAGGTTTAAATTAAAGGTATTTCTATATGCCTCATTTAAATCTTCCTTTTTAACTCCTGTCAATTATGACCATAGGGAATAAAAGAATTTTTTTTAACTGTTATTAAAAATGATTTTGACCCTTGATCTCCCAAAATCCCTTCCCTTTTCTAGCCTATAGGAAACAGAGTGAATAAAATCCTGTTACCCTTAAGCTAATATAGTAAGCAGCTTGAAACCTGAAAACAGCTGTCAAACAAAACAATAAAAGGCCAACTCAAAAAATAAAGCTAGTATTTGAAAGAATCAAATATTGAGCTTGTCTCAAACAACATTGCCATACTCCAGATTCCAAAGTATGAGTGGTCTACTATTCTGCTTTGCAATAGTTTGAGATAGTGACCAGATGCTAAAATCAAAATGTAGGACAAGGTCCCCCCCAAAGTAGGACATTCTACATTTTGTCCTACATTAATAAGTCTTGGATTTTCAGTGTACTTTTTAATGTAGGACAAAATGTCAACTTTTTTTTTTTAAATCACCCCTGACTCAGGAGTAAGCTCCATTGACAATGGGCTTACTTCTCAGTAGATTGAGTAGACACTGGGGCTTACCTTGGCTGGGGAGGCTGCTGTGGGGGGGGGGGGGGGGCTCAGGCTGCTGGTGCTTATGTAACAATACTAGCTGCCCCGGCGCAGGGTGGGTCTGTAGCAGCTGTCTGGGCAGCCATTTTTAAAAATAGTAGATGGTAGACTGCGCATGTGCACAGCCTCTGTATAGGAAGCAAAGCTTCCTTGGTGCACACTGACATGGGCGGTGCATCCGTTTCTGGGACCCCTTGCCCCGCATGCCTCTCCATTTTAGTCTTGCTGGATCTGGCCATGGACCTAGCCTCCAACAAGAGTAAAGGCAAGTGTGCAAGTGGCAAGGGATCCCAAGACTTGATGCTCCACTCATGCCAGTGCGCGTCGAGGAAACTTCACTTCTGATACAGAGGCTGTGTACATGCACAGTCTAATGTCTACTACTTTTAAAAATGGCTGCCCAGATGGCTGCAACCGACCTGCGCTGTGCTGGGGCAGCCAGTACTGTTGCATAAGCACACCCACCCCCCCCCCCCCCCAGATGGCTGGACATTTGGATATTGGAATGGACGGTCTGGTCCAATATCCAATATGAATGTCTGGCCGTTTCTGGCTTCACGGGAAGCCTGGTTCCATGCAAGATGGGATTGCACTCTGTGTGTATTTGTGTATTTGTGTGTATGGGTTTGTGTTTGTGAAACCTTTGGGAAAATACCATTAAGCTGTTTTTGTAATTGTTGCATTGTGGACGTGGCAAACTTTGATTTAATGTTTTTAATTCCAAACTTATAAGTGTGTGGCTTATCAGCTGTTTATTAGGTTAAGCGTTGATTGAAAGTTTGAGTAAAAACTTAACTGCCCAAGGGTAGAAGAACATGTAGTAGTTTGCAGCTCTCTTGCGGGTGTATTTGCAATTATGTATGTACCATAGAATCATAGAGTTGGAAGGGACCTAGTAGGTCATCTAGTCCAACCTCCTGCCTGCAGCAGGAAATCCCCCTAGAGCAGGGGTCCTCAAACTACGGCCCAGGGGCCGGATCAGGCCCGCTAGGGGCCTCAGTCTGGCCCGCCGGCCTTTTGGGGATTTGGGAGGTGCTTTGTGGGCACTGGGGGGGGGGGGCAGTTGATGGCTGCAATGGTGAAGATCCGCCAGCTGCGGCAGCCATTTCTGAAGGGAAGACTGTGCGCATGCACACACAGTCTCCCTATTTGAGCTCCGCTGGAGATCTGCAGGGCTTCCTCATGGGCGGAGCTCACTATCCTCGGCTGACCCCAGGAAGTCACTTTCACTTCCTGGGGTTAGCCGAGGATAGTCAGCTCCGCCCATGGAGAAGACCTGCAGTTCTCCAGCGGAGCTCAAAGGATAAGAGAGACTGTGTGCACATGCGCAGTCTTCCCTTCGGAAATGGCTGCCTGTGGCTGGCGGATCTTCACCGCTGCAGCCTCCAACTGCCCCCCAGTGCCCACAAAGACCAGGGAGGCAGCAGCCTTTCCCCGGGAGGCTGGGGGGCTCAAGAGAGCTCTGGCCGGTGCATGCACCTCCAGCCGCTTGTCCGCGGCGCCAGAGTCTCCCTGACCAGCTCGCACACCAGCGCCTCTGCAGGTGAGCTGGTGTGTGTGCTTGAGCATGCGTGTATGTGTGTGTAAGAATGCATGGAGTGGGTGTGGGTGGTCAGGGGAGTTCGCGCGGCACCACCGTATAGCAGCAGCCTCTCACCGGCCAGCCAGGGGGGTTTAAAGCCACCCGTGCTGGTCCTCCACGCCTCTGCAGTCTCCCCCCGCCCCAGCCAGCTGGGAGGGGGTTTAGAAACACCAGATGCTCCGTCAGACCCCAAAGGTCAGACTCCAGGGAGTGTTTTTAAAATGTAGGGCAAAAAGTAGGACAAGGTCCTCCAAAAGTCCGGCCCCTGACAGTGTCTGAGGCTCAGTGAACCGGCCCCCTCTTTAAAAAGTTTTAGGACCCCTGCCCTAGAGCATCCCCGACAGGTGCTCGTCGAGCCTCTGCTTGAAGATCCCCAGTGAGGGAGAGTCCACCACCTCCCTTGGCAATCTGTTCCACTGCCGAACCACCCGAAACATCAGGAATTTTTTCCGGATATCCAACCGGAATCTCCTTTCTTGCAGTTTGTACCCATTGGTTCTAGTTCTGCTTTCAGAAGCAGCTATGAACAAATGAGCCCCTTCCTCCCTATGACAGCCCTTCAGGTATCTGAAGAATGTCAGATACCTTACCAAATGGGTAAGGCTTTTATACTCTTAGGGTGTATACATATCTTAACATAGGCCAGCACAACTTATCAGTCTTCCCTTTCCTGTGGTGATGTCTGCGCACTGGCCTGACCCTCCCCCAAGAGTGGGGAAGAAGTATCTTACAGCACTTTTGTGAAGCAAAGGATTTATGCTGGGGCTAAGGCTGGCCTAACTGTGGTTTAGGATTACCACCTTAAATTTCATATGTATGCCAAAGAGCAGAATTGTATATGTTGGGTTATAAATTATGTCTCTTATGCTGGTAATAAGTTCATTCAAATAAATTCAGATTTGCAAGGAAAATGACTATTTCATATATTTCAATTTTCCCTACATTTTCATTCCTCCCACCCTTAAAAACATAAGGGGAAATTTCTAGAAATTTCACATTTATACTCACCGGAATACAGACCTGTGAATATTTTTCCAGTATGCAATCACCTTTGCCCTCTGGTTTTGATTTAGAGTGTTCAGGGAAATGGTTAAATTCCATATTTCAACAGATTTTACTTCTGTTCAGTTTCCCTCTTGACACCTCAAAGTATGCCTATGGCTTATGTGATGATCCCCTTTCTGTTAGCCTTTGATTAGTCTTTCTATGTATTCCTGAGATGAAAAGCCAACAGCAGTTTTCTTGAGATATGTTTGCTCCCTCTCTCACCCCCTCCCCCCGCATGTAACCCCTTCCTCACTAGCAGTTGGTCCACTCTGAGCTCTCAGTGTTGTACCCATTTATCCCTTATTAATAGGAACAGAACAACAGATGTAAAATTTAAAGATCTTAACTAAATGAATCCTTGAGAAGATAGTATGGTTCCTTAAACAATTTACTTTAACTTTTGTATAGGACTTTGTAGTTATCATCTATATTGTCATTTCGTTATTGCTTACTATACTATTTGCCTTGTTTTTCTGCAGTATAAAAGAAGCTGGTTTAGGTCATAAGCAGTGGAGAGGTGGTCCTGTGTCATCTAAATGCAAGCAGTGTCCCACAGTTTATACCCATCTTGTTTGTGGATCAGATGGCCATACATATTCTTCTCAGGTAAGAAAAACATTCTGCTAAAGTAAGTTTTAGACATTGTTACAGATAATGGCTGCAATCCTAAAGACACATTCCTGGGAGTAAGACCCATTGAACACAATAGGGCTTATATTTAAGTAGACATGGTTAGCATTGTGCTTTATGTAGCCCTCATTTGTAAATAGAGCCATCCTTGGAAATCCTTTTTTATATCCCATTTTTAGTGCCTTAAAATCAGTGCCTTAAAATGAGAACAAAAGATAGCAAGAAAGTGTTTATATCCACATTGTTATGAGTTGCTCTTTTTTTGGCAAAACAGTATTTTTTTCTCTCAGTGGAATCACACATCCTTAACATCCAATGGAACTTCTAAGCTACTTTTGGAACACTCTGAATCAAACAAATTTGTTAAGCAAAGTTGAAAGTTTTTATTGTTTCACTCTGACCCAATGTTTTGTATATAGTGTATCGAAGTCCTAAATCATTGTTTCTCAGAAGTGTAGTTGGGACCCATGTGGCATGTCATGAGCCAGTTTCAGGTGATTCCCTTTTATTTGAATGTGTATTTTATTTTTAGTGTATTACACTGCAATCCTGAAGACACTTTCCTGGGAGTGAGACCCATTGAACACAGTGAAGCTTACTTTTGAGTAGACCTGGTTGGGATTGTGCCCTTAGACTTGATGCTACTGTAAGGTTGCAGTGGCTCAGTGGTAACAATTATGGGTTCAGAACACTGCTTGAGCAGAATTCCGACTTGGATGCTATTGTGGTATACAACAGCATTTGGGGAAATATAACAGAACTGTACTTCTAATAACATTGAGGTGCAATCCTAACTTAGGCCAGCACAACTCATTCCCATGGTTATGTGAGGAGTCAATTGCCTGCCTATGCTCTGGACTAACTCTCCTGTAGGAGTGGTGCAGAAGTGCCTTACAGCAGTTTTGTGAAATCCTGGGTCAACAAGGGACTTGTGCTGGGGCTTAGGCTGGCCTAACTGGGAATTAGGATTGCAGCCATAGTCAATGGGGCTTACTCCCAGATAAGTATGGATAGGACTGTGGACTTTGGATTGTCTGGGGATTAAAAAAACTTTAGCAACTGCTTGAGGAAGTGAGGAGAATTAATTAAGTTTTTAAATTTAAACTTATTATGAACTTTATTTTATCAGTGGATTTGATTTTGTTGTATTGGTTGTGAAGAATTTTCCTACTTGATGATGTCATTTCCAGCCATGACATCACTTCCACTGGATTGTGATAGAGGGTTCTCAAATTCATTTCATACAAAGGGCGGAAGTTAGCATTATTGTTGTCTTCCAAGGGCTGGACGCCAATCTTATGTCTACTCAAAAGTAAGTCCCATTAATTCAATGGGGCTTACTCCCAGGAAAGTGTAGCCTGTGAAGCTCTCGCGGGTCAGATAAAATGGCAAGGTGGGCCATATTTGACCCGTGGGCCTTGTGTTGACACATGTGGGAGTTCCAGTGCTAAAACCAGTTTCCCAGAAGATTCTTTTCAAATGCATGGGGTAGTCTCACTTACTCTCTGATGGTAGCAGTAAAAAATAAGCTTTTAAAAAAATAAATGTCAATTTAACTTGACTTTAAAATAAATGTCAATGAACTATTATTTTTGTTAATGTAGCAGAGTTGGTTGCAATATTAGAAACCTGTTGATAGTGATTTTGAATTGTTTACATTTACCAAATGCTAGAGCTGTGTTGATGGTATCCTAGACTGGGTAATCTATGGCTGCTTCAGAGTGACTACTTGACTCCTTGCAATTACTTAATGAATAAAACATTCATTACTAAGGGTATTTATACACTGCATTTCAATGAAACATTTTACAAGGCAGTATACATAACAATATAATATATATAACAATATAATGAAATGTCTCCTTGTCCCCAAAAAGGCTCACAATTAAAAATATGCAAAAGAATACCAGAAAGCAGTAGCTACCAGAAAAGGCTCTGTGTTGGAGTGAAGGATACTTATTGCTGAGGCTAATTTTGTAGGTTTTGTTGCATGTGCTACTGCATCTGTATGTTTACCACACAATTGAGATAAATGGTCATCTTTGTTGGACATTGATCCCTTTGGCAGTTTTTCTTCCCTTGCAGCTGATGTAGATTGTAGTATTGGTTTAGAATAGACCAAATTTTGAATTATGTGTTCTTAAACTAGGTTGAAAATGTGTGCTGACATTTGAAATTGCTTTCCATTTGCATGGCACAGTTGATCTTCTGAAGGCAGATTATTCTAAATCCAAAACCTAAATGTGATATTCAGCTATTTTAGCATTGACTCTCATGCCATATCTTTTCCTCACAGCAAAAGCCATATACAAATTATCAGGTTAGCTAGTTTTAAAATAGCTGATGTAGGTGCTCCAGGCAATAGCTCATATAGTCACAGGGCAGGTTCCAGTCATTTCCAATTGTATATAGTAGTTCAGCTGTGCCAAGAATACTTATGGGGGAAGTGAGGGTCACGCTGGGTGACACACACCGGATGTCATAGTGCTACTACCCAAAATTTTGAAAATCATGCTGTTTTTTGAATGCCATTGTGCTATATCTAAAGGTAAAGCCAAAGGTAAAAGCAGGATGATGGTGAATCACACTTTCACTGCCTGGTGCATTGCCCCACCCACATCATAGTGGTGACACGCTTTTCTCCTTTGCCAGGCAATGCAAACTCTAGTGACACCACTGATTATATGAGAACTGCATGAAGAACTAGAAACTTTTAGAATTCATCATTTGAAAGTGTCTAGCTCAGTGCTATTCGACCATTTCAGTCTGGGAACCCGTTATGAGAATGACAGTCTATCTGGAACCCCCATACCCCTAAGTGATGTCATGGCTGGAAGTGTCATTAAAGGTGCCTCATACCAGATTCCAAGAAATCTGCATTCGGCTTTTTGCAACCCCCCTGAGATGAAGTCCCCCCCCAGGGGAACTCAACCCCCACTTTGAAGACCACTGGTCTAGCTCAACTTAATGTGGTGAAAAAGTTGTCAACAAGGCAGAATCATGGCAAACTCTTTACTCCCTTAGGCTGCAGTCCTAATCTCCAGTAAGAGCACAATCCTAATCATGTCTACTCAAAAGTAAACCCCATTATGTTAAATGGATGTTACTCCCAGGAAAGTGTCTTTAGGATTGCAGCCCATATCTCCTGCTGTCCAGGGGGGGGGGGGGGGGAGATGTTACAAAAGTGCCAGAAGACACTTTTGTGTCACTTCTGGGGGAGGGTTAGGTCAGGGCACAGACGTGTGCTTGCCTCCCTACATCACCATGGGAAGGGGAAGACCAATGAGTTGTACCAGTCTAGGTTAGGATTGCACCCCTATTCACTTGCTGCAGGAATGAAACAAGATATTGTAGACTGTTATGTAATCCTATGCATATTTTCTGTCAGTAAGTGTGATTATGTGCAGTGGGGCTTAGATAAATATACATCGTATTGCTGCCTTAGTGATAATTTCCAAGCTTCATGCTTATTTCTTAGTAAAGATGTGTGCTGTCAGAAGTCATTCACAGTGCATAATGTTGGTTGGTTTATAAAAATCAAGGTTATTTTGATGGGTAATCAATCTTGAAATTGACATTTTTTTTCACTGCTGGCAAAGCTTATTTTGATTATACTGTCAAGCTTCAGTAGAAACCTGGCTTTGCTGTACAATATACTTACGTTCTTTCACTTGCAATGTATTTGTCAATGACTTCTGCAAATTGTACAATACATTTTGTGAACACATCAATAAACTGTATCAATCTTCTAGAAATAACTGCTGCAGTAGTATAAATTTCCTTGTAGATGTTGCCTTGGGATTTCCATGTCATGATCTTGTACTCGTATTAGATCCATAGAATCTTTGAACAGGATTTGTAACTGAAGAGCTATGGGAATTATACTCCAAAAACCACAAAATGTAAAAAAAAATAGGCAAAGCTATTTCTAAGGCATTTTGTAGTGAGGAAGAGGATTTTCTGGTTTTTGCACTGAAATGAAATGCTTGAAGTTGAATTTCTATGTTCGTATTTTGGTGATCTCACTTCACCAACAAAAAATATTATTCTGCAGCTGGAATGGGCTGAGACTTGGATGACTTGGATTTGAGTAGTGAAGTTTTAGATTCGCTGTTTAGATTTGTATTCTTCCCCCACACCTACCCCACTGCTTGCTGGGCTGTGGTAGAAGCAGAAGGTAGGCAAGAAATGCTGACCCTCCTTTCATGTTTTTGCCTCCTCACTGCTTGCTAGGGCAAGATTCCTAGGCAATAATTTCTGTGTGTTTTTTAACATTGTAACCATAGGTAAGGTGAAGTACACTTTTATTTTCCTCGAATTAAGAGCTATGTATTTTTGCAGAGGACCCAGGGTGATATGCAAAGTGAATAATAAGTCACCTCCAATAAGAAATACAAGGCGCAATCCAGAGTAACTACGGGGAGTCCTTGCTCTGGTGTAAGAACAATTTGCTCAGGATTGCAATATGAATTTCCCATAGGTTTTCACTTGGTGGTGCAGTAACTACAGGTGCACATAATGTCTCTTATGTGCTCCTGTAGTTAGTATGGATTGTAGGGACAGTGGTACCTCACGTAACAAATTTAATTCATTCCAGAGCCATGTTTGTTACGTGAAACGTTCTTTACATGAAGCGGATTTTCCCATAGGAAATAATGAAAACTCAGACGATTAGTTCCACAATCCAAAAAATACTCATATTAACTGGATGTAAAAATGATGACAAAACACTGGAATTGAATTCAAAACCCTATGAAGTCTACTTAGGCTACAATCCTAAGGACACTTTCCTGGGAGTAAGTCCCATTTAATACATGGAGTAACATGGGAGTTAAACATTTAAAATGGGAGTTAAAGATGGGAGTAAGCCCCATTTAACATGGTTAGGAGGCTGCAATCAAAGACACTTTCTTCTGCAATCCAAAACACTTTCAAAGTGTCTCCCCACTTTCTCCTTCTTTTCATCCTGCGCCTCTCTCCCCCCTGCTTCCTTCTGGCTAACCCTGAGCTGCTTCCTTCTTCCCCACTGCTCTTCTCTCCCTCTGCCCAGTGGTCACCTGGCCACAGGAGGAACAGCGCAGAAGTGTTGCTTTTGCTATGGGCAGGCTCGCTAGGCAACCCTGATGCTTTTTAAAAGGGCTGCTGACAAGCGTGTCTGCACCAACCGCCAATGAGTTTTTTTACGTGAAGCAGAATTTGTTACATGAAGCAGAATCCTAGAGAACTTTTTCACGTATGTTACATAGCAACATACTTTACATGAGGCGTTTGTTATGTGAGGCGCCACTGTAAATCAGAAAAATTTGAGGAGGTAGTATGGATGGGAGGGCAGCAGAAAAAAGAGAGGCTAAAAGTTGAGATGATTAGCACAGAACAATGAAATGTCCAAGATAAGGAAACCAACTCAGTAGAACTTTTAGCAAACAAACTTGTGGAAGATCCAGGTGTTAGAGACTCATTTTAGAAAATATAGTGAGATAGTCGGGCTATGAAATTCTGCACCATGTTACAGATTATGGAAATGCACACAGCCCAGCATGTTGCTAGCAGCTCATAGCAACAATATGATGCATTAAAGGCTAGCAATCTTCTCTTTGAAACCCACCAATTCTTTTATTTTTCCATAATTTCTTTAATGCCCTTTAATGCTTTTTTTGTGTTTGTTCATTTAAGCTAAGCATTGCTTTGAAGTGTGCTGAACCAAGGGGATTTTATTATTATTATTATTATTAGTTTGCCTTGATGTACCTCCTTGACTCCTTTTAATACTAATGGGAGTTAAATGTGTGCTCATCAAGGGGAGAATAGACCTTGAAATTAAATTTGGTTACCTAAGCTCTGCCTCTGTGCTCTTTTCCTATATTCTCCAGGGTTGTGTGGAGCTTTTGTGTACCTGAGGATTGTCAAATTGCTGCACTACTTAGATCTTTTAATTTGGGGTTTGTTTTTTAAAAAGGATCTTGAAACATTGTGTGTATATATAGCATGCAAAAGGAAAGCATGTTTAATACACACTCACTATTCTTTTTTATTTCTTTGTCATTTGTTGGCATAGTAAACATCTGAAATGCTGCAAAAATAAAGAACCTTAAAACATTAAAACCTTAAAACATTCAGTTGTTTAAATTTAATATAACTTGTTGGGTCAAGATTGTGCCCAACATTTGATGGCCAACTGTTACTTCAATTAGCTAGCATAAATATATATATTTATAACCTAATTATAAACTAATTGTCAGCTGATTTTTCACTCATGTTTAATCTCAACACACATGAGGCTGGCTCTTTAAATCCCTTTAAGTTTAAAAATAGCCTGCTTGTCATGGTAACATAGCAGAAAGGTAATAAATCAACCCCAGTCTCCTTCATGATGTTTAGAAAACTTGTTTCATCTGGCAGATCCCTCCCTTCCCTTGCCTGGAGAGGCACAACAAAATGCAAAGCAATTAGGAAGGGATTAACACTTTGCATTCTTCTGCATAGCTCCAGGGGAAAGGGAGGGGTTTGATTCCAAGCTCGGGAAAGGGAGAGGGCGGTTGCATACGGTTGGCTTAGTGGTTAAAGATGCTGTGCCTGTCAATCTGAAGATCAGCAGGCCAGCAGTTTGAGATCTGAATGCTGCAAGGCGGAGTGAACTCCAGCCCTTAGGCCAGCTCCTGTCACCCTAGGAGTTCAAAAGCATGTAAATGCAAGTACATAAATAGGTGCCACCTTGATGGGAAGGTAATAGCGTTCTGTGTGCATGTGGGTCACATGTTCATGAAGACATCTGCGGACAATGCTGGCTCTGTGGCTCTAGAAACGGGATGAGTACTGCACCCTAGGGGACACCTTTATATGTTCAATATATGAATTGCTTTTGTTTAACATGGAAATCAACTGAGATGGAAGCTTAGCAGATGCCTGTATGTTAAAATGCTTCCAAAAATTAGCAGAACCAAATGTTTCCCCACTTCTCTCAATAAACCCCGGGGAAGTGAGAGCTTGCCGAAGTAGATTGAGGGTGCAATCCTAACCAGTTTAGGCAGGCCTAACTCATCTGGCATATCTTCCCATGATGGTGTAGAGATGTCAGCGTATGCCTTTGTACTGGCCTAACGGAAGTCAGGTCAGCACAGGATTTATGCCATGGCTTATGGCGCAAGTGGTTAACTCACTGTGTTAACCAGTGAGTTCGAGACCAGGGTTCGAGACCCTGTTTGGCCCCACAAGACAGGGTGAGCTCCTGTCCTTAGCCCAGCTCTGCGACGCCAGCTGGATCCAATCGTATTGGCTCTGCCTTTCCATTGGACTAATTCCGTGGTGTGGAGAGGGGGGATTTGCTGCTTGGGTAACAGCCTATCCTCCATAACAATCCAACCCAGGCTTCCATGCTTTGCATGCAGTGTATGCAGCGCTGAGCATGATACCATAGTCTTTCAAGACTGACGGAGGCCTGCTATGCCAGCCTAACTGGAGGTTAGGATTACAGCCTTAATTATCAAGGCTGAAGGCTGCTGCCACCAAGTGCTTTCATTGTGTTATGCAGGATGAAAGTGAGACTAAAGGGGGAGAAAATTTAATGGGATATATCCCTTTGTCTGTACTTGGAAGAGGACATGAATAGGGAGACAGTTGCAATTGGGGAAAAGCTAAGACCTCAACTCTGTGGGTGACTTCAGAAGACTTTGGCATACAAAGAACCTGGGATTTTCACAATTCTCTAAAGTCCGTCTGTAAGGGGTGTTAAAAATTATAACTCATATTTACAATAAGTCTATCAGTTTAGCAGTCTGATTTAGCTGCTCCAGGTGTGGGGACACACGAAATACTGCTGGTCTTATTCATTGGATGCTGGGCCATGATTCTGGATACTAAAGTTAAATTTTATCTTGGTATGGGCCTAATAGCCAGTATGGTGTAGTAGTAGACTTGGAAGATCGAGGTTCAAATCTCTATTCAGCCAAGAAGCTTCCTTGGGTCTCCACCTTCCTCACATCATTGTTGGGTGAGGGGCAAAAGGAATTGAGAAACCACATACATCACCATGAGGTTCTTGGAACCTAAAAATTTGAAAACTAAATATATGGTGTTTTTTTTTTGCTTCCTGGAATTTACTGTTATAGTAAGCAAATGGGGACATTCATTTCTAATATCTTAATTGTGCTCAAATACATAGCACACAGGTGTTATATTTGTACAACATACTTGTACAACACATATGGGAAATGCTGCATTTTTTGGTACCTAAATAAAGCACTAATCTGTTTAACCATCTTCTTGACAGAAATGGTGCAGTTTAGCAGTATATGCATCATTGTGATGTGTTTGCTTTGCTAGAAAACATGTTCAATATGCTTCACAAGATCCATGTTAGTGCTTTAAGGATATATAACTGAAATGCTTCCAAGACTGCTTTCACACCTGCCCCTTCCATTAGAAATTTAGATTTACATGAAAGCTTTCAAAAATTGTTTATTTGCCATGGAGTAGTTTTTAGAATTCCACATTATCACCATCCTGCAAAATACTGTACTTTGGGTAATGTGCAGGTATTTCATGTCATGTCCTTGGTACAGCAAAAATTAAATACTCCTCAACCCTAATATTTTAAATGTGTTTCTGCACCTATATAGGAATACATTACATTACTCAATCTGTTCTAGAACTGAGGGAGACCTGCCACAGATCACACTGAACAAGGAACAGCTGTGCCTGCCTTATAAGGAAGCCCAGGAGCCCCTGACAACCAGTAACAGCTGCAGCATGAGACTTCAGTACCTGTAGTGGAGGGTAGGTGCAAGGAGATTGATGCTGGAGTGGCCTGTTGGAGTTGTGCTATATCCTGAGGTTGAGAGGCAGGAGTGGTGCTTATGCCCACCTAGGACTTAGCACTTTTTTTTGCTTCCAGTTATCCTATGGCTTATCATGAGCTCTAATGGGTATACTCAGATTTATTCTGCTCCTGAGGTGGTCTAACTTTGAGGAGCAGGAAGAGGGCATTTCTGCCCTGTAAACAGGCTCTGGATTTGGCCTGTTAGCCATGCCCAACATGGTATCAACACACTCCTG
The DNA here is from genome assembly GCA_030015325.1 of Cryptoblepharus egeriae. Taxonomy (NCBI): domain Eukaryota; kingdom Metazoa; phylum Chordata; class Lepidosauria; order Squamata; family Scincidae; genus Cryptoblepharus; species Cryptoblepharus egeriae. Next base: position 45,119,572 of record JAREYC010000007.1, on the reverse strand, counting down.
CTGAACTGCCTAGGCTAGCCCTGCTAGGCCAGCCCAAGTCCATCTGCCTTGCACCACCCTACATTGACTTATGATAGCCCAGGGCTTTTCTGGTGCATCTAGGCTGGCATAAGTCAATTTATACCAGCCCAGTGCAACATAGGCTGGCCTAAATGCACTTCAGGTTTGCACTCTAAGATGTGGTGTGTTATTTCTGTGTATATTCTACAGCTTTCTTAGAATTTCTACATATGCAAATTATATTATGTTAAGAAAATAAAAGAGTAGATACCTTCTACTATTATATATTAAAAGTCTAAAAATATAAACTGAAACATTGGGATTATACACATTTGTGTACTATGAGCAGTAACATAATCATTATGGAGGAAGTGCATTGAGGGAAGTTATGTACCAAATACATATTTGCTAACGTTCTGACTACAGTGGCTAACATTCTGAATTGTGATTCTGTGATTGGGTGCCCTCTCTGTAAATGGAGGGATTATTCTGTTTTTGGATGGGCTCTCTCAGAGCTCATGCGTTTATGTTCATATAGGGAATCCCTGAGGGCAAAATCATTAATCACACAATGTTCATGTAAGTTTTTAATTCCCACAAGTTTATAATTTGAGCAATTACAATCACCTCTTTTCCAACTCAACTCTGCTCATGTATAACCACTTCGTTGTGAGTCGTACTACATTGGAGCATCCCAGTGCTCATTTATATATTCTGATCCCCCCATTTCCCCTCAGGAAGCAATTTCCAGATGCACTTAGGACATCTATGTTAGATCGTGGCTCCTTTCTAAGGGCAGGCAAGAGCAGCTCATGGCTGCTAAGGTCACCTCCAGAGATGTTGCAAATCTGAGTAGACCATAGAGCCTGCTGCAACGTTATTTTGAGGAAGGCGAGAAACCTCTACTCCCTAGGATAGTGCAGTAGCTGCCTGCCTGTTTCCAGTGCAAGTGAGGTTTGCACTGTCAGTAGTCCAATAGTCATGTTGCTACTTTGTAAGTATGAAAATATTATGGCCTTAAATTTCACAATGTAGATAATACTTTTTAAAGACAAATGAAACCTACAGAACAAGCAGAACCAGGTGGATTCATAAATTGTTTCAGAACTTTACAGAATTAACTGGTTTTTTCAATATTGGCTCCTTCTCTTTTTCAGATCCTTATAGTTTTTGGATTATTGTAAATCTTTCTGTTGACTGTACATATAAGAACCTTTGGCAATAGAAGCCCTCTTCTAATAATTCTTCTCTAGATTTCATACATAACCCTTGCATAAATGTCAACATATTTCTATAAAATATCAGTTTAATCCAACACGAAAATGTGCTTCTTGTGGTGAAGTAGAAAGTGGAATTTTACTATAGAATCTATTTTTATAATGATTCCATATTCTTCACAATGCATAACGATTCTTCAGTCCAGCATTTACTTTGTCATAGCACAGATAATCATGCCAACCAAATCCTAAACCATGATATTCTAAATTCAATAGTTTTCTTTTTTGCAAAAATACCCATTTATTCAGCCAAAGAAAGCAACATGATGCTTAATATAATTTCATGTCTGACAGTCCTAATCCACCTCTCACTTTTGCATCCTGTAAAAACTTAAGTTTAACTCTAGTTTTTTCCCCTTGCCATATAAATCTCACCATATCTTTCTGCCTTTCTTTACATGGTTTATCTGAAAACCAATATAGTGTGAAAAAATAACATTTTAGGTAACATGCAGAAATTCTTCCCAAAAGGGATAGTTTTAGTCTTTTCCCTTCTTGCAAGGTCTCTTTTAATCTCATTCCAGACTTTGATGTAATTATTGTGAAATAACATACAGTTCATATTTGCCTAAGTAATGCCTAACCATGTGACTTTTTTCAACAGTAAAGCTAGTTTTATTGGTCAGACTTGTTAGATTTTGTTCATTCATATTCTCAGATAGAATTTTAGTTTTTTGCTTATCTTAAGACCTGCTAATAATATTCTTTCAACTGTTATCAACAGAGAAAAATATGGCTTGATTTGTTCTGTTGTACCAAGTATGGGGATCATTAGATCACTTTTGCTTTTCCCTCATTAATATTCAGTGATTGTGTATCTTATTATCTGAACCTAATAACAAATGATCCCAACCACAAATAGTAAACTGAAGCTGCAATCCTAATTCCCAGTTAGGCTGGTATAAGTCCCAGCACAAGACTTGTGCTGTCACAAAATTGCTGTAAGGCACTTCTGTGCTACTCCTGGGGGTTAGGCCAGTGCACAGACAAGCACCAACCACCCTCCACCACCATGGGAATGGGAGACAGGTGGGTAATGCCAGCCTAAATTAGTTAGGATTCTGCCCTGGGTTATTTGCCTAGAAGAGAAAATAGCATTGTCTTCTCTCTTGTGGTGTCTTCTCTCACCCATAGTCTTCTCTCACCCATAGTAGATAGAAAAAACTTATACTGTAACCAATAATATAAGATTTTTTTTAAATAGAAAAATAATGGTTACACATCACCACAAACAGAATCCTTTTCTCTGTTTAGTTAACCTTCACTCAGGCACGATAGGGATTTTCACCGGTCAGGCGCAGTTGTCCTGACAGACCCTGTCAGAAAAACTGGCATAGCACCTAATTAAATAAGTTCTAATGCTCTTAAAGTGATCAGTGACCTTTATTAGGATGAACAAAGAGAGAGGATTCGAAATCTGAGTCAAAAAATCTCATTTATTAACCTTAAAGCAAGTAATACAAAAAATGCTCAAATGTAAGATCTGCCACCACATTGTGTTTAGTTTTCATGATAAAAAAAACATCCAAATGAACATTAATTGCAAACATGAATTGAAGTACAGGCAAAGTAGAGTCTGCCTCTCTGAAACAGACTCCCCAGTTGCTATTAGGGAGTTCAGCTGTAGAGATGCATTGGCACATTGAAATGCAAATGTCTTTGAAATGCAAGGCACAATTCTTTGAATGACTGGTGAATGAGTTGTAAAGGAGTAAAGGGGTTGTAAATGGCTGTAAATCACTTAAGACATAAATGACGAGAATTGAGCACAAATTAAGGCGACAAAATAGGGCAGCAAGTCTTGGCGCATGTGGCCTGAGAGGCCAGGGGGTCATTACTGCACCCCACGCAGGCAGTGGGAAAACTGACTAGATGGGGTTTCGAACAGCACCTATAGATAGGAGGGTACGGGGTGGGGGTCAGGCTCCTAGCCCACCTAGGCTCGGAGAGGGAGCAAAAACAAAAATTTTTGGCCTGTCTGGTCAACTGTGCCTGACTGAAGGTTAAGTACACTACTGTAGTCCTTTTGAAGTGTTCCCATTAATTTTGGTAGGACTTCTTCATTGCAAGCGTCATTGGAGTACCCCCATCATGGAATCCACCTATAGTTTTCTTGTGTTAAATTGCATATTTCATTGACTGCTGTTTTGTGAATGGACTGTTGAATTACTTTCTATTTGCATTTTGTCCCCTAATTTTATCTAAGAAAGGGTTAATTTCATATTTAATGGAAATACCCCAGAGATAACAGTTGCAATTAAAAAGAAAAGGAAGAACTCCAAAGACATACACATGCAAATTTGTTCTAATTTTTAACCCAAATAAAAAAAAATTAGCTAGCTTTTTTTTAAAAGCAGAAAGTGCCATGCCTGATTATGTATGTTGTTTTGCATTTTCCCTACAATTAAATACTAATGAGCATGCCCTTTATGTGATATTTTAGTTCGCTTATAACTTTATAAATATTTCAACCTTGGATAATTGGATAAATTGAACTTGATGAATTAGCAATGCAATCAGTGAGTGTTGTTCAAGAAACGATATTGCATCAAAAAGTCAAATTATAAAGCATTCTTTATAATACCAGAATACATTTTTAAACAAATGATTCATTCAGGTTATTTTTTCCTTTTAAACCTTCATAAGAGGAAGTTGAAAGAAGAGTCCTAATGATACTCCTTATCAGAAACCTTATGACTACATTTTGTAACAAGCTTTATTGGTTGAAATTTATATTGAAAGGCAGGGAAAGTATTTATAGAAAAATGAATATTTTCCTGTGTCCAAGACATCTTTTTTAAACAAACAAACAAACAAACAAACAAACAAACAAACAAACAAACAAACACAAACAAAAAAAAACAACCCCTGCATGGTTTTGGCACATTTTAAAGTTGTTATAACATTTAATCTTCAAATTTCAGTCAAAACTACATCACTTTCTCATCTAAAAATAAGGAGGAAATGCATTTTCTCTATATTTTTATTCCTTTTTTATACTATGCACTGTATAAAGTATACTATACTTTAAACTATACTATATTTCTATGCACTGGCCTACCCACGCCACTCCTCTCCAGGAGTGATGCAAAAGTACATTGCAGCATTTTTGTGACACTCTTAGGCCAGCATGGTACTTGTGCTGGGTCTTATGTGCTCTTGTGCTGCATCTTATGCTGGGTCCTAATAGTAAGTTAGGATTGCAGCCTTAAGTTATTTTAACCATTCCTTATAGGACTTGATTTTCAGATTCATCACCATTGTAGCTGCCATCCTCTGAACCAGTCTCAGCTTATCAGTATTATCCTTAAAATATAGTGTCCAGAGCTGTACCTAGTATCCAGTGAGGTCTGACTTTGCCTGGAGCTTAATAGTGAAACCTATTACTTAGGATCTGGACTTCATGCTCCTTTAAATGCATCCTCGCATTGTTTTTGCTCCCCCCCCCCCCCCCCCCACAGCACATGCTAGCTGACATTAAGCTTATAATTCACTGAGAAGCATAGGTCTTTTTCAGATCCATATGATGCAGTAAAAGTCTGGTCTTCTCCATTGTATACTTAGCAGACTTTCCTAGGAGACTTTCCTGGGAGCCCTCATTGAACACAATGAGGCTTGCTTTTAAATAGACATGTTTAGGATTGTAAGGTGTGTCTCTAAATATAGTTTTGATGCCTACCTTCAGGACTTTGTCTCTTTACCTTATCAAGCCACGCAAGATAATTTTGAATTATGATACTGTTGTCCAGGATGTTGGCTTTCTCATCCCTTACCCACAGTTCTGTGCTATTTGACTGTGGCTGCAATCCTAAAGACACGTTCCTGGGAGTAAAACCCATTGAACACAATGGGGCCTAATTTTGAATAGGCATGGTTAGGATTTTGCTCAAATAGATTATTCCTTTGTTAGATCACTCACAAATAGAGAGGAAGACAACATTCTCAAATTCCCTTGAGACTTCAAAGTAGCCCTTTGGAAAAATGTTTACACTGTTCTGAAATGAGATGGATGTCCAGGAACACCTGCTCCCCATTTTTTTAGAGGTAGTATACAACATAATGAAAAATGCAATTAACATTATAAGGTACAGAGAGAATAATTTAGGAAAAGTGAGCTTTTTATAAAAGAGCACTCTGAGGGAACTTGTAACTCTTGAATCAATTCTAAATTGACCGAAGGGAAATTCACTTACCGGTATTACTATCAGGGACAAGCAGGTTTTCCAGTTATACTCCTCTATCTGATATCCACCAAGTTCTGCAGAAATTGATGACTACAATTTTTATAGAAGGCAATGTTCAACTTAAAGCCATCAGAAAACCCCATTCTGCCTCTTAAAAAAAAATTTTCCACCCAAAAACGGATCCATATGAATTTTTTTTTAAATGATACAGTCTACAGGAGCTCAATTCAGTTTTAGTACAAAAAATTACTTCTAAACCTGAATAAAATAAAACCTTCTCTCATACAGGCCACCTGGTATCTCCAAGCAGGAACAAACTGTCAAATGGCTATTGCCTAGGGTTGCTCAGGATTCCAACTTGCTATCGTATTTACTGGCTTATAAGACACACTGTTTTCTCTCCGAAGGGGGGGGGGGGATGTCTGTGCATCTTATAGAGTGATAGGACCAATCCTGGAGCACAGTACCCTATCATGTCATATGTCGTTGGATTCATATTGAAGAGAAGAATCCAATGCAAAAATCATTTTTGAGATGTCCCCTTCCTATCAAATGTTATGGCCAAAAAACCAAAAAACAAAAATATAAAAACAAAAAAAATACATTTTTTGGCAATTTTTTAAAGCGGGTAGGATTTTTGGCTTGGAGGGTAGGAATTTTGCCCTGGGGTGGGGTGTGAATTTTGGCCTTGGGGTTCAGGAATTTTGGGTTTGGCATCTGTTCACCCTGGCACAGTTGCAATCCTAAGCAGCCTTCCCTGGCTGAGTTTTTGGGGTTTCCAGAAAATTAGAAGAGTGCTTGAAGCTTAAAGTCTTTCCTCATCAGTGATAACGGTTCTTAATACCACTGTTGATTTTACATGGTTGAAGTATTATTCTGCTATATTTTATTAAATACATTAATACACCATTTGGTTCAGAATATTTTTTTTTCTTGTTTTGCTCCTCTAAACTTTGGTGCGTCTTATGGTCCAGTGCGTGTAATAAGCCGGGAAATACGGTAATTACTGGAACTGAGCTATTCCTCCCTGTGATGTGCTCTGAAAAAAACTCTTTGTGAGGGTTTTGAGCGGGGTCTAAAAAAACAGATGATGAAAGACTTGAAATTTTTGCTTAGTGTAAAACATAATGAAGGTCTATTGCCTATCACATGCAACGTTTAAATTAGAATCTAAAGGCCCAATTCTTTCCAGCTTTCCAGCACTGATGTAGCTGCAATATCAGGAAATATTTCTGTATCTTGAGGATGCCCCACACAGTGACTAGATTTTAAAGTCTACAAGAGGAGAGAAAGCAAGATTTACGAGTAGTTAGATCAGTAGTATGCTCTTTGGATAGCATGCGCCAAATACATATACAGTATGTTCAAATCAAGGACATGTGAAAGAATGAGGAACACCATTAGGCTCTATGTTGCCCTTCTGGGTCTGTCTCATGGCTGTCATGCACCTGAGACTGGTCTAGCTTTGGTTTCCCATGTGCAATGCACTTCCCTTGCATGTCTTCACTTCTCCTCAGGTACACGTCAATGAAGGACCTCCTAGACTTTCTCTCTATTACAGTTTTTTCTCCTCAAGTTTGTGTCCCCTAGTGGATACTCTGGTGACACAGTCATACTTCTGCTTTACTCCTGAGCCATCTTTTATGCTTCTGCCATACTTCCTATTTTTTACCAGACTTTACCAGGAGCTGTAAATTGGAAATTGAGACATCCTCACTTCCTTTATCATGGCTGGAAACAGCAGCATCCCACAAGAGGAGCCTGCCGCTCTTTCAGTGCTCTGCTTTGTCCCTTCAGTTTCACTGGGACCCATTAGAGGTCTATCCCTGCTTTCCAGTCTGAAGGACTCCATTTGGTTTAAGAGCACTTAACACATAGAAGAAGGATACATTTGCATGGTGACTAGGAATTTTATCCAGTCTCCATCCATCCATATACTGAGGGAATGGAGTGGTTGCCTCTTCAAGGTCCCATATTGCAAGAATGGCACTAGGGCTTTGCCGTGGGACACAGTGTACCACCAGCAACAACCATTTCTTGACAAGCAAAAGGCTTGCATGAGCCTTTCAGGGGTTATTGCCTCTATAAGAAGTTACCACTTCTTTAGTAACTGTCAAGTGTCTTAATGTAACATGGAAGAAAGTGAGCAGATTATGAGTCTTCCTGCGTTCTTTCGTGTGGTGAATTGTGACAGGAAATTACGAAAAGCTTCGAAATACTAAGTGGAATGTACTGGATTGTACATTATAAAAAACATTTAAATTTTAAAAAGGTTATATTTTCTCTTTCTCTCAGTGCAAACGAGAATATCAAGCCTGCGTTTCAGGAAAGCAGATTTCAGTGAAGTGTGAAGGACGTTGTCCTTGTTCTCCAGATAAATCCACAAGTGTAAACAGAAGTGATAAGAGGGGTAAGTATTGACACATATTAAAATGTCAGTGGTGCATTCGTCAATAAAATACATTAATATGGAGAGGAATTTTGATTAACAGTCTGTTATTATTCTTAAGTAATGAGGAGGACTCTTTATTTAAAGCCATTTAGAAGTAGAGGTTTAATAATACCTTGCAATTCCTTTAATGATTCTGCATGTTCCTTAACTCTGTTAGCGTTTGATGTAATACCTGATGTTTTATAAATATCATGATAGGAACCCTCCAGGGGCTTTATGTTTATGGTCCAAATCATGCATGAGGTAGGAGATCCTTGATTAGACTCTTCTGTGATTTTTATTTTGCTAATTAGCAGCCCCAGGGGAGTGTGCTTTGCAGATTAGGGAAATGGTGGTTTGGGAGAGTGTAACTATGTTCTCTCATGTTGTTTGCAAATCTTGCTTCCCTCTCCCACCTTGCTGGTGGCTGGGGAGAGAGTCCCCCCATTGAGTTAATAGCAGTTGAGGGGGAGAACAGCATATGAATAAAAGTATAAACTGTGTCATTTGCCTTCCAGTTAGTAAAATACATGCCATAGTAGATCTTGATTATAGAATCTCCTATTGCACATGTACGTTGACCCTAAAGCAAAATTGGCTAATATGAGTAATAACTACTAAAATTATTTGGTACAATAATGATCTCTTGAGGAACAATTCTGTCTATATTTGTGTAATAGTACAATTTTTCCCCCTTTATCAGCATGTATTCTTTAGGTGCCAGGTCAGCAGGTGGGCTGTTGATTATTCCTCCTGCAGACTTGTCACATTACCCATTCTCTAGTCTCATGGACTCCTGTAAGTGCTGACTACAGCAGAAACACCCGCAGTCGCATCAGTTTGTGGGCAACAAAGCCCTGTCTTTGGTTCATAGATCAGAGAATCCTATAGTTGGAAGGGACCCAGTGGATCATCTAGTCCAACCCTCTGACTGTAGCAGGAAATCCTCATCTTGTGGGAACATGGGTCTCAAACCCTGGCCTGCTGGTTAACAGGCACAGTGTCTTAACTACTTGTGCCATCAGAGGACTTGATGTGGTTTTGTTGCCTTCACTCCACCTTTGTTATGACTAGGCAGTTCCTTTCCCTGTCATTATCAGAGGATGGGAAGAAGAGGATGACTGATGCTTCTCTTCCACATTTATTAACTTAGATGACCAACTAAAAATAGCCTAATTTGCATAAATTATAATTGCCGGTCAATGGATCCGGTTGGTCATCTAAGGGTTTTAACTGGTGGCAGCTGGGAAAAGCAGGAGCAGCTGCTGTGCAAATCTTTGTCCAAGACACAAGAACCCTCTGGAAGGGCACAATCTAGAGCAAGTTCAGCCTGCTCTGCTGTAACTGCTGTCTCCTAACTATTCTGTATCCAGAGCAGAAAGTTATGCTGCATCCAGAGAGTCAGGAAGCCTGGGAGGACTTGCTCCTGAGGAGACACCCCTCAGATCACACTGAACAAGGAACAGCTGTGGTGCCTACAGTGGTGACACGACTCTGCACATCACCTGGTGCAGAAGTCTGTGTGTCACCCCTGGGATGCGTGCACCTTCTACCTGGACTGCGCAGTCACCAAAGTCACCTTTCAGCTTCAGAGGAGACTGTGCAGGATTCAGAGTTGGTGCCTGTGCAGTACTCTTCTGAAGCCATTCGGCTGCCGCTCCGCCTCCTGAGCGAGGCCGAATGGCCGTGCAGAGGTGGACTTCCTCTGCTCTAAGGAAGTCTCCTCTGAAGCTGTTCAGCATGCTCAGTGTATTTCTGTGCAGTGCACCTCAGCTGGCCATTTGGGCCAGCTCTGAGGACGAGTGGCAGCTTCTGGTTGCTGCTCTGCCTTGGAGCAGGCCTGACTGGGCATGGTGACACCTGGGGCTTGCAAAAGGACTGTCAAATTCCTCTGGTGCATCACCTCATACACAGCGCATCACCCAATGCGGCCCGCACCAGCTGCACCAGTCTGGTGACGCTACTGGGTGACTGCCTTATAAGGAGTCCCTGATGAGATGCCAGTACATTCTACAGTGAATAGAAGGGGCTTCTTGGAGTGGCCTGCTGTATCCTGAGGTTTGTGGGCAGCCGTAGTTGTTTCATATCCTAAGGTTGAGAGGCAGGGGTTGCAGCTAGACTGGCCAAGAACTCATATTTTTGGTCAACACTGCCATTCTTACTCGAGCCTTATCATGGACCCCATGGGTCTACTCATTACCATTCCTGCACCTGAGGTGGTATATCTCTGAGGAGCTGGAAGAGGGCATTTCTGCCTTGGAAACGGGCTCCGGATACAGAGTAACTGCTCTGCCGTAGGCAATGCTAAACATACCCTCAACATGCCTCTCCTGAATTGCCTAGGGCAGAGCAGGTCCACCTCTCTTAGGGCACCCTATCTTGCCTTGCTCTGCCCTAAGCCTCCTTCAGAGTAACTGGGCTGGAGCATCTTGCAGTTGCTCCAACCTAGTGTTAGATAGGGCAACCTAAGGGCTCTTATGTGGACAGATTAGTTGCTCTGGATTGTGCTGGAAGATGTTTGGTGAAGACAGTGATGCACAATCTTAACTTCTGCTGGAACAGGCAGGCTGGTGTGTCTGCACTATATCCAGTGCATGTTTTGCACAGCCAAACTTTTCCCCTTACCCTAAGGAGAGCAACTAGTACTACTTAAATTTGCACCATCTCAATCAGTGGCGCCAATCTGAGCAGCCTGGGACGGCCTAAGGCTAGGATCTGGCATAATTTATTGGGTCCTGGTCCTGCCCACCTACCTGCCCACTCCCTACTTGCCCTCTCCTGGAAATGTCCTCTACCTACCCTCCCTCGAGAATGACTCCCTCCTGCCTCTCCCTGCCCTCCAGACCCCTTTCCTTAACAAGCTTGGCTTGTGCAAACTTGCTCATTACAGTCTAAGATCTCCATGACCAAAAAAAATCAAAAAGCTACTTCAAAGGGTGGTTGTATTTATCACTGTGGAACAACCTTTCGCATTCTTCATCTTCGAACGGAGAACATCAGTAGAACTCCTTTCTGCTACTTTTGTAGCAAAAGCAAATGATGTGAAAGAGGAGAAAACTAGGTGGAGAAAATAATATTCATAGAGATTAACTGATGAAACAAAGCCAGTATACAAAATTACCCCAATGAGAAATAAAATTTATTTCTGAGGTAAGGTGCTTTTTCATTGTAAAGAAGTGTTGGATAGTAATTAATTTTTTATTAAGAATATTGGTAGGATACCAACAATGTCCTCAAAAGTGCTAGAACCACAAACTTCACTCACTTTCTCTCCCTCCCTCTCTCTCTCTTTCTCTCTCTCACACACACAAACGCAGAGGGGGGCCACAAAAAGCAGGAAGTTGAACCCCACTTTTGGAGCGTTTGAGGTAGGATTTAATGAAGTCCCCATTTATAAAGCCATTTTAAAAAAAAAAAACAGCTGCAATCAGGACAGAAAATCTCAGTAGCCTGGTCTCATTAAAACATATAACTACTTGCTTGGAGAACAGTAGTCTTCAAAGTGGGGTTCAGGACTCCCTGGGGGGATCTGTGATTTCATTTTAGGAGGGCTATTTGCAGAAAAAGCTATTTGCAGACATCTTGGAATCTGGCACTGGACACCTTTAATGAAACTTCCACCCATGACATCACTTCTGGGAGGGGGGAGGGTGCCCAGACTTTGTCATTCTCAGAAGTGGGTCTTGGGCTGAAATGCTCAAATACCACTGTCCCAGGGCAAAATCCAGAGTAACTACAGGGAGTCCTTGCTCCGGTGTAAGAACAACTTACTCTGGATTCCAATATGAATTTCCCATAGGTTTTCACTAGGTTGTGCAGTAACTATGGGGGCATGTAAAGTCTCTTAGGTGCTCCCGTAGTTACTCTGGATTTGGGGGCTAGAAAGTAAGTTGTTTTTACTGTTCTCTCATGGTTGTTCAAAAACATAATTTAATAGTTTGTAATCTAGTATCATATCCAGGTCCAACCCCAAAGAAAGGCAATGTCAGAGAATGCTCAAATTACTACACAATTGCATTCATTTCACATGCTAGCAAGGCAATGCTCAAAATCCTACAAGCTAGACATCAGCAACATGTGAATCACAAATTACCAGAAGTACAACCTGGTTTCTAGAGGCAGAGCAACAAGAGATCAAATTCCAATATTCACTAGATTATGGAGAAAGAAAGGAATTTCCAGAAATACACCTATTTTTGCTTTATCAACTGTGCTAAAGCCTTTGATTGAGTGGATCACAACAAATTGTGGCAAGTTCTTAAAGAGATGGGAATACCAGATCATCTTATTGGTCTCCTGAGAAACTTTTATTTCAGCCAAGAAACAACACTCAGAACCAAATACGGAACAACATTGTGGTTTAGAATTTGAAAAGTAGTACAAAAAGGCTGTACTGTATATTGTCACCTTGTTTATTTAATTTAAATGGAGAGAGAAAGGCTGGGCTGGATGAATCACAAATTTATATTATGAGAAAGGCTGGGCTTTCACAAGTTGGATGAATCACAAGTTGGAATTTTTTAATAGGAAAAATATCAATAACTTCAGAGAAGCAGATGATGCCACTCTAATGGCAGAAAGTGAGGAGAAACCAAGGAACCTCTTGATGAGGATGAAAGAAGAAAGTGCAAAATGTGGCTTAAAACTAAACATTAAAAAACCAAGATCAAGGCTTCTGGTCCCATCAATTCATGGCAAAAAGAAGAGGAAGAAATTAAATTCATGACAGAATTTATTTGGGGGGGATTCTAAGATCACTGCCTATGGTGATTGCAGCCATGAAATTAAAAGACACCTGCTTCTCAGGAGGAAAGCTATGGTAGGTCTAGACAACTTAATTAAAAGTTGAGACATCACCTTGCCAATAAAGATCAGTCTAATTAAAGCTGTTGTTTTCCCTGTGGTAATGTATGGCTCTGAGAGCTGGAACATAAGGAAAGCTGACTCCTGAAGAATAGATGCCTATGAATAAGACTCTTGAGAGTCCCTTAAACTGCAAGGAGATCAGTCAGTCAATACTCCAGGAAATCAATCTTGACTGTTCACTGGAAGTACAGATACTGAAGCTCAAATATTTTGACCACATCATGAGAAAGGAGGACTCCTTATAAAGGACCCTGATGCTGGAAAAAACTGAAGGCAAAAGGAGAAGGGAACAGCAGAAGATGAGGTGGTTGGATACTGTCAGAGAAGCAATGAACATGAATCTGGACAGACTTCATAAGACAGAGGAGCAGAGGGTGGCCTGACATGATGCAGAGTAACAAAGAGTTGGGCATGACTTAACAACAACAAAACCCACTATTATAACATCTATGCTTCTTAGACTGCAATCCAGAAGTGTACTTGGACTGCCCTATCTATCACTGGGGTGGCCCAATTCCAAGATGGCCCATTTTGCCAGAAAAGGCTTCGGGCAGCCTAAGTCAACATAGGCTGCCCAAGACAGATGAACCTGGGCTGCCCTACCTGTGCCAGCCTTAGGCAGTTCAAGAAGAGGATGTTGAGGGCATGTTCAGCATTGCCTAAGGCAGAGCAGTTATACTAGATCCAGAGTCTGTTTCCCAGGCAGAAATGCCCTTTTCCAGCTCCATCTCAGGAGCAGGTATAGAAATGAGTAGACCCATAGGGGTCCATAACAAGGCAAAGTAAGAATGGCAGTGCTGACCAAAAATCTGAGTTCTTGGCCTGCCTAACTGCAACCTCTGCCTCTCAAATGCAGCATATGGCACAACTACGGCATATAGCACAACTACAGCTCACTCCAACAAGCCCCCCGCAGTCTCATGCTGCAGCTGTTACTGGTTGTCAGGGACTCCTTATAAGGCAGGCACCACAGCTGTTCCTTGTTCAATGTGATCTGAGGGGGGTCTCCTCAGGAGCAAGCCCTCCCCAGGTGTCACTTAGCATGCTCTGCTAAGTGCCTACTTAGCATGCTCTTCTAAGTGCCTAATTACCATGCTCTTGGAACAGTGAGGGCAGCCCAGGCTTCCTGACTCTCTAGATCCAGCCTAACTTTCTGTTGTGGGTTCAGAATCGTTGGGGCAGCCCAGCTAGGGCACTCCTCACTGTCCTAACTCTGGATTGCAGCCTTATGGCACAATCCTACCCATGTCAACTCAAAAGTAAGCCCCACTGTATTCAGTGGGTCTTTCTCCCAGGAAAGTGTCTTTAGGATTGCAGCCTTAGTGTAATTGGGCTTTTCACATTGAAAAGGAAAGGTCTAATTAAAGGTGATTAGTTTCTGTAAGTAAGATAATGCCCTATGTCAAGGGTCTCCAGACCCTGGCCCTGGGGCGAGATGCAGCCCTTGGTAAGCCTCAATGTTGCCCCTAGCAAGATCCCTCTGTCTGGCTGGGAAATCAGTTACAGAGCCTGCAGCAGATCATTGAAGTGTCTGAGTGCTGCCAACGCTGGGAGAGATCAGAGATGTCAATAGTAAGTTTCCCTGTGAAACAGTAATCTCTGTTCACATGGGGGAAGCTTGGCTATGGTGCTGGATCCATCCCTAGGCTGCAGTCTGGAATTTCCTAATTTAAAGTACTGTATATTTTTTTATGATTTGGGAAATTTTAATTTCTAAACCCCAATTTTTAGAATGTGAAACAATATATTTTAAGTTTGAAGACCGATTTTCAAACCTTTATTTTTGAATTCAGAAAATGTTGTTCAGGACCAGGTAACTGAGTAAAAGCTTGAAGATGCTGATGACAGGGATGATTTAGCCAAGGTTAGAATGATGGGATTAAAAACTATTTGTTACTTGACTTTGGCGGTGAAGTGGTGATCCTCTCTCTTTTTCCTCTAACAAACTCTAGAAGTGAGAGTAAGGTAGCTGGGATGATCAAAACTTCCACAGTTAAACTTTATTTCTTTTTTCCCAACTAGAAGGATAACGAGCACTGGCAGTATATGCACGTTGTCACTGACTTCAATGGGACTGACTCCCCATTAAGAGTGTATAGAAAAAATGCAACCCAAGATGGTCAGTGTGCACCCATTTATTATCAAATACACTTAATTCCCCCTTTGGGTAGAACTTCAAAAGGTTCTGCTGAGAGTATGAGTGTGTGTACGTTTAGAAATACTCCAGTATTTGGAGAATTTGAAATTAGAAACTTCATGACTTCTAAAAATGATATAGTAGGGCATGAGTTTTCCCCTCTTTTTTAAAGTTGACAAGCCAACTTGTAAATATTGCATTTGTTGTTACTAAATTGTGCACCACTATATTCTTTAAGAATCAGGTTTGTTTGAGAATAATTTTCCTCTTCTTTTCCCCTTTACCACTTATATTTTTATTGCATCTGAAGAGTATTAATAAAACTATTTTGCAGATTTTTATAGCTAGTCAATTTATGTACACAAAATGATCTGGATTGGAATCAGAGGAAAAAATTATATACAATGCAATATTTTTTTTTCTTTTGGTCCACTAACATTTTTATTTGAAATTCCATATGCTTTTCTTTATATCAGGAATATGTTTGTCTTAGGAATACTTAAAATATTCTGGCACTGGGACAAATGCACATGAGATAGTGTTAAGGATTAATACCCTTTAATTTATTCACTCCATTACTCTATTTTTAAATGATAGTTTTTCACAGCATCCTACTTTCATTTTTTATTATCTTGATGATCAGATTCTGGGCCATAGTAGTAATTAACAATTTCTTATTAGTAACATAACTGCCTTGTATCTCATTTTCTGCATGATAATTCTGTAATAGAAAGTGCTGTTGTTTTAATTAGCATTTTTATTGCCTTGGCAATTTTTACATTGAACATATAATTTTATTAAGGTAGTGGAGCAATCATTTTGACAATACCTATCTGTAATTTAAAAACATTATCAACTATACAAAAGAAAAAGGGCATAATATTAAAATTAAATTGCTGATATAATATTTTATTATTTCATTTATATAAAAATGCCCAAGCAGAGTAATTTTGCACTGCTGAAACAGGAGTAGAAGTAATTGTGACATTTTCATTGCTTCTTACTTTTGTTCTCATTTCTGAGCTGAAACCCCTGATCAGAAGAGTGAAGGGTTTGACTTCCCTTGTAATTCAGGTGTCAAGGACAAGCCTTTGTTGCACCTATAGTTCAAACACTGGGTTCCCCAGTGTAAATTGTAAATCTGTTGTAAATACAAGAGATTATTAACCAACTTGCAAAATGTACCCACGTTGCGGAAGTAAAATAAACCGCAGTATACCATCCCCCATTTTGCATCTCCCATTTTGCATCCCCATTGTGCATCAAACCCCCATGTGCCATACACCCCATGAGCATCACCCTATTGCACAAAACCACCCCACGCACATCAACCCTCACATGCGCAACTCTCACAAATGCTTATCATCCCCCATGTGCATCAAGCCCCCATGCGCATCAACCCCAAATGTGCATCAACCCCATGCGCATCAACACAGAATGCACATCTATTCCCCTTGTGCGTTAACTCCCAAGTACATTGAGCCCCCATGTGCAACATCCCCCATGCATCACACCCTCCCCCCATTCAACACCCCCCCCCTCACAACCATGGGCAGCCCTACTGAGTAGGTACAGGATTTGGGGCTGGATGTTGATCAGTCTTCAGTGTTAAGTATAGACCAAAATGAATCACATTACTTTTCAGCCCCTTAGGCTTTAAATTAATTTAATTATTAAATTAATTAATTTTATTTATTTATATCCCATCTTCCTAAATTCGTGTTCCTCTTAAACTTCTTAAACTGTAAAACAAGTTTCATAGATCTTGTTTCTGAGCAAGAGATGTAAATCCAAAAAACTATCATTCAAATGCATTCAGAAACTCTCATATCTACTGTCTTCACACGCTACTATGTCATTACAGACTTTTCCATCTGTTACACATTTTTCAACTGTAATTAGTAACTTCTGTGTTGCAGTTTAGGATTTTGACTTCTACCACTGGCCATGTGTGGATTATATAACTGGCAGCTTAAATAAGATTTCATTTGTTAAAACTGACTTGGATTTAATTATGTTGGATATA
This sequence comes from Cryptoblepharus egeriae, assembly GCA_030015325.1. Classification (NCBI taxonomy): domain Eukaryota; kingdom Metazoa; phylum Chordata; class Lepidosauria; order Squamata; family Scincidae; genus Cryptoblepharus; species Cryptoblepharus egeriae. Next base: position 45,102,651 of record JAREYC010000007.1, on the reverse strand, counting down.
CTTGCTTAATTATGTAAATACAAGGGTCTTGGCAGTCTTGTGATGCATCAAAGGTTTTAAAAGTGTGTCATGCTAGATGTTTGGAAACTTTGCAGATCTGTGTACTATGCATCTAGAGCAAATGCTATTCAAATTTAATTTTAAAGAAAGCACTTCTGCTATTTACTTCTGAAATAGTGCTAGTGTGCCCATGCTAGAACTATGTATTGTCTTGTCTGTTGGTATAATCATTTGTAACATGTCAGTGTTGTTTCACTGATAGTTATTCTCAGTAATTTGTGACCAGTATTCCTTGAAAAAAATGGAGGTTTAGGCAAGATAAGTGTATAGGTAAAAAGTCTTCTAAATTTGTGTGATGTAATGATACGTATGTCTGAATGGGGCCTGAAAGACTCAAGTTGCAAGAAAGGCTTAGCTGTTTGATCTTGTGTCAGGTATTTTTTCTCAGCCTATATTCCCATTAAGGTAAAGGTGTCTCCCACAGGTTTTACTGCTAGTTCTGACTGACTATAGGATGCAGTGCTCATCCCCATTTCTAACCTGAAGAGCCAACATTGTCCAAAGACACTTCCATGGTAATGTGGCTGGCATAAATATATGCCGAGGTGTACAGAATGCTGTACCCTTCCCACTGAGGTGGAATAAATTAATAAAAAAATACTGGTTGAGCCTACTTATCCACCCATTTCATATCTGTGGATTTGGCTCAATCTGAGTCCCCCAGACCAACAGTGACCCAGGTCTGGCCAGACATTTAACCCTCTGAATCTACTTTTTGCCATCAGGCCTCCGTCAGTCTTGAAAGACTATGGTATCGTGCTCTGTGCTGCATACACTGCATGTGAAGCATGAAAGCCTGGGTTAGATTGTTATGGAGGATAGGCTATTACCCAAGCAGCAAATCCCTCCTCTCCACGCCACTGAATTAGGCAGAGCCAATACGATTGGATCCAGCTGGCGTTGCAGAGCTGGGCTGAAGACAGGAGCTCACCCTGTCTCGTGGGGCCGACCCGGGTCACAAACCCTGTCCTGCTGGTTAACAGGCACAGTGTCTTAAGGCTTTTGTATTTTCATTTTTCTGGTTGATTGGCCATAACATTTGATATAATATAGATAGTCCAGTGCAGTTTGGTTCATTGCATTATGCCTTAAATGACCTTCTCATTGACATATAACATGATGATATTATTATTCATACATAACTTGTTTTTCACCATTTTAGCCACGCGTATCAAGCTCAGCTTATTGTCCCTCTAAAGCTTGTTGCCTGCTGCAACTGCACTCTCTGCACCCCCTCTAGCCAAATCACTTGCCTCTACCATATTGATGGTGCAATTCAGTAAACCATATTGCCTGGTTACAAGAACGGTCTTCAGAGGAAATCTCTAGTTCATTCTCAGAGTCTTCTTGATATGAGGTTTTCAGTATGGTGGGTGAGCAGCATTACAGACATTGGAAACACGTGGCTTCCGTCCACCCCAGAGTTTTAATGCAACAAATTAGATCAATTCTGCCCTTCTTATTTTAAAGACTTTTCAGAACCTAATGACTCAGCTTATCCCTTTGGATCAGTCATTTTATTTGAAATCTCAAGGGTTAACGTTACATACAAAGGAACTAAAGCTTTATCCTTGAAACCACTTTTCCCCAGAGTATTTCTTACCTCCTTATGATTGCTGTTGAGTCTGTATTTTTGCCATTCCAGCAGGATTATTCCTTATCTGAATTTAGGGAGGCAATGAAAGCTTTTAAGTCTGTTATGTTTGTCAGGAAATGGAATTATTTTCACCTTTCTAACTCTTGAAGGAAATGGAATTATTTTCACCTTTCTAACACCTGAAGGTGTTGATTATTCCTAGTAGTATTTCGGAGGATTTTATTTTAAAGCATATCCCAGAGGTCACATTTCTCAGTCACTCATTTTATTTTTAATAGCAGTCTTTCTTCAAAAACTATTGGGAAAATCAGCAAACACCTTTAACTAACCCAAGCAGAATTTGCAAAGCTTGGACACACAAAGGAGCTAGAATTATTTTCCTGTGTTCTTCTTCTTTTGAAGTGGAAACATACAACATGAGAGAGCTTCAAAGGATGTGTGCGGAGGACAGACTTTTCAATAACATTTCTGCCTTTGAAAACTTTTCTACAGATCTGCAGTTGTACTTCTCGGAATGGATGCATTAGTTCTGCTTGTCAATTAAAAGGAGCAAACAATTTATACCTCTCTTGTAACTAAATTTGCTTCTTTTCTGAAGAACAGAGGACACCAAGGCTTTTAAAACTGTTGTTCAAGTAATTGTATACATTATTTGAATCCATTAAATGCTACCATGGGGTATAGATTAGAACATCCTCCTCTATGCCTTAAACACCTGAAAAAAGTATAACAGCAACCTAGTATTGGTGGAATGATTTTCGACTGTGAGTTTCCATAAGTTTTGCCTGGCCAGCCCAATTCTATAAAGGCATCTCATCCAATACCTTACTGTCATGGTCAGCTTGAGTCAACATTTTCTAGGGCAGCTATATTGTGTATTAGAAATGCACTCCCAAAGCAAATCTTTTATTTTAAATGAGGTACAAGAATGTAGTATTGCATGTTGGAACCACCACTGGCAACAATACATCTTTTCTAAAGTTCCCAACAAATATAACAAGTTTCTCAGCACACTAAATCAGCAATTTTCAACCTTTTTCATCTCACGGGACACCGAGAGCACAATCCTAACCTCTGGTTAGGCTGCCACAAGACCTGGCACAACTCTCATGCTGCCCTTGGGTGTAGCAAAAGTGCCGTAAGGCACATCATGGGGTGTAGCAAAAGTGCAGTAAGGGTATAGCAAAAGTGCCATAAGACATGCACCAGCCTCCCTGTGCTACTACATGAACAGGGAAATGGGTATTGTACTGGCCTAAACTGGTTGGAATTGCATCCTGAAGCACTAAAATTGTGGAAACTCAACACCAGTTGTTAAAGATAAACCATGCTGCTGGTGCTGGTGACCCTCCCCAAGCTCCCACTGCACACCTGCAGATTATTCGCTACACATCAATTGCACAGTGGTTGAAAATCACTGCACCAGATGATCACATCAGAATGTCTATTTAGTGAATGAGAAATGAAATGAGATCTGAACTGAATGTATGCCTGTAAAAGGATTCTTTATGAATACAAAAGAGCTGGAATTGAATTTACTTATTTGCTATAAGAGATCTGTCAAATTGTACTGAACCATTTTCTAAAAAATAAGAAGTACTATATTTCACAGCACTAGCATAGCTATCAAAGCAATATTAAACCTATTGTGTAACCAGTGGGTGGGGCAGGGAATTTTTCTCAAAAAGGACTAAGCAGCTTCATGTCTTTGTAAAACAAAAAATGTTAAGAGTTTGTATATACACTAGACACATGTGTTTTGCTGTTTTAGGCACAAGTACAAATAGTCAAGCTATATGAATGATTTAACACAGAGAATAAAGCTCTTGCTCATTGCAAACTTTCTGTTGGTTTAATTTACTACTGAGTAAATAAGCAAAGGATTGCTCTTACAATTATATAATGCATATACATAGCTACCCAGTGTCAGCTTTAGAGGAATTTTGTAGCATATCATGTTTCTATAAGCATGGGGTTCCTCACATCTGTAATACTTTAACCAAGCTATGCAAGGATGAAGAAATGTTTGGTAGTGCCTTTGAAAGTATACAATTGTAAATTAATAGAAATATATAACAAGGATAGATTTTAATACATTTTAACTACTGAGAGAACAAACCTGAGAGTTCTTTCCTAGTCTGTAGAAGTGGGGGAGTGTTGTATACATATTATAAGTCATGCCTGCGATCCCCACCGCATGGCCACTGCTGGAGCTAGCACAATGCCAAAAGATGCTGTGCTGGTGAAATGCCCATTTCCAGAATTGGGATGAGATCCCTCCCTAAAATCCTGGAGAGTGGCAGTAGTCTGTATGCAATTATGAGCTAGATGAACCAATTATTTGATTCTCTGTAAGGCAGCTTCGTGGATTTAGTAGGGATACTTGACGAAATTGTCTTCTTTTGGTTTGATCATCAGTAGAACCATCACCCCAATTTAAACTCCAATGTCCTGATCTTTTTGAATTGCATTGATTGTTACACTGGTAGCAGACCTCTGGAGAAAATAATTATTTTCTCAGATAATTAGCCATAATCTCATAAATTCATGACTGATGCTTTATAATTCACAGAAGCAAATTATTTTTGGAAGTGGATTAATTTTCTTCCGTCTGATGCCAGCATGTATTCATAACCACCAGGTTTTATGGATCCCACAGAGTGACAGCAAAGGGCACTTGACTCAATTCTCTGATTCACTTCTTGTTTCCAACAAAATGTTGCTGTGTAATCTGTCCATGTTTACTGAGAATTAAGTTCAGTCTCATTTAATGGAATTTATGTCCAGGTGTGTATAGGATTGCACTCTAAATTGCAATCCTAATCCCCAGTTAGGCTGGTCTTAAACTTAAGCCCAGTTAGACCAGCTTAAGTTTGCATCATCCTTGCTGTCAAAGATTGTATATACAGTACTATGTATTATAAAGTATGTATATAAATAATAAGTGGACTCGGATGTGAGAACAAACCATAGGGGGTATCCAAACCAGCACAGGACCTGGAGTCATACGCTCCCCATTGCCTTTGTTCAACAAAGGAGTTCAATAGATGACCAGTTAACAACATTATGGGCCCAGTCCTATCCAACTTTCCAGCACGGATGCAATTGAGCCAGCAGAGTGTGTGTTGCATCTTGTGGTAGAGAGGAAAGTCACAGAGACCTCTTCAAGGTGAGGAACAGTTTCTTCCCTTATCTTGGGGCTGCATTGTGGCTCCATTGGCACAGGAAAATTAGGTAGCATTGGGCCTTAAGATTGTGTGGCTGGAAACATGTTATCTGTAATGTATAGTTGCTAATTTTGGCAGAGCACCTCAAGGAAATTGTGAATATGTGCAGTAACACTATTGAAATAGTACAATAAAAATATATGTAATTATTTTTTCATACTGCCTTCAACACTGCAACATATTTGGAAAGAAGCCGAAACAGATACTTGTAGTGCAGTCAGTCTAAAATGGATAGAGCTATTTGCATGGCATCTTATTGAATTACTGAAAATCCAGCCTGGCGGAGAACAAGAAGTGTATCTTTATCATACTAGAACACTAAAAACTTCACTGTCAATATCCTTTGTTGGACTGCCAGAGATATCTTCAGCAATAGCTTCAAAATACACTTGAATATTATCAGAAAAAGAAGATGAGGCATGTTTTCTTTCTTCAGGCAACAGCTCCTAACAGATTAGTTTCTGATTTTCCCCCCAACAAAAGTGCTGACATTGCCGTTGACAGTTGAATCAGTCTCTGTTTCATGCATCTTATAAGCAGCATACACTAGCAATGCAGTTATTAGAGGAAATAGAAAATGCTAGTCTAAGATGCAGGGGAAAAAGAGGCTCACAGCTGATGACATTTGACAGTTCTTTTCAGCTGAAGGCAACAAAGCTGATAATCAACACATCAGTTAGTTCAAGCATCTTTCATACTTTATGATTAGCGAGCAAATTTACAGTTGAATAGATTACTTTCTGGATCTTACTGTTAACATTTTTTTCTTAGTCACATGTATGAACAATTTCTCTAATAGGGCCATATTAAAAATGTTTTCACAGGCATGCCAATCATTGTTTTCAAACATGTAAATAGTAAAAAGACTTTATCATCCAAACTTACATTTCTTCATAGACACATCTGGGATTGGCTACAACCATCAGTAACATTTCTGAATAGACTTTAATTGCATGGCATGGGAAAGTGAAGTGTTGGTATAAATGCAGTTTTACAAATTGATGTAGACTACTATTAAAAAGGATTGTAGATTGTAAAAAAAAGATATAAAAGCTTTGTAAACTGTCAGGAGCATTTGCTTTGACATGGGAAAGGTGGGATATTGTGGTAGAAATCTCATAAACTTAACAAATGTTATTCATAATAATATAAGCATACTATTGTTATGGCTCTTTACTAATGCAACTTTTTTATGAGGAAGGGTTTTTCTCCAAAGTAATTTATCTTAAAATGGCAGTCTTACTCCTTGCATAGGTCTACCAATTGAACTCCTGCTTGTCTGAGAGCATGCCTTATTCATCACAACAGGTGATGACCCCAGATTCATATATACATGTATAGGACTGGGCTGCAGCTGTCACTGACAACCTCCACAAGGTTCTCCAAGCAAGTCTTTCTCTCTCCCTCCCTGAAATTATATTGGATTGCAAATGTGAGCTGATTATTTCTCAGAGCACTATTCATGGCATAACTCCTCACTGCTGTTCTCCTCTTCTGGGATCTTTGCAGCCCTTAAGAGAAACTGGGAAGTATCTTTCTTCTTTTTGAGATACTCCTACCACAAACAGTTAGTGAACACAGTACAGCCTGTGATTAGCTTAATGGCAATAGTCCCTTTTCAACAATAGTCTAAAATGTATTAGCAAGGTATACCACTAGACCAGAGATATCCAAATATTTTGGCAGGAGGGCCACATCATCTCTCTGACACAGTGTTGAGGGCCGGAAAAAATGATTTACATTTCAAATTTGAATATATTTACATAAATTTACATATAAGAGTATATTAGAGACAGATCTGGAGAATTATAAGCCTTGCCTGCTGGCCAGATGGAGAAATCTTGCCATGGCCGCATTGAGGCTTGCCATGGGCCACATCTGGCATCCCAGGTCAGGACACCCCTGCTCTAGACTAAGGAACTATGGTAGTTCTCCTGTTTTGAAGGGTATAATTCCCAGGGCTCAACATCTTCTCTCCATCTACTATATCTACAACTTCCTGCAAATGATGTTAATTTGGGAAACATCTTATTTTGGAACATAACTTAATATTATGTTTAGTGCCATATTGAAAGTTACTCTGCCAAATGGGAAAGCAGAAAATAAGATGATACCTCCTTAAATCTTCACTCTTATATCTTCATCCATGAGTCTTCTTACAACCAATGGGCATTATACCAGTGTCCTGCCACCAGTAGGTGTTGCAAATGTGCCTTAAAACAAATTTGCAAGTGCTAATGCTGATCCACCACCACCAGTGGAACTCAGCTCTGCCCGATCCTGAACAGAGCTGTGCCTTCTGGTGTTACACAGAACAGTGTTGTGCCTTCTGGTGTTACACAGACATAGGTAATTCTGCAGCAGCTCTAGAACTGTCACAGAGTCAAATAGCCCCACATGGAGCTAAGATGGTGCCATAGGGACAAATGTCTTCTTTTCCCAAGAAGTCACTGGCGGTAGCCTGCAGTGCTCAGGATAACATGGCAGCCAATGTTGTGCTGTGGTATTCCTGGCACTGCAGGAATGGATTGTTAGACTGAATATTTGAGTGTTAATTGGCATTTTTTGGATACCTTACAGCAGACTTCCAGAAAATACTGTAAATACAGTCTATAAACTGGAATTTGAAATGAATATTGCCACTTTAACGAGAACTGCTTTGCTTTTTTAAATGAATAAATTACTATTAATCTGTTTTAAGAATAATAATTATTACCAAACAGTATTACAGTCAGTCCCTGCACAACTGTAATCCAGGAATATGTAAATCCTTTACTGACAAATTTTGATACAATCCAACCTGATTCTCCTTAAGATCAGGCTAACATATCAAAAACAAAGCAAGCTCAGTTTTACAGATGTGCATGTCATGCTCAGTGATATTATGAGGTGATAGAAGTGGATTTCCTTTTCTTTATCCTTTATAAGAAGATTTCTGAGAGGTGTATTTCAGATATTTTGAACTTACTGCACTTTGTCTCCCAAGCCAAAAGCATATATTGATTTCAGTGTAACTATCAGAAGAGAGTTCCAATATGTTCAATAGGATTTTTGATATCAGAAGTATTTCAATAGGATTTTTCATAAGGTAAATCTGTATCAGAGGCATACGAAGAGGTGTGCAAGGGGTGCAATTGCACCAGGCTACAAGCTTTAGAGGGGCTACCAGCTGAGCTTGACACTAATGGCTAAGACTGTGAAAAATCGGGTATGTATGAATGATAATACCATCATTTTATGTATCATTGGAAATGTAATGTTATGCAGAATACAATGAAACAAACTGCACTGGAATATCTATATCAAAAGTAATGACCAATTAACCAGAGAATGAAAACACAAAAGACTTTGAACAAAAGTATATTTTATTAACTCAAACTTTCTCATGCAACAGATGGCTCTGAGAGCCAATGAGATGTGATTCTGATATTATATGGAACTAGTAAGGTGTTATGAAATAGATCTCAGTACATATATCATAATACAGTTACCCATTCTTATTGGGCACTAGTGAAAGCATACCCATGTTGGGGGAGTGAAATTCCCCATACGACATCCCTCCCCACTGTGCATCAACCCCCCATACGCATCCACCCATGTGCAACATCCCCCATGTTCATCCCCACTATGCGCATCAACCCCCATGTGCATCAGTTCCACATGCGTATCAACCCCCTGTGTACATCAACCCCCCATGCGCATCACCTCCTATCCACAATACCCCCGTATGCAACCGCCCCCATGCACAACAGCCCTCCATGCGCAGCATCTTCCCCAGTGCAATCCCTTTGTCCAATGTTTGCACAAGTCACCAAGCACCAAATTGGCTGGATGTTGGTCAGTCTTCTATGTTAAGTATAGGACAAAAACACATTCTACCCCTTTTCAGTCCCTAAAGCGTTAAATTTCTCCACATCGGTTCTTGGTGGGTGTTGGTGTCACAGAAGGAACACCCTAGAATTTTATGCTTCTAGGTCTGGGGCTTGGGGCAGAGCATCCCTCAGTCACCGATTCTTCAATGCAAAGTATAGGGAGGAAAACACGTTGTGCCCCTTTTCACCCCCTTCCAGTTGGAATTTCCGAAAACCGGTTCTTAGTGCGCCCCTCCATCACGGAAGGAACACCCACCCCAAATTTCACGCTTCTAGGCCCACTTTCCCTGCTAACAATAAGAGGAGCACCTTATTATATATATAGGCAGTTCAAAGTGGTGCTCCTCTTATTGTTAGCAGGGAAAGAATAACCATTTCTCTTTGCCCCAGCACAGTTACCTTAATCAATAAGGGACACAATTTTCATTTTTTTACTTAATTAAATTTGGTTATGTTGTTGCTGGGGCAAGGGGAGACAAAATCTTCAGATAGCAAATAGGTGATTTAGCAATGCCACTAGCACAGCAAATGGGTTGTGAACTGCTGAAGAGGAGGAGGCAGGTTTTCCCCCAATTTTCTTTTTAAAAACACCTGGCAATGACGGTGCAACATGACGAAGCTATTCATGCAACATGACGGTGCAACATGATGGTGCAACATGACGAAGCAATGACGAAGCTATTCACTGGGCTACATGATGATTAGCTACACCCCTGATGTGCATTGTGTTGAAGGTTTACGCTGCAACTCCCCTCCAGTCCCTTCTGCTGGTCTAGGAGTTTGTGAAAGTGCCATAAGGCTACTGTCCCTGATTGGTCTGAGCCAGCATAATACAGAAAGATCTAACCTTGGTAACTATATAGACCTACTGGCCAGCATAGATCAGGGGTCCTCCAACTTTTTAAACAGGGGGCCGTTTCTCTGTCCCTCAGACACTTCGAGGGGCCGGACTACAGTTTGGAAAAAAATGAACGAATTCCTATGCACACTGCACATATTTCATTTTTGTGCATAAAAAACAGGAAAAAAGAGTGCAATATTTTAAATGAAGAACAATTTCTTGCTTGTTTCTGTCATTTTTCTTTTATTATAACAAAAAAAAAATAAAAGGGGGGAAAAATGACAAAGTTGATTTGGAACTTTTTGGTCAGCTCTGGAGGGGAGAAAATAAGGACTCAAACAGGAGACACAAAGCTCAGTACTATGTCTATCTACTCAGAAGTCCCATGCAAGTCAATGTTGCTTCCTCCTGTGTAAGTGTGGCTTCAATTGCTCCCTGAGAGCCTGATCCTGTGTGTGTCTACTCGGAAGTAAGTCCTGTGGAAGTCAATGGGGCTTACTCCTGTGTAAGTGTGACTACAATTGCACCCTGAGAGCCTGATGCATGGTAATTGTCTCCCCCGACATGAGAGTGAGAGCACCACAGCCCATCCAGGTCACCCACAGCCTTTTCCTGAAGCCAACCCACACCATGCAAGGAATGACAGGCTCTGGCTGAACCCCCTGCAGCCCACTACTCAACACTTCCCCTAGGTGGCCCTTCACACTTCCCCCAACAAAGGGGGGTGCGCTGCCTCCCCCTTACCCCACTACCTGGCCTCCTTCGCCTCAGGGCCATGAGGGGAAAGGACTACATTTCAGAATGTAGCGGCCGGCCCTTAGAACCGTTGGCATGCGCCCCTCCCGCCCATTCTTTGCCTCACCTCAGGGGATGCTAAAACGGTTCAGCCTGGGTTCCAGTCTCTGGTGGGGGGCGGGAGAAGCTCCGGAAGAGGCTTCTGCAGCGACCTCCTGAGGCTGCCATGTTCGCTGTGCGTGCCCTGGTTCCCTGGCGGGGTGGGGGGACAGGAAGAGGCTCCTCCAGGCATCTCGCTGCAGCGAGGATGAGCCTCTGGCGCAAAAGTCACCTGCGCCCTGGTTCTCTGCCTCCCACATTGCTGAGGGCAGAGCACCCCCCACCAGGCTGTGGGGAGGCTGCGGGTCAGATTGAGGGCCCTGGCGGGCCGGATCCGGCCCCCGGGCCGTACTTTGAGGACCCCCTGGCATAGGTGCTGCAAAGCTTCGTACTGAAATGTGAATGGAAATATAGAAACATCATTTCTCACAGACTCAAACCAGTGCAAATGAAAGGCTATTAAGACAAGAAACTGTACTTATTTGAAAGAGTGGCTTAGTTCTGCTTTAGCTCATCAGTTCTTCATGTAGTAAATCTTGACAGCCTTTCATGGTCCTTATGGTTAGATGAGAGGAGCATAACAACTGAGGGGAGACAATAAGATCAGATCCCTTATGAATGTATAATTTAATTGAAATCATTTTAAATTTTATGATACATTAATCATGGGCAGAATGCCTCTATGGAACATTAATCTGAAGTTATAAGAATAAGCAGCTGCAATTCCTTGATATATCAGCAGTATTTATATTAATTATCTCATAACATGGAATAACTGATGTATAAAACCCATTTGCTTAGTTAAATAGTGAAGAAATAAAACTGATTTTATTTGTAAACTTCCTAATTCCAAAAATCAAAAGCTTTTAAAGGTAACAGATGGCTAGAATATGCAGATGGTTATAAAATAGCTCTAGCGCAAGTTTTCATGGTCTGCAATCCATTTTACCAGATGCATCAAGTGTAATTCTCCATAGGCAAATATATATGCACGTGGGCAGAAACAACAACAAAAAAGAGTCAAATCCAAGGGGCTCAGTCTTCAATGAGCTTAAAAGTCTATATAAGTATGTTACGGAGAGTATCATAAGTTTTGTTGAAGGATTGACACCTTAAGGCAAGTGCCCTAGAAGATCAAGAGCCCAATCCTGACCTTGGTCAGTGCTGGGAGTGCATGTCACAAACATTCTAAAAGACATGCCTGCAACACCCTTCACCAAATCAGTACTGGTGCAAGCCCAGCATCAGTCATTCACTGGCTGGACCCCACCTCAAGCTAGGTAAGAGCTCTGGATAGTGATGAGGTCTTTGGAGATGATGGAGGAACCAGAGCAGGGCAGAGCTCCACTTGATCCTGAAATACATTTCGGACCATGCCTCACAGGGGTCTCTGAAGGCTCTGCCAGAAAAATAGCCAGCATAGGCTTTAAAAGTCCCATTGCTATTCTTGAGGCTTTCTCAGTGAAAGGGGATAAAAATCCCTCCAGCGGCTGATACAGTGCTGTAGCCTCTAGTTACGTTGGCACCACGGCACCAATACAGTGCCCGCCTTTAGGATTGGGCCATAAAATGGCAGCAGTATGTATTTGTGTGATCTCATTCCCAAATAACACAGCTTTGGATGAATGTGAAATAGTCGTGTCTCTGTACTTTTGTGGGCAACTCTCTCCGCCTCTAACAAGCAAAGTATACAGGAATTATGACTGCATTATTTTTAAATTTTCTATTTAAATTTTATTTATTTATTTATTTAAGGGATTTATACCCTGCCTTTCCCAAGCTAACACAAAAAATACCCAAAGCGGCTTACATAGCTTTTTATCCTTTTGTCCTCACAACAACCCTGTGAGGTAGATAATTGTTCTACAGGCAGCTTGTAGAACTCTTCCAAATGGAATCCTTCACGGCATGGTCATCACATCTTACATCAGGGAATGCCTTCCAAACTTCTAGTGGGAGTTTTCAGGTCAGCTAATCTGTAAACAGTGATACCCCTGGCTCTGTTGTCTCACAACAGCTTTTTAAGCTTTCCACCAACCACCCAACCATCCAAGATTTTTTCCTGCTTAACTTTTTTCAGCAGCCCTTCAGTCAATCACCAGACCACACCTGCTTCTCAATACCACATTAAGCTGTCATTTGATGATGAGCTGTTTTGACTGAAAAAGGCATCTTTGTAAAGTGAAATAGGCCTTTGGCCTTGTATAATCTACAGGGCAGACTGAGGAGTGTGTGTTTCTTTAGCTGTGTGGGACCAGTTCTGTAATGCTGGCATCCTATCCTGATACGAACCTGTGATCCTCTCAGTTTGATAGGAAGTGATCTGATGGACTCAGTTAAACTTTAGCCTCATTTTGGATCACTTGAAATTTTCTGAGTGTCAATAAAAGTCACTAGAGATAAAATGCATAATGTAGCCCATCACAGAAAATAAACGTTTAAATTCAGAAATGCATTTGAATATATTTTACTGATGAGAAGCAGAATATTTGGAAATGTAAATTTTCCTTCATTCCCAGCCACCAACACCAGTTGATGTAAAACACCCACACTACACCCACACCAACTACATTAGCTGCTTCCTTTAGCATTTATATGTTATGAAACTTGTATGAAGGGGACTCTGAAATTCTTTCATTTATCCATAGTTAAATATGGGCACAATGCAAACATGTCTACTAAGAAGTCAGTCTCATTATCTTCTATGGTATACTCTCAGGAAAGTGCATATAGGTTTGCAGCCTAAGTTGGTTTTTGTAAACCGGTCAGCTTCCAGCACTTTTAAGATGATGGAACCAAATAACCTTTGAGCCAGTGACTTCACTTATACATACTAATTCTTTTAATGGCTGCTAGAATTGATTGTAAGAGCAAGAGTGCCTGCAGTTGTATTAGACAAAGGAGAAAAGCACTTCTTGGCAGGTTCCTGAGTGGATATATCTGATTTAATATGCATTTTTTGATTACTGTCTAACCTTCCACAACCTTTACTGTCTCTCTTTTGTCATGAAAGATTCATCTGCCAACATATTGGGTGAAATAATAGTCTGAATTACCTCATCTTGACCTATTTTAAATCAATTCAGGCCAGTATGTAGTATATAATTTGAGTAGCATGCCGTCATGAAAAAAAAGGATTTTTCATTTTCTAAAAGAGAGATAAATGGTGCCATTTATAACCAAGTATGGCTAGCTAGTTAGATTATATCCTTGATGCACTGCAACTTTGATCTGGCTTTCTGGCAGTAGTGGAGTCCAAGAATTTAATTGAACTATCTACCCTTGGGGATTTAGCAATATGTATGGGTGTAATTATGCCATGGGGAGCAGATTGTCTTATTAGGTGCAGTATTGTAGGTTCTTTGGAATACTTACAATCTGAATTGAATGTTGCTCTTAATTTGCCAAACATAGGACTAGTTGTAGAGGCCACCACACAGAATCAGTCATAGGCTGCAATCCTAAAGACAGTTTCCTGGGAGTAAGACCCACTGAACACAATGGAGCTTCCTTTTGAGTAGATATGGTTAGGATAGTGCTCATAGTCTGCTACCCCAGATGTGCAACTCAGTGTTTAACAAACCCAAGATTCAGCTGAATGGTCAACCTGGGAAAGCCTTTGAACTGAATAGAAGGAACTGATTAGAATGAAACTGAATAGAAGGAACGTAGCTTTATTGTTTCCCTTTTCCTGGTCCCAACTTCTCTACTTCTGCTCTTTGGTTTGCTGACCACATGTGATCTGCAACAGGTTGATCTACCTAGAAATGCAGCAGGAGTACAAGCTTCCATCAATTCATCTCACATTGTTTGGATCATAGTGGCTGGGACTGAACACCAAATATAAAATTAGGAGCACAATCCTAACCAATTTATGCTGGCACTGCTCACCCATTCCACATTCCTGTGGTGGTATGGAAAGACTGGTGCATGTCTGTGCACTGGTCTAATCCCACCAGAAATGGTGCAGAAGTGCCTTTTGCAATACCCCATCCCAGCATGGGACTTGTGCCGGGATTGATGCCTGCCTAACTGGGGGGTTAGGATTGCAGCTTGGAATAGCTGCAGGTTAGGATATGTTCATGGGAAGGTGCGTTAAGTTTGTAGGCGATTAGAATGTGAAAAATTGTTCCTGACATTTTTCCTGACAACATTTAAAAATGATTTCTATTAATATTAAGCATTAGCAAATACAAAATTTGTTTGCATGTCAGCTGTTGGCTGCTGTCAGATTAAACCTGTGTGTATTTACCGGTATTCTTTCTTGGGGGGGGGGGGGGGTCTTTTTTCCACCTTATTCCACTTTTTACATATTATTCAGTATGGTGGTCATAAAGTGACCATGTAGTCAACAATTCAGTCACTGACCAGTTTTACCTCCTTAATTTCAGCAAGCTTGCAAAATTATGTACCTTTCAATCATGCCTGGCTAGCAAAAGAAGGAAGGGATGGAGGGAGGGAGAAGGGAGGATTCGATATATGGCTTTTTGAATATAGGTGTCCCTTCATTACATCATCATCACTAGGGTTCTGTTCAGGAACTTCCCATGGATTAAAAAAAAATCTGTGGATAAAAAATCAGTGAGAAAATCAATTTAAAGACCCACCTCCACCTTTACAACAGCTTTTCTTACTGTTGTAGAGAGTCAGCCAGCAATTAGAAATGCAAAAGATCCATTGCCTTTGCCTGGCTCATCTGAAGAATGGAAAGATTGCTTTCATGACTGACTCTCTATAATGGTCAAAATGCAGTTTTTAAAAATGTGATTTGCAGTGGCCATTCATTTTAGGTCAAAACAGTGTATAAAAAATCCATGTACAGTGGTGCCTCACATAAAGAGCTTAATTCATTCTGGAGGCATGCCCTTTAAGTGAAACACTCTTTTAAGTGAAGCAGGTTTTTCCATAGGAAATAATGGAAACTCAGATGATTGGTTCTACTAACCCCAAAATATTCATATGAAAATATTAACTGGATGTAAAAATGATGACAAAACACTGGAATTGAATTCAAAACATGCATTCAATGTGCATGATCCTATGAAGCCTACTTAGGCTGCAATCCTAAAGACACTTTCCTGGGAGTAAGCCCCATTTAACACAATGGGGCTTATTGTGGGTAGACATGGTGAAGAGGCTGCAATCAAAGAGACTTTCCTGGGAGTAAGTCCCATTTAACACAATGGAGCTTACTTCTGAGTAGACATAGTTAGAGGAGACTGCAATCAAAGACACTTTCATGGGAGGCTTACCTGGGCTGCTGCTGGAGGTTCAAGGTAGTTGGCCAGTGCTACTGCCTCTAACTTGGGGGCAGTTAGAGGCAGTAGCACTGGCCGGCAGCCCTTTTAAAGAGCCTCCATGCAGAGCATCAGGGCCCATAGCGCGCTTGCTTGTTAAGTGAAGCAGAACTTGTTATGTGAAGCAAGATTTCTTGAAAATTTTTGCTTATGTGAAACGCTTGTTAAGCAAGGCACTTGTTAAGCGAGGTATCACTGTATAACAAGGTTGGACCTTTAGTTTTGATGTATGAAACTGGCTAATACTAAATCAGACCATATGGAACATAATGATCCACAAGAATGATCAGTGGGATGGAAGGGAAGTCTTATGAGGAAAGATTGAGGGAACTTGGGATGTTCAGCCTGGAGAAAAGGAGGCTTAGGGGAGACATGATTGCCCTCTTCAGATACCTGACGGGCTGTCATAGGGAGGAAGGGGCTCATTTGCTCATAGCTGCTTCTGAAAGCAGAACTAGAACCAATGGATACAAACTGCAAGAAAGGAGATTCCGGTTGGATATCGGAAAAAAATTCCTTATGGTTCGGGCGGTTCAGAAGTGGAACAGACTGCCAAGGGAGGTGGTGGATGCTCCCTCACTGGGGATCTTCAAGCATAGCCTTGACAAGTACCTGTTGGGGATGATCTAGGAGGATTTCCTGCTGCAGGCAGGGGGTTGGACTAGATGACCTACTAGTCCCCTTTCAACTCTAGGATTCTATGATTCTATGATCCTGTTGGATCAGAACAAAGGCCCATCACGTCCAGGTTCTTGAATCTCACAGTGGTCGACAGATGTCCCAGGCGAACATCACAAGACCACTGGCTTATCTTAGCCCATCATCTAAACGAGCAGCAGCTCCTGGGTAGAGGGCCATCTTCAGTAAATCTCTTTTCTAGCTCTTATGTTTGAGATTGATTGGTTGTTTTTGACAAATGATACTGGTTACTGATAGTGACCTCAGTTGCTGAACTATGGACCTTTTGCATATTGCCTTCTGCTCTAAGTAAATTATTGATTTGATGCTGTCAGTGTTTGCAAAGAACTGTAGGGCTTGAGATAAAGGATCTCATGCAGGGAATATTTCTCAAAAGCTTTATGTAAATAAAAATAATTGAGATTTTTAAGGCCACTTAATATCAAAAGAGAAATTTTATATTTTGTTTGGTTTGTGTTTAGTTTCCATTTGGTTATAGCAACATGAAGGATTGAATTTATATACAGCCTGGAAGATTAAAGAGCTTTTCATTTTGTTTTTCAGTGTGCAGTGACCTGGAGTTCAGAGACGTCGCAAACAAATTGCGAGCTTTTTTCAAGGCAGTAAATGAACATGAAGTCCAGAAAAGGACTAGGATTGTGCAGAGACCTGAACGAAGCAGTAAGGATTTACAACTTTTGATATCCCTTTTGTCACAATCCGTATATGTAAAATTTTTCTGCATGACTTGATTTTTTTCCCTGTTAATCATTCAAATAAACTTCTTAACCACTTGCTAGTGGGACAATGAAATGCCTCTTATAAGTTAAGGCTGTGGGTGGCATAGGTGGTTAAGACACTGTGTTTGTTAACAGAAAGCCAGGGTTCGAGACCCGGGTCCCCACAGGACAGGGTGAGCTCATGTCCTTAGCCCAGCTCTGCAACGCAGCTGGAACCAATCGTATCGGCTCTGCCATTTCACTGGACCATTTCAGTGGCGTGGAGAGGGGGGATTTGCTGCTTGGGTAACAGCCTATCCTCCATATTAATCTACTCAGGCCTTCATGGTTCACATACAGCATCGAGCACGATACTATGGTCTTTCGAGACTGATGGATGCCAATACGAATACTTACAAGTTAATTTGCTAATTCCTCAGAAAGTAGAACTAGTTCTACTAGTGTGTGCAGGATTTTCTGTACATTGTGTGCAGGATCAAGACCCCTTGGAGGGTCATATCTTCATTTCAGGGGATGTGTGAAATGCTGGAATCTGGCATTGGGCGTGGACATCTTGGATGGGGCACTCAGGCTGCAATCCATTCTTTTGTGAGAGTTAGGGTGAAATCCATAGTAACTACAGGAAGTCCTTGCTCCGGAGTAAGAACAAGTTACTCTGGATTGCAATATGAATTTCCCATAGGTTTTCATTAGATGGTGCAGCAACTATGGGTGCATGTAATGTCTCTTACATTATCCCATAGTTACTTTGGATTGTGCTCTAAGTCTTTTTGAACACATTGGGACATATTTCTTGTGGACATGGAGGAGCTCTGGCATTGCAGTGATGTAACTGTTTGATGGAACTTGTGGCCACATGATATTATGTCAGGTTGATGACATCACTTCCGGGACGTCCCGGACAGATTGTCATTCTCAGAAGGGGGTCGCAACCTGAAATGCTTGAGAACCACTGCACTAGGTAAGCATAGTTCTTATTTTTTTTACACAGAACACAACATGGCAAGTATTTTTTAGTTGATCATTTTATGCAGTGCAATCAAATGAAAATGCACTAGGCTTATTCACTAGGCTCATTCACTAGGCTTACATTCCACCTAGTTTTTTAGTAGAAGTTGTCTGCCACAGTTGGATGATTAGAGGAGGTCAGCAGAGGATGAAAACTTAAGTGCTTCAATGAAATTGACTGGCAGGTATACACACCAAACAGTTATGTGTTTCGTGACACATAACTGTTTAAATGCTTCCAGGAGAATGTACTGAGGAGCATTTGAAAAATCCAGCTTCACCAAGAAAATCAAGTGGAATGAATATATATAAACTCCCAACAGAGAAAATGTTTTGCACTTGAAACATTAAAGAGTTTGTTGCAACAAAAACAAGTTGAATATTGGGTTATGTAATTACTGGTAGGTTTTGTTTAAAACAGCAATTATTATGTGCAGTGATACATTTGAGAGCGGTTTCCCACTGAGGAGTGGAGGCAAATTAGATTTTGTAAGTGTTGAACTTAGACCCTTCATTAACACAACAAGCCAACTCTGTGAATATCTTCACTGTGTTGTTTAATAGAACTTGCCCCTGCTGCTGGCTGCTTACCTTGATATCTTTGCTATTAACTTTTGTTAGATGTTGTGAATATTTTTTTGCTGTTGTTTGATTAGGGCTCCTACCTTCCAAATTTGCACTTCTAAGAAACCCTATTATTTTATTTTATTGATGAAAATCTTGTTTCTTGGTGTTATTATTCTTGCTGAGCAAATTACAGTAAATAGTCATTGTGACATAAAGATGAATCTTTCTTTGCACATTTTTTTTAACAATTTGAGAAGATGAGTACATGGCGTACTATATGAGCAAGCTTTGCTTGATGCTTCCTTAACTGTGCAATCCTAAGCATGACTCCTCAGAAGTAAGCCCCATTGTGTTCAGCTGGAAAATGTCATTAGGATTGCAGCCTAAGACTGATAACATAGTTCTCAATTACTTTAAGATCCAGTAAACATATATTGCCACGCTTATTCAGTGGCACAACTAACCACTTGTTACCTGAGTATCAAAAAACTAGTTTTTAAGGTTTTTAGACCTGTCACAGAAAATCAGGTCTGTAGAAAGAACCAAAGATTTGGAACAAAATGAATTTGAAATGCCACATTTTTTGGTTTGGTCTGGATTAAGATTCAAATTTTCCCCTCTAACCAACAATTTTCAATCACTGTGCACACGTTGGTGTGCTGCAAGAAATCAGTAGGTGTGCCATGGGAATTCTGGAAAGAATAATTTATTATCAGGGCTACTGAGGGTATGTGAGTTCCCACTGGCAGCATGTTGTGCCTTGTCAATTTTCCCAAAGCTGATGGTGTGCCTTGACAATTGCAGTGCCTAATCAGTTTGTCATGAAATTGAAAAGGCTGAAAATTGCTTCTCTAAATAGCACTGAAAAACCAACCCACTTAGCTTTACAATACTGAAAAAGAAGAATTTCTTACCAGCTCAAGCCTCTTTTTTACCTTCACTATAGTGGCAGGAGTTGCCTTCCAGAGGCGTTGTTGAGTTCCATGTTAATTGGATTGGGACCATTCTGATAGTCTTTGTTGGCTATGTTAATTGTCTTACCATTATTAATTAGATTGGGACCATTCTCCTTTGCCTGACCTTTGCCTGACCAACAGAAAACAAGACACATTTCTTTCTCACATGTATAATTTCGTTTTTCTGCCCATAGGGCTCAATATATTCATTAGCTTGGAGGGAGGGACTTTTTCTTGGGTATTTTTGGGGGAACTGCCTTCCATTGGATCAGGACCTTTCTGGTGGTATTAGATTCCTCTCAGCCTGTCCTTGGACCAAGACACAGTTGTCTAATCACAATGGACCAAGGCATAGGTACAATGAAACAAGGTACAGTTGTTTACTCACAAGCAAACACATGGTCTGACTCAGTTCCCATAGGGCTCAAAGCCTTTTGCTTCTCTGCTGTCAGCTCATTAGATGTAGCTTAGCACTCTACCAACAATCTGGTCACAACCCACCAAGTGGATCACAACGTACAGTTTTAGAAACTATGCTTTAGAAGAACCAGAGAGAAGAGCAGGAAATCACAACACCAGTGGGCAATATGCAATAAAACGTGAGACAAAGGCCATGGGTATCCCTCCTGAATCTTGTGGAATGACTTGTTGTTGAGAGGAATTCACCAGTGGGAGAAACAGAAAGGCAAGTGGCTGGCATAAGGACTCCTCTCTAAAAACTGAGAACAGTTTCCAGTTAAAAAACTGATGAAAACAATTAACTGCGAGCCTTGCCCTACAATCCAGAGTAACTGCGGGAAGATGTAAGAGGCACTTGCTCTGGATTGCTCTATGCATTTTCCATAGGTTTCCTCTAGTTGGAACCATAACTACATCGATGTAAAAGGTCTTGTAGTTATTCTGGATTGTAGCCTGAGACTTGCATGTGCTGAAATGAATTTCCAGGAGACCTTGGCCACATATTGTTTATAAGGTGCTTAGAACTTGGGAAGTATAGGAGGTCAAATTTCCTCAAGTGTGTAGGCCCAGGTCCAGTAGAGACAGAGCAGGTCCAGGTCCAGTAGATACCAGCACTAGAGGTAAATTAGCTTCCAATGTCCCATAGTGGCTTGGAAATGTCTGGGGAGCTAATGGAGTGGAAATCTAGTTACATAATCTAGCAGGTTATGACTCCCCTCCCACTTATCTGGTTACATTTTTAATATGGTATTTCTCAAGGTACTTCCAGCTTACAAAAGTGTGCTGGGTATTTTGTGAAAGGTGATGTTGGGCACAATCCTAACCAATTTAGGCATGCATAACTTGCTTGGCATAACTTCCCGTGGTGCTATGGGAAATTTGACACATCCCGGCGCACTGGCCTAACCCCCCTATGAGTGGGGTAGAAATGCCATGTGGCACTTTTGTGACAGCTCCAGTCCAGCACAGGATTTATGCCAGGACTTATGTCAGCCTAACCAGGGGTTAGGACTGCTGCCATAATTGACACCTTAATTGCAGCAGTGTTTTCAATACTCAGGGTAACAAGGATGTTGGACAAGAAACAAGTTTGATGGAAGACTCTGGAGGTTAGGTCCACTGTTGTTAACCTAAGGATACAATCCAGAGTAACTACAGGAGCTTTTACACTGATGTAGTTACAGTGCCACCTATGGAAAACCTATGGGAAATGCATTGAGCAATCCAGAGTAAGTGCCTCTTAAGTCTTCCGGTTGTTAGTCTGGATTGTAGGGTTGATGACTTTATCTTAAGTGGTAAGCCATTTGTTGTATCTTGCAAAAAGCAGTCTTACTTAGACCTGAGTTTTCTGTGACTTTGGGAAGCATGGCTGCATAAGCTCTAATCTCGTTGGGACATTGAACTGGTCAGTTGAACTGAGCTACAACCCAACATATTAAAAAATGTTACCATTTGTTGCCAGTCTCACATATGAATCTGATATGCACCATCTGGTGAAAAAGATTTCTTTAAAAACCATTTCAATACCAATGCTTAATATATTTGTATCTAATTGTGCATCTCTTTTTAACATGTGTGTAAAGCTTTTTATTTGTATTGTCTCAAATAACTGTTGGGTAGCTCGGCCTCAGCCTTATTGCACCTGTGTTTCAAATGGGATGTAAGGATAACAAGAGCTTGCCTAAGGCTGCCCAGTCTGTTTTTATGGATGAGTGGAGAGCTGAACTAGGGACGTCTCCACTCCTGCTCTTTGCACTAAGCTACATGCTGTGTCCCCAGCTGCGATTAGGACTTCACACTTCATCTTGCATTTAATTTTGGTCCTCCAGTTTGTCAACTGGCTCTCAGAGATATTTAGTACTTAATCCTTGCCTATTTCTCTTTCTCTCCCCTTGGCCTTGCAAGGAATGAAGCTCTTATGTATTGATGTTATTGTTGTTTTTCATAAATCTGGAAAAACAATATCTGATGTTGCATGCATTTTTATGAGTTGGAAAATAAAGCCAGTATTTAAATATAGTTTGAAATAGTTTGTGGAGAATTTTGCATTGCTGAATTTTAAAATTTTAATAAAAATAAAGTATGTTTTGGCCATTTTCTTATCCAGGTGACAAAGGAAAAGTCCACTAGGTAGATAAGGGTGTAGATGTAAAATACTTGGGCGTGGAAACTTTCAAGATTCCAAATGTAGCCCCTGAGATAAAAGCAGAAATATTTGAGGTTACTGGTGGTTTATCTTGTAGGGTTTTTTTTCTATTGGTGAATTCCTTACAGAGGAAAATGCCAAGAACCATGAAGTGCAAAGACATTTATAGCAATCTGTGGAATTCAGTACTTCCTTTGGAATTGAGCCCAATTCAGGTTTCCTGAAAGGTTTTTAATGACCCTGACTACATTCCAAGTTGATAAAGGGCCAAGTTCTGCAAACTGAAAGTAACATTAGTCTGCCAGTTTAGGAGTGAGGGAAGTAGGCTAGTGGAGAATAACATTAATGATTTAAATCTGGTTGGCTAGATTTCTTCCAAAAGAGACCATATCATTAGTCACAGTTTCACTATGCAGCCAAATCTACTGACTGTCTACCTGCTGTCAGTTTCTCTGAATGAAATTGGTGAAAAGGCTGTACCTTGAAAGGGAAATGTGGACTTACAGATGTTGCATTATGTCATCATTTTTCTTGTGGAATCCTGTAGATCAAAATACAATCAATATGTCAAGTGCTTATGAGAGATAGGGAGGAATGCGTAGCTATAGCCAATAGATGAGTATAAAATATTACTGCTGCAATTGTTTCCAACAAAAAGTGTTTTCGATGCAATTTATATAGCAAAAGTATACAAAGAATAATTCTGTATCAAAAAGGACTTTGAATATAAAACAGATGAACAAAGAAGGCAGCCACTGGGAGAAATACGATGTCAGGTGAATAGTGATAGTTGCTGTCTTTCCTTTGAGAATTACTGCTTTAAAAGATGTTAGGCAAGCCAAGAGGCTGTTTAGGACCCAGTCCTAAACTAGCCAGTCACTAGTTATACTCCACTTCCACTGATGTGACTGCCAATAAAAGTTCTACAGTAGAGTAGCACCAGCAGGAAAGCCTTGCTGTTCACTCCAAAGCAGTGCAGAGACAATAGAGGTGATTGGCAGATGAAGCATGATGGAATGGGACATGGTGATTGTGGACAAGTCACATCCAGGAAGGAGGTGCATTTACTGGTTACTATCAAACTCTAAATCTTCCCAGATCCAATCCAAAGTATAGGTTCGCACAGACGTGTGCCATCTAATGAGCTGGTGCAGGTGCACCTTGCATCACAGAGGCTTATCCATAGGTAAGGGAACAATTATTCCTTTACCCAGGGGAGACCTCCTGGACTGTCTCCCCCCCCCCCCCCCACACACAGCAGCAGTAGCCATTTCTGTGCCACTGCCTTGGTGGTGGTGGGGAAGAGCTCTGAGTTCTAAGAATTGTTTTGGATCAGAGCCCATGAGTCATTCAATAATATAATAGCATTCAATAATATAGTAGCATAGCTCTCTTCAATAATATAATAGCCAGAGATTCCCAAAGGTGACCAAATGCCCAAACCTCAAAAGAAGGACAAGGTCTTGGATTCCTCTCTGCCTGGCTTTTCAAACAGATAGTGGCACATTTGCCTACTCACGAGTAAAGCTGCAATATTGGGCACTTTCACTTTCCCATAGAGCGCGATGCATATTTTTATTTTTAGTTTTTTTTGGCCATAACCTTTGATAGGAAGGATATATTTCAGAATTGATTTTTGCATTGGATTCTGCTCTTCAAAACAAATCCAACGACATATGACACAATGGGGTACTGCACACCATTGCAAAGTTCCAAAATGAAGCCAAAATGTTATTTTATCTGGGCCGGGGGCTTTCCACTTTTTAAAAGGCCGATCAGAGGTTTGATTTCCTCTGGAGAAACTGGGGGCCAACGGGGAAGATGGAGGACAATAAAGCCCTTTTGGAGGACACCTGGCAAAAAAAGTGGATAAATCCAGAAAAATCCAGTTATATGATCACCCTGGTGGGCACACTGAATTAATTGCTGGTCAGGTGGAGGGTGATCTCAGTGTACAAAGAGATGAGCTTCACTCCTTTGTCATGTTTAGTCTTGTGATCCCTCATTTCTACAGACATGGGAATGCTGAGGGCAGCAATGAGACTAGCACAGAAGTAATAAATATATTTAATTTCATGTAAGGCTAATTACTTACATTTCCAATGTGAGTCTAAGAGATTATGCTGAACTTAATCAAGATCAAGGAAGACTGTGACATCAAACAAATCAAATGTGTTCCTTTGCCTTTGTTATTATTAAAGTGTCAGATGGAGGAAGGAATGGACATTTTTCATGGTAAAGTTTAGATTATGGGAGAATAGTGTCTATTAAAGTGACCATTCTGTTTCATATGCCAGCATGTGGTTTTTCTTTCACATCTTCAGATTTTATTAAATGGCTTTGAACTGGTTTTCATCTTGGTAGGAAATGCTGCAGCAAGCATTGGCATTTTGGTGCATGTTATGTGAGGGAATGTGTCATCTTTTCCTTTTGAATATATAAGTGGAGCCTATTTAACTACAGAAGTTTTATTCGTTAATCTGGGTCAACACGGGTGCCCTGGACCCATACTGAGCCAGACTTGGTTCCATCTGAGCTCTCTGAAGGGGACCAGAGCACCTCCAGAGGACTTTTAGAAACCCAGAGAGGCAGTGTATATCTGCACACTGTCCTGCTGGGCTTCAAAATGGCCTGGAGAGGTGAAAAAGTGTTTTGCCATAGTAGGCATTCTGAGGCTGGGGTCTTTGGGTAAATTAAGGAAACATCTCTCACCATGAACAGTCTGGTCTTATTGTGTATATGCAGTAATGGAAATACATTTATTGAAAAATTCCAATTCAATTACTGTACTCAAGATTTCATCCAATATAGCAGTGTTTCTCAAAGTGGGGGTCGGGACCCCTTTGGGGGATCGCCTAGAGCTTTCCTGGGTGTCGCCTAAAGACCCCCTGGTGCAGGGGGCCAGGTCAGGCTTGCCAGACCTCCAGCTGTAGCTGCGCGTGCACTGGGGCTGACTGACAGCCTCAGGGCCCAATCCTATGCATGCCTACTCTGAAATAAATCCCATTATAGTCAGGGGGTCTTTACTCCCATGTAAATGTGGATAGGATTGCAGCCTCAGGGCCCAATCCTATGGATGCCTACTCTGAAATAAATCCCATTGTGTTCAACGTGTGCACATTTCATTTGTAACAATGAAAATATATCCTGCATATCAGATATTTACATTATGATTCATAACAGTAGCAAACTTACAGTTATAAAGTAGCAATGAAAATAATTTTATGGTTGGGGTCCCCACAACATGAGGAAGTTCTAAAGGGGTCACGGCATTAGGAAGATTGAGAACCACTGCAATATAGTATATCCTCAGTGAAGGTCTTCCACTAAGAATTAGAAGATGGAAAAATACCATTTCTTTCATAGTGGGCAATCCTTCTGGCTATTCTTTTTGTTCTAAAAACAGGAAACAATCTGACAACAGAGGTCAACACAACTATTCCCTCAGAGACTCCTGCAGCAGATAGTGTACATTTTGTTGTGTTAGATATCTTCAGGCATAGACAGGAAAAACCAGAATTTTCCATTTCTCTTTGCTGCCTCGATTCAAGGCAATTTCAGAACCTTCAGCACAACATCTAGAACTGTCTTTATATAATTTATATATATTTATATATCTTATATATATTTATATATCTTTATATTTTTCCTATAAGTCAGCTTTACCCAGATGATACAATTCACTGGTTATAATTTGAATTGATAAATATATAGACAAAGAAATGATGGTTCTTATATCAACACTGATTCAAATACAGATCATAGTCAATTTCTAATTATCAGATGCTGTATTCCACTGAAGACAGTGGTTTCAAGTACTTGTACTGTAGTGTGGGTTTTTAGTCAAAACTACAATATTAACAAATAACAATGATAAAAGAACTTTATATTCCCATAAAGAACTTTGTTCCCAGATAGCTATGGTTTTTAATCCTTCAGTTGTATTTTTTTACAGGAAAAGTATTTTGCAAGAGTATTTTAAGTTGTAATAGACTTGCATCCAAACAATATTTTGCTATTGCTAAATAAAATAAAAAGTATATGCGGTGTGATACAATGACTATATTTAAGCCATGTAGCATAAACTATAAAATAGGAGGAAACACTGCTTTTGTAAAAGACAGTATAATGTTTAGAAGTAGATAACTTCTTCTTTAAAAATACCATATGATAACACCATATTTAAAAATACCATATTTAGATAAAATACCATATTTACTTAAATGTAATGCACTATCGAATGTAATACATGCCCCTATTTTAAAAGCCTTGAGATTAAAAAAAATGTCTCCTGGCTATTGTAATGCACATCTGCCAAGCAGGTACAAAATTTAATTTTACTAAATATAATAATGAGTTATATGATAATCTAATGATGACCTCAATTTTGGAGATCTAAATTTAGCTGAAAAAGGTGAGTGTTACATTTGAGTAAAAAGGGTACATCAATGCATTAATATCTAGAGAAGGCTAAGGGCTTCATAAATGGACTTCAGTTTACACTATATTGAAATAATTCACATGTCTATTATGTTCTAGCAATGGCAGAACATAATAGATGTTCTAGCAATGGCAGAACATTTTATTATCTAAATCCTAATGTTCAAACAATAGGTGCATTGGAATTTTGCCATGGCGATATTGCTTCCACACTCATTTAAAACTACGCCAGTCATTCAAACCCAACACACTTCAGGACATGATACCTGCAAAAACACCTTCTCCTACGATGGCCTGTGCAACCTCCACTCTATCTCCCTTACCCAGCATTATATTAATAGCAGCACTGCTTACTCCCCACTCATAGTCCCACCGAGGCTGATCTAAAACCATTTCCATTGACCCCAAACTACTGTACATTAAAAAAGGAAGGGTGAGGATATCAAAGGATATCTCCCTTTCTGTCACTACTATGAACACCAATACTATTTTTCATATATATTATATAATGTAGACCAGTAGTACAAGTACAACCAGTTGTACTCAAGGGCACCCCTGCCACCTGGCAGCAAGACCAGGAATGCAACACAACAAACAGTAACAGGCTTAGCTCAGCAGCAAAACTCCAAAGTACGCTTTTATGCACTTAGAATAGCCCTCCTGTCCACCCTGAGCTTCTTAAACATATACTGAACCTCATACTGGTATTGCTAGTTCTGCACCTGACCTTCCAATCCAGAAGTAACTGACCATGATGTCATTACCAGTTACTTCAAGCGGTACATTGAGTAGGTGGAATATGTGAAATGGTACAGCAGAGTTCAAGCATTGAGAAATACAAATTTAAAAGAAAGGGTTTTTTTAGTGAATGATTTGAGCATAAATAATGTCATGTTTCTGTTCCGTACTTCTGCCATTAGTGTATTGTTTGATTCAGATCTGTCCTCAGTGTAAAGTGTTACGTATTTGATCAGTATTTTGTATTTGATCAGTATTTTGTAAATCTGTTTCTAAGAAAAAGTGCTTCCTTTGCTTGGCCAAGCAAAGCTTTATACAAGCTTTTCCTTTCTCTGTTATCTGATCACTTTGTTTTTCTGACTCTTAGGATTTGATACCAGCATTTTACCCATCTGCAAGGATTCCCTCGGCTGGATGTTTAACAGGCTTGATAAGAACTATGACCTACTATTGGACCAGTCAGAGCTTGGAAATGTTAACCTTGACAATGTACAGTGCATTAAGGAATTTTTCAATTCATGTGACACTTACAGAGACAGTTTGATATCCAACAATGAGTGGTGCTACTGCTTCCAGAGACAGCAAGGTAAAGGGCTAGAACAATTTGCAAATATTAAATACTGATATTTAACCTTATAGCCCAATCTATTGAGGAGTGGGAAGTGTGCAGAGCCCTTTATGGCAGCAGAAGACACTTCTGCTGTTGCGAAATGGCTGCAGACAAAGTGCTATTACATGAGGTGATAGTGCTCCAGAACCGCTGCCAAAGCTGCCTACATCCACTGGAACAAGTAGGGTGGAATGCAGGGCATGATGGAACAAGGAGGCTGTGGGGGTTGGATCCAGCATCAGTGAGGAGACTGAGGCTACAGTTGTTGAAGACTCCACAAAGAAGAGAATGTCCAGCAGCTTAGGAGATGTCACTGAGAAATGGTATCATGAGGCCTTTAATCCCACTTCTCCTTGGTGAAGATAAGAGACAGGGGAGAGGAAAGGGAAAAAGCCATTTTTTGTTTCACTGCCTCCCACCATTCTTGTTTTGTTTTTATGTGTTTTTCATAAAGGTGGGAGAGTGGCACCGTCACAATCAAAAACCTGTGGCTTTGCTTTCTTCTCTTCGAGCAACAGCAGACAGGGGTGTCCACAAATGGTTTATATCTTTTGGTGGTTTATATCTTATATCTAATGGTTTATATCTTATATATCTTATATCTTTTATATCTTTTGATTACCAGATAATTAAGGGTGAAAAACAAAATGGCTGCACCTCAACACTGAGGCCAGCCTAGCAGTGATGCTAACTTAAAACGTTTCCATCAAACAGAAGTTTGGGGAAGAGCCAGTGTGTTGAGGGGTGCCCAACAGCCCAGACCTGCCCACCATCCACTGTGTCACCTCAGCTGACTGAAAGCAAGGAGAATGAGGATCCGATACTGTAAGGTCCATCTTTTTGTCCAACACTGCTGGAAAAAGAAAGTGCTTTAAAAAAAACTGCCACTCCTGCTGTATCCTCACCCTGCTTTTAACCCACTAAGCAGCTGGGATAGGCAAGGAGAAGTAGATCCTGCCCACCCTTTTCCCTTACGTTGAGCTCTGGTTAGGAACAGGGCCATTCCAAATTTTGGGGCATTATGTTCACATATTGGCAAGTGTGACAGAGGGTCCTGCCTGCTTTTTTGGAAGAAAATTATGGTGACCCTAGATCTCGTACTACTTCTGCCTTCTACACAATCCTATTTGAACATAACAAGCACAACATACAGAAGTTTTGGAAAAGGGAATTGGAACTAGCGCTTCAGTTTGGCTAGGTTTGAGCCTGGCTATCTTATTTGGCTTGTGAGCTTTCCAGAGACATCTGGATGGCCACTGATGGAAGCAGACTGCTGGGCTCGATAAACCTTTGGTCTTATCCAGCAAAACAAATCTCATATTCTCTTTTTAACAACTCTCGTTTACAGACTGCAGCCCCGAATAAAACAATGAGGTCATTCTTAAATCATACACTTCAAATTGTATCATAGACAAAAGAGCTTCCTTAGTTCGCAAGCATTAACTGTAGCTTTAACGTTTCTGATATCATTGTAGACCCACCATGCCAGATAGAGCTCAGCAACGTTCAGAAGCAGCAAGGGGGGAAGAAGCTTCTTGGTAAGTCATAGATCATCCTTTTGAAGTTTTTATTGCTTACATAAATAACCTTAGTGAAACTGCAACACAAAATCAATATGAATCCTAAAATGATGGACCAAATCAAGTTTCAGTAACAGAATTTATAAAGTCTTTGAAAGCTATTAAAGTTAGTTTTATTACCTTATCAGTTCTAAGATATTACATCTGTTTTATTACACTCCTAGAATGTTCATTTTTACACTTTAAAAAAGAGACCGAAGAATAGTTACATAGTAAAGTAATAAAATGACAGCTAGTTTTAAATTTTCTCTAACATTTCCTATAGAACAGGAATGTCCAAACATTTTGGCAGGAGGGCCACATCATCTCTCTGACATTGTGTCAGGGACTGGAAAAATTATCAATTATCAAATTATCAAATTTCAAATTTGAATAAATTTACATATAAGAGTGTATTAGAGGCAGATCTGGAGGATGAGAAGGCTTGCTTGTGGGCTGGATGGAAGGGTCTTCCCGCAGGCTGCATCTGGCCTTCAGGCCGGAGTTTGGACACCCCTGTATAGAATATAGAACTTCTGTTAATAATTATTTCACTGTGAAAGAATATAATAAAATTCTGAACAACCTACTTCTACCAGCGCATGCTGATCTTCCTCATCTATCAATTGGCAGGCTCAAATCGAGGAAGCCCTCTCTGGCACTCGCACAAGAGCTGTTTAACAATTTTAACATCAGTGTTAGTTGAAGAGTGATATATAAATACTGTAGATAGATCAGGGTGACCAGATTATTCCTGAACCCCAGCACCAAAATTCCTGAACCCCAGGGCCAAAATTCCTAACAGCTTAAAAAAATTGCCAAAAATGTATTTTTTGGGTTTTTTTGTTTTTTGACCATAACTTTTGATAGGAAGGAGATATCTTCAAACTAATTTGTGCATTGGATTCTGCTCTTTAATACAAATCCAACGACATATGGCATGACTGTGCACTATCGCAAAGTTTCAAAATGAAGCCAAAATGTAGGACACCCGGACAGGAGGCTAAAAATCCGGACAGATCTGGGTTTTTCTGGTCATATGGTCACCCTGAGATAGATAGAAGTACAAATGGAAAACTAAATGGGCTGCTGAATGTCCTGATGCAGGCAGATACATAGATGACCCTACATTTGCCAGGTTTTGACCTACATTGCCACCATGGGTCAACTCTGAACATGATCCATATCTAACACAGTGACTGTGAGGACTCACTGTTTAAATTAAATGGGGTCTTGTATCTATCCCTCAGTGTGACTGTGATGCTCCTTGACAAACTGTGTCCAACTTTAAATCAAGACTTTATGTCAGCCCAGTGTCTAATTTTTTTTTAAACATAGACCACTCCATCCTTGAATGGCTGGGTGGATCAGACATTTACATCAGATTTACCATAAGTCCATGCATTGTATGCAATATGCTAAATTAATAAATCATTGTAAATGATTTTATAATTATTAAAATGAAAGCATTGGACATTGCTACATTCATGGAAAAAATAATTTGAAAACTGTATTGTGTTATGGTACTTGAGTAGAGTTCTTATTCTAAGTGCACCCTAGTGGGGTGCCAGGCACCCTCTTTTTGTCCACCCTCCCAGTTATCTGTTGCCTGAGGAAACCACTGCAGCTCACCTCATTATGTGGCTGGCCATAAGAGTGAGAGAAGGTACCTGAGAATTAGCAAGGACATTCATTCAAAAATATTTTATCTCATATTTGTGATTTATTTGGTTGAAGACAATTTGTGCTGCCAGAATGATTGCATATGTTGTATTTCTATATTGCACAGGACAGTACATTCCTTTATGTGATGAAGATGGGTATTACAAACCAACCCAGTGCCATGGAAGTGTAGGGCAGTGTTGGTGCGTTGACAGATATGGTAATGAAGTGTCAGGGTCCAGAACACATGGTGCTGCAGACTGTGGTAAGGCATGGGAATCTTCTGATTGTTGTTAAGAATAACAGCATAAACAGTAATTCTGAACATAGGAATCTTATTTTTAGTGTCCTGTTGTCTGACCCACGTGAAATAATTGAATTTCTTCTTTTAAGTCATAAAGGATCATTTACCTCCTGGTTCTGGAAGTAGTCCATATCTGAATGCCAAATGCAAGGGAGTGGCAATAGGATACAGTTATTTTGTTATGTCCTCCCTGTAGCATCTTAAGATCTTCTGTAACTTACAGGAAGCTGAAGTAAATGGGTCTGTGGTCTGATGTAGCAGGCCTCTTCTTATGTTCTTATTGCTTTCAAAGTAGATGTATTAAAATTCACAATTCATAGCATCCTCCACCCACCAAGCCTTCAGTGGGTAAGAAGATTTTTAAATGAAGCATTTGTTAGTCCCATGGGCCTTGTGCCAAATCAGCCTTCTCAATAAATTGCAATCAGTGCCTTCTCAATTATATGCCCATTAGCTAAACACATACATCGTACTTTTGTTCAACTGTATCAGAAATCACTGTAAGAAAGTTAATTTTGACAAGTTCTTTTCATGTTTGTAGTGCAGGTGAAATATATAATTTCATGGAGAAGTTTTACATGGACATGCTTAGTTTTACATAGACATTGGTATTTTTAAAATTCTTTGTTTTAAGTAATTAACTTGCTGCAAAGGGTATGTCCTTGGGAATTTGGCTGTTCAGTTGTTGATGCAGTGGTGCTGCCAAAGGCTATGCGGCATCTCACAGGGAAATATTGGCTGCTGGAAGTCTTCTTTGGGAATTACATTGGTCCACTTGCCCTGGAGTAAGGCTTAGCAACCACAATGGGTTAACTTGAACATTCAGGAAACATATGGCTGGCACACATCCACTTGCCCCCATGTTGGCTGAACGGGCCCAGATAGAGGAATAGGATACAGCACCTGCTGGTACTACCAATCCTGCCCTGTCTCAAGCCCTATCTTCTCACCTCCCTGCTACCTTCTCCTTCCCCAGTGCCAGACTTGCATGGTGCAGCCAGTGTAGCTCTGTGCACAAGCAAAAGGGCAATGGCCCACCCTGGTTCCTAGAAGGTATGCTATTAGAAAGTGCTGGATGGCATTTCTCAGATAGTACACACTGGCATGCTCCACTAAAACAAGAAGACCAAAGGATTGTTCAAAAAAGTGGCAGTGTCTGTCAATGAAAAGCTGAACCTCAACATGACCCTAGAGGGGAGGAGTATATTAAAAAGTACAAAGATCTTGAATTTCTTTGAACAAGCTATCTACTTCTAGAAACAGTATAAGAACATTTGAGAATACCTGACTGAGGATGCAATCCTAACCAATTTAGGGTGGCATAACTCACGTGGCATATCTTCCCATGATGGTGTGGGGAGGGTCAATGTATGTCCTCCCTTATTCCCACCCTCCCCCAAGTGGGGCAGAAGTGCTTTATGTCACTGTTGTGACTAGCATAATCAAATATTTTATTACGGTCGATGACCAGTACAATAGCATAATTAATAAGGGAAATGAGCGCATTCCCCTGTGTTTTCTTTCTTTCTGTATAAGGCTATTACATATATAAGTCTTATACAGCAATCTGGCCTTTCAGAAGTCACTATGTTCCTATGGCTTTCAACTAATGAGTCTGTGTGACTCAAGTTTATGAATCTTTGAGAAACGTGACATATAAGAACTGTAAAAAAATAAACTCAAAGTTAAGAAACTGTTTTAGATTACTGGGGAAAGTCCTATTTCTGTATCTTGAGGCAAACCATGACACTGACGCTGCTATAATTTTTCTTAGCTATCGATCTGGAGATATCAGGTGATTTTGCCAGTGGTGATTTCCACGAATGGACAGATGATGAGGATGATATGATGAATGATGAAGATGAAATTGAAGATGATGATGAGGATGAAGGAGATGATGATGAGGATGAAGTTGATGAGCATGAAGGATATATTTGATGCTTGTAGCTATGAATAAATTGTCTCTTTCTAACATTTACAAGATGGCACCCCAGGAAATCCCTGTTCCTTTGGAAGGGCAAAAGGATTCTAAAAAACATGTATATTTTGTATGATTATTTGAAATATTGCAGCTGGAGTCATAGACTTTCTTTGTTTAAATGAAATCATTATATTATGTGTTGTTTTTATATGCTGTTGAGCAGAAGAAAACATACTGGAGTCTAGCCTGAAGAAAGGAATGTGTATGTGCTACTAAAAAAACCTTAAATGTGCAGATAATCATAAGGACAACCAAACTTTAAACAAACAAAATCCATGCAAAGAGACCTCTTCTTTTTGGGATTATGTGTGTGTGACTACTTCCAGCAGGTAGAAGCAACCTTAAACTTTTTAGCAGTGAAATACAGTGCAATCCTAAGCATGTCTTAGGATGTCTTAGCATGTCCTAAGCATGTCTTAGCATGTAAACTACTCACATGTAAGTCCCATTGTATACAATAGTACTTACTCCCGGGAAAGGATGGTTAGGATTGTCTTGTTAGACCATATGGAATTTTTTCAGAATGTGCATGGGCAGGATAAGAACATAACATGATGCCAGTTTATAATAAACCAGAGGAGTGGAGAAGCCATGTCTATAGAGGACAAGTCAAGGTCTTCTTTGTGTTTACAACTATTATTTTTCTGACTTTGAAATTACTAGGATCTTGAACTGATTTTTTTAATGCAGTAAACCCAGAGAAGCCTAAATTATCAACTCTAAAGTTTTGTTGTCCTTCTGTTCTTTTTTAACTTCAAATTCATGCAAGCTTATTACATGTGTAGGCAGCCTGGTCTTTTTATCTATTATTTCTATAGTGTTCTTTAGCCATAAAATTAGTTTAACATATTTTAATGGGAAAACTACATGTTTATATATTACTGTACTTGACCAAGACACTTGCCCCAATAAATGCTTTCTAACTCCCTACTCTTGCTTGTTTGTTTTCCAACCCAGAAACTAATTTTTCATCTCTTTCCTTAATTATGCCCTTTTGGTTTCTAGTTCAGAACATTAGAGGAGTATCGTAAGGTGCCTTGCAAAATAGAGAGATTTATAGCATGCATACCAATATGATTATTAGGCAATAGCTGAGCATTACCAAATTCCAAATTTAATATCAATATAGGTACTGCTGCTGAAATGAAGAAAAGGATTTTCTTCCCCACCCCATTGTTATGTAATTACCATGTGGAATACCTTATAATTCTTAAGTAGAGTAGCATTCAGATTTGAATGTAGAGAAAATTATTTTAATCACTGTATTTATGTTAGCATGTTAATTAATTGTGCAGACGTTTTGAAACTCCACCACCTTCATTCATATCAAGACCTGTGGCTCTGTGCCATAATAAATTGAAAGAACCTGTGTAATATTATGCAAGCAGTTGCTTAATTTCAACTGTGTCTTACTGTTTTCCCTGATTTTTATCTGCAGTTAATTGAAAGAAAAAATTGGTTGTTTCTTTGCATTTGTTTTCAATAGGTTTACTACTAAACTTAATTATTATCTTATTGTAATATTAAAGTACACTGCAGGTTTTTTATGTTTATGTATAGTTTGCAAAATAAAGACTCTTGTAACCAAGTTTTACCCAGAATGTCATGTTGGTCTGTATGAGTATAACTGATAGAGGCACTGGCAATGATTTTCTACTGAGGCTTTCCTGAACCAAGACTGAGCAGTCCACCAAGCCATGGTTCTGTGGAATTGCCCCTGTATTTCATTATGATTGAACTGGGACAATATGCTGTGAAAGTTCTAACTATAGTCAGCCCTTTCTCAATTGATGGTCTCCCTGCATTAGATTTTCATTGAGGATATTGTTGTTGGTGAATGGTGAGCAGAGCACAGTGAAGACTGTACTGGATCTTCAATTTGTTTATTCTAAGATTTGTAGGATCTCTAGGATCTGAACTTTTGAAGGTGACTTCACTGAAGAGCAGCATTTCTCAACCGGTGGTATTTGTACCACTAGATTTACTTGAGGTACTATTTGGTGGCACTTGCAGGATCTCCACAACTCTGTGGGGACCAGAAATTCAATGCAACAAGCAATGGTAGGAGGCTTGGTTCAGTGGGCAGAGTTCCAATCCAGTGTCCTTTTTGCATGCTCAGAAATACTGTCCCATCAACCCTGCTCATCTTAACATTGTTTACTGTGTTGAGTCTGACATCCCAATCAGGACGTTATTGGTACAGTAGGACAAACATTAAGAAACACTCCTGTAGGGAGACTAGAGTGCCTGAAATTATAATTCTTCTGCTTATCTTCATACATCCCCTGTTCTTGCATAAATGATTATTCTAGTCTGGGAGGGGAAATCATAAATTTACTAGAGTCATTGTGTAACGGTGCAGTTTTGAGAAAGCTGTGGGCTGAATGCACGTGCAGTGCAGCAACATAAGGACCTTTCCTACTTGTACCATCCTAGGCTGGGGTCAAACTCCTGAAGTGAATTTATTCTTGAATGGCTTTTCTAGCTACTACGTGATACACAAGACATTATAACAGAGAAAATAGAAAGACAGAGGCAAGATAGAGAGGGCAGAGAACTTGCAGCATTTAAAATTTGGGTTAATTATGGAAGTCTAGGTTTGGGCTGTATAATGATGACTGGCTAAATACAACTCAAGGAGTTTGATGTCTGAATGGGATTCAGAGACCTGAATTTTGTCTTTCTGGTCCAAATCAAATACTCTGCTACCGCATTAGGGCACAATCCAGAGTAACTATGGGAGCACATAAGAGACATGTCCACTCATAGCTACTCGACCACCTAGTGAAAACCTATGGGAAATTCATAATGCAATCCAGAGTAAATTGTTCTTACACCGGAGCAAGGACTCCCCATAGTTACTCTGGATTTCACCCTTTGTTTCTGATATTCCCTGCCTTCTGATGGTTCATTCTTTGACCATCTGCTGATTCAGTAACATATGTAATTTAAACTCAGAACTCATTCATTCAACACTTAACACTTTCAACTTTTCTCTGATGTTCTAAAGTCTACAATTGCTTGCCGTTATGTTGATTTGTATATGACATGGTGATTCGAACTGTTTGGGTATTTATGTGTGAGAGAGAGCAAGTGCATGCCAACTTTAAATGGGATTCCCAATTCCCAAAGTATTGATGAGAATCCCACTTGCAAAAACATTTTAAAATAATAATAAAAATAATAAATAAAAATAGTCATTTGCAAGATAAAAAAAATTTGCAATTTGCTAGCTAAAAGAGCATTGGAAGGTATAGTGGTTAGAAAGATGGACTTGAACCTGGAAGAACCAGGTTCAAATTCTCTCTCAGCCATGGAGCTTTCTGGATGACCTTGGGCCTGTTAGTCACTCTCAGTCTCACCTGTCTCACAGGGTTGTTGTGAGGAGAAAGGATAAAAGCTTTGTAAGCCACCTTGTACAGTATTGGAAAGTATTGTACAGTATTGCACAGTATTGGAAAGGTGGGTATAAATCCAAAGACTGGGTTCCGCTTTTTACCATTGCTCTGGCCCCTAACATGACAGATGAATTACCTTACTAACAAATAAAATCCTAACATGTCAGGACTAGTTTGGATAACTACTAATTTGGAGAAAGAACCTGCTAGTGACATTTTTACTCTGTACACCATGTGCGACTGAGCACTACAGAGTGTTGCAGCTTCACATGTGAAGCTTTTATTTTTTGGTGGGATTTTAAAAATTCACTTTGAACTGTAAGGCGCTCATAATGCATGTGTAAGCAGGAAAATAATGAGCAATGCACTTTGTAGTGGTGATGTAGCCCTCATCCGGTAGAAATGTCTGTGACCTTAACAGACATTTACAGAGCAAAAGAGGTACAACAGTTACACCTATTGAAGGGAACAATCATAGTTGACCTGCTCATTTGGTCTGGCAGTGTAAGGGTTGGTGAACAGCAATTTCACGAGCAATGGAAATAGATGCTAAGTCTGGTTGTAATAATTATGGCTGTACAGTCTTCCTTGTCATCCTCTCCCCAAATGAAGGTAGTTTCAGGAATGGCTTTCAAGGATTATTTATCAGTAAGGTAACCTATTCACAATGAACTGGAAGAGTCTGATACTTGGAAATGAACTTAATGGTATTATTTCCATTGGTAAGGAAATTTGTAGCAATATTTTTTTAGTATTGGGATGTATTCAAAGGATAATGGAACTCTGCATGTACTTTTCCCACCTCCTTTCTGCACTGTGGCCATCTGTGCCCCCACATTCCACTCTTCAGGATTTGTAAGTCTTCTAGAACAGTGGTGTGAGATATGGGATATGTGTCCCCCATAGCCAGGATCTGTAAAGATACTTGAAAGAATTGACTGAAGGTGCGGAAATGCAGGTATTTATTAATTTAATTAATTGGGTGGGGTGCCTTATGCACCTTCCACTTGTACAAATCACCTTATGCATTAAACTTTATAAGATTGATGAACCAATTAAAATGATCTTTGTTCTCTACATTAGGGTTGCCATAATTCCACAAAATTGGGACAGGACCCTTTGTCCCATTTCCCAGTATGTGAACACAATCCCCAAAAATCAAGATTGTCCCTGTTTTTCAGGACATATGGCAACCCTGCAGTGCATGGACACAACCAACCACTGAAGAAACAAAGATAATGCTCCTCAGACAGGTATGGGAGAGGGAACACCATGTCTCAAAGTTTTGTGTGACTTTTCCCCTATTCTTCCCTTCTGGTTCACCTACCCAGTATTCACAACTACTCTATATTCATTATTCATAACTGTTCATAACTGCATAACAGTATTCATAATTACATAACAATTGGTTGAATTATTTTCCTCACCCATAAGTACTATACTAGTAGCCTCTCATATAGAAGATACAGGGTAACATGTACTCTTCAGAACTGGGAGGAACATTATTAGTCATGAACATGAGATAGATTATGTTTGTGAATGCCTGGTATTCCAGCCACTGGAATTGCTTGCCAAACACTCATAACTTTCTTTCTCCTTACAGGATCTGAACCCCAGCACTGGAAGAAATGAGTCACTACAGTGTTGAATTGTATGACAACTCTACACATGTAGGGGTGAGTCTTGATAGTTCAACAATGGAACTCATTTCTGAAGGAAGTGGTGTGTTCATTTTCATTTGAGATCAGTATTTCCTTTAATTTTTACCTGTATAGGTGACTACATGGGGATGGCTGTAGAGTACTTGGCAATGATTTTAACACCAGGTTCCAGATCTTGAAGAGAGAAATTGCTTTGGGCTTAAATAACACTTTAATGGGTATAGGGTTTGCAGATGTGCATGACCATATGTTTGCAATACCCAGCTACCACCATGACCTGTGCTGAGCCCTCAGGGTTAGGTTTTCAGATAAGCAGGTGATGGTAGGATTAAGTTTTTCATCTTTCCATTGGACTAATTCAGTGGCGTGGAGAGTGGCTGCTTGAGAAACAACCTATCCTCCATAACAATCCAACCCAGGCTTTCGTGCTTTGCATGCAGCATATGCAGCGCCAAGCACGATACCATAGTCTTTCAAGACTGATGGAGGCCTGCTCAAGGTGTGTTTATTAATTCTACAAGATATACTTAAAAACTATGGCTGCAATCCTAAAGATATTTTCCTGAGAGTAAGATCCATTGAAAATAATGAGGCTTACTTTTGAGTAGATGTGGTTAGGATTGTGCTCTAATTCTGCATACAGAATCTTGTTTTTGAATCATACCACTTAACTCTGCCACTGCCGGTAATTCTCAAGTTTCCATTCTTGACTTCTTTATCAGGCTATATACTGCCATGTTACTACAACACAACTAACAACAAACAAATAAATAAATCTCAAGCTTTATCGGTAGACAAACAATATGTGGTAATAACGCTGAAATGATAAATGTAAGAAACTGAATCTATCATTTCAAATCTGCATGCTACTGTGTAATTTCAACAGCAATCCTATGCAGTTTCTTGAGAGTAAGCCTCCTGGAACACAATGGGGTTAACTTCTGAGCTGAAATGCCTAGGCCTACTATAGTTTATTATCTCTTACCTTTCACATGCCTTGGAAGTGCTACTTGCAATTAATGTGAAGAAAGAGGTGCAATATCCTGGGAGGTTTGGCATATTGTGGAATCTGAAAAACTGAAACAGGTATCACTTTTTAGCAAAGTTGATCTTGTAGCAACTTTTGCAGCTGGTATATGAATCACATCTGAGGCAACAGCTGCTGAGGTCACTGGTTTTTATTTGATGCTTATTTTTAGATAGATTATGCCCCAGAGACATGGAGGGGGGTAGGAGGAAATAATTAATTTTCTTTCAAATTATTGACACTAGACACTTTCACATTTGGAGAGGTGGTCCTTCTGTGCTCAGTGTACCTATCAGGTCTTGGCCCAAACATTAGGAACAGACAGTGGAGCATTTTTCACTCCCGTAAATGCCTGTCTTTAGAACTATTCCTCTTTGTAATTATGTTCATCAGGGTGA
This sequence comes from Cryptoblepharus egeriae, assembly GCA_030015325.1. Taxonomy (NCBI): domain Eukaryota; kingdom Metazoa; phylum Chordata; class Lepidosauria; order Squamata; family Scincidae; genus Cryptoblepharus; species Cryptoblepharus egeriae. The sequence continues at coordinate 45,062,591 of JAREYC010000007.1, read as the reverse complement.
ATGTTAATTCTCATCAATTTACCATTTCTGCCTTACTAGCACAGCAGATGAATGCATATAAAGAATAGCACTTCTAAAAATAAGACTGTAGGATAAACAGTCGCACTTCTTGAATAGATTATTCAGCTGCAATACCTACTCCATATTTGACACTGAAGAGGAAATTTGTGTAATTTTCTGAAAATGAGAAGGGTCCAATGCATTCTTATACCATGATTTACAGCGCAATGCTGTTCAGCTTCTCTGCTGGTTGAGAGTCATGCCCCAGTGCATCCTTTTGCAAACTCAAACGTTAGCAGCACCAGCAGAAAGTCCAGCTAGTACCAGTGCAGGCCTCCATATGCACTGGAGAAGGCAGATTCTGTGCAGAGCAGTGGAAGAGAGAGGAGAGGACAGGGGCTATATGCTATGCTATATGCCAGTCCTACTCAAGCAGAGGGGGGTCATGTTCCCCCATCCGTGTAAATGTCCCTTGCTCCTTTTAAGGGGACAAGAGAAAAGCAGCAGCACGATTGTCAAAATTCTGCAGCATGGGAATGGTAGAGTGATTTTTCACATCTATAGTTTTTCTGCCAGGCTGTGCTAAGGTCTGAAGGGTATGGGGAGACCTAGAAGGTTTTGTAGATTGCTTGGCAGAGCTCCCCATAGCTAGAAAAATGTGAAAGGTTCTGGTGCAATTCATGTAGAAACCATACTTATGGCTTCCCATATACCCATTGAGTGGAATGGTGGCTAGATTCACCTGCACTATGTAAACTGTTAATTTTTCTTTTCTTTTTTCTTGCTGAGTATATATAATTTGTCCAAATGCATGCAAGGTTTGTGTGCAAACTGAACAAAAATTTAAATATATTGTTACCCTTCTCAGAATGCAACAGGATTATAAAACTTTTTTAAAATGTTTATATCAATAAGTGATCATAGATAAGAATGATGCATAAGAAGCTAACCACCATAATAAACTGCACCTGGTGGAAACATTATGGCATGCTTATTTGTTTCCACTCCAGCATCATTGCCATTGATTCAATGGCACAATCCTAACTAATTTAGGCCAGCACAACTCACTCATCTTCCAATTTCCTCCCCATGTCTGTTCACCATCCGATGTCTGTTCAGCACTTTTGTGACACCTCCAGGCATGCCTGGAGCTTGTGCCAGGACCTCTGCCAAACTAACTAGGGGTTACGATTGCACTGTGAGTGAATGATTAAAGTATCACTACGGTAAGCAAGGAGACAGGCAAGATTTGAATCTTGTGCTGAATTCCTGGGCTTCCTCAAACACCTGAAATATGGCATAGAAAAAGTCCACCATCAAGTGATGGGTAGATAATATTTCTTATTTCAGTCTAGCAAAGAAAGCAATTTACAAGTGGAGTGAGACAAAATGTTCTGTCCCTGTAGAAAAGTTACAAAAGCTTTACTGAACAATACACCCACACTTGAACCTGGTGAAAAAGCCTTGGATATAGAGAAATAAGAATTTTATAATGTTAATTCCAGCATAGTGAGTCATGCATCACAAAACATGGCGAGTCTACAGAGGTTTAATTAAGAAATGTACATGTTAAGGATGAGAGAAAAGGAGAATGGCATGAATATAATGTAAGTGAATAAAAAGGAAAATAATATCTCTAATTATTACAATTTTCTGTAGAAAAGGATGTTGGAGGTTTTGTGTTATAATTGTTGAAAGGAGACAACTCACTGTACACACTGCGCAGTCACCTTTAAGATTTTCAAAATTACTCCATGAGGATAATTTTAAAGGGTAAGGAAGGGTAATGAAGCAAGAGTCCTCCTAATAGTGTAACTTCAGCCGTAACTTCTATTCTTCTTCCTGAGGTCCCATATATTTTTATATGTAAACACTCCAGTGGGGTAGCCCAATCCTGAGCTGCCTATAATGACAGATATCCTGCAGTGGCTAAATGGCTGCTGCAACATCCTGAGGGTGATCAGGATACCACCTTTGCTTCCTTGGAGGAAAAGGACTTTCATCCCCACCCCTGTAAATAAACAGTTCACAGTGGGACTACTTGTTTCTGCATCAGCTATTTTGCTGGGGTAGAAAAATACCTCACTGCAAGGGTGAAACACCCTCAATGCAGACTCTGGTTCTGAAGGGGCAGAGCTTTTCCCATCCTACCTCTTTTCCTCCCTTCTTCCCTCAATACACCTCCAACCATCCTCTGCCTACCTCCCTCAATCCCGGAACACCCTCCCCACCTCCCACCATTCTCCCTTCTGGTTATTCATGGAGGCCTTCTCAAAACAAGAGAACAATTGCAGCAATGGCTGCAATCCTAAACATACTTTCCTGGGAGTAAGACCCATTGAACACAAAGGGGCTTACTTTGGAATAGACAATGTTAGGACTGTGCTCAATAACAGAAGATTGTTCCCTACTTCAGGGATGCACTGAAAGATTGGATGGGCTCTAAATTACATAAGCATTTTTTAAAAAAAAATTTACGTTGTTTCAGAGTACAATATGAGAACAGGGAACCAATACAGTATTAGTATAAATCAGTTTTCATTTCCATTTATCAGAGCTCTTATTCACTTGTATGACTATCATCAAATTACCTGATTTTTTTTGTTGGTGACTTATTTGTTGATTTGCTGATCTGTTCTGTTATACATTAAAATAAATAAAGTTAATGAGGTGACATCAACCCTAGTGATGCCAAGTGTAATTAGATTGTACATATATTATAATTTATTCTGTAATTATTACAGAATATTATAATTTATTCTGTACAGTCCAGTATGAGAGGAGGTCCATTGTAGGGGTGATACAATGAGCTACAACCTCTGAAGCCACTCACTACATTGCACTGTTTATGTATTTGTATTGGTTCACTTTCTATTTAACGTTCAGTTTGCTCTTCCTTCAGAATCTATTTTTTAAGCAATATTAATTTGATTTCTGCCTTTAAGGCTGCATTTAATTGACAGCTGGGTGGAAAGCTAGCTGTGGGGGCCAGGCATGTGGGTGATATAAGTGCCTCCTAAGAACACAGCCTGAGACATGGCTGATGTTTTCAATATTAAAAAAAATGAAAGGAAGGTTTTGATTACCTCCGCACATGGCAATAGAATAAAATAAAACATGCAAAGCTGCCACACTGGCTGAAGGCTGTTGAGTCTAATGGAGAGGCCCAAATCCTATCCAGTTTTCCAGCCCTGATGTAGTCGTGCCAGTGGGGTGTGCGCTGCATTCCTGTGGTGGGAGGATTGTCATGGAGGCCTCTACAAAGTAAGGGAACATTTGTGCACTGCAGCTGCACAGGAGCTAGATAGGACTGAACCAGTGGTAGGATTCAAATAAATTAACAACAGGTTCTGTGTTCTAATAACATAATTTAACAATGGGTTCTATGTCCCATTAGTAACTGGTTCTCAGAACCAGGTGCTCATTAACAAAGGGTTCTACAGAACCAGTGAGAACCTCCTGAAGCCCATCACTGGATTGAACCCTTCCTTGGTTAGAGCACAAGCACTGTCTTCCTTTAAACAGGAGTGCCCAATGGGTGTATGTAGCTTTTCATGAATCCTGCATGTAGTTCCTCTCACATGGCAGGTTCTTACTCAAAAGTGACTTCTGCGTAGTAAATGTATCTTGTGTGAAGCACTCCTATTCCCAAAGCTGCCACTCCTATACCCAAAGCTGCTCAAGTGTCTGTCCTAAAGACACTTTCCTGGGAATAAGATCCATTGAACACAATGGGGCTTACTTTTGAGTAGACATGGTTAGGATTGTGCTCTAAGGCTGCAATCCTATAAGACACTTTCGTGGGAATAAGACCTATTGAACAAAAAGGGGCTTACTTTTGAGTAGGCATGGTTAGGTTTGTGCTCTTAAGATGGCTGTTCCTGACCAATACAAAGTCACAACAGGGAGCCCTCAATGTTTAAGATGGCTCAGGAGCCCTTTCTCACATACTTCTAGGAACAGTTCTCAATTCTAAGAGACTTATGGAGTCCCATTTCATAGCTCTTCTTTAGCAGGTGTTCCTTGACCATATTGGCGCACTGAAAATATGCCAATGAAATGAAAATTTAGTGGAGCCCTCTGAAGTTTTGCACGTAGTGAAGCAGTCACACGATTCATTATTTGCAACTTGCATATGTGGGAGTGCCTAAGTAGACCTGCTCCCTGGAGTTGCCCTCTGCTTTATTCCAGTTTTCTTTATTTTCTCCTCTTCCAATGCCTAATAATGACGGTGCTGTAGGAGGGAGGAGATGGTGGATAGGTCAGGAGCAGCCTTTCCTTTCTGGGTGTAACTAAAAGCCCAGTCCTGACGGCTCATTGCCAGGATTCTGTGGGGATGTTACAAACAGGTTGTGAGGCACATTTGCGGGCACCACTGTTGGCTAGCACTGGAGTTAGCTGAGGAAGCAACAGAAGGGAAGCGTGCTCACTGGGCTGGTATAGTTGTGCCATATCCTGAGGTGTGCTGTTGTAGGTGTGCTGTATCCTGAGGCTGAGAGGCAGGGGTTGCACTTAGGCTGGCCCAAGACAGGTGGACATGGACTGGCCTAGCAGTTCTGGTCTAGGCAGCTCGGTAGAGGCATGTTGAATATGGCCTAGAACAAAGCAGTCCAGAACCTGTTTCCAGGGCAGACATGCCCCCTTACAGCTTCTCTGACTTAGGCCACCTCAGAAGCAGACATACATCTGAGTAGACCCATAGAGGTCCATGATAAGCCAGAGTAAGAGTGGAAGTGATGGCAAAAAATTATGAGTCCTAGGTCAACCTAAGTGCAACCCCTGCCTCGCAACCTCAGGATACCGCACAACGACAACAGCCCACCTCTGGATATGGCATTATTACACCAGCCTAGTGACAACAACAGTTAGGCCAGCCTAGAGGATTCCTAGCCCTTTGAATTTATAGCCCTATATATGTATTGACTGATGTTGTTTTTCACCCCAACTTTCCACTTGCAAAGCACCCAAGTTAGATAACAAAAATATGTACAATTTAAAGCCAATTTTAAAGCAGTTTGAAAGAAAACACAACTTAAATCAGAAACAATGCCATTTGATCTGTCTCGTCTGCTGCCTACAATGCCCAAAATGGCACTGCACAAATGATTTGTTCAAAAATGCATTATTTTGTTATCATTGAAGTCCTGCTCCTTTGATACCACTTTTAAAGCTGATCTCCGCCTTCATGGCAGCTCAGCAAATTCTCATTGCAAAAATGGGAGAGCTAACTTCTTAATTCTTTTACAGTGCTAAGAAAAAGCTCCTGCAGCCTTTTAGGGATTTTTACATGCCTCGCCATCACAAAAAATGACAAATTAATGACGGTGCATTCAGGAGAATCTTATCAGTAAATTCTTTCCTGTCAGGGCAAGCTGATTTGTCTGTCAACAGAAAGAAAAGGAAGTCTAACTAATCCTCTTGACATATTTGAAATTACCACTCACAGTTCTAGTATTGGGTGGGTGGGTATGTATAAGCCTTATATATTATATACATACATATATATAAAATGAAAGAGCAGAAAGAGGAAAATATGAGTCATCTGCGGCATGCCACTCAGACTCATAAATATACTACATTATCGGAAGTTATTACACTTTTTATTTATTTTGGGGACTCATATTTCTTCTAGGCAACTTAGAAGGCACAATCCTAACTATGCGGAGTCCTTGCTCCAGTGTAAGAACAATTTACTCTGTATTGCAATATGAATTTCCCATAGGTTTTCACTAGCTGGTGCAGTAACTACGGGTGCACTAATGTCTCTTACATGCTCCCATAGTTACTCTGGATTGTAGGGTTAGGATAACATACATGGTTCCTTCCTGCCCCAATTTTTATCCTCACAATAACCTGGGAGGTAGGTTAGGTTGAGAGAGACTAGAGTAGCTGGCACAAAATGGTTGAGCTGTTACGTGAAAATTCTCCTTTTGCATTCACTGAGATGGGCCAGCCTTGTATCTGTATAATGACTTCATTGGATTTCTCTTCATCATGGTTTTTCTGGTTTTTAACTTTGGGGTTGCTTTTTTGGTCATCTATCACATTTATAAATTTGTCTTTACAATGACAAAAATTAAATGTTCAGCTGAGATTTAAGCCAAAGGACTATCAGGTTGATGTCTGAACAACAGTACAAAGCCAGGTTAAAAATGAAAAGGAAAGAAATAAAATTTTAAAGCAGCAACATTTAATTCTAGATAGCATTTAACTTTAAGGTTAGCAACCTTTGCACTCTTAGGCAGCTAGTACAAAATTAGTTCTTTCAAAAATATCCTTCATCAGCAATTTCTGAAATTTTAGGCACCAGTCTCCAAGGTCTACCATTTTTTTATATTTTTGGAAGACACCTTGTTTTTGGTAACCATTTTTCTCCAACTAACTTTAAGCAAAGATGCATTTGAGATAATGTCCAAAGTATTTGCCATATTCTCAGATGTATCTTATTGGAAGGCATATTGGCCTTTTCAGAATAAAAATTATTAGAGCCCCCATTTCTCCCCAATTCACTGTCTAATTGTAGATATGATCTGCTAATGACAGGAACATAGTACTGTATTATTTCATGTACTCCGCCTGTTCTCTTAGGCTGCAATCCTAACCTCACTTAGGCTGGTATAAGTCCTGTTTTTTTAAAAAAAGTTCAGATTTTCATGTGAAAATCCGGACTTTAAAGTGACCAAGTCAGGAATTTTCAATTTTTGGTCTAGTCACCCTGAGCTAGGCTGGCCAAGAACTCAGATTTTTGGTCAACACTGCCATTCCTACTCTGCATTATCATGGACCCCGATGGGTCTACTCATGACTATACCTGCTCCTGACATGGTATAACTCTGAGGAGCTGCAAGAGGAAATTTCTGCCTTGGAAACAGGTTCTGGATACAGAGTAACTGCTCTGCCCTAAGCAATGCTGAAAATGCCCTCAACATGCCTCTCCTGAGCTGCATAGGCTGCCCCAGTTAGGACATCCCAGATCCACCTGTCTTGGGGCAGCCTATATTACGCTGCCCTAAGCCTTTTCCAGAATAACTAGAGTAGCCCATCTTGCAGTTGGGTCAGCCCAGTGATGGATGGGGTAGCCCAAGTACACTTCTGGATTGTGCCACAAGATCTTCCTATATTTTCTCCAGTCCCCAAATGAGCTCCAAATTAACCTCCATATCATATGCATACCCCTGTCTGTTTGGAGGGAAGCGAATGCATCTTCAGTACTTTGGTTCTTAGAGTCAAACAGTACATTACAACAAAAATGTAACATGCCTTCCTTGAAAGGGAATTGAAGCTTTTTTTCCATTAAAACTTGGCAGGAAGGTGTTCCATGATAAAAATCAGACCTGTTTGTTGCAAGAGCAATGTTCTGAAGTCCTTTTCTTCATTTCATCCTGTTTGGACCGCCATGATTGTCTCTAATTAATTCTCTGAAAGTAAAACATTCCGGGACATTGATGGACTTTTGTCAAAGCATGTCATTTGGTTATAGCATTTCACATTGTTTCCCTCCAAATTCCTAGCATCAACTTCTTTGGTCACGCTCTAACAACACAATCTGAATACTGGTTTATACATACATAATGCTCAGTGCTTTTTGGAAGAAAAAGAAGCATTCCCTTGTAACGTTTGCACTCTTGCTAGGAGAGGAAAGCAAGCAGAGACCATAAGTATCCCTAAACAAGTGCCTGCCTGTACTAAATAGATTATTTTTATTTTCAGGCACCACCAACCAAGGCCTGTGGGCAATCTGATTATTGTGGCATAAATTTTCCGAGGCAAGCACCTGCTTTTTCAGATGCAGGCTAGACTTTGAAATCACAGACCTAACTGCACTTATTAGGCAGTAAGCCCCAGGAAACACAGAGGGACTTGTTTCTGAGTAAAACACAGAGTACACTATCAGTCTAGTCTTTTCTCTAATGTGCAGTAGACTAACATGCTCAGCCAACTGGGGTTTGTTTCTTTTTACAGTTGATCTACCTCGTTTTCCATCCTGTTCAGTTAAGTCCACTGGGTTTATTCAAGCATGCTTATCTCTTGATTTGTGCCACATTAAAGTCCTGCGGAGACAAATATCTTGGACATGTCTACCTACCTTGGACTTAGATCATCCATACAATGTTAGTCTCAACAAGGCTAAAGTAGTGCTTTGCATATGTAGGGACAAGTGGATCTGCATGAGAAAACAAGCTTTTCCTATTACACGACACTGCCTTAAGTGCAATGTTTTGCATTGGTTCTGGTGTTAGTCTTCAAATGTAGATAATGATGACTGAGATACCTAATGTATGGTGGGAATAATTGGGGCTATAACAAAATGGTAGAGCATTTGTTTTTAACACCCTCCCAGTTCTGTTCTCAGCATCTCCAGGTAAGGACCGGAAAAGACTTATAATCTGAAATTCTGGAGACCTGACGCCATCAGCAGAGACAATACTGAGCTAAGTGGATCAGTGATCCAACTTGCTGTCAGACAGTTTTCTGTATTCTAGTCTTTTAAAAATTATGAAAAATAAATATAGTTTTTTAAAAAATAAAAATCCTAAAGTCCCACTTCTTTGTTATGGATGACTTTCCATTTGTTATGGATGACTTTCCAAAGCTTCATAAAGCTTTCCTGAATAGTTGCATAATGACAGTTAAAGGTGAATGGTAGATCAAGATTATGGGAGCAGTCTTGGTCCTATGTCGTCTATCTGTCTGTCTGTCTGTCTGTCTGTCTGTAGTATTTATATACCACTTTTTGACTAAAAGGTTCACAAAGTGGTTTGTCATGAAGGTGTTTTGTATTTTAAAGACAAGAAACGAAAGGAAAATCTGTTTGCATCAGACCACGATACAAATAATTTCCTTAAATTATAGATAGAGCAATCTGTTGAAATTTGTTGCTTTTATAAAATATTTACCATTTCCCTGTAAACCATGCAATTAATATGCAGCTTGTGCTTTTCAAAAATAACTGATTATGCTGATAAAGAGGGTGATGGAAATTTAAAAAATGAGAAAAAAGAGAAAATGAAGGATTGCGAGAGGCTGATGAACATGTGGGAATAGTGATTAGAGGAGACAATTACAACTCTCGCACCCCCTTCACCCTTCAAACACACACTTAGATGACCATCTAAAAATAGCCTAATTTGCATAAATTATAATTGCCGGTCAATGGATCTGGTTGGTCATCTAAGGGTTACATAACTACACAACAGACATGGAATATCTGTTAGACAAATGGAATTGCTGAAGACGTGGTTAAAGCAGAAAATGATGGAAGCAAACTTAAAAGAGCAAATATATTCTGCCAGATGGCTTCATCCCTAATATATTGCACAATGCTGGTTTCATTTTAAGGGGCCTGTAAAATTGCTGGTATTTAATGGAGGGAGAAGGAAAGCATTAGGATATTGAGCTTTATTTTTTTTCTTTCATCAAAACTGTTGTTTGCTTACATGGTGGAGGCAACTTCTGAAGAAAGCTCTATGAAAGGTGACCTAGCCCACTCATATTTCAGTATAAAAACTATATGACTTATTGCAGTAGCTTTTAAGTTGTGGATCTTCACGATCAGCTTCCGTTATTTGAAAATAAACTCTGAATTTTGCATGAATGGCAAATAAAATGAAAGAACACCACTTAACCGATGCTCTTAGGCAGTGCAGTCACAACAATTTCAGAGCAGAACTTGGGACGTTGGGTCACACAATGGCCTTGATAGCCATAACCAAGCACATACCCTTTGTACACTATGATGCATTGATTGCAAGTGATGGACTAATGCAACCCTTTCATGGAACTGGTTTCAGAAAGCTTTGGGGCACCTAAGGATGAGCTGGATTATGAATGTTGTGTGGTCTTGAGCACAACAGTATCTCTTTAACTGGAGTATTTGAAAAACTGAAGTGACCTATCATGCTAAGTTGATGACATCTATGGGCAATGACTTCAACAATTTGCAATTTGTTATATAAATGAGAAGTAACTGCAATTATTGGATCGGTAAAATGTCGTTTGGTCAATGATTGTAGTTTAGGAGTAGAAAGCAGCTGCTGTGCATACAGAAGGTTCTAGGTTCAATCCCTGACATCTGTAGGTCGTGACTTGTGCTGTAGAAATCTGTAACTCCATGGTCCCATTTATACCATCTTATTTTTTAAAAACAAAATGAAAATCTCAGACCACTGACAAACCCATCTACTCTGACCAAGATGTTGATGTCCTATATCTAGATCTGCTGTCAGATTTTCTACCCAACTTGCAGAACAACGTAGACAAGAGGATGAGGAGAGATCGGTTGAAAGTTTTTGTAGATCTCCTTCCTTTCTAAGAACAAATAAACTTGAATGGTGTTAAAATATGGAAGATTTCCTCACTGCCCTCATCTTGTGTCATAATATTGTAGTGAAGTGAGGTAATAATGTTTCCTTCTTTTGTTTTTTTGAAAAAGGTCTTGGCTTAATGCAACATACCATACATACAAACAAAAGTACATTAACATTTTATTTATATCTCTTGTTCCAGTGGCTTTAAAACATTTTATAGGTCCTAGAGGCTGCTACCTGATTTATAAATGCCATGAGGTGTGATTATAATGAACAGCAGTACCCCTGCCCCCAAATAGCAGCTTGTTTAACCTTTTATGTATATAGCCTAATCTGCCCTGTCTCATGAACCATGAAAAATTGTGTCACAGCTCACTGGTGGGACTTCGGCTGATAGTTTGAGAACCATTGTTAACTTACTGCACAATCCAGAGTAACTATGGGAGCTCTTACACTGACGTAAGAAAAATTTACTCTGGATTGCTTTATGGATTTCCCATAGGTTTCCACTAGGTGGTGCGGTAACTACGTCAACATAAATGTCTCTTAACATCGACATAAGAGCTCCTGTAGTTCCTCTGGATTGTGCTGTTATTCCATTATGAAACTCTTATAGTACAATCATATGCATGTCTACTCAGAAATAAGTTCAACTGAATTCATTGAGACATACCCCCAAGTAATTATACTTAGGTTTGCAATCTTGGTGATATACATAGGCATTTCCCCTTTGGGCACAAATACAGATCTCCTTAGCTTCAACAAAGTTGTGCATCATACACCCTCAAACTATAACCCTGGACAGGTCATTATTTGGAATGACTGCTCAACCGAAACCCCATTATTGTCTAATGCTGAAAAGCCAAAAAAACATTTTTGAGTGTGGGAGAAGGCTGACAAGGAGAAAATGAAATCCATTCAATGATGCACATTTAGGAAATAACAATTTAAGAGGATCCAAGTACAGAAAAAAATTTCATCTATGTTCAAAAGCCCGTTTCAAAAGCAAAATATTTTTCTGGCTTCTGTAGAATCAGAGTATAGCAGTAAGCACTCTATGAGCACAATCCTAACCAGGTCTACTCAAAAATAAGCCCCATTGTGTTCAGTGGGTCTTACTCCCAGGAAAGTGTCTTTAGGATTGCAGCCTATGTCTAGTCTGTCCATATCTTTCTGTAGAAGAGATCTCTTATTTCAACAACATTGTTTACAAGGACCTAGCATGAGAACCTGTTTGGCACATATGTTTTGTTCCAAACAGAGCAAGACAGGTTGGAAAGCATTATGTATAGTCAAGTGGTATCAGACCACTGTTTAACTTGTATGCTTAAAAATGTGTTGCAGTATTAAATAACTATAGTTATTTGGAGTGCATGATGTAGAAATGCTCCTGACCTTTATTTGTGTCCATGCAAAACTGCAATTACCTCTCAGCATTCTTTTGTGGACTATGCAGTATATGGTCTTTCCTTGCTGTTAGGCTCCTTTTAAAATTTCCCCACTGCTGTGAGAACAAAGACTGTTTCTTTAAACACTATCATGGTTATATAATCACATGGTTCACATTGTAGAAAAAGTAAGTATTGGTAGCTTGAGGAGCGGCATTTTCACATTCTCTACACTGAGTAGATCAGATGCACAGAATGAGAGCTGCCCAGGATCCATCATACAGAAGCTGGGAAAGACGTTGGGTGAGCAACTAAGGTCCTATATAGACATTATGGAACTCTCCATAAGTCTGCCATCCTCCAAAACTGTAGGAGTGCAGCATTGCCCCAGTAAAAAACTATGGTTTGCAAAAGGAGAGGGGACAGAAGAAGATTATCATCTCAACAAACATGCACATAGAAAAGGTCAAACACCCTTAGTTCTGGGCAGAAAGTTGAAAGTACTATCTGTACTGGCTTCTCAGCGACAGTTGTGTTGAAAACCTTCCAAAAAGAGTTGCTAATCCCGGGATGACCAAAACGGGATGCCCATGAGTCAGATGCAGCCTGTGGTGAGCTGCATCTATGCTGCCTGAAGCAAGCCTCCTCCATCCACCCCATAGGCAAGCCCTTTAGTCCTCCAGAGGTGAGGAAACCCTGCTTTTCTCATCTCCAGAGGATATTCTGAGTACTGAGGAGGCTGAACACATCTCCTCTCTCTGTGTATGAAAATGCGTATGAACTGGTTTGAATGCTCTTTCTGCATTAGAAAGTGTTTATGAACTGATTTGAATTTTGAACTGATTTGAACTGATATAAATTTTGAACTGATTTGAACTGATATAAATTTTGTCTTCAGTATATTCATTTATGTAAATTTATTCAAATTTGAAATGTAAATCAATTCTTTTTTTTCTTCCGGACTCTGACGCAGTGTTAGAAGGATGATATGGCTTCCTGCCAAAACATTTGGACACCCCTGTGCTAATATGTTGCATTTGTCTGTACAGAGAATTTCAAGATGGGGTCAAACTACAACTAGCCCATTATTACATGGGATGAAGAGATCCCTGTGTGAACTTGTTTTGGGATTCCAACATCATTTTTTCTCACAGATTCTGAGCACAATCCTAACCATGTCTACTTTCAAAAGTAAGCCCCATTGTGTTCAGTGGATCTTATTCCCAGGAAAGCGTCTTTAGGACTGCAACCTTCGTTTCGTTGTTGCCAAGGCAAACAGCTTGCACAACTTTTGGAAATACTGCCTAACCTGCAAAACCTGTGATTTGACACAATGCCATTTTCATATGTTCCAACTCTCTCTCTCTCTCTCTCTCTCTCTCTCTCTCTCTCTCTCTCTCCCCTTCCATCATGGCACTGATATATTTGAACTGACACAATCATAGCAAAAAATATTACCCTTGAAATAACTAGCATGGATAGAGTATCCAGGCTTGCTCTGTTGGACTTATACATGGTTTAGAGCTATTAAACCACACATTCTCTCCTGAATTCTGTTCCTGAATTCAAGATACTTTTTTCCTGTTGTGTTTTCTCATTTTTCCTCTAGTCCAGATAATTGAGTTTCTACTGTGTTACCAAAAGAGCAGCATACAATATTTGTGAGGACAATTAAGCACTGTCTCTTTGGTCATAAGATCAAAGGCTAAACATTTAAATCAAACGGTGTCATTTCAGATAACCTTTGTAGAAGGATGAGCTTTAAAAAGGTATATTTTAGAGTCATACCCCCAAATCCAGAGTAACTACGGGAGCATGTAAAAGACATTACGTTCACCCATGGTTACTGTACTTCCCAGTGAAAGCCTATGGGGAATTCATGTTGGAATCCAGAGTAAATTGTTCTTACGTCGGAGCAAGAACTCCCCATGGTTACTCTGGATTTTGGCCATAGAATCATAGAGTTTGAAGGGACCCAGTGGACCATCTAGCCCAACCCCCTGCCTGAAGTAGGAAATCCTCGTCTTGTGGGTATCCAGATCTTGAACCCTGGCCTGCTGATTAACAGGCACAGTGTCTTAACCACTTGCACCACCAGAGGGTTTTAGCAAGGTTTATTAAGAATAACTACAGCACAAATACATGAATAACAATGAAATACAATCAGTCAAGATTGATTGAGAGAGAGAGTAGGAAAAGGGGGGTTTGATAAAGAAGGGTGTAATCCAGAGTAACTATGGGGAATCCTTGCTCCGGAGTAAGAACAAGTTACTCTGGACTGCAATATGAATTTCCCATAGGTTTTCACTAGGTTGTGCACTAGGTATGGGTATAGTTACTCTGGATTGTAGCCGAAAGCAGGTTTTAAAAAGATGGCATATTACCTGTCCAGAGAGTGCATCCTTCCATTGGTTGGGCCATCTTTCAGGTGAGAGAGAGAGATTCTCCACTTAGTGATGGACCAACTTCACATACACTTTGAGCCAAAACCATAACTCTATTAATACTGTACATGACGTGTCTAGGTGACTGGTTGTTTTTGGTTAATCCTTTGAATGTTTACTGGGCTACTCAGACAGGAAACAAACAATTTACATTGATGTCTAGATAGGAATTTGCATTGATTGCTGTCTGCGTATTGACGTTGACTGTTAGCAAGACAATGGGACTTGTCTTAGACCAGATTAGGAGCTACAATACACAACGCAAAGTTAAGGGTCAGAAAAGGTACACTTGAGTAGGCCTTCAGTTTGGCCTGTATACTGAGGCTTATGGGAAAAACATAGCCTTGCTTATACATTATATTCTTATATGACAATAATAACAGATTGATTTTGTAATGATGAAACCTCATGGGTAACAACAGCTCCCCCTGAAGAAATTGCAGATCACCTAATTTAGCTTCCTGTTTTCTCTTTCTATTCAGCCTATACCATTTTATAAATTCACTTCATTATTCTTAATTATACATTTTTGCCAAAGTCTAAAATTCATCCTCTTCCTTGAAGGCTTATAACTTTCAGATATTGGTCATATTATTACAATCATATCCTTATTACATAGTCAAGCTGTGCTGACTTGGTACTTTCCTGTCACTCTGTCCTAAGTACTCCATTCAGTATCACCATTATGGGTAGACTGCTGTTCAAATAATTTGATCTAATTTATTAATATTTTTTCTGGCTCATACTAGACATGATTGGAAGCTTTATGGTTAGGACTACTGTTATTTTCTTTTTCTTTCTCAAAAGCAGTGAAGAGGAGGGATAATTTTGACCTGGGCTATGATGTGAGGGCAGCTAATGAGATTGAGGCTGGGTAAAGACTGTATCTCAGCCCAATCTTATCTTTGGCGCGGCCACTATGCATGGTGTCAAAATGCAGAATGCTGTATCTGGTGGTCACATGGATGCCTTTAGAAGTCTCCTTGGGGAAGGACACTTATGTCCCCCTCCTCTGAGGAAAGCCACATGCCCTTCAATGAGACTTCTCATGTTTGTGCCACCTATTTAGCATGAGATAGTGAATTTCCATGTTGGGATCTGGTGGAGCAAGGCTCTGTTGGTCCCATCTTACTCCCAGGATAGCTCCTCTCTCTGCCCTGAAACACTATCCCTCATCCCCAAAGCTCACTGCTGCCTGGAGCTCTTACCTTGCTCTAGGTGGCATCCATACATTGCTGGGCCCACCATTGGCATTCTCTGTTCTGAGGATACTGAGGATACATGTTTTTATTACACCCAACACTGGAGCTCAGTGCCAGAGAAGGGCACATTAGATTATGCCCTTGGCTAGTTACTGCCCATCAGAGTAAACACTACCATTATATCACATTCAATGCTCTGGACTCAGTATATTAGTGCTTCCTGGTTCTGTCCATATGAACTGTAGGGGAATCCTAATTTATGCCTCAAGCAAGTCTAATGATAGCAAGAAAAACTACTTACGTTACAATCCTAAACCTGTATTTTTCTGGGAGTCAGGGTGCAATCCTGACCTAACCAGGCACAACTCATTGCTTTTCCCGTTCCTGTGTTGATGTAGGAAGGCAAGCGCAGGTCTGTGCACTGTCCTAAACCTCCTCCAGGAGTGGCGCACAAGTGTCTTACAGAACTTTTGTGTCATCCCCAGGTCAGCATATGACGTATGCCAGGGTTTAGGCCAGTCTAGTTTAGGATTAGGATTCCAGCCTAAGTTTCAACAAAATAAAACTACTTCTGAGTAAACATATATAAGATTGTGCTGTTATGCAATCCACATGATCATTATGCTTAGAATTATATTTTTCAGGCAATAATTTGCATTTTGACATTCAGGCAAAGAGAAATATATGTTCCTCGCAAAGGATCTTAGCCTTAGATATGACTTTACTTGAACTTTCTGACTCTTTCCAGTTATGTATAATCTACTCATTTTTAAATGAGATTGAGTCTCTCAAGATACCTTATACTGATACCCAGGGAACTTGCTCACAGCAGATCAGGCTTTTCCTCCTCTCTATTTTGAATCCTCTATGGTGGTAAGTTCTTGTTAGTTTTATAATTTAAAAGGATCCCCTGTTTGTCAAAGTTGAAACTGAATAAAAATTTGAAATGAATATATTTTTCTGAACTGTCCTTTTCCATCAAAGCTGCAGATCTCTATAAAGAAGTGAATTGCTTCAGCCACTTAAAGTTGCTGGTATAAAGTTTGCAGATCCAGCAGAACACATATTAAGTAATTCTTAGACCAGCCTATGGTCTAAGGCTGCAATCCAGAGTTAGGGCAGTGAGGAATGTCCTAGCTTGGCTGCCCCAACTATTCTGAATCCAGTGCAGAAAGTTATGCTGGATCCAGAGAGTCAGGAAGCCTGGGCTGCCCTTCTCACTCTGGAGCATGCTAAGTGACACCTGGGGAGGGCTTGCTCCTGAGGAGACACCCCTCGGATCACACTGAACAAGGAACAGCTGTGGTGCCTGCATAATAAGGAGTATTTGAAAATCAGTAACAGCTGCAGCATGAGATTGTAATACAGTTTCCAGTTGATTCAAAGGGCTTCTTGAAGTGGCTTGCAGTATCCAGAGATTAGTGGGCTGCCATAGTTGTGCCATATGCTGAGGTTGAGAGGCAGGGGTTGCAGCTAGGCTGGCCAAGAACTCAGATTTTTGGTCAACACTGCCATTCTTACTCTGCCTTATTATAGACCCCTACTCATTGCTATACTTGCTCCTGAGGTGGTTTAACTCTGAGGAGCTGGAAGAGGGCATTTCTGCCTTGGAAACAGGCTTTGGATACAGAGTAACTTCTCTGCCCTGGACAGTGCTAACCATGCCCACAACATGCCTCTCCTGAACTGCCTAGGCCACCCCATCTATGGCAACCCAGGTCCACCTGTCTTGGGGCAGCCTATGTTGCCGTAGGCTGCGCTAAGCCTTTTCCAGAATATCTAGGGTAGCCCAGCTTGCAGTTGGGTCAGCCCAGTGATAGACAGAGTAACCCAAGTGCACTTCTGGATTCAACCCTAAATCTCAGCCACTTCATACCCACACTATCCTAGTATATTCTTTCCTTTTTCCAAATCTACTGAAGAGGACATCGTCACAATAATATCTTCACAATAATATACAAAGAAGTATATAAATAATATTGTAATTACAGATATACTCTGAAAATATGTTCTTTAAATAGTGTGAGGTAGCAGTATAGAAAGTGAAAGTATCACTGCTGACAGGATGCTTGTGTGATACTTTGGTTCTCCCATATCTTACAAATATGATCAAGATTTGTATATTTTCTATCATTAGCAGCTAATGAGTTCCTAAGCAGGAAAATGAGCTCATGACTGCTTAATAACATAACTTCCACTTTTGGTCCAGCAGGCCTCATGAATGCTGTTTGGCCCATCATGTAAAACACATTTGACACTTCTGATCAAATCCGTCATGAATTCTCTTGAGTTATATAGACCAGATCTGTTACAAGAATTGCTCCCTTATTATATTATACATTTTTTAAATTTAATATTATAAATGTGTTGGCAGAGTCTCTCCTTTCTCCTTCCCCTTCCCCCTCTCTCATTTCACAAACAACCATTCCTGTAATTCTTTATCCTTTCTTCTTTGTTAACTACTCTGCTACTGTCATTTATATGCTAATGTGAAGCATGGTCTTCTATTGTTCTCCTTTGCAAAGGTTAAATCAGACACATGGTCACTTCCCCATTCTCTCTCTTTTCAAATCTTGACCACACTTAGCTGGATGTGTTCTTCTTTATTTTCTGATTGGGTGATGGCCCTCAGGTGGTAGTCTTCCAGCCTTCCCCTTCCTGTGAGGTAAACAGCCACTCCCCAGGCTTGCCCTTTTTCCTAGGTGACCACACTTAGTTGGGCATGCCCTTCCTGGACCTAGGGTATAAATAAATCTGCACTCTATTGTTCCACCTCTCTTTTCGCTTGGACCCTCTTCCTCCTGGACCTTGGCATGGCTTGAAGAAGGTAGATATTGCTTTTCCCTCTCTTCCCCTTTCCTTTGCTCCCCCTTTTCCTTGGTACACACTACACAAGAAACAAGTACACTTCACTCTCATACTATTGTATGTATGTAATATTGGTTCATGTTTTACGACAATAAAATCTGCTTCTTTGTGACAAGTTTTCCTTAGTGGTTCCCTTTCTAATAAAGGTATCCCTCTGCATGACGCTGTTTAGAGTCCGGCCTAGATCCTGTATAGTAACCAAAGAGAAGCACAAGCTAATTTCCCTATTTTTACTGCTCTCTTGGTAACAGATCTGCTTGACAAGAGAAACACTAATGTAAAGTATACAGGCTTGTTTAGAAATAGTTTTTTAGCAGGTAGATATGTTAGATTTCTGAACCTAACTATTGGTTCTGAGTGAGTTGTGGGCTGATTATAACTTTTCGAATTTGAACAGACAGTTCAAATTTGGGTTTCGTCAGTTGGAACTGTCAGTTGGAGTTGGCAGTTGGAGCTCAGACATTAGTCAGAGCAGAGGTGAGCTGAGAAGCTCCGTAATAATGATAAGCTCTGAGGTGTTTTAGACTGAAGGACTTGAATTTACGTGTATGACCTGGATTGTCTTGAACTACTCTGAATTGTAAATACAGTTAATAGAAAACTACTCTGCTGTGTATGTCTTCACTTTTGCAGCACATAAACAGTCACAGGACATCAATCAGTCTACATCCTGAGAAGATAGCAAGCACAGACAGTGCTGGTCCTCCAACAGTAGTCTTGTAGCCCTTGGGATGGTTTTTAATGAGCCAGCCCCAGAAGTGTTTAATTGATTCCTTTTTTTCTCCTCTTTGCCCAGACTCAACAAACTGCCTTTTTTAACCACTACTATGCAAGTCTGTGTGGTTTCAGATATAGGTATTTTATAATTGATATTTTCAGTGATGTTGTTGGGAGTGTTGTTGGCCAAGCTCTTACTGGCCATTAAGGAAACACCTCTGGTTTACATCAAGACCAACTAGGAGGCTACAGAAAGCCCTCGAAAGCATAAACTGTCTCTTGGTTGGCACAACAGAATGGCAAGAGCCACAATAGGATTTTTCTGCTGTTGCCTTCAGGCTCCTGCAGACGCTCATACTTTGAAACACCAACCATCCATCCAGCAGAAAGAAAATCTGAGGCATTGCAATTATCTCTCTAGTTACGCTAGTCATATTGTTCCAAAGTCTAAAAAGCCCTGAGCTGACAGTCTTTAAACTCCAACAGTGCACCTATGGGGTATTTGGCTACTAGTATTTTTGATGGATAGGTATAAATAAAGAAGAAATCACATATTTCATCAGTGATAAAATAGCCCATGGCTTAATTACAATGATGCATTTAGAAATCTTGGAGAACATTATTTTCCATGGTTTCTGGATTACTGTGACAGAGTTGTGGACCCTGAAAAAAGGGAGGAGGTTTTTGTAAAAAGAGGCAAGGTTCAATGATAAAGTCAATGGGACTCTAGAAATATGGGGAGTACATTGTGACATTCTTCACGAGCACATCCTACTAAAACTACACAATGAGTAATCTTAACCTTCTTATCCTAACCTTCAATTAGGTTGGCATAAGCCCCAGCATTGTCCTGTGCTGACCTGGCAGTGTCACAAAAGTGTCAAAAGTGTCCCAAGGGGTGGGTGGGTGATAGGCCAGTGCACAGACATGTGCTGGCTTCCACACAACACCAACAGAAGATATGCCGGGTGAATTATGCCAACCTAAATTGTTTAGGATTGTGCTTTCAATGACTTCATAGAGTGTTTATTTCTCCACTAATTCATGGAAGGAAGGGATGGGGAAGAGGGAGGGAGAGATTTTGTTGCTCATGATACTGAGTCTAATTAAGCAAAGGAAGGGGAGGACTGAATGAATGATCGATTGATTGATAGTTTGTTCATTCATTCATATTCATATAAGTTCCGTCTCTAATATATTTGTTTATGTACAGTATATGTAAATTATTTTTTCTGGCTTCCAACATGTTAGAGTGTCCACCAAAAAAGAATGGGCACAATCCAGAGAAAGTTACGCATAGCTCTATGTTAGTATCAATAATTTTCATTTTTCTTTCTTTCAGTTCATAAACACTTTCTAACACACACAGAGGGAGGAGATCTTCAAACCAGTTCATAAACACTTTCAAACACAGACAAGAGGTGTGTGTAGCCTCCCCACCCCTCAGAATATACCTGCTGAGAGTCACTGGAGGCTTGTCGAGGGCTGCATCTAGCCCCGGGGCTGGAGATTGGCCACCCCTGCTCCAGAATAAAGATGGATGATGTAAGTAGCAACCGTGAACAGGTCTTGCTATAAATGGAGCTAGGAAATATATGGTCATGTCCAGTGGTGGGATTCAAATAAATTAACAACAGGTTCTGTGTCCTAATAACCTAAATTAACAACAGGTTCCATGTCAATAGAACAACAGATTCTATGTTCCATTAGTAACTGGTTTTCAGAACCAGGTGCTTATTAGCAAAGGGTTCTATAGAGCCTGTGAGAACCCCCTGACGCCTGCCACTGGTCATGTCCAGTAAGCATTGCTAGCTGGGCAAATAGCTGATTCATCTTAGGTGAACACCATTTTGAGTGTTCAGCATTTGTTTTAGAATTTAATGCCGTGCCTCTCTTCTCCCCCTTGAAAAACAATTTACCTTGTGCTGTCATCACTTCTTGCTTCTTTTTCCATTTCCTCCTCTTGCTCCATTCACTGGTCTCTGCCTTGGCATGTTTAACAGTTGGCATGTGAAAAAAAGTGAGTAAGTACAGTGCTCAGGTAAGCTGACCTTTCAAGCAAAACAGATGGGGGACTTTTTTTATATAATAGCTTTTTCATGTCAGCATTTTGAACTCTTATGTGCAACCTCCATAACAGCTGCCACAAAGCTGTACGGGAAGTCCGCTGCAGAAAGGGTAAGGTTCAGTTTTGGCTGCTAAGAGAAAGATCAATAATTGGATTGTTTCTCAATTTTGATTTATTTGTTGGTGTGTTTGCCTCTTCTCTGTGACTTTCACTCATCTCTCAGGAGGGTGGTTGGCATTTGTTCTACACACGGAGCATGTTCAGGGCTGCCCTGTGGCCCTGAAGCCCTACAAAAAGTGATATCCATCCCCAAGGTATCTGTTCAGTCACTTGTATGTGTGAGCGAGCCAACCACAATGCCATCTGTTCTGCCTTCTTCATGATGGCTGTTGCCTGAAGTGTAGGTTATTGCAGGTCTCCAGAGACCAGGTCTGCTGTGTTTTTAAGCCTGCAAAATAAAATAAAACAAGCCTGCTTTCCCCCTGTTGTTGCTGCCCAAACTGCATGGGAAAGATTGCTTCAATTACGACATTATTTGTGATACTTTGACGGAGTGCTTTTTCTGTCTATGTATTGCAGGGATGGAAGTTGGCTCTGCTAACAAGGCTTTTAGAACCTTGGCTTGTATTTCCACAATTGCCTCTCATCAGTTTGATTTTGCATAATAATAATGACATTATTTACTATTTATTTTCTCATATTTAGACAGAAAAGTCTTCTGAGATGCCATCTGCCATCTGTGTACTACAAAGGGAATCTGTTCCTTAACATTAAATATTACATTTTGAAAAGATATTTGGAGACTAACTAAAACTTCACTGCTGTATCTTCTGTCTTTGACCACGATCTAGTTTAGGTGATCATCACTAGAGTAATTCACAGTGTATGGTGATTAGCCCCCACCCCATGTGCTTCTTCTGTCTCTGGAGAGTCATGACTGACTGACAGACTGACCAAAGTAATAACCCGGACTGTAAGATTAGGTATGATTTGCACGAGTGATTTTTCAACCTTTTCCATCTCATGATGCTAAAATTTTCTGGGAACACCTCAGAGTTTTGGGAGGTTTTGTTTTATAAGCCAGCATGGGACTTGTGTCAGGACTCATGGTGGCCTAACTGGAGTTTAGGATTGCCGCCTCAGACTCCCACTTTCTGCCCTCTCACCTTCCACTTCCCTCATGAGGAAAGAAACATCATTGTTTTCTCCTTCCACATACTGTAACATTGAAGTTGCTATAATTTAAGAGTGTAAGCATGTTTCCCTTTATGTAAAGGGAAACTATATCCAGACCAGTGATTTCCAACCAGTGCGCCATGGTACACCAGTGGTCCACAGATGTACTGTGGAAATTTGGACAATTTATTTATTAAATAAAAATCATTTATTAATAGGGATATCAAGGAATTGAAACTCCCCCCGCCCACCAGAAGCATGCTTTGCCTTCCCAATTGTCCAAATATCAATGGTGTGTCTTGAAACCTGGTTGGTGTGTCATGAGGTGAAAAAGGTTGAAAATCACTGATCTAGAACTTCATCCACTAAGTTTGTAAAATTACTTTACTGGAGGTGCATGTGGCATATTACATATCTTAATAAAGGTACTACTTTACTGAATTTTGTTATGATCAACAAATAGGACAGCTTGGTTTTGATGTGCACTTATGGTAGAATTACTGATAGAAACTAAGTGTGTGCTTTATGTCTTGAGTGTAAGGTATATGCTTGATAGTTAAGACACAGGTTAACTTCCTGACACCCCTGCTTCCAGGCTTTTGGGAAACTGGACTAAGAAGGAAACATGTGTCTAAGATCTTGTGTGTTACATCTGTGAGTGGCTTTGGAATAGATTTTTGGATTTGGATCTCAGTGTGTGTGAGGTAGCCTACTGTGCTGAGAATTGTAAGTGTGTCTAGTCTAACAACACGGACTAGGAGCACAATTCAGAGCCAGTTCAGCCTGCTCTGCCCTAACTGCTCTCTCCTAACTATTCTGTATCCAGAGCAGAATGTTATGCTGCATCCAGAGAGTCAGGAAGCCTGGGCTGCCCAAACTGTTCCATAGCATGCTAAGTACTTGACACACAGGGAGGACTTGCTCCTGAGGAGACACCCCTCAGATCACACTGAACAAGGAACAGCTGTGGTGCCTACAGTGGTGACACAACTCTGCGCATCACCCGGTGCAGAAGTTTGTGTGTCACCCCTGGGATGTGCGCAACCCCCTACCTGGACTGCGCAGTTGCCAAAGTTGGCACTTGCGCAGTTGTTTCTGAAGCCAGCTGGCTTCAGAAAGAGTACTGCACAGGCACCATCTCTGACACCTGCGCAGTACTTTTCTGAAGCCTTTCGGCTTCAGAGGAGACTGTGCAGGTGTCAGAGTTGGTGCCTGTGCAGTAGTCTTTCTGAAGCCATTCGGCTGCCACTCCGCCTCCTGAGTGAGCCAAATGGCTGTGCAGAGGCATGGACTTCCTCCGCTCTAAGGAAGTCTCCTCTGAAGCTATTCGGCATGCTCAGTGTGTTTCTGCGCAGTGCGCCTCAAGGAAAAATGGCAGCTTCTGGCTGCTGCTCTGCCTTGGAGCAGGCCTGAATGGATGCGCTGACACCCAGTGCAGCCCGCACCAGCTGCACCAGTCTGGTGATGCCACTGGGTGCCTGCCTTATAAGGAGTCCCTGATGAGATGCCAGTACATTCTACAGTGAATACAAGGAGCTTCTTGGAGTGGCCTGCTGTATCCTGAGGTTTGTGGGCAGCCGTAGTTGTTTCATATCCTAAGGTTGAGAGGCAAGGGTTGCAGCTAGGCTGGCCAAGAACTCAGATTTTTGGTCAACACTGCCATTCTTACTCGGGCCTTATCATGGACCCCTATGGGTCCATTACTATACCTGCTCCTAAGGTGGTTTATCTCTGAGGAGCTAGAAGAGGGCATTTCTGCCTTGGAAACAGGCTCTGGATACAGAGTAACTGCTCTGCCCTAGGCAATGCTAAACATGCCCTCGACATGCCTCTCCTGAATTGCCTAGGGCAGAGCAGGTCCACTTCTCTTAGGGCACCCTATGTTGCCTTGCTCTGCCCTAAGCCTCTTCCAGAGTTACTGGGGTGGAGCATCTTGCAGTTGCTCCACCCTAGTGATAGATAGGGCATCCCAAGGGCTCTTATGCGGACAGATTATTTGCTCTGGATTGTGCTGTAAATTATGAAACAGAAAGTTGTTAGACCGAGCCTTGCTTCTGGCTTGAAATCACAAGATGGCCTTAGGCAACCTACCTTTTCTTGTGTTTGTGACATAGTGATAATTCTGATTTTCCTGGATTAAGTATTACAAAATAATGCATGTGAAATGCTCTGAACATTTGCTGAAAGGACACAATGGCAAATTTTCAGCTCCAGCAAAAGGCTTTCGGCAGCTCAGGGAATGTACCAATGCAAGCCACCCGCTTATCTGGCAGCCCACCTGCTCTCCTCCTTGGTTCAAAAAGAAAGGGAACTTTAGAGGGCATGAGGAGAAAATGGTGAGCATTATGCTGCAGCCTACCAAATGGGCTATTAGGAAGAAGGAAGATGTCATGACAAAATAGAGGTTGGGCTGTAAGTATACAATCTGGGAACTTTCTGTAACATCAACTTTGTATAAGGCCAGTGTAGCATGAGACATATGGCAGCTCACATAACTTGGCTATGAAAAGATAGGATTAATTGTAGACTGGAAAGATCTGGAAAAACAACATTTTTTTCATTATTACCACTATTATCTAACTGGTTTTCTTTATGGCACAGACAAAAAGGTCCTAAAATCTTCATCAGAAAACATGTTTGGGAGTTCCATTTAAAAGCAATAGTAGGAATGAGTTCATCTCTTCAAAAAGCAAAACCAAATATGGAAGAGGGAACCAAGCCTTAGTAACACAAGTATCCCATGTCTCCTCCTCTTCTTAATTGTCCCATTCTTTCCATCTGAGGTAGTGGAAGGAGAAGGAGTATTGGCACCTAGAAAGTGAAGACCACCACCTACTTTCTGCTGCCTGATGCAAAAGCTCTCATTAGCCTTACTGATGAACCAGCCCTGGGATAGGAAACCTTATCTCTTGAAGTTTGATCAACATCAATGGTATTTTGGGGAGGAGTCCTAGGGCGCAATCCAGAATAACTACGGGGAGTCTTTGCTCCAGTGTAAGAACAATTTGCTCAGGATTGCAATATGAATTTCCCATAGATTTTCACTAGGTGGTGCAGTAACTACAGGTACACGTAATGTCTCTTATGTGCTCCTGTAGTTACTCTGGATTGTAGGGCTAGTCAAGAGTTGCTGTTAAGCCTCAAAATTAAACATCAGAAGGTCACCAATTCAAGACTAGTGGAAGTCTTAGTGAAGGATGAGAATTGATAAAGCGAGTCTTTTGCGTGAAAGCCAAAGAAGCCAGCTGGGAGGCTGTGTGCAGCCAGAATATTTCACCAGACCATGATGGAATCCACCTGAAATGTAGATAGTTCTTGAAAGACAATTTGTTTATGATTATAAACCTCCTGCAGGGTTTAAAACAGGGGTGTCCAAACACCAATCTGGGGGCCAGATGTGGCCCTTGGCAAGCTTCAATGGGGCCCCTGACAAGACCCCTCTAACCACCCCTTGGGCAAGCCTTGTAATCCACTCCAGTACATTCTTATATGTAAATTTGTGTGAATTTATTCAAAGTTGAAGTGTAATTTAATTTTCCCACTCTGACACAGTGTCAGAGAGATGATGTGGCCTTCCTTCCAAAAGATTTGGAGTCCCCTGGTTTAAAAAACAGGCCTGCCTGTGTAAATTGCCTTGAATAAAGCCAAAGGAGTAATTCCATGGCCAGGAGGGCAGTGCATAAATACTTGCTGCTTTATTATATTTTTAAATATTAAAATTATCCTTTTTATACAATGAAACAAAGGCAATCAGGCAGGTAATGCAACACATTCTCCATTTGATTGTTCCCACAGATGAAAAGCCTGCTAATTTATATGAAATATTTTGATATCTCCTTTCTTCCAATACAGAACATAGCCATTAATTGAAATCTGAGTAGAGCACAGGCTCTCCTCTAGGGGAATTTATCAATTTTGATCAAACAATCTTCTAATTTGTACTGTATTTGATCATGCTATACCAAGAAGCGATTGTGATCCCATTTCCATGTATCACGTCTCACTGGCATTACATATTGTTGATTTTCTATTTATATTCATCTGATCTTTTGATTATTTCTTTACAAATGGGGAATTGGTTCAAAAGAGTTTAAGCAATTAATGCTTCTGACCTTGTGACATAGTACAAACAGGAAATGACACAAGATGTGATTTTAGAAATGGTATATTTGCAAACATAAAGACTGGAAAAGGCTGTTTTTTAGAATATGGCTTCTGGGAGTTCAAAGGTTAAAACTTTTTAAATCATTTTGACTCAAGTATTTTTTTTCCTTCTCTGCTGCTTAGATTCTTTCCTGCCAAGGGCTTTTCTTACTCGCCTGCACTTTTTTTCCACTTGACAGGAGCAAGAAAGCATGTCCAAAGTATATTTTGAAATCTAGTCATTGTGAAGTTCCCTGTGGATTAGCTGTATGTATGTGTTTTTGGATTTGGGGTCCTAGGTGACTGCCTCTCACCTTAAAGCCATATGAATGCAGTTGCTTGATCTACATGTAGAAAATAAAATACCAAAGTGTGACGGCGCATGGCCCTGAAGCAAATTCAAAAGTTGAACTTGGTTAATGTTTGAGGCACATTACGGTATGTCTGGATTATCAAGCACTCTTTTCAAAGCTGGTGTTTTTGAAAACAACATTTAGAAGGGGAAAATTAAGAACTTTTTAAGGATGCTTAGGAAATAAAATAGTTATACAGGATATACCATGCCTCTAAAATGCCCTTTTGTAAGCCACCTTGAGACTCATTGGGGAGAAAGGCGAAATTTAAATGCTAAATAAATCAAGGATATTTCAATAAAATCTCATTCTCCTGCTCATTCTCCTGACTTGGTAATGTAATCCAGGCCTAAGCGTGTTTCTAGCATTTAGGGTGCAATCCTAACCTAGGCTGGCACAACTCATTAGTCTTCCCATTTCCATGATGATGTAGGGAGGCAAGCGCATGTCTGTACACTGGTCTAACTCTCCCTCAGGAGAGACACAAAATGTCTTAATGGCACTTTTGTGACACTCCCAGCTCAGCACAGGACTTATCAGCTTAGGCCAGTCTAACTGAAGGTTAGGGCTGCAGGGTTCCTAGACTGCAATCCAGAAGTGCACTTGGGCTGCCCTATCTATCACTGGGGTGGCCCAAGTCCAAGATGGGACAGCCCAGTTATGCTAGAAAAGGCTGGGGCAGCCTAAGGCAACATAGAGCACAATTCTAACCATATCTACTCAAAAGTAAGCCCTTTGTGTTCAATGGGTCTTACTCCCAGGAAAGTGTCTTTAGGATTTCAGCCATTGGCTGCCCCAAGATAGGTTGACCTGGGCTGCCCTGGCTGGGGCAGCCTAGGCAGTTCTGGAGAGGCATGTTGAGGGCACATTCAGCATTGCCTAGGGCAGAGCAGTAATGCTAGATCCAGAACCTGTTTCCAGGGCAGAAATTATTCCAGAGTTATACCACTTCAGGTGCAGCTATAGTAATGAGTATACCCATCGGAGTGCATGATAAGGCAGAGTAAGAATGGCAGTGTTGACCAAAAACCTGAGTTCTTGGCCAGCCTAGCTGCAACCCCAGCCTCTCAGCTTCCGGATATGTTACAACTACGGCAGCCCACTAACCGGGGGATACAACAGCCACTTCAAGAAGTTCCTTGCATTCACTGTAGACTGTACTGCCAAGGTGAGCATGTGTGCCCCCTTTTCCCACCACAACATGTCCTGGATTTTATCCTTGTGTCCTGGAAAATTTTTTTGTCCATTTCCTTGTGAACAGACAGCATGCAGAGCTCATGTAATTTATGTAAGCAATAAATTTTATGTACTAGTTTTAATTTAATAATAAGTAATACAGAGCTATTAACTGCATGAAAGAAATATATATGAGTGTTTTTAGCTTTTATTTTTAAATATCCTACATTTTCCTTTGGTGGCCTACATTTTGGGGTGCCTTGTCCTTTTTTCTGGTTAACACATACGGTCACCCTGTGTGCTGCAGTCTCCTACTGCATCTGTTAGTGGTTGTTAGGTACTCCTTATAACACAGGCACCACAGCTGTTCCTAGTGTGATCTGAGGTGGGGAGTCTCCTCAGGAGCAAGCCCTCCCCACGTGTCACTTAGTGTAAGTAGAATGATGTGGATAGTTTTATCTACTTCTAGCCCTTCCTTAGCATGAATATGTTATTGCCTGTTGTAACTGCACCCCCTGCACCCCTTAGCTATGCTACTGACCCCTATGCATGGAGAAATAAAATGTAGCACCTGTAAAATGGTGTCATCTTACATTTAGCAATGAAAGGAAAATCAAATGTCCCTCTTAGCTTGATATATTTTTCTGTGGCAGTTGCTGCGCTCTCTCTCTCTCTCTCTCTCTCTCTCTCTCTCTCTCTCTCTCTCTCTCTCTGTGTGTGTTTTAAAAGTGTGATCCTATTGCCAACAGGGAACCACTGATTAATTGCTTGGTGTACTGCATTGTTGAAATACTGTATTCTTAATAATAATTTCAGGAAGTGGAGAAAAGTGCAACACTCAATGAACTGACTATGTTGGATACTAACCCTACTTGATCTGCCTCTAGAGCACAGTCTGAATTACCCAGACTTACCCTAGGGAAGGGGATGAGCCTCCCCTTCTTAGGGTAGCAATGTAACACTCCTCAGTTTCTCCAGTGCATTACCGGCCTTTCAAACTATATCTCAGTAGTGTGGAAAATAGGTGGGTTAACAGATGCTCATGCACATGCATTTTAATGCTCATGCACATGCATTTAAATGAATATGTGCAAGAGGGAAAAAATGTATCCATCACATCTCTAAGATTTAAGTTATGGAGAGCCGGTGGATTCAGGCATTATCTAAAAAATCTCGTACAGTTTTCTTGAGCAAGGCATCTTCCAAAAAAAGAGGTGGAAAATAAAGACAGTGTATTTTTGGGACAAAAACCAGTTAAGACAGTTATTGTATTAGTAATGTATTTATTTCAGGACTGTAGAAGTCAATGATCACATGGGAGCTGCATTTGATGCTACTTTTTAGTGACATTCCATGCCTTATAATACATTCAAGTGTCACTGTGGAAAGGCTTTATGGACATCTTCCTTTGGAATGCCTTGCCTACTGACATCTCCATCTGTGCCTATATTTAAAGAGTGGCTGAAGATTAATCTCTTTCTTTTGGTCTTTCATCTCACATCATTTTCTATTACCCTTTTGCTCTTTTGTTATTGGTTTTAATACTGAGTCTCTAGGCAGGGTCTATCTTTTTAAAATTAAGTTTTTATATTAAAAATTATGTAATTTATTCTTAAAATTGCAGAAAGCACTTAACAGTTTTTTCCCTGTTGCACTGTGTAAATAATAAATAGTTAAAGAACGATATTCCGGATAAACTGGGCAGCACTGAGCCAGGCTTTCCATAGCACCAAACTCAATAATCTGGAAATTCACTGATGATATCATTGCCAAACATTTGGGACAGTGCCACATTTAAGGAACTCTCAATGCCATGCACCAAAAAAGGACCTGGGCACCAGCACAAACCCCATAGAAGGAATATACACGTAAAAGCCTTGGATCAAAGCTGAAAGGAAATTAGTGCTGGTCCAAAAACATTCTTTGTTGTCATGATGGCTTATTTCAGTGAAGTGTTTGAAATTAACAGAAACGAAAACGCTTTTTCCTAACCCAGTCTGAAATTGGGACATGAATAATGATTCCATGTGGGAATACAGATCACATTGGTGTTATCCCCCCAAAATGGTATCATCTGCGCCTGGATACTTGTCATTCTCAACTTTCTCTACCACCATCTTTTCCAATCTTGCAATATGAGATTAAAGGTGGGAGACTGGAGATTGGCCCTCTGTTGCTCAGACTTCTTTGTTACTGCTGGTTTTATATTTTTTATAAAACAATTTGGAAATGGAAGAAAATGTTGCAGGGAATATATGAGGTGGAGGGATGATGCAGAATATTCAGACTGATCCTGGACTTCCCAAAATTCCAACTTCATGTTGAGATAGAAATGATGCTCATCACTATACACAACTCCCACACGCATGGGATCATTGAACAGTGGAATTCGTATTGCTGTGAGTGAGGGACAGCTAACAAAACTTGCTGCCAAGGCATGTTTCTGCTATAGGCAGAGACAGGGCATTCTGCAAAAGATGATTGAGCCAACAGTTTGCAATGTGCGTGGTCACCAAAACTGGGCAGTTACTAGTCAATGACTCCACAATGATATTTAGAAACTGAACAGCTGTCACTAAAAGATAAATCTTTGGATTTATTTCAGAAGAAACATGATCTGGCTAAATCAACAGCATGACTGATTTAGTTTGATCATTCAAACTGACACTGTCAACACAAACATCTATCAAGCAAATTATCAAGCATCTTAATGTATCACGAAGCAGCGCAGTTAAGAAAGAAAAAAACCACCCTAAAGCAAATTATAAACTGCTGTAAATCTTGAATACAGTATCTAAAAATAGGGCTTTCCTAAGTACAGGGGGAATCCTGATGTAATTTATTCTTTTTTTAGCCTTTATTTAGGAAAGTGTTGAGATCATTTAAGGAAATGAAATATAGCTAAGAAACAACGTGGAATCCATAATCTAGTTTATGAGAACTTCAATCTTAACAGCACAGAGATGGATTACCAATATTTATTCCTGACTATACTGACCTTGTAGGTTTTGCAAAGATGTACAACGCAATCCTAACCCCTGGTTAGGCCAGCACAAATCCTGTGCTGGGTTGGAGTGCCATAAATGTAAGGCTCTTCTAAACTTCTTAGGCTGTGCCTATAGTATGACAAGTTTTGTTAGTTCACCTAAAACATTATTATGGTTCCAATGTAAGTCTGCTATATGTTTCTAATGGCAATCTCCATGAATACTACAACTATTTTTCATTGTTCCTCCTCATGCATCAGGGATTCAGAGGGACATTGCCTTAGAAACCAGACGTGTCAATGAGAACAGCTGTGATGAGGCCTGGAGCAGGCTGAAGACAAGTGAAATCTTGGCAATCTGGAGGTTTTGGCAGGGTGGCAAGTGACATTATAAAAAATCTCACTAAAAACTGAGTCGCGACCCTCTTGCTATCTGCAAATAACGGTTTGAGAAATGCTGGTGTAACCTGTTTAAAACCCGTAACTTTTTCTATTTATTTTTAAAGGTTTGTATATTGCCTGTCTCTGACAGCACTGAGAGCAGTTACAACAGAAACAAACAATAAATAACATTTATTGCAAGTATCCCTATGTACACAAAATGGTAAAAACCAGTTTTCATGATCCAACCTACCAATTCATTTATAATCATTTATAATCTTTTCTATAAGAATCCAGGTCTCAGGGCGCAATCCAGAGTAACTACGAGGAGTCCTTGCTCCGGTGTAAGAACAATTTGCTCTGGAATGCAACATGAATTTTCCATAGGTTTTCACTAGGTGATACAGTAACTACAGGTACTCATAATGTCTCTTACATGTTCCTGTAGTTACTCTGGATTGAAGGGGAAAACACTCTTGTCAGAGAGAGCATGACAAGATGAGACCCAGAAAGACCTGAAAACCGCCCACATAGGTTCTGGCAGTTCACTTTTCACATTAAAAACATGAAAAAACTCAGTAACCCAGAGGTTTTGGCAATGATGTCATCACGTTGATGCCAAAACAACTGGAATATTTAACTCCGCCCTAAAAGTGGGTCATGGTTCAAGAACGTTTGAAAGCCATTGGTTTAAATTAAAAATTTATTTTTCTGGAAACTTTATTATAGATTATTATGATAAATTTTCAATAATGCATTGAAATTGAGGTTAATGAAAGATGCCATTTTCCAAGGCATGGACCTTAAGGCTGCAATCCTAAAGACACTTCCCTGGGAGTAAGACCCATTGAACATACTGGGGCTTACTTTTGAGTAGACGAGGTTAGGATTGTACTCTCCATCCCACAATATGGTCCTACATATATTGAAATTGTGCAAAACTGGTCGCATGATTTGGTTTTAGGGCAAATGATACAGCCAGCTTTGCATGACTCAGTCTGGCCAGGGACTGGGTGGGAGAATGCCTGAATGAATGAGACCGTCCATGATGAAAGAAAGGTAGGAAATAAATGAAATAAACTTGTTTTTTTAATGAAATGGCAGCTATATTGCTCTGGAGAGCTACATTATCTCCATCTCCCCTTAATGATCCCCTTTTTAATAAATTAGAAAATGCTATCTGAAAAGTTAAAATGTTAACATTAATCGCAAATGCCATTCGCCCAACTAAAGATGCCACAAAGGGTTTTAATGGTTTTATGAATAAGTGTACAGCTACAGTATTGTCATCTTATTAAATTTGTCACTTGAGTTCCTTTATTGCTTTTGCTGTGTCTGAAATAGGTTGTTTCCTGTTGGAGCTTAATTGCCAGAAATAACAGCCTTATTTTCATTGCTAACATCAAGAATAGGAATATTGTACTTATAATGGGGAAGGATAACTTTTTTGGGTTAGTTAGCAGAGAAACCAAACTCTGTTTTCTGTTGGTTAGCTATTAGCCTGAATAAGTTAATTTTTGCCCAAACCTATTGGGCTTCTCTGCCAAAGGAATGTGTGTTCTGGCAGCTGGCAGCGATTACTGAAAAATGGTTATAAAGCTCACTCTGGCAACTGATCAGTGCACTACTGTGGATGAGAAGGCCAGAGCCTTCTTGTGTAGGTTGACAGACTGCCAGCCAGTGGTATCACCAGACTGGTGCGGGCCTCACTGGGTGATGTGTCACTGGGCGGGGGCTGATGCGCTAGAGGAGTCTGACACTCCTCTGTCTGGTAACAGGTGTCAGCGTGTCCACTCGGGCTAGTTCTGAGGCGGAGATGCAGCCAGAAGCTGCGGATCTGCCTCGGAGCTGGCAGGAATGGCTGGCTGAGGCACAGTGCAAAAAGACACACTGCACATGTCCAACCCTTTGGCTGTGCAGACATACTGCGCATGTCCAAAGACTTGGATATGCACAGTGTGTGCCTCTGCATGTCCATTTGGCCTGCTCCTCCTTAGAGAGGAGGAAAGGAGGCTATATGAGGCAGTGGGTTCAATGGTGACAGCAGTTCTTATCGGCTCTGGCAGAAGCCTCTCTGACACCTTTCTGTCCTCAGACAGACAGCAAAATTGCTGACACAATTCTGAAGTGACCCATTGCTGGGTCTTAAATCCCTTTTCCCTTACTAACCCTGCCCCTTTCTGCTAGATATAGTGTGGACATTTTTTGCATGACTGCAGTAGTGTGGGGAGGTGAAAAAAATAGGATTAGGTTGTTAATGTAAAATACTATGCTCATTACTTTCTTTACTTTCATTCCAAATTTCATTACTTTTGTTCCAAACTTTTCACAATTGAATACACAACAGAATGAAGCCAACCTAATGAAAATTGTGATAAACTGATTTAAGAAATTAGGATTGCCTGACTGATAAGCATTTGTTTTGTATGTACAAAACAAGTTCAACTTTTGTCCTTTCCAATTAGAGGCAGATGTATATGTTTATATAAGTACTAGCAAAATGTACCTGTGTTGTGGGAGTAAAATACATCCCTGTGCACCAACCATGTGTGCCATTCCCCCATGTGCTTCAAACCCCCATGTACATCAACCCTCATGTGCTATGCCTCGATTGTGCAACACCTCCTTTGAGCATTCCCCAATGTGCACCACCCCATGAGTGTACCCCCTCATGTGCATCATCCCCTTATGTGCATTATTCCCCATTGCGCAACACCCCATTACACATCATCCCCTATGTTCACCATTCCGCATTGCACACCACCCCTTTATGCAGCATCCCTCCATGTGCATCATCTTCCCATACGCATCACCTCCCATATGCACCATCCACCCATGTGCACCCCCATGGACCCCCATGAGCGCCATCCCCCCAGTGTATCAGACACTGGGCACCAAATTGGTTGGATGTTGATCAGTCTTCAGTGTTAAGTATAGAACATAAACTCATTGCATCCCTTTTGACCCCCTTAAAGGTTAAATTTTTCAACATTGTTTCTTGGTGGGTGCTCTCGTCACATAAGAAACACCCTCTTCAAATTTCAGGCTTCTCGGTCCAGGGGTTGGGGCAGGTACTTTATCAGTCAGGGATTCTTCAATATAAAGTATAGGGAGGCAAACATGTAGCACCCCTTTTCATCCTCTTCAGGTTGGAATTTCCAAAAACTGGTTCTTAGTGGGTGCCTCCATCATGGAAGGAACACCCTCCCAAAATTTAACACTTCTAAGACCAGTGGTTTTACCTTGGGGGTGATAAGTCAGTCACTTTTCAGTTTTATATATATTGATAATAAAGTGTGTATATAATTTTGGAGAGTTGCCACTACATAGGGTTAACCATTAAATAAATACTGAGCCAGATGAATCAACTGTCTAAGGTAGCTCTTCTCCCCATTTAATCTTCAGATCCATAGAACCTGAAGGGGATCAGAGTTGCAGTGGACAGGGAATGATTGAGAATATCCCTTTGTACTGCATCTCCTGTGAAAATCCACAACCTTGAAATTACTCTTGGTGCCAATAAAGCCTCTTTCTGGCGGCTAATAATTTCAGAATGTAACTTTCTTTGGAACCACAGTTTGGAGGAGAAGGATCAGTTAGCTCTTCTTATGCACCAGAGTCCCAACCAGATCGGTCTCTCCCCTGCTCCCCAATCCCCTGGGAGTGGTTGTTTAAATTCAAAAACTTCTAACACACACACACACACACACACAAATGTTATTTAACATTTATTCCACCACTAAGTTGGTTTTCTCAGCCTTTCTCTTACTATGCATTCCAATCTTGGTTTATCTTCATGTGTAAATGCTAGAAATGATTAAAGATAGCAGTACATCATCAACATACAAATACATTTGAAAATGCCATGACATTTCACTTGGAACTTGTCCCAGTTTGAGCTACAAGTCAACTACGTATTAATTTCATTGGATTTCAGGTTTTGTGAATCTGTAGCAGGTTTGTTATGTTTGATTACTCCTCTATTTTATTTGAGTAAACAGGGAGGGTAGACAATTGGAACTTATATGGCCCTGTACTGTATCTAAAAGTACCAGTTCTAAAAACAGTCAACTATTGGTTCTAATAAACATAAGAAAATTATTACTGGTTGCATCCTCTCAAAAGCTCATCTAGTCCAGCACCTGGGTTTTATAGTGGCCCATTAACTGCCTTTGTGCTAGTCACAGACAAACAGATGAAAGCATCTCCCATCAGAACTTAGATACACATGAAATTGTATTTGACAATATGGAACCAGGAACTGATTTTTACTTTTAGCTCCAGTCTTGCAATGAAAAAAATGAGAGCTGTGTTTGGTGTTTAATGTAACATTTTCCCTCTCCATTTCTGTGTATTTATCCTTCTTTGTACTCAGAACTGCAAGCTGACCTTGTAGAATTCTAGAAGGGGAAAAAGAAAAAAAAGAAAAAACAAACCAAGGTTGGGAAGGCTAACGCTGTATGTAGCTCAGTATGATCATGATTAATTTCAGAAAATCAAGCTTTTTTCTGACAGTAGCTACAGATGATTTTCTTCTGGCTGCTCTTGAATACTCTGTGGGATTTGCTGTGATTGTGCCCTACTTGATAGTGTTATATCATATCCTGCTGGCTTGGGGAATATAGTAAGGAAGACCAAAAAAAGACTGTGGCACTTGGTATGAGAACAACAAATGGGAAATATAATTTTATCTGCGTGTTTTCAGATTTTCCGAAGCACCCATAATCAAAATGGTTAAGGGCCTCAAATGTTTCTGAACCACAGAAACAAACTGAGAGCAATGTCTTGAAAATGTGAGGTTTGTGATGATACATAAGGGCTATTTATAACATGATTGCTAAAGCCTTGGGATCACTTTCCCTTACTAGCAGTGATGCTAATTGGTATACAAAATAACGAAATTAAATTCTTCTAGGTGGCCCAATAACTTTAGCTGTAATTTTGTTCCCTGGGCAGTGTGGACTCTGCTTGAAGTTAGAGTCTGCAGACTCCAACTATGCTTAGAGTTATGCCACTGAAATTGCTGGTGCAATTGGACCCATTGGGAGTGCTATAGACCCATTTGGACTACTGCAGTGCTACTCAAGGTAAGAAGAAATATTTTGCTGCAGCAGCACCCTCAATCTTGTGCTGGTTGTAGTACAGGCACACTGGCCTATTTGCTCCAGCACAAGATAGGATAGCACTGAAGATGACATTGAACTGAAGCCAAAATTTAAGAAATCATACCAAGAATTTTGGTTACAGAAGTAATTTTCTGATCACTATGAATAGTTGTTAGAAATTCCTTGTTGCTTTTCCTGCTTCCTAATATTGTGGTTTTAGTGTGGTCATCCAACTTCTCTCCAAGCAAAGAAATAGACTGCAAATTAGTAACCTTGGTGATTTAAGACTCCTGCTTAGTGACTTTAAACCAGACATTAGGAGTCTATTTCTGAGTGTTGAGACTTCAGAGCTCAGCAGGTAAGTCCTTTGATGGATGTGGGTCCTTGAATTCACACCCAGCCTGATTGATTGTGAGTTTACCTGTCACAGGTGATCACTCCTTGGCTCTCATTTCCTACCTAACTTTACTCAGTCCTTTAAAAGCAATGTAAAAGGAGCCCTGTGACCTGCAGTGTTGCACACTATACTTTGGGTTTGACAGCTCTCTGAAATACTTAGAGAACCGATTGCATTCCTATGGCGTTCTTTTATCACACTCCTCTCAAGATCATTTAATTGTGTGGGCTGATAATTTCTCATTACTAAACATTAGGAGCTCTTTAAAAGAGTGATACTTGCATTATAGAGAGAAGGAGCCTTCAGTGCTGTGTCAAATGATGAAGCGTAGAACTGTGGCTTGAGTGTATCTTTGAAAAGCCACTGTCAAAACGTGTTCCTTTCAACTTCCTTCAGTCAAACACTTTTAGAACCTTAATAGAAAGAGAGTAAGGGAGAAGACTTGAAACACTTTAAAGTATCAAATGAACAGAGGGTGAACCAAACAGCAAGTGAATAAATCTTGAACTCTTTTGCAGCGGGGTTGGGAGCAATGGAAAGATACTGCTCACCCACAGTAAGTGATAACGTGAAAACAGCTCCAGATGGCAGTTCTAGAATTCAAGGGGTTCCATGATTGGCATAAAGGCCACTGAAGTGGGTGGAATTTGCATTGGTGTTATGCTGTTTGAGAATTTCTTGTCAGCAATGTGGTTGAAGGTTACTCAAGGCTACTCAAAGCCATGATTTTTCAGTCGCGCAGTCTTCCTATTCCTAAAGCTCTGATGGACAGCGCTAGTGCTCTCCCTTGGAGCTTTAGGAATAGGAAGACTTTAGGAATAGGAAGATTATGATATATGGGAGGGGGAACAAACACACCATTCCTGAACCTTCTGCACCTCCCATTTTGATAATTTCTTCTGTCTTCAGCAGATCAAGTAATAAGATCCTTGTTTGGATCTTATGTGAAATACAGAGCAGAGTGATCTACAAACTTCTATGCATATAAAACCAACAGCAAAATGTACATTATTACTATTATGGGCATCCCTCACTTATTGAATGGTTAGGGACAAGAGCACTGTCCAAAAGTGAAAAGTGGAACCCAGTCTTTTACAGCTTGCAAATGAAAAATAGCCATCAGAAAAAGACATACATATCACTTTCAAAAGCCTAAGAATACATTTTTATTAACATATAGCTAAAATGCATAACAAATTACAGTAAACTGAACAAAGGCATGTGTGGGCAGTGAATACCTTATGTATTTGAATGATTGTTATTTACTGAAGAAAGAGTGAAGTATGTGTTGAATGAATGAGTCCTGGGAATAACTGAAAGATGTTGAAAGAGCAAAACTGTCAGAAAATAAACCGTCACAAAGTGGGTGATGCCTATTCGTAATGGGTGAGTTTTTGCCACCCACCCTGCCATTTAGCTGGCATATTACCACCCCAAAGTATTGCAGCAAGAGATCCTCACCACTGAGGGAGTTTGTTTCCTTCAGGATTGAGCAATTGTGGGAGTGATAAACCTCTCTGAAGCAGGAAGAACTCTGAGTGCGGCCTCACAGCTGTGGTGGAAAAGGGATTAGTAAGGGAAGGGAACCCTGTCTCTGATTCCACTCAAGAGGGCTTTCAGGTAACGTGCCTGGAGCCTAGCAAACCAGGCCTCCTTACCTCTTCCATCTCCCCACCCAAGATTCTGCAGGAGAGGCAGGCAGGGCAGGCTCTTTTGTAGCATCGCTGCCTTCCCTCTCCCCTTACTGTCTCCTCCTTGGCTTTCTTGGGAGTAAGTCTCATTGAACACGAAGGGACATACTTCCAAGTAGACATGAAAGAGATCTAGCATCACATCCCAGTAAGTTTGGCAGGAGGTCCTGGACAGATTTTTAAATTTGAAATGAGTGTCCTGGGCTGAAATGTCTGAGTATCACTGAATTTAAAAAATTATATACCTCTTCTCAATAAAAAGTTTACAAAGTAGTTTACATAGCAAAAAAAATTGGAAGAAAAAAACAACCCAGGACTGACGAGAGAGAGATAGAGGACACACTATTAAAAA
Source organism: Cryptoblepharus egeriae (assembly GCA_030015325.1). Classification (NCBI taxonomy): domain Eukaryota; kingdom Metazoa; phylum Chordata; class Lepidosauria; order Squamata; family Scincidae; genus Cryptoblepharus; species Cryptoblepharus egeriae. Next base: position 45,023,837 of record JAREYC010000007.1, on the reverse strand, counting down.
TACACTACGCTTGGTTGATCAGGGATAGTTATAGAACAGGCTACCATCTCACAATTGGCTTCAAGCTGCCATATTTTGACACACATCACATTCTCAAGACACCATTTTGTGCTGCGAGCTCCCAAGCTGTGGCAGACAAAAAGTAGTTTCTGTGAATCTAAAGGACAGCTAGTGAACATAAAAAACAAAATAATATTCCATCAATCTTCAATATCAAAACCTTGACAATCTGCCATGATGGCCATTTCTTGGTAAGATGAGCATGATGACTTTGATCAGAGTTAATCAGCATTTACTTTCTAGGAATGGAATAAGGAATAATAATGGAATGATATTCAATTTTCCAGTGCCATTGCAGCCACAATGCAACCCAAAGTTAAAGGAATAAATGTTACCTTGCCTTGAAGAGGCCTCAATGCCTAGTCTCCCCTCCCGCTTGGCACAGTTGCATCAGTGCTGGAAAGTTGGATAGATTGGGCCCTAAATTCATCCTACGTGGGATAGTATTCATTAATGGACTTTCTGGATAACATGTCATAGGGTTAACGAAACTTATCAAAAGTTAACTAATAGAGAAAAGTTCCCCTGAATTTCCCATTCTCCACATAACTTGTATAACAGCATTCCTTTCTGAGTCCATGAGTAGCATAAGCAATCAAACATGGGAGCAAAATTAGTCAAATGATGGACTCTCACACATTAGTGCTAAATGCAGATTGCTCAGTTACTTGAATTTACTTCATCAATCAGAATGAGCAGTTGGTTCAGTTCTTAATGGCATTATAATGAGGGAATGCTTACAGTTAAACTGACTCCAGCAAGTGGTGGTGCCTTCAGAGAATTTTTTTAATTCATTGCAAAATGCTCCATGCTGAAAATGCATATGACCAAAATTACTGGCATTTGCTTGCTTTGCATAACAGATGTTAATTCATGCACTTTCAATAGCCGTAGCAGACACCCTCCCCCCACATGACTGTTCACCAAAACTTCTCAATCCTATTAGACGAACACAAAAATTGATCTTCAATCATGAGAGATGCTCCCTTTTGGTAAAACACAATGTAATAAATTGTGTGCCAATCCTTGCAATGGTTGAAATTCAAGGAAAATAGAAATACAGAGTGGTAAATTGGGGCCTTAATCAGTGATGGGCTCCAAATAAATTAACAACCGGTTCTCTGCCCATCTGGCAGCCACTTTTAAATGGCTATTTCTAAACTTTATATGTCCTATCTCTCTTTAACAACCGGTTCTACAGAGTAGGTGCGAACCTGCTGGAGCCCACCACTGGCCTTAATCCTATCTAACCGGAAAGCCAGCAGGGCATGTGCTCCAAACAACAATCATCTGTTGTTTTTAGCCAGGTGGCACTGTGATTGCTGAAACACTCCATTCTGAGCACAGAGGCTGTGAGTCCTGAAGTACCTTCAGCCCTTCTCCAGTCCTACTTATTCAGGTATCCTGCCGAATTGTCCTCACTTTGCATTCTGTTGGAACTGGGTGGGTTATACTTCAACTCCAAAACTCAATGCCATACTTAGTTTTCTGTCTGGGTTAGGTGAACAGTTTTGTATAGTGGCAGGCTACTGAAACCTAAGAGGTAGTAGATATGAGTTCTATTATACATTACTTGCCTTAAATGTGCAAGTGTAAGAACAATAATCTTCAGGGAAAATAGTTGGGTACATGACGTGAAAAAAATTGTGAGGGGAAAACTCTTGCCTGCATTCAATTTCTTACCACTTGTGCTACCTCTGAGATATGATAAAGAGTGGTTCCTAGGTTTTTGATGCATAACAAGAAAAAGGGCCTTAGGGTGAAATCCTAACCTAGGCACCACTCATAACTCATGGCATAACTCATTTTCCCATTTCTGTGATGATGATGATGCACAGTCTTGTACTGCAGCGAGTCTTGGACCCTTTATGCATGGCAGGAGAGAAAGCTGAACACCTTCCATATGCGCTGTCTCCGACATATTCTTGACATCACCTGGCATGACAAAGTTTCAAACGACGCAGTTTTGAAACATGCTGGAATCTCTAGCATGTTCACACTTCTGAAACAGCGACGTCTATGCTGGCTTGGGCATGTCGTGAGAATGGCTGATGGTCAGATCCCAAAAGATCTCCTATATGGAGAATTAGTGCAGGGAAAGCACCCTAGAGGGAGACCACAGCTGCGATACAAAGACATCTGCAGGAGGGATCTAAAGGCCTTGGGAATGGACATCAACAGCTGGGAAACCTTGACCTCCAGTTGTTCAGTGTGGAGGCAAAAGACCCAGCATGGCCTTCTCCAATTGGAAGAGATACTTGTTTGGCAGGCTAAAGCAAAGAGACAGACCCGAAAGCAGCGAAACCTGGGGCCTGGGCAGGGGACGAAATTTATTTGTCCTCAGTGTGGAAGGGATGGACACTCTCAAATTGGCCTTTTTAGCCACACTAGATGTTGTTTCAGGCCCTCCAATCAGAGCACGTTACCATAGTCTTTCGAGACTGAAGGATGCCAGTGATGATGATGTAGGGAGTCAAGTGCATGTCTGTGCACTGGCCCAGCCCTCTCCCAGGAGTGGCGCAGAAGTGCCTTACAGCACTTTTGTGACACCCCCAGGTTAGCACGGGACTTGTGCCTGGGTTTATACTGGCTTAACTGGGAGTTAGGATTGCAGCCTTAATCATAACCTAACAGGTGGTTGATGCTTCCCACTAGGATACAATGTGGGCCAGAGCAAATTATTTGGACTCCCAAGAGAGAAAGCCTGTGGATGAAATGGGACCTGACTCCTGTAATTCTCCGCCTCAGTCCTAATCTTTCGATTTCCCTCCTCAAACTGTTTAATTAGGATTAGAAAGAAATCCCTTTTATCTCCTTTTATCTTGTTCCTTATTTTTTCTGCTTATCTGATTGAAAACAAAAGGCTGGGTTTTTAGTAATCCCTCAGAGGCACATGAATGTAACAATAAGGACATAATTTATTAGAAGCCTCCCTTCTTTCTGATAGTTTTGTACTCACTAAGGGAAGATTTGTTCTAATTTTAGCTATAATTTTCTCCATTCCTATCGTGTTACTACAGATAATGGAAAATCTTCAGAGACAATGAATATGGGACAGATGACAGTACAAGACTTGCAGTTTCTGAGAGGTTGTCCTTTATCATTTTTATTTTTTTTAAAATCTAGTGGAATTACTCGTTGTTGCGGGAGTAGAATTTAAAGAATATTAGTGGACTAGGTAGGCAAAATACTGGTCACCAGCGGGTACCAGACACCAATGTGCTTCATTTGGCACCAGTGGCTACCAGCAGCCAGTGTATATAGGGCACTGACAAGCATCACGGGGCAGCTGCAAGCAGCAAGTAGGACCAACAAGCATTGGGTACCGCCAGGGACCCTTGGGCACCACTAGCACCAGGCACCACCAGCAGTGGGCACCACCAGGCACCAGGCATCACTCCCAGGCACAAGTTGTCACCACCAGCAGCAGGAACCACCGGGCACTAGTTGGACTATCTTAAGTATTTTTGTGAAGTTTCTTAGGATTGTAAGAAAAAGAGTCAACAATGTAATGGCATGAAGTCTTAAACTGAATTGTGTGACAGCAACTAAATTGCGAGCTGTCTCATCTCAGCACATTCTGTCCTCTTGTACACTCCTGGGGCTATGAATAAGTGTGCATGTTTAATACCTATAGGAAAAATGATGCTGACTTATAAAATAGAACTGTGGTGTAGATGATTTTCTGGTGGGAGTTCTTCCTGAAATGAATAAAATATTTTCAAGCAATGCACTTGATCAAATAGTATCACTGCACTTTAAGAGATGCATACCTGCATTAAGGGAGATTTCTTTATAACTGCTTTATAGGTGACAGGTGTGTAATTTATTCCTTTGATAAACAGCATAATAATGTGACAGTAATTCAGTGTGATTTCTCAGTAAGCATCCAGGAACAGTTACTATTTAATACAGACAAACTTGGTATTTTAGCACGACAGCTAATAGCATTTGCATTAACCGATCAGTTTGCATGAGTTTTTAAAGAAGGAAAGTCAAGGAGAAATGTAGTGTTGATGAAAATAAGTACAGTGTTGTTTGATCGACATGCTGAATAGTGAAATTAGAAATATATAGCACTCCATTTTATATGTACAGTGATGCCTCACGTAACAAATGCCTCTCATAAAGTATGTTTCATGTAACAAACAAAAATTTCTCTAGGATTCTGCTTCACGTAATCAAACTGTGCTTCACATAAAGAACAAACTCGCTGGCAGTTGGGGCAGACACGCTGGCCAGCAGCTCTTTTAAAAAGTGTCAGGGCTGCCTAGCGCCTATTGTGAAAGCAACACTTCTGCACTGTTCCTCCTGTGGCAGGGTGTCCGCTGGGCAGAGGGAGAGAACAGCAATGGAGAAAAGGGAAGCAGCTCAGGGCTGGCCAGAAGGGAGCAGGGGAGAGAGAGGCTCAGGATGAAGAGAAGGAGAAAGTGGGCAGACACTTTGAAAATGTCTTGGATTGCAGATGAAAGTGTCTTTGATTGCAGCCTCCTAACCATGTCTACCCAGAAGTCAGCCCATCTTACTCACAGGAAAGTGTCTTTAGGATTGCAGCCTAAGTAGACTTCATAGTATCATGCACATTGAATGCATGTTTTGAATTCAATTCCAATGTTTTGTCTTAATTTTTATATCCAGTGAATATTTTTATATGAATACTAGCAAAAAGCGTACCCACGTTGTGGGAGTAATATTTCCCTATACAACATCCCCCCCACGGAACATCAACACCCCATGCGCATCAACACCCCATGCGCATCAACACCCCCTGCGCAACTTCCCCCTATGCGCAACTTCCACCATGCGCAACTTCTCCCCATGCGCAACTTCTCCCCATGTGCAACTTCCTCCCATGCGCAACTTCCCCCATGTGCAATTTCCCTCCATGCGCATCAAACCCCATGTGCATCATCCCCCATGTGTCTCAACTCCTCATATGCAACATCACCCATCTGTATCAGTCCCCCATTTGCAACTTACCCCAATGCGCAACTTACCCCCATGCACAACTTCCCCCATGTGCAACTTTCCCCATGTGCATCATTCTTCTGTATGCATCATCCCCCGTGCACAACTTCCCCATGCGCATCATTCCCCATGCGCATCATTCCCCATGCGCATCATCCCCCATGCGCAACTTCCCCCATGCACAACTTCCCTCCATGCGCATCAAACCCCATGCACATCAGTCCCCCATGCACATCTTCCTCCCATGTGTCTCAACTCCTCATATGCAACATCACCCATCTGCATCAGTCCCCCATGTGCATCATCCCCCATGTGCATCATCCCCCATGTGCATCATCCCACCATGTGCAACATCCCACCATGCGCAACTTCTCCCATGTGCAACTTCCCCCATTTGCAACTTCCCCATGCACATCATCCCCCCAAGTGCCTCAACTTCTCATATGCAACATCACCCATCTGCATCAGTCCCCCATGCGCAACATCCCCCATGTGCATCATCCCCCCATTCGCAACTTCCCCCCAGGTGCTACTTACCCCCGAGCGCATCATCCCCCTGTGCGCATCATCCCCCTGTGCGCATCATCCCGCCATGTGCAACTTCCCCCATGCGCAACTTCCCCCATGCGCAACTTCCCCCATGCGCAACTTCCCCATGCACAACTTCCTCCATGCGCAACTTCCCCCCATTTGCAATTTCCCCATTTGCAATTTCCCCATGTGCAATTTCCCCCATGTGCAATTTCCCCCATGTGCAACTTCCCCCATGTGCAACTTTCCTACATGCGCATCATCATACATGCGTACATAACTTCCCCCCAGGCGCAGCATCCTCCACAGTGCAACCTCTTCCTTCGAACAACATCCCCCAGTGCACCTGCCACCAAGCACCAAATTGGCTGGATGTTGGTCAGTCTCCCATGTTAAGAATGGGACAAAAACATGTTGCACCCCTTTTCAGCCCCTCAAGGGTTAAATTTCTCCACATGGGTTCTTGGTGGGTGTTCAAGTGACAGAAGGAACTCCCAGAATTCCATGCTTCCAGGCCCAGCAGTTGGGGCGGAATGTTGATGAGTCATCAATTCTCCAAGGCAAAGTATAGGGAGGAAAACGCGTTGCGCCCCTTTTCACCCTCTTCCGGTTGGAATTTCCAAAAACCAGTTCTTAGTGCACCCCTCCATCACGGAAGGAACATCCACCCCAAATGTCACACTTCTAGGCCCAGCGGTTTTGGCAGGGTGTGATGAATGAGTCAGTCAGAGAGTGAGTCAGTCAGTGAATTTTTTATATACTCGTATATAGATTTTTTGGGGTTGTGGAACCAATTGTCTGAGTTTCCATTATTTCCTATGGGAAAATCCGCTTCACGTAAAGAACGTTTCATGTAACAAACATGCCTCTGGAACAAATTAAATTTGTTATGTGAGGCGTCACTGTATATGATTCTAAATAGGGGGACGTTTTCTGTTTTCTTAATTTTGTTTTCATAATAGCAGTCATGATATATTTCTTGGGTCTTCCTTAGAAAAAGTGGAAGAATGATTTATAGTAGTGGAAAGCTTTGCAATGCACACCAGAATGGTGGATTGGTGGAGAAGGAACTATGGCAAGGATCAAAGGAGTTATTCTGCTGTGCTGGTTTGAGTATAAAGTTTATCTTAAGTAGCAGGGGCAGGACTGTATGATTCCTGGTTACAGGAGAGAAAAATGTAGCAAAAATCCCAAAAGGTAACTGCTCTGAAGGTGAAGGAAGATATGCCCAGAAGATGCCTCCACAAGAGGCTTCTTGATTGCAGGGCAGTTCTGCAGAGTGGAAAGTACGAAGGTTTCAGCAGGGAAGAAAGTGCCACCAAAATTGAGTGGGTGGTCTCTATGACACAGTCCTCTTGCAGAGCAGAATCCTGCATTACAGGTATACAGGCAAACTTTCATATGTGTCAACAGATGCCCCCTTTCTATTGCAGTAAGTGGGGAAATGTGTTCTCTCTCTCTCTCTCTCTCTCTGTCTGTCTGTCTCTGTGTGTATGTGTGTGATCTTCTCAGCATTTCTAACCAGTGGTACATGATGTGTCTGATGGTCATGTGTTGCACCTGATATCCAACCTGGAAGTAACTGGTAATGACACCAGTTGAATCATTGAAGAGCATTGAGGGAAACAAAATCTCATTAATATTCACAATGTTGATTTGCAAGTAATTTTAAAGGTAAAAGAAGTAAATATACAACTTTTAATAAGGCCTGTTTACAAATGTTGACTTAATTGCTATAAATTTATCCGGAAAGGAATACAACATGGGATAAGAGAAATCTGCAGTTCTTTCACTAAATTTGACTTCTTTTTCTACCTTAAAACTTTGCCTTAAGGCTCTTGGCTTAATGTGAAACAGTAATTTAAGTAATTTAACTGCTACTTCCACTTAAGACTAATCAGAGTTTTACAGCTATTTAATTCTTTTTGCGTTGATTTCAAAACATACCTAACTAACATTATAAGCTGAGTATGGATTTGCAACTTACCGTAAATACATTTCTCAGATTTAGCATTGGCTAGCTCAACATCCTGGCATCCCCCCTCCCCAAGGGAAACAGTAAGCTCTTTCTTGATAAATTGCATTTACATTTTCCAAAATATTCCAACTGTATACATTAAAATAGTGGCCAACCACTGTGGAGCCCAAGGCAGCATTCCAAATTATGCTCTCCGTCACACACAGAGATGATGTCACATCCCATTTTTTTAAAATGGGAAGACCAAGAGCTTTTGAAGAGCTCTGGGTCTTTTGTATCATGGGGAGGCAGTATGCAGCCTCCTTGTAACCTGGAAATGCTCCCAGAGCTCTTAAACTAGGCTGGGGGTAGTCTAGGAGCTGCAGTGGCTCCTTGGTTAGAATGCTGGGGTTAGAACACTAAAGAAGTTGCCTTTTGGGTGGGGGGTAGTTTGAGTCATGTGTTGGACCCGCCTGGAGCTTGGGGCAATTCCCCCCAGCCCATCTAGCACCACTGCATTTGAAACCAAATAATATATTAGCATTTAATTGATAGAAAGTTTCAAGGAAAACAGTTTTTAAAATTGTGCATCAGCATAAATGTTTTGGAGTGGATCCAAAGAACTAACTGGAAGGAGAATGAGTGCTATTCTGTGAACGTTTGCGTGAGGCTTGGGGAAGACTTCTCAAAGTGTAAAAGCAATATATTGGGAAGTGGTGTATTAAAGTCAATAAGGAAGATAAAGGGTGCAATTGTAAGGCTATCTACTCAGAAGTGAAAAAAGCAGGTCTCCGTCAGTCTTGAGAGACTATGGTATTGTGCTCAGCGCTGCATACGCTGCATGCGAAACACGAATGCCTGCGTTAGATTGTTATGGAGGATAGGCTGTTACCCAAGCAGCAAATCCCCCCTCTCCACGCCACTGAATTAGTCCAATGGAAAGGCAGAGCCGATACGATTGGATCCAGCTGGCGTCGCAGAGCTGGGCTAAGGACAGGAGCGCACACTGTCTTGTGGGGCCGACCCAGGTCTTGAACCCTGGCCTGCTAGTTAACAGGCACAGTGTCTTAACCACATGCGCCACCCACAGCCACACTCATACTCACACTCATACTCATACTCAAAAGGCCAATACAGAGTCTCTAAAATCTGTGCAGGCAAAATAGCTTGTGGAAACCTGAGAAGCCACACACACTCTTACTCAGAAGTAAGTCCCATTATATTCAATGGGGTTTACTTCCAGGGTTACCTACCATGCATGATTTTTTTGTCTTTTGGTTTTTTAATAAGTCCTTCCCTCCATTTTTGAGCATAGCCTCCTCCTCCTCTCTCTCTCCCTCCTCCTCTCCTCCTCCTCCTCCTCCTTCTTTCTGAGATCCCCAGTATCAGCCCTTTTGAAAGCGTTATAGACAACTTATCACATTACCTATCACAGGAACTCTACAAATCCCAACCTTGACATGAATTTAATATTTGGTTCAAGAATTGGAAAAGGAAACTAAGAAAGTATTTTTGAGCTAAATGTGGTTTGGAATCCTTGGAGATGAACAAAATCACTTCAGGAGCAATAAGTATCAAGGCTGAGAAGTCAAGCTGTTAGAAGAGATATAATTGTGCTATATTGTTTCTGCAAAACAGGTTCAGCTTCATACCCAACAAAACATTTTAAAAGCAAATATTTATGCCTCTGACAGGTACACTGCAGAGCTGGGAGGAAGGCACTCAGAAGAAAATTCATAGAGTTTAATGCCTTTACAGTGGTGGGCTTCAGGGGGTTCTCACAGAACCCTTTGCTAATGAGTGCCTGGTTCTGAGAACCGGTTACTAATGGGACATAGAACCTGTTGTTAATTTAGTTATTAGGACATAGAACCTGTTGTTAATTTATTTGAAACCCACCACTGCTTCAGTAGCTGTGTAAAGGATTGCAGTCTGAGAGTTCAATCATGAATTAGGCTAGTGCTGGGTACTGTAAGGCCCATTTTAAGACACCTGGTGACTATGGAGCACTGGCACTTGGCTAAGCTTGTTGGGCAGTTAAAGGCATTGCTGTCAGGGGTAAGTGAAACCACTGGGCAACTCTGCAGCCTTTCAGGGGATGGGAGGAGGGCAAGATGGGAGAGGTGGGATCAGTAGAGCTCCGCTTTGCCGTATCCTGAATTCTGCGTAGTCCCAAAAGGCCAATACAGAGTCTCTAAAATATGTGCAGGCAAAATAGCTTGTGGAAACTTGAGAAGTTCCATTGCAGGACTTGAGTCTTCTCCAGGGGAAGGGATTGAAAGCCATTTTCCCTGAGGGAGACCTCTGGCTGTTCCCCAGCGCCTGCTGGATGCAGGCGTAGCTGTTTTGAGCCACTTCTCCAGTGTGCACTGGGAAGTTCAGGATTGGACTGTGAACCTCAAAATGCCAACAACTTTTCACATATCTAATAGAGGTCAGTTCCTTTATCTGTAGGTTTGTGATCTGTGGAAATGACTTAACAGGGATCACAACCCCACATTGGCAGATATCAGAGGAATTCCTAGATACCACCACAGTTAACTTCAGATATGTCTTATGAGTTGCAGGGAGGCCACATGCAGGTTCCCCACGTCTCAGAATGCCTGCTACAGAATTCTGAGAGGCACTTCCGATTTTTGCCCTTTCAGAGAGCCAGACTGAGGATTTCACTGTCTGGAGATATGGAGGATCTTCTGTAATATTTCAACTTTTTCAGTTTTGACCTATATAGGGAAAGTGGAGTTATAGTACTGACACAATAATCGTAATCTACCGTTAGGCCAGCATAAGCCGCAAGTCACTTCTGAACCCCTTGGAGGTGGGGGTTAGGCCTGTGCACAGGTTTACACCAATCTCCTCACACCACCACAGAAAGATATGCAAGGTACTGGCCTAAATTTGTTAGGATTGCTCCTTGACTGTCTTGCAGTACCAGTATCAAAATATTGAAAGCACTGCAACAAACTTTCACCCTGTGGTACTTTTCACATCCTTCTGAATGTGTATTGGGTGCTCCTGCTTATATTTATGATCCAGAGGTCAACAAAGCTGGAATAACCTTCTGAAAGACATGGGGAAAAGAACATGACACCATCTCTGCCTCTCCATACCCTCCCACACCACCTGGGCAGCATTCCAACTCTAGTTCAGTAGAACATTTTAAATTCAGTGATACTCTGGCAACAAGTGTATCATCAAATTTATTGTGGTCTATCATTTAGTTATATATGCTTCCATGCTATATTTCCTGCAATATAATAATTAATCCAATGTGACACCTTTATAACATATCAATCAAAATTAATATCATATTTTCGCCTCTTAGACTGAAGAATATTCATTTGATAGCAGTTTTTTTGTTCGTCTGTTTTAATCATCATACATTCACATCAGAGTCTATATTTTATGTGGCTGCAGTTTTTCTGAGCAAGGACGGACACCAAATTTTACAATGATACTTTTTTTGTGAGCGGCTCCAGATTTACAGCCTGATCCTATCCTCCCATCTAATGCCATACTAACAGAGTGTGCACTGCAATGATAATGCATGCAGATGGCCTGGGGAAATTTTTAATTACCCATCTATAGGCTACTTGGCTGTCTGGGATTCCTAAGATCTATGCCAGTTACTTTGCTGGTATATGTCCAAGGAGAGACAGGCGGTATGTTGGGCTGGGGAAATAGGGATAGCATTGCATTTCTGATGCCTGGATCTACCCCCGCCTGTATTTTACCTGCTTCAATGCAATCTGAGTCTAACTGTGGAGCCACCAGGTGGTTGTGCTTTCAGCTCCAAGACATCAATCTTATGGCAATGTACATTGCTACTTATGGCAAGACATCAACATTATGGCAATGTACATTGCTACTTATGGCAATGTAGGTACATTTTTGACAGCAGAATACAAGACACAGGATTATAAATGCCGCAAAGGAGTGGTCTCTCAGTCCCATAGATTTCAACAGAACTTAGTTTTAATCTTGACTAATTTTCTTTGGGTACAACCCAAAATCTTTTAGTAAAACTTTAATATTATGTAGAAAAAACAGTTTATATCTATATGTGAATATCATTAGAAAGCATAGCCCAACCAAGTTCATATCTGCTTTCTTCTTCTGTGGTATTGCTCTGAATTTTCACTTGCAGTTTCCAGCAGTGATGCAAATAAGTAAAAACAAGTAGAGAACAAAGGTTGAGAGCAAAACATGCATGAGAACTTTCTCTGGAGAATGCTGATGACACATGTGCTTAGATCAACTCTCACCATGATCAGTGTTTGATCAATGCCGAACATGGAAAGATTTTCCCTTAATGAGCACCATCCCGGAATGTTCCACAACAGTAATCCTAGCAAGAAAGTCTCCCTATGTAAGGGGTTTGCCAATGCAAAAAGTCATTGAGATGGTAGAGGAAGAGTGAGAAGTCAGTGATCAGTGTCCCCTATGGATATGAATGCTTAAGACAAATGACTTGACTGGACCAGAAAACATTCTAAGGATTCATATTGAAAACTGAAACAGATACATAACCAATTATTAGACCTACCCCCAAATCCAGAGTAACTACAGGTGCACATAAGAGACTTTATGTGCACCCGTAGTTACTGCACCACCTAATGAAAACCTATGGGAAATTCATATTGGAATCCAGAGTAAATTGTTCTAACACCAGAGCAAGGACTCCCTGTAGTTACTCTGGATTTTGCCCTAAATTTACACTACAGTCCAGAGTAACTACGGGAGCACGTAAGAGCCATTATGTGCACCCATAATTACTGCACTACCTAGTGAAAACCTATGGGAAATTCATATTGGAATCCAGAGTAAGTTGTTCTTACACCGGAGCAAGGACTCCCCATAGTTACTCTGGATTGCGCCCATTGTTGCATACATACAAGATCTCCCAAATTCGATTTAGCTAAGACATCATGTGTTATCACACATGCTGCTTTGTATTGTCAGATATGTTTTCAAGGCAGCAACTTCATTCACATTGAGACATTTCCTGAGACAAATGAATTCCAAGAGAAGATAATCTCAATCAAGTTAAAATGTTTTATTAATAAGCCTGGGTATCATATTTTCAATGCTGTTCAGAAGATAGACCCAAACAATATTTGGCACACCAAAGAGTTATTAAAATCAGAGTCAAATACTGGACTTCCTCTGGGATTTTAAGCTTCCTGGGGATCGTGAAAAGATTTCATATCCTACATTACTAACTAATTTCTATTATGTCAGGTGCATCATAAATTATAGTTCATTTCCATCCTTCCCCACAGTGTTATGCCAGACACAAAGAATTCAGAAAAAAGATTCCTAGGTTTTCCATAAAACAAATGTAATATAAATTCTTATTTACATTGCAGAGTTGAGACTAGAAGTGGGGAAAATATATACTGTTAATTCTATAGACTTAGGAGAGAAAGCTGAGAGTGCTTACACTACAAATATTCACATTCTTTCCCTTCTTGTACTGTGTTTTTCAGTGTATTCATGCTGCCTTCTTATCATACAATATTCATCTAAATGCAAAACCTTGATCCTTCCTTGGGTAATGACATCAGTGTGAACTTTGTTCTAATCTTTTTTATAAAGCTATTTTTTTTTCTTTCACCTGCAATTCCTTGGGAACAGAGTGGCCCCTATCTCTGACTCCACTGTTATGGATTTTAGCAGCATGCTGATGGGGAATGCCTCATGAGGAGGCTGGCCTTATTATCTATACAAATGAATTATCCACAAAGAAATAAATTATAATTTGATCTACATGATTTTCCATATATGGGAAGAAGGGTTTTAAAATGCTTATGGGTCAGGGAATAATTAACAATGAAATCACCAGGGAAATTTTAATTTTCAAAAATGTGCCAGGCAATCTTGTGTGTTCTTTTTTCCTAAGGCAGTTGCAAATATGAATAATTGGAGTGCCATCTGCTATTGGGATGTAAACTTACCATTGAGTTCAGTCACTTAACATGGATTAAGATAAGGGCAATAATGTATGCTAAGAGAGAAAGCTAAGTCTGATTTTTCTGGGAAAGCATTGATGGTCTGAAATGTAATTGTTTTTCCTATGTGGAAAATATAAGATGGAAATTATAGGATTCATTAAGGGTTAGTTTGTTTTCCTCTACTCTTTTAGGATTGTTCCAAACAAACTAAAAAATAAGACTTTATTATCTGAGGATTGCAAGTTACAAATTGATTGTGTAACTTGAGTATTGGCCTTAGAGGAGAGCAAGTAACCCCTCCGCACGAAGAGCTATTGGATATCCTAGTCACTAGTTCTCTTTCTAAGATAAGAAAGGAGGTCCTTGATATCCAAGGTTAATGGAGACTTAAAAATTGAAAGTTTCTTCTTTCTCTGCACTAGTGGCCCCAAATGGGTGCTGAATTGGCAATATATCACAGGGTTAAACACGTACTTGGCATCCATCAGTCTTGAAAGACTATGGGCAAAATCGAGAGTAACTATGGGAAAACCTTGCTCAGGTGTAAGAACAACTTACTCTGGATTCCAATATGAATTTCCCATAGGTTTTCACTAGGTGGTGCAGTAACTATGGGTGCACGTAAAGTCTCTTATGTGCACCTGTAGTTACTCTGGATTTGGGGGTATGGTATCATGCTCCATGCTGCATCCAAAGCACGAAGGCCTGGGTAGATTGATAGGCTGTAACCCTAGGAGGATAGGCTGTTACCCAAGCAGCAAATCCCCCCTCTCCACGACACTGAAATAGTCATATGGAACAGCAGAGCCGATATGATTGGTTCCAGCTGCATTGCAGAGCTGGGCTAAGGACAGAAGCTCACCCTGTCTTGTGGGGACACGGATCTTGAACCCTGGCCTACTGGTTAACAGACAGTGCCTTAACCACTTGCACCACCCACAGCCTATAGGGGTTAGACAATAAGTAAATATTAAGAGTTGTCATTAAATTAAAGATTTTTTAAAAAAATCTATTAACACTCCTCCTTTAAACAACTGATCAATTAATTAGTTGATTGGATTTTTTTTAACAAATTGACATATACCTTCTCTTCTGTAAAAGTAAACTTTTGAAGACCTGAAAGGAATAATGTCAAGGAAAAATGACTGCTTGTTGAAAGAAGGAAAAGTCAATGTCTTCTTAAAAGTGTATTCTGGGGACACATTTTTATAGGTGATTAAAGCCTTAGCTGAAGACTCACACCAATAAATTAAGGTTTGAAGCCCTCATTAATGTGTTAACCTGATAAGACAATGAGTTCTCCTCTGTTTCATGGGGGATTTATTGACCTCTCTCTGTTTTTTTGATAACTTCGTGTTTTAACCCATCAAAATTCTTAGTGGAAATTGTTGGGGAAGGGTCCTAACTCAGTGGTATAATACATGATTGTTTGCAAGGGTCCTTGATCAATTCCTGAGATTATCATATAGGCCTGGGAAACACATCTATTTGAAACTCTGGAGAGATGCTACCAATCAGTGTTGTTAATAAGAGTGTGTGCACTGCACTAACAGACACCATCAAGGAGGGTGACCCCATTAGAGGCCAAAACTGAAAATCTCGGTGTTTTTTTAATAATACTATCATGTTGCATATCACTTGATTGGTACTTTAATGCAGGATTTAATGAAACAAATCACAATGAAATATCTGTATTCTATCAAACATTAAATATCAAACACCACCACCACCTAAAAAAAAAACCCAGAAAAGGAAAACACAATTGCGTTAACAAAAAATAAAAGTAACAAAAGTGACAAATTTTACTCAATTCTGACAAATGAGACTGATTGTTCTGAAAACCAGTGAAGTGTTGTTATGACACAGTAGGAAAACAATAAGGTGGCAGAATGAGTCTGCTCTCATTTCAGTGTCTTGGTACTATTACTAGAACTAACTTGCACTGGAACAGGCAGGCTGGCATGCCTGTGCTGTGTCCAGTGCAAGCTTGGGGATGTTGCTACACCAGTCTGGGCAAGGGGAAACTTTCCTCCTTAGCCCAGTTAACACCACACCAGCCCAGATGGAGCTACTTAGATCTATACTATTGAAATTGGTGGCAGAAATCCAAGCAGCCCAGGTGTGGGCTGCCTGGAAAGAGGACCAGTATCTGGCACAAGTGCTCCAAAGTCTCAAAAGGCCTCTGGGAAGCTTTATATAGGAACCTCCAGTTTTCCGCAAAAACCTCTGAGGAGGTTGTTAAAAAAGTTTGTGTGTCCAGATACCGGATGGTGTCACTAAGACCGTTCTTCATACTGGTCTCTTCTACATTTGCTGTACAGTTGATGAATCACTGACAGTGGCTATGGAACCAAAGGTAGAGGCAAAATTCCTACAACAGGAAAATATTCACTTGGATGAGCAAGAAAGAGCAGATGTGATACAATTGGTGTGAAAGTACAATGCCATATATATTTCATCTCAAAATGCAAACCTTTCAAAATGTCTTGGTCCCTCACCCGTTATTCTTCTATGGTAAAATGCAGCTAGGTATTCTACAGAGGTTATCTACAAAATAATCTAATTATTATCTACAAATAATCTAATGTAGTTGTAACATTGCCTTTAATTCCGATTATTTAAAAGAGGCTGGATAAGCATCTGTAAAACTGTTTCAGACAGATTTAATCCTCTTTTGGATGAGCAGAGTGGGAATATGATTGTTTCTAGGAGAACTAGTGTACCCCATGTGCATTGTGGCAAGGGCTAAAGTTCTATACAAACGTACCTGGAAGTAAGTCCTATTGAACTTAGTGGGGCTTACTTCTGAGTGTACATGCACAAAATTGCACTGTAAGAGTGTGAGGTATGAACTGCAATTTTCCTGGATCTAATCTCATTTTTGCCATAGATTGGAGTGGTGATAGGCAAGCTGTTTCTTCAGCCTTGCCTCCTCACCTGTAGCTTGAGGATATTCATATTTCCTTAAAATGGTTGTTCTGTGGACAACATCAAAATAATACGATTGAAGTATTTTAAAAGTATTATATAAATATTAGATACTAGTGAAAAGCGTACCCGTGTTGCAGGAGTAAAATTCCCCCGTATGCCATCCCCCATGTGCAACTTCCCCCATGCGCAACTTCCCCCATGCGCAACTTCCCCCCAAGCGCATCAACCCCCAATGCGCAACTTCCCCCATGCACAACTTCCCCCATGCACTTCCCCCCATGAGCATCAACCCCCATGTGCAACTTCCCCCATGCGCATCAACCCTCATGCGCATCAATCACCATGTGCAACTTTTCCCATGCGCTTTGACCCCCCATGCACAAATTCCCCCCATGCGCATCAACCCCAATGTGCAACTTCCCCATGGGCAACTTCCTCCATGCGCATCAACCCCCCATGCTCATAAACCCCCATGCACAACTTCCCCACATGTGCAACTTCCCCCATGCGCATCAAGCCCCCGTGCGCATCAACCCCCATGCGCAATTCCCCCATGTGCAACTTCCCCTATTCGCATCAACCCCCATGCATAACTTCCCGCATGCACATCAAACCCCATGCGCAACTTCCCCATGCGCACCAACCTCCCATGCACAACTTCCCCATGTGCACCAACCCCCCATGCACAACTTAACCCATGCGCAACTTAACTCATGCGCAACTTCCCCCATGCACATCATCCCCATGTGCATCAACCCCCCATACGCAACTTCCCGCATGCACATCATCCCCCATGCGCATCAACCCCCCATGCACAACTTCCCCCATGCGCATCAACCCCCCATGCACAACTTCCCCCATGCGCATCAACCCCCATGCACAACTTCCCCCATGTGCAGCTTCCCCCATGCGCATCAACCCCCATGCGCAACTTGCCCCTGTACATTAACCCCATCCGCAACTTCCCCATGCGCACCAACCCCTCATGCGCTCCAACCCTCCATGTGCAGTGTCGTCCACAGTGCAACCTAGACCTCCTAACAATGTCCCCCCAGTGCACCAGGCACTGAGCACCAAATTGGCTGGATCTTATTCAGTCTCCCATATTAAGTCTAGGACAAAAACACGTTGCCCCCTTTTCAGCCCCTGAAGGGTTAAGTTTCTCCAGATGGTTCTTGGTGGGTGTTCAGGTGACAGAAGGAACTCCCAGAATTCCATGCTTCAGGCCCAGCAGTTGGGGCAGAATGTTGATGAGTCAGCAATTTTCAATGCAAAGTATAGGGAGGAAAACGCGCTGCGCCCCTTTTCACCCCCTTCCGGTTGGAATTTCCGAAAACCGGTTCTTAGTGCACCCCTCCGTCATGGAAGGAACACCCACCCCAAATTTCATGCTTCTAGGGCTGGCGGTTTTGGCAGGGCAGTGATGAGTGAGTGAGTGAGTGAGTCAGTCAGTCAGTGAGTGAGTCAGTCAGTGACTTTTCTCTTTTTTATATATAGAAGATTAGTTATTTTTTCAAGTTTAAACAGTTCCTTGCAGAGTGAAGATGTACTTCATCACGTATTATCAACACCAAGTCCCATCTCCCTGCCTTTCTTTTTTACTGAGAAGCTCTCAATGTTGGTTACTAATTTGCATCTAAAATGTATTTTGGAAGCCCTATCTGTGTAGGTTTGTGGGTAAAATTCTAGTTTGATCTTGAATAGACCATAGCACTTGAAATTCAGATTAGAACATCTATCCTTTAGCACTGAGCTGCCTAGTTCAAAGTTTCCTGGTTTAAATGTTATCTTTGAACCATGTAATACAAATACAAGTTCGCCTGATACAATGATAAGTTCTTCTTGGTACTGATACAGACACCGCTTTTGCCCCTAAGCAAATTGTACACTAGTAGGCTGGGCAGCCTTGTTTGTTCTGAGGGTGGTGGTGAAGAAGAATAACATTAATATCTCAGCACTGAGCTAAAAATATATTTGTCTAAGACAGAGACGCCAATTAAGTCAATTGCAGAGGTCAGGATGATAGGTTTCCAAACATTCAGTATGTAGTACAAACTTCTATCTTGGGAAGAACAAAACCGTCAGAAATCTTGCAGGCTGTGCTAAGAAATTTGCAGGGGTTGCAAAGTGGGTTTCATTTCTGACAGTTTTCCTTTAACCTCTAATTCTCTGCTGTTTTCTGCCATCTATTTCAATATGTTCTCCTCTGTTTATCTTTTCAGGCAATGATAAACAACAGGTCAGAATCAGAAAACTGCAGTGTTTTTCTCCCCCAAATCATACTGATATTTAAAAGGATAGCTTGTTTTTAAGGCAGATATTACTGATCCAGTTTGGAAACTTAAGAGCCCAATCCTGAAGGCACAGTGCAGTGAAGGTGGCGACTGGGTGTCAGAGACTTGCTGTAAGGCACACCTGTGAACTCTAAGACTGGGTCCCTGTCAGAAATTGCACATCGCAGATTGGTGCTGTGCTAGTGCTGGTGAAGTGCCCATTCTCCACCACTTCAGTGCCATTCCCAGAGGTATAGGCCAGCACATAGATGCGCACTGACTTCCCTGCACACCCCACGGCTCCATGGGAATGTGAGTTGGACATGCCATTCATAGCCAGAGCAGGGACTGGAAAGGAAGGATGGGGAGAAGGCAGGAGGTGGTATTCCGAGACAGGGGATGGTGTCCTAAATCCAAGTAGACCTATTAGGTCTGCATTTACCTTTAAAAAGGAAATGTTTCCCTCCCTGCAGTAATGTGGCAGCAGTCTCAAAACTTGAGCTGGATACATTGCCGGCTAAGCCAGCCTGCTTCTTCCAGCCAAGTTGGGATTGTGCTGCCCATGCCTCTTGTTGTCCCAACCATACTGTATGTTTCCATTCAAAATATCTAATTGAGACCTTTAGTCAAACAGAAAAGGGAAAGGGGTTGCAATGCATCAGAAGAGAGCAGAAATAGCACGTGCATATCCAAAACCATACGTAGAAGATCACTATGTCATCTGGACTGACACTATTTTCACTTTTGAAAGCAGACTGTTATAATAATGTTCTCAGAGGAAACTCTCATTGGGATCATAGTGATGAAGCTCATGTTCATAATTCTGCCTCATTCCAATCCTGACATGTTCCTTATTGAAAGATACTATTGAAAAGGCAAACAATTGATCACAGAATCTCTGCCAGGAATGAATTTGGTTCAATTTCATTTGAAGATGGTAAATCTAAAAGCCCTCATGAACCAATAGACTCCACAGAAGATGACAGATAACCAGATTGCGTACTACATTTTGGTATGTAAAAAAAAAGCAGGCCTCCGTCAGTCTCCGTCAGTATTGTGCTTGGTGCTGCATACGCTGCATGCGAAGTACAAAAGCCTGGGTTGGATTGTTATGGAGGATAGGCTGTTACCCAAGCAGCAAATCCCCCCTCTCCACGCCACTGAATTAGTCCAATGGAAAGGCAGAGCCGATACGATTGGATCCAGCAGGCGTTGCAGAGCTGGGCTAAGGACAGGAGCTCACCCTGTCTTGTGGGGCCAACCAGGGTCTTGAACCCTGGCCTGCTGGTTAACAGGCACAGCGTCTTTACCACTTGCGCCACCCACAGCCCACTTGTAGACTGGTGTGTAATAAAGTAGAGAATACTGGTGTCTATGGACCATACTGGAGAGTCACAGTTTGAATATACTTTAAATTAGAAGGCTGACTTTTTACTCACTTTCATTTCACTACTTTTCTTTCTCTTGCCATCCTATTTTTCTTCTGCCATTCCCTTAAGCTATTCTTTGGCCCTTTATGTCAGTTGTGCTCAATTTCCTACTTTGGGGACCTATTAACTGGCATATTTTGAGAGGGCTTTTTGCCATTTGCTAGAATAGTGGCATAAAGTCTCCATCTCTTTGAGCATTAAACACATTTTGTGAAGATGTAGATCTTTCCTGTATGGCCCATAAGAGTGTAACAATTATTTTTTTTTGCTGAAGAAAGGTCATGTGGCCTCATCACATTCATTGCCCTATTTATCTGGCCTTTGTGTTCCTCAATAGGTTTTTCTCTTAACTACTTGTCTAAATCTTTCTGAGTGTGTTTACAAGTCCATTTTATTCTACTGCTTTTGACAGCTCATTTTACTTGCTAATCAACATGAGTGCCAAACCATGTTGATTAAATGCCTTTTTGTGCCTAGTCCTGGCTTACCTTTGGCTAATGACCTCCTTTGATGACATGCCTAATTTCCTACAGTTCTGCCGAATTTAATTGTTTAAATTCTCTTTTACTTCTAAATGTATACTTACCCTTTAGTGATTACAAATATTATGTTAAATGAGTCCTTTTTCCAATGTTATATCAATGATAGTTGGCAAAAGCAAAAATAAAAGTCTCTTGGGGCTTCTCTACCAGCTAATGTTATCGTTCTGCCACTTGAAATGACCTCCATGGATGTCATTCATGACCCCCTTCACATCATTTTTCCATAAAGCATAGTGCTACTCTCTATATGATTTTGAATTTCTATGCAATTTCGATTTTGTGATTTTGATGCACATATAAAATGTCTTTGATAATGCCAGCCATCGTCAGATTCTGGGCATAAAATTTTTCATTGCAAGCCATAGACCCCACTGAGAACTCAATGCAACTGTTTTACAGGGTGGCATGGAGAGTTCATTTCAAGTGGTTTCATGGAAGGTGTTGTGTTGTCTCTTTCTTAGAAATGAACAAATTTAAAGTGGCCTGAACAGTTCACATGCAACAGGATACTACTTCATAGTCTGAGGGCTCAATCCTAACCAATTCAGTATGGCATAATTCACCTGTTCCCCTTTTCTGTGGTGGTTTAGGGAGGCTGGCACATGTCTGCGCACTGGCTTAATCCCCCAGGAGTGGCCTTATAGCATCTTTGCAACACCCCTAAGCCAGCTCAGGACTTGTGCCAGAACTTAAGGTGGCCTAACTGGGAGTTAGGGCTGCAGTTGGCTTAGTGGTTAAAGATGCTGCGCCTGTTAATCTGAAGATCAGTTTGAGACCCTTAGGGGGTCCTAGCCTTCTAAAGGGCATACTGAAGGCCAAAATTTGCACTACAGTGGCACCTCACGTAACAAACGCCTCACATAAAGTATGTTTCACATAACAAACAAAAATTTCTCTAGAATTCTGCTTCACATAACAAATTGTGCTTCACATAACAAACAAACTCATTGGCAGCTGGGGCAGACGTGCTGGCCGGCAGCCCTTTTAAAAAGCGTCAGGGCTGCCTAGCACGCCTGCCCATAGTGAAAGCAACACTTCCGCGCTGTTCCTTCTATGGCCAGGCATCCGCTGGCAGAGGGAGAGAACAGCAGTGGAGAAGAGGGAAGCAGCTCAGGGCTAGCCAGACGGGAGCACGGGAGAGAGAGGCTCAGGATGAAGAGAAGGAGATAGTGGGGAGACACTTGAAGGTGTCTTGGATTGCAGCCTCCTAATCATGTCTACCCAGAAGTAAGTCCCATTGTGTTAAATGGGTCTTACTCCCAGGAAAGTGTCTTTAGGACTGCAGCCCAAGTAGACTTCATAAGATCATGCTCATTGAATGCATGTTTTGAATTCAATCCCAGTGTTCTGTCATCAGTTTTACATCCAGTTAATATTTTTATATGAATATTTTTGGGGTTGTGGAACCAATCATCTGAGTTTTCATTATTTCTTATGGGAAAATCCGCTTCATGTAAAGAACTTTTCACGTAACAAAGATGCCTCCAGAACGAATTAAATTTGTTATGTGATGTATCACTGTATCCCCATTTTATACCCATCTTTTTGGTTTTTATTGCCTGAGTGCAGAACCTTGCACTTCTCCCTGTTGAAATTCATTCTTACAGCCCAGTATTCCAGTTTATTCAGATCCTCCTGGAGGTTTCTCCTGCCTTCTGTTGTGTTTGCTTCTCCTCCCAGCTTGGTGTCCTCTGCAAATTTGATCAGGCTACCCTGTATCCCTTCATCCAAGTCACTGATGAAAATATTAAAGAGAACCAGGCTCAAGACTGAGCCCTGGGGCACCCCACTTGAAACTGATCTCCAGGTTGACGCAAAACCATTTACTAAAACCCTCTGAGTGCGGCAAAGTAGGAGTTGAGCAGCTCTGCCTTCTCTTGGTTTCCAGACACCTGATATCCATCTTTGTCCAGGAGCAGCCCCACTCCTTCATTTCTCCTCCTGTTCCTTTGGACATATCTAAAGAAGCTCTTTTTGTTATCCTTGATACCCCTGGCCAGCTTCAGCTTGTACTGAGCTTTAGCATTCCTGACCCCCTCCCTTTTATAGAGCAGATGTTGATTGCCAAAGCCATGACACTGTCATGTTGTGAGATTGTGAATTATTTCAAGATTCAAAGTAAGTGCATCTGTAGAAGAAAAGTTAGAATACAAAGCATTTTTTTTGTTTGATGGGTCAGTGCCAATTTGCTTTTTCAGTTCGCTGAAAATGTCAATCTAATAAAATATCACCCTTTGCTGTTCCCTGCTAGATAGGTCCAAGAGGTCATGGTGATGAGGAAATATAATTTACTTCTTGGCAAACTACATTTCCCATGGGCCAGTGATTCTAGAGTAATAGGAAAGACAAGGAAGATGCATTAGATGAGTGCTCAGATAGTAAAGTCACTAAAGACCCAGAAACTCTTCATCTCTGAACCAACAGAATATCTAACCTGACATTTTTCATTCTGAATTCAACTTTTAGGACAGCAACATTTTGACAGAAAATATACCAAACTCATTGCCATTTATCCTGGTTGTACTGACCCATGTAATTCCAAGGAAAGAAAGTGAAACTTGCCTTAAGTATAGTAATGGAGAAACTTTTTATAAATCAAACTTATTTTATTGGGGTTATACATATGATTCTGAAAGAACTGCACTACACAGCAAATTATTCCAATATGGAAGAAGCCCAAAATGATGAGGTTTCTCTAAAGCAGTTTGAGAAAAAGCAAAGTCAACTAAAGAGCTTTGATTATATGATTGCTTCATTTAACTGTTCTTCTCTTCCTCCTTGTTGTCTTCCAGTAACTCTCAGGAGCATTTCTTCCAGAACATGGGTGGACTGTGGATACCCATGAATTTAATGGGAAGATAGGAAGGTCGGACAAGGGACAATGTGACTGGCAGATGAAAGTGCTCAGGCATATAGGAACTTTCCTTGGGTCCACTCTGCATTTCCTGTTACTTTTTACTCTAATTGGGCCAAAACATAATAATCTTAAATTAAATCTTTTTAGGATATTATCTTATAGACACTTTCCTTAACAGACTTATTTTTGAGTTGGCGTGCATAGAATTGTCAGTTATAATAATAATAAATCCTTTATTACGGTCTTTGACCAGCACAGAATTGTCAGTTACCCTTGAACCTCTATACCTATCTTTATGATATTTTGCACGATATATTTGCATAATCTATAGGTTTCATGCAAAGTAGCCACAAATGGATGATAGAATCACAAATCTTTAAAAAAAATTATCATACTTCAATTTCCCCTAGTACAAGGCCTCTGTCCTTGTACATTTCATCAACTTCTGAAAGGAAAAATATTACTGTGAAGTGATTTTTTTCCCCATTGAAATTAATTAGAAACAAAAATGAATCAAAATTGAAATAAAGCAACCATCCAAATAAACATGAAATGAAACAAATTGTTGAAATGAGCCAATGAATCTAATAAAGCTGATCTTCATAAAAGACTGAAGTGAAATCCAAAATGAATATATATTGCACAAAGCTCATTTCTGTTGATACCTACTAAGAACCAATTTTTACAAATTTAACCCCTAAGAGGATGAAAAGGGGTGCATTTTCATCCCTATACTTAACATTTAAGACTGACTAATCAATACCCAGCCCTGGGTATTGACTGATCAATACCCAGCATTAAATTTGGGAAGCATATTTCATCGGTGATGAAAGACCCACTAAGAACCAATTTGGTGCCTGGTGGTATCCAGTAACCAGTGGGGCCCACTGGTGCCTGATGCTTGACAGGGATACCTGGTGGTGCCCAGTGGTGTCCTCTGCCAGTGGTTCCCAGTGGTGCCTGGTACCGAGTTGGGATTCCCAGTGCCTAGTGGTGCCCACTGCCTGTTGCCCAGTGAAACCTGCTATCTACTGCCCATTGCTCAGTGGTGCCCAGTGGTGCCTGGTACTGTCAAGTGCTGCCCAGTGGTATATGGTGTTGCCTACTGCTGTCCAGTACTCAACAGGGATGCCTGTTGGTGCCCACTGCTGCAAATGGTGCCCAGGGCCAGTGCCCAGAGGTGCCTGATACCTGACAGGGATCCATGGTACCCAGTATTGCCCATTGGTGTCTGGTGCCCTGTTCCTGGTGCCTGGCAGGGATGCCCTGTGCTGCCTGGTGCCTGGCAGGGGTGGCTAGTGTTGCCCACTGCCCACTGGTGCCCAGTAGGGATGCCTGCTGGTTCCCGGTGGTTCCCGCTGCCCAGTGGAGTCTGCTGCCACTATGTGCATGGTGGTGCCTGGCAGGGTGCCTACTACCCACTGGTGCCTGCTGTCCACTGGTGCCCAGAGGTGCCCGCTGCCTGCTGGTACTTGGTTGTGCCCAGTGATGCCCCCTGCCCAATGGTAGCTGGTATGGATGCCTGGTGACCAGTAGGAATGCCTGGTGCTTGTTGCCCACTGGTGCCCAGTGATGCCTGATACTGCCTGCTGCCCGGTGCTACTTGCTGTTTGCCCAGTGCTACTTGCAGCTTGGTGGTATCTGGTGCTGCTAGTTGTTGCCCGTTGCCCACTGCATGGCGGTGCCCTGAAGGGATGCCTGGTGTCCATTGGTGCCCACTGCTGCTTGCCGCTGTCCCCTGGTACCTTCCAGTGACCATTGTCTGGTGCCGGTGTCAGTGCCAAGTGCCCAGAAGTGCTCAATAGTGCCCAGCTATGCCTGGGATCCTCAAATGTTCTTGAAGTTTTATTCCTACAATGACAGATAAATTCTGCCTGTTTTATAATAACTATCAAGATACTTAAATTCTTTAATATAATGAATACTCTTGATCGTGCCTTTCCCATGTGCCCCCAGTTTCAAGTTTTGAACATTTTTAATTCCTGGACAGTGGGAAAGTTCATAAATCTTCCACAAAATCTCTACAGTTATGCAAATAACTGCATTATATATTACAGTAGCAGCAGACATCATGCTGATGGGAAAGAACAAAATATATTTCCTCCCTCCTCCAAAATACTCCCCCATTTCTGGTGAGGCTTGAACTACACTACAGATTTCCCGCTAGGCTGGATCTTTGAACAAGAACACCTTTCTGCGTTTGTGTTCATCTCTCTATGGCATAGCCTGTGCTCTACTGGATAATCCAAAATCTGGCACTGACATATTGGATAGTGGCTGACATCATGGGGTCACAATGGAGAGGAATAAGGTCTGTTCTGCATTTTCCATTCTTTATAGTATGATTATGATTAATGAGTACCCATGAGTAGTGTCACCTTCTTTGCGCCTTGTGACCCCAGATTTAGATGCTAGAATGAAGAGTGTTTAACTCCATCAAGAGAATGGCATCCAGTGTTAAAACATGCTTAATCCCCAGCCTTCATCCTCTTGGCTTAGAGTTGTTTCATGCATCAGAGGAAGGTGATTCACTCCTTTGGTCAACAGAAAAAGACTGAATATTTGTTTGACTTTTTAAAAATCTTCCAGATTATTGTCATTAACAGAGTCCAGTCTTAATGCCAACCTATGTATTATTATTAGAAAGTAGCTATCATAAAAGTGAATTGATGCTAAACAGAGTTGTTTTGCTTTCCTTTACTGGATACAGAAATTCTAATGAACACTGGATTATTGTGAGGCTTATTGTGAGGTTATTGTGAGGCTAATAGGCTTCATCAGAATATAAGAACATAAGAAGAGCCTCCACTGGATTAGGCCGGAGGTCCATCTAGTTCAGTTTCCTGTATCACACAGCAGTTCACCAGGTGCCTTCAGGAGCACATATGAGTATGACATCTGCATCCAGGCACTTTCCCCTGCATCTGGCATATTGAGGTGCAGATGTCTACCTCTACACCCATCTCTCATGGCTTGTAGCCTGTGATGGTCCTTTCCTCTGGGAATTTGTCCAATCCCTTCTTAAAGGAATTGAAGTTAGATGGCACCACCACACCCTGTGGCAGGGAGTTCCACAGACTAACTACAGATTGGGTAAAGAAATATTTTCTCTTGTCTGTCCTAACCCTCCCAACATTCAACTTTAGTGGATGTCACCTTCTCCCCCAAATGGGTTTTATTCTATTTTCTATATGTTTCCAGTACTTTTTTTGAAGGAATTCTGGCCAAGGATTTTTAGATTAAGTCAGTAACTTTTTCTCAAGGACACAAGCACTTATAAGCTGTGTACGTTTAGTCCTGCTTACTGAGTCATTCAAGGCAAAGTAATGATATAACTTTAAAGGACACCCATGCAGAA
Source organism: Cryptoblepharus egeriae (assembly GCA_030015325.1). Classification (NCBI taxonomy): domain Eukaryota; kingdom Metazoa; phylum Chordata; class Lepidosauria; order Squamata; family Scincidae; genus Cryptoblepharus; species Cryptoblepharus egeriae. The sequence continues at coordinate 44,996,976 of JAREYC010000007.1, read as the reverse complement.
AAGAGACCATGCCATTTGCCAAGAGAATATTGCAACAATTCTCTGTATGTAACAATGAACAAGGTGTACTTGATGAGTAAACTTCAGAAGTGTTTGTATAAACTTATATGGACTCATAGTTGGCCTTGAAAGCTCTAAGGAAAAAAAGGCTTTCATCCTCTTGGTTTATGCAAAATGAGACAGAAATAGAATTTTATAATAGAATACCCTATTTGAACTTTTGTTAACAACAGAAACTGCATGAAATAAAGGCAAATACAACAAGGCTTTGTGCCTGAGTGGCAAGAGAATCTCTTAGAGTTGTGAAAAACAGAACATTCTTTTTTTTTTTACTTTAACATTTTTCAGTGAATATATAAAATACATTCACACTAGGCTTTATCGACAAAAGGCTTTCAAGGTCACTAACAGATAGGGACTTCTCATCCAGCTATTGAGGTTTGGGGCCTTTCAAACAGCTATTGTCAATGCAGAAGAGCAGGGGCAGGGTGTAAAGTTGGCAAGCTTCTCAGGGTTGGGATGCTGGGGATAACTCCTGGCTTCTTAGATTTAAGCCTCCAACCCCAGTTGTGTCCACTCAAAAGCATTGTAATCAGTGGAGCTTATATTGTGTAAGGGGGCAAAGGAAAGGTGGCTGAAAAGCCCAGCCTCTGCATGCCTGCCTTAGAAAGCCTGGATGCTTGGATCACTTAAACATGTGCCTTTTTGGTTGGTGTCTGGTCTATTGCAATGAGACTATTTGCATTTTTAATGCAAAAATTAAGTACATGAATGCAATATGAGTGTTTTTAGTTTTATTTTAACATGTCCTAAATTTGTCCTACATTTTTGGTGTGTCCTACATTTTTTTTTGGCACGAATAGGAATTTTGGCATGGAGGACAGGAATTCTGGGGGACTTGGGGTGGGGAGGGGGAATTTTGAGTTTGGGGGTGACCAGAAATTTGAGTCTGGTCACCCTGGTGGAAGGCCATCACAAGGACAAGATCTGAGAGCCATCACAATGGAAATTCATGTTCCTCAATAACCTAAGTTTTGTCACCAAAGATGGTGGGATCTGTAGTGCTCAAAGGAAAACACCAGAAGAGGAAGCTGCTGAGGATGACATGTTCCTGGACAGCAACAACAAGCCCCCGTGCTTCTGTAAACCAACTCACATGTCAGGGCTACACCCACCTCCCTTTGGACCTTAGGGGAAGGGGATGGACACTAGTCAGCAGCCAAGTGCAGAAGTCAGGCCCCTGAACCAACATGGACTCCCTATGACATGTTGGGAGAAAAAGGTGGATGCCGGGATGCCCTGGCCCCCCGGGTCAAAGGACAAGGAGGTGAGGCGCCTGGGTTACCCGTGTTATTACACGGGCCCAGACTGGTGGCAGAACCTGCCCCCTCCACCTCATCCATAGTGCTGGAACCCACCAAAAGGGAGGGGCATTTGGAGGCTATATAAAGAGGAGGAGAGAGCGGGAAGAGCAGTGGCGGGAGAAATGGAAACTAGTGAGGAGGAAGGGTGACAATGTTGTGCTTGGTGACATCATGCCTCCTGGGCCTCTACAAAGTAAGAAGCGTAAGCTGTTCCAGTTGGCGGGTTGATGCGCCTGGTGTTCATCTGTTGCTGAGTTAACCTGTAAGGACTTACCAGTTTGGGGAAGGAGTGGTGTGAAGACTTACCTGTTCTCGGAGGGGGAGACTCCAAGAGATATTGACCTGTTGGGGTATTGAAGTTGTTGAATACTTACCTGTTTTTCCAAGTGTAACTAAGACATTGTACCTCCATACCATGGATGCCAGTAAAGATGTGGTTCTTGATATACCCAATGCTTCTCCACGGCATTTCTTACCTGAGGGGCTGGAGTTGGGTTCACCGTTGGGAGCCGAATCGTCACCATCCACCCACATCTCTCATATGACCCAGTACCACAGGATCCCAGGGTGCATACTTTAAAGCAAGGGCAAGAACATGGGCAGGTGGGAGGGGGAGAGTGAGGCAGGACTTGGACCTGCAGTTATGCCAGATTTAAGCCTCTATCAGAAGGCAGTGTGTCAGAGACAACAGACACATTGGGGCTGCTACAGACCTACTGTGGGGAAGGGGACAAGCCTCTCATTTGCCAAGACAGCATAGCAGCAGTCCCTAATCTTGTGCTGGATACAGCACAGGCTAGGGCAGCCAGACTGTATCAGCATTAATTAGGATTGTGCTGTCAGATTCCTTATAGAACCATCAAAATATAGGAATAGCCCCACTGGATCAGGCCAAAGGCCCATCTAGTCCAGCTTCCTGTATCTCACTGTAGTCCACCACATAAACCTTTGAATCAATGTTATGTAGGTAGGTGCTGGAGTTAGCAGCCATGGTCTCAACTCCCCCTCCACTTGTTGCTTCTGTATGAAAGTAGACAGACTTAAGATTTGTGTACAAAGGAGAAGTTAGTTATGTTGCTAGAAAGAATTGGAACAAAGTACCAAAGGCCCCTTAGGGGCTGTACGTATATCTTACGTTATAAAGTTATAGAGCCCCTATAACTTTAGTCCTTCCAAAAAACATAGCATGTATAATGCATAATGAAAAGTATCCTGTTATTTGAGAGACACAGAAAACAGGAAAACATGTTATCATCTGTGGGATTCCTTTCTCCTTTCAGAATTATAGATGTTTACCTTAGAAGCTTTCAGGTGCTGAAGGAAAGGAAATATATGCTGTCTTTAAATTCCCTTCTAAGCTGATTTATAATATTCCCAGCCAGGAGGACAATATATATGATGGATGTGCTCTTTAATTAGGCTGTTGTAAAAGCTGTAATTACAGCTACTAAGTGCACTTTTTATGTCTGCATACATAAGCAGTTTCAAAATTGTCATTCTAAATCTGCAAGGAAATGGGTTGGTCTACAAAACCTGCTTTGTATTTGTTGATATTTTCTTTCTCCTTTAAAAAAATTACCTATAATGAAGTCATCACCTCTTTTAAAGAAGTCTGATTTTAATGTAAAGCACAGCCACAATCACTTTATGGTAGTATTTTTTTTTAAAAAAATTTTAATCACTTTTTAAAAATGTGATCGGGTTTGTTGACAATTTCTTTTGTAAATATAATTATCCATGCTATTTCTTTTATAGCAGCAGTTCTCAAATCTTTAAGTAGATTTACTCACTATGTATTTGTGATGGAAGTGATATGATCCCTAAGATTGCACCCCAGTAGGGGAAGGGAGTGATTTTTAAGCCTGACAGAGGTGCTGTCAAGTTCTGGGGGATGTAGGGAACAGAGCGCTTGTAAGTTCCCCGCATGAAATAGTGAAAATATCTATTGCTATGAAACCTTGAGCTCTGCCATAGCTTTCAGAAGCCCAGTGGTTAGGGGTAGGAGAAGGAGGCAGGGAGTGGAAGGAGGAATTTCCTAAAGCTATACAATATATGACATCTGGCTAATTCCTCTTCCATTCCCATGCTCACTCTTCCACTATGTGACTTGGGTATCAAAAAGACTTGTGACTAAAGACTTGTAACTCAAGTCACAACAAATCAGTAAAGTGCCCATGATGAGTCCTGACAACTGCCTTTTTTAACCCTACAATCCAGAGTGACTACGGGAGCACGTAAGAGACATAATGTGCACCCGTAGTTACTGCACCACCTAGTGAAAACCTATGGGAAATTCATATTGCAATCCAGAACAAATTGTTCTTACACCGGAGCAAGGACTCCCCATAGTTACTCTGGATTGTGCTATTACATACGATTTGTGTCAAAGGGAGTGGAGACTCAGGTCTGGACTTGAATAGGGGAAGGGTGTAGCAAACCCATGGGTAGTGACAATTCTACCTGATGTAATTTCTTAATCCCTTCTTCCTTCCAGTATTTTTAGACTCCTCTAGAGCCTATCCAAGGAATTCAGGTTAAGATCCAATGCTCTAACACAGTGGTTCTTGAGCATTTCAACCTGGGAACATGTTCTGAGAATGACAGTCTCCCCAGGACCCCCTGGAAATGATGTCATGGCCAGAAGTGACATCAAAAACGTAGTGACATCACTGTGATGACAGAACTCATCCAAGTCCTATTGTGTTCGAAGGGACATACTTCCAAGAAAGCACAGGGTGACCATATGACCAGGAAAACCCGGATTTGTCCAGATTTTTAGCCTCCTGTCCGGGTGTCCTACATTTTGGCTTCATTGTCCTACATTTTGGCTTCATTTTGAAACTTCGCAATAGTGCACAGTACCCCATCATGCCATATGTTGTTGGATTCGTATTGAAGAGCAGAATCCAATGCAAAAATCAGTTTGGAGATATCTCCTTCCTATCAAAAGTTATGGTCAAAAAACTGAAAAACAAAAACAAAAAATACACTTTTTGGCAATTTTTTAAAGTGGGTAGGAATTTTGGCCTAGGATTAGGAATTTTGGCCCTGGGATTCAGGAATAATCTGGTCAACCTGAAGAAAGCAGCATGAGTGCCCCATTTCAAGATAGCAGTGGTAAGTACCATATTGATGGCAGTGCCTAGCTTTTTGCAACCCCCCCCCCCCCCAAATGAAGTCACATCACCCAAGGATGTCCTCCTCCTTGAGAATCACTGCCCTAATACAAGAATGGGATTAAAAGCAGAGGACTAAATTGTTCAAACAGGAGCCCAAGAAAAAGCAGGACAATTTCACTCATCCACGTTGCTTAGGTTTGGCAGGAACAGCTCTTATTACTCTCCATTCTTAGCTAGCCTATTATGAACTCATTTTCTAATGGGTTCTTAGATTAGAGCAAGATGTTTTGTTACTATCTAATTTCATCTTTTCCCCAAATGAGATTGAATTAGTTCTCAGGTTTCATTGGAGAAGAACCCATTAGAACTTACATTCTTTTCAATCTAAATTAAAATATTATTTTAATTCCTCAGCAAGACTTATGCTTAGTGATTGATTTTATTAGTTAATGCTGATCATGTACAATCTTCTGTGATACATCTCAGGGAATCCTCTAGAAACTTTGTTTTATAGTCAAAATAAAATAGATCCAGTCAGCTGGAAAGACAAGATGTGTGTAAGGTTTGGTTGCAAAAATAAAAAAATCAAAAAAATCAAAAGGAGAGATTGGAGAAAAAACTGACAAGAAACTGAGAATATTAGATTTATTACCTTTCCTTCAGAATGTGTCATTCTTTGAAAATACATGTTATCTGTAAAATTAGGAAGATCAAAAAGAACAAGAATGGTCTTTAATATTACTAAACTTTAATGTCATGTATTTTCTTGCACAAAATCATTTTTAAGTTATGTATGTTTCTGTTTAAAATAAGAAAACCAATCAGTTCAAAGGTAAACAGTAAAAAAGAGAATACAGGCACAATTCAGAGTAACTATGGGGAGTCCTTGCTCCAGAGTAAGAACAAGTTATTCTGGATTGCAGTATGAATTTCCCATAGGTTTTCATTACATGGTGCAGTAACTACAGGTGCATGTAATGTCTCTAACGTGCTCTGTAGTTACCCTGTAGTTACTCCATAGTTACTCCGTAGCCTACATTACATATTTGTAGCATACATTACATACATTACATTACATATTTGTTTTGGACTTAAATAGTTTTGGTGGTTCAGTATAATTTCTTTAAAAGTCAGAAGTGATTACTGAATAAACTCTTTGGGTATTTATTTTCTGAGTAAAAATATCAATTTCTCAGAAAGTGAAGGATCATCTAAAGGACCATACAGCAATGCTACCCAAACTACCCAGACTTTTAACTAGACATGAACTTAAGATTAATGTGAAATAATGATAAATATGATATCATTATTATCATATAAATATGATAAATATTCCAGTATTCATAGGGTTTGGAGGTGTAGCTAATGACCATGTAGCCCAGTGCACAGCTCAAAATGTTGTCCCAGAAGTGATGCCACAACTGAAAGTTATGTCATCCCAGGATATTTTTTAAAAGAAAACTGGGGAAAAACCTGCCTCCTCCTCCTTAGCAGTTCACCACCTATTTGCTCTGCTAGTGGCTTAGCTAAAGCACCTATTTGCTATATGGCGTCAAAGAAGAGTTAATTGCTCCACCCCCCTCCCAACAACAAAATCAAATTTAATTAAGTAAAAAAAGAAAGTGTGTCCCTAATTGATTAGGAGAACTGTGCTGGGGCAAAGAGGAATAGTTATTCTTTCTCTGTCTGGTACAAGAGGAACACCACTTAGAAGTGCCTGTATACACAATTATCATGAGTAACTATTTTATAAGTTCTCTGTATGGAAATAAGAGCTGATTCATATTAACACCTTATTTGCTCCATACAGTATCAGAATTATATCTCATTGGCTCTCAGAGCAATCAGTCTCATGGGAAAGTTGGAGTTAAGAAAATCTACTTTTTGTTCCATAGGCTTTTATGTTTTCATTTTCTGGTTAATTGGCCATAACATTTGATACAGATATTCCAATGCAATTTGTTTAATTGAATTCTGCATTAAAATACCTTTTCAATGATATATAACATGATGGTATTATCATTCATACCCTGTTTTTCACAATTTTAGCCACTAGTGTTAAGCTCAGCTTGTTGTACTCCTTAAGCTTGTAGCCCGGTGCAACTGTAACCCCTGCACCATCCTAGTAATGCCACCAGTTTGGAGAATAATTGCAGTGTGCAGGGATTCTGCAGTAGCCATACTGGTGTTGTGGAAGCCACCAGTAACCCTACTACTAGGGGCAACATGGGATTGGGCTTTCCAACTGCTTTTTCAACTCTTCCCTGTAACTGACACTGAGCTGAAAAGTGACTTAAGAGGTGAAGAGCACTCAAAAGTAAGCCCCATTGTTTTCAATGGGTCTTACTCCCAGGAAAGGAACTTCCACTTTGGGTGGCATAAGCCCTGACATAAGTCACATACTGGCCTGGGGGTGTCACAAAAGTGCTGTAAGGGACATAATAAGGGAAGGCATAATAAGGGGGACTAATAAGGGGAGGCATACATAAACCTCCCCTGCCAGCCAAGTGAGGCCGGCCTAAATCTGTCAACAGGTTAAAATTGTAGAGATTTGAGTTAAGGTTTGGGAATTTCTTTACGTTCTTCTATAACTGAAGTACTTGGAGCTCTATTTCCACTTTTTCAGATTGGCCAACATTATTTAATACCACATTAACAACTATGTGACCAAAGAGAATTTCCAAAGAATTCTGTTTAGTAATAGTGTAAGGAAATTGCCCTCCATTTTATGCACTTCTAAAGATTGTTAATATTAAAGGAAGTCACTTGTATGCGCTGACAAGATAATAGTTCCTTAAATGAACAAGTCTCTTCTCTGTTCTTCCTCTTAATAAATGCCTATAATTTGGGATGTTCCTTCTGTGGTTACCTGATTGGCAGTTAGGCTGTTGAAATGACTAAATCTTTTATTAAATTGTAGGTGGATAGGCTGTAGCTCACTGTAGCAAATCATAAACCAGACTTTGCTCATTTTAAATTATTCACCAGGAAACCAATGCAGAAGTTCAATCCTCCTGTCCTTTGTGTCTTGTAAAAGAGGCAATAATAACATTATTACATATTGCTCAAAAAACAGGAAAGAAAGGGCTTGAAAAGATTAAATGAAAGCGATAATATAGGAGAAGTTTGATTCCTGAAATATATGTGATTCAGAACAACTGCTCTTTTGTATCCGAGTTGATACATACCCCTTATATCTCACTTCAGGAAGATGGAGAAATCTGTCTTAGTGATTCCAACAAAAAAAACAACCCAATTATGATTACACACACTATTCCAGCCACTTTATTTTAATGAGTTTGGTGTGCTGTACTAATCCTGGGGAAGGCAGGCAGACAGCCTTGATAAATAACTCACAAAGTGGCATTCCTGATAGCATGATGAAGTGCTGCTTCTCCTCCCCATGCCGGCAGGATTCCTTTTCATCTCGTCTCCCATTCTCTGTTCATTGTTTACCCTTGGCATCATCAGTCACCAGGCAGTATAGTTTACAAATGCTGTGGTGGCAGGTGGGGGAAAAATAGCAGAGCCAATAATGTGAAATCTATCACATTCCTGCCAGCCTGCAGCTTGCAGCCTCTATTCAAGCCCCTGACAGAAGCTGATCCACAGTTTAGATAACATTTTAGTTATAAAAGATGGATCCTTCTGCCGGTGTTAGAGCTATTCTTTCTTTTTTTCATTTCTTCTTCCTTTGTCCAGGACCAGGTAGAGGTGACTGCCTGATTACTAAGAAAATGTGCAGACCAAATCAATTACTCCCAGTTCTTGAGGTGACAGGAGATGCAAAGACAGAACAAGAGTGAAATATATCATAGCACAGCTGGGTGTTGGAATGAATTGATGCTGAATAGCACCAGAATGGAACCTCAGCCACCTGACAGCGATTTTACTTACTAAAAGAAAACATGAAAGCCTAAGGAAGAGAAGTGGTATCACTCAAGATGCTGTTGGTCAGAAACTGCACATAGCTTTGTTCATTTGGCGATGAAATAGAGCTATCAAATGATGAAATGGGTGCTACGCATATAATGTGCACATCATAATCATGCTTGATTTCTTAAAGGTCCTTTCTTAAAGGATCTCATTTTTTTTAAAAAAGGCAAGGGCTTCCCTTATGTAGATTTCCATTCTGAAGGTACAAAGTTGTTTTCTCAGTGATTTTCAGTCTTTTTCATCTTATGGCACACCAATCAGATGCACACCATCAATCTTTGAACAATTGACGAGGCACACCATGCTGCTGGTGGGGAGTTGAATGCCTCAGTAACCCTATTTATAAATATGTATTCAATAAATACATTTGCAAACCATCCATGGTGCACCTTCCACAGTGCACAGTGGACCACTCATGGCACACCGCATTGTCACAGAGCAAAGGTTGAAAATCTCTGTGTTAAGGTAAGGTTCATATTATCTTCTACTGCTACTTCATACTGCACACACATGTGTGCTCTTGCCTGATAGGAATTATTGTATCTCTCTCTCTCTCTCTCTCCATTTTTGCCTTGAAATCAGTGGTGGGCAGATGCCAGTTCGGGGCTACTCGCCCGTACCGGATCTTCCCACGTGGCAGACGCTGCCAAACCGGCCAGACCCGCGGCTGGCAAGAGCTGCAGGACCGGTTCGGCAGCGGCCGCCAGGTCTCCTGAAGCCCCGCTTCAGGAGACGCGCCTGCGTCTAGCTGGACGCAGACCCGCTGAGCCGTCCCTCGGAGGCTCAGCACACCTGTGTCCAGCTGGACGCAGGCCCGGTGTGCCGCTCCGAGGGGCGGCTCAGCGCACCTGCGCCAAGCTACACGCAGGTGCACTGAACCGCTCCGAGGGGCGGCTCAATGCGCCTGCGTCAAGCTTGACGCTCGGAGGGGTGGCTCAGTGCGCCTGCGTCAAGCTTGATGCAGGCGCAATGAGTCTCCCTCCAGGAGACGCACTGCGCATGCGCCAAGCCTGGTGCATGCGCAGTGCGGCGTGGTGGGAGCCCGCCCCTCGCCCCGCCCTCACCCCGCCCCCTGACCACAGTCCCGCCCCCTAACTCCGGGCCCACCCCCCAACTTCCGGCGAACCGGATCTTGGGGCTCGGTGGGCCCATCACTGCTTGAAATCCACACTTTCACAATGAAAATTAGCCATTGTACATTTCTGAGTGAAGCAGCTATTTTGGAGCAGCATCCTGTTATGTGGAAAGGACAGCTAATTGCTTTGCAAGGGCTTTTATAAATAGCTTCTCCATCAAAATCTTTTGTCAAAATACATTGACTGTTTGCATATGCAGATAACATCCTTCATGCTCACTGGAACAATATTCCAGACTTGAAATATGCCTGTTTTCCCTGATTTAACTGAGTCTAGAGGGATTTTATCCAAGCCACAGGGGGATTTTATCTGGGTATAAATTCAAATAATGTGAGGGGTGACATTATAAAATGTATCCCTCTACAGTGAAGGATGTCAGAGGAGCCTCTCCAGTAGCCTCTTCCTTGATGGGCTATCAGACCTTCCTTATTAGTGCTCTGAAGAGTCAATCCAATCCTATTCACTACTAACCCATTGACACAGCACCACCAAAATTGCAACTACTACATCCTATGGGGGGGAGTATGAAGAGAGAGTGGATTGAGAGAGGTTTCTCCCCTTTATTTACAATACTAGAAGCAGGGGTCATTCAATGCAAAAGATTGTCAGAAGAGGTGGGATTAATGAAAAGAGTGCATACTTCACAGAGTGCATTCATAATCTATAGAATTCATTGCCACAAGATGTGGTGATTGCCTCTATCTTGTATAGCTTCTATCTTGTCTGGCCTCTATCTTGTATATCTTGTATGAAAAGGGGACTGGATCAAGAAATAGAAGACAGGTCTATCAACTGCAGCCTCTTGTGTGGATTCCTCTTTGACAACAGTAGTGTGCCTTGCATAGTGTGCCTTGCAAGGAAGCAGTGGCACAGTACAGCTGTATAGCTAGAGGGAGAGCTAAAAGATAGGTACAGTGGTACTTTGTAAGACAAATAACTTGTAAGAAGAAGACTTTGTAAGACAAACTAAAATTTCTAAGGAATTTTGCCTTGTAAGACAAACAGTTGTGGAACAGCATTATTCATGAATGGATGGATGGATGGATAGATGGATGGATGGATGGATGCAACAGCAAGAGGATATGAAGATCACATCTACAGTGGAGGAGGAGAATAAGGAGGAGGAATCACATCAAATGAGATGAAGGACATTTGAAAACATTGGGAAATTGTGCAAAATTTTGTAGAAAAGCACCACCCAAATAAGACTGTAGCAGTGCGAGTGATGAATCTGTTTAATGACAATGCAATGTCACATTTCTGTGAAATTCTCAAAAGGAGACAAAATTAAATAGGTTCCTTGTTAAAGTTGCACAAAAAGACACCAGTGGCACTTATAATGAAAATCAGTCATCCTTGACCATAAAGGTTTTTCTTTTCTGTTTTACTGTACGGTATATTACAGTGTTTTTATTAATATTATAGTAATTAATATTTTTATATAAATATTTTTGGGTTGTGGAACCAACTGTCTAATTGTTTCCATTATTTCCTAAGGAAAAATGCAGCCTCCCCCACTTGCTGTCAGAGCCATTCTGGACAGCAAAATCAATGGGCATGGGATGCTTTTTGATTTGACAAGTACCTTTTGTGTTGCCACTGCTGCCTTGAATGGCTCTGATGGGAAGTGGGAAGGACCACTATCTATGCCACTGGTATGGTGTCTCTCTTTCTCCTGATTGCAATGCAGAGGTAATTAGTGGGCCACTGTATGGCACTGATTGCAGGACTAGATGAGCCCTTGTCCTGTCCCACCAGAAATTTCTTTATGAGTTGTAAGACCTATATCAACGATGAGAACGCTCATCATCGGTTAGGAAGGGAAAGACAAGCTTCTCCATGCTTAGAAGTGTGTGATCTCTGTGTCCTTCCAATGGCATCCATTCTAACATATCTAAGTGATCTGAGTGCTTGTGTTTAGAGTTTCTAGAGAATGACTGCCAGAGCTGCTCATGATTAGCCTGGCCACCCCATGCCTCATCACCTTCTATTATAGAAATGATGGTTCATCTGACTTTGCTGCCATGCATTTTCACATCATCAAAAGCCGTTCTGCTTCTGTTTTTGTTTTGAATCAAAAAGTCTTTGTGGACTTTGGTTGACCTACAATGAATGCAACAGATAAAAAATAGACAGCTCTTTCCAAACTCGACACAGTGTATTATATGGACATATAGACAGGACTTATCTGAAAGTTAAGGAAATAATAAGCTGATTATTTTGTGTGTTATCTTTTCCTGCAAAAACTCACAGGCATTTAACAATGGGGGAAAAGCAGTAAACTGCAGAGATAAACACTTCAGTGGGTGTGCTTTTTCATTATCTTTTCTGCACAAGAAAATGAGCTTGATAATGTCATTACTGAATGTACTAAGTATTTGGCTGATTATTTTCTCCACGCTTGATCTTTTTCTCATTAACAGTTCTTGTAGCCATATGGCGAAATCCAGCTGAGGTCACTTGCAGGCAGGGTTCCTTTATTGAAGAGATGGTGACTCTGTTAACACTGTGAAGACAATTTTGCCAGAAGATGCTTTGGTTTCTCCTTCAACTCTTCATTCAGAGCTATCAGCCCAGACTTCCTTTGAAATTCAGTAGATCTCCCCTTTATAATGATGTGAAATGAAGGGTTAATACTTGTAGTGTTAATACTTCTTTAGGATTTTCCCTCTGATTCCATCCAATATCTGATGGAAGGGGGGCAGATAACATAAGGGTTTGAGAGGGAGGACCTGAAGAGGAAAGGCTCTAAGCATGAGGAAGACACCAATGATGATCCCTCTCCTCTTCCTTAGGCTCCAGGTTGGGCAGTACAGAGAGAGCCTCTTTGGTAAACAGAGGGAAAATTGCTGGGGGAGAACCCCAGGAAAAGAGCCCAAAGTGTGATAGAAGTTTTAGGATTTTGTTTTGTTTCTCCTTCCCTAACTAGAAGCTGGGAGCTCTGAGTGGCCTCTTGCAGGTAAGGCAAAATCGGGATTAGGACATCACTGCCTTGGAGCAATGGATGGTCACTGGAAGTCCTTTCCCCTTCCATGACATGACGATCAAGTATAATTCGAACTCAGATCTCCACAGTTGTGTTTTAACTTTTTGCTATGTCTTGCAAAATTAAGCCTCTGGATGCCTAGAAGTACTCCTATAAGTACTAGAAGTACTCCTATAAGATATAAAGCTCTATCCTAACAGTTTTGGACTTAGAGTGTGGTTCTGATTTAGTCCAGAGAGAATGGGCCAGTTAAGCTGGACTAAACCTACAATCCAGAGTAATTACGGGAAGATGTAAGAGGCACTTGGGGCACAATCCAAAGTAACTACGGGAGCACGCAAGAGACATTATGTGCACCCATAGTTACTGCACCAGCTAGTGAAAACCTATGGGAAATTCATATTGCAATCCAGAGTAACTTGTTCTTACTCCGGAGCAAGGACTCCCCGTAGTTACTCTGGATTTTACCCTTATCCTGGATTGCTCTATGCAGTTCCCATAGGTTTCCTATTGGACCTATGGTGGAACCATAGGGGACCATAGGTGGCACTATATCTATGTTGGTGTAAACGGACCGTAGTTATTCTGGATTGTAGCCTAAAGTAGGCCATATCCTGAACTGACAGTCAGGCCATATCCACAGGGCTAGGAGTCCACTAGGCTAGCCTAATTGTTGCTGAAGAGGCAACAACACAAGGGAAGCATGCTCTCTGGGCTGTGGATTTGTGTCATATACTTAGATGGGCTGTTGTAATTGTGCTGTATCCTGTGGTTGAGAGGTAGGAGTGGTGCTTAGGCTGGCCAAAGCCTTGGAACTTTTTATTTTGCTTCCATTTTTACTCTGGCTTATCATGGACACCTATGGGTCTGCTCAGATTTATGCCTGCTGCTGAGGTGGCCTAAGTCAGAGAAGCTGAGAGGGGGCATTTCTGCCTTGGAAACAGGCTCTGGATACAGTCTACTTGCACTGTTCTAGGCCATGCTCAACATGCCCTGCTGAACTGCCCTGGCTGGCACTGCTAGAATGGTGCAGATCCATCTGTCCTGGGCCAGCCTAAGCCGACTTACGCTGGCCCAAGCCTTCTCTGGTGCAGCTAGGCTGGCCTATCTAGCATTAGGATGGCCCAAGTGCCAGACAGGTAAATCTATCTAGTACTTAGGCTAGCCTAAGTGTACTTCAGGACTGAGTAACTATGGGAGCACATAAGAGATTTTATGTGCACACATAGTTAACTGCACCACCTAGTGAAAACCATGGGAAATTCATATTGCAATCCAGAGCAAATTGTTCTTATACCCAGAGCAAGGTCTCCCCATAGTTACTCTGGATTGTGCCCTTAGACTCACTTCTTCCTCTGATCCAAAAGAACTTCTAGCCCTGGCCTGGAAGTTCCACCTAGAATATGTATTCCCTCCACAATGTGCACTGAAACAACCATGCTGTTTAAAGAACCATCTACAAGGGTGGAACTATAAATTACTGCAGTAATATGTTTTATATCAACCCTTGATTCAATTTTGTGTGACCCTCCAAATGGAAATATAGTGGTACCTCAAGAAACAAATTTAATTCATTCCAGAGGCATGTTTGTTAAGTGAAACATACTTTACATGAGGCATTTGTTATGTGAGGCGCCATTGTACATTTCATTACCTTTTGGATCTGCATGCACAAATGTAGATAACCACATTTTGGTGCCAGATAGTATTAGCTGATGTGCCTCTCAGATTTCAGCAACTCCTAATTTGTCTGGGATTGTCAGCATTTGCATTTGATGATTACCCCTCACCAAATGTGGGGCATCCATTCTAACACATCGGGTAAGTGAACATGGCACAGCACCCGTTCAGTATTGCAAAGACTAAGTGCACCAGAAAATGTGAAAGCATATGGCTCCCCACCTATGGGAACATTATCATACTCTGCTTTCCCTCACATGCTGATACTTCATTATGTGTACCCAGTTTGATTGCCTTCCCTGCTGCTGCTGCCTGTGGTGAAAATAGAAAAGGCCATATACTTTCATCTATGTATATGCTGTATTTTTAGTAATCCAATCCAGTATATGTGCAAAAAATTGATTGGTCCTGTTTTCCAAGTTGTTCTTCTCCATATATTATAGAAACTCATTAGGAATGCAATATTGTGCTTTTTAAGCAACATTTTTTTGTCCAAAGCTTTGCTTTATTACCAGGAAAGAAACATCACAACATTTTCTGTAGCACTTCTATCTCCAGCTTACTTTTGAAAATCATCTTTTTGCAGGATGTTGATAAACTGGAAATATTTCAAATTAATTTGTTAATCTGGCCTCTTTGGGGGTTCTAAGCTTCTGTCAGTGGAATGATTAGGAAAAAAAACTGGTTGAAGGATTTTGCTTTTTAAATTATTCACTAACAAACAATAAAGAAAATGTCATTTTAAAGAACATATTTAATGCTAAACTTTTGCAGAAAAGGTGGGGTGAGGGGGAGAAAGCACTCCCATCCTGCATAGTCCAGGTCAGTTTGTAATAAAGATGGCAAGAGTGCCAAAAATATTAAAAGCTTATGTCAGCAGGAGAATTTGCCCAAACTGCTGACAGCATCGCCAGAGGTGATTCAGACAAGTAGGTAGGGAGAGAAAAGAAGCTCAGATCTTGCTGTTCCCTTGAATGTCTTCCCTCTACTTACAACTTTTTTCCAGAGTGTTGAATCATTCCAAACTTAATGCACAAATGTTTAATTTTTAAATATGTGTCTGTATTCATTTTTAATGAAGCTGTACTCACTGGTGAGTGAGAGATGTTATTTGCTGTGAAATCAAAGAGCATTTAAATGCGAGGTAGGTGTGCAGAGAGGCTAATAGATGAAAAGATAAACTCTAAACGTTCATTGCTGTTATTTTTTTCTCATAAAGGTATTTTTACTAAAATAAACCTGGCCTGAATTGCATTATTGTTTTGTATATGCTAGGTAGATGCTAGACTTTTAAAACTCTACAATTTTAAAAGAAAATATTTTAATATGAATGCTTAAGGGGGCAAAAGATAAAATGAAAACAGGAGCTTCTTGATATTGACAGTGGTGGTGTGTGTTTTTTTTTAATGTCTATAAATCTCTTTGACATTCAAGTGCATTTGGGACTAGTATTTGAAAGTGTGGATTGCAGAACTTTCAGACCGCAGTGGGAAAACATCATAAGTATCCTATGATGGCTGCAAAACTCTCCAGACCATAAAGTAGTTCCATAGTCTCTGGTGAAATTGTTTCAGACAACCTTGGGATATATCTGTAGATGAAGCAGGCAAAGGTCCTTCTGCCCTTGCGATCTTTTACACAAATTTGAGTCAGAAGCTCAATACAGACTGCACTGTTCATCTTAATCCCACAATTGTCCTTATCAAAAATAAGTGGGCAACTATGTGGGAATCTGTAAGCCAGAAGCAGCAGCAGCAACAAATAAGCTTGAGATTAACCTTTGTTGCCTGCCTTCTTGAGAAAAAAGACAAGAAAAATGAAAGAACAGGGAATCCTAGCTTTAAATGATTTGTAAATGGTTTGTAATGATACCTGTAATCAGCTAAGCTGTGTAACACATCTTGGTATGCACCACATAGCAATGTTCTAGTGACCAACTGACCATATATATGACAGTGGTTCTACCAAAATCACTGGGCTTCCTTCTCTCTTTCCTTGTCACCTTTACTGGCTAACTTGTGAATGCTTTCCATTTGCTCATTCAGCAGGTTTCCTAACCCTGTGACAGATCCTGCGGTGTCACAGGGCTGCCACAAGGTATTATGGTGCACAACCCAGATGCCATTAGCTGTTGTTTGGACAAGACAGATGCACTTAATAATGAAGTTAGCAGAACATATTCTCATTGTAAAGTGGCACATGCCTGCTTTCTTTTTCCCTCTTTATACATTAGAAAAGAGGACAAAATCACTCTGTTCGAAAACCTGCAACAAGGTTCAGATTCAGGAAATGCCCAAATCTGTTGATATATGGCTATAGTTGTGTGTGTGTGTGTACTGTTGTATGTGTGTAATCGTAACTAGCCCCCCAAGCCCAAAATGCTTGGCCCTACATGCAATTTAACAGGATTCATGAAATTTTGGCATGTGTGTGCAAATGGGGATATTAGCTGAATTTTCACCCCACTCTGTATTTTAACTCTCCTTGTTGCCCAGCCCTTGACCTGGGACTCATGCATGGTAATAAAAATTGAACCCAACAATGGCAATGAGGTTGTTCTCTTCTTGGTTTATATAGCTCTTAGGCTACAATCCAGAGTAACTACTCGAGCATGTAAGAGACATTAAGTGCACCCGTAGTTACTGCACCACCTAGTGAAAACCTATGGGAAATTCATATTGCAATGCAGAGCAAATTGTTCTTACACTGGAGCAGGGACTCCCCAAAGTTACTCTGGATTGTGCCCTTAGTCTCTTCTTTTAAAAATTCAGATATCTGTAGATCCTATTATCCACAGTTCTCCACCTATGTGAGACAAGCAGGCAGAAAGCCTGAATACTAGGGAAGCCTAAAGCAAGCAGGGTGATGCCTGCCTGCTTGTCTTCCCATAAGCTTGCTAGTTTAAAGCATCTGATAGAAAGTAGGAAAGTAGGTAGATGCATTACTTGCTTAGCACTGAAATAAGCATAGTACAGAGATTGGGTTCTTCCTTCTCTGTGATTTCTGGTATCTATTGGAGGGGAAGGAATGTATCCTCCATGGATACCAAGGATGTCTGTTCGGGGACTAGGAGGACTCTAAAAGGTTGCCAGAAAGAGACAATACTGACAGTTGGTATCACTATTTGTGGAAAGCTCCTGAAAGTGGCTGCTTTGTCATCACCCTTCCACGTAGCTGGTTCAAGCTTTGGTATGCTTCAACTAATGCTTCACCTCAGCTATTAGCATTTTTGTGTGAGTTGTAGGGAGAGTTTGGAAAAAAAAATAGCTAGAGAAGAAGATTGTGACAGAGAATTTTCATTTTGTTCCCTTCATTCTTAAAAATGGTTGATGAAGAGTGTGCTGTTTTCTCTCTGTCAGTCCTTCTTGCACTGCACGAATAAAATGTTAGCGACAGCAATAATCATGTTCCCTTATATCACTTCCTGAGGTTGACCAGCTTTAAAGTCTCATTGGCCAAGGAAAGGCATGGATTGAAAGTGCATGTGTGCATGAACAAAGCCTTATTCATTGCACTTCCAAAACAGGGCAATTAACTGCCACGTTTTATGGTTAAACATGGCCTCTAATGAAAATGGCTATTCATAATAGATGAGTCCTTCCAGCAATAGTTGTTTAAATATAGTTATGGCTGATAAGGTTTTGATCTACGACAAACATGACCTTATTATTGAGAGTTTGCCTGGGAGAAAATGATTGCTATCTGTATTTAGGATGTTTGCCTCAATACCATAGAGGAAACTTTTGAGTAATGATGAACTTTCGGGGTCTATAGAGGTAACCATGCCTTTGTGGGCATAAAAGCACCTCTATAGATAAGTTTATGAGAATGAACACACACACACACACACACATACACACACACACACACACACACACCTCTTTCCAAAGGTTGAATATGCAAATCAAAAGTGCATTAGGCACTTCTGGAACCACATCAGTAATTCAACTCCCATTGGTCCAGTTTTTCCTAATTAAAGTTGAATCCAGCATGCTTTCCATGCTGAATGCCAACTAAAGCATTTTTTATACTCCCTATAGTATTTCAAACCTTAGTATTATTCAAAGGTCATTCAGACATGAGTGAGATTGAAGGCATGGTGAGGCACATTTATGGGTTGCTTTCTCTTTAGTCTGTAAAAATGTATCAGATAACAGGGATGACCTAGGCTTGAAAGGCTGAGATAGCAGGCATGACCTGAATGTTGAACACTGGGTCATACTGGCCAGTGAAGGTGCCAAGGAGAATCCAATAATTTTTTTTAAATTGGTGACTGGTAGTGCTGAGCCCAAAGCAACTGTTTTAATGATGCTGGTGTTCCTGTGGTGTTCATGATAATATGGAGTTCCTTTTTAAGCTAATGAGGACTTTGTCACACTGGGCTATTTGCCATCATTGTAGGAAAAAAGAGATTCCCTCTCTGTTCTATGAAGCTATTAAAGCACTATGTCCAATCCTGCTTTGGCATTGTTGGCAAAGAATAGTAGAGGATTTCCATCTTCTAAAACTGCAGTTAATAACAGGCTTGTGTTCCAGATTTACTTTGATTTCTCCATGTTTTTAGTTGAATGAAGTCCAGATATCTGAAACTGCTATATGATCCTTTCATAAATTGTGAATGTTTTCTAATGAGAAGGATTAGCTTGGAATAGTTTTGTTAGCCGGGGGGTGGGTGGGGAGAGAACATTATCGCAAGCAGTGAAAACTAACCGTCCCGCAATGGAGGGACTTGCTGTGTCATGACAAGACTTGGCGTGCCATGGGGTTCTGATACTAGTTTTTGCCTTTCTTGAGCCAAATCCTATTCTTATCAGCCATCATTGGTGAAGTCCTTCACTGGCATTGACTGTTCTGAAGCAACTGGCACAGGTTGTAAAAGATGCTGCCAGGAGCACTGGCCTGCACTCCTGTCCATGTTATTACTTGTCCCCAGCTTGCCAGAGCACATGAATCATCAAGAGAGGTGAGAGGGGTGGAGAGATGGTGGAACAGCCAGAAAAAGATCAAGGTTGACAACAGCAGTGGTCACTGAATCAAACCTCCCATCCTGAACCCAATCTAGTAGAAGTCCAAGCAGATTTCCCCACACCATATACTGTAGGCTTACCTCTGGTTAAGGGAACAATTGTTTTTCTTACCCAAAAGTGACATCTGCAACTGCTTCTCCACCATAGGATGTTGTGGCAGCCACCACAGTCCTGCTGTCTTCCTGTCCTGGAACACATCCCTCTTGCCTTCTCCCCGCTCTCCCTACACCCTCCTTAGACTCTTCTGCTGGCCAGCGCAACCTCACCATCCCCATGACCCATGTCAGCGTGGGGAGGCAGGTGCAACTTCTTATGCTGGCCTATCTCTCTGAAGTGTGGCATGGAAGTAGCTTACAGCACTTTTGCACTGTTAAATGTTAAATTTTGTTAAATCTTAAATGTTTTGCCCTATTAGAATCTCATTTTAATGGGAATCATGCTGTCCTACAGAAAGAAGTTGCTGGGTGGTTGCTGCACTGACATCACACAGTGAGGAAACAAAAATGAGAGTGTGGCATTATGGCCACCACCTCTGTGTATGTGTGCGCGCACGTTTGTTCGTGTTTTGTGTATGTGAGTGTTTCTGTGCGAAGCTAAGTAGGCAGTGTTAAGGTTGTGTAGGAACTGTGGGCAGGCCCTGCACATGTTGCCCTCATTGTGGCACTTGTTGCTTTTCGTATGCCTCATGCAGCTCATGTCACTCTTCTCAAGGCCACCACAGCTGGCATACATTCCTGTGGTGGTGTGATGAGGCCAGTACATGCTTGTACACTGGCTTAACTCCCCAGAAGTGGGACAGAAGTGCCGTACGGCACTTTTGTGACACCCCAGGACAGCACAGGATTTATGTGGAACTTATGCCATCCTAATTGGGAATTAGGTTTGCAGCCTATTTCCCTTTTCTGCATGGTGTTTCCTCTGTTTCTTCTTTCCTTAGTGATTGTGTGAAAATGTCATGGCAGCCGCTCTGGTGTGTCACCAACCAGGTAAACAAAAGTAGTTTTCAGCCTGAGGAACAGCATCAAAAATCCTGATATGAAGCAATGCTTGGGTTGAATAAGGGGAAGAAAAGTTGCCTTATTATTTCTTGACCCCTGAATGGAAGCAAACACTATTTCCCACTTGTATATTTCTCCAGGCCTCTCTGCTCATGCAGCCTGTGCCACCTACTAATTCCATTTTTAATTAAATCAACTACCCTCCTGCTCTTAGTTGGCATGAAAAGGAACTGAAATAGCAGAATGTGTTGAATTGTAAATTTGCAGACCCTGGAAAAGTCACAAGTAACTTTAGGCAGAGTAACTCCATTGATCTTCCTGGAATATGCAAAACAAAAGAAGTGAGAAACCTGCAGGTGGTTTGCAGATTAAGCAAGCAAGCCACCTTTCCCATGCTCTCATTCCCTCTCAGATCACTTTCTGTTTTCTAAGTTGGTGGTATGTTTTCAAGACTTTGGCAAAAGAAGAACTTGCATTCTGAAACGGTACAACCTTTTCGGAGGGTCTTTTGAAAAGTTTCCAGTACTTGGCTCTGGTGTTTGGAGTTGGCAATGGAGAATTTCCTGCTATATTGTGCTCTTCCGCAAATGGCTATCAAGATAATTCTGTGTACTGTTGCAAGAAATATTAAAGCAAACTATATTGCTTAAGAGACTGCAGTACCAACATTAGCTTACGTTGGATTTCGTCTCTCCCCCAATTCTCTTCCTGCTATCCATGCAGGAATTTATATACAGAGGGCCTCCTGATCCACAGATACTGTATCTGCAGATTATATTATCCACTAATCAGGATCACAGAGCCCCCATGGGTCCTGATGCACCTCTCTAGACTAGCAGAGGCCACAGACATCCATTGATGTCCAGGCTCAGACGCAATGGTGGGCTCCAGCAGGTTCGCACCTACTCTATAGAACCGGTTCTTAACAAGAGATAGGACATATAAAGTTTAAAAATAGCCATTTAAAAGTGGCTGCCAGATGGGCAGATAACCAGTTCTTAAATTTTTTGAAGCCCATCACTGCTCAGACTGAACCTTTTAAAAAAGTGACTTCTGGTTCCTCTATGAAAAGGGAATTGATGTTATTAATGCCTTATTAGGGCTTTCCCCAGCCTCCGAATTCCTTGTAAGACATTTTTAAAAAAATCACTTGCAGTTTCACAGAGAAACCAGAAAAAACTTCAGAAGAATTTGCTTGTATCTGCAGTGCAGTGTCACTTAGCAGGGTGATGGATACCAAGACTTCCTTCCTTCCTTTCCTCCTTCCTTTCTTTCCTTCCTTCCTTTAGCCTTTTCACTTTTTCTTCTCTTTCCTGAAATACAACACAATGAATCTTTCAGCAATTTCAGGATTAAACATTAATGTTGCTGTAAATTTTTTTTTGCTGCAACAGACACATGCAGCTAATCCTCTAGCAGTAATCACAATGCAAGATCATGTTGAATTATACCTGTGCAATTAGATACTCAGTACCACTATATGTAAATCACGGTAATTATATTATATATATATATATATATATATATATATATATATATATATATATATATATATATATATATATATATATATATATATATATATATGAAATTGAAAACTCACTCACTCACTGATCAATGGCCAGCCAAAATTGCTGGGCCTAGAAGTGTGAAATTTGGCGTGGGTGTTCCTTCTATGATGGAGGGATTCACTAAGAACCGGTTTTTGGAAATTCCAGCCTGAAGGGGGTGAAATGGGGCGCAATGTGTTTTCCTCACTATACTTTACATTGAAGAATTGGTGCCTGATCATTGCCCTGCCCTAAACCCTGGACCTAGAAATACAAAATTTGGCCAGGGTGTTCCTTCTGTGACATCAACACCCATCAAGAAGTGATGTTGAGAAATTTAACCCTTAAGGGACTGAAAAGGGATGCAACACATTTTCAACCTATACTTAACATTGAAGACTGATCAACATCCAGCCCCAAATCTTGCACCGGCCTGGAAGGGGTGCCCACGGTTGTGCAGGGATGGGCATGGGATGTATATGGGAGGTTGCTGCACATGGAGGGATGATTTGCTTGGAGGGAAGTTGTGCAAGGGGGATTTATGCATGGGAAGGTTGCATATGGGAGGTTGTTGCACATGGGGGTTTGATGCACATGGGGGTTTGATGTGTATTCGGGATTGATGTGTAATCGGTGTTGATGCACATGGGGGTTTGATGCACATTTGGGACTGATGCACATGGGAGTTGATGCATGGGGAGGTTGATGTGTATGTGGGTTGATGCGCATGGGGATTTTACGCATTCAGGGATGTTGTGCATGGGGGAGTTGATGTGCATGGGGGATGTTGTGCATGGGGGATGTTGCACATTGGGGTTTGATGCGCATTGGGGTTTGATGTGCATGGGAGTTGATGCACATGCAGGAAGGTTGTGCATTTGGGGTTGATGCACATGGGGATGTTGTACATTTGGGGTTGATGCACATGGGGGATGTTGCGCATTCAGGATTGATGCACATGGGGGATGTTGTGCATTTGGGGTTGATGTGCATGGGGATATTGCACATTCGGGATTGATCTACATGAGGGGTTGATGCACAGTGGGGGGATGATGCGCAGTGAAGGGATGATGTGCAGTGGGAGGATGATGCGCATGGGAGTTGATTCGCATAGAAGATTGATGCGCAGTGGGGGAATGGTGTATGGGTGGAATTTTACTCCTGCAACGTGGGTACGTTTTCGCTAGTTGTAATACATAATTTGATGAGATATTTGCATATCTTTTCTATGGCAACCTTTTTTCTTCTTTTATTATTACGAAGGAAGGAGGTGTTGCAGTCAATACGCATGTAATCTCAGATGTACCACCATTAGCATTATCTTATCGGGAAACCTCATCCTAAGCTTTTGAATTCATTTTATTGTTGTTCTGCTCTCAGATTTGTAAACCACCTTGGGGACACCCTGTGGCAAGACAGGGGAGATTAAAATGGTGTGTGACTTACCCCATAGCCTCTTAATCATCATTCTTATGACTTATATGGAGCTGAGGTGCTATTTGTCTAGAGGTTTAAATAAAAAAAAATTCTGGACTGTTCAAGAACTTGTCTAAATAAGCAAATAAGCAAACTTAAATCAAATAAGCACACCTGTCTTCAACATTAGATCTTTGTTGCCTTTTTCAAACTTGTTTGACCTTAAAAGAAGTTTGCTGATCATGGATCTCTGCAATGATTATTGTTGCTATTCCTTAAAGGTCTTGGGAGTGATTTATTCAAATAAATGATGTCATTAACCTTGAGTTCCCCTTTCTAATACCATAAATTATGTAGTGTGAATGACATTTTTCTTGCTAGCAGATGATATGATTCAAAGTAATCTTGTACCAGAAAAGGGATCATAATCAATCTAAACATAGGTCAATAAAAACCAATAAAAAGGGGGATTAGTTACAAGGAAAAAAAATCTTTTCTACAATTGTTGAGATAATGAATGGGTTGACTGAAATCCCTTTTTGTTCGCTTTCTCCTTTTCACGAAGGTCGTTTTTCATTACCTAAGGGCCCTTCAGAGTTTATTTTGGTCCCATTGGACTGTCAGTTCCACAAAGGCAACTTCTAATTGACATTGATTGTAGGGAAGAGAACTGTCTCTTCAATCATGACGTGTAGATCAAGTCAAAGTTTGTAAGAAGCACATGGGATGAGCCAGAGGGTGCCTACCTCACCACCTCCTGACTGAAATATAATTGCAGCTTGCAGGGCTTAAGGCAATTAGAATATGATCTTGATATCACCCTTGGAGGTTCTGCTCAGCAACCCACCAAAAATTTGGTCATAACACACAGTTTTGGAACTGCTGGACTAAAAAATCCAAAGGATGAGATCAATTGGATGATGGCATGGACCTAAGTTTCTGCCAAGGTGAAAAAGGAGAGGGCCATATTTTTGTAATCTTAAAATTACTAACCCTTTATTTTCTCTGATTGCTAATCAGATGTAGGTGTGTGATTAAATTTTATTCACATTGTGGTTCTAATTGATCAAGGATATTGCAGAGCCTATTTCCTGAGTCAAGTTCCTCATCTCTTCCCACCTGTGACTCAATTTGCACTTGAGTCATAACAGCATCTGTCCAAACTCGTACAGACATTTTGTCTCAAGTTGTAGTCTTTTCAAGAATTGTTTACTCATAGAAATGGAAAGAAAAAAAGCAAGCATACACAATGGAGATTCAAGCATACACAAATGCTTGTCTTGACTCAAGTCTATTTGAGTCTTTTCATATTTAGGGTAAAACCCAACGTCCCAAGTCAGTACCCAAGTTTTTGACACATATGACTTGAGTACATATGAGTCATCCTAATTTTATTTTGGGGTTATTGAAAGGAGGAACTCTGAGTCCTTATTATTATGGAAGGAGGGCAATTGTCTATCTTTAATATCTGTTTATTTTATCTTGTAATCTATTGTACATATATTATGCCAGTAAAGGTCTTGGAATTGAGTCATCCACGTTGCAGTGCATCCCTAAAAATGTCTGATTTACCCAGCGGTTGCAAGCATTGCTTAGTATCCTATCACACTTGGTAAATGGTTAGCTGTATTTACCCTCTGTCTACAACAGAATAACATCCTCATCCTGCCTGGCACCCAGGTCTGCAGTGTTACCAAAATGGCTTATTCTTGACAACCATTGGCAGATCCCAATGTCTCCTTGGGGAAAGGGAACATTTGTTCCCTTCTCCTGAGTAACATAAATGGCACAGCAATGTAGCTACTTAACTCTGTGCCAGATATTTAACCAGCATAAAGCAGTCCAGTGTTGGACTGAGAGGACCCAACTCCACTTTATTTGGGTCAACAGGCCTGGGAGAAGTTGGGAGGGAGACATTAACACATTCAGAACTAAATAGAAAAGTGGGGCAAAGAAAGAGAATCTCCTGATTTGACTGCAACAAATTCCCAGAAGCCGAATTCTTCCTTTTCCTTTTCCAAACTCTTGTGCTCTAGCAGCTGTTTTGGCTTACTGTAACAGCTGAAGCAGCTTATGTTCAGTGTGACAAGTCTGATATTAGACTAACCTTTCACATGATGAAGGGCTAAAAGAGCTCTTGGGTTTACTGAAAGACACACGTCATCCAATATCAATGGCAAGCTCAATTTACTGCATAATCACCCTTTTCACAGGTTGTCTGTGGAAATGCTGATAACACACATACACATCCAGAAACCTTTATAGCTAATATGAATCAAAGGAGTAAAGGCAGTTTACAACTGAAGATCTCACTCTCCGTCTCCTGTCCCTACTGTGTCATCAATAGTCCTGTATTTAAGCCAGACAGATCTCACTAGGATCTCAAAATCCTTTTCTTCCATCTTGATGTTACTGACAAATCTGCAGAGCAGTGTATTTCTTTTTGACTAAGTGCAAGTTGCATGTGAACATTTTTTAATTTTCCTCCTCTTCAGGTGAATCACAGCGGCGTCTTTAGGTATGAGATAAGCTCAACAGAATTTTGAAAAGAATTAGTGACTTTGAATATGTATCTTAACCAGGATTGAGCATAGTTGTGAAATGTCTGCTCTGCCAGATTCTTATGGTAACAACATCAATTCAGTATATTTCATTTTTCTGATATATTTCATTTTTCATTTTTCTGATATATTGGAAATAGAATTAGGTTTTGAAGTCTCAGATTATCATTCTAAAAAGTAGGTTCCAGTACTAAAAGTTTGAGAACCACTGCAATGAGGTGTTAGTGGGGATGATTTTGGGAATAATATATTATATACCACTGACAGCGCAATCTTAACTTGAGGGGAACAGGCAGGCTGACTTGCCTATTCTCTAGTACTCTATTTCTATCTAGTTCTCTAGACACTCCACTCTTCAGAAGTGGTTTACTTGCATTTGGTTAAATAAAAAACAACTCACCAGTGTTTATTATGAATTTTATTGTTATTTCCTTCTGTGAGTTTTCAGTATGCAGGTTGGAAAAAGGGACTTTTGGTAAAAAGCTTTGGTCTGATGCTTTAATTATCTACCTTCCCCCACCCCCAAAAATTAAATCTCACTGAAGCTTTGATCATGTAATATTTGAGAATCTTTATGAACCTGGATTAGATACAAGAGCCTGTGATCATATCTTTCAGTTTATATAAGAAGAATCTAAATGATTTCATTTAAATGAGATTTTGCTGGCAGGAAAGTATTTATAAATGTAGCTTTAGTCGCTGGGGAAATGTTGAAAATTTAGCTTAAAATTGTCCATCCTCATCTAGGCCAGATGCTAGCTGATGTTTGCCTTCAGTGCAGCAGGCATTCAGCCATTGAGTTTGTGTGTGGCTTCGTTACTCTTGCTTTCCTTTCAACTCTCCATCCATTTATTCCTCTCCTCTGCGGCAATTTTCATCTTTTGATAGCTAAATCTATTAGTGTATCTGTCTTTCTCTTAAGCAGCTGTGTTTGGGTCTTCAAGTCTTTAACAATGTTATTAGCGTTTCAGTCATAATTCTAAATATCTGTATGCAAGTGCTGGTTTCCCTTTGGTAGAATGTCTCTTCATTAATACATGTGTCCCTTTCTTATCAATACATCTCTTCAGTTTTCACTAACATTAAGATTGCAATCATATATACAATTTCTTCAGAATAAGAGCACAATGGTTTTTACTTCAAAATAGACAAGCATTGGATGGTGCTATAAGTACATTCATACAATGGTACCTTGAATAAAGAGCGTTTTGTATAAAGAGCAAAATTTTCCTCAGAAATTTTGACTTGCTTAAAGAGCACTGTCTTGAATTAAGAGCACTTCTGAGGAAGTTTGGAACAGGTTTCCATGGCAAGGGAACTCACAGGCAGGATGAGGAGACTAGCTTGAGCTACAGGGGGGCCCTGGGCAAAGTTTGGAATAGGCTTCCATTGCCAGGGAACTCATGGGATGTTCGGGGGGAGCAGCCTGAGCCAGGTCTGTATGTGGGATCTGTGTGTGGCAGCGTGGAAGGTGTGCCTTATCAATGTTCTAGTGCTGCTCCCCGTCAGCAGCTTGGGAATGTTAACGTTGCACAAAAAGACAATAGATTCCATTGAGCCAATGGATAGCAGTGACTCCATTAGTGATTGTGAAAGTCATCCCCTCTCTGTAACCCTCACACCAGCTACGAAGGTTTTCAAAGGTGCAATACAGTTCAGAACTGTACAGTATTTTCTTTATTGCAGTGTTGTGTGTTACTGTATATTACAGTGCTTTGTACAGTGTTATATTGCAGTGTTTGTAATCATTTTTATAAACAGTTAATATTTTTATATGAATATTTTTTGAGTTGTGGAACCAATCGTCTGAGTTTACATTATTTCCAGTGATGGGCTTCAAAGAAATTAAGAACCGGTTCTCTGTCCATCTGGCAGCCACTTTTAAATGGCTATTTTTAAACTTTATATGTACTATCTCTTGTTAAGAACCGGTTCTATAGAGTAGGTGCGAACCTGCTGGTGCCCACCACTGATTATTTCCTATGGGAAAATCTGCTTCACTTAAAGAGCGTTTCACTTAAAGAGCATGCCTCTGGAACGAATTAAACTCTTTAAGTGAGGTGCCACTGTATTTAGTTGTGGAATCTTCACTGGGACTAGGATGGCATCTGTGATATAGAAGTTATATCACAAGTTATATAGAAGATTAATTTAAATTCATCAGATTGTAAATTGAGAAATTAGAACAATCAGAACCATTCATTTAGGATTCAATTAAGGTCAGTTTTTGCTTTTTCCTTCCACTGCGGCTGTTCAAGTTATCAAAGTTAGGAAAATTGTGTTATTTCCAGTCACTGCTCCTCTGCTAACCTCCTGCACAGCTCTCAATAAAAGCATCAGAGATGGCTTCTTTTGCATCTTATGGCTTTGAAGCCCACCTGTGTTTCCTCCCTCCACTACAAGTGGTTTAGATCGTGTTTTTTCCCTATTCTGGTGACTTGGGGAGCCCTGCAGAGGTGTTTGTGATCTCTCCACACTGGCACCCTCTTTGGTGTTTAAAAAAAGAAATCCTCCCTCCAGCAGTAGCCATGACCCACCAGTTTGGGAACCACTGTAGGGCTTTAGGGACTAGAACACCAAGTGCTTAATGGTTATTTAATCACACAAGCAATAAGATGTAGGATCAAAAATATCTGCTCTTTCTGAAAAGATTGCATATGTTCGATTTAGCACTTTACACATATTATCAGCTAATAGCAGATACATCTCATCAAATTGTGCTTGGAAGGGCTAGTATTTGGGCAAAGACTCTTAGAAGACTCTTTTTCAAAGGGCATGATCATTTATTTACATAATTTCTCAGAGAGGAAGCATACCATGTGGAATATGCGATGGAGAGGAGCATCTTTTCTGTTTCTTGGGTAGGCACACATTGTCCATTTCTTGATTGCTCAGCTCACACTTTTCCTGCATCACAAAAGGAATTTTAAAATGGTCCATCTTCTCTGAGATGAGCTGTATGCAATAAGTATGGATTTTTCTCTCTTGTTCGGTTACATGAAAAGCATTAATCTTCCCCTCATGTGCAGAGTCAGGAAATCTTTAAAAATTAGGCTTCCTACTGTGCAACAAAGGATCTGCATGTTTAGATTTCTTTTGTTCAGTTTGGGACAATTCTTACTCAAGCTAGAAATATTAATTGGAGTAAAAAGGATGATTAAAAAAAAGTAAAAATAGACATATTGATGGGACAATGGGACAGCTTGAGTCCTTGGTCTGGTTTATTATTCATATGTCACGAAATACTCTATTGGTTTATTACCATGGTGATATTATTTCTTCATACAGTAATGCCTCTTTTAACTTTGTGGTTGTGGTCCTGGAAAACAGAGTGCTGTGTTACACAACACTACAGGAGGTAATTAAAACACTGTTCTAAAGTAGGTATGCTCAGGGTATTGTACTCACCACTGCAATAGATCAGACCCTGCTGCATAATTGACCACTGTTGCCATCCTACATGGCATCAGAAGAAGATGATGGGAGAGCCATGTGTAGGAGGATAAACCAGGTTGTGACTCATCCTTGCAAATTGTGGAAGGACTCATCCTTCTGGCTGAATGTGGCATCAGGGTGGTTGCCTTACTAACTGTTTTCTTTCCTGAAGAGTTTCCTGATAGCCAGCAATTTAGCTTCCTGCCATTTAGCACCTGCTGGATCAGGCCAGTGTATTTTACATTGTATTTTACATTGTATTGTACGTGCCTGTATTTTACAATGGTCTCTCACATGCCTCAGGGTGTACAAAAGATAATAAGTTATTTGTATCTTGTCACCAGTCCTGATGCATCTGGCATTCAGACACTCCAGTTTTCATGGTTTGCAACCTGTGATGTACTTTATATCCATAATTCTGTCCAATCCCCTTTCAAGGCATCTAGACCAGACACTACATCCTTTTGCATGGAGCTCCACAGATTAAGGGTGTAATCCTGACTTTAAACCAGAGAGAATGGTCCAGCTAAGCTGGTCTAAGTAATCCATATCCTGAGCTGACAGGCCAAATCCACAGGGCAAGGAGGCCTGAAGGCTGTCCTAACTACTGCTAAGAAGCAGCAGAACAAGGGCAGAATGCTCAATGGGCTGGTGTAGTTGTGCCATAGCCTGAGGTGGGTTGGTGTAGTTGTGCTGTTTCATGAGATTGAGAGGACTCAGAATTTTTTGCCATTACTTCCATTTTTACTCTGGCTTATCATGGACACATATGGGTCTATTCAGATTTACACCTGCTACTGAGAAGGCTTAAGTCAGAGGAGCTGTGAGGGGGCATGTCTGCCCTGGAAATAGGCTCTGGATACCACCTAACTGCACTGTTCTAGGCCATGCTTAACATGCCCTCAAAAATGCCACTTACGAGCTGCCTAGGCCAGCACTGCTAGGTTTGTGCAGGTACATCTGTCTTGAGCCAGCCTAAGTGGACTTATGCCAGCCCAAGCCTTCTCTGGTGCAGCTAGGCTGGCCTATCTTGGAATTAGGCCAGCCGAGTGCTAAATAGGCTAGCTACATACACTTCAGGATTGCAGCCATAGTCCAAAAAACAAAATACAAAATAATTCAGAAAAATAATACAAAATATTTGTATTTTGTATAACAATACAAAATAATTCAGCCACACAATTCTAGCCAAAAAATGCAGCTCCCATTGGCTGGATGCACAGTTCAGACTACAGTACTTTTTAGCAGAGAGTATATCTCTTTTAAATCCATTTTTGCTTTGTCCATGGGCTTACAGATTTGATCTCTAAATATATTGGGCACAAATGGCTTAACATTTTCCATTTTTAAGTCTTTGTAAAAATTGCATGCAGGACAAAGAGTACTATAACAAAGCAATGTTAAAAGAAGCTCCTTTATAGGATGTAGTGCTGTTTTGTATTTCAATAAAATGATCTCTCAGACTTTTGACAGTATAGTTAGGCACTTTACCTCTCACATAGTCAAGTGACTGATGGTTTGAACACTACAGAATTATTGAATATTTATTTGTCTGTTTAAAAACTGAAGACTTTCATATTCCATCTTTCTGATTTCAGAATATGTGTTAGACTGCAAAACATGCACCTCTACAATAAAACCCATTAAAATAGCAGCAAAGTCAGCAAGCAGTCATCTTTGATAAAATCAGGAGCAATATCTCCAAAAGGAAATTTTAGATCTAGCCATCCAATGAGAAAGTCCGCAGTTGCTGTTAGAATGTCATGAAGGTGAGTCTGTTCATGTGAATTTCCTAGGGTAGGAAGTTACAATAGCTAAGTTTCAACCTTTTTAAAATCATGGGCACTAAAACAATCATGGCACACCATCAGTTTTTTGGCAGTTGACAAGGTGCACTGTTGCTGATGGGGGTTTCACATTTCCCAATGCCCCTCCTATTAACTGACCTTCCACCAAATTTCCATGGCATACCTGTTGAGCATTCCTGGTACACCCATGGACCATACCACACTGGTTGAAAATAGCTGGGCTGGTGTCACAGAAAAAAACAACCCGTCCCTTATGTTCCCACCAATTCCAATCTGCACACAGGAAACTTGTGTAGCTATAAGAGCAGGTTTGTACTGTAGTCCCACAGTGCATGATATCATTGTGCCATTTGACACCTTCCTAGGACTTAACAGCCATGGGTCATAGGATCTGATACTGCAAGACCAAGATTGGGCTGTTAATGCAAAATGCAGTACATTATATGTCTCAGGCAGCCTTTGGGAAAGACAACAACAACCTAAACATACACATCTAAGCAAAATCCTTAGTTTGCCTTCTGGCTTATGCAGACTTTCTTCTTGGTTAAGATCCTTTGTGAAAAAAAGTTTCAATGGCTCTGTCTGAGTGTTCCTGCTAATCACTGAAGCTCTCATCTACAACTGCAAGAAAAGGGCCTAATTCTATTGATCTTAAGTTCTGGTGGAATGCAAGTTCTGCTGATGTGCACAATAAAGCATTCTGTGTGCATTAAAGCCAGGCATACTAACAGGACAGGATGCTTACCAAAGGGGATCCAGCACAGGGATAAGAGGAGGTTATGGAGGTGTGTGACAGGAGTGCAAACAGTGGTACCAGTGTGCATCATTTCTTCCCTGGCCTAATTGGACAAGCACGTCAACTCAGACTTGCACTATAGTGATGCATAGTATCTACTGTGGCTTAGGCTGCAATCCTAAAGACACTTTCTTGGGAGTAAGAAGACCCATTTAACACACTGGGGCTTACTTGTGAGTAAACATGGTAAGGATTGTGCTCTTACTCAGGATAAAGGAACAAATGTCCATTGAACTCAAAGAGATCTTCAACAGCCAATATTTCCCCACGGGAAATATATCAGCAGGAATTTAGGAAAAGGGGCAAATTGGAGAAAATCTTCCGTACATGTTCTTTTGAGATAAAAGCATATATGTCACCTACTCTTTGACTCAACTGTGTTATTTGGAAACAGTGTTTAAAAACTGCACTATTTAAAATCATGTTTCTGTAGTACCACATTTTGCTTTTCCTTAAAAATGAAAAATGTCATAATTATGCATGCATATTTTTTCAAGTCACCTGTTTTTCAACTTTGTTATGTAAGAGAACAGAATGTGCATCGTGAAGTTGATTGCCTCAGTGACCATCCTCAATTAAAACAGTTGCTGCAGAGCATTCATTAAAGCTTTTTTGTTATGTAGGCCATGCAAAGCACATGGAACACTGTGTGTCCCCAATGGGCCTTTCACCATTTTTCAAATAGCAACTCCTCTGTATTCATATATCACAAACTGCCTTTAAATGAAGGGATGCTTCAATAACAGCTGGAGGGCAGACAATGCAATAGGGCAGGCATCAAGTAAGGGGATATATTAGGAGGTGCAATGTGCAAGTATAGTTTAAAGGAATCAGTAGAGAGGTGCAACCCTAAAGGTGCACTCAGCCAGTGTAAGTCCCTTGCACCAGCCAAGGAGGGGTCACAAACATTCTATAAAGCATGATTGTGACTCCTCTTGAACAACCGGGGCTGGTGCACACAGGAGCACCAGCTTGAGTAGGCTGAATTCATTCCTTACTATAGCAAGTGCAGAGACTTCTGTGATGGTTGAGAGAGCTCAGCTGATGTGGAGGTGAGGTGATGGTGAGGTGATAGTGAGGAGATGGAGAGGAAGAGGTGGGAAGGAGGCATTCTGGGGTGGGAGTGGGTGGGAGGAAGGTGATCCTGAGCTGGGTGGGGAGCAGGAGGCAGGGCTCAGATCCAGCAGTTAAGCCATATCCAAGTCTCAGTCCCTTGGAAGCCAGGAGCACCTGTTTGGATCTAAACCAGAAGTGTCTTGGATCCAAGTAGACCCCTAGGGGCTGTGTTTGTGCCAGTGGGGCATGTGTTACATCCTTCAGTTGGGGCAGGGGAAGTCACAGAGACTTCCTCCTCGAGGTAAGGCAATATTTATTCCCTTACCAGATTGATTAGGACAACACCCCAGTCTCTTAACCACTTTGCTACCCCATCTATCCCTGCAATCCACAAGCACAAGTCATGTGTGATATTAGATACACGACTGCTTGGCACATTCTAACTTCTTTGTATGCTTAGTCACATGAGAAGTGATCCTCTATATCCTCCAGCCACAGGTGAACTGAATTGACCATTGCAGTGCTCCCACAAATATTCAGAAAACTGGAAACATCAAAGCTGGTCACATTAAATTTGTCACTGCCATTTGGTTTGTTTCCCCCTAGTTAGAGCCATTACTCAGCTCCGAAGTGGCCTCTACTGTGTGGTAAGTACTCGTATGATTTCAAGCTGAACCCCTCAAAGTTGAACAGGTGCAGCACTTCCAGTACTAAAATTTTTTTTATTAGCTTCCCAATTTGTCCAATGTTCTAACCTTCTGATTTATCAAATTTGAATTATAAAAGAATGTGCCCACCTTATAGCCCAGTGCAATGCCACTTCCACCAGCACAGAACTGTCCTACTAATTCTTCCCTCTAAAGCTGCACTCTGGTCTCATCAAGAGGGTGTTCTGAGATCTTTTGGAGGCCTTCAAATTTTACTTCTCCTTTCCATTTGGAAACTGGAAGTGGTATTTTTATGCTTTTGGATTATCCTCTGAAGCCTGGGGAATCTACATGTGGCCAGGGTGCCCATATGACCAGATTTTTCAGGATTGTCCTCTTTTTTAGCCTTCTGTCCATATGTCCTCCAAAAGGGCTTCATTGTCCTCCATTTTGGCCTCATTTTGGAACTTTGCAATGGTGTGCAGTACCCCATTATGTCATATGTTGTTGGATTCATAATGAAGAGCAGAATCCAATGCAAAAATTGGTTTTGAAATATCTCCTTCCTAACAAAACCAAAAGATATGCATTGAGCTCTATGGGAAAGTGAAAGTGCCGAATAACATGGACTTACTTATGTGTAGGCAAAGTGCCACTGTCCACTGGAAATGCCAGGCAGAGAGGAATCCAGACCTTGTCCTCCTTTTGAGGTTTGGGCATCTGGTCACCATGCATGTGACCTTCTCAAGCCTCAGAAGAATTTTATAAAGGCATAAAATTCCAGTATCAGAAGTTCTAAGGGCTTCCAAAGGCCCTAGAACACTCTCCAGAAGCAACTGGAGCTTCGATCCAATTCTGAGGTGGTGTGGGAATGAGCAATAGGGAAAGTACATGGGAAGGGTATCCCTTAGGTCAGCGCACCGCTTCATACCTAGATGCCTGAAGTGGTTTCAAATTCTTTCATCTCAGGCAGCTGATTGCTGGAGAAGGAGAGGACATTGAAATCAAAGGATGAACACAGGAGGGATATGAATGGCAGAGAGAAGCAGGAATGACTAAGCTTCAACCAGCATTTGACTTCTTGTTATGTTCATCTAATAAGTCTTTTTTTAAGGTGGCCCCAGAGGTGTAGCTAATCATGTAGCCAGGTGCAGAGCTCAAAATGTAGCCCAGAAGTGATGTTTCAATTGGAAGTGACATCATCCATGGGTATTTTTAAAAAGAAAATTGGGGGAAAACCTGCATCCTCCTCCTTAGCAGTTCAACACCATTTGCTCTGCTAGTGGCTTAGCTAAAGCACCTATTTGCTATCTAAAGTGCATTTTTGATGCTCGCACATACTTGTTACTCACAATGCTTTTGGGATAAGCCAACCAACTCAGCTATTATGGCATTAGTGCTAAAGTAAATGTCATCTTGTTTTAAATAGAGCCAGTGCTGTAAAATAAGCACCTTCTGAAGCTTTGGAGAAAGGTCATGAGTATGATGATGATGATGAAGCTGAAATGGCTTCGGCTTCTATTCAGTATTGTGTGGTGTGCCATATTTGCTGCAGAAATATTTTGTTTCACCTTCAACAAATAATAAGTGGCTGAAGACCAATTTTGACTACTGTCGCCAGGTGCAGGGACAGATGGTCCCTGTGAAGGCAGAATGATGTGATTCTTATGGGCTTTCTATTTTTTCCCCTCTTCATATTGAATTGTGAATTGACCCATGTATGGACAGATTTGAATCCATATAGAAGCAAAGAGAGTGAAAGCAATTTAATAACCGAGATACAGGAAAGTTCCTTATGCCTGATTTAAAGCACAGTATGCAGTAACAGTAGACATTTAGAATGCTGAATGGCTTGAAACAGTTTTGTTCAAAATAAATACTAATTTACTCATCCTGGTACTTAGTATTTAGTGCTGTAATGTAATGAATGGCTCATTAGCAAAATACTCATCCAGTAGGACTACCATAGCTGGTGCAAGGATGCTCACACTCCAAGCCAGGGGTCTTTCTAAGGAGGTCTTAGTCACAGCTCCAAAATGAGTTTTGAGTCACAAAGGCTAATTCAAGTTGATTACCCTTCATCTGAAATCCAAACTGTTCCAGAATCTGAACTGTCCTTAAATCTGGACATTTTGTGACCATGACTTTAAAAAATCAAACTTAACTTTTCCAATGCCTGATGGGCAGAATGCTGCACCTCACCCATCAGAGGAATCTGGAAGAGATTTTTTGGGTCCCAGTGCATTAGGAGGCACTACTTAGTGCAAACCAGCAGAGGAAGCCAGCTGAAGCCAGCACAGAGCAGAGCAGGCAGCACATAGCAGACTGCAGAAGGACCACTTGTGAAGTGTTTTCACAAATGTGGGTAAATGTGGGGTCCCATTCCCAAGATATCTGTAATATATCTATCTAATACTGTAGATAGATATCTCAATATTTTTATGAAAATACTTCAAAAATCTGGAAAATTTCAAAATTCGGACCATTTCCAATCCCAAGTAGTCCCCAAAAGTGATACCCAGCCTGTATATTATAATTTTGATTACAAAAGACATGGAATTAATTCCATTACCTTAGCCTATTCATTCTCATATTAATTTGCTAATTCATCCCTCTTCAGTCCACTTCATACAAGCACATAATCAGAGTGGCCAGCTCTGGTGTAGCTTTGAGAAAGGAGTTCTAAAAATGTGCCTGCCACCTAATTCTTTTCATCAATAAATAATTATTTACGGAAAAAGAAATGCCAGGAAACGCGAGATTTCTCCAAAAAGACCAAGCAAAGCAGTTTCCATTTCAGGATCCTTAATTTTTCCTTCAAGCTGGAAATTCTCAAATGAACTTAAACCACTTCTCAGCCTGCTTCAGCCATTTTCTGTGGCCCTTACATCTACCATATCCTACCATATTAACCTTACTTCTAGCCCATATCCTACCATATTAACCTTACTTCTATTCAAAATCAAGACCAGAAATGGGCTGTTAGAATGCTGTCTCCCAAATCCAGCACACTGAGGAACTCCAATGCATGGATAGCTTATAAACACAAATAAGGAACTGCTCGATTTGAGTCAGTGTAATAGGAAACGTTAAGTTCATAAGCTTAGTATGCTCACAGGGCATTCTTTGACGTTGATGAAAATGGACTGGTGCCTGCACAGAAGAATTGGAGGACACTGCATAATGGCCTACATTGAAAAGTTTAAGATATATATATATATATATATATATATATATATATATATATATATATATATATATATATATATATATATATATATATATATATATATATATATATATATATATATATAACCTCAGATGTGTTCCTGTCTTTTATTCAGTGAAGATGTAGAGCACAATCTTAACCATGTCTACTCAAAAGTAAGCCCATTGTGTTCAATGGGTCTTGCTCACAGGAAAGTGTCTTTAGGTTGGCAGCTGTAGTCTTATTGAAGAAATCAGTGTCAATCTAATGTGCAATACAGAACATGATCTAATCCATCCTGTGTGTACTGCCAATGTACAAAGAATTTTCATTGCCTTGCTCTTCTTTTCCCTCTTCTATACAAGCAAACCTAGTGGCCATTATGATGATTGGAAAGTCTTATGTTTTTCATATCTGCATCCAGCCCTCCTTCTCTGCTCATTGTGATTCCTCATTGCTATCTGATGATCATAGCAGCAACTAGTAACAGCAGCAACTAGCAACTAGCAGCAATTCCTGCTACCTAAGTGGATGTTCCATTTTTATTTAGCAGGGGAAAAGTAACTGGCCCTCCTCACCCCAGCAATGTCTGTTATAGTGGCTTCTGCTGGTGTTCTTTTACATTTTAGATTGCGAACCCTTTGGCAGCCATTAACCATTGTTTTCATTTTCTTGTAAATCACTTTGTGAACTTTTTAGTTGAAAAGCAGTATATAAATACAATAGATTAGATTAGATAGGTAGTTAGTTAGTTAGTGCGAGGAGGGTCTTACATTATGTCTGGTAAAAGAACAACCAGACTTACACATGTTATTTTTCAGCAGTATGCTACATGGCTCCACTTTGGAGACATCAGCCATTCCTTCTTAATGCAGGCCTCCGTCAGTCTTCAGAGACTATGGTATCGTGCTCTGCGCTGCATACGCTGCATGTGAAGCACAAAAGCCTGGGTGAGATTGTTATGGAAGATAGGCTGTTACCCAAGCAGCAAATCCCCCCTCTCCACGCCACTGAATTAGTCCAATGGAAAGGCAGAGCCATACAATTGGATCCAGCTGGCATCACAGAGCTGGGCTAAGGACAGGAGCTCACCCTGTCTTGTGGGGCGGACCTGGGTCTCAAACCCTGGCCTGCTGGTTAACAGGCACAGTGTCTTAGCCATTTGCGCCACCCACAGCCCTTATTCCTTCTTACGCATACTGCAATATGTAACCCTTCATTTCAGACCAAACATACAGTTAGTCTTTGGGAGTTTCTTTCTACCCCAATGTTGCTTGTGACCATACATTCACTGAGAAAGTACTGCACCCTATCTTCAATAAATGGACTGCAGGATTACACCCTAACACATGGGTGAATCACTATCAAGTATGACTAATTTCCCCTTCAGGTGGGACACAAATTTGGAGGCACAGTGATCCGTGATGCTTTTTCCACATGATAGCTGGCATCATCTGTTTGAGAGAGTGAACTTTCTTGAAGACAGAGCACAGTTACAGGTGGCCTGTGTGAGAATAGTTTCTTTAGCTCTGAAATGGAATTGCTGGCTAGCTACTGCCATGATGTTGTTGAAGGCAATATTCAATACCCCATAAGTAGGAAAGCAGATTGTCATCCAAACTCATCCATCCATGACCTGTGATGTACTGTGAGACAAGTAGTCACATAACCTACTGAGTTGATAGTATTAGAAATTGGGTTTCAACAGAGAAAGCATTATACGTGACTCTCAAAAGCAATGCACCATTCTGAATGCATGTGTATTGGAGAAATCTTTTCTATCTGAAACTGAATGGATACCCCCTGATGCATATAATTTCCCTACTTTTTCCTGTGCTTGTATATCAAGAATATTAGTTGTGTGGAAGCATTTCCGTTGTTAATGTATGGTACAAAATAAACCAGCAGCAGTTGCTGTTTGCCATTTTTTTTGCGTAACCTGTATGTTTTTATAAGGCCCATCATAAAAAGAAGTTCAAAGGGCACCCCAGCTCCAATCCTGATAGCCCAATACCCTCCTGACAAATGCTTACACAATAATGTACTAAAAATTAGGATGATATAGCAATGTGAAACATACAATAAAAAGATAAAGCATTTCTGAGGTGGAAATTCATGAAGCAAATTCTTATAGTATATGGGAACATCCAGGTTGCCTCACATTGTGCCATGGGGGTTAAAAAGAATTCAGCAGTCTTTACTGGTTTGGTATGAGGGCTTCCTCCCACCCCTCTTTTATTCATTGATTTCATTGAGTTTCATTTTTCTAATTGTTTTCTATTTGTGTTGATGCATGTGAAGAATTGTTTTGTGCTGCACTGAAGCTTGAGTTCTAAGTACACTTAGGGCACAATCCAGAAGTGCACTTAGGTTACCCTATCTATAACTGGGCTGAAGCAACAGCAAGATGGGCCACCCTAGATATTCTGGAAAAGGCTTGGGGCAGCCTAAGGCAACATAGAGTTCCCTAAGACAGGTGGACCTGGGCTGCCCTAACTGGGCCAGCATGGGCAGTTCAGGAGAGGCATGTTGAAAGCATGTTTAGCAGGGCCTAGGGCAGAGCAGTTACTCTGTATCCAGAGCCTGTATTCAGGGCAGAAATTCCCTCTTCCAGCTCCTCAGAGTTATACCACCTCAGGAGCAGGTATAAATCTGATTAGACCCATAGGGGTCCATGATAAGACAAAGTAAGAATGGCAGTGTTGACCAAAAATCTGAGTTCTCGGCCAGCCTAACTGCAATCCCTGCCTCTCAACTTCAGGATATGACATAACTACGGCACCCAATAACCTGGGAATAAAGCAGACCTCTCCAAGAAGCCCCTTGTATTCACTGTAGACCAGTGTTCTTCCTTTTTCAACTCATGGCACACTCAACAAGGCACTGAAATTTTCAAGGCACACCATCAATTGTTTTTACCATTGACAAGGCACACCAGACT
Source organism: Cryptoblepharus egeriae (assembly GCA_030015325.1). Lineage (NCBI taxonomy): Eukaryota > Metazoa > Chordata > Lepidosauria > Squamata > Scincidae > Cryptoblepharus > Cryptoblepharus egeriae. Next base: position 44,957,312 of record JAREYC010000007.1, on the reverse strand, counting down.
GTTCAAATCCCCCAATTTTCCTATTAATGAATGCCAAACACCAAATTCTCATAGCACACCTGACTATCTGCAGCACACCAGTATGCCACAGCACACTGGTTGAAAATCACTGCTGTAGACTGTTCTGGTAGTCTCATGAGGGACTCCCTATAAGGTGGGCACCACCGCTGTTCCTTGTTCAGTGTGATCTAAGGGGTTCTCCTTAGGAGCAAGCCCTCCCCAGGTGTCACTAACTTGGTGCATACTTAGCACGCTCTGGAGCAGTGAGGGCAGCCCTGCCTTCCTGACTCTCTGAATGCAGCATAATTTTCTGCTCTAGATTCAGAATAGTTGGGGCAGCCCAGCTAGGACATTCCTCACTGCCCTTACTCTGAATTGTGCCCTTAGCTGGGAGTAGTAGTGTAGCTAAAGCATCTGACACTTGGGTGCCCCAAAATTTTGACACTTGATACATTTGTTAAATTTAGCATACACAGGGCAAAATCCAGAGTAACTATGGGGAGTCCTTACTCCGGTGTAAGAACAACTTACTCTGGATTCCAATATGAATTTCCCATGGGTTTTCACTAGGTGGTGCAACTACGGTGCACATAAAGTCTCTTATGTGCTCCCGTAGTTACTCTGGATTTGGGGGACAGTGTCTATGAAGTAATTTGAGGCATGGGAAGGTCATGCACTGCCTTCCCACACCTCAGAAGAAACCCTAAGAAAGGCAGTTTGGATTTCTGCAACAAACAGAAAAGGCTTTGCCCCCGACAGATGGAATAATAAGACCAGACAAGGTGTTGGTAGAAAGGGCCACTTTATTAAACTATTTAACATCATAAAAAACAGGGACTGTGCTAAAAGCCATGTGGGTCTAAAGTGGGGATGTAGCTCTCCGCATGATTCCTAATGTATTAAAGGGCGAGCCCAGCCTGACTCAGGGCAGTCCATAACCCTTAGATGACCAACGGGATCCATTGACCATTTTTAAGAATGAAGGGAACAAAATGAAAATATTCTGTCACAATCTTCCTCTCTAGCTATTTTTTCCCCAAACTCTCCCTTGTAAAACTCACACAAAAATGCTAATAGCTGAGGTGACGCATTAGCTGAAGCATACCGAAGCTTGAACCAGCTACTAGTGGAAGGGTGGTGACAAAGCAGCCATTTTCAGGGCTCTTTCCACAGATAGTGATACCAGGGTGACCAAATGCCCAAACCTCAAAAGGAGGACAAGGTCTTGGATTCCTCTCAGCCTGGGCTTTCCAATAGACAATGGCATGTTTGCCTACTCATAAGTAAAACTGAGATATTGGGCACTTTCACCTCTCCGTAGAGCTCAATGCATATTTTTTTTTAGTTTTTTGCGATAACCTTTGATAGGAAGGAAATATTTCAAAACCAATTATTGCTTTGGATTGTTCAATACGAATCCATCAATACGAATCTTCAATACGAATCCATCAACATATGACATGATTGGGTACTGTACACTATTGCAAAGTTCCAAAATGAAGCCAAAATGGAGGACAGTGAAGCCCTTTTGGAGGACAGGTGGACAGGGGGCTGAAAAGGGGACAAATCCTGATAATTCTGGTCATATGACCACCATGTAGTATCCCTTAACCCTTTTCTTAACACTTCCTTAACATTCTAGTTACTGGGAGTAAGTACCATTCCAGGGAGTGCACCTTACATTTGAGTAGACATGCATAGGATTTTGCTGTAAGCTTTCCTTGAACAGTCTTTAATGCTGGGATATGTATATGTAATGTTGGGATATGTATAAGTATTTTAAATAACACAGTAACTTTCACAGAATTGGATAATTGGTCAGTATACTGTGCATACTGGTTGGCTGCAGCTCTGCGCTCTCTGAAGACTCCAGTGACTGAAGCAGGGACCTTTGGAATGCGAAGCAGTACTCAACCACTGAACTAAAATAATCCTTTATGCTATCATTCTATATATCTTAGTTCAAAACCGGAAAATCTGCTGCTCAATTCTCAAATGGTTATTATATTGATTTATAAGGCTGTTCCTACCTAATGCGGGCATGTATGAATGTACTTTATGTATGAGCTTAGTTTAGTTTAGTTTGGTTCAGTTGAAAGGGCAAACGTTTCCCTCCCCTACTGAAAATAGAGGAAAATAACTTACAGCAACTGAATTCATCACCCACAAAAAATAAGCAAAATGGAGTTGCAGTGCTCTCCGACGAGTGAATCAGTCAGCCTTGACAGACGAAAATGGATATTTTCTGCCAGACCATAAAGTCCTACATTTGTTGATTGTTTGAGGCTTCCAATCTTGGGACCCCATAAAAGCACCTTGTTTTCAGTAACTCAGGAACACCACACACCCTTTGCCAGTAGTTTCCTATTTCATTTTTCCTTTTCAGACTTTTTTGTCAATGCTATTTGGAGAATGACAGTTCTGGGCTCCTTTGCAATCTGCAACATTCCTACCTGCATTCGGTCTGCCGCTGGTGACTTTTCAAGCAGTGGGTAATTTATCTGACATATTTTTGCACACCAGACATCTGTTTCCAGGACTACAGGAGGCAGCAAGAGGACATGTGGCATGCTGGTAAATTTGAGAAGCACCAACAGCTTGATTTGTCCATTTCCTGAAAGTTCCTACAATATTTAGATGAAGGCAGTAAGTGGAAAACTGCAGATGTGTCTTAAAATAAGATGGAAAGTTAACATGGAAATAACATGGAAGCAATTAAGGCTTGTGTTTCTGTATATACAGATGGAAAAGAGTAAATTCTTACAATTTTTAAAAAATACTCTCACATTAAAAAATTCAGACTGTCATATCAACTAAGAAAATTGTCAAGTGCAATCCTAAGCATATCTTCTCATAAGTCCTATTGTATTCAATGGGGCCAATTCCCAGGAAAGTGTTTTAGGATTGCAGCCTATGTGTGTGTTTATGTGTATATATATATACAGACTCAGGATACAGACTCAACTGATCACTGGAGTGTCGAGTTGCTGCATGTACATGCATTGCCACAGACGATCCTCTCAGCAACTCTGTGAGCCAGGTAATAATTCTATGGGCAGCTCATATAACTCTTACAACTCTTCTCTTTCCAGATTGAATCCTTTTGTGGTGTGGTCATCACATCTGGTATCAGGAACTGGCTTCCAAGCTTCCAGCAGTTTTCAGGTCAATCAAGCTGTAAACAGCAAGAGCTCTGTTCTGACACTGATGACTCATGAAAGCTTTATCAACTTGTAGTCTCCCATCCAGGAGCTCTTCAGGTCCTTTTTTGCTTAGCTACCTTCAGCAGCCCTGTACTCAACCACAAGACTACGCCTGCTGGCATAAGAGACATACCCCCAAAATCCAGAGTAACTATAGGAGCATATAAGAGACATTACGTGCACCCATAGTTACTGTACCTCCTAGTGAAATTCTATGGGAAATTCATATTGGAATCCAGAGTAAATTGTTCTTACACTGGAGTAAGGATTCCCCGTGGTTACTCTGGATTTTGCCCATATTTTAAAGTGATAGTCCTCTCTGCTCTCAATGTAGTAATCCAATAATGTTACTTTCCTAGTGGCTGTTTGTTGGCCCCCACCATTCAACTACCTCCCCAACTTTCTCCAACTCCATGCACAGGGTTACTTAATCTGGTGGGTGCCTGTGAGTTACTTAATCTGGTGGGTGTCACTTCAGTCTTCCTACTGGCAGGCCTGCAAGCAGCATGTGTTGGCAGAAGCTGCTTTGCTATAGCTGAAAAGAGGCTACACCAATATAACATGCCAGTGGGGAGGGGTTTAGGATTTGGCTGAAGGAAACTCTGCATAGTTGAATAATAGAAACCAAAAGATAGGGGCTACTGTATTCAATTGTTATAATGCAAAATATCTAAACTGGGCCTTGGCTTATAGAAGTAACTAGTGGTCATTTAGAAATGCCAATTACAACTTGAAAAAGTTGTGGATCTGAGAAGCTCTTAAAAAGAATCCTTTGTGCTTTCAAAGGAATATATATTTTCTCTACTGAAGGGCATTTAGGGAGCAATCCTGAAGTGAGGCCAGGGAGAATGGCCCAGCTGGGCTGGCCCAAGTAGGCCACATCTAGAGCAGAAAGTTGGGCCAAATCCACAGGGCTAGGAGGCTGCTGAGAACCAAGTAAGTGGCACCTGCAGGGTCTTGCTCTCAAGGAAACCTACCTCAGCTCACACTAAACAAAGAACAGCTGTGGTGCCTGCCTTATAAGGAAGCCCAGGAGTCCCTGACAACAAGTCACAGCTGCAGCAAGATATTGCAATATAGCAGTACCTGTAGCAGAGGGTGGATGCAAGAGGGTTTTTTGAGTGACCAGCCGGAGTTGTGCTGTATTCTGAGGTTGGTGGGCAGAAGTTGCAGTTAGGCTGGCCAAGACCTCAGATTTTTAGTCAACACTGCCATTATTTTGGCTTATCATGGGTCTACTCAGATTTATTCCTGCTCCTGAGGTGGTCTAACTGAGGAGCTGGGAAGGGGTATTTCTGCCCTGAAAACTGGTTCTGGACAGAGCCTAACAGCACAATCCAGAGCAACTAATCTGTCCACATAAGAGCCCTTGGGTTGCCCTATCTATCACTAGGCTGGAGCAACTGCAAGATGCTCCAGCCCAGTTACTCTGGAAGAGGCTTAGGGCAGAGCAAGGCAAGATAGGGTGCCCTAAGAGAGGTGGACCTGCTCTGCCCTAACTGTGGCAGCCTAAGCAGCTCAGGAGAGGCAAGTTGAGGGCATGTTTAGCATTGCCTAGGGCAGAGCAGTTACTCTGTATCCAGAGCCTGTTTCCAAGGCAGAAATACCCTCTTCCAGCCCTCAGAGTTATACCACCTCAGGAGCAGGTATAGTAATGAGTAGACCCATAGGGGTCCATGATAAGGCCTGAGTAAGAATAGTAGTGTTGACCAAAAATCTGAGTTCTTGGCCAGCCTAGCTGCAATCCCTGCCTCTCAACCTCAGGATATGGCACAACTATGGCAGCCCACTAACTTCAGGATACAGCAGGCCACTCCAAGCATCCATCTTGCACTAGAAGAACTGCAGCTGTAACTGGTTGTCAGGAACTGCTGGGCTTCCTTATAATGTAGGCACCACAGCTGTTCCTTCTTCAGTGTGATCTGAGGGGGGTCTACTCAGGAGCAAGCCCTCCCCAGCTGTCACAGACTTAGCATGCTCTGGAGCAGTTAGGGCAGCCCAGGCTTCCTGACTTTCTGGATGCAGCATAACTTTCTGCTCTGGATACAGAATAGTTAGGAGAGCGCAGTTAGGGCAGAGCAGGTTGAACTTGCTCTGGATTGCGCCCTAAGTGCATTGTTTTAGGCAATGCTCATCATACCCTCAACATGCCCCTGCTGAACTGCTAGACTGGCCCAGGCCTTTTCTGGTGCAGCTAGGCTGGCATATCTCAATTTATTCTGGCCAGTGCTAGATAGGCTGGCGCAAGTGCACTTCGGGATTGCAACCTTAAGCAATTAGTCAAGGTGAGAGCCCAGTCTGTTACCCCCTTGTGTGATCTCAGTCTTTAATCTATTTAGGAGAAGGATAATCTCTATGTGATTTTTTTCTGGTTGAACAAAAGGCTTGGGTAGTAATAGTAATATAACTACAGTCATTAGCTAAAACAATATATCTCTTCACCAAATTATAGCATCTGTTAAACGGTTTGTGCAGAATATGTGATTCCATCAATCACTAGGTATGTGCGTTTGCTTTGAAATAAATGAAAATATGAAACCCATTCATTTAATTTGTCATCTGTTGTGAAACAAATGATAATGAGAAAAAAGTATGAGTGATGACGCTTTAAAATGCTTGTTACTTTGTTTTCAGTATTTGGATTCATTTTCATGGGTGAGCCACGGCCTATGACAACATACATATCTCTTATCGATGGCTAACTTTTTCCTCTGCTACTCTTCCTACTTCCTGAATTCAAAAAGAGGGTGAAGAATAGAAGAGGAAATATGGAGAAGAGTAGTGGCTAGAGTATCTGAAACACCTTTCTGCACTTCTTCCATTCCATGCTCTAGTGACATTGGCAGTACAAGCATCACCCATGGTTGGTATTTCCCCTGAACTACCTGATACACCCTCACTCACAGGGACCCATTGAGCTCACTGATTTAATCCCATGTATTTATGTAGAAAATTGCAGCCTTAATATTTTAAAATAGAAAACATTAAACATAAATAGAAAATACCAAGTGCTTTGCCATGGTGAATTTCCCCAGCCCCCAAATCCCCTTTTATGCTTTATCAAGGCTATTTTTCAATAAGCATAATTCTTCAAACAAATTACTTAAGGTATATACAAAGGTGAAGTAAGCTAGCATTTTATTTCAGCTGACAAAGGTAAAAGTGAAGTATTCTGTTGCGGAAAGAAAAAAATGACAGCAAAGGGTGCAAAGCTAATTACATTTCTATAGGAATAGATGGTTTGTTTGCATAAGTTATATGAGATTTCCATGTGACTTTGGCTAAGTTCTGTAAAATCTAATAAGCCACAGTTCTGCATGTGGATAGCAGAGGCTGGCTGAATTTGTAATTGTTTAGTTCAAGAGTTGCAGCAACTCAACAATGAGCCCAAAAATGAAAGTTTCACAAATTCACATCTTGCTCTGCAAATATGTGACGTGATTCTGTCTGTAAGTAGGAAAACTAGACTAGAGGATGGACAATGGCTCAGTAACAGACCACATAGTTTGCTTGCCAGAGATCCTGAGGTCAGTCCTTAGCATCCCCATATGAGGTTTCATGAATGAAACCTTTGAGCGATGCTGTCAATCAACACAGATGATACAGAGCCAAATCCTATGCCTATCTAAACAGAGGTAAGTCCCCATTATAATTCAAAGGAACTTATTCCCAGGAAATTGTGGATGGGATTGCAGTCCTAGTGCCAGATGAACTGAAGTAACACAACTCCCCATGATTCTCACCAGGTGACCTCCTGGCTTGCAGGCATGCAGCTTGTCACCTCCTCAAGGTGTAGCATACAAGGCAATGCAATGTACCCCTCCTTTGCTTTACCATGGAGTGGCAACTACCAGGCTTCTGCAAATCTGCATTCCCCCATCCCCGTGCTTTTGTTATTTGCATATGAGCTGCTCAGGTAGGAAGGAAAATGCCCACACAGAAAATACACATAGAGAAACTGGGAACACAGATAAAATTTGGGATTCGTTAACGTCCCTCTTGTTGGGACGTGCTGCATTGGCCCTGGAAATTTGTTAAAGTTGGGCAGTTATTGTTCAGGTTTGCCTTATGCTGCTTCCATGTTTGGCCAACCTATATTACTGCTACAACAGGGCTTGTGCTACTAATCCTCAAATAATTGTAAAGTTCTTATATGAGTACATCTGATGCAATCAGAGTTTGGCTGTTCTACCTATTGCTTTGGATTTGGGGGTGAAAAACCATGCATGCCCCACATTTCCATGACACTCAACATTCCTTCTTTCACCGCATAGTTTTAATGAGAACTTTCCCAAAGTACATGATGAGAGCACAATCCTAACCATGTCTACTCAAAAGTAAGCCCCATTGTGTTCAATGGGTCTTACTCCCAGGAAAGTGTCTAGGATTTCAGCTTAAGTGTGAATACATCCTATATGTATAACAGAGCAATGTCTCTTACATGGTTTATTTTGACATTTCCAGCAGTTAGCATCATTACAGAGCTATCATCATTGTTCTGATCAGAAATTTCAAAGAGCGATTCCTTTTCTTCAAAGCAGAATCAGAGGGAGAACAAGGCAAAAAGCAATTATTTTCAATGTTTTCTACATTTTTTCCATTAAAAGTGTGCCATTTATAAGTGATCTGCTGGTTCTAGAATATATATTTCTATAGGAAAGAAATAAGTTACCAAACTTTGCAGAAGATTTCCTGGTGTTTATTCCTGAAGAAAATAGATATACCGTACTTTTGGGGGGAAAATAATGAGCTTTGTGAAGTCTATTTGCCATCTAAAGCATCATTTATGCCTGATGAGATCTGAATTTCTAGCAGTGTTTCGCTCTTATGTTTCACAAAAACATTTACATAATCAGCTATCATTAGCAAGGAGCAGAAGCGAAACAGTCTCTTCAGGATCTTCGAACCGATCGTAGGGGTGTATTAAAATAACTCTAAGACATGTGCCAGCATGTTTTATCAGTATCTAGATAACACATAGTGTAAATAAAATCGCCATATGTTTCCTTGTCTAAAAAGTATAGAGCAGATTTTTGGTGGGCAAATCAATAGACATTTAATTAGACAAGCTGCAAAATGTTCTTGCTGTCCTGCAGTAAAATGCAAACTGGGCTCTGTATATTTGGTGGCGGATGACATGCCAAGTTGGCTAATGGTACCCATCTATCAGTATTCCTTTTTTCCCCTTGTAGAAGCACATTTATTGCCATTTGCGGGCAGCAGACCTCTTGAAGTTATTGATAATGTGAAGGGCAGATCTTTTGTGTTGTCTCAGAGGCAACCACAGTACATAGAAAGTAAGCAAGCTGAGGCAAGGTTCATAACTGTGGTGGTTATTAGAGTTCTACTCCACTATATTTAAGGATCCATAGAGCCGAAGAATGAATTAGCAATAATCACTTCATATGGAAGTTGTTACACTGCTGTGGTAGAATTTCCCAAACTCAACTGGATCACAACCTGATTGTTAGTGGGTCATGAAACTGACAAGTGAGTAGCTGAAGAGGAAAGTGCATTGAGTTCTATGTGACACTATCAGTGCAAAGTGAAACTGTCAGTGCAGTTATATTCATGTCTACTCAGAAGTAAGTTCCATTGAGTTCAATCAGAAAGTATTCAATATTCAATGAGAAACTCCCTGGAAAGTGCTCTCTCTCTCTTCCCAACTACCTAACTACCAACCCAGTGGTGGGCTCCAGCAGGTTTGCACCTACTCTATAGAGCCAGTTGTTAACGAGAGATAGCACATATAAAGTTTAAAAATAGCCATTTAAAAGTGGCTGCCAGATGGGCAGAGTACCAGTTGTAAATTTCTTTGAATCCAATCACTGCTACCAACCAACCAACCTGTCTGTCTGTCTGACTGACTGACTGACTACTGTAACTAATTTTTATCCTGTCTTTCTTGTGGCTTATAAGAGGGTCAATTATGATAACTGAGAATACATAAAAATGCACACAAATACATAAAAAATTAATACACATAAAACATATTAAAACATTTAAAGCCAGACCACAAGTTAAAAACAGATAAACAGCCGGATAAAACAAGTTAAAAACAAGATAAAACACCAGCCTGACATTAATTAAAAGCTATATTATTCTGCTTTTCAGTATAGAAAAATTCACATAGTGGTTTCCAAGAAAATGATTATTTGTATCATTTTAAAGAAACCTTTAATTAATATAAACTATAATCAAATAACTAAAATAACTAAAAGCATTTTAATCATTTTTGATGCAAATGATCTGACTAAAGAATCAAGACCTTGTGTTTATTCAGCTACTGTATATCTTAAGGGCTTTCAGTCCCAGGGGATCAGATGAGGTGCATATGTGACATTATCTTTTGCAAAGTGTCATATCATCTCCACTGTCCTGGAGGAGTGCAGTTGGACTTAGGCTGCAATCCTAAACACAATTTCCTGGAAGTAAGTTCCATTGAATATAAAGGGACAGGCAGCCCAATCCAGAGCAACTAATCTGTCCACATAAGAGCCCTTAGGTTGCCCTATCTATCACTAGGGTGGAGCAACTGCAAGATGCTCCAGCCCAGTTACTCTGAAGGAGGCTTAGGGCAGAGCAAGGCAAGATAGGGTGCCCTAGGAGAGGTGGACCTGCTCTGCCCTAACTGGGGCAGCCTAAGCAGCTCAGGAGAGGCAAGTTGAGGGCATGTTTAGCATTGCCTAGGGCAGAGCAGTTACTCTGTATCCAGAGCCTGTTTCCAAGGCAGAAATGCCCTCTTCCAGTTCCTCAGAGATATACCACCTCAGGAGCAGGTATAGTAATGAGTAGACCCATAGGGGTCCATGATAAGGCCCGAGTAAGAATGGCAGTGTTGACCAAAAATCTGAGTTCTTGGCCATCCTAGCTGCAACCCCTGCCTCTCAACCTCAGGATATGGAACAAACTACGGCTGCCCACAAACCTCAGGATACAGCAGGCCACTCCAAGAAGCCCCTTCTATTCACTGTAGAATGTACTGGCATCTCATCAGGGACTCCTTATAAGGCAGGCACCCAGTGGCGTCACCAGACTGGTGCGGCTGGTGTGGGCTGCATTGGGGATGCGCTCCGTATGGGGTGATGTGCCGGAGGAGTTTGACTGTCCTTTGGCAGGCCCCGGGCGTCAGCACCCCCATTCAGGCCTGCTCCAAGGCGGAGAATCAGCCAGAAGCTGACACTTGTCTGAGGAGCTGGCCTGAATGGCCATCTGAGATGCACTGCTCAGAAACACACTGAGCATGCCGAACAGCTTCAGAGGAGACTTCCTTAGAGCAGAGAAAGTCCCCGCCTCTGCACAGCCATTCAGCCTCACTCAGGAGGCGGAGCAGCAACCGAATGGCTTCAGAAAGAGTACTGCACAGGCACCAACTCTGACGCCTGCACAGTCTCCCCCGAAGCCAAAAGGCTTCAGAAAAGTACTGCGCAGGTGTCAGAGATGGTGCCTGCGCAGTACTCTTTCTGAAGCCAGTTGGCTTCAGAAACAACTGCGCAGGCGCCAACTTTGGTGACTGTGCAGTCCAGGTGGGGGGGGCGCATCCCAGGGATGACGCACAGACTTCCGCACCAGGTGATGTGCAGAGTCATGTCACCACTGTAGGCACCACAGCTGTTCCTTGTTCAGTGTGATCTGAGGGGTGTCTCCTCAGGAGCAAGTCTTCCCCTTGTGTCAATTACTTAGCATGCTCTGGAGCAGTTAGGGCAGCCCAGGCTTCCTGACTCTCTGGATTCAGCATAACTTTCTGCTCTGGATACAGAATAGTTAGGAGAGTGCAGTTAGGTCAGAGCAGGCTGAATTTGCTCTGGATTGCAGCCATACTTCTTAGTAGACAGTCACAGGATTGCATCCATATCCTCTTAGGACATATTTGCCCTGTTACAAACACACACATGTCCAGATGCAATGTTCAGAAAATTTATTAGGAAGATGAGAACATTTATTAGGAAGGTCAGGTGATGGTTTTTTGTTTACATGCTGGGTGCAATATATTCTCCTTTCTGCAGGTACTTCACTTTGATAAGATTCCAGTGCAGCTGAGGGGTTTTGCCACCCTTTCACCCACCACTGAAGAAAGAGCATACTCCATCAGCATTGCTGCAACAGTGCCCATGGTGTGGGAATAGGACTGGGCAGAAATAGAGAGCTACCCAATAAAAAATGCTTCTTTGCCCAACTTGTCAGGTGTGCATGTCTCCTCCCCAACACAACCATTCTAATTTCTCTATCTGCTCATTTCTCCATCTCCTCATTGTGTAGTGTTTCTGATACTAGTTCCACTGCAAGATATCAGTCTGATTTCAAGATGGCAAGTCAGATCACACCTGCTCCAACCCAACCATTCTGGGTTTGTGTTTTTGGTGGGGGTTGTCCTGCAGGACAAACGTTTAGACATCTTAATCATTTTCATAAATATAAAATACTAGTAAAAGCCCATAGCTGTTGCTTGTGAAGTTATAACTAAGTTCATCAGTTAATAAAAATCACCCCCGTTTCCAACATTTTAATTGCCCTTTTGCTTCTTCTCTCTTCAGTGGCTCTAGTCAATTGCCCCTAGTGGCGTAGGGCTCATGTAGGACACCATGGCATGAGCCATAGGGCACCACAGCAATAGATGACGCTAGCAAGCCCATCCGCTCCCACAACTTCCCCACCCAGACAGCTCAGGAGCATATCTATGCTCATCCTCCTTGCTGGGAGGTGCCTCCCAGTGAGGAGGAGGAGGCAGAGAGCCATCTGCTGCAAGGAGCATTTCTGGCAGGCAAGGGAAGGAAGTACCCATCCTCCTCCTCCTCGCTGGGACCTCCTCTGAGAGAGGGGGAAGCAGAGAGCCGTGCCTGCCTGATGGGAGCACTCCTGACATGCAGGTGAAGGAGATGCACATCCTCCTTCTTCTCCTCTGCCTCCTCACTGGAAGCACCTCTGAATAAGGATAAGGGGGAGGTGGAGGGTGGTCCCCTGCCTGACAGGAGCACTCCTGACAGGCAGGGGAAGGAGGCACCCATCCTCTTCCTCATTGCTGGAGCCTCATACCCTCAAGGATGAGGATAAGGGAAAGGCAGGAAGCCACCCCCTGCCTGCCAGGGGCCTGCCAGGCTGTGGCATACCATGGGCATGAAATGGGCTCGGTATGCCTCTGATTGCCCCCTAGCCTATTCTCAGCCCAGCCTGTTAACTGTCCCAAAGACAGTTAGAATTGGCAGTTGAAATGCAAATGGAATGTTGACAGTTCTTCCCCTCTGTCTCCTCTGCCCCAGAGACACATGGGAATAGAACCCTCAGCCGGCTTGATTGACATGGAATGTGAAGACACCCACACGAGTCAAAGCTTTTTTGTAGATAGATTTTTTTTAAAATAATAGTGCTTTGTGAAACTAGTTTTTGTTCTTTAGTACAGTTGATTAGAAGTGGGATGATTAGGAGTGGGGTGATTTACCTACATTTTTCACGTTGAAATGATTGCACAGAACATTTCCTTTGGTACAGTAATTTTGTTTTCAATTTTTCTTACTTAGAAGAACAATATAAAGGATCGGTTTGGGCTTCTTCTTTTTTTTGGTCTTCGTTCGTATATCTCACAAAGGTACAATTTTTCTCTTGTTTAATGGGAACTACCACAGCAGAGCACTAGCATGCCTTAAAAATGAAATATCTAGGATGATAAAAGGGAGTGTGTTTTCTTACGACAACTATGCTTTTAATGTCTAGTTAAAATAATGTCAGTCCATTAGTGAAGGTAGAGTGCATCCTCACCACCTCATAAAAGCAAGTCTCTTTACCTCAGAGCTCCATTTAGCAAGATACATCTGGAAAAAAAAGAGATTTCTATTCCTTTTCAACACAAGGCTGTCATCTCAAGAGTACAAGATTCAGCAAACAAATTGTAGTGCTGAGATTTTTTTAAAAAAGAGTTTTCTCTTGATTCCTCTAATCTTTAAAGCATACCCATAGATTCCTTTTAGAAATTAGATGAGTAAAATGTGTTGTCAGAAAGTGATCAAAATAGGAGGGCACAGCCTTGTGGATTAAGATAAATTATCAGGCTTCTATCCACTGGAAAAAAAACATATATATTATATGCACAAAATCACACCTAGACTTTGGCAAGAGGGAAAACAATAAAGCATTGGATAGTTTCATGGCAGATGGCCAAGGATTTTAGCAATAGTGATCCTTGATTTAATAGCCAGGATGCCAGGCTAATGCACATTTATGGCCAGCAGATGTTTTTTTTTTAAAAAAAGAGCTGGCTGCGAGCTATTCAGGGATCTCTGAAATTGCTTGGAAGAGGTGAAAACCCCCTCCCACCACCATCATAAAGGAAAGGGTTTCACATAATAAGTAAAAATTTCCAAGAAATTTTGCTTCACATAACAAGTTCTGCTTTACTTAACAAGCAAACACGCTACGGGCACACATGCTGTGCAGCCCTGATGCTCCACGCAGAGGCTCTTTAAAAGGGCTGCCAGCCAGCACTGCTACCTCTAACTGCCCCCAACTTGGGGCAGTTGCCTGGGGGTAACTTAGGATTGCAGCCTAAGTAGACTTCATAGGATCATGCACACTGAATGCATGTTTGAATTCAATTCCTGTGTTTTGTCATCATTTTTACATATAGTTAATATTTTTATATGAATATTTTTTTGGGTTGTGGAACCAATCGTTTGAGTTTCCATTATTTCCTATGGGAAAATCCACTTCACTTAAAGAGCGTTTCACTTAAAGAGTATGCCTCCGGAATTAATTACAGTAAGCTCTTTGAGGCACCACTGTATATAAAAAAGAATAAAATAGGATCCATCCTAATTCCTATTAGTTGCTCTCTAGCTTGCGGACTGTTCCTGCACATTATGTTGGTTTGTTTTAACAGCAAATGTTTTAGCAGCCCACAGGTTTCCCTGCTAGCTGTGACCAACTTTAACAGCATTACTCATTCCCATTAGAAGGCTGAAGAGCCAGTATTGTCCAAAGTTGTCTCTGTGGTCATATGGCCAGCATGATGAAATGCCAAAGGTGCATGGAACTCTATAACTTTCCCATCAAATTGGTACCAATTTATCTACTTGCATTTACAGTCATGCTTTTGAACTCCTAGGTTGGCAGGAGATGGGCAAGTAACAGGAGCTCACTCTGTTAGGTAGTACTTGGGTCTCCAACTGCCGACCTGCTGATCTTCAGATTAAGCACAGTGTCTGTTAAACACTGAGCCACTGCAACCCTTGTTGCTTTGTTTAAGCCCATTTAAACCAAGACATACTCATGCCTCCAGTGTGACTACACAAAAAATAAAGTAATATAATGGGTGCATAGCAGGTATTGCTCCCTGGATCTGCAGATTGGAGGATAACTGAATTCACAGATAGTGGATCCATGAATATGGCCCCCCCCACCCTTATACTTTAGAAAAGAAAGAAACTATCATCATGACAATAATCATTGTTCACAAATATACAATGAAATTTGAGGTGCACTGTCAGGATACATATTCAACCAGTTACAGGATTGCTAAGGTAGATACCGGTAATTGTTCTATGGCAGCTTGTAGAATTCTTCTCTTCCAGGTGGAATCCTTCATGACCTGGTCAAGGAAAGGGAGGCACCCCTGGCACTTCCAGTTTTATTAGGAGTTGTTAAGTTTGCCTGTTCTATACCTCAGTCTCCTATGGCATAATTTGACCATGATTACAATAATAAATATTACAGATTTCCCTGCTGTAACAGACAAGAATCTCTGATACTTCCCAAATGGAAGAACTTTTATTAAAAGAGTGAAAAGGTTGCAATTATTTTTAATTGCTATGTTCAGGGCATAGCAATTTAAAAATTACTTTGGCTCCCATATTTTAGCACTCTAATTTGGATGTGCATCAAGTAATATTCTGCCATAGCTTCTTAAGATATATTAAACCAATTTACAAACTGGTGCATTTAGAGAAACTAATGAGGATAAAAGTTCATTAAAATGAATAAAGATAGTCATGGAGAATATTTATTCTGAGAAAATGTAAGATGCAAGTCACAATCAGGGCCAGGAAGAATTTATTCATGTATAGATTTTCTAGGATTTCAATCTGCTAACTATGAAAAGAGGAACTAAAAGATATTTAATGCTGATGACAGCATAGTCTTATATACAAAACCCAGAATATATACAAAACTCAGAAAATTCCCTCTTCTCATTTGATAATTGGCTCATCAGGGTCTTTGTAAAAGTTACTTCTGCAGTCTATGTTTACTTGAAAATAAGTTCCACTGCATTCAAATGCTTTATATTTGCTTTAAGGACATTTGAGAAGAAAAGGTGGCCACCTGGAGTAACAGTCCTTTTCCAATGTGTCCCTGCTAACTAGAGAAAGAAGCACCTTTGAAATGATGTTTTCCTTATGCTATATTTAGCAGGAGATCAAACAACATTGCATGTAAAAAAGAAATCATTAATAAAAAACGCTAAGAGGGTGACATTTTTTAAAGAAAGCAAATGTTTAAAGTGGCCTCAGTGAAGAGGGCAGCCATTTATTTTCATGTACAAATAGCTAAGCACTTAGTTCTAATTATCCTTAATTATTGGAAGATTTTCTTCAAAGCTGTTTTATGAAATAAATGCATTCTTTTTATTTTCAAAAATATGACATGAATAGTAAGAATATGACACAGTGTATTTCATTTCTTCCTGCTGCTTTGGGCTGTAAATAATACAACCTGTAGAGCAGTGATTTTCAACCTTTTTCATCTCATGGCACTCTGGCAAGTCACTGAAATTGTCAAGACACACTATCAGTTTTTTTTTTTTACCATTGGCAAGGTACACCATGCTGCTAATAGGGGCTCAAATCCCCCAATCACCCTACTAATAATGACCCTCTTCCAAATTTCCACAGCACACCTGACGACCATCCGTGGCACACCAGTGTGCCATGGCACACTGGTTGAGAATCACTGCTGTAGAGTATTTTTACAATGACCATTTTCTTTAAACAAGTCGCAATCTGAGCATACATTCAGCCACTTCACTTTTATTTCCAGCAGGCCAAGGTTCATTTGAATGCTTTTCAAACTATTAAATGTCAGGAATGAATCATTCCAGAAATGCATAATTAAACTAGATAGCTCTAGGAAAATAATACATTATTGTCCTTCATCCCAGCAAATCTACCTAACTGAAAAGGGGATGCAGCAATTGCTGGCATGAAAGAAAATGCAAATATGCTTTATCTAGAGCTGCAAAAAACCCCAATAATCTAGTCGTCAGCTAACATAGAGTGTATGAAGCTTGTTTTTCTAAACATTTCTAACTAAGATTCTTGTATGGTGCATGTGCTTCTCCCTTGGCATCCATCAGTCTTGAAGGACTATGGTAACATGCTTGATGCTGCATGCGAAGCAAGGAGACCTGGGTAGATTGATATGGAGGATAGGCAGCAAATCCTCCCACTCCACGCAAACCCAAGCAGCAAATCCTCCCTCTCCACACCACTGAAATAGTCCAATGGAACAGCAAAGCCGATACGATAGGTTCTAGCTGTGTTGCAGAGCTGGGCTAAGGACAGGAGCTCACCCTGTCTTGCGGGAACCCTTTCCAAGGTCTCCCAGGAAAAGTTTTGGAGCCAAAGCACTGAGCGATAGATTGCAAACCACCAAATATGGGGTCATGAAGTACAGGTATATCATAATCCACAGTTTGGAAAATGTTGGTCTGTGAAGTTTACAGTACATTAGAGTACCTGAGTCCTTACATCTAATGTCTTTACTACAGTCAAAGCTTCTCAAGTGCTGTTTGTCCTATGATGCGTGTAAAAAGAAATCAACAACAACCATGAGTGACATTGCCCATGTTGACAGCTATCCAATTTAACCAGGTTTTATACCTGGTATTGGATTCAAAACTCAGAAGGCTACAATAATTTATACCCAGGAAGATTTTGGGCACAATCCACTGTTAGGGCACTGAGGAGTGCCCTAGCTGGGCTGCCCCAACTATTCTGAATCCAGAGCCGAAAGTTATGCTGCATCCAGAGAGTCAGGATGCCTGGGCTGCCCTAACTGCTCCAGAGAATGCTAAATAGGCACCACGTATGTGATACCTGGGCACAGGGCCTATGAGAGGTACATTGTTCCAGGGCCCAAGAGCTATGGAGGGGCCCATAACTGAAGGACCATTTGAGTACTTGTTACTAACAAATACTAACTACTAATATTTTGGAACAGTTCAAACAATATATGACTTGTTCAGCTCTAGCCTGAAACAGGAATTACTTAAGACATGCATAGGTTGTTCTCTACATGGCATGTCAGAAACCAGGTGGTCTGATAGACTTCAATATATCAAATCATTTGCATCTCATCTTAATGGTATCCAATTAGCATTGCAAGATCTGTTAGAGCTTAACTTAACAGCAAAGACAAGAAATGAAATAAATGGAGTATTGGCATACCTAAGAACTTTTATTTGTGTGCTATGTCGGCAGTTTGGTATTAAAAAAAGCCAGAAAAGTTAATTTTTTTCCTAATTTTTTCCTTGATAAGATTTTGGTATTTTATATTGTCACATTACTTGAATACCGGTTTGTTTTAACATAATGTTTTATATGATCAATAAATGAGCACTTGTTTAAGTTTGTTGCATGTTAATTAGCCTCAATTTTTTTATTCCAAAATAATTTTGCAAGTCTTGGGGGTCCCAAATGGGTTTTGTACTGCCTTAAAAAATTTCTCTTGGAGGCCCTGCCTGGGGAGGGCTTGCACCTGAGGAGACCCCCCTCAGATCACACTAAACAAAAAACAGCTGTGGTGCCTGCATTATAAGGAATCACTGATGTGATGCCAGTATAGTCTACAGTGAATACAAGGGGCTCCTTGGAGTGGCCTGCTGTATCCCCAGGTTAGTGGGCTGCCATAGTTGTGCCATATCCTGAAGTTGAGAGGCAGGGGTTGCAGATAGGCTGGCCAAGAACTCAGATTTTTAGTCAACACTGTTTTTTATACTCTGCTTTATCATGGACCCCTATGGTGTACTAATTAATATACCTGCTCCTGAGGCGGTATAACCCTGAGGAGCTGGAAACCTTCTCTGGATACAGATTAACTGCTCTGCCCTAGGCAATGCTAAACATGCCTCTCTTGAGCTGCCTAGGCTGGCCCAGTTAGGTCAGCCCAGATCCACCTGACTTGGGGCAGCCCCAAGCCTTTTCCAGAATAACTAGGGTGGCCCATCTTGCAGTTGGGTCAGCCCAGTGATAGAGTAACCCAAATGCACTTCTGGATTCTGCCCTTTGTTGCATAATTTTATGGCTCATCAACTCCTCATCTCACTTTTTGAGCCTGGATAGCATGTTTCTTTTATCAGCCGCTTATGTGATTTACTGAGTTATGGAGCTGGTGAATGACACTGGTATTGTCAGTTTCATAATGTTTGCTCCTTCGTCTTCATAATAAGCTTTCAAAGTTCTCTTTTAACTAGGGAGAATGAATTGCTTTTATTTCTCATGCAAATCCCACTTCCATAATTTCTTTGTGCTTTTTCTATTTCTATGTTTTATGAAATAAATGTGCTATTTTTATTTGCGTATATTTTATTTGTGCTACCTTTTCAATCCATATTCAAGAGACTCTCTAGGTTAATATTCCTAATGAAAGCTGATCATTTATGTTGTACCCCTGAGTAAGGACCTTGTCTACCTTTTAAAGCCATTTTATACAGAATGTATGAGGAAAACATGAAAATCAAATGCTAAGGAAAACAGTTGTGCTCACTTCCAAATCAACTATTAGCCCAGTGGGGAAAAGGCACTCTTTCAAATGGGTATTCCTCTTTTATTTAGCAGGGGGAGAGTAACTGGCCCTACACACCCCTAGCAATGTCTGTTCTAGTGGCTTCTGCTGGTCTTCTTTTGCATTTTAGATTGTGAGCCCTTTAATTTTTTTCATTTTCTTGTAAACCGCTTTGTGAACTTTTTAGCTGAAAAGTGGTATATAAATACTGTAGATAGATAGCTATTGAGATTAAGCCATACCTCCACAGTATGCTTTGGGTAAAAATGCCATAGGTTCATGTGAAAAATAAGCTGCAGCCAAGAGGGCTCAGAGCTCATGTGACAATTGGGGTATGGCAAAATATTTCTGAAACTCCAGAGTTTTCATAATACTAAGAAATTATGATCACCACAGATGGCGACTGCAGGTGTGAAATCAAAAGATGCCTGCTTCTGGGGTGGAAAGCTATAGCAGGTCTAGACAACTTAATCAAAAGTGAGACATCACATTGCTGACAAAGATACATCTAGTTAAATGGTTTCCCCTGTTGTAATGTATGGCTGTGTTAGCAGGACCATAAGGAAAGCTGACCACCAAACAATGATGCCTTTGAATTATCATACAGAAGGAGACTCTTGAGAGTCCAAGGAGATCAAATCAGTCAGTCCTCTAAGAAATCAACTCTGCCTATTCACTGGAAAGACATACTGAAGCTGAAGCTCAAATATTTTGGCCACATCATGAGAATGAGGACTCCTTAGAAAAGACCCTGATGCTGAGAAAAACTGAAGGCAACAGCAGAGGATGAGATGGTTAGATAGTGTCACCTGGATGAATTGCCATTGTGGGTTTGGAAATATTACCGAATGAAGATGGGGGAAAAATTACTAATGCTCTTCTCTTCCCCTCTGACACCAGAAAGCGCCTGCTGCAAGAGGCCCACTCTCCACATTATAAATCACCTTGTCTTTGGTGCTTTCCAAGCTTATTCAGCCCTCTTTGAGCCCCTGCATGTTCTCATGAAAACTTAACGGGCTGCATCAATTGACAATTTTTGTGAGCCTGTCTCCTGTTTCCTCTGGATGGACCAAAATAATGCTACAAATCTGGTGTTTCTGGCTCCAGACAAATGCTAAACTAAACGACATTGGGACATGTGAAAACCAGGACTGCTCCAGGGAGACGGAGAGGTATGGTTGCCATATATAGTGGTACTTTGTAAGACAAACTAAAATTTCTAAGGAATTTTGCCTTGTAAGACAAACGGTGCCTTGTAAGACGAACAGTGCCTTTTAAGAAAAACAGTTCAACAAAAAAATTTGTTGTAAAATGAACAAATTGATGGATCTGCATTGTGAGCAACAGCAAGAGGTTATGAAGGTGATTTTTAGTGAAAATTAGTTGTCCTTGGCCATAAGGTTTTACTTTTTTGTTTTACAGTACAGTATATTACAGTGTTTTTATTTACTATTACAGCAATTGTGTTCTGTATAATAGAACAGTGTTTTGAATTTGATTACAGTGTTTTGACATCATTTTTTCATACAATTAATATTTTTATATGAATATTTTTGGGTTGTGGAACTAATCGTCTGAGTTTCCATTATTTCCTATGGGAAAATCCACTTACTGCACAAGGCACCGCTGTATAAAATATCTGTCCAGAATTCTGCTGAGATTTCCTTTCAGGCCCAGCTCCTTAAAAACATTCTGTCAAATACCCAGACATTGGGGCAGAGCCACACCTGTGGAAACGTAATGGCAGGAAGATCTAAAAGTACTTTTTATAGATTGCTGAAAATTCTGGTTCTTCTAAGTTTCCTTAGATAACTCTTTGTCTGTCTACAGTATTTATATACCTATTTTCAACTATGAAGTGACAGAAACAGTTGAAAATAAGGGAAAGCTTCATGTAGGGCTGAAAGGCTTTTCCTTTTGTTCTAAAGTGGATGTTGGTCTTTCCTTCACACTATAGATGTTCAGTTGGCATGCTGCAAGAACTTGGAAAGAGCAACCTATCTCTTTGCATAGCACTAATAATATTAGTGGTGGGCTTCAGGGGGTTCTCACAGGTTCTATAGAACCCTTAGCTAATGAGCGCCTGGTTCTGAGAACTGATTACTAATGGGACATAGAATCTGTTGTTAATTGAGGTTATTAGGACACAGAACCTGTTGTTAATTTATTTGAATCCCATCACTGAATAGTATTTCTATTACTGATGTTGGATGAGAATTTACCTCTGTCAAAGAGGATGGAGCCAGATCTGCTTAGGTCCAGCAAGGTGGTCTATTGAATGATTTTATTCTAGATGTTCACCTGAAAGAAGGAAAGGCCTGTCTTTATTGTGAACATATGTGGATTTCTACTGTCTGAATACCACTGGAAAGGTTATTAACCTTTGCCAAAGTAGGAATGTAGAACTATGTCAAATAAATTCTAACTGACATGAACACGGAAGATGAATGGGTCACAAAATCTGACCTAATTAGGTTTTACCCCCTAGAGTCTGATGAACAGAAATGTAACATGATCACAGCAGAATTCCCAGATAATTGAATGTAATTGAATGCCTAAGGTATTGTGATGGTCAGCCAGTTACATCAATATGAATTTAATGCCAAATTGCTACTTGTAGAGATGGTTCTACTGCATTGAATTCAAAGAATTATATTAAATGTTTTAACAAAAGAAGAGATTTCATTTTGAAAAATGTGGGTCTTCTTTCAAATTTAATAATGATAAACCTTCTGCAGTGCTAGAGAAAACAAAACTGCCAGATTTTTTTCCTCATTTGATACCAAAAATGAAAAACAAATGCATATCCATTTAATTAGGCCCTACAGAAACAAGAAACAGCAATCCCTAGAAAAACATCTCAGACTGCCTGTGGTGTGCAAACTGTTCCTGGTAAATGGGTCGTGAGAAACTGGAAGGTCCACAATGAAAAAGGCACTGCTATCAAAGATTTTTTCCCCTGCTGAGATCAAAATTGCAATAAGTTGTGCATCTGATTTTATTTTAATAAAAATCATGGAATTTATGTGCAAAAATGAGCCAATTTTGGTACAGATTGTCAGGAGTTTGTTTAGTGATTCTTGCTAATTTTAGGTAACAGAGAGTATACTAATAAACATGTAAAGCAATTTGAGTGGAGGCATTCCAGTCACCATTTGATACCTTCACTATGTTTACCTTCCTGTGGTGCCTGTATATTAACTGAAAATAGTTTCAATTAGTGGCATTTTACCCGTAAAAGTGTTTAAATTGAAGGGAATATCTTAAAAGATATCATGTTCAGGATATCTTAAAAGTGCATGGTCATTTTTAATGATTCTTTAAAGTCATTGCACAGTCCATACCATGTCTACTCAGAAGTAAGCCCCATTGTGTTCACTGGGTCTTACCTTCAGGAAAATGTCTTTGGGATTGCAGCCTTTATCTCCATTCTCTGTGACTCCAGGTTTTCCCATTATTTCTGTGATCATAGAATCATAGACTTATAGGATCATGTTGTAAACCTGATGAAATCATGGTGTCATGTGTCATCATATACTCAGACCTGATTTGCTATCAGTTGTTAGACCAATATTCATGCTCACTCTGAATCTGGAAGGGGTGTTTTTACTAGTTGCAAAAATAATGGGATCCACAATCCCTTGTTTTTCCATCCTACAACCCTGGGATCACCACAAAAAAAGTGAGAGCAAAAGGAGAAACTGTATGTGTGATTTTCCATGAACACAAGAACAAAAAGGAGACTTTTTGAAACATTGCACCACAATGCACCAGGCTATTGTTACACACTCAAAATTTCAGTATAGTAGTGTTTGAGCAGAAGAAATGCATTCAAACATATGTACTTGGTACTGTGCCTGCCTGGAGACCAAAGGCACAGACCAATAAAATAACCTCTCACATACTTCTTGTTACTTCTGAATACAATTTCTGGATTACCATGGTGTGCAATTTAGGGTGCAATCCTAATCTAGGCTGGCATAACCCATCAATCTTCCTGTTCCTGTGGTGATGTAAAGAAGCAAGTACCATGTTTGTGCACTGGTCTAACTCTCACCCTGAAGCAGTGCAGAAGTGTCTTAGAGCATTTTTGTGAAACTCCCAGGCCAGCACAGTACTTGTGCCAGGACTTATACCATCCTAACTGGAAGTAAGGATTTCAGCCTTTGCCAACACATCTTGGTTCCTCTAACAAAAAATGTGTATCTACCATTCTGAGCATGGAGCATTATGCTGTGACAAGTCATCCCTTCTCCTACCCTCCTTTAAGAACCACCATGCCAACCTGCACCCAGGACCGTAATACCTTTCAAGCCTCTTTTGGGGCAAAGACAACCCAGCTCCCTCCACGGCTGCTGCCTCCCTTGCACATGAAGGGCTTGCTCTTTCTTATCCATCTTTTCATCTCCATGAACCCTTATTGCCCAGGGAGATGTGCTACACAGTCTTCAAAGAGCACTGCTGGTAACACAGGACTGTATGAGTGAACATAAATTATACTAGACCATAAATTTTTTTTAAGAAAGAACTTGTGCAACATTTGCATAAAGGACAGCAAGCCAGAATAACTGTTCTCAATTTGAAGTCACAGTACTCATGCAACGCACTTCTCCTCAACTGGAAACAGGCGTCCCATGAGTGAAAGGGGCTTTTCAGAGGACAGCATTTTTCAGTCTTTTCCCAACTCATGGCACATGGACAATGTACTAAAATTGTCACGGCATGCCACCAGGTTGTTGACAATTGACAGGTCACACCCAGTGATGGGCCCAGCCAGCCCCAAGATCTGGTTCTCCAGAAGTGGGTGGGGCCAGGGGGCGGGGCCAGGGTCAAGGGGCGGGGCGGGGAGGTTTTCAATTTTAAAATAATTTTTTTAAATTACTTACTTCTGAGTAGACCTGTACAGCATGGGGCTCTGAGGCTGCACTCCTCTCCACACTTTCCTGGGAGTAAGTCCCATTGACTATACTGGGACTTTCTTCTGAGTAGACCTGCATAGGATGGGGCTCTGAGGCTGCACTCCTCTCCACACTTTCCTGGGAGTAAGTCCCATTGACTGTCATGCGACTTACTTCTGCTTAGACCTGTGTAGGATGGGGCTCTGAGGCTGCAGTCCTCTCCATACTCCTCCCGGCCAGCAGAAGGGGGAGGAAGGAAGGGAGACTGCAGTGGCACTGCACGGCTCCCCGTTTGCCTCTCCGGCCAGCCAGGAGAGGAGGGGAGGGAGGGAGACCACTGCCTCTCTGGCCAGCCAGGAGAGGAGGGGTCGGAGGGAGACCGTGGTGACGTTGTGCAGCTCCCCGTTTGCCTCTCTGGCCAGCCAGGAGAGGAGGGGAGAGGAAGGGAGGAGGAAGGGAAGCAGTAGCTGCACGCGCACAGCAAAAATGGCGGCCGCGGTGGCCACTAGAGGCTGCAGACCGGTTCTCACGACTCTGCTCCCGCACGGCCTTACCTACTCGCCACCGGCCGCCATTTACAATACCCGGTACGGGCGAGTAGGCCCATACCGGGAAGTGCCCACCACTGGTCACACCATGTTGCCAGTGGGGGATTCACATCCTCCTTTAGCCATAGTAATAAATGATCTCCCCCCCCCCAAATTTGTGTGACACACCCATGGATCACTTGTGGCACACAAGTATGTCACAGCACTGTGGTTGAAAATGGCTATACTGGGGAAGAGCACCTTTGAATAGAAACATTTGCCTGTAACAAGGAAAAAACAGAGCTTAGAAGAGCAGAAACATATTCCCTTAGTAAATATTATGAGTCCCAACAGAACTGTAAAAAGGGTTCAGTGGCATGAAAATATTAGCAAAGCTTGGTCTCTGCTCTCAGCATGCACTCTCAGCATGGTCATAAGGCACCAGAAGAAGTCAGTGGATTAGCTAATGTCAAAAACAAATATCATTCCCTTAGCAAATTGAACAAAATGTCAATTAGGCCAACATTAAGCAGCAAATGCATCAAAGCAACATTATCTCGGCAGTTTGTAACTGCATCACAGTCACATTGTGATGAATATTCACAAGCAAGGCTTCAAAACAAACTTGGGGAGGGGGATACTTATTAAAGTCCTTGCCAGAAAATACACACATTTTCATAAGTTCCAGATTTCTTCTTCCAGAACTAGAATAAAATCTGGGTGTACAGACAAACTTCCCCAAGTTTGTTTGTGAAAATGGAATCAGCTTCATGGATCCTCCACAGAGTTCAGACAATGGATAATGCAGATATAGGGATACTGCAGATATACACTATTTACACACTGTAGCAACCCTGGCCCCAAATAACCATTCCATTCCTTTCATTTTTGTGTAAATGTGGTATAAGAGTTGATGTTTCTTCATGGAAAAAAACACAGAGTTAAAGGAATGGGTGCTTGGTGGCATCCCAATGCACAGATAATTGAATCTATTGAGGACAGGGAGTCAGGGATATCCATGGTCCATGGATATGGAGCCCACTTGTATTGATGAACTGGAACAAATGCATACCTACGATACATCTATATTTGATTTAGCTCGTAGGACAAGAAATTCTGAAAAATTTACTGCTTATCTCCTTAAAACTATACACATATAAAACAGCACAATCCTGTTACAAGGCTGAAGAGCCAATACCATTCAAAGGTGTCTCCTTGATCATGTGGCTGGCATGACTAAATGCCAAAGTGCACAGAATGCTGTTACCCTCCCACTAAAGTGGTACCTATTTATTTACTCACATTTGCATGCTTTAGAATTGCAAGGTTAGCAGGAGCTGGTCTGGTTTCTTACCCTGAATAATCTGATACTCGGGCATAGTCTCAATCGCTCTTGAATGAATCCACCCCTCCCAACCTGACTCTTTGCTTTCCCAGACTATTGGTTTGTAATAGCATTAAACCTGCACTGTATTCTGCTTTGCAGAGTTCTTATTCATATAGGAAAGCAGCCTAAAATATCTTAGGTAAATAATACTGAAGGATTAGGTTGGATTTTGTTCAATGCAAACAGATACCTTGTTTGCAAAACAACATCTTTTCTGAATGTAAAGAATAAAAAATTATTCACTCCCACTTGGTTTTTTTTTAGTAAGATAAAGAGTGTTTTATCGCAGTAAATTAATGTAAATGGTTCTTTTCCTGGGAAGGGAAGCAACTGCCTTTGAAACAGCTCATTAGATAGAAGCATAGTTAGATTGCGGCAGGAAAAGCAGGGAGTGGAGCAAAACTAGTTAATTCAAGCATCCATTATTTTCTGGAATCCTCTCCAGGAAAAAGAGTGAGAGTTAGGATGGTATAGTGGTTCAGGAGCTGGACCTAGATCTAGAACAGCGTTCCTCAAAGTGGGGGTCGGGACCCCTTTGGGGGTCGCCTAGAGCTTTCCTGGGGGTTGCCTAAAGATCCCTGGTGCAGGGGGCAAGGTCAGGCTTGCCAGACCTCTGGCTGTAGCTACGTGTGCACTGGGGCTGACTGACAGCCTCAGGGCCCAATCCTATGCATGCCTACTCTGAAATAAATCCCATTGTGTTCAATGTGTGCATAGAACACACATTTCATTTGTAACAATGAAAATACATCATGCATATCGGATATTCACATTACGATTCATAACAGTAGCAAAATTACAGTTATAAAGTAGCAACAAAAATAATTTTATGGGTTGGGGGGTCCCCACAACATGAGGAACTTATAAAGGGGTCACAGCGTTAGGAAGATTGAGAACCACTGATCTAGAAGATCCATGAAGCTCACCCATGAAGCTTCCTGGGTGACTTTGGGAGCATAATTCAGATTTCATGCTGGGCTGGCACGAGTCCCTTGCACCGGTCCAGGGATGTCACAAAAGTGCTGTATGGTACTTCTGTGCAGCCCCTGTAAGGATTAGGACAGTGCACACAAAGGTGCTGCCTAACTCTGCCAACCCATGCCTCCACAATAGGAAGTGGTTCGACAGAGAGCGGGAGAGAGGAGAGCAGGAGGCAGAGCATAGATGTGACAGTTGTGTTGGAGAGTAGACCTACTGGGTCTGCTATACACTACTGGGAAGGGGATGAGATTCCCTTTCCTGTGTTAGCACTCCCAAAACTTGCACTGGATACAGCGCAGGTGTTCCAGCCTGCCTGTTCCAAAGCAAGTTAGGTTTTTACTGCTCTATGCTCAGTTAAAGTCCCTCTTACACATTGGTCATGTTCCTCCTAGCTGCAAATTTGCTGTATGTATGTATGCACAGCCTCCCACTGATATTCCACTACCTTTCACTTCCACAGCATGCAAGCTTTCATTGTAAAGGCAGAAGTAACTCTGAGTATGTAAAGAGTTTTTCATGACTGTGTTAAGGTACTACACTTCTAAGCTCTATGGGCGCAATCCTAACCAGTTTAGGCTGGCCTAATTCAGCAGGCATATCTTCCCATGGTGATGTGGGATGCTGATGTAAATCTATCCACTGGCCCAACTGGCCTGCTCCGGGAGTGGGGCAGAAGTGCCGTACAGCACTTTTGTGACACCTGCAGGTCAGCAAAGAACTTGTGCCAGGGGTTATGCCAGCCTACCTGGAGTTTAGGATTGCAGCCTGAGGATGCACTGAAGAATCACAGACTGTCCTAATTCTACCATCTATAATGAATTGGTATACAGTAGTGAAGTCACTTGAGCCTCAAGTAGTTTTTAATTTAGAATAAAGAAAACTTCAGAAGTTATTACTGGCAGAACAGTTTTCAAAAATGCCATAAATGTGAGTTATAATTATTATTATAAGGCTATTATACCTCAGTCAGAGGTTAATATTGTTTTCCCTTTTATATTGCTTACCTTCAGTCAATGGCCCATTGCTTCTGAATAATTTTGGTACCAAAAAATATTACAAAGCTATTGAACAGATGCACCATATACAAGTCTGTAAATTGGGGTGTGTGTGCAAGAGGGCATTATTCAGAAGTAAGAAAGCTGTATGAGAATATCCAGCCTGAAAACATGGAGACTGTATTTATTATCTGACGTCAAATTGCTTGAAAAATGTCAGACCCTTATTTTCTCTCCAAGCTGTGCTGGTTATTTGACATTTTGTTATCTGGGAGGCTTATATGCATTCTGAGAAGACGAAAAAAAATTATTTTGGATTGCTGTAATAATTAATTGCATCTCTATCTGTTTCTGGGTGACTCAGAAATGAACCAACAAGTGCCTCAGTTATCAAATCACTTAATTGAAAGAGGTTATAAAAATTTGCCGTTCACTGCTATGTCAATGCATGCAAGTTTTATCCTGAATACAATCTTAAATAAATTTTAGCCCCTTGCTTGTCCAAATTGCTTTATATTATATAAAATGGGATGGAAATTATTTGACCTTGTCTAGTGAGGGAAATGATTTGCTTCTCCCTGGTTTTTTAATATTCTGTTTATGTCAGATAAGTCAGAAAGGGACAAAACAGTAAACCATGCGATGGGCATGTCGCTCTATGGGCAAGGCTGGCCCTAGACATTATGAGAAGTTGTATGATTGCCACTGAAAACTGGAGTCTCATGACTTGTTCTTTCTCCTCTTGTATTCTTTGAAACCCCCCCGCCCCCCCCCCCCACACACATACACTCATACCCAGAGAAGTGACATGGATAAGCACAGACCGTACATTGCCATATATTTCAGAATGGCTAGTATAACATATAAAGAATATAGGAAGAAGACACTACCTGTTTGGGTGACACAAAGTTCTCATACCATAAAACGTTTGTTTGTGAGCATAATTTGTTCCAGAAGTGTACTTGTAATCAAAAAAGCATGTGTGTCAAATAAAATGACATATAGGAAATAATATGAGCCCCCCATTTCAAACTGTCATCAATGGAGCCCCTCTGGCTAATGTTTTGATCCATTTCCAGCTCAGTAAGAGCTCTCTAGTGGATAGAGGAGGAGGCCACAATTATTGCCATAACCTCTTTCTTTCTGTCCATTCAGCAGCAGCTCATTAGATAGGGAGAGGTGATGGTCAGTCCCACTCCTTACCTTACCTTAGGCTCTACCACTTTTCTCTTTCCATTTGTTGAAACGCTTCCCCTGTTGATTTTCAAAAAAGGCCCACCTCAAAAGAGATGGTATCCAAAGGTTGGTAGGGAGAAGGGTAGTCCCTCTTTGATGGGATGTTTGGGTGGACAAACAGGGTGGACAAGCAATGGGGTAGTATCATTTGTACCCTCCCTGAAGAGCTCTTGGGCTCAGATAACACCTATTGCTGGGAAATTGGGTCTCAAATTAGCCCTTTTCCCAGTTTGAATCTCACATCTTCCACAAACCCAAGAACTGGTTTTAGGCAAACCACTCCTTCTCAGCCTTCTTGCTCGAAAACATGGGGGGAAAAACCATGCTTGCTTATTTCATATGTTGTCATAACACTTGCACCAAGCCAATGTTATGTGCTTTGTACACTCAAAAAGCACTATGCAGGTAATGAGTAGAGAAATTATTACTGTGAACATAATAGGTACTGTTAAGATAGTACTGTAAACTCTGAATATGAGGTGTGCATCCTTTTGGACAGGTGCTGCTGGGGAGACAACCCCTGCTTGTAGGGAAACTTTCCCCAGCAACACCAGCAAAAAGCAGGCAGACAGGCTCTGCTGGGAGAGTTCACAAATAAAACATTATTTGAGATGTTTTTCCATCCTAACTTCTGGTTAGCACTAAACTAGAACAATAAAAGATTTCTATGGCATCTTACAGAGTGACACATTTACTGTAACATGAGTGTTTGGAGACAAGAGCTTATTTCATTAGATGCAATTTAATCTGGTGCACTAAAGTGATTAATTGATAGCACAGGATGTGCCTTTCTGCTCCAAGTCTCCCAGAGCAATAAACCTTTTGCCCTTGGAATCTGCCACGCATCCTTTCTTTTTGTCCCTTTTACTACTCAGATCACTTCACAAACCCTTGCTTTGCATTTTTATTTGGTCTTGTCTTTCAGATCAAACTGCATTATAAAGACATTTACTCAGTAGAGATGCGAATATTCTTCAATAAATAGACTAGTCTCCTATGTGCAGGCACTCTTCACAGGAGGACCACTATTGCATGCCAACTATCAAATACTGTCAAATACTGAAACTGCATATCCCTGTCAAATGTAAAATACTTAGATCAAATGACAAATATCCTCAAATGTCAAATGCTGATGTTGAATATCAAATATGCACTAATATCAAATAGGTGGGTATTCATTGCTCCCATTGAAATTTACAGGACCTATATATATATATATATAGAGAGAGAGAGAGAGAGAGAGAGATACATATTTATTTATGTTTAAAAAAATTCATGGTGGGAAGGGTGAGCATGAAAATTAACTCCAAAGGGCACATCTAAAGTTAAATGCAGATATATTTTTAACTTTTAATTTTAAAAGAAAATGATACATAACAAAGCAATACTATGATAAATGTAATAATGTTCAGATTTCTGAAATAATTTTCATGATACAAAATTTCAGTTAGCATAAATCTTTTTATCAGGCTAACTTACCATTTTGATCAGATATTTTCTACCTTGTCTGTGTTGCCTTATCCTCTCTATTAGTTCCCAAGTATTTTTCTCTTAAACAGTACTGTAGCAATAGCTATAGTTAAAACTATAGTTTATAGCAGGGTGCCACCCCAGCCACTGACCAAGCCAACAGTAGCTCCTTCCCCTCTCCACTTCTCCTGGGGTGTCTGAGAGACACATTCCCCCAAAACTGTGGGAGAGAGGTATGAGTTCATGTAGGCCTGAGGTTTGAAACCTCCAGCCTTTCACCATGTCTCCAGGCATCTACATGTATGTCATAGGCCCGTACCAAAAAATATAAAAAAAACCACATGAACCACATTTCATTTCCTGCATTTCATTTCCCATGGATGGAATGCACTTGCAAAACCTATGTGGATTTCCTATCCCTTGATTCCCCCCTCCCATAACCATCACACTCAAAATAAGTCGAGGACACTCACTTTTTGTGTGAGTGTCTATGACTTCCATATTCTACCCTTTCCTGGGCCAGTG
This sequence comes from Cryptoblepharus egeriae, assembly GCA_030015325.1. Classification (NCBI taxonomy): domain Eukaryota; kingdom Metazoa; phylum Chordata; class Lepidosauria; order Squamata; family Scincidae; genus Cryptoblepharus; species Cryptoblepharus egeriae. Next base: position 44,926,322 of record JAREYC010000007.1, on the reverse strand, counting down.
CAAATCTACTTTGCCCAGCCAGTGCAGGAATGGGATATGGCAGGGTCAGGCTGGTGCATGTCCTTCCTTTCACCAGTGCAACCTGCTTCCTAAGTTTACAGCATGTTTGTGACACTCTTTCTCAATTACAGAAAGGTTTCTTGTGCTCTGATAGGCTGTCCTACCAATTAATCTTTCCCTATTGGCCCATATTTTTTAAGAGAACTGGGCCAAAACAAATGCTTATTTTTCTATTGTAAAAACTTGCAGGGAGTGTAAGGTCCTGGACTTCTTTATAATCTGAACAGTGGGGGGAAACCCTTATCAGAGGGATACATGGTATAAAAATAATCAGAGTGTAGCTCTTCTGTTCTCTTTCACCTCTTCCCAAGATGCTCTTTTCTATTAGAAAAGGTGCTCTTTTCTATTTTTCTACTTACCTTTCTATTTAGAAAGGTAGAGTTTGCCCTCTTATCTCTACCAGCTGTGTCTTGAGCAAGCATTCCTTTTCCAAAAATGAGAGAAAAGAGCTGCTCAGCTGGGATGAGAGAGCAGAATATGCTGGAGATTTAAACGGTAAGTGGGACTTTGCAGGATGCCAGCCAGGCCAAAGTGAAAGCTGTCCTGCTTTCATCTAGTGAAAAGTTGCTAATTCACCTAGTAAAGAGTTAACTCTCTGTTGCCAGAAAGCTAAATTGTCAGTGGCAGCTTTAAGTTAAGAAACTCTTAGAATCTGAACAATAATAACACCAGAACTAAAATTGAGTGTTGGGAGAATTAGAATCAACAAAAGTTCAAGTCCAAACTTTTATTAGGCATAAATATAGAAAATAAAAAGAAAGAGAACAACCAAGACACTCTTGCATAAATCATACACTAGACATGCAGTAATACTTAGCTTGCCTTGGACAGCTATTGGGTGGAAAAACTGTTTTGATGGGAAACAGTTTACATCTGGTAGAACCAAAAGGAAAATTACAATCCTAACCTCCAGTTAGGCCAGCCTAAGCTGCAGCATAACCCTGTCCGACCTGGGGGTGGCACAAAAGTGCAGTAAGACACTTCTGCCCCACTCCTGAGAGGGTTACGCCAATGCACTGACATATGCCAACCTCCCCACACCATCGCAGAAAGATAGGCCAGATGAGTTAGGCCTGCCTAAATTTCTAAGGATTGCATATTTAGTTCATTAGGCTGGAGAAGGCTAGGCCAAGGGTACTCATAGGGGGCAGCCAGCAATAGACCAACAAGCCCTCATCAAAGAGTGGTCCTAGTGTCAACTGGTTTAGCTAAAACTAAAAAACTAACCAAAATTTAACAACAAATTCGAGGTAAACTCCCAAATGCAAAAATAAAAAGAGAAACTGTACTTGGCCTAGGATTAAATTTAAAATGAAATTACGGACAGTCAGAAGACTCTAAAATTCTGTGTTGGACTAAAATTCTATCTAAAAACTTGGCCAGTTGTCTTATATCGGTAGTAATAGTTGATGCAAATAATTTTCTTAGAATATGCTTCTCCTTGCAATAGGGAAAGTTGGAAATAAGGGCATAAAAGAGTATGTGCTAGGAATCCGAGTAGAATGGATGAATTATATGGAATGGAGAATAATACAGATGAAGGACTGTACTTCCCATTGGGCAGCAACATGTATCATATTGAATGCTGTCATTAAATTTAACCTTGAGCACCGGGATGAAAAAAACATTAAACCTAGCAAGGGAGAGCACTCTGCAGAGTTGGGGTTCCTCGAGGGAATGAAGACAACTTGGATGGCAACAGGGAAAAGAGGGATAAGAAACTGGGCAGGCAAACAGGTTTTATTCACAGCAGCAAGGATCTCCTGGTGTTTGATGACAAAAGAAAATATTTCTTTACCCAGCATGTTATTAGTTTGCCATAGGATATGGTGATGATATCTGTCTTACATGCCTTTAAAAGGGGATTATGCAGGTAAAATCCATCACAGTTTACAAGTGGTGTAAACTGTGGTGGATATATGCAATCTCCTGGTTTTAGAGGTAGAATGCCAGATGCAGAATGCCAGATACAGGGAAGGGCACCAGGATGTCGTTCTCTTGTTGTCTAGTTTGCTTCCTGAGTCATCTGTTGGAAACTGTAAGATACAGAAAGCTCAGGGTTGCCATAATTCTCTTCCACAAAACCAGGACAGGACACCCTGTCAAACTTACCAGTATGGGAATGCAATCACCCCAAACTGGGACAGTTCTAGTTTTCCAGGGCATATGGCAATCCTAAGAAAGCTGGACTGTACGGATACTTGACCTGATCCAGTGGGTCTCTTCTTGTGTTTTTAAGTTAACCCACATGTATTGGGGAAAGGGCCAATAAAGCATGCAAGCCTTGATTAAACAAGTTTAAAATCCCAAGGGAAGGTGCCAAGGACAAATGGAAGACCCCAATCCGAAGGGAAGATGCCAAGGATCAGCCAGTGTTCTCAAGACTTTCATCACAGAAAAGTAGAAATTTCCTCTGTAGTTAGCCATTATGGATGAGTTTTCTTAAGGGTGGCATAACTATTTAAAAATAGTAATAAATTATATGTACATATAATCCCTGTTACAAAAGCACCACCAAAAATTCATCAGTCTAATAACATTATTACAGAGTTCTATATAGATTTGAGCCCTTTATATTCAATGGAGCTTTCTTCCAGGCAGGTATGCATAGGATTGCAATCTTAGAATAGTTGTAGTTTTCAGTAAAAACAGCAGGAACCCAGCGTGTGCTTCTTCACAGCACCACCTATAAATGATTCAGGAAACAATGATATCTATATTTCAGAACTGCCTTAAGATATTCATCCATGAAAAGGAAAAGAAAAAAAAAACAACTGCTAAAAAAACTTCAGAACCAAAAAAGTTAAAAAAGAACAACAAAACGCCACAAAAAAGTGACACAAAATGCAATATTCTCCTTGACAATTCTGTATTAAATGAACATATCAGGGAGAATATGTATGAGCTTGATGTTCAATTAAAGCATTTTTACTGTCTCTTTGTTATGCTCAAGATTCATTCTGAGTAGAAGGCACAACTAGACTCTTTCAGCATAATGATTTGTGAACTTTCTGCTGGATACAAAGGCATCATAATTTCATAAATTATCTCCATCCCCACTGGAGACCTATAAATAACAAGGAATTTACCGCTTCAGCATGTGAGATCAGATTCTTTGAAAGGATGTAGTCAAAGGAATATACAATGCTCAGAAATGAAAACCACATCTTACACTGAGTTCCATTATCCATCCTAGGTCTGCCTATCCCTATTTCATGGTTGCATCAGGACCCAGGTTGCTAATTATGGGCTTAATTCTTTACACCCACTGTGAAGTAGCTTTTCCTCGGAATATAGAGTAAACCACTCAGATGCTCATTATGTAAATCTTACAAGTCTAGTCTATTTCTGGTTTCATTTGAGGAAAGATACACTCGATAAAGTGCCACTAGTTTGTTACTATCATAAATATATTGGACTGGTGTAGTCCATTAGACAAGACTTTCTCAAACTGTGGGTCATGACCCACCAGGGGACTGGAAGCAAGTCATTCACCCTTAAAAGTAGCCAAATAATGATGCCAGTGATAATTCTGCAGTGTCTGTTCTACTGCTGTGACCAAGAAGAACATTCACATGGGTCATAGGGCTTTTTGGATTAAATGTTCAAGCTGGCCGTGACCATGTGCTTCTCCTGGTGTATTGTTCCTTTTCTCAAAACTATGTGGGACATTTCACCCAAACTGCCTCCTCGTGTGCAAACTAATTATCTTGAAGAAATTCACATCACTGGAACTGAAGTGGGTTGCAATTAAATCAGCTTTCTGGATAGTGGGAAGTGCCAGAGAGGGGTATGTCTGCTGGGTGTGGTGGAACCAGGAGGTCAGAAGTGCCATTGCTGATGAGACATCCACAGTCCCCCTCTCAGTGTGACAGTTGGGCCTGCCCTTTCCATCATAGGAACATTGACTTGTCTGTCTGCTGGATGTGGCTGAATGGGATGTCAGAGCCACTGCTGAGGAGACATCTACTGCTCCCCTCTTGGTGTGACAGTTGGCCTTGTTCTCTCTATCACAAGGACATCCACCTTGTTTGTCTGCTGGGTGTGACTCAACATCATGAAAGTGTTAGCAAAAAATGTCAGTTACAAATACACAAGCTACAATCCAGAGTAACTATGGGACCTTTTAACCAACCTAGTTACAGTGCCACCTATAGGAAATCCATGGGAAATGCATAGAGCAATCAAGATTAAGTGCCTCTTACGTCTTCCTGTAGTTACTCTGGATTGTAGGGGGAGACATACAGGAAGCAGATAATATCTTAAATGGAAAAGTCAAAGAGTCAACACAAGTCAAAGAGTACCGGTACATCAGGAGTTTTGCAAAGTATTAAAATCACAACTGAATGCTAAAAACATAGTTAAGGCAATTAATACATGGGCAGTTCCAATGATTCAGTACCCAGCTGGGATAATCAACTGGACTTCAGCTGAACTGGAATACTTGCATGGTTGCAGAAACACACAAACTGTAGAATATGCACCAGGCTTTACAGCCATGGAATGTGCCCAGATATATCTACCAAGAAGAATAGCTGGTAGAGGTCTGTTACAAATTCATTGAACAGTAGAAGAAGGAATATGAAGTTTGAATGATTATGTGAGCCAAAGTACAGAAAAAAAACTATTGCAGTTGGTGAAAGCTGAAAACATTATGAAAATGACAGGAACAAAAGCAGAATACAAGAAAAACCAACTGGACAGCAGATTAAAGGAGTGGAAAAACAAAGCTTTGCATGGACAATACCTAAAAATATAGAAGGAAAATGTGATAACTTGACATGGGCATGGTTAAAGAAGGGAAACATCAAGAAAGAAACTGAAGATTTAATATTCACAGAACAAGAACAAGAATTACAAAATAATATCATAAAAGCATTACAAACTAAACTAAACTGAAAAATAAAAGTATTACAAACTAGCATAAAAAAATCCACTGACAACCCAAAATGCCGACTTTGCAACAATAAAAATGAAACTGCATTTAATATGTGAATGCAGCAAAATCACACAAACAGATTATAAGGCTAATTGTCCACTGGTCATTGTGCAAAAAATAAGACTTATCTGTATCAGAAAAAAATGGAGAAAGTTGTCGAAAACAAGAATGTCAAGCTCTTGTGGGACTTCCAAATACAGACAGACTGACATCTGGAATACAAAACACCAGATATAACAGTTGTAGAAACTCAAAGTGTGCAATTCATCAATTTCACAGTACTAGGAGATGCTAGAGTTGAAGATAAGGAATTGAAAAAACTCACAAAGTATTGGGACCTGACCACTGAAATTATGTGATTATGGATTAAACATGTCACAGCACATATTGTCATCAGGGCACATGTCACAGGTACATATTGTCATCAGGGCACTTGGCACAGTGTCCAAAAATTTTATAAAATACATCAGGAAACCACAGCTTCTGGCAATAAAACCAGCAGATTTGCAAAAACTGAGCCACCTGGAACATCAGACACTTTGCGAAGGTAACTGGTCGATACCTAGGATACTGGGAGCATCCTGTATCAACAATTAGCTAATAATACTTCACACATATTCACACATATTGAGAACTTCACACATATTGAGATGATACCTTTGTGATCTCTAATTCCTTGGATAGGAACCAAATTACAATAGAGCCAGTTCCAGTCAAACACCTGGCGGCTGTGATATACATCATCATATCATCACCATAATTGGCAGGGCCTGATTAGTGATTGGTGCCAAGTCCAGCTGAAGAACTGGCTGCTGTAATTGGAAATTGAAATTAAAATAAAATAATAATAATAAATACACTCCTCTATTCACAGGGTTGCTTACTGAAGAGCTAACATTATAATAGGTGCAGAAGGTCATGTGGAGATAGCACCTCATTTTTTAAAAGTATAGTAAAATAAAGACATTTGATTCCTGAAGTAATACTGACACATAAAGCACACTATATTTTCTTAAAATTATTTTCACGCATCCCGAAATTGACCTCACACTGGGGCTCTCTGTGACTGATTGTGTAATATATGGAACTGTTACCTCTCAAAAGACACTGTGCAGCTGCATGATTGGATGTGGACAATTGTTTCCAATTTTAAAGAGAGAGGGTTCCCAGCTGAGCACTTCATACACAATTGTATAATACAATTGTATATGAACTGCTCAACAGGGGACAGTTGCAGTCAAAATGCCTTATATTTGTTGAGGGTCAGTTGCTTTATTCTGTCACAAACTGACCAAACTCCCCTTGCCATCAATTCATGTCAAATGCATTTTGTAAAAAGTGTCAGAAGCAAACTATAGAATTTGATGTGCTCTGGTTAAGGGAAATAGAGGTTTGGACTTATATGCAAATAAGAGATTTCTGTAGGTGATATGCAATGTATGACAGCCTGCAGCTAATATTCAATTAATACATGTGTTTTGTTGAAATGGAAGAATGCATCTCACAAATATTATTTGTCCCACCCCCCCGCCTCCGCTCTTCAGCAGTTTTTCAAAGGGACTATTTTCTAAAAGACTGTTCACAAGACAGGCTTTTGGCATCTCCAGTTCAACCCAACTGAAATTCCATCTCCCAATCCACTTGCATAGAAACCCTGTTCAGCTATTCTCCATCTGTTAATGCTGTGCAGCGGGCTGTGGGTGGCGCAAGCGGTAAAGACGCTGTGCCTGTTAACCAGCTGGCCAGGGTTCGAGACCCTGGTCAGCCCCACAAGACAGGGTGAGCTCCCATCCTTGGCCCAGCTCTGCGACGCCAGTTGGATCCAATCATATTGGCTCTGCCTTTCCATTGGACTAATTCAGTGGCGTGGAGAGGGGGGATTTGCTGCTTGGGGAACAGCCTATCCTCCATAACAATCCAACCCAGGCTTTCATGCTTCGCATGCAGCGTATGCAGCGCATGCAGCACATAGAAAGATACCATAGTCTTTCAAGACTGATGGAGGCCTGCTTTTTTTTTTAATGCTGCGCGAGTTGAAAGTGAATGCACTGGTAAGCCCAACCCTGGTACCAGTGTGTTTCTGTGCTATACCTCCCCATCCTTCGCAGATACAGAGGAATCTATCTTACAGAGAATATTTGTCTGTTTTCCTGCATCTAGTATGAGCAGTGCTTTTTTCCTTGAAGGTACTCACCATGAAGACATTATTTGTCATCATAGGCATGTCTACATGGGGGCCACAGAGGTGCCAGTACTCACACAGAGGAGCTGGTACTCCATACTGGTGTGTACCTCCTCAAAAAGATCCTTGCGCATGAGGATTAAGGGAGGACTTTCATTTGCCCATGCACCCCATTCCATAAATATGTGAGAAAAGGGCTTAGGTTAAATTGGGGCACTTTATTAAAATAACAAAATAGTGAACTTGTAGGGAATACTCTCCCATAGTGTGCAGAATGTTTACTGGGGAAATCTGTAGGGACCATATATTTAACCAATCAGTCATGGGAAAAATCCTTGTCAAACACAAAGGTGAGGCAGCTGGACACCACATATTCCTCCTAGCCAGAAAGCCCTTGAGAATGAATGGTCAGAAGTCTCACCAGCCAGTCTCAGTGAACCAGTATGCATCATTTGAGTAGTATTGGCTCACATCTCAAACCTTGCTTACTTCACAAGTGACCTTACTTGCACTCACAAGTTGTCTCCCTGGCTTTCATGAGAGCTGCTTCCTGACAATCCTTCCCTAGTGCCCAGGGCTGCAGTGTTGCCAAAATGGCAACCATGTGTCCTATGGGGCCAGGGAAACAGTACCAGCTCTCTTCAGGGTATGAGAACCTGCTAAGGTAAGAGAATACCTGCACGTGTGGTGGGCACAAAACCAAGGAGACATGTCAGGTTAAGATATGGTGGAAGAGCTGTGACATCCTCTTCTCCTTCCCAGAACAACTCATCTGATTGCCCACCCTCTTTCCTACTAGTTCAGCCCTCAGCATGGCACATGGTGAGCCTCTAACCTTCCTATCCTTCCCTGATCCTGGAAATCCCTGCTGCAAGCTGGCAGCTGTACTCACTGCTAAGAGCTCTCTGCATCCATCTTCAGGTACTGAGGGCCAGCAATGACTGGTACTGGGATCATTGTAGCCCGCAGGATTGGGTCCTGAGTAACCAAAAAGGAAAGTGTCAAGAATGTCAAAAGGTCAAATTTTTACACAAACATAGGATTGGTGTTGGAGAGGGTTGCCAAATGTAGCCTATTCCTGACCCTGACTAAGGCACCAATAAGACCAGAACAGCTGAGGCAGAACTGACACATTCCATGGCTATTTCTCTCAATACTGTCTTCCTATAGCCTAGGGGTCTCCAAACCCTGGCCCAGGGGCCAGATATGGCACATGGTGAGCTTCTAACTGGCCTTTGGCCAGCCTCTGGCACTCTAAGTATCTCTGACCCACCAAACACAACTGGAGCTGTGATGGTGTGGTGGGGGTGAGGAAATGGGGGTCCATTTAAATGTGTGCTTTATTTCTGTGCTGTGTGTTGGTGCTTGTAGAAATCCTGGAAATTTGAACCCATTTGTTCATTAATTACTATCTTGAATGCATTTATGGAATTTCCAGCCCTTGACACTGCACCAAATATTTGATGTGTCCCTTTGCCCAAAACATTGTTTGAACCCTGCAGTATGATTGACCATGTGGTGTCACGATGACACAAACAATACACTGCTTAAAAACGGGAATGTGAGCATTCACTTTTCCTAATTGTTTCATGAGGGATTCCTCTCAACCACCCCTTCACATGAACTTTTTAATACTTTAATATGTATTAATCACTTTAATTCCACTTCCACCACAGCCAGTCCTATTTGAGGCAAAAATCCAGTTGTAAAGAGAACTCTCATGGAGAGAAACTAACCAAGCCACAGCCAGTGGTTTGCATGATCCCCGTATTCCCCATGTGAGAATGAGGACCATGTGAAGCTACTTTGGCTGACCAAAGGCTTGGATCTGGTACCAGAAGAGTTCAAAAAAATATTACCTCACATGGGTTCCACTAAAGCATCTAAGCCACAAGTTTAAACTTTAAAGTTACAGTGGTATCCAGTGGGTTTTGTTACTCAGCATTTAAGTCCCATGCTCCCGGATGGTAAAGCAAGTCTTGCACTCACATTCAATTTATATACATGAAAGGAACAATCAATCACACATTCATCTCAACAATACTCTTGTACACCTGCCAACAGCCCATTCATTAAAACTGCAGAGGAATATATACAAGGGAAACAATGAAGCAGTCACATCACCGAGTTTAGAAAAGCAAAAAAACTCAGTGAGGCTGTTTTCTGTGTAGATATACCCAATGGTAATAGAACTGCATACTAACACTCTGCCGGCATTATACCACGACTAAAGAAATGCCAAAGTACTCCCACTGCCCCAGTCATTTGAAATAATTTCAATAAATAGAAGCGTTTCAACTTTGTTCTTGTTTCTTCCACAATAAGAAGGTTCTTCTTTTCACTCCAGTTTGGTGCCCCTCGGAGATTAATATTTTGTCAGGTTTTGTCAGTTGTACTCTGTGCGGGTTGTGTATGACTTCAGTGCCTGCTTTGTTCCGGTGCTTTCAAGCCTTCTATTTCTATTTGGTTTGGATCTTTTTCGCAGTTTGATCCCACCAGCCAGTCCCTGAAGTGGTGTATGCTGTTTCTGTGGCATGCTTTTCTCCTACTGTCAGCAATAGAAGCGCATGAATTTGTCGGGCCAGAGCATTAGACCTCTCTTTGCTGATCAGTGTGCAGTGAGTCCATGCTCATTTGTTCTCAGATGGTTTTTTTAATAAGCACACGTCCTCACTACATGAAAACAAAACCCTTGCTATCACAGGCATCTTTCACATCCTTGCTGGCAGTCTTGAAAGATGTGTCAAAACTGGCACGCTTGAATGGGCAAGAGTTGAAATATCCTAAGGAAGGGTCCTTTAGGTCAGGCTAGCCTCAGACAGAAAGAGAGGCCAATGATGTTGCATTGCCACTCCGTGTCATCAACACTTTTCAGAAGCACAATGTTCTCCCTTCCTACTCTGGTTTTTTGTGTGCAATTGCCATGGAGGAGATGGCAAATTGCCTGGAATGCATTCAAATAGATTTTGGTTCCCAACCCATCCACCCCTGTGTCCTTTCCCACAATTTGCTGATTACTTCTGCCTTTGCTCTGATCATACTTTCCTACAGAATTAGGACTAATCAAGGCTTGTGGAAGAGAAGATTATGGTAAAATATGTCTTCTATCCAGCAAGCAGCTAGTGTTTCTGCAGGTGTTCTCCCATGTATTAGCATTAGACTAAAGCAGGCCTCCGTCAGACTTGGAAGACTACGGTATCGTGCTCAGTGCTGCATACGCTGCATGCGAAGCACGAAAGCCTGGGTTGGATTGTTATGGAGGATAGGCTGTTACCCAAGCAGCAAATCCCCCCTCTCCACTCCACTGAATTAGTCCAATGGAAAGGCAGAGCCAATACGATTGGATCCAGCTGGCGTCGCAGAGCTGGGCTAAGGACGGGAGCTCACCCTGTCTTGTGGGGCGACTATACCTTTTCAACCTTTTCATCTCATGGCTCACTAACAAGGTACTGAAATTGTCAAGGCACATCTTCAGTAGTTTGTACCATTGACAAGACACACCATCCTGTTCAAATCCCCCAATTTTCTATTAATTAGGAAATTTCCACAGCACACCTGAGGACTATCCACAGCACATGACTGCACACTGGTTGAAAATCACTGGACTATATAGTGGGGCACAAGGACTAGTTATTGAATTTGTCCTTGTGTATTTCTGTATTTTGTCTGGGGTATTCCACATCCCAAAAATAAATCCAAAAAAGGAATTTGCCCCATTCCTCATTGCCCCTACCTATTGGTTTTGTTTCCAGCTGTTGGACCACACATACTGCTGTAACATATTATAATGTCCTAGATATGACAGTGACAAAAATAAGGGACAAGCTCAAGGGACTGTTCAGTCAAACAACTAAACCACAACTTAGGTTCAAACATAGTTTATTTTTATAAGCAAAACATACATAAGTGCCACATTGCTCAGTATGTGATTTTAGGGTCAGGCTAAATGTTTTCTCTTTACTTTCCAGAGCATTGGCTATGATGAGACAATATGTTCAGCAAACTTCAACGCTGTGTTGTTGTTTTTTTGGCATTTTGATATTTGAGGGCACAACAAAAGTGATCGCATATTTATGGGTCTATCCTGTAAAATGTATCCTATATCACATAACCATTATGTGATAATGGTTTTTCATTAATAGGAAAATCAGTGCTCTGCTCTCCACTTGTCCAATTTATGACCACTTCTAAGCTGACACTAAACTACATTCCAGAGTCTATAGCACTTTTCCATCTCTGTCTAAAGGTACCAGGGACTGAATCTAGGACCTTCTGGTTGTAATGCATTTTCTCTACCACAGCTCCATCTTCCACGTTCCAGCTTCTGCTCTGCTATCCCAGGTGTGCAGATCCTTCTGGGGAGAAGGAAGTACACAGTACATCCAAGAGGAAAGCACAATGTATCCATAAGCTTATAACTGATTCACAACTGCATACTTAAAACATGTGATTACTTGTGCCACAGCTTGTGAAGTAGGCACTGCATCACTGCAGGTGTTCATTTGTGCTTATCTGGTGGAGCAACAGTCTTTTGGTACACTTGAAGTTTCATATGTTGTTCGAGAAAATGAAAATCTGCTCAGTAGCTTTCATTAGCAAGAATTAAAGCTACAATTATTTCGTGAACACAAAAACAACATGAATTAAAATGAAAACAATGGAAAATGGAAAAATGCATAAAAACATAAGTACAATGAAAATAGTTGGGTACAAGTGAAACCTCTTTCATTGTAATTAAAACCATATATCAACTATAACTGGTGCAGAGGCAGGCAAGATGCTACTAATAAAGAAAAGTAGGTTTGACTCCAAAACATGTGTTTTCATTTAGCAATCAGCTTTTAAAAAATTGTATATATTGCCTTTAGGGACAATGCGGGGGCTTTTCTGTATGCATATGTTTTTTTGGAAGAAGCATGTTCTTAATTTAAAATTAGCTAAACTATATGGTGATTTAGAAATCTGCTGCATAATTTCAAGAAATGCAGGAAAAGGGGGAAAGAAACTGGATGGGCCTTCCACTCTGCTGGTATAGTTCTCAGAGTTTTATCTGTTATGTCTATATACAGGCAGCCCAATAATGAGGCTTGATTCAGTCGAGGGAGAAAGTCAATTGACAAAAGGTGTGTTGTGCCCATCTGGATGTTCCATTCTTGTCATATAAATCCAGAAGAGATTTATAATCCTAAGCAAGTCTACTCAGAGGTAAGACCCATTGTGTTCTATGGGACTAAATCTCAGGAAAGTATGTATAGGATTTCAGCCTATGATTGCTTATTTCCTGCTGCTTCACCTGTGCTACTTCTTCCTGTCAACCAGCCAGTGCAGATAATGCTGAGAGCAGAGGTGTTCTGGAGAAGGATAAGAACACTTACTAAATCATCTCTGGGAACCATGAAAAAATAACATTTGCAATACTACAGGGTCAAACTAAGCCCATTGTCAAAATCAATGGTACTGTAGGGTCCATTATAACCCCATTGTCTAAACCAGCATTTCTCAAAGTGGGGGTCAGGACCCCTTTGGGGGTTGCCTGGAGCTTTCCTGGGGGTTGCCTAAAGACCCCTGGTGCAGGGGGCCAGGTAGGAAGACCTGGCAGAAACGCTGGAGCCCCTGTGGCTGGAAGAAGCCGCTGAGAAGTGGCTCAGAAGGAGCCTCTGAGCTGCTGTGAGACCGATGTGGAGCCTGGGGGCGGGGAGGCGCCTGACATACTCACCACAGATGGAAGTCTCCTCCCCCACCACCCCTGCAGATCCTCAGTGTGCCTGCCGGCTGAGAGTGTTAAGCGCGCTGAGGTGTGAGCGTGGTGTGAGTTTGGCGCCAGAGCTCTAGAGGGTGGGCTATCTGGTGGGCGCTCTGCTTGTTCACAGACCGTTGTGCCCTGCTCCTTGTGCTCCACTCAAAAGTAAGCCCCCTCAATGTTGTTGTACATGATAAGTGAATGGGACTTACTCCCAGGAAAGTGCTAGGATTGCAGCCTTAGAGCCCAGTCCTAGGCATGTCTACTCGGAAGTCAATCCATAATAGTGAATGGGACTTACTCCCAGGAAACTGTGGCTGGCTCTGCTGCCTGAGATCCTAATCCTATGGAGGTCTCCTCAGACGTCAGTCCCATGATAGTGAATGGGGCTGTTCCCAGGAAACAGAGGCTGGCTCTACTGACTGAGATCCCAATCCTATGGAGGTCTCCTCAGAAGTCAGTCCCATGATAGTGAATGGGGCTTACTCCCAGGAAAGTGCTAGAATTTCAGCCTTAGAGCCCAATTCTATGCATGTGTACTCAGAAGTCATTTCCATTGAATTCAGTGAGGCTTACTCCCAGGAAAGTGTGCATAGCACTGTAGCAGTAGCAACGAAAATAATTTTATGGTTGGGGGCTCCACAAAATGAGGAACTTATAAAGGGGTCACGGCATTAGGAAGATTGAGAACCACTGGTCTAAACCTTTTGTTTTTCTTCAAATGGTTGTACATTAAACATTTATATTAAAATATTGATAATCAGAGGAATCTTTATGGTAAGAACTTTGAAATAACATATTACACACATACATTTCCACTTAGCCATTAGGCTGCTAATTAGATCTACTTGGTGTCACCTTTATGCCCAATTCTACCCACATTTCCCTGGGAGTAAGCCCCATTGACTATGAAGGCATTTACATTAGAGTATCAAATTCATTTTACCTGAGAAGCAAAATTAATGACAGCACACTACTTCATATGTGAATTTCTGACCATCATTGTAGGCTAGGGAATGTCACTATTGGGGTGCGGCTGATGCAGTCTGGACCAGGTGACAGGCCAGATGCATCAGTAGGCAGGTGTGGCTGGTGTGGTCCACACAAGGTGATGGCCAAGAAGAGCTGATACCCTCATGTCACCGCTTCTGGTGCATCATCTTGTGTGGCAAAGTACCTTCATCATGTTGAGGGGTTTGACAAAGTACCTTTGTCATTCGAGTTTGGAGGCTTCAAAGTCGTGGGCACACACAGCACAGGGGTGATGTGCTGACTTCTTGCACCAGGTGCTGTGGACACTGATGTAGGCCAAACCTTTACTTCTGGCTTTGGCTTTTACTGTGGGATTGGTTGCACAAAGGTATTGGTTGTCTTGTACCCATGGTACCTGCCACGTAATTTAGTTTATATGTAGGTACAATGGGGTCCATTTGACTACCAAATGTTTGTCGACACAGAAATAACTATTAATAAAAAATAAACTGAAGAATGAAAACAATAACGCTCTGAGTTGCGTGGCTAGAAAGGCTTAATGGGAAAGGTCAAGTCATTATTCATGATAGCTTTTTTAAAAAAATGTGCTAAAGAGGATCCTTGGTACCAAACAAGGGTAAAAGTGAGTAGAAAGTGGATCACCTCCTTCCTTACTTTGCTTCAGAAAGCTTGATTTACTGAGCTCATGCAAGCAAACGAGCTATTTTACTTACAGGTTCCCTTAAATCAACCCAGAAACTCTGTCTCTTGTCTCTTGTCTCTTGTCTCTTGTCTCTTGTCTCTTGTCTCTTGTCTATCTATCTATCTATCTATCTATCTATCTATCTATCTATCTATCTATCTATCTATCTATCTATCTATCTATCTATCTATCTATCTATGGTGATTTCAATGAATGACAAGGATTTTTAATATTAATATGCTTCTGCATTTTCTTTAGTCCTTAGCCAGCACATCGGGAACAGGTCCCGTAGGTGCTACAGGGATCTGTTTGCCATTCATGACACACTTCCACTTAATTGTTGGTAGTATTTCTTTTATATCAGTATTCAATCTCTGATTCCTTAGGTCTTCTTCAGTGTGATTGAGTCACATTTTATTTTGGTGCGGCCTGATGGGCCCTCCAGTAAGGAAGCCACTGTCACCAAAGGAGTTTGTACAAGAGCTGAATGGTGTTCTTATTAGCTCTGAAATGTCAAATGTCTTTGTCACCCAAAATTCCATTTCAGGAATCACTTGTAAGCTCATTTTGCAGGGTTTGTGTTGTTTATATCAGCCAACCAAGCAGGCTGAAGTGATCATCACCATGTGTTGGTGCAGTGTTTTCAGAACCGTGATTGCAATGTGTCAACTGAGGAGTTCTGCTCTCTGCTTTAAAGTGGGTTCTGGCAGTCTGATTCTTTATTATGCAATCACAAAATGCTGCCAACTCAGTCTGATTGAAATCACCAGGCCACTGTGACAAAGCAACTGCTATAACTGGGGTTAATAACTATAATACTGAACTCTGCTACAGGCAGGAGATCACTTTAGACCACCTTGAAACAGCTGCACTCTTATTGTGTTGATTTTGATAAACATGAGTTGGTATCAGTAATTGTGTAGGCTTGTTTTTATTAGGATTTTAAATTATAATTTTTCAGCTTAGTGTGAATACAGAACCACTTTTCTGGTCCTTTTCAGAGAAAGTGAAATGCTGTTGTGGAGAAACATGGGGAACTTTGGTTTAAATCCTAGTTTCTCTATACAGGTCCAACCTTGTTATACACTGATTTTTTAATACACTGATTTGACTCAACATGAATGGCCACTGCGGATCACAATTTGAAAAACAGCTTTTAATCTATCTCTCTATCTCTCAAACTACAGCCCCTTCTCCTCAATTCTTGACCCTAATTGACCTGTAATGTAATTTAGGTTGAGTAACAACCTTAGGTTGAGTAACAATTCCCAGATGCAAAGAACCAAGAAATCTTGACATTAAATGTATTGTATATAATTGAAAACATTAGTGCTTAAGCAGCAGCTTAGCACAGAGACATCTTTCTGTATTTCAAGAAAGGCATTTTCTCAAAACATTTGGAAAAGCCATATGGCAATACATTTTGTCATCCAAATTTGATTCAGTGGGTCCAGCATGCCTCTGCTGATAAAAATGCAAATACAGAAGTCTGGAAGAAGGGAACCATTTTTGTCTTGCTACAGTGGTATTTCCACTGTACTTAGGTTTGATAAAAAAGCAATCTGTAAATTTAGCATCAGAGATATTCTCCATGCAAAGTACAAAACAAACCCAACTTTGTCTATATAAGCACGACAAGACCATGAAAACTTTCAGCTGTTTAGATACATTACCTATAAAGCTTGCTTCAAGAGACCTGGGGGAAAAAATTCCTGATAAAGGCTTTAATGAAAGAAATTAATTTTACTTGCCTTTGAGCATGCTTCCATGTAGGCAAATTTAATATTGTCACTGTGCTCTTATTTCAACCTCCAAGCAGGCCTCCATAGTGTTGGAAGACTATGGTATTGTGCTCGGCGCTGCATACACTGCATGCGAAGCACGAAAGCCTGGGTTGGATTGTTATGGAGGATAGGCTGTTACTCAAGCAGCAAATCCCCCCTCTCCACACCACTGAATTAGTCCAATGGAAAGGCAGAGCCGATACGATTGGATCCAGCCGGCGTTGCAGAGCTGGATTAAGGACAGGAGCTCACTCTGTCTTGTGGGGCCGACGCGGGTCTTGAACCCTGGCCTGCTGGTTAACAGGCACAGCGTCTTCACCGCTCGCACCACCCACAGCCCTCCATACTTAACCTATTCCAAATACAGATACATCAGGCCATTAACTAGGCTTCTCTTTTCTTCTCTTTTGTTTGTGTTGCCAGACATTGTCAGTAATATAGCTTAGAAATTATACAAATCAGCTGGCAAGTGAAGCATCCATGATGAATTGACACTTCACACCTTGTCTAAAGCTCTTTCAGAACTGCGAGACTGATGAGAAATTGCTCTACCTCTAGTAGGCAACTCAACTGAAAATGAATGGGAAGGAGAATCAGTTGTAAACTCAACAAAATTGGGTAAGCTCGACAAATAGAAAGCTCAACATGTCATAACATATTATGTAATTTTATGTAATTTTACATAAATTTATGTAAATATCAAAGGGTCACTGACTGATTGACTGATTCGCTTGCTTGTTTGCTCTGTTGCTTGCTCACTCACTCATCAGCATCCAGCCAAAAACACCAGACCTAGAAGCATGAAATTTGGGTAGGGTATTCCTTCTACGCTGTAGGCACCTGGAACTCCAGGCATGCATGGTGGGCCCTCACACCCTCAGTTTGGCTTTGCTCTGAACAGGAGCAGCTGTTCCTCTTTGGAGCAAGCCAAATTGAGGAGGATGATGCATTCGGGCTGGCGGTGTATGGCAGGGAGTGTGTGGCAGCCCTATGTTCATGTACCAGCTGGTGCAGAGTAATACCATGATTTTTTTTAAAATTGTTTAATACTAAACAATTAATGCCAACAATTAATGTTGGACTAGATGACCTACTGTGTCCCTGCCAATTCTATGATTCTAAGCATGCATGGAACTTGCTGTTTATGGCAGGAAAGTCAGAAAATCTGGCTATTCAAGTCTCTAAATTCCTCTTGCATATCTACATGCAGAGCTCATGAGTTTAAATGGTGATCACGGATGAGCAAGTCAACATTGGCTTGAATGAGGTAGGTCACAAGTCTCCTGGGTAACCATATGCAATGGAGGAGAGTGCCTCTACCGTTAAGCATTTCATAGAAGAGGGAATTTCATTAGGTGGGTCTAAACCCTTCTATGCTGCGTGAAACTTGCCTAAATTCCCTCTTTTATGCAATGCTTAAAGGTCTGTCCTCCATTCTGTATGGTCACCCTGCAAATCTCTGTCCCCAGTGACCTGAATAAAAAATGTGTCATGGATGAACTTTCCAAATCAGAGTATTAAATTAGCTGCTTTAGCAATCTGAAGAATTACTCAGGATAAGGGGACAAATATTTCCTTATCCTGAGGAGATCGCTGGTCTACTATCAATGATTGTTGGATACAGCAGACACCATGCAGTTTTGCTGCGCAAATGCTAGTTAGACTTTGTCTGCCTGTTCTTTAAAGACATGCAATATTTTAAATGTCATATTTCCAGTTTCAGAGGTCCTTTCAGATTAGGTTGTCAGTTGGAGGTGGAAAAGTTTTTGGAAGGACATGAACTTGGTGCAGTACCTTTCCAAAGTATGGTTCCTTTTCTTAACTGCTAGTAATTCCTGTACTTGCTACCATTCAGTCAAACTTTAGCTGCTGGGAGCAGCCTGCAGTTTTTCTACTACAGTGAGAAAAAACAGCTCCCAACATGCTCTGTAAAATGTCAGTTATGAATTGAATCCTGTTGCCTCCGCCATCCTCCTCAGGGAGGCCAATTATTTACAAATTGGATTGCCAGCTGTGTTTTTACAAGATTCTAGAATTTGTTATATAACTTTCTAATTGTGTCCTTGGAGAGGGGAAGCATGTTTTACACAGAAGCCATATTGTCTTGAGTTTCCATCATGCTGTTCTTTGCAGCCCGATTTGGGATACAGCCCAAAGTGTGGGGTGTTTTTAAAAAACCATTGCATTCTTTAAAAAATTTCATTATTTTATCGCCAAATAATTTCAAATGAACTGACTTTTCTTACTGCAGTATTTATTACAGGTTATAGGCTACTTATCATGAAATGTCCTTCATTTTATGTTTAGAAGATAAGATGAATAGTGGCAAAGGCCCTTCTTGTTTCCCGCAAAGGCCACTCAGTTGCCCCCAGTCAGTTGTTGAAAGCGCATACTCGCTACCATAAGTCCTTGTAGCGGTGTGCCTTTGCAACTCCTATTCAGAATCACACTCTGGTACACTGAGACAGCACTAAGGCCTAAAAAGATAATTATTCCCTTACCTCAGAACGGTATTGCCCTTACCTTGGTGTTGGAGAATTGGTTAGGATTGCACCCTAAAATTGTCAATGCACAACACTGTCAGTATTTTGACATTTGACAAGGCACACCACATTGTCAATGTCATGTCCATTTTTTGGGCAGAGCCTATACCTGTCTGGGTTGGATGATATGGAGTCTGTCTTTCTGAAGAAGGAGGGTGGAGGTTGCAAAAAGTGATCTGCACTTTTGATTCAATCTCTTCAGTGATTTTAAATTTCTGTGGAACCCTGTTATTTCACAGGGATCCCACTAGTGAGTCTTCCTGACACTTGTGGTGCAGACTTGAGTCTCCAATTCCCCAGATGGTTGTCTGATGCCCTCTGAGGGCTGTCTAGAAGTTGTTAGTTTTGTGGGTGATTGCTCCAGTTCCTGCTGACACACCTGACTATCTGGCTGCAGTCTTAGCAGTGGCCCCAGTGGAGGCTTTTTCTGCACCAGTTTGAGAGCCCCATTGTGAGGCTGCTTACTTCTGTGGGGGGGGGGGGAGGGAATGAATGCCCCCTTCACCAGAAGAGATGCAGGTAGTAGCCTGCTTACCCATTCAGTCACCTCGGGAGACCTGAAGCCACAGGCAGCTCAGGATTGGGCTGTAAATCAGGCACATTAAAATAATGTTCAGATGTTCTGAGCATTTAGAATGAATGTGTGGAAATGTGTTGGAACATGATCATGGTGTCAGACTCATAGTGGAATCCTTAGAGGAATTTTTGGCCAATGCAAGTGACATGAGTGCATCTAGGTGGGTATCAGAAACATGCTGTAGGGCATGTCTGCACCACTCAGAGAGAAGGAGAAAGCCTACTTTTGGATCTGAGTATCCCCATTGGGGCTGCAGTGTCTCTCAGTAAGATGAAGCCCACCTCACCCTCACTCAAGATCGAACAACAAAGGCAAAATGCCCACATTGGAGGCTCTGGATCCTGAAGAGTAGAGCTGTACCAGTCCCACCTCCCTCCCTACCCCTGGCATACCATATGCCCACCCTATATCCACTCTCTCCCACCCAGAACACTTCCTCCCCACCCCATGCTGCTCCTTAGTTCTCTGCTGCTCCACATTCCACACGGACTCTTGACATGCAGAGAATGAGTTCTTTTCCTTCGCTAGTGCACTTTACTATCACTGGCAGTGGCCTGGCTGTGGGGCTCATTGGTATGCCTTATGGCATGTTTGCAATACCTGGCCACTGCCATGACCCCATGCAGAGCCCTTAGATTTGGACTCTTAAATTGATCATCAACTTAGGCCATAGCTATAATGTTCCAGTGTTCGAACATGCTTTGAAAATGTGATTAGTATGTCAACTTAGTCAACATTCTATATGCACAGAATATCCTGTTAAAATTAATTTGTGTCAGGCTGCTGACTAAGATACAAACAAGCAACACTAACACCTCATTTAATTATTTCTCCAGAGGCAAGGCTGCACTTCGCATTTTCTCAAAGTAACATAGAGAAGCAAAGAGGATGCCACTGAACATTTACAACACATTTATGACAGCTAGCAGCAGCACAGAGGCTGCTGCACTAGCGTTGGTGTTGCTTAAGACTGCACTGTGTGGTACATTGACTATCATTTTCAAATCAATGTTGTGTCCAGGTTTCCCCCACTAATTGAACAGGTAAGGGAATGGAGCACCATCCAATTGTGAAAACCAGTGAAAAGTGGAACCTAATCTTTTTCATCTTGCAAAAGCAAAATGGCCACCAGAAAAGACATAAATATCACTTGCAAAAGCCTAAATAACACATTTATTAACACATAGCCCAAAATACATAACAAATTACAGGACTGTAAAATGAACAAAGGAATTTATGGGCAACAAATGTCTTAGGGCAGTGTTTTTCAACCATTTTCATCTCATGGCACACATAACAAGGCACTGAAATTGTCAAGGCACACCATCAATTGCTTTTACCAATGATGACAGTTCAAGTCACCCAATTTTCCTATTAATGTCAGTCCCCAGATTCCCATGGCACACCTGAGGACTATCTGTGGCACACCAGTGTACCACAGCACACTGGTTGAAAATCACTGTCTTAAGGTTTGAATAATGGTTATTTACTGAAGAAACTCATAAGAAAATGCCAAAAACAGTTTTATTGTCATGTCACATGCAAATCAACATTAGGAAAGACAATTTTAGCCTATAAATCAGCAGAGATTTGAAAAAGTGAATCATACCATGTGTTGAATGAATGAGACCTGGGTATAATTGAAAGATGTTGAAAGATCAGAACATCAGAAAACAAACTGTCAGAAAGTGGAGGATGCCTTTATAAGAAACATTGGAGAGCTAATAGAGTGCTGCTTTTTAGCTGTTAAAGCAGCTCATTCTTGTGTTCAAAGGATGGTACTGGATAATTCCTGGTGCCCACTGGTGCAACAGCACAAAAGTGTAGAAGTACTTGATGAAACCTCACAACCTTGTTCCACCCCAGTTCCTTCCCTTCTCCACTTTCCCCACCCTCATTTTGCAATCCCACTGCCTTCCCAGAGGCCACCCATTGAACTAACTGCCAGCAGCAGCACATCTTTTCCTATTGGCTCTTGGTCCAGTGCCTGACTGGCATGAAGCCAGCACTCCTTACTTACTCCCAGCACTCCTTACTTACTCCCAACACTCCTTACTTACCTGGTGCCACAAAGATGCTTTACAACAGTGTATTTTTTCTGGGGAAAAAATGCTGGTACTCACCATTAAGACTCCTAGGTAAGTCTATTCGGGAATAGTCTGGTAGGCAAAACGGTGCCAGTACTGAGTATTGGTGAGTACTCCCAGAAAAAACCCTGCTCTACAATATTTACAGCACCCCTTGCTAGAGCTAGGGTTCAAGTGCCAATGCCAGCCAGGCAGTGGCGTGGCTAAGGAGGGGTGCAACTGCATCAAGCTACAACCTTTATGGGTGATACAAGCTGAGCTTGTAGAGAGTGCAGAGAGTGCAGTTGCACCAGGCAACAGGTTTTAGGGGGACAAAAGGCTGAGCTTGATACTAGTGGCTAAAATTGTGGAAAAAGGGGTCAGTATGAATGATAACGCCATCATGTTATATATTGTTGGAAAGGTAATTTAATGCAGAATGCATTAATGCAACAAACTGCTTTGGAATATCTATATTCCATCAAATGTCAGGCCAATTAACCAGAAGAGGAAAACACAAAAGCCTATGGGAACAAATTGGATTTTCTTAACTCAAACTTTCCCATGTTAGTGACTGCTCCGAGAGCCAATGAGATGTAATTCTGATACTGTATGGAACTAAAAAGATATTAATATGAATCAGCTCTCATTTTCATATACATACGAGGGTCGTTCAAAAAGTTTTGCCTCCATGTCTGTAACTACTTTATTAACAGAACAAAATGAAATATTTTACATTGACAAGTAACAATGCACTTCCTCCATCCAAAGATCAAGTCACCCATGCGGTGCGTTCTTGGTGTCATCAACAGCCCGCCTCATTGACGGCTTGCAACAACTAGTGCATCAATGGCAGAAGTGCATTAACGCCAGTGGTGACTATATTGAAAAACAACATACCCCTTCAAAGGCACACATTTCAAAGTTACTTGTCAATGTAAAATATTTCATTTTGTTCTGTTAATAAAGTAGTTACAGACGTGGAGGCAAAACTTTTTGAACAACCCTCGTATATAATAAAACATGCTGCAGTTACAGGCACTTCTAAGTGGTGCACCTCTTATATTTAGCAGGGAAAGGATAACCATTCCTCATTGCTCTGGCACAGTTTTCTCAACCTATAAGGGCCAAAATTTTACTTAATTAAATTTGATTTTGTTGTGCAGAAAGGGGCAACAAAATCTTCAGCTCCAGTTAACAGGTGCTTTAGCTATGCCACTAGCAGAGCAAATGAGTGCTGAACTGCAGAGGAGGAAGAGGCAGGTTTTTCCCCAATTTCCTTCTGAAAATACCTGGGGATGACCACTTCCAGTTGTGGTATCACTTCTGGGGCAACATTTTGAGCTTTGCAGCAGGTTACCTAATCATTAGCTATGCCACTGCAGCCAGGTTCAGGATTGTGCTTTAAGTCACACTGATGTCTCTCTAAATATGTTCCAATGGATGATTTAATCCCCCAGTTTAGTTCTAATTCATACAACTACTACTTCAGTGGCAATGGTCTGCTAATGTGCATCAGTGTGTCACAATTTTTACACTGCAGGTAGGTTTGGGCAGCTAGCCTGTGCACATAAGGCAGATGTCATCATGAGAAATGTTCAATCTGCAGTCTCTTCTGAAAATGAAAACCTACTTCTGTTTGCCACTCTTCTTAATGTGTGATCAGTGTAGAACATCTATACTCTTGTAACATAATTTCTCATAATGTTACAAAATGAACTATCTTAATGAACCCTGTGGAAATACTTGACAGCTAACTGAGCAATGTTAATCAAGAGTCCTCTTACAAGAAACACCAAATTATCCTACTTGTTCTGCTCTCTGATACTCATCTTTTCAATTTAATGTATTAGTGCTGGTCTTTATCCACCACTCAATAATGGGGCTTTGCTTTTTATG
The DNA here is from genome assembly GCA_030015325.1 of Cryptoblepharus egeriae. Lineage (NCBI taxonomy): Eukaryota > Metazoa > Chordata > Lepidosauria > Squamata > Scincidae > Cryptoblepharus > Cryptoblepharus egeriae. The sequence goes on along the minus strand of JAREYC010000007.1, from coordinate 44,902,857 downwards.
ACTATTTGATAAATTACATTTCACTATATTTTCCATCACTGTAATCAATGAGATATCAGCAAAGTTCCTGTAATGTCTCAGTCTTGTGAGTTTTTAATGAGGCTCTTAATAGCAATCATGTTTGAACATCTGATTAGTATCATACATCTTTATATAGGGGTTTTTTGGCTGCAAAATTTGAATAATTTCAGATGCATGTAAAATAAAAAGGAAAAATTCCCAACTGTACAGCTATGGATCATTTCTTGCATTTTTCTCTTCCATAGTGAAATAAAGAATACCTGTCCAAGAGGCAGCTTCTTCAGTGTTTGTCCCATGTGGTGGTGGGGTTTGCTTGTCCTGGATTGGAGTCATCCAAACTATGGTTGACATGACATTGGGGAAACCTGGCCAGCCTGCTGCCAGGATGTTGCTAAGATGTTGCTATTTTAATGATGTTTTATTCCCTGATGTTAACCGCCTTGAGCTCCCCCTTGCAGGGGAGGAAAGGCGGGATATAAATTAATTAAATAAAAATAAATAAAAATAAGAGGAAACTTCTCAAATTGTTCCTTTAGTCCAGTGATTTTCAACCTTTTTTCATCTCTTGGCACACTGATAAGGTGCTAAAATTATCAAGGCACACCATCAGTTTCTGGACTATTGACAAGACATACCCTTCCGCTGTTGGAGGGTTCACGCCACCATTGGCCCCACCAATGAATAATCCTTCCACCAAATTTCATTTGCACACTTGGAGACCATTCATGGCATACCAGTGAGCCATGGCACACTGCTTTAAATCACGATTTTAGGCTGCAATCCTGAAGTGCATGTGGCCTATCAGTCACCAGGCTGGCCCAATTCCAAGATAGGTCAGCCCAGTTATACCAGAAAGGCTTAGGCCAGCGTATGTCAACTTAGGTTGGCCCAAGATCGGTGGACCTGGGCTGGCCTAGCTGTGCCAGCCTAGGTAGTTCAGAAGAGGCATGTTGAGGTTATGTCCTAGAACAGTGCAATTAGGCTGTATCCAGAGCCTCTTTCCAGGGCAGACATGTCCCCTCACAGATCCTCAGAGTTAGGCCACCTAAGGAGCAGGAATCTGTCTGTCTGTCCGTCCATCCGCCCGCCTGTCTGTCCGCTCGCCCGCCCACCCACCCATCTGTTCTAGGCCAATCCCTCCCTCTCAACCTCAGGAAATAGCACAAGTACACTAGCCCACCTCAGGATATGGCACAAGTGCACCAGCCCAGTGAGCATGCTGCCTCTTTAGGTCCACATCAGGTTGTGATTCATATATATACTTTTTGATGAGTCTATACAGCTACAGAGTCCATTCCATCAACAATGATTTTTATGGTGCCAATTCTCATATGTCACGCTTGTCCCTGCTTTATAAAGCAGGGGTCAAGTATGATGATCTTATGGTGTTGGAAAGATGGAAATATACACATTATAGACATTCAGTTGTTATAAACAAGTGGTTTATTTTACTTTCCCAGCTTTGTGATCAACCCAAAAGTTCCTCTTCTGGTGGCAGTGAACAAACTGGAGGGCTGCTCTTCAAGCCGTAATTTAGTCCTAAACAGGACTAAATTCCTACCAACAGGAACTTCTTGGAGAAATGATCCCAGATAATTGTAGTTTGTCTTCGTGGTGGCCTAAAAAGCAGCCCTTCTCACATTGAGGTTTTATGATAAAATTTATATATGACATTTCTGGTGTTTTAAAGACAATTTCTGGTGTCCCTCTTGAGAGCCCTGATAGGCTAGGCAATAAAACAACTGAAAAACAGCAACTTGAGACAAGCCTCTGAGAACCATTAGTCTTTTTTGTGTGTCTATTAATAATCAAGAAATCTGGAAAATCAGTGTGCAAGACAACATGGAAGGGAGCCATAGCTATGAGCTGCTTGCCAAATAGTATTGTTCTTGTTGCTTTGTAACTCGGCATATTGTACATTTCTTCTAACTTATCATCAGTTAAGAGCCAAATTTCCTGCTAGAGGGACTCCATTAATTTTAGTGGAGTTATGTCAGCAGGGAATGTATCCCTTAGCTTACAATAAAATATAATAAAAATTCTGTTCCTTTTTCTAGTGTTTGCAAAATATCAGCATTACTTCTAATGCCCATTAGCCAAATATTATTCCTTTAATAAAGCAAATTTCACTGTTGGTATCAGGCAAAGAGCTCTCAAATTTTGCTTCAGGGTGTCAACAAATCAGATATGATCCTCTAAAAGTCAAGCCCTTTTTAAGTCCCCATTGGAAAATGTTAGTCATGATTAAGTACTGATGAAATAAATGAGGCATGTTACTTCTGACTGATAGAAGTCCAATTAATTTAAGTTTAACTTAGTCCTGACTAATTTCCTCTGGGTGCAATCCATTTATGTCAGTGGGTGAGTTTTCATAATGTGCTTAAATTTTCCATTAAAATCCATGGGACTTAAAGATGCTCATTCATTCATTCATTCATTCATAGATGTCCATATCCAAAATATGTACGCAGTTTTTCTCAAGCATCAGAGGAATATGAGTCCAACTGCATGTGCTGTTGGAGATCCATGGATAGATTACTCATGTTGTTGTTAAAAGCAGCCAGAAGTTGCACTTTGGATTAAGACTACTATATGAAGCAATGGGCTCTTACCTTTCTTCCCACATCAAAACCTAATCAAAATTGTCTGCTGAAGCTGGTTATTAAATTTCTTTAAGAAACTTTTTTAAAATTGTCTGTTAGCTACAGTCTTGTTATCCACAGTTTGGCGTCCAGTTTCCTCAGCATATGAAACCAGATCATCTCTCCTAGATATCATCTCTTCCAGATCATCTTTCAAAAGAGCTCTGAAAATAGCTAAATCAGCTTCATTTGAGAGCTCTGTCAATGTTCAGTGAACAGGACATGACAGAGTAAGAGGCATACAGTTCAGATCCAACAGCACTGCTAGCTGACAGCTGGACTACATGCAGGTGGAATAGCTGCTTTAACCTGAGGCAGAAATCAGGAATCAAACTAACGACTATGTAGAGCTGAAGTGCAGGATTGTGTTCTGAGAATGACAATTTGTCCAAGTCCCCCCAGAAGTGATGTCATGGCTGGAAGCAACATCAAACAGGAAGCAACAACACTGTGATGCTAGAGCCCTTCCATGTCTACCCAGAAGTCCCCTTGTGTTCAATTAGACTTCCTTGCAGGAAAGCAGAATGAGTGCCCCACTGCAAGATGGCAGTACCCAGTGACAGATTCCAAGATGATGGTGCCCAGATTTTTGCAACACTCCCACTGGAATGCAACCCCCCAAGGGGGATCCCGACCCCCACTTTGAGAATCACTGCCCTAGGGTAATGGGATTCAACATTTTTCATGCCATGACAAGAACCCAATTTTTGGTCAAGAACTCAGTTTTGATAAGGCAGTCCCATTGGATCCAAGGTCTCTTTTGCTTGGTTGCAAATATCTTTTGAAAGGTTGCTATGACCCTGTACTGCAGTCCTGCCCCACAGATTGGAGAACACAAGGGAATAGGCAGCAAACTACTATATCTTTCAAGGCAGGTGCATGCATTATGGGAATGGGAGTGACAAATTTAGGACCCACAACAATACGTTTGTCTAGATTGAGTCTAAATGTGCAATGGATGCTCCAGTGTGGAGAGAGTACTCAGATAATAAAAAATTCTACAGTAATTTCAGTTACGTAAACGGAGATAACATATCACCCTCTTTACATTTTAAAAGCCTTAGAGTCTAATCCAGAGAAAGGAAACCAATAAGCCTATCTTCTGAAGCAGTCATGTTAAGATGCTTGTTGAGATGTTAAACTTTCTAGTGCAGGCAAACTGGGAATTACTTTTTGTAACTGTTTTACAAAAAGTAAAACTGGGAATTACTTTTTCTTACTGTTGAGCTGTTTGTGCTTCTCAAGTATTCTTGCAAACCAGCCAGAACACAATCTTTCTCTCATACTTCGCTTACAGGGTTACTGTCAGAATAAAGTGGAACAGGGGGAAGTCCCTATGCTACTATTAAATTCATTTATAGGACAGGATAATAAAGTGCACCATAATGAGCAATACATTTATTTCAGTATCTGCTTTTGGTAGCATTAAATTTAATATACTAAAAATAAAGGGTGAGATCCTAACCTAGGCCAGCCTAACTCATTGGTGTTCCCATTCCCATGGTAATATAAGGAGGCAACCGCGTGTCTGTGCACTAATGTGGTACAGAAGTGTCTTATGGCATTTTGGTGACACCCCCAGTACAGCACAGGACTTTTAAGGGGCTTAGGCCAGCCTAAATGGAGATTAGGATTGCAGCCAAAATCCACATTGAAATTAATAGGGAGGATACCCACCTGAAATTGGCTCACATCCTTCGTAGCATAGTTCCTGATTCACAGTTTGAAATACACTGCTCTAGAGCAGGGGTCTCCAAACCCCAGCCCTGGGGCCAGATGCGACCTTTGGCAAGTCTCAAGATCCCTCTGTCTGATGCCTGGGGAAGCCCTGTAATCCACTCCAATACATTCTTATATGTAAATGTATTCAAATCTGAAATGTAAAATAGTTTTTTTTGGCCCCTGACACACTGTCAGAGGGATGATGATTGTGCCAAAAGTTTGGAGACCCCTGCAGAGCAACCACCTAAGTCAAATTATTAAGAACACAATCCCAGCCATGTCTACTCAGTAGTAAGCCCACTGTGTTCAATGGGTCTTACTCCTTGGAAAATGTGTTTAGGATTGCAGCCTAAATTACTGTGGGCTATACTAAGTTCTTTGAAGAGCACTTATCAAGTGCTGCTCTGGGTCCATTTTGTCTGCTTCAACAACAAATTTCATGTACCACTAATATCTGCCAGATATTACGTTCTACAGCCATTGTGAAGGCAGTGACAATAACATGATGGGAAAAGTGAAAAACTTGTAGCAAAGAGGCAGAGCTCCTCTCCTTCTGGCTCCCTCTTTGTTTCTCCTTTGGGGTCTCCCAGTTCTGTCTTAGGAGAAATCTGTTCTCTTGAATTAGATCAACCACCATTTGGGTACAGAGAGCACCTCTATGAATATCTGTGAGGTGCCACTATATACTAAGTGCTGTGGATAAATGTGTTGTGAATGTTTGTCTTTGTGCACTTGTGGTCTCAAGTTATATTCTGAAAAAACCTGAATATTAGATACTGTTGGAAGGTCAATATAAAAGTAGATAGGAGTTGAAAGTGGAATTATTCCTGTACTATTTTTGGCCCCTTTTCATTCCTTTAATTCTTTATACACTTTTTTTAGATCAAGTTTGTTTCAAAAAACAGGTTGAGCCAGTAGATTACAATAGAATAAATGGGAAGACTAAAGATTGCAGAAAAGCCAAATAAATTACTTGCTTCTGTTATTACTAGAGAAGGCATAATGCAGATTCCCATGTCTGAGGTTCTAGAGTACACTGATAGATTAAAATTATTGATCTAATCAAAAGGATACAATATTTTTGATAAAAAATCCAAGGCAGTTAATGAGGGACATGAGCAAGGCTTAGGCCCAAAACAAATGTACAATAACCCATATGCAAATCAGTGCATGAACAGAGTCAAAGCCCACATGGGTTTCCTTATCAGTGAGCCTTTCACCCATGGAAAACTCCAATAGTTCTCGAGCACTTCTGCCCAGGACTCCCTGCTGAGAATGACAATTTGTCTGGGACCTCCCAGAAGCAATATTATGGCTGGAAGTGACATTAAACACTTTGTGAACCTCTGGAATACACCAAGTATCATTTTTCATTTCTGAAAGTGTAAGTTGATTCTGAAAGTATACAATAAGTCAAACTTTTTATACTTTCCACCTCGTAGGCTGCCTCATTGCCAATGGGTCTCTTTGGGCATACACTATTTTTTTGAGTAGCAGAAGAGAAACGTGCTTTTCTCTCCTGCTAGTAATGGGTTTTCCTAAGGCAACTAGTAGGCCTCTATCTAAAACATAATACTGGATTAGATGAACCTCTGGCCTTGTCCAGTTGGGGTTTTTGTATATTCCTATGAAAAGTGGTGCTTCGCTTCAGCTAATGCAATGCATGAATATTTTAGAGCTTTGTATTAGAAGCTTCTGACAAATTGATATTCCAAGAAAGTATACTTTGCACCCTCCAGCAGCTGTTGCTTCTGGAAGCTTCTTTTACCCATCTATTGTAAACAACACTCAAGAAATCCACTTCAGTGCCAATAAACTCTTATCTTTCTCCATTAAGAACACTGACTGGCCCGTCTTCCTCCATATATGTGTCAGACAATAATAACTAGACTTCTGCAGTAAGCTTTTAAGAATGAAAACATCTTACAAACAGCCTTGATGGAAACTCAATTAGTTTTTAAGGGGAAAAACAAAACTGTATTTCTAGCATGTCTATGCATTACGCTGACGGGAGTATTGACCTTTAGGATGCTAGAGATACAAAGCTGGTGGTAGAATTATATGTCTGATGTCCCTGATGTAATTGCATTTCTTTCAATTAATATTACTATAGTCAGAAATCTAATGTTGACATACTGTGCAAGAGAAGAATATATTATTTTTCTATGCTTCTTTTTTCTGTGTAATGTGTTCAAAGTAGGTCATTCTATCACTTCCACACAGGAGTAAGTACATTTCGTCACAAGCACAGCATTTGTTGTGCATGTCTTTTAGGGTAGCCTCTGTCTCCTATGACAGGTGGAGATGGTTATAAGTTACAGAAAATAAATAAATAAATAAATAAATAATAGAACATTTTGCTAAGAGTCCATTGTATGAATATAGACATTTCTGTGTATGAATTATATAATTTTCTGTTGAGAGAATAAGGCCACTGGCCTTATTGTGGAGTGTTTACGCTCATTGGCATCCTTCAGTCTCGAAAGACTCTGGTATCGTGCTCTGATTGGAGGTCCTGAAACAACATCTAGTGTGGCTAAAAAGGCCAATTCGAGAGTGACAACCCCTTCCACACTGAAGACAAATAAATTCCATTCCCTGCCCAGGCCCAGGTTCCGCTGCTTTCGGGTCTGTCTCTTTGCTTCAGCCTGCTGAATAAGTGTCTCTTCCAGTTGAAGAAGGCCATGCTGGGTCTTTTGCCTCCACACTGAATGATCGGAGGTCAAGGTTTCCCAGCTGTTGATGTCCATTTCCAAGGCCTTTAGATCCCTCTTGCAGATGTCCTTATATCGCAGCTGTGGTCTCCCTCTAGGGCACTTTCCCTGCTCTAATCTATATATATAAAAGGGAAAAGTCACTGACTGACTGACTGACTGACTGACTCACTGACTCATCACCGCCCTGCCAAAACTGCTGGGCCTAGAAGCGTGAAATTTGGGGTGGGTGTTCCTTCCGTGACGGAGGGGTGCACTAAGAACCGGTTTTTGGAAATTCCAGCCGGAAGTGAGTAAAAAGGGGTGCAACGCGTTTTCCTCCCTATACTTTGCATTGAGAATTGCTGACTCATCAACATTCCACCCCAACTGCTGGGCCTGAAGCATGAAATTCTGGGAGTTCCTTCTGTCACCTGAACACCCACCAAGAACCATCTGGAGAAATTTAACCCTTCAGGGGCTGAAAAGGGGGCAACGTGTTTTTGTCCTATACTTAACATGGGAGACTGAACAACATCCAGCCAGTTTGGTGCTCAGTGCCTGGTGCACTGAGGGGATTTTCAGAGGAAGAGGTTGCACTGGCGAGGAAGCTGCACTTGGGGGGAAGTTGCGCATGGGGAAGTTGTGCATGGGGGATGATGCACATGGGGGACTGATGCGCATGGGGGACTGATGCGCATGGGGGAAGTTGCGCATGGGGGAAAGTTGTGCGTGGGGGATGATGCGCATGGGGGAAGTTGCGCATGGGGATGACGAGCATGGGGGAAGTTGCGCATGGGGAAAGTTGTGCATGGGAAAAGTTGCGCATGGGGGAAGTTACGCATGGGGGAAGTTACGCATGGGGAAGTTGCACATAGGGGGATGATGCGCATGGGGGAAGGTGCACATGAGGGGATGATGAGCATGGGGGAAGTTGCATGGGGGAAAGTTGTGCATGGAGGATGATGCACATGGGGAAGGTGCGCATGGGGGATGATGAGCATGGGGGGATGATGTGCATGGGGGAAGTTGCCCATGGGAAAAGTTGTGCATGGGGGATGATGTGCATGGGGGAAGTTGCACATGGGGGAAATTTGCGCATGGGGGAAGGTGCACATGGGGGAAGGTGCGCATTGGGAGAAGGTGCGCATGGGGATGATGTGCATGGGGGATAATGCGCATGGGGGAGGTTGCGCATGGGGGAATGATGAGCATGGGAGGATGATGAGCACGGTCGAAGTTGCCCATGGGGGGAAGTTGCGCATGGGAAAAGTTGTGCATGGGGGGATGATGCGCATGGGGGGATGATGCGCATGGGGGAAGTTGCGCATGGGGGGAAGTTGCGCATGGGGGGAAGTTGCCCATGTGGGGATGATGCGCATAGAGGAAGTTGTGCATGGGGAAAGTTGCACATGGTGGGAAGTTGTGCCGGGGGGGAAGTTGTGCATGGGGGAAGTTGCGCATGAGGAACTTGCGCATGGGGGGATTATGCGCATGGGGAAAGTTGCGCATGGGGGAAAGTTGCGCATGGGGGGATGATGCGCATGGGGGTAGGTGCGCATGGGGTAGAGTGCGCATGGGGGGTGATGAGCATGGGGAAAGTTGCACATGGGGGGATCATGTGCATGGGGGATCATACGCATGGGGGAAGTTGCGCATGGGGGGATGATGCACATGGGGGATGATTCACATGGGAAAAGTTTCGCATGGGGATGATGCGCATGGGGGGATGATGCGCATGGGGAGAAGTTGCGCATGGGGAGAAGTTGCGCATGGGAAAAGTTGCACACGGGAAAAGTTGTGCATGGGGGGAGGTTGCACATGGGGTGTTGATGCGCCGTGGGGGGATGTCGTATGGGGAAATGTTACTCCCGCAATGCGGGTACACTTTTCGCTAGTTCTCCATATTGGAGATCTTTTGGAATCCGACCGTCAGCCATTCTCATGACATGCCCAAGCCAGCGTAGACGCCACTGTTTTAGAAGTGTGAACATGCTAGAGATTCCAGCACTACTACACCACTACATGACTTGTGTTTTCTTCAAGATGATTGTTAGTCCAAAGTCTTGGCAGGCTTTGCTAAAACGGTCCATAAGTTGTTGAAGGTCTTCGGCAGAGTGAGCAGTAACAGCAGCGTCATCAGCAAAGAGGAACTCCCGCAAGCATTTAGGGCAAAACTATTTTCCCACTCACTATAGGGGAAAACAAGAAACAAGTAAAGTGAAAGGAAAGACACAGGGTGCACAAGGATGAACCAAAACTTGCTGATACTGATAAACAGTCATCTTATGGCCAGGGCCACTGTATTCATTTGTATAAGGACTCCTCCAGAACAAGGGGCCCATCAGTTTACCTGCCTCGATGTGTGACTACAAAGGATAAAAGAGATGTGGAGGTACAAGGTCTGAGCTGGACCCTGTGGCTTGCGGCATATAGCCATGAGCAGTCCATCCCAGCTGCAGTAAGCCAAACTGATACAGCACAAAGTATCTGCAAGGGGCACCTGCAAGTGCTGGGGTAGTTAACAAGCTGGGGTGTACATACATATATGTGTGTGTGTGTGTGTGTGTGTGTGTGTGTGTGTGTGTGTGTGTGTGTGTGTGTGTGTGTGTGACAACACATCTGTGTTGTTATTGTTTTTAATTTTGCATAGAAAGAAAATCCAAGGTTCTTCAGCATTTATATGATTCTATAATGTAAAAAGAAACATGAACAGGTGAATCTCCCAGAAAATTAAAGCTTTTTTTTTTACTCAAGCAGAAACTGCAGAGGAGGAAAATCTGATAGAAAATCTCTAATAAGAGATGTATCATTTTTAAGAACTTTATCATCTTGAGGTAATGAGAAGCGACATTACCCTCCTTAACAGAAAGTCCAAGAGGTACAACCTCAGGGAATATTGGATGCCTTCATGTCTTACAGTGGCTTTGCCTTAAGAATTTCACCTCATTCAGGTACAGATGTCTGTGACTCCATCTGTCCTCTTTATGTAATTGCAACAAAAATAATTGAATTTGAAGTCTGTACTTGATTCTTGTTCCGAAAGACTGAAAGAAAGCAGAAGGTTTTCAGAGTAACCAGCACTATTCACTCTGAAAAGTCCTTTTCCACCTGCTCGAGATCTAAAAATATAAAAATTAAAAAGTGGCATTACAGAAAGTCCAGGAAGTGCAACCTCAGGGAATATTCAACCATCTATCTAATGAATGCTTTTATTCAGTGGCTTTATGAAAGTACTGGCGATGCAGAGTACAAATGATGTCCTAGAAGTGATGTCTATGGAAATGACATCACATCCAGACTTTTTTAAAAATGAAAAATGGGCCACTAAGGGTGAAATCCACAGTAACTACGGGGAGTCCTTGCTCCAGAGTAAGAACAAGTTATTCTGGATTGCAATAAGAATTTCCCATAGGTTTTCACTAGGTGGTGCAGTAACTACGGGTGCACATAATGTCTCTTACGTGCTCCCATAGTTATTCTGGATTTTGCCCTAACATAGCTAGGGTGTCTGCAACCTAAGAAAAAATTTTGCAGTCCCCCTAAATCAAATTTAATTTATTTACTAAATTTACTAGATCAAATTTATTTTATTCAGTAAAGAAATAAAAAGTTTTTTTGTCAGTTGTCATAACTTTTGATGGAATATAGATATTCCTATGTTTGGCATTTAGCAAATATATCTTCTTTATATTAATATCTTCTTCAAGGTCAACCATTCCACATATTTTTTTCTGCTTTGGCAAGATGATTTCTCAGTATTCTCATAGGAAAAATAGAAATTTATGGAGTTTCAAAAGTTTATTCCCATTAGCAAACCACAATTTACTTGACTTTTAAATGTTTTTGCACACCAGCAGTATACTCAGAGCTGTTACCAGCATGAGAAATGCTCAAGTGAATGCTCAGACTTTTGTCTCCTTGCAAATTAGTTACAAAGCTTTTACCAATGAAGGATGCCCTTTGGTCTCTTGCGGCCAAAAAACAGACTGTTTAACTTTGCATACTTGTCAGGAGAAATTATTAACAGAGCCTATTGTATAATTTCTCCATTCATTGAACAGCTGTCTGGACTGTGATTCTATAGATCACTTTCATATTATCTAGAACTGGGACGAGAGAAGCTGAGCCATTATATAATGTCTTGACAAGATCATAAGGGGTTTCAAAAAGTGGAATTTCTATGTTTGTGAATGCATCTCTCACTGAATTTTTTTTCATTCACCTGATTGTTTCCATTCATTTCAACAGAACTGCACTCATGAATAGAATCAACAAGGTATGTCATCCCAACTGAATATGATGATCAACAAGACAGCTTTGAACAAGCATACAAAGAACTTACCTAGATTCAGAGGCATACCTAGGCAAAATGGTGCCCATAGCAAGGAATGAAATTTCACCCCTATCAAAACATGCTAATGTTACAAGTCAATAATATCAAACTGGGTGTATGCGCCCATGGTATGTGACACCTTGTGCCATATAGATGGTACACTTCTGCCTGCGTTCAAGGGTATTTTCAATGTTTGTGCCCCTAATTATGGAGAAAGAACTAGTAGCTATGAGTGTTGACTTACACTGACCTAAATTGCAACATATCATCATCTCATATAGCTGCACCCCAAGCACCTTGATGTAAACATGTTCTCTTCATTAATTGGCAAGTTCAAAATCATCCAACAATAAAAGAATTGTGTTGTACTACTAGGAATTATGCTGTTCCTTTATTTACACAATACTTCCCAATTTCTCTTGTGCAGTGCTTAGGAATCACAGGGTAGAGGAATTTTCACTACAATGCAGCAGTGCTAATGAAGGATGTTTTTCCAACAAAAGGGCCAAGAACACTGCCAGAACAAGGGCACATGGAGTCTCCTTAATACAGAGCTGATAGCTATATTCTAAGTCTGAACTAACTGCGAAGGGTTTTAATAATTCAAGCAAGACAAAAAATATAAGCTAATCAACACCAAGAAAGTTTAAGTCCACTTGATTTTGACTGGAGGAAGTTAAACACATTTTAAAATTCAATGAGGTGATGTTCAAACCCACTGATGCTGCTTTGATTTTTTTGCTTTGAAAAATAGCACAATCCTAACCATGTCTACTCAAACGTAAGCCCCATTATGTTCAATAGTGTCTTTAGGATTGCAGCCTTATTTTTGTTAATAACTGCCACATGCAAGAAGAAAGTAGCCCAGGTTGTAATGCCTTGAAAACCCTTCTCTACAGGGGCCACACTCCTGATTGACATCCCCCTCACCTTGCGGAGTGTCCCAAGCCATAGCAAAGAAACTTTGATCCATGGATTGCATCCAGCATCTGTAGTCAATGGATTATGACTGCATTACATCTACAAGACTGGTGGTTTGGAATCTGGAAAGAAATTTTGAAGCATTCCTATCAGAAAAATGCATATCTTTTGCTAGATGATAAACCAAGAAAGAATCACTTTCCCCTTTATATTTTAAAATACACAAACACTTTATTTATTTCTTAATCCTGACTTCCTGCTTTAATGAATAGAGATCCAACCTTGTTATACATGGATTTTTTTATACACAGTTTTTACTCAGAATGAATGGCCACTGCAAATCACAGTCTAGAAAAACTGTTTTTCTCCTGTTGTAGATAGGTAGCCATGCAAGCAATCATTCAATTTTTCAGTTCCAAATCAAACCCCTGCAGGTATTGAGGCAGAATCTTATTCCATTAGGAGCAATAGAAGAGTAAGAAACCTGGAAGAAACCTATCAAACATTATTGCCAAAAAACTAAAACTAAAAAATATGCACTGAGCTCAAAAAATATGCATTGAAAGTGCCCCACATCAAAGTAGGTGACTGTGCCATAGTCCATTGGAAAGGGCATGATGAGAGAAATTGAAGGATACCTTAATGGTCCTGATTTAATTAACACAGCCCCCAAAATCACCTCAGAAAATATTCCTTTAAATTGCATTGAACCTATATAAATTGAAATGTAGCCATATTGTGCTTTTACATGTGAGTAGGCCAAATTTTCTTAGATCAAAAAAATCTACACTGTCCTCCTTTTCCTCTTCCAGGCAAGAAGTCCTGGGCTCCAGATGCTGGGACAGTAGATCACTGCATACTATGTGCAGAGGAGTGATATCAGGGGAGGGTACTGACATTCACTTACTTCTTGCAAGGAAATATTCACTGCAGATATTTTCTGGCCATTTATTATTACTAGTTTCATGTCTGTCCTTACTATCTCTCAGCCTCACCTATCTCACAGGGTTGTAAGGACAAAAAAAGGGGAGGAACTACATACACCACCCGAGTGATGATATAATAATAATAATAATAATAATAATAATAATAATAATAATAATAATAATAATAATAATAACAACAACAACTAGGCATTTATATACTGTTTTTCTGGACATTTTGGATTGCTCCTCAGTCTTTATTCAAAGCGGTTTACATAGGCAGGTGAATTCTAAATCCCCGAAGGGATTTTTACAAACACAGATTGTCTCTATCTTTCAAGAGACACTACATTCAAAATGTTACATTCACAGTCTGGTTACAACACTGGCCCCCATGTCTGAAATGCTGGCTGACAAAGTTCTCCTTTAGTTCTCACGAAGGGCAGCTGAGAAAGCTCCTTCACTCCCACTGAAAAGAAGATGGAAAATCTCAGCTGTAGCAGCCGCTTTTCAAGGTCTTGCTTCGTATCTGACTTCTGGTTATCTCGATCCAGCAAGGTTATCTTGCTATCTGAAGGTTATCTCCTTCAGCTCTTATCTTCAGGCAAATGTAGTCTCTACCCTCTAGACCAGACCTCCTGCCCTCCTGATATAAAAGGGTGATATAAAAATATGAAAATATTAATATTTAATTAATTAATTAATACTGATAATAATTAATTAAATAATTTTGTTGTATGGGGGGTTTAAAAATGTTTGGGACCTGGGTGCCAGATGACCTAGCTATGCTTCTTGATTGATCCATATATTCATAGGTTCGACTTTCCAGATTAAATCTGTAGTGGAGATTAAACCTGGAGATTAAACCTGTAGTGGAGATTAAACCTGTAGTTGATATTAAACCTGGAGTGCTTTCCAGATTAAACTTGTAAGTGGAACACATGCAACTCTTCTCCACCAAAGCAGTAAAACAAATTTGCTGGCAGTGACAAACCATCTGCTGCATTGCTTTAGAAGCCAGTAATGTTTAGGGTTAGTATTGAAATTTTTTTAAAAAATCTGAAGCACATGTCAAGGAGAAACATTCACTTTTTTCTTTCTTCCAAGGAAAAACTAATGGAGAATTTTCAAGGGTAGTCAAATTGAGTTCATAGAAGGTGAATTTCTCATTGGGGGGAGTTGCATGTCCTTAGAATTGAACTAGATAGTATGCTTTTTAAAATTATTCAGGATAACTATGGGACTGGCTGGAACTGTGAGAGGGAATTGAGGAATTTAGAATTTAGCCCCTGCCATGATACATCCACAGAATAAGAAATGGAGCAGGATAAGGCTGCAGCAAGCGCTTCTTCCTGTGAGAGGACCATAAACTGACCAAGGCTGCAATCCAGAGCAAATTCAGCCTGCTCTGACCTAACTGCACTCTCCTAACTATTCTGTATCCAGAGCAGAAAGTTATGCTGAATCCAGAGAGTCAGGAAGCCCGGGCTGCCCTAACTGCTCCAGAGCATGCTAAGTAATTGACACAAGGGGAAGACTTGCTCCTGAGGAGACACCCCTCAGATCACACTGAACAAGGAACAGCTGTGGTGCCTACAGTGGTGACATGACTCTGCACATCACCTGGTGCGGAAGTCTGTGCGTCATCCCTGGGATGCGCGCCCCCCCCCCCCCACCTGGACTGCACAGTCACCAAAGTTGGACTGCACAGTCACCAAAGCCAACTGGTTTCAGAAAGAGTACTGCGCAGGCACCATCTCTGACACCTGCGCAGTACTTTTCTGAAGTCTTTTGGCTTTGGGGGAGACTGTGCAGGCGTCAGAGTTGGTGCCTGTGCAGTACTCTTTCTGAAGCCATTCGGCTGCCACTCCGCCTCCTGAGTGAGGCCGAATGGCTGTGCAGAGGTGCGGACTTTCTCTGCTCTAAGGAAGTCTCCTCTGAAGCTGTTCGGCATGCTCAGTGTGTTTCTACGCAGTGCATCTCAGATGGCCATTCAGGCCAGCTCCTCAGACAAGTGTCAGCTTCTGGCTGATTCTCCACCTTGGAGCAGGCCTGAATGGGTGTGCTGACGCCCGGGGCCTGCCAAAGGACAGTCAAACTCCTCCGGCACATCACCCCATACAGAGCGCATCACCCAATGCAGCCCACACCAGCCGCACCAGTCTGGTGACGCCACTGGGTGCCTGCCTTATAAGGAGTCCCTGATGAGATGCCAGTACATTCTACAGTGAATACAAGGGGCTTCTTGGAGTGTCCTGCTGTATCCTGAGGTTTGTGGGCAGCCGTAGTTTGTTCCATATCCTGAGGTTGAGAGGAAGGGGTTGCAGCTAGGCTGGCCAAGAACTCAGATTTTTGGTCAACACTGCCATTCTTACTCGGGCCTTATCATGGACCCCTATGGGTCTACTCATTACTATACCTGCTCCTGAGGTGGTATAACTCTGAGGGCTGGAAGAGGGCATTTCTGCCTTGGAAACAGGCTCTGGATACAGAGTAACTGCTCTGCCCTAGGCAATGCTAAACATGCCCTCAACTTGCCTCTCCTGAGCTGCTTAGGCTGCCCCAGTTAGGGCAGAGCAGGTCCACCTCTCTTAGGGCACCCTATCTTGCCTTGCTCTGCCCTAAGCCTCCTTCAGAGTAACTGGGCTGGAGCATCTTGCAGTTGCTCCAACCTAGTGTTAGATAGGGCAACCTAAGGGCTCTTATGTGGACAGATTAGTTGCTCTGGATTGGGCTGCAAGGCAGTCACATCTAGGTTCTCGACAAAGGAGGCAGCAATGACGGTGTCACATCCTTTGTCATAGGGCAAAATGCATAGCAGTTATGGGTCCACGCATTTACATCACCCTCTGGTATTATCCTATGGAAAGTCATCTTAACTGCTTCAGAGCAAGGGGCTTAATTTCACCTTACAATATAGGCCATAGTGCTCTGGTTACCTCAGGCTCTGCCCTGGTTAAACCTCTGGTTCTTGATTATGGTCCCCTGTGTGGTATTTTATGCAGGAAAAAACCTTCAACTGAAATCCATTTTCATAAGTTGAAATCCTTGAAGTTATGCATTTGAAATTTCATAAGTTCCTTTGAATCCTTTTTCGTATGTTGATGTAAAATAAGACATGATGTAGATGTAAAATTGACAGCAGGAACACATCAGGGGCAAAATTTTGATATTTCATTCTATGCCCCCTCGCAGTTCTATCCATTTGCCTCCTACACACCACTCCCCACTCCTACCACTATTTTAAAAGAGAAAACAAAAACCAACACAGCACTACTCTGTGTTACACATTGTACATAATATAAATTGCTTATATATCCACAGCTGATACAGTTGCTCTCTGGAAATATCGTTGTAATATGTGACCTATGTTTAATGTGAATAAGCCAGAAATAGGTAAATCTACTCTTCCATTTGTGGATCAAAGAGTTTCTCTGTCCTGGAGCAACTTGAGTAAGGTAAACATAACTGGATGTGAGGAACGTATAACAAAATAAAGAAGATAAACTTCATGTATCCCACCCTCTCTCTCTCTCTGTTTGTGTGTGTGTGTATGCATGAGAGAGAGAGAGAGAGAGAGAGAGAGAGAGAGAGAGAGAGAGAGAGAGAGAGATTTGTATTAAGAGTTAAATCTATTTGAGAGCCCACTGGGAGACTACCTGCTGGGATGGTGATGGATTAGAGACCTAAAATTGTAGAAATCCCTCAGGTTTGAAAGAAGAGCAGGATATGGTTGTTCCAGGATTAAGGTATTCAAAGGATTTAGAGGCGCCTGTGGTGTCGGTGTTTACAAAATCTCGGGAGTCTTGTGACACAGAATATAAAACTCATATATTATTAGAGATTCTGAGAATGGGGAGATTTAAAGGTATTTAGTGAGATCATGTAGATATAAAGATGTACAAAACACAAAAAGGTCAGAAAAGCAAACATGGGTTCTGAGGCATGGATGAGTCAGAGGAAAACAGACTTATAGAGCAATGAATACATGTCTACTCAGAAATAAGTTCCAGTGAGTTTGCTCCCAAATAGCTGTGTAAAAAATTGTTGCTTTACAAAACTTTCCATCTTGAAATTGGATTCAAAAATTCATTTGAATTGAACCTGGCTGAAAAATATTGGGTTGTATTAAACAGATAACACAACTTCACTCTGAACTTGGCATCAGAAAACTGGTACTGCATTTTAGGTGTCTCCTTACATGACTCCCCTGTGCTTCAGAATACCGCTGGATGTAGCTGGACACCTCCAATTGCACTTGGAGGGTAAAGATTGGCCCCTCATTCAGCGGGATACAGGTTGGCTCCTCAGTGGACCTCATACTGCAGATGAAAAAAACATGGATGACAAGATGCAACTTTTAGTACTCTATGTAGTACTAAAATTCCTCTCTTGTTCCTACTCTTGCAACCTCTTATTTCCTTTTTCATAGCGAGGTGGATGTGATTTTATGGAACGCCTTCCCGCATTGCAGGAGATGTGAAAAACAGTCACATTGTGCATGGTTTTCACCACACTATGCAAACATTATTATTTCAATAGGCATTTGATCTTGAAATTGAAATTTGATCTTGAAATTTGATCAAGAACTCACTAGTTCTTGACATCTTTGATGACTATTTTTTATGTTTTTATCATTTGTATTATCAAGGGTCTTTTCAGGGAGTATGCACTCACATGGAATAAAGGTACCTCTGTGGGTGGGTGCTGACACACACACACACACACACACACACACACACACACACACACACAAGTATCTGTGAGTACCAGCAGGTAAGTACTGGCACCTATTTTGCAGAAAAATATCACTTTGTATTATTATTAACACCTGATTTTTTTGATAGCCACAAATGGCCCTGTCCTAATAAGTGTGCAGTGTCACAAAAGCACCAACTTTCAATAATAAAAAAATTTGGTGATGATGACCATATACTGTAACGAGCAAATTGACTTCCAGATACTAACTGGCCTGCAGGTGCTTTTTAAAGATAATATATAGTAAACAAGCTACTACGTCCAGTAGAACTGATTGAATTTTGCATCCCTTCCCAATAATGAATCTGAGATCTGAAAGGATGAATCAGCCTACATTATGAGTCATGTAATTTTTATATACAGGAAGTGTGGAATGGAAATACTGGCAATTATGCTGGCAGGCATGCTGATTCAACATGTCCCCTATATCTCAATAGTCTATAGTTGTATGTCTTGGAGAGCACAATCGAAGTTCTTCTCAGCAACTGAGAATAATAAATGATTCAGTACTGCATATTTCACATGCTCTGGGCTATTATCATCAAAACATCTCCAACAACTGTTGTACAAGTGTTCCATAAAACATGTTTGAAGAAAGCCTGCTTTGTGAAGGCTACCAAATTGCTCCTATGAACCTCATATGTGTAGACGCTCTTATGGTTTGCAGCTGAGCATGTAAAGATCAGGAACTATGTCAATGGATATAATCTCATGTCCTCTTCTGTGCATTTGTCATCCTAAATGGGCTAGAGATGTGTAATAGCACAAGTCTGTCTGCTATCTAGTGAAGACATGAGCATCTCACAAATGAACCTGAGAGGAATGTTAACTAGGAATTACTGAATTCCCAGCAGCATCTTACTTTTGTTTCTACTACAAGATCTGTTTTGCTGCCAATTGTTTCTTCTCACAATGTGGTTTCTCTTTGTTATTACTAAGAAAAAAAGAAATCTAAAATTGCTTTTGAAAATTTGTGTAGCCATGCACAATGATTCTCATTAGGAAATGGATATTAAAACATTTATTTTGTGTTAAATGCAGTTCTCCTTATCCTATAATCACTGCTTGATATCAGCTCTTATCTGCTTCATTTGTACTGTCAGTATATAAGGAATGATGAAAAACTCTCTGAAAGAGGCAAGGCACTCAGGAGATGAAATGTAGAATAATTGGTAGTAAGCTACAGGATATCTCATGCTTAAGGGGTTCATTTTAATCATATTCATCCTAAATCAAATGTTGATTATATCCATTTCTTAACATTGAGCATATGGCATTCATCTGTTTCCACTGTAGGGTAAGGTAAGTTAAGGTAACCCTTTGCAGGTTGTCCTGCTAGTTTTGATCAGTCATAGAGTGCAACGCTCATCTCCTGTGGCTGAAGAGCCAGTGTTGACTCTCTGGTCATGTGGCTGGCATGGCGCACATTGTGCCTGAGCACAAATGAGGAAAGGTTGATGATAGACCCCACTGTTAAGATCCAGTCTTAACAGATCTGCAAGGTGGCAGATAGACCCCACCGTTAAGATCCAGTCTTCCAATTCTGGGATTGGTTTGCTATGGGTTTGGGATGGGTTTGCTATAGCATTCACACACTCAAGTCTTGCAGTGTACATGGGCAAAATGGTTTAAGGCTCATTAATTCCCTCCTAAAGTGCAGTTTGCATGTTGCTAGACTAGACTAGGTTAGGCAAGCCACACAACTAGCATCCAGCAGTGGTGATGAATGTGTCAAGGTAGAAAAGATACCTGTTTCTTCCTAGGTTATTTCCCAATGACTGAGGTTTTATCTTTCCACCTGTCTTAAACATATGACTTTGTCACACTCATACCATAGTTTTGCATAGTTTTATCTGTCCATAAAAGGGCTTGTATATTTAAATGTGTGCAAGGGACTAGAGCAACTGCTGTGTTTTGTATTTCTAAAAATTGGGAACTGCTCTTCTCCCTTCATCATCCCATATGCCTTGGGTAACCCAACATCAAGTATGGCCATTCAATGTGAGTCTTTTAATTTACTTGGACAAATGGTATCCAGGACCCATGATGGTGGGGTGACTAGTTGCAAATGTGAAGCTTTGGTCAAGGCCACTCTATAGTCAAGTTGTTTAGTCATACTGGAAGTGCTGAATTTTCCTGTTGCCCACAAGTTTTGCCCATTCATTATTATGAATAAGCTATAAATTAATATTTATTAATAATAAATAATATAAAGCGTACTCAACATGGCTAGTTTATCCAGATCTGCTGTAATGTCTGGAGCAAACCCAACTGCCTGATTAACTCTCAAGACATTGAAAAACTCTGTCGCAACTCCAAAGCAAAGCCATTTGTGCTACACTAGCACACTGAACTCAAATTGACAATCTCCTCTATCAAACCACAGACTAGATTTGTTCTGCATGACTCAAAAGCTTTTATTAAGAAAAAAACCGGATTGCTTGAGCCTTAACTCAATTACCTGTTGGAAGGTAGAGAGACTATCCCTCAGGAACAGGGACTAAATGAGAGGCCCAAACTAACTTAAGGGGGTTAGTGGGGAACATTGCTTGGGTACCTTGAGGGGTTGCCAGCCTGCACCATTGATAGGAGACCTGAGGCAAAAAAGTCAAAAAGCAACACCTGCGCAAAAAGAAACACGTGCACACATGTGCACACCCACATGCACACAGGCAGCCAGAGTTGGACCATCCAGGACTGCAGTGTACAGCTTGACTGCAGCCTGAAACCTATGGCAACTTCCTCTCCACCCCTCTGGTGTGGAACTCCCAGCCCTCTGGCACCAAGGGTCCCCGGCCTCCCAGGTCCATCTTATAGGATACTACTAGCACAGGCACTTTCCAAACCAAACAGTGTCTCCTATGCATTGCCATTGCTACCAGGAATGGCTCCGACAGTAAGTGGGAGGGGCAGTTTACATGGCACATTGTGGCACATGCAGTGTTTACCGATTTGTCTCCCTTCTATATCTAAACCTCTGACAAGGAGCATTGTGCATGGGGCTTCCTCAAGCAAATTGGAACCACAACATCCAGTCTGTGAGCCTACTGGGGCACTAAGCAATAATATACTATTCCCGAACAGGCAGTCTGGACTAAATGAAACCATGCTTAGCCCAATTATTGTTAGCCTTCTTGTTCTGCAGTGTGGGAGGTGGAAAGAGGGTCAACCATCCAGCCGCCTGCAATTATTTATTATCCTTTCAAATCTTCTTAACTCAAATATATTAATTAATCCCCTTGTGTGAATGCTTTCGAGTTTGAATATGCTTATGGAAATGCGATGGCATCCTCAAAAAAGCTGTTGTGTAACTCCGCTTCTTCCCTAGAGGGCTTGAAAGCAAGCTTATAATTGGTACATCTTTGTTAAGTATTTTTTACAGCATGATGGCTCAGCAGCATGCTTATGATCCCAGGTAAAGCCTTGTTTGAAATCTTCTGATGGGGCTTGTGTAAATGGCAGCTTGCAGAACAACAGGAAAGGGGTTCAGCAAATGCCTTACACACAAAAGCAAAGGATAAACATCCTGGATGAACAATTTCATGCTGTTAACTATTCCCTGAGGACTTGAGAGCGTTTCTTCTTCTCCAAAGTTGTTTTAACTAATAACATTAAGAAAACATTGCATTGGAATCTTTTTTAAAAACCTTTGGGGGGGAGATTATCCTGATAATATTTTTGTATTCCACCACTGGGAGTGATGATGCCTAAGAGCTATAATATTTTTCTATTTCTTATTCCCTCCATTTTGAATATTTAACTTCCCTTTTTAAGATTCATTATTGGAAAATTCATAGTGCTAACAATCTATAGCAAGAGTGTCAAACCCATTTCATACAGTGGGCCAAATAACAGTCATGATGCCTGCTGAGAGCTTGAAGTGATGTAATTAAGCTGGAAGTGATGTCAATTTAAGCGGATGATAACCAGGAATAAGCACTTTGTTCTCACATGCCCCACAATCCAGAGTAACTACAGGAGCACGCAAGAGACATTACGTGTACCCGTAGTTACTGCACCACCTAGTGAAAACCTATGGGAAATTCATATTGCAATCCAGAGCAAATTGTTCTTACACCGGAGCAAGGACTCCCCGTAGTTACTCTGGATTGTGCCCTAAGCCAAATATTAGTTATCTCCCAGCAGAGCTAAGCCATCCATTGGACAAAAGGAATTTAACAAGGTCCAAGGAGAATTTTTATTAGCCAGGGTGACCACATGTCCTGGTTTTCCTTCTTCAGAGCTTCAGATGTTTGAACCTGTGTCCAAACTCCAGCCCCTTTTGGCAAGTTTGGACACATGTCCTGCACCTTCTCAGTACCACCTTCACCTCCACATCTTCCAAACTTGTCAGGAAGACACTTCCAAACTTCTTCTCTGGAGATCCTCTTGTTTGCAAGTGATGATGTGGAGAAGCTGGGTGGTGGCAGTAATTCCAGATTGCCAGAGAATTATCTGGAACAGAATTGCACAACCTCCTGCAGCTCTGTCCCCAGGTTTGTAGCCTGCTGTTTGCTGGAGTAGGTAAGGGTCATGTACTCATGTACTCATCATGTTCTCTTACCACAAGGAGTGATATTATACCTGCATACATTCATATTGCAATCCAGAGCAAATAGTTCTTATACCGGAGCAAGGACTCCCCATAGTTACTCTGGATTGCGCTCATAGGCACTTATTTATGGCAAATGACAGAAAATAGTCAAATCTTGATCATATTTTCAAGGTATGAGAAAGTCCAATTATCATTTCAGCACCACCACTTCTTCTTTCAGCACCACCTTTTCAGCACCACCACTTCTTCTGCAGCTCCGTACTGTGGCGCTTTGCAACTCAACATGTGAGTTATGTGGTGAGAAGTGTTCTGTGAAAGTGGCCTGTATGATAAGGGTCTCTCCCAGCACCTTAGCAACATTTCGTCCCTCTCAGTCTTCTCTCATTGTGCTCTTGCCTTCTGAGGCCTCCCCTTTTTGAAGCCCTAGCAAAAGTGGCAATGCTAAAAGTCAGCACTAGGAGAGCCAAGATGGCACATGGATAGGGTTGCCATAATTCTTTTCCACAAAATCAGGACAGGACCCTATCTCCCATTTCCCATTATGTGAACACAATCCCCCCAAATCAGGACTGTCCCTGTTTTTTGGGACATATGGCTACACATGGATAAAGAGCTTTTATGAGCCATATCTGGCCCACTGGCTTTATGTTTGACACCTCTGGTCTACAGGATCTTGCATGAGACATTTCCTCCCTTCAATGTTTATAAGGGCAATTATGAGTGGAAGAGGATTTGAGGAGAGGAAATAAGGGTTTAGAGTATCTGATTGCCTTTTTTCAAAATGAGAAATGGGGAAGAGCAGCAGCTAGTGTAATGGGTCTGGGTGAGAGGGCAGGATGGATGCCAACAAAGCCAAAGATCAGGCACAGAGCCCACCACTACCACCACCATCAACCCAACACATCTTCCTCATTCTCCATTTGTGGGCTGGCCTTGGTGGGAATTATGTTTGCCCCTCCATGAATATGCTGGCACAAACATTTAAAATTGGGTTTCCCATATATAAACCAAATTCTAACACTATACAGCCTATCAGAGATTTACAGTGCAATCCTAATCACTGGTTAGGGCCAGGCCAACAAAAGTCCTGGCTCAAATCCAGCACTGGCTTGGAGCAGTCACAAAAGTGCCATACCTAGGGTGGGGTTGTTCGTCCAGTGCACAGAAATACTCAGGCCTCCCCTTAGCACTGCAGGAATGGGTAGATGAATGAGTTGTGCTGACCTAAATTGGTTAGGACTGTGCCCTTATACACAGCGGTCTTCTATAATTCTTAGACAGGAGCCACTGTAATAAGAATTTCACATCATGTAACATCCTCTAAGCTGTCTCTAGCACCTTGCCCTGTATTTAAAT
Source organism: Cryptoblepharus egeriae (assembly GCA_030015325.1). Taxonomy (NCBI): domain Eukaryota; kingdom Metazoa; phylum Chordata; class Lepidosauria; order Squamata; family Scincidae; genus Cryptoblepharus; species Cryptoblepharus egeriae. The sequence goes on along the minus strand of JAREYC010000007.1, from coordinate 44,878,930 downwards.
CATAACAGTGTTATTGATGAAAGCAGAAATTGGACTACTTAATACTAAGAATTTTAAATGTTCTGTATAGATCAGTCACTTATGCCTATACATTCCTTATTATTATTGATATGAGAGTTTATTTTTAATGGATTGTATTCACACACTCCCTTTTGCATTAATGTGTGATGTTCAAACTTGTAATGGTCCATTTTAATCTGCACCATGTGAAATAGAAGGCCTTAATTAATTTTTCAAAACAGCTGGCGTGTCTTTTTCTTGCTTTGCTTAAAGTGGTGCTTGCTTTTATTTGCGGTGCACAACTTTATGGAGTTCCTTGCCATATTTCTACAGCTAATCAAAATTAATGAGCACGAACAGATGACTTTTTCACATTATTGTGGTCCAATTCAAAAGACATGTCAACAAAGGGGTTGCCTTTCTTTTTGTTTTGGGTGGAATCATAAATTGGCTGTATAATCAGGAGGGTATCGAGGCAGAGTTATGAAATCAGTTCCTGATATTGTACTCATAGAAACCATTAAATTGCTCAAAAGGAAAGCATCTTTCTACAAAATGCAATGGGTTTCTCTTAAAGAATTTGAGTACAATGCAACCACTGAAGGGGGGTGGAATGCAACCTCTTGGACATTATCCCCTCACATGTCACTGAGAACTCAGCCTACCAAGGATGAGTAGCAAATTTTTCCACTCTGCTCCAGAGAAACCTCTTATACACCTATACACCTAAACTCCTCTACTAGATAAGGAGTTTTCAATGGGTCTTAGCCCTCTTGAGGTGGCCTACGTCTTTGCTGTGCTCAGAAATACAAGCTTGGATCTGGCATATCTGTCTGTTCAAATTCTGTCTCCTGCTCCCTCTTCCACCTACCACCCTTCTCTGCCCTGAGACATCCCCACACACTTCTACACCTGCCCTCTCCAAACTTACCCTTGCCCCAGTGCAAGGAGGCACAGGCCGTGAAGGCATGCTGGTCTTTCCTCCCAGGCAGTGGTGCTATCCTTCCAGCCATTTGGAAGAAACTTGCACCAGCGTCCGGGGTGAACTCGATTGTGGTGTGAGAAAGATAACATCTGGAGAAAGAAAGGTACTATATGCATAGAACAATATTGTAAAAACCCTGACAAGAATTCAATACAGCCCTGAATAATCTATTGAGAATCTGATGTGAAAGTCAGTAATGATTATATACATTTCAATAATAAGTGTATATATATAAGAAACTGTAGTGATGTAGTTTTCACATACATTCTGATAACGCACGTACATGCCACTATATTTCTTTTACATATTTTGTCAAGTCAATGAAATGAAAAATCTTTCTTTATGAGCTGGAGTGCTCTAACAAAATCTGTTGTGGTGGAGAATGCACCTGTAAGCAGTCCTGGGGCCATAGTGTTGACAGTGGGGTAATGATAGATACTGGGATGTTGTAGGAAAGTGCAAACATTTTTATTATTAAATTGTCTCAATCCTAGTTTTCACTTTCAGTTAATTTTAGAAATGTTTCCAGAAATCCTATTGTTTGCAATAATGGTTGGTATAGGCTTCAAATAAATCTCCAGCAGTATTTCTTATGAAAAATTTAGCAACATGAAGTTGTGTTCATTTTCCAATAATATTCATATTTTTGCTGTCTACCTCAGAGGATTTAGCCTGTGGCAAGAACTTCAGCTCTTAGCATCATCTTTTTCCTAACATGTCCCCGTAATGCGATGGATTGTCTGACTAGAGTGAAAATGGTTGATCAATAATTGCTGAACAGCTGTGATAACAGTTGTAAAATTCCTCAGCCAAGGGTGTGTTGCACAAAATGTTTCAATGCTTTCAAACTATGCCCGTTATAGCAGCATTTAGTCCACAAGTCTCAAGTTATGGACTTTAGATCAATCCTATTGTTGTCAAAGCAAACCTAATAAGACTATATTTTGGGAATGGTGAACAAAGTTCTCTTCATCCTGTTTTGATATTCCTTACTCCTTAAGCAAATGGGAACATGGTATGTTGGGTGGTTGTGGGGTGAAAAATCAAGGACCTTCTTTATTTGATTAGATTGATTAGTTTTATTGGTCAAGTATGAACACCATGCCTAAAATTTGGCTTCGGCAACAGCTACATACGTGCCAGCACTGGCTCACAAACAACAAACAATGAATACAGAAGAACATATAAGAACATGCAAATCAAATTAGAACAGTGCCTCAATATTTACCAATATTGTCAATATTCAGCATAATTATCACCTCAGCATAATTATGAGTTCAGCAAGTTAATGGCACACGGTAAAAAACTGTCCTAGATGTCTTAGTGAACAGAGTCCTATATTGGCGTCTAGAAGGAAGAAGATCAAACAAGTTTGATTTAATAGCTACCCTGGGTTTAATAGGGTTTAATAGCTACCTTGTCCCCCCTGGACTCCTCAACACATTAGCCATGTGGCTTTGGGGAGCTGCTGCAGCCTCCTAGGCCTCCCTGTGTGCCCAGATGAGTCCACCTGCTACTGGAAGGCTTCCTGGTTTCTGTGTACCCACTTGAGGCTTGGCTGTAGTGTCTCAAGCTAAAGTGGTGGTGACAATGCAGCCTCTCCTCCACCCTCTGCTTACAGAGCACATGCTAATTTGGGTCTTACTCTGTGCCAAGCCCACAGTTTGGCTCCTTGAAGGCTGAAGTGGCAGCAGGCAGAGGAGAAGCTGTGCCACTGCTGCTTCAAATGTCAGCAAGCTGAGCCATGTGCAGGTGCACAGGAGGACCCCAGCAGACTGGAGTATGCACCTTTAGTCCTGTGGCTGCTTGCCCATATCTCAGTGGCCTGGTTCCTAAGAGGCCACATGGAACCATACTGGCCACTGGCGCAGGGGTTGAGGACCCCTGCCATAGGGTACGTCCATGGTACTGGAGAGGAGAGGACACCAGCACTGGGCCAGCACTAGTTGAACTAGTAGCACTAGTTGGACACTGGACCAGCACTACTTCAGTGCTGCCTCCAGGGTCATCCAGTGCTCCTGTGGCAGTGGCAAGTGAGAATTACTTTCAAGGTGTGGCTGTTCAACACAGACCTTCATAGGAGACATGAGGTGAAAACACATGAAGGTTTTAGAGGTGTGAAGTAGCTCTGGACATATCCTTGTTTCATTTAATCCAAAAATACATTTCCTCCAAACTCAGGAAAAAGATGGGGAGTGAACAGAACAGGGTGGAGGAAGGGTGCAGTGGGGGATAAACCAGCCCAGGAGGAGTGGTAAGACAAGTAGAGCTGTGCTATACCATAGCCTATCCTCCATGTTGGGCTACAAAACCCAACATGAAGGCACTCAAGCTTGCACCAGCAAAAAAGTAAACTGAGAAACTGAGGGCTTTCCCTGGGTGAAGGAGAAAAAGTTCCTTTCCCTCAAGGAGATCTCTGACAGCCTTGGTAATGCTGCTGGATGCAGTGGTTGCCATTTTGATGCTGCTGCAACCAGCGGAGTCATTGGGGATAGGACTAAGCTGTAAGAGTCCAATTCTATCCATTTCCCATGAAACCCCTATTCTGCATTCCTCTACCCCATCTCACCTCACTTGCAAATGCACCTGCTTTGGCAGATCCTGGGGGATCCGCTGGACATGCAGGAAGTCTCAGATCTTCCTACTGGCAACTGGTTGTGACCACTGCATGCACTACCAGAGTGATGCTTATGACTTCTGTAAGGCAGTTGGGTGGGTGGCAGGGCTGTGGGTGGTGCAAGTGGTTAAGATGCTGTGCCTGTTAACCAGTAGGCCAGGGTTCGAGACCCAGGTTCCCACAAGACAGGGTGAGCGCTCCTGTCCTTAGCCCAGCTCTGCAACACAGATGGAACCAATTATATCAGCTCTGCTGTTCCACTGGACTATTTCAATGGTGTGGAGAGGGGGGATTTGCTGCTTGGGTAACAGCCTATCATCCATATTAACCTACCCAGGCCTTTGTGCTTCACATGTAGTGTCAAGTACAATACCATAATCTTTCAAGACTAATGGATGCCAAGTTGTAAGTTGTAAGGCAGATGGTGACTGCTTTATTTGAGTGGTGAATGCTAATAGGATTGGGTTGGAATTGGCTTTTTAACGCTGATGAGAGCTGCTTTTCATGGAATATTGTTTTCATGAAATGCTGTATGTTGGATTTTAATGATTGCAAGCCACTCAAGAGGTTTCCAACTTGAAAGGCAAGGTAGAAATATTATAGACACACAGATACAAGTAGAACATTCTGCACTGCTTAAACTGCGTACATTGAAACGAAAAGGAAAAAAAATTGCTTGTCATGGAATCATGCTCTTTAATCCTATATCCTACTTCCTGCTCATTATCCTGACACTGGATTGGTTCAAATAGTGATGTTGCTGAAGTAGTACTGTCATCTCATGGATCTTCTTTGAAGACAGTGCCTTGAAGAGTAACAGATTCCTACCATCACATAGATACAGTACTGGTCTTCCTAATGATTCTATGAAGGCTCTTCAGAAGATAATGATTCATGCATCACACTCTTAGATGTTCAAGTCATGGTGTGGCTGTTCAACACAGACCTTCATAGGAGACATGAGGTGAAAACACATGAAGGTTTTAGAGGTGTGAAGTAGCTCTGGACATATCCTTGTTTCATTTAATCCAAAAATACATTTCCTCCAAACTCAGGAAAAATTATAAAAAGACCTGATAAGTTTCGGGCTGAAGCCAGCTGTGTATTGCAATGATTGTTTGCCCAATCAGGATGTCACTGGGAAATCTGCCTCCATATTATGTAACTTTAAAAGTTTCCATTTTAAAAGAGCAAAAAAGCAATGAATGAATGAATGAATGAATGAATGAATGAATGAATGAATGAATGAATGTTCCTGTGGTGTACCTCTTTTTTGGGGGGGTGGAGGAGAGAGGGTAAAGAGCAGTTACCCACCTGAAGCATGGAAGAAAGCAAGTCTGAATCTATGTTTGATTCACTAGTACACTTTTTTGTTACTTCAATTGAGAAGCCAGGCCTGCAGCTGAGGAATCTATTTTGAGCTCTATTTTTGTATTATCTTCATCCTTGCTTAAATGAATTTATGTCAGTTCTCTCAAAGATTCTTCATCTTCTTACTAGAAATGATAATGCTAAAGAATAATTCAGTGGCAGCGATTCTAGGGGCTATCAGTTGCTTTGAAACAAAATCTTGGCGTAATCAGAAGCACAGATTACAATATTATGTAGCTGTCAGTCAATACAAAGGTGTGAACCCTTTAGGTGCCACTTTCATGTCACATTTGAAAAATTCAATCTACACTTTCAATGCATGTTTTTTGTGCTGAGTTTTCATATGGGCTGCAATCCTAAAGGCACTTTCCAGGAAGTAAGATCCATTGAAGAAAATGGGGCTTACGTTTGAGTAGACATGGTTAGGATTCTGCTTATTCTTACAACTGCAATCACAGTTATGGCATGGACTATCTATATTTTCTATATACTAGGTTCTGTGGCATTGAATTTTCTGCTTTTATCTTCTGAAGTTCCAGCTGCCATTAAAACGATCATATTTATGAGAAAGTAGTGGCTCTGAGGATTCTTTCAGCTGAAATTTATGACTATACATTGAAGAAATGTACTGTTTCCCATTTCCCCATAGTTCAGTAATTTAACATACAACATTCCAACATACAACATTCCAAAATAACAAATAAGCAGCAAACCCCACCTCTCCACGCCACTGAATTAATCCAATGGAAAGGCAGAGCCAATACGATTGGATCCAGCTGGCGTCGCAGAGCTGGGCTAAGGACAGGAGCTCACCCTGTCTTGTGGGGCCGACCTGGGTCTCGAACCCTGGCCTGCTGGTTAATAGGCACAGTGTCTTAGCCACTTGCGCCACCCACAGACCGTACCAACATATAGAATGAAATATAAATTCTGTTTCTTCCTGAGAACATGACAGGAAATGACAAGTGGAATTTCATGTGATGGAATGTCTATATTTCTATTGGCTAGTGGGCTTCCTTTGCATCACACAATACATCACACTATATAAATGTTTTTAATATTGTTTTATTGCTATTTTGTTTTATTGCTATTTTTACTTGTTTTTAATTTTATTGTATTCATATTCTTGTTAGCTGCCTTAAGTACCCCTGATGGGAGAGAAAGGGAGATGGGAGAGAAAAAAATAATATATTTTTATTATATAAAAATATAATAAATAATTAAAACAACATGCACAAATGTGTACACTCTTCTGAACTTCCCTTTCTGTAGAAGTCTAGGTTAAGTATTTAACATATAATATGTTGACTAACCCTACAATCCAGAGTAATTACGGGAGCACGTAAGATACATTACATGCACCCGTAGTTACTGCATCACTTAGTTAAAACCTATGGGAAATTCATATTGCAATCCAGAGCAAATTGTTCTTACTCCGGAGCAAAGACTCCCCGTAGTTACTCTGGATTGCGCCCTAAATTTGATTCTAGAACCTTATATAATCACTCTTTACAGTAAAACATTGTGTATCATTTTCCCCCCACTATCTGGCTCTTTCTGTAAAGGCAAAAAGAGCCATTGCAGTGATGAATATCTCTACTAATTTACATGCATTTGACTATGCTTGATGGTTCCCAGAATTAAGTTATATAATGCTATTATATGGGAAAACAATCACTCCCATTGCTAGGTTTATTCCCATAAACCACATACCACAGAACATACTACAAAATGTTGACAACAGTGGTAGTTTGTCAGCTCGAAGGAATTAAATTCTAATGATCCATTTGACTTGACATTTCTAGTATATTTCCAACATTGGTAATGTAATGAATATTTTGTGTGAAAAATATGAACACCCACACATCATAAAATTAAAAACTTTCAAATGTGTTAAGTACCACATTTCTAAAACAATGTAATTTTATGCTGCTATTGTGCAGGCAAATAATTTGACACACACACACCTTCACAAACATGTTATTGCACATCTTAAGTATTAAGTGATCCATTATCTTGTTTTTAAAATATCTATTTAAATGAACAGCCCAATTACACTGGGCTCTACTGCTACCGGAACAAGTCTTCTGACAGTAGTTTATACTTTACAGCCATTGCAGATGGCACTACAGAAGCACATAGAGACACAAGCTTCTGAACCATTGCCAGAGGAGACAGATCAGCCCCACGTATGGCAACGATAAAAGTCGTGCCTGTCAAAAAAGGTGTTTGCTGCAACCCTTAAAGCATTTCCCTGGAAGTAAGACCCATTGAACACAATGGGGCTTATTTTTGAGTAGTCATGGTTAAGATTGTGCTCGTTGTCATGTAGTGGGAGGAATAGGGTAATGGGAAGGCAGAATGGGGTGAAGTGAGAGGCATTTCATAGCAGGGGATGAATTCAGCCCTCCTAATGCCTCAGGAAGCCTTCTCAGGAAGCACCTCTTAAAAGCCTCTGGGAAGCATTCTGAGGTGTTCTGCTTCAGAACATGTCCTGGATGTGAGTGGGAGGCACTTTTGTTCTCAAAAGTGGCCCCCCAAAAAATTTTGTGGCCCCCCAAAAAATTTAAAGGAAAAAGAAACTGGATGTACATTTCCAAAATATAAGATAAAAAAATAAGATAAAACCTACATACAGCAACAGTGCTTTGTGTTGTGTATGCTCCTATGATGTAAGTAATGGGGCTCACCTGCTAGCCTGCTCCCTAAAATAACACTGGTTTGCTCATTTCTGTATATAGGATGTCTGCATTCTGCATGGACTGATTGCATGGCAACATATAGCATGCAGCTGCACACTGCAGTGCAGCACAGTTGAATGTTGGTCAAGCTTTTGTACTTGTTATCCAATATTAAAGAGTGCTTGAAGACTGATGATCAGGCAGCATAGACTTAGGGTATGAGTCTTATGGCTACTGATTGATTTCATGTAATACATTATTTATTTGTTTGTTTGTTTTGATGGCATTATAAAATTACTTTAGAAAAATATTCATCTTTATTATTAAGTAAGCCTATATTATTATTTACTGGGCTGTGGGTGGTGCAAGTGGCTAAGATGCTGTGCCTGTTAACCAGCAGGCCAGGGTTCGAAACCCGGGTCGGCCCCACAAGACTGGGTGAGCTCCTGTCCTTAGCCCAGCTCTGTGACGCCAGCTGGATCCAATCGTATTGGCTCTGCCTTTTCATTGGACTAATTCAGTGGATTAGTTGAGAGAGGGGGGATTTGCGTGGAGAGGGGGGATTTGCTGCTTGGGTAACAGCCTATCCTCCATAACAATCTAACCCAGGCTTTCGTACTTCACATGCAGCGTATGCAGTGCCGAGCACGATACCATAGTCTTCCAAGACTGACGGAGGCCTGCTTGCATTATTATTTACTAGTACCCCATTTGCCACTCTAATACTATATATAAATATTATATTTATATTAAATATTTTACTTACAGTTTCTAAAATGTCAACCAGAAGTTAGAAAAGTGGAGCTCATAAGAGAAAGGAGAAGCAGAAAGCCTATACCCAAAGCCTATATCAGGGTGATTGAATCATCTGAGATTCATCCCATTCCTGATACAGAACCTGTTATATCTAGTTCTATAGAATATGCTTCACTGACTGAAGCAAGAAATATTCAGATTGACCAACCAGAGAATTAGTACAAGCTAAGAAGATTCAACATAAAAATACAAACAGAATGATGTTGGTTTGGGGGGTGATTCAAGGAAAGATGACATTGTTTACTGTGTAGAAAAAGGTCCGTCAGTGTCAGCATTAAGATGGTTCATTTGAAAAGTCAAAAAGATCTTTTGCAAACCAAGACAGGTATTGTTCGAAGAGCTTGTTCTATCCCAAACAGGCTACTGGTGAAAAATACAGCATTGAATGGTTAGTATATACACCAGAAACGGGTTGTGTACACTGTTTTGATTGCAAACTCTTTTCAAATTCTTCCACACATCAGCTGGATTTTCTGATTGGCACAATACCTATCTCATACAACGTCATGAAAACTCTGAAGACCATAGAAGAGCTTTAGTAGCATATATTATAAGAAAACATGGCTCAACAATTGACTGTCAACTAGCAGACCAGATACGTAATGAACACCCTGTAGTTACTCTGAATTTCACCCATTGTCAAAGCCAAGAACATGATAATCTGACTCATCAGGATCTGTACCAAGTAATATTTAATGACCATGTCCAGTCAGCATTCCTAATGTAGAAGCAATTCTGAGAATGATCATTTGTATAATGATTGCAAATTACCATGGAGAATGATCCTTTTCTCAGCTGAAGAGGATAAAAAATGAATTTAGAACAATGTCTCAATATAAATTGTTACCTCAGCCTCATGTGCTAAGAAAATGACAAGCTATAAAGTTTTATCATTTGATATCATCAGTGATTTTGCTTTGGCAAAGGCAAGAAAGAAAGTATTTTAATTTAGATAATGCTTGTGTACTATTTGTATACACAGTATACAATGAATCATGATAAAATTATATAGTTGAATGGGTATTGGATGGATGCACTAATATAATTAGTCCTGTTAAATAATTTTTGATGTACAGGCATGTATAGTATTGGTATTATTTCTGAATGTGACAAATTACTAGAAATACCTTCTTTTACACTCACATAGGGCGCAATCCAGAGTAACTATGGGGAGTCCTTGCTCCGGTGTAAGAACAACTTGCTCTGGATTGCAATATGAATTTCCCATAGGTTTTCACTAGGTGGTGCAGTAACTACGGGTACACGTAATGTCTCTTACGTGCTCCTGTAGTTACTCTGGATTGTAGGGTAAGGCTGCAATCCTAAAGACACTTACCTGGGAGTAAGACCCGTTGAACACAATGGGGCTTACTTTTGATTAGACATGGTTAGGATTGTAGCAATAGTGTAACAGGGTACAAAGGTCTGCTGTCCCAATGAGCAGTGTTTACTACTATGGTGATACTGATATTATATAAATGCATTGTATTCAGTATAATTGCATTGTACAGGTTATAACAGAGCACAATCCTAACCATGTCTACTCAAAAGTAAGCTCCCATTGTGTCCAATGGGTCTTACTCTCAGAAAAAAGTGTCTTTAGGATTGCAGTGGTATATTTCATATTAATAAAGCTATTTATAATTATTAGTAGTTTTCATTATATATTTACACCTATTATTATTTCATGTTATAGCAAGTTTCTAGAGACTAGATTATGAGTCTTTGTAAATTGTGTTTCTGAAGGAAGGGTGCAATCCAGAGTAACTACAGGGAGTCCTTGCGTCAGTGTAAGAACAATTTACTCTGGATTACAATATGAATTTCCCATAGGTTTTCACTAGGTGGTGCAGTAACTAAGGGGGCATGTAATGTCTCTTATGTGCTCCTGTAGTTACTCTGGATTGTACGGGAACTTTTGTTTTTGCCAAATGCCAGTGTGTTTGCATTATTAACAGCACAATTAGTGTAACTACTAGAGCTCTTATGTTGACATAGTTACAGTGCCACCTAGGGGAAACCTATGGGAAATCCATAGAGCAATCCATAGTAAATTTTTCTTACATTGACGTAAGAGCTCCCTTAGTTACTCTGGATTGTGCTGAAGGTTGGTATGAATAAAAAAATCATTTTAGGTTTGCATATAATGATATGAATAGGATGCGATGTTAGTTTGCCTCCTTGTGGTGCACCCCAGATAGCACAAAAGTGTGAACTAAATGACTAGCAACAATTGGCAGCTAGACTATATGGAAGAATTGGCAGTTGGCAACAGTTGGCAGCCAGACATCAATGTTGAATTCCCGTCTCTCAAAATACATGGCAAAGGAACATTAACATCTGATTTACCTTAAGTCCATGTATTTGCCATATGATAAGTAAGTAAGTAAGTAAGTAAGTAAGTTAACTGATTAACTGATTGATTGATTGATTAATAATATGAACAGTATTACTGCATTAGCTTTGAGACATGAATCTGGCAAGAATCAAGACTACAGGATTCAGAACACACATGCAAAGAACACAAGCAAACAAATAGAAGGGTTTCAGGACCCGTAATCTGCTTAGGAAAAGAATAGAGATTCATACTTCTACCAATGAAAATGTAGGTCTCATTATGTTAACAGATATGAATACCTCCTTAGATGTGGCCTTCACATTTGCCTTAACAAATGCTAAGCGTTTCACTGCGTACTTTAGTATTTTTCTATTGTAAACCAGGAGATTCTTTTCCAAGGAAGGAGGCTGACAGCCAAAGTGTATTCTAGTATCTTCTGCCAGCTGATTTTTTTCAGGAAAGCTGTTGTGAAAGGTTATAAGGGAGCCAAACAGACAGATGGTGAACGAGACCAGTTCTTCAGTGTAGATTTCCATTCTTCCAGAGCTAAACTCCCATCACAGGAATGGATTCATTCCAATTTGTTTACTGGTTTCAAAACACAACTGATGTTCCTATTACCATCATCCAAGAGAAACAAATGAATCAAACGCATCACAAATGCTGACTGTGAATCTCCTTGGTGCTGAAGTCGAGACATTCCAACACCTGAACTCCTTTCCTTCTCCTTCGTATAACGAAGTTTAAATAAGGTCCACCTAGTCAGTGGTAGGCCAGTTAGGAAGGTGGAACTCGTGATCTGATGTATTGTCACTGCAGGAACCTAAAAGGTGCACTGTTGCCATGCACCATGAGGCCAAAGGTCTCATTGCACAGAATGCTTGTACTGTTTTTTGTTTGCTTGTTTATTTTTTGCATGGCTCAGAAATGAAACTGCTTGTAAGTCAAAGCAGAACTGAGGCTTAGATCCTTCTCCAACCACACGGAGCTCTCCCCTTTCCATGTCCCATCTTCCTTTATCTTCAGGGAAAACCACCACCCCTGTCTTCCATCAGAAGCCTACCCTATCTTGTATTTTCAGCTTTATATTTTCAAATGGCAGTTGAGTGAGATGCTATAAACCCACATGAAACTGGCTCTCAACCCCCATAGTGGGTCCCAACCCACTGTTTGAAAAACTCTGGCATATCCTTTTAAACAACTAAAGGAATTCAGGAGACTTTCCAAAATCAGTACCAGTCACAAAAAATAAAATAAGAGTAAACAACATCCAAAAGCTTATTCATATCCACCCAGAGATTTAGAGGGTTCCATTTCCTTTTCATTAAAACTAAAACATTCCTTCATATAATGCAGCTCCCAACATTTACATTAATCTTCTCTCTGTAAAAGAAGGAGCCTAGTGATGTAGAGCTTATCCAGTGGCTGGTAAATATAGGAATTGTTCTCAAAAGCCTGAAGACAAAAAATAATGAGTCTCCAGAGTTGAAGAAAAGTTCTTAAACAAAAGACATTTTTACATGCTGATGCTTGAGTTCCAACAGGGACAAAACAAAGCAGCAGAAGATCTTATTGAACAAAGAAATTGATGAGAATACTTTGCAGCCACAGCAATAAAGCAAGAGTGCATTTTTCGTGGGGTTTTCCCCGCTAACTTATGAACAGTAACTGAAAATTTCATACTGTATAGGGAATTTTTTTCCTAGTAAAATTAATTTAGGACACAATCCAGAGTAACTACGGGGAGTCCTTGCTCTGGTGTAAGAACAATGTACTCTGGATTGCAATATGAATTTCCTGTAGGTTTTCACTACATGGTGCAGTAACTACAGGTGCACGTACTGTCTCTTATGTGCTCCCGTAGTTACTCTGGACTGTAGGGTTAGTAACATAGTGCTCAATCCTAACCACCTTTCTAATCTACCAACAGGATGTGCTGCATCTTTCAGCTGATGGACAATTAAAATTGCTCCTCAAAATAAGGCAATGTTTGTTTCCCAAAATAAAATTGCTCCCCAAAATTGCTCCTCAAAATAAGGCAATGCAGTGGAGTTGCATTCCCCTTGACCCAGAACTGAGTCAGAGTCAAAGTCACCTTTATTGGCATAATAACCAAAGAAACATTACAGTACCTTATACAAATAAAATATTAACACTCAACAACTGCATTAGTAGTTAGGGCATTAAAACTGTTCATATCAAGTAATCCATACTTAAATTGAATAAAAACTAAAATTGCCCAAAAGTCCTAGATTGCCACACTAGCCATAAAGCATTCATACCAGGCCAATAGAGGTCAACTACGGCCCATTATTTCACCCCTAAAAGAAATTACCCTTTTAAAAAAACGTATTACCTCCCTGACTATGACAGGGCTATTGGAGCTAAAAAAGAAGCGGATTATATCCTCATCTGGTAGACCCCTTAAATTCACTATTAATGGATCCAAAATTTGAATACGAAGAGCAGTATAAAATGGGCAATATAAACAAATGTGCGAAATAGACTCCACACAGTTCATATGACATGAACAGATCCTGGCCTTATATGGTATCTTCTGATATCTACCATATAAGACAGCTGAAGGGATGACAACGTGCTAAAGAAAAAACTCTTTGATCCTTTGGTAGATAAACAAATTCATGGTAGGGGGGCTATATGGCCATAAGACATAGGTAAGGATAAATTCAAAGGTGAACACGACTTATTTGCAGCACTACGTAGGTTTTGTCTTTCGATATCAGAGATCCTGAGTTGGATACATTTCAAGGCCTCTGATTGTGATAGCATACTAACCCTACAATCCAGAGTAACTACATGAGCACGTAAAATACATTACATGCACCCGTAGTTACTGCACCACCTAGTAAAAACCTATGGGAAATTCATATTGGAATCCAGAGTAAGTTGTTCTTACACCGGAGCAAGGACTCCCCGTAGTTACTCTGGATTTTGCCCTATGTGTCTCAACAGGTAACCCTATCGACTGAAGTTTATTCTCCCATAAAGTTAAGGCCGCAGGGCAAGGATGGTCTGAAAGAAAAAATTGAAATAAACTATCCATCTCACAATTATAAAGGACACGAATCCAAAATTTAGAAATAATCTGCCATGCTCTAGCTTCAATTTGTCCTTGACCAGTTTCCAAACACAAGGCTGCATAAGGGACACATCGAGGGAGAGCCAGTTTCTTACGCAAAAATAAATTCTGAAGGCATTCTAAAATATTAATTGTTTTTGCCATCCAAACCGGTGTGGCATACAATAATTGCGGATACACTTTGGCATTAAAAATCTTTAATGCTGCGGGGATATATTGGTTCCCTTTAGAACAGAAAAACTAGAAATTGCCTGGGCCGATACACTTGTTCCCTTAACTGCCGTTTGGCGATGTAAGACACATGAACCATTATAACTGAAATGAACTCCCAAATATTTAAAGGCTTTCACTTGTTCTATCTGGTGGCCATCTAGCAGCCATTTAGTGGGATTCCATCTCCTGCAAAAAACCATAATTTTTGTTTTCCCAAAATTTAGCCGCAGGTCATTTACCTTCAGATATTCTAAACATTTAGCGAGTAGACGCTTAAGGCCTACTTTTGTGCGGGATATAACAGCAGCAGCATCTGCATATAACAGAAGAGGAACTGCTTTTGATCCTAAATTTGGGCTATGTCCATCAACCAGGATCAGAGTGGGCGCAAGATCATTTATAAACAAATTAAATAAAGATGGAGCTAATGCTTCACACCTCTGTTTGTGGGCAATGTCGGAGATAAATCTCCATCTCGAGTACATTTCATCTGGCATGATGTATCACAGTGCAAGATCTTAATTAGGGTTAGGAGTCTCTTGTCAAGTTGTAGTTGATCCAGCTTATGCCAAAGTAGGTTTCTATTTACCAAATCAAAAGCCCCTTTTAAATCTAAAAAAGCTACATAAAGTTTATCCTTATTGTCTATTGAGTACTTCTGTATGAGATGATGGAGAAATAGACAGTTATCAAGAGTAGATCTCCCTTTCTGGAAGCTAGCCTGTTCAGGACCAATTATTTTGTGCTTAGAAATCCAGTTTAGAAGTTTATCCAAAATACGTCTTGCATACAATTTCCCTATGGTAGAAAGCAGGCTGATCGGCCGAAAATTAGAGGGGACGCTAGGGTCACCTTTCTTTGAAGACCAGAACCACAATAGCATTAGTCCAAGCTTCAGGCATTAAGCCTGTTTTGTCCACTATTGTGAACAGGGCTGCCAAAGGAGGAGCCCACCAGTCCGGGTCTATTTCCATAATATCAGCCTGAAAATCATCAGGCTCTGGTGCTTTATCTGGTTTAATCTGACTAATAAGATCTTTAATCTCTTGCTCGGAGACTGGTGGCCATTCATCCATTCCGCTGGTAGGCATCACTGGTGGTTCTAAAACAGGCAGTTCCGCATCGTAAAATGCTGCTTGAAAATGGCCAATCCAGTCCTTCGGTGAAATGGCAGCCATATCCGGACTTTCTGATGAGGGGGAACAGGTAAGTTCATGTTATGACTTTTTCTGGAGGGTTTAGAGGTATGGATACAGGCTTAGTTCATTTAGGGCGCAATCCAGAGTAACTACGTGGAGTCCTTGCTCCGGTGTAAGAACAATTTGCTCTGGATTGCAATATGAATTTCCCATAGGTTTTCACTAGGTAGTGCAGCAACTATGGGTACACATAAAGTCTCTTGCGTGCTCCCGTAGTTACTCTGGATTGTAGGGATAATTGTGGATTGCTATTCTGGATTGCTATTATAAGAATATCCAGTGCAGGTAACAAGTATAAAACTAGCATTGCCATTCTGTCTCCCATATTTTTTAATCTCACAACACAACATGATGAGGTACTTTAGATGGCAGTAACTTGCCCAGGGTCAGTCAGTAAGCATCATGGCTTAGTATCTATCTCTGTGAAAATAATCCTATAACTGCATCCTGGGTTTTTGGAATCAAGATAATGTTCTTCTTTAAATCTCAGGTTAAGCCCTTATATAGATCCCAAATTTCTCCAGGTGAATGAAAGAACAAATGAATGAATGAACGAATGAATGAACAGCAAAAATCCTAACTTGTGCTGGAGCAGGCAGGCTGCTGCGCTACTGTGGGGCAAAAAGAAACATTTCCCTTGCAGCAGTAGTCCCAGTGGATCTACTCAGATCTGACCCAGCTCAAGAGGTGATGCAGATCAAAGCAGACCAGAGCAACCCAGGGCTACTCTGCACTGCCATAGAACAAGGATTCAATCCATCACTTGTGCTGGGTCCCACCTTCTCCTCCCTGTCAGTCCACCCCCCCCCCCGTAACTCCCTATGCCTATTCTCCCACACTCCAAAACACCTCCAGCCTTCCTCCTCCTCTTCCCCACCCTCCTCCCCAGATCCTTGAGCTGGCTCAGATTGTGCAAGGTATGTGTGCAGGAACCTCATCAGCCAGTGGTGGGATCCAAATTTATTTATTGATAACAGTTTATTGATAAGAGGTTCTATATCCTATAGACATAGGTCCTATGAGGTTCTATATCCTATAGACATAGGTCCTATAACAACTTATGTCCTATATAACCTATAGACATATGTCCTATAAAAACAGGTTCTATAGAGAAGGTGAGAACTTGCTGAAGCCCACCTCTGTCCTCATCATAGGGAAGTCACTTCAGCTTCCTCTACAGGCCTCCCTTCTTCACAGGGTGTTGCAGATGTGCTTTGTGGCACATTTGCAATATCCCTGGGCTGGCACAAGTGACTTGCATTGGCCCAAGTGATTCCCTTGTATTGCACAGTGAATGTTATGATTGGTGGCATCAGCACATTCTATGCAACATGTTACCATCCTCTACCATCCTCTACATATTCATGTAATTTAAGAAAATAATGTAAAGATTAAAATTAACTGACATCCCTCAGAAATTATAAAGGTGGTTGAACTGGGGCAAAAATGTTTATAATGAGTAAATGGGCATAATATTGGTCCTGAAGCAAAGGCCTGCATGGTACTGTTCAGACTGATGGCACATGGCACTACTACTGCCGACAATATAGAAAGTTCAGAGGATGGTCCTTTGGCTGACTTGGCCAATTTGTAATATTACCCCTGACTTGCTGGAAAGAATAGCCTTGGTTCAGTGAATCATCAAATGTCACACACTGAACACATCTGCCTACATGGGTGTTAATACAGAATTTATTATGTATTATGTAATACATAATAATTACAAGCATTGATTTGGAAATCTATCTATATATAAAACTGAAAAGTCACTCACTCACTCACTCACTCTCTCACTCACTCACTTACTCATCAATGGCCAGCCAAAATCGCTGGACCTAGAAGTGTGAAATTTGGGGTGGGTGTTCCTTCCATGGTGGAGGCACCCACTAAGAACTGGTTTTCGGGTACTTACTCCAGAATGGTGTGAAAAGGAATACAAAGCATTTTCACCCCTATACTTTACACTGAGGATTCCCTGACTGATGGACACTCTCCCCAATCCCTTGACCTAGAAGCATGAAATTCAGGGAGGGTGTTTCTTATATGACATTAACCAAGAATTAATGTTGAGATGCAACCCTTAAGGAGCTGAAAAGGGGTGCAACATATTTTAGCCTATGCTTAACATTGAAGACTGATCAATACCCAGCCCCACTGGCGTCACTAGGGTGGTGTGGGCGGTGCGGCCTGCACTAGGTGATGCACCCCAGGGGGTAATGCATAGTGGTGGGCTGTGGCACCCCATGCACATGGGGAATGTTGCACATTCAGAGTTGTTGATGTGCAGGGGGGTTGATACACATGGGTTATTGAAGTGCATTGTGGGTTTTGCACATGGGGGATGTTGCATATGGGGGGATTGATGCGCATGGGGGTGATGTGCATGGGGTGATGCGCATGGGGGATAAGGCCTGTGGTGGGCTCCAGCAGGTTCGCACCTACTCTGTAGAACCAGTTGTTAACGAGCAATAGGACGTATAAAGTTTAAAAATAGCCATTTAAAAGTGGCTGCCAGATATGCATAGAATCGGCTGTTAATTTCTTTGAATCCCATCACTGGATGAGGAGCATAGGGGATGAGGCGCTTTTGGGTTGATGTGCATGGGGGAATGATGGAGATGGGGGAATGATGTGCATGAGGGGTGGGACACAGGGTTGAAGGTCCATGGGGGTGTATTTTACTTCCTCGGTGCAGGCACATTTTGCTAGTATATATATTAAACTGAAAAGTCACTTGCTGACTGACTTACTCATTGACTCATCAATGCTCAGCCAAAACCACCATAGCTAGAAGTATGAAATTTTGCGGGTGTTCCTTCCATGATGGAGGCACCCATTATAAACTGGTTTTTGGAAATTCAAACCAGAAGGGGGTGAAAAGGGGTGCAACGTGTTTTCCTCCCTATTCTTTACATTGAGGAATCCATGACTGATGGACACTCTCCCCAACCCCTGGACACAGAAGCATGAAATTTGTGGAGCGTGTTCCTTATGTGATGGGAGCACCAAACTACAAGTGATTTTTAGAAATTTAACCCATGTGCACTGATCAACACCCATCCCCAAATGTTGCACCTACCTGGTAGGAGTGCCTGTGGTTGTGGGGGGATGTTGCTTGGTGGGGGGTGTTGCACAGAGATGGTCGTGGGGGAGATGGTGCATGGGGAGATGGTGCATGGGGGTTAGTACATGGAGGGGGTGTTGCACATGGAGGAGATGTTGTACGATGTGGGAGTGTTGCACAGAGCAGGGGTGTTGCACAGGGGGGATGGCACATGGAGGGATTTTACTCCTGCAATGTAGGTACATGTTGCTAGTATAAAAATAAAAATCTCCCATAATAAAAGGAATAGCTGTTATCACCTGGTTAACATGATATAGTTGTCTATGTGAAGATATATTTAAGCAAGGACTGCTCATGGGTGTGGTAAATGCATTGTGTGGATGGTTCCAATTAGTGTTTCTTTTGCTTTATTTTATCATTTTTATGTTTGAGTGTTGCTGAAAAATGAAATTGACTTGTGGGTATTTAGAAGGTTTAAGATTGCTCATCTTTTAAACACTTATGCAGGAGGAGTTGGAGAGGGAATCAGCTGAACTTTTCCAAGCAATTAGCTATGCATAAGATAAGGATAAGTTGTTTTCTACAGCTGCGCACAGAAAGTCTCTTTTTTGATTTGGGATTCAAATGAACTCATAAATATTGAAATTATAAGCTTAAGGAAATTGTGTTATTTGATGCATGGCCTATTTTAAATAATTAGTTTTATGGAGGAAATTGTGGGAGAGAGAGGTGGGGGGGGGGAGAGAGAGAGAGAGAGAGAGAGAGAGAGAACGTGTTCCATTTGTGCATAGCAGCAGAGGTGTTCCTTAGAAATATCTGCATTTATTTCTTTATTTAAATACATAACCACCTCATCCAAAAAGTTTTGTGTCAGGGAAGGATTCCTTTAAAAATCAATATAACATAATGTTAAAAAGCGTACCAAAGCAGTACAAACATAATAAATGCAAGTAACTTGCGTAAAGCATCTGGTTCGTATACAGAAGATTGAATGTTCAATCCCTGGCATCATCATGAAGGACAGAGAAAAACTATATGCCTGAAATGTTGGAGAGTCAATACCAGTCTGTGTTGAGACACTAATGGACCAATCATTTCAGCCACAGCTGGCAAGGAAAGCAGCGGGCCACAAATCTTCTCATCTAACGAAATGAAGAAAATAAGCCTATATTCACCTCCATGAGGGACATGATCCAGTTGTGTCTTCTCCCATCCATACAGCCTTTCCCCTCTCACCTGATGTCAGAGCAGAATACCTCTAATGCAGTGGTGGGATTCAAATAAATTAACAACAGGTTCTACATACTATTAGTAACCAGTTCTCAGAACCAGGCACTCATTAACAAAGGGTTCTATAGAACCTGTGGCAACCCCCTGAAGCCCACCACTGGTTTAATGCCCCTTAGAAAATTTCCCATATTGCTTCCTGCTAAGACTTCCACTTCTTGACTTACTTGGCATCCATGGTATCATGCTCAACGCTGCATGTGAAGCAGAAAGGCCTGGGTAGATTGATATGTAGGATAGATAGGCTATTACCCAAGCAGCAAATCCCCCCTTTTTACGCCACTGAAATAGTCAAATGGAATGCCAGAGCTACATCGCAAAGCTGGGCTAAGGACAGGAGCTCACCTTGTCTTGTGGGGACCCAGGTCTCGAACCCTGGCTTACTGGTTAACAGGCATGGTGTCTTAACCACTTGGACCACCTACAGCCCATACTTCTTGACTAGGGTGCTTTGCAAAGCTTTCAAAGGCTCTGCAGGAGCACTGCTCTTGGTTATATCGCAGTCCTGATAACTTCACCGACTCTGGTAGTTCCAGAGATTCATGCCTGCTTATCTACCCGCTTAGCAATACTCATTGCAAGCTGATGTACCACCTCATTTGACACACATAACTCCTGATACATGGTTCAGTGTCCTATTATATTATGTAGAAGGCAGAAACATCCTTGAGAAATTTATATGCCTCAGTGGCACATTTTAAAAATGGCATGGCTGCCTCTGTGTGCACCACCCAAATCTAGATGGGGATAGCTCTGTGATGAGGTTTCAGCCCTGTCACCCACACACCTGTCTCTATGGAAGAGTGTGTGCTGTGGGTGAAGGATCCACCTGAGGGTCTTCCCCCAGCACATGCTGAGGAAATGGGCGGGCTGCAGGAGGACACTCAGGCAAACCCTCTGTTGCCAGCATAGCTGGAAACAGGCAGCAGCAGGCGTGGGGCATTGGGTGCTGGTCATGGGGTGATTTTGGCACCCCCGTACCATCTGGCACCTTGGGCCAACAGCCCCCGCAAGCCGAATCAAGACACCATTACCACTGTGCTAGCTTGCTCAGAATTGCCTACACTGCCTGGCAGCAGCCCTCCAATTTTCAGACAGGGGTCTTCTCCCAGCCTTACCTGGAGAGGCCAGGGAGTCAATACGGGACATTCTGCATTCAAAACTATGAGTTTCCAGTGAGCTAAAATACCATCCCTCTGCTATTTCAAACTATTCATTTCCCTGGTTTACCAGCTCTTTTCCCAGCTGAATCATTTCAAAGCTAACCATGTATTTTAACTTATGCTCATACAGAACTGGCCATTTCCGTAGCTCTACCTTTTCAAGCTTTAACCAGTAATGCATCACCAATCACTTTGGAGGAAATAGTTTAAAGTGAAATATTATTGTGAAAGACCATCCCATCATTTTTTCCTGCTCTCTGCTAAAAATCTTTTGATCATGTCACATTTTCCAACAGCACTGCTTTTTATCACATTCAATGTTGCCACCGAGTGACATATAACATTACCAATGAGGCATGGGCTGATTAAAATGGTGTTTTATGTTGTCTGCGGAAAAATGCCCCTATGCACATGCTCAAGCCTGTAGTAAATACATGCTGCTGTTGAAGTGGTTACTCGTGTAAAATGAATTCAATCCGTGCTTCCCACTTGGAGGATATTAAACACTGGAACATTGTTGATGGCAAATTGGTGTTAAAATTGCTTTAATGGCAAAGAGCAAAATGGGAGCAGTATCTGAGTGCTGTCATGAAGTCACAGAAAGCAGACCTGTTACTATAAGTCATCCGAGCACATCCAGCTCCCTAATGTCTATTTTCCATTGGACAGAGAACCTAATTATTTGTGAAGAACTTCTGAAGTCTGCCTTATGACTACTATAAACCACCCAGGCTGTGAAGGAGCAGCAAAGGCCTATTTCAAGGTAGGTATCTGAGAATATATGAAGAGAACTGCTGCATGAGATCAACATCAATGGGATTGACTACATCAAAGCCAGAATACATAGGTGTGGAGCTCAAAGACCTATTTAAGCTGAGACTGTATGCTCAAAGACCCGTATTTAAGCTAAAAATGTTCACCTGTTCATTTTGTGGGACAAAAAGAATGTTTTCAGACTTTCCCCACAATTATTTCCTTTAAAAATCCTTTACTATTGAGGGTGACTACCTGTTTTTGTTACTGCCTCCCTACAATAAAACCTTTGATTGAAAGTAACTTGGATTGACAGCGTTTTGCAAGCAAACATTTCTAATAAATTTTGACTTGGCTTGTTTTGGCATTTCATCAGCAACTCCTCAGTCTCTCCTGAGAGACCAGCCTATGCATGACTACTCTGAAGTAAGCTTATTACAGTCAATAGGTCTCACTCTTATGTAGTCAATGAAAAGAAGCCTGAGAGACCTAAAAATCCATAGCAGTTATGGGTCCATGCAGTTACATCACTCTCTAGTGTTATATTATGGAAAGTCACCTTAACTGCTCTGGAGCAAAGGGCTTAATTTGACTTTAGGATATGGGCCTACTAGCTTTACATATCTATTATAAAGTAAGCCCTATTGTTAATCAGTGGGGCTCACTACTGGGTAAGAGGGGCAGATTGCAGCCTGAGAGACCTGAGAAACTTAGGATGCAATCCAAAGAGCACTTTCCTAGGAGTAAGCCCTACTGAACGCAATGGAATTTACTTCTGAGTAGACACAAATAGGATTGCACTGTAAGTGCAGGTTAATTAGTTTTATTTTTCTTTATATTTTGTATTTTCTTTATTATTTTGTATTATATTACAGTATTATAATAATTTCTATATGAAAACCTCAGGAAACTTAATGATGAAAGCTTACATAGGAAGGAAATAAAAACTTTAATTTTTTTTACACTTTCCAAATAAAGAACAGATTTAAAGAATATCCTCACTGGACAAAAAGCATATGAAAAAGTGCACTTCTTCTGAAATGTAGGCTATAAAGAAGATGCCCAAAACAGGGAGTATCAGCAGATGCTTTACAGTGACAAGAGCTTTCAGGCTTGTATATTTGCGTCATAAACTCTTGAAAATAGCTCCTAATAAGAGCCAAGCAATAATCTGCAAGGAGAGCTTGATTTTTTTGTCTGCTCTATAGGAATACTCTGTCTTCTCAGTCTTGCCTCAGGACTTTAAATAATAAACAGTTGATTACTAACAAATCCTCCAGGATGCTGTTACTACAAGAGATGGGCAAAGGACGAAATGTTCCAGAAATGTCCCGACATAAAAACAAGATGAAGTAGACTACTCTCCAGCCAACACTTTTGTTTGCAGTACTGTTCATGCACAGCAGTGATCAAATAACCCAGGATTTAATAGGTAGCTTTAGAGCAAGCTCTACATGCTAAAAAATACCTGGCCTGGAAACAGCTTTTTCAATAATTTGTGAGTATGTTCTAAGGAACTGACTGGCAAAAAGAGAAAAATGAAAGAAAAATCTTGAGATGTACATCTGAGCATTCTGTTTGTTCAACTTTCCTTTTATTTGTTTCCTCCTCAGTGATTCAACGTGGCAGAGCAGCCATTGCCCAGTGATTTAATGCAAACAGTTTGGATACTGGTGACCTCCAGGTTCAATCCCCAGCAAAGACAGTTCAAGGAATCCT
Organism: Cryptoblepharus egeriae; assembly: GCA_030015325.1. NCBI lineage: Eukaryota > Metazoa > Chordata > Lepidosauria > Squamata > Scincidae > Cryptoblepharus > Cryptoblepharus egeriae. Next base: position 44,855,624 of record JAREYC010000007.1, on the reverse strand, counting down.
GGAATGCTGGATATATCTTCCCAAGACAGTACTAGATTAGATGGTTCAAATGTAAGATTTGGTACAAACAGAATTCAAACTTAATAGGACACAGAAGTTGAAGGGACTGTGGCTGGGTTGCAGAGGCACACCTACCCCCAAATCCACAGTAAATACAGGAGAACGTAAGAGACCTTACTTTCACCCGTAGTTACTGCACCACCTCGTGAAAACCTATGGGAAATTCATATTGGAATCCAGATTAAGTTGTTCTTACACCAGAGCCAGGATTCCCCGTAGTTACTCTGGATTTTGCCCTTAGGCAAATTGGTGCCTATACCAAGGCTGAAATTTATTTATTTATTTATTCATTCATTCATTCATTCATTCATTCATTCATTTATATCACGCCTTTCTTCCCTAACCAAAGGGAACTCAAGGCGTCTAACTTTCGCCCCTATCAAATTTCATCCCTATCAAAACACCTGAAACCCACCTTTTAGGTGATGTTACAAGTCAATAATTTCTAACTATTATAATATCAAATAATATCAAACTATAAATCAAGCCTTTCAACTTTTCATTCAACTTTGGTGAGTTTGCACAAACTATTTGCAGTTCCTTTTCTACCCCTTCGAGTTATCAACCCTTCCAGGGCCACAACCATGTAAGTCCCATGCTAGTCAATGGGTCTTACCTTCAAGCTAACCTGAAATTACTCATATTGGGATTACAATTTGGGATGCTAAGATTGGTGGTTCTTAAAATTCCTTTGTATATGAATCAAATGACCTTAGATGGAAATCTCAAGCAGGGAGGTTTGGAATAATGTGGTTGGATGTGATCTGGCTGTAGAATTTCACTTTAGGGAAGCTGGAGCAATGGGATCACTAGGCTTCTGGCACCGGGTGCTGACACCCCCTCCCCACATGACTGCTATAACTAATAACCCTTTTCCAGGTTTCCACTGCAGCATGAGAAGGACAGTACACATCTTTGCACTAGTCTATCTCCTCTGAAATTGGCTTGAAAGTTCTTTACAGCACTTTCATGACTCTGTAGGTAAGTCCCTTGCACCAGCCCATGAGGGAGGTGTTGTATTGTGCACATAGTCATTCATGTTTTCTCAAATGTCAGAATAGTCTTCAAACATCATTTTCTTTGTCATAAAACCTTTTCGGTCCACTGTGTAGGGCACGGAAGGGCAGAATTACAGTTGTCTATCAGAAGCTGCTTGAAATTGCATGTGATACAACACCATTCAGGTGTAAAAAGCACAATTTGAGCAAAATGTAGGCTTTTGTAAATAGGTAAAACTCTTCAATCTGTGGGTAGGGGGAGAATAGGAGGAACTGAAAATTGTCTAAGCTTTAAAGAAGTAATTACTGAGAGAAAAAAGTGCTAACTGTTGACTCATGGATGAAATTTCATAGCAAAAACAGAAGAAAAAAATAATGTCTAAATTACTGGAATACTTGTTTTTCTTTCATGGTAGACCTTGAAGTGACGGGCCTCCTGGTTTCAACTGGTAATTCAATCTCTTGTTGATCAGCTTGACTTACAAGCCACTTAGTTGTGAAGGTTGAAAATAGAATTCACATTTACATTTTTATTACCTGAGATAGTTACAGAAGTTGGTAATAGAAAAGGGGGAACAATTTTCTTTATTCAAGGTGTTTAGGACAGAATATTAAATAACAAAGGATAACATTTCTTTTAGAGCTTCTCTTAGGAAATTTGCCTATGAATGGAGACTGAATAACTTCATTTAGAAGACTGCAAAGGACTCTTCCAGAGAAGCCCCCACACAAATGGATTATAGCATGATGCAAGTGATCCCGGCACATTTATTTTTTGGAAGCAAATATGCACTTGTTTCTGCCAAAGCAGGCAGGCTACAATCCTAAAGATTGTAGGTCCAGGACACTTTCCTGGGAAAAAGCCCTCACACAAAATGCTGAACAAAGTAAGAGTCTTCTTGTCCTCTACACACCTCTTAACCAGAAATGTATCCTAAGCCCAAAGACAGAATTGCATGTGCAGGAGGACCAGATTATCCTTACTGGCTACCTATGGTTATATGCAGTGGTGGTATTCAAATAAATTAACAATAGGTTCTATGTCCTAATAACCTCAATTAACAACAGGTTCTATGTCCCATTAGTAACCAGTTCTCAGAACCAGGCACTCATTAGCAAAAAGGTTCTGTAGAACCTGTGAGAACCCCCTGAAGCCCACCACTGATATTATGTATTGCTTACTTGGCATTCTCTCCTGGACCTTTAACAATTGTGCAGAAGAGGAAATTTCTGCAAGTATAGCTTGCCATTTGTGAGATCACTAGCTGCACCTGCTGATATTTCTTCCTTTACACAATTGTTAAAGGTCCAAGAACCCTGATATTAAAAATTTGGACACCCCTGTCCCAAACCAATGATCTCAAACTGTAATCATGGCTTCCTGGGCAGTTGCAGAAACCAAGGAGCTGAAGTATTAGGATTGCCATACGTCCCGGAAAGACAGTTCCAATTTTCAGGAACTGTGTTTGCATACTGGCAAGTTTAGCAGGGGATCCTGCATGGTATTGTGGAAGAGAATTGTGACAACTCTATGCAGAATCCTTGTGAAAAAATACACCATCCTGTACAATAATGGCACTAATAGGAAGCCATGAGCAATGGCCTAATAGGTTAAGGCAGATACTAGTTTAAAATGTTTGGGAATCATGGCTCCAGGCACTTGGATTACTGTCCATTTGCGTGCATGGACAACTCCCAAAGCAGAAACAATTAATTAAAGCATAAGTCCTGGACCTCTTTCCTTCCAACCTCATGGGTTTCAAATTACTACTACTATTCCTTTCGAACACCATGAGCACATAATGTACACCTTGTAAGTCTTTCTCCCCAGACAGTTTTTTTTTCTTATAGAGCATGGGTGTCAAACTCATTTTATACAGAGTGCTGACGTTAGCATTAATAGGATCTCCTGAGGGTTGGAGTCCAATCTTACACATGTCTTAGAAGTAAGTCCCATTATAGTTAATGCAGCTTACTATCAGGAAAGTGTGGGAAGGATTGCAGCCTGATATCCCAATCCTATGCATATCTACTCAGAAGTAAGTCCCACTATTGTGAGTGGGGCTTACTCCCAGGAAAGTGTGGAAGGGATTGCAGTCTGAAATCCCAATCCTAGTCATGCCTACTCAGAAGGAAGTCCTATTGTAGTAATGAGGCATATTCCCAGGTAAGTGTCGACAATGTTAAGCCTGATCCTGTTCACTTATGCCCCACCAGTCTCTGTGAAATAGCCTGCCTGGTCGCACACTAACAGCATAAGCTGCAGCAGTGAGGCCAGGACACACAGCTGGCCCAGCTCTTTCCTTTGCTGTCAAGCTGCACCTATATCCAACAATGATATCACATACCTGGTGCCTGCTGCTGCCTGCCTGCCTGTCTTCCCACCAGGAGCAAGAGAGTTGCCACTCTATCTCACCTGTGCTGTCTCCAACTTCTGCTGCTGCTGCCACCACCACTGCCTGGAGAGCAGGCAGGGCATCATTGGACTGGGGGTGGCTAACTGGTTGGAAGGTGGTAGAGAGGAAGAAAGGAGGAAGAAGGCAGGTGGTGGAGGAGGAAGCACTCATGGGCCTGATAAAATGGCAAGGCATGCCGGATTTGGCCTGCAGGTCTTGTGTTCGATACCTGTGCTATAGAGGATGCTATTCTTCCTTTGCAATAAAACAAGATATTATCCAGAGAAGAGAATGCAGCAGTTTCCGCTTGCCTGCTTCATCTCACAGAGTGATAGCATAAGTCAGAGATAAAGAATTGCTTCTATTTCAGATATGAGACATATTGGATGTGGTTCCCCCCCCCTTTGTTCTTATTTTGATGCTTCATGGACATGCCAAAAGTCCCTCTGTTATAATAGCAAAGTTCCCCTTCATTACTCAGAGCACCATTGTCTGAACTACTTTTCTTCTGTTTCATGGAGCTTTCACAAACTTGTTTGTGCTGCCTTTACACTGTGAAGAAATTACACAAAAGGAAAGGTTATTCCCAGGTGTGCTGCCTGACTCAATAGAGGGGAATATATAAGCTGCCTGACAATATAAAAGAAATCAGATTTGGACCAGGCAACCTTCCCGTTTGAGAAATTCAAAGATTGAGGCAGAAAAAAAAGGATCCATGTCAAACCCCACCCAAGGAAGAAGAATGTAGGTCCTTGTTTAAAGGATGGGTTTTTATGATGCTTGAGGAGAGTACAGTTTTCATGGAAGTTGATTGTGAACTGACCCCCCACTTTGAGAGCTACTGCTTTATAACCAGCGAGATATTCCACATAATACTGCTACACAGAGACAGTGCTATAGCAGCCATTCTTGAAGCTTCCTTTTGCTACTGGGCCAGTAAAAGATACCTAAATTTTTAAAAGGGAGCAAATACCACACCATTTAAGAAACAACAGAAAAGCATCTCACAGTCTTCAGCAAAGGCACTAACCAAGTCATCAAGGAAGACAAATATTTTTCATCAGGCTATGGAGAAACCCCAGGAGGCATAAGATTAAGGAGCCAATCCTCACTAACCTTCCAGCATTGATGCAACCGCAATGTTGCCTCCAAGGTAAGGGAACAAACATTCCCTCTGTAACTGACCTCATATCACAGATGCAGCACAAAGCCCATTGGTACAACTGCATCAATGCTGGGAAGTTGGATAGGATTGAGTCTTTAACTAAAATTTCATTGCATACTTCAGCTCTTGTGTAGATATGTGGCCCTGGCCCTGGCGTGTGCCCCACCTGTGGAGCACGCTTATCTATGTCCCACAGCAAAATATCCTAACTTTCCCAAGCTAGGCTGAAAAATAGTGATTGGGTTAATATTCTACATTGAGCTTTACAATTTGAAAATCCAGATCTCCCCATTGCTAGCCCATTTCTAACCACCACACCACACCTGCAAAAAGTCATATAATTTATATGACAGGCAGCATCATGTTTGAAAAGAGTTCTGTTAAAAGCATGTCAATAATATGGCTAGAAAGATTAGAAGCAAAGATGATCCTACCACATGTCTATATAAATTTTTCTAAGCAGGGAAATAATAAAAGGCAGCCTTGATCCTGCCTATCTGAAGCAGAAATAAACAAGGTAAGGGAGTCAGGGAGGAGATATATTGTTGTGGAAGATGGCTAGTGAAAAAACAGAATAATGGGAACTGACTTATAGGAGTAGCAGATAGAGAAAATATTTCACTTTTGTCAAATAGGAGAAAGGAGTAAAAATCAGTAAAAGGGGTAAAGACAAAAATGAAGCAGTCCTAAATAATAACAATAATGCATCATTACAGAACTGGAAGACCATTAATGTCTAAACCTCCTTGATTTCAGAGGGACTTACATGCAGTGTTTTGTTTCTAGAAAGAAAGGTGGGGGTACTGTAGTGGTGCAAGTGGTTAAGACGCTGTGCCTATGAAGTGGCAGACCAGAGTTTGAGACCCTGTCTTGTAGATGGTGGAATGAGCTCCTGCCAACGTACCAGTTCAAAATCATGAAAATGCAAGTATTTAAAGAGGTACCCCTTCAGTGGGAAGTGGTAAAAAAACACAAAGCAGTATGCCATGTGCCTTGACCTCCTAATCATGCTGGCCCCTTAGTCATCCTAGTCTAGACACAGAGAGTCTTTGGACAACACTGGCTCTAAAGACTTAGAAACAGGGATGAGCGCTGCACTCTACAGTCGGCCGCTACTAGCAATAGTACCTGAGGGGAACACCATTACCTTTAAACCTTTACTCATCATGAAGATGTTATAAAGGTGAGGGTACTCACTATGTTAATTGTAATCATAGGCATGTCTACTTGGGGGCCACAGAGGTGCCAGTACTCACCACAGCATGCAGGTACGCAGTACCAGTGAGTACCCCCTCCAAAGACCCCTGCTTATACTTTGTACTGGTTCCCACAGTACACTGCAGTGTACTGCAGTGGTTCTCACAACTATGAGCTGTGGCTCCCTAAGGAGCTAAAGGATCAAGCCAGGGGTGTCTCAGAATCCTTGTGTACCATGTTATAAGGGATTGCAGCCCATATCGAGAGTTGTCGCAATGACCCAGTATATTAAGTCAAAATAGTTTTGGAACAACTGATATGCTGGATTGTGACCCTGGATTTTAAAGAAAATCTTAAAGAGAAAGTCATATGTTGTTAATGAGCCATTACTCTGAGTGTGACTAATATTTATTTCACAACACAGTTTTAATTTCTACATTTCCCTAATGTATACAATCTGCCACAAAATAAATTCAAAAGCTTGAGGGGGTTGCATTGCATATGCTTGTACAAAAAGAAAATGAACTGAATATAATCCACAGACAGATGCACATCTGAAGCTAATGTAGTTGAAAGAGAGGAGCAGAATGGAAAACAGAACTGTGTCACTTGCCAGGAAATCAAAAGTAACTCCATCTCCCAAATGATTTGAAATAAATGATTTCAAATGCATTTCATATAAATGAAGGAACGATTCAAGTTCAGAGTGTTAATTGTTAAAAGCCTGAAAGCAGCTCTCCAACCAAAGTTCATTTCATAATGACACAACCTACCATTTATCTTTACCAAATCATAAGGAGTGCACACTGGAAATTTCTCTGGAAATATAAAAAAAACTCATCTGGCTAGTTATGCTGTGTTCATGTTTGATGAATCTTCAAGTACTGTATTTACTCAAATATAATGCTCACCTTTCTCAGCCAATTTCAGTCTCCAAAATTAGTGTGCGCATTCTATGTTAATTAGAATTGAGTAAATACAGTATTTTGATTATAAGCATGGGGTATACATTACTTTCAGTGGTGCATTATATTCGAGTAAATTCGGTAGTTTTCCCTGACATTTAACTTTTTCAAATGGGTAGCTTTAATTATGTGGTTTCTATTTTTATTTACTTGTTTATTCACTGACATTGCTATGGCATCCTTCAGTCTCGAAAGACAAAGGTATCGTGCTCTGAGTGTCTTCTCCAGAGCACGATGGCCTGGGTAAATTAATATGGAGGATAGACTGTTACCCTAGCAGCAAATCCCCCCTCTCCACATCACTGAAATAGTTCAAGGGAATGGCTGAGCCGATATGATTTGGTCCAGCTACGTCACGAACTGCTTCTGGGACTCCAGCTCCGGATTTGGCCTTGAGGTTGACTCCTGAAGCCTTTCCCATAGATGGGTACAGCCAAAAGGCAGTGGAGATTTGATGGGAGATTCACTTCTCCAGACAACCCACGTTCAGTGGGATTTTGGACATATTTAGTCTGGCTCCTCAACAAAGGCCTGTCTGGCATGGGCGTTCCTACCAGTAGCCACACTATTGCCAGCATAGCCCTTTGTATCACTGGAGCACACAATCCCACCACCACAAAAAGGTACTGTCCATCAGTGGGTACTGTCCATTCACTGACAAGTATGTTTCAATTTGCCACCATGGAAATATTTTAACATGAGCAGAAATAAGGCATGTGAGTTTCAAAAACTGACAAGGGATCCACTTTTAATCACTAAGGCCAATAGGGCCCTAATCAATAGGGCCAAAGTCTACCATATGTATCATTCTGGGGAACTCCAGCAGCTCATACATATGATTGCCTTGGGGTTTTCATTCCTAGGATAATGATGGGACATTCCCAGAAAACAGTTGGATCTAACCAAATATCAAGACCCAGATGGGCCGCTATGGCAAATGGTAACAAACCGGCTAACAAAATCATTTGCATTCAGTTTAAGATGGAAGCACTGCTAAATGGAAATCCTGCTCCCCTCCCTGCTGCCAGAACTAGCATTTCAGCAGTAGGGCACACTTTACAATCATTATAAACACATATTTGGGACGCTGCCAGAGACATCCCACATGCAGAAAAGGACCAGCTGCCGAGAAATGTAGGTTGGTGGGGAGGGCAGAATTAGGGTGACCAGATGACCGGAAAAACCTGGATTTGTCCAGATTTTTAGCCTCCTGTCCAGGTATCCTCCATTTTGGCTTCATTTTGAAACTTTGTGATAGTGCACAGTACCCCATCATGCCATATGTTGTTGAATTTGTACTGAAGAGCTGAAGCCAATGCAAAAATCAGTTTTGAGATATCTCCTTCCTATCAAAAGTTATGGTCAAAAAACTAAAAGAGGGTAAGAATTTTGGCCTTGGGGTTCAGGAATTTTGGGTTTGGCATCTGGTCACCCTGGGCAGAATGGGTTGGAATGGAGGAAGCAGGAGGTTTGACACCAAGCATCGGTGACTTATACTGGATGCTATCCTTCCAATAGCAGCTAAGCTTTCTAATCTGCCAGTCTATAGGGATGAGCAAGCTGGCAGAGGAATATTTACCACATCACTTTAAGGCGCAGTAATTGCATTTACTAGTTCTCCCATTCCTCAAAAGCCCTCTAGACCAGCCTCCCTCTAACTCCCTTTGTTTACACCCAGCAAAATCTACCCTCACCTCCCCTTTGTGCAGAAGCAACAAAAAATTTAAATTGATATGAGGGTTTATTTTTCCCTCCCTTCATACAGCTAGAAAGAAAGGTGAAGGAACTTGCATTTGGGATGCAATCCTAAGCATGTCTACTCAGAAGCAACTACCACTGTGTTATATGGAACTTACTCTCAGGAAAGTGTGCATAGGATTACAGCCTGCGGTGAGTTAGGGCAGATAAAAGAAAATACTTCTTTACTCAGTGTATTATTGTTCTGTGGAACTCCTTGCCACAGGATGTGGTGATCGCATGTAACCTAGATGGCATCTAGCCCCCCCCCCCCCTTTAAGAGACGATTGGACAAATTTAAGGAGGAAAAGTCCCTCACAGAAAGAGCCTTGATGGGTATGTGCAACCTCCACTTTTTAGAAATAGGTTAACTTAGACTGCCAGATGCAGGAGAGGGTACCAGAAATATGTGCTCCTTAAAGCATTTATTGGACCACTGTAGCCTACAGGAAGCTGGACTAGATAGGCTGTGATCCAATGATCCAGCAGGGCTCTTCTTATGACTCCTGGGCCTGTAGTCCTTGATTTTTACTGCAGTAAAAATTACCTTCATGAAAACTACAATTACCATTCACCTTCCTTCACTTTTCTTCTTGGAAAAGAAAAAGAGCTCCATGCAACAATTTAAAGTACTGTTACTGTCTCTGCCTGTGAAGGGAGCCTTCTCTTTTCTAAAGTGAAGCTGTTACAATGCCTTGTGAAACGTACCAAGTTCAAGAGTGTTAGTGTTAGAGAGAGAACACTCAAATAATGAGAAAAAATATTTTTATTTTCTACTTCACAGCATTTTATGGGGCACTTACATTCCATATTCACCCCTATTTCACACAGCCTTTAAAAAAACTCTGCAAATCTCTTTTTGTTTAGATTACTACTGAACTGGGATCACACACTTCATGGTTTTATCTCCTGCAATAAGTAATATAAAAACAGACTGGTTGCTGAAGCTAATCTGCAACACCCAGGATGCAGTTTTAAACGAAGCTACCATTGGGATTTACAGTCAGTTCACACATGCATATTTAACATTTGACCATCCTTTAAAGATCTCTGATTCACATAAGAGTTAAATTCTACAGTGATGAAAATGTTGAAGGGTTATGTATCTATGTGGGTCCACTTCCAAAGGCAATAACTCGACAGGCTTCCCCCCTCAGAGCACTGCCAACGTAGTGTTTATCACTGAAAAAATAGCTTATATTTTTTTTACAGATATTGGAAAGGAGGAGCTGTAAAAAGAACAGGTGGGTTTCATTGTCTTGACGGAACAGTAGAAATCTTCTCTAATAAATAATTTCTCATAAAGACATGTCAACTTGCATTAGCTAACAGAGGCGCTGGGAACCCTACTGGGCTCAGCTTTTCAGTATGACAGAGTAACAATGACATCTGCTTTCACATTACCGAAAGCACAAGGAACACAGCAAATTTACATTCTTTTATTGCCTAACCAATAACTACAAAAACAGAAAGAAAACAAGTCCTGTGCTCACAGAGCTGAAAATTAATGTGAATTACCATGTGGATTGGGGGGGCAACGGAAAATGAGCTGCAAATAGTAGCGTAGTGGAAAGCTGATCTCTGCCATGAAAACAGCAAGGCCTCTGCCCCAGATGACATCTTTATTAAAAGGTGCAACAATCCCAGAGTAGGTTGCACCTTATGTTACCAAAAAGGGCTTTAAACTGAGTTGAGAGAATTTAGCTATTGCCCTCTTGGATATACAGTATATATACAGTATATAGATGTGTGTGTGTGTGTGTGTGTGTGTGTGTGTGTGTGTGTGTGTGTGTGTGTGTGTGTGTGTGTGTGAAAAGTACTATCCTAGATGAAACCCTGAATATTCAGGAATACATCACTGAGATGGTTCCGAAAGATGAGCTGATGAGAGAATGTCTCCAGCAACAACAGCAATAGCAAATACGGAAGAAAGATCAAACTGAGGAAGTGTCCTGGCAAGACAAGACCCTGCAGGGGATGTACCATCGCCAGATATCCAAAGTTGCTGATACTGGGAAAACCTATCAGTGGCTGGAAAGAGCTGGCTTCAAAGATTGCACTGAAGCCCTCGACAAGGCAGCACAAGAACAGACACTAAGTACCAGATCCATATAAGCGGGGATTTACCATACAAGAGAAGACCCAAAGTGCAGGCTGTGCAGAGAAACCTCAGAGACAGTCCAGCACATTGTGGCAGGGTGGAGGATGCAGGCAGGAACAGCATACATTGAACGGCACAACCAAGTAGCCGGCATCGTGTATAGGAACATCTGCTCAGCCTATGGACTAACCCCTCTCAAGACCAGATGGGAGACCCCTCAAAAGGTTGTAGAGAATGACAGAGCTAAGGTCCTGTGGGATTTCCATATCCAGACAGACAAGAAGGTACTGGCTAATCAGCCAGACATTGTGGTGGTAGATAAGGCACAGAAGACAGCCCTGGTGATAAATGTAGCAATACCGAATGACAGCAACATCAAGAAAAAAGAGCACGAAAAGGTGGAAAAGTATAGGGTTTGAAGGAGTAATTAGAAAGGATGTGGAAAGTGAAGGTGAATGTGATCCCAATAGTGATTGGAGCACTAGGGGCTGTGACACCCAAGCTGGAAGAATGGCTCCAACAGATTCCAGGAAGGACATCAGAATACTCGATCCAGAAAAGTGCATTGCTAGGAACAGCTAAGATACTGTGCAGAACTGCAAGGCAGGACTCCATTCAGGGTCCATTCAGTCAACCAGACTTCCTAAAATCCCCAGTAGGGTCAGCTATCATAGGTCACCCTCATTTTCTAATACAGAGGGTGAGCAGGGCAGCTTCCATATATCATAGTCAGTAAGCTGGTTGGGGAGACTGCAATGAAAGGACTTGCTCCAAGACTTACAACAACCAAGTTTCATCTTTAGGGCTCTTCCATCTATGTTTCTGCTGAATGCAAAGAGAAGAGATCATACATACTGGCCACACCCCAGACATCTATGTACTCAATCTTTGCGGAGATGCAGACAACTCCACTCTCTTTTTAATAACATACAGTAATCCACAGTTTGGAAATGCTAATCAAAGCCCACCTTCACCTTCACCTTCTTTACGTATGCAGTATGAAATTTCCTAAAGAACTTTAGTTCCTTCTGTGTCATCATTACATATTGTGATAAATTAAGCATACATATTAACAATGGCTATCATCCTAAAGAAACTTTCTTGGAATAAGATCCATTGAACACAGTGGGGCTTACTTTTGAGTAGACATGGTTAGGATTGTAATAAATAACTTCTAGATAAGTGAGCTATACAAATCCTTCTTCCAATTCTTCCATTCTGCTATAATTACATGATTCAATAACTTTTATAGTTTGTCTATTTTACAGTAAGGTGCAATCAATGATCTGGCCCAAACACTGAAATAAAGGGTTACCATTTATTTTCCATATTAGGAACTTCATTTTCATTGTTCAGTAAGTAACTACACCAGTGTCAGAATTCAATAGCTCCGTGATACTGTGGACTGAATAATGATGAGTTCTTCAAGAAGTGATTGTGTGTTATTCTCTTGTCTGTTCATTTGAAATGCTGGGTGATAAAGGGAAATGTTGTTGGAGAAGTAATGAGGGTGAGGGTCGAAACAAGCATGCATGGGAATTTATAGCTTGTTGGTTAATTTCTGCTTATTGTAATAAAACTGAGTGGTAGTATGCCTTCCTGCCAAATCCATTGGATAATGTCGTGGGTTGACAATTTATATCATACATTAACTCAGCCCTACCATGACTAATCATGATTAATTTGTGTTCAAGTCAGCAAAATGATCCTGGATCATCAATCATGTTGTTATTGTCTGGCAGATTTGCCCATAATTATTTTACAGACATGATAATCTTCATGGATGACTCACTGGTGATCTGGGGAAGTTATGTACCTACTGGTGCCTCTTGCTTCCCAACAGGAAAAGCAAGGATGGAAGAATCAAATGCCTTAGGTCCTGTCTCCATGTGAAAAATGCAATTCTAAACAATAGGAGACATGGGGTACAATCCTAGCCTAGGGTAGCACAACTCATTGGGCTTCCTGTTCCCTCCCTTGTAGGGAGACAAGTGCATGTCTGGCAGGAAAGAGGCTGTTATTAATGACAGCAGCCAGCAAAATCTGGGGGGTGGGTAGAGGACAGACTTTATCTCTCCTCAGTGTGGAAGGGATTGCCACTCTTGAATTGGCCTTTTTAGCCACACCAGATGCTGTTTTAGGACCTCCAATCAGAGCACAATACCTTCGAGACTGAAGGATACCAATGACTCCTCAAATACCATCTTATTCTCATCAGAGGAAATAAGTGCAGACGCTTGTTAGGAAGTGTTTATCAAGAAAATCTCACTTTTCCCTTAAGGATGACAGTGGCAGAACAAGCAGGCAATTCAGTATATTTATTATTGAGAAACTCTTGGTGAGGATGCAAAGGCTTTCTAGGTTTATCCAACCTTCCTTCAGCTTCAAGTTATAAGTGTCAGGAATTTGGCAGATTGCTTTTACAGCCTGGAAAATGTTTTTAGGGGAAAATGTTATTGAGGCCAATCCACCAGATCTTGCTTCATGAACAGGCTGCACTGAATAGTGTTTGCTTCATTGGATCCATCTGAGGACCTTGGACATACTTGCATTACACTTAGGAGTCTGGCATACACTCTTGTAGTATTTAAATCAAGAGTTGACACAGAAATGATCTGTCGGTTGTAATGATGTAGAGCTGGCGTATTATGTCCAGAACTATTATGGTAATGATTTCTCACTGAAATTGTATTCAGATTCATTCAGTCCTTTACATTCAGTCCTGAACATTGATCATTTCTGAAATAATCCAGGACTGTAACCATTGTTCAGTCATAGCCAACAGTGATGTAACCTGTTGAAGGTTGTAACCGTTGAAGACTGACGGCCATTAATACATTGAATATCTCAAAAGTGGAATTAGAAACAGTGCATGACTCTTGATGTTTATTTTTTTCCCAAAGGGCTGAATTATTTTTCATTCTCATGGTTTGTGAATAAGTAATATGAGAAATTTGGAAGAGAATTGTCCTTCACTTCTTTAAGCAGTAGTGTTGTCCAACCTCATGCACCACTTTTGTTTATGTTATTTTTGAGATGAAAAAGTGGGTATTATAGCTCCATAATACCTAATTTTGGCATGTAGAAAGAGTACTTGCAAAAGGAAGGCTGCATGTCCTGAAAAAAAAATTATATATATATATATATATATATATATATATATATAAACTGAAAAGTCACTAACTGACGCACATCCTCATCAATACCCAGCCAAAACCGCTGGACCTAGAAGTGTGAAATTTGGGGAGAGTGTTCTTTCCTTGACAGAGGCACCCACTAAGAACCGGTTTTTGGAAATTCCAACGGGAAGGGGGTGAAAATGTGTTTTCCTCCCCACACTTCATATTGAAGAATCCCTAACTGATGGACGCTCTGCCCCAACCCCTGGACCCAGAAACATGAAATTTGGGGAGGGTGTTCCTTCTGTGTCAACAACACCCAACAAGAACCAATGTGGAGAAATTTCACCCTTAAGGGGGTGAAATGGGGTGCAAACTGTTTTTGTCCTATACTTAACATTGAAGACTAATCAACATCCAGCTGATGCACTGGAAGGGAGGGAGCATAGGGAGTGATAGTGCGCATGGGGGAATATTGTATGGGAGATGTTGCACATTGTGGGGTTGATGCGCATGGGGAATGATGTGAATGGGGGTGATGTACATGAGGAGGTGTTGTGCATGGGGGATGGTGCGCATGGGTGATGGTGCACATGGTGTTGCACACAGGGGGTGATGCACATCAGGTGTTGTGCACATCAGGTGTTGTGCACAGGTGATGCGCATAGCAGGGGTTGCACATATCGGGCATGATGCACATTTGGAGTGGTGCGCATGGGAGGGTGTAGCACATGGGAGATGTTGCAGCTGGAGGGATGTTGTGCATGGAGGATGCTCTGCATGGGGAATGATGAGCATGGAGTATTGCATGGGGATGATGCACATAGGGGCTGTTGCAGATAGGGGAAGTGGTGCACATGGGGAGATGTTGTGCATGGGGGATGAAGCACACTGTAGGAACGATGCGCAAAGGGGGATGCGCATGGGGGGAATGATGTGCATGGGTGAATTTTACTCCTGCAAAGCAGATATGTTTTTACTAGTTACATATAAAAATGTAAAGTGGTTATACCACTTCTCTTATTATAGTATTTTGAGGATAGGATCAGAAAACATGCATAGCAGTGGTGGGATTCAAATAAATTAACAATAGGTTCTATGTCCTAATAACCTAAATTAACAGCAGGTTGTATGTCTATGGAACAACTGGATCTATGTCCCATTAGTAACAGGTTCTCAGAAACAGGCACTCATTAGCAAAGGGTTCTATAGGACCTGTAAGAACCCCCTGAAGCCCATCACTGAATAGGATTTCAATGATATGGATATGTGGGAAGAGAAGTAAATCAGATTCTGAGTGGAATGCAAAGTCAAGAGAAGATGAGGAATAACTGAACTCCAGAAGTCACGTTTCTTCTTCCCTCAGCCTTTATGTAGCTATATCAGACATGCAGAACAAGCTCTTGATCACAGATTCCTCTCACTTTACATTCAACCCTTGGCATCTCCAGGTAGGGCTAGCAAAGCCCTCTATCTAAAATAATTCCCTAAGTGTGGAAATCATAGAAGTGGGAGGGTGTGCTCATCTTCATAGCCCACCTCCTGCTAGCAGCCATGATATGAGCCATCTCATGTTATATGGATGCTATGTGATGGATAATGAAAAGACAAAGACTGTGAAAATCAACAAGTTACTAGTTATAACAACCTGCATATGATTATGGTTCCCATAATTCTCTTCCACAAATCAGGGACAGTACCCCCTAACCAACTTGCCAGTACATGAATGCAATTCCCCCCAAACCAGGACTGCCCCTGTTTTCCAGAACATATGGCAACTGCCAGTTGGAACTGTCAGTTGGTGTTGGCAGTTGGAGCTCTGTTTGGCAGTTGGAGCTCAGATGTCAGTTAGAGAAGAAGCAAGCTGAGAAGCTCTGTAATACTGATAAGCCCTAAGGTGTTTAGACTGAAGGACCTGGATTTACATGTATGTCCCAGATTATACTGAACTACTCTGAATTTGTAAATACGGTTAACAATAAATTACCCTGCTATGTATGTATCTCTGCTATGTATGTATGTGACAGGTATGTATGTCTTCACATAATCAGTCACATAATTGGCACATAATCAGTCACATCAATCGGTCAACATCCTGACACTTTTGATTTCAGTTTTTAAAATATATTTATCAAGAATTTTTTTTAAACGAGAAGAAACATTCATATGTTTATGAATGATTTCATTGATCCCATATCCTTTAGCATAAAAAGGAACACAAAACCAACCGCCAGCACTTGCTTCATTGATTTGTTCTTGAATTTATATACTGAGAGGTTCACTATTGCAGCCATCCAACTTCTCTGAAAGTGTTTTCATCATTTCTAATAGAAATGTACACTTCTGTTCACAAGACTAAGCTTAGCAAAAAACCATCTGAACTTTGAAATATAAAAAAGCAGATAACCTATCTGAAGCATTAATTTCAGATTTACTGGCTTGCATATCAGACATTAGTAAAGGGGTGTGACGTGGAGAAGTGAATTCACTCCATAGCAGAAAAACCTGCTGATTTTTGATAGGTACATCAGTGACAAAGCTAAGAGGGTACAGGGGGTGCAGTTGCACTGGGCTAAAAGCTTTAGGGGGGGCTACAAGCTGAGCTTAACACTAGAGGCTAAAATTGTGAAAAACAGGGTGTGTATGAACAATAATACCATCATGTTATATGTTGCTGGAAAAGTGATTTAATACAGAATGCATTAATGCAACAAACTGCATTGGAATATCTATATTTTATCAAATGTTAAGACCAATTAACCAGAAAATGAAAACATAAAAGCTAATGGAACAAAAAATGGATTTTCTCAATTCAAACATTCCCAAGACATTATTGCTCTAAGAGCCAATGAGATGTAATTCTGATACTGTATGGAACTAATAAGGTGTTAATACTAATTAGCATTTTCATATACATATTTCATAATACAACATATTTACCCATGCTAACTGGGTATGTAGGTGATGCTCCTCTTACATTTAGCAGGGAAAGAATAACCCTCCCTCTTTGCCCTAGCAAAGAGGTTTCCCTAATCAATAAAGGACACACTTTTCATTATTTTACTTAAATAAATTTGATTTTGTGGTTGTGTGGATAGGGTGGTGTGATGCGGGCTGTCCTGAGTTATATGCGTGGAAGGGGAAGACTGCGTAATAGGTGGGAATACTCCCAAGGAGAGGTCTTCAGGGAACATAGGCCATGGAGAGACGGCAGGTATGTTTATAACGGTGACTTTATTCACATCCATTATTAATGGAGGCACACATCCTTAGTTCCAACAACAACAGAAAGACGCCAACAGGCATGTACTCACAACAGGTAAGTAAGGTAAGTAATGATCACCAAGCACAACTCCATATGCTACACCGCCTGTCCCATCCTTCCTTCTCTCTCTCTCCGCTCTCTCCTGCCTGCCTTTCCCACACTTTTTCTCCCCTTTTAATCTTTCCATATACCCCACCCCATGCCTGGCTCCCACCAATCAGGATGCGGGGGAGGTGGAAGGTTCCACCAACATGCTGGCCCTGTGAATATCTCAGGCCTCCCTATACTTCCCTGCCTGGGAACCTCCCTGTCTGACCACGTCCACCTTGGGGTTTTATACTTTCCCCTCCTTGGCCCAGCCTCCCTCCTAGTCTCTGTTGGCTCTGGCTCCTCTTCTTCCACGGTGCCCCAGTCCGCTGGCTGGATAGCATCCAGTTCTTCGTCCCTTCTCCTTCTCTCCTCCAGAGGTGTCATTACTCTGGGAACCAGTGGTGGGCACTAGCAGGTTCGCACCTACTCTATAGAACCGGTTGTTAACAAGAGATAGGACATATAAAGTTTAAAAATAGCCATTTAAAAGTGGCTGCCAGATGGGCAGAGAACCGGTTCTTAATTTCTTTTAAGCCCATCACTGCTGGGAACCCTATAAGGCCTGCATTGACATGGCCTTCTTCTTCTTCACGTGACATCTCGAGCCACATAAGGTCCTCCACCAGCTCCTCTTCCTCTGTCTGGCGGGGTCCCTCACAGGTGGCAACAAAATCTTCAATTCAGATAGTAAGTAGATGCTTTAGCTATGACACTAGCAGAGCAAATGGGTGGTGAACAGCTGAGGAGGAGGCAGGGTTCCCCCCCCCCATTTTTATTTTTAAAGTCATACCTGGGTATGACATTACTTCCAGTCATGATATAACTTCCAGGGCAACATTTTGAGCTTTGCACCAGGCTACCCACTCTGTATGCCTGGCTGAGATTAGCTGGTTGCCCTTGGGAGGTGTTAGGAATTTTCTGCTGTTGACTCTAATTGGTCTTGGGTTAGGTTTTTTACCCATCCCAGTCACATTAGGCAGGCATTTGCGAGTTTAGGCAGAGGACATTGGCATCCACCTTGCGGCAGTATCAATCAGGGAAGGAGCCAATACCACTCACAAGTACCAGCACCGGCTCGGAGGCCGGCTGGCGAACCCGTACCCCTTTTCAAGTAGCTGGGCAAGGAAGGTGGCTCAATGGGGGCCCTTTCCTGCCCACTGTGTGAGCGAGGAGAAGCAAGTCCTGCCTTATGGCAGGCTGCCATGCTTGGGGACCGATGATGACATGCCCAAAACCAACAGGCGATATGATGGCAAAGTTTCTTCCTTACTTAGTTACCCGCATAGATTAAGGGAAGTTAGGCCCCGCCGTAGTTATGGCTGTGTTAGTTAAATTAAGTGGCATGAATTTAAACCCATTCAACTGTCCTGAGTCATTTTGAGAGGGTGTGTGTGAGTAACCATTTTTTTCTGCCTGCCAGACAATGTGCTTCTGCTGTGAATTTTTTAATCATAGTAACAGTCACAAAGGAAGTGGGAAGCTTTCATAAATATGGATCAGCCATGCAATTATTAATAATGATTGCACAACTATAAGTACATTATGCTTGCCAGTTTTATTCATGAAATACTTTTAAATTTCTTCATTACTTAACTGATCTAACCAAAAAACAAGAACAATATCCTAATTCTTGAAAAATAAGTTCTCAATTTGTTAAATTGACTACAAGTGTTTGTATGAATTTTAAAACATACCCGCAGCAAATGCTCCACACAGGGCTTGTACCTCTGCCCTGTCTCTTCTCCACCCTATGTCTCTGCACCAGCCCCAATAGAACTTACCTACCCTGATGCATACTTATCTTCTGCACTTGCCAACAGGCTGGCACAAACCTTCCCATTGACAAGCTTTTCTACAAACTATTTAGCTTCAATTGACTTCAGTCCTAGAGCAATACTTCCAGATAATTTCACTTTGCTTAGGGTAACCATATGTCCTCTTTACCCAGAATATGCCCTTTTATTAAGCTTTGTGCCTTGGAAAAAAATCTTCATTGTCCTCTTTTTCCTTGTGAGCAGGCAGCATGGAGCCTTCTTGTAATTCATAAATTATACAGTATAAATTATTACATGTAATACTGTAGTTTTAAATTTAACAGTAAGCAATATAGTGTTTAAATTGATCACATGAAAACAATATATATGAGTGTTTTTATTTCTTTGTTTGTCATGTCCTACATTTTTCTTGGGTGTCCTAGATTTTAGGAGGGCTTTGTCATCTTTTCCAGTTATGACATATGGTCACCCTTACTTTGCTGCTCTGCTTTTCCCGATCTTTGCTTTTGGGAAGAAACTGCAAGTTCTAGGAAAGCTCTGGAGAGTGGACTGAGGCTGCAATCCTATACACACTTTCCTGGGAGTAAGCCCTATTGAACATAATGGAACCTACTTCTGAGCAGATATAGAACTGCATAGGATTTCAGTGCATAGGATTGCACTGAAAGTGAATTGGCAGACTTTGGCTGCAATCCTAAGAACACTGTCCTGGGAGGAAGCCCCATTGAACTTAACGGAATCTACTTCTGAGTAGACACAAATAGGATTGCACTGTTTGTATTTCCAAAATATGTGCATACAGCATTGTGTGTGTGTGTGTGTGTGTGTGTGTGTTTGTATGCATGCGCACGTGCTTGCTGCTTTTGTGTAAATAAAGTACTAAGAAAGTGTGTGTACTAAAACCATCTTAGGCTTAAGCAATCCAAGTCAGCTAGGAAATTCCTCAGCAGCATTTTGAGATTTTAGAAATTATTGGGTGCTCTTACAACATGCCTAACCACACTCCCCCAGATTTTAATTACCATCTGCCCTGATGACAAGGTCTGTAGGATTCAAAAGCCCACACCATACTGTCTAATCTCTGTGACGTTTCCTTGGAAAGAGCAGCACTCCGCTGGGAAAAGGAAAATTGTGTTTTGATGCAGACTCACTAACGCATCCCACGCATCCCTTTCCCTATAATGTGCTTGCCAGCAGAATGGGAAGGGATCCTGCAGTAAATGGCCTCCTAGAGTGATTGCAGCAGCCATGTCAAAGCAGATGACCTTCACCCACTGTCTTCTACAGTCCCTCCTTTTGACAACAAGAGGATAAGATTGATGTGAACAATGCAAGGGATGATTCGTTTACTGGGGCAGTTGAACAATTCCTTCGGCTTGTCTTTCCCTCTCTTCTAAGATCATCAGAAAGGAGTGTGGTGGGACTTTTGTTTCACAGAAAGAAATTTAGGATTCAGGTTTAGGTTTAGGATTTCGACCTAAAATGGTGTGCTTGTATTTTAGCTTCAGTCATTTGCATTGTATTGCTTATAACTTAATCCACTTGCTGCATCATACAAGGTGATGATAAATCATCATTCCCCATATGATGTATCACAAGCATTTGGACAGTAGCCCTATAATCCAGAGTAACTACAGGAGCATGTAAGAGACATTACATGCACCCATAGTAACTGTACCACCTAGTGAAAACCTATGGGAAATTCATATTGCAATCCAGAGCAAATTGTTCTTACACCGGAGCAAGGACTCCCCGTAGTTACTCTGGATTGCGCCCTAAGCCAAATATTAGTTATCTCCCAGCAGAGCTAAGCCATCCATTGGACAAAAGGAATTTAACAAGGTCCAAGGAGAATTTTTATTAGCCAGGGTGACCACATGTCCTGGTTTTCCTTCTTCAGAGCTTCAGATGTTTGAACCTGTGTCCAAACTCCAGCCCCTTTTGGCAAGTTTGGACACATGTCCTGCACCTTCTCAGTACCACCTTCACCTCCACATCTTCCAAACTTGTCAGGAAGACACTTCCAAACTTCTTCTCTGGAGATCCTCTTGTTTGCAAGTGATGATGTGGAGAAGCTGGGTGGTGGCAGTAATTCCAGATTGCCAGAGAATTATCTGGAACAGAATTGCACAACCTCCTGCAGCTCTGTCCCCAGGTTTGTAGCCTGCTGTTTGCTGGAGTAGGTAAGGGTCATGTACTCATGTACTCATCATGTTCTCTTACCACAAGGAGTGATATTATACCTGCATACACATATATTATACCTGCATGCACATATCATATCCATGGTCAGATACAGTCTGGATTTGCTGCACTGTGTTTGGATGGGATTGGGCTCTTACTTGAGTGTAAGCCACATTGAGTCCAATAGGACTTACTTCCAAGTAAGGGCACAATCCAGAGTAACTACGGGACCACATAAGAGACATGTGCACCCGTAGTTATTGCACCATCTAGTGAAAACCTATGGGAAATTCATATTGCAATCCAGAGTAACTTGTTCTTACTCCAGAGCAAGGCCTCCTCATAGTTACTCTGGATTTCACCCTTACTAAGTGTATTTAGGATCACTTTGAAAATGGGCAAATGATGTAGGAGACTCTCTTTAAAACAATAGCTCACTGCTATCAAGGAAGAGAGGAGATAAAAGAAACAGAACACTTAAGCAGCAGGCAATATTAGTTTCTTATGTGATACCAGCATTTTTAATGAATGCAAATTCACACTTGAAATAAAAATATCCCCTAACCCCGTCCCTTAATAAAACTGTCCTGCAGAGTTTTGAATTGAAGAATGTATCATAAAAGGCTACAAGAAGCACTGTTTATCTGAGATTATCCAAAGAAATTGAGAACACTTTATTTATTTGTCATGCTGTGTTATTTGGTCTTTGAGTGCCATTCTTAATTATATTAGGCTCAATAACTTCGTTAGGTCTCCATTTAAAAATATGCTTTCAAGGAAAATGGGATCATTTAATGCAAAGATTTGCTGGTGCAGGAAAGGCCAATCTATTATGCCAAATACTTCCCCCCTCCAGCAGCCTGTCATTAACACTGATGATTTGTTATTGCTTTATGTGCATTCAGGCCTTCTGGCAAAGTGATGACAACCTTGGATGGACTCTGTGGAGTCACCACAGAGTCCTTTTTCTGGGCTAAAGCAATGCAGACAAAGGCCAGGCACGTCCTCATCTTTCAAATGATTAGGGCATGTTCTACTACCAGCATCATGCTATTTTCTCTACCAAATTCAAATATAAGTGCAGGAGGAGGTAATCCAAGTCACCCACAAAATTATGCCTGTTTATTGTGTCAAACATAAACATGTCAGTCTTGAACATGGATGCCTGCAGGCGTGGAAAAGATATCCCCTGATTTTGGAATTACTGTTTTTCTTATTTATTATTTTACTAGTGTAAACGTACATGCATTGTAGGAGTAAAAATTCCCCCCATAAGCCACTCCCCACTGTGCATCAATCTCCCACTGCACATCAACCCCCCCATGCGCATCCACACCCCATGCGCATCATCCCCATGCGCATCAACACTCCCCCACTGTGTATCATACCCCAGGTACATCAACCCCCAATGCACAATATCCTTCCATGTATATCACCTCCCCAGGCACACCACCCTCCCGTGCGCACCAACACCCTCTACTGTGTATTCCAACAGGAATGCTCTGCATTAGGCCCTGCTTCTCCTGGGTGAAATCAAATAGCATAAGTAGTGGTGGATTTTCCTTCATTGGAGCTCTTCAAGTAGAGAAGTGGTACTTAAAAATTTCAGCCTAAGACCCTCCTTCAGAGAATGATGATCTGTTCGGGACCTCCAGAAGTGATGTCATTAAAGTGGCTGGAAGAGACCTTAAAGGTGCCAGATTCCAAGATAGTTGCACCCAGTTTCTTGTAACCCCCCTGAAATGAAGTTGCAAACCCAAAGGAGGTCCAAATAAATCAACAACAGGTTCTATGTCCTACTAACCTCAATTAACAATAGTTTCTATGTCCCATTAGTAACTGCTTCTCAAAACCAGCCGCTTATTGGCAAAGGGTTCTATAGAACCTGTGAGAACCCCCTGAAGCCCACCACTGCGTGACCTCCACTTTGAATACCACTGAAGTAGAGGTTTGACAGGCACATTATGGTGATGCAGGTGATCCCCTGCCTCTCTGCATGTTCCACTCAGCTGCTACCCCATCTTTTTGCATTGTCTCTTTGGAGCACAAGCTAGTGAAGAATTGGGACCATGTACATCTTCTTCCTCCAGTGGTGCTACTGAAAATTATGGTGAGTGGAACTGAATGAGGAGGAAGCCACCACTAAATTCATCATTGTGCTTGCAATCAAGTAAAGGGCCTCCACACCTCGACTTCTTTGTATCAAAGAAGAATTGCAGTTGTGCAAAAGCACATCCTTAGGTTGGGACATCCAGAGGTGGGCTTCAGCAGGTTCTCACCTACTCTATAGAACCTGCTGTTATAGGACATATGCCTATAACATCATCATCACCTTTATTGGCATAATATACACAAAAGAGAAGAGAATAAAAGCATAAGTTACAAAAAAAGTCTTAAAATTAATTTTGATTAGAGATAATAATACAATTTAAAAACGTAGCTACTCTTTGTAACAGATTGGTATCATCAGCATCCAGAAATCTTTTAAGGACACTCAATTCCGAAAAAACGGCGAGTTGAGGTAAACAATACAAAAGAAGTTCCTTTCTGGCTCCAGCAAATCTGGGACAATAAAAAAAGAATGCTCTAAATTTTCTGGAATGGACAGCGAGAGGCACATAGTCTATCGAGTAGGGGGTTCCGTTGAATCTCCCTTTGAGGACGACCGACAGAAGGACGTTGCGACGGGCCAAAGTTAGCTCTCTCCTGAGATGAGGGGTGGTTATTAATGATAGATACGGTGGAAGCTTTCCAGTTGAAACATCGAGTTTTGAGGAGAAAGGGGAACTTTTGCGCGCGGACTCCATCAGTTCTTAAAAGTGGATATCGAGAAGTCTTGATTTGGCTAGCCTGATGGCTTCAAGTTCAGAGGATGCATTCAGGAGATCTTGCCAGATTCCTATTGAAGTCATCTTTCTGATCCAGTGGGCAACAATGGTTGGGGAGTCTCTGAGGAGGTAATACAGTAGGCTATTGGGATCTGAGTAGAAATTAAAATAGATCTTCAGCCAAGCCTTGGTGATGAAAATCCAGGCAGATGCTTCAATTTTAATTTGCCCTGTTTCAAGGCACAGCACCGCATTTGGGACGCATTTAGGAAGACATATGCCTATAGGACCATACAGGACATATGTTGTTATAGGACCTATGTCTGTAGGACATAGGACCTGTTGTTAATTTATTTGAATCCCACCAGTGGATATACCTGTATATATCTGCTTGCTTATCACTCTCAGAGAACCACAAGATCTTGGAGCAGCAGGATTTTTGAGCAGAAGATTTTCTTCCTAAGAAAAGCTTGCTTCTCTATGTGTTTTATAGCTTTAATAATGTTGTCCACAAATTTACCTGGGATGGGCATTAAGCTAACAGGCCCAGATGTTCCCAAGATTCCTTATTAAAAACCAGTAATCATTGACCACTTTCCAGTCCTGTAGTAAGGAAGCTAGAGGAAGCTGTTTTTCAAACTACCCTACCCATTTTCTGCCAGACTGCCACCTTATCTGTATTAGAATAAATAATGTGTCATTAAACTTTAATAAACTGAATGAAATAACACTTAATTAATTCAATACAAAGCATAACTATTTACATATATTTGTTATAATTAGATTTGTGAAGATTTACTTTGCCAAAATGAAAGGAATCAACCCACCTCTGTTAAACCATGAGCTGTTTCAGCATTCATGAAGTTTCTATCTATAAAGGAGGTAAATAGCCGGCAGAGAAGGATGAAGGAAAGAGGATTCATGTGTTGGTGCAAGGAGTGGTAGAGACAGGGTGACCAGATGATGGAATCCAAAAAAAAAGGATAAGGTCCTCCAAAATTCTGGGTTTTTAACTGAAATTCCAGTCATTTTAAAAAATGTGTAGGACAAAATGGACATGTTTAAATCAAAGCTAAAACTGTCTTAATGCTAAAATTAATTTAATGGACTTACTTCTGAGTAGACATGGATGGGATTGGGCTTACCTGGGGAGGCTGCTGGTGGGAGGGCACTCTTGGGATGTTAAGGGCTGTCCCGGTGTGGCAAGGCTTAGTTTTGGGTGATTGGGTAGCCACACACAGTGAGAGAGCGAGAGTGGAGGCATGATTAGGTCAGATCCCAGGAGCAGATGCTCCACCCATGCCTGGCTTGCACCTTACAGGAAGTGCTGCTTCCGAAATAGAGCTGTGTGTGCCTATGCAGCCTACAGTCTCCAACCATGCAGCTTCCCAGCTAGCCAATACTAAGCCTTGCCATATGAGGCAGGGAGACCATATAGGATGGAGGACAGAGTGCCTGTACCTTTAACCACTGCACAGAACAGGGAATTTAGGCAGGTTTAGCTCAGCATAAAAGGGTTTAAAAAGCTGCACTTGCCTAAATTCCTTCTATCCAATGGTTAAAGGTATAGGCACTCTGTCCTCCATCCTATATGGTCACCCTGATCCTGGGGCAGCCCCCGACCTCCCCAGAGCACCCACCCTTGATTTCCTGGACAATTCGGTTTTTCACCGGATATCCAGTGAAATAAACCAGTTTTCATTGACATCTGGTTGAAGCCAGACATCTGGTCAGCCTGTGTAGCAAGAAATAAGAGACAGTATTGAAATGCCGGGGCCATTATTGCAGCCATCAGCTATTTTTTTTTTTTTCAGTAGGTGAATCATTTAGTGCCCAGTGAGGTGAATGAAAGCAGAAGGATTGATTTGAAAAAGGGTTAGAGCAAGCCTTTAAATGTCTTTCAGGCTTAGGCAGCTTGTTTGATGTTTATTTAGTACCATGATCAATAGAATAGAAGCTCTGGGTATTAGCACTATTAAAATAATAAATACGAACAAAGACTGCGCAGCAATGAAGAGATCAGTTACATACATTTGTGCAATCATAATATTTGAAGCAATCTTATTTCTCCCCCCCCCCCCTTGTTCAGCAGGGAGTTACCTGATGACAGATAATTGTGTATTTTATAAAGAGAGTTTGAAAAAAATAACAGGGCTGGAAGGTACTTGAAGTTCTTTTAATCCCACGTTTTTCCAGACAGGCAAAAAGGGTAATCTCAGGCCTTTTTGGGGTTGGCCTGGGTTCCCCCAATTTCAATTTCCTTCCCCCCTATTTCAAGGGGTAACAGTCTTGTGACAGCACTAACCTCAGAAATCTGAGTTTTGGGAATGCATGGGACTCCAGCTAGAGTAGAGTTTCCAATAAACAGAGTACAGGAAGACAGTGTTTTCGGTAGGGCAGGGACAAGATGTTTCATCGCTCTATTTCACAGCAGATCAATCCAAACATTCAAGCGAGGGGGTGAGCTATCAAGAGCTGCGTACGCCTCCACTGAAGAACAGCAATAAAGCTGTCCTGTTTAAACAAGTTGATTTGCAATAAAAACCTTTTTCCACAACCAGTCAAGCATTTATAGACATTAAACGATAAGTGTCCTTATTGCAACTTTGCGCAAGGCAAGACAAGAATCTGAAAACAAGACTTCCTTAATGCAACAGTGAACATTTGTTCTTAATTGCTAAAATGAAAATGATGCTAGAACTTAAATCTGCATGCGAACAATATAGAACAGTCATGGGAAAAAGGGGTGTGGAGGTGGCCTGCACCAAGTGACAACCCTGGGGGGTGATGCGCAATGGGGGATCCAAAAAGTGAAACTTTGCGATGGCGCAGAAAACCCCATCATATCATACACCATTGTATTTTTATTGAAGAGCATAATCCAATGCAAAAATCCATTTTGAAATAGCACCTTCCTATCAAACGTTACAGCCAAAACACTAAAAAAACTGAAATATGCATTGAACTCTATGGAAAGTGAAAGTGACCCATATCGCAGCTGTATTCATGAGTAGGAAAATGTGCCATAGTTCATTGGATAGGGCAGGCTGAGAGGAATCCAAGGACATCAGAGTTGTCCTGATTCTGATCCAATTGTCCTGATCCAGCTCCCACAAATCACCCCAGAAGGAGGTCCCTGATGATTACATTGAAAATGAAAATGAAAATGAACTGCCCAGCAATGCTTACTAGTGAGTAAGCAAGCATGCCTTAACTGGTGTGGAAGGTCTGTTTGGGGAGTGTAAAGCTTCCAAAATGGTCTTGATCAGGGATGTCCTTAGAGTCCTTGCAGGGTGCGACAGCCCGAGTGACCAAAAATGTTAAAATCATGGTTTGTAGAAATAATCCCATCATGTTGGACACATAATTTACAGAAGAATACAGTGAAACAAACAACTTTGAATTATCTTTATTCTATTAAAATGTGTAGCTAAAAACCCAGTGGAGGCAGGGCAATGGCACTTAATCACACCAACCATTCAAGTTGTTGCCCCACCCACATGGGGGTCATGTGCTGGTCTCTACACTGGGTGACATGAACCCTAGTGACACCCCTGATGGCAAGTGAGGAAAAGGCAGTCAAGGGAGGTTTGGTTTGATTTCCAAACCCACTGTGGGGAAAAAAAGTAGGCTAAATAGAAGATCATGCTTGAGGACTTTGGCTGATCCAGTATCCCATTCCACATCTCTTTCCACATTATCATCAGTATCATTCTGCACAGCAGTTTCTGCATAACTGAACCACCATTTTTCATGGAATGTTATGAAGAAGGCTGCAGAAGCAAAAGTAAGATTGGGAATCTACCCCCTTCAAACACTTTGCCACATTTTATAAATGACTAACGAGAATTTTTAAAAATAATGTTGCTTCACTATGAAAAACATCATGCAGTTAAACATGGGCAAGAAGGGCAATCCAGACTTATACTGAACAGGCAGGCTGATGTCCATGCGCTGTATCCAGTGCAAGGCTGCTGATGTGTTACTACTGGGAGGAGGCTCGTCCCCTTCCCAGAAGTAAGACAGCAGCAGCCTCTATGTGTATAGTCAGACCTACACCACCTCAGAAGATAGCATAAGTCTGAGTAGAGACAAGCAGCTATGCACCATTCCCAGCAGTCTGGGAAGAGGAGTCAGAGTCCTCTTGCTCTTCCTCTTGCATGCGCATATCTGTGCACTATCCTAACCGTCCTAGAAGTGCTGCAGAAGTACCTTAAGGCACTTTTTATGATACCCCCCAGGCTAGCACAGGACTTGTGCCAGCCTAGTTCAGTCATTGCAGCTTAAGGGATTTTTCCCCCTTTGGGATCAGTTCAGCACAATAAAATGATCTTGAAATATCCACTAACAGGTAGAGCAGAGCAGGGAGGGGGGAAATCTGGAGGGATAACACTTCTCGGAAATTATCAGTGTGTGGGGTCTTAACCAAATTTTGTACTTGTTCTGTCTCCCAGTTCTCATTCTTTAGATGGAAATTGTCCTGTACTAAATTTCACATCTTGTCTTTTAGAAAATAGTCTGAGTAGGGCCAGTGCAAAAAATTCAAGACAAGATAGGCAGCGCAATCCACAGTTGCAAAGGTGCAGGAAAGCTGACTTGTCTGCTTTACATCCAGCACTCCATTGGGGCCGTTGCTGCACTACAATGGAGCAAGAGGAAACCTTTCTTCTTCCCTCGGTAAGGTCACAGCTGTGTCCATTAAAAGGTCCACTTGGATCTGAGCCACACACAAATGCAGTGCAGATCCAAGAAAACGGGTGAAGCCTCTGGCTGCCTAGAGAATAGTCCTTGGATCCAGTATAAATGTCAGGTCCAAGCCCCATCTTCTGCCCCATAGAGATCACAGAAGATGCACCACCCATTGACCCACAGTCCTACCATCCACTTGAACCCTGGAATCCCCCTTCCCACCCTCTTCCCAACAGCGATAGGATTCAAAGAAATTAACAACTGGTTCTCTGCCCATCTGGCAGCCACTTTTAAATGGCTATTTTTAAACTTTATATGTACTATCTCTCATTAACAACTGGTTCTATAGAGTGGGTGCGAACTTGCTGGAGCCCACCACTGCTCCCCACCCCTTAGATCTCCATGTTGGAAAAGCTCAACTGGCATGGAGATTTCTTTGAGCTGTTGCAGAAGCTGGATTCAGTGTGTGTTTACTGGTGCACCTTTGTGCACGAGCATGGCTTACACTCAAGGAGGCACAAATGTGCTTTAGGCCACATTTGCAACACTCCTGAGCCAGCAGAAGAGACTTGTGATGGTCTGATGCAATCATAGGATTGTGATTAACCAACTCTCCAGTACCAGGTTAAGAATTAACCTAACCAACTCTAACCAATTTAGGATTAACCTTAACCAACTCTCCAGTACCAGGGTAAGGACAATGCAGCTCCAAGGTAAGGGAACAAATCCATTTCCAAGAGGAGGTTTCTATAACTTCCCCCCAACTGCAGAATGGAGAACATCGCACTGCTGGAAAGTTAGGATTAGGATTGAACCCGTTTCAGAAATTGAAATATTGCCTGTTTCAGAAATTGGGGCTGAGATACCATACACACTTACTTAAGAGTCTGCCTATTGAACAGTAAACATGCGTAGAATTGCTCTGCAAGTTCTAAAATATCATATATTCTCCACCTTTCAGCCTCCTGGTCACCATCCAAGACCACATGCAAAAGGAGATAGGGTTGAAACATGAAAATTTGTTATCTGAAGTGATATTTCATCCCTGTCACTGGAATTTCCAGTTTAGAATAAATTTGAGAAAACATTTTTTATTTGAAGAATGCTTTGTTCACCTCTGTTGGACTCAATGGTTCTAGAAATCCATCAAGTTTTAATTTAGATAGTTTAACCCCCAGCTAGGAGCTAGTCATTAAAAAATGGCCCTTAACTCATTTTTAATGGCTAGATTAAATTACTATGCTGAAATGCATGTAATCGTGATGCAGCAGAAAAAGATCATTATATAGACAAGGCATTAATTTCAAAATTAGAGCCAAGATAACTATTGCAGAGCTCATTGGAGGAGGCATTGCTTAACAAAACTAATGATGCTTGTCTAACAATATATGCAAAAAAAAATCTCTTAAGATGAATATCAGCAGCGTTCATTTCTTCTTCATTATTTTTCTGGTTGTGCTTTGTGCACTTCCAGTTGTAGAAACAAACCAGGGGCACCACGTTTCATAGGCCTGTATCCTGTATGCCCCCGCAGCAAGCCCCCAAACCTGAGAGCCCTCACCTCTGGAAACTCACAATGTTCGAATCATGTAAGCAGGGTTGCCATATGTCCTGAAAAACAGGGACAGTCCTGATTTTGGGGGATTGTGTTCACATACTGGCAAGTGTGGCAGAGGATCCTGTCCCTATTTTGTGGAAGAGAATTATGGCAACCCTACATGCCAGAGATGAATGAAGTGCGTGAGGGGAATCAGCTTTCCCTACTCTTTGGAGGCTTCACGTTAAGTCAAACCTCACTTGACATCAAAGGTGCCAGACCACATCCCTGTTTTAAAGTGGTGCAGGACCATAGTCGGAAAGCTCCCACTTATTCTTTTTTATGGTCTGCATCCCAATACAACTGAAGACCCCATCTGTCTTCCCCAAACTATTTTTGGGGAAACCACAAAATCCTTGAGCAGTTTGGAGAAGTTTGAGAGCAACTGAAAATAACATTTCTGGACACCTGATTGTGACACTCCATCATTGACAAATTTCATCCATGATTCCTCCTCAACTGTACCAAATGAGACTACAACAAAGCTGATTTTATATACAGGTTGAGCCTATTTATCTGTGAATTTTCCATTCACTGATCTGCTTCAATATGGAAGCCCGGGACCCACACTGAGTCAGAATTGGCTCAACCTAAATCCTTTGAAGGCAACCAGAGCTGTGCTCTGATTATCTCTGAGGGCTTTCTTAGGCCCACACAAGCTGTTTGCATCTGCCCATACTTTCAGAATGGCCAGTTACGAGCTTACTGGACAGTGGCAATACTGTGGATGTCATTTATCTTGACTTCAGCAAAGCATTTGACAAGGTCCCACATGACATTTTAATTGGGAAGTTGGAAAAATATGGGCTAGATGAGGCAATCATTAGGTGGATCCGCAACTAGCTCAATGATCGCACTCAAAGGGTTTTAGTAAATGGTTCTGCGTCAACCTGGAGATCGGTTTCAAGTGGGGTATCCCAAGGCTCTGTCTTGGGCCCAGTCCTCTTTAACATTTTCATCAATGACTTGGAGGAAGGGATACGGGGGAGCTTGATCAAATTTGCGGATGACACCAAGCTGGGAGGAGTAGCAAACACAATTGAAGACAGGAGAAACCTCCAGGAGGATCTGGATAAATTGGAATACTGGGTTGTAACAAATAGAATGAACTTCGACAGGGAGAAGTGCAAGGTTCTGCACTTGGGCAATAAAAACCAAAAACACAGGTGTAAAATGGGGGATACTTGGCTTGGCAGCACAACATGTGAGCGGGACCTTGGAGTTGCCGTGGATTACAAGTTGAACATGAGTCAGCAGTGTGATGTGTCTGCAAAGAAGGCAAATACCATTTTAGGTTGCATTAAGAGGACTGTAGCTTCCAAGTCGCAAGAAGTTCTAGTTCCTCTTTATTCAGCATTGGTCAGACCTCACCTTGAGTACTGTGTTCAGTTCTGGGCACCTCACTTGAAGAAAGATGCAGCCAAACTGGAGCAAGTCCAGAGGAGAGCAACAAGAATGATCAGTGGGATGGAAGGGAAACCCTACGAGGGTTGGGGTTTCCTTGGGTTGGGGGAACTTGGTTGGGGGAACTTGGGATGTTCAGCCTGGAGAAAAGGAGGCTGAGGGGAGACATGATTGCCCTCTTCAGATACCTGAAGGGCTGTCATAGGGAGGAAGGGGCTCATTTGATCTTAGCTGTCTCTGAAAGCAGAACTAGAACCAATGGGTACAAACTGCAAGAAAGGAGATTCTGGTTGGATATCCGGAAAAAAAAAAATAATAATAATAACAACAACAACAACAACAACAACTAGGCATTTATATACTGCTTTTCTGGACATTTTTTTTATTGCTCCTCAGTCTTTAATCAAAGCGGTTTACATAGGCAGGCAAATTCTAAATCCCTGAAGGGATTTTTACAAACACAGTCTGGTTACAACACTGGCCCCGATGTCTGAAATGCTGGCTGACCAAGTTCTCCTTCAGTTCTCATGAAGGGCAGTTGAGAAAGCTCCTTCACTCCCACTGAAAAGCAGATGGAAAATCTCAGCTACAGCAGCCGCTTTTCAAAGTCTTGCTTCGGATCTGACTTCCGGTTATCTCGATCCAACAACCTTCAGCTCTTCTCTTCAGGCAAATGGAGGCTCTACCCTCTAGACCAGACCTCCTGCCCAGACCTCCTGCCTCTAGATCAGACCAAATTCCTTATGGTTTGGGCAGTTCAGCAGTGGAACAGACTGCCAAGGGAGGTGGTGGACGCTCCCTCACTGGGGGTCTTCAAGCATAGGCTTGACAAGTACCTGTTGGGGATGATCTAGGAGGATTTCCTGCTGCAGGCAGGGGGTTGGACTAGATGACCTACTAGGTCCCTTTCAACTCTAGGATTCTATGATTCTATGAAATGGGGTGCCCATTTGCATTCTGTTGTGAAGCTGTGCATTCTACACTTCATAACTCTACCCACATCATCTTACCACAGACTGAAACGTTGACAAAGATGAACCAGTTTTTCTAGCTTGTGTCTTCTGGACAAAACCAGCACACATCAATCACAGATAATTTTGGGTTCAGTGTTGGGCTCCACCTTTTTGTCACTGGACCTCACCAATACCAGATTTATCCCCCGCCTCAATTTCTTAGTGGTTAATAATGGCCCTACTAATAATGTGACCTTCTCCAAAAGGCACATCTGCAGACACATCTGCACACCAGTTTGCCGCTGCATAATGGTTGAAAATGGCTTGCTTGCCTTAGATAATCAAGGAGTACCTAAGACCAATTTATTCAAAATACCTTTCTTTTACTAAAGCAACCTCCAATATTTTTTGTTGGCAAGATAAAAAATTAATTACTGCTGCTGTTCCTTCCATGTGTTATTAGATTACTAAAAGAGAGTCTCAACAACAATTAAATTTAAATTAAGAAAAAAAAATAGAATTGGACATTTCTCCTGCTGGACAAAGGTATCATGAAGTGTTCCCTAATAGGTATATTAACATAGAAATATAACACAAAAAGGAAAATAAGTTTTGCGAATAAGTACATTTTGAAAATTTAATTGATTATTCGGATGACAAGAATCAGCAATAATGTCTATGATTCAGTTTCAGCCCTAATAAATTACATATCTATTCTGAAAAAAGAATTTGCACACAATCCCAAGAACTGTTCTTCACCTTATATCAGCAATATATTTTGGATTTCTCATCTGTATGAAATCGTATTTATAATCTCCTGGGGCAATGACAGAGTCCACAAACCTGGGTGAGGTAACATATTCAAATCTATATTTCAGTTACCATCAATATTAAATAAGGTGCTATGCGCAGCTGTTTCTTTCAACTTTAATTTATTTTGTTTGAGTGGAAGAAAGATGTGCAAGAGTTTGTAACCCCAAAATGCCATATTTGATTACTCTCTGGTTAGGAGTACTTTACACTACCAGTATTCAGCTTCTGATCAGTTCAAGTTTACATATTTTGAAAATATAAAGCTCGACTTTCTTTTGTATTTGCTGTCTTTTATTCAAGGAATTTCTGGTAACCTTGGCTGAGATGTGAAAATTTGAAGATTAACTCTGTTCTAAACATACTGTGATGCAGGAACTAAATCTTCAATAGTGGATTAAATGTCCAACACCTGCCAAACTATCAATTTGTCCAGGCTTTTGAGATAATTGTGAGGCCAAGAGATTGTTTTTGAAATTTGTTAGCATTTTATTCACATTGATTGACAGCCATGACTTTTGAACATGAATTGTTGCTTGGTTGTTTGGAGATAAGCAAACAATTCCTTTGACATTCTCATTAATTGGTTTAGTTCTTGCACACTGTTTTGTTTAAAGAAACTCCTGTGTGCGCTAATTTCTATGTCATGCAGTATGTCATATTTAAGCACCTCTGGCTGCAATCCTAAAGACACTTTCCTGGGAGTAAGACCCATTGAACACAATGAGGCTTATTTTTGAGTAGACATGGTTAGGATTGTGCTCTTATTCTTTTTCTCAAATGAATATTGGAAAAGCAGTGCTGTGGGTGGCACAAGCGGTTAAGAGGCTGTGCCTGTTAAGCAGCAGGCCAGGGTTCGAGACCTGGGGCGGCCCCACAAGACAGGGTGAGCTCCTGTCCTTAGCCCAGCTCTGCGACGCCAGCTGGATCCAATCGTATTGGCTCTGCCTTTCCATTGGACTAATTCAGTGGTGTGGAGAGGGGGATTTGCTGCTTGGGTAACAGCCTATCCTCCATAACGAAAGCCTCCAGGCTTTCGTGCTTCGCGTGCAGCCTATGCAGCGCCGAGCACGATACCATAGTCTTTCAAGACTGACGGAGGCCTGCATTGGAAAAGCACTTTTCAGAAATGAAACTGTTTAAAGCCCACAGATCAGTCTGGCTACTCGGGTCTAACCATTGTGACAGTAATGCTTCAGAAGCTTTTAGAAAACATAATTTAAGGTGCAATCCTAACCTAGGCCAGCACAAATAAATTATCAGTCTTCCTGTTCCTGTGATGATATAGGGAGGCAAGTGCATGTCTGTGCAGTGGCTTAACTGCAGGAGTGGTGCACAGGTGTCTTATACAGGGTAAACATATGCCATAATTAAAAAAGAAGATAAGACCCCCCAAATGTAGGACATCCAATAAAAATGTAGGACATGACAAAATAAAAGCTAAAAACACTCATATATCTTTCTTATGCTTAATTTAAACACTTCAATTATTATTAAATTTAAAACTATTATAATTTATTACATGTAATTTATTAACTACAAGAAGGCTACATGTTGCCTGCACACAAGGAAAAGGAGGACACAAGGCTAAAATCAAGGACATGCTGGAAAAAGAGGACTTATGGTCAGCCTGGTCTTATTGCACTTTTATGACAACTGTCAGGTCAGCATAGGAATTACGCCAGCGCTTAGGCCAGTCTAATTGATGTTTAGGACTGCAGCCTTAAAAAAACACAAAAGCAGAAAATAGGAAATCCCTTGCTGTTGATAATGTCAGGAAGCATCTTTAAAATTACAAAGAATAATGGCTTATAGGGAATTGCACATTTAGGTGTAGTCTAATGAAAAATGTGCTGTTGGAATTGAGGTATTTGGCATAGAAAACACAACCACAAATTCATCTGTTAATTTATTAATTTTAGCAATGTTTTTGACAGCAAAGTGCTTTCATAGACTCTGTAGTAGGAATTCCAAATGAGTTGTGTTCAGCTAGTCCTGTAAACATTATTTTTCTCATTGTTACATATGTGAAGTTAATTATTCAACATTACAAATAAATACCATGAAACATGTCTGAAACGATTCTCAGAGCCAATGAATAAACAAATAAAACTCTAAGAATATCAGAGTCTGGAGAATTGACGAAGCAAAGCTGAACAGATGAGAGTCTTATCTGTCCCTTGAGTGGATGACAATTGGGGATCCCATATTTACAATTAGTTTGTAATTTAGACACGAGCACAATCCTAACCATGTCTGCTCAATAGTAAGCCCCATTGTGTTCAGTGGGTCTTACTCCCAGGAAAGTGTCTTTAGGATTGCAGCATCAAAGTCAATTATATATATGCTTACTAGAGTCATGACTGTAAACACAAAAACTGAGTTTGAAGCATGGGAGGCACAACTACATTAAACAATGCAACATTAAACAATTTAAGACATTTCATGATTAGCATGGATTACACAGTTACTACTTTAGGTCAGGATCATGGTTACAATCCAAAGGTTGAATCTAAAGGGTTAAGATCAAGGGAACGAGTGCACCTCTGCCATACTTCTAAATGTTGACAACTAATATTTATAACTAAAATAAAATTTTCCTTTCTTACCAATAGCAATCCCTCACTCTTACCCTCCTCTTTCCAACCCTCCAAGCTGTTGGGAAATTAAGCACCCAGAGATATCTGGACACTCGCTGCTCCTGCCGCAGTGTTCATGTATTTAATTAAAATGCCTTTAATTGGTTTACTCTGAAATTGTGTCCCTTGCCTTAATTAAGTACAATCTGATGAAGTCTAGCTTGGAGGCATTCATTACATGGCCTCCACCACTTCTTGCAGTATCCATTTAGACCCACCTCATGGAGGCTGAAAATTTATCTATCAAAGAGACAGGAATGAAAAAAGCAATAACGCCTCTCCATCCAGGTTTTTCTTGACATCTATCATTATTTCACATGGATGTGGGTTGGCTGGTCAGAAGGAGCACAAAGCCTCCCATAACACAATATGCCATTATCTCACACATCCCTAGCCAGCAGCATGGCCATTGCTGTCTCAGCTCTCTTCCATAACCTTCTACTACCTGGATTGGAATTGAAGAGATAATTTTGAGTGTGGAAGGGAAGATAGTGGTGGGCTTGTAACCAAGCTTTTCTCAAATTGTGGATAAGGAACACTAGGTGGACCATGAATCAATTTCAGGTGGGTCGTGTAGCAACTACCAGTAAAAATAAAGAACTGAATATAGAGGTAGGGTTGCCATAATTCTCTTCCTCAAAATCAGGTTATGATCCTCTGTCCCATTTGCCAGTATGGGAACACAATCCACAGAAATCAAGATTGTTCCTGTTTCTTTGGTACATATGGCAACCCTTTATAGAGGGTACAGAACTGCTGGGAAGGGTGGACTCCCATTGGGAGCAAGGCATGATGCTTGCCCTGATTAGATGGGAGAACGGGACTGTAGAAAGTGAAGAGTGCTGTGTGGTTGGAGAAGGGCCAAGCCTGCATTCAGCTTTGACTTTCAAGCCGGAATGTTTGAATGCTGAGCTATGCAGAATAATAGCATGAGCTTGTGGTGTCATGGGACCTTTGACTATGGTGGCTTAGGTTTGAAGCCTAACTTGATTATTTTGCTGTGATGCTGGCACAAATACAAGTGGATCTGGGAAGGCAGATCAAGCCAGGAAGAGGATATTTTCAGCACTCCTGCCACAGATACAGGGGTGGGCACTTACTGGTTCAGGCCTACTCGCCCGAACCGGATCTTCCAATTTCCCTGCCGCTGGCGAACCGCCATTGGTAGGGAAAGTCAAAAAGAGGGCGGACCGGTTCGCGCCGGCTGCCATCTTTTTTTTAATCCGCACTGCACAAGCACCAATGTTGGCGCTTGCGCAGTAACAGCCCTCAAGCTGCAGAAGTATCACGTTGACGCTTGCGCAGAACCTGCTCTGAAGCAGGCCGGCCAGCTTCAGGGCCAGCACTGCAGAAGCGTCATGTTGACGCTTGCGCAGTGCCTGCTCTGAAGCTGGCTGGACAGCTTCAGGGCAGGCACTGCGCAGGCGCCAACGTTGGTGCAAGCACAGTGCCTTTACTGAAGCTAGCCGGACAGCTTCAGGGCCAGCAGAGCCTGCGCAGGCGCCAATCTCGCCCCGCCCCTTGCCTCACCCCTGACCCTCCCCAGCCCGGCCTCTCACCCCAGCCCCGCCCCCTCACCCCAGCCTGGCTCCTCCCACTTCCAGCAAACTGGATCTTGGGCCAGGCCGGGCCCATCCCTGCACAGATACAACCTCCGTTCTGGCTTTGATCTGCTCCCACCCTGGTCTCCTCCTCATTCTGTCCACCCCTTCACCTCCAGCTCCATATCTAGGGTACAGCAAGTAGGACACATGCCCTGAATACCGTTTGAATGATGTACCACTGAGCAGCAACTTCCCAGGCAACTCTTAGCTTCTGCTGAATCACCCAAAATCTCCAAACTGAGCACTGTGTTTAGGGAACTACAGCAGCTCCCCAGAAGCCAAGGCTTCCAGGAAGCTACTGAAGAAGGAATGAGGGTGGCAGCCACTTTCAGAAGCCACTGCTGCCTTTCTCCATGACATTAGGACATTGCATGACATCATCACCCTAGGTAACACTGTCCTGGTTAAGCAGCTGCCCACCATTCAACCCTAACAACCAGGGTCATTGATGGGCTGCTGGCACATGGTTGTCGCTGCTCACCACTGCATTGCAATGCTGAATGGCATTTCCCATTTTGGAGCAGCCATAAAGTGCAGCATTCCAATAGGATTGGGCTGTGAATCTCTTGTTATCACACTGTGTACTATATAGTTTTTCATGAATAGAATAGTAATTTCAAGACTGGGATTTCGTCTATATTTAGTCTGGAGCTGCATCCTCAGTTCAGCACAGTTTTATATGATTTCATTCTAATAAGGAACTTTTCCCCATTATTAGCTTCATTACATTTTATTTTTCTTTGCAGTCTCCAACTCTCAGACTTTGGGCACAATGACTGAGACTGACTAAAACGCTCTAATTAAATTTCCCCATTCAAATGCTCAAAACCTGGAAAATGAGATTGGTTATAATCAAAGGTAAGCTCTTCAGACTTCTGTCACATGTGCCTCTGAAGACGCTCTTTCTAATTTTTTTTCCAACAACATACCATTATGCCTTGTTAAAATTGGAAATTCTCTACAGTTAGGTTGGTGGTGTCCTTGCAAGCATTTACCACAGCGCAAATCAGATATGTAAATCACAGATCATGGCTATGATTTGAATCAGCATAATTTAACCAGCTTGCTGAGACTAGGAGCACAATCCTAGAATTGTGCTGGGCCAATGCATATTCTTTGCACTGGCAAGCTGCATTGGTGTACAGAGGTGCACCAGCAAACAGAAGCTGAATCCAGCCTCCATGGTGGTTTAAAGAGAGACCTTCACACTCACCGAGCTTAGGTTCTGATCCGCGTACATCATATGCAATATATGTGTGAATTATGATTTTGAACTTTTTGTTGAAAAGCTATAAATAAACACGGTTGGTTGAATTATAGTATCTTAGTACATGTGTAAATTATGGCTTAATTAATCTAATACAGTAAAGTATATGTTCATTTTCTTGCGATGTTTTCGGTACACATCACCCCCAAATGCTCCAAATTGTACTTCTTCAGATCGTAAACTTGCTAAAATCTCGTTCATATCACATTTTGACCTCTCATATCCCCATCAACCCAGTGAGTTGACAGTGTTTTGTGATGGATTCTTGAGTGCACCCACCCTTAAGAACAACCATGATAATTGTCAGTACATCTTAAAACTTGTGAAATTCTCCACTACTCCAAACCTGTACAAAATTTTAAAGTGAGGGTTTGCTGCACTCACCTAACAGTGAGATGGTTTAGCAAGCTCAGACTGACACCAAAACAGACTGATTAATGAAATTTGGAAGACACCAATCCTCAGAGCTGTCCACTAGCAAAAGCCCAAATGAACTGAATAGAGCTTACTGTAGGATACCATCTGGCGAGCAGAAGCTGAGATGAAGCATGGGTCAGAGCTTATGTTATGGATCCGATCCAGAGTACCCATCTGTCGGGGAGCTGGTACAAGCATTGCATGACCAGACAGGGCAGAGAGGAAGAAATGAGGCTACGTACATATACAAGCCCTGGCAAAGTCAGACAGCAGGTTCTGAATTCATTGGCAGCTCTGACTCCTAGCCAGGTTGACTGAATGTGTGAGTCTGACAACTGGCTTGATCTAGTTTGTCATTGGACTTTGAATGAATCAGGATATGGCTGTTTGAAGTCAGAATCCAGTGGGACTGAGAGAGTATTTTACTACAATACTAAAAAAAAGCAGGCCTCCGTCAGTCTTGAAAGACTATGGTATCGTGCTCAGTGCTGCATACGCTGCATGCGAAGCATGAAAGCCTGGGTTGGATTGTTATGGAGGATAGGCTGTTACCCAAGCAGCAAATCCCCCCTCTCCATGCCACTGAATTAGTCCAATGGAAAGGCAGAGCCAACCGATTGGGTCCAGCTGCGTCGCAGAGCTGGGCTAAGGACAGGAGCTCACCCTGTCTTGTGGGGCCGCCCCGGGTCTCGAACCCTGGCCTGCTGGTTAACAGGCACAGCGTCTTAACCGCTTGCGCCACCCACAGCCCAATACTATAAGCTATCAATATCAAGTTGCAGGGTTTGAGCAACAATAAATCCTTTTTAAAACAGCATCTCCAGCAAACAACCAACTCCAGAAAAAACACCACAATCACTCAATGTCCTCAGCTAAAATACAGCAATTCAGGAGGTATTTAAATCCTTACAATGAAAAGGCATGCCCAACTTCATGTGGGAGAGAGTGCCAAGGACTAGAGGTCACAACAAAGAAGGCCTTGTTCCACATACGCACTAAACAAGTCTCTGCTAGTGATGGCATATGGAAAAGTGATGGGTGTGTGTAGAGGGGTGTGTGTAGAGGTGGACAACCTCAAAATACCAGATTCAGGTGGGGGCAGAGGTGGGCTTCAGCAGGTTCTTACCTACTCAATAGAACCTGTTGTTATAGGACATATGTCCTATAACATATAGGACATATGTTGTTATCGGACTTATTTCTATAGGACATAGAACCTGTTGTTAATTTATCTGAATCCCACCACTGGGTGGGGGCACCTAGATGCAGGTGTCAACTGGTGGGCTGCTGTGTGATAAATGAAGCTGGACTAGATGGGCCCTTGGCCTGATCCAATGGAGGCTCTTCTTATGTTCTTATGTTAAAACAATCTGAAAGATCTTAATGGACAGGAAATACCATTTCCTGCTGTATTTCCTACAGTTTCCTACAATTTCCTGTGCCTTTCCTTAACCCACTTTTACCCAGTCAACAGGTGTAAATGTTTGATCTCTGTTGCATATATGCAATGTTGGGCAGAAGTGGCTTAAGGGAAACGGAGCTTTAAAAGTAGCAACTGTAAAGCCCTCCTTACTGATGTTATAAACAAGTCTGACTCAAGGTGACTTGAGTCACCTTGAAAACCCCATTGACTCAAAGTAGAGGATCTCTGAAACTTGGTGCACCAGCAGGATTACACACCAATGTATGGAGAAAGAAATGAGAGCTGCAAGGCAAACATGAAGAAAACTAGTTGTTTACCCACTTGATGAAAACAGCTGGCATTGATGCCTCCGGTCTCTTTGTGCTGAAATGTGGCCAACACAGGGCAAGGATGCCAGGCTGTGTATTTTTAAAATTTATTTTCTTCAAACTGTACTCTATCTCTGAACAGGAAGTTTCTGCTTGAGAAAATCTATCTCCCTGCTGTGTGTTTCATTTCTATGACTGCAAAGAGAATAAGAACTTTTTCTTATCCTGTTTAAATGTTTCTGCAATAGGGTTATGTTGCCTTAACAGCATATATCACATGAATAGGTATACCCACTTATTCATCAGGATAGGCACTGGAGCACTGTCCAAAAATGAAAACACTTGAAAAATGGAACCCAGTCCTTTTCCATTTGCAAATGCAAAATGGACAACAAAAATATAAATATCACTTGCAGTAGGCTAAATAACACATATTTATTAACACATAGCCAAAATACACAACAAATTATATGAACGAAGGCATATGTATATCATGAGTGCAATGAAGATCATGTCTTTGAATGATGGTAATTTACTGAGGAACATCATAAGGAAATAATTGAATTAAATAAATTAAGGACACAATCCTAACCAATTTAAGCTGGCATAACTCAGCTGGCATATCTTTCTGTGGTGGTGTGGGGAGGTTGGTGTATGCCTGTGCAGTGGCATAACTCGTAGTTACTCTGAATTGTGCCCTAAATTAATTTTACTAGGAAAAAAATTCCCTATATAGTATGACATTTTCAGTTACTGTTCATAAGTTGGAGGGGAAAACCCCACCAAAAAATGCATTCTTCCTTTATTGCTGTGGCTGCAAAGTATTCTCATCAATTTCTTTATTGATGAGTATAAAGCTCATCAATTAGCTAACATTAGCTAACTGCTGTCGCAATCCAGAGTAACTACGGGGAGTCCTTGCTCCGGTGTAATAACAATTTACTCTGAATTGCAATATGAATTTCCCATAGGTTTTCACTGGGTGGTGCTGTAATTACGTTGACGTAAATGTCTCTTACGTGCTCCCGTAGTTACTCTGGATTGTAGGGTACATTAGCAACTCACTTTCTCTTAAGTGACCTTTCATTAGAATCCTTTAAGAAAAGATGTTTTTACATTTAATGTAGAACGCCTCTCTCTTTTTTCCCTTCATAAGCAAAGACGGTGAGAAAGCCTAAGGTAACATCGAGCACAGTTGATCAATCAATCCAGTTTAAGAGAACATTTATGTCTATACCTCGGTGTCCCCGGCAGTGCCAATAGGCACTTCAGATTGTCTCTGACTAGCCAAGTTCGAGTCAACACCCTTGTTAGCGCTGGGTGGAAAAGGAATATATGAACAACAACAAAAAATCACAGCCTCTGTGAAAATATGTCACAACAAAGTAATGGAAATGTCACTTTAACATGCTTTTACAGAGAGTTTTGAGAGAAGCGGAAATATATATTTATCATAAAGGGCATTACTCCCCAAAGGATATCTCAGGAGACTGGCAGCTAAAAAAGAAGAATAGCACTGGAAGGGTTCAAATTTTAAGAAAAGTGGAGCCAAGGGAACAATATGTGAAATCACCTCTTTTCAACATATGCTGCTGTCACCTCCTGAGATGGTTCCTCTTGGCCATTCCTGTTTACAACAACTGGCAGAGGCTGTCCTCACTTATGGCAGAGAAAGACCTTTCCACATCCAGGACAGGGATGAGTTTAAACTCAGGGCTTTTTATGTACTATGAAGCTGCTTTAACTGAGTGACCAACAGTCCCTCCCAACAGTTTTAGTTGGGGGGGGGGCATGAATTTGAATTATACTAAGACCAAAGTGTGTTCATGATCTTTTTGAGGTTCACAGCACTCATTTGTGGGTTATGAGGACTGGGCTCTTCCCCTTTCCACTTAGGGCATACCTTGAAGTTTTCTTCTCCCCACAACTGTTCCAACCACTGACCTATGCATGTTCACTTCTAGTTTTGTTGACCAACTTCATTTCCTCTGATTTGAGAGAGCTAGTGCAGTAGTTCTCAAAAGTGTTAGGGCCCTAGAATTTGGTACCTCCCTCGGGGGATGACACACTGAGGGTTTATGACCAAAATCATAAAAATCACTAAAATTGCTAGAATCCATTGCAGTAATTAATACTGATAATAATTAAATAATTTTGACATATGGGATGACAAAAAATTTGTGGGCCCCAGGTGCCAAATGGCCTACATACACCACTGATTCTTTGTACACATTTTCAATCTATCTTCTTCCGCTATCTTCTTCCGTTCTTCCAGAAGTGCTCACAGTTGCACACACATGTTAACCCAGATATACCAGTGATAAACATTAACAGTGCAGCAGTCACTATTTGATGCCAGCTGCTTTCCTAATCACTTCAAAGTTGTGGTCATCTGTTTCCACCAAAATGACATTTTTCATTTCACAGAACTTTCTGCTATGACACCAAGATCTCCTTGAATAGTTACAGCAGATCTAAAACTGATCCTTGCATATATAGTTTTACTCAACAGTGTTTGTTGACACTCTTGATGAATTCATGTTCACTGTATTTGAACTTGTCATTTTCAGCACCTGTCTTTTGCAGTCTTCCAATTTACTGCAAACCAGAAGCTGAAAGATTTGTCATTCTTCCTGGATCAATTTCCTTTTAGTTGTGTTTCATAAGATTCTCTCCAGTAATCTGATATGGGGCTTACGCTTTTTTTTTTACAGTTCACATGAAATGAGGAAACTATAAGCAGTCTAGCATGGAGCTCTCCAGTAAGGGCCCAAATCCAGAGTGAGGGTAGTGAGGAGTGCTCTAGCTGGGCAGACCTAACTATTCAGAATCCAGAGCAGAAAGTTATGCTGGATCCAGAAAGTCAGGAAGCCTGGGCTGCCCTAGCTGCTCCAGAGCATGCTCAGTAGGCATTAAGGCAGTGACACATGGGGAGGGCTTGCTCCTGAGGAGACCCCCTCAGATCACATTGAACAAGGAACAGCTGTGGTGCCTGATTTATAAGGAGTCCCTGATGAGATGCCAGTACAGTCTACAGTAAATACAAGAGGCTTCTTGGAGTGGCCTGTAGCCACAGGATAGTGGGCTGCTGTAGTTGTGCCATATCCTGAGGTTGAGAGGCAGAGGTTGCAGCTAAGCTGGCCAAGAACTCAGATTTTTGGTCAACACTGCCATTCTTACTCTGCGTTAACATGGACCTCTGCCTATGGGTCAACTCATTGTTATACTTGCTCCTGAGGTGGTATAACTCTAAGGAGCTGGAAGAGGGCATTTCTGCCCTGGAAACGGGTTCTGGATACAGAGTAACTGCTCTGCTCTAG
This sequence comes from Cryptoblepharus egeriae, assembly GCA_030015325.1. Lineage (NCBI taxonomy): Eukaryota > Metazoa > Chordata > Lepidosauria > Squamata > Scincidae > Cryptoblepharus > Cryptoblepharus egeriae. The sequence continues at coordinate 44,811,313 of JAREYC010000007.1, read as the reverse complement.
GCAATGCCAAACATGCCATCAACATGCCTTTCCTGAACTGCCCAGGCTGGCGCAGTTAGGGCATCCCAGATCCACCTGTCTTGGGGCAGCCTATGTTGCATTCGGCTGCCCAATACCTTTGCCAGAATAACGAGGGTGGCCCATCTTGCAATTGGGCTAGCCCAGTGACAGATAGAGTAACCCAAGTGCACTTCTTGATTGTGCCCAAAGACTGAGTGTTGGAATAGACTGCAATGATAAATAAAATGTAATGTAGCCAATAATGGGGAAAAATTCATTATTAGCATGAGAGTGAAATCATATAAAACTGTGTTGAACTGAGGAGGCAGATCCAGACTAAATATAGACAACATACCAGTCTTGAAATTACTCTTCTATTCATGAAGTACTATACAGTACACAGTGTGATAACAACGGATTCACAGCCATAGTTGCAACATTGGGAAAATCATACCTTACAAGGATGTCATAAGGAGATCATCAAGATAATGCATGTAAAGTATTCTGCAACTCTGAAATCTCATTGCAAATGCTAACTCTTATCATGAGATTAATTCATATGGTGGTTGCCATTAGAAGATTCTTAACTGAAATACCATTATCTTAAATCAAATGTATGGTTTAAAATCCCTAATTTTTAATTCCGAGGATAGAATAGACACCAATTATGAATGAATGAACAGAAATTGTAGCTAGTTTTGAAATAACAATTCAACTCCTTCATAATCCAACAGTGAATAGCAGGAGGTCTCCAAACTTTCAACTTCAGGGCTCTCGGACCTTTAACAATTGTGTAGAGGAGGACATTTCAGCAGGTGTAGCCTGTGATCTTTGAGATGAAAAGCTTCACCTGCTGAAAGTTCCTCCTCTACACAATTGTTAAAGGTTCTAGAGCCATGAAGATGAAAGTTTGGAGACTCCTGGTGAATAGCGTCCAATCTTGTTATGTTCTATAATTTAGCTCTACAGCCATATTGTTGGTCTTCTCTATCTGGTAGACTTTTGGTTTACATATGGAGCATTCTGTCTTTTCCATCTCACGGCACACTAACAAGGCACTGAAATGGTCAAGGCACACCATCAGTTCTTTTTACCATTGACAAGGCACACTAGGCTCTTCAAATCCCCTAATTTTCCTATTAATTAATGACTCTCCCCAAATTCCCATGGCACACATCAGGACTATCTGTGGCACACACACTGGTTGAAAATAATTTTTCCAAGAAGTGGAAAAGTACCCAGAGGCTGCTGAGCATGCTTACCTGTAAATCTATTAGAATTGTTTGTAATCATCATATTAGGTTGAAATAGCCAATTAAGTGAAAATAATGCTTTTTGCTTTCTGTAACTGGCTTTGCAACTATAAAAGATCAGAGCTGACAGGTATCTGGGCAGCTCATTGCTTTAGGACATGAGTCCGAGGAGTTTGCCCAACACACATGTTGAATAAAAGATCCTGAATCTGATACCTCGGATGTCTGCTTGTTTGTGTGAACATGCTACAGTGTCCCTATACACCCTCCAGTGGATAGGAAAGGGGTGTAAGAAAAGATTTTTACTCCCAACTACCATTCAGATTCAAGCGTTTCCTGTTTCTTTTTTCTAAAAAGAATGTAATAAAAATGCAAGCTGGTCAGCAGTATTAGAGTGAAGCAATGTATCAGTTTATGTCACAATTCCATGACAGTAACATTAAATAAAGTCAAGTAACGGAAACAGACAGTTATAAAAACATAGTAAATATTCAACTGCAGAAGAAATCAGTGAATGAGCACATATAAAAATATACTACTCCATTTTCAAGCCAGCCTCTTTGCTTTTATGAATTTAAAATAGTCTTATAAAGAATTTATTAACCATATAGGCCACTTTCAGAGAAGAAAAGAGAATGTGTTATAAATTGGGAAATAGTTCATTAAACCTAATGACATATTTACCCCATTTCCTCTGTAATATATTTTTTTCCTTCCCGTCCTGGCCCATATAGTGTGAACTATCCTGCTGTTTCACTGCCTGATTTATTTATTTATTATATATTAGTTTCTTCAAGGAGATCAGAATAGCTTAGGTGTTGTTCACATGCAACATCTCATCCAAGTACAACTTGAACTGGATCCCCTTAACTTTAACTGTGGTATTTGAGCAGCAGTAATAATTTACTTGTATGTTATCCTCTATGACAGTGGTTCTCAATCTTCCTAACGCCGTGACCCCTTTATAAGTTCCTCATATTGTGGGGACCCCCAACCATAAAATTATTTTCGCTGATACTTTATAGCTGTAATTTTGCTACTGTTATGAATCGTAATGTAAATATCCGATATGCAGGATGTATTTTCATTGTTACAAATGAAATGTGTGTTCTATGCACACATTGAACACAATGGGATTTATTTCAGAGTAGGCATGCATAGGATTGGGCCCTGAGGCTGCAATCCTATCCACATTTACATGGGATTAAAGGCCCCCTGACTATAATGGGATTTATTTCAGAGTAGGCATACATTGAATTGGGCCCTAAGGCTGTCAGTCAGCCCCAGTGCACGCACAGCTACAGCCAGAGGTCTGGCAAGCCTGACCTGGCCCCCTGCACCAGGGGTCTTTAGGCGACCTCCAGGAAAGCACTAGGCAACCCCCAAAGGGGTCCCGACCCCCACTTTGAGAAACGCTGCTCTGTGATATGTTCACAAGCCAGCAACCGCATGAGAGAAAAATGTTCACACTGAAGAATGCAAGAGTCAATTTACATGTTATAGATTGTCACACAAAAGTACACCAAATGTCACACAAAATATTTGCTGAAAATCTTGAAGGGATGTTACCAGTGATGGGATTCAAAGAAATTAACAACTGGTTCTATGCCCAACTGGCAGCCACTTTTAAATGCCTATTTTTAAACTTTATATGTCCAGTAAACTTTGGACTTTATATGTCCACTTTTAAACTTTTAAACTTTATGTGTCCAATTTCTCATTGTCTCTCAAAGTCCACTTTTAAACTTTATATGTCCAATCTCTCATTAACAACCGGTTCTATAGAGTAGGTGCGAACCTGCTGGAGCCCACAACTGGGTCACATTACCAATAAGTAGGAAAAATTAGGCGGTGTTAACTTTAATACTTTTCAAACTTATCTGGGTTATGATTATAATGCAGTCTATTTTTCTGGCTCAACCATCTTGATATTAGTATAATCTGATAAGAGCCATGAGGGCAGCACCCAAATCTCATAAGATTTTTCTGAGATCCAAGGTGGAGGTGCCTATAGGGACAGATAGGAGGGGGGGACATCCCACAGCACTTCTGTGAGTGCACTGTGATGCCCAAAGTTATGCACACTTTGGGAACCCCTAATGCACCCAAATTTAACATTTTTGCAAGAGAGAGAATTAATGGATTTTGGATTTGAAGATTAGTTTTAATCTTTAGAGAATAATAATCTGAAATGGAATTTATAAAAATATAAGAGGTACTATTGGAGATATAACTTAGTTGGGGTGAAAATTTAGATTATTAGCATAAAGGAGATGTCATTAGAATGTTTTCGCTTTGATCTTACTAAACTGCTATAGATCCTTTCAAAAAATACAATCAAATACATAAAAATACAAAAAATACATTCAAATACATACAAAAGAAATACATTCAAATACATAAAAATTTTCTTTTTTATGTATTTGAATGTATTTTTGTTTTAATTCTGTTTATATTTTTTAACTTTAAACATTGATATAAAAATTAGAATCTGATATGTCCATGGCAATACCTATTGATGTAATGAAATTGCCAATCATCTGTGTTGGAGAATGAGCAGGCTGATGCTGTCCCAAACTTCCTTCCAGCAGGGTGACCATATGTCCTCTTTCTCCAGGGCATGTCCTGGATTTTAGCCTTGTGTCCTGGGACAAACTCCAATGTCCTCCGTTTCCCTATAACAGGGCAGCACGCAGCCTACTTATAATTAATAAATTATATGTAATCGATTATAATTGATTACCAATTTTAAATTTGGTAATAAGTAATATGTTCCTTAAATTAGGCACATGAATTATATTTGATTGTTTTTAGCTTTTATTTTGTCATGTCTTACATTATTCTTGGATGCCCAACATTTTGGGGGCCTTGTCCTCCTTTTTTGGTTATAGCATATGGTTATCCCACTTTCCAGTCACTCTCAGAAAGACAAAGTAGAACAACCAACCTAAATAACTCAACAAGTGGTAGGCAAGAGGGAGAAACACTCCTCAACAATTCATTGTTAAGCATAAGTTTTGGTTCTTCCACTGAAATAAAATGTACTTTCCCACATTAATAGTGAATTGAATGGTGCTATTATCTGATTAAATACTTATTTTACCATCACCATATTTTATACACAATGTGTACAATCCTAACCATGTCAATCCAAAGGATGCCCCATTGTGTTCAATGGGTCCTGTTCCCAGGAAAGTGTCTTTAGAATTGCAGCCTTAATTGAACGTTGGCTAACCTCAGAACTGTTTCAGCCATCAGAGACGGACTCTTTGTCCATCAAGCAATACCAGCCTAAACAGATGGTTCATCCTGATAAACTTACCCTATAATCCAGTGTAATTACAGGAGCACGTAAGAGACATTTATGTCAACATAGTTACGGCCCCATTTCCTTTGGGAAATTCATATTGCAATCTAGGGTAAATTGTTCTTACACCAGAGCAAGGACTCCCCATAGTTACTCTGGATTGCGTCCTTAGTCATGACTAAACTCTTTTGAAGTCAAGGAGACAGGTTGAAGGTTCCATTAATTCCAGCACGTCATGAAATTAGTAATCATCCAAAGTCAACAGAATAACTAGAAATAAACAGCATAACTAGTCATAAGTATGTCCCTTGGATTCAAACACTCCACGGTCTTCAGGAGGGTAGGAAAGGGGATTTGTTTTCTTTCTGCATTAGTGGCAAGCCTGTGCTTTGCAGTCTGCAGCCGAAGATAGTTACAATTCATTCACTGCAGCTGGTTATTGTTCAGGATAATTGCTAGAGTGGAATAATACCTTTGGGATTCATGTGTCGGAGAGCCTCCAAATTCTGTCTCCAGGAATGCAATCTCCTACCATATTTTTTTTAATGGAAGAAGAGAGTGCAGAAGTCAGGATCATGAGGCCTTGATTGTAAGTGTTGCTGCTTGAAAGGCAGCTATCAACATTGTTGTGTCTGTTCTCAGTGGAATCAATTCTGGTCTGTTTATACTAGACTGGAGAGGCTCCAGGCAACCTTATCATGGAAGATCCTGTTTGATCATTCTATTTCCAAGCAGTAAGAGAAGCAAATGGAAATGTACAAAATATAATCCATAAGAAACACCGGATAAGAAAATTAGGCTACAACCTTTCTTACTTGGAAGAAACTCCAATAAAGTTGAGGAAACTATTTCAAGAACAAACTGCAGTACACATAATATTATTTCTAGAGTAATTCTTAGAAGCATGATCATACGGGCCAGTGGTTCCCAGATATACTGAGATCAAGATATGGTGGATGTTGTGTGAGGTATCTCATGATAATGGTGGACAATGGTGGCACCTGAAAGGGGCAGAAAGAAGAGGTCCTTAGGGAGATCCTGCAGGTCCCTTGAGTTTGCCACAGCACTCTTAGGCTCTGTGACATAGTTTGAGAAAAATTGATGAAAACCAAGGCTCTCCAAACCCCTTTGTGGCCTGAAGTGGCATTTGGAGAGAATCCACTCCTGTTGAGCAGCTCTTACAGTTCAGCTGTACTACTTTTCCTTGCACCTGAAGACACAGGGATTTTCTGCCCAGTTGCAGCTGTTGGACTGGAGCTATAGGCAATAGACATGATTGCTGAGAAGCTACAATTTCCTGGGAGTAAGCACCATTGATTTAATATATGTCTACTCCTTGCTTCTGAGTAGACATAAGATTGGACTCAGGAACTCGGAAGGCACCATTAATGCTAACTTTGGCTCTATGTATGAATTTAGTTGGACACTCCTGGACCTAGACTCAGTGGTGGTCTTCAGGGGTTCTCACAGTTTCTATAGAACCCTTTGCTAATGAGCTCCTGGTTCTGAGAACCGGTTACTAATGGGACATAGAGCCTGTTGTTCTATGGACAAATAACCTGTTGTTAATTTAGATTATTAGGACATAGAACCTGTTGTTAATTTATTTGAATCCCATCACTGCCTAGACTGTCCTTGTGGCAAGATTGGGTGCCAGGAGAAACTGCAAACAGTGCCAGGAACTGGGACAGAAAGCGTTTTTCAGTTGTGCAATGGTATCCAGTTTGGAGACCGCTTATTTAATAGATCTGATTAAGTGACTGACAGTTAGGCCAGCATTAGTCCTGGCACAAGTCCTATGCTGACCTGGGGGTATCACAATAAGGCACACAGACATTTGCTGGCCTTCCCACACTACCACGGAATGGGGAGCAGGTGAGTGGTGTTATCCTAAATTGGTTAGGATGGCACCCTAAATTTGCAAAACTTCAAGGACCATCTTCAAATACTTGCACTAATAAGATCATAACACAGTACCCACTTCCAAAATAGCTCCTTTGAGTAGCATTTGCCTTCTTCAAGACATCATCAAGTTGCTGAGCTGTAGTTACTTTATGACTAATTAAGATTTGCACATTTTCTCCTCTGTCATTTCAACTAATGAGTTCCTATGTGGGAACAAAGTGCTTTTTCCTGATCATCACCTGTTTAATGACATCACTTGCAGCTCTCAGCAGGCACCACAAATGCTAGTAAACCTCACTGTATGAGATAAGGTTGATACCCCTGGGTAGACTGGTGATGTTTCCAGGTTCTCCACATCATCCTCCCTGGGGGATTGAAGAAGCTGAACTGCAGTTTTTTTCTGAAAATGGACAGTCTTTGGTGTTGACTTTGCAATGCAAATACAAAGGGTTACTTGACAGCATCCTCAAGGCAGACAGGCTCTTAGGGTCAGTTCTGGTTCCTAATCCGTGCTCCATATTGTTCATGCCAGATATGACTGACCCAGTTAATAACATCATAACCTTAAAATAAGTTAGAAGAGAAAGGATTAAAAAAATTCCTGTGTGTCTCCAGGATGGTAATCCTGCAATCTAAACTGACAATATGTGGAAGGAGGTTGTCACTGCGTTAGCTGAACTGAGCCTATCCGGATAGGGAGTTCAATAAATAGAAATTTATTTATTGAACTCCACACTAGAAATTTCCATGTGAATTCCTTCCAGCATAGTAATCTGCACTTGCAAACAATGAAACTTGATCCAAAGTTCTTGTATTTTTCACTACCACATTTTAAAATAGCTGCATAAGTTTGCCTGCATGACTGCACTGAAGATACCTTATTAATAATAGTCAAATATCAATGACTAAAAAAGAAACTATTGTCAGACCAACCTGGTACAAACTTGTTATTTTTATTCAAGCACAATAAAAGTTTTTATTTAGGGGTGGGTGGATCGTTAATGAAATCCTCTCCAAAAGTAGCTTAATGGGATCTGATTTCTCAACGTGGAAAACTTTTTTGTAGCACATCTAATTTCAAGGGACTTTTTAAAGGGACTTAAAAAGAGCAAGGCTGACATCTAGTGTTGAATTTTTTGTGTATTTTTTCTTTTTTCTGCTTTTTTCTGTACCTTTGATGTTATTTACCTGATTGCTGTTCGCTCAGCAAACTTGCAATTGTTAAGGTGACAGGGATTGGTACCATGATTTCAGAAAAGCCAGCAGGCATTACAGGGCCCAATCCTGTGTTTTCTGTTTCCTTTAAGAAACAGAAGCTCTCTCATGAAACCCAGTCCCTTGGGTGAGTCTGGCTCATGTGGGACCATCTCCAGGAGGTTGGGTTGAGGGCTCCTCTTTGGTTTATTCACCCTTCACTGAGAGGCCTCAGCAGCAGGTACCAGCATCTTCCCCTCAGACTTTGGGTCCCAGCTGTCACTCAGATACACATCCGTGGATCTGTGATGTGACCGATCCCTGGCTCTGAAATCACAACCTTTGAGATGCAGCAAAGTTGACAGCCTGAACATTGGCTGAGCCACATTACCAGGGTCCCAGGAGTTCAGTGGAGGAAACATGCAACTGTTGGACACTTTTACACTATCATTCTGTTTGGTCCTAATTCCAAAGTGGACAATGTAAGCCAAGAAGATGCACAATGCGGCCTAAAACAATTAAGGATGTTATCTTAACCAATTTAGACCAGCGCAACTCACTTAATCTCTAAGCAGTAGGCACCATTATGAATGGGATTTACTCCCAGCCAAATGCATACAGGATTTTGGCCTTGGCAGGGTTTGGGAGCAATCCTGAAGTGAGACCAATGAGAATGGCCCAGCTGGGCTAGCCAAGGTAGACTACATCCAGAGCAGAAAGTTGGGTCAAATCCACAGGTCTAGAAGCTGCTGGACACCAAGAAAGTTGCATCTGGAAAGGATTGTTCCTGAGGAGACCTGCCTTAGATCACACTGAACAAGGAACTGCTGGTGCCTGCCTTATACGGAAGCCCAGAAGTTCCTGACAACCAGTTACAGCTGCATACAGCAATATCTGTAGTGGAGTGTAGGTACAAGGGGATTTCTTGGAGTTGTGATGTATAATGAGGTTAGTGGGTTGTTGTAGTTGTTTCGTATCCTGAGGTTCAGAGGCAGGGGTAGCAGTTAGACTGCCCAAGAACTCAGATTCTTTGTCAACACTTTCATTTTTACTCTGCCTTATTATGGACCTCTATGGGTCTACTCAGATTTATTCCTGCTCCTGAGGTGCTCTGATTTTGAGGAGCTGTGAGGGGGCATTTCTACCCTGAAACTGGCTCTGGATACAGCGTAAGTGCACTGTTCTAGGCAATGCTCAACATACCTCTGCTGAGCTGCCTTGCTAGGCTGGGCCATGTCTATATGCCTCACTCTGGCGTAAGTTAACTTGGTTAGCCTAAGTTGACCTTTTCTGGTCCAGGCCTTTTCTGGTGCAGCTAGGCTGGCGTATCTCAGCTTACACTGGCCCACTGCTAGACAGGCTGGCTCAAAACCATTTCAGGATTGCATCTTGTATCTTAAAATAATAATAATGATAATGATAACGATGATGATGATAACAACAACAACAACCAGGTATTGCTTGATTTTGTCATTCCTCAGTGTTTTCTCCTTCATGTTCTTTAAGTTACTTGCATCTGATCGCAAACTCTTCATCTTCAATTCCAGTCTGATTTTCCATTTTGGTTTTCCAATTGATTTTCTAGAGGACTTTCTAGAGAACTATTTAATGAAATGCTACGAGCAGGTAACATCAGCCAGTGGTTAACAACTGGAAGGACTCTACTAATACAGAAGGATCCAGCAAAAGGGATAGCACCAGGAAACTTCAGGCCAATAATGTGTCTACCCACCATGTTCAAGCTGCTGACAGGCATCATAGCTGACAGGATTCAGGATTTCTTGGAAGTAAATAACATCTTACCAGTGGAGCAGAAAGGCAATAAACGGAGAAGCAGAGGCACAAAAGATCAACTCCTGATTGATAAAATGATACTGGAGAATTGTAAAAGCCAGAAAACCAATCTGCACATGGCTTGGATTGACTATAGGAAAGCCTTTGATTCATTGCCACACAGCTGGATCATAAAATGTCTGGAGTCCATCAGGGTCAACAAAAATCTTACAAATTTCATTGAAAATGCAATGAAACTCTGGAAGACAGAATTATTCGTAGCCAATGAAAGTTATGGACTTGTCAACATTAGATGGGGAATCTTCCAGGGGGACTCATTGTCCCCACTGCTGTTTATTATCGCGATGATCCCTTTGTCAGTGATCCTACAGAAAGCAAATCTGGGTTACCAAATTGCCAAAAATTCACAGAAAATTTCACATCTGTTGTACATGGATGATTTGAAGCTCTACGGAAAGTCAGAAGCAGAAATCCAGTCACTCACCAATACAGTCCGAGTCTTTAGTACCAACATCAACATGGAGTTTGGCCTGGACAAATGTGCTACAGTGGCACTAAAGAAAGGGAAGATCACGGAAAGTGATGGCATTGAAATGCCAAATGGTCAAACCATTAAATGCCACCAGCCTGAAGCCTACAAATATCTGGGCATACTGCAGCTGGACAATATCAAGCACGGGCATGTAAAAACTGTGGTCAGCAAAGAATACATACAAAGGGTTAGAAAAATTTTGAAAAGCAAATTGAATGGCGGCAACATTGTAAAGGCTATAAATACCTGGGCCATACCTGTAGTTAGGTATACTGCTGGCATTGTGAACTGGACACAAAAGGAACTGGATGACTTGGACAGGAAAACAAGGAAGTTAATGACCATTCACTATGCTTTACATCCACGTAGTGATGTTGACAGGCTGTACCTGCCTAGAAGATCAGGGGGCAGAGGACTTTTGCGTGTGAAGCAGTCGGTTGAAGAAGAAAAACATGCCCTAGCAGATTATGTGTGAGAGAGCCAGGAATCTGCTTTGATTGAAGTCAGCAAGAGAAAGTTGTTGAAAGTGCAGCAGACCAACTATGAATATCGCAATAGTGCAATTCAGGCTCGGACTGCCAGTTGGCAGAATAAAGTATTGCATGGCCAATTCCTTGTCAAGATTGAAGGAAAGGTTGATCAGGATAAGACCTGGTTGTGGCTCACGAGTGGCACCCCGAAGAAGGAGACGGAAGACCTGATACTTGCTGCCCAAGAACAGGCAATCAGGACAAATGCCATCAAGGTCAGGATTGAAAAGTCAGCCGATGACCCAAAATGCCAGCTCACCTGCAAAGAAGTGGATGAAACCATCGACCACATTCTAAGTGGCTGCAAGAAGATTGCACAGACTGACTACAAACTGAGGCACAATCTGTTGCCCAGATGATCCACTGGAACCTATGCCAAAAGTATAATCTGCCAGTGGTAAAAAAACTGGTGGGACCACAAGCCTGAAAAAGTGGTTGCAAATGAGCAGGTCAAGCTTCTTCAGGATACAGGTCAAGGGACTTCAGGATCCAGACGGACAAGGTTTTGGAACACAATACTCCAGATATCACCATCATTGAAAGCAGTAAGATGTGGGTTGTTGACATCACCATACCAGGTGACAGCAGAATTGAAGAGAAACAACTGGAAAAGATCTCCCACTACCAAGACCTAAGAATTGAATTACAGCGTATCTGGTGTAATCCAGTGCAGGTGGTTCCAGTGGTAATTGGCACACTGGGTGCAGTGCCCAAAGACCTTGACAGGCACCTGAAAACTATTGGCATTGACAAAATATCACTCTGCCAACTGCAGAAAGCCGCTCTTCTGGGATCAGCACGAATTATGCACCGCTACATCACACAGTCCTAGACTCTTGGGAAGGGTCCGACTGGTGATGTGAATGAAACTAGCACAAAATTGTTCGCTCTGTATTTATGGATAATAATAATAATAATAATAATAATAATAATAATAATAATAATAATAATAATAATAATAATAATAATAATGTGGGTGGCGCAACTGGCTAAGACATTGTGCCTGATAACCAGCAGGCCAGGTTTCGAGACCCAGGTCGGCCCCACAAGACAGGGTGAGCTCCTGTCCTTAGCCCAGCTCTGCAATGCCAGCTGGATCCAATCGTATTGGCTCTGCCTTTCCATTGGACTAATTCAGTGGCGTGGAGAGGGGGGATTTGCTGCTTGGGGAACAGCCTATCCTCCATAACAATCTAACCTAGGCTTTCATGCTTCGCATGAAGTGTATGCAGCACTGAGCACAATACCATAGTCTTCCAAGAGTGACGGAGCCCTGCTTTTTTTAATAATAATAATAATAATAATAGGAAAACAAAAACATGCCCAAATCAGTACCTGATTTATAACCAAAGGGGGTGGAATCTATGAAAGGGGATATAAGAACTAAATATTCTAAACTTATTTTAAATAATTCCGTTTGTTGTTTCCCCCTTGAAAATTTACCTACCGCAACATTTCTTTCTGGCTGTCATTTCAGCAGAAGTTAATGCCAGTGAGTGGGTGAACCATTCTAGAGCCACTTCCCACAAACTTTGCCCTTTTGTGTTTATGAATTCTGTCATTCCCTGTGAAGACTATAAACCCTGAGAGCAAATCCTCTGGATGTCAGGGCTTATTTAATTTTTCTTTTGTATAAGTTAGAATCCAGCCCTCAGAGTCAGCTTCCAGTTGGTTGAGTCCATGTGCTTGTTGAATACTCAGATAATCCTTTACATTTATCTCTTTGCTTTTGTGAAAGAAACCCAAACACTCACCTAGGACCAAAAAGAAAATTGTGCAGATTTATTGCTAGCTGCTTCTTTAAGAGGCTAGTCCATAAGGCCTTAGGTTAAAGCTGTATAAGGAAATAGAGAAAACATTTATACTGTAGCAGCCCTCTGTGCTAGTGGAGTTCTTGTTTCTTTACCTACTATAATAATAATAATAATAATAATAATAATAATAATAATAATAATAATAATAATAATAATAATAATAATAATAATAATAATGTCAAAAATCTGGAATTTATGTCAAAAGTATCATCTGCCAGTGGTAAAAAACTGGTGGGACCAGAAGCCTGAAAAAGTGGTTGCAAATGAGCAGGTCAAGCTTCTGTGGGACTTCAGGATCCAGACAGACAAGGTCTTGAAACACAATACTCCAGGTATCACCATCATAGAAAGCAGTAAGGTGTGGGTTGTTGACATTGCCATACCAGGTGACAGCAGAATTGAGGAGAAACAACTGGAAAAGATCTCCCACTACCAAGATCTAAGAATCGAATTACAGCTAATTTGGTGTAAGCCAGTGCAGGTGGTTCCAGTGGTAATTGGCACACTGGGTGCAGTGCCCAAAGACCTTGGCAGGCACCTGAAAACTATTGGCATTGACAATAGTTTCTTTTTTTGCCACTTTCTTTTTTTGTTGCTATTTGGGTGAAGTCCTCCAGTTTTTTCCAATTTTGAAAGTTCCACAGATGTAGGGTTGCTATAATTCTCTTCCACAAAATCAGAACAAGATCATCTGTCCTATTTGCCAGTATGTGAACACAATCCCCCCAAATCAGGACTATCCCTGGTTTTTCGGGACAAACGGCAACCTTACGCAGATGCAGAGGCAGGCCTATAGGGAACAGAGGGACATAGTGATGCTTCCATGCCATGCTCCAGATCATTTGGAAAACCTTCTAACTCTTCCGACACAATCTTAAGTTATATTTCCACTGGTGGCATAGCTAGAGGGGAGTGGAGCAGTCAGTCTTGGAGGGGGTCTCACCCCTTTGGAGCCATTCCAGGCAGGGGCCTATACCCAGGAATTGCTCCAAAGGAGTAAGACCTTCTCCAAGACTGATTGCTCTGCTCCCCTCTATCTATGCCACTGATTTCCACTTTCCTGGGAAGTACTGTTTTAAGACTGTATGGAAGCCACAAAAGGCTTCCATAATTCTGCATGATTAAATACCAAGACCATTGTGCTGGGTAAGAATCTGGACTGTGTGGTGTGTGAGGGGTGGTGGCGTCATGGACCTTTGCCACAGAAGTATCAAGCAGCAGATCTGCGACTGCACATATGTTTTTGTTGTTTTCACTGTAAGAAGTGCTGCATCCTGCATTATATTCTGTTATCTGTCTCTTGAGGACTAACTAATAAGTGTGTCATTAAATTATTTTTCTGTCATGTTGTACTAGCTACTATTATATACCTAGTTCTCTTCTTTTTAATATCAAATTTACACTTCTTTATTTGTGTTGCCATTTATTATGGACAACATGCTAATCTTTTTGTAAATACTTAGCCCAGGAATTAAATCTGGCTGCTGCTTTTATACAGGTAATTCTTATGTATACTTCAATATACATCTCATTTTTGTCTCCAGATTTTTTCCTTTTTTTGTGTATTGTATCAAATGTCTCAGAGTGCACATAAATTGTATGAGAGCTGCATAAATTGTATCTAGGAAGGGGGAGAATGAGAACCCTGTGGCTGTCATTCTCGGCTGAGATTCTAAGTACTGATTAAACCGTTATCTATTTTTAAATGGATATTTTGCACACCATTAGCCTAGGCCATTAGCCTAGAAGGAGTAATAATGCTGAATTGATCCATGTTGGATCATGTGCAAATGCAGTTTACTCTGCGTGACCACCAATTTAATTCTGATTAATCTCTTACCGAAGCATTTCTTCATATACTCTTCCATTTGTTTCATAGGCCATCTGCATGCCAAATTTACATCAGCAGTCTGACTACTTGTGTCATCTCTGAGTGCGTACAATCACATTTTGGAACTTTACCATGGTGAGTGGAGAATCAATTTACAGGTGGTGGAATTGAAAAGGTTGTCTGGTAAACAGTCTATGGAACTGTATACAGCTTATTATGAGGCTTATAACCAAAAGCATGGGCTGTTAGCAAGTAATGCCATTGCTAGAACCTCACACTTTAAAATAAACAAAACCACCAACCTGTGGCTGTTTGTAATGGTAAAAAATGCTCTTTTCCTAAGCAGACCAAGCACTTTCCAAAAAATCTCGTAGGGTGCAATCCGACCAACTTTCCAGCACTGGCTTAGCTGTGCTGGTGAGGCACCTGCTGCATTCAGCAGGTGTGTAACAGTCATGGAGGCCTCATTAAGATCAGGTAATGTTTATTCCCTTACATCAGAGTAACATTGTTCTTATCCAAGGATGTCAAAACCCTGGCCCAGGGACCATATATGACCTTTGGTGAGCCTCAATGTGGCCCGGGGCAAAACCCCAAGCAGTCTGCAGACAAGCTTTGCAATTCTCCAGATCTGTTTCTCATACACTCTTATATGTAAATTTATTCAAATTTGAAATGTAAATTGTTTTCCCTGCCCCAACATAAGGTGCAATCCAGAGAAACTAGGGGGAGTCTTTGCTCCAGTGTAAGAACAATTTACTCTGGATTGCAATATGAATTTCCCATAGGCTTTCACTAGGTGGTGCCATCTCTACAGGTGCATGTAATGTCTCTTATGTACTCCCATAGTTACTCTGGATTGTAGAGATAGTGTCAGAAGGAGGATGCATCCTTCCTGCCAAAAAGTTTGGATGCCCCTGTCCTTACTCCAGAGCTGAAAAATTGGTTAGGGTTGCATCTTTAGAGTGCAATCCTAACCGTGTCTACTCAAACATAAGCTCCATTGTGTGGGTCTTACTCTCAAGAAAGTGTCTTTACAATTGCAGACGAAATACAAGAGTTACTGAATTTTTGAAGGTTGCTAGCATTTACACCTGGAATCTACACAGAGAAGGAACACCACTACCATGCCTCTGGGATTATGCACTAGCTTTGCTTCCCACAGATGATGTGACCAAAGTCCAGCCATAATATAAACATAAATGCTGAATATGTGGAGGAAAGATGCAGAGCAGGTGACAACTTCAGTTGGGAGCCAAGATCAGGGTGACCATATGTCATGACCGAAAAAAGAGGACAGCCCTACAAAAATGTAGGCAATCCAAAAAAAATTTAAAACATGATAATATAAAAGATAATAAAAAAGAAAAAATATGTAGGACATGATAATATAAAAAAATAAAAATATTTAGTTTGGCGTTGGGCCAGGCATGAAGTTGTCAGTGGGTGCCTCCATCATGGTGCAAGGAACACCCTCCCCAAACTTCATGCTTCGAGCAAGCAAAGACACTGCCATATACTAGCAGAATAAAGCCTTGGTTTAAATCTATTTTTGAACCGTATTTGTGGGGTGCCTGGGCAGGATGAGGCACCAGAGGACCATACTCAACACTGGCCACTGGGTGCCAATCGGCCCCAGCGGACAGCAGCAAGTACCAGGATCCCAACCAGGCACCGCCGGTTAGTAGCGGGCACCGGCAGATAGTGGGCACTGGGCATGGCTACTTGACACCACAAGGCCATCTAGGTACCATCAGGTACCACAGACCAGTGGGCAGTAGGTGAAACATGCACCAGGCACCATATATCATACCAGGCAGCCACAGAGATGGTCAGTGAAGAAATTCTTCCTCCACCAGTTCTTTCTTGGCAGCCTTTAAGGTCAGGGTGGGTTTCAAGAAGAGGCACCAATGAACCTACTAGGAAGAAAACATCACATGCCGTTATCCGTTTACTTGAAACCATGCTACTTGAAACATCACATGCCGTTATCCGTTTGTCATTTCTTTCCTCCGTTCCTTCCTTCCTCTGCAGAAAAGAAGGGTTTCTAAGGTTTCTAAGGGTTTCAAAACAGGCACTATGCAAATGAGCACAGGGCATTCTGGGTAAGAAAACTTGGTTCCACCTGCAAGCTGAGGCTGGAGCCCCATGCAAAATAATGCAAGAAGAGGGTCCTGGAAACATTTCAGCCTTGCAAATACAACCTTGCCTTTCAACCATCCCCCCAGAGGCATGGGTACGCTTGCCGGCCAGTTTCAAATTTAGGAGTTGGCTTTGATCAGACTTCAGTGCTAAGCACAGGGACGAAAAGAGGATGCACCTGAGAGTGAAATTCACCCGACTGGGAGTGAAATTTCTGAAACTGGAGGGTTTGTGGATGCTCCCATCAAAGAGGTAACATCCGCCTCCCCAAATTTCACGTTTACGTGCATGGGTATATAGGTGCAGTGCTTGGGGCAGGGCGTTGATTTGTCAGGGATTCCCAAAAGAAAGTATGGGGATCAAAACAAGCTGCACGCTTCTGGTGAAATTTGTGAAAATGGAGGGGTTGTGGGTGCTGCCATTAGAGAAGGAACATCCGCCTCCCCAGATTTCACGCTTCTAGGTGCAGGGGTTGGGGCAGGGCGCCGATCAGTCAGGGATTCCCCAAAGCAAGTATGGGGATCAAAACAGCTGCACGCTTAAGGTGAAATTTGTGGAAATGGAGTGGTTATGGGTGCTGCCATCAGAGAAGAAACATCCTCCCCCCCAAATTTCATGCTTATTTTCAGGGGTATATAGGTGCAGGGATTGGGGCAGGGGGTTGATTTGTCAGGGATTCCCAAAGGCAAGTATGGGGATCAAAACAGGCTGCACACTTAGGGTGAAATTTTGGAAAGTGGAGTGTATGTGGGCTGTGCCATCACAGAAGGAACATCCGTCTCCTCAAATTTCATGCTTACGTGCATGGGTATATAGGTGCAGTGGTTGGGGCAGGGTGTTGATTTGTGAGGGATTCCCAAAAGCAAGTATGGGGATCAAAACAGGCTGCACGCTTAGGGTGAAATTTGTGAAAAAGGACTGCTTGTGGGTTCTGCCATCAGAGAAGGAACATCTGCCTCCCCAAATTTCATTCTTCTCGGTGCAGGGGTGGGGCAGGGCGTTGATCAAACAGGGATTCCCAAAGGCAAGTATGGGGATCAAAACCAGCTGCATGCTTCTGGTGAGATTTGTGAACATGGAGTGTAAGTGTGTGCTGCCATCACAGAAGATACATCCGCCTCCCTCACTTTCAAGCTTCTACGTGCAGGGGTTGGGGCAGGGCATTGATCAGTCAGGGACTTCCAAAGGAAAGACTTCCAAAGTCTGCCCACCCCCCCCCAAATTTCATGCTTACGTGCATGGTTATATAGGGGCAGGGGTTGGGTCAGGGCGATGTTTTGTGAAGGATTCCCAAAAGGAAGTGTGGGGATCAAACGAAGCGGCACACGTAGGGTGAAATTTTGGAAAATGGAGTATAAGTGGGTTCTGCCGTCACAGAAGGAACGTCCGCCTCCCCAGATTTCACGCTTCTAGGTGCAGGGGTTGGGGCAGGGCGTCGATCAGTCAGGGATTCCCCAAAGCAAGTATGGGGTTCAAAACAAGCTGCACGCTTAGGGTGAGATTTCGGAAACTGGAGTGGTTGTGGGTGCTGCCATCACAGAAGGAACGTCCGCCTCCCTAAATTTCATGCTTCTAGTTGCAGGCCTTCGGGCAGGGCATCGATTTGTGAGGGATTCCCAAAAGACAGAATGGGGATCAAAACAAGCTGGACGCTTAGGGTGAAATTTGTGAAAATGGAGTGGTTGTGGGTGCTGCCGTCAGAGAAGGAACATCTTCCTCTCCAAATTTCATGCTTATTTGCAGGGATATATAGGTGCAGGGGTTAGGGGAAGGGCGTTGATCAGTCAGGGATTCCCAAAGGCAAGTATGGGGATCAAAACAGCTGCACGCTTATGGTGAAATTTGTGAAAATGAAGTGGTTATGGGTGCTACCATCAGAGAAGAAACATCCTCCCCCCCAAATTTCATGCTTATTTTCAGGGGTATATAGGTGCAGGGGTTGGGTCAGGGCGATGATTTGTGAAGGATTCCCAAAAGGAAGTGTGGGGATCAAAAGAAGCGGCACACGTAGGGTGAAATTTTGGAAAATGGAGTATAAGTGGGTTCTGCCGTCACAGAAGGAACGTCCGCCTCCCCAAATTTAACGCTTACATGCATGGGTATATAGGTGCAGGGGTTGGGGTGGGCGTTGATTTGTGAGGGATTCCAAAAAGCAAGTACGGGGATCAAAACAATCTGCACGCTTAGGGTGAAATTTCTGAAACTGGAGGGTTTGTGGATGCTCCCATCAAAGGGGTAACATCCGCCTCCCCAAATTTCACGCGTACGTGCATGGGTATATAGGTGCTGTGCTTGGGGCAGGACGTTGATTTGTCAGGGATTCCCAAAGGCTAGTATGGGGATCAAAACAAGCTCCACGCTTCTGGTGAAATTTTGGGAAATGGAGTGTAATTGGGTGCTGCCATCAGAGAAGGAACATCCGCCTCCCCCAATTTCATTCTTCTAGGTGCAGGAGTGGGGCAGGGCGTTGATCAGTCAGGGATTCCCAAAGGCAAGTATAGGGAGGAAAACGCTTTGCGCCCCTTTCCACCCCTTCCTGTTGGAATTTCCAAAAACCAGTTCTCAGTGGGTGCCTCCATCATGGTGCAAGGAACACCCTCCCCAAACTTCATGCTTCGAGCAAGCAGAGACACTGCCATATACTAGCAGAATAAAGCCTTGGTTTAAATCTATTTTTGAACCGTATTTGTGGGGTGCCTGGGCAGGATGAGGCACCAGAGGACCATACTCAACACTGGCCACTGGGTGCCAATGGGCCCCAGTGGACAGCAGCAAGTACCAGGATCCCGACCAGGCACCGCCGGTTAGTAGCGGGCACCGGCAGATAGTGGGCACTGGGCATGGCTACTTGACACCACAAGGCCATCTAGGTACCATCAGGTACCACAGACCAGTGGGCAGTAGGTGAAACATGCACCAGGCACCATATATCATACCAGGCAGCCACAGAGATGGTCAGTGAAGAAATTCTTCCTCCACCAGTTCTTTCTTGGCAGCCTTTAAGGTCAGGGTGGGTTTCAAGAAGAGGCACCAATGAACCTACTAGGAAGAAAACATCACATGCCGTTATCCGTTTACTTGAAACCATGCTACTTGAAACATCACATGCCGTTATCCGTTTGTCATTTCTTTCCTCCGTTCCTTCCTTCCTCTGCAGAAAAGAAGGGTTTCTAAGGTTTCTAAGGGTTTCAAAACAGGCACTATGCAAATGAGCACAGGGCATTCTGGGTAAGAAAACTTGGTTCCACCTGCAAGCTGAGGCTGGAGCCCCATGCAAAATAATGCAAGAAGAGGGTCCTGGAAACATTTCAGCCTTGCAAATACAACCTTGCCTTTCAACCATCCCCCCAGAGGCATGGGTACGCTTGCCGGCCAGTTTCAAATTTAGGAGTTGGCTTTGATCAGACTTCAGTGCTAAGCATAGGGACGAAAAGAGGATGCACCTGAGAGTGAAATTCACCCGACTGGGAGTGAAATTTCTGAAACTGGAGGATTTGTGGATGCTCCCATCAAAGAGGTAACATCCGCCTCCCCAAATTTCACGTTTACGTGCATGGGTATATAGGTGCAGTGCTTGGGGCAGGGCGTTGATTTGTCAGGGATTCCCAAAAGAAAGTATGGGGATCAAAACAAGCTGCACGCTTCTGGTGAAATTTGTGAAAATGGAGTGGTTGTGGGTGCTGCCATTAGAGAAGGAACATCCGCCTCCCCAGATTTCACGCTTCTAGGTGCAGGGGTTGGGGCAGGGCATCGATCAGTCAGGGATTCCCCAAAGCAAGTATGGGGTTCAAAACAAGCTGCACGCTTAGGGTGAGATTTCGGAAACTGGAGTGGTTGTGGGTGCTGCCATTAGAGAAGGAACATCCGCCTCCCCAGATTTCACGCTTCTAGGTGCAGGGGCTGGGGCAGGGCGTCAATGAGTCAGGGATTCCCCAAAGCAAGTATGGGGTTCAAAACAATCTGCACGCTTAGGGTGAGATTTCGGAAACTGGAGTGGTTGTGGGTGCTGCCATCACAGAAGGAACGTCCGCCTCCCTAAATTTCATGCTTCTAGTTGCAGGCCTTCGGGCAGGGCATCGATTTGTGAGGGATTCCCAAAAGACAGAATGGAGATCAAAACAAGCTGCACGCTTAGGGTGAAATTTGTGAAAATGGAGTGGTTGTGGGTGCTGCCGTCAGAGAAGGAACATCTGCCTCTCCAAATTTCATGCTTATTTGCAGGGGTATATAGGTGCAGGGGTTAGGGGAAGGGCGTTGATCAGTCAGGGATTCCCAAAGGCAAGTACGGGGATCAAAAGAGCTGCACGCTTAAGGTGAAATTTGTGAAAATGGAGTGGTTATGGGTGCTGCCACCAGAGAAGAAACATCCTCCCCCCCAAATTTCATCCTTATGTTCAGGGGTATATAGGTGCAGGGGTTGGGCCAGGGGGTTGATTTGTCCGGGATTCCCAAAGGCAAGTATGGGGATCAAAACAGGCTGCACACTTAGAGTGAAATTTTGGAACGTGGAATGTATGTGGGTTGTGCCATCACAGAAGGAACATCCGTCTCCTCAAATTTCATGCTTACGTGCATGGGTATATAGGTGCAGTGGTTGGGGCAGGGTGTTGATTTGTGAGGGATTCCCAGAAGCAAGTATGGGGATCAAAACAAGCTGCACGCTTAGGGTGAAATTTGTGAAAAAGGACTGGTTGTGGGTTCTGCCATCAGAGAAGGAACATCTGCCTCCCCAAATTTCATTCTTCTCGGTGCAGGGGTGGGTCAGGGCGTTGATCAAACAGGGATTCCCAAAGGCAAGTATGGGGATCAAAACCAGCTGCATGCTTCTGGTGAGATTTGTGAAAATGGAGTGGAAGTGTGTGCTGCCATCACAGAAGATACATCCGCCTCCCTCACTTTCAAGCTTCTACGTGCAGGGGTTGGGCCAGGGCCTTGATCAGTCAGGGACTTCCAAAGGAAAGACTTCCAAAGAGGGCCCCCCCCCAATTTCATGCTTACGTGAACGGTTATATAGGTGCAGGGGTTGGGTCAGGGCGATGATTTGTGAAGGATTCCCAAAAGGAAGTGTGGGGATCAGAACAAGCGGCACACGTAGGGTGAAATTTTGGAAAATGGAGTGTAAGTGGGTTCTGCCGTCACAGAAGGAACGTCCGCCTCCCCAAATTTAACGCTTACATGCATGGGTATATAGGTGCAGGGGTTGGGGTGGGCGTTGATTTGTGAGGGATTCCAAAAAGCAAGTACGGGGATCAAAACAATCTGCACGCTTAGGGTGAAATTTCTGAAACTGGAGGGTTTGTGGATGCTCCCATCAAAGGGGTAACATCCGCCTCCCCAAATTTCACGCTTACGTGCATGGGTATATAGGTGCTGTGCTTGGGGCAGGACGTTGATTTGTCAGGGATTCCCAAAAGAAAGTATGGGGATCAAAACAAGCTACACGCTTCTGGTGAAAGTTTGGGAAATGGAGTGTAATTGGGTGCTGCCATCAGAGAAGGAACATCCGCCTCCCCCAATTTCATTCTTCTAGGTGCAGGAGTGGGGCAGGGCGTTGATCAGTCAGGGATTCCCAAAGGCAAGTATAGGGAGGAAAACGCTTTGCGCCCCTTTCCACCCCTTCCTGTTGGAATTTCCAAAAACCAGTTCTCAGTGGGTGCCTCCATCATGGTGCAAGGAACACCCTCCCCAAACTTCATGCTTCGAGCAAGCAGAGACACTGCCATATACTAGCAGAATAAAGCCTTGGTTTAAATCTATTTTTGAACCGTATTTGTGGGGTGCCTGGGCAGGATGAGGCACCAGAGGACCATACTCAACACTGGCCACTGGGTGCCAATGGGCCCCAGTGGACAGCAGCAAGTACCAGGATCCCGACCAGGCACCGCCGGTTAGTAGCGGGCACCGGCAGATAGTGGGCACTGGGCATGGCTACTTGACACCACAAGGCCATCTAGGTACCATCAGGTACCACAGACCAGTGGGCAGTAGGTGAAACATGCACCAGGCACCATATATCATACCAGGCAGCCACAGAGATGGTCAGTGAAGAAATTCTTCCTCCACCAGTTCTTTCTTGGCAGCCTTTAAGGTCAGGGTGGGTTTCAAGAAGAGGCACCAATGAACCTACTAGGAAGAAAACATCACATGCCGTTATCCGTTTACTTGAAACCATGCTACTTGAAACATCACATGCCGTTATCCGTTTGTCATTTCTTTCCTCCGTTCCTTCCTTCCTCTGCAGAAAAGAAGGGTTTCTAAGGTTTCTAAGGGTTTCAAAACAGGCACTATGCAAATGAGCACAGGGCATTCTGGGTAAGAAAACTTGGTTCCACCTGCAAGCTGAGGCTGGAGCCCCATGCAAAATAATGCAAGAAGAGGGTCCTGGAAACATTTCAGCCTTGCAAATACAACCTTGCCTTTCAACCATCCCCCCAGAGGCATGGGTACGCTTGCCGGCCAGTTTCAAATTTAGGAGTTGGCTTTGATCAGACTTCAGTGCTACGCATAGGGACGAAAAGAGGATGCACCTGAGAGTGAAATTCACCCGACTGGGAGTGAAATTTCTGAAACTGGAGGGTTTGTGGATGCTCCCATCAAAGAGGTAACCTCCGCCTCCCCAAATTTCACGTTTACGTGCATGGGTATATAGGTGCAGGGCTTGGGGCAGGGCGTTGATTTGTGAGGGATTCCCAAAAGAAAGTATGGGGATCAAAACAAGCTGCACGCTTCTGGTGAAATTTGTGAAAATGGAGTGGTTGTGGGTGCTGCCATCAGAGAAGGAACATCCGCCTCCCCAGATTTCACGCTTCTAGGTGCAGGGGTTGGGGCAGGGCGTCGATCAGTCAGGGATTCCCCAAAGCAAGTATGGGGTTCAAAACAAGCTGCACGCTTAGGGTGAGATTTCGCAAACTGGAGTGGTTGTGGGTGCTGCCATTAGAGAAGGAACATCCGCCTCCCCAGATTTCACGCTTCTAGGTGCAGGGGCTGGGGCAGGGCGTCGATGAGTCAGGGATTCCCCAAAGCAAGTATGGGGTTCAAAACAATCTGCACGCTTAGCGTGAAATTTCGGAAACTGGAGTGGTTGTGGGTGCTGCCATCACAGAAGGAACGTCCGCCTCCCTAAATTTCATGCTTCTAGTTGCAGGCCTTCGGGCAGGGCATCGATTTGTGAGGGATTCCCAAAAGACAGAATGGGGATCAAAACAAGCTGCACGCTTAGGGTGAAATTTGTGAAAATGGAGTGGTTGTGGGTGCTGCCGTCAGAGAAGGAACATCTGCCTCTCCAAATTTCATGCTTATTTGCAGGGGTATATAGGTGCAGGGGTTAGGGGAAGGGCGTTGATCAGTCAGGGATTCCCAAAGGCAAGTACGGGGATCAAAAGAGCTGCACGCTTAAGGTGAAATTTGTGTAAATGGAGTGGTTATGGGTGCTGCCACCAGAGAAGAAACATCCTCCCCCCCAAATTTCATCCTTATGTTCAGGGGTATATAGGTGCAGGGGTTGGGCCAGGGGGTTGATTTGTCCGGGATTCCCAAAGGCAAGTATGGGGATCAAAACAGGCTGCACACTTAGAGTGAAATTTTGGAACGTGGAATGTATGTGGGTTGTGCCATCACAGAAGGAACATCCGTCTCCTCAAATTTCATGCTTACGTGCATGGGTATATAGGTGCAGTGGTTGGGGCAGGGTGTTGATTTGTGAGGGATTCCCAGAAGCAAGTATGGGGATCAAAACAAGCTGCACGCTTAGGGTGAAATTTGTGAAAAAGGACTGGTTGTGGGTTCTGCCATCAGAGAAGGAACATCTGCCTCCCCAAATTTCATTCTTCTCGGTGCAGGGGTGGGTCAGGGCGTTGATCAAACAGGGATTCCCAAAGGCAAGTATGGGGATCAAAACCAGCTGCATGCTTCTGGTGAGATTTGTGAAAATGGAGTGGAAGTGTGTGCTGCCATCACAGAAGATACATCCGCCTCCCTCACTTTCAAGCTTCTACGTGCAGGGGTTGGGCCAGGGCCTTGATCAGTCAGGGACTTCCAAAGGAAAGACTTCCAAAGAGGGCCCCCCCCCAATTTCATGCTTACGTGAACGGTTATATAG
The DNA here is from genome assembly GCA_030015325.1 of Cryptoblepharus egeriae. Taxonomy (NCBI): domain Eukaryota; kingdom Metazoa; phylum Chordata; class Lepidosauria; order Squamata; family Scincidae; genus Cryptoblepharus; species Cryptoblepharus egeriae. The sequence continues at coordinate 44,786,913 of JAREYC010000007.1, read as the reverse complement.
GTGCAGGGGTTGGGTCAGGGCGATGATTTGTGAAGGATTCCCAAAAGGAAGTGTGGGGATCAGAACAAGCGGCACACGTAGGGTGAAATTTTGGAAAATGGAGTGTAAGTGGGTTCTGCCGTCACAGAAGGAACGTCCGCCTCCCCAAATTTAACGCTTACATGCATGGGTATATAGGTGCAGGGGTTGGGGTGGGCGTTGATTTGTGAGGGATTCCAAAAAGCAAGTACGGGGATCAAAACAATCTGCACGCTTAGCGTGAAATTTCTGAAACTGGAGGGTTTGTGGATGCTCCCATCAAAGGGGTAACATCCGCCTCCCCGAATTTCACGCTTACGTGCATGGGTATATAGGTGCTGTGCTTGGGGCAGGACGTTGATTTGTCAGGGATTCCCAAAAGAAAGTATGGGGATCAAAACAAGCTACACGCTTCTGGTGAAAGTTTGGGAAATGGAGTGTAATTGGGTGCTGCCATCAGAGAAGGAACATCCGCCTCCCCCAATTTCATTCTTCTAGGTGCAGGAGTGGGGCAGGGCGTTGATCAGTCAGGGATTCCCAAAGGCAAGTATAGGGAGGAAAACGCTTTGCGCCCCTTTCCACCCCTTCCTGTTGGAATTTCCAAAAACCAGTTCTCAGTGGGTGCCTCCATCATGGTGCAAGGAACACCCTCCCCAAACTTCATGCTTCGAGCAAGCAGAGACACTGCCATATACTAGCAGAATAAAGCCTTGGTTTAAATCTATTTTTGAACCGTATTTGTGGGGTGCCTGGGCAGGATGAGGCACCAGAGGACCATACTCAACACTGGCCACTGGGTGCCAATGGGCCCCAGTGGACAGCAGCAAGTACCAGGATCCCGACCAGGCACCGCCGGTTAGTAGCGGGCACCGGCAGATAGTGGGCACTGGGCATGGCTACTTGACACCACAAGGCCATCTAGGTACCATCAGGTACCACAGACCAGTGGGCAGTAGGTGAAACATGCACCAGGCACCATATATCATACCAGGCAGCCACAGAGATGGTCAGTGAAGAAATTCTTCCTCCACCAGTTCTTTCTTGGCAGCCTTTAAGGTCAGGGTGGGTTTCAAGAAGAGGCACCAATGAACCTACTAGGAAGAAAACATCACATGCCGTTATCCGTTTACTTGAAACCATGCTACTTGAAACATCACATGCCGTTATCCGTTTGTCATTTCTTTCCTCCGTTCCTTCCTTCCTCTGCAGAAAAGAAGGGTTTCTAAGGTTTCTAAGGGTTTCAAAACAGGCACTATGCAAATGAGCACAGGGCATTCTGGGTAAGAAAACTTGGTTCCACCTGCAAGCTGAGGCTGGAGCCCCATGCAAAATAATGCAAGAAGAGGGTCCTGGAAACATTTCAGCCTTGCAAATACAACCTTGCCTTTCAACCATCCCCCCAGAGGCATGGGTACGCTTGCCGGCCAGTTTCAAATTTAGGAGTTGGCTTTGATCAGACTTCAGTGCTACGCATAGGGACGAAAAGAGGATGCACCTGAGAGTGAAATTCACCCGACTGGGAGTGAAATTTCTGAAACTGGAGGGTTTGTGGATGCTCCCATCAAAGAGGTAACATCCGCCTCCCCAAATTTCACGTTTACGTGCATGGGTATATAGGTGCAGGGCTTGGGGCAGGGCGGATTCCCAAAAGAAAGTATGGGGATCAAAACAAGCTGCACGCTTCTGGTGAAATTTGTGAAAATGGAGTGGTTGTGGGTGCTGCCATTAGAGAAGGAACATCGCCTCCCCAGATTTCACGCTTCTAGGTGCAGGGGTTGGGGCAGGGCATCGATCAGTCAGGGATTCCCCAAAGCAAGTATGGGGTTCAAAACAAGCTGCACGCTTAGGGTGAGATTTCGGAAACTGGAGTGGTTGTGGGTGCTGCCATTAGAGAAGGAACATCCGCCTCCCCAGATTTCACGCTTCTAGGTGCAGGGGCTGGGGCAGGGCGTCGATGAGTCAGGGATTCCCCAAAGCAAGTATGGGGTTCAAAACAATCTGCACGCTTAGGGTGAGATTTCTGAAACTGGAGTGGTTGTGGGTGCTGCCATCACAGAAGGAACGTCCGCCTCCCTAAATTTCATGCTTCTAGTTGCAGGCCTTCGGGCAGGGCATCGATTTGTGAGGGATTCCCAAAAGACAGAATGGGGATCAAAACAAGCTACACGCTTAGGGTGAAATTTGTGAAAATGGAGTGGTTGTGGGTGCTGCCGTCAGAGAAGGAACATCTGCCTCTCCAAATTTCATGCTTATTTGCAGGGGTATATAGGTGCAGGGGTTAGGGGAAGGGCGTTGATCAGTCAGGGATTCCCAAAGGCAAGTACGGGGATCAAAAGAGCTGCACGCTTAAGGTGAAATTTGTGAAAATGGAGTGGTTATGGGTGCTGCCACCAGAGAAGAAACATCCTCCCCCCCAAATTTCATCCTTATGTTCAGGGGTATATAGGTGCAGGGGTTGGGCCAGGGGGTTGATTTGTCCGGGATTCCCAAAGGCAAGTATGGGGATCAAAACAGGCTGCACACTTAGAGTGAAATTTTGGAACGTGGAATGTATGTGGGTTGTGCCATCACAGAAGGAACATCCGTCTCCTCAAATTTCATGCTTACGTGCATGGGTATATAGGTGCAGTGGTTGGGGCAGGGTGTTGATTTGTGAGGGATTCCCAGAAGCAAGTATGGGGATCAAAACAAGCTGCACGCTTAGGGTGAAATTTGTGAAAAAGGACTGGTTGTGGGTTCTGCCATCAGAGAAGGAACATCTGCCTCCCCAAATTTCATTCTTCTCGGTGCAGGGGTGGGTCAGGGCGTTGATCAAACAGGGATTCCCAAAGGCAAGTATGGGGATCAAAACCAGCTGCATGCTTCTGGTGAGATTTGTGAAAATGGAGTGGAAGTGTGTGCTGCCATCACAGAAGATACATCCGCCTCCCTCACTTTCAAGCTTCTACGTGCAGGGGTTGGGCCAGGGCCTTGATCAGTCAGGGACTTCCAAAGGAAAGACTTCCAAAGAGGGCCCCCCCCCAATTTCATGCTTACGTGAACGGTTATATAGGTGCAGGGGTTGGGTCAGGGCGATGATTTGTGAAGGATTCCCAAAAGGAAGTGTGGGGATCAGAACAAGCGGCACACGTAGGGTGAAATTTTGGAAAATGGAGTGTAAGTGGGTTCTGCCGTCACAGAAGGACCGTCCGCCTCCCCAAATTTAACGCTTACATGCATGGGTATATAGGTGCAGGGGTTGGGGTGGGCGTTGATTTGTGAGGGATTCCAAAAAGCAAGTACGGGGATCAAAACAATCTGCACGCTTAGCGTGAAATTTCTGAAACTGGAGGGTTTGTGGATGCTCCCATCAAAGGGGTAACATCCGCCTCCCCGAATTTCACGCTTACGTGCATGGGTATATAGGTGCTGTGCTTGGGGCAGGACGTTGATTTGTCAGGGATTCCCAAAAGAAAGTATGGGGATCAAAACAAGCTACACGCTTCTGGTGAAAGTTTGGGAAATGGAGTGTAATTGGGTGCTGCCATCAGAGAAGGAACATCCGCCTCCCCCAATTTCATTCTTCTAGGTGCAGGAGTGGGGCAGGGCGTTGATCAGTCAGGGATTCCCAAAGGCAAGTATAGGGAGGAAAACGCTTTGCGCCCCTTTCCACCCCTTCCTGTTGGAATTTCCAAAAACCAGTTCTCAGTGGGTGCCTCCATCATGGTGCAAGGAACACCCTCCCCAAACTTCATGCTTCGAGCAAGCAGAGACACTGCCATATACTAGCAGAATAAAGCCTTGGTTTAAATCTATTTTTGAACCGTATTTGTGGGGTGCCTGGGCAGGATGAGGCACCAGAGGACCATACTCAACACTGGCCACTGGGTGCCAATGGGCCCCAGTGGACAGCAGCAAGTACCAGGATCCCGACCAGGCACCGCCGGTTAGTAGCGGGCACCGGCAGATAGTGGGCACTGGGCATGGCTACTTGACACCACAAGGCCATCTAGGTACCATCAGGTACCACAGACCAGTGGGCAGTAGGTGAAACATGCACCAGGCACCATATATCATACCAGGCAGCCACAGAGATGGTCAGTGAAGAAATTCTTCCTCCACCAGTTCTTTCTTGGCAGCCTTTAAGGTCAGGGTGGGTTTCAAGAAGAGGCACCAATGAACCTACTAGGAAGAAAACATCACATGCCGTTATCCGTTTACTTGAAACCATGCTACTTGAAACATCACATGCCGTTATCCGTTTGTCATTTCTTTCCTCCGTTCCTTCCTTCCTCTGCAGAAAAGAAGGGTTTCTAAGGTTTCTAAGGGTTTCAAAACAGGCACTATGCAAATGAGCACAGGGCATTCTGGGTAAGAAAACTTGGTTCCACCTGCAAGCTGAGGCTGGAGCCCCATGCAAAATAATGCAAGAAGAGGGTCCTGGAAACATTTCAGCCTTGCAAATACAACCTTGCCTTTCAACCATCCCCCCAGAGGCATGGGTACGCTTGCCGGCCAGTTTCAAATTTAGGAGTTGGCTTTGATCAGACTTCAGTGCTACGCATAGGGACGAAAAGAGGATGCACCTGAGAGTGAAATTCACCCGACTGGGAGTGAAATTTCTGAAACTGGAGGGTTTGTGGATGCTCCCATCAAAGAGGTAACATCCGCCTCCCCAAATTTCACGTTTACGTGCATGGGTATATAGGTGCAGGGCTTGGGGCAGGGCGGATTCCCAAAAGAAAGTATGGGGATCAAAACAAGCTGCACGCTTCTGGTGAAATTTGTGAAAATGGAGTGGTTGTGGGTGCTGCCATTAGAGAAGGAACATCGCCTCCCCAGATTTCACGCTTCTAGGTGCAGGGGTTGGGGCAGGGCATCGATCAGTCAGGGATTCCCCAAAGCAAGTATGGGGTTCAAAACAAGCTGCACGCTTAGGGTGAGATTTCGGAAACTGGAGTGGTTGTGGGTGCTGCCATTAGAGAAGGAACATCCGCCTCCCCAGATTTCACGCTTCTAGGTGCAGGGGCTGGGGCAGGGCGTCGATGAGTCAGGGATTCCCCAAAGCAAGTATGGGGTTCAAAACAATCTGCACGCTTAGGGTGAGATTTCTGAAACTGGAGTGGTTGTGGGTGCTGCCATCACAGAAGGAACGTCCGCCTCCCTAAATTTCATGCTTCTAGTTGCAGGCCTTCGGGCAGGGCATCGATTTGTGAGGGATTCCCAAAAGACAGAATGGGGATCAAAACAAGCTGCACGCTTAGGGTGAAATTTGTGAAAATGGAGTGGTTGTGGGTGCTGCCGTCAGAGAAGGAACATCTGCCTCTCCAAATTTCATGCTTATTTGCAGGGGTATATAGGTGCAGGGGTTAGGGGAAGGGCGTTGATCAGTCAGGGATTCCCAAAGGCAAGTACGGGGATCAAAAGAGCTGCACGCTTAAGGTGAAATTTGTGAAAATGGAGTGGTTATGGGTGCTGCCACCAGAGAAGAAACATCCTCCCCCCCAAATTTCATCCTTATGTTCAGGGGTATATAGGTGCAGGGGTTGGGCCAGGGGGTTGATTTGTCCGGGATTCCCAAAGGCAAGTATGGGGATCAAAACAGGCTGCACACTTAGAGTGAAATTTTGGAACGTGGAATGTATGTGGGTTGTGCCATCACAGAAGGAACATCCGTCTCCTCAAATTTCATGCTTACGTGCATGGGTATATAGGTGCAGTGGTTGGGGCAGGGTGTTGATTTGTGAGGGATTCCCAGAAGCAAGTATGGGGATCAAAACAAGCTGCACGCTTAGGGTGAAATTTGTGAAAAAGGACTGGTTGTGGGTTCTGCCATCAGAGAAGGAACATCTGCCTCCCCAAATTTCATTCTTCTCGGTGCAGGGGTGGGTCAGGGCGTTGATCAAACAGGGATTCCCAAAGGCAAGTATGGGGATCAAAACCAGCTGCATGCTTCTGGTGAGATTTGTGAAAATGGAGTGGAAGTGTGTGCTGCCATCACAGAAGATACATCCGCCTCCCTCACTTTCAAGCTTCTACGTGCAGGGGTTGGGCCAGGGCCTTGATCAGTCAGGGACTTCCAAAGGAAAGACTTCCAAAGAGGGCCCCCCCCCAATTTCATGCTTACGTGAACGGTTATATAGGTGCAGGGGTTGGGTCAGGGCGATGATTTGTGAAGGATTCCCAAAAGGAAGTGTGGGGATCAGAACAAGCGGCACACGTAGGGTGAAATTTTGGAAAATGGAGTGTAAGTGGGTTCTGCCGTCACAGAAGGAACGTCCGCCTCCCCAAATTTAACGCTTACATGCATGGGTATATAGGTGCAGGGGTTGGGGTGGGCGTTGATTTGTGAGGGATTCCAAAAAGCAAGTACGGGGATCAAAACAATCTGCACGCTTAGGGTGAAATTTCTGAAACTGGAGGGTTTGTGGATGCTCCCATCAAAGGGGTAACATCCGCCTCCCCAAATTTCACGCTTACGTGCATGGGTATATAGGTGCTGTGCTTGGGGCAGGACGTTGATTTGTCAGGGATTCCCAAAAGAAAGTATGGGGATCAAAACAAGCTACACGCTTCTGGTGAAAGTTTGGGAAATGGAGTGTAATTGGGTGCTGCCATCAGAGAAGGAACATCCGCCTCCCCCAATTTCATTCTTCTAGGTGCAGGAGTGGGGCAGGGCGTTGATCAGTCAGGGATTCCCAAAGGCAAGTATAGGGAGGAAAACGCTTTGCGCCCCTTTCCACCCCTTCCTGTTGGAATTTCCAAAAACCAGTTCTCAGTGGGTGCCTCCATCATGGTGCAAGGAACACCCTCCCCAAACTTCATGCTTCGAGCAAGCAGAGACACTGCCATATACTAGCAGAATAAAGCCTTGGTTTAAATCTATTTTTGAACCGTATTTGTGGGGTGCCTGGGCAGGATGAGGCACCAGAGGACCATACTCAACACTGGCCACTGGGTGCCAATGGGCCCCAGTGGACAGCAGCAAGTACCAGGATCCCGACCAGGCACCGCCGGTTAGTAGCGGGCACCGGCAGATAGTGGGCACTGGGCATGGCTACTTGACACCACAAGGCCATCTAGGTACCATCAGGTACCACAGACCAGTGGGCAGTAGGTGAAACATGCACCAGGCACCATATATCATACCAGGCAGCCACAGAGATGGTCAGTGAAGAAATTCTTCCTCCACCAGTTCTTTCTTGGCAGCCTTTAAGGTCAGGGTGGGTTTCAAGAAGAGGCACCAATGAACCTACTAGGAAGAAAACATCACATGCCGTTATCCGTTTACTTGAAACCATGCTACTTGAAACATCACATGCCGTTATCCGTTTGTCATTTCTTTCCTCCGTTCCTTCCTTCCTCTGCAGAAAAGAAGGGTTTCTAAGGTTTCTAAGGGTTTCAAAACAGGCACTATGCAAATGAGCACAGGGCATTCTGGGTAAGAAAACTTGGTTCCACCTGCAAGCTGAGGCTGGAGCCCCATGCAAAATAATGCAAGAAGAGGGTCCTGGAAACATTTCAGCCTTGCAAATACAACCTTGCCTTTCAACCATCCCCCCAGAGGCATGGGTACGCTTGCCGGCCAGTTTCAAATTTAGGAGTTGGCTTTGATCAGACTTCAGTGCTACGCATAGGGACGAAAAGAGGATGCACCTGAGAGTGAAATTCACCCGACTGGGAGTGAAATTTCTGAAACTGGAGGGTTTGTGGATGCTCCCATCAAAGAGGTAACATCCGCCTCCCCAAATTTCACGTTTACGTGCATGGGTATATAGGTGCAGGGCTTGGGGCAGGGCGTTGATTTGTGAGGGATTCCCAGAAGAAAGTATGGGGATCAAAACAAGCTGCACGCTTCTGGTGAAATTTGTGAAAATGGAGTGGTTGTGGGTGCTGCCATTAGAGAAGGAACATCCGCCTCCCCAGATTTCACGCTTCTAGGTGCAGGGGCTGGGGCAGGGCGTCGATCAGTCAGGGATTCCCCAAAGCAAGTATGGGGTTCAAAACAATCTGCACGCTTAGGGTGAGATTTCGGAAACTGGAGTGGTTGTGGGTGCTGCCATCACAGAAGGAACGTCCGCCTCCCTAAATTTCATGCTTCTAGTTGCAGGCCTTCGGGCAGGGCATCGATTTGTGAGGGATTCCCAAAAGACAGAATGGGGATCAAAACAAGCTGCACGCTTAGGGTGAAATTTGTGAAAATGGAGTGGTTGTGGGTGCTGCCGTCAGAGAAGGAACATCTGCCTCTCCAAATTTCATGCTTATTTGCAGGGGTATATAGGTGCAGGGGTTAGGGGAAGGGCGTTGATCAGTCAGGGATTCCCAAAGGCAAGTACGGGGATCAAAAGAGCTGCACGCTTAAGGTGAAATTTGTGAAAATGGAGTGGTTATGGGTGCTGCCACCAGAGAAGAAACATCCTCCCCCCCAAATTTCATCCTTATGTTCAGGGGTATATAGGTGCAGGGGTTGGGCCAGGGGGTTGATTTGTCCGGGATTCCCAAAGGCAAGTATGGGGATCAAAACAGGCTGCACACTTAGAGTGAAATTTTGGAACGTGGAATGTATGTGGGTTGTGCCATCACAGAAGGAACATCCGTCTCCTCAAATTTCATGCTTACGTGCATGGGTATATAGGTGCAGTGGTTGGGGCAGGGTGTTGATTTGTGAGGGATTCCCAGAAGCAAGTATGGGGATCAAAACAAGCTGCACGCTTAGGGTGAAATTTGTGAAAAAGGACTGGTTGTGGGTTCTGCCATCAGAGAAGGAACATCTGCCTCCCCAAATTTCATTCTTCTCGGTGCAGGGGTGGGTCAGGGCGTTGATCAAACAGGGATTCCCAAAGGCAAGTATGGGGATCAAAACCAGCTGCATGCTTCTGGTGAGATTTGTGAAAATGGAGTGGAAGTGTGTGCTGCCATCACAGAAGATACATCCGCCTCCCTCACTTTCAAGCTTCTACGTGCAGGGGTTGGGCCAGGGCCTTGATCAGTCAGGGACTTCCAAAGGAAAGACTTCCAAAGAGGGCCCCCCCCCAATTTCATGCTTACGTGAACGGTTATATAGGTGCAGGGGTTGGGTCAGGGCGATGATTTGTGAAGGATTCCCAAAAGGAAGTGTGGGGATCAGAACAAGCGGCACACGTAGGGTGAAATTTTGGAAAATGGAGTGTAAGTGGGTTCTGCCGTCACAGAAGGAACGTCCGCCTCCCCAAATTTAACGCTTACATGCATGGGTATATAGGTGCAGGGGTTGGGGTGGGCGTTGATTTGTGAGGGATTCCAAAAAGCAAGTACGGGGATCAAAACAATCTGCACGCTTAGGGTGAAATTTCTGAAACTGGAGGGTTTGTGGATGCTCCCATCAAAGGGGTAACATCCGCCTCCCCAAATTTCACGCTTACGTGCATGGGTATATAGGTGCTGTGCTTGGGGCAGGACGTTGATTTGTCAGGGATTCCCAAAAGAAAGTATGGGGATCAAAACAAGCTACACGCTTCTGGTGAAAGTTTGGGAAATGGAGTGTAATTGGGTGCTGCCATCAGAGAAGGAACATCCGCCTCCCCCAATTTCATTCTTCTAGGTGCAGGAGTGGGGCAGGGCGTTGATCAGTCAGGGATTCCCAAAGGCAAGTATAGGGAGGAAAACGCTTTGCGCCCCTTTCCACCCCTTCCTGTTGGAATTTCCAAAAACCAGTTCTCAGTGGGTGCCTCCATCATGGTGCAAGGAACACCCTCCCCAAACTTCATGCTTCGAGCAAGCAGAGACACTGCCATATACTAGCAGAATAAAGCCTTGGTTTAAATCTATTTTTGAACCGTATTTGTGGGGTGCCTGGGCAGGATGAGGCACCAGAGGACCATACTCAACACTGGCCACTGGGTGCCAATGGGCCCCAGTGGACAGCAGCAAGTACCAGGATCCCGACCAGGCACCGCCGGTTAGTAGCGGGCACCGGCAGATAGTGGGCACTGGGCATGGCTACTTGACACCACAAGGCCATCTAGGTACCATCAGGTACCACAGACCAGTGGGCAGTAGGTGAAACATGCACCAGGCACCATATATCATACCAGGCAGCCACAGAGATGGTCAGTGAAGAAATTCTTCCTCCACCAGTTCTTTCTTGGCAGCCTTTAAGGTCAGGGTGGGTTTCAAGAAGAGGCACCAATGAACCTACTAGGAAGAAAACATCACATGCCGTTATCCGTTTACTTGAAACCATGCTACTTGAAACATCACATGCCGTTATCCGTTTGTCATTTCTTTCCTCCGTTCCTTCCTTCCTCTGCAGAAAAGAAGGGTTTCTAAGGTTTCTAAGGGTTTCAAAACAGGCACTATGCAAATGAGCACAGGGCATTCTGGGTAAGAAAACTTGGTTCCACCTGCAAGCTGAGGCTGGAGCCCCATGCAAAATAATGCAAGAAGAGGGTCCTGGAAACATTTCAGCCTTGCAAATACAACCTTGCCTTTCAACCATCCCCCCAGAGGCATGGGTACGCTTGCCGGCCAGTTTCAAATTTAGGAGTTGGCTTTGATCAGACTTCAGTGCTACGCATAGGGACGAAAAGAGGATGCACCTGAGAGTGAAATTCACCCGACTGGGAGTGAAATTTCTGAAACTGGAGGGTTTGTGGATGCTCCCATCAAAGAGGTAACATCCGCCTCCCCAAATTTCACGTTTACGTGCATGGGTATATAGGTGCAGGGCTTGGGGCAGGGCGGATTCCCAAAAGAAAGTATGGGGATCAAAACAAGCTGCACGCTTCTGGTGAAATTTGTGAAAATGGAGTGGTTGTGGGTGCTGCCATTAGAGAAGGAACATCCGCCTCCCCAGATTTCACGCTTCTAGGTGCAGGGGCTGGGGCAGGGCGTCGATCAGTCAGGGATTCCCCAAAGCAAGTATGGGGTTCAAAACAATCTGCACGCTTAGGGTGAGATTTCGGAAACTGGAGTGGTTGTGGGTGCTGCCATCACAGAAGGAACGTCCGCCTCCCTAAATTTCATGCTTCTAGTTGCAGGCCTTCGGGCAGGGCATCGATTTGTGAGGGATTCCCAAAAGACAGAATGGGGATCAAAACAAGCTGCACGCTTAGGGTGAAATTTGTGAAAATGGAGTGGTTGTGGGTGCTGCCGTCAGAGAAGGAACATCTGCCTCTCCAAATTTCATGCTTATTTGCAGGGGTATATAGGTGCAGGGGTTAGGGGAAGGGCGTTGATCAGTCAGGGATTCCCAAAGGCAAGTACGGGGATCAAAAGAGCTGCACGCTTAAGGTGAAATTTGTGAAAATGGAGTGGTTATGGGTGCTGCCACCAGAGAAGAAACATCCTCCCCCCCAAATTTCATCCTTATGTTCAGGGGTATATAGGTGCAGGGGTTGGGCCAGGGGGTTGATTTGTCCGGGATTCCCAAAGGCAAGTATGGGGATCAAAACAGGCTGCACACTTAGAGTGAAATTTTGGAACGTGGAATGTATGTGGGTTGTGCCATCACAGAAGGAACATCCGTCTCCTCAAATTTCATGCTTACGTGCATGGGTATATAGGTGCAGTGGTTGGGGCAGGGTGTTGATTTGTGAGGGATTCCCAGAAGCAAGTATGGGGATCAAAACAAGCTGCACGCTTAGGGTGAAATTTGTGAAAAAGGACTGGTTGTGGGTTCTGCCATCAGAGAAGGAACATCTGCCTCCCCAAATTTCATTCTTCTCGGTGCAGGGGTGGGTCAGGGCGTTGATCAAACAGGGATTCCCAAAGGCAAGTATGGGGATCAAAACCAGCTGCATGCTTCTGGTGAGATTTGTGAAAATGGAGTGGAAGTGTGTGCTGCCATCACAGAAGATACATCCGCCTCCCTCACTTTCAAGCTTCTACGTGCAGGGGTTGGGCCAGGGCCTTGATCAGTCAGGGACTTCCAAAGGAAAGACTTCCAAAGAGGGCCCCCCCCCAATTTCATGCTTACGTGAACGGTTATATAGGTGCAGGGGTTGGGTCAGGGCGATGATTTGTGTAGGATTCCCAAAAGGAAGTGTGGGGATCAGAACAAGCGGCACACGTAGGGTGAAATTTTGGAAAATGGAGTGTAAGTGGGTTCTGCCGTCACAGAAGGAACGTCCGCCTCCCCAAATTTAACGCTTACATGCATGGGTATATAGGTGCAGGGGTTGGGGTGGGCGTTGATTTGTGAGGGATTCCAAAAAGCAAGTACGGGGATCAAAACAATCTGCACGCTCAGGGTGAAATTTCTGAAACTGGAGGGTTTGTGGATGCTCCCATCAAAGGGGTAACATCCGCCTCCCCAAATTTCACGCTTACGTGCATGGGTATATAGGTGCTGTGCTTGGGGCAGGACGTTGATTTGTCAGGGATTCCCAAAAGAAAGTATGGGGATCAAAACAAGCTACACGCTTCTGGTGAAAGTTTGGGAAATGGAGTGTAATTGGGTGCTGCCATCAGAGAAGGAACATCCGCCTCCCCCAATTTCATTCTTCTAGGTGCAGGAGTGGGGCAGGGCGTTGATCAGTCAGGGATTCCCAAAGGCAAGTATAGGGAGGAAAACGCTTTGCGCCCCTTTCCACCCCTTCCTGTTGGAATTTCCAAAAACCAGTTCTCAGTGGGTGCCTCCATCATGGTGCAAGGAACACCCTCCCCAAACTTCATGCTTCGAGCAAGCAGAGACACTGCCATATACTAGCAGAATAAAGCCTTGGTTTAAATCTATTTTTGAACCGTATTTGTGGGGTGCCTGGGCAGGATGAGGCACCAGAGGACCATACTCAACACTGGCCACTGGGTGCCAATGGGCCCAAGTGGACAGCAGCAAGTACCAGGATCCCGACCAGGCACCGCCGGTTAGTAGCGGGCACCGGCAGATAGTGGGCACTGGGCATGGCTACTTGACACCACAAGGCCATCTAGGTACCATCAGGTACCACAGACCAGTGGGCAGTAGGTGAAACATGCACCAGGCACCATATATCATACCAGGCAGCCACAGAGATGGTCAGTGAAGAAATTCTTCCTCCACCAGTTCTTTCTTGGCAGCCTTTAAGGTCAGGGTGGGTTTCAAGAAGAGGCACCAATGAACCTACTAGGAAGAAAACATCACATGCCGTTATCCATTTACTTGAAACCATGCTACTTGAAACATCACATGCCGTTATCCGTTTGTCATTTCTTTCCTCCGTTCCTTCCTTCCTCTGCAGAAAAGAAGGGTTTCTAAGGTTTCTAAGGGTTTCAAAACAGGCACTATGCAAATGAGCACAGGGCATTCTGGGTAAGAAAACTTGGTTCCACCTGCAAGCTGAGGCTGGAGCCCCATGCAAAATAATGCAAGAAGAGGGTCCTGGAAACATTTCAGCCTTGCAAATACAACCTTGCCTTTCAACCATCCCCCCAGAGGCATGGGTACGCTTGCCGGCCAGTTTCAAATTTAGGAGTTGGCTTTGATCAGACTTCAGTGCTACGCATAGGGACGAAAAGAGGATGCACCTGAGAGTGAAATTCACCCGACTGGGAGTGAAATTTCTGAAACTGGAGGGTTTGTGGATGCTCCCATCAAAGAGGTAACATCCGCCTCCCCAAATTTCACGTTTACGTGCATGGGTATATAGGTGCAGGGCTTGGGGCAGGGCGGATTCCCAAAAGAAAGTATGGGGATCAAAACAAGCTGCACGCTTCTGGTGAAATTTGTGAAAATGGAGTGGTTGTGGGTGCTGCCATTAGAGAAGGAACATCCGCCTCCCCAGATTTCACGCTTCTAGGTGCAGGGGTTGGGGCAGGGCATCGATCAGTCAGGGATTCCCCAAAGCAAGTATGGGGTTCAAAACAAGCTGCACGCTTAGGGTGAGATTTCGGAAACTGGAGTGGTTGTGGGTGCTGCCATTAGAGAAGGAACATCCGCCTCCCCAGATTTCACGCTTCTAGGTGCAGGGGCTGGGGCAGGGCGTCGATGAGTCAGGGATTCCCCAAAGCAAGTATGGGGTTCAAAACAATCTGCACGCTTAGGGTGAGATTTCTGAAACTGGAGTGGTTGTGGGTGCTGCCATCACAGAAGGAACGTCCGCCTCCCTAAATTTCATGCTTCTAGTTGCAGGCCTTCGGGCAGGGCATCGATTTGTGAGGGATTCCCAAAAGACAGAATGGGGATCAAAACAAGCTGCACGCTTAGGGTGAAATTTGTGAAAATGGAGTGGTTGTGGGTGCTGCCGTCAGAGAAGGAACATCTGCCTCTCCAAATTTCATGCTTATTTGCAGGGGTATATAGGTGCAGGGGTTAGGGGAAGGGCGTTGATCAGTCAGGGATTCCCAAAGGCAAGTACGGGGATCAAAAGAGCTGCACGCTTAAGGTGAAATTTGTGAAAATGGAGTGGTTATGGGTGCTGCCACCAGAGAAGAAACATCCTCCCCCCCAAATTTCATCCTTATGTTCAGGGGTATATAGGTGCAGGGGTTGGGCCAGGGGGTTGATTTGTCCGGGATTCCCAAAGGCAAGTATGGGGATCAAAACAGGCTGCACACTTAGAGTGAGATTTTGGAAGGTGGAATGTATGTGGGTTGTGCCATCACAGAAGGAACATCCGTCTCCTCAAATTTCATGCTTACGTGCATGGGTATATAGGTGCAGTGGTTGGGGCAGGGTGTTGATTTGTGAGGGATTCCCAGAAGCAAGTATGGGGATCAAAACAAGCTGCACGCTTAGGGTGAAATTTGTGAAAAAGGACTGGTTGTGGGTTCTGCCATCAGAGAAGGAACATCTGCCTCCCCAAATTTCATTCTTCTCGGTGCAGGGGTGGGTCAGGGCGTTGATCAAACAGGGATTCCCAAAGGCAAGTATGGGGATCAAAACCAGCTGCATGCTTCTGGTGAGATTTGTGAAAATGGAGTGGAAGTGTGTGCTGCCATCACAGAAGATACATCCGCCTCCCTCACTTTCAAGCTTCTACGTGCAGGGGTTGGGCCAGGGCCTTGATCAGTCAGGGACTTCCAAAGGAAAGACTTCCAAAGAGGGCCCCCCCCCAATTTCATGCTTACGTGAACGGTTATATAGGTGCAGGGGTTGGGTCAGGGCGATGATTTGTGAAGGATTCCCAAAAGGAAGTGTGGGGATCAGAACAAGCGGCACACGTAGGGTGAAATTTTGGAAAATGGAGTGTAAGTGGGTTCTGCCGTCACAGAAGGAACGTCCGCCTCCCCAAATTTAACGCTTACATGCATGGGTATATAGGTGCAGGGGTTGGGGTGGGCGTTGATTTGTGAGGGATTCCAAAAAGCAAGTACGGGGATCAAAACAATCTGCACGCTCAGGGTGAAATTTCTGAAACTGGAGGGTTTGTGGATGCTCCCATCAAAGGGGTAACATCCGCCTCCCCAAATTTCACGCTTACGTGCATGGGTATATAGGTGCTGTGCTTGGGGCAGGACGTTGATTTGTCAGGGATTCCCAAAAGAAAGTATGGGGATCAAAACAAGCTACACGCTTTTGGTGAAAGTTTGGGAAATGGAGTGTAATTGGGTGCTGCCATCAGAGAAGGAACATCCGCCTCCCCCAATTTCATTCTTCTAGGTGCAGGAGTGGGGCAGGGCGTTGATCAGTCAGGGATTCCCAAAGGCAAGTATAGGGAGGAAAACGCTTTGCGCCCCTTTCCACCCCTTCCTGTTGGAATTTCCAAAAACCAGTTCTCAGTGGGTGCCTCCATCATGGTGCAAGGAACACCCTCCCCAAACTTCATGCTTCGAGCAAGCAGAGACACTGCCATATACTAGCAGAATAAAGCCTTGGTTTAAATCTATTTTTGAACCGTATTTGTGGGGGGCCTGGGCAGGATGAGGCACCAGAGGACCATACTCAACACTGGCCACTGGGTGCCAATGGGCCCAAGTGGACAGCAGCAAGTACCAGGATCCCGACCAGGCACCGCCGGTTAGTAGCGGGCACCGGCAGATAGTGGGCACTGGGCATGGCTACTTGACACCACAAGGCCATCTAGGTACCATCAGGTACCACAGACCAGTGGGCAGTAGGTGAAACATGCACCAGGCACCATATATCATACCAGGCAGCCACAGAGATGGTCAGTGAAGAAATTCTTCCTCCACCAGTTCTTTCTTGGCAGCCTTTAAGGTCAGGGTGGGTTTCAAGAAGAGGCACCAATGAACCTACTAGGAAGAAAACATCACATGCCGTTATCCATTTACTTGAAACCATGCTACTTGAAACATCACATGCCGTTATCCGTTTGTCATTTCTTTCCTCCGTTCCTTCCTTCCTCTGCAGAAAAGAAGGGTTTCTAAGGTTTCTAAGGGTTTCAAAACAGGCACTATGCAAATGAGCACAGGGCATTCTGGGTAAGAAAACTTGGTTCCACCTGCAAGCTGAGGCTGGAGCCCCATGCAAAATAATGCAAGAAGAGGGTCCTGGAAACATTTCAGCCTTGCAAATACAACCTTGCCTTTCAACCATCCCCCCAGAGGCATGGGTACGCTTGCCGGCCAGTTTCAAATTTAGGAGTTGGCTTTGATCAGACTTCAGTGCTACGCATAGGGACGAAAAGAGGATGCACCTGAGAGTGAAATTCACCCGACTGGGAGTGAAATTTCTGAAACTGGAGGGTTTGTGGATGCTCCCATCAAAGAGGTAACCTCCGCCTCCCCAAATTTCACGTTTACGTGCATGGGTATATAGGTGCAGGGCTTGGGGCAGGGCGTTGATTTGTGAGGGATTCCCAAAAGAAAGTATGGGGATCAAAACAAGCTGCACGCTTCTGGTGAAATTTGTGAAAATGGAGTGGTTGTGGGTGCTGCCATCAGAGAAGGAACATCCGCCTCCCCAGATTTCACGCTTCTAGGTGCAGGGGTTGGGGCAGGGCGTCGATCAGTCAGGGATTCCCCAAAGCAAGTATGGGGTTCAAAACAAGCTGCACGCTTAGGGTGAGATTTCGCAAACTGGAGTGGTTGTGGGTGCTGCCATTAGAGAAGGAACATCCGCCTCCCCAGATTTCACGCTTCTAGGTGCAGGGGCTGGGGCAGGGCGTCGATGAGTCAGGGATTCCCCAAAGCAAGTATGGGGTTCAAAACAATCTGCACGCTTAGCGTGAAATTTCGGAAACTGGAGTGGTTGTGGGTGCTGCCATCACAGAAGGAACGTCCGCCTCCCTAAATTTCATGCTTCTAGTTGCAGGCCTTCGGGCAGGGCATCGATTTGTGAGGGATTCCCAAAAGACAGAATGGGGATCAAAACAAGCTGCACGCTTAGGGTGAAATTTGTGAAAATGGAGTGGTTGTGGGTGCTGCCGTCAGAGAAGGAACAAATGCCTCTCCAAATTTCATGCTTATTTGCAGGGGTATATAGGTGCAGGGGTTAGGGGAAGGGCGTTGATCAGTCAGGGATTCCCAAAGGCAAGTACGGGGATCAAAAGAGCTGCACGCTTAAGGTGAAATTTGTGTAAATGGAGTGGTTATGGGTGCTGCCACCAGAGAAGAAACATCCTCCCCCCCAAATTTCATCCTTATGTTCAGGGGTATATAGGTGCAGGGGTTGGGCCAGGGGGTTGATTTGTCCGGGATTCCCAAAGGCAAGTATGGGGATCAAAACAGGCTGCACACTTAGAGTGAAATTTTGGAACGTGGAATGTATGTGGGTTGTGCCATCACAGAAGGAACATCCGTCTCCTCAAATTTCATGCTTACGTGCATGGGTATATAGGTGCAGTGGTTGGGGCAGGGTGTTGATTTGTGAGGGATTCCCAGAAGCAAGTATGGGGATCAAAACAAGCTGCACGCTTAGGGTGAAATTTGTGAAAAAGGACTGGTTGTGGGTTCTGCCATCAGAGAAGGAACATCTGCCTCCCCAAATTTCATTCTTCTCGGTGCAGGGGTGGGGCAGGGCGTTGATCAAACAGGGATTCCCAAAGGCAAGTATGGGGATCAAAACCAGCTGCATGCTTCTGGTGAGATTTGTGAAAATGGAGTGGAAGTGTGTGCTGCCATCACAGAAGATACATCCGCCTCCCTCACTTTCAAGCTTCTACGTGCAGGGGTTGGGCCAGGGCCTTGATCAGTCAGGGACTTCCAAAGGAAAGACTTCCAAAGGGGCCCCCCCCCAATTTCATGCTTACGTGAACGGTTATATAGGTGCAGGGGTTGGGTCAGGGCGATGATTTGTGAAGGATTCCCAAAAGGAAGTGTGGGGATCAGAACAAGCGGCACACGTAGGGTGAAATTTTGGAAAATGGAGTGTAAGTGGGTTCTGCTGTCACAGAAGGAACGTCCGCCTCCCCAAATTTAACACTTACATGCATGGGTATATAGGTGCAGGGGTTGGGATGGGCGTTGATTTGTGAGGGATTCCAAAAAGCAAGTACGGGGATCAAAACAATCTGCACGCTTAGGGTGAAATTTCTGAAACTGGAGGGTTTGTGGATGCTCCCATCAAAGGGGTAACATCCGCCTCCCCGAATTTCACGCTTACGTGCATGGGTATATAGGTGCTGTGCTTGGGGCAGGACGTTGATTTGTCAGGGATTCCCAAAAGAAAGTATGGGGATCAAAACAAGCTACACGCTTCTGGTGAAAGTTTGGGAAATGGAGTGTAATTGGGTGCTGCCATCAGAGAAGGAACATCCGCCTCCCCCAATTTCATTCTTCTAGGTGCAGGAGTGGGGCAGGGCGTTGATCAGTCAGGGATTCCCAAAGGCAAGTATAGGGAGGAAAACGCTTTGCGCCCCTTTCCACCCCTTCCTGTTGGAATTTCCAAAAACCAGTTCTCAGTGGGTGCCTCCATCATGGTGCAAGGAACACCCTCCCCAAACTTCATGCTTCGAGCAAGCAGAGACACTGCCATATACTAGCAGAATAAAGCCTTGGTTTAAATCTATTTTTGAACCGTATTTGTGGGGTGCCTGGGCAGGATGAGGCACCAGAGGACCATACTCAACACTGGCCACTGGGTGCCAATGGGCCCCAGTGGACAGCAGCAAGTACCAGGATCCCGACCAGGCACCGCCGGTTAGTAGCGGGCACCGGCAGATAGTGGGCACTGGGCATGGCTACTTGACACCACAAGGCCATCTAGGTACCATCAGGTACCACAGACCAGTGGGCAGTAGGTGAAACATGCACCAGGCACCATATATCATACCGGGCAGCCACAGAGATGGTCAGTGAAGAAATTCTTCCTCCACCAGTTCTTTCTTGGCAGCCTTTAAGGTCAGGGTGGGTTTCAAGAAGAGGCACCAATGAACCTACTAGGAAGAAAACATCACATGCCGTTATCCGTTTACTTGAAACCATGCTACTTGAAACATCACATGCCGTTATCCGTTTGTCATTTCTTTCCTCCGTTCCTTCCTTCCTCTGCAGAAAAGAAGGGTTTCTAAGGTTTCTAAGGGTTTCAAAACAGGCACTATGCAAATGAGCACAGGGCATTCTGGGTAAGAAAACTTGGTTCCACCTGCAAGCTGAGGCTGGAGCCCCATGCAAAATAATGCAAGAAGAGGGTCCTGGAAACATTTCAGCCTTGCAAATACAACCTTGCCTTTCAACCATCCCCCCAGAGGCATGGGTACGCTTGCCGGCCAGTTTCAAATTTAGGAGTTGGCTTTGATCAGACTTCAGTGCTACGCATAGGGACGAAAAGAGGATGCACCTGAGAGTGAAATTCACCCGACTGGGAGTGAAATTTCTGAAACTGGAGGGTTTGTGGATGCTCCCATCAAAGAGGTAACCTCCGCCTCCCCAAATTTCACGTTTACGTGCATGGGTATATAGGTGCAGGGCTTGGGGCAGGGCGTTGATTTGTGAGGGATTCCCAAAAGAAAGTATGGGGATCAAAACAAGCTGCACGCTTCTGGTGAAATTTGTGAAAATGGAGTGGTTGTGGGTGCTGCCATCAGAGAAGGAACATCCGCCTCCCCAGATTTCACGCTTCTAGGTGCAGGGGTTGGGGCAGGGCGTCGATCAGTCAGGGATTCCCCAAAGCAAGTATGGGGTTCAAAACAAGCTGCACGCTTAGGGTGAGATTTCGCAAACTGGAGTGGTTGTGGGTGCTGCCATTAGAGAAGGAACATCCGCCTCCCCAGATTTCACGCTTCTAGGTGCAGGGGCTGGGGCAGGGCGTCGATGAGTCAGGGATTCCCCAAAGCAAGTATGGGGTTCAAAACAATCTGCACGCTTAGCGTGAAATTTCGGAAACTGGAGTGGTTGTGGGTGCTGCCATCACAGAAGGAACGTCCGCCTCCCTAAATTTCATGCTTCTAGTTGCAGGCCTTCGGGCAGGGCATCGATTTGTGAGGGATTCCCAAAAGACAGAATGGGGATCAAAACAAGCTGCACGCTTAGGGTGAAATTTGTGAAAATGGAGTGGTTGTGGGTGCTGCCGTCAGAGAAGGAACAAATGCCTCTCCAAATTTCATGCTTATTTGCAGGGGTATATAGGTGCAGGGGTTAGGGGAAGGGCGTTGATCAGTCAGGGATTCCCAAAGGCAAGTACGGGGATCAAAAGAGCTGCACGCTTAAGGTGAAATTTGTGTAAATGGAGTGGTTATGGGTGCTGCCACCAGAGAAGAAACATCCTCCCCCCCAAATTTCATCCTTATGTTCAGGGGTATATAGGTGCAGGGGTTGGGCCAGGGGGTTGATTTGTCCGGGATTCCCAAAGGCAAGTATGGGGATCAAAACAGGCTGCACACTTAGAGTGAAATTTTGGAACGTGGAATGTATGTGGGTTGTGCCATCACAGAAGGAACATCCGTCTCCTCAAATTTCATGCTTACGTGCATGGGTATATAGGTGCAGTGGTTGGGGCAGGGTGTTGATTTGTGAGGGATTCCCAGAAGCAAGTATGGGGATCAAAACAAGCTGCACGCTTAGGGTGAAATTTGTGAAAAAGGACTGGTTGTGGGTTCTGCCATCAGAGAAGGAACATCTGCCTCCCCAAATTTCATTCTTCTCGGTGCAGGGGTGGGGCAGGGCGTTGATCAAACAGGGATTCCCAAAGGCAAGTATGGGGATCAAAACCAGCTGCATGCTTCTGGTGAGATTTGTGAAAATGGAGTGGAAGTGTGTGCTGCCATCACAGAAGATACATCCGCCTCCCTCACTTTCAAGCTTCTACGTGCAGGGGTTGGGCCAGGGCCTTGATCAGTCAGGGACTTCCAAAGGAAAGACTTCCAAAGGGGCCCCCCCCCAATTTCATGCTTACGTGAACGGTTATATAGGTGCAGGGGTTGGGTCAGGGCGATGATTTGTGAAGGATTCCCAAAAGGAAGTGTGGGGATCAGAACAAGCGGCACACGTAGGGTGAAATTTTGGAAAATGGAGTGTAAGTGGGTTCTGCTGTCACAGAAGGAACGTCCGCCTCCCCAAATTTAACACTTACATGCATGGGTATATAGGTGCAGGGGTTGGGGTGGGCGTTGATTTGTGAGGGATTCCAAAAAGCAAGTACGGGGATCAAAACAATCTGCACGCTTAGGGTGAAATTTCTGAAACTGGAGGGTTTGTGGATGCTCCCATCAAAGGGGTAACATCCGCCTCCCCGAATTTCACGCTTACGTGCATGGGTATATAGGTGCTGTGCTTGGGGCAGGACGTTGATTTGTCAGGGATTCCCAAAAGAAAGTATGGGGATCAAAACAAGCTACACGCTTCTGGTGAAAGTTTGGGAAATGGAGTGTAATTGGGTGCTGCCATCAGAGAAGGAACATCCGCCTCCCCCAATTTCATTCTTCTAGGTGCAGGAGTGGGGCAGGGCGTTGATCAGTCAGGGATTCCCAAAGGCAAGTATAGGGAGGAAAACGCTTTGCGCCCCTTTCCACCCCTTCCTGTTGGAATTTCCAAAAACCAGTTCTCAGTGGGTGCCTCCATCATGGTGCAAGGAACACCCTCCCCAAACTTCATGCTTCGAGCAAGCAGAGACACTGCCATATACTAGCAGAATAAAGCCTTGGTTTAAATCTATTTTTGAACCGTATTTGTGGGGTGCCTGGGCAGGATGAGGCACCAGAGGACCATACTCAACACTGGCCACTGGGTGCCAATGGGCCCCAGTGGACAGCAGCAAGTACCAGGATCCCGACCAGGCACCGCCGGTTAGTAGCGGGCACCGGCAGATAGTGGGCACTGGGCATGGCTACTTGACACCACAAGGCCATCTAGGTACCATCAGGTACCACAGACCAGTGGGCAGTAGGTGAAACATGCACCAGGCACCATATATCATACCGGGCAGCCACAGAGATGGTCAGTGAAGAAATTCTTCCTCCACCAGTTCTTTCTTGGCAGCCTTTAAGGTCAGGGTGGGTTTCAAGAAGAGGCACCAATGAACCTACTAGGAAGAAAACATCACATGCCGTTATCCGTTTACTTGAAACCATGCTACTTGAAACATCACATGCCGTTATCCGTTTGTCATTTCTTTCCTCCGTTCCTTCCTTCCTCTGCAGAAAAGAAGGGTTTCTAAGGTTTCTAAGGGTTTCAAAACAGGCACTATGCAAATGAGCACAGGGCATTCTGGGTAAGAAAACTTGGTTCCACCTGCAAGCTGAGGCTGGAGCCCCATGCAAAATAATGCAAGAAGAGGGTCCTGGAAACATTTCAGCCTTGCAAATACAACCTTGCCTTTCAACCATCCCCCCAGAGGCATGGGTACGCTTGCCGGCCAGTTTCAAATTTAGGAGTTGGCTTTGATCAGACTTCAGTGCTAAGCACAGGGACGAAAAGAGGATGCACCTGAGAGTGAAATTCACCCGACTGGGAGTGAAATTTCTGAAACTGGAGGGTTTGTGGATGCTCCCATCAAAGAGGTAACCTCCGCCTCCCCAAATTTCACGTTTACGTGCATGGGTATATAGGTGCAGGGCTTGGGGCAGGGCGTTGATTTGTGAGGGATTCCCAAAAGAAAGTATGGGGATCAAAACAAGCTGCACGCTTCTGGTGAAATTTGTGAAAATGGAGTGGTTGTGGGTGCTGCCATCAGAGAAGGAACATCCGCCTCCCCAGATTTCACGCTTCTAGGTGCAGGGGTTGGGGCAGGGCGTCGATCAGTCAGGGATTCCCCAAAGCAAGTATGGGGTTCAAAACAAGCTGCACGCTTAGGGTGAGATTTCGCAAACTGGAGTGGTTGTGGGTGCTGCCATTAGAGAAGGAACATCCGCCTCCCCAGATTTCACGCTTCTAGGTGCAGGGGCTGGGGCAGGGCGTCGATGAGTCAGGGATTCCCCAAAGCAAGTATGGGGTTCAAAACAATCTGCACGCTTAGCGTGAAATTTCGGAAACTGGAGTGGTTGTGGGTGCTGCCATCACAGAAGGAACGTCCGCCTCCCTAAATTTCATGCTTCTAGTTGCAGGCCTTCGGGCAGGGCATCGATTTGTGAGGGATTCCCAAAAGACAGAATGGGGATCAAAACAAGCTGCACGCTTAGGGTGAAATTTGTGAAAATGGAGTGGTTGTGGGTGCTGCCGTCAGAGAAGGAACATCTGCCTCTCCAAATTTCATGCTTATTTGCAGGGGTATATAGGTGCAGGGGTTAGGGGAAGGGCGTTGATCAGTCAGGGATTCCCAAAGGCAAGTACGGGGATCAAAAGAGCTGCACGCTTAAGGTGAAATTTGTGTAAATGGAGTGGTTATGGGTGCTGCCACCAGAGAAGAAACATCCTCCCCCCCAAATTTCATCCTTATGTTCAGGGGTATATAGGTGCAGGGGTTGGGCCAGGGGGTTGATTTGTCCGGGATTCCCAAAGGCAAGTATGGGGATCAAAACAGGCTGCACACTTAGAGTGAAATTTTGGAACGTGGAATGTATGTGGGTTGTGCCATCACAGAAGGAACATCCGTCTCCTCAAATTTCATGCTTACGTGCATGGGTATATAGGTGCAGTGGTTGGGGCAGGGTGTTGATTTGTGAGGGATTCCCAGAAGCAAGTATGGGGATCAAAACAAGCTGCACGCTTAGGGTGAAATTTGTGAAAAAGGACTGGTTGTGGGTTCTGCCATCAGAGAAGGAACATCTGCCTCCCCAAATTTCATTCTTCTCGGTGCAGGGGTGGGTCAGGGCGTTGATCAAACAGGGATTCCCAAAGGCAAGTATGGGGATCAAAACCAGTTGCATGCTTCTGGTGAGATTTGTGAAAATGGAGTGGAAGTGTGTGCTGCCATCACAGAAGATACATCCGCCTCCCTCACTTTCAAGCTTCTACGTGCAGGGGTTGGGCCAGGGCCTTGATCAGTCAGGGACTTCCAAAGGAAAGACTTCCAAAGAGGGCCCCCCCCCCCAATTTCATGCTTACGTGAACGGTTATATAGGTGCAGGGGTTGGGTCAGGGCGATGATTTGTGAAGGATTCCCAAAAGGAAGTGTGGGGATCAGAACAAGCGGCACACGTAGGGTGAAATTTTGGAAAATGGAGTGTAAGTGGGTTCTGCCGTCACAGAAGGACCGTCCGCCTCCCCAAATTTAACGCTTACATGCATGGGTATATAGGTGCAGGGGTTGGGGTGGGCGTTGATTTGTGAGGGATTCCAAAAAGCAAGTACGGGGATCAAAACAATCTGCACGCTTAGCGTGAAATTTCTGAAACTGGAGGGTTTGTGGATGCTCCCATCAAAGGGGTAACATCCGCCTCCCCGAATTTCACGCTTACGTGCATGGGTATATAGGTGCTGTGCTTGGGGCAGGACGTTGATTTGTCAGGGATTCCCAAAAGAAAGTATGGGGATCAAAACAAGCTACACGCTTCTGGTGAAAGTTTGGGAAATGGAGTGTAATTGGGTGCTGCCATCAGAGAAGGAACATCCGCCTCCCCCAATTTCATTCTTCTAGGTGCAGGAGTGGGGCAGGGCGTTGATCAGTCAGGGATTCCCAAAGGCAAGTATAGGGAGGAAAACGCTTTGCGCCCCTTTCCACCCCTTCCTGTTGGAATTTCCAAAAACCAGTTCTCAGTGGGTGCCTCCATCATGGTGCAAGGAACACCCTCCCCAAACTTCATGCTTCGAGCAAGCAGAGACACTGCCATATACTAGCAGAATAAAGCCTTGGTTTAAATCTATTTTTGAACCGTATTTGTGGGGTGCCTGGGCAGGATGAGGCACCAGAGGACCATACTCAACACTGGCCACTGGGTGCCAATGGGCCCCAGTGGACAGCAGCAAGTACCAGGATCCCGACCAGGCACCGCCGGTTAGTAGCGGGCACCGGCAGATAGTGGGCACTGGGCATGGCTACTTGACACCACAAGGCCATCTAGGTACCATCAGGTACCACAGACCAGTGGGCAGTAGGTGAAACATGCACCAGGCACCATATATCATACCAGGCAGCCACAGAGATGGTCAGTGAAGAAATTCTTCCTCCACCAGTTCTTTCTTGGCAGCCTTTAAGGTCAGGGTGGGTTTCAAGAAGAGGCACCAATGAACCTACTAGGAAGAAAACATCACATGCCGTTATCCGTTTACTTGAAACCATGCTACTTGAAACATCACATGCCGTTATCCGTTTGTCATTTCTTTCCTCCGTTCCTTCCTTCCTCTGCAGAAAAGAAGGGTTTCTAAGGTTTCTAAGGGTTTCAAAACAGGCACTATGCAAATGAGCACAGGGCATTCTGGGTAAGAAAACTTGGTTCCACCTGCAAGCTGAGGCTGGAGCCCCATGCAAAATAATGCAAGAAGAGGGTCCTGGAAACATTTCAGCCTTGCAAATACAACCTTGCCTTTCAACCATCCCCCCAGAGGCATGGGTACGCTTGCCGGCCAGTTTCAAATTTAGGAGTTGGCTTTGATCAGACTTCAGTGCTACGCATAGGGACGAAAAGAGGATGCACCTGAGAGTGAAATTCACCCGACTGGGAGTGAAATTTCTGAAACTGGAGGGTTTGTGGATGCTCCCATCAAAGAGGTAACCTCCGCCTCCCCAAATTTCACGTTTACGTGCATGGGTATATAGGTGCAGGGCTTGGGGCAGGGCGTTGATTTGTGAGGGATTCCCAAAAGAAAGTATGGGGATCAAAACAAGCTGCACGCTTCTGGTGAAATTTGTGAAAATGGAGTGGTTGTGGGTGCTGCCATCAGAGAAGGAACATCCGCCTCCCCAGATTTCACGCTTCTAGGTGCAGGGGTTGGGGCAGGGCGTCGATCAGTCAGGGATTCCCCAAAGCAAGTATGGGGTTCAAAACAAGCTGCACGCTTAGGGTGAGATTTCGCAAACTGGAGTGGTTGTGGGTGCTGCCATTAGAGAAGGAACATCCGCCTCCCCAGATTTCACGCTTCTAGGTGCAGGGGCTGGGGCAGGGCGTCGATGAGTCAGGGATTCCCCAAAGCAAGTATGGGGTTCAAAACAATCTGCACGCTTAGCGTGAAATTTCGGAAACTGGAGTGGTTGTGGGTGCTGCCATCACAGAAGGAACGTCCGCCTCCCTAAATTTCATGCTTCTAGTTGCAGGCCTTCGGGCAGGGCATCGATTTGTGAGGGATTCCCAAAAGACAGAATGGGGATCAAAACAAGCTGCACGCTTAGGGTGAAATTTGTGAAAATGGAGTGGTTGTGGGTGCTGCAGTCAGAGAAGGAACATCTGCCTCTCCAAATTTCATGCTTATTTGCAGGGGTATATAGGTGCAGGGGTTAGGGGAAGGGCGTTGATCAGTCAGGGATTCCCAAAGGCAAGTACGGGGATCAAAAGAGCTGCACGCTTAAGGTGAAATTTGTGTAAATGGAGTGGTTATGGGTGCTGCCACCAGAGAAGAAACATCCTCCCCCCCAAATTTCATCCTTATGTTCAGGGGTATATAGGTGCAGGGGTTGGGCCAGGGGGTTGATTTGTCCGGGATTCCCAAAGGCAAGTATGGGGATCAAAACAGGCTGCACACTTAGAGTGAAATTTTGGAACGTGGAATGTATGTGGGTTGTGCCATCACAGAAGGAACATCCGTCTCCTCAAATTTCATGCTTACGTGCATGGGTATATAGGTGCAGTGGTTGGGGCAGGGTGTTGATTTGTGAGGGATTCCCAGAAGCAAGTATGGGGATCAAAACAAGCTGCACGCTTAGGGTGAAATTTGTGAAAAAGGACTGGTTGTGGGTTCTGCCATCAGAGAAGGAACATCTGCCTCCCCAAATTTCATTCTTCTCGGTGCAGGGGTGGGTCAGGGCGTTGATCAAACAGGGATTCCCAAAGGCAAGTATGGGGATCAAAACCAGTTGCATGCTTCTGGTGAGATTTGTGAAAATGGAGTGGAAGTGTGTGCTGCCATCACAGAAGATACATCCGCCTCCCTCACTTTCAAGCTTCTACGTGCAGGGGTTGGGCCAGGGCCTTGATCAGTCAGGGACTTCCAAAGGAAAGACTTCCAAAGAGGGCCCCCCCCCCAATTTCATGCTTACGTGAACGGTTATATAGGTGCAGGGGTTGGGTCAGGGCGATGATTTGTGAAGGATTCCCAAAAGGAAGTGTGGGGATCAGAACAAGCGGCACACGTAGGGTGAAATTTTGGAAAATGGAGTGTAAGTGGGTTCTGCCGTCACAGAAGGACCGTCCGCCTCCCCAAATTTAACGCTTACATGCATGGGTATATAGGTGCAGGGGTTGGGGTGGGCGTTGATTTGTGAGGGATTCCAAAAAGCAAGTACGGGGATCAAAACAATCTGCACGCTTAGCGTGAAATTTCTGAAACTGGAGGGTTTGTGGATGCTCCCATCAAAGGGGTAACATCCGCCTCCCCGAATTTCACGCTTACGTGCATGGGTATATAGGTGCTGTGCTTGGGGCAGGACGTTGATTTGTCAGGGATTCCCAAAAGAAAGTATGGGGATCAAAACAAGCTACACGCTTCTGGTGAAAGTTTGGGAAATGGAGTGTAATTGGGTGCTGCCATCAGAGAAGGAACATCCGCCTCCCCCAATTTCATTCTTCTAGGTGCAGGAGTGGGGCAGGGCGTTGATCAGTCAGGGATTCCCAAAGGCAAGTATAGGGAGGAAAACGCTTTGCGCCCCTTTCCACCCCTTCCTGTTGGAATTTCCAAAAACCAGTTCTCAGTGGGTGCCTCCATCATGGTGCAAGGAACACCCTCCCCAAACTTCATGCTTCGAGCAAGCAGAGACACTGCCATATACTAGCAGAATAAAGCCTTGGTTTAAATCTATTTTTGAACCGTATTTGTGGGGTGCCTGGGCAGGATGAGGCACCAGAGGACCATACTCAACACTGGCCACTGGGTGCCAATGGGCCCCAGTGGACAGCAGCAAGTACCAGGATCCCGACCAGGCACCGCCGGTTAGTAGCGGGCACCGGCAGATAGTGGGCACTGGGCATGGCTACTTGACACCACAAGGCCATCTAGGTACCATCAGGTACCACAGACCAGTGGGCAGTAGGTGAAACATGCACCAGGCACCATATATCATACCAGGCAGCCACAGAGATGGTCAGTGAAGAAATTCTTCCTCCACCAGTTCTTTCTTGGCAGCCTTTAAGGTCAGGGTGGGTTTCAAGAAGAGGCACCAATGAACCTACTAGGAAGAAAACATCACATGCCGTTATCCGTTTACTTGAAACCATGCTACTTGAAACATCACATGCCGTTATCCGTTTGTCATTTCTTTCCTCCGTTCCTTCCTTCCTCTGCAGAAAAGAAGGGTTTCTAAGGTTTCTAAGGGTTTCAAAACAGGCACTATGCAAATGAGCACAGGGCATTCTGGGTAAGAAAACTTGGTTCCACCTGCAAGCTGAGGCTGGAGCCCCATGCAAAATAATGCAAGAAGAGGGTCCTGGAAACATTTCAGCCTTGCAAATACAACCTTGCCTTTCAACCATCCCCCCAGAGGCATGGGTACGCTTGCCGGCCAGTTTCAAATTTAGGAGTTGGCTTTGATCAGACTTCAGTGCTACGCATAGGGACGAAAAGAGGATGCACCTGAGAGTGAAATTCACCCGACTGGGAGTGAAATTTCTGAAACTGGAGGGTTTGTGGATGCTCCCATCAAAGAGGTAACCTCCGCCTCCCCAAATTTCACGTTTACGTGCATGGGTATATAGGTGCAGGGCTTGGGGCAGGGCGTTGATTTGTGAGGGATTCCCAAAAGAAAGTATGGGGATCAAAACAAGCTGCACGCTTCTGGTGAAATTTGTGAAAATGGAGTGGTTGTGGGTGCTGCCATCAGAGAAGGAACATCCGCCTCCCCAGATTTCACGCTTCTAGGTGCAGGGGTTGGGGCAGGGCGTCGATCAGTCAGGGATTCCCCAAAGCAAGTATGGGGTTCAAAACAAGCTGCACGCTTAGGGTGAGATTTCGCAAACTGGAGTGGTTGTGGGTGCTGCCATTAGAGAAGGAACATCCGCCTCCCCAGATTTCACGCTTCTAGGTGCAGGGGCTGGGGCAGGGCGTCGATGAGTCAGGGATTCCCCAAAGCAAGTATGGGGTTCAAAACAATCTGCACGCTTAGCGTGAAATTTCGGAAACTGGAGTGGTTGTGGGTGCTGCCATCACAGAAGGAACGTCCGCCTCCCTAAATTTCATGCTTCTAGTTGCAGGCCTTCGGGCAGGGCATCGATTTGTGAGGGATTCCCAAAAGACAGAATGGGGATCAAAACAAGCTGCACGCTTAGGGTGAAATTTGTGAAAATGGAGTGGTTGTGGGTGCTGCCGTCAGAGAAGGAACATCTGCCTCTCCAAATTTCATGCTTATTTGCAGGGGTATATAGGTGCAGGGGTTAGGGGAAGGGCGTTGATCAGTCAGGGATTCCCAAAGGCAAGTACGGGGATCAAAAGAGCTGCACGCTTAAGGTGAAATTTGTGTAAATGGAGTGGTTATGGGTGCTGCCACCAGAGAAGAAACATCCTCCCCCCCAAATTTCATCCTTATGTTCAGGGGTATATAGGTGCAGGGGTTGGGCCAGGGGGTTGATTTGTCCGGGATTCCCAAAGGCAAGTATGGGGATCAAAACAGGCTGCACACTTAGAGTGAAATTTTGGAACGTGGAATGTATGTGGGTTGTGCCATCACAGAAGGAACATCCGTCTCCTCAAATTTCATGCTTACGTGCATGGGTATATAGGTGCAGTGGTTGGGGCAGGGTGTTGATTTGTGAGGGATTCCCAGAAGCAAGTATGGGGATCAAAACAAGCTGCACGCTTAGGGTGAAATTTGTGAAAAAGGACTGGTTGTGGGTTCTGCCATCAGAGAAGGAACATCTGCCTCCCCAAATTTCATTCTTCTCGGTGCAGGGGTGGGTCAGGGCGTTGATCAAACAGGGATTCCCAAAGGCAAGTATGGGGATCAAAACCAGTTGCATGCTTCTGGTGAGATTTGTGAAAATGGAGTGGAAGTGTGTGCTGCCATCACAGAAGATACATCCGCCTCCCTCACTTTCAAGCTTCTACGTGCAGGGGTTGGGCCAGGGCCTTGATCAGTCAGGGACTTCCAAAGGAAAGACTTCCAAAGAGGGCCCCCCCCCCCAATTTCATGCTTACGTGAACGGTTATATAGGTGCAGGGGTTGGGTCAGGGCGATGATTTGTGAAGGATTCCCAAAAGGAAGTGTGGGGATCAGAACAAGCGGCACACGTAGGGTGAAATTTTGGAAAATGGAGTGTAAGTGGGTTCTGCCGTCACAGAAGGACCGTCCGCCTCCCCAAATTTAACGCTTACATGCATGGGTATATAGGTGCAGGGGTTGGGGTGGGCGTTGATTTGTGAGGGATTCCAAAAAGCAAGTACGGGGATCAAAACAATCTGCACGCTTAGCGTGAAATTTCTGAAACTGGAGGGTTTGTGGATGCTCCCATCAAAGGGGTAACATCCGCCTCCCCGAATTTCACGCTTACGTGCATGGGTATATAGGTGCTGTGCTTGGGGCAGGACGTTGATTTGTCAGGGATTCCCAAAAGAAAGTATGGGGATCAAAACAAGCTACACGCTTCTGGTGAAAGTTTGGGAAATGGAGTGTAATTGGGTGCTGCCATCAGAGAAGGAACATCCGCCTCCCCCAATTTCATTCTTCTAGGTGCAGGAGTGGGGCAGGGCGTTGATCAGTCAGGGATTCCCAAAGGCAAGTATAGGGAGGAAAACGCTTTGCGCCCCTTTCCACCCCTTCCTGTTGGAATTTCCAAAAACCAGTTCTCAGTGGGTGCCTCCATCATGGTGCAAGGAACACCCTCCCCAAACTTCATGCTTCGAGCAAGCAGAGACACTGCCATATACTAGCAGAATAAAGCCTTGGTTTAAATCTATTTTTGAACCGTATTTGTGGGGTGCCTGGGCAGGATGAGGCACCAGAGGACCATACTCAACACTGGCCACTGGGTGCCAATGGGCCCCAGTGGACAGCAGCAAGTACCAGGATCCCGACCAGGCACCGCCGGTTAGTAGCGGGCACCGGCAGATAGTGGGCACTGGGCATGGCTACTTGACACCACAAGGCCATCTAGGTACCATCAGGTACCACAGACCAGTGGGCAGTAGGTGAAACATGCACCAGGCACCATATATCATACCAGGCAGCCACAGAGATGGTCAGTGAAGAAATTCTTCCTCCACCAGTTCTTTCTTGGCAGCCTTTAAGGTCAGGGTGGGTTTCAAGAAGAGGCACCAATGAACCTACTAGGAAGAAAACATCACATGCCGTTATCCGTTTACTTGAAACCATGCTACTTGAAACATCACATGCCGTTATCCGTTTGTCATTTCTTTCCTCCGTTCCTTCCTTCCTCTGCAGAAAAGAAGGGTTTCTAAGGTTTCTAAGGGTTTCAAAACAGGCACTATGCAAATGAGCACAGGGCATTCTGGGTAAGAAAACTTGGTTCCACCTGCAAGCTGAGGCTGGAGCCCCATGCAAAATAATGCAAGAAGAGGGTCCTGGAAACATTTCAGCCTTGCAAATACAACCTTGCCTTTCAACCATCCCCCCAGAGGCATGGGTACGCTTGCCGGCCAGTTTCAAATTTAGGAGTTGGCTTTGATCAGACTTCAGTGCTACGCATAGGGACGAAAAGAGGATGCACCTGAGAGTGAAATTCACCCGACTGGGAGTGAAATTTCTGAAACTGGAGGGTTTGTGGATGCTCCCATCAAAGAGGTAACCTCCGCCTCCCCAAATTTCACGTTTACGTGCATGGGTATATAGGTGCAGGGCTTGGGGCAGGGCGTTGATTTGTGAGGGATTCCCAAAAGAAAGTATGGGGATCAAAACAAGCTGCACGCTTCTGGTGAAATTTGTGAAAATGGAGTGGTTGTGGGTGCTGCCATCAGAGAAGGAACATCCGCCTCCCCAGATTTCACGCTTCTAGGTGCAGGGGTTGGGGCAGGGCGTCGATCAGTCAGGGATTCCCCAAAGCAAGTATGGGGTTCAAAACAAGCTGCACGCTTAGGGTGAGATTTCGCAAACTGGAGTGGTTGTGGGTGCTGCCATTAGAGAAGGAACATCCGCCTCCCCAGATTTCACGCTTCTAGGTGCAGGGGCTGGGGCAGGGCGTCGATGAGTCAGGGATTCCCCAAAGCAAGTATGGGGTTCAAAACAATCTGCACGCTTAGCGTGAAATTTCGGAAACTGGAGTGGTTGTGGGTGCTGCCATCACAGAAGGAACGTCCGCCTCCCTAAATTTCATGCTTCTAGTTGCAGGCCTTCGGGCAGGGCATCGATTTGTGAGGGATTCCCAAAAGACAGAATGGGGATCAAAACAAGCTGCACGCTTAGGGTGAAATTTGTGAAAATGGAGTGGTTGTGGGTGCTGCCGTCAGAGAAGGAACATCTGCCTCTCCAAATTTCATGCTTATTTGCAGGGGTATATAGGTGCAGGGGTTAGGGGAAGGGCGTTGATCAGTCAGGGATTCCCAAAGGCAAGTACGGGGATCAAAAGAGCTGCACGCTTAAGGTGAAATTTGTGTAAATGGAGTGGTTATGGGTGCTGCCACCAGAGAAGAAACATCCTCCCCCCCAAATTTCATCCTTATGTTCAGGGGTATATAGGTGCAGGGGTTGGGCCAGGGGGTTGATTTGTCCGGGATTCCCAAAGGCAAGTATGGGGATCAAAACAGGCTGCACACTTAGAGTGAAATTTTGGAACGTGGAATGTATGTGGGTTGTGCCATCACAGAAGGAACATCCGTCTCCTCAAATTTCATGCTTACGTGCATGGGTATATAGGTGCAGTGGTTGGGGCAGGGTGTTGATTTGTGAGGGATTCCCAGAAGCAAGTATGGGGATCAAAACAAGCTGCACGCTTAGGGTGAAATTTGTGAAAAAGGACTGGTTGTGGGTTCTGCCATCAGAGAAGGAACATCTGCCTCCCCAAATTTCATTCTTCTCGGTGCAGGGGTGGGTCAGGGCGTTGATCAAACAGGGATTCCCAAAGGCAAGTATGGGGATCAAAACCAGTTGCATGCTTCTGGTGAGATTTGTGAAAATGGAGTGGAAGTGTGTGCTGCCATCACAGAAGATACATCCGCCTCCCTCACTTTCAAGCTTCTACGTGCAGGGGTTGGGCCAGGGCCTTGATCAGTCAGGGACTTCCAAAGGAAAGACTTCCAAAGAGGGCCCCCCCCCCCCAATTTCATGCTTACGTGAACGGTTATATAGGTGCAGGGGTTGGGTCAGGGCGATGATTTGTGAAGGATTCCCAAAAGGAAGTGTGGGGATCAGAACAAGCGGCACACGTAGGGTGAAATTTTGGAAAATGGAGTGTAAGTGGGTTCTGCCGTCACAGAAGGACCGTCCGCCTCCCCAAATTTAACGCTTACATGCATGGGTATATAGGTGCAGGGGTTGGGGTGGGCGTTGATTTGTGAGGGATTCCAAAAAGCAAGTACGGGGATCAAAACAATCTGCACGCTTAGCGTGAAATTTCTGAAACTGGAGGGTTTGTGGATGCTCCCATCAAAGGGGTAACATCCGCCTCCCCGAATTTCACGCTTACGTGCATGGGTATATAGGTGCTGTGCTTGGGGCAGGACGTTGATTTGTCAGGGATTCCCAAAAGAAAGTATGGGGATCAAAACAAGCTACACGCTTCTGGTGAAAGTTTGGGAAATGGAGTGTAATTGGGTGCTGCCATCAGAGAAGGAACATCCGCCTCCCCCAATTTCATTCTTCTAGGTGCAGGAGTGGGGCAGGGCGTTGATCAGTCAGGGATTCCCAAAGGCAAGTATAGGGAGGAAAACGCTTTGCGCCCCTTTCCACCCCTTCCTGTTGGAATTTCCAAAAACCAGTTCTCAGTGGGTGCCTCCATCATGGTGCAAGGAACACCCTCCCCAAACTTCATGCTTCGAGCAAGCAGAGACACTGCCATATACTAGCAGAATAAAGCCTTGGTTTAAATCTATTTTTGAACCGTATTTGTGGGGTGCCTGGGCAGGATGAGGCACCAGAGGACCATACTCAACACTGGCCACTGGGTGCCAATGGGCCCCAGTGGACAGCAGCAAGTACCAGGATCCCGACCAGGCACCGCCGGTTAGTAGCGGGCACCGGCAGATAGTGGGCACTGGGCATGGCTACTTGACACCACAAGGCCATCTAGGTACCATCAGGTACCACAGACCAGTGGGCAGTAGGTGAAACATGCACCAGGCACCATATATCATACCAGGCAGCCACAGAGATGGTCAGTGAAGAAATTCTTCCTCCACCAGTTCTTTCTTGGCAGCCTTTAAGGTCAGGGTGGGTTTCAAGAAGAGGCACCAATGAACCTACTAGGAAGAAAACATCACATGCCGTTATCCGTTTACTTGAAACCATGCTACTTGAAACATCACATGCCGTTATCCGTTTGTCATTTCTTTCCTCCGTTCCTTCCTTCCTCTGCAGAAAAGAAGGGTTTCTAAGGTTTCTAAGGGTTTCAAAACAGGCACTATGCAAATGAGCACAGGGCATTCTGGGTAAGAAAACTTGGTTCCACCTGCAAGCTGAGGCTGGAGCCCCATGCAAAATAATGCAAGAAGAGGGTCCTGGAAACATTTCAGCCTTGCAAATACAACCTTGCCTTTCAACCATCCCCCCAGAGGCATGGGTACGCTTGCCGGCCAGTTTCAAATTTAGGAGTTGGCTTTGATCAGACTTCAGTGCTACGCATAGGGACGAAAAGAGGATGCACCTGAGAGTGAAATTCACCCGACTGGGAGTGAAATTTCTGAAACTGGAGGGTTTGTGGATGCTCCCATCAAAGAGGTAACCTCCGCCTCCCCAAATTTCACGTTTACGTGCATGGGTATATAGGTGCAGGGCTTGGGGCAGGGCGTTGATTTGTGAGGGATTCCCAAAAGAAAGTATGGGGATCAAAACAAGCTGCACGCTTCTGGTGAAATTTGTGAAAATGGAGTGGTTGTGGGTGCTGCCATCAGAGAAGGAACATCCGCCTCCCCAGATTTCACGCTTCTAGGTGCAGGGGTTGGGGCAGGGCGTCGATCAGTCAGGGATTCCCCAAAGCAAGTATGGGGTTCAAAACAAGCTGCACGCTTAGGGTGAGATTTCGCAAACTGGAGTGGTTGTGGGTGCTGCCATTAGAGAAGGAACATCCGCCTCCCCAGATTTCACGCTTCTAGGTGCAGGGGCTGGGGCAGGGCGTCGATGAGTCAGGGATTCCCCAAAGCAAGTATGGGGTTCAAAACAATCTGCACGCTTAGCGTGAAATTTCGGAAACTGGAGTGGTTGTGGGTGCTGCCATCACAGAAGGAACGTCCGCCTCCCTAAATTTCATGCTTCTAGTTGCAGGCCTTCGGGCAGGGCATCGATTTGTGAGGGATTCCCAAAAGACAGAATGGGGATCAAAACAAGCTGCACGCTTAGGGTGAAATTTGTGAAAATGGAGTGGTTGTGGGTGCTGCCGTCAGAGAAGGAACATCTGCCTCTCCAAATTTCATGCTTATTTGCAGGGGTATATAGGTGCAGGGGTTAGGGGAAGGGCGTTGATCAGTCAGGGATTCCCAAAGGCAAGTACGGGGATCAAAAGAGCTGCACGCTTAAGGTGAAATTTGTGTAAATGGAGTGGTTATGGGTGCTGCCACCAGAGAAGAAACATCCTCCCCCCCAAATTTCATCCTTATGTTCAGGGGTATATAGGTGCAGGGGTTGGGCCAGGGGGTTGATTTGTCCGGGATTCCCAAAGGCAAGTATGGGGATCAAAACAGGCTGCACACTTAGAGTGAAATTTTGGAACGTGGAATGTATGTGGGTTGTGCCATCACAGAAGGAACATCCGTCTCCTCAAATTTCATGCTTACGTGCATGGGTATATAGGTGCAGTGGTTGGGGCAGGGTGTTGATTTGTGAGGGATTCCCAGAAGCAAGTATGGGGATCAAAACAAGCTGCACGCTTAGGGTGAAATTTGTGAAAAAGGACTGGTTGTGGGTTCTGCCATCAGAGAAGGAACATCTGCCTCCCCAAATTTCATTCTTCTCGGTGCAGGGGTGGGTCAGGGCGTTGATCAAACAGGGATTCCCAAAGGCAAGTATGGGGATCAAAACCAGTTGCATGCTTCTGGTGAGATTTGTGAAAATGGAGTGGAAGTGTGTGCTGCCATCACAGAAGATACATCCGCCTCCCTCACTTTCAAGCTTCTACGTGCAGGGGTTGGGCCAGGGCCTTGATCAGTCAGGGACTTCCAAAGGAAAGACTTCCAAAGAGGGCCCCCCCCCCCCAATTTCATGCTTACGTGAACGGTTATATAGGTGCAGGGGTTGGGTCAGGGCGATGATTTGTGAAGGATTCCCAAAAGGAAGTGTGGGGATCAGAACAAGCGGCACACGTAGGGTGAAATTTTGGAAAATGGAGTGTAAGTGGGTTCTGCCGTCACAGAAGGACCGTCCGCCTCCCCAAATTTAACGCTTACATGCATGGGTATATAGGTGCAGGGGTTGGGGTGGGCGTTGATTTGTGAGGGATTCCAAAAAGCAAGTACGGGGATCAAAACAATCTGCACGCTTAGCGTGAAATTTCTGAAACTGGAGGGTTTGTGGATGCTCCCATCAAAGGGGTAACATCCGCCTCCCCGAATTTCACGCTTACGTGCATGGGTATATAGGTGCTGTGCTTGGGGCAGGACGTTGATTTGTCAGGGATTCCCAAAAGAAAGTATGGGGATCAAAACAAGCTACACGCTTCTGGTGAAAGTTTGGGAAATGGAGTGTAATTGGGTGCTGCCATCAGAGAAGGAACATCCGCCTCCCCCAATTTCATTCTTCTAGGTGCAGGAGTGGGGCAGGGCGTTGATCAGTCAGGGATTCCCAAAGGCAAGTATAGGGAGGAAAACGCTTTGCGCCCCTTTCCACCCCTTCCTGTTGGAATTTCCAAAAACCAGTTCTCAGTGGGTGCCTCCATCATGGTGCAAGGAACACCCTCCCCAAACTTCATGCTTCGAGCAAGCAGAGACACTGCCATATACTAGCAGAATAAAGCCTTGGTTTAAATCTATTTTTGAACCGTATTTGTGGGGTGCCTGGGCAGGATGAGGCACCAGAGGACCATACTCAACACTGGCCACTGGGTGCCAATGGGCCCCAGTGGACAGCAGCAAGTACCAGGATCCCGACCAGGCACCGCCGGTTAGTAGCGGGCACCGGCAGATAGTGGGCACTGGGCATGGCTACTTGACACCACAAGGCCATCTAGGTACCATCAGGTACCACAGACCAGTGGGCAGTAGGTGAAACATGCACCAGGCACCATATATCATACCAGGCAGCCACAGAGATGGTCAGTGAAGAAATTCTTCCTCCACCAGTTCTTTCTTGGCAGCCTTTAAGGTCAGGGTGGGTTTCAAGAAGAGGCACCAATGAACCTACTAGGAAGAAAACATCACATGCCGTTATCCGTTTACTTGAAACCATGCTACTTGAAACATCACATGCCGTTATCCGTTTGTCATTTCTTTCCTCCGTTCCTTCCTTCCTCTGCAGAAAAGAAGGGTTTCTAAGGTTTCTAAGGGTTTCAAAACAGGCACTATGCAAATGAGCACAGGGCATTCTGGGTAAGAAAACTTGGTTCCACCTGCAAGCTGAGGCTGGAGCCCCATGCAAAATAATGCAAGAAGAGGGTCCTGGAAACATTTCAGCCTTGCAAATACAACCTTGCCTTTCAACCATCCCCCCAGAGGCATGGGTACGCTTGCCGGCCAGTTTCAAATTTAGGAGTTGGCTTTGATCAGACTTCAGTGCTACGCATAGGGACGAAAAGAGGATGCACCTGAGAGTGAAATTCACCCGACTGGGAGTGAAATTTCTGAAACTGGAGGGTTTGTGGATGCTCCCATCAAAGAGGTAACCTCCGCCTCCCCAAATTTCACGTTTACGTGCATGGGTATATAGGTGCAGGGCTTGGGGCAGGGCGTTGATTTGTGAGGGATTCCCAAAAGAAAGTATGGGGATCAAAACAAGCTGCACGCTTCTGGTGAAATTTGTGAAAATGGAGTGGTTGTGGGTGCTGCCATCAGAGAAGGAACATCCGCCTCCCCAGATTTCACGCTTCTAGGTGCAGGGGTTGGGGCAGGGCGTCGATCAGTCAGGGATTCCCCAAAGCAAGTATGGGGTTCAAAACAAGCTGCACGCTTAGGGTGAGATTTCGCAAACTGGAGTGGTTGTGGGTGCTGCCATTAGAGAAGGAACATCCGCCTCCCCAGATTTCACGCTTCTAGGTGCAGGGGCTGGGGCAGGGCGTCGATGAGTCAGGGATTCCCCAAAGCAAGTATGGGGTTCAAAACAATCTGCACGCTTAGCGTGAAATTTCGGAAACTGGAGTGGTTGTGGGTGCTGCCATCACAGAAGGAACGTCCGCCTCCCTAAATTTCATGCTTCTAGTTGCAGGCCTTCGGGCAGGGCATCGATTTGTGAGGGATTCCCAAAAGACAGAATGGGGATCAAAACAAGCTGCACGCTTAGGGTGAAATTTGTGAAAATGGAGTGGTTGTGGGTGCTGCCGTCAGAGAAGGAACATCTGCCTCTCCAAATTTCATGCTTATTTGCAGGGGTATATAGGTGCAGGGGTTAGGGGAAGGGCGTTGATCAGTCAGGGATTCCCAAAGGCAAGTACGGGGATCAAAAGAGCTGCACGCTTAGAGTGAAATTTTGGAACGTGGAATGTATGTGGGTTGTGCCATCACAGAAGGAACATCCGTCTCCTCAAATTTCATGCTTACGTGCATGGGTATATAGGTGCAGTGGTTGGGGCAGGGTGTTGATTTGTGAGGGATTCCCAGAAGCAAGTATGGGGATCAAAACAAGCTGCACGCTTAGGGTGAAATTTGTGAAAAAGGACTGGTTGTGGGTTCTGCCATCAGAGAAGGAACATCTGCCTCCCCAAATTTCATTCTTCTCGGTGCAGGGGTGGGTCAGGGCGTTGATCAAACAGGGATTCCCAAAGGCAAGTATGGGGATCAAAACCAGTTGCATGCTTCTGGTGAGATTTGTGAAAATGGAGTGGAAGTGTGTGCTGCCATCACAGAAGATACATCCGCCTCCCTCACTTTCAAGCTTCTACGTGCAGGGGTTGGGCCAGGGCCTTGATCAGTCAGGGACTTCCAAAGGAAAGACTTCCAAAGAGGGCCCCCCCCCCAATTTCATGCTTACGTGAACGGTTATATAGGTGCAGGGGTTGGGTCAGGGCGATGATTTGTGAAGGATTCCCAAAAGGAAGTGTGGGGATCAGAACAAGCGGCACACGTAGGGTGAAATTTTGGAAAATGGAGTGTAAGTGGGTTCTGCCGTCACAGAAGGACCGTCCGCCTCCCCAAATTTAACGCTTACATGCATGGGTATATAGGTGCAGGGGTTGGGGTGGGCGTTGATTTGTGAGGGATTCCAAAAAGCAAGTACGGGGATCAAAACAATCTGCACGCTTAGCGTGAAATTTCTGAAACTGGAGGGTTTGTGGATGCTCCCATCAAAGGGGTAACATCCGCCTCCCCGAATTTCACGCTTACGTGCATGGGTATATAGGTGCTGTGCTTGGGGCAGGACGTTGATTTGTCAGGGATTCCCAAAAGAAAGTATGGGGATCAAAACAAGCTACACGCTTCTGGTGAAAGTTTGGGAAATGGAGTGTAATTGGGTGCTGCCATCAGAGAAGGAACATCCGCCTCCCCCAATTTCATTCTTCTAGGTGCAGGAGTGGGGCAGGGCGTTGATCAGTCAGGGATTCCCAAAGGCAAGTATAGGGAGGAAAACGCTTTGCGCCCCTTTCCACCCCTTCCTGTTGGAATTTCCAAAAACCAGTTCTCAGTGGGTGCCTCCATCATGGTGCAAGGAACACCCTCCCCAAACTTCATGCTTCGAGCAAGCAGAGACACTGCCATATACTAGCAGAATAAAGCCTTGGTTTAAATCTATTTTTGAACCGTATTTGTGGGGTGCCTGGGCAGGATGAGGCACCAGAGGACCATACTCAACACTGGCCACTGGGTGCCAATGGGCCCCAGTGGACAGCAGCAAGTACCAGGATCCCGACCAGGCACCGCCGGTTAGTAGCGGGCACCGGCAGATAGTGGGCACTGGGCATGGCTACTTGACACCACAAGGCCATCTAGGTACCATCAGGTACCACAGACCAGTGGGCAGTAGGTGAAACATGCACCAGGCACCATATATCATACCAGGCAGCCACAGAGATGGTCAGTGAAGAAATTCTTCCTCCACCAGTTCTTTCTTGGCAGCCTTTAAGGTCAGGGTGGGTTTCAAGAAGAGGCACCAATGAACCTACTAGGAAGAAAACATCACATGCCGTTATCCGTTTACTTGAAACCATGCTACTTGAAACATCACATGCCGTTATCCGTTTGTCATTTCTTTCCTCCGTTCCTTCCTTCCTCTGCAGAAAAGAAGGGTTTCTAAGGTTTCTAAGGGTTTCAAAACAGGCACTATGCAAATGAGCACAGGGCATTCTGGGTAAGAAAACTTGGTTCCACCTGCAAGCTGAGGCTGGAGCCCCATGCAAAATAATGCAAGAAGAGGGTCCTGGAAACATTTCAGCCTTGCAAATACAACCTTGCCTTTCAACCATCCCCCCAGAGGCATGGGTACGCTTGCCGGCCAGTTTCAAATTTAGGAGTTGGCTTTGATCAGACTTCAGTGCTACGCATAGGGACGAAAAGAGGATGCACCTGAGAGTGAAATTCACCCGACTGGGAGTGAAATTTCTGAAACTGGAGGGTTTGTGGATGCTCCCATCAAAGAGGTAACCTCCGCCTCCCCAAATTTCACGTTTACGTGCATGGGTATATAGGTGCAGGGCTTGGGGCAGGGCGTTGATTTGTGAGGGATTCCCAAAAGAAAGTATGGGGATCAAAACAAGCTGCACGCTTCTGGTGAAATTTGTGAAAATGGAGTGGTTGTGGGTGCTGCCATCAGAGAAGGAACATCCGCCTCCCCAGATTTCACGCTTCTAGGTGCAGGGGTTGGGGCAGGGCGTCGATCAGTCAGGGATTCCCCAAAGCAAGTATGGGGTTCAAAACAATCTGCACGCTTAGGGTGAGATTTCGGAAACTGGAGTGGTTGTGGGTGCTGCCATCACAGAAGGAACGTCCGCCTCCCTAAATTTCATGCTTCTAGTTGCAGGCCTTCGGGCAGGGCATCGATTTGTGAGGGATTCCCAAAAGACAGAATGGGGATCAAAACAAGCTGCACGCTTAGGGTGAAATTTGTGAAAATGGAGTGGTTGTGGGTGCTGCCGTCAGAGAAGGAACATCTGCCTCTCCAAATTTCATGCTTATTTGCAGGGGTATATAGGTGCAGGGGTTAGGGGAAGGGCGTTGATCAGTCAGGGATTCCCAAAGGCAAGTACGGGGATCAAAAGAGCTGCACGCTTAAGGTGAAATTTGTGAAAATGGAGTGGTTATGGGTGCTGCCATCAG
This sequence comes from Cryptoblepharus egeriae, assembly GCA_030015325.1. NCBI lineage: Eukaryota > Metazoa > Chordata > Lepidosauria > Squamata > Scincidae > Cryptoblepharus > Cryptoblepharus egeriae. Next base: position 44,745,105 of record JAREYC010000007.1, on the reverse strand, counting down.
AGAAGAAACATCCTCCCCCCCAAATTTCATCCTTATGTTCAGGGGTATATAGGTGCAGGGGTTGGGCCAGGGGGTTGATTTGTCCGGGATTCCCAAAGGCAAGTATGGGGATCAAAACAGGCTGCACACTTAGGGTGAAATTTTGGAACGTGGAATGTATGTGGGTTGTGCCATCACAGAAGGAACATCCGTCTCCTCAAATTTCATGCTTACGTGCATGGGTATATAGGTGCAGTGGTTGGGGCAGGGTGTTGATTTGTGAGGGATTCCCAGAAGCAAGTATGGGGATCAAAACAAGCTGCACGCTTAGGGTGAAATTTGTGAAAAAGGACTGGTTGTGGGTTCTGCCATCAGAGAAGGAACATCTGCCTCCCCAAATTTCATTCTTCTCGGTGCAGGGGTGGGTCAGGGCGTTGATCAAACAGGGATTCCCAAAGGCAAGTATGGGGATCAAAACCAGCTGCATGCTTCTGGTGAGATTTGTGAACATGGAGTGTAAGCGTGTGCTGCCATCACAGAAGATACATCCGCCTCCCTCACTTTCAAGCTTCTACGTGCAGGGGTTGGGCCAGGGCCTTGATCAGTCAGGGACTTCCAAAGGAAAGACTTCCAAAGAGGGCCCCCCCCCCCAATTTCATGCTTACGTGAACGGTTATATAGGTGCAGGGGTTGGGTCAGGGCGATGATTTGTGAAGGATTCCCAAAAGGAAGTGTGGGGATCAGAACAAGCGGCACACGTAGGGTGAAATTTTGGAAAATGGATTGATTGTGGGTGCTGCCGTCAGAGAAGGAACATCTGCCTCTCCAAATTTCATGCTTATTTGCAGGGGTATATAGGTGCAGGGGTTAGGGGAAGGGCGTTGATCAGTCAGGGATTCCCAAAGGCAAGTACGGGGATCAAAAGAGCTGCACGCTTAAGGTGAAATTTGTGAAAATGGAGTGGTTATGGGTGCTGCCATCAGAGAAGAAACATCCTCCCAACAAAATTTCATCCTTATGTTCAGGGGTATATAGGTGCAGGGGTTGGGGCAGGGGGTTGATTTGTCAGGGATTCCCAAAGGCAAGTATGGGGATCAAAACAGGCTGCACACTTAGGGTGAAATTTTGGAACGTGGAATGTATGTGGGTTGTGCCATCACAGAAGGAACATCCGTCTCCTCAAATTTCATGCTTACGTGCATGGGTATATAGGTGCAGTGGTTGGGGCAGGGTGTTGATTTGTGAGGGATTCCCAAAAGCAAGTATGGGGATCAAAACAAGCTGCACGCTTAGGGTGAAATTTGTGAAAAAGGACTGGTTGTGGGTTCTGCCATCAGAGAAGGAACATCTGCCTCCCCAAATTTCATTCTTCTCGGTGCAGGGGTGGGTCAGGGCGTTGATCAAACAGGGATTCCCAAAGGCAAGTATGGGGATCAAAACCAGCTCCATGCTTCTGGTGAGATTTGTGAACATGGAGTGTAAGTGTGTGCTGCCATCACAGAAGATACATCCGCCTCCCTCACTTTCAAGCTTCTACGTGCAGGGGTTGGGGCAGGGCATTGATCAGTCAGGGACTTCCGAAGGAAAGACTTCCAAAGTCCGCCCCCCCCAATTTCATGCTTACGTGCATGTTTATATAGGTGCAGGGGTTGGGTCAGGGCGATGATTTGTGAAGGATTCCCAAAAGGAAGTGTGGGGATCAAAAGAAGCGGCACACGTAGGGTGAAATTTTGGAAAATGGAGTGTAAGTGGGTTCTGCCGTCATAGAAGGAACGTCCGCCTCCCCAAATTTAACGCTTACATGCATGGGTATATAGGTGCAGGGGTTGGGGTGGGCGTTGATTTGTGAGGGATTCCAAAAAGCAAGTACGGGGATCAAAACAATCTGCACGCTTAGGGTGAAATTTCTGAAACTGGAGGGTTTGTGGATGCTCCCATCAAAGGGGTAACATCCGCCTCCCCGAATTTCACGCTTACGTGCATGGGTATATAGGTGCTGTGCTTGGGGCAGGACGTTGATTTGTCAGGGATTCCCAAAGGCTAGTATGGGGATCAAAACAAGCTACACGCTTCTGGTGAAATTTTGGGAAATGGAGTGTAATTGGGTGCTGCCATCAGAGAAGGAACATCCGCCTCCCCCAATTTCATTCTTCTAGGTGCAGGGGTGGGGCAGGGCGTTGATCAGTCAGGGATTCCCAAAGGCAAGTATAGGGAGGAAAACGCTTTGCGCCCCTTTCCACCCCTTCCTGTTGGAATTTCCAAAAACCAGTTCTCAGTGGGTGCCTCCATCATGGTGCAAGGAACACCCTCCCCAAACTTCATGCTTCGAGCAAGCAGAGACACTGCCATATACTAGCAGAATAAAGCCTTGGTTTAAATCTATTTTTGAACCATATTTGTGGGGTGCCTGGGCAGGATGAGGCACCAGAGGACCATACTCAACACTGGCCACTGGGTGCCAATGGGCCCCAGCGGACAGCAGCAAGTACCAGGATCCCGACCAGGCACCGCCGGTTAGTAGCGGGCACCGGCAGATAGTGGGCACTGGGCATGGCTACTTGACACCACAAGGCCATCTAGGTACCATCAGGTACCACAGACCAGTGGGCAGTAGGTGAAACATGCACCAGGCACCATATATCATACCAGGCAGCCACAGAGATGGTCAGTGAAGAAATTCTTCCTCCACCAGTTCTTTCTTGGCAGCCTTTAAGGTCAGGGTGGGTTTCAAGAAGAGGCACCAATGAACCTACTAGGAAGAAAACATCACATGCCGTTATCCGTTTACTTGAAACCATGCTACTTGAAACATCACATGCCGTTATCCGTTTGTCATTTCTTTCCTCCGTTCCTTCCTTCCTCTGCAGAAAAGAAGGGTTTCTAAGGTTTCTAAGGGTTTCAAAACAGGCACTATGCAAATGAGCACAGGGCATTCTGGGTAAGAAAACTTGGTTCCACCTGCAAGCTGAGGCTGGAGCCCCATGCAAAATAATGCAAGAAGAGGGTCCTGGAAACATTTCAGCCTTGCAAATACAACCTTGCCTTTCAACCATCCCCCCAGAGGCATGGGTACGCTTGCCGGCCAGTTTCAAATTTAGGAGTTGGCTTTGATCAGACTTCAGTGCTACGCATAGGGACGAAAAGAGGATGCACCTGAGAGTGAAATTCACCCGACTGGGAGTGAAATTTCTGAAACTGGAGGGTTTGTGGATGCTCCCATCAAAGAGGTAACCTCCGCCTCCCCAAATTTCACGTTTACGTGCATGGGTATATAGGTGCAGTGCTTGGGGCAGGGCGTTGATTTGTGAGGGATTCCCAGAAGAAAGTATGGGGATCAAAACAAGCTGCACGCTTCTGGTGAAATTTGTGAAAATGGAGTGGTTGTGGGTGCTGCCATTAGAGAAGGAACATCCGCCTCCCCAGATTTCACGCTTCTAGGTGCAGGGGCTGGGGCAGGGCGTCGATCAGTCAGGGATTCCCCAAAGCAAGTATGGGGTTCAAAACAATCTGCACGCTTAGGGTGAGATTTCGGAAACTGGAGTGGTTGTGGGTGCTGCCATCACAGAAGGAACATCTGCCTCCCTAAATTTCATGCTTCTAGTTGCAGGCCTTCGGGCAGGGCATTGATTTGTGAGGGATTCCCAAAAGATAGAATGGGGATCAAAACAAGCTGCACGCTTAGGGTGAAATTTTGGAAAATGGAGTGGTTGTGGGTGCTGCTATCAGAGAAGGAACATTTGCCTCTTCAAATTTCATGTTTATTTGCAGGGGTATATAGGTGCAGGGGTTGGGGCAGGGCATCGATCAGTCAGGGATTCCGCAAAGCGTTCGTAAATTCCTATCAAACGTTATAGCTAAAAACCCGAAAAACAAAAATAGAAAAACAAAAAAATTTTTTTGGCAATTTTTATATGTGGGTAGGAATTTTGGCTTTTGGGTTCAGGAATTTTGGGTTTGGCATTTGGTCACCCTGGCACAGTTGCAATCCTTAGCTGCCTTTCCTGGCTTGGAGTGCATCCCTCACTCTTCCCTATCTATCTAGATCCTCTCACCTTTCCCTACCTTCCTGGATCCCCCCACCCTCCCCCAAAGAACCACCCAACTTACCTGCCTTCTTGGACCATTTTTAATGAGATTTGTGGAAAATATTGGTGTCTGATCATTAGCAATGAGATTTGTGCAAAAGTCACAAATCACTGACACTAGAGATGATGAGTTTTGGGGGTTTCCAGAAAATTAGAAGAGTGCTTGAAGCTTAAAGTCTTTCCTCATTTGTTAATGACAGTGATAATGGTCCTTAATACCGTTATCTGACTTTACATGGTAGAAATATTATTCTGCTATATTTTATTAAATAATTAGTACACCATTTGATTCAGAATATTTTTTCTTGTTTTGCTCTTCTAAACTTTGGTGCGTCTTATGGTCTGGTGCATGTAATAAGTCGGGAAATACGGTTATTAAGGTTATCATATGTCCTCTTTTCCCATGATTTGTCCTCTTCTTTAGCCGTGTGTCTTGGAAAAAAATCTTTGTTGTCTTCCTTTTCTTGTGAGCAAACAGCATGTAGCCTTCTTTTAATTAATTATATGTAATCAATTTTGGGTTCAATCTTAATCACCTTTCCAGCATTGGCATAGCTGTGTTGGTGGGGCATATGTTGCATCCTGCAGGTTAGGGGCAGTTATAGAGGCATTCTCAAGAAAAGGCAATATTTGTTCCCTTTCCTCAGAGTTTCATTGCCCTTACCATGGAGCTGGAAAATCATTTAGGATTGCACCAATGTAATAGTTTTGAATGTAATAATATGTAATATTAAATTAACCACCTGAAAGCAAATATGGGTGTTTTTAGCTTTTATGCCATGTCTTAAATTTTCTTGTATGACCTTCATTTTAGGGCAAGAAGTTGTCCTCTTTTTTGGTTACAACATATATGGTCACCTTATGTGTGTGTGTGTTTTTCACAACCCACTGCTTGGAAATGAATTTTATATGTTGAATTATACTTGCGAGAACTTGAGTCAGACCCAATTCCAAGCTGAAAAAAATACAGCCCGGGTTCATTGAGTTTTTGATGCGACAAAGACTGTTTGACTTCACATTAGCTGTAATCATGGAACGAGAAAAATGCTGTAGATTAAGAGAGCTTTACACCACTGGAGCAGCACAAAGCTGTACTGTACACCAGAAAATTAAACCCTTCATTTCTGAATTTCACATTAAACAGTAAATCACAGCATGCTTCTGAGTGCAAGGGGTTCTCTGGGGGAGCTGCTATGAGTGTTGGAAAAATTGACATTCCTTTGAAAGTGTAATGCAAAGTGTCATATTCACTTCTAAAGAACATTCAACTGTTGCTTGCCTCTTTTGCAAGATCAGCAATTTGCATTTGCACCCATTGGAGCATTTGATGTCCTCCTGTTGAATTCAGTGGAACTAATTCTTTAGATATTTTTATTTTCGTGGCTTTCAGAAGCCTGAGGGTGAGTGACCTTGTTTATTACACATAATAAATGCAAGTCCAATGCGACTTGTGAAATATAAAAAATCACAGACAACAACAGAAAAATGCTGGTTTAGCACTTAACAAGAAAAGGCATCCAAACTTGGAAAGACTCCAGCTTTTCTAGAAAATATCTAGACATTTGGTGTAATCCAAAGATTTTTAGGGGTCCTTAAACCCTATTCAACTCACTATGGGCAAAATCCAGAGCAGTTATGGGTCCACACAGTTATATCACCTTCTAGTGTTATCTTATGGAAAGTCACCTTAACTGCTCCATTGCAAAGGGCTTAATTTGTCTTTAGAATATGGGCCTATGACTTGGAGCCCAATCTCGAGGGTTTGGAAAGCAGGCATTGCTGCTGCTCAGAGGTGGCGGCGTGTGGCATGAATGTGCTGCAGAGCACATTCATGGCACCTGGAGTGGAGAGGCCATCAATGCCAAGTCTCAAAGCTGCACATCTGGCCAGCCATATGTACATAGGATTGCACAGTTATGAAGCTTAACGTGTTTAACTGTTTCTGAATTCCATCTTCTGATTTTTTTAATCCTTCTCCAAAGCAGGCAATTGCACAATGAGACCAACTGAAGACCAGCCTCCAAGCAGTCTGAGCCTGTTGACCTTTTTGTATGCTCTAAAATCCTATCAAATGACCCTTTGACACAACCACATGGAAGAAACTATGCACTTTCCAGAACCATCTTGAAACATGGTGCTTCCTTGTGGTGATTTTTTTCCCCAAGGAATACACGCCTTTCACTCATCTGCCAATTTGGCCATACGTTATATCCTTCACACTGCTGGCATTATCCCCAAATAACTCTTAAATGTCCATAGAGCTTTATCTCATAACTCACTGAAATGCTGTTTAAATAATACATACATTATTATCTGCTTCAAATAGCCCTGAAAGAAATAATATGTTTGCAAAGCCTCCAGGCCTTCTTTCCCCAGAGCACTATAGAATAAAGAAACATTTCAGTGTTGCCAAACCAAGAGCATGCCTGGCTTCCCTGGTCATTTGCTCTCCTCCATTTATTTTCAAATTATGTCAGGAAAAAGGCAATCAAACTGTTGCACCTCAAGCAAATTTTCAGCACGGATCAACCTTTCCTATTGCTCATTTAGGATGTACTGTTCTCATTTTCCAAAAATTAAAAAGAGGCAGGCAGCCTAATCCTGTCTGGAGCTGGAACAGGCAGGCCAACTGGCTTGAGCTGTTTCCAGTGTAGGGTTCGGGCTGGCTGGAATTGGATATCAGTTCCCCTTACCCTGAGTCATGTGGCCGCAGGGCAACTTGGATCATTGCCATCTAAAGAGGAGGTACAGAAAAAAGCAGCCCAGGATAAGTTTGACCCTAGGGAAGGGTTTTGAGCTATGATGAAAGAATGCCTTTGAGATGAACTCCATTTTTTGCTCAGCATCAGAATCTGGGTCCAGCTGGTTCTTCTTCCTCAGGTTTCAAATCTGAGCTATTAATAGGGCTATTAATAGCTATTAATATATTAAGAGCTACTAATGGCTAATAATGTCACCCAATTTCAGAACATATTGAGATTTGAATCCTGATGCCTATCCAACCGGCAAACTGTTCAGACCCAGAGCATTTCAAATGAACAATGCAATCCTAAGCTTGTCTACTCAAAAGTAAGTCCCATTGTGTTCAGTGGTGCTTACTCCCAGGAAAAGTGTGGTTAGGATTGCAGCCGAAGCAAATTAGCCCCAGGATCTCTAAATTAGCACCAGGATCTCATTAGCTATTACTTAGCTATTAATTTTTTTCATTTTCCTGTGAACCACTGTGAACTTTTTAGTTGAAAAGCAGTATATAAATAGTGTAGATAGATAGATGTAATTATTGGACGGGTTAGGGACAGAGCAAAAAGTGAAAACCATTGAAAAGCTGAACCCAGTCTTTTTTAGTTTATAAGTGTTGCTTCCAATGATTTTTTTACCTAGCAAATTGCAAATGCCCCTTTGATCTTGCAAATTCCTGCTGCCACACAAAGATTTCTGCAAATGGATTCTCATCAACTCCTTTGGAAATGAGATTAGACCAGGAGCTACAACATGGGAATGGGCAATCTTGGCCATGAGAACAGCAGAGAGAGGATGAAAGAGCGGAACATGCATTGAATGAATGAGTTCTGGGTATAACTGAAAGGTGTTGAAAGAACAAATCATCAGAAAAAGAATCATCAGAAAGTGGGGATACCTGTATGTACATGGAGGTAAGTTCCATAAGTCCCAAACAGAAATTATATCCAAATTATTGCATCCTAAGCTTTGTTCCATTGTTGACAATAGCTTAGTTAAAGTATAAAGTAGTCCAAAATAATTTTTCCCATGAGTTGGATGCACATAACCAAGCCTCCACAACCACATTCTTCATCTTCATCTTCATCATCAAGGAATATCTATTCAGAAGGAAGATTTGGGTGTATTTTACATCATAGAAAATACTTCCTGATAGGAGGAAGATTTACTTTTTAGAAAACACGACTTAAAGTCACAAATGCAGTATTTCAGAGAGGAGCTTTATATCTGCAGTCATGAGAGGAACAGAATCCTCTATGATCTACATTACATTTAAGAAATAGGTTTATTTCTCTGTTTTGGCATGACTTAACCATGCCTAATTTCCCTCAATGCTTTCAATATGGCTGCCATCTTTGTTGAACACTTCTTAATAGCGATTTTCCACTATTCATATTCTCCAGAAAACCATTTTTTTCTAGGCAACAAGAAACTACTTATTCAAAGTTGGCTGGAATGTAATATCCTGCAGCTAATAATAAATGTAAACATCTTGTCATATTTGTAAGTTATATTTTAATCTATTATAAACTACTTTCACCAATGAATTCCTACAAACCACTTTTGTACTTGCCTTTTGGCTTGGATTACTTTTCCCTCTTCCATATGGAGGAAAATCCTCATAACTTGACATTTTTGCAATTCCTGTTTTTTAATCCGTGGCTGAATATTGTTAGGGCAGAAAAACTTTTCCTCATCTCGCTGTTTTAGAACCTGACTCTCACTTTATCCGTGACTATCCTTGTCATCTGCCTCAGGCACTTGGAATTGTTTGTTTGAATCAGAACCTGACCCTCAGCTTGTTTTAGTCCAGGGCTTTCCAACTTTGGCACATGAACCTTGTGTGACCCTCAGCTATAAATGGTAGAAGTAAATGGTAGTGACATGGTGACGTCACCACCAATTATCGAACTTTTGGGTTCTAAAACTGCCCAAGTCATTTGGCAGGCTTAGTGGAGACTGGTGTGGTAGGGCTTTCTATCGCCTAGTGGCACCCAAAGGATAAGCTGGAATGGTGTAGCAGGGAGACCACAAAGCTGCCAACATACACCCAGCCTTGCTCCAGTTGACCAGTATGAAGGCATTCCTCCACATCTTCAGAGCAGGGTCAGCCAGAACTGGCCACATGTGGCCTGGGTTTTCGACCACATCAATTTAGACCATGCTGTCTGCTTGTGGTGCTTCACATCATCTTCCTGCTTTAGAACGTGACTCTCGAGTTTGATTATAGCAGCTGCCTCGGTTTCCTAGGGCACAACACTCATAATTCTTCCAGTGATGTTAACTGAAGCAGGACGAAAGGGTTCTCATGATTCTTCATTCTCTGTAGGGTTGAGAAGTCAGAGTCCTCAGGGTTGTTAAAGGGAAATCAGAGAAAAGCAGTGAAGATTTAGCAGGAAAGGCAGAAGCATGAGTCCATGAACACTTCTTTCCCTCAGCTTCGAGAGTTCTCTGTGATCCTGCTGGTCTTCAATTCTCAGTCTTCTGGACTTATTGTTTTATTACTAGTATGAAAAAAATGTTCTCCTCTAGCTTTGGGGCCACTGGAGAACGCATGTTCAAAACAGTCATCATGGAAAAAGAAAATAGGTGGCCCATTTGCTCAGTGTAAAGTCCACCTGTAAGTTCCCAGATTCATTCTCCAATACATCTGGATAGGGTTGGGAAAGAACTTTTAACGGATTTTTATTTTAACGTAAACCTCCCAAATGCATTTTAGTTGCATGTGAACACATTCATTTATGCTGCTTTTGCTTATAGCAGGACATAGAAATAAATGAATATTCACTTTATAAGCCCAATTTTGCAATATTCATCAGTACCATTTTAGACTGCTCCCAGCCATCTAATCACACAGGCTGTCATCACACATGCCACTGCAATGATCAGTGGTGCGCTTCCAATGGTGCAGCATCCAGTAAGTCCTGATCCACCTGTTGGGTGTGCACAGATCAGCCTGTAATGTCAGCCTGCAATAAAGATACATTGGTGATGGGTGTGGATTACCAGGGATTGGGACAGGATGAGGTTGAATCAGGTCAGAATGGGGAATTCTGCTGTGGCAGCAGCTTCAAGTTCCCATCAAGGGCATCACACATCTCTTTCACCCTAATAGATTTATGGTAGTAAAATAGCTGGTGCAGATCTGAGGAAGTCAACTGGGATAAGGGAGCAGCAGAGCAGTTAAGTAAAAAAAATCAAAAGTAGAAAAGAGTAAGTAAAGTTACAGGAAAGTTAAAAAGAGGAGGAAAGTTAAAAAAAAAAAAAAAGAGGAGGACCACTAGCTTGGTTCCCAGGCAGAATAACTTGCATTGCAAAGTCTGGCTGAGGATAGGATCCAAGGAAAAACTGTGTGTGCACATGAAGCAGTGCTTTTCTGTCATCTTAATATGGGGCATTTTCAGCTTCAGCTTTCAAATGACTACTATTCCTTTCACACAAAACTGAATTCAGCAGCCCAAGAGATTATTGTATTGCTCACATGTGCCATCCGGAAGATGAAATGTGTGCAACAATAACACAAGAAGGCTATGGCTGAAATCCTAATCTTCACTTAGGCCAGCCTAAGCTCTAGCAAAAAGTCCCATGCTAGCAGGGTGACCAGATGCCCAAACCTCAAAAGGAGGACAAGGTCTTGGATTCTTCTCAGCCTGGCCTTTCTGGTGGACAATGGCATGTTTGCCTACTCATGAGCAAAGCTGTGGTATTGGGCAGTTTCACTTTCCCATAGAGCTCAATGCATATTTCTTATTTTTAGTTTTTTGGCCATAACTTTTGATAGGAACGAGATATTTCAAAACTGATTTTTGCATTTAATTTTGCTCTTCATTATGAATCCAATGACCTATGACATAATGGAGTACTGCACACTATTGCAAATTTCCAAAATGAAGCCAAAAAGGAGGACAATAAAGCCCTTTTGGAGGACACTCGGACAGGAGATTAAAATAAAGGACAAATCCAGAAATTTCCAGTCATATGATCACCCTGCATGCTGACCTGATAATGTCACAAAAATGGTGTTAGTCACGTCTGTGCCACTGCTGGGGTAGGGTTAGTGCACAGAAATGAGCTTGCCTCCCTACATCATCACAGGAACAGGAAGACCAATGAGTTGTGATGGCCTAGGTTAGGGTTGCAGAATATGTGAGTCAATTCATCAATACAATGAAACATGTACACATACTTAGTTTTGGTTTATTATAAAAAAAACACATTAATGCCAACATATGGTCAAGGTTAGGAAACAAAAACTAAGCTGGGTAGCAACCAATATCAAATGATGTCAAAATATGTCTAAGGCTGCAATCCTAAAGACATTTTCCTGGAAGGAAGACCCATTGAACACAATGGGGCTTTTGAGTAGACATGATTAAGATTGTGCTCTAAATGAAACATCAAACTTCATTAGCTCTTGATTCTTTATTGAAGTCCTGCTTATGAAACCATTAAAGAAAGTTGCTACAGTCAATCCGGATTCTGATAGAACTTGGCACATGAAGTACAATTTCCCTGTTCATTCACACGCAATGCTTCTCATTCTCTTAAAGCATTCATTCATACATACTTACATGATGCATATACATTGTGACAATAGCCATGTATGGCATAAAGCACATACAGTAGTTCTCCTCTCTACAAATAACATATTTCTACATTGGTAGGAAGTCCATTGTATTTACAACTGATGATCTTGTTCTATGGATGGGAATTTGGTTGAGGATCACTTTTGTGAACACACACTTAAAATGTTCAAGTCATCAAGTTCTTTATCAAATGTATCTACAGGAAGATCTGTTTGATCATGTGCAATAATTCTAAGGCAATAATAGTTGTTCCACAGGGCTTAGTGCTGCCATTGCAAAGGATCTTCACGTGCTTAGAAAGTCTGTTCTTAAGATGCAGCCAGCTATTTTGAGACATTCATGATCCGCAGGTTGTTGGCTCAAATATCTAACATGTCTTGAGTTGGTTTTTTTTAATGTTCATGGAATAGCACCATAGAAAAGGATCTTTGCCATATAATAGCCTTATTCCCAGAAAAAAAAAATTCCTTTCACTTGCTTGGGAAACATGGCCTTTGCAAAACCATTTTTTTCATTTTTGATCCGTTTAAAATAAACGATAACAAGCTCATTCACAAAACATCCAAGGAAATGCAGAGTAGCAGCTCATTACTATTGAACTTAAATCCACCATTGGTGTTGGAGATTATTTCAGTCCTGATTTATGTCTGTTGCTTGATGGCTGAAGGTTGGCAGCAGGCTTGCAAATATTAGCCCATTACTTTATGGTTTTCAGTGTAAAATTTAAGAGGTCAGCAGATACAGAGTCCTTCGGCAACAAAAAACAATATTCTTTGTCACTGTTTATATCTAAAGTCTGAACGGGCTAATAATTATGATGAATGGTAAAAGCTTCAGACATTCCAATGTGTTTCTATAATAATAATAATAATAATTCTCTAAAGATCAAATGGTCTGCAGTTATATCCTTCAAGTTTTCACAACATTAATATGTTGATGGGACAGATGAGTTACAAGTATAGAATACGTTCTCCCACCCACCCCCTTTCCTTTTTCTGGCTTCTAACTTTTCTTTATATGTACTGTATCCTGGAAACACCACTCAAGCAATTACAATAAGAACAATATAAGGACAGTATTTTGGATGCAGGACCTCCAGAAGGTAGGGAGAGGTCTGTTTTTCCCTCCTGGAAAGCAGTCACTTGTCAAAAGGAATACCAGCCCTTAGGCTGTTCACTTTGAATCTTTGTTTCCTGTAGGTTTCACCTCCTCTGAATCTTAACTGGTTGAGTATGCAAGCAACAGTGACACTTGTCAAATCAGCAACAATTTTTTAGGGTCTCCCTGGATGAATGCACTGCCCCCTCTCCAGCTGTGCAGAGACAGGCACACATGGAAACCGCACGTCATCACCATAATATCTGTTCCTCTAGCATAAGACTATATTTAACAGTGAGATGTTTTGGGTGCATGAATTTTCATGATGTGAAAACGTCTGTTGTCTTAAATGTCAAATTTTTAAAAAATCCACCTCTCTCTCCGTCACAGTCACTCTTGTCTCTTTTTTATTGTCTAATGGTTCATGTGTTATTTTTTGGTATGAACACTGTCTTGATTTTTTATACTTCTGTATCGTATATGGAATCCTTTCTTGTTAATTGTATCGTCTGTGTGAAAATGAAGCAAAATAGAATCACCAGCTGAGAATATTTCTTCAGGTGGCTGTGGAAAACAAAGAATAATGTTACAAACATAACACAGGATGCAACAATTGACTCTATGTCTTATTATTCCTCCCTAAGAAGACAGGGTGTTACAAGCTCGGACACTTGATGGCTCCCTACACTTCCACACTCAGGTGACAAGACCAAAGCCCAAGAGTGCCAGCTTTACACAGAAATGTGGAGTGCATAAATACTCTTCTCATTGCTGGCACCAGGAAATGGAAGGAGCTGGTGATGATACCTTACAGCAAACCTCTACAGACAAATTGGGCATTGCTGGAAAGGGTGGAAATGTAGAGGGTTTGGTCTGGTTGGTACCTATGGTGGACAGTCCCCATCCCATTGCCACTGCTCCCCTACGCCACTGCTCCCAAGTTATTTACAGTTCCCTTATTTGGTATAAGGTCTTGGAATAATCAACTGAATGTATACAAGCTTCCTTCCTGGTGCTACTGGATTTACCTAAGTACGTTTCCTAATCTGTCTTGGGCATTGAAGTGGCTTTATTCGCTTGAAGATACTGGCATAGTTGAAGTCATTAAAATTTTGGCTTGGGATATTTTTTAATTCAGCTCCTTATGGACTAATGTACTAATCTTTTATTGGAGATTGCTGAAGTACTGACAAAACTAAATTGATAGGGCTGTATATTGTGCTGGGTGGGGTGAGAAAGAAAGGCAGGACCAGAGGACCAGACTCCTCCAAATCACCCTTACACAGAGGCTTCACAGCTAGTCGCACAAAGGAGTAGCCCAATTAAGGAATAGGTGCAGCAAGTAGCCTACAGGATACCATGACAAGCCATTCAGGCCACATGGTAGTCCTGGAGTCTCAGGCAGCTCACAAGTGAGCTGCAATCCTACCCTCCATGATGAGTAAAGTAAGCTCCCTACACTTACTCAAAAATAACCCCCACTGTGTTCAATGGGTCTTACTCCCAGGAAAGTGTCTTTAGGATTGCAGCCTTAGACTGCATAAGCCCCAGCATAAATCCTGTGCTGACCTGGGAGTATCACAAAAGGGGGTTAGGGCAGTGGACAGGCATGTGCCATCCTCTCCACACCATCACAGGAAGATATACCAGGTGAGATATGCTGGATTAAACTGCTTTTATCATCTTTTGTCTCTTGATATATTGATTTAGTGTTCTGATTATTAGTTTTTACCTGTTGATTTATAGTGTTATAAGCTGACCTGGTATTTCCTGCAATTATATCCAAAAAGATATAATTTGGTATATAATTTGTTTGAACTATTATAATGTACTAACAGCAATAAACTATATAATAATACTGGAATACATCTTGCTTTGATAAATAATGACAATTATCACACAATTACATACCCCTGATCCACAAAACCGGCCAAGTCTCACACCATTTGTGTCATGGCCATTGAAGAGTTCTAGGTAGTCATAACCACAATCAGCCTCTTCTTCCACTTCAAACGTTTGAAATGTTAATTCTATTCGATAGCCATGGTCTGATGCTATTAACCATTCACAGTCTGCTTGAACTGGATAGTTGTTATCTCCAAATTGAGCATGAGAGTAGAGATCTCTTGATTTGCTCTCAGCTTTCAGGCGACCACCACACTCTGTGAAAATAAGGAAGGAAAAGCAAAGATATATTTGCTCAGTTCTACTTTAAAATGAATCCAAGAGATGTTCTTTAGGAGAGGTTGGGAAAAACGATAGCTTGTTGGTAAAGCACCTACTGGGCTGTGACAAATAGAATGAATTTCAATAGGGAGAAGTGCAAGGTTCTGCACTTAGGCAATAAAAACCAAAAACATAGGTATAAAATGGGGGATACTTGGCTTGGCAGCACAACATGTGAGCGAGATCTTGGAGTCGCTGTGGATCACAAGCTGAACATGAGTCAGCAGTGTGATGTGTCTGCAAAGAAGGCAAATGCCATTTTAGGCTGCATTAAGAGGACTGTAGCTTCCAAGTCACAAGAAGTTATAGTTCCTCTTTATTCTGCATTGGTTAGACCTCACTTTCGAGTACTGTGTTCAGTTCTGGGCACCGCACTTTAAGAAAGATGCAGCCAAACTGGAGCAAGTCCAGAGGAGAGCGACAAGAATGATCAGTGGGATGGAATGGAAGCCCTACAAGGAAAGGTTGGGGGGACTTAGGATGTTCACCCTGGAGAAGAGAAGGCTGAGAGGAGACATGATTGCCCTCTTCAGATACCTGAAGGGCTGTCATATGGAGGAAGGGGCTCATTTGTTTTTAGCTGCTTCTGAAAGCAGAACTAGAACCAATGGGTACAAACTGCAAGAAAAACGATTCCAGTTGGATATCCGGAAAAAATTCCTGACAGTGAGAGTGGTTCGGCAGTGGAACTGATTTGCCAAGGGAGGTGGGGGACTCTCCCTCCCTGGGGATCTTCAAGCAGAGGCTCAACAATCACCTGTCGGGGATGCTCTAGGAGGATTTCCTGCTGCAGGCAGGGGGTTGGACTAGATGACCTACTAGGTCCCTTCCAACACTATGATTCTATACTTTATATGAAGAAAAACTAAAATTTAATCCCTGGCATATCCAAGTAGGCTACAAAAGGCCCTCAGTTAAAACCATGGAAAGCATTGTCAGTCAAATGTAAGACTATACTGCACAACAGCATAGATGTACTAATACTCTGATTCAGCATAAGGGACCTTCCATCAGTAATCTCCTATTTTTTTGTGCTGCAGCATGGCCAGGAGACTCTTACAACTGCCACCAGGGGTCACTACAAATCAAGAAATTCACACATAAGTAGAAACCAGTCATATTTCTGACTTGAAACAACAAAATAAATTAAAGCTTTGGTTTTACACCTCTTTTAAACAAATTCTGAATGGCAGTAATAATTAAATCTGAAGGATAAATGAATGGCAGTAATCATTAAATCTGAAGGATAAAAAGGATAAAAGTGGTGAAGCCACACATGTTAAATTCATTTACACACAAGTTGACTTACTACCAGGTTTGTTTTGCACTGCACAAAACAGGAGAGATTAATGGAATTTATATACAGGTCACAATATTTTATCTGGCACATGTGATTAGCAGATTGCACCTCTTTCTGTTATAGGGAAAACCACCAAACATTTAACTTGTTTCAGGGGAGTATTATGCATCCCTGAATTAAAATAAAGGGAATTTTTCAGACCTGTAGAATGCATTGCTTGGAACCCTTTTCTTTGCACTGATGCATCCGATACAAAGCGAAGGAACATTTTATTTCCAGAAGCAACAAGAGGATCTGGTATCTTATTTCCACATAAACGGCCAAGAATTGGTGACTTTTCAGTTTCTCCATCAAACACCTCCAGATGGTCATAAGCACACTCCTGATGTTGCTCAATTTCAAACTCATTGAAGACCTGAAAGATTAAGGAAAATATAAACCCAAGACTTGAGGTTCCCGCTAATTACGAACCTAAGATATGATTTTGAGTTTTTTTAAATGTCCTTAGATTTTACTGATGTACAAGCATCCCCCACTTTCTGACATTCGTTTTCTGATGGTTCTGCTCTTTCAACACCTTTCAATTATACCCATAACTCATTCATTTAACACATGCTTCACTCTTAAAACATCTCTCTTCTGGTCTAAAATCTAAAATTGTCTTCCCTAATGTTGATTTGCATGTGACCTGATGATCAAACTGTTTTTGGCATTTCCTTATGACTTTCTTCAGTAAATAAGTATCATTCGGAAATGTAAGATATTTCCTGCCCACACAAGCCTCCATTCATTTTACTGTAATGTGTTATGTATTTTGAGAATATGTTAATATATATATGTGTTATTTAGGCTTTTGAAAGTGCTATTTATGTCAGTTTTGGTGGCCACTTTGCATTTGCAAGCTGAAAAGCACTGGATTCCACTTTTCAACAGTTTTCACTTTTAGACAGTGCTCTGGTCCCTAAAGTGGGGATGCCTGTACTTGATATTGAAAGTAGCAAAGAGATTAACAAAGACAGTGGGTACAATTTACACCACCTCCACTCTTTACAAAGAGAACTGGTAGATTTCATGAGCAAGTTACTTTGCAACTAAAGCCAAACTGCAGCAGTGCTGGGAAGATTGAAAGCTATCAGTGGCTTTCAGAATTGGCAAGACAAGTTTTCACACTGATGGGATTAATAAAACATTTATTCCCAATATCCCTATGGCAGAAACCAGCAAATCTGGAAAATACAGACATTCCATGAAATTTGTTCTCCTTGTTCCCTCGGTAATTCCATATTTCTCATAACATCTGACTTATACTAGAAAAACAATTAACAAGAGAGGTGAACCAATCTGAAATAACTGCAAAACATGTTGTGGATAGAATTTTTAAAAGCAATTGTTCATTCCACTGTATTCCATTAAACAAGGGTTATAAATTACCAAATGAATCTTTCTCTCTCCATGTGTGTGAAAATAGTCTTAGCTCTTCTCAAAATGTTATGTAAAAAGTTTACAATTTCAATTGTACAAACTGTTTAAGGATGTTCAGTTTTTCAATCTATTTAATTAATCAATAAAATCACAGCTACCACAGACAAAATTGCAGAACTATTTTTGTTGTTCTTCCAAACCAAAATAATTTGCAGCATGGAAGTTAAGACTGAATCACAAACTTCACCTATTTCTTTTGTTCCATTTTCTTGTTGTTTTTGTTGTTGTTGTTGTTGTCGTTGTCATTGTTGTTGTTGCTGTTGTTGTTGCTGTCCATAAATACACAGCGAATAATTTCATGCTGGTTTCATTCACTTCACCAGTGGGACCCTTCCCAAGAGTCTAGGACTGTGTGATGTAGCAGCGTATAATTTGTGCTGATCCCAGAAGAGCGGCTTTCTGCAGTTGGCAGCGTGATATTTTGTCAATGCCAATAGTTTTCAGATGCCTGCCAAGGTCCTTTGGCACTGCACCCAGTGTGCCAATTATCACCGGAACCACCTGTGCTGGCTTACACCAGATTCGCTGCAATTCAATTCTTAGATCTTGGTAGCGGGAGATCTTTTCCAGTTGTTTCTCCTCAATTCTGCTGTCACCTGGTATGGCAATGTCAACAACCCACACCTTACTCCTTTCTATGATGGTGATATCTGGAGTATTGTGTTCCAAGATCTTGTCCGTCTGTATCCTGAAGTCCCACAGAAGCTTGACCTGCTCATTTGCAACCACTTTTTCAGGCTTGTGGTCCTACCAGTTTTTTGGCAGATGATACTTTTGGCATAGATTCCAGTGGATCATCTGGGCAACAGAGTTGTGCCTCAGTTTGTAGTTAGTCTGTGCAATCTTCTTGCAGCCACTTAGAATGTGGTCGATGGTTTCATCCACTTCTTTGCAGATGAGCTGGCATTTTGGGTCATTGGCTGACTTTTCAATTCTGACCTTGATGGCATTTGTCCTGATTGCCTGTTCTTGGGCAGCAAGTATCAGGCCTTCCGTCTCCTTCTTCAGTGTTCCACTCGTGAGCCACAACCAGGTCTTATCCTGATCAACCTTTCCTTCAATCTTGACAAGGAATTGGCCATGCAATACTTTATTCTGCCAACTGGCAGTCCAAGCCTGAATTGCTCTATTGCGATATTCATAGTTGGTCTGCTGCACTTTCAACAACTTTCTCTTGCTGACTTCAATCAAAGCAGATTCCTGGCTCTCTCACACATAATCTGCTAGGGCATGTTTTTCTTCTTCAACCGACTGCTTCACACGCAAAAGTCCTCTGCCCCCTGATCTTCTAGGCAGGTACAGCCTGTCAACATCACTACGTGGATGTAAAGCATAGTGAATGGTCATTAACTTCCTTGTTTTCCTATCCAAGTCATCCAGTTCCTTCGGTGTCCATCCAGTTCCTTCTGTGTATCATCATCATCATCATCATCATCATCATCATCATCATCATCATCATCAATTGGGCTATGTGGATTTCATAGAATCATAGCATTGGAAGGGACCTAGTAGGTCAGTTGAAAGGTGAAATTTGCTGGTAAGTCTCAGAATCCTATGAACTTGGAGACCTGAGATGGGGGACTATAAAATGATAGAGTTCTCTTCCTGCCCAGAAATGCCTTCTCCCACCTCCATCCCCACCCTTCCCCAGCCTCTGTGCAGCTTGGTTCTGCACTAGCTGCTCTCCACTAGCTGCTGGGAGTCTACATGTAGTGCCAGCAGGATAGAACAGTTCTTTCCATTGTTACTGCTTATATGCAAGTCATTGCAAATGTGTTTTATGGCACATTTGCGACAGCTAGCAAGATAGCAACTATTGTTGCATAAGTACTGGCGCTAGGACAGAGGTTTGAAGATATTTCTGGAAATTGCTTTCATTCCAATACAGGGATTTTTTTAATTAAAATCTCTAAGATTGCTTTTAGTAGTCACTTATAAGAAGTCACATGGTGACTGATATTGATTTCTAGAAACTTTAGCCCTGGAGGGTTGGCATCCTTAGAGAAGGAACATCTGAGCAAGCTGGAATCTTAAGAGCCAATACTGAAAAGAGACAGAACCAACAAGAGTCAAACACTGAACAAACAGAACTGCTGAATGTTGTGTCTGGGACCAAAAAGCAGCTCTAATCTACTGAATCCCTAATGGAAGCCAGCCAAAGTACAATGTGATGCCACTTTGTATTAACAGCTGTCCTGGAAAAACTGCATATCGCTCTAAGCACTGGTGCTGTGGCAGTGGAAAGAGAACCATCAGGATAAACACAACACTTTGCAGACTGAAACCCAGATACTTTCTCCTGATTTATGTGCTTTTTAAAGGAAGATTAGGTGTCCTTGGTAATAGAACAAAACCACAGATGCAAAACAAACAGCTGTATAGCAATCCCAGTTGTTACTCATAAATTCTGTTTGACCATACAATTTCCACACAGCTAAGTATTGTGCTCCATAGTCTCAAGGATATACAAAACCCTATGAGAAGCTTCTTAAAAGCAGAGCTGAATCCACTCACTTGGGGAGTCAGAGTGTATTTTATATAAGATATGCCTCTTTTTACTATAAAAATTATATGAAAATATTATACAAACAAAGTGTTAATATACATAAAATTTAGAGCTGTTTCTGTCCTTTTGGGCTTAACGTTTGCTAGGGGCTTTTATTTTTTTTACAGAACATTATACTGCTCAGTTATATTCCTCCTAATTTGTCCATACCACTCCATGGACCCCTTTTGCTGCAAAGAGGTGTGGCAAAGAACATTTTCCCATAAGAAATAATGGAAACTTAGATAATTTGTTCCACAACTCAAAAATATTCATATAAAAATGTTTACAATAGTATAAAATAATAAAGAAAATACAAAATACAAGGAAAAATAAAACAAATTAACTAGCACTTAAAGCACAAGCCTAACCATGTCTAATCAAAAGTAAGCCCCATTGTGTTCAAATGGGTCTTACTCTCTGGAAAGTGTCTTTAGGATTGCAACCTTACAGCACAATCCAGAGCAACTAATCTGTCCACATAAGAGCTCTTAGGTTGCCCTATCTATCACTACGGTGGAGCAACTGCAAGATGCTCCACCCCAGTTACTCTGGAAGAGGCTTAGGGCAGAGCAAGGCAACATAGGGTGCCCTAAGAGAGGTGGACCTTCTCTGCCCTATCTGGGGCAGCCCAGTTAGCTCAGGAGAGCCATGTTGAGGGCATGTGTAGCATTGCCTAGGGCAGAGCAGTTACTCTGTATCCAAAGCCTGTTTCCAAGGCAGAAATGCCCTCTTCCAGTTCTTCAGAGATATACCACCTCAGGAGCAGATATAGTAATGAGTAGACCCATAGGGCTCCAGATAATCCACAAAAAACTGTGGAAATGATGGTAGATTTCAGGAAGCACCCCCTTATGCTACTTCCATTTTTCATCTGTGGTAATGTGGTTTCAGTGGTGGAGTCTTTCAAGTTCTTGGGTTCTGTAATCTCCCAAGACCTGAAATGGTCAACTAACATCAGCAGCATTATTAAAAAGGCTCATCAGAGGTTGTTCTTTTTGCATCAATTGAGAAAATTCAATCTGCCTCAAGAGGTGATGATCCTGTTTTACAGGGGAATTATTGAATCTGTTCTCTGCAATTCCATCACTGTCTGGTTTGGCTCAGCAACCAAACTGGACAAGAAAAAACTACAAAGAACTATAGAGATAGCAGAGAAAATAATTGGAGTCAGCCTGCCCTCTATGGAGGATATATATATCGCTCGGGTCAGGAAGAGAGCTGTGTGTATTGCTGCAGACCCTCTTCACCCTGGACATATCTTGTTTGAGCTTCTTCCCTCTGGACGCCGATATAGGACTTTGCTCACTAAGACATCTAGGCACAAGGATAGTTTTTTTCCTTGTGCCATTAAATTGCTGAACCAACAACAATGCTGAGGGATTATTGGAGAATAGTGAAGCAGTGTTCTTATCTGATTGTATGTTTTGTTTGTTATTTATGAGTTGGTATTTGTATGTATGCAGCCATTGCCGAAGCTAAATTCTGGGTATGGAGATCATACTTGGCCAATAAACAAATCAATCAATCAATCAATCAATCAATCAATCAATCAATCTATCTATCTATCTATCTATCTATCTATCTATCTATCTATCTATCTATCTATCTATCTATCTATCTATCTATCTATCTATCTCTCTATCTATCTATCTATCTATAAGGCCCGAGTAAGAATGGCAGTGTTGACCAAAAATCTGAGTTCTTGGCCAGCCTCTCAAACTCAGGATATGGAACAAACAACGGCTGCCCACAAAACTCAGGATACAGCAGGCCACTCCAAGAAGCCCTTGTAGTCACTGGCTTCTTACAGTACAGTACAGTGTACTGGCATCTCATCAGGGACTCCTTATAAGGCAGGCACCCAGTAGCATCACCAGACTTGTGCAGCTGGTGTGGGCTGCAATTGGTGATGCGCTCCATATGGGGTGATGCGCTGGAGGAGTTTGACTGTCCTTTGGCAGGCCCCAGGCGTCAGCACACCCATTCAGGCCTGCTCCAAGGTGGAGCAGCAGCCAGAAGCTGCCCGAACGGCCAGCTGAGGTGCAATGTGAAGAAACACACTAAGCATGCCGAACAGCTTCAGAGACTTCCTTAGAATGGAGGAAGTCCGCGCCACTGCCCAGCCATTTGGCCTCACTCAGGAGGCGGAGCAGCAGCCGAATGGCTTCAGAAGAGTACTGCACAGGCACCAACTCTGATGCCTGCACAGTCTCCTCTGAAGCTGAAAGGCTTCAGAAAAGTACTGCGCAGGTGTCTGAGATGGTGCCTGCGCAGTACTCTTTTTGAAGCCAGTTGGCTTCAGAAACAACTGCACAGGAGCCAACTTTGGTGACTGCGCAGTCCAGGTAGAGGGATGCGCGCATCCCAGGGCTGACACACAGACTTCCACACCGGGTGATGCGCAGAGTCGTGTCACCACTGTAGGTACCACAGCTGTTCTTTGTCCAGTGTGATCTGAGGGGTGTCTCCTCAGGAGCAAGTCCTCCCCATATGTCAATTACTTAGCATGCTATGGAGCAGTTAGGGCAGCCTAGGCTTCCTGACTCTCTGGATGCAGAATAACTTTCCGCTCTGGATACAGAATAGTTAAGAGAGAGCAGTTAGGGCAGAGCAGGCTGAACTTGCTCTGGATTGTGCCCTTTGTCTCTTAGGTCTCTCAGCCTGCAGTCCATCCTCCTTACACAGGAGGCCTTACACAGGAGCTTATTTTAGAGCAGACGTGTAAGGCTGGTCTCTCAGGCTCCTTTCCACTGCCCCGCTACAGGAATGGGCCCCATTGACTGTAATAGGCTTACTTCAGAGTAGACATGCATAGACTGGGTCTCTCAGAAGTGTCTGAGCAGGTGCTGGTGGAGCGCTGAAAACTGCCATAACCCAGCCAGGACTTATGTTTTGCCTGTTTTACAAAACATTGCTTGTGTTGCAAGGCAAAATTTATTAGAAATGTTTACTTGTCTTGCAAAATGCTCTCAATCTGTGTTACTCTCAGTCCAAGGTTTTACTGTAATTGTTATCATAAGGAAAATAATAGGATCTGAACTATGGTATATCTTGGCTCAATTCTTAGCCATGAAGCCCAAGGGTGCATCTATTCTGCTCACGTTCATTAAATTTGTGTCTACAGTGTATTTTTCAAAACTTCCATTCTTAAAAACAGAATAAGGAAAATTATGCTTGAAGTTACAATCCTATACACACTTACCTGATGAGATGAAAATAGCCCCACCAATTTCAAGAGAATTACTTCTGAGGAGTTGTGCATATCATTGTGCAATTTTAAAAAAAGTTCCACATCTGCCATACACCATCAATTAAAATTCTGCTTCACCTCTAGACAACATTTGGAAAATCTACTGAAGTATTACAAAGAACATTTTGAACAGTGACTTACTATTTTGATTCTGTGACCAGGAGTGCAACTGATTTCCCAGGTACATTCCTTCCTGCTTGGATATTTGTCAGGCCAGTTAGGACTTGTGATAATTCCACTTGGATTGTGGATCTTCTGTTCACACTCAGCTGCACCATGAGCAGACAAAAAAAAATCAGTGAATTAGAATGAGAATACAGGATATATAGGGCACAATCCAGAGTAATTATGGGGAGTCCTTGCTCCAGTGTAAGAACAATTTGCTCTGGATTGCAATATGAATTTCCCATAGGTTTTCCCTAGGTGGTGCAGGAACTATGGGTACACAAAATGTCTAAGTGCTCCCATAGAGAAGCTCACTGTTTCACTTAAAGGGTAGGATTTTCTTGAAGCTAATGAACGGCAAATCACCCTTTCATTCTGCACTATTACCATCATCACATTTGGCAAATTCATTACAGAGAATAACAGACATTAATCCACATTTCTAGTTTTGTGTTTAAGGTAAGAGTGAATGACTACTATGACTCCCACAAAACATGTCTCACAATGGGTACAAATGCACTTTCTGCCCTTTGTCTGGCAAATCATTCAAAATATGCTGCTTTATCTAAACTAGCCTCTTACCTTCCTTGCAGTCATGCTTGTTTTCATGTAGCACAAATCCATTGCGACACTGACACACATAGCTTCCTACAGTATTGATGCATTCATGTTGACAGCCACCGTTATCCTTAGAGCATTCGTCCTTGTCTACAAGACATACAAGTATGGTATATTTGTGAAAACAGGCAGTAAATGTAATTTACTGGGTGGGTAGATAATACAGATTTACTCTGCAGAACAAGGTATATAGTCATATTCATTACACAATATATATCAATTGCATACTTTGGAAATAGAGTCGAAAAGAAAATATTAAGTTAAACAAGGTTTCAAGCTCAGCATATGATAGTTTGGCTTGGTTATTTATTCACAGACATTATGACTATATGTAGCATTTTATTCCTCGCAAACCAATGACAAATATAGTTTGAGTGTAATGAAGCAGGACACAGCATAACACCTTAGAATATAAAATATATTATTCAAATAGCAAATAGAAGAAATATATGTTATGCACCGCAGGAAAATCTGCCACATAGCAGGCAGTTCTATTTATTAAATAATAATCCTCTAAAAGAGCTTTTAGTGTGTTAGACATGAAGCAGGACATGAGTGTGCTGAACTAAATCAAAATTCATAAGCAAAGATAAAAGCCAAACTAAGTTAACAGGCAGTCATTCCTGTAAGAGACATCAGATGCTTCTCTTATGCTGTTAAAAGTTTAGGTGAGCCTGATCTATGAAATCAAAATTTTCAAGATTTGTTCCTGACAGACATTCATAATGACACACTACACTCATATCACAAGCTAAAATGAGAAACTGGTGACACAGCACAGATTAGAGAGATACAGACAGAGGACGGAAAAAACCACATCTCCATAACCTTCCCCTTCATTAGGGCATACGAAAAGAAGAACAATTTCTTAACAAGACTGCCATATCATAGTTGCTAACACAGAAAATGTTCCATATGTATAACATCTGAAACTTGTGAATCTTGTGTACAGTAATCTGTCAAATACACCAGACACTTCCAGTGATTCATAGGCTCCTCTTCAATAAGCTTAGGATGACTTCACAAATTACTTAATAGAACTGACAACTAATTAAATAAACATTAAATGACTTGACATTATTTGACTTTCTGTTGATGACTCAGAGCACAATCCTAACCACGTCTACTCAAAAGTTAGCCCCATTGTGTTCAATGAGTCGTACTCCCAGGAAAGTGTCATTAGGATTGCAGCCATAATCAATTAAAGCAAAATATGGGTAAAACATGGTTCTGAAGGAAGAAGCACATTTTATTTGTTTTAAGGGAATGCATGTATGTCAAAAGAAAACAATCTTAGGGCAAATGCTCCCTCCCCTATGAAGGGGTGCTGATTATCACCTGCGGTTTGTTGAAGTGCTTTCATTTAAAATATAAATTATACTCTATTATCTGCTACTACTTAATCAAAAGAATGCTATAAGTCAAATATTAATCAGTCTAAGTGAGCAATTATCAAATATTGCAGTGCAGCCACATTTACTAGAAACATCAGTATCCTTTTCCAGAAGTTCTTCTCTGTTTTACTAAGTACTGTAGCATTTATAAAAACAAGTAAGTAGAAACAAGAATTTTTTCATCTCCTTATGAATGTGGCTTATACAAACTGACTGCATATTAATGTCTCTGTTAATGTTGGGACTTATTACTAAAAAACCAAATGCTGTTTGCTTTGCAAGAGATGCCAGTGGAGGAAACAGGAGCAGTCTACCCCTGCCCATTCCAACCCCTTCTACTGGCTTCAATACCAGAAGTACCCCTGCTACTGGCTACAATAACTGTAAATCAACTCGGAGTACTTTGAAAAATCAGTGCTAGAGGAGTCAGCATTATGGGAGGATTACTGTATAAATTCATGTAGGATCTGTATACTACTGTATAAATTCATGTAGGATCAAGTACCCCTGCTTACTGGTCAAGAGACACTTTTTCAAGTGGGTGTTCCTCTTTTCTTTAGCAGGGGCAGAGTAACTGGCCCTCCACACCCCAGCAATGTCTGTTCTAGTGGCTTCTGCTGGTGTTCTTTTTGCGCTTTAGATTGTGAGCCCTTTTGGGACAGGGACCCATTAGCTATTAATTAGCTATTAATTTTTCTCATTTTCTTGTAAACTGCTTGTGAACTTTTCAGTTGAAAAGCGGTATATAAATACTGTAGATATAGATATCTCATATTAATTCATGTTTGTACTTAAAACATAGGAACTAAAATGACAGAGTTCTATTAATCAAACATAACATTTTCTTTGCAAGCAGACTACTGACTTGGGAAAACCCTGAAAACATCAACCAATAAAAATGCTAGTCAATTGTAAATTATATGTAATACTGGTAATACTACAGGTAGTACTACATAATACTACATTTATGTTTGTTATCTTACTGATGATGGAGGCCGCCCTAAAAACTGCCACTTGAATATGCCCAGACTTTGCCCAGGAGTGTTCCACATTCTCTTCAGATCCCATCCAAAATAAATTATATTAAACTGTAGACTGAATACACCTCAGATAGAGTTCACTGTAAATCCTGGACCAACTATAAACAATCTAACAAATATGGCTGCATGATTCACTGACTTGATGCCACTTCCCTAACCAAGAAAAATAAAAGCAGCTATTTACTTACATCAGTTCCTTCCCGTGCAATCCTCTTACTAAAACAAAAAGTGGAGGTGATGCCTGGCACTGCCAGCATGCACAACACTTTCTGTTTCACTTCAAGGGACAACATGGAATGGAAGGAACAAGGGGCTTCTTCCTCTCGCTTCTTCCTTGAATGGTCTCTTTAACCTTATATGAACTAAGCAAGGAAAGAGAAGGGGAATGGATAGGGAATAGCTTCCAGCTGCCCAGGCTATTCTTTTTTCAGTACAGGACAATGATCTGGTTTACTTCCCTTGCTTGCTCTTTCCTCATGTGATTCAACCACATGTAGAAGAAACAAGAAGAGGGGTAGATAAGTGTATAATGCATTTCTCGCCTGTTTTAGTGGTCAATGCAGATTGTGCTTGAGGAAGGGTAGAGAGAGGCAATGGCACACTGGGGAGCAAAGAACACCCAGGATCTGCTGCTCCTCCCTCCACATGCAGTCATAACAGCAAGCCACGTCAGATTGCCTCATGGGTTGGTTGGCCCAAGGAATGGGGAAATATGGCATTTAGTACATCCCCCTATCAAGGTATTACAGCCTCAAATATAGGTAGGTAACAAATACATGTGTAAAAACCTGTAAAAATCCAGAGAAACTAGTAATGCTCACTGTTTTAAAAATATCTAATCCAGAGAAATCTCATATACAGATGGGACCTCAGTATCTGTAGGATATCTGTTTTCTCTTGGATCCATGTAGATACTGAAAATTGAAGATAAGGAAATCCTTGGTTTTGGCTTCTTTTAAACCTCCAAAGGTGATAGGAACTGTGTTCTAGTTGCCTCTGCACTTTCTGAAGCTTGTGAAGTCTACATGCATCTGAAGGCAGCCTCTGCTGGTTTCAGAGTGCAAAAAAGCTACCAGAAGTGAAACCAGAAGTGACTTTTTATGCATTTCAAAGCATTTAGAGGCCATAAAGGTCATAAAAATGTCACTTCCAATTTCCTAAGCAAAAACCAGAAGTAGCAGTTTGGGACCATTCTGAAGCTCTAGTTACCATTGAAGGGTTCAGGTTGGGCCAACTTTGAGTCAAAACAGAGATAAAATCACAGATCAGTAGGTTCAATCCATTTTCTCAAAAGAAAACTTAATCCAGTTTCTCTTAAGGGATTCATGTTTTAATGAACCTCTAATGACCTCCTTCAGTGATTACTGTTGTCATCAGAAAATGAAACTACAGGAGAGTATTGGTGCAATCCTAACCATGTCTACTCAAAAGTAAGCCCGATTGTGTTCAATAGGTCTTACTCCTAGGAAAGTGTCTTTAGGATTGCAGTCTACAATAGATTGGCACTAATGACTAATGCAGTGATGTTCAACCAGTGTGCCATAGCACAGTGGTGTGCCAGGGTTAGTCCTCAGATATGCCGTGGGATTTTGGGAAAAGTCATTTATTAATAGGAAAATTAGGGTATTTGAACAGCCTGGTGTGCCTTGTCAATGGTACAAACAACTGATGGTGTGCCTTGAAAATTTCAGTGCCTTGTTAGTGTGCCATGAGATGAAAAAGGTTGAAAATCACTGGACTAATGAAATACATTTCACACAAATCAACGCAGATTTTCCATCATGTGTATTTCAGGTTGAAAATCATAGAAGAAAACAAATTAGTGTAAATTAGTGATAGAAACAAATGTTTGCCTAATTAAACGCAAACCATTTGTTTTATACACAGATGGAAATCAGGCTCCTAGTTTTGAATGGATATTATATGTCAGTTTTTTTGTCTACCATTTTTTAATAAAAAGATCCATTCACAACAATTTGTTAGATCTTAACCATTCACAAGACATATGGTCATACCTCTGAGCCTCTCAGAGGCCACCAGTCTGTGAATTATACGTACTTGGCCTGAAGGTATAACCTCTATCAAGTCCTTGCATGATTCAAAAATAAAAATGTTCTCCTTGCAGGTAGCTTTCTTGTCTGTGGGGAAAAAAATGTACCAGGATGGCACCATAGATGAGTGAATGCTCCAACATTATCTGCTCATGTGTAAAAAAAATTCTAAACTTCATGTGTTTACTGTAACATAATCAATACAATCTCCTCTGCCAACATACAATCATGTAAAACAAGAAAATAAATTCAAAGAACAAAACCAATTACACCTTTTCAAAGATGATACAAAAAACAACCTTCATTTTAATAGAAAACTGCAATAATCCCTTGGTATCTGTGGGGGATCCATTCCCAGACCAGCCACAAACTGAAATCTGCAGATACTGGGTCTGCATTAATTTTTTTTAGTTTTTTTTAGCATTTCTTACCTTAAACCTACAAACTATGCCAGCTGCAGGGCAGTTTCTGGTGCTTCTGGAAGCTACTTCTTGAGTTGTGCAGATACCTGTGATCCCCTCCTTTGGACTGGCACACTTTAGAAAGAATCACGGAAATATTTCCCACACATAGGGGACATGTTCCCCAGAAGGGATATAGAAACTGGATAAAAAGGAACCTTTAAAAAGGTTCAAAAATCTCTCATATGTTCCCACCTCATCTCACCAAAACCCTATCTCCTTGGGATTGCAGCCTTTCTGTCATTGTTCCTGGGTATTGCTGGCTCTTTGCCAGTGCAATATGGAGGATCTCAATAAGAGGCAGAAGGATGAAAATAGTGCACCATTAAGCTCTTTGAACTCTCCAATGAGTCACATTTTTTCAGCCCTCTGTCTCATATCCATCTTGAAAGTTTCTATTAAGCATCCATTTGGCTAAAGCTTAATTACCGTCCCTTTTATGCTATAGGTCAACATCTGTGCTAGGTGAACAAGAATCTAAAAGTTTCAAAACCATCTATCTATCTATCTATCTATCTATCTATCTATCTATCTATCTATCTATCTATCTATCTATCTATCTATCTATCTATCTTTGATGCAAAGGACAGAAAACAGTAAAAATAAGTCTGTTGTTTACTAAAATAAATCAACTTTACCAGGAAGACTTATGAGGAGTATGGAATTTGGACAGTTGTGTAACTTCCTCTTCATACCAGTCAGAGTGCCTTCACTGTAACAATGTTGGTAACTATTGGAGTTGAAAACCAAAACTAAAAACATTAATGGAAGGCCATTATTCTTCACTAGCAACCAAGGTTTAAAAAAATAACCTAAAACCTTTAGGAGTGAATGAAAGAAACTGGCATTTCATGCCAAAATACTCAGTAAGTTGAGGGGAGGGGGGGAGTTTTTGCCTTTTCTTTTTGAATACCTGAGAAGAAGTGGGCCTTGAATCCTTTTTTTGATACTGTGTTGTCTGATCTGAACTCAATTCTCATGTTGTTGAATTGGGATGTAATAACTTCAGGCACTTCTGTACCACAAAATTTGCCATGCAGCTTGGAATCAGAAGAAAGGCCACTACGGATTTCTACGTAATCATATTTACAAACCTGAGAAATGAAAGATGTAATGTTATTAGGCAAAATGACATACATACTAATAGGCAGACTGCATATTCATGTCTACTCAGACCGTAGTGCACTGAACTCAATGGTATTTACTCCCATGAAAATATAAGATTGCAACTTCAGTTTTGCTTTTTGTTGATCTCCTATATCTCATATCTCTGCAACCGTTCATTTCTACAATCTCTTTGTCACACACTACCAGTCAAAACGGCCAAGTCTAGATGTTTGAAATTTGGAGAGGGTGTTCCTTCCATGATGGAGGCATCCACTAAGAAGTTATTTGGGGAAATTCAAACCAGAAGGGGGTGATGGGGCACAATGTGTTTTTGTCCCTATTACACTGACGAATCACTGACTGATCAATGCTCTGCCCCAAACCCTGAATCTAGAAGCATGAAATTTGCCGAGGGTATTTCTTCCATGATATAAACACCCATTAAGAACCAATTTCTAGAAATTTAACCCCTAAAGGGAGAAAAGGGGAGCAACATGTTTTCATCCTATATTTACCATTGAAGACTGATTGATCCACACCCAACCCCAACCCCTGCACCTAGAAGCATGAAATTTGGGGAGTATTCTTTCTGTGATGTAAGGACCCATTAAGAACTGATTTGGTGCCTGGTGGGGCCTGATGTCTGGGGTTGCTCGCTAGTGCCCAGTGCCCACTGATGCCCATTGCTTGTTAAGGAATGTTTCTGCTCCCCACTGCCACTTGGTGGTACCCAGCACCTGGTGCCCTGTGCCTGCTGCCTGGTGTTACCTGCTACCCAGTAGGAGTGGGCATTGGTACCCGATAGGAATGGTTCCCCATGTCTGGTGCCCGGTGGAGCCCTGGGCCTGCAGGTGCCTGGTGCCCAGTAGGGGTGCCTGCTGGTGTGTGTTGCCCACTGTGCAGTGGTGCCTGTAGGGATGCTAGATGTTCACTGGTGTCTGCTGTCCACTGGTGCCTGTTTCCTGATGGTGCCCACTGGTGCCTCCTACATGGTGGTACCCGATGAAGCCCAATGGTGGCTGGTGCTTGATAGGGGTGCCTGCTGGGTGCCAGGTGCTACCTAGCACCAGGGGTGTCTGCTGGCTGGTGCTTGATACGGGGTGCCTGCTCCTGCCCATCACAGCCCCCTGGTACCCTCCGATACCTGCCCCCCAGTGCCGAATGCCTATTGTTGCCCAAAGTGCCAATGCCTGCCAGAGCCTGCCACCTGGTGCCACTGCCTGGAGCCCACCAGTGTCCAACCATGTCCAGGGACCACAAATATTCTTGAAATTTTACTCCTGCAACAGTGGGTTCATTCTGCTAGTATTTTATAATATGGAAAGCCACATTCATTCATAATGTTTCCATTCTGAGTTTATTTTCAGTAGAATCTGTGGTAAGAATGCCACCTTTCTACTCCCAAAGCATAATTATATATTTGACAAGCAGATTATTGTTCTTAGTAAGTAACTGAACATCTTACTAAAAGTCTGAACAGAAACTGGAGCTGACATTCTCTCTCTTAAAAATAGTAGCTAGTATAAACTTATATTTTGTAGTCTGCATTTTGTTCATTTTACAAAGACATAAGGTTTGTAATGTGGTTACCTTCAAGATTACCCTTTCCCCTATGTACTCTATAGAACTAACATGAGCTGGAACACTCCTGTTAATGGTCCTCAAATTTTACCTTCAATTAGATGGTAGCAGCATACTCTCCATGAAGAAATATGGAAAGCATACTCTCCATATTTAAATCTTTTCCTTTCCTGGTCCATCAGAGTTCTGATTTGTTGACCTTCAGAAAACAGTGCAAGATCTATTTTTTTAAGGTTGGATGAATCTGCTTCTTCCTTGGAGGAATTATAAGGGTAAGGATGCATGACCTTACGCAAGCAAGAGTTATGAGGGAAGAACAGAACCAATCTTCAGTAATCTCCCAATACAAGGGGCAAGATGTTGGATCTTCAGGCTGGATTTCTTATGCTGGCCCCTGTTACACTATAGGGCAGGACCAACAGAGTAATTCAGCATGCCTGACTCCTTTTCAAAGGGCTTGATAGTGAGGAAGCTAGTAAAGAGTACAAGGCCATACAAGATTCGGAGTTGGGGCAGCTATGCCAGAAAAAGGGCTCATAGTTTCATTCAGGATAGATTACCACCAGTGATGGGATTCAAAGAAATTAACAACCAGTTCTATGCCCATCTGGCAGCCACTTTTAAATGGCTATTTTTAAACTTTATATGTCCTATCTCTCATTAACAACCGGTTCTATAGAGTAGGTGCGAACCCACTGGAGTCCACCACTGATGACCACATGGTGGGGGGACACACTGGGGATAGCCTGGCAGGACGTGCTGCGTGGGGGCCCCTGTCATTATTTTCTCAGATTTTCTGATTCAAGATTTACAAGGAAGCAAGAATTTTACATGCATAACTGATTTCGGACATTCTACCTTTGTAAAGGCAACAAGGATAAGGCTGTCTGGCTGGCTCATCAGAGATGATATGACCTTCTTTTGTAAAAGGTAATTCTGGTTCAACAAGAAAACATCATCCTAACTGATCACATTTGCTTAGAACCTAAGCGAAGCTATTGTAATTGTAATTGTACCTGCCTATTGTAACTTACTTCATTGCCTTCCAATTCAAAAAACTCAAACTTCATTGAGATTCTATATTGGGTTGGTGCAACAACCTGCCACACACAGTTTTTGTTAGGAGGATATTCTTTGGGCCAGCCAGGTGTTGTTATAGTCCCATTCAGCTTAGTCAAAAGTCCTCCACACGCAGCTGAAATGAAAGAGAAAGAGTTCATTTAAAGATCCAGATTAACACAGTGATGCACAGATAGCTGCTTGCTGGTACCCAGCAAGTAGACCATAGGTAGTCTGGTCCGGGCAGAAGGTCTGGTCTAGAGTTCCACTTACACCCACATGTTCTAAGTTGAAAAGAAGCAGGAGAGTGAGAGAGAGGTTGATCGGTCATGTTACCATGAGTTACCCTGTAAGCAGGCTATTTTGAAACTAAAAGGACCATTTATCTTTTAATTTAATGGGCTAATTTAATGGGCTAAGCTTGTTCACATTTAGATAAAATTTAACTCTATATTAACATATTAAGAACATATGAAGAGCCATCACTGGATCAGGCCAAAGGCTCCATCTAAGTCCAGCTTCCTGTATCACAGAGCAGCTCACCAGATGCCTCAGGGAGCACATAAAACACCTGCACGCACGTGCCCTCCCCTGCATTTTGCATTTTGAGGTTGTCCACATCTACATCTATCTATGCACACATACCCACATACCACCCCTCATGGCTTGTAACCTGTGATGGTCCTTTCCCCTAGGAATTTGTCCAATCCCTTCTTAAAGGCACTGAGGCGAGATTCCATCACCACATCCTGTGGCAAGGAGTTCCACAGACCACCTACATGCTGGGTAAAGAAATATTTTCTTCTGTCTGTCCTAACTCTCCCAACATTTAATTTTAGTGGATGCTCCCCAGTTCTGGTGTTATGTAAAAGGGAAAAAGAGCATCTCTCTATCCATCCCTTGTATAATTTTGTATGTCTCAAATCATGTCTTCTACTGAAGATATTGTAGCCCAGGGGTGTCCAAACTTTTAGCTTCCCTGGGCCGCACTGGAAGAAGATGAGTTGGTTTGGGCTGCACATAAACACTAACAACTTATATTTTGTCCTGCATTTTTTAAATGCAATAGTAAGACTCATTGATTTTAATGGGGCTTACTTCTGAATAGGCATGATGCATAGGATGGGCAGTGATCCTCTCCAAGCTTAACCTGGGAGATATGCTGCAATCCTGAACACACTTTCCTGGGAATAAGACCCACTGGGTACAATGGGTCTTACTTCTGAGTAGACATAGTTAGGGTTGCAGCATATCTCCAAGGTTAAGCTTGAAGAGGATCACAGCTTATTCTATGCGTCATTGGGCTCTTAGACTGCAACTTGGGAGTAAGCCTCATTGACTTTAACGGGGCTTACTTCTGAGTAGGTCTCAAGGGCAGCAGGCAGCAGCTGGGATAGAGGCTGAGGCTGCTTTTGGGGGATGTGGGTGGGCAAGCGCTGCAAGGTCTGCAGGGGTCTGAAGCGCTCTGAGCGCCAGGAGGCAGGTAGGGGGAGTAGCCAGGCAGCCCAGACCAGCTTTGTGGCGGCCGCCCAGGGCAGTGCACAGAGAAGCACATGAAATTTGAAAATGGCTGCTGCCACAAAGCCGGATTTTCCAATGGTGGTGGCCAGCTTTGCAGGAGGGTCGGATCCACCCTCATCCTGGGCCGCATGTGGCCCCTGGGCTGCGTGTTGCACACCCCCGCTGTAGCCCTTCCTCATACAGAGGGTGTTAATTTTTGTCATGTAAATACTGTAATTTATAGTTCTCGTCAAGGTAAAAGCAGTAACTACAATTTAGTGAAGCACTGTTCACATCATCAATTGCCTGATTTCAGTTTTAATATGCTATCATAATGTGGTTTATGAATGTGTTTGCAAGAAATCAGTGTTGAAATGTGCTCACATTGATTTGATAAAATCAGGCCTCCATCAGTCTTGAAAGACTATGGTATTGTGCTCGGCGCTGCATACGCTGCATGGTTAGATTGTTATGGGGTTAGATTGTTATAGGGTTAGATTGTTATGGAGGATAGGCTGTTACCTAAACAGCAAATCCCACCTCTCCACGCCACTGAATTAGTCCAATGGAAAGGCAGAGCCAATACAATTGGATCCAGCAGGCGTCGCAGAGCTGGGCTAAGGACAGGAGCTCACCCTGTCTTGTGGGGCCAACCCGGGTCTCGAACCCTGGCCTGCTGATAACAGGCACAGCGTCTTAACCGCTTGCGCCACCCACAGCCCACACTGGTGCAAGTGGTTAAGACACTGTGCCTGTTAACCACATTGGGTAATTGGCTATTGGGTAATAGCCTATCCTCCATAACAATCTAACCCAGGCTTTCGTGCTTCGCATGCAGTGTATGCAGCGCCGAGCACGATACCATAGTCTTTCAAGACTGACGGAGGCTTGCATTTGATAAAAGTGATTTGATTATATCCCAGTTCCTAAACATGAGGCTGTGTATTTCATGCAATACAATTAATCTCCGGAAAATTTAAAATTAGCCTATAGTACCTTCACAACTCTTCTTATCAGGTCCAAGTTCATAGCCTGGATCACAAGCACATTGATAGCTGCCCAGTGTATTCACACATCGCTGTTCACATCCACCATTGTCAGGTTTGGCACATTCATCTTCCTCTATGAGAAAAGTGAAGACAACTACATGAAGTAAAATCACCAGCTTCTTTGATTTTCTTGTCTATAGAACACTGATTTTCCAGATATTTTCTTTGTGAATTTCACTATAATTCATATTTTATATGTGACAGTTATGTCTGCAGGTTGACTGGCATATTTTGAACAACTAACAACAGAGATAATAAAACATATTCATTTCCTCCTTCCACCAAATAATGTAGAGCTCTGTTCAAGAAGTCTATGGCTGCAATCCTAAAGACACTTTCCTGGAAGTAGGACCCATTGAACACAATGGGGCTTACTTTTGAGAAGACATGGTTAGGATTGTGCTATAAGGGTATTATCCTTCTTCATACAAGTACAGTACCTGAATAAGAGATTGCTATCAAATACTGGGATTTTTTTTGCCTCCTTTTTCTCTACATGTACACACAAACCAAGCATATAAGGTTGATATAGGTATAGAGAAGTTTGTGGGCACCTCTCAAACCCTTGCCCAGTTTTCTCATAATTTCCTATACTTTCTTACACTTACAGAAATGTGGTTCGCAGACCTTTTGGACTAGCAGCTACCTTCACCTACTAGGCCACAGGTGGTGGCTCCCCATTACAGCTGTAATCCTATACACTGTAGAGTGTGGCAGGTTTTCTCAAAGATGTTATAGCTCTCTGAACCCTCATGAGGCATGGCTCACACTTTGGGAACTACAGTGGTGCCTCACATAAGTTTAATTCGTTCTGGAAGCATGCTTGTTATGTGAAACACTCTTTATGTGAAGCGGATTTTCCCATAGGAAATAATGAAAATTCAGACAATTGGTGCCACAACCCAAAAAAAAAAATTCATATAAAAATATTAACTGGATGTAAAAATGATGACAAAACACTAGAATTGAATTCAAAACATGCATTCATTGTGCATGATCCTATGAAGTCTACTAAGGCTGCAATCCTAAAGACACTTTCCTGGGAATAAGACCCATTTAACACAATGAGGCTTAATTCTGGGTATACATGGTTAGGAGGCTGCAGTCAAAGACACTTTCTTCTGTAATCAAAGAAACTTTCAAAGTGTCTCCCCACTTTCTCCTTCTTTTCCTCCTGAGCCTCTCTCTCTCCTGCTCCCTTCTGGCTAGCCCTGAACTGCTTTCCCTCTTCTCCACTGCTGTTCTCTCCCTCTGCCCAGCGGACGCCCAGCCACAGGAGGAACAGTGCAGAAGTGTTGCTTTTGCTATGGGCTTGCATGCTAGGCAGCCCTGACACTTTTTAAAAGGGCTGCCGGCCAGTGCATCTGCCCCAACTGCCAACGAGTGTGCTTGTTAAGTGAAGCAACACTTGTTACGTGAGGAAGAATCCTATAAAAATTTTTGCTTGTTATATGGGTCACTTGTTAAGTGAGGTACCACTGTACTCCTCTAAGGGATAGAAAGAATATGTTCCTTGACTAAATTGAAGGGATAGGCTGAATGAGCTACAAGAGACTAATGGATCTCCTGTTCAGTCTGTCATAGTACAGGAAATTGTGCAGTTGAGCATAGCCACAAGGAAAAATGTAGTAGAACTGGTATCTTTTGAATCCCATGATGGTCTGGATGAAGATGTTGTATCTATGCAGAGATGAAAAATCCCATGAGAACATTACTGCAAACATGTTACAATGTAGCCTGCAGCTATTAAAAAGCTATATAAGATACTGATAAAAGTGTAGAAATCCATAAGCAGGGACACTTCAAGCGTGCTTTAACTTCCAAAAGAATGAAATTTTACATTTTTCTGAATTCATATTCAAAACCAGATGGAATCCTTAAATTTCACATTTTTATTCTATTATTAAAGAAAATAAGATGCACCAATAAAAAAAGCAAAAAACAGGAAAAAATTATCTGCACAAGCAGATAAAGAAGATATTCACTGTATCATGCAATTAAACTTCTTGCTGAAAGAAACCAAATTGATTTATTCTACTTATATAAAAACAATTAATATGCATTAAGAAAAAATGCAGAATAACAGATGATAAATGCAATTAACGTTTACAAAAAATATCAAATGCAAGTTGATACTTAGTCAAAACTTACTATTCCAGTGTACATCCATGCACAGTAAATATTTAACATTAACCTTCTACATGTTTAAAAATTAACTTTCTTTATTTCCACTATTTTAAATATATTTAGACCCAATCCCTACTCTGTACCACCAGCATCTACTATGCAGATGGCAAAGGAGGGAGGCTGACCCCAAAGCAAATGGGAAGTTAAATTTAAATTTTTATTTACAACTGTATAAACCCTGGGGCAATATATGTGTCTCCTATCTCCGTTTCCCCCTTTCCTGCACAGTTATGCTCCCAGTCTACCCCTCCCTCCTTTACAGATTCACTCCTCCTCCCTGCTCACAGATCACCCAGCTGCTGTACTGGGGGCTTCCTGGTACTACATTCAAATCTGAATGATTGTCATAAACTAGTTTTGCTGCTATTGAAAAGATTCATTATAAATTATCCTTCTTTATCACTCCAATTTATGTTCATTTTTCACTCCTGTTTATAGCACAGTGGCAAAGTACATGTTTTGTGAGTCTTAGGGTTAATCCCTAGTTATCTTCAGGTAGGGCTCAGAAAGACTCTGACTTAAAACTCTGGAAGGGTGATGAATATGTTGAACGTGCCAGCTCAACGGTCTGACTCAGTATGACAGCTTCATATGTTCACTTGGGAAATGGCCCAACAACATTTTGTTCAGTTGCTTTCCAAGCCTACACAAAGTCACTTTATCTATAATGTTTCCTCCTGAATATGACAACCACATATGTTCAAAATCTGCATCTCCCCTCCACATTTCCATTAATTCAAACATATTTGGCTTATGAATTAAATTTGACCTTTTGAGTTGTAAGATACTGCCTAAATGTTCAACTAGGGGCGCAATCCAGAGTAACTACGGGGAGTCCTTGCTCCGGTGTAAGAACAACTTGCTCTGGATTGCAATATGAATCTCCCATAGGTTTTCATTAGGTGGTGCAGTAACTACGGGTGCACGTAATGTCTCTTATGTGCTCCCGTAGTTACTCTGGATTGTAGGGTAGGTCATCTTTAATTTTAAACACAGCTAGAACTTATCTATAGTCTGAAATATTTAAATCCATTATTCCACTGTTATCTTTAGTTGAGTAGTTCCATGCCATTGCTGTTTACATTGAAACATCCATGAATAATGATGAAACCATTTTATCTGTTAGGTTTAGAGAGATTCTACATTCAAATAACTGCCAAATCACCAGGTTTGGATGTATTGAAGTTCACAAAGCTAAGGACCATAGAAGTGAGGTGAGGTGGCAAGGAACTAGGGTTGGTCCCAGAAGCTTCAGGGCTCAATGTGAAGCGTTTTTGCAAAGTCCCACTCCCAGCAGCACCCTGTCATCAGGCAGCTGAGGCATGGAACAATTGTGACAAGTCCAGGCTGATGGCACCACACACCAACTAAGGGACCTGGAAAAAGTAAAGCCCTTTTTTTAAAAAAAAACTGCTTCTTGTAGGCCCCTTTCAGACTATTTAGAACTGGGGGGGGGCGGGCAACAGGGCCCATCAAGTTCACTATCCCTTGGCATGGACAATTCCATGCCAGGGCATCAGCTATGGAGCGAGCTGGTGGTGGTGGCATGTGGCTCCTCCAAAGCTTGATTAAATCGACTCACTCTAAAGCAGTGGCATCACTAAGGTTCACATCACCTGGTGTGGGAGGCCAGTGCATCAGCTCCATGCAGTGGATGGGGCAATAACTTTGGTGGTAGGTTGAGTTATGTGCCATCATCCCACCTCCACTTGTTTATTTGACACATGTTTTGATAGAATAAAGCTAATTCAAACTGGTTTGTTTCATTGCATTCTGCTGTAAATTATACACCCAACCAGAATGATCATATGTCCTGCTTTTCCAGGACATATCCTGGATTTTAACATTGTGTCCTGGGAAAAAAACTTCAATGTCTTCTTTTTCCTTGTAAGCAACCAGCATTTTCCTTTTTGTAAGTAACAAATTATGGGTGCAATCCTAACCAGTTTAGGCAGGCCTAATTCAGCCTTCTTCCTGCTGAGGTGAAAAAGGTCAGCATATGCCTGTGTACTGGCCTAACGCCCCCAGAAGTGAGGCAGATGTGCCTTATGGCTCTTTTTTGACACTCCCAGGTCAGCTCCTGTTCTAAAGCTGGCCCTGTAGGGGACACATAGGGAACAGAACATATATTTGAATCACTATTAACGCTGGCAAATTTTATTTATTTTTCTAAATTGCACTGATAAGAGAAATGAGCCCTTCATTTACTGAAACTGTTAACTTTAAAAACAGTACCTTTAAAAAAATTAGCAGCAAACCCTGCTTTGTTGACAGTTCCATCAGAAACAAACTTCATCCACAGGGTATTAGAGGTAGATCTTATGTCTTCTGGTTTATCATAACCGCAAAAATGGCCAATCAAAGGACTGCTTTCACTGGTTCCATCTCGAACTTCCAAAAAATCATAGGCACAGTTATCATGTCTTTCAATCTGCAACATAAGCAATATTTGGCAAAGATTATAACAAGCAGCCATTCTACTAGTAAAATCTAACATTAAAAAGGTTGATTTCTTTTTAGGTTTAGCATAGTACTAAGTTTTACTGTTAGGAATATTTGCAATCTGGACACTTGTCCATCATTCTGAAGAAAGTCTTGGTTTTTATCATATGGGTTGTCATACAATCAGAGGTCTTTTTGAGGAGGTACTCACTGGCACTGAGCACTGGGACCTCAGTGCCCCTCCCAGTAGACATGCCTATGATTTATTTTTAGAAAAAAAGCACTGTATACAGTTATATAACATTTTGTATCAAATGACGTTGAAAGAATATAAAAGATGTTGATAAGAATATATCTTGAAAAGAGATATTGAAAGCAAGTGGGATAAAAATCATAGGAATGTATGGCCAACTCAGTGAAACTGAAGTTGGTGAATGGTTACATCAGAGGAGGAAAAGAAACTGGCGTCTGGTATACAATGAATGCAATAATTAAGCAATGAATGCAGTCGGCTTGTTCAGTTTTAGATAGTAAAGTTCGTATTGATTGAATACGAATACATGGACTAACTGGAGGGAAGCTCATTCAGAGGTCATTATGGATAGTGCAGATATTTTACCCAAAATAACACAGTGAATATATGAAGCCTCCATATTGAACCAGACCATTGGTCCACTTAGGCTGCAATCCTATAGACACTTTCCTGGGAGAAAACCCCACTGTGCACAAAGAATCTTACTTTTGAGTAGACATGGTTAGAATTGTAAGGTTAGTTCAATATTGTTTAACTTAAATTGGAAGCAGCTCTAAATATTCAGGAAGGCTTTTTCATCCCTTGTGCCTGAGATTTCATAATGACATACTGAGAATTTAATACTATTATGCACAATTATTTTTGCACTCTGCTACTGAGCTATATATAAGCTTTCCCATGTGGCTGAATGAGGAAGTCATAACTTTTGACTCCATTCTTAGAAAGCCAGCCTCAAAAAGCCAGAGACTTCTATACACTGAACTCCAATCATTTTAACAACTGGTTCAAAGATAAGAAATCAAGCTTATATAATAAAAAGGCTGTGGGAGGCGCAAGTGGCTAAGACACTGTGCCTGTTAACCAGCAGGCCAGGGTTCGAGACCCGGGTCGGCCCCACAAGACAGGGTGAGCTCCTATCCTTAGCCCAGCTCTGCAATGCCAGCTGGATCCAATCGTATCGGCTCTGCCTTTCCACTGGACTAATTCAGTGGCATGGAGAGGGGGGATTTGCTGCTTGGGTAACAGCCTATCCTCCATAACAATCTAACCCAGGCTTTCGTGCTTCGCATGCAGCATATGCAGCGCCGAGCACGATACCATAGACTTCCAAGACTGACAGAGGCCTGCTTTAATAGAAAAATGTAATATGCTATTTTAAATGTAATATATAATAGAAAAATGTGATATGCATTATCACATGAGCTCCCTCTTGCATGTGAGGAAAGGCAGGATATAAATTAAATAAATAAATAAATCCTAAGAGCACTTTCCTGGGAGTAAGCCCCATTTAACTCAATGGAACTTCCTTTTGAGTAGACATGAATAGGATTTAACTGATAGTCAAAGAAATCAAATACTTTATGCAAATGCATAAAGTATTTATGACTAAGTGTGTATTTTGTAATTATTTTTCTGTCCCTGGAGCAATTCAAAATTCTGTCCAAAAGTAAATGGTTTCCTATGAATGCTTTCCAAAATGAATCACAAATACAAAACTAAATTTATAATACTAATATCAAATGTTGCATAGAAACACCTTATGGAAGGACAAAAATAAAGGTTTACAGCTCCTAGAAAACCTGAGATATCGTGGTTACTGTAAAAACTATGTGAAAAATCTGATATAAATATTAAGAAATTGTATGGTTTTGTATTTAAAGAACAAATAGAACAAATAGATTGAGAAAAGAAATAACAGCCTTACTATTTAATAGACTGCTAAAGCAGCCTTGTAGAATAGGATTAGGCTATTTGTCAAAAGAAAGCATTGTCGGTTTTTAAAACATTCAAGTTCAAATAACACAGAAACATTAAATCTTCTTGAAATTTGTACAATGGGAA
Organism: Cryptoblepharus egeriae; assembly: GCA_030015325.1. Taxonomy (NCBI): domain Eukaryota; kingdom Metazoa; phylum Chordata; class Lepidosauria; order Squamata; family Scincidae; genus Cryptoblepharus; species Cryptoblepharus egeriae. The sequence continues at coordinate 44,703,063 of JAREYC010000007.1, read as the reverse complement.
AAGACTCAGTGAAAGGAAATATTAACTGTAGAGTTTACATTATATAGAGAATGCTTTGTTTCTTCCCTTGGTTAATGAGGATTCTCTTAAATGTCACTGTCATTTATCCACTAGATGGTTTGCTGAGATCATTTAAAAGGCTTTACCTCAAATGCCTGAAAGGTTAATCCGACATTGTAGTTCTCTGACACTGTTATTTTCCACACACATTCCTTCATTGGTCGATAGTCATCAGGATAATTAGGAGACTGGATCTGCCCTTCATTTTTGTGTATTTCACCTCCACAAATTGCTAACAAATGCATAGAAGTCAATTTAAGCATATTTTCAATATTTACTTTTTCTCTCTTTTTCTAAAATGGGTGAACATTTAGGCCAAGAAGAAAATGAAAAATCAATATAATAATCTTTGGCTACATCTATTGACTCACCACAAACTCCACCTGTCCACCAACCCCTTTTCCCAGCATTTATGGTTTAAAACTGTTTAACAGGATAGAGTCTGCAATTGCACAGAGTGTAAACTGCATGCTGGATTGCAGCCATAGGACATGACCCAGCAGCTTCAGTGTCTTAAGCCAAGACCAGCCAATGCAGGGGCTTCCCTTTGTCTTCAATGAGAGGGAAATGTTTGGCATGCGCAATGGGAAATATCTGGATTTTGCATAGAACATTTCCTTCTCATAGGAAAGGAAGCCCTTAGTATGCAGAACTTGGGGTGCTGCCACGGTTTGTATGCTGATGAGCTGAAAAAAATGTCATTTAAAACAATCCTAATCTTCTGGGACGTTTAAAAACAAAAATAACATTAACATAAACTACTATTACTCAAAGGAACAACCATGCTATTGAACCAAGGCTGCATCTTATGCACACTCTTCTGGAAATAAGTCCCACTGAACTTAATTGACTTATTTCTAAGTAAAGCTACTTTATAATTCTTACATCTCAGAATCTGAGATTAGAAGATTATGATTAGGAAATGCTTTTGATTTGAAGAAAATGGTAAGGTGCCATGTGCGACTTCGTAAATAAATGAGAGGACTAAATGGAATGTGAATTAGCCAGTTAAATTATTAATTGAATTGAAAGAGAAAATTCAGTGTATGCTTAAATATTTCCCAAATCTTTTCTTTTGGGTGCTGTACTGACCCAAGGCTTTCCAGCAGATGAGGCACTTAAAAAAACAACCCTCAGTATTGCACCAATCTCGAGTGCTCTTCCTGCTCCAATTTCCTGGGTTTAAAAGGAAGCCAGGAAGAGTATGGAAGAGGAAGGGTAGAGAAGAATGACAGCCTACCACTATCCTCTCCTTTGTACTTCCTCTATTCCTTTTAAAATCTTGCAAGTAGGGAGAAGTTGTGGAAAGGCAGTGGAGACTGACTATAGTCACACATTCACTTCCACTTCTAAAGCTTAGTCCATGTTCAAAGTTACTCACCTTCATAAATAGCAGCAAACCCCTTTCCTACCCAGTTACTGCTGCTACGGAACTCTATCCACATTCTGCTGTCACTTGATGTAAGGACATCTGGGAGTTTGTCACCGCAGAATCTGCCTAAAAGAATAGTGAGTCAAAGTAGCATTGTCAAGCCGAATTACACAAATGCACATTACATCATAGGGCCGAATTACTTGAGATGGTGTCAAACCCTTGTTTTTAAGTGAGGGGCTACATTAATCATATGTACAGCTGGAAAACAAAAGACAAAACTCTCCCTCATTGATTTCTTTCCTCCCATTATCTGTTTCTCTTGTTTTCAACGTTGTTCATCTTCCTCCTCCTTTCCTCATCCTTACCAGCTTCAACGCATTTTCCACCTCTTCATTTTTGTATTGAATGACAGAGGAAGAAAATAATATTTTGGGCTCATAGATAAGCATCCTGCTGTGGATCTGGAAACTCTTGGTTAATGCAGAGCATAGCTGGGGTGGGCTGAGGAAGGAAGTCATGAGCTGAAATATTTCAGATCCCAAGAGTGTAAAACAGCAAAAGAGTATTACAACATTTGTAGCAAAATAAACTTGACTAGGGACATACTATCATTCTAATATTGAAATTCAAATCTAGTTGAACCTACTGATTTACTGTTTTTCTGTCTATGGATATTGCCCAATGTGGTCTCCTGGACCTCCACAGAGCCTCAATATGAATCTTCCAAAAGTGCCTGGAGCACTGATTATTTCCCACCTGGGCTTCCCTGTCCTCACATTTTAAAGAGACTGGAAGTCACATTTTTTGCCTCTAGGTTGCCTACTGAAGCCCACAGAGCCCGTGGGCAGAGATGTGAGGCTTCTGTGGCTTGAGAAAACCCTTTGGAGGTTACTTGAGTGGAGCTGTTTGCCTTCAGAGGGTTTAGAGGGAGCAAAATATCCGATTTTGATATCAAAAAATTTTCAGTCTCTGCAGGGAGTCTAAATAAGGACAGTGATGACAGTAAGGCCCCATCTGTACCATTAAATGTTTGTATACATTTCAAGCAAATGTCTGCAAAAAGCTGAGCCTTTGCAACCCATCAATTCAATCTCTTGCAAAGTTGCATGTGCTCACAAAATGTCAAAATTCTGCAAACATCACATAGATGAACTAGCTCACATTATTGTAAACAACTGTGATATTGATGTGAAGTGGTAGATTCACTCTCAAAGCTGAAGAGCTTGTACACATTCATGCTTATATTGATTTTGCTTGCAAACACTCAAGCAGGGGAATACAATATTTTAAGTTCTCTCAGAAGAATACATGCAACATGAATAAACTACAATGAACATCTTTAATTAGAAACTTTAATCTAGATACACAGTGAGGCTCTCGTCATCCGCGGGGATTCTGTCCCCAGAGCACTGACAACCCACTGATAACCAAATTCAATTCAGAGCCTCGCTTGATCTCCACAAACAATTTGAATTGTCCTCCGGTCTCATTCTAATGCCCCTGGCAGTGTCAAAAAGACACTTCTGGGGCTTTTTTTAGGGGCGGGGGATGCTGGACTCAGCACTTTCCAGATGTGATCTGAAAGTGCTTCCAGTCACGTCGTGGCAGTCAGGTGGAACCTCCAATGAGAGATTGAAATCCACTCAATCAAATTTATGGGTTCCAAACCCATGGGTAAAAATTTTCCACCTGTGTACAGTATATAAACATTACATATAAACATTGTTTGAAATAGAAACCATGCAGGAAGATAAGAAAGTGGGAGAGCAATAAGTACTAACAAATAAACTGTGTATACAGATAAAGGCAATATCACCTGGAACAATCCCAAATATAGAAAAAGGAATCATTGACTCTAGAAGAAATCATTGACTCTAGAAGGAATCATTGACTCTAGAAGAAATTTTATCCCATTGGGCTGAACTAGATGACTCCACAACTCAGTAATTTGGGCATGCATATATTTCCCTTTCTAGCATTAATAAGGCATCACATAATTGGGTCTTATTCTATGAAATAGTACAATGAAACTTTGGATTGTGAATAACTTGTTTTGTGAGTGTTCTGCAAGACAAGCAAACAATTCCAATAAACTTTGACTTAATAAGTGATGTCTTAATAAATGAGCATAAAATAGCAAGCCTATGCATGTCTATTCTAAAGTAAGCCCTATTAAAATGAATGGGGCTCACTCCTGTGTAAGGGGGGCAATGGAAAGGAGCCTAAGAGACCAGCCCATGTGTATCTACTCTGAAGTAATCCTATTATAACCAGTGGGGCTTACTCCTGTGTAAGAGGGGCAGATTGCAGCTTGAGAGACCTGAGACACTCAGGCTGTATTTCTAATCTTCAGTTAGACTGGCATAAGCCCAGCATAAGTCCTGTGCTAATCTGCAGGTGTCACAAAAGTGCCATAAGGCTTTTTGGCCCAATTTTTGAGTGGGGGAGATTAAGCCAGCGCACAGGCATACATCAACCTCCCCATACCACCACGAAAAGGTATGCCATGTTAGGATTGCACACTTAGTTAGGGTTAATTTTATTTTATTTTTTATTTTTTATTTTCTTTATTATTTTGAATTGCATTACAGTATTGTAATCATTTTTATAGGGATATTTTTGGGCTGTGGAATGAAACATCTGAGCTGCCATTACTTCTTATGAGGAAATTTGCTTTGATATGGAAGTACTCTGGGTTACAAGTATGCTTCTGGAACGAAATGTTACCAAATGTTACCAAATGCTATCAAACGCATACCAAGGTTTTATTGTATTTAACTTGCAAGTAGAACCTAGTTTCAGAGGAACCACTCTCACAGAGTAGTTCATTTGGATGTTGACAGAAAGGTCCAAGATCAATCCCTATCATGTCCAGGTACTCTTGGAAACACCACTGTCTACAATCCTAGAAAGTCCCTGCCAATCAGTGTATCCTGTACTGGCCTAGATAAGCCCATGGTTGAGACCAAACAAAGATGTTCAAGCAAAGAACAAGTGTTTCTCAATCAGTGGTACAGGTACCACCAGTGGTCATTGGTATCTGGTGGTACTCATGGGACCCCTAGACATCTTCTGCCTGGGGTCCAGGACATAAGGGTTATATATGACCACTGGTTGCTCCCTTCATTTTCCCTGGCTTTTTTACACTCCCTGGTAAGTGTAAAAACATATATACGTCAGGGTATACATATATGGTATAATATACGCATAGCAGCTACACCAACACCACAGCAGAACTATACAGAAGAAGTTCCTCTCAAAGCTTCCTCTAATGATGGCTGTGGCAGTATGTGTGGGAGAAAAATGAGGCAGCACTCAATACATTCTTTCAGGAAGAACACTATTTACAAATACCACAGCAGCCAATACAAAATCAGAAGACACTATACCCAGGAGTCTCCAAACCCCAGCCCGGGGGCCAGATGTGGCCCTCAGCAAGCCTCAGTGTGGCAAATCGCAAGATTCCTCTATCCGACCCCTAGGCAAGCATTGTAATCCACTCCAACACATTCTTAAATGCAAAATCAAATTTATTCAAATTTGAAATGTAAATTAAGTTTTCCGGCCCCCGATACTGTGTCAGAGAGATGAAGTGGCCTCCTGAAAAATGTTTGGAGACTATAGCATAGTCATATGCACTATAGCAGAGTCATATATCCTTACTGGTCAAGAGGCACTCTTTAAAGTGGATGTTTCTCTTTTATTTAGCAGGCGGAGAGAAACTGGCCCTACTCACCCCAGCAATGTCTGTTCTAGTGGCTTCTGCTGGTGTTCTTTTTGCATTTTAGATTGTGAGCCCTTTTGGGACAGGGACCCATTAGCTATTAATTATTTTCATTTTCTTGTAAACCGCTTTGTAAACTTTTTAGTTGAAAAGCGGTATATAAATACTGTAGATAGATAGATAGATAGATAGATAGATAGATAGATAGATAGATAGATAGATAGATATCCAGTCCGTTTGTCAAATCCACACAAATCACTACTCAGAGCATGTAATTATAATATAGAGCTCTGGTCAGTTCTCAACTCCTTTCCTGAGGAGACTCTAAACTCATACCCTTCCCTGAGGTAATTTCAACTCGCACTGAGGTGAAATTAGCTTCTGAGGTAAAATTTACCTCAGGAATGAGAGACACCCTCCCGGCCAGTTAGAGTGTCTTCCTGTTTCACTTCAGCTAGGCAGACAGGCAATTACCAGCTTCTCATAAAAGCTGACACTTCCTGACACACTTTCACGGCAGAAAGAGAGGCAAAACACATTGCAGTGGGAATGTAAAACACATGAGCCACACCACTCTGGGAATATACCTGACTAAAACATTAATTACAGGTCTATCTGAGTTTGTGTCTGTTTCTATGCTCCAGTTAGATACAGAAATCAAGATTGTGACAGATATATTCCTACCAAGTAGAGGTGATTTTCTCCAGTAGCCATCTCTTACTTCAATATAGTCATACCAGCAAAGGCTGCTCTTATAAAGGTCCATCGTAGTGAAGTTTAAAACAATCTGGAGTACAAAGGAGATAAGTTGTATGATTAACTTGGTTTGCAGTTCGAACCAGAATAAAGACTTTACCGTAAGCACACGGACAATCTCAGAAATATTAGCATCTGAATAGGTCACTTTTTATCTGAAAAGGAACATAGATTATTGAAAATTTCCCATTGTACCAAAGAGTTTAATAGCTAATCTGGCCAGGGTCTAGGTTCTCAAACTGTAGGTGTGAGGGAGTGTCCTTGGTTCTTTTTTGTAACTAGCTGAATTTACCTGTTACTGCAGGAGTAAAATTAAAAGAATATTTGTGGGCACCAGGCATGGCTGGGCACCGGCAGCACTGGGCAGTGGGCATCAGGTAATGTTGGGCATGGGGGCACAGGGTACTGGCGGTACCAGCAGGCACTGGCAAGCAGAGGCCACCAATGGGTACCACCAGGCAGTGGACACCACCAGGTACTGCCAGGTGGTGGACAGCAGGTGGCATTGGGCACAACCAGGCATTCCTACTATGCACCAGGCACTACTAGGCAGTGGGTACCACTGGGCATTGGGCACAACCAGCTACTAGTAGGTGGTAGACACCACTGGGCATTAGCGGGCAGTGGGCAACAGGTATCATTGGGCATTAGGCACCACTGGGAACCAGGCATCCCTATCAGATACCACCAGGCACTGAGCATCCTTGCCAGGCACTGGGCACCAGACACCACTGGGTGGTAGCAGCGACCAGGCAGTGGGCATCACTAGGCATCACTATTGGGTATCAGGCATCTCTGTCAGGCAACATCATGTCCTTACATCACAAAAGGAATATAATCCCCAAATGTTATGCTTCTGGGACAGGGGTTTGGGCTTGGTGTTGAGCTGTCAGTGAAACAGTCAGTTTTTAGGGATGAAAACACGTTGTACCCTTTTTCCCCTCCTTATGGTTTGAATTTCTAAAATTGGTTCTTCATGGGTACCTACATCACATAAGGAATACCCTCCCCAATTTCATGCTTCTAGGTTTGGGAGTTTTGGCTGGGCATTGATGAGTCAGTCAATCTTCAATACAGAAGAAGAGAATGCAAAGTTCTAGACAAAGAAAGGAGACAGAGAGCCTTCCTCCCAGTCTCTCTAGCCAAGAATCATTTGTGCCTGCAATGAGTTGAATATCCTCTGGCAAAGAACTCTCAATAGTCTACATTACCGTATTTCCCAGCTTCTTACATGCACCGGACCATGAGACGCACCAAAGTTTAGAGCAGCAAAACAAGAAAAAAAAAATCCTGAACCAAATGGTGTACTAATATATTTAATAAAATATAGCAGAATAATTTTTCAACCATGTAAAGTCAACAGTTGTATTAAAAACCATTATCACTGTCATTAACAAATAAGGAAAGACTTTAAGCTTCAAGCACTCTTCTAATTTTCTGGTAACCCCAAAAACTCATCATCTCTAGCGTCTCCAAGTTTCCAAGCCAGGGAAGGCTGCTTAGGATTGCAATTGTGCCAGGGTTGCCAAACCCAATGCCAAACCCAAAATTCCTGAACCCCAAGGCCAAAATTCCTACCCCCCAAGCCAAAATTCCTACTCGCTTAAAAAAAATTGCCAAAAATGTATTTTTTTTGTTTTTATATTTTTGATTTTACATTTTTGACCATAACGTTTGATAGGAATGAGATATCTCAAAACTGATTTTTGCACTGGATTCTGCTCTTCAATACGAATCCAATGACATATGACATGATGGGATATGTGCTCCAGGATTGGCCCTATCACTCTATAAGGCTTACAGACATTTCCCCCCCTTTCGGGAGAAAAAAGTGTGTCTTATAAGCCGGGAAATACGGTAATTTGCAAGACCAAGTACATGTACCCATCAACCCAAAATGATTTGAAAATCAGAACTACTGCTATGTTGTATGTAAATTTCCTAATTATGATTTCTGTTGTGTTCAACTGATTTATGCTTTTGAGATATGCTTATGTAATCTGAAACACAAGCTTTACTTTGTGGGGTGTGTGTGTGTGTGTGTAAGTGAGCGTGCATGTCTACCCATGATAGTCAATGGGTCCTACTTCCTGGTAAGCATAGACAGGATTGCAGTGTGAGTGAGTGAGTGAGTGAGTGAGTGAGTGAAACACCCCCACTGACCCTAAATGACACTCCTGCAGAAGAGGAACTGTTCATTTGCTGAACATTTCCCTTGTGCAGTAATGAGATTCTGGAATTTTCATGCTGCTCATCATGAGGAATAGAACAGATTGCATCCATTAATAACACATATTTTTGGATGGTGACACCAGAATTGCTGAAATAGAACTTGGAACACAAACATTTTGCTTCCCTTCAAAACTCATATACTGTAAACCCATTTATATGATACATGTTTACTATATACTGATGTAGATGTTGTACCATTTGCAATAGGAGACATGCCCAAAGCTGCTATTTAATAATTGACTCACAGTTAAGAAAAATATCCCTTTACCCCAAGTTTTCCTCTAGCCAGCAGCTATCTTCACAGATTCACAATAATGATTTTTGCCTTCTTTCTGTTTTTATTGTGACTGTCCTAAGCTCACCGCCTGAGGCAGTGGGCCACTGTGTGATACAGGAAGCTGAATTAGATCCAGTGGAGGCTCTTCTTATGTGAGGTCTGTAATTGTTTTTTTTCCTCCTTACCTCAGGTAATACTCTAGTCACCTCTACGGGGCTGTCTGGATCTACATCAGCAAAATCACTGGTTCAAATCAAAGCAGCCCATTGCAACACTCCGGGTCAGAATTGCACTCTATATCAAGTTGATCCATTAGCTGGTTTAGCTGGGTCTACTCATCAGCAATGGCTAAGAAATACTTTCAGTTCTGTTGTATGCTCAGGTAATGGAAAGCTTTATGCCAGTAAAGATTTTAACACTTTATGCCAAATAAAGATTTTAAAGTAAGTAAAGTAGACTGAAAGCGCATCTTTTAACAAAAAGCTACCTTCCAAAGCATATGTCACAAATGAATGATTCAAAAACCACCACAAACAAGAATTGCGCCAGATTCCATGTATTAAATTGTTTAGCTAGTGCCATTCTGCTCAAAGACAAGAAACATCACATTTCAAATCATTTTTGATAAAACTGCAGCAAATTCAATTTTACACTGCAACTGTATATTTCCCTTTGGCAGTGACATTAGCAGCTTCAAGTACCATCTGCATCCAAGAGGAAATGTAACCTTTTTCTGGTTGTAACAAGGAAATTTAACACTGTAATGTGAATAATGAATCTGAATTTCCACTCAGAGTTTCTTGTGTGTGCATGATATGCTCTTAGCATTCTGTTAAAATAATATTTACTGAATTGTTCCAAATAAGTTGATTTTATATTAGAATCCATGCAATACTGGAAAGAATCTTCTATCCTCTCAAGATATAACAGGTCACAACAAATGCGGTTCAAATGAGAGTTTTTTTTTTTAAGTAATCAAGTATTTATTTTTATTTTTTATTTAGCAATGTTTTAAACTACACATTAGATATTACTAAAAGTATATAAAGGTTTGGCTAGCTCACATATTACTGCTGTCATAATTAGGGAATGTGTGGAATCCAATCCTCTGCTTCCTATATTCTTCTCATTAGATTTGTCTTCTCCCAGTGAAGGGAATTTCAGTTGCTTTTCAAACCTAGGCTACGTGAAACACAAAGGGTTGATGGGGCAGCTGTGATGTGGGACATTGTCATCACATTTCTGGATCTTTATTTTAATCATTATTTCAAGAATGAAAGCCATAGTAAACTTGTTTGAGAGGTTTCCATACGAGTTTTAAAAAAGTGACATTAACTACATATTTGCTTCCAAATCTCTTTATATTTTAAACCATTGTTTTAACTAATTTTTTCACCACATAAAATGTTGAAATGAATATAGAGATGCTCAAGAATGCAATGATCTTGGCAAAGGTAGAGCAGAGAAGGCATGAAGTCACACAGGCTGCAGTCCTACCCTCGAGTGAGGCTAGCATAAGCTCCGACGTAAGTCCTTAGCTGACCTTAGCCATAAGGCACTTCTGCCCCGCACTTTTGGGGGAGGGGGTTTAGGCTAGTGCATGGGCATACACCAACCTCCCCACACAACCATATGTGTTTCACCAATATGCCAGGTGAAAGCTAATAAAACTTATGAGACAAGAGAGCCAGAGGTGTTGCTGTTTACAATTAGGCTGACCTGAAAATTCCTGATGGTAGCTTGGAAAGCATTCCCTGAAGCTAGATGTGATGATGACCATGCTATGAAGGATTTCAACTGAAAGAGAAGAGTTCTACGAGCTGTGAAGAATTACCTGCCTCACAGGATTGTCGTGAGGACAATTACCCACCTCACAGGGTTGTTGTGGCATTTGTGTCAGCATGAGAAAGGTAGGATATAAATCCCTTAAATAAAATCAAATAAGCACCTATTTATCTTTAAAAAACAGTTTCATGGTTCTGATTCTTTCTACTCTTTCAGTGAGGGTCCAAGGCAATGTGGCTCCATGGAAGCTTCAGCTCCTCTTTGCAAGTACCATTCTTAAGTTTACCACCTTCCCCAACTTATCTGAAGGTCACGGAACATGTTGTGATTTTTGGCTGAAACCTGCCCTTTACTTATCTGTGAGATAAGCGAGATAAGTGAGATGTCTGTTAAGTACTGTATATATGGTTAAGTATTTTTAATTATAACAAGCAATAGTAATAATCACCTTTCCCTTCTGAAGCTCCCTGCCCTTCCCTCACCCTCTAGATATAGTGCACTCCTCTTCAGACATAACTCACAGTGCAATCCTAATCCCCGGTCAGGTCGGCATAAATCCCAGCACTCATCCTGTGCTAGCCTAGGGTATTGTAAGGCTCTTCTGTGCCATTCCTGGAGGGATTAGGCTACTGCATAGACACACCACCACAGAAATGGGGAGATAGGTAGGTTGTTCTGTCCTATCCTAAATTGGTTAGGATTGCACCCTCAGTCTCTCTCAATATACTAAAATCTTTTCACAGATGCTGTTTTCCAGGAATATGGTAAAATGAGCTAAACACTGCATTACATGTGGATTCAGATGAACATAAATTTATTTTAACTTCCATTTTGCAACTCAGCAGACAGACAAGAAGGACTGGAGACAGGCAGATCAACAGTTCAAGAGGACAGGATGGCTGTAAGTCTCCAGAGGTAAACAATCAATGAACAATTGTCAGCACAATTGAGAAATTAATGGGTATGTAAGCAAATTTAGCAGCAGCAATGCTGTCTCATGCAAAATAATGAATCATACATTTTCACTGCTGGGACAGGAAAACCCATAAAAGGGCTAATCCAATGCAATATTTGTTTAGGATTGTTTTAAAAACACTGTACAAGTACTGAGAAAATTTAGATTTTCTGTAATTTAGATTTTCTGTAATTTAGATGTAATTCTTGTAATATAAAATTGGCAGTGAAAAAAGTTCTGCAATTTTTAAGAATAGATATACATATCGGCTTCTAAATATGCTGCACATCTCCACAAACACTGGCACCATATTGAAAAAGGCCACTCTCAGTATTTGGACAGGGACATCTCCACCTAAGGGACGCAAAAACAGTGATGAGGTGGCTCACTATATGAGGGTAGGGTTGCCATATGTCCCGGAAAACAGGGACAGACCCAGTCTTGGGAGACTGTGTTCACATACTGGCAAATGGGACAGATGGTCCTTGTCCAATTTTGTGGAAGAGAATTATGGTGACCCTATGTGAGAGGAAAATGTGGAGCTAACAGAAGCCAGATTTGAATCCCTTTTCACATGACAGATATGCAACTCTTGTCACCAATCTGCCCTGCCCACTCACCTATAGCATAAAATGCAAATTACCCTTGGTAGTTAATCACAGCACACAAACCCCCATACAGAAACCTCTACCACAAATACTACAGATCAGATCTATCACAGGGCTATCTCCTTCTGGCTCCAAGTTATACACATCTAGAGCAGGGGTGTCCAACACACGGCCCGGGGGCCGCATGCGACCCAGGACGAGGGTGGATGCGGTCCTCCTGCTAAAACAGCCAGCACCATTGGAAAAACTGGCTTTGTGGCAGCAGCCATTTTCAAATTTCTCCTGCTTCTCTGTGCGCTGCCCTGGGAGGCTGCACAAAACTGGTCTGGGCTGCCTGGCTCCTCCGCCTACCTGCCTCCTGGCACTTGCCCACCCACATCCCCCAAAAGCAGCTCAGCCTTTATCCCAGCTGCTGCCTGCTGCCCTTGAGATCTACACAGAAGTAAGCCCCATTACACTCAATAAGGCTTACTCTCAAGTTGCAGTCTGAGAGCCCAATGATGCATAGGATGGGCTGTGATCTTCCCCAAGCTTAACCTTGGAGATATGCTGCAACCCCAACCATGTCTACTCATAAGTAAGGCCCATTGTACCCAGTGGGTCTTATTCCCAGGAAAGTATGTTCAGGATTGCAGCATATCTCAAGGTTAAGTTTGGAGAGGATCACAGCCCATCCTATGCATCATGCCTACTCAGAAGTAAGCCCCACTAAAGTCAATGAGGCTTACTCCCAAGTTGCAGTCTGAGAGCCCAATCCTATGCATGGCTACTCAGCAGAAAACCCCATGATAATCAATGAGACTTACTCCAAGGTTTAGCTTGGAGAGGATCACTGGCCATCCTATGCATCATGTCTACTCAGAAGTAAGCCCCATTAAAATCAATAAAATGTAGGACAAAATATAGGACATCCTACATTTTGTCCTATATTTTTTTTAAAAAGTTGTTAATGTTTATGTGCGGCCCAAACCAACTCGTCTTCTTCCAATGCAGCCCAGGGAACCAAAAGGTTGGACACCCCTGATGTAGAGTATCCTGGTGATGGGAACTTTGGGGAATGAATACTTCATGTACAAAGGAAGCATTTCACACAAGTGGCCAGCTGCCTTCACAACAGTCATGGTAAGACACTTTGGCTGGAATCCTACACACACTTTCCTGAAAGTAAGATCCATTAAACACAATGGCGCTTACTTCAGAGTAGATATGATTAGGATTGTGCTCTTTGTTAATACTTTGTCAACTTCATTAAAAGTTAACATTCATTAACAATTCCCAGATCATTGTGGGGGGTGGGTGTACAGGGTGACCAGAACCCCCAAAAGAGGACAAGGTTCCCCAAAATTCCTGACATCCAAGCAAAATTCCTCACATGTTTAAGAAATGTAGGACAGCCAATAAAATGTAGGACATATTAAAATAAATGCTAAAAACACTCATATTGCTTTCCTGTACTTACTTTCAACACTATATTCTTTTTAAATTGAAAACCTCCTTGCAAGACCTGTTTTCACCAACAATGCACATGTAAGTGGCTCAAAGCAGACATGATCCTCACCCAGGGTGACCATATGCCATAACCAATAAAAGAGGACAAGGCCCCCCAAATGTAGGACATCCAAGCAAAATGTAGGACATGACAAAATAAAATCTGAAAACACTCAAATGCTGCCTTCTGGAGCATTTGCTGGGCTCCAAGTGCACAGGATCAGGACCGTTCTGGAAGCCTTGCACTCTCTGGATTGACCTTCCAAACCAGCAAGGCATGCTTGCAAACTTGTGAGTAAAAGCAGCTGAGCAGTCTCACTTTCAAAAGAATTTAATGCAGTGGAGCTTGGAGGAAGGGTTTCTTGTGGGATGCCTGGTAGGAGCTTCATTTATTGAATCAGGACCAGATTTCTCTTAGCCTGCCCAAAATATCTAAGGCAAGTTTGCCTATTTGAGTGTAAAGGCACAATATTCTCTCTTTCAGGTCCCATAGAGATCACTGCAATTATCAGGGGCCTCTTTTTGGGTGGCGCATCAAAGTGGTGCAAGTGCAATTATCAGGGGCCTCTTTTGGGGGAGGCACATCAAAGTGGCGCATCAAAATGGCACAAGTGGTTAAGACACTGTGCCTGTTAACCAGCAGGCCAAAGTTCGAGACCTGGGTCCCCACAAGACAGGGTGAGCTCCTGTCCTTAGCCCAGCTCTGTGATGCAGCTGGAACCAAATGTATTGGCTCTGCCATTCCATTGGACTAATTCAGTGGCGTGGAGAGGGGGGATTTGCTGCTTGGGTAACAGCCTATCCTCCACATCATTCTACCCAGGCCTTCATGCTTCACATGAAGCGTCGAGCACGATAGCATAGTCTTTCAAGACTGATAGATGCCAAAGCTTTTGGGGGTAATTTTGAAGGCTCTGTTCATTGGATCAGGACCATTATGGTGTCCTTGTATTTCTCACAGCCTGGCCTTTCTCACAGACTTTGGGCACAACCCAGAGTAACTACGGGGAGTCCTTGCTCCAGTGTAAGAACAATTTGCTGTGGGTTGCAGTATGAATTTCCCATAGGTTTTCATTAGATGGTGCAGTAACTACGGGTACACATAATGTCTCTTACGTGCTCCCGTAGTTACTCTGGATTGTAGGGTATGTCATGTTCACCTCCTCATGAGTAAAGCCGCAATATGGGGAACTTTTCTTTTCTGTAGAGCTCAACGCATATTTTTGTTTTTCAATTTTTTGGCCATAAAGTTTGATAGGAAGGAGCTATTTTAAAACAGACTTTTGCATTCGGATTCTGTTCTTCAGTATGAATGCAACAACATATGAAAAGATGGGGCACTGTGCACCATTGCGAAGTTCCAAAATGGAGGACAATGAAGCCAAAGTTATGAGGCCACCAGGACTGGAGGCTAAAAATCTGGACAAATCCAAGAATTTACGGTCATATGGTCACCCTGTGTGAGGAAACTCACCCAAGAAAACCCTGCCTACAAACCCCTCATTTGAACATCCACCCCACTTAGTAGACTGAACACAACAAACCAAAAACAGATAAGCAAGGGGGGGAAATGGAGCCTCATCCCAGGGCACTTCCTAAGACTTGTTACCCTAAGAATCCCCACTGCAAGCACAGTAGCCCAGCTAACCCTCCCTATCCCTGTGGCTAGAAGCAGGGAATGTGAGTCCAGCAGCTGCAAGATAATGTTGCTGGCTTATTCCCCCAAGCTCTCAGCCAGCCCATCCATTGGATAACATGCAGTGGCACGGTAGCCCTTCTGGGGGAGAGGATAAACCTTTATATTTACGTGTATCTCCCTCTCAGATGGGTCTGACACAGACCACTCACCTCCACTCCTTCTCCTTCCTGGACTGGTAAAAGAAGAGAGTGATGGAGCAGAAGGAGAGACATGAAGGAAAGGAGAATTGTGGGCTAGAATGTTACATTCTTATCTCCTCTACACTTCCTGTTCTGTTCCCCAAACTGTCCTTTCCCAATCCAGGGAACAAGTGATTGGCATATCAACAGGTAGGGAGGGAAAACATTTTTCATGCATGGGTTGGCCGTGGAAAGAACCATAAGTTCGTTACACAAAGAGTATCAGACACATGTGAATCTGTGGCCTAACAAGGACCAAATTCAAATGGATGGCTGTGTAATTCAAAGTTTTATCCCATTTACCCATACACAGGCACAAACTCAACTAGCTTTTAATCAAACTGCAGCTCTGAATTAAAAAAGGGTCACAGTGACAGGGAAAAAAAGCACACAGGAAGAGAATGTCTGGGAAAGAAAAAAAATCATCACAATAGTACCTTCTCTCCAGGCGTTACTGAAATTCTCCATATGCAGTGTGTATATGAAGGATAACCATTTGGAAATCCTGGAGAGGAAAAATTGCCTGTAGATTCTTGCAGAGTTTCACCACATGCTGAAAGAAATGCAATATTACAGAAACTGAGAATTGTGTAATGGGATGCTAAATGTCTTCTTTTTTCTGTGATGGATTAGCAACAGAGAGAGCCCAGCTAGTAATAATTATGCTTCACTACAAAGCAGTTATCTTAAAACAGTGTGCCACAAACTTGTGGTTCTGTCCAACCCAAAAAAGCGGGGGGGGGGGGATTATTTCCATTCACATTCCCCTTACCTTAAATTTTAACAAAAAATTATAGCCCTGCTTAGAATATCACCATTGTTAGTCAAATTATTCATCCACAGGTATAATTTAAAGAAGGATCACTACTGAAAGAGTAATGTGATGCCTATGATTTCAGAAACTACTGTATTCTCATTTCGGCTGTATTCTTATATACAATTTCCTGGGAGTAAGCCCAGTAGAATACCTAGGACTGTGCTCTTAGTGATTAATGCTAGGATTAATGATAGATGAGAACTTTCATTTATATCAGGATAGAAAATACAATTTAAAAAATTGTTTGCAGAGATATTGCAAATACTGTAAAGTAGCACAAATAAAAAGACTAATGGCATCTCTTCTCAATATTCTTGCTCTCTTGTTATCCTATAGCCCAATTTTTATCACTTAGGCTGCAATTCTAAAGACACTTTCCTGGGAGTAAGTCCCATTAAACACAGAGGGACTTGCTTTTGAGTAGCCATGGTTAGGACCTGCATGTGCTCTAACCTCCCTACCATAGTGCTTATTGTAGTTTTATCTTAATGCCTTCCTTCCTCTGTTGTATCTCTTTATCCCGCCTTCCTTCCTTTTCTTTTTTATTTGTCTTTTTTGTAAGATTGCTGACAAGGTTTTGTCATTGTTGATATTATATATGTGCAGCGCCTTGGGTTTTTGATCCACTTAAGGCAAAATATTAAACAAAGCAATCTGGCTTCCACACAATCAGTTTATTGGCCCATCTAGCTTACGGTAGTACAAGCTGGGCATCCCTTATCTGGAATTCCAAAATCTGGAATACTGCAAAATACATAACTTTCTGAGTGCAAACATAACTTTTAAAAAACTTTTTTTGTCTAAATCAGTGGTCTTCAGGCATTTCAGCTCAGGTCCCCCTTTCAAGCTTAAAAATATGTCCGGGACCTCCAGTCACACTTAACAGGATGTGAAAGTGATATTATCAACCTGGCAGTGATATCATAACCAGGAGTTACATCACACCAGAAGTGACATCACAGTGATGCCAGAGCTCCTCCATGTTTACGTATGTTCAATGATTCATACTCGCAGGGAAGCACGGGAACTTCTTCAGACAACAATTTTTCTTGCTTGCATTTCTTTTCCTTCAGGGTGGTTCTAGTTGCCACAATGTGTTGTTGTTGGAAAAGTGTGTTTTTTATGACCAGCGTGTTCTCTTGAAAGAACTCATTTCCCCACTTCGTTTTGTACTCCAAGGCCAAAAAGGCCAGTTATTCCTGCTACCTCTTGACTTCCTGCCCTACAATAAGAAGGACATCTTTTTTTGGTGTTGATTCTAAAAGTGATGTACCTCTTCATAGAACTGATTACTTTCCTCATGTAAATGCAAGTAGATAAATAGATACCACCTTTATGGGAAGGTAAGCATGGTTTCATGCACCTCGGCATATAGTCATGCCAGCCTCATAACCAAGAAAGTGTCTTTGGCCAACACTGGGTCTTCAACTTTGAATCAGGGATGAATGCCTTTGGCTGGTGTCTCTATAGACAGCAACCTGCCAGAGACCCTATACTTTACCTTTGCCTTAGTTCATCCTCTTTGGCATCAGTGGCTGAGGTACAGACTTGAATTACTGTAATTGTTTGGCAATTCAAGGCAAGGCAAGAGGCAAGATAATTCTCTCATTTTTGAGGTTATACCCTAATACTGCTTTTCTTGCTCTTTTATTCACTTTGAGAGCTACTCCATTATTTCTCTGGGACTCTTGTCCACAGTAATAAATGGTAATCTGAATTAAATTCACCTATTCCTGTCCTATCTACAATTAAGAATTAGAATTCACTAATTCCCAAGATGTTGATGTTCAGTCTTGCCATCTCCTGTTTGAATACGTCCAATTTGCCTTGATTCATATACCTGTATCTGACACTTCAAGTTCTTTTGTGAATTTGTTTTTTTACAGCATTGGACTATCCTCTCACTTCCAGACACATCCAAAGCTGGGTGTCCTTTTGGCTTTGGCCAGCTCCATCACTCTTTCTGGAGCTACTTGTAATTGTTCTTCCCAGTAGCATATTGGACACTTTCTGACCTCAGTGGCTGATCTTCCAGCATCATATATTCAAGCCTTTTGATACAGAAGTCCATAGGATTTTCTTGGCACGATACTGGAGTGGGTTGCCATTTCTTTTACCAGTCGATCACATTAAGTCGAAACTCACAACTGTGAGCTGTCTGTTTTGTGTGGCCCTACACAGCAAAGCTCATAGCCTTGAGTAATACAAGCTCCTTCACCATGACAAGGCAGTGGTCCATGAAGGGGAAATAAACCCATGGCATAGTTTAAATTTTTCTCCTTTTGCTCTCTAAAATAAGCCTATATAACATGACAGTGTATCAAAGATGAGATGCATATTAAATAATTTATTCAGTACCAGACATTTTCAGAGTAAATACCGTAGCTAATCACCAGCAGTTTATTTTTAACTCTGCAATCATTAATAACTCTACTGAACGGCAGAGGGTAGGTATCCTGGGTTTCCCCAATGCTGACTGCTATGGAATTAAAACTACACTGGGGATGTGTCTGAAGTTTAGAAGGCTTCTCATGATGCAATTGTACTGCTACAAATACAACAGACAGAGGTGGGTAATACACAGGGATCTTTTTGAGGGGGTACTCACTGGTATTGAGTACCGGCACTTCTGTGGTGAGTACTGACACCTCTGTGACCCCCTAAGTAGAAATGCCTATGATTACAAATAACATGGTGAACACACCCACCTTTATTTCTAGGGAGAGAAAAAAACTGGTAATATATGAAACAAGAAGATAATTTGAATTTTATCTCTTCACAGGCTGTATTCCAATGCATCTTAACTGGGAAGTATGACTTCTTGAATTCAGTAATGTGGGTGCAATCTTCCCTAGGCAGATCCTAGGGAAAAGATCTCCACTGTCTCCCCATGACATGTTGGGCCCACATGCTCAGGAATGTAAGTCTCTCTGAAAACAATTCTCCAAAGACTCTCCACTGCTAAGGATACTGATCAAGCATTATACAAAAACTTCTTACACTCCATTTCCTCCAAAGCAAAATAATGGTTCAGGGTGTCTGTTTTGCAGGGCAGCTAGATTCCAGGACTGAGGCATGTTAAACACTGCCATCATTCATTGGCATCCTTCAGTCTCGAAAGACTATGGTATCGTGCTCTGATTGGAGGTCCTGAAACAGCATACATAGCTTTGTGTTTCAGTGGCATAGCTAATGATCATGTAGACTGGTGCAAAGTTCAAAATGTTGCCCCAGTAGTCATGTCACAACTGGAAGTGATGTCATCTGGGGTACTTCTGAAAAAAAATTAATTTTCCTCTGCAAGAGCAAAATTTAATTAAGTAAAAAAAAATGCAAATTGTGTCCAGTGGTGGGCCCAGCCTGCCCCAACAACTGGTTCTCCAGAAGTGGGCGGGGCCAGGCTGGGTCAGGGGGCAGGGTCAGGGGGCAGGGTCAGGGGGGAGGGCACACCACCTTGACCCTTAGTTTACAAAAAAAATTGTATCACTTGTGACCGCATCAATCAGTACTAAGCCCCTGAGTTCAGTGTAATTTACTCCTACGCATTACACTTTGTTATGCTCTCAGGGGGAATGTGTGCCACAAATAAGTTTCACATCCTGCATAAAAGCATAAGAAAAGCCTCCACTGGATCACACCAAAGACCCATCTAGGCAGCTTCCTGAATCACACAGCAGCCTACCAGCTGCCTCAGGGAGCACATATGGCACTTGCATCCAGGTGCCTCCGTAGCAGCAGACACACCAGATTCCACAGGTGGTGCTCATACCACTGGTTGAGAAACACTGATCTACAGTTTAGGATCAGAGTCTGTGGTGTCCCCTCTGCAGGCCAAGGTTTGCTTCTAAGCCACTACTTAAGGCTACAATCCTATCCACACTTTCCTGTAAGTAAGCTCCATTAACTGTGATGGGACTTACCAGTACTTCTGAATGGTCATACATAAGATTTAGGCTCTTAGAATCCCAGCCTCTTGCTGCAATATAACACTTGCATCCAGGTGCCTCAGTACCAGCAGACACACCACAAGTCCACAGGTGGTGCTCATACCACTGGTTGAGAAACACTGATCTGCAGTTTAGGACCAGAGTCTGTGGTGTCCCCTCTGCAGGCTGAGGTTTGCTTCTAAGCCACTACTTAAGGCTACAATCCTATCCACACTTTCCTGTAAGTAAGCTTCATTGAATATAATAGGACTTCTGAGTAGTCAAGCAAAGGACTGAGCTCTTAGTAACCAGTATCTAGCTCCAATCCTATTCACTTTCCTGAGAGTAAGCTCTACACACTCTAATGGGACTTACTTCTGAGTAGCCAAGAATAGGATTGGGCTCTAACGCTGCACTCCTCTGCACACTTTCCTGGGAGTAAGCTTCATAGATTGAAATGGGAATAACTTTTGAGTAGTCAGGCATAGGATTACAAGCTCTTAGAAACCAGCTTCTTTCCAGGGAGTAAGCTTCACTATTATAATGGAACTTACTTCTGAGTAGACAGATGATTGGGCTTTGAGGCTACACTCCTATCCTCACAGGGGAGTAAAACCTGCTGACTTTAATAGGATTTACTTCAGAGTAGGCAGTGGACTGGGCTCCTGGGGGGGCAGGATGGGAACTGGAGCTATTTCTTCAGGTGCCCCCCATTCTGCCTCCCGACAATCTCAGGTGGAGAGATGTCTCAGAGGGGCAGGATGAGGTGGGGAGATCTCGGGGGGGGGGGGCAAAAGGACTACAGTGTGGATAGGATTGGAGCCTGAGCCCAATCCTAACCATGTCTACTCAGAAGTAAGTACCATTCAAGTCAATGGGGCTTACTCCCAAAACTGTCTGGTCAGGATTTTAGCCTTACAGTCCAATCCTATGCAGGCTTACTTAGAAGAAAGTCTCATTCTAGTCAGTGGGGCTTACTCCCATGTAAGTGTGGATAGAATTGCAGCCTCAGAGCCCAGTCCTAACCATTTCTACTCAGGAGAAAGTCCCATTATAGACAGTGGGCTTACTCTCAGGAAAGTAGACAGGGCTGGAGGAACAGGGCTGGAGGGTGAGATCCAATCCTCTGCCAATCTCCTCAGAAGTAAGTCCCATTATAGTCAGTGGGCTTACTCTCAGGAAAGTGTGGATGGGAAAGTAGCCTCAAATCCTAATCCTATGCTACTCAGAAGGAAATCCCATGATAGTCAATGGGAATTGCTCCCAGGAAAGTGTGGCTAGGATTGTGGCCACAGGCTGCAGTCCTCTACTATACAGTGTGGCTTACTCCTGAGTAGTTCTCCATGCCTAGTACTGGGCTGCAAAGGCACCTGGGGAGGCAGGAAGGCAGGCAGGCATGGTCCCCACCAAAAGCCCTGGAGGAGCTCATTCTCACAACACTCAGAAGGGGAGGGAGGTTCAGAAGGGGAGGAGGGAGTGGAAGACAGACCCAGAGGCCCTTTAAGAGAAATTCAAACACACTTGCATGCAATTCAAAGATGAGGCCTCCTCTTTAACAACCGGTTTGCTAGTCAGCCCCAAATTAACAACCGGTTCTACTGATCCGGTGAGAACCTGCTTCAGCCCACCTGTGACTGTGTCCCTTATTGATTAGGGAAACTGTGCTGGTGGAAAGAGGAATTGTTCTTCTTTCCCTGCTAAGAGGACCACCACTTAGACATGCCTGTACACTCAGTTAGCATGGGTAATTGTATTATGATATATGTATATGAAAATAGGAGCTAATTCATATTAACATCTTATTAGTTCTAAACAGTATCAAAATTGCATCTCATTGGCTCTCAGAGTAATCAGTATCATGGGAACATTTAATTTTTAAAAATCCACTTTTTGCTCAATAGACTTTTGTGTTTTTATTTTCTGGTTAATGGCCATAATGTTTGATAGAATATAGATATTCGAATTCAGTTTTTTTCATTGCATTCTACATAAAAATTACCTTTCGAGTGATATATAACATGATGATATTATCTTTCATACATACCCCATTTTCACAATTTTAACCACTACTCTCAAGCTCAGCTTGTAGCCCCCCTAAAAGCTATGCCACTGCTGGGTATAACTAATATAATAGCTTAAATAAGAACTGACAGAGTGAACCATACTGAACATATTTACCTCCACACCCTGTCAGTGAATGGTGACAGCAGGCAACACAGGACAGTAAACTCAGTTAACTCATTTAAACCTGCCCAGTGTTTTTACACTAAAACTATATATATGATCTCAGTGGTGGGCCTAGCCTGGCCCAAGAACTGGTTCTCCGGAAGTGGGCGGGGCCAGGGCCAGGGAGGTTTTTAATTTAAAAATAAAAAAAATAAAAAAATAAAATTACTTCTGAGTAGACCTGTATAGGATGGGGCTCTGAGGCTGCAGTCCTCTCCACACTGGCCTGGGAGTAAGTCCCATTGACTGTCATAGGATTTACTTCTGAGTAGACCTGCATAGGATGGGGCTCTGAGGCTGCAGTCCTCTCCACACTGGCCTGGGAGTAAGTCCCATTGACTGTCATAGGATTTACTTCTGAGTAGACCTGCATAGGATGGGGCTCTGAGGCTGCAGTCCTCTCCACACTGGCCTCCACACTTGACTGTCATGGGACTGACTTCTGAGTAGTCATGCATAGGATGGGGGGCTCAGGCTGCAGTTCCATCCACATATAAAGACTGTAAGTATAGAATGTAATTTAGATAGATAGATAGATAGATAGATGAGAGAGAGGGGGAAGGGAGAGAGAGAGGAAGAGAGAAGTAGAGAGAGAGAAAGAAAGAGGGGGGAGGGAGGGGGAAAGAGTTGAGGGGGCACCTGGGGACTCCTTCTGCCAGCTAAAGGAGTTCCCCAGAAACAGAGCAGGAAGGGGGGAATAGCAGAGGGAACAGGAAGGGGAGAAGAGGCTTGGACTCTCACGCAGGGGGCTGCCTGGGCTTCTCCTGGCCCAGGAAAGTTTATTTAGGATTGCAGCCTTTGGCTTGGGGTCTCCCAGGAAAGTGCAGCCAAAGGCTGCAATCCTAAAGACACTTTCCTGGGTCAGGAGCAGCCCAGGCAGCCCCCCCCCCATGCTATTCCTCCCTCCCTGCTTCATTTCTCCCTGCTCCCTGCCTCCGTTTCTGGGGGACTCCTTCAGCCAGTGATCGGCCAGGAGAGGCCCCAGGGCAGGGAGGGAGCTGACCGGGGGGCTGCCTGGGCTTATCCCGGCCCAGGAAAGAGTGTTTAGGATTGCAGCCTTTAGCATTTACCTGGGAGTAAGCCCTGTGTGAGCAGTGCCTCCGCTCCTCCCTCTCTTCCCCCTCCAGGCTGAGAATGATGCTGAGCCCAGGGGAGATCCTAGAGGGAGTAGGTCAGGGCAGGCAGCGGTTCTTCCGCTGGGTAGGCAGGCGAGTGAACAGTGCCATGGTGGGTGCCTGCCAGGCGGTGTACTGAGGGGATGGCTCTTCCCCCTCCCTGCTGCTCTCGCCTCGCAGCCACTCAGCAACAGCGAGGCAGGGAGGGCGGAACAGCAGTAGACAGCAGTGTGCAAAATTCAAAATGGCGGCCAAAAAAGGCGCCCAAACCGGTCCTCCCTGTTCCCGCTCCCCCCACCACAACCGGCTCGCCAGCAGCCGCCAAATTCCAAGAACCGGCTCGGGAGAGCCGATGTGAATAGGCATCTGCCCACCTGTGTATGATCTCATCTACAAATTGTATGAACTGGAAACACTGGCACTATAATAAAATATTTTTGTTTATATTTTATGGTGCAGTACCTGGACATCTGTATAGCTTTCTTGCTTGTGCAATATCTCCTTTACTTAATCGTGTGCGCTGACCAATGGCAGGTCGGATCCCATTATCATCACGGGAAGGAAGAATGGTATCCAGAAACATGCCCCTAAATAAATAAATAAACCAAGAGAACCCGATCAGTCTTTATGTCAATGAACCTTGGATTTACAATATATCTGGTTTTATATTTACTGCAATTTATCTGGCCAAATTGAAATCTAAAATAAGAAGGAATCATTGTGGAGATGTGGCAAAGCAGAATGTTTTTATGAGGGCCCAAGTACAATCTTTATCATCGTAAAGTGTAGCAGAGAAAGATCCCCATATGGAGAACTGATGATAGTATTGACTATAGTGAGGAACATGAAACAATGGCTTGGCTCAGTATAAGCTTCTTTTCTATGTTTCAGTGTACAAAGAAAATGAGAGCTAAAAAGATGATAGTTAAAATCAGTAAGAACAGCAACTTGTTTAAAACACTGGTCATCCAGCATCATTACTGACAACATTACAGAACACAACTAATGTTTAATGTAAGTAGAAGTGCGTATTTCTGGTGAGTACAGAATACAGGATTACATGCTAAGAGCCTACACTGGGCCAGTGTTGGTAGGAAGTCAGTGGTCCACCACTTGAACAGTGGTAGGCAGTCAGTGGTCCTCCCCCACTGCCAGGCAGCGGTGAAGTGAGTGGGGACATAGGGGGAGATGAGGAGGTGTTTTGAGGTGGGAGGAGGTTGTGGAGGAGGCATGCCAGGCAGAACGTGGAGCAGGAGGGGGTGAGACTGGAAGAGCTTGGCTACAACAGATCTTAAGCCTCATGTAGGGCCACATGACATAAATCTGATCTGCTCCAGCTAATAGTCGAGTAGCCCCATTGCAGAGCTGTGTCCTTTACCTGACGGAAGGGGATTAAAGTCTCCTTCTGCTGAGGTTATAGCAGTGGCTGCCTGGGGCACACTGGATACCGCTGTACCCATTTCTGATGCTGCAGCAGTCCCTAGCTCCAGGTAGCTCATGACTGGGCTGCCTGTCTTACTGAACATAATGGGCTTACTTCTGAGTGAAATATTTCAAACACCTCTAAATAAGTGATGAAATGTAAACGAGACAGACAAACAGCTCAATCCTAACAAATTTCCCAGTGTCAATGCAGCCACAGCACAATAGCAAGGTAGGGGAACATTTGTTTGAATACCTTAAAGAGGTCTCTGTGAACACCCACAACCAAAGATTGCAGTGTGCATTCCACTGGCATTGCTGTAGCAGCATTGGGAAATTGGTGTTGATTGGCTGTATATCCCGTGAAACTAAGGGCACAGTCCAGAGTTAGGGCAATGAGGAGTGCCCTAGCTGGGCTGCCCCAACTATTCTGACTCCAGGGCAGAAAGTTATGCTGCATCCAGAGTCAGGAAGCCTGGGCTGCCCTAGCTGCTCCAGAGCATGCTTATGAGGCACCAAGTCAATGACACCTGAGGAGGGCTTGCTCCTGAGGAGACCCCTCAGATCACACCAAACAAGGAACAGCTGTGGTGACTGACTTATAAGGAGTCCCTGATAAGATGCCAGTACAGTCTACAGTAAATGCAAGGGGCTTCTTGGCCTGCTGTATCCCCAGGTTAGTTGGCTGCCGTAGTTATGCCATATCCTGAAGTTGAGAGGCAGGGGCTGTAGCTAGGCTGACCAAGAACTCATTTGGTCAAGATTGCCATTCTTATTCTGACTTATCATGGACCCCTATGGATCTACTCATTACTATACCTGCTCCTGAGGTGGTATAACTCTGAAGAGCTGGAAGAGGGAATTTCTGCTCTGGAAACAGACTTTGGATACAGAGTAATGGTTCTGCCCTAGCCAATGCTAAACATGTCCTCAACATGCCTCTCCTGAACTGCCTTAGGCTGCCCCAGGTCCAGGTAAGTCAGTCCAGGTCCAACTATCTTGGGGCAGCCTATGTTGCCTTAGGCTGCCCCAAGCCTTTTCCAGAATAACAAGGGTAGCCCATCTTGCAGTTGGGTCAGCCCAGTGAGAGATAGGGTAACCCAAGTGCACTTCTGGACTGTGCCCTTATCAATACACTTGAAAGTGGCTAGTTTGACTAGTTGACAATCATAGAAAGCTTCTGGTGTTGTACAACATCTCTAAGCTTTTGAAGTTGATCTCTAAGACATATCTGTAAAGGCACAATCCAGAGTAACTACGGGAGCACGCAAGAGACATTATGTGCACCTGTAGTTACTGCACCACCAAGTGAAAACCTATGGGAAATTCATATTGGGCATATATCCAGAGTAACTTATTACTCAGGAGCAAGGACTCCCCATAGTTACTCTGGATTTCACTGTAAGACACATTTTTACAGTCTCAGACCAACATTAAAAGTCATCAGTTTTATAATAACTGGAATCACTCTTGTTTTAAATGAACATGAAAAGCAATGTGCCACAGGGTAAATTAATTATCCTATCTGCTAATTAGTACATTAAAATCTGCTTCAAAATGTTTGTTTATATCCTGCCTTTCTTCCCAAAGGAAAGATACCCAAGGTGACTCCTCCTCTTGAGGAATCTCAGTAAATGTGTTGTGCACATCATTCCATAAAGTTTCCTGATATATGAGAGGATAATATTACTTTATTTATGCTATTTTTTCTGGCGCTCTTCACCACAACAACCAAAATGAGAGTCCAATCATATGCATATCTACTTGGAAGGTAGTCCTATTTAATTCAATGGGGATTACTCCCAGGTAAATGCAGATAGCATTGCAGCTAGAATAACTTATTCGAAACATTTATTATCTAGTACAGCATATTTTAGATTGAGATTATCTGCCAGAAAACCCAAATTTTCATGGTCAACAAACTGTCTTTGGAACTCTAGAAAACTGACTATTGTGACATTTTTTAAAAAATGAAAATGTAACAGAAGCTCAAAAGAAGTGAGACAGAACAGAGGAAAGAGCGTGTCTCCACTTGAAACAACCATTCAAAATGCAAACTGATCCTGTACAAAAGATCTGTATAAATCACAAGGTCAGATTGTTTCACTTCTTGTCATTTAACACGCTGTGTCTGAAGGTTTTATTTTTCATCAGCATAATCCCAACAGAATCAAATCAGTGTTATTACTCCTCCACAAGTGACAGGCGTTTTAATATATAATAGCTGGGAACATGAAATATTGTTTTTATTGTTGGTGATATATTCTACACAGTTGCCTAGAATCATGTTTGTTAAGAAAGATTTTTAGTGTCTCTACTGCTTGAGCTCTGGTTTTACTTTGTTCTTGCCATACTCAAAATAGGATATCCATTTGAGGTCTGTGGCCACACGCGGCTAGGGCCAACTTTAAGCCAATTTGCCCAATGGGGGAACTATTTTCAAACCTTAGAGCCTCCCCCTAAGGTTTGGGGAAGAGCTGGGAGCCCTGGGGATCCCCACAAAGTCCTTACAGGGTTCCCTAAGGATTAGAAATAGTGAAAGTATGATCATGTTTAAACAAAAGCCAGACTTCCAGTTTAAATATGATTGCTACTTTCAGTGGTCAAGCTAATGGGATGCAGGGGATAGCAGTTGCAAACTACAGGGGACAACAAGCTGAGCTTGACAATGGTGCCTAAAATTGTGAAAAGCAGGGTATTTGTGAGGAATAATACCTTCATTTTATATATCATTGGAAGGCAATTTAATGAAGAATGCAATGAAACGAAATGCAATGGAATGTCTGTATTCTATCAAAGGTTATAGTTAATTAACCATGGAATGAAAACTACAAAAAGTGGATTTTTTAACTCAAAATTGACCCAAGAGACTAACTGTTCAGAGAGCCAATGAGATATAATTATGATACAGTATGTAATTAATAAGGTAGTAATTATTATTAGTAGTAAGTAAGTAGTAAGTCAGCTCCATATATTCCATATATTATAATACATTTACACCTCCTAACTGAGTAAAAAGGGACTTCTAAGTGGTGCTCCTCTTATATTTTGCAGGAGGGGAATACCCATCCCTCTTTGCCTCTGTACAGTAACTCTAACCAATAAGACCACACTTTTTATTTATTTACTTAATTAAATTTCATTTTGTTGTTTGTGGAGGGGCACTCTGACAGCTGAGGCATCGGCAACATTGTGAATCTCTTTTGGAAATATCAACACTACATTTACAACATATTAACATTGAATAATGGAATTAAAAGTCAAAAGGTATAACCTGAGACTCCAACCTTGAGAAGGTGTTCCTGGCATAGTGCATAATGCTATCAAAATCATATGGCTCTCCCAGAGAATTCACTTCTCCAGGTTCCATCTTCAAAAAGTTGTATTCCTGACCTGTAATTCATAAGCAAGATCTCATGAGAGCCTTTCCTAAGGAAAAAAGAATTGAAAAAATCCCAGCCATTCTAATTGTAGATAGGTTAACCTAGCCTGATAGTTTAATCTGAGTAAAATACATCTCCTGACAAATGCAAGAAGCACAGTCACTCTGAGTACATGAGCACAGTAGGTGCAGAGACAACAATAGCATTGCCACTGTCTCTCCACCTTTTCTTGCTTCCTCAACATCTTTAAAAAAGAAAAAAGAAAAACTCAAATACCTGCTATATTACATTCCTGTACAATCAAAGAGCTGCTTCTGAGCATCAGAGCACAGGCCAGATCCCAGGGCAGGGGTAGGTGGCAAAGAGTTGTAGTGATGGGGAAATTCTACTGGGTTCTATTATTGATTGACTCTTGGTAACAGAACATAGGACAACACACATTTTTGTTTGGCTACAATAGTTAAACATACATGCAAATGTTGTTCAGGAAAAAATAATTAAGTTACAGCAGGGGTTTCCAAACCTGGGTCAGGGGCTACATCTGGCCCTCCAGATGTTTTTATCTAGCATGTGTTGGTTCAAAAATAGCTCCAAAGACGCACTTCTGGACATGTTCACATTAATCCATGAGAGGTGCTGACTGAAATGAAATGTAAGGGAAATAAATTACCCCACTACATTGCATTACATTCAGCACATCTATAGTGGCTGAAAGAGATATATACTAATGTTGGCAGACCTGGAAGTTAAAAAACATTTCTGCCTGACATTGCATATATGCAACAGGGACCAAATGTAAACACCTGAGGAATGGGCAGAAATGCATTAAGGTCCACATTCATAGAAAGTTTTATCATAATCCTTCATGCTTTTTCAAAATCCCTTCCTGTGCACGTCAGTTTTGCCCTCTGCTCCTCTCCTCTTTCCCACTCCCAACTCAATTTTTTGTATTAATCAAGTTCTCAGCACTATGGTTCCATTATTTATTTCCCAGCCCTCAGCACCATGTCGGATATATGATGTGGCCCTCAAGCTAAGAAGTTTGGAGACCTGTGAGTTAGAGAAACAAAAATAATGGTGGAAAGTTTCACCACTTTCAACCGTTAACAAAGGATAGTATTGGGGTGAAGGCCCATGTCCATGAAAGGCCTACCCAGTCGGGCCAACCTGAACTCTCAGTACCAGCTGAAATGGAGCATTTGGGAACCAATGACCAAGGCCCCCTAGCACATTATTGCTGTTGCGGTTCATTAAGGAGAAAAGCCTGCTATGAAAGTAATACAGATCCCAAATCTGCAGTTTCAGTTAACCACAAATATGGGTGGGTCCCCTTGAAGCTGCCCATCCTCCTTCTGCCTTTTTAAGACATAAAAACATAATTTTATTTCAGAAAAAAGTGAATTTTTTTGCCTAAATAACCATTCTGAAGCCTTCAAAGGTTACATGGGGTTACACACAGCCTACATGGGGCTGAGAAAGTCCTTTGGAGGAAAGTGGAGCTGAGCTCCCTTCACCTTTAAATGGTAGAAAGTATCCTCAGTATCCACTGTTTTAGTTAACTGTGGATAGTTCAGAAACTGAACCACCATGGATATTTGGGCACTCCCCTACTTTTGACAGTTTTGCTGATATACTGCTATTCTTCTGCTTTGCAAAAAATATTACATTTTCAAATCAGAAACACTGACTCATACACTAGCAATATGAAGGCATTCATAGTTATAGATATACAGATTGTCAATACAGATTGTTGAGAACTCTGTATAATTACCATCAGCATTTCTGATTCTGCAAAATTACCATCCTATTATGCTTTCACAAGTCAGCAGATAGGACTGGGCTTTCAGTTGCTGACTTACACCCATCACATCCATCAAGTTTTCAGTTGTTCAAGTGCAACAGTAACAGTCTGCTGCACATAACTTCAAGTGCCAACTTCAGGTTTCCAGAATGGACAACTTCAGGGTATGGAGACTGCATAAGACATTGATTGCTCTTACTAACTCCACAATTTATTATATTAAAATAGATAGCATACTGCAAATTTCTCCCAGATGCTCAGTCAAAACAACATCACTTTCTCCATTTAAAACTAGCACAGTGAAACCAGCACACAAGAACAAATTGGCCAATCCAAATCCACTTTTACATTGGCAGAATGGAAGTTCTGTTGGCATACACGATGGCTGTCACAAGTGTAATAGCACTAATATGTGGACACTGGCCACTGCCGCAGCAGCAAGCTCCCAGCTCTGCACAAAGACAGATGCTGGATGCCCAGTAAACTCTCTAAGCCAGAGCAGGGAGTTGGATGAATGTGGAAGAGGTGGAATGGGCCATTTATGAAAGTGAAGAAAGAGTGGGTCAGACC
Organism: Cryptoblepharus egeriae; assembly: GCA_030015325.1. Lineage (NCBI taxonomy): Eukaryota > Metazoa > Chordata > Lepidosauria > Squamata > Scincidae > Cryptoblepharus > Cryptoblepharus egeriae. The sequence continues at coordinate 44,672,665 of JAREYC010000007.1, read as the reverse complement.
TGGGAGGGGAACGAGGTCAGTGGCAACGACGTACCTGAAACCCTGATCCCTTTCCTAGGTATCATCTATCTTCATAGATCAATCCAGACTTGAGCCAGTCATTGAGCTGGTGATGGTCTGAGTTGATCCATACTGACTGCTAACGCTGAGGCAAAGGAACAAATGTCCCCTTACCCTGAGGAGGCCTCCTGTAACTATAAATCCCCCCAAATAGCAAAAGTCACACAAGTGCCACTGCAGTGTGAGAATTTAGATAGGATTTGGCTAAAAGAGAGCACAAAAAATTAAACATTTCAAAATTTAGGATGCCACCTAAATATACTCACCTGGTTGGATGTTTTCTCTGATGATAGTTACATGATCATCTCTGTCTGGTCGTGTGTGTTCATGCCAAAATCCTATCACATGTCCCAGCTCATGAACAACAATTCCAAATTTATCACAGTTCTTGCCAATAGATATTGCCTGAGGACCATTTCCCCTTCGACCTACATAAGAACAGCACCTGCAATTAAGGAGAAGGACATAGATAAAATTTTCAGTGATAATTGTCCACATCCAGAAAGGTCCTGGGATTTGTATTTTGAAAGTTCTGAACATATTTACTGGTAATTCTGCAACCTGAAAAGGAAGATTAATACAAAAGCAAGTACAGTGGTGCCTCACATAACAAATTTAATTCATTCTGGAATCATGCTTGTTATGTGAAACACTCTTTATGTCAAGCGGATTTTCCTATAGGAAATAATGGAAACTCAGACGATTGGTTCCACAACCCCAAAAATATTCATATAAAAATATTAAATGCATGGAAAAATGATGACAAAACACTGGAATTGAATTCCAAATATGCATTCAATGTGCATGTTCCTATGAAGTCTACTTAGGCTGCAATCCTAAAGACACTTTCCTCGGAGTAGGAGCCATTTAACAGACTGGGGCTTACTTCTGGGTAGACATGGTTAGGAGGCTGCAGTCAAAGACACTTTCTTCTGTAATCCAAGACACTTTCAAAGCTCCCCACTTTCTCCTGCTCTTCATCCTGAGCCTCTCTCTCCCCAGCTCCCTTTCGGCTAGCCCTGAACTGCTTCCCTCTTCTCCACTGCTGTTCTCTCCCTTTGCCCAGCGGACGGCTGGCCACAGGAGGAACAGTGTGGAAGTGTTGCTTTCACTATGGGCAGGCGTGCTAGGCAGCCCTGATGCTTTTTAAAAGGACTTCCAGCCAGCGCGTCTGCCCCAACTGCCAACGAGTGTGCTTGTTAAGTGAAGCAACAAGGATTCTGTGAGGCAGGCTCCTAGAGAAATCCTTGAGAAATTTTTGCTTGTTAGTTGTATAACTTGTTATGCGAGGTAGCACTGTATACAGAAAATTACACTTTCAGTGCAGTTCGAAGCATGCCTCCTCAGAAGTCCCATCGTGTTCAATAGTACTTACTTCCAGGAAAGTGTGGTTAGGAATGCAGCCTTAATCCTTGAGGATCTCAGTGCCCTCTGACCAGTGGTGGGATTCAAATAAATTAACAACAGGTTCTATGTCCTAATAACCTAAATTAACAACAGGTTCTATGTCCAATTAGTACCGGTAACCATTTCTCAGAACCAGGCACTCATTAGCAAAGGGTTCTATAGAACCTGTGAGAACCCAAATGCCCACCACTGCCTGTGACATCAAGAAGAGGAGGAGGAGGAGGAAGATCCTGTTAGTAGCAGCCATAGAGAGATCTGAACAGAGAGAAATTCTGAGAAAGACCATCTAAAGATTGTGCAACTGTCTAAAAAGTGAGTCTAAAATGGTTCTCTCTGATTTTCAATGGATTTACTTTGGCTGCAAAGATGCATATGCACATTTATACCTGGATCTTGAAATAATGTATAGATAAAAAGAAATATTCTCAAATATCTTGAAGTGTTTGTGTTTTATGTGTAAGTGTGTGTGCATGAGTAGGTAGGTGAAACCAAAAGGCTTCATTTAGCTTCCTCTAATTATTTAGGAACAATTCACTATAACCTGTGGTCAAATCTCACCTATTTAATAACAACATCCTGTATATGTAATTCCAAGAGGGGCTTGCATTCAGCAACAGTGGGGAGGGGGACGACAAAAGTCAGATTGGGATTGCAGGAATGGTAAAGCCCTCAGCTTGGATCAGAGGCTCATAACACCTATATCCTTCAGATATTACACATTTAATGTAGCACATAGGCTCCCAGATGGCCTATTAAAACCACATAAAGGCCTAGGAATGTGTTTGAATGTTAGAACACCCTCAAGGACGCAAACAGAACTGAAACCATGCTGTTGGCCTCATGAAAACATTTGGAGACATAGAAAGCCAACATTTACCCCACATTATCAGCCACCTTTTGTTGCCAGAAAATCTCTGTCTCAGAATCCTGAGAAATACCAACTCTCCCAACTTTGATGTCTGAGATTGAAGAATTGTGTGGTAGATTAACTGTTGGCCTGTCACCTTCCAGTGCACATTTCATACTCTCTTTTATTGCTACTACTAATCAGTCAAAAGATGAAGAGAAACCTCCAGGCACTTGTGTCACTAGTGTCACCCAGTTCAGGATAATTCATGGTGTCACCCACATGGAACTCTTCCTGTACCAGCTGCAGCCTGAAAACTCACTGGATTTCAGATCTACTGAACTTTCTGAGGTGGTGCTCAGGTCTATCTGCACAGTATATCTTGCTTTGCATAGAGGAAAAGCTGGCCAGACCACCTGGCGAAGCCAGGTGTGCCAGGCAGATAAAGCTGTGCTTTGCCTTGAGAAGCCTGATAAAGAATTTTCCAGCTGAGGTCAGGTCTCCCTGGGTCCATTTAAACCTGGACTTCAGAAGACGGGGTAAGCTTTTGGTGTTACCTCCACCTCCCAATAGTGTCAACAGGTGCTGTCCACACATCCCATATCCCTCTATTGATGCCATTGTCATCTTGTATCCTTGAACTCTTTCACAGATTTCCCAGATTTCAAATGCTATTGATGTGCCCATAGTCACACTCTAAGTTGGCTTTAAAAAAGTCTAGTTATCTACACTGCAGAAATGAGTAGTGACACAAGCACAATGGTAACAGGATTATATGACATTAAGATTTATGTCTAGTACTAATCATATCTACCATTCTGAAAAGGACCTCTAGTTTACTTCATTTTGTATGACAAGTTCACTTTCCCTATACCACAAACAGCAGTCAGAATACAACCTCAAGTAATCCTTGGCTAATTCAAAATACAACCTCAAGTTATCCTTGGATAATTCAAAATCTCCTTGATATCAGAGGATCTTACTTTCAAACATTACAGTTTGAGCTGCAGCTTAAACTGAGTAACTTAAGTAAATTTAATATGTGAAATGAAGCAAATATAATGGATATTTACATAGTTTATTATGCAAGCAGCATTCCTTGGTATATAAAGTGGATATTTTTAGAGTAGAATATCCACAGGTCTGCATAAAAACATGGAGTTATGAAAAATCTACTTTGTAAAACAATATTCTTTTAAGGTAATGGGTTATTGGAACATAGTTCTCTGTATAAAGCAGGACTTAACGCTACTTCATATATGAGATTTAAATCCCCTCAAGACATTTAAACTTACAAGCAGCTACTGACCTATTTCAGCAATCCACTTCTTTTTAAGGTCATGTAGGTCACACTAAATAAAAATACTCTTGGACTAAAGGGATGCAAACAATTTTAATGATGAGCCCCACATCTTAGGAAATTGATTTTTTGAAAAAACAAAAGTTAATCATTCTAAGTCTGTGCTTCATATAATCTGTGCTTCCCATCTGTTCTGTCCCAGTCTCTCCACCTGCTCCCCTCTGCACGTGCCTCACTTATTCTCTATAGATAACCAGCAAGTACCTATAGAAGCCTCTGGTGACACTGCAGATAACAATCTATAATCAGCTATCAGAGGAAAAATATGCTGAAAATGCACTGTTTATTTTAAAATATGCTTGTTAAAAATATCACAATTATTCTGGACTGCTTTTACTGGTAAAACATTCACATCTCTATATATAAAACAGAAAAGTCATTCACTGACTCACTCACTCACACACATGGGGTGTTTATGCACATGGGGGGTGGTGCACATGGGGATGCACATCGATAGTGCACATGGAGGGTATTGCACATGGGGCGTTGATGCGCTTTGGGGATGATTCAGTGTGGGAGCGTTGATGCGCATGAGGTGTTAATGTGCATGGTGGGATGATGCACATGGGGTTTATGCACATGCGAGGGTATTGTGCATGGGGGATGGTGTGAATGGGGTGCATGGGGGGTTGGTGCACATGGGAGGGTATTGAACATGGGGGTAGATGCGCATGGGGAGATGAAGTGCATGGGAAGGTATTGTGCATGGGAGGGTATTGAGCATGGGGGGATTGATGCTCATGGGGGATGATACACATTGGAGGGGTGTTGATGCACATGGGGGGACGGTGCGCATGGGGAGTGGTGCCCATGAGAGGGGTGCACATGGGGGAGTGATGATAAGCATGGAGGAGTGAAGATGCACATGGGGTTTATGTGCATGGGAGGGTATTGCGCATGGAGGGTTGATGCACATGGGGAGTTGGTATGCATGGGGTGGTGGGGCGCATGGGGGTATTGTGGATGGGGGATGATTCACAATGAGTGTTGATGCACATGGAGTGTTGATATGCATGGGGTGTTGATGCGCAGTGGGGGATGGTGTATGGGGATATTTTACTCCTGCAATGCAGTTACCTTTTTGCTAATTTATAATAAAAACTGGAGGCGAGCTTTAAGAAGACTGCAATTCAGTGCACAGCTATCTGGAAAAAAGCCTAATTGAATGTAGTGGGACTTGTTCCCAGGTAAACATGCATTAATGTTATTTTTTCCTACAATTCTGTTGCAGAAAAATCTAATGATGCTTTTTGCTTTTAACTTGACCTCCAGTTGCAGCCTTCAGAACCACAGGGATAACCACTAATGGTTTCTTTTTCAAGTTATGTATTTATGTTATTTATATCCTGCCCTTTTTATAAAATGCACACTAATTCCATTAATTCATATGCATAAACAAATTTTTAAAAATACATATTACAACAGTAAATTATCGCAATCTATATATATAAAAGAGAAAAGTCACTGACTGACTGACTCACTCACTCACTCATCACCGCCCTGCCAAAACTGCTGGGCCTAGAAGCGTGAAATTTGGGGTGGGTGTTCCTTCTGTGACGGAGGGGTGCACTAAGAACCGGTTTTCAAAAATTCCAACGGGAAGGGGGTGAAAAGGGGCACAACGCATTTTCCTCCCTATACTTTGCATTGAGAATTGCTGACTCAGCAACATTCTGCCCCAACTGCTGGGCCTGAAGCATGGAATTCTGGGAGTTCCTTCTGTCACCTGAACACCCACCAAGAACCATGTGGAGAAATTTAACCCTTCAGGGGCTGAAAAGGGGGCAACATGTTTCTGCCCTATACTTAACATGGGAGACTGAACAACATCAGCCAATTTGGTGCTCAGACCTGGTGCACTGGGGGATGTTTTTGGAGGAAGAGGTTGCGCTGGCGAGGATGCTGCACATTGGGGGAAGTTGCGCATGGGGGGAAGTTGTGCATGTAGGAAAGTTGTGCATGAGGGTAGTTGCGCATGGGGATGATGCGCATGGGAGATGATGCACACGGGGGAAGTTGTGCATGGGGGAAGTTACACATGGGGAGATGATGCGCATGTAGGAAAGTTCCGCATGGGGGAAGTTGCTCATGGGAGATGATGCGCATGGGGGAAGTTGCACATGGGGATGATGCGCATGGGGGGAAGTTGCGCATGGGGGGAAGTTGCGCATGGCGGGATGATGCGCATGTAGGAAATTTGTGTACGGGGAAGTTGTGCATGGGGGAAGTTGCGCATGGGGATGATGCGCATGGGGATGATGCGCATGGGGGAAGTTGCGCATGGGGGATGATGCGCATGTAGGAAATTTGCGCACGGGGAAGTTGCGCATGTAGGAAAGTTGCGCATGGGGGAAGTTGTGCATGGGAGATGATGCGCATGGGAGATGATGCGCATGGGGAAAGTTGCGCATGGGGAGAAGTTGCGCATGGCAGGATGATGCGCATGGCAGGATGATGCGCATGGGGGAAGTTGCGCATGTAGGAAAGTTGCGCATGGGGGAAGTTGCGCATGGGGGGATGATGCGCATGGGGGGAGGTTGCGCATGGGGGGATGATGCGCATGAGGGGATGATGCGCATGGGGGGAGGTTGCGCATGGAGGGAAGTTGCGCATGGAGGGAAGTTGCGCATGGAGGGAAGTTGCCCATTGGGGGAGGTTGCGCAGGGGGGAAAGTTGCACGTAGGGAGAAGTTGCGCGTAGGGGGATGATGCGCATGGGGAAAGTTGCGCGTGGGGATGATGCGCACAGGGGAATGTTGTACATGGGGGTAGGTTGCACATGGGTTGTTGATGCGCCGTGGAAGATGTTGTATGGGGAAGTTACTCCCGCAACGCGGGTATGCCTTTCGCTAGTTTAATATATAAAACGTCAAACTCTCAAACAACTTTTGTCTCCAAAATGATAAACATTTCTATCCCAACCATGAGATGATGTCATTGGCTCAACAAAACATTCTGGAGGGTTTGAGGGGCAATTTGATTTGGCATGTGATTCATTCACCCCATGCTATTGCTGGCATCTCCTGCTGATGAAAAGCCACAATGATCCATTTCCTGCTCACTTGAGTGAGAATTGATCACCCCCAACCTTACCTTATTCCTCGCACAATTCCCATAAAGTTGGAAATGTGGGACTTTATTTAGAACAGTGCACATGAAGGAATACCTACGTGCGTAGTCTCTTTAAAGAAAACCAGAAGCATTGCACTTTGGTGTCTGATGAAATTGCATGACCAGCATGGTAACAAACTGTCTTCTCTTTGGTGCCTTTGTAGACCTGGGAGAAGTGCGCATGTCCTGGGGGTGATGCGCTCCCACCGCACCGGGTGATGTTATTTGTCGCATTACCCCTGATGCCAAGGCACTTTGAACACATTTGAGCAGCAAATCCCCCATCTCCACGCCACTGAAATAGTCCAATGGAACAGCAGAGCTGATTGGTTCCAACTGTGTTGCAAAGCTGAGCTAAGGACAGAAGCTCACCCTATCTTGTGGGGACCCAGGACTTGAACCCTGGCCTTCTGGTTAACAGGCACAGTGTCTTAAACACTTGCGCAACCCACAGCCCACACTGATCTGTGGGTGCCCACTACATGTGGCCTTTAAACTTTAGTGCTAGCCCCATTAATGGAAACCAATGCAACTCACTCAAAATAATTGTTGCATGTCCATGATATTAAAAAACTGAGCTATGGCTACCTGGGGAGCTGTGGAAAACATCCAGGGAAAATGTGGAATCCTTGTGAAAACCCAGCCACCCTTTACAACATACAGTGATGCCTCACGTAACAAATTTAATTCGTTCTGGAGGCATGTTTGTTACGTGAAACATTCTTTACGTGAAGCGGATTTCCCCATAGGAAATAATGGAAACTCAAACGATTAGTTCCACAACCCCAAAAATATTCATATAAAAATATTAAATGCATGTAAAAATGATGACAGAACACTGGGATTGAAATAAAAAACATGCATTCAATGTGCACGATCCTATGAAGTCTTCCTAGGGTGCAATCGTAAGCCTGTCTACTCAGAAGTAAGTCCCATTATATTCAATGGGGCTTACTCCAAGGAAAGTGTGTTTAGGATTGCAGCCTAAGGCACTTTTCTGGGACTAAGCCCTATTGAACACAATGGGGCTTACTTCTGGTAGACATGGTTAGGAGGCTGCAATCCAACACACCTTCGAAATATCTCCTTACTTTCTCCTTCTCTCCATCCCGAGCCTCTCTGTCTCCTGCTCCCTTCTGGCTAGCCTTGAGCTGCTTCCCTCTTCCCCACTGCTCTTCTCTCCCTCTGCCCAGCAGGCACCCGGCCACAGGAGGAACAGCATGGAAGTGTTGGTTTCACTGTGGGCAGGTGCGCTAGGCAGCCCTGACGCTTTTTAAACAGGCTGCCGGCCAGCACGTCTGCCCCAACTGCCAACAAATGTGTTCTTTACATGAAGCACAGTTTGTTATGTGAAACAGAATCCTAGAGAAATTTTTGTTTGTTATGTGAAACATACTTTACGTGAGGCGTTATACGTGAGGTGCCACTGTATATGATTGTAGCCCTAATGTGGAGCTGTAACCAATGGCCCAGCAGGTTAAAGAAGCAGACAACTGAAAATGTTTGGGAAACACTGTTTCAATCCAATTAAAATATGAATGTCTGTTTTGCTTTAGATCAAACTTTTGAATTTGTTTGAGGTCAGTCCCATATTAAGAACAAGACTTAGACATAAATAACAAGGAAATGGACAGAGTAATCCTATAGGTCTGAACAGCAGTTCTCCAACATGCAGAAATACATGTGAAGTTAAATTAAAATAGAAAGCAAGAGATTGGCACACTTTCCAAATGAGAACAGCTGACCACTACAAATTTCTTGACATTAAAATTTTTGTGTGTGTTTTTGTGTGTTTCATGCAGATAATGACTGTTTAACTTCAAAAGAGAAGAGCAATAAGTTATCAGTCTGATCTGGCATTGGTGATCTATGTCCTAGTGACATCTCAGTTAGACTTCTGTAATGCATACTATGTGGGTCTACTCCTGAAACAGTTTGGAAATGGTAACTGATGCAACAGTTTAGTTTGTCATTGGGCAATGCCAAGTTCAGCAATGCCATTGCTAGGCCATTGCTCCAGTGGCTACACTGGCTGCTCATTCTTTTCTGAGCCCAGGGTGTTAGTGATTGCCTTTAAAGCCCTGTATGGCATAGGTCCAGAATATCTAAATAACTGCTTTGCCTCACATATTCTTGCATGTCCACAGTGATCATTACAGAAGACCCTTCATAGGATACCTCCACCATCTAAAGCTAGAGGGATGGAAGTGAGGTTTTTGACCTTCTCAGTTTGGCACCATGTTTCTGGAATCAGCTGCCAGACCATTGGAGGGCAGACACCTGGGTATATGGTTTTTGGCAAGGTTTGAAAACCCATCTGTTTAGTTCGGTCTTTGGGAAGGGCCACTTCCACTTCTTATGGTGGAAAAGGATGGGTGTTGCAGGAAGGTGAGCAGGGAGCAGTGGTGAGGCTAAGCCCATTCCCATGGCAGTCTAGGGCAGTCCTGGGGTGCTTGGATTTCTCCTGCCAAGTGAAGTGGCACAGATTCAAGTAGCCTCATTGCGAATGAAGTGATTGTCCTTGGGATAAGAGGAAAAGTTTCCCCTTGCCTAAAGGCAAGCCACTAGCTGCCTGAAACAGTGGCTGATCTACTTGTTCCAGGGCAGGGTCAGACTTTACCCTTAATGCTTTATGGGTTTTAATAACTGATTTTAATGTTTTATTTTTTAAGTGTTTGTTGTACGCTGCATTGGATTTTTAGAAATGTTCCCTGGGAAGCAAACCAAACAACTGAGACTTAAAATAAGAGCCATAGTACAGACCATATGAGATCACCGAGATTGACCGCTTTGAGTGGCCTGCCAAGAACGCATCAGATTCATCCAATTAAGTTCCTAGACTGGAATCACTAAGATAATAAAACTGAGTCAAAGGGTTAGGAATATGAAGGAGTGATACTCCAAAGATAAAGAGGTCTCTGTATCACTGTTGTAACCACATACGCAAGGTCTACTTGGCCCATGGCCCAGCTATCTCTCCACAATAGGGATGCTTAGCTTCCTCTTCAAACTGTGCCAAAATAATGGTTTTTAAGATCCTGATCTCTTTAATCTTTATTGAACTAGACAGCAGTTACAGGCACTAACTATTTATGAATCTCTAATTCCATTTAATCATCCCCAGCCGATCAATAGCAAATAAAGTGCAATAACTGACAACATTGAGAGAAAGGGAGGGGATCTGATTATGACATTAACCATGCAATCAGGGTAGTCATAATGTGCTTCAGAGAGGAGAACCATAAAGATGGTTGTGCTTCAGAGAGGTGAACCATAAAGATGGGCTTTAAGAGGATTAGAGGAGTTTTGAAACAGAACCAGGTCAACCACTCCTTGTTATTTAGGCAGCTGGATGTTAAATGGTGTGATAGTTGAAAGCATCTTATACAACGAAAATAGCAACACAGCAGTTAGGGCCAATGCAGTACCTCTCAGCGGTCAGTGTGCCACAGACTTTGCATACTCCATCTCTTCTGCTCCTTGGATTTGAAAAGGAGAACAGAGCAGAGAAGGTCCTTTCCTCTGTCCTTCCTTTTCCACTCTCAACCTCTCTTCCTCTGGAATCCGGGGAGTGAGAATCAGAGTGATGTACACAAACAGGCAGGCAAAGGGGACCACCTGCCAATTCATCACCTAAGGAACAACCTTGTATGTTCACAGTATGCTACTTAGCACGAAAGCAGTGACACCACAAAATGCCTTCCATTCTAAATTATATAAGATAGGCTCAGTCCAATAGCTCAGTCTAATAGCATCCTGAGGATGCTGGGTTCCTGGAGGTTGTGTTGCTACCTTCCACCTCCCCCACAACAACTTACACTGTTTCCAACTGCCTTGTAGAAGTTTGGGAAAGTGTCCTAGAGCATATGGGTCATACTTAAGTCATCCGAAAGTATTTGCTCTACCTTCCCTGCAATGTACTGGCTCACTGGCAGAGGCACTCAGTGATCTAGATTGCATGTGTAGACATCTGCTTTATTGCATGGGGATGGAGGTGATGTCCATTGGATACCATCCAATTCTGTATTTCTGTATCTACTAATGGAATAAACAAACACACATATATCGTAATTGTAGGAATTAAAAATATAAACTTTTCTTGAGTACTTGTCTGTCAGACCAGCAGAGCAATAATCTCAGGTGCTGATGATTAAGAACTTATACACCAACTTACCCACAAGGCCTATATGTAAACACTATGTAACTTTCTTCATCACTTCGCTCAATGAATGTAACACAAGTGTATTTTTCCCAGTGCCGCATTGCTTGTTTGAACATTGCTCGCTGGCTGCCTGAAATCAGGGGTTGGAAAAAAACACAAATAATTTTTTTAAAAGATTTTATCCTTTTTCATGCACATAATATTAAAGCTTACTTATTCTATTTTCTCTTCTATTTTTGAAAAAGCAAAACATTAAATGGGACATTTATGCAACCTACTATGCAGGTTTGGGGAAATACACAACAACAAAAATAGGGTGAGAAAAATTGCAATTCCCACACAAAAGGGGCCATGTTTATAAAATGAACCCAACTTACTTGAAATCCTGTGGGAGGTGCATAGGATTGCACTGTAAGTTTATCACAGATAACAAAATCACTTGCTGAAAGTCTCTCTCTTACCCAATTGTCAAAGGTCCAAGACCCCTAAAGTGGCCTAATTTGCTCACCTTCTTGCCAAAAAGAAGAATCTGATCAGATCCCTCCCCCACCATACAAAAACAGTAAATGAACAACAAAGAAGAGTTCTCTTTCATAAGAGAAAGTCTTATCGGTGAATTTTATTGTTACAGAAAGGAGACATGTATAAAACTCTCACTAGACAAGTAAATACAAGTTTTATGCTGTAATATTTTATTATACAGGCTGAGCCTACTTATCCACAGATTTTGTAAATCATTTCACTCAACACAAGTCCTACAGACCCCAGTTGAACCTGATATGGCCCACCTGAAACCTCGAAGTCACCTCCAGAGGCTCCTCTGAAACCCTTGGAGTCTAGACCCCCCAGGCCTCACAAAGGCCTCCAGAGAGCCTAGAAAGGCAATTCAGGAAAACTGGAAATATCAGCATCAAAAGACCTCCTGAAGCCTTTCTGTGGCCAATGTAGCCACTGAAAAACCTTCATGTGCCTCAGAAAAGCTCATGTGGAATTTCATGTGGAATTCAGTATGCACAAGGGTTCCAGGAGCAGAACCCCACTGATAGCCTGGGTTCACCTATATTTCAAAATATTTTGCAATTAGGTAATATGCAATTACAATGCATGACTGCTTTGACTAAATGTGTACAAAACGAAGAGAAAGCTTCCCAGCAGGGTAGTAATTAGGGGACGAGTATGGGTGTTGGCTCCCTCTGCCCCTCCTTGCATTTTTCAAAGACTTGTCCTGGTTTTTTCAGCCTCTTATCCTTCAAATGCCTCTTTTCACCCTCTTATCCTTCAAAAACCCTTTTCAAAATGTTTTTTCAGCCTCTTATCCTTCAAAAATGCTTCAATTTTGGTTTTTGTTCCCTGAGTGTTCACCTCACCCTACAAGGCAGGCTGGTCCAATCAGGTCAGGTCAAGCCAAGGTGCCAACAGTAATCCCCTTTTGCCTTAAAAGGGGTAGAACTAAATCTGCTGGCTCCTCTGACTTTCCAAGAAAGACAAGGAAGATCATGCCAGCCCACTGTAAGGTCCTAGAGCAGGCATGTCCAACATGAGGCCCGGGGGCCACATGCAGCCCAGGACGCCTATGGATGCGGCCCCCAAGGCATCCTGCAAACCCCCATCTTTTTTTGGGGGGAACCCCAGAGCCCCTCCGGGATTCCACCTAGCCGCAGAAGCCCTTTAAATGGTTGTGCGCGCACTTTAAAAAGTTGTGTGCACAATTTTAACTTTGAAGTAGCTGTGCACAATTTTAACTTTGAAGGACTTCTATCCAGTGAAAGAGGGGTAGTGGTGGTAGAGGGGGATCATAACATATAGGGGACTACATGGGATATGGGGCATTTTCTTGGATTTTGTACTTTGACATATATATGACATCCTACATATATAGGATGCAAGCCTATATATTGTCTTGGTGTGCAAAATGAAAAGATAAGTTGCATGTTATTTCTATGTAAACAAATACATACTATATACAAAGATGCAAATTATTGTTGTATTGTATAGATATACACCAGTATAAATACTTGGCAGAATTCTCCCCACAGAATTCCGAAATAATTGTCCTCCCCCCACTTCTACAATCCTGGCTATGGCCCTGATTTCCAGTGTCCACAGATGATGGATGGATTGCTGCATTTCATGCAAGCTAACATATATAAGCAAATGACCTGAGCTGAGGAATTAACTTGAGCATCAAGAAGTCATAGCAAAGGGAATGATTGGCTAGAATCAATTGTTAATAAATTCCATTTGTTTAGTATTATTTCCGTTGCTTTATATTTGATCCACTACTTTTTAAATTCTGAATTTCAAGTTCACATTTAAAAAATTAGTTTAAAAGTAACAGCTGGGTGGACACAGCACAGTCTTAACCACTGGTTAGGCTGACACAAGCCCCATGTTGGCCTGAGTGTGTTGCAAAAGTGCCATCATCACTCCTTGGGGGGCTTAGGCCAGTGCATCTACATGTACTGGCTTCCCCACACCACCACAGGGATGAGGAGATGGCCTCAGTGGCATAACAAAGACATAGCACAGGATGCTTTTTGCATGGGTGCCTGAGGCCACCACTTTGACACTCCTCTGGCACTCCCCATGGCCGCTATAGCCAACCCTGCTCCTTGGACCACCTGGAAGGAGTGCTCTTCTCCACCCTCCCCACTGCCATGGGGCTTCCCCCGCGCAGTCCCTTCCCTGCCGCGGCTTCCGGAGGCCCTCCCATCAGCCCCCAGTGCCACCCAGCCAAACCCACCATCCCCTTCTCCCTTAGGAGGCCAGTTGCAGACTTTGGAGTGCCCCTCTGGCATCCCCACCCACCCAACTCAGCCTCCAGAGGCCAGTGGCTTCTCTTGGCTGGCCAGGGGTTTCAGCGGCCACCACACCACCTCCACAGTCTCTCCAGCTGGCTCCGCTCCTGCAAACCACCCACCCAGGTAAGTGCCCCCCACCCAGATCCCCACCTATGCCCTCAACCACCGACCTAATTACCTTTCCCCTCCCCCACCCAGATCATGTATGTTAAAGTCACTTGCATGGATTCTGTTGCTACAAACTTCCTTGGGAGTGTCTTGCATGTCTGGTTTGGAATCATGTAAGTTAAAGGCATTTGCATGGGTTCTGGTGCAGCACACTGTTTAGGTACAGACTTGCATGTGAGAGTCAGAATCATGTCTCTTAAAGTCACCTACTAGGGTTCTGGTCTTGCAATGAGGTTTTCAATTTAAAAAGAAGTACTATAGTGTTGAAAGTAAGTACAGTGGCATAACAAATTTAATTCGTTCCGGAAGCATGTTTGTTACGTGAAAAGTTCTTTATGTGAAGCAGATTTTCCCATAGGAAATAATGGAAACTCAGAAAATTGGTTCCACAACCCAAAAATATTCATATAAAAATATTAACTGGATGTAAAAATGATGACAAAACACTGGGATTGAATTAAAAACATCCATTCAATGTGCATGATCCTATGAAGTCTACTTAGGCTGCAATCCTAAAGACACTTTCCTCGATGTAAGACCCATTTAACACAATGGGGCTTACTTCTGGGCAGACATGGTTAGGAGGCTGCAATCTTTCTTCTTAAAGATAGACTCTTTTGTAATCAAAGACACTTTCAAAGCTCCCAATTTTCTCCTTCTCTTCATCCTGAGCCTCTCCTGCTCCTTTCTGGCTAGCCCTGAGCTGCTTCCCTCTTCTCCACTGCTCTTCTCTCCCTTTGCCCAGCGGACACCCGGCCACAGGAGGAACAGCGCAGAAGTGTTGCTTTCGCTATGGGTAGGCACACTAGGCAGCCCTGATGCTTTTTAAAAGGGCTTCCAGCCAGCACATCTGCCCCAACTGCCAATGAGTGTGTTTGTTACGTGAAGCACAGTTTCTTACATGAAGCAGAATCCTAGAGAAATTTTTGTTTGTTACATGAAACATACTTTACGTGAGGCGTTTGTTACATGAGGCACCACTGTATAGGAAAACGATATGAGTGTATTTAGCTTTATTTTAACATATCCTACATTTGTCCTACATTTTTGGAGTGCCTTACAATTTTTTTAACCAGGTAGGAATTTTGGGGAACTTGAGGAGAATTTTGGGTTTGGCATTTGGTCACCCTGCCCAGACCCCCCAAGACAAACCCCCCACCACACTTTCCTCCATGCACCATCCCCCTCCCCAAGATAATCCGCACCACCCTACCCTCCATGCTTCCAGCTCCCCTTCCCCCCAGAGAGCTCCCCACTTACCTACCTGCCCCTGATTGCTTCCCCCAAGATAAGTCTCCCACCCTTCCATCCATGTTTCTAGCCCCCCTTCCACCCAGAGAACCGCTCTCACTTACATACCTGTCCCGGATTGCCATCCCCCAAGGAGAGAGAGAGAGAGAGAGACAGAAGAGAGAGAGAGAGAGAGAGAGAGAGAGAGAGAGAGAGAGAGAGAGAGAGAGAGTGTATGCATGTATATATGTATGTGGAAAAGTCTGTCTGGTCCTTTCCTGCTACAAGCAGGGGATTGGACTAGATGACCTACTGGGGTCCCTTCCAACTGTTTGACTCTATGATTGTTGCAAAAGTCTGCTTCTGGTCCTTTGACTGCAAATATTAATGCTAAAGTCTGTCTGGTCCTTTACAAAAATCTTCCCTGCTACAAGCAGGGGGTTGGATAAGATGACCTAATGGGGTCCCTTCTTACTATTTTGATAGGGGCAAAATTTCAGTCCTTGCTACGGGCACTATTTTGCCTAGGTACGCCTCTGGCTGGCCTACATTTGTTAGATTGCACCCATAGGAGGATTACGGAGACTTTAGAACATGCAAATCTTTCACAACTTGAAAATGGGAAAAAAGCGGTGCCAGCTCTTAATTGCAGGAGGCACTGGGCAAAGCCCTGCACTGCACAAACACTACCCTACCCCACCCCAACAAAAAACCAACTTAGAAATTACACTTTTCCCATTAGCAACAGGGAAATCTGCAACAGGTGGTTAGTACTTGGGGATTTAAATATGAGCCAAATCACATGGGCTCTCTGAAGGACATAAGTCTTTTCCAGGCCATGATGTTAAAACATAGAAGACATTTCACAAAGTAGAAGAAAACAAGAGAAGGAATTTCAACATATCCAAATCCCATTCATTTCTACTAATTTTGGAGCTCATTTCCTGCATGGCATTGATGAAAGTGTACCTTTTGTCTCCCTTACCAGTGAAATTTCCTCCTATGACATATGGAATGACACCTCCTGGCCATATTCTTTCTGTGCGTGATGTAGCAGCTCTGGGATACCTTTTTCTCTCGTAACTACCTGAGAATTTTAGAGCTGTTCTTCCCTTGGTTATATTACTTTGTTCAAACCCTGCAATGACATTCACAGTATAAAATGAAATCAGAAGCTTACAAAGTCAATAACCAGTTTAATCTTTGCTAATGAAACAAAAATGTTAAACATTTTAAATGATTTTATTGAATGCTTAAAATGTGTTAATGAAACAGCTCATGCTTATGGGTTCACTTATGATACTGTGACACTGTGTCAGCTGTGCTGAAATGGGGCAAAGTTATGAAACTCACATCCTTTCAGACCAATGTCTCTTCAAAGAGACCCTGGAAAAGCACTGCTAAAGAGGCTATTGCCACTACCAGAGCTGAAGTCAGAATCTGGCAAAGGTGAACTGGTTCTCCAATGGAAAAATATCTCCCCAAAAATGGATTTTTCAATTGTTTTGCCATGAAAACAACTTTCTGCACTACATTTTGTTCAAAAGTAGCATATAGAGCGTCCCATGTTACCTGTGCAGATTCTGTTCCAGGATAAGGAAACCTGTGGATAATGAAATCCACAGATTTCAGGAACTGGCAATTCTCTGGAAGTAAGGGGAGCTTGTGCCAAGGTCACGTCTAGAGGATATTTAGTGTTAGGGAAGCCTTCTAAGATGGAAATATAGGAAGTGATGTTTTAAGGCCATAAAAGGCCTGGGCCCCCTGTATTAAATAATCTTTAATAATAGTAACATTAAGAAAAGTCATGCTCAATTATAGCTAGAATGATTGAGGGCACAATCCTTACCAATTTAGACTTCCCATGGTGGTGTGGGGATGTTGGCATACGCTTGTGCATTGGCCTAACCCCTCCAAGAGAGGGGCAGAAGTGACATCCCCAGGTCAACACAGGACTTGAGCCAGTAGTTATGCTGGCCTAAGGATTGCAGCATCAGAGACCAACCCTAACTTCCCACCTCCCCACTGAGTGAGCACTGCCACCCCTCTATGGTTCAAAGTATCACAAACATCCCATAAAACATGTTTATGATTACTCATAAGTTTCTTTATTTCAGGGTGCCCATTTCACAGGAAATACCGAAAAACCCTCTTTTACTGGGTTCCAAGCATTTCCCCAGTCTCCCCTTTAAATTTTGAGTATGGCCCTGGGGCTACCCAGAGGAGGAAACAGGAGGCAGAACCAGGTGAAGGTTCCTCCCCCACCTCCTGATATGCCAGCCTCGTGCAGGCTGTCTAGCCCCCACCCACCACTCCCCCGCCAGCCTGCGCCACCCTCTTGCTTCCTTCGGAGGCCTTTAGAGGCCCCTGCACTAGCTTGCGTTATTTTCTCGCCAGCCAACAGGCCTCCCTGGCAGCTGACTCTCCAGCCTCACTGGCGGCCTAGCTCCCCAGCGGCTGCTGTGCAGCAGAGCCGGCTGGCAAGGTTGGAGAAGCGGCCAATGGGGAGGCCCTCCACCAGTCCATGTCACCCCTCAAAGCCTCCAGAGGCCCCCCAGCCAGGCTGTGCCTTCCCCTCGCAGCCTCTACAGCACCCCCTCCCCGCCGCCTTCGGAGATAAGCCGCTGCCACCCACCCAGGTAAGTGCCCCCTACCCAGCAACTTTCTCATCCCCCACCCATCTACCTACCTTCCCCCTCTCCCTACCTACCCACCCAGCTACTTACCTTTCCCCTCCCCCACTCAGATCCCTATCTATCCCATCACCTACCCAGCTACTTATCTTTCCCCTCCCCCACCCAGCTACTTACCTTTCCCCTCTCCTCCCCAGCTACTTATCTTTCCCTTCACCCACCCAACAACTTACCTTTCCCCTCCCCTACCCAGCTACTTATCTTTCTCTTCACCCACCAACGACTTACCTTTCCCCTTACCCAATGATGGGCATCAAAGAAATTAAGAACCGGTTCTCTGTCCATCTGGCAGCCACTTTTAAATGGCTATTTTTAAACTTTATATGTACTCTCTCTTGTTAACAACCGGTTCTATCGAGTAGGTGCGAACCTGCTGGAGCCCACCACTGCCCTTACCCACCCACTGAGTTGGGTTGCTGCAAACTGCTTTGACGACATCTTACATGTATGTGTCAGAATCACACATGCTGAAGTCACTTGCATGTGGCTTGTGTTGCTGTAAACTGCTTTGAGGGCATCTTACATGTTTGGGTCAGAATCACACATGTTAAAAGGTTTTCAATTTTAAGTGCTGAAATTAAGTCTAGGAAATCAATATGAGTATGTTCGCTTTATTTTTACATGTCCTACATTTGTTCTACATTTTTGGGGGGGTACCCTACATTTTTTTTAGAGTAGGAGTTTTGTCTTGGGGACAGAAATTTTGGGGATCTTGGGGGGATTTTGGGTTCAGCATCTGGTCACCCTGCTTTATTTACTTCTCAATGAATGTCCATTCGCTTCCCCCCTCCCCATAGTATGCAGCACATGCTGTTTGCATTGTTGCCTGATATTGTAGGGGAAAAGGATTGTGTTGTTTGTTATCTTGATATCTTAAAGTGCACAAAACTTTAAAATGGGATGGAGGGGACAAGTCTAACAATATTGTCTATATTCATGCAGTAAATTAAACATCTACCAGTGGAATAATACCTGCACCAATTCTTCTTATTCTGTCTATAAGCCGAAAGATGGCCTCACTTTTTTTTGACACATCACGCTCTCCAAAACCACCTTTTAAAAGAGGAGAAATAAAATGAGAAACACACACAAAGATAGAGTAAGCATGTTATGGAGGGAGAAGGACCTTCTGATTAACAGCTGGCAAAATGTAACTGACAAAGCTGAACTTACTTCTGAAGGTGATTACTAAATTTCTCATAGGTTTTGGGAATGAAACAAAAAACATACTAGCCATAAGGTTTTCTAGTATGCATTCCATAATGCCAATCAGCATGACTTTGTTATTCCAACAATTCACAACCATTGCATCATCTACTGAGCATTTGAAACTGCCCCCCCAACACACACATGATCTTGACATTCGTGGTGATACACTGAACAGTAAACTATGCCTTTCTTTTAAAGAAATGTTTTAAAGAATTGGGAAGAGAAGAAGGATCCAGTGGAAGAGATGAAAATGCTTGACAAAAAAGCCAGATGGCTCATTTCTCTGTAACGTATTTGGAGCTTTTAGGATCTTGGCACAGCGCATTGGCTAAGAGATCAAGCTGGAAATTAGGACTTCCCTGGTTTGAATTTCTTATCTGTCATGAACTCAATGGGTGGTCTCAGGCAAGCCACTTGCTCACAAACTATGCTGCAATACAGGGATAGAAATACCTATTTAACATACCCCCAAATCCAGAGTAACTACAGGAGCACGTAACAGACTTTACGTGCACCAGTAGTTACTGCACCACCTAGTGAAAACCTATGGGAAATTCATACTGGAATCCAGAGTAAGTTGTTCTTACACCGGAGCAAGGACTCCCCTTAGTTACTCTGGATTTTGCCCTTAGTGTGGTGTTCTAAGGATAGCAACAAGATTACTTAAATACATCACAGCCCTAAACATGCTTTCTTGGAAGCAAATCCCATTGAACACTATGGGAGTTTCTTCTGTGCACAAGCTTGCAGTTTTTACATTAGGAAGAAAGTGCTATGCAAATGCCAAGCAGTATTATTAATGCACAAAGCTAAGAGAGCTGGATCTTTTATCCCAGAAGTTCCCATGCTCCTTAAAGATACTATGCGGCATTTGCATTTTCTGCTTGATTCTTTCACACACTCATCTTGTCTGTGCACAAACATCAGTGATGTGAAAACACTCAAAACTCTAATCTGGCCCATCTGTAACCAAACTACTGTATTTAAAACGTTCTTGAGTGACTTCATAAAACACCCATAATTCATATTTGTAAAAACACTGTTCATTCAGCCCATAATAGGAGCCATGGAAACAAGAAACTACAAGAGGCTCCAAGAGGTACAATGAACAAAAGGTTAGCCATTCCAGCAGTTTCCCAAATTCTTTTGCCATACAGTTTCCACATAAACGTACTAAATGACAGTGTTCAAAGCCATAGTAGAAAGGACACAATGCCGTATAAGGCAAGTACGTTATGGCACACTTGCTCCATAATCTGCCTAATTATTTGCATTACACTGTCACACAGGGGCAGCAACCCTTGAGAAACATTTTTCAAATTGCTGCTTAGATTTGAAGAGAATGAGGCAATACTTTAAGACATTCCTTCCCAGTGAGCTTTTTGGTACGCATCTGTGGGTGCTACACAGCATGCAAACATTAGCCGCCCACTGATGTAATAGTTTTCCAGGCTTGGACTTATTTGGTGGAACACCCAAACAAAGATGCTGAATAATTATATGAAAAATAAACATAGCTAGATAGCATGATTGACATATAGACAGTTCATTTGCATTGTTGTTAATAGTTTTAAAACATATAGTAAGCTGTATTTTAAGAAAGGGAATCATGACTGGGACTGCAATCCTATGCTTACCAATGGGTAATTCCAATTGAACATAGATGGATTTACTTCTAGGTAAACATAGATCAAATTATGTTGCATAGAAAGTCAGTCAAAACTAATTCCTACTGAAATTAATCTAAATGTCTCTGATTTCCTGACTAAAGTGCTTAGTAAAGAGGAATTTTCTACTCTCTCTTTTTCTATTTATAATTTTATATTAAAATTTTCAAAAATAAGAACGACCAATTTCCCATTTATAAATACTTTCACTGGTATATCACCTGTAGTAGTATCATTGCAGCATCACTACAGAAACTGGCATTTCCTAAAATAATATAATCTTAACTAAAAGTCACTGATCCACAAACACATGCTTCCTTTGAGAGAACGAAAGCAGAATCCTGAATACTGTCAATAATGACAGGATAATTACAACAAAGGTTTGCAGATGTTTGTAAATCAAAAGATAAAATACAAGCTAAACAAATTCATCACATTCAAGTTGCAGAAGTTATTCCCCTTGTTGTGTGCAATTGTCAGCAAAATTAAGACACTGAAATAGTTCAAAGCTACTATAATTAAAACTATTTATTATGGGGGAAGAATTAACTAAACCTAACAAAAATTTTAAACTAAAAAAAGATCAAAGATGCTACTACTTAGAACAAGCAGATGATTTTAAGAAAAAGTAAGTGAAAAAGACAAAGCAGTGTAAAAATAGTCTAGCCAATACTTTTATTAACAAAGAAAGCAAATATTTCTTTTTTTAATGCAGAGCATGTGATCTGAAAGAATACATATGGGACCGTCAAAGATACACTTGGTAATAGGCCCATCTACTGTTAACAAACACTGGATATGCAGATATTAGCATATATTATTACTGGTTGTAACATAATACATATATACACACAAATTTTTCAAAATAAAATTCAAATCTGAAACACTTCTGGTCACAAGCATTTTGGATAAGTGATAGTCAACCTATAAATTAACACCATTCTATGAAAAGCTTCATTGCAGACTTCTGTAGTTCAGCACTGGTTTAAGGTACAAATGACAGTTGGGATAATTTTTTCCTAACATTTGGCAATTCTACTTATTGGGAAAAGATATGTAGCACAAGTCCCAGAGCAGTATCTCCTGACTGAAACATTCTCCTAAGAGAGCTCCAACAATTGTGGAGTGAACACTCCCATTACCATGGTTCACAAATAAGACACACCCTAGAAATCATAATGGTAACATTATACACCTGGAAAGCCCTCCATAGCCCTGAAGCATTTATTTTCCCTCTGAGATGAGACAGTACCTACACTATATGAATTAGGTAAAAATATAACATTAGTAATGAGAAGGGATGTTTCTTAGGGGGTAATTGTTAGCACCAGGAATATTTTCTTTAACTTCATCCATAACAGCCTTAACATATTTACACTGTTTAGTTCAAGGTAACTGATTGCACATTGTATATAGTTTTCATGTTAACAAAGTGGGGGTTTAATTATGCAATTTTTGAAGAATTTGTCTCCAGGCTTTTCACATATATAATTGTCTGTTAAATGTTCATCCTTACATCCCTTGACTGATCAAACCAATCTATTATGAACT
This sequence comes from Cryptoblepharus egeriae, assembly GCA_030015325.1. Classification (NCBI taxonomy): domain Eukaryota; kingdom Metazoa; phylum Chordata; class Lepidosauria; order Squamata; family Scincidae; genus Cryptoblepharus; species Cryptoblepharus egeriae. The sequence goes on along the minus strand of JAREYC010000007.1, from coordinate 44,650,400 downwards.
GCACAATATTATCTTTTGGTTTTAAAGCAAAGGCTGTGTTTTTCTGTGCTGCTCCTAAATTTGCAAGAAAAGCTATGTCACAATATCCTTCTTTTGGGAAAGTAGTTAACTGATTTGAGGCTGCTAGGCTGAAAAGGGCAATAGGTACATTGGAGTTCTTAACAAGAACTCCCATTTACCTTTTACTAATGGCTGTGGGTGGAGCAAGTGGCTAAGACACTGTGCCTGTTAACCAGCAGGCCAGGGTTCGAGACCCGGGTCAGCCCCACAAGACAGGGTGAGCTCCTGTCCTTAGTACAGCTCTGCGACGCCAACTGGATCCAATCGTATTGGCTCTGCCTTTCCATTGGACTAATTCAGTGGCGTACAGAGGGGGGATTTGCTGCTTGGGTAACAGCCTATCCTCCATAACAATCCAACCCAGGCTTTCGTGCTTCACATGCAGCGTATGCAGCGCAGAGCATGATTCCATAGTCTTCCAAGACTGACGGAGGCCTGGTTTTTTTAATGGTACACTCAGCCATAATCTAAAGGCCGGTGCTTTCAAGTGCTGGAAGTAGCCCACTAAATGAATATTAAGATCATTTTACTTCACGCAGTTCTACTCAATAGGTGGAACGGCAATGGTGTTCTGCATTCTGTTGACATCAAGACAATTATTGTCTCGTTACAATACCTTGCAGTGAAAGTGGTCATTATTAGTTGCTGAGGTTCACATTGCCAACTAGGAAGTCACAAAGTTGGTTGGCATTCCCATGGCTTTCCAGAGAAACCAACTGTTGACCAGGGAATTTGATCCATTTGCAGAAGTTCTTCTCCTCACAGGTGCTGAACATGGCTATTAAGATAATAGCTCAATCCTATTCTGGCCTGAAGCAGGCAGGTTAACTGACCTGTGCAGCATGCACAACAGGGTATAAAGGCAGGTTGCAGTGCAACTCAGACTCAGAAAAGGAATTCATTCCCCTTATCCCATGTCCCAAAACTGCTGTGCCTATCGAGCTACTCAGATCTGTACAACCTAAAGAGATGATGCAGATCCAAGCTGCCCAGTATAAGCCAAGACTGTTTTGGGCCAGATAGCTGCTACCTGCTTTGCACACTCACACTGGATGGCAGTGCATGGTAAAACATCACAAGGTTCTGATTTTCATCCATGTTGGTCACTCCTCCTTCTGCTTATATCTGGAGTGCAGGAGTGAGCAGACAATCTTTGTGATAATCATCATTCACTAAGAATGCATTTACTAATAAGGATGCCTTAGAATTTCCCCATCACTACATAGTGCTTCCCAGGCTAGCTATTGCAATGTCTGCTATTTACACAGCTGCAACCAAGAATTAACAAAACTTTCCCAGCATTTCTTCCCAGAACATTTCAGTCATATTTTCACTGGTTTTTATACCTTTTGAAGAACTGATTTCTCCATATTTATTACAGGAATTGCAGTATAGTACTACCTACATTCAATGCCACATAGGACATAATCAATTAGAATTTATTTTTTTTTGCAAACTGGGCTTCTCCTGTGTACAGTTCGTACTTCTTGAGTGCAACAATTTCCATGATTGTCTGGCTGAAAAGTGTCTAGTCATTCAGAAATAAACAGCAAGTTGCTATGTACTGAAATACCCCTAACGGCACCCAAATATACAGGTATATCCTTTGTGGGATCAAGAGATGCAGTATCATAAAAGGAGTTGGAAGGGATCTAGAAGATCATATAGTCCAACCCATTGCTACAGCAACTATATAAACTGGACCACAGTCAAACACAGAATTACTAGATCACATCAAATATTTGTGTGAAGGAACTGTTAGTTCACAGCAAAAGAAAGGGTTTTCATCCCTAAGGAAAAGAAATTTATTGCAAATGCTCATTAAAAAATATTGATTATATTCTGTGCACGTAAACAAATTAAAATCTGTGGCATCTTACCTGTATTATGTTCAAGCCTTTCATCTGAATGTTGTGTGAGATCAATTGTCCTGTCAATCTGAAACATTTTTAAGTCTTCATCATCTAAGGCAATATCTCCCCAAAAGACAGCTTTAAATACAAAAAGAGAGCTTAATTTAAATATAATAAGAGTAATGATACACAAGCATTTAGTAAACTGAAATTAAAATGCAACATAGACATAACTCTTAATAACTCTTATGATTAAGAGTAATCATACACAAGCATTTAAACTGAACACAGACATAACTGTTATTGTCCATTGAAACTGATGGGAAACTATATATTCTTTTGAGATAAAGCATTATTGAAGATTTCTAAAAACATTAACAATATGATATAATGGGCATTATATCTCCACTGATCCACTCCAGGGCCTCCCATGAATACCAAAATCCATGGAGAATTAAATGTAGGGAGTCTGCTGTGGTGACCCAGTACCTTATCTGGGAACCTTTAGAGGTGCAGGGATGCTGCATGTGGCCTTCTTGCATCTCAGAAAACCTCACAAGTAGGACCAGAAGTCACTTCTGGTAGTCTCTGGGAAGTCCACTAAGACTTCCAGCCACTGTCTCACATCCATAGTAGTCCAGTCTGCAGATGCTGAGTCCAGGGATAAGGAGGGACCACTATACTCATCTGCCATGGGAAAGGCCTGGCACATCACACACTGCACTCCTTACCTGAAGCCATAAAAGTCAACTACCTCCTCAGTTTCTCTTCCTCTTGCTCTCTAGATCTGAAAACAACGAGAAACAGAAAGGAAGAGGAAATGTGGAGGACAGGATAAGTAAAAGTATCATCCAGTGTTTCAACCCACCACTTTCCTCCACACTTCCTTTCCCCTCAGTTTTCTCTTCCTTTTGAATTGAAGCCATGGGAGAAGGAGAAGTGACAAGAGAGGATGGACAGATGAAGGCAGGCAGCAGGTGCCATTGCTCATCTGCCATCTGAAACAATTGCTGCAGTTTGTGGAAGGATGACCAGCCCTGGGAAAAGCTTTTGAAAACTTCATCTCAAGTATCCATGTCATTCATCTTTTATTGTTTACAACTGTTGCTCAGTCAAATGAATACTCATACATGACAGCAATTCAGAAAGAAGAGACGAGACATTTCTAATTGCTTATAATCAACTGTGAAGTTTCTTTGTACTTACAGTTGGTCATTTAAATATGCTAAATTCCAAAAGGGATTCTCACCACAGATGTAATCAGTTTGACAAGCACTATATTGTTTCAACATTAAACAGTTATGCTTATTTGCCCATACCAATCTGTCAGCAGAATTGGTATTTGTTCAATGTTAACTTCAGCTTCAGTTTTGGTGCCATCTCTGCACATAAACGGATTGCCAAGGAACAGCTTGGGCTTGAGCATGTAAAAATCTGAGATGAGTGAACCTTATTAGTTCTAGTAATAATTTTGTGGCTTGATGTGTTACTAGATAACAGATGTTTACAGAAAGTAACACAATATGCACAAGTTATTCTGGGACCAAAAGGCCTGTACATTTGGCCAGAGTACCCGTGTGTACTCACATAAGTTAAAGCTGGCATCCCTGTACTACCACCATCACTGACAGGAGATACCAGGAGACAAGATGAATGTCACATCTTCCTTGATCTGAACAGAAGCATGATAAGCTGACTCATATTGAAAATGTCAGCAGATTTTAAAATGCTAGCCATGCCATTTGCAAACAGGAAACCTAGCTTATCCACAAATCCAGAGTAACTACGGGTGCACATAAGAGAATTTACGTGCACCCATAGTTTCTGTACCACTTAGTGAAAACCTATGGGAAATTCATATTGGAATCCAGAGTAAGTTGTTCTTACACTGGAGCAAGGACTCCCCATAGTTACTCTGGATTTTGCCCTTAGTCACAAATAATCCAGGAGTCTTAATTCACAAATCTCATGATTTCAGGAACATGAATCAAATTCAAAAGCTTAACACACATCTTAAATGGAAGGTTTTTAATTTGAGTACTGTCATGTTTTTCTGCCCAAAAAGAATGCAAGGAATGACACAACTGGCAGTAGTGCCAACCATTGTTTGATTCTTACCACCTGAGTAAATTACCTCCAGGTACTTTCTCACTGTCATATCTGATTTCCTTTACACATGTGAACAACCTCCTCATTTTTAATGAGGAAATGAAATATGAAGTTATAGCAAACAATTCATACTATTCTTCAATTGGGATTGCCAATTGGGATTGCGCCCTCAGCCCTCCAGGTGGTTATCTGACTAAAGCAGGATAAAGTGATACCATTACTTCTCTTGATTGTGATACTGTCTGTTGATGCAGCCTAGAATTGCATTAACTTTCATTGCTGCCACATCACATTGGTGACTCATTTTGAGCTTATTGTCCACTAAAACGTCTATCTTTTTCACACATACTACTATTTTAATGTACCCAAGATCCTCTAAGAACTCTTCATGAACCAAAAACTGACTTCACTGGATCCGTACTGCCATACCCCACTATCTTTGTTCAGTGTGCATTTTTTGATAAAATTTACCATGATCTCAGCCCCCACTAAAGTCACCATCTTGCCCTATGCTTATTTTATTGTGTGCTTACTGTGTACCGACGTTTTCAGATTTCATGATTTTATACTTTTATGTATGTGATTTCATGTGCTTAAACTGTCTATGCTAATAAAGGTTTAAGTAAGAATTTCTGTTAATGATAATGTTCTCAATACATTCCTGTTCCAAATGTAAATAAACAAAATCCAAAGTTACAATTTTCTTTTTCAAAAAGTTCACAATTTTTTAAAAATTGAGATTAAAGTGGTGTGAATAAGACTAGACAGATCCTGGGAGGGACAGCGTGCTGGTAAGAAGAGAGATAGTTAAGCTTTCTTTTTCTGATAAATATAAGAGAGAAACAACTTCAAAAGTGCCTGCCCAACTGGCAGGAGTAGAAACTACTCTTTTCTGCATTTGTTGACAATTATGCTTGCTGATGTTTGGTCACATGAATTGTTCTGAGTACCTGTGCCATATTTGTCAACAGTCCTTTATTTCAAAGGAAAACATTATGTTCAAGGCAACTGTAACAACCTACTGTTAATCAGGACCAGAAAATAAATGGTCCTGCTATCTCTCAGATTCACACTTCCATGAGAGAAAGACTCCCTCAACCATAACATATATGTTCAGAAGGTATATTTCTGGCAGTGCCCAAACACACTAACTGACAAGGTCTTGGATTCCACTCAGCATGGCCTTCCTGGCAGAAAATGGCACGTTTGCCTACTCATGAGTAAAGTCGCAATATTGGGCAATTGCCCTGGGCCCAGCTTTGGATTACAGTCTTAGTAAATGGTCTAGGAAAGTGGTGGTAGCTATAGCAATGGCCGAGCTGCCAGACTTGGATTCAGCAACACCTATAAAATACCTTCACTATATTCAGTAACGCACATCTTTAATGACAGGAGGTATATTCTGATAAATTAAAGTGTTTACATGCAAGAAAATAACCATTTAGAAACAACAAGAATACTACAAAATAATATTTGGCTGCAGAACAAAATAAAAGCTAATTTTTATTCTTATCACTCACCCAAATTATCTTACATTAGAATAGATCTAACTAAAAGACAAGAGAGGCAACCTCATGTACACTTCTGGATAGCTGGTTCCCATCTTTACTAACTCAGCTATAAATAATCATACAATCAAGGTGTCCTTGATCAATCTTTACATTCTTAAAGAGAGACGTTCTCATTATACCCAGGCTGTATTTCAGAGAAAGTAAATCAACCAAAGCAAAAAAAAAAAAACACCCCATTTGCTTGATCATTTCTGACAAATGCCCCTCCCCTCCAAAAAACAGGGGTTTAAAGGTCAACACCATCAACAATACTGCAAAGTAACATTCAGCTTGGGAAGACATATCAGACTATGAATTTCTTCAGCTTCATTTGCATTTTCTGAAACAAACTTTGCACCCCAATTTAATAACATATTACACAAAATATAAAAACTCACCATTCTGTGATGGCCAAAAGCCAGATGACACTGGCTGGGAGGCAAAATAAATCTACAATAATTTAGCTATTTTCATTTGTAGTTAGTACTTTTGAAATTAGGAGATCAAGCACATGCTTAGTCTTGTCAGCTCCTCTTTCCTCAGGGAGAGTGAACTGCTTTGGGGACGGGGAAAACTTTAGGAAATATGCCAGAATACCTACGCCACAGGGTGCTGAAGTATAAATAAACTAATTCATCTTTTAAAAATAAAATAAAAGTACACACATTTTCAGAATTATGACTAAATCAATACAAGTATTTTAAGCATTCATAATTCAATTTAAGCTCTCCAAAATTTCATTTTTCTGCATAAAACACAATATTCCAACTATGAGGTTATACTTTATACCTGTTTTGATAATTTTGGAGTGCCCATATAATTGGGGGAAAGACAGGATAAAATGTTATTAAGTAAAGGTACGATCATGAGCAGTGAACACTGGCTCACCACCAGCATACAGTTACAAGCATGCAATATTTGTGAACAGTACCATGGACCCAGCCCCACAGCTAGGACCCAGTCCAGTGCAAGCTTGCACCAATGCAAGCTAGTCCACCTTGCATTGGTGCAAGGTGGACCAGTGGTCCACTGCTCAGTTCTAAGTTAACTGTGTACTGTTATGGAAACAGAAAAATGCAATGATAATTAACGGTCTCTTCCACATGGCATATCTCAATAGTTCTTCCTAATCTCACAAAGTCTCTTGCCATTTCAGTGGACCAAAATAAGTATGAAAAAATAAGTAGGAAAACACTTGCCTCTTTCCTCAGTTATTACTGGCCTAAATGCATATTAATACGCTTTTCAAAAAGTTTATATGGTTTACATGAAATTCAGAATTACACTTTTGCTTTTAAGAAGGAAAACATATTTTGAGTAGTTGCCTACAAGAAAAAAAAAACACCATCAAGCAGATCTAAAACCCAGTGAACACAAAATATAAAACTTTATCTGCAGCATAATACAGTGGTACCTTGGATTACAAGCATAATTCATTAGAGAACCATGCATATAATAAAAAAAATGTTTGTATATCAAAGCAAATTTTCATATAAGAAATAATGAAAATTCAGACAATTTGTTCCACAATTCAAAAATATTCATATAAAAATGATTACAATACTGAAATACAATACAAAACAATAAAGAAAATACAAAATACAAAGAAAATAAAACAAATAAACCTGTATTTAGATTCTCAGGCTTCTCAGGCTGTAATCTGCCCCTTACACATGAGTGAGCCCCACTGATTATAATAGGTAAAACAGAAAGACAGAGAGAGAGAGAGAAAGAGAGAGAGAGAGATCTAATTCCAAGTATACCATACTTGGAATTTGGCTTCGGGTAATGGCTACATGAGTACATGAGTATGTCTTTGTTCTTTATTCTTGTTCTGTAGAACTTACAATTAACCATAAACAATTAATATTGATTGGAACACTGCCTCAGTAATCACTGCTGCATAATTATGTATTCAACAGTTTAATGGCACAAGAAAAAAACTGTCTTTATGCCTAGATAGTTTAGTGTTCAGAGTCCAATATCGGCATCCAGAAGGAAGAAGATCAAATAAGTTGTGTCTAGGATGTAGAGGGGCTACAGCAATACAATGATCTCTGCTCTCATCTTGACCTGAGCATTACATAAATCCTCCATAGAGGGCTTTCTTTAGAGCAGACATGCAAGGCTAGCTGGCTCAGGCTCCTTTCTATTGCCCCCTTACACAGCAGTGAACCCCATTGATTATAATAGGGCTTACTTTGAAAATGCAAGGCTAGATCTCACAGACTCCTTTCCATGCACTTTTACATAGGAGGGAGCCCCACTGACTGTAATAGGCCTACTTCAGAGTAGACATGCATAGGCTGGTCTCTCAGGAGAAGCTGAACAAGTGCTGGTGGTGCACCAAAACCAGTCATATCCCAACCAGGACCTTTTTTGCTTTTTAATCAAGACATTGCTTATATATCAAGTTAAAATGTATTAGAAATGTTTGCTTGTCTTGCAAAACACTCTCAATCCAAGTTACTCTCAATCCAAGGTTTCACTGTAATCATTACAACTAGCTACCAAGGACAGCTCTAACAGGGACGTCTATGCTATTTTGTCAAAAATGACACCATTATTAAACATTGCCTCTGGAACATGTTCACAAAGCTTTCTAAAGATGCTACTACATTATATGTAAAACGACTATATTATATGTAAAAGGTCACAGCTGCTTTGTAAAATGCTCAACAATTATAGCTTACCATTAAACTATAAATACAGCATGTGGTTCTTTCTGAGACAGGTATACAAAGATTACACATATGAAAGGTTAAATATGAAAAGTATGTCTTTGTGCTTGGAAACATGTGGAAATTTGATAAGATTATTCCTAAATATTTTGAGATGCAGTTCTTACTGTAGAACTTATTCTTAGATGGGGAAAATGCTCACAGAGTGAGATGATAGCACTACTCATGCATTGTCTCCCTGTGGGGACAAACACACAAGAGATTCCTGAGAATGAACCCGCAATGCACAAACTTTGCCCTGTGAAGCATCATCCTTGGGGTTCATTCTTGTTGGTTTGCAGCAACAAATGCATTCCAGGCTAAATCCATACCTCACTGATGCATCTCCACAGATGAATGGCTGAATAAGGTTGACATTAAAAGCAATTCCTACATCTAGGTTGCTGTAAAGAGCTTCAACCCAATAGCGATTTTAAAAAATTAAGGCAATTGCTAGACAGGCTAGAGCTGCATTAAAAAAAATTAAGGGATCATTGAAAAAGAGGGCACGACAAGGCAATCTGCTGAATACTGATGGAGCACATCTAAGGCATCTAGCTAGATATAATAGGTTGTATCTGCAATAATGTGCTAACAAATAAGCACACTGTAAGCCTTTGGAGAAAAATATCACACAGAGAAAAACAGAGCTGAAAGATATACGTTTGTCAAGCTTATGTACACTTTTAAAAGGGTTTGTCACCAGAACAGAAGCCCTGTACTGTATTGAGCTTCTCTCATCCATTGCTTTAAAGTTTAATTTAAAATGCTCATTGTTATGATCTGTGAAAAATGGGGTGTGTATGAATGATAATACCATCATGTTATATATTGTTGTAAAGGTAATTTTATGCAGAATGCAATGAAACAAACTGCATTGGAATACCTATGTTCTATCAAATGTAATGGCCAGAAAATGAAAATACAAAAGCTCTGAGAGCCAATGAGATGTAATACTCTAATAAGGTGTTAATATGAATCAGCTCTCATTTTCATATACATAATACAGTTCCCTATACTAACTTGCACATATACAGCTCTCATTTTCATATCATAATACAGTTCCCCATACTAACTTGGTATACAGGCACTTCTAAGTGGTGCTCCTCTTATATTTAACAGGGAAAGAATAACTGTTCCTCTTTGCCTCAGTATAGTTTCCCTAACTAATAAGGAACACAAATTTTAATTTTTTACTTAATTAAATTTGATTTTGTTTTTGCAGGGTAGGGAAGAACAAAATCTTCTTCTACTCCAGATAGCAAACAGGTGCTTTAGCTATGCCACTAGCAGAGCAAAACTGTTGAGGAGAAGGTGGCACGTTTTCCACAATTTTCTTTTCAGAAATACCCAGCAATGAAATCACTTTCAGCTGTGACATCACTTCCGCGGCAACATTTTGAGCTTTGGCTCGTGCTATATGATCATTAGCTACGCCACTGAGCCAGCATAAGTCAACTTAGGCAGGCCCAAGACAGATGGCCCTGGGCGGGCCTACCCATGCAGTTCAGGAGAGGCATATTGAGAGCATGTTGCATGGCCTAGAACAGTGCAGTTAGGCTGTATTCAGAGCCTGTTTCCAGGGCAGACATGCCCCATCACAGCTCCTCAGAATTAGGCCACCTAACGAGCAGGAATAAACCTGAGTAGACCTGTAGGGGACCATGATAAGCCAGAGTAAAACTGGAAATGATGGCAAAAAATTCTGAGTTCTAGGCCAACCCCTGCCTCTCAACCTCAGGACACTACACAACTACACTAGCCCAGTGAGCATGCTACCCTTGTGCTGATGCTTCTTCAGCAGCAGTTGTACCAGCCGATGCCTTCTAGCCCTGTGGATTTGGCATAACTATCAGCTAAGGATATGGCCTACTTAGGCCAGCTTAGCTGGGCCATTTTTCTAAAGTCAGGATTGCATTGAATGTTTCCCTTGCCAACAATGTTTCCCCTCCCTACAACACAGATGTGCTCTTTGGCCAATCGATCCAGTGGGTGAACGTCCTCTGGTCAAGGGATGAAGCAAGGACCAGCAAAGGCATCTCAACACCTGGGTTCTATGCAAAACAGAGGTAAAATTTTGCTGACTCTGCAACAGGTGCTTGTGCATCACAACAACCTGCCATGAAGTGCAAACTTTTGCTCTCCCTCCAACCCATCTCTGAGCAGTCTGCACATGCTAACCCCAGCATGTCAAAATGACTGAAAAAATTTTAACGGGATTTAAAGACAGGACAATCTGTGTCCTTTGTTGTGCAACTTAATTTGTCAACACAAATTTGAGATGTGAGTTGGGGGGCAGTGTTTTCCGTGCACAAGACTCACACATCACAAAGTCAATGAAAAACCTGTCAACTGAGTTGAGCTCTCATCTCTGGTAAGTGCTAGCTTATCTTTGGATAGGTATACACAACCTATTGCTGTTTGTGTGTGTGTGTGATTTCAAATGGTCACAGCATTTCTTCACCATGCAGGAGGTGGCCAATATGTAACAAAATTAGCTTTTTGTCAGTCTGTGCAAATAAGTTCAGAACGTGGGTGTAAAGGCAGCTACATATTTTGCCTGGAAGGCAGGCTGAGATGGGATGAGGAGTTGTGCCTGAGATGGGCAATCAAGTGCCTGGGCTTTTATACAGATACAGAAGATTCAGAAGCATTACTTTCTATTACAATCCTATTGGGCTACCACGTTTGCAGAATACAAATTAAGTAAAAATACATATTTTTGTTGTTTTTAAGAAACAATACATTTGCAATTCTCCCATGAGACTTTTCTCCCTGAGGATGCAGTGGTTTGGGGATCAAGAACGGGGGTCTTTCAGAGGTGGCTGAGTAGGAGCAGTGGCCACAGTGCTTGGCTGGACTGGCAGGTACCTTCCTCACCTGGCAGGGTTGAGTGGGAGCCTGCAGGTAGACCCCCCTACCCTTCCACCCTCCTGGCCCCCTTGTCTCTTGCTGCCTTACCACAGAGCTGCCTACCCACCAACCCAAGCAGGTGTCCTGCTGCTGTCCCTTCCGTCCTTGAAGAAGCCAAGTAGTGGGCACCTAGGACCTGACAGACAGCCTCCCCTCTGTGCAGCAAGTCAGCCTGAGGTCTCCTGCACACAGCATGTGACTCACTTGGGCTGGTGGGGATGTGGCTCTGAGCTGAGCTGGCCCACCACCACCTCCTCCTCTGTCTCCCACTTGTACAACCCACAGCTGTTTGGGCCAGAAACATCTAAGAACTGCTACTGCTGATGAGATGAATCATCCTAGCTGGTAAGAAGAGTGGAGGATGACCCAGTTAGCGAGCAGCAGAAAGGGCTGCCAGATAATGTGTGGAGGCATGTGAGCCAAAAAGATAACAAACTGTGAAGTAATCCACCTGGAATGAAGGTGGTCTACAAAAGATTATAATTTGTATGTAAAAATCCATACCTGGGGCTTTAAAAAGCCGCCCTATGTAAACCACCTTGGGATTAAAATTAGAGGAGAAATCCAATGTCAAGAAAAGCAGTATATAAACACTAATATCATCATTAATCGCCAAAATTTAATGTACAGTTGTTACCAGTACCGTGGTGATCTGGTTTGGTCCACTTGGCAAATATATGGCCAGACAAAGTTTCCCTGGTTTAAAATTGTTCTTTCCCACAAAGAAACAGAAAGGCCTAGTTCATAACTTTAACAACAAGCTGTGAAAGAAAGAATGAACAAAAGCTAGAGCAGAAATAAACCATTGTGTTTCACTTGCCACCTACATGCAACAGCTGCTAGAGCTGGGAAATGGGTCACAGCAGATGCTCTTAAACTCAAGCAATTTTGCAAGTCACTTTATATGGTTTCAGTTTATTAAAAATAACACTCCCCCCCCCCAAAAAAAAACCCTTGAAAAAAATCAGACTGTGAACCCAAAAGCTACTACTGTGTCTGTAAGTGAATTCTCAGATTCAAATCAAATTTTGTTTGTGGGTTGGGAAACAACTTTACTTACTTTTTGATAGGCAAATGTTTGTGCTGAAACTGAATCTTCAGCTATTTATGAACTATTTATGAATCTTCAACTTGTTATGAAATCCATGCTTAATTTCACATTAGTGACCTTATTTGAAGCCTAATAGGGCAGTTTATCCGCTGAGTTTATCCACCAAGTTTTCTAATCTGCTGTATGTAACATATGGTCAAAGGCAAGTACATACCACCCAAATCCAATTGAAAATTCTTTCTTGCATTGTTCAGAGATTAAAAGAATAAATGAGACAAAGAGCACAATCCTAACCATGTCTACTCAAAAATAAGCCCCATTGGGTTCAATGGGTCTTACTCCCCGGAAAGTGTGTTTAAGATTGTAGCCATAATTTATTGTGAATGGGATGATGGAATATTTTTTTTGGAAAGTCTTCTCTGTCTTATTAGTACCAAGGGTTTTTTTAATAGTTAGAGAGTCCAGGTCTAATGGGATTTGTGATGCAGAACAGTGCACCCAGGCTTAGATTTTTTTAACGTTTTTTAGATTTCTTAGATTTTTTTTCTATATAGCAGCCAGCAGACTTCTGTTCTTCTCTCTAAAACCTTGAAATAAATGTGACATGAGATACATGACGCATCTAAATTCTGGGATGGACCAACCTACTCAATACATTCTAAATTATCTTTGATTTAGCAATGGAAGTGAGAAAATCTGAAAATGCCCTTGATTCACACAGATCAATCGCAATAGCAGCAAACATGAAGCTTATTCTTTTCCTATCTTACTCCTCCAATTATAACCTGTGCAATTATAACCTGTGCTATAACCTATTTAGCAGGGAAGAGCAACTGGCCCTCCTCACCCAACAAGATTTTTTTCCTACTGGCTATCTGTTATTGGTTTTTTTTTTTTGCATCTTTTAGATTGTGAGTTAGATTGTGGGTCAGGGAGCTATTTGTTATTTGATTTTCTCTGTAAACTGCTTTGTTATCACAGTAACAGTATATAAACAGTACAGAACAGTATAATCTATACATAATAGTATATAAATACTGTTAATAAATAACTCGGGGAGGTTGGATGAATAATTCCCAGACACTCTTTATCTTCACCATTTGCTTGCCTTCAAAATCTGCCCCAGTGCTTTGTGCTTCCCTATTTCTATGTGGTTGGCCCGATCTGGGGAAATGTAAGAGTTACTGTAAATGCCTTGGCTAGCTTCCAAAGTTCTGAGCAACTAATTCTATGAGCCCAGTGGGGCTTTAGGTTTGTTTTTGATTAACATCATTTCCTTGCCTCCATTGCTAATTGTTTTTGAAAGCATTAGAAAATGTATATGATACGAGCAATGCTTTTTTCTGGGGGAAAAAGGTGCTGGTGCTCATCATGAAGACCTGCTTCCCAGTCCAAGGTATGCCTACTCAGGAGTAAGTCCCTCTGCAGTGCATGGAGTTCACCCCCAGATTGGCAAGTGTAGCTAAAACTGCAGCTCCAGGTGTGTCCCCTGCCCACTGGCCCCCAGTGGCACCCTACCTCATGGTCTATCTCTTGTTCTGCCAAGGTCCCAGAGGAAGAAGAAGAGAAGAAACAGAGCTGAAGGCTCCAGTGAGGGATCAGTGGAGGGTCTGGGACTCCCTCCCCAACAATGCCCTGCTCACTCAGTAGGCACCTGTCACCCGGCATTGCTGCCCATGCGTGGTGGGCAAAAAGGTGCCGGTACTGCATACCATCATGTACCCCCTGAAAAAGCACTGGATGGCAGTGTTATGCTGGTCTCTTTTTTTGTCTACTGAAACCCACTACTCAATAGGAGGCATGAAGGCCTAAAGAGACCCTGATTTGCTACTTTATCCTAGGAAAATATCAGGAAATAAATCAGTAAAATGAGAAATACACCTAGAATTAAGTAATTATTTATTGAAGACTATAATGGAATAGTGTATTGATTTTTCTTTGCCTAAATGTTATTAATTCCATCACAGATGGCACAAAAATATTTTTTTCATGCTCATGGCATTATTTTCCATTTTGTGAATCAACATTTGACTTCTGTTGTGCTTTATAAAAACACATCAAAAGGGCAGGGATTCTGTGAAAATTTATCTTATTAGTTTTCCGTTCATACAAGTAAAAATATCAAAGTGGGTGCAAATATGATATGATATGATGATCATTGTTAAAAATAGCAATATAACCCATAAACTGATTTGCCTATTATTTTCTTTCCAGATTTCTCAGGTAGCCCAAGCTATAATGTGATGTGATTAAGCACAGTTATTAATAAAGATAATGACACAGGTATTTTGACAGAATGGCCAGCTGTCTAAACTACAAACAACCTCAAAAAAAATACTCTTCATTCTGCAAAGTTTGATGAGCTTTACAGAAATTGCATTCATTTCTTAAATAAAACCATTACTTTCTAGGTTTGATATAGTTATGAAGCTAAGGCTGCAATCCTATACATATTTTCCTGGAAGTAAAATCAACAGAAAGCAATGGGACATAATTCTGAGTAGACATGCTTAGGATTGCACCCTATGACTCCTGACACAACAAGGAAAATAAAGTGAATTACTTCCAGGTCCTTCTCACACACCAGTTCTCTTGTTTGCTTCCCACTAGAGACCACTTATCCACATTAAGGTCACATTGATGATCTGGCCCATCACCTCTAATGTAATCCATCCTGTTTATGGTATATATAGACAGCGCACTCTATCATGTCTGCAAATGTCTTGTGAAACTTCAATATACAGTGGTGCCACACATAAAGAGCTTAATTCATTCCGGAGGCATGCTCTTTAAGTGAAACGCTCTTTAAGTAAAGTGGATTTTCCCACAGAAAATAATGGAAACTCAGATGATTGGTTCCACAACCCCAAAAATATTCATATAATATTAACTGGATATAAAAATGATAACAAAACACTGGAATTGAATTCAAAACATGCATTCAATGTGCATGATCCTATGAAGTCTATTTAGGCTGCAATCCTAAAGACACTTTCCTGGGAGTAAGCCCCATTTAACACAATGGGGCTTACTTCTGGGTATACATGGTTAGGAGGCTGCAATCAAAGACACTTTCCTGGGAAGCTTACCCGGGAGGCTGCTGGAGGTTCAAGGTGGCACCCCCAAGCAACTGCCCCAAGTTGGGGGCAGTTAGAGGGAGCAGCACTGGCCAGCAGCCCTTTTAAAGAGCCGCCATGTGTGTGCGGAGCATTAGGGCTGCATAGTATGCATGCCCATAGCGCACTTGTTTGTTAAGTGAATCAGAACTTGTTATGTGAAGCAAGATTTCTTGTAAATTTATATTTGTTATGTGAAACACTTGTTACGTGAGGCGCTTGTTATGAAAGGTTCCACTGTAGTGATATTTATACTTAGTATATATATTGTTTTCTCACCCTCCACGGGTGGTGTATGTATGTATGTTATCCTCAATCTCGGGTCCTCTACCAGAGGCCTGGGAGTTTGAGGGTTCTGCGCAGTATCTTAGCTGTTCCTAGCAATACGCTTTTCTGGATCGGGTGTTCTGCTGTCCCCTCCTGGAATCTGTGGGAGCCATTCTTCCAGCTTGGGTGTCACAGCCCCTAGTGCTCCAATCACTATTGGGATCACATTCACCTTCACTTGCCGCAGTGTTTCTAATTCCTCCTTCAAACCCTGATACTTTTCCACCTTTTCATGCTCTTTTTTCCTGATGTTGCTGTCGTTTGGTATCGCTACGTCTATCACCAGGGCTGTCTTCTGGGCCTTATCTACCACCACAATGTCTGGCTGGTTAGCCGGTACCTTCTTGTCTGTCTGGATATGGAAGTCCCACAGGACCTTAGCCCTGTCATTCTCCACAACCTTCAGAGGGGTCTCCCATCTGGTCTTGGGAAGGGTTAGTCCATAGGCTGAGCAGATGTTCCTATACACGATGCCGGCTACTTGGTTGTGCCGTTCAATGTATGCTGTTCCTGCCTGCATCTTACACCCTGCCACAATGTGTTGGATTGTTTCTGACGTTTCTCTGCACAGTCTGCACTTTGGGTCTTCACTTGTATGGTAAACCTCCGCTTCTATGGATCTGGTACTTAGTGCCTGTTCTTGTGCTGTCATGATGAGGGCTTCAGTGCTATCTTTGAAGCCAGCTCTTTCCAGCCACTGATAGGATTTCCCAATATCAGCAACTTTGGTTATCTGGCGATGGTACATCCCATGCAGGGTCTTATCTTGCCAGGACACTTCCTCAGTTTGATCTTCCTTCTGTATTTGCTGTTGCTGTTGTTGCTGGAGACATTCTCTCATCAGCTCATCTTTGGTGCCATCTCAGTGATGTATTCCTGGATATTCTGGGTTTCATCCAGGATAGTAGTTTTGACGCTCATCAGACCCCAGCCGCCCTCTTTCCGGCTAGTGTATAGTCTCTGGATGTTAGACTTGGGGTGGAAACCCCCATGCATTGTGAGGAGCTTTCGGTTCTTCACATCGGCCACCTCCATTTCTTTCTGTGGCCAGCTTACTATGCCAGCAGGGTATCTGATGACTGGCAGCGCATATGTATTGATGGCATGTATCTTATTTTTCCCATTGAGCTGGCTTTTCAGGATCTGTCGTATTCTTTGATGGTACTTGGATATTGCTGTCTTCCTTGCCTCCTCTTCATGATTACCGTGGGATACCTAGGTACTTATAGTTGGTCTCTACATCTGTTATGTACCCTGTTGGTAGTTCTACTCCACTGGTCTTAACCACTTTTACTCTCTTTACGATCATTCGGCTGCACTTATCCAGGCCGAATGACATCCCAATATCCTCACTGTAGATCCTTGTCAGGTGTATCAATGAGTCGATGTCTCGTTCATTCTTTGCATACAGCTTGATGTCATCCATATAGAGGAGGTGGCTGATGGTAGTTCCACTCTTGAACTTGTACCCATATCCAGTCTTTGCTATTATTTGGCTTAGGGGATTCAGACCTATGCAGAACAGCAGGGGAGACAGTGCATCTCCTTGATATATGCCACGCTTGATCGATACTTGTGCTAATTCTTTTGAGTTGATTTCCAATGTTGTTTTCCATTGCCCCATGGAGTTCTTAAGGAAGGTCATTAAGGTCTTATTTACTTTATATAGTGCTAGGCATTCACAGATCCACGTATGTGGCATTGAGTCGTAGGCTTTCCTGTAGTCAATCCAAGCTGTGCACAGATTAGTCTGTCTGGTTCTTGAGTCTTGGGCTACAGTACTATGTATGAGAAGTTGATGTTTTGAGCCCCTGGTATCCTTCCCAATGCCCTTTTGAGCTATGCTCATGTATTGGTTCATATGCTTTTGCAATTTAGTGGCTATGATGCCTGATAAGACTTTCCATGTTGTAGAGAGGCAGGTTATAGGCCGATAATTGGATGGTGTTGTTCCTTTTTGCGGGTCTTTCTGAATCAGTACTGTCCTCCCTTGTGTGAGCCAGCCTGGGTGGGAGCCTGCTGCTAGCAGCTGGTTCATTTGCTCTGCTAGTCGTTCATGCAGTGCTGTGAACCTCTTTAGCCAGTAAGTTTGGATCATGTCTGGCCCTGGTGCTGTCCAGCTCTTCATATTCCTGATTCGTTGCTGGACGTCTTCAGTTGTGATGGTGACTGGCTCTTGTTCTGGGATACATATATATATATATGAGCCACTTGTGTAGTGGTATCATGTAAGGTTCCCATTCTTGTGACCCGGGTTTGATTCCCGGGTGGTGCACAAGACTTAATCATATCAGCTCTGCCGTTCTATTGGACTGTTTCAGTGATGTGGAGAGGGGGGATTTGCTGCTTGGGTAACAGTCTATCCTCCATATTAATCCACCCAGGCCATCGTGCTCTGGAAAAGACACTCAGAGCACGATACCATACCAAAGGATGCCAACGCATACTTTATATTGATAAAGGCTGCAATCCTAAGAGTATTTTCCAGGGAGTAAACTTCACTGAACTCAGTGGAACTGAGTAGATCTGAATAGGAATGCACTGAAAGTCTCTGATAGCAATTGCCTCCTTTGTACAGGTTTAATGATAGCAGTTAGAAAGCAGACACCTGCCAATGAAAGAAAGATGCTGCAGAGAATTAGTGAGCATTCTTGGGAAGCTTTTCCACACTGGGTACTACCACAGAGAATTTGCATCTCAATAATCAAGAGGGAAATCTAGACAGTTAGCACAGTGGCAGAGCACCTGTATTGCATGATGAAAACCCCTGGGAGAAAAAGATTGCAATCCTAAAGACACTTTCCTGGGAGTAAGACCCATGGTTAGTATTGTGCTCCAAGTCTTGTTTCTAAATCCTAGCAGCTGTCAACCAGCATTGATAATAATGACTAGGAATGAACCATGGGCCTGAGTTAGTAGTTTCATGTGTTCAAATTCATATGCATACTAATGGATTGAATATATCTTCCTATAGAAAAGCACATGAAGCAGGGTCTCTCACCCTACAATCCAGAGTAACTACGGGAGCATGTAAGAGACACTATATGCACCCATAGTTATGGCACCACCTAGTGAAAACCTATGGGAAATTCATATTGCAATCCAGAGTAAATTGTTCTTACACCGGAGCAAGAACTCCCCATAGTTACTTTGGATTGCGCCCTCAGAATCTTAGCATGGGAGGATGTGCTGCTAAAGTTCTTATTGGGAGATCTCTTTCAAAAACCATTAAGATTTTGTTTTCTATAATCAGATTGATATTATCACAGCGATAAGTCTTTTACAAGTCCTGAAGGAGGTCTTTTGGCTGAATTCTTTTGAGCTAAAGTAGTCTGAACATGACACCATCTCATCGCTGACTCTCTCTGCCTGTTCCAAAGAATGCAGCAAATCCTTAAGAATTTATAAGCGTATAAATAGATAATGTAAAAGGAAACATTTTTACTAATGTAACCTTAGATCTCTACAGAAGGCTTTGCTTTCTTCACCTCTGAGAACATAAAAAGGCAGGAGCAGTATAGATAGACACAAATTTTTTAAAAGATAAAATGAAGAAAAACTTTTCTCCTAAAGGAGGACAGTCAATTCTGGAAAATGAGTTTGATGAATCTGTCTGTAAATGAGAGAATTACCCAAATGGTCAACTACATTTCTATCTGAACTGTTTGCTTGCAAATACTATTTGTTTTCTTAATTAAACTATCCTAAAACCTCATGGAAGTTTTCATGAAGCCCAGAAAGTTTACTGTGTATTTGAATAAACTTGTAATATGTATAAAATTGTAACACGTTTATACATGTTATAAATGTATATTTCCCCTCCATATTCCAATCCTTCGTTTAATGCATGGATTTGTCTACTTAGGGGGAAAAACTTTGATGATTGATTCATAACTTTTACCTTCTTTTAGGGCCCTCTGTTTTGGGCCTGACATTTCTGGCTACAAATTTGTATTTATAGCCTGATATGGCGGTACAGCAGGTACTGTATATGCATTCATATATAGATTATAGATAAGTGAAAAATATTCTTCATATATTATTCCTTGTCCATGGGATCTGATGTCTGTTCTATGGAATTCTGGATACCAGACACCTAATTCATTTCTGCTGCAATCCTAAAGACACTTTCCTGGGAGTAAGACCCATTGAACAAAATGGGGCTTACTTTGGAGTAGACACAGTTAGGATGGTGCCCTTATTCATACAGATAACTGATCAATCAGCAGCTCCCACTGTTGGCAGTTAATCCTTCCCCCAGTATAGTATATATTGCAGGAGGTTCTGTCATAAACTCTGGGACAAGTAGCTCTTGCAAGTCAGAGAGTTACCCATTGTGTTGGTTGAAGTGTTTCCAAAGTTGTTTTGTTGTTGTTGAGGGTTCGAGACCCGGATCGGCCCCACAAGACAGGGTGAGCTCCTGTCCTTAGCCCAGCTCTGCGACGCCAGCTGGATCCAATCGTATCGGCTCAGCCTTTCCATTGGATTAATTCAGTGGTGTGGAGAGGGGGGATTTGCTGCTTGGGTAACAGCCTATCCTCCATAACAATCTAACCCAGGCTTTCGTGCTTCGTGTGCAGCGCCGAGCATGATACCATAGTCTCTCAAGACTGACGGAGGCCTGCTTTTTTTTTGGTGTTGTTGTTGTTGTTTTTGTACTGCAGTCAGAAATGTAATCCTTGTCTCAGTTCAACAACCCGCAGAGTTGGTATGTGTTAATAATAATTTTTTAAAAATTAATTTGTGTGTATGTGTGTTCTCAATTGTTAGAACAAAACAAGTCATCATCTGAACAGTAACAATGCTTCTTTTTGGCCCAAAAAGAAATTTCCAGTACTTCCCCTTGTCTGAACCTCACATCCATTATCTTGCTCCCATTTACTCTGTCACAAATTTGCTCTTTCACACTCTCAATAAAACCCTTCTCCTCTTGTTAAAGGTCACAATTGTGAAATATGCACTGCTTCATTCTGAAGGGTATTTTAATAAAAATCACCAAAGTAATAAAGACAGTATAAAAATTATTGAGAACAGACTTTTTAAAACATAAACACAGTAGACATGAGTCACAAACTGAGAAACATGGTTTCTCAAGCCAAGAATACCCTGAAGTCAACAGAAGTTTTGAGTGGAGAAAAACTGCAAGCTTTTACTGCTGTATCTTTTATATGGATTTTATTTTCAAACATTCAAAGTTCAAAGCTGGAATAACTTGCTAAGCACACAGGGATAAATGCACTATGTGGAGATGAAGTATCATATGACATTCCCCATCATCTGGTGAATAAGATGAACTAAGGCTGCAATCCTAAAGACACTTTCCTGGGAGTAAGAACCACTGAACAAAATGGGACTTACTTTTGAGTAGACATGGTTAGGATTCTGCTCTAAGAAAACCCACAGTCACCCAAGCTGAGCAGAACTTCGTCAACAAAATGGATTATCTACATTGCCTTAAATCTGTGAGTTAGAATGCAACCTTGTAAAAAGTGCATATGTATTGTCTCATCTTGTTTGCTAAAGTCATTTAACTGATAGTGGCACTGTATGCTGTTACTATCAGTAAACAATACAGTATGTGTGTAGGCTCAGGAAGAGGAAAATCCAAATTTGCAGGAAGATGCACTTAATTAATGCTAAATTCCTGGCTAAATGCTGAAGGGAAGTGAATTCTTTCTTGACAACTTAACAGTAACACATTTCACTTATCAGTAGTAATCACAAATTCATTGGTGGCCCTGTTGATCCATTAGAAAAAGAAAAAAATCTACAATCTAAAGGAAAGAAAAGACTTTGTTGTACCTGCCAAATTAGCAATGCAAATGCAATTTGACTATCCCTACAATCCAGAATAACTTCGTGAGCACATAAGAGATATTACATGCACCCGTAGTTACTGCACCACCTAATGAAAACCTATGGGAAATTCATATTGCTATCCAGAGTAAATTGTTCTTACACCGAAGCAAGAACTCCCCGTAGTTACTCTGGATTGCACCCTATGTTCAACTTTTAGTGTTGTTCGGTTTTAGTGTCCAAATTGTTGCTTACTTGGTCTTTGCCTGGGAATGACCCTGTGAATTACAAGTCTTGAGTTGCAGGCTGGACTGAGGGGGCAAGCCTAACCATGTCTACTCAAAAGTAAGTCTCATTGTGTTCAATGGATCTTACTCCCAGGAAAGTGTCTTTAGGATTGCAGCCTATGGGCAAAATCCAGAGTAACTAAGGGGAGTCCTTGCTCGGGTGTAAGAACAACTCTGGATTCCAATATGAATTTCCCATAGATTTTCACTAGGTGGTGCAGTAACTATGGATGCATGTAAAGTCTCTTACGTGCTCCCGTAGTTACTCTGGATTTGGAGGTATGTTAACTTACATGTGGAGAGGGAGGATTTGCTGCTTGTGTAACAGCCTATCCTCCATATCAATCTACCCAGGCTTTCATGCTTCGCATACAGCATTGAGCACGACACCATAGTCACCATAGTCTTTCTAGAGACTGATGGATACCAATGCTTATTGTTTCAGAAATGGGCATTTAATTTTTTTCTTCTTCAGTCTAAGCAGCCCTGTGTATATGCTGACACTGCTTCATACCCTTCAAAGCAAGTCAGCAAGAAGGAACCTAAACTGCATCTTTAAACTGTAGATGACTTAAACTGCAGAAAGTTAGGGTCCTACTGAATGCTCCTCCTCCCTCCCCCATCCCTTCATTTACCATCTGCCTGATGGCTCAAAACATGCTGTTTGAAATTCTGTTACTTTTTACTTGGTCCTAATAAAAGCACAATCTAATGTAGTAATCAGACAATTTTATAGTTTAAGATAAATTAATTAGCATTTTAAAATTTTGCAGTTTGGAAGGCTGAACCATCTTCCAAATTGTTAGCGATGGCTCATTTTTGTGGCAAAATTAAGAGCTCTGCTATCTGGTATCCTACCTGATGAATTAATTCACTATATATTTTGAAATCAGTCTGAAAAACTTTAAAAAGTATAACTAAAATTAAGCAGTTGACAGTTGGCAATTGTTGATTTGAGGAGGGGGCCAGATTCTTTGTATTTGACATAAAATAAATCTATCTACATTATTTATATTTCATTAATAAATTAAACTACATTAATTTACATTAAATACATACATGTGAAAGTAGTGTAAAGAACGTGCATGGTGGCCAGGTGAATGTATAGCACTACAGATAGCTGTGATTCATCTTGAGAGATACAGACAAAAAAATTGTAAACGCACAGCAAGATAGCTATGAAGATATTATTTCAAATAAAACATTAACAAAATCTTTATAAACAAAAACTGTTGAATATTTGAAGGATAGAAAGAATTGTATAAGCTGGTTTGATTATAGCAAACATCACAAGGGAAAACATAAGTGGGAGAAAGAACTATGGAAAAATGTAGCATAGGAGTCCCAGAAGAAGGGATATGACAAGGCAGATTGGAGAAACTGATATTGGCCACAAGAGAGACATGACTGAGGCTGCAGTCCAGTTAGGCTAGCATAACCCCCCAGTATACATCCTATGCTGACCTGGGCGTGTGCACTGCCCTAACCCTCCATGAGTGGGGCAGAAGTGCCTTTCAGCACTTTTGTGACACCTCAAGGCCAGTAGAGGACTTGTGACAGGACTTATACCAGCCTAACTGCAGGTTAGGATTGCAGCCTAAAACTGCAGTCCTTAATATACAGCTCTCCCATGAAACACATCTCTTTTTCCAAAAACAGCTCTCTATAAACACAGGTAATATAAAAAGCAGCTGGGAATATGGAGCAAGGGAGAATGCTCCTCTGGAAAAAGAAAACACCATACTGTAGATAGATATGTTCCTGCAAATACATTCATTTCACAGATCTCAACAGATATGCCCTCGTATAACCCCATATTCAAACCAAGAATCACTGCCTAAGTAATGACACATGGCTAAAGGCAATGTCTGTTGTATTCATTTACGTCTTCTATGTTATGCTTCTGCTGTATTTATTCACTATGAAGAAACTTAAATAATATTTATAATTAGCAATATTTGATAGTTTAAATACAAACAAATTTATTTCAGTATAAGCTTCCTTACAGTTCACTTCATCTGATGAATGAAATCAAATGCTATGCAGGGAGGGGTGTGTGCATGTGTAAAAGTGCCTGAAATGCTTATGCACCTATATGCATATACACCTATATGTGGTGAGCAGTGTAAAACAGATGGCAATAAATGAAAATGGCCTATTTTTTGCCATGTTTAATAAGTTCAGTTTAATAGTACAAATATACCATAAGCATGGTGGCAAATCACTATTAATGTTAATAGCCTGATAGCATTGCTATATTAGTTAACTCTGTATTATGACAAAAAACTATTGCTTTATTAAGAGCTATAGAGACTGTTCCATAACTGAATATTCAAAACTTGAAAAGCCAGTAAGATATTTGTTCATTTTATTAAATACTAGCGAAAAGCATACCCGCGTTGCGGGTGTAACATTTCTCCCTATGCCATCCCCCCATGGTGCAGAAACACCCCATGTGCCACTTCCCCCATGCGCATCATCCCCCATGTGCAACGTCCCCTCATGCACAACTTTCCCCAATGAGCAACTTCCCCAATGAGCAACTTCCCCAATGTGCAACTTTCCCCCATGTGCAACTTTCCCCCATACGCATCAACCCCAATGCGCAACTTTCCGCTATGTGCAACTTTCCCCCATATGCATCAACCCCAATGTGCAACTTTTTCCCATGCGCAACTTTCCCCCCACGCGCATCATGACCTCATGTGCATCACGTCCCCATGTGCAACTTCCCCCCGTGCGCATTACCCTGCTGCGCATCATCCCCCCTACGCATCATCCCCCATGCGGAACTTCCACCCATGTGCAATTTCCCCCCATGCTCAACTTCCCCCCATGCTCAACTTCCCCACATGCGAATCATCTGCCGATGTGCAACTTTCCCCATGCGCAACTTTCCCCCATGCGCAACTTCCCCATGCGCACATTCTCCCCATGTGCAACTTCCCCCATGAGCAACTTTCCCCCCATGCGCGTCATGACCCCATGTGCATCATGTCCCCACACGCATCATGTCCCCATGTGCAAATTTCCCCCATGTGCAACTTCCCCCGTGCGCATTACCCCCGTGCGCATCATCCCCCCATACGCATCATCCCCCCATGCGCAACTTCCACCCATGCGCAACTTCCACCCATGCGCAACTTCCACCCATGCACATCATCCCCTCATGCGCAACTTTCCCCCATACGCATCATCCGCCGATGCACAACTTCTCCCCATGCGCATCTTCCCTCCATGCGCAACTTCCCCATGTGCATCATCTGCCAATGTGCAACTTCCCCCCATGCGCAACTTCCTCCATGCGCATCATCCCCTCATGCGCAACTTCCACCCATGCGCAACTTCCAACCATGCGCAACTTCCCCCATGTGCATCATCCCCTCATGCGCAACTTTCCCCCATGCACATCATCCCCCATGCGCAACTTCCACCCATGTGCAACTTCCCCCCATGCGCAACTTCCCCTCATGCGCAACTTATCCCTATGCGCAAGTTCCCCCATGCACAACTTTCACCCATGTGCAACTTTCCCCCATGCACAACTTTCCCCCATGCGCATCATCCACCCATGCGCAACTTCCACCCATGTGCAACTTCCCCCATGTGCAACTTCCCCCATGTGCATCTTCCCCTCATGCGCAACTTTCCCCATGCGCATCATCCGCCGATGCACAACTTTCCCCCATGCGCAACTTTCCCCATGCGCAACTTCCCCATGCGCATCATCCCCCCATGTGCAACTTCTTTTCAAAACTTGAAAAGCCAGTAAGCCACCCATGTGCATCATCCCCTGAAGCACAACTTCCCCCATGCGCAACTTTCCTCCCATGCGCAACATCCTCCCATGCGCAATTTTTCTCCATGCGCAACTTCCCCCCATGCACAGCATCCTCGCCAGTTCAACCTCTTCCTCCGGAAAACATCCCCCAGTTCACCAGGATCTGAGCACCCAATTGGCTGGATGTTGTTCAGTCTCCCATGTTAAGTATAGGACAGAAACACGTTGCCCCCTTTTCAGCCCCTGAAGGGTTAAATTTCTCCACCTGGTTCTTGGTGGGTGTTCAGGTGACAGAAGGATCCCTCCCAGAATTCCATGCTTCAGGCCCAGCAGTTGGGGCAGAATGTTGCTGAGTCAGCAATTCTCAATGCAAAGTATAGGGAGAAAAACGCGTTGCGCCCCTTTTCACCCCCTTCCGGTTGGAATTTCGGAAAACCGGTTCTTAGTGCACCCCTCCATCACAAAAGGAACACCCACCCCAAATTTCACGCTTCTAGGGTGGGCAGTTTTGGCAGGGCGGTGATGAGTCAGTGAGTCAGTGACTTTTCTCTTATATATATATATAGATATATATTAGAAGCACTCTCAATGTGGTATTAATAGTTGAAAGCAAAACACTGCCAGCTCCAGAACATCTACATGCTACAAAGAGCCTTATTGCTTTGCACATGTTCATTCACTTGGGTTAGAAACAAAAACACACTTGCCCCTAGACCAATTTGCTAGAAACCCAAGGAAGACAGATGAAACCTAAAGCCAGATAACTGTAGTAACTAGTGGCAGCTTCAAATGGTAGGGCTCATCTGGAGCAAAAGTCTTAAAAAAACCTTGCAAGAGTGCATTCCTCCATGCTTTGGAAAGAAAGTGTATTCATTGTGCCACCCACAGTATCAATAACAAAGGTAAATAAGAACATTTATGGATCACCTCCTGGATAAATTTCCCAGATGGGCACACAATAAGTATAACCAAGTAGCAATGGGGAAAAGGTGACAGAAGCAAGCCATCCTTTTTCTTGTCTCAATACTATATTATGATTCCTGGACACCCAGACTCTATGTAGCACCAGGAGACACAACATAAGGGGTGGTGGAGCAAAAGCAGACTCTTAATCCCTTCCGTGGAAGGTACAATTGTTAGTCCTTGTGTACGTGAGCACCTCTGAAACTTGCTATCCCTGCGGAAATTGTCTGTTATAAATAATTTTTAACAACAGAATTTAATAGGGCATCCTCATCACAGGAAAAAACTGGTTCCGCATAGCAGCAATGATTTACAATACACAGGTCCAGTAAAACAGGACAGGGGAGTAAGAGTTGCATGCACCATAATGGATTGGGGTGGAGTGGGGTTCTCCTGTTAGGAAAAATGTACCTAATAGAAGGCCTGAAATGCAAAGCAGTATTGGTTGAAGTTGATGTAGGTTGTTAGAGAGTTTAAACTAATAGGATGGAACTATTGGTCATAACTGTAGGACCAGTCATGCAAGGGAATGGAGATGATTGCCCTTTTTCCAACCATGTGGAAAATAAACATGGAAATTAAATGTTTAATTAAATGATTCCATAAATACACTTGAATGTTAATTTCCATGAGTTGGTTTTATGTCTGAATGATGGTTTATTTAACACAGGAAAATAAAAATTCCATTGTCTGGGAGAGAACCAAAAATACTTAGTATATGTGCCACTCTGATCTCTCCCTTGCAAAATCAGAGCATTTTGGAAGAAAACTGGCAAGGAAACTTTTTTTTCCTGACGCTTTTTTTCCCTGAACAGGATGCTTGTTAAGGTAAAAAGACTCTATCTGATAAATAAAGACGTAAGGGCAAAAAGCTGACCAAACAAAATCCTTTACTAAGCTGGGGGGAGGTGAATCTACAAATCTGCTTCCTGTAGTTTTCTGCTTGGTACCTGACACAGAGAAGGGGTTCATCCTCTTTGTTGAGATCCCCTTCCTGCAAGCACAGGAAGCATCAAAAGAGTCTGTTGCAATAAGATACCCATCTCAGTCCTTCAGATTAAATTTTAACTTTACTGTAGATTAGACATTCAAGCCCCATCAGTACTTATCAAATATTTGACACAATTTTTTTTCAAAATTTTTGCAATAATGTATTTTTATCTAGTAGAAAAATTTTCATAAGATCACCTAAAAATAAATTACCGGTATCCAAAAATATCAGACCAAGGATCCTATTACATTTTTAGTTACTGGTAATAAGCCTTTCAACAAAAAGTTCACAAAGTGGTTTATGTCTCAAAATAAATGAAAATGGTGCCCTGTTCCCAACAGGTGCACAATAAAAAAAACAAAATAAAAAGCTCATAAGGAGATACCAAGCCTGCTTTGGAAAATATGCAGTGAGCCTATCTATATATATAAAACTGAAAAGTCACTGACTGATTCACTCACTGACTCATCAACGGACAGCAGAAACCACTCGGCCTAAAAGCATGAAATTTGGGGAGAGTGTTCCTTCCACGATGGAGGCACCCAATAAGAACTGGATTTTGGAAATTCAAACCCAAAAAGGGTGAAATGGAGTGCCACACATTTCCCTCACTATACTTTACATTGAAGAATTAGAGACTGATGGATTCTCTGCCCCCACTCCTGGACCAAGAAGCATGAAATTTGGGGAGGGTGTTCCTTATGTGATGTCAGCACCCACCAAGAACCAATGTTGAGAAACTTAACTCTTAATGGGCTGAAAAGGGCTGCAATGTGTTTTTATCCTATACTTAACATTGAAGATTGACTGATCAATATCCACCCAATTTGGTGCCCGGTGCCTGATGGACTAAGAGGAAGGGTGCGCATGTCTTTCCATGGTGGTGTTGGGAGGTCAGCATATGTCTTTGCAGTGGCCTAACACCACCTCCCAAGTTGGGCAAAAGATCCTTACAGCACTTATGTGATACCTCCAGGTTAGCATAGGACTTATGTCCAGACTTAGGCTGGTCTAACTGGAGGTTAGGATTGCAGCCATTACAGGGAGCACGTACATTAAGCAAGATCTGATCCATCAGAAATTTATTGTAAAACCACAGAAAAGGTATTGGGGAAAAATTTATCTGTTCTTATCCTTCAGAAAACACAGTGACTGTATAATCTCATCTGCCCACCTGTCCTTTTTGCAGTCTTCCAATTAGCTCTGCCAAAAGCGGTTTTCCCATAAAGTTAATAGAGCTGCTAAGGAATGGCATGTTTGGCATGTCTGTATCAGTACAGAACATTTTTAAGGTCATCTGGTATTATCATAATCAGTTAAGTGAACAGGAGCCGATAGAAGAGTTTAATGCATCACTGCAGGAAACAGAATTCAAAGTTTTCATTTGCTTCTCTGGAAAATAAAATGTTGCAACTAGAGGGAATTGCTCACAAGAGCGTAATGGAAAAAGAAACGGGAATCATATGGTTCTGTTTGTCCCAGCTTTTTTTGGAGGGAGGGGAGAGAGAGAGAGAGAGAGAGAGAGAGATGACTTTTAGAAAATCATGAAACCATTACAAACTAAGAATACTGTGGTGAGACCTAAGCTGTCCTGTTTATGTGAAGTCCTGCTTAACCAAATGATACTTCCTTATCAAGGAAGTGTGCACAGGAATGCATGCTTGAGTACTGCATCCAGTTATAGTCATTACAAGGTCCTAAGAGGAAATTATATGATGTGTTCTCAGAAAAAAAATCCTCAACTCCTTCATTCTTTTAAATGTTGTAGAGAAGATGACCTCATAGTAGCTACATTCAAGATTCTCGTGCTAAAATTGTTAGGACTAAATTTTGGAAGAAGTCTACTTCCTTGCATATCAAAAACAGCCTGTAAACTTGCGAAAAGCATCATTCTATCCTCCACTATAGGTTGTTAATAAGAAACTTAATTCCCTCATCTTTCCATAAGCCTCCTTGTATTTTCTCAGATCCTTGCCAGCTATGTCAGCCTCCTGTTTGAAAGGTAGGATCATAAGAACATAAGAAGAGCCTCCTTTGGATCAGGCCAAAAGCCTATCTACTCCAGCTTCCTGTATCATACAGCAGGCCACCAGATGCCTCAGGGAGCACGTATGACATCTGTATCCAGGTGCCTCCCCTGCCTCTGGCATTTTGAGGTTGTCCACTTCTATACACACCCCTCATAGCTTGTAACCTGCAATGGTCCTTTCCTTTAGGAAATTGTCCAATCCCTTCTTCAAGGCATTGAGGTTAGATGCCATCACCACAGCCTGTGGCAGGAAGTTCCACAGACCAACTACATGTTGGGTAGTAGTTGTGTACATGTTGGGTAGACCAACTACATGTTGGGTACATGTTAGGTAGACCAACTACATGTCCATCCTTACTCCTCTCGATGTTCAATTTTAGTGGATGTCCCCTAGTTCTGGTGTTATGTGAAACTCTATCCCAGGCAATCCTGAACTTGCCCTCAACATGCCTCTCCTGAGCTGCCTAGGCTCAGTTAGGGCAGCCCAGCTTCATATGTCTTGGGGCAGCCTATGTTGCCTTAGGCTGTCCCAGCCTTTTCTAGCATAACTGGGTTGCCCCATCTTGGACTTGAGCCACCCCAGTGATAGTTACAGCAGCCCAAGTACACTTCTGGATTGCATCCTTAGTCAGTAAATCAACAACTTCATTCTTCAGTTCTCTAATGAATCTTGGGTAGACACTAAGCCTGGTGACTTGTTAACCTTTAAATTGTCAATTAAAGCTCTGGTCACCTTCAGATGGTCCAGTTGAGCTCTCACCTATGGGTTTGGTCCCCAAAGATTTTATATATATATAACTGGTCAGTGACTGACACATTCATTCACTGACAGACTCATCAATGCCCAGGCAAAACCACTGGACCTAGAAGCATGAACTTTGGAGAGGATGTTACTTCTGTGATATAGGCACAAATAAAGAATTGGTTTTAGGAAATTCAAACCAGAAGGGTGTGAAAATGGGTGCAACATGTTTTCATCCCATACTTAACATAGAAGACTGACTGATCAATATCCAGACAATTTTGTGCCTGGTGCATGGGAGGGGGGCAGGATGGTGCATGGGAAAAGGATTTACTCCCGCAGAGGTGGGTAACTTTCCTTGTTACATTTGATATGTTTTCTCCTTTATATTTAATATTATAAAATATAATTTATTTTTTATAGTTATAGTTACATTAATAGGCATATTTATAGTTATATTTTTATTATATTTTATATTTTACAGTTTTTCCTCTTTCTTCTTTACTTTTTCCAGTTTATCACATCTTATTGCAACTATCTTAATTTGAGAAATCTCAACAGCATTTAACAATATGCCTGATATCTCCCATGTGGGTGAGATTGTTTCTGCACGTGACTTCAATTTTTTGTGTGTGTGTTTTTAAGTAGGAAGTATGAATGAGTTTGTGCAAAGCTATGTGTGCATGTGCATGAATCTGAGTGAGATAGACTTCCAGCTAAGTGGCAGGATGCAGACTACCAGGAAGAGATAACTAAGGCAGTAGTGAGCACTTGTAATATGTAAGCAAGTTTGGCAGGATCCAGTACTATATTGCAGTTGGGAAATTAGATAACAAAAGGTTGGCAATGTGTATTATGCTCTTGAAGAGAACTGATTCTATCAGATAAGCCAACAGCCAAATATTCACATCATGCCTTTCCTAACAATAATATAAACAGGAATACCTAGCGGTGATAAAATTTTGTAATATTTTGTTTGGAAGTGAAGCCACTTTGAATACTGGCACATTAAAATGAATTTTTTTGTTTATGCAAACTTACAAAAACAAAACTCTCCCGTACAAAGACCTCCAGCACTGTTCAGGAGCAGTCAGATTTCTCACATCTTTATGTAAACAAAGTCTGCATGCTCACATTCTAATGCTACCATCCTGTTCATCTTAATATATATACATACATGGAGAGAGTATTCTAATGAAGAAAAAGCAGGCCTCCATCAGTATTGAAAGACTATGGTATCGTGCTCGGCGCTGCATACGCTGCATGCAAAGCACGAAAGCCTGGGTTGGATTGTTATGGAGGATAGGCTGTTACCCAAGCAGCAAATCCCCCCTCTCCACGCCACTGAATTAGTCCAATGGAAGGGCAGAGCCGATACAATTGGATCCAGCTGGCGTCGCAGAGCTGGGCTAAGGACAGGAGCTCACCCTGTCTTGTGGGGCCGACCAGGGTCTCAAACCCTGTCCTGCTGGTTAACAGGCACAGCGTCTTAACCGCTTGTGCCACCCACAGCACATCTTCTCATGAAGATGTTGAGTGCAAAATATACATTTCTAAAGAACCACATTATAGCTCCTCCAAGGGTTCTATAGTGTTTGCCAACTTCAGGGATTACACAGCATAACCCTCGTCCCTTCTGTGACTATGGGCACAATCCAAAGTTACTACGGGGCTGTCCTTGCTCCGAACAATTTACTCTGGATTGCAATATGAATTTCCCATATGTTTTCACTAGGTGGTGCTGTAACTATGTCATTGTAAATGTCTCTTACGTGCTCCCATAGTTACTCTGAATTGTAGGATAAAGAAAACTTGAATATCTGAGTACACACAGGGCCACCCCAGGTGTCATGAGGTGTCTGTCTCAAACTTCAGGGTCACTGGGGGTGAATGGGCTGTATATGGAGACAGACCCCAACCATTTCCATGATTCTTGTGGCTGCAGAAAGTGCTGTTGTGAATGGAATTAGATGGGACACATGTCTTTGTCCAGCCAAGTTGATATGCGATCACCATGTGATCTTATAAATCAGTGGGGGGACTACTTATTTTCTTTTATGGAAGTTGCCGTGAGTGAGAATTATCAAAGAGGCATTAAGAACATTGTAGGTTTGGTATAATGGAATTAGATTAGAATGCTGTTCTACCCCTAAATATCTGGGAGTAATCCCAGATTGCACATTTACTTTTAAGAGCCACTGTTCCAATACCAAACAGAAAGTTTTTGCCAGTTTTTGCCCCATTGTGTTCAGTAGATCTTTCTCTCAGGAAAGTGTACTTCGGATTGCAGCCGAAATCTCATACTGTACTTTAAAGAAAACAATGGCTGTGTCACAGAAGCTTACAGCTATGTCATAAGGGATCAGGCTATAACCACACTTATACCACATTGTTATATCATCTTAATGTATAACATGGGTGTTGCCTGCTGAAAAAATGTTCATTTTGATATGCTTATAATAAATGTGAAATAATACAGACATAATGCAAACCTTAGCCCAGCTCTGTGACGCCAGCTGGATCCAATCGTATTGGCTCTGCCTTTCCATTGGACTAATTCAGTGGCGTGGAGAGGGGGGATTTGCTGCTTGGGTAATAGCATATCCTCCATAACAATCCAACCCAGGCTTTCATGCTTCGCATGGAGCGTATGTAGCACTGAGCACGATACCATAGTCTTCCAAGACTGATGGAGGCCTGCTTTTTTTTAATGCAAAACACAAAATGTAACACAATTTATCTATATACATAGACAGACATAGATACTGACTGATTTTTAACTGTGCTATTTCAGCAATAGATAAATGAATGTATTTCTGCACAAATTTTCCTGTTTTATCATTTGAGTTCATGAATACCTTTCAAAAATAATTTAGTCAATTAACTTAGCAAGAAGATTAGATTTTTTTCAGACTGCTGCTGCACACAATGTAGCAGCTATGAAAAGGTGGGTAGCTCAATATTCCTCAATCTGTGGGCTGTGAACCATACACATTGGGTGGATAGGGTGAATCAAAGCAACTTTACATAGTCTTTCAGACCCTCCATAATAGGGCTGTAGTGGCTCAGTGGTTAAGATGCCATGCCTATCAACTGGAAAGTCAGCAGGTTGGCAGTTTGAGACCTTGGTACTGCAAGGCCGGGGGAGCTCCCACCCCTAGCCAGTTCCTGCCAACCTAGCAGCCTAAAAGCAAGTAAAAGTGAAAATAGATAAATAGGTACCACTATAATGTGAAGGTGACATTCTTCTGTGTCCTCACCACCCAGTGCCCAGTCACACTAGCCGCGTGACCACAGAAATGGCTTCAGAAAATGCTGGCTCCAAAGGCTGAAAATCGGAGATGAGGACTGCCTCCAATAGTTAGATACAACTATACAGAAGAATTCTTTACTTTTACACCTCAGTAAGTCTCCCCCCCCCCCACATGATGTCTTCAGACCTGTGCCAGCAGTTTAGGATTGCAGCCTTTGGCAGGTTCTCCAGGAATTGCATATATAGGTGGGAAGGCTTCATCATTCCTGCTGGTGCTGCTTGCTGCAGCACCTTACTATGAGCACTGCTGGGGTGCCTTGGGATGCACCTCTCATAAGGAGGAAGTTAAAGATTCCAGCAAGTATGCTCAAACCCTTCAAATACCTAAGTAATTCTTTAGATTTGTACTCTATTCTATAATTTATATAGCCTTTTCCATACTAAATTTCCACTTGTTCTACAACAAGTCTTCCTCCAGAGAAAGATTCCTACATCTGGTGAAAGTAGATATTACAAGCCAACCAGCAGTGGGATTCAAATAAATTAACAACAGGTTCTGTGTCCTAATAACCTAAATTAACAACAGGTTCTATGTCTCATTAATAACCTTTCTCAGAACCAGACGCTCATTAACAAAGAGTTCTATAGAACCTGTGAGAAACCCCTGAAGCCCACAACTGAAGCCAACCCTACATCTGCCAAATGAAAGTGAGGAAGGTAGTAGTCAATATGAGAAGAAATATATTCCCTTACCACAAAGAGACCTCCAACTGCCTCCTGAGCTGCACTGGATAAAGCATAGGCCATCTGGCCTGATGGACTCTGAATTATATTAACGTAAGATTTTTAGCTGAAATTCAGGAAAAAAATAAATTTAGAGGCATTTGTTTAAGACCAGGCTTGTCCAACACGTGGCCCACTTCAGCTGTGAATGAGGCCCAGTAAACAGTGGGCTGTGTATTGAACAGCCCCATGGGCACTGCCATCTTTAAATGGCATGTGTACAGCTCTGGTCTTCCCAGAGCACTTTCAGGTTGGCCAGGAACTCCTCTCCCAGCAGGGCTCTGGAGCATCTTGGGGATCTGGGGATCTACCTGCCACTGGAGGGGACCTCAGGCTGCCCTCCTAGCCACACTTTCCTGGGAGTAAAGCTGTCATTTAAATTTGTTGGAGTGGGCTCAGGAGCATCCTGGGGATCTGGGGCTCATTGGTGGCTCAGAAACTATCAGCCCAATGCAGAGCAACTATTCCTTGCACATAAGAGGCCTTAGGGTGCCCTATCTATCACTAGGGTGGAGCAACTGCAAGATGCTCCAGCCCAGTTACTCTGGAAGAGGCTTAGGACAGAGCAAGGCAACATAGGGTGCCCTAAGAGAGGTGGACCTGCTCTGCCTTAACTGGGGCAGCCTAAGCAGCTCAGGAGAGGCAAGTAGAGGGCAAGTTTAGCATTGCCTAGGACAGAGCAGTTACTCTGTATCCAAAGCCTGTTTCAAGGCAGAAATGTCCTCTTCCAGTTCCTCAGAGATATACCACCTCAGGAGCAGGTATAGTAATGAGTAGGCCCATAGGGGTCCATGATAAGGCCTGAGTAAGAATGGTAGTGTTGACCAAAAATCTGAGTTCTTGGCCAGCCTAGCTGCAACCCCTGCCTCTCAACCTCAGGATATGGCACAACTATGGCAGCCCACTAACTTCAGGATACAGCAGGCCACTCCAAGCATCCATCTTGCACTAGAAGAACTGCAGCTGTAACTGGTTGTCAGGAACTGCTGGGCTTCCTTATAATGTAGGCACCACAGCTGTTCCTTCTTCAGTGTGATCTGAGGGGGGTCTACTCAGGAGCAAGCTCTCCCCAGCTGTCACTGACTTAGCATGCTCTGGAGCAGTTAGGGTAGCCCAGGCTTCCTGACTCTCTGGATGCAGCATAACTTTCTGCTCTGGATACAGAATAGTTAGGAGAGAGCAGTTAGGGCAGAGCAGGTTGAACTTGCTCTGGATTGTGCCCTATGTCAAACATCTCGCTAACTTTGACTACAAGAACGTTTAATATGTTATCTGTGTTTTCTATGGTTTTTTGGATGATCAGCTATTGTTAGTGTTTTATGTGTGGCCCAAACCAACTCATCTTCCAGTGCGGTCCAGGGAAGCTAACAGGTTGGACACCCCTGTTTTGGACTTAAATACCATTTATTCCACACATCAGCCTACAACTCAGATCCTCCTCACATACTTTCTTTTTACTGAACAATAAATTCTACACAATGCTTAAATGCTGGCACAGCAACTTCCCTCATATTTGTACAACGTCTGAAAAATCACTCACCAAAGTAGCCCTTTGATATTCATTGAAGACTTTATATAAGCATAAGTGGGCAAAGGATAAGATATGAAAATAATACAAGCTGAAGTGACAATTAGAGTTAGTAATTGCACTGCAGTTGCAAAATTTCTTCTATTCTCCACCTATCAGTGTATAGACTTGTTTTATCCCTCCTTTCTGGCTCAAGAGGCTTTGTAGCTTCAGCCTTTTCAAATCTGTATGTTTAGTATCTTTAATGGCTAATTGATTTAAATGTATGCTGAAGTCTAATAAGTTCTGTGCCAGCACTCAACCACAATGTGGAATGGATGGTATTCAGAAAGGACATTTGTTTCATGGCATTTATGAAGAACTGCTAGCTCTCTTTTTTTAATAAAATTGGCATTCTAGTACCTGAACAAAACCAGAATGCAGCCTGACCTTCTCCCCAAAAGATTAAAACAGTGGCTTGATTGGTAAGGTGATTTTTAAAATTCAAAAATATTAATTAATATCTAATTAATTGTATTAATACTGATAATAATTAAATTATTTTGATGTATGGATGTGTCAAAAAATTTGTGGGTCGTGGGTGACAAATGACCTAGGTACACCATAGACACAGATGAACAAATCCAAAAACTAATGTTCATTTCTTAAATACTAACGAAAAGCATATCCGCATTGCGGGAGTAAAATTTTCCCATATGCCATCCCCCCATGGCGCATCAACCCCCATGGCGCAT
The DNA here is from genome assembly GCA_030015325.1 of Cryptoblepharus egeriae. NCBI lineage: Eukaryota > Metazoa > Chordata > Lepidosauria > Squamata > Scincidae > Cryptoblepharus > Cryptoblepharus egeriae. The sequence continues at coordinate 44,613,814 of JAREYC010000007.1, read as the reverse complement.
CAGTCCCCCATGCGCAACATGCCCCATGTGCATCAGCACCCTGTGCACATCAACCCCCGTGCGTATCAACATCCCCCCAGTGCGCATCATCTTCCCCATGAGCCTCAACCCTGAAATGTGCATCAACCCCCATGCGCATCATCTCCCCATGCGCAGCCCTCCCCCATGTGCAACCCCCATGAAACCCCCCCCCATGCAAAGCAACCTCCCAAGTGCAACCCCTCCCCGAACAACATCCCCCCCAGTGCACCAGGCACCGAGTACGAAATTGGCTGAATGTTGATTAGCCTTCCATTTTAAGTATAGAACCAAAACATGTTGCACCCCTTTTCAGCCCCTTAAGCATTAAATTTCTCCACATTGGTTCTTGGTGGGAGTTCATGTGGCAGAAGGAACAACCTCCCCAAATTTCATGCTTCTGGGTCCAGGGGTTGAGGCAGAGCATCCCTCAGTCACCAATTCTTCAATGCAGAGTATAGGGAGGAAAATACATTGCGTCCCTTTTCACCCCCTTCCGTTTGGAATTTCCAAAAACTGGTTCGTAGGGACTTCCTCCATTTCATGCCCACCCCAAATTTCATGCTTCTAGGCCCAGTGGTTTTGGCTCAGCGTTGATGAGTGAGTTTTCTCTTTTATATATATAGATTTTCTCTGGATAAACATTACTACACTCCATTTACAGTACTTCAATGTACAGTATGAGTACGATTTCATTTAACATAGGTTGGCTCTGAACCAAATGAAACCAAAGGTGTATAAAAGCAGGAGCTGAAATGCCTAATCCTATTACTCCTTTGTTGTTGTTTTTTTAGAACAATGGGCTGCCACTTTGTTAATCCTAACAGACAACACTTAGAAAAATTCTAGCATTTCACTAATATAAAACACTGTTAAAATCCCCATGTTTTGCTTAGATAAGTAAACTCTACTTAAGTATATCATGAGAGATAAGAATGGTTATTAGTTAAGGAAACATTGAAACCAATTCCCATCCTCACCTCTTCGTTCAATCATGCAAAATTATGTACGAAATCATTCAATTATGCAAAATTACTGCATAAATATACTCAACTGTTTTGTAAATCATGAAAAATAATTCTCAGCATGAGAGTTTGTGGAAAGTGATACTGATGTATTTTCCTCTACCATAATGAGTGTTGCTTCACACAGCATGGTGCAGAAATACACAGATTTGGCTCCATGCCCATATTTGACATTGTTGCATGCAGATGCTGGATGACATATGTGCACAGTTGGAAACACACATTTGCACATTGACACATTACATGTTTGCAGATATACAGTACATATGTTAAGATCAGATATTTCTAAATTGGTCCACAGACAATGCATGACCTACTTGAGCACATCCCACAACCCAACTGGCATGGTGACCCTATGCCCCGTTTTTCCAGATGTCCTCTTTTTTAGCCTCTTGGCCTGGAAAAATCTTCATTGTCCTCCTTTTCCAAAGCAGCACATAAGCTGCAATCCTAAAGACACTTTCCTGGGAGTAAGACCCATTGAACACAATGGGGCTTACTTTTGAGTAGACAAGATTAGGATTGCACCCATAGCCTTCTTGTAATTAATAAATAATCCTAACAATCCTAACCATATCTACTCAAAAGTATATCCACTGAGTTTAGTGGGGCTCACTCCAAGGAAAGTGTCTATAGGATTGCAGCCTAAATGTAATAAATTATATTTAATGGTTTTAAATTCAGTAATAAGTAATATAATGTTTAAATTAACCATATGAAAGCAATATAAATAAGTGATTTTAGCTTTTTTATTGTCATGACCTACATTTTTCTTAGGTGTTCTACTTTGGGGGGGGGGGGCGTTCTCTTCTTTTACACTATGCCATCTGCTCACCCTGCACTGTGTCCATTTCCAGCTATAGCCCAGCCTGAATTTCTTGAAGCATCATTCCTGCGACAATAACAAGGTGACCATATTTCCTCTTTTTCCAGGACATGTCCTCTTTTTTAGCCTTGTGTCCTGAAAAAAATCTTCATTGTCCTCATCCTTGTGAGAAGGAAGGGAATAAACCAAATGTACCTATTTTAAATGTAATAATAAGTCAGTGCTTTTTCCAGGGGAAAAAAGGTGTCAATATTCACACAGTGGCGCAGCTAGTTATCCCCATACACGGTTGCCATATATCCTGAAAAACAGAGGCAATTTCAATTTTGGGGGATTGTGTTCAAATACTGACAAATGGGACAGAGACTTCTTTTCCAGTTTTGTGGAAGAGAATTATAGCAATCCTATCCCCATATGACTATTAATTAGCAACTGGGAGGGGCAGGTGAAAACAGGTTCCAGTACTGAGTACTGGTGTATACCCCCAGAAAAAAAGCCCTGTAATAAGTAAGATAGTGTTTAAAATAACCACCTTAAGGTGGTTAATTTATGATTGTGTGCTTTTAGCGTTTATTCTGTCATGTCCTCTATTTTTCTTGGGTGTCCTACATTTAGGGGGGTTGTCCTTTGATTGACCCTGCTACTGGCCTGCAACCTACCAGTTTTAATAACCACATGGAGGGTTGATGATTCACATAGGCTGTAATCCTAACCTCTACTTAAGCTGGCCTAAGCTCTGGCACAAGTTCTGTGCTGATCTGGGAGTGTCAAAAAAGTGCAATAAGACACCTCCCCTCCCCCACGAAGGGGATAGGCCAATGCACAGATATATGTCAACCTCCCTACACCATCACGGAAAGATAGACCAGGTGAGTTAGGCTGACCTAAATTGGTTAGGATTGTGCCGATATTGTGTTAGAAGGATGGCTTCATACTAATAAACCCCTTCAAATAATTATTAAAATTAAAAGGACCCACAGGAAAAAGACATAGAACTCATTTCTGTCCTCAGCAAGGATAAGTTTCGTGCAGAAGTTTCATCTGAACTGGAAAAAGGAATACAGTCCAACCCAACCAAGCACTTTTAAGCCCTATTAGGCTGCAATCCTAAAGACACTTCCCTGAGAGTAAGACACACTGAACACAATGGGGCCTATTTTTAGGTAGACATTGTTAAGATGGTGCTTTTAGGGTGAAATCCAGAGTAAGTATGGGGAGTCCTTGCTCTGGTGTAAGAACAATTTGCTCTGGATTGCAATATGAATTTCCCATAGGTTTTCACTAGGTGGTGCAGCAACTATGGATGCACGTAATGTATCTTATGTGCTCCCGTAGTTACTCTGGATTGTGCCCTTAGTCTCAGTCCAAGTCACTTAAACCTATGCTTAACTGTTGTATTGAATCAACCAAATTAGATGTGCCTTGTGGCTGAATCATGCCCAAATGTTTAGGGTAATTGCAAAAATGTAACATGTAAAGCAGACTTGGTTAAATTAAATACAAGCACATAGCTGAAATTAGGGATAAAGACAAACGTATGACTTTCACACAGGCTTCCACATTTATTCTAGTTTTCTTTTACAAATGAAGCACAGGACCAAAGTGCAATTGGCAAAAGCTCATTTTCTGGGCTCAGGAACACATAAAACTCAGAAGGGCCATTCAGCAACCCTCAAAATGAGAGTGCTGACAGCACCCAGGATTGAAAACAGAAAGAGATGAACTTTAATTGCAGGCAGTCAAGCCAAATCAAAGAAAGAGAACACCTGGCTGTAAGGCCAACAAAAAGTGGAACCAGAAGGTTTAGAGGAGCAATTTAGGCACTCTGCTTCATCACAAGGCAATAAGAAACACATTTGGAAACAACCCTGTTGCTGAACTAATGGTAATTAGGTGCATTTCCCACGTGATAGCTGTAGACTCTTGTAAGTGGTTTATGAGCCCTTTGATATGTGCGATTAAGTCCTATCAATGTCAACAGAGACTTCAGTGTATACATTAAGGATAAAACAGCACTATAAAGATAACTGTGGATAGGGCTGCTATTGCTAAGACAATTAGCAGACAAGTGCTGCAAACAGGCCATCGTCGTGAGAAAAGAAGAACTGAGAAACTTGTCATACACATTTGTCAGAGAAAAGTGACAGGAGCAAAGCTCACCATGTCATTGAGACTTAATCTCACATATCAAAGAGGGGCCATGAGAGAAGATGTGCCCTCTGGCTCAAATTACACGTACTTTAACAGGAAATGTCAAATGGTGGTAGTGGAGAAGGATAGGGGGAAAAACTGTTTTAAGGCAAGCCATGGGTTGGGTCCCTATACAGAGTCGCAGAGCTTCCTTTAGTGTAGCTAAAAAGTGGGGCAGGAGAGATGGGAGCAGGAGGTGGGACTCAGATCTGACTGCTATGTCAGATCAGATAGCTGTGTTGGATCCTAGCCTTGCTTTCCAGGGAACCAGGAGCAGTCTCTGGCTGCTCCTGTATACCCAGACTTAGGCCATCTCTAGAGGAGCCCTAAGTCAGAGTAGACCTACTGGGGTCTACTCTGATAGACGTACTGACCTGGTAGATCTACTTGCTCTAGTCCTACTGTGGGAAAGGGGACGAGCCTCCCCTTCCCTAAAGTAGTGCAACAGAAGTCTTAATAATTGCACTGGATACAGCACAGGCACTCCAGTTTGCACGTTCCAGCACAAGTCAGAATGCGCTGCCAGAGTCCCCTCCCCCCCAGTGCCAATCCATCACCCCACCTCTGCATTCTGACCTTGGGCAAATTCTGTGCCCAAGAAGACTTTTTCTCAAAAAGCAGGAATGCTGGACACTCAGTGTTCTCCCTTATGGGACAAAGGCTCTCCAGACAGCTTCTGTCACTGCAATGAATGCTGTACTGTATACATAGGGTGAGCACCAGCACACTTAGCCCCTACCCATCATAAGATATTCCTCAGATCCTCATTTTTCTTCATTGTGATGTAGCTGGGGGTAGTGACTGAAATGTTGGGCTTTGATTTAGGAGAACCACTTCAATTCCCTTCTTGACCATGAATAACTGTTCCAGTGGTAATGTTGAAGTTCTGGTACAGTATTCTGGTGCAGATGTCCTGGTGCAGAACAGGTTTGCCTTCCTACTTTTTATTAGGTCATCTCTGCTTTCTCCCATACTTATATGAAGGGTAAATTTAGCTGGATCGTTATGGGATATTTCAGCTGCCAATTAAGAGCACATGGGTGAGATTCAGGTTGTGCAGCTCTCCTAGGCCCACCACCCTTTAAAAAATCCTACTGGAAGAATTTCCACTAGGACATTTCCTTATCTACATTTTTAAATAAACATATTGTTTCATTCTAATTTCTAGATTCTGGAGACTAAGTTAAGGCTTGTGTGAGGGCTTGTGCAATCATGTGACGGTTGAACAGTAAAAATAATTAAAGCCACACACCTCGAGCACTGATGTTAAGAAAGCAGATGACAAGGTAGCTCATAGTCCATAATATTTTCCAACCAAAGGTATCAGTTGCAACATCCCTTTGTGGGAATTACTTCCAGTTGCCTGTATTTGCAAGGACAACAAACCAAAATGGAAATATGTGTTGCTCTTCCAGGATTCGCTGGCGTCAAGAGTAAACTTAACACATCAGATATGCATTATATGAGATTTAAGTCAAAACAGGCCTTTAAAAAAAGCTGACAGTGCTATTGGACACTTACAGAAGTAGAAACAACATTGTACAAACTGTACTTACTTTAATTAACTTGCATCCCTCTTTTCATTTGTTTTGTCAGTCTATGTATGAATGTGTTATGTAATTGAATAAACACATGAAACTGCTGCCTGCTGAGATGGACATCAGTCAGCCTTATTCTGAGTAGCTACTGCCTTCTAAGGTCTAAAGCAGAGGTCTTTCTTGCCTTTATGAGAAAGGCAAGAATGGCCTCAGTCACTGAATGGCCTATAATCTCTATTTTCTACATGGTGTGTCCAAACTTTTAACTTCAGGACTTTTGGACCTTTCACAATTGTATGAAGGAGAGACCTTTAGCAGGTGCAGCTTCTCATCTCACAGATCACAAGCTACACCTGCTGAAATTTCCTGTTCTACACAATTGTTAAAGATCCAGGAGCCCTAAAGTTGAAAGTTTGGACACTCCTGGAATTACAATGACTCTATAATGGCTTTTGAAGAATATTTTGAAATTAGCCACAGACATACAGGTAAATACTCCTCATTTGGGAGGGGTACAGCAGAATAGAAATCCATATGTGGAAGAAGTGTTCTTTTAGGGTTATACTGGTTTGAATCAACTTAACTCTAGAAAGAAAGAAAAGTGCAACATTCTAATGATAAGGTCTTTGACAGTATCTTTTCGCACAGGCTGGTCTACCCATCGTCATTTCCCTATGTCACCTCTTCCATAACCAGCTATTCAGAGATGCAGCTAAAATTACTATTTACACAGTCCAGAACTCAACTCAACATGCAACTGCACCCTAATGGGAAATAAAGTTTTCAGCTTTGCAACCTCTACAAATTATATCTACAGAATTTGTATGCCACGTTTCAACTAAAAAGTACACAAAACACTTTACAAAGGAAAAAAATGGCTGAGTCCTTGTCCCAAAAGGGCTTACAATCTAAAAAATTTTTACATGGAATTTCACTCCAAAAGAGTTTTTCCAAGTGTATTTAAAATTCATGAGAAGCTTAATATTCCACCATCTTAATCTTCTTTATGGCTTAAGAATATTCTTTTGAGCAATCACTAGTGAGATTCTGCTAGAAACAGAAAGTCAGCATCTTTTGGAGGTGATAAACATTTTTCTCTCCTCTCCTAGTTACTCTTAACTGCTATTCAGAAACTGCAACCGATTGTCATCCAACATAAGCGTGACTCAGCTATGCACTGCTGTAATCTTTGGTCGCCTTCCACAGATGCTTTCAGATGTTGGTGCATGTTACAACTTAAAGACATCTGCTCAAGGCATGAATGGGAATACTGACTAAAGCAAAACAGGTTTTGCATTCTTCTTCCACATCTGACACTGATTAATTAGATAGCAACAAAAGCAACCAGTAGCCATTAAATTATCAAGAATTTAACTAAAGAATATCTCTCTTGTATGTGTCATTAATTATGAATGTTGGTTACTAAATGTCATGATAGGAACACTGTACTAACCTCCACAATAGGAAAGCCAAAAATTCAAAAATGGTTTCCATCTTAGAACAGATTTACAACATGATGAACCTCTGGAGGGCCAGGAACAAAACTTCAGTATCAGGCAGCGCAGATAATTTTATTATCTGCAGTATTCAGCATCAGTGGGGGATCCTGGAAATTATCCCTTGAAGATAGGAAGGGCCTACTGTTCTTAAAAACAACATATACTGAAATAAAATTTAAAAAGATGCATTGCATTTAGCAGTATTTTTCAAAGCATACCTACACTTACTAGAAAGCCGATCCCAAGTGACTACTGTCTTTTAAAAAGTTTCTCTATTTAAATTCAGCCATGAACATTTTGGCAAACACTTCAACAAGGATTGTTTTTGTTGTTTGTTATAAAGAGTGTAGTATGGTATTTAAAACTCATTGTTCATTTATTGTACTATCAATTCCACAAAAGCTCACAGTGAACACACACCCATTAATGCACTTCACTTGTCATTGGTTTATTTATAAAGTGTCCTAATGTCTTTGTGTGCTGTAGCTACAAGACCTGACAGCCTCTCTATAAAACTGTCTCTGTTCAAGAATGAAGCTCTAAATGAGATTTACACAAACAGAATGAACATGCTGCTTGTATAAGTAAAATAGGCTATTCTTTTCAACCATCAATTGTTACCAGGTCAATCTTTTATTTATTATACTTTATTATACTTCTAGGCATGCAAAAGACACAGAGGTACACACATGGACTTGGTGTTGAGTGTCTGCTAGAGGAGCATGGGCCAGGCCAGTAGCAGAATTATTGAACTGATGCCAAGAGGATTTAACTCCACAGGCCAAGAAGGCCACATTCTTGATTCACTGGGTAAGAAACTCATCCCCTCTCCACATGGTCCAAATTCAAATCTATTCTGGTTTAGCAAATTTACACCTCATGAACAAAGCCACCACCTATGGCAGAGGTTTCAGACCTGGGGTATCGTGACATCCCAACCTGAGAAACTTTAGGTGTGGGGAGAGGGAAGGCAGCAAACAAAACCCAGGATTCTGCTACTGCCAAGGCAACATGGGTTTCAATTTTACTCACCACAAGCAGCTGCCTCTCAGGTGTGAAAAAGTCCCGCAAAAGCCTGTCCAGGTCTCCTCAAGTCTTGGAAAATCTAAAAATAAAGATTGTGACTTGCTTCCAGTTTTGTGATTGAAAACCAGAGTAGGTCACATTCTTTATTTTTAGATTTTCCAAGGCTTGAGAAGCCCTGCAGAGGCTTCTGCAGTTCTTCCCACACCCAGAATGCTGCTGCTTTTGGGTAAAACAAAGTCCCTGTCATCCTGGCAGTGCTGTGATCTTGAGGATCACATTGCTGCATTCTATCCTCCTGTGCAAAGGTTTACTGCAGCTCCCAAATTCTCAGAGAGTTTGATCACCACTGACCTAAGGACTCCTGAATATGCAAAAAAACAAATGAAAGATCCCAAACTCTAACAGTTCTCACCAACTCCATGGCTAAATTTCATCAAGAAGGTATATTAATGAGCCAATAGCCTTCCTGAACTAGCCACTGCACCCTCAAATTGTTGTGTAAAACAAGAGCAGTCCCCACCAGAGGATCTTCAACTAACAAAGGAAGATCCCTTTTTCAACTCACACCATAAAAGATCCCATAGAATTTCTAAGGGTGAAAAGACTATAAAACTCTGAGCACTGGATCCTTATGTTGTCATTCCCTCATCCTGCCATGCTGTTTGCCTGAGAACATTAAACCACTCATTCTGCAATAAACCACAACACCATTCCAGCACATTCCAATTAACCTTTATGGGCTGCCTCTCAATGCACCCTTTCACCTTGAGAAAAATTTGACTTGGCCCACAGATCTGAGTTCCCCTACAATCTGAACCTAGATTATTTAATATGGTTCATCTCATACAGAAGAATGGTATCACCAGTGGTACATGAGATTGTGTCTGGTTGTACTCACAGGTCACCTGTTGCCTAGCAGTGAGACCAGGAATTTGACAAAAAAAATGGTAGACAGAGCTCTAAGCCATGCTTTTCCTCGAGAAAGCCTTTCCACACACCTTGAGTTCTTACTGGTGTCTGTCACATCACATCTGGCCAATGATGTCATTGCCAGTTACTTCCGGTGGTACCTCTAATAGGTGGATCACGTGAAGTGATGGAGGACAAACACTGACAAACATGATGGGGACAAACACTGAGAAACACTGAATCAATAAGTCAAGCACAAACTTCATAAGCACAAAAACTAATAAAGAACTCAGGATTATTCAAGCAATTTAAGGGTCAACAGAGATTACCAAAGATGAATTACCCCTATAAACTGGGCAAGAGGCACTCTTTCAAGTGAGTGTTCCTCTTTTATTTAGCAGGGGGAGAGTAACTCGTTCTACATCCCAGCAATGTCTGGTCTAGTGGCTTCTGCTTTTTTTCTTTTTTCTTTTGCATTTTAGATTGTGAACCCTTTTGGGACAGGGACCCATTAGCGATTAATTTTTTTTCATTTTCTTGTAAACCGTTTTGTAAACTTTTCAGTTGAAAAGCAGTATACAAATACAGTAGGCAGACAGGCAGGCAGGCAGACAGACAGACAGATTAATTAAGCTTTACCTTAAATGCACAACAGATTAATATAATCAATCAAATAAACTGGGGGGGGGGGTTGTACATGTGTGAGCCTATGGCTATGCAGTTCTCCAACTGCCACCATTTAGTGCATTGCACCTATTTATACAGGGGGGCAACCAGTGATGGGCTTCAAAGAAATTAACAACCGGTTCTCTGCCCATCTGGCAGACACTTTTAAATGGCTATTTTTAAACTTTATATGTCCTATCTCTTGTTAACAACCGGTTCTATAGAGTAGGTGCGAACCTGCTGGAGCCCACCACTGGGGGCAACCATTCCTCATATATTGTTCCAACTTTAGTTTAAAATGTTTTTGTAATCACGTGTATTCAGAAGAACTACATAACTATGCAGAAGAACTGCATAATTAGGTGTCAGCACAGCAGCCCACTGGCTGGAACATGTGCAGCATGCTCCTCCACTACATGTTGCAAATGGTCTGGTTCAAAGGACAGTGGCGCCTCACATAACAAGTTTAATTTGTTCTAGAAGCATACTTGTTATGTGAAACACTCTTTATGTGAAGCGGATTTTCCCATAGGAAATAATGGAAACTCAGACGATTGGTTCCACAACCAAAAACATATTCATATAAAAATATTAACTGTTTATGAAAATGATTACAAAACACTGCAATATAATACAATACAAAACACTGTAACATACAGTTAACACACAACACTGCAATAAAGAATATACTGTACAGTATTGAACTGTACTGTACCTTTGAAAACCTTCATGGCTGGTGTGAGGGTTACAGAGAGGGGGATGACTTTGGCTGCAATCCTAAAGACACTTTCTTGGGAGTAAGATCCATTGGACACAATGGGGCTTACTTCTGAGTAGACATGGTTAGGCTTATGCTCTTTCACACTCACTAATACAGTCACTGCTATCCATTGGCTCAATGGAATCTTTGTCTTTTTGTGCAACTTTAACATTCCCAAGCTGCTGACGGGGAGCAGCACTAGAACATTGATAAGGCACACCTTCCACACTGCCACACATAGATCCCACATACAAACCTGGCTCAGGCTGCTCCCCCCAGACCCTCCATGATTTCCCTGGCCATGGAAGCCTATTCCAAACTTTGCCCAGGATCCCACTGTAGCTCAAGCTGGTCCCCTCGTGCCCCCTGTGGGTTCCCTTACCATCCATGGAAGCCTATTCCAAACTTCCTCAGAAGTGCTCTTTATTCAAGACAGTGCTCTTTAAGCAAGTCAAAATTTCTGAGAAAATACTTGTACTTTGCCCCAGCAAAGACCAAACAAAGACAGATTCATTTGTTGAATACTTAACAACACAGTGAAAAAATAAGAAACAAAAAAATGGCCAATGGAGAATAGCCCTGCAACTTTCAGTCACCAAAAGAGACCTGGATGAACGTGCTCATCAAATTATTACATGATAAAAAACAAGAGGAAGCAGCATCACCCATTCAAAAACAGGCTGCAAGATTTACAATAACATTATGGTTCAAATATCTTCCAAAATGGAAAAAAAGTTTCAACAAAGTGAAAAGACAGTACCTGCAACCTATCAATAGCTTTGGGGCAGGACAAATCATGCACCTGGATTGAAACATGAATACATCTGTCAATCCATCTTTGCAATGAGACAAGTATGAACAGCACACTCTGTCAGGAAAAGGTAATGGAGGAAAGTACACATTGTGACCAAAGAAGGAATGAAAGAAAATGCTGCATTCCTTGGGGTACTCAGATTTTCTTCAACTCTTGCTGTTCTTCCAATATCACTAACACCCACACACCTTCTGGAACCCAAAAAGATCTTTATTTCAGGAAGGCTGATTCATTGCTGAAGTCCAGCATCAAGCCCTACTGAGGCAAATTGAACCCAGTCCTTCAACAGTTGGTCTCCAATGGGTGTCTGAGTCACAAACAGACATGCTCATAGCTCCATGGCAATTTATACAGCATTATCTTTGTCATCCCTTGTTCTGGATCATTGCACTATCCATTATTAATTGCCTGGCCATTCATTCCACATATCACAAACTAATATCACAGCAACTGGGTATATAGCCACTATTAGAAGGCATTTATCACTCCAAGAAGATCTAGATCCTGCAAAGCAAGCTCTATGAAGGAAGGGCTTGGTGTGTTCAGCCTGGAGATGCTTGAGGAGAAACTATAGTGATCTTCAAATACATGAAGGGCTGTCATATGGAAGAAGGAAAAAAATTGTTTTCAAATTTTTGGAACAAGCCAAGTCTTGTCAGAGATAAGATGGGGCCTTATCACAATAGTGCTGCAATTATCGGAGCACTGCAGAGACACACAGTCTTTTTCTAAGTAAAAAGGCCATGGATCCCCACCGCACCATGATCACTGCAATGACATTAGCGCACCCATTCTTGGGCCACTCCCTCTCAGGGGAATCATCCATTTCCAGTTCTCCTAGTTGGTCAAGACCCACCAGTTTAGGAACCACTGTCTGGGATTTCCCAGAACACAGTTTGGGAAATCTAGATTTCCCTCTACAGGAAGGAGCTGGATTAGACAACCTACTCACTTCCAACTCTATTACTAGGAATTTATTCAAACACGAAAGTGGTAGTATGGATGCCACCCCAAATTGTTTTAATATGATTGGACTGCCATGCAGTTGTTGAAAATTTTAATAAGGTTGCAATCTCATACATACCAGGGAGTAAGTCACATTGACTTTACTGGAATTTACTTTATAAACAGAAGGATGCAATCCTAAGAGCACTTTCCTGGGAGAAAGCCCCATTAAACTCAATGGATCTTACTTTTGAGTAGACATGAATAGGATTGCACCGGAATTTACTTATGAACAAATATGCATAGGCTGGTGCTTTAAGTTTCCTTTTAAGGTAAATCAACCTGCATGGTCAGAAAAATAGATATGGAGCTAGTGTGTGGGTAATCATCATGCAACTTTATCCACATGAATAGCCAAACTGAATAAAACTCTATTTTCTGTGAACAACTGCATAAATACAGTAATGTTACTCTTGGCCTTCAGTTTTAAAAGTGTAGTAACAATGGTGTCTGGAATTTAAGGAACCAGCACCACAAGGTTCCCAAGATACAGCTACACTGTGAATACAAGCTCCACATTTATTTGGCCTTATCTACAATGCACAACAATATTCTACACTCATACAGGAATTTTTCTTGCAAGTTCCAAGTATTTATTCGTTCTTGAAAAGAGAATGAAGAAACACCTGGTAGATAAACAGAATGCTTCTCATCCAAACTCTTGAATTATGGCCAACATGGCCCCAGGGAGTATTTTTTCACTAACTTTTTTTTAAAAAGTTAAATCAAATGACAAGACAGAAAGGGGAAGGTTTAAATGTATATTTCCAGCCTTTGTGGTCCACACACAGCTTTACACTAGACATAAGAACATAAGAAGAGCTTCCACTGCATCAGGCAAAAGGCTTCCTGTCTTCCTGTATTACTCAGCGGCCCACCAGATGCCTCAGGAAGCACATATGGCTTCCAGGTGTCCTCCTCTGAATCTGGCATTTTGAGATTATCCTCCTGTGCAAACACCCCTCATGACATGTAACCCTTGAGGGTCCTTTCCTCTAAGAATTTGTCCAATCCCTTCTTAAAGGCATTGAAGCTATATGCGTTCACCACATCCTATGGCAGGGAGTCCCACAGACTCCCTACATGCTGGGTAACGAATTATTTTCTCTTGTCCATCCTAAACCTCTCAAAATTCAATTTTAGTGGATGTCCCCTGGTTCTGGTGTTATGTGAAAGGGAAAAGAACATCTCTCTATCCATTATATCCATCGATTGCCTAATTTTGTATGTCTCCATCATGCTCCCCCTCAAGCTCCTTTTTTCTTTACTGAAAAGCCCCAAATGCTGTAGCCTTTCCTCATACAGAAGGTGTCCCAGACCACCAATCATTTTAGTCATTCTCCTCTGAACCTTCTCCTTTTCCTCCATATTCTTTTTGAGATGTGGCAACCAGAACTGGACACATCTAAGCTACTCTGCCAGGCAGCAACAAAGGGAGAGTTGAAGGCCAGTTCTACATGGTGCTGAGACAGCTAGTTGAATTGGTCTAAGATAGCACAAAATCCAGCCGGTAAGCTGACTGAGACCGCACCTTGCATGTACAGTAAGAAAGGGCTTCAAATTCAGATTTCAGATAGTGTGGATATCCTCATGAGTCAGCATGCTACGTATGAGTGCATCATGCTACATCTGTATCACTCTTCAAAACAATCAAATATGAATTTGCTTCTGGAATATTTTTTTACATGGTGGAAACTGAGGTGAAGAATAAAAATACCTTAGTGGGGAAAGTAATCTGTTTGAAAGGACTCCTGCTCAAAAGTCATGCTTCATAAAAAAACACAAAGAATTAAGTCTTCAAAACTTGCCTTCATTTTTGCATAATAATTTTTATAATCAAATTGTGATTTTTCACACAGGGATGCCTGCAATCAAAATATTCCTTACTTGACAACTGACATGACAGGGCTTCACTAAGGACGATACACCACACGGTATAATTTATGACAGGGAAGTGCTAATGGATGAGCTAATTATATGCAGAAAGCAAAATATCTGGCAGCCCAAAACTATCCAGGGCTGCTTCCAGTTATGCTCTTTGGGCTGCAAGTACAAATGGCTGAAGTTGTCATGACTCAAGTACCCATCTCTGGATGGTGGACCAGGCTGGCAGCAGGGGACAGGAGAAACACATGCCAAGATCCTATAACTCTTCCCCTAACTTAAAGCTCAATCCTATGTTTGTATGTGGGATCTGTGTGTGGCAGCGTGGAAAGTGTGCCTTATCAATATTCTAGTGCTGCTCCCCGTCAGCAGCTTGGGAATGTTAAAGTTGCACAAAAAGACAAAGATTCCATTGAGCCAATGGATAGCAGTGACTGCATTAGTGAGTGTGAAAGAGCACAAGCCGAACCATGTCTACTCAGACGTAAGCCCCATTGTGTCCAATGGATCTTACTCCCAAGAAAGTGTCTTTAGGATTGCAGCCAAAGTCATCCCCCTCTCTGTAACCCTCACACCAGCCATGAAGGTTTTCAAAGGTACAGTACAGCTCAATATTGTACAGTATATTCTTTATTGCAGTGTTGTGTGCTAACTGTATGTTATAGTGTTTTGTATTGTATTATATTGCAGTGTTTTGTAATCATTTTCATAAACAGTTAATATTTTTATATGAATATGTTTCTGGTTGTGGAACCAATAGTCTGAGTTTCCATTATTTCCTATGGGAAAATCCACTTCACATAAAGAGTGATCGCTCAATCCTATGCCGGTCTCTTCAGAAGTAAGTTTTATTAAAGTCAGTGGAGTTTACTCCCAGGAAAGTGTGGATAAGAATGCAACCTCAACTGTTCAATTTATGCCAACAAAGCCCAAGGTCAACTATTAGTTTTCATTACTTCTCCAGGGCCTTCTGGGCAGACACACCCAACAGCATGCAGCACACTCTTTATGAGCAGCGACACACATGTGCTATGGGCTGGCAAGAAATAAGACTGGACCCTATAACAATACTGTACAGTTTTCACATCAAGCCAAGCATAACCTTAAAATTACTATAACAAGCTCAGTTTGCCTCTAACACTTAGAAAGGCACTGCAATTAGTGAAACAGATGCTATAATTCTTTCACTTACAGTGTGCAGTTTCATAGATGGTTTTGGCTTTTACATAACATATAGGGGAAAGGACGTGCAAGTGCAACCTTTCTTCTGACCTCTGCAGCATCTACAGCTGAATGCTCCCTTTTCTCAGTACAGTTAGAAGTGCATGATGTGCCTGTTTTAGCATTTTGACATTTGTCAGCACTGCTGAAGTGAAGTACAGAGAATAAAACCTTAAATCAATGGTGTTTCTAACTCCATGTGTATAGTGTATTTTGAGGCTCTATTTCTGCAAGAAATGCACTCATAAATTAGCCTAGGAAGCAGTAGTCGAGTTCAAAAAATATTAGAGCTGGGGCTACAGACCAGGGAGAAGGTACTTATTTTGCATGTTTCCTGGTTCAATCTCAGGCAGTTACAGATTAGGCTAGGAAAGACTTCTGTCTGAAATAGCAAGTTGTTACCAGTTTGAGGAGTGGACCAGTGGCGTAGATGGAGAGGGTGCAGGAGGTGCAGTTGCTCTGAGCTACACGGTCCAGGGGGCTACAATATGCCAGAGATTGGGAACCCTGGGCCAGTTGCAGAAGAGCCTTCCTGCCTATTTTCCAGCTTTCAACACTCCCCGCCCAAGCAGGGAGCAGCAAGGAGCCTTGGCAGTTCACTCCAGGCTTGGAGAGGGGAGAAGAAGTGGCTTCTGCTCTTCCCCCTCTACTCTCCAGGTCCAGATGCTTTGCCTAGCTGAGCTCTCCCAGGAAGGAGCACAACGTCACCTCCCATGCATGCACAGGAGTCCTATTGACCTCTATAAGACCTACTTTCAAGTAAATTGCCAAAGCACTGACTAAGGCATCTTCCATGAACAACTAAATGTACTAAAGGGCATGCCACACTGCATGCATTTTAGCCCTTTCCTCAGCCCCCTCCTGTCTAATGTTGTGTCCTGAGATTTTTTCCAGGACACAAGGTTAAAATCCAGGATATGTCCTCGAAAAAGATGACATATGGTCACTGCTCAACAAACCTTAACAAGTTCCTCCAATAGTAAAAGAATTATAACAGTGATAATGATAATAGACTTTGAGCCATTGGTAAGTGGCAAAACAGTTACTAAAACAGAGCCCTCAATTAATATTATTACCATCATTAATAGATCCCATTTTATCCTCACAAAACGTTATCGTCATCTTTCCCTTTTTATCATTATAACAATCTTGTGAGGTAGGTTAGGTTGAGATAGGGACTGCATTAATGATATCCGGCTTTGGGGCTAAACCCATGTATTCCTACCAACAGTATGATGGGACCCACTTCTGAGTAAACATGCCAAGGATTTCATTGCTACTGTCCAGTTTGGCCCTGAGAGCAGGGTTTCTCAATCCATGGTCCAGGGACCACTGGATGTCCTTGGCAGCTGCCTGACCAGTCCGTGAGAGGACTCCACTAAGTACATCTTCCTCTCTTCACAAGAGGAGGGCTCTGTTGGAGGAGGGTAGCCTCAGAGATCAAACCTATGCTTGTCTATCCAGTAGTAAGTAGTTAATAGAGCTTACTCCCAGGAAAGTGTGAACAGGATTGCAGCCTCAGTGCCCACTCCTATGCCTGTCTACTCAGAAATAAGCCCCATTGAAGGCAGTGGAGCTTACTCCCAGGGAAGCAGATAAGATTGCAGCCTCAGAGTCCAATACAATGCCTACTACTCAGAAATAAGTCCCATTATATAGTCAACTAGCGAAAAATGTACCCGCGTTGCAGGAGTAATATTTCCCCATACAGCATCCCCCCTCGGCGCAACATCCCCCATGCGCAACATCCCCCCATGCGCAACTCCCCCCTATGCATCATCCCCCCATGCGCAACATCCCCCCATGCACAACATCTTCCCATGTGCATCAGTCCCCCATGCGCATCAGTCCCCCATGCGCAACTTCCCCACATCCGCAACTTCCCCACCCATGCATAGCATCCTCACCAGTGCAAACTCTTCTTCCAAACAACATCCCCTGCAGTGCACGAGGCACTGAGCACCAAACTGGCTGGATGTTGGTCAGTCTTCCATGTTAAGTATAGGACAACCCCTTTTCAGCCCCTTAAGGGTTAAATTTCTCCACATGGGTTCTTGGTGGGTGTTCATGTGACAGAAGGAACTTCCTCCCCAAATTTCATGCTTCTAGGTCCAGGGGTCGGGGTGGAATGTTGATGAGTCATCAATTCTTCAATGAAAAGTATAGGGAAGAAAACACGTTGTGCCCCTTTTCAGCTCCTTCCGGTTGGAATTTCCGAAAACCGGTTCTTAGTGGACCCCTCCATCACGGAAGGAACACCCACCTGAAATTTCACACTTCTAGGGCTGGCGGTTTTGGCAGGGCGTTGATGAGTCAGTAATGACGATGAAGATTAGTTTTATAAAACGCATTGCGCCCCTTTTCACCCCCTTCTGGTTGAAATTTCCAAAAACTGGTTCTTAGTGGATCCTTCCATCATGGAAGGAACACCTTCATCAAATTTCACACTTATAGGCCCAGCGGTTTTGACAGGGTGTTGATGAGTCAGTGAGGATGATGAAGATGCCTTTTATATATATACTAGCGAAAGGCGTACCTGCGTTGCGGGAGTAAAATTCCCCCGTATGCCATCCCTCCATATGCATCAACCCCCCATGGATAACTTTCCCCCAGGCGTAACAACCCCCCATGGATAACTTTCCCCCAGGCGTAACAACCCCCCATGCGCAACTTCCCCCATACACATCAAACCCCATGCGCAACTTCACCCATGCGCATCAACCCCGCATGCACAAGTTACCCCATGCGCAACTTACCCCATGCGCATCAACCCCCCATGCGCAACTTCCCCCATATGCATCAAACCCCATGCACAACTTTCCCCATGCGCAACTTTCCCCATGCGCAACTTCCCCCCATGTGCAACTTCCCCCCTGCGCAACTTCCCCATGTGCAACTTTCCCCCATGCGCAACTTTCCCCTCATGCGCATCGACCCCCCATGCGCAACTTCCCCATGAGCATTGACCCCCCATGCGCATCGACCCCCCATGCGCAACTTCCCCCATGCGCAACTTCCTCCATACACAATTTTCCCCAGGCGCAACTTCCTCCCAGGCGCAACTTCCTCCCAGGCGCAACTTCCCCCCAGGCGCAACTTCCCCCCAGGCGCAACTTCCCCCCAGGCGCAACTTTCCCCCGTGCGCAACTTTCCTCCGTGCGCATCATCCCCCATGCGCAACTTCCCCATGCGCAACTTTCCCCCACGCGCAACTTTCCCCCACGCGCAACTTTCCCCCACGCGCAACTTTCCCCCGTGCGCATCATCCCCCCGTGCGCATCATCCCCCCGTGCGCATCATCCCCCATGTGCAACTTTCCTCCCATGCGCAACTTTCCCCCCGTGCGCAACTTTCCCCGTGCGCAACTTTCCCCGTGCGCAACTTTCCCCCGTGCGCAACGTTCCCCATGCGCAATTTTCCTCCCATATGCAACTTCCCCCCGGCGCAACTTTCCTACATGTGCAATTTCCCCTCATGGGCAATTTCCCCTCATGCGCAGCATCCTCACCAGCGCAACCTCTTCCTCCGAACAACATCCCCCAGTGCACCAGGGTCTGAGCACCAAATTGGCTGGATGTTGTTCAGTCTCCCATGTTAAGTATAGGACAGAAACACGTTGCCCCCTTTTCGGCCCCTGAAGGGTTAAATTTCTCCTCCTGGGTTCTTGGGGGGTGTTCAGGTGACAGAAGGAACTCCCAGAATTCCATGCTTCAGGCCCAGCAGTTGGGGAAGAATGTTGATGAGACAGCAATTCTCAATGCAAAGTATAGGGAGGAAAACGCGTTGCGCCCCTTTTCACCCCCTTCCCATTGGAATTTCCGAAAACCGGTTCTTAGTGCACCCCTCCGTCACGGAAGGAACACCCACCCCAAATTTCACGCTTCTAGGCCCAGCAGTTTTGGCAGGGCGGTGATGAGTGACTTTTCTCTTTTATATATATAGATAGAAGATGAGGCTTACTCTCCAATAAAATGACTAGGATGGCTTTGTGCATTTTCAATGCATCCAGTGCATTTCAATGCATTCAGTGGTAGGGAATAAGAAACCCAATTGGCAGATCTCTGCCTCAGAGAGATTTGAGGATGTAGTTGTTTTAGTTTGCTGGAAGTATGGCTTACTGTTGGGTATCTGTGGCTTAACCTGGGAGGGGGTGGCATTATGAGTCATGAGCATTCCCTATTATCTGCAAGCATAAACCCCTCAAAAGAAAGCAGGGTAGCAAGCATTGGGACAATAAGCTGAGCTTGACACTAGTGGTCAAAATTATGAAAAATAGAGTATGTATGAATAATAATACAATCATGTTATATATCAATGGAATTGTGATTTAATGCACAATGCAATGAAACTTTCTTCACTGGAATTCTATCAAATGTTATGGACAATTAACCTGAAAATGAAAACACCAACTGCCTATGGAAGAAAAAGTGGATTTTCTTAAATTAAAATTGACATATGAGACTGATGGATGGTGATTTGCTGGGGAGGAGGAGGCAGGTTTTCCCCCAATTTTCTTTTTTTAGTCCCTTTTAAAAAACAACCAGGCATGACATAACTTCCGGTTGTGACTAACTTCCAAGGCAACATTTTGAGCTTTGCACAGGGCTACATGATCATTAGCTATGCCACTGCAGTAGACAATGGTGATCTAGTTGGACCAATGGCCTGATTTAAGAACAAGGCAGTTTGTATTTAACCAGCTTTGTATGTAATCGCTTCACTGCTGATCCAATTCACCCCCAATTTCTCAACTATTAAAAGGGAAGCCATGGGGAGGGAAGTTTCCTAGGGAATAAAACACAGCCCAATCCTATCCTCCTTCCTGGAGATGCATTTTTTCCATGCAAATTATTGTTGTATTGTATAGATATACCGTACACTATATAGATACTTGGAATAATTGTCCCCCCTAAAACAATTGTTGCCCCCTCCCACTTCTACAATTCTGGCTACAATCCTGGCTGAAGCACTGCAATCTTTTTCAGAAGCGCATGAAAAATGGCTACGGATGGTATGCTCTGACACCATTAGCAGCAATTTCATAATAACAGGACATTCTGCAATCATAAAGGCGTCTATACAACTTTGGCATAGCATAGAGGAGTCCCATCAGGGACCATGCAGAGACCAATATGAAGTTAAGTGCTGCCATTCTCTATTCTCTTGATCAGCTTCTCCACCTGGGACAACGAATAGGATACAGCAGACACTGTTCTGGTGGTCCTGCATCAAATGCATTATCACTAGATAGGATGTATGACTTATATATCCACTACCCACAGTTCTACCAGTGAAGAATTACAGAGTAGGGTCTCTGAAGGTGCACACTCTATTGTATTCATTGGGGCCTGCTCTCAGAAAAGTGTTTTCAGGATTGCAGCCTTACTCAGTTAGATTTCAGTCCTGATTCATCATATATGATCCAGCATTTTTATTGACAGAATATCCATGTTGTTTATTAACAGCCCAAGCCTTCTAACACTGGAGCAGACATAAATCTCCCCAAAGTAAGGGAACTACACTTTTAGTAAACAGGTTAAAATGGAATAACATGCAATGTCTTTAAATAAATGCTGAAAAGCTATTTTGCCAGATGGTAAAATTTGGCAATTCATCTCTGATGTTCAGCACCATCATGTTCTCACACCCACTAGGTTGTTCTAAAACTATCTTTCATGAAACCAAATAAAATTGGCTTTTGCAAGTCAAATGCTGAAATAAACACTGGTATTATGTAAGATACACCTTAAATTCAGTGCATCATTCCTTTGAAGTCACACTGGCCACTGCAGAAGGTATTGATATTACTGTGCAAAGCTTGAGAACACAGATTTATATATGGACGATTTTGAAGAATATTATGAGGAAAGTACTGAACTTCTAGAATTTCCAGACACGATAGTAATTCTGATGAATGAACTGGATCTAAAAATCAGCAATATCTTTGGACTGGAAAGTCCAACACAGGTGAAATGCCTTAGTTCTAAAATCAGTAAATCCCAGCTATTGGATCTTGATAGGACAGTTTTGTAGATTTCAGCCTTTCTCCTCTCAGATCAAAACAGAGTTCATAAAACAATATTTTCCCCCAAAAGAGTTGGAAAATAGTGCCTCTGAGCTGAACTCAGAATTCAGTTACTCCCAGTGGTGACTGGGAGCAAATGAGATCTGAATAGAGAGAGGCTCATTAACATCACTGCTGCTGATCACAGTCTGGGAAAGAACTGTACCAGCAGGGCAGGGAGGATGGGCTGACTCAGTAGTGAAGCTAGGGGGGGTGCAGTTCAGTGATGGGCCCAGCCTCCCTTAAGATCCGGTACGCCGGAAGTCAGGGGGCGGGGGCGGAGTCAGGGGGCAGGGGCAGAGTCAGGGGGCGGGGCGGGCCCTAACCAGGCCGAACTGCGCATGCGCCAGACTTGGCGCATGCGCAGTGCGTCCCCTGAAGCGTCCTTGGCGCCAGGACGCCAGGACGCTTAGTGCGCCTGCATCCAGCTGGACGCAGGCACGCTGAGCGTCCTGGAGCTCGGCGCCAAGACGCTTAGTGCGCCTGCGTCCAGCTGGACGCAGGTGCGCTGAGCGTCCTGGCGCCTAGCCTCAGTGTCCTAGGACTCAGCGCTAGGACACTTAGCGTGCCTGCGTCAAGCTGGACGCAGGCGCGCTGAGCGTCCTGGCACCAAGCCTGGCTGGACGCACGAGCACTAAGCTTCCTGGTGGCGAGCCCCGCGGGTCTGGCCGGTTCGCTGTCGTCCGCCCTGGTGGAAGACCCGGTACGGGCACATAGGCCCGTACCGGTATCTGCCCACCTCTGGTGCAGTTGCACCTGGCTACAACCTTTAGAGGGGCTACAAGCTGAGCTTGACACTAGTGACTAAAATTGTGAAAAATGGGGTCTATATGAATGATAATACCATCATGTTATATATTGTTTGAAAGGTAATTTAATGCAGAATGCATGAAACAAACTAAGTTGGAATATCTATATTCTATCAAACGTTATGGCCAATTAACCAGAAAATGAAAACAGAAGCCTAAAGAATAAAAAGTGGATTTTTCTTAACTCAAATATTCCTGATATTCAAATATTCTTTGAGAGCCAACGGGGTGTAATTCTGATACTGTATGGAACTAATGAAGTGTTAATATGACTTATCTCTCTTTACATCAGTGGTTCTCAATCTTCCTAAAGCTGTGACCCCTTAATACAGTTCTTCATGTTGTGGGGACCTCCAACCATAAAATTATTTTTGTTGCTACTTTATAATAATAATTTTGCTACTGTTATAAATCGTAATGTAAATATCCGATATGCAGGATGTATTTTCAGTGTTACAAATGAAATGTGTGTTCTACGCACACATTGAACACAATGGGATTTATTTCAGAGTAGGCATGCATAGGATTGGGCCCTGAGGCTGTCAGTCAGCCCCAGTGTGCGCACAGCTACAGCCAGAGGTCTGGCAAGCCTGACCTGGCCCCCTGCACCAGGGGTCTTTAGGCGACCCTAGGAAGGCTCTAGGCGACCCCCAAAGGGGTCCCGACCCCCACTTTGAGAAACACTGCTTTACATACATTATATACAGTTCATCTATCATAATACTGTTACCCATGCTAAATGGGTATACAGGCACTTCCAGGAGGTATTCCTCTTCTATTTAGCAAGGAAAGAAAATCATCCCTCTTTGCCCCAGCATAGTTTCCCTATCCAATAAGGAACACAATTTTAATTTTTTACTTTAATTAAATTTGATTTCTTGTTGCAGGGGAAAAATTTTTTTCCAAATACTCTAGAATGACATCACTTCCAGGGCAACATTTGGAGCTTTGCACTGGGCTATGTGATTATTAACTATGCCACTGTGCTGACTAGCAGCAATGGTGAATCCCAATATGAATCCAGTAAGACTTTGGAAATGTTTGCATTTGGCTCATATTGGGATGTTTCTTTTCAAACTGTGGAAGTTCATAGTTAGAACTCACCCAATTTCTAATATGCCCCATTTCTAAGCAGAATATAAGAGGATAAAGGGCTGTTTTCAGTGCCTCACTATTTCTGCACTTGAAAAACTAAGCCATTACATATCAATAACACACTCTGGGAATAGCTCCTGTGCACAGCAGGAGGCAAGCTCTGATGCTTACATTAAGGTCTCTCCCTGCAGGACACTTCACTTTTTTTTTAGTGAAGGGCCATTCATGGAGCTAGTCTAGTCACATAAATTAAAACAAAAGCACAGCAGCAATTTTTTTTGTATAATCATGGCTTGCTTGTATGATTATGTACAAATAAAACTTTCCTTGTTGCCTACAGGCCAATTGATGCATTATACATATTTTGCTTCAGAATCTGTGCCTAATCATAAAAGGTCACAGACTTGCAAACTAATGTCAGGATAGAGGAAAAAGAACACCAGTGAAGAATACAACTTCAAGCAGGCTCCAAATTGAACACAGTAGCAATTAACAAAACTTGTCCCTTTCTGGAAAAAGACTAGTGTGTACATATTCTAAACACATGAGCAAAGCTGTTATTAACATCTTGTTATCCCTACTTTTGCTTAATCTTCATTTAAATGTTAACTCAGTTCCATCCATGTTTATGTTAGTGCTGTTGTTAAAGTAGGTGTAATTTCATGTGCCCTGTGTTCCATTTACAAAAATTCTTTAGTTATAAAGAACCACACAAACACACATTTTCAAAGCTCTTATATTCCTTATTCTATTATAAAAATATCAACAATTTTCTCAAATTATTTATTTAAAGAATTTTCAAATTATTTATAAAATATACTCTTGAACACTGTTAATCATGGTGCACCAACTGAACCTGGTGACAACCCTATTCATGTATGTGTGTGTGAGAGAGAGATATATGAGAGCACCATCCTAACCATGTCTACTCAAAAGTAATGGGTCTTACTCCTAGGAAAGTTTCAATGTTCAATGGGTCTTACTCCCAGGAAAGTTTCTTGAGGATTGCAGTCACAGTTAAAGTCCATAGAGTTGAAGTACGGAGCATAAGTTGCCAAACAAAACTGGAAACCTGTTTTATTTCAACGATCTGTGCAGCAGCCCCGACCCCCTCTGCCTCTTCCCATCTGACACTCCATTAATGTCAGATAGGGTTTGGGTAAGGCAAGTTACCTGTAATCATCCACAGGCAAGGTGTGTTTAATCTCATCTCAATCCTTTTCACTCATCTAATCACAGATGACTTGGAGCACAATCATAACTATAACCATAACTTGCAGCTTGACTTGAAGCACAATCATAACCATATCTACTCAAAAGTAAGCCCCACTGTGTTCAATGGGTCTTGATTCCAGGAAAGTGACTTTAGGATTGCAACCATCACCACCATTTTGTTTCAATATTGTTTCATCAGTCTCAAAAATCCAGACAAGTTTTCCCAGAAGTCTACAAAAAGAACTCCTATGAAAAGGACACTGCACCACCAGAGCAAGTTTCAATCTGATCACCACTTTCTAACTTGAATCACCTTTCTAACTTGAAAAAATTAATCTAGATCAAGGCTAGACCAGTGGCATTTACAAGATGTTCCAGTTAGCCAGTATGTCAGCCCACAACATTGCTTGAAAACCAACAATAACAACCATTAGTTCAATAGTGCTGAAAACAGCTTATAAGAAATCAACAGGGTAGATTCCCCTTCTATCTCAGGACCACCAGTAGCCCTGGCAGTGGCATAGCTAGGGGTACAGAAGGTAGCAGACAAAATGGGCAACAAGATTTAGGAGTTTAGGGGCAACAACTGAGCTTGATACTTTTGGACAAAATTGAAACAATGGTTTGTATGAATAACAATACTATCATGTTAGCTCAGTGGTTAGAACTGAGTGGTTAGAACTGCTTGCCAACCAGATGACTGGAATGCTGTCAGGTTAGCAGTTTTAAGACCAAAGTAAAAGAGCCCAGAGTGCTGCAAGATGGAATGACCTTTTCTGGTCCAGCTCCTACCAACCTAGCAGTCCGAAAGCATGCAAATGCAAGTAGATAAATAGGTACAACCTTGGGTGGGAAAGACAACATCCTGGTGACAGGCCCCTGCAACATGCCAGCCAAGTGTCCTCAAGTTGCGTCCATCATGGATTGGATGGCACTTCAATTCACAAGAAGCGGAAACCGTCACCATAATGTACAAATGCTGAAGCTGCCTTTTTATTTTGTTGTTGGGGGGGAGGGCTACAAAATCCTCTTTGAGCCCAAATTACAGATAGATGCCTTAGCTATGCCACTAGCTGATGGGGCGGGGGAGAGGCAGCAGAGGAAATAGGTGGCAAACTGGGAGGAAGAAAGAATCAGGTTTTCTTTCAATTTTTTTAAAAAGCCCTGGCCTGTCATCACTTCCGGTTGTAACATCACTTCCAAGGCAACATTTTGAGCTTTGCACCTAATTACATGACCACTAGTCATACAAATGAGCCCTGGTGAACTACCTAGATAAGTGTTTCTAAAATTGTGAGTTAGGACCCACCTGACTCACCTGGTCATGAACCAATTTAATGTGGGAGCCCATTCATTTCAATATTTTATTTTAACATACAGTGGTGCCTCACATAACAAGTTTAATTCATTCCGGAGGCATGCTTGTTATGTGAAGTGGATTCACATAACATAGGAATTGGATTCATAGGAAATAATGGAAACTCAGACAACTGGTTCCACAACATAAAAATTTATATAAAATATTAACTGTATGTAAAAAGATGACAAAACACTGTAATTGAAGTCTACTTAGGCTGCAATCTTAAAGACACTTTCCTGGGAATAAGACCCATGGAGCTTACTTCTGGGTAGACATGGTTAGGAGGCTGCAATCAAAGTCAATTTCCTAGGAGGCTTACCTGGGCTGGAGGTTCAAGATGGTGGGGGCAATTGGGGGCAGTTAGGGGCAGCTGCCTCTGGTGCCCCCAGGCAACTGCCCCCAAGTTGGGAGCAGTTAGAGGCAGCAGCGCTGGCCGGCAGCCCTTTTAAACAGTCTCTGCATGGAGCGTCAGAGCTGCATGGCGCTTGTGCTCATTACGTACCAGAGGGATTTGTTATGTGAGGCAGGATTCCTTAGAAATTTAGACTTGTTATGTGGAACATACTTTATGTGAGGCGCTTGTTATGAGTGGAACCACTGTATTAGACTTGATTCTACCATGGCATTTGAGGAAATTCAATAAATCCGTACCTTTAAGAGGTTACTATGGATAAGCTTTTAATAATTATAATAAACTAGCAAAATGTACCTGCATTGTGGAAGTAAAATATATCCCGCCTGCGCAACATCCTTCCATGAGCAACATCCCCCCATGCACATCAACCCCCCTGTACTACAACATCGCCACAGGCACAACATCCCCCGTGCACAACACCCTTTCATGTGCAGCACCCCCCACGAGGATCAGTCCCCATGCGCATCAACCCCCCCATGTGCATGAACTCCCAATATGCAATATCTCTCATGCACAACATCCCCCCATGTGCATCAACCCCCCCCCCACACACACAATGTCCCCTACGCGCAACATCAACCCCATGTGTAAACCCACCCCCACATCCGTGTGCATCCCTACCAGGCAAGTTCAATATTTGTCTGAGTATCAGTCTTCAATGTTAAGTATAAGCTAAAAATATGTTGAACCTCTTTTCAGCTCATTAGGGGTGAAATTTCTCAACATCAGTTCTTTGTGGGTGTTCATATGACATAAGGACCACCCTCCCTGAATGTTATGCTTCTAGGTTCAGGGGCTGGAGCAGAGCATCCATCAGTCAGGGATTCTTCAATGGAAAGGATAGGGAGGAAAATGCATTGCGCCCCATTTCACCTCCTTCCAGTTGGAATTTCCGAAAACTGGTTCTTAATAGGTGCCTCCATTATGGAAGGAACATCCTCCCCAAATTTCACAATTTCACGTTTCTAGGCCCAGCGATTTTGGTTGATGAGTGAGTGAGTGTGTGAAATCAGTCAGTGAGTCAGTCAGTGACTTTTCAGTTTTTATATATATAGAAGGTAACATATGGGCTAGTGTGCAGCCTAGGATTATGAGAAAGTTTCCTGCTTCATGA
Organism: Cryptoblepharus egeriae; assembly: GCA_030015325.1. Lineage (NCBI taxonomy): Eukaryota > Metazoa > Chordata > Lepidosauria > Squamata > Scincidae > Cryptoblepharus > Cryptoblepharus egeriae. The sequence continues at coordinate 44,586,361 of JAREYC010000007.1, read as the reverse complement.
CATCACTTCTAGTGGGTCCTGACAGAGTCTCATTGTAAAAAGTGGGTCCTGGTGCTAAAAGTTTGAGAATCACTGACCTAGACAAAGCTTGTTTACCAGGACAACTAATACCCTTTATGTTCCACATTCAAGCCCTAAGTCTGACTGAAATAGGTCAAGGAATTATGCTTGTCACATCATGATTCTCAGAATTGTACGTGGCATTCACAGAATGAGGTCAATTTGTCTACTGGATGTTTATCCACCATGTTTATTCAAATATATGGAAATCTTGTTTCTTACAGTTACATAAATATGCCAGTTAGCTGCATCGTGATAAATCTGTGTGGGCCTTTCTGCTGAGAAGAATCCCAACTAAGAGTCATGCAACAGTAGCCTGACACTTCTGTAAATGTTTCAGTGTAAAAAATACATTAAAAACCGCATTTACATAGCTAATTGCTTTACAGCGCAATATGTCTACTTATAAGACTCTTTATGTTCAACGGATCTTACTCCAAGGAAAAGATGAGTAGGACTGCAGCCTAAAAGGTGATTACCCCCGAATCCAGAGCAACTATGGGAGCACGTAAGATACATTATGTGCACCCGTAGTTACTGAACTTCCTAGTGAAAACCTATGGGAAATTCATATTGGAATCCAGAGTAAATTGTTCTTACATCTGAGCAAAGACTCCCCATAGTTACTCTGGATTTTGCCCTAGGATTGCAGCCTAAATACACTTTCCTGGGAGTCGGCTCCATTGACTTACTTCTGAGTAGACAGGCTTAGGATTGTGCTGTTAGGCTGCAATCCTAGTTTCCTGGGAGTAAGTACTATTAAACACAATGAGACTTCTGTGTAGACATGCTAAGGATTGCATGCTTAGTGCACAGTCCTAAATGTGTCTATTCAAAAGTAAGCTCCATTATGTTCAATGAGTCTTACTCCCAGAAGTGTCTTTAGGATTGGAGTCTTAGGCTGCAATCCTAAGGACACTTTCTTGAGAGAAAGATCCATTGAAGACAATGGGACTTATTTTTGAGTTGTCATGGTTAGGATTGTGCTATTAATCTCTTTAGAAAAATGTTGTACCTCTTCAGAATAAATCCCTATTAAAAATGTGTGTGTTCTTGCCAATAAAAATAATTCAAAATCAATTATCTATTCAATTATTGGTCCTCTTGTCAGCAAATATAATCTAAGCAATGTTAAGTATGCCAAGCAGGTGGCTAATTGCCTCCCCTTCGGCACCATCTTTCACGCACTTCAATAAAACAAGAGCCCAGAAGCTATTTTAGAACAAAATTGATCTCTGCCACTTTGAATCTTGACAATCTGTGCTTTTAAATATTGAAGGGAAAAACCACAGGCTTGCATTGTTCTTACAGTGGAGCAAGGACTCCCCGTAGTTACTCTGGATTGCGCCCTAAGTTTACTTTATCTTAATTTTAGCTCTGGATTGCTATATGAATTTCCCATAGGTTTTCACTAGGTGGTAGAGTAACTACGGGTACACGTAATGTCTCTTACGTGCTCCCATAGTTAGGCTGCAATCCTAAAGACACTTTCCTGGGAGTAAGACCCATTGAACAAAATGGAGCTTACTTTTGAGTAGACATGGTTAGGATTGTGATATTACTCTGGACTGTAGGAAGAGTTGTGGATTCTGTGTTTGCTTTCCTCAACTGGAAGAAGGAGAAGTACCCCCAAATCCAGAGTACCTATGGGAGTATGTAAGAGACTTTACGTGCACCCGTAGTTACTGCACCACCTAGTGAAAACCTATGGGAAATTCATATTGCAATCCAGAGTTAAGTTGTTCTTACACCAGAGCAAGGACTCCCCGTAGTTACTCTGGATTTTGCCCATAGTAAGCAAGATGAAAATGCAGAGAAGTTAGTGTTACCAAGTGTGAGAAAATGCAGAGAAGGACAAGACTTTCTTTTCATATTATCTAAGAGAAGTTATCAAAAGCCAGAGAGAACCTCGAGTCAGTTAACCCACCACATAAACTAGCTCCCTCTCTCCTCATAGAGATTAAGATCATATCCTGCAGCATAAAAAGAGGGAAGGGAACTGCAGTGGCATCAGGGAGTAGGACAGCAGGTAGCAGCAGAAGTGGAAGGCAATAGCACAAACTTAAGGTGTTAGACATCACAAGCAAAGATATGGCAACCATGTGGAAGCAAACCATTGCTTGCAGCAGCAACCAACAAGGAAATACAAAGTGACAATAAGGAATTGAACAGATGGGAGGGGGGAAATGCCATGAAGTTCAAATGTTGACAGTGTGATTAACTTTCCCCACAAAGCATGGAAGATTTTTTACACCATAAAAGACATCTAATAATATACCAGAGTTTACTTTGCTAGCATGCTTTTTGTGTATAATAGTTGCTACAGCTGCAACTGAGACAGGAAACAATGCCTGCAAACTTGGTTTGGCTGCTTCCCTGATACCTTCCTTGCCCAGAAAATCACAAGCAGTAGGATGGGGAGGTGTATGGGGGTCTAAAGGAGTAGTGCAGTAAGTACATCAGGTGCCACACTGCACTGTGTCAAAGGCTGCTCCCACTCGCCGTTTGGGGCATCAAATGCAACACGTGAGGGGCTCACCATGTGAGTGAGTGGGAGGGGCTGCTTACATGGTGCATTGCAGTTCCTACTATACATACTGCTCTGCTCTCCTAACTGCTACTCTACTGGGTGGGTCATGCAAATCTTGTATCTCACTCCAGTACCTCTGCTTCAGTCATCCGTAAATTACCTGAGACCAGTGTTCTGCTGAAAAAAGAGTTTTCCTTTTGTTATACATTTTCCTCATGTCCTTGGGGCCAGCCCCACTGATCCCCAGTCCACCAAGTGTGTGAGTTGCCACTTTAGTAGACACAAGTACTCTGATCTCAGCTGCTCTATGTCACAATTGTCTCAAGGGCCAATCCTATCCCTTTCTATTGCTAATGCAGCTCTACCAATGAGGTGTACACTGCATCCTAAGGTAGGAAGGGTAGTAAGAGTGGCTTCCACAAGATAAGGGAACATTTGTTCCGTAACCTCAGTAATACATTGGCACTGGAGAGCTGCACAGGATTTGACCCACGGTGTCTTTACCTCCTGGGGAATGCCTTCAGCACTTCCCTGATCTTTTTATACACCAAAGGAGTACCCCTTTGGGGTATAAGGCTTTCTTAAACAAACCATCACCAACACACCACCCTCACTGACCAGATCAATTCAATTGTATCCCAGTGGCCACAAAAGAACCTGAATTCTAGTAACTTGAACAAGAATTAAGACTACAGAGGACAATAGACCACAAAGAAAAACAAGAGGTATTGCATGGCAACACTGATAAACAAAACTATTGTACTGCTGTGCATTCATTTCCGGGTTTTCTAGCCTTTCAAAAAAAATGATTTTCAGAGCCAGCAATGCCATTTCCTTTAGTGGCATTATCAAAGGCAAAAAAGGTGTTAAAACACCAGCAAGTACCCATAGGAAAGCAAAAAGTTTCTGTTTGGAACTAAAAGGCAGTTTCAAACTGAAAGGCAATTAGGAACAGTTAGATCTTATAAAGCCATCATATATTGTTAACTTGATTAATTGACTTCAATAACAATAGTTACTTTTTATCATGATAACCAAGGCAGGAAGAAGATGGGGAATCATATAGCACTAATTCAAGATAAAGAGTAAATTGTGAATGGTCCAGGAGCCCTAAAATTGAAAAGTTGGGCAACCTTGTACTCAACCTTCACTCTCTCATTGACCCATGCTGCTTGCAAAATATTAAAAAATGTTTTTATGCATCTCTTTTGAAACTTGCTTCATATATTATAGCACCCCTCAAACTAGGATGACAAAATAATTGAAAGCCTAGTACATAGGAATGAGTGCAGAGTGAAAATTTATTAGTTTATATATTTGCTCAACTCTCTTTATTTCAAGACTGATTCTCTCTCTCTCTCTCTCTCTCTCAAAAACCTCTCTAAATGACTAAGCTTTCAGCAAGAGCATAGCCCAAAGTTATCAGTATTATGAATAATATATATTCATTTGATTTAGATATAAACAATTTATTTTGCATGAAATATTAAATCAAGTGTTACCAGTTTATCAAAAATCTTAATATCTTTTAAATGTCACCATGGACATATCCAACTAATTTTATTTATTTTTTCATCTTGTTGACACTTTCTCTTAAAAAATTTATGCCTCTAAGTTTTTAGAAAACCTGTTTTTACAACTGAGCCTTTAACAAATCTTTTAAAATATATACAAATTTATTTATCTCATTTAGCACTCATGCTGAAACCTAAGGATACTAACTTAGAAGTTAATCCCACCAGCATCAATAAGTCCTGAACATGAGAATAAGACATACTGAATTCACTGAGACTTCAATCTGGGAAAAATGTATCGGATTTGACTGCATAGAACAGGGTTGTCCAACCCTTTTGGCAGAAGGGCCACATCATCTCTCTGATTCGGGGGGGGGGGAGCAAAAACGTGATTTATATTTCAAATGTGAATAAATTTACATAATTTTACATATAAGATTGTATCAGAGACATTACAAAGCTTGCCCACAGTTCAATAGAAGGGACTTGCCAAGAACCACATTGAGGCTTGTCAAGGGCCAAAACCAGGCCGAAGGCCATCCCTGAGGATTGAAATAATTGAGATCAGAATGGGTCACATTTGGGGGAAAAATGTTAAGCAACTTCTCATAGAAGAAAGGTAATTTGATTTCTGTTCCTATACATTCCTAGACTGCAAATTTAAAAATAGCACCATATACTTAGGTGAGAGATATTTTTACAATAAGGAAAGGAATAATATGATTCTTTAGTATGGCTGGCATCATCAATTCATATTCAACATGACAAAAAACAACCAAACAACTTATACTAAGGCCCATCCTTAAGCTGCTTATTCTAGAGTATTCCTATCAGACCTCAAAATATTGAACTCTGTTCTTGATAGTGATGATGAAAGGAATACTAACTTTGACTGAAATATAATATCAAATGCAAAAGAAGTTACTGCAAGGCTTGAGCACTTGTATTACCCTACAGCTGCAACACATGGATTGATATTCTTTACAATCCTCTTCAGAATAGAATACAGTATTGCAAAGAATCAAAACTACAAAGGTATGTCATTTTGATTTAAAGAGTCTTAACCCCATCCCTGGTACCAGGAAAGCCACTGAGAAAAACTGAAAGGATCCAGTATTAACTCATTCAAACCACTTAAAGAACCTATAAATCTAAAACACATGTCATCAGCAGATGTTTCACTTAAGTCTGGAAAAATGGAGATCTTCCACTTGCAGAGGAATTTAACATGTAAACTCATCTTTAGTGCAGAATCAGTTGGAGACTGCTAAAGAGAGCACTGGAAAGACAGCTGGTGGTGCATTTACATTATAATTGCAATTAACCAAATGCACTGTAAAAATACTAACTTGCAAAACTTCTTTAAAGATTTCACAGAAAGAGCAAAAGTTGGCTAGATCCCAGATTTTCACAAACAAGCTATGACTATGGGAGGGGTGACACTGGGGAAGAGCTTCCCACATTGACTGTCTGCTTTGATCTCCATCTCCTAGGAAGATGTTCTTCTTCTCCCTTTATTCCATCCATGTGGGTTAATGGTCTTCAAATATGTATCAACTTTCAGAGAGGTGGTTGTGTTAAGGCCCAATCCCATACTGGGAGGAGATGTCTGGCTGCTTCCTGGCAACTGCTACAGTGGTAGCTACATTAGCAGCCAGCAGGAAGCTCAGGATTGGGCTGTTAGTCTGCAGCAGCAAAAACAACACATAATGTTGTGGCACCTTAAAGACTAGCATATTGTACATTAGCTTTTATGTATTAAAGGCTGCCCTTCTTAGGAGAGTACTTTGCTCCAATAGTAAAGCACCTTCTGTGGAAAAGCACCTTTTATGGAAAGTCCCAGGTGCAATCCTTTAGATAAACAAGTAGGAATGGGAAAGACTACTCTCTGAAATCCCAGAAAGGCACTACCAGTCCATGTAGATAATATTAAATCTATTTTAATGATGTTTTATTCCCTGATGTCAGCCACCTTGGGCTCCCCCTTGCAGGGGAGGAAAGGCGGGATATAAACTGATTAAATAAAAATAAAATAAATAAATATTAATTTAGATCAGTTTTTCCAAAAGTGGAATCACTAGTGGGGACTACACCGTAAAGGATTTTGGCTCCACTGCTATGGTGGTTTATGTAGCATAGCCTGATCCCACTGGAAGTGGAAGTGGCTGGTTAATGGATCCACCTCGGAATGTAAGAGTTCTTAAAAGACAGAACCACTGTGAATTGTAAAACCATCTAGAGCAGTGCTACTCAAGCATTTCAGCTCAGGACCCCCTTCTGAAAATGACAATCTGTTAGGGACCACCAGCCCCCAAAGTGATGTCATGGCAAGAAGTGACATTAAAGGTGCCCAGTGCCAGATCACAAGTTGGCTGCACCCAGCTTTTCATGGCCCCCCCACCCCAAAATGAAGTTGTGACCCTCTAAGGGTTCCCAACCCCCACTTTTGAGGACCACTGTTCCAGAAAGTTAGAAAGCCTGCCCATGTAAATTACCTTGTGGTTAACTTGGTCCGTCAAAAGAGGCATGATCTATGATCAGAGTACTAATCAAAATCCCAACTGCGTGGCAGCACATTTAGGCACTGCTGCCATCTCTTGCAAATATGATGCCCACAAAAGATAGTACATGAAAGGTGGTTCTTAGAAAGAAATTTGAAAAGCCCTGACCCAAATGATGTGGCAGCCTTGTATGTTTGGTTCTCTTAGGACCTGCCTTACTATAATTTGTTCTGCAAAGTATAAGACTGTGCAATCCTTCTGCATGTTTTCTCTGAAGCAAGCCCCACTCAGCTGAATGGAACTTACTCCCAGGTAACTATGTAGGATTCAGTCAGTTCAGAGATGTCAGTCCACCAAAAGCTATTTCCCAAAGTCATAGCTTAAGGTGTCATCTTCCCTCTTATGGAAAAGCATATGGCAAAATATGTACACAATTGGAAATGTTATGGTTGAGATTTTTGGTTTTCCCATTCCTTCATATGAGCAAAGGTCCATTAGCAGGATGCTTCATTCTTAAGACTGCTCCTGGATTCCATCTGCTTCCAGCAAGATCCACCTGCCTCTTGCATTCCAAGATGATGATTTACACACCTGTGTATGTGTGTTTGTGATGGAAGAATGACAACACCACTGAACTGAATGGCACTTTGGACTCTCTCCAAGCATCAAGCAGCCCTATCTATTTCGGAGAATTTGCCCAAAGAAATTCCGTTCCCATTCAAAATGGGCTTGTTTGAGAACAGTTTTGCCCACACTAAACTGAAAAAGGGGAGATAGTTCTAAGGACAGAAGAAATAAGAGCCTTCCTTGCACATGCAGATAGACCCAAAACACCTGTAAAAGGTGATCCCCTTATCTCTCCCCCCCTTCCCATCCTAATGCCTGAGGCTGCAATCTTATGTACACATTCCTGAGAGTAAGCCCCAGTGAACACAGTGGGGCTTACTTCTGAGTAAACATACATGGAATTGGGCTGCAAATCGCTGACTCAACTAGCATGATCATATGATACCTTCCAAAAAGATGAAGGTATCTTAGAGCAGCAGAACTCAAAGTGAAGGCTGGGACTCCTTTTGTGGTCAGTATCTCAGGTGGGGGGGAGGGTTTGCAAGAGGGTCGAATCTGGCATCTTGGCACCGGGCACTGGGCTTTCCTGGGAGTAAATCTCATTGAATACAATGGGACTTACTTCCAAGTAGACATGGAGGAGCTCTGGCATCACAGTGATGTCACATCCCAGTAAGTTTGACAGGAGGTCTCAGACAGATTTTTAAGTTTGAAAGAGGGTCCCAGGCTGGAATTCCCAAATACCACTGGTCTAGAGGTGAACCCCCAGGACAGCATCCTCCTGTAAACAAAGCCTAATTAAATGTGAACAGAGGAGGAGCAGGAAGAGATGCGGTGCCTGTAAACTGTCTTTGCTCACTCAGGAGGAAGCTGACATTAGTGTGTAAAGCCAATGTAAAAACCACATGGCCATCACAGAGGGACCTGTGTGCACTAAAGCAGGCGTATTAACAACTTTCACACATGGCACAAATAGCCTGGGAGTCTGCCTAGGAAGGTAATTTTGGGAGAAAGCCCAGTTCTCACTCTAGGCAGGCACATTTAACTCACAAGTTAGCCTTACTGCATTGAGAGAGATTTGTGCATGAGTTGTAAACCTACTGCACAGAAGCTGGCTGAAAAGTGTAGTGCTGTCCAGAGAAGTTTACTTAATTCTGTGCTGCTTGTAGCCACTGTTGATCCAATGAAACAAGAGACTGTCTTGATCATACGATGCAAGGACTTCACAGAAAATCAGGATTTACCAGAGTTTAGCTTCAGGATTTCCTTCCAATGCAAACCTCAGTTTAAGTTCATGGGATGTAATGCTGAAGGAAAGAGTGCTCTTAAGCATGTGCAAAGAGTAGCTTGCTATCCCACACTTAGCAACACTACCCTGAGGAGTTTGCAGTCAGTTTTGACCCTTATCAATGGGAAATTAACCTTCAGGAAGGCTATTCTGGGCAAGTTTGAAACATCAGCAGCCCCCAGCAAAGGGGATCCCCTTTTGCTTAGCCCTGCCAAATAATGGGGAAGGAGTGACATGATCCCAAATACCTCTCCTCCACTGTCCCAGTGGGGATAGTGGGGATTTCCAATAAGGAAGACAGGGAGGAGCAGTGGCATAGCTAAAGGAGGGTGCAAAGCACTAAGTTTTGCAGGGAGCCTCACTGCAACTTGCAATTGTCTTCGTTTTGCAATTTGGAAGGGGAGCGACACTTTGCACCCCAAAGTAAGGCTCCCTGCAAAACCAAGTGCTGAGCACCCCCTCTGGCTATGCCTCTGAAGGGGAGTCAAGGACAGGACACAATACCTCTCTTTTGCAGCTCTCTTAAAAGAGAGCCCAATTCTATCCATGTCTAGTCAGATGTAGTCTAGGGGGCTTACTTCCAGAACAGCGTGGATCGCATTGCAGCCTGAGGTTTTAATCCTAACCACAATTTTACCTGGGAGTAAAAGGGTCTAAGAGAGTAAAATGGTTTTTATTCCCTGGATGGTATGGATAGCATTGCAGCCTCAAGTTGCAATCCTAATCACACTTTTACCTGGGAGTTAAAAAGGGTCTTACTCAAGGGAGTAAAATGGGTTTGATTCCCTGGACGGTGTGGTTAGCTTTGGAGCCTTAGGTTGCGGTAAAACCAGATTTTACCTAGGTGTAAAACCCATTGACCATAATGGGAGTTACTTCTGAGTAGACAGGTTTGGGCTCCTTCCCACCCCACGCTCCCTGCTGCCACACCTGTCCTGTGGAGGAGGAGAAGGAGGCAGGTGAGCATCGCTGTGCGCCCCCTCGAGGGAGAGCCCAGGGCAAGCCCTGACGGAACGGGTCGGGTCGGGAGGCGACGCAGGGACTCACCGGCTTTGCAGGGGTCCTTGTAGTCGATGGCTTCGGCTCCGTCCTCCTGGTGGAAGTCGTAGTAGTCGTAGTCGAGGCTGGAGCCGCAGAGGGTGACGCCGGCCAGCCACAGAGCCATGCTCCAGCACAGCATCTTCAGCACTACTGCGCAGCCGGGAGACCAGAGACGGAGAGAGACGATGGAAGGGAAGGAGAGCTGGACACCTGGACGGGCTCAGAGGCTCCCCTCGGGGCGTCTGGTCTGGATCTGCAGCATGGACGGGGCTGCCTGCCTGCCTCCCTGCTGGGGTCGGTGGAGAAGAGCTCACCCCGTCCTCCTCCTCCTACTGCTGCTGCTCACAGCAGCTCCTCGCTCCTTCCGACGGCTGAGCAAACTTTCCTGCCTTCTTGGGAATCCTCCTCCGAGGGTCGCCCGGGGCTGAGCAGCTGAGCAGAGCCCTCGGAATCCCCAGCTCAGCTCGCCTCCCGTCCAAGCTCCCGGTGCTGCTGCTGCTGCTGCTGTTGGACGGGCTGCACATCAGAGAACTGCCATTGGGAAGAGCAAGAGAAGGAAGGAGAGAGGGGGCTCCAGGGGCACCCAGAATCCCAGTCAGTACTGGGAATGATCCCAGTAGTTCTGGCGCTGGAAGGAGCAATTGGGAAGTGGCAGGACTCCCCTCCAAAGCACCTTCCCCCCTTTTGTTCCCCTCCCCCCCTCCGCAGGTCCTCCCCCTTACCTCCCTCTCTCCCCCCTCTCAATTCACCACCACGTCCCCTCCAGCATCCTGCTTACTTTTTCAGAGGGTCAGGATCTGGGTTGCCTCTGATCCGCTCCCTCGACGGCTCCTTTAGGAAAACATGCGCTCCTGCTCTGCTTGCCTCCCTCTCCATAGAGCTGCTGTCCGCGGAGATGAGGAAGGCATAGCAAGGCTGGAGGGGAGCGGAGATCAGAGCAAGGGCATGGTCGTGCCCAGGCAGACAGCAGCAGCAGCACCCAAGGGTGGTCCAGCTCCTGCGATGGGGACAAGGATGGCTCCCAAGGAGCAGGAGGGGAAGGAGCGCTTCAGAGAAGGAAAGTTGGTGCGGTGGCAGCTGATCAGAAGCACAGCAAGCCTGTCTACTCAAAAGTCACCCGCATTATAGTCAATGGAGCTTACTCCTAGGAAAGCGTGGCTAGGATGGCAGCCTCTCTTAGGGTCTGCCCCAGCAGCAGTCCTGGCTCTGCTCTGCAGCCCATGCAAAAGTCCAGGGGGTTTGCAGAAGGAAAGTTCCCATCTCAGCAGCACCAGCAGCAGCAGTAGCACAACAGCACCGGGAGCTCCCTGGATGTGCTCTGCGGGGATCAGGCTCAGGCAGGACGGAGGAGGCAGGGGGAGAAGTGGCTCGTTCCTTCCTCCAGGAGCGGATCAGCCTCCCGCGTTAACGCCTGCCTGGAAAGAAGAAAGTGCCCGAGGAAGGACGCGCGAGTGACACACACTCCGGGTGGGCGAGGAAGAGGGAGGGACACACAGGTTGCTCTCTGGGTATTTGGCTGCAATCCTAAAGACACTTTCCTGGGAGTAACACCCATTGAACATCATGGGGCTGACTTTGGAGTAGACATGGGCTGCAATCCTAAACACACTTTCCTGGGAGTAAGCACCATTGAATATAATGAGACTTACTTCTGAGTAGACAAGGTTAGGATTGCAACCATGATTCGGATTGTGCTCTTTGTGTTTTCGTGCATGTGTGTGATAGACACTTTCTTGGGAGTAACACCCATTGAACATAATGGGGCTGACTTTGGAGTAGACATGGTTAGGATTGTGCTCTTTGTGTTTGTGTGTGTGTGTGATATTTTTCAGGCTGCGTGACAACATGCATGCAGGCTTTGCGGGGGGGTGGCGGCAGGGGGAGTCCTGTGATGCACCACAGAAGTGTCAGGAGGTGAGATTCTCCTCCTCCCTCGACAGTACAAGTGTCCAAGGAAGCAGTGGCATAGCTAGAGGGTACAGTTGGAGCAGTCAGTCTTGGGGGGGGGGCCTTCCCATGCACGCCCCCTCCAAGACCGAGTGCTGCGCCCCCCTCTAGCTATGCTACCACGCAGAAGGGAATAGGGGCAGGGTGACCAATATCCTTTTCCAGGACATGTCCTATTTTTTAGCCTTATGACCTGGAAAAAAATCTTCATTGTCCTCCATTTCCTTGTGACCAGGCTGCATGAATCCTTCTGGTAATTCATAAATTAAATGAAATAAATTTTATTTCTTATTCAGTTTATATCTTGCCTTTCTTCCTTAAGGAAGGAAACCCAAATTAACACAAATTAACCCTTAAGGAAGAAAACCCAAATATATAATAAGCAGTGTATTGTTTAAATTAGCCATATGAAAGCAATGTATATTAATGTTTTTAGCTTTTATTGTATGTCCTACATTTTTCTTGGATGTCCTATATTTTGGGAGGCCTTGTCCTCTTTTGCGATTATGACATATGGTCACCCTGACGGGGGAGGGGTTCTGTGACTTCCTGACACCCCAACCTTATGCATGTCTTCTTAGAAGCAAGTACCAATGAGTTCAATGGAGCTAGGCAAGTGTGAAGTAGGACTCTTGTTGTGGTGTCACATTTAACAAAGCACTGGAAAGCCCACACCACATTTTACCAGAAGAGTTTCCAAGGTTCTCATATCTTCATAGCTTCCCAGACTTCTTCCCGCTCTAAGCCATGAGCTTCCCGCTCAGACTCACTCATACCTCAAGCTACCCTGATGTTTAAGACTTCCCTCCCAACAAAGTAGCAATGCAGCCCACCACTCGACCCAGGTTGCTCCAATCACCACTTACCGGGAAGGGTCCTATGCTGCAATCCTTATCCCTAGTTGGGCCAGGCTACCATAAGTCCCCGCACAAGTCCTTTGCTGGCCTGGGGGTGTCACAAAAGAGCCATCAGGCACTCCATTCCTGGAGGTTTAGGTCAGTGCATGGACATGTGCCAGCCTCACCACACCACCATGGAATGGAGAAACAGGTGAGTTATGTGCCCTAAATTGGTTAGGATTACACTGCTGGTGTCTCTAAGTTTGCAGTTAAATTATATGTCAGCTTCAGCATCACATCTATAATGAAACTGCTTAATCATCACATCTGCAAGCAAAATTGCTGCTGACTACAGGATCCTGGAAGGATGGTGGGTGTTGGGGAAGAAGGACACAGTAGGACGCTGGTAGATGTGATGATTAGAACCAAAAAAATCTGGAAGGAATGGGAGACAGTGTTTTGGCCATAGCATTTATTCATGACATGCCTTTATAACCTTGAATGTTTTATATTATGTACCTATGTAAGCCTATTTATATAGGCCTACCACTGCATATGCCGTCTACACTGTCCTATCCAAAGATCCTTCCTAAGACAGTCCAGTGGAAAAATCATTCGACACTTCATAATGAACGATAGTGGTGTTTGGTAACCCTTACTGAAAGGAACATATACAGTTCCATGCCCAAATATTTTGTTTATGCAACATTCCTGTGAAATAGGTTATTTTGGTCCAAGGTCATACAATGAATTTTTTAACTGTTTGGGAATTTAAACATGTTTGATCTCACTAATCTCACATGTCTTTTCTCACACGTTTTAACTCACTAATCATTTTCATAACTACTGCACTACGCAGGTGCAGTTGTGTCAATGCTTAAATATTCGTTAAAATTGCATGCACACTTTTGATTTCTTGGTAGCATGGCTTTATGTTTGTTTAATCACTAGCACAATGGTGACTAAAAGCCAACAGCACACAAATATTAGGATATATTTCCACTACTAAATACCCATCAGTTCCTAGTGTGTAATGTAGTCATTACATTGTGCATAAAAGGGACTTTTTGTCAGTGGGTCTTACTCCTAGGAAAGTGTCTTTTGCATTGCAGTCTATGTATCATCAAACATAGAGAACTTATTTCCTCTATTAGTGAATAAAGCAAGTCGTTCTCTCCTAAAAGTTTCACCATGTACTTGCTTAGTTCACAAATGAAACTCCAGCAATCCAGTTTTAACTCTGCCAATCAATTCCCATTTTGGCATAATTAACTTTATACAGAAGAAAACTTACCTTAGAAATTGTAACTTGTGTTTCTAGTACAGCAGATTATAGGCATAAAACAAATCATTGTCATGCATTTATCAAATATACATTAGCATCATTATACATGCCCGTAATTATTTCCAAATGTCTCATTACCCCAGAAAAAAAAAATCCAGTACCATCTCAAGTGTGCTAGTTTTCTTACTAAGTTGATTCTTTATATCCTTCCAGCAGATTAACTATCCCAGCAAGTTAAAGACTGACATCACCCTTTGCCTCCAGACAACAATCTGCCCCTGACCTCAGTGTCACCAGTGGCAGCAGAGGAGTTGCTAGCTGGCAGGAGTCTTGAGGACAGCTGGCCTTAAAGAACCCTGCCAGAGATAAGAGCAAGACCTAGACAAGGCTGTGCCTGAGATACAGAAACCTGTTCACAGTGGTAAGGTATGGCAAGTCTACCCAAACAAAACAAGGACACTGGTGCAGTATCAGTGAAAAATAGCCTTCATAAGTAGCTCAGAGAGCTAAACAGCCAGTTAGCTGCCATGGGACTATCTTGTGAAAAGTGAACAGAAATAACACAAATAAATTTACACTTCTTAATAAAATAAAAACAGAACAACATTATTATGCAATTTCCCTGTCTCAGGCTCCTCAACTTACTAATTACCCTCAATCAATTCTGTGGGTATTCCCACCACATCATACATGCTCATCCACAACCAAGGCTAAATCCTAAACACACTTTCCTGGAAGTAAGTCCTATTGAATTTAATGGGACTTTCTTCTGAGTAGTCAGGCATAAGATTGCACCCCAAGTTGCATGACTCCACTGTTCCTCCTAAATACAGGGGCAAACTGTCCTACAGCCCCAGATAACTTACACGAGGGCTGCAATCCTAAAGACACTTTCCTGGGAGTAAGTCCCATTGAACACAATGGGGCTTACATTTGAGTAGACATGGCTACGATTGTGCCCAAAGTCAGAGACTGACTGCTGCCCTCCCAAAAGAGGAGGGGAGGAGGCAACAAGAATACTAACTGCATTTACATGTGATGATGTGCATTCAAATGTTTGCATTGCCAAATGTGTTCAAAAAAGGCATATTTGCATCAAAAATGCAAGCAGAGATTTACCAGTAATATGTGATCACATATTTCACAGCCCTCATTTGAAGAGATTGAATCACAGTGTTACATGCTGACCCTTTGGGGATGCAGCATGCAGCTAGAATCAGTTATTTCTGCTTCCCCCACTATGGGGGCTACTCAGACACAATTCACATTTTCCCTCAAAATTTCATGTAATAGAGGAATTCCTCCTTAAGCATGCTACTTAATTTGGTAAAAATATCTTTGAATTTTTCAGGTTTAATGACTTATTTTTGTTTCATTCATTCTTTTTTGCTACAGCTATTGCTCACCATGTGATATGGATAGATAGAGCTATACAGTTGGGTAGATGGTCTCCCAACACTCTCCTTCAGAGACTGTTCTCTTAAACATAAGGTTAGTTAACAGCATAATTTTAGTTAATAGATAGTGTGCTCTAATGGACATGCAGTCCTTTCAATTCTCTTCCAAAGCTCATTTTCACTTGATTTGTCTCATAAAATGTCAGCAGCAGCAAGTGCAGTTCACACCTCATATGTTGTCCCAATTAGCATTTCTTTTTCTGGCTTTCTCAGTGTGAACCTGATAGTATTAATCTTCCTAGGATGTCCCTTTACTTTGCATGAACAAATATTTTACAATGTCGCTCATTTCCTGTCATTGTCCATCCCACTTTCTCCACCATCTAGGCTTCCTTCCTTTTTTAAAAACTAAAAAGATTCTGATGTTTGCATATGAGCTTATTCACCAAATTTTCACCAAGTCTACCCTCCTCCACCTTACAAAAACCATGGCTACTTCAACATGGCACAACTGCCTTCAGGTTTCCATATCAACATCATATCATCACATATCAGATGAGGCTGATATCTACTTAGGAACAGAGCTGCCAGTTTACAATCTTACAACTGGCAATCCCTAAATGGTAAAGTAAATGACAACCCCAAAATTGTATCCAAACAACTTCTCTGTGACTCAGACATGCAAGTTCAAATAATTGCTCAGTCATGAAGATTCCTGAGTGACTCAGGCTAGTCACTATCTTTCAGTCTCATGTAATTCACAGGGTTGTTGAGACTATCAAAAGAGGGAAAGTACACCACCCTGATCTCCTTGGGGAACTGTGATAAAGAAAGGTGAATCTGTGTATAAAATTGAAGGGTTAGGAATTGGGATGGGGAATGGCACACAACGGGGGATGACACGGGCACATTGAACAGGGTTGTGCATTGCATGGGGAGGTGTTGCACAGGGGAGGGTTAGCTTACAATTGTTCTTGAAATTTTACTCCCACAATGCAGGTACATTTCACTAATAATAAATTAAAATAAATTCTCCAAAAGAAAAAGTTCATATGCACAGGAAATATTTAACAAACAGCCCAAGGAAAATAAAACAGTTTGAATGGGTGTGGGTGCAGATATACCCCAAGATATACCAATCTTCTTTGGAGCTGCACTGGTCTCAGTTATTCTCACCCACTCTTTTATTTCAAAATCAAAGACTAAGCAACATTATCTCTAAAATGTAAAACAGAAACTAAAGAAATGATGTGAGTATGCCATAAACATCTAACTTAAAAATGGTTGGGGGATTTTTGTGTGTTGGTCAGCAGCTCTGGCTCCCAACAGGAAATAAATCAAATGTCCACAGATGTGGATAGCTATTTGAAAGCAGGACCAGAAAAATTTAATTGGGGAAACAGCTTTCAAAGTGAAAGAGATCAGATTATTTTGTCTATTATACATTACCATTACCATCTCACCTCCCAAGATCCTGGCATCTTCTAGTTAAACCATACACAGTACATTAATCCCCGGTCTTTGTTGAGGGAGATGTTTTCAATTGTGTTTTATATCTCAGAAAGACGGGTCTAACAGCCACATTTTATTTCACATTTTTAAACCACCCAAATATTTATTTATTAGATTTGTACTCTGCCTTTCTCCACAAAGCACCTAAGATGGATAAAAATCATTACATAAAATACAATTAAAACATTACAATGTAAATAGCAATACAATTAAAATGTAAAATAGGATGCAGTTGGCCATAAAATATTGGATTGTTTTTTGAGATAGGAAGTCTTCACTCTGCTGCCAGTGTAAAGTTCCCTGCATGCTCCAACGAATCCTTAGTGTAAGACTGAAATCCTACATACATTTACATGGCAGTAGGTTCCATTAAACTCAGTAGGACTTACTTCTGACCAGATGTGCATAGGACTGCATTGTAATGGCCCAATCCTTATCTGGGCACTCCCCACATGCCACTGACTTGGTGCCTACTGAGCTTGCTGTGGAGCAGCTAGGGCAGCCCAAGCTTCCTTACTCTCTGGAGTCACCGTAATATCCAGCTCTGTATTCAGAATAGTTGGAGCAGCCCAGCTACCCTAACTCTGGATTAACTACCCTAACTCCTAGTTCAGTTTCCCTACCTGTAGCAGGAAATATTCATCTGCATCTCAAGAAGAGCATTTGTCTGAATCTGCTGCTTCAATATTTCCAGTCTCCAGAAAGAGACTGCCCACCATCTCTGTTGGCAATCTGTTCTACTGCCAAATTGCCCTTACCAACAGGAATTTTTTTCCTGATACCAAATCAAAATTTCTCCTCTTGCAGTCTGTACCCATTTGTTCTAGTTTAGGGTTGCCATAATTCTCTTCTACAAAATCAGGACATGACCCTTTCTGTCCCTTTTGCTAGTATGTGGACACAATCCACAAAAATCGGGATTGTCCCTGGCTTTATGAGACATGTGGCAACCCTAACCCAGAGTGACCATATAGAATGGAGGACAAAGAGCCTCTATCTTTAACCGTTGCATAGAGGAGGGAATTTAGGCAAGTTTAGCTCATCATAGAAGGGTTTAAAAAGCAGCACCTGCCTAAATTCCCTCTTCTATGCAATGCTTAATCCTGCCCTAATCTAGTTTGACTTTCAGAGGCAGTAGAGAACAAATTTGTCCCTTCTTCCATATAACAGCCCTTCAGATACTTGAAGAGAGCTCTCATATTCCCTCTCAGCCTACTCCAGGCTGAACATACCAACTTTCCTTTAACTTTCCTCATGGGGTTTGTTCTCTAGCTCTCTGATCATCCTTGTTGCTTTCCTCTGAACTTGCTCTAGTTCAGCTGCATGTTTCTTAAAGTTAAATGCCTAGATTTGAACACAGTGCTCCAGGTGAGGCCTAACCAATGCAGAGTGAACCTACATCATAACCTGGACACTATAGTTCTACAAATGAAGGCTAAAATTGCATTAGCTTTGTAGCTACATCATACTGCTGACTCATGGTTGGCTTGTGATCCACTACAACTCCAAGATCCCTCTCACATATTGTTCTGCCAAATCATGTACAGTGGTGCCTCACATAACAAGTTTAATTAGTTCTAGAAGCATGCTTGTTATGTGAAGCTCTTTATGTGAAGTGGATTTTCCCATAAGAAACAATAGAAACCCAAATGGGTTCCACAACAGGGTGACCAGATGCCAAACCCAAAATTCCTGAACTCCAAAGTCAAAATTCCTACCCCCAAGGCCAAAATTCCTACCCCGCAAAGCCAAAATTCCTACCCGCTTAAAAAAATTACCAAAAAATGTAATTTTTTTGTTTTTATATTTTGGTTTTTTGACTTTTTGGCCCTAACTTTTGATAGGAAGGAGATATCTCAAAACTGATTTTTGCATTGGATTCTGCTCTTCAATACAAATCCAACAACATATGACATAATGGGGAACTGCGCACCATCGCGAAGTTAAAAAATGAAGCCAAAATGTAGGACACCTGAACAGGAGGCTAAACATCCATACAAATCTGGGTTTTTCAACCCTGTTCCACAATCAAAAAAATATTCATATAAAAATATTAACTGTACATAAAAATGATGACAAAACACTGGAACTGAAGTCTATTTAGGCTGCAATCCTAAAGACACTTTCCTGGGAATAAGACCCATTTAACATAATGGGGCTTACTTCTGGGTAGACATGGTTAGGAGGCTGTAATCAAAGACACTTTCCTGGAAGGCTTACCTGGGCTGCTACTGGCGTTTCAAGGAGGTAGGGGCACTTGGGGCAGTTAGGGGCAGTTAGACATGATTAGGAGGCTGCAATCAAAGTCAATTTCCTAGGAGGCTTACCTGGGCTGGAGGTTCAAGATGGCTGGTGGGGGCACTTGGGGGCAGTTAGGGGCAGCTGCCTCTGGTGCCCCCAGGCAACTGCACCCAAGTTGGGAGCAGTTGGATGCAGCAGCACTGGCCGACAGCCCTTTTAAACAGTCTCTGCATGGAGCGTCAGGGCTGTATAGCGCTTGTGCCTATTAGGCACCAGAGGAGTTTGTTATGTGAGGCAGGATTCCTTAGAAATTTAGACTTGTTATGTGGAACATACTTTATGTGAGGTGCTTGTTAAGAGAGGTACCACGGTATCTCCCATTTTATACCTTTCTGGTTATTTTTGCCTAATTGCAAAACCTTGCATTTGTCTATGTTGAACTTCATCTTACACATTTCAGCAAAGTATTCCATTTTGTCTAGGTCTTCCTGAAAGTTTCTACTCTCTTCTAACAATAGAAGAATGTTTCTCATTGTCTTGCCCTATAGCTCCTAAGACTGGCTTGCTCAAGCTGCTATTCTCTGGGCTGTTAGAGACATAGGGAAAAAAGGGTGGGCAGGAGCTGTAGATAGGTAGGTTGAGTACTGGGAGTGGGTAGAGTTGGCAGTGGGTCCCCGGTCTTATTTTTTTAGAGGGAAAGGGGGTTCCATGAAATTAAAAAGGTTGAAGGCCACTGTCAAGAGCATTATTTCAGCCCAGAATAATAAATTTTGTGTGTGGCAGTAACCTTTGGCATTGGACCCTGTGCACACCTCTGTGATTGGAGCAGGCCAAACCCATTCTATTAAACAAGAAAAATATTCATTTGTAGAAATCAGAATCCTAACATCCTTGCACCAACAGATAGTCTTCAAATCTTATTTATATTGAATTGCACTGACAGGATGGATTCCCTGAGGCTGCTTCTATGAATAAATATGATGCAAAACTAGAGGGATGGAGCAAACTGTCAGAATCTGGTCTCCTGGGATTGAAAGTGATTCAGGACTCTTTTGTAGGAATCAAGATTACTGAATGACTATAACATGCCTGGAAATAATTGGTGCAAAAACTGAACAGGTCTAATAGAAGTACATTAGCTCTATGTATCCTGGAAAGTTGCCATCTTCATGTTTGGCTTATGAGTTTCTCAGACATCTGCCTGGACCATATCAGAAAATGAATGCTGGACTAGATAGATTGTTGGCCTTATCCAGCAAGGATCTATGCCATGCTGGCACTTTGACAAGTGTCATTATATTACAACACATCTCTTGACAATCATTTTTAATTTTAATATTTTCCACAATTTGAATGTGTGGGTTAAGTTTTGTGAAATGTTAACAATTTAATTAAAATAGGCTTTTACAAACCCATTTCATTTTAACTTTATGTATACTTTATGGACACGTACAAGAGGGCTCCAGTATCTGCAGGGAATGTGTTCCTGCCCCCTCTACCCATAAATACCAGGAACTGCTAATATATAAATAGACAACCCCCCCCCCACAAACCCATTACAAGCATCTTTTTATTTTTGTAGTGCTTGTAGAGCAAGTGTTTCTTTTGAACATTAACAGAAAATGTGAAAATTAAAGATACATAGAATAGACATAGGGGGCATGGGGAGGAGCTCTGGATCCACAATCTACAGATAATTTAAACTGCAGATACCGGATCTGCTGGGATGGGGGTTCTGCTGGTATGCATTTCTTTTTAATTACTGTCTTTACTTTTTCGCATCATGTCCAGTGCATCTAAGTCAACTTATGTATCCATGGATACTGTTCTTGCCACAGTGAAAAAGCATATGCTGCTGATAGCTCTTTGCCAGAGAGAAATGGAAGGAGCATATCAAAACAAAAGCAAGATTAAAATCTAATATAAAATCCAAATCCTACATAGTTTTGCATAAGCTAACTGCATAATGATGAGGCTGTCAGAAGTGATTCTACTCTGAGGTGTTAAGAGGGGCTAACTAAGCCATAGTAATTTTAACTTCTATGAATCATCCTTACATGAAAATATCATATGGGCTGCTTTAACTCTTGAGATGCATTTATTCATATAAGGCTGCAATCCTAAAGACACTTTCCTGGGAGTAAGATCCACTGAACACCATGAGGCTTACCTTTGAGTAGACATGGTTAGGATTGTGCTCTAACTCCATGGTTACATCAAAGACAGTTTCTGACAGAGAGGAAATAGTGCATTACATTTAGATTATAGATAAGAACTCTGCAGTGGAGTGGTTTAACTTACCTCCAAAGTTTGCTTGAGTGATTCAGTCTTAGCGGTAGTTCTTCATTCTTGTTTTAATTCTGGACAGCATGGCATACAAGACATACTGCTAGTTGGTTGTGTCCCTGTTAACTATTCTTAATAAATAAAAAATCTTTACTAGCCTATCCATTTCTGTGTAGTGATGTCCTGGTGGCAATAACCTATTGGGGCCTGGCGTTTAAGGAAGCCCAACCTCCTGGAACCCAGAGGTACAGGGAAAACTTAAGTATTTAATCTAATTGACCATCAAATCTAATGTACACCCTGATTTTGGAGACTAAATTCAGCTGAAAAGGGTGAGCATTAGATTTGAGTAAATAGAGTATATAATTTGCTTTCTTTATCTGAGGATCCTTCCTTCCCTTCATTTTAATAGGTGCACACTTATGTATACCCATACACCCCATACACCTCTATATGCTGGGTCAGTGTGTGTTTGTCAGTACTGCTGTGCTCATACATCTGACCTGCACCTCATTCTTAGACTTTGGCAAAGCCAGCCTACCTTATCCATGAGGTCAGGTGTTGTAGTCACTTCAGGCATGTTGATGGGAACACATATTCTGTCCATTCCTTTCAGGGTTGCCAGACCTCCGGAATTTCCAGGAGGCCTCCGGAAAACAAGCCCCTCCTCCGGGAAAATGTGGCCAGCCTCCGGGAAAATGGCTGCCATTTAAATCTGGCATGCTGCAGCTGTGCACGCTTGTTTGGCTGCATGTGGGGCATGCACTATCATTGGTCCTGATCATTGGGCAGACTGTAGGGCAGGAGAAAGAGTGAGCAGAAGGAAGCTCCTCCCCCTCACCACCTTGTTGTGGCTTACAGTGCTCTCAGCCAGCAAGCTGGCAATGGCCTCCAGTGCGCTCTTCTCATTGGGCTGCAGTCGCAGCTGCCCGCCACCTTCACCGCAGCCACCTGCTCCATGAGTCAGCTGTCTGCCTACTTCTGCCTCTGTGCTCCATCGCCGGCCTCCCGGCTTTGCCTGCCTGCTATTCCTTGATAACCTGCCTACTGCTGCCTCATTCTTTCGCCGCAGCTTCAACTTCCCGGCTGGCCCATTGACCTCCAAGTGAGGTGGAGGAATTGGAAAGTGTGTGAGCCCCATGCTAGTTGTGTTGTGTCTACCCAGAAGTAAACTCCATTATACAATGGTACTTCCTCCCAGGAAAGTGTGCCAGTGTAATGGAGTTTGTGTCTCACAGCCACAGTGAGTAGAGAGTTCCATCATTTTTCAATTTTAAAAGAGGTAACATAGTACTGAAATTAAATACAGGAGAGAAACATGAGTGTTTTTAGCGTATTTTAACATATCCTACATTTTGTCCTACATTTTTGGGGTGTTCTACAATTTTTTTAATTGCAGGAATTTTTGCAGGAATTTTGGCTTGGGGGGATAGGAATTTTGGCCTTCAGGCAGGAATTTTGGCCTTGCCAGTCAGGGATTTTGCATTTGGCATCTGGTCACCCTGATTCCTTTGCCTCCTTCCTCTCCTAGGACTGGAAAAGAGAAACAAAGGAAGAGGAAGTTTGGGGGGAGGACAGAATTGAGAGAGAACATTGGAAAGTGTGAGTTGCAGAGACTAGTTGCAGAGATAATGTTCCACATCATCAGGTGTAGAACAGTGTTAAGGTCTTGGGCTAACCCTACGCACCAGTGACATATTTTCAGACCCATATGATAATTCTGTAGGCTTCAAAAGAAGGAGATTACATGTAGCCCACCAGGAGTTACAGATGTGCATCTTGTGGTTGCTGGGTAACAGCACTCTTTTCCTCTGAAACAGCTGAGTAAGAAAGAAAGGAAGATTTTAACTTGCCTATGAATTCCCCTTCTCATTGGTCTCCATGGCAGGGTCAGTCCTTATCATTTGGGAAGCTCCTACCACTCAGGCAGGCAGATCAGGTTACAAAGACTTCCTGTGAGAAGAGGCATTCTCAATTCCCCAAACTACAAAATGTCCTTGATGTCCCCTCCCCAGTTCAGTTCTGTCTTGGACTTGTTCCTGTTGATGGCCATCCTTGAAGTCCAGTGTATCAAAAGGCCATCCAAATGATGGCCTAAATCTCACCATTCTGAACCAAGAAAGACTTTGGACCATACTGTATCCAACTTCAGGGATGTTTTGCCCCTATCTTCTACTACCACTGTTTTGCATTTGCTTCAGATTTTGGGTGTGGGTGGAATTCAGTGGGGCATCCAGAAGGGTTTTTGACAAGAATATTGAAGGTTATCTGTATAAAACACTACTGAGACCAATTTTCTTCAACACGTCCATGGCACTTTTTGATAGATAGTGGTCTGTGATGGCCAGCTCTTCTGACCCAAAATAGATAGCTTTAGACATCAAGGAGTTAGGAGTAGCTGTCCTGAAAGCATAAGAAGTTCCAAAGTTCTCTTCAGAGCCACTCCATCCTTTGTAATAGGGGTACCTTGGTCTCCCATTGCCCTCAAATAGAATCACAGCATGTGAAGACAAGGCAGCAATGGGAGCATCAATTTGGAGTTTGCAGAGTATACTGAAACAGAATAATGCTTAACAACTTGAAGATATGCTTCTTCTGAGGTGATGTTCCCCACTCTGTATCCAAGATTGACTTCAGTACCACTGGAAAGGAATTTCTGTTGGGTTGTTGGGACCCTCAGGTTAAACAGATAAAACAGACACTGGGCCTCCAGCCTGGTTAGACTAGCAAATACACTAGTGATTCAGCCACTGTGCTAGGATTCAAAGACAAGTAGTGCAACTCTGACTGCTCCCTTAGTCCAATGCAAGTCACTTGCACTGGCCCAGGGGTATCACAAACATACCACTGGCTGTCCCTGACGGCCAGTGAAAAGTGAAGGTTGGAGCAGGAATTAGCACATCCCAAGATACTCCAGCCAAACCCACTACTTTCCTCCAATGCCGTGAAGAAAGAGAACTTGCCTCAGTTTACAGGAAAACAGAGACATGCTAACAGTTGCATCCAAGGAAGCCTTCATGGAATTCTGACTTATAAGTTGGGTTAGACATTTTTTGGGGGGTGATGTCCAAAGCATAGGGTGCAATCCAGAGTAACTACGGGGAGTCTTTGCTCTGATGTAAGAACAATTTACTCTGGATTGCAATATGATTTTCCGATAGGTTTTCACTAGGTGGTGCCGTAACTACATCAACATAATCTCTTACGTGCTCCTGTAGTTACTCTGGATTGTAGGGTTAGCCATTCCTCAGCAAATGCTGTTTAGGATAAGCAAAGCTCAGGACCATGGAACAGGCTGGGCATGAGTAGTTTGTTTTTTTAAAGCCTGCCTGGGCCTGGATATGCCAAAACACATACAGAAGGCTCAACAGGAGCATGGCTCAAGAGTAAGTTCCTGAACTCTTTGCTTGATGCATTGAGATACAAAGGGATAACTATTCCAGCTGGGATTTTGTGCTTCACTTAAAGATGACTGAATTGTGATGTGATGTCTTAGAACTTCTGCCTCCGTAACTCATGGAACAGGCAGAAAAATTCCTCATCTAAAAAACAAAGGGTGTAATCCTATGCCTCACTACTCAGAAGTAAGTCCCATTATGTTCAGTGGGGCTTACTCCCAAGAAAGTGTGTTTAGGGAAAGTGTGTTTGACCTCCATTTAGGCCAAGATAAGCCCTGGCATAAATCCTGTGCTTCCTTGGGAGTGTCACATATGTGCCATAAGGCATTTCTGCCCCACTCATGGAGGAGACCGCTGCACAGGAAAGCATCAATGTCCCCACACCACCTCAGAAAGTTATACCATATGAGTTAGGCTGGCCTAAATTTGTTAGGATTGAGCCCTAAGTGGTAGAATGTGCCCATTTAAGAGCTTAACGATCCTAACTGCACCTGCAGTTTCTGAGGTAAAAATTCTCCCCCCTAATGGTGAGAGACTTAGCACCTAATTAAGGACATGGGGAGAGAGGGGATGAGATCTTTCCTAGGTTGAAAGGTGCCAAAGAATTAGGACTCACTTCCTGAGGCATGAAAAAGCACAATGTCCAGCTCAGCCTGGCCCTGATAAGGTTTAGAATGGATCCAAACCTTACTGGGATCAACAATCTCTGGAGGTTTACCATTGCTGCCCTGGAAGAGACATTGGCCTGAACAATGCTCTGAATTGTGGTTGTTAATTCCTCCCAATTGATAGAGGCAGGGAGAAAAGAGCCTCAGGTCTCCAATGCCTCTCCAGAGGGGCTTACACCATTCACCCTTTACTGAATAAAAAACACCTCATCTAGAGATAAGGGCTTCTAAAGGACCGTGTTGCTTCTCTGCCATGTCCTTACAGAGTGCTCAGCAGCGCCTGTGTGGTGTTTTGGTGGAAAATAGTCTTCTCAGCGCTGCCATTTGAACAGTAATTGAAAGAGTAGTTTTGCCTTTTCCACATAGCTTTTGTGTAGCAGCCTACTGTCTGGAGCAGTTTTGACAGCAAAGCAGCCTACTACTATGACATTGTTTTTGGTGGGAAAGGCGTTGAGCTGTCAGCCACCTCCAACAATGACCCTGCAGCCAGGCTCCTATGCTATGGAGCCATATGTTCGTCTGGCTGCTTAAGGGGGTCAGAACCATTGCAGTTTTCTGCCCCAGCATAGATGGCACCAAGCAGTAACTCAGTCCCTGATAGGACTTGGCACATCAGCGGTCAACATTCTTGTGATTTCTTAGGAATGCTTCCTCCATGACCAGTTTTCAGGCCAACAGGTTGAAAAACAGAGAAACAGCTGAGAAACAGAGATAGAATGTGTGCCCAGCTTAGCAATCTGCATCTGCAGTTCCTGAGGTAAAAATTCTCACCGTTGACAGTGGGAATCATAGCACCTAATTAAGGATATGGGGGAGAAAGGAGGAAACCTTTATTAGGTTGAACAGTCCAAAGAATTCAAATAGGACTTGAGGCATGGGAAAGCACAGTGGGTGCAATCCAGAGTAACTACGGGGAGTCCTTGCTCCGGAGAAAGAACAAGTTACTCTGGATTGCAATATGAATTTCCCATAGGTTTTCACTAGGTGGTGAAGTTATTATGGGTGCACGCAATGTCTATTACATGCTCCCATCGTTACTCTGGATTGTAGCCAATGTCCAGCTCTGCCTGGCCCTGGCATTTGGGCCAACTGTCTCTGGAGCCTCACATGGCCAAGCTGGGAGAGATGTTTGTCTGAACCATGCCCTGTACTGTAGTATTTAATTCCTCATTGTTGACAGAGGCAGAGAACAGAGTTTGGTCTTGGGGTCTCAAGTGCCTCTCCAGAGGGGCTTGTCATCTTACACAATTCACCCCTTATCAAGTAACAAAAACACCTTATCCAGAAATTGGAGCTTCTGAAGGACCATGTTGCCACTCTGCCTTGGCAGTACCTTGCCTGCTGTGTGGTGTTTGGCTGACTAACAGGCCTGTCATCACTGCCATTTGAATTAAGGAATTAAGCAGGAACTGCATCCAGGCTGCTATGCTTTCCCATACACTGGAATGAAGTGTGAACCCTATAGTTTTCTGGCCTCTTATAGTGGTCAGATACAACCCCGTTTTCTGCCCTAACACAAATGGCAGTCAGGGAATGGCAGGCAGAATGGCTACAATACTTTTCCTCAAGAAAAGAGAAGCGGTGTTTGAGGGGAGACTTGATGAGACGTACAAAATTATGCAAGGGATGGACAGAGTGAACACATAGATGCTCTTTTCCCTTTCACATAACACCAGAACTAGGGGACATCCACTAAAATTGAATGTTGGGAGAGTTAGGACAGACAAGAGAAAATATTTCTTTACCCAGGTATGTGGACCTTCCTGCCAATGGATGTGTGATGGGTGCAGAGTGGAGTGTCATCCAGGGGAGTGTGATGGGTGCAGATGGGTCCAGGGGAGTGTCATGCACAGCTCCACCCCAGCTGTGACACGGACACTCCAAAAAAGCAACTTTGTGATGGTGGTATAGGGTTTTGACCATATCCGTTGATAGGAAAGAGATATTTCAAAACAGATTTTTGCATTGAATTCTGCTATTAAATACGTATCCAACCATATATAAGATGATGAAAAAGTGCCTCTTGCCTAATTAACAATTAACCTGTTGCTTTAAACATGAAGCCTTATCAGTCTTGATTTTTTAATATAAAAATGATACCTCTTTAAAAAGAAACATAGCTGTGAATGAGTACCTCACCAAGTGTCCCAATGTATAGCTGAACTGAAGTTGTTTGCAATGATTGGGTTTGGTGGCCTGCCTCTTGCTGGCTGATTGATTTTTTGACATCCTGCGACCCCTAGTGCACAACAAGGATTGCCAGCACAGTAGCAGTACCTGTTCTTCTGGGGTCTTCCTGAAGACTTATCTGTGATCCAGCAAGCATGCAAGAAAATATATTGCAGTCCATACATCATTTTGGAAAACAAAATAAAACAAAAAATAGGATTCCACTTCACTGGGTTGCCAAGATAAGCACCCTCTAATCATGACAGTGAGCTGTGGTTGGCGCAAGTATCAAGATATTCTGCCTGTTAACCAGCAGGCCAGCGTTCAAGGCCCGGGTCAGCCCCACAAGACAGGGTGAGCTCCTGTCCTTAGCCCAGCTCTGCGACGCCAGCTGGATCCAATCGTATTGGCTCTGCCTTTCCATTGGACTAATTCAGTGGCGTGGAGAGGGGGGATTTGCTGCTTGGGTAACAGCCTATCCTCCATAACAATCTAACCCAGGCTTTCGTGCTTCGCATGCAGCATATGCAGCGCCGAGCACGATACCATAGTCTTTCAAGACTGACGGAGGTCTGCAATCATGACAAATCTCAGGAGCAATTCTTTTAAACTTTATATATCCTATTGTTGAAGTACAAAACAAAAACCAAGTTTTTACAATTGTAAACTTAAGACATTACAGCCATATGATGCTATTCAAGTTGCTTTCTATGAGCCATGAGTCCATTTGGTCATGCATGGAAAGTATACAACACCACTAAAAGAGAGAAAATATGGCACATACATGGCTCATCATTATTTCAACATTGTTACCTATTAATGAGTAGAGGTGTTGTATTTTCACTGGTGTTATTTACTCAGAAACAAACCCACTCTGTTCAGTAAAATGTAGGCTGCAATTCTATCTTGCTCACCTGAAGCAAATGCTTCTACATATGAGATAAATAAAAGGTGCTAGAAATGATTTATCCAGGATTACACAAAATATATACACTTATGATTATAATAATGGTACAGTACTAGTGAAATTAACAAGATGGACCTCACTGTCATTTTTGTTGGGATCAGAGCTTAGAGAGTTGGGTTCTAATCTGTGTGAAGGTCATGGGACCAGCCTCCTAAAGGAAGAAGCCTCCACTCAGCTTCAATAGTATATCTTCCCCTATAGCCTCCCATTCCACTATACTATTCCTCAGTTTTACACTTCTGTCCCTTCCTCCTGCATTACTGCCTTTGGAACATGGCTTATTCCTGCTTTGGAGTAGGTTTCCTGTCCATGACCCTTCTGAACTTTGCCTGCTGCATTTTCAACTTGACCTCTCTTCTGCCTTTGGCTGTGTTTCTTCTGACCCCATTGGATGGACCCACCTACTCCCTTACAGACCTTGACAATCTAGTTGTTCGTATTATGGAACTGTGGAAAGATTGAACATGGCAGTTTACTTCACCCACCAAGCCTACAATTATCTCCTTCCACCTGCAAAAGCTTATTCTAATACAGTCCATCCTTCCCTGTAATTTGAATTTCTTAGCTGCCTAGGTGGTGATTTTCAGACAAAAACCTGCTGTTTGCCCCTGACTGGCTAGTAATTGCCCATTCCCTGTTGTATAAACTTTTTCCAAGAGGCGAAAGTTATGTGACCTGATCTATTTTCCATACTTTTATTTCAGCCCAGTTTAATTAAGGTAAAGGTGACAATTTTTATTCAAGATACTGTGATCAATACTTGTGTGACATTTTCGTTGATACTACTTATAAGTAATGTCAGGCAAGATTTTCAGCATCTTTCTCTTTTATTCATATGTTGATGCAAGGTCAGCGCTCAGCCATGTACCCTCTTACAGAATGAATGGAGGATAGGAACTGACAGGTATGTGGCCATCTCAGCTGGCTCCAAATGCAGCTAGGGCAGTGACTCACAGAAGGTTTTAGGATCTCCTACCATATGAAAGGTAGGAAAGGTAGGAACAACCAGGAAATTCCATTCCTCAAAGAAGCAGCAATTGCAGTCTTCTGTGAATGGCTCTTCTGGACACATTGGCAAACTCCATATGTGAAGACCACACACCTCAGTCCACCACCCACTTGCTCTGCTGCCTCCTCCCAGCTAATGTCATAGCTAACACAACTATCTGCAAGCTGGGGGGAGGGGTCAAAGAACATTTGGTAACCCTCTCCTCCTGAAAAAAAAAATCAAATTTAATTGTGTAATTAAATAAAAAGTGCACCCCTTTTTGGTTAGAGACACTGCTCTGGGTAAAGAGAGAAGATTATTCTCTCTCTGCTAAATATAAGAGGAGCATTGAAATCCTCTAGTGGTGCAAGTGGTTAAGACGCTGTGCCTGTTAACCAGCAGGCCAGGGTTCGAGACCCGGGTCGGCCCCACAAGACAGGGTGAGCTCCTGTCCTTAGCCCAGCTCTGCGATGCCAGCTGGATCCAATTGTATTGGCTCTGCCTTTCCATTGGACTAATTCAGTGGCGTGGAGAGGTGGGGATTTGCTGCTTGGGTAACAGCCTGTCCTCCATAACAATCCAACCAAGGCTTTTGTGCTTCGCATGCAGCGTATGCAGTGCCGCGCACGATACCATAGTCTTTCAAGACTGACAGAGGCCTGCTTTATATTACTTATAAAAAGTCCCTCATATGTAATAAGTGCTGTTCAAAAGGGCAAATGTTGCATATTCCAGAAGTGAAATTCTGTAATCTAAAATCTATGAATAGAAGAGTTGAGAACAGAAAAACTGAGAAATAGGAGGACCGACAAAGTATGAAAGTAATGCAAGCTGGAACGATATAATTGAAATCTAAAATACAATTGTGTCAACATTTCTTCAACAATGCTTGAGCAAACAAACAAGATTTGTTTCGAAAAATTGCCAAAAGCAGTTGAAGTATATTCCCTCCCTATCCATCTCCCCCAGTTCACCAGGAGATCACAAAGAAATCAGGCCAATTGGAAAAGACACTGCAAATTTAATGACAGACTGCCCCTCTCTGGAGAACTTCAGCATCTTGGAAAGTCTGTCCATTGGGATCTGCTCTAATAGTGGTTCGTGCATGTGGCAGAAATCATGTGGTGGTGGTGTTGACTAACATTTTCAAAACTACTGAATTTTAGGGGGGAAAGCTGCTCATAAAGGTTATTTTATTTTTCTGTAGTAGTATACAGTGTAAACTACAGATACTGCAAACACAAAATGTACAAAATACAGTACAATTTTTGTCCCCTTTCACATGTTAAATTATGATCATCATCATCAACATCAGTAACTATATACTGCTTTCCAAAGCACCTTCGGTTTCCAAAACACCTGCAGAATGTTCATTTGCTAACATTCCAAACCTCAGGGAGGGCTCTGTGGAGCTCCCTGAATCTCCAGGTAACAGTTCCACTTAGTGAAAATTTAGTGAAAGCACCTTCCTTCCTTCCTCTCTTGGCTGAAATCCTACCTTCCTGTTAGGCCAGCTTAAGCTACAGCATAAATTATGTCCTGACCTGGGGGTGTCAGCAAAGTGCGATAAGACACTTCTGCACCACTCTTGTGGGAGGGTTAGGCCAGTGCACAAACACATGTGCTTTCCTCCCTACATCCCCATGGAAACAGGAAGACCAACGAGTTGTACCGACCTAGATTAGTAATGCACCCTAAGTGACTTGATCCTGGGGATCGTGTTGCTGTAGCTTTACACAAGCTGCGGGGGGAACTGCAACTCCCCAGTATGTGAACTACAGCTCTAAGGACTTTCTGAAAACCAGAAAATGGATCTGGAGAGAGCAGAACTTATGCAAAATGTTTCAAAACTTATGCAAAATGAATTTATTGTAGAACTTTGTAGTGATGAGTGTATGCATGACATATATTTACCAATATGCATTTTTATATGTTGTGAAGTAGAAACTCGTGTGCCTGTATCTGGACTACATAGTAAGTGCCGTGAACTTCTGTGGAACTCATGGAATTATTTCATCCTCATTGTCTTCAAAGAGGCTAATACACACCTAAATTACTCTAGATTATACTTTTAATGTTTCCCAACATGTTCACTGTAACAATGGTCTATGTATATCTGACATGAAGTACTTCCTCCTCTGTTCTCCCTCCATTCCATTCTGTTATTATTGGCACCTCTTTGAATCACAAAATTTCAACAAGAAGGCAGTAATTACTCTGACCAATTGGTGTAACTGGTATGTAGTAGAAAGAGAGAAGTTCAACAGTGAAAACAAGGCTAACTGTCAGTTTCCATTGCAGTGCTTGTTCAGGATTAATGCACTGATCTTAAAATATTTAAAATTGGATAAAAAACCTGACACAGTGTGTCACCTTCAATATTGATTTTCCATTATCCAAATTCTGTAAGCACTGAGCTGAAACTTGTTGAGGGTTTTTTGAAAACTTTTCAGAATTTATTTTACTGTTTACATATTATTGATTTCTTAATGTGAAAAGAAATTCTCTTTTTTCTCATTTTGTTTTAAATTAAGTTATAACTAATGACAGTGTATATACTTCTACTTTATCACATAATATGTATGCCCATGGAGCTATAAATGAAAAAAATATTTTACATTCAGCCCCACAAGACAGGGTGAGCTCCTGTCCTTAGCCCAGCTCTGTGACTCCAGCTGGATCCAATCGTATTGGCTCTGCCTTTCCATTGGACTAATTCAGTGGCATGGAGAGGGGGGATTTGCTGCTTGGGTAACAGCCTATCCTCCATAACAATCCAACCCAGGCTTTTGTGCTTCGCATACAGCGTATGCAGCACCGAGCACGATACCATAGATTATGGCTGCAATCCAGTTCAGCTGAAATCCCATCATAATGTCTATGCTTGCCTGGGGGTATTGTCAAAGTGCCATAAGGTAGTGGTCCTCAATGTCCCAGTTCCATGGGGAATCATTTTTTCCACAGACCTGCTCAGTGTGCCCCCAACCTGGTAGCTCTCCTGAGGTAGAGGCAAAATGTGCATGTGCACCCCAGTGACTGGATGCACCTTCATAGTTTACCTCCAGCCTAGGGAAACCACCAGGCTGGAAACAAATAAGGCATGCATGCTGCTGCAGCTGGGTCATGCATCCCAGTTCGCTGCCAGACTGGTACTTCTGCCTGGCTGGGGGGTGAACCCACAGCCACCTCCAGCTGGAAAGGTTGGGGCCTCTCCTGGCTAGAGGCATCAGGGCTCTAGCCAATGGTCCTGGTATGGCCCGGCCATAAAGGCCTTGCAGACTGGCACTGAGCTGCAGACTGGGGATTGAGGACCCCTGTCTCAAGGTACTTCTGCACCACTCTGGTGGAGGGGCTTAGGCCAGTGCACAGACATGCACCAGCCTCCCAACATCACAATGGGAAGTTATATCAGATGAGTTATCTTGGTTTAAACTGCTTAGGATTACGCCCTGTTTCATGATGGAAATTTTTCGGCAGAAACCAATACCATATATATGGATAGAAGAAAAGGAAATATCTGATATTTTAAAAGTACAGACATAACCTAATTATCAGAGAATTTTTCACCCATGATTTCAACTCAGCATCCCTTTAAGCCAAAAAAGCCTGCTTGCCCTAGCAACATAGCAGGAAATCAATCAGCCTCCCATTCGTGCTTAGAAGAACCTCATTTCAGCTGGGAGACAAACCCCTTCCTTCCCCCTAGAGCAGCAAATGCAATAATGCAAATAATATTCACTTCCTAATAACTTTGCAATCTATTGGGTGCTCCAGGGGGAAGGGAGGTCTTTGCCTTCCTGCTGAAATGAAGCTTTTCCAAGCCCTCAAGAGGAAAGTTGATGGATATGTGTGCCTGTATGTTACTATGGCAAGCAGACTATCTTTAAATGTTGTCTTATCTTTTAAATGCTTTTGTTTACACAGAAATCAACATCAAGGAGCTTCCTAGAATGGAACCCTTGCAGATGCCAAGACTCAACCTGTAATTGTGAATAGTCCAACAGAAAGGACAATTAGAGGGATTTGATTTCACTTTTAAAGAAGCTAGGAAATCTATCAAGCTACTGAAAGGAATGAACACAAATTTCACAGGGAAATTTGAAAAGATATCACTCTTCGGTACGTCTCGGATTCTCAATTTATAGAGCAACCAAGTTAATTTGTTGTGGCAATTTATGAAACCATTTCTGAAGCTTATGTTTGGGAATATTGCTTTTTCCCAGGATTCAAAAATGTTTTTGGAAAATGTGACTTTCCCTTTTCATTTTTATTGAAAGAAAAATCTTTCAGATGATTACAAACTTTCTCAGATGAGACTTACAGTATCCTGTATCTACTAACAAGCACTGCTACAAACTCCATGATAATTTGTGAACTCTTTAGGAATAATTACGGTCTTTTTATTGTTTTAATTATATATACTCAGCATTTTCTACTGCATCATTGAAGGATGGTAAAGTATATTAAAACAATGTTTTTCAAATTGTGGTTTGGTACCCACTAGATAAGTTGCAAACCAGTTTCAGGTGGGTCCACATTCATTTCCATATTGTATTTTTAATACATTAGACTTGATGCTACTATGATGTGAGACTGTATTTGGAGAAATATGACAGATCTGTACTTTTAATAGGCTACTGTGTACTATATGCTTTTAACAATAATAGTAACTGGGACATGCTCCGGGGTAAGTGTGGATAGGATTGCAATCAAGGATTGTTAAAAAATTTTCTGCTTGATGATGTCACTTCTCGTCATGAGTTAGTTCCCAGTGTGTGGTCACAGATTCTCATTCTAAAAAGTGGGTCACAGTGCTAAAAGTTTGAGAACCACTGCATCAAAGCAACTGGCTTTTTCTATCTCTACCAGACTTATGGTACAATCCTAACCATGTCTCCTCAGAAGTAAGCCCCATTGTGTTCAATGGGTCTTACTCCCAGGAAAGTGTCTTTAGGATTGCAGCCTTAAGCCGTCTCTAGAGGTAGCTCCCCTGACTCCAGTTGAAACACTGGAAACCTCTGGATCCAAGACAATATCACTTTTATGAAACTTCTTGTTTCTCTGGTTCACAGATCTTAGTACTCTTTTAGTGATTTTAACCCATTTATCTTGTTTGAAACAAAATGTTTTGATGGATATCTTTGGTATTTTATGCTTCCCCAGCTTTAGTATCATTTACACTTCAGTACCATCTATATTTTTATTTTATTGCTCAAAATGTAACTGTTTCATGTATCCTGAGATTTAGCTAACTGATTATAGGCATGCATACATTATTCATAGGAGCACATATAAAAACTTGCACCAAACTGATAATGAGGCTTCTAATAATTGGTAACATTCAATGTGAGCTGTTGGTCTGTTCCAAATCTAAAAGAGCTATTACTTTTAAGTCCTTATACATTTGTGGAAAATATTATTGATCCTTCACTTTACTCTTACTGTGTAGTTCATTTTAGATAACACTGATAGTGTATTTAATATTTCTTGCAGAAAATGGTATATCCAGACCACAAACATGCAATCTGGGCCTTTCCATGATTTTTCTTTAATAAGTCCTGTTATAGGTACTGCTATATCCTGCTTTTCTGATAAGCCACTTGTAATTTTTTTTATGATCCACTCTTTCAACATATTTTAATTATACCAAGAAGTCATTCACTCAAAATCTGCTTCTCTATTTCAATCCCTCTCTACTGTTCTAAAGGCTAAAGTTGCCACTTTAAGATAGAAACCTATGCTTTCAGAGTCACAGTCTTTGCCAGGCCATGCTGCAATTTGTAGTTTTTAGATTCTTCAGTCAACTCTCACCCTTGAGGAGGCATGGGATGGGCATTTCCCAGATGACAAGGGCTGTGGGTGGCACAAGTGGTTAAGACACTGTGCCTATTAAAAAGTAGGCCAGGGTTCGAGACCCGGGTCCCCACAAGACAGAGTGAGCTCCTGTCCTTAGCCCAACTCTGCGACGCAGCTGGAACCAATCGTATCGGCTCTGCCATTCCACTGGACTATTTCAGTGGCATGGAGAGGGGGGATTTGCTGCTTGGGTAACAGCCTATCCTCCATATTAATCTACTCAGGCCTTCATGCTTCTCATGCAGTGTCAAGCACCATATATAGTCTTTCGAGATTGATGGATGCCACTGCAACATAAGGACTGACCCTGTCATGGAGATCTCCCCAGAGAATGGGAAGATTTCACCTGTGAATTCCTCTTCTTGGTTGTTTCCATTGCAGTGTCAATCTGCCCACCCTCACAGCCTGAAAGATAACAAATGCAAAAGATGGGGTGGTAGAAGATAAGGACAAATATTTCTGACATGTTCTCATTAGGTCCCTGAACTAGGGTACAGTATGGTCTTACCTCTTTATTGGTTTAGAAAGCTGAGATTTATCCTGCCAGAGTTCATCCCATGTTCTGTTTTTCAGCCCAGATCCCATCTCATCAAGCAGCTATTCTTATAATCTTTTTCAACTGTATTGCCCCATATATGTCAACCCATGTATTCACGGTCAATTTTAAGGAACATTTTTTATTTCTATAAAAGTACAGTGGTACCTTGTAAGACAAATAACTTATAAGACAAATGCTTTGTAAGACAAACTAAAATTTTTAAGGAATTCTGCCTTGTAAGACAGTTTTACAACAAAAATTCATTGTAAATGAATGAATTGATGGATCTGCATCATGAGCAACAGCAAGAGGTTATGGATTTGATCTCATCTGCAGAGGAGGATAAGGAGGAGGAATCCCTCACATTAAATGAGATTAAGGACATTTGTAAACATTGGGAAATTGTGCAAAATTTTACAGAAAAGCACTACCCAAATAAGGCTGTAGCAGTGAGAATGATGAATCAGTTTAATGACAATGCAATGTCACATTTCTATGAAATCCTCCAAAGGAGACAAAAGCAAGTGTCATTAGATAGGTTCTTTGTTTAAGTTGTTCAAAAAGACACCATTGGCTCTTTTAGTGAATATTAGTCATTCTTGGCCATAAAGGTTTTTCTTTTCTGTTTTACTGTACAGTACATTACAGTGTTTTTATTAATATTACAGTAATTGTGTTCTGTATTATATTACCACATTTTGAATTCGATTACAGTGTTTTCATTTTTACACACAGGTAATATTTTCATATGAATATTTTTAGGTTATGGAACCAATCATCTGACTTTCCATTATTTCCTGCGGAAAAATCAACTTTGTATAAAGAACGATTTGTAAGACAAACATGCTTCCAGAATGAATTACAAGTCTTACACTCTATATATGTGTTCATTGAGCTGCAATAACGACGTATTCTTCTCTGATTCTATTTTCCTTCCCATCCTAGTTTTTCTCTTGTGTCAAGAGAGACTGTCAGCACCTCAAGGTATGGAAATGCCTTCTTGTTTTGTGTAAAACATTACATGTGTAGTTGGGGCTATATTCATGTGGTAGAGATAATTAAGATAGAAGATTTCAGTAGAAATAAGGACAGGACCCTCTGTTCTATTTGCCAGTATGTGAACACCATCCCCCAAAACTGAAAAACAGAAGGTGAAAATGTAAATGTAAATGAACAGTCTGACAGAAGGAAACTATTTTCCAATGCTAAGAAAATGTTCCCTAACCATGGTGAGTAGTTTACAGTGAGTAGTGACAATATGTAACAGGGAAAATTATGGATATAATTAAAACATGATGAAGAACTGAAGGAGAGGAAAACTGTGAGAACTATATGAATCACACTGCTTTGAGACTGCAGACTGATTCATTAAAAAAGCTAATATATATAATTATCTTTTTCACCCCTCCTATACTGCTGTGGTTTTTATCTTGGTAATAAAAGAATATTTCACATTACCTTGTCAATTAGTTTTAAGCCTTTCTGATAGCTAGCATTTTCTAGAACAGCTGCTAAAGCCAACACTGAAAGTAAAGAACAGAACGCTAAATTCAGGTGTGCCCCCTTATCTGCAGGTGTTTCATTCTGGAATCCCCCATTGATTGCTGAAATTTCAGAAATAGGCATCTGCCCATCCATGTGGTCCCATGGGGCTGCTGACCCTCAGAGGCACAGAGAGCTGTTTTCCAGTGGTGGGATTCAAATAAGTTAACAACAGTTTCTGTGTCCTAAATAACCATAGAACAACAGGTTCTATGTCCCATTAGTAACCAGTTCTCAGAACCAGGTGCTCATTAGCAAAGGGTTCTACAAAACCTGTGAGAACCTCCCAAAGCCGTCTTCTCCACTTTTCTCTGGAGGGGCCTCTGAGCTCAGAAGAATATCCATTCCCAGCCTCTGCCAAGCTCAGACTCAACTCTGAGGCTTTAAAAAATCATGTCTGGTTTCATGAAGAAACTGGAAGTGATATTTTAATGCCTTGTAAGTAAGGACCTGCAAAAGGGGAGGTTATTTTTCCTGACAAAGGATAACACCCATTTGTCAGGAAAAAATACAATAAACTTGCCTTTTGCAGGTCCTTACTTATAAGTCATTAGACTTATAAGCACTGGACCACAGTAAAATGCAATCAGAGACAATTCCCAGTTGCATCAGTGACTTCTCAAGGGCATTAAAATAAGGCACTAAAATTCCTGTTTTTCCAGATCTCAGTCTGTGCTTGGCAGAGTCCAGGGATGAGCTCTCCTCACCTCTGAAGGGAGTTCATGTATGATGTGCATGCTGGGGTGTCTCCACCCAAGAAAGACCCAGACCCCCTGCTGAATCCATGGGAGAGTCAGGGGCAACCCCAGGATTTGCATCACCTTCTGTGGGAGACCAGCGTGTACACCTCTGTCTTGTGCATGCATGAACCCCACACATGCACACTGTGCCTCTGAAGTCTCCAGCCCTGAGTGACAAAGGGCAGGGTGAGAGGTTTCAGAGGCATGGTTTCAGAGGGGTGGTGCAAACGTGATTGAGTGGGATATGATCACCTGGAGGAGGTTCACTGGCAGGCGGGCCAGTGTCAAACCCTTCCAGCATGTTACCACTCTCTGGCCTGTACCTGGTGTGAAACACACTGACCACACCTCGCTATTTCCCTGAGGAGATCCATGGATATGGGTGCCCCATTCATGTAACTTTTAGTATATTCAAGAATGCATCAACACTATCCTGAATCAGTCCTACTGTAGACCATTTGTTAATATGAAATGATATTGAGTCTGAATATTTGAATGCAGTCTCTGCTCTCTGTCAGGTTTAAACAATGATTACAATTACACAGCTTGGCAGCTTTAGCTATAACACATGTAAATAAATCTGAAGTATGTGGGAGTCAGATAAATGAAAAGCAAGCTCAAGTTTCCAACCAGGTTGTCTGACCTTGGATACAGAAATTGCAATGCACACTGAGCAGTGGTTCTGCCAAGTGCTAGACTTAACTTAAATAACCGCAAGGGATTCCATTATCCATTTATACAACAGAACTCCGGAATTCTGATCTGTTAGTGGCAAGAATGATAGATCTAATATCATTCATTCTAAAAGACCTAAAGTAATTCTAAATTTTTTACACAAATGAGTACACTTATCTGCAGAGTTAAACATCCACAGATGATGATTCTGCAACTCAGGGCCTCCCAGAAATGACTGGAAGCCATTTCTAGTTCAGTTGCATTCTGGGAGGTATACAAAGGTGCAAGTAGTTCTCAGTGGTGAACTTGCACTACGGAACCCCTCTTGCATGCAACCAGAAGTCACTGAATGAACCCAGAATTGGCTTATGGTTGTAAAAGGAAAAACATTTTTGAGGCTGGGAGGCCAGCACAATCTATGGAGGACCCAGCATGGCCTCCAGACAAGTTATTGTGGCATCATGACTCTGCCCCCAGATTTCAGCATCCACTGATTTCATTATCCACTGTGTGTAATGATCCTCTGCAAATATCAAGAGCCCAGAGTATATAGAGCAAATCATAGATTTTTTTCTATATACTGAGAGACTACTAGTGAGACAACTATATACTAGAAAGTCTACAGCTATGTTTCTTTGGGAATGGGCAGTTTTCCAAAGAAAACAGTTTCCCTAACCTACACATGTGCTAAGCAGTCCCTTCCAGATGGAATTTCACCTGTGCTTCACCCAAAGTCTTCTACCACTTCCCTCCAGCCTGAACTTTTTCTTGTATGTGCAATCACAAAGATCATCCAAACTTGTGCTGGAACAGGCAGCCTGGCTTAGCCTGTCCTATATCCAGCACAAATTTTGGAACTGCTGCTGCGCTGTGACAGGGAAGGGGAAACTTGCAGACTCAATAGGTCAGCTCAGGCCACCTCTGGCAGTACCCTCAGAAAGAGGCTTGGATCTGGAATAACTGAGGTCCAAGCCTTACTTCCCACTGCCCATCCCCAGACCCACCCTCCTGCCATCTCCCCACCCTTCCACCATCCTCCCTAAGACACTGCAATTCTGTGGAGATATGAATAGGATTGGGGGCCCAAATAGGAACAGTTACGTGAATAAATAACTAAAGCGCAGAGTTAATGCTAGGAAGTTTAATCTGAAGAAGGTATAATCTTATTCTTGTTCATTCATCCATGAGTATTTCATTGAAGGGGAGTAATATTAAAGAAACTGAAGACAACATTTTATGTTAGTTTCACAGCAGTCAATGAGATTTTCAGCAGGGTGAAGTGTGTAAATAACATCTGTCCATACACCTACAGAATGGTTGGGGACTTCATACTGAATGCTGACTGTGCATGCACATAATCTCGTTTTACATTTTGAGCTGAGTAAGAATTTTGAGGGGAAATGCCATGATTTGTATTGCAGTCAAGCTGGAAACTGATACTAGCATACTTCATTTGATATCTAATTTGTTGTCTCTACAACTCATTTTATTATCAGAAAGATTCATGAACCATGTGTTCACCTCCATTTATGTCTAAAACCCTCTGGTTCCTGACCCTGTTTGCTTTGGAAAGTGAGAGCAATTGAATGTGCATGTAGCTGTCCATTACGGCTTGTGCCAGGAATTATTATTTCAAGGGGCATTATCAAAAGAAGCATGCACAATTTCAGAGCAAAATTTTTGGAACCTGATGAGCTTTTTCAAAAATGCTCACGAAGAAAGCTTGAAATTGCCAAGCCAATTCTGAACTGAACTCTAGGAAGTTCACCAACTGAACCATATAAAGTTAATCACAAATAGCATCTTCCTTCACATGGTCAGGGTGTTTCAAGAAGTTGCAACAAATGGATGTTGGAGTGCCTAAGAGAAAGAATTCAAAACATTTTCATTTTCCCAAGAAACGATGTCCAACCGATCTACCCAGACTTGATTAACTTTGGTAACAATCATGAAAAAATGTGCCAAGAATGAACTCCCATGAAATGTAGAGCAATCAAAAGAGGCATAAATACAATTTCTATTCTGCATTACTTTGAATGTCAGAAAAGAAAGAAAACAGAAAAGAGAAGAAAGCAGAAAAGGAGAATGAACTTTAGTGTTATATTATTGCAAAGCTGTTTGTAGAATAGTTTATAAATACGTGAGCACACACATAAATATGTGGGGGAAAGGAAAGCTCAACTGGAAAGTCACGCTTCCTGAACCTATTTCCCCTCATCCAAAACTATGGAACCACAGATGTTTACTTGCTGGTCATTTACAGCCCAATCCTGTACAGTATTTTGGAAATACTGTTCTGAGTGGTGTAGGATATGATGTATGCCTGGCAAAACTGAAAGTGTGCCAGCAGTGGTGATGCCCACTATCATAGCCCCAATTCCACCACCATTTATGTATAAGCTAAACAAGCTATAGCTTTGGGGCCAACTCTCTTGGGGGCCCCCAAAAAATTTAAAGGAAAAAAACTGAATGTACATTTCCAAAATATAAGAAAATAAAATAAAATAAAACCTACATACAACAACAGTGTTTTGTGCTGTGTAGGCTCCTATGATGTAAGTAATGGGCCCCCACCTTTAGTCCACTCCTTAAAATAGGTTGACAATTTGTTGTTGACAAAGGACATCTGAACTTATATAGGGCCCCATTACTTTCAATAGCTTAGGGCCACATCAAACCTAAATCCGGCACTGACTGGACATACTATAGACATTTGAATAAACATACATCAAAATACCTTAATCTCTGTCACAACTCTAGCCATAAATAGGGTGAAGGTGTAAGATGGGACATAGGTCAGTAATTCCTGAGATGTCTTGTAATAGCGCAGAACACTGCTGCATGTGCACACAGGTCACATTGCCATCTCTTCCCAGTGTTGCCTATACATCAACCCAGTGACCCTGTGTTGGTGACACTGCTGTCTATGACTTGCTCCACTCTCTAAGCGTCTTATTTCAGTCCAACAGGGAAGAGGACACAGAATCCACCTGGCTAGTCATACAGGTTACAAAAGGTCTACAGCAGCACTGTTGTGAGGAGCTCATTGGCAACCACATCTGTGCATTTCTGTTTCAGATGCAGTTTTGTTTTTGATATGATGGAATAAAAATCATTTACTTGATGACATTTGCCATCATTATTAGCAGATAGGAATTCCCCTCGCCTGTCCTATTTGATATCAGAGTAGGGCTCTGCAGAGGAACGAGAAAGGGCCTGTGTGATACCATGGCTTAGGGCAGTGATTTTCAACCTTTTTCATCTCACAGCACATTTAATAAAGCACTTAAATTGTCAAGGCACACCATCAATTGTCAAGGCACACCAGACTGTTCAAATCTCCCAATTTTCCTATTAATGAATGTCAATCCCCAAATTCCCATGGTGCACCTGAGGACTGTCTGTGGCACACCAGTGTGCCATGGCACACAGGTTGAAAATCACTGGCTTGGGGTCTACAACTTCCTTATTGTCCATTTCTTTGAGCTCAGTACTACCTGAAGTTCCTCCCTAGTATGCACCTTATGTGACAACTATGATATGCTTTCTGCTGAAAGGCAAATATATTGTAGCAAAAGAAAATCTATTTTCAATAAATAGGAGGAAGAGGCAGTCCCTACAAATCCAGAGTAACTATAGGAGCAAGCAAGAGACGTTACGTGCACCCCAGTGATGGGCATCAAAGAAATTAACAACCAGTTCTCTGTCCATCTGGCAGCCACTTTTAAATGGCTATTTTTAAACTTTCTATGTCCTATCTCTCGTTAACAACCGGTTCTATAGAGTAGGTGCGAACCTGCTGGAGCCCACCACTAGTGCACCCGTAGTCACTGCACACCTAGTGAAAACCTATGGGAAATTCATATTGCAATCCAGAGCAAATTGTTCTTACACCGGAGCAAGGACTCCCCGTAGTTATTCTGGATTTCGCCCAGTGTGTTCATTTTATCTAGAAGGAATTATATCCTAAGTCCAAATGGAATTAGTAGTGCAGCATGACGTGTGAACCTCCATTCATGCATTTAAAACAAAATCCCATCACTTTACATAACCTCTCATTCTCTCTCATCACAACATGGTTGCCAGGTGATATGAAGGGCTCTCATATTGGTATGGTGTCCTTCAGTGTCCTCCAAAGAGAAGCACATGGTGTTTAAAAACCTTGGAATCACAATGCCTAGCGCATTAGCACTATGTACCTAGCTTGGGGGAACACTGTGTTCAGACTTGTCAACTTCCATTTCCACACATCTAATATGTGCTTCTGCTCAATCAATCAGCTTTTGAAATCCACTCTATGCTACTGAGTTTGACAGTGAAAAGATTGTGGTTGGTTTGCTCAGCCATTCCAAATGCAAACGTACTTTTCTTTGTACATTTTGGAGCTTGCCAACACTCTGCAAAATGCGTTTATTTTTAATGTATTTAGATGGTGGCCTGCCTAGTTCTATCACATAAGCTTCCAACCTCAACAGCTCAGGGACAGGTATTTTTCCATTTGTTATGAGAGTGACCAGAGTCATGACCTAAATTTGGCAGGAGCCTAGTGCAAGAAGGAATGAACAGCCATTGCCTGCTGCTTCATCACAGCCCCTACACAGGATCATGGCTTGGACATGCTAGCTCTGTGGCTGAAAGGGAAACCCAAGATTCCAGGAAGATAGAAGACCAATGTTTTAGAACAGCAGGAGCACTGAGTATTTGGCAACCAAAAGGACGTCTAACAGGACTGTAAACCAGATCCTAAAATAATGTTGGCATGATAATTTGAAATACAGTTTTCAAAAGATGACAAGGCTGTGTACAGTATTGATTCTTTTCCCTGCATTGTATCTTCTCATAATTTGATTTCAGCCTATCTGAGGAAGATGGATGTGCCAGGCATGCTATATTGATGTCATGCCAGCTGGAAAGGCCAGTGAAGCTTGTTTGAAATTAACTGACCCAAACTCTGTTTTTACTGGATGATGATACAAAAAGCATTTTTCAATGCACTTCTTATTATGGATTAACTGGAAGGCATGTTATCCCTGGCAATGAGTTAAAGGGACAAAAAAAAGGGAAAATACCACAATCTTTCAAAGTAGCAATACTATTTGGTGAATTTAGAAGGCTTCCAACCTTTGGAAACAAACAGAATTGGATCCAAAGATGCCTTTCCACATGCTGAATAGAAAGTGCCTCCTTTTCACTTCAGGGCTGATTTAAGAAATGAATATAAGAGGGGCCCTGTTGGTATGTAAGTTCAGCATCCTGCTTCTCACAGTGACCGACCCAGCTGTCTTCAAAGCTCATAAGCAGGGCAATAAGGCAAAAGCTCTCCCAGGTTGCTGGCCTTAGACCTCCTAACACCTTTGTCGGCACCCAGCTGTTGTTCTTCGAATGTCAGCACACTAGACATTCAGTGAAATTCTAAGCATGTCTACTCAAAAGTTGTGTTCAGTAGTACTTACTCCCAGGAAAGTGTGGTTAGGATTGCGGCCATAGACTCTGCGACATCTGATCCCTTAGTAATGGAGTAGAAGATGACTTGGATAACACTCTAGCCCTCCACCCTTCTCTCCACACTTCCTTTTCTAAGCATTTTTCTCCTCT
Organism: Cryptoblepharus egeriae; assembly: GCA_030015325.1. Classification (NCBI taxonomy): domain Eukaryota; kingdom Metazoa; phylum Chordata; class Lepidosauria; order Squamata; family Scincidae; genus Cryptoblepharus; species Cryptoblepharus egeriae. Next base: position 44,542,217 of record JAREYC010000007.1, on the reverse strand, counting down.
TCCATTTCAAAACCAAATAGCCAGAAGAGAAAAGTGGGTAAGACTGCCCATCTGCCACTGCATGAGACAACTGCTTCAGACAACTTTATGGCCCAGCCTTAGTTATCCCAGCAACTGGAATTTAGTGGTGCATTCCCTCTATCCTGTACATCAAAGTTCCTCTTTAGCAGTTATGGGTGCAATCCTAACCGAGGATGGCACAACTCATCAGTCTTCCCATTCCCTTGGAGATGCTGGGAAGCAAGTGCGTATCTGTGCACTGACCTAACCCTCCCTCAGGAGTGGTGCAGAAGTGTCTTTTGACACTTTGCTGACATTCCCAGGACATCATGGGACCCTGTGTTGGGGCTTATGCTGGCCTAACTGGGAGTTAGGATTGCAACCTATGTTACATAGCAATGACTATACCTTCCAGAAATTTAAAATTTTCTGTGCTATGGTCACTGCCACGTTAGTGGTTGGAGTCTGTGTCAATGTATCTTGCAACACATGTAATATCATTTCAGCAACATATCTAGTGACACAGGAATTTCATATTTTAACTGACTTGTGTAAGGAACACAACATTGATCCTTAATCTGCTGCCAATTTGTTTCATCAACCAGCCCTGCATCTAAATATAATGGGAGAAGTGATGTTCTGTCCATCAATTTTCTGACACTATACATAATTTTAAAAATCTACCATATCCCAATTGCTCTTTAGCCTGTCCCACAGGGAAGATGGTTCAATTTCTTAACCATTGGTAATCCTTTTCTACACATTTCAGGATTCTTCAATATTCTGTTTGAGACAGCAGCATCAAGAACTGCATCTCATGCTAAAGTATTATGTAAGAAAACTGAAAGAAAAGTACCATAAATAATAAAAAGGGGATTGGTTAGTCATTAAGGTATCAAAAAGCCTATTTGTTGCTTTGCTACTACAAACTAACATGGGTATATTTGTAGGTTTTCATCACCGGCAATAATCCAACAGTTTAACATATCCCAGTGATAAAATCCATGTTGTTAAAAATGTCCAATGTTTGTTCTCTTATTTCTCAAAACTTTGCCAGAGAAATGAGCACATTGAAGAGACGAGAGAAAGCCAGAAATGGCAGTTAAAACAGCATCCTCTAGATGTTTAACTATGGTGTCTCATTAAACTGACTGTCTTCTTAAAGCAAACATTTAATTTCCTCATAAAACTCTTTTTATGTCTGTTCTTAGTACTGGAAGCCACGGATTACCAGTGGCTTTACCAATCCAGTATTCTGGTTTGGAATTATTCCAGACAGTACCTTTTTGGGCTGGTGGGATTGTGTGCTCCAGTGATACAAAGGGCTATGTTGGCGGTAGCGTAGATACTGGCAGGGACTCCCATGCCAGACAGGCCTTTGTTGAGGAGCCAGACTAAACCTGTCCAAAATCCCATTGAACGTGGTTTGTCTGGAGAAGGAAAATTCCCTCCTCAAACCTCCACTGCTTTGTGGCTATACCCATCTATGGGACAGGCTTCAGGGGTCAACCTCGAGGCAAAATCCAGAGCCGGAGTTCCAGAAGCAGTTTGTGACTGTGTACAACCATGTTCTAATAATTCCTGTGATGCAGCTGAAACCAGTCATGTTGGTTCTGCCGTTCCATTGGACTATTTCAGTGACATGGAAAGGGGGGATTTGCTGTTTGGGTAACAGTCTGTCCTCCATATTAATCTACCCAGACCATCGTGCTCTGGAGGGGACGCTCAGAGCATGATACCATAGTCTTTCGAGTCTGAAGGATGCCAATGTAATTCTATATCACTTATCTACATTTTGGAAATGTACATAAACAGTATTGAGCAAATATGATTGTAACAAATACATATAAATGTAAAAAAAAAAATTTAATAATGTAAAGTGCATACCTACTAAGTGTAAGCCTACTTTTGGCCCACACTGTACAGCATAATTTTAGAATCATTTCAGCATATATAAATTGAAACATTTAGATTAGGATAGATTGTTTTATGCTATTTGGTTTTGATAATTCATTTTTCTTATAAATTGCCCTGGGTCTTAAGAAGGGCAATATGTAATAACAGAGATTTATCAGTCAGCTTCAGTGGCAAACAGGCTATTCATTGGAGGAGTAAACAAAAAATAAAGGACAAGTAAACTAAGCGAAAGGGCTCTAGTAGCTCAAGTGGCTGAGATACCTTGCCTGTCATTCGACAGAATGGGTTTTGAGACTCGGGTGCTAAAAGACAGAGTGAGCTCTGTCCTTAGCCCAGTTCCTGCCAACCTAGCATTTTGCAAGTATAGAAATGCAAGTAAATAAGTTGGTACCGCCTTGGTGGAAAGGTAACAGCATTCCATGCGCTCTGGCATTTATTCATGCCAGCCACATGACCATGAAAGTGTCTTCAAACAACGCTAAGCTCAAAAGTCTTAGAAACAGGGATGAGCACTGCACCCTAAAGCTGGTCACAACTAGCAGTACAACCTGTGGGGGACACCTTTACCTTTAAAGTAAGTCCACCTTAATAAACTGTCTGAATTCCCAAAATAGCTGGAAAGTGAGACTGAAAGAAAGCAACCAATTCAGGCACTTGATCAATAATAAAATCAATAAAGCCAATGACAGCACAACTACAAAGTAATTGCTAAGTGATGTGAGGGTGCAGATGAACTTACATTATATGTCTACAATACATTCATTGTTCTGATTCACAGAGCAAAGATCACACATCAGCATCACCTCTAAACTTATCCTCCAATGGAAGCATTCCTGAATCAGCTGAATTTTGTCAAATAACACAAACGCTGCAGAATATCATGATGGCTGAAAAAACCTTGTGCCTTCCTTGCCTGCTGTTTCAGGTGTCAGTCATCAGCACTGCACATGCTTTTCTGACACGGTCTTGTTGGAGTCAGCAGTGTGCTGTATAGATTTTGGCCTGAATAGCTGGACAACTCACCGAAGCCTCTCACCAACCTCAAATCACACGTTATCAGTGAAACTTTTGCTGCTGTGTTTCCTTTCATTGTGTCCTCAGGCTGACCATTTCCTGCCAATGTCCTTTAAGCAACGAACAGGCAGAGAAGATCAGGGTCAGTCCTCAAGCTAGTAAATCTTCACTTATGGGTAGAAAAGATAATGCTTTGTTTCTTTTTTCAAATAATAATAACAACAAGAGAGAAAGTAAGAATGGCCACTGCACACTTTCCCTTTCTGTGAGCAATTTTCTAAAACTGGTGGAAGTATATTGCTCAGTCCCATTAGCAGCAACTACTGATAAAATTTTAACCATATCTTGCTCAGTTTTAATGTGCTGAATGGAATGAGCATGTTTAAGGACACACCATTATAGTGCACACTGACATGGAAGTCAAGCATATTCAATGTGTCTCCTGAAAAACTGAAGACATGCCAAAAAACTTTAATTTTGAATGGCAATCAATCTCTCTGGGAATTCTTGCCAAACTTTGGGAGGGATATGGAGCATTTTCCAAAAACATGGTCCTCATAATTTATTGCACTGCTTTCCTTTTGTATTGTTATTTTACTTGAAGAGCTAGTTTATATAGCTTCAGGAAAATTCTTCATTAAATCAGGAAAGTAAAATATATTATTGTATTTTAAGGTTTTCAGAAAATGCAGCGTTCTAATGATTGGGCCCCTTGTCACTTTAAATTCCAAATCTGATAAATCTTTATAATATTTTTAATGAAAACATGTTGCAATTATATGTTTAGGCCAGCTGTGATGTGAAGATATTGCTGTTGCAATTTATTATTTCAAAATTTTGAGATTTTGGCCCACTTTTAAAAAATAATTGCTGCAATCCTAACCACACTTTCCATAGAGTAAGTACTATTGAACAAAATGGGACTTACTTCTGAGTAGATCTACTTAGGATTGCACTGAATGACCAGGATGGATGGATACATATGAGCAGCACCTTTGTCTAGTAGCCTTGGTCATCAAATCATATCATAACCTCCTTGACTTTTCAGATAAATAAACAAACAAACACACAAACAAACAAATAGTCATATCACAAATCTCTTATTTGAGAGAAGAAGAAAATTGAATTCAGCTTTGCTAATTTCTCCCTCTTTTGGCTGGCAGATGATCTAATAAAGCCTGTAATTTATTTTATTTAAAGATATTCTATCCTGACTTTCTGCCACCTTGAAGAGCACTCAAGTCAGCTTATTAAGTAAAAAATACCAATTCTACCTATCTTCTCTATATATTTAAAAATGAAGAGTTACTTATTGATTTTCTCTCTCACTGACTGACTGACTCATTCACGCCTAGTCAAAACCACTGGGCCTAGAAGTGTGAAATGTGGGGAAGGTATCCCTTCTGTGACAAAGGCATCCACTAAAAACCAACTGGAAAGGGTGAAAAGGGGCGCAACTCATTTTCTTCCCTATACTTTACATTGAGGAATCCTTGACTGAGGGATGCTCTGCCCCAACTCCTGGACCTAGAAGCATGAAATTCAAGAAGGGGTATTTCTTCCATGATGTGAACACCCACTAAGAACCAATTTTCAGAAATTTTCAATTGCTTTTATTTTTTTTTACTCTTTTGGAGGGGTGGAGAGAGGGGTGGAGGTGTCTGACCCAGGGTAACCATATGTCTTAACTGAAAAAGAGGAAAAGGTTCCCCCAAAAAGTAGGACACCCAAGAAAAATGTAGGACATGACAAAATTAAAGCTAAACGCTGCAATCCTAAACTGCAGTTGGGCCAGCCCAAGCCCTGGCACAAATCCTGTGCTCACCTGGGGTTGTCACAAAAATGGCACAGATGAACTTCTGCGCCAGTCCTGGGAAAGGGTTAGGTCAGTGCACGGACATGTGCTTGTCTCCCAACATCACTTTGGGAACAGAAAGACCCATGAGTTAGGATGGCCTAGGTTAGGATTGCACCCAAAACACTCATATATACTGCTTTCATATGGTTAATTTGTTTTCATTTGTTTTCAAAAATGTTTTCATTTGTTTTCATATGGTTAATTTAAACATTATATTGCCTGTTATTAAATTTAAAACTATTGTATATCCTAAACCCTATTAGGTCTAATCCCATGCTGGCCTAGGGGTGTTGCCAAAGCGCACTTCTGCGCCACTCCTGGAGTGGTTAGGCCAGTGCAAAACATGTGCCAGCCTCCGCACACCACCATAGGAAAGGGAAGATGAGTGAGTTGTGCTGACCTATATTAGTTAGGATTGTGCCCATAATTTATTACATATTATGAATTCCAAGAAGGCTACATGCTGCCTGCTCACAAGGTGGAAGAAGACAATGAAGATTTTTTTAATGAACAAGGCTATAAAAGAGGAAAAGTCCTGGAAAAAGAGGATATATGGTCACCCCAGTCTGACCAATTGACTAACCAAGAAAGTGTCTTACCTCCCAGTACCTCTGGGAGGCCAGCAGTCCTTCAGATAAGTTTACAAACCCTCCCTACCATTCTCTGCTAGCTTCCCCCACCCCTTAAAAGGGGAAAGTGCTTCCCTGGCTGGTGGGTTGCTGCAACCCATCAGTTTGGACAGTGTCATCACTAGGGTTTGTGTCACTCGTGTGGAAGGCTAGGATATCATCCCCATTCTGGATCTTTCATAGAATCATAGAGTTGGAAGGGACCCAGTGGATCATCTAGTCCAACCCCCTGCCTGTAGCAGGAAATCCTTGTCTTGTGGGGACCCAGGTCTCGAACCCTGGCCTGCTGGTTAACAGACACAGTGTCTTAACCACTTGCGCCACCAGAGGACCCTCCTCTTATGCAGTGGATTGGGTAACAGCCTGGGTAATGGTACATCAGCATGCCCCACTAGGTTTTTTGGCCATAGCTTTTGATAGAATAAAAACTATTTCAAAATGTTTTGTTTTGTGCTTTCTGCAGTAAATTATGCATCCAACAGTATATAACATGATGGTATTATTCCTAAAAACTGCAGTTTTAGCTATTTTGGTCACTTCTGGTATCACACACACACCCCTCACAGCTGTCACTAATATCTTATTGCAATGGTTCTCAAATGTTTTAGCTGAAGACCCTCTTTCTAGAATCTGTTCAGGACCCTCCAAAAGTGATGTCATGCCTGGAAGAGACACCATCAAGCAAACAAGATACATAGATTTTCTATAAGCAGAGAATTTATTTTCATTTGGGGGCACATCTGACATGTGGTTTAAGGTGTGACAGTTCAGATCCAGGTTTTCACTGAGGCTACTGGGAGTACCAGAAAATGTTATGACTTGAACCTTCTTAGGGTTTGTACTTTGCCATTTATTTCTTGTAAATATAGGTATGTAGCATTTATTGCAAACAGGTCAGAGGTGCTCTTTAATATAATACACCAAGAACTCTCATACTGGGCTCAACTCTCTGTCTCCCAATCCAGTCTTGCATTAACAAGTGATGATCAAAGGGAGCCTTTGTAAGCTCCACTGTATATTTGGCATGCCCTCTTTAAACTAGCTCCTTGGCTCCGAGAGCCTACCCACAGATGTACCCACCACTTCCCACTGGTAATTTGTCATCCTGGCCCATGTCAACTCTGAATTTCCACCAGCCATCAACAAAAAAGGTTAGGGACTTCAGATAGTCTCACTTGTGCTAATTCTCCTTGTCATCCAAGCTTGATGCAGTTTTCAAGGATCCTAAATGGATATACAGGAAAACAGCTTCCAGCTTTCTCTATTCCTGTGTATTTCATGTCTGCCTCCATACATGTGGCTTTCATATCTTCAGTACATTTGATTTACATTTGGAATTTCAAGAATGGGTAGGAAGAAGCTGCCTTCATTGAAAGAAGCATAATTAACATCTTGAACAGTACATTAGACAGCAGCCTGAAAGGAAACTGGTTCCACTATTGAAAATGGTGGCTTCCTTGTAGACAAGAGTGTTGACCACAAATTTGTTGGCTTGCTCTCCTTCATCTGAAATCTATATAAACTGGAACTAGCAGTGACTCCTTTCCAGCTGTAGCCAATACTCAGTTTAAATCTCAAAATATATTGGTGAACTAAGGGTAAAATCCTAACCTAGGTCCAGCACGACTCATCAATCTTCCCCTTACTGTGATGATGTGGGAAGACAAGCACATGTCTGTCTCCTGGCCTCTGTCTGTCTCCCGGGTGTAGAGCAGAAGTGCCTTCAAAAAGCTACCAAAAAGTGAGTTTATTTGACTCACTCTATGAGAACAAAGTGCAACTTAAGGATAAAAACTTAAAATGAAAATCTAAAAAAAAGGCAAATTTTTTTTAAAAAATTACTTCTTGGTTTTTCTTCTTGCTGTTTTTTTCTTTCTTTCTTTCTGAAAGCCATCATGGTAGAACATAAACAGAGCTTAGGTATCTCATCTGGATTAGCTTCACAGCTCTTCTTTTTCACAAAAAAACTTGAGTGACCTGCTAACATACAATATCTGCTAAGTTTTCTTTGGCTAGCTTGGTTCTCTTGACTTGACGCTAGTAAGATCAAACCATGGAGAGATGTCAGCACAAGGGATATCCTTTCAAAAACAGGACATGGGTTTCTACTTTTTATTGTTAAGCATTTTTATTTGTTGTAATTGCTCCTTTACTTCCATCCCTTTCCATATTCTGGAGTTTCCACTTTGACAAAGAGATGAGAAGCCTCTGCATACTGTCCAGCCCTAGAGCACAGTCTTTCATTCATTACTTCGCTGATACATGACTTTTAAGCTGCAAAAAAAGTTATAGGGAGGTTTTGTGTGATTTAAAACCAATCAAGGGCAAACAATGACTTCCAAAAGTTTCTAAATCCTCATCTAAATAAAATGTAACTGGCTAGAACAGAACTGAGTTAAGAAACAAACACTATTATTACTTTCAAGTATTAAAAGGAGCACAGAATCCTAACCTATTTTCCAGCACTGAGATAGGGACAAAGAAACTCTGGGGTCTGGGAACAAATAAGCTTCAGGCAATACTTTTAACTGTGTTTGGGGAAACAGGCCTTTTATTAGTTCCACGCTGCCAATGAACAAATCCTCTTAACCAATCTATTGCAGATTCCAAGAGTAGGGGAGATATGCATCTCTCACATCCTCTCTCATAGCTTTGGAGGTGCAGGGCATCATTTATGAGTTACACAGGGCATCATTTATGAGTTATTAGCGAAATGTACCAATGTTGTGGGAGTACAATACCCTCCATACACCAAACCCCATTGCACAACACCCTCCCATGCACATCAAACCCTCCATGCACCACATCCCGCCATGTGCAAAATCCTGCCATGTGCAACATTCTCCAAGCACATGAACCCCCACTTCGCATGAACCTCCCCATGCACATCAACCCCCCCCCAGGTGCATCAACCCCCCAGGTGCATCATCCCCCCCATGTGCACCATCCTTCCCACTGCATCAGGTAGCAGGCACCAAATTGCTGGATGTTAATTAGTCTTCAAAGTTAAGTATACGACAAAAACACATTTTTAACCTTAAGGGTTAAATTTCTCAACATTGGTTCTTGGTGGGTGTTGATATCACAGAAGTAACACCATCCCCAAATTTCACACTTCTAGGCCCACTGGTTTTGGCTAGCTATTGATGAGTCAGTGAGTGAGTCAGTCAGTCAGTGACTTTTCATTTTTATATACAGTATATAGATTTATGAGCTTCTCTGCTTTCAAGTGACTGAAGTGATTTTACAGTTTACTTATGGGCTCATTCTAGCCTTTAGCCTTAATTCAGGATACAAAGAACAAGGACTGAGTCATGTGGGGGAAACTTTGTAATTCCCCTGCTTCTTCCCCTGGTCCTACTTTCAGTCTCCTTCTACTACCACAAAGCCCACAATTCTATTTAGATAACCTGTATTGGAAGTTACGTATCTCCTCCAGTAACCTTCCTGATTTTCCTACAACTTGCCTCCTCTATTTCCTCTCCTTTGCTTGTGCTATTGTGCACTCCCTTTCACTTGTTGTCCTTCTACCTAGAAAACAGGTAGACCAATTAGAATATATTATGAGAGTGATTTCTGAGTGTTCTGCATTTCATTATTGATAACTTTTCTATTTGCAATAGAAAATTGTTGCACCTTTGATTTTGCCTTTTCATGCCATTCTGTTGGTTGTCCCCTTGGCCGCTAGGCACATACAAATATATCTTAAATCATGAGGCATTATGATAAATTAAAAGTAACAAATACGGAGAATTGAAGAAGTAATATCATAACCTGAGTATAATAATTAGAAAATGCCGTGCAAAGAGATGTAACACCATGCAGAGATATGGAGGCTACAGTGAGAGATCACTGGCAAGCCCCATCTCTGTACTGATGTGCCACTGCCAACATGCCATGGTCTTCATTCCAGCCCCTTTCATTGCAACAGTTATCTGAAACACTATAAAAGGTAACGGTATCAGCCCAGGTTGCTCTGCTAGTCATGACCGAATCTAGGATGCAATGCTCATCTCTGTTTCTAAGCCGAAAAGTCAGTGTTATCCAAAGTCTTTCTCATGCTTCCTTCCTGTTCGCTCCAGCACTTGCTTTGGACATGGTTGGATGCATGTCCACAAAGTATGGATGTTGGCTGAACAAGTGCTGGGCAGAGAAATGCTTGCCCCCTGCCCCTCAATGGACAATAGATCTGGCTCAAAAGCAGAGAGTCCACAAGACCAGGGCTGGAAAATAGGTAGCAATGGCCCCTCACTCTTTCTGCCCTCCCCTTCCTCAAGCAGGTGTGCTCGCTCAGCCACTGTCCCAGCCTGGAGCACTGCCATCTCCCCCTCTTTAGCTCCAGAGCACTGCTCATCCAGGCTAACTGCATATGGAGCATTCCTGGAGATGGACAGGTGACTTACAGAAGTAAAGCTGCAATCCTGTAAACGGGATGGTGGTTTGAATTAAATTTGATGTGATGGAGTGAGACAAATCCTGTGCTGGCCTGAGGGATAAAATTCCAAAGGCACTTCTGCACAATTCCTTGGGTACAGACATGCACTAGCCTCCTCATGCTACCTCAGTAATGGGGAGGTAGGTGTGGTGTTCTGGCCGAAACTGATTAGGATTGCATCCTTAGACTGCTTTCAGGCTCTAGATCTGCAATATTGCCTTTGGGGGAGCCTGTGCTTGAGAGATTGTAAAGCTGACAATTGGTGGTGGTTTCCTGGGTCATTAATCAAGCCAGAAAGAGTTCACAACTCAGCAAGGGAGGTAACCAGGCCATCTCCCAGTAAGATACATTTGCATCTTTCCTCATCTGATGATGATGACACATCTAACATGAATCTTAGGGCAAGAGTGGAATTTCTAGGAAGGGCCCTGGCTGAAAGTGGGGTGGGGGAAGGAGAACATTTTCACCATTAGTGGCTTCTTGCATACCAGCCTTTACTCCAGCACCTTCAGCATCTCCAGCTGTGGCTCTTTCAGTTGGTGGGTCTCAGTGTGTTGTTGTCTTCATCAACTTCAAATCTGCATTTGACAGTGTTCATTGGCCCACCTCTGGAGCATGTTGAAGAATGAGTATGTGCTACTGAAGGTTATCCGACTTCTCCAAGTATCATACAATGGCTCAGCCAGCAGCATGCAGATTTGAAATGAGCTATCCAAGGAATTTCCTATCCAAACCAGAGTCTGCCAGGGAGATATCACTTCTCCCTTGCTCTTTAATACTGTGATTGACACCACTATGAGGAAAGCATTCAAGGGCTGACAATACAATTTCCTGACTGACCTGATGTTCGCAGTTCATAGTGCCAAATTCACCAACTCAGAGGAGGCACCAACCTTCTTTAGCATATTGCATGCAATTACCCATTCACCAAAATGGAGTCCAAATCGAGCAGCTTCAAGAATTCAAATATATAGTGGCACTGGTGCAAGGAGTATAAAGTGGCATCTACTGCTGAAGTCAATAGCAGGATTTGTCAGGCAACAGCAGCCTTTGCATCTCTCAAATGGTGCCTTTGAAAGAAGCTAAACATCTTCACCAACACCATAATTTGCCTCTTCTGAACACTAATCCTGCCAGTTATCTTATATGGGTCAGAAACATGGACTCTGCTGAAATCAGATATGATCCAGTTTGATGCCTTCCAAATTCGAAGCCTCACACAGATCCTGAATGTTTACCACTGTAATGAGACAATATGGAACAGGTGCAACCATCAACCTTCAGTAAAAGAACTAATAAAAAAACTGAGATAGCTTAGCCACATATGCAGAATGAACACCAATTGTCTGCCCCATAAGCTCCTCTGGTGAGAGTGACCTAACCACTGGAGAGTTCAACAAGCAGCATCGAAAAGGATGTGGCACAAACTCATTGAGGAAGGCCTAAAGAACCAGCAACTGACCACTGACAAGGCTAAAATAATGCCAACAATCACAAAGAATCATGAATGATGCACAGAATCCAGCAGCACCTACCGCAGTGTACTGGTTGAGAAGATGACTCTCTCCCCAATTGCCAGCTAAGGAATAAAGAAGTGTTGGGGTGAGGCATTAATGCAATCCATTCTCTCCCAGCTCTCAAGTACTGGAAACAAGGAAACTGGTGTCAAGGAAACATAAACTCCATCTGTTGATGATCCTGTCAATACTCATTTTAATCCTTTTTTATTTAGCTGTTTGTGTATAGTCTTATAATCTCTTGGTTTGGTTTATTAGAGCTGATCCTAAAGCATTCCCCTGGGAAATTGGAAATCCCACATGCCAGAGGAAGTACTGAGTAACAGAGATAAGGAAAAGAGCCTCCTCCTCAAGAATGCAAGAATATGTAGTCTGGAAATGGGAGCTGCTAACATATCTCTTTAAATATTCATTGATTACCTGTTGAATCTTTAAATTTAGCACTCCTTGCTCAAGGAATTAGCCTATTGTTTTGTGCTGTAATTGGACCAAATATAAAAGTTTAACTTATTTGGCAGAAGCTAGATCTTTATATCTCAAATGCATCTGAATTAGTTAGGGTGTAAAAAAAGTATGTCTGTTCAGAACCCCTTTGTTCAGGGCACATTCTTCTCACTCTTTGCTGCTGACAAATGTTGGGAACATTGAAGAGCATGTGAATAAACTGCTGTTTTAAGAAAATAAATCCTTTTGAAATTAATTTTTCCAAGCTTAAAAATTCTCTTTATTTAGGAGAGACACTGAGAAATAATTATATTTTTTCCTTAAGATGCATTGCTGCAAAGACTGCCATGGATCAAGATACACAGTCATCAGGGACTCAAGACATTGGGACTTCAAGTCAAGCAGTGGATCAGAATCCAGTGGTGTGGATGCAACCAGGTGAGCATGCAATCACACAAGATGCAAGGTAGGGCAAACCCCAGCGACCTCATTGCTCACAGCAGGGCAGGCAAGGGTGACTGTTACTTTATGGCAGTACGGGATTCCTGTTTGAGTCTCTGGGAGCATGAGAGAGTACTGTGCTCATGTCCCATGGAGTGAGCGGGCACAGAGGTCCTGCCACCCCAATGGTGGCCTATCCAGAACTTGCACTTTCAGTGGTATATGGTGATGTGATACAGGGCACTGTTGCAGAGGCTGTGATTTATACACAGGTGTGGCAGTATAAAGGTGGACCTGCCTCCACTGTGGAAGCTTCTTTCTAGTGAAAAGAATACTCCAAGAATACTTGACTGGGATAAACTCATTTGCTTTTCTTGTTCTCTGTTGTTTGACTGCAATATGGCATCAATTAAGTAATATTCTTTTTAAAATATAAGCCATATTATATATACAAGGATTTAGGAACACACTTCAAACGCTTACTAGTATTCCTTCAGAAATATATACACAGGGAAGCAATATTATTGAATATTAGTTGGGATAACTTAATAGTTTAGGTAAGCTTCTGAACTTTTAAAAAGTCTCCCTATTCCTGTCCAGCCTATGTCAATAATATTAACTAAAAACAGGTCCATAAATATTTAGCACATAGCACAGAAATACATGTGAGGTGACACAGAATGTTCCATTCAGCAATCCAGTGTTTATTTTATTCAGTTTGCTGCTAATGCAGTTTGGGAATTACAAATGTTTAATAAATTCCACAGTGACTACCTCTACTACATCTTAAAAAAACATGTTTTTGTTTCAGTGAGTCCTGATTCATGTTTTTGTGGGTTTTGTTTTTTTATAATTTTCAGGACTTTGAAAGATGTTGAGAATGAGGTTAGTGGGCATATTGCTTGTCATAATTGTCAAACAGCTGGCTGCTCATCTTCCAAGTTTATAAAATTATTTTTTGATTGGTAGATATTTTTTCCATGTTGCTTGTGGAGTTCAGCCACTGGGGTTTACCTGCTGGTCGATATGTGCATCTTCTGAGGTCTGTAAAAATAATTTAAAAAATTTATATAGTACAAAAATGCTCACCTCCTCTTTCTCAGATCTTTCTTATCCTACCAACTCTCCTTTCCTAAGGAGAAAATTTTCAAGGTTGTCATTTTCTTTTCAGATACCATGGTGGTATTACCTCTATGAAAAATGAACATCTGAAAAGAAAATGGACAAAATATTTGGCTGCATACCATATGTTTTGGATTCGTTTCTGAAAAAAAGGGACAGTTTGGGGAATATTCTGCTCCAGTGTGAGAAGCCATCAGTTTAATTCTTACATGTTGTTATTTTACTGAGAAGTCTGATGTGATATCTGAAAGATCACATATGGGACGGAAAATATTACCATAATTAAAAACCAGATATCAGTTAAAAATAGTACTGCATTTAACATGCAGGGACAGAAAAGGCCTTTTATGGGGCTCTTCCAATGTGATGCTCTGAGAAACAAATGACAAGGCTTGGATCCAAGTGCCACTTCCTGCTCCCACTCCAACCATCCACAGTCTCACCCTCTGCCCTCTGTACATGTGTGTGTGTGTTTGTGTGTACACACACACACACACATATATATATATATGTACATATATATACATATAAACTCAAAACGTTTTACAAATTCCCAGTTAGCTTTGATACGGAGTCATTATTTACAAATGCCCCTATCAAATAAGTTATAAAAATTACTAGTAACCTATTTTCCAAGTATATATTAGCCAGACCTCCTCAATGTCTACTTGGAAGTAAATCACATTGTGTTCAATGAGACTCCCAGTAAAGTATGGATTGCAGCATGAGTGCCCCATTCCAAGATGGAGTCGCCCAGTGCCAGATTCCAAGATGGTGGCAGCCAGGTGGAAACAGCAGATTGCTTCATGCCTTTTTCATGGAATTCCCGAGATGTCCGGTTGGCATATAAGAAGCAGAATTCTGTACAACATGGCCCTTTGGATCATACTCACCGCATATGAAACTGAGCAGTTCATACCAGATTTCATCACAGCAACACATGACACTTACCTCCTTTTGAAAATTAAGTTTGGAACAGTTGTTCAGCAGGCAGCCAGACCGCAGCAGTGGGGAGATAGCTAATGATGTTTAGTTTTCATGATGTAAACTCCGCCACCCACAACTGATTGACATCTTACCACAGGCATGCGTATGTAATGCACACTGAATAGAAATCACACTCCAGGCATTCATATGCTGTGTGGATTCTGTTTGAGGGTGCCTTTCAAACAAGTCCAAGTCCAAACCTTTATTAGTCATAAAACATAGAATATAAAAATCAGGCAAAACACAGTGTTTTGGCATTTCAAACATGTAGCTACATGTTTTTTGAGATCACTTACATCATTACACCAATGAGTGGACATTAGGGAGGAGGCTTAGCCATACCAGCCCATTTTCTCTAAACAATACATCACTGATACACTTACATACTGCTCCTCTTAGTTTTGTGCCCATAAACTTCCTCCTCTGTGGCTAGAAGCAACTTTTGGGATCAAATTGGTCAGTCTTCCATGTTAAAGTATAGGACAAAAACACGTTGCACCTGTTTTCAGCCACTTAAGGGTTAAATTTCTCCACATTGGTTCATGGTGGGTGTTGATGTCACAGAAGGAACACCCTCTTTGAAGTTCATGCGTCTAGGTCCGGGGATGAGAGAGGGCAGTGATCGGTCAGGAATTCTCAATGGAAAGTTCTGGGAGGAAAACACCTTGCACCCCATTTCACCCCCTTCTGGTTGGAATTTCCAAAAAACTCGTTCTTAATGGATCCCTCTGTCATTGAAGGAACACCCACCCCAAATTTCACGCCTCTAGGCCCAGTGGTTTTGGCTGGGCGTTGATGAATCAGTGAGTCAGTGAGTGACTTTTCAATTTTATATATTTAGATAAAACCCAGGTTAAAAATTGGCAGATAGCGATAAAATGACCTCTTTTAAGAAAAGCTATTGCAAGCCTGTTTAAACAAATATGGGTGCAATCCAGAGTAACTACGGGGAGTCCTTGCTCCGGTGTAAGAACAATTTGCTCTGGATTGCAATATGAATTTCCCATAGGTTTTCACTTGGTGGTGCAGTAATTACAGGTACACGTAATGTCTCTTACATGCTCCCATAGTTACTCTGGATTGTAGGGCATGTCTTTAGTCCTCACTGGAAGGACTGTAACGAGGAAGCTTTCCTTATCTCAATTGGGAGGGAGTTGCACAAGATGGTTGTCACCACCACAAAGACCCTGTTTTTGGTCACCATCCCTCTTACTTCCTTCAGTGGCAACACAACCAGGTGACCTCAGAGACTGTATGGAAGAAGGTGATTTCTTAAATACGCTTTATATTTTACAAGCGAGGAACGGTGAGGCTGCAATATAATCAAATGGCTAATGGCTGTCTATGAAAATAAAATAAAAATATACTGTACTGTTATATATTTATATACTAGCAAAAACATATCCGCATTGTGGAAGTAACACTCCCCCATATGCCATTCCCCCTCTGCACATCCAACCCCCATGCACATCAATCTCCCATGCGCATCATTTCCCCATGCACAACATCTTCATGCGCAACATCCCCCATGAGCATTATCCCACATGCACAACATACCCCCATGAGCATCATCCCCTATGCACATCCAGCAGCAGCCCTGGTAATCCTCCCAGGAAAGTGTCTTTGATTGCAGGCTCCTAACCATGTCTACCCAGAAGTAAGCCCCATTGTGTAAAATGAGGCTTACTCCCAGGAAAGTGTCTTTAGGATTGCAGTAGACTTCATAGGATCATGCACATTGAATGCATGTTCTGAATTCAATTCCAGTGTTTTGTCATCATTTTTACATCCAGTTAATATTTTTATATGAATATTTTGGGGGTTGTGGAACCAATTGTCTGAGTTTCCATTATTTCCTAGGGGAAAATCTGCTTCACTTAAAGAGCGTTTCACTTAAAGAGCATGCCTCCGGAACCAATTAAGTTCCCGGACCATAAGACACACCAAAGTTTAGAGGAGCAAAACAAGAAAAAAATATTCTGAACCAAATGGTGTACTAATATATTTAATAATACATAGCAGAATAATATTACAACTATGTAAAGCCAACAGTGGTATTAAGAACCATCGTCACTGTCATTAAAAAATGAGGAAAGACTTCAAGGTTCAAGCACACTTCTAATTTTCTGGAAACCCCAAGAACTTATCACTAGTGTCAGTGATTTGTGACTTTTGCACAAATCTCATTGCACATGAGCAGGCACCAACGTTTTGCACAAATCTCATTGCAAATGGTCCAGCGAGGCAGGTAAGTTTGGGGGAGGGGGGTTTCTTTTGGAAGTTGGGGGGATACAGGTGGGTGAGTGGATCTAGGTATATAGGGAAGGGTGGGGTGCTTCTTTTGGGGGGAATGGGGGTATCAACGCAGGTAGGTAAGGGGGAGGGATCCAGACAGGCAGGGACGCATAGGACTGCAGCTCTAGGAAACAGATCCTATGCATGCATACTAAATCGCAAGCCTCCTCCACCCCTGGAAAAGCTGCATAGGATTGCAACTCTAGGAACCATATCCGATGCATGCATACTAAATTGCAAGCCAGGCCTTTGACCATTTCTGTCTTGGTAGTTCTTCAAGATTCTACAGTTAGACCATGATGTTAAGACTGTGGCTTTTGTGCATTTTTTCATTAAATTGGCTGTGAATTTTGGAACACGATAGGTATTCATTTGTTGTGGTGATCTGCTTGGTGTCTTTTGGAGCAAGGAGAAATAATTTAAATAAACATTCTTCTTTACTTAGCATGAGGAAAATAAGCTTGGTCCTTCTATGCCCTACTTTTTAGCATCTGCACAATGATGATTATGAAAACACTCACTAATTAAGTTGCAGAAATATTTCAGGCTTATGGCTGGATGCCATATGCCAAAGCATGCATGACATCTATACAAGCAACAGCCTGCGAGTAAACTGTGGTGTGTGTGATGAGTGGAATAAGGATAAGAAATAAGGTCTCCATTCTGCAAAATATTAATTTTAGATTGAAATATTTACACAGCATTTAGCTGACTGAAGCAAAAAAAAATACATCTTCTTGACTCATGCAATTATGCCAATTTGTTGAGGAGTAAAAATTTCCTCCATTTACAAAGATGAGAGCTTTGAGTTTCTTACTATTACAACAATCTGATCACTTTCTCTTGCTTCCTACTGTCACCTACCTCAGTGTCCTTTCCCTTTCCTTGGAGTAAGACCCATTTAGCACAGCTTCCTTTTGAGTAGACTTGGTTAGTGCTCCTTATCTTTCCTGCTCATCTTCCCAATCCTTCGTTTCCCCATTGAGAACCATCCTGCTGGCTGTGAAGTGCCACTTCCATTTAGATTACTGACAGCCGTAAAGTCCTCCCAATCCACCAGGCATCAGTGGAGCTGACTCATATTTTACATTTTCTAAGATAGAAATAAAAATAATTTATTTAACCAGCATTACACCACTGTTTTGCAAAGTATGCTGGAGGTACTCTGTCAATTGCATGGAAAACAAAAATTAATCAGAGTAATAGATCCTTGTAGAAATAGAACTGGACAACTATGTTAAAAAAACATTGTGTGGCTTGTGAAAGAAGCCACATTTGTTCCTGTTCTAATTTCAGTATGAAAGTTTTTGACTTGCGTAAAATACCTAATGTCACATTAATGAGTTCTAAAATGTTCTTGTAGTTATGGGGTTGCCTTTTCCTCCCCAAACGTCTTTCTTTAGATCACCTCAGTACCTGAGAAATTATTTCCAATAATCTCTTCTCACTGTGCACATTGCATTTTCCTTTCAGGTGCGTTTCTGAATTAGAATTAATTCCTGTCCTTTTATCTTTTCTTTGCATCTTCCCACTGACTTTATTCATCCATTTTTCTATCCATTTTCTGTTGGTATGCCCTGCCTGTATACTTTGAGCATGACTGCAATCCTAAGCACACTGTCTTGGGAGCAGAGTTCCAGTGGTGGGCTTCAGGGGGTTCTCACAGGTTCTATAGAACCCTTTGCTAATGAGCTCCTGGTTCTGAGAACCAGTTACTAATGGAACATAGAACCTATGGACATATAACCTATGGACATATAACATAGATCTATGGACATATAACCTGTTGTTAATTTAGGTTATTAGGATATAACCTGTTGTTAATTTATTTGAATTAGACCCCACTATCAGTAGACCCCACTGAATACAGTAGGATTTATTTCTGAATAGACAGGCTTAGGATTGCACTGTGAACCTCTCTTTCATCTACCTTTGTCCTCAGCGTCTGGCTTCTTCAAAGATCAGCCCCCAATTGCATTTGCTCACTGCTGCCAGTGATCTCTGCTATATTACTGTAGACCTTAATCTGATAACCTCAGCCACAGTTGGAAACAGTAATTTGTTTCTGTATAATTGCATAATATAATCACCATGGTATCTGGCAAAACTATCAAAAGAGCCATTCAGGAGAGATCACATTCCTGACCTCACCTGACACCATAAGCGTTTTCCCCCTTTCTGGATGCATTAATTTAACATATGCATTTTTTCATATGCATTAAATAACACTAGTTAGATAAAATTGACAGAAGTGTCAAATGTAACTGTAATAAATACAAGCAAAAGGAAAATATGGTATGCTACAAAACAGAGAAATGTTTTATCTGTGTTTAAACCCCGAGGTGTTCCTTCCTCCTCATCTCAACTTTCCCAAGATGCCATGATATGGGTAATGAGGACCTTTCTCCATAAGCCCTGACCAGCTACATGGAGTGTAGGAAGAGTGTAGGAAGTACAAGGAAAG
Organism: Cryptoblepharus egeriae; assembly: GCA_030015325.1. Taxonomy (NCBI): domain Eukaryota; kingdom Metazoa; phylum Chordata; class Lepidosauria; order Squamata; family Scincidae; genus Cryptoblepharus; species Cryptoblepharus egeriae. The sequence continues at coordinate 44,523,094 of JAREYC010000007.1, read as the reverse complement.
TGGGGGTAGGCTGAATGAGACAGGATGGAGACAAGTTGTCACAAGACTCTTGGGGTGCAATTCTAACCAATTCAGGACCGTGAACTCACCTGTCTTCCTGTTCCCATAGTGTGCTGGGGATGTTGACACATGTTTGTGCACTGGCCTAACCTTCCCAAAAGTGGAGTAGAAGTTCCTTTCAGCACTTTTGTGACACCCCCAAGTCAGCATGGGACTTGTGCTGGTTAGGATTACAGCCTTTGTATATACAGCGACACCTCACATAAATTTAATTCATTCTGGAAGCATGTTTGTTACGTGAAACGTTCTTGACATGAAGCAAATTTTTCCATAGGAAATAATGGAAACTCAGACGATTGGTTCCACAAAACCAAAAATATTCATATAAAAATATTAAATGCATGTAAAAATGATGACAAAACACTGGAATTGAATTCAAAATATGCATTCAATGTGCATGATCCTATGAAGTCTACTTAGGCTGCAATCCTAAAGACACTTTCCTGGGAGTAAGCCCCATTTAACACAATGGGGCTTACTTCTGGGTAGACATGGTTAGGAGGCTGCAATCAAAGACACTTTCTTCTGTAATCCAAGGCACTTTCAAAGCTCCCCACTTTCTCCTTTTCTTCATCCTGAGACTCTCTCTCTCCTGCTCCCTTCTGGCTGGCCCTGAGCTGCTTCCCTTTTCTCCACTTCTGTTCTCTCCCTCTGCCCAGCGGATGCCTGGCCACAGGAGGAACAGTGCAGAAGTGTTGCTTTTGCTATGGGCCAGCGTGCTAGGCAGCCCTGGTGCTTTTTAAAAGGGCTGCTGGCCAGCGCGTCTGCCACAACTGCCAACGAGTGTGTTTGTTACGTGAAGCACAGTTTGTTACGTGAAGCAGAATCCTAGATAAATTTTTGTTACGTGGAACATACTTACGTGAGGCGCTTGTTATATGAGGCACCACTGTAGTTGTAAGAAACAAAAAACAACACAACCATACAGTTCCCCTGGCCCCCCTGGATATAATGTAGCTCCCTCCCTACAATATAAAGCAAGCAATTTTTCCTTTTCTTTTTCCAGCTTAACCACTCATTTGGATTTTGCAGAACTCATAGAATTGTATTCTACATGTATTGTAACAGCACCTCTCCGGAACAACGTACAAATCAAAGGCGAGAAACGTCTTTGTAAAAATATACTGGGGTGGGATAAGCCAGCACTGGGTAAAGGGTAGTTTAAAGCCCATTAAAATAAATGGGAGCTTGTTCTTGACTTCAATGGGTTGCGGATGGCACCCTTTATCGGATTCTGTCAATCTCAGCAGGACCCTTTTGACCTTTTCTGCAACATGCTAGTAATGAGATTGACCTTTCCTTCCAAACAGCATTTCATGGCTTGACACAAGGAACTAAGTATATTCAACGTAAGCCTGTATTCCCAAGAGGTGTTATTTTCTGATTAAAACAAATCAGAAATGTTCAGACTTGGCATGGCAGTACTGAAATTCTTTCCAGATGTTTTATTTTACTTTCATAAAAAATAAAATACCAATGCACTTTTCTTCACGTGCAATGAGTTTCTCTTTTAACATCATCCTTTTCTACAAAATAGAAGGTGAAATGTAGCTATAGTCAAACCAAATGATTATCATTGTATCTCAGACATGCAAACACATATACCCCCACCCAGTCACGTATCCCCATCCTCACACACTTTCCCTTTTTTATTTTTCATTTTCTTTGAACCTTCAATATTCTTCTTCTTCTACTACTACTTTTTATATCATTATTTACAATATTTCAGTTAAGTTCAAAGATGCAATCCTACATCCTGCACTTGTCAAGCTCCTATTGTAATCCTCCGATCCCCTGTAGTTGCCTCTTTGTGGAGGGCATTATTACTGCTTTTCCAGGAATATGCCACCAAATGAAGGGCCACTAAGTTACATCCAAGCCCTCCCCTGCCTTAATGTCTTTTCCTATTGCAGTGGTATACAGGGTAACTAGATGCCTAACCCAAAATTCCTGAACCCCAAGGCCAAAATTCCTAACCCCGCCCAAGCCAAAATTCCTACCCGCTTAAAAAAATTGCCAAAAAATGTTTTTTTGCCATAATTTTGATAGGAAGGAGATATCTCAAAACCAATTTTTGCATTGGATTCTGTTCTTCAATATGAATCCAAAGATATATGACATGATGGGGTACTGTGAACCATTGTGAAGTTCAAAAATGAAGCCAAAATGTAGGACAATGAAGCCAAAATATAGGAAATAATGAAGCCGGACAAGAGGCTAAAAATCTGGGCATATATGGGTTTTTCTGGTCATGTGACATGGGTATTCAGGCATTTCAGTTCAAAACCTCCTTTCAAATTTAAAAATCTGTCAAGACCACCTGGCAAACTTACTAGGATGCTCCTCCCATGTCTACTTGGAAGTAAGTACCATGAATCTTACTCCCAGGAAAACCCAGTTCCAGATTCCAAGATGGTGGATCACACCCTCTCACAACTCCCCTGATCCAAGGACGCAACCCCCCCATGGGGTCCCAACTCCCACTTTGAATACTACTGCCCTATTGCTAGGCTTTGCTAGAAGTAGCCGATGCACAGCAGACCTAAGGAAGGACAACCTGCTGAATGCTTGAGGATGACAAGGCACAATGGAATGGCCATGCTGAGGTGCAATGCACAGCAGCACACAGCAGAGGGGAAACTGAGGCAGGGAGAACAAAATTTAAATACTTATTGTACAGATTTATATCCTGCCTTTCATATTTCATAAAGTCCTCCAAGGTGGTCAGAAACAGGGAAAGGATATTGGCGGAGCTGCTGCAACTGATAACTGTCCCCTTTCTGCCCTTAATTCCATTGTTGGAAAGTGTCCTGTGGGTCTTGATTTGAGTCAAGTCAAAAGTCACCACCCCAATAACTGAAGTAAAAAGTAATCATAACGGGCACTTAATGAATGGTCCCTTCAAAACACTGGAAACATAATGAGATACTATTAAATACAAAATGACATCTTTGAAATACAAAATTGAGATATAAAATAGATACTGTTAAGAAAATATTGAGACACAAAACATCAAGTTACTATTGAGATAGAAGTTCTGATGGTTTAGAAACAAAGCTACAATCCAGAGTAACTACAGGTCCTTTTACACCAATGTAGTTACGCTGCCACTATGGGATATGCACAGAGCAATCCAGAGTAAGTGCCTCTTATGTCTTCCTGTAGTTACTCTGGATTGTAGGCTTAGTTGGGATTGAAAAAAATTTTTTCCAGTAAAGTTGAAAATTCCTGAAAGCCTTGTTAAAATCTCAGTAGTATCCTGGAAATGGATGCTGATTTTGGGCGACTTCAAGGTTATTCTGGAGTCTGGTCACCCAATGATCATAAAGGGCATGCCTGTATTCCAACATTACAAACCAACACTAATTCCAATATCCCCAGTTTTCCCACTTCCATTGTATCTTGTAACATTGTTCAGGGTGTCTCAGTACAGTATAGTTTTTCTTCTAAGCCTGGAAACAGTCTACCACCCTTTTGCCTTTTTTATATTAGGATCAAGTGACTAAACAAACATAATGGGGCTCCATAATTCCAGGAAGCATTTTTTTTAGACTTGGTCACTTTTATTTATTCAATTAACTTTTCCATTATGATTTTTAAGATTTTTAAAGAAACCTACTTTTGATATCCAAGGGCTTTGCTTTTCTATTTTTATTTAAATCTTGGGTTTCAGTTAAAAAGCCTACTTCCTTAATACAAACCAATTTAAGGAGAATTTGAAATCAATTAACAAGCTGGAATATTTTGGCAAGGAAGAGAGAACTGTAAACAGTTCTTTGGTCTTTTAGATTTTCTCAGAATTCACAGAGACGTTTCAAAGCGTAGGATTGTCAATATCATTCTTGGACATTTTTGAAAATAATGGAATATTGCAAAACACATTGCACAATAGGCTGCTTGTCTAAAGTGGTGAACATTTGGTCAGTAGCCAATGTTGACAAAGCTAGTGTTACAATGTATAAGTGTCAGAGTAAACCTATTCACATACTCTCGTTCAGAAAAATGGCAAATAACATAAGGGCGCTTTGATGCTATTTATCTAAATAAATGCAATTACATTTCCAGTTTAATATATAAAATAACAACTTTAGCCCTGAGCCTATCTGAGGCTCAGTGATGGTAGATTTTAACACTTCCAGATATGGTTCCACTACTCACAAATATCAGAAATGCCCTCTTTTATAATACATAGTACAATTTCATTTGTACATTTGCAGATTCCATAATTTCTTACAGAAAACATGTGCTTAACAAGTGAAAGGCGACACCATTCAAGTATGAATTGCTCACAAATTGCAGCCCAGGACTTTTGTTTGTTTCAAATGCCTGCAGATTCAGAAGTGATTGACACTTTCTTCAAGGCACTTACTTGCTTGCATTTAATTTGCAGAGATAGAGGCAATTTGGCAGTAAAAATGTTTGCCCTGGATTTGACTGATTCTGTTTTGCATTTCAAACATGCATGTGGTATAAGTTGCAAATTGTCCCCAGATACTGGGAGACACCTGAGAAACAAATTTTGCATGGTGTCTCTTCATTCCAAAAGCTAAGACTAACTATGATATGATATCGATGCATGTTCTCTAAATTACACTTGTGGCCCATTCCTATCAAGTGTTTTGTTGAAGCTACACAGATACCAGTGAGACTTGCATCATACTCTACAATGGTGCTTTTGTTACCCAGGTGCATATCTAGATACATCAGCATATCTCTAGGGTAGGTTTGGTCCTAAGTACTGTATGTCTTTAGTTCCAAGTATGTCTTTGGAAATATTTTTTGTCAGTGTGATGTATAAACTCAAACATCGTCTCCACCATTTTCATTTTTTATCATTTAAACATTTGCATGGTTAGAACATGAATCAAAGTCTGATTTTAATAGTATTTTTATTTAGTGTGGGCATGAAGAATGAAGATACAAAAGGCTAATTGTCAAGGTTAAAATCCAGCTACTAATTTTTAACAAAAGCAGGCCTCTGTCAGTCTTGAAAGACTATGGTATCGTGCTTGGTGCTGCATACACTGCATGCGAAGCACAAAAGCCTGGGTTGGATTGTTATGGAGGATAGGCTGTTACCCAAGCAGCAAATCCCCCCTCTCCACGCCACTGAATTAGTCTAATGGAAAGGCAGAGCCGATACAATTGGATCCAGCTGGCATCGCAGAGCTGGGCTAAGGACAGGAGCTCACCTTGTCATGTGGGGCCGACCCAGGTCTTGAACCCTGGCCTGCTGGTTAACAGGCACAGTGTCTTAACCGCTTGCACCACCCACAGCCCTAATTTGTCAAGAGTATGCATAAATCCACCAGACTGATTGTGCTACATTAGCAATATATCTCATTTGCAAATACCATGTTGAAATTACATAAATTATTTATCAGGTGCAGGAAGCAGGTGATTCAGGTGGAGCATATATACAAATATATTATGGAGGCAATTATTAGAGTAACCTTCAAATCTTGGGACATTAGAAGAGAGAGAATTTCTGCATATATACAATTAAAGACATGCATGTCCTATGACCTCAACTCCAATAAAAGGACTTACAGGATGAATGTCTTTTTCAATCTTTTGCATGTGTGATACTGCTATTTTCAGTTGTCATTGTCCCCGACTCAGCAGTTGTCACCTTGTATTTTAATTTTAATCAAACCTATTCTTTATTGAAGTAGAAACCAAAAAGTCCATTTAAAAAGTTTTAAACCTTCTTTGTTTTGTCATCCATGTATATAAAATTACTATCTAGTGCAGCCATTTTCAATCTTTTACATCTTAAGGCACACTGACAAAGCACTAAGACCACAATCCTAACCATGTCTACTCAAAAGTAAGCTCCATTATGTTAAATGGCTCTTACTCCCAGGAAAATGTCTTTAGGATTGCAGCCTAAAATTGTCAAGGAATACCATCTATTTTTTGACAATTGACAAGTCACGCTACATTGCCCATAGGGGCCATACATCCCTCAATGGCCCTAAATGACCCGTCGGTAAACTCCTATGGCACATCTACAGACCTTTCACAGCATACTGCTATGCCATGCAATACTGGTTGAAAATAGCTGATAAAGTGTCTGGCAGTATCATTCCGCGATTCAGAGTCCATGTTTCCTTAGCACATTGAAATCATGATTTAATCATTTATATGGGTAGCAACAGGCTGGCCAAGTCAGGTGCTGGCTGAAAGTCCCATACCTATCAGAGAGCTTATCTGGTTTTAAACTCACAGTACCACAGGCAATGGAGGCATTCAGTGCAACATGAGGGAATGGGTAAGAAGCATCAGGGGCATAATAGTGGATTTGTTGTAGGGCCCCTGAAGTCTGGCACCAGCACTGTACAGGGATAGAATGAGAAAGACATAAAGAGCTAAGGTATAGCAGACCCACAAGGAAATACGGAATGAATTACTTTTTGTTTTAATGTGAATTGAGATATCTCAGCCCATGCTCTCTATAATTGTTATTTTCCCATTTGCTTGTGAATGTTGAGTGTGTTTGTTCTTTTTTAAGTAAGACCCAGCAGAAGTAAGGCTTGCACAAGTAAACAGATGAAAAAGCATCTAATTTTCAAATAAGAACAGCATTACTTCATTTCTTTGAGCTCATATGAAAAAGTCCTCAGCATCTTTGGGGTGCCAAAAGGCAACAATATATAAAGTGAAAAGTATAGAAACATTGTTTTCTTCCTTACATCTTCCTGTTGGAAATGTTTACCATAAATTATGAAGAAAGAGAGAAGGGTGAAGATCTCATTTGTCTCCAAATTTCTGTTGATTTTGCACAATACAGAGGAATCTTTTTCTTCACATGCTTTTCCACTCTTCACCATTCCTAGAATAACACCAGATCAATATGCCTCCACTGCCCTTGACAGTGCCTCGAAAGGCACAAGCTAATGATGCTGACATCTTTTGAAAAGCTTTCCAGTTGGCCCAATGTGGGATAAATTATCCTGAAGAAAACTGTAGAACCTTTTCCAGTAATGCTATTAATGCAAGATGTGCCATCAGCAATAGTCACCATGCTTAATAATACATTATAGGATAAAAAAGGGATAATGGAGGAATCACTGCACCTTCTACAATTATCAAAGAAGGGCTCCTTTCAAATAAAAAAGAGTTGTTTAAAGAGAAAAATAATTACTTGTATTGGTTATATGACATTCTGGTAGATGTGGAATTTGATTTAACTCTTTTTGAAATGCTAAGGAACAAGTAATCCCCCTGAAATAGTTGCTTTAAAATAATGCAAGATGTAGGTATTTTGGACAACTAAAAAAGGAGATAAAGTACTCTAGAAACAATACATTAAAGGTGTATATGCATGGAGCACATTGATTGATGGACTGATCGTATTTATATACTGCTTGCACACTCTGGGCACCCGCTGGTCTGCTAAACTCTCTCCCGTTCCCAAAACATCCATGGCCAGGTTGACCCCTGTGATCATTCATGGAGCCACCTTGGATGCTCCCCCAGAGCATTCTGGAAGTGATTGCGGTCAAATTATCATGGCACCTCAGGAGCCACTGTATGCGGCAGCATCTGCGGGTGTGACCTGGGGCAGATCACATCCATGCTCTTTATGAATCAGCAAATATTTCCAGTAGACTTCTGAAAGCAATTTTGGAGTTTTCAACTGGACCGCCTGGAATTTCCAACATTCCATCAGGTTGGAAAATAAATCTCCAGGAATAATTTTAGTAATAGTTGGCAACCTAGTTGAAACTAACACAAGTTGAGTTGTTCAGTGTGTTTGGCAACAGCTTTAAATTCCTTACCACACTTTTGACTCTTTGACGCAGACACCGCTCTACTTCATTCACAGAAGAGATTATCCAAGATGTTCACACCCCATACAGCTGTATTTCTGAATCACAAGCTCCCAAATGGCCAATGCACTAGACCTTATCCAATTTCAATGCAAGTTTGGGAGCATGAGTGATCACATCAGTGTTTAGGAGTGAACACATCAGTGTTTAGGAGTCATCTCCTTGTCTCTGAATGGTAAACTACACTCTTGAATAAACATCAACTGATAATATTAATAATATTCATGATATTGCTTTATAATCAGAGTCTGGAAAGAGTCTCAGTAGGTCACAGAGCAAGGACCAAAGTCATCACAAAGAAACATTTCCCAATTCTACCATGCATCTGGATATAATAACTACCCGGATAAATGGTTTGAGTTAGGTTTGGCTAAGACAAAGCTCAGGACATATTTTACTAATTTCACAAAGCATAATTTGACACAATACAGAATCCCTTTCAGTAGAGTCCAGAAGGCCAATGAAGTAATTTGAGAAGTGGATCTGAAAAATAAAACAAGTATTGTGAAGTTATCTTACGATGGTACTGAAATAAAGAAAACACATGCTGCGTGCAAGCCAATGCTGGTGTTTTGTTGGGTAAGGATGTTGTGAACATGCCATAAAGCATTATGTGCCACCCTGGGAGTAAGCAGCACTAGAAGGACTGCCTTTGCCACAATCTGTGGCTGCCAATTGAAGCACATACACTGCTTAGTAGCTCTTGGGGTGGTGGTGGGAAGGTTGTCTGGAGACATGGAGGTGCGTCTCAGGGCAGGGGGAGGGTAGATCGGGCCTGGGAAGTAGTAGATATGGCCTCTGCTGGCCTCTGCTGTATCTTAACTGCTGTATCTGGGCCAGTCAACATTATAACAAGCTACTTGGACTCCTCTGAGATCCTAGTAGCTTCATAACAATTACAGTAATGTTCAATCAGGTTAAGGAGAAAAATATTCCCTTTTTGAAAGATCTTCAGCTGCCTTCCTGACTTGCACTGGATACAGCACAGGCCATGTTGCTCCATAATAACTTAGGAATGGATTGGGAAACAGAAAGATGCAGTGTGAACTGGAACCTTTCTCAGCTCATAGTTATCTCAGTTCACATATAGATCACAGCTTCATTCATTCATTCAATTTATATCCTACCTTTCTTCCTAAAAGGCACATTCAATAAATGAATTCTGTTTATTAATCACTGTTCTTTGCAAATAAGAATTACAGAGAGTTGTGTTAATTTGCAAAAAACGTTTAGATGTATAGTCATAACACATATTGTTTTGTTACTGATATCTTTCAGTAATTATTTGCAAGATATTTGCAATTATTTCTGATTAGAATCAGATATTTTGTTAACTTCAAAACAATTTGCAAGAAAGGACAGTGGGGAAGGTGGGGAGAATTTATGTATTATTTGTCTCCTGCTTTTCTTCCCCAAAATGGAGTTTTCAAAGCATCTCAAAACCTCAACAAAGAAACCTATAAACCTTTTCCATTTAAGGAAAACATGCAGACAAGTTTACTCAAAGTTAATAATAAGCAAGGGCTGTGGGTGGCGTAAACGGTTAAGGCGCTATGCCTGTTAACCAGCAGGCCAGGGTTCGAGACCCGGGTCAGCCCCACAAGACAGAGTGAGCTCCTGTCCTTAGCCCAGCTCTGCGATGCCAGCTGGATCCAATCGTATTGGCTCTGCCTTTCCATTGGACTAATTCAGTGGTGTGGAGAGGGGGATTTGCTGCTTGGGTAACAGCCTATCCTCCATAACAATCCAACCCAGGCTTTTGTGCTTCACATGCAGCTTCGTGCTTCGCATGCAGTTAACAGGCACAGCGTCTTAACCGCTTGCGCCACCCGGTGTATATGAGAAAATCTTTGTACAGTGATGCCTCACGTAACAAATTTAATTCATTCTAGAGACATGTTTGTTACGTGAAACATTCTTTATGTGAAGCGGATTTTCCCATAGGAAATAATGGAAACTCAGATGATTGGTTCCACAACCCCAAAAATATTCATATAAAAATATTAAATGGATGTAAAAATGATGACAGAACACTGGGACTGAATTCAAAACCTGCATTCAGTGTGCATGATCTTATGAAGTCTACTTAGGACACAATCCAGAGCAAATTCAGCCTGCTCTGACCTAACTGCACTCTCCTAACTATTCTGTATCCAGAGCAGAAAGTTATGCTGAATCCAGAGAGTCAGGAAGCCTGGGCTGCCCTAACTGCTCCAGAGCATGCTAAGTAATTGACACAAGGGGAAGACTTGCTCCTGAGGAGACACCCCTCAGATCACACTGAACAAGGAACAGCTGTGGTGCCTACAGTGGTGACATGACTCTGCACATCACCTGGTGCGGAAGTCTGTGCATCATCACTGGGATGCGCCCCCCCCCCCACCTGGACTGCGCAGTCACCAAAGTTGGCGCCTGCGCACTTGTTTCTGAAGCCAACTGGCTTCAGAAAGAGTACTGCGCAGGCACCATCTCTGACACCTGCGCAGTACTTTTCTGAAGCCTTTTGGCTTTGGGGGAGACTGTGCAAGCATCAGAGTTGGTGCCTGTGCAGTACTCTTTCTGAAACCATTCGGCTGCTGCTCCGCCTCCTGAGTGAGGCCGAATGGCTGTGCAGAGGCGCGGACTTTCTCTGCTCTAAGGAAGTCTCCTCTGAAGCTGTTCGGCATGCTCAGTGTGTTTCTGCGCAGTGCACCTCAGATGGCCGTTCAGGCCAGCTCCTCAGACAAGTGGTGGCTTCTGGCTGCTGCTCCGCCTTGGAGCAGGCCTGAATGGGGGTGCTGACGCCCGGGGCCTGCCAAAGGACAGTCAAACTCCTCCGGCACATCACCCCATACGGAGCGCATCACCCAATGCAGCCCACACCAGCCGCACCAGTCTGGTGACGCCACTGGGTGCCTGCCTTATAAGGAGTCCCTGATGAGATGCCAGTACATTCTACAGTGAATACAAGGGGCTTCTTGGAGTGGCCTGCTGTATCCTGAGGTTTGTGGGCAGCAGTAGTTTGTTCCATATCCTGAGGTTGAGAGGCAGGGGTTGCAGCTAGGATGGCCAAGAACTCAGATTTTTGGTCAGCACTGCCATTCTTACTCGGGCCTTATCATGGACCCCTATGGGTCTACTCATTACTATACCTGCTCCTGAGGTGGTATAACTCTGAGGGCTGGAAGAGGGCATTTCTGCCTTGGAAACAGGCTTTGGATACAGAGTAACTGCTCTGCCCTAGGCAATGCTAAACATGCCCTCAACTTGCCTCTCCTGAGCTGCTTAGGCTGCCCCAGTTAGGGCAGAGCAGGTCCACCTCTCTTAGGGCACCCTATCTTGCCTTGCTCTGCCCTAAGCCTCCTTCAGAGTAACTGGGCTGGAGCATCTTGCAGTTGCTCCAACCTAGTGTTAGATAGGGCAACCTAAGGGCTCTTATGTGGACAGATTAGTTGCTCTGGATTGTCCTGCCTGTCTGCAGTCCTAAAGACACTTTCCTGGGAGTAAAACCCATTTAACACAATGGGGCTTACTTCTGGGTAGACATGGTTAGGAGGCTGCAATCCAAGACACCTTCAAAGTGTCTCTCCACTTTCTCCTTCTCTTCATCCTGAGCCTCTCTTTCCCCTGCTCCCTTCTGGCTAGCCCTGAGCTGCTTCCCTCTTCTCCACTGCTCTTCTCTCCCTCTGTCCAACGGACACCCGGCCACAGGAGAACAGCACAGAAGTGTTGCTTTCACTATGGGCAGGTACGCTAGGCAGCCCTGATGCTTTTTAAACAGGCTGCCGGCCAGCGCATCTGCCCCAACTGCCAATGAATGTGTTCTTTACGTGAAGCACAGTTTGTTACATGAAGCAGAATCCTAGAGAAATTTTTGTTTGTTACGTGAAACATACTGTACATGAGGCATTCTTTACATGAGGCGCCACTGTATATTATTAGTTTGTCACATAATTATAAAAGCCTCAGGGTAGCCACAACTGGAAGAAAACAGCTTTTTTCCCCATCACACAACCATCTGATAGTTGTATTGTAATGGTGATTGAATGGAGAATAAATGTGCAAAAGTGTGTAATGTTTCCAGTAACCACAAAAAATAGCATGAAATAGACAGCATTCATTCCAGTAACTACTTTTCGAAAAGGAGCACACAGAGTTATCAAAGAAGTAGCATCTGCTTTGAAGGGGAGGGAAAAATCTTTAAAAACCCTTATCTCAGGCAAAAACTGTCATCTTCAAAGGTCATTGTTCCAGAGTATGCTATCAACAGACAGCTTTCTAAAAATAATACTATGCTGAGGATCACTATGACACATTTCAGTCTGCAGAAACAAATGCTAAACTTCCCTGATGGTACTCTATTCTTCTCCAATATTGTTCGGTGCATGAACAATATTACTAATTAGAAACTGTTACAATGACAAAAGCCAAAAGACCAAAATTAAATTATTCATTCTCTGCCTGCAGCCAGTTTTAATCCAGCAGTTGCTTTTAAATCCCTTGACCCAAAGTTTTCTTTTTTCATTCTACAGCAGTGATTTTCAACCTTTTTCATCTCACGGCACACTGAACAAGACACTGAAATTGTCAAGGCACACCATCAGTTATTTTTACCAATGACAAGGCACACCAGACTGTTCAAATCCCCCAATTTTCTTATTAATGAGTGTCAATCTCCAAATTCCCGTGGCACACCTGAGGACTATCCATGGCACACCAGTGTGCTATGGCACAATGGTTGAAAATCATTGTCCTACAGTATATTAATTCCATCCTTAAAAATAATTACTAAATTCTGACAATGAGCTTCTGAAAAGTGGCAAGCTTTCGGTTTCCATAAATGATAAAGAGGTGTGAGAACAGTTTTTTACAGGAAGGAAGGAAGGAATATATGTTCCAGGCTCATCCAGATAAAAGAACTAACAAATGTACACTTCATTTTCAAAATAGTGATCCTACACCAGGTATCAAACTCGTTTCATATAGTGGGCCAAATAGCATTTATGGTGGCCACTGAGGGCTGGAAGTGACATCATTAAGCAGATGACGGCTAGAAATACACTGAAACCTGTTTGCTGCAAATGACAGAAGCAAAAATGTGCAACTCTCATGGGCCACGTAAAATGGCAAGGTGGTACGGATTTGGTCCATGGGCCTTGAGTTTGACATCTCTGTAACACCATTCAGTCATGATTGAGCAGACAATGAAAAATCAGTCCAAGAAGAAACAGAAAGGAGGAAAAAGTATACAAAAAGAAATGTGATAGCTGTATGCCTTATACTAAACATAATCACCACAAATGTTTTATCCAGAAGGGAAATAACTCAGTTGAGAGCTACAGGTGGCCACTGCATCTGAGAATAACAAGGCATTATGACAGAATAGGAAATACAATACAAGGTGCTGGAGATAATGGAAGCCTCAGCTACTTAGCTTCCCTGAAGTCAATCCAAACAGTCCTCAAGGGTGTCATTTATCAAGAGTATCATTAAGATTAAATAATGCATAAGCTTGCACAGGTTCCTGTACAAGTGCAGCATCAAGTCTGTGCTGCTTTACATTATAAATCCTTTCTTATCCAAACTCTGAGGTTCCTAAACAAAAGTGAACTATGCAGTAATTCCGCAGTACCCAGCTGACCGAGCTTTGTTTCAAAGAAGTATGAATTTTTGCCAGGTTATCAATCCACTAGCCATAAAACTCATAAATAAGGGATTAAGATTCAACGGTAGAAATTCAAGAAGTGAAAAAGGACGTCTTTTTAAAGAAAACTATCTTTTGCTTTCCAGTTATGATATTCTGCCTGAACTCTTGTAAACAGCAAATGGCCAATTAATCATGAGGACTACTTTGGGGAAAGCCAATTTTCTACTTGTGGGAAATGGCAGAGCATCACATTCCATCAGGGTTTCACAGTGAGCAAGAAAGATGTGCTCATGGTTGCCAGGGAAGTGGCACGTGTGAGGTGATTGAGCTGACTCAAACTGTAAATATAACATGGATATTAGGCGCTGCCATGTGGAACATGGCCATATGGAAGCGTTTCCAGTGGTCTGTTTCCGTTGGTCCCACGAACAGAGCTGAAAAGAGAAAAAAAGAATTATTTTTTATTCTCTCTTTGAAAAAACAGATATACTCTTGACTGGTTGGTTGCTGCCTAGTAAGAAGGAAGCCTTTTGAGATACCCTCATCTATATAATCCATACTTGTATCAGAACAATGCAGACCCTGGTGCAAAACCTTGCACAGAGTTCCCCAGAATGCCTCTAGCTCTCCAATAGTGCACTGAGCATTATAATTACTACAGGTATTATGTGTTTTGAGGTTGGCCAAGTCCCTGAAGGATGTGGACATATTGCCTCTTATTCTGAAGGCATCATATAGCATAATTTTAGGAGGTGTAAGTGTGACATTGCCCTAGCTCCTCAGTGAAAAGGAAATGGGCACAGTTATGGGGGTGGAGAGAAAGAATCATGTAAACAGGTTGTTCATTCCCTCACTGATGGTGTAACATTGCACAACAATTTAGTAATGCATATTTGGCACAAGCCTGAGCTTCTTGGCTGGATGGGATAAAAATGATGTGAAAAATTAAAAAATAGCTTTTAAATGACATTTCTGTAAAAGCAAGTGCTTGCTCACAAATTATTTAGAATGATGGAGCTAACCGAGGAACTCCCAGTGCCAAACTGGAAAAGGTAACTGATTGCACAATACTACGCAAATCTACTCAGAAGTACTGTATGTATCATTGTTTTCAGTAAGGTTTATTCCCAGAAAAGTCCCCCATATCCATGGGGGATACATTCCTGCTGCTACTGGGGATACTTAGAACCATGGAGAGCAACAGAAAAAACCTAATACTGACTGTTGCTTTTCAGAAGCCTGCCAAATAGCTTCCACTTCATGCCTGCTTGTTTGTGGTTGTGTTCCAAACAGGGTTACCATAATTCTCTTCCTAAAATTGGGATGGGACTCTCATTTGCCAGGATGTGAACGCAATCCCCCAAGATCGGGAGTGTCCCTGTTTTTCAGGATATATGGCAACCCTACTTCCAAAATACTTTCTCTTCATACTTAGACAGTGAGTGCTATCAAGTGCTAGTAAGCAAGAACAAAGAAGAAGCAGTTTGGAGGATCAAGGCTAGCAAGTGTTAACAAGCAATTGTGGAGGGTTGCTGTGTACAAACTGCTTGTGCCCTCTTTGCACTTGCAAGTGCTTACCTTCCAAGCTGCTTCCTGTTTGTACCTACTAGTTAGTGCTTGTTAGTGTTTGCCCTCCAAACAGCTTCCTCTTTGCACTTGGAGGACAACAAGCGCTAACAACCTGTAACAAGCAAGCATGAACAGAAAGCAATTTGGAAGCCTGCACATGCTATGCCCTCCAGCAGCAGAGGCGACTGCAACGGAAAGCAGGTGGTTCAGGATGCAGAAACTGGAGGGCATGCAAAACAAAAAACAGATGAGTCATGAGTGCAAGGGGGAATTTGTGAACTGTGGGTAATTGAAACCACATAAATGGAGTGCGCAGACATGAGGGACAACTCTATCAAACTGCAACCTTGATGTTGCTGTTCCCCCCCCCCAAGTTATGACTAAACTGATTCGCACCCCTAGCACAACTATTCTACTAGCACAAAATATCAATTGATTATTGCAAAAATATCTTGCGATACCTTTGAAAAGGCTGAGAGAAGTGCCAGAACTCCCAGAGGTTTAAAAAAATGTATTGTTTCTGAGTATACCACTGACTAAAATTTGAGACACTGCCTCCCTACAACACAGATAGTAATGTGTATGGTAATTTAACTTTTTCCTTCTTCTCAGAGATTTCACTACAACCACAAATATTCATCTGTTTTCAACTGCAGCATGAATGCATAAAATATGCATGACAACCCTGAATCATGGAGTACTAGTCCCTGGACAGAATCATGTCCACCTCAGAGTGCGCTAGAAAGCAAATATGAAACTAGAACAGGATAGATAAGATGCTTTATGCTGAACATCAGTCTCTTTTTTGAACTCTGATATTTCCCTTTTTTATCGACTTGCTATATCTCCCACTGCAGCAGGATATAAATAAGTTGTTATAAACAACTGGGATTTACTTAGTATAGAAAGTTTATTCCTACAAAAAGGAAACATATAAATATGTTTAACAGAGAAGAATACTGAATAACCCAACAGATTCATATTTAGAACACTTATTTGTTTCAAAGGCTGACAAGGATAATATTATAAGCACTAAAATATCTTTATCGCTGTTTTGATATCATATTGTATTCCAGTTGTACTGAATATGTTTCATTTCATTAACAAGGATTAGATTTTTGCTCATGATTCAATTTCATAATTCTGGATGTTTTTCCCATTTGGGACATGGCAGAACTTCAGCTGGGTTCAAATGGAGTGGTTCTTGTGGTAAAGGTAGGTAAAATGTGATTCGGAGGTAAAATGGAACAACAAAATGTTTATTTTTAAGGGAATCCTTAATGATTTCTCAGCCACTCCTATAAACATTTTAAGCAAGATGATAAATCAAATAAATAAATCCTAAAGACCTTTGTTTGTTTGTTAGAATGGCAGTGCAATGCTGTGCTTGTCTACTCAGAAATAGGCTCCCCTGAGTTTAAGTTGACTTCCAGTACAATCCTTTGCAGAAGTATGTCCCATGTATTCAGTGGGGCTTACACTCAAGTGTGTATAGCTCCACAGCCTCAGGCTGCAATCCTAAACATACTTTCCTGGGAGTAAGCCCCACAGAATATAATGGAACTTACTTCTGAGTAGACAGGCTTAGGTATCACACAATTTTCTGAAAAAAATGATCACATTGCTTATAAACTAAACATTATAACCTATCAAATATGTGGTTACATATTGTATTTGTAGCTGGTGTCTAAAGGGATCTCTTATGCACTGTGATTTCTTTTTCCTACTGTAAATAAAGTGAGCCTTTTAGATTTGGCAGCGACCATTATTTTCCTGCTATTTGAAATAAATGAAACCTAGAGAGGCCAATACAGACGGCTCCATCTGCACTTTTGCACTAACTCCCAGACTGTCACAATGTCAAGGACAGCCAACACTTTTAATGCTCATGTATCACTTACTCATTAAGGGTGGCTGTTTCCTAAGCAGTATTATTGTGTTCTATTGCAATACAAAGTAGACATTAAATCAATGGCTTTAAGGCCACTAAGTTATCAGGTGCTCCAGGGAATGGAATGCTATTATTAGTAAAGGGGACTGCAATTACAGCTAAGACACATAGGATGCATTCCTAACCTGGGCCGGTATAACTCATTGGTCTTCCCATTCCTGTGGTGATAAAAGAAGACAAGCACCTGTCTTTGCCCTGGCCTAACTCTCCCTCACGAATGGCACAGAAATGCCTTACAGCACTTTGTGACACTCCCAGGCCAGTACAGGACATATGTGTGGATTAGGCTGGCCTACCTGGAGTTTAGGATTGCAACCATAGTTACAAATGGCAGCTTCAGAGACTTAAAACCTAAAAAGCTTATCTTATCTGTTTGATTATACAGATTATAAAGATTATAGATTGTCTACTACACAGAGGCTGAAGAACAGCCGCAATCCAAGTGACTGTTTCTAGTCAAGCATCAAATAATATATCCCAAATGCCAAGCATTAGCTTTGCTCCAGTGGGAATACAGAGCTCTTGTACACAGAACCATCACCATTTCTCAGAGGTGGCTGATCAGCATGTGCAAAAAAATGCAGAGACCTAGAGCCTGAATAAAAATAATTGACTTTAGAAAGCCAACATAGATTCCTGTTCCTCCCATCTCATTTTATCAGATGAGGTAGACTATCTATTAGGAGATAGACCCAAGTTATTTTCCAGATAGGCACTGGAAAATACTGCCACATGGGATCATCTGGGATCATTCTTGGCTTTTACAGTTCATTGAATGCAGAATTTCTGTGCTGGGGGAGTGGTGGAGAGGGATCCATACATATATGGGACCACATGAGATATGGGCTTTTGTACTTTTGTAGGGATTCAGATATATGTATTATGTTGGTGATCAAAATGAAAAGTTACATGTTATTTCTATGTAAACAAATACATACCATATACAGAGATGCATTTATTCTATGTGAAATATTTTTATATTGTAGAGATACTTGGCATAATTGCCCCCTGCGAAACAATTGTCACCCCACTTTTACAATCCTGGCTATGGGCCTGATTGAATGGCAGGAGAATAAGAAAATATTTCTTTCCCCAGCAAGTAATTAATTTGTGGAACTCCTTACTACAGCATATGATGATGGCAATGGGCCTTAACAGAAAGGGATTGGACAGATTTATAGACGAAAAGTTCATTATAGGTTACAAGCCATGGTGACTATATGAAATCTCTGTGTATTAGAGGTAGCCTAATTCTGAAAGCCAGATGCAATGAAATGGCAACAGGATATGAGTACATTGTCTTTAGTGCTCCCTGAGACATTTGGTTACTGTTAACATATGTCCCCCAAAACAGGGACAGTCCTGATTTTTGGGAATTGTGTTCACATACTGGCAAGTGTGACAGAGAGTCCTGTCCCGATTTTGTGGAAGAAAATTATGACAATCCTATATCTGATGGACCACTGTGAGGTGTCATAAGCTGGACTAGATGGGCCTTTGAAAGCCTGATCTAGCAGGGCTCTTATGTTCTGAATGAGGGCATACATTATTAACTACTCCAGAGCCTTCTGGAACCTATGAGATAATAAATCATTCCTGTTGATCACAGAAGTGTCTCAGGGCAGCTAACTGGTCTAACTGTTCAATAAATGTGACTCAGGAGCTCAAAAAGGTCAGTTCATCAATATTTCTTTAGCCACCACTTCTGACACAGTCAATGAGGCTACATTTATTGAACATTAGTCAAATGCTTGCACCAGCACCTTTGGCTTTTGTCCCTTCAACTGTTTCATTTAAGCAATGATGAAAATGTCTGTAAACATGCATCATACAACATTTTTCTGTTTTGAAAAGAAGCTGAAAATTAACTTCAGGTAGTTTGGGATGCAAAAATACCATCAATGGGTGAGCTAGCATTCTATGATCTTTACTTACTATGCTAATGCAAATAGCTTTGTCATTATTTTGTACAGTAAAGGTATTTTGTACAGTAAAGCACCCCTGCTAGGTGCTACCTTGCTAGTCATGACCAACTTTAGGGAGAAGGGCTCACTGGCATTTTTAAGCTGAAGAGCCATCATTGTCTGGAGATGCCTCCATGGTCATGGGCCCAGCATGACTAAAGACCAAAGCGCACAGAATGCTTTTACCTTCCCACCATTTATTTATTTACATTTACATGCTTTTTGTCTGCTGGGTTCACTAATTCACTCTGGCTGCAATCCTAAAGACACTTTCTTAAAGATACTTTCCTAAGAGTAAGATCAATTGAACTTAATGGGGCTTATTTTTGAGTAGACATGGGCCCATATCCTAAACTCAAAATAGCCCTTTGCTCCAGAGCAGTTAAACTGACTTTCCATTAGATAACACTAGCAGGTGACATAACTGTGTGGATCCATAACCACTCTGGATTTTGCAGGATTGTGCTCTGAGTCTTGTAGCACCTGGGTTTCGAACCCCAGCTTGCAGGTTGACAGGCACAGCATCTTAACTGTTGTACCACTACTGCCCTATTTTGTATAGTACTTCTTTGTATTTGCTTTAGCCTCTGAGAGGCCAGTCTCTTCTTTTATTGCAGCCAGTAGCTGAGTTCTGGGAGGGAGGTCTGTGCTAAGCATATTGCTGAGTTTAAACCAAAATGTGGGAAGAACTGCCTTCAAAGACTTGTCATATAAATAATATGATAAATACGATCCTGATGTCATAGCTCAGTAGCTAGAGTGGCACTTTGCACGTAGAAGGTTTCAGGTTTGATTCCTACTGTTTTCACAGCAAATGTCCATCTGAAACCCCAGATGGCAACTGAGTAAGCTAGATGGGGCAATGGTCTGACTCAGTATAAAGCAGCTTCCTTTGGCATATCATGCAAATATCAAATAGTCATCATTTCCTTATTCTAGCTTTTTCTCAATTGTGGATAAAAAATGGACACCAAGTATCGAATAGTTAACATCAGATTCAGAGTAACAACTGGGTTACCAGGCCTCCAAGCTGACTGATGTATCTTTTGACAGTCAGGGTCAGTTAATCCATGAGGCAGGGGCATGTGCCTCTGAGCCCTGTGAATTTTGGAACCAGTGCTCTTAACAGCATGGATTGCATCCATTCCCTGATAGAAGAGATTAAAGTGTTGACTGACTATATAAAGTCCCCAATCTAAGCAACAGTTGAAACAGCAAACATTCTCAGCTTATGTAAAAATAACACAAAGTTTATTGGTTGAGATATTAAAATTTGCACATCTTATTACAGGGTGACCATATGACCGGAAAAATCCAGATTTGTCCGGATTTTTAGCCTCCTGTCTGGGTGTCCTACATTTTGGTTTCATTTTTAAACTTTTCAAGGATGTGCAGTACCCCATCATGTCATATGTTGTTGGATTTGTATTGAAGAGCAGAATCCAATGCAAAAATCAGTTTTGAGATATCACCTTCCTGCCCAAAAATTGAAAAACAAAAATATAAAGACAAAAAAATACATTTTTGGCAGTTTTTTTAAGCGGGTAGGAATTTTGGCCTTGGGCTTCAGGAATTTTGGGTTTGGCATCTGGTCACCCTGTCTTGGGAGTCTTTTTCATTGAACTCAGTGGAACTTACATAAATAAGCAAAGACAGAGCACTGGTCTGCAAATAAAGTGGATACAAAAATGAGAACAACATTAACATTGCTCATTCTAGTTTTCAGATATAACACAAAACTGTGGAGAAGAAATGCTTAATGACAGCACTTGGAAGTTGCTAATGCAGTGGGACCAGATGGCAAGAATTCTAGCCTGGAACACTGTAAGGAATGTTCAGTGTGTAATTGGGTTGAAATGAGAGATGTGATGGGACTGATCATCTTGGTCTGCTCTTTAAAGGACAAGGAGCAAAGTTGCCTACTACAGAGAATAAGGGAATTTCAAAAGATTATAAACAGCAAGTTAGCAAAGAACATGCCAACGTAAGGCACCAAAAGATTTCTTTTGAAAAGCTGAGTAAATGGATTGAGATCTAGGCATCAAAGAAGCTTAGGCGAAAATGAAACATCACAAATATACAGGAACAAAAATTTTTTATTACCGGTAAACTGATCAATCCATTATTGGCATCTCTGCCAGGTTTTTTGCAGTGGTGGGCTCCAGCAGGTTCGTACCTACTCTATAGAACTGGTTGTTAACAAGAGATAGGACATATAAAGTTTAAAAATAGCCATTTAAAAGTGGCTGCCAGATGGGAATAGAACCGGTTGTTAACTTCTTTGAATCCCATCACTGATTATAAGCATAAGAAGGGCCTCAGAGCACAGCTCTGAGCACAGCCTAAGGTAAAGCACAAGCACATCTCTGAGCTAAACACAAGCACAGCCTAAGCACAGCTCTGAATACAGCCTAAGCCTAAGAGCACAGCTCTTTGTAACTTTCAGCTCCCAATAAATAATTCTTCTCCTTACCTGCCTAAAAATAGCAGCAGATACTGATGGAGTTGCCTGGATAAGTCATTCCTGCTTGGTGCTTAAAAAAACTGATAATTAAAAAATGGTTGTCTGGCTTTTCTCCTAATTTTTGTGTTCTGATTACACCTTGAAAAACCTAGGTATGCATGAAGGACTGTGACCACTGGCCCCATCCCTCAACTGTTGTGCTTGGTTCTAATAATTAGAACCAGTGCTTTTTTTCTAGGAAAAAAGATGCCAATACTCACCACAGGTCATCCCCATATCGTTAATTAGCTGCTGAGTTGGAAAACAGTTCCAGTACTCAGTACCAGTGAGTACCACCAGAAAAAAAGCCCTGATTAGAATGATGTGCATCAGGGTAACCATAAGCTAAAAAACATAAAAGAGGACCGTTAAAATGTAGGACATTCAGAGTAAGTGTAGGACATGAGAAAGTAAAAGCTAAAAATACTTATATACATTGATTTCATATGCTTAATTCAAACACTGCAATTAAATTTAAAATTGTATTATATAGTAATACATATAAAACTTTGCAAAATGCACATTTCAAGTCTCTCTAACCCATGCCCTTGCAGGCTACCATCCACATGTATTCATAAGTAGCTTATGCAGCAAAAGAAACAGAAATGGAAAGGGTCTTACAGTCTAAAAGTACATAAAAACACTAGCAATCAGCTACTGAAAAACAATTATCTTGGCATGAACAAAGACAATTGCTCTCCTGATGCTAAATATAAAATAACTGTCAATTCAAATGTGTTTCTTTATTTAACAGAAGTAATAGTAATAATTGGTATTTGTCTAGTATTCATTGAATGTGCCTACTGATTCACAATTATTTTAATGTAATCTTTAAAACATTAAAGTAGATAGTGTCATTTTCCTGCATATGTGACAATGTAGAAAATGTATGGTAAGTAGATAGTGTCATTTTCCTGCATATGTGACAATGTAGAAAATGCAGGGTATTCTGGATAGATGCAATTTGTTATGAGATTTAAAAAAATCCAATGGTTTATATGTCAGGATACACTGAGTTCCATTTTAGGCCAGAAATCATTTCTTAGATATGAATTTAATTTTAACTGCAATAATTCTTTATTGCAAGTTTGCGGCATATGAATTGGGCTTTGACTATAAGGATAGGGTTGCAAAGATACTTATGAATAAAACCATATGGACAAAAAGATTGTGAGAGGGGAAACAGTGTGGTTTGGCTCTTTTTAGAGATACGTGGATACCATTTACTATTCATTGGAATTGTGTTATTCTGGCAAAAGCAGTGATGCAAGAGGTCATGCTCTGACCATTTCACTTAATATGGCACAGATATGATATAGAATGGAGTGTTGTGGTCAATTGATAGAGCACCACAGTGTCGGTGGAAGTTGGGCTAATTTAGGTTTTAGGAGTCAGAGTGTCACCATTGTCATCAGCATGTTTTCAAGTAGATTCCTGAATAATAGAGGCTGTTACGTTATCACTTGTTATCTACACAGGATATGTCCAAAGCACCTATATCAACTAAACATTGGCAAATCACTTAATATTTTTTTTCTTCCTCAACAGCAGATGCAGAAAGGAACTGTCATGATGCAATGCATGTCCAAGATGTATCTGTGGAAAGAGGATGCTGCTAATAGAGAAAATGTTTTTAATTACAGGATCATCGTATTTTTAAAATAATACAAAGGCCTTTGTACCTTCCCTGCATTTTCTGTTGATGGATGATTAAGGAGACGTGGAACATTTTACAAATGAAAGCCCAGAACTGCTGTGATGGCTACAGAAGTGTTTATGTTGGGAAAAGTCACTCCTTTCTCTTGCAATTTGGCCATTTTTATCTTATCGACTTTCAGTTTTTGTCTTTTATGTCAGACGACACATTACAGATTGGACCTCTGGCCTTCCTAGTGAAAAACAAGACTAAACTTCAGCAATATGACTGCCATGCCTGGAGAGGATGCAGGCCCTGGAAGGATCAGAAACAAGATAAGGAGTTATGGCACTGCCCATAACAAGATAATTCAAGTTATGGGACTGCCCATACATAGAGTGTGCCAATTGCTTTTCCACTGCACAGTACTTTGCCTTGTCAATACCGCTGATGTACATGGTAGCCTGGCATCTCTGCCCCATCCTCCTCTCCTCCTGCTGCCCACATGCACAACAATGCAGGAAGTGGAGGAGAGAGGACAGCAGTGCACTAAGCATCTCTG
Organism: Cryptoblepharus egeriae; assembly: GCA_030015325.1. Taxonomy (NCBI): domain Eukaryota; kingdom Metazoa; phylum Chordata; class Lepidosauria; order Squamata; family Scincidae; genus Cryptoblepharus; species Cryptoblepharus egeriae. Next base: position 44,499,388 of record JAREYC010000007.1, on the reverse strand, counting down.
TCTAATTGGCAACAAGATTACAAAAAAATAAAAAAAATTGGGAGTCATAAATCCAAGTGAATGTATTGCAAATCACCCTGAGATCTACCAGTAAATCTCAATTTATCTTCCTATCCAACTGAAGCTGAAATCCTAACCACACTTACCTAGGTGTAAGACCTATTGACCAAAATACCTAAGAATAATCCCAGTTGCAAGCATATGAAGAAATAACATTTCTTTGCACTAAATATTTCAAAACAAAGATAGCAATATATCTAAATCTATAGCAGTCTTGTTTCTACATCCTCATAGGTTAACTTCAAGTTATTACTGAAAAAAATTCATATTACTCTGACCCCAAGCTATGCTTAACTAACAGAAATCTCTCAAAACCCTTCATCAGCATGTCATCAACAACCTGCAAACCTCATTCCAATGATATATAATATTTAGTTATAACCTGCCATGATCTCTCTCCTCAGCCCTTTGAGAAAAGAACTAACATTAAGAAGGTTAATCTTTAAATCAGAGCTGCCAAAATAGGAATTAGAACATTTTCAGACATGGGACTGAAATTGTTTTCTTATTAAATCAATTCTTATTCAAAATGGAAAACTGACAAGATTTTTCTTCCAATTTTCATTTTTCTAAAAAATTTTTTCTCATTAACCATATTTGACCATGGTCCAAAAACTGTGGGAGATGCTTTGAGGTGGTTGTCTCATATTAAAAACAATCTACTCTTAATATCTCGGGAAATTCCTTATAGAAATTTCTGGAAACAATTCCAAAATTCAGGAAAATGGTATTGTACATGATCTTGCTAACATGTGATTGACCTCTGTGAAAGACTTTCACTATGATAGATAATAGCAACCAAGAGACAGTAAGCTTTCTTTTCTTTTGGCCCAGTTCTATGTATATCTACTCAGAATGCATAACTACTATGCATATCTACTCAGAATTAAGTCCTCTACAGTTTGGTATCTTCTTGAGTAAACTCATATTCTTCCTAAGCTCAACATATGTTCATATTGTAGGTCAGCAAATGTAAATATAGAAGTATGTGAAACAAAAGACTTTGTCATATACATGAATCCATTATTTAGACCAGAGGTCTCCAAACATTTTGGCAGGAGGCCACATCATCTCTCTGACACTGTGTCGAGGGCCAGAAAACTAAATTACATTTCAAATTTGAATGAATGTACATAAATTTACATACAAATATGTATTGTAGTGAATTACAAGTCTTGCCCAAGGGTCAGATAGAGGGATCTTGCTGGGAGCCATGGTGAAGCTCGCCAAAGCCGTATCTGGCCCCCAAGCTGTAGTTTGGAGACCCCTGATCTAAGCCAAGGATAGGCAAGATAGATCTATTTAGGGATCATGGATCTTTAACAATTGTATAGAAGAGGAAATTTCAGCAGGTGACGCTTGTCATCTTTGAGATGATACAGAAGTATTCTATCCTAGACCCATAAGTTGACAGTTTCACAAAAATCAGGAACATGAATTTACTGTCAAAGGCAGCTAGCAAAACCAAAAGTCATCATATATTTTGATAAATGATAAATATTATGTGGTCATATAGAAACCAATTCACAAAATTATTTTGCTGTGATGATTGAGAAACAAATCCAAAATCGATTTCTAATTGGGTTCTGAAGCTCCTAAGGCCAACCCTGAGTGGGGAAGCCACCTCTGCCAGCCTAATGAACAGACTCCCCTTTTAATGGTAGAGCTCATGCATTGTTTGCCAAAAGTTGTTTGTTGAATCCATGATATCTCCAGGTAGGTTTGAGAGATGCCTCTATCTGAAACACTGGAGTACAACTGCAAATCAGCATTGATTATACTAATCTAGATGGACAAACGGATTGGTTCTCTGACTAGGGATCCCACATCTTCATATGCACAGCAGTCTATTTAAATCACATCTGAAATTTCATTCCAGTCTAACAACCAATTTGGCAACTCACACGGCAGGATGCTGTTCCAGTCACAGTCATCCATGGAATGTACTGGAGCAAACTGGGTGTGGTAAGGGTGTGGTAAAGCATCTTTTCCATTCCGAAACGCCTGCATGAAAAGTCTTTAGACAGAGAGGAATGAGATATTACATTAGGAGATGGTTACTTAGCCATCAACAGCTTCCAACCAATGATGTCAGGAGTCCAATGATCTAAAGCTACATGGATTTAAACTTAATGTTGATAGATTGCACTGTTGTTGTGCTTGCTTTCCTGGAACAGCTGTAAAACTGACATCACTAAATATGTGATTATGACAGTTAAATTTAAGGATGATTGTCCAGTATTACAATATTTCCTACAAATTTGCTTGTTTGAGTTAGATTAATTGCTAGGTTTAGCCAATAATTAGAAACTTGGAAAGTGAAATGTTCAATCCGTCAAATGGCTGACTTACTTCAGAGATGTTAGAAAAAAGACAATTTTTCTAAGGACCTGTTGCATACAAAGTAGTAATGCAATGGTATAATTTACAGCAAGCAATTACAGTTTGCAACAAATGTGTTCATTCTGCATTGGTATCTACTAACTTGGTGAAAATTGGTTCTAGCGGTTTGATGTCAGCCAAGTTGGATATGGGCTGAATACTCAAGCTTATCCATTGGCCCAAGTGCTGTGGGTGGCATAGGTGGTTAAGACACTGTGCCTGTTAACCAGTAGGCCAGGGTTTGAGAGCAGGGTCCCCACAAGACAGGGTGAGCTCCTGTCCTTAGCCCAGCTCTTCAATGCAGCTGGAACCAATCGTATTGGCTTTGCCATTCTATTGGACTTTTTCAGTGGTGTGGAGAGGGGGCTTTGCTGCTTGGGTAAGAGCCTATCCTCCATATCAATCTATCCAGCCCTTTGTGCTTCACATGTAGTGTCAAGCACAATACCATAGTCTCAAGACTGATGGATGCCAAGTATCCATTGGCCCAGTTGATTGGGTCAGCTGGGCTGGGACAATCCCCCTAAATTCATAATACGCACATTAGGGATCAGTCTTTAACTCTTGGGTCCCAGCAACTTGGCACCATCACTGAGTAGACTCCTTTCATAGCAGATGAATAACAGCTGTCCTTCCTCCTTCCAGCGTCCCTTATTCTTGATGTATGTACTATATGCAGGTTGATCTTAAGGGTAGGTTGAGGGCATGTTATTAAACCAAAAATCATGGAATTATCTAGGACCTGTGGATAAACTGAGGGTAGAAGGGATTCATTAAAGTCTTTGAATTAATGCTGTAATTTTGTCTTTAACCCAAGGCCTGATCCTGAAAAACAACAGCAAGTTTTCTGAAGCAGCTATTTTCCAAACAGGAATCAGTCATTCTCCTAATAGGAAAGAAGGTAAAGGAAGTTGTAGACTTTGCAAGAATACAGTAATAAAAGCAGCCCTCACAAACAGCTCAATCCTAACCATGGGTGAAGTCCAGAGTAACTACAGGGAGTCCTTGCTCTGGTGTAAGAACAATTTACTCTGGATAGCAATTTGAATTTCCCATAGGTTTTCACTAGGAGGTGCAGTAACTATGGGTGCACGTAATGTCTCTTATGTCCTCACGTAGTTACTCTGGATTTGGCTGCATGTTTACTAAAATATAAGTCCCACTGTGCTCAATAGATTTCTCCCAGGTAAGGGTGGCTAAGATGGCAACCAAAAACTAAAATTCCCCTAAGTTCCTTCACCCTCCTTCCACTTTGAAGAATAGCTCTGTCTCTCTAGTGCTTCAGAAGAAGGTAAAATATTCTTCCTCCACCACCCCCTTATCCTTCTTCTCAGTCTAGTCTCCACTCTCACCCCAACAAGCAGCTCTTCTTAGAAGACTTTACAGCATTAGTTTTGCTTTTCATAAGGCTCAATGAAAAGCTCGGTGGGAGAGACTTTCTTCTAAGGTGTTTTGGAGGAGTTGCACTCCTTGGATCAGGACCATTCTGGTGGCATTGGATTTCACTTGGCCTGCCTTTTGCAGCTGTCTATTCATGTATCTTTTTTACTTCTTCAGAAGTATATACAGGTCTTAATTTTTTCCATCTTTTTCCTTAGCTGTTTGAACACCTCTTGGTGAATGTAGATAAAGTTCTCAATCTATCATACCACTCTGGCATTTTGTTGTCTAGATTCTGTTGTCTGGCTAGACTAGAAGGGTATATATTACTATAGTCTGCTTCTGTAATAGCATACCTATATTATATTGCTGCTTCCCAGAACAGGAGCCCAGAATGTGGTAGATTGTTTTCTCTCTTTCTTTTGCGCAGCTTGATCTTATTTTACATTTAGGCCACGTCAGTTTGAATAATGATCTCTAAGTTCAGTGTTTCTCGGTGTTTTCCAAAGTAAGTTTTAAATTTTTGTCATGAGGAAAGTTGCTGAACGCTGTTTCTGAAAAGCATATCAACTGATTGATATTCAACTGATAGTCAATGGATTCGTCCTCAAACACTTGAAAGCATATTGAATTCTGTAGCTCTGACCATGTTTTATAATGGAAAAAAATTCTTTTTGGAAGCTGTCCTGACACCTTATGCTTTACAAATCTACAAGAAACTCTGGGAGAGAATATACAATTTATTTTCCCATTGCCTGCATTTTATTTTCCATGACATCCTCCTCACTAAATGAATTAATGACCATTCTGGGAAATGTGATAGGTTGAGTTTATGTAGCAGGCGCGCTATGCTAGCTGAAGCTCCAAAGACATACAGCTGCAGGTTTGCTTATCTTTTGAAATGCAACAAACCAAAAATAGCTGCAGCATCACCCTGCTCAATGTCACTGGTGGTGTGTCTTCTAATTTTAGGTGTGCTATTGTTAGGCTCCTGCTCATGGGTGGTGTTTTTAGAGACTCTGGGATTAGTGACAATCCCAGACTCAGGAAACAAGATTTTCTTCTACATGGGCATGCAATATGTACTGCTTGCCAAGGAAACCCCATGAAAATGTTGCTGATTTCCCCTTACCACACATATATGCTTTGAAAATAGCATAGGCCCTTAAGTGCAGTGGTTTCATTCCAAAAACACCCATGGATAGCAAAGTCCAAAGGTGCTAAAGTCAATGCCACAATGACATGGTGCGGTGGTCCTATGGATCACTCTATGAGCCTCATCCTTGATCTCTAAGATGAAACTTGAAGCCACTTCTGGTTCACACCCATCCAAGTGGTGTTCTGAGACACTGGTAGGTCCATGAAATGGACTGTAGGACTCCTTGCAATTCGGAACACCTTATGGATATGTCCAGATGGGGCAGCCACAAGATGGACACCACTATTTAACCCTGCCTATACAAATCCACACCAATCCTGCCTAAAGAGAACAAATTTTGGGGGGACATATGGCAACCCTACCCACAGATAATGGGCTGCCAACATTTTCCAATCCATACCTCACAACATTTGATTGGGAGGGGACAGGGTAACCACTGCAGCATGGCAAGGGCACCATAGCCCATGTGGGAGCTTGTACCATGCAAGAGTGTGTAGTATACATTGTTGAGTCACATATGAATATGAATGACTTACAAACAGTGGTGGGATTCAAATAAATTAACAACAGGTTCGATATCCCGTTAGCAACCAGTTATCAGACCCAGGTGCTCATTAGCAAAGGGTTCCATAGAATCTGTGAGAACCCCCTGAAGCCCACCACTGAGTAAGACCCATTGAACTCAGTGGGGCTTCCTTCTGGGTACACACAGTTAGGAGGCTAAAATCCTAAAGACACCTTCCTGGGAGTAAGACCCATTGAACAAAGTGCGGCTTACTACTGGGTAGACATGGTTAGGAGGCTGCAATACTAAATACTAAAGACACTTTCCTAGGCGTAAGACTCATTGAACACAGTGGGGCTTACTTCTGAGTAGACATGTTTAGGAGGCTGATATCCAAAAGACACTTTATTAGGAGTAAGACCCATTGAACAAAGTGGGGCTTAATTCTGGGTAGACATGGGTAGGAGGCTGCAAACCTAAAGGCACTTTCCAAGGTGTAAGCCCCACTGAACACAGTGGGGCTTACTTCTGAGTAGACATGCTTAGGAGGCTGATATCCTAAAGAAACTTTCCTAGGAGTAAGAGCCATTGAATACTGTTGGGCTTACTTCTGAGTAGACATGTTTAGGATGCTAAAATCCTAAAGGCACTTTCCTGGGAGTAAGACACATTGAACACAGTTGGGCTTACTTCTGAGTAGGCATGTTAGGAGGCGGAAATCCTAAAGACACTTTCCTGGGAGTAAGACCTATTGAATACAGTTGGGCTTACTTCTGAGTGGACATGCTTAGGAGGCTGATGTCCTAAAGACACTTTCCTAGGAGTAAGACCCACTGAACACAGTGGGGCTTACTTCTGAGTAGACATGTTTAGGAGGCGAAAATCCTAAAGCCACTTTCCTGGGAGTAAGACCTATTGAATACAGTGGGGCTTACTTCTGAGTAGACATGCTTAGGAGGCTAAAATCCTAGAGACACTTTCGTGGGAGTAAGACCAGTGGTAGGATTCAAATAAATTAACAACAGGTTCTATGTTCCATTAGCATCTGGTTCTCAGAACCAGGCGCTCATTGGCAAAGGGTTCTATAGAACCTGTGAGAACCACCTGAAGCCCACCACTGTTAAAGATTAGGGCTTGGAAGCATCATAACAACAACAAAGAGAGAAACTGAATTACTGGTTCTTTATTTTTTAGACTGAGGGCATAAGGCAGAGGAATTGAGGTTTGGGGGCATATGGAAAGTTTCCCTTTGGAGTGCAGAGTAAAGAGACCAGTTAGTACACTTCTCAAACAGAAGCATTCTAAAACTCAATAATCTTTAGTTCTAAAACTAAATGATTGCCTAGTGGTATTTCAGGGGACCCCCTTCTAAGAATGACAATCTGACCGGGACCCCCCAGAAGTGGCTGGAAGTGTCATGGCTGGAAATGACATTAAAGGTTCTCATGGCCAGATTCCAAGATGGCTGCACTCAGCTGTATGCAACCCCCCTGAAATGAAGCTGCAACCCCTGAAGGGGGTCCCGATCCTGACTTGGAATAATACTTTATACTACAGTGTATATCTTTTTGAAGATAAACAGGTACCACTGTCATGTGCCTAATTCTTCTGGGGTCATCCTGCTCTGGGAGGTTGTGTTGCAACAGAGAAAGTGTATACCAAATCAATATGGCCTTTTCTGTTGTAAACTGGGTGGATGTTAGGTCTGTATATAAATGCATAGTTTTATATTTGTTGTCAATTTGTTATCAACAAACCATTTTAGGTTTGGATTTACATATGTATTTAGTTACCAGTAGAGGATATTTGTAATATCTCCAGACTGTCTCCCATTAAGTTGGTATGGGCTATATACATTGTTGCCTACTTTTTTTACTTGTATGATATGCACATTTTTTCCAGATACACTTGGAGAAGATGAGCACAATCCTATACACGTCTACTCAGGAGTAAGTCCCATGATAATCAGTGGGGCTTTCTCCCAGGAATGTGTGAATAGGATTGCACCTTGCTTCTGTTTTTTGTTGTTGTTGTTTTGTACGTGAGTGATGATAAGATATATTCTGGTACACCTCTACTGAGAACTTTTAATTCAGGGGGAAAATGTTGTAGTTCATTCAGACCTATGCATGAATTGTTTTGTAAGAGAGCAAAGACCAATCTTATCCAAATTCCTACAAGATGATGTGCAAGACCAGTATAGCTTCCACTGCATCCTATTGGGGATCTTTGGCTGCTGGAGGTCAACCTGGAAGGAGCCATTTTGTGCTTCCTAACATGCAAACTGCAGTAGGGACAGTCATTCTCAGCACAGGCTTTTTGTGCTGAAAAGCCATAATGTGATGATAAAGTAGACAGACACGATGCATGGTTTGGTGACTTTACTGGCAGGTGGTTTGGTCCTGGGGCTAATTCAAGATACTGTTCTTTATCATTAGTGCCGTTTATAGCTTAGGACCAACATATATGAGAGACTGCCTTCTTCGATATAATCCTACCAGTCCTTTTCAGTCATCTGAGAAGGCCCTTCTAAATGTGCAGCCACCAAGATATTAGGAGAGTGACAGCTAGAAATAGGATTGTTAATGGGACTTATATTTGAGTTTTTGCTTTTGCTCCTCCCCTTCTGCTGTCCTCACAACAACCCTGTAAGGTAGGTGAACTTAAGAGTGAATGACTGGCCCAAGGTGTTCCAGAAAGGTTCATGACCAAGAAGGGATTTGAACCTGACTCTTTCAATTCTCAGTTCAATTCCCTAACAATGTTTCTGGCTCTCCCTACCCTTTGGGTTAAAAATTCACTCCCCTTTGACTTTTTTTTGTTTTAAGAAAGCTTCTTCACTAGAAGACTTTCAATGAGGCATAAGGATTTCTTTTTAAAAAAAAATCTTCCTGACCTCAGCAAAGTATTTTTAGGGGTATGTCTGCTGGTTCTATTAATTATTAATTGAAAGTTGTATTTTTGCTCTTGTTGGTGGTTGGTTTTAATATTTAATATAATTTATTTTTATTGCATATTTTATCGTTTTTACTATATGTGTTTCAATACTATTGTATGCCACCATGGGTGCCCTTCAGGAATAAAAGAGAGGTGTAAATCTAATGAAGAAATGGAACCAGAAATGGCTTGCTACTAAAGGCATTTTGGTTTCCAAGAATCTGCCCGCATCAATATAGATCTACACTCCTGGCCTATGTCATGCTGCCAAACATAACTTAGAGGGGTTGGCTGCCCAGTTTTCTTCCTACAAGACACTTACTGAACACTGAAAGATACTTTGTTCACCAACTAAGCTACATGCATATCTTCTTGGGGTAAGATTATTACGATAGGTTGAATTGTGGGTGTGGGCGGTGCAAGTGGCTTAGACGCTGTGCCTGTTAACCAGCAGGCCAGGGTTCGAGACCCAGGTCCCCACAAGACAGGGTGAGCTCCTGTCCTTAGCCCAGCTCTGCGACGCAGCTGGATCCAATCGTATCGGCTCTGCCATTCCATTGGACTATTCAGTGGCATGGAGAGGGGGGAATTTGCTGCTTGAGTAACACCATATTAATCTACCCAGGCCTTCATGCTTCTCATACAGCATCGAGCATGATACCATAGTTTTTCAAGACTGATGGATGCCAATGAAGGAATCAGAACAGAAAAACTGGTTACAAGGAAAGCAAAAGTGAAGCATTATTTCTCTTACTTTGGAAATAACATGATGAGGACATGGATTTTAGATGAAAGTCTAAAATATTGCAGGGTGAGATTTTTTTAGGATCTGTTTGCTGAATCAACTTGGCTTGAGTTTCCTTGCAAAGCCAAGAGATGTTTTTGTACTTCAGCCTTCCCCAAATTAATCTGATTTCTCTCAGGGACTGCAATTTTGAAGGGGCACAAATAGCTTTGTTTTGGTTCTGGCCCATAATTTAGCTTTAATCACACCCTTGAACAAATTTTCAACAACGTGACCATCTTTTATCTCTTCTTTCTTTTCACCCCCTGGAGCATCCATCAATTAAAGTGTTGAAAAGGGACTCTCTTATGGAGAAATGGTGCTTCAAAGTCTGTCCTGTGGGTAAATGGAATACTCAGTGTTCCTCCCTAGCAACCTACATAATTATATTTGTAAAAATTAAGAGAACATTGCAGAATTACTTCCCACCTGTTTATGAGACATTAGATGTCTAAATTCCTACAGGCAGAACTGACACATCACCTCTCCTCCCACTTCACTATTACTCAGAGAGACACCAAGGGTGTGCACACATGAGGCTTTTTATCTGGCACAGGCACTTTCCACAGCTCCAATCCACAACTCACTGAATAATCTGTCATTCTTGATGGACATATCTTGCCCAAAGCATGAGCTGCAGCCAGATAAACACACAGAGAAAGTCCAAATCAAAAGCCATTTTCAAACAGATAATGACTTTGCTTAATTCATGGGTACCCCAATGCTAACTGGGGTTGGTGCAGCAAGCTGCATGGCCTGTGCTGTATCCAGCACAGGTTAGTAGGAGGCTGGAGAGGCTAAAGTAATTTATTAAATTTTCAGTAATTTATGGATGAACCATACAGGAAATAACAGTTGTAAATTTCTACCAGTATGGTGGAAAACCATGACAGTGTTGACCATCTTACTCAGCAGGAAGAGAGGATTTCCATGAATGTAGTAAAGGGTGAATGGTCAGATTAGGACAGGGGATTAAGAAAAGAGCAGCTGAATAAAAGCTGCATTTTAGGATCTTAAGGATCTTAGGTTTTCTTAATATTGCAATCCTAAAGACACTTTCCTGGGAGTAAGACCCATTGAACACAATGGGGCTTACCTTTGAGTAGACATGGTTAGGATTGTTCTCTAAGAAGAATATAACAGGCAAAACCAACAAGTAGATTTTTTTACTAATATTGTTACAGCTTTTGTTTTTTCTCTCTTCTTCCAAACTGAGACCGGGACTGCGCCCTTAACACATGACACACAGAACTATTCAAAATGGCAACTGAGGGCAACCTTGAGGGTCTCCAAGGGTGGGGTAGACAAGAGAAATACTGAGAAATATGAGAAATACAAACATGAGAAATACTGAGTATTTAATACTCACTAGTGAGTACTCAACAGTGGCAGTAGAAAAGCCAAAAATAAATTTGTTATTGTACCAAGCTCCTAAATTGCTGCAGAATAATCAATGTATCTGCTGTTCCTAGCACTCAAATCATGCCTAGCACTAATTATGGTAATAATAATATTCTAATTAATTAGACCTTTATTTACAAAGGGAACATACTTGATTAAGGAAGAGAGTGTTGCTGTCCTGTTCTTACATCAAGAGACCGGGAGGAAGGAAACGGCCCTTTCCCAAACATCTTCAAAAATTAGAGTAAACCCATAGAGAAAGGATGAATTAAAAGACCCAGACTTCTTTCCTTATATTGTACAAACAAAGCTGAAATGTACACCTCTGACCTTTGTGAGTTACACACAGAAGCCAGAAAAGAGGAAGGAACAAGTAGCTAAAATAAGCAGATGGATTGATGGGGCAGAAATAATAAACAGTGAAAGAAATTTCGCAAGTGATCAGGATAGTGGAAGGACAACACGGAGAACATACAGACTGAAAAAACACCTGAACAATTAAGATAAAAGTAAGCATCGAAACTACAGCTTATAGTTAAACAGTCGCAGTGGTGGGCTTCAGGGGGTTCTCACAGGTTCTATAGAACCCTTTGCTAATGAGTGCCTGGTTCTGAGAACCGGTTACTAATGGGACATAGAACCTGATGTTCTATGGACATAGAACTTGTTGTTAATTTAGGTTATTAGAACCTGTTGTTAATTTATTTTAATCCCACCACTGCTGGGAGGAGTTGTTTAGATTGGTTCTGACAGTATGCAGAATATTGGTATAACGGCCCAGGGCGCTCTGCAAGAGAAAATAACATCCTACAGGAGATAGGAACTGGGAAGATAAACAGTGTGCTTACTGCCACCCTCACAGGTAGCCATTTTTTTCCAAGTCTACAGAAGCTCTGGCCTCCAGTTCATAAGGTCTTCTCCTGAAGTATCCTCAAAAATAGGTAATTTTCACTGGTATTTCAGAAGTGAAGGCAATGGATATGTGTGCTATGGAACAGCCCTAATTTCAAAGGAAAGAAAATAATGAAGCAGGAGGAAGTGTGAAGGTGCAGTGCTACTCAAATTAGGGAGTCACAACTATGTCCACATAAAGTTATCCCGTTCCCTTTAAGGGGCAAAGGAAGGGGAAAGTAGCAGAACTATTCCTAGGACTGTGCCCCTGAGGGGAAATGGGAGATCTTTCCAGCCTCCCCATGGGTCCTGCTGGAGTCTGTGGATTATACCTTATGGTGACCATATGACCGGAAATTCCTGGATTTTTCCTTTTAGCCTCCTGTCTGGATGTCCTCCAAAAGGGCTTCACTATCCTCCATTTTGGCTTCATTTTGGAACTTTGCGATGGGGCACAATACCCCAGCATGTCATATGCCATTGGATTTGTACTGAAGAGCAAAATCCAATGCAAAAATCAGTTTTGAAATATCTCCTTCCTATCAAAAGTTATGGCCAAAAACCTAAAAAATAAAAATATGCATTGAGCTCTATTGGAAAGTGCCCCATAATGCAGCTTTATTAATAAGTAGGCAAATGTGCCATAGTCTGCCGGAAAGGCCAGGCTGAGACGAATCCAAGGACACCAGAATGATCATGATCCAATTAACACAGCCTCCAAAATCACCCCAAAAGGAGGCCCCTGACAATTGAATCCATCTCTACAGGAGCTGAAAGAGAGCCATTCTGTGCCTTTACTCACAAGTAGGCAAACTTGCCTTAGCTATTTGTAAAGGGCAGGCTGAGAGGAATCTGGCCCTGATCTAATGAAAGAAGCCCCCCTCCAACCAAGCTCCACTGCATTAAACCCTTTTGAAAGTGAGACTGCACAGCCGCTTTTACTCTTGAGTAAGCAAGCATGCCTTGGCTGGTATGGAAAGATATTCCAGGGAGTGCAAGGCTTCCAGAATGGTCCTGATCCTGTGCACTTGGAATTCAGCAAATGCTCCACAACGTAACATTTGAATGTTCTCAGCATATGTTTTCAGATTTTATTTTGTCATGTCCTACATTTTGCTTGGATGTCCTATGATTTGGTTCTACATTTTGTTCTACATGTACCTCTTTTTTTCTTATGGCATATAGTTACCCTGGGTTTTGGATCACTTAAAGTTTGAGAACCACTACTCTAGCCCATTACTCTCCTTTTCTCTACACTTTCTCTTTTCTCCTCCTTTCTTATCCCAAGGTGTAAGTAGATGAAGGAGTGGTGGATTTAATTTTCTGTCCTCTAACTTTTCTGCCTGAGATGAACATGTCCAGCCACCTCAAGGATGGGCTTGCCCTGACCATCCCTTCATCTACCTGCTTTTACCAGACACATTTTGCTGAGTACAGTATTAGAAACAGGATTATAGCAAAATTAGGTTTACAGTATAATCCTATCCATACCTACCTTGAAGTAAATCGCATTGTGGCAGCGGTTCTCAAATTCTTCTGGACCTCAAGAGCCTCTGTAAATCGTTGCAGGGGAGAGGGAAGGCAGTGATATAATTCCCAGAATTGAGTTGCTTTTGAGGGGTGCAGGGGCTTTCTTTTGCTCACATCAAGCTGCAGCAGGCTACCAAGAACGTGGGGAGCTCCACACATGCTTCCACAGTGCTCCCTGAAGCACAGAGATAGTGAAAATAATGATAGCGACCCAAGTGGTACTTGGGCATTTCAGCCTGGCTCTGGGTCCCCCTTTGATTGATCACTTCCCTGCCCCAACCCCTAGACCTATAAGCATGAAATTTGCAGAGGGAATTCCTTATGTGAGTGAGGACCCACCAAGAACCAATCTTTAGAAATTTAACACCTAAGGGGGTGAAAATGGGTGCAACATGTTTTCATCTTATAACACTGAAGACTGATAAAACCCAGTCCCAAATATTGCACCTGCCCAACAGGGGTGCCCATAGGGGAGGGGTGGTGCATAGGGGGTTGGTCTGGGGAGTGTTGTATGGGAGGTACATGAGGGGTGGTGCATTGGAGGGTGTTGCATGGGGGGGGGTTGTTGTATAGGGGGTTGTTGCACGGGGCGGGGGGGTTAAGGATGTGCCCAGACACAAATAGTTTTGAAATTTTATTCCCACAAAGCAGGTACATTTGGCTAGTAACTCTATAAAAAGAAAACTAAACTTCCTGACTAAAGTATTTTAGGAAAGGGTGATCATTTTCTGTAACATTCTCTATTCCAGCTGCTGTGAACTGCAACTTCCAAATACAAGTCATCATGGAAAACTAGATCCTTCCCCAACTTTCACACCATTTTTCCCTGCATGGAGGTGAAACATTCTGTGTGTACCTGCCCTAAGTGTTGAAGAGCCACGACCTCTAACTGAATGTACAGCTCAGCCAAGGGACACTGACTCAGGAAGGAAGCCAGAGAACTGTAGATAGGAGCTGAAACAGGCTCATTTATCAAACTGGAGATTGTCAGCAAACTATTTCCACTCCTTTCTGAACTGCTTTTAAGGGATAGCTGCAAAATGAGGTGTGAGCAAGTTGGGCCAACAAACTTCGGCAGGAACTGTTGATGGCAAACCAGGCCATGCCAGTAATATTTGGCCTTCAAGCTTGTCTTCACATGTACCATAAAATACTGTGCTCGCCTGCAGAAAAATGAAAGGGCAGAGGAATTGCAGGTAGGAGCAACTAGAAAGAGTAGTTACTAGCTCAGCGCCTTGAGAATATTTCCCTTCCTTGCTTATTCTTCTGGTTCTTCTTTGCACCGTGTTTTATCTTTTTCTTTTAAAAATATTTTAATTTGATGTAAACTAAACTATATCCATAAACTACAGCATTAGTGAAGTTAGGAAAGGTGGCGTAGCTAATGATGATGTAGCCTGGTGCAAAGCTCAAAATGTTGTCCAGAAGTTATGTCACAATCGGAAATGATGTCATTCCAGATTAAAAAAAGAAAATAGGGGGAAAACATGCCTCCTCCTCCTCTTCCCCAACAGCCCACCATCCATCTGCTCCGCTGCCTCTCTCCAGCTAGTAGCATAGCTAAAGACACCTACTGCTATTTGGAGTTGAAGAAGATCTTATAGCCCCAACAACAAAATTAATTAATTAATTTTGATAAATAAAAAATGTGCCCCTTATTTGTTGGAGCAACTGTGCTGGAACAAGGGATTAATCTCTCCCTGCTAAAGGAGCACCACCCTGTTTACCCAGTTATTAGGGGCAACTGTATTATGATATATGGAAATTGGAGCTAACTCATATTAACACCTTGTTAATTCATAGTGTATCATCATTACAGCTGCAACCCTAACTGCCAGTTAGACCAACGTAAGTCCTGCCATAAATTCTGTGCTGATCTGAGGTGGCAAAAGTGCTGTAAGAGGGAGGGTTGGCCAGTGCACAGTTATGTGCTTTCCTCCCTACATCACCCTGGGCATGGGAAGACCAATGAGTTGTGCTGTCCTAGATTAGGATTGCAACCTTCATGTCACTGGCTCTCAGAGCAATCAGTCTCATGGGAAAGCTTTGAGTTAAGAAAATCCACATTTTGTTTCACAGGCTTTTGTGTTTTCATTTGATAGAATACAGATATTCCAGTGTAGGTTGTTTCATTGCATTCTGCATTAAATTACCTTTACAATGATATATAACATGATGTATATATGTATTATTCATACATACCCCATTTTTCCCAATTTTAGTCACTAGTGTCAGGCTCAGCTTCTTATTCCCCCCTCCCAGCTTACTACCTGGTGCAACTGCTACCCCCTGCATCTCCCTAGCTATGCCACTGATTAGGAATTTACAACAGTGTCCTGTACTGTATTTCTGAAGTCTTTCAATAGAAATTGTGAAGAAACAATGTTGAAATCATCTATGTGGCTGAGGGATGGACATGGTTGTAAAATTTCCCTTGGGCTGGTATGAGCATTACCAATGTACCCTATAGTACCCTATATGTACCCTATACCAATGTACACATTTCTGCTCCCTTTTTCCTGACATGGAAATTTCATACTGGCTCTTTCACTCAGTTAGTTCTGGCAGTATCACTCATTATTTCAAAGGCTTGTATTTTATAAAGCAACAACATTCAGTCTTTTTTATCTCAGAGCACCCTGACAAGGCACTAAAATTGTTAAGGCACTCAATCAAGTTGTTGACTATCGCCATTTGAGTAGGGCTCAAATCCCCCAACTGCCCTACTATAAATGACTTTGCCCACCTGAAAGTCCCTTGTCACATATGTGGACTATACATGGCACAGTACTTGAAAATCACAGGATGTCTACAGAAGAAATGCATCTTAACTCTTTCTTTCCTCTGCTGTTCTGATGTACTTGAGTTGGGAATTTGGGAGATATATTAATACCTATATCTTTTGCCCTTCAGGATCGAAAACATCTTTAGGCAGGATTTGGAGGCTAAAAAAATGGCAAAGAAGAAAGAGCTAAGATGCCTCTACCACCATCCCCTATCCCTACAATCCAGAGTAACTACAGGAGCACGTAAGAGACATTAGGTGTACCCGTAGTTACTGCACCACCTAGTAAAAACCTATGGGAAATTCATATTGCAATCCAGAGCAAATTGTTCTTACACCGGAGCAAGGACTCCCCGTAGTTACTCTGGATTGTGCCCTAGGTTCCTGTTTCCATGTGCAGTCTGCAATGTGGGCTATTGATTCACAAAAGAAAAGGAAATGTAGATGAGAAGGGGAAACTACATGAGATTATTAAGGACTTCCCTTAGCTTCCTGCAGCCAACTTGGAACAAGTCTGCTTTCCAAAGTTGTATGTGAAATAATTAGTCTTTAGATCTGTATTAAGAGCAGCTGTGATTCAAAACTGTCTTTTGCTGATTTGGGATTCAAATTATTTTGCTGTTCAAATACACACAGTAGAGACGCACTTTTCTATATATTTGGAGGCCCTTCAAAACAAATGTTGGTTTTCTTCAGAACATAAAGATACTCTACATGTCCTCAAATGCACTCTGCTGTAGACCAAAAGAAAAAGGTTACAGTCTAAATGAAGGCCTTCTGTATCCTACATATTATGAACTGACTGCGAGTTCCTTCTGAGCACATCACACTTGTCCTGATTCTAGGAAGGATGCTATCAATTTCAAGATGACCCTCTTGTCATCAAATATCAAAACACCCAACCAAAACCATTTTAATTCTACCTTCTGAGCTTTCCAAAGAGATACATTCACAGGTGGGCTGAGGCCAGTTCTGACCGGTTCTGTAGAGGTGGTTGTTAATTAGGGGCTGACGTTAGCAAACCGGTTGTTAATTGGGGCCATCAGCTTTGAATTGCATGCAAGTGTGTCTGAATTTCTCTTAAAGGGCCTCTGGCTCTGTCTTTCCAGAGCTGAAGTTCTACTCCTCATTCCTCCTCCTCCTCCTCCCTCCCCTTCTGAGCCCCCCTCCCCTTCTCTCCCCCTCCTTCCCCTCCCTAAGTCTATTTTTTAATTTTAAAATACAAAGAGTGTTCCTTTTACCATCATTCAGACAGAGCACTGTGACCATCCCCCAGCACTTTCAGACTCTGACTGCTGAGAAGGAGGGTGTTTGCATCACTGTTAGCTCCATGCTTTAAAGTCAGGGTTAGGAAATTCTTCATGCCCCAAAACTTTGATTGAGGCTATTCAGGAATCCTGTCTTTGCTAAACATCTTATTTTGATTAAAAACCTTATTTCTAGCAAGTTTTCAGAAGTTATTTCCTTGTGCAGTTTGCAAAGCATGCTGGGTTCTCACATGCAAATAGGCAGCCTCTCTGGAAATGCTGTTTTTTTGATTCAGGCATTTGATGGACAGCCTTACTAAGGAGTCCTTGGGAGGGAATAGAGAAGCCTGCATACAAACCTCTGGGAGCCTGTGAGTAATAGCAGCAAGCCTTCCTGCCTGCTTCCCTCCTTCCCTGGGTGCCTTTGTAGCCCAGTACTAGGCATGGAGAACTACTCAGTACTACTCAGGAGTAAGCCACACTGCATAGTAGAGGACTGCAGCCTGTGGCCACAATCCTAGCCACACTTTCCTGGGAGCAATTCCCATTGACTATCATGGGATTTCCTTCTGAGTAGCATAGGATTTGAAGCTACTTTCCCATCCACACTTTCCTGAGAGTAAGCCCACTGACTATAATGGGACTTACTTCTGAGGAGATTGGCAGAGGATTGGATCTCTCCCTCCAGCCCTGTTCCTCCAGCCCTGTCTATTTTCCTGCGGGTAAGCCCACTGTCTATAATGGGACTTTCTACTGAGTAGACATGATTAGGACTGGGCTCTGAGGCTGCAATCATATCCACACTTACATGGGAGTAAGCCCCACTGACTACAATGAGAGTTACTTCTAAGTAAGCCTGCATAGGATTGGACTGTAAGGCTAAAATCCTGACCACACAGTTTTGGGAGTAAGCCCCATTGACTTGAATGGTACTTACTTCTGAGTAGACACTGTTAGGATTGGGCTCAGGCTGCAATCCTATCCACACTGTAGACCTTTTGCTCCCCCCCCCCCAAGAGATCTGCCCACCTCATCCTGCCCCTCTGAGAAATCTCTCCACCTGAGATTGTGGGCAGGAAGTATAGGGGAGTACCTGAAGAAATAGCCCCAGTTCCCATCCTGCCCCCCCCAGGAGCCCAGTCCACTGCCTACTCTTAAGTAAATCCTATTAAAGTCAGCAGGTTTACTCCCCTGTGAGGATAGGAGTGTAGCCTCAAAGACCAATCATATGTCTACTCAGAAGTAAGTTCCATTATAATAGTGAAGCTTACTCCCTGGAAAGAAGCTGGTTTCTAAGAGCTTGTAATCCTATGCCTGACTACTCAAAAGTTAATTCCATTTCAATCTATGAAGCTTACTCCCAAAAAAGTGTGCAGCGGAGTGCAGCATTAGAGCCCAATCCTATTATTGGCTACTCAGAAGTAAGTCCCATTAGAGTCTGTGGAGCTTACTCTCAGGAAAGTGAATAGGATTGGAGCCAGATGCTGGTTACTAAGAGCTCAGTCCTTTGCTTGACTACTCAGAAGTCCTATTATATTCAATGGAGCTTACTTACAGGAAAGTGTGGACAGGATTGTAGCCTTAAGTAGTGGCTTAGAGGCAAACCTCAAACTGCAGTTGGACACCACAGATTCTGGTCCTAAACTGTAGATCAGTGTTTCTCAACCAGTGGTATGAGTATCACTTGTGGAAGTTGTGGTAGTGTCTGCTGGTACTGAGGCACCTGGATGCAAGTGTCATATGTGCTCCCTGAGGCAGCTGGTGGGCTGCTGTGTGATTCAGGAAGCTGGACTAGATGGGTCTTTGGTGTGATCCAGTGGAGGCTTTTCTTATGCTTTTATGTTCTTATTTGTGGCACACATTCCCCCTGAGAGCACAAGAAGGCATATTATATTATTATAGGTATTATATTGCAGCAAGAGGCTGGGATTCTAAGAGCCCAAATCTTATGTATGACCATTCAGAAGTACTGGTAAGTCCCATCATAGTTAAAATGGAGCTTACTTACAGGAAAGTGTGGACAGGATTGTAGCCTTAAGTAGTGGCTTAGAGGCAAACCTCAAACTGCAGATGGACACCACAGACTCTGATCCTGAACTGTAGATCAGTGTTTCTCAACCAGTGGAATGAGCACCATCAGTGGAATTAGAAGTGTGTCTGCTGGTACTGAGGCCCCTGGATACAAGTGTCATATGTGCTCCCTGAGGCAGCTGGTGGGCTGCTGTGTGATTCAGGAAGCTGGACTAGATGGGTCTTTGGTGTGATCCAGTGGAGGCTTTTCTTATGCTTTTATGTTCTTATTTGTGGCACACATTCCCCCTGAGAGCACAAGAAGGCATAATGCATAGGAATAAATTACACAGAACCCAGGGGCTTAATACTGATTGATGCTGTCACAAGTGATACAATTTTTTTGGTAAACTAAGGGTTAAGGTGGCGTGCCTTCCCCTGCCCCGCCCCCGCCCCCTGACCCATCCTGGCCCCGCCCACTTCCGGAGAACCGGTTGTTAGGGCAGGCTGGGCCCACCACTGAACAGGGCTAACTTTTGAGTAGACATAGTTAGGACAGGCTTCCATTTAGCCAGAATCAGCCGGACATGTCTGGCTTTTCCTTATTGGACCAGACTTTCCAGTCCAATAAGGAATTGTCCAGGCAAATGGGGGCAGCCATTTCTAAATGTAAGTTCCTGTGCATGTGTGCAGGTCCTAAATCGGAAGTAATGCTTTCAAAGAGGCACGCTCAGCTATGGGCAGAACATCAGCTCCAGGGACCTGTGTGTGTGCCTCCCACTGCCTCTGCAGCTGCCTGCAGTCCGGACAAGGACTTGTGGCTGCCAGCGAAGATCAGAAGCTGTCGCTGTGGCGGCTGCTGCCTGTCTGCCCTGGGCACCTTATCCACCTGTCTGCTGGCTGTGCCTGAGGTGCAGCCAGCCTCTGTGGACCCGCCAGTCCTGGTCTGCGTCTGGTGCATGCCTCTTTGGAAGCATTACTTCTGATTTAGGATCTGCGCGCATGCATGGGAACTTACATTTTAAAATGGCTGCTGGACAGGCAAGCTGAAAGTCTTGCCACACCTGCCAGGCAGCCCCTAAGTGCCAACAAGCACCCTCCCATCAACCCACCAGCAGCCTGCCAGGTAAGCCCATTAAGTCAATGAAGCTTACTCCTCAGTCAAGGAGTTTTTTTCTTAAGTCCAAATTTTCTGTTGAAAATCCGGACTTTTCGGGGGTCCTGTCCTACTTTTTGGATTGCAGGATCTGGTCACCCTGTGGTTAGGATTGTGCTCTCAGTCAGTAGGACAGACCTAACAGGACAGACATGGCTTCCATTGTGGAACTTCTGGGAAATCGTGCATAGGATTGCACTGTAAATCTGCATTTCTAAGCACTCAAAATTTCATTGAGTTGAGTGGGTGTTACTTCTAAGTAAGCATGCATAGGACTGGACTTTTAATCTGTTACCTGGAATCTGCAAGAGAGTCAAAGAAAAGATAAAATTGAAATGGTTAGGAATGCGTTTTCCTACTTTTTTCGTTTGCTTTCTCCTCCCATTAAATACTTCTCATGAGTAAAATACCACAGCACTTATCGCTGTCAGTATGTTATGCTTCACATATGTATCACAAAGTATTAAAGCCTCTCCTGGAATCTTCTCATGGAATTGAGAGGATTCCATTAACTATATAACCTGGGTGATGAAAAGTTTTCAAAAGTTGATTTATTGCTTATTTGCACTTTAGTGCTGGTATTTTATCATTTGGCAATCAACATGCTTTACACTGTGTACTTACTACACACTTTTTGCTCAGGCTGGTTAGGCCTTACTACACACATTTTACTCAGGCAGAAGAGCGCATGTCCACACTTAGAGAAGATGGATTCCACAGACAAGGCATATTCACACAGGGATAGCTGTGCAAAGAACCATGTTGAATATTCACATCTGGTTGATTTTGCTTCCAGTTATTTGCATGTATCCCAATACATCAGGGTGACTTAGATGTTACAATCCGCAAAATATGGGACACCCAAGAAAATAGTAGCACGTGGCAAAATAAAAACTAAAAACACTGACATAGATTGTTTCCATGTAGTTTAGTTAAGCACTATATTATTTTTAAATTAAAAACTACATTTTGAATTTTTCTACATTTTTTCTTGGGTGTCCTACATTTTTGGGAGGGCTGGGTACCCCACCACACCATCCTACCATTCCTGATATGAGAACACACTTTCCTAATTCCAGCACAGCATAGGATTTTATTGCATAGGAAGTATACACGTGACAACAACCTGGCACTGCCTGTAAAGCATGGAATTAGCCAGCCACCTAGAGGCAGCAGTTTGCCTTAGCTAACAAGACTTCCAAAGACAGGAAACTGGTGCGTTGCACTCAAAAAGATGGTCCAGAGCAGGGAAGGCAAGAGTGAATGAAAATAATCAAAAGCATAGCCTCCCCCCCCCCCAGGTCTTAATTCAGAAGAATTCAGAAGTAACACCCACTGATCTCACTGGTAGGTGCTTCTCTTCCAGTGTGGCTCTGAAAAACCACAGATCCAATGGGGACCTGACTAAATTTGCAACTTGGATGTTTGTTATTGACACTCTGGAACAACTGAAAGAAAAGAGGGAAAGAGGATGGAATAAAAGGTAACCCATTGTAGAAAAGGGCTATTTTATGTATTATTGCTATTTTTTTCTTCTTGAAATTTTGCAGTCAGAATCCCCTTATGGCTGTACCACTGGGTGCACTTGGGGAGAGTGGGTGGGATGATGGCTCAAGTACAGCAATGAACAGGTAGAGGTGAGAGTGGTGGCAGGAGGAAGAGGAGGAGAAGAGACAGTGGTCTTCTCATGAGCAGGAGGCAGTTCTCATTTCATGCAAGGGGAAAAAGAGACGCCTCTACAGTATACAGCTGATGGGGATAATGGGTTGCAATAACTGCATCAAGCCTATTATTGTCTGGTCTAGTTGTCTGGATTGAGGCAATTTCTGCAGGATAGTGGCCTACAGAGAATCATTACATATATTTGTGTCCACATCCAGATTTGCCCAAAAATCTTGGGCACCATATTACAAACTCCACCTCAACCTTCACAACCCTAGTGATGTTGAGAGGCCAAATTTTGAGAGGGCAATGATGAGAGTGTCAGAGAAGGAGCCACTCTAACCTCTCTCCTCCACACTTCCTTCTCTCTTCACTTTCCAATTCAGGGAATGGGATGAGCAGATGCTAACACATCATTGAACCTGAAGACTGCTCCGATCTGCAGCAAACCCAGGGAAGGAGTCAAGAGAGAGTTAGAGGAGGAGGATGCAGCACTGCTTAACACTGAGCAGCCCCAGTGCTTAACATTGAGGTCTTGTGATTGGGCCAACTTTCAATGTTAAGGGACAGCCCGCATGAAAGCATCAGATGATGGAGACATTGATGAGCTCTTGCTATATAACCCAGTCGCATAGACTTCAAGTTAAGATTCTGGTTCATAAGGTTCAAAGTGTGTGTGTGGTGAAGAGAATTCCTGGAACCAAACTCCATTTATCTCATAGGTTCTGACATTCAGTATCCCTTGGTAGCCATTAGGTATTCCAGAAACCTAACCCTAGCACAGTTATTTTCAACCAGTGTGCCATGGCACACTAGTATACCGCAGATAGTCCTGGTATACCACATTGGTATACCACATTGGTATACCACAGATAGTCCTTAGGTGTGCCACAGGAATTTGGGGACTGACATTCATTAATAGGAAAATTGGGGGATTTGAACAGTCTGGTTTGTCTTGTAAATGGTAAAAACAATTGATGATGTATCTTGACATTTTCAGTGTCTTGTTAAGTGTGCCATGAGATGAAAAAGGTTGGAAATCACTGCCCTAGCAGATAACAAGAACAGATATGCTTATGCCAAAGTAAGACCCCTTGGGTTCTGTGGGGCTTGCTTCCAGGGCCAATGGCTCTATTGCAGCCTTGGGATGGTCTACAAATAAAAATGCCACTACACCAGTGGCAGAAGGGATTGGACATTTGGCCACAAGATAATATTTCCTCACCCCACCGACACCAAAAAATGTAGGAGCTTCCTGTAACTGTCCTATATACTGTCCTATATCACCATCTAGTGGTCAGTGAGCATTTCTTAAAACAAACCTCATAAATGAAACAGTCTTTCCCATTCTTGTTTGCCCATTTGAGCAATGGGCATCC
The DNA here is from genome assembly GCA_030015325.1 of Cryptoblepharus egeriae. Lineage (NCBI taxonomy): Eukaryota > Metazoa > Chordata > Lepidosauria > Squamata > Scincidae > Cryptoblepharus > Cryptoblepharus egeriae. The sequence continues at coordinate 44,476,120 of JAREYC010000007.1, read as the reverse complement.
CTACTGGGCATAATGACACAGAACGTTTGCCCATGTTTTATTAACATCTTGACCAGTTTTCGGGTGATAGCTCATATGATTGAATGCTTCTCCATATAAACATTTTCGATACACAGCAAAAATTAGCATGTCAAGGAGAAAGTAAATTTAAAACATTTATTTTGAATTTTGTTACTCTATCTAAACATGGGAGGTAGCAAGTGAATTTGAGGCCCTAACGTTTTCATTTAGGGAGACACTTTGTCCAAGATGATTTTCTTCAACCATAGTTTAAATTGATGATACAGCCACTATTTAGCTGAGGAAAATAATTTACTGTTTTGGAAATGCTTGTTTTACTCTAATCATTCAAATTATACTGCATGTGTGACCATGGACATTGGGGATCCAGCAATTCTCTGTATGTGTTACAAGTTCATGTCTACTCAGAAGTAAGCCCCATTGTGTTCAGTGGGATCTTACACCCAGGAAAGTGTAGGATTACACTTTTAGGATTACAGCCCATGTGTACTTTACTGTAATTTTAATCAATTTTATTATATTGTGAGCTGCCATGGGTCTCTGTAAGGCAGGGTATCAATAAGGTAAACAAACAAACAAATAAATATGTGGTCTCAGAAGCAATCCCCAATATGCTCAGGGAAGCTTACTCCCAAAAAAATTGGGTATAGGATTGTAGCCTAATGCATGAAGCATGGTGCCAACAAGCATGGTGCCTCTTATTCAAGCACCAGCAAGATCCAGTAGGGTGGCTGCATCACCTGAGATAATTTTCTGGACCAAGTCATGACATACAAAACTACCACTGATATTTCTGGGAATATGCTTTATCTAATGTTCCGCTGTTAGATTACTCACATATATTTCCATTTGAGCAATTTAGTTTGTGGATGGATGGTGTGAATATTTGTTTAGCTTGTTTTTATTGTGATTTTTGCATCTGTGTAATTTATATCTTAAGTAGGATGATATCTGAATTCTTTACTATTAGCAGAAATCACCTGACATTACATGAGTAAAATTTCAAGAATATTTGCAGGACGTGATCATGTCTGGAAACCAGTGGGCGCTGCAGGGTATTACTGGGCATCAGCCATGAGCACGGGCACCAGGCAATGGGCAGAAACCACCAGCATGCACTGGGCATCAACAAGAACGTGGAACTGGGGGAGTTCCAGGGGGCAGCAGTGGGCAGCAGGCAGAGGCAGGAATCAGAGAGCACCAGTGGACATCAGGCACCCTACTGAGCATTGAGGAACTCTACTGGGCAGCACTGTGTAGTGGGCACCAGGCACCAGAGCACAAAAAACAAATAAACAAACGTAGGTATTTATATACAGTGGTGCCTCACATAAAGTGCTTAATTCGTTCTGGAGGCATGCTCTTTAAGTGAAATGCTCTTTAAGTGAAGCAGATTTTTCCATAGGAAATAATGGAAACTCAGATGATTGGTTCCACAACCCACAAAATATTTATATAAAAATATTAACAGGATGTAAAAATGATGAAAAAACACTGGAACTGAATTCAAAACAAGCATTCAGTGTGCATGATCCCATGAAGTTTACTTAGGCTGCAATCCTAAAGACACTTTCCTGAGAGTAAGCCCCATTTAACACAATGGGGCTTACTTCTGAGTAAACATGGTTAGGAGGCTGCAATCAAAGACACTTTCCTGGGAGGCTTACCTGGGCTGCTGCTGGAGGTTCAAGGTGGTCGGTGGGGCACTTGGGGGCAGTTAGGGGCAGCTGCCTCTGGCACCTCTAGGCAACTGCCCCCAAGTTGGGGGCAGTTAGAGGCAGCAGCACTGGCTGGCAGCCCTTTTAAAGAGCCTCCGTGCGGAGCATCAGGGCTGCATAGCATGTGTGTCCATAGCATGCTTGCTTGTTAAGTGAAGCAGAACTTGTTATGTGAAGCAAGATTTCTTGGAAATTTTTGCTTGTTATGTGAAACGCTTGTTAAGCAAGGTACCACTGTACCGCCTTTCAGGTCGTCAGATTTCTCTTTTGACTTAATTCTCAAGGCGGTTTACATAGGCAGGCTTACTAACCCTTAGAAGGGTTTTACAATTTAAAGAATGGTTCTCTGTTTAAAGAACTCCCACATTCTTTAGACGTTTCCTTTTATGTTCATTCTCACATTCACTTGCTTACTGTAATGCCTTTGGACAGACTCCCCTGCAACTGCATTTCTTCATTAGCACACTCCCATAGTCCAGTATCAACGTCTATCCTGCATGGCTTGCGGATAGTGACTCCCTCCATCACGGAAGGAACACCCACCCCAAATTTTACACTTCTAGGCCCAGCAGTTTTGGCTGTGTGTTGATGAGTGAGTGAGCGAGCAAGCGAGTGAGTCAGTCAGTCAGTAACTTTTCTCTCTCGTATATATAGAAGATAGAGTTTCAGATACTTCAGGGCAACTAAAGAGATTTAGATGAGTAATCAGATTCCTGCTGGTGTATCACAAAGACAGATTCCTGCTTAGGAATCACAAAAATAAATGTGACCATTGTCCAAATGTACATTCTCATCTCCAATGCATAACAACATATACACACCTTTTAAAAATGCAACCAGAGTTGGATCAGAGTTAGGGCACAATCCAGAGTAACTACAAGGAGTCCTTGCTCTGGTTTAAGAACAATTTGCTCTGGATTGCAATATGAATTTCCCATAGGTTTTCACTAGGTGGTGCAGTAACTACGGGTGTATGTAATGTCTCTTACGTGCTCTCATAGTTACTCTGGATTGTAGGGTTAGTGTTTTGTTCAGAGTCAAATGAACTTGGCAGGGCAGAGCTTATACAGTAATTCACAAACCATTTGGTTTGGAATGGTTTTAGCAGAACTGCTTCAGAATAAATAGGTTGCAGATGGAAGCCTAGGTTATTGCTATTAAAGAAGTCCAACACAAAGCTGTAAGCATATCTCATTAATCACAACAGTCTGAAAGGGAAAGATGATGACATACTGAATCATGATTGAATTCGGATTTTTTAAACCAGGTGGGGTAAGTGCATCTCTCCAGTAGGCTACATTGGTCCAGGAACAAAATGGGTTTTCAAGTCCATCAATCACACAGCATTGAAAGCATAATAAAATCATTACAAAAAGAATAGAATTTTTTAACCTTAAAAAGCTCACCATTAAAATGCCAAAATATCCTTTGGGATTGGGGAGATTTCAGGGAAAAGGAGTTGATTGAGAATCTACCAAAGAGGTCCTTCTCTTTGGACACAACTGAAAAGATGATCTAGCCATGCAGGTGCCGGGGCTGGTGTTTAGAGACAAACTAGACATGATCTCACAGTGCTTTCCTGCTTCTTTATTTTTCTGTTAAATAGTTCATAAGATGAACAAAATGGATAAAACATAGGAGGATAAAGGGGTGCCTGGTACCTTGTAAATGCCACTGTCCCCCTCTCCTGTACACTATTTTACTGAGGGGCCTCTCCTGTACACTGTTTTAACTGGAACATTGTTCCAGGGCCCAAGAGCTTCCGAGGGGCCCATGACTGAAGGACCATTTGAGTGTTTGTTACTAACAAATTAATATGGTATATGGGCACACACACATATACATACGCACATATATGCACATACATACATACGGTACACACGCATACATGGTTGACAATTCCAGCTACAGTAGCATCTGCTGAAAAATCTTTCAGTAAGCTTAAACTTATAAAAAATTATTTGCAGTCTACGATGTCACAAACTCGACTTGCTGACCTAGCAAGACTAAGCATTGAGTCTAGCACTGCCAGACAAGTTGATTTTGATAGCATTATTAGATATTTTGCACATAAGAAAGCCAGAAAAGCACTTATTAAATAGTTAAAAATTTTTCTAATTTTTTCCTTGATAAGATTTTAGTATTTTATATTGTCACATTACTTGAATACCGGTATGTTTTAACATAATGTTTTATACGATCAATAGATGAGCACTTTTTAAAGTTTGTTGCACATTAATTAGCCTCAATTTTTTTATTTCAGAATAATTTTGCAAGTCTTAGGGGCCCCAAATGGGTTTTGTACCGCCTTAAAAAATTTCTTTTGGAGGCCCTGCTGAGGGGGAAAAAACCCTTAATTGAAAGTTAGTATGTCCAGCCACTATTTACCTGGATGGCTGACTCAGCTGGTACATTTCCAGACCTAGAGTCAAGGAGGCAGGAAGGGAAAGCTAGTGGGGGATGCTATAGAAGAACAGGGATTTCTTCAAATAACAGGGAGACAACAGGGAATGTAACCATAGTGGGGATAAAATCTTGGAAGTCTTGTTTTGAATTGCTTGCTATTTTAACAAAACAAAAAATGGACACTTACAACTCATATCTCATCTTGCTTGACTCTAAAAGACTACAAGAATAAAGAACCAATTTTGGATGTACTGCATATTTACTGATACATGAAAGGACTTTTTTGGTCCGAATTAATCATTTTATATTTGAAATACAATCTTTTTAATTTTATTATATTATTTTATTATTATATTTTATTTATTTTATTATTATTTTTTAGTGTGTGTGCCTTTTTCAGGCTGCAGTCATAACCCCCAATTAGGCCAACACAAGTCCCATGCTGGACTGGAGGCGTTGCAAAAATGTCCCATGACACTGCCACACCAGTGCAGTCATGCTACGGCCTCCCCATACCACCCATACATACCCATGCCACCAAGGGAAGAGGGAGACAAGTGGGTTATGCTGACCTAATTTGGTTAGGATTTAGAATCAACTGAGGAATTCCTTGAAATTGACATGGAATTTCTTGCAATTAAAAACTATTTTACAATATTACTTATTTTAGCAATACATTTTTATTCAAGGGCGTACATAAGTTGTTCTTCAACATTTTTATTTAGTAGACTATATGGATCTGCCTTTCACTGAGTTCAGCTATTTATAAATTTTATCCAGTGCTGCCCTGAGCAATGGTGCCTCCCCAGGGTCACAAGCAGAAATCTTTGCCTGAACCTTTAACAGGTGATGCTATGAAAACATGTAGTCGATGTTCAGCCATTGAACTATTGCCCATTTCTTGTGCAGCATCAATTCCAAGAGTAACACAATCAACCATTTTGTAATTCTTTTTATACCATTAGTAGTAAGCATATACGGAAAAAACAAAGAGATTATTGGTGGGATAGTTATGTTTTATCACAACTAAATGAGGAGATATGAATACACACAAGCTCCAAGCTGAACTAGAAATCCATGTGAAAATTCAGTAGGACACAAGTCTGCACCATCATTTGCCACAGCATCTATAACTGAATGTATAAAAGTTACTGCCCTATATAACCGCATTATCTGTCTTCACATTCAAATAGGGGAGGGTTGTATGGTGAAGCAGTGACCTACAAGCTTTGAATTCCTCCTCGTGACCACTTACCAATTCTCAGTACCTTCTGCCATAAACATTAGTAATTTATTATATGTTGCTTGTGTTCTGCATCACTAGCTTCTTTACAGTCCTTTTGCAATTAAAATAAATTATTTGGGCTGTTTCCCAGTGAAATGTAGAGATAATGCACGTTTGTGCTGATGCAAGCAAAATTTCTTGAAATCAAATTTGTAGAAGTGATTTTATGATTCCAAAACTTCTTTTTTGCCATCATGCAGCTTTAAAAATTAACTGAAGTCCAGTTTCTTCACTATTTTTCTTCATATTCGAAGACATTCCTTATGATTGGAAGCCTAGCCTAGTACTTTACTATTGTCTAGCATTTGTTTCACAAAGAGTGCTTCTAGATCAGGAGTCTCCAAGCATTTTCACCAAAACGCTATATCAAATATCTGGCATGTTGTCAAATTTAAATATAAAATTTAAATACCGGTACATTAGAAATGAAACTTGTATGAACAGGCTTAAATTTCCTAAATTTCTCCAAGCAACAACACACATCACAGAATGGAGTCCCTCACCATGAAAGCAGATTACCTACAGGGTGGCCCTTAAGTCCCTACCCATCCATATATTATTATTTATTTATTTATTTTATTTACTCAATTTATACCCCGCCTTTCCTCCCCCATAAGAGGGAGCCCAAGGCGGCTAACATTAAAGAATAAAACACCATTAAGAATAAAATAAGAATAAAACACCATTATTACACTGGATACATAAGATATATGGATGGGTAGGGACTTGAGGGCCACCCTGAACATGTACAAGAATAAAAACCTCAGAACCAGCACTTCATAGAAAGTGTACAAGAATAGGAATATGTACAAGAATAAAAACCTCAGAACCAGCACTTCATAGGAAATATCTGGAGAGTGTTCTGGCGGCTGGGGAGGCCTTTCTGACCTTCCAAAGACTTCTAAGAATTTCAGAGGTCACAATAACTTACTTTAGAAATTTACTATAAGTTTACTTCAAGAAGTGATGTTTCAATGTCTTTCAAAGGCATTCTGAGAACACCTGGATGCAAACACAGCCCAGCTCTGGTTGTGTTCTGTTGAGCGGGCCAGAAGCTCTCAAACGATGGCCAAGGGCCAGATATAGGCTTGCCAGGTGATGTATCTGCCTCCCCCCACCCCATGCCAGGGTTTGGAGATCCCTGTTCTAGATTGTGTTCTGATAACAATGACAGTATGCTAACATAAAGTGTAAAAGTTGGGCTTATGCATAGATACTTAGCTACTACTGCTCTTTGCATAAAATAATAGCTTGTTACCAATGCTAGTGCTGCTGTTATATGTAAACTAGCACTGACTGAAATGAGAATTGACCACAGCTCTTGAGCTGTAACCTACAACCCATTTTGGGGGAAACACCCTGGAAATTCAAGTTATTCCTGCGGTATTCCATGCCTATTTCAGTTCCTTGGACAATGACTAAGGTGTGAGTACCAGACTACACATTGAACCTACACACTGAAGATCTGTAAGCAAGACTTACAAGTTTGTATTTGAGTTACAAGGATGAGACATCCATTCAGATATTCTTCTCCCATGTTGGGTATGGAGGATCACACAACTTGCTTCTGAGTAAAACTATATAAGAAGAGAACTTGGGAAGCACATGACACACTTTGACATTTCTGTCCATTTTCCTAGTATGGGGCCAGAAGGTTTTGACTGAACATTTGCTTCTCATACAAACCCCCCATGCAACTCATGTCTACTTAGTACATACACAAAAGTAATTACTGACAATCTGGACAACAGTACACTGCAAGCATAGAAAATCTAGTAAGATGCATTTGCTCACTATATGATTCTCCTTTATCCATCCAAAACTTCTTACTGTGTTGTTGGACACACATTATTAGCAGGAAACAAAAAGTTGTACTAGATCCTCTTAGGCTTTTAAATAAGAAAAATGTAAGACTTTTTTGGTGAGTGGATGGAAACCCAGATACTTTAGATTTTTATTTTACACATTTTACACAGAGATGTAAACAAACTTTAATTGTAGTAAAGCATTACTTACAACACCAAGTTCTCACTGCATACATTTTCAGTGCCATTATTATATGAGACATTAGAAAACATCATCTCTTCACCTGCATTATGAAATGACTGGGGCAATGTCTGACTATGGGTGCAATTCTAAACACACTTTCCTGGGAGTAAGACCCACTGAACTCAAATGGTTTCACTTCTGAGTAGGTATGGTTAGGAATGTGCTCTATGACTGCTAATTACCATAGGTTTTGTGTTTTAGAATGTGCTGAACCTACACAATGAAGATCTGTAAGCAAGACATACAGGTTTGTATTTGAGTTACAAGGATGAGACATCCGTTCAGATATTCTTCTCCCATCTTGGGTATGGAGGATCAAGAGCAATGAGATGAAAGTATATAGCAATTCATTTTTATGTAGAGCAGATTATTTTTTAAAAAATTACTCAAAAAAACTGAAGTTAAATATTGCGAGCTACACAAAATCTAAAATATAGGGACTTTTCACAGTACATTATACTAAGTCAACACATAATAGATTAAAAGCTGTCAATTCAGAGCTTCTGCTTAAAAATTCAATGTTTCTGACATCATCTTCCACCACTCCATTAACTCCTCCTTTTCCTCTTCTTTTCTTTCAGACAAGGATTCCAAGTCAAAATCAACCTAGGAAGGACAAATAAACATAATCAAGACTTCCAGGTACACTGAAACCAAAGAAACCACACGTTACAAACATCTCAAGATAACTATATAAAACATGAACCTGCCTTCTTCAAAATTAGGCCACTGAGCTCAGTAGTGTCTACACTACAGGCTGAATATCATCTATACCTCTGCAGGGTTTCAGGAAGGATCTTTTCCTAACCCTACCTATTAGTAGAGTAGCTACAAGGGGGGAACCATTGTGTTTTGCAGGGCACATCATTGTGCTGTGTCAGCTGCCACTGGAGCCATTTCTTGATCAGTTCTCACTAAATTTCAGAGGCAAATGCAAATGAAATTTGCAAATCATACCAGGAGAGAATAATTCACTGAAAATATATTTAATGTTATTTGCAGCAAAGGACTTACACAACATTCTTATGTCTGTCTACTTAGTCCAAAGGATTTCAGTGGTTACTTCCAGGTAAGTGCATATAGGACTTCCCGAAGAATAAGTCCAAGTGAACATAATGGCATTTTCTTCTTGCCAAGATTGCACCAAGATTACATAGAATATATGTAATAAGCCTGAGCTTGAGCTTATTGAGGTCAGAGAACATAAAATCAAGCTTAAAGAACTATGTGTTAGTTGGCGCTGACTCATATTATGATTAAGTAGATACAGTAGTGACTTGTAAGACAAATTTAATTTGTTTTGGAAGCATGTTTGTCTTACAAAGCATTCTTCTTAAAAAGCAGATTTTTCCATAGGAAATAATGGGAACTCAGACAATTGGTTCCACAACCCAAAAATATTCATATAAAAATATTAACTGTATGTAAAAATGATGACAAAACATTGTAATTGAATTCAAAACACTGTAATATAATACAGAACACAATTACTGAAATATTACTAAAAACACTGTAATATACTGTACAGTAAAACAGGAAAGCAAAATCTTTATGGCCAAGGATGACTGATTTTCACTAAAAGGGTCACTGGTATGTTTTTGAGCAACTTTAACAAAGAACCTATCTAATAACATTTGCTTTTGATCCTTTTAAGGATTTCACAGAAATGTGACATTGCATTGTCATGAAACAGATTCATCGCTCGCACCTCTACAGCCTTATTTGGGTTGTGCTTTTCTACAAAATTTTGCAGAATTTCCCAATGTTTACAAATGTCCTTAATGGCATGTGAGGGATTCCTCCTCCTTCTCCTCCTCCTCTGCAGATGAAATCTCCTCAAAAACCTCTTTCTGCTGATCACAATGCAGATCCATCAATTTGTTTGTTTTACAAGTTTTCCTTGTAAAACTGTTTGCCAAATTCTGCCAAAACTGTCTTACAAGGCACTGTTTGTCTTACAAAGCAGAATTTCTTAGAAATTTTAGTTTGTCTTACAAAGCGTCTTCTTACAAAGCATTTGTCTTACAGGGTACCACTGTACTGCTTTTCTTGTTTTAGAAAAACAGTCAAGGTAGTAATCAAGCAGTGTCCTAGGATGTAGACTGAAGATATAATTCTCTTAAGCCAAGTTGGGCTGACTCTGGTCAGCATATGAACGGGAGAGTTCTCTGTATCATTTCTTGAGTTCAACAAATATAAATTAAACAAAGGCATGCTTCCAAATAAAACCATGACAAAATATCATTTAAGTCACTGGGGCTGCAACGCTATATACACTTTCCTGGGAGCAAACCCCATTTAACTCAGTGGAACTTACTCCTGAGCAGGCATGTGTAGGATTGGGCTGTAAGACAATTTAGTTGTGCCTATTCTAAATACCAGCCATTTCAATAAAATACATGACTAATTTTCTTTGGATACAAAACAAATAACTATACAGTGGTACCTTACTTAACAAGCATTTCACATAAGAAGCAAAAATTTCCAAGAAATTGCTTACTACACTTAACAAGCAAGCGCGCTATGGGCATGCATGCTATGCAGCCATGACACTCCGCATGGAGGCTCTTTAAAAGGGCTGCCGGCCAGTGCAGCTGCTTCGAAGTGCTCCCAACTTGGGAGCAGTTGCCTGGAGGTGCCAGAGGCAGCTGCCCCTAACTGTCCCCAAGTGCCCCCACCTTGAACCTCCAGCAGCAGCCCAGGTAAGCCTCCCATGAATGTGTCTTTGATTGCAACCTCCTAACCATGTCTACCCAGAAGTAAGCCCTACTAGGTTAAATGGGGCTTACTCCCAGGAAAGTGTCTTTAGGACTGCAGCCTAAGTAGACTTCATAGGATCATGCACATTGAATGCATGTTTTGAATTCAATTCCAGCATTTTGTCATCATTTTTAAATCCAGTTAATATTTTTATATGAATATTTTGGGTTTGTGGAACCAATCATCTGAGTTTCCATTATTTCCTATGGAAAAAATCTGCTTCACTTAAAGAGCATTTCACTTAAAGAGCATGTCCTCGGAACAAATTAAGCTCTTTATGTGAGGCACCACTGGAACTGGATAGGGTCATCAGGAACCTATAATAGACTTGTTGGCTATCAAAGATTCCAGTAGATGCACTGTATGTACAACATTTGGTTTCTATATTTCAACTAGGAATATTACTATGGGTGCAATCCTAAGAAATGTAGGCTGGCCTAACTCATCCGGCCTATCTTTCCATGATGGTGTGGGGAGGTTGGTGAATGCCTTGCACTGGCCAAACACCTGCCCAAGGAGTGGGGCAAAAGTGCCTCACTGCATTTTTGTCACACTTTTTGTCAAAAAAAAGCCTTTTTGTCACACTCCCAGGTCTGCATAGGACTTATGCTGGGGCTTAGGCCAGCCTAAGTGGAGGTTAGAATTGCAGCCTTTGAATATTTGAATATTCTGAAGCATATCACACAGGGCCAGAAATGTTTGTCTGGAACACTCTGTAACACACAACTGCAATTAAAAGAAACAGTAGTGTGTGTTATAATGTGATGGAAACTAGGTAGTACTCACCCTGATGGCAGGACTGGATGGAACAGCCACTTTTTTAGTTATTGCTAGATAACCTGGTGCTGAAGCTGTGACTTTATAATTTCCAGGAACAAGCAACCTCCAGTAATCACCATCCTTAGCTGAAGAAAAAGCAACATATTACCGTTCCTGAAAACATTTCAGAGTGTGATGACTTTGTATTTAGTATGAGTTAGGAATCTAGGTGTGTTCAAATGCACTGTCTATGGCAACAACCACTGAACACAGGAAAGGCATAGGTAAGATTTTGATTAATAACACCTAGAAAAGAAATAACTAAATATATTTGTACTTACTCAAATCTAATGCACCATCAAATTTAATGTGCACTCCCATTTTAAAAGGCTTGAGATTTAAAAAATGTTTTCTGGTTATTGTAATGCTGTAAAGCAGGTAGAAAATTTAATTTTAGTGCTAACAACGAGTTATCTGAGATAAGTTTAGGTTATGATTTTTACCTAACTGCACTACTTTATACAATGGTGGGCTTATGTTACATTTTTTATTACAATATAGTAAACTGCTAGATAAATACTGACCTATTCTTATCAACAAAATTCCTTATTTACTCGCTTCTAAGGCACCATTGAATCTAATGTGCACCCTGATTTTGGACACTTACTGCACAATCCAGAGTAACTATGGGAGCACTTAAGAAACATTTCGTCAACGTAGTTATGGCACCACCTAGTGGAAACCTATGGGAAATTCATAGAGCGATACAGAATAAAATTTTCTTACGTCAGTGTAAGTGCTCCCACAGTTATTCTGGATTGTGCAGTTAGAGCCCAATTCTATGATGGTCTACTTAGAAGTAAGCTTCATTGACTTGAATAGGGCTTACTCCCAGAAAAGTGTGCATTGGATTGCAGCTTTAATTTGGCAGGAAAAGGTGAGCATTAGATTTCAGTAAATATGGTATATAAAAGATACAGTGATAAAGATAAATATAAAGATAAATAGATAAAGATATATTTTTAAGTCACATTAAATTATCATCTTCACCATCTGCTTAATATGGCATATTTTATATACTTACCTGATGTAATATCATGGTTTATTCCCTCCACAGAAATGGTAGCATTAGCAATGGGATTGCCCTGAAGATCTCTAACAAACCCCTTTACTCCTCGGTGGATCTGAAAAGATAATAAGTTATAGTGCCACTATCAGCATTTGCAATACAGAAAGACCCCCCACCCCATTTTCAGGTGTTCTCCAATTTTTCAGCTTGTGCTACGTAGCCTTTTTGCAAAGATGCTACTTAGATCTTGAAGGTGGAAAATATGTTACACACTGGAGTTTGGGGTGGGTCCCATCTCATGGCAAGTTGAAGATCAGTGCTCCTGGACACAGAGAAAATACCCACCTTCTTTTAGTATACATTGCATACCCACACATATGTTCTTGTGCATCACTATGGAAATGTAGAGGGCAGCCCTTTGCAAAAAAAAAACCCCCAAAAACAAACAACCAAACTATAAGAACACTGGTACATCCAAGGGCTGTTTGTGCAAGAAATGTCAAGACTGTCAGAATATGATGGGGGAAGATTTCTCACACAACTGAAATCTTCAGTCAGGCACATAGCAAGCAACATTGCAGTAGCAAAGGCTTTGTGAATGCATTCAGTTTCATATCTCTACAAGACTTTATCAGCTGAGAGTTTTTGGAAAGTTATCCATACATGAAACAGTTTTTGACAGATTAAAAAAGCTTTCTTGTGCCAAAGGATGAAAGCCATGAACATCCTGCTTTTCCATATAAAAATGGGCATTTTTGGCTGACTGCAAGCTCATACTGCCTTCTGCCAGGGCTGAGCATTACAAACATAACATAAAGCACATTTGTGGACCCTCAGTGCCCAAATTAGCTCAGTGTCAGCCAGTACTCTAGTACTCAGTGCCAGCCAGCCACAGTACTGTGCCAGGCAGCGGACTGCTAGGCAGTGCAGAAGTAAGTGGGGGAAGGTGGAGAGGAGGAGTCCTGTCAGGCAGTGAGTCAAGAGTCCTGTCAGTTCAAGAGTTCCAAAGACTAATGCCAATCAGAGGGCTCATCTAGCCAGGCTTACCACTGAATATCTCCAGTACTGATGGTACCCATTGAGTGAGTTAGCTAAGAGACTTGTGTATCCTTTGGGTCAGCTCCCTCACCTACAAATGGAAGGATCCCCAGAAACCTCTGGATCATCATGGGACTTCGAGGTGATGTTCATATATGGCAGTGGGGAGCAGGGAGGGTAGAAAGAACAGTAGCCTTGCTGAGCAGTGGGGCCCAATATGACAAGGGGGCCAAGTACAAGATTTAGCTTCATGGCCTCCAGCAATCTGGTCCCAGTTCTAGCAAGATTGACATCAACTACACCCAACACAGTTTTAATCATAACATTAAAAGGTTATCAACTTGAGAAACCTTCTGCATATAGAACTAAACTGGTCAGTGCAGTTTTAACCATTATTAACAGTTTTACATACATTCAATATTGCAATCTAACATTTCCAAAGATGAATTAACACATTCACTTTATGGAGAAGAAAATGCTACCATGTACTGAGATTCCAGTGTTGTTCTCTTGTGATTAAGCTGTTCTGTAATAAGATAGCTTGATGCTGTCATGTTCACTACTGTGGCCTGAAGCAGCTGAACATTGATCAAGATGCAATGAGAAGCAAAGCTGAGCACATAGGGAGCATCTAAGCATAATGTTCAATTATAGATGGATGACAGGGAAAATCAAAGCATGGTGTTGGAGTTTCCTCAAATATGGTGGCATATTTATGGTTGCATATGGTCAAATACAGTTGCATATGGTTCCTCTTAGTGGCTAGCCTTTGCCAAGGAAAAACTTCTGTTCCTTTACCTGTTCAATATAGCTGATAAGTGAATTTTTGTTATTCTCCCAATATCTCTTCAGAGTTTCCTCAGGAGGAAATTTTTCACAGCTAAGCTCTACAGTGATTTCAAAGCAGTTGCTGCTGAGGTAGTTGAAATCCTGCATCCCTGCAATGTTAATCAGACACAGAGATTAATATGCATGATATTCTGAGAAGTGAAAACAGTCTCTAAGGCGTTTCCATGTTACGAAAGCACTTTTTTCTTACTGGCATATTGTGTATCTAATAACAATATATAGGCCCCAGGAACCTAGGAGAAGGGTTATAGGCTCAGTGGGGGAACATCTGCTTGGAATGAAGACTTCAAATCCAAGGCAACATCAGGACGTGATGTAGCCAAGGGCACAGAGGGGTACATTGCCCCAGCTACTACACTGCCAACCAGCACTGCTCACAGCAGATCCTGAGCAAGAAGAGAAGGGTGCAGGAGAAGGTATTCTCCTGGTGAAGACATTCACTCACTCTCTCAGTACCTTCTCCTACATCCTTTTCCCAGACACTTGGATTATCTGCAAGCTACTCTGAGCAGACAAACACTTTTTCCCAACAGAAGATAACCTAAAGAAGCCTTTGGCTTCCAACCACTCTGAATGTGTCATAAAGCCAGATGTAACTGGCAGTGATGCCATCACATTATCACAATTACTTATGGATTAGATAGTTGGGGGTGATTTCCAAAGCCATAGTCTCAGAATCCCTACTTATGGCACTAACTTTTGGGAATGGCTGGGAAAGATTCTAGGCTGGGAATTCTAGTGAACTGCTGCCAGCCAGAGTAAAAAATTACATCAAACACTGGGCACATACTGTACATTAGAAATAATTTGTGGGAGGTCAGTTGACATAAACAAAAGTTTGTTATATATAAATAGAAGTTGCTATATGGTGCTTTTTGGACCATAATCCAATGCGTACGTTAAGTTCACAGAACAAATTCCTTGGCTGTTACAGTTCTATGTAATGATTGTACCAAATCTGATGCTGCATCTGGTTCATATAGTCTGATGGGATACAGCTGGCTTGAAAAGTCCTACTTTTAGGAACCAAAAACTGTTTCCAGGTGTAGGTCAATCATTTCCAGATGAAAAAGGAAATGTCATTATAAGCCCAATAAAAAATGGGAAAGACAGATAATGTTGGAGCAAATGAAGCCTCATGAAATCATTTGAAAAGGGCATTTCTCATTCTGCAAATCATAAAACAATGGTTATTTTGCTGTGCTAATGATGAGTAAGTGTCTTTAAAAGCAATGATTGTAAATAATAATGCTAAAAGGAATTTGACACTACAAGTATCAACCACGTACAGTTAAGACATTATGAATCAATCAAAAGCACATTCTCCCTGATTGAAAAAGTGAAGAATGAATGAAAACATGCTTCTGTGTGGATCCCTGGATCTAATACTGAATTTGTGATATGCTCTGTGAATACAGCTCCCAGGGCTGAATTAGAATACCTTAAATAGTGTACTCAACACAGATGGCCTACTTGGTGAGCCAGCAGGACCTAAATGGCATTGCACTAGGTGTCCAAACTTTTTGGCAAAAGAGCTGTATCATCTCTCTGAGACGGTGTTGGGGGCCAGAAGAAAAAAAATTATTTACACATCACATTTGAATAATTCCCATAAATTTAAATTCACAGTAGAGAAGGTAGGAAAGAAGGTGGGCTGAATTCAGGGATCGCCTTCCTTGGACAGATCTGCAACTGAGATTTTTCATTTCACAAAATCCTGGTATAGTTTTATTGTCTGCATGCTATGTTACTCACACAAATCAACTTTTGTACATATCTTGCACACACAGTAATCAGTGGATCCAACAACCATTTTGGCTACAATCCAGAGTAACTACGGGACCTTTTACACCAATGTAGTTATAGTGCCACCTATGGGAAACCTATGGGAAATGCAAAGAGCAATCCACAGTAAGTACTTCTTACATCTTCCTGTAGTTACTCTGGGTTGTAGGGTTTGAGTCATTGCAACCAATTTCATTTAAGCAACATTTATAGAAGAAAAGGTTCAACATAGGGGCCCATGCCATTCTTCTATAGCTACATAGTCTTATAAATGCTGACAAACAAGGGACTTTGGGCCCCCAAAAGACATATGCATCATCCACAAAAAATGTATGCCAGGCTACACTTTTCAGTCTGTAATGTGACCCCTGCTAACTGAAGAAGTGGCATCTTTTAAAGTGATAACTCATCAAACACATTATAAAGTGCTATACGAGTATAGCATCTTTTATATAGTATAGTATTGTATTTTATCTTTTGAAGCAGATCTTGAGAAAATCGTGATGCTAGTGATGCAATGTACTGCAAATAAAACAGCTACTAACATGAATATACAATGCAAATTAGGCATCCATGCTGCATGCTTCTTTTTGTATATGTTAGTATAGGGCAAAGTCTTACTGTGACCTAATGATTGTTAGATGATTGTTAGATGATGTAGAAGGGCATTTGGCTTTTCTCTAAAACATTAGGATACAAACCTCCTGGAACACTATACCAAGCACCACCATTGGTTGTCCCTTCTATGAAGCTACTATCATCATCATTCTTACGACATGGTGGCCTGTTTGGATCAGACATTTCTGGATTGAAGGATGAATAGCTTCGTGCTAAGCTTTGGAAAATAGCATCATCTGGGCTGGGGCTGTATTCATGAGCGCTTCCTAGGGAAACAAAACCCATCAAATATAAATGAGCAGAAATGCAGCACTGTCTCTATCATTTTTGTCCACAGTACCTGTATTACTTTCTAGAAAAATGTTTCAATAAACAAAAGAAACAACCAAACAGAGCCACAGTTTTTGGTTCAGGCAGATCCATCTCAGGTGCTTAAATTAATTCCACAGTGTGAACTTGCTCCATTGTGGGAGACAGTAGCCCAACCAGTGATCAGCACTGTAGCTCACCACTGGCTTTTGGGAACCAAGATCTGAAACCTTTTATGCTGGCATAGTTTTAAGAACAACCTCTCCCACAGCATCTAAATCATGGCACATTTTTCATGTCTTTGACAGGAATTGATTCATGCACACTACATACCAGTGCGTGTCTCATCATAGGGATAATTTGCCACAAGGTCTCCACCATGAAGATTGGCTGACAGCACAAAGGGGATATCCATAATCCAATGAATCATTCCTTTTGTTTCAGGGGCAAGCTGTAGGAAAAATTTAAATAAAATCAGTATTTTTTAAAGGGTATTAAGCATGAGTTTCCTAAAATCAGTAAGCTACTAGCAGAACAGAACTATTAATTTGAATTAGAAGTTATTGATTTGAATTAATAGTTATTCATAATACAGTGTAATCCTAACTGCCAGTTAGGCCAACACCAGACCAGTGCTGGCCTGGGAGTGTCATACCAAAGTGCTGATATGCACCTGCCTCCCCACGCAACCATGGGAACTGGGAGATAGGTAAGTTGTACTGGCCTAAATTGGTTAGCATTGTGCTTGTAATGATATAATAATAATTATCTCTAAATAATTGATTTCCATTTTGATTTAGAACAAAATTATTCTGGAATAGCTGCATCAGCATTGGCAAATCAGCTAGGATTGGATTGTAAGTCCACTGAACTGATTCATTAAATGTTCAGGTGCTCCTGGACATATTTTTTTTAATGCCTCATGTAAAGAGGAATATAGATAGATGTATAAAGATGCCTTGTCTAGCTCAGTACCATGTCTGGTAATGGCTTTCCAGGGCTGCATTTAAGAGCCTTTCTGGTCCTGTCTGATATGCTAAAGACTGAAGCAAGACAGATCACAGCCTGGGCTCTGTCATGAATCTCCAGCCCCTTCCCCTAAGTGAGAAGAATATGATATTGTTTAAACATCTGAGTGAAACACATATTTTCACTTTTTTACCTTAGGATTTTGATCCACAGCTTTCTTCAGGTTTTTCAGTAAGTGATTATTTGGACCACCTTCTTTTTCATTGACATAGACTATCCTATCCAAATCAGGAAAATTTCGATTTAGGTCTATTCCTTGGGCATTACTTCGGCCAACAAACCAATCTTTGAGTTCACCAGGCTGCAAAGAAAGAAACAGAAGGAAACACATCACATCAATAGCAACACATCAACACATCTCGCCATCAATAGCACAAATGTTAGAATACAGCAAACATGGCACAATTGCTATGATGGTACAGGGGAATGGTCTGCTTAGCTGCGTTACTGTATTGTCTGAGGCAGACATGGAAGGAGATTCTGTGAAATTCAAATGCATGGTTTACTATAGGTATTTACCAATTATTTTTCAGCCTTGCATCTGGCTATCAGAGGTGCACAACCCTTCGGGCTGATTAACACCTGAACAGAAACTCCTTGCTACTCGACCATAGAGGCGCCTTTTAAAGTTGTGGTTCTTCTATATTTGGGGGACCCTATCCAAAGAATTATAGAATCATAGAGCTGGAAGGGACCTAGTAGGTCATCTAGTCCAAGCCCCTGCCTGCAGCAGGAAATCCCCTTAGAGCATCCCCGACAGGTGCTTGTCGAGCCTTTGCTTGAAGTTCCCCAGTGAGGGAGAGTCCACCACCTCCCTTGGCAATCTGTTCCACTGCCAAACCGCCCTCGCTGTCAGGAATTTTTTCCGGATATCCAACCGGAATCTCCTTTCTTGCAGTCTGTACCCATTGGTTCTAGTTCTGCTTTCAGTAGCAGCTATCCCAGCATATAAATTTTTTTCCAGTGACTTTAAGAAGATGAGCTCTCTGTGACAGGGACCTATCCTTTTTAATCCTTTGCTATGCAAAGCACTTTGAATGCTGTTTTGCTGACAAGCGGTGCATAAATATTTAATGATAATGATAGTCATCACTTGACATGTACACTGTGCTAAGTTTGAACTGACTGCAGGGGGTAGGCAGATTCTGTGCCTGGAGAACAGACTCATCTGATAATTAAGCAGCAAATCATCTCAGATATGGATGGAAAGGACATGTGAGATGGCCTTCTTGGTGGTGGTCTCCTCCCTATGTATTGCCTCCTCTTGAGGTGCAGCAATCTTCCTCTCTACCAATAATCCAGAAGAGGAAAATGGCTTTTAAAAAATATTTACAGAAGTCCAACCTCCTTTGAGAAATCCAATCTCCTTTGATTTTATTGCTGCCTTGCTTACTTGTTGTTGCACTTTTAACATTTCTTAATGTTTTTGGATTAACTTGCTGATGTTTTTAATTTTCAATATACAGTGGTACCTCACATAAAGAGCTTAATTCGTTCCGGAGACCTACTCTTTAAATGAAACACTCCTTAAGTGAAGCAGATTTTTCCATAGGAAATAATGGAAACTCAGACGATTGGCTCCACAACCCCCAAAATATTCATATAAAAATATTAACTGGATGTAAAAATGATGACAAAACACTGGTATTGCATTCAAAACATGCATTCAATGTG
Source organism: Cryptoblepharus egeriae (assembly GCA_030015325.1). Classification (NCBI taxonomy): domain Eukaryota; kingdom Metazoa; phylum Chordata; class Lepidosauria; order Squamata; family Scincidae; genus Cryptoblepharus; species Cryptoblepharus egeriae. The sequence goes on along the minus strand of JAREYC010000007.1, from coordinate 44,456,751 downwards.
CATGATCCGATGAAGTCTATTTAGACTGCAATCCTAAAGACACTTTCCTGGGAGTAAGCCCCATTTAAAACAATGGGGCTTATTTCTGGGTAAACATGGTTAGGAGATTGCAATCAAAGACATTTTCCTGGGCGTCTTACCTGGGCTGCTACTGGAGGTTCAAGGTGGTTGGTGGGGGGCACTTGGGGGCAGTTAGAGGCAGCTGCCTCTGGCACCTCCAGCTGCCTCCAAGTTGGGGGCAGTTAGAGGCAGCAGCGCTGGACAGCAGACCTTTTAAACAGCCTCCGTGCAGAGCGTTGGGGATGCATAGCCTGCGCTTCCTTGTTAAGTGAAGCGGAACTTGTTGTGTGAAGCAAGATTTCTTAGAAATTTTTGCTTGTTATGTGAAACACTTGTTAAGCGAGGCACTTGTTAACTGTATTTAACAATCATGCAATGTAATTCTATGCAGCTTTCCTCAGAAATACTGTAAGAACCACTTTGTTCAAAAGGTGCTTACTATCAGGTAACTCCACATACATGCATAGGCATGGTCTTTCCCACAACTCAGAACACATCCAATTGCATCTGGAGGTCTTCTGTGAGTTCTCCAGCTCTGTGAGTCACTTCTCCAGCAATGCCCCATCTAAGTTCTCTAACCATGGGTTCAGTTTTCAAGGAGAAGAGGATTCCTTTCAGATAACAAGGACCAATATGCATATTTTTAATGTTTAATAGTATGCTGCGGCTGCCTTGAATTAAGTTGGAGAAAGATGGAGGCAGATATAGATAAATATCAGTGACAAATTCACACATTAAAAGTTGATGCTGCTGTGAATATGTGAAAAATATGTGAAAAAGTCTTCAAAGCCACTAGAGGGCACTCACATTTTTATACAAGAGAAAGGACATTGAACTGAACTTTTTAAGTAATTCTTGACAAATCAGTTTAGTAATAAAATGAGGGAAAAGTATGTGGCTGACCTTAAACCAGCTGATACAGTTTAGTGCCTAAGGCTGCAATCCTAAAGACACCTTCCTGGGAGTAAGACCCATGTAACACAATGGGGCTTACTTCTGGGTACACATGGTTAGGATTGTGCTCTCCAAGTTATGCTCCAATACAATTAGGGAGTTTCAAGTGATGTAGAGATCTGCCGCCATATGGCTGTTGCACACTATGGTGCCATCGGCAGAAACCCCCAGAACCACTTGGCACTCTGAACCTGCAGGTAAGATGATGGAGGAGTTGGTTCATGGAAACTTTATGGAGAATTGTGGCAAGGATAGGCTGGGACAGGCACATGTCGAAGGCAGGATGGGGCAGATTTCATCACCGAGGCGCTATTTTCCCAGCTCAAACCTTACATAATCTCTTGGACCTACTTCAGTAAAAGAGCCAGGCTAGATTTGAGTAGGCCCATTGGAGACCATGGAACAGCAAAGTACAATTAAAAGGGGATGGCACTGAGGTGTCATTGCATCACTGGGTTTCCATACCCCCTACCACATCACTGGGATACAGTTTTCCCTCTTGTCAGAGCACCTCTGGACATGACTGAAGGACACTTCTGGTCATGTTCAGAAGTGCTAAGAGAGCCCCTCTATAAATTTCAATATTTGTGGATGTCAGTATGATGAGGGTCAACCTGCAAATGAGGGTCAACATAAGATACCCAAGGGAAACTGTGAGGAGAACAACTATCCAAATTTGACTGAAAAGTATCTTAGTTTTTTCTATCTCCCAGATCCAGAAAGATAATAAACTACTTTTCCTGCAGTTATACTGAAAATGGAAGAGAATAAAAACCATTCTCCTCATACAGAGGCTCCAAATTCTTCTGTTGCTGACTGAAACAGAAACATATGAGGACCCAAACCTATCCAAGTGTCTAGCTCTGGTGTACCCACAACGCAGCTCTATGGTGAGGGAACACATGTTCTCCTACATTGAGAAGGCCCCAGTGACTGCCCCTCCACTACAAAATTCAGCCCACAACCCACTGGCACAATTACATCAGTGCTAGAAAACTGAATGGGATTGGGTCTTAACTATAATTATACTATAGTTTGAATGTCCACCACACACATCAAGAAAGGTGGGATATAAATATTTTAGTTGATTAACAACAATTAATGAAACAATGCAGATATTTACTTATGTGGCTGCTGCTCACATACCTGTGATGCTGCCTTCTCAAAGCCATCAGGATTCAGAGATGGCATGATGTGGATCCGTGTAGTATGGATCAAATTGATGATGGTTTCATTTCCTTTCTGATATTCATTGCACAAGTACTGAGCCAAGAAAATGAGAAGCTCTCTTCCCACAGCTTCGTTGCCATGCATATTCCCAACATATTTGAATTCCGGTTTTCCTAAAATTCAAACAGATATATGATGTCAGATGCTCAGAAATACACAGAACACATCCAAAATAGAAAAAAAATATGGATTAAGGGAGTGGTCTTCAAATTGTCGAGAGCTAGGACCAGATGAAGCCCCATTCAAACATGGAACCTACTCTCAAGAACCCACTGGGCAAAATCCAAAATCTCCAGCAGGATTTACACCATATAGGATTCCTAGCGTTTGTGACTGCTCAGACTGTTAACACCTGGGCTTTAAAACAAATTGGTGGCAGAAAAACTGAAAGGACCCTTCGGGGGTCAGGTTGCAACCCACTCCTGGGTTCTACCACCCACCCACCTCCACAAGATGGTGTAAACCAAGTTAAATTTCCAAATAATAATAATAATTAGAACGAATGGTGCCAATATAAATCAAACTCAATTACCGTAGTAATTATACCAGTGAACAGTACATTATTCATCACAATACAAAAAATTCCTCTGAATGCTACAATAACAAAGTAATTCAGGAACCAGTTCCAGCTTCCTTACAGAAACTATTTTCATTCTCTCGGCCTTAGCAAATCTAAATAAGCTTTTATGGTGTCTATAAAGCACAATTTAACCATTACTCAAAAGTAAGCTACATTGTGTTCAATGGGTCTTACTCCCAGGAAAGTGTCTTTAGGATTGCAACCTATATTTTCTAAATCCCAATGACCTACATTACTTCTTCTCAGACTCAGGAACACATCCTTCTTCAGTTCTTTGACCCCCCCCACCCCAAACCACATGTTAGTGCTAAAGCAGCAACACTGTTTCAAGCACTGTACTATTTATAACATGTGTCGACACAGAAAAATAAAAATGTACTTCTTAGTAATCTTCCAGAAATACTTGAATATTAATGAGAAATCTGTAGTGTTCAGGGTTTGGCACTCACTTCAGTATTCTCTCTCTCTGTCTAGGTCAGTGGTTCTCAAATGATTTAGCACCAGGGCCCCTTTATAGAATGACAATCTGTTGGTGCCCACAAGAAGTGATGTCATATAACCTGGAAATAATGTCTTAGCCAGAAATGACATCATCAGGCAGGAAAATGTTTAGCACCTCCATATGGCAATATCAAATCCAATCAATGAATCAATGAATTATCAAATAAATTAAGTATAACAATTTATTTTAAAAATAAATATGTGATGGGAGCACGGAGGCCATGGATATCGTGCAGATGTTGTGTATAAACCAAGAGTCCCCTTGTTATCTGTATAATAATATCTGTATAAGAGAAATCTTGAGTGTTTCTGATGAATACAATAACATGCACAAAATAAAGAGTAACCTTTAAAAGGTTGGAGTGTTTCATAAGCAATATTTTCTGAGAAAACATATCTTTTTAATGGTATTTCCTTGCTCTTATTTTCTTTCCAGTGCTACTCTTTCATTAATAGGTTTAAGTGTGTCTGATGATTTCTAATTGCCTTACACTTTTTCAAACATGATCATATGTTGGACTGAGATTTTGGAAGAGAAGAGCTCCAATGATCCTGCCTCCCTCATTTGTGCCCTGTCCCCCTTGTATGCTGTTGAAGAGCTCAATTCCAGAGAAATGCTTGTGCTGTGAATTAGGAGTCTCTGTGCCAGCGGCATCACCAGACTGGTGCAGGCCACACTGGGTGACACGCTCCATAGGGGTGACATACTGGAGGAGTTGACACTCCTCTGGCCGCCCCCGGGCATCAGCGCACCCTTTCAGGCAAGCTCCAAGGCGAAGTGGCAGCTTCTGGTTGCCGCTCTGCCTTGGAGCTTGCCCGAATGGGCAGCTGAGGCGCACTGCATAAAGACGCACTGTGCACATTTGCAGTGCAACTCCGCGCAGCCATTGGGCCTTGCTCTGAAGGCTTGGACATGCACGGTGTGTTCCTCTGCACGGCCATTCAGCCTCACTCAGGAGGCGGAACGGCAGCCAGGAGGAAGGTGTCTCTTCTAAAACCGTTCGGCTTCAGAGGAGACTGCACAGGCATCATAATTGGCGCCTGTGCAGAACTCTTTCTGAAGCCGACTGGCTTCAGAAGCGACTGTGCAGGCACCAACTTTAGCGCCTGCACAGTTCCAGAAGTGGGTGTGCACCTCCCGGGGGTGACTCTGGGTGATGTGCACACTGGGTGATGCGCACAGTCATGTCGTCCCTGCTCTGTGCTATCAACACAACTACAGAACTTGGAACAAGGTAACATCAGAAGTAACAAGCAATTCTTAAGTATCTTTGAAGTCTGAGTTCTTTAGTTCAATCAGCCAGAAATCCTCAAGAGATAGTTAAACTGGATTTGGGACTGTAAAACTGATGCCCACATGAAAAAGACAAGCGAGAATAGAAGAAAAACTGAGAATTTCATTTTCAGTTATCTGGGAAAGCAGATATCTGGCATACAGGAAACCTGTAATTTGTATAGTTGTAATCCTGAACTTATGGATGAAGACAGCTGGTTGATGCATAGCTCAGGTCATCAAGTGAGACAGACTAACTTTCATTTTAAGTGAAATGTCATTCCACTGAATTCAGTAAAGAAGGTTAAACCTAGCTATATATTAGAAACTGAACACAGAAAGAAATTTCCAGACACATTCAGGGCATTCTCAGAGACGTTTCTGCTAAAGTTTATTGGGTTGTCAACATTTACTGCCATAGAAGTTAGAGAGGGTGAATACTTTTGGAAATCATCCCTCAGTACTATATCTTTGCAGTATCCCATAAATTGACAAAAACAATAGGAATAAAGAACTACAGGCCAGCTTCCAAGAACTATTGTTATTCTTTGGGGTCATTGAACAGGATATATTCAGGAGGCCTTTAAAAAATAAAATGTGTTCTCATTTGAATCATTAAACTGGAAAAAAACATAAAGATAAAGAACACTGATTGAAACAGCTTTGCTACGTCATTTCATGTGTTTATGCAGTAATGCAAAAAATGAAAGTGAGATATGAAATGTTTTTTGATGTGAACTGTGACAAAGACAGACTGTGAATCAAAAGCTACAGTGGTGCCTAACATAAAGAGCTTAATTCATTCCAGAGGCATGCTCTTTAAGTGAAATGCTCTTTAAGTGAAGCTGATTTTCCCAGAGGAAACAATGGAAATTCAGACGACTGGTTCCACAATCCAAAAAATATTCATATAAGAATATTAACTATGTAAAAATGATGACAAAACACTGGAATTGAATTCAAAACATGCATTCAATGTGCATGACCCTATGAAGTCTACTTGGGCTGCAATCCTAAAGACACAATCCTAAACACACTTAGGAGGCTGCAATCCTAAAGGCACAATCTTAAAGGCATTTATGAGGCTGCAATTCTAAAGACACTTTCCTGGGAGTAAGCCTCATTGAACACGATGAGGCTTACTTCTGAGTAGACATGGTAGCCTTCTTGGAATTAATTAGGCCACAAGGTGCTTGCCTAGAAGGAAAAAGAGGACAATTATGATCTCTTTTCAGGACATGTCCTCTTTATCATCCTTGTGAGGACATGTCCTGGCAAGAGATTTCCATTATTCTCCTTTTCCTTCTAGGCAAGCAGCTTGCAGCCTACTTTAATTCCAAGCTGTAACCTGCTTGCCTAAAAGGAAAAGGAGGACAATGAAAATCTCTTGCCAGGACATGTCCTCACAAGGATGATAAAGAGGACATGTCCTGGAAAAAGGATAGGGAGAAAGGAGGAGAAAGGAGCTCCGGCGCCTTTCCAAGGGCACAACAACCACCACCACATGTCCGCTGCCTGGGCTCCCCTCTCCCATTCCAGAGGCACCACCACCACCACCACCGTCTGCTGCCTGGACTACCTCCCTCCCTCCAGCAAAGGCAGCCCAAGCAGCAGCACCCCCCACAGCAGCACCCCCCCACAGCAGTGCCCCTCCTGAATACACATCACAGATGGTCTAATTACTCTTGATTGTTGGAGCCTTGAGCAGCTGCCCCTCCTGAATACACATCACAAATGGATGGGTCAAGAATAATTAAGACAAGTAAAGGGCAGCCTACACAAGCACACGTTATGCGAATCTGCCTCGTTAAGGCAGAGGCCCCGCATAACAGAGTGCATGTTAAATGGAACACTCATTATGTGGGGCACTCGTTAAGTGAGGTACCGCTGTATACTGTTTTTAATGCCATGTACAAAAATGCAGAAATATTTTAAGATAATAGTTTGCTTGGTTTTTGGAATCAGCTGGATAGCTTCCCTTTCAGTCCAAAACTCTTGGCTAAGTCCAATGAACTGCATCATTCAGTTTGGCGGCCAGAAACTGACAGAACTTCAACCTAGTTTGTAGCTGCCCCATGCAGCATGTAGCAGAATAGAAAACATGTATGGAAGAGGGGAAGATACAGGACCTGAAAGAACTTTTAAAAGTAAATACATGCACCTGAGTTATTTTTCTCTCTACACATCAAGTTCATCATCCACAGCCCATAGTCATATCTATATCTTTTTCTGAAAAAATCATTGCAACTTATACTCCTATGATGACTGCAGGGGATAAAATGTATTCAGAAGAACACTAGAGTCTTGCTGGATCAGGCCAAGAAAACCATTTGGCCAGCTTCTTATATCTCACAGAGGCCCACCAGTTAACTCATGGAGCACTCAAGATACAAGTATCCTTGTTGCTGCCTTGAATCTGGCATTCAGAAATAGGTTCTAAAACCTTTAAAACCCAAATGTTGCATATAGTCAACATGTCTTGCAACCCATGATGGACTTTTCCTCCACATATATTTCCAATCTCCTTGAAAAGGCCTGATGCCATCACAACATCCTAAGGCAAGAGAACATGACAAGATAGGCAAAAATCAGCTAGGCAAAATCTCTTAAACATCAGACTGTTGTCAAAGTTTTACATATAACATTTTTACTTCAGTTGCTTTCAGCAACAAACATACAACTATATGTTGCTATGATGTTTAAATGATGGGTGCTAGAAAACTTCTGGCACCATGAGGCCTAGCATTCAATTAAAGATCCTTCGCGAAGCACTTGCTAAGAACCAAAAGTAATAAAGTGGAAGATGAGAAGTCAACACCACAACCAGAGAGATGGAGTTTCTAAAATCTCTTCATATAGGAGTCAGTTTCCATGCGAGCCATCAGTACGTGTCCTCAGAATTTTTGTACTAGTTGGAATACATAGAGCAGATTTGGAGCATGTCCAGAAGTAATGAAAAAGTATTTCCCCACATTGCACACCAACCTCTGTCCAGACACACTCCACACCCTTTGGATAAGAGACAGAGTTTTGGGGTCAGAGAATTCAAGTTGCAGACAAGTTCAAGAATCATTGCTTTTCTTTTAAAATTAAAATTGACAGTCGTTATCTCAAAAGAGAATCAGCATCATTACCAAAAAGTACAAACCACCAAAAATATTTCACTTTTATTTACTGAAATTTTATAGAAAATAGAGATGAAAATGATATACAGTATGTCATCTCATTTGGCAAAACTCCAAGAAAAAATGCTTATCTAAGGCTGCAATCCTTTTGACGTTTTCCTGGGAGTAAGACCCGTTGAATACAATCGGGCTTACTTTTGAATAGACATGGTTAGGATTGTGCTCTAAGGGGGTTTTACACATGCAGTTTATTCAAGCTAATAGAAAAATTAAACAGAAAAGTTAAAAATTATGGAATAATTAAATGAAGGCTAACTAGTGTTACGTAAGCATAACTGAGCCATAGTCAAAAAAATTGGCTGATGATCTCCAATCACTATGCAAAATTCATTTTGCCTGAAGTGCTTCTTGACAATTTTCTCTGATTCACAGGCTCCAAAATGCCCTTTATGCGTTCAGGATAGGACATAAGGTAATACTGCAGGTGCAGCAATGCACTGTGTAAGTCCCTCCTACTCACCACCAGGGCCATTCCAGATAATGAGAGCAACACGCAGGTTCTTCTTTGATTACCCATTACAGTTTGGAGACATCCTACCTGATCAGTTGCAGTTCTTGATATGGTGCAGACCTGGTAGCTTTGCTTCACCAGTGCAGCATAGGATTCGACTATCCTATTTGACAATCCTAACTATTCCTAACTTGCCCTGGAACTGTCAGGCTGGCATGACTTTGCTGTATCCATTGCAACTTTTGGGCTGCTCATGTGTCACCCCAAGGCAAGGAGAGACTTTTCCCCTTACCCTGGGGAGTGCCAGTGTGGTCCCAATGGGGCTATTCAGATCTGCACCACCTTGAAACCTACAGGGGTTTCACTTTCTTTTTAGAGTTTCAAGCTATTCTTGTTGGAACTAACTTTCAACTCAGTTTCTACTAATCAACTCAATTTGTAGGCTGCCTAGCATTTATGTGCACGTGGAAAGACTGATAGCATCACAGGTGAGACGTTCAAAATACTCAAACCTCTTGCAATATAAATGCTTTTTAAAACCATGCCTGTCCCCACTCAGCAATTTGTCATGACAGTGTTCTTTTTATCAGTTCACAGGAACAGAGTGTATTATATAGCCTGTTATATTTAAACATCTTCTGTTCCATGTGTTTCTTCCGTTCCCTTTGCCAAGACCAAGGCTGAAGGAATTTCAACTTCCACAGATGAGCAATGGAAACCTGTAGCTACAAGGCAATACACAAAGAGCTCTCATTTCTGATACATTTTTAATACCTATAAAACTATCTGATTGATAAGCCTTCCAAAGGAAGGTGAAAGCTTATATTGCTTCTAATAAGCATATCACATTTTTAATAGAGAGACGAATTAGAACCATTTCCTACAGAGAGCTCCATCTGTCTCAGTGTGAAAAAGTCTCAGTGTGAAAAAGTACATCAGAATAGAGGAAGCAATGTGATGGTGAATGGAACATCTTGTCTCAACATGATGTTCCTCTGATCATTTTACAAAGTTTTTTCGTTCCTTCGATCCTTTTCAAAGCTTTATTCATATCCACAAGAAAATAGAAAAAAATGCTGCTGGATCAGGCCAAAGGTTCATCAAATCCAGTATCTGACTTTCCACCACCAGCTGTTTCTGGAAAGTCCAAAAGCAGGAGAGAAAGTCATAGCTTCACATCAACCACTACACCCCTGCAGATTGGTATTTAATGGAATATTATTGCTGAACTGCCAGGCACCGCACAGCTGTTGTGGTAAGAGACATTCATTAATTTGTTCAGCCGCCTTTTAAAACCTTCTAAGCTGGTGGCCGTCACCATTTTTTGTAGGAATGAATTTCACAGACTAATTATCTACTATCCTGTTGTGCAGACATATTAAACTGGCGGCCCGAGGGCCACATGGAGCCCTTTGCAACTGGGGGTGCAACTGCACTGAGCAACAAACTTTACAGAGTGGCTAAAATTGTGGAAACTGGGTTTGTATGAATAATAATACCATCATGTTATATTTCATTGGAAAGGTAATTTAATACAGGATGCAATCAAACATATTAACCTGGAATATTTCGATTATATCAAAAGTCATGGCCAATTAACCAGAAAATGAAAATACAAAAGCCTATGAAACAAAAAGTGGATTTTCTTAACCCAAAACGTTCCCATGATACTGATTACTCTGAGAGCCAATGAGATGTAATTCTTATACTGAATGGAATTAATAAGGTATTAATATGAATCAGCCTGGAGAAGAGAAGGCTGAGAGGAGACATGATTGCCCTCTTCAGATACCTGAAGGGCTCTCGTAGGGAGAAAGAGGCTCATTTGTTCTTAGCTGCCTCTGAAAGCAGAAGTAGAACCAACAGGTACAAACTGCAAGAAAGGAGATTCCAGTTGGATATCCGGAAAAAATTCCTGACGGTGAGGGTGGTTCGGCAGTGGAACAGATTGCCAAGGGAGGTGGTGGACTCTCCCTCACTGGGGATCTTAAAGCAGAGGCTCAACAAGCACCTGTTGGAAATGCTGTAGGAGAATTTCCTGCTACAGGCAGGGGGGTTGGACTAGATGACCTGCATGGTCCCTTCCAACTCTATGATTCTGTGAATCAGCTCTCAATTCCATACGTTAACCAAGTATATAGGCAACTATTGCTGCTCCTCTTATATTTAGCAGGGAAATAATAACCATTCCTCTTTGCCCCAACATGGTTTCCATAACCAACAATAGTCACCATTTTCATTTTTAAAATTTAATTAAATTTTATTTTGTTGTTCTGCAGGTGGGGGAGCGGGAAATGACACACAAAATCTTCTTTGATTCCAGATAGCAAATAGGTGATTTAGCTATGCCACTAGCAAAGGAAATGGATGGTGTGGAGCAGGAGGCAGGTTTTTCCCAATTTTCTTTTAAAAAATATCCTGGAATGACATCACTTCCAGGGCAACATTTTGAGCTTTGCACAGGGCTATATGATCATTAGCTATACTACAGGGTTGAGGTTTTTTTAAGTATTACTACCTAACCTTTTAAGTATTGCTACCCATGCCAGAGATTGAACCCTGGAATTTAAGCATGCAAAGCCCACGAAGTAGCACCAACCTCAGGTTCTTCCCCGTAATGGACTACAAAATCTTTCTGGCACCTTACCAAAGCCTTTGCATTGTACTTCAGACACCTCAGCACATTTTCAGAAGACAACTGTCCAGCAATACCCTATCCCTTCTTACTTCATTCAGAGAGACATTTAGTGGGTGTAAAAAAAGACTGAGCAGGCACTTTATAGATGCGAAGTGGAGGATGCATGAAATGTCAGGCGCTTTAATCAAACTTTTTTCCAAACAGATTTTTGTCAATTACACTTTAGCACTGAATAGAAAGGCAAATCTGTATGACTCATCTTGGAACCTGTGTGGGTGGAAAACCATCAAACAGGACCACAAGGCAAACAGTGTTAGGAGACGGGTAAACTTAAGCATACGCAGAAGCATTTTGTCACATAACGTATGCTGTGTATGCTGAAGAAATGTTTGCGATGCCATTAAGAGAACTAAGCTGAATGTTGTCTGCAGAGAATCACTAGCTTGAATGTTTGGGATGCAAAGCAGAAAGATATCCAGAACTTCAGGGTGACCTTATAGGGTTGCAACAAGCTCTGTTCTGATCTTGGAGCTCAAACCAAAAGTGAACTGTGAGATCAAAACAGAGCTCACTGGAGCCATACATTGGCATCATGGATGCTGCTGCCTCCAGGACTCCCCAGGAGGATGCAGGACTCCTTAGGAACACAGAGATGTCCAACGGTCCACACAGCAATGGTGTGACCCTTCCTGGGCCATTCCCCCTTAAGGAAATTTGGTTTTGTTTCCAATGGTGGGTTGCAACCCACACTCTGGGAACCACTGGAATAGTGCAAAATATAGTACAAACCAAACCATGGAGAAAGATACAGAACTAGATTCATCATTAAAAGTCACCCCCCCAAAAAAACTGCATGAGGTACCATTTTAATCAGCATCCTCTTACAGTTAGCAATGTCCACTGTCCATCTTCATTCCAACTGTTTTCCAGTGACTGTTTTGAGCCTATAAATTTTGAGCCTACAAATTGCTTTGTGGACTATTTTTTGTAAAAAGAAAAAACCGTTTACAGTGAACACTAAATTTACAGACTTCAGAAATAATGGACATTTCTGCTTCATTAAAAATTAACCATATCTGTTTTTTTGTGTGTGCATCTCTACTGACTTTAATGCATTCAGATTTAAAGGACTTCCAGCATTAACTGACACCCTTTTCCCTATTAATTTGGTAAATTGAAGGTTCTTGTATAAATATTCCAGATGATGTTGATGCAATACTAGTCAGAATTCATCAAAATTCTTGAATGCTACCTGGAAATCTTCCTTGGACCACAATGTATTATCCTGGTACCATTCCAGCCCGTTCATGCAAAACCCACAATCTCACCAAATCTCTTAATAGCTACTTCCATGCCAAGTCACACTTTCTTGTACGCAGTAAAAACTTCATGCTGTTTTGAATTACACACATGAATACCCTAAATGTCAGTTATATATTAAGAATGCTAGAAATATCTTAGCATGAATATATAGTTTCACTGAATTATAAGGAGTTAGTACTCAGGTAATGTTTCACCCTCTCTGTACATTAAAGTTTAGGAAGACTTGGTTGCCTTCCAATCCAACGGTAGTTTTATTAAGTCACAATTGCTTTAAAAAACAAAATGTCTTACTTAAAATCATGCCACATTTTAGTGATAAATATATTTCACCTCTTAAAAAAACCCAAAGAATAATACTCTTTACATGTGTATTTTATGCTTTTTCCCATTTCAGGCAAAAAGGCTACTAAAATGACAATTCGGGTCTATATTTTATAGTCCACAATGGCAGCCAAAATCATATTTCAACATGTTTATCACCCCTGTGTGGCAGAAAGTAAAAGAAAAACACATTTGGATACAGATTGCATGAAATCAGGTCTGTATGGGAAAGGGAGTAGTGGTTACCTAAACCACTCACTTTGATGATGAGTGTTCCATGAAAATCAATATCTATATCACTTTGATCCAAATGCTAGGTTGGCTCCAAAGGCAATATAACTGGAAGTTTCACATCTCTCCTGATCTGCTGAACTTGTTCCAAGACAAGTGAGAGTTTGTGGAAAGTAAAACACCTTTGAGATTACTGGCAGTTCCTCAAGACTACAGGAGGTTTGAAAATTTCAAACAGACCTGAGATATATATTTTTGTTTTTTTATGGTCTGTATATTTTTATTAAAAATACTGTAATTTTTATACAGTCTGTGTCTTACACAGACAACACAAAACTGATGTGTGTCCTACATAGACAACACAAAACTAGCCCACCGAGAGCCAGATTCTAAAGACTATTTTGGCCTCTGCCAACCCCAGCTCACCCACACAGACCGAATGAGACAACTTAGAGAAAAACAATGATGGCATGATGACAGGACCATTAAACTTGCAATGCCAATACTGGGCCATACAACAAATCCAACAACTGGCTCCATGATGTCAAACCATTACGGCTTTTCCCCCCTCTGGGTGTTTGTTTTGGCTCCGTATTTTAACTGAATTTTAACTGAATACAGGGTGGGCATGCAAGATGAGGAGCATAAGCATCCATAAGCATATACAGCAGATACATCCAGCAGATACATCCGTAAGCATCAAGAGATTTCTGAGGCAGGGGTGGAGATGTCCAAATTATGGAGCAGCAGATACAATGGAGAAAGAATTGAGTTAGGAGCCATTCTTCCCCCATGAATCAGAGAGACAGACAGGAGGTGATCCAGCACTGCACATGCCAAAAATCCATTGGCTTTGCTAATGCACTATTAGTAGGAAGCAACCACCTCCACTTGTAAATTCTCTAAAATTATATGCATAATTACTTTACAGAAATTTCACCTGATCAAGGGGTATGGTATTTAAGCAGCATGAGGTAAAAGCCAGAGAGGTAAGCAGACAGCAGTTCGGCTTTGCACAATAACACTATGAATTACAGAACACAGACGTCTCTTCCATGAATAATTTATTCAAGAATCAACCTACGCAGCTCCAGCTACCTGAATATTTCAAAGTGATCAAGGGCAAGATGAGGTGCAAGTGAGATATGTTTTAAATATTAAAGGGAAAAGGCCTAAACTTCAGGGTGTAGATATTCCAGTATAACTGCCCCATTAATAAAGTAGATCAGATATGTTAGTGGCAAACAGAAAGGCAGGAATTGGTCCCAGTTCCTCACCAAAGATAGGATGAAAATTTACAATTTGCACCCCCCCCCCCAAAAAAAAACATTCCCACGTGTTCCTACAAACTGTCAAGTAGTTAGGATGCATTTTTCCACATGCTATAAATGTTGACCACTGACAGCAATATATAATACTAGCTGACTCAGCTGAAATTTAGGCTAGATAGAAGCAAAAAGCCTATTATGCATTCTCATAACTGACTCATCCCTTCTAAGAAAAGATTCTTTAAGGATGGAAAGTGATCCTTAACATCTGTCCCATTATAATATATGTTCAAGGGCCTGCTCCCTTGTTCAGGGGATTTGCAAACGTCTGAAGGGAGACTCTTCCCAAGGCAGACTTCAATAGCAGAGCCATTCCTTGGAATTCACACCTGTTTCCAAATTCATGGAAACAGTTTCATGATGCCAAAGTCTGGAAGATCCACTGGAACCTGCAAAGCATTTTGTTTACCACTTCCCATATGCAGGGCTGCCAGATTCCACCATGCATGGGGTGACATTTACTGTACATGCCTGATTTCAATATCACAGCCTTCATAAAGGAGGGCTACCCATGTGGTCCAGTCATCAGCCCAGACTGAATACCACTCCTTTAAAAGGAGCTATGTGGGACTCATGGCCAGCTCTCTTATGGATGGGAGACCATTTAAATGGCCCAGCTCCATGCTTTGGAACAAATCATTGGGACATTTCCAGGAAATTGGTATCACATTACAAAGTGACATGCCTGTCACATGGAAAACACCCACATAACTGCTCCATGTGTAAGCTGTGGCCATTTCAACATTTGCTCAGTTAAATAAATCTGCAGGTAGCGAAGGAGCTCCCCCATGCCCAGAAGGGCTTTTAAGGGGCACCTCCACATTCCTATTTTCCTTGAAACATCTATTTTTCAACATATCCCTCAAGGGGGGTTTCATTTCTGCAGGCAGCAACCTCTGATCCTCCTTTCAAAAGACCTATACAGTGATGCCTCATGTAACAAATTTAATTCGTTCTGGAGGCATGTTTGTTATGTGAAATGTTCTTTACATGAAGCAAATTTTCCTCTAGGAAATAATGGAAACTCAGACGATTGGTTCCACAACCCCAAAAATATTCATATAAAAATATTAACTGGATGTAAAAATGATGACAGAATACTGGGATTGAATCCAAAACATGCATTCCATGTGCATGATCTTATGAAGTCTACTTAGGCTGCCGTCCTAAAAACACTTTCCTGGGAGTAAGCCCCATGTCTTCTGGGTAGACATGGTTAAGAGGCTGCAATCCAAGACACCTTCAAAGTGTCTCCCCACTTTCTCCTTCTCTTCTTCCTGAGCCTCTCTCTCCCCTGCTCCCTTCTGGCTAGCCCTGAGCTGCTTCCCTCTTCTCCACTGCTCTTCTCTCCCTCTGCCCAGTGGACATCTGTCCACAGGAGGAACAGAATGGAAGTGTTGCTTTCACTATGGGCAGGTGCGCTAAGCAGCCCTGATGCTTTTTAAAAGGGCTGCCGGCCAGCGCGTCTGCCCCAACTGCCAATGAATGTGTTCTTTACGTGAAGCACAGTTTGTTATGTGAAGCTGAATCCTACAGAAATTTTTGTTTGTTACGTGAAACATACTTTATGTGAGGCGTTCTTTACGTGAGGCACCACTGTATGAGAAATACTTAGCAATCTGTCTAACTTAAATTACTTAAGTTATTTAAATTAAAATTGTTCTCATATCAACACATGGATGCACACAGTACAATTTCTTTTTATTTCAATCCAAGAAATCTTCATAAGGTTTTAAACTGTTGTGACCAGGCATTCTGTAGCAGGACACATTTACACATTAAAGATGCACAATGTGCCTCTAACTTCTTGTATTAATGCTTCAGTGTACAAGAAAACTTTAGAATTGCACCCATTAGTATTCTGTCCCCCAGGCTATCTGACGACTTCTTATTTTCCATCAATTAGGCTGCAATCCTGAAGACACTTTCCTGGGAGTAAGACCCAATGGACACAATGAGGCTTACATCTGAGTCGACACGGTTAGGATTGTGCTCTAAGTCTCAGTTTTCTTTTGGAAATCAACAAGCTGCACATATGCATAATGAAGTATTTAGTCGAACTTGCCTTTTGTTTCTCGATGACCAACCTGGAAGCCAACCAGAACATTTCAAATTCAGATCACTTCTGTTCTCTTTTCCCCTGACTTCTGAATTCCTGATTTTTACCACTTCCTACATATCTCTGATTCACTGCAATGTTTTTCCTCTGCCAGTGTGTCAAACTTACTGAGATAACCAAGGTCAGTCTTTGCAGGGGCAGAGTGGGAAGAAGCAGCATGATCCACAGGATCGTGCTACTGTAGGGCATCTAGGGTTTTTTATTGTTAGCATTCTGCCCATATCCTAACAAGGTTAACATATTACCTATGTCTGAGTAAGGAGTTACAGAGAGCCCTGTGGAGCCAGTGTGGCAACCCAGAAGTAGGTCACAGTTGCTTTTTGTCAGCATTCAAGGGGTACAAAGCCTTTCAGAAGGCTCTGTGGGGCTCCCCACCAGAGGCTGGCAGTAAATTTTTTTTTAAAAGCCCCTAGATCCCTTGCAACAATGTGATCATGATGCTGCCTTCCCCATCTCCCACTCCTTAAGAAGGCAACAGCAGTGCTTCTCAGGATGGTAGTTCATGACCAACCAGTTTGATAACCACTGTGAATTAAATGTGATCACTCAATGTGAATGAGCTGCAAATTACATGATGTCTAGGGATCTTTATCTGCAAATTCATGCCTGTTATTGTCATGGAGAAGAGACACAGTCCCTGGCAATTAATTGATGGAAAATCCACAGGAGAACTAAACATCCACCGAGCATAACAGCAAGCACAGTCAAAGGGAATTGCTATACTTGTCTTACTACATTCAGCATGTAACACACCTTCCCATTTTTTACATAACTTTTTGAGTATTCAAAACAATGTATATTTATAAATGTCTCAGTACTTATAATACTGAGAGATAAGATACGTACTTATAATACTCAGAGATAAGGTAAGTACAGTATTAATATCCCCATATTGCAGGTAGGACAAAAAAAGCAGGCCTCTGTCAGTCTTAGAAGACTATGGTATTGTGCTCTGCGCTACATACGCTGCATACGAAGCACGAAAGCCTGAGTTAGATTGTTATGGAGGATAGGCTGTTACCCAAACAACAAATCCCCCCTCTCCACACCACTGAATTAGTCCAATGGAAAGGCAGAGCCGATACGATTGGATCCAGCTGGCGTCGCAGAGCTGGGCTAAGGACAGGAGCTCACCCTGTCTTGTGGGGCCAACCTGGGTCTCGAACCCTGGCCTGCTTGTTAACAAGCACAGTGTCTTAGCCACTTGCACCACCCACAGCCATGGACAGTGCAATCCTAGCTTGTGCTAGATTAGGAAGGCTGGATTGCCTATGCTGAATTCAGCACAAGCAGAGGTACTGCTGCTGTGCAACTGTGGGGAAGGGGAGACTCGTCCCTTTCTCCAGTGTAGGGCTGCAGCAACCCTGATAAGTCTCCTCAGAGGTGGCCTCTCCTGAGGTGGGCTAAGTTGGAGGAGAAGGGTGCAGCCAGAGGCTTTCCTAGCTACCCAAAAGGCAAGATTTGGATTGGAGCCTTTGCCTTTCTTTGTACATATTCATTCATATTTAATCTAACTACAAATTAATAGAAAGGTCATGATCCAGCCAAACCAATCGCTTTTAAGCCCTGTTTGTTTCGACTGAAGAATTAAGAACTTTTTAAAGAACAGATGTTCAAGTCACTTCCACTGAATTAAATGATGTTTAAGTGTTTAACATTGTCAAATGTTTAAGGCTGCAATCCTAAACACACTTTCTGAGAGTACACAATGGGCTGACTTCTGAGTAGACATGGTTAGGATTGTGCCCTAGGTAAAAAGTTTAACAGCATTTAACCCTGTAAAATTAAACTATTTTTACTTTAATGTGCATTGCATGGGCTGATTCTCAGAATAACTGGCTGGAACACATAAATTTTCAATCAAAAGTAATCTTCTAATAGAGTAGCATCACTGAATGTTGTATGTCTGTGTTTTTTTTTTAGTAATGAGCAGGTCAAACCTATGTCAAAGAGCATTTTGTACAATTGAACCTTCTTCAGTATAGAAGCATCACAGCCAGATGACCCTTTAATCGGATGTTGGCAGCTCTGTACTTGCCTGTAAGAAAGCCATCATCTGACTGTGTTTCTAATGTGAAATGGAGCATGAAGGAAAGGTATCCAGTTGAATCAGCTTTCTAACAGCTCCAGATTGCACAGCCTTACTGATATGAACTATTATTCACATAAGCAGTCCCCTGAAGACAATTCAAATATTGCTGTGAGCCATGACACAACTCTGAATCACAACCTTAACAAAGGAAATCTTTTCATTTTACCAGGTCACTGAAGCACGCTGACCCCAGATGAGATGAAAGACTATCGTCAGTTATTTGCTTTGTCATTTTCATAAAAGCTTGAAAGTTATGGCAAAATGCAAGTAAAAAAAAAAGCAGACATCCGTCAGTCTTTAAAGACTATGGTATCGTGCTCGACGCTGCATACGCTGCATGTGAAGCACGACGGCCTGGGTAGATTGACATGGAGGATAGGCTGTTATCCAAGCAGCAAATCCCCCCTCTCCATGCTACTGAAATAGTCCCATGGAACGGCAGAGCTGATATGATTGGTTCCAGCTGCGTCACAGAGCTGGGCTAAGGACAGGAGCTCACCCTGTCTTGTGGGGACCGACCCGGGTCTTGAACCCCAGCCTTCTGGTTAACAGGCACAGTGTCTTATCCACTTGCACCACCCACAGGCACCAAATGCAAGTAACCTAAGGGTTTATTCCCAATTAACACCATGTGGATCTTTCATTATACAGCTAATGTCACTTATTCTAAAACACAAGCTCCTCTTCTACTTCATCCTTGTTTTCCTTTGCCTGTAGGTATTTTTAAACAGAACATTAGTTGGGGATTGCAGCTCAACTCTATCACAACAGTTGACAACCAATGCCTTAACCCAGTGCTCCCCAAAACATTGAAACCCACTTTTTAAAACAATCTATTACAATCCACATAGATTTACTAGCTAAAAAGGTATCTAGAAATAAACTATATTTTATTAATAATTAATAATAAATTAATGGGGTCCTATATTCCTAAGGCAGCAAGAGACCTAACATGCACTACGTTTATGCAGTCATCAGCTAAACTCTCCCGAGAAATGGCGATGAAAGGACCAGTAGCTGTTTTGGGCTTCTTTGGACCTGGAACAACTACTTTGTTTGCTACCCCCAGATCCAGAAGTAACTTCTGTGTTGTTGTCACATCATAATTGTTTCCAAAATCATGTTGCCACTCTGGATCATCATCTTAAAAGAAGATTTTATGTTTTCACAGCATAACAAAATGTGATAGCATTAACTTTCCACACTCAATTTGTCACTTTCTATCCTGGTGAGAAATCCAAATGATAGCAGCACCCAGTGACGGGAGCTATGAATAGTGTCTCATAACATCACTGAATATTTTCAAGGAAAATTTCACAATTACTAACAGTCCAATGCTAAATTCCTGCTCAGGTATGCTAGTGCAGCCTCTGCCGTATCCCACAAGGGTAGGGGTGTCATGTTCATCCTTGGCATGAATGCTTGGTATATGTATACTTAAAAGTCTAGGACCTTGATCTATTGTTACTGCTAATTTCCCCATTACTGTATTATTATACCCACAATAATAGTAATGTCTTGCTGCACCTTTAATTTCGTTCCCTTTTATTCTACTGAGATGTGTTATGGGTCATTGCATTTGATCTCTGAACACAAAAGAGATCCATCCTGTATGTACATTTTATACATCTTAAAATGACAGTGAAGTTATAACTTGCACTGGATGAAGCTAACTTGGCTGTCCTAGCCTGTGCTGAATCCAGTGCAAGGATTGGGACTGCCGCTGCGTTCCATAGAAAAGGGGAGGGACATCCCCTTTCCCACTATAGGGCTACCAATGCCCTTAACAGATACTGCTCCCAGCTGCCTGGGAGACAAGGCTTGGATCCATTCTAACTGCCAAATCTGAGCCCCAACTCAAGCCCCAGAACTGGCCCAATTCCCGTTCCCTCACCCTCTTACCCCCAGATCCTCCTCACCCCCTCCAGAATGTGGCAGTCAAGAACTACAACAAACAGAACAAACACATGTACTTTTGGAAATAAACAAGAGCATTTCTTGAACTACCAAAAAATATTTTCTTGTGCTTTTTCTAACCATCTCAAGTCAATGTACACATTTCTAATATCTTGCACTGGAGAAAATTGGAGGACTGAACTGTGAAAATTGTGGTTAATATGCAGGAAAATGATAGACGACAAACAGAACCACCACTAATGTAATGAAGCTAGAGACCAACAACTATTTCTCTTCGTTTCTAAATTAAAAATAAGCATTGGCACTCACACCAAAGCTTAACAGGAAGGCTTAGAAATCTATAGTTAGTGAATCAGCTAAGAACCTATCTTCATTATGCAACCACCTTGTAGTATTTCAAACAAACCATTTCCTCACTCTGCAAAGAAGAACCTTAAGCTATATCTGATGTGCGAGTGAAAAGCACAGTATTAGTAAAATTAAAATGAGAGAAAAATTTCTGGTATGCTACCTTATCATGTATAGGCACTACCATGGTAAGGCACTACCTTACTATGTATTATGCTCATTGGGACTTGAAAGGATTGAATTTGAAATGGAAATCACCCATGGTTAGATACACAGCATAATGTTTGGCACTAAGAGCACACTAGAATTTGAATAAGAGCACAATCCTAAGCATGTCTACTCAAAAGGAAGCACCACTGTGTTCAATTGGTCTTACTCCCAGGAAAAAGTCTTTAGGATTGCAGCCTAAGTAGAATTTGATGGGATCTGCTTTTGTTTATACTGTAATTTTACTGGGACCATTTGATATTTCTACATTCTTGGGAATATTGAAATACTATAGCATCAATCATTACAGGAAGGGAGAAATTGGTGGAAATCCAAAAGCATGTAAATCAGCCATGAATGATAATGTGGACCATATATACAGCAGATAACTCCCAAACTAGGGTGTCACGGTGTTAAGTTAAAGAACATTTTCCCAACTGTCAGTGGACCACATTGTAATTTTTTTTAAAGAGGCTCAATGAGCATCTGTCAGGGATGCACTATGAGGATTTCCTGCTACAGGCAGAGGGTTGGACTAGATGACCTACTAGGTCCCTTCCAACCCTATGATTCTATGCTTCTTACATGTACAGGCATAGAAAATGAAGGAAGTGGCATCATGAGACAAGGATTAAAGAGGTTGGTGAGACCGCTCAAAATATGCAGGTGTGCATATACGTGTAACAAATACTTTAAAACCTGCAACAACTAGATCTAAAGTGCTTCAGTACATTCTATAGAGTTGCAACACGCAAGACATTCTCACCTCTTTTAAAAAAACTCGTTAGACTCATAAGCTCCATTTATAAGAAATAAAAAACAAACTGCCCAGTCTTTTTCAAACGGGGCTTGCATCTTTAAATACTGCCTACGCCAGATGGTCCTGGCATATCAAGCAGCAGGAAACAACATATTAAAGCTACTCAAACAAGCAACTTGTGCTAGTTGCAGACCAATGAAAGCCGCCTCCGCCTGCTAATCCTCTCTGTCACCATAGCAACTTATATTCCAGACCGTTCTTCAATTTTCCTGTCAAACAGCCCTGCGGGACATCCCTGTCAGGGTTCGAACACCATCAGGTGTGTTATCATTACATACCAAGAATCCACAGATCAGGAGATACCTTTCACTCGGGTTTCTAGTGTAAAAGACACAGCATGGACACATCTCTGCAGCCCAGGATTTGGATCGTTATCCATTTCCATATGGTAACTGGTACTTGACAAGCAGCAATCACAAAATTTAAAGGATGAAGAAAAGAACAGCCAGACAGGCATAAGTTGATCTACTTAAACCTGGCTGGGGGAGCATAAGCTAAGGATTCTGTAAGTGCAGCACACTCTCCCCTAATGTATACAGACCCTTAATTTTGTCTGGCACAGTAGCTCAAACTGGCACAGGAAAACTGTTCTTGCTCCCCTCTCCGCGCCAAAGTGGCACAGAGGCCTGTCCCTCCTAGTACCTTCCTATCTCTAGGTGCTGTTCGAAACCCCCCTACTCAGTTTTCTAGTAACCTAAGTGGGGTGCAGTAGTGGCCCTCCTGATCTCTCAGACAAACTGCACCTGAACTCTTTTCACCTATCCGGAAGCATGCAGGTTGGGCACAAGCCCACCGCAATTTCACGATTTCAGTACTTTTTGTTTTACTTGGTTTAAGGTTAACAAATGAGGGTTTTTAAAATTGTATTTTGAATATTCTCTCTTTATACGCCCTAATGAAGGGCACTGATCACTTCCTTGAGTTCATTAGGTGCTAATGACAGTTTTCTAAAAGGGGCAAGTTTGGCACACTGTGTCCGACAAGAGAAAATCTGAGGTGCGCCTATTAAAGCATCAGCCAAAAATATTCAATTTATATCATGACATCTTTAACTTGTCCAAGTTAATGGATCATGCATATTTGGAATGTAATCTTTTTTTAAGATTTCCTACAAATGTCTGGGCATTTTACATAAAAGATTAAGGAAGTGGTATCATGAGACAAGGATTAAGGAGATGGATGGGACCACTCATGCAAGTGCACGTGCAACACATTCATGCACACGTTCCACCTATATCCTGTCATTAACGCAAACATGTAATTCCCTGCTCTATACCTGGGATGAACAAGTCAGCCACCAATTCTAAATTTGAAGCACCAAAATATTTTATAACTAAGCTACAATACAGATGTAATAGCAGTAGGTCCCAATCCTATAAAACTTTCCATCACTGATGCAGCCATGCCAACTGGGCCTGTGCCACATCCTGCACTGCATCAACACCTCTCCAGATAAGGGAAGGTTTGTTCCCTTATCTCAAAGCTGCATTGAGACTGCACTGGCACCGGAAAGTTGGATAGGGCTGAGCCCGAAGTTAATCTCATAATAGTATTACCAAGTCAACACAGTGTTATTTTGTGAACTGTACAGGGATACTGTTCAGAATTGTACAGTGAGAAAACAGGCAGGGGAAGAATGTCTTTTGCTGAAAGAACTAGTACTGCCAGTGATAGCAGGACAAACCTCAAGCAAAGGAATCAGACGCGTAACTCTTAAGGCTAATGCATATCACAGCCACAAAATGCACCTTCCAAGAGTTTCAAAACAGTCTGTCCTCATGTGGGTTAAGTTCTTCAAGAAACGTAGAACATCACAGCTTTCTTTCAGCAAGAAAGTGTGCCCAGAATTCCTATCATCTTTACTTGTCTCAAGCATTCAGAATATCAGATATTGAATTTAGAATATTATAACAGGAAATCAGAATTCTCTGAGATAAACTTTATTAGAAACTTTATTACAGCCCAATCCTAACCTGCCCTGGAAAAGAGAGGCTGGCAAGCCTGTCCTGCATCCAGAGCAGTTTTGAAGCCAGTTAGTTACGTTTATGAATAGATAAATATCTCTTTATGAAAGCTGGATTTGTATGCATCCATCACTGATAAAATGGAAGCAGCCTAAAATGAACTGCAAAACAATCACTTTTGATCAAGAACAGTGATTTTCAACCTTTTTCATTTCATGGCACACTAACAAGGCATTAAAATTGTAAAGGCACACCATCAGTTGTTTTTACCTTTGACAAGGCACACCAGGCTGTTCAAATCCCCCAATTTTCCTATTAATTAATGTCAATCCCCAAATTCCCACAGCACACCTGAGGACTATCCATGGCACACAAGTGTGCCATGGCACACTGGTTGAAAATCACTGACCTAGGAGAAAAAACAGAAACTATAAATCATTAGCAACTTTAACTATTTCTAAGTGTAAAGTAGTATTGTGAAGTGGTATGTAAATCAGTTTGTTGAAGAAATCCTGATGTGAAGTACTACAAAAATACAATATATCACTGTTTTTCAAACTGTTTACTCGTATCAGGTAAGTCCCCATTCATTTCAATATTACACTAGATGCCAACTTGGTATGTGACTGCATTTGAGGAGATTTGTACGCTTAGCAGGCTATAATTCATATGCTTTTAACAACAATAGACAACAGGGTGTACTTCTGAATAAGCATGTATAGGGTTGCAGCACATGATTTTTTTCCTGCTTGATGATAGAAACTGCCAGCCATGACATCACTATCAGGTCAATGTTTTCACTTCTAGTGGGTCCCTAGAGAACATCATTCTAAAAAGTGGGTCCTGTTTTAAAAATGTTGACAACCACTGCAATATACACTGTTAATTGATTGTCAGTATATATTGGAGAGAGAATATGTATTCCAATATTTATTGGGAGAGAATATTACAATGTATATTGGAGAGAGTACACACTGGAGAGAAGACAGCTAAGCCAATTTGAGGAGAGGATCCAGAAGGATGAGAAGTCCCTAAATATATAGGAATTCATGAAAAATGTTTGCCTTTAGGGTGGAACAGGTTTAACTTTCACCAGCTAAGCCTTTACATGGGGATCATCCTTGTGGAGTAAAGACTAAAGTAGTAATTGTGACGTTCTCTTTTTGAGAACCTCAAAAGGATAGGAATTTACACCTATCTTGACTCTCAGAAATCTTGACACTGTTACTAGCCTGTGGCCACAATCCTATGCAGTTTTAATTGGGAGCATGGTCCACTGACTATAATGGTTTCTTACTTCCGGGTAAACACGCATAGGATTGCAGAGGTATGTTAACAGAGGTATTATACAGCATTCCTCTGATGCATTTGCAGTGGTGGGTGGTAATAACCAACCTATGCGTTATGTGGACAGTAGATTCAATATCTTACCTTTCTTTTTCTCAGCAGGGAATGTTATAAAACCCTACATGCTGAGCTGAAATAAACCATAAGTTCCACACTGGTCCCATAGTTTGTACACGCCAAATTATGCTATCAGCTCAAAATGCAAGATTCACACTGCACAACATGCAAGTTCTATACAAATAAAGAGAATGGAGCTGGCTAACAAAACACATCCATTTTGACATGGCCTTCATACTTCCCAATTCCTTAATGGAAATATTTTCTAATTGTTTACCTGTTGAGAAAATATATTATGCACTTTGAATGTAATAGTACAAATAAGTGCAAATGCAATTTAGGCTGCAATCCTATACACACTTTCCTGGGAGTAAAAACCATTGAAAACAATGGGGCTTACTTTGGAGTAGATAAGGTTAGGATTGTGCTCTTAGCCCAGGATCCTGTTTCCCACTATTGCTGACCAAATAACTCAAAAAAAGTTCACAACAGCATGAAGACAAATGCCACTGATACCACACGTCCTTGCCACTGATACCAGCAAACGGCCTTCAGAAAACTGCCCCTGAACCTGGAGGGAGTGTTCAGAATACAGGTGTCTTTGCACTGTATTCTTTGCACTCTTCCAATCAACAATCAACCACATATTGATAGCAATCACCTTCCCCTCTCTAATTCCCATGCAATATCTTGGAGTGATTGGCTTACCCTCCTCCTGATCACTAAAGTAGAACCACTAAACTCTCTCTTGCCAAAAGCGTCCTGCTGAGTGCAATCCTTTGATCTCCAAGATATGCAAAAGTGATATCACTTCTGCATATCTTGGAGATCAAGGGATCATACGTAGCAGGACACTGTAGGCAAGCAGGAGTACAGCTGCTTCAGCGATCAAGAGGAGGAAAAGGAACCTGCCACAGGAGACTTTGCAAGGCATGTGGGGATTAGAGAGGGAAGCATCATTTTGCTATTTCCCAGGAGGACACTGAGTAGCCTAGAGTGCTGCTCTGTTCACTTAACAATGGATTCACTTAATAACAGGATTGGCAAAAACATACCACTCATAAAACTACACACACCTGAGCAGTAGAAGCAACACATTATTGCAGATACTGATAAACATATTCTCCATGCATGTTTCTGATTCCTTTTAATGGTATTAGAGCAAGTGGTGCTCATTATTGCACCTTGTGTTTTGGCAACGATTCCATAAATTGTGTGCTATGTTGGTCTTAATCTCCTGTCACCCGGTTTCATGGAATTATTTCAGATTCCAGTGATCTGAGATAAGGTAAAAATGTTTCTCGATCCACTTTTCACCACATTGTGTATAATTCTATAAGACTAAGAGCACAATCCTAACTATAGGCAAAATCCAGAGTAACTATGGGGAGTCCTTGCTCCAGTGTAAGAACAACTTACTCTAGATTCCAATATGAATTTCCCATAGGTTTTCACTAGGTGGTGCCGTAACTACGGGTGCACGTAAAGTCTCTTATGTGCTCCTGTAGTTACTCTGGATTGGGGGGATTGTCTATTCAAAAGTCAGCCTTATTGTTTTCAATGGGTCTTACTCCCAGGGAAGTGAATTTAGGATTTTCTTTGTACGTCTCTTTCTTAGTACGTCTACATTTCTTCTCCTCCCCCCCCCCCCCAATTCTGGCCTTTGGAGGGATGAAACTCCAGTCGGTGATCACTTGGGTTGATTTGACAGTAATGTGTTGATGTGAGCTTGCAGCATACCCCAACAAAGGGGTTGATTTCATTTGCATTATGGCAGGTGCCACAGGAATCCCAATACTTGCTTTGTTGGCAATTCACAGCTGTGCATTGCTTGAGGATTATACAGCCATACAATGGCTATCTACTGGACATAAAAACATAACAGAAAGATAAAATGAGCTATGACCAGGCTGACCATTTGACAGGGATTCCCTGGATACCTCCGATAAAATGGGAGATCTACGGGGAGTAGAAAAACACCCTATTCACTGGGATTCGGGTCTGGCCCCGGCAGCCATTTTATTTTTTGCACGCTTCTGCATGCTGCTCTGGGAGTTCCCCAGTGCGGGAATACACTGAGGCAGGACAAGGAGGAAGGTCCTCCCCGCCTTGTGGCCAGCAGCAACAGCACCAGCACTAGCACACCCTGGCTGCAACTCTTCCGGGGCCTCTCCTTGCCAGCCAGCCCTGCTTCTGCTGCAGCTGCCACGCACCACCTCTGATCCCTCCCCAACCTCTGGCAGCTCCTCCAGGGCCTCTGCAGCCCCCTCTTTGCTGCACCGCAGCCTCCGTCCTGGAGAGGGACAGGAGAAGCTGTGCAGGCTGGCAAGAATGCAGTGCAGCACAGGAGGAGCCCAGGTCTCCTGCATCGCCTCTCCTCCCTCTCCAGGTGGCCGTGCTGCCGCTGGACAATCACCGGCCAGCAGGGTCTCCCACGCTCCCTCCCTGGTTCCCTCCAGCCACACCACCTGAAGGTGAGATTGTGTATGTGTGTGCATGCATGGGTGTGTGAGTGAGTGCATGCTATATGTGTGTGCGTTTGCATGCGTGTGAGAGTGAGTGCATGTCAGAATCATGTATGTTGAAGTCACTTGCATGTGGCTTATATTGCTGCAAACTGCTTTGACGGCGTCTTACATGTACATATAAATTAAGTACAGGAAACCAATACAAGTATTTTTGCTTTATTTTAACATGCTCTACATTTGTCCTAAATTTTTTGGGGTGTCCTATATTTTTTTAACTGAGTAGGAATTTTGTTCCGAGTAGGAATTTTTTAACTGAGTAGGGACAGGAATTTTAGGGAGCGGGGGGGGGGGAATTTGGGGTCCAGCATCTGGTCACCCTGACTATGAGGCTTCTCACATTGTGTATGTTTCTGTTGAGTGCTCAGGCTTTTCCACTTCGCAGAACTCTACAAGCATAGACAGACTAATTAGAGGTGTGAAAACCTTCCACCAGAGATGCGATTTTCAAACCCACCTCTACCCCCAGTACTGCACACTTTCATCAGGCTCTTCATCGTCTCCTATTCATTTTTCTTTTCTTTTGGCCCTGGAAGCAATAGTGTTGAAAATGCTCAATAATGTTTTTTACAAGACGCTGCTGCGGAAAATCATAGAACATCTGAAGAGTATATTGGATCTTCAGACCCAAGCAAAGGACATAAACCTCCAGAGAATAGGTCAAATATTAAACTGATACAATAAGTTGAACAAGAGCAAAATATTTCATTTTTTAAAGGACTACAGAGGTACCTTGGTTTATGGGCATAATCGAGTTCCAGGAAAATGCTCGTATATCAAAGCGAGTTTTCCCATAAGAAATAATGGAAACTCAGATGATTCATTCCGCAACCCATCAGCAGACGCTAAAGGATTGCAAAGCAAATCAACCAGCAACCCGGCATTCCAGGACTGGGATGCTTTTGGGTTGCCTCTGTGCGCTCACAGGTGCTCATCCAGACACTTATTCCAACATTCCAGGAATGGGAGGCTGCTGCAGCATCCCAGTCCTGGAACGGCTGTCTGAATGGGAGTGGGTACTGTGGGATGCTGCTGTGTTACCTATGCACCCTTGCAGAGACAGCCAAGTATCATCCCAAGGCTGGAATGTGGGTCTGCATGAGTGCCGCCACTTGGGCAGTGTCACCAAAAAGGAGAAACAATTTGGTTCACTGAAAGGCTTGGACAAAAAGTGAGAAGGCCCCTTATATGCCTGCAGTACTTACTATCCCCCATGGCTCCACTATCGACAGGGTTACAGTTCAAAAGCTATCAATGAATAAAACCAAAGCTGCAAAACCAGGGAAGAAATGAAAGAGTAGAAACTGCACAGCTTTACTGGTGTAGAACTGACCCTAATCTGACACACAAGAACATGGTCCAAGAGTACCGATCAAGTATTTTATAGCTACTGTCAAAAATAAACATGTTCACAATGTCTCCATGTTTCATGGAATTTTTGCACTAACATCTGAGAATATATTGCAGACTTGGAATATCCATAGATCCAAATATCTCTGTTTTCCATAAATCTAAAAAAACTCTAAAAACAGCAAAGGATGAAACCTTTGGATGAACCCACAAGTGTGAAAAACCCATTTAAAACAATGCCGTAATGAAGCCATCATTTTTTTCCTTCGTGCCAATTCTTCATCAGAGAAACATCTAGGTTTTCTGCCTTAACAGACCTTCCCTTGCAAGAAGAGCAAAACATTCCAAATCTTATTCTAACACAACTGGCATTTACAGTTAACTTTATGAAGGATACCCACTTGCTTAAAAATAATCTTTTTAAAATGTACTTGGAACAGGGAGTAACATTTTTATGGCTTCCACAGGAATAAGAGGGCTTATTAGAAAGAAAGCCAAAGATCCAAAACCCTCTTGGGTATTTAGGGAACTTAAAAGATTATTTGATCCTAAAGACACTTTCCTGAGAGTAAGACCCATTGAATATAATGGGACTTACCTTTGAGTAGATATGGTTAGGATTGTGCCCTTAACAAGTTACAAGCAAGGAGGATGGTTCTAATACCCACAATACTGAAAAACAGTGTGAACCTCCCACCTGAGATTTCAATATTGATTGATTGAATCAGATTTATACCCCACCTTTCCCACATGCCCGAATCAGTTTACAAAGCTTTACGTCCTTCCCTCCTGTTGTCCTCACAACAACACTGTGAGGTAGGTGAGGCCGAGAGTGAGTGACTGGCCCAAAGTCAACGTCATGCAGATGAGAAGGGTTATGTCAAAGGGATTACCTTCCTCCATGAGGTTCAAAGGTGACAAAGACTCCAGGTAAGTGTTTGAACACATAAACCTTATCTCTTTGTTTTGTGCTTGTGCACAACTTTCTTACTTACAATTGTGTTTTCTTTCACAGGTACAACATGTGACAACAAAGAACCAACTGTGGGGACCTGGCCTGGAGACCCCAACTCATCTCCTCAGCCTGCATTTTCCCACTCACCCCTCTTCTTGAATTTTCCACAGCGAGGAGAAGGGTGTGGGACTGTGGGTAAGGCCCATTAACAGGGGTGGGAGACCCCTTAAGTCAGGATACGGGAGAGGCGGAGGAGCCTCCAGGCCCTTTCAGCATCTGCTTCTCTTGGCACTCCTTTTCCACCTTCCTTTTCCTAACACTTCCTCTGGTGAGTTACCCCTTCTACAGCACTCTCCCGTTCCCCTTGGGTGATAGGCACATTTAATGGAGTTGAGTGGGATTCAGAGGCTTGGGTTTCTTATGCCTTTGGGGCTCCATCACCATTACAGTCAACCAGCCAAGGATGAGTTTGAATCTAGATCTTCCAGATCTTAGTCCCTAACCTCTACATCAGGGATGTGCAAACCCTGACCTGGGCGGCAGATGCAGGCTGCAGCAAACCCCCTCTAACCAGCCCATGGATAAGCACTGGGTGAGTTTTCACTGGAGGTGAAGGACACTCTGCTCCCTAAAGTTCTAGGTCTGGGGAGACTGGATGCACTCCTCTCTCAGTGTATGAAACTGCTTATGAACTGTTTTGAAGTTCACCCCAACCCATGTATTAGAAAGTGTTTATGAACTGATTTGAATTCATTCATAAGTTCCATCTCTAATATATTTATTTATGTAAATTTATTCTAATTTGATATGCAAATATTTGTTTCTTGACTTCGACACAGTGTCATGATGCAGAGAGATGATGCAGCCCTTCTGCCAAAAAGTTTGGACATCCCTGCACTACATCATCCTCTTCAAGTGTTTCTCTTAGAACATCCAAGTTGCCTCTAGGAATTTCATGAGTCATGCTAAATTTTATCCATAATTCTTCATATCTCTTTTAGTTAGAGTTGCCAAGTATTCTTTAGTTTAAAATACTTTGTGTTAAAATTCCATAATGCACAAACACATGTACTCATCCTGTCTTTATTTCAGAAATCATGGCTCTGGTATCTCTCCTAACTGACAATATTCTCATCATGCAACAACCCTCAAATATTCCTGTAATCGACCTCTCAAATCCTCCTCTTTGTACCACTTACTACTGCATTCAGAAATTTTTCCAAGAGAAAAGGCAAGCAATAATAATTTTCCCCAACCATGAATTAGCCATTTAGGACAAGACAGGAACATGCTGCAGTCCACGGGGTCATGAAGAGTTGGACACAATTTAGCGACTAAACAACAACAGGAACTAAACAAGTTTTCTGAAACAATGCAAGAGCAATGAGGATCCATGTTAACCCTTAGATAACCATCCAAAAATAGCCAAATTTGCATACATTATAATTGCTGGTCAAATTTATTGCCGGTTGGTCATCTAAGGGTTAAGGGAACAAAGACTCCTTTACCTTGTGGAGGCATCCATGACTGACCCCCAATTGTAGCATGCATCACATGCTCCACTGGCACAGTTGAGTCAATGCTGGAAAGTTGGTTAGGACTTGGGCCTATGAGTCCAATCCTATTCTTCCCCCTCCAGGGATGCAATCACACTGAAAAAGGAGAATGATATATCTAGAAGGGAGGAGTGGATCAGGAGGCTTTGGCATAGAAAGAGAAATTTTTATCCTTACCCTTTTATAATCATTCAACTCCAGATTAGGTCTCCTTGGACCTACTCTGTAGCTGATAAAGGTGACTAACTTAGGGTGCAGTGCTCATCCTGTTATAAGGCCAAAGAAACAACCTTGTCGAAAAGACGCCTCCATGGTCATGTGGCTGGCATGATTAAACGCCAAAGAGCACAAAACACTGCGATCTTCCCACTGGAGTAGTACCTACAAGTCCAAGGAGAAGAAAAAGAGGGTCCTCGATTTCAAGTAGGATGCTACTGTACTTTTGACAAACCAAAGGAACCTAATAGTAAAGTTTGGAATTCAGCAGAACTCCTCATCAGACAAATGACAAGCCAAAAGATGAGGAAGAAGCTTGTGCCAAGAATCCAAACAGCCTGTAAAGCAGTAGTTAGGAGTTTTCTTGCTTAGTTGCAACAGTCTTGTAGAAGTACAAGATGTTTTCAACACATATACACAGGGCTGTTATAGGAAAAGAAGGTAAAGGAAAGAAGTAAGAAAGTGATTGAATGCTCCCTGCCCCTTCTGGAAATATTAAGTCTACAAGTTGACTTACTTCAGTCTCCAACACAATCTTGAAACACAGATTCCTTCCAAGAGAGAAATTTTGGAGGAGAGGGAAAGGCAAAGCTACAAAGTTGACTTTATAATCTCAAAGCAGAAATCAAGAATATAAATGAAGAGCACAATCCTAACCATGTCTATTTAAAAGTAAGCCCCATGGAGTTCAATGGGTCTTACACCCAGAAATTCACATTTCTTTCTCAAATTGTTACTAACCAATTCATATTTCCAGGTTTGCCTCCTTTTCCAGAACAGTCTCTTGAGGTTTTTACTTCTACAGTCAATTACAAAGAACACACATCACTTTTCTGTTTTGCTTCGGTTCATCTCTCCAAATCTGTCTCCCCCCCATCAATAACTAGCAATCCAGGTGTTTGTTCTATTCCCCTCCCCAAAGAGTCTGTTATACACATTTCTATTTCCATTCCTCCCCCTTAGGAACGGAGATACTTCCCCAATCAGACAATATACCACTTCTACATGAAGACCACTATCACCAGAAAAGGAGTGTATTCCCTGCCATCTGCTCTTCCCTGCCATCGCCATTCAGTTGGCTTGAAACACCAGCATTGAGCATCCAATGGCGGACGTGCATTGGAGGCTGACATTTCTAGGGTGTGGGGCAGTGATGCAGGCTTGCTGCCAAGGGTGCACATGGAGGACAATGATGGTGAGCAAGATGAAGGTGGGGGAGGAACAGGGTGACAGATGTTGCTTCTGGCTAATCTATGCACATGGCAAGTGTATCAGCTTGTTTCCTTGGCTTGGACTGGCCTTGGGGGAAGAAGGGCAAAAAGCTGGAGCACAAGATGAGAGCAGAAAGGCCAAAAAACAGTGTAATGAAGGTAAGAAAAGTGATCAGAATATTCAAGTAGGAGTGTTTTAAGTCATTGCCAAGGGTTAAGCTGAAGAACAGATGACAAAACAAATGGGATGAAGCCTGTAAAATCTGGAGCACGTCTTTTGCTATGCCAAATGTGCCTGTTTTTGCTAAAAGTGGAAATATCCCATGTTTGTCACATAATGGGACAATTGTTAGAAAACTGGTCCCAGGTGTTCTTGTGCCTTTGAATTGTGGGATAATTCCAAGCAAGATGGTTCATTTGAAACTGATACTTGCTCCAAATCTGAAGTCATAAGCAGTGTACCCTGTAAAAATTACAGGGAATATGCAGAGTCCTACCTTTGCTGTTCAAGGGCAGCTCCAAGCAGGGTGACCAGATGCCCAAACCTCAAAAGGAGGACAAGGTCTTGGATTCTTCTCAGCTTAGCCTTTCCGGCAGACAAAGGCATGTTTGCCTACTCACGAGTAAAGCCACACAATTGGGCACTTTCACTTTCCCATAAAGCTCAATGCATATTTTTTATTTTTAACTTTTTGGTCATAACTTTTGAAAGGAAGAAGGTATTTCAAAATCAATTTTTTGCATTGGATTCTGCTTTTTAATACAAATCCAACCACATATGACATGATGGGGTATCAAACACCATTGCAAAGTTCCAAAATGAAGCCCTTTTGGATGGTGGGCCCCTAGTCGATTGATTGATTGATTGATTGATTGATTGATTGATTGATTGATTGATTGATTGATTGATTGGGGTTGTGGTTGAAGACCAATGATATACAGTATATCTTAAACAGTATGATAGCAGAGGAAGGAGGTGGCATTAGAGCTCCAGGTAAGGAGAAGAGGATCTGCATCACTGATCCCTTTCTCTCTGGCTACTCCCCTAAAAAGTCAGATATGGCTGAAGAAATAGTGGTAAAGAGTTGTGGCATCTTTTTCTTTTTCCTCTTTCCTACAGATGATTCTGGAGAAAAAGGTGGGCTGCCGTTGGCTTACTCTTCCTCCCGCTTGCTCTCATCAAGTCTTTTTGGGGAATGGGCCAGAATGGGTTAGCAGGCAAACACACAGCTCAAGACATCCTTTCTCAGTTTGTTGTCAATTCAATACTATTATTGTATTTACTCGAATATAACATTCACCTTTTTTAGCCCATTTTAGTCTCCAACGTCATGGTGCACATTAGATTCAATGGTTAATTAGATTCGAGTAAATGTGGTAGTTTGATTAGAGTGTGCATTCGATTCAATGGCGCATTCGATTCGAGTAAATACGGTATTTCGGGCAATGTCATGGATGAGCCAGCCCTGGATTAGCTCATTTTTAATGTCTTTATCTCAGAAAAAGTCACAGTAAGACACGTTTTAATAGCAAGACTTCATAGCAATATTTACATTGTTTTGGATATTTTGCTAGCATTTAAAACATAGTCAAAGTCAGTTAGCCAAGTAAAAGCTGGCATTCTCCCATCTTTAACATTTAGCAGAACTAAGAGAAGGGCCCAGTTGAATAAAGGCCACTGGATTTTTTTAAAGAGCAAAACTCGGTTTTAAGATGAGCCAAGAAACTTTTGAAATACACAATGAATCAGCTTGCTTTCTAAATATATGCTTTGGTCTCTAATATATACACTGCTGGTATTAAAAGAAAAAAAACTTTATAAAACCTTTTGTACTTAGAGACAAAAGCTCATTAACTCTTAAAAAGACATAGTCTTCAATAGCTACAGAAACTATGGAGCAACAGCAATAGTTATGAAAATAGGAATAGCTGTGGAGCAGAGATGGCCAAATTAACTAATCACAGAAGCCACATACAGTAAAACTTCAGGTATTTGGAAACCACAATATTTAAAAAGGAGCTAAATGCTTAATATATTTGCTTCCCATGTACATAAATTTTTTTTAAAAACCAGTGTGCTCCCAGTTTATGGCAACAATCCAGAGTATCTACGGGACCTTTTACACCAACGTAATTACGGTGCCACCTATGGGAAACCTGTGGGAAATGCATAAAGCAATCCAGAGTAAGTGCCTCTGACGTCTTCCTGTAGTTACTCTAGATTGTAGGGTATATCTATTAAATAAAAGTCTGAGATTTTTATTGACCTTTTATATTACATATGCAAAAACGAGCTCAGCCAACATATTTCTGAGAACCACATATGTATCAAAAAGCCACATGTTGCTTGCAAG
Source organism: Cryptoblepharus egeriae (assembly GCA_030015325.1). Taxonomy (NCBI): domain Eukaryota; kingdom Metazoa; phylum Chordata; class Lepidosauria; order Squamata; family Scincidae; genus Cryptoblepharus; species Cryptoblepharus egeriae. The sequence continues at coordinate 44,421,638 of JAREYC010000007.1, read as the reverse complement.
CCTCTGTTACAGAGCAATGTGAAAATATTTAAGGGCTGGATTGTAACATGTAACATTATGCTGGGATTCCGATAGTTATACGAGTGGAAATCCTTAGGGACAGAGAACCATTTGGAAAACCAGACCAGATGATGTGGTATTTTGTGTGTCTTTCTTTCCATTTGTGTTGTTATATTCAAATTTTTAATGAACTAGCAAAGCTGTATCATTATGAGAAAGTGTGCGGGGGTGTGATCTCTGTGTGTCAGTGTGGAAACTTGCAGGTTCATTTCTGTGCTTTCTATAACAGTGGCGAGTGGCACATAAGTGAGAGCCAGGATGGTGCAATGCTTGGTGCAGAGTTGGACTAAAACCTGGAGGACCCAAGATGAATTCCTCCTTGGCAATGAAGCTTCCTGGGGAACTGGTCCAGTCACTCATTCTCAGCCTCCTCTACATCACACTGTCGTTGTTAGGACAGCAGGAGGGGAGAAACGAAACCTTTGTAAACTGCCTTGGGCTCCTATGTTCACATGGGAAAGGCAGAAAATAAGTCCCTTAATTAATTATTTCATTAATCCCTTAATGAAGTGACATTCATGCAAGAGAAAGTAAAGGGGGAAACTCATGGTTTGACATGAGTCAAACATGGTTTGACATGAGGGTATTCACTGCCCTATTGAGCCTTTGCTCAAACTCAAACCTGTTCCGATCTGCACAGTCTTTCCCTCTCCATTTGCATAACTCAGGGTGCAATCTTAACTCCCAGTTAGACCAGCATAAATCCTGGCAGAAGTCCAGTGCTGGCCCAGGGGTGTTGCTAAAGTGCCATAAGGTGCACAGACTTGTGCCAGCCTCCCGACACTGCCATGGAAACAGGGAGACAGGTGAGTTCTGTCAGACTAAATTGGTTATTAATCCAATTAATTAATTGGTTAATATTAATTAATGCAATTAATTAATCTAAATTTCATCCTTAATCCATAATTCCATTTTTTGTCATACAAGTGTGCAATTCAATACTGGAAATGCAGTCCTATATTGTGTGCATAGTGGTGGGATTCAAATAAATTAACAACAGGTTCAATGTCCCAATAACCTAAATTAACAAAGGGTTCTAAGTCCATAGAACAACAAATTCTATGTCCTTTTAGTAACCGGTTCTCAGAATCAGGTGCTCATTAGCAAAGGGTTCTATAGAACCTGTGAGAACCCCCTGAAGCCCATCACTGGGTGTACACCAGTAGCCATGGGGGGTTCCTTTCCAGAACCTCTCATGGTTATAGGAAATCACAGATACAGGGGACATCCCCCTGTCCACCGGAAGTGAGGGATGCTATGATCATCTCATCTCCAGAAGGTCTTCTGAACCCTGCAGAGGGTGGTGTGTCTGCACCTTAGTGTCTGTAGGCTTCAGTGACTGGTTCAACAAAAATACACAACTTCCAGTTTTTTCTCAAAACCAAGTGACATTTTTATACTTCTGAAAGGCATTATGAAGACCTCTCTCCACTGAAGGGAGAGCTTAGAGCATAGATCTCCTCACCTTCAGAGGGTTTCAGGGGTCTCCTGTATCTGCACATACAGGATCCACAGATATAGGACCCCCTGGATACCAAAGATTATCATTTCTTAATTCAAGTTGATGTACATGACTTGAAATGTGTTTGCACACCATTGTTCAAAAACTGAAGCATACATCATGTGATATAGGATTTGACTGGCCTGGTGAGCAAGGTGTCCCAGTCTCCTAAATTCCTCCAGAATCAGCACTGGTGGTGGTATTTAATTTCACTGTCATGCTATATATTGGGGAGAGGAGCAAGGAATGGCTTGATTTGTGCCTTTCAAGATGTTTAAACAACATCATACATTCTTTGCCTAATCAATATGCATAACTAGAGTTTCTCCATAAAATTTAAGCTGCTTGGCATGTGCAGCCCGACAGAAGACATCTGTATTACTTAAAACAGCAACAGCTGACTGTATCCTTTCTCTTCTCACTCTGCAGAGCACTCACCTACTAACCAGCTGCTATACATATTTTAAATGACAGGATATTTTTGTTGCGAGAACAAGGTGGGTTACAACTGCTTAGCCTGAAAAAAATAATCCCATAAATCCTATTTAAAATGTCATCAGAATACTGTCCGGAAACTGACCTCAACACTGAACCCCCTTTCTGGAATAGCTGAATGGGGAATTTTATACATGAAGGAAACTCTCCTGCCCGATGCATTTGCAAACTCTGTATTCTCTGCTAAGTGGCAGAATAATGAGTTCAAAATCTGATTTCAAGTAGGCTGATTTTCTCCAGCACCAAACTTGACAACAAAACATAAGACACGACAATGATTTTAGATTTTAATATAAGAGACATTACGTGCACCCGGAGTTACTGCACCACCTAGTGAAAACCTATGGGAAATTCATATTGCAATCCACTGTATTGTTCTTACACCGGAGCAAGAACTCCCTGAAGTTACTCTGGATTTTACCCATAGGCTGTCCCAAAGCTCAGGAGTTCTCTGTTGGTAAACCCCTCTGAACTTAGCGTAAGTACTCTAGGATGCAATCCACAGGTGTAGCTGGGCTAGTGCAAGTCTCTTATACAGGTCCAAAGACATCATAAAAGTGCTATCAGGCACTTTTGCACCTCTGTGGGAGAAGTAATACACCAGCCTACCTTGGCAAGTACAGGGATCTTGGGACGTTCCAGGATGGGGGGTGCAAGACAGGTGACCCCATGGACAGACTGGCCAAGAAGAGTGTGGAACCAGGACCTGACACAGAGTAGATCTTAACCCAACTCCAAGATGGGCTGGTCTAGCGCTGGGCTGCTCGCATCTGCTACATCTTTAGGTAATTTTAGCTGATGCACATCTAAATAGCCCATTCAGACCTCTGCCACATTACCTGGGTATGGGAAACTTAGCCAACCAGCCTACCTGTTCCAGTGCAAGATAGGATTGTGCTGCCCAAAGGCAAAATCATGTGGAATGGGACATACTGAACACAGAAAGGAATGTTTTTCCCTCCAAAATGTATTTAGGATTTGTCACTTAGGGCGCAATCCTGAGTAACTACGGGGAGTCCTTGCTCCGGTGTAAGAACCATTTGCTCTGGATTGCAATATGAATTTCCCATAGGTTTTCACTAGGTGGTGCAGTAACTACGGGTGCACGTAAGGTCTCTTACGTGCTCCCGTAGTTACTCTGGATTGTAGGGTTAGAAGGCTTTCTGATGCTTTATCCATCTGAATCTACATTCAGCACAGCTAAGGTTTGGTGCACAAAGCATTATCCTTGAGTTTCTACTCTGTAACAAAAGAAGTGGTTTTTTAAATTATAAATTGGAATAGCTACTATGGATCTAATCTTCACAGAGCAACTCTCAAGCAAGAGTCACATGTTTTGTTTTGTTTTCCCACTTGTATGCTTCTCTGGCTTGAGTGTAAGGGAAAGAACAACTGGGTGCACTGTGGCACTGAGCAACAGGGACCGTGGGCACCAAGGACTGCCTCTTACTGCTGCTTGTCACATTGCCTTGAGTGTGGGTCCATCACCCACCGACAGTTTTTTAACTACACCAGTAGGTGGTAGGCAAGAGCAAGTTCAAACAAACAAACCCACAATCTAAGAGACAGAATTTCAGGTACTGGTTGATTAATTAATTGATTGATTGCCCAATGCTACCTGTGCCAGGCGATGGCATTGCCCAGGCCCAGGAGGGAGTGGGGACAACAGTAGGTTCTGCCTGCATGACTTAATCTTACTCCCTGCGAAGGCCTCCTGAAAAGAGCCTCCTAAGATTTGTACACACTAGCCCAGTGGATCTCAAAGTTCTCATTTTGGAATCTGGCACTGGGTTCAACCATCTTGGAATGGGGCATTCAGGCTGATTTCTCATTGAACACAATGGGACTTACTTCCAAGTAGACATGGAGGAGCTATGGCATCACAGTGATGTCTCATCCTGCTTGATGTCACCAAAAGTGATTATGAAATCATTTGATGTCACTGCAGAAGTGATCGTGTCCAGACTTCCGGGGGGGCGGGGGTCCCACCAGAGAGATTGTTATTCTCAGAAGGGGGTCCTGGGCTGAAACAGGACTGAAACCATTGCACTATTCCAAGGCCCATTGGATCCAGTGGTAGCCTTTTTGGAACACTGGGCAGCGCTGGGCTTAGGCTTGGTATTTCAAATAGACAAAGGAGTGTACTACTAAGCAAAAACAGGTATAGGAGAAATCACAATCCACTATTCCTCCAGCTTCACACACCGACAAAACTGGCTATCTGTGCCAAGTTGGCATGCATTTTTGTACCACTGACAGAGATTCCAGAAGGTATACATTTGCAGAATCCTTTCAAACATCTCAGCTAATCTCCCATACATCATGTCTGGTGTTTTACAAGCATATTGTCCAAAGCAGATGTTCAGTTCCTAACATTTCCCATGGCAAGATTCCTTAACATTTCGCCATACTGTATTGTAACCACTGCTGCCCCACACTCTTTCCCCAACAACTTCCCACAATTCTGTGGCTAAGTGTTTCCAGATTCATATCTTGATCGAGGAAACCCAAGTTGATCATGAATGCTTGATAAAAACCACTGAATTCTGGATAAAACTGAAACTTTGGCAAATTAAGGAGTCTACTCAGAAAGAAGCCAGTGTGTGTATGTAAATATGCATATGCGTAAATAATAATCCATGCAGATTAATGTACATTCAAAGAACATACAACAGTACCAAAGTCCTAATCCTATCCTAGAGTTATATCACAGTACTGTATCTCCACGTATGACAACTCTACAGCAACACTATGGGCACCCGCTCATCACAAATGCTGGTGCAACATTGGAAAAAATGTCATTCCAATGTCTGACATCATTCAAATGTTAGTGCAACTTAGCCGGTAGAGAGGCCAAGTACTTACATTCAATGGGATTTACTCCCAGGAAAATGTGTTCAGGATTGCAGTCTAAGAACTTCAAGTCCTTCTGGAATCTGTGCTCTTCTACAAGTCAGAAGAGAATTCCTTGACGGATCATGGTCTATGGCAGGTGTGTAAAAACAGATGGCCCATGCACTAAATGCTGTCCCCAGAGGCCATTTATCCGATCCCCATTATAGCTGGGAACTCTCAGCATGGTAATTGGGCTTTCTCGTGTCTTGCAAATGCAAACAAGATTTGCACATTTTCTCTTCTGTCATTTGCAGCTAATGAGTTTCGGGGATGAGGACAAAGTGTTTATTTTTGATCATCATCTGCTTTTTAAGACATCACAAATGCTAACTTCAGCCTTATGTATGAAACAAATTAGACATCCCTGGTTTAGGGCTTTTAAAACACATATCCCCTTATATAACATAGGTATTTACAAAGCATTAATGTATACGCATTGTTAGTGAAGGGCTATGCACATCTACACAGAAGTAAATCCAACTTAGTTTAATGAAACATACTCTCTGGACTACTGGCCAATCCTATCCAACTTTCCATCACGCAGCCATAAGGCAGCCTCAACCTAAGGGAACAAATATTCCCTTATCTTGAAGAGGCCTACATGATAGTCCCCCAGTACAGAATGCAGCATATACCAGATCTCTTTTCCATACATTATTATTAAAACTTTATCAAGACTATATAGAAAGAGTTATAAATATATAGTTAAATAGATAGTTCAATATATAACAATAAATATATAGTCTCTCTCTCTCTCTCTCTCTCTCTCTCTGTGTGTATTATATTAAAAAAATTTATATAATTTTGCAATCCTAAAGGCACTTTCCTGGGAGTAAGATCCAATGAACACAATAGGGCTTACTTTTAGGTAGACATGGTTAGGATTGTGCCCCAAGACTATTTATATAGTGCTTTTTGACAACAGTAGTTCAAAGCTGAACATAGCAAAATATATCAATATTTCTCTGTTCCCAAAGGGCTCACAATTATTTTAAGGGAGGGACAGCATCAGTATTTATGAAAATGATGCCATGCTGAAGCAAAGAGAAACAGCTTATCTCTCCCTGCTAAAAATAAGAGTACCACTTTTAAGAGTGCCTCTTTGCTCATTTAGCAAGGGCAAAGACCTAAGGCTGGAATCCTATCCACACTTACCTGGAAATAAGTCCTATAATGTGTCTTAATTCTAAGCAGACATGCATAGGATCGATATCCCAGTTCTTTAATGGTCCAATCCTACGGGCTCTAGCTGGGTGGGTGCAGAACACATGATCCACTGCTGGAGATGTCACGAAGCATCTTCATTAACACAAAAGCCAGAAGGAACTAACCCTGATGCTACCTGAAGGCCAAGATGGCAAGGAAGGCAGCGGGGACTAAAACTGGGCAGGGGGAGGAAAACAGCTGGGGAGGCTGCAGGAGGGGCTGGATCCAGGATAAGGGCATGTGCCAGACCCTATCCCTCTTTTCTGCTAAATCCCTGCCCCCTTTCTCTCCTTGGACCTGCACTAGCCATTGTGGAGCAGGAGACTTATGGATGGTATAAGGTGGGGGATACAGCTCTGTCTTCATCTTCATTAACAGCTTCTGGCTCCTAAGTCAGATCTAAGCCAAAGGCTTCCTACGCTGCCTGCCGCCACATCTCTTGAACATGGGTAGCTAAGAAACATGTTGAACAGCTCCCTGTGCTTGTTTTCCCAATGAGGAGAAGGTGCACAGAGGGATTCTTCTCCCCATAAAGCCTCCCAGATGTCAACGGCATCATGTCTGAAGCCAGTTCAATGCCCAGCATGTGCTTTTGCGCAACTGGTTCTGCCATCTGGGCTGACTCCAAATCACGGCCATGGAAACACAGGCCCTCGTGCTTCTAAATCCTCAGTGGGGATAAATTCCCTGGTTCCAAACTCCCCATTGTGATCATGGCACATTGTGCAGTGCGAGCCTGCAATAGGCCACACACACAGTGCAAACACTACTAAGCAGTAAAGCCCTCTCTCTTCTTCCATGTATCCAAATGATAGCATCACCAGGAGCTCTAACATGGTGCGCCCATCCCAGCTTTGGCTGCAATCCTAGGCATGCCTACTCAGAAGTAAGCCCCACTGAATTCAATGGGGCTTACTCCCAGGTAAGTGTGGATAGGATTTTCAGCCTTTGTCTATTCTTTTAAGACCTCAGAGCCCTCACAGTCCACGGATCCAAGGTGACCATACTGTATGTCATAACTGTAAAAAGAGGACAGGGATCCCAAAATGTAGGACATGCCAAAATAAATGCTAAAATCACTCATTCATGAATGAATACACACACGCACACGCGCACACACACACACACACACACACACGAATGTGTGTGTATATATATTCACAAATGAGTGATTTTAGCATTTATTTTGGCATGTCCTACATTTTGGGATCACTGTCCTCTTTTTATATATAGCTTTCTAGTGCTCAATTTCAACACTATATTACTTACAATTAAATTTTAAACTCTACATATAAATTATTACATTGAGAGCACAATCCTGACCATGTCTACTCAAAAGTAAGCCCCATTATGTTCAATGGGTCTTACTCCCAGGAAAGTGTATATTAGTAAGAAAGTGTCTCCCAGGAAACCACATTTTCCTGCGAGTAAGTACTATTGAACACAATGGGCCTTACTTCTGAGTAGACATTTAGGAGCTATGGCATCACAGTGGTACACTGTTAGAGCACAATGTCTGCTCAGAAGTAATCCCCATTGTGTTCAATGGGTCTTACTCCCAGGTAAGTATCTTTAGAATCACAGCCTTATAGCCCAATCCTGTGCAAGTCTACTCAGACATGTGACCCATCATAGTCAATTGGGTTTACTCCCAGATAAGTGTGGATAGGATAGCAGTCACAATTTATGAATCCAAGAAGGCTCCATGCTGCCTCCTCACGAGGAAAAGGAGGACAATTATGATACTTCCCCCCTCCCCGGACAAAAGGCCAAAAAAGAGGACATGTCCTGGGAAATCACCCTGCAAGGACCAAAAATGTCGTTATTGTGATTCTGGCACTGTCCATAGTGTGCTCACAATAATGAGTACCCCGTAATAGGGCTGGTGGGAGAGGGAGGGGGAATGTCCCCCATATCCCCATGCCCACCTTATCCCTATAGTATCCCCATAGTAGGGATGGGTGGGAGAGGTAACGGTAAAGCCCCCCATTCTGCATGCCCACCTTATCCCTGTAGTATCCCTGGAGCAGAGGGGAGAGGGAAGGCAAGGGTAATGCCCATTTCCCCATGCCCACCTTATCCCTGTAGTATCCCCATAGTAGGGATGGGTGGGAGAGGGAATGGTAAAGCCCCCCACTCCGCATGCCCACCTTATCCCTGTAGTATCCCTGGAGTAGAGGGGAGAGGGAAGGCAAGGGTAATGCCCATTTCCCCGTGCCCACCTTATCCCTGTAGTATCCCCATAGTGGGGGGGGGGGGAGAGGGAAGGAAATGGTAATGCCTATTTCCTCATGCCCACCTTATCCCTGTAGTATCCCCTTAGTAGGGTGGCTGGGAGAGGGAACGGTAATGCCCCCATTTCCCCTTGCCCACCTTATCCCTGTAGTATCCCCATAGTAGGGGTGTGGGAGAGGGAAAGGAATGGAAATGCCCTCCGCGTCCACCTTACTGCCAGTCAGGGTGGCAATGCTAGGCGTGCAGAGTATCCTGGGAGTAAGCTCCATTGAAGACAATGGGCTCTGCGCGTGAGTAGACCATCAAGGAGTATCCCTGTATCAGTGCAGGTGTGGGAGGGGAGGGGAGGGGGCTGCCCCTGCCTCGGTGCCAGTGCCTCCTCCCTCCCTCCCTCCCCCATCTCCCTGGGAGTAGGTGCGCGGAGAGGACGGGGCTCCTGCCTTCCTTACCGGGCTGGTGCTGCCCGGGGTCCTGGGAGATCTCGATGACGAGGAGCTCCCTGCCCTCCTGGCTGCGCCCGACGGTGTAGATCCTGCTGACGGAGGGGCACTGCAGCCACACCGACACCAGCGCCTCCCGCAGCTCCGGGTAGCGGTGGTACTCGAAGGAGATGCCGTCCTCCTGGCTCAGCCGTCTCCGCCGCTGGTTCACGCCGCCCCCCGGGGGCTCCTCGCCCCGCAGCCCCTCCAGGCACAGCCCCAGCAGCAGCCCCAGCACCGGCGCCCAAACCCCCATCGCCCTCTCAGAACACACGCAGCGCCTGCAACAACAGGGTGGCTCAGCCAGGCCAAGGATGCGGGGTTGGGGTTGCGCGACCGTCTCTCTCTCGCTGCAGCGCCGAGGCGGGACCAGCGCAGGGGCTGGACAGAAGGATGCACAAGGCTCCACCTGCAAACCTGGCCCGCCCCTCCACACCTCCCCCTCTCCGCTGCGGCTCAGGTGCTGGGTGGCTGGGGGGCTCCTCCCCTCCCCTCCCCCCTCCCCTCCACACCTTCCCCCTGCCAGGCACACACAGGCAGCGAGAGTCCCTACCATGAGCTCTCTCACTGGCCTTTCTGCAAGGCACAGAAGACCCTCTGTAGAAGCACTCTCCACAACGTACCCAGTAATGGGCTTCAAAAAATTTAAGAACCGGTTCTCTGCCCATTTGGCAGCCACTTTTAAATGGCTATTTTTAAACTTTATATGTACTATCTCTTGTTAAGAACTGGTTCTATAGAGTAGGTGCGAACCTGCTAGAGCCCACCACTGATTGTACCCAAAAGAAATGAAGGTTTATGTTTGATTTGGCCCAGAATCACATCATACATTAAATCCCCTATTTGGATGCTGGTAATACTATAAGTAGCACTCTCTCTATATATATATAGGATTGCCATATATTCTGAAAAACAGGGACAATCCTGATTTTGGGGGATTGTGTTCACATCCTTTCAAATAGAAGAGAGGGTCCTGTCCTGATTTTGTAGAAGAAAATTATGGCAACCCTATCTATATGTTACCGTCTGAAATCATTTTCCCTGCTGTTCAACTTATATTAGACATATGCCACTTTTACTGACAAACCAATTAAAAGTACTCAGAAGTAAATCCTATAATATCCAGTGGGCCTTACAACCATTACAGAATGGCACCCTAAGCCATATTACTGGTCCATGTAGATTACTATTGTCTGTCCTAACTGGCCCTGGTTCTCTTCAGAGTTTCACAGAGGGCTTTTCCAAAACCCTACCTTGAGATCTAGGGACTGAACCTGGGATCTTCTGCATACATGATCTGTGATCAAGCTGTCCTCTCCAGTATAAATCATCTCTACATCACAACCAAAGTGGGGTCTCTTTCACATGGAAAGGTCCCCAAGTGGCCACCCACACAGGTAAAAGTGTACAGGAGTGCAGTGTGTCTTGTCAGCTGTAACAAAAGTGATGCATCTTGTCAGTGTGCTGTGAGATGAAAAGGTATGAAAATTGCAACTCTAAAGATTCCCAATAGTTTTTTTAGAGACCTCAATGTTTAGACATTTGTTGGAGCTGAAACCACAGTCTTCGAGCCAGACTAATTTAATATATATCAATGTTAGCATATTTTAACGCATCTGTAAAGCTCTAATGTAACCCAGAACTCATATCAGGTTTGTTTTAGCTTGGATCTTGCATGCAAGCACATGCATAAATTTACTGTCATGATTAACCCCACTAGACACAAAGATAAGTGCTTGCCAGATTAGAACTATAGGAATATTTCTGAGATTCCATGCATTCTTTATGCTTAAAATACTCCCAAATTTTCTTTTTTTCTGCTTGTGTGCAAAAAGGAGACTGAACTTCTCTGGCAAATGTATGCATCAGACAATTGAATTACTGACCTTTGGAAAGAAGGATATACTGTAGCACGCAAACACATGCATTGTTCCTTGCCTTTGCTGCTGTTTCCAATTTTATGAGCACAAGTCTAACCATGTCTATTCAAAAGTACAGGTAATTCCCATTGTGTTCAATGGGCCTTACTCCCAGGAAAGTGTCTTTAGGATTGAAGCCTGAGGGAACAATCCAGAGCAACTACGGGAACACGTAAGAGACATTACGTGCACTGCACCCATAGTTATAGCTCCACCTAGAGAAAACCTATGGGAAATTAATATTGCAATCCAGAGTAACTTGTTCTTACTCTGGAGCAAGGACTCCCTGTAATTACTCTGGATTTCACCCTAAGTGTCTATTCAAAACAGCACTCTCTAAATCTGTGGTTCCCAAACATTTTTGACTGGCTGTTCCCTTAACCTACTGGTGTCTATTAGTAGTGTCTAGTAATATATCAGAGGGGCTACAATCCTATTCAGTTTTTCTCAGACTGTAGGATAGGACCCCACTAGCCAATTTGAAGTGGGTCCCTATTCATTTCAATGTGTATTTTATTTTTAATAAACTGTATCAGACTTGATGCTATCATAGTACGTGATTGCATTTGTGCATGTGTTACAGACTAGTATCTTTAACAGGCTACTATGCATGTATAGTTGTTAACAGGCAATGCAGTTGTACGGTAAATGTTCTGCTAACAGGACAATCCTAAGCATGCCTACTCAGAAGTAAGTCTCATTGTGTTCATTGGGGCTTACTCCCATGAAGGCTAGTTTAGGATTGCATCCTAAGGTACATACATGATATTCTTTTCTGTAATTGACCCACTTCATAATGTGATTGAGTGATGTGGGTCTGGCAGCTGAAAATTTGAAATAAGGTGGCTATGAAAATATTATACAGCTCTCAAAATATACTATATTAGGCAGAAAGTGCAAGCAAGGTAAGTGTGCAACAAGCTGCATACACCAGAGTTTTGGACCATTAGCGCTCCAAAGGCAACCCACTTGCGTTCTTAATGTGCACTTTCCTGGGATTATCCCCACTGAACAAATGGCACTTACTTCTAAACAGATGACTGTAGGATTGCACTGTGTCTTTTAAATACTTGGGTCCAACTGAATGCTTTAAATTAGGGCTTTTCGATATTTGTTTGCTTGCAGCAAATAAGGCTCTGCTTCAGTAATTATGGCCTCCTGATCGCTGCTATGCATTCTCCTGGTTCAGTTTGCATTATTTTGTAAAGCCTAGCCACACCAGTGCACTGATAAAGGGTTAGGAGTCAATATGTCTACTCAAAAGTAAGCCCCATTATGTTCAATGGATCTTACTCCTAGGAGAGTGTCCTTAGGATTGCAGCCTAGGTCAAAGAGACATATCATGTGATACCTATGGTAGAGAAGCCAAGCACTTTTTGCATACCACCAGTGGTGCTAGTATCATGCGCTGGAAAAAAAATACAGATGAAAGAGAGAGTTCATCCTCTCCTACGCTCTTGATGAGCCTGCGGCAAAAATTATACCTTGCTCCAAAATAAAACTGTTTTCTCATGTTTTTGAGTGCTTAACGGCCTGTCTACACCATACAGAGAAAGTTAAAACGGACTGCAGGGTGGCTGGCAATTTTTTCCATCTGTTATTTATCTATGATTATCTTACCTCTCCTTAGCTCTGAATTATCTTCGCAGCTCCTCTCCTCCAAAACCCTACTGGAAAATTGCATGCTAAAGAAGAGATTAAATAAACATAGATTAAAAATGGATGACGAAAGAACTCCCTCCCCAAGCATTAGAACCCCGTCTAACTTCCTCTGCCTGTCACCAGGGGAGCCTTCAGTATTCACAACCATTAGAGGATGCTATATAAGTGGCTATTTTTCACGGGAGGAATGTACGTAACATGTCGCCAACCTCTTGGTGTCCAGATTGTCTACAGGTATACAGTGGTGCCTCACATAAAGAGCTTAATTCGTTCCAAGGCATGCTCTTTAAGTAAAACACTCTTTAAGTAAAGCGGATTTTCCCATAGGAAATAATGGAAACTCATACTATTGGTTCCACAACCCCCAAAATATTCATATAAAAATATTAACTGGATGTAAAAATGATGACAAAACACTGGTATTGAATTCAAAACATGCATAAATGTGCATGATCCTATGAAGTCTACTTAGGCTGCAATCCTAAAGACACTTTCCTGGGAGTAAGCCCCATTTAACACAATGGCGCTTACTTCTGGGTAGACATGGTTAGGAGGCTGCAATCAAAGACACTTTCCTGGGAGTAAGCTCCATTTAACACAATGGGGCTTACTTCTGAGTAGACATAGTTAGGAGGATGCAATCAAAGACACTTTCCTGGGAGGCTTACCTGGGCTGCTGCTGGAGGTTCAAGGTGGCTGGTGGGGGCACTTGGGGGAAGTTAGGGGCTGCTGCCTCTGGCACACCCTGGCCAGCAGCCCTTTCAAAGAGCCTCCGTGCAGAGCATCAGGGCTGCATAGCACACGGGCCCACAGCGCTTGCTTGTTAAGTGAAGCGGAACTTGTTATGTGAAGCAAGATTTCTTGGAAATGTATCCTTGTTGTGTGAAATGCTTGTTATGTGAGGCACTTTTTATGAGAGGTACCACCATATTCTTTTAAGCAGGCAGGGCTACTTCTACAGCTGCAAGCACATTTTTTTCTTTTTTGAAAAAAAGTTGAAGATGAAAACATATTTTCAGCCACATGGTACTGGTTTCCCAAAACCGCCAATGACATTTGTTCCATCCTACAATAGTAATTAGTGGTTTAATACATCTGAAGAGTAACGAGGCAGAGGATTACAGGGCCGTCCTGACTGCAGATTACATGTACTCATGTCCTGGAATCAGTGCTACTTGACATCCTTTACCCAATCCAACATATGCTGAAGATGCCACTATTCATTCACAGAGATGGAGATATTTAAGAAAGGAATGTCAGGGCAATCAGATGATGTGAAGTCAGTTGGCATTCGTAGCTACCAAGGCAGACCTGGTACCTGAAGCAGTTTCCAGACTCAGCTGGGACAACTTCACCTACCAAATACTCGACTGCTGGCCTCTCTTCAACTTTAGATTGAGCTGCCTAAACATATTGCTGCCCAGCAACCCTGGAAACTACTTTTCACAAATTGTAATTTGGTTTAACCATAGGTTGTAATTTTCTAAGTTTATGTTAGTATGCGATTACATTGGCATATATTCATGTTTTTTCTCGTCATTCCAAATGGTATTTTCTCCTTGTTTTCCATTTCTTTGTTTTTTAAAGAGTATGCTGATTACGTCCTTCTAAGAGTCATGCATTATGGCAATATTATGAAATATCAATCATATTAATTGATGCTAACCATGTAGCCAACCTCTTAGAGCACAATCCTAATCATGTCTACTCAAAAGTAAGTCCCATTGTGTTCAATGGGTCTTACTTCCAGGAAGTAAGTGTCCATATTGTCTACTTTAAGCAAGCAGGGCTATTTCTCCTACAGTTGCAAGCACTTTTTTTCTTTTTGAAAAAAAGGTTGACGATGAAATTGTACTTTCCGCCTCATGGTACTGGTAGCCATGCTAACCAATGTTATTAAGGAGGCCAGTGATTATTAGATTGGCTGGATAGCATGGTAAGTGTAGATCTGAAATGTGAATTCAGATGCCACAGTACAAATTGGATGGTTCTCGGTAAATGTGTTCACTTCTGTCTCTGGTTGACATTCACAGCAATGTTTGTTGATGGAGATATTAGTTGTGGCAATGCTCTGCTATGCTGCACAACCCTTAGCAGAAGAGGATTTGTTCAGCTGATGCAAGTGAATGTGCATTGAAGAGGTGCAAAAGAGAAAAATACTGTAGTGTATTGTACAACATCTACAATTAGTAGATGTACAAAAATAACTTTTTCTACATAACAACCTGCACAACATCAAGTGCATTCCTACTAGAGATATTTCTGCTAGTGTATTTCTACTAGTGGAAGGCATTTCTTGATTCCTCTCCAGATTTTTTTAATATGGCTAATATTAACTCATCTTTATTGGAGAAGAAAGGATAATGGTTTATCCATAATAGATCCAGAGCAAGTTCAGCCTGCTCTGCCCTAACTGCTCTCTCCTAACTATTCTGTATCCAGAACATAAAGTTATGCTGCATCCAGAGAGTCAGGAAGCCTGGGCTGCCCTAACTGCTCCAGAGCATGCTAAGTAATTGACACATGGGGAGGACTTGCTCCTGAGGAGACCCCCCTCAGATCACACTGAACAAGGAACAGCTGTGGTGTCTGCCTTATAAGAAAGCCCAGAAGTTCCTGACAACCAGTTACAGCTGCAGTTCCTCTAGTGGAGGGTGGATGTTTGGAGTGGCCTGCTGTATTCCCAGGTTAGTGGGCTGCCGTAGTTGTTCCATATCCTGAGGTTGAGAGGCAGGGGTTGCAGCTAGGCTGGCCAAGAACTCAGATTTTTGGTCAACACTGCCATTCTTACTCAGGCCTTATCATGGACCCCATGGGTCTACTCATTACTATACCTGCTCCTGAGGTGGTATAACTCTAAGGGCTGGAAGAGGGCATTTCTGCATTGGAAACAGGCTCTGAATACAGAGTAACTGCTCTGCCCCAGGCAATGCTAAACATACCCTCAACATGCCTCTCCTGAACTGCTTAGGGCAGAGCAGTTAGGGCAGAGCAGGTCCACCTCTCTTAGGGCACCCTATGTTGCCTTGCTCTGCCCTAAGCCTCTTCCAGAGTAACTGGGGTGGAGCATCTTGCAGTTGCTCCAGCCTAGTGATAGATAGGGCAACCCAAAGGCTCTTATGTGGACAGATTAGTTGCTCTGGATTGTGTTGCAATCCAATAATTGTGGCAAAAATTACAATTATCCTTTCACATATAGCTCTATGCGTATATCAAACATATGAGGGAAAGTGGGCCAAGTCCATAAAATCTTGATCCATAAAATCCTGACCTGTCAGACAGGTGGTGAGGTAGAAGATATGGCTGCTATAGATCCTTCCTAGAGTTTATGATAATATGAGAAAAGGATGTAAACTTAAAGATTGTCTGTGAGAGGCTTAGGGCACAATCCAGAGTAACTACGGGGAGTCCTTGCTCTGGTGTAAGAACAATTTGCTGTGGATTGCAGTATGAATTTCCCATAGGTTTTCATTAGATGGTGCAGTAACTACGGGTACACGTAATGTCTCTTATGTGCTCCCGTAGTTACTCTGGATTGTAGGGCCAGTGAAGAAGGAATATTTCCCAGTAAAATAATAGAAAATGAATCCAGCCAGCAAAAATTTGAGATTTTCCCAAATATAGCTCTACAATCCATATCAGTGAGCAAAAGGATTTAAGTGAGCAATCCATATCAGTGAGCAAAAGGATGCATCATGCAGACATAGGTTGCAATCCTAAACACACTTTCCTGGCAGTAAGATCCATTGAACACAATGGGCCTTACTTCTGAGTAGACAAGATTAGGATTGTGCTCATATCCTATTTCCTATCTTTAGAAAATCCACTTCAACAGGTCCTTAAAGTGAGACTTCTAGCAAATGAATGCCATGTATCCAAATGCATACATTTGGGAGGGGAGAATAACATCATCTCAACAGTACTCTGTTGTGCCATAATACACAAGCTTATCATCCTCCCATGACATTGTAATGCATCCATAAGGCACTTTCTTAAAGAAATACACAGAACAAAGCTGAAAGGGGAAGGAATGAAAAAGATTTGCTGCTCTATCTGTGGTCAAACTTTCCATGGCCATCTCAGTTTGGTATATTTATGTGCGCAGCATTTGAGTGGGGTATGGGAAGCAGCAAGATCATTCTTTGTTTCTTGTTACCCCATACTGGCCAACTCAGATTACATTCCCCTGTTCCAATATGATCTAACATCTAACTGGAAGTGGAAGGCATCACCCAAAGAATCACCTGGTAATAAGCAGGCCTCTCGGCACTGCATACGCTGCATGCAAAGCACAAAAGCCTGGGTTAGATTGTTATGGAGGATATGCTGTTACCCAAGCAGCAAGTCCCTCCTCTCCACACCACGGAATTAGTCCAATGGAAAGGCAGAGCTGATACAATTGGATCCAGCAGGCGTCGCAGAGCTGGGCTAAGGACAGGAGCTCACCCTGTCTTGTGGGGCCGACCCGGGTCTCTAACCCTGGCCTGCTGGTTAACAGGCACAGTGTCTTTACCACTTGCGCCACCCACAGCCCGTATCACCCTGTAATTTTAACCTATATTTAGGAATATAAACCTTCTGAATACAGATCTCTTCACTCGTATCACAGCTTCTGCTGGTTCACAATGGTATACTGATATCATCAGCCCCAACTGACAGGATTTCTGTTAGTGGCTCATTTCCTAACAACCCAAATTCCTCTTTGGCTTCTCCTTTGCTCCCCACTTCTTCCTGCCAGTACTGTCCAACTCCTCCCAAGACGTAGGACACTCAAGAAAAATGTAGGACATGACAAAATAAAAGCTAAAACACTCATATATATTTCTTTCATGTGTTTCATTTAAATACTGTACTATATTCTTATTAATAAATTTTAATCTGTTTCATCTAATTTATTACAGGCTGCAATCCTAAAAACACTTTACTGGGAATAAGACCCATTAAACACAATGGGGTTAACTTTTCAGTAGACATGGTTAGGATTGTGCTCATAATTTATTAATTACAAGAAGGCTATGTGCTGCCTGCTTATAAGGAGGAGGACATTGATTTTTTTCCTGGACACAAGGCTAAAATCCAAGACACATCCTGGAAAAGGGGGCATATGGTCAGGGTGACCTTATCAAATGGAGGACAGAGTTCCTCTACCTTTAAGCATTGCATAGAAGAGGGGATTTAGGCAGGTTTAGTGTAACACAGAAGTGCTTAAAAAGCTGCACCTGCCTAAATTCCCTCTTCTATGCAATGCATAAAGGTAGAGGAACTCTGTTCTCCATTCTATATGGTCACTTTGCTGTCTTGGCTTGTCTCCTAGCCCTTCCCTTTAGATCACAGTCCCCTATATCTCAAGCACTGAGATTTCTTCTGGGCTTCCTTTCTAATGAAGGTTAAGGCTACAATCCAGAGTAACTATGGGACCTTTTACACCGATGTAGTTATGGTGCCACCTATGGGAAATGCATAGAGCAATCCCGAGTAAGTGCCTCTTATGCCTTCCCATAGTTACTCTGGATTGTAGGGTATGTCTGATTTCACTGCTTTGCCTCCTTGGCCATTTTTCCTCCTGGCTGCCTTGTCTCTACTTCATTCCAATTCTTTTGTGATCATTCTCCACCCAAGCTTCAGACATGGTTGAACTTTCCTGTGTCTTAAGCCTGATCTTGTGTGAGGCTTTAATCCTGGCAAGCTGGTAAGTGTCCTCTCCCACAGAAGCTGTGTTTCATACTGGAGTGACTGAACATTCAGAGCCATCACATAACACAAGCAATGTCTGTCAGAGGCTTCACCATAGAAGGGATCCATTTGTTTTGCTGCAACAGATATAGAATGTACTTTTCTTTGTCATAAGTATAACAAGGCTATGTCTTGGACTCTGTATCAGTCCAAACTGGTTCCCTGGGATTTGTTTGATTTTTTTTCTTTTTATTAAAATGAATACATTGTGCCCCGTGTCCTCTGCAGTCTTAAAAGCACAATCTCTTATGTCCAGGGTTTTCACTGCATTAACTATGCAATCCATAATATTTAAATCAATGCTCGCTACAAATGCATAATGCATTTTGTGGCTGTGTTTATATATTCTCTTGAGATGCAGTTTTCTCTGCCAAAAATAGGCACCTTCAAACATCAGCCATCCCAAACAATGAGCGTATAGACTTTTCAAAGGACAGTCATTGCCTGCTGAGTCATGAGCAGTAAATCAGGACTTTGACTTGCATTCAGTGCCTCCTGCAGTCAGTGGCATAGCCAGGAGAGGTGCAGGGGGTGCAGTTGCACAGGGTTACAAACTTTAGGGGCGGCTACAAGCTGAGCTGGACACTCAGTTGTGAAAAACAGGGTTTAAGTGAAGGATAGTACCATGGTGCTGTGGGTGGCATATACAATGGGCGTATACAATGCTGTGCTTCGCATGCAGCCTCGAGCATGATACCATAGTCTTTCAAGACTGATGGATGTCAAGTTTAGTACTATCATGTTATATATTGTTAGCAAGGTAGTTTTATGCAGAATACAATGAAATAAACTCATCCTCTCCCTTCTCCCTCCCCTCTAGTGGTCAGGCAACCTTTGGAGTCACTGGTGACCTGCTCCTCACATCCTTATCAGGTATCTGGGGGAAACTTGTGGGAGAAACTTGTGCACGTGCTGTGCCTCGTCACAGAGTTTCTCCCATCAGAACACTCAGCTAGCTGGAGAGGTAGGGATGGCAGTGCTCAGCTATTTCCCCACCATGCCTCAGCCACTGGCTCATGTGAAACCCAACCATTAGTGCTACAGAACTGCACTGGGCCCCGGACTGGTGGTTGAGGACTCTTGCTCTAATGTAACCAAAAAATATTGAGATCATGGGTAATATAATATTTCCTCTGCTGCACTGAGATTGCTGTCTCCTTTTTTCTTTTCGGATACTGGATTTTGAAAGCTACATGCATATAGATATTGCCTGCCAATATCACATCATGATTAAGGCACATCATAATGTTTGAGGGGCTTTGGAAGCAGAACTTTGGAATTCAGATTGCTGGTAATAACAGGAGTCTTTTTCTTTTTAAACTCACCTTTCTCTACAATCCAGAGTAAGAGCACGTAAGAGACATTACGTGCACCCATAGTTACATCACCACCTAGAGAAAACCTATGGGAAATTCATATTGCAATCATATTGCAATTCATATTGCAATTGCAGAGTAAATTGTTCTTACACCGGAGCAAGGACACCCCGTAGTTATTCTGGATTGCACCCTTTGACTGAACATATGAAGCAGGATTTTTCTATTGATTATTGTTGTTGCTATTTTGTTTTGATCATGTTTATTAACACATGTACAGTACTTACATATAAAAGCTACTTCATATGCATTAAACTGATGTTGCCCTTAAAGCAAACTTGTCAGGGGGATGTATTACTTCCCATGACACATCTCAGCTTACCTATTGGTATGGCAGATTGTAACAATCCATCAAAGAAGACTTGATTTGCTCCTGAGCTACTATGCTGTACCAGCTGTTGGGCTTACTGATTTTCCCCCCAAAATCAACTGTAAGCTGTTTTATGAATATAAATATATAAACGAAACCTTTTGTCTAAGAGCAAAAAGATGGGGTAGGAAAAACATACCTCAGAAGAGTATAGGTCAATCTCACAGAAAAGCGGCACTCTTCTATGCTTCTTCATTTCAGATATCAGATGCTGAAAGTACAACACATGGGTGAATGTTAAAATACTGTAACAATAAATATGTACAGTAAATTTCTACAGTAACTATATGCTGTGACAATGGGAAAATGCAGTGGAAAAATGTGAAAATAAGACTAGAAGACAGACTGCACCCCCTCGTGGTGACATGAGATATTATAAACCAATACTCTCACCATTACTGTATCTCCACAGGGAGACACAGGAGGGGAATGTGACCTGCAGAGCATGCAGTTGATGAGATTTGTTTATTGTTGTGGGGAAAGGTCATCCGGAGGTTTGGAGTGAGGTGTCATCAGTACGCTGATGACACCCAGCTCTATCTCTCCTTTCCTCCTGAGTCCAAGGAGGCGGTTGAAGTCCTGAATTGTTGTCTGGAGGCAGTGGGGGACTGGATGAGGGTGAACAAGCTGAGATTAAATCCTGATAAGACAGAGGTTCTCCTGGTCCGGAAGTCCTCGACTCGGGTATTGGAATATCATCCTGTTCTGGAAGGGGTTGCACTCCCTCTGAAGGAGCAGGTTCACAGCTTGGGGGTTCTCCTGGATTCGCAGCTGCTCCTGGAGTCCCAGGTGGCGGCTGTGGCCAGGGGAGCCTTTGCTCAGCTTTGGCTGATCCGCCAGCTGCAACCATACCTGAGTCGCTCAGATCTGGCCACGGTGAACCATGCCCTAGTGACATCAAGACTAGATTATTGTAACGTGCTCTATGTGGGGCTGCCTCTGAAGACGGTCTGGAAGCTTCAACTAGTCCAGAATGCGGCGGCCCGTGTGGTTGCTGGGGCTTGTCGGTTTGACTCTGTCGGGCCACTGCTTCAGTGACTACACTGGCTGCCCATTCGTTTCCGGGCTGAATTCAAAGTGCTGGTCCTGACCTTTAAAGCCCTAAATGTCTTGGGTCTAGGGTATCTGAGGGACCGCTTTCTTCTGTACAATCCAACCCGTCACCTAAGGTCATCTGAGGGGGCCCTACTGACTGTGCCGCCACCTAGAGATGTGAGAGGTGTGGCGGCCAGAGATAGGGCCTTCTCGGTGGTGGCACCCTGGCTCTGGAACTCCCTCCCCTTAGAACTGAGGAAAGCTCCCTCAATACAGAGCTTCAGGCGGAGCCTAAAAACCTTTTATTTTAAAAAAAGCTTTTAAATGGGGCAGAGGTTGGGAGATAGTTTTATTGTGTTTTTATATATTATTGTTTCAACAAAGTTTTTAAGTCTGTTTTAATCGTTTCTTAAATCGAATTGTATTTTAAATGTATTTTAATTATGTTTTAACTTCTATTTATTATTTTAATGGTGTTTATTCTTCTTTTATGTTAGCCGCCTTGGGCTCCCTCTTATAGGGGAGGAAAGGCAGGGTATAAATTAGGAAACAAATAAATAAAATTAATAAATATTAGCATTTGAAGTGTACAAGAACTGTACAAAATCTGGTGGTAAATATCTTGTTAACCATATTTTACCAAATATCTCACCAAATGTGAAGAAAAGCAATATATAAATACTGTTAGCAATTAAAAATGTGTGGAAGTATGGAAAGTCTAGCCATATATTTTAAGAAGGAGCACCTGCCATAAGTCCTCTTCCTGAATCCTGAGCTATCCTCTGATGGCTGCAATCCTAAAGACACTTTCCTGGGAGTAAGACTCATTGAACACTTATTGAAGACCTGGTTAGGATCGTGCTCGATGTCTTCCTCAGACCAGCAAAACCTTCATTAGTAAAAATGCAAAGAACTTTTCAAAGAATGCAAAGAACTTTTCACATACCAAAATTATGCAATAATTGAAAGCAGGACTTTTTCAGGGGTAGCATCCATCCTTCTAAATTTGTTTCTTTAGAGACCTTTGAGGCTTTCATAACTTATTCTTGGTACATGATAATGATGATTAAAACTTTGCAGGAAGCTTGCATTTCATGGCAATTTACTGCTCTATTAACATTTTTAAAACCTTTCTCTTTCTTATCAGTTTTCCCGGGAAGCCATTGAGTTAAGGATAGGATATAAATTTTAAATGCAGCCTTACTTTGGGAAACACAGGTGATCTCAGATTATACATACTCATTATGGCTTGTAACATGTGATGCTGTTTTCCTCCAGAAATCTGTCCAATCCCCTTTTAGAGGCATTTGAGCCAGATGCTATCACAGCCTGCAGCAAGGAGTTCCACAGACCAATGGTATTATAATATTTGCTGCTTTATTCTCAATCCTTTTTCATTATCCCTAACATGGAATTGGTCTTCTTCACTCCTGCCATACATTGGGTCAACACTTTCATAGAGGCTATCCACCAGCATTACAAGATCTTTCCTGATCTGTCAAAGGCAGCACAGAACCTATTAATCTATATTTGAAGCTTTGATTTTTTTTTACCTAATATGCATCATATTAAACTTATTTCAAAATGCATTTGCTATTTTGCTGCCTAGTCTCCCAATTTAGAGACACCACTTTGGAGCTCCGTAATGCCCTCTAGTCATCACCCCCTAGAAAAAAATTAGTGTCATCTTGCACTTGGCCACCTCTCTGCAGGTCATTTAAGAACAAGTTGAAAGGCAGTCTGTTTTTCATCACTGTCCACTGTGAAACCAGCCCAGTGACATCCACTCTGTTTACTGGTCTTCAACATATTCTAAAAATAAATAAAAAAGCTGAATTCACAGTTTACACTACTGAGATTCATAAGGGCACTGGACAATAATAAACAAGCTTTCAAGTTCTCCATAACTTTCATCCGACTGAATAGTAACTTAAAACAAAAGCAAGTCTGATTTATCATCCAGCCCAATAAACCATTCTGGAGAACATAAAGTCAGCTCTCTGCTGTGCAATACTTAAAACAGAACCCTATATGAAATGCCATGCTATTTTGGCTTTTGGAAAAACAAGACAAGGGTGGGGGGAAATAAAGTCAGATGGTAAGTAAAACTTTGCCAGCTTGGAATACATTTTAAAAATACAAATATGAAATCATTTTAACACATTTTAAAATTATATTTAGTGGCAGTTAGATTGCATACTTTATTTGCTTGCTGCACAAGCTGTTTCTCTTCATATTTGACAAGGATGTCTAATCATTGTCTATCTGCAGTATTTATATACTGCTTTTTCAGCTAAAAAGTTCACAAAGCAGTTTACAAAGAAAATGAAAAGAATTAATAGCTAATTAATTGTTACCTTGGAGCATCATGATAACAGGCTGAATCGCCTATAAATTCCATCACCTGTAAATTGGGGCTCTGTTGGGGCAAACAGGAGCAATTGGGTTTTTTCATAGTTATCTTCACAGATATTCTATCAAAACTGTGTTTTCTATGTGGCAGGTTAAAGTCCTGCTCATGCTTCAGTGAAAATAAAAGAAATGTACAATACCTCAATTTTATTCCTGTGAGCAGAAACACTGATACACCCTTGAAGACCAGAAATGTGAACTGAAGTTCGGGTACAGAAAGAGTTTAGAGCACCAATCAGTTGTGACTGTTTCTCAGACAGATCTTAAATGGGATATGTAGAATCAAGACAAAACTACATGCTCTTTTGCGATGGAGTTTTTACCAAGTGTTTAAAAGTTTTGTTTTATTTTTTTTTAAAAAAAGATTCTTCATCCTTCTCTGAAACAAACTTTCCTCTATTTTCTATAGGTGTTGCAACTGAACAGTGAGTTATGCAAAACCAGATTGTAACAGTATTGCCATATTGTGGCAGCCTGAACTCCAATTTACTATCTTGTCCAACATGGCTTTGGCCTACACCAGTACTAAAGAATATCTTACTGGCTGTGTATGTTGTAAAAGATATAGGGGTGGTACATCCTGAACCTCAATAGTGTTTTATTTGCTATACATTAAAATTAAAAGTCACATCAACTTTACAGCATTTGACAACCACACGTGCAAATTATAGTAGTCTGTAAACTATTAAGCATAATGAAAATATACTACAGAGTAGATTTGATACAACAGAAAACAAATGAACTTCCCAGCTCATTAAAAACATAAAAGTCTCTTTTTCAAATCTAAAATATCACTAACAAGAATGAGAAGGCTTTGGAATGAACTATTAACATGTGCAAAATATTTGCCAGAATTCCTATCATTTTCTCCTTCCAAAGATATTTTAAACCATAAATTACCACGTGAAAACCTGGCAAAGCTGATTTTTAGGCTGCATTTTACATTTTAGAATGAGTTTCCAGTGGTATCCCAAAATGTGTAATAGCTATATCCAATTATAATGGATATATATTTTTACAAGCTTTCAAATTTAAAGTCTCTTATTAAACAGGCACACACTTTGTCTGGGTGCAAGATAAAAATGTATTTTCATTAAGATAGGAAAAACCATTAATTGCTCTGTTACAAAGTCCAACAGAAGGCTTGTGTGAAAACTCAACTTTTGCATCTTCAGGTTTGAAGACAAACCACATGGCAGCCATTTGAAACTGCTGGGTGTTCACCATTCCCTCTCTGATGGGGTGATTTAATCCATTTTCTTCTCCTTCACGCATTCATCTTTCTTCACTTTCTCCACATAAGAATTGTACTGTGAGTCCGTACCAAACAGTTTATCCCACCATGTGAAGGTCGAAGCGTAATTTCCAATGAAATTCATGTGGTGGAAATCATGAAAACGAGCCCCACCATAATAAGGTACCAAATGCAAAGGATTCAGTGGGATATCGTAGCCACTAGATAAACAGAAATACAATACTGATAAAGACATTTTTCTTATTTCTTTTAAGCTGAATTAAATCCTACATATTAAGTTGTTTCACTGATCAAACTGCATTTTTAAAACAATGAGAAATAAGAGTCTCTTCTCATTGTACCACAGGACACAATGATGGGTCCTGAACCCCAGTTTGAGAACTAATGCTAAATAGTTATAGTTAAAGTCTCTTCCCCCTCCCTCTGGAAAAACATTCAAACTTCTATCTCATCCTCTATCTCAGTGATTTTCAACCTTTTTCATCTCATGGCACACTTAACAAGGCACTGAAATTGTCAAGACATACCATCAATTGTTTTTACCATTGACAAGGCACACCAGGCTGTTCAAATCCTCCAATTCTCCTATTAATGAATGTCAATCTCCAAATTCCTATAGCACACCTGAGGACTATCTATGGCACACCAGTGTGACACAGCACACTGATTGAAAATCACTGCTCTATCTGATGCAACAAAGACATTTCTTAAAAGATTATGCACAAAGCATAATCTTATGACGCAAGCTCCACTAAATTCACAGTGCAATCCTAAGCATGTCTACTCAGAAGTAAGTCCCATTGTGTTCAATAGTACTTACTCCCAGGAAAATGTGGTTAGGATTGCACCCATAGTCATTCTTAATCATGCTCTTAATCTTTACTTCAAAAAGTAAAGTGAAAAAAATCCTAATGTTAGTTGATGGTTGTGTATTTCTAAGCAACAAAAGATTACCTGTGAACATCAATGGTCTCCATCAAACGAAAAATTACCCATGCCCACAAAAGGATCACATGATTACAAAACATCATTATCCCAATGAAAAATCCAGTTCCAAGGATAATGGTTTCTAGAGGATGTGCATATTCTGCTTGCATCCCGAATGGAGCCTAAGAAAGAAAGAAAAATCACTTCTGTCAACCAGAGGATGAACAACAGGATTGCTAACTGGTTGTGGGGGAGGGGAGAAGGGGCCTCTCCTATATTTCTAACATCTGACTTATAGAAATAAGTAGGTGACTTTTTTGACAGCATGGAGGTAAGAATTATCACTTGAAAAATATGTATAGATACTCGTAAGTGCTTCACAAATGTTAACCCACTGTCAGACATTCCTGGTCCAGAAAGAGCTCAACCCTCCTTGCCACCTTCCAGCTTCCTCATTCCCACTACCTGCCCAGGGAAGTGAGTACTTCATAGGCTGTTTGGCCACTCCAGCAGTATGTTGTCAAAAGAGAGGCCACCATCTCCTAGCTTGTCAAGAACATATGGTACAGAGACTCAGCATGGCTAACCTTAGCACATGCTGTACCAGCTAGTTAGTGTTCCAGTGTACCTTGTGCTGCAGCAGTTGCCACTTGGCCCGCTTAAGCTTTGTTCTGAAAGTTGCCCATTTATTGTTCCATTCACTTAAGATAATGTCTAATTATAAATCAATTTATGTTCTCCATTGACACAGGCTGCAATCCTAAAGACACTTTCGTGGGAGTAAGATCCATTGAACATAATGGGGCTTACTTTGGAGTAGTCATGGTTAGGATTGTGCCCACAGTCACCTTTTAAGAATATAATGTAACAAACTACACCCAGCTGACTACAGACTACAAGTAATACATATTGTCTAAATTATGATCTGTTCAGAGTATAAACTCTTCTTCAATGATGTTGGAAGAGCCTGTTTGAATCTCTGCTTGTTCAGGGTGACCATATAGAACGGAGGACAGAGCGCCTCTACCTTTAAGCATTGCATAGAAGAGGGAATTTAGGTGCTACTTTCTAAACTTTTCTATGTTGACCTGCTTAAATTCCCTCTTCTATGCAATGCTTAAAGGTAGAGGCGCTCTGTCCTCCGTTCTATATGGTCACCATGTACTCGTGTCCTTTATCCAAAAGGTTGAACAACTAAACCCCTTACTGAAAATGTAAGAAGTATAAAGGCTGCGAGGAAGTGCTTACACTAAGAGCACAATCCTAACCGTGTCTACTCAAATGTAAGCCCCATTGTATTCAATGGGTCTTACTTCCAGGAAAGTGTCTTTAGGATTGCAGCCTAAATTAGGAAAACTATGCCCATAAGAAGGAAAATCTACATAACCACCAATATGCAATTTCCAAAAGAAAATTGGATAGGATTTCTAAACTTGTTTTGTTGTGCTCCTTCCATAGGAATGAAAGAAGACACCATCCAGCAAATAGTACTTAACAGATACAGCTTTTTCTGTTTTAAATGTAACTTCAATATTTGGATACACCTCTAAAATTTCAAGTCTGAGCAAATGAAGGAAAACTGAGAGAAAACTTAAAAGCACTTTTGCAGCCCTGTGGGCAATGTTAGGCTGACAAACTGAGGTGTTCCAGCCTAATTCTACTACTGCAAGCAGCAGGAGGGAGAACTTGTGCTGGTAGAGAAATGCCAGAACAAGCTTTCCAGAGGGTAGGGAAGAGGCAGGAGAGGGGGCGTTCTTGGGCAGGAGATAGGCAGGAGGAAGGAGGTAGGGGGTAGGCGGGGCCAGGATCCCAATTTATATCGGATCCTGACCCTGCTTGAAGGGCAGAAAGGTGCGGTACATTGCCATTCCTATCTGCTCAGATTTGAGTAAACCCATAGGGGCTGTTGCAACTTTACCCGTGGGGAATGGGACAAGCCTCCTCTTTCCAGGGTAGCACTGCAGCAGCCTCTCTAATTTGACCTGGATATAGTACACACATGTAAGCCTGGATGTTCCAGCGCAAGTTAGGATTGCACTGTGAAGTGCAGAAAATCTTCATGAGAGTAGCTCCACAAGCCTGCAAATGTCATCTATTTCTAAGTAAAACAGTACATGACACAAGTATATGAGTGCCTAATTCCTGCTGAGTAAGAGGCACTTTTTCAAGTGGGTGATACTCTTTTATTTAGCAAGGGGAGAGTAAATGGTCCTCCTTATCCCAGAAAACTCTTTTCTAGATGTTTGCATTTTTTAGACTGTGAACCTTTTGGGACAGGGAGCCTTAGTTATTTTGTTCAATCTGTAAATTGCTATATGAACCCTTAGTTGAAAACAGCTTATAAATCATGTAAAAGTAAGCATTATATAATTATATGCATTAATTATATAAACATATTAAAAACGTGGGAGACAATACATACAACAAACTCATGATGCACTTTATGGATGTACTTGTACAGTCTCTTGTGATGAAGAAGTCTATGCAGAAAATAATGCCAAGTATCTTCAACTACAGCACATCCAAAACAGAGGGCAAGTAGGATATACCTTTGAAAGAAAAACCATTATTTGTTGAGACAAAGGGAAAATACATCAAAACTCCCTCTCCCCAACAGAACTCTCTTTTTGTGCCATTCTGATAGTGAGGTTGTTAGAATTACAACACAATTCTAACCGCTCACTGGGCTGGGACGACTTAGACCAAGCTGTGTCACAAATGTGCCATAAGACACATTCACTCCTTCTTAGGAGTCAGCTTCCTCAAGAGGTAGGGCAAATTTGTGCTGCCCTAGGGAAGCTGACACAGGGTGATTTGGAAGGCAGTGGAAGGGAGGAACAGGAGCGTTTTCAAGCAGTGGGAGAACAGTGGGTGGACTGGGTTTGGCAGGACAACTCTCCAGTATTCGGCTAGATCCTAAACCCTTTTTCTCAAGCAACCCAGCGTTACACCAGGGTGCTCAGATCTGTACCAACAATTTCACTGAAGCAGATCTGAATAGCCACATTGCAGTGTCTGAGACATTTTTGGGGGGTTAGAGAATGTAGTTGTTCTCCATTCACCTCTAAACCTGTGCTTGGCCAACTTGCTTCTGCTTCACGTAGAGAAAGTGCTTCACGTAAATAAAACATTTGTTGGCAGTTAGGGCAGACGCGCTGGCCAGCAACCTGTTTAAAAAGTGTCAGGGCTGCCTAGTACACCTGCCCATAGTGAAAGCAACACTTCCAAGCTGTTCCTCCTGTGGCCAGGCATCCACTGGGCAGAGGGAGAGAAGAGCAGTGGAGAAGAGGGAAGCAGCTCAGGGCCAGCCAGAAGGGAGCAGAGAGAGAGAGAGAGGCTCAGGATGAAGAGAAGGAGAAAGTGGGGAGATACTTGGAAAGTGTCTTGGATTACAGAAGAAAGTGTCTTTGATTGCAGCCTCCTACTCATGTCTACCCAGAAGTCTTCCTCATTGTGTTAAATGGGTCCTACTCCCAGGAAAGTGTCTTTAGGATTGCAGCCTATGTAGATTTCATAGGATCATGCCCATTGAATGCATGTTTTGAATTCAATTACAGTGTTTTGTCATCATTTTTACATCCAGTTAATATTTTTATATAAATATTTTTGTGGTTGTGGAACCAATCATCTGCGTTTCCATTATTTCCTATGGGAAAATCCGCTTCACATAAAGAAAGTTTCATGTAAAGGAACTGCCTCCGGAATGAATAAATTCTATCACGTGAGGTACCACTGTATGGGTTGCTAAAAATAGGACACCTAGTCAAATTCTTGTTTTACAAGGATCCTCAAGGAAGCACGCACAAAGACACTGAGATATCACTAAATAGCAGAAATGATAGGTTGCAATACGCAATAGGAACTACTGGAGAGAACTCGGAAAATTAAGGATTATACATGGAACTAATGATAGGATATTTGGCTGGTTTTTTAAGGAATGCATATCAAACAAAACAAACCACTGTTGGCTAGGTCATTCGCAATGGAAGCTGCCTTCACCCACCTGGGCCACTCACTGAAGGCATTCCCAGGAGGAAATCAGATTTACAATTGGTCAAGGCAGGAGTGCTTTGGTAAAGTTTTCATTAAGACAATCAAGCAGCAGTGACTGTGTAGTATGTTTGGCTGCAGAACATTTAAGCCAGTGGTCTTTGGCCATTTCAGCCATGGACCCCCTTTCGGTCTTTGAAAACTGTCCAGACCCACCCTACCACCCCCACCCCCGGTCAAACTTGCTTCCCCCAATCTGGGACACAAGGCTTTAAAAAAAGAGGGCTTATCCCAGAAAAAGAGGACAAAAGGTCACTCTGTCTCCAAGTCCCGTCGTACCCCACTCTCTCCCATCCCACTGTCTTCAACCCCGCAGGTCCTCTCTTACCCTCAAATGCCCCCAAGCCCCCAGACTCTCTCCCACCCCACTGCCCCCAACCTCCACATGCGCTCTCAAACACACTTATACGCATACACTTTTCACCCATGTACCCACAACACACATACCCACCTCCATGCACTAACACACACAAATATGCACACAACTCATGCATTCACACACACATACACCCAATGCTCCTGGGAGAGGGCGGACATAGAAGGCACTGTTAAGGGGCTGCCTTCTGGAGCACATTTAAGCTCCAGGTTAAAGGATCAGAGCCATGCTGGAAGCCTTGCACCCCCTGGATTGACCTTCAACACCAGCCAAAGTGTTTGCTTTCTCATAAGTAAACACGGCTTTGCAGTGAGGAGCAAACTTCCTTCTGGGGTGATTTTGTGGGCTGTGCTCATTGGATCAGGACCCTTCTGGTGTCCTTGGATTGCTCTCAGCCTGCCTTTTCCTCTGGACTATGGCACATTTCCCTACTTGCGAGTAAAGCCGTGATATAAATTCCTTTCATTTTCCCATGCATTTTCTATGCATATTTTTGCTTTTATGTTTTTTGGCCATAACTTGCTATTTCAGAATGGATTGAAATGGATTCAGATCTACAATACGAATCCAATGACATATGACATGATGGGGTAGTTCACACCATCGCGAAGTAGATTTTTGGTGTCTCGAGGACCAAGATGGTGATCCCTCAGCCTTTGCAACCCCCCTGGGAGTTATGACCCCCACTTTGAAGACCACTTGTTGAAGCAGTCTTTCCTACACTGAAGTCTAGGGCTTGGTCAGATATTTGACAGGCTGCCTTTGTATAATTTAACTGCATAAGGTTCTTAACTTAACTCTGTCTACTCACCATCTTGGCATGCTTTCCCAGTCATAAGGAATGTTAAAATATTCTGTGAAATAATAAGTACCAAGTATCATAGGCAGTTGAATACAAAAATGATTGAACATAAGTTTTTTAAAACACTTCCATTGTTTCTCCCATGTTTCTGGCTTGTCCTGCAACAAAACAAACAGTGTTATAAACAGAACAAAGCAGAACATTCAAATGCCAACTTTCAAAATGCTTTTTGAAACTACAAGGAAAGCAATAATAGCTCTAGGTCCGTTAACAGAAATTCTAAACTCCTGTTTTTTGGATCGGTTTGCATTAATACTACCTACCGGTCAGCACATTCCTCTTCACCAAGCAACAAAACTCTTTATAAGTTTAAGTCAGCTAGAAAAAGGTGGGTTCACTTCTGCCAAGACTATAAAGGTTTTCCTCCATGACAGAGCTACGTTTTCACGTTCAGTTCCTGGCTAGTTACTAACCTTCATCAACTACTGCATTTTTATTTTTGCAATGGAGCAGTGGGGAAAAAGATGAGAATATGCAGAGCAAGTATCTAGAACTGGCATTAAACCTGCCCTTATTTATTGTAATGTACCAATGCTACAGATGCAATTAGTATATTATACTTCAATTTTCAAGACAATAGGAAATTATGATATGTAGACCAAACATTTATGGTTTCAAACTTTGGGAGCAGGACATTTATTCCAAGGGGCTATGAGTAATCAAGCAAAAACTTTTTGGCTGCCAATCCTCACCAGAAAAGGTACTACCATGTCCATACTATAACACATACATACATATGACATGGCTTTTTTTATGTACAAACAACAATAAGGAAAAAGTAATGGGAGTATTCAGGAATACAGTATTTCCCAACTAAAATCCAGAGTAACTACAGGAGCACGTAAGAGACATTACTTGCACCCGTAGTTACTGCACCACCTAATGAAAACCTATAGGAAATTCATATTGCAATCCAGAGCAAATTGTTCTTACACCGGAGCAAGGACTCCCCGTAGTTACTCTGGATTGCGCCCTTAGTATAACAAGTATTTGATACCCTGTGAAAAAATTTATATTTACATATATACTGTCTATGTATTATGATGTTTGTCTAGCTTGTATGCACTTATGGAAATCATGCCATAAAAAATAGCAGTCTAATCTAAGGCAATACAGTACTGTTACATGAGCTATTTTTAAAATATAGTTCTAAAATAAATCATCATAAATAAAATATATATATCTATATCTATATTTATATATATTTATATATAAATATATACAACATAAAATAAAATAAATAAAATATCATGTTCTAGCTTCGATAAAGTTTCAGTGGCCCAGAAAGGGGAAATTAGTGACCATACACAATCCCCTCTTTAAACTATTAAATAGTTAACACTAACTCTGTTTCTGATGGAATACTATGGGCACAATCCAGAGTAACTACGGGGAGTCCTTGCTCCAGTGTAAGAACAATTTGCTCTGGATTGCAATATGAATTTCCCATACGTTAGCAATAGATGGTGCAGTAATTATGGGTACACGTAATGTCTCTTACATGCTCCCGTAGTTACTCTGGATTGTAAGGTAAGATAAGCAGTAAGAAAACATCTTGTGGAAGTTGAGTATCTCTTATCTGGAATGTTTGGGAGAATAGAAGTGTTCTGAATTTTGGAATATTTGCATAAACATAATGATATACCTTGGGGATGAGGCCCTAAATACAAAATTCATTTGTTTCATGAGTTCCTAGGTTCTGTCATACTGTTAGCTTGGAATGAAATTTTTTCAGTAGATCAAGTTTAATCTTACCTGTTGTATTTTGTATTTTTGCATGAAAGGTATAAACTGAAATAAAAATCCAGGCAAACATATTAAGAAATATGAAAGCTCGTGAACAAGAAGCGAGCCCCATGTTGCAATCTGAAACTTAGTGTAGTTATCCAGCATGTAGTTCCAGGCATCTTTAAATGGCGGCTGCAGTGGATTCTGAGGCAAGAAAGAATCTAAGAATTCGACTGCTAGGTAAGCAGAATTCAGTATGCCAATACTGTCATTTGTTGCCATCGTTCAGCTATGGAACACGTAGTTCCTCTGTTGGACTCTATATACCTGCAAAATTTTAGACAAAAAAGATTACAAAACAGATCAATAAGCAGAACAAACCTTTGCCCGCTAGGCATAAAGCAAGGGTGAATAAACTTCTGTGTTATTATATCCCTTGACAGAAATGGATATCTGTTCCTTTCAGGTGCATAATTAAAAGGAAGTTACATGCCTCTGACATAAAGCAACTCTTGCCTACAGGTACCACACGATTTTCACCAAGCATCACAAAAGTTATCTACTCTTAAGAAAAGAATAACGAATCTAATGTGCCATTGAATCTAATGCACATTCTATACTCAGAATCAAAATACCACAATCACTCACACCTAATTAAACGTCAGATCTAATGTTCACCCTGATTTTGGAGACTAAATACAGCTGAAAAGGGTGAGCATTAAGATTCAAGTAAATACAGTACTTTGCAGCATACAGTACATCACTATCAGATTACCAAACTGAATACCCAGAGAGGCCAGTGTTAATGCATCAGGCAGAATATTTAGTTCCAAATGATATTTCATCCCTTCCACATGTTTTATTAAAATAATTAGTAATGGAAAAGAAATGAAGTACTACAAATTTTTGAAAAGCAAAATCTTTGGTAAATGATGTTGTGGAGGCTGGGGGATGCCCACTGTCAAAACTTCAGTGCTACTCCGTCCTTCCGCATGAAATGGAGATTCTACTTCCCAGATTCTGAATTCAAACATAGCAGGTTGCCACACATATTTACTCATGTCACACATAAGCAATAACATGAGTGTTTACTCATGTCAATAACTTGGTAATGCACTCTGTTTTAACTTGGAGCACACAAGAGCATTTTACTCACGTTAGATGTGATTACAGTTACAACACATGTATGTTTACGCCTATCAATAGGTATTAGAAAAATTTGGTCATGTGCTCTTTTCAATTGGAGCACAAAACATTCTTGGAAATTTTGAGGTTCCAAAATCCATGAAACAAGTTAAGTTTTTTTTTACTTTAAGCAGTGGTTCTCAAAGTGGGGCTTGAGATCCCTTTGAAAGGTCACAACTTCATTTCAGGAAGGGTCATGAAAAGCTGGGTGTAACCATCTTGGAATCTGGTACTGGGTGATGCCTACTTGGAATGGGACACTGAGGCTACAATCCATACTTTCCTGGGAGTAAATCTCATTGATCACAATGAGACTTACTTCTGAGTAGACATGGAAAAGCTCTGGCACCACAGTGATGTCACTTCCTGTTGGATGTCATTTCTGGCCATGACTTTGAAAGTGAGGTTTGAT
This sequence comes from Cryptoblepharus egeriae, assembly GCA_030015325.1. Lineage (NCBI taxonomy): Eukaryota > Metazoa > Chordata > Lepidosauria > Squamata > Scincidae > Cryptoblepharus > Cryptoblepharus egeriae. The sequence continues at coordinate 44,387,465 of JAREYC010000007.1, read as the reverse complement.
TACATCACATCTGGGGAGCCCCAGACAGACTGACTTTCTCAGTATGGGGTGCTAGGCTGAAATCAGGGTGACCCGATGCCCAAACCTCAAAAGGAGGACAAGGTCTTGGATTTCTCTCAGCCTGGCCTTTCCAGCTGACAATGGCATGTTTGCCTACTTACTAGTAAAGTCGTGATATTGGGCACTTTCACTTTCCCACAGAGCTGTGTGCGCGCGCGCATATATATATTTGCATATATATATATATTTGCAGAGTTTTGATAGGAAGATTTTTGCAATGGATTTTTGCAACTTCAATACAAATCCTATAACATATGACATGATGGGGTACTGCACACCATTGCAAAATTGCAAAATGAAGCCGAAATGGAGGACAATGAAGCCCTTTTGGAGGACACCCAGGCAGAAGGCTAAAAAAAGAGGACAAATCCAGAAATTTCCAGTCATATGGTCACCCTGGCTGAAACGGAGAAAAACTGCTCTAAGACAGTGGTTCCTTTACAATCCTACACACTGTGCTCTGGGAGAAGGCTTCATTGAACACAATGAACTTATGAGTTGACACTTAAAACTGTTAACATACCATATACCATATCTACTTGACTTTAATGTTCACCTTTTTAAGCCAAATTTACATCTCCAAAATTCAGGTGTGCTTTAAGATTCAATGGAACATTAGATGTGAGTACATAACAGTGTTTTGGTTATAAATATAGATCAGTATTTAGTTTAAGTTTACTATATTGTAGTAATAAATGTAACAAACCAATTGTATAAAACAGCGCAATTAGGTAAAAATCATAACTGCATTGTCATGTTATTATCAAATTACTGATTGCTGAATGCAGTAAAATTAAATTTTGCACCTGCTTTGTAGCTGCACATTACAACCGCCAGTAAACATTTTTTATAAATCTCAAGTCTTTTAAAATAGGGGTGTGTATTAGATTCAATGGCAAATTATATTTGAGTAAATACAGCTATAGACATGTGTAAGTAAAAAATGTATGCATTAAAAACTGATCCTGAAAACCTGAGTCAACTTATACATAGGCCAATGTGGTCAATGAAAAATTAGTGAGGTATGGCAAGGGAGACCAGTCAAACAGGTAGGATGTGTGTGTTTGCATTGCTTTTTTAGTAACATTGCTTCAGAACAAGGTAAAAAGCTATTTTGTCTTGTCCTAAAAGCAATGAGAATTCAGAGATATAAGCTTTGCGAGGACTTCTGCTATGGAAATACAGTAGTACCGTATTGCTCGCAAAGCCTACAATTCCCATAAGTACCTTCATCTTGCACCCTAACTGGAGAACAGCTCAGTGTTTGTCCTGCTTCAGAAAAATTATTGGTCCGCCAGCATATACCTATTTATCTTGTGTCACCACTATTCCCTCCACACCCAAGGTAGTAAAAAACAAAATGAAGGAGACACCAGTCAACTATGAACCTATACTTAAAAACAATGAGCAACCCATGAAAGTGAATCCCTGGATGAAGTAGTGCCTTCCCCCTAACAATTCCCCTAACAAGTCCAGGGGTGGCAATAGGAAATTAACCCCATATGCCCAAAGTTTCCCCCACCCCCCGTGGATTTCCAGCTAACTCCAAAAAAAATCCTCAAGACTTTAAAACAGTCTCCCTCCTTGGCACTGTACAGTAGCAAGTGGAGAGGGAAAGAGGCTAGACTAAGAGCACAATCCTAACCCACGTCTACTTAAAAGTAAGCCTCATTATGTTCAATGGGTCTTACTCCCAGGAAAGTGTCTTTAGAATTGCAGCCTAAAAACTTGCCTTAAAAACTTTGAATGATCAAACTGCTTTGAATGATCAAACCTGCTTGTTTCTGAGAGAGTAGAAAGCAAAGCATTAAAAAGAGGAAAAATCAAAAGTGGTTATAAATATTGGTTATTAAGGTTGTTTACTTCTGAGTAAGTATGTACAGGATTGAACTCTTCAGCTTGCAATCCTGGAAGGAAGCTTCCTTGACTTACTTCTGAGGAGGCATGCATAGAATTGGGCTCTCAAGCTGCAATCCTTTCCACACTTACCTGTGAGTAAGGCCTTCTTAAGGGGACTTACTCCTCAAAGGGACTCACTTCAAGGGGACTCACTTCTGAATGGGGATGCATAGGATGGGCATAGCATGGGCAATCCTTTCCACACTTTCCTGGGAGTAAGCCCCATTGACTATAGTACAGTGGTGTTCAGGCATTTCAGTTCAGGACCCACTTTTAAATTTAAAAATCTGTCTGGGACCCCTGGTGAAACTTACTGGGATGTTGCTTCATGTCCACCTAAAAGTAAGTCCCATTGTGTTCAATGCAGTTTACTTCCAAGAAAGCTCAGAGCCAGATTCCAAGATGGTGGATCCCACCCTCTTGCGACCCCCTCCCCGCACCTGAGGTCACAACCCCCAAGGTTCTAATCCCCACTTGGTCCTAACCCCCACTTAGAAGACCACTGCTATATTAGGACTTACTTTTAAGTAAAGAAACATAGGATCAGGCTCTCAGCTTGCAGCATTTTCCCCTCACCTGGGAGTAAGCCCCATTAACTATAGTGGGAGTTACTTCTGAGTAGACAACCACAAGATTGGCCTCTCAGGTTGCAGCCTTTTCCACACTTACCTAGGAGTAAACCCCATTCACTATAGTGGGAGTTTACTTCTGAGTAGGCATGCATAAGATTGGGTTCTCCAGCTATAATTCTATCCATACTTCCTTGGGAGTAAATCCCATTGAGTATAGTGGGAATTACTTCTGAGTAGACAAGCATGGGATTGGGGCCTGAAGAGAAAGAGGGGGGTACAGACACCTGTACTTAGCACCTTTGGGGGGGCTCACCTGTATGCCTTCAAGGGGGAGAGACCCACATGACCCACTCCCCAGCTGCCCCCCTGAAGCTCCCCCTAAGAGAAGGAGCAGAGCCCCTGAGAGGACGCCTCCCCCTCCCCAGCCACATAAGCAGACACAGTTACCTGCTAGCCTCACCTGAGCCTGGTCCAGCTCTGCCTCCCACAAGCAGAGGAGCTCCTTTCGAGGACAGACCCTGAAATACTCCCTCCCCATTGGCTGAGGAGCACCTCTTCCGCCGCTCTGATTGGCTGCGACGCAAGGCTCCGTCACGATCAGGCGCGCGCCGGGAATGAGAGCAGAGAGGGCTCCCTGGGCCGCCATTGGCTGAGGGGATGGAGTGAGGATAGTGAGGATGGGCGGGGAGCACAGGGGCTCAGGCTATGGCAACAGAGGCCCATCGGCTTCCCCAGGATAAAGCCTGCGGGAGGCGCTTATGAAGGGGGCGTGCCTATGGCCACGCCCCCTCCTGGTCCTCACCAAAGCAGTCAGCCTCCTGTGGGGTGTGCCCCAGGTGGGTCGCCTCATGGCTAGCCCAGCCCACAGAAGCCCCTCCGGCAGCTCTGCAGGGGGAAGACCAGCTGCTTCTCCAGAGACCTGTGGTGTGTGGGGAGGCAGGTGAGGCAGAGCCTCCCCCAGTGCTGCCACCACCACACTGTGAGGCACTGCCTCACCTGCCTCCCCACACACCCCTAACTGCTTGCACACCTCACTCAGTGATGGAACATTTTGAAGGACTCAGGTGGGGAGGCACTGCCTCACCTGCTTCCCCATGCACTGCATGTACCAGAGTGCTCACACACAGGCTGTGGTTTTTGAAGCAGTCTGGTGGAGAGGCTCTGCCTCACCTGCCTCCCCACACACCACATGACAATAAATACTTGCACACCTCACACACTGGTGGTGCTTTTGGAAGGACTCCAGAGGGGAGGCTTTGCCTCACCTGCCTCCCCCTTCACTGCATGTCCTTGAGTGCTCACAGACCTCATACACTGGCAGTATACTCCGCTTTGAATACACTGGCGGTGCTTTATGAAGGCCTCTCTTGCATCCCTACTGCATGTCACTAAGGATTCTATGACACTCACTGTGGGGTATCTTGATATTGGCATCAGGCCAATAATAATGATCATGTATCCTTTTAATGCATACATTATTTATAGTGCATACATTTTTTACTTACACATGTCTATAGCTGTATTTACTCAAATATAATTTGCATCATTATTATTGATCATTATTACGGTATATGCAGTGGCGCCACATGTAACAAATTTAATTCGTTCCAGAGGCATATTTGTTACGTGAAATGTTCTTTACAAGATGGATTTTCCCATAGGAAATAATGGAAACTCAGACGATTGGTTCCACAACCCAAAAAATATTCATATAAAAATATTAAGAGGAGTGTCACTCCTGACCCTTAGGCAACGTGAAAATGGGAAAAATCTTCCTCCCCCAAAACTTGCCACTCGCTTGCACTTTCTCCTCCTTCGTTCCCCTTGTTTCAACACCTTACTGGTTCTCTGCTGTATCATAATATAACATAATAGGCTTTTGAAACAGTCTCATTTGTGAATTTTGAGTTATGAAAACCCAGTTTTCATTACGTAATGCTGCTGTTTTATTTTCTGTTTAGTTGGCTATAATTTGATAGAATAGAGATATTTTGAAGTGATTTGTTACACTGCATTCTGTACTGAATAGTATAACATAATGTTATTATTCATACACACCAGTGTTTTCACAATTTTAGCCATTAGTTCCAAACTCAGGTTGTTGTTGCCTCACAAACCTTGTTGGCTGAAGCAATTGCAACCTATTTAACCCTTTAACTATGCCACTGCTCAAGCCCATGCCTTTTCTTTCCTCCCCACTTCTAACTCTATCCCCATCTGCCTCTTCCAATAGAGTAGTGATTCTCAATCTTTCTAACGCCATGACCCCTTTATAAGTTCCTCATGTTGTGGGGATCCCCAACCATAAAATTATTTTCATTGCTACTTTATAACTGTAATTTTGCTATTGTTATGAATCGCAATGTAAATATCTGATATGCAGGATATATTTTCATTGTTACAAATGAAATGTGTGTTCTATGCACACATTGAACACAATGGGATTTATTTCAGAGTAGGCATGCATAGGATTGGGCCCTGAGGCTGTCAGTCAGCCCCAGTGCGCACGCAGCTTCAGCCGGAGGTCTGGCAAGCCCAACCTGGCCCCCTGCACCAGGGGTCTTTAGGCAACCCCCAGGAAAGCTCTAGGCAACCCCCAAAGGGGTCCCAACCCCCACTTTGAGAAATGCTGCAATAGAGGAAGCAGAAGGAGCAACTATGGAGAAGAGCAAGCAGACAGAACTACACAGCCCATAGCCTTCTATAGTCAGGCACCAACATCAGAAAATTCTGAAACCCTACATTCCAGAGTAACTACAGGAGCACGTAAGAGACATTACGTGCACCCATAGTTACTGCACCATCAAGTGAAAACCTATGGGAAATTCATTTTGCAGTCCAGAGCAAATTGTTCTTACACCATCACAAGGACTCCCCGTAGTTACTCTGGATTGTGCCCTTAGTTGGGCATTGCTACTTACCAGGGTGACTAATTTATTCAATGGCAACTTTAGAAAAAACAACAACAAATATGCAAAATTTTATTAAAGAAAATAAGTCAAAAGGACAATAATTTTGGTCATATTTAAAGCATCCAGGAATTAACCAAAATGCCATTTCTTTACAAACATTTTCACATACAGTACGTTGTCTTTAATAGCAGCTAGGAGTTACACAGGAATAGTTTTAAATGCCATGCAAGTAAAACAGAGCTCCATACATTCATTAGAAACCTGTAATTATGTCCATGCCAAGTAGTAACTCTATGGACCAAGTTAAGGTACACCAAAACACAAGGATAATCTTGGTAAATTAGGATAATCGTACATAAATTAAAAACCATTTTGGTATTACACAATTGCTTCAGGGGCACTGTAATTGAATTTTGGGGCATTTGGTAAAGCTAAAGCACAGGTAAATATCAAAATATACACCTCTGTTTTACAACATAGTACTGGCATACTTCAAAGTATAGTGCCAACTATAAATAGTATCATCAAGTTCAAAACAGGTATAAAGAAAAGCTACTTAACACACTCAATATGCACAAAATTATGTGACCAAATATGATTTAGAAAAACAAAATTCTTATAACAGCTTATCATACTGAGCTAGGTTTCAGCATTCTTTCTGAAAACCTGAAGTTCATGGGTATTTCTTTCCCCGCCCCCTTTGGAAAAAAGACAAGTTTACTTTCACCAGGACACACTGTATTATCTTCCACTTAAAAAAAGAACATCCAGTCAACCATGACATACTTGATTGGTCCCTTAAGAAAAGGAATTTTCTCCAGACAGCCATCAAATAAGGACTGTGGTCCATACATCCTTGCTACATCTCATTTAGATGCAGCTTAATGTCAATGAATGCTACACATTGCTTCAACCTAGAATAATCTTCATTTTTAATTAATTGTTGCAGATCACAGCTCCAGCATGTTTCAATGTGCAGCTTCAAGTTGAGAAGTGCTTTGATGCCCAACCACTTCAGTAACATTTGTTGAAGCTTGCTTCTAGTGCATAATCAAGGTGAGACACACATTGCCAGTTCATAATGGTTTGTCAATAACAGTAACACCTGAATGAGAGAAAGAGACAGAAAGCAACTTGAAACTTCTGTGGCTGCCTAACCTAGACACCTAGTGTTCCTAGCTAGTAGTATGTAAAAAGAATGCTAAAAAATTCTATTTATAAATCACATTTGTACATAACATATTTTTAACATCTATTACAAAACATGCAGCATTTTATCTACTCACTGATTACATTTGTCCAGGGATGTGGTAGCTGCTGGGGGAGGGAAGTGAAGCATCAGCCTCAGTTCAGCTGCTGCCTTTGGAATATTTTCAAAAGCCCTAAACTAAGCAGCAGCACCAGTCTTAGGAAGTGGCAAATAGAGATATGTATCTTAACTACGCATAAATGCCATCTTGCCCAGCCCCATATACATTCATGTATGCAAGGTGCACAGAAGGAGAGAAGGTGTGCCTGGATAATATATTTCCTCTCCCACTGAGAGAGAAGTGGCAGCTTTTTAAAAAAATTATTAGATGGGAGAGCCTGGCAGACATAGGCAGCAAGATCTTGATTTTGTGTGCACATTCACAAAATGGCACTGTAATACCTTTTATATTTGGCATATTTCTATCCCATGTTTCAACATCTACACATTTGTTTGAAGCAACTGTCATCCAATCCAACAGTTTGAGATGAAATGAGCCACATCTTTAAATGAAGTACAAAAACTTTCAAAACTAGATTATCCCTACAATCCAGAGTAACTATGGGAGCACATAAGAAACTTTATGTGTACCCGTAGTTACTGCACCACTTAGTGAAAACCTATGGGAAATTCATATTGCAATCCAGAATAAATTGTTCTTACACCGGAGCAAGGACTCCCCATAGTTACTCTGGATTGCGCCCTAAGTCCTTAAATTTAATTTCCGGTAAATGTCTTTTTTCATAAAGACATTTAAAGTTGATTTGACTCAGTGGAACGTGCCTTGGTGGACGTGTCACAATGCGCTCCTAGCCTTCAACATTTCCCACTATCCTACTGTGTTTTCCCCATTAGTGTTAGACCAGACTCATTAAAGAGATGTGTAATTTTGCATGTCATACTTTTGAGGTTATAAGGTATTGCTCCAGTCCTTAAACAGAACTTGCTAACAAGTGTTCAACTTAACTAAGCTTCAGATTTGAAATTAATCATCCAGTCATATCAACATCCTAGCCTGTTGTTATCCTAATTACGTGCCACTAATGTTGAATGGCAATAAACTTATGCACCAAAGTACATATTCCAAATGGGAAAGAAACAGCAAAGTGCAATCTAGGATTATTTCCTGAACCAATGTCTTTGTTTTCAATTTATAAGCTAAGCTTCCAGATACAGATACAATCTGTGCTTAATTCTACTTCTTACTCTACCACCCTCCTAAGGAATTCTATGACAAATCATATGCTACATTCTTATGAATGAGAATAAAAAACCACCAGACCCCACAGAACCAACCAACCAACCATATTTCCCATTACCTGCATAGCTCCTTCCAGTACTCATGCATGATGATACAACTGCCCATTTATCTGTTGTTGGGTTATAATACTCCACTGTTGCCAAGTTACAGGAACCATCATCGCCTCCAACTACATACAAAAGTCCATTCATAGCACAAACCCCTAATACAAAACAAAAAGGAGAGGACACTGCTGTCATCAGCTTGTTCTTTTTAGCTAGCCAAAAGACACTTGCTATCAGTGTTTTATTTCACTTTCAAATTATTTAACTATACTAATTACCTGCATTTCTTCTACACATATTCATATCGGCAACCTGCTTCCATGTATTGATGGCAGGATCATAAACTTCAACACTTTTTCTAACTAATGGGCCATCATGACCTCCTACAGCATACAATAAGTTGTTTAAGACACCAACACCTGCAACAAGAATATATACAATTCTTCAACTTCTGGAATGCAATCCAATTTTATAAGTTCTGCACAATTGTATAAGACAGTGTTTCAGTTGAAACATATTCTGCTCTGGCAAATGCCAACAGGAACACTAAAGCCCAAATAATAACCAACTTTCCAGCACTGACATAACTGTGCCTATGAGGCATGTGCTGTATCAGACAGTGGGGTGGCAGTCACAGAGGCCTCAAGGAATGTGTTCCTTATCCCAGAGCAGCATTGAACATACTTCAGTTAGGATTGTGCCTTAAGTACTCAACATATCTACTGGCTCAATTCTGGAGGACTTTCTGTAAGTCGGAAAATATGTAGGCTGAAGCAGGTGGCTCTTGCTGTCCTAGAACTATTACACTTGGGTATAAGTACTACAACTTATCCTTACTACCTTTAGGATTATTGTATTTTTAGCCCCATGTTGCAGATGGGTTGATGTGGCCGAGAGCACATAGCTGGCTAAATGCTACCTCGTATATTCATGCAGGAATGTGCTCTGAATTGGTAACATCCTGGTTCACATGTAAGTTGATGTCACTACGCTACACTATTTAAGCTTCTTATATAACTAGGCACCAATTGCAGGATAAAAACACTATGGGGCCCTTTAACAAAATTATACAAAATATAGCATACAAAGATAAAAGGCTGTAGAAAAAAACCATTAGTAATCATGTACAAAAACCACTCTAAATGGACACTCCTATTCTAGGTCAGCACAACTTGTTAGTTGTCCTAATTCAATGGTTACAGTGTTTACATAAAGTGAGATTGGAAAGCTCTTGCAAGCAATTCCAAGAGACAGCAGCATAATTGTAAGAATAGTTGCTGGGTTATGAGAAGATAAAAGAAGTAGTTACAGCTACTGAAACAAAACTATGGGATCCTGAAGTGTCTGAGACCATAAAGGCATTATGCATTAGGTTACCTAAATTTTTTCATTTAACACACTTATCAAAATAATTCTTTGTTTGCTTACCTGCTCCACTACGCCTCGTGCCCATTTCTGCAACATAGGTCCATTCATTTGAATTACAATTATAGCACTCCACTGTGCTAAGGCACTGACGTGATGCACCATCATAGCCACCTACTGCATACAACATACCTAAAGAATTCATAAAGTATGTGAGTGTATATGTATATTTATAATGCACATAAAAACTAGATAGGCTGTCACTACAATTTTCTGCCCTGGAGCCCTAGGTACCACTTACATCTTTTTCTGGACAAGAGTAAAACCAAACAGTTCTGATGTCTGGGACCCATAAAATGACCTGAGTGGCTCGCGTTAGCAGCAGGTCTTCATCCCATCTACTGCAGATGCAAACTGCATCAATCTGTTCCCCACCTGATAAAAGTGAGAATCAGATTTCATCCACTTGCTTTCCCCATGCTTTGCACTTTTCATGATTTGGAGAGATACATTTCCTTTAAACCTTGAATGCAGTGAGAAGATAAAGAGATTTTTATTGTAATTTTTTAAAAGTGTATATGTGCACATAACCAGCAAAGGCAGCAGTGGCACATTTGGGCAGTGTTGTGTAGTGGACCTAGTTGGACCAGGCCTGTTTGGGAAATAGAAAGTCAGAAATGAAAACAAGATACTAATGTGTATGTTTCAGTATTCAGTATTTGCTAGATTTGGGTTTGAAAAGAATGCCAGAGCAGAAAGATCCTAAGGGACTCAATTTATTAAAAAGGGTTTATATCTTGCTCATCTAAAGTTCAGAACAACTTGCAACAAAGTAAATAAAACATCAATCATTCATTTCTTTTAAAAGTAAAATGTCGAAGAGATTTGTGTTCTTTAAAAGTTTCAAATTTAAGAAAGCATTTTAAAATTAACAGCCCAGCCCTAAGCAACACACCTGTGCTGATGCAGCAATGCCAACAAGGTGAGTACTAAATTATGTGATGGGGAAGAGCCATGGAGGCCTCTTCAAAGTAAGTGAACAATTGTTCCCTTATCTTTGGGCTGCATCAACACTGGAAAGTTGGTTAGGATTGGCCTGTTAAAATAGTATCTTTTTTTACCAAGTAGTTATTTAAAGCTTCCCAGCTGAAGCCAATAACACTTGAGTATCACAGCTGTTTAGCTCCATAGCAGACAACAGGATGCCACAGCAGGAAAAAAACCAATTTCCCCACATCTCAAGGCAAAGCAATTCACACAGAAGACAGAAGAGGGCACTCCTGAGTCTGGATATCGCATCAAAGGATGAGACTGAATTCTGATTTCACAGAATAGGGGTGGGGCAAAGGGGGGGGGGGAAATGCCTCCAGGGAATGTATTATACATGTAGTATTTGGATCAGACCTTACCTCCAACGACACCTACACCAACACTACTTCTCCTTGTGTTCATTGGAGCTACACGAAACCATTCATTAGCTTTTATGTTGTAGGCTTCTACTGATGATAAACCTGTAATAAAGCAAGTACAGAAAGCTAAATAGCATGAATGTATTGCTCAGATACCAATTGTTCCATGAATCACTATGGCTGTTATGAATCATTCCTATTAATTATCTCCTAAACCTGGAATAAACAGATATTAACTAAAAAGACTATAGGAATATTTGTTTGCTGTTTGACTGAGTATGAACACATATGAAAAACTACCAAGATTTTAATTTGGGGAAGTTCTAGCACTGCATAATATTTAGATTGAAAATTCTGAGGTGGATGGAGGAAGTGAGAAGAACAGCCTATTAAAGGAATTTCTAAGATCTGAATTTAACAAGTGATACAATTCCAATGGATATCTAAAATTATGCTTTTTAACAAAGCATACAGAATTGTCTAATGTTTTCCAAGCTTGAAGATCAGAGGAAAAGGCTAGCTATTGCAAAGCACAAAAGTTATCTACAGATATCCAAACAGCCAGTACTACATTATGATTATACACCTGTACTCCCATCAAATCCTCCCACAGCATACAAAAGTCCATTCAATACAGCAGCTCCCAAAGTGCTTCTTCTGTCTTGCATATTAGCAACAGTCGTCCATTGGTCCTTTACTGGGTCATATGAATCCACTGTTCGGACTCTCAAGGAACCGTTGAAACCACCAACAGCAAAGACGAGACCACCCATGAATACCACTCCTGAAAGAGGAAGAATGAAATATTAACATAACCATAATTTTGTAAAGCCCAGAGGCAGGTGTACTTTTGAGCATGTATTCTGAATTTGAGCCCATTTACCTGCTCGGCATCTTCTGGTAGGGAGCTCAGCAACTTGATGCCACCGTTCTTCTTTAAAATCGTAACACTCCACACTGCGGATAGCCTTTGGTGCTTGTCCTCCAACCACAACCATCAGCTTTGAGAGGAAGCAACACCCAGTAAGTAAAAAGAGCTTAGTAAAGTAAAAGTAAAAATGTGTTTAGTCACACTGATGAAAAGTGGACAAAACATCATTTCTTGAGTGCTGTTATGTCAGCAATAAAGGCATAGCACTCAATATGCTTTAAGTTCTGAAGCAGGCCTCCGTCACTCTTGAAAGACTATGGTATCGTGCATGCAAAGCACGAAAGCCTGGGTTAGATTTGTTATGGAGGATAGGCTGTTACCCAAGCAGCAAATCCTCCCTCTCCATGCCACTGAATTAGTCCAACAGAAAGGCAGAGCCAATACAATTGGATCCAGCTGGCGTCGCAGAGCTGGGCTAAGGACAGGAGCTCACCCGGTCTTGTGGGGCCGACCAGGGTCTCAAACCCTGGCCTGCTGGTTAAAAGGCACAGCGTCTTTACCGCTTGTGCCACCCACAGCCCATAAGTTCTGAAGCAACACAAGGAAAACAACTATATTAGGAAGACCATGTGATTTAATTCACCTGACTGCTGAAAGTTTAACACTTTTTCAAAAAATTCAGTTCAATGCAAAAAAGGAAGCAGGCAAGCTTATGGTGGTGGACCTTACTTTTGGAAGACAGGCAGATGTTCTCAGCCTGGTCCGTGTACTTTTCATCAGCGCTCTTTGCTCAAGTGGCAACAAGTGGTACTTCATTGCTTCAATGAGGTAATCCTTACATGCACTGCTGTTTTTAACCAGCACCTCCTCTTCAACTCTCTGCACATGAAACATAATGACACACTTTTAGCAAACTGCATTATACAATAGGGACACACTGACTAATCCAATTCCTGGAAGCCTACAGTCCCCATTTTAAGATTAGCATCCCTACTTTTTGGATTTGCTCAGTGAGAAATGGCAGACCGAGGGCTGATTCAGATGCTACTTTATTGCTGAGACATGCACACTCATGCTGAGCATAAATCCTGGCTGTTCCTCTTACTCCCCAGAAAGTTCAGGATCAATTATTTTTAATCATTGGGAAGGGGTCACAATTCAGCCAAACTGCCCCTTGACATTCATTCCTAAGCCAAAATAGTTTAAAATCAGGTTAGAAGCACATGTATAAGAGCTGTTTGGATGGATTTGATCAATGTTTGGATGGACTTTTCCTAATAAAGGAAAACAGACTCCCAAGGAAGTGAGAATTAAAGAAATATTCACACTGCAAGCATGCAATTCACAGGGGTCTGGTTAAGGTACAATCATAAAATGTGCAGGCATGCACTGGCCAGCAATGAATTCAGTGTAAGGTAGATGTGAGATGGCAGGCAACTTCAAGTAAGGATATTTTATTCTTACACAGTGTTGCACACCAACCAGCCCTATGGGCTATTTGGATCTGAACCTGTGATTTCACAGGCACAAATCTGAGGCGCAAATCTATTGTAAGGATTCTCAGGCTGGAGACGGAGATTAGGCTCTAGCTTGTACTCCTATGGCTGGCCCTGCACCCTCCCCAGCTTGATCCACCCCTTGGGTCACCCTTGCCACTCCCCCCCCAAAATGCCCCTTCCCCATCTTCATTCCTCCCTCCCCTTGTCCTGGCTTTGTCCATTCTGGAACAAACTTTTCATTTAGGCACAGAACTAAGCTGGGCTAGCCTACTCTCATATAGCCACAAATATTCATATATATTATATATATTATAAATATATATTATATAATATATATGTATATAATATAAACTGCACAGAAGCCATATTACAGGGAAAAGGTATGATTAACCTTTTCACCTTCACCTATTGGCTCTGAATTTTTTTGTCTATTACAGTGGTGCCTCAAATAAAGAGCTTAATTTGTTCCGGACGCATGCTCTTTAAGTGAAATGCTCTTTAAGTGAAGCAGATTTTGCCATAGGAAATAATGGAAAGTCAGACTATTGGTTCCACAAACCCCAAAATATTCATATTAAAATATTAACTGGATGTAAAAATGATGACAGAACACTGGAATTGAATTCAAAACATGCATTCAGTGTGCATGATCCTATGAAGTCTACTTAGGCTGTAATCCTAAAGACACTTTCCTGGGAGTAAGCCCCAATTATCACAATGGGGCTTACTTCTGGGTAGACATAGGAGACTGCAATCAAAGACACTTTCCTGGGAGGCTTACCTGGGCTGCTGCTGGAGGTCGGAAGGGGAACTTGAGTGCAGTTGGGGGCAGTTAGAGGCAGCAGCACTGGCCAGCAGCAACATTTAAAGAGCCTCCATGTGGAGCATTAGAGCTGCATAGCACGTGTACCCATAGCGCACTTGCTTGTTAAGTGAAGAGGAACTTGTTATGTGAAGCAAGATTTCTTGGAAATTTTTGCTTGTTATGTGAAATGCTTGTTAAGCGAGTCGCTTGCTAAGCGAGGTACCACTGTATTTTGTTATACCTGGTTATACCTTTCAAGTTACAATTGTGTTTATTTTACTTTAGGGTGATTTGTGACTATAATAAAATAAAAATTTTCAGAGTCTTCTTGGAAAATATTTAGCTGAGATCTTTGGGGAAATGACCTCAAAGAGATAAAGTAAATAAAAAGAATGTTATGGCTAAGTTATTAAACAATGTGGTATTCCAACAAGCAATTCTACATAAATATGTGCACCACTTAAGATACCACAGCAAATATTCATCTTTCCAGCAGAAAGGAATAAATAAATATAGTTAGTTAGTTTTAGTTTTAGTTTAGCTGTGTCATTTGACACTGGTCACCTTCCAATTAAAAAATCTGCACCCATTAAGCTGATGTTATTCCAAGTTAATAAGAGTCCTACTAAATTATTCCCAAAAGATTCCAGATGTACCAAGAATAGTGTGGCAGGAATAAAAAAAAAACAAATTGCACAACAAATATCACATTACTAAAGCTACAAACCTAACTGTCAGTTATGCTAACAAAAGTCCCAGCACAAGTTAGGATTGTGCCCTAAATCACTCAGGCTGCAATCCTAACCTCTAGTCAGGACAGCCTACGCCCCACCATAAGTCCTTCACTGAACTGGGGATGTAATAAATGTGCCATAAGGCGCTTCTGCCCAACTCCTGGAGTGGTTAGGCCAATGCAAAGGCATATGCAAACTTCCCCACACTATTACAGGAAGATATGCCAGTTTTGTTATGCCAGCCTACAGTAGTTAGGATTGTGCCCGAAGAAATACAGTGACACCTCGTGTAACAAATGCCTCACGTAAAGTATGTTTCATGTAACAAACAAAATTTCTCCAGGATTCTGCTTCACGTAACAAACTATGCTTCACATAAAGAACACATTTGTTGGCAGTTGGGGCAGATGCGCTGGCCACCAGCCCTTTTAAAAAGCGTCAGGGCTGCCTAACATGCCTGTCCATAGTGAAAGCAACACTTCCGCGCTGTTCCACCTGAGGCCGGGTGTCCGCTGGGCAGAGGGAGAGAACAGCAGTGGACAAGAGGGAAGCAGCTCAGGGCTAGCCAGAAGGGAGCAGGGGAGAGAGGGGCTCAGGATGAAGAGAATGAGAAAATGGGGAGACACTTGGAAAGTGTCTTGGATTGCAGCCTCCTAACCATGTCTACCCAGAAGTAAGATCCGTTGTGTTCAATGGGTCTTACTCCCAGGAATGTGTCTTTGATTACAGCCTCTTAACCACATCTACTCAGATGTATGCCCCATTGTGTTCAATGGGGCTTACTCCCAGGAAAGTGTCTTTAGGATTGCAGCCTAAGTAGACTTCATAGGATCATGCACACTGAATGCATGTTTTGAATTCAATTCCAGTGTTTTGTAATCATTTTTATAAATAGTTAATATTTTTCTATGAATATTTTTGGGGTGTTGAACCAATTGTCTGCGTTTCCATTATTTCCTTTGGGAAAATAAAATAAAACATAAAGAACGATTCAAGTAACAAACATGCCTCTGGAACGAATTAAAATTGTTACACGAGGCGCCACTGTATATGAGAAGCCACTGAGACACTTTACAAAAAGTTACTACTTGCAACTAAACAATTTGAAGACTTTAGTGGTACAGGCTTTAGGATACTTAAAAAATCTACCAACTTCCAATTTGCTATTTATCTTACAGAATCACATGAAAGAGAACGTGAATCAAATGCTTTCTTTTCACTTACCTGTACCAAATACTCTCGGGAGAGCAATGGCAGGCGAACATGCTCCATCAGACGTGCCATGAACTCTTGTCTCACATCTTTGTCGTGGTTAACCCAAGCTATTACTGCTTCAAATACCTTCCAGAATGTAAGATACATTATGAACATTTTTTATTTATAAAATAAATACATTTTCTGTTCTTTTAAATGAGAGGTGTACACTTCCACTTCTGAATACGTGAACTTATTTGCTGCATAGCCTTAATTACCTTTCCTCATCAGTATTCCAGTAAATGCAGCAAAGCCACTGAATAGCCAGGTCAGCTAGCTCAAGATTTATTGTATGAATTCCCATACTAAATATATATCTGCAACCTATGTAAATACTTACTAGAGATTAGGCTCAATTTGCAGGTAAGGCAGCCAAAGAGCTGCCAAGGATCTAATTAAAAGGATGAGAGTCACACGACTCTAAAAGCAGGCTGAGATGTGGGTTGACAGTAGAACAACCCTGCCAAGAGTTCTGAGAGTTGGACTGTGATACTGCAGTAAGTGTCAGCCCTTATTGAGGGGGAAAGCCCACACAGGACATGAGCATGTGGCAAAACAGTCATAACAGTTTCTCTATGTGCCCACATCCAGCACATGTTTGCTTAACCTACATCTCAGCCCACATTTAGAATTACATGATCTTACGTAGTGAGGCTACAAGTAGTTATGCTATCTCTGGATAAAGCACCATGGGGCACAGTTATCCCCACTTAACACAACTTGGGTATGTGCCTGCAAATGCACACCGGATTGCTTTGATTACTCTAATTTTTACTGCAAAGCTAATTAGAACATATAGGGCATGGTATCCCAGCCAGCATTCTCCACTGTTGTGTGTTCCCTCCATGAACAGAATGGATGCTGGAGCTAGTGGGATGCTCCTCTGTTCATGGAGGAAGTTCCTGCTGGCTAAAGCACTGGGTAGAATGCTACCCATGGTGTTTAATAATTATTATCTTAACAATCTGATCCTGTTTTTTCTCTTTTAGGAAAGCAAGGTAGTTTTATAAACAAAATAATTAAGCCAGTAAAAACTTACCAAAGCAGCTTATAAACTTAAGGGCATAAAAAAGAGACCATCAAAGACTCATACTTGTTACAAGAGCCAGGTCTTGTTAATGTTTGTAATATTTCTTACAGTGGGATGGAGAGAAACCATGAAAGATAAAACATGGAAGGGAATTTAACCTTCTTCACCATTCTCTTGCCTTATTTGCCTTCAATCTCTTGCTCCTTCCATTCCTATTTGTTCCTGACTCATACTAGAAGAAAGTCAGAAATGCAAAAAAAAAAAAATATTGAAACTGCAGACTAAAAGGGAAGTATAGCACAGAAATGGTGTGAGAGCTTCTCTGTGCTTCTTGCTCTTGACGATACCCATGTTCTTTATACTAAAGCATGACAGCCCCCCAGGACCTCCAGTTTAGCTGACAATTATCTAGAAGTTCCAAGTTCAGGAAAAGTTGCCTCACCTTCTCCTCTGATGCAATTGTGATCTTGTCACTGGAAATTAAGCTGCAAACCTGTTCGATACCAAGATTCAGAAATTCTTCACCAAGTACAACTTCAGTAAAGTGCTGCTCTGTTTGAAGGAAAATAATTGCTTTAATCTATATATATAAAAGTCATTTACTGACTCACTGACTGACTGACTGACTCATCAACGCCCTGCCAAAACTGCAGGGCCTAGAAGCATGAAATTTGGGGAGGGAGTTCCTTCTGTTACATGAACACCCACCAAGAGCCCATGTGGAGAAATTTAACCCTTAAGGGGCTGAAAAGGGGTGCAATATGTTTTTGTCCTATAGTTAACATGGAAGATCGACCAACCTCCATCCAATTTGGTGCTTGGTGGCTGGTGCACTGGGGGGATGTTGTTTGGAGGAAGAGGTTGCACTGGGGAGGATGCTGTGCATGGGAAGATGCGCATGGGGAGATGATGCAAATGGGGGGTTGATGCGCATGGGGGGTTGATGCGCATGGGGAGATGTTGTGATTGGGGGATGTTGTGACTAGGGGAATGATGTGCATGAGCGATGTTGCGCATGGGGGGACAATGCGTGATGTGCATGGGGGACTCAATGCACATGAGGGTTGTTGTGCATGGGGGGGTCGTTGTGCATCGGGTTGATGTGCGTGGGGGATAGATGCGCAGTGGTGGGATGGTGTACAGGGGAATTTTAACACGGGTACACTTTTCGCTAGTATCACAATAAAATGGGTATTACATCTTTATCTACATTCAGTAAATACACAAGCACTTTGTTTTGTATACATGATCTACAAGACCCAGATGCATTTTACAATTTTTAACCCCCATTAATAACATCAATTTTGAATTAGCACAGAAACACAGATTTGATTTTTTTTTTAAAAAGCACAAACTGTCTCCCAGTTCAGAAATACAATTGGTAATAAGATCACAAAAGAGGGCATATAGTAAAGGGATTTTAGAAGACAAGTGTTCAGACAGAGGTTTCATGGTGGCAGAAAATAAAACCTAAAAGGCAGAAATAAGAAAATATTCACACTTGCCAGAACCTAACCCCCAAATCCAGAGTAACTATGGGAGCACATAAGAGACTTTACGTGCACCATAGTTACTGCACCACCTGGTGAAAACCTATGGGAAATTCACATTGGAATCCAGAGTAAGTTGTTCTTACACCGGAGCAAGGACTCCTCATAGTTATTCTGGATTTTGCCCTAAGGCTGCAATTCTAAACATACTTCCCTGGGAGTAAGACTCACTGAACACAATGGGGCTTCCTTCGGAATAGACAAACTTAGGATTGAATTGAATGTCAATTAGTACAAGGTGAATAATTAAGGTGATCTAACAACATAAATTAATATGTTATAATAATAACTGTGTTCCATGCACTAAGTTTGGCATTTTGTCATCATCCACATGACCAGAGAGGCATCTCTGGGCAACACGAGCTCTTTGACCTTATCAGGGATGAGCAGCACTTTCTAGAGTTGGTCAAAACTAGCATGGCCACCTGTGGGCAACCTTTACCTTTAGTGCTGGTTAAGATGCTATTCAAAAGGATAGTGGTGCAATTGTGTGTGTGTGTGTGTGTGTGTGTGTGTGTGTGTGTGTGTGTGTGTGTGTGTGTGTGTGTTCTCATTAGCCAATGGTGAGATGCCTTTGAAAGTAGGTTACTCCATTCATATTCCCCTTTTCACCACACACAGAGCTTCTGTATACCTTCCATTTCAAAACACAACAGGGAAGTATATTAGGGTGCATGAAGAGACTGCATCATGATCAGCAGCCCATTTAGAATTTAGCTGTTGCCTGGGAGATCTGTTTACTGTTAGATAAATGTCCTTTTGTCTGGAAAGAGGGGCTGCTAAATGAATTATTCTGGATAGGAAGTTCTAGTCTGTTGACAGACTAGTTTCTGAAGGGCCACTTGCTAAAGCAAAACATGCTGGGGGGGGGGGAGTCCTCCTAGGGAGAAAACAGGAAATACTACTGTTGGATGGGAAAATGCAGGACACCTAACTTCACATCAGATTTCCAAAATGTTTAGGTATGTTGTCAACTTCAAAATTTCCAGTTGTGCCGAGAATGGTGGTCCAAGAATTGAGGTAGTCTTCTCATCAGATTACTACTTCTAAAGAATCATCAATGTACTATGTACTTGTAATGTTATAAAAGGAAAAAGTGAAGGCTCACGATCTACAATAGAGTGCATCTATTATCATATATATTCCAATATCCTCACAATTAGAGACAGATTCCATGGCTAACACACTTGGTCTGAGTCTCCTGACTTTTAGGAGAAAATCAGACGATCAAACACAATGTAAGGAAAGGAAACTCAGACATCTAATATACTCGACTTTGTATTGAAGTAACATTTCCGAGAACAAAAACCATAGTAACAAGGATAACAGCATAGCAACAGAAGCTGCTACTCAAAAAAAAGTCACACACAAAACACACCACACACACCAGAATTAGAGAAGTGCTTAGACTTAAAAGGCTTCGTTGCGGAATTAAAGACCATATTGAAAAATCTAACTTCAGTATACATCAAGCAACAACTGACTTATCTGCTATGTATCAAGTAATGTTTGAGCAACTGTTAACCACAACATGATTTTAACTTTGGTAACAATTCTCCAGATGTAATCTATACAAGCTTAGGTATTTAGCAAAAGGCAACATGGCACAACACAGCGGCTGGCTGCTGCCACAAGAGGCTGGCTCCCAGCACCATCTGACTATAGATATCCACTGAGCTCAAAAAATAAGTGTAGGGGTGGGAGGAAGGTAGGGCTGCATGGAAACATGGGGGTAATGGGATGGTTGGGACAAGAAAAGGGGCAGATTCAGTGGCAATAGTGTCCACCAAATCAAAATCCCTTTCCTAGGCCAAGATCACTGTCATAGGACCATACATCAGCGATACTGCTGGCACAGGTCTTAGTCGACCCAGTGGGCGAGGTGGTATCCAGCATGTGTCCACCCACCATGATATTTCAAATGCCTTGTTGCCACTGCTGCATTACTGTGCAGGAAGTTAGAACTGGGTTCTCAGATTCATGGTATAGTATATGGGTATACAGTGACGCCTCACGTAAAGAACGCCTCACGTAAAGTAAGTTTCACGTAACAAAAAAAAATTCTCTAGGATTCTGTTTCATGTAAAGAAAGTGCTTCACATAAAGTAAACGTTCGTTGGCAGTTGGGGCAGACGTGCTGGCCAGCAACCTGTTTAAAAAATGTCAGGGCTGCCTAGCGCACCTGCCCATAGTGAAAGCAACACTTCCATGCTGTTCCTCCTGTGGCCAGACATCTGCTGGGCAGAGGGAGAGAAGAGCAGTGGAGAAGAGGGAAGCAGCTCAGGGCCAGCCAGAAGAGAGCAGAGAGAGAGAGGCTCAGGATGAAGAGAAGGAGAAAGTGGGGAGACACTTGGATAGTGTCTTGGATTACAGAAGAAAGTGTCTTTGATTGCAGCCTCCTACCCATGTCTTCCCAGAAGTCTACCTCATTGTGTTAAATGGGTCCTACTCCCAGGAAAGTGTCTTTAGGATTGCAGCCTAAGTAGACTTCATAGGATCATGCCCATTGAATGCATGTTTTGAATTCAATTACAGTGTTTTGTCATCATTTTTACATCCAGTTAATATTTTTATATAAATATTTTTGGGGTTGTGGAACCCCAAATATTTTTGGGGTTGTGGAAATCTGCGTTTCCATTATTTCCTATGGGAAAATCCACTTCACGTAAAGAAAGTTTCCCGTAAAGGAACTGCCTCCGGAACGAATTAATTCTGTTACGTGAAGTACCACGGTATTTGGTTCTGGAGGAAAAGGTACATATTTATATGTTTTTTTTTCTATTTCAAGCTTAGAATTCTCCCTTCCTATTCTCTTAAAATTCTTAGGGAATCAAAATAACGAAAATTAAAGCTAAAACTCATTCCTCAGGGACGTACATATCCCAATAATGAAGATTTGCAAATGCTGCAATCCAGAGTAACTACGGGACCTTTTACACCGACGAAGTTACAATGCCACCTATGGGAAATGTATAGAGCAATCCTGAGTAAGTGCCTCTTATGTCTTCCCATAGTTACTCTGGATTGTATGGTAAGTCATACAAACTTAACAGCTCAAGTCAGTCAGCCCACAAAGAAGCAGTAAATTTACTCACATCTTCCTGTTCACACCTGGTTACACTCCCAATTCACAGAAACCATAATTTACCATCGTATTCAAATTCCACAATGTTCATAACTGTTTGTGTATAACATGTACTTCAACTTCTGATTTGAGACAAACTGCAATTATTGTGAGACAAGAAGGTGGAACTGGTGCACAAAAAGGGAGAGAGCATGTGCGCCTGCAGCAGATTCCCATTGGCCAGATAATAGTTAAACTAAGTATATGACAGTTACTTTCATGAAAACTAGGTTTGCCCAAAAGGTTCCGTTCATGCCTTTGTGAACTAAATCAGTGATGTGAACATCCATATTAAGAAAACCTGGCCAAGTTCCACATTTAGTCCCATGACCCTAAAAATAAAAAAGGCTGAAAATGTTACATCATATGCTCTCAAAACTCTTAAAACTTGGAAGGTTTAAAAAGTGTTGAAAAGCAGTATATAAATACTTTTGATCAATCAGTTGATTAATGGAAAAGTCTCAATAACTCCATATTGCTGCTGATGACATTAGGTCTGTGGTTTAAAAAAGTTATAAACACTCAAGTCATTTTAACAGTAGAGATACATCTATATTACTAAATATATCAGAAGAGAGTAACAGGAAGCATGCAGAGAGTTTCTGGCTTCATTGGGTTCGACAGAGTAACACTCTTAAATTATGGTTTCTTAAAATGGGTAGCATTAACATGGGTACCACTGATCCACATAATTTTGGCTGCAATCTCAAATACACTTTCCTGGAAGTAAGACCCATTGAACACAATGGATCTTTCTTCTGAGTAGACATGGTTAGGATTGTGCTCTAAGTAGCCCTCAATTTAAAAAAAATTAAGTTAATGTGAAAGAAAAACTTGTTTCAATTCAAGATGTGTAAAACAAAATAAACTGTTGTGTATTCTCCCAGAGAATAGACTATGGGCGCAATCCTGAGTAACTACGGGGAGTCCTTGCTCCGGTGTAAGAACAATTTGCTCTGGATTGCAATATGAATTTCCCATAGGTTTTAACTAGGTGGTGCAGTAACTACGGGTGCACGTATAGTCTCTTACGTGCTCCCGTAGTTACTCTGGATTGTAGGGTATGTTAGATTTGGGCTAGACCATGTTAGAGTTTTTTCTTACTTCCTAATATTACAGGAACTATTTTACATCAGCAAATTTTGTCTCTTTTTACTAAATTAACATCTGATATTGTTACTGATATCACACTCTCATTTTTGATAAGCCCTAAATGCCTAAAAACTTTAAAACTCAATTCTGATTCTAATTAAGTTTAACATATTTCTAAGTCCTGGCTCTGAAATTATACACAGTTTTCCAGATGCTTTGTCAGTTTTTTGGGCATGTGCAAAATAAACGCATCAAGGCAGTTTATTCTAGTATGTCTGCATTTCCCAGTATCCAGGCTTTGTACACTTGTACTCTTGCAAAGTTAAAAGGTTATCTGTTAGACCAGAGGTAGGCAACCCCAAGCTGAGCTTGGCATGCAGAATGGTGCTTTCCGACATGACAAGAGTGCAGCCACTGCCCCCAGTTGCCAGCAGGTGGGTGCCATCACCATTGCCAGTGCCCAGAATGGCAACATGTCCTCCCCTCACCCTGCCCTGCCACCATCAGAATGGAAGGCCCTGTGGCAGAGAATGGAAGGCCCTGCAGTTGTGTGCAGAGTGCAGTTGTGTGCAGAATGGAAAGCCCTGCAGTTGTGTGCAGAGCAGTTGTGTGGCTTGGATGCAGCCAGGAAGGGGAACAAAACATAAAGGCCATCCTCATTCCCTGAAGTACCTTCCTCAGCAGCCCTTCCAGGGTCAGCTAAGAAGCAGCAGGCTTGGAGGCACCAAGGCCAGGCAGGCAATGCCGGCAGGGTGTTGGGGAAGCTATAGGGGCAGCGCAGGGCCCTCCCTGCCGTCCCAGCACCCAAAGCCCTGTGGGGCTGAAGAAGGAACACCTCAATGCTCTGTCCCATTCTTACTCAGAAGTAAGCCTCTTTGCAGTCAATAGAGCCTACTCCCAGGAAGGGGTGAAGAAGAATGCATCTTTAGAGCCCAATCCTGCCCTCTCTACTCAAAAGTAAGCCCCTTTGCAAGAGGCATGCCAAAGGATAGGATCTGGCTCTTCTTCAGCATCTCCAGCTACCACTGAAGTGCAAGAACGGAGAAGCCCCTTTGGGGGAGGGGGGCAGAGGAAGCCACGTGCTGGATGGAGAACAGAAAAGCCCCAGGAGGTGGTCTCTGCATGCACATATATAACTTTAGAATCATGTCACCACATTGACTAACACTGTAACATTAGTTACAATGGCACTACATCACAGAAATATTGCTGACATCTGTGTTAGACACTATTAGAAATGGTAGCACAATCTGATGAGGTGCTTTTCAGAACAGTGCTGCACTTGCCTGCATATGTGTTGGCCTTGTTCAGGAGGTCTGTGCAGGCATGCATGTCAGCAAATGCACGAATGCCTAAGCAGTTGACAGGATGAAGCTGGGTTTCCAGAAAATCACAGCAACTCTTCTTTACATCCTGCAACTGCAACAAACCAGCTGCTGGGAGTAGTACCTACAACCAGAAAAACAAGATGAGTACACTCAGTCACAGTGCTACTTACACACACAGGCAAAAGTAGGACTAGATCTGATTTGGCTAGTCTAACACTAATCAGGATGCCTGACTATATAAACATTTTTCCAAAATTCTTTTTTTAAAATAGTGCTTTGGATGTGGAGAAATTCTGGTCCTAGCCTGCCAATATTCCTCTTAATTCTATAAGTGCTTCTTCATTTCATTCCTATGCTTAAGTTTAGGATTTGACTACATCAGTAAACAGAGTTAGGAGCTAAAAAAGGAGAGGCAAAGCCCCCAAAACAAAACAAAAAGGCATTTACTGGTATTGTTCAAAAATACTCTGTGTGTTTTAGTCTTAGTCTTCCACAGGGGCTTTAAAAGGATCTTCGTAGTACTAATTGATTTTGCTATTGTGGAATCCTAAAGGGCATGAACCCCTGGAAAGCAAAACTTGCACTAATCTCACATCCTGCTGCAGCAGATTTAGCAATATGGATGGTATTTTTTTAAAAAGATTCATTCTAATTAAGTTCATTTTCAATACTTCCCTCCAGTTCTACATTTACCCATGTGGATCTTGGTGGCTCCTTTCCAGAAGGACTGCTGTTAGTTAAAATCATTTTTAGGCAGGAAGTAAAAAAGCAGCGTGACAAGCAAAATACAGAGCTTGACCCAAACATACATAGGCAGGACTATCCAAAATCCAGAACTCCATTGCACTTCCATTGGTACATGAAAATTCTATGTGTGCCATGTTTATTCTCATACACTTTACTCTCATACATGTTTATTCCAAAGTAATTGCATTCAGTTGGGTAGGATGACATTTTCTATCAGTCACTCCTGAATACCATTCATTGCAAAAATATGTTCTTTTCTATGTCAAGGCCATCCGAAGCACAACAAAATATTTGTAGAAGTTTCAGGGTTTAAATAGCACGGCATGAAAATAATTTGATATATTGGAGGGCTGTGGGTGGCGCAAGCGGTTAAGACGCTGTGCCTGTTAACCAGCAGGCCAGGGTTTGAGACCCGGGTCGGCCCCACAAGACAGGGTGAGCTCCTGTCCTTAGCCCAGCTCTGCAACGCCAGCTGGATCCAATTGTATTGGCTCTGCCTTTCCATTGGACTAATTCAGTGGCGTGGACAGGGGGGATTTGCTGCGTGGGTAACAGCCTATCCTCCATAACAATCCAACACAGGCTTTCATGCTTCGCATGCAGCGTATGCAGTGCCGAGCACGATACCATAGTCTTTTAAGACTGACGGAGGCCTGCTTTATTGGAGGGCAGAAACCATTAACCATGTTTGGCATTTTAAAAAGTGACTGCAATTCATTTATATTTTTCCTTGGAAAAAATAACTTGGAAGCTAAGAGAGTCAGAGATGTATGAGGAAAAGACCTGCAGTGGTGCAACAAAAGCATTTCATTCCTGGGCAGGAAACTCTGCTGTGGTTCTAGGGAAGGAGGAGATAATTATGTAGAAGAAGTATATTATCCTCAATAAGAGACGTTCAACGAGAATGTATACCACTAACCAGAAAGGACACCTCCAGGTTCAAATCTAAGAACAGGTCACATCTGAAATGCAAAACAGTAGCCATCTTCCACCATTGTGTCTGTGGCAGGCTGAAGGAAGAGTTTTTATGCTCTTGCCTAATAAATATTAATAGAGTTCAGATCACCTCATACACAGTGACAGATTAATGCTGCTTTTGGGTTACCATGAGTTCAGAAAACCAACACAGAAATGCCTGAAGCTGATGTAATGTTAACACGGCCTGTCTTTCAAGAAAGCATGAGTCAAGATAAACATCTGTAGTGGTGGGTGGGTGGCATTTGAAGAAGCTAAAAATACATTTTGACATCTGTAGCCCAAAGCTGAAAGCTAACACTTTACATTTCACCCAAGAAAGCTATTAGCACTCATTCATTTCTGATGATGCACTTTGTTCCTAAAACAGTGGTTCTCAATCTTCCTAACGCTGTGACCCCTTTATAAGTTCCTCATGTTGTGGGGAACCCCAACCATAAAATTATTTTCCTTGCTACTTTATAACTGTAATTTTGCTACCGTTATGAATCGTAACAGGATGTATTTTCATTGTTACAAATGAAATGTGTGTTCTATGCACATATTGAACACAATGGGATTTATTTCAGAGTAGGCATGCATAGGATTGGGCCCTGAGGCTGCAATCCTATCCACATTTACATGGGAGTAAAGGCCCCCTGACTATAATGGGATTTATTTCAGAGTAGGCATGCATAGGATTG
This sequence comes from Cryptoblepharus egeriae, assembly GCA_030015325.1. NCBI lineage: Eukaryota > Metazoa > Chordata > Lepidosauria > Squamata > Scincidae > Cryptoblepharus > Cryptoblepharus egeriae. The sequence goes on along the minus strand of JAREYC010000007.1, from coordinate 44,361,002 downwards.
GGCCCTGAGGCTGCAATCCTATCCACATTTACATGGGAGTAAAGGCCCCCTGACTATAATGGGATTTATTTCAGAGTAGGCATGCATAGGAATGGGCCCTGAGGCTGTCAGTCAGCCCCAGTGTGTGCGCAGCTACAGCCGGAGGTCTGGCAACCCTGACCTAGCCCCCTGCACCAGGGGTCTTTAGGCGACCCCTAGGAAAGCTCTAGGCAACCCCCAAAGGGGTCCTGACCCCCACTTTGAGAAACGCTGTCCTAAAATCATTTACAAGTATCCTGTGTAACAAATAACACCTTTTAAATGATCATTGTTCAGTTCTGCTTAGACCAGGTATCAATTGTGTACTGAGTAGATTAAACATTTACCTGTGTTTCTTCTACGCACCTTTGGTACTCAGGAGCGAGTTTCTAAGGGCAGAATATATGCAAAAGAGATTGCACACTTCGGGAATCTTGTCGCCTGGCCATAATAGAAGCAGCAGATGCATTACCTTTAAGGCACACACAAAATGATGTAGCTAACACACTAACTAGGATGATGCATTGGTTTCATATAGTATTCAAACCAATAATTTTTCTTGACTGCATTAGCTTCAAGCTATTAACCAATTAGATGATCACCGGAAGCTGGTTAACATGGTGTTGAACCATTGTTTCTTCCTGCTCAGTATTACCCACATGAACTTAACAAGGGTACAGACAGGAATTTCTCTGCCTTACCTTGAGCATGAATCTAGGCTCTTTTAATTCAAAGGTGGTGCAAAGGTGAAGAAGAAGCTCTACCATTGTGCTATGATCTCATCCATAAAGACAAGCTACTCAGTGGTGGGATTCAAATAAATTAACAACAGGTTCTATGTCCACAGTATGACATATTTCCTATTAGTAACCGGTTCCTAGAACTAGGTGCTCATTAGCAAAGGGATCAATAGAACCTATGAGAACCTACTGAAGCCCACCACTGAAGCTACTCTATCTCAAGAGATTGAAACAAACATCTATTTTCCTTCTTCCTTCTCTTGTTGACTCATTAGGCTACATTCCCATCTATAATTTTGCAACCAATTAAGGCAACCACTGACCAAACTGCATGAAACTCCAAGCCTTGCAGGCAATTTTCAATGAAGCCACTTCCAAATGAGTAAAGAAACTGGTCTTGGTTGAGAGGCAGACTGCTGTGATGCGACTTCTGACTGTTCCCTCTATACCAAATTGGTCAGATCCACCCCAGGGAGTTAAGAGATATAAAGGAAACAAGATATTAGAGAAATCCTTATTGGCGGTGCTAAGTGTGACTGTGCAACAGCTTGAGACATTTTGCAGTGCTGAAGTGAACAGTTGGGAAAACAGTTTGTTAGAAATGCTACATGCTGTACTTAATAATGAGCGGAGAGATATTGGCAAGTCAAACCTAATGACAGGAAGCAGGACTTGGGCAGCAGAGAAAGAGATCATTAGATCATTAGTATTGCACATGCTTTTTATATAACCCAGTAACGCAAGGCAGTAGCTATTTTTGAAGAACTATGTACTGGACTGCTCTTCATTATAGAACATTTTTTCAAGATTGCTTAAGTATTGATAAAGCACAAACAACACAATTCAATCTGTAAGACAAACAACATTAACAAGCAAATATCAAAGCAACAAATATACACCATCCAAAGCTTCAGCAGTCTAAAACTGTTCCAACTGAAGACGCAGATCATTGACGTCATTATTTCACTGAGAAAGGAATATAAATTGCAAGTTTCTGCAAACAGGACACACTGTCCAATTTATGGGATGCAAACTTAAGATGTAGACCATTTCCTCCCCAGTTAATCTGGCTTAATCTGGCTTCCCTAACTGCAGTGTACTTCACCCCAGTGGTGTACCTCGGTCATTTGGTACCTGGGGCCCACAAATTTTTTTACACCCCCGTAGGTAATTATTATCAATATTAATTAAGAAAATTAATCATATATTAATTAATATTTTCATAATTTAAAAATCACTTTACCAATTACCATTAAGTCTCTGTTTAATTCTTTTTGGGGAGGAGAGAGAGGTTGCTCTCTGGAGCACTTGTTGAGCTCCACTTTCACTGGATGGTCTTCCATTCCTCTGCCTGACCTGAAGAAGAGCCAAGGTACATTTGCTTACTTGTGAGTAAATGTGGCTGTGTAGCTCAGTTCCATAGGACTTAATGCAATTGCATAGGACTTAATGCAATTATCAGGGGCATCCTCCTGGGTTGATTTGTGGTAGCTACCTTCACTGGATCAGGACCTTTCTGGGGGCACTGGAGTCTTCTCAGTCTGCCCTTTGCAACTGACTAATGCGTGCTACTTGCGAGTAAAGGCACAATATAGCTCAGTTTTATTTTCCATAGGACTCCACGCATTTTATTTTCGTTTTCTGGCCATAAGTTTTGATAGAAAGGACATATTTCAAAGTTGTTTCTTGCATTGGATTGTGCTGTAAAATACATATCTACAACTTGATGGGGTTATTCCAGAATATTTTAGCAATTTTTTCTGATTTTTTTTTGGTCACCTTTACTGTTGCCTCGTGAGAGGGCCCCCAGCCTCCAAGAAACGCCACTGCTTTGTCCTCACCAAAATCAAGGCTTTATAGTACCTTTGTAGTGTATCCAACTGGCTTCGTAGCATTAAAATTCTACCAACTTCCACAGTTTTCCAATTGTCTGCAGAACTTTAAACCAAGGCCAGTCAGTGGCTCAGTATCAAAAGGGCCACTTACCTCTTTTCTGGGCTTTGAATTGAGCCAGTAGCAAACAGACAGGAGACATCTATTGGAATAGTATTCCTGGCAAATACTTCTTCATGGCCAATGACTCCCTAAGGCTTGCTATCATGCTCTGTACAAGCAACATGAGACCTTTCCATGCATGCTTGGCATTGAAACTATACAACTGAAGAAAACCTTTCCTGTATTCCAATTCAAATCAAAATTCAAGTTTCCAAAAATGGTAGGTCAGGAGAAAGACCAAGATTCCAACAGTTCAATATTAATTCAGAAATTGTAGGTAAGATAATTTTTACTCCCCATCCACACACAAGTTTAAGTTCATAAAGCATGTTTCTAAGCCAAAGGTGTCAAACATAAGGCCTATGGGTTGGACGTAGATCCCAGAAACTCTTTAGCTAGCCCACTATAATAACTGGGCAATCCCTGTGCTGCCTATTCAGCAGTGCCACTTCTATCAAGGCTCTGGATGGAAGAAATGGAAAGAGGCTACAGAAGGTAGGGAACCACAGGAAGAGCTGCTGGGAGAGATCAACTATCACATGGGACAAACTTTCAACAGCGCCACTTGTATCAGTTTCATTTCACAGACCACCTCTCAGCTGTGCACTGATGCTTTAGCAGAAATAGTGCTACTGAGAGGACAACCCATATGATAATGGGCTATCCTATAGCTTGAAAATATAGTAAGGATTTGCACATTTTCTCTTCTGTTATTTGTAACTAATGAATATCTATACGGGAACAAAGTGTCTATGCAGGAACAAAGCGTAAGCTATGTAATTCTTGCCCTTTAAAACATCGTGCTAGAAGCCTCTCCATCTTCAGATAAAAAGCAGCTGTACACTATACTCAATATCAGTTTCTCCTTTTAAGAACACACGCTAGTGTATGTAGCCACAGGATCCTGTTGTAAACAGCCATATCCTCTACAACTGAACTGTTTTTAGCATTGCTGTACTGCTACAACCAAATATTTCCCCATAAAACCATATTAGAAGTGTAGTGGACATTCAGAACTTGCAGGGGATCCATTATACCATCCACAGGTGTCCCACCCTTTCCTGATTTTGTGGAAGAAAATTCTGGCAGGACATCTATGGATGGTGGAAATGGAATCCATGGATGTATACCTTGGTACCCATAACTATTGTTTCACCAGCCCTTTGGAGTTAATGTCAGCACACAGGTATTTCCAAAAAGATGATAATCATCACACATCAGATTTGCACACATCAAGATTTGACTGTAACCTTGCTCCTCCAAAACCAGAGCCTCTGTAGAGGCTAGTTTAGCACCACCAAAACTGCTGGTGTAGAAAGGAGTAGCTGATTGTGGAGCGACAAATACACAGTAAATACTTGCCCACAGGATCCTACAGTAGCTGTTCTGGCACAATGAGCAGCTCAGGATTGAGCTGCACAAAAAGTTAAAACCTTCCAAGCTGAAAAGTTTCAACAAAGTGTATTTTGATAGGAATGGGTCACAGTGTGATTAAATTAAATGTCTCCACATCTGCTAAGGGAAGCAGGAAAGTAACAGTGTCAGGACATGACATTTAACACTTCTGCTGAGATAAGTACTTCAGGTTCTGAACAGCTTACCAAGAACAGTTAGCAAGGTGAGACACCAATGTTTACAGACAGAAACATAATCTCTACTGAGGTGTGTGGTGTGAACCACTAAAGGGGGTATCTGATATCAGCCAACAATCAAGTATTTTCTTGATTTTCAGCCAACCATCAAGTATTTTCTTGATAGGATCAGGGCAAATGTACTGCTAGATCCAATTTAGAAATCAAATCAGCACACGTGGGGTTCCCAGGTAAGCTCCCATACCCAGACACAAACTCAACTAGACCTACATAGCTTCAGCAGAGCATTCTCAGAATACAGCTTAGGATCAACTCAGGATCAGAATCGACTCTTCTTAGAAACAGAATTTGTCAGCTTTGTTACACCAACACTTCTACATGTATAGTAACCCTTAACAGCAAAACACGGCATATTTTACATGACCTTTTCAAAAAGACTGCTTCCTAAGCATTTTTTTTAACAAAAGTTCGCCATTATGCTTACCACATGGAGAATCAGTGTGGTACAGCAGTTAGAGAGTGAAAGCTAAGAGATTCAGGTACAAATGATGTTCACTGGGTGACCTTGAACCATGATGCTTCCAATGTACATCACAGACTTGTTAGAAAGAAAAAAGTAAGGTGGGAGGAGATACTAGATGGCATCCCCACTAGCATATCCGCTGTGAGGAGATCACTCTGCAAATAGAAGGAGAGTTCTGCTTGTAAAAGATGTCCAAGAACAAGGACATTCTTGTGAGCAGAATACTATTTCTTTCATGAAGGAAGTTTCTGTTTGTTCCATGAACTTCTGACAGTGAAAGTGCTAGTTGGGATGCCACCTGTTATGTATGTCATCCTGAGTAATTCAGAGGAAGCAAAGGTTTAAAACGCAATCAAACATTACACAACAGCCTGCCAGGGGCTATAAAAAAAGCCGGTGAAGACAGCTTTTCCTTTAAAGTTCAAATTTCTTTCAAGTATTTTGAACCAGAAAAACGTGCTAAAAATCACATAAATGCTATTAAAATGCACATCCGTCCTATGACTAACATGCTAAAAATAAGTGCATGCCCCTACAAGAAAAAAGCCTTCTTGCTTTTTGTCATCATGCATACCATTATAGGATGAGTTGACAGAATCCTCCCACTCACCTGTACATTTTCCTCTGTAACCTGAACTTCAGCAGTGTAAACATAGTCAATAAGCATCTTAAGGGTCCAGCCATCAACTTCCTTTATTTGAATTTTCTTTGCTTGACTCTCACTCATTTCACCTACAGTACAGGGATTTAATTTAATACAGAACTGATCGCTTGTGGTTTTGACAGTGCAAACTAAACTCCCTGTTACAGAAAAGAGAAAATGTTGATTCTTTAGCATGACACAGTCTGACTAGTGTGCTTTTTAGGAAACTTAGCTTATAAGAACTAGGCAAGGCTGTAAAAAAAATTTGAGTGATAAATCAAAACACAATACTGATACACTGAAAAAACAAAGCTAAGCTATTCATAAAATAGGAGTACATCAACTTTAATGTGTGAAGTGATGCCAGTAGAAACTGTTCTAGAAAATTCCAGCACCGCACACGCAAATTAATATTAGCAATCTTTGACTCATCATCCCTCAAACAATGTCACCTCTATCCAGGAGAGGAGAAGCATGAGACCAGCTTGTGGAGGCTGAACACTGATCATGTAGACCATCTGCAGTGCCAGCATAAAGTGTTTATTGAAGAGAATTTAGAACAAGTCTCTTAAGACCAAAAACCCAGAGTCGCATGGTGCAGAAGTGTTATCCAACACAACTCATTTAGTTGTTGCCTCTCAGAGAAAGTTAATAAAGATCACAGTTTCCCATTCAATAACTGGGCTGTGTGGTCATACAGAATATGGTTACAAAACAGAGCAGGAAAAAAGTTGTTTCTGCCTCCCTCGTGTCTAAATGTATACTAGTCTGAGAGAAGTAGAGCAAGTAGAAGTAGAGCAGCAGTTAAGAGATGGCACATGAAGGAGGGAGAGAGCAGAACTACCAGGAAAGCTGATCAGCTCCATTTGCAGCCCATCATAACCCTAAGTCCTCCACAAGTATTTGGCAAACGAAACCCATCCAGTCTTGGCTAGTATGAGAAACCCTTAATTTTACATGTATCTTTTATAAAAGAACAAAAAGCTTTAAAGCTTTGATGTTACTCTTAAAGAGCAACTGAAAATTCAGACTGAAACAGACTGAAGTTCCTGAAGTTAACAGAAGACAAATAATGGTTCATCCTACAGAATTTTTATACATGGATTTGACCCCGCATGAATGGCCACTGCAAATAACATTTTTAAAAACTGTTGTAGATAAGTAGTCATGCAAGCAATCATTCCATTTTTCAGTCCCAGAATCAAACCCCTGCAGATATTGAGGGTCTATCATATTCAATTAAGTGCAATAGAGGATCAGGAAACCTGGAAGGTCTTTAAACCCTTTCTGGAACAGAATCCTAGTGGATACCAAGGAAAACCTGTACAAACGATTCTTGGGGGTCTGACAAATCCGGCCAACAATGCTGCTACCTGCTGGTGTCCTCTATAAGCTTGGACTGTACCCCAACCCTATCCAGTGGTCACAGAAACATCAACTTATGGTAGGGAGAAATGTTTGATTATTGTATTTTTATTATAAATATGCTTGAAAAGGGGCGAGCTGTTCTAGCGCTTGGGCAGAACTAAGCAAATAAGCAAACTACCTATTGGTCTTTCACTACAATCCAGAGTAACCACGGGACATTTACACTGAATAGTTATGGTGCCACCCATTGGACATGCATAGAGCAATCCAGAGTAAGTGCTTCTTATGTCTTCCCGTAGTTACTCTGGATTATAGGGTTAAACACACAGCATGATCAATAGAAAGCAAGTATAGAAAAATATGCATCTGACACCGAGAACTTTTGTTAAGATGTCAAAGTTATGAAAACATGGACTTCAGCACTATGATGTCAGGGTCACAAAGTCCATTTCAGTAATATTTCAAGTGTTCAGTCTCCAAATGTTATAACTGCTATTTCAACATTTCTTCCTTGTGTGCACATTTTCCTACTGCAGTTGTTTGCCTTTGCACATCAGTGTTCTGTTCACACAGGAACATTTTACTATAGGTGCAAACTACAACTTGCATACATGAATGATAGAGGTCTGAATTATCCAGTGTCGGCACCAAGAGTCCCAGACAGCTCGTACACCCACAAACAATTTATACAAATATACATGTGAACTAGTTCTCTTCAGGAAGACTTATTTTTGAAATGCCCATCACAGGAAGCAATTAAAAAATATAGTACCTGTAAACATGGCATGAAAGTACGGACTGCAAGCTGCCAATACAACTCTATGGGCTGCTATTTCTATGTCTTCGGCTACGATAGTAACATCGCACAGCAAGTTTTGACTATGTGGGGAAAAAACAGCAGATGAACAGGCGTTGTAAACAAGACATTCCATCGCTCCAAGACAGTAAACAAGCTAATTATCCTACTCAAGCAGCTTTTCATACAGGCAGTCTTAATACTTGGAATCCTAGCTTTCAAAGCATTACCATTACCCAGCTTGAAGAGCACTGTCGGAGAACAGGGAGCTCAGCTAATATGCACATATAAGCAGCATTTTCCCACCCAGCCTTGAAAAATAGGCAGAAGACAGTCAAAGGGCACAATCCAGAGTAACTACGGGAGCACTTAAGAGACATTACGTGCATCCGTAGCTACTGCACGACCTAATGAAAATCTATGGGAAATTCATATTGCAATCCAGAGTAATTTGTTCTTGCTCCGGAGCAAGGACTCCCTGAAGTTACTCTGGATTTCACACAAAGAATATTAGTGAATTAATAAGTTAATTCTGATGCCTACTGGTACCCTTGATGTTATTACTGTGCCTACCTTGTCCCACTTTTTTATATTAAATCTGAAGCTCAGTCTTAATAAGTACTGTTTGCTTTTTAAATTTAGCCTCCTCCTAAATTTCTGTCCTCCTGTCTAGAAATATTCTTCAGTCCTGCCTGCACATCATACTTGCAGCAACAGGGATCAAAAATATCATCAAAGAGAAGCAGTCATGTTTTGTCATAAAGTTTCCATGCACACAATAAGTTGGTTTGCACTTGTCATGCAGTACCATGAGACAAGGTGCATACAATGAACACAATGTGCTCTTTTCCAAAGATGAAGCAATTTGCGTTATTTGATCAGCTACTTGACACTGGGCTTCCTTTACCGTCAAAATCTAGAGGAACACCTCTTTGTGCAAGTCGCATGTTTAACATATTGGAATATCATTTGTGAGCTTACAGGACTCTTACTTATTTAATGGTCCTGCTCCTAAATAGCTTAAGTTTATAATGAAAATTCAAGCCTACACCAAGATGCTATAATGCAAACATCAGTAAGCTAGTGAACAAAACTACTAATCAGTTTATAAATAAATAATACCTTCTTAATTCATTCATAACTTTGAAGGCTTTCTTCATATGCCAAGGATTCACTGTAATAGGACAGTGTTTTTCAGTATTATCATCTTTCAAATCCAGAGGTTTCTGATGGCACAGTTTGGTACATCTGCAAATAAGAAACAAACAGTTCAACAGTTGTTTGCTGGAGCATTTTTTCAACAATGCAGACTGAGGCTGCAATCCTAAAGACACTTTCCTGGCAGTAAGACTTCCTAGAAGCAAGTGGGGCTTACTTTTGAGTAGAAATGTTTAGGATTGCGCTCTGAAGGTTTAACACGTACTGTAATTTCTATATTCTTAGCCAGGATCCATACCCAACACAGTGTCTGCCAGGATTCACTGTTTTGGAGCCTAGTATCTACTCCTGAATGTGACTGTGGTGCTCCTTGACAAACTATTCGTCTCAGTGTGTCCAACTGTAAATCAAGAGCTTATACTGATTTTTTCAGTGTAGGCCATACTGTCCTTGAATGGCTGGATGGACTGATATCTGATTTATTGTAAGTCAATGTATTGTTTGCCATATGCTAAATAAATAAATGCCAACCAGGTAAAATGTAAATTCAGAAATAAGATTTGGGACAAAAACACACAGGTGATTTTTAAGCCGCATAATATACGGAAAGATTAATGATCTTGAATCTGATTAAAACACACATGACAGATCAAAATAGTAGTACCAGTTGACAACAAGAGATTGATATTTTTGAAATAAAAATTGGTATTTTATTGGGGTTAATTCCCTATGTACAGAGGTTATTTATGTTACTCAGAAGTAAGTCCATTCTGTTCACTTAGGATGAAATTCTATCCTAGTCACTGGAAACCAATGCCTTTAAACAACAGAGGTATCCCAAGATCCCACTATTAGAACTTTCAGAACACAGCCTGCAAAGTTACATAAATGTTTAACAAAGTTTAACAGCATGAGAATATCTGAATTTTCTATATATCTTCCTATATAGCTGTCTCAGAGACTTATATTTTATACTAAATCTAGCAAAGATCCCATTCACTTAAATAATAGTAACCAAAAATTCCCTGTTTGCATGTCTAATGCCGGTGGAGTTTGCACCTCTTTCACAACTTCCATGTACAATGGCAGATTTCCTTATCTTTTGACAGTTCTTCAGCCAAGTGCAAGGAACAAGGCCACAGACTTCCCAAAACACTGGTGTCCTTTGGATCCCACTGAATAATTTTTGCTAGTGATTTACTTAGCCAAGACCTGTTACAATATCCGAGGCACACAAGAGCAACCCAAGGAAGTCCATTTCATTTATGGAAATGTGGCAAAGGAAACTGGAAAATAGAGTGAACTAGGATAAAACAATGTGTTAAAATATGCAGTATGGCTGGGTACGGATCTTCCCCCTCCAAACCAAAAGAGCAGCCAAATCAGAATTTCCAAAGACTCCCGTGCTGAAGACTTAATTCTGATCATGACTCTTCCCAGTTGTTTCTTGTTGTGGCAATAGCAAGGACGCAAGCAAGGACAAACAACATACTTGATATAAAAATGTAGTTCAATCCCTTAAAAACAATCTCTTAAAAACAAGAGTTACATACACCTACAGTATTTCCAACTTCATACCTTCAGAACCAGAGACAGCAACAGGCAGGTGCACAACACTTTTCATAAAACGTGTTTCAATCCCACACTTACAATTACCACCAGGTAGTTGCATTTGTTTCCAGATCTTTTCTGAAAATGGAGAAACTAGGACACCCAGAACAAAAGATGTCATTTGTTATGGAAAAGTAGCTCAAAGTCTGTATTAAGGTATCCTCACCTGAATCCCCCGATCTTCTCCATACAAAGACACTATTGTACTCTATTGAGAGACAATGTAAAATAACAAGAACACATAACTGCCCTTCTCAACTTCATGACCTTGTCTCATGAGAAAAGGTTGGGAGTCAAACTGTATCCAGGGAATGGATGTTATTAGCACTAAATTAATTGTCTTTGAGCACAATCCTAACCATGTTTACTCAAAAATAAGCCCCTCTGTGTTTAATGGGTCTCACTCCTAGGAAAAGTGTCTTTAGGACTGCATCCTTTATCATTTATTTTCTTTTAATGCATATGTTCCCAAATTTTCAGCTGCCAAAAATCACATCATTCAATCATATTCTTTTATAGTGAGTCAGAAATTATAGAATTATAGAAAAAATAGAATTATAGAACAAAATTATAGAATTATAATTTTTATAGAATGAATTATAGAACAAAAAAATACATAGTCTTAAGATTTTTTTAAAGGAGAAAATTTTTTTGCAAGGACATTATTAATTCAAATTGTTTGTGTGTGTATGTCACACATAATGTCACACATAATTATAATGGCTTGGGAGACCAGTCAAAATTATTTGATTGGTCAGATGTGGCTCATAGACCATAGTCTGAGGACCCCTGATCTAATGAATAATCTAGCTCAAGAGTTAGCAACCTTTCAGCAGTATCATGTCGAACCTATGATTCCGTTATTCCGTGTGCCAACATTATTCTATGTGCCAACATGCTGTGGGTCGACATGATATATGTACACATTAGTTGAACTGACCCATCATTGCAAGAGTAAAATGTAAAGAATGTTTTTAAGCAGTGGTCACAGCTGGGCACTGGCACCAGACACTGGCGGGCACAGACAGCCACCAGCAGACACCAAGCACCAGACACTGACTTGCCTGTGTTGTTTCTGCACCCCTCCCCATTCATTCTAAGACCTGGGTGGGCAGCCTAGAAGCCTCTGTGGTGCACTCCAGCCCTGGAGAGTGAAGGGGGGCAGAGAAGCAGCTTCTCAGCCCCCTTCACAATCCAGGGCTGGAGTGGGCACCACAGAGGCTCCTCTGCTGCTTGCCACTGACAATCGGGCAAGTGCCATCCTCAGCACCCATGCTGGAGGTTGCTGACCCGTGGTCTAGATATCAATTCCTCCACAGAGACATAATACACCCACATTATTCTATATCCTTCCCTCTCTCCAACTATCCTATAAGTTTTGCTAATGTAACCAATAATTTTGTGTTTTTTTGAGTCAGGATGATGCTGTGGTTCTGGAGTTCAACCTGGATCTGTCAGGTCTAAATCCTCACTCAGCCATGAAACTTCCATGGTGACTTTGGGCCACTATCAGCCTCCCCTACCTTGGGATTGCTTGCAGAGCAGTAAAAAAAGTGAAATAATATCTTGACAGATTGTGCAACAGTGTTGCCTTAATCCTCTTCTCAAATGGTCCAGAAATTCAATATAAAAAGAGGTGGTTACAGAATTGGCACCCTCTTGTATCTCCTAACACCCACTATTCCAGGAATCTAGTCTGATAAACAAGTTAACATTTACCAATGTTTTTGTAAGGCTAATGCTGATACCGATATGAAGCTCGCAGTGCCTAAGAAGTTTAAAAACACCTCTATATATATTGGTACAGAAACCTTTCAGTAGTTATTCATAACAGGTGACCTTTGAAGAAGCCAACTCAGGACAGGTGTGGTGTAGATACACAGAGAAGCCTTAATACCATATGTTTGCCCTGCAGGGTTGCTGTCCCTACAAAATACAACCTTAAGACAAAATCAGAAGTGGACAGCTTCCATCTGGGTCAGGAGTTGCAACACCCTTGGAACTCTCTGCCACGAGATGTGGTTGTGGCATGGAGCCTCAATGCATTTAAGACAGGATTGGACAAATTCCTAGAGGAAGGGACCATCATGGATTGCAACCCATGAGGGGCATGTATAGAGGTGGACAATCTCAAAATGCCAGATGAAGGGGAGGCATCTGAAGGAGGCACCTGAAGGGCCTTTCGTTTGATTCAGTGGAGGCTCTTCTTATGTTCACCCTGATGTGAGTGGTGGTGATTCAAAATTTGTCACATGGTGACTTCATCAGCCATTCACTTCTGGGTTCCCAGGGGTTCCAAGGTCATTACAAGCCTTTTCATTGAAATACTGTTAATTGATTGTGATCTAGTGCATGTGCAGCTTCCAGAAGGGCTGCACAAAAATGTCACATTCCAGAAACCTCTCCACCAGATACTGAAACCCACAGTCCATGGATTAGTGGGTAGGAGCCATCACCAGAATCTGGGAGGTGGTCGGGGGTCCTGAGTCACTACAAATAGCCTTTCTGAGACCTTAAAAAGAAACTTCTCACATTTGCAAAAATCAGAAGGACTTTTCTAAGGCCTCCAGGAGGCCTTCTGAGGAGCAGAGAAGCCTTGCACTGCCTCCCCACACCACAGACCAGCTCCCAGATACAAATGGTCATATGTGGGAGGGACACTGAAGCTCTCCTGAGATGGGTCAGCAGCCATAGTAGGTAAAATCAGACAGACAGACAGACAGACAGACAGACCCCACTGTACTCTACCTTACTTGAAGTGGAAACCTTAAATGTGAGCTGTCATCTTCCACAGACACGTTGGGGGAACTGAGCCCATTTCCCCAGACAGGCACACTTTAGAGCAATGTTATATTTTACTAGCTTGCCACTGTTTTAACTCATTGGAGTGGTAGCCTGTTAATTTAGGGTGCAATCCTAATCTAGGCCAGCACAACTCATCGGTCTTCCTGTGGAGATGTACGGAGGCAAGCACATATCTGTGCACTGGTCTAACCCTCCCCCTAGAAGTGGGGCAGAAGTATCTTAGGGCACTTTTGTGACACTCCCAGGTCAGCACAGGACTTGTGCTGGGCCTTAGGCTGACCTAACTGGAGATAATGTTTGCAGCCTTAGGATGCAATCTTACAGTTAGGCTGGCCTATCTCACATGGCATATCTCTCCGTGGTGGTGTGGAGAGGTCAGCATATGCCTGTGCACTTCCGCACCCCCACCCCTTTACAAGTGGGGCAGAAGTGTCTTACAGCATTTTAGTGACACCTCCAGGTCAACACAGGACTTATGCTGGGGCTTATGCTGGCCTAACCGGAGGTTAGGATTGCAGCCTTAGTTTGTTCCAGCATGTTCCACATCATAGAGGAAGTGCAATCTGCTACCTCCCTCATAGGAAGGAGGGAGAAGATGGCTTTTATAAGCCATCTAAGAATTCATATTAAAAAGTTACCTGAATACTATAAAAATAGAATTTTTCCCCACTCCTTCAATATATTACAATACATGAGGGAAGCATGTATTAGTTGTTCCAGATTAACAGCCGAGTGTTCATGCAGCCAACAGAGATCACCACAAAATAACAGAATATAGCACATAACTGGCTATAAGTAACTATCTATCATTCAACTGCTGTTTATGGCATACAGACAAAAGGCTATATTTTTATTTCTGAAAATGTGCCTTGACTGCGGAAGGGCAGGACAGTCATACATCTTCATGTTATTCAAAGGATGCCCAGAAGGGGCAAGTTAAGTAATCAAAGCAACAGGAATGGAGGAACAGGCTACATGTGTACTCTTCTGGAGGCTCACACTTTGTCAACTTGCCTGACAGAGGTGACCTCACAACACAGAGACCCACTTTGGGATGCCAGCACTAGGGACGGCTCAGGAGTAAGGGGGCGATGCAAAGAAACCACCAGGGCTGTAGGGCAAAAGCTGCTTTCTCACACCTAAAACTATACATCTTGCCTAAGCAAAGATGTATAGTTTATAAAGCAGGGTTTATATACGTTCAAGCCCAAATCAAACCTGGACAATCTTTCAGACACCACAATTTATGGTGCAGCATTTCCAACGTAGATGGGGTGAGCTTCTCTCACCCCCTGACTCCTGTTTTTGGAAAACTGGAGTCAAGAAGAAGCAGTCCATCCAGGCCATAACACACAAAGTCCAAGAAAAGCACAGCAGCACCAACTCTCCCCACTTTGCACAGATCTGTCCTCTAACATCAGACAGGCATAGTAGGCAGACTTGGAAGCACACTCTGCACACACTCAGGAGACCCACTGCAATCAGTGCACAGACTGAGCCTTTGGGTATTTCCTAGCTGTTGGAACCAAGGCCTAGGTCCAGACTGGGAGGAGACCCATAGCAATCACAATCCCCTGAATATTCAGACTGAGCCTTTGTGTATCAGCTGTTGACACCAAGGCCCAGAACCAGCCAAGGAACTACACTCTGCACATGCCTAGGAGAACAATGCAGTTACAATGCTGGCCCCTGACTGGGAAGCACACTCTGCACATGCTCAGAAGACCCATTTCCACCAAAAGGCCAGCTGTTGGAACCAAGGTCTGGCTCCAGACTGGAAAGTGCAACTGAAAAGTGCACTCTGCACATGCTCAAGGCAATGTACTACAATAAATGATCGCAGGTGGTGGAACAAAGGCCTGGCTCCAGATTGGAGAGTGTACTCTGCACATGTCCAGGAGACCCAATGCAATCACAATCCTGTCTCCAGAGTGGGAATTACACTCTACACATGCCCAGCAGATCCAATGCAATCACAATCCTTTCCCCAGTGTGGGAAGTGCATTCTGCACATGCTCAGGAAACCCACTGCAATCAAAATCTCTGGAATTACACTCTGCCCATACTCAGGTGACACACAGCAATCAAGATGCCTCCCAGCTGTTGGGTCTGAGGCCCTGCTCCAGAGTGGAAAGTGCACTCTGCACATGCTCAGGAGCCCCATTGCAATCAAGACTCTTGGAAGCACACTCTGCACATGCTCAGGAGCCCCACGGCCATGAGTATCCCTCCCATGTGGGATGCCCTGCTGCATCCTGGGCGAATGAGAGGGCCGGGCGACCCCCCTGGAGCCACTCACTCACTCACTGTCTCACTCACACTCAGTCAGGCAGACACTCACTCACCCCAAGGGCTGCAGCAGGAGCATCTCCATGGCGGCTGCGGTGCTGGGAGGGCTCCCTCCTCCTCCTCCTCCTGGGAACGCAGGCAGCCAAGGAAGGCACCGCCAGCACCATTCCAGCCGCGCTCACCGGGCGCCCCTAACACGCCCAGAGGGTGGCTGGCTGGCTGGCTGGCTGGGGTGGCTCCCCTTGCCTTGCCTTGCCTTGCCTTGTCCTGCCTCCCCGGGGGGCGCGCGCTGCTCACTCCTCCACCACTGCTGCTCTGCTGCTCCGCACGCGCCTCCCCAGTCCAGGCAAAGCAGACCTTCCCCCGCTATCCCCGGGCAGTGACGTCACGCGCCTCTCCTTGTGGGGGGGAAGCAGCCCCTCCCTCCCTCCCTCCCTCCCTCCTGTGCTGCGCTGAGCCACCAAAGGCAAAGCATCCTCAGCAGCAGCGCTGATGATGCCCCTGCAGGTTCTGGCAGCGCCAGCATTCCCACCCCCCTCCCCAGGGATTGAGGTCACTGGGGCACCACATGTCCTCTTTTCCAGGACACCTCCTCCCTTTTCATCCCCATGTCCTGGAAAACAACTGCATCCTCCTCCTTTTCCTTGGCCCCAGGCAGCCTTCTGGCAATTAATTATATGCAAGTACACACACTTATATGCAATTATATTATATGCAATTAATTATATGAAAGTACACACACCTTTGCAATCAGTCCATTATATGTCATTAGGGTCAACACACGTCCTCTTTTTCCAGGACAGTCCTGATTTTTAGCCCTGCTTTGTCCTGCTGGAGAACACCACTGTGTGTCTATGTATATACAGTGGTGCCTCACATAAAGAGCTCAATTCGTTCAGGAGGCCTGCTCTTTAAGTGAAAGGCTCTTTAAGTGAAGCAGATTTTCCCATAGGAAATAATGGAAACTCAGACAATTGGTTCCACAACCCCCAAAATATTCATATAAAAATATTAACTGTTTATAAAAATGATGACAAAACATTGGGATTGAATTCAAAACATGCATTCAATGTGCATGATCCGATGAAGTCTACTTAGGCTGCAATCCTAAAGACACTTTCCTGGGAGTAAGCCCCACTTAACACAATGGGGCTTACTTCTGGGTAGACATGGTTAGAAGGCTGCAATCCAAGTCACTTTCCTGGGAGGCTTACCTGGGCTGCTGCTGGAGGTTCAAGGTGGTCGGTGGGGGCACTTGGGGCAGTTAGGGGCAGCTGCCTCTAGCACCCCTAGGCAACTGCAACCAAGTTGGGGGCAGTTAGAGGCAGCAGCACTGGCCAGCAGCCCTTGTAAAGAGCCTCCACGCGGAGCGTGAGGGCTGTGTATGTGCTCTTTAAGTGAAGCGGAACTTGTTATGTGAAGCAAGATTTTTTTGGAAATTTTTAGATTTTATGGGAATTTTACTTGTTATGTGAAACGCTTGTTAAGCGAGGTACTATGGTAGACAAAAACCAGCTGTCAGAATTTATTAGAATTATTATTAGAATTATTGAAATTATTTGATACCTTTGAAATCATTCTGTGGGCTGCCTATAGTAAAGGACACGCAACCAAGCACCTTACAGACATTAAACAATGGCTGGGAACACACATTTGCCCCAGGCAAGGCTATCCATCAAAATTCACAGGTTCTCACAAGTTCCCTTCATTCCTATTACAGAGGCAGTCAGAAATTAGGAATTAGAAGGACTTTTGCGTGGCTCAGCTGAAGAATGGAAAGGTTGCTGGCATGATTGCCTCACTACAACAGTAGAAAAGCTGTTTTTAAAACTGATTTGGGGACCATTTGTGTTGAATCAAATCCATGAATAAAAATATCTATGCATTATAAGGTTGGACCTGTCATGTTTAAATGAAACACAAGAAAGCTGTGTGTGTGTGTGTGGTTGAGAGAGAGAGAGAGAGAGAGAGAGTTTTTAGTTGTTATTTTGTCATGTTCTACATTTTTCTTGTGTGTCCTACATTTTGGGGTGCCTTGTCTTTTTTTATGACATCTTTTTTGTTCTGACATGTAGTGTAGCCACAGGAGATGCAGAGGAGGGCACCTTGATGCAGGTCTCTTGTTGTTTTGTGTGTTTCCCGAGGTATGTGGTGTGTCATAGTGGCTACAATCCAGAGTAACTGTGGGAGCATGTAAGAGACATTACGTGCACCCATAGTTATTGCACCACCTAGTGAAAACCTGTGGGAAATTGACATTGCAATCCAGAGTAAATTGTTCTTACATTGGAGCAAGGACTCCCCATCGTTACTCTGGATTGCACCCAGTGTGATACAGGAAGCTGGACTAGATGGTCATGTAATCTGATCCTGTGGAGTTATTTCTATATTCTGTGGAACTCCGTGCCACAGGATTTGGTGATGGTTCCAGGATGCAGGTCTCTTGTCTTTTCTGCTCCCTGAGGTGTCTGGTGAGTCACTGTCAGATATAGAAAACTGGACTGCAGGAGCCTTTAGCCTGATCCAGCTTGCTTTTATTATGTTCACAGTGTAGCCCAGTGGTAAGGCAACACATGTTCTAATACCTTGAGAAGACCCCAGTGATGCTCCTCCACCACAGGATACAGCACACACCCCATTGGGATAAATGCACCAGCACTGGAAAATAGGATACTATCCCCTTTGCCATCTCTGAAAAGGTTCTGCCACCGTGGCTCATCCTGAACTCAGCACAGTTGTAGCAGAGATGCATGCAGCATCGTGCAACAACCTTGTGAGGTAGGCTATAGATTCCTCGTGGCTTACTGAAGGTCCCCCATTTGTTTTCATGGCAGAGTGGGCATCTGCAGGGTGACCATATAGAATGGAGGACAGGGTGCCTTTAACCATTGCATAGAAGAGGATTTGAGGCAGGTGCTGCTTTTGAAACCCTTCTATGATGAGCTAAACTTGCCTCTATTTCCTCTTCTGTGCAATGGCTCAAGTCAATTTTATTACTAAGGTCATTGACCAGCATAAACAAATTCCAGAAGATGGTACAAACCATAGATAAAACTTTAAAAGGAGAACTTTAAAAAGATAAAATGTTAGCAAACAAGAACACAATGGTTGGAATGCAACAGTTAAAGGAACAGGCACTCTATATCATTACCCTGGATCCCCAGGCTGCCTCTTAAACACACATGTGGCAGAGTCACACTGCGTTCACTGAATTCAATGAGACTTAGGCTGCAATCCTAAAGACACTTTCCTGGGAATAAAATCCATTGAACATAATGGGGCTTTCTTTTGAGTAGACATAGTTAGGATTGTGCCCTTAGGCTGCAATCCTAAAGACACTTTCCTGAGAGTAAGACTCATTGAACACATTGAGGCTAACTTTTGAGTTGACATTGTTAGGATTGTGCTCGCTGAGCACAATCCTAACCATATCAACTCAAAAGTAAGCCCCATTGTTCTTACTCCCTAAACACACTTTCCTGGGAGTAGGTGGTCCCATGAATACAATAGGACTTATTTCTGAGTAGACCTGGTCCTGTGGCCAGTTACAGCCCAAGGCAAGCCTGTATGCAGCCCATGGAAAGACTCCTCCATCTGGCCCCAGGCAAGCCTTATAATATTCCGTGTATGGCTGCAATCCTAAACACACTTGGGAGTAAGACTCACTGAACACAATGGGGCTTACTTTTGAGTAGACATGGTTAGCATTACCAACCATGTCTCTAATTTACTCTTATATATAAATTTATATAAATTTATTCAAATTGAAATGTAAATCATATTTTTTCTGGGCCCGACACAGTGTCAGAGAGATGAAGCGATCCTCCTGCCAAAAAGTATGGACACCCCTGTGTCTGCAGAAAATGAAGCCAGCTGGGCAGCTTCATTCAGAAAATGAAGCCAGCTTCATTCTTTCAGAAGGGCCTTTCATAGGAGAAATTCCTGACAGATTTTGGAAGGCATCAGTGACATTCCTAACAAACAAGGATATCAGGGAGATATGTTTGTCCCCAGCAGCTGCATATATAACTCAGACAGAAGGTTAGGGAAAATCAATCAAGTTTAAAAAAAAGTTTATCTACTGTACTTCCCTATATATAGTGCATATGCAAAAACCATATGTTACCTGTGAGAAAATTTCTTTGTCTTCACTTTTCTCACTTGTTTTGCTTCAGAGGTAACATGCTCTGTGGTATCTGATGGTAACTTTCCTTATATTAATCCATCTTCGTTTTTACTAAACAACTAGCGGAATTTACCCGCCATTGCAGGTAAATGAAATTTGAAAGGCAAATTTCAAGAATAATTATGGGCCCTGGGAACAGATGGGCACCAGCGGGCACCACTGAGCACCCACCCGGCTGGGCAGTGGGCGCCACCCAGCACCAAGCACCACCAGGCACCAGGCATCACTGGGCACTTCATTCTGTTTCTGGTATATTGTTGTTGGGATGATTATATCAGTGCTGAATAATTGGTTAGGAGTGGGCTGTTAGTGTGCATATGAATGTAGTCCTAGTGGTCAGATATTCCTAATATTCCATTAATGGCGCAACTGTTAAAAAGAGGAAATGAATTATCCTTGTTTTCTGTGCATCAGACAGAAGGTATAAACAGGCCATGCTAACAAAAATTACTTGGAGTTCAGGATGGGAGAAACCGCACTAATTGCATGTGCACATTAATGCTCTGTTACACTGTATAACAGTGGTTCTTAATCTTCCTAACGCCGTGACCCCTTAATAAGTTCCTCATGTTGTGGGGACCCCCAACCATAAAATTATTTTCATTGCTACTTTATAACTGTAATTTTGCTACCGTTATGAATCGGTATGAACAGGATGTATTTTCATTGTTACAAATGAAATGTGTGTTCTATGCACATACTGAATACAATGGGATTTATTTCAGAGTAGGCATGCATAGGATTGGGCCCTGAGGCTGCAATCCTATCCACATTTACATGGGAGTAAAGGTCCCCTGACTATAATGGGATTTATTTCAGAGTAGGCATGCATAGGATTGGGCCCTGACGCTGTCAGTCAGCCCCAGTGCGTGCCCAGTGCAAGCCTGACCTGGCCCCCTGCACCAGGGGTCTTTCAGTGACCCCCAGGAAAGCTCTAGTCCCGACCCCCACTTTGAGAAACACTACTGTATAAGTTTTTATGAGCAATTGATACTTGTTGGTATCCTTGTGCAGCATGCATGTGACATCCAAGCTGGAAGAATGGCTCCAACAGATTCCAGGAGGGACATCAGAACACTCGATCCAGAAAAGCGCATTGCTAGGAACAGCTAAGATACTGCACAGAACCCTCAAACTCCATACATACATAGTTTTCTCACCCTCCATGGGTAGTGTATGTATGTATGTTATCCTCAATCTCAGGTCCTCTACCAGAGGCCTGGGAGTTTGAGGGTTCTGCGCAGTATCTTAGCTGTTCCTAGCAGTGCGCTTTTCTGGATCGAGTGTTCTGATGTCCCTCCTGGAATCGGTTAGAGCCATTCTTCCAGCTTGGATGTCACAGTCCCTAGTGCTCCAGTCACTATTGGGATCACATTCACCTTCACTTGCCACAGTCTTTCTAATGCCTCCTTCAAACCCTGATGCTTTTCCACCTTTTCATGCTCTTTTTTCCTGATGTTGCTGTCGTTTGGTATTGCTGTGTCTATCACCAGGGCTGTCTTCTGGGCCTGATCTACCACCACAATGTCTGGCTGATTAGCCAGTACCTTCTTGTCTGTCTAGATATGGAAGTCCCACAGGACCTTAGCCCTGTCATTCTCCATAACCTTCAGAGGGGTCTCCCATCTGATCTTGGGAGGGGTTAGTCCATAGGCTGAGCAGATGTTCCTATATACGATGCCGGCTACTTGGTTGTGCTGTTCAATGTATGCTGTTCCTGCCTGCATCTTACACCCTGCCACAATGTGTTGGGTTGTTTCTGACGTTTCTCTGCACAGCCTGCACTTTGGGTCTTTTCTTGTATGGTAAATCCCCGCTTCTATGGATCTGGTACTTAGTGCCTATTCTTGTGCTGCCATGATGAGGGCTTCAGTGCTATCTTTGAAGCCAGCTCTTTCCAGCTACTGATAGGATTTCCCAATATCAGTCTCCCAATAATAACAATAATAATCCCAATAATAATTGGGATTTCCCAATATCAATATCCCAATAATAACAAACCACAAATGGACGAGAGTTAATGGAACGAGACACACACACACACACACACACACACACACACACACACACACACACACACACACACACACACACACACACACAGTATGTTGATTTCCATATAAATAGAGCAGCATGGAGAGGTCTGTGTTTATGGCTAGGGTTGTAAATAGGATTAATTGAATACAATAGCACCACCTTTTGGTCCTAGTTTTACAGTGCTGTTACCACATGCTACGTTCCATGACAAAACTTCTCAAACCAATAATAATTCTACTTATTATTTTAATTTATTTCTTAATGCCAATAAAGGTTTCAATCAACAACAATTCTACTTATTTTTTAATTACAGTGCACATCAAAGAAATAAATAAGATGCACATACTTCCCTCTTTTCATTGTTTTAAAACCTAAAGAAACAAGATGCCGTCAGTATATTTCTCAGGCCCAGTAAGTCCAAAGGACAACCTCAATGCATGACCTTTTTTTAAGGTCAACATTAATATTTATCTCCCTGGCTGTTTCCCAAAGAAAAGGTTTCATTTTGTGGAGAAGATTTAAAGTACTGTGAAAAGAAGGAATCCTCAACTGTAGATTTTACTTGTAAATCCCTACTTAAATTTTTGCACGTTTTTTCCAGGAGATGGAAGGCTTAGGCTGCAATCCTAAAGACACTTTCCTGGGAGTAAGGCCAGTGATGGGCTAGAAAAAAATTAACAACTGGTTCTATGCCCATCTGGCAGCCACTTTTAAATGGCTATTTTTAAAATTTATATGTCCTGTCTCTCATTAACAACCGGTTCTATAGAGTAGGTGCGAACCTGCTGGAGCCCACCACTGAGTAAGGCCCATTGAACACAATGGGGCTTACTTTTGAGTAGACATGGTTAGGATTGTGCTCTTAAATTAAAAAGGAAACATGTGTGAACTACAGCATGCCTGACATCAGGATTTTTTAATTCTCTATCCCAGCAATCTTAGCCACAGTGGGGAAGGACAGAGTCATGATTAATAAATCCCTTGATACTAGTGGAACATCAACATACTCTGGTAGAATGAATGTACTCCAGAGGTGAAATACCCCAATTTGGGTAATAATGGAATTCCTGGGGGTAATGGACCACCTAGGTTTGCATATGAATGATACAGCCAGGTGTGCATGACCAGCACAGAGCAGGGCAGGCATTGCAGTGGATTACTCTTAGCACCTAATCAGAGATCAAAACAAACAAATAAAAGGTGTGAATCCATGTGGGATCATAAGAAGTTTAGGGGGGGGGGGGTTGGAGGGGAGCGAGATCAACAGTGACTCAGCTGCAGGGTTACTCAGGGACAGAAATGAAAAGAGAAAGCATCCTCCTTTGGGTGCTGTTGAGGTCTGCCTGTATTCTAAACAGCCCCCTTCCATCCAGCTCCCTCTGGTAAGACCATTTCATTGCTCCTTTATCAGGGTGATCATATCTCATGATCATAAAAGAGAATCCCAAAATGTAGGACACTCAAGAAAAATGTAGGACATGACAAAATTAAAGCTAAAAACACTGACCTATTTTGCTTTCATGTGAATAATTAAAACACTATGAGCACAGACCTAACCATGACTACTCAAAAGTAAGCCCCATTGTATTAAATGGGTCTTATTCTGAGGAAAGTGTCTTTAGGATTGCAGCCTTTATTATTACATTTACAACTATTACATATAATTTATTAATTACATATAATTAATTAATTAATTAATTATTATTATTAAAACATTAATTAATGCCACCACACTTTCCTGGAAGGAACACCCCCTGACTGTAATGGGCATTAATTCTGAGGAGAAATGCCTAGGATTGGGATCTGTGGCTGCATCTTCTCCACGCTTTCATGGAAGGAAACCCCACTGACTGTAATGGTCTGCTGCTCAATAGAAAGGCACAGGATTGGGCTCTGAAGCTGCAGTCCTAGTCACATTTTCCTGGGAAGCCCAATAACTACAATGGGTCTTACTTCTGAGTAAACTTGAATAGATTGGGCTCTCTTCCCCACTCCCGTTGAATCCTGCACTTGTTTCAATCATTTGCAGGATCTTATCCTCTTTTTATTATGGTCACCCTGACCCCCACATTTCTCCAATATGCAGTGACCATATGTCATAACCACAAAAAGAGGACAAGCCCCCCAAAATATAAGACATCCAAGAAAAATGGAGGACATTTTTAAAAGCTAAAAACCCTCATATATATTGTTTTCATGTGGTTAACTTAAACACCATATTAGGTATTAGTACTGTATGTTTAAAACTATTACATATTACATATAATTTATGAATTCCAAGAAAGCTTCATGCTGCCTGCTCACAAGGAAAAAGAGGACAATGAAGATTTTTTTCCAGGACACAAGGCTAAAACAGAGGAAATGTCCTGGGAAAACAGACCATATGGTCATCCTGTCCAATCCAACACTATTTTATCCCCTACTTCAAACTTTTCTTCCAGCTCCCCAGAAGCCACATATTTGAATTCAAATAATTAATAATATATTTTTCCCTTCCTTTCAAATCAAGGGGGTAACTTCCACATACCTAAATATATTTTGGGGTAAGAGGTAAAAATGTTCCCTGACCCCTGATCTACTCCAGTGTAGATTCAATAACAATACCAAGGTCTGTGTCCAGTTGGGTAGTGGTAGTGATTCTAGAATTCCCCAGTTATAGGACAGTTATAGTGACAGTGATCAGCTGCAATCCTAAAGACACTCTCCTGGGTGTAACACCCACTGAACACAATGGGGCTTACTTTTGAGTAGACATGGTTAGGCTTGTGCTGTTAGTGTCCAATGGCCTATCATTGAGAGAAACCAAAAGGTCCAGTACAAATCAACATATAACGCCAGCATAAGTTCCAACAGAAGTCCAGTGCTGGCTTGGGATTGTTGCAAAAGTGCCATAAGGCACTCCTGCGCCACTCCTGGAGAGTTAGACCTGTGCACAGACATGCGCTGGCCTCCCCATTCTATCACAGGAATGAGGAGATATGTGAGTTGTGCTGGCCTGAATTGGTTAGGATATTCCACCCTCAGACTGCAATCCATACTTTGCTGGGAGTAAGGCTGCATTTGTAAAGACACTTTCCTGGGAGTAAGACCTGTTGAATACAATGGGGTTAACTTTTGAGTAGACATGGTTAGCCCTACAATCCAGAGTAACTACAGGAGCATGTTGACATAGTTACGGTACCATCTAGTGAAAATATGGGAAATTCATATTGCAATCTAGAGTAAATTGTTCTTAGGTTGGAGAAAGGACTCCTTGTAGTTACTCTGGATTGCGCACTAGGATTGCACCCTAAGTCTCACTGATTGCACCCTAAGTCTCACTGAATATACAGTGGGACTTACTCCTGAGTAGACATGGATGTCTAGCAGCCAGTAATGTCATTTTCCTGTTTGATATTACTTCTGGCCATGACATCACTTTCAGTTTGATGACATCAGTTCTGGGGGATCCTGGACAGATAATTATCGTTCTCAGAAAGGGGTCCTGGGATGAAATGCTCGAAAACCACTGACCTAGATCAGTGATGGGCTTCAAAGAAATTAAGAACCGGTTCTCTGTCCATCTGGTAGCCACTTTTAAATGGCTATTTTTAAACTTTATATGTACCATCTCTTGTTAAGAACCGGTTCTATAGAGTAGGTGCGAACCTGCTGGTGCCCACCACTGACCTAGATGTATACGGTCTGACTTGGTAAGCAAAACACTGTCACTGTTGGTGCAAATTTTGCAGTCCCCTATTACCCCTCTGAAAACTTTTAGACAACAGTGATCTAACTTCTTTCACCTTCCTCCTACCCAATCCTCATGTCATCATTTTTAAACAGAAGAGGAAGTGTAGAATGAATGTAACAGAATGTCCTGGGCTTCCTGTTTTGTTGAAAGGGGCCACATAAGAAGGGTGCAAGGCGGACCACATTGCTATCTTTGGATCCACTTCCCTCTCACTTTCAGCCAGGCTGGAGTGAGGCAACAGCAGATTTAGGAGGACTTGCTACTCCTTGTAACTTGATGCAACCCATACTGTCTAGTGCACCTATGGGAAGCTGTGAGTTTATATGGCAGCTTCATCAATTGAAACAATATACAGTATTTGTAACTTGCTTGAAAGACAAAAAAGGAACTGCTGCAACATTGCCCATCATCAGGGAATAGTGAGAGCGAAAAGCTACACTTAGGGCAAAATCCAGAGCAGTTACAGGTCCATGCAGTTACGTCACCCTCTACTGTTATTTTATGGAAAGTCACCTTAACTGCTCCGGAACAAAGGGCTTAATTTGATTTTAGGATATGGGCCTTAGGCTGCAATCCTATCTATGTCTACTCAAAAGTAAGCCCCATTGTGTTCAATGGGTCTTACTCCCAGGAAAGTGCATTTAGGATTGCATCCTTAGAGCACAATCCTTACATGTCTACTCAAAAGTAAGCCCCACTATCTTACTCCCAGGAAAGTGTCTTAAGGATTGCAGCCTTACTCTCCTTACTTCTATAGATCTACGGTATTTCTCACCCTACTTCTAAGTAGCTCCCAGGGCAGATGTCCCCACTAATCACACCAGTTGGTGAAGGCATCTTCATGATCTGCCTGCTGTCCCTGGTCCTTCTCCTATGGGGGTCCTTCTTGATGAGGAAGCAGCCTCCAACAGTGCCTCCCCCTTCACCAGGCAAACTCTGAGGACATGTCTTGATGTCATGGGCATCTGGGGTGTAATATGCCTCTGCATAAGGACACGTGGAAGAAGGTCTCAAAAACATGTTAAAGCAGAGCAAGTTCTTTTGATTAATGCCGCAACATGATGTCCATGTTCTTAGAAAAGATCCAGAGTAGGATATTATTTCCAAAGTGGATTGGCTTCTATCTCATGATTGCAGGGGCAAAAGGGGCCACCACTAACACTAGTACAGCCATAATCCTGTAAGTAGGCACAACACTTGGAATCAAGCCTCATTCAACTCTATTGGACTGAAGGTGCAATCCTAACCAATTTAGGCTGGCCTAACACATCTGGTATATCTAACCAATTTAGGCTGGCCTAACACATTTGGCATATCTTCTCATGGTGTTGTGGGGATGTTGACATTTGCCTGTGCACTGTGCTAACCCCAGGACAGAGCAATCCTTCCCATAATTTCCTGGGAGTAAGCCTCCTTGACTATGATGGGACTTCTGAGAAAACTTATCTACTCAGGGAAGAAAGGCAGGGTGACCAGCTGTCATAATTGCAAAAGAAGACAGGCCCCTGCAAAATGTAGGATATGCCAAACTAAAAACACAAATATACGGGTGTCTCTTGTTATCTACAAGGGTTCCATTCCAGAAATTTCCATGGATAAAAAAAATCAGTGGTTTAAAAAGAACAGTGGGAAAAATAAATTTAAAGACCATTTCCATGTTTCTTGCTCCTCCATTGCTCTTATTGGAATCAGGTTGTGCCTCACAAAAAATGAAAACAGTTTAAAATGTTTAAAAACAGATTTTCTTACTGTTGTAGAGAGGCAGTTAGCAATCAGAAATGCAAAGGACTCCCTGTCTGCCTGGCTCAGCTAAAGGATGGAGCTATTGCTTGCATGACTTCCTTCCTACAACAGAAAAATAGTTTTTAAAACTGTGGTTTGCAAAGACCATTTCTGTTGAGTTAAATCCATGTATAAAAAAATCCATGTACAACAGGGTTGGGCCTGCTTTTAGGCTGTTAATTGAAACACTGTATACTTATTATTAAATTTAAAGTGATTTCATTTAATTTATGAATTCCAAGAAAGAGGGCAATGAAAAGGAGGGCAATGAAGTTTTTTTCCAGGACACAAGGCTAAAAAAGAGGACATATCCTGGAAAAAGAGGACATATGCTTGTCCTGAACATGGGCTTCTATCTTTTGCACTTTTCTGAAAGTAAGCCCCAATGACTACAATGGGATTTGATTCTGAGTAGACATGCACAGGGTCAGTGGCATAGCTAGAGGGGGGCTGGACACTCTGCCATGAAAACAAATGGGGGACCATCAGCAAGCCACTATGGGTCTAGTGGGACAGGGAGACCTTATGTCATAGCAGAAAAAGAGGACACAGCCTCCCAAAATGTAGGACATACAAGAAAAATGTAGGACATGACAAAAGCTATAATCACTCATATAAATTGCTTTCATTGGGTTAATTTAAACACTAAGTGCACACTCCTATCCATGTCTACTCATTAGTAAGCCTCAATTGTGTTCAATGGTGAGTAGACATGGTTAGGATTGTAGCCATAGACTTAATTCCTAACCACACTTTCCTGGGAGTAAATACTGCTGAACATAATGGGGCTTATTTTTGAGTAGACATGCTTAGGATTGTAGCCATAGACTGAATTCCTAACCATACTTTCCTGGTAGTAAATACTACTGAACATAATGGTGCTTACTTTTGAGTAGACATGGTTAGGATTGTAGCCATAGACTGAACTCCTAACCACACTTTCCTGGGAGTAAATACTGCTGAACATAATGGTGCTTACTTTTGAGTAGACATAGGTTTGTATCCAGATGGACTTCCTAATCACACTTTTCTGGGAGTAAATACTGTTGAACATAAAGGGGCTTACTTTTGAGTAGACATGCTCAAGGATTGCATTGTAGGTTTGCATTGTAGATTACCTATTAAATTTAAAATATATAATTTATGATATATATATTTTATTGGAAGAAGGCTCCATGCTGCTGCTCAGAGGAAAAGGAAGACAATGAAGATTTTTTTCCAGGACACAGAGGCATGTCCCGGAAAAGGAGGACATGGTGTGGTCACTGTGGGACTGGAGAGTGGAGGCTCCTCCCTGCAAGAGTGAGTGCTGCGCCCCCCTCCGGCTACGCCACCGCTGCAGTGCTGCTCCTGGAGCAGAGGCGGCTGCAGGGCGGGAGGAGGGAGGGAAGCCCAGCTGGGCGCTTGCAGGGCGGGCGGAGAGGCTTCGGAGGCGGAGCGCAGACTATAAACAGCCTGGTGGGTGCAGGGCAGGAAGCAGCTGATGCAGGAGGTGCTATGGCGGGAGCCTCGTCTGCAGGAGGGCAGCAGCAGGAGGGCAATGTAAGTGCCTGGGGGGTATAAGATGCATGGGGCATGCATAAGGTGCAGGGTGGTGCATGGAGAGCATGCATGCATGCAGTGCCATAGCCAGGGGGTGCAAAGCAGGCAACCCTACAAAAGCACTCCCCACCCAAAATATTTCTGCAAGGGCTGCTCCTTGAAAAACCTACTGCTTTGCCCCCCTCCAGCCATGCCACTGCATGCAGCACCCAGTGACTCTGCACCCAGCTGCCCTTCAGTGGGAGGGAGAGCATAAGAGCCCCACAAGGGGGAGCCTGGCAGGGTGACCAGATGGATAGGGAAGCAGGTGTGGCTCAGTCTTTTGAAAGGCACTGGTGCTGGGTGCGACTGAGGTGTGGCAGTATTAAGGGACATGCAGTGGGTAGGGAGGCGTGTGAGGCAGTGCCTCCCCACCAGCATCCCTCAAAAAGCACCACTGCCTTGTGAGATGTGCAAGATGGAGAGGCTCTGTCTCACCTGCCTCCCCACCCACCACTTGTCCCTTCAAAGATCTCTCTCTGTCTCTTTCTCTCAAACCCAGCAGAGTGGTTACCTGTGATGCTGAGCCAGGATGCTTAATGGTCCAACTGGGATGTCTAGCAAAGGTGTGACAAGCAAGTTGAACATCCCAAGCAAAGGCGTGTAGGTTCCGCAGGTTGCCTTGCTTGTTTTTTACTCCAAAGCGCAATTTTCTTCTCGCTGTGGGAAAGCTGGTTGGGTGGTTGAAGGATCAGGAGTTGAGCATGTGAACAAGCTGTCCTTTGTGTCTAGAAACCACTGGATCAGCAAAGAGGTTTTGCTTCTTGTTGGAACCTCAGTGGTAGAACCTGACTTGTGGGACTAAGGGCGCAATCCAGAGTAACTACGGGGAGTCCTTACTCCAGTGTAAAAACAATTTACTCTGGATTGCAATATGAATTTCCCATAGGTTTTCACCAGGTGGTGTTGTTACTACAGTTGCACGTAATGTCTCTTATGTGCTCCCATAATTACTCTGGATTGTAGGGATAAGGAGACTCCTGTTTGGTTGGGTCTCTTGGAAATCTTGTAAGGATAGTTGTGACTGGGTTACCAAAGATTACTAGGCCTTGAAAACTAATTTGCTGGCCATTCAAGAGGCTTTTTGGTTAACCAAAATAAGGAGATCTGAGAAATAATCCTGGGTGATTTTAAGTACAGTACTTCATTTCCATGTTGTGGTCCAACCAATGCATCAACTTGCTTGCTGCTCCATAACTTGAAATGCAGAGTGATGACTGAAATTCTGCACGTGCTCCTTTAGGGCAGGGGTCAGGGAACTTTTTTACCTTTTACCCCAAAATATATTTGGATACTCCAATGTTACCCCCTTATTTGAAAGGAAGGAAATGGTCACCCAAAAGTCTGGAATTTCAATTAAGAATCCAGACTTTTAAAAAAATGTAGGACAAAATGTAGTATGTCTTCATTTTGTCCTACATTTTTAAAATCAGGAGTAAACATAAAAAATAAGTTGTTTACTTTTGAGTAAATGTAAAGTAAGTGGCTTACTTACCTTTGCTGGGGAGGGTGTTTGGGGACACTGGGGGGCAGTTTCAGGCTGCTGTGGCTCAGTGCAGCTAAGTCCAGCCAGCCGCAGCAACCATTTTAAAAAACATTACTGTGCACATGTGTGCGCACTCTTCCCCTTCCGAAAGCTCCAACAGAGCACTAGCTCTTCTCCATAGTAGAAGCAGTAGCACTCACCGTTGGAGCTTTTGGAAGGGGAAGAGTGTGCGCACCAGTGCGACCCACCATTACCCCCAGGAATTTCATTTTTACCCCATTTGGGGTAATTTACCCCTGTTCCCAGACTACTGCTTTAGGGACAGGGAACAACTTGTTCATTTATATCTGTGAATGACTTTTGGTTGATAGTATTTGAAAAACAGATTATTCTTAAATTATGCTAAGTTCAAAGGCTGTTCACTGTTTTTTTTGAACTAACAGAGGGTGTTGTCTGAAGGGACTACTGGGATTCCAGTTAAAACCTTTTCCCATTCTGGAATCCATGCTGCTGTTGGGAAACTGAGGTTTTGCAATTTAGTTGGGAATAAAGAGTCCTTGAGGGTTTGCTTCAACATGTTGATTCCCTGATTACTTTCCCATAATTGTGGGTGGGGTTCCTGTTGAGAAATCTAGTAAAGGTGTGTGACTTTCATGTGTTTTCCTGTCCAGGTGAATATATTTAGGATTTGATTATAGAAACAATATACAATAGCTGAAAGAAAAGAAGATCTCTCACATGTTCTGATCTGTTTTGAAATGGCGGAATCGGCATTGCTGGTTGCAAACTTATTGGCACATTTTGTATGCTTTCCTGAGTGTGACTGTGATCTAATGACACACAAATGTATGGCATCTCTATTTTTAATAGTGGACCACTTCTAAAATAAAGGAGCTGGAAAATATACATACAAGAGCATTGGCAACTTTCACTTGGATCATAATGGTCTTTCCACTTAAAATTGGGCGTGTTCCACCATTGGCTGATCCTTCTTTGGAAGCCAAGTTAACAACATGGTAGATGAGTGCTGGAGAATCACCAAATAGTTCTCAGCATGGCCTATTTGCACTTCCTTTTCATCCTATGCCTTAGTGTAGCTCTCTCTCCCCCATCTGATGGGAGGCACTAAATATTGCATGGTGCATGAGGCTACTGAAAGTAGTAGGAAATGACATGTCAGGTGGATTTCCTTTGCATAAGCAGAAGTTCTGGTCCAAGTGTGCAAACCCCTTCCTGGAATACAGCGGAACTTGCTTCTTACCCTACAATCCAGAGCAACTATGAGAACATGTAAGACATAGTTTCGTCACTACCTAGTGAAAACCTATGGGAAATTCATATTGCAATCCAGAGTAAATTGTCCTTACATTGGAGCAAGGACTCCCTGTTCTTACTCTGGATTACACCCGTAACCTGTACTTTTTATTTATTTTTATTTATTGGATTTTCCTGTCTTCCTCAGACAGGCTGGCTCAAGACGGCCAACAACATGCCAAAAACATGACAATAATATATGTGTAAACATTTAAAAACAATCCACCACTCAAAATTTTTGAGCCAATAATGCAGACATGCAAACCAAGTTGATACAAACTGGTATGCTGTTCTAAATGTAAATGTTATCCTGGTTATCTGACTTGTGGCTAAATTATTTCAGGGCTCTCTGGAGATAACACAAAGCGGTGAAGATGCTCTCGATTCACCTCTCCTTCCATCTTCTGCATTGCATTCCGGATTGGAGCCAAAGTTCCACACCATACCTACTGTTTGCATTGCCACTTTGTTCCTACTTATACATGTAAGTTCCATTTAAGGGTAGTACTTAAGCAAACATGCTGTGATGTAACTTTAATCTGTTCTATTGGCCTGGAGGCAGTGGGTGCTTTTGGTTGAACAAACTTTAACCTCTTTCTCTGCTACTACTTTGCAATGTCAGCAGACCAGATCTTCTTCATTTGAAGTTTGCCATGCTGCAGCTCAGCTTAATTTCCTTACACCTTGGATACTTGCAGTGGTTTCATCTGAGGAAAGACTTTACCTTTAGTGTAATGTCTGTCATGGTTTTATTTGTTCACAGAGTGAACCCCCCCAGCTGTGTATTCCATTTTCCTCCTATTTTTTGCTTCCTAATCACCATACTCCATTTGTATGGTGATTGACCAAGGTCACCAGGAACAGGCTCAGTGAGAATCAAGATACTTTCATCTGCGTAATTCTTATTTTTAATACAGTTGTTCCCAACCTTTAGGAGCACAAGGACCACTGAGGCAGAAATTGGAATTGTGTCCACATATATCCATGAATGTGCTATACTTTTGCCCTCTGTGTGTGATGGTCGATCTCCCGAGCATCATGTACAGAGAAGACAGAAAGGACCACCTATAGCTACAGCTAACACATAAGTAGTTGTGGTTGGTGGTGGTCTCCATCTTCTTGAGACAACAAGCAATATTACTTTACTTGGCATGATCAAATTTGATCCCCCCTTAAGATCTTATGGACTACTTCTCAGTGTTTCACAGACCGCATGGGGGTCCACAGACTACAGGTTGGGAACTAGATGGTCCATGCTGACAGCAAGGCAGTGGTGTGGAGAGCACTTGCACACACAGCCAAAACTTTGTGTGTTGTGTACTTGGAGGGTTCCTTATATGTGCAGTAAAATCTGTTCTTCAAAATGCACACAAAAATTCTCCTGGCAGTTGATGGTACATCAAAGCTTTCAAAAAGAACAGTCAGATACAAGAGAGGAATGGAAACTGGTCTCACTGAGACAAGGTTGTTCTTCCGTTCTTGGAAAACGGGGGAATAAAAACACCAGACAGCATAAGGATTAAGAGGAAACTTCTGTTCTTGTTCACTGTAGCAGTTGCTCTTCCCATTGCACTTGAGTTCTCTAATTTGAGGTATAGGCATCCCCATTTTTGGATGTGTTAAGAACTGGAGCACCATCCAAAAATGAAAATTGTTGCAAAGTGAAACCCAGTCTTTTTTAGTTTACAGATGTTACTTCCAATGCTTTTTTTAAGCTAACAAATTACAAATGCCCTGTTTATCTTGCAAATTCCTGCTGCCACACAAAGATTTCTGCAAATTGATTCATATTAACACCTTCGGGAATGGGTTTAGACCAGGAGCTACAACACGAGATGGGCAATTTTGGCCTTTAGAACAACAGAGAGAGGTTGAAAGAGTGCAACATGAATGAGTTCTGCGTATAATTGAAAAAGTGGATTGTCGGAAAACAAACATCAGAAAGCCGGAATATCTGTAAAGAGTTTTAAGCCCCCTTTTCCTGTACTGTGTTGGTCAGTTGCGGGGTGGTGTTGGTGGATTTCATTGATCTACAACCATTTCCATTAGTTGCCAAGTCTTCACAGACTCTTACTTGTTCAAGAACATTATTAGGTATAAACTACTCCATGCACTGAGTTTTGGTTATGATGGAATATGGCAGTGGGTTGTATCCTAATTCTCTCTTCATGAGTGAAAGCACTTTGGTTCATACAGCATTTGTAATTGTTATACTCCTCAACTCTTTGTTACACTCCTCAACTCTTTTCATCTCTGTCCCCTATACAGTCCTATAAAGGGCCTCTGACCACTCAGATCAAATTTTCAAGGTGGTGAGGAGGGACAAGAAAGTTTGCCATTGTTGCTTTTGCTAAGACTAATTAAGATACAACCCAACACTGGTAACATGGAATGTGGAAATTAATTTAAATTTAAATTTGGGACTGCCTTAGTGCAGTTTACTAGGAAGCCGTAATATATGGCTTCCGAGTAAGCTGCACTTATATATAAGCATATATTATGGCTTCCTAGTAAGCTGCACTAAGGCAGTCTCAAATTTAAATGAGTTGGTGTCAGCAGCATTCAGATCACACTGGAAAATATTAGCTCTTAAAACTGGTAAAATGGGTTATGGCTCTATAAAGGTGCTATCCTAACCTAGGCTGCCACAACTTGTCCATCTTCCCACTCCTGAGCGCATGCCTGTGCACTGGCCTAACCCTCCTAGCCCTCCTAGAAATGCCTAATGGCACTCTTGTGACACCCCACGTCAGCACAGGACTTATGTCAGGGCTTAGGCCAGCTTAACTGGAGGTTAGGATTGCATCCTAAGTCTTTTATTGAAATTAAATGTTAGTCTTGTCAGTGTTTTGACTTGATTCTCCAGTTCTTTGCAGAGCTAAAAACTTAATTCTTTTCTCAGGTTGCTTTTGTTGTCCTGGCTGTCCTGGCGGGTGTGTTTTGTCATTCTGAGGGCAACACAGATGTTTGTACTAGAGACTATACCCATCCACTGCACGTACAAACTGCTATCATGATTGCTAAGGTCATTTTCTGGATCCTGCATGTCTTCCTTGAACGGTATATTCATTACCATCACAGCAAAGTCAGAAGCAAAGGCTACCTCCAAATCTACCGAACCACAAGGCACCTTAAGCGGCTTCCTTTGCTAATTCAGTCTTCAGGTAAGCTTGAACTTGCTTATTTCATATCACCGTATGGTCCACAGCATCATGACTTTTGAGCTGACCCTCCTGATAACTGACAGAAGTGGCTTTTCTATTCTGACAAGTGATGTCAACTGTTCTAGAAGCGTTCAGGGTGATCCCTTCTGCCACTAACACTGAGGGATCCATATGATGTGATGGGTTGCAAGCTTGCATTCCAGCTTGCAAGTGTATTTTATTGAGGGTTGATTCTTCACACACTTTGCTTTTGCAAAATTCATTTTGGAGACCTAAAGGAAGGAACCCAAAAAAAGGCAAAGTCTCAACAAATGCTGGTGAAATAAAAAAGTCCTATTTTTGGTGGAATGCTTTGGATTACATTGTTAGTATTAATGCTTTAAGTGAATTGCTGTAGTAAGAACTGGAGAGTAAGAATAATACTTTGTCGCCTCTTAAAAAATGAGAGTGCACTTTTTATTTTAGGGGCAAAATGTTAATTCCCATTTCTTAATGCAGCACCTCACTAAATCATAACACATTTGTACAGAACAAGAACATTCTGAAATGTTCCATCAAAAAATGGGTGATATTGCATATCTTGACATGAACACTGAAAATTCAACATACTTTCCACATCTTCATCCTTCAGCTGCACATTGAGCCAAGTACATGAGTATGAGCATCATTCAGTTGTATTTTGACTAGTGGTCAGTATGTAAACTTCTTTGCAAACAGTTGTAAATTGCAAGCAGTAGCAATTTTACAGCTAGATGAATAGCTATAACACTTTAACAGAATATGAAGGTAGCTATGCCTCAGCTGACTTGATGTAGTTAAATTTTTATTTTAGCTGTAGACATTTTCCTTTAGTTGGTGTGGCAGAGTGGGGATACTACATTGTAGTTTATATCAAACCTTTACCATTTTCCCACCATTCAGGGCAAAAGCGCCATGCTCCTCTCCCACCAGGAGCCTGCCCTATCCAGCAGTTATGAGCACTGTATTTTAGCTCTGTATTTTCAATGGCAGCTGATCTGTGACCCACCTGAAATTGGCTGGTGACCCACTTAGTGGGTGCTGACCCACAGTTTGAGAAATGCTGCTATCTACATATACAGCATGCAGTATAAGGGCTTCAAAGCTGGTGAGCATGGTGTTGACCCCTAAAATGTCAAGCTATGTAGCTGATCCCAAGACAATTGCTACTGTGGTGAACTATGCCACAAGACAATTGCTTCTGTTAACTTCCTTATCTGGAAGGACAGGAAAGTTAATCCATTCCATGTTTTTGGAAAGTTACTCCAACTGACTAATTTAGTTGTGGTTCAGAGCTGTGCTGCTGACTGCTAGGTGAATTGGCTTGACTGGCATAGTAAAATTTGGCCCACGGGGCAACCTCCAATGTCAGTATGGCCCACCCCATGCCTTCACTGGCCTGACAGCAAGGCCTTTTATAGGGTTACCTACAAGCTTTGCATTATTTCATCCTTTAAGGGCTTTGCACATGCTCAAGCCTTGAGCATGCTGTAACCCAGGAGGCTTGAGCAGCAGATGGTGGCGTGGAAAGTGCTGTTCCTCCTGGGCGACGTGCCACTCCGGCTATGTAGAAGGCAGCCCAGTATAGAATGTGAGGTGGGCAGTGACCTCCCTGGAGAGGAGTGAGCAGCATTTGTCACAACTTGATGTGGTGGCAAGAGCTGGTCGCTCCTCTCCTGGGGACCACTGCCACCCAGCTAGCATTCTGTTCTGTGCCACTTCCTACTGTTGGCAGGAGCTGGTTGGCCTGGGGTGCAAAGCAGGCAGCTGGAGTAGCCGTCTTCCAAGGGTAGGTAGTGGGTAGTATTGAATGGCTCCATACTGAAGTAAAAGCTGAAGGGTGTCGAAGATGCACACCCCCATTTCTATAGAGTACTTTGTAGTATAACCTGCCCATGTAAACTACCTTGAATAAAGTCAGAGGAACAATTCATGACCAGAAAGTTATAAATACAGTACCATATTATTATTGCCTGTTGATTGTTGCTGGAGGTGTAAACAGAATTTTCAGACACTCGCAACTTCTGAAATGAAACAAATAGGAAGCTATGTGTAATTTCATGAACTGATGAACTAAATCTAAAACAGTGCTTAAAACCTGTGGTGTGACTCTGAAACATAGCTGCTATTTTCAGGGAAATTGCTTTAAGTGTCTTTTCCCACATCAGAGCACTGTTGAGAAGTAGCCACAAGGTAGAGCTCTAGAGATGAAGAATAAAGATATTGGCATTCAAGTGGAGTGCTCAGTCGGATGCATTTGACTACAGAGGAAGCTCGTTCTGCAGACCGAGACAAAGCAGTGATTTGCCCTTTTATAGGGTTACCTACAAGCTTTGCATTATTTGCAAAAGCAAGTCTTAAAAGGACCCTGAAGGGCTAGATTTGCACTAAGCTTTCCTTGGAAAAGCTAGAGCCAATTTGTCTAAACTAGACTTATAGTTAGGCTCATACTTGGCTTTTTATTAATGCCACACTATAGTTCAGGGGTATTCAAACTTTTGGCAGGAGAGCCACATCAATGCAAAGAATGCAACATCAACTCTGTTGGTGGCTGGAAAAGGTATTGATATACATTTTAAATCTGAATAAATGTAAGTGAATATATTGGAGACAGAAATGATTGAATGAATGAATTCAAACTGGTTCATGAGCACTTTCAGACACAAGAGGTATGTGCAGCCTCCCTCCAACCCTCAGAACATCTCTGGAGATGCAGGAAGTAGAACTCCTTCACCTCCTGAGGAGTTACAGAGCTTGCCTGTGGGCTAGATGGAGAGGATTTGCTGCAGGCCACCTGCGGCCATTGGGGATGAGTTTTGAGGTCTTTTATTTTAAAATGCATTTCCTTGATGCTTTCATATTTGTGGTTATAATGGGCATTTTTATTTTGAATCTAATTTTAGCAGAAAATTAGATATGTATGGTAATAAACAGAAATAAATATGAAGGTTCATGTCAGACTGAGAAGGCTGGCTTTCAAATAATTGTCTTTCAGTGCTACCCTCCCTCAAACTTCCAATGGTATGCCCAGATGCCTACTGGGCAGAGGAGCAGCTAACAGTCTAGCCCCAGCACTGTTAATGCATTTGCAGTATAAGGAATCTGAGTCGAGTGGCTCATGGTTTGTTGGCAACAACTTAAAATACCTGTACAACTATTCTGATTCTATACTATTCAGTACGGGCAGATCTCTAAACCACTGCAGGAAACCCATTGAGGTGATTTGGGTCTTAACATAATACACCTTTTTCTGTATTTTTTTAATAGGCAATTCAGCTTTATTGCTGGTACTATCAGCACAACTTTCTTTTCCTGATCATTATAAAATGTATCTATACTTCATCGTGGGAATCTTGTGTGTAGAGCTGATTTGTTCATTAATATGCCTGCTGGTCTATACAGGTGAGGACAACATTATCTGTTGTTTCATAATGGCTGCTTCAACTCTATATATTCCCTCTTTCTATTAAGCTGGATCAGGTATGCTATTGAGAATTGGAAAATGCTCAGAGTAGTTTTTGATGCATGATGCTGCAGTACTAGTTCCATGTATTCATTTTTGCTGTAATATATTAACAAAGCATGCAGGTTTAAAATGCTTGAGCAACAAAGGAGAACTGAAGAAACCAAAGATGCAGGTTTCAGTCTCAGGTTTTCCAGGGTATCTCAGTGGATGCAGAACTTGTGTTAAAAGCAATTAAAATACTAGGCAGCTGCTTAAAATAGCCTGTTTATATCATAACTAGCAAAAAAACATACCCAGGTTGTGGGAGTAAAATTCCCCCGTGCACCGTCCCCCCCACGGCACAGCTGTCCCCCCCACAGCACAGCCATCCCCATGAACAGCATCCTCCCCAGTGCAACCCCTCCCTCTGAATAACATCCCCCAACTGCACCAGGTAAAGAGCACCAAATTGGCTGGAGGTTGGTCAGTCTTCCATGTTAACGTATAGGACAAAAACACGGTGTACCCCTTTTCAGCTCGTTAGGGGTTAAATTTTTCCATGTCTGTTCTTGGTGGGTGTTCATGTGACATAAGGAACTCCCTCCCTGAGTTTCATGCTTCTAGGTCTGGGGGTTGGGGCAGAGCATCCCTTAGTCACCAATTCTTCAATGCAAAGAATAGGGAGGAAAATGTGTTGTGTCCCGTTTCACCCTCTTCTGGTTGGAATTTCCGAAAACCGGTTCTTAGTGACTCCCTCCGTCATGGAAGGAACACCCACCCCAAATTTCACACTTCTAGGCCCAGCAGTTTTGGCTGGGCATTGATGAGCCAGTCAGTCAGTGAGTCAGTCAGTGACTTTTCTCTCTTATATATATAGATAAAGAAGATAATATAATCAACCTTGTTCACCAGGTTTTAGAAAAGCTTCCTTTCAGCTGGGAGGCAGACCTTTGCCTTTCTCTGAAGTGCAAAATAATCCAAAATGATATCAGTTTCCAATAGCTTTGCATTCTGTCCTGTGCTCCAGGCATGGGAAGAAAGGGGTCTCTTGCCCAGCTGAAACAAAGCTTTTTTTAAGCCAGGGAGAGGGAAGTTGATTGCATGACTGTTTGCAGCAATAGCATGGTAAGCAGGCTGTTTTTAAGCCTAAAAGAGCATTTATTTTTTAACGGGCTATCCTCATTCAGTGGAATTCATTCAGTGGATTTCACCTGGAGAAAAAACCACAGGTGGAATCCATTGATTACTAGGTTATACTAAACCTACATTTTCAAAAGCACCACCCCTGTTTATGATGAGAATAATCCTTGGAGGCGCTCAGGGAGGACCAAGCATTCTGGTTTGTCTGGTGGCCGAAAAGAAATGCAAACTCCTATACTGCCTCTTCCCAAGGGCTGGGGACAGTCAATCACTTAGAAATAGAAGCCACACAAAATGCAGCTATTGATACAGAAATTAATCACTTGGCACTGAGAGCGGTCTTTGTGGAGGAGCAGCTGTGTTGCAGGGTTCTTGCCTGGCACTGAGATGCAGCCGCATCTCTACCCCTGTAGTGCAAGCGTCATTTTTTGTGCTCATGGTTGCAGTGGAAGAAGGAAAGGTCCCTCTGGCCAGATGTGTCAGATCAGTTATGGAATCTGATCAAGCTGAATGTGGTGCAAAGCAGACTAATGAAGTACTCGGATCTAAGAAGGAAATCAAAATTGCCAATAATGGCGTTTGCAGTGAGCCATAGAGGGGAGGGGGGAGATGCATGTTGATACTGTCTGTCATTGGTTTTGATTGAATAGACCAGTACCTATTGGGGTAATCTGTCTGTGAAGTACTCTATGGTGGTAATCTGTAATCTATGGTGGTAATCTGTCTGTGAAGTTCTGTGTCCACTGATCTCCCTCTTATAATGAATCCATATTTTCCTAGTGCATTTTCCAAAATGATTCATGAAACAAAGTTTCTCTGAGCATCTTGGGTTGTGAAGCCTTACATTTTTTAGATGCATGTGCTGGGCAAAACTGAACAAGTCTTTGATAGCTGAATTTTGAATTGGTGGCATGTCTCTCCCATCTCGTGTGGTTATTGTACAGTTCATTGACCCACATTGACCACCCGTCTATCTGATCAGTCATGCAATCTCTCTGAACTACAGGTCATCTAGGAAGTTCTAAGAGAGAAGAGGCTGGTTTGGATGTTATATTGATACTTCATTAACTGATGTATAGCTCCTTAAGTCTATGGGCATTCAGAGTTTCTGAATCACTGCAGGGTGGGTGATATGTGCACAACCATTGGAACCGTCACAAATATGCAGAGAGGCACTCCCCCCCCCACACACACAAACACAATTAATAGATGACCATCTAAAAATAACCTAATTTGCATAAATTATAATTGCCGGTCAATGGATCCGGTTGGTCATCTTAAGGGTTGCGTGTGATGCTCAAAAGCATGCATCCGAGCTGCCCAGAGAAATGCTTACAGAAGAGATTGGTGAAGATTGGTGGAGCTTATTCAACTTCGCTAAAGACATTATGGCTGCAATCCTAAAGACACTTTCCTGGGAGTAAGACCCATTGAACACAATGGGGCTTACTTTTGAGTAGACATTGTTAGGATTGTTCTCTATGTTGAATTAATAACCATATTTTCTC
The DNA here is from genome assembly GCA_030015325.1 of Cryptoblepharus egeriae. NCBI lineage: Eukaryota > Metazoa > Chordata > Lepidosauria > Squamata > Scincidae > Cryptoblepharus > Cryptoblepharus egeriae. The sequence goes on along the minus strand of JAREYC010000007.1, from coordinate 44,320,070 downwards.
ATCTTTGGCTACAATCCAGAGTAACTATGGGACCTTTTACACCAACGTAGTTACGGTGCCACTTTTGGGAAATGCATAGAGCAATGCAGAATAAGTGCCTCTTACGTCTCCCTGTCGTTACTCTGTATTGTAGGGTTATTATATCTTCTGATTATTTTTTTCTAACTTCAGTGAAAGTGAGCAACTTTAATCGGGCAAAACCAAGACCTGATGTATTGGAAGAAGAGAAAATGTATACATATCATAACAGCGTTACCACCGAAATTGGATTTGGGTAATTTCTGCTATTCTACTCTTAAATAAGTAGCATTTTGGGGGAAGATTATGCCTGAGGGAGCTGACATGAATTTCTCACATCATTAGCATGTTGTGTACTAGAGCTTACTGTTAGTGTGTATTTCAGTTCTGCTGCAGTTTTCATTAAACATTTCTGGATTAGAGCCTACCATTCTGTGGTTTATCCAGGTAAACTCTCTAGGCTCAATTCGAATTTGGATCTAGAACTGTTTTGTGTCTCCCTGAGTTAAAAGAGGAACTCTTATTTCTTTTTCATATGATGGATTTAAACCAAATGCGTAAGCGGTGTATGCTGTTGGCTCCAACACTTTTTCTAGGAGCCTCATTGTCACTCCCACCAAATACAGTCTCACTTACTGGTAGACTAGTAAAGTAACTATATACATGGTATTTTCTTTATAGGAAAAGAGAATTAACTTGCTGTGCACATTTAACAAGTTTTTTCAGTAGATTAGTTTTGAATATTGTTACTCAACTGAGTTTCTTAGTCAAAGGAAGTGCTCCTTATAAAAACAAACTATAAAATTTCATCAGAACTTGTACCACAAGTGCACATAGAGTTTAGCCAACTGTATGTAAATTTAGTGAAAGCTCTAATGTCTAAACATGTACTATTTCTTTTATAACACCAGACCAAGAATAGAAGCAATATAGTGCCTTTTATTTGGAGCAAAGAATGAGCTTCACTACCTCTAACAGCTGCTACCCAATTTTTTTGTCTTGATCATCTCTGATGGATCTGCAGCAAAGAAGGCTCATCTCATATCTTACAGCATGGGCAAGATCAGTGATTCCCAAATAGTGGGTTGGGACTTGATTTGTGGTAGGCCTCGAAAGGGTGATGCAAAGATCAGATAACTAATTACCTCAAGTGCTGACTGAGGCTATTAAAAATACTGTAACAGCTAATTGCCATGCGAAGAGCTAGGCTACTAGAGTTAGCAACATGGGTCAGTATAGAAAGATAAATATTTGAGAGTCTTTTTCATAAATATCTATCTAGATCACCTTTTTAAAAAGGTGTTAAACCTTGTTAGTTCCCAATTACATCATTTTAAAAATGGCTCCCACTGCTCAAATTTACAAACCATTGGGCTAGAATAATACAGTATGTTGCTGTTGTAGAAATATGGAGAGCTAGACATCTTCAGAGTGTAGTGGTACTACATAAGAGTTGGAAGCAAAAATTGAAATTATTTCCTTTCATGATTTTAACACATCAGAATTTGGTAATAAAGAATTTCATATGTTATGAATGCCAATATTAATGGCCTACAACTAGTGTTCAATTTGTTGGCATGTCATAGTTGTGGGTTTTCTGTTCGTCATTTAAAATCTGAATAATAAATTTTTACAGGCTAGTTGTGAGAATGTACAACCACTATAAAGCACTTCTCATATTCGGAAATGCTATAAATTCCACCATCGTCCTTTTGAGGCTAACTATTCAAAGCATTTTTTATGGTGTATAAAAATGTCCCAATAGCAGTAATTGGTTAAAAATTGTCTTAGGGTGCAATCCTAATCCAGGCTGGCACAATTTATCCGTCTTCCCATTCCCACGGTGATGCAGGAAGGCAAGCGCATGTCTGTGCACTGGCCTAAATTTTCCCCAGGAGTAGTGCACAAGTGTTTTATGGAACTTTTATCACACCCCCAGGTCAACATGGGACTTGTGCTAGGGCTTTTGCTGGCCTAACGGGGGTAGCCCTGTTTGTAGCCTTATTTGCATATATGCTGAAAAGGGAGTAGGAAGACCGTGTATATGTTAACATGTTATGTGCTTATGCCTTTCAGAGGAAACTCAAGCTTGGAAGAAATAGTAGAAAAACAAGGAGATCTGATTGAATACCTTCAACAGCACAATGCCCTGCTGAGCAAGAGATTGTTGGCATTAACATCCCAACAGGGCAAGGACTAGATGGCCTGAAAATATAACAGTGGGGGGAAAGAGTAAGACAACTCAAAGCACTGAATCATTGAAAGCAGCAAATGCATCTTATGCAGATCTAACTGAAGACTTGCGTCAAGTTTCTTCTACTTTTGGTAATAAAAATTCTGGTTTTAAGAGATGATAAGTTTTCAAAAATTCTGCTGCAAAGTGTCAATGACAGCCATGAAAAAGGCTCTTTAGTTGTGGGGCTTTGCATTTTTAAAAGTTATAGGACTTGCCAAAGATCTTTGTGGTGGTTTGGCATTCAAACCAGGACTATGATGTGAACAACTTCCCAACTAAAGTTAAATGATATAATTTTTTATCTGAATGGTAACTGGTAGGGCCATCAGTTTAAAAATAAAACCTATTCCAAGTTTCTATATTGTAGCTTAGGTGGATGAAACTGTTGTGACAGTGTTAAGTGGCTGGAAAATGCCTGATAATCCTAAAAGCCGTTCCTGAAAATGACTTGTTTACTGAGTTTTTACCTGCAAGTGCATTAGCAACATCCCTTGTAAAGTAAGGGTTGGACGAAGGACACTCCTGTGCAAGTAGAAATGGGGCAAGGTACAGAGAAGATTCAATGTCTAGTCCAAAAGATGTACAGATGAGACATCCAGATTAAGCATATTGCACAAATAAATCAAGTTGAGGCTGAATTTGAAAATGAACTGAATTAAAGGAAAGCCTTATGTGCTTTTGCCAGTAAACAATGAGCCTGTAAACAATCTAAGTGCAGAATATATGTGCCTAAAGTGTATGTACTTTGGCTAGGATGTTTCAGAGGTATTGATTATAATGTGAATAAGCTGTTGGTTTGTCAGTATTGCTGTACCTTCTTCAGAACCAACTTTCACCGTTCATTCCATATGTAGGACGGTACACATAGAAGAAACATTCAGTTCACAAACATTCTTGATTGTGCTGGAGTTTGGAAGTGGACTTAACCTTTACAAAAGCATTTTTTGACCTGCTACAAAGTAAAATCCTCTATGAAAACCTGCCACCGTTGCTGTTGCAGATATTTTAGCTTGTATAATAATTCCCACAATGATTCTTCAATTATTATACAACATCAGTTGCCTTTTGAAGTTATCTTCATCCCCCATATCAAAGTGGCTTGGAAACTTCATAAGGAGTCCGTAGCTTCAAGGCAGCTGTGAATGCCTAATCACTAGATTTGAATGAACTTATGTAAGAAACTCTTAGATGCATCTAGCTCTCAAGTTACTTATCCAAGCTGATAAAACAGCTGCAAACTGCTGTACCTTCTGGGTCCAACCTAAACACTTGTGTATCTTAATGCGGTACTTCTGTGGAAAAGATACATTTAAATAACCTAGGAGATTTCCTGCATATGTGTTGTGATCCTGTTTAGAAAGATCATAAGCATGCCACCCTGTACTTAATGTGAAATTAGTTGGCAATCCCCTGCTCAGTAAGAAATGTCCAGTACTATTGTTTATGGGACAGGACAAACGGAATAGACCTTGAACACTAAAATATCTGCTTTTTTGTTAGCTGTATCCTGAACAGCTAACCTTTTATATGTGAAGAATATGAATTCCTTTTCTTTTAAAGGACACTCAGGCTTTGATGTGATTTATGTATAACTTGTTCTGTTGTGGTTTTATATTTGATATGATGCTGAAATAAATACAAGAAATTCAACCCACTTATGGCATTCAGACTGTTAAAGCTCAATATTCTTGTGTCCAACAATACAAGGGCGTAAGCAAAAGGATCTTTATCTATTGTAAATGCCTCTTTATCTTCCTGCTGTGCTGGAGGACTTGTAGTTAAGTACTGATGTACAGCCAAATCCAGAGTAACTACGTGAGCATGTAAGAGACATTACATGCACCCATGTTAGTGCACCACCTAGTGAAAACCTATGGTAAATTCAATTGTAATCCAGAGTAAATTGTTCTTACACCGGAGCAAGGGACTCCCCTTAGTTACTCTGGATTTCGCCCATAGTTAGAAGGATAGCATTTTTCAGTGTGCTGTTTAGACATTGTTTTCATGATGTACGGATGCCTGTGATGAATTTTACATCTGTTTAATTGCACTTACCTGGAACTACTTTTTGTAAGATGTTACCTGTGTTGGAATTGGTACCTTAGTACCATTTAGAATGGCTCTCTTCCCTAATAGATGCCAATCTGTTCCCCATGTGATCAGTAAGGTAGGACTGAGGGGTCTTCTGCCTGTCCAGATGCCACCTGTTGGCTTCACATAAAAATTTGAAGTAGTTTTGGATAGTGATTCTCCCACGCCGTGCAAATACCTAATAAGTTGGCAATCTTTGAGAAACTTCATTGTGATTTGAACCCTTTTGGTTGTGGTTTACTCCTTCCAAGTACGCTGCAACTAATCATCAATGGTTGTGCATCGTCTTAATGCCTTTTGGGGCACACATGTATGTCTATTCCATTGTGTTCCTGAGCAAATGTAGTAACATTAAAGTAACTTGATAAAAGGATGAGATTCATGTTGCAGGAATGGCAGTGGCTGCCTAGATAAAAAAAGGGCTTATGTGAATGTCTTGACTTCGGCTTTTAATTATGATTTTAATTGTTTGAGAGGACAAAAGATGAAGGGAGGGAATCATCCAAAGCTGTTGTAGAAAATGGCTTGTCTTTTGAAGCTTGCATTTTGAGTTTGCTGTTTATCAAAGCATCTCCTACCACTCCTGTCATAAGACAGGTTAAAGAGCCAAAGCTTCAAAACACATTGGGAAAACTATAAAAAAATCCTTTTATGTGTTCTTGTGATTTTGTGCAGCTCTGATTAAAGTCCTTTAATCATTTCATGTTCTTAAACATAAATGCAGCTGTTAAGATCTGCTCTTTATATGGCACCTCTTCCCCATTCCTTGTGAACCCTCCCCCTTTCCCGTTCCTTAAGGGTAATTAAAGGGAAAAGCAATCTGCTTGAATAAGACTATCAATAGCCTAATCCTGGGATAAGCAGTTCCCACAGTGACAGAGCTTTTATGCTTCTTGGGTTAAATGTCTGGGGTGCATTACAATATTTTGAAACAGAGCTGGCCTATGAACTGACGCTTTCCCTGTGGGTAAATATTAGAGAAAGGGAAACACTTGATCCATATGCAAATGAAAGCCAATATCAGTTGGTGTTTATTTGCTTGAGAAAAATCTTTGAGGTTCCCCATCCCAAGTCTGTTTGTACTGTGATTGGAGCTACATTGCGATGGAAATTGTCCCTTTGACCTCGGCTCTTCAAACACCCCTGCATTATTCCCATTCAAAGAGGTCATCAGGTTACCTAGTGAATACTGTTGAGTGAATGAGATGCAGTGAAAATACAGAAAGGGATTTTCTAAATTTGTGTTTTTAAAAAAAAATCTTTAAAAGTAGACGATTGTATTGAAAAAGTGGGCTCATATATGTGCTAGATTGCTTCCGCTCAAGAAAGGCTCTTGTACTGTTCGAGAAAAGGGAAATAGGATGTGTTTGAACAAAAGCATTTGTGGAACTTCTCATGCAGTGTAAACTCCTGCACAGATTCTTATGGACTAAAAGTACAAATGGTTATCTTCTCATGATTCTTTGGATCCTACCATAGAATCTGGAGGCACCATAAAAGGGCTGATGCACAAAGTAGTATTCAAATAAAGTGTTTTGTGCATCAAACAAAAAAAATGTGCTCTCATGACAAATCCGTGTTCATCGAACTGTGTGTTGGGACCACTAGTTGGGTTGCTAGATAATTTCACATGGCTCCCATTCATTTCAATGTATATTTTATTTTTAACATATTAGATTGGATGCCACCATGCTATGCGACTGCATTGGAGGAAATGTTACAGATCTGTACTTTTTAACAGGTTACTATATGCTTAATGGAACTGGCTGTGGGTGGCGCAAGTGGTAAGACACTGTGCTTGTTAACCAGCAGGCCAGGGTTTGAGACCTGGGTTGGCCTCACAAGACAGGGTGAGCTCCTGTCCTTATCCCAGCTCTGCGACGCCAGCTGGATCCAATCGTATTGGCTCTGCCTTTCCATTGGACTAATTCAGTGGTGTGGAGAGGGGGGATTTGCTGCTTGGGTAACAGCCTATCCTCCATAACAGTCCAACCCAGGCTTTCGTGCTTCACATGCAGCATATGCAGCGACGAACACGATACCATAGTCTTCCAAGACTGACGGAGGCCTGCTATATGCTTAATGATAGTCAATGGGGCTTACTCCTCAGTGAATATGAATCAAATGGCAACCTTTGTGATGTCTAGGGAATTATTTAAAATGAATCAACTGTTTTAGGAGAGTAAAGAGGGTTTTCTTTAAATAAGGGGTGCCCAAATCCTTGCCTAGAGGTCAGGTGTGGCAACTCTATGCAGGCAACTCCATACAAATGGTGGGCAAGCCCTGTAAACCTCTGGAGGGGAAGTAAGGACCAGAAAGGATGCACACAATCCTCTCTGCTCTAGAAGTGTTTGTGAACTGATTTGAATTCATTCATTCATAAATTCTTTAATATCCATTTATATCATTTCCACTGGTCCCAGCAGATTAACATTGGGACCTATTTTTTTAAAATGGCAAACTTTGAAAACCACTGCATTTTATTGGTGGTTCATTCTATTGGTAATTTGGAGAAACATAGAAATTTCTTCCTCCCCTTTATCTTCACTACATGAGTGCAAAGTGAGTACATGGCCCAAAGATGCTATATAACTGAGTAGACATTTTTTACACCTGGTCTCTCCAGTCCTTCTGAGCCATTCAACCTGTGACTCTGTATTGGCTTTCTAATACACTAAATATACACTGTGATGTGATAATCTTTAAGGTGCTATAAAACAGTTGGTTGCTTTTGTTACAAAGGTTTAAAACTTAAGTCCGTGACTTGGATTCAAGTAGGAAAAAATTTGTTTTTTGCTAACTTGATAATAGTAGTAGTAATAATAATAAATAACTTGGTGCCTCATGAGTCATATGCATGGAAGATTTCTGAAAGACATCAGTCAAGGGCCTAAAAGTCAGCACTATGACTACGCTGCTAGTTGCGGAAGAGGCTCTTTCTCAAGAGGGAGTTCTTTCATTTAGCACTTCAAGAGTAATGATCCCTCCTTCCTTTGCAGGGTCTCTTCCCAGAGGTTTTTGCATATTTTAGATCAGGCTTGTCCAACTTGTGGCCTGGGGGCCACATGCGGCCCAGGATGCGCCCCCCTGAGGCCTCCTGCAAAACCCTCCTCTCTCTGGGAGGGAACCCCAGAGCCCCTCCGGGATTTTCCCTAGGCACGGCAGCCCTTTAAATGGTTGTGTGCACACTTTAAAAAGTTGTGCACACAATTTAAACTTTGGTATAGCTGTGCACATAGCTCTGGGGCTCCCTACCCTCTTCCTCCACAGCCAGATTGGGCCTTTGGAGAGCGGCCGCCGCTTTTCTGGCTTCCGCGCTCTCCCTCCCCCTGCCAGGTTGGGCAGCCGCAGCTTTTCTGGGCAAGGTGGGCTGCCTCTGCAGCCTTCTGATGAGTGTGTCCGTGTGTGTCCTTGTGTATATGAGTCAGGATCATGCATGTTGAAGTAACTTGAGTTGTGCGAATTGCTTATAGGGCACCTTTTATGTCTTAAGTCTGAATCACATATGTTGAAGTAACTTGTGTTGTGCAAAGCCATGTTTATTCAGGAGTAAGCCCATCAAGTCAATGGAGCTTACTCCTGGGTAAAGCTTGACCATGCTGGCACCCAAAAAGGAGGACAGGGTCCTCCCCCCAAAATTTTTTAAGGTCTGGATTTCCAGTGGAAAATCAGGACTTTTGAGGGACCTTGTTTTCTATGGTTTTTTGGATGATCAGCTATTGTTAATGCTTATGTGCGGCCCAAACCAACTCATCTTCTTCCAATGTGGTCCAGGGAAGCGAAAAGGTTGGACACCCGTTTTAGATTGTGAGCTCTTTTGGGGCTAGAAGCCATTAGTTACTTCATTTTCTCTTAAAACGTTTTGTCAACTTTTGTTGAAAAGCTGTGTATAAATCTGGTTAATAGAATATCTTTTGCTGTCATAATTTGCACATATCTTTTTAAAAAAGATTTTTTTCCTACTACCAGCTTTTCTCATTTCCTATTCACACCCTGGATAATGCTACTACTGTGAAGACATGTCTGTATTCTAGAACAGCTTGCAAACATATCACTTTACAATTGTAGTGTTTGTAATACAGTATATAAAACTTTGTACAAAAATACAACCTGGTCCCCAGCCTTGGTTCTTTTATTAAGAAATCATGTATGTCTTTCTCAGCTGTACGTATGAAAAATGCTGTGCTAGCATCCAATATCACATTGATTTTTAATTTCAGTGTACCATCTAAGAATGGTACAAAATACCCTTGACTTGTTCTTTTTTCATTTGGATGATGTCCAAAATGTCTTTGAGTGAAAATAGTATGGACTTAAATTCATGTGGATAGGATGAATCTTCCTGCTTCTTCCAGAGTAAGAAAGGTGTGGATGAAAATTCTTACTGCAGGGATCTCCAAACATTTTGGCCATAGGTCCACATCAAAATAGCTGCCAGTGTGGAGGGCCAAAAAAATTTAAATGTATTGGGGAGAGAGCTTGGATGAATGAAAGGACCCAGATTTCCAGGATTTAAGCACCAGCACAGCCCACAGCCATAATGCATAAATACATATGCAATAAAGCGTATACACAAATGGAAACCCCAATTCTCCACCTTCCAAGCAACTTAATGGCAACCCAGGTTAAGTCCTGGCATCTCCACACTAGGATATTCTTTGTCCTTTGAGATCTTGTTGTCAGGATAAACAATACTGAGCTAGATGCCCCAATGATCGGATGCCGTATAAGACACCGTTCCATGTTCATATAAACCTTTTATTCCCATGTTACTTTCTGCAGGCTCTATGTAACATTTCATCCTCTTTGGAGGGTCTCCCAAACCTCAGTAGAAGATTTTCAATGGGCCGTCAGAGACTACAGTGGAAAAACCCATCCAATTTTTACACAAAAAGACTTCTCTTAAGCTATATTTTATTTAGCTATATATAGGATATTAAAGTTTACATTGATCTCTTACGAAATTTACAAACACATTAGGCAAAGAATTTCACTTGTCTTTGGATGGGGGTTGTTTCCATGTATAGAATACAAAATGGTTTAAAAAGGAAGTTGTACAAATATTTAAAATGACAATGGTATTTGAGGTACACTTTTTTTACAACATGTACAATTACAAACATGCTTTAAAAGAAATAATTGACTCTCAACAGAGGTGCTGCTTTAATGACTATAAACATGTTAACATTAGTACAAATGCATCCAGGAAAACTTTGTAAAAAGACGAGGCTAGTGTGATAACATCCTGATCCTGCAAATGCTAAGCACCATTTATCGATATTAGTGGAACTCCAAATAAATTTCATCCAGTTTGTAAGACTTTACAGCCGATGTTTAGAAGTTTTTAAGAACTTTCTTCTGAAAATGAAGTGGGTATCTAACCATATCAGTAAATACCGTCCTACTGTTGGAAACATGGCTAAGGTGATTGAAATATAGTTTCAAACATCCAATATACATTTAAAAATGGGTTTATTCATGAATATTCTTAATTGGATATTAAAGGTGTACAGATGTGTGACAGTTAAGTTGTAACATTATTATACCAAAAATTCTTTAAATGATATAAACATTTCTTAATACTGTAAAATTTGTTTTCTGGCTGTGTTGAATAGCTATCATATTGCACTGATGATTTTCTAAAGCTTCCAGGTAGGATCACTTTGTTCTTCATTGTTTGCTTCCTGCTTAGAGAAACCCAAAACTCCTGTGAAGCTTGTTCCAACAGGCTTCTGATAAGACTTTTAAATGCATCCCGATAATGGCTTATGGGACACCTGCACAGATTACAAAAGTATTGCTATCACACATTGTTATTGGGATTGCTCTGTGTCATTCCTCTTAACAGTTTGTAGAAAACTCTATTTTGAGAAATAACAAACCAAACGATTTGTAACCATTGGACTGGCATAAAGTTATTGAACTATATACTATCATTGCTTACTTTTAAAACATAAGCAGTATTGATATTTGGGAACAATTAAAGGGAAGGACTCGATTAGCCATGGTTTGCCTTTTTAAGGTAGGTAAAAGCCCAAATTGCCCTTCTTAAGCATCATTACATCATTAGGATAATTGCATTTGAGTGCAAGGAATTGTAAGGTAAAATTTTGCAAATATTTCACTGTTGTAATCAAAGAAAAATAGATGGTGTTTTTGCTGCTTTCTTCACTATATAGGCTTGTATTTTTATAGCATGCATCATTTTTACAAAGAACTGCTAACCACAGAAAATTGTAGCCATTCCATTACAGTCTCTTTTGTTAGGATATTTTGCAATGGAAGTCTAGAGGTTTCTTAAGTGCAATAACCACAGGGAACCTTGTTCCAGTTGATTTGGATCAGGAAAACGGGATATGTTTGCCCAATTTCTATTCATCTTGTTTAGAATCAATTGAATAGGTACAGTATTCAAACATCACCGGTGCTTGAGGATGCTTAGTGGAGTCTATATGTCTGACTACATTCTGGACCTTTGGAAGGATAATACTTGAGTAAACAGGCAGGTTGCAGGATACCTAAAAGACTTTGCTGATGTGACAGATGAAAATCTTGTGCTAAATCTACATTCTTTTGTCAAGACTGTTGCCCAGCTTTTTTGCCCACGTGGCCTGTGCTTCAGTTTTCCTGTCCACAAGAAGGAATAGTCTGTCCTTAATAAGTTATTTGCAAGGAATTTTTTAGTCACCTTAAGCATTATAAATAACTAGCAAAAAGCGTACTCATGTTGCGGGAGTAAAATTCCCCCATGTGCCATCCCCCCACTGCGCATCAATCCCCCACGCACATCAACCCCCATAAAACATCCTCCATGTTCATGCACCCTATGTGCATCATCCCCCCTATGTACATCAGACCCCCATGCACAACAACCCGCATGCGCAGCATCCCCATGTTCATCCCTCCGTGCGCATCAACCCTCCGTGCGCATCAACCCTCCGTGCGCATCAACCCTCCGTGCGCAACATTCCCCCGTGCGCATCAACCCCCCGTGCGCATCAACCCCCCGTGCGCATCAACCCCCCGTGCGCATCAACCCCCCGTGCGCATCAACCCCCCGTGCGCATCAACCCCCCGTGCGCATCAACCCCCCGTGCGCATCAACCCCCCGTGCGCATCAACCCCCCGTGCGCATCAACCCCCCGTGCGCATCAACCCCCCATGCGCATCAACCCCCCATGCGCATCATCCCCTCATGCGCATCAACCCCCAATCCGCAACATTCCCTCATGCGCATCAACCCCCATGCACATCAACTCCCTATGCGCAACATCACCCATGTGCAGCATCCTCCCCAGTGCAAACCCTCCCTCCAAACAACATCCCCCAGTGCACTAAGCACCAAATTCGCTGGAGGTTGTTCAGTCTCCCATGTTAAGTATAGGGCACAAACACGTTGCCCCCTTTTCAGCCCCTGAAGGGTTAAATTTCTCCACCTGGTTCTTGGTGGGTGTTCAGGTGACAGAAGGAACTCCCAGAATTCCATGCTTCAGGCCCAGCAGTTGGGGTGGAATGTTGCTGAGTCAGCAATTCTCAATGCAAAGTATAGGGAGGAAAACGCGTTGCGCCCCTTTTCACCCCCTTCCCATTGGAATTTCCGAAAACCGGTTCTTAGTGCACCCCTCTGTCACGGAAGGAACACCCACCCCAAATTTCACGCTTCTAGGGCCAGCAGTTTTGGCAGGGCGGTGATGAGTCAGTAATGATGTTGATTAGTTTTATAAAACGCATTGCGCCCCTTTTCACCCCTTCTAGTTGGAATTTCTGAAAACTGGTTCTTAGTGGATCCCTCCATCATGGAAGGAACACCCTCATCAAATTTCACGCTTCTAGGCCTGGTGGTTTTGGCTGGGTGTTGATGAGTCAGTGATGATGATGAACATGCCTTTTATATATATAGATAAATTATATCAGGGTTTCTCAACTAGCTGAGTTTCTCAACTTGTCTTGAGGTGGTGTCTGATGGTACACAGGGGACTTCCAGAACCCTGCTACCTGGAAGCAAGATTGATAATACAATGAGACAAGCAGCAGTTGGTTTACTCTTATGATTACAAGATCATAAAAGCCCTCCGATCCATCTTGAGTCTCTTACCTTGTATTTGCTGCATACCAGTTACTTCTGGTACTTCTAATAAGTGAATCATGTAAAGAGGGACTGTTTGGGACAAACTTGTAGCAGAAACATATCCATGGATTTTTTAAAAAAAACACATAACCTTCAACCTGGGATCCACTTTTATCATCATCCCAAAACATCCATTTGCCTTTCCCAGGGGAGGTCTGTCTATACTATAGATATGCCTGGTTAACAGTGACTCCTTTTTCCTAACAAGCCCTGGAAATTTTATCTTGTGTTAGGTGAGCAATAACAAATCTCTGCATTACCACTCAAGGGTTGCTTCAGATACTGCATTATTGAACAGCTGTTTAGAGCACACTATTGATCCCTGAAAGCACCTCTGGGCCCATAACTATGTGATGGTGGTGGCAGAGCAACTATCTTGGGCCTTCCTAGGTAGAAGGTCCACAGAAGGTAGTTTGCTGAGAGTCCCCTAAAATCCAGAGGTGGCACTGATTAACCATGCACGTCTGTCTATACAGAAGTAAACCCCTTAATAGAGTTTATTCCCAGGCAAGTATATACAGGATTACTAAACTCTAAACCCAGGGTGACCATATAGAATGGAAGACAATGTCTGTACCTTTAACCATTACAAAGAACTGGGAATTGTAACAGGTTTAGCTCATCATAGAAGGGTTTATAAAGCAGCACCTGCCTCAATTCCTTCTTCTGTGCAATGGTTAAAGGTAGAAGCACTCTGTCCTCCATTCTGTATGGTCACCCTGCCTAAACTAGTCTCCAGAATATTAGTATTGTGGATGAACCCATGGCACTTAAATTAATTCTGAAGTACTATAAATGTATAGCATAGACATGTCTGCTCTGCTCTCTTTTCCTTCTGTCCCTTCACATCTTTTTATACTAAATACTATGGTTGCACAAGTGTGATCTACTTCAAGGCACACCATTGACCCAATTGGGTTTTTCACCTACTGGGGTTATGTCCCTAGTGTAAGGTAATCATGTCAATCCCAAAACAATGGGATGGAGTCATGACTAAAGCTGCAATCCTAAAGACACTTTCCTGGGAGTAATATCCACTGAAAACAAAGAGGCTAACCTTTGAGTAGATATTTTTAGGATTGTGCTCTAAATTTCATACACAGAGATTTAGGGGCATAAAGAGATAAATGGATCTTGATTTCTGTCCGATAAATGGTTGCTTCCAGTGCTAAAGCTGTGCCTAACTACTCTGGATCAAACCAAATGGGGTTCATTACTGGTATGTGTTGAGTGACTTGTTTAAAAATATGACAAAGCACAGTTGGGGAAGTATCTGTGGAATGTCTAATGATCTGACCTGATCATTAGACCTAAAAAGATCTGACCTAAAAAGAATTTTAGATATCCAAGACCCTGATCACAAAGCACTTACATTGCTGCGTATACTACTTGGTAAGGCACCATGTTCCACTGACAATATAACACTGTACTAAATCATATCAAGACAGTTTCTGTTCCCTCTCTAGTCAGTGGGGCCCATCTGCAAACTAATGGCATAGCTTTGACCTTTTACTGCCATGAACTGGTCTGCTGGCCATTCATCCTCACCTTCCTGAACAGCCCAATGTTTAAAAACACAATTATAAATCTGCCGTTGCTGGGAAGCATCTAATGGGAAAATCATTCACTCCTTTCATAATCTAATCTCAAAATTAGGCCAGTGCACTGGCTGAATACATTAGAGAGCACATCAGAATTTCTAATAAAAGTTTAAATAGTTCTCCTAGGTAGAATTCTGTATTTTGATGGAAGTACCCAGAAGACATTCATATTACTGGGCTAAGTTTTTTTATTCTTAACCCAGACATAGAGAAAAATATGCAAAATAGCAATAAACATTTTATTATGACACACAACTTTTTTGTTCTTGACATTTTTATGAGAATACATATGACTCTCTTTTCCAAAGAGCTAGCCGATGGAACGGTTCATAGCAGTGTTGGGGACTACTGTGCTACCAGTGAAACAAGTAATGTGCAATGTGTATATGAATTAGCCATTGAGCATCCTCCTAGGAAATGTGAAAGAGGGACTTGAGTAGCGTGGATTTGTTGCAACATGTTCTAAGATGCACCCAGCTGGAAAACTACGAAGGTGACTGAGATATGAGATCACTAGAGGACAGCAGCATTAATCTGTTGGCATGTGGGAAGCAAACATGAGCAGAGCACTACTATAATAGGTACAACGTAGAGTTTCCAAAGGGTTAACAATCAAATAACAAATATTCCTGTAATCAGCTAGAAAGCATGTTAATACTTGGCTTGTTTTCCCAGTAGCCATGCACTGCAGGTTGTCTGATTCATACTACATGAAATATACCAGGCTATCAAGTTAGCAACTTGACTCCCATGCTTGATGCTCAAATAATTTCAGCAGCGTTCAGATAAATATATGTCAAAGAGAATATGGTTAACAGCCTGTGTTTCTGCTCACTGGTGGGGTTTTTCTGATGCTGCTGTTCCCAGCAAGCAGCTCCCTGAACGGAACTAGCTACAAATTAGCTTTTAGTCTTGCAAATGGATACTATGCAAGAAGAGGGGGCAGAATCCACCTAAGTGCATATTTATCATCCAAGCTCTGTAATATTCACTCAAATGCATTACACTTTAAGGCACATTAGAGAGTTACAGTCTGAAACAGGAACACTGGAAGGAGTGGAGGAGGAGAGAATCAGATCTGTTCTCTGATCACTGTGCTAGCATTGGCTCAACAAGTCCTTCTCCTCCTCCATGTTCGGAATTCCACAGTGCGCCTAAAATTTCTATGTGCTGAGTGAGCTGATGCAACTGCTTTGGCTAGATGTCCTTATGCTGACACCCTGAGTTTTCACTCAGCCACCTGTTGAAAGAAACACACAGGTTGGCCTTCACTCTTGGTCCTGAAGGTTTCTTTGATCACCTGTCACTAAGATTTGTGTGTAATACACTTTCCAAAAACCACCAATAGTGTAACTGGGTGAGAACTTTGAATGTTTTTGATACACACATACTACAGCTAAATTGCACATGGAAGAAATGTTCCCTTGTTTTCCAATATTCACTGAGATTTCCATTGCAATCCTATTTTAAGGCTGCAAGCCTAAAAACACTTTCCTGGGCATAAGACCCATTGAACAAAATGGGGCTTACTTCTGGGCAAGGATTGTGGATAGGATTGTGCTTCATGAATAGGATTGTGCTCTGTGTACTTTGAAGTCTAACCAACTTTCCAGCATGGACACAACCATAATGAGGTACATTGAGAACCACAGCTGGATGTAGCACAAACCTTGGCATGGCTACATCTGTGCTAGAAAGAGAGGTTTGCACCCTAAGTCTTAGTAAGTTCACTGGGCCTTATTCCGATGTAAGTGCATACAGGATTGCAGCCTTTCAAATATTCTTCTAGTACGTGCCATTTCCAGAAGTAACACATTTAAGAACATTTAAAACTAGGATGCTGTACATGTCCCACTTTTCCTCTTCAAAAATTTAAAAACATTTAAGTTAAAAAATTTTAAACACCACTTACAAGCACAATCCTAATGATATCTACTCAAAAGTTACCCTTACCGTGGTCAATGGGTCTTACTCCCAGGCAAATCTCTTTAGGATTGCAGCCCAAGGCAAGCCTAACCATACGTTCCTGAGAGTAAGTACTATTGAACCCAATGGGACTTACTTCTTAGTAAACATGCTTAGGATTGCACTGTCAGTTTAATATCCTGTTGTATTTCTAGAACAGGACCAGAGGCATCGAAGTACAGGGCACAACAGGGACACACAATAGGGTTAACACCACTACTTGCTCAAACTTGCTCAAACATTTTTGTATTTTTGAACAATGTTATCATGTTATAGAGTATAGATCAATGTGTAATTTCATAGATAATGCAATGAAACTAATTGTGTTGAAAATCTCTATTGTATCAAAAGTTGTAGTCAAAAAGCCCCAGCAGGGGCAGGGCAATGGTACCTCACCATGCCCACGTTATGAGAGGTGGTCCATCAGAAGAGTGAGGAGTTGGTTCTGCACTGGTTGATGCAATTCCTAGAGAGTTATATATTCTAGGACTTCTAAAACCCAGTGCTATAAGAAAAAGGCCACCACTTGGTGTAAGAATTATTTTGTAACACACAAATCCTTCTGCTGATATTATGCTTGTTATCACAGGAAATGGGAAGAGGATCGTGAGTTAAGTCACTTATCTCACATCAATGCTCCCCTGGCCACCCCTCCCTGAGTATCTTCAGGTTCTGTGTTTGTATGCAGAAGTACTATAAGTCAGAGACTTCATTCAGCATTTCAAGCATTGTAAAGATCTATCCCCTGACTCTTGCAGGTGTGGTTAGGGAGCATGTCAACATAGGGAACAAGCATATCCAGTGTGATCACATTTCCCTCTTCCTCCTCCACTCCCCTCCCCTGCCATTATATTAAAAAATTAGGTCCAATGCCTGCTTGATGCAATATGGCTTTTTCTCCCAACTTTTAGCAGGCATGACTCCTATGGCACTGGTAGGAACTCAGATTTAGGCTGCAATCCTAAGAGCATTTTCCTGGGAGTAAGCCCCATTGAACACAATTCTGACACGGATAGGATTGCACTACTAGATACTGATCTAAAGACTTTTGGGGCATTCAAAATCCATGGATAGTTAACAATTTTGGAGAGGCAGCAGGCCCTGTCTCCAACCTACATGCATTCACTAGTACATCTGCAGAAAGCCCCCATGCATAACTGCACATGTGAGGCCCTTTGGAGATATTCTATGGGTGAAGATGGGGAACAGAGCCTGCCAACCCCATGTGGATTCATTTTGCATGGATTCTGAATATCTGAGATTGGCTAGAAGTTCAGGAAATGGAATCTGTCCTTGAAGGAAGATTGCTGTCCTGGAAAAGGAACTCATGCCTGATTAGTATACCAGTTCGGAGCCTACTTTCAAAAGAAATGATTTGAAATTATAGACACTGTCATTTTTATTTATTACACAGAATCACCTAAGGTTATACCATTATCCCAATAGATCTAACAAAGAGGCTGAGGGATGCAAAGCTATCAGCAGCATGTTTTATTCATCTGTAAATGATGTGCTTCCTTGTAGGAAGGCTTGGCATCCTTTTGATCCCAGCTTTGGTATATTTACATGCTGCACCTGTAGTGTTTCTGAAGTTGCCAAGTATTTGTATTTATATGCTGCCCATAGACTATAAAGCCCCAGTTCTTTAATCTTTCCTTAATTAATTAGCAAGACCCCCCCCACTTTAAAAGAATGACTTATTTTACAAATTGGGATGCAAGTGAAAGTCAAAGACCTCCAAACTCCCTCTTGTAAAGCCTGCAGAAGGCTTAGGTTGGCACCTAAGTTCATGTTACATCAACATGTGAATCTGCCACATATTATTGGCCCACTAATTCTATAGAGGTATTTCTTGTTATCCACTAGAATTCTGTTCTGGAACCGCCCGTGGATAAAAAAACAGCGTAAAAATAGATTTAAAGACCAACATCCAGGTTTTTTGCTCCTCCATTATGCTTACGGAATAAAGTTTTGCCCCTGTATCTGCAGGGATTTGATTCTGGGACTCACCACTGATTTAAAAAAAAATGTGCTAAATAAAAGCAGTTTTAAAAAATTAAAAGTATGTCCCTTTAATGTCTTTTAAAAACATCTTTTATTAACCATGCTATAGAAGCTGTCAGTAATTAGAAATGCAGTGGACCCCCTGCTTTTCCTGGCTTAGCTGAAGAATAGAATTGAATGATTACTTGCATGACTGCCGCTGTACAACAGCAGAAAAGCTGTTTTTAAATTGTTATTTGCTGTGGCCGTTTGTGTCGGGTCAAATCCGTATATTAAAAAACCAGTGTATAGCAAGTTGGACCTATACTGTCTATGCTGATTGGTAGAATCCTCAGTTCTCCAAGGTTTCAGACAGAAAAAGATCTCTACCAGTTCTGTATGGAGAAGCTGAAGATTGAACCTGGACCTTCTCTATGCAAACTGTGTACAGGATGCTACCACTGAGCTAAGGTACCTAAGAATGTTTTGATTCAATAGTGTCAATAGTTCTTGCTGCTGTCACCCAACCTAACTGTTCTTCTGCAATTCACTTCACAGACAAGGGTGTTGCGAGTTGTCTGACTTAATATAAAATGAGCCAAACTATCATATTTCTTAAAAAAAATTAAATGAATTTATTAATTTTTTAAAATCTATTAAATTCAGGAAAATAAATGAATCTAATTATCCTGAATCACACACACACTTTTTAGAGGAACAGTCCAGATACAGAGCAGAGTGAATAAACTGTCATTTAGGAAAATATAAATTGTTGTTCATGACATCTATGGTTAGCTGTCTGGGTGTCCTTCAAACTAGGTGTCCTTCAAATGGGTGTCCTTCAAACTTAGATCCATGCTGGTAAAGTATATGCAGCAGTGAGGTATATGCAGGACTGACATGTTTAAAGAGTGCCCATTCAGCAAAATTTGGCTTTCATGGAGTTGAATGACTGTTTAATGCACCCAGTTTCTGTATTTAATAGAAGTCAGGCATACTACAGTTTGACCAGTAAACCTTTTCATCAGCACTAAGCTAGAAAAATATTTTCTAAATGTCCATGTGCAGGCAGTGCTGTGTGAAACCCTGGGAGAAGGCTTATAAGAAAACCAATGCGAATCTTGCAAAGACATTTGTGACACCCCTAAGTCAGCCTGGGACTTATGAAAGGGTTTAGGCTGGTCTAACTGGAAGTTAGGTTTGCTACCTAAGACTCCTGGGGGACTGTCAGATATGCACTTCCCTCCCTACATTACCACAGGAATGGGAAGACTGTTGAGTTGTGCTAAGTTAGGACTGCACCCTTATTTATGGTCCTCTTAACTGAGCTATATTTATGGCATAGATTCTACCTGAGGGACTAGATTTTCCAGCATGAGATCTGTTCAGCTTCATGTACAAGGCAGGAGAAGACTTTGCCCTTGGCGAGCAGGAAACCATAGCAGGACAGCAGGGTGTCAAATGGGTCCCGTTCTCCAAGCAGCCTCAGAGAGTGAAATAATTGACAGAGAGCCCAGTACTACTCACTCATTTGGAACCATGCCCTGGAGTTCACATTAAACAAGTAGGTTTATTGTGCTGTCTCACCCTGGAGCGCTCTCCCACCCTCCCCCTTGCTCTATTTTCAGAGCAAATAAAGTGACAAAGAATGGAGGCCAAAGGAAATTGTTTGTGGTTTGGGGTTAGTCAAATGCCCCCTAAACCGGCTAAGAAATGAAAGTATAATTTGCAAATGGTAGATTCTTAGACCTTACTCAATTAGTGGCACCAGTTCCTAAGGAACTGGCGAGGGGTGGCTTTTAACAATTGCCTCAGACTGGCGCCCGATTTTATAACCACACCCTCAGGAACAACCCTGACCTAAATTTAGCCCAACCATGGTAGAATTTCTGATACCTCAAGGGAAGGGCACTCTGGAATGAAGGGGCATGCATCTCCGGTGGGAACAGTGGTGTCTGTGCAGCTTTCTCCTCATGGCCAGGTTAGCTGGAAAACAGAAGGGAGAATTTCAAATCAGAAAGATATCATAAATAAGACTGGTACTAATTATAAGCCCAGCATTCATGTCTGGGCTTCTAAGAAAATCATGTCGTCGTCATCGTCCGTCCCGTCCCCCCCGAAATAGCCCACATTTTGCTATTTTGCTAAGGGGAACCTTAAGAACAAACCAATTTATTTTCAACAAAAGCTTCCAAGGACTAAACAGGTACTTTGTCAGATGCACAGTCCACAGAAGCTAAAGTTAACCACTTAATTGGTTTGTCTTTAATGTGCGTTAGGACTTTAACAGTGCTATCATGTGCATATCTATTGAGAAGTAAGACTTACAGAGTTCAGTGGGATTTAATACCAGGTAAGTGTATAGCATTGCAAACTTACAGCACAACCCTTTACTCCGAGTAAGTTCCACTGTGTTCAATGTGGCTTATTCCCAGGAAAGGATATATAGGTCTTACATATACAATTGCCATAGGGATTCTGCTGGATCAAAGTACAGGAAAACCTCCAGCTGTATATTTCAATAGCTTTGGCGTTAGAGGAGAAAGGATTTAGGGCAAAATCATTCGGCTTTAGGGGAGAGATGGGCAAAAGACAGAGTGAAAATTATTTACCGTATGTAGTTTATTTGATTTATAAATATATTTGACCATTTATTTGTTGAAGTGACATATAAATATTCTTAATACCATAATTTTATTGCAGATTTACCCCCAAATCTGCACATAAGAGACTTTAAGAGACTTTATGTGCAACTGTAGTTACTGCACTATCTAGTGAAAACTTATGGGAAATTCATATTGGAATCCAGAGTAAGTTGTTCTTATACCGGAGCAAGGACTCCCCATAGTTACTCTGGATTTTGCTCATATGTAACATCTTCACAGTGGCAGACCTAGCATAGGCCACCCTGGTGCTACCCTCAGAGGGGCTGACACCAGTAGTTACCTAAACAGCCAAAATTAAATCACCACTGGTTACACATAACAAAATAAAAAAATAATCAAATACATAATAAACTAAAAATTGTGGTTGTTAGGCATACTATTCATGTTATATACCATTCACTGTAGAGTTTACAGCAGAAAGCAATAAAAAAACTGGAGTTAAATATCTCCCTTCAAATAAAAGTTATGGCCAAAAAAAACCCCAGAAAAGAAATGTGCGACTCCTCTGTTACATTTCCTTAACTCCAAATGGACCAATAAGACTGATTGTTTGAAGGGTAATGAGATTTTACAAAACAACGTATAACAAATAATGTTAGTAAAATGACATCCTTGGAGAGAGGTGATACCAGTAATGACCAAAATTTTGTAAATAATGGATTTTAGAAATCATGCCATCTTGTTCAATGTGTTATTTAATGCAGAATGTAATGAAACAAACTGCTTTGAAATATCTATGTTCTATCAAAGGCTATAGCCAAATAACCAGAAAACAACACAGTTGCCTTATATCACAAAAAAGTGGATTTCTTCAAGGAAAAACTCTCCTATGGTTATGAGGCTACAAACCTAACTCCCAGTTAGGCCAGCATAAGTCCTGTGCTGGCCTGGGGGGGTGTCAGAAATGCACCTGGGGGGATAGGCCAATGCGCTATCCCCACTCCTGGGGGGGGGATAGGCCAGTGCACAGACATGCAACGTCCTCCCCACACCACTGGAGAATGGAACAGCCTAAAATGGTTAGGATTGTGTCCTGAATGAACTAAGAGTTAAGGAAGTGACGTTACCACACAGCATAGAACCAATAAGATGCTTTTATGAGTCTGCTCCCTTTTCCAATATCGGTGTTAATACAGTATTCAAAATTCCTATTCAAAAGCTGGGCTCCTGAACTTTGAACTATTCATTTCATGAAATGACTATTATTGTTGTTGTTGTTGTTGTTGTTGTTGTTGTTGTTATAAAAGCAGGCCTCCGTCAGTCTTGAAAGACTATGGTATCGTGCTCTGCGCTGCAAACACTGCATGCAAAGCACGAAAGCCTGGGTTAGATTGTTTTGGAGGATAGGCTGTTACCCAAGCAGCAAATCCCTCCTCTCCATGCCACTGAATTAGTCCAACGGAAAGGCAGAGCCAGTACGATTGGATCCAGTAGTGTTGCAGAGCTGGGCTAAGGACAGGAGCTCACCCTGTCTAAGGAGCCTGGCTAAGGACAGTGAGCCTGGCTAAGGACAGGCTCAGTGTCTTAACCGCCTGCGCCACCCACAGCCCTTATTATTATTATTGTTGTTGTTGTTATTATTATTATTATTATTATTATAGTCCTCAGCTCTCAGCTACTTGTTTCATAAAGCCTCTGCCTTATGTTAAGAAGGGGAGGAACTATGCACACCACCTTGAGCTCCAAAGAGCTCCAAAATTATCATTTTCTTAGTGTTATTCCCACTCCTGGCAAGGTCTGGAAATTAGATAATGCATGTGACATGGGGATATCTGGCTGGCCTCTTGCCAGGATGTTGCTTCATGCAGCACCCGGTCTTCAAATCAACAGGCGCAGCACCTTTAACCACACAGCCATAGGATCGTCATCATCGTCCCCACCCCCCCACCCCCAGAATGCTATAAGTAAGTAAGGCTACAATCCTAACAACCAGTAGGCCAGCCTAAGCCCTGGCCCAAGTCCTGTGCTATTCTGGGGTTTCACAAAAGTGCTATAAGACACTTCTGAGCCACTCCTGGGGAAAGGTTAGGTCAGTGTACAGACAAGCTCTTGCCTCCCTACATCACAACGGGAAGACCGATGAGTTGTACCAGCCTAGATTAGGATTGCTCCCTAAGTAAGTAAGGCTAAATATTACTTACCATATTTTGAGTAGACATGCTTAGGATTGCACTGTCAGTAAGTAAAATTCAGGGTGCAATCCTAACCAATTTAGGTCAGCACAACACATCTATTTCCCCATTCCCATGGTGGTGTGGGGAGGCCAGCACATGTCTGCACTGGCCTAATCCTCCCCCTTATGTGCCCTTTATACAACACACCAGGCCAGCAAGGGACTTGTGCCAACCTAACGGGGGTTAGGATTGTGCTGACAGTGACTGACCTGAGATAATCTTCAGACAGGAGCAGGAATTTGAACCCTGGTCTAGCTCCAGTATCTAATTGTGGCACCATGCTGTCTCCATTTGTAGTTGTCTGGCTGGTTTACAGTCAATCAGGGGCAGTTTAAATACCATGTTTTGCTTTTTTTCTAAATTGGGTTACTGAAATGAAAACAGCGTGGGAGTAAACTGGATTTTTGTGTGGTGTGTCTATTCTGTTCACTAAAGAGGCTATGCTGCATCCCTGAAACTAGACTGGAGAGGGCAAATCTGATGCCATTTTTAAAAAATGCACCCTAAATACACCCAGGAGTAGGTCTAACCTCTGAAGCACCATCTATAACAAACATTTTTGTTGTGGTTGTTGGGCTGTATAATTGGCCCAGTCCTTACTAACTGTTAGCTGTTAACTGACTCAGGCTGCAATCCAATCCACTGGGAGTAAGCTCAATTGATTATAATGGGACTTATTTCTAAGTAGACATGTATAGGATTGGGCTCTAAGCTCAATGGATTTAAATGCGACTTACTTCTAAGTAGACGTGTATAGGATTTGGCTCTATGTCTCACAGTACAATGTATGAATGTCTACGAAGAAGTAAGGCCCATTGTGTTCAATGGAGTTTACTCCCAGGAACGTGTGTAGCAGATTGCCCCAAACTGTTTAAGCTAGCCCAGGTGTATGCCAGGATGAACATATGAAATTTTGTTCCAGGATCATGACAGGTCCTTAAGAGATGTTATGGAAAAGCAAGAAGTTGGATCAATTCTCCTCACCACACAAGTTAAGAGCACTGCTTTGCAGGATTAAAACTCCAGGCAAGCATAAACTGGATCTTGCCCTGGAGTCTGGAGATAACTTAAAGTGCAATCCTTGAGCTCCATTATAATCAATGGGAGTCTTCCACTGGTCTTAGTGGGAGATGAATTAACAGTTTATTTAGTGTTTGTCTTCTGAATTGACCAATTTACTTCTTCCACTGCACTGACAGAGCTTTTGTTTTTTGTATGAAAAAGCAGATTGGAAATATTTCCCCAGTCCTTTCCTTACTATTACTCCACAAGATACTTCCATCTCTTTGCTCTATGGTTCTCAAAGCACCAGGACCCACAAGAAGTGATGTCATGACCAAAACTGGCATCACCAAGTAGGAAAATTTAACAATCCTAAACTGCAACCATACCCATGCTTAGAGCACAATCCTAACCATGTCTCCTCAAAAGTAAGCTCCAAAAGTAAGTTACTCCCAGGAAGGTGTCTTTGGGATTGCAGCTTTACACAGGAGTCTCTTTTACTATTTTTGTTAAAAGCATATGCATAGTGGCCTTTTAAAGTAACCGATCTGTAAAATTTCCCAAAATACAGTCATATACCACAGTAGCGATTAAAAGTAGTATCATAAATTTGGAAGGGACCCACCCAGTGTATCATCTAGTCCAACCCCCTGCCTGGAGCAGGAAATCCTTGTCTTGTGCGGACCAGGTTTTGAACCCTGGCATGCTGGTTAACAGGCACAGCGTCTTAACCACTTGTGCCACCATAGGTATAATACATAAAACTGTATTACTATAATACAGTTTATAACACATAGTAATATATATAATACAGTACATAGTATTACATAATATAATACAGTTAAAACAAAATATTGAAATGGATGGGAACCTGAAATTGGTTTGAGACCCACCTTGTGCATCCAGACCCAGAGTTTGGGAAACACTGCTCTACAGTGACACCACTGGAGTGAACAAGACCATTGGAATATATGATTTGGGGATGTCAGCTTGAATCATCTCTCATCTAGAAAGATGAAGAGAGTCGTCTTGAAAGATGAAGATGATGCTACTGAGAGAAGCAAAACTGCTACACCTCCAGAGGGCTACTCCACAAGGAATTGCTTTCACCTTTAGCTCTTTCCTATCTTGCTTGAATTTCTTGCTTGAAATTATTGGAATCTGGGAATAGTGGGAGGGAGAGTGTATTTCTGGGTCAACAGAAGCAAATGAAGATTGAAAATGCCCCTGAATATTATCTCTGAGACTCTGATCAAGGTGGTCACAGTTTCCATCAGTCACAGAAAGCAATCAAGCAGCCCTGGCAGCAGGATTAAAGAAAGACTGAAGGTCTTTCTCATCAATCATCCCTCCTCAGAGAGTGACAGCACAATCCTAGGCATGTCTACTCAGAAGTAAGTCCCAATGACCTCAGTAGGGCTTACTCTCAAGAAGGCGTGCATTAGAATCACAGTCTGAAAACAAAAATTGCAATCATATTATTAATTTTGTGGCAGCTTAGCCCAGGGTGACCTGATGTCATAATGGCAAAAGAGGACAAAGTCCCTGCCAAAATGTAGGACAACCAAGAAAAATGGAGGACATATCAAAATAAAACCTAAACACACTCACGTATATTGCTTTCCATGTAGGACATGAAGGCCAAAATGTAAGACAACCAAGAAAAATGCAGGACATGACAAAATCTAAAAACACTCACATATATTGCTTTTCAGGTGGTTAATTTAAACACTGTATTATTATGAAACTTAAAACTTATGTATAATTTATAACATATAATTCATAAATTACAAGAAGACTTCTTGCTCACAAGGAAAACGAGGACAATGATTTTTATTTTTTTGGCAGGACACAAGGCTTAAAAAGAGGACATGAACTGGAAAAACTGGTCACCCTGGCTTAGCCCCTTTGAAAGGGAAGGGCTGCAATCCTCAAGACACTTTCCTGGGAGTAAGACCCATTGAACACAATGGGACTTACTTTTGAGTAGACATGGTTAGGCTTGTATTCAGAGGCTGCAATCCTAAAGACACTTTCCGGGGAGTAAGACCCCATTGAACAAAGTGTGGCTTAGTTTTGAGTAGACATGGATAGGCTTGTGCTCAGAGGCTGCAATCCTCAAGACACTGTCCTGGGAGTAAGACCCATTGAACACAATGGGGCTTACTTTTGAGTAGACATGGTAATGATTGTACTCAAGGTGGATGCAGTCAGTGGCGTAGCTAGAGGGGGTGGAGCAGTCAGTCTTGCAGGGAGCATCACTTCTTTCTCCCAGCCTGGAAAGGGTGAGTCTTCCTCCAAGACAACTGCTCAGCCCCCCTCTAGCTACGCCACTGCAAGCAGAGACTTGTGATGCAGTGGAGAAAATCTGCCTCGATGCTCCTACCTGGTCTCTGGCCGTCGATCAGGAGCAGCCCTGTGAGGAGCCAGAAGCAGGTCAGGAAGATCTGCCTGAGCTTCATGTCGCAGGGAGTTCCGCAGGTCTCAAGACTCTTGGCACTTGCAGCCGATGTGGAGCTGGATCTCTTGCAAGCTGCCTTTTCCAGCAAGGTCAATGATCGTGAGAGGAGATGCTCTGGGTGGTCAGTCCCTCAGTCAGCCCCTCCCTGGGCTTCCCCAGTCACTCCCCCTTCTTTTCCCTAAGCAAACAACAGGAAGAGAAGCCCCTGCAAAGAGGAGCAGCTGCTGTGCATGGATGTGCAACCAGGAGCACAATAGTCCCTACTTCCCACCAGATCCCTGCAAATATGCAAAGCCAGCCAGCTCTTAGCAGATGCCTTCCTGCTCCAAAAAGCCAAGAAGTCCTTCTTTTGTCCTGCTCTGAAAAAGCAGGCTTAAGACCTGCTGGACCCCCCTTTGGCTGCTACACAATCTGATCCCCCCATCAAGTAGCCGTAAAGTTGGGTCCATTCAAAGTGAAAACATCAGCCTAATTGGGGGGGGGGGGACTTTTGGAGCATCACTTTCTTGGAAAGAAGCACAATTGCTGGGTACCCAACCCCAATCCAGAAAGTATGACGACGTGTTTAAAGAGGGATAAAAATCAAAACATACTCCCACAACCAGCCAAGATGTGCATGTTAACTCTAGGACAAATTCCCACCCAAAGGGTGTCACATCCAGAAGTGTTAACTTTGGATTCCTAGACCACTTTTTGTCCAGATCTCATAGTGCAATCCTAACCTCTGGTTAAGCTGGCACAAGTCCAGTGCCGGCAAGGAGGGGGGGGGGTGACACGGGGTGTCACAAAACTATGCCATTCTCAGGGAAGCAGGGGAAAGACCAGTGCACAGACATGCGCCACCTCCCCACGGGAACGGGGAGACGGGTGAGTTGTGCTATGCTAGCCTGAGTTGGTTAGGATTGCACTTTTAGGGCCCAATCTGATTCAGTTTTCCGTACTGATGCAGACCTGTACTGCATTAGATACAGATGTGATGCGGATTTGATGCAGGTGTGCAGATGTTGGCACACCTTGTTAAAAAAAGATGTTTGCTGCATGCTATGGTGGTGGGGCCATTGTCATCATGGACAACTCCTCAAGGTACCTTGGGGCTATATATACCTGAGTCAGTGCTAGAAAGTTGGTTAGGAGTCCTCCTGGGCTCATAGGCTGAAATACTTACTTACATTTAGGCCAGCCTAAACTCTGGCACAAATCCTGTGCTGACCTAGGGATGTCACAAAACTGTTGTAAGGCACTAGTGCACCACTCCTAAGAGAAGTTTAGGCCACTGCACAGAGATGCACCATGCTCCCAAGTGCACCACAGAAATGGGAAGATTGATGAATTATGCTGGCTTAGGTTAGGATTGCACCCTTAGACTTCTGAGTAGACATAATATAAGACTGCAATGGAAATCTAGGTAAATCTTGGAAAATAGGATCATATCTTCCACGTGCAGTTTAGCTGTAGTGTGTGTGTGTGTATCTATCAAAAATATTCAGACCAATTCCCAATGAGTTGTAATACTGTTTTTTTTAGTGCATTACATGCATTTCTTGGTGACAAATGAACAAAGCAATCTTCAGGGCCAAGAGTGAAGGCTGACTTGTGTGTTGCTTGCAACAGGTGGCTGAGTGAAAACTCAGTGATGTCACCATAAGGACATGTACCCTACAATCCAGAGTAACTATGGGAAAACATAAGAGGCATTTACTCTGGATTGCTCTATGCATTTCCCATAGGTTTTCCATATGTGGTACTGTAACTACATTGGTGTAAAAGGACCCGTCGTTACTCTGCATTGTAGCTGTAGTGGAAACAGGGAGATGGGTGAGTTGTGCTGCCCTAAATTGGTTAGGATTGTCCCCACAGTGTCATATGGAAACGTAGTTTGCAAAAGGGGCTGTCATAGACAAACACATGATCTTGATGTCCTGTCAAAGACTCTATAAGCGAAGCACCAGATTGCGCACCAGAGCCTGAATGAGACTCTATAAGCGAAGCACCAAATTGTGCACCAGAGCCTGAATGAGATTGATGGTTAAGAGCGGTCAGTTGAGTTCATGGCAGAGGTAAGATTAAACTGAGGAGGCCAACCCCTTATGATGAGGTTGCATTGTAGCTACACCAGAGATGGAAAATTGGATAGGATTGAGCCCTTAGCAGTGGCATAGCTAATGATCATGTAGCCTGGTGCAAAGCTCAAAATGTTGCAAAAGTGTTGTCATCCTCAGGTGTTTTTTAAAAAGAAAATTGGGGAAAAACCTGCCTCCTTCTCTTCAGCAGTTCACCACCCATTTGCTCTACTAGTTGCATAGCTAAAGCACCTACTAGCTAACTGGAAACAAAGATTTTGTCCACTCCTTCGTCCCCCACCCTTGTAACAAGAAAATCAAATTTAATTAAGCTTAAAAAATGAAAATTATGTCCCTTATTGGTTAGGGAAACAGCCAAGGCAAAGAGGAATGGTTATTCTTTCCCTGCTAAATATAAGAGGAGCACCTGCACCTGAAGTGCCTGCATGCCCAGTTAGCAGTGGTAACTGTATTCTGATATATATACAGTGGTGCCTCACATAAAGAGCTTAATTCGTTCCGGAGGCATGCTCTTTAAGTGAAACGCTCTTTAAGTGAAGTGGATTTTTCCATAGGAAAAAATGGAAACTAAGACGATGGGTTCCACAACCCAAAAAATATTCATATTAAAATATTAACTGGATGTAAAAATGATGACAAACACTGGAATTGAATTCAAAACATGCATTCAATGTGCAGGATCCTATGAAGTCTATTTAGGCTGTAATCCTAAAGACACTTTCCTGGGAGTAACCCTATTTAACACAGTGAGGCTTACTTCTGGGTAGACATGATTAAGAGGCTGCAGTCAAAGACACGTTCCTGGGAGTAAGCCCCATTTAACACAATGGGGCTTATTTCTGAGTAGACATAGTTAGGAGACTGCAATCAAAGACACTTTTCTGGGAGGCTTACTTGGACTGCTGCTGGAGGTTCAAGGTGGTCGGTGGGAGGACTTGGGGATAGTTAAGGGAAGCTGCCTCTGACACTTCTAGGCAACTGCCCCCAAGTTGGAGGTTGTTAGAGGTAGCAGCGTTGGCTGGCAGCCCTTTTAAAGAGCCTCCATGTGGAGTGTCAGGGCTGCATAGCACGTGTGCCCATAGTGTGCTTGCTTGTTAAGTGAAGCGGAACTTGTTATGTGAAGCAAGATTTCTTGGAAAATTTTGCTCTTTATGTGAAACGCTTGTTAAGTGAGGTAGCACTGTATATGTATATGGAAATGAGAGCTGATTCATATTAACACTTTATTAGATCCATACAGTATCAGAATTACATCTCAATGGCTCTCAGAGCAGTCAGTATCATGGGAACATTTTGAGTTACATTTTGAGAACTTATGGGAACATTTTGAGTTAAGAAAATCCACTTTTTGTTCCATAGGCTTTTGTGTGTTCATTTTCTGGTTAATTGGCTATAACTTTTGGTAGAATTTAGATATTCTAATGCAGTTTGTTTCATTGCATTCTGCATTAAATTACTCTTCCAACGTTATATAACATGATGTTATTATCATTCATATATATCCTGTTTTTCACAATTTGAGCCGCTAGTGTCAAGCTCAGCTTGTTGCCCCCCTAAAACTTGTAGCCCGGTGGAACTATACTCCCTGCACCTCTGTTGATATTCAGATATTCGCATAAGGAAAGTCTTCTTGTTGGCATATTTTCTGCTCCGTTTAATTGCAGTATTATTAAGAATGGCTATATATGTCATGCACCTTAAAAACCTGCTCTTCCGCCTAGAGAACAAAGACCCAAGTGATAGCTGTGTCCTGTGTGGTCTTTTGGATGTAGCATTCCTTTCTGTGTGGTCATGGAGAGGCACGTGTGTGTCTAGAGGTGATGGGAACAGATGGAAGGCAAAACACATGGAAAATAACAGAGAAGGGTAATGTAACAGGACAGGCAAAAGGTGCAATGGGCAGGAAAAATGCTGGAGTCAAGAGAAGGCAAGACAGTGATCCTGTTGACACGATTAACAATACTCTATATTTGCACAGAGGAAACAAAGGGTACATTTTTTTTCCTCCAGTGGGGCAAGCCTGGCTTCTCCATTCCTTCAGGCTGTTATCACCAGATGTGTTTGCCTCCGCTTTGGACACTGAAAGGGTTGTTGGGTTTTCCCTTCCCCCTGAGCTTTTGGCAAGCTTTCCATCATTTTCTTTTTAAATCATTTGTTGAAGTGCTCTAAGTATGCATGTGCAATGATACTTCATGGCACTTTAGTAAATAAACAAAACAATTTTTTTCCATGTTGAAAACTTGCTTAGGGAGATAGAATTGTGACATCACTAGCACTAGACAATCAGTGCTGTGCATGATTATTGGTAACATATGCTCCTAAGCTCAGACAAGAGCAATGAGTGCACTTCCAGAATATTGCAACCCTTGTATTTTAGGTACATCTTTATGCAACCACATTAGCAGACCTCCGTCAGTCTTGGAAGACTATGGTATCGTGCTCTGCGCTGCATACGCTGCATGCGAAGCACGAAAGCCTGGGTTGGATTGTTATGGAGGATATGCTGTTACCCAAGCAGCAAATCCCCCCTCTCCACGCCACTGAATTAGTCCAATGGAAAGGCAGAGCCAATACAATTGGATCCAGCTGGTGTCAAGGAGCTGGGCTAAGGACAGGAGCTCACCCTGTCTTGTGGGGCCGACCTGCGTCTCGAACCCTGGCATTATTTTTTCATACACTGTATTACATTTTTATTACATTTCATAACATAACCCTTCACTAAAAATTCAGTGGATTTTTTTACCCCTATGCTGCAAGAATTTTGCCAGCTGCCATAATAATTTCAAGGATGATGACTTAATTTAAACAAGAAATAAGGGCCAACATGTTATCTTCTGAGAATGCGGATCGTATGATCTGTTAAATCTATTATTTTAAACCACTGTGCCTGGCACACTGGTGTGCTGCAAATGGTCTGCAAGTGTGCCTTGGGAGACCCATTTATTAGTAGGACCATTGGGGGATGTGAACCTGCCACCAGCAGCATGATGTGCCTTTGTCCATTGTCAAAAACTTAATGGTGTGCTGTGACAATTTTAGTACCTTGTTAGTGTGCCATGAGACTTTAAAGGTTAAAAATCACAATGTTATAATGTCCTCAGGATATTTTGGAAAGTTAAAGGACATGTGGCAACAATCAGAAAATGCAGGGTCAAAAGTTTTTAAAAAGAACAGTAAGTACAGGCATGCAATTACATGCCATACATGCAATTGAATTGAATCAAGGCATGCTTAAAAGACCAAAAATGTGTCCTGTTTAAACAAAAAAGCTACCATGAGATGGCAGGAGGGAGATTCAGATTAGGGTCATGGCATGTAGGAGGATGGGTTATCCCATTTTTTCTTCCAAAAATCACCCCACTATCTCAGCTGAGCTATTCTGTGCCACCAAAGTGGTTATTAGCTACAAATGCATTCATTAGAAATCTGTCTCCCTGTCCTTCCTGAGTGGTATGATGGGGTCATCCACAAATCCTC
This sequence comes from Cryptoblepharus egeriae, assembly GCA_030015325.1. Classification (NCBI taxonomy): domain Eukaryota; kingdom Metazoa; phylum Chordata; class Lepidosauria; order Squamata; family Scincidae; genus Cryptoblepharus; species Cryptoblepharus egeriae. The sequence continues at coordinate 44,288,187 of JAREYC010000007.1, read as the reverse complement.
CTCTCATTACTTAAATATTTTCGAGAGTGTTTGTATATTGAGTGAAAGAAAAGATGGAGACCTGTTAATCTTCTGGATTTAGCTTGCGTCTTTCTACTGAATTGTAAATCGTCCAGTAAGTTGCAAGAGTTATAAGTTGTCTAGTAGCCTTAAACTGAATCAGGCCTTCTGTTTACTGACCAGTCTTGGGTGCTGCTGTAATTTCTTCTTATTTTTAAATTTTCCTTAATCCACAAACTATAATAAGCATTTTTTTCATATAATACTTTTTCAGTTTGTGTAATATAACCAATTACACAAACTGAAATTGTGGTAAACCTTGTGTAGAAATATTTACAGATAGCAAAGGGTCCTGGCATACATCACTCATTCAGGTTAAATCAACTACATTTCTGATAACTCATTGCCTGTTAGGGGACTGTTACCAGATGAGTATTACACACCTACCTGGTGACTTTAAAAAGGTGTTAGACGAATTGATGGAGGGCAGGTCTACCAATATCTTTTTTACCCAGATGATTCATCATGTTCAGATGCTTGATTATGTTAAAACTAAACCTATAAGTTAAAGCTATAGATCAGAGCATGGATAAGTTACTATATTGAAAAAATATGCATCTGTTGCAATAGCTCTAGGTCAGTATTTCCAGATCTGGTTCAAAGGCTGAATTAAACTGGCCAACAGCTTAGTAGAAATTTACAAGCTGGAAATACAAGGAAATCCATGCAGACGAGCTATGGATAATTGCCAGCTGAAACTTTTCTTTGAATATATGATGGAGTCCACTCAACATTGCTTTGCTGAAGCCACCGGACATTCGGCATTACTTAATATAACCTTTTCAGTATAGGTTGTTTTTGTTGCTGACTGAAGTTCTGTCCCTTTAACAGCTTTATGAGTGCCTATAAATCAACAAAACAAATGTACTTTTTCAGCATTGTTTTTTGTCAGTCTGCTGTTTAATATAGAATAGTTAAAGCATGGCAGTAGGACTAACACTGTGGTTGATATTAGTGTGTCCATTAGATGCAGTCCAAGATAACGTTGGGGGGACAGGCTAGAAGTCAGGCCAAGATGCCACCTGGTTTTGTTAAAGCAATTCAGAGAAGAGTACATGCAGCATACAGAGAAGGCAGGATAGCATCAATCACCTTGTGTGTGCACCTACCATGGGACAACATAGTTCAGTGGTGCATAACCAGTGGTGGGATTCAAATAACAACAGGTTCTATGTCCTAATAACCTAAATTAACAACAGGTTCTATGTCCATAGAACATTAGCAAAGTGTTCTATAGAACCTGTGAGAACCCCCTGAAGCCCACCACTGTACAATACAACCATAAAAATTGAGTTGTCCTTCCTTACCCCCTTAGTACATTCAGGCGTAACAACATCAAGTGCACTGAGATGCATGTTTTCTTCAAGTTTTACAGCTTCCTTTTCCCTGAAGAGAAAAAGAATCTTTCCACGGACCAAGAATCAAACCTAAAATGTAGGTTGTTCTACTAAAGTTCTGCTTACTTTGTTCTTTGTTTAGTAGAACTCTGTTCTACTAAAGTTCTGAATTTATTAATTACAAGAAAGCTCCATGTTGCTACTAAAATTCAAAGAAAGAAAGAAAGAAAGAAAGAAAGAAAGAAAGAAAGAAAGAAAGAAAGAAAGAAAGAAAGACTGTGTATTGAACCAAAATATGATGGTTGGGGAAGTCTTAGGGGAAAAAAATCTACTTTATAAAACTCCATTTTCCGTGTGTATAAATCTACTGCCTATTTCAAATGCCAACTTTTTGTTTAAAATACTAGCAACAATTACCACCCCTCTCTCAAGGTGTAAAATACACTTTACATATGAATCTCCCTTTCAGGTCCCATTGAAAGTGCCCTGATAGTTTCCTTTATTGAGCTTTGCCTCCATAAAAAGTGAAAAGCCATTTCCAGGGTCTTCTGTCTTGTTTTCTCAGACTTACTGCTGAGTCTCTCTCTCTCTCTCTCTCTCTCTCTCTCTAAGATTCACTGCTTTGTCTATTTAGAGTATGAAAGACCTCAATAATACCACCTCAACAGGTGAAAAAAACAAAGACAGCAGTTCTAAAATCATTCCTTTTGCTAGCTCTTTTGAGGGTTGCCATATTTTACTTGATATGTCATATCATTTCAATGACATCACCAGATGCTTGGAACTTTCCGAAAACCGGTTCTTAGGAACACCCACCCCAAATTTCACACTTCTAGGCCCAGTGGTTTTGGCAGGGCGGTGATGAGTCAGTCAGTGAGTCAGTCAGTGAGTCAGTGAGTGACTTTTCTCTTTTATATATAGATTATAGTGATGTTTTTCTAAGTATGTTTTGGCTCCGGTTAGCTGCTTTAGAGTGTTTCAGCAAAGAAGCAGAATAGAAGCATTTTGTGATAATGTTACAAGTGCTATATAGAGTGCAACTAATGGGAGCTGAAAATGTTATCTTGGGCTGGATATCTGGTATGTATGGAGAAAGGGAGGATGGTCAAAACAGCATCTCTGGAATGCTTCTTTAAATTCTGATCACAAATTGGTGAGGACAAAAGCAAACACCATTTCTTAGCCATGTTTAATAAGAAGTTCTAGTAAGGATTGGGGGTAACAATAGCATCCAGGAAAAGAAGATCTAAAATTTGTCAGATAATTTACTATGACATTAGTTTAGTCGTAAAATGTTACTGCTCCTAACTCTGCCCTCCATCTTTCATGAAAACCCAAAGTCCTGGGGCACCTTAACAATTAACAGATTAATTGTGGCATTAATTTTTTTTTTTGACTAGAGCCACTTCATCAGATGCATGAAGTGTATCCTCCTTCACCAGACTTCAACAACAATGAGTGAAAGGAAGGCCTCAATATTAAACTGCTGGACTATAATTTATTAGTAAATTTGATTATATTGAATTCAGACTGATAGGAGACTGGGTGTATCCTTCCCGCTACCAAAAGCAATTGTCCTTCTTTAGCCACCAAGATAGTGATTGACTGTAGTAGGCAATAATACTGTTGGGATTATTGGGTTGGGCTTTTACAGTATGCATTTGAAATCTACAGAGTAATGTAACAGAGCTGTTCTACCCTTAGTATATCATGGTCTTTTGGTCCCACAGCTTACAAATTCCATTGTGTTGCATGGAATATATGTGTGCACACAGGTGTATATGTATTATTGACAATTATGCATGTGTAAGTGAGCTCAAGTCTAAGATGGTCTTCTAGATGGTCTTATTGTAGCACCAGCCAGTTGTTTATTATCCAAAGCAAAAGGCAACTTTTTCAATGTTTATCCTGTATGATGGCAGGGTCCATCTGTTCTAGATTGGAGTCATCCAAACTATGGTTGACATGATGTTGGGGAAATCTGGCCGGCCTGTTACTTGGGTCTGTTGCCAGGACATTGCCTTCCCACCAAAGTGATATCTATTTATCTACTTGCATTTGTAAGCTTTTCTCCTGAACTGCTAGGCTGGCAGGGGCTGGCACAAGTGACAGGAGCTGGCACTGTGCAGCACCAAACCACCAACCTGCTGATCTTCAGGTCACATGGACAGCACATTTAATCACTGAACCACTCCAATCCCCCAGAAACATATGGTCTATTTATTTTCCAAAGCCTTGATATACACAGACACATATACCATATTTTAGGAACATAAAAAGGGTCTCATTTGACATGCAACTACTGTAATCCTATTTGAATGTGCTTCTAATCTAACCTGAAGCTCTATAGTTAATGTCCCCACCCTGAAGCAGTGTTTTGCCTGTGAATAAGCAATGCTCTGAAGTGATCGGAAGTGCCTGTAAGTAGCACTATTTGCATGCATGTCTAGTATAGTCCTGCAGCTTCCTTATTATAACCTTTCCTGTTCCTGTTGCAGTCTAGTGTTTCTGAATGCTCACTTTCATTCATGGTCAAACAATAGTGCATGCAGTCCATGCATGCAGCTGTACTTGTTGAGCTCATCACTGAATTTCCTTCATCAATAAGTGTGACTGGCTACAATCCAGAGATAGGGCAGTGAGGAGTGCCCTAGCTGGGCTGCCCCAACTATTCTGAATCCAGAGCAGAAAGTTATGCTGCATCCAGCGAGTCAGAAAGCCTGGGCTGCCCTTGCTGCTCCAGAGAATGCTCAGTAGGCACCAAATCAGTGACATCTGAGGAGGACTTGCTCCTGAGGAGACCCCCTCAGATCACACTGAACAAGGAACAGCTGTGGTGACTGCGTTATAAGGATTTCCTGATAAGACTGCCAGTACAGTCTACAGTGGACACAAGGGGCTTGTTGGAGTGGCCTGCTTTATCCACAGGTTAGTGGGCTGCCGTAGTTGTGCCATATCCTGAAGTTGAGAGGCAGGGGTTGCAGGTAGGCTGGCCAAGAATTCAGATTTTTGTCAACACTGCCATTCTTACTCTGCCTTATCATGGTCCCCTATGGGTCTACTCATTTCTATACCTGCTCCTGAGCTGGTATAACTCTGAGGAGTTGGAAGAGGGAATTTCTGCCTGGGAAACAGGCTCTGGATCTAGCATAACTTCTCTGCCCTAGGCAATGCTGAACATGCCTTCAACAAGCCTCTCCTGAACTGCTAAGGCTGGTACAGCTAGGGCAGCCCAGGTCTGTCTGTCTTGGGGCAGCCTATGTTGCCTTAGGCTGCCCCAAACTTTTCCCAGAATAACTAGGCTGCCCCATCTTGGACTTGGGCTACCCCAGTGATAGATAGGGCCGCCCATGGGTGCTTCTGGATTGCAGCCTATGAATAGAATGTGGGGCATTGCAACTTTGTGTGAACCTCCTACAAAGCAAGAGTGAACAAAGTGTGACAATCCCAGTCTCAACAAACATCCCATTTGGAAGTCACTCAAGAAAACTTATGTGAAAATAAATCTTTAAGGTGCCACATGGCACCTATTAATCCACTGGAGATACATTTCCAGGCATGTAGCTAGATTAATTGTGGTCTGAATTAAGTGATGGTTGATTTGCCCAATAGATTGTATAAGAAAGGTTTAATTTTGAATCATACTCCTACAGAGAATTCACCATTTCCCTTGGCAATCAGTTCCACTGCTGAACTACCCTGACTGTCCTATAAAATACCAGCACCTCTGTGGCCCCCCAGTAGATATGCCTATTTCAAATGCCTTACAAATCATCACCCCACCTTTATTTCTAGAAAAAAAATGCATATACTGATATGTATTCATATACAGTGACCATATAAGTACAAGTTTGACAGTTTACACTAAAAAGGACTGTATTATGGCCTAGATGCAGTTTTAGAAACCATGGTATAAACCATGCAACCGTGGGAGTGTGGAATGAGTGAAGCAGAAATGGGATCTCTGGAATTAAAAAAAAGAGTAGAAAAGAAGTCTTTGTATTATGGTCTATTATGAAAATATGTATTTTGGCACAGTGTTTTTTCTGATGTAATTCTTATGTCATTGAGGCTCTCCAACTGGCACGTATGCCTTGGACAACCAAAGATAATATTTTGGGGAAATTTGAGATCAGAAAATATTATGAGTTCTTGCCCCCACTTCAAAATCTTACCAGATTGGATGATTCTTAAATTCTCTGTTCCCACAATGTGACCAAAGACAGGAATTAGTGGCTTTCAAGGGGGAGGGGGGTGGATAGCAGGTGGTTGTTAGGGGAGGCGTAACCTCCTCCTCTACTTTTCTCCCTCTTTTCCTTTACTGTGCAATTTGTACATGCAAACTGCCACATGGAACTCAACCACATGGAGATGGTTTCCCATGGCAAAACCTTTGTGTGTGCAGTTTCCCATGGTGATCCACAAGGGAAACTGTTTTTTTTATTACCCACTTGAAAACAAAAAGAGAGGATGGACTGTGGTGTGGATTGTTGAAACCACATTAGAAGCCTCTGCATAATAGAAAAGCTTTCATGTGACAATGCATCAAGCAACTACGTATTTGGGTCCACCTATCTTCTGTGGGTCTAAAGGTTTTATCCCTTCTAAAACGTAATATCTTCTACAAATATGAAGAATCTTTATGTACAGATATGTAAAGAATCTTCTTTACATGGGTATTTTATACATGAATTGACTCAACATGAATGGCCACTGCAAATGAGAATGAACGTGCCAATCCATAAAGAAGGAGAAAATGCATCCCTAATCTGTTTTAAAAACAGCTTTTCTTACTGTTGTAGAGAGGCAGTAATGCAAACAATTATTCCATTCTTCAACTGAGCCAGACAAAGGAAGGGGGTCCTTTTCATTTCGAGTGGCTGATTGTCTCTCTACGGTAGGAATTTGGAATTTATTTTGTCTTTGGCAGAATTTGTGGATGTTTAAAATACTCTCTTTTTCTACCTTGACTGGTTGCTACTGCTTATATATTTAGGTGCACTCATGAAATGAGTGTGAACAGCAAATTGAGGCTGAGACCAGAGTAAACTTTAAGCAGATTTAAGTACCGTATCTACTCAAGTATAACCGACCTGAGTATAGGCCAAGGCACCTAATTTTACCACAAAAAACTGGGAAAACTTATTGACTCGAGTCAATATATAGGGAGCCCTAGCTTTATGCTCCTTCTAGCATGGAGGTCTAAGAGATACGTGAATGAATCAGTTTGAGAGAGACTGCTCAGGAGCCCTAAAAACAGCTTTTTTCTGTGGAGGTCTGAGGGAGACGAAGGCCTACATCCTAAAGTGAAATTAAGCCCCTTACTCAGGAGCAGCTAAAATGACTTTCCATAAGATAACACTAGAGGGTGACATAATTGTGTGGACCTGTAACTGCTCTAGATTTAGCCCCAAGTGTTCTAACTGTCCTAACTGACATTTTCCAACTGTCACATTTGAACACCAAGTCCAACTGACAAGTATCTCCTTATATGGGCATGCAGTGAATTGCTGCCTCAAAATAGCTCAAGTCACTGTTGCATATTTCAACATCTACAACAGTAAGAAAAGCTGGTTTTAAGCAATTGTAAAGTGACACCCTTTTATTTTTTTGAGCTGTTTTTATTCAACACATTTTTGTATCATTTGGGAGTCTCAGAATTTAACCCCCTATAGATATTTAAGAATTACTGCATTCCTTTAGGAACAATGGGGGAGTAACAAAAACCTGGAAGTGAGTCTTTAAATCTATTTTTCCAACATTTTTAAAATCACATTTTTTTAATCCACTGGAAGTTCTAGAATGGAACCCTAGTGGATAATGAGGGACAACGCTCTACATCTACTTACAAAATAAGTTGAAAATAGCATATCCTTTAAACATATTATAGTCCGATGTTGTGTCCAAAAGGGATTGCAATGAGTGTTTGCAGTCAAATATTCAACTTAGTCCACAAATTATTAAATAAAATGAAAGCGTGAACAGTGCAATCAGAAAAGGGCTTTAATTTAGTGAGATCAAATTTAGTGACAATTTGTACTGGCTTTATGGGTTTTGGCACATGATAAGGTTAAGAGGGATTTCTTGAACACATCCATTAGAGTTTGAATCTATTACCAGAATCTGAACTAGAACTGGAAATGGCTGTGATAATAGCACTTTTCTTTATCACTCTGTGGCCCAGACCCATAAGCAGAGCTGTGTTCAGGAAGAAGCCAGCCACTTCATTTTTACTCCCATTAAAAAACAAAATACAGCCTATTAACCACTAGCTGACAGCATAACCTCTACTGACTCAAAATGTCCTTGGCTTTAAAGTTCAACAGCAACACATGCTCATGCAATTATTTTCCCTTCATCATTTTTTAATGGGAAGGCTTGACAAGCTAGTCTAAATCTTTCAGCAGTGAGACCCATTGCTATAAAATGTGTACCTGTATATTTGCATTCATATGAGAACAGGCTGAGAGTCAGGATTTCCTTGGCGTCTCTACCAGCTGACATGCTCTACTTCTGCTGATACCATCTCTTCCCAATCCTAATCTGCCAGTTTTAGTCATGAAAATCACAGATCAATCCTATCTTTAATCAGCCAAACTGATCCTATGCTATGGACTAGCCAGGGACCAGGTAGTCTTCTTTTTCTCCAGTGTTTATTCCGCACAGATAAACATAGTGATGGCAATAAGTAAATTTTTTAAACTTACCTTCCCAGTCACTGCTTTATTTCCAATGTACCTATTCAGATTTGATCCAGTTCTTTTGCTGGTGTAAATGTGAGTGGTTTGGAAGAGGAATGCAAACACTGGGCTGGGACCATTGGATATTGTTGCTGCTACCAACCTGATCCTACTGTTGACAAACCCTACTTGGTTCCAATCCCTTCTTCATCCTTAATTCTTCCTTCCAATTCTCTTCCAGGACCTGGAATGCCCACTCTGACATGCCTGCTCCAGTGGGGGTTCTGGAGTTTGTTGGCATGTTCCTAAAACTGCCCACCAGTTGTGTTGACAACCTTGCCCCATTGCAGCAGCTGCCATTCTAATACACCAGGGCTGCAATCATAAAGACACTCTCCTGGGAGAAAGACCCACTGAATCCTATGAGGCTTACTTTTGAGTAGACATGGTTAGGATTGTGCTCTTGCTTTGGTGCTGACAATGCAAGTTCCATCAATACAAGGCCCATATGTGTGGGAAATCTTGTTTGCTTAAACAAAATAATCCAAAATTTTGTGGTTTTGTAATACTAAACTTTTTGGCTGAAGTTCTTGACATGGTCGATAACTGACAAACGTAATGGTTACATATTAACCACTGTTGGGATAACAGCTGTGTAAACGTGCAATGGATGAACCAAATTATGCTGACTTTGTAACAGTGTCAGCATATAGCATTGTTCAGAATTTTCTGGAGGAGAATCTCTAAGATCCCCTTTTTAGGGCTTGCTGCATCTCTATATTACCTTTTTACTCTAAGTACTGAGTTTTTCCGTGTTGACTTCTATAAAGGACACTTTGGATGATAGAGCAAGTAACTCTTGTCTCTTGTTCTTCTATGCTTTCACCGCCACACTTTATCTTAAAGATCTTAGTATTTGCAGTTATTATAAATGTATAGCTTTACCTTCCCATCACATTGTCTCTGATTGTTCTCATATAGCGTGTAGACTGGCAGATGTCACCTCATTGCAGTAGCTACTATAAAGAGTTTAAACATGTTGTTTTACCTTATGTGAAGAAGGAAGAGAATAACACTATGGTATTAGAGCTTATAGCTGAAATGGCCTCATTACAGAAGTGTCTGGTTTTTGAGGGATGGGAATAAGGAAAACTGTCTTCAGCCTATCCCACAGGAATGTCTTCAGAAGACATCAGATCACTCCATCTAGAGACATAGGAACTTGACACTCCTTCTCAGAATCTGGCCACCCAGGCACTGCACAAGTTTTTAAAAATGTTGGTTGGCAATGAAGATTATGACCAGTGGTGCAGACCTCATTGGTGACTGCTATTGGCTCAGCATTGTTATAAATACAGTGGTACCTTGCATAAAGAGCGTCTTGAATAAAGAGCGTTTTGTATAAAGAGCAAAATTTTTTCAGAAATTTTGACTTGCTTAAAGAGCACTGTCTTGAATAAAGAACACTTCTGAGGAAGTTTGGAAAAGGCTTCCATGGCAAGGGAACTCACAGGCGGGACGAAGAGACTAGCTTGAACTACAGTGGGGCCCTGGGCATAGTTTGGAATGGAATAGGCTTCCATTGCCAGGGAACTCATGGGATGTCTGGGGAGAGCAGCCTGAGCCAGGTCTGTATGTGGGATCTGTGTGTGGCAGCGTGGAAGGTGTGCCTTATCAATGTTCTAGTGCTGCTCCCCGTCAGCAGCTTGGGAACGTTAAAGTTGCACAAAAGACAATAGATTCCACTGAGCCAATGGATAGCAGTGACTCCATTAGTGATTGTGAAAGTCATCCCCTCTCTGTAACCCTCACACCAGCCATGAAGGTTTTCAAAGGTACAGTACAGTTCAGGACTGTACAGTATTTACTTTATTGCAGTGTTGTGTGTTACTGTATATTACAGTGCTTTGTACAGTGTTATATTGCAGTGTTTTGTAATCATTTTTATAAACAGTTAATATTTTTATATGAATTTTTTTGGGCTGTGGAACCAGTCGTCTGAGTTTCCATTATTTCCTATGGGAAAATCTCCTTCACTTAAAGAGCCTTTCACTTAAAGAGCATGCCTCCAGAACGAATTAAGCTCTTTAAGTGAGGCGCCACTGTACATACATTTCTCTAAAAACCTCAGCATGACATGCTGCTATGTGTTTGTCCTTTCCTTTCGCCAAAGGGAACTGTCAATTTACGAAAAATGATGCTATTTCTCAAGATTATTTTTCCCACACAAAAGGGTGGCAAAGGTAAAGTCTGGCCATTTTTGTCTGCCACTGTACCCTAATTCTCAATTTATAGATTTTTTCATCATTTTTCAAGGATGAGCTGTGTCTTGGAGATCTCAGGCGTTTGGAAGAACGCCTTGGAGATCTCAGGCGTTTGGAAGAAACCAACCTAATAGACCTTATATACATGCATGATAACAATCCCCCAAGATTTTTCAGGGTCTTTGAGGGTTTCACATTTTTCTTGCTTCTGGGGTCTTCCTTATGAGAGAGGAGCCTTGTTTGGTTTTATTACAGATCAGAATAGGTTATCTGACCTTGCTGAACTCCAAAAATCTTACAAAATGATTTAGCACTATATTGTCTCCCAGTTGTCTCCCAATAAAGACATGTATAATTTATTTATAATAAATCTCTCTCTCTCTCTCTCTCTCTCTCTCTCTCTCTCTCTCTCTCTCTCTCTCTCTCTCTCTCTCTTTCTCTTGCATTCTTTGTATCTTTTGTCTATGGATACAGAGCTCCACTTGGAAAATAATGAATGGATGTGCATTCATATATTCATTTTATTATTGATCATGTTTGTATCACTGTCTCTCTCTCGTGAACTTAGGGGAGCAGGCATGGTGTCATCCCATTTTATCCGTGAAACAATTTTCTGAACTGAGAAATTATGGCTGATGCAATTTGTCAGTGAGCTTCATGGCAAAGTGTGGATTTGAATGGAAAAAAGTTCATTATTCCATCAACACTACACCATTTACAGAAAGATCAGAAAATTACTTTGATGATGCATCACAACAGATATAGACATACGCATTCATAATTCTGCTTCTGATAGCTAAAGGAAAGACAATGGATTCTGTAGGACACTAACCTTTATCCAATGTGAATCCTACTAGAAATGATCTCACATTTCATTGTGAGCCTTGCATTGGACAAGAAATATACTTTTTTTCTTTCAACAAAAGCTAGATTCTCAGATGCCACATATCAAATTTAGTTGGCTCTTTTCCGTTTATTTGTGTGGAATTGTAGAATACAAACAGCCATGATGAACGGTTTTGTACTTGTATGTGGCTTGGCAAACACTGGGGCATGTTATTCACACCTCACATAACACTTGTGAAGATCACTCATTCATGTTAGCAATACAATGCAGGAGAGATGGCAACTTGCTGATCTCAGCCATAGTGCTGCCAATAATCTTTGGTGTTTTCAAATGTAAGTTGTCCTGGCTCTCACATTTAACACATTAGTGTGTTAACACTAATAGGTTATTACCGCAGGGTTAAAAAAAGTGGGTGCAAATGTTCAGTATATCTGCTGCAGCTACAACAAGGTAACTCAGGCTGTAATTCAAAACACACTTTCTGGGGAGTAAGACCCATGGAACACATTGAGACTTACTTTGAGTAGACATGGTGAGGATTGTGCTCTTAAGTGCTTTATAATTACCTTAAAAATGAATTATCCCACTGAGATATATTTATAGTATGAAAATACTGTCTCTATATGTCTAAAAATACACTTGTGTCAAATATATGCAAATACAGTGGTGCCTCACATAACAAGTTTAATTTGTTCCGGAAGCATGCTTGTTATGTGAAATGCTTTTTAGGTGAAGCGGATTTTCTAATAGGAAATAATGGAAACTCAGACGATTGGTGCCACAAACCAAAAAGTATTGATATAAAAATATTAACTGCATGTAAAACAAAACACTGGAATTTAATTCAAAACACTGGAGTTGAATTCAAAACATGCATTCATTGTGCATGATCCTATGAAGTCTACTTAGGCTGCAATCAAAGACACTTTCCTGGGAGTAAGCCCCATTTAACACAGTGAGGCTAACTTCTGAGTAGACATGGTTAGGAGGCTGCAATCCAAGACACTTTCCAAGTATCTCCCCACTTTTCCCTCTCTTCATCCTGAGCCTCTCTCTCTCCTCTGCTCCCTTCTGGCTAGCCCTGAGCTGCTTCCCTCTACTCCACTGCTGTTCTCTCCCTCTGCCCAGCAGACATCCAGCCACAGGAGGAACAGTGCGGAAATGTTGCTTTTGCGATGGGCAGGCATGCTAGGCAACCCTGACACTTTTTAAAAGGGCTGCCGGCCAACGTGTCTGCCCCAACTGCCAACGAGTGTGCATGTTAAGTGAAGTAATGCTTGTTATGTCAGGCAGAATCCTAGAGAAATTTTTGCTTGTTATGTGGATCACTTGTTAAGCGAGTTACCATTGTATGTTATTTCTTTTGCCCAGTCTGTATCTTTCTGTGAGATCAGATTCCATGACTAAGGTCACAATCCTAGCCATGTCTACTCAAAAGTAAGTCCCATTGTGTTCAGTGGGTCTTACTTTCAGTAAAGTGTCTTTAGGATTGTAGACTAAGATCCACTCAAAGGCATCATGTTGCAGAGCTTTGAAAGTTGCTTTCCTAGTAAGAGACTGCTGAACATTTCTTTGCCAGCAAGAGTACAAAAGGTAGCTTCACTATATTTCAACAAGTATTACTCATGTAGTAGTGATTCAGTAGAATTCAGATAGGGAGATCAACATTCAAATCCCTGCTTCACCATGAGATACACTGGGCAATTCTGAGCTTGTCGTAATCTCTTATCCTAATATAAGTTTAAATAACTCTGTGGTTTTTTAAAAAGCAATCCTTACTCTTTTTCCCGTCCTTGTGAGAATACCCACATGCATGCAGTTTCAGAGTACTCTGGCAAAAAGTATCATTCAATGCTGGAAGAATAATTAAGGACTGAGGCTGGAATAGACACCATTGCCCCTGGGTTATTGCAGGAGGCCCTTAAATATTTGTGGAGTACCTCCCTTGGAGAGCTCTACAAAAGCAGTGTCAGATCAGCCTTTAGTTGTCATGACTTTTTCTGATAAGTTAGCCTGCAATCCTAAGCTCCACTTAGGCCGGTATAAGCCCCAGCATGAGTCCTGGGCTGACATGGGAGTATCACAAAAGTGCCATAAGGCACTTCTGCCCCACTTCTGGGGGGGGCGGGGTTTAACCACTGCACAGTCATACGGCAACCTCCCCACACCACCATGGAAAGATATGCCACGTGAGTTAGTCCAGCCTAAATTTGTTAGGATTGCATCCTAAGTAAGGAATAGTAGGCAGAAAGAAGGAATATCCCTGCTAGATGGTTAGGCCAATGAACAGGCATATATTGACATCTCCCCATCATTACAGGAAGATATGCTAGTTGAGTTAGGCTGGCCTAAATTGGATAGGATTGCTTTGCACCCCTTCTAGGTATGCCAGTGTGCACCTCTGCAATGTTGTTCTATAGAAATGCGATGCAGATGGCAAATCTGGTGGGCATCCTCTGCCCTAGCCTAGACCTTTCTTATGGCCAGTTGAGAGAGAGCTACACACAAGAGAGCAGCGATGACCAGGATTAGTTGAAGTGGGGATGAGGCAGCCGTGGGAGGGTAATTCGCATGGAGAGCAGAAGTAACATATGGGATGGAAACTGGATGCTGGGATGACTGGCACAAAGCCTTGGACCAAGCCTGATTTTCCACAAATTGCTGAATGTCAGACTTGACCTACTGCATCCATGCATCCATCATGAATACTCCCTGGAGATAAGAAGGTTGTTGTGAGGACAGCAGGAGATGAGATTAAAACTTTATAAGCCTCCTTGGGCACTTCCATTGGTGTGGAAAAAGTGGGTTATAAATGCCTTAAACAAATAAAATGTGTGTGAAACTTATTTCTGTTCAGTTCTCAGAACAGTGTAGCTTACTCTCAAGAAACTGTGGATAGGATTGTAGCCTAGGCATATCTACTTAGAAGTAAGTCCCATGATCTTCAATGGGGCTTACCCCCAAAGTAAGTGTCAGTAGGATTGCATCTTCAGAGCCCTATGCTTGTCCCCAGGGCCTATGAAAGGGGCAGGGGTCCAGCAGGTACATTGTTCCAGGGCCCAAGAGCTACGGAAGGGCCCATGACTGAAGGACCATTTGCGTGTTTGTTACTAACAAATTAATATGGCATATGGGCCCACACACATATACATACACATATATACATGTATACATACATATATACACATGCATGCACACATACATACATACACATGCATACATATATACATACATACACACGCATACATATATACATACAATGTCAAACATTGTAAGTTTTTTTTACTTTAGTTTTACAGTAAAACCCATTGAGAATGTATCCTCACAAATCAGGATGGCAGAAACAACAAGCAAGTTTTCTATAAAGAAATGTTTATGATCAATAAATGAGCATTTGTTGAAGTTTGTTGCACGTTAATTAGCATCAATTTTTTTTAAATTTCAAAATAATTTTGCAAGTCTTAGGGGCTCCAAATGGGTTTTGTACCACCTTAAAAAATTGCTCTTGGAAGTCCTGCTTGTCCCATTATAGTCAGGGGGGCTTTCTCCCAGGAAAGTGTGGTTAGAACTGCAGCCTCAGAGCCCAAGCCTATGCATGACTAGTCAGAAGTAAAACCCATTGGAGGCAATGGGGCTTACTCCCAGGAAAGTAACACACTTAACGACCAAAACACACTTTTTAAAAGCTGTGTTGAAATGGTGGATATTGCCTAAACCAGTGGTCCTCAACCTTTTTGGCCCCAGGGACTGGTTTGGTGGAAAAAAAAATGGGACCAGACCAGGGGTGGGCTGGGGAGAGTTGTGCCTCTGGCAACCTGCAGGGAGGGCTTCCCCACCCAGAGCACAGCACAGCTGCCTCCAGCTGTAAATCCCATTATAATCAATAGAGCTTTTGCTAGGTTACTGTGGATAGGATTGCAGGTGAGAGCCCAATGTCTCAACATGTGTCTACTCAGAGCAGGGATTTTCAACCTTTTTCAGTACAGGATGCACTGAAGATGCACAAAGCCATCCTAGTCTCTCTTATTGGAAAGTAAGCCTCATTCAATGGTGGGCCCAGGCCAGTTCTATAGAACCGGTAGTTAATTTTGGCCCACCGCTAGTGATCCAGTTGCTAGCGGTGGGCCAAAACATGGGCGAACCGATTCACCCCTGAGGGGCCCATCACTGCACCTGTGTCAATATTGACGCAGGCGGAGTCGCGTCCTGAAGAGGACATGACTGCGCCTGCATCAAGATTGACGCAAGTGCAGTTGTGTCCTGTTGAGGACACGACTCCACCTCCGCCAAGGTCGGCGCAGGCGAAGTTGCGTCCTGAACAGGACGTGACTGCCCTTGCAGTCGCATCCTGATCAGGACGCAACTGCGCTTCTGTCGAGCTTGACGCAAGTGCAGTGCGTCCTGAAGAGGATGCGACCGCGCTTGCGCCAACCTTCACCCCACCCCCACCCTTGCCCCACTCCCTGACCCCAGGCCCTCCCCTGACCAGGCCTGGCCCCTCCCACTTCCGGCAAACCAGTTGTTGGGAGAGGGTCAGCCCACCCCTGGCCTCATTGACTATAATGGAACTTATTTCTGAGTAGACAGGCATTGGATTGGACTCTGAGGCTGCAATCTTACCCACGCTTTCCTGGGAGGAAGCTCCACAGACTACAATGGACTTATTTCTGAATAGACAAGCATAGGATTAGGCTCTGAGACTGCAATCCTGTTCACACTTCCCTGGGAATAAGCTCCACTGACTACAATGGGGTTTATTACTGAGTAGACAGGCTTAGGATTTGTCTCTGAGGCTGTAATTCTCTGACAGAGCCCTCCTGGGGTGAGGAGGAGAGGCTGCACTTAGAGGAGTTCTCTCGCAGACAAGTCAGGCAGCTGCCAAGGACCTCCAGTGGTCCCTGGACTGTGGCTTGAGAAACCCTGGCCTAAACCACATAGGAAGTTATGAATGGTTTATGGCTCTAGTGGTTTGATCTACAGATGCAAGAGAATGAAGATATAGGACAAACTGTTTCATTTCAGACCCAAGGGGAGGGCATAGCTAAAGATAATGTGTGTGAAATAAAATCCCTGAAAAGAGGAGAGCCAACGTGGCAGGCGAGTTGGGACTGACTGAGGAGTTCTGCAGGTGGAACACAAGAGGCAAGGAGGTTCTGGGCGGCTGTTAACGGTTCCTCAACAGTTGTTCTCTCACAGGCAGGTCCTGCCTGCCTGCCTGCTCCTCTCTCGCTGAGGTGCTGAGAGTATGAACTCTTACGGGTAGAAACAACAGTGATGGTAGATAGAAGAGATAGAGCCGCTGCCTTTCAGGAGGAGGATTCTTTCTTTGCAAACTACGGTTTCTGGTGAGAACTTCAGGCAGCCCCAGCGTCATTTCAACCTGGAATGGGCTTGGCCACATGTCAGGATTCAAGATGTGTAGTCTGGTTTAGACTGGACCTGCAAGTGCGGCCACTCTCACCTCAGTCCTAAGCATGTCTAGTCAGAAGTAAGACCCATTAGATTCAATGGGGCACACTGCCAGGCATAGGAGCAGCCAGGCATAACAGCATTTGACAATCCTAGCCACATTTTCCTGGGAGTAAGCCCCATTTATTCTAATGGGACTTCTGACCAGACAGGCATAGACTTGAGGTCTGAGGTCTGCCAAAGCACCTCCAAGTATGCTCAGAAGTCCCATTGTGTTCAATGAGAGTTACACCCAGGAAAGCAGTCTGACTGCCCATTTCCAAAATGGCAGTGCGCAGTGCCATATTCTAAGATAGGTGGACACCAGTTTTTCGTGATCCCCCTGAAATGAAGTCATTACCACCACCACCCCCCAGGTCCTGACGCCACTTTGAGAACCACTGGTTTAAAGCATATCCTGTTCAAAGCACTATTCCATAACATTTCCCCAAAGGCAGTCACAAAAATGATAGTATCAAGTGAAATATACTAAAAAATAAAATACATATTTGAATAATTCACAGAAATTACCATCAGCCAACTGCAAAAAGCAGCTTTACTGGGAACAGCTTACATCTTGTGACAATATTTATAACAGAAAAGTAAAATAAAAACCAGGCATCCCAGCTCCCTGGGAGGGACTCCATATCTGGATAATACAAACCAGGCAATAACATCTACCTTCCTGTACAAAAATCTCAACATCATCTATTGCTTTTCAACAAAATTCACATAGGTGTTTACAAAGCAAAACACAATAAATAAATAGCTCTTTGTCCCAAAGGACTTATAGTCTAAAAAGACACCAGGAAAAGCCACTATGCTGGATGAAGAGAGACAGTATTACTCTTCTATTGCTAAATATAAGTGGACACCACTTTAAAAGTGCTTCCTTGCTGATCTAGCAGGGATATTCCTTCTTTTTACCTACTATTCCTTATGTAGAGTGAAATCCTAACAAATTTAGACTGGCCTAACTCATGTGGCATATCTTTCCGTGTTTGTGTGAGGAGATTGGTCTACGACTGTGCAGGAGATTGGTCTATGACTGTGCAGTGGCTTAACACGCCCCCCCCCCCCCCCCCCGGAGAGGGGCAGAAATTCCTGATTGGCATTTATTCCCAGCTCATCACAGGATTTATGCCGGGGTTTATGCCAGACTAACTGGAGGATTAGGATTGCAGTTTTAACCAGTTACAAATATTTGGTACATATTTTTATTGTCATTGGTATGAAGACTGACATATTTGTTTTTTGTTTTTAAATAGTGTTGTCCTGCTATGTACCATTGCTGCGATATGCACCCTGATTTACATTTTTTTAGAGAGGTAAAAGAAATCCTCCATTTGCAATTTTTATATTAATACATTTATTAATGTATTACAAGACTTAACTTGACTCTGTTTTTCATTTTTAATAGGCAATATAGTACAGAACACATTGTAGTAGAAACCAATACCTTCCGACTTTCTTTCTTGAGAGATCAGAAGTCGATCCACCTAACGCTGGAAATGTCAAGAAATTCTAATATGAAAGCAATTGAAGATTCAGCTACAAGCAATGAAAAACTTTCAGAAGAAAAGGACAAAAAAGAGAATGTCTTATAATTGAATTATACAGCCATACTGTATGTATTTCGGCTAGAATGTTTCAAGAAACATATTGATTATATTGCAAATAAGCTGTTAATTTGTCAAAGTACCTCTAAGTTCTTTAGGAAAACTACTTTTACTGTGTATCCTGCATGTGGGATTGTAAAGAAACAAGGGATTCAGTTCACAATATCTACTGAATTACAACATGAATTGCTGAGTTAATAAATAATAGAGGGTAAACTGTCTCTCCTGTGCTGTCTGCCATCTGGAACAGCCTTGCTTAGATAATTTCACTGAAGGACATTTTCTTCCTCAACTCTACCCTTTTACTTAGCTCCGTAATTATTTTCATTTGAGTTTTAGTTATTTGTTTAGATTAAAATCAACTTAGTTCATGGATATTATTGCAGAAGCCCACAAAGAAAGCCATCCAAACTGCTGTTGTGCTTGAGAAGGCTGAGAAATCCTTGCCTATACATTAATTCTCTTCAATTAGAGGTCTATGTGCTTCTTTTGTTGTCTGAAAAATGGCATTTCTGACAATTAAAAATTAAATGAATTAAAAAAAACTTTTTGTGGGGATCTTGTCTGGAGCTATGCTTATTTATGAAGTGGCCGAAAAAAATATTTCATCCCATTATTGGAATCTGACTCACAAGATTCCCAAGTATATCTCATGCAGGATGCTCACAATCCTGACCATCTCGTCCTTCCTGATGAAATAGAACCAACCCCCTTCCTGACATGCATTTGCTTGTCTGATAATGGATCTGCTATGTAAGGCAGCAAGTGATTAAACAAGAGCTATATGGATATCTTATGAGTTTGTTATGGACTGATGCCTCCAGACCATTGACCAAGGTTTAATTTCAGAGATTGGTCAGAAAGAGAAGACACCACTGGATTTCTCTGCACAAGACAATCAGGCAGTTGCACTATTCTCAGAAATGACATTAAAGGCAAGGGAACACATATGCTATTCTGACCCATTGACCCTTCCACATACTGGTGACAACAGTGGCTCAAGTCAGCTGAGAAATGTGTACCATTGGGTCCAATATGCCATCTACAAATAGGGTCTTTCCATTTCCATTCCATTGCCTGGGAGGAGCTATTGCTGCACAAATCTGTTGGATTGACAGTGCATGCACCCTTATTCATAGGGTTAGGATACAACGAGTTCTGTTCTTCCGACTTTCTGAGAATGGAAGGGAGAAAAGCTACTGAACACTGCCAATGAGCGCTACATTTGCACTCTACATTTCTACAAACCCGCCCCACATTCATTGGGTCCTTAGCTTATACGGAGGGGGAATTTAAAGCCAGGGTTCAACTATATGAAATGGATGATGAGCCAATTACTTGTATCTTTGAATGTATACAACCTGTTGTATATATAAAAACCAAAGGATATTTGATGGGAAAGCACAGAAACTGGCTCTCACACAGTCTTGGCTTTATTTTTTGATGTTTTTATTTATTTCAGATATGGAAAAGGGAAAGCAGTCTTGGCTCTCCCAAGTTTTTCAAAGAACCAAAAGGTATGCTTTTGCAATTTTCCAGCCAACAGTGGAAACCCCAAGCTGGTGAGGTTTCCTGAGTCCTGGTTGAATTACTGTAAACAAGAAAGGAAACTTTTAGATCACTTGAAGTTCTGTAATTTTATTTTAGTGTTAGGCTCTTTGCATACATAAAGATTTTCGGTTTCCTTATACCAGATCCCAGTTTTATCAGTAATTGATCTAAAACAACTACGTGGCCCTTCTCAACCTGACACAGTCCTGAAGTGCACAGTTGGCCAGCAGCAGTAGTTTCATATTTTCTGCATTCTGGGTTTCTGCTTTCTAATGGCTCAGTTTTCACAGCGCAAAAGTGTACGGGATAGAGGCACATGGTTCTGGGGGGTTTTCTGGCTTTTTAAAAAAAATTCTGATCATGGCTAAGCCAACCCAGTCTTAAATTCAATATAATGTTGTTCCATAACTCTCCCATTATGCCATGGGAGATCAGCAGTGGAAACTCCAAGCTATTCTGTGCTACGGTTTATGTACTTTTTGTGTAGTATCATAAACAAGAAGGCAAACCTCAGTTGAACCTCTGTAATTTTATTTTAGTGTTTTGCTTTGCAAGCATATTTTTTTAAAAAAACAAACTGGTTTCCACTTTTCAACCATTTTCACTTTTCACCGCAGCTTCTGTCCCAAACCATCACCTGTATGCTTAACTCCTCAAGGCACAATCCTAACCAAACTTTCCAGCACTGACCTAACAGCAATGCAGCTCCGAGGTAAATGAACAAAGATTTCCTTATTCCGAGGAGGCTTCCATGACTGCCACTGAATTACAGGGTGCAGCACGTGTCCCACTGGCACAGGTATGTCAGAGCTGGAAGGTTGGTTAAGATCTGGGCCTCACTGTGCCAAGGATCTTTATGTTCTTTATGAATCTTTACGTAAACATCTTCAGTGCCTTTTTTCAGCTAGCAAATGTTATCCTGCAAATTGCTGCTGTCCCGCAAAGATTTCTGCAAATGGATTCTCATTAATTCCTTAGAGGATTGGAATAGACCAGGAGCTAAAATGGATGCATGCTCTCTGTCTCTGTCTCTCTCTCACTCTTACACACACACATATAAAGGCAGTCTGAATCGACATGTCATATGCAACATGGAAGAGGGAAATTTTAGCCTTTAGAACAGCAGAGAGTTCAATGCAAATAAAGGTTTCATAATCATCATCAACAGCAGAGAGTGGTTGAAAGAGCAGAACATGTACCAAATAAATGATTTCAGGTTATAATTGAAAGGTGTTGAAAGAGCAGATCAGAAAACGAACCATCAGGAAGCAGGGGATACCTGTACTTTGAACTTTTTTTCTTTTAAATTTTAGTGTCATTTTAGCACTATCACCAAAATCATGTAGGAAAATATAATGGTAGGTCAATTTAAGTCAAAGAAAAGCAGGTCAATATTTAGCCTACTCCTTTTGCATTTTCACCTGTTGTCTCCATAATCTTTATTTCCCTGATTGCCATCTGGTCTCTTCACCCAATCCATTTGTTAGATCTTCCTAACCCTAACCATGTCTACCCAAAAGCATTCAGTGGGTCTTTCTCCCAGGAAAGTGTTTTTAGGATTGCAGCCTGTGGAGGAAAAATAATTAAAAAATAATAATAGGACTATACTTTTGTTAGGATCAGGTACTCCTTGGAACATGCATGTCATTGGCAGCAATCTTATAATAGTAGAGTACTGTTCCACTGTCATAAATGCCTCTGTGCACCAGCCCAAACCTAATCAGAATCAAGTTGTATGGCAGCAATCCCATGCATGCGTAGCAAGGAGTTAGCCATACTGAACCCAATAGAATCACTTCTGTGAAGACATGCAGGGGATTGTGCTTTCAGTTGATATAATATAAGCAATGTAAATTTTCTTGAGGGATGAGTAATGGTGGTTGCCTAAGGGGAAAAAATGCTTCCTAGATATACTGAAAGAATATTGCCCTACTATTTAATTTACTTGGCTTATGTACCTTTTCTGATGTTAGAAAAATGGAATATTCCTCTGAAACTCCAGCAGCCACTGTAAGATACTCCAAAAGAGCATCTGTTGCTAAGAAAAGAGAATATTAAAAAATTGATCCTAGAAGTGCCACAAAAACATTGAGCTTATTATTTGCAACTGTCTGCAAGTGCAAGTATTATTTGCAAGTGTTTGCATACATTTTGAAATAATTCCATCAGGGCTCTGTGGCCAAAGGAACTAGAAATAATGTGTGCTAAAGATCTTTGGAGCATTTCCAGGGATGTATTTATCAACATTCTAAATAGCACACAGTTAACCTTAAAAGTACATGTAGTGTGCTGTTAAATATTTTATTTCCCTTGGTTTGAGAGATTTCTATTTGCTGACAACAGACATGCAAGCCTTCAGGGGTGAAATGCTTTGCTGTTCTCTAGAATGGATTTCAAGTGCTGGTGGCTGCTGAAGATACCAAATAATTCTCAAAATCTTACAGCAAGTCGAAGGGCAGTAGCTATTGCAAAGTTGTTGTTATTCACTAGTTGCAGTGAAACTTGTCTTCTGGATGCCAAAAGGAGCCATGTTTTGGATGCTAGTTGAATCCATACATCCAAATGTCCAGCCTAGGATGTAAGCTGCTGAATTCCCCCTCCCCCAACAATTTACATAGAAAGGTTATCAACGCATCCACCACTTATTGGGCAGATTAGGGACGGGAGATGTGAAAGACACTAAAATGACAAATGGGGCAATTTTAAAAACACCATCTGGTTCAAAACAGGCTCCCACAGTAGGTATAAAACAAGAGATTTTTGATTTAATACTTTAAAAATGTGCTAGGAATGAAAATTTGCTGAACCCTTTTCTGAACACACATACACACACACACATCTGTTTGTAGCTATAATTAAAAAACCAAATTGGAAATTTTTATTATGATTTTTTATATATAAAGAACATCTATAAAGGTGATCTAATTTAATCCCTCGCTTCAAAGTTTAGATTAATTACTGTACTTGCAGGATCAGAAGCAAATTTATTTCCTCAATTGCCTATATAATCACTCACTATATAATGAGATTACGGTAACTGGTCTTCCTTGAAGCATGCAGAGGTATTTTGAGGAGATGGGCACTCCTTAACTTGACTTGTTATAACCAAAGGCGTCAAAGGGCACCTGGGAACACTGATAATTTTATAGTTCAAAGGATGCAATGCTATACAGCTGTCCCTTGTTATCCACAAGGGTTCTGTTCAGAACCTCCAATGAATTAAAAAGCCATATATAAAGAAAACAAAAGAAAAAGTGGTTTAAAGATCCACTTCCAGGTTTCTTGCTCCTCCATTGCTCCTAATGAAATAAGGTAGTGCTTCAATATCTGCAGGGGCTTGATTCTGGGGTTGAAAAATTGAATGACTGCTTGCATGACTGCCTCTCTACAATAGTAGCAAAGCAGTTTTTAAATGTGATTTGCAGTGGCCATTTGTGCTGAGTCAAATCCATGTATAAAAAATTGTGTAAAACAATGTTGGACTTGTACATGTGTTCTTTATTTCTTTACTTGCAGAATGTAATGAGAATATACGTGTTAAATACTGAGGAGGGGAGAGGTTGGTATATATCAGTGGTTCTCAATCTTCCTAATGCCGTGACCCCTTTATAAGTTCCTCATGTTGTGGGGACCCCAACCATAAAATTATTTTTGTTGCTACTTTATAACTGTAATTTTGCTACTGTTATGAATTGTAATGTAAATATCCAACATGCAGGATGTATTTTCATTGTTACAAATGAAATGTGTGTTCTATGCACACATTGAACACAATGGGATTTATTTCAGAGTAGGCATGCATAGGATTGGGACCTGAGGCTGTCAGTCAGCCCTAGTGCGTGCGCAGCTACAGCCGGAGGTCTGGCAAGCCTGACCTGGCCCCCTGCACCAGGGGTCTTTAGGCGACCTCCAGGAAAGCTCTAGGTGACCCCCAAAGGGGTCCCGCCCCCACTTTGAGAAACACTGGTATATATAGATAAAATAATGTAGTGGATGTTGGTGAAGAACTTGGAGATGAGATAATCTTTATACAATCCTGATCAGGCACTCATTTGCACTCAGGAGGATAAATGAGTTTTCTAGTGCTATCATTTCACCGTAGGTGAGCATTGGAAGATCTCTTATATTCTTCTATTCAGTTTGGTATGGTCAAAACCAACAGGGTTTTGGAGAAAGGACTTCCAAAGACTGTCTGAAGATGCCAGATATTGAACTTGGAATCTTCAGCTTGCAAAGCATCTTCTAAATTGGGGGATTTGAACAGCCTGGTGTGCCTGGTCAATGGTAAAAATAACTGATGATGTGCCTTGATAATTTCAATGTCTTGTTAGTGTGCCATGAGATGAAAAAGGTTGAAAATCACTGCTGTAATCAAAAAGAGCTGGTTTTACAAGAATTATGTCTTTTTCTTAAAGTTATAGGGAAACAAGACTTTTACTATATCCTCAAGAGGCAAAATTTAGCTAATAAAGGGCACGGCTTAGTTTGATTTGAAAAAAGAAGGATCTAGGACTGGATAACAAATTACTGGAAAATCCTGCTTTGTCATAAATGAGACTGAGAGAAGTGAGACTTTGAAAGATCATGGTTTTGTAATGAAACAACAAAAATAAAGTATTGCATACAAAGAAATCCCCTTTTCTTCAAAGAAGTAATCCATTTGTTAAGAGCATATTGCCATGCTTTAGCCAAAGTGTAGTTTGTGCTCGTCTTAAGGAGGTGGATATGTGCAATGAATGTATTTGGTGCATCTGATAAGATCAGGAAAAGGATGATTCTTGGGGAAGAGGTTTCAGGAGTCTAAGCTTCTCCACTTAGATCCCTACCACAGTGATTCTCAACCTTTTTCATCTCAGGAAAGAAGATTCAGGGGTCTATGCTTTTCCACTTAGATCCCTACCACAGTGATTCACAACCTTTTTCAACTCACGGCTCACTGAACAAAGCACTGAAATAGTCAAGGCATACCATCTATGGTTTTTACCATTGATAAGGCACATTAGACTGTTCAAATCCCCCAATTTTCCTATTAAGGAATGTAAATCTCCAAATTCCCGTGGCACACCATGGCACACTAGTTGAAAATCACTGTTCTACCAGTTCGGGAAGGGAAGGGGAAGAGGAGGAGGAATTACAGAAAGGGAAAGAGTTACAAGCCTGAATATGGCTTATTGCTGGATGAGTGGAAGCTGTGCCAGTGTTTCACCATGCAGGGAGTTAGGTGAGACTGAACTGTTAGACTGGTTCTGATGTGGCAGTTCCTGAAACACATTCATAGGAGCTTCTTCTGCACGGAAAGTGGATGGGTAGAGGATATTGTTCAAAGAGTTAACTGGTAACAGCTAAAATTCAGATTTTCACAACCAGATGCAGATAATTTCACAGCTTTTCACACAGTAGAGAGATGTGTCAAAGGAACATCATACTTACAAATCAGGAATATTTACAGGTGTCATTACCGGAAAAATACAGAGATGATTGAGGGATTACATCCAGTGGTGGTGGTGAATGGGTGGGTTAGAACATGCAAATACAAGCAAGAGGAACAAGTAGGAGGTGACAATGGAGGTTGCATTCAATACAATGCAAAGAGGAAGAGGGTTATATGTATGGTTGTATTCTAGGGTGACAGGATACTGCACAAATGAGATTATCTTATTCCTCTCTTGATGTGATGATGAAACAGCATCTTCAGATAAATTTTAGGTTTGACCAATGTTTTCTAGAGTCTTAATTTATGGCTAAATTTAATTAATTTATGGCTGAGTAGATGAGTGTCATGTTGATTTTTCTGTGCAGAAGCTCTGGGTGCAAACAGTTCAGTAGGCAAGATTGACACCCATTGATACTGGCATGCAAAGCTGGTGATGATGTTGTTTGTCATAAATATGAGGGCAAAGCATCATTAAATAACAGCAATGCAATTAAACATTCGTAACACTAGAGTCCATTTGATAAGCCAGGATTTGAATCCTATGCACTTAAGGATTTGAATCCTAAGCTCTTAAGGTCCATGTTCAACACTGTCTTGTACATGAAAATAGGCTACAGTGCTATCTACACATACCAGGGAGTAAGCCAAATGAAATTTATGGGATTTATTTCTGCATAGGCATGCATAGGACTGGGATGTAAATTTTTAAAATCATAATTGTTTTATGTCAAACCAGATATGATGGTGGCAGATACATATGTTTAAAACAGGTTCTGCCCCAATGATAGAGAAATGATAGGGGCAAAATCCAGAGTAACTATGGGGATTCCTTGCTCCGGTGTAAGAACAACTTACTCTGGATTCCAATATGAATTCCCCATAGGTTTTCACTAGGTGGTGCAGTAACTACGGGTGCACATAAAGTCTCTTATGTGCTCCCGTAGTTACTCTGGATTTGAGGGTTAATCTCCAAGTTAGAGCACAATCCTAACCATGTCTACACAAAAGTAAGCCCTATTGTGTTCATTGGGTCTTACTCCCAGGAAAGTGTCTTTAGGATTGTAGCATTAATCAATCAATCAATCAATCCTAATACCAGAAATAAGCCTGGTTCAGGAACTGACTGAGGAAGTTCTTGTGGATGAGGAAATGCAAAGAGGTGAACACTGTGAATGGGAAGTGCACCTAAAAGTAGACATTTGCACCTAAAAGTAGACTTTTAACACCTACTATCTATGTGATTGTGGCAGATATAAATTTAAATAGTTGTTATTTTTGCTGTTGTGCCCCTTTTGGTCCCAGTCTCCCATATATAGTAGGCAGATTTCCAAAAATGAATCTTTTGAAAGTTGATTTCTCAGTCCTCGTTTCTGGCTGACATAAATGGTGTCAATACTGGAATACCTCCAATATATATGAGAACAGAATATTTTTTCTCATAAAGAAAATTGTCAAAATAAGGCTATTCAGACTATAATGCATATTTTATTTTGCTTGATGTAAGATTAAGATAAGGAAATGGTTGTAAACCATAGCTGCAACAAATGACAATGGAAACCCCAGTGGATGCCATTGAAAGGATCTTGTATCCGATGAGCCAAATCATTTGCATTGGCTTTAGTGTCAGCAATACAGCCCTCTTGTTTGTTTTTTGTCAATACATATTGGATTTTTTTAAAAAAAACAGGATCTGGATTCTTAACTCTATGACAAAATGCAAGAAAATAATGGCTTGGTACAAATAGTTGAATAACAGTTGTATAGTTAAGGATAATCATAGAACATGATTGTATGAATATACAATTGATCCAAGATAGGTAGCTATTACCTTAGGTTGGAGATGCTGATGGGATTTTGACCTTTTCCGCCTTTGAATACCAGACCTTCAGGCTGTATTACAAACTGCTCTGGAATGACTCATTAGTATTGGAAGTGTGTCGACATATGGCATGGTGGGATTGTGCTAGAGATGTTTTACTTTCTATCAACTGGAAGACTAGACTGGCTCAACCATTTGGCCAACAAAGGTGGTTATCTCATGGAGTGTCTAGGGGGGGATCCCCCCTTTCCATTCACCTGCCTTTTCCTTCCTTCCTTTGGATTCAAGAAGGAAGAGGAAAACAGTGGAAGAGGAAGTGTGAAAGAGGGGAAA
Organism: Cryptoblepharus egeriae; assembly: GCA_030015325.1. NCBI lineage: Eukaryota > Metazoa > Chordata > Lepidosauria > Squamata > Scincidae > Cryptoblepharus > Cryptoblepharus egeriae. Next base: position 44,260,795 of record JAREYC010000007.1, on the reverse strand, counting down.
GTGGTAAGCTACCACAGTCCTTTCCTTTTCACCTCTTCATGATTCCTCCTTCAAATCCAAGAGCAGAAGAAAGAAAAGAAAAGTAATCAAAGTCCACCACTGGGTCTAGGGGAGCATCATTCAGTGTACTCCATGAGTTTGGGCCAGCCTGGCATGGGAGACCTTGTGGTGTACTGAGAACTTTCCACTATAGCGAATCTTCTTGCATTTCTGGAAGGCATTAGAGGAAACAGAAATGCTGTAGAAGGAGCCAATCTTTATTATGTTGTATATTAAATGATTTAGGTAGCCCACCCCTACCTTAACATCTTCCTGCTGATACATGATTCCCCCCCTGTGTGAACTAAACTCCATCCTGCAGAGGAATTTAGCAGGTGGAAAGACCACTACTGGTGCACTTGTCTCCTTGCCATAGTAAGCCCCCAGCCTGCAGAGTGGAGCTTGGTATGCATCATAGTGTTGCTGCATTGAGGTTAATTTGTTTTTTAAAGGCTGTTGGCAACTTCAAATTATGCAGGCTAGCAGAATTCTCTTCTTAGATTGCTATGGACTGTGAAATACACTTCTCATTTCCCTATTTACATGATTGTAAGTCAAAATACATTTCTTTGGAGAACTCATGCTGGGAAGCAAGTTCCATGATAAAAGCAGATGTTGTCTAGAAGGCTGACAGTTCTGGCCAAAAGGGCATGCAGGTGCTCAGATGCTCAGTCTGCTGAAGTGGCTCAAGGGTACTGTAAGATCAACCTCAGAACACTCAGCCAGTCACTTCAGGATGAATTGTATTTGAGCCTTTCATTTCCCCAAAGCAGGGTCTCCAAATCCCAGCTTGTGGCCAGATCCAGTGTTCCAAACACATTGCATGTGCTCCAAAAGCAGTTATCTCCAATGCAACAACAGGAAAAATCAAACCATATCAGGGACATATTTCTTTTGACACAGATGCCAGTGCTCTCAGTTTTATTCCAGGCAGCTGAAGTGTGCTTGTGTGTTGTTGAGCAGATAAAATTTTCAGAGCGCTTGGCGTGCAGAAAGTCTTTTGGGAAACATTGGTAATGGCATGTCTAAATCTATTAAGATAGAAGCTGGGTAGTGGGTCCTGGCACTTCAAGGGATTTTTTTTGGGGGGGGCGGGGTAGGGAAATGGGACAGGGACAAAACTATTAACCCACACAACATAAGAGCACCAGTAAACTCATATTGGAACAAGCATGTCTTCCCTGCACTCCCTCCTGGCCTTGAACTGCCACTCGCCACACTCACCCACCCTGTCACACCTGTATGCCACCTTTCCAGCTTCATAAGGCACTGTTCCTGCATTCTGTGCCTGTAGAATGGCACAAGTTTTCATGTCACGACTGCTTACTCTCTAGGTGTCAGAAATGTTTTATAATATAGCAAAAACATACGCGCGATGCAGGAGTAAAATTCCCTCCATACGCCATCTCCCCAATGCGCATCAACACACCATGTGCAGCATCCCCCACTGCGCATCCCCCCACTGTGCTCCAACCCCCCCACTGCACACCAACTCCCATACCCTCATGAGCCTCCCATGTGCACCACCTCCAGATGCGCATCAACCCTGCATGTGCACTAACCCTCCAATGCACAATTCCCCCATGCACAATATCCCCCACAAACCACTAACTCCCCTTACTGTGCATCATCCCCCACAGCGCTTCATCCCCTATGTGCAATACCCTCCCACAGGCAATAACTTCCCATGCACACCACCCCCCTCATACACATTCATCCCCCATGTGCACCCACCCCATGTGCACCATCACACTTTGTGCACCCTCTATCCTAGTTGTATGCACACTCCTTCAACATCAGCTGGATGTTGATCAGTCAGTCTTCAATGTTAAGTATAGGCAGAATTGTTGTACCCCTTTTCAGACCTTTAGGGGTTAAATTTCTAGAAATCAGTTCAAAATATATATATTTTGGGCTGTAGATGGCGCATGTGGTTAGGACACTACGCCTGTTAACCAGAATGCCAGGGTTTGAGACCCGGGTCTCCACAGGACAGGGTGAGCTCCTGTCCTTAGCCCAGCTCTGCGTCACAGCTGGAACCAATTGTTATCAGCTCTGCCTTCTGTCACGGGTCCTTCTAGCCTTCCGTCTAGCCCGCTGCTGTCTGTGGACGGGTCTTCCAGAACCACCGAGATCTGAGTGGCGTCGTCATCCTCCTCCCCTCAAGTATACATTATGAAGAAGACTCACTCACAGGTAAGTATGAAGGGAAACACGTTTACTTGGTATAAAGCATAATGGTTGCAAGGTAACTCACTTTGGGTTTCTTTCTTTTCAGGTTTGCATACAATGTTCCCGTCACCACACCTCAACAAGTAAGTAACACTTTGAACTAAAGTCCAACTTCGGGTAAGACCCTTGCCTTACTGTCCACCCTCTCCTCTCTCCTTAGGAAGGGGTTCTCTGATGTCCTTTCTCCACTGTCCGGTGGAGACAGCGCTCACCTCCGGACCTGTCATCGGATCCTTCGCCGGCGTTTGCCTCCTTTTGCTTGCTGCCAGCTTCTCCTTATTTCCTTCTTTAGGGATGGGGTTCCATGCTGTTTCCGCTGGCCTGGGATTGTCCCTCCAAGCCCTGTACGTTCCAGGCTCCTTCCAGGGCAATCCTCCCGCCAAAGTGGCTCCCGCTCCTTTCCCTCCAGCTCCCTTATATCTCTGACCCCACCTCCCATCTCTTCCCACCAGATCCCCACCAATGACGGTACTCCCCCACGTGCATACCACCGAGTCAAGGGTCCGACAGTTATGCCTCTCCGAGGCGGACCTCCCCTCCCCCCAGTCCTCCACAGCTCGACCATGTCCTCCATCCTCCACACCTCAACGGAGTCCGGAAAAGTCTGTATATCAAGGGGGGGGGGGTAGTTGGGACGCTACCAGATCTTCAGACTCTCGCCCGGATGGACTCCCATTGGCTCCACATTATATCTGGTGTAAGCATCCCAGTCCGGCTCACACCTTCCATTAGATTATTTCAGTGGCGTGGAGAGGGGGGATTTGCTGCTTGGGTTTGCTGCTTGGATAACAGCCTATCCTGCATATTATCCACCCAGACCTCTGTGCGTCACTTAGAGTGTTGAGCACAATACCACAGTCTTTCAAGATTCATGGATGCCAATACATATATGTAAATTTGCAATATTCTTGTCCAGTGCAGCAGTAACTGTGCTACTGAAGAAGACTAGGATTGTGCCATCCATCCTGTTGCCTTTAGGACTGCCTTTCTTCCAACTCAAAAAGCCTCAAACATTACAGCTCTCCTCATATAGAAGCTACTCCAGTATTATGTTCTGGTTCATTTTGATGCCCTCTTTTGCACCTTTTCCCACACTGTTATACCAACCTGAATTAATTATTGAAACCAGGCTTATAATTGCTACTCATAAATAACACTTGGTTCTTACATAGAGCACAATCCTAACTATGTCTACTCAAAAGTAAGCCCCATTGTGTTCAATGGGTCTTACTCCCAGGAAAGTGTCTTTAGGATTGCAGCCATAGCTAAATATTCTGTGATTAATTAAAGCCTCCTTATCCATTGATGTATGGAAGCATTCATAGATTTGAAATCCAGACAGGTTAATTGCAATGATTTACTCGTATAGGACAGGTCACCAGATTTGTCTTTAATTACTAGATTGGGAGGTAAAATCCAGGAGTGAATAAAACACTTGGTACATATTTAGAAAACTTTACTTGGATGATGCAATTCACTAAATGTTATTTGTCCCAATACTGAAGCAAATTGATACAAGTAGTTAAGACATTGTGCCTGTTAACCCGAAGGCCAGGGTTTGAGACCCAGGTCCCCACAAGACAGGGTGAGCTCCTGTCCTTAGCCCAGCTCTGTGATGCAGCTGGAACCAATCATATCAGCTCTGCCATTCCATTGGACTATTTCAATGGCGTGGAGAGGGGGGATTTGCTGTTTGGAAACAGCCTGTCCTTCATATCAATCTATCCAGGCCTTCGTGCTTCGCATGTAGCAACAAGTACGATACCATAGTCTTCCAAGACTGATGGATGCCAAGTTTTGTTTGAAATTGTGAAGGAGAATTTGGTGGTAGAAGGTTCCCTATAGCTAAACAATGGTGTAGTTAGAGAAATGGCATAGCTAACGGGGTGCTGGGGGTAGTAATAGGACCAGAAAACAAGCTTTAGAGGGAAACAAGCTGAGCTTGACAATAGTGACCATAATCATGAAATGCTTGAACATTGCTTGATGGTATGAACGATACCATCATGTTAGAAATCATTGGAAAGATAATTTAATGCAGAATGCAATGAAACAAACTGCATTGAAATGTCTGTATTCTGTCAATGTTATGGCCGGTTCACCAGAATTGTTACCTTCAGACATGTGTAGGATTGCAGCCATATTTAGTTATATTTGATTTTAATTAAGTGGAAGGCTCCAAAACTTTCTTTGACCCCAGCTAGATGATAGATGTCTTAGCTATGCTGCTATCTGTGGGGAGGTGGCTTTTCCCCAATTAAAAAAGAGGCTAAAAAGAGGACAAATCTGGAAAAATCCAGTCACGGTCACCCTGCAGTGAGCATGATGTCACTTCTGGTTGTGATATCACATAAGTGTTAGCTGTGCATCAGGTTTACACGACCATTAGTTATGCCACTGAGCTAGAGCAGAGCACTAACTTTTGCATGCAAGTGTGGTGTGCAAGTGTGGTGTGCAAGTGCCCATAAGAACCATTCCAAGCTATTAAAGCAAAATGGAGGAGATGCTTCTGTTTCGCTCTAGCAGCACAAAAGGGATTTGAAGGGGAGAGGAATGAGTATTTGTATAATTGAGGTGCCCTTAAAAACCTAATGCTTTACACCCCCTCTAGCTATGTTACTTTAGCTGAATCTTTGAGCCATTCTCAATGGAAGCCATATTGCTCCTTGGGGAATTCCGGCACCATTGAAGATGAGACTCTGAGAAGTCATTAAAGCATATACAACTTGTTCAACATTAAAGCATATACAACTTGTTCGTTCTGATACGGAGGGGCACGCTGTACCAGTGTTCCTAAGCTAAGGGGCCAGAGCCAAAGCGAAAATGGCTGCCATAGATCACCAGAGCAAACATGAAGTTTACAAGCATTCCAGAGCACAGCATTGTTCTGTCACATAGGAAACTGTGTACAGTAAAGGCACAGTAAATCATGCTTTCTGAATCTCTTACATGTTCTATTCCTTGTCAAGCAACTTATTTGAATCTATGTGTTTGTGGTCAGACGGGACAGACGCCTAGTGGTCTCATTCCCACAAACACAAGGCCTACAATCAAACAGGTCCTACAAAACATCCACACAACTATGTACAAACAAGGTTTTCTTCATGCAAAAATTTAGACTCCCTCACTTTATGACTTTGGATAAATGCACAAAAGGGTTTGGGGCTAGCAGGCATGATCCTGCCATTCATTTATCTCCATACAGTACTTGAATATGTTGTACATACAGTACTTGAATATAAGTACTGAATACTTCCACACATAGTGAGAGGAGGTGGGTTCAGTCCTCAAAATACCCTCCTGAGGTGTGGTACTTCCTGCGTTGAGGTGAAAGACAACAGTTATGGGCATAAAATTTAGGGAGGAAGAGCTCACTAAGCTGTGGTTTTCAACTCTCATATTTCGATTCTTCCTATGTGAGCAAACAAATTGACCATATGTCCTCTTTTTCCAGGACATGTCCTGAATTTCAGCCTTGTGTCCTGGTTAAAATTTTTCCCCCATTATAATCCATTTCCTTGTGAGCACTCAGCGTGTAGCCTTTTTGCAAATAATTATATGTAATAGTTTTTAATTTAATAATAAGTGATATAGTGTTTAAAGTAAAATAAATTTTTATGGTCTTTGTGTCATGTCCTACATTTGTCCTGGATGTCCTAAATTTTGGGAGACCTTCTCCCCTGGAGCAAAGAGGCATTTTTGCTATCTCCCTTTTCTGTGTTGGAGGATCTTTGGATCTCACTATTCATTTACAGCCACAATCAGTGTTACAATCAATAGATTTCAGACTGATATACAGCATTCATTTTGTACCGATTCATCAACATATCCCAGTTTGGCAAGCTCAGCTTGAACAGCACTGAATTATTTTACTTGTGGTACATAGAACTTCTTCCTCAAATGTTTTAGGACACAAAAGGTAAAAATAAAAAAAAATTAAAATCAATGTTGGGCTGAAAGCATCTCCAATAACTGTTTGTCCACCTTTCCCCATCCATTTTATTTTTTTCCAAGCAGAGACAATGCTTATCTTTTATCATTATGTTGAACCGTAAAATCTATTGAAGTCAGTTAAAACTAACAGGCATATAACATGATTTACAGTGCAACCCTATTCACATCTACTCAGAAGTCTGTTCCATTGAGTTCAGTGGTGCTTATGCCCAGGAAAGTGCTCTTAGGATTGTAGCCTAAATTTCTAATGCTTTAACCAAAAATGATTATACTCCTTTTTTTGTGCTTATATATTGTGTCTTATATTGCATCACATGGGCTACTAGTGGAATGAATGTTCTGTATACCAGTGTATCACATCAAAGGCTTTCAGCCAGAGAAGAAATAGTTAAATTACCTGCAACATGTGCAAATGGAACATCTTGGATCAAAGAGATTCCCCAGGAGTATTGACATTATAAGCTTGCCAAGCAGTGAAATGGTCCATTACCTGAGACAGGTGTGTGGTGTAATATCAAAGTTAAAAGCTCCCTTTCCTGTTTGTATTGTTACTGGTTTGACACTAAATAAATTTATTGCTAAGAACTCAAGGTAAGAGGTATCCCACCTCCCCTACAAAGGCACTGGAATCTCAGCTCCTGCTTTAAGTTACTGGTAAGGACAGAAGCAATTAAAATGCTGCCAAACATTAGTGTCCAGATATCAAAAAGCAAAAAAAAAAGATGTTTTTTTTAAAAAACAACTCAACAGTCGAAGGAACATAAATAAGTCATGGGAACATAAGCCAAAATCTTCCGATGTCCCATATTAAGTCAAAAGAGACATATAAAATAGCTGCATCCCAATTCTATTTGGAAGAGAGGTTTATGATTCTTTCATTGTCATAAAATGACTGATGATGGCACACATAGTGCTTTATTGGTGGCCTTTTTTATGAACCATCCTGGAAAAGGTGACACACCACTACCTCCCTCACTCAGACCATCCAAACTCAAGAGGGTCATTGAAGCCCAACCAGACCCAAAATGGGAGGAAACCATGCATGCCACTCTGAGTCCTGTAGGAAGGACAAGCTATAAATGCCTTCTCCCCATTGTGCAGTCTTATACCTGGTAGTACCTTTTAGGAAATGCCTGTTGGCATCTCCTAAACAAGAGAAGCATCTGCAAAGTTGTGATGGGAAAGATGTTGGACCCAAAGACACCACAAATAAGTACAGTTCTCTTCCTAGTGCTAAAGCATGTGTCACATATAAATTCAGTGCTAAAGCATGTCTTATATATAAATACAGTGATGGTCTTGTGATGGAAAAATTGTTGGACCCAAAGGGCTCAAGACATGTACAGTTCTCTTCCTTGCACACATTCACATTTAAATTCAGGGGTGGTCTTGGAGGTGACCAGATCAGGAACAGGATATAATTCTGTACCCAACTCCTGAACCCTCAATACTAGTGAAAATGATAATGTCCAGTGGCTTAAGGGGTGTCTGTCATGGAGGTCTCAATGCAAGGCTTTGCTCCAGGTCTCAAGCAACTTGGTGCTGGCATTGCTTATGAGCTCTCCAATATCTCTGATGCTCAGAAGCACTCAATGAAGACCGCAATCACATGATGAGCATCCTCTTTCCTCCACCATGCCCCAATGGTGCTGGCAGAAGAAGGCATATTACCAAGGTGGGGGAAGAGGCAATATTTGGAAATAGAAAGATGAAGCTTCTGTATTTATGAGTTTTGATCATTCCAAGAACAGGAGCAGACCCGGGTTGTAAAATGTATCAAATGTTTTTATCGGTAAAGCAACTCTCGAGCAACGTTATAAAGATTCACTCAAGCTGTTCATGTGATATGGTCCATTAATTGTACAGCTTCCTTCTGATCACTGAAGAGCTCATTCCTTTCTCATTCATGTCCTTTGTCTCCAGTTCCCCAGCTCCTGTTTTACGCATCTTCCCCACGAGGTCTCCTTATCTGTCAAACAGCTTCAGCCATTCTTGAGTTTAAAGATGCTTTTGTTTTTGTCTTGCTGGATTTCCTCTTCTTTCTTTTCTCTTCCTGTGACCGGCATTCCTTTCCTGTGAAGGAAGGGATTATTTTATAAAACAGTGTTTTATAACATATGGGCAGCGGAGGGCCACATCATTTGAGAGTTCTTCATTCAACCCCACAGGACTCTTCTTTTAGGGACATGACTGGCATATTCCATAGAATTTCCTATCCAGATTGTCTCTGTTCCTATAAGCTACAATTGATAGAATCTCTTTTCCATATATTGTTTTACTGTCCGAGGCATGACAGTGCTCCTTTTACTTAACTGAAACTTTTTCTGGCTAATTGGGATGGATGTCCAAATACAGCAAAAACTCAGGGCAAAATCCAGAGTAACTACAGGGAGTCCTTGCTCCGGTGTAAGAACAACTTACTCTGGATTCCAATATGAATTTCCCATAGTTTTTTCTAGATGGTGCAGTAACTACGGGTGCACATAAAGTCTCTTACGTGCTCCCATAGTTCCTATGGATTTGGGGGTAAGTTTCTTTTAAATGACTGCTGTCCTATGCAGGTCTCAAAGTTTCTCTTGGAGATGATAAAAATAATTTACAATATAGGACAATGTTCTATGTTCCTTGATAATTTGGAATCAGCTAATTAAATCCAGAAAATGTATGATGGATATTTCTGATTGTAGTTTTAATTTATTATCTTTTCCTTCTTTTGTAGATAATTTATTATCTTTCCTTATGAGTTTTATTGTTATTAAGGCAAACTTTTTTAGATTTTATTCAATCCCCTTATCTATTACAGCTGTAAAAATCTTTTCTTTTTTTGTATCACCTCTTGAGCTGTTATTGTCTTCAGGAAGTATGCTGATAAAGGCTGACTTGACTTCACTAAAAGAAACAAAATAAGTTCACTTCATGTTATTACAAAAACAATGTTACCAAAAAATAAAGTTTTTCTATGGCTTTCCAAAGGCCAGAAGGGGAAAAAGCATGGGAGAGATTTCCAAAGCATAGGGCAGCAGTTCTGAAGCTTAGCCTGGTCATGGCATCCTTCTTATCCTTCTTTTATGGTACCCTGTTGTGACAGTGCTGTGTGCAAGATTTATGTAACATATCATCTCATGCAACCTTGGTCCAGCAAAGATGGCCATGACCAAGAGACCAGGAAGAAGAGGGCACCAGAAACATCCTGCAGTGCTACAGGATTCTACAAACATTCTACAAGTTTGCCACAGTGCAAACAGCTTGCAGTTTGGGAATCACTGATATAGGGATGGCCACTGAGAAGACCTTGAATTTCATACATAACAGCTGAATGTCAGCAGAATGGATCAAGTCTCCTTGATCATTTGAGGCCAGGGGTGTCTTTTGGATGATACTTCAAACTTTCAAACTAACATGAAGATTTAAGGGAAAATTTTGTTGTTCAGTGATGGGGTTGCCATCAGAAAGAGCATTACTGGGCACAATAATTCATAGCTTGCTGTTTGTGTTGTAAAAACCTACTATATATTTAATTGGATTCACATTTTCATGCTTAACATATGAGAGACCATATTTCCTGTTGATAAACATTTCTTCTTTCAAAACTTCAAAAAGCAAAAAAAAGATTTAACAAAAAATGCTGTGCTGTTAAAGCATTAATCAGATTAGCACAATGGGTGGTTGGAATGAAGCTCTGAAGTCAGCAGTGGAAATGTGGAGCATAAATCAAATCAAGAAAAGCAGGACACATTTATGGGATGAAGATGGAGAAATATAGTTTTAATGGCATTTGTTGAGTTTACAAGGGCTTGCCTTGATGTGCCATATGGTTGCCTTCTTTGGCTCTTCTGTAGTGGTTTCTCAAAGCTTTTTTTCTTTATTCCCAAATGTGTGATTAAAGTCTCCCATAGCAAAATAAAAATAAAATTAACAACAAATCATCAACATATCTGTCAAGAAGAATCCACTCCTCTCCCAGCAATCTTTCTCAACAAACTGTAAAACTGCAGAAATTTGTTCATGATTTAATCTGTACACTACTCTGGTACTATGGGCTGTGGGTGGTACAAGTGGTTAAGACACTGTGCCTGTTAAGGGTTCAAGGCCCAGGTCCCCACAAGACAGGGTGAGCTCCTGTCCTTAGCCCAGCTCTGCGACTCAGCTGCAACCAATCCTATTGGCTCTGCCATTCCATTGGATTATTTCAGTGGTGTGGAGAGGAGGGATTTGCTGCTTGGGTAATAGCCTGTCCTTCATATTAATCTACCCAGGCCTTCATACTTCGCATACAACGTTGAGCATGATACCATAGTATTTTGAGACTGATGGATGCCAATGATTACTCTGGTACTGTTTAATAGCCATACATGTCTAATAATACAATCGTAAATAAGTTTACTCAGAAGTACTTATGGTACTAATTTTTCCCTTCTGCCATAGGCACTATCAGATTTTGCTTTTCCAGGCTAAAAATACCAAATTCTCTTTTTTCCTCTTTTTTCTCCATCCTGTCCACCTTCTTGTCTTCCACATCACCCCTCTATGAACCTGTTCCAGTTTCACTGCATCTTTTCTCAAGTGAAATTCCCTGAATTAGACAGGCAAGGTCCAGGGCTGCTGATTGATGTAGGACAGAGTTCATCAACCTGTAGTATGGGTACCACTAATGGTACTGAGATGATGTCCAGTGTTTCTTGCAGGACCACTGAAATCCTGTCTCCAGGATGAGAGACCAAATATGTCCTGCCTAAGGATGAAAGAGCTTATCTTCAACCATTTCCTGTAAGTCCTGTAATGGTAACTACATGCTGACAATTTGTGAGTCCATTGGAATAGGGTTGCCATAATTCTGTTCCACAAAATCAGGACAGGACTTTCTGTCTCATTTGCCAGTATATGAACACAATGCCCCAAAATTGGGATTGTCCCTGTTTTTTGGGGACATATGGCAACCCTACGTTGGGATCATGACCCCAAGATTTAAGAACGCTGCTCTAGAAATACAAGCAAGTGAGCAAAGCTCTACACACGGAAAGGGGGGAAATGCCACAGCAAAATGCTCTATGTCAAGAAAAATCTAGGAGCAGTTGAGTTCCTGGAGAGGGATCAAAACACTAAGATTTTCAGGAGCAGCGACACATATGTAAAGTGCTTTCCCCTTTAGCTGTAGAGCTAGTCATGGCTTTAAAAGCAAAGGCTTTTGCACATCTGCTCTGAAGGCAAAGGGGATGCTTTACACAGGCATTGATGTTCCTGAAAAACCTTTATATATTTTCAATTTTCTTTCATCTCATGGCACACTGAAAACGCAGTAAAACTGTTAAGTCACACATTGCTTCTATTAGGAGGCTCAAATCCCCCAATTTCTCAACTAATGACCCTTCCCAAAATCATACTGCACACCTGCAGACCATTCACAGCACACCAGTGTGCCATGGCGCAGTGGTTGAAAATATCTGTTTTCGTGTTCCCCCTCACTAGGAACACTTCTCAATGTCAAGGCATAACAAACTTTCTGACCTTAACAAAACTGATAACATATAACATTGATATATAACATTGAAAGCGGCCATTTTTTAAAGCCCAGGCATTATCACCAACATCACTCAGCATTTATTTGTAATATTGCACACTGTGTAGTACTATGAGAAACTCTAGCTTCCTAGGAGGTTAAAGAGAAAGAAATTATGGCTTTAATAAAGTTAGATGAGTGATGCCTTCAGAACACTGTGGCAGCTGGTTTTAACACATTATATTATTCATGTAGATTCTGAAATTGGCCCTCCTGAGGGACAGGCTTAGATATGCAACTTCTGCACAAAAGTAGGTCACTTAAAATTTACCACAAAGGGAGGGAAGGAGTTTCAGGAAAGCTAAACTGTGTTCATACTCCAGTGCAGATATTTCCTGGTTACCCTTTGCTTTGATTTTCACTGAACTAAAATGGATTATGAGGTTCAAGGGAATGCCATATTTCTTACTTACTATTTCTTTCTTACTATTTCTTACCTTTGTTAGTGCAATGGTTGCTGTTATTATGTAGTGCCATTGATGTTCATTAGAGATAAACCTGAAATTTGTAATCCCTAAATTCAGACTATAAGGGCAAAATCCAGAGTAACTACAGGGAGTCCTTGCTCCGGTGTAAGAACAACTTACTCTGGATTCCAATATGAATTTCCCATAGGTTTTCACTGGGTGGTGCACAGTGATGGGCATCAAAGAAATTAAGAACCGGTTCTCTGTCCATCTGGCAGCCACTTCTAAATGGCTATTTTTAAACTTTATATGTACTATCTCTTGTTAAGAACCGGTTCTATAGAGTAGGTGCGAACCTGCTGGTGCCCACCACTGGTGGTGCACTAACAATGGGTGCACGTAAAGTCTCTTACGTGCTCCTGTAGTTACTCTGGATTTGGGGGTAAGTTCCTATGACTCATGGTGTTGGTCTACACAAATACAAGCTTCACACAAGAAAATAAGTTCTGCCACAAGATGTAATGATTACCTGGGATTACTCCTTTCCTGGGAGAAAGACCTACTGAACACAATAGGCAAAGACAGAAAAAAGGCAAAACCTGTGGAGTTGTAACTAAGGCTGATTTGATGAAATAACAAGCTGCACCTGCAGAGGAGGTTCTTTAAGAGTCTTGTGGTAAAACAAGAAGTTGGAAGAAGCATGATGGAGAAAGTCTTTTTCTTGGATTGATGCCTTGGAATGCCCATGGATTAGAGCTGGATAAATGAAGCTTCAGGGAAACTTACTATGGTGAGAGTTAAGTATATTTAGTATTTGTTATTTTGTGTATTTGGTAATCTCATGTCAAGTGCTTGAGAGTGTGTTTTATGTATGTTTTAAATATAAAGATAATATTCAAAAAATGCTTTGAATATCCTTTGGAATATCTTTGGAATCTCCTTAGTATCAAGAACCCATGTGTTTAATTATGGTAATTCCTTCAGAGGAAATTCCTAGCTATTGACTGACTCTTGGAAGTTCTTATACCTAGATACTGATAAGAGGGTTTGTTCATAGCCAGATTAAAACTCCCTTTGAGTTGCACAATGGGCTAACTTTTGAGTAGACTTGGTTAGGATTGTGCTCTAACTCTCTAATGCTGCAGTCCTAAAGGCACTTTCCTAGGTCTGACCCATTGAACACAATAAGGCTTACTTTTGAGTTGACATGGTTAGGATTGTGCTCTTAGTCTTTACTGGGGAGGGGCAAATAGTGACCTGGGGGTAGTGACAAATCCTGGGGATCACATTGCTGCTTTCCCCCTTCCTTAAAAAGAACAGGGAACTTTTACATGAACTGTGGGGTGTCATGACCTCCCAGTTTCTATTATTATCATCATAAGTCTGCCATCAGCAAACATGGAACTTCATACGGACTGGGAAAACACGTCTCAGGCTAAACAGGCTTGCAATCTTGGCATAAGTATCTATTCACTCAAGTAGACCCACATATATTACAGCAGCTAGTCTTGTTTTTCTCTCCAAGATGGTGTTTAAATTAATGGTGGAGAATTGAAACATTTCAGATTTCCATGGCCTTTTAATGTCATGTCGAGTTCAAACATTTTGTCTTCCTCACATTCTTTCCATTAAGCAGTAATTTTAATGCTCCTTCAATTGTTCCTTGGGGTTGAATTTTAGGGAAGCATTTTCACATTCCTTTGGTAAATATAATAGCTGCCACTGAGGGGTTAGAACCTTTCATCTTGTTTAAATAGGGAGCATTTAGTTATAATAAAGATAAATGGGATTAGGCTTTTGCCTTGCTGTCAGAATGTTTGCTGCCTCAAGATTGTGAGTCCTTGTTGGGTCTTGAAGCATCTCTAGTCCATGACCTCTGGCTACTTGGCTGATGATGCTTTTACAGCTCTGGGCACTTCTCTGTGATGGCAGCCAGATGCTGGGCTAAGGCTTCATTTAAATATCTGTGTGTGTGCATATTGTGCACTGGCATCTATATGTTTCCACTGTAAAACTACTTCAGTTCTGCTAATTTTTTTCTGAAATTACCGTAAATGGTTTCAGAAGGGGCAATAGCTCAGTAGCTCAGTGCAGCTACTTGGCAGGCAGAAGGTCCCAGGTTCAGGCCGTGGCATCTCCAGGTAGAGACGGGAAGGGCTCCTGACTTTAGAGAGTTACTATCATTGCAGACAGTAGCGAATTAAGGATCATTGATATAAGGAAGTTTCATAGGTTAATTGCATTGCAACAATGGAGAAATTTACAGTAATTCAGAAATTTAAAGCAACTAGGCTGCTGACCTGTTTTCACTTAAATACATAAATCTGGAATATGAAATAAGATGTTGAATCTAAACCAGTGGTATCAGTAGGATCTGGGTCATCTACAATGCAAGCCGTACTTGGAGGTAGCCTAAGTTTGAACAGACCAGAATGGCAATTCACTACCTCCACCTGCCCAGAATGTAGAGACAGAACATAGATTTTTGGCCCTTCCCTTGTTCTCCTCCCTCCAATCAATATCTTGAAACTGTGTATAAGTTGAAAGTAAGACATTTTGCCATGTTCGGATCCTCTATGGACACCTACTCCCTCCCTTTTCTATGCTGCAGCTATGCTATGTATTTGTGAATTTATACCAAATGAAAGCATGGTAACCCAGGGTGTTCCATTACTCACCATGGGGCATTCACTGATGCACAAACACCCCACAGTCTTTTGGTAAAGAGGAGCACCTCTATGTATGGGTGGATGACCTGATGCTTCACGGCAGTCGGTGACCCAGAACAGCCTGTGTGCATGCTGGTTATTATTGAGTGAGGAGTGACAAGGAGGCAGGCAGAAAGGAAGCATTGGCTGGTGGTCTCTACTCCCTTCTCTCCACCTTTCTTTGAATCACTGTTTAATAGAAAGGTGCCAAACATCCGGCTCATGCGCTGAACGTGGCCCCTGGAAGCAATGTATCTGCACCGTGATATAATTGGGCTCACCAGCTTGATAACTGGGCTCTTGTATGTTAAAATTATGAACAAGATTTGCACATTTTTCTCTTGTTTAATATATAGGGACACTAGAACTTTTCACATGATGAAATACGTGTTTCCTCCCAGAAGTGGGAGGCAAAAAGCTAGAAAAGAGGGCAGATTGGGCCAAAGAAGGGGGTAAGAAGGGGATGCAATCTGCAATGGGCGACAGGGCACCAGGGGGCTCCACTGACACTTCTCTGGTGGCCCCCCAGTCACCCTCTCCTGTGCTTCTCCTCAAGCACACTCCGGGGCAGCCATTTTTGAATTACACGCGGCTCTGGGTGTTCCCAGAGCTGGTAACAGTGACTTGGACCTGGAGTAAGCTCCTTCCCTGCCTTGCGGCCAGTCAGAGTGCTCCTAGGAGCCTTAGTAACTGCTGCTGCTAGGAACTCTGATTGGCCAGGAGATGGGGAAGCAGCTTCCTCTGGGCCTGCATCACTTTTACCAGCCCTGGGAACACCCAGAGCTGCATGCAATTCAAAAATGGCTGCTGGCTGGGCCAGGAGTCTCTCCTGCCTTGCACAACCCTCACTCTAACCCTTGGAGGGAGGGGCCAACCCTCACTCCAGGACTCGGAGCTGCTTGGTGCCTGCAGCACCCTGCAGCTAGCTATGCCTTTCCTTTGGCTGCCAGGCCGCTGTCTCCCAGAGCCTGCCCATCAGCCTGCCCGCCCCAGCCCAACTGCTACTTCCAGAACCCCAGTGCAGCTGGCCATTGACTCCATAGAATTCCCACAGCCTCTGGAGACTCCACGCGGCCAGCCGCTTCTGCGCCACAGGGCATATTTTTGGTCTGCCGTCCCCAGCAGGAGAATGCAAGTGCAACTCCCTCCCCTAGTCCCCAGGGGACCAGCCACCCATTCCCCCACTCGTCTACCTACCTAACTAAACCCACCCACCCATCTACCTACTATCCAACCTTCCCCACCAGGATCCCCACCTATGGCCTCCTCCACCCAGATCCCCACCTAGTCCCTCTACCACTGGCATGTGGCTTGTGTTGCTTTGAGGGCGTATTACATGTCTGGGTCAGAATCATGTGTGTAGAACTCAATGGTCTTATGATTGTGTGTGAATTAGTGCAAAAGTTTAGTCCCTTGTAGAGATCTTTCTTGCTAAAGCAGGGGGTTGGACTACTAGATAACTTCCTGGGATACCTTCTAACTGTTTTGATAGGGGCAAAATTTCAGTCCTTGTCATGGACGAAATATTGCCTAGGTTTGCCTCTGAGGGGGTGAGTTTGGTGGCAGCAGCATCCACCAAATCCTAACCCCTTTCTTGGCCCTGATCTGTCTGATGGGTCATTATGTCCTTGTGTCAATTATAGAGCTGGCACAGGTGGCATAGCCTTGTGGAAGGGATCAAATGTTCCCTTGATCTAAGGAGACCTCCAGTGGCCATTATCCAGCACCTGTGCCAATCCTGTACTTATCTGAATGGCAGACTTAAAGATTGGCAAACATTGAACACTGGTTACAGAATTTTCACACGAGACCAAACTTTTTGCCTTCAAAGTAGCCATATCTTTCATCTGAACAACCAGAACAACTCACCCAGAATTTGATCATTCATTTGATAACAATTGCCTACTTACTAGTCTATATTAGCAACATGCACACATGTATGATGTGGAAATTGCTTCGGTGCACACACACAAAAATTCACATGAAGGAATGTGCCAAGATATCTGGACACGTTTTCCAGGATGAAAAGTACATTATGGTTAGGCAATGAATGATTTTATATCGTCTCCTAACTTGTCTAAATCCAAATCCTATTGTCAAATTTGGAGAGATATGAGCCATGGTAGAGGCTTTATAAAGTTCAAAACCATCAGCAACTGGCTGAAACTAATGGAAATAAACAGGAATTCTAGACTGCAATTTTTCCTATGTAATTTAGTGGCTCATATGGCCATAGTGACTAGAGGCCTCCCTCTTGTGGGAGTTTTGTGCACTGCATTTGAAATACTAGTGTGTTCCACCCTTCCCATGAATAAATATGCAGTTGAATAGTATTAATGTATTATTTGTTTCCATGCCTTTGATTTCAGCACACTACATTGTTGCTAGTATTTCTGATTTAGAGCACCACTCTTATTACTTGGGAAACACATTTCTCTAAATGTTATTGTTTTTTTCTGAATTGCTTTAGAAATGATGCAAATTAAAGCACTTAAATCATTTCCAGACCCCATACTGATCAAAATGCATACATAATTATGGGGAAAAGTTCCTCCAGAAGAGGATAATCTTTGTCATGCAGCCTCCTGGTGAGACTGACCAAGGCTACTAAAAGCAGTAAGAACCATCAGTTATTAGCAGGCCATTGCTGCTAAGCAACAAGTTTGAAGCAGCAAGAAGAAAAATGCTATTTTTATATAGCATAAAATTAACTCTTCATGTCTGAGAATGTGCTCATGTTGCTGTAATTCTGGCCTACTGCAGCACCAACTGTACAGTGGAATTCAGAAATGTGTTAGGCTCACCTATTCAAATTAGCTGGAATTAAAGTTAGCTAAAAAGTTTTTTAAATTATAAATTTACTAATAAAAAGCGTACCCGCATTGCAGGAGAAAATTCCCCTGTACGCCATCCCTCCACATCAACCCCCCCATGCACATCACCCCCCTTGCACATCAACCCCCTTCCCCAGTGCAATCCCTCCTTCCAAACAACATCTCCCCCACTGCACCGGGTACTGAGCACTGAATTGGCTGGAGGTTGGTCAATCTTCCATGTTAAGTATAGGACAAAAACACGCTGCACCCCTTTCCAGCCCCTTAACGGTTAAATTTCTCCACATTGGTTCTTGGTGGGTGTTCATGTGACAGAAGGAACACCCTCCCTGAATTTCATGCTTCTAGGTCCAGGGGGGGTTGGGGCAGAGCGTTCTTCAGTCACCAATTCTTAAATGCAAAGTATAGGGAGGAAAACTATACTTTTCCTTGCGCTCCTTCTCACCCCCTTCTGGTTGGAATTTCCTAAACCGGTTTTGTGCACCCCACAGTCATGGAAAGAACACCCACCCCTAATTTCACACTTCTAGGAGCAGTGGTTTTGAAAGGGCATTGATGAGTCAGTCAGTCAGTGACTTTTTTATATATATAGATTAAAGTAAGACATAGAATGCAAACGATATAAACTTACACATAACTCTTCCTCAGAAAACAGCTTCATTCATTCTCAGCATACACACATATTTGGGGAAGCACTGCTTCATTCAAGACATTTACATGTCAAATGTTCCATATAACTCAACGCGTTTTTAGGTCAAGAAACAAAATATCCAGGTTCCTGATTGAGTTTCCAGAAGTCCAGGGCAACACTGAACATACTGTTCCCCAGGCTAATGACCCCATATGGTGTTATCAGGGGTGGGCAGAACCCGGTTCGGGCCAGATTGCCTGAGCTGGTTCTTGTTTCTGTCCGACTGCTGGCGAGCCATTAAAGTTTGGCGCGTGCGCAGTGTCCTCTGCGGGGCCATTTGGCCTTGCTAGGGAGGCACAGCGGCTGAGCCGCTCTGCCTCTCTAGCGAAGCCAAATGGCCCTGCAGAGGCGCGGACCTCCTCCTCTCCAAGGAGAAGCAGGTGGCTCCTCCTTGGAGAGGAGAAAATGTCTTCTGAAGCCCACGGGCTTCAGAAGACGCACTGCGCACGTGCCATGGTTGGTGCGTGCGCAGTGTGTCTTCTGAAGCCGATAGGCGCCAACCTTGGCACATGCGCAGTGCCCTCCACGGGGCCATTTGGCCTTGCTAAGGAGGCAGAGCGGCTGAGCTGCTCTGCTCTCTAGCGAGGCCAAATGGCCCCGCAGAGGTGCGGACCTCCTCCTCTCCAAGGAGCAGCCGGTGGCTCCTCCTTGAAGAGGAGGAAGTGCCTTCTGAAGCCTATGGGCTTCAGAGGATACTGCACATGCGCCAACCTTGGCGCATGTGCAGTGCGTCTTCTGACACCGGTTGATGCCAGAAGACGCATTGTGCAGGCACCAAGGTTGGCGCATGCGCAGTGCGCCGGGGTTGGGGTCTGCCCCTTGCCCTGCCCCACCCCCTGACCCGGCCTGGCCCCGCTCACTTCCGGGGGACCGGTTCTTGCGCCAGGCCGGGCCCACCTCTGAGTGTCATGGTGCAGAAGGAGTGACAATTAAGTTATCATACAGCACAATCCTATGTCTACTGAAAAGTAAGCCCCATTGTGTTCAATGGATCTTACTCCCAGGAAAGTGTCTATTTGATTGCAGCCTTAGTTGCAAGCCAATGCAGTTAAAGAAGGAAGTCCAACTATCCACAACATAGGATTGAGTGTTAAGGTGCAATACTAACCAATTTAGGCAAGTGCAAGTCACTCATCTCCCTGTTCTTGTGGTGATGTGGGCAAGCCACCACATGTCTATTCATTGGTCCAACCCCCCAGCCCCATTAAACAACTGAAAGATCATAGAATCATAGAGTTGGAAGGGACCCTGTGGATCATCTAGTCCAACCCATTGCCTGTAGCAGGAAATCCTTGTCTTGTGCGGACCCAGGTCTTGAACCTTGGCCTGCTGGTTAACAGGCACAGTGTCTTCACCACTTGCGCCACCCCAGCATAACGCTGAGTAGGAGAAATTTGAGTCACAGGGAGGTTCGCTCCATTCATTGTGTCCAAGTCTGTCTTCTATTCTCTGGAGGAGTCGGAAAAGGGCCACTCAGTAAACATGGGTTTGCCCCGCCCCCTGTCAGTCAGGGCCGGACATAGTCTTTTGCCTCCTTCAGGGGCGTGGCATCCCTTCCCCAGTCCAGCTCTGACTCCCTAAGAGTAGGGTCGTGGTGTCACTATGCTCCACATAACATAATTAGCCTCCTCCTTCATCATCTTTCAACTGTCTCTTCTCTCTCTCCTCAACTGCTTTTAACTGCTGTTAACTGTCACTGGACCTGCCCTTCTCCCTCTCTGGGGATCTGGATTGCTGGACAGGACCCCCTCCCTCAGACCTTCAGGCTACTGAGGGGTGTACCTCAGTGGAGGGGCCTCTCCAGCCCCCCCTCCACTGCAGCGCCACGTCCGCAGCTCCCAGGCACAGAGTGGGTCCACCCACAGGCTTAGCCCTCCTTCCCTGCCTGCCTTCTTTGCCGCCTGTGAGATGAGCGTTGGATGGGGCTGCCCGCTGGCTTAGCCCCCTCGCTCCGCATCACCTCACCAACGCCGGGGCCGGGCGAAGGCCACCTATGGCTTAGCCTCTCTCCAGCCGATCCGGCCCAGCTCTAACCACGCGCAGACACGCACATCCTCTGCCTCCGCCAGCCGGTGACCAGCACAGCATCCTGTGGTCCAGGGAGGGCCGCGGGGACCTGTCCGAGCCAGCGAGCCTCCTCCCTCCGGTCCACGAAAGCCCCTGGAGGCAGTGAGGGCTCTGGTTTTTTGGCGGCCACCATTTTGTGCCTCAGTTTTTCCTGCCGGTGACAGCGGCGGCCATTTTGGGTCTCTCCACGCCACGCAGGTCGCAGTGAGTAACTGGGCTTGGCCCAGCTCGTTTTCAGGCGAGAGCAAGTTCTACATTCATAACTTAATTTAAAAAAGAAAAAAAACGGTTCTTATAGGGACAGTGCTTTATTTCT
This sequence comes from Cryptoblepharus egeriae, assembly GCA_030015325.1. Taxonomy (NCBI): domain Eukaryota; kingdom Metazoa; phylum Chordata; class Lepidosauria; order Squamata; family Scincidae; genus Cryptoblepharus; species Cryptoblepharus egeriae. The sequence goes on along the minus strand of JAREYC010000007.1, from coordinate 44,239,990 downwards.
TTCAACTGCTTTTAACTGCCGTTATGGCACAGAAGGGGGAGACAGATTGGCAGAGGGAGGCCAAGGGGTTCCAAACCTGACAGGGCCAAGTGCCTCTCAGGATTCTTTGGCAACTCAGACCCAAAGCCTTGAGCCAGTGATTGAGTCCCTGAGGGATGTCCTTGAAGCAGCTGTGTCCATCAACCTTCCAATACTGGTCAAGGCTGCTGTTTTAGAGGCTACCTCTTCTAAAGCCACTGCCAAGAGGAAGAGGGTACGCTCTCCCAGTCCAGCTACCTCCGTCTCCTCTACATCTGAGGATACCTCTCAGTGCTCTCCCTGTAAGAGACCTTGTAGGTCCAAGCACTTGGAGAGCCCCAGGCGTAAGAATAAGAGATGCAGCAGTCATCATAAGCATCACTCTTTTTCTTCATCCTCTTCAGCGTCATCTGCCTCGGCTTCTTCCAAATCTGAGGAGGACCGTTGGTCAGGCGCAGAGCTGGAAGAGCACCGCAAGAGCTCATGTCTGTTCCCTTCTGAGCTTCTTGAACCTGTGGTGGACAGGTCTGCCAGATGTCTCACTCTTCGCAGGTCGGCCACTATGGACTTTGATTCTGACCAGGACAAGGCTGAGGCCTTCCCCAAGGCGGATGCTCATGAGACGGTGATTCCATTCCCTAAGGCCTTCCAATCCATCTTCTCACAAGAATGGCAATCCCATTCCAAGGGCACAGGATCCAGGGTAGCAAACAAGCTGTATACTGTTCCTGAGAAACAGATGGATCTGCTGAAGATCCCTGCTGTGGACTCTCCTGTGGCATCAGTGGCTTCCTCCTCGGTCCCCGTGGATGGAGATGTCTTGCCTAAGAACCCTACTGATTGTTGTATGGAGATTCTTCTCAAACACAATTTCGTGTTTTCTTCTTTCGCCTTCAGAGCTGCCTTGGCAAATTCTATCATGGCCCGTGCTGCATTTATCTGGGCACAGAAAGCAGCCAGGGATAAAAAGCTGCCTAAGGCCTTTAGGAACACCATGAAGAACATCGCCTGGGCTTCGGCCTTCACAGTGGATTCATCCTTAGATGCCATGAGATTCTCCGCTTGGGCTATGTCATCGAAAGTCTCCACGCGCAGAGCCCTGTGGTTACGTTCCTGGTCGGGAGAGGCTGGCTCTCATTCCAAACTCATTAACTTACCTTTTGAAGGAAATAAAACTATTTGGCAAGGCATTGGATCCCATCTTGGTGGAGGCCAAAGACAAGCGAAAGGTACTTTCACCCAGGAAGAAGGAAGCTCCTAAACCTAAACAGTCCTCCTTTCGTCTCTCCAGACCTCGGTATAGGGACTTCTCCGGGACTTCCTTTCGATCTCGCTGGACCAATGCCAGTATCTTGCCTCGCACCAGGCCCAACAACTACAATGGCTCCACTAAAGGTCAGTCCACCCACAAGGGCTCCAAGAACTTTAGATCTACATGATGCCAGGCCTGGGCCAGAACCCAGCGCTATTGGAGCGCGGCTCTTGGACTTCAATCCTTGCTGTCAGGGATCTACTTCAGATGGCAGGGTCCTCAGCACAGTTTCTCGAGGGTGTGCAATCGAGTTCCAACAACATCCTCCCAATCGATATTGGCGGGTTCCAGTATCCAAGAATCCTCAGAAGCATTCACAGAAACTCAAGGCCATTCAACATCTCTTGGACATTAGGACCATAGAGCGCGTTCCAAGTTTGCAGAGGGGTCTAATCTATCATCTTCCTCGTGCCGAAGAAGAATGGAGAGATGCGGACAATCCTCAACCTGAAATGGTTAAATCAGTTCACCTTGAAAAAGAACTTCAAAAGGGAGACTTGGCAGACTATCTTGCCGGCTCTGGACCAGGGGGATTATCTGGTTTCGATAGGCCTGTCGGAGGCATATCTCCATGTACCCATCCGACCGTCGCACCGGAGGTTTCTACGTTTCGCGTACGGGTCCCATCATTACCAGTACTGGGCACTTCCCTTCAGTCTTTCTGCGGCTCCGAGAGTCTTCACGAAGCTCCTGGTGGCATTGGTTGCCACTCTCAGATTGCAGGGAATCCACATCTTTCCCTACCTAGATGACATCTTGGTTGCTGCTTCTTCTTTTGTTCAAGCCTCCGAGGATCTTCGCAAAGTCATGACTACCTTGGAACTACACAGATTCGTGATCAACAAATCCAAGAGTGTCTTGGTCCCGACTCAGAGTTTGGTCCATCTGGGACTCCTGATATGAACAGTTTTGTTCTGGAGCGCAGAACGAAGCTCAGGGAAGCCTTGCAGCGGGTCAGGGAGATGTCATCTGTTCTTTTGATGACCCTGGCGTCCCTCTTGGGTCTCATGGTGTCCTGCCAGGACATGGTGCCCTGGTCCAGGTTCCACCTACGGCCCCTTCAATCTCTGTTACAGCCTTTTGCCCACTACATAGAAGACAAGACCTTCCAAATAGTGCCAGTTCCAACCACGGTGCATCGATCCCTGGATTGGTGGCTAGCTCCCTCCAGACTGGAATCGGGAACAAGTTTGGAGTGTCCGGATCGATATGTGCTAACCACAGATGCCAGTCTCTCTGGCTGGGGAGCACTGTTTCGGTCTCACCTAGAGCAGGGAACCTAGACTTCACAAGAACGGCACTTTTCCATCAACAGGCTTGAGCTCAGGGCAATCAGATTAGCCCTGGTTCACTTCCAGGATTTTCTGTTCAGATCCCACATGCTAATAAAAAAAGACAACGTTTCGGCAAAGGCATTGGTGAACCGGCAAGGCAGGACCAAATCCAAGGAGATGATGGAGGAAGCGACCCTCCTTTTCCACTGGGCAGAGGCACACCTCATTTTGATAAAGGCAGAACATCTACCGGGAATCCTAAATTCAGAAGCAGACTGGCTGAGCAGACAGTCGGTGGATGAGAATGAGTGGAGTCTGCATCCCCAAGTGTTCTCACTCATCACCAAACTGCTGGGGAACCCTGAAATAGATCTATTTGCATCCCACCTGAACTCTCAGTTGCCAGCGTTCGTCTCCAGGGCTCCACACCCTCGGGCCTTGGGGGGTCAATGCCTTAGTGTACCCCTGGCCACCGACTCTCCTTTATGCCTTCCCTTCCTTTCCACTGATCCCGGCAGTGCTTCAGAGGATAAAGAAATTCAAGTCCACTCTCATTCTGGTGACCCCAAATTGGCCATGAAGGCCTTGGTACCCAACTCTGATCAATCTCTCAGTGAATCCTCTGGTCAGATTGCCACCACGTCCAGACATTCTACAACAAGGCCCTCTTCTTCATCCCAATCCAGGTCTGTTCAAATTGACAGCCTGGCTTTTGAGAGGCAAAGTCTAAGGAGAAGAGGCTATTCTGACAGAGTATTGGACACTCTCCTGGCATCCAGGCACTCTTCCACTAATCGTATTTATGCCAGAACCTGGAAGATGTTTGTGCTATGGTGTTCATCCCAGGCAGTTTCGGTCAGGAACCCCAAAATACGACACATTTTGGACTTCCTACAGAATGGAGTGGACAAGGGTCTAAGTACCAATACCATGAAGAGACAATTGCCAAGGCTTAGCTCCATCTTGGGGCCAAGAAAATTTGGTCCTCTATCCAGTCACAACGACCTCAAAAGTTTTATCCAGGGTTTAAAGCTCCTCAATCCCTTGCTAGTCCACCATTTCCCTACCTGGGACCGTCACTTGGTGCTCAAGGCTTTAATGGGGGCTCCCTTTGAGCCTTTGGCTTTGGTCCCTGTCAGGTTGGTAACACTGAAGGTAGTCTTCTTAGTGGCTATCACGTCAGCTAGACATGTGTCAGACCTGGGTTCCTTGTCCACTAACACCAGCGTTTGTATTTTCCAGGATGACAGAATGGTCCTCAGGCTGGATCCTTCTTTCTTGCTGAAGGTTAACTCTTTTTTCCACAGCAGCCAGGAACTAATTTTGCCAATGTTGTGTCCGAATCCCAAATCATCAAGGGAAAGAGCTTGACACTCTCTTGATGTAAAGAGGGCCCTGAGCTATTATTTAGACAGAACCAGGGATGTTCATAGGTCGAAGGCCTTGTTCATTTTATTCGGAGAGATCTCCAAGGGAAAAAGGGCTTCCATGGCCTCCTTGTCCCAATGGCTAAAATTTGCGATCATTGAGGCCTATAAAGCAGTGGGGAGGGATGTCCCTGAGGGCATCACAGCCCACTCCGTGAGGGGGGAGGCTGCTTCTGCAGTGTTTGAAGGGGTCGCATCGTTTGAGGCGATCTGCAGGGTGGCTACCTGGTCCTCGGCGGACATCTTTATTTGGCACTATAAGGTGGACCAAGCGGCGTCAGCTGAGGCCGCGTTTGGTCACCGGGTTCTCCAATCGGTGGTGTCTAAATAAGGATAACTGCGTCTCTCCCACCCTGAGTGTGAGGCTCTGGTACATCCCATGTTTACTGAGTGGCCCTTTTCCGACTCCTCCAGAGAAGGCAGGAATTTACTTACCAGAAAATGTCCTTTTCTGTGAGGAGAGGAAAAGGGCCACTCAGGCCCACCTCAGCAGAGACGCAGTTTTCTATCGTTCCTTTAGGTTTATCTTCCCAGGGCTACAGTTTTTATAGGCGTCCAGTGGTCCTGGTCCTTGGGGAGCTGTTTTTTCATGATTCTAATTAGCTCGTTCATTTCAGAGGGCTGTTTGTCTGTGTTGTTGCCTCTGGTTTTTTCTTCTTTTGTTGGGGTCTACATGGCAAGCATGACTGCGGTGGCATCGAACTCCTCTGCGGGCTCTGATATTTGTACTGGGGGAGGGATGCCCCGTCCCGGAAGGAGGCAAAAGACTACGTCTGGCCGTGACAGGGGGCGGGGCAAACCCATGTTTACTGAGTGCCCCTTTTCCTCTCCTCACAGAAAAGGACATTTTCTGGTAAGTAAATTCCTGCCTTTACTTCTCCAATTCTTTCATTACACTGTTTTCCCGCAACTATGGCATCAAATATTGGCCAGGCAGACTCATTGGAACATGTGTCTGGCTGAGTCAACTCCTGAACCCTTTTGATGGGGACATTGGTAGCACCCAGTGCAATATCAGGGAGCAGTGCTGGGTTTCATCACAAAGCGCAAATAACTTGTAACCCATGTTATTCCACCTAACATTTATCAAATGTTAGAATTTAAAGCTAATTATTTTGCACTGAACATAAAATTGTGCCACTATAGCCCTGGTATTAAATTATTGCAACTCAAGTTAATGACTAAACCATTTCCTACATTGCACTGGCATCCATCAGTCTCGAAAGACTATGGTATCACGCTTGACGCTGTATGCGAAGCAAGAAGTCCTGGGTAGATTAATATGGAGGATAGGCTGTTACCCAAGCAGCAAATCCCCCCTCTCCATGCCACTGAAATAGTCCCATGGAATGGCAGAGCTGATATGATTGGTTCCAGCTGCATCGCAGAGCTGGGCTAAGGGCAGGAGCTCACCCTGTGGGGACCTGGATCTCAAACCCTGGCCTAGTGGTTAACAGGCACAATGTCTTAACCACTTGTGCCACCCACAGCTCCACTTCCTATAACAAGCAGCATGAAATTGTACAAACAGAAGTTAGGTCACCAAGCCAATATTGGGGATTTACAGCAAAACCTCATTTAAGCCCCATTTTGCCAAACAGTGGATAGGGTAAAGAGGAACATATGGTTCTAAATGAAGGTAGAAGAATAAATGAATGCAAAGGGACCTGCATTATTTACCTGTATCATTTGCATCAGGATTACTGTAGATGGATGCCAGGATAAACAAGGTGAAAATGATGAAAGCCAATAAGATGAAAGCTGCTTCAAGGTTGGTAAATGGTAGTTCCATGAAATGTTAACGTTATCCTTACCTAAATAAAATGCAAACAGTTTCTTAGCATTAAAAATCTAAGAAAAAAGCTGTTGAATATTGCCGCATGCTTAGATTTCAGTTAGAGGATCCTAGATCCTGGTCAAACAGGTTGAATGACTTGTGCAGAAAAGGAAACATAGCTTTTTGTTTGCAAAAGAACAATTGGGCCTATTGCAACATAAGGGCTGCGTGTTATTGATCACATGGGTGGATTTTAAAGCTTGTCTCTATTAAATAAAACAAAAACGCCTTAATTTCATTTTTTAAGGAAGTGAAACTGTTAAGTTTATTTTTGTTACAGCCTTATTTGCTGGTCATTTTGGTGTATGCAAGGAGCCCAATTTTTTTCATAATGGTGAATGCACTTGCATGCTTAGACACAAACATAGAGTAACATTACTGAGAACATGAATGTTTTTGAAACTGCTGCTGTGACGATTGTGGGAAAATATCTGAAAAATTATTTTCCTCCCATCCACCTTGGTACCCAGGTTAAATGCATCCCAGATACTGTTTTTGTTTGTGGAAGGAGTGACATCACTGTCTGGAAGTTAACATGGAGATGCACCACATTTAACCAAGCACAAATCATTCCAACTTCAATTAATACAATCAATGCTATTATGTCAAAAGGCAATTACAATACTAGAAATACACACAGTGCAAGCTACTCAGATAAAATATATATGCATATAGTAAAACCTACTCAGAATAAAAACCCAATATCCCTGCCTTTAGCTGAGGCAAATACCTAAGTAAAACGAAGAAAAAGAAGGAATCTCTCACAACCTATACATGCCTTCTCTAATACTTCCAAACTTTCCTCCCCTATTCAAAATAGATTCAACCCCCAAATTAAAGCAACAGCTGAACACACATTTAAAGAAAAATCAGCCATAACCAGATCTCTTTACTTGTCCCTCACAATCACCTGCAGGGTCTGGTGATGTCACCAGATTATCAACACTTGAAAAAGGGAGACATTTGGTTTCAGGGTGTAGCCCAGAGGCAAAGCATTGAGGACACCACAAAATGGCCTGAGATGAATTATTATTGATTACCTGCCAGAGAACAAAAGCATAAAACTGGAGAAACAAGGGCACTTGGGCATTTGCCTTTGTTCTTTGAATTCTATTCATATCCTACTTCTTAAATGCTATAGAATACCTTTCCCTTCACTTGTTTAGAATGGCCAACAGTCAAATCCTGAGCTGCCTGCATTGACAGGACTCCTATGGTAGCTGAATGGCCTCCATAGGGTCCTGAAAGTGAGGAGGGTCCTGAGAGTGAGAGAGTACTGTCTGAACCTCCTTGGGGAAAAGAGACTTCCTTCCCCTTCCCTAAGTGAGCAGTCTTGCAATGGGGCTATTTCTTATTTCTACACCAGCTCTTTTGCTGGAGGCTCTCTATAATGGTACTCAAAGTGGCATTGGGACCCCTTTGGGGGGTCATGACTGTAGTTCAGGGGGTTCATGACAAGGTGGGATCCTCCATCTCGGAATCTGGCACTGTGTATTCTTGGGAGTAAGTCTCATTGAACACAACACTGAACTCATTGAACACTTTTGAACACAATGGGACTTACTTCTGAATAGACATGGAGGAGTTCTGGCATCACAGTGATGTCACATCCCGATAAGTTTGACAGGGGGTCTTGGACAGATTTTAGGTTTGAAAGGATTTCCCAGACTGAAATGCCCAAATAGCACTGCTGTAGATCCAGAGAGTAGGTCTACCTCCTTTCTGCCGTCTTCCTAATCCTCCCTGGAACACCTCCTCCCCACTTCCCACCATACCCCCTTTCTGTGATCCACACAGAAAGTCACTGCAGGAAGGAAAGTCACCACTTACTAATCTGTGGATGGTTATTCTCCAGTGAAAGGATATCTCCTGAGTTTCAAAATTGCCATTCCCTTTTCCATTTCAAATGGTCTTCAGCTTTTCGTTGGAAGTTTTGGAGGACTTTAATATAATAGTTTCAAGAAGCTAGCAGGATGTTTTCAGAAAACCCAGCTTTCCTGATTCTTTCTTCTTATCTGCCTGACTCATAAAAAGGTACAGCACACACTATAAAAGATGGTGCCAGAGTTCAGCAGCACCAAGAAAAAGATTACGCTTTTTGCAGTTGCTTAAATCTACCTATGAACCATACAACTCAGACTTGATCATACCAGCACATAGGAAGTGACCTTTTGGATCAGTCCAAGGGCTCTCTAGAGCTGGCATCCTAAACTAACATTCTAGTTTCTGCAAACCACATACTTGCAGTCAGGCAGAAACACCAAATAGCTCTCCCTACCCCACTGTCTGCCTCACTCCATTGCTGGCACAAAGGGGAGGTTCTGATTTATTGTCAAGATTATTTTATTTTATTTATTATTTAATTAATTTATACCCCGTCTTTCCTAACCTGCAAGAGGGAGCTCAAGGTGGCTAACATCACATAAAAAATAAAACACCATTAAAATAGAATTATAAATATAGATTAAAACATAATTAAAATACAATTAAAATACAATTAGATTAAAACTGAACAATTAAAACAGGCTAAAAACAATTATTAAAAACAGTAAAAAAGCAATAAATGCCCTCCAACCCCTGCCCCATTTAAAACACTTTTTTAAAATAAAAGGTTTTTAGGCTCCGCCTTAAGCTCTGTATTGAGGGAGCTTTCCTCAGTTCTAAGGGGAAGGAGTTCCAAAGCCGGGGTGCCACCACCGAGAAGGCCCTATCTCTGGCCGCCACACCTCTCACATCTCTTAGTGGCAGCACAGTAAGTAGGGCCCCCTCAGATGACCGTAGGTGACGTCATCTGGGTGTGCTTGCCCTTGTTTCCAAGGGGGGAGCTTGTGAGTGTGCAAGAGATGCAGGTTTTCCTGCCTTGTTTGCAAAGAGGGAGGTTGGAGGAGGGTATAAATATATAAATGGAGGGTATATGTAAGTGGAGTCAGTTTTTTTATTTCCTCACCCAATTTGTTCTTTAATTTTGGGGTTAAATAGAGAAGGTTAAAAGAGATGCTACACATGTGAACATTTTAGTCCTTTATAATTATTCAGTGATATATTTTTCATTTGTTAACAATAGGCTTCAAACCTATTGCTAAGTCTTCATTAGATGCATTCCTGGGGTTAGATAAGTGCAACCGAAGCTGTGTATAATTTTTTGTTTGTGCTATTGCCCTAGGGAAAAATGTATTTTTTTTGTATATCCACTATGACTGTTGGGTCTCCTTCTTGCACCAGTTTCACTTGAACCACTAAAACATTGTTCATGTTGATTTCCTTGAAGGAAGAAATGCAAAAGTGCTGATCAACCATGAATTTCTCTGATCAAAAAGCAACCCCCCCTGTTTAAATCACAGCTGGAAGAAAAAAAAAATTGATTTAAATTTCAAATTAGAATAAATTTACATGAATGAATATACAGTGGCGCCTCACGTAACAAGCGCCTCACATAAAGTATGTTTCATGTAACATCAAAAATTTCTCTAGGAATCTGCTTCACGTAACAAACTGTGCTTCACGTAACAAACAAACTCATTGTATTCAAAGGGTCTTACTCCCAGGAAAGTGTCTTTAGGATTGCAGCCTAAGTGGGCTTGCTGTGATAATTCCTGAGCACAAATTCGGAATGATTGCCCAAGTCCCCTATGTCCTGTAAATTTATTTATTTATTTATTTTCCTAATTTATACCCCGCCTTTCCTTCCCTACAAGAGGGAGCCCAAGGAGGCTAACAAAGAAGAATAAACACCATTAAAATCACTGATAAATACAAGTTAAAACATAATTAAAATACAATTAAAATATAATTAGAATAGATAAAAAGACTAAGAACAATTAAAACAAGCTAAAAAACATTGGTTAAAAACAATAAAATGAAACAATAAAACAACTGCCCCCTGACCTCTGCCCTATTTAAAATGCTTTTTAAAAAAATCTGTACTTAACTGTAATATGTTGCAGCAGACAAAATACAGTATGAAACTTGCAGCAGCCAGAATAACAATTATTAGGAACATGGCATCAATTTTTCCTTTCTAGAAATTTATTTATTTTATTTATTTCCTAATTTATAGCCTGCCTTTCCTTCCCTACAAGAGGGAGCCCAAGGCGGCTTACATGAAAGAAAAATAAAACACCATTAAAATAATAATAATTAGAAATTAAAACATAATTAAAATACACTTAAAATACAATTACATTTAAAACAGACTAAAAACTTTGTTAAAACAATAATATATAAAAACACAAGAAAACTACCCCCCAACCCCTGCCCCATTTAAAAGCTTTTTTTAAAATAAAAGATTTTTAGGCTCTGCCTGAAGCCCTGTATTGTGGGAGCTTTCCTCAGTTCTATGGGGAGGTAGTTCCAAAGCCGGGGTGCCACCACAGAGAAGGCCCTATCTCTGGCCGCCACACCTCTCTAGGCCGCCACACCTACTGACAGCACTGTCAGTAGGGCCCCCTCAGATGACCTTAGGTGACGGGTCGGATTGTACAGAAGAAGGCAGTCCCTCAGATACCCTAGACCCGAGCCGTTTAGGGCTTTAAAGGTCAGGACCAGCACTTTAAATTCAGCCTGGAATGAATGGGCAGCCAGTGTAGTCGCTGAAGCAGTGGCCTGACAGAGTCGAACCGACGAGCCCCAGCAACCACATGGGCTGCCGCATTCTGGACTAGTTGCAGCTTCTGGACCGTCTTCAGAGGAGCCCCACGTAGAGCACGTTACAATAATCTAGTCTCGATGTCACTAGGGCATGGGTCACCGGGGCTAGAGCCGAGCAACTCAGGTATGGTTGCAGCTGGCAGATCAGCCGAAGCTGAGCAAAGGCTCCCCTGGCCACAGCCGCCACCTGGGACTCCAGGAGCAGCTGCGAATCCAGGAGAACCCCCAAGCTGCGAACCTGCTCCTTCAGAGGGAGTGCAACCCCATCCAGAACAAGATAATATTCCAATACCCGAGTCGAGGACTTCCAGACCAGGAGAACCTCTGTCTTGTCAGGATTTAATTTCAGCTTGTTCATCCTCATCTAGTCCCCCACTGCCTCCAGACAATGATTCAGGACTTCAATCGCCTCCTTGGACTCAGGAGGAAAGGAGAGATAGAGCTGGGTGTCATCGGCATACTGATGACACCTCACTCCAAACCTCTGCATGACCTCTCCCAGCGGCTTCATGTAGATGTTAAATAGCATGGGGGATAGAATGGAACCTTGTGGCACCCCGCACCGAAGAGGCCAGGGTGCCAAATAAGCATCCCACAGCACCACCTTCTGGGACCTGTCTGCCAGGAAGGAGAGGAACCACTGCAAAACAGTGCCTCCAATCCCCAACCCAGCCAACTGGCCCAGAAGGACACCATGGTCGATGGTGTTGAAGGCCGCCGAGAGGTCCAGCAGGACCAACAGGGACGCACTCCCCCTGTCCATTCCCCGGCGTAGGCCATCCACCAAGGTGACCAAGGCAGTCTCTGTCCCAAATCCCGGCCTGAAACCAGATTGGAAGGGATCCAGATAATCAGCTTCATCCAGGACCCTCTGAAGTTGGGACGCCACCACCCGCTCAACCACTTTGCCCAGAAATGGGATGTTTGAGACTGGCCAATAGTTGTTTAGGTTTTTAGGGTCCAGGGAGGGTTTCTTCAGGAGAGGGCAAACCACTGCCTGTTTTAATGCAGAAGGCAACACCCCCTCCCTCAGACAGGAGTTCACCACCTCCCTGTCCATTCTGCCAGTCCATCCCGGGCCAGTCTGATTAGCCAGGCTGGTCCAGCAGGCATGCGGATGGTCTCACACTACAGAGAATCCTGTCCACATCCTCAGGTTCTACAAGCTGAAAAGAATTCCAAAAGGTGGACAAGACAGGTGCCCAAGGGACATTGTTGAATGTTGTTAAAGTGGCGTCCTAGTCATGCTGGATCTGATCGACCTTGTCCGCAAAGTGTTGGGCGAACTCACCACAGCGAGCCTCTGTGTGCTCTACCATGTCAGTGCGGGGGGCCAGATGGAGGAGGCCCTGGACCACACAGAAGAGCTCTGCTGGGCGGTTCTCTGTGGATGCAATGATGGTAATGAAGTATACCTTTTTAGCCGCCGCCACCGCCGCAGAGTAGGCACGCCAGTGAGCCCTGGCCTCTACCCGATCAGATACGACACAAGTTTTTTGCCATCGTCGCTCTAAACATCAACCTTGCTGTTTCAAAGCCCACAGCTCCCCAGAAAACCAAGGAGCTGTGTTTGATCTATGGCAGGACCGAGGTCGCTCAGGAGCGATCTCATCCAGGGCCCTGGTCATCTCTGTGTTCTAGAGATTGACCAAGGAGCCAGGTGAGTCGCCAGCTCTGGCTGCAGGAAAATCCCCCAGAGCCCTCAGGAAACCATCAGGATCCATCAGTCTCCGGGGGTGGACCATGGAGTGCAATCTCCCGCCTGTGCAGAGGCTACGGGCTGCAATAAGCCTAAATCCCACCAGGTAGTGATCTGTCCATGGCAATGGGGTGATGGAGATGTCCTTCACATCCAGATCACCATCAACCTGCTCAGCAGTGAACACAAGGTCCAGTGTGTGTGCCGCATCATGAATAGGGGCAGATATTCTTTGAGACAGACCCATGGTTGCCATGGAGGCCATGAAATTCTGAGCTGCAGATGTTTGGGGTGCCTCGGCATGGACATTGAAGTCCCCCAGCACCAAGAGGCGAGAGCACTCCAACGCCACGCTTGAGATCACCCCGGTCAGCTCAGGCAGGGAGACTGTTGGGCAGCATGGCAGGCGGTACACCAACAGAATCCCTATTCTGTCTTGCCCCTCCATCACAACATGGAGGCACTCAAACCCTGTGAACTGCTGGACAGGGGACCTGGTGAGAGAGATGGAATCATGATAGACTATCACAACCCCACCTCCCCGCCCCTGAAGTCTTGGCTGCTGCAGCACCCGGAAACCTGGTGGACAGATCTGGGAGAGGCCCACACCTCCGGCCTCATCCAGCCAGGTCTCTGTAATGCAAGCCAGGTCAGCTTGAACAAGTCCTGGACCAGGCAGGTCTTATTGTTTACTGACCTGGCATTGAGAAGCAGCAGGTTCAGACTCAGGGGGTTGCTGCTCAGGCTGCCTAAGGTCAGAGGGTTGAGGGGAGGGCCAGAAAGAGGGACAGTCTGTCTATGACTGACCCTCCTCCTCCTGTTACAGCCCGCATGACCCCTCCCACCATATCTTCCATGACCCCTCACTCTACTAATAGTGGCAGCACTCCCAGCCGACTTTCCCTCCCCTGAGCTCCCTCCAGATGATAAACACATTACTACAGAGCAACAGGCGGAGCCAAGCAGCTAGAGGCAGGTTCTGCTAAATTTTTCCTCAGTAGGGAGGCACACAGTTCAATGGAGCGGCCAAAGTCCTCAACCTGGTCCACTGGGCCAAACAGGAATTAAGGAACAACTGTTTTTTCTTCCAGGGGTGTCTTCAGGACCCAGCCCAGTAAAGATACTGTATACATCCTTGAGTGTTGGGTGAACAAAGTTTGGGGTGGAAAGGCAATCCAAAGAGTAGTCCACAGGACTGCTAGGCAACCAAAGGTTCTTTTAACGGTATTATTTTGTATTTTAAGATTGAAGTGACTAGAAGCATGAAAATGTTTAAAATAATATGTGTGTGTGAAACACTCTCCTACTTTCTCCCTAGAAGATTAGAAGTCTAGGCAAAGAGACAAAAGGTTGTAAGAAAATGCTTTCTTTGTCTTAAGCTGAGATAAACTGAAGTCTCTAAAAAAATGAAGAACTGTGAATAAAATAGTTTGGCAACTAAGAGCAATGTATAATAATTTAAAGCTGTAAATATAAAGATTATAAAAGAATATACGGGTAAGGATCTTCTCTCTTACAAACATATATATAGTTCTCTGATTATAAAATAATAAGTGAATATTCTGGCTCAGCGCGAAACCCCTTCCAAGCATGCAACTGGACACTTTCCAGAGTAAGATAAAGGTTAGATCTGCAGCAGCAAAATGAACTTCTAAAATTAATTCAGTATTGCTTTAATTCCTATTAAAGGTAAGCGCCTTTTTCTTTTACCACTTTAAGTTCTAAAAAATATGTAAAATACTAGATTTGTGTTTCTAGCGGCATTGTTTCCTCCATATGATGTTTAAAGTATGTTTTTCCCTACCAATTACCATCATTTCAGTCTTTTTGTACAGAATCTCATATTTTTGAGCTTACCTCTTAATTTAGCAATTTGTTAATGTGTCCATTTTTGAGCTTAATTCTGTCCAATCAATAAAATATGATTTGTAGCAGTTCTATAACTTTCTAAGAAGTTTGTCAATGAAAAGAGTTTGTATATTTAATCATTGTCTATTTTAAAAATGAGTGCATAAAATATATTATGTATTCTCTAGCAGCAATGCAATTCCAATGTGCCAACCTTGTTAATTTTCTTGCTGCAGATTTGAATGAATTCCATGTTCAAGCAGTTTGTAAATAATTCTTATTATATGCTCTCATTATATGTCACGTTTGTCTGCCAGAGGATGAGAGACATTTTCTTCTATCCAATATAAAGAGTTTTGTCCCAGCTATCTCTTTAAGAAAAATAATAATTTAGTAAATATTAATTCAGTATTGTTTAAAATGTGCAAACATATGTTTCTTTTGCTGTCTATCAAATTACAGAAGCAAAACAACAAAGAAATAGTGAGTAAATAATTCAAATACTCTGTATTAAAAGCAAAATTATAATCATCAATCAAACAAGAACCTGTGGTAAAAAAATAGCAAGGCATTAAAAATAAGTTTAAAAAGTGATGAAGAAGTGTACAAAAAATATATGGAAAAGCATGTCAGTAAGGTGAGCTAACCCCCTCCCAGGAAATGGCACTGGAGTTCTTTAGGGGTAAAGGCTCATAGAGGCCTGGCAGGATCAGTGATTTAAGAAAGAAATGTGTAAGTTAGAATAGGTTGGTGTGTGGCTATGGAGAGTTTCGTATTTGTTTGCCAAGAAGTCTGTGGTTTTGGCTTAATTGTATTGTAGTGAGTCCAGGAAGGCTCAAGGACCCTACAGGGGAAGCAGAAATGGTTAAAGTTCAGTCAGAGTAAGTGTATCTTAAAAAAAAAAAGAATATAAAAAGAAGTAGTAGGTTTGAATCATGTTCAAAAATGGGAAAAGGGCTGGCTGGATTATTTAGTTGTAAGCAGAAGCATTAAAAGTTTGCAGATTCATTATATGGTGGACAAAACCAGCTGTCAGAATTTATTAGAATTATTATTAGAATTATTGAAATTAATTGATACCTTTGAAATCATTCTGTGGGCTGCCTATAGTAAAGGACACGCTTGGCAACGGCTGCAGACACACATTCCCTGACAGATGCTTCCAATCAACATTCACAGGCTCCCCGGAGAGGAGATGATAACATCACAATGCCCCTTCTCCTTTCCCAGGGGTTTGATGGTTATCAGTGATTAGCCACTTAAGGCTTGTAAAGCCAGCCAAAGCTAAGACAGGAAACTCTTTGTCTTCACCTGATCCTGTGGCAATAATAAAGAAGCCCAAAAATTATAAAATTAAAATAAAATTTTAATTCTTCTTCCTGTGGGAAAGGAAACTCAGATAGATCAACCAATGTCAGAATACAGCTGCTTGATTGCCACAAGTGTTCTTCATTGTACTGATGTGTAATGTCATGTCTTGCCACACATTTTTCCATCTCAGCTCAGGAAGCCACTGAAGATAAAATCTTTAATTGTATAAATCCTCTTGTTATGAACAGAATCATCTTATTATGTAGAGAAACAGTTGTGCTATAAAAGGTCTAGTCAATTTGGACAAAGCACTCAGTCTTTTGTAAGATAGAAAACTCTGTCTGGCTGAGTCCAGAGCTCTGAATAAAGAAATCTCTTGCTTGCATCATCATCTCCTGGGTCTTTCCTGCTGATACCTACTTCATTCCTATTACAAATGGGGGCTCGTCCGGGATTATTGGATCTGGACCTTTTCCAGGGAATTGAAGTGGTACCCAGGGGAGAGGGATCTTGAGGCCCCCCAAGCCGGTGAACAGTGTGCTATCGGTGGAAACCGGTCCTCAGGTTTCTCCAAGGCGCCTCCAACCAAGTTTGGTTGGGGAGAAAAAAGAACACCGGTTCCCATCTGATAAGAACCTGTCAATCGCCTTCGGTCTCAGGAGTACAAGCAACAGATCTACAGGAACCAGGCAAGTATAGTAACGCCCGACCCGAGATACTGCCTGAAGAGTGCACTGGTTGAATCCACTGGCTTGGAAAGGCCAGCCAGTGGAGCCCACTCAGTGACGCTGAGGGGTGGACCCGTTGGGTGACCAACGGAAGGGGACCGAGTCCTAGGTAAACTCCCGGAGCCCGGCCGTTCGCTCAGAAGGGAGGACTCGTCACCCTCTCTGACTGGGGAACATTGGCCCATTACTCCTTGAAGGGCACCAGACCTATCCTGAAGCATAGGCTTGGATAGGTGAGACCTTTCTGTCTTGAAGCGTAGGCTTGGATAGTTGGGTAAGATATGCTAGCCTCTATCCTAAAGAATTTGGGAATGGGGGGAAGAACCTGACCAGACTTGGTAGGGAGGTAGCCCCTAAACCAACACCCAAGATTGGATAGAAGAGTCTTATCAGACTTTAATTAGCAACCAGAAAGTTTTATATTGCCTGTTAAACTATAACAGAAAGTTTCCTTTTATGTGATTTAGTTTAACTGTTTTTGCTAAAAAGTATAATTGCAAGCAAAAAGTTTCTTTACCTGTTAAACTGCAAGAAGGTTCTCTTTCTATTGTTTAGTTTCACTGTTACTTGGTTACTTAAAGTATAACATTGTAATGTGATTCTGTTTATGATGGGAGGGAGAAGGTAGAAACTGTGTGAGTGAAAAGTGGTTGCATGATTGACACAAGTGAAGGCGTCAGACCCCAGACGCGTGTTATGTGTGATTGTGTGAACGTACCAAGTGTGATTGACACCGCCGTTCTTGTTGTGAGCCACTGACGAGCCTGGCCGCGCAAGCTGGAGGAAGAAGTGAAAGTTTACCCTCTGTGTTCCTTACCCCATAAATAAAAAAGACCCTGATCCTCCCCTTTCCCTATTCTGTCTTGTGAGTGCCTTTTGTCTGTGGCCTGAGGACAGACCTCAGAAAACAAACACAAGTGGCTCTGTGAGTTAGAAAAAGTAAGGAAGGCCCTTGGAGTTTGGCTCCAGGAAGGGGGGGGGGGTGGAGGCGACTAAGCCTGCCCCATTATAGGGAATTTTAAAAGTTGTAGATTAATTTTGTGTCTATAGTGCCTGTCAGTGCTTGCTTTGCATTGTTAGATCTATTTATTGTTTTCTAAAAGAACGCAAAAGAAAAGGTATTACATTGGGGGAAAAACCCCCCCATCTCTCTCTCTCTCCCCTGGGCTGGCTGTGATGGGATAGCTAGCAGAGCTGCCAGAGGGGAGCAGGGATTTGGTGAACAACAGCAAAGTGGACTTTAAAAATTCAGTGTTTAGTGGATTTTAAAATTTGTGGAGGGACTAGCATGGCTCAGGTGTGCAGTGACACTGCACATAGAAGACCACAGCAGGGTCAGTTGTGTGTAACTGTAAAAAGAAGTCTGATACCTGAAGAAATTGCTCTCAGTTGTGTAAATTTCTGTTTGTTGTAGTATAAGTGGCACCAGGAGGTGAGCTCAAAAAGCTTCACAAAGAGCAGAGAATCCTGGGAATTGTAGTTTGCTAAACAACTATGGTGGTGTCACTTGCTTGATTGTGTGGTGGTGAGAGAGAGGCTCAGGGCCTCTGCATGGAAAACAAGAGTAGTTAGAGTTTGGTTGGGGGCAATGAGTTCTCAGAAAGAGCTTGTGACAGAGAGGAGTAAAAACAGGGGGTTATAAATACAGTAGTTGTGTGGCAACTAGAAGGCAGTGGACTGGAGTTCCTTATTAGGTATAAAAAGGTGCATGTTCTGAAGACTGTATAAATCAGTGAGTGGTTTGTGCAATCTTGTTGCCTTGTTAACTTGTGTAGCAGGTCACACAAAGTAAAAGTTTCACAAGCATAGATTTTAAGCAGCAGTCTTGGTTCTTGGAGGCACATGGAAAAAAGAAAGTCTTTTCAGTGGTGAAGTGTGAGCAGTAAGTTAAGAAGTACACTTGCCCCTTAAGATGTGTGAAAGCAATAGTCTGTGGGCAGTGGTCTGTGCCATAAGTGGTCTAGAGGTTTCTTTTTGAGAACTAGCTAAAAGAAAAAGTCCATGTTAAGGTTACCATTCTGTCTGGAGGTTTTTTTTCTTGCATTGGTTCTTTGTTCTAAAAACACCATCTGGGTTTACAATGCTTTGGGTATTGGCAAAGCTGAATAAAGCCTCCAGCAACAAGTATGAGTTACCAAAATTTAAAGAAATTGAATTCAAAAATACTTTTGCAATAAACAGCTATTTATATTGAGTTATGGTCAAGGCCAAAGAGAAAGGAGAGGACTCTTAGTGTAGTCTGCATAGTGTCACAGATCAGTCAAAATGTGTTGCCCTTTTCTTCAAACATAAAAATAGTGGACCTTAACATGTTGTGTTTTGCTGCTTGTGAGGTTCTAAAAAGTCAAGCAAGTTGGTCTGATTAATTGTCTTGTGGTTCAAGTTGCACCCTCTTTTGCCAAACAATAAGTTCTATAAAATAGCTCTGGAGGCCAACAGTAAAAATAGTTCAGAAATAATTAATTGAAAGTTCTGGAGTTGTATGTGTTCAAAATATCAGTGTAAGTGTTGAAACTGCCTCTGAGCATGGACAGAGTCTCTTTTCCAGGAAAAGACCTTGCCTTCAGGGACTTTCTAATCCTGATTCACGCATAACCATGGTTTCTCCCACAGAAAAGGAGGGGGGGGAAGCTATCAAGGCTATTTTGCTTGGTATCTGTTGCTCTGCCCCAGATTCTCAAGTAAATAGCCTTTATGTTCAAAGTATATGTTCTCTGTTTGTGGTGTAGTCTTTTTGCTTGAGTGCAAATTGTTGTATTGGAATGTTCAACTTCATAATATTTCAAAGACAACCTTTTAGGCAAGTCCAAGCCAAAAGAGAATTGCACTTAACTAGTATCACTGCATGTCCTCTTCCTGCAACTCATTAATCTGTATGGCTATCTATGTTTCAAATGTAAATGTTATTGTCTCTCTCTCTCTCTCTACACCCCGCAGGGAAAGAGTGCAAAAGCCATTAAATTTCCATTATTCCAGCAGGTCAAATAAGAGCCTGATCCAAGGTACAAAGTGTTAAAAAATGCCTGCCTTATAAAACAGAACAGTCTAGATCTGATTGCGCAAGATACCTTGATGTATCGAGGAGATTAGAAAAGGAATGTGTCCTCAGTGCAGATGGTAGCAAGCAAATTTGCTTAATAATGTCCATAGCAATCTCCTAATCCTTTTGTTTCAGCAGCAAAAAGGAACAACAACAACAAAAAGGAAAGAGTTAAACCTTATTTCTTTGCAGACTAAGCATGGATTTTTAATAAAACATTGCTTTTCAGAATATAAAGTTAACTGATTTATCTTGCCTAAATTACATTCAAATCCACATATGTGTATCCTAGTATTATGTTGTATGTGTGTTGTGTGTCTTGCATTCTTATTTACAGAGCCAATATGATCCAAAGTACAGAGGTTACAATAAGAGTGCCATAAAAATCTTAATTCCAGGACTGTGCTAAAAGATGTTAACTATCAAAACCAAGCAACTGTGTGCCAATAAAACAACAGGAAAAAAAAGACGTGGCTGCCTGCATCATATCAGATGGATCAAATGTGCCATGAATTACATGTTATTTCTATGTTGTCAGTCCTGTGTTCTCTTGCAGATATTAGATGTCAAAAAGTCAAAACAAGCCTTACAAAGGAAGCAAAGGAAGTCAAACAGTATACAACAGTCTTGCAAACAGTCCACATATGAGATTGCCTGTGTCTACAAAGAAAATGGGCCAAAAAGCAACAACTAGAAGGCATGACGTAAAGTGGGTCTTCCACATCCCTACTTTGCAGGGGTGTCGTACAGCCTTCTCCTAGCAAACTTATGCTCCAAAGCTGCAAAATGTCAATTGAGCCTCCGATATTGACTGCCAACCATCTAATGTTGAAAGGCACGACAAAATAGTGAGTTTTTCACTGCCAACAAGGTGTCGCAAAGCCTTTCCAGCTTCAAGGCCATCCAGGTGAGCCACTGAGACAGGCTGGCAAGCATGTAGCCAGTGCATGCTTCCATGCAACAAGAAGCAGCGGTGAGCCGTGTGTGACATGCAATGTGGCCTGTGCGCTTGTGTTCCTGTACTTCTGTACACCTGGCTTTAACTCTGGCCCACATCAGGCACCTTTTGCAACCAGCATTCCTGATCCTGATCCGTGTTATAAACAATGGAACTTCAATCAAAGTATGAGTCTTGGTGTTAGACTCTAAGCTCAACAGCACAAGAACTCTGTTGTGGCTGTCCAGTGTTGTGAATTCCTAAAGACTCTTGTTTTCCACAGGTGTGTGGCAAAGCATTCAAAAGGTTAATTTGCAAGGACTAGTAAAGTATAACTTCTATTTGCAGTTGCAGATAAAACAATATTACATCAACCATGGAGTGGACTCTGCTGTTGAATACTCTTCCTGTGTGCATAGTCTTTTAACAGTGCAAAGACTTAAAATAAGGATTGTGTTTTGTTTGTATTGTATCTCTGTAAACTCTTGTCCCTTAGTTTTTGTATGTTAAATGTTTATGTTGTCTTGTGTGTGTGTTGGATAAGGTAAAAAGGACCCCCAGCCTCAGAAATGCCCTACTGACTGTAAAAAAAAAAAGCAAATTTAAAAAAGGTCCCAAAACTAGACAGTTGTGCATTATTGGACACTACCCATTTACCTTCATATATAAATGGGGTGTCCAAAAGGGGGGAATATGGTGGACAAAACCAGCTGTCAGAATTTATTAGAATTATTATTAGAATTATTGAAATTAATTGATACCTTTGAAATCATTCTGTGGGCTGCCTATAGTAAAGGACACGCTTGGCAACGGCTGCAGACACACATTCCCTGACAGATGCTTCCAATCAACATTCACAGGCTCCCCGGAGAGGAGATGATAACATCACAATGCCCCTTCTCCTTTCCCAGGGGTTTGATGGTTATCAGTGATTAGCCACTTAAGGCTTGTAAAGCCAGCCAAAGCTAAGACAGGAAACTCTTTGTCTTCACCTGATCCTGTGGCAATAATAAAGAAGCCCAAAAATTATAAAATTAAAATAAAATTTTAATTCTTCTTCCTGTGGGAAAGGAAACTCAGATAGATCAACCAATGTCAGAATACAGCTGCTTGATTGCCACAAGTGTTCTTCATTGTACTGATGTGTAATGTCATGTCTTGCCACACATTTTTCCATCTCAGCTCAGGAAGCCACTGAAGATAAAATCTTTAATTGTATAAATCCTCTTGTTATGAACAGAATCATCTTATTATGTAGAGAAACAGTTGTGCTATAAAAGGTCTAGTCAATTTGGACAAAGCACTCAGTCTTTTGTAAGATAGAAAACTCTGTCTGGCTGAGTCCAGAGCTCTGAATAAAGAAATCTCTTGCTTGCATCATCATCTCCTGGGTCTTTCCTGCTGATACCTACTTCATTCCTATTACAATTACAGAGAGGTAAATTTCATGTTAGTCTGTGGATTGAGTCTGTTAAGAGGGCCAATTGCTCCTTTTCCTTTGTGTTTGTTGTTTAAGAAAAACCCAGGAGTTATGGTGTAATTAAAGCAATTTGCATGAGGCCCAGTGTGCCTTACACAAAAGTAAACCACAGCAATCCTAGAGTTAAAAAGGAGTCCTGTCAGTATCCAGGGTGTATGGCCTAATTGGTCTTAAGAAGTAAAAAAAATTTAAGTATGAGGTGTCTGCAATTGTATTAAAAAAATGTGGCTAGTCCCAAGAAGAAGAGAGTTTGGGATGCTTGTGAGGCACTCTCCTGCTTTTTTCCTGAGTAAGATTAGATGAAAAAAGGGGTCCGTGTTTAGGTCACCATTCTGTCTAGAGCAGCGTTTCTCAAAGTGGGGGTCAGGACCCCTTTGAGGGTCACCTAGTGGTTTCCTGGGGGTCGCCTAAAGATCCCTGGTGCAGGGGGCCATGTCAGGCTTGCCAGACCTCCAGCTGTAGCCGCGCTTGCACTGGGGCTGACTGACAGCCTCAGGGCCCAATCCTATGCATGCCTACTCTGAAATAAATCCCATTGTGTTCAATGTGTGCATTGTAACAATGAAAATACATCCTACATATTGGATATTTACATTACGATTCATAACAGTAGCAAAAGTACAGTTATAAAGTTGCAATGAAAATAATTTTATGGTTGGGGTCCCCACAACATGAGGAACTTATAAAGGGGTCACGGTGTTAGGAAGATTGAGAACCACTGGTCTAGAGAGTTTCTCTTTTTTTTTGCATTATTTAATTCTGTCAAGGCAATAAACAGCGGTTCCTTGTGTCTAGGAAACACCATCTGGTTTTATAAAGTCTTGTGCTTAAAGATATATTTCAAAAGAGTTGTGGTTTTGTTGCTTGCAAAAGTATTTTGCTCAAGCTCCCTGTATTAGCAAAGCTAATTAGAGCCTCCAGCAACAGGTATGAATTACCATAAATTAAAAAAAAATTGAATTCAAAAATACTTTTTGCAGTAAACAGCTATTCAGATTGTTGCCAAAGCATCTGAGCATGGGCAAAGTGCAGATATCTACTAAAGGCCAGTAGCTGTTGTCTCTCCTGCAAAAAAGGAGGGGGCAAAGCTGTCAGTGTGATTATCTGCTTGCTTCTAAAGCTAAGGTTCCAACCTGTTTCTTGTGTTTTAAGTGCAGTGCGCAAAAGCCATTAATTTTGGTTTATATAAAAAAGAGCTCATGTTTAAGAGTGTGTGAACTTTTGCATCTAATAAAATTTCTGTAGAGTCTGCAGAAAAAGGAATGAGGCGTGAGTTCATTCTGTTTGTATTGCTTGTTATCGAAGAATCAAGGCAGACTGCCAAAGTGCATGCCACAGAAGGACATCTCGTGCACCAAGACCGATATGCCTGGTCTGGCTGTACCAAATAGAGGCAAGTAAAAATATTTCCATACAGAGTGCAAGAAGCGAACGCTAGCCCTGCAAGGTAGAATAGTCCAAAGTATTACACCGTTATTTTATTGGGGTGCAAATTGAATTGCAATGTCAGTCTCTTCTTAATACTGTTTCAAAAGAAAAGAACCCGTTATGAGTTCAAAGGGAGGTGACAGAATAAGTCTCAGGGTGCAAAAGTTATGAAGTTGTGCAGTTTTACACCTCATGTCTCTGGTTCAGAATAACTCTCTTTTCTTTCTGAGTGTTAATCTTTGGAACTCCCACACTGTAGCAAGCTAAAGTTTAATGGTTGCTCTAACCTTTTCTAAATCTCTCCCAGGAGGGCAAGTCCAAGCCAAAAGCCTCCTAGAAAAAAACCTCAGAGTTCCAGACCTGCGCAAAAGTGAAGCTGAGTTTAATCCCATCTGGTTTAAAAAAATTATCCACAAGGCATAAGCAGAGTGCATCTAATAAGATATTTTAGAGCAAAGCCAGCACTGTGCCTTTCGATTCTCACACTAAATAGTATTGTTCCTAATTGCTTCAGCAAAACCAAGCACACCAAGCCAAATACAGAGTGCAGGTAATACCAACCCTATGAGGAGGTACAGTACTAGAACTGAAATGTTTTAAGTTAGATTTAATTGCAGAAGAATCTAGATGTGACGAGAAAGGGAACTGAAAAAAATATTTATATGCCTTGTTGTTTCTCTCTCTCTCTCTCTCTCTCTCTCTGTGTGTGTAGTGCGCGTTCTGTGTTCTTATTTGCAGAGCCAGTGTGGCCCAAGGTTCAAATCTTCCATTAAGTTCTATAAGAGGCTTGCCTGGCTGTAAAAAAGGTTTTGTGATGCAGCAGCCCCATAAAAAACAACTGTATGACAATTTGCTAAAGAGAACAAGTATTCAGACAAGACTGCCAAGTGAGCAGCGCTGCACAGACCTGTCCACAAGCCTAAAGTTGTGGCCAGGGTTGCCATACCTCCTGTATTTTCTGGAGGTCTCCTCCAAAATGCCGCTTTGTCTGGGAGGAATGAGAGCCCCTCCGGACTCCGGTATTTGGGCAGCTTGTGCTGGCCCTTTAAATTTTTTTAAACTGTGGGCAGCTCAGAGACTTCTGGCTGGCTCGTACCGCCCACCTACAACCCAGAGGGGCTTTCCCTGCACTTGCGCCACTCCGAGGGCGCAGGGGGGCTTTCCCCAGGCGCGCACACCACTTGGATGGCGCGGGGGGCTTCCCCCAGGCCAATCCTATGCATCCCTACTCAAAAGTGAGCCCCATTAGAGAGAAAGGGACTTACTCCCAGGTAAACTGAGGGGCCAATCCTATGCATGCCTACTCAAAAGTAAGCCCCATTAGAGAGAAAGGGGCTTGCTCCCAGGTAAACTGAGGGGCCAATCCTATGCATGCCTACTCAATCCTATGCATGCCTACTCAAACGTAAGCCCCATTAGAGAGAAAGGGGCTTACTCCCAGGTAAACTGAGGGGCCAATCCTATGCATGCCTACTCAAAAGTAAGCCAATTAGAGACAAAGGGACTTACACCCAGGTAAACTGTGGTAGGATTGCCGTCTGAGGGGCCAATCCTATGCATGCTGCACCTCTGCAGAACAGGTGAGCTTGTATTTGTGTGTGTCTGTGTAGAACAATGCATGGGGTGTTTGTGTGTGTGAGAGAGAGTGCATGGTGTATGTCAGTGCATATCACTGACATGACTTGTATTGCTGCAAATTGCTCTGGGGGAGGGGGCTTTAGGATTTCTCTGGGGGAAATGGACTTTAAAGGAATTTTCTCAAGAATTTTGGCTTGGACTGGGAGGAAATTTGGCCTTAAATCAGGAATTTTGGGGTTGCTGTGCAGGAATTTCCAGTTTGGCGTCTGGTAACCCTGGTTGTGGCGCCCCTCATGCAAGTGTCTCTAAAGGAAACGGAAAACACACTAGCAACCACTGTGTTCAAAGCCCACAAACACTAGGAGTGGTGGGTACTCTTCTGCAATAACAAGCAGTAACCATGTCTTAAGCTCCCGGTTTATAGAACCAAAGCAAAGGAGTGTTGCATAAGAATTGCCAAGTATTGTATGTCTCTCAGTAAGTGCAATCCCAGACATGTTTGCCCAGAAGTCAATATGTTTTATGCATTGCTAGGCCTGTATGTCTCTCTTTTGTCTTGTCTTTTGTTGCAGGGCCAGTGTAGTCCAAAAATTCAAATGTTCTGTTAAGTTCCATAAAAACACCAAATGCGCAAACTGAATCTAAAGGATGGTGGTGCCATGTAGAAGCAAACTGATTGTGTGCCAAAAAGGGTGTAAAACTAGGCTAGCACATGACTGCCTGCATCTGCAAAATGGTGCCAGATGCCAACTGATGTTCCATCCTTGTGTCTCCCTTTTCCATTTTGTCAGTCTTGTGTTTCTATTTGCAGACTCCAAAGGAGTGTTCTAAAAATCTTACAACAACACTAGATGTCAAATGTCAAAGCAAGCCGATCAACAGTGTGAACTAAACAGTTATACAACAGCCTTGCAAAGAATTCGCAGATAAGGTTGCCTGTGCTAGATGGCAATTAAGCCAGAGGATAAACCAGGAAAAAAGGCAATGACGTAAAGTGGGTTTTTTCACATCCCTTCATCGCGAGGTTGTCAGATGGCCTTTCCTCTAGCTCCAAAAATGCCAGATGTCACCTAAGCCACAACTGCCAGATACCAGCTGATACCAGTTGATGCCAGAAGGGCCAGCTTGTGTGCATGTGTGTGATCTAAACATGCTTTCATGGGAGCAGTGAAGGTGGCAAGCCGCAACAGTAAAAGGCTCAAGCATGGCCATGCGTGACTTAATCGTGGTTTTCCACGTCCCAACAGTGGTTGTCAAAAGGCATGGCTCTGCTCCTGTGCTCTTGTGCTCCAACTGTAGACTAAACAATGTGCCAAGCCTACAGGTGGTCCTGTCAAAACTGGCCTAAGTACCTGCAATATCCCTGGTCTTATCAGCCTAGCCCAGTGCACGACATTCTATCTTGTTGCTTGTTGCCAGAGTGTTTTGCAAGTTAAACACTAGCCCTCATCAACAGCTGCATCTGTCATCCTCAAAAACCTAGCTGAGGCTTCCTTCTTGCCCCAGCCTAAGTTTTGTCTCCAGGTTTTGTTTCCAAGACTGTCCTAAGCTGGTAGTTGCATCCAGCCTGCGGGGTGCCACAGAGTTCCAGACAGCCCCCAATGAACTATATCATACCACCATGATACTAATATAAGCTTTGCTGTTAGACTCTGGCCTAAGCAGCACAAAAAAACTCTGTTGTGACTGTCTCCTACCTGCTAAACATTTGCTCTTGCCAGTGTGCCTAATAAACTGTGCCATGCTTCAAATAAGTACTTAAACAAAAAGTGTACCTTGTTAATATTGTGTCTCTGTAACTCGTATGTTTTGATTCATTCCCACATGAACACAATGTTATCAGTTTGTCTGTTACAATAAGCAAAAGTTAATTTACAAAAACTTATATATTATATCTCCTGTTTACAATTGCAGTTCTATTTGTAAAAATTATTATTGTTTCTTGCAATTTACAGTGCTAACCAGTTACAAATGTCTTCCCAAATTATAACCAAAGCTGTATTATATATGTTAAAATGATAAAAATACCATAATAGTCATACTATGAATCAAATTTTAATTCAAATTTTAATTCATATAAATTTTAATTCATAGTATGAAAGGGGGAGAATGTGAGACGTTGCTAGCCCCCCCCCCCCCCGAATCTGACCAGGCTGATTGCAGCACCCCTTAAGCATAACAAAGTTGATCAATAATATTTCTTAGGCCTGGAACTTATGGCTAAAAGCACAATGCAGCATAATTCTCCCTGTCAGCATAATGTTGCTATAGCCTGAACCTTCTCAGCTAAGCAGAAACAGTTGGGCCTTCTTCATGGCCATGATCTGGTGCCAAACCTGATAAGTGAACAATGGCCGTTCTGTAGGTTAACTACAAAGAGCTTTGCTCCCTGGCCTAAACACAGCTCATAGTTACTAAGTATAAGATACTACCCAGTCTGATGCAATGTGACCTGAAGAAGTGAGATCACGCAAAAGAAATACCTAAACCTTACTGAGCATGCTTGCCAGTAAACCAAGCATAGTTACCTATAAACCAATTAGAATTGTTTGTTATGATCATGTTGTATGATGCAGCCTACAGAATAGAATAATGCTTTCTTTCTTCTGTAACCTGCTTTGCTACTATAAAAGAGTAAGGCCGGCAGCCATCTTGGCTGGCTCCTCACTTTGGGACATGAGTCCAAGGAGTTTGCCCAACACGTGTTGAATAAAGATCCTCTTTCTGATAACTCAAGTTGACTGAGGGTTTTGTAAAATGTCTAACAATACATACCTTCCATCAAAAGCTTGATATCCCTTGATGTCAAGTTTTGACAGCTCTAAGCTCCCCCCCTTTTAAATTGGCCTCCCTCCCTGCCCCTCCTCTCCGACTTTGGGTTATATCTTTGCCAGCAACTTCCAACATGACTACAGCTTCCATTCTAGCAATAAATGTCTGCAGCTAGCATTCAGTTAGTATGTGGACCAAATTAATTTTGGAAGTTTTTATTTTTTCTGAAGGATGCTTTGTCTAGTTTCATGATTCTCATTAATGTGTAACATTTATGTACATTGCTAGTGCAGAACTGTGACAGCGTACTGTCACACACACACACACACACACACACACACACACAGCACAATTTTGTCTTGCTATATTACAGTATCAAGGAATGAAAGGGGACTGACTCTATTGTACAGTATTTGCAAAGTAAAGGTGTTGGGAACTGCACAATTTTATGTATTCATGCTCAAGGGTTAGACAGTGTCTTTTTTCTTCTGTATGCTCCTATCCTGCTATAACAAACATCCATTGCCTTACATAGAATCTAGTGTGCTGTTTGAGCTGGAGGAAACAGCCCAAAGGCTAGCCAGTGTCTCTGTGCACGTACAGAGTTCAAATTGGGCTCCATAAACACCCTAGTGGCCAAAAATATAATGGAGGGCTTTTTAAGTCCCTGTTGCAGCTACAGCTCTGAAATCTGGCAGAAGTCTGTGCTGCCTCCCTGGTGCCTCCTGTAGACTTAAAACCGTACAAATATATTTACACAAACACGTATTAACAAAAAAAATTATTGTGAGCTCCCCGTGGCAGCTAGAGACCCCGTGGTATCTACACTACTGTGGATTTTCTCATAGGGAATAATGGAAACTCAGATCATTGGTTCCAGAGCCCAAAAAATTCTCTCCCACCCCAAAATTGCTGCCACTTAGGGCGCAATCCAGAGTAACCATGGGAAGTCCTTGCTCCGGTGTAAGAACAATTTACTCTGGATTGCAATATGAATTTCTCTGTAGGAGGGAGGAACAGGGTGACCAGATGACTGGAAAACCCGGATTTGTCCGGATTTTTAGCCTCCTGTCCGGGTGTCCTACGTTTTGGCATCATTGTCCTACATTTTGGCTTCATTTTGAAACTTTGTGATAGTGCACAGTACCTCATCATGCCATATGTCGTTGGATTTGTATTGAAGAGCAGAATCCAATGCAAAAATCAGTTTTGAGATATCTCCTTCCTATCAAACGCTATGGTCAAAAAACAAAAAAATACATTTTTTGGCAATTTTTTTCAGCGGGTAGGAATTTTGGCCTTGGGGTTCAGGAATTTTGGGTTTGGCATCTGGTCATCCTGTGGAGGAAGGGTGCTCATCACTGATTGGGTTGCCCTTTCCTCACGTCAGCAGGTTGGACGAAACTTTCTCCCTCTGGTGGGGAGGCACCCACAGGTCCCAGTTTTCTTCCCTCCTCAAGCAGAATAGGACATGTTTCTGGAGCACTCTGCTCCATTCTTTCTCTCTTTTTCTCTTTCTTTTCTCTCCCTTCTCTGCCTCCATCCCCACTCCTGGCTTCAGTGATAGCCTGAGGAGGGGGTTTGCGCCAGCCTGGTGCACCAGGAGTAACCAGCTCCTACAGCCTACTCCTACCCAATAGGGGGGCAGCCCCGAGAAGAACGCGCAAGGGCGCACTGATGGCCAGTCTGGCCGAGGGACAGTGGAGAAGGGAGCACCAGGGCAGCGGTGGACTGGAGGAGCACAGCCTACCTAGCAGTTGCCCCTGGCCCCGCTTTAGAAGCACCAAACAGGTGCAGAGGAGGTGCAGATGAGCGCGCCCTACTGAGGAGCGCCGCCGTGCCTGCCTGCAGAGCAGCGCTGGCCCGCTTCAGGCACCAGGCCCAGTCCTTCCCAGGCTAGATCTCTGAGGTGGAGCCTTGTGGTGCTGCTCTTGGAAAGCTGCAAGCAACTGGCTACAGCAATTTGGCGCGCATGGGAAGCAGCACAGCAGGGACTTCCCACATGGACGCCATTTTGAGGACCTCTGCCCAGCAGCCATTTTCTGCAGGTATGCTGGATGGGGCCTTGCAAGGGGGGACCTCCAAGTGCTGGGGGCAATGTTTAAGGAGGCGGTGGAAGAGGTGCCTCCATGACATGCTGGGGGCTTTTTGGGACCAGCAGTTCCTTGAAGGTCCTCAGCCTCTCCTCAGGTAAGGAGGATGATGAGTATCCTCAGGCATGTGTGAGGAGAGCCTGCTCCAGGGCCCTCTTGGTGTCAGTGCCCTGTGCGGGGTGAAGGGCAGCTATTGAGCCTGTTAAATCTCAGGCCAAACTGTCTTCTGTGGAAGACTTCATGAATCTCCTCATGAGGAGCCTTGCACCTCCCCTGCCTGCACTCTGGCTCTGGGCTCTGAGGTAATACGGTACAGAAAGCAGTCCTGCCCCCAGTCTGGGAGAGTTTGGAGGATGAGGAGGGCTGCCAAGTCAACCACTAATGTTCTGTTTTGTGTGTCCTGTACTGATTTTCAATCAGCTTCATTCAGTGACTCCCACCGCATTTCCATGTACTCTAGTGTTATGGAAGAGGGATGAAAAAATTATCCATTTAGGGTGCAATCTTGACTTAGGCCAGAGAGAATGGTCCAGTAGGCCAAATCCAGAGGGCTACGAGGCCTCTAGGCTGGTCTAAATGCTGCCAAAGAGACAGCATGCTCACTGGGCTATGGGGTTGTGCCATGCGTTTGGAAACAGTCATTAACCTCTACTCAGAAGTAAGCCCATTGTGTTCAGTAGGATGGGCAGCCCAGTCTGAACCTGCATGGGAACAAGCAGGCTTGCATGGTATCCATTGTGAGGTTGGAGTTGGCTGTAGTACAACTCAAGAATAAGGGGATTCCCCCACCCCGCAACCCTCTGTAACAAGCCAGCCACCCTTATCGGGATACTTGGATCTGTGCAGCAAAACCCACTGTTCCTTGGGTTGGAGAGTGCTGAGCTAGAACACTGAAGGGCGGGAGTTGCAGAAGCTGGAACATTACTGGGTAAAGCAGGTAGCATTTGGTGTGTCATCTCCAGTGTCAGAACCTCTTGAGCCAGCCTTGGGTACACCTATGGAGCTCCCAGGAAAGAAATTTAAAAGAGCCATTGCCTGCCAGATTATTCAGTCCTGAGCTACATGACCCAATGGTCTGACTCAGCAAAGTTGTTTCCTATGTACATATGGGAGGATTAGAAAGTGTGGGTCATCATGCCTATGAAGCTAACAAGTCCCCTATAGGTTTCTGAAAACCAGAATTTGATAGCTGGAGTTTCATAAAATTATACATGGTGTGGAGAAACAAAGGCTGCAATCCTGAAGTGCACTTAGGCCAGCCTACTTGGAACCTGGGCCAGCCTAATCCCAGATAGGCCAGCCTAGCTGCAGCAGAAAAGGCCTGGGCCAGCCTAAGTCCACTTAGGCCAGCCAAAGACCTGCACCAGCTTAGCAGTGCTAGTCTAGGCAGCTCAGCAGGGGTGTGTTGAGGGCATGGGCTTTTCCAGGCTTGGCTTTTCCACCAAGGTCCAGAGTAATTCTGGATGCCTTCGTAGAACTGCAACCTTGATCTCTGCCACAGCTCATTTTGCCATGGTGTATTTTGCCTGATCTTCATATCAATAATAACGTGATTGGCACATTTATTAAGTCTTCTGGGATACTTCAACCCACTTGAATATCAAAATGAGGAAAATATGAGCAAATGGCTCAGTGAGACAACTGGATTAAAAATGTAAGTATTCCTAAGGAGCCATTATTTCATCAAGAGTTAGGAGGAAAGGCATATCAAGTGTGACTTAATTTATTTTGAAATATATATGAATAAATTATATCTGTGGAAGTGTGTGATTCTTCCGTCTCACCACCAATTTTTCAGTGATGAACTGCAGAACACTTCTTTTTTTGGTGTGGAAATTTTTACAACTTGACAGATTTATTGTGCAAATGGGCACTTCTTGATAACAATCAGTGAAAATGGGGGGAGTGGGAAAGAGGGAAGGAAAATTGAGTAAAATCCAAAATCCATTTTTGTTTTTCTCTCTTTTTAATTGTTAAAGTAAAATAAATATCAGGAATTGGAATTTGGAACTTAAGCTGGATAAGAACGTGGATTTGAATTGGAAGGCTGACTGGTGTTGGATTATAAATTTAAGATATAATTTTCTTCGTTTTGGATTTCTCAGATCATTGAGTGCTTCCTGAAGTCGGATAGAAAAAGCTTTAATTGGGGTGGTTGTGCAAGAGGGGCCATATTGGATTATGTTCATAAAGAAGTTCCACAGTTAAGAGAAGTGGCCGCAATAAGATTGACTTTAGATTTCAGACTGATGTTTTTATTGAATTGTCTGAAGATGCGGGGGTTTATGGGGCACATTTGATTGTTATTGGTGGTGTTTATGCTTCTCATTTTCACTTTCATTTTTGTGGCCGATTGGCAGATGGACAGGATGGGCTTGCTTTTGTTGGAGTGGCAGGATGTAAAGTGTAGAGTGGATAATGAAGACTGGGAAGCCGAATGAGGAACTTGAATAACCAGAAGAAGAAAATGCGATGGAAGGATAAAGATGACCCCTGACAATATTATGATCTAAAGATCCAGATATAATAATTAAACCAGTTTAGATATATAGTTTATTCGTATATAGTATGAAGAATATTTTTGATTGTAATAAGTTTAGAGAGATAAGATTTGTTTTTTAATAAGACAGAAGACAGGATTAAGTAAGAGAGATTTGAACAATTAACCTGGGCTACATTGATGAAAGCTAATGAAAGATGCCACCTGTAAGATTATTGAAGGTATAGTCAGGTATTCTACTATAGAGATTAATGAAGTTTGAAGATATTTTCGAATGTGTTCGGTATGAAATTGAAGAAATGCTAAGTATACAGTACAGATAATATGAATATTGATGGAATGTTGATTTGTGAAAAGTTCTGGCTAAAGTGAAGATAATACATATTGTACAACAGAGGACATATTGTATGTACCTGTGTGTAGCCCTTCCCTTTTTTGTGTTCCTATTTTTCCCTTTACCTGTATCTGAAAATTAATAAAATCTATATAAAAATTAAAAAAACATGTTTTTATCCCTATATTTAACACTGAAGAATTGCTCGTCAATGTCTAGCCCAAACCCATAGACCCAGAAGCATGAAATTTGGGGAGGGTATTCCTTCTGTGATGTCGGCACCCAAGAAAAACTGATTTCTAGAAATGTATCCCCTAAGGGGGTGAAAAGGGGTGCAACACATTTTTTGTCTTAACAATGAAGACTGACTAATCACACAGGCTGACAGACTAGACTGAAAAGAGCTTTTGTTTTCCAATAAGATTGTTATAAAATATCATTTTAATTTAAAAGAACGTATGGTAATTGTTGCCCAAACTTATTATTCTTCCATGAAATTTTGTTACTACTTACTAATGCATTGCACTTCTACGTGTGCAGTGCTGATGTTTTTTTTTCCCTCTTGACAATATACTGTATTATGTCCTGGATGGCATTTTTGAAGTAATCAGGTACCTAAATACTTGCACATATATACTTGCACCTAAATACTAGTAATCACTCTTTTGTCATCTTCTGATTCAGTTTCAGTACTGAAATACTTAAAAATCAGCTTAAACTTAATTTTAAAACTTAAGAATTATAGCTGGTGAGTTCTAACATAATAGACATGTTCAGAAAAAGAGAAAAATATGGGTTTTTAGTTGCTTTACTTTTGTCTAATAAGTTGCTGGTCAGGTACCACTTACTGTCAGGAAATGAAGTGTTCCATGTCAGAAGTACAAGGTTCAGCAGCTAGACTATGTGAGTATGACGTGTCCCAGGTCAACTAAATTATTGTCTGTTGAAAACTGATAACACAAAGCAATTACTTTTATTCAATGCAGGCTAAGTAAATGTGAACTTTGTAAGCAATTGGCATGCTGACTAACTGTTTATCTTCAGTAGAATGGATTGTATGCCATTGTATATTAAATGATGTTGTGTGTCATTTTATCATCATTCCTTTAGGAATTGTGTTCTTAGAATGAATACACGCACACGTGTTTTACAAATACTTTTGCCAGGTTGCTGGGGAACCTACAGCACTGCCCCACCATGGCTCCATCTGGAAGTATTGGGGGTTCAGGAATTGATGGAGCCTGATAAGCCTTCTGATGGGCTGTTGTTCAGTGATGACAAGGTCCATTCCCACTGGATGGCTCAACAGGTCTATCAAAAGCATAACAATGCATTGTGCCCAATTCACCATTGGTGACTGGATGTAAGTTTTGGCTGCAATCCTAAGAGTACTTTTTTCAGAGAAAGCCCCATTGGACTCAATGGAACATACTTCTGGTGGACACAAATAGGATTGCACTGTGTGTCTTAGGACTCCTACCAACCTGATGCTCTCTGTGAACAACTACTGATTTCACATCTATATCCTCTTTTTCCCCAAAGAGCACATTCTCCATTCATGCACCCTGTTGGATGTCATTGATTTCAACAGAAGTATAAAAGCAAAACAAAACAAAACAAAACAAAAAAACAAATACCTCCAAACCATACTCTGGCATATTTGTTTCTAGTAATCCTTTGTTTATTAATAGAAAAACTAATGACATTAATAACAAGCAGTATATAAATACTGTTGGTTGATTGATTTGGATACAAAATTAGAAACAAATTAATACAAAACTAATGCAAAATTGTATTTTTAACTCACACTCCTCATATTTTAAAATCAGAAGACATACTTCTGACAAGTACATCCAAGGGTGGCAAATAGTAGGATGGTTTCCAGTGGCAAAAAGGCTGTGCCCTTTTGAAACAGATGAATATTAATTATTTATTTTTTTCATCCTGCTCACAGTGCTCTGGGGAGTATCTGGTTCTTCTTCCTCCTTTATGCTCCCATCAGCGAGAGAGAGAGAGAGAGAGAGAGAGAGAGAGAGGTCCTACCCCACTCTAGTCCACGGAAAAGAGCCTTTTGACTGTGCACTCAGAAATCAGAACACTTAGGGCACAATCCAGAGTAACTACAGAAGCACATAAGAGACATTACGTGTACCCATAGTTACTGCACCACATAATGAAAACCTATGGGAAATTCATATTGCAATCCAGAGCAAATTATTCTTACACCAGAGCAAGGACTCCCTGTAGTTACTCTGGATTGCACCCGCAGAGACTAGTAGGAAAGTGAGTGTAGCACATTTGAAATCATACAGGGGTTGTATCTCTCTTACATGGACTACAACAGGAGTGCTTCTGCCTCCTGAGTCACCCCTCACTACATATCTGAGCTACAATGGTCTTTCTTCCTTCAAGTCAGCTCCCATTTCAACTTTCCTGGATGTCCTCCACAATGTAACATCAGGGTTGGACATCTGGAAGATTAAAATGGCATGTGTGAAAACTTTAATGCAGGCTGAGAAAATATGGTTCTTGTAAGGTCAACTAAATTTAATGGAACTTATCCCCACTTAAACATGCATAGGATAGCAGTTTATACATACAAGGGTTTTTCCCATGACGCACATCCTGTATGAAATGGATGCAAGGAGGATGCGTTAAAGAAGAAAAAGAAGGAACAGAAGCAGACAGATGAGTGATAAAGCCAAACATAGAATCATAGAATCCTAGAGTTGGAAGGGCCCTAGTAGGTCATCTAGTCCAACCCCCTGCTTGCAGCAGGAAATTCCCCTAGAGCATCCCCAACAGGTGCTCGTCAAGCCTCTGCCTGAAGATCCCCAGTGAGGGAGAGTCCACCACCTCCCTTGGCAATCTGTTCCACTGGTGAACCACCCTCACCATCAGGAATTTTTTCCGGATATCCAACTGGAATCTCCTTTCTTGCAGTTTGTACCCATTGGTCCTAGTTCTGCTTTCAGAAGCAGCTATAAACAAATGAGCCCCTTCCTCCCTATGACAGCCCTTCAGGTATCTGAAGAGGGCAATCATGTCTCCCCTCAGCCTCCTCTTCTCCAGGCTGAACATCCCAAGTTCTCCCAACCTTTCCTCGTAGGGCTTCCCTTCCATCCGACTGATCATTCTTGTCGCTCTCCTCTGGACTTGCTCCAGTTTGGCTGCATCTTTCTTCAAGTGAGGTGCCCAGAACTGAACACAGTACTCAAGGTGAGGTCTGATAGTGACCATGATAGTGTTTACAGCAAAGTAGATGTGGGAAACTCTGAGACAGAAGGAGAGCCCAAGAACTTACACAAGAATTTCAGAAGCTGCTGGGAGATGAAATTAAAAATTCAGCCCTTGCTCATTGCAGTGCTGTTCTTGGCTGGGTTATTATGATCTTTCTAAGACCTGATCTTCAGTTACTTTTGTTCTTTGGCCCTCTGTACTGATGGGTCCTCTTGCTACAGATTATCCTCCTGCTGCCTCATTATCCACTAGGGTTCTGTACTGGAATCATCTGTGAATAAAAAATCCATAGCTTTTTTAAATTTGGAAAAATAGATTTCCAAGTTTCTTACTTCTTCATTGCTCCTAATGAAATAAGGTTGTGCCTCAACAGCTGTAGGGGTTTGGTTCTTGGACTACCTGCTGATACCCAAAACATATTAAATAAAATCATATTAAACAAAATCAGTTTAAAAAAATAAAAAGTGTATTTCCTTACAATGGTTTAAAAACAGGTTTTTTTATAGTTGTAGAGAGGCGGTAGCAACTTGAAACACAAAGGACTGTCTTGGCTTGGATCATTTGAAGAATTGAAAGACTGCTTATTTAACAGCCTCCCTACAATACTAAAAAAGCAGTTTTTTTTTTTTTAAAACCCTGTGATGTGAAGTTGCCATCCATGTATTAAAAAATCTGTGTATAAAATCTGTGTATTAAAAAATCAGTGTCTAACAAGGTTGGGTCTGTAAATGTTTCTCTGTTTCAAGACATGAAGGATGTGTGTTTAGGTTTTGTCTTTGATCTTGTCAAAAAGTCTGGTCATTTTTATTTCATGTACTCTAGATAAGTTCTATCAACATAATACGACCCTGATACATTCAGAAGCACCCAGGAAAATTCTCTTCTAAATGCATTCTTTTTTTGCTTGCACAGAATAATTACTGAGGCAGTCTTATCTACAATTAAGTGAAGTAAGACATGAGAAACATACAGTTGCAGAAGCTATATATACACTGGAGTAAAAGCTCTGTGGGACATAGGAATACTTAAAATTAATTAAATAAATAAAACAACGTCAGTATAATAAGCTAATGAGAAATCTAGTCAAAGAGGGAGAAAGCAACCCAGAAGCATTAAAACTAAGAATTAAATAGGTAATTGCTAATTCATGTTACCTATGGGTAACTGGTGTGGAATAACCAGTGGTGGGCACCAGCAGGTTCGCACCTACTCTATAGAACCGGTTCTTAACAAGAGATAGTACATATAAAGTTTAAAAATAGCCATTTAAAAGTGGCTGCCAGATGGACAGAGAACCGGTTCTTAATTTCTTTGAAGCCCATCACTGGGAATAATACATACATATCAACATATACTGTTGTTCGCAGTTAACATGCATGCTGCTACTTTTCCATTATTAATATGTATCTATGATCAATTATTCAACTGTATAGAATGCCTGGATAGAGCTACTATCTCAGCCCTGACAGGAGCACAGACAGGTTTCCACTTGCCTGTTTTTAATGATGCCTCAGCATTAGGTTCTTCTAGACCAGGGGTGTCCAACCTTTCAACTTCAGGGCTCCAGGACCTTTAACAAGTATGCAGAGGAGGAAATTTCAGCAGGTGCAGCTTTTCATCCCACAGATCACAAGCTACACCTGCTGAAATTCCCTCTTTTACAAGCTTGTTAAAGATCCAGGAGTCATGAAGTTAAAAGGTTGGGCACCACTGTTCTAGACCAACACTCACCTCCTAGAATGACAGTCCGTCAGGAGCCATTGGAAGTGATGTCATGGCTAAAGTGAAATTAATACCCCAAATGACAAAATTATGAAAAAGTATACAATAAGTTTATAATTTACTAAAAATAAAGATCACCCCTAAACCTCCTTAGCTGTTGCTGATTTGTTAATTTCCCCACATGTCTCAATTCTATCCACACTTACCTGGGAGCAAGCCCCATTGATGATAATTATTAAAAACAAATTCTTAGTAGGCTGTTAAAAAAACATTTGTAACTTTTTCCCAAATGCAGTCACATTCCATTGTTGTATGAAGTCTACTATATGGAAAATCTCATATGGAAATCTAATATATTATCTAATCTACTGCACAATGGAGGATTTGTTTCAGGCCAAAGAAAAAGCCATTCAGACGCTATCTTCCAGACCCCAAAGGGAATATAAGTGTTTCTGAGTGAAATCCAAACTTGTTATTGTCCTAAAATGTATTGTTTAGATTATACCTCAATTTTTAATTTTTAATTTTTAAATTTTAATGTAAAAACGGTCTGGACTCAGTAAATAAATAAATAAATAAATAAATAAATAAATAAATAAATAAATAAATAAATAATATATGGGAATAAAATGAATGGGAATCCACCTGTTGTGAGTGGCTCCCAAGTCACAATTTGAGGAACACTGTTCTCCAGATAGTTCACTGGGCCAGCACCACCAGTATGCCTAATATCATATAAACATCTGTACACCACAGACTACAAAACTGGGAACCAACATAATAAACTGAGACAAAGGTCTTAGGAAGAACAACAATGCTTAATAAGTTGCACAACCATCTGATTGTTCAGTAGCACTTTTATTCCCTTAGCAAAACATTTTTCTCCTTTAAAATAAACACTGACAGAACTGTCATCAGCCTGGGATCTTATTTTTTACAATCAGCTAGTGTAATGTCAATGCTTAAGGAGATATTGTGGGAGCGCACTTTGTGTCTGGCTCTGCGAATGCCTTGTAACTGTCATTCTTTAGATTTTTGGATAATTTTTTTTAAAGATCCTAATACACTAAT
Organism: Cryptoblepharus egeriae; assembly: GCA_030015325.1. Lineage (NCBI taxonomy): Eukaryota > Metazoa > Chordata > Lepidosauria > Squamata > Scincidae > Cryptoblepharus > Cryptoblepharus egeriae. Next base: position 44,201,694 of record JAREYC010000007.1, on the reverse strand, counting down.
CAAAGGAAAGAGATGCTCATTTTTGTGTTGTTTCTACATTACACTGCCTAGAGGAAGAAAACACATGTATCCTTGGTGGCTCTCGTCGGATTCTTGTCTTTTCTGCAGTTCACAAATTTCAATGCAATGAAAAAAATTACTTCCAGTTCAATCCTGTTTGGGTCTACTCAGAAGTAAGTTCTATTGAATTCAATGGGGCTTACTCCCAGGAAAGTGCTCTTAAGATTGCAGCCTTCCTCACAAATGGTACCTGATGATCCGGTTTATATCAGCAGTAATAGCTAACGGTGGGCAAAAATCTCTCCAGCTGGTTTCCCAGTTGGATCATAGCTTATATATTTTCTCAGTGTGTGGAAGAAGAAGCTCCTCTGTTTTCCGAGCTCTCTCAGCTCATAATGTTGGTCCATGTCCATTGATGGCAGCATATGCATGCACTATAATCCATAATTGTTGGTGAGATTTACGGCATAAAGGATGGGAGATAATGGTTAGAATATGGAGAATTTTCTTGAGTGATCAAGATAGTCATCAAGACTTGGGGAAGATGATTCAGCTCTTATTGTTGTTATTGTTATTTTTCCTCTGCACATCCCAGCAGATGCTGAAAGCTGGATTTAGCAAGATCCCACCCAAAGACCTTGGTCATATTTTTATAAAATGTATGCTGCTCCAACAGGTGACTGATTTCAATAGTTGATATGTTGTGGTCAGGGATGGGCCCAGCCAGCCCCAAGATCCGGTTCTCCGGAAGTGGGCAGGGCCAGGGTCAAGGGGAGGGGCCAGGAAGGTTTTCAATTTAAAAATTTTTTAAAAATAAAAAAAATAAAATTACTTACTTCAGAGTAGATCTGCATAGCATGGCGCTCTGAGGCCTCTCCCCACTTTCCTCTCCCCACTTTCCTGGGAGTAAGTCCCATTGACTATACTGGGACTTACTTCAGAGTAGACCTGCATAGCACGGCGCTCTGAGGCTGCAGTCCTCTCCCCACTTTCCTGGGAGTAAGTCCCGTTGACTATACTGGGACTTACTTCAGAGTAGACCTGCATAGCACGGCGCTCTGAGGCTGCAGTCCTCTCCACACTTTCCTGGGAGTAAGTCCCATTGACTATACTGGGACTTACTTCAGAGTAGACCTGCTTAGGATGGGGCTCTGAGGCTGCAGTCCTCTGAGGCAGGAGAAGGCGCGGAGGAGCCGCGCTGGGGCCTTTGAGCCCCCCTGCCGGCGGGGAAGGTAGGAGAGGACATGGAGGAGCCGTGCTGGGCCTTTGAGCCCCCCCACCAGCGGGGAAGGCAGGAGAGGGCAGCCGCAAGGGCTGCGAACTGGTCCCTGTGGTTCTCGGCACCCGCCGCCACACCGGCTCACCAGCGGCAGCCAATTAAGAAGATCCGGTTCGGGCGAGTAGGCCCTAACCAGCATCTGCCCACCACTGGTTGTGATTCCATTTACACCTAGGATGTTCAGGTGTTTTTCCAAGTCACCTGACTGTGACCTCATCCCGGAACATGATCCTGGCTTGCTACCCACAACATTGCAAGGGAGTCATTGGCTGCAATCCTAAACACACTTCCTAGGAGTAAGCCCCATTGAATATAATGAAACTTACCTCTGAGTAGGCAGCCATCGGATTGCACCCATCATTTCTGATAGGTGCTAAAACCAAGTGTGACTCAGCAGTTTTAATAAGATAGGCAGGACAATCCAGAGCAACTAATCTGTCCACATAAGAGCCCTTAGGTTGCCCTATCTAACACTAGGTTGGAGCAACTGCAAGATGCTCCAGCCCAGTTACTCTGGAAGAGGCTTAGGGCAGAGCAAGGCAAGATAGGGTGCCCTAAGAGAGGTGGACCTGCTCTGCCCTAACTGGGGCAGCCTAAGCAGCTCAGGAGAGGCAAGTTGAGGGCATGTTTAGCATTGCCTAGGGCAGAGCAGTTACTCTGAATCCAGAGCCTGTTTCCAAGGCAGAAATGCCCTCTTCCAGCCCTCAGAGTTATACCACCTCAGGAGCAGGTATAGTAATGAGTAGAGCCATAGGGGTCCATGATAAGGCCCGAGTAAGAATGGCAGTGCTGACCAAAAATCTGAGTTCTTGGCCATCCTAGCTGCAACCCCTGCCTCTCAACCTCAGGATATGGAACAAACTACGGCTGCCCACAAACCTCAGGATACAGCAGGCCACTCCAAGAAGCCCCTTGTATTCACTGTAGAATGTACTGGCATCTCATCAGGGACTCCTTATAAGGCAGGCACCCAGTGGCGTCACCAGACTGGTGCGGCTGGTGTGGGCTGCATTGGGTGATGCGCTCCGTATGGGGTGATGTGCCGGAGGAGTTTGACTGTCCTTTGGCAGGCCCCGGGCGTCAGCACCCCCATTCAGGCTTGCTCCAAGGCGGAGCAGCAGCCAGAAGCTGACACTTGTCTGAGGAGCTGGCCTGAACGGCCATGGGAGGTGCACTGCGCAGAAACACACTGAGCATGCCGAACAGCTTCAGAGGAGACTTCCTTAGAGCAGAGAAAGTCCGCGCCTCTGCACAGCCATTTGGCCTCACTCAGGAGGCGGAGCGGCAGCCGAATGGCTTCAGAAAGAGTACTGCACAGGCACCAACTCTGATGCCTGCACAGTCTCCCCCAAAGCCAAAAGGCTTCAGAAAAGTACTGCGCAGGTGTCAGAGATGGTGCCTGCGCAGTACTCTTTCTGAAGCCAGTTGGCTTCAGAAACAACTGCTCAGGCGCCAACTTTGGTGACTGTGCAGTCCAGGTGGGGGGGGGTGCGCATCCCAGGGATGACGCACAGACTTCCACACGAGGTGATGTGCAGAGTCATGTCACCACTGTAGGCACCACAGCTGTTCCTTGTTCAGTGTGATCTGAGGGGTGTCTCCTCAGGAGCAAGTCTTCCCCTTGTGTCAATTACTTAGCATGCTCTGGAGCAGTTAGGGCAGCCCAGGCTTCCTGACTCTCTGGATTCAGCATAACTTTCTGTTCTGGATACAGAATAGTTAGGAGAGAGCAGTTAGGGCTGAATTTGCTCTGGATTGTGTCCTAATTCAATCATGACAGAACAGACTATTAGGACAAATTTGTGCCAGTATGAATCACACCTCCCAGGTTAAGTGAATCAGAAAAATATAAATGTTGATTATGTTTTCTGAGTTCTTCATGAAAATTGCATGTGGAGTGATTAAAATACAGAGATATGCCACAATTCTACATTTTCTAGTTCTAGGCTACTGCAACTTGCACAGCAGACAACCAATGGCAATAATGCAGTGCCATTTGGAACAATGTCTAGGTTTGCCATATGTCCCAAAACTGTATGTTCTCACACTGGCAGATGGGATAGAGTCCTGTCCTGATTTTGTGGAAGAGAATTACGGCAACCCCAACAATGTCTAATTTACTAGTGAGCACAGATAGGTTGTAGAAGAAAGTGCTTTTGTGATACTCATGTTATTGCTGGTAAAGTTGGTGATGGCAGGTAAAGTTGGTGATGGCAGGAGCCTAGCTTCTTTTTCCAACTTGGTTGGAAGGGAAAAGAGGAAGTGTCAGCCTTCTTAACAAGCTCAGATGGTGAAGCAGCTCATGCACATGCAAGAAGCAGACCCCTGGACCTCGCATATCCAGACATCAGCCCTGGTTTCTTTTGTCCAAAATAAAATTCTCCACCTATAATATCTTTCCTTTTCCTGAAATCCCCTCTGTTATGTTATTCAAACAGGGTGACTATATGCCATAACAAAAAAAGGACAAGCCCCATAAAATGAAGGATGTCCAAGCAAAATGTAGGACATGACAAAATAAAAGCTGAAAACACTCATATGCTGCCTTGTGGAGCATTTGCCAAGCTCCAAGTGCACAGGATCAAGATCATTCTGGAAGCTTTGCACTTCCTGCCTACTTGCAAGTAAAAGCACAATATGGCATCCTTTCAATTCCCATAGAGATCAATGCAATTATCAGGGGCCTCTTTTAGGGGTGATTTTGGAGGCTGCTTTCATTGGATCAGGACCATTTTGTGTCCTTGGATTGCTCTCAGCCTGACCTTTCTGGTGGTCTATGACACGTTTGGAGAAAAACTATGATATGGGCCACTTTCAAGATGTTTTGCACTTTCAAGATGTTTTGCATTTTCAAGTGCAAGATGTTTTTATTCCACCTAACCTAAGTAATAGCCAGCATTTGAAAATGAATAAATGGCATCCTCTTTGCCTAAGAAAACCACTTAGGGTGCAATCCTAAGCCATTCTGTTCTACGGGACATACTCTCAAGAAAGGGCATATAGGATTGCAGCTCTAATAAGCTAAGTGCAAATGTATTAAAGAATCTCTGTTTGCTGTTCTGATAGGATCTTTACAGAAAGATCTGGAAAAGCTGTGATGCTCAAAACAGGGAACAGGAGAGGGAATTAGGATCCGAACAATCCAATAGCAGTACTTCAGCAAGAGGAAAATTGTTGCAACTAAATACTTTTTCTTCCCAAGTCCTGGTTCTTAGGCTCACTCCTATCTTAGATTTTGTTCTGGATTGTTTAAGCTTTAAGTCCATCTCAGCCCTTGTCCAATCATTGCAATGCAATCTTAATATAGAATTTCATTACCAGCCATTGGATCATGAACATGAAGAATAGATAAACACACTTACTAATTCTCAAGAGAACTGAACCAAATCTTTAATCCCCATTAGATTTCCCAGTTACATAGTGCAACAGCTGTTGAAAATGCCTGTTATTTGGACAAACTGTCACAAGGAGGAGACATTGTCAATGGCATAATGAAAATTGTTGGCTTTTTCCCAAATCTTGACTTTTTAGCCTAGATAGCTAAGTTATTGTTGGGTCAATTTTTCTCACTTGATTGCACCAGTCTCGGAAGAAAAAATATGTTCAAGTTCTAAAAGCACAAGCCTGTTTTAAAGATAGATGTTAAAATCTTTTCATTTCAGTTCAATCGTATGTGGTTGTGGGCTGTAAAAAGGGGTCTCAAAAACTGGTGCTGAAGTCTCCACACATGCACTAGTGTTGAGATGAGATGAACTGTGCCCATACCCAGACAGACTAGATCCAGGCACAACCTCGGCTTTGGGTTTCTTTTGCTAATATCCTCTCTCAGCCTCTGTGTTGTATGCCGTGTAATACAGGTGTCCCTTGTTATCAACTAGGGAATTGTTCTGGACTCTCCTGTGGATAATAAAAAAAAAAAAAACCAGTGGATTGAAAAAAACAGTGGAAAAATAGATTTAAAGAACCACTTCCAAATTTTTTGCTCATCCATTGCTGCTAATGGGAAAAAGTTACTGCTTCAAAATCTAAAGGAGGTTGATTCTGAGACTCCCTGATGATAACAAAAAATGTGTTAAATAAAAGCAGTTGAAAAAAACCTAAAAGCGTGTCCCTTTACAACTGTTTAAAAACAGCTTTTCTTACTGTTGTAGAGAGGTAGTCAGCAATTAGAAATGCGAAGGACCAGTCACCTTCCTTTGTTTGGCTCAACTGAAAAAATGAAATGATTGCTTGCATGACAGTTTTTAAAACTGAGATTTGCAGTGACCGTTTGTGTTGAGTCAAATCTGTGTATAAAAATCAGTGTATAACAAGACTGGATAAAGAGCTGCGTCCCTACAGTTACACCAATGCAAGACCGACCAGGAAGCTGTTGGATTCCTGTTATTGGAAAGATGTGTCAACCAGATGGCACATTGCCATTGAAGCCCTTGTCTTTTCCTCTGTCCTGTCATTGAGGAACTTCACTAGAACCGTGTTAGATCTGCCTGTGTGAGATTAACAAAACAATTTGCATGTGTCCTACCTATTCATATTAACACACGGAGTATGACATCTTCCTTGCATTTTTCATACTTTGGCTTAATGCTGAGAGGTAGAAGCCTTCAACATCTTTAAATTACAGCTCCAAGTAATTTACATATAATTCTACAATATTTATTGGTCACATTCAACTCTGCAAAGAATCCCATTTGTGCATAAAACATTCTTAGCTGAACACCAAACTGAGACCTCAGATTGTGATCCATCATAATGACATTTAGTTGCATAAAAGATGGCCCTTTCACCAAGGTACACGAGACACAAATAAAACCAGAAGATTACCAGGATTGTAGGTGATACATCAAAGAACACAGAATGCTGGTGCTTTACATATTAAATCAGTACCACGCAGTAAGTATTGTACCCAGGTTCAATCACATTTCTTTAAAATCCCCTCTTTTTGGAGTAGAAGAATTATAAGGAAGTAATACATCTCTGACACAAAGGAGCTATTTAAAGGTTTCTAAATCAGATGATTCTAAAATTGGTGGTGTTTCACATAAGCCTATATCCTAAAGTCAAAAATAAGCCCTTTGCATTGAAGCAGTTAAGGTGACTTTCCATAAGATAAACTAGAGGGTGTCGTAACTGCATGGACCCGTAACTTCTCTGGATATTGCCCTAGTCAATTCATTTTTTTGCCATGGTAGGTTTAAGTCTTGTGCAATACAAGTGCCTAAAAATGATTTTAACTTTACCCAGGTTAGCATCCAAATCATATAAAAGATATTTGCTATGCAGTTGGGGGGAAGGTACAAAAACATTTGTATTCCAAATTGATAAAATGGTATAATTACATTGATGTAGTTCTTGAAGAACCTGCTAGGGAAATTATTTCCTTTTATTGCATTCCTTCTCCCTTCCTTTTTTTGTTCAAAAAACAACAAAAACCTCAGGGATTGTTTAAAAAAACAACAACCCCCCCCCAACTCACAAAAACAAGATCAATGTTGAAATCTTGCGTTCATACATGTAGAAATTCATGGCACAGTTGCTACAGCAACTGTAAATTGGACATATGGGCATAGGTGTTTTACAGCACATACTGTAACTGGGAATTCTGCATTGTGCTTTACAAGGCTGCACTCAAGGGGGATTTGAAGGAGTTCTTTATTTATGTTTTGCAGTATATACATTTCATGGCCTGGGGCAGAATATAGAAACATCCCTAGCTTTCAAAGAACCATTCCCACTTAAAATCAGTTATACACATAATCCTGATGCTGTCTTTGTCCTGAAGCAGTGTGCTTTTTTTTTGTAATCCGTCTGATTACATAGGCAACAAATCTGTATGATTAGCTGGGAGTAGGTCTCACTGACCTCCCCCTGTGATATTGAATTGCAGAAGAGATGAACGGGGAGATTTGGTCTTACCTGTGTAAGCCCCCTTCTTGGTGGTATATCCATGGGGGGGTCCCAAATTAAAAGACTGACCCCACCATGAATATACCACCGGAGAATGGGGAAGAAAACCCTTGGGAAGAACCATAGCAATTGCACATAAAGTATTCTTGGGGTGGCAAGGCAGTGAAGGCAGCAGGACAACCTTGGGGAATATGCTAGCAGGTCTGCTAGTCCACTGAAACAGGACTGCTATCACTGAAGCAGTCCTTCTATTCCTTCAGGGGCATCTTCTTCAAGTGGTGTCTATGGCATGCCCTAGCTGCCAAGTTGTACCATGTTGTACCCTGGAGATTGCTATTAGCTGGAGATGTGCAAAGTTAACTTGGAGAAGGCGGATATTCACCTTAGAGCACAATCCTAACCAGGTCTACTCAAAATCAATCCCCACTGTGCTCAATGGATCTTACTCCCAGGAAAGTGTCTTTAGGACTGCAGTGTTAGAAGGCTAAGATCCACCTCCATTCAGTATAGTTCAGAGGAAATGGGTTGGGGTCAACTGAGATAAGATCTGCAAGCAAAGTGCTTTTATTGTCCAGTGGGGTCATCTCCTGAGATCTCCTGAGATGATTAATTCCCCAGGCAGTGGGAAAGGGACCTTTTTATACAGGTTTTTTTTTTTTTTTTGGAGTGGAGTGCATTTTTAAAAGGCAGGACAAGATGGGAGCACAGAAGAGGAAAAGTAGTGACTGTGGGTGAATGATTGAGAATGCAAGGTTCACCCTTTTTTAAATATTAAGCACCTTAAAATTTTAGCTAGCCCCTGCTGCTCAGCCAGCCCCCTGAACAAAGCATTCACCATTAAAGAAATATATGTTTATTAGTGTAATAAGTACAGTGAAATTGTGAAGTTGAATTTTTGCAGAAGAAACATAGGAAACATTTCCTACATAGGAAACATGCTCAAGAAATATAGCAGGTTTAGGATGTTGAAGTGGTTTTGTTTAAACTTGAATGTATTGAACACAAGTTGCTGCATCTGGTCAAAAATATTGATAGGCAATCTGCTTATTCACACTACAGCCTACAAAAATTAAGATTGTCAGTCTAAACATGTCAGAATCTGTTTTACTGAAGGAGAATCTGTTCATCGTATGTTCTGCATATGTAAAGCTTTTATTCCTGTGACTATATATCTTTGAAATGAGTACGGGTACACATACATCATACAAGTATGGCCTCAGTATCCATGAGGGATCCCTTCTTAGACCCCCTGCTGATACCGAATTTTGCAGATAGTCAAATCTGTGAGCTTTGCTCATTAATCCCTCTGAAGGAGACTAGAGTTGCACTCCAGTTCTCCGGTTCTTCTTGAGGGCTTTCTGAAGCCTAGAAAGGTGGTTCATATCCACACATTGCTTCTTCAGGCTTCAGAATAGTATCTGAAAGCAGAGCTAGAACCAATGGGTACAAACTGCAAGAAAGGAGATTCCGGTTGGATATCAGGAAAAAATTCCTGAGGTGAGGGTGGTTTGACAGTGGAACAGATTGCCAAGAGAGGTGGTGGACTCTCCCTCACTGGGGATCATCAGGCAGAGGCTCAACGAGCACCTGTGGGAGATGCTCTAGCAGAATTTCCTGCTACAGGCAGGGAATTGGACTAGATGACCTCCTAGGTTCCTTCCAACTCTAGGATTCTATGATTCTACTCTGGATTGCGCCCTAAGCCAACTAACAAGAAGGGAAGAGGCCATAAAGGCTTCCTGCCAGTTGGTGCTTTGTAAGTAACAGATGGGTGGGAAGAAGTAATTTGGATCTATAGCATCTGTTTTTTTTCTTTCCCTTAATGCACTAGCAGTTCTCTGCAAGTTGGAAGAGGACTGAAGCCCTCAGCAAAGTAGTAGGCTGGAGAGGTCAGCAGATGTGCTGGGTATTTGTCCGTTTGCTACCCCCAAAGGGATGACCATATGACCATTCTGAGTTGTTTCATGGCCAAACCAGCCCTGAATATGAGGCCAATAATAGAATTTCCCTGACACAGTGTCATAACAACTGAAGAATGCATGAGGAACAGCTTAAAAGCACTGCACAGATGCAGATCTGAGAAACTGAGGTCTGGTTCTCGCACACCCATACCTGGTTGTGGGCATCTGCATTATTGGTCTTGATGGACACCATCTCCTGCATACCACAAATGGTGCAGAGCATTAATTGTGGTGAAAGCCTTTGAGATTCTGAATGCAAATACTACCACACAATTTACATGCAGATGATTCAGTCCTATAGACTTTATCTTTAGTTAAAGAATCTTGTGCTGGAAGAATACTTTGCCTAAGATAACGGAAAGGTGCTGTCAGAAAAATAAACAATACTGGGCTGTATGAACCACTAGTGTTACTCACTGTATGACAGCATCATATGTTCCCAATACTGCAAACAGTTCTAAGATTTACACTGCAAAGATGTGGCACGCGCAATTGTGGAATACAATTAAACGTTCCTGTTTGCTGTGATTGTGGCCCACTCCATGCAGGAAGGAAAAATGGCCTGACAAAGAGGAGACTGATAATGTGAATTTCCTCTACATAGAGGCTTTATCATGATAATGTTCAGAATGAAGTTTTTATAACTACAAAGGGAGCAATTGAACAAGAACTCGTGCTTTTTTAAAATGAGGCTCCTGTTTAATGATGTTTCTGTTCTTCTCTTTCTTTTCTGTTTAATTCATGTACAGAAAATAATTTTCTCTATCAGCAGCTCAAACCAGGCATTGCTGCAGTGGGTTTGAAGGTGGTGGCTAGATCATTCTGCAAGAATATTGGGAAGCTAAAAGGTGCAATCCTAACCAACTTTCTGGCATCCGCATAACTGTGCTATATCCTGCAATTGCAGGGCAGACATGGAGGTCTTTTCAAGGTAAGGCAATGTTTCTTCCCTTATCTTGGAGTAGTACTGCCCTTCCCTTGGTTCTGGAAATCTTGAAAGGATTTGACCCTGAGGGAAATGGTCCTGATCAAACTCTGAATCCAGAAGGAAAATAAGTGCAATTTCAGATTTCAGAATAAGCTTAAGGACAGATATGCATCCCATTCTCTGCTAACGCAATCCTGATACAGTGGCGCCTCACGTAACAAATTTATTTTGTTCCGGAGGCATGTTTGTTACATGAAACGTTCTTTACGTGAAGCAGATTTTCCCATAGGAAATCATGGAAACTCAGACGATTGGTTCCACAACCCAAAAAAATATTCATATAAAATATTAACTGGATGTAAAAATGATGACAAAACACTGGAATTGAATTCAAAACATGCATTCAATGTGCAAGATCCTATGAAGTCTACTTAGGCTGCAGTCCTAAAGGCAATTTTCTGGGAATAAGCCCCATTTAACACGGTTAGGAGGCTGCAATCAAAGACACTTTCTTCTGTAATCCAAGACACTTTCAAAGTGTCTCCCCACTTTCTCCTTCTTTTCATCCTGAGCCTCTCTCTCCCCTGCTTCCTTCTGGCTGGCCCTGAGCTGCTTCCCGCTTCTCCTCTGCTGTTCTCTCCCTCTGCCCAGTGAATGCCCGGCCACAGGAGGAACAGCGTGGAAGTGTGGCTTTTGCTATGGGCAGGTGCACTAGGCAGCCCTGACACTTTTTAAAGTTGGGAGCAGTTAGAGGCAGCAGCGCTGGCCGGCAGCCCTTTTAATCAGCCTCCGTGTGGAGTGTCAGAGTTTCATAGTGCACATGCTCATTAAGCGCCAGAGGGGTTTGCCTGTTGTGAAGCAGATTTGTTATGTGAAGCAGGATTCCTTGGAAATCTAGACTTGTTACATGGAACATACTTGTTCTGTGAGGTGCCATTGAACATACATATATACATACATATATACAGTTGGAGACAGCATTCATGGGGATCCATTCTCACATAATCAAATCCACAGATTTTGGCCCCTTAAGCCCTTATGCTCCAGGACAGGGGTCTCTAAACCTTTTGGCACGAGTGGTACATCATCTTTCTAATACTATGTCAGGGGCCGGAAGGAAAAAAAATTTAATTAATTTTTATTCCACTTTTCTTGGCTAAGAGCGTCTCAAAAAGCATTGATTTACATTTCAAATTTGAATAAATTTCAAATAATGAATTCAAATCAGTTCATAAACACTTTCTAACACACAGAGAAAGGGTGATCTTTAAACCAGATCATAAGCACTTTCATATACAGAGAGTGGAGGTGTGTACAGCCTCCCGCAGCCCTCAGAATACCCTCCTGAGGCGTGGATGGCAGAGCCTCTGGAGAATAACAGAGCTTGCCCAAGGTTCAGATCGAGGCTGAGGGCTGGGGTTTGGCCCCAGGGCTGGGTTTGGAGACCCTGCTCTAGAGAGAGTTGTCTGAAGACTGCAGAAGCAGCAAGCTTTTGCCCGCAGGCTTCGGAATGGCTGATTTGGCTGAAAAAGCACATTGTCCAGTTTCCCTTAGGAAACCAGCATGAAAAACATAGCTTCTGATTTCCCCCAATAAACCATATTTTTTCTTCATTCTCTTTTGGTCAGAAAGGTAATTCAAATGCCTGCAATGCTAGTGGGTTGAAACGTGGCCTCTGCATGCTTTAGAAGCGCTCTGGAGGTGACTAGTACGCTGCCATGGCTGCCTCCAGAGGACTCAGCTGGGACCAAACCTGTGTCTAGGATGTACAATATGGAGGCCTATCCATACATACATAAAGGTGGGGCCTCTTTTTCTGTGGATTTCGTATCGCAAATGCTGAAACCTCAAATGTTCCCCACCCCTGCAGCCTCCCTGTCCTGACTGGAACACATTCTGGTCACATCTAGAAGACTCTCTGAGCCTTTGAGAACTTCATTATGGTTTTATCCAGAGCTGTTCTGAGCCTCAGAAAGGTGGCCTGCCACCTGGTGCAGCCTCTCCAAGACTCTAAATGGCCTGTGGATCACTTTTAAGATGACTTCCAGTTTTACCGGAAGTTTTACTGATATATGGCTCATTTTGGGGTGAATAGGGTAGGACCCAGAAAGCCACCCTGAGTAGTTTTTGGGCAACTTCAGAAGTTGTCCTGAAAGCACACTTGGGGCATTTTCAGCATGGGAAAGGCTACATGAGGTGGCATTCCAGCTCTTTGAGGCTCAGAATGGCTCTAGGTGGAACCTCCAGTCATGAAGCTCCAGTCATGTCTGGTGGTTAGGTGGGCCATGAAGATCCACAATTTATCCACAATTTTCAAAATCTGCAGGTGGTCTGAAAAGGGCGACTTCTTCAGTATTTGTACCATGTGAGACAGTGTCTGCTTGTTGTGGATTGGAGTTTCCTCCAATCCATGATAGAAGCGACATGGGACTACCTGGCTGGCCTGTCCCAGGGGCCTGTCACCAGGATGTTGCCTTTTTTTGGTGGGGAAATGGAACCCCCATGGATAAAGAAGGTTTCACCTGTACATCCATACACACCCCATCTTTCCAAAAAGGTCAAGTTGGCATTTGGCTAGTTTGCTGACTTCTTTTCAGTTTAGAGATCTTGTTGTGGAGATCAGGCCTAATTAGAGAGATTGTCTATATTGTATGTGCATTTAAAGACCCTGATCAGTTTGTCTTAGATTAATGGCTCAAAATAAAATGAGGAAGGGGGATGAAACAAGAGTTCTTCTCTGGGCTGTATTGCTGGGGAGAAATATTTTGGAAATCTTTTTCCTTAAGCACCACACAGTTTGTTTTCACATTAGAGATCCAACCTTGTAATACATGGATTTTTTATTCATGGATTTGACTCAACATGAATGGCCACTGCAAATCAGTTTTTAAAAATTGCTTTCTTTACTGATGTAAAAAATCATTTCATTGATTGTCATGCAATCATTTCATGTCATGACAATCATTGATTGACATGCAATCATTTCATTCTTCAGCTGAGAAAAGCAAAGGCAGGGATCCTTTGCATTTCTCATTTTTTGTACCAGTGGGGACTTCCAGACCCTATCCCTGCAGATATATAGGCACAACCTTATTCCATCAGGAATAACTGAAAAAAACGTGGAAGTGGTTCTTTATTTTTCTACTGGTTTCTTATCCACAGATTTTTTTTAATCCACAGGAGGTTCTGGAATCAACCTTAGTGGATCTCACTTGTTATCCCTTGGGTGAGGGATAACAAGAATAATATCCCGCAAGAATGAGTCATGGTTTGGCCACCCCAGGTTTATCAGTGCATAAAATGAGAACCATTTGCACCCCTCTTTTTATGAGTGAGGAAGAAAGGGAAAACCATGTTTGCTGTAAACCATGGTCTCTCTATTATGAATGCAATATCATTGAAGGACTGTAATTTACTTCAAATCACAATTTGCAAAAAATGAATGAATGAATGAATGAATGAATGATCCAGGATCACACAATGGTTTCAGTTTCTGTTAAGTTCTCTAAGCTAGGCCCATGATTTGCTTCTTAATGGTCTTGCTGCCTTCTTTTGGGGCTGCCAACAATAGGCTCTTATTTGTTTGTGAATTGAATCCTGTGCAGCTGTCCTATATCTGGGGAGAAATATTTCTCTCCTTCCCCAGCCTACATATGTTGATCCAAAGCACAGAATGTATGTACATACAAACAAGTAGGTATGCTCTATCAGCAAAGTTTGTACCTGGCACATCTTTAGGAAACATTTTATATGCATGTAGTCTCTGTTCAGGCCTTGGATCAGTGCTTGGAGATTGGGAATAGAGCCAAGGAGCACAAGCCTAATAATCCCTCTATTCTCACATTTGATTCTCTGCAAATTTAGAACATCTGCATAGGTCTATAGTGGTACAGAAAGGAATAATTTAGAGAAGGCAGCTAGGGAAGCCCACAGAGTATAAATTCAGTTTGCAGGAACTCTCTTATTCTGGGATATTCAACTTGATTAAAAGTGCTGCATTTAATTCAATTCTAATTAAAGCTGTAACGTAGACACTGTCACAGAATTTACAAGGCAAATGACTATGTGCATTTTAGCAATTTAGATAAAGAGATTTTGCATTTCTTTTTTTGGTCTTGTATTTATTGTGCAAAATACATACAAAGATGCCAATAACTACTATTTGTTGTAACAACCCACACACCACATCCCTTTGTTTTAAAAAAACAACTTAAATTTTGGACAATCAATGGCAACATATTTTAAAATGATATAACAGAACATTCATAATACCGTAATATTAAAGTATATTCTAAAAAGTATATTTTAGAATGTAAGTATCTATTTCTTAATTTGATTATTTTCCTGCTTGATGTATTTGAAGTGTTTATTTTATTATTAATTCTTGCTCATTTTAATAGTTGTATGCCAGTATTTCACTGTAACTATTCTTGGCAGGTGATTTGCAATCCACCTTGAAACAATCCACCTTTCCAGGGAGTAAGACCCTTTGAACACAGTGGGGCTTACTTCTGAGTAGTCAAGGACCAGCTTGCACCCATAGTTTCCATCAGTGTGTACCTGAGGGGAACGGGAACAAATGCTCCAGGTACCAGGCTGGGGGAATGTACCACCATGTTGCCATCCACCTTCACACTGTCCCTCCTCTCTCCACTCAATGCAAAATAACTTCTAAGGGCATTAAAGCATCCAGTTTCTGCTGTGAAACCAAAAATTAGGTATTTTTTCAGGCCGCCAAGACAATTTCCCTTGGCTTCTGAAAGGGAGGCAAGAATTGGCAGTCTGCTGGTGGCGGTGGAGCGCCCACTTTTTTCCATTCAAGAATTATCTGTTCTCCTATGCTTCCAATTTTTTTGTATGTTTTCAGATGCAGGCAACCTATGCGCTTAGAGATTATATATAGGTACCTCTTGTTATCCACTAGGATTCCATTCCAGAACATTTTTTGGATAAAAAATCCATGTATAAAGAAAACAATGGAAAAATCAGTTTAAAGACCTACTTCCAGATTTCTTGCTCTCTATTTTGCCTAATTGAATAAGGCAGTGCCTCAATATCTTTAGGGGTTTGATTCTGGAACTTAAAAATGGAATGATTGCTTGCATGACTGCCTATCTACAACAGTAGAAAAGCAGTTTTTTTTTAAAAAAAACCTGTGATTTGCAGTGGCCATTCGTGTTGAGTCAAATCTAAATGTAAAAAATCTGTGTATAACAAGGTTGGACCTGAATGGTTGTTTTACTCTTATACCCTAAAAAAATACCCTAAAGTCTGTCTATCATCAGGGAGACTCACTGATTAATCAGTTTTTATTTTAAAAAAAGTGTAATTTGCCAGATATGCCTCTGTTTATTTTAGAATAATTTGGTATGTATTTTGGCAATGTGTTAATAAATATGTGTTATTTAGGTTTTTGCAAGTGATGTATCTTTCTAGTGGCCATTTCCATTTGCAAGCAATCGTAAGCATGTCTCCTCAGAAGTAAGTCCTATTGAATTCAAAGGGGCCTACTCAGTGGTGGGCTCCAGCAGGTTCGCACCTACTCTACAGAACCGGTTGTTAACAAGAGATAGGACATAAAAAGTTTAAAAATAGCCATTTAAAAGTGGCTGCCAGATGGGCAGAGAACCGGTTGTTAATTTCTTTGAAGCCCATCACTGGGCCTACTCCCAGGAAAGTGTATTTAGGATTGCAGCCTTGGTTCCACTTTTCATCGGTTTTTCACTTTTGGTTGGTGCTCTGGTTCCTAACCCATCGAATAAGTGGGGAATGCCTGTGTATATACTGTGTATGTGGGTGTGTGTGTCTGTATAGGTGGATTTTCACAGAAAGTTTTAAAATAACTTAGCATTTGATGTTTGTATATTGTGGAAAGTGTGTGTTAACTTCACCTATTTTATTTTTTACACAATCCTTGCAACACTCCTTTTACCTAATCCTATTGAGCCACTGCACTGCTGAAATGCACATCCTAATGTGATTTATGGTGTTTTCAAACTGTGACCTGCTATCCTGTACAGATTGGCTGATCCCACAAGTAGCCAGTGGGTGAGCAGCTGTGTGACAGCGGCCTCTGGCACTGGCCGATCAGTGCAGGGCAGAGACGTGGGCAGGGAATGGGTAGTATGGAGGTCAGAAAGGAGTCAGATAGCGTCATCAGCAGCTCCCCCAATTATCCCTTTTTGCTCTCTGTCCTTGAATGAATAATATTATGAATATTTTGAATACTGTGAATAATAACAGGAAGACAATGAATATAAATGTGGAGACAGTAAACAAATATCAATTCCATCTCTGATGAGTCTATTCTTTCATAAAATTGGTATAGTGTGTACAGCCTTGTTATGAGTTTTCCCTGCCTTGATTACTGTTGCTAGGGTTTTGCTTAATGGAAGTCAAGAGGGGATCATTTGAAGGGAGTCAAAAAAGCTGACAAAAGCATGTTAACATTTTTAAATTGTGCTTTTTTGGCTTTTCATGGCTTGAAATCAGCTTTCAGGAAGTGACACTACAGAACTAAAGGCAGAGGACAAAGAAACGAGGAACTGTGCCATTTTAAAGGTGGTAGAAAGAACTGAGATTTTTGCTGGAAAAAGCTTAATTGGGGCACTGCCTTGTATAGGATGTAAGCAGCAGCTACTCTTTTGGGATCTGATGCAGAATCAGTGCATCTTTTGCCTCTGACAGCTGGGAATGCCTGTTTGCTTCCTTACATCCTGCCTTGTTTGCATACTTGCAAATAAAGTGAGCATTTCAAAGACACTGTACTTTCATCCAAAGGAAAAGAAATTTCACTGCAAACATCCCTGGCAACTGGAGCATAGATCTCTGCTTAGAAACAGAGAGCGCATAACCACATACAATTAATTGTTCAGTTTAACTTGAAAATTCAGTAATCAAAATGCAATCCGTGAAATGAGGCTGTGGCCATGGATAAGATTTAAATTAAAATAGCAGCAGTCATTCTTGTGTTTTGAAATGTTTTGCTTCTCTTGGCCTTCAATGCACACTGGAGTAAACAAATCAAATCTCAAGAAAACCGCCATCAAATCAACACATCAATACTTTTAACACAGAATGATTTAGTCATGCAGTCAAGTAAGTCTTGTTGTTGTCACCAGGTGGTTATAGTTGAAAAGAATTGAAAGCATCAGTAAATAAGTAAAGTGGCTAATTTATCCTGAGATGAGGTTTGGCCAGTCACTTTTTAAAAGGCAAAATCTCTTGAATGAAAGAGCTTTGAGGCACCTTAGAGACTGAAAGATTTAGCACTTTAGGAAGCTTCTGCCATCTGAGTCAGTCTATCTATTTGGCTCTGCATATCTATCAGTCTATCTATCTGGCTCTGCATTGTCAGCACTGACTGGTAATAGCTCTCTAGAGAGGGGTCTTTCTAGCCATACTAGAGATGCCAGGGTTTGAACTAGAGACCTCTGCATACAGGGTGCATACTCAGTGCAGGATTTACGTATAAGCTAAACAAGCTATAGTTTAGGGCCCCACTCTCTTGGGGTCCCTAAAAAAATTTAAAGAAAAAAACTGGATGTACATTTCCAAAATATAAGATAAAAAACAAATAAAATAAACCTATATACAGCAACAGTGTTTTGTGTTGTGTAGGCTCCTATGATGTAAGTAATGGGCCCCGCCTGCTATCCTGTATAGGGCCCCATTAACTTCATTAGCTTAGGGCCTCATCATACCTAAATCCAGCCCTGTCATACTCTATCACTGAGCTATGGCACCCTCTTCCAAATTTTAGAAGGAAGTTTAAATGGAATAGTGCTACTTCACCAGGTGCCCAAAATAGCCTGCCATGCACTAGACCAGGGGTACCTAAACCCCAGAGAGGGAACCAGATGCAGCCCACAGTGGCAAGCCCTGCCTTTTGGTCTGGGGGCAAGCCCTGTAATCCTCTATTCCCTCACCTCTGGATGATGTTCTGCTGGCTGGGGAGGTTATGTACACATCCTCTCTCTGAGATAAGGGGGTGAAAATTTCCTTACGTTGAAGAATCCTCCAGCCCTGCACCCCATAGGAAGTTGTGTGTGCCCAGATGGCATTGGTGCTGGTGGCAGAGGATAGGACTGAGTTATAACATGGTTATTCTATGGAAGTTGCTTAATGAAAAAAAACACATCACAGATCCAAGAGGACTATTTAAAATGCAGAGAGTTGGGTATACACAGTGGTGGGATTCAAATAAATTAAGAACAGGTTCTATGTCCCATAGACAGGTTCTTAACAACAACAACAATTAACAACAGGTTCTATGTCCCATTAGTAATTGGTTCTCAGAACCAGGCACTCATTAGCAAAGGGTTCTATAGAACCTGTGAGAACCCACTGAAGCCCACCACTGGTCATATACACATTTTAAGCCAGACCATTGGTGAGCTTAGCTTTAGTTCTTTTGAAAGTGCCTATATCCATTTTTTCCCCCTCAGTTCAACTTAGGGTGAAATCCAGAGTAACTAGGGGGAGTCCTTGCTCTGGAGTAAGAACAAGTTACTCTGGATTGCAATATGAATTTCCCATAGGTTTTCACTAGGTGGTGCAGTAACTATGGGTGCACGTAATGTCTCTTACGTGCTCCCGTAGTTACTCTGGATTGTGCCCATAATTATTTTAAGTTAGGTCTCTCATTACTAAAAGGAGTGATTTATCTCTCTGGGTCTGATCACAGTGGTTGGAGAAGTGATAGGCATACTCTTTCACACCCACCTCCAGACCTTGACACTGTCACTGTTGGAGGCAGGTTCCAAAATCTATCACTAATGAAAAGTGCTGACATAATGATTCAGTGCTGCAATGCCTTGGGTGACATTCTGATGCATTTCCTCATCATAGTAAAGATATTAATGTAGACATGGTTTTATATTTAAATACATTATAAATGCGATTACATGTTTGCACTATGATGACTTCCACATTTTTAAACATTTATAGCATAGTTAGTGACACTAAATTATTCTTTTTTTAGCTTCCAAAATGCCCTGCCTTATAGTACAGATCAAGAGTTGTATGCAAATTAAGAGATTTTACCTGTATGCAGTTTTTATATTATAATAATTGTAATACATTTTTATAATAATACATTTTTATATTTTAATAATTGTACCTCTGAAGCTGAATTTGAATATTGGAGAAGATCTTATCTTTGATGAAGGTTGCAAGGAATAAGGCAGTGATTTTCAAAATTTCTCATCTCACGGCACACTAACAAGGCACTGAAATTGTCAAAGCACACCATCAGTTGTTTTTACAATTGACAAGGCACACCATGCTGCTCAAATCTCCCAATTTTGCTACCAGTAAATGAGCCTCCCCAAATTCCCGCGGCACACCTGAGGACTATCTGTGGCACACTGATTGAAAATCATTGGAATAAGGTACTCCTAAAGATCCACAAAGATTCTCACCAGTCAAACAGTAGTCTGTGTTCTAACAAGTCCTCACTCTACACCCCTCACTCTAGTCCCAGGGTGACCAAACTTTTTGGGAGGAGGGCTGCATCATCTCTCTGACATTGTGCCGGTAAACTAATTTACATTTCAAGTTTGAATAAATTTGAATAGATTTACATATAAGAATTATTAGAGCAGATTAGAAGGCTTGCCTAAGGGTCGGATAGAGGAGTCTTGCCAGGGCCACACTGATGCTCACAGGGCTGCATCTGGCCCCCAGGCAGGGGTTTAGACACCCCTGCTGTAGTCTATATACATTTAGGGTGCAATCCAGAGTAACTACGGGGAGTCCTTGCTCCGGTGTAAGAACAATTTGCTCTGGATTCCAATATGAATTTCCCATAGCTTTTAACTTGGTGGTGCAGTAACTACGGGTACACGTAATGTCTCTTATGTGCTCCTGTAGTTACTCTGGATTGTAGGGTTACTCTTCAAATAGTTTCCAAAACATACACATAATCATGCATACAACTTCTGTAGGCCCAGTGGTTTAACATATAAGCCACTCTGAGCTTCCTTTTCCAGAATTGGAAATGTGGTCATAAAACAGCATTTCCAAACCCTGGGTTCTCTGCATTACCAGTAAGGCTTCCCAGCTGCAAGGGGCAGTTACCATTCCACATGGCTGTTCCTTAACTGAAGATCAGAAAAATCTGGTACTTGTGGCAAGGACTTAGTGGCAAAACCCATCCAGTGGCTATAATTTTTTTTACCAAGCCAGAGGGTCCCTGACCAGAGGTCACTGGTTTGTTGGAGGCTGAAAATGGCACTGATGCATCTTGCAAATCAGCAAGAGGAACTGTTGTGATTCTATTTTTTAAAAAACAAGGTCATTTCAGTGCTAACCATCTGTTTATTTCATTCGGTGAATTGCTTGACTAGTTACTGCTTTGTTAGTTCTCTTATGGGAATAGGTACTTGAGGAAATGGTGCCGGTTTGATTCAGATGTTGAAAGTCTTTGCACAGTTAATTGCAGGAGCTTATGAGGCTACTGGCTTGTTATTGTTGTACAGGTGGAACCTCATTATTAGTGTTTTTGTACCTCTGGATCTGGGTCAATGCAAATGACACTGGGATTGGACCGCAACTCTTGAGGTGGCCTAAGTTTAAATAGATCCATTGGGGCTGCTGCAGCCATTCCATGGGAAAGGGGATGAGCCTACCTTTCCACATGGTAGCATGGCACTAGTCCCAATGCTTGCCCGGTATCCAGTGCAGGTACACCATCCTGCTTGTTCCAGCACAAGTTTGGATTGAGCTATTTGGGTACAATCTTAATCAACTTCCTAGTGTTAGTATAGCTGTGCCAGTAAAGCATGTGCCTTGTGAAGCCTTCTCAAGATAAGGCAATGTTTGTTTTCTTACCCTTACCTCAATGTTGGAAAGTTGATTAGGATTTTGCATATGATTGTCCAAATCCTTTTGCAGCCTAAGGATCCAGTCCGACTTCCCAGCTCTGACTCAGCCCTGAAGCAAGGAAAATGTTCCCTTACTTTGTGGAGGCCTCTGAAACTGTCCTCCCACCACAGGATGCAGTACACACTCCATTGACAAAGCTACATCAGGGCTGGAAAGTTGAATAGGATTTGGCCCTTGAGTTTTTGATCCATTAACCTTCAAATGTCAATCATCCCCATCATGTATTGTGTTTTCAAGATTGTGATGAAAATACTTTTTACCCTTGCTCTTAAATGTTCATTTGTGCTGAATGCTTGTCACTGGTAATGGGAAATATTTCGTGCAACCAAGGAGATACTTAAATGTCTTGCTAAATCAGACCCCTGGGAACTCCAAGTGATAACTGAAGAACAATTTCTCTTGTATTATGACATTATATTTTAGGCAAGCTGGTGAGTTTTAAAAGAAAAGAAATCTTTAGATTTTATAACTGTTAAAGGATGTTTTTCAAATCTATTTCTGGATTTGGAGTCTTTAGATTTAAACATTTATTGATAGTGGGTGTCAGTAGGTGTAGAGTAAGAGTGAAGCATCGGCAACAATCCATTTTTGAGAGATCATACCTCCTATTCTGGTCTTATTCAATCTCTTTAATTTTAGAATGATAGCAATGTAGCTAAGAAGCCGACACAAAATGTTGGTAAAGGATATAAAAAAGAGGAAAACATTCAGGTCACATGTATTGCTGTGTTCAACCACTGTAGCAGCATAGAAGACAATCTCACATGAAGCAATACTTACAAATACAATACCCATCAGATTTTCCTTTGGTGAGCTCCTTTCTAGTTGTGTTCTAGATATGCTGATTAAATGATCCTGTATTTTTCAAAGGGTAGATTCTCAACACATTTTTGGCATATTCGGAAAGTTCTTTGTTATCAAACTATAATGTTGAACATTGTTGAAAAACCATGCAGATCAGCAAGTGGTAAAGACGCTGTGCCTGTTAACCAGCAGACCAGGGTTCAATTCCTGGGTCGGCCCCACAAGACAGGGTGAGCTCCTGTGCTTAGCCCAGCTCTGGATCCAATCGTATTGGCTTTGCCTTTCCATTGGACTAATTCAGTGGCATAGAGAGGGGGAATTTGCTGCTTGGGTAACAGCCTATCCTCCATAAAAATCCAACCCAGGCTTTCGTGCTTTGCATGCAGCACATGCCGCGCCAAACACGATACCATAGTCTTTTTAAGACTGACGGCGGCCTGCTATGTCAGCTGCAGATATGCTTAATTTTTGGCCTGTATCTGCAATTACTTGAATTTCAGGACTTCACAGCTTCCCAAAAAACATAGTATCAAGTAAGAGGAGCTTTAGTGATAAGGCAGTAGTTTCCAGTCACCTTTCCCAAATTTAAATGCGCATTCTAGTTCTGGATAGTTCCTCATAGAACCTGATCTTGGCAAGGGAAGCTTGCAGATGGCCCACCATGTACAGTGTCATATTGGTGTTCCATCACTCGCTTGTTTTTGAGAGTTGCCAGCTCCAGCTATTAAAGGCTAATCTATCTGCTACTTTTACAGTACAGCAATTTTTTTAAAAAAATACTGACTGTATACTGTATACTATATACTGTATACTATATACTGTATATACAGGTGTCATATGTGCTTACTAAGGCATTTGGTGGGCAGCTGTGTGATACATGAATCTGGACAAGATGAGGGCTTTGGCCTGATCCAGTGTAGGCTCTTCTTATGTTCTTACCAACTTTAGATTCCAAATGCCATAAAGAGAAGAAATGTCAGCATAGCATGGCAAACAAAATAGTTTCCATTTCCATATCTGTATGCGCTCATGACAGTCTTTCCAGAGACCTGTTGAAGCAAGCAAGCAAGAAATAATTCTAAATAGGTTATTCTTAATTGGTATTATGCTACTATATTTGAGTTAAATTATAGCTAATTATGCATTCATCATAGTTCATATGCCATTTGCTGTTTATTTGGATAACTGCTGCTGATTTACATGAAAACCCTTTTCTCAAAGAGTATGGATGTGCTAGAAAGAGGAGAGCATGTGCTATTGTTCTGCATTTGTTATTTCCCCTTTAGAATGTGACTCATCTCAAGTACTGAAAATTATTTGGTACAGATAGAATTTTCATTTTCTCTCTGTTTAGGGCTTATTATTGGGCTGATTACTGGTGGAACTAGCATGTCCCCAATGGAGAATGCTTTAAGGTGATCCTAAAAGACACTAAGAACTTAAGAAGAGCCCTGCAGAAAACCAGGGAAGAATTCAGGAGCAACGTGAATGAGAAATACTAAAGATGAGAAAGTACGGTACTTTGCGCCCACCAAAGATTCTAGTTCCAATTGTACTCCAAATGCATTTTGTGCTGAAAAGCTACACTGATTTTCAATGGTAGTCTTCTCCAGTAAAAAAAAATGGCTGTGTGTATGTGAATGGGTGGATTGGGCATTAAGAATCAAACCATGGATGGGCCAAGGACTGTGACACTCTAACCAGAGTTTTTCAAACAGTATCCAGTTATCTGTTGCCTGGTAGTGAAATCAGAAATACAATGAGACAAGTAGCAACAGGAAGCTCAGCTCAGTGGGCACAAAGCTCCAGTGTGCATTTTTACACACTCAAAGAAGCCTTCCTGTCATCCCTGAACCTATTACTGGTGTTTGTCATGCTGCATCTGGCCTCCCAATACATGAGTAATTGGTGATGACATAAGTGCTAGTTACTTCCAGTAGTACTTCCAATTAGTGGAGAATGTGAAGTGGTATAGTGAAGGACAAACACTGAGAAATGCTGCTCTATGCCCAGTTTTGCCATGTTTGATGCCTGCCCAATGCGCTATTTATAAAGAAAAAAACACCAGGGTTTGTTACTTTAGCTTAACAGTATGCTTGGTATTCTGGGTTCAAGCTATGATGCACTGAGTTTGTAACATGGTTTAATTTCTTACTGAAAACAACTTCAGCAGCAGTTCGAAGCCTCTTGCACAGAATGCCTTTCAAAACACTGAATTCATGTGTTATTTCTAGGTTTCTGATAAAGCCTGGCTCACGCAAATAGCTCCCATCTGTTGTGTTGTGACTGCGTCATCACAGGTTGACCCATTAGAAGGCATGGCTTCAACAACTTTTCAAAACAGTATTAACAGAAATATAATTTAAAAATCCTCATCAAAGGGCAAAACTACACAGGCTGCAATCCTAAGTGCCCTTTGGCTAGCACAAGTTCTCCTGTGACAGCCAAAGAGTGTAGTGAAAGTGCTGTAAAACATGTACATCACCATTCTTGCCATAGGCCCGTTTGGATAAGTTTGTGTTGGCTGAGTTTGGCCAGTGCTGAAGTCTGGGGTAGGGTTAGACGGTGGGGAGGAGGTAGGAGGCAGGTATTCTTGAGTGGGGTATTCTTGAGGGTGGGAGTGGGCTTTCCTAGTGGCTGGTGAGCAGGGAATTGGAATTGGGACCAGGATCTGGTGCTTGTGCTGTATCCTAACCCTGTTTCTAGGGTTAGGATCTATTCAACTCTTCAGTTCTGATTAAGTCAACTATTCAGTGATGGCATCTTTTGTTCACACCCTTCACCTGAGAGAAATTGGGTATTGGGTATGTATTGGATATGGGGAATGTATTGTTTACCCCTCGTTGGGATATAAGTCTTAAACCAATTTACCTGTTTATTTATGCAGCCTATCTTTTGAAAAATGCTTATGGCCTATATCCTAAAGTGAAATTAAGCCTCTTCCTCCGGATCAGTAAAGATGACTTTCCGTAAGATAACACTAGAGGGTAATGAAACTGCATGGACCCGCAACTGCTATGGATTTTGCTCTAAGATTCCTTCCATGGATGGAAGGTTTTATGGTTCCCAAGCCAGGTGGGACCTCATCCTAGGAATTAATGGATTTATTGCTGTGCAAAACATCTGCAGTTCAGTGTTCTCTACACCTGAAGCATCAAAATTCTCTTTAGGAACGGAAAAGGCTGCAACCTATTTTTGTGACAGTATTAAAATCCTTTGTGTCTGTGTTTACAGAAATTTGTCTCTTGGAACCCTTTGTGTTCTGATAGGGCAAGATAGAGATTCACCATTAAAGAAATTGTCATCAGACCAATACACTTTTCAGTTACTCTGCCATCATAAAACCTTTATGAATTTTCAATCCCACCGAGATAGAGCACAAAGCAGACAGGGTCCTGATTTCTGCCAGCAAAGGTGGTTTAGACATGTCTTGTTATAGTCCTAGCGATATCCAGCCGCGATGACTGACAGAAGCTCTTTTAGTTGGGGAAATTCATATAAACCACCTGAGTTCTTTGTTTTCGTAATGATTGACATTCAGGTTCTCTCATGCTCAATGTTTTTAAGCCTGCATTCCTTAAAAAAACCCAAATCTCTAGCTCGATTGAAATTGTGGCAGATGGTGCATAAACTAGTGGGGAATTTAAAACTAGTGACTGTATTATTATTTCATTCACACTTAATAAGTATTTCCTAATAGTGCTTCCTTTAGCACTGATTTGTTACAGTATTTGTTGGCCTGGTTTTTTTGATTGCTATGGATTGCAAAGGGTAAGTGCAGGTCCAGTTGGTACTAGTTTCCTGCCTTGGTTCTAAGACGTTTCCTCTATGTCACACTGTCTTTGAATATTCAGCAATATTTGAGTTAATATTAATATAATGTTATATTATTATATATTGTTCTATTGTTCTATATCTTGTTATATTGTTATATTACATAATGGTATAATGTAATATTAATATAATGTTATTATATTAATATTAATATAATGTTGCATTATAAGAGAAATTATTGTGATAGGAGTTCCCAAAACTAAGAGAATAAACAATACAGGTTGCAATCCTAACCCCAACTTAGGCTGGCATATGCTCCAACACAAGTCCTATGCTGACCTGGGGGTGTCACAAAAGTGCCACTTCTGTGGGGTGGGAGGATTAGTCCAATGGATAGGGATATGCCAACCTTCCTCCACCCCCACGGGAAGATATGCCAGGTGAGTTATGCCATACTAAACTGGTTAGGATTGCACCCTCAATATTATATTTCTTAAGGTATCATTAGATTGTATTATATTAATACCAACACGCACATCACTATCAGAGCTGTGGGAGAAACCACTGCAGCACAGCTGCTCAAGTAATGTTTGATAGAAGCATGTCATGTGAATAGAAGTAGCAATGAGATTACTTCCACTATTAGCACATTCAGCACTTATGGTACGATGTCTTCTGGAACCAAACAACTTTCAACTTCTTCAAATGTCTTCAGAAAAAAAAATCATGATTATTGCTACCGTATGACAGTTGGCAAAGCTTCTATTGGACTGTAATAGAGTGCAGTCAAGAAGATAGAATACTGTAGGATTACAGGGCACTGAAATTCTTCTTACTGGTCAAAGAAGCACCTTCCCTACAATCCAGAGTAACTACAGGAGCATGTAAGAGACATTACATGCACCCATAGTTACTGCACCATCTAGTGAAAACTCATGGGAAATACATATTGCAATCCAGAGTAAACTGTTCTTACACTGGAGCAAAGACTCCTCGTAGTCACTCTGGATTGTGCCCCTTATCACCTACTTAGTCTCTAATATTTAGCAGGGTAAGAGCAGTGGTCCCAATTCCCTCCAGCATTGTACCTTGCCAACTGCACAATCTGAATTGTGATAGATCTCTGTTAGCGAATCTCTGAATTGATTACAATTAATGTATCATCTGCTGTTTCACAACTGGAGGGGAGGAGCTTCCAGGGAAGGACATTATTTCACATTGACAACAATATATTACAAGCAAATACTTAGATTGACAAATCAACATCCATGTTCCCATTAACAACTAGTAAGGTTCAGTTGTCCTCAGAGGTAAGGGGACAGAGATGAATGCATTGCATATGTTCTCATAACCAAATGAAAACCTTCATACAAGGCTGATACATTTCCTGTATCTTCTTTTGTGCTGGCAGTGAGAAAAGGTTCTTATGAAATCTTCATAATTTGGTCTTGATACAGCTCTTTTCCATCAGACCAGTGGCATAGCTAGGTCATTTGGCATCTGGGGCTCCAAATTTTTTTTGACTCCTTCATACATCAAATTTATAAATTAATTAAATAATTAATTTCTTCTGGATTTATAATTTATTATTATAACTAGCAAAAGCATACCCCCATTGCGGAAGTAAAATTCCCCATATGGCATCCCCACCACTGCGCATCAACTGCCCATGCACATCAACCCCCATGCGCGTCCATCCCATGTGCAATATCCCATGTTCATCTCCCCATGCGCATCATCCCACTATGCGCTTCAACCCCCCATGCACTTCAACCCCCATGCGCATCAACCACCCATGCTCCTCAGTCCCCCATGCACAACAACTCCCCCATGAGCACCAAACCCCAATGTGCATCAACCCCATGTGCAACACCCCCCATGCACAGCATCCTCCCCAGTGCAACCCCTCCCTCCGAACAACATCCCCCCACTGCACTGGGCACCGAGTACCAAATTGGCTGGAGGTTGGTCAGTCTTCCATGTTAAGTACAGTACAAAAACATGTTGCACTGCTTTTCAGCTCCTTAAGGGTAAAATTTCTCCACATCGGTTCTTGGTGGGTGTTCATGGAACACCCTCCCCGAATTTCATGCTTCTAGGTCTGGGGGGGTGGTTGTGGCAGAGAATCCCTCAGTCACTGATTCTTCAATGCAAAGTATAGGGAGGAAAACGCGTTGCGCCCCTTTTCAACCCTTTCCCAATGGAATTTCAGAAAACTGGTTCTTAGTGCACCAACCAGTCCGAAAACTGGTTCTAAGTGCACCCCTTAGTGCACCCCTCAGTGCATCCCTCAGTGCACCTCTGGGACACAGAAAGAACACCCACCCCAAATTTCATGCTTCTAGGCCCAGTGGTTTTGGTCATCCCCCCAGTGTGTCACTCCCCTGAGGGAGGCCCCTGGCCCCACCAGCCCTCCTGGGGCACCACTACATCAGCCCATGAAAAGTCCATGTCCTGGACTAATATACTATAAATTATACCATAAATCAAATCTGTAATTCTGCCCATTTTACTTTAATTTTTTTATTTTTTATTTTCAAATTTATTTTTAAACTTCAATGACTTTATCAGAAAACCTTTAACATTAGCTGGATCATGTTCCCCAAATAAGAGAGAACTGATTGAAACCTTTATTGTCTTA
Organism: Cryptoblepharus egeriae; assembly: GCA_030015325.1. Taxonomy (NCBI): domain Eukaryota; kingdom Metazoa; phylum Chordata; class Lepidosauria; order Squamata; family Scincidae; genus Cryptoblepharus; species Cryptoblepharus egeriae. The sequence continues at coordinate 44,173,513 of JAREYC010000007.1, read as the reverse complement.
TCATTCCAGAAGGGAAAAAGAATTAAAAAAACCACGTGATATGCCTATTTCTAGAGAACTGTTGTTATCTCATAGATTTCATGGTAATACGGTTAATTATTCAGTCTTCTGTGAAAAGAGCAAGACATTAAAAGATCATAAGTGGGTAGTCTTCAGAGGATTGTATTTTAGAATTTAAAAATAGTTTGCTGCTTGATCTGGGTTGGGGAGAAGCTCTCTTGATGTTTCTATTTGATTATTCAACAGCCAGTATTAATTTTATCATTGAAAAATATCAGTGACAAGCATGGCTTTACTATAACCCCGTCTCAATGGCTAGCTTCCCTGATTGTAACATTTCCCATATGCTGTACTTTGCTTGGGGAAAAATGCTGTGAATTTTGCTTGGAACATGGTAAAAAGAATGTTTTTGCTCATTTTAACCTGTGGGTCTTAAAGTCTCTGGAGTGTGGATGAAGCAAGCATAAAGTATGCAATTCTCGAGACAGACAGCTGCTCATTCAGGCAGATATTTTAAAAAATCCTTTATACAGACTCAATCTTTTATGTTAGTTATTTATGCTACAAAGTCACCATCATTCATATCATCCTGTCCCCATTTTTTCAGATTAAAGAAATAAACTTCCACAAGTAGAAAAAGCAAACAGAAGGAAAATAGTGATACAGTAGATCCACAGTATTCATGGATTTATCCATCCATGGATTTGACTCATTGTGAATGACAGCGCATTCTGGGGTCCAAATTTACCGGTATATCCCTTTTCACACAAAAATGTGCCAAATTCCATGGAGGAATGAAGTGCAAAATGCATACACACACAATGCACTTCCTTGTGCATACACACACATTGCACTTCAAAATGCATATGCACACATTACACATCTTGGTGGGCAAACATACAATAGAAAACTGTGGCAAGTGCAGCATCCCACACATGATGCACTTTCCTTCTTCATGCTACTTCTTAATATAGACTGCTCTTTGTTTTGGAATTTCTCACATCTGTCACAGCCTGTACCTAGTTTCTGACTAGTAACCCCTTACAAAGATGCCTGTCAGCAACCATTCTTGAGCATCTTCAGTGTGGGCATTTTTAAATTGCCAGTAGAATTTTTTTTATATTTTTGAAGTAGTTCTTGGACAGCTACCAGCTAAAAACAGGGAAGAACTTTAGGCATGGAATAAAGGGAAGTGGAGGTGGTATTGAGTCATGCAGTACAAGAATTGCCATCTGCCAATTGCTGATAGTTGCTTGCCACAGGTTTTTCAGGTGCCTACGATAATCTCAAACAAGAAGTGAGAAGTGGGTCTGAAATCAGTGGGCCATTCCAAGGAAGTCTGAGGCCTTCTTATCTAGGCACATTCACCAAAGTAACTGACTTTGGCTGCAATTCAGAATAACTACAGGAGCACATAAGAGACATTACGTGCACCCGTAGTTATTGCACCACCTAGTGAAAAATTATGGGAAATTCTTATTGCAATCCAGAGTAAAGTGTTCTTACTCTGAGCAAGGACTCTCCATAGTTGCTCTGGACTGCGCACTATCTTTTTTGCTTCTTGGTTGTTGCTTGCTATGTATTCCAGTTTGTAAATTCCAATTTTTTTGGAATTGTGTTTCCCATGTTAATGGTCTTTAACCATTTGAAGGTACATTTGAACCATTAAAGAAGTTCTTGAAGGAATAGTCTTTTAAAGCAACCAATGCTCATTTAAAAATGCCTTTCTAGGAATTCCGAAAACTTAACCTTCATACGGCTATGGAAGCAAAGTTTTTCATGGCCCCTTTTTAGCTCCTTTGATTATTTTTTCAGTGTTCTTCATTTCAGTTCTGAACAAACCAGCTGAAATTCAGTGAGTACCTGGAAACATTCAAATTTGTGAGTGGTCCTGTTTTGATGACATTCCTATTGATATAGGGGCTGAGACTTCAAAGGTAGGCCTATGTGTGTTCAATTTTCACCTTTAGAAATCTTATGACTTACTACATTTCCCTTGCTATTTGGTATTTAAGTTGTACAGAAAACTACCTTATAAAGAAAGCCTTGATTGAGTCCTGAACCAGTTTGTCTGTCCATTTGTCCATTCATTCATTCATGCATTCATTCATTCATGCATTTACTTATATCCCACCTTTCTCATGGGGACCAAGGCGGCAAGATCTGATCTGATAGAACTACTATTTATTTCAGTAGGCTCAGGATCATGTCCTAATATTACATGCATTTTGAAGAAATCTGTTAACAGTGATATGTTTGCTGTGATGTCTTCAGTCCCAATGAACTCTACAGTGTGTTTTCAAGAGATAATGTTCAGAGCAATATGGCTGGAAGGAAGATGATGATGCAGAACCTGTAGAGCCAAAAACTGTTAAGCTGTTCATGGTAAGAGTGTTCACAGACTGTAATTTGCAGTGGATTTTGCTATCACTATCTCTAATAAAGAAAATATGGTCTGCTCAGATTTGCAGCACTGTAGAAGGGACTGTCTGTGTGTGAGATGAGAATCCTTCTCACGTATCTGTTGAATTAAATGAGAAATCACAAATGTCATGCCTCTTACTCTGTGGCTAGTGGTGTGTTTTTGTTTGCTATTGTACATTCTTAAAAGTACAGTGAAACCTTGGATTGAGATTAACTTGGATTGAGAGCGTTTTGCAAGACAAGCAAAAATTTCTAATATATTTTCACTTAATATACAAGCGTGGCTTGATAAACAATAGTCGGCTCAGCCGCTTCTGAGAAATCAGCCTATGCATGTCTATTCTGAAATTAGCCTATTACAGTCAGTGGGGCTCAGTCCTATGTAAGGGGGGCAATGGAAAGAAGCCTGAGAAATCTTGCCTTGCATGTCTACTCTAAAGTAAGACCTATTATAATCAGTGGGGCTCACTGTTGTGTAAGGGGACAGACTGCAGCCTGAGAGACATGAGAGACTAAGGGCGCAATCCAGAGTAACTATGGGGAGTCCTTGCTCTGGTGTAAGAATAATTTACTCTGGATTGCAATATGAATTTCCCATAGGTTTTCACTAGGTGGTGCAGTAACTGTGGGTGCACAGAACTATATTCTCCCGTAGTTACTCTGGATTGTAGGGTAAGTGCTGGTTAATTTGTTTCATTTTTCTTTATATTTTGTATTTTCTTTATTGTTTTGTATTATATTACATTATTGTAATGATTTTTATATGAGTATTTTGGTGTTCTGGAACAAATAGTAACTACAATCCAGAGTAACTACGGGAGAATGTAAGAGACATTACATGTACCCATAGTTACTGCACCACCTAGTGAAAACCTATGGGAAATGAGGAGCACCGTAGCTGGACTGCCCCAACTATTCTGTATCCAGAGCAGAGAGTTATGCCACTTCTAGAGAAGGAGGGACCTAGGGCTGCCCGTAGCTGATCAGGAGCAGTGACAGCACAAGGCTGCTCCTCCAGGAATGCTCAGTAGGCAGCCAGTAAGTAGCACCTGCGCTGGAGTTGCTGATGAGCTGACCCTCCCTCACATCACCCAGATCCACAAACACCTGCACCACCCACACCCTCCTGCACACATGGAGACCCTAACAAGCTGTCAAGGATGGGGGAGTAGCTGTCAAGCTGTCAGGGAGGATGGAGTGGCTCCCTCAGGATGATGGACAGGGCAAGGCTGTTAGAAGCTTCCGGGGGAGGGGGCATGCAAGGACACCAGCAGAGACAACAGTGCAAAGATGAATATGATCAATGTCAATAAAAACTGTATAAAAACTCAGTCATGAGTGTCCCGTACCCTTTGACAACACAATAGCAGTCTGGAGAAAACCCCAGAATTAAAGGGACAGCACATCAGTCCCAGGGTCCCCACCCACAAGGGCTGGGAGGAGAGGAAAGACCCCATCCGGGGGGCATCCAGCCCAGGAAAAGCCCCCTTTTGCTGGCTCAGAAAAGGGGAGGGGCAAGGGTCCCCCATGCATCTGGCAAAGGAGGGGGCAGGTGGAGGAGGCTGCAGGGGGAGGCAAGGGGGCTACCAGAGGCTTCTGTGGGAGGGAAAGCTGGAAGAGAGAACAGGAGCCCACTTGGGTCTGCCAGGGAGCAAAAGCACATCCTCTGGCAGTGGGGACCTGGGGCTTCCACACTAGGGCAGGGGGGCTCTGAAAAATTTCAGGAAAAAATTCTGAAAAATGTTATTATCTTTGATAGTGTATCTTTGACATATTGGCTCATTAGTTACTCTGGCTAATTCCACTGAGTACTTCCGTAATGGAAGAGTCTATGTCCTATGCAAATGGTGCAACTCAGTCATAAAAGCGACAAAAGATTTATGCTGAGAAATCAACATAATAATTTCTCATATTTTGTCCTTAACATATTTCTGAATGATGGGGCAATTTAGAAACAATTTTACATGTCATTTGCTCTCTAATGACATCTTCAGAAGAATGCTTTTCATTATCCTTTTCTCAACAGAAGTGTTTATATTGTCAAATGTATCTACACAGATATAATCTATGCAGTATTATATCTCTAGAGCAGTGATTTTCAACCTTTCTCATCTCACGGCACACTTAACAAGACATTGAAATTGTCAAGGCACACCATCAATTGTTTTTATCATTGACAAGGCACCCCAGACTGTTCAAGTCCCCCAATTTTTCTATTAATGAATATCAATTTCCAAATTCCCACAGCACACCCGAGAACAATCTGTGGCACACCAGTGTGCCATGGCACGCTGGTTGAAAATCACTGCTCTAGAGGTATGTTTTCCCCTAGAAAAGACTGTTGCAGTCTCTAGTACCCCATAAGTAAAGAGAGCGTCTCTTCAACATGCCTGTGTAAATATGAAGCCCCTGGGATGCTCTCATTTACTATCAGCTTTGGAAGGGGCCCTGTACAGAGTTTTGTCCCAGGACCTCTAGCAAACTGCTGGATCTTGTTTCCTGAAAGTTATTCAGTGTCTTCATTTCCCAAATGCTGTACCCTGAAAATGTGACTTTCTTTTGCATTAAACAACTAACTTCTTTTTTATTTTTCCTATCTTGTTAATAAGTTTCTTTAACCCCCCTTGCCTACTCCCTCCCAAACCCAGCCTGCCCAGGTTCTCCATTTTGCTTTTCTTCTCAGCCTTTGTGATTTTGGTTTTTGCAGCAAAGGAAAGTCATAAAACGCACGGCTGTGTGCTGAATTTGCACTAGCTAAGCCAGCCATTTCACAGTTCATAGGTTTTTGACTGCTAATTCCTTTTGAAGTATGAAATCCGTTGTTCTGGTAAAACACCTGGAACAGAACTTTTTACTTTCTGAATTGAAATTGCAACATTGGGCAGATATGTAAATAACAGAGGGTGCAATCCTATGCATTTCTATTCAGAAGTACCGTAAGTCCTATTGTGTTTAATGGGGCTTACTCTCTGGAAAGTGTGGTTAGGATTGCAACCACAGTTATTAATACCATCTGTCACTCTCACATCAAGGAAACAATTCAGCAATTCTGTACAATTGAGCCTGGCTGTTCCGATGAATGATAACTATAAAACATTGTCACTGTCAACAATTGTACATTCTCACGTCATTTGTCATTTTAATGGAGCAAAGGTATGAAGAACAAATGCTCATATCTGATGCTAATCTTGTATTACATTAGCTTTCAGTCTGTAAATATATTGTGTATGAAAGGGTTTGTATGGTTCTGCTTTTAGCATTACACAATCATATGCACATAGAATTCTCCATTGATGTTGAAAGGGGCAATACAACCACCCCTTTTAGTGATTTGAATCTGATTAGGCTTGAATCCATTTGGATTTCAGGCATTCTTTGTGTACATTGAAGCTGAACACTTGGGGAATTTTAAAATAAGCATGCAGTAGGTTTGGTAAATATCTATTGTTAACAACTTCCCCCCTCTAAGCTATGCAATTCATTCAAAATATAATTTAAGCAGTAAAATTTTTCTATTGGACTCAAGAGAATAGAGTATTTTAATATGCTTGCACCATTTTATCATTTGGTGCTTATTTCATTTTTCCTAAGGCCATGTACACAAGCCTGTGTCCTTATGGCCTTTGATTTACACAAGATTGTGCAGGAGCTACTTCTATCAACTCTGAAATGGGAAAGTACAATATTAGTTTTTTATATTAATCTTGCCAAATATAATTTGGCTGTGCATGCCCCTTTGGGTATACAGTAGATATGCAAGAATATCTGTGCATAGTTTAATGGCTCACTCTTGTTCCTCTCCCAAATTTAGTTTATTCTGATGAGGTACAGTCCATCATTATTGAGAGACTATGGTATCATGTTCGGCGTTGCATGTGCTGCATGCGAAGCAAGAAGGAGCACGAAGCCTGGGTTAGATTGATATGGAGGATAGGCTGTTACCCAAGCAACAAATCCCCCTTCTCCATGCTACTGAAATAGTCCAGTGGAACGATTGGCTGATACGATTGGTTCCAGCTGTGTCACAGAGCTGGGCTAAGGACAGTTCATAGGTGCCTGTCTTGTGGGGACCGACCCGGGTCTCGAACCCTGGCCTGCTGGTTAACAGGCAGTGTCTTAACCACTTGTGCTACATTACTGTGTTGGTAAGGCAGGGTCCTGAATGGGATTCTCATCAGCCTCAACAACATGCAGATCATTAGGATGATGGAGCCTGAAAACCTTCACTAAATTCATTCTGTCATTTTTATTTGGCCCTTGCATGATAGGCTTTCATTTATTTCAGCATAAACTTACTTGGTCTAAGACTTTGTTTTATCAAATTCATCAAGTGATGTGCACGCACACACACACAAACAGAGAGGTATTTTGAGGGTATTTTTATGTTATGTTCATGTTATGCCTGCCTCCAGATGCCTCACCCTAGAGCAGCGCTTCTCAAAGTGGGGGTCGGGACCCCTTTGGGGGTCACCTAGAGCTTTCCTGGGGGTCGCCTAAAGACCCCTGGTGCTGGGGGCCAGGCCAGGCTTGCCAGATCTCCGGCTGTAGCTGCACACGCACTGGGGCTGACTGGCAGCCTCAGGGCCCAATCCTATGCATGTCTACTCTGAAATAAATCCCATTATAGTCAGGGAGGCCGTTACTCCCATGTAAATGTGGATAGAATTGCAGCCTCAGGGCCCAGTCCTATGCATGCCTACTCTGAAATAAATCCCATTGTGTTCAATGTGTGCATAGAACACACATTTCATTTGTAACAATGAAAATACATCCTGCAGATCAGATATTTACATTACGATTCATAACAGTAGCAAAATTACAGTTATAAAGTAGCAACAAAAATAATTTTATGGTTGAGGGTCCCCACAACATGAGGAACTTATAAAGGGGTCACGGCGTTAGGAAGATTGAGAACCACTGCCCTAGAGTGCTACAGAAATGTTTTTGTGGGTCATTTTTTACACCTTCAGACCAGCCCAAGACTTGTGCTGGGACTTATGCCTAGCTTACTCGGGGTTAGTCAGTGGTGGGCTTCTGGTGGTTCTCACAGGTTCTATACAACCCTTTGCTAATGAGCGCCTGGTTCTGAACGGTTACTAATGGGACATAGAACCTGTTTTTAATTTAGGTTATTAGGACATAGAACCTGTTGTTAATTAATTTGAATTCCACCACTGGTTAGGATTACAGCCTCAGTCTTTTAGCCACCATGCTACACCAGCCTGCCCTATTCATTGCAAAAAATATAGTCTATTTAAATCCTAGGGCTTTGTGCTTTTGCCCTACTGTTTTATTTTTTATAAGTCCCCTTAGGACTTCTTCTGCACATGTCTTTAAACCACCAGGAACATTGCCTGAAGTGTGCTAGATGCTGATATGCACTGACAGTTAGTCAATGTTCCTTTTAAGGCTGGGACCCAAGGTAGAATGTGCCTCAGATCATCCCATCACAGCCTTTGAAGATAGCAGGCAACAAGACACGCACAGATTTTCAGTCCTTGTCCCATTTTTCTATCCTGCCAAATAACTCTATTCATCATACTGGGTTGCTGCCTCTCAAGATTTATTAGAACAAGTGACACTGCATCTTTATTGAGAGAAGAGTACAGCTTGCTTGTAATATATGTGGTCTATCTATAGTAGTTTATATTTGTGTAGGAGGCATTGACACTATATTTTTTCCTGCCTTGAGTGATAAATGAGTTAGCGGTCCTTGAGATTAAAGAACTGGAAAATGTGCCCTGTGTTGTCTCCCCATATCCTGAGCTCTCTCAGGTTCTAATTTTCAGCCGGTATCTTCAGGATGTCACAAATGGAACCTGAAATTCTCAAGGCATCCTCAGTCTGAATGTTAAATTGTAGGTAGCCTTTGATCACAGGCTGTCCCACACTGTTCCACACAGCTGTTCCACACAGAGGTGGTGCCCAGAGGTCTTAAGAGCAGATAGGCAGAGATGAAATTGACAACCAGTAATAGGCTGCATGCTGCCTCAAGAATGTACAAGAGAGGTTGTTTCAACTTTCTGCACACATCATATACCATTTCTTACAAAGTAGGACAGAAATTTTGATTATTCTGGTGGTCCTGTTTCAGCTGTGATTTGTGTTCTTGTCTTTAGACAGACATTACTTGGGCAAAACTTATTTTCCACCAGCAGAAACAAAAAGGAGCATGTGTGTGAATACACCTGATTATATGAGTAATTTCAACATATGGTTCTCAAAGGAGGAATATGTTATATTCAAATGCACATGGGCGTTCTGTGCATGCCACTGCCATTACCAAGCTGTGCTGAGCAAGCTGTGCTGAATTGGGGCATAGCTCAGCTGTAGGACCTTATATATTTATATGTACTGCCTACTATTCTCAGATCTCTCTCTAAGCACAACTAACCTGAGTCTTCCCTCCCACGTAGGGTTGCCATAATTCTCTTCCATGAAATAAGGACAGGACCCTCTGTCACACTTGCCAGTATGTGAACACAATCTCCAAAAACCTGTGGACTGTTTTCAGGACATATGGCAATCCTACTCCCACTCAGAGGGGTTTTGGCTAGCTGGCTGGCAGTGGAGAAATAGCAACATATGGAATGTAAATAGACCAGACCAGTTCCTCCCCATCCTATTCTTTGCCTTGGGGTGAGCCACAATGGCTTTTGAGGGAAGAAAGGAGGAAATTCCTGTCATGGAGGTCAGTTGGGGTGCTTCCTTGCAGTCAAGGTCCTACAGCTTGAGATTAGATTATAATCCTGGCTCTAATAATCCTTTTTAAGGTTGCAATCCTAACCACACTTTCTTGGGAGTAAGTGCAGGTTGACCATTTGCCCAAACCTCAAAAAGAGGACAAGGTCTTGGATTCCTCTCAACCTGGCCTTTCTGGTGGACGATGGCACATTTGCCTACTCACGAGTAAAGCTGCAATATTGGGCACTTTCACTTTCCCATAGAGCTCAATGTATATTTTTGATTTTTAGTTTTTGGCCATAACTTTTGATAGAAAGGAGATATTTCAAAACCAATTTTGCATTGGATTCTGATCTTCAATATGAATCCAATGACATATGACATGGTGGGGTCATTGCAAAATGAAGCCAAAATGGAAGACAATAAAGCCCTTTTGGAGGACACCCAGACAGAAGGCTATAAAAGAGGACAAATCCGGACAAATCCAGTCATATGATCACCCTGATGTAAGTGCTGCTGAGCACAATGAGACTTACTTCTGAATAGTAGGATTGCGCTGTAAAGCTCCTCTCACCTCTAAAGGGTGTGTGGAGAGCACAGGAATCTTGCATCAGCAGATGTGTAAAACCATAGACACCATCCACTGATATGGCAACACTGCATTTATATAGTGCCTTTTCCATAGGTTGAAGGCAGTTTACATTGGCAATAACACCATTTTTCAATTGAGATATTTACAATTATTACTCTATGGGGAAACTCATAGAACCCTTCATTCTTCCAGAGGCTTCCCTTTTCATCATTCTTAGCTGCATAGCTTTGATGCCTTCCAAGCTTCTGCAAGCAGCTGCTACAAATCAAGCCTAGGGAGATTTTAAGCTGTTATCCTTTCTTGCCAGTGACTCCACCACACTCCTCCTCTGCCTTTCACAATGGCTTGTATCTCATCAAAAAGCACAACCAAGTTGATCCTGCTGAGTTTCTTCAGGCAGGGCAACAGTTTACCTCCAGATCATATCTCCTGCCTAATCATGGCCTCACTGGATCTATATAACACTTGCTCCAGGCTCAGGTTCCTCAATTTGAGGAGGAATGATGACATTTGTTTTCCATATTCTAAGTAAAAAAGAGCTACCATATATACTTGAATATAAGCCAAAATTTTTGGGCCAAAAATGCCTTACTTCTAAGTTGACATGCCCAGGATTGGGCCCTGAGGCTGCAAGGCCAGCCACACTTTCCTGGGAGTAAGCCCCATTGACTGGAGTGGGCCTTACTTCTGAGTAGATATGACATGGATATCTTTTCAAAGTCTTTTCTTTTATCCTGTTAGAAGCTTCATTGACTGGAGTCAGCCTTACTTCTGAGTAGGCATGCCATGAATGCAACCCAGAGGCTGCAAGGCCAGCCACACTTTCCTGCTGCTGCTGCATTTCCCACCCTAGGCTTATACTCGTCAATAAGTTTCCCCAGTTTTTTGTGGTAAAATTAGGTGCCTCGGCTTATGCTTGGGTCAGCTTATACTTGAATATATATGGTACCATTTAAAGGGCATCCTTTTGCCCAGCTAGCATGGGTATGAACATTTCATCATACTATATCATAACCATATATAAATAGTATGATGTAGTAGTAGTAGTAGTAGTAGTAGTGTGTATATGTGTGTGTATAAATTTTAATTACTATTAAATTTAATTACTTTATATATAAATTTTAATTTAATTTAATTTTACTATATAATTACTATATCATTTAAAAATGAAGTATGGGGACAAAAAGTCTGCATTTCCGTTTTAAAGAGTTTGCTTTCTCTGTGTTGCTTTCTGTATTTTTCATGCAGATCTTTTGTGACAAATAACAACTATAAAAGTAGAACAGCAGAGTGTAAAAGGAGCTTGTGGAACACATGCTTGTGGAATGTTTGAATAGGTTTGCCCTGATATATTCCAGTAAAATATAACACAAAAATTATTTTTCTGAAGAGGCTTGCCACATACAATTTTCTTACCAATATCTGCTTGTTTTATCATTGCCTGTGCCTCATAGTACTATCAGGTTGAAGGTGTTGGCTGAACATAGTACTATCAGGTTGAAGGTGTTGCTAACTGGGCAAGAGACACTCTTTCAAGTGGGTGTTCCTCTTTTATTTAGCAGGGGAAGGGTAACTGGCCCTACACACCCCAGCAATGTCTGGTCTAGTGGCTTCTGCTGGTGTTCTTTTTGCATTTTAGATTGTGAGCCCTTTTGGGACAGGCACCCATTAGCTATTAATTAGCTATTAATTTTTTTCATTTTCCTGTAAACCGCTTTGTGAACTTTTCAGTTGAAAAGCGGTATATAAATACTGTAGGAAAAAAAATACACCTAACTGAGACATGAGAGCAGTTTGGGAAAATACCACACAACAAACATGGCTGCGGGGACATAAGTGGGGCAAGCAAAAAGCATTATTTTTGACAGTGAGGCATGTGATTGTGATGCCGATAATAGAGCAACAGACTTTCTATTGAGAACCCCCAACCCTATTGCTGCCCATCCTCAACACCATGGTTGCCCCTTTGTTCTCCTGAACAGTAATTGTAACCATAACTGTTAGTGGTGAAGAAATGGAGCTATTGAGTGGGAGGGAGACACCGTTTGGAGACGGGGTGGTCACTGAATGTCTTGCTCATGGACAATCCAAAGCCTGATGCTGGCTCTAATATAGGGGGATGCATGTCTGCCTATAGGTAGCATTCTAGGATTTGATTTTTCCTGAGTGAAAGACACTTATTCTGGTGCTGGGGAATATGGACGGATTGGGGACTTAACAAATGCATATGTATACCCCAGCAATTTCTTTTTTAGCTATTATTCTTTTCCATCTTTTTATATTGTGAGCCTTTTGGGACAGGAAGCCTTTAGTTTTTGATTTTCTCTGTAAATCGTTTTGTCAATTTTCAGCTGTTTTGTCAATTTTCCATTGAAAAAGTGTACGTGTATATGGAATTGTATGAGTCCTAAAGTGGGAACTATTCAGAACTTAAAATACTGTTTTATAATTGGTCCAAAGACTGGCCTTTCTCAATTAAGGTTGTAATCCTGTCTGCACTTACCTGGAAATAAGCCCCCAGTAACTGGATGCAACTTAATTCTAAGTGGACATGCATAGGATTGGGCACTGACCCTACAATCCAGAGTAACTAGGGGAGCACGTAAGAGATATTATGTGCACCCATAGTTACTGCACTACCTTGTGAAAACCTATGTGAAATTCATATTGCAATCCAGAGCAAGTTGTTCTTACACCGGAGCAAGGACTCCCCGTAATTACTCTGGATTGCGCCCTAAGTCGTTGCCAGTACTAGATCAATTTGATCATGTTACTGTATTTATATTGAAAATTTCCAAATAAAAATTGCTGTTTCAATTCAGAATAGTACTGGGCCTGTGGCAAGTGATGTCTAATTATAACAGCTGAATGATAGTTATGCAACTGCTTCCCAGAACGCAAAGCAAAAGTCACCGGTTATTTATGATTAAAGGAGAGCGGCAGTTGTGAGCATCTAACATTTGTGTGTGATACTTTTACAGCCTCTACATATTGAGAGTTCTTCTCTCCCATCCACACAGATGTTTTGTTTGCTTTAATCAGTTCACTCTCAGTGGCTGTTTCCTGAATGTATTTTGCTTGATCACCAATAAATTTCTCTCATCCTGCTTTCTCTTGTGATAAAATATTAAAACTTGGTGTGTTTGAAACCATTTTCATGACAGCAGCAAAGCAAAAATGTCACAAATATACTTACTTGTATCCCACTGGAAGATGTAATATAGCCTCAGCATGGTTAGATAACTGATGTTCAGTCATTCTTTGCCTGTGTTGCAATCTACATCCTAACCATGTCTACTCAAAAGCAGGCCCTGTTATATTCAATGGGGCTTATTCTCAGGAAAGTGTCTTTACGATTGCAGCCAAAATGATGAATCAATATAGTTCAGATGAAACAATGCATGGGATCAGATGAGCACGAGACAGCAAGTTTCCAAGAGAGATACTGTCCAATAAAAAACTTTTGCTAGTATCATGTGGGCATTTGCTGTCCTTTGTGCTGTCCTTTGTAGACCCTTTTTGAACATGAACCTGTCATTCAAAACAGATGTAAAAAAGCAGAATGTGTGTGTATATATATTAGATGAGTGAACTGGACTACAGTACATGGGTACTGTCACTATATGCGTTCAATGTGAAATCAAGTTGAAGTTTTATTAGTGTTCTAAGGCTACAATCCAGAGTAACTACAGGACCTTTTACACCGACATAGTTATGTTGCCACCTATGGGAAACGTATGTGAAATGCATAGAGCAATCCAGAGTAAGTGCCTCTTTCGTCTTCCCGTAATTACTCTGGATTGTAGGGTAAATCAGAGGTGGAGAAACTCCAGCCTGGGGTTCAATGGAGGGCTCCAGTGTCCATCTGGTTAATAACTGCTAATTGTGACATCATAGTGCAACACCGGGGCGTCACTAAGGTTCGTGTCATCCGGTGCAGGAGGCCAGCGCGTCAGCCCCATGCAGTGGATGGGACAAAAACATGAATGGTGAACGTGATTATCTGCCATTACCCTGCCTCCACTGGTTTTTTTAGCCATACATTTTAAAAGAATAAAGATATTTCAAAGTGGTTGGTTTCAATGCATTCTGCTGTAAATTCCACGTTCAAAGGCGTATAACATGACAGGATTCTTTCTACAAACCATGATTGTAGCCATTTAGGTCACAAGGGCTGCCACCCCCTTTCTAGTGCCCTAGTAATGTCCCTTCCACTCCAGCCAAGTCATGCTTGCTTACTTGCCAGTAAACATAGCTGTGCAGTTCACATCCATTCTCAATGAATTTCAATGTAATAATTAGAGACCTCTTTCTGGGGTGATTTGTGGTGGCTGTGTTCATTGGATCAGGACAATTCTGGTGTCCTTAGATTCCTCTCAGCCTACCCTTTCCAATGAACTATAGCATGTTTGCCTACTCATGAGTAAAGCCACAATATGGGTCACTTTCCATAGAGATCAATGCATATTTTAGTTTTTTAAAAAATTTTGTAGCCATAACCTTTGATAGGAAGGAGCTATTCCAAAATGGATTTTTGCACTGGATTATGACTCTTCAATATGAATCCAACGGTATATGGCATGATGGGGTTTGAGGCTCCATCACGAAGTTGCAATTTTTAGGTCCCCCAGTGCGCATCACCCTCCCCTTGGGCGTGTCACCCGGTGTGGAGCGCATGACCTGCATCACCCTGGTGACATCACTGGTGCAAGCATTTCAGTTAAGGTCCTGTTTTTACATGACATGTTCTCTTTTTTACCCTTGTATCCTAGAAAAAACATTCATTGTCCTCCTTTTCCTTGTGAGCAGGAAGCATTTAGAATTCTGGCAAGTAATAAATTAGGTGTAGTAAATTATATGTAATAGTCTTAAATTTAATGATAATATAAACTGCAATCCTAATCTCCACTTAGGTTGGCCTAAGCCCTGGCATAAATCCTATGCTGACCTGGGAGTGTCACCAGTGCCGTAAGATACTTCTGCATCACTTCTGGCAGAGGGTTAGGTGAATGCACAGACATGCACCTTTTTCCACCTCCCTGCTGCTCTGGAAGCAAATAAATAATTATTCATATGAGGATGATCTAGTTATGCCACTGTAGTGAGTGCTTTTGTCATATCCTACATATTTGGGTGTCCTACATTTTGCAAAGCCTAGTCTTTTTGTGGTTATGACATATGGTCACCCTAGCATAAGTTCATGTCTCCATGTGTTTTCTGATTTCTCCTGGGCATTATTAACTTCCCCCAGTTGCCTCTGAACAACTTATGTCTCAAATTAGGATCTTTCCCCTCCGTTTAGCATCGGCATTTTGTAAAGCAGAGACTGACATGGGTAGGGATAGAGGCATTTTAGTCCTTGAGTTGCTTTCCTAGCAAAAATCACTCACTGTGAGCTGAATTTCCCTAGCTGTTTTTCCCCAAGGAAGCAAAAGGTGCTGAAGAAAATGGAAAGTTTGCGTTTAAAAACCCTCCAATGTATAGTAATCCACATTGTAAATTAGAATACTTTTACACATTAAGCATCTTTTTCAGATTTGTTTTGCATTTTTACTTTTGGCTTATATGGTATGCTACCCTTCCCCATCAAAGTGATGGGCACCCCACGTTTTCCCTTGCGAGGCAAAAGCACAAAAAATATTTGGTGGGAACACAATGCTAAGGGAAAGTTTGAGAACTCCCAAATCCAGAGTAACTACAGGAGCATGTAAAAGACTTCACATGCACCCGTAGTTACTGCACCACTTAGTGAAAACCTATGGGAAATTCATATTGGAATCCAGAGTAACCCCCAAATCCACAGTAACTACATGAGCACATAAGAGACTTCACGTGCACCCGTAGTTACTGCACCACTTAGTGAAAACCTATGGGAAATTCATATTGGAATCCAGAGTAAGTTGTTCTTACGCTGGAGCAAGAACTCTCCATAGTTACTCTGGATTTTGCCCTAAGTTGTTCTTACACCAGAGCAAAGACTCCCCGTTGTTACTCTGGATTTTGCCCTATGTCTGTCCTCCCCTGCATTTGTATATCCCTTTAAACTTTAAATGCTCTAGCTGTGTTTTCTGAAGCAATTTAGAAAGAACTGTGGAAGCAAATATTACACTATTTATTTTGAACTTCAAGAACAGGGAAGTGTGAACCTTTATAATTAAAAGACACAAAACATTAAACTGGAAAGCTCCATTACATGGGCAGTAATGGAGTTTTCCTATACCATTGAATGTTTTATACTTATTAAATATGGAGGTTTGTGCTCTCCTTGTGGCGACATACATAGAATATGTGCTTCCACAATTCTGTGTTCAATATTGACGCTTGAATATGAATTATGCTCAAATTCTGAGCTTATAGAAAAGCATCAGTGATTCATTTGAGACCATCAAAGATCTGAGAGATTTCTTATATGTTTTTATAGCTTTTTAAATTTTTAATCCTGTAAACTACTTTGGATACCTTGTTAAACATACTGTATAAATAGGTCATGCTGTGCCTTGGCTCTGACTACAACACTGGATTAGGCCCTGGGCATTAGCCTCTGTTAAGATTTCCTGTCTTTCGCTATGCCCACAGTTCAGTCTCCTCCTGCCTATTGTGCTTTAAATCCCCTCTCCCTCCCCACCACAGCAATTTGTATAGATTTGACAGCAGGTGACCCAAGAAAGATCATGGACATGGATAGATAGTGAGGAGGAACATTAGGAAACAACTGGGTAAAGTGTTGATGAAGGTCATATATCAGTCAGAGGGTTCATCCAGATGACCCAATTTCCTGAATCAGGAGTTGTGGCAGTGCAAGGGTGATGTGAATTGGTCAGGGACACCCGCTGCTGAAGACCTGCCTTCAAATGGCAGTGTCCCCAGACCCTCTCCATTCTTGTAAGAACTCCAAGGGGACATTCCCATTGGTTCAGTGGGAAGAAGCTGCTTCCCACCACTGCTAGGTTGGTGCATGTTGGTGCTACTTTGTTCATTTGGAGCAAAACTATGATTTGTTTGTTGTTTGTTCTGAACTGCAGCTGCAATCTATGCTACAATTTTAAAAAATCCTAATCCTTATATTATTGCATCAGCCATCCAGCCTTTAAATTAAAAACCTAAACTTAAATGCAAAATCCTAACCATGTCTACTCAAAAGTAAGCCCCATTGTGTTCAATGGATCTTGCTCCCAGGAAAGTGTGTTTAGGATTGCAGCCAAAGGGCGCAATCCAGAGTAACAGTGGGAGCACATAAGAGACATTACGTGCACCCATATTACCACCTAGTGAAAACATATGGGAAATCAGGGTGACCAGATGCCAAACCCAAAATTCCTGAACCCCAAGGCCAATATTCCTAATCCCAGGCCAAAATTCCTACCCACTGAAAAAAATTGACAAAAATGTATTTTTTTTGTTTTTTGACTATAACGTTTGATAGGAAGGAGATATCTGAAAACTGATTATTGCATTGGATTCTGCTCTTCAATACAAATCCAACAACATATGGCATGATGGGGTACTGTGCACTATCACGAAGTTTCAAAATGAAGCCAAAATGTAGGACAATGATGCCAAAATGTAGGACACCCAGACTGGAGGCTAAAAATCTGGAGAAATCTGGGTTTTTCCGGTCATCTGGTCACCCTGGATTAATATTGCAATCCAGAGTAAATTGTTCTTATACCAGAGCAAGGACTCCCCACAGTAACTCTGGATTGCACCCTGAGACTATATTCCTGAACACACTTTCCTGGGAGTAAGCCCTATTAAATATAAAAGGACTTCTGAGTAGACAGGCATAGGGTTGCACCCTAAGTCTATTTTAAAAACTAAGGGTGCAATCCTAACAAATTTTTAAGCATTGGCTTGACTGTGCCAGTATGGATGTGCTGCATCCTGTAGTTGGGGGACAGTCACAGAGGCCTCCTCAAGGTTAGGCAATGTTTATTCCCTTATCTCAGTGTTGCATTGCCCTTATGTCAGTGCTGGAAAGTTGGTTAGGACTGCACCCTAAGCCTATTCTTAGTCTTGCATGTACTCTTGGCAAATTGTACCATACTGGCTCCTGTGACTGATATATACCCACTTCCCAAATGCCACTACTGATCTTCTCCCACATTTTTGTGTTACTTTACTTTTAAAACCTGCTACAGAGGGAAAGTGACACCTCTTCGCTCTGTAATATATAGCACCTAGCATTGGCCTGCATAACATTTATGGCCCCTTGAAATGTGCCACTTCTTTGATGGATGGGTTTCTTTGTCATCTTGGATGCTGTTGGATTTAATGAATGCTGGCATAAATCCTGCTTTTGGAAGACTGGATTGGATCATGCAGTGCAATGCAATGCAAAGTCTCAGTAGTCTAAAATTCCTTTTAAAGCTAAAAGATTAGGGCTCCAATCCTATCCCATTTTCCTGGTACTAAGCACCACCTAGCACAGTGGGAATTGCTCTGCATTGACATTAAGAAGCACAAAATGGCATGGGTAGAAATGAAAGGAAGTGTGTCCCATAATGTTGTGCATATTGTAAGCATTATACAATGTTGGAAAACACCTACCACATACTCCTAAGATTACAAATGACAGTGGTAACTGTGGAATGTAATGGCTCTGACACTCTGGGGGAATTCACCTAGCACCAGTGGTGGGCTTCAGGGGGTTCTCACAGGTTCTATAGAACCCTTTGCTAATGAGCGCCTGGTTCTGTGAATCAGTTACTAATGGGACATAGAACTTGTTGTTAATTTAGGTTATTAGGATATAGAACCTGTTGTTAATTTATTTGAATCCCACCTAGCCTAGCACCCACCAAGCATGAAGGACCTGATAGGTCCTTAACAGTCTGGGTCTGGTCCACAGCAGTCTCAACTCCAGAGCATCTCTGAATGAAATCATTCCTTTAAACTGCAAAACTTTTTTTTTAAATCACCATTTAATAGGGAGTGAGAACTAGTTGTAGTTTTCCCTATTTCTCAAGCATTTCAGCCAGGGACCCCTTTCTGAGAATGGAAATCTGTCCAGGAACTGCCCAGAAGTGATGTCATGGCTGGAAATGACATCATTGTGGTATCAGAGTACTTCCATGTCTACTTGGAAATAAGTCTCATTATTTTCAGTGAGACTTACTCTCAAGAAAGCAGCCTGAGTTCCCAGTTCCATGATGGCGGTATCTATTGCCAGGTTACAAGATAGCAGCACCTAATTTTTTACAACTCCACTAAAATGCAAATGCAACCTCCCAAGGGGGTCCCAATCCCTACTTTGAGAACCACTGTTCTAGGGAATTGTACTATCAGTGTGGCTAATTTGTTAGGTTAATTTAATTTGCCCAGAGGAAAAAAATGATGAGGATGTATAGGGTGATACTGTGGGAATATGCTTATCATTCAGGGTGGGTGGGGGAGAATTATGGGTAGAATAATTTCTCTTCTCAGTTTGCATACCATCAGATTCCTAAATGGTAGAAGAAGGGTATATTGTATGGTCAGACTTCGATTTCCTTTTTCCTGCAGGAAACCAACCCTGACCAGGAACAATAAAGCTCAAGCTCAAGGTGGTTAGATAGTGTCACTGAGGCAATGAACATGTATTTGGATAAAAGTGAAGGATAGGGTGGCTTGGTGTGCTGAAGTCCATGGGTTCATGAAAAGTTGGACACGACATACCCTACAATGCAGAGTAACTAGGGGAGCACATAAGAGACATTTACATCGACATAGTTATGACACCACCTATGGGAAATTCATATTGCAATCCAGAGTAAATTGTTCTTATGTCGGAACAAGGACTCCCTGTAGTTACTCTGGATTGCGCCCATAATAACTAAACAGCTTTTCCACATAACCCTTCTTATTAGATTTGCAGCATTCTCCACTGTATAAGATTTTAATTTTTAATACAAATGGAGACTTTTTGACAAGATGCTTGAGAATGGCAAATCTGGTCTGCTGTAACGTCTATGCTATTTTATAAATAGTAGTGTTTTGGTGAGCACCCTCAGGAGCTCCAAGGAGCCTTTTAGAACTGATAGAGTTTTCGTTTTTTCAGCTTGTTACTTGCAGGTTGTGAGCCATAACGGAACAAGTCATAACGGTACGATACAATAAAAGCAAATGTTAGCACTGATTGAAACTCATCCAAGGGAAGTCTGACATCCCAATGCCTTTATTGCTGAAGCACGGCCAAAGTGTCATTGAAAATGCTGGGATGTTTATGATTCTCCTGCTTGTGTTATGGACCAAGACAAGGAATGCAATCTTTTTGAAAGGTTATGCTAGAGAGGACCTTACTGAAAAGGTGATGATGATGTAGAATGAAATAGAAGAAGAGGTAGCTGAGTCAGGGTTGGTCCAAGTTCTTACCCAGCCAGCAGTATGTCAGTTATTACTCTTGCTCCCTGGATTTTAATAGGAAGATGGAATGAAGCAAATCAAAAACTGTGGATAGTGTGCCTTATGCGCAAGTGCATTAAACTGTTCTGTGACCTCCAGCCCCCTCCTCACTTTTCTGCTGCAAACGAATTACAGGAGTTCTGAGTGCTATGATACCGCCAATGTAGGCTGATATGAAGTTCTGCAAACTTCATACTCCGAAATTTACTCATCGTCTCTTGACTTTGTTGCCTTGTATATTTTTCCCTTCCCCATTCCGTCCATGAAAACTAATAATACTGTGGAGTGGAGAAGGAGAACTTAGAATATTGCTTCCATTTTTGGCAGCACCCACATTTGTTTTGATGGGTAGGTCTTTATAAAGTGTTGTAAAACAAACATGAATGGCAGGTCTTTAGTTGAAGTTGAAAATTCAGTTTAACTATGGCTGTCGCTTTCTGAAGAAAGCTTAACTTTAAAACAGGTTTAAAGTATTTAAACAGGTTTTATTTCAAGAACTCGTTGTGGAGGAAAATAAATGTTTTACATTATGGTCAGTCTTCCATGAAGCACCATAGTTGAAGGGCTAAGCAAGTGGGATGAAATGGCGAGGCTCACCTCTATGTGCTGGCTGCCATCTAGCCTCCTATGTACTACTCCTTGTTCAAATAGTTGCTGAGATGAAGATGGTGTAAGAAACTATGGGTGTGCCACAAATTATTTGTGGTGCATAGCTATGCAGCCTGCTGTTGTGGGGGGCAGTCACAAGAGGCCTCCAAAAGGTAGGGCAATGTTTATTCCCTTCCCTGAGATTTGTACTGCCCTTATCTCAGTGCTGGAAAATGAGTTAGGATTGTGCATTGTGTAGCGTATGTTGTACATTGTGTGGGCATCACAGATGTGGAGAAAATGATTTGCTTCATAATTACTGTTACCATCAATTCCAATTTTCTGACTCTCTCAGAACACCCACTTATCTCCTGACACAACTTCTATGCCCAGCACGAGTCACTCATTGCGTAAATGTTTCTCAAAATAATAAGTGTTGCTCTTTCACGCAATCTAGTAATGATCCTGAATTAGAACCAGATTGGGTTGTTATCGTGTCTTGTTTAGGTTAAGTTGGGTGAAGCATTAATGAGGGACAAGCTCAGCCTTCAAACATTCTGCCTGCTACACAGAGCCTTTTATTCTCAAAGTGAGTGGAGTTGAAATCCTAAAGACTCTTTCCTGGGAGTAAAACCCACTGAACACAATGGGGCTTATTTTGAGTAGACATGATTAGGATTGTGCTCTTAGGCATTTTGCTAATATTTGCTCATCTCCAAGATACAACAGTAATTTTTTATAATATTTGTTTATACACCTACGAGTATTTGGTCAAAAATTGAATGGTTTATAAAATGGTTTATAAAATAGCTTAGTAAATCTGACTGGCATTCTATACGCAGAGATAAGTTTCTGAATTTCTCCTATTGCAATCCAAAGCTTTTTCAAGGACTGTTTTCTATTAAGTATATATTCTAAGAGCACAATCCCATCCAACTTTCCAGCTCTGGTTCACCCAAGCCAATTGGGTGTGTGTACATCCTGCAGTGTGGAGACAGTCAGGGAAACATCCTTAAGGAACTATTGGATTCCTTATTTTTGGATCCACAATTCAGATGCATTGATGCTGGACAGCATTGGGCCCTAAATTTTAAACTTAGCAGGGGGGACTGGATCATATGCACATCAAATTCCGGTGTTGCAATACTAGAAAATCTGAGGGCCCAGATCTTACAGCACTAAAGCAGCCCTACGGTTAGGTAACAAATGTTTGCTTACCTTGAGAAGGGCTCCATGACTGTTTCCCCACTGCTCATATGATATTGGGATGGCTGTATTGGCACTGAAAAATTGGATAGGATTGGTTCCATATCTAGGAATAAGCTCCATTGCTAGAAGTGTTTATTTCCAGGGAGAAAGATAGGTTTACAGTCTGAGAGCCCAATCCTGAGATCCAGAGCCTCTGTAGAGGTCACATTTTGCCCTAACATGTAAGGGTGCATTTTGCCCTTACACAGGGTTTTTTTCTGCATCAGCTTTAGAGCTGCCATTTGTCTCTGGCTGTGAAATCACATACTTTAACAGAAAGTAGTATTAAGTGCTCATTACCGTTCAGAAGTTGTGCGTCTCTGAGATAGTCCTATTTCTATTTTGTATTTGACCCCAGGAATAGTCACAGGCTGAAGTCCTGTCCTCACTTGTAAGTCCCATTGAAAACAGTAGGACTTACTTCTGAGTAGACATGCATAAGATTATGTTCTCAGGTATATAGAGGCCGTCTATATGGTGGTGGTGCCAGGAAGCACCTTCTGTTTTCCTTTTTTCCTATTATTTCTTATAGCATTTATCTATACTATACCACATCTGTTGTCGGTGTAGTATTTTCCTGGCATCATTAAACAAGAGGCATACCGCTTGTCTGATGAGAAGCTAGGACATAGTGTACATCTCCTTCTCTGTGTCCCTTCTGTGTCCCTCTCACATTACTCCCCAATCACTGTTTTGGCTTCTTTGTTGGCAGATTTGTGCTGGAGTTTGTGTGATGACTGAGCTATGTAGATGTGGCATTTTCCAATGTTGCATCAGCATCTGTGGTGCATTTGTCAGTTTCTGCATTTGCATACACGATAGATAATACTGATGTTTTTTTGAGGATGAGTTTAACCTCTAGCTGACCAAGTAGACATATGTAGCAGTTCCACGTGGTGCATCACAAATGTGTGTAAATGTAGTGTATATTCTTGATCTGTTAACACATTATCTCCAAAATTATGCACAATATGCATAAAAATAGTTTCACCATGGCTACAATCCAGAGTAACTACAGGAGCACGTAAGAAACATTATGTGCACCTGTGGTTACTGCACCATCTATTGAAAATCTATGGGAAATTCATATTGCAATCCAGAATAACTTGTTCTTGATCCGGAGCAAGAACTCCCCGTAGTTACTCTGGATTGCACCCCTTGTCGTCCAACATTTTCAGAGATCTGTAACCATATTCTATCTAGTTGCAGTCAATCCTTTTAGTGTTAAGAATATGCTGTTTTCAGTTTTCTCCATTCCCTCAATGCATATTATGCCTATTTCACCTCTTGCTACAGTAATCAAACACAGGATGGCAATTTCTCAGTAAAATGTCCCTAGTTGCCATGCAGCTGTTAAATGCACATGACTGAAAGAAGCCGTTTAATAAATGCTTATGAATACCCCCAAGGACTGGCATTAACTTTGCTTTGGTTTTTATCATGTAGCTATTAAATGCACATGACTGTAACATGTCATATAATAAAAGACAATAAATGCTTGTGAATACCTCCAAGGACTGGGATTTCCTTGACATAAACTGGACTTTTGTCTTTTAAAAAAATTTATATGAGTAATTGCTGGAAATTGCCCACAGCACATTCTCTTAGGGCAAAATCCATAGCAGTTACGGGTCCACACAGTTACGTCACCCTCTGGTGTTATCTTACGGAAAGTCATCTTAACTGCTCCAGAGCAAGGGGCTTAATTTCATTTTCGGATATAGGCCATAGCTTCATATTTTCTCCATGCCAAGATTTTACTTCTGCCCATTGGCCAAAACTTCATACGAACAGGAAAATTGCTGCATTTATCCTGGAACTTTGTTCTGTCTTAGGCCTCTCTGAACCCCTGTTTGAAGGATGCATGCACAATGGGATTGCCACCTTTTCACTTCCCATCTGTGTGCACAATCCAGAGCAACTACGGGGAGTCCTTGCTCCGGTGTAAGAATAATTTGCTCTGGATTGCAATATAAATTTCCCATAGGTTTTCATTAGGTGGTACAGTAACTACGGATACACATAATGTCTCTTACGTGCTCCCGTAGTTGCTCTGGATTGTAGGGCCAGTCTTTCATGCAGCATGATCTGAGAAAAGAATAAGTGATAATGTTTATCAAAATGGTATTAAAAACTTCACCTCCTGATGCTGGGAAATTATTCTTCTGTTCAAGAACAGAGGCAGTCAGCTGACAGTTCACATATATATGGTATCGCCTTGCCCACATCCATCCCATATTATGTCTCAGTCTCTTCTCAATTTTGTTCTCTCTCCTGGTAGAGTTGTGTCAACATCTGAGCTATATTGGCATAGTGCTTTTCCACTATTACACCAGGGTCTGCAATGAATCAGCCAACAGGCAGAATCCTACACCAGTGGGGTTGTTGCTGCATTGGTATATGTGGGAATATGTTTGCATATCTCAAGGGTTGAATTAGGCTGTTAGAGTAGTTTAGCTGGCTGTGAAATACAAACTTCCTTATTCAGAGGTCATAGCCACACTAGTGAGCTAGCACGCAAGCAAGTAGAAAGGGGAAAGACTGATACACCAGTTTTCAGTTCGCTTGTTTAAGTCTGTCTTTTTTAAACACAAAGCCAGGATGAAACCAGTGTCTTATTTTTTAGGATGTTTGTTTTCTCTGAATTCAGTGAGACAGGCAGGACAATCCAGAGCAACTAATCTGTCCACATAAGAGCCCTTAGGTTGCCCTATCTAACACTAGGTTGGAGCAACTGCAAGATGCTCCAGCCCAGTTACTCTGGAAGAGGCTTAGGGCAGAGCAAGGCAAGATAGGGTGCCCTAAGAGAGGTGGACCTGCTCTGCCCTAACTGGGGCAGCCTAAGCAGCTCAGGAGAGGCAAGTTGAGGGCATCTTTAGCATTGCCTAGGGCAGAGCAGTTACTCTGTATCCAGAGCCTGTTTCCAAGGCAGAAATGCCCTCTTCCAGCCCTCAGAGTTATACCACGTCAGGAGCAGGTATAGTAATGAGAAGACCCATAGGGGTCCATGATAAGGCCCGAGTAAGAATGGCAGTGTTGATCAAAAATCTGAGTTCTTGGCCAGCCTAGGTGCAACCCCTGCCTCTCAACCTCAGGATATGGAACAAACTACGGCTGCCCACAAACCTCCGGATACAGCAGGCCATTCCAAGAAGCCCCTTGTATTCACTGTAGAATGTACTGGCATCTCATCAGGGACTCCTTATAAGGCAGGCACCCAGTGGCATCACCAGACTGGTGCGGCTGGTGTGGGCTGCATTGGGTGATGTGTTCCGTATGGGGTGATGTGCCGGAGGAGTTTGACTGTCCTTTGGCAGGCCCCGGGCGTCAGTACCCCCATTCAGGCCTGCTCCAAGGTGGAGCAGCAGCCAGAAGCTGCCACTTGTCTGAGGAGCTGGCCTGAACGGCCATCTGAGGTGCACTGCGCAGAAACACACTGAGCATGCCGAACAGCTTCAGAGGAGACTTCCTTAGAGCAGAGAAAGTCCGCGCCTCTGCACAGCCATTCGGCCTCACTCAGGAGGCGGAGCGGCAGCCGAATGGCTTCAGAAAAAGTACTGCACAGGCACCAACTCTGACGCCTGCACAGTCTCCCCCGAAGCCAAAAGGCTTCAGAAAAGTACTGCGCAGGTGTCAGAGATGGTGCCTGCGCAGTACTTTTTCTGAAGCCAGTTGGCTTCAGAAACAACTGCGCAGGCGCCAACTTTGGTGACTGTGCAGTCCAGGTGGGGGGGGGGGGGTGCGCATCCCTGGGATGACGCACAGACTTCCGCACCAGGTGATGTGCAGAGTCATGTCACCACTGTAGGCACCACAGCTGTTCCTTGTTCAGTGTGATCTGAGGGGTGTCTCCTCAGGAGCAAGTCTTCCCCTTGTGTCAATTACTTAGCATGCTCTGCAGCAGTTAGGGCAGTCCAGGCTTCCTGACTCTCTGGATTCAGCATAACTTTCTGCTCTGGATACAGAATAGTTAGGAGAGTGCAGTTAGGTCAGAGCAGGCTGAATTTGCCCTGGATTGTGTCCTTATTCCCAGGTATATAGTCAACCATCCAAAAACCAGTATCAGTGGGTTAAATTGTTCTTTTTAAATTAGGATTGTGCTTTAGGATTATGGCTGTGGGTGGCGCAAGTGGATAAGACACTGTGTCTGTTAACCAGCAGGCCAGGGTTCAAGACCTGGGTTGGCCCCACAAGACAGGGTGAGCTCCTGTCCTTAGCCCAGCTCTGTGACACCAGCTAGATCCAATCGTATTGGCTCTGCCTTTCCATTGGACTAATTCAGTGGTGTGGAGAGGGGGGATTTGCTGCTTGGGTAACAGCCTATCCTCCATAACAATCCAACCCAGGCTTTCGTGCTTCGCATGCAGCATATGCAGGGCCGAGCACGATACCATAGTCTTCCAAGACTGACGGAGGCCTGCTTTTTTTTTTTTTTTAGGTAAAAGATATGGGTGAGCAGAAGCAGACCGAATTAGTCATTAAATCATTTTTGCGATATAACTGAATAACTCATTTTGCTGTGCTATGATAATTTAAAGTTGAATCAGGTCACAAAAACCCTTTTGAAATGCACCAACTGCACCACTAAAATGCACCACTTGAAATGCACCACTTCCTTTTAACAGCTGAAATGCACCACATGAAACTTTTCCAGTCTCTGAATTTGCATGATGCTGGAAAATATCTTTTACTGAATTTCTAGTTGTTCCACTGGGTGGGTTTGGGGCAATAGGTCAATGACGGAGTACATATTTTGCATTCAGAAGATCCCAGGCCTAATCCCTCAAATCTCCAGGAAGACCTGGCAAAGATCCTTGTCTGAATGCTGAACAGAGCTACAATGGACAATACTAAGCTGCACAGACCAGTTACCTCTCCAGACCTGTACTCAGGAGAAGGCAACTTTATATGAACACTTAGCAGTGATATTTGTCGTAATGCATCTAAAAATAAGATAGGATGTCTACCATCCTATTACATGTTATAAACTTCCTATCTTTTTGTAGATTCATCCCTTTATAAAGCAGGCCCCCGTCAGTCTTGGAAGACTATGGTATCGTGCTTGGCGCTGCATACGCTGCATGCAAAGCACGAAAGCCTAGGTTGGATTGTTATGGAGGATATGCTATTACCCAAGCAGCAAATCCCCCCTCTCCACGCCACTGAATTAGTCCAATGGAAAGGCAGAGCAAATATGATTGGATCCAGCTGGCGTCGCAGAGCTGGGCTAAGGACAGGAGCTCACCCTGTCTTATGGGGCCGACCCAGGTCTCGAACCCTGGCCTGCTGGTTAACAAGCACAGTGTCTTAACCACTTGCGCCACCCTCTGAAAAATCACTCACTGACTCACTGACTCACTCATAAACATCCAGCCAAAACCTCTGGGCCTAGAAGCGTGAAATGTGGGGAGGGTGTTCCTTCTGTGGTGGAGGCTTCCACTCAGAACCGGTTTTCAGAAATTCTAACCGGAAGGGGGCGAAATGGGGTGCAACACGTTTTCCTCCCTATACTTTGCATTGAAGAATCAGTGACTGAGGGATGCTCTGCCCCAATCTCTGGACCTAGAAGCATGAAATTTGGGAAGGGTGTTCCTTATGTCATATGAACACCCACCAAGAACCGATGTTCAGAAATTTATCCCTTAAGGGGCTGAAAAAGGGGTACAACATGTTTTTGTCCTATACTTAACATGGAAGACTGACCAACATCCAGCCAATTTGGTGCTCAGTGCTTGGTGCACTGGGAGATGTTGTTTGGAGAGGGGTTGCACTGGGGAGGATGCTGCGCAGGAAGGTTTTGTGCATGGGGTGTTGCACATGGGGAGATGATGTGCATGGGGAGGTGATGTATGTTGGGGAGGTGATGCACATTGGGGATTGATGCGCATGGGGAGTTGATGCGCATGGGGGTTGATGTGCATGGGGAGACAATGTGCATAGGGGATGATGCGCATGGGGGATGATGCGCATGGGGGATGATGTGCATGGGGGATGATGCACATGGGGGATGATGCGCATAGGGATTGATGCGCATGGGGGTTGATGCGCATGGGAGATGTTGTGCATGGTGGTGATGATGTGCATAGGGGATGATGCTCATGGGGGGTGATGTGCATGGGGATTGATGCGCAGTGGCGGAATGGCGTATGGGGGAATTTTAGTCCCTTAATGCAGATACATTTTCATTAGTGTTTATCATAATAGTGACAAACACCTGATAAAAGACAAAAATGTATTCCTGTTCTAATATTACTTTTCACCTAAATTACATTCAAGGGGATGACAAGCTTATCTATTGTCAGATTTATCACTTTTGTATCAAGTGATTTATGGAGTTTTTGTACAGGATAGTGTATAGAAATTATACACTCATGCAGTACTATCAAATGTCTTTCTACTAATATTCTCCTTCAATTACTGGGGCATGTTGTGGGGGACAAGAGATTTCATTAACACAAAAGGCAAACTTGGTGGGACTATACCAATCTTTTGATCATACCTCAGTCCAATTTTGATTGCATTCATGGAATAAAAAGTGAGCTCTCCAGTAGATATTTGAGCATCTGAAAATTCTCCTGGCTGGTAATAAAACCATTACTGGCTCCTACACACAGTATCCACTCTTGATTGCAGCAAGCAAATAAAATCCCAGGAGGAATACAGCATTTTTATGAGACACATTTCATTTTGGTGAATTAGATAAGGTCAAAAGTTTACTATCTGTAATACTTGATTTTCTTTAATTCTTTAATTTTCTTTAATGTCTTTACACTTTACAATCTATGCACTATCAAAAACTTCTTTCCAGTTTCTTCCTAGTTTTCATTTACTTTTGCAAAGATTTGGGGAGCCAATCCAAATACAAGAAGAGGTGCTGTTCAACTGTCTCATGGCCTCCTTTTTATTAACATTTTCCTGATAAGACTCAGTGTTCAGCCACCCATGTTCTGTTCTGGAAATTATATGGACTCATCAATAGCAAAAAAAGAGTACAGGGGAAAAGTGAAGTCCTTCTATTTTCCTCCCCAGTCTATATGTTTTAGGCCTTCTCATTGATTTGTGCTTGCTTTCTTCTTGACCTTAGGGCGCATGTCGTATTTGAGCTGCAATAGGGAGCAAATATAGAAGATGGCAATTCTCTTGCCTTGTTCTTGGGCTTGCCGGAGGCATTTAGTTGGCAACTTGTGGAGAAGAGGCTGCTGGACCAGGCAGATCTTTGATTGGTTCCGGCAGAGCTTTGCTTATATTCTGATGAGCATGCAGTAATAATACACAGAGAACTGGGACATGTCTCCTTTTTTCTCTTGTGGTTGTTCTGCATAGTGGTGACATCTGAGTGGCTGCAAGGTACTTCGGAAGGTACTGCAGGTAATTAACTGGAGGTGATCAGAATTTGCCAGGGATAACTGCAGTCTGCTTCCTTCCCTGAGTAAGATGGGGAGAGACAATCAATGACCAAGGTGAGAAAACCAAAATGTAATTTATGCACAAACCTAGGGAAGAAAAATAGATGCTGTCTTTTCCATTCACATTAAGTCCCGCAGTCTCCAGAGTTTTTTGTCACTCTCATTAGATAAAAGCTAATTACACTCATCTTGCCTTGATCATTGTGTGACGCTGACGAAGTCCATGTGGGATTTGCCAGCTGGACTCCTCTCCTCCTCTCCATTTAAGTTAAGGAATCTATTTACCACTGTTCTTGAAGGCATCTTACTTTTTTGCCTGGGGGCTTCTGTGCATAATTTTGACAAGTTGCTGTTTATCAAAGAAACAGTGTCAACCTTTCAAATGGGATCTTTCCTTATTTGGCTACAGGCTTTGAATAGCAAACTATGAGATGGAGAAGAAAAGACACATGAAAGGAAAATGTACAGGAGACTTAAAGAAACCACAACAAAGGAAAGAAGAAATAATGTAGAAACATGTCAGGTCTTTCCTCGATGTTTTCTTTAAAGCTCCTTTGCTACTATTACAGCTCCTGTACTTTATCTTGGACATTCCTTTGGACTTTGACTATTATTCTACAGTTATTTTCTTATCTTTTTTATTTGTGGCATTTATTTTTTTCAAAATGGACTAAACCCATAATACCAATACTTCATCTTGTACTGCTAGCATGATAACAATATCCAGATTTATTTATTTTTAAACACAGTCTTATCACAAGGACTTATCACAAGTCTAAACACAGTCTTATCACAAGCTAATGATGGCTCATGAGTAGAGCAAATGCTTTCCTTGCAAAAGATCCTTGTGCTACAGGGAGGCTATCAAAAAGTTTTGTTTGAAATTATGATGAACCGTTAACAATGCAGAGTTTGATGGAATATAGACTTTATACTTCTTAATAAAGAGTTTGATTCAGCATAGATTTCTTTTAAGAGTATAGTTTTCTATACAGTACAGTACATGCAAATTCCCTAGATTAGAATAGTGTTTTAGAATAGAACTGTGGGGCGGGACCCACTAGGTGGATCACACATCAATTCAGTTGGATTCCTATTCATTTCAACATGTCTTTTATTTTTATGAGACTTGACTTTATCATGGTATGTGATTGCATTTATGGACATGTGTCAGATCTGGAGGTCAAATATTGAGAAACACTGAAACGTCTCCTTCTTTCAATGAACCAATGGAATTTAAATCATTGTAACTTGTATGGTGATCACTAAACAAGAAATATGAATGTTTTGCATCATTAAATTCTTGGAAATAAAAGATGGCTTACATGTAGCCACAACTGCATGACTACAAACCTATCAGCACTTGTTTAAATCTAAAATCTTAGTAATTGTTACTAGTAATCTAACTAGTAATCCAACAAGTGAGACTCTGGTTGAGTGTTGAACTAGTTGGGCTAAATGCTTTCTTGTCAATGAGATCTTTTCTCTCTTATGAGCATTGTTTGCCTTTGTTAGAATTCTTGTTTTTCCAATAAAAAATGCAAAAAGGAAAATGTCAAGCATTTAACGGTGGTTCTGGATTCCATAAAGGAGCACAATAAATGTAAGGGTAGAAATGTATAAATGTCACCATTGGGAAATTGCTAAGAAATAAACTTACTGATCCAGAATTAATGTAATGTTTGAAAGCTATTTTGTAGAAATCTGTCCTGACTGATTAGTTTCTCCTGGGTCAATGAACTTGTTTTTATTGCATTGCTTGGGAATGTTTCAGATTGTTATGTAGTATGACAAAAAGTTTTTGTGCATTGTTTGAATGTGAATAGGAAACAAAGAAAGAATTTATTAGATTATAATAATATAGTACATACCTATAAAATGTGGTGCCTCACGTAACAAACGCCTCACATAAAGTATGTTCAAACAAACAAAAATTTCTCAAGGATTCTTGCTTTGGATTGTGCCGTTACTCCATGTTTAACTCCGATGTTAAATGTTTAAATGTTTAACTTCCATGTTAAATGGGGCTTACTCCATGTATTAAATGGGGTTAATTTCCAGGAAAGTGTCTTAGGATTGCAGCCAGGCCCTACAATCCAGAGTAACTACGGGAGCACGTAAGAGACATTACATGTACCCGTAGTTACTGCACTACCTAGTGAAAGCCTATGGGAAATTCATATTGCAATCCAGAGCAAATTGTTCTTATACCGGAGCAAAGACTCCACGTAGTTACTCTGGATTGCGCCCTAAGTAGACTTCATAGGATCATGCACACTGAATGCATGTTTTGAATTAAATTCCAGTGTTTTGTCATAATTTTTACATCCAGTTTATATTTTTATATGAATATTTTTGCGGTTGTGGAACCAATCATCTGAGTTTCCATTATTTCCTATGGGAAAATCCGCTTCATGTAAAGAACGTTTCACGTAACAAACATGCCTCCGGAACGAATTAAATTTGTTACGTGAGGTACCACTGTACAATAATATACAGTACGTTTACAGGAGTATATTTAATTATGGCCCAGTCCTAACTAACCTGGCTCTGGTAAAAATCATTAAAGGCATACATCTCAAGTGATCTGTCTCCTAACCTGATTACACAAATCTACCACAAATCTGCCACAAATATCACAAATACTACGAAGTCTTGGCAAGGGTGTAGATCAGCGTTTCTCAAAGTGGGGGTCGGGACCCCTTCGGGGGTCGCCTAGAGCTTTCCTGGGGGTCGCCTAAAGACCTCTGGTGCAGGGGGCCAGGTCAGGCTTGCCAGACCTCCAGCTGTAGCTGTGCGCGCACTGGGGCTGACAGCCTCAGGGCCCAATTCTATGCATGCCTACTCTGAAATAAATCCCATTATAGTCAGGGGGGCCTTTACTCCCATGTAAATGCAGGTAGGATTTCAGCCTCAGGGCCCAATTCTATGCATGCCTACTCTGAAATAAATCCCGTTGTGTTCAATGTGTGCATGGAACACATTTCATTTGTAACAATGAAAATACATCCTGCATATCGGATATTTACATTACGATTCATAACAGTAGCAAAATTACAGTTATAAAGTAGCAACGAAAATAATTTTATGGTTGGAGGTCCCCACAACATGAGGAACTTATAAAGGGGTCACGGTGCTAGGAAGATTGAGAATCACGGGTGTAGATGAAACTAACTTATCGAGTGTATGATATGCACAAATAATCTAGTAGGTCTTCTCCATAGGAATTTTCCAGTAGGAATTCTCTAGTAGGTCTTCTCCATAGGTACAGAGCATGTTTTTTGGACTGGGTTTGACTGTCATGTCTGGATGTTTTCCCATTTCTGTTTCTTGTGGTCTAGAGTACCTCATACTGTACACTGTTTCCATACATCTTGTTCCTTCATGGGAAGGAATAACAGTGCTTCCAGCCTTTCTGAAGCTTCCCATTGACTTCCACTTGCTTGGTAAGCTCTTGGTAAGATGATGAGTCAGAAGATGAGTCTACACCAATGATTTTCAACCTTATTCAGCCAATAGCACACTGGCAAGGTGCTAAAATTTCCCCAAAATCACAGAATTAAGCCATACCACCAGTTGTTTAACCATTAACAAGGCACACCATGCTGCTGATAGGGGGCTCACATCCTCCTCTTTCTTCACCAGGATCATGTGGCTCAACTTATGACTTCAAGAACAGCCTGTGGTTCTGCTAATACTTATGATGGATCTTGCTTTGGGCTATAGATGATGTGGATTCTTTTATGGTGCAGGACTGGAGCACAGGACAGAGAACTGCAAGCTTCCATTCACAGCTGCTAAATACAGAAATAACCAAAGGCTAGTTTGCCATTTCCAGTAGAGCAGATCTTAGTACAATTATGGTCAATGAATGCCTATAACATTACTTTTAAAATGTGCGAGTGGTGTAGCTAATGAATGTGTAGCCCAATGCAATGTTTAAAATGTTGACCTAGAAGTGATGTCACAACAGAAGAAATGTCATCTCTGGGTACTTTTTAAAGGAAAAATGGGAAAACCTGCCACCGCCTCCTCATCTGCTCTGGTAGCAGCATAACTAAAACACCTATTTGCTATCTGGAGTTGAAGATTGTATTCCCCCCCATCCCCCACCCAACAACAAAATCAAATTCAACTATCCCTACAATCCAGAGTAACTACAGGAGCACCTAAGAGACATAGCGTGCAGCTGTAGTTACTGTACCATCTAGTGAAAACCTATGGGAAATTCATATTGCAATCCAGAGTAAATTGTTCCTACTCCGGAGCATGGAGTCCCTGTAGTTACTCTGGATTGTGCCCTAAGTAAATAATGAAAATTATAACCCTTTTTGGTAAGGGAAACTGAGATGGGGCAAAGAGGAGGTTTTTCTTCCCCTGCTAGATGTAAGAGGAGCACCACTTAGAAGTGCCTGTATATCCAGTTAGCATGGGGAACTGTACTGTGATATATGTATACGGAAATGAGAGCTGATTCATATTAACATCATATTTGTTCCTTACAGTATGAGAATTACATCTCATTGGCTCTCAGAGCAATCGGTATTTGGGAAAACTTTTGAGTTAAGAAAATCAACTTTTTGTCCCATAGGCTTTGTGTTTTCATTTTCTGGTTAACTGGCCATAACATTTGATAGAATATAGATATTCTAATACCCTTTGATTCATTGCCAATGATATATAACATGATATATAATGATATATATCATTTTATATCCAATGATATATAACATGATGGTATTATCATACCCTGTTTTTCACAATTTTAGCCACTAGTGTCAAGGTCAGCTTGTTGCCCCCCTAATGCTTGTTGCTCGGTGCAACTGCAGTGCACCCCCTCTTGCTACACCACTGGTACAAGTTACAGGCAGAAACTATGTTTGCTTTGGAGAAAAACTGTCAAAGAAGAGCTAAACAAGTGAAGCTACTTCCTGGCAGGCCTATAACCTTGTGAGTTGAGGAATGATGTGTTTGGAGGGAGATCAGAGGTTCTTTTGTAACTTTGCAGGCTGTAATAAAGTTCTCTGTCTCACCAAGAGTGTGAATAATGTGAAGCTGTTATAGCTCAACTGCAAAAGTGTGGCTTGTCCTGTTGTGCTGATGTCTCTGTGTTAGAATCCAAGAGGAATATACCGGTAATTGGTGGCAGCAGCTAAACTATGTGTAAAATGAGTGAACATTGGGGATGTAGCTAGCATTCTTATTCCAATTAGGATGAAGTCCAGCTTTCTAAAGAAAGGATGAATATATGTCCTCTTTTTCCAGGACATGTCCTCCTTTTTAGCCTTGTGTCCTAGGAAAACTTAATTGCACTGCTTTTCCTTGTGAGCAGGCAGCATATATTCTTCTTGTAATTAGCATCAATATGTAAAAGTTTTAAATGTAATGATGAAGTAATACAGTGTTTACATTAACCATATGAAAGCAATAAATGTTTTAGCCTGGTTGCATCTTCCTTTTTTGGGTGTCCTATATTTGTATGTGGTCACCCTAAGGTGACCTAAATGTGGTCACCCTAAGGATCCTTCATGAACTGCTTTCCATTAGCCTCCTTACTGGATGAGACCCAAGAGACTCACTCTAGCACCACCACTATGGATATAAAGATCATCCCAGAGTGAACTCTCCTTGGGACACTCCAGTGAGTGCTTCTAGGGAAAGGGCTTTTATCAACACCTATCTAATCAAGATTACCAAGACCCCAATGCAACACTCTTCTGATTAGAATACAACAATTTAAGGGTCAATTTAGAATATTTATCATGTTAGTGATATATATTTGGAATGCTCTATATCAAGTTAATATATGTTTCCAACTAATGTGGTGCACCAACCCACCACATATATGTCTAGCTCTATTCTTGACAGGCAGCTCCAAAGATGAGGAGGCCATCAAAGTCTGATGTGGTTCTTCAGTAACCATTTGTGATTCAACTACAACATGGTCCAGGAATAGAAAGTATCCCAAGGTTCTAACAGAATCTAGATGTGTCATTTCAGAACCCTTCAGCCCAGAAGGGGTTGTCATTCTCTCCAGCACTGGCTCATGCTGAGTCACTGACCCAGTGGTAAGTGTCACAGGCATATCTTCTGGCATATTTTGTCACTTTCCCTAAAATCCAGAGTAACTATGGGAAGATGTAAGAGGCACTTACTCTGGACTGCTCTATGCATTTCCCATAGGTGGCACTATAACTACATCAGTGTAAAAGGCCCTGTAGATACTCTGGTTTGCAGCCTTTGTGCCAGTGCTGAGCCAGAGTATGTTTGATACCATCGGGACCGTACTCACTGACACCATGTATTGTTGCAACGTTGGGAGTAAGAAAAAAAAGACAGTCACAGAGTTGGATGTTGTAAGTGCTCAAATATCAAAGGGACTTCTCTGAAATATGTAGTTTGAAAATTCCCTTACTCTTCAAATTGTTTACTCTTATGCAGGCCTAAGGCATAGGGCTGTGGGTGGCTCAAGTGGCTAAGACACTGTGCCTGTTAACCAGAAGGCCAGGGTTCGCAACCTGGGTTGGTCACACAAGACAGGGTGAGCTCCTGTCCTTAGCCCAGCTCTGCGACGCCTGCTGGATCCTATAGTATTGGCTCTGCCTTTCCATTGGACTAATTCAGTGGCGTGGAGAGGAGGGATTTGCTGCTTGGGTAACAGCCTATCCTCCACAACAATCCAACCTAGGCTTTCGTGCTTCACATGCAGCGTATGCAGTGCCAAGCACGATACCATAGTCTTTCAAGACTGACGGAGGCCTGCTTTTATGCAGGCATATGAAATGCACTTTATGTTGGTGGGGTTACTTGCTCCAAAGCAAGAGATGTAAATATTTGAATTTAATTCCAAAGTTAGTTATTTGAAGTTAGTTGTTCTGGCAAGCTGATGAAACAAAAGCAATTTATAGCTAAGTCTAGCAAAGGCCAAGTCAGTTGTAGTTCTGCTGATGCTTATATTAGTAACTAGCGAAAAGTGTACCCGCATTGCAGGAGTAACATTTCCCCATACACCATCCTCCCACGGTGCATCAACACCCCATGCACAACTTCCCCCATCCGCATTATCCCCCATGCACAACTTTTCCCCATGTGCAACTTCCCCCATGCGCATCATCCCCCCATGCACATCAGTTCTCCATGTGCAACTTCCAACATGCGCACCTTCCCCCATGTGCATCATCCCCTCATGTGCCTCAACTCCCGATATGCAACATCACCCATCTACATCAGTCCCCCATGTGGATCAACCCCCATGCATATCAGTCCCCCATGCGCAACTTCCCCCATGCGCATCATCCCCCATGTACATCATCCCCCCATGCGCAACTTTCCCCCATGTGCAACTTTCCCCATGCGCATCAACCCTCATGCGCATCAACCCTCATGCGCATCATCCCCCATGTGCAACTTTTCCCCATGCGCAACTTCCCCCAATGCACCTCACCCCCAAGTGCATCAGTCCCCCATGTGCAACTTCCCTCCATGTGCAACCTCCCCCATGCACAACTTCCCCCCATGCGCAGCATCCTCCCCAGTGCAACCTCTTCCTCCAGACAATGTCCCCTCAGTGCACCAGGCACCGACCACCCAATTGGCTGGAGGTTGGTCAGTCTCCCATGTTAAGTATAGGACAGAAACACGTTGGCCCCTTTTCAGCCCCTGAAGGGTTAAATTTCTCCAGATGGTTCTTGGTGGGTGTTCAGGTGACAGAAGGAACTCCCAGAATTCCATGCTTCAGGCCCAGCAGTTGGGGCGGAATGTTGCTGAGTCAGCAATTCTCAATGCAAAGTATAGGGAGGAAAACGCGTTGCGCCCCTTTTCACCCCCTTCTGGTTGGAATTTCCAAAAACCAGTTCTTAGTGCACCCCTCGGTCACGGAAGGAACACCCTCCCCAAATTTCATGCTTCTAGGCCCACTGGTTTTGGCAGGGCGTTGATGAGTGAGTGAGTGAGTCAGTCAGTGAGTCAATCAGTCAGTCAGTCAGTGACTTTTCTCTTTTATATATATAGACTATTGATTGACTTGCAGCTTCACCTGCATGTATCTCTTGCTTGAGTGCAAGGGGGAAGAATAGAACACATGGATCACTGGGCAGCAGGCTCTATGGGCAATGGGCAGCAGGGCTTCCAGAGCTTTTTTTCTGTGCTGTGGTGTATTCAGTGGTGGGCACTTACCAGTACGGGCCTATGCGCCCTTACCGGTTCTTCCCGTTTCCCTGCCGCTAGCGACAGGGAAATGCAAAACATAGCAGACCGGTACGGTCCGTCATGTTTTGCGCCCACCGCTTCTAGGCAGGCTCTGCACAAGCGCCGACATCGGCGCTCGCGCAGACCCTGCCTAGAGGCGGCTTGCCCGCTTCTAGGCAGGCTCTGTGCGAGCGCCGACGTCGGCACTCCCGCAGAGCCTGCCTAGAAGCGGCCTGCCAGGCCAGGTTCCAGGCAGGCTCTGCGCGAGCGCCGGTGTCGGAAGCCTACGTGCCCGTAGCCTGGAAGCCTACGCGCCCGTACCGGTTCTTCCCGTTTCCCTGCCGCTAGCATACCGCCAGCGACAGGGAAATGCAAAACATAGCGGACTGGTACGGTCCGCCATGTTTTGCGCCCACCGCCACCTGCCTAGAAGCGGGCAGGCTGCTTCTAGGCAGGCTCTGCACAAGCACCGACATCGGCGCTCCCGCAGAGCCTGCCTAGAAGCGACCTGCCAGGCCAGCTTCCAGGCAGGTTCTGCGCGAGTGCCGGTGTCGGCGCTTGCGCAGAGCCTGCTTAGAAGCCGGCCTGCCAGGCCAGCCTGGCAGGCCGGCTTCTAAGCAGGCACTGCGCAGGCGTCAACGTCGCCCCTCCCCTTGCCCCTCCCCAGTCCCGCCCCTCGCCCCGCCCACACCCCCTGACCCCCCGGCTGGCTCCTCCCACTTCCGGCGTACCGGATCTTGGGATGGGGCCAGCCCATCTCTGGGTGTATTCATATTAAATGATAAGTTTACCCATTAATTGTGCATCATCACCTATCCACATTTCTTAACCACACCAGAAGACACATATTCAGAGCCTGTTCAAACAAACACACCAACTAAGAGACAGAATTTCAATTTTATTTAGAGAGATCAGGGATGTCCAGAACCCGGCTCTGGGGCCAAATGAGGCCCTCAGCAAACCTCAATATGGCTCTCAACAAGACCCCTCCATCTGGCCCATGGGCAAGCCTTGTAATGTCTCTAATATAATCCTATATGTACATTTATGTAAATTTATTCAAATTTGAAATGTAAATCATTTTTTCAGCCCCTGACACAGAGTCAGAGAGATGATTTGGCCCTCCTGGCAAAAAATTTGGACACCCCTGATATAGATAATCCTCATTATTGATTTATTAAAAGGTTTACATATTCCTTCTCAACAGCAAAAAAACAACTTAAAAAGGTTACAAAGCATTTTACATTGCAAAATAAATGGGGAAAATGGTTCCCTGTCTTCAAGACAAACAAAAAGAGAGGCAATAACAACTGGACACTAGAAAAAGCTTCTATACTGAGATGAATAGAGTCATTTGCTCTTCCCCTGCTATATGCAAGAACCATCAGAGATGCTTCTTTTTGACTAATTAGCACTAATTAATGGTATGTGCTTTCAGGTTTAACAAAACATTTCCTTCATGATTGGCTCATTATTAGCTTGGTTTTTACAAGCTTTCTGTCTGTTCAGTAGTTGAGAATATTTACTATTATTAAAACTGATCTTAATAATTTTTTGTTTCTCAGTTAGGAGAACAGCTAATTGTTATAGGATGCCATCCAGCACGGGTTTTTTTTCCTCTCTCTCACACACACACATTTTCCAGTTATTGGTCCAGTAACAACTTGTTTCTTAGCTAAATGGTGTGTCATTGCACTTAGTTTGCATTTGGCACATCAGAATAGGGTCTTTGGTTTTCAAACCTCCCACTTTCCCTTTCCTTTTGGAAGTGAGTAAATAAGATTCTCTGATGCTTTGCAAGCAGTGTTTTCTATAACTTAGCATTTCAATTAGATGGCAGCTGTCCTACATGATGTTTCAGGAGACCATAAATGAGGTATTTTGATTTACTGTCTTGGCCTAGAGCAATCAGAGGAGGATGCTTAACTTCACTGGCAGATGCAGACTAGATGGTATAGCCAGACACTAGTAAACACATTCTAACCTTTCTCTTGAGTACCAGGATGTAGCAATCTATTTTTTTAGCACCAAGATGAGAGGTAATTGATTAACAACTAAGTTCCTAGTGACTTGACTTCGGAATGGACATTCCCATATTTATATTATCAGAAACTCATCTTGATATGATCCTTCTTGCTGAGTTGGACTAGAGATGTAGAGATTGATGTTGACATCAATCAATCAATCAATCAATCAATCAATCAATCAATCAGTGACCAGGATATGCTTGCTATGACTATAAAGAACTTGAACTGAACCAGAAGCAGGACCCAAATACGTAGATTATCACAATGGTAACTCACAGTCCTATTCAATCCTGCCCCTTCTACCAATGCAGTAGATTAAACCTGTCCCTAAATCCTGCCCTTCTACCTATGCAGCATTTACTAGTGAATTTACCATCCTATGGGGATTGGCAGTTGGATAGGTCTCCTCCGGTTAAGTGAACTTTTGATATAATAGTCCCATGTTCTCTATAGGACCCCTCAGTCCTGTTCCAGCTATATTGCTGGTCCAGGAAAAAGGCATGTGAAGGTGGTAAAAATGGAGAGGGAGACAGATCAGATTTGGCCACATGCTTGCCCTTTCCTTACTCTTGCCCAGGGACCTCCAAAGTTTTTGGCAGGAGGGTCACATCTTCTCTTTGATGGTGTTTGGGACTGTAAAACTAATTTACATTTCAAATTTGAATAAATTTCCATAAATTTAGAGAATGTAAATTTCCATATGAGAATGTATTGTAGTGGATTACAAGGCTTGCCCAATGGCCGGAAAGAGGGGTCTTGCTGGGGACCACATTGAGGCTCACCGCGGGCCACATCTGGTTTGGAGACCCCTGCTCTTGCCCAATCTCTCCCTTGTTCCATCTACCTTCCAGCTCCCTCCCCACCAAGAAACTCCCCATGTCCTCTCCCTCTCACTACCACCTTATCTTTCATTCTCGCCTGAAAATGTTTGTTTGTTGAAGACAAATTTATTTTTTCACATTTTCACTACCCTTCATTCAAGAAGTTTGGGGTACTATAAATGGTCCCCTTTCCCTTCTTTATTCCTCACAATCTCCCTGTGAAGTAGATGAGGCTGAGAAAATCAGGAATCATCATAACTGAATGGAGGTTTTTTTGTTTTTTTAAAAAGGTCAGACCATATGTAACTGTATACATCTAGTTGGGCCTGACTAGTTTCTTTTAAAATAGCAGCAGTGATGGAGGTAATCAGAAACAAGACCAAGCACATGGGGTTTTTGTATGTTTGTATGTGAGTGTGTGTGCATGTGTGTGTGCACAAAGCATACGTGCTAGTGTGCATTGGATGTAGTCACACTGCATTCCTGACTTACACTTTCCTTAGGACATTGCATGTATCCTCATTGTTTTCACTGTCCCCATTGGCTCCAACATCAAGGGGAGGGGTCTGCTTACACAAGGAGCTATGAAAGACTTG
Source organism: Cryptoblepharus egeriae (assembly GCA_030015325.1). NCBI lineage: Eukaryota > Metazoa > Chordata > Lepidosauria > Squamata > Scincidae > Cryptoblepharus > Cryptoblepharus egeriae. Next base: position 44,132,560 of record JAREYC010000007.1, on the reverse strand, counting down.
GCAGTTTGCACTTCTCTGTCTACCATACTGCTGCATGTGTAATGTGCATATATTTCTAGCAATAGTATTTCCTGTACAATTTTGTAAGATGTATAATATTGATATTATATTGGTAGATATATTGCTTTATATTGTCAAAGATAGATCTGTTGAGAATGATTCATACCTTCTCTGTTTTGTATATAGTTTGAATATGCCAGCTATTTGTATAAAATGACAAATTCAAAAGATAAACAGTTTGCAAAAATGTCACTGAATATAAATAGCAGAGCTCTACGGATGCTCCAATGTCTGTTTAAAATAATGTTGTAAAATGTTAATGTTAAAAATAATGTTTTTAAAATGATGGCAATTTTGTTTCTACTTTGCATAGGTACCCAGGCAGAATCAATATGACCCATCGTGGTTGGGATCCAACAGCCAGGTGAAGAAGGTAGGGGATGGTGATGGGTGGGTCAAAGGAAATTCCTAATACAGCCTCTGATTTAGGAATACTTTTATGTATTTTTATTTTTTATTGCTATAGTTTAAAGTGGGTAGGAGAATAGAAAACTATATTTGTGACTAAAACTTGTTAACTATTATGTAAGTCAATGAGAAAAGTTTTTAGAAAAATAGGGAGATACAATGAGAGTGTAATGGGATGTTGTCTGGTAAATTCCTCTGGTGGACAGCAGAGATTTTCTAGATTTTCCTTTTTTAATAGGGCAAATTAGTTCCCCAGTTCCTTTGCCTGAGGAATCAAAGCATGATTAGCATAATTAGCTATGATAATATAGAAGAAACTCAGGTTGACAGATGCCAAAAATATGGACTCAAACTCTTTAAAAGACAAAAATTTCGTTTCCCTAGGTACTAATCAAATGATTTCTTTTCACACTGAAAGGGAGGGGTCTCAACAACATGCTCCTTTTATATAGATCCTCCACCCCCCCGCCCCCCCCAAATAAGAAGTTACATCTCACATTCGGTGTGTGGCTGGGAAACTTATAAACCATTGCTAAGATACTTTATTAGATTATGTAGCTTAACTAAGGATATGCTAATTACCAAATGCACACTGTGCCAAATGGGGTTTTTATGGCTTTTTAAACAGAGAAAGAGATAAAGCGGGTTGTACCTTCAGCTGAACACCTGCAGAGTACTTGGCAAATTTCACAGCTGGGGACCAGATGCCTATTTTTCTTTTTTGAGACATTAATCCTTTCTTCCTGACCACTGACTCAGTAGTATAATGTGATAGAATTTTGTTTTAACAGTTTTATTTTCTGGGCTTTATATGTATTCTATTTTCAAACTGAGGGTAAAATGCCATAAAACAGCACATGGAGACCAATCAGCTTAGCATGCCTGATATCTGAGGAACTGATTACTGATCCCATTCTCTAATAAAGTTGTAGGCATGTCGCCAGTCTGTTAATATCTGGAGTCACTACATCAGTCAAGATCATTTGCAGAAAAACACTAGTGAGCAGCTGGGTAATGTGAAGTCCTGCATCTCTTGAAATGCTAGAAGGCATTCCAGGTGCATTAGTAGTTCATGATAAGATTCACTAATGATATTTTGTGTGATTCTCAAATCTCATCCTTCTACTGAGGAAGCTGAGTTTGGTAGGTTTACAAATGAAAAATACATCAAGAGACTCTGCTTGAACTGACACTGTGATGGTTGTCACTTGTAGGAAGACTGTACTCTTTGGAATTTGCACCCAAATTAAACATGAGGGAGAAGTACAATGAAGACATGAAGTTTCACAATGCAGTGGTACCAGTTCATTGGTGAATACACACTCCTTTTCACCAAGTGGCCAGTAAACTCAGGCTTAACCAGATTTTTAATTCTATGATTTGAGGATGGAGATCAGCACTGTATCTAAAAGTTTCCAAACTTGTAGTCTTCCTGGCATGAATTTACCCCCTCCCCACCCCAACCTGGATGACTGTGCAGGAAAGGATTCATTCAGCAATGATGGGAGGAACACAACGGGCTATACTCCCAAAGTTTCCCAATGATGACATTCAGTCAGCAAGATCTTAGGCCTGAACGCAGACCTGGAATTAATTCAGAACTTAAATAATGTTGGATGAGAGTATTAAGACATTGCCCATTCCTAAGCTGTCTGGTGGCTTAGTATAAAGAGAAACCATTCAGGTATTCGTGTCTGTTCAACTCTGTGGTATAAATGGGAGAATAATTAAATCTTTTTAAACATGTGAATATGAAGGCCGCTCATCTAGAAGAGCATGGTAAATTGGCGAGATGCTATGCTGTTTTTCACTCACTATATTGTCAGTGATAACAACAGCTATAACAACCCTTAACAGTTTCCTCAGTGTTCTTTTGTCCAGAAGAATACCTGAATAGGCTGAATTTCTACATTAGACTGTTCTGGTTGGCTAAAGTTTTATGTACTGTCACAGCCAATGCAGAATCACTGGGGAGCTTTTCCAGGAGTCATACCCATGCATCATTAATTTTAAGGCCACCTTCAAGTGCAGATTCTCAATGCTTGTGAATCATTCTTGTACTCTGTAAAAACTATCAGTAGATCTTTCAGTATTTATATTCCATTCTAATTGTGTATTCCCATCCTCCATCCATAGAGGAGGAAAATTAATGATTCAATTGAGTTGAATAAGTTTGTGTTGTAAAACACACACTCTTCAATGGCATTAAATGGCTGCTATCAAAACCACCAGGCATTGAGAAGACAATGACCCTAATATTAAATACACGAGACGTTCCCCCAAAGTAATTGTGGGTCGTATTGAAACCAAAGAAAAAGCTGGAGAGATCAGTGATTAATAAGGTAGGAAAGAACAAAAGCTGCCTTTTACTGTCAGATCATTCGTCCATTGTCACCCTGACAAGCAATGACTCTCAGTTTCAAACAAGAATATTTCCCAAATGTAGCTGAAGATTGAAGGGATCTTTGTATGCAAAACGTTTGCTTTACCTCTGAGCTACTGCTCCATTCCCCAACACCTGTCTTTCTCCTCTGGCAGTCAGAGCCACCCAAAGGACTCCAAACCAACACTGCACTTTCCCATGGGTGACTCCACCTGGAATACTCTGCTGTTTTTCAGAATTAAAAATAAATTCCAAAATGCAAGGCAGAAGCAGGATGGAAATTCAGATAACAAATCTTGACTGACGGAAATTTCTCCAGAATGTAACTCATCTCTAGAACCTGTATTTAGTAGTGACCATCTGTTGGATGACTTGCCCTACAATCCAGAGTAACTACGGGAGCAGCAGGCCTCCGTCAGTCTTGGAAGACTATGGTATTGTGCTTGGCCTGGGTTGGATTCTTATGGAGGATAGGCTGTTACCCGAGCAGCAAATCCCCTCTCTCCACACCACTGAATTAGTCCAATGGAAAGGCAGAGCCGATACGATTGGATCCAGCTGGCATCGCAGAGCTGGGCTAAGGACAGGAGCTCACCCTGTCTTGTGGGGCCGACCCGGGTCTTGAACCCTGGCCTGCTGGTTAATAGGCACAGAGTCTTAACCGCCTGCTCCACCCAAGAGACATTACATGCACCTGTGTTATGGCACCACCTAGAGAAATCCTATGGGAAATTCATATTGCAATCCAGAGTAAATTGTTCTTACACCGGAGCAAGGACTCCCCGTAGTTACTCTGGATTGCACCCTTAGACTGCAATCCTAAAGACACTTTCCTGGAAGTAAGACCCATTGAACATAATGGGGCTTACTTTTGCATAGACATGGTTAGGATTGAGCTCTTGGAGTATGTAAGGCATGAGAGTAACTCTTTACATCAGGTTTTCTGCATGATATATACAGCATTGCATCAAAACACCGTTTGTATATAACTAAAATTAGCTTTGTAAAGCATCAAGAGGTTTGAGGCTTTGCAATGCATTATTCCAAATATAATTACAATAAATTAGAAAAATGAATTTTTTTCCGTTGGTGGTAGAATGTTCTTGTAATCATGTCAAAACAATTATCTGATGATATGATGCGTAACTAATGGAGGACTATTGTTTCAACTTGGTTAAAACATTCAGTTATTTGAAAGGCTTTATATCAAGTTCATCATTGGATCCACACATTACAGAGAAACCGGGATGATGGACCAAACTGGTTTCATCTGATAACTTGTAGGGCTCAATGGCACATTGCAGCTTAACTGTGCTACAAAATAGTTCCTTCCCTGCCTGTTCAAGGCCCATACTTTTTTCTCCACTCAGCACATCAATGCAACAAGCATCTGCTTGTTTTGATTTCAGTCCAGTTTCTTTATGCTATGGGAAAGTTTGAAAGCCTTTGCAGAAAATCTCTAGGATTTCTTTTTTACATTTTCAACAAAAGATGCAGTTGTGGACATGGGGAAAATGGGCTGTCTAATACTGAGCGTTCAACTACCAGTGCCTCCTCAGTTGGACTTTTGTCCCTTTCCCCAGGTAAGGTAAGCAGCCAGGCAATGGGGCTACTTGATTCAGCAGCAACCATGGAGTTGCTATAGAATCAAAGCCTCTGTGCCAAGCCTGGAGCCCCAATACAGAGGCTCTCCTGCCATGCCTCCTCCCTACTCTCTCCCCATGCCTCCACTCACCTCTCCCACCCAATACTCCAAGTGATCACCAATTTGTGGACTTCTTGCACTCCAGTGGCACTAGCCCAGTGCTGGCTGGCACTGAACTAGCTCTGCTGCTGCATCAGAACTGAGACCTACAAACATGCTTTATGGCACATTTATGACACTCAGCGCAGGTGGAGTTCCAGCAGTAGGAGCATGGGATTGGACTGTCAGATACCTTTCCTTACCTAGATGCTTTTGATGTGCAGAAATCACATCTGCACCCCTAAGACAACACAATTCTTAGGTGCATTCGCTTTCTCACAGCAATGGAATAAGCAGCACTAGTACCTTCTATTACTTATTGACTATTTTTAGAAGGATTTGGATAGGGGCCAAATTGATCTAAAATTTAAGAGAGTCCAAAGTAGGCCTGCTTGAGTTCATTAAGCTCTCTCTTCCTGCTGTTATTTGAATACTACTTACTCCACTGTGCTTGCTGAAAATATCATGGATGGCCCTGGCTTCTTTCTTAGATAAATGGCTCTGCATGTCTAGTGTTGGCAGATAATCTATTTAGAAATCTATCTGTATCGCCAGAAACTAGGGCAGTAACTGACATCATGTATTTTGTGTGGAACAGCTGAGAGACACATGCTAATTTCACACTTATCATGAGACTTTGTACAGTTTGTCACCAGCTAGCTCTGGAGTTGCAAGTCATCATCTGCATTGGGAGTAATGGGATGAGGCCACTAATAAGCACACTGTGAAATCTGAGGATGGGAAGAAAATTAATTAGCTGTTGACACTACTGTGAGCTGTACTTTCAGGATTCTGTTCAGTGCTGCAGACTGTCTAGCCTTTAGCAGGGGGAAATGCATTTTCACAGCAGAAAAAGCATCATGTCTGTGTGATCAAACAAAATTGCAATAACAAAAGGGATGAGAACAAAGCTGAGAGACATTTTACAGCCAAATTGTTTAACTGAAATCTTTACGAGTTTGCTTTTAATTAAACATGGGACAACTTAAATCCCTTCTCAGGAAACAGCCAGATTGTAGCGATTATTTGGATCAAGGAGTGGGTCTCTCTCTCCCCCTCCCTTTCTCTCTCTCTCTAATATGGAATCCTCGTGACCTTTTCCCATCAATTATGTTAATCTTTTTTCCCACTGATTATGTTAATATTTTTTTTAAAAAGTGTTAAATGTGTGTGTGTGTGCGCACGTGCGCGCATGGGGAAGGGTGCATATGGGGGATGTTGTACGGGGGTATTGCACATGCGGGGACAATGTGTATGCAGGGGGATGGCAGGGGGAATTTTACTCTTGCATCGTGGGTAAGTTTTCACTAGTATATATGTATATATATGTGTGTATGTATGTATACACAAACACACATATATATACATATATATATACTAGTGAAAACTTACACACGATGCAAGAGTAAAATTCCCCCCGTTTGCCATCCCCCTGCATACACATTGTCCCCGCATGTGCAATACCCCCGTACAACATCCCCCATATGCACCCTCCCCATGCACACCCAACCCCCTTGCGCACCCTCCCTACATGTGCATCATCATCCCCCATGTGCACCATCCCTCATGCGCACCATATGCAACACCCCCATGTGCATCCATTCCCATACACAATATCACCATACAACATCCCCCCATGTGCACTGTCCCCCCCCATGTGCACCATATGCAACACCCCATGCACACGGTCATCCCCATGTGTAACACCCCTGTATAACATCCCCCAATGTGCCCCATCTCCCCATGTACACCATCTCCCTATGCGCATCATTCCCCCATATGTACTATCCCCCTATGCATACTATCACCCCTTGTGCACCCTCCCTCCTGTACAACAGCTGAATTTTGATCAGATTAAATTTGATATAAATATGATATAATAAATATTATATGTCTTCAGTGTCTAAAACACGTTGCATCCCTTTTCAGCCCCTTAAGGGTTAAATTTCTCAAAATCAGTCCTTGGTGGGTGGGGAAGGAACACTCTCCCCAAATTTCATGCTTCTAGCTCCAGGGGTTGGGGCAGAGCATCACTCAGTCAGTGATTCTTCAAAGTATAGGGAGGAAAACATGTTGCACCCCTTTTCACCCCCTCCTGCTTGGAAATTCCAAAAACCAGTTCTTAGTGGGTGCCTCCCCCACGGAAGGAACATCCTTCCCCAAATTTCATGCTTGTAGGTCTAGCGGTTGGCTGGACATTGATGAGTGACTGAATCTGTGAGTGATTCAGTGACTTTTCAGTTATATATATAAGTTATTAATGTTTGTTAGCCTCCTTGAGTCGGCTTTGCTGAGAAAGGCGGGCTAGAAATCCTGCAAATAAATATTTTTTTAAGTTTACAATTATTGAAAAAGCTGAAAAAAATTTCAAAAAATGCCTTAAACAAACAACAAAAGCAAGTTACTGTATTTAGGTCCTCCCTTATGAAACTTTGAAAATGACAGTATGGATGTGAATGTCCTCTTTAATGCTGAACAGAATATTACATAGATGTTTCATTGCCTGAAAGAAATATTATGCAGAGGAGAAAGAGGTATCAATGAGAATCTGACACTTATTACTAGATGCAAAAGATTTTGTAGCAAATCAGATTGTGAGCAGCACAACCCTTCACCTCTTATCTCTCCTACAGAGGAAGACAGAAAATGGAACAAAATGTCATACTTAGTATTGATCTGTGACGGTCTGCAAATCTCTGCTGGTCTCCAGCAAAGGCAGAGAAGGCACAGTCAGGTCAGGTTGTGTACTGGGTAACCAATTTCCCAAACTGGGCCAAAGAATGGGTGTTGGTCTTTCTCTACTTCAACATGTTTCTCACATTATCAGGCTAGTGTTGGAAACATTTATTTTATAAGTTCTGGATCTAGGGGATATAAGCAGTGGTGGGCTTCAGGGGGTTCCCACAGGTTCTATAGAACCCTTTGCTAATGAGCACCTGGTTCTGAGAACCAGTTACTAGTGGGACATAGAATCTGTTGTTCTATCGACATAGAACCTGTTGTTAATTTAGGTTATTAGGACATAAAACCTGTTGTTAATTTATTTGAAGCCCACCTCTGCTCCCTTCCATAAATTTTCCCAGGGGATAGTTCCAGGTGAAAGTCCCAGGGGGATAGCTGACTTCACCTTGACCTAGAATTGCCTCCCGGAGGCCACTTTTTTCCAATCATTTAGCATGGCTTGCTAAAGCCACCCAACCACTTTGCCATGTGTCAGATAGGGAATGATTTGGGGCAGCAGGCTCTGTAAATTCCCTGTCTGGTGCATAGCAGGGCAGGAGGCTTCACCTCCTAAGCTAATCTCTGTGGCCACTTCTGGGAGACTGGCAACCTGGACATTTGGCTGCTTTACCTGAAACATTTGCTAAACCCTGCACTAAGAACTGGCTACATGGAAATTCTGCTCCAGATAGAAACCCTAGTACCTCATACAGAGGATCAGCCATTTTTTCCCAGTTTGTATTAGACAAACTTTTTATTTTATTAACATCATCATTATTCATTATTATTAATTAATCATCATAATTAATAACTTTATTAACATCATTGTTCTCTAATGGTATGGGCATTTCTCCCCTCAAAAAAAAATAAAAAAATGCCCAGCACTTATGTTTTAATTTTGGAAAATTTTGGATACCTCCAAAAATAACCAGGATTGCTTTTAGTCGTCACCTGATTCTTGGAATCGCAAAGGTACCAAATTTACCAGAACAAGGAAAGAACTGCTTCACCAGAAGAGAGACTATGATGCTACATTTAATTTTAGATTTGGGGGGAGGTGCTAATAATTTCAAAAAAAAAAAAATATTAAGTACCTTATTGTGAAGCATGACTGTAAACATGTACAAATATTGTCCTTAAGTGAAGGAGATAATTTTTATAATTTATAACTCGCCATTTCTCATGGAAATACAACAGCAAATGTGGCATTTATTGCAGTCTGTCTGCAAAACTGTGAATCAGGTTACAGTAAGGTAGTAGCTGTAGCTCCATACACACATTATGTTCAATGTGTGTGTAATCAATATATAGCATATACATGGAACCTGAATGTGCATGTAGTAATGTACATGTAGTAATGTACATTTTCTACATTACTATGAAAATGTAGAATAACATATGCAATCCACAATCTAAGTCCTTTTGGCTACAATCCAGAGTAACTACAGGACCTTTTAGACCGATGTAGTTATGGTGCCACCAATGGGAAACCTATGGGAAATGCATAGAGCAATCCAGAGTAAGTGCCTCTTACATCTTCCCATAGTTACTCTGGATTGTAGGGGATGTCTATTTTTAACTGTATTCATGTACAGATATTCACATGAAAATGCATGCATGTGTTCACCACAATATGTGAATAGTCCTAGTGAGCTACTCAGTGATATTTGTGACTGAGTGGGAATTTGAATCCAGGCGTTCCTTGTCTAATACTGACCTCCATGCTTTACACCCCCCTGACTATTCAGTTGATAGGATGCAAAGCAGAGTTACATGTTGGGATTCTGAGATCAGAAAAGCTGCTCTTTAAAGTTGAGAATCCTCTGAAGAAAGATGTGAGGCAGCAGAAGAGAAAATTGTGACAATTCATTCAATTCTTGAGCATGCACCTATGACTTTTTCAATCTTAGGCAATGAATAGTTTGAGGTGGAGAGTTGGCCTCAAGTGGCATCTTAAAATGAAAGAAAATGTTGATCTTGCAGTTCTTGTATGGCGCCTGAAAAAATATGTGCAGTGTAATAAATAGCAGGATGAGCACCTTATTTCTCTGTGGATACACATCTAGACACCTATATCAAAATATTTCACAAAAGTAGAAGCAGTAAAACAGAAACTCCTTTCATATTACTTGACCTTAGAAATTGCAATTTGTGTTTAGCTTCAGCTCTGGATGGTACTTAAGTTGAATTTTCTACCTTTCTTTATATTTTCAACAGTTGTCCAAAGTGTGTGGATGCAGTGCTCTCAATGGCATATAGCCAAGGTTCTGTTGAAACTTGAACTTTGTAACTGCACTGAACATTTCATAATTATACAATGCCCTAACACTTACACATGGAAAATATTATATTAACTTCTAGCTGAACTTGTTCTGGGAGTAAAATGTAAAGAATATTTTTGAGCACTGGGCACAGTTGGGTTCCAGTAGGCACTATGTCCACCATACCACACCACAGACTGGCATCAGGCTGGTGAGTTTTTGTTTATTTTTGCCTACCCTTGACTGGAGTTGGAGGAAGACAATATGGCTTGGTTGGTTACTTAAGGCTAGTGTTGGGCAGGCTTTGAAAGGCAGTGATGGTAACTAGAGTCCACTGTGAGGCAGCAAGCAGTGGGTGAGCCAATTGCTTGCCTGGTCCAATGAACAGCTTGGAAAGCCCTAGGAAAGGGCTAGCCAAGACAGAGAAGACTGCTGAGTTTGCCATGCAGCATTCAGTGCTGGCCAGCTGTTTCGACTCCATGTTTTGGGTCAACTGAGACAAGTGGGACCAGCCCATGGCCAAGTCCAGCTTTGTGGCAAAAGGCACACCCATGGGTAGCCAGGAAAAGCTCTGGGCCAGCACTTACCCCATCTTAGACCCTGCTGCAACAATTTTGCTGTTTTAAATGTTTACATGGCTCCAGGTTAAAACCCAATTCTTGAGTCCTGCTTCTTTTTATGGGAGGAGAGTGCCATAGTCATAGAAACTTATTTTCTTTATTAAAAGTACTGCATTTTACCCTCAGGATAACAAATGACTGCTCCAATACATTTTTTGATCATTTGCGTGCAAAGCGGCACACACAGCAAGTTACTGACGGGTGTCAAGGTGAGGGTTAATAGCTCCAGTGCAGTCAGCTATTGCAAATGCCTCAATAAGGATGTAAGTTAACTGACAAGCAGGTGTGCCTAATTATGGAGTCCTAAGCTGGATCTATAGGAGTTCGGCACTGGCAACACTGTCTGACTACAGAATAGATTGGTTTTTTTAAAAAGCAGTTTGTGAGAGGCATTCAAAAGGTATGTTGTTGTTGGGCTGGGAGAATGGGATGGTGGAGACTGTCTGCAGCTTCTAACAACTGGTGGCACTTCACAGAAAGGCATCCATTCCTGCTTCTAATCCTGTCTCATACACAGTGCATCATATACATCATACACAGTGTACAGTATACACCTGGAGTCTCCAAACTCTCACTTCCCTTTAGAGAGGCCTTAAATGCATGGCCATCACTGCCCAGAATGGCTCTGACTGCAAATATGAGGGGCTGCTTATATGGCTCATTGCAGCACCTGCAATATTTACCATTCTGCTTTCCCATTGCCACAGGTCCTTATTTTTCTCCTTGTTTACCTCCTGTTCGAGGCAATAAATGATAAGCTGAAAGGAAGCGAAAAGACATAGGGTTTTAAGTGGGTATATTTCCATTTAGACATATCCTCTTCCTTTTTTAAGATAGGGAACCAGAGAAGGAGCTGTTGTGGCAGGAGTGACGCTGCTGGAAAAGACAACCAGCCAGAGTAGGTGATTCCCAGTCAACCAGTCTAAATCTGACCGAGACACTTCACTGGAGTTCATTATGAGGATGCTCCTGATCTGAACCCAAACTGAAATACTGCTTTTACTTTTATTTTGTCGTCTTCACCCACTCTTAACTTTGCCTCTTCCCTTCCCCCCACCCCCCGAAAGTGAGTTCATTGGAGCAAGGAGTTCAGTTCTTTGTTTATTTTTATCCATCTGGTGCCATCTGCACTTATAGGGATGTAGGGATGTATAAATAATTTCAACAGCTACTGCACATCTGCTTATATTTGTGATTATAAAAGGTTAAAAAAAGATAAGCTATATAGTCTGGTTTCTAGGTGCCTCCTCCATCCATTGGTCTGGAGAAAAAGATTCCAAAAAATTTGTCATTGAGGTGTAAAGATTATACCATGTTCCCTGTAGAGTCTTATATGTGAAATAGCTGTAAGAACTAATACAGCTTTTCTGTTACTCCTTGTTCCTGCAGGCATCTCTGTGGTTTGAAATACAACTCAAAATAGACCTCTCAAAGGCCTGAAGCCCCATATAATCTTTTCTTCCATATGGTCAAGTTGAATCAAGCCATCCTCCTACTGCCCTTGATCACCTTTCTTGGCATGGTCAACCTTGGTGTGTCCTGCTTCTAATATCTGCTCTCCCTGTTGGAATTTAGACGCAACACCACCTGTACGACAGTGTACTATCCAGTCACCTGAGACAATTTACCTGTGCTTTTATGGTGTGTACTTGCACCTGCACGTATTACTAACAGTATAGAAACACTATTTCAGTCATACCCTGTCGTTATCCATTCACTCTTCCTCCCTGACCAATTCAGGAAAAAGATGTTATCTGTCTCTATAATGGCAGACCACATCCCCCTCTTCCACAATTCCATAAAAAAGAACAGCTTCCAAGTTTCTCTGTCCCAGAGTAAGAGGAAACTCTGCTTACTTCAAAAGATGAATGTAAGCAATTATGAAGATGAATGTAAGCAACTTAAGTACACTGTAACCAGTCCCAGTCCTGTATATATTTTACTGAAAGCAACTAATCCTGGTAGTGGGATATCTTACCATAGAAAAGGTGGTGCCAATTGGTTTTCTTCCCCCTCCCTTTCAATATCTCCTTGACTGCATCATACATCACTAGACTCAATATCAAGATATCATCTATCACTAGAGTCAATATCACTGGACTGCTACATCACTATCTTTCACAAACCAATTGAACTTTGCCTGGGTGAACCTATGGGCACGTGAACTATGCAGTCCTGATGCTCCACATGGAGACTCTTTAAAAGGGCTGCCAGCCAGTGCTGCTGCCTCTAACTGCCCCCAACTGCAACTCTAGCTGCCCCTAACTGCCCCCAAGAGCCCCCACCTGCCACCTTGAACCTCCAGTAGCAGCCCAGGTAAGCCTCCCAGGAAAGTGTCTTTGATTGCGGCCTCCTAACCATGTTTACTCAGAAGTAAGCCCCACTTACTTCTGAGTAAAATGGGGCTCACTCCCAGGAAAGTGTGTTAAATGTGTTAAATGGGGCTCACTCCCAGGAAAGTGTCTTTGATTGCCGCCTCCTAATCTTGTCTACCTAGAATTAAGCCCCATTGTGTGAAATGGGGCTTACTCCCAGGATTGCAGCCTAAGTAGACTTCATAGGATCATGCACACTGAATGCATGTTTTAAATTCAATTCCAGTGTTTTGTCATCATTTTAAAATCCAGTTAATATTTTTATATGAATATTTGGGGGGCTGTGGAACCAATCAACTCAGTTTCCATTATTTCCTATAGAAAAATCCGCTTCACTTAAAGAGCGTTTCACTTAAAGAGCATGCCTCCGGAACAAATTAAGCTCTTTATGCGAGGCACTACTGTAGAGGCATATAAACCACAGCTACTAGGGGAAAAAACACTTTGCTGGATGAAGAAAGACAGTTACTCTTCCATTTCTAAACATTGTATATGAAGAGCTCCATTTGAAAAAGTACCTCTGCCTAATTAACTGGTTATTTATTAATGATAGATATAAAGAACAGAATTCTGCTGAAAAATTAATGATACTTCTACAATGGGTTTCATGCGGCAATGCCACCATAACTTTGACCATTGCAATCACAAAAAGATCATTTGTAGCACAGCTGCTGGTGGATGAATGTTGGACAGGAAGAGAAGGTGCATGGGGTGGATGATGGAAGCTCAGTATTACCACACTCTCTGGGAATGCGGCAAAGGCCAATAAGAATTGAACTGGGGTCTTACCGGAGTCTTTACTTAGGGCACAATCCAGAGCAACTACGGGGAGTCCTTGCACCGGTGTAAGAACAATTTGCTCTGGATTGCAATATGAATTTCCCATAGGTTTTCATTAGGTGGTACAGTAACTACGGGGACACATAATGTCTCTTACGTGCACCCGTAGTTGCTCTGGATTGTAGGGAAAGTGACTGATCAATGGAGGCAAAGCCAACTATTCTGTAACTTAGCAGATAAAGAGCAGAATCATAACCATGTCTACTCATAAATAAGCCCCATTATGTTCAACACACTCAGGAAAGTGTGTTTAAGATAGCGACCAAAGATTAGCAAAGATCAGTATGTTTGTTTTACAACAAATTTCCACTGGAAAACTATTTGTTTTACAAGGCACAATTTGTTATACAAGGCAGAATTCCTTAGAAATTTTAGTTTATCGTACAAAACATTTTTCTTACAAGTTATTTGGCTTACAAGGTACCACTATACAGTGGTGCCTCACATAAAGAACTTAATTCATTCTGGAGGCATGCTCTTTAAGTGAAACGCTCTTTAAGTGAAAGATTTTCCCATAGGAAATAATGGAAACCCAGATGATTGGTTCCACAACTCCCAAAATATTCATATAAAAATATTAACTGTATATAAAAATGGTGACAAAACACTGCAATTGAATTCACAACATGCATTCAATGTGAATGATCTTATGAAGTCTACTTTGCCCACCTTGCTTCCAGATCCACCCTCCTTTCTCCCTTTCTCTCATCCCTTCCTCCTTCCCTGGTTGATCCCTTGCCAATCCTGCTTAGTGATTTCTCCCCTTCCATTACAAATCTTGTGGCAGACTTTCTGTCAGTAGTTCTTATTGCCAGGTATTAGTCTTATTCCCCCTCCCATTTAATTTTAGACTCTGTCAATCCTTTATTTATTGTTTGTTACTAATCTATACTTATCAATCCTAAAGACACTTTCCTGGGAGTAAGCCCCATTTAACACAATGGGGCTTACTTCTTGGTAGAAATGGTTAGGAGGTTGCAATCAAAGACACTTTCCTAGGAGGCTTACCTGGGCTGCTGCTGGAGGTTCAAGGTGGTTGGTGGGGGCACTTGGGGGCAGTTAGGGGCAGCTGCCTCTGGCACCCCCAGGCAATTGCCCCCAAGTTGGGGGCAGTTAGAGGCAGCATCGCTGGCTGGCATTTGAGTTAGAGGCAACAGTGCTGGCAGGCAGTGCTGGCTGGCCTTTTAAAGAACCTCCATATGAGTGTCGGGGCTGCATAGCACGTGTGCCCATAGTGCGCTTCCTTGTTAAGTGAAGCGGAACTTGTTATGTGAAGCAAGATTTCTTGGAAATTTTTGCTTGTTATGTGAAACGCTTGTGAAGCAGGGCGCTTGTTAAGCGAGGTACCACTGTATATATATTTGGCTTTGTGCTGGAAGAAAGACAAAGAGCACAATCCTAACCACGTCTACTCAACAGTAAGCCCCATTGTGTTAAATGGGTCTTACTCACAGGAAATTGTGCCCAGAATTGCAGCCAAAGCCTTGTAATTTTACTTTTTGTGCCTGCAGATCTCTGCTCACTCACTTATCCGTTATAACCATTGTTTGCACCCAGAAGGTAACATGTATCTTGAGACCCATCCTTGTGACAGCCATATACTTCAAAGGTGTTTCCATCACTTTTATTCTTGTTTGGCTAAAGGTGCAGATTCTTAGCAAGGAAAGGCTTTTTCCTTCTCTGTGTTCACAATAATGTGCATCATTTGCTGATGGATTTATTCCCTTGTCACGTATAATTTGGTTCTTCCCTCACCGAGTCCAGCACAAAAGCAACAATATTCCAAGCGAAGAAACTTAATGAAAGCTGCAGCCATTCTTGTATTTTCAGTTTAAACATTCCCAATGATGTGATGTGGAAAAATTATATTTAACTACAGAAGCAGTGGCTTGTGGCCACAGATTTGGCTGATAAGTTCCAAATGAAGTGTAAGCATTCTACACATGCACACATCCAAATTGATCATACGGGAGATGCAGAGTCCAAATTCAAAATGCAGTTACCCAACCATCCCCTTCTCCCAGAGGAGCTACTCAATCTCCAGGTGTTAGTTCAGAATCTTCACCATTTTCCCCCTTCAAACATGCACAGAATTCTTCCAAAGTTCAAGAGGCTTCCAAATTGTTCTTTTATTAATGGATCATCTCTTTCATGTTAACATGGAATTTAAGTTCCTCTCGCTTAACGTGATGGTAACTTTCACCCTGTTAACTTCTTCTGGCTCCATATTCAAGCAACTCATACTGCATAACAAGTCTAAGAATGTGTTCCCTGCTAATTTCCCAAGAGGACAGTCTCATCTTTCTGATAAAAAAAATGAGTTGGAATAAAGAAACCACTTCGAGCTAGATTTACCAATGTCCACTGTGGCAGAGGAGATTGATCTGGGTGAGAGTGAGGCAGCATGTATATGGGAGTACAGTGGGTCCTGCTCAAGTTCCTATAAAACAACATATTTGTAGATTGTGGACTTTACGATCTGGGAGTAGCCTATTTGAGCAGGAGCGTCACTGGGGTGGTGCGACTGGTGCGGAGTGCACCAGGTGATGTGCCTCAGGGGGGTGATATGTTAAAGGTATTTTGCGCATGTGCAGTAGGTTTGGGCAACGTGCATTCTGGGGTTGATACGCTAACCCCTGCACCAGGTGACGACCACTGTCACATTGCTGCTGTACTTGAGTAATAGGCTGGTAAGCATGGTGAGCCAGAAGTCACATACAGTGTTCTTCAAAGGGCAGTGCTGATGTGCTCGGAAGGAGGGAGGAAGGAAGCAGGAGGCAGAGGATTTTTAAAAGATATTTTCAATCTACCCTTGAGGTGAGGGTATCATTTAGATCAGAGGTCTCCAAACCCTGGCCCTGGGGCCCAATGCGACCCTCAGTGAGCCTCCATTTGGTCCTTGGCAAGCCCCCTCCACTCAGCCTTTGGGCAAGCCCTGTAATCCTACAGATGTGAGGGGAGCTCTACTCTCCACACACTGAGGACTGGGGGAGGCTGCACACAATTTCTCTGTGTACAATACTGCTTATGAACTGATTTGAAGATCACCCTCTCTTTTTGTGTTGGAAAGTGTTTATGAATTGATTTGAACTCATTCTTTCACAAGTTCCATCACTAATATATTCATGTATGCAAATATATTCTAATTTGAAATGTAATTTTTTTCTTTCATCCCCAACAGTGTATCAGAATGATGATGTAGCCCTCCTACCAAAGGTTTAGAGATTCCTCATTAACCTCCAAATCCAGAGTAACTATGGGAGCACGTAAGAGACTTTACGTGCACCCGTAGTTACTGCACCACCTAGTGAAAACCAGGGTGCGAGACCCGGGTTGGCCCCATAAGACAGGGTGAGCTCCTGTCCTTAGCCCAGCTCTGTGACACCAGCTGGATCCAATCGTATTGGCTCTGCCTTTCCACTGGACTAATTCAGTGGCGTGGAGAGGGGGGATTTGCTGCTTGGATAACAGTCTATCCTCCATAACAATCCAACCCAGGCTTTCGTGCTTCGCATGCAGTGTATGCAGCGCCGAGCATAATACCATAGTCTTTCAAGACTGACGGAGGCCTGCTTTTTTAGTAAAAACCTATGGTAAATTCATATTCGAATCCAGAATAAGTTGTTCTTACATCAGAGCAAGGACTCCCCGTAGTTACTCTGGATTTTGCCCTTAGACCATGCCAAAGAAAGGAAGAAGTGTGGAGTAAAGAAGAGCAGTGGTCCACTTGGACTTAAGGAGAGCTGTGGCTTTTGAGGCCCATCTCAGGTTGGGAAGATTTTGAGTGGCTCATGGTGCTTCCTTGATAGTCCCAACTTGCGGAAAAGGGAACACTGCACAAAATCCAAGAAAGTTTCTTAGTGATTCATGTTTTTAAAAAATCAGTTGTAATGTATATCAGTAGAAGTCTGGTAAGTGCCTCAGCTGCTGTGTGGGCTGATCCACAGGAGTGTGGGAGGGAGAGATGGACCTGCAATGTAAGTTACACTCAACGGAAGCTGTTACAAACATGAATGTTTTTCCGTTCTGAAAAATCTTTCTTGAAGCCAGTCCCTGATGGCTGAAGTTTCACAATATATGCAAACCTTATTTTGTGTTTCATCTTGTTACATTGAAAACCCTTATTATTCTGAAAAACCACAGGGAATCTGAGGGAGTGATTGAACTACATATTTCACGTATAGTTTTCCTCTCCTGAGAATTAAATTTGTTCCACAATACAACTGAAACCAACGGTGTTTAGAGAGAACAGCTTTCACTTCTTAAAATTCCTGGGGCTGAAGCATCATTTTAATGACAAGCTATATAATATATCCTGGGAAGCTGAGGAAAAGATAAAGGAAGAGCTTGAGACCTTTTGGATTAAATACAAAAATGAGTGTGCTTTAAACTTAGAGACCAAAAAACAGATTTTTTTTGATACCTGAGAAAAACCCAATATGATAGCACTGGGGAGGGGCAAAAAAGACCTTAGAAAGTCATTATGAAATTTCCAATTACATCCTTCTTCTATTGCCACAGCTATACATAATATATGTATGTACTGTACCAGTGGTGGGCTCCAGCAGGTTCGCACCTACTCTATAGAACCGGTTGTTAATGAGAGAGAGCACATATAAAGCTTAAAAATAGCCATTTAAAAGTGGCTGCCAGATGGGCATAGAACTGGTTGTTAATGTCTTTGAATCCCATCACTGTACTGTACCTCTTATCAACACTTTGCAAAATAGTCCTGTGAAATTATTTTTTGGTTGGGGGTGTGGTTTCTTATTTTATTGATATTCGTAAAGCACCTTGAGTCCAGGAGAGGCAGAAAGATGAGGTGCATCTTTATGTTTTTAAAATAAAAGAAATATATATTACACTGTCGGTATTATATTCAAAGTATTTCCAACTTTTTTAAAAATTACCACTCTCTGAGTGCCCCACTTTTCACAAGTTGCCGCTGCCTCCGGGAATGTCTATTGCCTGTGGGAAAGGACAATTTATCACAAAATTATTCCTGCACCAATTGAGGATGTTCTCCAGTAGTCTTGCTATGCTACATTCTGGATCATACTCATTTAAACCTTTTTGAAGGCATCTCTTGGGACACTTTACCTTATTGCTGACACCGTGCTGCCAAAATCATCTCTGTTTTAGTAATATTAACCTAGGCAGATATGAACTTTTCTAATGATATGGCCAAGTACCATATAAATAAGGACATTTAGCTGAACATGCCCCATCATTCCACAATCTTGGTTTAATCTTGTACAATGATGGGGCATGTTCAGCTAAATGTCCTTATAATCTCTGCTGTAGGGTTATATGTGGTGGCTCCTGTGAGAAGGATGGAAGGAAGGCAGATTCATCTGCAGTTAGCTCAAACTAGAGACACACTCAATTTATAGCAAATGCCTGGAGGAACAGAAATAGTGTCATTTTTTCTGGGGAAAAGATAAGGAAGAATAAACTATATTGTATGGTCATCCTGCAGCAGGGAATTTCACTAGTGGGGGCTGCAACAGAGAAGATCTTCCTACACTTTTCAGCAGTAATTTTCAACCAGTATGCCATGAGTGGTCTGCAAGTGTGCCATGGGTGTTTGGAAAATTCATTTATTTATTTAGATATCATTTATTAATAGAGCCATTAAGGAGTGTGAGTCCTCCACCAGCAGCATGGTGTGCCTTGCAATTTTCAAAGGACTGATGGTATACCTTGACAATTTTAGTGCCTTGTCAGTGTGCCATGAGATGGAAAAGATTGAAAATCAGTGCTTTACAGGGTCATTGTAAGGAAAACACCAAGGTAAGCATGGGGAAATCCAATAATGTTATTCTGCCAATGTTTGCTTTCAGTAGGAAGAGCGCTTAACACAAAATCCACTTCTGATCCATTTTGAAAAGCAACAGTGTGCTGGTTTTCAAACTTTCTCTGAGTTTGAGATGCAGGGTAAGTCTTGGTGGGGACAAGGAAAATGGCAGGTCCTCAGGATCACTTATCTGTGGGGAAGACCTGCTTACAAGGTCCAAGGTATGCAGCCTCCCCATGGCTTATAGAAAGTTTTTTTTTAAAAAAGCAATCATGATCCAGATGTGGTTGGCTTTTAAAACTTTTTGCAAACTGCTGGATGCCCTGCAGAGGGCTACGCAAGACTCCCCACACTGCATGGGACCCAGTAGCGGATTTGGAAGCAGACCCCCTCTTCTACTGCAGCAGCACTATCTTGAGGATTGTATCACTTCCTTTTGCCTGCCCTTAAAAGGAAAAAGTCAGATGTTCTGAGGGTGGTGGTCCCTGACCCAGGAGTTTGAGAACCACTGCAATAGTGAATGCACAACACGCTCCAGTTTCTCACACAAAATATGCATATGCCAGAATGGTTAAAAATACAACTTAGCAATTTCATTTGGGAACAGCTGCTGCATAGTAGGCCATGTCAGTCTCTGTTAAAAATATGTGCAAATGTAATCTGAAGCACTGAGGACGGTTGGCATGTTTCCTGTTGAAAGTGTACAACACTTTGTAGAGAGACCTTGCATAGCTTTGCACATTTATAAAAATAAAAGATCTTTTTTCACGGTGCCTTAAGGAATAACTCTGTGGGGAAAGATCTACATCTAAACAACTACATGGTGAGACCCTCTCTTAACACCACAAAGGTGACTGCTGCTTTTTGAAACAAAACTCATGCTGTAGTGTTGTGTCTATTAATTCCTTTTTGCTAGCAACTTGGGAGTCCTTTGGCTTTTTGATGATGTTTTATTTCATTTCTGATCAAAGTCCTAACGTTTTGGCCCCTGGGTTATTAGTGGGTTATTCTTCGAAAGGGAAGAAAATGTTTTCTTATGAAATGTTGATAAAACAAGAGAGGATACATACCCCATCCTGTGAGGTTAACCCTACAATCCAGAGTACCATATTTCCCGGCTTATTACACGCACCGGACCATGAGACACACCAAAGTTTAGAGGAGCAAAACAAGAAAAAAATATTCTGAACCAAATGTGTACTAATATATTTAATTAAATATAGCAGAATAATATTTCAACCATGTAAAGTCAACAGTTGTATTAAGAATCATTATCACTGTCATTAACAAATGAGGAAAGACTTTAAGCTTCAAGTACTCTTCTACTTTTCTGGAAACCCCAAAACTCATCATCTCTGGTGTCAGTGATTTGTGACTTTTGCACAAATCTCATTGCAAATGGTCCAGGAAGGCAGGTAAGTTGGGGGGTTCTTTTGGGTGGTAGGTGGGGAAAGGTGAGGGGATCTACATAGATAGGGAAGAGTGAGGGAGGCATAAGCATGGAGCAGGAGGGACCAGGTCTTGTGCATGTCTACTTTGGAACAAGACTCCAAGCCAGGGAAGGCTGCTTAGGATTGCAACTGTGCCAGGGTGACTAGATGCGAAATTCAAAATTCCTGAACTGCAAGGCCAAAATTCCTACCCCCCAGGGCAAAATTCCTACCCTCCCAGGCGAAAATTCCTACACGCTTAAAAAATGGTCAAAAATGTACTTTTTTGTTTTTATATTTTTGATTTTTTACTTTTTTGGCCATAACGTTTGATAGGAAGGAGATATATCTAAACTGATTGTTGCATTGGATTCCACTCTTCAGTATGAATCCAACGGCATATGACATGATGGGGTAAGGTGCTCCAGGACTGGCCCTATCACTCTATAAGACGCACTGACATTCCCCCCCCCCTTTGAGGAGAAAAGAGTGTGTCTTATAAGCTGGGAAATACGGTAATTACGGGAGCACGTAAGAGACATTACATGCACTCGTAGTTACAGCACCACCTGGTGAAAACCTATGGGAAATTCATATTGTAATCCAGAGTAAATTGTTCTTACACAGGAGCAAGGACTTCCCGTAGTTACTCTGGATTGCATCCTGTTTCTTAACAAATGCAGGGCTTCTCAAGAATGTACACAGTTTTTAGAATCAAATTTATTATGCTACAGTTCACATATATAATTGACACATATGCTGTATATAGTGTACTCAAAGGCAGTTGCTAGACTTTGAGCACAATCCTAAGTCCACTCAAAACTAAGCCCCATTGTGTTCAATAGGTCTCATTCCCAGGAAAGTGTCTGTCTGTCTGTCTGTCTGTCTGTCTGTCTGTCTGTCTGTCTGTCTGTCTGTCTGTTGTCAAGCGTCGAGCACAATACAGTCTTTGAAGACCGATGGATGCCAAGTTATCCATCTACCTATCTACCTGCTTGAAACAATCCCCATTGGTATCTATGTACTACTGACATCAATGACACAGTGTCAGCCCAATCCTAACTAGCTTTCCAGTGATGCCAGTGGGTCACACACGCCATCCTGTGGTGCCAAAGGTGTCACAGAGGCTTCTTCTAGCTAAGGAAACATTTATTGTGCTGGTGCTGGGATGATGCCAGTTGCTTTCTCCTTTCAGTGTTCTTGGTGGAGGTTTCCTGCAATGAAGTCTGTATGAATTTGAGCTTATTACAACCTGTGCACACTTTTATGAGATGCCTCCTCTCACCCTATGTGATATTACATTTGTGAGTTCAAGAAAAGGGACTGCTGAAAATTTAGCACAATGGATATACCTTCTAGCTGGGGAAAAATCCTATAACAAAGAATATTATTGTTCTCTGTTTTGGTTATTTTCTTTATCACTTTATCCTGATGATTTAATTTAATAAGTACCTTTTTTACAGCTAAGTAATTAGCCATTTTATCAGTGTGAGTTGATAGTAATCCTCATCGGAGGGGGCCCTTTTTAAGAGGAGGAATGATAATGCCTTCTTGTAATGATCATCCCAGCAATTTTTGAGCATGCCTGCTTTATGTTACATGCAACTTGGCTGAGTTCAGGAAATTGGCATATGTAAACTGTGCTTTTCCAAACATTTATTTTCTTTTCTTGAGAAAATTCACACCTGCCTTAGGCTTGAAACATTTTTTAAAACACTACAAAAGCTCTGATCACCCATTGTGTACTAGTAAAAGACAAACTGATCCTGCAAAAGAACCATTAAAGCTAATTAAATGCTGAAACTATTGAAACTATTTTTGAAAACCTTAACTGAACACAAAACAGTCACATCCAATTGCACAGGTCTAAATACTGCTTATGGTTGTAGTGGCTCAGCAATTAAGGGTGTTACACTATGGAGTGAGCTCCCATCCCTTGCCAAGTACCTGCCAAACTAGCAGTTGGAAAGCATGCAAATGCAAGTAGATAAATAGGTACCACTTTAGTGGGAAGGGAACAGCATTCTATGTGCTTTGGTGTTTAGTCATGCCGGCCACATGACCATGGAAGCATCTTTGGACAATGCTGGTTCTTCTGCTTAGAAACTGGGAAGAGCTCTGCATCCTACAATTGGTTATGACTAGCTGTACAACCTGCAGGGGACATCTTTAGATCCAGCTTACAGAGCGTCAGGTCCAGTTGAAGATTTCCAGGTACAGTGGTACCTCGCTTAACAAGCGCCTCGCTGAACAAGCGTTTCACATAACAAGCAAAAATTTCCAAGAAATCTTGCTTCACATAACAAGTTCCGCTTCACTTAACAAGCAAGCGCGCTATGGGCACGTGTGCTATGCAGCCCTGACGCTCTGCATGGAGGCTCTTTAAAAGGGCTTCCGGCCAGCTCGCTGCTGCCTCTAACTGCCCCCAATTTGGGGGCAGTTGCCTGGAGGTGCCAGAGGCAGCTGCCCCTATCTGCCCCAAAGTGCCCCCACTGACAACCATTCAAAGTTCAACTCCAGCAGTAAGCCTCCAGGGAAAGTGTCTTTGATTGCTGTCTCCTAACGTAGGGTGCAATCCAGAGTAACTATGTGGAGTCCTTGCTCCGGTGTAAGAACAGTTTGCTCTGGATTGCAGTAGGAATTTCCCATTGGTTTTCACTAGGTAGTGCAGTAACTAAGGGTACATATAATGTCTCTTACATGCTCCCGTAGTTACTCTGGATTGTAGGGTAAGTCTACTCATAAGTAAGCCCCATTGTGTTCAATGGGGCTTACTCCCAGGAAAGTGTCTTTAGGATTGCAGCCTAGATAGACGTCATAGGATCATGCATACTGAATGCATGTTTTGAATTCAATTCCAGTGTTTTGTCATCATTTTTACATCCAGTTAATATTTTTATATGAATATTTTGGGGATTGTGGAACCAATCATCTGAGTTTCCATTATTTCATATGGAAAAATCTGCTTCACTTAAAGAGCGTTTCACTTAAAGAGCATGCCTCTGGAACGAATTAAGCTCTTTATGTGAGGCACCACTTTGTTCAGGTTGTCACCAGGGTGGTGCGACTGGTGCGCTCCACACTGGGTGACATGCCTCTGGGGGGTGAAGTGCCACAGGAGTTTGACACTCCTCTGGCGGCCCCCTGGCAGAAGTTTATGGTGAAAGCAAGAGGTGAACCAGAGAAATCCTGATTTGCTATACTACATCAATTCTCATGTCTCTGTTATATAACAGGATCTGAGTTACTGGAAAGCCACTTAACATCTTTGGAGTCTCTTGCATGTTTTCATCCTTATAATAACAACAACTTGTCTATTGCTTTTTCGGTAGGTACCTGAGAATAGTCTGGTTTCATTCTGCCTTTGAACGCCCCTGATCACCCTTTGTTTCCTGTTGTTGCCATAAAAGTAGTTACACTCAGTGTACCTATTGAAAAGTTACAAACAAAATTAACCTTATCTGGACCTCAGACAAATAAGCAAACATTTGTCCTAACTCAGATGGTTGAAAGAATTAACAGATCTGACTGTCCTAGGGCACAATCCAGAGTAACTATGGGGAGTCCTTGCTCCGGTGTAAGAACAGTTTGCTCTAGATTGCAATATGAATTTCCCATAGGTTTTCACTAGGTGGTGCAGTAACTATGGGTACATGTAATGTGTCTTATGTGCTCCCGTAGTTACTCTGGATTGTAGGGCTAATCTGGAAGCAGCAACAGAGATTAATTTCTAGATGCATGCCAAATGCACCATCCATTCATGCATGTCTTATATGCATATGCTGATGATATTTTAGCATTAGATGTAGTCCCGCTCTATGTAGTTGTCTCTCTTTTAGGGAGCTTTCTGAACTTCCATCTCTCTTTGAAATTTGGAAGTTGATTGTGCAGAATGCGCAGCTGCTAGTGATTCCTAGACAATCCCAGAGCAAATGGCTAGGAATAAAAGAGTGGACAGAGTGTTACAGGCAATAACATGTACTCCAAGCAGCAACCCCAAGAGTCTGGAACTGTTTTTCAAATTCTTTCAAAATAGTGCAGATGAACCATATTTTTCTCTTCTCAACCTGGAGATGCCAGAGATTACAATATCTCTGGCATCAGAGATGCAATATCACACCACTTTTACAATATCAGAGATGCAATATCACACCACTTTTAGGAACCTAAGTACATATTTTAAAAATCATATAAATTTTCCCTCCCATTCAGTCCTTTAAGCATTGTGGTGGAATTCATCAGTGGGATGTCCATAGGAACATAGTCCTCACTTCTTTTTCACTATATTTCAATGCTTCTGGAATCTCTGACTGAAGACATCGTTTAAAGAACGGTGGAATGAATTGAACACAGCTTGGTTGTGTCATTAGACATTAGATCAATCACATTTAGGATGTCTGTCTCCATCTTCTGTGAGCTGGTCTACCTCTGCCATCTGACAAGACCTCTTGGCCAAGGATGCTGTTTCTCCTTCTACTTCCTAGATTCAGAAACAAAGTTGGAAATGGAAAAGGTGAGTGAATGAAAGTGGGCTCTCTCTTTCACTCTCCCTCTTCTACTCTGTTACCATCTTTCTTTTCAGATCCAGAAGGTGAGAGGAGGCATGAGTAAGCAGTCAGCCAGGTGCCCAACACCACTAAGATATCCTCTCCAACCAGATCCATGGACAGGTTGGCCCAGCATCTTATACAGTTTTTTGCCATGCTCAATGCTCATATGACATGGATGCTTGTGTTATAAGACAGAAAGAAATGCACAGCAGTAATGGGTATGCCACCCAGCTCTGAGAGGAAAATTGGGAGAAAGGTTTATGAGTCTCCCTTTTCTTCTGGACAAGCAGTACATTGTATATGCTTGACATGTTAGTCAGCACATAGGAAAGTTGGTTTTTCTGTTAAAATTACCTGTTTCTAAACTTCTCAAACAGCCACCCACTGCTCTGAGTGAAAAGGGTTATTATTCCAGGATGGTGTATTACATGGACTCAATCTGTTGTTGGAGAAGTCTTTGGTTTAGCATTATCAGCAATATTGTCTCCGCTGGAAGAAAAAATATTGAATAGCATGGCCCTAGCAATTTGCTACATGTATTAACAAAATGCAGGACGGAGGTGCAGTTATTTGACTGAATTATTATAATAAAGCAATTGAGATTGCATATATTAATTCTTTTCACCACTTTCCCTGCCAAACTATGAATTATGCACAAAATGTTCAGTTGTGTTTATTCTGTTCATATTTCCTCATCATCCTTTTGTGAATATTTTCCAATAAAAGAAGGAAAAGGCAACTGAATAGCAGTCCAGGAAATAGAGGGAGATGATGTAGGTTTGTTAGGAAATAAATGGGGAACATCCAGAAAAATTCTGTCATGCAATCACATCTTTTTCTAAAATAGATTGAGTTTGGGTTTCTCAGGTCATTATAATACATTAGATTTATTTAGGCTCCCCAAATTGCATTCTATCCTTTATAGCAGGAGTCATTAACCTCCAGTTTGCGTCACACTGTCAGTCCACAGCACCTTAGTGGCTGCGCTGCGCAAGGACTGGAGTCTGTGATCGGAGGCCTGCTTTCCCTGGTCCCAGAGTGAAATGGGCACTGGGCTGCACATTCCCAGCTCACCCCAGTCTTGATGCAAATGAAGCACATGCAGCCCAGTCACTGGACTGTGCATGCTAAGTATACCTGGACCCCAGCCACTGGGCTGCACATGCCCAGCTTGTTCCAGCCTCAGAGCAAACTGGGCACACATGGCCCAGTTGCTGGACTGCGCATACCTGGTTCACCTGGACCCCAGATTGAAATGGGCATGCGTGGTCCAGCCACAGGGCTGTGCATGTGCAGTTCAGACTGGACCAGCCTGAAGTGAGCATGCGCAGCCCAGTTAGTCCATAGGAATTTTGCTTTTTAGGTGAATCCACTGCTTTATAGGCTAACCCAGCAGTTCCCAGACTGTGGGTTCAGGACCTACCAGTGGATTGTGACCAATTTTTGTTGGGTCACAAAGCAGACAGGGCAGAACCGACCACTCAGGAGAAGGCAATATCAAAAAGCACAAGCGTGTGCAGATCTTTTGGAATATGTGGTGTCGCAGCTGCTTTTGTTCCTGAGTTTGAAGCTGCAGAATATTGTGTGCAAATACTGGATGAGACAGAAAGCATCATTTCCTTTCCTGGTTCTACTTTTTTTAATCATATCTGTACAAAGGTGAGATGAAAAGAAGGAAATGCAATTGAATTATACATTCATGCAGTCTAATTGCCCTCAATAAGAACATTAGTAAGAGATGATAATATGTTTCTCCTTCACTGTTTGCACTTGTATTCCCCACTTTCCCATTAATGTGCAATGAAAACCAACCCCTGGGCTTGTATACTGAGGACCTGCAAACCTATTAAAGTATTTTAGACTTTGTGCCTTCTGCTTCTTTGCTAATTGCGTGGATCAAAAAAACTCTTCTGTGTGGTCAAAAAGCTCTTCTGCCTGAAGGAATGTGCTTTTCCTTCTGTGCCATTTTATTTTAAAACACAGATCTGCTACTGTTGACACAGGCATATAGTCTTAATTACACAGCTGGGAAAGAATGAGGTGCTCTCTACAAGCCAGTTAATAATGGGGGTTTTCACCCTTCACTTCAAGGCTAAGCTTTGAGATCTCCCTTTTAATGTTTAATTATTTTCTTTTAAATAAACACAGTTAGATGAAATTCTATAACATCATCATGTTATAGCGGATAATGAACAATGCCCCAAGATGTGTTGCTGAAATGTTTGACAGAAGGATGATTGGGGGAGCATTTATCATGATGAAGTTGATGCATTTTATATTACTGACCGGAATACCATATTGTATCTTGAAGGAATATTGGTTGTGATTATCTTGGCCTTGGACCTTGATCCAATAAAAATTAAGCACATTTAGTTAAGTCTCATTTCTTTATTAAGGCTGCAATCCTAAAGACACTTTCCTGGGAGTAAAACCCACTGAACACAATGGGGCTTACTTTTGAGTAGACATGGTTAGGATTGTGCTCTAGGTATGCTAATAGTCTTGAGCCCAACAAGCTCATCCTTTGCTGCAGTCAGGGCCAGCCAATGACACCAGAGGCAGCAAAAATGCTGCCGCACTTACCCTATAATGTACCAGCCTCTTCTCCTCCCACGCTTCAGTGTTTCTATCCCAGCACTGTTTTTCTTCTTCATTTTCTCTTCTCTGTCCCCCCTTACTTTCCAGTCCAGGGAGTGGAAGGAGAGGGAGGATCTGTAGAAGAAAGTAGATAAACAGAGTGTTCCTCTCACCAATATCTTGCCTGAAAGGACCACTTCAGTTGGCCTCTAGACTTCGCTGAGCCAGGCTGCAATTACCTTGATGATCTGGAGTAACCTTCCTATGGGGAAGAAACATCTCCTCCTCCCTTATGACCTTTGGAAAGGGCTGCAAAATCATTTTATTCTGAGAAACCATGAGTAGCTGCACTGGTTGAGCTACTTTTTCCTTCCAACTCTTACATTTCTTGTTTTGCTCAGTTAATTGTTTACTACTTTATGCTAAGATGTTATATTGTTTTGTTGTATTTTCTGTAAAATGCAATGAGATTTTTTACATTGTTAGAAAGTCAGGCACTTTATACACTATTTGTAACCTTGCAGAATACTTCTGACTTCCCAAACTGAGTTTTGTAATTTTCTCCAAAACACCACTCAGTATGTGATTGAATGTGCCTTTAAAGAGAGAATACAGAGCCATACTAACAGACTTTGGTTTGGTGAATTTTATCTTGACAATTGAGTTTGCTGTCCATTCAAGTATGGAATTAATTTACTGCATTAATTAGTTATCAGGGCTAAATAACTTCTATTCAAAAATCACATTAATTTTGTTGAGTTATTATGAGGAACTGAAATATTTGTGGTTTTGAGATAAAGCAGCAACCTCGTTGTCAGTATTTTTGATGCAAGTGAGTTGTTAAAGTGTTTTTTTTCCTAACATTGTGAATTTATTGTTTACTGCTTGGCATTGTTAAATCTTGAATGATTACCCATTTCATTATAGAGGGAATTTAGGGTTGTCATTATGTTTTGTGAAGATAAATACATATTTATTGTATTTAATACATATACATACAGTATAACTAGAAATGGCCAGCAGCTGTTGCTTGCAGAGGTACAATATAACAACATTCATTAGTAGAAACCATCCCCCTTCCTAGCATCTCAACTCAGGGTGACCAGATGCTAGACCCCAAAATGTAGGACAAGGCCCCCCTAAAATCAACTAAAAATCCGGACTTTGGGGTGATCTTTTATACATTTTTATATGTAGGACATCCTACATTTTGTTCTACATTTTAAAAAAATCACCCCAGTCTCAGGAGTAAGGTCCATTCAGTTAATGGGCTTCAAGACCCTTATTTAGGATCAATTTAGAGTTAATACATATATTTAGGGTCAATACATATAATGTATGTATACATTATATTATATAATGTATAAACTTCTCTTTTTATTGACCCTATTTAGGGTCAATACATATAATACATTTAAACTTCATATTTGATATTGGTATTAAACTTCTTTTTTTACCCCTTCTCTTTTTATGTCCATAAATATAAATGTTGAATATGCTATTTCATATTCAGTGACCAAACTGTGGCCATCTTGCATTTGTAATGGACTGAAATATCTTTATCAATAACTGCACAGTACCTCACAGGTTGTTTGGCCTCCTTCCTGCTTCTTTTCCCCCTTTCCTTTAGAATGTTGCTAATTAGAAAAATAACAGACGAGAGAGGAGTGTGAATGAGAGAGGAGAGACTAGATGCTAATAAGAAGTAGCTGAAGAGAGAGATAAGTCAAAATGGGGACTCTACCATAGGCAAACAATATACATGCTCAATGAGAAGAGAAAGGGACCTTTGATGAAAGGAAGAAGATAATCATCCTCAAACATTTACTACTACAGGTCTAACCTTGCGATACATGAATTTTGTATCATTTGACTCAATATGGAATGGATTTGACCAGGCCTTTTTTTGTAATGTAACGCACAGGAACACCGTTGGGGCACCTTTTTTGGCCACCGCCATTTTAAGTTGCTGCCTAGCGAATGGGCGACAGAAAAGGTGTGCGCGCAGGAGAGAGGCAGCAGCCTCATGGTTCTCTGTTGCCGTTCTGCCTGCTGCCATCCACGCTGTTAGCTCTCCTCCAGTCGCTGCGGGAGGAGGGGAAGTGGTATTCCAGACTTACTCCCAGGAAAGTGCGTGTAAGGTTGCAATCTGAGAGTCCAGTCCTATGCCTGTCTACTAAAAATGGTTTATAAATAAATAAACAAATAAATAAAATATTAACAAGTTGAGAGTTCCTACACCTTTTTTTAAACAAAAAAGCACTGGATTTGACTCAACACTGAACAGTCACTGCAAATCACAGTTTTAAAAGAATCTGCTTTGCCACTATTATAGAAAATACGTTCCATTCTTCAGTTAAGCAAGGCAAAGTTGGAGTCCTTTGCATTTCTAATTGCCTCCGTACAACAGTAAGAAAAGCTGTTTTTAAACAATTGTAAAGGAACTCACTTTTTATTTTTTGTACGAATGCTTTTATTTAACACACTTTTTTGGTATCAACGAGTCCCAGAATTGAAAACCCTGTGGATATTGAAGAAAGACCTTGGTCTAGGCTCAATGATGAGCAAGAAACCTGGAAGTGGGCCTTACCACCTAATCAGGGCAAAGAACCATGCCTCTCTCCCAGTGAGAACCAACCCTGCCCAGCAGCTCTGTACTCCATCTTTTTAGCTCTGTATTTTCAATGGTGGCTGAGCTTGGCATTATGCAACCCACCTGAAATTGCTTTAAAAAATTGGTTGATGGAAGGATTATACTCTGGGATCTCTCTGGGATCTCCCAAACTCTGGGAGATCTGCTGGGTAGAGGAAATGAAAAGAGGGGGTGCAAAACACACCTTCATGTACACCTTTGCTGTCTTTAGCCATGTTTTGGAAGGTGATATCTCTGTGAAGCAGAAGAAGGAAAGTTGCTCAGAAGTGGAAAGAAGGCTTCTATTCAATGAAGGCCCCAGTTCTTCCTTTAAGTTTCAAAAAAAAAAACCCTGAGATCTTCCTTTCCTGCAACTTTGCTACAATCCTATAAAATCATTCCTGCTGCTTCTGAGAAGGTATATATAAGGTGATCTAAACAGACATTACCTCCCCCACAAACCAAGAGGAAGTTTATCAAAGTGCTGATAAGGGCAAGTGGGAGGGAAGGAGACAAATGCCCTTTAAAGCTGAAAATAAGAAACAGAGGAACTGTGTCAAAGAAAGATTCCCCAGGTGGGTAGTCTGGGATTTTGTCTTGCCTACCAAACTCATGGATACAAAAGACCACATGGTTTTTGCAACCACACACTCAAAGGTTCCAAATACATGAATTAAAAAGAAAAATGGGAAAGAGAGATTTGGCTATTCAATATTGTCAGAAACCTATCAGAGG
Organism: Cryptoblepharus egeriae; assembly: GCA_030015325.1. Taxonomy (NCBI): domain Eukaryota; kingdom Metazoa; phylum Chordata; class Lepidosauria; order Squamata; family Scincidae; genus Cryptoblepharus; species Cryptoblepharus egeriae. The sequence continues at coordinate 44,101,427 of JAREYC010000007.1, read as the reverse complement.
TTTCATAGATAAGGAAAGTCATGTAGGTTTTGCATCCAAATATGAAAAATTTCATGGGCAATTCATGGGAAATGCCAATTTCTTTTTACATGGCTTGGATCTGAACTGGAAATCAGGATTTTCTTTGTTTGAAGGTCATTCTACCAACAGCTCACAAGTTGGACAGGCAAGTGATTCCTTCTTGTGCCTATTATCACCATATGGCAATTGGGGAACTTCACATGCAAGGTGTTTATCAAGTTAGTACACATAAATTACTTTATATGCTCATGACGTACTATACAAATGTAAAGTAGTGTAATGATGCATCAGATATGATCTGAGGCATAAGAGGATCTATGCCCTCTTTGGTAGATAAGTCATGATTTGTGATAATTCAGTGTCACTTCATGTGACAAGAAATTAGCCTGTATATGCCACATATTTAGCATGACGCTAGAACTTTACCTAAAAAATTAAAGCAAATCAATATTTGACACATACATTTAATACTCTTATTAGCAATTGTCAGGAGATGTCAAATATTTCCATGCTTGTAGGTTTAATACCTGTGCAGTGGAGGGATCCCAACACAATGCCACCCAATTGCAAAGAATGATATCTATTAGATTTCTGGGTACTTTACATGGCTATTAATGACAAGGACATTTCAAGCCCAGGAAGTGACATGCCCTACAGCTGTTCCAGTATTGAATAGCTACTTAAGCCTCTATCAAGCATGTACCTAATGGCATGCAAATGTGAGAACCTTATAAATGAGAGCTGAATAATGATCCATTGGCAACTTGTTTTGTTAGCAATACTACTACACAGATATGGTCCTGGTATGTCCACAGAACAAGCTAGAGAATGACAATTGACTGAAGAAATGTTTCCAGTAAAAGCTCCTTTGTAAAAGCTGAACCTAAAATTTTAGTAATAAGTGGATTTGTTCCTACTGTTGAAATGGAAGCAAAATGAGTCCCCTTTATATTTTCAAAGAGAACTTGAACTTTTTCAGGAACTCAAATTCAACAAAATATATCCTGAATACTAACTTCTGACTACCATTCCCATTTAGGGTGCAATCCTAACTAATTTTCCAGCTCTAACATCAAGGCAATGCAACTCTAAGATAAGGGAACAAATGTGACTTTGAGGAGTCCTCAACGCCTCCCCCAATTTCAGGATGCAGCATATGCCCCACTGGCAAACTGCTGGAAAGTTGGTTAGGATTTTGCTTTCATTGTGTTCGTCAACAGCTTTTCAGCTTAGAACTAACAAAAATTCTTAAAATTATGATTATCACCTTCATCTGAAGGAATATTATTTTAAGTTCTCAGAGCAAAAGACTTCAGGTTATTTTTCTCATTATGCCATTTAAATCTATGCTCATATTATGTCATTATATAAAGCTACCATAGATTTAGATTTAAATTGTCACATTTAGAATAATGTGTATGGTTCTGGTGACCAAGTCTTAAGAAGGATATGGTACTGCTGGAAAAAGCACAAAAGAGGGCAACGAACAAATGAAACCTGGGTGAGAAAATGTTACAACAGCTTGGGAAAAATATAAGGTGGTGTGCTTGAGATGTACAAAATGCTCCTCATTGTTGGTGAAAGGGGATAATTAAGGTGGGAAGAGGGCCAGGGATGGGAGGAAGATCTCGGTGACCATGCATGCCAAAATGTACCCTCTCCAGTCCTGGCCCATCACCCAGGAATAGTGGAGTCACTAGGGGATGTGGGTAGTGCAGACCACACGGTGACACAATCAGGAGAGTGCTCTTTGTATTTCTTAAACTGAACATAAAGTGGGGATGCATATAAATATGAATTTCAGTTACTTCTGAATGAGGAGACAGTTGTACGAAGGTTTCCTATGGCAAAGGGGTGCTGCAGAATTGAATACCCCCACTGTGTGGCTACTTCCCTTGGTAGCCTGCAGCGCTTAGGATATCGTGGGACATTTCAGTGCCACAGTAGTCTGGTGCTGCTGGTGGTATATGATTGGGCTGCCTGGGAGACTTCAATTTATAGTCTAGGAGATGGATTACCAGTCTTAAATTAACAACTTTTAAATTATAAGCTGTGATCATCAGCATGATATATTATGCCAATCAAAACCACTTACCAATAGTGGACAAGTCTTGAGGCTTTTCATATTGAGCCACAATGTTGTGGAATGATATTAACATACTGTAAACCAACACCAACATTAATTTTTCTAAAAAACATCTCATTCAGAAAATTCAAATAGTCAATATGCAGTACCATCATAGTGAATTAGATGGAAAGTGTTGGGGTGTAAGACCCTGCTGATATGCAGGGCTTAGCAGAGTAGTTGTGCAGAGGCAAACGGGCAGCAGCACAGAGTAAACACGACAGCTGTTTATAGTTAAAGATAACTATATTGTTTAAATGAAAGGCAGAAGATAAGTCCAGTAACACAGTCCAAGATCAGAGCAGTAAATCAGTCATATACATACATCAAGTTGCAGGGATATTCCATGCTCAGTAAATCCAGTTAAACAGTCCACAAGTCAGTCCACAGATACAGTTCAGTCTTTCAGAGTATCAAAACAACAAAATACTCCTCCTCAGTAACCCACACTTTGCAATAATCTCATACACACTTAAATTTAGTGGAACACCAATCAGTTATAGATATTACAGTCAGGTGACCAGTGACTCAGCACTTCCAATTAAGCTGACTCATGCTGTAAGAGCAGTTTCAGATTGCATCAGCTAGATTGCATCAGCCTTCTTCAGTATTGCATCAGCCTGGAATCAACTTGCCTGAACAAATATGTTTTATTATTAAATTCAAATACTAACAGAAAGGAAATGTCAAAAATGAAATATCAGAAAGCAAATCCAGAGTAGAGATGCTTCCAAGAAAAAAATGGAGAGTAGTTCCAAGACACAGTATTAAGAAATCACTTGAAGAGCGAGGAGTGTGGAAGATCACATGAAATGAAGAAAGTCCTTACGAGATCAGAGAACAAGGACTAAAATAATACAGGGAGAAACTGTCCTTGGATAAAAGTCTAATGAGAAGAAAACTAGAATGAAGTGTCAGTGTGAGCATGAAAAGGGCACCAGGAATACAGTTGATAAGGTACAGTATTAAGATAAAATCAGAGCATGAGAATTTGCTGTTCAAGTGCAAGATGAAGAAGAACCCAAGCAAAAAATAACATCAGGTAGTGATTATGAAAGATAAAAGCAGCTATGCTATCTAAAACAGATAGATTGCATTGCACCTTTGTATCTGACCCACACACCTCATGTTGTCAGTATTTTCCGTATTGTATTTTTCTCTATCTCATCCTTTTGTTGCTTGGATATTTAACTCATGGCAAGTGCCCGATTGTATATTATTATGGATTTGTGCTATTCACAGGGGGTTGGGCAAAAAGCTGGGCCCCACCATCTTGGAATCTTGCATCTTGGCTGCAATCCATGCTTTCCTGGGAGTAACCCTACAATCCAGAGTAACTGCGGGAGCATGTAAGAGACATTATGTGCACCCATAGTTATGGCACCACCTAGTGAAAACTTATGGGAAATTCATATTGCAATCTAGAGTAAGCTGTTTTTTACACGGGAGCAAGGACTCCCCGTAGTTACTCTGGATTACGCCCTAAGTCTCATTGAAAACTATGGGACTTACTTCCACGTTGGCATGGAGGAGCTCCAGCATCACAGTAATGGCATTTCCTGTTTGATGTCACTTCTGGTCATGACATCACATATGGGGAGTCCTGAACAGATTGTCATTCTCAGAAGAGGGTCCTGGGTTGAAATGCATGAGAACTGCTGCTATGGATTATTTTTATTCCTTTATCACATTCATCGAAAATGAATGCACATCTAAGTTATCATGGTGGTCCCATGGATGGACCAGCCCTATTATATAGAAGAAATTGAAATATATACAACACACACACACACAAATTGTAAAATATACAATTTATACATTCTTCATGTATTGTTTCGTATGAAAACAGTGTTCATGAGTCAGAATTCTAGAAATAATGTAATGCTTTTTACAAGACTATATGGTGTGGGTCAAATGATAGTGTAGGGTAGGAATAAACTGTGAAATAATGGCTGAGTGAGGCTTTGAATCTGGCTTCTCTCAGAATCCAACCCCTGTAGTCTAATTCCTCTAGTTCAACTCTAAGGGCAAAATCCAGAGCAGTTATGGGTCCACACAGTTGCGTCACCCTCTAGTCACTTTAACAATTTCACTTTAGGATATAGGCCTGTGTGTGTGTGTGTGTGTGTGTAGATAGACAGATATAGATATAGATATAGATATAGATATAGATATAGATAGAGATAGATAGATAGATAGATAGATAGATAGATAGATAGATAGATAGATAGATAGATAGATAGATAGTCATGGGCTGAGACCAGTTCGGGCCAGATCGCCCGAACCGGAAGTTCCAGTCAGCCCGACGCTGGCGAACCGCTAGCTACGGTGGCCGCGCTCCTCAGCCTCTCCCTGGCTGGCGGGGTGGGGGGTGAGTAGACCTCAGGACCTCAGGTCTACTCTGAAGTAAGTCCCATGAAAGTCAATGGGACTTACTTCCAGGCCAGTGTGCAGAGGACTTCAGCCTCAGAGCACCATCCTATGCAGGTCTACTCAGGCCCTGCCCCTGGCCCCGCCCCTGACCTCAGCCCCACCCCCTGACCTTGCCTGGCTCCGCCCACTTCTGGAGAACCAGTTGTTGGAGCCAGGCCTGCCCATCACTGTATATAACCCCACTGGCTTTTGTTTCTAACGTTTATAGAATTTCTAGTGGCAAAAATCAGAAAAAGCGGTCAAAGCCAGCACCACAATGACAAGAATTGCCCATGCCAAATGAATAACTGTTTTGACACTTCTTTTATAGAAGCTTGAAAAGTTTGAATAAGCAATTAGAAGCTTATTGAAGAGTCCTTTGTGCTATTCTCTAAACTATTCTAATTAATTTAATGAAACACATATGGCAAAGTATATAAATTTTCAATGAAATAAATGCAATTAGCTGGTAAAATGATTTTTTAAAGGTATAACAACAAAAAGTGAAATGCTGTTTAATGGAAATTTTTGTATACTTAACTAATTTTTGCGGATATGTTAATTTCCCACTAACCACAGCTTTAAAGTACACTTCATTAGAAATACAAATTTTGCCCTTAGTGTTCTATTTTAACTTAATACAAAAATACCTGTCCAGTCCATCCAGCCATTCATGGACAGAGTGGTCTTTACTGAAAAAAATTAGACACTGGGCTGGTATAAGCTCTTGCTGGACACTTGGACATTATATATGATAGTGCAAAATATATGATACTTATCAAGAAAATAGCATGTTGCAGTAAATTTCAGAAATTTGGTTGAGATGGATTTGCCATGTGAATGCTGACAATCACAAACAAATTTTGTAAAGATCTGAAAATAAATGTGTATTTACCACTGTGTATTTCAATAACTGAAACCCATGAATGCTGATATCATATTTAGCTCACAGTCAATAGACACTAAAACATCTCCAAGTTTGAAGAAATTCACAAATTCAACTGAAACTGTCAACATTCACTGACAAACCATATTCTGGACATTTAGGGTGCAATCCTAATCAACTTCCAGCACTGGCATACCTGTGCCAGTGGACTGTACTGTATCCTGTAGATGAGAGGCAGTCACATAGGCCTCCTCAAGATAAAGGAACATTTATTCCTTTCCCTTGAAGTTGCATTGTTCTTATTCTAGAGTTGGAAAATTGTTTAGGATTGTGCCCTCAGTGTAATACATGTATCTCCCAATGTACTGCAAGCTAATAGTCAGAAATTAAAACATTTTTTAGAATCTCTGAGCTGTTCATCTTTAAATAGGCCATGCAAACATGTTCTAGTTTCATGGCACTCCTTGTGGTTTCTGGCTATCATTTCTGCTTCCATAAAATATAATTCAAACTGTCAAGTTGTCAAGAGAGGACATGGCACAGCATATTACAAAAGGGAATAAAATTGACAAAGCTCAAAATGAAATTAACATGCTGCTTAACAAACCAAAGACCTAACAAGATTTATATTGTATCCCAATAGTAATTGCACATAGTGAAGTACACAGTACTGTATTTCAAGCAACTTGTAGATTTTGAACTGGACATAACAGACTTTAACTGAGGCTAATTAACCCGTGTAGAAGGGCAAAGTACACAGTTTAATGCACATGGCTCTAATGGCACAATTAGCGAGAAAGCAAGCTTTTAACTGAGAGCCAATTAGCATGGCTGCAACACTGAACTGACTTTTTTAAAATTTATATCCTGCCTTTCTCTTCAAAGGACACTTAAGGTGGCTCACAGCAATGTCAAGGTACACATAAATTATAAAATTCATTAAAATATAAAATATGTAAATAAAATAACAATTAGACCCTTCCTTCCTTCTTCAAAAGCTAGATGACATCAGAATATTTTTAAGCCTTACCAGATCTCCTCCACAAAGGGTCCAATCAAAGATCCTTTGAAACCATGTTTCAGAGGAACGTTACCACAACAAAGAAGGATCTGTTTCTTAATACCATCACCTTTACCTTGGATGGCAGACAGCATCTTAACAGGGCACCAAGATGACCAAAGGGGATGAGCTGGACTGTATGGGAAATGGCTATCCAAAATGGTTCGTGGCTGTATAAGATGTTGTAAGTCAAAACTAGCACCTTGGATTGGGTCTAAAAACAAATCAATAGTCAGTGCAGTTTCCTGACCAGCAGTCCAGTAGAATCAAACTACCAAACACCAGTAGCTTGACAGTCTTCCTGAATCCACACCTGGTCTTGGATAGCCAAATGGCTTTTTCCCAGCTTCAGTTGATGCACCTGCTGAGATCAACTCAGATGATCATCTGAGATCATCTCAGATCTGGCCATGGTGTTCCATACCCTAATGACTTCTTTAATATACTCTACAGGAACTAACATTGAAGACAGTTTAGAAGCTGTATTTAATACAGTATTTGGTGGTCTAGTTGGTCACTGGAACCCAGCAGGGCTGACTGCCAAACTGTTGCTCTGGCAGCTACACTGGTTGCCCATTCTGTTCTATTCCCAGTTCAAGGTGTTGGTGATGAACATTAAAGCCCTGTATGGCATAGGACCAGGATAATTCAAGGACCATCTTTCCTCACAAAATCCTGCATACTCCCTATGATCATCAGAAAGGACCATGCTTAGGATACCAAGACTATCTGAAGCCAAGGGGATGTTGCTATTTTAAGCAGGAAACTCTGTGATGATTACAGGAGACATGCAGGATTATATGGGGGAAGATGGTCTTTGAATTATCCTGGTCTTATGTCATGCAGGGCTTCAAAAGTCTTGGCCATAACCTTGAACTGTGTTGCAGGACCTTCTGCAACACAGTTCAATGTTGCAGGACCTTCTGCAACATGGTGTTGTGGCACCATGACTTGGAACCAACTTCCAGAACCTGATCTCAACCCCCTTCTATATATAGTTTCAAGTGGTATTAATAAACAATATAATATATAGCAAAGCTGCTAGGGTTAGAACCAGGAAGCCATCAATCTACTGTATATATGCCACATATGAAAATTACCAGGGCTGCAAGTAAGAGAATTACTGGAAATTAGCAGTTGGCCAGGAGGGATTGGAATGTGATCTGAATAGTAGCAATATTCCTTATCTCATGATTTTCATGGTGACTGCACACACCTGAGCTCTGACAGAGTGCTTCTAAACATGTAAATACATGTTCTTCTCCCATAACCTGAAATCACTAGTTTGTGCAGCGCTGCAAACCAAGAGACTTTGGGCGCAATCCAGAGTAACTATGTGTAGTCCTTGCTCCGGTGTAAGAACAACTTGCTCTGGATTGCAATATGAATTTCCCATAAATTTTCCTTAGATAGTGCAGTAACTAAGGGTATACGTAATGTCTCTTATGTGCTCCCGTAGTTACTCTGGATTGTAGGGCAAGTGCAAAGATGGAAAGCAATGGAAATTATCATGCTTTGTTGTCAGTGAAATGAAATGAAAATCAGAAACATTCAGGAATTTATTAGACTCATTAAGATCTTATTTTTTAGTCACTTGTATGGCAAGCAGAAGCAAGCAAATGGCAATTCTTAAGCATATTTCCATGCGTGAAATGTTTTGGCAGCAGATGCAGCCAATTACAGATACCATTTCATTTAACGTATGTGTAATTATCTGCAGGCATAGCAGCACAGTATATTAGCTATACTGGTATACAAAATAAATAAAACCCAATCTGCAGTCCTAGAGCAATGCTAATAAAGATATTTCTCCTGATCATCTCATTAGGTATTGAAGGTTTCGGGACAATAAATGAACATGCAATGATGTCACCCGAAGGTGGTTGCTAAGAAACATGTAGGAGATCAGCTGGGTGCAAACTGAATTGGGAGTGATTATTTTCAAATGTTTCGATGCAGTTAATCCATAATTCCCTTTGCACGTTTTCACATCTCCTGTCTTCACGGAGCCCCCTCTTTGAATGGCCAAAGTGAAATGGAGTGTTAGCATATGTTCAACATAGATTCATAAAGGATGCAAAGAATTCTTGATTTCCTAATTAGATGTGACAACTCAAATGAAGCACTGGGAAACTCTCTCCCCAAGGGTCTTAGTAGAATTAACATTTTGAACACCACTGCCTGGGATAATCACTCTTCATTTCCGGCATATTTCCACCCTATTTCCACCCTATTCATCCAAAATTTTCTTCAAAGATTCACTATCTCTTATTTTATCTCTACCTCCCTACAAAAGCTTAAGAAGACAGTTTTACCTACAGTACCAGTTTTTGCCAACATGAAAGATGGCATTAATTTTCTTGTGACTGCAGGCACAGCTGGAACACTGATAAGAACATTACTTTAAAAATCTTTTTAATGGTGACTTGAAAAATGAGTGGTTGTGTACTTCACATATAAGCAAATGCTTTCCCCTTATCCCCATTAAAGGCATTCACTCCTTTGAAAGAAGATTCTTGGACAGGTGGCGTAAAGCTGTATAATCACAACATAATAATCCTGGAGATGTTTTGTTGTGTTGATATATATAAGTAACAAAAAAGATCTAAAAGGCAAACAAGCATAGGGCAAAATCCAGAGTAACTACAGTGGTCCTTGCTCCGGTGTAAGAACAACTTACTCTGGATTGCAATATGAATTTCCCATAGGTTTTCACTAGGTGGTGCAGTAACTATGGGTGCATGTGAAGTATCTTACATGCTCCCGTAGTTACTCTGGATTTGGAGGCCAGTTAAGAGAATTCAAGTTTATTATGTTGTAATGGCTACGTTTGTGGTTTTTTTTTTCCTTTGATGCATGTGTATATTGTTGTTATTGTGTCTACAAAAAACCCAAGTGTTTCTAATAGTAATATATTAGTAGCAATGCCATAGCTGGGGAGGAGCAGGGGGTAGTTGCACCAGGCTACAACCTTTAGGAGTGCTACAAGCTGAGCTTGACACTAGTTGCTAATATTGTGAAAAACGGGCTACATATGAACAATAATACCATCATGTTATATATCGTTAGCAAGGTAATTTAATGCAAAATGCAATGAAACAAACTGCATTGGAATATCTATATTCTATCAACTATTATGGCCAATTAACCAGAAAATGAAAACACAAAAGCCTATGGAACAAAAAGTGGATTTTCTTAACTCAACTTTCCTGTGATACTGATTGCTCTGAGAACCAATGAGATGCAATTCTGATACTGTATGGAACAAATAAGATGCTAATATGAATCAGTCCTAATTTTCATGTTCATATACTGGTAAGTGTATTCATATAAGTGGCAAATTTTGCCTTAGTGGTTATGAAAACTTGTGCCAAATCTTTGCTGCATCAAGGTTCTAATTGTCTCTCTCTCTTTCTTTGTAAAATGTTTAGCAGTGCATATGTATTTGTGTGTGTGCGTGTGTATAAATCTGTTTATGTTACATTGTGATGACCTATGGTTAATACAATAAATCTAAATCATATACATATGTAACAATACAGTTAACCCATCTTAACTGGTTATATAGGCACCTCTAAGTGGTGCTACTTTTATATTTAGCAAGGCAACAATAACCATTCCTCCATGGCCAGTAGTTTCCCTAACAAATAAGTTAGGGCTGGGATGGCCAGCCCATATTAACCAATAAGGGGCACAATTTTCATATTTTTCTTAATATGCCCTACAATCCAGAGTAACTACGGGAGCATGTAAGATACATTATGTGCACCCGTAGTTACTGCACCACCTAGTGAAAAACTATGGGAAATTTATATTGCAATCCAGAGTAAACTGTTCTTACACCGGAGCAAGGACTCCCCGTAGTTACTCTGGATTGTGCCCTAAATCACTTCTGGGGCAACATTTTGAGCTTTGCACCGGGGCACAGGATAATTAGCTATGCCACTGAATAGCTGATGTGGGAAAGAATATAATAGCTTCATATTTGGGGTTGCAAAATAGTAGGAGAGAACTAGTGGAAGTTTCAGTGGAAATTACATTGTTGGATTGAGGGTGGCAGGAGGACAGGCTGGATTTCCTAGGCAATTAACTATCCAAGGCTGACTTTATACAAGACTTGAAACATTCATAATGCTGTTATTAGACTGTTCCTCCTCAATGTTTACAGAACAGGAACGCAGGTAAGAGAAACAGAGCATTATTGCTTGAAATTGATTGCAATCTGATATACACAAACCTAGGAGTAAATGCCCTAGAACTCAGTGAAACTTATTTCTGAGTAAACATGCATAGAATTTCATGTATGCATTTTAATTTCAATTTAGGAGAACTGACATGTGTTTGAATAAATTAGAAAATCATTACTGCGTTGGTGGTTGGTTATAGCTGGAGAAGACAGGGTGAGATGCTTATTTTTGTCATTAATTGCAATAGCTAACTGACAATGATTTCAAAGAGAGCTAGCCATATCCCAGCAAAGTTATAACCAAGATAAAACAATAAAATATATTAATCCTAAGAAATTTAGGCCAGCCTAACTCCCCTGGCCCATCTTTTCATGATGGTGAGGGAAGGTCAGCATATGCCTGTGCATTCGTCTAACACACCCACCCCTAGGAGTGGGACAGAAGTGCCTTAAAGCACTTTTGTGACATCTCCAGGTCAGCACAGGGCTTATGCGTAGGCTTAGGCTGGCCTAAGCGGAGGTTGGGATTGCAACCATAGAGCACAATCCTAAACATGTCTACTCAGAAGTAAGCCCCATTGTATTCAAAGGGTCTTACTCCCAGGAAAGTGTCTTTAGGATTGCAGCCAAAGTCTCTCAGGTCTCTCAGGCTGCAATCTGCTCCCTTACACAGGAGTAAGCCCCACTTATTATAATAGAGCTTATTTTAGAATAGAGATGCAAGAGTAGGTCTATAGGAGAGGCTGAGCAGATGCTGGCGGACCATTGAAACCAGCCATATCATGGCCGGGACTTGTTTTGCTTGTTCTACAAGACATTGCTTATATATCAAGTAAAAATTTATTAGAAATGTTTGCTTGTCTTGCAAAATGCTCTCAGTCCAAGTCATTCTTAATCCAAGGTTTTACTGTACTTTATTCTATATCCACTTCTGCAATACTATCAATGGGCCAGAGATGAAGTGGAAATTTAATAAAGGCCTGGAAAGAAGTTACATGTGACATATTCTAGCTATCCACATGGCAATCAGCTTTATTACTTCTGCATAGAGGTGGAAGGGTGCAGGTTTTTCTAAAAAGCCAAAAGGACACAATTAAAAGAAAGATGAGCACTGCAGTGAATGAGTTTGACTGGACTTTCTATTAGCTTTAAGTTGCTTTAAAAGAACACTTGGCAGGTCACTTTTTTACAGTTTTAATTTTCAGCCCTGGAGTATAATAGGCTCTTTCTTACAGCCTTACAACAGGTATTGTTTTAATCTGTTGCTTTTGGTTTATTGATGTTTATTGATTGTCCTGAGGGATTAACTTTCTCCTTGCACATATGCAAAGCAGTGACTCAGAACCCATGCTATGGACCTACTACTGGTGCTCTGCTGCCACTGGCTATCTCAAAAAAGCTGTAAATCATGTTTGTGAGCCCCAACACTAGCTGGACATCAGAAGTGCGTCATACAGGACAATCCAGAGCAACTAATCTGTCCACATAAGAGCCCTTAGGTTGCCCTATCTAACACTAGGTTGGAGCAACTGCAAGATGCTCCAGCCTAGTTACTCTGAAGGAGGCTTAGGGCAGAGCAAGGCAAGATAGGGTGCCCTAAGAGAGGTGGACCTGCTCTGCCCTAACTGGGGCAGCCTAAGCAGCTCAGGAGAGGCAAGTTGAGGGCGTGTTTAGCATTGCCTAGGGCAGAGCAGTTACTCTGTATCCAAAGCCTGTTTCCAAGGCAGAAATGCCCTCTTCCAGCCCTCAGAGTTATACCACCTCAGGAGCAGGTATAGTAATGAGTAGACCCATAGGGGTCTATGATAAGGCCCGAGTAAGAATGGCAGTGCTGACCAAAAATCTGTGTTCTTGGCCAGCCTAGCTGCAACCCCTGCCTCTCAACCTTAGGATATGAAACAACTACGGCTACCCACAGACCTCAGGATACAGCAGGCCACTCCAAGAAGTCCCTCATATTCACTGTAGAATGTACTGGCATCTCATCAGGGACTCCTTATAAGGCAGGCACCCAGTGGCGTCACCAGACTGGTGCGGCTGGTGTGGGCTGCATTGGGTGATGCGCTCCGTATGGGGTGATGTGCCGGAGGAGTTTGACTGTCCTTTGGCAGGCCCCGGGTGTCAGCACCCCCATTCAGGCCTGCTCCAAGGCGGAGCAGCAGCCAGAAGCTGCCACTTGTCTGAGGAGCTGGCCTGAACGGCCATCTGAGGTGCACTGCGCAGAAACACACTGAGCATGCCGAACAGCTTCAGAGGAGACTTCCTTAGAGCAGAGAAAGTCCACGCCTCTGCACAGCCATTCGGCCTCACTCAGGAGGCGGAGCGGCAGCTGAATGGCTTCAGAAAGAGTACTGCACAGGCACCAACTCTGACGCCTGCACAGTCTCCCCCGAAGCCAAAGGCTTCAGAAAAGTACTGCGCAGGTGTCAGAGATGGTGCCTGCGCAGTACTCTTTCTGAAGCCAGTTGGCTTCAGAAACAACTGCGCAGGCGCCAACTTTGGTGACTGCGCAGTCCAGGTGGGGGGGGGGCGCATCCCAGGGATGACGCACAGACTTCTGCACCAGGTGATGTGCAGAGTCATGTCATCACTGTAGGCACCACAGCTGTTCCTTGTTCAGTGTGATCTGAGGGGTGTCTCCTCAGGAGCAAGTCTTCCCCTTGTGTCAATTACTTAGCATGCTCTGGAGCAGTTAGGGCAGCCCAGGCTTCCTGACTCTCTGGATTCAGCATAACTTTCTGCTCTGGATACAGAATAGTTAGGAGAGTGCAGTTAGGTCAGAGCAGGCTGAATTTGCTCTGGATTGTGTCCATAGCCAACCAGTGCTGCACTAGAGCTGGGTCTGTGCCAGTGCACCACTGCTTGATGTTCACCCCAACCTCTACATGTTAGAGCACTGAATTGGGGGCATGGAGGAAGCAGGGAGAAGCATTGGAGGAGGTGTTCCAGGCAGTGGTGGGCTTCAGTGGGTTCCCATAGGTTCTATAGAACCCTTTGCTAATGAGCGCCTGGTTCTGAGAACCGGTTACTAATGGAACATAGAACCTGTTGTTCTATGGACATAGAACCTGCTGTTAATTTATTTGAATCCCACCACTGGTTCCAGGTCAGGGAAGGTGGGGAGAGGCATGGGGCAAGTCTGGCAAAGCTTAGCTGTGTCGGATCCTGAACAATAGCATGGCTCCTCATGGTGCTACATGGACAGCTCTTGATAGGCTATTCTGCTGACTCGAGGGAAGGCCAGAACAAAGATTCTCTTCACCTCAGGATGTGCCAGCAATAGCCTGCAGTGCATAGACTACCATGGCAGCCGTTCTGGTGCCACTACAGGAATTCTGGTGCTTCAGGCAGGATTGGGCCGCTAATTCCTTGTAGGCCTTGTAGGAGCCCTGTAGGAATTTGCTTATGAATGATACAGGGTAACTTCCTAATAAATTGTGAGAGAAAATCTTTGAATTTCAAAAATCAGAATTTAAAAGAATCTGAATTTGAGTTTACTTTGACATACAATAATCTGTGCATTAGAATCAGAGTTTTTAAGATAAATATTGATCTTAAAAGATGAAATTGTTTGACAAGCTGAACATAGAAGGAGACAAACATAGAACATAGGAGGCAAATGCTGCAATCCTAAAGATACTTTTCTGGGAGTAAGGCCCTCTGAACACAATGTGGCTTACTTCTGAGTAGACATGGTTAGAATTGCACCAAAAAGCACAAGTACTACTGCTGCTGTATTTCTGAGCACTTTTGGGTGTTTTCCCCACAATCTTCCCCCACTATTTTCTTTCATTGCCTTTGGAGGCTTTCTTTCTCCCTAGCGAGCTGTATAAACTGGTATGTCTTAGTTCCAGAAAGATGCACTCATAATCCTTATAGAACTTTAATATTAATAGAAACATAATCCCCTGATTATCCATTTTAGAGAGAATGACCTTTCTAAACTTACTTAACAACACGGTCTTAGGACACTGTTGGACATTGTGGCCTCTGTAATTGCTCACAAATACCTTTCTCCTATTCTATGATGTTTTGCATCTATACATTCTTTGATCTTATGTTGCCACCCTGTTGCTTTAAGAATCTTGTGATGTCTGAAGCAGAGGAGGTATGAAGAATACATACCTATCTATTTCCCCCTTTAACTTCATTGATGTTGTATGCTCACATGCAAATATACTCATTTGTAAGTCTTATTGTGTTCAGTAGGGCTTACTACTTGTTGAAGATTGCCTCCTTATGATCATGGTCATCAATTTTCCAAACAGTGCCAAAATGTCTACAACTGTGTCCTGTGATGAGGGGGCAGTTACAGAAGGGACAGTCATGGAGGGAACAGTTGTTCCCTCACCCTCATACATACATTATACGTGTTTATTGGAAATAACTATATCTGATGATTAATCCATGATGGCTGTTTTCTATGTGCTTCTGGCTTCCTTTTTTGGTCTTTTGGAATTCCTTTTTTTTGACCCATGAACAATTTTTTTTAAGAGAAAAAAAGAAAAGAAAAACAAAAGGAAAAAAGCGAGCAGATATATTCTTACCAAAATATATGGCAAGTGCAAATTTCTGGATTTACCTTTCTTTAGTCTAAAATTGCTTTCTATTAATTTCTACTACCTGTTGATTGCACTGCTTGTTGACAGAACAGGTGCAGCTTCTGGCCCCATCTTACAGATACACAGATCTTCTCACTGCCTCCATTGTATGCCACCCAACTTTCTTGGTGCTGATTGGGTCTTACAAAATTATGAAAAGTGTAGGTAGAATGGATAGAAATTGGATTTGGTGGGCTTTTAGCATGGTCCAGAAGGATTTTTCTCATTTTAATCTGGATCATGGTCCAGAAGGATTTTTCTCATTTTAAATCAGAATTTAAAAGAATCTGAATTTGAGTTTACTTTGACATATAATAATCTGTGCATTAGAATCAGAGTTTTTAAGATAAATATTACAGCAATGGTACTCAAAGTGGGTGCTGGGACTCCTTGGGGGATCATGACCTCAGGTTTCAGGGGGTCACAAGAGGGTGAGATCTGCCATCTTCAAATCTGGTACTGGGAGTAAGACCCATATCCTAAAGTCAAATTAAGCCCTTTGCTCCAGAGCAGTTAAGGTGACTTTCTATAAGATAACACTAGAGGATGATGTAACTACATGGACCCATAACTGCTCTGGATTTTGCCCTAAGTCTCATTGAACAGAATGGAACTTAGTTGCAAGTAGACATGGAGGAGCTTTGGCATCACACTGATATCATATTCTGGTAAGTTTCACAGGGGGTCCCAGTCAGATTTTTAACCCTCCGTCAGTCAAAGCTGTTTGACTCTCCTGGGTGGTCAAAGCAGAAACCAAATTCCCCTGTTAGAAAACTGTCATAAGCACCTAATTAACTCAGTTGTAACACTCTTGAAGTGTTAAGTGACATTCATTAGGATTGTACATTAGGATGTACAAAGAGACAATAATCAAAATCTGATTCAAAAATCCTCATTTATTAATCATTCAGCAAGTAAAACTAAAATCACTGAAAATTAATACCCGCCTCCACATTGCCTTATGTTTTCATGAAAAAGAAAGATATATGAGCATTAATTATGAGGTGAACTGTAAATATAGGCAATATATATGGAAATATAGAGTCTTCTTACTCTGTTGGGAAGTTCAGCAGTGGAAATGGTTTGGCACAGTGAGGTGCAAGGTTGCCAGATCATATTCGCATATGCATCAACAGGGTCAGGACAGGGTCAGGAACCCATGAACAAAGGGAAAATCCTACCTCAAGGCAAAGAGGACTTGTTCTTTAGCATGTGCATAGATAGCAATCAAAGATGTGAAGAGGAGGAAATGGTCAGTAAAATGCAGGCTAAAAGGAAATAAGAAACTTCCAAAAGTCAGCTTAGGATGGTCGAAGGTGGTAAAAATTTTCCAGGGGGTGTCACTACTGCTCCCCACAAAAGAATCGGCAAAAATGACATGGGGGTTTTAAACAGCACCTAGAAATAGGAAGGTACTATGAGTGGCAGGCCTCTTGGCCATCATGGGGCAGAGAGGGAGCAAAAACAAAATCAGGTGGAATTCAAATCCCAGCTTCGACTAACGGAGGGTAAGTCTGAAAGGGGATCCCTGCTTGAAATGCCTGAGTACCACTGTACTACTATATTATGTCACGGGGACATATCATGAACAGATTTAACCTGAAGCCAAAGGCTGAACCAACTTGAGAGTTGCAGTGATTCTCAGAATCTGTGAGAAAGGAGGCAATTAGTCAAGTAGAAAGGAATTTCCTGCTCCCTTCTACTGCTTTCCACAAAGGAATTACTAGCCTCCTTTTCTTTCAGGGGGATAAGTAGCCAAAAGGTTGCCAGTTAGAAGACAGAATGATTTTGCAGGCAGAAATACTCTTACCAAGAGAATGTTTGCTTCAACTATGATTCCAGTATGGGAGTGGGTAAGAACCAGAGGAATTAGCAACTGGCCTCCTTGAAAAGTTTCCAACCATAAAAGCAATCAGGCTGCCTTGTTCAGAAGTCACTTTCAAAAGGAATAAAATTTTCATAACAGGATAAAACAAACAAGTGTAGTATGTTCACCTTGGGCAAGGAGTCACCTCTGCTGCTTATAGGCTGATCTCTTGAATGTTATATTGTGAAAGCCATCACATATTAATAAACAGATTTTCTTTATTTTTTTTGTGAAAACAAGCAATATCAATGCTATGATAAAGATGATAACATTTGCTATTATTAGATAATAATTTTTAAAAGTTTCTCTGTAAACTACTTTGTGAACTTTTTGTTGAAAAGAGGTATATAAATACTGTTGATTGATTGATTGATTGATTCCCAATTTTAAAATGTACAGTATTCTTATTTACTCTGAATTTGCTTTATTTTTCTACAGTATATATTGCAGATCATTTGCATGTTATCTTTCTGTTTTTTTTCCCAAAATGAAGAAAAGTGAGTTCTCTCTCTCTCTCTCTCTCTCTCTCTCTCTCTCTCTCTCTCTCTCTCTCTCTGTGTGTGTGTGTGTGTGTGTGTTTGTGTGTGTGTGTGTGTGTGTATTTTGTTTTGTTTTGTGGTAGCTCCCAATCCCACACCAACTGTTTTGGGGTTGGTGATTTATTTGAAGCGTAAACATTTGTTGGCAGAAATTCACGGGCTGTCTGGCTATTACACTGTTGTGTAGTTGTTGCTAAGATCCTCATTGCTAAGAGATGCTGAAATAATGTAGCCTTCTTAAGATGTTTGTCGAACAAACTGAAGGGGTTGACACTGGCAAAAATAAATAGTCTATTGAGATCCCCCTCATATATTTTGTTTTCACTGAATTCCTTTTTTAATTCTGTCACTTTATATTCAGCTGTAGAAATAGAAGTTATAGAAAAGTGGCCATCTGCATTACCTCTTATGTTTGACTCCAAAACTCTTATACTACTTTGATCACCTTTGCAGGCCACTATAATTACGATTTGTGCAGGAATGCTACTCAGATACAGAATTGCATGACAGACAACTACATCAGAATGAGTTTTGGGGAAGAGAGGCAGAAAGAGGCAATCCAGTTACACCAAATAGTTTACTTGATTTTCCAAAAGTTTTTGACAGTCTCTCGATCTCCAGCTCTGGAATTAAGATAGCATGGAATGAGAAGAGAGGTCTTTTTTTGAGTTTTCCAAAGAAGCAGCGAGTACAAATGGACAACTTAACAAAGTAAGAAGTTGTGTCTTTTAAGAATGAAAGGTCTGTCACTCCACAATTGGCAAAGGCTACAATCCTAAAGACACTTTCCTGGGAGTAAGACCCATTGAACACAATGGGGTTTACTTTTGAGTAGACATGGTTAGGATTGTGCCCTATGTGTGTTATTAATATGGAGAGTGGAAATACCTGAACTTAAACATTACAAAATGGCGTTGGATCACACATGCATTTGTGGAGAAATGGAATTTGTTTATTTAACTTTGTGGAAACTGTTTTCAGGATAACTTCCAGCTTTTTCCCTCATTGTTTTTCTCTTATATGAAACCTGTTGTATGTACCCAAGACCTTATATATGTACCTCTTGATTGGATTTTCCCAATTTGGTTTGTCTGCTTTATTGATTTAGAGGTAATAGTGTGGCAAACAGCATAATGCTGTGCATGCCTACTCAGAAGTGAGTTATTGAGTACACTAGAACTAATTCCTGGTAAGTGTGTACAGAACTAAAGTAGGCAGCCCAATCCTAACCTACACTAGTACAGCCTGCACTGTCACATGGCCTGCACTGTTTCCAAGGCAGGTTGGTAGGCTGTTGAGGGTGTTTTTCCCCTTACACAAAGCCTAGCTTGCCTTTTGGGACTACACAGATTTGTACCAGCTAGTGGCATAGTTAGGGATGTGCAGGGGGTGCAGTTGCACAACGCCTACAAGCTTTAGGGGGGCTATAGGCTTGACGCTAGTGGCTAATATTGTGAAAATCTGGGTATGTATGAATGATAATACTATCATGTTATATATTTTTGGAACAGTAATTTAATGCAGAATGCAATGCAACAAACTGTATTGGAATATATATATTCTGTCGAATGTTATGGCTAACTAACCAGAAAATGAAAACATAAAAGCCTATGGAAAAGTGGATTTTCTTAATTTTCCCATGGTACTGACTGCTCTGAGAGCCAATGAAATGTAATTCTGATAGTGTCTGGAATTAACAAGGTGTTATATAAATCAACTCTCATTCCATATCATAGAATAGTAACCCATACTAAATGGTGCTTCTTTAGCATATTTAGCAGGGAACGAATAACCATTCGTTTTTGCCCCAGCACAATTTCCCTAACCAATAAGGGGCACAATTTTCATTTTTAGCATAATTAAATTTGTTTTTGATTTTGTTGTTGCAGAGGCAGGAGGAACAAAGTCTTCTTTGACTTCAGATAGCAAATAAGCCACTAGCAGAGCAAATGGGTGGTGAACTGCTGAGGAGGAGGCAGGTTTTCTCCCATTTTCTTTTTAAAATTACCTGGGGGTGACATCACTTCTGGTTGTGACATCACTTCTCGGGCAACATTTTGAGCTGTGCCACTGGTCCCAGCTATTTAACGGTGCAAAACCAAGCAACCCATGTAAAGGAGTGATTTTAGGATTTGGTGTGCACTGTTACAGCTGATTTTGCTCCTTCTCAGATCTGATGCAGTTCGCCAGTCCCATCCCCAAAACTCCCCCTGAAAACTTCCAGAATGACCTACCACTCTTGCCCATCCCTTGCACGGGTCATCCAAATGGTCATGACTCTAAAAGATGCAAAAGATGGACTCAGGGTGTATTTAAACTGAATGCTACTTCCATACTCAGCTTTAATTTATTCCACGTGGCATGACCAATATTTAATTTTTTTCTTACCTCTAAGACTGCAATCCTAATCTCCAATGAGATTGGCCTAAGCCCCCGCATAAGTCCTGTGCTGATCTGGAGTGTCATAAAAGTGCTGTAAGACACTTCTGCCACTCCTAGGGAAAGACTAGGCCAGTGTACAGATGTGCGCTTGCTTCCCTACGTCGCCACAGGTATAGGAAGACCAATGAGTTGTCCAAGCCTAAAATAGGATCGCACCCTAAAATATTTATGTCAACATGCCATTCATGCCTACTCATTGTTAAATCCATTTTCCCCCTCTTCCCAGAAAAGTGATGAAATTCAAGTCTTTGGTTGCAGATCTTCATATCTGTTTTTATCATATAAGTATAGCACACATCAATATAAATAGAAATAACTAGTTCAAAGTTTTCTTTCTTTCCAGTAACCCTGTTTTCCCATCATCTCTTCAACAACGTTTCACCAGCAATGGATCAGATTTTTTAAAGAAAGATTTTGACAGTTCTGTGTTTATTCTCTCCCCAATTTTTGTCCTCTTTTTCCAGCGTAGATTTTCATTCACTATTGCAATTTGTTCAGCTTTTTCATTCTTTATCTTTTGTGTGTGCTTTCCATCTTTTCTCTGCAGTATGCAACATGAAGCAAACTGAGACCTATCTTTTCAATTTTTTTTAATTCTCTTTTCTGCAGTCTTGACAATGACACATTCTCAGCCTTATTCCCTAGACTGGTAAGCTCTTTATTCTGTTTCTTTTCTGTGACTCCCACAAATCCTACTGGACTAAATTCTATTTCTTTTCACTCCTCAGAATTAATCCCTTCTGTGATCTCGTTTGAAGAAGGTTAGTTTCTTAAATTAGCAATCTAAGCATGCTACATTTACAGTTTTGCTTAACTGTTCTTAAGTGCAGGGGGCTGCATACAAACTTCTTTGCTGATAAAGGAAGAACCTTCCTCCTTCCACCCTGCCTTGATTGAATGGAAAAATAAGAATTTTACAACTGTATCCAGAACCTTCTTCATCCTAAAGCTGTTATCTGTGGTCTCTTCTTATGAATTCTGCCATTTTCTATGCAGTTTCACAAATTTTCTATACAAGGTTTCACAGATTTCACATTTCCTTCATGTTTTCATTTCTGTTCTTATGCCTTCATAAGACATTAGAAAGATTCTCCATGGCAGAGAGCTCAACCACGTTGGTTTTATCCAATATTATATTGCAGGAACTGGCAACTACTTATGCTGGCAAGGAAGCTATGATCTCTTGTGGGATACTTAGCAATCCCTGAAAGTGGCCACTTTTTAAGATATACCAATGAGAACTTACCAAGGGTAGCTCAACCCTAGTGCCAGATCAGCATGACAAATTGGTCCATTATGTCAGCACTGGGAAGGAGATCTCCTCATGGTAAAAGAGTATTGTTCTCTTACCATGGGTAAAGATTCATCTAGTGCTATAGGGCTACTTGTCAAATGGGTGTTGCAAATCCAAGAAGCCCTATATCAAGTTTTCAAACCTCAGATAGGAAATAGGATTTGGCATTCTCCAGCACCTTGGCATCCATCAGTCTTGAAAGACTATGATATCGTGCTTGACGCTGCATGCAAAACACAGTGGCTTGGGTAGATCGATACAGAGGATAGGCTGTTACCCAAGCAGCAAATCCCCCCCTCTCCATGCCACTGAAATAGTCCAATGGAACGGCAGAGCTGATACAATTGGTTCCAGCTGCATTGCAGAGCCGGGCTAAGGACAGGAGGTTACCCTGTTTTGTGGGGACCCGGGTCTCGAACCCTGGCCTACTGGTTTACAGGCACAGTATCTTAACCAATTACACCACCGTTTTCTCGGGGCCAATTATGCCTCTGTCATCACCCACCTCTTACAATCTATCTACCTATCTACACTATTTATATACCGCTTTTCAACTAAAAGTTCACAAAGCGGTTTACAATGACAATGAAAAGCTAATAGCTAATGAAAAACTAATAGCTAATCCCTCCATGCCTTCCACAAACATCTGCATTGTCTGCTCCATCAAGTGTTCCTTTTGGATCTAGTGCCAGCAGGACATCACAAACCTTCCTACTGGTGCTGCTGACTTGATGGGTGTTGCAAAACACTTTCTGGTGCTTTGTGACACTCTAGGCTTGGTAGTGGTCACATAAACTAAGAGTTAGGGCAAAATCCATAGCTGCTACGGGTCCACGCAGTTACATCACTCTCTAGTGTTATCTTATGGAAAGTCATCTTAACTGCTCCAGAGCAAAGTGCTTAAAGTAAGTTCACTTTATGATATAGGCCTTAGTTTATTTTGAATCATGCAATAAGGCAGCAATACTATACACACTATCCAGGGAGCAAACCCCATTGAAAACAAGAGAACTTATTTCTGGGTAAACCAGCATAGGATTGTGCTGTAAGAGAAGAAACTACAGTGGCGCCTCACATAACAAACACCTCACGTAAAGTATATTTCATGTAACAAACAATAATTTCTCTAGGATTCTGCTTCATGTAACAAACTGTGCTTCACATAACAAACACACTCGTTGGCAGTTGGCGCAGATGCGCTGGCCAGCATCCCTTTTAAAAAGCGTCAGGGTTGCCTAGCACGCCTGTCCATAGCGAAAGCAACACTTCTGCTCTGTTCCTCCTGTGGCCGGGCATCCGCTGGGCAGAGGGAGAGAACAGCAGTGGAGAAAAGGGAAGCAGCTCAGGGCCAGGCAGAAGGGAGCAGGTGAGAGAGAGGCTCAGGATGGAGAGAAGGAGAAAGTGGGGATAAACTTTGAAAGTGTCTTGGATTGCAGCCTCCCAACCATGCCCAGAAATAAGCCTTGCCCTACAATCCAGAGTAACTACGGGAGCACATAAGAGACATTATATGCACCCATAGTTACTGCACCACCTAGTGAAAACCTATGGGAAATTCATATTGCAATCCAGAGTAAATTACACCGGAGCAAGGACTCCCCGTAGTTACTCTGGATTGCGCCCCTATTGTGTTAAATGGGACTTATTCCCAGGAAGGTGTCTTTAGGATTGCAGCCTAAGTAGACTTCATAGGATCATGCACATTGAATGCATGTTTTGAATTCAATTCCAGTGTTTTGTCATCATTTTTACATGCAGTTAATATTTTTATATGAATATTTTTGGGGTTGTGGAACCAATAGTTTGAGTTTCCATTATTTCCTATGGGAAAATCTGCTTCACGTAATAAACATGCCTCCAGAACGAATTAAATTTATTACGTGAGGCGCCATACTTCCAAATGTCTGTTAGATTTCTGATTATGGGTTTTCATGCTGCTTTTGAAACTTTTTAAAAAGCATTTTAATACACATTTAGAAAAGGTACTCATAGCTTTAGTAACAAAAATAGAAATGATATCCTAGGGCCTAAATCTGAATCAACATTCCAGCATCGACATAGCTGTGAACTGCAGCCTGCTGTGGAGGGGCATCCTCAAGGTAAGGGAATGTATAGGCTCCAATCCTAAAGACACTTTCCTGGGAGTAATACCCATTGAATAAAATGGGGCTTACTTTGTGGAACCAATCGTTTGAGTTTCCATTATTTCCTATGGGAAAATCCGCTTCACATAAAGAACGTTTCACGTAACAAACATGCCTCCGGGACGGATTAAATTTGTTATGTGAGGCACCACTGTACAGCTGAAGACTGGAGTGGGGACCCTTCTGGCAGTGATCCCAAGAACATTCCAAAGCGATTCCGCACTTTAAAGTTCAAGGGAAACTTATAAACCTTTTCACTTTGCAGCGGTTACAGCAATGTTCTGGTCCTTTACAGTCACCATAAAAGTATGAATCATGCATTTTGATATAGTTTCTTAGGCTTTTTGAAGCAGCCTTGGATTTTTAGACAATCCAATGTCCAAATAAATAGAAAAACCAATAATTACAAAAAAAAAATCTCATTTGAATCTTGCTAACCATATAGAAAAAGTCTCACATCAAGGGATTTTAAGAGTATTATTTCTGTTGCATGAGTGTCCTTTCCCTGGTCATGAAAACTTAGCTTCCTTCCTTCATAAAAACTCTAGACTCCAGGGAGGTGCTAATGTCATTTGTGAAGTACGCATAGGATATATCACAAATGTATCCAAATGTATTCAATGTCTCTGCAGATCCAGATTAGAGGAGTAGGTAGTGGACAATTAGCATCAAATTTGTCTAAGACAGAAAATGATAGTGAGGAAAAGGTGTATTCAAGTAAAGAAAAGGAAAAGAAACTGTGAAAACATAAAGATAAGCAGAGTAACAGGGTGTAGTAACAGGGTGGTTACCTGTAGTAACAGGGTGGTTGCAACAAAACTGGTGTGTTTGGGCAGTGTTATCTTTGTGCTTTTCAGTGCCAGAAGATAACAGTGATGGTGTGACCTTGGTAGGTTCATTCCCCTGCTAACCAGTAGCTCTGGGCAAATTAGGCTGCAATCCTAAATATACTTCCCTGGGAATAAGACCCATTGAACACAATGGGGCTTACTTTTGAGTAGACATGGGGCAAAATCCATAGCAGTTACAGGCCCACGCAGTTACATCACCCTCTAGTGTTATCTTATGGAAGGTCATCTTAACTGCTCTGGAGCAAGGGGATTAATTTCACTTTAGGATATAGGCCATAGTTATGACACCCCATTTGGATTTCCATAGTGAAAGCAGAATGTAATGGTTTCACTGGCTCCCTGTGAAGAGGTACAATTGGGGACATTTAAAGTTACATTAAAATTATAAACAGTATTAGGTCTGCAATATTTAAACAGTTAATTTGTGTCATTAGTTCACTAAACCTTGACTCGAACAGAATTCTGACATGTTTCATTATTGAATATAGTAACATTCATAACAAGAAACAAAGCATTCAAGATATTATAGAGGACATGCAAACCTCAAACTTGCATCAGAAGATCCAATGATACAATTTTCTGACAATTTTCTGACTAATTCATACGCAAAAGCACAAACAAGCAGTCATCACCTCGGTGCATTAAATTAGATTCTGCCTTCACCACCTAGTTGCCCATGAACAAGATGCAGAGGAATGAATAATGCAGGTGTTGACATGCAGAAATCTCCAATTTTACTCTTCATCTACATTTAAAAGTAGAAATTGAAAGTGAGTAATAGAAGTGTTCAAGCATATAACCATATGGTAATGTTTGGAAGACTTCTGGATGACAGTTGTTGTTTTTAAGCATAAATTGTAAGAATGCAGACTGCACTTTTTGTGACGGTGTTTGCAAGCGGCCAGTTTCATTTTTTAAAAATTGAATTGTGTCTATACATAAACTGTCACCTGTTAGTTACACGATCTGATTTTTTAAATGCATCCCAACAAATAATACTGTCTTAGTAAATGGGTATTAATTTGTTGTACGTGTAGCAAAGCAGTGCAGGAGTTTGCTGCACAGGGAAAAAAATAGGGAATTGTAGCAACCAGAAAATCAGTCCCAAGGGGTTTTTCTCTCCCACTCACAATGTGTAATTAACTTTGGCAGGGGCAGCATCGGATGTCAGCATTCCAATAACTGCATTTCTTTCATTGCTTTCTTAGCAATCAAGTCTTTACAGGATACCTGTTTTCTTTGCATAGTCTGAAGAAGGCTCGTTCAGGCCTACTCTGACATCAGACCAGACCAACAATGGCAGGAAGAGAGGTGGCAGCGACAAATGATAGACAAGATCAAAGCTTTATATTGATGAAAGATCAAGAAAACAAAAATTGCTCATAGTGTTTCTGTTTTTCAACAGAGCTGAATATAGGTTACGTAGGAGACAATAAAGAAACTGGCATTGCGAAAACTAGTCTACCATTTAAATATAACAGGAACATTCTAACCCAGATAGTCAAGACAAGGTTGGAGAGTGGTAGTTATAGACAGTGTTTCCCTTTGTTCCTTCTGATCTGTGTGACGGCTTCCGAAACGTGGCAGGACACTGCTTTTTCAAATACACAATGATGACTTTGATATACTACCTTGAGCAAAACTCAGTCCCCCAAATATAGTGTACTACCATCTGAAAAGAATCTGTTTGTCTATCATGAGGAAAAAATATTTAACCCAACTAGATGTTTGTTTGCTTTTAATTAGTTTGAGTCTGTCAAAATATATCTCCATTAGTTAACAAACACATTCCCCTGACCTGCATATTTTAGTTAATCTCCTGTCATTCTATAGAAGAAAACCTACTGGAGTTCTACCAATCCCCAGTCTATCAAAGTACTTTTGTGTTTTATAGTCAATTTTCAATAGATCATAAAGCAGGGAATCCTATTAATGAGCTCAAAGAAAGATGAAAGAACTGTATGACTTCAGATGTTCAGTGCTGAATGGCTTGGATCCCATATCCTTCAGAGACTTATGTTTCCATTTTGTGTCCCCATGGCCATTAAGATCAACAGCAAGTGGCTCTTTGATTATATGATCTGTGAAGCATCAACCCAATTCACTTTAATTTTCCATTTAATGATACAGCAGCACCAATGTTTGCCCGATGCATCCTGCCTCTGGAATTCTCACTGGGGTCTCTTTTCTCTTGGGGAAAAGCACCTGATTTCCTGCTGGTCTACTCAGACCTGAATAAGCTATATTGCTCCAATGAATGGGATCCACTCAGGGATGGGCCTGGGCCACCCCAACAACCAGTTTGCCAGAAGTTGGGGGCGGAGCCGGGGTCAGGGATCGGGGCGGAGCCGGGGGTGGGGCGATGGCGGGCCCCAACTCCGGCGCACTGCGCATGCGCCAACCCAGATGCATGCGCAGTACATCTCCTCCAGGAGACACACTGTGCAAGCCCCACGGTTGGCGCATGCGCAGTGCATCTCCTCCGGCTGGAGATTGGCGCGTGCACCTCCGGCCGAGATCGGCACATGCACAGAGCATCTCCTCCCATGGGAGGAGACGCACAGCGCATGCGCCAACCCCGGTGCGCGCGCTGTGTGTCTTCCCCACCAGGAGGAGACGCACTGCATGTGCGCTGAGGTCGGCGCACACGCAGTGTGTCTCCTCTGCCTGGTGTCCAAACCGGTACGCCGGGTTTTCAGGCGACCCTGCAGCTACCGGTTCGGTAGTGTCGGGGTCATGGAAACAACCAGTTTGGGCGATCCGGCCCGAACCAGCTTGGGCCCATGCCTGGATCCACTCTCTTCCAGGGCCTAATCCACCCCATTAAGGTTCTGTAGTGGTCTATCCATCCCCACTATCTATCCTTGCATAAGAACATAAGAAGATCCTCCACTGGAATAGGCCAAAGGCCAATCTGGACCAGCTTCCACAACGGCCCATCAGATGCCTCAGGGAACACATATGACACCTGCATCCAGGTGCCCTCCCTGCATATGGACCCACATATGAACCTACTTCTGCTGTTTAACATCTCTATGAAACCTTTGAGGGTGATCATCAGGCAGTTTGAGCTGGTCCAGATCCAAGTAGCCCCATCAGTGCATAAGAACATAAGAAGATCCTCCACTGGAATAGGCCAAAGGCCAATCTGGTCCAGCTTCCACAACGGCCCATCAGATGCCTCAGGGAACACATATGATACCTGCATCCAGGTGCCCTCCCTGCATCTGGACCCACATATGAACCTACTTCTGCTGTTTAACATCTCTATGAAACCTTTGAGGGTGATCATCAGGCAGTTTGAGCTGGTCCAGATCCAAGTAGCCCCATTGCACAGTTTGGTGTGTAATCATTACACACAATGTAAGGGAATAAAATGTTCCCTTACTTCAAGGAAACCTCCAGTAGCTGTTTTGGAACAGTTGTATCATGGCTAGGGCAGCCATGATAAGATACTTGAAGGACTTTCATCCTTTAACTAAGCCTACACATGCCATAAGATCTGAGGAGATGCTTGCATATCTCGTTACGATCAGTGATACATATGTAGAGGACTTTTGGATGGTGGCCCCCTCCTTGTGAAATTCCCTCCTAGGGAATGTCCAGTGTGCCTCCCTCTTTTCATCCTTTTGGAGCTTGTTCTCCAGTTGTATCTGATTTCCTTCTCTTTGCTTGCCATGTTCTTTAATGGCTTACAGTTTTTATAGTATATAAACTTGGATATCTATTTTGCATTGTATTTTTTTGCCTACCATGAGCTGATTGATAGGGAGCGAGATGGAAACTGAACCAACTAACTGAACAGCTAAGAGGAAGTTAGAGTTCCTATTTGTCTCTGTGTTCTGTAATCTGTGCAGTCAACCTACAGTGCAGTGCAGTCCCTGCAAATCACTACAATCTTTCTGTTCAGGAAAATAGCCTGGGGACATTCAACAAATTTATTTTCACAAGACCAGTGTCTTTCAGACAGAAGTGAAAGAGATGTAAGATTGTTCTGTGTTAGCCTGTGCACTATACAGCCAGGGTTTTTTCTGATGTACAATTCTGTGGCTTATTTGTCTGATAAATCATATTTTCTTGATAACTGGATGACATCTGATCTCTGCTAGTTTTCAGTTCAAAACCGAGAATGTTGAACTTCTAATTCATGATCCTACAGAAAAGTGCAACACAGTGTCTGCAGAGAGCAAAAGCATCATTAAAACTGTTTTTAAAAAGATTATAATAAAGGGCATTACATAGATCTGCAATCACCTTACTCAGGACATACTTCTAATTAGATCAAGGTTATTGCGCTGAATTCAGATTTGGGAGTGATAGCTGTGGTTGCTAAAAATCTTGAACTTGAGCATGTGCATTTAAAATTATAATTAGGTGACTCCAACAAAACTGAAATGGATTACTTGAGAAATATGCTAATTTTGATATGAAACATTTTTGATAATTGTGAACATTTTTGATAATTGGTGAGGCTGCTGCAGCCCACTATGTAGTGATGGAGGTGGGCATAGGCCTATCAGACAGATTTCTAATAGCTCATAAGAGAGACAGAACAAGATCATCAGGATGATGGACTGCAGCTAGGCAAGCCACAGCTGGTTTAAATATAACGTTGAAGCAGATTGATGGCTCAATCCTATCCACCTCCACAGCAATCTTATTACTATTTACTTAGGAGAGGGAAAAGGGGTTTCATATGGTTGAAAGGGGGACCAAAATAGAAAAGATTGTGGCTAGATGAATCTTCTGTGTTTCAAGAGTCGAAGGAACCTGGAGGATTCCTAGCTTTCTGCCCATATCCCTTCTATTCTGTTACGTAAATAAATAGGGGACTTGGCAAGAAGTGGACCATTTGACAAGATCAAGAATACCATATTGAGAGAGAGAGAGAGAGAGAGAGAGAGAGGTTTTACATATACAGTATGTAAGATCTGAATGTACTGCAATGTGTACCTGTGTTTATTATGAGCCTGAGCTCTAATAATGATGGGTTGAAGCCTCTTCAAAAAGCAGCAACAGTACATAAACTGAGTCCAGTTTTATCTTAAAAAGCATGAATGACAATTTTACTAATACATGGATTTTTACATTTTCCATTATTAGCTATTTTGACTGCTATCAAATTGTTGTTGTTGCTATTATATAGTAATATTAATATTGAGAATATTAATTTTATTCTGAAATATTAAAATATTGAGAATAATATTAAAATTAATGTTAAGAAACATTGTGAAAGTAGCAAGGGAATGATATAGTAAAGTTGTAGCAAAACATGTTGTCTGGTCCATCTGTAAGTGGAGTTCTCATTAGATAAGGGAATACAGATATACTGACATGGGAATTATAGCCTCGCTCAGGGTATCCAAATCCCATCCCAGAAGCCAGATGCAACCCCCAGCCTGCCGCAAGACACCCTCCCCATCTGGTCCACGGACAAGCCTTATAATAATTCAGA
The DNA here is from genome assembly GCA_030015325.1 of Cryptoblepharus egeriae. Classification (NCBI taxonomy): domain Eukaryota; kingdom Metazoa; phylum Chordata; class Lepidosauria; order Squamata; family Scincidae; genus Cryptoblepharus; species Cryptoblepharus egeriae. Next base: position 44,071,544 of record JAREYC010000007.1, on the reverse strand, counting down.
TCTGTTTCTAAAACACTATTATATGTAACTTTATGTAACTTTATATGGGCTGTGGGTGGCGCAAGCAGTTAAGATGCTGTGCCTGTTAACCAGCAGGCCAGGGTTCGAGACCCGGGTTGGCCCCACAAGACAGGGTGAGCTCCTGTCCTTAGCCCAGCTCTGCGACGCAGCTGGATCCAATCGTATTGCCTCTGCCTTTCCATTGGACTAATTCAGTGGCGTGAAGAGGGGGGATTTGCTGCTTGGGTAACAGCCTATCCTCCATAACAATCCATCCCAGGCTTTCGTGCTTCACATGCAGTGTATGCAGCGCCGAGCATGATAGTCTTTCAAGATGGACAGAGGCCTGCTTTTATGTAAATTTATACAAATTTGAAATGGTAATCATTTCATGCCAAAATGTGTAGCACCTCAGGCCCAGCTTATAAAGGAATGCTACTTGAAAAGTCCATTAATAGCATAGTTTGTGCCTTAAATCGGAGCTTTAATAAGTGGCCATATCTTAGCGGGAGGGAAGTAAGAGAGGAAGAAATATGCAAAATCATGGATTAGTAATATATTTTGGGAACAGGTGCTGGATCTGAAAAAATCTATGCACATTTTAGTTACTTGGAACCTTAAAGAAGAGGAGAGATTAGAAGACTAAAATTCAAAACCCTTTTATTAAGGTAGAATAGATTTTTGGACAAGGTTAATTGCTGAGTGGATGTAACTTTCATTTAGATAACAGCTTTGTGATTCTACATAAGCATTAATTCCACAACGATTTCCATTATTAGGAAAGCTGAATTTAAACTATCTAGTCAGGGATCTAAGCCTTGATGTCTACAGTAGTGAAGCATCAGCAGGTCTTATGAGGGCAAAAACTGCATGGGAAGTTCCATAGATGATGATAACATTTTCCAATCAGAAAGGTATTGTCATAAGTTATGATGAGATAAAGGAATCTCCTGTTTGGGAGGGGTTGAATGAATACAAGCTATATCCAGTCAAATACAGTATTGTAAAAGCATCTGTAGAGTATCAAGATTGTACTTTGAAGTTATAACGAAAAGATTGACCTAAATTCAATGGTTAATTTTCAGTGTAAAGATGATTTAATTTTTATTTTATTCACTTTTTCAAAATCAATTTACTCTCATCTCTGAGTAGTAAGCAAGTTGCAGGACAGTACTCTCATGTTGCCTCAATGCAACCCTGCCCGCTGTTTGGCTAAAATCATAAACACACTTTCCTGAAATAAGACCCATTGAGCACAACGGGCAGGGTGACCAGTTTATTCCTGAATCCCAAGGCCAAAATTCCTAATCCCAGGCCAAAATTCCTGCCCGCTTAAAAAAATTGCCAAAATGTAATTTTTTTGTTTTTGTTTTTCAGTTTTTTGACCATAACTTTTGATAGGAAGGAGACATCTCCAAACTGATTTTTGCATTGGATTCTGCTCTTCAATATGAATCCAACGACATGGCATGATGGGGTACTGTGCACTATCATGAAGTCTCAAAATGAAGCCAAAATGTCGAACACCCGGACAGGAGGCTAAAAATCCGGACAAATCTGGGGTTTTCTGGTCATATGGTCACTCTGACAATGGGGCTTACTTCTGAGTAGACATGGTTAGGATTGCAGTCTTTGGGCAAAATCCAGAGTAACTATGGGGAGTCCTTGCTCCGGTGTAAGAACAACTTACTCTGGATTCCAATATGAATTTCCCATACGTTTTCACTAGGTGGTGCAGTTACTGCTGGTGCACGTAAAGTCTCTTATGTTCTCCCATAGTTACTCAGGATTTGGGGGTTTGTCTCTCTAATAGTATTAATTTCTGCATTTTTGAAGAGAGATTTGAAGGGGGAAATTACCTTGTTTGATAATAAATTATTTCATAACTTATATAAAGTAAATCAATGTGCATCAACATTCTGATGTAATGACCATGGCCAACAGTCACAAGGATGATGGGATCTGCAGGCTTTGGGAACTTTGAGAATTACTGCTTTAGAGTTGGCTTTTGCCAAGAGCCATGTAAAGAGCCATATCGGTGTTACGCCATGTAAAGAGCCATATCGCTGAGACCAACTTTAACAGACTCATTTTTTGATCTGGCAAAAGACTGTATTTATGTATGTATGATTGCATGTGTGATTGCATTGGAATTGCTAGAGGAGTGCAAGGTGCATCAGGAGACACTCACAGGGTGAAACCACTACAGCACAACATTTTTAAATCTTGGTATCTTTGAATAATATCATCATGTTATTTATAAATTGGTGTGTAATTTCATGTAGAATGCAATGAGACAAACTGTGCTGAAATATATTCTTTCAAAGGTTTAAAGCAAAAAACTAGGGGGCAGGTGATGGTACAAAACCATGGGATGGTACACATGCCTGGGATGTTGCATGTGAGGAACCCTACAATCGAGAGTAATTATGGGAGCATGTAAGAGACATTAGGTGCACCTGTAGTTACGGCACAACATAGTGAAAAAACTATGGGAAATTCACCTCTAACTATAAACATTTTTCACCAGACTCGGTTTCTGAAGAGCATTTTACATGTACAACAATCTCTTTGCTTATGGAATCGATGTGACTCTCTCACCTTGAATTTCAAAGCACCTTTGCAAGGCAGAAGCCTTGCAGTTCAGAAACAAAAAAAAAATATTCTGCAGGTGTAAGTTCTCTAGGTAGTAGGCCATGCTAAGTTAATAAGCTGCACTGGGCTTCATGAAGAGTGTAGTGTTCATATATTTCCTCTCCTCTCACCCTGTTAACCTTAAGTGTATACTGTGGCGAATGCTTCTGCTTTTTTCCCAGGTTTTCAACGAGGCAGTAAACATTCTTGTAAATGAAGGGGTATGGAATACAATTTTATACATTATGTGCAGGAGTCTGGGAGGTTAGATTCTGCTGCTGATTGATTTATTCATTCTTGCTGCCTTTCCTAACTGGTGTCTACCAACTCCAGGACACTTATCTGTCTGCTCACGCTTCACAACCTCTTTGACATGTGATGGAAGGAATGTACACAGTTTTGACAAGCAAATGAGATGAACAATTGATTAATGTTATATTTAACATGACAGAAAAAACCACAGCATAATAGAATTAAAAGATGTGTTTTTTGACTTCTATATCTGAGCAATGGCCTCTGAAAAAAGATGAGCCCATAAAACAGAAGAATAGATATTAATGATTTTTCAGAGAGAATATTTTTCCAGCCAGTTGCTTCATTCCACTGGCAATTTATTTCAGTGGACAAGCTTTGGGCTATGTTAATAATGAGAAGTTTTCAAACCTTTTCCTTCTTGTATGATGTCCAATGTTTCTAAACAAATGAAAAATAAGTGAAGAGAAACATAAGGCTGATTAAATCAATGACAGCAAACTTACAGCACTTTTTAATTGAACATTATTTTCAGAATAATAAAATCAAAGTATGGAAGCTACTGGGAAGAAACAAGCTGCAGGAATGACTGGATTGATCCCTAGAAGAGTCTCAACTCCCTGACCTCAGCAAAGAATGTGTAAAATTATCACAGAATGCAGCATCCCATACATAATATTCAGTCTTTAACTGTATATTCTATGTGCATTGAACTATGTTGGCTTATATTATTTGTAGACCTGATTGCAGACATCTAAAAAATGGAGAAAGCTCTTGCACTGTAAGAGCTTGCTGTAAACTGTTTCATGCCATATACAGACAGTTTAATTATTAATAAACAATTATTAATAAACAACAGTTTAATTTGGGAATTACCTTGGCAGAACTCACAAAAGGCTCAGCAGGTAATAGTCATACTGGAATACTGTTCTAGATTACAGCTTGTGCAAGCTACCTTAATTAGCAAAATGATAAGTTATTGATGCGGGCTGTGGGTGGCGCAAGCGGTTAAGATGCTGTGCCTGTTAACCAGCAGGCCAAGGTTTGAGACCCGGGTCAGCCCCACAAGACAGGGTGAGCTCCTGTCCTTAGCCCAGATCTGCGACACCAGCTGGATCCAATCGTATCGGCTCTGCCTTTCCATTGGACTAATTCAGTGGCGTGGAGAGGAGGGATTTGCTGCTTGGGTAACAGCCTATCCTCCATAACAATCCAACCCAGGCTTTCATGCTTCACATGCAGCATACGCAGCGCCGAGCACGATACCATAGTCTTTCAAGACTGACGGAGGCCTGCGAAGTTATCACATATCCAGATTATGCATCTTCTCATTTGCTTACAAGTAGTGTAAAACAAGAGTGTTAAAGTGGTGTTAAACAAATAGTCTTACACAAGAGCATTATACACAATGTTTTTCTGGGCAAATCTTAGGATATTAGCCTATTACACCTGGGACTAAGATTTATTGAACTCAATAAACCTTACTTCTGATTAGAAATGTATAGGACTGCAGTACCAGAAAATACCTGGTTTAAATCTTGCCTCTGCCATTTATGTACTAACCTTACAGCTTACATCCTCCCAACTTCAGTAGCAAAAAGGTGTTAGAAATAAAATACTAAAATAGGATGTGCAGCTTAGTATTTCACATTTCTTAATTTTCTTCACACTAAGAAAGAAACAGAACCTTAAGAGAAATGTAACACTGATTTTTTTTGCGATTTCCAACCATGTGGGTGAGCCACATAAAATAGTTTTAAAGTAATAACTCAGACAAATTCTCAAGTCTGCTGCCTATAAATACAAAATAAGTATTAGATGCATTCTCCTAAACCCAAATGCAAGTATATTTTCACTAGGCAGCACAATTGTCTCTGATGAATGCCTCAGCTGGCTAAACTGGTTTATATCAGATAGGAAGAAGATATATGAATGACAGTAAAATAATGCTACCAACAAATAATTTTCATTTTTAAGCATAATACCAAACAGGCTCTGAATCAGAACCAAACTCCATTAATCATAGTTTTTACACTGTGGAGGAAATAGAAGAATATGAAAATTCAACAGGTCTGTCTGTGGACTGGCCTAACCCTCCAGGAGTGGCACAGAACAGCCTTATAGCAGTGATCCTCAACCTTGTGAGGACCCTGGACTGGGTCTGTGGGGAAAAACATTTCCCACAGCCCAGGAGTGACTCTGGCACAGACTCCGGGATGAACTGCGCAGGTGCAGCTGAGCACTCAGCCATGCCTGCCATTTGGGGCCAGGGCTGAGAGCCACCAGGCTTCCTACTTCCGGTCCAAGGTCTGGTACTGGTGCAACCTGGTGGCCAAGGCACCACAGACTGGCACTGGGCCGGGGAATGGGGGTTGAGGACCCCTGCCTTACCGCACTTTTGCAACACCTATGCTGACCTAACTGGGGGTTTAAAGGCACAAAGCCTTGCCTACCTATTTAATAAATATGTTAAATTTCTTTTTTCCTCCCCATTCCAAAATATGCCCCCAGTGTCACCATCCACTTTCCTCCCATCTTCTATCCCTTTTGGCCCAATCTTATCCTTTCACCTCCTGCTGATGCAGCTATGCTGAAAAAGTGCTAAAAAAGCATGCACTAAAAACAGGAGTGACCAGGAGGCTTCAGAGGGATAAGGGATTTAAATCCTGCTGGAGGAGATAGGATTTGGGGCACGCCATCACAGCTAAATCCACCCTCAACTCAGCACGAATGGCCACTGCCACTGCAAATAACAGTTTAGAAGAGGGGCAGTCATGCAAGCAATCATTCCATTCTTCAGTACCGGAATCAAACCCCTGCAGATACTAAGGCACTACATTATTCCATTAGGTGCAATAGAGGAACAAGAAACCTGGGACTGGGACTTTAAACCTATTATTTCCATAGATTTCTTTATACAGGTAATTTTTTATCCTCGGGATATTCTGGAACGGAACCCTAGTGGATAACTTGGGATACCTGCACTTTGCTTTCTTTCCTTGTACAATAGAATGTTAAATGGACATTCCAAACCCACTATTTTTCTTCATCTTGATTAAAATAGGGATTTTTAACTGTCTTGCAAAGCAAAATATTGATATGTAACAATTAGCACAATCCTAACCATGTCTACTCAAAAGTAAGCCCCATTGTGTTCAATAGGTCTTACTCCTGGGGAAACGTCTTTAGGATTGCAGCCAATATTTCCTTACAAATCATATATATACACATCCAGATTTTTAAGAGCAAGTCGGGAACACTTTAAGTAGGCCATTGCAGATCCAAAAATAGATAGGAATCTCAACTGGGATTTATTTGTGATTCAAGTTCTTTGTCCTCTTTCCAATGTGCCATCCTCTTTAACAACTTGTCATGATTCAATATTGACTTTACACCCATGAAGTCTTTCTGAAAACTACATAAAACATTTGGCATTTTGAGATACACCGTCTCTATAATTATAGAAGTGGGGGGGAGAATCTTTTCAGTTATAATGCCTCAAATGACAGAACCTTAGAGTAGATAGTTTGACTGCACATTCTTTTAATGGTAATCATATTAGGATAATACATTAGCAAAATATATGTCTCAATATTATGATTTTTGTATTTATCATTTAATCACCTTTGTCATACAAAAAGAAAATTAATTATACCCATATATAGTCAATATTTGATTTTTCCAAGAACACAGGAGAAAAATATGCACTCACATGGTTATGAACCTGCTATTCAAAGACAAATGTCACAACGTTAACTGTCTTTCTGGTGCTGACAGCCATGGCATTCGGTAATGCAGATCAGTTTCTTAAGGTGGAAAGACTGGATTCTCAAGTCATATAGTGTTCCCAAATACGTAGCTCACAATTCCTGTGAAGGTAAAACACAAAAGCCAGAGATACATTTGTTATTGTAAGAATGAAAGAGAATGCAACTTGTGTTGGCTTCAGTGGTATTAGCTGAAATTATGTTCTCTCATATGTTCTCTCTTCATTATATGTTTTATGAGAATAAAGGGGAAGGATTACATCTTTATTCGAAAATATATTCCAGGACATCTTTTATAATCGGATTGCTAAGTTTAAATTATGTAAGAATATCATCTTTAGTGTTTATTTTCAATATCTTTAAATAAAATAAGCAGATCTTTATGTCTGAGAAATGCTGAAAAGTGAAAACTTGACTAAACTGGAAGTGGAGCTGAACACTCTCTTCATTGTATACATTGGAATATGGATGTGACACCTCTTGCAGGACTCTGCATGACACTGTACTATCCAATCACCTGGGACCTCCTTCAAGGGAGCGCTCAGGCCAGACGCCACTGCACATGGGCAAAGTTCACAATGGCGTTGGAGTGCTTCTCTGAGGGGGGAAAGCAGCCCCTCCCTCAGGACAGCATTCAGGGTGGTGTGGCGCGGCCTCGGCAGGGTTGACACACTGAGGGAGTGTCAAACTCCCTTAGCACGTCACCCCTGTGAGGTGTGTCACCCTGGTGCATAGCATACCAGTCGCACCACCTCAGTGATGCCCCTGCTCTAGGGTCCTATGTTCCAAAATAGTAAGAGCAGATGTGTGTATATGACTATGAAGTGTGAGTAAAATATTATGAAACCTCAATGAGGCCTCTGGTCCTGTGTATGTTTTATTGATAGCAACCAGCCCAGGTGGTGGGTATCTTACTGCAGTGAAAGAAGAAGATGGCTTTGCTGACTAATCTGCCTCCCTTTCCAATACTCTACTCCTGAACCTTTTCATTAAGTGTTCAACTCTGTCACACATGTACGAGTATGTTCTTTAAAAACTCCAGTTTGAATGCCATCCAGTCCTATTTATTTACAAACTTGTAATTTGTCAATTGAATTGAAACTTTAATAATTTTTAATTTCTATGCCTCATAGAAGTGACAAAGTGCTATGACAAATCCTAGTAAGAGGATAAACTTTAGGATCTAAAAACAGATCAATAAAATAAAGTACTGATGAATGTAAAGGAAGTTGGCTTTGGGTTGCTTGTCATTATTATACGGCAGTTTCACAAAACCTTGCAGGTTAGACTTAAAATATATTCTTCTTCTTATGCCATGTCCATCATTGGAAGTTGGGGATGATGTTGGCAAACCTATTTTAATAGCACCTCTGCCCCATGTAAGGTGCGCCTGTACTTGGGGCCATTGTTAGGTTTTGCTGTCATTAACATGATTTTCCTGGGAAATATATAGTGTAGTAGTCTTCCCTTTGCTTTCTACACTGCTGTGCACACGCTGTTCAAGTGGCAACCACTACACCATGTGCTGTTATTCTGAAGATGTTCCAACCAATGGTCTCTGCCTTCAGTTGATACTGGGGAGCCAGCTGCCACTCACCAGGCCTGTTGGTCCAGAGGAGGTATATGGGATATTTGAGTATTTTATTTGGGATATTTGGGTATAATATGTTTTATGGCAAAAAAGGAGGATTACATCTTTATTTGTACACATTTAGTCTGGCTCCTCAACAAAAGCCTGTCTGGCATAGGAGACCCTGCCAGTAGCTACACTATTGCCAGCATAACCCTTTGTATCACAGGAGCATATGGTCTCAATATCTCAAAAAGGTACTGTCCATGTTGTTGGCATTGTCTCTTAATGGCTCCCTCTGTCCTCTTTGCCTGAGCTGCGCCCCTTAAAATATATGCTTGCATACAGTTTACTGCACTATTTAGAGAGCCTCGGAAAATTCTCTGTCTCTTTGAGAATTTTAATGAGACTCATGGAGTGATTCTTTGTAAATACACCAACTGTATTTTCAAGGCAAACAATTATAGGCAATAATAACAGGAATGAATGCCCACTGAAATAAGCACTATTCCATTAAAAGAGACATAAATCAATCTGGACCTGCTGAGGTGGTGGAGAATGCTATTGTCACTTGACAGACTGTTCAATGAAGTTTTACCTCTGGAGATTCTGAAGATCACAGACATTTAGTGCTTTTACAAACAGAATTGGCAGGTTTTTCGGCATTGTTGCACTGAGAAGAATCTCTTTCAAGGAAAGTGACATACCTTCACCTAATGCCAAATTTGGTCTTCTGCCAAATTACCAACTTCAAATTATCAGGTCAAATATTCATGAAATATTGAATACCCAAACATCAGCTGTCAATGTTTGTGTTTCACCTCTAACAGTATTTTGTATTTAACATTAGGTATGTATTTGATTGCAGCCAACATTTGGCACTGAACTACATCTGGTATTTGAAAACCAGTGATAATGAGAATGTATGCAGCCATGCTGGTCCGTTTAAGAAATAGCAGCCCCCCAGTTTGTATGAAAGTCCCCTGGTTTAAGGGCTGGGAGAAGGTGTGAACTGTTGCTTAGGGAGGAGGAAAGTGATGCTTTTACTTATTTTCACTTACTATGAGCTAAATCTGGCTTGAGGAGGTGCAGGGAGCTCTGTGTAACCCTCCACCGCACTCCCCAAGGTTGAAATGTTCAAACAGAGCAGCCTCAAAGTACTTTCTGTTTGCTCCAGTTGAACATTTTAGGTTCATTCAAACATGTTCAGGGCTCCCCGCACTTCCTGAAGCCTGCTTCAGCCTGCAGTCAGTGAAAGTAAGTACTGTATAAGCACCTCCTTGCTCCCTCCTTACTAACACAATCCTGGGGATAACCACTTTCATTTTCACCAGGAGGACTTGTGGAGAGAAATGTGGAAAGGAAGTCCATGCTCTCCCGTCATGATTGACATATCCAGACCATAAGCAATGAATACAATTATGATGGGCACTATAGCAAGGCTGATTGAGGTTACAGCACCATAAAGAGATACAAGGAAACATATTGATCAGAGGCATTCTGTAACTTTAACCCTCTGTCAAGCGTAGCTGTTTGACTCCCCCGGTTGGGCGCAGTGCGCACAAAATTCCACTGTTAGAAAACTGTCATAAGCACCTAATTAACTCAATTGTTAAAACTCTTAAAAGTGTTAAGTAACATTCATTAGGATGTACAAAGAGACAATGATCAAAATCTGATTCCAAAAATCCTCATTTATTAATCATACAGCAAGTAAAACCAAAATTATTGAAAATTAATACCCACCTCCCCATTGCCTTATGTTTTCATGAAAAAGAAAGACATATGAGCATTGATTATGAGCTGAACTGTAAATATAGGCACAGTAGAGTCACTCTGAGTCGCTGTTGGGAAGTTCAGCAGTTCAGTTCTGTGACTGAAAGGTTTGTCCAACAAGAGCCTCAAGGGCCGCATTTGGCTTAGAAAACCCATAGATGTGGCCCTTGTTGGCCTGCAGGTGTTCTCTGTTCCTGTTCAAATCAACAGGAAAGAGAACAATAAAATTCAGGAGATGCAGCTATCCCTGGAAGGTGAAACCAACACCTCACCAAAGTAGGGGGGAAAGAGCCTTGGAAAGGAGAAACAGGGTATATCATCCATATCATCCATATCATCAACAGGGTCAGGACAGGGTCAGGAACCCCATGAACAAAGGGAGACTCCCACCTCAAGGCAAAGAGGACTTGTTCATTAGCATGTGCATAGATAGCAATCAAAGGTGTGAAGACAACATGAGCAAATGGTCAGTAAAATGCAGGCTGAAATGCCTTTTTTCAAAGACAAGAGAAAAAGCAAACAGGAGTACATGCTTGAACTGTATCTAATTGGCAACACTAGGCAAAAATACATATTTATGTACAAATATGTACAATATTATGAACAAAATCGTAATATCTACAATCTTTGTAATTTCCATTCATACAAAGAGCTAAATAAACAGTTATGATGTATATAAAAGGAAATAAGAAACTTCCAAAAGTCAGCTTAGGAGGGGCGATGGTGGTAAAAATTTGCCAGGGGTGTCACTACTGCTTCCCAGAAAAGAAGCTGGAAAAATGACTGGGGGGTTTCAAACAGCACCTAGAACTAGGAAGGTACTAGGAGGGGCAGGCCTCTTGGCCATCATGGTGCAGAGAGGGAGCAAAAACAAAATCACATGGAATTCAAATCCTAGCTACGCCTTAACTGCCTTTGCAATCAGCAACTCATTTTAGGTTTTTCCTTCTTGCTTGGAGACTGTAAGTCTTGCAGAGCAATCCTAAGCCTGTCTACACAAAAGCACGTTCCATTGTGTTCAATAGTACTTACTCCCAGGAAAGTATGGTTAAGATTGCAGCCTTATAGCCTTAAGTTTTGCATTCCTACTCTGCCTCTCTCAAGTCCCAACTACACTGTACAATCACCAGATATGCAATTGCCTGGCATAAGATGGGAGACAGACTCTGAGAGTGCTGCTTCTGGGATGGTTTCTGTTTAGAGGGTAGCAATGGTGGGCTCCAGCAGGTTTGCACCTACTCTGTAGAATCGGTTGTTAACTAGAGATAGGACATATAAAATTTAAAAATAGCCATTTAAAAGTGGCTGCCAGGTGGGCAGAGAACCAGTTGTTAATTTCTTTGAATCCCATCACTGGAGGGTAGCCTACTGATTGATGGCCTGAGCTTTTCTACACCAACCCTAAAGAATCAAGGAAACTGGAATACCCTGCCTCTTCCCATCCAGAAAGACTCTCAGATTACTTTTGCAATCCAGGTCTGAGGGCTCATCATCCAGCCCAGTGATGGGCTTCAAAGAAATTAAGAACCGGTTCTCTGTCCATCTGGCAGCCACTTTTAAATGGCTATTTTTAAACTTTATATGTACTATCTCTTGTTAAGAACCGGTTCTATAGAGTAGGTGAGAACCTGCTGGTGCCCACCACTGATCCAGCCTCATTAGCCAGACAGCCGATAAACCTATGTACTCACTCATTTGCTTCACTTCCAAGTGCACATCTAGAGCCCTACTCCTACTACTGGCCAGCATACAATATACCATACTGGGGGGAGAGATAGCCTGGAGTTTAGTTTCCCCACAAAACCTCAAAATGCCACTTGGGCCCCACCGGAGGTCAGCCAAGAAAATATCTGCCAAGAGTAGATAAAAAATACCATCATTCTGAAACAAAGCAGAATTAGAATAGGCACTGGACAGATGGGTAATAATAGCCTCACTGGTCTCAATCACTACCCTCCGCAGGTCCCTTGATTCACTTTATGCCTAGATCTTGATGTGTTGGTATTTTTGGAACTGCTTGTGCTTTAGACAAATAGAAACCTACATGTGGCAAAAGCACAGGGGAGCCAGACTGTCCTATTTAATAATTCTAGACATTGCTTGCAAAGGCAGTTTGGTTGCCTGGGAGAGCAAACATCATTTAATCCTAGGGAGCATTATAATAGTAAAATGAAAGGAAATGAAGCAGTGAGGTTACTTTATTTACAGCCATCCCCCACTTATTTGGGTTAGGGACTGGAGCACCACCCAAAGGTGAAAACCATTGAGAAGTGGAACCCAGTTTTTTTCAGCTTGCAAATGCAAAATGGCCACAAAAAAGACATACCAGTAAATGTCAGTTGCAAAAACCCAAATAACACATATTTATTAACATATAGACAAAATACATAACAAATTACAGTAAAATGAACAAAGGCATGTGTGGACAATGAACATCTTATGTATTTCAAAGATGGTTATTTACTGTAGAAAGTCATAAGGAAATGTCAAAAATAGTTTTGTCACATGCAAATCAACATTTTCATCAAGAGATGAAAATTTTAGCCTTTAGACCAGCAGAGAAAGGTTGAAAAATTGAAGAATGTGTTGAATGAATGAGTACTGGTTATAATTGAAAGGTATTGAAAAAGTGGAACCATCAGAAAACAAACCATCAGAAAATGGGGGATGCCAGTACAGTGTTACCCTGGTTTACGAGCATAATTTGTTCCAGAAGTATGCTTGTAATTCAAAATGCTTGTATATTATGAAATAATGAAAATTGTTAGTTAATAGTTATAATAACTAATAATAATAACTAATAGTTAGTTAGTTAGTTAGTTAGTTAGTTAGTTAAAAAATTATATCCCGCCTTTCTCGGGCCCAGTAGCCCAATTCAAGGTGGCTGACGTAAAACATAATTAAAAACATAAATAATACAATTCAGTAAAAACAATTAAAACATACAATTGTTCCCTCCTCACCCGGCCACAAATCCCAACGCTGGATGTTATGTCTATGTAGAACAAGTGTGGGTGGAGCTAGAGGACATATGTGGAGTTGTGGGGTGTGTGTGTGTGTAATGTGGGGTTGGTTTGTGTGTGGGGGTTAATCCCGGGATCATCTCAATTTCAAAAAGGTATAATATGCCTATGTAGAGCAGGTGTGGGCGGAGCTACAGGAGTTTAGGATGTGTGTGGAATTGTGTTGTGTTGTGTGTGGATGTGGAATGTGGGGTTGGTTTTTGTAGGGGGGGGGGTTAATACCAGGATCATCCCAATACCAAAGAGATATAGTATGTCTATGTAGAGCATTCATGGGTGGAGCTAGAGGGGTACCTGACGGACAGACAGAATTAGCCTTTTATTAGTATAGATGTCTGCTTGTCTTGCAAAATACTCTCAATCCAAAACACTCTCAATTCAAGTTTTTACTGTATAGCCTAATCCTAACTTGTCCTGGAACAGGAAGGTTGACACCCAGCTCTGAATACAAGGCAGGCTGAGGCTGAAAGTGGTTCATCCCAGGATAAGGAGAATTGCTTCCCCTTGCCCAGGGGCGAGTCACAGCAGCCCCAATGTATCTACAGTGGTGCCTCACGTAAAGAACGCCTCACGTAAAGTAAGTTTCACGTAACAAACAAAAATTTCTCTAGGATTCTGCTTCACGTAAAGAAAGTGCTTCATGTGAAGAAAACATTCGTTGGCAGCTGGGGCAGACGCGCTGGACGGCAGCCTGTTTAAAAAGCGTCAGGGCTGCCTAGTGCACCTGCCCATAGTGAAAGCAACACTTCTGCGCTGTTCCTCCTGTGGCCGGATGTCCACTGGGCAGAGGGAGAGAAGAGCAGTGGAGAAGAGGGAGCAGCTCAGGGCCAGGCAGAAGGGAGCAGAGGAGACAGAGGCTCAGGATGGAGAGAAGGAGAAAGTGGTGAGAAACTTTGAAGATGTCTTGGATTGCAGCCTCCTAACCATGTCTACCTGGAAGTAAGCCCCATTGTGTTAAATGGGTCTTACTCCCAGGAAAGTGTCTTTAGGACTGCAGCCTAAGTAGTCTTTAGGACTGCAGCATGTTTTGAATTCAATTCATGTGTTTTGTTATCATTTTTACATCCAGTTAATATTTTTATATGAATATTTTTGGGGTTGTGGAATCAATCATCTGCGTTTCCATTATTTCCTATGGAAAAATCTGCTTCACGTAAAGAAAGTTTCACGTAAAGAAACTGCCTCCAGAACGAATTAATTCTGTTACGTGAGGCGCCACTGTACTTGGATTTGTGCCACCTAAAGAGTTCCTAAAGAGGTGACACAAATCCAATCAGCCTGGAGCTGCCCCAGGCTGCCCAGAAGACAATGTTCAGATTCTGGCTCTGCCATCCATCCGAGGGACTACCCAGTACCCATTAAAAAAAAGCAGCAGGCCTCCGTCAGTCTTGGAAGACTATGGTATCGTGCTCGGCGCTGCATACGCTGCATGCAAAGCATGAAAGCCTGGGTTAGATTGTTATGGAGGATAGGCTGTTACCCAAGCAGCAAATCCCCCCTCTCCATGCCACTGAATTAGTCCAATGGAAAGGCAGAGCCAATACAATTGGATCTAGCTGGTATCGCAGAGCTGGGCTAAAGACAGGAGCTCACCCTGTCTTGTGGGGCCGACCCGGCTACACAACAGTACCCATTAACAGGTTAATATATACATAACATATTTGTGGTTCAATAGTTTGTCAGATGATTGCATAGTTTTAAAAAATGGTATATTCTTATCATTGTGCCTCCTTACATACCATAGATTTAATTCATGTCAAAATAAAACACACACACATTTAGCAGTGACAGTGAGGCAATTAGAGTGATGCCACACTTCTACCTAAGAGTCATCCACTGGTTGATTTATCACTGCATGTAAACCATTAGAACATCCACTACTCTTGTCTGATTTGAGAAAATTTACTAAGCTTGTTACAGATAAGTAATCCCAATAAATGGACTGTTTTGCTGGATTTCCCAATATTTTCTTCTGGAAAATAATTCTACCAAGGGTTAAATTCTAATCAACTTTCCAGGGTAAGATAGGGTTGCCATATGTCCCAAAAAACTGGGATAGTCTCAATTTGGGGGGGATTGTGTTCACATACTGGCAAGTGTGACAGAGGATCACACTTTTTGAATAAGATTTTGAATAAGAGAATTATTGCATCCCAATGGTAAGGGCATGCAGCTCTGTCAGGGAATAAAGAGCACAATCCAATCCTAACCATGTCTACTCAAAAGTAAGCCCTGTTGTGTTCCTAAACCTCATTTAGGATTGCAGCCATACATTCCCTTACCTTGAGGATGCCTCCGTGACTGCCCCTCCACAGCAAGCTGCAGTTCACAGCTATGTCAGTGCTGGAATGTTGGTTAAGATTTAGGCCCTAGTATATCATTTCTATTTTTGTTACTAAAGCTATCAGCACCTTTACTAAATGTGTATTAAAATGCTTTTTTAAAACGTTTCAAAAGCAGCATGAAAACAACTAATCAGCAATCTAACAGACATTTGGAAGTACAGTATTGTACAAAGTGGCAACTGGAGAGAATGCAATGAATTTTAATTGGATCTGCATCCAAATGGATCAAACTTTATCTTGTTGTTTATCAGTTTGAATCCAGAGTAAATATGGGGAGTCCTTGCTCCAATGTAAGAACAATTTACTCTGGATTGCAATATGAATTTCCTGTAGGTTTCACTAGGAGGTGTAGTAACTACGGGTGCACGTAATGTCTGTTTCGTGCTCCCATAGTTACTCTGGATTTGGGGTTTGTTAGGACCCACTGCTACATAATTGACATAAATTAAGTGACCAGTTAATTTATGTCCACCACGTCCACCAGCAGCTGGAGAGGAGCACAGAGCAGTGCATCCTCCCGGCCCCGCCACTGACCCTCCCTGGCCCCGCCCCTGGCCCTCCCCGGCCCCGACCCCTGACCCCGCCCCTGACCCCTGACCCCGGCCTGGCCTGCCCACTTCCGGTGAACCAGTTGTTGGGTCAGGCCGCGCCCACCTCTGTTTGTAACCCTATCTTCTATCACAGACATGATATTTAAGGAAGTTTTCTTTCACAAACCACATATTTGCATTTTGAGCTAGAGCTAGAAGGTCATATGTACCTTAATGAAATCCAAGCTGTGGCCAAGCTGCAAGTGGTGTCAAAGTCACCACCAGTCACCTCATCTTCCTTCAGATTGTTCCCTTGCTTTCCCATTTAATCATTTCTTAGAGTTCTTATTCACAGTATCACCCATTCAAGGTATTACAATAAAGCCAGTAATAACTGACATTTTAGGGCTAAGCTTTATTATTCAGTTCTTGAGACATTTTGCCTTGAGAGGTTATATAAAGAAGTGCTATTGATTCACTGAGTTTACCATAGAATTTGCAAGATTACATATAGTCATGAGACTACTTGAAATTCATAAGAATATTTCCTAACAAAGAAACTATGGTTGTTGTTGTTGAAACTATGCTTGTGTTCATGGCATGTGAAGTGATAATTTTGAAAACTGAGCATTGTGTTTTGTTTTAATGATTTGATTTTCAGTTCAGTATATTTTGGGTTTAAATTTTTTCCTGTGGAATAAACAGTTCCTTCAATATTCTGCAATCATAAAATACAAATACTACAGCTGGAACAAACCATAGTTACTGACGTTTCTTTCTTTCTTTCTTTCTTTCTTTCTTTCTTTCTTTCTTTCTTTCTTTCTTTCTTTCTTTCTTTCTTTGCATTAGTTAACTCCACTCTCAGCCTTTGGGATCAGTAGTTATTAAATGTTTGCTTCCCTATGTACTGATAGTCACAGATCAGTAAGGAATATGTAGCCATCGCCGGTCCTTATTGGTTGGACCTAGTAGGTATTAATGAGAGTAATTTTATTTACATGAAATTCAACTCATTGGGGACACTGTAGAAATATACTGATGCTTCATTTGTTTTAAATGTGCTATAATCACCCTGAGCCTTTGGGATAGGAGCAAGAATTATGAATCATTCATTTGTGATGTTTTCAAGAGGTTTTAATGGATTTCTGGAACCAGTCTATATTGGAGTGAATGAGATGTCCTCAAATCTCTTAATGTTTGTATGACACCCCCATGTCTTTCCTTTCTTCCCTTCTCTCCATCTCATGCTCCTTCCCCTTTCCCTTCCTAAGGGCAAAATCCAGCGTAACTATGGGGAGTCCTTGCTCAGTGTAAGAACAACTTACTCTGGATTCCAATATGAATTTCCCATAGGTTTTCACTATGTGGTGCAGTAACTACAGTTGCATGTAAAGTCTCTTACATACCCCCTTAGTTATTCTGGATTTGGGGGGATGTGTAGTTTTTTCCTCCTTTCTTTCCCATCTCCATCTGCTTGCTTAGCAAGGTCAGAGGCAATGCATACCTCTACTACCCTTGGAGAGGGGGAAGCAGAGCTTCCACTGTTGCTGATCACTTTGGCTTGCTTCCAGGGACTCTCTGTGTATGAGATTAAAAGTTTGGTAATATACTCAGACAAGATGGGAAAAGGGACTTGTAAGAATTTAGAAAGAACTAAAATCCAACAGAAAGGGATCAATGTTGAGGCAAAGTTTGTATCTTGGAGGAAAAAAATCCTTGTCCTTGCAATTCTGCTCAAACTTACTAATAAACCTGGAAAATGCTAGGAAAATCTGAAAAGAGAGATTCTTCTCAAACTTCAGATACTTGCTTTTATCTAACAAGTATTGTTGAAATGGCTCTATCATGAATGTTAAATATTTGATGCCTTGATTAAAAATGTAAGAAAACCCAAGAGCATATTTTCCATTCACATTCTGATATGATTCATATTTCTTGTGACAACTATATTGTCAAACGTTACCAAAGTAGGGACAGTGATATGCCATTGCAAGAAATACTGTTCCATTGTAGAAGCTGCTAACACAGAATTTTCATTGTCAGAAACCTGTGTGAATCATCCAAATATTAATTATCATCTTGGCCTTCTGCCATTCTTGGGATTTTATTTTTCCAGTGATTTCTCCCATTTTTATGATATGTATTATTATACATAATAAATTTCATCACATCCTATTTTGGGCTGGTTATATTCAGCAATTTTGGATTTTAGTAAAAAAAACAAACAAACCTGAGACTCACAGAGATATCTTTTCTGGAGCTTAGTTTTTTTAATTTGTTAAAGGTCAATAAGGGTGGGTGTTTTCTTCAGATTTTAAGGATTCTAGTGTCAATTGACAAAGTATTGACTAGCAATGACAATGTAAGTTGGTGATCTGGACTTGGGTCTCAAAAATGCAAATTTTTGGTGAGTTGTTCACTGCTGAAATGTGCTTGTGGAAGACTGAAAAACACTCAAGGGTCCCCTGACTCAGAATTTGTCCCCCATGCATGCTGCATGTGACTGCGGGTGCATGGCATGAAAAATTTGTGGAGCTGTCATTTAGAATGGTAAGAAGCTAGAAGGTTCTTGCCATAAGACAGAGAAGGGATACTGTATTGTTCTACAGCCAAGGGCGAGAGAAGTGGAGAGAGATCCTTGGGCCAAGTCTGTAGGAAGAAAGGAACAGATGATCTTTGGGAAAAGGATCCAAGTTTTAATGTTTCCATTGCCTTATAATTAGCTTGAGAAGCCCAGGAAGGGGATGAGAAAAGGAAGGGGGAGGCAGTTTATAGCGATCACACTTTTTACCAGATGCCTAGTGGTGAGGAGGAAGTCCCAATGACTACTTGTGAGTTGAGCTGCCAAGGATTGGGTTGTCCTGGATAGCTTCGTAGCTGCTGGGCATGACATTCCTCCCACTTGCTGCTTCTGTCCCACTCTCTCACAGTCCCTCCCACCCTAGTCTTCCCTGTTTAAAGATTGGTGGAAACACACACACACACACACACAGAGAGAGAGAGAGAGAGAGAGAGAGAGAGAGAGCTTGGCACCAGTTTCATTTTTCCCACTGAGCCACAGTGGGCTTTTTAAAAGGGATGGGATGACAAGTCCTATAGAGATGCAAAGAGGCAATTTTTGCCTCATAGGAGAGTGGTAACTCTAAACTCAAGTCAAGCAGTGCTGGACTCTTCCCATCACTGCTGTTGACCTTCATCTACTAGAGATGCCCAAATTCTGATCTTAGGTCTTGAGAAAACTTGTAATTTATTCATGTTCTCTATCTTCAGTCCTACTGTCTCCTAGAATTGCAATGTCATTGATGTTATAGTGTAATAATTTGTTACTTTCCAATAGATAATAAACAGTTTCCTACCTCAAAGGGTTCACAATCGAGCAGCGTAATCCTAATTTGCACTAGATCAAGGTGAGGTGGATTGTGCAGTGAGAGACACAAATGTGACAAGGAAAGAAAAGAAAATGGTGCCAGGAAGATGGGGAAAATAATGTTGATCCAGGTACCCATGTTCATTTATTTTTCAGATTTTATACCATTCTTTCTCCATTGACCTCCAGATAGTGTACTTTAGGGTTGCTATAAATTTCTTCCACAAAACCGGGACAGGACCCTCTGTCCCATTTGCCAGTATGTGATCACAATCCCCCAAAACAGGACTGTCCCTGTTTTTCAGGACATATAGCAACCCTATGCACATAGTAGATTATCCCTGATTAGCACAACTTTAATGCTGCTACCATGTTGTAGGCTTGGACTGGTCCACTCAATTGTTTTGCATTAGATGTACCATTGTAGGGCCTTTTATGGCAATGGAACAAGGAGAAGTTTGGGTCTAACATATTGTCTTTATTCAGAATGAATTTTTCCTTCACTCAGAAGATTATTGTTTGCAGTTCCTCATAAATTTAATAGTTTTTGTATTCTTCAGCTTGTTTGCTTTGGATGATTTCAATAAAGTCCTGAAGGTCTATCAAAGGGCAGAGAGGGTGAAAGAATTTAAGTTTTTGAAACCCTGTAGAAATGCTTTAGGAGGAAAAGAGAAGGTCAGATTGCAACTGTATTTACTGCATCCGTTTTGAACTAAAGTGTTGAAGGATTTATATTTACCTGCATTGCAGGAGTAAAATTCCCCTCATATGCTATCACCTCACTGCGCAATGTTGCCCCATGTGCATCATCCCCTCCAAGCACATCATCCCCCCAAGCACAATACCCCCGTACAACATCCCCCCATGCATACCATATGCAACACTCCTTTGCGCATCACCCCATGCGCATCATTCCCCATGTGTTACACCCCATGCGCAATACTCCCATACATCATCCCTCCATGCGCACTGTCCCCGCATGTGCAATGTCCCCCATGCGCACCATTCCCCATGTGCACCATTCCCCCCATCCACACCATCCCCCACATACACCATCAACCCTGTGTGTGCACCCTTCCTCCGAGTGCATCAGCTGGATGTTGATCAGTCAGTCTTCAGTGTTATGAACAGGACAAAAAGACGTTGCACCCCTCTTCAGCCCCATAAGGTTTAATTATTGGCCCGAATTTTCACTACAATCAATCACTCTGGTCTGATCCCTAGGGACTGGACAACATCGATAGTCGTCCCCATTTATAAGAAGGGCGATCCTTCTTCTCCCGGAAATTTTAGGCCGGTGAGTTTGCTTTCTGTTTTGGGGAAAGTGTATGCCAAATTCTTGTCCAATAAGCTTAATAGCTGGATTATACAAGAGGACATTTTAGGCCCGAGCAATCTGGTTTCCGTAGGGCAAATCCACACTAGACAATTGTTTGATCTTGTCTCATTTGGCCTATAAACAGGTTAGATTTTATAGGGCTCGTCTTTATGTTGCCTTTCTTGATTTGAAAGGGGCCTTCGACTCAGTTGATAAGAGAGCTCCTTTGGTCTAAATTAGAAGGTCTGGGAATTGACAGGAGACTTTTGTTTTTAATTAGGGCCTTGCACTTAAATACCTCTTGTAGAATCAGGTCTTCTTGGGCTGGGGATTTGTCTAGCCCCATTCCTTCCAACAAGGGGGTAAAGCAAGGTTGTGTTTTAGCTCCCTCTCTTTTTAATTTATTTTTGAACGACCTTGCTCCAACTTTGGAGGGTGTGGATGGCCATTGTCCAAAACTTGGTACTGTTCATGTTCCACTTCTCCTTTATGCGGATGACGCAGTTTTGTTATCCCACACAAGGATTGGTTTGAGGCGATTGTTAGCCAGCCTCGGCTGGATATTTTGCATCTAATAACTTGCAAATCAATTATGCCAAGTCTAAAATTATGGTTTTTGCTAGCAGTTGGAGGCCATTAAAGTGGACATGCAATGGTAACTCTCTAGAAAAGGTCAAACAATTTAAGTACTTAGGGGTTACCCTAAGTACTTAGGGGTTACCTTTCACTATAAGGGTACGTGGTCTTGTCATCGTAAGGCAATTTTGGGTGCTTCCAAACTTTCTTCCGCAGCCATTTCTCATTTTTATCATACAGTGGGCAATGGTTTTGTCCCGGCTGCCTTAGATGCCTTCAAGGGGAAGGTTGTCGCCCAGGTTCTATATGGATCTCCTGTTTGGCAAAAGGATATAAACCAGACGATCGAAACCATTCAATCTTCTTTTCTGAGAAGGGTTCTGGGTTTACCTAGATGTGTCCCCTATGCGGCCATGTGTTTGGAGTTAGGGTTATGTCGTCTTAAAACCATTGCATGGCTCCGCTCAGTAAAGTACTGGTTTTGAGTTTTATTTAACCCCTCTGGTTTAATGTTACAATTGTGCTCGGACTGTGTTTTACCCCTGGGGATCCTTGACCTTTTCGTGAAACTTAAATTCATAGGTTTGGATCCATCAGAGTTAGGCATGATTAATTTCGAATCGGCCTACCGCCTGGTTAAAGACCGTATCCTAGATATCGAACAACAAGATCTTATCTGTGAAGCTAGGTCCACCTGTTCCCCACTTCAATTCCATATTCCTTCTAGCTTTGGAAAGCCGGCTCTTTATTTTTTCCATCTATTTTGTCCGCAAACTCGCAGGGCCTTTTCTCTTGCGAGATTTAATGTGTTGCCTTCAGCTCTACTAAGAGGGAGGTTTCACAACATCCCATACTCTGAGAGGTTTTGCAGTTGCAACAGTTCTAGTATTGAGACTTACCCTACAATCCAGAGTAACTACGGGAGCACATAAGAGATATTACGTGCACCCATAGTTACTGCACCGCCTAGTGAAAACCTATGGGAAATTCATATTGCAATCCAGAGCATTACATATTACACCAGAGCAAGGACTCCCAGTAGTTACTCTGGACTGTGGCCTTTATCTCATACGGTTTTTTATTGCTTTAAATACAATGACCTGAGGGCAAAACACTTGAGTTCCTTGTTATTAAAAATGCAGGGTTGGAACGATTCTGACAGGCTCTTGCAGCTTCTGTCATCACAAAAGATTGATGATTTAAATGCGGTTGCTTTTTTTTTCTGGAAGTGGTTGCTAGACACAGTTAATATTGTTATTGATAATTTGGACCTTAGACATTCTAAGTGTAATAACTGTTATTTTTGTGATTCTTTGTGATTTTCTGTGTAATGTTTTTGCCATTGTTTGTATGATGCCAATAAAGGTTATGCTTATGCTTATGCTTAGGTTTAATTTCTCATCATTGGTTCTTGGTGGATGTTGATGTCACAGGAGGAATACCCTCTCTGAATTTCATGCTTCTCGGTCCAGGGGTTGGGGCAGAGGGTCAAGGATTCTTCAGTGGAAAGCATAGGGAGGAAAACATGTTGTGCCTCTTTTCATCCCCTTCCGGTTGAAAACCGGTTCTTAGTGGTACCTCTGTCATAGAAGAAATACCCTCCCCAAATTTCACGCTTCTAGAGCCAGTGGTTTTTGCTGGCTGTTGATGAGTGTGTCAGTGAATGAGTCTATGACTTTTCAGTTTTATATATATAGATTATTTGTGTACCACATACAACACAATCTTTTCACAGTGTCATAAATAATTGGAGCAGCTCTGTGCATTGCAGCCATGTATTCTTTCTCGAAATCCCTGCCGTGTGTCAGCACAAACCACTTTAGAGATGATCCTGCTTTGACCTTTCTTTGCAGATTCAGATACTACCATGCAGATGCTCTTGCAAGTACAATGCTTTCTATAGATGGAAGTTTAGTATTTTATTTCACGCAGCTGATGAACAGACTTGAAAGTTAAAAACTTTAGTGTGGAGGGGAGAGGGACAGGTGCTGGTAGTTATGGACAGTGCACTTCCACCAGAGGTGTACCTAGGCAAAATTTCACCCATGGCAAGGACTGAAATTCGCCCCAACAAAACAGGTAGGAAGGATCCCAGGAGTCATCTAGTCCAACCCTTTGCTTGTAGCAGGAGAGATGCGGCCCTGTCACCTGTGGCAGATCGCATCCCACGCGATACGCTCATTACACCTCTAACTTCTACTCTGTCTTCTCAGTTCCCACCTAGCTGGATAATAGAGAAATTAAAAAGGCAGCCCTCTGGACTGGTCAAACTCACCTGTATTACTCCAGATCGGTTTCCAGTTCTGGCTCTGGACCCTCAGTGGGAGGGTGTGAGCATAGGAGCAGTTGGTTCCTTTAGTTAAGTGGGTGCTGGCACTATTAAGTTTAAATGGATGGTCATGGATGGATGATTACCTGATATGTGGCTACAGGGCCACATGATAAAATTTTCAGAAGCAACTGCATAACACTTGGTTGTCTGTGTTCAAGTTATTGCAAAATGTACTTTCCAACCATCCGTGTGCTTAAGCAGAGTGAAGAATCATAAGAATTAAGGATTTTTCTCTGTTTTCTGCTTCTGGTGCCAACATGTTGCTATTACACTTTAAAATTAACACATTATTAGATAATCTCTAATTCTTTAGTAAGATTTCCTATTATTAAAGCTATTATTGATTTTTATGGTGCAGGAGGAAAATCTGTGCACAGCATAGAAATGTGACTTTTTAAATTAGACATGCCATGAGAGATTTTGCACACTTTATGTTTATTAATCTAACCAACCGGATGATATTAAAACACACACACACACACCCCTGACAGAGACACACACAGAGAGATTCTTAATTTTAGAAATGAAGCCATAATGCTAATGAATTGCTTAAGGATAAACTTAAATATGGATTGGAATGAATTAAAATGAATATATTAATTCAATAAATCATAGCTGAACAAAATGAATTTCTTAATATATGAGTAAATGTCAACCTGGCAAACTGTATGGAACCGACTTTCAACTGAAAGTCCAACCTGTACTATTTCTTTACCAATATGGCCCGTATGATTAAAAGTGATTTGTGATGTGACTGGCATCATATCCAATATGTTAGTTTTCCCCAGTTCAGTAGAGGACTATTTGAGTATAATAGGTGGCCTGAGGCAGCCATGTGGTGTAAAAGCCAAATGATGCATCCATAATAATACATAGAATCCTACAGTGGCCAAATTGCTTTACAATTATTATGTTGATGTTGTCCTTAGAACAACCCTGAAAGTTATTACTTCTATATTGTAGTTGAAGCTGCGAGGGAGGGACTTGCAACAGGTCCCTTTGGGTCACTGTCCACCTTTTCAGTGCAGATGCAGCTATACCAAATGCATCCTGCGGTGTTGCATGCACTGCATGCTGTGGCGATGGGGCAGTCATGGAAACATTCTTAAATTAAGAGAATGTTTGTTCCCTTCCTTTGGAACTGCATTGCAGCTATATCGGTTTGAAAGGAATGAGCCTTTTGTGAGTTGATAGCATACGTATAATTCATAATTCACTGGCCAATCCTGAGCTGGGATTGTTGTGGTACCAAAAAGACTGCCACAGTATCCTGCAAGCACTGAGAAGCTGCTGCCATCTCCCCAGGTAAGGGAAATGGCACTGCAATGGGGCTACTTGATTCTGCGGTGGTTCTTTAGCTGGTGCAGTATCAAGATGTCCTATGTAGGGCTGTGTAGTTCTTCCTACAGTTCTAAACCTTCCTACCCAGCTTGCTTCCATGCCATGCTTGCTCCCTGTTCACGCCTTGGCTCCCCACACCGCCTTCTGCTCGAACACTTTCCCCCACACATTCCACACTGCTACCTTCAGCATGTGGGCTGCAGTGGGTCAGCTGGATAAGACCAGGTGACCAGATGCCCAAACCTCAAAAGGAGGACAAGGTCTTGGTATTCCTCTCAGCTTGGCCTTTCCAGAAGACAATGGCACGTTTGCCTACTCATGAGTAAAGCCGCGATATTAGGCACTTTCACTTTCCCCTAGAACTCAATGCATATTTTTTTTATTTTTAGTTTTTTGACCATAACTTTGATAGAAAGGAGATATTTCCAAACCGATTTTTGCATTGGATTCTGCTCTTCAATACAAATCCAAATGACATATGATATGATAGGGTACTGCACACCATTGCAAAGTTCCAAAATAAAGCCAGAAGGGAGGACAGTAAAGCCCTTTTGGAGGACACCCGGACAGGAGACTAAAAGAGAAGACAAATCCAGAAATTTCCAGTCATATGGTCACCCCGGTTAAGCTATCATACCTATCATCCTGCAGACTGGGGTTTGAGACCTGGGTGTGCAAGGAAGAGTGAGCTCCCGTCCTTGGCCCAGCTCCTGCCAACCTCGTAGTTTGAAAGCGTGCAAAACAAGTACTGTAGATAAATAGGTACCACCTCGGTGAGAAAGAAACGATGATCCATGCAGTCATGCTGGCCACATGATCACGGAGACATCTTCAGACAGTGCAGGCTTACTGCTTGAATCAGTGATGAGCACTGCACCCAACAGATTTGGCTGGTGCCTGTATAGGCAGCAGGGCAACCTGCAGCCAGTAACGGCTTGCAGGGCAACCTGCCCCAAAATCATGCCCTTCAGCATGGCTTTTGTTGACAGATGGGACGGGGAGGGACAGCAGGGGAGTAAACACACTGATACACACACACGCAATAGTCTCTTTACTCTGCAGTGCCATGACAGACTTTTGAAATGGAACAATTCAAATCTTAAGTCACAAAACCCCTCTGGACAACTTCTCTGACCATTAGGACCTGTTTTTGAATTGAGTTGTCGGGTGGTCTCACCACTCAAAGTCAGACCACTCTTGATTTGCCCATCCCTGGTAGAAGAGTTTTGTAATGCTGATAATGGATTTCACACAAGGAGAGATGTTTATTCCTTTGAGATGTACTGTATAATATAAAATGCAAAACTAATCTAAAAAATTAACTTTCCCCAAAGAAAAATTTTCTGTTGCCCTTCATAGTACACCAGAGCGCCATAAAGCATACAAAAAATTAATGAGTAAAGGTGCAATCCTAACCTAGGCCAGCACAACTCACGAGTCTTCCCATTCCCATGGTGAGGTAGGGAGGCAAGTGCATGTCTGAGCACCAGAATAAGCCACAGAAAGGAGTGGCGCAAAAGTGCCTTACGCACTTTTGTGACATCCCCAGGTCAGCACAGGACTAAACCAGGGCTTAGGCAGGCCTAACTGGAGCTTAGGATGGCAGCCTAAGTTAACAAACCAGAAAACCATGCAATAAAAACTTTTTTGTACAGAAAATAGTTCATATTGTTCTTTTTAAAAAATATATTTTCCCTTGCAGGAAAATATCAGCTCAACATTCTGCAAACAGAGATGTCATAACATCACCACCACTGAAAGCTCTATTGCTATAAAAACCCTATACCAAAGGGATTACTAGCTTAGATTTAATGATTTTTCTTCCTTAAGATACACATAAGCACCCACACAAAGAAACAGGACCCCCTCCATAGCTCTATTTATAAATAAAAAACTGAATGTGATTAATTAAAAATAAATCAAATTTGGAAGAGTGTGGAAGTTGAGCACATATCCCTTCTCCTTTGTATTTTTAGTGTGGGACTCACTATGTTAGGTTTAATGCTGGATGTCATCACTGGATTTAATATGTTGTTTTATAATTGGATATAACACACCAATCTTTCCTAGACACATGCGCAATGAAACTGTGGTTCCTTTTAGATCAGTCTTATTCTGCAGAATTAGAATTAACCCCTGCAGGTATCCAAAAAAATCCAGATGATGTTGCTATCCTCCTGTTGCATCCTAGCCTGTGGTGGGATTCAAATAAAACAGGTTCTATGTTCCATTAGTAACTATTAGTAACCTATTAGTCTCAGAACCAGGCGCTCATTAGCAAAGGGTTCTACAGAACTTGTAAGAACCCCTGGAAGCCCACTAGTGATCCTAGTGCTTTCTGGATTGTGATCTTTTTCAGCCTTAAAAGTAAATTGCACGCCGGCTTTCATGTGTAGACTGACACAGCACCAATAGCTTCATTCGGCTATTGCCTTACAAATTAATTGTTTCCTAGTCTTAACTTATAAATCAAACATTTTGATCATCAGTACTTGTTTTCTGCCCAGGAGATTCACTCATTGCTTGTTTCCTCTTTGCAACCAGAGTAATTGCTTACGGTTTTTCAGTTTTAGTAGTACAATGGTGAACGTCTTAAATGTCCTAAGCAAGAAATGAAACTGGAAATGCTGTGAGGAGGAAATAAGCCATTAAGTTTCCAATCCTATTGTGAGCCAGCACTGGCAGTGAGCTCCAGCACTGGTGTTGGGTGAATGTACCATAAAACATATGGCTCCCTACATGTAGGGAGCACTGATGCCAGCTCATTCCCGAGGTGGCCAGGTGGCTCTGGGTCCAATGCCAGTTGGATGCCATCCAGGGTAAGAGTTCTGGGTAGTGATAAAGTCTTGGGATAATGGGGAGGTATTCTGGGGTGCGAGGGGTAAAGGAGGAACCAGGCAGGAAGTGGAAAGGACCAGTGGAGCCCTTCTCCATATATCCTATATGTCAGACTGCAAAGGCTGATGTGAAGGTTCTTAAATCTGCACTGGCAATAAGCCAATGCAGACTTGACAACATCTCTGCGGGTTTTGGGGTTTTCCCCCAAAAGGAGAGGAGACCTATGGTAATGCCAGCGGTGCTGCTATATGCAGTGTTAGCCATTTTTATGCTTCTGCACCCAGGAGTAGCACTGGCAATAGGATTGGGTTAATAATTTCCTCCAGCAGGGCATACAGATAAGGGCTGAATCACTGTGGTAGAGGTTGGGAGCCTCACTGAACTGAATGGGATTAACTTTTTAATAAATGTATTTACAACATAATTCTATGTGGTGCTGCAGGAGCTCTGTGGTTAAAGGCACTGTGCCTGTTGATTAGAAGAGCCACAGGTCAGCAGTTCGAGACCAGGGTGCTGCATAATGGAGTGAGCTCCCATGACTTATCCCAGCTCCTGCCAACCTAGCAGTTCGAAAGCATGCAAAATGTAAGTAAATAGGTACCACTTAGGTGGGAAAAGCAACATCCTGGCAATAGACCCCTGTGACAAGCTGGCCAGGTTTCTCCATGTCACATCAATCATCCTCTGGTGGCGCAAGTGGTTAAGATACTGTGCCTATTAATCAGCAGGCCAGGGTTTGAGACCCAGGTCTCCACAAGACAAGGATTTCCTGCTACAGGCAGGGGGTTGGACTGGATGATCCTCTGGGTCCCTTCCAACACTAGATGATCCACTGGGTCCCTTCCAGTGCTATGATCTAACCTGCCAGGAGTGCAAACAACACTAAGATGATGATAACACAATCCTATGAACATTTACACAACACTTTGGCTTCAGAGACTGGTGGTACCCTAAGCAGGTCCCCTTTTGATGAATCATAGATGCAGGATTATATGGAGGAAGGCCAGAGGCATCACTAGAGTTCATGTCACCCAGTGCAGAGTCCAGTGCATCACCCATGCAGTGGGTGGGGCAACAGTCTGAATGGTGGGTG
The DNA here is from genome assembly GCA_030015325.1 of Cryptoblepharus egeriae. Taxonomy (NCBI): domain Eukaryota; kingdom Metazoa; phylum Chordata; class Lepidosauria; order Squamata; family Scincidae; genus Cryptoblepharus; species Cryptoblepharus egeriae. The sequence goes on along the minus strand of JAREYC010000007.1, from coordinate 44,042,782 downwards.
TGATTATGTGCCATTGCGCCACCTCCACTGGTTGTTTAGCCACACATTTAATAGAATAAAGATTAACAAAGTGGTTTGACTGACTGCATTCTGCTGTAAATTATGAATTCAGTAGTATATAACATGATGGGATTATTTCTACAAACCACAGTTTTAGCCAATTTGGTCACTAGGCATGTCACCCCTCAAGGGCGCCCCCTTTCTAGCACCTTAGTTATATCCCTGATCATTTTGGAAGCTTTGCACTCCCCGGACTGACCTTCCACACCAGCCAAGGCATCCTAGCTTACTTGCTAGTATATACGGCTGTGCAGTTCACTAAGGAACTCTGGTATGGAAGCAAACTAATTTATTCCCCTCTCCCTTATTATGTGTGAGATTGTTCAAAGAATAGCCATTCTATAAAAGCATCTAAAAATAACCACTGTGGCATCCTCTGCTATGTCATGGATAGATTTGACTGACAGTTGTGAGAGATAAAGATACAAATTACAGCGAATGTTTAGTTCATTCTCTGAGAACATTAAAACCTGAGCTGTTCCTTTTAAAGTTGCTGATAGGCTTGCCAGTGTAGTGCCAATTAGATGTGTGTGAGATGTAGAGTCCTGTCAATTAGGAAGTGGATTGAAGTCTTCAACTTTTTGAAGCAGAGCAGAATTCATTCAGGAGTCAAAATAACGCTGAAAATGAATCCAATGTGCAGGTTTGACAAACGGCACAGAAAAAAGTTTTTAATAATGTGACTTGGAAGGTTTTTGTCCAAACCACTGCCAAATGACTGTGCCATTAGCCACAGCCACTGATGGGAAAGCACTTACTAATATGGTGATCTGAGACCTCCAGGCATCTTTCAGCCTTTGTATATATATATATATACACACACACACACACACACACACACACACACACACACACACACACACAGAGAGAGAGAGAGAGAGAGAGAGAGAGAGAGAGAGAGAGAGAGATGGCGTTCCAATTATGAAAGCAGCATTTTGGAGCCTGACTTGAAGTAGTTCTACTGGGGAACGGTGAATAGCCAAGTTTTGACAATTTTCTAACTCCTAATATATCCCAGTTGTAGGCTGTAGTTAAAACTTTCTAGTTACATTCACCTTATATTTTTTTACTTAGGAAGAATACCTTGTGCTACATTTTTTATTTTAAACCCAGTCTTCTTCACCAGCAAACTTCATGGAATTTGATTTCAGAAGTTACTTACATAAAGCAACTTCAGCTCTTGAAATAATTTATTTCATTTTCTCTATAAACTACTTTGAGAACTTAGGTTGAAAAGTGGTATATAAATACTGTTTGATTGATTGATTGATTGATTGATTGATTGATTGATGAAAGCGGTCATTTCTGGAGCTCGCTGGGCTAAGAGAAGGCAGTCTGGTGGGAAGGAGGTTAGAACCATGGCCTTATCCCAGCTTGTCCCTTGCCTGAAAGAGAGTGGGAATACCCTAACCCCAATGACATCAATGCTGAAAGCATGAGCTTGAGAGAGTCCTGCCCCTATCCAAGGGAGCACTTACTGAGGCAAACACACATGATTTCTGCAAGGCTCAGAAGACCCTCTGGAGGTAAGAGGAGTAGAGTTCCCATTACCTCCAGAGGGGACACAGAGGAGTCCAATTCACAGATAAATGAAGCTACAAATATGCCTGCTTGTGTTTGATTGAAACATTAACTTTGACAAGATAGCTCAAAAAAGCAGAACTCTTCAGTGAAAAATAAGTACAAGAAGAAGACAAGCAAAGGATACAGGGGACAATGTAGGACACAGAATAATACTGTTGTTAACACTTATTCCAAACAAATCTTTCCAGAATGTTGGCCCTTTTGAAGTAAATTAGAGAAGGAATATTTTTTGCATGTTAAAATTCATCTGTACAAAACAGACTCATAAATAACAGATTTTTCATAGAATCCTTCTGTGCAGAAAATATCTCCAACCTTCTAACAGATGAAGACTGTTGTTTTTCAGGTTTTTTATTATTATAAAAGGCAGACTGGAAAACATTAATCATCTTTTATATTTCTTTGTTAAGTTTCAGATTCTGCAAGCTGATAAATGCTTCCTAATTTTGTTTATTTCAATTATTGTTATGACCAAAATGTCCTTGTCATTTGCTGTAGTTGATATAAGATATTTTGCATTGAACTTCTGAGTGCTTCCCCCCCCCCCTTTTTGGCCAATAGGGAAAATTAGCTTGGCACATACTAACTACTTCAATGTCACACTGCCCTATCAGTACGCACATATTGGTTTGCATCCCTGTATGTGTTCCTCTTTAATCTAACAAGCCTCTGTCAAAAGAACGGTGAATAAGCCTGGGGAATAGCTTGTGATTTAAAAAATTGACCCCAGCAGAGCCAAAAACAGAATCTTCTTTCTATTTTTCCCCAACCTTCTGAATGCTTATTACATCCTTCTGAATGTGGGCCTCACACATGGCTATAGTGGCCACAAGTATCTTGAGAGCATGGCATAGTTGGTCCATCAGAATCTAGCTTGCCTAAATTCCTAGTAACTATGGATTGCTCTATAGAAAAAAATTGTAATGGCTCAGAATTTTAAGAGTGGTTAGTTAACCAATATTTCTTTATAATGTTACATAATTGAGAAAGCAAACAGTTATATATGGTAGAGGACCCGAGATTGAGGATAACACACATATACCACCCATGGAGGGTGAGAAAACAATTTTTATTGGCATCCTTCAGTCTCGAAAGACTCTGGTATCGTGCTCTGATTGGAGGTCCTGAAACAACATCTAGTGCGGCTAAAAAGGCGAATTTGAGAGTGTCCATCCCTTCCACACTGAGGACAAATAAATTTCGTCCCCTGCCCAGGCTCCAGGTTTCGCTGCTTTCGGGTCTGTCTCTTTGCTTCAGCCTGCCGAACTGTGTCTCTTCCAGTTGGAGAAAGCCATGCTGGGTCTTTTGCCTCTGCGCTGAATGATTGGAGGTCAAGGTTTCCCAGCTGATGATGTCCATTCCTTAGGCCTTTAGATCCCCCCTGCAGATGTCTTTGTATCACAGCCGTGGTTTCCCTCTAGGGCGCTTTCCCTGCACTAATTCTCCATATAGGAGATCTTTTGGAATCCAACCATCAGCCATTCTCACGACATGCCCAAGCCAGCGTAGACGCTGCTGCTTCAGAAGTGTGAACATGCTAGAGATTCCAGCACGTTCCAAGACTGCGTCGTTTGAAACTTTGTCACGCCAGTTGATGCCAAGAATATGTCGGAGACAGCCAGTGATGGGCATCAAAGAAATTAAGAACCGGTTCTCTGTCCATCTGGCAGCCACTTTTAAATGGCTATTTTTAAACTTTATATGTACTATCTCTTGTTAACAACCGGTTCTATAGAGTAGGTGCGAACCTGCTGGAGCCCACCACTGGAGACAGCGCATATGGAAGGTGTTCAGCTTTCTCTCCTGCCATGCATAAAGGGTCCAAGACTAATATATATGTCACATGTCATATGCTATACATGCAATTTAGTGGCTATGATGCCTGATAGGACTACAGAGGGGTCTCCCATCTGGTCTTGGGAAGGGTTAGTCCATAGGCTGAGCAGATGTTCCTATACACGATGCTGGCTACTTGGTTGTGCCGTTCAATGTATGCTGTTCCTGCCTGCATCTTACACCCTGCCACGATGTGTTGGATTGTTTCTGACGTTTCTCTGCACAGCCTGCACTTTGGGTCTTCTCTTGTATGGTAAACCCCCGCTTCTATGGATCTGGTACTTAGTGCCTGTTCTTGTGCTGCCATGATGAGGGCTTCAGTGCTATCTTTGAAGCCAGCTCTTTCCAGTCACTGATAGGATTTCCCAATATCAGCAACTTTGGTTATCTGGCGATGCTACATCCCATGCAGGGTCTTATCTTGCCAGGACACTTCCTCAGTCTGATCTTCCTTCCGTATTTGCTGTTGCTGTTGTTGCTGGAGACATTCTCTCATCAGCTCATCTTTGGGTGCCATCTCAGTGATGTATTCCTGGATATTCTGGGTTTCATCCAGGATAGTAGTTTTGACGCTCATCAGACCCCGGCCGCCCTCTTTCCGACTGGTGTATAGTCTCTGGATGTTAGACTTGGGGTGGAAACCCCCATGCATTGTGAGGAGCTTTCGGGTCTTCACATCGGCCGCCTCCATTTCTTTCTGTGGCCAGCTTACTAGGCCAGCAGAGTATCTGATGACTGGCAGCGCATAGGTATCGATGGCATGTATCTTATTTTTCCCATTGAGCTGGCTTTTCAGGATCTGTCGTATTCTTTGATGGTACTTGGATATTGCTGCCTTCCTTGCCTCCTCTTCATGATTTCCGTGGGATTGTGGGATACCTATGTACTTATAGTTGGTCTCTACATCTGTTGTACCCTGTTGGTAGTTCTACCCCACTGGTCTTCACCACTTTTCCTCTCTTTACGATCATTTGGCTGCACTTATCCAGGCCGAATGACACCCCAATACCCTCACTGTAGATCCTTGTCAGGTGTATCAGTGAGTTGATGTCTCGTTCATTCTTTGCATACAGCTTGATGTCATCCATATAGAGGAGGTGGCTGATGGTAGTTCCACTCTTGAACTTGTACCCATATCCAGTCTTGGCAATTATTTGGCTTAGGGGATTCAGGCCTATGCAGAACTGCAGGGGAGACAGTGCATCTCCTTGATATATGCCACGCTTGATCGATACTTGTGCTAATTCTTTTGAGTTGATTTCCAATGTTGTTTTCCATTGCCCCATGGAGTTCTTAAGGAAGGTCATTAAGGTCTTATTTACTTTATATAATGCCAGGCATTCACAGATCCACGTATGTGGCATTGAGTCGTAGACTTTCCTGTAGTCAGTCCAAGCTGTGCACAGATTAGTCTGTCTGGTTCTTGAGTCTTGTGCTACAGTACTATCTATGAGCAGTTGATGTTTTGAACCCCTGGTATCCTTCCCAATGCCCTTTTGAGCTGTGCTCATGTATTGGCTCATATGCTTTTGCAATTGCTATGACAGGGCTAAGGTCCTGTGGGACTTCCATATCCAGACAGACAAGAAGGTACTGGCTAACCAGCCAGACATTGTGGTGGTAGATAAGGCCCAGAAGACAGCCCTGGTGATAGACGTAGCAATACCAAATGACAGCAACATCAGGAAAAAAGAGCATGAAAAGGTGGAAAAGTATCAGGGTTTGAAGGAGGAATTAGAAAGACTGTGCCAAGTGAAGGTGAATGTGATCCCAATAGTGATTGGAGCACTAGGGGCTGTGACATCCAAGCTGGAAGAATGGCTCCAACAGATTCCAGGAGGGACATCAGAGCACTTGATCCAGAAAAGCGCATTGCTAGGAACAGCTAAGGTACTGCGCAGAACCCTCAAACTCCCAGGCCTCGGGTAGAAGACCCGAGATTGAGGATAACATACATTCATACCACCCGTGGAGGGTGAGAAAACAATTTTTTTATTTTTTTATTAGTCTTGGACCCTTTATGCATATATATATATATATATATATATATATATATATATATATATATATATATATATATATATATATATATATATATATATATATATATATATATATATATATATATGTATATATGAAATTACTTTATGCATATTCATATATATATATATATATATATATATATATATATATATATATATATATATATATATATATATACACGAAATTACTCATGCTGTCTTCTCTCTCATGCAGGATTATTTATTGACTATAAGGTGCTTACCCCTTGGCAGTTGTAGCACATCATTCACAGTTAGATAAAACAAAGCCCAAATCACTGTGGAAATAGTGCTGAAATTAATAACCTGGGTCACTATAAAAAACTCAATGATTCATTATTGCCAAATTTTAAAAATGTGAATGTAATATTGCTGTCAGCTCCAGATGGTGCTCCCTTGGAAAGAGACAGTTTAAATATAATTTATGGTTGTTAGTTTTTTGTGGAATAAAATAGCAGCATTTTCTCACAAGAACCCACTATGACCAATAAGGTTGCAAATGGATGGGCAGAGCACTTTTCGAATTCTGAAAGGTAAAGCACTTCTTTTGCAAATTCTGAGACTAACCCTACAATCCAGAGTAACTACGGGAGAGAACGTAAGAGACATTACGTCCACCCATAGTTACCTGTACCATCTAGTGAAAACCTATGGGAAATTCATATTGCAAGTAAATTGTTCTTACACCGGAGCAAGGACTCCCTGTAGTTACTCTGGATTGTGCCCTTAGAGCATAGTCCTAACCATGTCTACTCAAAAGTAAGCTCCATCGTGTTCTGTGGGTCTTACTCCCAGGAAAGTGTCTCTAGGATTTCAGCCCAAGGCCCATATTCTAAAGTCAAATTAAGCCCTTTGTGATGGAGCAGTTAAGGTGACTTTCCATAAGATAACACTAGAGGGTGATGTAACTGTGTGGACACGTAACTGCTCTGGATTTTGCCCTCTAACAAAAAAGGAAATTTTGTACCAGAAGTGCCTGCCTATGCATTAAGACATAAAATATTAATATTTTTCCTCCATAAAATCTGTTCCACTTTAAAAATGTGTGGGATTTTTTAAAATATTAAGAATATTTTAATATTCTTTATTAAAAGGAAGAAGTAAACTGAATCATATATAGACCTATTCATTAATACCATATACACATGGAGTGCAATTCTAACCATGTCTACTCAAAAGTAAGCCGCATTATGTTCAATTGGACTTACTCCCAGGAAAGTGTCTTTAGGATTGCAGCCACTGAAGAGTTCTTCAAAAAATTTCTGCACTTTTATATTTTCGTTGGAAATGGTGAAAGCAGGAGGAGGAGGAATTGGTTGTGTCTATGAGTGTCATGTGTGCACAAATTCATCTCTGCATGTGTTCTCAGTATGGGGATAAAGTTCTTTCTCATAGAGTCATTTATGAGTGAGTTTAAATGTTCAAAAATGGCCATGCTAGTGTGATGGATGGAGAGCATTCTGGATGTCCAGCTACAGCCACAACCAAGAAGAATGAAGAAAGAGCCCTGGAATGGATTTGCAAAAACATTCATTATTTCCATAGCTTTACTGAAAGTCTCCACAAGCTGATGGATAATGCTGGTAAAATTGCCACTGTATTCTTGATCTTTCAAAACACTTTTAACTCTGACCAAAGGCTTTAACTCTCACCAAAGACTTTGTTTCCTCACAGAGGCTACACAGTTTGAGGCTTTTCAATTTTGAAAAAAGTTGAGTAAAAGGGGCACGCCCCATCCTACTTCTATTCTTCATATGGTGCAACCATGTCAGCACAGCAAGCACGACATCTGCTCAAGGTCTGTTCTTGGGTAGGGGAACAAATTTGTTCCCCAGCCTTGGTGTAAAAGCCTCACTGCACCACTGGGTTTACTCCAATGAACACCAATGATTTAGCTGCTACAATTCAGAATTGGAAAAGTGGATCGAGATTGGAAAGTACTGCCCTTTTTACAACTTTGATGCTTTCCCTTTCAGTCTCTGATCTGTTCCCCAATCTTTGTACTCTTTATTCTGTCTACTTCCATGCTCAGATTAGGCCACGAGGTTTGTAAAATCATGCAAGTTAAGAATTGGGTAGACAGAGATAATTGTTTTCTTCCTCTTTCACAATACTACAAGCAGCGGTTATCCTCCCCCCAAAATGATTTTTTGATTGACAGAAGATTTTAGGAAGACAGGCCTAAAAAACTTTAAATAGACAAGACTTCTGATTTCAGATAGACATGCCCTCACGGGTTTGGGACCTGCAAGATTGTAACTATCTGCAAGACTATCTGCAAGACTGTAACTAGCTTGGCTGGTCCAACTTTGACCCTCCTGAGACTACTAGACAATGGCATCACTAGGGTGGTGTGGTCCACACCAGGTGACATGCCCAAAGGGAGGGTGACATGCATTAGGATACCTAAAAATTCCAACTTCATGATGATGTGACAAACCCCATCATGTCATATATCAATTCATTCATATTGAAGAGCAGAATTCAATGAAAAAGTCTGTTTTAAAATATCACCTTCCTATCAAATGTTATGGCCAAAAAACTAAAAAAAAACCCCTAAAATATGCATTGAACTCTATGGAAAGTGAAAGTGACCCATATTGTGGGCTTTACTCGCAAGCAGGCAAACGTGCCATAGTTCATTGGAAAGGGCAGGCTGAGAGGTATCTAAGGACACCAGAACTGTCCTGATCGAATGAACACAGCACCCACAAATCACCCCAGAAGGAGGTCTCTGATTATTACATTGAAATCCATTGAAAATGGATGTGAACTGCACAGCTGTGTTTACTGGTGAGTAAGCAGGCATGCCTTGGCTGGAGTGGAAGTTCAGTCCAGGAGAGTACAAGACTTCCAAAATGGTCCCAATCAGGGACATTACAAGGGCATTAGAAAGGAGGCACCCTTGAAGAGGGTGGCAGCCCTTGTGACCTAAATGGCTAAACTCATGGTTTGCAGAAATAATCCCATCATGTTCTACAACTTTGAATATGTAATTTACAGCAGAATGCAGTGAAACAAACCACTTTTAAATATATTTATTCTATGAAAACGTATGGCTAAAAAAACCAATGGGGGCAGGGCAATGGCACATAACCATGCCCACCAATCATATTATTGCCCAGCCCAATGTATGGGGGTGACATGCTGGCCTCCCGTACCGGGTGACACAAACCCTAGTGATGCTGCTGCTACTAGAGGTGTGCTCTAGTCACCTCCAGAAGGTGTTGTGAGGCTGGTGTGGCCACATGCAGAATCCTCAGCTCTCTGAAGGCTTTCTAGGTCCTCTGGAAGACCAAAAATCAAAGCATCCAGTTTAGGCTGGAAATTGCAATTTCTAATTTTCAGCTGAAAATAGGAAATCATATTTTTGACATTCCAGAGACCTCAGAAGCTTTCATTTGGCCTCAGATAGTTCTCTGGACGCAAACTGGATGGGGAGCACAGCTCCAATTGCATTCACAGGATTTCAGGTACCTAAATCCACAGATGGTTTTCTGTGGATTTATGTACCTGAAATGGTTTTCTGCAGTGATGGGTTCCAGGACAGAAACCCTGTTAATATTAAGGGGCCACTGAACATCACACAGTGCACACTCTATAGAATTTGTTGTTACAAATATGATGAAGGCTAATACAGTGGTGCTTCGCATAAAGAGCTTAATTCGTTCCGGAGGCATGCTCTTTAAGTGAAACGCTCTTTAAGTGAAGCAGATTTTTCCAGAGGAAATAATGGAAGCTCAGACGATTGGCCCCACAACCCCCAAAATATTCATATCAAAATATTAAATTGATGTAAAAATGATGACAAAACACTGGAATTGAATTCAAAACATGCATTCAATGTGCATGATCCTATGAAGTCTAATTAGGCTGCAATCCTAAAGACACTTTCCTGGGAGTAAGCCCCATTTAACACAATGGGGCTTACTTCTGGGTACACATGGTTAAGAGGCTGTAAACAAAGACACCTTCCTGGGAGTAAGCCCCATTTAACACAGTGGGGCTTACTTCTGAGTAGACATAGTTAGGAGACTGCAAAGACACTTTCCTGGGAGGCTTACCTGGGCTACTGCTGGAGGTTCAAGGTGGTCGGTGGGGGCACTTGGGGGTAGTTAGGGGCAACTGCCTCTGGCACCTCCAGGCAACTGCCTCCAAGTTGGGGGCAGTTAGAGGTTGCAGCACTGGCCAGCAGCCCTTTTAAAGAGCCTCCATGCAGAGTGTCAGGGCTGCATAGCACGCGTGCCCATAGCACGTTTGTTTGTTAAGTGAAGTGGAACTTGTTGTGCAAAGCAAGATTTCTTGGAAATTTTTGCTTGTTATGTGAAACACTTGTTAAGTGAGATACCACTGTAAATTAGATGGCTTTATAAAAAAGAATTTGACAAATTCTTGGAAGTTTATCAATAACTACTAACCGTAATGGCTGGATGCTCACTCCAGATGCTGAGATCATCACTGAGGACAATTTACTAGGAATCAATGGCAGAAGAAACAGGAATTTGAACTAGAGAAATGGTCCTTTGATCTGATCTGCTGAAGCTCTGATATCAGGAAATGTCGCTTGTTAAGGATTCAGTCCCCAGTGCTGCTGCAGCAGTTTGAAAAATATCCAAGTTCTTTGCTCCATAAAAAGATTACAAATAAGAAACTAACTTCCGATACAATATACAAGTTGCCTCACTGCACTGACCTGTTCCTCTCCCACCGCCACTTGCAATAGATGATTCCAAACACCCAAAGTATACAACGTTCCCTAGAAAAACAGCTTCAGTACAGTGTAGTGGTTTGTCCTATCATGCATTCCTAGATGGCAATAATTATTATTTTGACAAAATAGGTTCTTGTACAGATTGTACAGATATGAAAACTGAACAGTGTACGTGTCTATGGCTGCAATACTAGACTGCAGTTAGGCCAGCATAAGCCCCGGCACAAGTCCTATGCTGACCTGCTGGTGTCACAAAGTGCCATCAGACACTTCTGCACAACTCCTGGGGGCAAGTTATGCCACTGCACAGACATGCGCTTGCTTCCCTACATCACCACAGGAATGAGACGACCAATGAATTGTGCTGGCCTAGGTTAGGAATGCGCTCTATCTAAGTGAACTTGGATGAGTGATTCAGATTGAAAAGGTGAGTAATATCTTGTACTTACTGTCTGAAATATTTCTACTCAAAGATATGAAGTACTGAAGAGTTTTAAAAATGCAATAAATATTGTTCTGCATATTTTATTACTGAGTCACATTGTAGAAGCACAGAGAAGCTATTTGTTCAAGGTCAGTACTGAATAAATTGCAAAAAGAAGGGTAATTTAGAACATACAAATCATTATGTGGTTTCTTTTATAACAATCCCTGACATAGAAACTCTTCAGTGCACAGTGTTGCTTTCCTTATTTTATAAATATGTCATATTTAAGTGTAGCACTTTCTCACAGACAAACAGAGAACCAGATATCAGATTCAGGATCTTTATTCAACACATGTTGGGCAAACTCCCCGGACTCATGATCCAAAGCAAGGAGCGGCCCAGATGGCTCTTGGTCTTCACCTTTTATAGTAGCAAAGCCGGTTACAACAGATTGTATTAGCTTTTACATAACTGGCTACTTCAGACCATCATGATCATTACAAACAATTCTAATTGGTTTACAGATAAGCATGCCAAAAGTTGTTGCGGTGTTGGACATGTGTTCTTTTGTGTGATCTTAGTGGTGAGCTTCAGCGGGTTCTCACAGGTTCTATAGAACCCTTTGCTAATGAGCGCCTGGTTCTGAGAATTGATTACTAATGGGAAATAGAACCTGTTGTTAATTTAGGTTATTGGGACATAGAACCTGTTGTTAATTTATTTGAATCCCACCACTGACCTCTTTAGATCACTCCATACATGTTTGGGTAGTATCTTATTAACAATCTCTATACTAAATAACTATGAGCTGCCTAAGAGGAGCAAAACTCTTTGTAGTAAACCACTGAAACAGCTATTGTTTATTTATCAAGTCTGGCATCGGATCATGGCCATGATGAAGAAGACCTGACTGTTTCTGATCAAATACCTTTCGCTATCGTTTTCATATTGCTAGCTATTAAAAATGGAGTTAAAGTAACTCATTAAAGTAACTTGCATTCATTACACAGCTAGAATTTCCACTGAATTCAGTGGGACTTCCATGTAATGCATTTAGGATCAAGATGAAATTTTGTGTACAATATTAAATATCTATGTAACAGGCTGTGATGTTCTTGGTATCCAATATCTTTTCCTTGAAATCCTATTTTAAGTAACCTTGTAGCTTTGTATAAAAATATTGCTTTACAACAGCAGGAATACTGTATTGCTCAAAATCAGTATTTCTAAGAAGAACTTTTCTAGGGCGATCAGGAATGATTATGTAAAAGAAAAAAAATAATTTTCAGCTACCATAAATATCTTAAAGGTATATTGTCATGAAAGTGCATTTTAGTGTAACTGCATTTGTTATATTAAACCAAGTTGGCTTGTGATTGGCTCAGTGTGCTATTCCCCATGTGAACATTTTTACAGGTACTTCTGGAGATTACCCGCTGATCCCACCAATAATGCCTAGTGCCAAGCACTCACTCCTTTCCTATTCTCCACTCTTCAAATTTGTTTGGATGTGCAGCTTGGTAGGACAAGACTTGGTAGATTAAGGACACAATCCAGAGCAAATTCAGCCTGCTCTGACCTAACTGCACTCTCCTAACTGTATCTCCTAATTCTGTATCCAGAGCAGAAAGTTATGCTGAATCCAGAGAGTCAGGAAGCCTGGGCTGCCCTAACTGCTCCAGAGCATGCTAAGTAATTGACACAAGGGGAAGACTTGCTCCTGAGGAGACACCCCTCAGATCACACTGAACAAGGAACAGCTGTGGTGCCTACAGTGGTGACATGACTCTGCACATCACCTGGTGCGGAAGTCTGTGCGTCATCCCTGGGATGCGCCCCCCCTCACCTGGACTGTGCAGTCACCAAAGTTGCCGCCTGCGCAGTTGTTTCTGAAGCCAACTGGCTTCAGAAAGAGTACTGCGCAGGCACCATCTCTGACACCTGCGCAGTACTTTTCTGAAGCCTTTTGGCTTCGGGGGAGACTGTGCAGGCGTCAGAGTTGGTGCCTGGGCAGTACTCTTTCTGAAGCCATTCGGCTGCCGCTCCGCCTCCTGAGTGAGGCCAAATGGCTGTGCAGAGGTGCGGACTTTCTCTGCTCTAAGGAAGTCTCCTCTGAAGCTGTTCGGCATGCTCAGTGTGTTTCTGCGCAGTGCACCTCAGATGGCCGTTCAGACCAGCTCCTCAGACAAGTGGCAGCTTCTGGCTTGGAGCAGGCCTGAATGGGGGTGCTGACGCCCGGGGCCTGCCAAAGGACAGTCAAACTCCTCTGGCACATCACCCCATACGGAGCGCATCACCCAATGCAGCCCACACCAGCCACACCAGTCTGGTGACGCCACTGGGTGCCTGCCTTATAAGGAGTCCCTGATGAGATGCCAGTACATTCTACAGTGAATACAAGGGGCTTCTTGGAATGGCCTGCTGTATCCTGAGGTTTGTGGGCAGCCATAGTTTGTTCCATATCCTGAGGTTGAGAGGCAGGGGTTGCAGCTAGGATGGCCAAGAACTCAGATTTTTGGTCAACACTGCCATTCTTACTCGGGCCTTATCATGGACCCCTATGGGTCTACTCATTATTATACCTGCTCCTGAGGTGGTATAACTCTGAGGGCTGGAAGAGGGCATTTCTGCCTTGGAAACAGGCTCTGGATTCAGAGTAACTGCTCTGCCCTAGGCAATGCTAAACATGCCCTCAACTTGCCTCTCCTGAGCTGCTTAGGCTGCCCCAGTTAGGGCAGAGCAGGTCCACCTCTCTTAGGGCACCCTATCTTGCCTTGCTCTGCCCTAAGCCTCTTCCAGAGTAACTGGGCTGGAGCATCTTGCAGTTGCTCCAACCTAGTGTTAGATAGGGCAACCTAAGGGCTCTTATGTGGACAGATTAGTTGCTCTGGATTGTCCTGCTAGGCTGCAATCCTGAACTGCACTTAGGCCAGCCTATCTAACAGTGGACTGGCCTAATGCACCAGAAAAGGCCTGGGTTGGTATAAGTCCACCTGGGCCAGTGCAAGACAGATGGACCTGTGCTGGCCTAGCAATGCTTGCCTAGGCAGTAGGCACATGTCAGGTGCATGTGGGGCATGGCATAGAATGATGCAGTTAGGCCATATCCAGACCCTGTTTCCAGTGCACTCCCTCCTAGCCCCTCTGAGTTAGGCCACCTCTGAAGCAGGTCTAAATTTGAGTAGACCCATAGGGGTCTATGATAAGCCAAAGTAAAAATAGAAGAGAAAGAAAAATTTTAGGCCAGCCTAAGCAGAACTCCTGCCCAATTCCCTTGCACCCACACTACACTACAGGTACTGCTGTACTGCAGTATCATGCAGGCAGGGAACATTGCCTTGCTCTGCCAGGGAACACAGTTCCTTGCTCAGGGTTATCTGAGGAAGGTCTCCTCAGGAGCAAGTCCTCCCCAGGAGCCACATATTTGGTCCTCATAAACCATTAGGCCAGCCTAGAGGCCTCCTAGTCCTCTGTATTTGACCTATCAGCTCCTTATTTGGCCCATTTAGGCCAGCTTAGCTGGGCCATTCTCGCTTGCACCTGACTTCTACCTTCTACCTTCCAACCCAAAAGATGCCATTCCCAGAAGGGTCCAGTGCAGAACTCCTCCCCAAGAATGCTATTTAGTGTTGTAAAAATGTCCTCAATTTGAAAGTAATTCATACATCCTCTGCTTTTTGATGGTTTGTTTTTTGACTGTTCCGCTTTTTCAACACATGCCAATTATAATCAGAAGTTATAATTCATTCAACACAAGCTCAGCTCTTTCAACGTTTCTCTGCTGGTCTAAAGTAGGGATCTCCAAGAATTTTGGCTAAAGATCGATCTATCGATCGATCGATCGATCGATCGATCGATCGATCGATCGATCGATCGATCGATCTATCTATCTATCTATCTATCTATCTATCTATCTATCTATCTATCTATCTATCTACAGTATTTATTTAGCACTTTTCAACTGAAAAGTTCACAAAGCAGTTTACAAAGGAAATGAAAAAATTAATAGCTACCAGTAATTAATAGCTAATGGATATCAAATATCCGGCACATTACCAAGGACCAAAAGGCTGGTCACCTTGGAACTTAAGGCACCTTAGAAGTAGAAGGAAAAATCCTCCACAATGAAATACGGCTAAAGATCCTATCCACGCTTACATGGGAGTAAGCCCTTTAGATTATAATGGGATTTATTTCTGAGTTTGCAAGGATAGGATTGGTCTGTACAGCTCTTAACTATTTCATTACTTATACTTTTATAATGAGTTAAATAACATTTACTCAGATCTAATGCACCATTGAATCTAATGCACAGCCTATCATAATCAAAATACTGCATTTACTCAAATCTAATTATCCATCGAATCTAATGCACAACTGATTTTGGAGACTGAATTCACCTGGAAATGGTGAGCATTAGATTTGAGTAAATACAGTATTTTGCATTGCTGATGTTTAGCCATGTTTATTCATAGTTCATTTAACTTTGAAGTCCAAGTCTTATGCAAGCAGAGTGGGGTTAATAATAATCGAAAAACCATTGTTAGGATTTTCTGCTGCAAATGATATCATTTCTTACAATGGTGGAAATTCATAAAAAGAAAAAAAGATTGTTTGCATTATTTGCAAAATAATATTATTTGCAAAAAAATACTTCAAGCATATCTATCAAGCATATAAAAATAGTAACTGAGTTGTAAAGACCGATTCGTGCTGAGGTCCGACAAAGAGTATTGTATCTGGAATCATTATCCCTTCTTTTCCTTAACTGTTGCTAAACAACTAAAGGGTCCCCTTATTTATAGACTATAGGCAAAATCCAGAGTAACTATGGGGAGTCCTTACTCCAGTGTAAGAACAACTTATTCTGGATTGCAATATGAATTTCCCATAAGTTTTCACTAGGTGGTGCAGTAACTACAGGTGCACATAAAGTCTCTTACATGCTCCCGTAGTTACTCTGGATTTGGGGGTATGACAGTAAATGTGTTAACTGAAACTGATACAGACACGAGAGGGGAGGCTTCTGCTGGATTCTGTCCGCTCCCATGCCCGAAAGCTTCAAATGGGTTGACTGGGAGGAACTGGGCAGGTGCCATTTCTGTGCTGAGTGTGCCCCATCAGTGGCCTTCAACGAGCAGAAAAGGCCAAGCATTGCCTCTCCAAAAAAGGCCATGCATTGCCTCTCATAACGTACCTCACTAAGGCTGTTGCTTGAGTACCTGCTGCCTGCCCGGACAGAGGATTGGACCATCCGTTACATTTGTGTGATATTTTTAGGTACGTAATGAGTGTCTTGCATAAAAGCAAGATATCAGTATCTCATGTTTTAAAACAGCATAACAGATAACGCTTGACCCAAGTGTTACCTTGTTGAGTTGTTGACTCTGAAAGGTGCAGAAATTGTTTGAAGCTATTGCTGCTAGTTGATTATATAATTAATAGCAATCACATTGAATAGGTATTGAATCCTAGAGCAAAATTATGTTTTTGTAAGCAATTTTACAATCTGGCACTTACGATGTGCTTGATATTTTAAATAGAATAAACTGGCTTACTGCATAATAGCATTCTGCTTTCTGTTGCAGTTACAAAAACAGCATTAAGATTTTAAAAGAGAAAAATTAGACTTTAAAGAAATATGGGGAAGGGTGTTCTGAGTAATCTTTGTTACAAATTTAAAATCCACTTTTTAAAAATCTCTGGGCTTTGATTTTATAGCAGTAGAGAATCCAGCTAATGGATTTCCGAGTGAAAAGACTGAGTTACTATGGATACACTGCATCTTGAGAGCTTAAAAGGACAAAAGGAGACATGAATTCGGTACTAGTTGCTTAGCCATTCTTTGAGTGGTTTCTAATAAGTCTGAGAATTACAATCCTTGAGACAAAAACTGAAGGGAAAAAATGTTAGTTCTATATTAAACATATTTTCTATTTAAAGTTGCATTTCAAGGCACTGCTAATGGATATTTGATAACGTTTTTGCAACACAGTTAACTGTTTTAATGTAATTGTACATTATGGCATATTATTAAGGGTGCAATCCTAACCAATTTTCCATTATCCATTGTCCAGGATAAGAACAATGTCTTGGATAAGAGAATTGTTGTGGGTTGTAACCCAATCATCATGGGTAAGGACGACGCCACTCCAAAGTAAGGGAACAAACATTGCCTAACCTTGAGGAGGCCTCAGTGACTTTCCCCCAACTGTAGGATTTAGCATATGTCCCATTGGCACAAATATGCAAGTGCTGGCAATTTGGTTAGGATTGTGCCCTTACAGTGCAATCCTAATCCCTAGGTAGGCTGGCACAATTCCTGGCAAAAGTTCCAGGCTGGCCTGGCCTGGGGTGTCACAGAAGTGCTTTTAAACTCTTTTGCATAGGGTTAAAATCAGAACAGTCCTCTCTGTCCCTTTTGCCAGTATGTAAACACAATCTCCAAAAATGGGGACTGACTGTCCTCGTTTTTCAGGACATATAGCAACTGTGCATCTGCACCACACCTAAAGGGTTAGGCCAGTGCATAAACATGCACCACCCTTCCCACACCAGTGAAGGAACAGCAAGATGGGTGAGATCAGTGGTGGGATTCAAATAAATTAACAACAGGTTCTATGGAGTAGGTGAGGATCCCCCCCCAATTGAACTCAATGGAACCATTGGGATTAACAACAGGTTCTATAGAGTAGGTGAGAACCTGCTGAAGCCCACCTCTGGGTGAGATGTGCTGGCCTACATAGGTTACGATTGTGTCCTCAGTCACCTAAGCAATCTAATTAAGGCTGCAATCCAGAGCAAATTCAGCCTGCTCTGACCTAACTGCACTCTCCTAACTATTCTGTATCCAGAGCAGAAAGTTATGCTGAATCCAGAGAGTCAGGAAGCCTGGGCTGCCCTAACTGCTCTAGAGCATGCTAAGTAATTGACACAAGGGGAAGACTTGCTCCTGAGGAGACACCCCTCAGATCACACTGAACAAGGAACAGCTGTGGTGCCTACAGTGGTGACATGACTCTGCACATCACCTGGTGCGGAAGTCTGTGCGTCATCCCTGGGATGTGTGCCCCCCCCCCCACCTGGACTGCATAGTCACCGAAGTTGGCGCCTGCGCAGTTGTTTCTGAAGCCAACTGAGTACACCTGCGCAGTACTTTTCTGAAGCCTTTTGGCTTCAGGGGAGACTGTGCAGGCGTCAGAGTTGGTGCCTGTGCAGTACTCTTTCTGAAGCCATTCGGCTGCCGCTCTGCCTCCTGAGTGAGACCGAATGGCTGTGCAGAGGCGTGGACTTTCTCTGCTCTAAGGAAGTCTCCTCTGAAGCTGTTCGGCATCCTCAGTGTGTTTCTGCGCAGTGCATCTCAGATGGCCGTTCAGGCCAGCTCCTCAGACAAGTGACAGCTTCTGGCTGATTCTCCGCCTTGGAGCAGGCCTGAATGGGGGTGCTGACGCCCGGGGCCTGCCAAAGGACAGTCAAACTCCTCCGGCACATCACCCCATACGGAGCACATCACCCAATGCAGCCCACACCAGTCGCACCAGTCTGGTGACGCTACTGGGTGCCTGCCTTATAAGGAGTCCCTGATGAGATGCCAGTACATTCTACAGTGAATACAAGGGGCTTCTTGGAGTGGCCTGCTGTATCCTGAGGTTTGTGGGCAGCCGTAGTTTGTTCCATATCCTGAGGTTGAGAGGCAGGGGTTGCACCTAGGATGGCCAAGAACTCAGATTTTTGGTCAGCACTGCCATTCTTACTCGGGCCTTATCATGGACCCCTATGGGTCTACTCATTACTATACCTGCTCCTGAGGTGGTATAACTCTGAGGGCTGGAAGAGGGCATTTCTGCCTTGGAAACAGGCTCTGGATACAGAGTAACTGCTCTGCCCTAGGCAATGCTAAACATGCCCTCAACTTGCCTCTCCTGAGCTGCTTAGGCTGCCCCAGTTAGGGCAGAGCAGGTCCACCTCTCTTAGGGCACCCTATCTTGCCTTGCTCTGCCCTAAGCCTCCTTCAGAGTAACTGGGCTGGAACATCTTGCAGTTGCTCCAACCTAGTGTTAGATAGGGCAACCTAAGGGCTCTTATGTGGACAGATTAGTTGCTCTGGATTGGGCTGTAAGACTGCAATCCTAATCCCCAGTTAGGGCAGCCTAAACCCAGCACAAGTCCTGTGCTAGCCTGGGGGTATCACAAAAGTGCTCTAAGGCACTTCTGTACCACTCCTGAGCCAGGGTTACGCCACTGCACAGATATGTGCTTGCATCCTACATTACCACAGGAATAGGAAGACCAATGAGTTGTTGGCTTAAGGGCACAATCCAGAGTAACTATGGGAACACATAAGAGACATTACGTGCACCCGTAGCTACTGCACCACCTAGTGAAAACCTATGGAAAACTCATATTGCAATCCAGAGTATCTTGTTCTTACTCCGGAGCAAGGACTCACTGTCGTTACTCTGGATTTCACCCTAAGTTAGGATTGAATTCTTTGTCATAAAGAAAAGCACCACCATGGACTGATTACTATTAACTATTACATCATTGTAATGTAGTATCCTCCTATCCCCTGTCCCCTTTCCGTATTTTATATCATCTTGCAAGACTTTGGTGGATAGCAGGATTTATTTATTCGCTTGTCTATTTGACTTGTCATTTATTTATTGTTTTATTGATCGATATGCCAATAAAGGTCTTGGAGAATGAACGAACTATTACATCGTTAGGAAGTTTATATGTCTTTTCATAACTACAATTACTGTGTCTCTTTCATAGAAGTTTCTCATTAATTTTAGTTCTCGAGTAAAAAGCCCATTTTTGAAGCAATTTGCTTGAAATACTTGCAATTAGTACAAAGCTTCCTCTACCAACTCAACATAGCTTTATCTGAAAAATGTTAGCGTGAATGTATAAGTATTTGTTTTTAAATATGCAGATAGAACAGTATGTATCCAACTAATAGAACAGTGCTAATAGAACAGTATGGATCCAACCATTACTTTATGACTGGGATGTCATTGTCTCAAACAGTAGGTTGACTAGCATTCACGGCACCTGTTGAGAGCCAGATGTGATATCATTAAACAGGAATTGATGTAGGTGATGACCAGAAATAAGCATTTTTTTCCTCACTTATAAACTCACTGGATGCACATAAGAGATCAGAAAAAAATGTAAACGTCAATCTTATTTTCAAAACACAAGATAACTCAGTTTACATGTGGTCTTCATTTTCAACATCCCAATTCTGCTGAAGTGTTACTTCACAGTTTAGCAGCTAAGAGTAGGTGATGGTGGTGACAGAAACCATGGGGATTTCTATAATTTGCCCCCTATGTTTTAGCTTTATCCATGTCCACTCCCAGATCATTGGGTTTTTCATGTTTGCAGAGCCCTTTTGATAAAAGGGAATCCAGGTCAAAACGGAATTATTTTTAAACATGTATAGGATTGTGCTGTTAAGTTTGATTTTTCCAAAGATGGGGCTTGCATGCTTCACGGAGGAAAAAAGGCTAAACTGGATAGGGTCACCCATATCTGAATAATAGAGCCATGGATGAGAAGCCAGATTAATGATCCACTCCTAACCAGATTAGTCTAAGGGCAAAATCCAGAGTAACTATGGAGAGTCCTTGCTCCGGTGTAAGAACAATTTGCTCTGGATTGCAATATGAATTTCCCATAGGTTTTTACTGGGTGGTGTAGTAACTACGGGTACACATAGGGCGCAATCCATAGTAACTACGTGGAGTCTTTGCTCCGGTGTAAGAACAATTTGCTCTGGATTGCAATATGAATTTCCCATAGGTTTTCACTAGGTAGTGCAGTAACTACAGGTACACGTAATGTCTCTTACATGCTCCCATAGTTACTCTGGATTGTAGGGATAATGTATCTTGTGTGCTCCCGTAGTTACTCTGGATTAAAGGACAAGGCCCTCTACAATGAAGCTACCAATTGGTGACTGAGTGGCAATGGAAGAAGCACTCACCTCCCACCACCAGCACTCATAAATTTTTCACATAGGCAAATGATGGAAAGAAAAGGGTAGTGGGGGGTAGTAACATGGGAATGTCTGGGCAATGAGGGGTGCGCAGGAGGTGGGAGGTTTGGATCCTTATGGCACTGATATGCACCATGATCATATTCTGTTACTCTCCTTGGTTCTATGCCAGGAAAATGGCTGGATATCAAATGTAGGATTACTAGATTTGCAGTCTGTTGTAGGAGTGATGATTTGCTCCATATAGAATGTAGGACGGAGCGCTTGTGTTTTTAACCATTGCATAAAAGAGGGAATTTAGGCAGGTACTGCTTTTTAAAAACTTCTGTGTTGAAATAAACCTTCCTAAACCTTCTCTCTTCTATGCTGTGGTTAAAGGTACAGGCATTCTATCCTCCATTCTATATGGTCGTCCTATTCTAATATGCTCCATTTGTATATTTTAAAGTATGACAAATATTGCAAATGCAGCATAAGTCTCATGAGCTCTGTCTAATGGAAATTAAACTCTGAAGTGATGCTTCTGGAATTGGGGAAAGAGGGGAAGGTATAATAATACTTCTTCCTAGGAATTTACAGCGATTTATAGAAAGTAGTAATTCCATCCCTGTCCTAGCATCCCTCTTTCCTTCCCTGCTCAGAGTGATCATATGACCGCAAATTTCCTGATTTGTCCTCCTTTTTAGCCTCCTGTCCAGGTGTCCTCCAAAAGGGCTTCATTGTCCTCCATTTTGGCTTCATTTTGGAACTTTGCAATGGTGTGCAGCACCCCAGCATGTAATATGTCATTGGATTCGTATTGAAGAGCAGAATTCATTGCAAGAATTGGTTTTGAAATATCTCCTTCCTATCAAATGTTATGGCCAAAAGACTAAAAATAAAAAATATGCATTGAGCACTTTGAGAAAGTGAAAGTGCCCAATATTGTGGCTTTACTCATGTGTAGCCAAATGTGCCATTGTCCACTGGAAAGGCCAGGCTGAGAGGAATCCATGACCTTGTCCTCCTTTTGAGGTTTGGGCGTCTGGTCACCCTGTCCCTACTGCGTTTTATATAACATTAAAGACTGATTCAAGGATGCTCCCAAGCTACTCCCTGCAAAGAGGTATCTATGTTCCTTAACAATGGGAAAGAAAAGATGCATTTTGCCCGGGGTAACGACTTGTATGCAGTCTGAACCTGGCTGCAAACAATCCAAAATTGATAAATTTTTTTTAGCTAATCACCCCAAACCAACAGTCGAATCCCTGCAGAGTTCAACTCCTTCTCTGCCTTCCTCGGTTGGTGTGGTGTCTGCTTGCCCTCCTAAGCCTCCTCCCAGCACCCATAGCTCCGTCACTTCTTCTTCCTCCCCAGAGTCTATCTGCAACCCAGATTATTTTAGTTTACCTGAATTAAAGCCTCCTATTCCTCTGGATCCTGCTAATTCACTGCAGAAGCATTCCAAACTGAACATGCAATAGCAAGGGAGTCCGTCAAGGATGTGTCCTTGCTCCCTTGTTATTCAACCTTTTTCTAGCTGATCTCCCCTCCTATTTCTCTAAACAACTAGTTGTCCCCCTTTCCTTAAATAGTGCACCCATACCTCTCCAACTTTATGCAGATGATGAGGTCCTTCTTTCATTAACTAGATCCGGTCTCTGTCATTCCCTTGCTATCTTTCAGGATTATTGTTTATCCAATGATTTGGTCACCAATTCCAACAAAACCAAAGTCTTAAGCCTTTTCAAAATCTTGGTCTCCAGTGGTATGGAAGATTGGCCATCTTACCGACATTAAAATATTTAGGCATCCTCTTCCACTTTCGCTTACACTGGACTGCCCACAGGAAGCTTCTTATTTCATCATCTCATCAACATCTCAAAGCGATTGCACACTTCCATTACACCATTGGCAATCAGTTTGTTTCTGCTGCCATCCAGATTTTCAGGGCCAATATCATCACCCAGATGCTATATGGCATCCCTATATGGATTGCTGCAGCAAACAGTGCTCTTGACCAAGTGGCGGCTGTTTTATTCAGAAGACTCCCAGGTGTCCCCAATCTTATTCGGCTATCAACTTTAGCCATAGAGCTGGGAGTCCATCTCCCCTCTACTATGGCGTGGTCTCTAGCTTTTAAATTTTAGCTCCACTTCCATCTGAACCTCTCGGCTGACTCCCTTCTGAGTGATATTCTCAAGGACCCATTTATGTCCAGTTGGTTTCATATAATTGACAGCAAACTTGCTTCTCTGGACATTTCTTTGGAATCTGTGGCAGACTTTGATTTAACTAAAGCCTATCAGCTGATTCAAACCAGGCTTTGGAAAGATGAATTTGTTTTGTTATTTCCTGACCTTAATCCTGTATGTTCCCCTTTATTCTTTGGTCTTTCCCCTTTGCCAGACCACCCTCCTAAATATTTTGATTCATTGAAAAGCCCCTCTTTAAGAAGGGCCTTCATGTTGGCATGCTTCAATATTTTCCCCTCCTCGTTCTGTCCTGGCAGGTTTTCACAAATTCCTCATGATCACAGGTTGTGCCCTTTCTGCTTGCTTGAACCAGATACTCTTGAGCACGTTTTGATCCACTGCCCAATGCACGCCTCACTTCACAATTCCTTTTCCGGTTCCTTCCTATGGCATTCCCCTTGTCCCTTTATTGATCCCACCTTTGCCCTGCTGAGTGACAACTCGGCTGATATTACTGCCAATGTAGCAGGTTTTTTCAATCAAATTATTGAATCATCTCCCCTTCTCTGATTTCACTATCTTCTTCTCACCCTCCTATCTTCTTCCTCGCCGATTTCTCCTTCCTCCTTATCCCTTTTCCCTTATTTAATTATCTAGTTTAGTTATTTAGTTTACCTTTTATAAACGTTATCAGCCTTTCCTGACTGTTCTGTAACATACCCATATGCCAATAAGGGTTTAACTTGAACTTGGACTATAACATTAAAGGCACAGAAAAAGTAAAATATTCTTGGCCATCTTCCAAGAATATTTCTTGGCCATCATCCACTTATGATTGATGATTGCATTCGCAAAGTAATAATTTTATAATCTATATATATATAAGGGAAAAGTCATTCACTGACTCACTCACTCACTCACTCACTGACTGACTCACTGACTGACTCATCACCGCCCTGCCAAAACTGCCCGACCTAGAAGCATGAAATTTGGGGTGGGTGTTCCTTCCGTGAGGGAGGGGTGCACTAAGAACCGGTTTTCCGAAATTCCAACCGGAAGGGGGTGAAAAGGGGCGCAATGCGTTTTCCTCCCCATACTTTGCATCGAGAATTGCTGACTCAGCAACATTCCGCCCCAACTGCTGGGCCTGAAGCATGGAATTCTGGGAGTTCCTTCTGTCACCTGAACACCCACCAAGAACCACATGGAGAATTTAACCCTTCAGAGGCTGAAAAGGGGCCAACGTGTTTCTGTCCTATACTTAACATGGGAGACTGAATAACATCCAGCCAGTTTGGTGCTCAGTGCCTGGTGAACTGGGGGATGTTTTCCAGAGGAAGAGGTTGCACTGGCGAGGATGCTGCACGTGGGGGGAAGTTGCGCATGGAGGAAAGTTGCGCATGGGGGAAAGTTGCGCATGGGGGAAAGTTGCACATCGGCGGATGATGCGCATGGGGAAAGTTGCGCATGGGTGGAAGTTGCGGATGGGGGGATGATGCGCATGGGGGATGATGCACATGGGGGAAAGTTGAGCATGGAGGAAAGTTGCGGATGGGGGATGATGTGCATGGGGGAAAGTTGTGCATCGGGGGATGATGCGCATGGGGAAAGTTGCACTTGAGGGGATGATACACATGGGAGAAGTTGCGCATGGGAGGATGATGCACATGGGAGGAAGGTTGTGCATGGGGGAAAGTTGCGCATGGGGGAAAGTTGCGCATGGGCGGATGATGCGTATGGGGAAAGTTGCGCTTGAGGGGATGATGCACATGGGGAATTTGCGCATGGGTGGAAGTTGCGCATGGGGGAAAGTTGCGCATGGGCGGATGATGCGTATGGGGAAAGTTGCGCTTGAGGGGATGATGCACATGGGGAAAAGTTGTGCATGGGGGAAAGTTGCGCATGGGGGTTGATGCGTATGAGGGAACTTGCGCATGGGAAGAAGTTGCGCATGGGGGGAAGTTGCGCATGGGCAGATGATGCACATGGGGAAAGTTGCGCATGGGGAAAGTTGGGCATGGGTGGAAGTTGCGCATGGGTGGAAGTTGCGCATGGGGGGAAATTGCGCATGGGGGATGATGTGTATGGGGGGATGATACGCACGAGGAGTAATGCGCACGGGGGGAAGTTGCACATGGGGACATGATGCGCGTGGGGACATGATGCACATAGGGTCATGATGCGCATGGGGGAAAGTTGCGCATGGGGGAAAGTTGCGCATTGGGGGAAGTTGCGCATTGGGGAACTTGTGCATTGGGGAACTTGTGCATTGGGGAAGTTGCGCATGAGTGGACGCTGCACATGGGGGGATGATGCGCATGGAGGGACGATGCGCATGGGGGATGATGCGCATGGCGGAAGTGGCAGATGGGGTGTTTCTGCGCCATGGGAGGATGGCATAGGGAGAAATGTTACACCTGCAATGCGGGTACGCTTTTCGCTAGTAGTCTATACATGGGAACTTAGTGCCTCTGACTCAAGGCATGAAAATGCATGTTTTTCATTGACTCATGAGTTGCATGTATGGAAGATTGAAAAACACTTGAGTCCAGGGCACCCTGAAACAGCGCTTGTTTCCACGCATGCTGTATATAGATGGGTGGGGGAGCAGAGGAGTGGTTAAAGAGAGCTCCAACATGCACCAGGCAGCAGCCCTGTTTTTCCATGGAGCCATTGTTAAAGTTTTGGGGGCAAATTGAATCTTTCAGAGCACAAAGGGGTGACTCAGTGACTCAGATATGGGTCATGAAATGGTGGGATCCTCCATCTTGGAATCTGGCACTGGGCTTTTCTGGGAGTCTAATTGAACACAAATGGATTTACTTCCAAGTAGACTTGGAGTAGCTTTGGCATCACGGTGATGTCCCAAGAAATTTTAAAGGGGGTCCTAGTCATAGAATCATAGAATCATAGAGTTGGAAAGTATCTAGTAGGTCATCTAGTCCAACCCCCTGCCTGCAGCAGGAATTCCCCCTAGAGCATCCCCAACAGGTGCTCTTCGAGCCTCTGCTTGAAGATCCCCAGTGAAGGAGAGTCCACCACCTCCCTTGGCAATCTGTTCCACTGCCGAACCGCCCTCACTGTGCGGAATTTTTTCGGATTTCCAACCGGAATCTCCTTTCTTGCAGTTTGTACCCATTGGTTCTAGTCCTGCTTTCAGTAGCAGGCCTCCGTCAGTCTTGGAAGACTATGGTATTGTGCTCGGCGCTGCATACACTGCATGCGAAGCACGAAAGCCTGGGTTAGATTGTTATGGGAGGATAGGCTGTTACCCAAGCAGCAAATCCCCCCTCTCCACGCCACTGAATTAGTCCAATGGAAAGGCAGAGCCAATACGTTTGGATCCAGCTGGCGTCGCAGAGCTGAGCTAAGGACAGGAGCTCACCCTGTCTTGTGGGGCTGACCTGGGTCTCGAACCCTGGCCTGCTGGTTAACAGGCACAGTGTCTTAGCCACTTCAGTAGCAGCTATGAACAAATTGGCCCCTTCCTCCATATGACAGCCCTTCCGGTATCTGAAGAGGGCAATCATGTCTCCCCTCAGCCTCCTCTTCTCCAGGCTGAACATCCCAAGTTCCCCCAACCTTTCCTCGTAGGGCTTCCCTTCCATCCCACTGATCATTCTTGTTGCTGTCCTCTGGACTTGCTCCAGTTTGGCTGCATTTTTCTTCAAGTGAGGTGCCCAGAACTGAACACAATACTCAAGGTGAGGTCTCACCAATGCAGAATAAAGAGGAACTATAACTTCTCGTGACTTGGAAGCTACAGTCCTCTTAATGCAGCCTAAAATGGCATTTGCCTTCTTTGCAGACACATCATACTGCTGACTCATGTTCAGCTTGTGATCCACGGAGACTCCAAGATCCTGCTCACATGTTGTGCTGCCAAGCTAAGTATCCCCCATTTTATACCTGTGTTTTTGGTTTTTATTGTCTAAGTACAGAACCTTGCACTTCTCCCTGCTGAAATTCATTCTATTTGTTACATCCCAGTATTCTAGTTTATCCAGATCCTCCTGGAGGTTTCTCCTGTCTTCTAATGTGTTTGCTACTCCTCCCAGCTTGATGTCATCTGCAAATTTGATCAGGCTCCCCCGTATCCCTTCCTCCAAGTCATTGATGAAAATGTTAAAGAGAACCAGTCCCAAGATAGAGCCTTGGGGTACCCCACTAGAAACCGACCTCCAGGTTGACACAGAACCATTTACTAAAACCCTTTGAGTGAGGTCATCAAGCCAGTTGCAGATCCACCTAACAATTGCCTTGTCTAGCCCATATATTTCCAACTTCCCAATTAAAATGTCATGTGGGACTTTGTCAAATGCTTTGCTGAAGTCAAGATAAATGACATCCACAGCATTGCCACTGTCCACTAAGCTCGTAACCCGATCAAAAAAGGAGATCAGATTTGTCTGGCAAGATTTATTTACTTCCAAGTAGACTTGGAGTAGCTTTGGCATCACGGTGATGTCCCAAGAAATTTTAAAGGGGGTCCTAGTTATAGAATCATAGAGTTGGAAGGGACCTAGTAGGTCATCTAGTCCAACAGTCAGATTTTTAAGTTTGGAAGGCGGTCCTGGGCTGAAATTCCTACCACTGCTCTAGACCCAGCTCGAGTCAAGCTACATTGGACTTTTCCATCACTGCAATAACCATTCCCCCGATACACAGGAGACAAATGTGACAAATATTTTGATGCAGAGTCCGTGGACATTCATTCAAAACAATCACAATGAAAGAGACACAGCTGTATAGCCCTCCTCATTGCAGACAACTGTATCAGTGCTAATTCTCCATACTGTATTCTCGACAAGAACATTAATATTTTATTTCAGTGTGATTCAGGGTATGCTGGAGACGCACATCATTTAAACACATGTATTTGATGCTAACAGATTGTTTGGAGAGCAAAGGCCAGACTAGTTATGTGACTAATAAAAATACTGCTGGCAAGAGGCCACAGATCCATAGGCCTGGGAGGCCACATTTCTGATTTTGCATTTGAACTATATAATAAACGCATTTCTGCTTAATTACTTTTTAATTTATCCAAAGAATTCAGCACTGAGGATTGAATGAACTTTCTTCATGGCTTTAAATGTTAGTCATTTTCATGCCTCCAGTATTTAAGTCTTGCCTTAGTCATCCTTTCACCTCTGAATTATATAGATGTACCACTGTCCAGTACACTAATTTCCCCCACTCTATTGTTTTTACAACATGTGCACAGAAGGGGAAAAGTCCTGCCAATGATATTGCTAGGATCTAAGGTTATGCAAAGGAGAAAAGCGACTCAATCCTATCTGCACAGGACACTAGTGGATCACGAGGTCTGCAAGCCTACAAAGTCCCACAGGACTTTGGCAGCAATATCAGACAGCCAGTGATGCAGCCTTGGTGTTGCAAGAACAGACTGGGGCAGAAAATTGGGGCTGGCTTGGGGGCAAATTGGACTGGAATTTGGCAGCAGTGGTGGCTTGGAATCCAAAGTCCATGTTAACCCTTGTCTGATGTGCCCAATGTGGCAGAAACAATTTAGTGTAACCCTAAATCTTCTACTTTTTGAAATTAAAAACATGTTTTTTGTGTGCAGCTGGCACTACCTGATGTGTACTAATGAAATATTATGCTAACATTATATATCCTGGGCAGGAGAACTTCCCCCTCGGTTGTGTCCATAATAGAGTAACTATACTTTGTTAGCAGATGTTTATGAAGTTGTGGATACAATTTCCACATCAAAGTACATATGTTGAGGAGAATTTTATTTTTATTTGTTTCACATATTGCATTTTAGTCTTTCTGTAAGCAGTTCTAATGGGGCAATATACAATTAGATCACAGGAAGTACTTGGCATAATAAAGAGGTGGTGTATCAGGTTTGTTGTCTATCCCAACATAATCACAGATGGACTATTTCACACATAGCTTATAATTAAGTGAAACTGTTCCATATATATAGTGTGTCACATTTTGGGTAAGTGAATACACTTTTAACATTATGTGCATATGGTTTAAAAATACACACAACCAACCTCCTTTAAAAAATATTTAAATTATCTAATAGTGTGTTATAGGCATTGTGCTATTGATTGAGAGATACAGTATTTATTTGGCAGTTAGGACAGTGTTGCTGTTACCAAAAGCTAATTACATTTGGCATTTGACTCTAAATTGAGGAAGGCAGCTTGCCCACAAGTGAGGTCTACTTATTCCACACAATGAATAGATGAAAAGCCTACTTGGTGTCCTAAAATTGAGAAGATGGGCACATACCTTTAAGCCAGTGGTTTTCAACCTCTTTAATCTCATGGCACACTGTCTCATCAAATAACCCCCAAATCCAGAGTAACTACGGGAGCATGTAAGAGACTTTATGCGCACCTATGGGAAATTCATACTGCAATCCAGAGTAAGTTGTTCTTACACTGGAGCAAGGACTCCCCGTAGTTACGCTGGATTTTGCCCTTAAGAAACACGAGTGTTTTAACAACGCAGCCATCAGTATTCCTCTTTGGTTCAATACTTTTGGAGTACTCCATTGTGGTAGCGTAGTTAGTAGTAAAAATTGTGCAGTGTTATGTTTCATTGACCTGAATTTTGAGAGAATGCTCTCCATGGAAAAAGGAGCAGAGCCTTTCCCCAGCAACAAGGAATGTTTCATGTAGTTGCTGCACAAAGAAACACAGCTCTCTCATTCACAAAATGCCTTTCGCAGCTAGAAATATGGAAAGAATTTGCAAACCTACCAGTTAGATGCTGAGCAACAACAGGATGTGGAAGCATTAAAAACGGCAGGGGGAAAAGCAATGTCTAAACCCAATACATTGTGCTCAGTGATGGGATTCAAAGAAATGAACAACCGGTTCTATGCCCATCTGGCAGCCACTTTTAAATGGCTATCTTTAAACTTTATATGTCCTGTCTCTCGTTAATAACCGGTTCTATAGAATGGGTGCGAACCTGCTGGAGCCCACCACTGATTGTGCTCCAGAACCCCACAAAAACTTCATTCCATGGATCCAAGGAGGAATTTGCATTTTGCTTTTCCTCAAACAGCAGCTCTCCAATCAGTATTTCAGAACAAGTTTCAAGAACAGCTCTGGATGTTGCATTAAAGAGAGGTAGCTGTCAACAGAAAAGGATCAAATGCAGTGATGCCTTGGTTTACAAGCATAATTCATTCTGGAAGCATGTTTGTAATCCAAAACACTTGTGATCCACCTGTGAGCGGATTTTCCCATAAGAAATAATGAAAACTCAGATGACTGGTTCTGCAGTCCAAAAATACTTATATAAAATATTGACTGTATATTAAAATGATTACAAAACACTGTAATAAAGAAAATACTGTACCACACTGAACTGTAGTAGACGTTTGAAAACCTTCATAGCTGATGCGCGGAAGACTATTTGAAAAGAGAGGAGGGATTTTGTTGGATTACTTTCACTTTCACTAACAGAATCGCTGCTATACATGGGCTCAATGGAATCCTTATCTTTTTGTGCAACTTTAACATTCCCATTGATAAGGCACACTGCCACACACAGATCCCACACACACACAACTGGCTCAGGGTGCTCCCCACAGACCCTCCCCCCTGGTCAACAGTGCTCCTGAGAAAATTTTCTCATCATCTAAAATAATCTTAATCCAACTCAATCTTAAACCAAAGTATCACTGTATTCAGTGGTGGGCTACAGCAGGTTCGCATCTACTCTATAGAACCAGTTGTTAACGAGAGATAGGACATATAAAGTTTAAAAACAGCCATTTAAAAGTGGCTGCCAGATGGGCAGGGTTGTTCATTTCTTTGAATCCCATCACTGACTGTATTTCATTCTACAAACACAAGCACTTTGCATGTGACTCTGCATCTCTTTGAATCCTGGCCAATTATACTGAGATGCTTCTTCCTTTGGCACCCTACAACATCAGAATAAAACACTGAAAACTTCATTTTTCAGCTCCACAATGCAAACTAATCAGATTTGATAAGCATTCAATAATTTCACATCAGCTACTTCATTAATACCAATGGAAGGAATCAATTCCCCACTGAAGATAAATGGGTGGAAGAGGAAAGCCCTTATTGATAACCATTGAGCAGAAGCTGGGGCCATCTGTTGGCACTGGGCACATCTATTGTTGCTGACCTGCTAACCATCCCATTGAGTCTAAAGACTGCTAGCCAACCAACATGTGCTTGCATGGTGATGAATGTGATGCCTCCTGAATTCATTGCTACCTCCTGATTATTACCAGTAACCAGAAACTTGGGTGTGAGGAAACTTTAGGATTCTGCCTCTACCTTGATTCCACACTGAATCATATCTTTCCCATATAGACTAGTTAAACACAGCAAATAAGTTTCAATTTTCAACTTTAAAATAGTGTGTGGAGCAAACTCAATAGGTCACTTTGCACAATTGATGTAACATGTAATTAGTCCCTCAGTATTATTTTTCCCAAAGTTTAGATGGTGGAACAAGGCTAAGAGACAATGTCTTCCCCTACTGAATCCATGGTTGAACCAGATTTGTAATATTGATCTCCCTTATAACTAAGCAAGCCCTTTCACAGAATGCCTTGACAAGCAAGTTTACTGACAGTACAGCTGCATCCCTATGAATATATCCGGATTATGAACCTACCTGATGCCTTCAAACTGCTGCCGCATCTTTCATAATAACGTGAAAACATTTCAGGGTTAAGATGCCTATGATTAAGGGCAAACTCCAGAATATGGGTGAGAACTACTCAATGCTATGAGAGTGATTTCATTGAATTTTTATATTGTGATAATCTCTGTCGTGAATTCCTTATTCATTTCACAGAATAAAGTCAAAGGTTCCCACAAATTACTCGGGTGACATTTGCTTGTCTGATCATAATTACCATCATTTTGTTAAAATGTTTGAAATTTCCTTTTTACGTGGGAGCTAGCAATTTTGTAAATCTCCAAGATAAAAGCACTTGACTTCTGGAGGTGCATCATCATTCTTCTGTATCCAAAATATAAGTTTAATTTAGATTTTCAATAATACAGAGTATAATGGTGTACCTCTGCCACACTCCTTATACTAAGATGTTTCTAATTATGAAAGGATTTTAATATCATCATTAATTTTCTATGTGAATAGTGCTCAGTTCTACAACTCGGATGCATTTTACTGCTTGTTGTCACTGCCTATTTAGGACATAAAAAGCCCAGTCCTACTCAATTTCCTGTGCAACAGTGCAGGTAAGTTGTCACAGTACTTGCCTGCACAGTACTTACTTACACAGTACTTACTACAGTGCAGGTAAGTTGTCACAGTATGCAAATAAGTGAGTGAAATTTGCAGACATGAATGGGGCAGAGCAAGGCCTGTGGGTCTAAGCCTGTGGGTCTAAGCCAAGGTTAGCCTATGGAACCTACGTAAGCTTGAGTGATGTTGTGACTTGGGCTGCAATCCTAAAGAAACTTTTCTGGGAGTAAGACCGTTTGAACACAGTGGGGCTTACTTTTGAGAAGACATGGTTAGGATTGTGTTCTAAAAAGAGTATGAGGTAAATCTGAGGTACTGTGCGTGAGTTAATCCAAACCTTGTGCCCGAAGTGTCTGTATACCCAATTAGCATGGGGAACTTGTCATGCCCTTCGCTGTCATCCCCAATGGACACCTCTATCTCGGACCGGTCATCCCGTCCTTCCGCCATTCCTTCTTTGGTCTGGACTTCCCCCAGAATGCCTCACAAGACACTGACAGGTACAATTCAACAGCTGTTCCTCTTTATCAAACTGTCAGGAGGGAATGGAAGGGAAGTGGGGGGAAGGATGCAGGTATCACAGACAGCCTTGGGGAAATATGTTACAGGGGGGAATAAACCTTAATAACTGTCTCAAGAGTCCTCTTTGGCGGAGGCAGCTGCTTCTCGCCCTCTTTGCACTGTCTCTCTCTGGCTCTCATCTAATTCCTCTCTCTCTTCTCCTTTCTTTTCCAGGTCTTGGCATCCCGCATCAGTCAGGTAAGTGCTCCTCTTGGGTAAGGACCACGTTCAACAGGTAAGTCAATTTCCAAACAACTGTCAACCAAACAATCTAATGCCCCCCTCTCTCTCTTTCAGGTAAGCAATCAGGCTCGCCGCTGGACAGCGCCAGCGCTGGTTGATCCTCCTTCCACGCTCCCTACTCCAGCGAACCCCCTTCCTGTGTTTTCTCCTTCCTTATATACACCTCCCGCTCCCCCTCCCCCTTCTTTCATCTCCTGACCCTCTTAGTGGCCCAACAGAGCGGGAGACGCCCGGATTGGCCCGGGATGTTATGGGTCGACCTGGGTAAACCCCAGTATGCCCTGCGCAGTATAGCCGGAGGAGGTCTCACCATGAGTCCGACCAATAAACTCTATCGGCCTCCGTGGATTCCAAGACCTTGTCCCATGTGGTCTGGGTCGCACCCGCACTCCAGCCATTCCTTCCTCTGGGGAGGGTTCAGCCCCACCACAGAACTGTATTATGATATATGTATATGGAAATGAGAGCCGATTCATATTAACACCTTCTTAGTTCCATATAGGATCAGAATTACACTTCATCGGCTCTCAGAGCAATCAGTATCATGGGAAAGTTTTGAGTTAAGAAAATCCACTTTTTATTCCACAGGGTTTTGTGTTTTCATTTTCTGGTTAAATGGCGATACCTTTAGAAAGTAGATATTCCAATGCAGTTTGTTTAATTACATTCTGCATTAAAGTACCTTTCCAACTATATATAACATGATGGTATTATCAATCATACCTACTCTTTTTCACAATTTTGGCCATTAGTATGAATATAATGATAGAACAATCTCAGCTTGTTCCCCACCTAAAGCATGTTGTGTAGTGCAACTGCACCTGATGCAAACCCTAGCTATGTCACTGCTGAGAGTAAGGCTGCAATCCTAAAGACATTTTCCTGGGAGAAAGACCTGCTGAACACAATTGGGCTTACCTTTTAATAAACATGGTTAGGATTGTGCTCTTACCCTACAATCCAGAGTAACTATGGGAGTACGTAAGAGACATTTACATTGACGTAGTTACGGCACCACCTATGAGAAACTCATATTGCAATCCAGAGTAAATTGTTCTTACGTTGGAGCAAGGACTCCACATAGTTACTATGGATTGCGCCCTAAGGCTGCAATCCAGAGCAAATTCAGCCTGCTCTGACCTAACTGCACTCTCCTAACTATTCTGTATCCAGAGCAGAAAGTTATGCTGAATCCAGAGAGTCAGGAAGCCTGGGCTGCCCTAACTGCTCCAGAGCATGCTAAGTAATTGACACAAGGGGAAGACTTGCTCCTGAGGAGACACCCCTCAGATCACACTGAACAAGGAACAGCTGTGGTGCCTACAGTGGTGACATGACTCTGCACATCACCTGGTGCAGAAGTCTGTGCGTCATCCCTGGGATGCGCGCCCCCCCCACCTGGACTGCACAGTCACCAAAGTTGGCGCCTGCGCAGTTGTTTCTGAAGCCAACTGGCTTCAGAAAGAGTACTGCGCAGGCACCATCTCTGACACCTGCGCAGTACTTTTCTGAAGCCTTTTGGCTTCGGGGGAGACTGTGCAGGCGTCAGAGTTGGTGCCTGTGCAGTACTCTTTCTGAAGCCATTTGGCTGCCGCTCCGCCTCCTGAGTGAGGCCGAATGGCTGTGCAGAGGCGCGGACTTTCTCTGCTCTAAGGAAGTCTCCTCTGAAGCTGTTCGGCATGCTCAGTGTGTTTCTGTGCAGTGCACCTCAGATGGCCGTTCAGGCCAGCTCCTCAGACAAGTGTCAGCTTCTGGCTGCTCCTCCACCTTGGAGCAGGCCTGAATGGGTGTGCTGACGCCCGGGGCCTGCCAAAGGACAGTCAAACTCCTCCGGCACATCACCCCATACGGAGCGCATCCCCAATGCAGCCCACACCAGCTGCACCAGTCTGGTGACGCCACTGGGTGCCTGCCTTATAAGGAGTCTCTGATGAGATGCCAGTACATTCTACAGTGAATAGAAGGGGCTTCTTGGAGTGGCCTGCTGTATCCTGAGGTTTGTGGGCAGCCGTAGTTTGTTCCATATCCTGAGGTTGAGAGGCAGGGGTTGCAGCTAGGATGGCCAAGAAATCAGATTTTTGGTCAGCACTGCTATTCTTACTCGGGCCTTATCATGGACCCCTATGGGTCTACTCATTACTATACCTGCTCCTGAGGTGGTATAACTCTGAGGGCTGGAAGAGGGCATTTCTGCCTTGGAAACAGGCTTTGGATACAGAGTAACTGCTCTGCCCTAGGCAATGCTAAACATGCCCTCAACTTGCCTCTCCTGAGCTGCTTAGGCTGCCCCAGTTAGGGCAGAGCAGGTCCACCTCTCTTAGGGCACCCTATCTTGCCTTGCTCTGCCCTAAGCCTCCTTCAGAGTAACTGGGCTGGAGCATCTTGCAGTTGCTCCAACCTAGTGTTAGATAGGGCAACCTAAGGGCTCTTATGTGGACAGATTAGTTGCTCTGGATTGGGCTGATAGTCTCATTCAACACAATGTGACTTACTTCTGAGTAAACAGGGAGGGGGCCCTAACATCACAGTAAAGTTCACTCCAGTCATGACGTTACTGCCAGGTTGATGACATCACATTCGCTTCCTGGTAAATTTGACCAGAGGTCCTGGACAGATTTGAAAGAGGGTCCTGAACTGAAATATCCAAGTACCACTGAATTAAGGTTCTAACGCTACTAGAACAAGCATTCCAACAGAATGGTCCAAATAGGATCATTTATTCATTCATTTCCTATTTGCTTTCACATTATCCATCCTTCATCAAATCATGCAGTGTAGCTCCATGCAATGGCATTGTGGGGGAAAGGCTTGGGTTCTTAGAGTATAATATTGTATATGCCTACCTAGAAGTAAGCCACACTGAATACTTTCTTCTGAGTAAGCATGCATAGAATTGTGCCATTTTATTAGGTTTGGTTGGTGAAGTAAGCAATGCTGGGATAAAAGAGTTAGCAACTCTCTCTTTGAAAATTATAAAAGCAATCTGTTGTTTGGATCAGTTTTTGGAAAAAATTAATTAGGAAAAATAGGCACCTTGCAAGTATCATGGATCCACCCAAATTGGTGAAATTTAGAACTTAACAGAAAAATTTTTAACAGATGCATGGGAATTAGGAACATGCAAACATACTGTAGTTTTATTATATATTTTATTATATTTTCAGTTATGTATTATATGTCTCATTGTTTAAGTGCACAGAATGTTCTCCTGTGCAGGCCCCAATGGAAGGGAATGGGAGCCATGAAGAGGATACTACTACTCTTGAGGATGCTCTTATTATAAATTTGGTTCCCAGATTCCTGTCATTGTCCTTTGCAGATTTGTCAAGGGTCTCCAGACATTGTCTGGCTATTTTGGCTAATAACCTGCTGAGTATTATCTAGGAATTCAGTGCCTCCCAATTCTGATGTTTGGTTTCATTGATTTTACTTTATTTTGTGTACTGGATACACATTACTTATATTCAGATAGACTTATCCACAGGTAAGGGCATAATCCTAGCCAGGCTCATATTGCACCAGTGCTAGCAATTGAAAAAGTGCTTTAAACCAAATCACGGATCCCTGATCCAGGGATATGGAGTCCTGCCTTTATTTTTCTGAGCTTTGCAGAAGATCAGATATGTTTTTCTTTTTGTTTTAATAGAGAACTTCTTTCAAAATTCAATGAACTTCAGAAACCTGGCATCACAATTTCCCCTTTCTTTTAACGTTGTAGAACTTGTATTTTTTGTTTTTGTCATGGTGTCATTTTCCTTTTGAAAACTTGTCATGAAGCAATAATAAGAATGTCATGAACTAGTCTTTCCTCATTTTTTATGAAGGATGTGAGAGTTCATTTTATTTGTTTTTGTTTTGAGAAAATTACATGAAACCTTTGGACATGTTTTTGAAGTGTGTCTGCTATTTATTTAGTGGACATGTAAGTGGTTTTCTTTGAACTGTAGGTGGTTACCTTTGAGTTTTGTTTTTCTTTTTGACCTATGGGTGCTCTTAGGTAGGGAGACTTGCTTCAAAGGGAAACTGTACTTTTTGAGACAAATATCTGACTAGTCTGTTAACAAATGAATAACAACCTTTTCCTACAGCACAGTCATATATGCTTTGTATAAGAAGTTGTTCACTGGGCAGTTTAGGATTGCAGCCTCATATACTGAATATTACTTTCTAGTTTCTTAAGGTCTGTCTGGGATGCTATGGGCAAAATTCATAGCAGTTACGGGTCCGCACAGTTACATCATCCTCTAGTGTTATGGAAGGTCACCTTAACTGCTCCAGAGCAAGGGGCTTAATTTCATTTTAGGATATAGGCCTATGTGGCCCTGTTGTAATGGCATTGGTTTCAAACAAAATACATGTCTCCGACAGAGGATGTCTCAGCCACATTTAGGATGCTGGAACATTGCAATGATTGGAGGAAAAAGTGTCTAAATTGGGAGAAAGCAGCCAAAAATGAGGGAATTGCAAGGATTTTTGCCATATCAGCTACTATGCAAAATAAACACAAACCCAAAATAAATGCATATGCATAAATGGACATCAAAAAAAATTCCATCTGAAGTGCCCTTTACTTCTGTAATTTTAAATTAAATGTGGATTTAGGCAATGGTTGATTCTGAACTTCCACACTGGGCTCTATTCAAGAAGAATCTAGTTTTCATGTTGCCCTTTTCTGCATTCAGTATGTATCTTTCTTTTCATAAGTTACTATAAAGCTGTCTAGCACGTCAAGGAAAAATGAATTATTGTAAAGGTCTTCTGTCTATTGCTTCATTATGTATTATGTAGATTTTTTTTGGTACAAGCTATAATGGAAAATATAAATTGATATATCTAAACCAATGATACCAGGAAATGCAGCATCTGTCCCTAGTGTTCCTAAAGATAATTTACTTCACTCAGGCATAATTTCATGCTTTGTTAAAATGAGAGGGAACTGTGACTTGCTGAAGGTGAAATAAGTGGACAAGCTTCAATGAGGAAAGGTATTTTTTGTGTGTATTTTTAAGAGGATTTGACGTTAACGGAATATCGTTTTGAATGATGAGAGGATGGGAAGCTTTGTTATGTTTAAACAATTTTGGTTCTTCAAATGTAATATTTGCATTATATTTCAGCTGCCAAATAGCCCTTGCTGTACTTCATTGAATAGTCTTATGCATGTAATGACTCTCCAAAAGGGGGACCGTTTCAAGTTTCATGGGGATGGACAACATTCAACAAGGTTTAATAGTCCAATATTTGCTTAAAGAAGCAGAGTGCCACTCCATCTCCAAATCAGGAACATACAAATCTTCATAGGGCCAGGGACTCCCCAATTTATTCTTCTTAAATGTGCATCTTACCTATTGGTTACAGCTGCCTTTATCCATCCTCTATATTACAGCCACAATATCAGAGCTGGCCCTGGGGATTTGGATGGTTCAGAAGGGAGGAAGAGGAAGATATGGGTGTTCCCATTTTGTGGGTGTCCTTATCACCCAGCCACAAACAAAAGAAGGGCAAGATCCTTGCCCTCTCTTTGCAGTAAAAGTGATGGCAAGGTTGTAACAGGAGCATCAACTTTTGTCATCCACAACAGCTCTTTAACAGGCAGACTGAAACTGCCTCAACAGACTCAATCGAGGGAGTTTAGACTTTGAACACAATCCTAACCATGTCTACTCAGATTGTGTTCAATGGGTCTAATTCCCAGGAAAGTGTGTTTAGGATTGCAGCCTTAAATAAATCAAGGTACCCTGTAGGCTGCAATGCTATCTGAATCTTTTTCAGCAATCCATCAGATGGATATGGTCAGATGACTCCACAAGCCTCAAGTGTGCCAAGGGTGGGCAACAGACAGTCCACCTCGGGTACAAGCAGTAAGGAAATGCGGGCACAGGATCAGATTGCACATTTGAACTGTACTGTTGGAAAGCATGACACTCCCTCCCAATTAGTTCAACTCCTGCTTGGAAGCTGTGAGTGCCTTTGTAGAGGGCAGTCACCAAGCCCCTCTTCTGCTGTCCAGGAAGCTTCCTAGTGTTGAGGACCCTGATGGGTCATGATAACGATAAAGGTAAGGGGGTGGCAACTGGAACAGCTGCTTTTCTGACTATTTGACATAGAAATAAGGGATTTGGGTATTTCCTCATCTTTGGAATTCCCTTACTGGGGATATTTGCTAAGCACCTCTTTCTGAATTTTAAGTTTATGGTAAATACCCTTTTACTCCATAAAGCTTTTAATCACTTTCTTTAGCTGATACATTTTACCATTGCTTTTAATGTTTTATCTCGCTGTTGTTGACTGCCCTGTGAGGGCTTGTTTTAAAGTATGGAGAGCATATGTTAACCCTTAAGTGCCCATCTAAAAATAACCTAATTTGCATAAATTATAAATGCGGGCCCAATGGACCCGGTTGGTTATATAAGGGCTAAATGAATGGCTAACTGGAAAATAAGATGTCTTCCTTTAACAATAAAGATGATTCTAGCTCATCTCTGCAGTTGTTGAACAAGCCGTTTTATTGCTTCGCCCCTTTGTTTCCAGGCTGTTTGATGAAAATAATATATTAACTGAAAAAGTTGAAAGTGTATTGTGTGGATAGGATTGCAGCCTTTGTCCTGTAATTTTTAAACAATATAATGCTTAGCTCTTTATTTTAATAAAATACATTAAATAAAGAAGATATGCACCTGTTTTAAAGGCTCACAATATTGCATTATAGCCAGTGACAATAACAAGAAATTATCTTGTTGAAGTCTGATGTAAAAAAAAAAAGGTAAGACTACACTCCAATTTTTGGAAAAACAATAGAATCAAACAGCATTCATAGTTTTAATACAGTATCTCTGAAGCCACTTTTAATCAATCCTTGTAAAACTTCTGAATCTATTCTCTTTTCTTTGGGCTCATCTTCACTTTCAATCAAAGCAGGATTCTTGCTTGAATATTGAAAGTTATGCATAGTCTCGAGACAAAAGGCTTCAATATATTTCTTGTTTTCAGACCAGGGAAAGTTAAATTGCTCAAAAAGTTTCCCATCATATGCCATGAATGATATTTTAAATGCATTTCCATTTTGGTGAGAATATTTGATGACTTGGACTCTCACATCTCCATGACTAATTTACTGGTTATCCACTAGAACAGATTTACTGAAATAATGGTATTCTTCTTTGTTTTGTTTTTGTTTTTCAGAATCAAAAGAACAAATAAATTGTTTGAGCTTGAAATAACTGACACTTTAAGCTATAATAATTTTGGCCTGTCTCCTTTCTTATTCCACAATGCATTTTCGGTATTTCAGTATCCTTTCTTATGTCACAATGCATTTTCACTTTTAGGATTGTAATCCTAATCTAAGTTCATGTCTGTGCACTGAGCTAACTTGCCCCCAATAGTGGCATGCAAGTGTCTTCCAGCACTTTTGTGATACACCCAGGTCAGCACAGGACTTATGTCAATGCTTAGGTTGGCCCAGCTGGAGATTAGGATTGCAGCCTTAGGACACAATCCAGAGTAACTACAGGGAGTCCTTGATCCTGATTGCAATTACTCTGGATTGCAATATGAATTTCCCATAAGTTTTCACTAGGTGGTGCAGTAACTATGGGTGCACATAATGTCTCTTACATGCTACCGTAGTTACTCTGGATTGTAGGGTTAGTTTCATCTCAAGAAAGGAATCCAATATCAGATCAGGAAAAACATTAAAATTTCCCCATTAAAGCAAACAGCACTTGTAAATGTAGCATTGGAATGACGGAACAATTTGGCTACTGTAAGAAACATGATCAGTAATTATTCATTCAACCCAGAGCAAAGACACATCAAAAATCTTTCATCATTACAACCTTACCCCCAAATCCAGAATAACTACAGGAGCACATAAGAGACATTATGTGCACCCATGTTACTGCACCACCTAGTGAAAACCTATGGGAAATTCATATTGGAATCCAGAGTAAGATGTTCTTACACCAGAATAAGGACTCCCCATAGTTACTCTGGATTTTGCCCTATGAAACAACTTCGTTTAGAATCTAAAATAGCTTTGTGTTTGTCATAGTGAACTTTGGGCAATGATTTCTTAGGCTCAGAGCAGTGGTGGGCCCAGCCTGCCCCAACAACCGGTTCTCTGGAAGTGGGTGGGACCAGGCTGGGTCAGGGGGCTGGGCCAGGGTCAGGGGCGGGGTGGGGGAGGGCACACCACCTTAACCCTTAGTTTACCAAAAAAATTGTATCACTTGTGACCGCATCAATCAGTATTAAGCCCCTGAGTTCAATGTAATTTATTCCTATGCATTACACTTTGTTATGCTCTCAGGGGAAATGTGTGCCACAAATAAGAACATTAAAGCATAAGAAAAGCCTCCACTGGATCACACCAAAGACCCATCTAGTCCAGCTTCCTGAATCACACACCAGCCCACCAGCTGCCTCAGGGAGCACATATGACACTTGCATCCAGGTGCCTCAGTACCAGCAGACACACCACATTCCACAGGTGGTGATCATACCACTGGTTGAGAAACACTGATCTGCAGTTTAGGACCAGAGTCTGTGGTGTCCATCTGCAGGCTGAGGTTTGCCTCTAAGCCACCACTTAAGGCTACAATCCTGTCCACACTTTCCTGTAAATAAGTTTCACTGAATATAATAGGACTTCTGAGTAGTCAAGGAAAGGACTGAGCTCTTAGTAACCATCCTTTGGCTGCAATCTTATTCACTTTCCTGAGAGTAAGCTCCACTGACTCTAATGGGACCTACTTCTGAGTAGCCAAGAATAGGATTGGGCTCCAATGCTGCACTCCTCTGCACACTTTCCTGGGAGTAAGCTTCATAGATTGAAATGGGATTAATTTTTGAGTAGTCAGTCATAGGATTACAAGCTCTTAGAAACCAGCTTCTTTCCAGGGAGTAAGCTTCACTATTATAATGGAACTTACTTCTGAGTAGACAGATGATTGGGCTTTGAGGCTACACTCCTATCCTCACAGGGGAGTAAAACCTGCTGACTTTAATAGGATTTACTTCAGAGTGGCAGTGGACAGGGCTCCTGGGGGGCAGGATGGGAACTGGAGCTATTTCTTCAGGTGCCCCCCATACTGCCTCTCGACAATCTCAGGTGGAGAGATTTCTCAGAGGGGCAGGATGAGGTGGGGAGATCTGGGGGGGGGGGCAAAAGGACTACAGTGTGTATAGGATTGCAGCCTGAGCCCAATCCTAACCATGTCTACTCAGAAGTAAGTACCATTCAAGTAAATGGGGCTTACTCTCACAACTGTGTGGTCAAGATTTTAGCCTTACAGTCCAATCCTATGCAGGCTTACTTAGAAGTAAGTCTCATTCTAGTCAGTGGGGCTTACTCCCATGTAAGTGTGGATAGGATTGCAGCCTCAGAGCCCAGTCCTAACCATTTCTACTCAGGAGAAAGTCCCATTATAGACAGTGGGCTTACTCTCAGGAAAGTAGACAGGGCTGGAGAAACAGGGCTGGAGGGAGAGATCCAATCCTCTGCCAATCTCCTCAGAAGTAAGTCCCATTATAGTCAGTAGGCTTACTCTCAGGAAAGTGTGGATGGGAAAGTAGCCTCAAATCCTAATCCTATGCTACTCAGAAGGAAATCCCATGATAGTCAATGGGAATTGCTCCCAGGAAAGTGTGGCTAGGATTGTGGCCACAGGCTGTAGTCCTCTACTATACAGTGTGGCTTATTCCTGAGTAGTACTAGGTAGTACTGAGTAGTTCTCCATGCCTAGTACTGGGCTGCAAAGGCACCTGGGGAGGCAGGAAGGCAGGCAGGCATGGTCCCCACCAAAAGCCCTGGAGGAGCTCATTCTCACAACACTCAGAAGGGGAGGGAGGTTCAGAAGGGGAGGAGGGAGTGGAAGACAGACCCAGAGGCCTTTTAAGAGAAATTCAAACACACTTGCATGCAATTGAAAGATGAGGCCTCCTCTTTAACAACCGGTTCACTAACGTCAGCCCCAAATTAACAACCGGTTCTACAGATCCGATGAGAACCGGCTTCAGCCCAACTGTGGCTCAGAGGACAGGAAATGTTTCAATTCTGTTGACAGCAACTTCTTTTTGTGACCATGGATGAGTTGCATTTCTCATATCTCTCCATGATGATGTTTCGAAGCATGTATATTTTTAACAAAAGCGATATTGCTTTGGATCTTAGCATGTGAAGTTGTATTTTACCTGTACGTTCGTAATAGGCTAATATGTTATGATTGGGCTATTGATGAATCAACAAAACCAAAAGATACCGGATTTTTAATCTCCCGCACCAAGTGTTGATGTCTTGTTGCCATGGCTCTCATTTTCTTCTATAACGTTTCTAATCTTTCTTACACAGGTGTTTTAAAAATAACAGCTCAGTGACATTTTTATCTTCAAGACTTCAATTTCAGATGAGACGATTGCAGGAAGAGAGGGGAAAGTGCATATATTCCTTTCTGTTTTGTGTTCATCAGGTCTGCTTGGAAAAAAGCACCAAGAGTTAGACATTTCCAAAAGAAAATTTAACACTAAAATCTGAGAGCTTAGATACAGCACCCCAAAAACAAAAGTGAGAAGGCACTGAGGAGTGTGACTAACCCATCTAATTTCAGAAAAATACTCAAATTCTATTTTTTAAAAATTGATGTCACAGAAAAATAATCTGGGGGAGGGATGGAGTTCAGCAGA
Source organism: Cryptoblepharus egeriae (assembly GCA_030015325.1). Classification (NCBI taxonomy): domain Eukaryota; kingdom Metazoa; phylum Chordata; class Lepidosauria; order Squamata; family Scincidae; genus Cryptoblepharus; species Cryptoblepharus egeriae. Next base: position 43,999,191 of record JAREYC010000007.1, on the reverse strand, counting down.
TGGTGAGCCCAATTTTATCCAGGCTGCCTGTATGCAGGCCTCCGTCAGTCTTGGAAGACTATGGTATCGTCCTCGGCACTGCATGCGAAGCATGAAAGCCTGGGTTAGATTGTTATGGAGGATAGGCTGTTACCCAAGCAGCAAATCCCCCTCTCCACACCACTGAATTAGTCCAATGGAAAGGCAGAGCCAATACAATTGGATCCAGCTGGCGTCGCAGAGCTGGGCTAAGGACAGGAGCTCATCCTGTCTTGTGGGGCCGACCCAGGTTTCAAACCCTGGCCTGCTGGTTAACAGGCACAGTGTCTTAACCACTTGCACCACCCACAGCCCAGGCTGCCTGTATACCAATGCCAAAATGGCCACAGGGCTCCTCACCCCCTCTCGAGGCTGGTGCTCCATCTAGTAAGTTGGAAACTTCCCCTATCAACAATGCGATTCTGGGGATTGTGTTCCTGCCTTCCTTCCTCCCTGCCCTTGAAGGGACCAGAGCTATGTGCTTCCCAGGTTAAAGAACATAAGAAGAGCCTCCACTGGATCTGGCCAAAGACCCATCTAGTCCAGCTTCCTGTATCATACAGCGGTCCACCAAATGCTTTAGGGAGCACATATGGCACCTGCAACTAGGTGCTTTCCCCTGCATCTTTCATTTTGAGGTTGTCCATATCTACATGCATACCTCATGGCTTGTAGCCTATGATGGCCCTTTCCCTTATTGATGGATCATGATCCACCAGTTTGGAAACCACTGCCCTAGCTCATCCCATCCAGATTGCCAAGAGATATTAGACTGAAATAGCATCAAAACCTCTAAGAGGTCCAGCAGAAGCAGTTGGATATTCCCTTTTGTAGTATAGTTATGCCATATGAGACTTATGGAGATTTCCACTGCAACAACACTCCAAGATAACTAACCCTACAATCCAGAGAAACTACAGGAAGATGTAAGAGGCAATTACTCTGGATTGCTCTATGCATTTCCCATAGGTTTCCCATAGGTGGCACCATAACTACATCAGTGTAAAAGGTCCCATAGTTACTCTGGATTGTAGCCTTTCTGAGAAAATCAGAGAGTAGTGTCTATGACAGCCTGTACCAGTACTTGGACATTGGATCCTATTAAGTGCTTAAGCGCAGCTTGTATACCTCCACAAGGAGGTAAGAAACCCTTTCCATTTTCTTAATGGAAAGGCTGGCCAGTAAACCCAGAGGTAGCACAGAACCATCATGATTAATTGCCATTGATACACCTGTCCTCCATGAATTTTTCCAGTCTTTTTAAAGCCATCCAGATGAGACAATGCCACATCTCGCATAACTTTCTGAAGTTCATCCTTTTGTTGTCCTAATTTTCTGACCAATTTCTTGCTACATTTCTTTCCAATGGGATGTTGCCTGTATTAGCAATGTAAGAGAAGAAATCATGCATAATCCTTTAAGGGCACAATCCAGAGTAACTATGGGAGCACATAAGAGACATTACGTGCAACCGTAGTTACTGCACCACCTAGTGAAAACCTATGGGAAATTCATAATGAAATCCAGAGTAACTTGTTCTTACTCCAGAGCAAGCACTCCCTATAGTTACTCTGGATTTCATCCTAAGTCTCAATTAGGTGACCTTTAGTCACCCTTTTTCCAAGCTAAAAACTCCCAAATGTTGTTACATTGCTTTCTAGTACAAAGCTAATACAAAGCTAATACAGCTTTTTGAAAACAAATACAGCTTTCATTGACATCTCTGTCCATACTTGGCATATTTACCGGCCCTTACTCCAAAGGTCATGATGCTGAGACCAAAACAAATGGGTTCCTAGGAAAAATGCACTTGTCTCCTAGGTTTTATTATTCCCAGGACTGAGTTGAATGTTTCATGCAAAAAGCAGAACCTGAGCTCATTGATGTGTAATGCTAGGAGTGTATAAATAAATAATTTTCTACATCATAGATAAAACAACATTAAATTCAGCCCTGCGTGGAAGGTCAGCTTGAGGTCTACATACCCCTGAAGCTGTATTCTGAAATGTTAACTTGTGTTTAAGCATCGGACAAGTTTTTCTTTTCTTTTATAATAGAACATAGTAGCCCCTTAAAAACACTTAAAACTCAAACAGAATCCTCCTATAGTGGAATATTTCTAGTTACCATACATTTATTTCTGTCAATGTTTGTTTTGTGCTTGATATCTTGGAGTTTGTTATATGCACTTCTTTCATAAAGTTACATACATACGGGTGGACCTTCATTATCCATGGGAGTTCAGTTCATGGACACTCCATGGATATAAATTTTGGTGTAGAAATTTCAGGGTCCACTGAGCTCCAAATATGACTGTAATCTTAATCCTGCTAACTGAGCAAGAGGCACTCTTTCAAGTGGGTGATCCTCTTTTATTTAGCAAGGGGAGAGTAACTGGCCCTACACACCCCAGCAATGCCTGTTCAAGTGGCTTCTGCTGGTGTTGTTTTTTGCATTTCAGATTGTGAGCCCTTTTGGGACAGGGATCCATTAGCTTTTCATTAGCTATTATTATATTTCCATTTTCTTTGTAAACCGCTTTGTGAATTTCTTAGATGAAAAGCAGTATATAAATACTGTAGATATATATATATATATATAGATATATATATATATATATAGAGAGAGAGAGAGAGAGAGAGAGAGAGAGAGAGAGAGAGAGAGAGATAGATAGATAGATAGATCTTGTTCTGGTCACATCTGAAGGCTCTTCTGAGGCTCATGGAGGCTGCCCATAGCCTCTATGATCCTCAGAATGGCCTCCAGAGGTCCTAGGAGAGCACTCACTTCTGGATTGCAAGTTGGGCCAAAACAACCTAGCATATCCCTTTTGTGATATAAGGACCCACTATGAACAGATTTGGTGCTGAATGGTGGCCTGTGCCTGATGCCTGGCAGTGCCTGGTGGTTTCTGCTGCCTGCTGATGCCCAGTAGGGATGCCCACTGCCTGGTGGTGTCTGCTAGTGCATGGTGTTTCTCAGTGGTGCCTGCTGCCCCCGCTGATGTCCAGTAGCAATGCCCGATACTCGGTAGGGGTGTCTGGTGGTACCCCCTGCCTCATGGTGCCTGGTGCTGCCCATTGCCCACTGCATGATGGTGCCTGATGGTGCCCACAGCCCAAAGTTACCTGGTGCCTGGAAGCAATGCCCAATGCCCACCACTGCCCCCTGGTATCCTCTGGTGCCTGATGTCTGTTGGTGCCTGCCTGATGCCTACTAGTGCCTGGTGCCCAGCAGTGCCCTCTGGTGCCCAGCAGTGCCCTCTGGTGCCCAGCCATGTGGTGGGCCAACAAATATTCTTGAAATTTACTCCTGCAGTGGGTAAATTCTGCTAGTGATTAGATAGATGGATAGAGTTAAGTGTGTTTATTTCCATTGGTATAGATATCCTAATAACTATACTAATTGATATTTAAATATATTTTGATATTTTTATGTTAATATGCAACCTAATAGGTTGCATTAATTTTTGAATGTTTCTTTGCCCTAAGCACAGAAAATGCAGTTATTCATAGAATCATAGAATCCTAGAGTTGAAAGGAACCCAGTAGGTCATCTAGTCCAACCCCCTGACTGCCGCAGGAAATCCTCCTAGATCATCCCCGACAGGTACTTGTCAAGCCTCTGCTTGAAGACCCCCAGTGAGGGAGCGTCTACCACCTCCCTTGGCAGTCTGTTCCACTGCCGAACTGTAAGGAATTTTTTTCGGATATTCAACCGGAATCTCCTTTCTTGCAGTTTGTACCCATTCTATTGACAAATATTGACACAGCTTAGTTGCCAATGTTAGAAATGTAGCCATCTGTCAAATGGTATCAACTTGGTCATACCCCTGCTTACTGGTCAAGAGACACTCTTTCAAGTGGGTGTTCCTCTTTTATTTAGCAGGGGGAGAGTAACTGGCCCCACACACCCCAGCAATGTCTGTTCTAGTGGCTTCTGCTGGTGTTCTTTTTGCACTTTAGATTGTGAGCCCTTTTGGGACAGGGACCCATTAGCTATTAATTAGCTATTAATTTTTTTCATTTTCTTGTAAACTGCTTTGTGAACTTTTCAGTTGAAAAGTGGTATATAAATACTGTAGATGTAGATGTAGATACCTTTAAAATAATTTTTAATTATGTCAAAAAATAGCTTTCAGTAAAACATTGAGAAACTCAAAACACCAGGGTGTGATAACATATGGCAGAAGGAAATGAATTGACTTACATTTCCATTTTGAATTTTTCAAAAGAATCTCTGTAGATAATACTTCAGCAATAAATCCATGAAGTGTGTTCATTGCTGGAAATATTCAGAGAAAAACCGAAACTGCAAATTCAGATTTTACTTGTTGGGAGCAGTTTGACTATATAATAATGCAAGCTTTATTGTGGTCTTTAAAACTCTTAGGTCATCAACTTTTCCTTCCCTTTCAGGTAACATTAAAATATGTCATGGAACACATATAGTATCATGATCAGTTGAACTGATTATGTCTGTTTTTCCTCTGCAGACAGAAATGGTTCTCTGATGAATAATCAGACTGATGAATATTGCCACAACAGGTGAGTCAGTGAAAATAGTCTTCCTGTCATTTTCTATAGTCAGATCCATCATTCTGGCAGTAGAATTCTAACATTTCAGTCATCTGATTTTTCTAAGTCAGACCTTAATTTCCTGTAAAATATTTGATTGCTTAGCAGTTTTCTGCATATTGGCTCTGCATTTAGGTTCCCTCTTTTCAGTTGTTAATTTTATTGGTCCTGAGGCAAAGCTGCATTTCAGAAGAGAGGCAAAGTAGAGCAATATAAGTCTGGTATTTGAAAATACCCCAATGGGAGACGTGCATTGACAGAACTAACATTCTGGGTCTGCAAGGTCTTGTAAGGTGATGCAATGCCTAGGTCACTGTTCTGCACTTCCAGGCTTCTGCTGCAAAAAGCATTGCTTTGTTCCAGAGCATGTACAGGAGCATGTATAAGAAAAGGTCTATTACTGGTTCGAGGAGAAGCACAAGTGACTGGGCAGCCTATTAGTGGATAAGTGAAAAATCCTTACTGTGAAAGACTATCCAACAACCCACACTCTTGCAGTGTGAAACACACTCTCTTTTGACACCACTGCAGGCCACCACTTGTGGGGACAGGATTGGGCAATTAGTGTGCAACCCAATCCAATGCATGATATCAGAAGTTTAATCCATTCAGTTCAGTTGGACTTAGGCTACAATTCAGAGTAACGGGACCTTTTACACCAACATAGTTATGGTGCCACCTATGGGAAAACTATGGGAAATGCATAGAGCAATCCAGATTAAGTGCCTTTTACGACTTCCCATAGTTACTCTGGCTTGTAGAGTTATTTCCTTATCTGACTGGCAGCAACTTTCCAGGGTTTGTGTCAGGAATTTGTTTCTGCTCCTACTAGATATGTCAAGGCTGTAGGCTGGGATCTTCTACATACCACTAAGAGCACAATCCTAACCATGTCTACTCAAAAGTAAGCCCTATTGTGTTCAACTTTTGTGCTCCATTGTGTGCCCCTTTTGTGCCCCATTGTGTTCAACTTTCCCAGGAAAGTTTCTTTAGGATTGTGGCCTAACCTGTAGCTCCCACCTTAATTCTTTGTAAATGCATTTAGGGTGCAATCCTAAACTAGCAAACTTCCACCAGCTTTGTGTGTGGTGGTAAGCCCACCAGCAGTGGAGGCCAAGGAGACCCACTGGCAGTCAAGGGGCTTACAGAGATTTATGAGAAAAATATTTTCCCTTCTCCAATGACTTCCAGTCTGCCCCATGCACAAGAACTGTTGTTGTCATCGTCACTCTGTTGTCAACCCAATGTTTTTATTAATGTTATTAACTAGGAATATGTGGACATCAAGTTGGCTTCATAGTGTACACTTTGTTTAGATCCCACCATCTAAACTGGTAGATTTCTTTTACCAACATGCTGCTATTTTTCACATATAAATACAGATTACACACTTATTTAAACCAGTGGTTCCTAAACTTTTTAGCATCAGGACTCACTTTTTAACATGACAATATTTTGGAATCCTCAAGGCTTACCAGATTTTTTTTTTAAAAAAAGGAGATCTAGAAAGAATTAATATTTTATCTATCTAACCAGAAATCAAGACATCAAAAATTTCTCTCCCTATATTTGCATGTTTTAGCATACTGCAGGACCTGAGCTCTTTGTAGGAAAATTCATAGGTACATTATCTGATTTTGAGCAGCCACAGGACTTGAGGCAATTAGTTATCTGATCTTTCCATCATTCTTTGGGGACCCACCAAAAATCAGGTTGTGACCCACCAGTGGATCACAATTTGAGAGTCACTGATCTAAACTATTACAGCTAAGTTTTTCTTTCATTTTAAGGGAACATACCTTACCTAGACATGAACATGAAAATGTGCATATACACAGGGTGATTGAAAAGTAACTCCCTGTATTGTAATTTATAAGTATTTTAAAACAGGGAGTTACTTTTCAATCACACTGTATATAAGGCAACTGATTTAAGTGTATTCAAGTGTCCCGTTAATATTATTAGCCCATGGGAGTATCCATTTTAAGGCTATTATAATAGGAAATTATATATTGATGAACCCTACAATCCAGAGTAACCACGGGAGCACATAAGAGACATTTTTCTGCACCACCTAGTAAAAACCTATGGGAAATTCATATTGCAATCCAGAGCAAATTGTTCTTACACCGGAGCAAGGACTCCCCGTAGTTACTCTGGATTGTGCCCCAAGTTTTGCAAATTGATTAAGTTTTGTAGACTTTATCAGTCAACAATTTTTATATACCACTTTCCAACAAAAAGTTCACAAAGCAGTTTACAGAGAAAATAAAATAACTAATAGCTCATAGGTCCCTGTCCCAAAGGGACTCACAACCTAAAAAGATATCAAAAACAGGGCATTGCTGGGGGTGGTGCAGGTGTTGTGCCTTACGGGGTGACATGCCAAAGGAGTGACACTCCCTCAGAGCAGTTTGTCACCCTCCAAAGGCTCCGCATAACCCCCAGTGCTATTCTGACTGATAGGAAGCTTGCCTGTCATTCACAGCAGTGCTGGGACCCCAAACAAGCAACAGGCAGATTGCCTGTTGCTCAGAGCAGCGCTGGTGCATCACCCCCCCCCCTCATGGCGCATCACCACCACCCCAAGACTTACTGGGTTGCCCAGCACTAGGCGTGGGAAGTGCAATGTGCATGCACCCTAGTGTCATCCCTAGTCAGAGAATAACAGAAGCCACTAGAGAAGACACTGCTGTGGTGAGAAGGGCCAGTTACTTTTCCCCTGCTAAATAATTGATGAACACCCACTTGAAAGAGTGCTTCTTGCCCAGTTAGCAGGGACAAGTTAGACTTTGGTTTGCATTTGAACAGAAATTAAAATAAAAAATAGGATTCTTGGTTTCTATGAGCTGTAACCTGCTTGTAGCTTTCCATTTGATGGCTTTAGCTCCAAGAATAATGCACGTTTTTGCATCTTAATGGATCTTTGATGTTAGAATATGTACGTATGTGCATTTAAAGGTGCTGTACATTTTAAATTAATACATGTCCAGTAAATCACAACAAAAGTCATAGTGGAATAAAGAGTCAGAGATCTAGTGCTATTTATTGACTCAATGGGGTAACGTACTTACCAGCGAAGAAAATAATCATTTACGATAATGGTACTGTGGGAAGATAAATACATCCTTATTATTCAAATAGTATTTACTGTGATATATTCTACTGTAGGTGAGTTGCAGAGGAAGTTCATTCTCGAGACCAAATGTAGTGCTTTTATCCAATTGCATGTGTCCATCATCATTTGGAGGAGCGAACATTCATCAGTGAATTTGAAAGGTGTTGTTAACTTTTTTTGCTAAATGTTTTGATCTTGCTGCTTTTAAAATCTGGCAGGAAAGAAGACAGCCAATTTAAACACCTACTGCTTATGTGCTGTGCTGTTCTAGCTCAGTTATGTCATTTGCATACTACCCCCATCAAATTCCATATCAAGCTCTAGGGAAACGTTGGTGAGACTTTTTTTTATTTCAGTAACTGTGATGAAGAATGACGTGGCTGTACGTAATACACTTGGTTAAAAATGTTTTACAAGGCAATGTTTTCATAAGAGGTCAAATACAAGGTGGTCCCACATCCAAGTATCCCATATCAGTGGTTTTTATTAACTGTGGATTGGTCCTCCACCTCCCTTACCTCCATAGGGTTTTCTAAACCCCTCATCCTGAACCCCATATCTGCCCACATCCTCTGCAGGCTTCAGAATGACAGCATAGAAAAAATAGACTTTAAAGCCAGAAGTGATGTTCTTATTGCCTTCAAAAACATTCTGAGTCCCTCCAGAGTTTCTCTGGGTCTCAGAATATCTTATAAGTTAAATGAAACATTTTTAATTCCATTTTTGATTTTTAATTTTTATTTATTTATTATTCTGTTTTTTATTTATTTTTATTTCATTCTGAGGCCCACACAGATGTGCACAGATGTGGTACATTTCTTCAGTTCATCTTCAGGTTGGGAAAAAGTATTTTTTGAATGTTCTCCATGGAAAAAACTCTCTGCAGGTTGAGTGTGGGATTTTCTACACAGGAAATAGAAATAAAAATTTCTATTTCTGTGTAGGAAATATCTCTGCAGGAACAGGGAGGAATAGGACATTTTAGACCCCCTACGTCACCTATGGCAAATCTAAAATTTAATGCTATAAAGAGGGGCAGGGCCACATTAGGTTCCTGGATAGTGTTGCCATAATTCTCTTCCACAAAGCCAGAACAGGACCCCATGTCAAACTTGCCAGTATGTGAATGCAATCCCCCAAAACCAGGACTGTCCAGGCTTTCAGGGACACGTGGCAATCCTATTCCTGGACCTTTAACTATTGTGTAGGAGCAAGAATTTCAGCAGAGGAAGATGCAGAAGCAGCATCCAAACATTTGCAAAATGAAAGGAGGCTTGAATATTTTCCATCCTTGCCATGAAAACCAATAGCACTCTAATCATCTCTGCATTGTCCTCTTGTTGCCTGAACAACCCTGACCCTAAAGTGATCAGCAGATAAGGTGATGTACATTTGATTTATTGGCATAAATTTCTCTTGTTACAGCTTGTTGGTATTGCACTTTCTGAGTGTGCATAGTATCTTGCATGTATTTTTTTTATTTTAAAACCCTGAGAACCATGCAAGTATTATTTTTCCTTTATTGCAGAGGGGGAACTGAAGCAGGAACATCTTCCTAAGATCAGGTAGCAAGTTCACAGCAGAGGGAAGATTCAAATTGGGGAAATCTAAGTTTGAAGTCTCTTAACCACTACACTACAATGGCTCTATAAATACAATACTTAAAATAAGTACTGTAATAAAGGCAAGGCAAATACCAGTACTCAGCCTCTGAGTAGTAGATGTGTCTTCAGAGATATATACGAGATGTGATCAATAAGTATCAGGACTAGTGCTATAAAAAGAAAACTACAACATGTAACAATTTGGCATTTAATCTCCTTCAAAGTAGTCCCCTTTGGAAGCCACACACTTACAGCACAATCCAGAGTAACTATGGGAGCTCTTACATCGATGTAAGAGACATTTACATTGACATAGTTACGGCGCCACCTAATGGAAACCCCTGGGAAATGCAAAGAGCAATCCAGAGTAAATTTTTCTTACGTCAGTGTAAGAGCTCCCATAGTTACTCTGGATTGTGCTGTTAATCCAGCACTGTTTCCATTGAGGGAAGCATTCCTGGAACTCGTTTTCCAAAGTAAGCAGCAGCTGCCTCTTCGCACTCACTTGGATTTCCTCAACATCCTGAAATCTTCATCCTTTCAAGTGGGATTTGATTTTTGGAAAGAGGAAAAAGACACAAGGGGTGAGATCTGGGGAATACAGTGGCTGTTGGACCTGGGGGATATTGTGCTTGGCCAAAAACTGCTGTACAAGCTGCTCTGAATGGGCAGGTGCATTGTCATGGTGCGATTGCCACTCACCAGACACATGAAATACTGGCCTTTTCTGATGAATAGCGTTATTCAAATGCTGCAACATATCACAGTAAGCTCCTTGTTTACTGTCTGACCACGTGGAGCATACTCATGATGAACAATCTCCTTGTAGTTGAAGAAAACAGTCAACTGTGTCTTCACATTGCTTCGACTCATTTGTGCTTTCTTCAGTCTCAGAGAAGTTGGGGTCTTTCACTGCAAAGACTGAGCTTTGGTTTGGTCTATGGTCTATAGCCATAGACAGTCCATCACCCGTGATAACCATTTTAAAAAAGTTTTCATCATTCTCAACACAATCAAGGAGATCATGCACAACTGAAACCTGAGTTTCTTTTTGGTCAGCTGAAAGCAGTTTTGGCACAAACCTGGCAGACATGCGTCTCATTCCCAAATCTTCAGTTAGACTGGACTGAACTTAACCATACCTAATCTGCACATCCTCCAATAACTCATGGATGTTGATTTGACAATTTCCCCTCACAGCTGCATGCACCGCTGCAATGTTTTTTCTCAGTTTTGCTGTTTGTAGGTCTCCCAGAACGTTCGTCAGTGACATTTTTTCGGCCATCTTGGAAACGTCTGAACCACTCGTACACTCGTGTGTGGCTCATACACACCTCTCCATACACTTTCTGCAACTTTGTGTAGGTCTCTGCACAGGTATTGCCAAGCTTTTGGCAAAATTTGATGCAGATTCTCTGCTCAGCGTTCTCTATCATGGTCCACACGCTATACACGTTCCTTCCAAGCACTGCTATAAAGAGAGGAAGTGAGCTAGGACATTAAAACTTAGTTTGCATGCACAGTTGAGGTCAAGGTCCATCTGTGCCAAGTGACTTCACTCTGTGTATTTTAGTGCACAGTCCAGAGTAACTACGGGAGCACGTAAGAGACATTACGTGCACCAGTAGTTACTGCACCACCTAGTGAAAACCTATGCAATTCATATTGCAATCCAGAGTAACTTGTTCTTACTCTGGAGCAAGGACTCCCCGTAGTTACTCTGGATTTCACCCTTAGTTCCTTTACTATGGCACCAGTCCTGATACTTATTGATCACACATGTGTGATCTCACCTTCATAAAAGAGGATTTCATCAACAGAGGTCTTCAGGGACTTACTCCCGAATATATGCACTTAGGATTTGTCTTAGATCAGTGATTTTAAACCTTTTTCATTCCCAGTACACTGTACAGTACACAGTACATTCACAGGTACTAATATTGTCAAGGCACATCATCCGGTTTTTGAGAATTGTATACTGCTCTGCCAGTGGAGGGGTTCAATCCACCAGTGGCCCTACTAACAACTCTTCCATAAACTCTCATGGTCTACCAATAAATCATTTTCAGCAAACCAATGTGCCATGGCACACTGGCTGGAAATTGCTACCTTAGATAATGACGTAAGACACTAAATTCTAGTCTCCTAAATAGGTTGTTGACCTACTGCGGGAGAGAGAAAGAGGAAGCAGGTTTGTAAGATTTGTTTGTCTCACCTTATAAGCTCCTTCTCCCTCTTACGAAGAGAGACATAGATGGATTAAATTGATTAGTGCTTAACCCTGTTAAGATCTATGATTGATACAGAGGGCTATAACCCCTGGCATTTTCCCAAAGTGAAGGGACTGTATTTACTTTTAAAATTAGACTGAAGCTTTGATGCTGCATGTGATAACGTCCGGGTTAAAGTTAGTTGCATAAAGGACATTTGCAGATGTGCCAACCCCCCACATTATACAAACAAGAATTATTGTTAATACAATTTCCATAGAGGATTTCAAATACCTTTCATACATTGTGGCAAATAGAATTCTTGGTGCCTGCTGAGATCCAGAAATGATCGTGTCATTAAGCAGGAAGTGATACCACTAAGCAGGTGATGACCAGGAAAAATAATCACTTTTTCCTTTAGCTGCAAATGACAAAAAGAAATATGCAAACCTTGATAATATTTTCAAGATGTGGAGAGCCCAAATATCATTCTGGCTACCGCTTCAATAGAGCTGCTTTTTGCTGAGGTATCTTTATCACTTGTGATGTGCTCTGTAAAATAAAGCCATAGGGGAATCAGTGCAGATGAAAGGGTGGTCTGCATGATAATTTGGCTCTTCCAGTGCATCAGTTGTAACTCTGTTCTTCCTTTCTCGCCCCTTTAGTTTACACCAGTGGTATTCAAAATGGGGGTCGGAACCCCCTCGGGTTCCATAATATTGGGTCAGGTGGGTTGTGAGAGGGTGGGATCCACCATCTCACACAGAAGAACATCCCAGTAGGTTTGAAAGGGGGTCCCAAGCTGAAATGCCTGAATACCACTGACTGGTCTACACTTTCCTTCATAGCATTCCTTTCCTTTTGAGGTCTTCTTCCATCTCTGCTTTCCAGCCTCCAGCCTCCCTCCAGCAGAAGGGTTGCTGCTATAAGGGCAGTACTAAGAGAGCCCAGTTATCATGTGGATATTAACTGGGCACCCACAGTTTCCTCTTTCTCACCCCTCTTGGTCTGCCTTATTCCCCTTACCATTCCTTGAGGCTTTCTGAGCTTTCCTTCTGTCACTACCTCCCTGCATCTTGGCAGAAGCACTGCTGCTGAAATCGTCATGATATCTGATAATGCCACATGATGATTGGGATCTCCCAGCACCATCATTCCAATACTATGACCAAGAGCTATGACACCCCAACCAAAGAGCTATGACCCCCTAAGGCAATGTGCTTTATCAGGTGATGTGCATCACATTCTTCATTTTTCCCTTTTCAGTAACCCATTTTCACTTTGTTCTGTAGAAAGGAAAAAATTGGATGTCTCTTTATTTTACACAGAACAGGACGAAAAAGGATGCAACGGAGAAGACCTTTAGAAAGAAACAGTTTCATTCTATTTTGCCATGTAAAACAAGTGATGTAAAACAAAGGGGACAAACTAATATTCATCTGTGGTAGCAAATGAGTTTAAGGTAGTGGCCCTACAAGGAACTAATGCTTACCCCTATTTCAAACTTGTATATGAGGTATGCAAGTCTGTCCTTATCCTATTTCTCTATTTGGGGGGATGCAATCCTTGGTGTTGTGTTTTTTTCCTAGATGTGTGAGGATTGGCTGCAATGACTCCCTCATAATTGAATGGTATCTTGCACTCCTTTATATGGTGTTGCATATGGTCCTAGTCCTGTAATCCAAAACATGTTCAGAAGTTCAAAGCTTGCAAGGATCAAAGTTTTGGAGTGAAGTCCTGATCATTCTCTGGGTTCTCCTTCCTTTTTGTTCCTCTATATGCCGTGGGACAGGGCCCTGATAAGGAAAGCAATGAGATTATTGCTTGGCAGCTTAATGGTATATTAAAACTGTTGTATACGCAAGTATTTGCCATTTCATTTCACACATGATGTGGTATTCAGTGGTCTTCAAAATGGTGGTCAGGACCCCCTTGGAGGTTCATATCAAGGGGGATCAGGAAAAGCTAGATACAGCCATCTTGGAATTTGTTACTGAGCACTTTTAATGTCACTTTCAACCATGATATCACTTCTGGAGAGTCCCAGACAGATTGTCATTCTCAGAAGGGGGTCCTGGGCTAAAATTCTTGAATACCATCATGGTATGTGATATGATGTGACAAACACCAGTAAAAGAATCAAGGTGGATAAGAGAACTTTTTGAGCAAAAACATAATTAGAGCTCATCTTGCCAAGTCGACCTTTTATCACTGTTTATTGCATCAAGTTGCTGCTAGAAGGCAAGTGTCCACCAGACATCCCTTAAATACCACCAGTGGCACCTGTGTCACTTGCTGAGAAACACTGCTATATACAGGCTGCAATCTTATCAACACTTACCTAGGAGTAAGTCCCATTGGACGCAATAAGACTTACAATAGAACTTGCTTCTAAGTAGGCATGCAGAGGTTTGTGCTCTAAGTTGCTGGGAGGCAGCAGGTGGAGACATCTTGGAGCTCAAACCTATGCAGGTCTACTCAGAAGCAAGCCCTGTTATAGTCAACTGGGCTTGCTCCCAGGTGATCATGGATAGGATTTCAGCCCAAGAGCCCAACACTATGCATGTATGATCAAAATTAAGGCCCCATTATGATCAATGAGGGTCTAACTCCAGGGTAAGGGTGGTTAGGATTGCAGCCTTATACTGTTCAAACTGAGGCAAGCTGGCCTTCAGAGGGTGCATAGGACTGACATGTCCTGGTCAGGTGCAGAGCTGAGGGAGTCCTTTTTCTGGGTGACCATATGTCCTTTTTACCAGAACATGTCCTCTTTTTAGCCTTGTGTCCTGGAAAAACTCCATTTCCTACATTTCCTTGTAAGAGGGTAGCATGTAGACTTCTTGTAATTAATACATTGTATGTAATAAAATATTTGTAATAGTTTAAAATTTAATAATAAGTGATATAGTGAGTGTTCTGTCTCTGATAATTTTTAGCTTATATTTGATCATATCCTACATTTTTGTTTGGTGTCCTACATTTCAGGGGAGCCGTGTCCTCTTTTCTGGTTATGACATATGGTTACCCTGCTCCCTTCTCCAAGAGCTAGGAGTTCAATGATGCACTTTCCTCTCAGCTCTCCCTTTCTTCCCACTGTCCAAAGCACTCTTCCATCTCCAAAATGGAGGCATAGCCAAAGGGGGCAGGTGGCATAGACAAAGTGCAGTAAGGTGACCCTATCTTCTCTTTTCTCCCCCCCCCCCCCGACATGTCCTGGATTTTAGCCTTGTGTCCTGAAAAAAAAATACTACAATGCCTTCCTTTTTCTTGTAAGTGGGCAGCATGAAGTCTTCTTGTAATTAATAAATTCTATATTATATTTATTACATTGTATTACATATTATTATATTTATTTATTATTATTTAAATATTATTATATTTATTTATCTATATTATATTTATTAATATGTATTACATATTATAAATTGTAATACATTATATGACATTGTGATAAATGTCGTAGTTTTAAATTTAATAAGTAATATAAGCTGCTATCCTAAAGACACTTTCCTGGGAGTAAGACCTATTGAACTCAATGGAGTAGATGTGATTAGGATTGTGCTCATAGTCTTTAAATTAAGCACATGAAAGCAATATATATATGAGTGTTTTTAGCTTTCATTTTCTCACATCCTACATTTTTTCTTGGGTGTCTTGCATTTTTGGGGGCCTTGAGCCAGGGTGACCATATGACATTGCCAAAAAAGGAGGACAGGGTCCTCTGAAAATGCAGAACATGATATGTAGAACATGACAATATAAAAGCTAAAAACACTCATATATACTGCTTTCATGTGCTTAATTTTAACACTAAGGCTGCAGTCCCAACCACACTTTTCTGGCTTACTTTTGAGTAGACATGATTAAGATTCTGCTCTATGTCTGCAATCCTAACCACCCATTTCCGGGAGTAAGACCCATTGAACATAATGGGGCTTACTTTTGAGCAGACAAGATTAGGATTGCATTATATGTTGCTTGTTATTAAATTTAAACCTATTACATATAATTTATGACATATAATGTATGAATTATAAGAAGGCTACATGCTGCCTGCTTATAAGGAAAAGGAGGAGAATTAAGTTTTTTTTTTCCAGGACACATGGCTAAAATCTAGGACATGTCCGGGGGGGGGGGGAAGGGACATATGGTCACCCTGCTTTTGAGCTCTGTTTTTTTGGGGGGGGGAGGGGGCTTATGGCACATGGTCATGGAGGGGGCATGCAAGAGGCATGTCCCCTTTGGAGTCACTCCAGGTGGGGGGAGCATTGGCCCCTGCAAGCCTGAGTGCTCCTCCCCCTCTAGCTACGCCACTGAGCCTTGAAGCTAAGCAGCTTAGCCAAGGGCGTGAAGGACGGGGCGAGCTCTCCAAAATAGGACACTAAGCCGCCTGGCTGGGGCTCATCTCCATCCAGCCATCCATCCAGTGCAGTCCAGGGCTCTCCCTTGGGGAGCATCATTCAGAGAGGAGGAAGGAGTTTCCCAGAATGCCCTGAGAAGGCAGAGCAGAGGCTGCATCTGGTACCCAACCTGGGAGTTCTGACTCCCTCCTGGATGCGCATCACCTGCAGGACTGGCTCCCTTGGGAAGGATGCTCTGCTGAACTTAGGGGGTGTGTAGGGGGGACCCCCTGATTTCCGCAACCTCTTTCTTTGGGGGAAGAAGCAGCACCTTGGCTCTTTCTCCCTCCCTCCCCCCCCCATCCTCTCTTGGGCTCCTTCTAGCCCCCTCCCCAGGATATGATCAGAGGCGCAGGTGAACAGCTGGCAGCAGGTGCCATCAGGGCCCCCTCCTGATGCCTCTCCAGCAGATCTCGGTAGTCCCTGCCAGGGAGACGGCCAGCAATGGGAGAACTTCGGGGGGCAGGAACAAAGACAAGACCAAGGAAGTCCAGGTAAGAGGAAGAGGAGGAGGAGGAGGAAGGCTTGGTGGGGGGAAGCCTTCCAATGCTTGGAAAGCCCCCAAGGGAAGAGGGTCTGCTGCAAACCTGGCCACACCTACTGGGAATAAGCCCCATTGACTATAATGGGACTTACTTCTGAGTAGACCTGCCTAGGCTTGTCCTTTGATTCAAGCACTTTGAGTTCCCTCCCTGTGGCAGCTCCCTGCAGCTGTAATTTTATCCATGCTTACCCAGGGAGTAAGCCCCATTGAGTATAATGGGATTTACTTCTGAGTAAACATGCCTAGGCTTGCCTTTTGATTCAAGCACTGAGCGCCCATCTCCCCTTGGTGGCAGTTTCCTTCAGCTGCAAACCTATCCACACTTGGGAGTAAGCTCAATTGACTGTAATGGGACTTACTTCTGAGTAGACATGCCTAACCTTGTCCTTTGATTCAAACACTTTGAGTCCTTCGCCCCCTCCTTGGTGGCAGCTCCCTACAGCTGCAATTTTATCCATGCTTACCCAGGGGTAAGCCCCATTGACTATTATGGGAATTACTTCTAAGTAGACATGCATTCTCTGTGGTTTCTCAATGTTTAAATCAGAGGACACCATCCCTTATGGCAGCTCCCTTCAGCTGCAATTCTAGCCACATTTACCTGGGAGTAAGCCCCGTTGCCTATAATGAGATTTACTTCTGAGTAAACATGTCTCAGCTCAGGCTCTGATACCCTTGTTCAGTGGAGGCTGGAAACATGAGATCAGGGGATTGGGGGCAGAACTGGGGGCAAGTTTTGCAGCACTGTTTGGGATTCTTGGAAAGATACACCTTCAGGATGGTGTGCTGGGGGGCAGTGGATGGTCACAGTGGCATAGCTGTGTTGGTCAGTCTTGGAGGGAGCCTTACACCTGCCCCCCCTTGCTATGCCACTGCATGGTCCACTGACTTCTGCAGACAATGGGCATTGTTCTGCCCTGATAAAAGACAACTGAGCTTTTGGGGGGGGGGGGGGAGGGAAGACATTTTCCAAAAAAGCAATATTAAAAATATGGAAAAACGATAACATTAATGTCAGTCCATCACTCCATGTGCATGCACAATCTGAAACATAGGTGCACAATCTAAGCTTAGTCTCCATTTCTGTATAAAACCCATCGGTTTTTGTCTCATTCCATTGTTCTCAGTTTTACTGGGGTTAAAAAAATACTATTCAAAAGAAACTCCTGAATAGGAGATTCAGGATCCTAAATGTAAGCAAACGCATCAGTTCTTTTGGGTTTTTTTGTTTTTAAGTATTTGAAAGTATTTTGCATAGTAGACAGTTTTCCTAGGAAGGGCTTTTTTTTTTTTTTGCTTAAGGTCTTTGATGGTATCTGAGAAAGGAATACAGTACTGTGACTACTGAAGCCATTTGGATCCTTTTAAAAATGTTGCCTAGTAAACATTCATAATTAACTTTTAACACACATGCGTGAGTAAACACACACACACATGCAAAGGCAAAGCACACACACAGACACAAACTCAGTTTTGAATATTTGTGCTTGGGAAGAATACAAATGGGAATGTTTGAGGATTCAGCAAGGGGAAATGTGCTGCATTTTTCCAAACAGCAGTGCTGATTTCCAATAACTCGCTTTTTCATAGTTGTATGAATGACCTCTTTTCAAATTCAGGCAGCAACAGACCATTCATAAACAATTTGTTCAGCTTAGGGTATAATCCAGAGTAACTAGGGGGAGTCCTTGCTCCGGAGTAAGAACAGTTTGCTCTGGATTGCAAAATAAATTTCCCATAGGTTTTTATTAGGTGGTGCAGTAACTACGGGTACATGTAATGTCTCTTATGTGCTCCCATAGTTACTCTGGATTGTAGGGTTAGATAAAAATATCATATTTACTGAGACTTGGTTGAGACCCTTGTTCAAGCTTGGCAATTGGCTGGTGAGTGATGTAATGCTTATTACGCTCTTATTTTAAGCTCCAAAGCTGTCCTTAGGAAATATAATTATTATTTTTTTGTTTGCCTGGGTTTTCTGATGGCATCAAACATGCTGTTGAAAAGTGCAGTGTATCAGATTAGTTTTTCTCGTGGAGGATTAACTTTAAAGTGAAAGTGTTTGGGAGAAGGAAGTCATATATATGAAAATGGGAGTATATAATACTGGCAGAGGGATGACTTAACTGCATAATTCTCACTTATGTAAGTCACGCATTAGTCTGATATCCACAAGCTACAAGCTATATCCATTTATTTGGGTGAGACAACTGTTATCCAAAGCTCATTATATAAACATAATAGAGCTGTTCTTTAATTGATTCTTTTTTTAAAACCTACTCCATTTTGAAAGGTTTTGTCACATGAAATGCTAAGTTGCATTTCATTTGGAACCTTGAATTGCTTTTTGAATACTGTGTTTCAAGACCCCATGGTGGGTTGATGGACTCTTCATTATGATTCAGCAACTATAATACATTATAAATGCTTAAAAAAGTTAATTGCCTCCTTTATGTAGAACATGAAGAACAAGAATTTGATGAAACATCCGTTTTAAAAAATATGCATGGCAAGACTGTATTTAGTTATATAAAATATGTCACTGGTTCATATTTAGGCATTAACTGTTTCTGTTGAACACTCTAGAAAATAAATTCCAAATGCAATAGTGTTGGTGGATAACTGTGAGCATTTTTACAAGCTGGTGAAGGCATTGTTCAACTCTTCTATGAAGTATTTTGCATTCCTGAAGAGAAGCTATTGAATATGTTGAATGTGTAGCCTAGGTGAGCAATGAATATAAGCAAACTGTTCAGGAAAGTAAGTTGGGGACAAAGAGATGCAGTTTTGGGCAGCAAGTTGTTCTTGGCATTTCATGTACATTCATTTATTTTGACAGTTCCAAAGCTTATTTTCCTCTATTTTCTGTTTTTTAAGAAAGATGATTTGTTTACTCTTGCAGTCTTTTTACAGTCATTAACAAAGGTGTGGATTTATATTATAAAAGTTGTTAACCTAAAAGTTTTAAAAATTTTTTCTTGCTTTCCAGAGTCAGAGTTATTTTAGTGGATTATAATATCCACTAAATATCCCAGTCCTATTCCTAGTGCTGGCACTCCCAAAATGGCTACTGCTGTATCCAGCTGCACAGCCAAGGCCACCAGAGGTCCTGTCCCACTTCCCCATTCCATCCTGGGAAAGACCCAGGCCCCCCAAAAGTGACCTCATAAAGTTTGCACAGCTTTATTACTGGCACAGACGTAAGAGCGTCTGTGTAAGGCTTTGTAGCCCAACACAGAGAATAGTACATGGCCAGTCTTCACCCTATTCCTATCCAGTCTCAAAACCTCACCCTATTCTCTTTTGACCCCGAATATAACCCCCAAGTCTTTCACTGTGCCCCAGAGCTGTAACTTTGCTCACAGTGGCAACTGTCCTGTGCTAGGCCCTTGACTCTAGGTGTCATGGACATGCCATGTGGCAGGTTTGCAACATCCAGTACTTGGAACTTAGTGCCAGTGCTAAGATGGCCTATAGAATTGGTCTCCTCATCAGTCTCAGGGTGCAGTCCCAACCAACTTTCCAGCACTGGCTTAGCTGTGCCAGTGGGACATGTGCTGCATCCTGCAGTTGGGGACACTCGTGGAGGCCTCCTCAAGGTAAGGCAATGCTTGTTCTGTTACCTCAAAGTTGCATTGCCATTATCTCAGTCTTGGAAAATTGGTTGGGACTGTACCCACAGAATTATTAGCGGTTTCTTCTTTGTCGGTCTACTTAGTAATGAACATTCAGGACAACAATTTTTTGGATTTTTGCCTCTTTATTAGTATACAGGATATAATGTAATACAATCAGTAGCTGCATAAGACATGTGTGGTTTTATTTAGTGTATGGCAAATACATGGACTTACAGTAAATCAGATGTTAATGTTCCATTGCCATGTATCTTGAGACCCAGGAATCCCTCATTGATGTCTGGCTACCAACTGCCACCAACTACCAATTCAATGCAGTCTGGCTGCCAGTTGTTGCTCGTCATTTAGTTCACAGTTTCAGGCTGTGGTGCACCACAAGGAAGCAGCCTGGCATCATACCCCACACCTGTGGTGTGGAGGCTAGATCATCGGAATGCCCAAGATACAAGCCTGGGCTGTCAGACTGGATGACTCCAGGCCTGACTCCAGGCCTGACCCCTAAAATCAGAACCCATCACCATCAGCTCACCTGCGGGGCAATACAGCTAGTCTCGGGGCTCCACCTCATGCTGCACAGCTCTTGAGGCTGGCTCCTCTGGCCCTGGCGAGAGCGTTACCCATACCTGACATTGTGTGGCAAAGTCCCTGAGGACCAGTCTTTGGCTCATCCCTGACTTTGCCACTCTAAGGGTGCACTCCTAACTATGCCTACTCAAAAGTAAGCCCATTGTGTTCAATGGATCTTACTTCCAGGAAAGTGTCTTTAGGATTGTAGCCTAAGTGTACACCACAAGGCCATGATCATTCCTTGTACCACTTGTCACAAAAGGGGGATTGAAGCAAAGAAATAAAAGTCTATCTAAAATGTTGTTAAGCTAGGCTTTATGGTAATTCTTTTTGTTCCATAATTTTCATTCTTTGGACCACATAGAAAGGCTATATAGTTTGTCCAAGTACATAATCATTGAGAAAGTAAACAAAAGCATCAGTTGTTTGGGAATGATATAGTAATCTTTGGATCTCCAATATTTCTTGTTGAAAAATTTTAAATAAATAATTAACTGGAAAGAACTATCTGTGTTTTGAGTAATGGAAGTTGAATTTTTGCATATGGTGGGTGAAATTATGGTACTAGCGCAGTAGTTTTCAGACTTTCCTCCTTTGGGGAATTATTTCTACATCAGCTTGTCTTTTGTGGAATCCCCTTTCCTATTAAGGGCATGTTCCAGGTTTATACTCTTAAATAAACAGAGTGTTAATGTATTCAGAGTTGTGTTCTTGATGGCAAGCAAGTCTTGCTGAGAAGTTTGCCACCACTGCTGATCTTTTCATTCAAGAAACCCTTGCTTAGCTTCTCGTGGAGCAATGAAAAACACTGCAGGAAGGTCTTTTATATGCAAGTATTGCTAATATTCCAACTTTATACATTTTTTAAAGTGCAGAATAACATGTGTTAGTTTTGCAAACACTTTCAATAAAGTTACTAGTCCACACTGGTGGGTGGGGGGAACACTTGCCTGCAATGTAAATTTCTCCTGTCTTTGTAAGGCTTTCCTATCTGGTTTCCTGGAAATTATTTTCCTCTAAAATCATCAGAGTGAGTGGCTGTACTATGCATTCTATGTATGTCTACACTAGGGTTGCCATATGTCCTGAAAAACAGGGACAAACCCAATTTCGGAGGATTGTGTTTACATACTGGCTACTGGGACAGATGGTCCTGTCCCAAAATTTGTGGAAGAGAATTATGGCATCCCTAGTCTACACAGAATGAATCCCACTTGGTTGGGCTTACTCCCAAGTAACTACATGTGGGATTGTGGCTGAGTAACCCAATCCTACTTAAATTTTTCTGCTCTGATACAATAGGGCCAGCACAATTTGTGCTATATTGTGCGGTGCAATTTTGCAATCTGGATATGTATCCTCTTGATCTGGGAAAAGCTGCAGACATGGCGGTGGATCTACTGGGACCCTCTAGGATTGAATTGTAAACCTATGAAATGGGACGTTCCTGTTTTGATATTCATTCTTGTCATAAACTTATTAGATGACTTTAGGCGTCCTTCTATGTCAAACTGCAACAATTGAATAACATACTTTACAAGGTTATGATCATCTATTGGCCTACATTTCAAGGTGACAGCAAGATCATACATGAAATGCTTTACATGCTTTGAGCATAAATGCTAAATAAATGCTATGTAATTATATTCTTTATTATGCTGAGTTGCAGTTTACTGTGTTGTGCCTGTGTCCTTGAAATATTTTACATCAGGTTGACATGATGAACTTATTTGAACATAAGAAAATGGACACCTTTATTTAAAATATTTATGCCCCAAATTTCTTTCCTATAAGACAATCCAAGGCAGCTGACACTGAAAACAGCAATAAAACTATTCGTAAGAAATATGTAGCTGCTTAACTAATAAAAAAGCAAAAGATAATTGAAAACTGGAAAACACACACATACACTTAACAATTTCATGCTGGTATTTGCATGTTTGCATCAAGATTTTGTACATTGATAATTTCACTCAGAGTGAGAACTATAAAGGGAAAACAGAGAGAACTTTGTGGTTAGTTCTAAATATTCTGTGATCCTCTGATCCATTGCTCCAAAACAAGTGGTTGGAAGATTATTTTTAAATGATCCTTGTTTCTTGTGATTCATTTACAGTGTAAAGCGTTTATTTGGCAGGGTGACCAAATGTCCAAACCTCAAAAGGAGGTCTTGGATTCCTCTCAGCCTGGCCTTTCCAGTGGACAATGGGACATTTGCCTACTCATGAGTAAAACCACAATATTGGGCATTTTCACTTTCTCAAAGCTCAATGCATATTTTCATTTTTAGTTTTTTGGGCCATAACATTTGATAGGAAAGAGATATTTCAAAACTGATGTTTGCATTGGATTTTGCTCTTCACTACAAATCCAACAACATATGACATGATGGGGTACTGCATACCATTGCAAAGTTCCCAAATGAAGCCAAAATGAAACCCTTTTGGAGGACACCCAGACAGGAGACTGAAAAAGAGGACACATCCGGACATTTCCAGTCATATGGAACACCCTGTGATTTGGTGGACCGAAACAGTGGCCAAAATTTTTTGACTGGTGGCTCCCTTGACCTACTGGGCTATTGGCTGAGGCTCCTTGTTAGAGCTGCAATCCTATGTGTTAGGTTTTTTGCAAATATTCTGTAACTCCCCTGGATGATTTCCATGACCCTGGTAAGCCATGGCTCCCAGTTTGGGAACTTCTGGACTAAAGAGTGATGGTTGCTCTTAACGTCACCTTATTTTTTTCACTGTAGTTGTTACTTACGGCTGCTGTATTTAATAATGAAACTACAGTTGTCTAAAATATCCAGTACTGTGGGGGATGCATTCTTGGAAAGTCAAGTGCTGTCAAGCACAATGGGACATCATTGATGAATGAAGCAGGAAACTGGTGCTTCTTGGCCCTGTCTTACTCGGAATGTGTTGCTCTTCTTGACTACAATAGTTGTCAGTCACAGCCAGGGTGAAGAGTGCTGCAATGAAACAACTCTAAAGGAAGTGCCATTATGGGACATAGTACTGTACATAAATGGCAGTGGTTGTAGACTGTGCCTTTGTTTTCTTATGAAAAGCTGATTGTACCATTCTGAGTAGTGTACTGACAGTGTCCTGAATAAGAGTACTGTATTGATTAAAAAGTTGCATCCTTTCCCTGGAAAACAACTATAAATGCTTTATCTACTATAAATGCTTCATCCTCAAAATTTAAACTGGCGAGGCTAGTTACTTGACACATCTGTTTTGCAATCTGTGTGGGAAATGTTATGATCTGTTTTTAGAACTTGGTGGTATGGAATTGAGTTTCTCTAATTGTTCCAGTGCTGAAGTTAAAAAGCAGCAGTTTAGTCCATTTTCAGCTGTATAGTTCTACTAAATTTTCTGCAACATAAAGTGAATATACTTTTTATAAGCCAGCCAGTGAATTTGTACCTCAGTAAGGCTGCAACCCTAAAGACACCTTCCTGGGAGTAAAACCTATTGAACACGATAGGTTTTACTTTTGAGTAGACATGGTTAGGCTTGTTCTCTAAGTATCTGCTATGCCCATAGGGGAAGTTCCTCAATAAACACACAGTTTGCTTGTCCTTTAATGTGCATGGAGATGTTGTGAGGTAAGGACAATCAATTTTCTTCTCTTATTCTTCCTTGTGTTTTTCCTGATTATCTTGAGGGCCTCCTATGTCCCAGACACTTGCCAAAGGGGTTATTGTACTCTGCAAGCAGCCTCTAACATTTTGCATGATCCACTGGCTGTGTATCTCCTGAAACTTGCTGCTAGACCTTGCTTTGGTGGACCCTTCTTTGGACTGGTAGGATCAGTGGTAGTCCACTCCTTTCCACAGCTCCAGTCACCTCCTGTCTCACTGATCCTCTCACTGGCTTCACATCCTGTGTTGCCCACAATTGCCCTTCCGCCAAATATCTTGCTGCCTCTCCCAACTCATTCCCTTTCCTCTGGTTCTGCTCCTCACAATGTCTTCCTCTCACTACACTTTCCTTCTCTCTCTCTCTCTCTCTCTCTTTCCTTCGGTTTTCTTTCTGCTTGCTTCTGTGACCATCTGACCATCAATTTCCAGATTTGTCCTCTTTTTAAACCTTCTTTTCGGGTGTCCTCCAAAAGGGCTTCATTGTCCTCCATTTTGGCTTCATTTTGAAACTTTGCAATGGTGTGCAGTACCCCATCATGTCATATGTCACTGGATTTGTTTTGAAGAGCAGAATCCAATGCAAAAATCGGTTTTGAAATATCTCCTTCCTATCAAACATTATGGCCAAAAAACAAAAACTAAAAAATATATGCATTGAGCTCTATCGGAAAGAGAAAGTGCCTAATATTGCGGCTTTACTTGTGAGTTGGCAAACATGCCATCTGCCGGAGAGGCCAGGCTGAGAGGAATCCAAGACCTTGTCCTCCTTTTGAGGTTTGGGCAAATGGTCAACCTGGCTTCACCCCATTTTATATGCAACTCTCTCGCTTCTTCCCACCCTGCTCCTTTGTCCTCCTCTGCTTTCTCTAACTCTGTCCCGTCCTGCTTCCTCATTACATTTTTCTTCTTCCCCAGTCCACATCTCTCCTCCTGCTCTTCTCTTCCCTCCTGCTGTGCTGTTT
Organism: Cryptoblepharus egeriae; assembly: GCA_030015325.1. Taxonomy (NCBI): domain Eukaryota; kingdom Metazoa; phylum Chordata; class Lepidosauria; order Squamata; family Scincidae; genus Cryptoblepharus; species Cryptoblepharus egeriae. Next base: position 43,973,907 of record JAREYC010000007.1, on the reverse strand, counting down.
CCCTAGTTATCTCTTGTTTCTGTCCTATTTCTTTTGCTCCTTGTCCATGTCATATTCTCTTTGTATTTCTTGCCAGGCATGTCAATGGTAACACCTTATAAGGCAGGTGATCCAGAACTCTAATCATTTTTTGTTGAACTCTTTTGCACTCTTTATTGTTCTTGCTGAGGTATGATGCCCTTGTTGAAGTGTGGTGACCAGAACTGTACAAATATAAAGCAGAAGTTCTCAGACTTTTAGTACCAGGACCTACTTTTTAGAATGACAACTACTGGAAGTGATGTTGTTAAATTAAAAGTAACATCATGACCAAAAGTAACAGCATCAGGCAGGAAGTGTTACCTTACCTGAGAATGCAACAATCACTGAAATTGTGCAACTTTTCTTAGATAGGCAGGCTATAAATAATTAAATTAAAAAGAATTACAAATAATTAACATAAAACAAATAATCAAATAAGGGGAGTTGAAATTCTTGTTCCCCCAAGTGAATTCTCTCTGTATCCTACCTGCAAAAATCCACACTTCCTCATCCCCCCCCCCCAAAAAAACACTGTAAGATATTCAGCCCTACCCAATGCTTGATTTATTTTTTATTCAAGCCATTTGGTGTGAATTTATTTAAGCCTTTTATTTAAGCCATTTGGTATGATCTGGGACGAAATTAATTTAAAATTCAACATGTTTTTTGTTTGGGTGGTTTGGATTGAGTTTCAAAGTTCCCTCTAAACAACATTAATAACAGAATGATGAGAGAAAAGGAGTCTCCATGATACCAAAAGGGCTATTTTGGGGGCAGGGGGAATTATTACAAAGCTCTTATTGGAATATTGGGACCTGAGGCTGGATAACAAGATGATGCAGTGCAGAGAAATGCAGTCTCCTCTTTTGCTTAAAGAGGAGACTGAGAAAAAGATAATTCCAATGAAAGATTATGATTTTATTAGAAAAGAACAAAGCATAAAAACAATGCACATGGAGAAACATTTCTTGGTTCTTCTAATAATTGTATACAGTGTACTGTACTTAGCTTTCATGCTAGTTGTGTGAGAAGAGTAGGATGCACAGAGAAGTCAGCAAGGGAATGTTTGTATGGAAGGATTTTAGGAGTCCCTGTTCTTCCAACCAGCTGCTTGTCAGAGAGAGAATGGAAAGCTGGAATAATAAAAGATTTCAAAGTATGGGATATTTACCTATCTGCAGTCTTTATATACCTGTTCTCTGGAGCAGTGGAATCTGACATCACAAGTACTGTATTTACTTGAATCTAATGCACACCTTTTCCAGCCACCTCCTAAATCAGGGTGCACATTAGATTTGATGGTTAATTATATTAGATGTGGTATTTTGATTATATGATTTGATTAAAATGTGGTATTTTGATTATAAGTACAGGGTGTGCCTTAGATTTGATGGTGCATTAGATTCAAATAAATATGGTATATTTAATTGAAAGCAGTGAGAGAAATCTCTATAGCGGTAGTACTCGGGCATTTCACTGAGCCTTCAGAAATGGGGACCCCAGTGCAGGTTTTGTGCCCCAGCAATCTCATCAACCCAGACAACCTCATCTCACTATAACTTTTCTGATAAGGTGATAGTGAGGATAAAATGATTTAATTCCATATATGCTGTTCTGTGGGCTGTGGGTGGCACAAGTGGCTAAGACACTGTGCCTGTTAACCAGCAGGCCAGGGTTCGAGAACCGGGTCGGCCCCACAAGACAGGGTGAGCTCCTGTCCTTAGCCCAGCTCTGCGATGCCAGCTGGATCCAATCATATTGGCTCTGCCTTTCCATTGGACTAATTCAGTGGTGTGGAGAGGGGGGATTTGCTGCTTGGGTAACAGCCTATCCTCCATAACAATCTAACCCAGGCTTTCGTGCCTCGCATGTAGCGTATGCAGCGCTGAGCACAATACCATAGTCTTCCAAGACTGACGGAGGCCTGCTTTTTTTGTGGTGGAATGGTGGCATTCAGTTGTAACATACAAACAAGTTGATATAGTGTTTTAATACAGTGGTATACTATTGGAGCTAGTATAGTGGTATAGCTGGCATAGATATTGAGCTCCAAATTGGGATTTGGTCACTTCGAATCTTGTCTCTGATCTTGTGATGGCCTTAGGCAAGCAACTCCCTTTTAGCTTCAGAATTCCAGCTGCAGTAGGCGGATAGTGTACTATTACTGATTAGTAATTACCGATGATAACTACTTTCCAGGACTGTTGTAGGATTCCACCAAGGGAATAGAAATGAAACATGTTGCACACTCAAACAGTAATGCAAGTGCAATTCTATTAGTCTATTATTTTTGATACAGTAATTAGAAGTGATAATTCATTCTATGCTAAATCTATGCTATGATAATCAAAAATATGCTAAAATTTTGTATCCTCTGTTGAAAACCTTAATTTTCAGACTAGAATTGTTCAGCCACTTTTGTCCATTTCTGTCACTTTATTTACTCTTTCATGAGATTGCATTGATTTTGAAACAATTTACTTGCAGAAATGTTTTCTACAACATGAATAATTTCAGCACATTGGACAGCAATCAAGATTTATTGTGATTGTTGTATGTCTCTGTGTTTGTATTTAATATTTCAAGTTTCTAAGCCCTTGGGCAGTTTGCATTTTTTTACTTTCTTTGTGAAAACAAGAGAAACATAAATGAAAAGTGATTGGGAAATTGCAGGCTTTATTATGGAAGCTGAAATTATTTGCGCAGACATGACTTTATACTGGGTAGAATTTTAAAAAGTGGTTTTTGATGAAGGAAACTGGAGTGAGCATCAGTGAGTGGTGGCTGCCTTCCCTTTTAAACATGCCAGAAGTTTTCTGTCCCCTTCTGATCATTTTGGAATGTGAGAGGCTCCCATAAGGAGCCAAAAACCTGTTCAGAAAATTGTGTTGGATGCTCCCTTCTGAAGGAAAATCTTCAGATAATTTTAAAAAACTATTGTGTTCGTCAAGTTTAATTTCAAAATAATGGTGGAAAAAGCAAATAAAAAAACTGAAACATTATTAGAAACCTAGAAAACATAATTACATGTAACCTAAATTATTGTAGATGTTCTCCCTATGCACCCACACCTCTTGTGTTCTCCCTTCTTCCCTTCAGTTGTCTGTCATGTATTCAGGTCTAGAATGTAAGCCCCTTGGGACAGAGATCTGCCCTTTCAGGAGAGGGCACCTGGATGCATGTCTCTTCTGTGCCCCCTGAGGCACCTAGTGGGCCACTATGTGATACAAGAAGGTGGAACAGGTGGGCCTTTGGCCTGATCCAGTGGAAGCTCTTCTTATGTTCTCTCTTTGTAAAGTGCCATGTGCATTGATGGCATTATATAAATGATTAATAACATGATAATCATCTGTGCCACATTTCATGTCCTCTCTTCTTCTGATTGGTAGTGTCATGCTTTACAGGTTAGTGCCAGCAACTCCATGCTTTGGGTATTGGTGGGACTTATATATTAATCATTTTATAGCACAGTCCTATTATTAGTGTCAGTATAGCTGCTGTGGCATTAAGCTGTCACAAATGTGCTGCAAAGCATGATTTTGATGGAACATGTGTAAGCAGTGCCAATGGGAAGGAATGTGAGTAATCTATCCACTGATAGAGGTGAGTAAAGATCCGAGTCGCGCAGAGGCTGGATGATGGTGGATGAGAGATGGGGAGGGGGCATTTTTGGGCAGGAGAGGGCGAAATGGAGGATAGGAGAAGCCTGGGAATGGAGTGGGATCAGTAGGAGGTTTCTGCTGTATCATAATCTCTATGCAGAGCATGCAAGTACAGTGGCACCTCACTTAACAAGCGCCTTGCTTAACAAGCATTTCACATAACAAGCAAAAATTTCCAAGAAATCGTGCTTCACTTAACAAGCAAATGCGCTATGGGCACGCATGCTATGCAGACTTGATGCTCTGCATGGAGGCTCTTTAAAAGGGCTGCCGGCCAGCGCTGCTGCCTCTAAGTGCCCCCAACTTGGGGGCAGTAGCCTGGAGGTGCCAGAGGCAGCTGCCACTAACTGCCCACAAGTGCCCCCACCGACCACCTTGAACCTCAAGCAGCAGCCCAGGTAGGCCTCCCAGGAAAGAGTCTTTGATTGCAGTCTCCTAACTATGTCAACTCAGAAGTAAGCCCCTTTGTGTTAAATGGGGCTTACTCCCAGGAAAGTGTCTTTGGTTGCAGCCTCTTAACCATGTCTACCCAGAAGTAAGCCCCATTGTGTTAAATTACTAGTATCTTAAATCCCAGGAAAGTGTCTTTAGGATCGCAGCCTAAGTAGACTTCATAGGATCATGCACATTGAATGCATGTTTTGAATTTAAATCCGGTGTTTTGTCATCATTTTTACATCCAGTTAATATTTTTATATGAATATTTTGGGGGTTGTGGAACCAATCGTCTGAGTTTCCATTATTTCCTATGGGAAAATCTGCTTCACTTAAAGAGCGTTTCACTTAAAGAGCATGCCTCTGGAACAAATTAAGCTCTTTCTGTGAGACACCACTGTATATAAATTCAGTAATACAAATCTGAGTAGCTTCATTGAGCAGACTGTGGGCTCAACACAGTCCAAAGGAACAAATATTCTCTCACCCAAAGGAGATCTCTGTGCTATTCCTAACCTGGCAAGGCCATTTAGTCCAGCTGCGCCGTTCAGGTTAGGATTAGGGTTGCCCATCTGCCCCCAATCCTTCAGTACCAGAATAAACATAATCTCCTTTAGGTGACAGGGTATTGCAGTAGCATCTGTTATTAAGATGAAGATGTGTTTGATAAAAGATGAAGTAGCATCTGGTATTAATTAGCTTTTGTGAGATCACTTAGAGTTTTCAAGGTGTTGCAGTTTACTGGCCCTGGGCTCAATATCAGATCTTAACTGTAGTTCCTTTGTAGCTGACCTCCACTCTGGATCACACTGATATACATCAATGTGATTAATCATTCAGCCTCCCTGTAGAAGTCTCAGTGTCAGTGATCTTATGTCTAATTTTATAATAAGCTGAGTGGAAGTAAGTAGGTTTCAATGTCATTGTTCTCATCAAGGTTCAAAAAGTCACTGCATAACACCTAACCATAGAAAAGCAGTTTAATTTTCAGACCAAGGCAAGTCACAATAACATGCAAATGAAAACTTGAAGCTTTCTGATGCCTCACAGAAAGAGCTTAATTCGTTCCGGAGGCATGCTCTTTAAGTGAAATGCTCTTTAAGTGAAGCAGATTTTTCCATAGGAAATAATGGAAACTCAGACAGTTGGTTCCACAACCCCGCAAATATTCATAAAAAAATATTAACTGGATGTAAAAATGATGACAAATCACTGGAATTGAATTCAAAACATGCACTCAATGTGCATGATCCTATGAAGTCTACTTAGGCTGCAATCCTAAAGACACTTTCCTGGGAGTAAGCCCCATTTAACACAATGGGGCTTACTTCTGGGTATACATGGTTAGGAGGCTGCAATCAAAGACACTTTCCTGGGAGGCTTACCTGGGCTGCTGCTGGAGGTTCAAGGTGGTCAGTGGGGGCACTTGCAGGCAGCTGCCTCTGGCACCCCCAATCAACTGCCCCCAAGTTGGGGGCAGTTAGAGGCAGCAGCGCTGGCCGGCAGCCCTTATAAAGAGCCTCTGTGCGGAGTGTCAGGGCTGCATAGCATGCGTGCCCATAGCGCACTTGCTTGTTAAGTGAAGCGGAACTCGTTATGTGAAGCAAGATTTCTTGGAAATTTTTGCTTGTTATGTGGAACACTTGTTAAGCGAGGCGCTTGTTAAGTGCAGTAGCACTGTACAGGTATTCCCTGCTTTCTGAGGATTCATTTTCTGATTAGCTTCTCTTTCAACACTTTTAAATTATGAACTCATTCATTCAATGCATGTTTTGTTCTTTCAACCTCTCCCTGCTGTTCTAAAAGCCAAAATTGCCCTCCCCCATGTTGTAACTCCTGGTCTAATCCTATTTTTGAAGCACTTAATGAGAATCCATTTGCAAACATCTTTGTGTGGCAGCAGGAATTTGCGACATAAAAGGGACGTTAGCAAATTGCTAACAAAAAAGCATAGGAAGCAAGATTTATAAGCTAACTAGCAAAAAGCATACCCGCCTTGTGGGAGTAACATTTCCCCATACAACATCCCCCGACGGCGCAACTGTCCCCCCATGCGCAACTTATTCCCATGCGCAACTTATTCCCATGCGCAACCTATTCCCATGCGCAACTTATCCCCATGCACAGCATCCTCGCCAGTGCAACCTCTTCCTCCAAACAACATCTGCCAGTATACCAGGCACAGAACACCAAATTGGCTGGATGCTGGTCAGTCTCCCATGTTAAGTACAGGACAAAAACACATTGCACCCCTTTTCAGCCCCTGAAGGGTTAAATTTCTCCACATGGGTTCTTAGTGGGTGTTCAGGTGACGGAATTCCATGCTTCTAGGCCCAGCAGTTGGGGTGGAATGTTGATGAGTCATCAATTCTCCAATGCAAAGTATAGGGAGGAAAACATGTTGCGCCCCTTTTCACCCCCTTCCCGTTGGAATTTCTGAAAACTGGTTCTTAGTGCACCCCTCCATCATGGAAGGAACACCCACCCCCAAATTTCACACTTCTAGGCCCAGTGGTTTTGGCAGGGCAGTGAGTGAGTAAGTGAGTGAGTCAGTCAGTGACTTTTCTCTTTTATATATATAGAAAATGTGATTGAGTTCCACTTTTCAATGGTTTTCACTTTTGGACAGTGCTCTAACCTGTCCAATAAATTGGGGGTGCCTGAATTGTGCTGTGCATTGGGAGGCACAAATCCACCACTAGTTAGGTTGTTGCTTAGCTTGTCACTTCTTAGACTTCAGTCCACTTCATTGGAGGTATAAACTTAGAACACAGTAAATATTTATGAGAAAGTAAATGGAAAGTGCTTCCCCAACTGCAGAGCCACATTGACCAAATTATATCACTGATAGTGCAATCCTAACTTGTGCTGGAACAGGTAGGCTGTGCTGTATACAATGCCAGAGTGGCAAAGGGCACAATCCAGAGTAACTACAAGGAGTCCTTGCTCTGGTGTAAGAACAATTTACTCTGGATACCAATATGAATTTCCAATAGGTTTTCACTGGGAAACTGTTTTCACTGTCTCTTATGTGCTCCAGTAGTTACTCTGGATTTGGGCATATGTCTTTTAGCTAAATGAAAAACTAGCTTGTTTGCCCACTATAACCCTTCAGGCTAAACCTGCTACAGCAGGGACATTTTTAGATTGTCAAGATTCATTGTCAAGGGATTAAGGATGCATAAACTATAATGATTCAACACTTAAAGATCTACTTGAAGGAGTTGTGAAAACAAAGTGTGTGGTGACACAGTTGACAAAAAGCAACATTCTGTTTCACACATTTCAGGCAATTTCTGTTCTTAACAGTGTCTGTATGCAGGGACTCTATATATGTGGATCTACTTGTTCACGGATTGGGTCTGTAGTCCTCTTCTCTGAGCCAAGCAGGGGCTTCCTGGTCCCCTAAAGCTTTGCATTAATAACAACACTTCCAATTTCATGGAGAAACTTTTTTTACACTGACAATGCACCAATAACAAGAATCCACACAATGGGTTACAGGATATGGCTGCAATCCTAAAGACACTTTCCTGGGAGAAAGACCCATTGAACACCCCCCAGCACCCCCAACCCCCAGTGTCTCCAAAACACCCCTAACCCCCAGTTCCCCTAAAGTACACCCCCTAGCCCCACAGCGGCAAAGGAGCCCCAGGGACCCCTCCTTTTCTGGAGCGGCCCGGACAAGGGGCCCAGACCAGGGGCCCAAATGTAGGACGCGTCCGGGGAAATCCAGACATCTGGTAACCCTGTCTGGAACTTACTTGAGACTCTGCTATGAACTTATGGGCAAAATCCAGAGTAATTACGGGAAGTCCTTGCTCCGATGTAAGAACAACATACTCTGAATTCCAACATGAATTTCCCATAGGTTTTCACTAACTGGTGCAGGAACTATGGGCATACGTAAAGTCTCTTACGTGCTCCCGTAGTTACTCTGGATTTGGGGGTAAGACTTATGTGATGTTGCACTTTACAAACTTGGCCAGTGCAGGATTCGGGGGGGGGGGAATGGAGAAGTCAGGAGGAGGTGTTCCAGGTCAAGGAGAGGACACGCAATAGGCAGGACTGTGGGTAGGTGGAAAGTGAGTGAAAGGCAGAGCCACTTGTACCAGATCTGAACCGCATTCCCAGGCTACCTGGGATAATCTCAGACTGCTCAGGTTTCCATCAAAGATTTTGGTGGCACAGATCCAATTAGTCCCATTGGTGTTGCTGTGGTTCTCCCCGGAGTAAGGAGAAAAGTTTCTCTTTGGCCTATATCCTAAAGTGAAATGAAGCCACTTGCTCCAGAGTAGTTAAGATGACTTTCCATAAGATAACACTAGAGGGTGATGTAACTGTGTGGACCCATAACTGCTATGGATTTTGCCCTAAGCTTAGTCAGAGCTTAGTCAGAGTTGCTCCCAGGTTCATAGGATTGCAACCTTAGATTTAAGCTGTAATCCCAACCCTGTTAGGCGGGCCTAAACTCTGGCATAGGATTACAACCTTCGGTTAGAATTCTAACCTTCAGTTAGGCTGACGTAAGCCATAAGTCCAGTTCTGACCTACGATGTCACAAAAGTGCTATAAGATCAGAGGTGGGCAGAGGCCTATTCGGTCCCTGGGGACCGGATCTTACAAATCCCCTGCTGCTGGCGAGTAGGCAGCGGCGAGGGGAGGAAGAAGTGGGTGGACCGGTTCGGGCTCCCAGCCGGTGGGGGGATCAGGGAGCCACCCCCAGCACCACTGCGCTCAGCGCAGCCTCTCCCCGCCAGTGGAGGTCTGGGGAGCCACCCCCTGCATCCTCCCCGCCAGCGAGGGTCTGGGGAGCCACCCCCTGCACCTTCCCCACCAGCGGGGGTCTGGGGAGCCATCCCCAGCATCCTCCCCGCCAGTGGGGGTCTGGGGAGCCACCCCCTGCATCCTCCCCGCCAGCGGAAGTCTGGGGAGCCATCCCCAGCATCGCTGCGCTTGGCGCAGCCTCTCCCCTCCTATGAAGGTCTACGCAGAAGTAAGTCCCATGACAGTCAATGGGACTTACTCCCAGGAAAGTGTGGAGAGCAGTGCAGCCTCAGAGCCCCATGCTGTGCAGGTCTACTCCGAAGTAAGTAATTTTAAAAAAAATTATTTTTAAATTGAAAACCTCCCCGGCCCTGCCCCTTGACCCTGGCCCCTCCCCCTGGCCCTTACCCCACCCACTGGCCCCGCCCACTTCTGGAGAACCAGATCTTGGGGTTGGCTGGGCCCATCACTGCATAAGATATATCTATGCCATTCCCGGGGGAGGGTTAGGCCAGTTCACAGATATGTGCTTGCCTCCCTTCATCACAACAGGAGCAGGAAAACTGATGTGCAGGCCTAGGTTAGGATTGCACCCTTGGTGTTTAAGGCTTTTAACACTTTTTCTGAGCTTTCTGAAATCAGTGGGGATTGCAAAATGTCTCTCTCCTTGAAGGTCCCTTTAAAGATAAGTCACAAGCATTTGTAAAGCAGTTTGAAGTACAAAATGTTGTTGTAAGGTAATATATTTTTGTTAATTTAAGTTGAAAATGATTCTGTGCAAAAAATGGAATGCCTTTTAAAAATGTAAAATACCTTGAGCTCTCTCTAAAACAAAAAAAACCCAGAAAATAAAAAACACCAAAACCTGATTGATTGATAATTGGGCTTGATAATGTACAAAGACAATAGGATTTCTGTTTGAATTGGCATTTTGTAGATTATTTATGTTATATCCAGCAATTTGCCTCTTATTTTTATGAAGCCCTGCTCTTGATGGCTAATAGGTTAGTACTGTGTAGGTTTTGCAAAAATCAAAACCCCCATAATAAATAGTAAAATTTATTTTAAGATAAGAACATGGAAAAAATGTAATCACAATTAACACATTCTCCAGTAACTACCACATTTATGTTAGTCAGGTTTATATTACAAAAAAATTTTTATGTTCAAGAATAAATTCCTGCATGCAAAAATGCAGGTAGCAGTAAATGTTTAAATTTGGCAGAACACATGCACACTGCAGCCTGATAAAGACTTGGTCTGCATGAATGTGAATTTTGCCAGCAAAGTGCTCATCATGATTTATGCTTTGTAATATACTTGGAAATTGGTTCCCACACACAGGGAGGAAAATAAAGATAGTAACACAAAGCCAGGCCAAACAAAAGACCACCATCATCCGAGATGGTCTAAATTAAAGATACATGTACTTCTAAATTAAAGATACATGTTCCAAAAAGTGCAGAACACAAAGCTTCCCTTTGTCTCTTTAGATTTCAATCAGAAATCAGATTAAAATGGTTAATCGAAAATACAGGTTGTTTTAGAAGGTGTTTCTGACAACTGATGCATTATGAGTGTGTTCTTGGTTTTGAACCATTCTTCTGTGGTCACTATACCTCATGTTGCCCTCTTTTCAGCATTATCTTGTGAAGCTAAATTCAATCGTAAGCAAAAATTCTTTCAAACAGCACAATGATTATGACATTGTATACATACATTATAACAATTATAAATACTTATCACAGGTGGGCATGTTTTTAAATCATAATAAGGTGTGTGGATCCACAATGCACATACACGTCGTCAGCAAAAAATGAGTTCCTTTTCATATTTCCTTTGGCTTCATGTTAAAAACAAGACAGATGATTACACTAAAAATGTTAATTAGATACAGTGGTGTAAAATTATTCATACCGTACAAGCTCAGACACCAAATTACAGCTCCCTCATAAAGTGTAAGAGCCAGAGTGTGTATTTATAAATTAAGAATTCCATCATTGCTGTATAATTTGCCATTAACCATTTAGGAAACCATCATGAATGGCAGTGTTTTAGATTTTAAGTTCCTTTTTTACTTAAGCTTTTTAATATTTATTTTATGTAAAGTCTCTTTATAGCATATTCAAAATTATACATTTAACCTTTAATCCTGGAATGTACTGTATGTACTCAAATCAAATGTGCCATCGAATCTAATGTGCACCTCTGTTTTAAAAGACTTGAATTTTAAAAATATGTTTACTGGTAGTTGTAATATACAAATGCAAAACAGGTTCAAAAATTAATTTTACTGCATACAACAATTAGTAATTTGATAATAATAATAAGATGACAAAGGTTTATGTTATGATTTTTACCTATTTGCACTACTTTATAAAATAATGAATTTGTTACATTTTTTACAACATAGTAAACTGTTTAAATTCTCATCTATACATATAATCAAAATGGTGCATTTACTCAAATCTAATGCACCGTCAAATCTAATGCACTCCCTGATTTTAGGCACTAAATTCAGGTGGAAAAGGTGAACGCTAGATTTGAGTAAATATGGTAATTGCATCTACATATGTTTACCTTTATAAGGGTGAAATCCAGAGTAACTACGGGGAGTTCTTGCTCCGGTGTAAGAACAATTTATTCTGGATTGCAATATGAATTTCCCATAGGTTTTCACTAAGTGGTGCAGTAACTATAGGTGCATGTAATGTTGCTCATGTGCTCACTTAGTTACTCTGGATTTGGCTGTAAGTCATGTTGGGAACATGAACTTGAGCCACTAGGACTTAGGAGGACAACCCAGTGGTGGTCAGTATTGTTCTGCCAGTAGAGACAAAGATAGTGGATTCCAATGATATGTCCAAATATTACCTAATTGACTATTTAATGATATAAAATAGTTATTTTATCTCAATATTTTGTTATAATAGTTATTTTGTCATGGCACTTGTAAAACATTTTTCCAGGTTCAGATGTTTGTTTGGAAGCCACAACACTTATGTAAAATCACTGCAGTGAGCTTAACTGCTTCAGCTATTAATTCATAAGGATTTGTATTCTCTGTGGTGTATTTAAAATTGCTTTGTGTTCAAGCAGAAAAACTTGAATAATGAATCTAGTTATACTGTCATACGTGGGCTGATCTAAATATGCAGCCTCCCTTGCAGCAGAATAAATCATCACTGATCATCTAGGGCAGGGGTCTCCAAACTTTTGGCCTTCGGGACTCCTGGACCTTTAAAGGAGGGAATTTCAGCAGGTGCAGCTTCTTATCTCATAGATCACAAGCTGAAATTTCCTCTTCTACACACTTGTTAAAGGTCCAGGAGCCCTGAAGTTAAACGTTTGGAGACCCCTGATCTAGGGTAAGAAAACTATTGCTCCCACACTCAAATAGTGCTTTCTTAAAGATTTAGATCTAGAGGGTGCAATTCAAACTTAGGCTGCTACTACTCATTGGTCATCCTGTTCCTGTGGCAAGGAAGGGAGGCAAGCGAAAGTCTGTACACTGGCCTAACTCTCCCCTAGGAGTAGCAGAGAAGTGTCTTAACAGCACATTTGTGACACCGGCAGGTCAGAACAGAACTTATATGAGTCTGGCCTAACCGGGGGAGTTAGGATTGCAGCCAGAGTTTATCAACAGTGTGCCCAAAGCAATCTGCTGGACCAAAGTACTTTTATAAATATGACAAGATTTTAAAAAATCACTTTCCTGTTTAGTAATTGGAACAGCTATAATGAAGTTGTAATTTTATTTTGGGAATGTTGCATGAACTCCTTGAACCTTGCATCCGAGTAAACATGTGTAGGATTGTGCTGAGCTACTATAACATATTAACACATAAATATGCTTTAAATATGTTTTAATATGGGCACACGGGAAATTTATTTTGCATGCTGAGACCTTGCAGAGGCCAACGGCACAGCTCAGGGTTCAGAGTACACGTAGTCAGCAAAAATGAGATCCTTTTAATATTTCCTTTGACTTCATGTTAAAAACAAGACAGATGATTACACTAAAAATGTTAATTAGATACAGTGGTGTAAAGTTATTCATAGTGTACAAGCTGAGGCTCCAAATTACAGCTCCCTCATAAAGTCTAAGAGCCGCAAATGGGTGCACATTTCAATTACCTAGATGGGAGATCAGAAGGTGATGATCCCTCACAATGGATGTCTTTCTGCTCAGCCTGTCTTCTTCTCATGGCGCTTGTAGACATAACAGTGTCAAGATGGATCCTGGTCTTCTGCTGGCACTGGTAATGTTCTAATTTTTGGGAAGAGTGTGGTCTAGATTTAATGGCTGAATTGCTTAAAGAGATCATTATCCTCAGGTCAAGAAAGCAACTAGCCAGAAGCAGACAGGAGGATGAACCTAGGTGTGTGCAAAGCAGTTATTCCTATCCTCTTCTGCATCCAAGACAGTCAAACCCACGACAAGGTGGCTGAAGAACAATGAATGAAAGGGACAGATTTTTATCTGTAGCAGGGTCAGTTAAGCCATGATCTTACATGTTCTGATCTCATCAGGGCCCATGAGAGGGGGATGCAGGGGGTTCATTGTACCTGGGCCTTGAGTCAAAAAGGAGGCTTGAGAGCCAGAGAAGGGGGCCTGGGAATTTCCAGGAATCTTACATTTTTCTATCTCACATGGGGCTATGAGATGGGGGGAGTAAAGGGGACACAGCAGGCTTGAGGTCAAAAAGGGAGCCCAAAAGGGGGACCCAGTAGACAAAGGAGGGGTACTGGAAATTTCCTGGGATCTAACATTTTACAATCTCACCAGGGACCATAAAGTCAGATGTGTGACTACAACATATATTCATACAGTTACAAACAAGGCTGACACAATGTTAGCCTGCATTAGAAGAACCATAACTCCAAATTGCGAGAAGTGGTAGTTCAACTTCACTCTGCATGAAGGTTTTCCCCAACAAAAATGCATCCAGTTGGGATCTCCAGCTACTGTTGCAATGAATTCACCCTGGTGGGGGCTTCTGTTGTTGGAGCCCCTGCTGAAAGGGCATCTTCTGAAGGAACCCATGACTCTGACCACCTGTGACATAGTCCAAAGGGTCAAGGAACCAGCCCTGGCTTCTCATCACCCCTCCCAGGGTAAAAAACTGCTCCGGACCTGAAAGCCAGAACAGTGGCATCACTAAGTGCAGGAGGTCAGCACATCAACCCCATGATGGACCTCTTCCTATGTGAGGCTGCCCCCTCACCCCTTAGTGACACCACTGACTACACAAGAAGCAAAAATGTAGCAGGTGAAACATTTCATCCCTGCATCTCCATACTATGAAAAGTACCACAACAAATTATAGCTTGTTATATGATTCTTCAAAAATGTCCTAATCTCTGATGTAGGCTGCAGGTCCTAACCCCCAGTTAGGCTTGCTTACATCCCAGCACAAATCCCATGCTGGCCTGGAGGTGTCGCAAAGTGCCATAGGCACTCATGAGCCACTCAAAGGATGGTTATGCCAATGAATAGACATGCACCGGCCACCCCACACCACCACAGGAATGGGAAGACAGGTAAGTTATGCCAGCCAAAATGGGTTAGGACAGCATCCTCAGCATTCTCAGTTTTAACCAATGGGGAACAGATGGATCTGCTGAATGTGGTGGTGTTCTCTAAGAGAAAGGCAGTCAAACAGTTTTTAAAGAGGTTAGTTCTTAAATACAATTAAAGTAAAATGTTTGAGGAGGAATGAGAGCAGAATGCTCATAAATAAACGATGGAAAGCAAAGGCTACAAACTAATTAGTTCATTACAATATAAGAAATACTGTATCCATCTTTTAGAATCACCCACTGTTCATGAATGTTTCTTTGGTAACAGCAAGTTAACTAGAAGACATTTTTTTTTCTGTTTTTTGTGAGTTTTTCCTGAGTTTCATTGCAGCTATACTTGATTCAGCCAGGTATAGGACTACGTTTTCACCCTTATATTCCAGGAAATGCACTAAGGCATTGCACATGGTTTAGAGATCTGGAAATAACTGGGTTTGGAAAGATTTTGTGTTTGTGTTGAGTGTGTGTTTGTGTTGAGTTACTTTGACCTAAAGTGATGTAAATGCAGGGGAAAGTAATCCACTTTGAGCCACTTGAGAGAGGAAATGTTGGAATAAATAAGTAGTGAATTGACTGTAGAAGCTTATTAGAGGAAAGGGCCAGATCCAGTCCCTGATCCAGCTGGCCAAGGTACATTTGTGCTAAACTGCACAGGAGATAGGAGAGGATGACAAGAGAGCATTACAGACATTGGAAGAGGGTGAATGGGACAGGGTTGGGTAATGAGATCCTAGGTCCCAAAAGGATGGTAGAATTGGCAGCAGCAGTGCATACTAGATCTAAAACCACGTTTTTGGGCCTCACAGTCTTTCATGGACGTGCCAGCTAAGTTGCTGGCATGGTTCCAGTGATACTGCTGACTGACATGGGGTAAGGGAACATAACAGGACATGGGGTAAAGAGAAAATACCCCTATACCCTAAGGTGATATCCATCCTAAACTAACCTGTGGTAGAGACAGCACAGGCCAATATAGTCTGGTTATTCAGCATAGGTTCAGACTGGGCTGCTAATGTTTGGTAATCACAGGTATAGCAGTAGGGGCTTCAAGATAAAATGCAGATGAGATTTCAGATCTACTCTGATTATTGAGAGAGCAAAATATAACGACGAGCAGTTCAATGGAATTAATTAGAAATGAAGCACTGAATAGCACACAAATCTGGTGTTAATTTCAGAGAGTTATTTTTAATACTGACATGCTCATCACAGCAAACAGCACGAGGGGGGACATTATTCAGGCTGCAATCCTAATCTCCAGTTAGGCCAGCCTAAGCCCCAGCATAAGTCCTCTGCTGACCAGGAGTATCACAAAACTTTCATAAGGCACTTCTGCCCCACTCCTGGCCAGTGCAAAGGTATACGACAACCTCCACACCAACATAAGAAAATATGCCAGGTGAGTTATTCTGGCCTAAATTGGTTAGGATTGTTCCATCAGTTACTACCTTATTTAATTTTTTCCAGCAAGCACTCTAATGTGCAAATGTCTTTTGCAGGGTGTTTGTGGAACAAGTTATTCTTTAAAGAGAGAGGCAATTATAATTGGTTTGCAGTAACCTATTTTCAGGAAATTAGATTAACATACAATTATCCTGGGAGGTGAAGCAAGTATCCCCATTAGTATACTTACATAATACACATTCTAATATCATCTCACAGTAGGACTAGCTTTGCATCCTTTGAGATATACCCAACACTTGGTATCACTTCTGTCTCTCTAAAATACCCTGAGGAGATGCTTAGAGTGCTGATGGGAATGGAATCCATGTCACTTCCTCTGTGCTGCTGAGCCTTTTATGAACAGTTATAATTACCTATTGGTTTATGATATTGATGCGCATTTGAGAAATTATATATCATGAAACTCTTGGGTGTTTTTTTAAAGAATTATTAAAAAATTGGCAACAGGCTAGTGAAATGTAAATTTCTACTGATGCAACCTTACCTCAAATAGTGGATTGTGATCAAAACACAGGTGCACAGCAATTTATTCTATGTATCCACATGGGGGAACCATCCTTAATCCCATCAGCTGTGATATATCTTTCTCATGCTTAAAATATTTCAGTATGTCCAATATTGGACAATATTGCAAATATTCCAATATTTTTTTAAATAGTCAAAAATATTTCTAGTCCCAAACATTTTGGATAAGATTTCAACCTGCATTGTATTTGTGAACTTTATGATTCCGTAATATGATGCAGTACATTCTGGAGCATTTGCCAAGAATACATTTTGGTTACAAGTGACACCTTATCATATTACTGCTAAATAACAAAAAAAAAACAAAACCTGTTGCTATCTAGTAATGCATATTGCACAATATTTTTGAAATATCTTTGCTGCTGTTTTGCCATCAGGTGAACTTGGTATTTCAGAGCTTCCTAATGCTGTGAACTTGCTCTTCTTTTGTTGGACTCAAAGAATTTTGGAACCTCTCCTTTTGTGTGATATATGAGTATAGCCTCCATTAAAATTCATACATAAAATTCATAAAATTTTTACATCATACATGGGCGATTAAATAACTTTTTATGACTATTTGCTGAAAAAATGACAATCTTATCATGAGATAGACTTGTCTCATGCATGAGGCTGATCTATTATCCCATTTTGATAAACTTGCATTCATTATAGTGAATGATATGGCCAAAACTCATAATTACCTGGCTTGTAATATGAAATTCCCTATATTGTAAGGCTCAGAAGAAGTATGAATTGATCACTATTTTCATTAATATTCTTCTACAACTTGGAATAGAGAATGACATTCTGCATGGACGTTATGTATGGTTTTTCCTCATATTTTTTTTTTCTTAACTATTCTTAGCCGAATGTAAAAATTCAACTGGATCTGGCCAAAAGTCCATCTAGTCTGGCATTCTGTTACTTAACAGCTATCTGTATGAAGTCCATTAGCAGGGGTGTCTGAATATATGAAAACAGTTATCTGGTAGTGTTCATAGCTCAGTGGCGTAGCTAGGTCATCTGGTACCTGAGGCCCATGAATTTTTTTACATCCACGTGACATAGGTAATTCTGACGGATAATAATGATAGACATGAAATTAATAATAATTATGGCGAGAAAATATATGCAGTGAATATTTCCTCACAAGCAGTAGGTGAATGTCAGTACTCTTCCCTGATATCACTCCTGTGCATAGTACTCAACGATATACTGCGCAGCATCTGGAGCCCAGGTCTTCTTGCCTGGAAGAGGAAAAGAAGGACTGTGTATATTTTTTATAGGTCACAAGCTCAAAAAAGAGGACATGTCCTGGAAAAAGAGGACATGTGGTCGCTCTCCACCAAATGAATTATGTCTTATAGACTGCCTGCAACAACACCCCCTACAAATACAAAAAACCAATAAGCTTTTCAGTCCTCTCATTACCACTCAAGCCTTTTGGGGGACGGCAGAGGTGACTCTACCTTCTGAAGTACTGGCTGAGCTCCACTTTTGCTGAATCAGGACCATCCTGGAGGATATGTATTCCTTTGAGCCTGACCTAAACTAGAGGCCAGGAATGGTTGCTTTTATTACATGTAAACACAGCTGTGCAGTTTACTTCCCCTTTCCATAGAGCTCAGTGCTTCCTTCTGGGGACTTCCTTCTGGGGTGAATGGTGGGGCTGCATTCATTGGATCAGGACCTGCTTCCTCTTAGAGCACAATCCTAACCATGTCTACTCAAAAGTCAGCCCCATTGTGTTCAATGGGTCTTACTCCCAGGAAAGTGTCTTTAGGATTGTACCCTTAGTCTGATCTAAGACAAATTGACCTACTCACAAGTAAAGACACGATATGGCTCCATTTCAGTTTATTCCACTTTCATTTTCCACTTTCATATTCCATTCCACTTTCATTTTATCATATAATTCAATGCATATTTTTTATTTTTAGATTTTGGCAATAATGTTTGAGAGGAGATAGATATTCAAAAGCGGATATTTGCATTGGATTCTGCTCTTCAATACGCATCAAGCGGTACATGGCATGATGGAGTTGCTCCATTCCTTTATATTGTTGGTCACCCCTCAGAGTGTCACCCTCCACATGGATGGTACCCAGGGCAGAACTCCCCCTCCGCCCCCTCTAGCTACGCCACTGGCATAGCTGCAAATGTTGAAGAGGATCTTGTGCACAGTGACGGGAGAAGACCCATTGGAAGGACAGGTGGAATGGGGCAGGGGTAAGCAGAATTGGTTGCAAGACAGAGGTGTAATGCAAATGGGAGCCTCCCAACCTATTCCCTTTGTCTTCTCAGACTTGTGCTAGCTGTAGAATTGGTGCAGGTCCAAGGAGAGCCATTGGAAATTGACAGGCTTATGAAGGGATGGAGAAAAATATTTTCCCTTACCTCTCTTAAGCATCATGATTATTTCCCCTTCCCCCATAGTATTTAGCACAGCCCTTTTTTGGCTCAGTTGCATGCTGTGAGAGAGGGACAAAATAGGATTGGGTTGTTAAGCTCCTTAACTGTTTCCTTTGGTCATCCTATCATTTCACAGATCTTTGCATCCTGACTAGTAACAATTTTGGGGAGGCATCATGTGTGTTTTTGATGCTTTTAATAGTTTTTCACAAGTTTTACATGGGTTTAAAAAATGAAATTGCATCAGTTTACCTGTTAAAGGTATTCAGGGCCCAATCCCAACCAATTTAGGCTGGCATAACTCACCAGGCATATCTTCCTATGTTGGTGTGGGGAGATTGACATATGATTGTGCAGTGGCCTAATGGAAGAGTGGGGCAGAAATGTTTTACGGTACTTTTATGACATCCCCTAGGACTTATGCCAGGGTTTATGCTGGCCTAACTGGAGTCATATGCTGGCCTAACTCAATAGCACAATGTTTTTGAAGGATTTTGTGGTTTTCTTAAACAACTAGTTTTGGCATTACAACAAGAGTTAACTCTGAGCATACACACTGAAGTTTGTTTGCTGATCAATGATACAAGGAAGTGTTAAACAAAATGTATACACCCCTTATTATTTTTTGCCATTTTAACCAAGGTACCTCGTCATTAAATTCAAGTTTAATGTGGCAGTAAAATATGTGGCAGTAAAAGATCATAATTCTGGTTTTTTAAAAGATAGTTTACTCCAAACAATTATATTGCTCAGCTGTTTGCCTACGCTTAGCTCCATCTTGGGACCGAGAAAATTTGGTCCTTTATCCTGTCACAACGACCTCAAAAGGTTCATCCAGGGTTTAAAGCTCCTCAATCCTTTGGTAGTCCACCATTTCCCTACCTGGGATCGTCACTTGGTGCTCAAGGCTTTAATGGGGGCTCCCTTTGAGCCTTTGGCTTTGGTCCCTGTCAGGTTGCTAACCCTGAAGGTAGTCTTCTTAGTGGCTATCACGTCAGCTAGACGTGTATCAGACCTGGGTTCCTTGTCCACTAACACCAGCCTTTGTATTTTCCAGGATGACAGAATGGTCCTCAGGCTGGATCCTTCTTTCTTGCTGAAGGTTAACTCTGTTTTCCATAAGAGCCAGGAACTAATTTTGCCAACGTTGTGTCCGAATCCCAAATCATCAAGGGAAAGAGCTTGGCACTCTCTTGATGTAAAGAGGGCCCTGAGCTATTACAGTTGCGCCTCATGTAACAGAATTAATTCGTTCCGGAGGCAGTTTCTTTACGTGAAACTTTCTTTATGTGAAGCAGATTTTCCCATAGGAAATAATGGAAACTCAGATAATTGGTTCCACAACACCAAAAATATTCATATAAAAATATTAACTGGATGTAAAAATGATGACAAAACACTGGAATTGAATTCAAAACATGCATTCAATGTGCATGATCTTATGAAGTCTATTTAGGCTGCAGTTCTAAAGACACTTTCCTGGGAGTAAGACCCATTTAACACAATGGGGCTTACTTCTGGGTAGACATGGTCAGGAGGCTGCAATCCAAGACACCTTCAAAGAGTCTCCCCACTTTCTCCTTCTCTTCATCCTGAGCACCTCTTTCCCCTGCTCCCTTCTGGCTAGCCCTGAGCTGCTTCCCTCTTCTCCACTGCTCTTCTCTCCCCCTGCCCAGCAGATGCCTGTCCACAGGAGGAACAGCGCAGAAGTGTTGCTTTCGATATGGGCAGGTGCGCTAGGCAGTCCTATGCTTTTTAAACAGGCTGCCAGCCAGCGCGTCTGCCCAAACTGCCAACAAATGTTTTCTTTACGTGAAGCACTTTCTTTACGTGAAGCAGAACCCTGGAGAAATTTTTGTTTGTTACGTGAAACATACCTTATGTGAGGCATTCTTTACGTGAGGCGCCACTGTATTTAGACAGAACCAGGGATGTTCATAGGTCGGAGGCCTTGTTCATTTTATTCAGAAGGACCTCCAAGGGAAAAAGGGCTTCCGTGGCCTCCTTGTCCTAATGGCTAAAATTGCTATCATTGAGGCCTATAAAGCAGTGGAGAGGGATGTCCCTGAGGGCATCACGGCCCACTCCACGAGGGGGGAGGCTGCTTCTGCGGTGTCTGAAGGGATCGCATCGCTTGAGGCGATCTGCAGGGCAGCTGCCTGGTCCTTGGCTGACATCTTTATTTGGCACTACAAGGTGGACCAAGCGGCGTCGGCTGAGGCCGCGTTTGGTCACCGGGTTCTCCAATCGGTGGTGTCTAAATAAGGATAACTGCGTCTCTCCCACCCTGAGTGTGAGGCTCTGGTACATCCCATGTTTACTGAGTGGCCCTTTTCCGACTCCTCCAGAGAAGGCAGGAATTTTCTTACCAGAAAATGTCCTTTTTTGTGAGGAGAGGAAAAGGGCCACTCAGGCCCACCTCAGCAGAGACGCAGTTTTCTATCATTCCTTTTGGTTTATCTTCCCAGGGCTACAGTTTTTATAGGCGTCCAGTGGTCCTGGTCCTTGGGGAGCTGTTTTTTCATGATTCTAATTAGCTCGTTCATTTCAGAGGGCTGTTTGTCTGTGTTGTTCCCTCTGGTTTTTTCTTCTTTTGTTGGGGTCTACATGGCAAGCATAACTGTGGTGGCATTGAACTCCTCTGCGGGCTCTGATATTGGTACTGGGGAAGGGATGCCCCGTCCTGGAAGGAGGCAAAAGACTACGTCCGGCCCTGACTGACAGGGGGAAGGGCAAACCAAGCAGTCTTGCCTGAGGCTTGATACCTTCAGAGCAAGACTCAGCCATTCTGGGCTGGTTTAGGCTGGTTCTTTAAACAGTTCCTCTGCTGTGCAGCAGGATAAGAAATATGATTACCTTTGACCAATGATTTTCAACCAGTGTGCCACGGATAGTCCTCAGGTGTGCCGCAGGAATTTGGAGAGCAAACTTGTAAAACTTAACTTTTGCCCTGGGCTGTTTTCTTTAGTGAACTACTAGGAGACAAATAGTAGCTGAGTGTGATATTGATAATTGGGTTGTAACAGTATCTCACCTCCTAGAGATATTACTCTGAATCTATTTGAGATGTCCCATAGTTGCATCAATTTTTTTGTTCGTTTTGTGAGTAGGGATTATGAATGCTGCACTTTCACTGTTTTGTCTCATTGCCCCCTAATTTGGCACTTCATTTTTTAGTGCATATGTATGCTGATCCTGGAAGAAACAACCTCCATATGGCTTATCCTTGTAAAGGTACTTTCCACATGCTGCTTCCATTTGAAATGAGAATTGCCATAATAGTGATGACTGTTCCTGGAAGTGGCTGATTCAAACGAGGAAATTCTCATTTCTAGGATGGAATCATGTTGTGGAGAGCCGTACTATATGCCATAAGTACCATAGGAATAAGGCATACTGTAGAGATGAAGGTTGCTTATTATTCAAGGACTGATCACACTAGGTGGAAATATCTTAAAAATAACAACAGGGCAGGTGATAATGAAATAATAGCAACATGTGCAGAAAAAATTGCAATTGTTCATTTATGAGACATGTTCTTGTTTTCCTGCCAGCTCCTCTAAGACGGTCAAAGAACACCACCTTGATTTACATCTTTGCAAGTATCAGTACAGCTCACAAAATTGCAAAGGCACCACAGGCATCTCCCATTTTTTGGCTGCGTTAAGGACAGGAGTACTGTCCAAAAGTGAAACCCTCTGTAAAGTGGAACACAGTCTTTTTCAGCTTGCAAATGCAAAACGGCCACCAAAAAGGACAAATATCACTTACAAAAGCCTAAATAACACATATTTGTTAACACATAGCCAAAATACACAACAAATTACAGTAAAATGAACAAAGGCATGTGTGGGCAATGAGTATCTTATGCATTTGAATGATGGTTATTTACTGAAGAAAGTCATAAGGAAATGCCAAAGCAGTTTGATCACATGTCACATGCAAATCAACATCAGGGAAGACAATTTTAGCCTTTAGACCATCAGAGAGAGGTTGAAAGCATGTGTTGAATGAATGAATCCTGGGTATAATTAAAGGTGTTGAAAGAGTGGAACTGTCAGAAAATGAATCATCAGAAAGTGGGGGACACCTGCATAGATGATAGGAAGCAGATCTGACAATAGGGACCAACAGGGCTGGTGATCAGGGAAGGGAAAAATGATGCATCTTTATAAATAAAAGTAGGGAAAGGGGGTGTTTGAAGCAGGCCAAATCCTAACCTCCCCTTCTGCTAGCCTGGCATCACAGGAGACTGCTCGGATTTGTACCTACAGTTTTCATAGGAAAGTTCAAAATAGCCCCATAGGGTGCCTTGTGGTGGTAAGAGAAAAATATCCCTTTCCTCCAAATTGTACTCCAGCCAGCTCCTACTTTGCACTGGATGCTGAAAGGTTAGGACTGGGCTGCCCAATTCTTTCAATTTATCTGGATGTTTAAAAGTTAAAATATTAGGGAAATATTTATAAGTTTCGTTAAGGAATTTATACCCTGCCTTTCTCATGCCAAAGTAGATGTCGAGGGCAACTTACAAAGCTTTAGTTCCTCTCCTCCTGCTGTCCTTACAACAACCTTGTGAGGAAGGTAAGGCTGAGATATTGAGTTAGGCCCAAGGTCAGCCTGGAATCTTCAAGGCCAAGGAGGGATTTGAACCTGCATCTTTCAGATCCTAACCACTACACCATCTTAGCACAAATATCTCTGTCATTAGGTCATTTTCTGTAGCATTTTCTCACACCATACTGTTGATTAAAGAAAACAGGTAATTAATTCTTGATGATTAGTATATAGGATAAGCAAGGAGTCTGAAGTGTTCTTAAAGTTATCAGAATAGCACCAAAGATTGCATGCATTGGCATCCCTCAGTCTCGAAAGACTATGTATCGTGCTCGACGCTGTAGGCGAAGCAAGAAGGCCTGGGTAGATTAATATGGAGGATAGACTGTTACCCAAGCAGCAAATCCACCCGCTCCACACTGTTGAAATAGTCCAATGGAACGGCAGAACCGATACCAAAGATTGGTTACCTGGGATTAGTCTGTCTCCTAAGGCAGGTGCT